>JANXHW010000001.1:8492500-18492500 GCA_026170595.1 Plestiodon gilberti rubricaudatus
AACGCTCACTTTTGACCTGAGGCCTTCCTCACACCTGCACAATTCTTGGCTTCTCTTGAGGTTCCGAAACGTGGTCCATTGGTGTAGAACCCTCCTAATGCACATTCAATTTCATTGCAGGCAATTTAGGAGATCTTAGAGCATCCCCCTCTTCCCAATGGTTATTTATTTATTTATTTATTTATTTATTTATTTATTTATTTATTTTGTCCGAATAACAAGGTGGCCATGTCACTAATCTCACTGAAAGACTTTCAACTTTCCTCAGTATTCCTACAAGTGTTCCACTAGAGAGAGACCCTCCCATTTCTCCTCAAAATGGTTCTTTAGGCCAAATTTGGCGGCCACTGTATATATGAGGGAGAGACCTACTCATATAGGCTTTCCAATTTTTTCTGGCACTAAACCAGGGCACCCTCTCCCAGATTTTTTAATTCTAGGAAGCCAATTTTTTTTTAACTGTAGGAAGCCAAATGTTTCAGGAAGCCTGAATTAGTTAATTAAAAACCCCAAATAAATAATTATTTTTGTGGGCCGAAATTTTTTATTTATTTATTTGTGGCCAGTTTGGCCACAAATAAATAAATAAATGGCCATAAATAAATGCTTACCTGTCCCGGAGCCATTGCCATTGCTGCTGCCGTTGCCGTCCTCCTCGTCCTTCTTGTCGTCGTTGTCATCATCTGTCTCCGCCACCCTCCTCGCTGGAGCCTGGCCAGCTACATCTGGACCAGCCAGGTCTGTTGCCCCCGCTGAAGCCGCCGCTTTTAAAATGTTTAAAACCGTACCTTTTTTCCTGTCGGCCATCTTGTATCTCATGAAATCTTGCGAGATCCAAGATGGCGGCGCTCAAAGATGATGCCAAGATGGATCCAAGATGGTGGCACATGAGGCCCATACTGCCTCATGTGCTCTCGCGAGATTTGAGCGCCACCATCTTGGATATCGTGAGATTTCGCGAGATCCAAGATGGCCGACAGAAAAAATGGTACAGTTTAAAACATTTTAAAAGCGGCGGCAGAGGCTTCACCAGGCCCGGAAAGCCCAGGATGGACCCGGGACCGAAGCTCGGATACCGGGATGGTCCCGGGTTTTCCTGGACGGATGGTTAGCCTACTACTCATCTACCTGAAACTTCTAAGCTTAATGGCCACTGCTTCCAATGCTAAAGAGATAAGCCGCTGTTCAATCTAAAAAATGACTTATCTCTTCGGCAATCAGAACTGCTGTAGCACAAACTACAAATGTAGCCCCAGTAGCAGGCACAGTTCTCCTCTGGCCTTTACTGTAGAAACAATTTATTATAAATGTTGCTGGTGCATCTCCTTGTTTAGTTTTATGTTCCTAATGATTTCTTTTCTGTTTTTTTTAACCTGCTTTGAGCAGCCCGGCCTATTGCATCCTTTAAGCCCTTTTCTCCTGAGGAAAAGATAGGCGTGTGAGTTATTTAGTTAACTGATTAGTAATTGAAGGGCCTACTTTGGAAATTGTACAAGTTTTTCAATGAATATTCATAAAAAAAAAATAATTAACTTGCCTCCTGATTTAGAACCCAACAACAGTTTGCTTCCATTTGAATATTTTTTTTTTGGATAGATGAGTTAATTATATGCTGAGGTATAGTTGCTGGGGATTTCACTCCTAAGTGGCGATTGACTAACTGCTTCTGGTGACAATAACCCTGTGTGGGTTTTTTATGCTCTCACAATAGAGCTCTGCAGCTGGAAGGAGGCGCTCAGCCATTTGCCCAGGAGAGGCAATGGCTCCCTAATGTGAAGGCCTCTCCCCCCTTTCCAGCCATCATCCTCTTTGGCTCTCAAGGATGCCATTCTTTCTCTATGCAAACTTATAATTAACTCTCTTTGATGCCAATGGGAAGTTACTAAGAGCTCCCCTGAGGGAAACTATGGCTTCCTATTAGACCCGTTGGGGGTAATATTTTCAAAATGGCTGATCCCCCCGCCCCAGTATGTACTGCCTTTAGGAAAATCAAGTTCAATTGTTGCAAATGGGTGCACCGTTGAAACATCAACAATAATTTGGCCTTTCTTTTGAGGCTCATACAAGTGTGGGGAAAGCATCTGGCTAAATTTTGAGCGTTTGAAAACATGCCTAAGCATGGAAGGCCATTTAGGCCTTCACATCACGGTGGCCAGTAGAACTATCAAAGAAATAGTGAGTCAAACAAGGAGAAAGGCGTGATAAAATCTCAGCTATAGGCAATAGGGGTAGACTTACCATCGTCCGGGAATCGAGCCTGGCTTCGGCCTAGTATGGGCCCGAGCCTCTCCCAAGGGTGCACTGTGGCTGCCCAATGGGGTTCCGGAACTTCCGGTCAATGACGCGACCGAAGCTGGAACCCCATTGGGCAGCCGCAGTGCACCCTTGGGAGCGGCTCGGGCCCATTCTAGGCCGAAGCCAGGCTCGATTCCGGAACGATGGTAAGCCTAAATAGGGGGCAGTCTATCTGCCTATTTATTACACAGAAAGTGTTGGGTAATATTCATAATGAAGAATAGCACCTCAGTATTTCCATATGTTGCCTCAAAATTCTTTGCAACCACCTTTTGCCAAATTGGAAATATATGGATTCAGCAACATTCTGTGGGTCTATTAACCCTGTGAACAGCCATCTCAATCCCAGTTCCTGAGACAGATCTTTTTCCATGGCCCTAGAGCAGACATAGCACCTCTCTTCAGTTATGAGAAGTCTTGTATCCCATTGCTTGAGCCTGCCTTAATTAAAGTAGGCACCCTCCTGGTCTCACCTGGATGCAATTGCGAGCTCATGTGAAGTAAGCAGTAGGGTTGCCAACCCTCCAAGATTGGCCTGGAGTCTCCAAGCATCAGAATTCACCTGCAGGTTGTTCCTTGACAGCAATCCTGGAGATTTTAACTGGGCCTTCTTGACTAATTGACTTTATGAGCCCAATGCTATGCCGGCCTCCACCGACAGGACTGGGCTCTGCAACGTTGCAAACATGCTGTAAAGCACATTGCATGTCCCACCGGCATGGAGGCCTCCGCTGGTGAAGGAGCTATACCCGCTAGAGGCAGGTGAGCTCTCCACCGGCCGGTGAGGAGGCGGGGGTAGGTGGCAGGGAGGCAGGGAGGTGGCATTCCGGGGTGGAGAGAGGGCAGGGAGGAGGGCGGATCAGGCCTGGGAGGGGACGGGCTTGGCAGAGGAGGCCTCTGCCAAATCCTAGCCCTGTCCTGTACCGGAAAGTCTGGCATGGAATTCTCAGAGCTGCGCCAGCCATTTTGCTGGTGCACCTCTGAGTAGCCCCATAGGGGTTGCTGGGGCTCAACACGATCATCCCCTCCCCTCGAGGAGACCTCTGGCCCCATACTGGACGCAGCGGAGCCTGCCCCAGTGCCGCTGCATCTGAGCATGGGGCCTTTAATAGGATTGGGCTGTATGTCTTTGTTGTAAAAAAAGATTTCTCCAGGAATATCTTATGTTAGACTTGGCAACCCTAGTTGGCAGGCAAGTTTAAGGTGCAGGAGCTAGTAGATTATTATTTCTTATAGTTAATTTACTGTGGCCCCTGGGGTAAGATTATAACCAGGGGCTACCTGATTATGACCTGATTGCTCATAAGGCCAAGCTACATATTATATTCACCACCACCACCACCATACAAGTTACACAGCAGTTTGTTTCATGGATCATAACATGTTTAGTAAGAGGTGTGTTGTGATACAGGCTGAATGTCAACACTATCCCAACAGTACAGAAAATTCAAATTCCTGAAATCAGGATGTCTTGATTCCTGTCCTGTCAACTGATCTAAAGTAAGCTATAAATGAAGATGTGCTGAGATCAAGTTTGCAACAGGTTGGCTATCTGTTGCAATAGGACAGAGCCACATTGCACACAAGGCCCTCCGAAGCAACGTCACTCAGCCTATGAAAGCAAAACAAATTTCTCAAATGCTTTCTTCTTATTAATACCCCATTCTTACCTCGAGGGGCGTAGGGGAGCAATATGCTTTGCAACAACACTGTGAGGTAGGTCCGGGTGAGAGGCAGCCACTGGTCCAAAGTCACACATTGAGTTACACGGCTAAGTGGCAGTTTGAACTCAAGTCTCACCGCTTGGGCAGCCCAATCCTGCGTAGGATACACCGGCCGACCTAAATGGCCAGCCACTGCATCTTGAGCAGGATGCTGCCTGCGCTGGCAGAGCCAGGGCACACCTCGGGGGAAAGGGGCGTTTGTCCCTTTCCTCGGGTGTAAGTTCCAGCGGCCCCATTGTGCCTCCTCAGATATGCGCCTGCTATTTTGCTGGCACACATCCAAGGAGGCCGTGTAAGGCTGGTCAGGCCTGGAAAGGGGGTTAGGATACTGGCGGAGCACACTGCCGATTTCCCCACCCCCTTGCTGGCCTGGCTGACCAATCGCCCCCTCCCCTTCCACCCTGACCCGCCCTCCCCACACCATTCGCCGCCTGGTGCAGGTCTTACCTGTGTCCAGCGGTGTGGATCGGGCCCGGCGGTGGAGTGAGCAGCACTGGCGCTGCTTACTGCCCGGGTGCCACAAAAGTGCTTTACGGCACTTTTGCAACACCCTAGGCCGGTGGAGCGCTCGCTCCATGCGTAGGATTGCGCTATTAGTCTCACACTCTAATGATGACACCATGCTGGCGTTTCAGCGCTGTCTGGGTAGGAACCTCCAAAATTCCTTCCAATTTCACATTCGATGACATGTTGGTAGCAATTGTAGTTTTGAGGGGCATTCTGGGAACATTAGTGATTGGGCGACAACATTCTGGAATTACTGAGAATATTACCCAACGTTCTGGAATTATAAGAAAAGAGATTACTTCAAGGCCCATCCATGAGGCAAACTGAAGTGGTCACCTCAGGCAGCAGATTAGGAAAAGAGGATTTCCCCATTATGTTCCTTTACTATTTTGGAATTTTGTTCTCCTCTTTAATTCCTGTTAAACTAGAAAAATTTGTGTAGCACTGATAAAACGTGTGTGTGTGTGTGCGCGCGCGTGTGAAATTCTTGAAGAGATTGTATGTATGATTGTATTCACATTCTGTACAGTGCCTTGGTGATGTGAACATACACATTTGCCCAACAGGAAAACACACACACACACACACACACCCACACACACACCCCTTGATGTGTGACTGCATCAAGATTTCTATTTTTGGTGGGAGGCAATGTTTTATCAATGCATGTGACTACCGTGTTGCACCCTGATCCGGAGAGTTTCCCCTCCTACTTTGAAATTTAAGGAGCACTTTCTTTTGTGAACTTTGGACATTCGAGGAAAAAACCAAGGAGATGACGTTTCCCAGAACTCAAAACTCTTTTTCACATTTTAAATGCTGTATTGATTAGCGTGTTCTGTGGTACTTAGTAGTAAGCTTCTACTTTCCTGAGCTGATGTGAACATTATAAGCTTCCCTCATTGCTAAACAGTACAATGGAAAGAAGTGCCAGCCAGAAACAACATCGCTAAAAGTTCAGGTGACAATTTTCTGCTTTAAGCATAGTCCACTTCTCACAGACCAGGCTGGCGGTTCTCCTCTGTGGCCAGAACCAACGTTCCGATGGCAGACCAACACCGCCATCTAGTGCTTCATTCTCTGCCTAGGCCTGTCTCCCCCCCCCTTCCCCCTTGCTTCCTTTGCTATGTTTTTTTTTTTCTAAAAAGGTTTTTATCCCGTCAAGGAAAACCCAGCTCTTGGAAAACAACCAACTCTGTTGGAACTCGGAGATAATAATCAGTTTCTCTGGGCTTGTGAAATTGGCTCATTAAGAGTGCTTTTTAACAGAAAATATTGGAAGCGATTAAGTCTGCTTTACTGAGTGGGCATGAAATGGCTAACCTTCGGCCACCCACGGCTTCTAGGTGCCTGACGTCGTTTTATGCATGCGGCGTAATGTCTTTACTTGAAGTGCTGTTTATTCATCACCTGCTTATTTATCTCTTTGCGTTTGGCAGGCCCATCGATCAATGTTAAACTGTCACACAAGGTTATTTTTCTTTTACATAACTGTATGGGCCTGAGGTAGTGCCGTATTAAAAGTAATAACTTTCTAACTTGCAGCTTGAGATGACAGCCCCATTTTTGCATGAATATATTACAGTTCAAAATTTTGTGTGTGTGCGTGTGCGTGTGTGTGTGTGTATTCTTCTTAAGTATTAATCCTGTTTCAAGGTCAAAGCCTGAACCACTATCTATTCAATGTTGCTCTCCTGTGTGTGTGTGTTACTGTGTGGTTCCTTAACGCACAAGCTTATCCCTTCCTGACCAACTTGGGTTATCTAGTGGCACTACAGCACAGATAAACTTAAGACACCCATGGATTTTCCATAAGCTATTCTGCACACAATCTGATTTCTCATTTGACAACCCACAATATCCAAGGTGTATTATTTTCTTCTTCTTCTTCTTCTTCTTCTTCTTCTTCTTCTTCTTCTTCTTCTTCTTCTTCTTCTTCTTCTTCTTCTAGGCTGCACCTGATTAAAGAAAACTGACTCATTAATCAAATGAATTTGAACTGATGAATGAATTCCTTCAATTGGTGTAAATTAGCCTTTGACTAAAACAGTGGTTTTAAAGAAAATGCATACATTTTTGGTCGTGTATACGTTGCAGCCAGACTGCTCTTAATAATAAGACCTTCAAGTGTGTACAATTTGCATATATTAACTTGATGTAAACCTATAACAGCCCAGTAAGGTAAATATTATTATCCCCATACTGTAGCGGAAGCTAAAAGTGGCTAACCTAGGTGAGTGGCTTGAACTCACCTAGTGAATTCACGGCAGAGGTGAGAGTCAAACTAGGAATTTCCTGATCAATACCTCATTCTCAGGGTTGGTCCCTCCATGAGGCTGATGGAGGTGGTTGTGTGAGGCAGCAAATTGATGGGTGGGGTGGGGGTGGGGATCCACCTCCATCTGCCCATTCACCTCCACTGCTCCTAGGAGTTGAAAAGGAAGAAGGAAATGGAGTAGCCAAGGAAGTGTGGAGGAGAGTGTTGGGCAAGAGAATCTGATGCTCTAGTCCTCCACTTGGTGCCCCTCTTCCTTTTCCAAACCAGGATTTGAGAGAAGCAGAGGCTGACACATCACCAGGTTGGGGGGAGGCAGTATTTAACATTCCGCCTTAGGCTCTGAGAGGTCTTGAGCTGGCCTACCCCTCATTTAGTCATTTCATTATGCCAGCTCTCTTAGAAGAGGCACTCTCATCTGTGTGAATGTACAGTAATGGGAGAATGCCTCTTCCAAGGTGGTCCCTGCTATCAGCCATTTTTGTAAGTACTTATATTTAAATGACTCAACATTTAAGAAAATGTGTTGCTCGATTCATTGAGAATGTATTTCATGTATGTATGTACTGCATTTATATACCATTTTACTCTGTAGTGAATGAAAAAAAGTTTTTTAACTGACAAATAGGACTGATAAATAGTTAAAAATTTGCAGTCCTATTTGTGTTAAGTACGGAGCTGAAATGGGGGTGTGTGCATTGTGCAAACATATTTACCTCCCTCTCTGATATGGGCCCTTCTTTCTGGTAATATTTACCTCCCTTTATGAAAAGACATTATGTTTTTCACAAGCAGGTGGATTTTAGTTGTAGAGATAATGCCTCACCATTCACTTCCTTCTTCCTCCCCTCCCTAATAACCAATGTGGTGTCCGCTGGGATCACTCTGAGAGCCATCCCACTGCCGCCATCACGGAATTGGGGGTGGGAGGGGCAGAGGAAAGTGATGAGCTGGGGAGTAGAGCAAACCAGATGAGGGGAAAGTAGTGATGGAGGCATTTGGTCTGTGCACTTATGTGAAGACCAGGAACAGAGCCGTGCCCCAGGCACAAGTTCTGGATTTGTGATTGAGACGTATAAAATTATGCATGGGATGGAGAGAGTGGATAGAGAGAAGTTCTTTTCCCTCTCACACAACACTAGAACTAGGAGACATCCACTCAAATTGAGTGGAGGGAGTATTAAAACAGACAAAAGAAAATATTTATTTACCCAGCGTGTAATTGGTTTGTGGAACTCCTTGCCACAGGAGGTGGTGATGGCATCTGGCCTGGATGCCTTTAAAAGGGTTTTGGACAGATTTATGGAGGAAACGTCCATCACAGGTTACAAGCCATGACGGGGATAAGCAATCTCCTGGTTGTAGGAGTAGGTTTTCTCTGTGCTAGGTACAAGGGAGTGGCGACAGGATACAGGTATCTTGTTGCCTTGTGTGCTCCCTGAGGCATCTGGTGGAGCCACTGTGTGATACAGGAAGCTGGACTATATGGGCCTTTGGCCTGATCCAGCAGGGCTCTTCTTATGTTCTTATGTGTCTTGTGATGGCAGCTGTCCTCCCATTTTTTCCCCAAAAGCCCATACCCCCAAAGCCCTTTGCCACATTATCCAATGATGTACGATCAGGGAGAAATGGACATCGAGGGGAAAAGAGCAGCCAATCACAGCAGCTGGAGGAGCACGGCCACTAGGAAAAAATGTGAGCCAGGGCTAATTTTGGGGGACATCTTGTTTGCGAATCTCCCAATTTTGAGCTGAAAATTTTGTAAGAACATTAGCTGAGCCCTAGTTCCACTGGAGCCTGGCCAACACACCACAACAGCATTCATATTATTTTAATATTATTCTCTAATTAGGGAGTCACACTTGTAAGGTGTTGGTTTTTAATGGGAGTTATGTACAGAATCAGTGAGAGCCCAAATTGTTAGCGAGAGTGTACCTTTGAAGTGAGACGAGCTTATATGAGTAGAAGCCTGTTGAATTTAAAGCAACCCGTAAAATGTTTACATCAGGGTATGTGAAATAAGTGGAGTGTTATTCCTACTCATTTTACAACTTCCCTGTGTGGGCTTTATATAGTGTGATGGTATTCAGAAGAACGGTCTTACTGAATTGTAATGGGCCAGATTTTTTTTGTTTAAAGATATGTTCAGAATGCTTTTTCGTGTTCTGCTTAAATTGACTGATTCAGGGCAAAAGAGTTTCTAGCCGAGTACATGGGGTGGGGGAGTGAAACCCAATAGATCAGGGTGGAGCCCAAGGCAGCAATACAAGACTCCTGCTCAAGCAATACGATGATTTTATGCCACAGTCCAGACTCCTATTGTGTTTCAAGCACAAAGAAAGAACTGAAAAATGCATGCAGAGCAGGTAAGTGCCTTCTCTCACATGGACCTGATCAAATGTGAAGATAACCTTCAGAGGCCCTGATCCGGATTGTCCCCACCACCACCTTCTGAAGTTAGGCAGGTGGTGACGGGAAAGAGGGCTTTCTCAGTTGTGAGACCCTCTTCATGAACTGCTCTCCTCAAATATGTTTGTCAGCATCTGTCCTGGCTTGGTATTATTTGTATACTATTTGCAAGGATTTCTGGTGCCTTTCTTGGGAGCTTTTGCAGTCCAGAAGCTTCTCCTCTCACCCCATCGTCTATGCTCGAGTATTCTTTGGCATTTGAGGCTAATGAGAGCTTCCATTAGCAGACAGAGGATGTCAGGTGGTTTGGAGATGCAGCCAATTGAATGTCCTTTGGAAAGATTCCGTGCTAAGACTTGCCTGAGGCTGAAAGGGAAGGCAACATGCACAGTAAATCCTCACTTAAAGTCATTTCATTTAAAGGTGATGAGAAAATGCCATGGGAACGTTTACATGTATCAATTAGCCTATGGTAAAATTGGTTTCATTATTTATTTTTATTTATTTATTTTTCACATTTTTATACCGCCCTTCCTCCAAGGAGCTGAGAGTGGTGTACATATTTCCTCCCCTCCTTTTTGTCCTCACAACAACCCTGTGAGGTAGGTGGGGCTGAGAGATAGTGACTGGCCCAAGGTCACCCAGGAAGCTTCGTGGCTGAGCGGGGATTTGAACCTGGATCTTCCAGGTCTAAGTCCGACTCCCAAACCACTACACCATCCTGGCATTATAAGTCGTTTCACTTAAAGTTGCCGTTTCCAAGAAGAACCTATCAACAACTTTAAGTGAGGACTTCCTGTTTACATCAGGAGGATTGGAGGGCACACTGGTAGAGTGGCAAGGGCGTTTGACACCCACTTGTTTAACTCTGCCAGCAACACAAAGAGTCCTCCCGCTTAAATTAGGTTGTTGTCATCTCTGATCTCTTATGACTCCACTGTAGATTTGTACTTTTCTATGCCGGTCATCTCAGCATATGGCTCGTGAGAGATAGTAAGTCGGTAATTGGTTCTGCCCCCTGAGCCACCATTTTGCATCGGGCACAAATATCTGCAATGTTGGCGAAGAACACCAGCTTGAAAGAGGAACCGAAAACCTTCCTCCAATGCCGGAACAATTCATTTCATTTTTATGTATTTATTTTACCTCTCCCGCCCCCTTCTCCCCATTTTTTTTTTTTTAGTTTTGTTTTGGTCCTGGTGTTCTGTTGCTTTCAAACATTGCCTTCGCTTTGATAGACTTCCTGTCTTGGCTTCGAGCCAGGCAAGCGTTCTCTGTACAAACAGGTTTTCTTTTTCTTTTTCAGCCCAGCCTAAAAATGCCTACAGATAGAAGCATGTCAGATCTTTTTTAGTGTTGAATTTCAAAGCGGTCCTTACAATTCCTTCCCTTCCCTTGATCTCCTCTTTGGACTGCAGCTTGGGTTAGCACTCGTGTTTCTAAATATACACCATGGGCAGAGGCTTTCTATTAATAAAAGAGAGAGAGAGAGAGAGAAATAAAGCTTTGATAGCCTTGTGTACATGGGAATTAAACACAGTGCTCTTCTGGTCAGACTCTGCCAATACAAGGCACTCCTCTTTTCTTACTACACCAAGGGCAGTTTCGTGCATGTGCTTACTGAACTAAAGTACATTTTGTGCATGCTACTGGAGTGTAGTGGCTAGTTCAGAGCTGCAGCTGCTGCTGCTACTGCTGCCACCTAAGTGCTAGTTAGGTGATCCTAACAAGCCAGGATTCTGTCCGTTTCAGTCTCCCAAATCGGCAAGATGTGGTGAATAATACAGGCCTGCTTTACAGAACAGTTGGAATTGTTACTGGCAGCATCTCTCCTACACATGCAGCAGAATGAAGTGGTACAACAGACATGAGGGAGGAGATGCTATTATTTAGTGTTCCCCCCATGTTAAGAAAAAAAATTAAAAACTCCCTGCAAATTAGAAAACCACTAGCTCATCAGGGAGACAGTTTAGCCCTGCCAACTTCTTGCTAGGCTAGTTTTCCTCATGCAGAGGAGATGTATTCTTAAAGCAGGGAAGCATTCAAATTGTGATTTCCCCCCCATACCTGCAGAGATGGTATTCTGCCACCTCAGAGCCAGGCCTGGCCTGACCCCCAGCAGGCCTGATGATGAGGCTGGCCTGTCTCCTTGCTGTCTGGAGGAGGCACTTTAGTGAATGTGTTCCCCTCAAGGAGGTGCACCAGCTCTTCTCCTTCACAGGGGACACAAGACAAGTCGTGGAGCTTGTCCTGTGTCTAGAGCTCCTGCCCAGACCCCTGCAGGCTTCAAAGGGGCCTGGTGGGACTGGGACCAAAGGCATTTCAACTTTCCCCAAACAGAGAAGGAGAAAAAATCTTCTTCCTATTTTGTTGCAGCAGCGGCCACCCAGCTCTTTAGCTGGCACAAGTCCGAGGAGAGAAAGGGGGTGGTGAGGCTGCAGAAATAGAGGACACAGGATCTGGATCGCACCATCACCGCCAGATCCACCCCCTCCCACAGCCTACCTTCCCCCTCCCTGCCCCGTTCCACCTTTCCCCACCCCATCGTGCCTTTGCCTCCCAAACCAAGCTCAACGCAACCACTTTTGGGAGCTCGGCTCCCATCATCAGCGAGCGACAATGTCATCGGCAAATGTCCAGCCCCTTTGCCTGAAACGGTTGCCAACTCCTGCTGCAGGGTGTGACTGTGAGTGCTACTACTCAGAAAGAAATACAGTTGGAGCCAGAGAGGAAAGGGGCAAGTCCCAGGTGTTTGCCCTAGTGTGGAGATCAGCAAAATAGGATCGTAACAGCCTTTTAAATGCTTCAAAGACCTGTAAGGAAAATATTGCAATGGGTGAAAGAAATATTGCATTTCTTGTTTCCCCCCCCCCTTTTTTAATGAGAGTGCCCATAGTTGTCTGCCTACAGTCAAGTACTGTCCGACCCCTGTTAGAATTCAGAAATTTGGTATAAATCTGTGATTTTATTGAGTTATTCTCATGCTTGATCCTGACTGTTTTAAGCCCCTAATATATCCTGATCTGTCTGGCCAAGCAAAGTGAATACCTGCCTGGAGAAAAAAAGGGAGGGAGGCTGTTGGAGGCGGCGGTAGGTGGTAGATGAGAGAGTGGCCAACAAACATACCAGACCCCTCCCACATGGGTCGGTAGTCTTTTGATCAATAATCTGTTTCAAAGTGGTTTAGACGTGAGCGGCTCTCACACTGGCTATTCTCTCTACCTGACCTGCAGCATTGATTAGCACTGGAGATGGGAAGAGAAACAGAGCATCAGTTAACATAAAATTGTATCTAATTCTGGAAAAGCTAATGAAAGAGACAACTGTTGTCGGTGTATGTTTGGAGGTGAGGGGGAGAGAGGGGATAGAACCGTCGTGTCTGGATTTAGAACAGCCTTTACTAACCGAAATGAAAAAGAAAATGGCACAATGAGACTTCTTGGGCTGTGGACATTCTTGGCAATGTTTCATCTCCAGAAAATGTCACAAGATGATCCATCATCTTCGCCATGGTGCCCTAGAGGGAATCGGTGCTTGGAATTCTGCTGGATCCATTTGTAACGGCAAAATATGTCGAGGAAAGGTATATTTTGGCACAGAGTCTTCTTGGGCTGTTCTGGATAGGCATGATTGATGATGCCACTAGAGATGGGGTGCCAGAAATATTTATTCAATTCCGAACATCTGGCAAGCTCTTTAACTAAAGAAGATTGAAAAGCTCTGCCAAAGGAAATAGGAAGGTTATGTGGGAACGCTTTATATAGCAAGTGGTTCTAAGGTGTATTTGCTGGTAGGTTCATTCTTGGTAGACTTGCTGCAGGAGGTAGATTGCATGAGACTTTGAACTGGTTCCAATGGACAATTTGGCATCTCAGGGATGGCTTTTGGCATGATGGTCGTAGATGCATACACTCGCAAACATCTTTTGTCAGAAGAGGTCATATCACCGACATGCTGCTGCTCTGAAACTTCTGAGCTTTGGAAAACTCTGTCTGCATCTGCGTGTCTGTTGAGAAATCCTCGAATATCTGCCATGGAAACATTCTAGGATATACACCCAGTTCAAGCTCTTGAACTATACAATCTTTCAGGCGAGCAGCAAGGGAACAATTGCCATGTGTTCTTCCATCAATATGGCATTTCGTTCATTGAATGTGGCTTATTTAGAAATGGGAAAATCCCATTGTACAGCCTGCCTATTTTTTGCAAACGTATCGTGGATGGCTGAAAAATTTAAAGCAAGAATATTTGATGCCCTGTCACGGACTCTGATGGGTCATGCCTCATACCTCTTGGTGTTTTTTGTCCTGTTATCTGAAATGACATGCTAGGGATTCTACAAGGGTCAGGTCTGAGAATGTCCATATTTTACATAACAAAGAACAAACTATAAATATGCTTTCGGGGAGGGGGAGGCTGGCCACCTATCTAGTACGAGCAAACAGGCAGATGGGTGTATTTGAAGGCCATTATTGTGTGTACAATGATATTATCTCTTTCATGAAAAATTCAGCAGCTTGGAATGTGTCTCAGTCAAGACAAAAAAGGAAGCGGGGGGGCACAGGAAGAGAGGAAATTGTGAGAAATACACAAGAAGTCTCAGGATCCCTGAAGAGTGTGTGTGTGTGTGTGTGTGTGTGTGTGTGTGTGTGTGTGTGTGTGTGTCATATTATGCAATGCCAGGGTATTTGAGGGACCGCCTCCTTCCTTATAATCCGACCTGTACTCTGAGGTCATGGGGGGGATGTTAACCGTGCCGCCATTGACGGAGGTGAGGGGGATGGTGGCGAGGAATAGGGCCTTCTCGGCGGTGGCGCCCCAACTATGGAATTCCCTCCCCCTGGAATTAAGAAAGGCTCCCTCCTTAGAGACCTTTCGGCAGGACCTCAAGACGTTTTTATTCAGGTTGGCGTTCGATGGCTGACATGGTGGGCTGGCTTTTTAATTAATGTAATCATTAGGTGACCCACTGGGGTTTTGTTTTAATTACTTGTGTTTATTTTTATTGTATTGTATTTTATTATGTATTTTAACATGTTTTAATTGTAAGCCGCCTTGATTGCTCTTATCGGGAGAAAGGCGGGATTTTTTTAAAAAATAAAAAAATAAATTTAGCAGGAGGCTTAGCAATGCAAGAAAAGGCAAGTTGGTGGAGTAGAACTCTTGGCTCCAGGTCGGGTCCAAGCCCTGGAGCAGTAGGTGGACAGCACGTGGGCCTGATGGAGCATCGCGTTGTGACAATTTTATCATCAGTCTAGGAGAAGATAATAAATTAACTAACCAACCAGAGCTGGCAGGCTCACTGCTACCTTGTCACATTCCAGACATCTCTAGGTCTGGTCAGAGCTGGAGGAAACAAGAATGTAAGCCAGGAATCACTTGATAGACATGCTGTTACACGAAGAACACAGATGAGAGAGGCAAAAAAGTGAAAATAAGGAAGACAGAATGGAAGGAGCAGGCTTGGCTCGGACAAAGATCTTATTTACTTCTTGACTTTAGGGAGCTCATATCCCATCTTGTCGATTTGGTAAAATAGATTATTAAAAAAAAATACAAGTTCACAATTAAAACTGAAGACCAGACATTATTATTAAAAAAAACCCTCATAAAATCAACATACAAAAATATAATGATCGGTGGCAGAAGATGGTATCAACATCTTCTGTTGTAGAGCCAGGATGGTGTAGTGGTTTGGGAGTCAGACTTAGACCTGGAAGATCCAGGTTCAAATCCCTGCTCAGCCACGAAGCTTCCTGGGTGACCTTGGGCCAGTCACTATCTCTCAACCCCACCTACCTCACAGGGTTGTTGTGAGAACAAAAAGGAGGGGAGGAAATATGTACACCACTCTGAGCTCCTTGGAGGAAGGGCGGTATAAAAATGTGAAAAATAAATAAATAAAAACATGAAAAGCCACCTACAACTTCAGAGAGGCAACAAAAACCAGTCATTGTTTTGTGGCTTAATGACAATTATGGAATTAAAATGATTTAATAAATAAAATAATGTTCACCATGCACCTCCTAAAGCTTAAGAGGGTTGCTGTTGACTCACATACCTAGGAAGGGATTTTCATACCACTGAGGAAGTCGTATCCCTGGTACTACCCTACTGAACCTCTGCAGATGGGAGGACCAGAGGAGTGCCCTGCTTCTTTGCCCTTCTTTTATTCCCTGGACCGTTGCTTCGGCGGCTACACTGGCTGCCGGTTCGTTTCCGGGCACAATTCAAAGTGCTAGTTTTGACTTTTAAAGCCCTTAACGGCTCGGGTCCAGGGTATTTGAGGGACCGCCTCCTTCCTTATAATCCGACCCGTACTCTGAGGTCATCAGGGGGGGCCCTGTTAACTGTGCCGCCATTGACAGAAGTGAGGGGGATGGTGGCGCGGAATAGGGCCTTCTCGGCGGTGGCGCCCCAATTGTGGAATTCCCTCCCCTTGGAATTAAGAACGACTCCCTCCTTAGAGGCCTTTCGGCGGGGCCTTAAGACGTTTTTATTCAGGACTGCTTTTAATGTCTGACATGGTGGGCTGACTTTTTAACAATTGGTTTTAATATATGTATATGCTGGTGACCCACTGGGGTTGTTTATTTTTAACTTAAGTGTTTTAATTATTTTAATGTGTTTTTAAATTGTGTTAATGTGTTTTTAAATTGTTTTAATTTGTTATGTATTTTAATATGTTGTAAGCCGCCTTGAGTGCCTTCGGGAGAAAGGCGGGCTACAAATTCCTGAAATAAAAATAAATAATAATAAAATCAGGATGTCATTACTTCATTGGTTTTTTTTTGTTCTTCTTGATTACTGTATAAAAACCATAAATTAAAACACACACACACACACACAAAAGAAAATGAAAAAACAACAACACAGAATGAATAAGAAACATATAACCAACCTATACTATAAAAAATCTATAAGCTATATAAACAGTAAACGTTCTATGCATAAATATCTAGGAAAGACCTCCAAATATATCCAAAAATATGTCCAGACCATACGTTTCTTCATTTAGGGTAACATTCATATTTAAAAAGAAAGCAATAACAGAGATCAAAAGCATTCCTACATGAAAATAACTTGAGACCAGTTCACACAAGCACGTATATGCCATGCTTTCTAATTCAGTCCTGTTGTCTCACAGTTGAATGTGTGCACTGGGAGACACTGTGATATGAACGTTTGATCTGTGCTGTCAATGTGATGCAGCTCATTCACACGTGCATTGTCCCTGATGCTGCAGTCAAAGAGGGGTAAGCATGCATGTACGAACCATAGCCCTCCTCCTAAGTCAGGCGGGACAAACATGGTGAGTGACTTGGGAAGAGAGTCCCAGACAACAGGAACTCCCACTATGAAGTTCCAGCATTTGACCAGTAGATATTTTGTTAGATTCCAGAGCTGGGCCTACCAATATGACCCAAATATCAATATGTGTGTGAGGAGCTCATAATTATAGGTGGACAATACGATAGAAAAGCAGTTCCAATGGGTGGGATGGTGTATAGATACCCGCGACTCTGTATAGACACTGGCTGCCATGGTACGAGCAATAGTTTGACGGCACAATCCTATTGAATCGCAATGACGGCGCAGCGGTTGTTGCACAGTGGTGTAGGTTATCACAAGTGTGCAGTAAAGCACATTCGCAACGCCCGGAGAGTAGGTGGTGCTGGCGGAAAGGCCTGCGCCATTCCCCCACCCAGTGCTGGGCCCTGTGAACTGCACCGCAGAGAGGGTAAGTTCCACTCTGAGCGGCGTGGGGGGCAAGGAGTGGGTGTAATGTGGCGGGGGAGGGCAGAGACGGGGCACATCAGGCTCAGGAGGGGGGTGGGATTGGCGGCACTGGTGCATGCCGAATCCTATCCTCCTTCCTGGGCCTTTTTTTCTTACATGGGGCTGCTCGGTTCCGTGCCAACAATTGAGCTGGAGCAGATTCAAGTAGCCCCCTTGCGCAGGCTGGGATTTTCCCCGGGGTAAGGGGGAAAATCCCAAGGAGAACTCCAGCCTGCTCCTCCTAGCCAGCGCTGGATACAGTGTGGGCCATACGGCTCCACTTCATCAGTACTGGATAGGATTGGGCTGCCCGCTGGGGTACTCAAGAATGCCGTCTAGTGGGAAGTTCTCCTCCACAAACTCCAGTCACGGGATGGAGAGCTGCATTTTCTTAAGATGCTTCTTGCCCTTGTTAGGCTTTTGCCCCTCTTCTGATTTTGGCCAGTTTTCTTTTCATATGTGGGCTTTTAAATATTTTTTTTACAGTTGTTTATTGTTGGACTGTAGTGTTTGATATAACTTGATGTGTCTTTGGCCTCAGTACATTGCCCTTTAACTGTTTCTAAGCCACTTTGAGGGCTTTTTCTTGGCTGAGAAGGGGCATCTAACCTAAGTAAAATGAGTGTAACTGAACTCACATTGATTCAAAGGGCTACTCCTGGAGTTAAAATGGCAAGAAAGCAGCTTCGTCCAAGATAATGCGCTGTAGTTCCATGTGTGCCTCCTAATAATAATCCCTGATATCATTGTTCCTGAGAAATAATCACACGCACATTGGAACACGAGGAGGGGGTGAGACCACCCCCTGCCCACGCTAAGCAGAGTCCTTCCCCCAAAGCCACATGGCCCTGATGTGACAGGGCTTATTTTTGCGTGTGCGGAACCATTTAATATTTCAGTCCAAAGGGTACGAAGCCCAAGTGTAATAGTTGTGTTAACACGTTAATCTCGAACTGGGGCTGCCGACACGACACCCGAATGGCGCTCTCCCCAATCCCCTTGTGCAGTGCTCTCTTTAAAATGGAAAGGCTCCGGGTCAGAACAACAGCTGTCTGGCATGAAAACAAACCCCTCATTGCCCACTGGCATTGCCGGGGTAGGGGTGGCTGGGGATTGTTGTAGGGAGGGTCCCAGGAAGGTTACCAAAGAGGCAAAAGTAGGACTGGAGGAAAAAAAAAAACCCACACAAATTTCATCTAACTTGCAAAGGAGCTTGGAACCACACCACAAGCATCATAATTAACTTTAATAATTATAAATGTAAATGCAGACAAGCCACAAGGTTTTAATGGTGTGCCACATGCTTCTGCTAATTATTTTAGAGTTTGGACACATTCAGTGCCAGCTAATTATAAAACCCTGCTATGGAAATCATCTGTTTATATTAGACTTATTGATCTCTAGTGTTTAAGCAATATGAAAGGGGAAATCTACAATGCCGTACCATCTGCTTTGTATTCCTAATTGCTTTTAAAGAATCAAATATATAAATAGTCAGCTTTTTACAGGGTAGGCTTCAAACCCATTCAAGGAGCAAGTTTTGCCGAGCTAAGCAAAGCAGAAAAAAAAAGAGATGAAGTCTTAAAATTAAAAAGAAAAAGTTGCCTTATTAATATAGTTTTTAAATGGCCTTGTTCTTCCCTCTCCTCATTTGAACTGCCACACGGACCGGAGACAGAGAGATGGAATGGTAGCTCTAAGCCCTCCCCCCCCCGCACTATTGTCAAAAGCCCACCCAAAATGTGGCTGACGTGTCGTGATTATTAGCCTGTTTATCCAAACATAGCACCATTTGTGCACATGATGCGTTGCACAGCTACACAAGCCAAAAAGTCAGGTCTCTGCCCCAAGAAGCTTACACTCTGAATTCTGAGAGTGGAGAATACAGGAAGGGGAGGGAGAGGAGATGCAAAGGTAACATTGGATGAGAGTGAGGAAGACACATATACTCAGGGCCAAAGGAGAGGAGACAGGATGGGGCCACCCACCTGATTGACATGTGTCTGCCTAGGGCCACCCACCTGATTGACATGTGTCTGACATGACCCACCTGACTGACATGTGTCTGCCTGATTGACATGTAAAGCTGGAAAGTGAAGTCTATCTTCTTGTGATGAGGAGAGCGAAACATGTTCTCCTGCCTCGCCTCGCCTCGCCTCGCCTCACTGGGCTCTATAAGAAACTTTTTTCTACTCTAGCTCTGGTAGAAAAGTGCTTAATGGAGCGAAAGACATCAAGTTTGTCTCCCCGTCCCCCCAGGCACTCGCAATGCAAAGAATAGACACCATGGCCCCTGCTTTATGGTGAAAATACTGTATACAAGCTTGCCCCATCCCTTCTAGATTTGTCCCTTAGTTTGTCAGCTCTTAGGCACACCGCTCAATCCTATCTCCCACCACTGCCGCCAATGCAGCCACACTGGTGGCGGTGGGGACCAGTAGGCCTGCCAGAGAGAAGTAAAAATGTACCTCTGCGCAGGTACCTTGTGGCCTATATGTCTCCTCGGACCTACGGCAGCTATATTAGTGGCGTAAGTCCAAGGAGAGAAGTGGCAGCGGCCCAGCAGTGCGTGACAGCGGCCTGACTTCCACGCTGCCGCACAGGACCTTGCGTGACCACTGCCGCTACCTACCTACTCACATCCCCAGTCTGCCCAGCTTACCTGCTGCCTTTTCCTGGCTCTGCTGCTATGATTTAAAATAACGGCAGAGATGGGCAGAACAAGGAAATCAGGAGAAGTGGGGCAGTGCTTCTCCTGGCGGCCTTCTTGCGCCCTACTCTGCCACCATTTCAAACCATAGTGTGGAAGAGAGGATGAAGAGGTGAGGAGATGAAAATGGGGTCTAGGTGAGGCAGCCATGGTGGTGGACAAGTGCAGGCAGCCTGCCTCACCTCGCCTCATGGATGGGCTAGTCAGGCTAGATTGGGAGGGATAGATAATGCAAGGGGCGAAGGAACTGAGGCTCACTTGGAAACAGGAACTAGGACGTCATGATGTACATCTCGTATACGAGAAAAGTACATCTCATGTACGACAAGTACATCTCATGCACGACAAGTACATCTCGTGTACGAGAAAAGTCTTGACGACGTGGGTTCCTCAGAACATTTTCATCTCAAATTTGGCAGTTGTGGGGGGCAAAACATTTCACCCACACTACTCCTGACTCCGCCCCCCTTTGTCATTAGTGGACGTTTTGCTACTTTTTCCTCCTAGAAGTCCCTGCAATCAGTGAGGTCACAAGAAGTATGTCATCACAACTGTGCAGCTCTTCTTGAAGCCATTTACAGTGGGAACAATGTTTTCTGCCCTCACTTTCCTGCCCTCACTCTAAGGAACTCCTAAGAGAGGGGGGGGGGGAATGGCAGCTGCCAGCTGCTGGAAGGAGGGTTGCAATTCCTCCCTACCAGGCAACAGGAAAGCATTTTCTAACCTCTGTGCCCTCCACAGACCATTCCATATCATTCCATAGGGTCCTAGAACCTTACAGGACTATTAAAAAAAGTATTATTTTAATTTATAAATGGATGTACTTCAGGGAGTGGAAGTATGTAAGGGAGATCCCTGAATATGTGGAAGCCACTTCCTTGGTTTCTGGGGGGTGGGTGGGTTTCTATTTTGCTTCCAAACTGATAGGCATTTGGTCACCTTAGTTCACTCTCAGTACATATATGATCGTGGTAGTGTGGTCTGGTGGTGATGAAGCAGAGATTGGATGAGTGGTGGCTGACAGGTCACAGAGAGGGTGGGACGGCTAAAGGGCCCTCCCTGGCTGCCACCGCTTGAGCTCCTGGGATTGTAGAGGGACTGGAGACCGCACACATAGAAGGGCTAGGGAAAGAAAGGCAGAAGAAGCAGGGTCCTAGGAGGAGGCCGGCCACGGGCCACGGGAGCAAGGGGCCCGGAAGAAGCAGCAGCGCGTGAACAATGGAAGTGCTGGAGAGGTCAAGAGGGCTGATGAAATAACCAGCCAATGGTTACTTGTAGGCCCCATTCTTGTGAGGAAGAACCAGGACCGCAGGCTGCTCTTTCAACAGGAGTCATGTTTGTTCATGGGATCGTTACATATAAAAGTTTAACATAAATATGCGAATGTGATTAAATAGTCTTCGTAACAAATACCGTATTGGTCTGAGTATAAGACTCACTTTTTTCTCCTAATTTAAGTTTTTAAACTAGGGGTGCGTCTTATAATCAGGCTGTTGCAATTGAATGCCAGTGATTTAATTAAATTTTTTGAATAGCACCAAACTTGAAGGGTGCGTCTTATAATCAGGTGCGTCTTATACTCGGGACAATACGGTAATAGAGGCGTGTTAGCAAAGGAGGGCCTGCCTCGCTCTTGCCCAGCGTGCCTTTGTCCATCACAGAGCAGCACTCATGCGTTAGCTTCCAAGCGAGTGGGCTCTGCCTGCGTACCTGTTTCACGTGGCTGCCTATGGTGGCCTCCCACTACCTGCACCCTCCCTCCCTCATCCCCTGTGCCTTTTCAAATGGCAGGTGGGGGAGAAGGAGGGTAGCAGGAGAAGGGGCTGGCTGAATCACCCTGCTGCTGCCAGCTAGTCTGCCCCCCCAACGTGCCCCTGGGGTCTGACGGCATCGCTGAGACCCATGGGAAGGCTGCCTCTGTAACCCTTGCTGGATCACACCAAGGCTTGCTGAGATCAGTGGCCAGTCAGATGCTTCTAGGAACTCAGAAGTTGGATATGGAAGTGTTGGCCCTCTTGAAAAAACTCAGCAAAACACTGGAAAGTGATAAGCTGCCCCCTCCCCAACTCTTGGGATCTTCAGTTCTAACTGTGTGATTGTGCAAAGGTGGGGAGGGGTGGGGTGGGGAGAGCGAGCATAGAAGGAAAGCTAACAAATTCTCCAAGTGTGTTTTCTACCAAGGGCAGTGCCGGGGGGGGGGGGATGAGGAGGTGACGGGACGGGAGGCACAGGACTTCCTACTGCTGTCATGGGGTTGTTGCAAGTCTGTCTTCTCAAGCAACTCAGTCTGTTCTTTGTAGATAAATGGGGTGGGGGGGTTGCATATTCTTCCACCCAGTAATCTCTGATGCAAGGGCTATTGTGCCAGGCAGCCCAGGGGATTGCTGTGATGGACATTTGTAAACTAAAACAATGTGTGTTACCAAAATGCGACTTCGACCCTTATAGTCAAATGCTTTGAAATGACAATGATATCAAAACTCCTTCAAGATCAGGCTTTCTGTCGGACAAGTATACTGTAGGTGACCCTCAGTCTCTGTAATTAGGGTTACAAAGATGAACGTGCACAGATAAACGCGAACACATTGCTCATTAAAACAGCCCCTTTCGGAAGACTGAAAAGACTATGTGCATTTGTACATTTGCAAAGTGAATAATCCAAACTTTTAACTTCCTGTTCCTTTTGATTGAGCGTAAGGAAGGAGTTAAAAAAAATTCTCCAGGTTAGATCACTGAAGTTCTCCCTTCCAGAAGATGACCTTAGGAACTGTCATCCCCCTTGAATTTATACAAAGAATTCAAAGTAAAGGTTTTCTAGGTTACACTCCTTTTTTTCCCAACCCTTTGTCCTGTCAGCTCAGTCCTTGATATCTTCATCTACCGACATGCCCAGATGTGCAATGCATGTTGATTTGCGCTGGCCCGACTATCCCTCCCTGCTGGTGTCATTAAAACCAGGGAGGTAGCGGCTCCCCTGGCATCTTTGGCGCGGCTTGGCTCTACGTAGTCGGCTAAATTATTGATGAAGAGCACTTCTCGCGTATTACCCACCTTTAAATGAAACAGTGTGGAGAGAGCTGACATCGCTTCCTCGCTCCATGCAATTTTTCGACATGACATTTATGATGCAGTTCAGATTGCGTCTGAGCAATTAATTTCCAATGGAGCCCCCTGTCCATCCCTCCCCCCCCCCGTACCCACACGCACCTATACCTTGAAAGAAAGATTATCGGGAAGTTACCAATGGGCTGCTGTGTTCACAAGGAGCTGGAGATGCAAGAAAATGTGACACACAATACAGCGAGGGGTTGGTTGGGTTTAGGATCTGCTTTGTGTTGAATGTGTTTCAGGTGCTGGGGTACCCTAACTGGGGGGGGGCGCTTGCTGTGGAATCCAGGTGCTCTGCTCTGTGTGTCACTGTGGTAGTAGCCTAGGAGCTGCTGACTTGCTGTGGGGAAGCTGCCAACCTACTGTCTGCGAAGGGGCACCACCACCACACTATGGGTGCCACCTGCTCACCATGGTAAAGTCAAGGGACACAAGTTGCACCTGATCCTATAAAGTAGCTGCCTCTGGCATGACTCCTCAGTCTAAGCCACTTTGGGGGCAGGTATGGACTGAGTCCGCTCCACCCATCCCCAAACTGGCATCCTTGCCCCTGGCATTATGGATCATTTCAACAGGATGTGCTAGTGTGAATTATTTTTTGTCCCATGTGACGCAGTGGGTTAAAACCACTGAACCATGAGCTGTTGATCGAAAGGTCGGCAGTTCGAATCCATGCAACGGCTCCTGCCAACCTAGCAGTTCGAAAGCAAGAAATTGCAAGTAGATTAATAGGTACCGCATCAGCGGGATGGTAACAGCGTTCCATGTGCCTTGGTGTTGAGTCATGCCTGGCCACATGACCACGGAGGCGTCTTCGGACAGTGCTGGCTCTTCGGCTTTGAAATGGAGATGAGCATCGCTCCCTAGAGTCGGACATGACTGGATGGACTTAATTGTCAAGGGATACCTTTACCTTTACCTATGCTTCCATACAATAATCAGAGTGGGATGGCACATGGTGGGTTTGCATGTTGTGGCTTCAGGTGGCAACCTTACTCAAACTTGGAGCTCCCTGGGGAGCCTTGGCTAAGGTGCTTCCCCCCCTAACCTAGCTCACAGATAGTTATGTAAAATAAAGCTTGTTATAATCGGGTGTAATAGGTAGGAAAAGGATTTGAAGAAACGGGTAACATTCAGCCAAAGATCATGTAGCTGTTTATTTTGAATCAATTTGTGAAATTCAGCCCCTCTCCACTTGGCACCCTATCCCACCAACTCATTCCTAGAATCTGAAAGCCTTGTGTACTGTTTCCCCTTCTCCGTGATATTTCCTGAGCTCCATGTTTTTCAGAAGCTAAACTGACCTTCTGGTTTTGTCAAAGCAACTATTCTGTCAGCATTACATATGTCTGATCCTTCCCTCCCTCACCAATTTCTATGACATCACAGAAGCTCGCCCAAAGACAAGAGGAGGGGGGATTGCTGATGATCAACAGATAACAATCAGTTTGCTGCCTATAGCATGCATAAAATAAGAGTTGGAAGGCATAGTAAGATCTTTAGGGCAAGTATTGGGACTCCTGTATGTACTAATGTGGGGCAGATGACCAGTAGTAAGTTTCACTATGGCCAACTTATCATAAGAAAATTGTGGTTCGGGTCTCAGTTGTCAATGGAAAAAGGTTGCAATTTTTTTATTGGATGCAATCATCTGTTGCAAGTTTGTATGGTGCAAGTGAAGCCAATATTCCCTCTATTTGGCTAGTTCTCCAGCTCCATACTCTGCCTGCAGTGAGAGTGTAACAAAGCTCCGGAAGTGGGCAATTCTCACATTCCTCTCTCCATTCCTTTGTATCCTCATTTGCAGCATCAGGTTTTCAAGGAAGTGTCACTAGCAAGCTACCTGTCTGCCCAGTCGTATCCAGGGCCTATGGCAACGGAACTTGTGATTCACTGCTGTCAGTCTAGCTGTGCTACTGTCAGGCGCTCCAGAGCCTTCAGTGCAAATGGTCAGAGGCGCCACACACCTACTAGCAGCCCATCCAGCTCACACCAGAGCAGGTAAGGTTGTGGCAGAGGTGGGTCATGGGCAGTTCAGAGGAGGATCAGGATGGTTCGTGGAAGGAACCAGTGGCAGTTCGGGAGTGGGAAGGGGTGGATCTCATTGGCAACAGTGTGTGCTGGATCCTATCCCCCTTTCCCAGCCTGACTCTCCTTGGACTTATACCAGCAAAAGAGCTGAGGAGACCCATTGTCCTTTTCTGAGAAGCGTCACTTCCATGTTCCTGGCCCTTATGCTTATGTAGAAACTTGAGAAGGCATGGGTAGACTTACCATATTTCCCTGGTTTAAAACCGGGACACCCCCCCACACACACACACCTAATTAATTAATTAATTAATTAAATAAAATGTATTTAGGGGGTGCGAAGCGCTCCTTTGCCGAGCGTCAGTGTGCCCGGAATTTTTATTTATTTATTTATTTAAGCCAAGAATTAAATGAATAAATAATTAAATAAATAAAATAAATTTTAAAATAAGAAGCCGAAAATTTTAATTATTTATTTATTTCGTGTAAAATAATTAATTAAATAGACTTACCTCGCCACCTGCGTTGTCCGTCGCTGTCGTGCTGCTGCTCCTCCGTTGCCGCCTCATCATTGTCGAGCGGCTGGCCAGCCGGCCAGCTCACTCGCCCGCCAAGCGGCTCACTGCTGCTCCTCTGGTGCCTCATCATCGTCGAGCGATCCGGCCAGTTCGCGAGCCAGCTGCCTGGCCCGCTCAAGAGCCAGCCACTCGTCCGGTTCGCGAGCTGGCTGGGCGTCCGGCTCGCTCGACGATGACGAGACGCCGGAGAAGCAGCAGCAAGCCAGCTGCCCGGCCTTTTCACTGCTGCTCCTCTGGTTTGCCGCCGAGCGAGCTCCGGCAGCGGCGGCGCCATTTTCAAAATATTACTACTTACCCAGGCACC
This sequence comes from Plestiodon gilberti rubricaudatus, assembly GCA_026170595.1. NCBI lineage: Eukaryota > Metazoa > Chordata > Lepidosauria > Squamata > Scincidae > Plestiodon > Plestiodon gilberti. Next base: position 8,518,218 of record JANXHW010000001.1, read on the forward strand.
GGCATGTTGGCTTCTGAAATCTCACGAAATCCAAGATGTCGGCGCCCAAATCTCATGAGGGCATCATGCCCTCATGAGATTTGGGTGCTGACATCTTGGATCTCATGAGATTTCATGAGCCAACATGCCGGTGCCCGGGTAAGTAACTTTACTTTCAAAATGATGGTGGCAGCGGTGAAAATCCGGGAAGGTGGCATACCTCCTGGGATGCCAGGACCCGAGCCCGAAATCCAGGAGGATTGTGGGCATTCTGGGACGTATGGCAAGTCCAGGCATGGGTAATGTGGGAGTTTCCCCCTTTCCTTTGGAATGTTGGTCTTCGGCACTCGGTAAAGCAGGGGGCAAAGGGGACCATTCACAGCTGGAAGTGCCAGTTTAATCTGCAGGATGAAGCCCCTTGTTTTGCAGCTCATAGGAAGCTGCCTTGTAATGCCTCAGCTCACCTGCAGCCGCCACTCTCCAGGATTTCAGGCAGGAATTTTTCTCTCCCCTACCTGGAGATGCTGGGGGTTGAAACTGGGACTTTCTGCATGGAAAGCAGGGGCTCCTTTAGGGAGCTACAGTCCCTTCACTTCCACATCCTGATCTCAAACCCTTGATTTTCACAGAAACGCCAGCAGCAAATTTTGTATTTCTCCAGTTCTTTTACATGTTGTTTAATTCACTATCAAAAATTCCTTGCTATAAGTCAGGTCCCCTGGGTAGGTAACATGGTGCTGATCCTTACGTTGGTTCTAGTCTACATGAAAAATGTTAACTAACGGACTTCCTTCTTCTAGTGTATCATGTACCGTAAATGCTTCGGAAAGAATGATGGTTTGCGGCTTGCTCTTGAAAGTGAAGGTCTCCGATATTTTCACCCACGCATCTTTCTCTTGCAGGCACACTCTAAATAACTTCAATCACTCACCAAACATCTCGGGTTTTGGATTAGAGCTTCCAGGTTAGCAGGTGTGACTTCATTTTAGAAATTATTAAGCCCGGAGGAAAAGCACTGTTGGCGGAGCTCAAAAACATGACTTGGAGGTGACGTTGGAGAGTCTCTCCCTGTGTGTTAGCATTCCCTCGTTTTGCCAGTGTGTCACTATGTATCTTCCTTCCAAAGTCTTATGTGGAGTCGTTTTGAGTTCAGATACAGTAATAGGTGGGATGTTGTCAATTTACACACAAAACCAGCTGGGGGTGGGGGTGGCCGAGGAAGAGGTGGATGATGCAGTTGGGTAGGAATGCAAACACATTCACCCTGGATAGAATGAAAGAATACAATGGCTTCCATTGTTGCTATTTAGCATGTTAAATAGTTGGAGATTGTGAATAAGATTAGAGATCTAACTACCGGAGTATAGAATTGCGATCGTGGTCCAGAAATGAAGCCTTCAGTTCAGAAATAAATACAAAGGGAAAACATAGGGGAAGGCAGGTTCTCAGGCCTTCAAAAATCTCAGTGGAATGAGCCCTGAAATAAAGACCTCACCCAGAGAAGTCCTGACAAACTGTGCTTTTCTTACATAAGGAAGTTGTGTTTTCTGTTTCCGGTTATTTGGTCATAACATTTGATAGGTTACAGATATTGTGAAACAGTTTGTTTCATTGCATTCTACATGAGATTACACATTGAATGATATATACCATGATGGTATAAGTCCTAAAGACAAAGATTTTCATGATTTTGGCCACTAGTGATGTCACCCCCTGAGGATGTCACATGGTGTGGTCTGCACACACACACACACCCCGCACCAGCCACTGCTTCTCAGGGATCTTTGTGCTGGAAAGTTCCTGCTGGAGGGGCTTTAGGAGGAACAGCAGCCTGGATACTGCTGGAATGACTCCCTAGCTCTGGAAATTCCAGGTAAAGAAGGTTCTCAGCAAAGATATGATCAAATTCAGTTTCTGCAAGAGTCTGTAAAAGATTAGTTTTATGGCCCAATCCTATCCTGGGCCAGCATGCTATGTACTGGCTGGGGGACAAAGCCAGTCGAGAAAGGTAAGAATGGAAAACATGACCTCTCTGTCAGTTGCAGAAGGGTCTCCAAGGGGGTCTTCTGCTGGTGTAGCTCTGAGGAGCCTGTTGGGGGGTGGACCAATGCAAAATGGGGGGTTGGGATATTGTGGATGCCACTGCCTCCATGATCTGCCCCTGTTCCATGCTCATCCTGCCCCTGGCCCATCCCCACCCTCATCTGCCCTGCTGCAGAACCCCATTAGTGACCAGTCTTCTGCACACTACTGGCAATACACGGTCTTTGGTCTGGCCCTAGGCTTGCACTGGCATAGTGCTCTGCAAAATGGCAGACCTCACGGTAGTCTGGCACACTACAAGGATAGGATTGGGCCATACGTGTTTTTTTTCATCATGGCTCCCTGTGGAGAGCATTTGCACTCTCCAACTGGAGAGCGGAAGGGCAGGGTTTGGGGGGTGCGAGGTGCGTCATGTGAGGGTGGTGTTTTCTCAACCGTGAATTCTGGTATGTGGTTTTGTAACAGAGGCGTGGAAAGAGTGGAGCGACCGGAGCAGCGGCTCCGGGCGGCTCCACGGCTTGGGCGGCACTCCAGAGTGCGTGTGAACGTTTCGAAACATTCTGCGCATGTGCGGAAAAAAGGATAAATAGCGCGGCGGCGCAGTCGGCCGCCTTCAGAAAGCCCTGGCTGCCGGTTGTGATGGATGCTCCGGGGCTTTCTCCGGCTCCAAGGCCGGGGGGGAGAAGGCCTCGGATCGCCCACCCACGTCACCGGGAGGGCGCGCAGGTAAGCCGGGTCGCCCCCCTGGAGCAGCGCCGCCCCCCCGAGCGGCAGCGCCCCCTCCCGCTGCAGATACGCCTCTCTTTTGTAACTTTTGGACAGAGCTTTAAAGTGAGCTAATTTAGGCCTGATCGAGCCCAAAGCAAATTAGTTTGTTTGAGGAGCACCTCTTCTGAGCTGAGATGGGGGATATCTTCGCTGAAATGGCCAAATGTGCCAACTTTCCATAAGGCAAGAGCATAGAATTCATGAGCATGCACAACACGTCGCTTAGATGAAGTCAGCACCAAGCTACGGCGCTTGGGATTGAGCTTCTGAACTGATCTTTGGAGGTTTCTTACAGTAACTGAATTTTATTATTTGTATTCTGAGGACCCTCCTTACCCAGAATTCACAGCGTTTTGGATTTATTACTGCACTATGTGAACTGAACGGTTCCATTTGTTGTTGAAATGTATACTCTGCCACATGGCACCAAAGAGTCCTCGGTGTGGCTTACAACATCTAAAAACACTCTATAAAAACATCCTAATCAATACAATAAAAAAGGTAAAGGTATCCCCTGACAATTAAGTCCAGTCGTGTCCAACTCTAGGGTGTGGTGCTCATCTCCATTTCAAAGCCGAAGAGCCAGCGTTGTCCGAAGACACCTCCGTGGTCATGTGGCCGGCATGACTCTCCTTGCCGCAGTGCGTAGCATGCAGCTGGAACACGGAGCGCTGTTTACCTTCCTGCAAGCAGTACCTATTTATCTACTCGCATTGACATGCTTTGGAACTGCTAGGTTGGCAGGAGCTGGCCAAGCAACGAACGCTCACCCGGTTGCGGGAATTGAACTGCCGACCTTTCAATCGACAGCTTATGGTTCAGCGGTTTAACCCGCTGCGCCACCCGCTGGCCTCTAATCAATAAAATAAGAACATAAGAACATAAGAAAAGCCCTGCTGGATCAGGCCAAAAGCCCATCTAGTCCAGCTTCCTGTATCACACAGTGGCCCCACCAGATGCCTCAGCAAGCACAAGACAACAAGATAACCTGTTTCCCGTTGACACTCCCTTGCACCCGGCACAGAGAAAACCCACTTCTAAAACCTGGAGGTTGCTTATGGCTTGTAACCTGTGATGGTCTTTTCCTCCATGAATCTGTCCAAACCCCTTTTAAAGGCATCTAGGCCAGGTGCCATCACCACATCCTGTGGCAAGGAGTTCCACAGATGAATTACACACTGGGTAAAGAAATATTTTCTTTTGTCCGTTCTAACTCTCCCTCCACTCAATTTTAGTGCATGTCCCCTGGTTCTGGTGTTGTGCGAGAGGGAGAAGAATTTCCCTCTATCCACTCTCTCCATCCCATGCATAATTTTATAAGTCTCAATCATGTCCCCCTCAGGCGCCCCCTCAAAATACAGCACATTAAAACTCCCAAACAACACAAAGAGATAGGAATTCATACAAGTAGCAGCCGCAGAATCGTCATCGTTCAGTCGTTAAGTTGTGTCCGACCCTTCGTGATCCCATGAACCATATCCCGCCAGGCCTTCCTGTCCTCCACTATCTTCCTGAGTTCGCTCATTTTCATGTTCGTTGCAACAGTGATGCTGTCTAACCATCTCATCCTTTGCCTTCCCCTTCTCCTTTTGCCTTCAATCTTTCCCAGCATCAGAGTCTTCTCCAGAGAGTCCTCTCTTCACATTAGGTGGCCAAATTAGCAGCCGCAGAATACTGTCCCTTATAACAAAATCTGGGGGGGGGGGGGAAATTGAGCAACCTCTCCAAACGCTTGCAAGAATAAGACATCCTTCCAAACCCTCTTAAAAGCCAACAGAGAGTGCTTCTGCTGCACCTCTGTTTGAGGAGGTTCCCAAGTGAGAGTGCCACCTCTGACAAGCAGAGGTGCCACCAGGACATGGCTTTAGTTTATCCACTGTGGCTTCATACAGTGGAGACAAGGTGCCAGGTGCCCAGATCCTCCTCCTGCTCCTTGTTTAGCTCCCTCAGCTCTCTCCTCCCCTGGGAGCAAAGCTGTCAGTCATTTCATCAGCTCCTTCTCCTTTGTTTTCTTCAAGCCACACAACCTTGCAAGAGGGAACGGACTTCTTGAGAGACACCTGAGCCTTCAGGTGAGTGAACCAGTGTCCCCCACCATTAGGGCAGTCAGCCAGGCTCAGCTCCTAGACTTGGGACTCTGACAGCAGCACTCTTGCCATCTACCCCTGAGGCCCAGCCAGTCACCCCACTTCTGATGAGTACAGGGGGGAGCGGCAGGAACCCTTCATATCAACCAACCTAACATCAAATAAAGAGAGACAATGAAAAGCGGGTGACTGTTCTGTAATGAATCTTATGATACAGAGACCAGTCACTTGGGGAGGTCTCTGGGGAGGGACCATCGCTCCTGTGCCTTCGCCCCACTGAATGGCTCCGAAGTCGAGGGGGCAGAGCCGCCTCGTGCCGGTGAGTAATGGAGGGTCAGCGCAGTGTGGAACTTAGCGTTCCGCCCCACGTCCAGCGACACCTACTGCATAGCTCCAAAGTTGGGGTACTTGTTTTTCATATAGAAGGTTACTCCTCAGCCATCTCCAGTTTAAAGAAGCATCAAGTACTGTATTTATTTAGAGGAGTTCTATATCTGGCTCAGTTGGTAGAGCGGCTGCCTCATATGCCTGAAGATCTGAGGGCAGCAGTTCGAGACCCATCAAGAGCTGTCGACACGCCGCTGACAAGCTGCAAAAGCCTCAGTGGGAGAGAGAATTCTGTAACCGACACACTGAGTGGGAGGCAGCGTTGCCGACGATGCATGGGAGGCAAATGCCAGAGAGAGGCCAGACCATGAAGGAAACCGCCTGGATTGAAATGCTCTATGCAAGATTAGAACATAATGTAATGTAAAAACTGCTTTGGTTTAGAAATGCCTGCCTATGTAAGTCGGAGAGATGCCAAATGCCTGCCTGTCTAAGTTGGAGAGACTATGTAATGCCTTGAATTAAAGTCGGAGGAGAAATCCAAGAAAGGCGATATATAAATACTGGTATTATTATTATTATTTCCTAAATGAAATTTATTTATTTATTTATTTATTTATTTCCAATATTTTTACCCCGCCTTTCTCCCTGAAGGGACCCAAGGCGGCTTACAACATGGGATACAAATACAACAAATACAACAAATAATCACATTTAAAACAATAAAAACAATCCACAAAGCTAGTAAGAACATCATCTAAAATTAATAAAAACACATCAAATTACAATTAAAACAGAAGCATAAAAAAGCATAAAAAAGCAGCAGCACTCCACCTGTGCAGGATGTTAAAAAAGGCAAGGACTCAGAAGGCCTCCTTAAACAGGAAAGTTTTCAGGCCTCGCTGGAAGGTCTCCAGGGAGGGAGCAGTACGTAAATCAAGAGGGAGGGAATTACATAGGGTTGGTGCCACTACTGAGAAGGCCCTATTTCTGGCCGCTGCCCCTCGCACCTCCCTGGGCGACAGTACCCTCAAAAGGGCCTTCTCTGATGACCTAAGGAGACGAGCCGGAATATATGGAAGTAGGCGGTCTCTCAGATATCCTGGCCCCAGGCCGTATAGGGCTTTAAAGGTCAAAACCAGCACCTTGAATTGGGCCCGGAAATGAATTGGCAGCCAGTGCAGCCGCTGAAGAAGCAGCCCGACAGACTCGAACCGCCTACCCCCAGTAACCACACGGGCCGCCGCATTCTGCACTAATTGCAGTTTCCGAACCGTCTTCAAGGGCAGCCCCACGTAGAGCGCGTTACAATAATCTAATCGCGATGTCACCGTGGCATGGATCACCGTGGTCAGGTCTGCTCTATGTCCCTTATAGGTACTGAGGCTGAAGCTCAAATATTTTGGCCACCTAATGCGAAGAGAGGACTCTCTGGATGCTGGGAAAGATTGAAGGCAAAAGGAGAAGGGGAAGGCAAGGGATGAGATGGTTAGACAGCATCACCGATGCAACGAACATGAAAATGAGTGAACTCAGGAAGACAGTGGAGGACAGGAAGGCCTGGAGGGATATGGTTCATGGGATCACGAAGGGTCGGACATGACTTAACGACTGAACAACAACAACAAAATTATTATTATTATTATTATTATTATTATTATTATTATTATTATTATTATTATATCGCCTTTCCCCAGGCCACAGCCTGGCACTCGGGTATCAGGTGATGGCAAAGACCTCCGTCTGAGAGGTGCCGCTGCTAAGAGTAGGCAACAGTGAGCTAGATGTCAATGGTTGAATTCCATTTTGTACGTCCGGTCCAATCTCTGTTGCTGCGATGATCTGGTGCCTTTGTGCTGCAACAGAACTATATGCTGTCCTTCAAGCCGTTTTCTGAACATTGTTCTATTCATGGTGATGGACTTTGTTGTTTATCCAGTCATTTCCCTCCCACACCAAGGCAAGGGACTTGGGAACTGAACCTTTCCTTAATGACAGATTTCTTCAGTCGGAGGCAAGTCAAGCTTGTCCTTTGTCATCCGAGCTTATTTTTCACTCTTACCATCTTTCTGCAAGACAGTTGTGAGAGATTGCCATGAACCTAATTAATGCCTGACAGGCTGATCAAACCAAACTCTGAGTCTGGTTCTTCTTTCTTATAAAACGAGGCATGAAATCTACAGATGACATTTTTTTTATGCGAACAGTCAGGGATTTTTGTTTTTCTCTTCTTCCCTGATCTCTAAATTAGGCACTTACAATTAAACTCCTCTTCCAGACTGCGGCCAAGTTACCCAGTTGTGTTGGTAGTTGCACCAAGACCCTTGTGAAATATAGTTGTAAGGGAAGCAATATGCTTTTTGTGTGTGTGGGTCTCTTTTGTCTCTTGGAGCGCAATCACAAGGGAGAAATAAGAGTCATATGCCATCTACGCCTCGCTAAAGTACAGAAGATTTATGACTTAGCAAATATGTAGATGGGAGCTTTTCTTGACCAAGCACCGCAGGCTGCCCTTGAGTATGTCTGGGGTTTTTGCTGTTTAGAAAGCTCACACACTTTAGAAAGAGGAAAAGACAATGACAATGACATGCACATAGAAGAGTGCACACGTGCGCATATGCACACACACACTCACACACTCTTGCACATCCTTTTCTGCAACAGACAAAAATAATGGCTGCTTGACTTAGCCTCTCGAGGGAAGCAAGAGGCGATTTCCATATTTTTGCTCTCAAAGTCGTTTGCCGCCATCATTCGCAGACCACGGGATTTGAAGCAACGGATGCTTCAACAAGAGCCCCGGAAATCAACAAGAGCAGAGTTGCTGATTTAAGGGGAAACGAAAGCAAATGGAAACAATGCAAGACATTTTCAGCTTGGCTTTCTTTTAATCAGAGCAATCACAAAGATGGGGCTTTCAGCTGATTCGGAGAAATTATGGCACATGGAGCCAAAAGTGCCACAAGTGGATTTCCGTGTGGGCCCGTGTCCGCGTGGGCCCAATTGCAGGGGGACAAGAAGGGTCTGGCCCCTTACCTTAGAGTTGTGGGCCACGAAGTCCCTTTTTATTTAAAACAGCCGAGACACAGTACATCTGCTTGATTAATTGCCAGAGCAATTGAAAGTTTATTCATGCAATAATCACCCTGTTGACCTGCCAAACAAACTAAATACCTCAAGATATTTGCCTTTCCCTTGAGAGAGCTGGGGGCCAAAGATCTAGCGGGTCCCTTATCCAAATACTTCAAGAATAATCCACACTGGAGTTGATATTGTAGACTACCAAATCCTCTCTGGTCTGAAGTAGCGCTTTTCACCAACTTTGCTACATGCTGAGAGCATCTCCAGGCCGTGATCCAAAAATCATTTCCGCGCTGAGGTTCACGGGGGGGCGGGGCCATTGGAGAACTTTAAAGCCAAAAGGATGGGTTGTCTGAGGAAATGGTTGACATCACAAGGACCCGGCCATAACTCTCACTTTCTCAGGCCTGGATTTATTTATTGGATTTATATCCCGCTTTCTCCCCCCCAAAGGGGGGACCCAAAGTGGATTGTGAAGTAGATAGCACCACAGAGCACCTGAAGGCTGCTTGCTAAACTAATGAGACCTGTGGCTCTTTTTGAGAAGGAAACAAGAAATATTTTTCTCTCTCTGCTTTATTAATGAAGCAGCCTCTTTCTTGTGGAGTTACGTTAATATAAATGTTCTGCTTACAGCACAATCGTGTGTACGATACGGCAGCCGTCGTAAAGGGCCGCCCGCCGTATCCCTATCCAGGGGACCATCATCCCCTTCTCTCAGTGCAACCTGGCCTAGGCGCTATGGGCCTACTTGAATGTATGCAAACTGGTGTCGGGGCAACTCGGACCTGGAGAGGGGGCTTTGGATAGGCTTACCATATTTTAGAAAGCTCAAACCGGGACACCCCCCATAACACCCCCCCGCAAGGTAATTAATTAATTAATTTAAAATCAATGGAAAATCAACCACAAACATCAAAAATCAACCATAAAGCACAAACCAGAACCCAAAAACCACCTCAAAAATCATCCACATACAATAAACCTCAACCCAAAAACAACCACAACCAAAAATCAACCTTAAAAATCAACCTACAAAGTACAAGTACACAAATATACAATACATTTTTAATTATTTAATTATTTAAATTAAATAAATAAATATAAATTAACTTACTTTTGCTGCTCCCTGCGCTGCTCCCCGGCCTCCTGCTTTGCTGCTCCTCCGGCCTCGGGCGAAACACAGACTGCTTGCCCGTGCGGCGCGAGCCTCCAGAGGCTCGCGCCGCGCGGGCAAGCAGGCTGGCCCGGTCTCCCAGCGGCACCACACGGTGCCGCTGGAAGACGGGGTTGCAGCCTGCTTGCCCGCGCTGTGCGAGCCTGCCGGAGGCTCGCGCAACGGGGGTGAGCAGGCTGTGTTTCTCCCGGTGCCGCTGCGAGACCAGGTCGGAGCTGCTGGGAGTGGGAGCTGCTGGGAGTGGGAGACCAGGTGCTGCTGGGAGTGGGAGACCGTGCGGAGCTGCTGGGAGTGGGAGACCAGGTTGCAGCCTGCTTGCCCGCGCTGTGCGAGCCTGCCGGAGGCTCGCGCAGCACGGGACAGCAGGCTGTGTTTCTCCCGGTGCCGCTGCTTTCTCACCGGGAGAAACACAGCCTGCTTGCCCGCGTTGCGCGAGCCTCCGGCAGGCTCGCACAGCGCGGGCAAGCAGGCTGCAACCCCGTCTTCCAGCAGCTCCGTGCGGTGCCGCTGGGAGACCGGGCCGCTGGAGGCTCGCGCAGCACGGGCAAGCAGGCTGTCGGTTGGCCTGCTCCCTCACTGGCTCCATGCCAATGAGAGAGCGGGCGGACAATCGCTCGCCGCGCCGCCATCTTCTTTTAATTTTAAACTTACCGGGCAGCAGCTGCATCTTGGATCACGAAATCTCGCGTGATCCAAGATGTCGGCGCCCAAATCTCGTGAGGGCATCATGCCCTCACGAGATTTGGGTGCCGACATCTTGGATCACGCGAGATTTCGTGATCCAAGATGCTGCCTGGTAAGTTTAAAATTAAAAAAAAGATGGCGGCGCCCATTCGTCCCCCGGGACCGGACCGGGAATCGAGCCCGATTTCCGGGACTGTCCCGGCGAAACCGGGACGAATGATAAGCCTAGCTTTGGATATCGACATATCTCACTCCGATATCCTCATCCTTTCCAGGACCAGGGCGGCCAATAGTTGCCCTCCCTCACCACCCGGTCCACCCCTCGCCCCTGTCCAGGCCGGTGTAGGACATACCTGCTCTGGCGGGTGCAGGGTTGGGTAGGAGCTAGGGTAAGGGCTGCCAACCGCTGCGCTGGCGGTCCTTACTCGCCGGGTGCCATGAAAGTGCTTTATGGCACTTTCACGACACCCTGTGCCGGGAGGGCGCACACTCCCCAGGCGCAGTTCTACACAGGATTGTGCCGCTAATGACTGACAGGGAAATCACCTGCACCAGAACCCTATTACCTCTTAGTCACTCAGTCCCCTCTCTTTTTCTCTTCTGAGACCGATGCCAGCTATAGAGCTGGCGTAGGTATGAGGAGACACATAGGCCATCAGGAGGCCTCTGCAAAGGTAAGGAAAAATATATTTCCTTACCTCTCCTAGGCCTCGTGATTGCCTCCCCCCCCCACCATTGGATGCAGTGCGTGCCCTACTGGCGCAGCTGCATCGTCGCCAATGGTGGGGGATAGGATTGGGCAATTGTCTTTAAGTTCTTCCTTCCATTCTCCTTGCTCAATAAAAGACATGCTTAAATTTCAGACTGTGATGGACCAAGACCATTGGATAAAACATTGGAATTCACTTTTTAGTCATCGTTGAAAAAGCAAACAAACACATGTCTGTAATAATGGAAATTTTACTTTCATTATGATTGTACTCCCACAAGCTAATTACATTTCAGATAGAAAGCCCATCAACTTTTCTATTCTGTAGTGATAAAGGAACCTGCTGGGTAAAATAGCCACCACTCCTGTTATTTCTGGAAACCTCCAGCCTACTGCCGGAAAATGTTCTTGTTTTTAAATTGATTTCTTTCTTTTTAAAAAAGAGAACCTCCTACAAAATTTACTGTAAATGTAACTGGCTATCACAACCAAGATGCAATTAATCGGAGTCTTTGTTTCATGCATTTGTTGTTGTTTCCTTGAACAAAGAATCTCTCTGTAATAGTTTACTTTATCAGAGTGATGGACAAAATGGTCAGAAAACCAAAAGAGAAAAAAGAACACCAAAGAGAGTAACAGTTCAATCCCCAGCTCTGAGCAATATTTTAAGCATGACCTCCATGTATAGAGCTGGTAGGAAGAAGTTACTGTGCATGGTGCATGTGGCATGGTGCAACCCTCAAGTTTGTAACAAGTGGGAGCAAAGGTAAAGGCACAATTACAGGTTTACTACTAAAAGTTGTAGTCCTATCAGCCCAATTCTGTGTATACCCCCCCCCCCCCGCTGATGCAGCCATGCCACCGGAGCACGTGCTGCATCCTTCAGTGGGGCACTCCCAGAGGTCTCCCCCGGGTAAGGGAACATTTGTTGGAAAAGGGAACATTTGTTCATGGAGGAAAAGACCATCACGGGTTACAAGCCATAAGCAACCTCCTCGTTTTAGAAGTGGGTTTTCTCTGTGCCAGGTGCAGGGGAGTCACGGGAGTGGCAGCAGGAAACAGGTTATCTTGTTGGCTGTGTGCTCTCGGAGGCATCGGGTGGGGCCACTGTAAGATACAGGACACTGGACTAGAAGGGCCTTTGGCCTGATCCAGCAGGGCTCTTCTTATGTTCTTATGTTCCCTTGCCTGGGGGTAAGCCTCCTATGCTGTGATTGGGCTACTCGGATCTGCACCATTGATTTTGCTGGCACAAGTCCGAGTGAACCTGGGACAATGGATCGAGGTCAGGAAGGGGGATAGGATATTTGTGCTGCCGCCGCCAATACTGCCCCTTCCCAGTTTTGACATACCCCTCCCTGCCCCGTTCTCTGCCTCTTTCCCTGGTCTGTTTTGCCTACCACCTACCCACTCCTGTACCAACTTACTGGCACTGGGGCTTCTTTCTAGGCCACTTACTACTTGCGGCGACAGCAGCCCGGCTGTATGGAATGGTGGGTCACCTTTGCGACTGCCGTAAAGCATGTTGCACCGCCGGAATGTGAGTTCCAGAGGTGTAGCAGGCCCGTTAGATTGGGCCCTATGTCAAATTCTGTCTTCTTTCTCCAAAACGTCTAGCATATTCTCTGGTGATACTGGCAACAGCAAATGATATGGAAGTACATAGCGTAATGGCGCCAGGATGTAAAGTACAGTATACAACACATAACAGAGGAGGAAGGAATCTGACATTCATGTAGCAGCGCTTCTGAGAACGTGTGATTGTGTCTTGATATTTGCTCCCACTTGAGGCAGAATTGGATATTGCCATTTTTCATTCAGCTATCTATCTTTGTTGACCCCTACAGTAGCCATACCAGGCATGGGCAGCTGTATTCCAAATTGGCACGTTCATCGCTACGGAAGTACTAAATCTGGCAGTACTAAATCTCTTCCTAATGAAGATGCTTGTAATGATGTCTGTCTCATGCAGAGCTGAGTATATAGCATACAGTACATTTTCAGGTGCACAGGGAGAGAGAAAAGCTTCAGGTGCCCCTGTGCAAACATCGGAGGATGCAGACACAGAAACAAGGGAACTCCAGCACGTGGGCAGCCACTCATTGATGCAAACGTATTTTGTAGGAACAAGCAGGGGCAGTGCGACCTGAAACCCCGCCTGATGCCGGTTTAGGTCTGCTGCCCCTCTGCTAAAAAAATACAGTAAGTCCTCACTTAAAGTTGTTTTGTTTAAAGTCGTTTCGTTTAAAGTTAGGCTTACCAGATCTCCAACCGGGACAGCGTGCTAGACCTTTAGGAGAAGGAATGTGGGCAGGTGTAGCTTGTTAAACCTTAGAGCACAATCCCACTGAACACAATGGGGCTTGCTTCTGAGTAGACATGCCTCGGATTGTGCTCTAAGGTTTAACAAGCTATGCCTGCCCACATTCCTTCTCCTAAAGGTCTAGCACTCTGTCCCGGTTGGAGATCTGGTAAGCCGGGGGGTCAAAATCGGAATGGGATGGGATTCTACCCCTGCCAGCATCTGGTCTGCAGATTCCAAGTGCAGTTGGAAGCATTTCAGAGCGCCACCCCACATCAATACCATGACTGCTGTCTCTGCTGGGGTGCTGTAGGGGAAAAAAAGCAGGTGTGCTGCAAGCTGTTTCTGCCACACTTTAGATGCTACATCTCTCCCCCCTCCCCCCGAGACATAAGGAAGTGTGTGTAAGAATTCTATGTTCTCTCATGATCTCCAGGCACAATGCTGGTGTTTCTATCTGCAGCCCCACTGGTATGCGTTGAACTACCAGTGTCTACATTCCTTGATAGTTCTCTTTGGCACGGTCTATCAGAATTATTATTTATTTGTTGGGCTTTGAAAACAAGTCTGTGCATTTTCCTTTATGTTTTTTAATTAAAAATTAATACCATTTCCCCTTAATGAAAGCTTTTAAAGTGTATATTACTTACCTGAGAGACCAGCTCTATTACACTCCTGTGGGTAAGGCCGTAATTAGTTAATTTCACAAAATGCATATTATTTACTTGAGTGTGCAGGCTGCTGTTGCTGGAGGACCTGTCCTCCTCTTGGCTAAGGACGTAATTAGGCAGGTTTTTAGGGAGGGAAAGAGACTTCTTATGTTTCTCACATTTCAGAACCATTCCAGCTCATTGGCTAAATAGTCACTAGTTATTTTGAGAAGTGCGCTATCCAGAAAAGGACACCGTTAGACAGGAGACTATGGGCTCTGGAACAGCAATACATTCAGCAAATTGCATTTCATATTTCATACCCAAAGTTTTGCTGTAAGTTCTTTTTAGACTGTTTTGGCTCCTAAGTCGAAGCTTTGAAGGGAGGGAAAGGTTTCACAAATCTGCCCTAGCTTGTCTCTCTTGACGCCACCTCCCAGTTCATGATCCTGCGGATAGAGACAATTGTGGGCATGTCAGCTGCTGGTATCACCATTTATTTTTTTTACCCGCCACAAAGTATTGCCCTAATTCTGACTTGTCTTCGTGGTGGCCACACTACATCATGCCACTGGTAAGTTTACCCCTCTTCACCCATGTCTATGCTACCCACCCCTAAATTGCCACACACACAGCCCAATCCTTTTCATTCCCCCCGCCAATGCAGTGGCACCAAAATGGCTACTGCTGCATCCTGCGGGGTGGGGGGAGTTGTGGAGGTCTCCTCTAGGTAAGGGAGCAATCGTTCTCTTACCCGGGGATAAGTCTCCATGGTGTGTGTGTGTGGGGGGGTCTACTTGGAACTGCGCTAGCAAAATCCTGCTAGCACCGGGATCCGGTCCAGGAAGTGGGGGGTAGTATTTGGCAGCTGCTGCTGCTGAACCAATCCCCTTTCTGGGCCCCATCCGTCCATCCCCACCCCCGTCATTGCCCCATTGCCCTCCCCCATTGCCACCTTATTCAACCCTCCCCCACCCCATCCCGCCTCCCCCGCTACCTTACCTCCGTCGGCAGCTTCTTCCAGCTGCTCCAGCAGCATGTGATTTTGCGCATTGCCAGAGTGCCTCTTACGGCTGGCGCTGACTGGTTTATGGCAGTCAGTGCCAGTGGGAAAGGCATTCTGCTGGCACCCAGCCTGAGTAGGATTGGGCCAATAATCTCCTAATTCTTAACCTGTAAGAGTGTGGCAAATGGGGGAGGGTGATATTTTAGCTCAGTACTCTATTCAACCAGTCCCACTGAACACCATGGGGTTTACTTCTGAGGAATACAGAATACTTGCAAGGAATACACATTGCATTCCTTGCAAGTAGCTATGCATTGGAGTGCAGCCTTGGAAGCAATTCACTTTTGAAAGGATCAAAGACTGTTATAACCGGCTATAATGTAGATGGAACGAGACATCTTCGGGATTCACGGTTATAGAAAAATAAATTTATAAAATGTAAAACTGTAAAATATATCAATGACTTTGTAAGTCAGATTAAAATCACACATGTGAATAAAATGCTTTAAACATCCATGATTAAAGTACAATAAAAACATTCCAAAACTTCTTCAGCATGACGTTTCATTCATGAACTTTTTCAAATGCAAAGAAAAGCCTAAGTAGGCAAGAAAGAAACTTTTAAAGCATTTTATTCACATGTGTGATTTTAATCTGACTTACAAAGTCGTTGATATGTTTTGTTATTGTTGTTCAGTCGTTAAGTCGTGTCCGACCCTTCATGATCCCATGAACCATATCCCGCCAGGCCTTCCTGTCCTCCACTATCTTCCTGAGTTCGCTCATTTTCATATTCGTTGCATCGGTGATGCTGTCTAACCATCTCATCCTTTGCCTTCCCCTTCTCCTTTTGCCTTCAATCTTTCCCAGCATCAGAGTCTTCTCCAGAGAGTCCTCTCTTCGCATTAGGTAGCCAAAATATTTGAGTTTCAGCCTTAGTACCTGTCCTTCCAGGGAACAGTCAGGGTTGATTTCATTTAGGATTGACTGATTTGATCTCCTAGCAGTCCAAGGGACTCTCAGGAGTCTTCTCCAGCACCACAGTTCAAAAGCATCTATTCTTCGGCGCTCAGCCTTCCTTATGGTCCAACTCTCGCAACCATACATTGCTACTGGGAACACCATCGCCCTGACTATACGAACTTTTGTTGGCATGGTGATATCTCTGCTTTTTATTATGCTATCTAAATTTGCCATAGCTTTCCTTCCAAGGAGTAAGCGTCTTTTAATTTCATGGCTGCTGTCTCCATCTGCAGTGATCTTGGAACCCCAAAAAGTAAAATCTGTTACTGCTTCAATTTCTGCCCCTTCTATTTGCCAGGAATTGATGGGACCAGATGCCATGATCTTAGTTTTATTAATGTTGAGTTTCAAGCCAACTTTTGCACTCTCCTCTTTCACTCTCATCAAGAGGCTCTTTAGTTCTTCTTCATGATATATTTTACAGTTTTACATTTTATAAATTTATTTTTCTATAACGGTGAATCCCGAAGTTGTCTTGTTCTATCTACAATTCACTTTTGTTGAATTGTGCTCAGTGTTAAACTCTGCTTTTGAATGTGCATTAGCTTGTCATCCCAACAACAACCTTGTAAAATTGTAACGGAGAGATGGGATTGCCTAAGGCCAGTGTGGGTGTTCATGCCAAAGGTGGGCGCAAATTTCAGGTGGGAGTTGTCCATATTCAACAGCCTGTTCACTTTAATATCCAGTGTATAGTATAATATGCTATTTTGTTTTACAGCAGCTGCTGTGTTTTGCTGCAAAAGTTGCTTTTAGCATGTAAAATCCCTGTGAGCTATTTTGATCCCAAGTATGAAATCTGAAACTGCTGGTTCTGTGATGATAAAGAACATGCCCAGTAAGAGAACCAGGCATGTCAGCGATTGTTGTTGTTGTTTTAAAGAAGGCATCAGGTGGAAAGAAACGCAGATCTCAAGCTGGGAGTGGACAACCGACCGGCAGAACTGCGTGGACATCTTTATACTTGTTCAGGGGTGGGGGCAGGCTTGGGTCAGGACTTCAGTGAAATGGCCCCAGTGTGTATGCTGGCTTCTTGCTCACTTGTTCTGGGCACAAGTTAAGATTCTGACTTTACAGGCCTAAATGCTCATCGTGCCTAAGGAAACATCTCCATTTCCTTTGCACCACCACGGTGTCCAAGCAAGAGTGCATACTGTCCCTCGCAAAGTTCGAGGGAGCCTTCTTCCTGCGTTGTTTGATGAATCTTGACTACTGATTACAGTTCCACGTAGGTGTTGTTAATGTAAGAGGCGTATTAAACAGGGTTATATACAGCTCTGGCAGGGCTCTTAACAAAAGCCTGCAGCAGGGTTTTCCTAGTCCAAAGGAACATCAGGAGTCTGGAGTTTGAACTGTATTTTAAGGGGACAGCACACAGTTAATTCACTGTGCCTGAATGCATTGTTTGAATTTGGATGCAATGCCACCTGCAGGACTCTGACTAAGCACTGTCTCCATAATGGCAGACAGCCATTATGAGCAGTGCACACACGTATGTTGTGAGCACCCAAGGGTGCAAGTGATTTCAGCTCGTGGGACCCGGTGAGCGGACGCCTAACTCCGCGAGTGGAGAAGGTTAACCCAAAAATAGAAAGAGAGAGAAGGAGAGAGAGAGATTTCTGCAGGATGCAGAGGCGCCAAAATAGAGCTCAAAAGACCAACGTTGGTAGAAAGAAAGCTTTTACTAGGCTAGCCCAGGACACAATCATAAGACAGAAAGTGTAACATATATGATTAATACAGAAGTTTTTATACATTTCATTATTTACATACAGAATCATGGAATTCATTGTCTTGGGGAAATACATAATAAAGAGGGACCAACAGGAGGAAGGATCCAAAAGTTGCGCTTTGATACAGCCAATCAGATGGAGGATTGAAACTTTGCACCAATGAGAACAGCAGCAGCAGATGTGAAATTTTTAGCCAATAAAAGACAAACTTTATTAAAAGAACCAATGAGAAGTGTTGTGCTTTGTGCGACTGGTGAACCAATGGTGTGGTGGGTGGGGGTTACTGGGTGGCAGGAGATAATAGGATTAAACCCCTCCCCCCACTTTAGGGGAAGCGAAGTTTTCCGGATCTTTGTGAATGAGTCCTTTTGTGAAGCCTGCTTGACACAAAAGGCAACATTTCCAATGAGTGAGCCAAAACATGCCATACAATAGGCCCCTGCCCATGGCACCATACAGTTTAAGGAGGGTTGAGTGATTGCTGTCAGTCAGGCAGGAACAAGGTAGATAGCTGGATTAGCATCTGAAACAATTGTAGCCAAGGAAGGCAAGAATGAACAATAGAAATCGCTGAGAGGTGTTTGCATAATTGTGGCCAAGCAAGGCAGGTAGGGGGTGATTGGGTTAGGAGAAAGGTGCACAAAGAGATGGCTTTTGGATATTCAGGAAATGCAGCAATCTGAATCTTTGCTGTGCGTCTGGGATTCCCCTTTTGTCCTTGCCCCCAGCTGGCGCCTGGGTAGAGGCAGCCATGTGGGAACAACACAGAATTGGAGCCGCTGTTTGCTGGCAGAGTTATGTTCTCAAAATGGTCGTTCCCCTACTCCCTGCAGTGCAGATTCTGGCGGGAGGTGCACCCTTAGTGCCAACCTTCGTTAAACCTTCCTGAGTCCTGGCGAAGAGGGGAGACGGGACTCTAACCCTTGCGCAACCCCTGACTTCCCAGGCAATCCCAGTGAGGATGCTGAGACTTTAACTCAGCTTTTCTGGCCGCAAACCTATTGCCTTGCTTCCAGGAGCCTCTCCGCTCAAACTAGGATTAATCTCAGTAGAGCGAGAGGATGGGGACCCTTCCGTGTTGGGACCCATCCCTGGGGTGACCCCGATGATCCTCAATGAAGATCCGGTACATAACTCTCAGGGGAACCCAAAATACCCAGCAAATCTTCCAATAAATGCATTTTCCTGAAATGAATGGCTGGCCCTTTAAATCTGTCAAAAAGCAGAGCTAGAGGGGTGAAATGGTCAAAAAGCCGGCTGCGCGCGCTGAGTAACAAGCGGCACACGCCGGTCTCCCGGAGTTGGCTGAACGCCCAGAAATCGGTGAAGCGTGTAATAGGATTTAACGGTTCAGTGGGTTAATAGGGTTGTAATAGGATTAGACAGGCACAGGATGAACTTTTGCTGCTGCCGCTTCTCTTGGGGGTGCCGGAGGCGCGTGCGAGGCGCGTGCCTGTGAACTTTTGCCTTGGGTGGCGCGTGTCCGCTGTCAGAATATGCGCGAACCGGAAAAGAAGCCGAATTTGAAAGTAGTTGTTTTAAAATGGCTGTATCTTAGCGATTCCTTGACGGATTTGGACGGGGAAAAAAGGTGGGGGCTCAGGAGAGTGTGGCCGATGAGATAAAAATATTTCAGGGGGGGTCATTTGCATACTACACGTACATACGTACGTACGTACGTATGTGCACACGCACAAAGAGAGAGAGAGAGAGAGAGAGAGAGAGAGAGAGAGGGGGGGGGGGTTCTCTGTTCCACAAGTAGTAGGAAATTGAAACCTTAACCAGCCTCTGCTCCTGTGTATGTAAATTGACAGCAGCAGCCTAGCTGGGTGGTGGATTTCACCATGGGAAAAGGGTCCTTCTGCTGATTGTTCTGCTCCCAACTGCTTTTCCAACATGCATGGCACCATCAATGCCCAGATGGTCAGAGTCTGAAGGGAAGCTTACTCTGTCCCTGTGGGCACAGAAGTGATGTCATCAGAAGAGCCTAAAGGCCACACAGATTTCCCTGTAAACACAGATTTGTTTTTGTGGGACTACATTCATTCATTACATTTTTTCCTGCTCTTGCTTTGAGGAGCTCAGTGTGATCCACATGGTTCTCCACTCCCCATCGCATCCTCTCAACAACTCCGTGAGGCAGTTTGGGCTGATGAATTGTAACTGACCAGAGGTCGCTCAGTCAGTTGGACCATGCAAAGGAATTGGACCATGTTTCTTGTTATGAAAAGGAAGGCAAATTAAAACAAATGAGGTTTGAATGAAAAATCCCTGTTTTTATTCACTTGTATACACACCTTTTCTCAGTTGCCTACAAAATGGGAACTCTTGTCCCATCTGTCTGAAATTTGGCAGGTCTGATCCTGGAGGGGTAGTGGAATGTCTGCCAGTGTCATGCCGATAGGATGGAAAGCACAAAAGTTGCAAGCTGCAGAAGAGCGGTTGGATGGACTGACAGGCCCCAAGTCAAGGTGCTGGTTATTTCACCTACAAAGCCTGACTAACTTGGGACCTGGATACCAAATGAACTGATTTGTTTTTATTGTTATTCCCAAGTTTCATTGATGGTTCCTTTACTGGGACTGAAAGGCAACAAATAAATGCTTTAAATGAGCAGATCTCCTTTTGAAAGTATTGAGACTTGTACAATGTGTGCCTTTTTAAATTGCTTCTAAAATGGGGACCCACTATCCAATATTTCTGAAATTTGGCGGGTACGATGCCTTGTGCCTAAACATTCCATGCCATTTGGTTGGAAAACAACAAAATGAAAACCAACAGGAAAAGGACAAATGTATGAAATGAATAATGAAATGAATCTGACCAAAGCAAATGGCAAATGTAAATGAATCAGTGCTTGAAAAATGAAGATAAATTTGCCTCACTTTGCTGAGGAAGAGAGGAAGACTCACATCAAGCGGAGACTTTGGAGAAGTTTAGCTGGGCATGGCAGACAGCGGTGTGTGTGTGTGTGGGGGGTCAGGTGGACAATTGTTCTGGAAGGTATATAAGGGATCTCCTCCTATCCTGGATGCTCTCCATGGCCATTCCACAATTATGGAAATCCCTCCCTCCGGAGAATCGCCAAAGCCCGAGCATTTTCCCAAAAGCACATTCTCACCAGCAAGTGCCCTGACCGTTCGAGTCACCTTTAAAAGACCGAATATGCTCATCTTTCAATTAAACCTGACTGTTTCCTTTCTGCCAATCATCGCTCTGCATGGCTGAGCTGGCAGAAAGGGCCTCTGGCGGAAGCACAGAGGTATGCTCCTGTGTGAGAAGACTTGCTCGAGTTCCCTGGCATTTCGAGAACCTGACAAAAAATGTTTCCTCTCCGTTCCTCTATTAATTCAATTAGTCCCGTTCCAGTAGCCAGCTGAATGGGAGATGTCAAGGAGGAAACGGCCACCTTCATCAACCTTTCCTGTAGAAGTGACGGTGATTTTGGAGCCTTTCATTTTATTCTGAAATAGACACACCAAGCACCAATGCCCTGTGTTCACCTGTCAGAAAAGTGGCCTGACAAACAGGATATGTTGTGCCCAAAGTGTCCCTTGGTTAGAAAATCTCTAAAAATGACATTACACTGAGCATGGAGACCAGTATGCACTCTCTGCCCAAGTCACTTTGATTTGCAAGAACAATCTATTTATTTCCATGGAAGCTCCTTCTCACATGCCAGGGCATGTCCAGATTAGACTTGCTACCAACATTTTCAAAGAAAAAAAAATTGAATTTTGATTGAACAATGTGCAAAGGCAAAAACCTTTGCTGTTATTTCCACTGGTAGTTCTGCTTCAATTAAACTGGCATTGATTGTTCCACTTGCAGAAGCAGATACATGTATGCACTTTTGCCGGTTTAGGATTTTCTGAAGGGCTAATTCATATAGTAGTGAACACGTGATAATAAGTGTGCATTGACTGGTGCATCAAACTGCTCACCACATCCCACTCACATGTTTCATTGTCATTGCTCCCCCTCCAGTTGCTGACTAGCTTGCTCTTTGCTTCTTTTATTTATTTTTTATATTTATATCCTGCTTTTCAACCATACGTCACAAAGATACATTCTAGCTATAAGGAATGTGTTGGTGTTTGGATTGGCCCCTGTCTCTTCTGGCCCCTGGTGATTGATGTTCCAGACCAGGTTCCAGGCAGGGCTGGCCCATTCATGAGGCTGATTGAGGAGGTTGCCTCAGGGAGCAGATTGGACAGGGGGGGGCACCCACTTGCCTCCACTGGTACTGCTGCTCTTCCCATTCCCTGAATTGGAAAAGGAACAGGAGGGAGGAATGGAAGAAGTGCAGAGGAGAGGAGAGTGGTAGGCTAGAATGTCTCCGACACTCTCAAACTCTAGCCCACCACTCTCCTCTCATACACACTTCCTCTTCCGTCTCTTCCTTTTCCAATTCAGGGAGTGGGAGAAGTAGAGGGGGGCTCATTGCCAGGTAAGGGAGGAAGCATTTGGCTTTCTGCCACAGACATCAGAATGACTTGGGCTTTTCCTTCCAGGAAAAGGGACAGAAAGAGCTACAGGTAGCTCAAAGCTGGCTGATGAAAAAGATGCTAACAAAACCATATCTTCTGTTGGCCTGTAGACTCGTTTGGCTACGGACAGTTGATGATACAGTCCAAGTTCCAGGCTCTTCCCTCCTGAAGATAGAATGTGCTGTTGCTTCTTCTTTTTCCCTGTCAAAGTTTGCTAGTTTGTTATTTCAGTGGATGTGAGGCTCTTGTTCAGAAGGCTGGACTGCTATACAATATTTCTTTCCCCATTCCATGCCCATGGCTTAAGTATGAAATATCTTGGGCAATTTGTGATAACTGTTTAGAAACGGCTGTTTTATTTTGGATGCTTTTCCACAGCTCGAAAAGTGTACAGTTGCATTGCTAGCATTGCCGGGGTGTGTGATCACGTCTTCTCCCTGCCCCTGCACTCCCGGAAGGCTTCATTTGAAACCTTTCAGGACTCAGGGCAGGTGAGAGGGCCCAGAAAATGCACTGGTTTCGGCATGTTTCTCCTCTGCAGCTGCAAATGCAGCCCTCCGGCTACAAAAAAGCAGCCTCGGAGCATGAAAATCCCACCACGGCTCCTCGCGAGGAGACCATGGTTTTCACCCAAGGGCATAGCTTCCCCCCCCCCCAAAGTGATACCACTGAAGGTGCAATTCGTTGCTCTGGGAACTGCAAAATGTGGGCATTTATTTCACTCTTAAATGAAGCAGTTGAATCCTGCTTCAGAAATGTTGGCGGCCCTGCCAAAAAATGTGCCATGATTTTTGGACACAACTGCTGCACATTCATCCTCCACAAAATATCTTGTGATATTTAACAGTTTCCCACCCAAGTCATGTTTGGACGATTTACAGTACAATCATACGCATGGTCATACGCATGTCTGCAGAGGCGTAACCGCCTCCCTTGGCGCCCGGAGCACGGGGGGGAGACAGGCCGCGGCACGCTCCCGAGGGGGGGCGCGCTCCGGGAGGGAGGGGCGCGCTCCGGGAGGGGGGCGACCTGGCGAGACCCCCCCCCAATCGGGAGAGCCGGCTGGGGACGTCTTCCCCGGCCGGCTGCCCGGGGCCTTCTAAGGAAGGCCCGCTGCGCAATTTTTTGCGCATGCTCAGACTGTTACTGAGGGAAAAGGGCAGAAGACGTCCCCAGCTGGCTCTCCCGATTGAGGGGGCCGGCCCGAGTCCGACTCGAGTCTCCGAGTCCGACTCGGAGACTCGAGTCTGAGTCCGACTCGCGGGCGGAGCGGCGGGGCGCCCTTAGGGCGATGGTGCCCGGAGCGGGTGCTCCGCTTGCTCCGCTCTAAATACGCCTCTGCATGTCTGCTCAGAAGTAAGTCCCATTGTGCTCAGTTGGGCTTACTCCCAAGAAAGTGTGCATAGGATTTCAGCCTTAAGAAATCAAGTCTTCTGAACTTAGGCCTTTTAGTATGAGTTGACTGAAAAAAGAAGTCACTTTCCAGTGAGAGTAAAATGATCCTTGAAAATCAACTGTAAAGAGAAAGGGAATTAGAATAAAATTCTCGAGGGTGTTTTTTTTTTTTTTAATGGAAGAAAGGGGACAGTTTCTGCTTGACCATGGGTTGACAGCGCTTGACAGAGCTGCAAAAATTGCAAAGTGCTGCAGTTCAGCTTGTCTTGCCTACCACAGTGTGTGAGTGCCCTCTGCTGTTTCTACAAACATCACACATCCTTGCAATGTCCACATTACTACATTCGGTTTTTAAGGGAAGCCAAAATACCTTGGGCTCTTTGCACCTTTTGCCTGAATCCCAGAGTTTGTGGAGCTTCTCCACTCGTTACGGGAAAGGAAGCAGTCTGCTCTCTCTGTTGGGCTGTATGGGGCACCCTGCACGCGCGCGCACGCGCACGCGCACACGCACACGCACACGCACACACACACACACACACACACACACATTTCAGTCAAGGCATATTTGCTCCACTTCTTCTCTTTTCCACCAAGGAGCTCTGACTGCTGTGCATATAGTTCTCTCAGGACCAGGCAGCTTACTGGATTCGACCTGCTAAGTTTCAGATAAGCAGAACTCCAGCATGTACTTTCAGACCAATAACTTAGCCAAGCTTGATAAATCTGGACACATTTCTGCTATAGCTCCTTGGTATAGATTGTGTTCTTGCTTACAGCATCTTTTAGCAACAGTGGTGACTGAGGGTTACAGCCCAATCCGACATAACTCCCCTAGCTGATGAAGCCATGCCAACACATCCTGCAGAGGGGTTCGAGCCCAGGAGGCCTCCTGCAGGTAGGGGGACATTTGTTCCCTTGCCCCGGGACAAGCCTCCACTGCACTGATGGCTCTACTTGGGTCTGTGCCAGCTATTTTTTCTGGCGCAAGTCCGAGTGGACCCGGGTTAGTGGCTCGAAGCTGGGAGGGGGATAGAAGATCGGTGGAGCTGCTGCAATTGATAACTGCCCCTTCCTGCCCTTGACACCCCCCGTCTCTGCTCTGATTCCCGTTCTACCCGGGTCCGCGAACCTGCACTCTGCTTGTGGAGGACTTATGTTGGATTGGGCTGTCCGTCTGTACAGGGAAAAGAACATGGTGTTACAGTGCTGAGGTACAGAAAGGACTGTACCATTTCAGGCCAGAGGTGACACCATCACATTTTTGAATACTCTGTAATAACAACTCCCTGCAACTAGAAAACCAGCACAACAGGCAAGGAATAGTGGTGGAACGTTTCTCCCTGCTGTGCAACTTTTCTACTTGCAGGGTTTTTGTTTGTTTATTTCTTTTATGTAGAGGCACATTTAAACCGGAATCCACCATGTGCAGTCTGAAGTGGTAGAACCATCACATCTCATTCTCGTCTCATCACTCTCTTGCATGCCTCATGGTGACCTCCATGCATAAAGTCAGAACAGAAAGGACATGTGCAGAAGTATTTTTAGTGGCTGTTATACAATAATTGGTCTCTGGAATTTAGGGGATTTGGGTAGCTTAATTTTTACATATATTATTGTGTGCATAGTGTTTACATTTGCTGAAATATTAGCGTGTCACAGCCCACCAGATGTTTGAACTCTACCCAAGAGAACACTACCCAATAAACAACAACAACAACAACAACAACGATGAAGACGACGACGACGACGACGATGATGATGACTTTTCTAACAGGTCCTTCTGATAAGGATTAATGAAAAAAATATACATGGTTATGCCTTGAACCCACAAAAATTGCTACATAAATGCAGAATCAATCAGATGGCTGCAGGAAGTCCCAATTTTAAACGGAAAGCTTTTAAAAATGTTTGATTTTAACCATATGTTTCTTTTGACAGACAATAGAGCAGAAAATGGTAAAGAGCCATTCATCTTACCAACCAAGCATTGTACAGTATAGGAACCATAAAAGATCTGATATCTTGGTACAGCAGTATAGCCAAACTGTGCGGAAAAATAGTGTGTGTGGGGTATGGAAAGAGATGGAGGGAGGAGGATGTGTTTTGGAAAGAATGGTTAAGAGCAGAACAATTAAAGACTTGTTTGTCTCCGTGCAGAAAGTCCCATGCAGAGTAGTTAATTTAAACACAGTTGTGTGCAATGTTCCCCCAACATTTATTCAACTAAGAGTAGCCTTGAGAAATAGCCATTCAGATGCATTTTAACAGAGGTGAAGACTCCAGAGAAAAAGCAGGCTTCTAGAAAGAACGTTTGCTGCTACACAGCCCATCAGTTGCTGAACTTCCTTGTTCTTCCTTCAGAATGATGGGCAAAGCGAATTTCCAGCCCAATCCTATTGGTGCCGTTGGCATGGCTGCATCAGCGCTGGAACGTGGGACAGGATTGGGCCCTGAAAGGATGGGGCTCAGGGCAGGAGACAACTGAGGTCTCCCTACCGGGGAGAAGTAGCAGGCAGCCTGGTGGGCGGGGCCACTGCTGAACTGACAAAGGCCTCTTTGCTCCCCAGGGAGATGTATTTATTTATTTATTTATTTATTTATTTAAAGAATTTATATGCCGCCTTTCTCCCGGCAAGGGCACTCAAGGCGGCTTACAACATTAAAATAACATATACATTAAAATAATTAACAATTTAAAACAGTTAAAAAATTAAAACAATTAAAACAAACAACCCCAGTGGGTCACCTCTATTTATTTATTTTATTTATTTTATTTATTTTTTTATTTTTCACATTTTTATACCACCCTTCCTCCAAGGAGCTCAGAGTGGTGTACATATTTCCTCCCCTCCTTTTTGTCCTCTCAACAACCCTGTGAGGTAGGTGGGGCTGAGAGATAGTGACTGGCCCAAGGTCACCCAGGAAGCTTCGTGGCTGAGCGGGGATTTGAACCTGGATCTTCCAGGTCTAAGTCCGACTCCCAAACCACTACACCAGTTGTTAAAAGCCATTTGTTCAAAGTTAAAAGTTAAAAGTCAGCCCACCATGTCAGACATCGAATGCTAGTCTAAATAAAAATGTCTTAAGGCCCCGCCAAAAGGTCTCTAAAGAGGGAGCCGTTCTTAATTCCAGGGGGAGGGAATTCCATAATTGGGGCGCCACAGCCGAGAAGGCCCTATTCCGCGCCGCCATCCCCCTCACCTCCGTCAATGGCGGCACGGTTAACAGGGGCCCCCCTGATGACCTCAGAGTGCGGGTCAGATTATAAGGAAGGAGGCGGTCCCTCAAATACCCTGGACCCGAGCTGTTAAGGGCTTTAAAAGTCAAAACTAGCACTTTGAATTGTGCCCGGAAATGAACCGGCAGCCAGTGTAGCCACCGAAGCAGCGGTCCGACTGAGTCGAACCGACAAGCCCTGGCAACCACCCGGGCCGCCGCATTCTGCACTAGTTGCAGTTTCCGAACAGTCTTCAAAGGCAGCCCCACGTAGAGCGCATTGCAGTAATCTAGTCTAGATGTCACTAGGGCATGGGTTACTGTGGCCAGGTCTGCATGATCCAAGTACGGTCGCAGCTGGCGCACCAGCCGAAGCTGGGCGAAAGCCCCCCTGGCCACAGCCGCCACCTGGGAATCCAGGAGCAGCTGCGCATCCAGGAGAACCCCCAAGCTGCGGACCTGCTCCTTCAGAGGGAGTACAACCCCATTCAGAGCAGATGATCCAGTACCTGAGTCGTAGACTTCTCGACCAAAAGAAACCTCTGTCGGGCGCAGGTCATCCACCAAGGCGACCAAGGCCGTCTCTGTCCCGAACCCCGGCCTGAAGCCAGACTGGAATGGATCCAGATAATCAGCTTCCTCCAAGACCCTCTGGAGCTGAGACGCCACTACCCGCTCGATCACCTTGCCCAGAAACAGGATATTTGAGACTGGCCGGAAGTTGTCCAATATAGTGGGGTCCAAGGAGGGTTTCTTCAGGACGGGGCACACCACCGCCTGCTTCAAGGACGGCGGCACCACCCGCGATGTTCTGACTCGCAGCGCAGCCCTGGCGACTGGCCACAAGGGGACTCCTGCTGGCTCCTGAAGCTGTCTTCTATGTAGTCAGGCCAGGGCTTGGGTGCATCTCTCGCCAATACAGTCAGCCTGCATCTTACACGAGGGTAATGCTCTGAGGTTAGCACTTAAAAGCCAAAATCGCGCATAGACGAAACTCCCTGAGCCGACAGATACTGTATGTACTGACTCTTTAAGAACTCAAAGCACATGAGAGGCATGCGGAGGCTGAGGGAAGAGCACCTTCATTCTCCCATTTCAGGCTTGCTCTGGAGCATAAACAGAGTAAGTCGAATGGCAGGCAGAGGCACTTTAAACTGTTTCCATTTAAACACTTTCCATTTAAACTGTTGTTTCTCTCGGAATACTTGAATTTGCGCAAGTCCATCGTGCGCAAGATGCAGGCCAACTGTACTGTTCAGTCTGCATGCCAGTAGCTCTCCTGCAACCTGCTTTCCTTCTACCTGGAGATACTGACCCTGGCACTTTCCACTTGCAACGCATGTGCTCTTCGAGCGAACTATGGCCCCCCAATGCTAATTCATGTTCAGCGCATGTCCGTGCATGAACAGCGCAGACGAGCAATCATGTGGGGATGCCAGGGGTCTACATGCATGTGTGAACTGGTTCTTAGTAGCCATCTGGCAATGGATGTGAAGCTCTGTCAAGGGTATATGCTGGGTAACCCTCAAGGACTCTCCCAGGTCTCTGATTCTGGTATAAAGCAGTAAGTAGGGCAGAGAGTGCTCTCCTTTAGAATTTTAATTAGTCCTCGTGAACATGGAGCCCAAGAGGGCAATGAAGTTTCATTTCAACAAGCAGCTGCGGAGAGCGAGCTTGGTAGACCAGAGCCCTTGGAACTTTTTAGACTAACAACGTAAAATCCCAAGGATGATTCCATATAAATTTTAATACAAGGGGCCCTTTTAGGGAGGGAGGAAACCTCCAGAAATTAAACCTCCTTAAGTATCTTGGAAGCAATTATAAAACGAGTCGATTATAGCCGGGTAATGCTATAAATGGAAATTCGCTCAAATGCCAAGGTACTTGCCATAAAAATATGGCAATAACGCGACACTAAACACAATGCAGAGAGCTTTCAAACATTAATACCTTTTCATTATTTTCACTATTAATAATAATAAAGTTCAAACAACCGTCACCAAATTGATTGGGAGGGAATAATAAGATCATTATGATCAGCTGCTGCAGGCATTGGTAATAGCTCTGTCATGCTGTCCTGCAGTAAGATCACTTGCGAGCTGGCTGCAGATGTAAAACCCGACAGGTAAGTGGCTGGCGGGGAGCGGGGGGGGGGCGCATTCCAAGGCCGCACATAATTGTAAGTGTGCTGGTGAATGATAGTGCTGTAATAATCCTGATTAGGGCCAAGGAGTAGAAACAGGAACAAACACTGCTTGTTTGCTGATTTATCTGGCTATCAGACAGGATTCCTACAAACTCTGGAGCTTGGGGGGTTCCTCATTCAGTTGAATGTTTGTGGATTATTTCTTCCCCTCCACACCCCCTTGTGCAGTCGAGGGAGGAGACTGTTGTGTGAAAGAAAGAGCAGTTGTTGTTTTGGCACCGAGTTCAAGTGGAGCTCTTTTTCATTCATTGCCAAAGCATGGAGTCTCTCTTCTGACTTGGTCCAGATGAGTGTTGAAAGGGCAGATCTCTCGGGCCCCACAGACGCCTTTGCATTCTCGTCACACCTACCTTTGCTAGCTCTCTTCAAATCAACTGCCCCCCCTTTCCCATGCTTCAAGCTGTGTTGATGGGGTGTTTTGCTTGCTACCACCTGCCTTGCAGGCCTGGGAAGGAATTTGTGCTTGAGGCTTGTTCTGGTGTTTGGCTTTCCTTGTCAGCATGTACTGTAGTCTCGTTGGAGCCCTCGGAGCAGGTTGTCTTATGATTGTCTCAAGGGGGTTGTGGTCTGATAGCACTCTGATCAGAACTCTTTGCCACAGGAGGTGGTGATGGCACCTAGCCTGGATGCCTTTAAAAGGGGATTGGACAGATTTATGGAGGAAAGGTCCATCACAGCTTACAAGCCATGATGGGGATAAGCAACCTCCTGGTTATAGGAGTAGGTTTCCTTTGTGCCAGGTGCAAGGGAGTGGCGACAGGATACAGGTATCTTGTTGTCTTGTGTGCTCCCTGAGGCATCTGGTGGGGCCACTGTGTGATACAGGAAGCTGGACTAGATGGGCCTTTGGCCTGATCCAGCAGGGCTCTTCTTATGTTCTTAAGTGGTTGATAGAACGGTACTCCTCTCTAAAATCCACCACCAAGTGCCCTTTCTCTATCTGGGTTCATTCCCTATTCATCTCTTGGGGGGCATGTGTTGCTATCCCACTTCAAAATCCATGTTTAAATGGTCAAGACTAAATCAGAAAAAGGCTTTATTGAAGTGAGAGTTGAGGCCAGAATGAAGCTGGGAGCTGGTCTCCAGAAAACCTGTTCTCCTCAATTTCAGTTCCATTAATTAGTTTAGTTCCATTAATCTCTGTGCCAGGTGCAAGGGAGTGACAGCAGGAAACAGGTTATCTTGTTGGCTGTGTGCTCTCGGAGGCATCTGGTGGGGCCACTGTGAGATACAGGAAGCTGGACTAGATGGGCCTTTGGCCTGATCCAGCAGCCAGGCTCTTCTTATGTTCTTAATTCTGTAACACCCTTTGGCTCTTGTCAAATGTGAGGGGGGCTTGGAGTGGGTTTCAGTAGTAGTAGCAGCAGCATTTCCACTGGTATTAAGCCCACTGCCAGCCCAACCATGATGAAAGCTGGGTTGCATCAGCAGCAGATTGTGAGGGGGCCAAGGAGGAGGTGGATTTGGGGTGCGTTTCACCCCAAGTCTGTTGCTGCCGCTTTCCCCCTCCATCTTGCCACTGGTGCGAGCCTCAATGATCTGCTTCCCACTTGTTCAAATGAGAAGCTTATCACCCCCTACTTACCCTGCTCCTCGTGGAGTTTCCTTAAAGCCAGAAGTGCAGAACTTATTTATGTTAACTTTATATTTATGGAAGGAGCTCCTTCATTCATGCTGTCCTTTTAAATAAAACTGGAAATTTCGCACTTCTGGGTTTGTCGAAACTGCACAAGGAACATGGTAAGGATCTTTTCTGTCTTTTTTAGAACACTGTAGCAGCCGTGACGAATGCTCCAGATTGCGCTGTCCGTCCCAATGAAGCCATTCTTTGTTGGTTTGTCACAACTTTGCACCTGGGTAGCAGTGAAGGATAATAAGGAAGCTGAAATTGAGGCCAGGGCTCAATTGGGCAACAATTGGTGGCAACAATTGGGCAAAACTTTATGTGCAACCTGGAGGTTGGCCACACTTTTGGGTGGGCTAAAACATGACTGTAAGGGAGTTCAATCCTCCAAGAATCAGACTGGGTGTTTGCTTTAATTCCCAAGATTCACTGTGCTTAATTGTTAGTAACAGCCATGTGTTGAAAATATTTACGTTGGCTCCATTTCACATGCTCTCACCTAGGCTGCGGGGACAATCAGTTGGATTAAAGGATAAGCTTGGGTTCTTGGTATCATGAGATAATGCTTGTAGTGCCTCCAAGGCATACTGTTGACGCAATCACGGACGGCAACCTCCATGATCCAATTTTGCCTTATGCTGAAGTTGTCCTGGTTGCCCTTCCACGTCCACCATCAACCATCATCATCCACATATTTGTTGGACATATTTCTAAATATGATTTTCACTTTAGAAACCAAGTTTGATTTGCATGGGAGCAAACCGAGCAATTAATTATTCCGCGGAATATTAATTAACCGAGAACATCAAAAAGCCATTGCTGGCTGCTGTATAATTAGGTACCTACACCCATCAGATCAAAGTATGCAAATGAGCAACATTCTAAGAAGTCCTGCTCACTATTTAGCCAGAGAATGGTAATGATTCTAATTTGCCTTCCTTAACTTGGCCAAAGCTACTAACTATGTGATTTTTCTTCTCTTTGTACATTTTTTATAAGTTGGTACCAAAAACAGAGATAATCGACAATGGAGAAATAGTCTCTTGAGTGACACCTGTTATTGCTAATGGGAACTAATTGCTTAGATTTAGAGACGAGATTGTGGAATTCATTAACAATTGCAGTGCATACATCTCATTTACACTCCCAGAAACTTTGAGAGGGAGTCGGAGATGAGGCTTGGAGACAGTGGTTCGCCAATGCTACTTAGAACATTATGGGACAGAGAGAAAGCAAGAGCTGAAATTGGATCTCCCACAGTCAAATCTGATCCACAATCCATTGCACCAAATTAGTCATCAACATTGGAAGTCCAGTGGTGAAGTGTTATTACTATTAATTACATAGCAAGGCATGTTATGCTACAGTTGGTTAAATTAATCCCTGAAATACAGGTGACTGAGGTTGTAGAGGAATGGAGAATAGAATATAGGGCATTAGGAGTCCAACATACATAATCAATCATCAGAATTCTAGGTTCTAGAACTCCAAGACGTTCTCTCAATCTACTTGCTCTTGTTATTGTTCAGGTTGTTTCTCTTGGTATATACAGTACCATTGTTTTACAATAAAGAGGCCAGTTGCAATGCATAAACTGATGGTGAAGAAGCAGATTTTGAATAAGTTCACAATACTGTGCATGTCTATTCAAAAGTAAGTTGAGTTCAGTCAGTGGTA
The DNA here is from genome assembly GCA_026170595.1 of Plestiodon gilberti rubricaudatus. Classification (NCBI taxonomy): domain Eukaryota; kingdom Metazoa; phylum Chordata; class Lepidosauria; order Squamata; family Scincidae; genus Plestiodon; species Plestiodon gilberti. The sequence goes on from JANXHW010000001.1 coordinate 8,550,395, forward strand.
TTTATACCCATAAAAGCGTGTATAGAATTGCACCCTAAGACAATTCTTTTAGCAGGTGCAGGTATCTTAAAAACAAATGCTTATTGAACTGCCATAAAGGACCTGAGGCGCATATATAAAATGTATCAAAACTAATTCTAGGACATAATAATGATAAACAATAGTGACTCATATATTTGCATCTGGTTCTTCAGCTTGCCCCCTCCCTGAACTTTTCTGCGAGGCGTTCTGTTGGCTACAGAGAGAAAAATGTCACTCTCTGCTGTTAAGTAAAGGCATCTAGCAACATTTATCAGGGAGACCCAGATTATTTCCAGTCTGGAACTGGTGGATTTCATGTGCTCCCCAACATTTGGTAGTTGATACTTTGTATTCACAATGAGCGTTATACCCTGTTTCCCCGAAAATAAGATCGGGTCTTATATTAATTTTGGCTCCCAAAAACACAGTAGGTCTTATTTTCAGGGGATGTCTTAATTTTTTTAATGTACCGGTACAACAATTTACATTTATCCAAATGCAATCATGTCATCTTCTGGAACATCATCATAACATCTCCAAACCCCGCATTCTGACCTGAATTTCTTGTGACTCCATTGCCTGTAGAACCATTGCCCCAATCTCTCATGTCCAGCAATAGAGCAGGTGAGTATTGGTAGGCGAGCTCCAAACTACCAGTAGGTCTTATTTTTGGGGTAGGTCTTATTTTGGGGAGAAATAGTATCTACTGTCCAGTCTTTCCTGACCACTGTGTGGCAATGCAGCAGCGTCACTGAATCCCATGGCGGTAAGCTGCTGCTGTCCTGGAGAGTCAACTTGGACCTGCACCAGCGATATCACTGGCGCAAGACCATGCTGGCCCTTGAAGATGATTCAGGCCCAGAAAGGGAGTTAGGATTTGATGGCCACTGCTGCCACCAAACCGCTGCCCTTTGTGGACCTGATCCGCCCACCCCCAACTCTGTCACCTTCCTGTTCCAGCCTCCCCCACCCTCTTCCGCCCTTCCCCATCTTCCTACATGTGTCAGTGGGCCTTCTCTGGTCTGCCGGCATGCACAAGAAGGCTCCAGCCTCGCCACCGGTGCTCCAGCAGCATGCAACTCTGTGTGCTGTCAGAATGTCTTTTGTGATTGCTGTAAGGCAGTTTACGCTAGCAGAAGGATTGTTCCGCCAGCGGGGCAGCTATTGGACTGCCCGTTTATTAATACCCTATTCTTCCTTAAAAATAGAGCTTAAGGACATCTTCTATCCAGACACTGACCCGACCCACTTGCTAGGCTTCTGGATAGTTGCTATATCATATGCGCATTCAGACTATATCTTGGGACGTTTCTGATGGTCCTGTATTGTGTTCCTGAGCTCTGGGGAGCCTAGAGATACAGTATATTGGATGGGGCTCAGGGGCAGCAATCCTTAGGACCACTGTACAAAACTACATTTTGCAAACAGAAAAATAGCACAGCTATTGGTGGATAGCTGGGAGAAGACAGGGTTAGAAATGTTCTCCCTGATAGGCTAGGGTTTTTGTTTGTTTTAATTTCAGGGAGCTTTTGCAGTGGAGAATGTATAGCAACCGATAGCCCATTCTTCTTACCACCTTATTTTGTTCCATATAGTTTTGCACCCAACCAGGAGACAAACCACTGACTAAGTAGGAACCTAATCGGAAGATTATATCCTCAGTGCCAAGACATAGAGATGAGAAATCGGGCAGGAAGAAAACGTAAGTCAGTCTGTCTGTTCCAGGCATTACAATGGTCCAAGTCTTTTAGACCAGTTTGGAGAATGCAGATAGGAAGAAGAATCTTTAATGTGATGCTGGAGGAGAAAAGAGCAGTGATAGGCCAAAAGACCAAGCAGGTCTATGGCATGGATGGCCAAATACTGATATAGCATGAAAAATGGGTTGGAGTTATTTACATAAAGAAATTGAAACTAAGATTAGGCTTCACCTCTTTGTGTGTGTGTGTGTGTGTGTGTGTGTGTGTGTGTGTGTGTGTGTGTGTGTGTGTGAGAAACTGATAATGGACATAATAAACCAACCCTGTTGTACAGTGGTAATTTGTGAAGCCCCATTGATTTCAATGAAAGGACAATAAAATGGTTTAAGAGTATCAGGAGGAGCAGGGAGTTTAGATGAAGAAAAATTGAAGCAGGCTTTACACAAAACAAAAGGCATGGCAATTGGCCTGAAGGCCTGTGAAAGAATTGGAGTGATGGTGGTTACTGTCATTACTATTCTTATTGTTACTAATTCTGTTTGTTTATTTATTCCTCTAACGTTTTCAAGTGTCCGGATTGTTTCACAGAAATTACCTCAGCTTTACAATGTCAAAGTAGCTCAGCATCAATGACCCTGTATGGCAGGTGGAGACTTGCATATATATATATATTTTATTATTATTTTTGCTTTAGCCAAAAAATCACTAGCAGTCTACGGGTGTGGAAACCCTCCAGATAAAGTTCACTTGCCTTCTTAAACTCTTTTCAGTTTCTTCGAAGTGGATGTTGGCCCAAGCAAGAACCTCCAAACAACTCAAATTGTGCTTTAGTCTTCTCTCATTCACGGCCTACGCCGGCTGGACAAGAAAAAGGAGGCCCATCTCTGTTTCTTACCCAGGCTCTCTTCTATTAGAAACCTGGAATGGTTAAAGCCCCTTTTCCTTGCTTTGGGAGTTGTAATGCCTCTGAGATCCTTGGGGAAATTAGAAAGCCTCTAGACAAGGGTTTTGCAGTGAGACCATCATTGAAATGCTTTTTAAACCACCCCTCTCTTTCTTACAGTAACTTGGCATATTTTAAATAGGAAATCGCAATAATAATTATGGATATATTGACCTCTTTGTTCTCTGAGGATGGCCACTCAAGTGAAGTAGATTTTAACCAGCTCCCTGAAGGTTTCGCTCGGTTCTGCCATCAGCATATATTTTGTGTGTGGGCTCGGGTACTTCCTAATTTTATCCAAAGGTTGCCGGCTCCTGTCTGAGGGCTTGCATCCATCAAATAAATGACCATTTTGAAATATCTCCTTCCTACAAAAATACATTCTGTACTTATTGGATTGACTTCAGCATGCTTCATTGTATGTTTTAGCAAATTTTCTGCTAGCTCGCCTCTCACCCCTGTGTTTCATAAGACCACTCACAGCGCAATCCTGTGTAACTCTTGCACCGTTGTAACAGTAGATCCACCGGTGTAAGTGCACTTATGCCAGTGTAACTTTCCGTACGTCGACGAAAGCAGGACGGATACCAGCATAACCCCTCTTGGACGTTGCACATGCGCAGTTCGGACGCAGGACAGACACCAGCGCAACTCCGACAGTGCAGGGGGCGTTTCAGGGGCATTTGGACACCCCCAGAATGCCCCCTGCACTGGCAGAGTTGTGCTGGCATCCGTCCTGCATCAGAACTGCACATGCGCGGTGTCCGAGGGGGGGTTACGCTGGTGTCCGTCCTGTGTCCGTCGGCGTACGGCAAGTTACACTGGCATAAGTGCACTTACACAGGTGGATTTACTGTTACACCAGTGCAAGAGTTACACAGGATTGCGCAGGTTTCTTCCCCAAACCTCCTTGATGTCCTTTCAAGTCATTGTGTCTCTTCAGACAATACTGAGCTTGATGGACCAATGATCTGGCTCCATAGAAGACAGCTTCATATGTTCAGCTTACACTGGTGCGCACATCCGCATTATGCACTATAGAGAAGGTAAACTTCTGTTTTCCAAGGAGTACTTGAGGCTTGAAATACTGTACCAAATTCCAAATGAAGCTAAGAGGATTTGCCCATTACTAGTACGGGTGGCGCAGTGGGTTAAACGCAGTGGGTTAAAGCTGTCGATCGAAAGGTCGGCAGTTCGAATCCGTGCGACGGCTCCTGCCAACCTAGCAGTTCGAAAGCAAGAAATTGCGAGTAGATTAATAGGTACCGCGTCAGAGGGACGGTAACAGCGTTCCATGCGCCTCGGTGTTGAGTCATGCTGGCCACATGACCATGGAAACGTCTTCGGTCAGCGCTGGCTCTTCGGCTTTGAAACGGAGATGAGCACCGCTCCCCTGAGTCGGACACGACTGGACTTAATTGTCAAGGGATACCTTTACCTAGTTTCAGCAACACTAGCAAAATTTCTCAGGAGAGTTCAGCTACACCTATTTTTCATACTGGTGCATTTTAATTCAACCATTCATACATTTTTATATGATTTCAGTGGTGTTAGTTTTGCAATTTATTTGCAAAGTTTGGTGAAAACAATCAATAAGCACCAATATAACTATAAGAGAAACTGATCATACCTTTAGCAACCAACGGGGAAAAGCAGATTCCACACAACACAATACAGTAGTTGGTTGTAGATTCTTAAGACAAAAAGGTTTCCTCCAAGAGATTTGTGCTTGAAAAGAAACATTTGATTTAGTGGAGTCATTTATTCTACATTTTTTTTTTAAACTTTCCCCATAGTTTCATTCTCTGAGAACATATACTTGCATATTGTTGAAACTGCATTTAGGAAATTATAGTTTCATAAGAAATAACTTCTTATGATAATATCAACTTCTGAACTAGCAAGAATATGCACTTTCTGTTTTAATTCTCATGTGAATTTTTCTTCTCTGTGATCAAAAGGATTTTTATGAAACTTTCCTTTTCTTGAAACTATAGAATAATACTGTACTAGATTTCAGTTTCTTCAAAATAACTGAAAGAACATAGCAACAGTGTGTCTAATGTCAACCTGCAATGCTTCTATCCCTGTAGCCTACAAAAAAAAAAGAAAGCAACATCCACTGCCGTCACTACAGGGGGGGGTGGAGCTCTAAGTTCCGCCGTGGTCTGACCCTCCGTTACACCGGTGCATGAAACGGCCCCGCCCCCTCGCCTTCGGAACCATTCAAGGCAGTGAAAGCAATGCCTTGAATGGTTCCGAAGGCGAGGGGCGGGGCCGCCTTATGCACCGGAGTAACGGAGGGTCGGACCGCGGCGGAACTTAGAGCTCCGCCCCCCCTGCAGTGATGCCAGTGGCAACATCTCTCATCACAGTTAAAGAGCCTCCCTCCCTGCCCTGAAACTCCCCCATTCCACCCTGCCCCGTTCTTCCCACACCCACTGCCAACTTACCTTCGCTGCCGGTGGTAGCCGGCTATGGCAGCAGGCTGGCGGCACCACCGTTTGCAGTGGCAGACCTAAAATGGCCGCCAGCCGTGTGCATAGTGCACTGCCCTATGGCCGTTTATGGCAGCAGAACTGTGTTCCGTTGTTGTAAAGGGCAGTCTAGTCCTAGTTAGGGTTGGGCTGTAAGCTCCATTACTTTCAATGGGACTTATTCACAACACACTTTGGGTGAATTGGAGCCATTGCATATTGTCATTTCTCATTGTCCAGTCTCTGTCAGAAGGTTGGTGGTTGATGGTTAGTGGGGGGCCTCTGGTGGGGAAGGAGGTCAATCACAAGGTTGAATAGGGAATTGGGGGAGGGATGACCCTCTTGTATTAGTCGGAAGTAACAGGAAACGATTCAAGGATGGATAAGTCAACCATCCCCAATCCTCCTGAACTGCCCCCGCCACTGACCTAACTACTCTAGCAGTGTTTGGCTGCCGGTGTGGGCTGCCTGGCTCCCGTGCCATTGGTAGTAAGCTGCCCACTGTTGGAGAGGCTGAAGCGATGGCGGGCCTGGCCTTAGATCGGGTCACTAGATATAATACCCAAAAAGGTCAATAACAATAAAACAATGCATTTTTTTAAAGCAAACGATATCATTAAAACAATTATGTAAAGAATTTAAAAGCCTGAGAAATTTAAAAAAAAGCTTTCCAGCCCAATCCTGTATAATTGGCGCAGGCCTCCACACCGATGCATAAGCATAAGTGCCAAGCGAGCCTCCAGGGGGGGGGGCATTCTACCAGTATGCTGCCACCACAAAAAAGGCCGTCTCTCAAGTACTCGCTTATATCCAGGTCCTAGGTTCTCATCTAAACAATGACAAATTACATTAGCAATATTGACATTTGTGTGCAGTTTGTTATCCAGTATGACCCTTAAAGATTTTCTGGCAGTGCTTCCACTTAGTCAAGTATCCTTCACCTAACAGATCAAGGGGCGTAAGAACTTGGACTATTTCATATCCAGCAACCAGGCAGAATAACTAGCAGCCCGATCCTGCTTAAGCTGTGGCGGCAGGCCTAAATCCTAGGCAGATTGCGTGCCACGACAGTGCTGCCTGGGCTCACCTTGGGGGAAGGAGACATTCGTCCCCTTCCCCTGGTGTAAATGCCGCAGGTCCTAATGGGCCTGCTCGGAAGTGCACCAGTTCTGGAGCTGGCGCTCGTCCGGGAGGCCATGTAAGGCTCAGTGGCGTCACTGCAGGGGGGGGCGGAGCTCTAAGTTCCACTGAGATTGGAGCCTCCGTTACACGGAGGAACGAAGCGGCCCCGCCCCCTCGCCTTCGGAGCCTTTCAGGGAAGCGAAAGCAACGCGCGTTGCTTTCACTTCCCTGAAAGGCTCCGAAGGCGAGGGGGCGGGGCCGCTTCGTTCCTCCGTGTAATGGAGGCTCTGATCTCAGCGGAACTTAGAGCTCCGCCCCCTGCAGTGACGAAAGGGGCATAGGATATTGGTGCAAGCCTGTGCCAATATCCCTGCCCCCTCCCAGGCCAGGCCGGCCAATGGCCCCCTCCCTTGCCACCCTTGGCCACCCTCCCCAAGCCCTTACGCCGACTGGCGCGGGCCTTACCTGAGTCGGCTGGTGCAGGTCCAGGTAGGTGCAGGAGTGAGCGGTGCCAGCCTCTGCGCCTGCACTGCTTACTCCAAAGGAGCCACAGATGTGCTTTACGGCACGTTTGCAACTCCTTAGGCCGGCCGAGTGCTCGCTCCGCTGGCTCGTTGTTAAGCAGGATTGACCCTTAATTGTCCTTCCCTTTCTGTATTTTTTTTAAAAAAACACAAATGTCCTTTGTGACAAGAGATCTCCTGCCTAGAATGAGAATAGAAGTGTAATTGTGGATGTGGATGTGGTGGTGGTGGTGGTGGTGGGGTGTGTGTGTGTGTGTGGGGGGGAAATCTTCAAGGATAAATCTTACTACCCCCTTGTGGAAATGTTAACTCTTTTTTAATGATGTGATCTGATAGTTTAACAATGTGGCGGGGTTTGGGGTTTGTTGTTTAAATATCTTCGACAGCATGTCATAACAAATTAGGTTTTCAGGGTTGCCAATTTGGCAGACAAACCTGATTATTTCCCGCAATCACATCACATATGTGCAGAAGATTATAATTAATGATCAGGGATGCTGAGCTCACTTTAATAATGATCCTTCAGCATTTAGGGAACGGTTAGAGTTATTGGCATTTGTGCCTTGTGGTGCGGAGGGAAAGGGGAATTGAATACTGATAGATCTATCAGTGTCATGGAATCAGATGTTTCCTTGATCTTCCATCTGAACTGGAGGATTCTATGGGAGTGTTTGACAGATGTGGTGGCCATTGGCCATGTTTATCCCATGTGCAGTGATGTACTTTGGGCTCCAGATGTGGTTGGAATTGCTTCATGGTGAACTCTGTGGCATTATGTGTGCGTGTGCGTGTGCGTGTGTGTGTGTGTGCAAAAACCTATCATACATTTATTCTGATATAATAGACACATTGCCAAGTCAGTGCTATGCACACAGTAGAGCAGTGATTCTCAAACTTTTTAGCGCCGGGACCCACTTTTTAAAACGACACTCTATTGGGACCAACCTAGTTTTATGAGACGCTCAAACGGAGGTCAAACTGCAGGAGCTCAGCTCCTTGAAGGGCAATTAGCAGCTGATTTTTGAATAGCCTCAGGGCTTGTGGCAATTACTTATCTGATCTTTCCTTCACCTGGGACCCACCAGAAATCAGGTCACGACCCACCAAGTGGGTCCCGACCCACAGTTTGAGAAACACTGCAGTAGAGGAAGGCCTCTTTTTAAAGGCCGGCTATGGCGAGCTGGAGGCCAGCGGGTGGCGCAGTGGGTTAAACCGCTGAACCATGAGCTGTCGATCGAAAGGTCGGCAGTTCGAATCCGCGACGGGGTGAGCTCTCGTTGCTTGGCCGGCTCCTGCCAACCTAGCAGTTCCGAAGCATGTTAATGCGAGTAGATAAATATGTACCGCTTGCGGGAAGGTAAATAGCGCTCCATGTTCCAGCTGCATGCTACACGCTGCGGCAAGGAGAGTCATGCCGGCCACATGACCACGGAGGCGTCTTCGGACAACGCTGGCTCTACGGCTTTGAAATGGGGATGAGCACCACACCCTAGAGTCCGACACAACTGGACTTAATTGTCAGGCGTCACCTTTACCTTTTTATGGCGAACTGGAGGGAGGTGGTGGGAGACTCAGGGTGAAGGGTGCCCTAGTACGATGTTCCACCCTCCTTCATGGGTGGGCCAGGTGTGAGCACAGACACACTTTTGATTAAAGAGCGGAAGCTTTCATGGCCAGGAACGATTTTCAAAGAAATTGGGAATACAGGTTTTGATGCCATGTAAAAATTGAAATAAAAACAAGTAAAAACACGTAGCAGGCAAATGTTAGAAACAAGATTAAAACACGTAAAAAACTAGTTTTAAGACAAAACATTAAAAACATGACATTTCGTCCACGTCTGTGGACATCTTCTGGTTTGGAACAGCGGCGTGCTGTCATGATGTAAAGTGCAGTAAAATGGCAGTGAGAAACCTTTAATCAGAACAAGGCGCAAAGAAAAAGCACGCAAAGGTTGAGGCAAGTAATTAGCAGTGGAAGTCCGCGATCCGGCTGTGACCTTGAGTGAACTCTGGCGGTACCACACCAGAAGAAGTCCACAGACTTGGACAAAACGTCGTGTTTTTAATGTTTTGTCTTAAAACTAGTTTTTTACGTGTTTTAATCTTATTTCTAACATTTGCCTGCTACGTGTTTTTACTTGTTTTTATTTCAATTTTTACAAGACATCAAAATCTGTATTCCCTATTTCTTTGGAAACACTTTTGATTTGTTAGTTTTCAGATTTTTTTCTTTCTCCTTCATTGAAAACAAAATTCCCCCCATGCCCGGCACTCTGAAATACTGCAGGAAAATCAGCTTTCTGCATGACGTTATCTTCCTATCCAAATGTAGCTAATATAAAGGTGACAGGCATGAAATATTCACCAAGTGCAATAGATATTTTCCTGTGAACTTTGGCCATGGCCCCATTAACTCTGAGTTGTCTCTGAGCTTAAGATTTCACCTTCCCAAATGAAGTACACTTGCTTTTCAACCCCGTTTTTGAAGCAGGTGCTTGATTTACACATAGAAGGAACCCTACCCTTCTTTTGCAACCTTCCTGTCATTTCTTAAACCAAACTCCTGGCAATGATCCATGTCAATCGTACTCTTAGTTTGATAGTGTGAGATTTGCCTATACAGCAGAGATGAAGGCAGTGGCGTCGCTGGAGGTGGGGCGGAACACTAAGTTCCACACCGTGCTGACCTCCGTTACTCACCGGCACAAGGTGGCCCCGCCCTCTTGCCTTCGGAGCCATTCAGTGGGGCGAAGGCAACTCACAGGAGACTCCCTGCGCGTTGCCTTCGCCCCACTGAATGGCTCCAAAAGCGAGAGGGTGGGGCCACCTCGTGCCAGCCAGTCAGCATGGTGCGGAACTTAGCGTTCCGCCCCACCTCCAGCAACGCCACTGGATGAAGGGTTGAATCCACAAAAGGGTTGAATCCACAAAATAGGGATAATATGTTCCAGTACTCTACATGACTCACAGAGCAATCCAACTCTTTGCTGGTGCTGGTGCTGGTGCTGTGGCCTTGGCGCCAGCCTAGGGTTTCGCAAACATGCTGTAAAGCACATTTGCAGCACCTGGCGACAAAATGGAAAAATCATGCAGGGAAAAATGTCAAACTGCTGCAGCACTGCTGCTGAGATCGAAGTTGGAACTCCCCCTTTGTACAACCAAGGACAGTGGGAGATGGGGTCATGGATCCTCCACCTCTTGCGTGGTTGGAAAACCCAAGATGCTTTCGGTAGGGATCCTGTTGGCCTAATCTTCCTGTTGGCTTCTGAGAAAGCAAAGTCGAAAGAATGCGAAGAATTGTGCAAAAGTTCTCACATGTCATTTCCCAAGAAGCATTCAGACTTAGGATGGAAACGTATGCTCCAAGGCAGCACAGAACACCTTATTCAAGAACGATCCAGAAGTTGTTAGGACCTGGTGAAACATTTAGGTTTGAGTGAGGCATCGCATCGCACGTTTCTAACTTCGAGCCCTAGTTGCTAAATGCCATCTATAACTTCAAAGACGCTTTGGCCGGCCATCAAGAAAGAGCAAGATGATTCCTTTAACTTTCTGCTTTCTCTTCCACCCCAGGAAAAAAAACACATACCAACTAAAATAAAATCTACTGCACTGTGGCGATTTTTCATCCTGTGACAGTGGCGATTTATGAGCCCAATAATTCCTCACGAGTCACTTGAAAAATGTGTCTTTACCCAAAGGTTAACTCCTTTAGGAGTACAAACCTCTAAATTTTCTCACTTGCTCTATTAGTTGGTACAACTAGACTCACCGAGGTTGTAAATCTGTCCGTTTCCTAGTCTGCAGCAGAATAATCCCTGAAATCTCATAGTTATAAATGGAATTGCTAATTTTCAATAAATCTGCCCTAACAGGTAATAGTGTCATGAGCCCCAGGTCCAATCATTTTTTGCGATAATAAATGAGACTGTGGATCACTTGCGTTTGGTCATAAAATTTACAGTTTGGGACACTAATTTTAACCCCCAAAGTACTTAACCAATTCCTGCTACTTTACACTCATAGGTATTCTATTTTAAGGGTCTCCTTTTTCTGGTCTTGTACAATGATTTACTATCCACGCTTATGGGAGCAAGTCCCCCCCCCCTCTAATGTACAGCGGCAGTTTGATGTAATACATTGTTTGGGGACAAATTCTCAAGTCCCAATAAAAATGAGAATCCTATGAACTATTAAGAATTCGTCTCAGCCACAAATATTTCTGAGCAGGACCTCAACTGTGTGAAGACTTTCTTTCTTTACAGCTATAGTTCTTTCACCCACACAGCACTGTATTTGTTTTGCATCCGTTTGGGTGTGCTAGGGGCTGTACAGAATAGAGCAGCACTGTGATATGTATTCAACATTCTGAGTGTCATAAAACAGTTCCATTCCATCGTCGTTTTGTTTGATTCAGCTCTGGTTAAGTTATGGTTGCAAATCAAGATTCTGAAATGTCTAAGAGGCTGCAGCTGCAAAAACTCCGAGTGATGGTCGAACAGCAAACCCAGTGCTGACAACTCTCTTGACACAAGGTGGTTACCAGTAATGGTGGACCATTACTAGTGCGTTTGGTGCGGCCCGCACCACTTGCCACATTGGGAGGGGTGACGTGCTGCTCAGCCAACCCCCCTGTGCGTGACAAACCCGTTTCGGGTCCCAGCCTCGCCCCCACCAAAGAGAATAAATTCTGGAATGGCTTCATAGCATCGGAGAGGCCTGGCACACTTGCGCAAATGGAGGAAGGCTTGTGCACACGCTCCAGGCCACTCCGGCAGTACCACAGACCCACACCTTCCCCAAGCCTCCCCTGAGCTGCCAGCCCCCACCACTTTACCAGCGCTGGTTGGGTGAGCTCAGACCGTTTGGCTGTTTGCACCGGAGGCCCCAAAGCGCTTGTCAGTGGCGTGGCTTTTGTAGCACTGGACCGGGATTTATGGCAGTGGGTGTGGATCATGAGATTTGCTGCCACAGGACTTGCCTAAGATTGGACCATAAGATAGTGTATGAAAGTTCTGCCCACATTTGGGCAACTTGTGTGGTTCTGAACCATACCCATGATGGCCAGCTATCTCTTTATTATTGTTACGTTAACAGCCCAATCCTGTCTAGAAAAAGACCGGCGGTCTGCGTGTTTGCAGCACCCAGTGAATAGGCAGCTCCAGCGCCAAGGCCAGCGCCACTCTACTTGCCGCAGATCTGGAGCTGTACCCGCCGGAGAAGGTGAGTTCCTCACTGGGAGATGGAGGGGCCTGGGGACGGCAGAATGGGGCGTTCCGGGGAGAGAGATTGGTCAGCCGGGCCTGAGAAGGGGGAAGAGGACCTCCTCTGCTGTATCCTATCCTCCTTTCCGGGCCTTGCCACCGTTAAATGGGGCTCTCGAAAGTGTGCCAGCAAAAAAGCGGGCACACATTTTATGCCTGCGCTGCAGCCTGGCTAGACAAGATTGCACTGTAAGTAGACACGTAACCTGCCTCCAGTAACTTGGGCATAGCCTGGAACCAGAGAAGTCACTTGTATTGTGATATCTCTCTGCATTTATTTTTATTATAAAATATGTATATTTATTATAAATATTACTTATGTTTATTATACAATGATTTAAATTTTACCCTGCCACTTGACCCAACAGGTCTACAAGACAGCCTACAGCTATAATTTAAAAATACATTTTAAAACAACACTATCTTACCGTGATAATAACCGTGAGCAATGAAAGAACCACACCGCCCATGCAAGCAGTTCCCGAAAGAAGCAGAAGAGCCCCAAGAGCTGTCTGAAAAAGATCCACCTTAATCAAATGCCCGCATATGTGGACTGACCTCTAGTGCCTGGATAACAGTGTGAAAACTGAGGAAAAAAGATAATCTTTCATCCACGGAAGGGAGGAAGGGTGGCCCTATGTTGCGTCTTACCTTTTCCAGTGGAGTGTGAAGATTTCCAAACATTTCACCCTTTATTTACCAAAGCAGATGTGCTTGATATTTCAACACACTTCACATAGTGAGGTCAGGAGGGTACAAGAAAATTAAAGCTGAAATCCCTGGCAGTAAAAGAATATGAATATAGCCCCGTGCTGTTTTAAGGCTGAATTTTAATGAGCAGGCTAAAACCACAAGGATGCGTCCTAGTCCAACTGTGAAAATCTTCAGTATTATCTTCTCTTCCTTCTGATCTCTGCTTGCGAAAAGACATCACGGTCATTCTGGTAATTAGGACACATTCGGATGAGACGTAATGGCAGAGTATAAAGTAAACGAAAATAATTATGGACACAGATGAATTATGGACAAGATCCTTGAAGCCTGTGAGGGTGGGGCTCCAGTCTTTTCGCCAGATTGATTTTGCAAAACAGTCTGTGAGCAGAATTCTAGCCTTGCTGCTTTGAGTTGACTGGGAACCGAGAGGGTAGTAGCCTTTGTGTTTGTGTGAGCAATACTAGGAATCATGGGTTTCAATATGTTTGCTATTGAACTCATCATGACTAAGACATTATTTGGAATGAAGACCATTGGACTGGCCTTCCAGTGAGGCTGCAATCCTATATACACTTGCCTGCGAGTAAGTCCCACTGAAAGCAATGGGACATACTTCTAAGTATGGGGCGGCGGCCAGAAACAGGGCCTTCTCAGTAGTGACACCAACCTTATGGAATTCCCTCCCCTTTGACCTACGAACTGCTCCCTCCTTGGACACTTTCTGGTGAGGCCTAAAAACCTTCTTGTTCAAAGAAGCCTTCTGAGCCCCTGCCTTTTTTAACATCGCTGGTACAGGTGGGGGCCCTGCTGTTTTTATGCTCCTGCTCTGATTGTAGCCATGATCTTTTTAATTGTTTTTTAGACACTGTTTTTATTAATTTTCATTAATTGTTTTTACTGTTTTAAAATGTGATATTTTTATACTGTGTTTTTTGTATGTATTTTTTTTTCTGTTGTAAGCCGCCTTGGGTCCCTTCGGGGAGAAAGGCAGGATAAAAATACTGTAAATAAATAAATAAATAAATAGACAGGCATAGGACTGAGCTGTGAGTTTCATTAGTATAGAACAGGAATTCTCAACCGGTGGTATCCGTACCATTAATGGTACTTTGGGTGAACAGCGGTGGTACGCAGACCACCAGTTGGCCAGAATCCCACTCCGTTTTTGCTCCCTAGAAGCTCTGATTATTGGCTGAGCTTTTTGGGAGCGTTGTGAAGGACCCTCCCACCTGTCCTGTTCATCCTCCCTTTGTTTTCTGGGTGAAAATGTGGCCTAAACATGGATGTAAGTGGCAATAACATCATTGCCACTTCTGGTGGTATGCCGATGGAGGTGGGCCGCGGAGGTGGTAACAGTGATTTTCAACTGGTGTGCCGTGGACTATTGATGTGCCGTGAAAGGTCCGCAGGTGTGCTGTGGGAGTTTGGAGCACAGCAGTTGAAAATCGCTGAAAGCCACTTCCGGGTTCTGCAGCTCTGTTTCTAGGGCAACTGTCTGTAGCAACAAATTGTCTGTCCCTCTTCCTCTGCCGGCAGAACCCGGAAGAGTCTTCTGGAAGCCAGAAGTGACATCATAAGAGGCGAAGACCATATAGAAGACCATAGACGTCAGTGTGCCATAGGACAAAAAGCGTTGAAAATCGCTGGTATACAAGTGTTTTCTATGGGTGGTGATGTCACTTTCGCCATGCCACCACCAAAATTCGGCAGTGGCACGGAAGGCCCCCCCCCAGCATTTTCTTGGCTGTTTTTAGGCCATATGGAGCCTGGAAAGGCGGGAGGGACAATCCTCCCGCCTCAAGTGGCCGGACAAATGCTGGGGCGTTTGCTTTCACGCCACACCGCCACCGAATTTTGGTGGTGGTGCAACGAAAATGCACCCCCCGCTGCTTGATGTTCCCATGACCCAGGGGCCCCCCACACCCCTAATAATTCCTCTGCCTATAGGCACTTCATTGTTTTTGGTTGGAATAGCTTTGGGGACTTTCTTGGGACCAAACTATACTAGTCATAGCCCTCTGTTTCTGCCCCCTGGTACAGCTCCCTGCTTACTTCCCAGATTTCAAGGCTTCTGGTGCATGATTTCCCCTTCTAAAGGCCTGAAAATGAAGCAGTTTGCCAGTGAAAAGGTAAGGAAAGCTTATTACTTTTTAAAAGATGTTTACATTGGCCTCTGTATCCGCGAGCATCTGCATTGAGTCAAATCCACAGGTGCTCAAGTCGTGGATACAGAGTGCCTACTGTAGAAAGGAGGCTGTCCTCAGATTCTCTGGAAGTTGGTTCCAAAGATATGGTGCCACAACAGAAAAGGCCCTGCACCTTGCCCCCATACCCTTGGCTTCAGATGGTGGCGGTATCTTACGCAGGGCCCTATCTGATTGTGGGGTGTGTGCAGGAGTATATGGGGGAAGGCAGTCCTTGAGGTATCCTGGATCTATGCCGTGCAGTGGAATGATACCAAAATAACACATTCCAACTTTCAAATAGTGTGTGTGGCTCCAGACTGTGGCTCCTGCGTTGATTCTACCTGTTGAAATGTTATAGCTGCTGGGACGGAGCCTCCCCAGTAACCAAGTCAGCAAAATCTCTGAGCAGAGCAGAGGAGAAGACTAGAGTTGAAGAGGAGCCAGTTTGAACGTTGCTTGGAAGGAACAGGTCTTCTTCCTCCACTTCTGGCCTCCCTGTGAGGTTCGCTGTTACCAAAGAGGATGGCCTGAAAGGGTGGACAGTCCTTTCGAGGAAAGTCTCGGAAATCCAACGTTCTGGGATTTTAATCTCTGCCGTCTCTCTTAGTCTGCAGTTTGTAGGTGGTTCTAAAAATGCTTTAAAAACACAGGAAGCTCACATTCATCACCAACCTTCTGCCTTTCTCAATGATTTGGTGGTTTCACCCCTGAAGAATGCAAAGTTCCAGGACCCTGTTGCAGCCTTGCTTGCATCAGGTCACTCGATCCCATCTGTTTAGGATGGTGCAGATCATTCCTGGGTTAATCCTAATCAAGTGACTTTTCCTCACTAACAAGACATCGAGTTCTCCTGAAACTTTTCCTTGGGATAACCCCCCCACCCCCCCACCCCGCCGCTTTCTTTTTTAACCTTCGATCAACCTGCGAATCCAACTTGTCATTCCTGCAGCCGACTCCAGGAAGGAGCTTTCAGTCCCTTCCCACAGAGACCTGAAGAATAACCCAGGAGGTCTCTGCGGTCACCCTCCTCCCTCCTCCGAAGAGCTTCTTGCCTGATTTGCTCATCACCACAGTCATTATCAGCCAGCCCAGGAAGGGCTTCTGGGGTTTCCCGTTGAGCAGGGTCGGTGCTCTGCTGCCCACGGTTCCCCTCACCAATTATAAGCTGCATGCACTTGTGCAAAAAAGGCGGCAAGAACATACCAACATCATTCCCCTTTCCTTGTAATGAGGAAGCCGTTTCCCCTTCTTATCCCGGACTAAATATGCATGGGCTGACCCAGGAGACCCCACGCTCACCCCTCTCCTTTCCCCCTGGAAATCAGATTCCAGCCTCATCGTTTCCATTTCAAATTTCTCGGCCTCCTGGCATCCCCTCTGTCATCTCTCTTGATCCCATCCGTGTCCCATCTTCGTCTTTCTTCTCCCAGCTTTCCTGGCAAATCTCTTTGTCTTTCGCGACACTTTTCTGTACATGGAGTGCATTTTCCTCTCCTTCTGTCCGCCCCCTCGATTGCTTTGTGAGAGGATTTGCAGGATTTCGGCATATGCGGTGGGCAATTAATTGATTCCCTAGAGAGCTGCAGCCCAATAATCAGCTGGTTGGGTCAGATCAATACATTGAATTCTGCCTCCACACAACCATCTTTTGGCTTTTCCTGCCTCCTTGGCTCTCTGCTCTGCACATATTCCCCCCCCCCAGCTCCCTTGCCTGCCCCCTCCTTCCCTGCCAGCACTTCCTGATCCCAGGCCCTGTGTGAGGAGGTTCCTCCAGCAGAGCTCCCCCATCTCCTGGGGCTTTCTAAGCTCTGCTTCTTTCGTCCTCCTTCCCCTTCTTTCTCAGCAGGTGATGTCCTCTCTTGAGCTTAGTGGTTCCAGTGGTAGCCAGATGTCTGACCCCTCCACTCAAGGCTGCCCTTTGTCCAACAGACCTACTACTCAGGGACAGGAGACTGCACCAAGAAACTGGGCAGCATGACTAGAGTGCGAGCCCAAGCTGCCGGTCCTCTTGAAGTCCTCTCAGGGCTAGAGTGAGAGGAGCCAGGGACCGTTGCAATAGTGAACGCTGAACCCTCGCGGTTGATCAGGGAAACCTGACCGCCATCATTGCTGTTGTTGTTCTGATAGCACCTACTTCTGGGGACGCGCTACCTGGTACTGTTGCCTCTGCCCCAGGGAATGGCTTCTCAATGGGATATTAGTGCCACCTAGCGCCTTCAGCAGACCAAAAGGTCTAATCCCAGAAGAGGACATGAGGGTCAATTTCTAACTCCTTGTCCTGCCGCCTGGTGGCAACTGAGTGGCAGTGTGCATGTTTTGAATGCACAAAGTTCCATCCAAGCATCTCCACTTAAACAGATCAGGGAAAGCCCTCTGTCTGAGATCCTAAAGTCACTGCCAGTCAGAGTAGGTGATTGTGGGCTTGACGGTCCAATGGTCGGACTCAGTAAGGCAGCTCTAGATGTATGAAGCTGCTTGGTTGTGGGGCCTCGGGGGGCACATAGCGCATTGCTCAAGGCACCCTTTTCTATGTCATTACTTCAGAGCTGTTGAAAACAGATAAAGGAGTCAAGCACTAGTGAGCACAGGATAAAGTTATGTCCTAGATGCGGTGAGACACAGAAAACTTGCAATCCCAATTGTTCCGTTCATTGAATGTTTAAAAAAATACATCAACGGAGACTGTTTTCTGCCTGAGTAAGCTCAATATGTACATAGTGGAAATCTTTGAAAGTTTTTCTGTGTTCAAATTCACCTCATCAGGAGACGCACAATGCATTTCGTACAGCTGAAGAAGCAACTGGGAGAGTTCACTTAAAGGTGAGAATCGCTGGTTCATAATTTCTGTGGTGCACTGATTCCACCCACACAATTCATTACTCCTTTGGATATGTGTCTAATGCCAATGTAAAAAACGACAATGAATTTTCCATGTTGCTGCTAATGGACACGACAGCAGTCCTCATGAGGCATATTGAGTGACACATTCATGTTGGCCCTCTGTGCCCTGTGTGGAGCAGGATAAATATAATAATATAATCATATACAGTATTTATATACCGCCTTTCTTGGTCACTGGATTTCTCCTCTGACTTTAATCCAAGACGGTGTACATGGGCAGGCTTTCTTAACCCCCCTAATGTTTTTTTTTTCTTTTACAATATATAAATGTCCAATCTTTCATGAATAGCTACATTCCAGGTGGTATCCTTTTTGCAGTCTGGCTTTTTTCCGCTGGCCGTCGCCTCCCACACTCAAACAACGTAGCTGGGAGCTCTGATCTCTCCTCATGGAGGCTTTCACAGCTTTTGGTCGGCGGCATGTCTCGAACTTGCTATTCACTGATCTTTGGGCTTGCAAGGCAGCGGCTCTACCGACTGAGCCAGACCCCTCTTGGCAGATCCAACTTGGCAGTTTTTTAACATGTGGGGGAAATCCAGAACTGAAGTGAACATGTGTGCACTGAGATCTAGCAGCTTGCAATGTATCCGTTTCTAAACTTTTGCACATGACTTCAAATTTTGGACATAACATTTCAGCTTACAATATTTTTTAATGTGGCATTTTTATGTGACATTAGTTGCATCAGTAGCCCTGGCGTGCTCACTTTTTCCGCTCTAAACAGCACACTCGTGTGTGTGTGTGTGTGTGTGTGTGTGTGTGTGTGTGTGTGTGTGTGTGTGAGAGAGAGAGAGAGAGAGAGAGAGAGAGAGAGAGAGAGAGAGAGAGAGAGAGAGAGAGAGAGAGATCTGGGTCATGTCATGACAGGGACATTTAACACCCTATACAATGCAGTCCTGATCCTAATGCTCTCTTTACACCAGAAAAGAGCTAAATCCAATTGATTACAGGACTAATGAATGATTCTGCTGGTCATTTCTGAAGTCCCTTCCTTTGTTTATCTATAGAACGTCCCCAAACCCTCCTCCCTTTCACTGTTTTTGGCTGTTGCTGTAACACAAAGATGCAATGCAGCATAAAACATTGACTATGTAACCAGCCAGTCCAGCCATAGTTTAAAACCAAGAAATGTTAAATTTATGTAGTACAATTTATATGAAACATCATGATGAACAAACGCACAGCCCAATCCTGCGTAGGATGCACCAGCCGGCCTAACAGCCAATCACTGCATCCTATGCAAGATGTGGCCCGCACCGGTGGAGCTGGGGCACACCTAGAGGGAAACCAAAATTTCACATATACGCTAATGGGTTCTGAGTTGTCTGTGACGGATCAAGAGAGAGATCTTGGGGTGCTGGTGGACAGGTCGATGAAAGTGTCGACCCAGTGTGCGGCGGCTGTGAAGAAGGCCAATTCCATGCTCGGGATCATTAAAAAAGGGATTGAGAATAAAACGGCCAATATCATTCTGCCTTTGTACAAATCGATGGTAAGGCCACATCTGGAGTATTGTGTCCAGTTCTGGTCACCACACCTCAAAAAGGATATAGTTGAATTGGAAAAGGTGCAGAAAAGAGCGACCAGAATGATTCGTGGGCTGGAGTACCTCCCTTATGAGGAAAGGCTACAGCGTCTGGGGCTTTTCAGCCTAGAAAAAAGGCGCATGAGGGGGGACATGATTGAGACTTATAAAATTATGCATGGGATGGAGAGAGTGGATAGAGGGAAATTCTTCTCCCTCTCGCACAACACCAGAACCAGGGGACATGCACTAAAATTGAGTGGAGGGAGAGTTAGAACAGACAAAAGAAAATATTTCTTTACCCAGCGTGTAATTCATCTGTGGAACTCCTTGCCACAGGATGTGGTGATGGCATCTGGCCTAGATGCCTTTAAAAGGGGTTTGGACAGATTCATGGAGGAAAAGACCATCACAGGTTTCAAGCCATAAGCAACCTCCTGGTTTTAGAAGTGGGTTTTCTCTGTGCCAGGTGCAAGGGAGTGGCGACTGGACACAGGTATCTTGTTGTCTTGTGTGTTCCCTGAGGCATCTGGTGGGGCCACTGTGTGACACAGGAAGCTGGACTAGATGGGCTTTTGGCCTGATCCAGCAGGGCTCTTCTTATGTTCTTATGTTCTTAATGGGACATTTGTCCCTTTCCCCGGGTGTCAGCCCCAGCAGCCCCAATGGGCCTCCTCGGATGCACACCAGCTATTTTGCTGGCGTACATCTGGGGAGGCCGTGTAAGGCTGGCCAGGCCTGGGAAGCGGGTTAGGATATCAACGGAGTGCCCCGCCCATATCCCCGCCCCTCCCTGGACTGGCCGGCCAATCACCCCCTCTTCCGCCACCCCAGCCCACCCTACCCATGCCCACCTCCTTCCGGTGCAGGGCTTACCTGTGTCCGGCGGTTTGGGTGTCCTGAGACAGCGGAGTGAGTTATGGAGTGCTTTATGGCACTTTCGCAACACCCTAGGCTGCGCGGAGCACTCACTTTGTCGGCCTCATGTTGCGTAAGATTGCGCTGTATCAGATTTTGCTCTCCCCTGCCCAAATAACAAAAAATCTTTCTTATAAGAAAAGGCTACAGTTTTTTTTTGGGGGGGGGCTCTTAATCTACGAAGGGGGGAATGAAAGAGGTAAAGTTGGGGTTATTATCCAGTGAAGCAGATTGGCAGGAAACTCCGCAGAAAGAAGGTTGAAGGAGGCGCCCCATTCCCCCAAACCCGGGTATGCAGGAGCATTTCAGTACAACGACGATCTTGACTATGGGCGGCTTCATCAGAAGTAATCTGGAAAACCTCTCGCACGTCTGTAGCTGAGGCAGCCGAATGATTGCCAAGCTCTGGCTTCCTTTTTCTTCTCTTCGCCTAATCAAGGGCTTCTCATTGCCCAGGCTAAGTACCGTCAGATGTAATTGCTGTGATTCTCACATTAAGCCATAAGGAAGTGGCACAGCCAATTCGATTAAATCCGACTCTGCCTCTTTGGGATTTGTGGTAGACGTTTAAGCGGAGAGACATGTCACTTCCTTCGACCAATTTGCTTGTACCTGTCGGCATAGATTTATGTGATCTGTCTAGTGCTCCCCCACCCTGAATGTGTGCAAACCCCTGCCTGTTCCAAATGGAAGCAGCACAAGAGGAGATGTGATGCGTTCTTTTTGGTGGATGCAGATTTGGCAACCGGGCATCAGTCGCTTCTAGACTATTAATGACATATGGAAAACAAATACTGCTGCTATCAGCTAGCTTATTTTCCCTCTCACAGGATGTTAAGGGAAAGAGAGACCCTGCGTTGAAGTTAAAGGATGAATGCTTTTCATCCCGTTCTGTTCCTCTGGTTTGCTTTGCCCTGAACTCCACTCTTCCTGAATCCCTGTGTAAATAGGAGCATTTCTAAAACTGAATCTGGAATTGGCACTTTTGGTTCATGTGCATCTTTCCCTCTTTCGTTACTAATGTGCACTGCAAAAATGCAGTTCTGATGCAATCATACATACATGTGATCATGTCAAGAGTCTTTGTGTGAGGAGCTTTCCTTCTGGACGTGCTCTTGTGCATTCGTAAAACATCACGAAAAGAATGCTTATGCAGCCATATATACAATAACATCATGCTCGCGTGTTGCACACGCACTGAGTGTCCACACAAGTTTGCTCTTTGCAAAAACACTACACAAAAAGAATCTTAATGCAATCACACATACAGTTGCATCATAATTGCTTTTTTACTGTTTTATTCAAGTGAACACACTCACTGGTCATGGGGAAAATACATGGCTGAACTGAAATCTATCACAAAAACTGCGTGTACAGTGCTCTGTACAAACTCTCACAAACACTCAATGCCACCGCTGCAAGCAGCCATGCCAGCAGTCTGTACATGTCCCTAGGCATCAATAAGTCAGTGTGGGGGATGGGAGGGAGGCGGGGGTGGGCAGAACGGGGCAGGGAGGGGGAGGAATGGGGCGGAGATCGGGATGGGAAGGAGGGCAGATTGAGGCTGGTAAGGAGGTGGTATGGGCGGCAGCAGCGCTGCTGATATCCTATCCTCCTTCCCAGCCTCCCAACCACTTTCCCAGGTCCACTCAAACTTGCGCCAGCTAAATGCAGGTCTGAGTAGACCCATGCAGGCAGTGGAGGCTTACCTCCAGGCCAGGGAACAAATGTTCCCTTGAAGGAGATGTCTGAGACTGCCCCCCCCCCCCAGGTTGCAGCATACACTTCAGTGGCACAACTGCATTTCCGGGGGGTATTTGAAAGGATTGGGCTGAAAGTAATGCAAAATCTGGGCAAAAATTCAGATGAGGGAAATTTTGGAAGCATCCACATGGATGGATCTGGATCTGTATGGATCTGTTGTACATGGAGGCAACAACATGTAGCTAAATCAGGGGCGGGGAACCTTTTCCCTGGCGAGGGCCATTTTAGAGTTAGAACAGACAAAAGAAAATATTTCTTTACCCAGCGTGTGATTCATCTGTGGAACTCCTTGCCACAGGATGTGGTGATGGCACCTGGCCTAGATGCCTTTAAAAGGGGTTTGGACAAATTCATGGAGGAAAAGACCATCACAGGTTACAAGCCATAAGCAACCTCCTGGTTTTTAGAAGTGGGTTTTCTCTGTGCCAGGTGCAAGGGAGTGGCGACTGGACACAGGTATCTTGTTGTCTCGTGTGCTCCCTGAGGCATCTGGTGGGGCCACTGTGTGACACAGGAAGCTGGACTAGATGGGCTTTTGGCCTGATCCAGCAGGGCTCTTCTTATGTTCTTATGTTCTTATGTTAAATATTAGAAAGGCCGGCCGCAAGGCCGGGCGCCATTTTTATTTATTTAATTATTTTTTGCCCCCACCCCCCCATCGGCCTCTGGAGGCTCCGCGCTCACCGTCTGAAGCCACCGCCAGGTCCGCACGTCACCTCTGGCGTACCATGCCGATGAGGGCAAGAGGGCAAGAGCTTGCCTTCATTGGCATGGTACGCATGTGCGAAATGGCCAACGGCCTGGTGAGAAAGGGTCGGCGGCCGGGGAGGACATGCAAAGGCCCTCTCCCGGCCTCCAAAGGTGATGCGCGGACCCGGCGGAGCCTCCAGGGGCCGGTTGGGCGGCCTCCCGGCAATCTCTCCGGGGGCCGGACCGGATGGCCTCAGGGGCCTGATCCGGCTCTGGGGCCGGAGGTTCCCCACCGCTGAGCTAAATACTATGTAGTGTTTAAAAATAGTACTCACATTCCGGCTACACGCAACTAGGCCTCTGCCAGAAATAGCAACAGCGGCCTGCATAGACGCCAGTAAGTTGGCACATGGAATGGGGCAGGGAGGGGGAAGTATGAGGTGGGAACCAGGATGGGGATGGAGTGTGTCAAGGGCAGGAAGAGGGTGGTTATCAGTGGCAGCAGCTCGACCAATAGCTTATCGCCCCCCTTTCCGGCCTCCGCGGGTTCACTCGGAGTTCTGCCAGCAAATGAACTGGTGTAGGTCCAAGTAGACCTATTAGGGAAGCCGAGGTTTACCCCGAGATAAGGGAACAATTTTTCCTTTACCTTCAGGAGACCTCCGGGACCGCCCCCCACCTTGCAGGATAAGTGCATGCTCCATTGGTGTTGCTGCATTGGCAGGGAGGAGTTAGGTGGGAGAGGGCTGCCCATCATTTTTTTATGTGAGCATTAAAGCTGAGCCTAAACGCTCCCCATTTTGACCCTTCAGTTATTGGTGGCAGAATGGGGGGCGTTTGGGGGTGTGGGGAGGAACATGGGGCAAAAGGGTGAGTGAAAGCTTCAGTGAGGGCTTACCGATGACAGCAGCATTGGTGGCCCTCCCATGCAGCTGTGGTCGCATTTTCTCCCAGAATGCCTCTGAGAATGATGGTGTACCATTGTCATTCCCAGAGGCATTCTGGGGAAGAAATGGTGCCTGTCAGCTGCTGGTTCAGGAACACAGTTGCTGGCATCAGTTTCATGGGGGAAGCAGGAAATGGGGGACTTGTGAAAGAGGCAAGCCGGTTTTGTTCCCCTTTCATCCCTGCTGCTCGTTTCCCCTGCCTCCAAATTTGAGTCGGAAGTTTCTCTACTGAGACCTTTTAGTTTACCTCTTGAAAAAAATGAACTCATAATGCTGTACAAAAGTAAAAACCATATAAAAACACCCAAAACCCAAAACACATGCAGCTGAAATAATTTTAAACAGGAAAAATTACACAGTATCGAAGAATAAACATAAAGAAATCCCACATCAGACCAATGAGGAAGACGTTCTACTTAATCTCTGCCATTTGGCCGTGTGAAACAGATCAAGCCCTCTGGTTTGAAGTCTGTGGAGAAGGTGGTCGTGTCCAAATGAGAAACAGGAAGCATCAGAATGCCTGAGCTGGATAATGTGATAAATCTCTGAGTTATGCCAAGGTAGATTACAGGAATGAAAATGAGAACAGTGCTGCCACCTGGTGGATATGGGGGGTAATGCAGTGACCCGAATGCTCCTCATTAGAGTGTTCAAATTCGAACATGCTTTTTAAAAGCGGAACTCACATGATGATTTTTATGCCTTGGAAGAACTTGCCTAGCTGTTCAAGAGACTTGCATGTGCTGGGTTTCAGCATCTGAAACATATGGCTCAGTTGATAGAGCAACCGTCTCATATATGCCTGAAGATCTGAAGGACGGCAGTTCAAGATGGCCGGAAGTTTTGTTTTTGTTTTCATTCATCCTGTTTTGAATGTTTTCCTTCATTTCATTCTTATTATGATTCACGTTTGTTTCTTTAACAGCCCAATCCTATCCCACGTCACGCTATAGCATGTTGCTAGCTGCACCAACAGAGCATTGATCAGAAGACCAACAAGAGGTAAATAAATGACTTTTAAATTTGGGTGATCGAAAGGTCGGCAGTTCGAATCCGCGTCGGCGTGAGCTCTCATTGCTTTGCCAGCTCCTGCCAACCTAGCAGTTCCAAAGCATGTTAATGTGAGTAGATAAATAGGTACTGCTTGCGGGAAGGTAAACAGCGCTCCGTGTTCCAGCCACATGCTACGCGCTGCGGCAAGGAGAGTCATGCTGGCCACATGACCACGGAGGCGTCTTCGGACAACGCTGGCTCTTCAGCTTTGAAATGGAGATGAGCACCACACCCTAGAGTCGGACATGACTGGACTTAATTGTCAGGGGTCACTTTTACCTTTACCTTAACTCTGGGTAGGCATTCTGGCTACCTATGGGTCTCCTCGGACCCACACCAGCTATTTTGCTGGCAATTACTCCTGCCTGCTGCTTAAGCTTGTACAGCCGAGAGTTTGACCACTGCAGGGGAGCCTGTTGTTGTTCTGGGTAATGCAGGAGAAGCAGCTCCTGCCCCATAGTCCCTTGGACAAGAAAGTCTGTCAGGGTTAGCTCACCAAATGATCAAAAGAAATTTCCAGTCTGAATAGTGCAGGGCCCTGATGTTTGGGCAGGTATAGCAACCAAGAACGCCCTGTATGTGTCTCTCTCTATGTAATGTAAAGTGATGCAATGAAAAGTGAAAGTGAAATAGACGAGGAAAATGCTGAATCACTGTGACAAAGCACCTGTGGAAAGAGCTGATGCAATAGATAATGAGATGCATCGATCTCCGCTGTGATTGGTGTAAAAGCACTATATAACGAGGCTGGCAGGGCCTACCTGTGTGGGTCGTTGTGTGGAGTTTGAGAGAGCTGGAGTCTATGCCGTGGAGTTGGAGTTTTGTATATACAAGGGATTGCTTTGCTGAAGCTGTTTATCTGTACATAATTTGTCAATACAGTCTTGGTGGTGGACATCTGCCTTGTCTGTTTGACTTTCGGCGGAGAACGACCTTGGAGCAAGCATGCCGCTGCAGTCTGCTAGATGCAAGCACATTAGGCTTGGCATTTCCCAATAAAGTCTCACTCTTGATGCGTGTGCACAGGGATAATTGCTGACCTGGAGCTGTGGCAGGGTGGAGAGGGCAGCGAAGAGGCTCCTTTCTGGGGCCAGCTGTTGCTCTTCAAGGGGGACGGTGTGGCTGCCTTGCCTTTGAGTGGCCAGGTTGTATTCTGTGACAGCTCTTGGGGAAGACCTGCTGTGACATCATTGCAGCTAGGTCTCCTCTCTAACAAAAGCCTCGTCTCTTTATCACGGACATCTCAAATGACTCCGCTCTCCTGTTGAGCAATGAAGCAGAGGAGGGTGACTTTTTAGCAGTTCTTCCTTTATATCCATGTCAAATGTGTAGAATATAAATATAAACGTCAAAACAACGACTACAGCAACCACCACCCTCCATTTAAATATTCTGGCCTGATCTCCTAGCTGGGAAATACATGGCAAATAGCTGGTCAATACTAGCTGGTCAGTGACAGCTGGCCACTTGGAAACGTTGGAAACAAGAACAGTTGCTGAATGAAAGGCACACCCTGCACTGGCGAGCGAATTCAGATCAGCGCTCCGTGTTCCAGCTGCATGCTACGCGCTGCGGCAAGGAGAGTCATGCCGGCCTCATGACCATGGAGGCGTCTTCGGACAACGCTGGCTCTTCGGCTTTGAAATGGAGATGAGCACCACACCCTAGAGTCGGACACGACTGGACTTAATTGTCAGGGGATACCTTTACCTTTAACAGTAGATGCACCGGTGTAAGTGCACTTATGCCGGTCCATCTGCTGTTACACCGGCATGACTCTCCTTGCCGCAGCGCGTAGCATGCAGCTGGAACACAGAGCGCTGTTTACCTTCCCGCAAGCGGTACCTATTTATCTACCCACATTAACATGCTTCAGAACTGCTAGGTTGGCAGGAGCTGGCCAAGCAACGAGAGCTCACCCCGTCGTGGATTCGAACTGCCAACCTTTTGATCGACAGCTCATGGTTCAGCGGTTTAACCCACTGCGCCACCCGCAATAGGCGGATGTAGGAGGTGCGAAGTTGAAAGGGACAGGCCCGGCTACGTGCAGCAAAGTGTTGTGGGTGACCAGTAATGTGTGGGAAATATCAAACACCCCGGCCCCCATGTGAGGGGTCCTCATATTGCCATCGGGATGGGTGGCAATGTGCATTTGAACCCATCGTCTTGGAGCAAACACGATTTGCACCAAACGTTGGGTGAAGGGAGGCAATGTCTCTGAATTGGGATATTTCACCCTTCTATGCATCAGTCGTCTAATTGTTATGTATTGTAACACTTCATAGTCAGGAATGCTGGCCGGCCCGGCCCTGCTCTTGTTAAAGGAATAATCCAGGTTGCTCCTCAATTGGGGATGCTCCCAGAAGAATGAAAACTTCCCATCAGGAGCTTGGCATGACCCCCCCCCCCCGGTCATCTCTACCCATGCAAAGGGCTTGAAGTTTGAGGTCTACGAAGCTTCCTTCCCTCCTCCCCTTCTGTGGTTGTGAGTGGAACAAAGGAAGCCGCCGTTGCTGGCAATGTCTGGGAGAGACAGAAAGAGGCTGGGATGGAAGCGAAGGGAAGAGGCAGCTCCGAGCCAAGGCACCCCTCTGGGTGCAGAGCTGCCAGCTGGGCGTCCCCTGTTGTTGCCAGCAGAAGCGCATCCCATCACACCACTCCAGGGCTCAACACCTGTGTAGTCGTGAATAAAGGCAATGTTACAAAGGCTCCAGCAATCTCTATTCCTGAGGAAGGCAGAACTCAGGCAACGTTTTGTCCCTGGAACTTCTTACATCGCCTGGGAAGGTGGGTAGTGAGCATATAACAGAATCAGCATCATCACTGTGGATGGTATTTTAAATATAAGAGGAGAGGTCCCTGCCCTGAGAATCTAAAACAACCAGAATTTGACACAGAGGAGACAAAGAAGGGAAGGCCGGGCAAACTGGGAAGACTTGACATTTTGCTTCTGTTACTCATATTTAGGCTTAATTACAGGAGGGTCTAGTGTGATGAAGAGGGTCTTGAAGAAAGTAAGAGAGGTAGAAGAAAGTAAAGCCGGAGCTACATTACACGTGTCGCGGAGCTTCTGACCTGATTTTTGAAGCAGGCGGAGCCACTGCGACCTCCGCACGGCCGGCGCGTACCTCAAGCTGGAATCCTATTTTTCAGGGGGCGGGCACGCAGAGCTAGGGGGCAGTTCGCGGAGCTACTGCAGCCTCCCAATCGTAGGAGAGGGGAGGGGAGGGGAGGTGAACAACCACCAATCACCTTGGAGGTAACATTCACTACGAACATTTCTTCCCCTATAAAATTTATCTGGCCCCTCCTGTTGCCCAACACGACCCCACATGTGTTTACTCAGAAGTAAGTCCCACGGCACTCAGTCGGACCTACTAGGAACTGAGGTTTGAATTGCTGCATTTGGAGAGGGAGCCAGCCCAGTCATGCTTATTCGAAAGGAAACACTGCGGAGCTCAATAGCCAATCACAGCTGCGCTTTCTTAAGAAGGCGGGACAACATGAGGGACAACAGGCTGGAAGACACTCCCCCGCTTCCAGCGCGGAGTCAGAGGCAGAGGCGGCGGCGGCAGAGCCTCTGCCTGTAGTGTAGCTCTGCCTTTAGGGTCTTGAAGAAAGCAAGAGTCTTGAAGAAAGCAAGAAAGCAAGCATCACGTAGGTAGTCTGGGAGGGAGTTCCAATAATAAGGGTCTGAAAGGCAAAAAAGAAAACATTGCACCCCCAAAGGAGGAATCAGTTGAGGGAGCAGGAGACCTTCTAGCAGCTGAAGGGGTGAAGCTTATGAGCAGGGAGGCATCAGGATATGAGATGGGGGGCAACGCTCTGGAGGACTTTGAAGGTGAGGAGCCTCTGCTGGACCTGGGAGCAGCCAATGATCTTGTGGTGGTCTTGTCATTCTTGACGACCTGGACTCTGAGGTGCCCAATGTCAACCTGTATGGTTGGTATTCTGCTGCTGCTGCTGGTCCTACCATGGTCCTTGAGGGCTTAGGGACACTCCCTTCCAGGGTCTCAGCCCCTGACAGCCCAACCCTAACCTACTTTCCAGCAGCTATGCAGCCGCAATGCAGCCACAAAGTAGGGAACAAATGTTCCTTTCTATTGAGGTAAAGAGGTGGCCAAGACATTCCAGTAGCAGAAAATGCATGAACATGGGATACTCATGTCATGACAATGACCCAGCAGGAGCCAAGGTGTTCCACGAGTAGCTGTGGGAATAGCAGAAGTTGGCCACCCCTGGTCTAGATGGACTGGTAGACAAGGCTGGGGAGCAGTGGTGTCACTACCGCGTGGCGGGGGGTTTGATGCGCCAGGAGGGGGTGACACGCTGGCAGGCCGAGCCGCGTCTTCCTTGTAGCGGCAGGCTGAGCCGCATCTTCCTTGGCGGCTCGACCACTTCTAAGTAGGCCCAGGCAAGGCAACGCGTCTTCGTTCAGCCCTTCTGAGGGCAAGGCTTCAAGCGGCATTGTGCACATGCACCGCTTTCAGCCTTGCCCGGCCTACTTAGAAGCAGCCAACCCGTCAAAGAAGATGCGGCTCAGCCTGCCGGCGCGTCACCCTCTCCCAGCACGTATGGTGAGACGGTGAGTACCGGGGGTGGAGACGCGGCACTGGGCAGTGGTGGTGGGGGTAACGCGCCGAGCCGACCGACCACTTGTCTGGGGTAATGTGCCGGCTCGTGACGCTGCTGCTGGGGAGGAGGCAGTGGTCATGGAACATCTTGGTTCCAGTGATGTTGTGATGTTGAACTCGGCGGTTAGGTTAGCCACATTAGGTTGCTAGGTAGGGCACTGAGGGCCAGGATAGTATTTTCGGAAATGATACTTGTTCCAAATGCAAAGTCGGCTAAACGGGTGGTGCACTCAGGGAACGGATGAGGTGGCAGCGTCACAGGGAGGGGGTGGTTTTGTTAAGCACTGGGAACAAAGAGCTTTAAGAGCTGGTGTGGGTCCAAGGAGACCCATTGGCGACTAGGCAGCCTACTAGGAGGTAAGTAAACAAGATTGTTGCCCCCCCCCATAGCATGCAGTGTGTGCTCCGTCGGCAGCGTTGCATGCTATGGACTGGCAGGGGGTAGGATTGGGTTGTTAATCTTCGGCATAGTCCTTTGTTCTGCCAAAGGGAACAGTTTCTTCTAACAATCACTGCTATGCCATTTAAAATAGACCTTTCCAGCGCTGTGTTGTATTACAACTGCATCTATATACAATGACCACTAGAGGACTCTGTATTCCTTCCCATAGCTTGAAGTTTAGAAAAATACTGTTAATTGCTAGGCTTACCACATTTTCCCGACCTTCAACTGGGACACCCCAACTAAATAATTAAATAATCAAAAATTAGTTTAATGATTAATTAAAGAAATAAAATACACATAAAACTACAAGGGCGCAAAGTGCCCCCTTTGCCGTGCGAAACAAGCCCAAACATTTTAATTATTTATTTATTTGCAGGGTAAAATGATTAATTAAATTGACTTACCTCGCCGCCTGTGTTGCCCGTCACCGCCGTGCTGCTGCTGTTCCGGTAAATTCGCGGGGTTTTTTTTTTCAAATTTGCGGGGAGGGGGAATTCGGGCAGCCTAAAGGACAGCCCGCGGCCAATTTTCCCCATGGGAAAATGCCCCCCCACCGCAAATAGGTTCCCCACCCCTGTTCTAAAGCCAGGAGGTTGCTTATGGCTTGTAACCTGTGATGGTCTTTTCCGCCATGAATCTATCCAAACTCCTTTTAAAGACATCTAGGCCAGTTGCCATCACCACATCCTGTGGCAAGGAGTTCCACAGATGAATTACAATAATTACATTATAAAGAAATATTTTCTTTTGTCCATTCTAACTCTCCCTCCACACAATTTTCATGCATGTCCCCTGGTTCTGGTGTTGTGCGAGAGGGAGAAGAATTTCCCTCTATCCACTCTCTCCATCCCATGCATAATTTTATACGTCTCAATCATGTCCCCCCTCAGGCGCCTTCCAGCTCAGGCACCTTCTTCTTCCAGCTCCACCATTTTCCCAGGTGCTCTCCTGCGTGTATGCAAAACATGTACTCCAACACTCAGCTAAAGCCCCCTACCCACTCGGATTTTCCAAGAGCTGCCTTAGAAGCCCCTTTAGAAACAACACTGAAGGGCGACCCATGAGGTCAGTAAATTAATATGTGAACCACCCTGAGGGTTGCCAAAAGAACCCGAGCTGGGCTGCTGCTAAAAGCAGCTGAGCCAATTTGGTGACATGGCGACGAAATGGAACTATGAATTGGTTCAAATCTCCCCTCTGCTATAAGTGAACCCGTAGCCTTGGAAGGGGCCAAGAAAAGCCTTGGATCTAACCTGCTTTGAACAAATCCACTCCATTGCCCCTCATAGCACATGGTCTCCAGGCCTCCACCCCATCCTAGTGGTCCTGCTTGGGATCAGCTCTAGTTTGTCAATATCCTTCCTAAACTGCAGGGCCTAAAACTGGACATGGAAGTATTCCAGGGGGAGACTGACTAAGGCAGAATACAGCAGTACCATTATTTCTCACAATCCGTTGGCCTGGAACAAGTCACTCCTTCTCAGCCTCCCATCTGTAATATGGGGATAATATTTACTTACCTTACAGGGTGGTTGTATGGATTATTGCAATAGTGCTTTGAACACTCAAGAGTACTATACAC
This sequence comes from Plestiodon gilberti rubricaudatus, assembly GCA_026170595.1. Taxonomy (NCBI): domain Eukaryota; kingdom Metazoa; phylum Chordata; class Lepidosauria; order Squamata; family Scincidae; genus Plestiodon; species Plestiodon gilberti. The sequence goes on from JANXHW010000001.1 coordinate 8,581,807, forward strand.
TCACAGCCCATTCCAACCCAACTCCTCTGCAAGTCTGGCATAAGAGTGGCCTAAGTTCAGCATAAGTTATGTCTGAGTTAGGTCAGAGGTATGCCTGAGTTAGGCAGGCTGCAGTTTCTGTGGCCCAGCACCACCCCAGGATCCAGGCAACACTTACCTCCCAGGCAGGCAGGCTCTCCAGGCTCGGTGTCTGGCTCGTGCAAGTGCAGGCCTCTGTCTGCATTTGTCAGCGTCCATCCAAGGCAGCTGCCACAGTGTCTGTCGCAGCCCGGTCGCAAAGGGGCTGACCGCAGGCATGGGGGTTGCGCCAGTCATCTGGTGGGCGCAGGGCAGGTGACAGGTGAGCGAGGTGCCTGAGCCAGCCGCCACAGGGCACCCTGTGCAGTAGCCGCCTGCTGCAGGGGAGAGTGGCCGTCCCCTCCGTCCTGCAGAAGGCGATGCCACCCCCAAGCCACATTGAGGCTGCACGTGGGAGTCATGGGGGGGTGAGCGGGGGAGGGAAGGGAAGGAGGGGGTGGGAACGTCACACACAAGGGGGGTCTCTTGAGGTCTGGAACCGCCTCTGACATGACTCGCCTGTGCGCTTCCTGAAGACCTGGGCCTCCAGGGCCGTGGCTATGCCCACAAAGAAGGCAGCCCGGTGTGCTTTCTGCTCTGTGCCCCGGCCATGACTGAGAGATGCCATGGGCTAGTCTGCTGTGAGCGTGAAGGGCTCACGCAGCTCATCACGACCCCAGTTGGGGCGACTACGGCGCCTCGTGGCAGGCGCTCTGGCGGGGTGGGGGTTGCCAGCTGCCAGCATCAGGGAGTGGGAGGGGAGGCAGACACACAGACAGGCAGACAGGGGGTGCTGGGGAGGGGCACGGGTGGGTCAGAAACAGACAGACAGACAACAAGGCTGGTGGGAGAGAGATACAGGGAGAGGGGTCTGCAGAGACCAATAGGGACACAGGGGGCGCTCCGCAGATGAAGGCAATGCAGAAACAGCCGCCTCTTATGCAGACGGACATTGGGCGGAAGCCACACAGAAACGGGCGGACCATGGGCGGAAGTGGCTTCGTGACGGGCGGACCATGGGCGGACGTGGCTTCGTGACGGGTGGACGCCCTGGCGGGTGAGATCCCCGGTTGCCGAGCAGCCACTACACAGATGCAGCGGCCACAAGCGGCCCCGCTATGGGCTCTGTGGCACCTGTCACTGTTTGTCTGCCTGAGAGGCCCCCCAACTCCCCCCTCCCCTCTGTGCTATGGGGGTCTGGCAGCCCCCCTGCTGTGTTCTCCTAGGGAAGGAAGTGGCAGTCCCTGGATGGTATTCATGCAGGGGCTTGAGTGCTGGGGGCTGTCTGTGTGTGGGGGGCAATGCTTGTGTAACACTAGGCACATATTTGTCAAGGGGGCTCTGCCAGAGGGTCGTCTTTATTGTTCTGGAACGTTAGCTGAGATGGCCAGGCAACGCTGCCAGGGGTAGTCACAGCAGCCACTCTGAAAGCAGCAGCACACGTGCCCCATGGACCTGGAGATGCAAGCTCTTCCCCTGTGGAACCACAGCCTGCTCCATAGAAAGGGGAGGGACAGCAAGTACAACAGCCAGGGAGGTGGAACAGCAGCAGCAGCGGCAGCTGAGGAGGGTTGCAGGGCTGGCTCCCTGACCTCTGGCAGCATCGAGGCAGACGACAGTGGGGCACCCTGCATGGAGCCTCAGGGGTGCTCCCAGGAAGGTAGGTGGTAGTGGACATTCCTGGGGAGACGAAAAACAAGGGGGTGTTACATGGCAGCTGGTGTGTGGTAGCAATCGCCATTGAAGAAATGCCAGTGTGTCGGTTGCAAAAGCCTGCAGGGAAAGAAATAAAACACAGCTGATAGGTGTGACACACATAGCATGGTCTGAGCTGCTTACCTGGGTGTAAGGCGAGCATGATCCTGTAAGGGAAACGGGTCAAAGAGAGAGAAGACAACACATATATTGGGTCATAACCATGGCAATCCTAGCAATACTGACCTGTCAGTTGACCCTGTGGAGAAAAGGGGGGGGGGAGAACAGCTGGTGTCTACAGAAGGTTAACAGCACCGCACTCGTGGTGTTGTCTGCTCACATGACAACAGGCGGCAATCAGACACAACAGTGGTAAAGCAGCATGTATCCTATATATCATAGCAGGCATTGCAGGCAGGCATCTGACTACTCATTGGTAAAGAGGCATTTCAGAGAAGGCATTGCAGGCAGACATGAGAGGGCACATTGGTAAAGAGGCATTTCAGAGAAGGCATTGCAGGCAGGCATCAGACTACTCATTGGTAAAGAGGCATTTCAGAGAAGGCATTGCAGGCAGACATGAGAGGGCACATTGGTAAAGAGGCATTTCAGAGAAGGCATTGCAGGCCGGCATCAGACTACTCATTGGTAAAGAGGCATTTCAGAGAAGGCATTGCAGGCAGACATGAGAGGGCACATTGGTAAAGAGGCATGTATCATATTTCTATATGCAAAGAGGCAGAAGTCAGACCACTTGTCAGCACATACCCTGCTCTTACCTGCTCTTACCTGCTGGTGTTGTTGCCTGTGGGGGGGGGGAGAGGGGCTGGGAGAATGACATGGGTTAGCAAATGCTTGCATGGAGACAGCTGCCCAGGCACAGCTGTAAACAGTTTGGCCAAAGCCAGAACAGCCCTCTCTGCCCTTGAGGGGGGCAGAGAGGAGTGAGGAGAAGAGAAGAGAGAAGTGGGGTGTTTGTGAATTTTGCCCTCCACCGACAAAGTCCCACTTTGTGGCTGTGGGGGACAGAGCCCCACGCCACGTGCTCAGAGAGAGAGAGAGAGAGAGACTGGAGGTCTGGGGCTGGGCTTTTGTGGGAAAGAGGCTGGGTGGGGCTGGGTGCTGATAGGCTCCCTATCTTTGGCGTAACTCTGTCCGTTTCCAGACCTTGCTGCCACAACTCCGACATAACTCTGACCTAAGTCAGGAGTAGGGTGTTAGAACTTTCAGGAGAGGGCTGGAGTGGGTAAGGTAAAATGGCGCCTAAGGGTCTCCTCGAATTTGTGTCCACCTTTTTGGTCGACCTAAAATTGGTGTCAGCATTTGTGTTGGAGGGGGCGTGTCTGTGCTTGCCAGGGTCTGGAATCCAACGTTAATTGGTTGCCGCCCCCGTTACGCCTACGGTCCGCCCCTGGAACGCCCACTTTTATGTTGACTTTATGTCCTTTGTCCTAACTTCGCCCTAACTTCGCCCTAAACGACTTAGGCTGACTTTAGGTCTGACTTGTGCTGCTTAGCCCTTGGGTTGGAACGGGCTGTAAGTCCCCAAGATACGTACTGGTTTATCCAGAACATACGTGGGTCGAAACATAGTGCATTTGTGCCTGTGCAAAAGCACCACAATGGCTGCGAGAAAGTCCCAATGTGACTGTCCGTAACTCGGATGTCTGCAATTCGGGGGACCCAGCGTATGAATGCGACATATTATTAAATGTTGTCAAGTACATTCGTTCTGATACCAGAATATGTTTTCAGAAGCAGATGATGAGAACTTCCACACTGAACCGTCATCTCCAATGAAATGCAGTCACACACACACACACACACACACACACACACACACACACACACACACACACACACACCCTTTGCAGGAAACAAACTGACAGGAAAAAAATGACAGACTAATGGAATTAGTCCTTGATATTCGTGAACTTGATTGACAAACTTGGGGGAGTTCAAGTTAAGCTTCTGAAATGAAAATAGTCTGACACGATCAGTTCAATTTCTTGTCAAAAGCACATGCATAATTTCTTAACATTTCCTGTGCTCTCCAAGTTGCTTCATTCCATACAATCATGTTGTGTTGATTTATTTAACTTGTTCTGTTCCCCAAAGACTCAGGGTGGCAAACAACCATTGAAAACAAGACTATACTAAAGATGAAAGGGGAAATGGTGAAATTAGCTCACTTTGTGAAGCTTCAGAAGGGTAGATTAAGGAAGAGTGAGACTGTGTGGGGAAGAATTAAAATTGCTTATTGATTTTTTTTGGGGGGGGTTAACCCAACCCTCCAGGAAAGGTAAAAACAGGTGCAGTTCTTGACTTCTAATAAACATTAATTAATCAATTAATTGTATTTTTATTTTGCTTTTCAAGACAAAATTGTCTCCCAAAGCAGCTAAACTACTCTTTCTATGAAATGCTGGAACTTTCGCGTAATTATCAATGTTGCTGTCTTGATATAGAGCTGTTTATTAGTTTGTCAATTATCTATGTCAGTTTTTAATTAGGAAGCTCTCATGGAAGCAGTTATTTAGATCTTAGTTTACGTTTGCATTAGGATGAAGTCAGAATTAATATTTTTAATATTGGATTGGTTTGGAAACAGCCGAGGGTTCTATTTCTAATTATGGAAAGCTCTATTTCTAATTATTATACAATTGTTATTTCTAATTTTGTAACACTCAACAAAAGTGTAATAAAAATCAGTTCTTTCGGTTCAAGGTAAAGATCTAGGGGAAAAAAGAGTTTGTAGCAGAGTTGTCTCTTTTCGGGCCTCTATTTGTGTTTGCAGATAAGATCTTCTGTCTGGTTCCAGAGAACTGGAGAGGTTTGTCTCGATCTTATCATAGATAATTTCGGAGGGAATGGCTGCGTTGCACTCTTTAACTTCTCTTTTGTGCCAGGATGGCTAATGCTACGTTCTGCCATGAGGTGTCACTGTTTGCATCTTTTGATCTCATGCTACACTGTGCTGACTTCTGACCAGCAACGAGAGACCACAATTAAAAAGAAAAACCTCAGGTGCCCTTTCCAACCCTACACATATTGACACAGCTATAGTGCTTCTCTAATGAAGGAGACCAAACCATGGGTGTCATTTGAGGCTATCCTTTCAGTCAGTGCAATAGGTGATATGTCAAGTCTGTATTATGCATTCATGTTTATTCAGAAGAAGATGGTTGGCTTCCCAGCCAAACAGTAAGCCAAACCATTAGGGACAAACTTGGCTCTAAAATTTCATGCCCTTGAAAACGTTTCAGGGAGATGCAATGACCTGGCAAAAATCCACAAGAAATCAGCACATTTGCAAACAGACCCAAAAAAGTTTTCGAACAAAACAGCCACCTCTGCTCACCCCGAATTCTAATTTGAGGTTATGGCATCTCCTCCTGTTCCTTTGCCATTTTCTCTCTCCTTGAGCATACATTTCACAGCAATGGGATATTGGCAGGATACAACGTGTCCTCAGCATATCTCAAAGTCACTATGTGAATGACTTGGCTTCCCTGGACATGGGAAAGGTCTCAAACATGGGAGGAGATCCCAGGAATTTGTTTGCTAGCTGGCAGCTGGGGCAGCTGGGCTCAGGTAAGTCCCCAACAATGCTGTATCATTGAGGAAGAACCAAAAGAGCCGGTGTAGCAGATTGACTCTTGCCCCAACCCTATCCCCCACCAGTTGACGCGATGCAGCACCACCAACAGACCACATGCTGCATCCTGTGGTGCGGAGACGACCAGATGGCCTGGAAGTAAAAATATTTACTTGCCACCTGGCCTCCACTGGGTCTCCTCAGACCTATGCCAGCTCTTTAGCTGGCATAAACCCAAAGAGCTCAGGAGGCATGTCGGACTGGAACGCGAGGATAGGATCCTGGTATGCATGACTGCTGCCGAGATCCACGCCCTCTCGTGGAGTAGGGTGAAAACCTGCCCCTGCCACTGCCTTACCTGCTCCAGCGTGGCCTTGGTGAGCGGTTGGCACACATGCAGGGCCTCCCTCTGGCCATTTGTGCTGGTGGTCCTATAGTGCATGACAGTGACGTGCCTTTTGCAGTGCCGGACTGAGACTAATGGTGGCGGATCACAAGATCTAAGCCCTCAGTAGGATTGGGCAGATAGAGAATTATCCCAGGCTGATGGCATGAAAACCACTCCTCCCTTCTGCAGGCTGGGCACGCCCGTGCAAACAGGCAGAGGCAGTACGTAGGCACCACCGTCTTGCAGAACCTCCATCATCCTCCATGTCACTGGTAAATCGGTGGTGGGGCAATTAAGTGGAGTATTGTGGGCTGTTTGGGCTTCTCTCCCATAACCGTATTGTGGAAGTGCCAGAACTTGGTGGTGGCTCCCATGCTTTGCGTACCAAAGATCCCAGGTCCAATCTGGTAAGAAGTGCCAGGGAAGACCTCCAATTGAGAACATGAGGAGCTGTTGTCAGTCATGATAGACAGCAGGACTGGGCTGGGTGGACAAGGAGTCTGATCTGCCATAAGGCAGTTTCCACTGTCATTTGCAGAACTTTCAAAGCCTTCCTAGTTCAGAAGGCGAATGGATGAGGATGGACCACTGCAGCCAGCAGGGCTTCCTTCTTGTACACTGACCAGGTGTGGCAACAGAAGAAGTGAAGCATCAGCAGCAGCACTACTGAAAGGGGGTGTGCGCACACAGTAGTGAGGGTGTGTGTGCACGGGTGACAGTGGAATTTGGTGCCACTTCAAGTGCCAGATTGAGTTGGACCAGGCCTGGGTGTAATGCAACACCTAAGAGACTCAGGGTAGCATCCCAAATAGTGCTTCCAATATTGTGAGCTTGCTTGCTCTGTGAACAGAAAGGGCATTTTACTTGCAGAAGGTTGTGGAAGGGGTCCTTGCACGAGTGGAATTCTCCTTCTGTTCACACACAGAGGGAGCTCCCGATGGAGACACACTAGTCGAGATGGTACCCTCAGGCTGCAGTCTTATACATGAGTACATAGGACAAAGTCTATTGAACTCAGTGGGTCTTCTGAGTAAACATGAACAGGATTGAGCTGTATGTTACAAACCATGAAGTCCCTGATTCAAATCTTACCACTGCCACAAGCTCTCTAGGAGGTCTTAGGCAAGCCATTCTTTCTCACCCCAAAATGGAGATAACAATCAAGGGTGATGTCAACAGTCCGCCAGGTCAGGCATTGGTCAAGGTTCCAAGCCCATCCAAGGGCCACCTGGCCAGGCTGGCCCTGAACCCTCAGGACCAATGGCAGTGCCCAGTGACCATCAGGAGGTGGCTGGGGCACCATGGCGGGCTCAGGGCAGGACTTGGCTCCAGGTCCTCCAGCAGCCTGGCAGCACCACTGACCATCACCACGACCCACTTTCCAGAGTGGCTGTAAGGATCACAATGGGGTCATATGTGTGACGCGCTTCTAACACTTGAAAATGCAAAATAAACAGTGGCCCAGACAGCCTGATAAAAGGGTTCTGAAGAACTCAACAGTGAGCTGCTCAAGATTTTGGTTGGTCTTAAGAAAGGTACAATTACAAAATGGATTTTCAATCCCCCCCCCCCGTGGACCAGCAGAGCTTCCTACAATGCTTATTTTATTGGGGGGGGGGGGTTACAGAAGAATTGGCCTTCACATTTTCCTGTGCTTACAGAAGAGGGAGCTGATGCCTCATTTTAGACCCCAGAATGTATTAAGCAGAAACAAAGACTTCTGTTCTGCTTAATACAGCGGGTGATCTAAAATCTGCACTTTCCTTGTTGCCTCGCTCCTGCCATTGAATGGTGCGGCTTTTTTTCAAGCAGAGAAAAAACAGTAACAATAATGGATTGCAGAGACCAACTGGGTCAAACGCCAAAGACCTTTCCAGCCTGAAGGACCAATGCAGAGGGAGGTTTCCAGCTACCCAGAACACAGTTACTGCCTTGTGTTCCTCAGTCACTTCAGCAACGTTTCTTGAAGCCATTTAGACCCTATGATCTGTCACATGGCTTCTGAGGACACATCGATGCTACAGACTGACAGCAGTTTAACAGTCATGGCTTCCCCTCAAGAACATGGGCAATGGCATTTTCATGAAGCCCCTTGGAATGCCCTTTTCCAATCCCCGTGGCCCCCCAGGCCTAGGGTGCCCAGGAAAGATGGAACGGTCATTAAACTGGTTTAAGCCTGCACTGTATATATGTCCCAAAAAATAGGGTTGCCGACTTTGGCTCAAGCTATCCCTGGTGGGTTTTTTTTTCCCCTCGTAATGTTATGTTGGAAATTCCTGGAGGCCCTGTTGAAATGTCCAGGACTGCTTTCTATCATCATCTGGAGTTTGATGGTGATTCTTGGACACTCCCGGCTGATCCTGGAGAGTTGGAAACTGAGTCACACCGCATGGCGACATCATGAGCTGGATCCAGGTACATACACCTGGATCCTGACTCTTCCACCGATGGAACACATGTTCTGCTGGTGGACCCGATCCAACCGGATTGGGCTGTTAATTCAGGAATTCTTTCTCCAGTCGTCCTTTTTCAGGGACCAGGCAGCCTGCTCTTCTGATGAGAGGCTACAGCGTGTGCCATCAACACCCCTCAGCTCAGCTCTGCTTAAGTATTATTTATTTATTTATTTATTTATTTATTTATTTATTTAAAGAATTTGTAGCCTGCCTTTCTCCCGAAGGCACTCAAGGCGGCTTACAACATATTAAAATACATATAAACAACTTTAAAACAATTAATTAAACACATTAAAATAATTAAAAACACTTGAGATTAAAAACAACCCCAATGGGTCACCAGCATTTACATATATAACCATTTGTTAAAAAGTTAAAAAGTCAGCCCACCATGTCAGACATTAAAAGCAGTCCTGAATAAAAACGTCTTAAGGCCCCGCCGAAAAGCCTCTAAAGAGGGTTGTTGTTGTTCAGTCGTTAAGTCGTGTCCGACCCTTCGTGATCCCATGAACCATATCCCGCCAGGCCTTCCTGTCCTCCACTATCTTCCTGAGTTCGCTCATTTTCATGTTTGTTGCATCGGTGATGCTGTCTAACCATCTCATCCTTGGCCTTCCCCTTCTCCTTTTGCCTTCAATCTTTCCCAGCATCAGAGTCTTCTCCAGAGAGTCCTCTCTTCGCATTAGGTGGCCAAAATATTTGAGTTTCAGCCTCAGTACCTGTCCTTCCAGGGAACAGTCAGGGTTGATTTCATTTAGAATTGACTGATTTGATCTCCTAGCAGTCCAAGGGACTCTCAAGAGTCTTCTCCAGCACCACAGTTCAAAATCATCTATTCTTCGGCGCTCAGCCTTCCTTATGGTCCAACTCTCGCAACCATACATTGCTACTGGGAACACCATTGCCCTGACTATACGAACTTTTGTTGGCATGGTGATATCTCTGCTTTTTATTATGCTGTCTAAGTTTGCCATAGCTTTCCTTCCGAGGAGTAAGCGTCTTTTAATTTCATGGCTGCTGTCTCCGTCTGCAGTGATCTTGGAACCCAGAAAAGTAAAATCTGTTACTGCTTCCATTTCTGCCCCTTCTATTTCCCAGGAATTGATGGGACCCGATGCCATGATCTTAGTTTTATTAATGTTGAGTTTCAAGCCAACTTTTGCACTCTCCTCTTTCACTCTCATCAAGAGGCTCTCTAAAGAGGGAGTCGTTCTTAATTCCAAGGGGAGGGAATTCCACAATTGGGGCGCCACCGCCGAGAAGGCCCTACTCCGCGCCGCCATCCCCCTCACTTCCGCCAATGGCGGCACGGTCAACAGGGCCCCCCCTGATGACCTCAGAGTACGGGTCGGATTATAAGGAAGGAGGCGGTCCCTCAAATACCCTGGACCCGAGCCGTTAAGGGCTTTAAAAGTCAAAACTAGCACTTTGAATTGTGCCCGGAAACGAACCGGTAGCCAGTGTAGCCGCCGAAGCAACGGTCCGACTGAGTCGAACCGACAAGCCCCGGCAACCACCCGGGCTGCCGCATTCTGCACTAGTTGCAGTTTCCGAACAGTCTTCAAAGGCAGCCCCACGTAGAGCGCATTACAGTAATCTAATCTAGATGTCACTAGGGCCAGGTCTGCACGATCCAAGTATTATCTGAGGATATTTGTCAATACGCCTCCACCAGCATAGACACTTCGGCTGAGCTCATGTATGGCATGGGAGCCCATTCCATGCTGTTGCTTCCCTGTACCACCACCACCCGAGTACCACCACCACCATGAGTGCTCCCTCCGTGCATTCATCTCTGCTTTCTCTTTTGAAATGCATGCAAATGTACAGGTAGTCCCCCTACTTAAGGACATACTACTTACAGACACCCCAACTGAAGGACAACTGCATTGCGCTTTCGTGCAGGCGCAGTCCATCCGCTCTGACATTTCTGCGCAGGCGCGATAGTACTGGTTTTGGAGACAGAGAGAGAGAGAGAAACACTGGTTTGTGAGAAGGAGAGAGATGCTGGTTTTGGGGAGGGTGAGAGAGACGCCGCACTTTGGAGATGCAGAAGTGGTAGGTAAACGAGAGGCAGAACAGTACTTCATAGAATTGTCCTTGTGTTCCCCTCCAACTAAGACGAATGCAAATTGTAACTTGCTTGTAAAATGCAATTTGTAAAACACAGCTAATACAAATGCAGCCCCTGTCTAAGCTGCTCTAAGGCCCATATTGTACAACAAGAAAGCAGGGTGACCACAGAGTGTCCGATGTATGGATATGTACAGTAGTTCAAACCTGGGAAAGTTTGCAAATAGGTTTAGTGTGTCTGCCTGCAGAAGAGCGACACTAGAGCTCTGTTTGCTTTGGCAGGTAGCAGAGGTGGGCTAACAAATGGCCCAAAGAAAGGGGCAGTTTCTGCGTGGACCATGGGAGTTTGAACCCTGATTATCTATGGTTCCAGTGAACGTGAGCACCACCCCTTTCTCGAGGACCCCAAAGATGCAGTTGTCAGGGCTCCTGACAACTGGAATGCCCTGACAACAGGGCTCCTGACAGTGGGAATGTCGGCATCAGGAAGTGGGGTTAGTGGACACATTTCCACTCTCGCTTCCTGGGGTGCGCAAAGCACATGGCTAATGAGCTTAAAGGTAAACACACTTTCTCCAGATTGTCACCTGGAAACCCTTAGTGTTGCTATTCCCCAATATACCCCGAAGGTGACTCTGAAGTTGGCACAGGTGATCAGGCGAGTGGCTAGCTGCTTGCAAGCCTACACTGGAGACTTCCTGGTCATTCAAGCGGTTGCCAACCATCCCTGTGTGTTGTCTGTAATCCTCATCGATATAGGGAAGTCTTCGAGGATGAGCAGATTAAAGAAGCGTTCTTCATCTTTCCCTCTAAGAAATGCTAATAATCCATTTCACAGCCATCGACTCCCCTTAATCCCTACAAATGTAAATCTGCATCTGACTCCGCAGCTCTGCATCCCCTCCCCTGAGACGCCTCGTTTGCATGAATCAGGATTCAAAATGAGTCGAGAGCAACGCCTCCCACAGCAAGGAAGGGATCTTCAAAGTGCATTAAGGGGCCTGAAGGAAATGTTATCATTCACTTCAGGAAGCATTTAAAAAATCAATAATAATGACAGTGGAGCTCTAAACAAGTGAGTCAGAGCACTGATGATCACCGATGGTTAGCACAGCCCCAGAATACCAGTCGTGTGGGACCTGATGCAAGACGGAACATTACTTCTCACTTCACAATTGTATCCGGTCCTTCTCTAAGGTGGCAGACCATGGTCTCCTCACAGCGACCTTGAGAGGGTTGAGAGATGGCTGAGAGACGGTGACTGGCCTAAAGACAGAGGCGTCGCTACAGTGCGGACGGTACTGTACGTTCCGCACAGTTCTACTCTCCATTACGAAGTGGCCCCGCCCCCTCGCCATCGGAGCCATTCAGTGTGGCAAAGGCAACGGGCAGGGAGTCTCCTGCCTGTTGCCTTCGCCGCACTGAATGGCTCCCACGGCGAGGGGGCGGGGCCACTTCATAATGCGGAGTAGAACTGTGTGGAACTTACAGTACCACCCGCACTGTAGCGACGCCTCTGCCTAAAGATCATCTATGGAGCTTCATGGCTTTGCAGTGATTCAAGTTCCTGTAGCCCAATGCTCTATTCACTATACCATCCTACCTTTCACCTAGGGGTGGCATTTGACAAGCAGGAGAATGTGTGTTTACCTTGAAACATAAGAACGTCCTTCAGTTACCTGAAAGATTGTCACATAGTGCCATCATCAACAGCTTTGCTTTGCCACTCTTCTCTGAAAATTACTTTAGTGGAAGACAAGTGATTCCATACCTAGAGAAATGTCATGATGTCAGTCCGAGGCCAAGTGGAAGAGTCAACGACCGTAGGCTCTTGTGTGCTCCACCAGATTGGCAGAATCCAAAGGTCACTTCCTGGAGCTGTGGTTTCAAGCTTTCAGGGGAACCTACCGCTGAACTATAAGCTGTCGATCGAAAGGTTGGCAGTTTGATTCCCGCGATGGGGTGAGCGCTCGTTGCTTGGCCAGCTCCTCCCAACCTAGCAGTTCCAAAGCATGTTAATGTGAGTAGAGAAATAGGTACCGCTTGCGGGAAGGTAAACAGTGCTCCGTGTTCCAGCTGCATGCTACGCGCTGCAGCAAGGAGAGTCATGCCGGCCACATGACCACAGAGGCGTCTTCGGACAACGCTGGCTCTTCGGCTTTGAAATGGAGATGAGCACCACACCCTAGAGTCGGACACGACTGGACTTAATTGTCAGGGGATACCTTTACCTTTACCTTATTCCTGGTGGACTTGTTTGTCAAGGAATCCCTCTCTGTCAGCAATGGAACTGCCGTGTGTTGCAGAGGATTCTGGAGACAGGGCATACTCTACGGTTGCACTCTGTTCACATGGCGCACTGGCGAATTCACTGGCATCTTGCGTGAACTGAAGTTACATTCATGTGGCATCATACAAGGTAGACTGAACACATGGAGGAGAGAACAGGACTGAGGTGATCGGCTCCATGCCCAGCTTCTGGACATTCATTTGAAGAGCTGCACAGAGCTGGTGCAGATACAGCTCTTCTTTTTTTTCTCTTGAGTTTAAAAGAATACAAAACTAACAGACACACAAACAAAAAACACTGCTATACTAGGGTGGGGAGGCCTTAAAGCAGCGGTGGGGAACCTCCGGCCCCAGGGCCGGATCAGGCCCCCGAGGCCATCCGGTCCAGCCCCCGGAGAGATTGCCAGGAGGCCGCCCAAACGGCCCCTGGAGGCTCTGCCGGGTCCGTGCGTCACCTCTGGAGGCCGGGAGAGGGCCTTTGCATGTCCTCCCTGGCCGCCGCCTCGACCCCTTCTCACCAGGACGTTGGCCATTTCGCACATGCGTACCACGCCGATGAGGGCAAGCTCTTGCCCTCATCGGCATGGTATGCCGGAGGTGATGCACGGACCCGGCGGCGGCTTCGGACGGTGAGGGCGGAGCCTCCGGAGGCCGATGGAGGCGGGGGCAAAAATTAATTAAATAAATAAAAATGGCGCTCGGACTTACGGCCGGCCCTCAAGCAAATTTCTAATATTTAAAACAGCCCTCACCAGGGAAAAGGTTCCCCACCCCTGCCTTAAAGGAAATTGAACCCAGTTACTGGGCGGTCTGAGGTCCTACCTGCAATCGCTCCATAGGTGGCACTGCAGAGTCATACAACATAGTAAGAGCCTTGCTAGGTGAACCCAAGGATCCATTTAGTATAGCAACCTTTTTCCAACAGTGGCCAATCAGAGGCTTCCAGAATCCCATAAGTAGGGCAGGAAGCAGTGATGTAAACTTGAGTCTACATCACTTGAGCCTACATCAGACTTGTGTCAGACTCAAGTCGGCTTGACTCGGCGATTGTAAAAGACTCGAAAGATTTGATTTGAGACTTGGAGCCTTTTATGACAAGTTGAATTTTATTCAGTTATTATTCAGGTTCACCCATTTTCCCCATTAAATAGATAGGGACTCACAACTCGCAACCAAAGACTCGGGACTTGGGGGAAAAGACTTGGGACTTGACTTGAAACGTGGACACAGAGACTTGGGGTCAGTGACTTGATCCACATCCCTGGCAGGAAGGCAACAGCCCCTCTTGTTGTTGCCCACCCCCCACTACTGAAGGGGCATAAGAACATAAGAACATAAGAAGAGCCCTGCTGGATCAGGTCAAAGGCCCATCTAGTCCAGCTTCCTGTATCTCACAGTGGCTCCACCAGATGCCTCCGAGAGCACACAGCCAACAAGATAACCTGTTTCCTGCTGCCACTCCCCTGCACCTGGCACAGAGAAAACCTACTTCTAAAACCAGGAGGTTGCTTATGGCTTGTAACCTGTGATGGTCTTTTCCTCCATGAATCTATCCAAACCCCTTTTAAAGACATCTAGGCCAGGTACCATCGCCACATCCTGTGGCAAGGAGTTCCACAGATAAATTACACGCTGGGTAATTTGAACAGAGTTCCATCTAGTCATCTTGGTTGATGATAGCCACTGATAGCCAAACCTTCCTCTCTTAAAGCAATCTCAAGCCATGGACATCATCACTCTGCTTGGGGGATTCTACACATTAATTAGAAACAGAAAGAAGACTCAAAGCCTATGTTGCAAATGTGGATTCCGCAGCATTTGCTGCTATGTCTCTTTCTCGTACGACCAAGAAATGAAAGCCAACCTGGGGTTATGCAAAAAGGGGAGGGCTCAGCGAGAGCCACTCTGTATTTAATAACAAAAATGCCATTGACAATGTTTAAGGAATACGGGAATTAATGTGATTTTTATTCCAATTAAAGTTCAAGATTCTTTTACTACATGGCTTTAATTCCCATATTCCTTAAACATTGTCAATTGATAGCTGGCCATGAAAGCTTCAGAATGAAATTTAAAAATGCCATTCAATTCTTCAGGTTACATCAGACCTCACAACTGCCTGCCCCTCCCATGAGCCCACAACTCCGGCCCACTCTGCACTAGCTATGAATAACAAGGACTGGGATAACAGAACTGCTCATAGGGGCATTCTCTACTTACAGCCATTTATCGAAGCCAATGGAGTGAACATGATTTACCCCAATGAGTATCTAGTGGGATTTGAAATGGATACATTCGGAGCAGCTTCACAATAGCACTGGAAGGATCGCCAGGTACTTTTGCCAGCATGGCATTAATAGCACCCAATTTATAGTCCCATCGAGAAATTATCTGACCATGGAAGCGATCCATAAATAAGAATAACCCCTCAATTCATGAATGCAGAGAAATACTTTGGGAAGTTATTGCAGGGCTGCAGGCTTGCACAGATGAGCGCGTATGCTAATGAACTTCAGACATTGTTTTGATGGATGAGCAGGGCCTGTACCAGTGTTAATCTCTTTCAGGAATTAGCAAGTCTCGGGTAGGTATTCATGTATGTTTTACCTTCCCTGGGTCAATTTAATTAAGCAAGAACAATGGCTGATGACAGAATACAGGCACGAAAAATGACAGTAAATTAGGAACACTGGGCCCAATCCAGTCAAAATTGTTTAAGGCTGCAATTCTGTGCATGCTTACATAGGAGTAAGCCTTATTGAACACCGTGGGTTTTACTTCTGCGTTAACGTGCATAGGATTGCACTGAACATTAATTTCAATTGGGGAGTGCGTTTCCATTGCTTAAATCTCTCCATTTGAAATTGACTTCAAAGTGCTTAACTTTAATTGGATCATGCCTTATGTTTTCAACCAGATTCAGAAAAATGAGCTCTACAGTCCGATGAATTGGAGCATTACAGTGGTACGAGGAGTAGGTTAATGCCCAAGTCTAGCACAAACTTCCATCCAGTTATTTAAGGGCGTGCAACAGAATGCGACAACTTTCATCCATTTTTCTCAACTTTAGGTTTTGTATGGCCAATCATTTGGAGATCTTTTTTTTCTTTTGTACAAAGCAGTGTATAAATTGAGTAAATCAACTCAGAGCCCTATTATGGTATGTGTTTGCATGTGCCATGCGTGTTTTCAAGTGAGAGCTATATCTGATGTTTTGCATTCCCGTGCCCTACTTAGGGGCTAGGAAGAAACGGCTTCCGTTCTGGCTCATAGGCCACCAGTTTGCCATCCTTCCAAAAGGAGATTTACAGCCCGGTCCAGCCCAAGGCAACTGCGGTACAATTCAGGCACAATTGCAGCCCAAGTGCTTTAGGCCCGAGTTGTGCCTGAATTGTGCCTGAGTTGGGCTGCAATTGTGACTGAATTGCAGCCCGGTCCAGCCCAAGGCAACTGCGGTACAATTCAGGCACAATTGCACAATTCAGGCACAATTGCAGCCTAAAAGTGGGTGTGTTGGGGGCGTGTCGGGGGTGTGACGGGGGCGGTTACGAATTTTGGTCCGGTTCCAGACACTGGAGAGCCACTGACACGCCCCCTCGAGCCCAACTCAGGCCCAAAATTTGGGCCAGCAAAAAGGGTGGACCCAAATGTGAGGAGACCCATAGGAGCCATTTTACCTTACCCACACCAGCCCTCTCCTGAAAAGTTCTAACACCCTGGGCCCGAGTTGGGCCTGAGTTAGGACCGAACAGGTGTGGCCTAACTCTGGACATGGACCCAAATAGTTACCCTATCAGCACCCAGCCCCACCCAGCCTCTTTCCCACAAAAGCCCAGCCCCAGCCCTCCACTCTCTCTCTCTCTCTCTCTGAGCACATGGCGTGGGGTTCTGTCCCCCAGCAGCCACAAAGTGGGACTTTGAAAACTTTTCTAACACCCCACTTCTCTCTTCTCCTCTCTCCTCTCTGCCCCCCTCTAGGGCAGAGAGGGCTGTTCTGCCTGTGGCCAAACTGTTTACTGCTGTGCCTGGGCAGCTGTCTCCATGCAAGTGTTTGCTAACCCATGTCTTTCTCCCAGCCCCTCTCTCCCCCCCCCCATACAGGCAACAACACCAGCAGGTAAGTGCAGGGTTTGTGCTGACATGTGGTCTGACGTCTGCCTCTTTGCATAGAGAAATATAGGTAGGATACATGCCTCTATACCAATGTCTTGTCTCATAGCTGCCTGCATAGCCTGCCATGATATGCCTCTATACCAATGTCTTGTCTCATAGCTGCCTGCATAGCCTGCCATGATATGCCTCTATACCAATGTCTTGTCTCATAGCTGCCTGCATAGCCTGCCATGATATGCCTCTATACCAATGTCTTGTCTCATAGCTGCCTGTATTAATGTGAGCACACAATGCCATGAGTGTGGAACTGTAACCCATATGTAGACACCAGCTGTTCCCCCCCCTCTTTTCTCCACAGGGTCTACCGACAGGTCAGTATTGCTAGGATTGCCATGGTTGTGACCCCCAAGTTGTGTTGTTGTCTCTCTCTTTGACCCCTTTCCCTTACAGGATCATGCTCACCGTACACCCAGGGAAGGAGCGCAGACCAGGCTATGTGTCTCACACCACTCAGCTGTGTTTGATTTCTCTCCCTGCAGACCTTTGCAACTGGCACACTGGCTCCTCTTCAATGGCGATTGCTACCACGCAGCAGCTGCCATGGAACACCCCCATGTTGTTCGTCCCCCCAGGAATGCCCACTACCACAAACCGTCCGGGGAGCACCCCTGGGCCTGCAGTCTGGTTGCCCCACGGTCACCTGCCTTGATGCTGCCAGAGAGGTCTGGGAGCCTGCCCTGCAACCCACCTCAGCTGCTGCTGCTGCCCCACCGCCCTGGCTGCCTACTTGCTGTCCCTCCCCTTTCTATGGAGCAGGCCGTGGTTCCACAGGGGAAGAGCCCGCATCTCCAGGTCCATGGGGCTCGCCTGATGCTGCTGCTGTGGTCCTAGAGGCTGCTGTGCCTACCCCTGGCAGCCACGCCCGGCCATCTCTGCCACTGTTCCAGAACAATAAAGATGCCCCTGGAAACACATGTCCCCAATGTTGCACAAGCACTGCCCCACACACCCACACAGGCAGGCCCCAGCACACAAGCCTCTGCATGAATCCCAGCCAGGGTCCGCCACAGCCATCCCTGGGAGAACACAGCAGGGGGGCTGCCGGACCCTCTGGGACCAGAGGGGAGGGGGGAGTTGGGGGGCCTGTCAGGCAGGCAAACACTGATGGGCACTGTGGCGCACGTCCGCCACGTCCGTGAAGAGCCCTTTCAGCAACCGGGGCTCTCACCCACCCTCGGTCCGCCCATCACCGGCGTCCGTGTCCGCCCGTCACCGGCGTCCGTTTCCGCCCTCTGTCCGCCCGTCACCGGCGTCCGTTTCCGCCCATCAACGGCGTCCGTGTCCGCCCTCGGTCCGTCTGCATGAGAGGCGCCCGTTCCTGCATTGCCTCCATCTGCGAAGTGCCCCCTGTGCCCCTATCGGTCTCTGCAGACCCCTCTCCCTGTATCCCTCTCCCACCAGCCGTGTTGTCTGTCTGTTTCTGACCCACCCGTGCCCCTCCCCAGCACCCCCTGTCAGTGTGCCTGCCTCCCCTCCCACTCCCTGATGATGGACGCTGGCACCCCCCATGCCGCCAGAGCGCCTGCCGCAAGGTGCCGACGTTGCCCCATCTGGGGGTGTGATGAGCTGCGTGAGCCCTTCCCTCTCGCAGCAGACAAGCCCACGGCATCTCTCGGTCTTGGCCGGGGCACGGAGCAGAAGGCATGCTGGGATGCCTTCTTTGTGGGCATTGCCACGGCCCTTGAGGCCCAGGGCTTCAGGCAGCGCACGGGCATGTCCTGGCGGAGGCGGTTCCAGACCTCATGAGACCCCCCCCCTTGTGCGTGCCGTTCCCACCCCCTCCTTCCCTTCTCTCCCCTGCTCACCCCCCCATGACTCCCACGTGCAGCCTCACCGTGGCTTGGGGGTGGCATCGCAGTCTGCAGGAGGGAGGGCAGTCGCACTCCCCCCTGCGGCAGGTGGCTGATGCCCAGGGTGCCCTGGGGCAGCTGGCACTGGCACAACCTCTGCCCTTCAGCTGACTGTCAAACGCGCAGTGCCTGCAGGCCCGCCTGTGGCTGCCCATCTGCTGCGACCGCTGCAGCAGCTGTGGTAGGTGCACGCAGACGGGCTGAGGAGGGGGCTCTTCGCTTCCACAAGACTGACAGCTCCCCACAGGAGCCTGCCTGCCTCTGCGGTAAGTTTTGCCGCAATCCTGGCCCAATGCTGTTGCCTCCAGCCTAACTCAGGCACAGTTGCAGCCTAACTCGGTCCTAGTTTGGGCCACAATTGGGCCACAATTGGGCCTCAACTGTGCCTGAGTTAGGCTGGACTGAGCCCTAAGACAATCACAGGAAGGGGGGGGGGAAAGATCAGAATGCATCAACAGATGCTCCTTTCTGGAGAGGAAATGAATGTGGTGGGGGGGGGATCTTAACTTGACTTTGCTTATCACATCGCAATCCTAGAGAAAGATTGGGCGGCTGAACAAGCGTTCCACCACCCGAAGCCATCGTGAATGTGCCGTAAAGCACGTTCATGATGACTCAGGAGTAAGGGCGGCCGCCGCAAGGCCGGTCGGCCTCACTCCGCCGCCGGGATGTCCCCACGGCCGCCAGAGGCAGGTAACAGATCCCCGGCGGGAACGGTCCAGGCGGCGTGGGAGGGGGGCCATTGGCCGTGCCGGACCGGTGGGGGCAGGGATGGCGTCCGCCATATTCCCATCTCCCACAGGGCCAACTTGACCGTTACATGTTACTTACTTTCGCCAGCTAATTAGCTGGCGGAAATCTGATGAGGTCCATCGGGTCTTCCCAGCTATACACCAGGGGAAGGGGACGAGCGTCCCCTTTCCCTGAGCAGACCTCCGGGCTGCTCCAGAGCGGCCCGGAGCAAGCATGGGATCCGGCGTGTGGCCCTAGGCCACCCACCGGATACTTCTGCAGGATTGCACTGCCTGTTGTGTAAGCAGTCAGATTCTTTCTGAAGGGAGGATGAGACTTATTAGAAAAGCAAGGTGTTACATATTGAATCTGGCATGCTAAGACTAAATTGTAGTGTCTTAACATTTCAACAAGGCATTATTTTCTTAGAGCCACCCAAAATTGAACTTTGAAAAACAAATTTATAGGTCAGCTTTTGAAACTGCCGATTCAGATGTTGAAAAAAGGTGCAAAATTCCTTGGCCACATTCAGTCTGGCGCTGACACCGGAAGCTGGGTTAGGAGCAAAGAGTTCAAGGTGACAGAGCAAGGAGAGGGAAGGTAGGGGTGTGTGTGGGGGGGGGAAGGTTCCTACCATTTTACAGAAGCCCAGCCACTAAAGGATGTTGAGAAGAGGAATTATACCCTATTTATTTTTATTTATGGAAAGCATCACACCAGTTAATACTACAGCTAATAAACCAATTAGTGTTTAGTTACAATACCAAGTGAACCCAATTAGTAAATAATTGCAATCAGCCAATGGATTTCTACTTGTTTATATTGACATAGCGATGCTTCAGATTTCAGCTGTACAGAATTTCAGCATCTATACCCATTTGCTAATGCTCAGATTTAGCCCATGGAAAGCCTTTCACATTCATCAGCTCTGCGCAGCTGCCCAGTATGCAAGCAGGCGGAAGGGGTGAGCTATGGTTACTCACTAATCCAGGGAAAAGCACTCTGCCCACATTCAGAAGCACTCTCTTCATTATCATAGTACTACATGTTTGAAGAATGACCTTGAACAAATTAGGCTCCGTTAGTTCTGGTCTTTCCATAGTCCTCTAGAGAAGAGACTTATGAATAGGCTTGCCATCCATCCTAGAATTTCCAGGACCATCCTGGTTTGGGGGGACCTGTCCCGGATGCGTCCCGGCCCCCCTGGCCCCCCCATTGCCCCCTGGTCCTTTTAACATTTATTTTCATTTTTTTCCTTCGGAGCCAGGTGGGCAGGAAGCATTTAAGTTGAGGGCCAGGAGGGAACGAGAAAGAGGAAGAAGATGTGCAGGTGGAAGAGAGAGACGAGGAATTAGAAACGGACAGACGAAGAAAGAAATGAGAGCGAGGAAGCAGAGAGTGGTAGAGAGAAAGGAGGAAAGGCATGAAGGAGGGGAAGAAGAAGGAAGGGAAGTAGGAAGGGCAGATGGAACCAGGGACAGGACGGTGGACCCAAGGGGGAGCAGGGGCAGCCTCAAGGGACTCCTCGCCCCTGAGTATGGCTGGGCCATATAGGGCGAGGCCATAAAGCCATGGCCTACCCCCTTCCTGGAGTGCAGCTGCCTCCACCAGTGGGGACTGCCCCCCATGGCCAAGCCAACAACCAGCCTGGTGGGCTGTGGGGCCTCCAGGCTCAGGATCCTGCCTTGGCCCAGTCCACAGACGCTACTCCATCTGATGAGGGGGTTCTGTCTACGCAGGGGGGGTGGTTTCTGCCAGAGGCGGAAGCAGGAAAAGGACACCCCAAGGACGTATTTTTGGGGGCTGTGATTGGACTAAGAGTTGACAATCAATGACTCAGAACACTGCACCAGCATGGTCAGCCTCTCGTTTTCCCATACAAGTGATGGGCGCCAGACCCATGTCCAACCTGCACCCTTGTGGCATAGACGGGATGCAGCAGAGCCCGAGGGGGCCACTCCTCACAGCTTCAGGGGAATTTGAACTGGCAAATCACTGGGAGGAGAACATAATCCAAAACTATCCCTTCCCAGAACTACTTATAGGAGAAAAGCAAAATCACCTGGGATGCAGGTATGATTGTGGATCTCCCGCGTCACGTGTAGTTTGGTCCACAGAGCTTCAGGACTGAGCAGCTACTTGAACCCAGGGCTCACCAATCCTCCTCTAACACCTTGCCCACCACACCACACTGGCGTTGATGAAGTAAGGCACACTTTTATGTTTCATGCATTATTTTTCCTGCCTCGGAAACCGGATGCTCCAGCAAAATGACCCCCTCTGCTTTTGAAGGACAGCTAAAGCACTGATTTAGTGAGTCCAATTTGGCGAGGCCAGACCCTTGTCTCCAGCCCCGTGTCTCCCTACAGCGCCTGGAGCCTGTGCATTCGGGTGTCTCTTTAAGACTGAAAACGCCCCCCCCCCCCCGACCGACAGCATGTGACAAAAGGGCTACATAAAGTTGAAGAAAGGCTCGTGTGCGTTGGAGTCCATCAGAATCAATGTGGGGGGGGGGCTTGGCAGAGTTGGGGAGAACAGAGAAGACCATTTTAATCAATTCCTCCCCCTCCTCCATCCTTTTTTTCTCTCCCCTACCCAGGTGCTTATCTTGATTTAGAAGAAATCCATTTATAACCCTCAGATCACTTGCGAGGGCACAGCTGGAAAAGCAGCCAGGGGAGATCATCTCTGACGATGTCAGGCAGAAGCGCACTGCTCGGATCACTGTTTCTATTTCATACACACTCAAGAAGGGCGCATTGCATCCTGTTCACCGTGGAGTACAGCATGGTGTACTGTTGGACCGCTGAGTTTTTTCTGTTGGACACAGGCTGTGTTAACCCCCCAATTTTCTCTCTGCGTCTCACGACATGGTCGATTGACTCCCCCTCTTTTTCTCTCTCCACCCTGTTGCATTCTCCCCCTGTACCCTGCCATTCATGCTCTTCACCTCGCACTCTGCAGGTCCCCAGATCAGAACCTCTGTTACTATTCTCTTTTTCGGTTTCCAACAGGGCCTCTCTACAGCTGGCCCCTATTTTGCCCGGGACAGCAGGGCACTATGTCTTCTCTCTCTGCAACACCACAGAACAACCACCTCTTGATTAACCCTTTTTCACGTTGCCCCATCTGACAAATCTCTCTGCAACCCAATCTCTCAACTATCTCTCTTTCTTATCTCATCCACTCCACAAGTCTCTCTGTACCTCATCTCACCCCCTTTCCCCTCTCTGTGCTCAATAGAGCTCTCTCTATATAACATATCCTCTTCTTTAAAGGTTGAAAACAGGCAACAGCATTCAATCGGTGATCAACATGGAGGTCACCAAGATTCATCTTGTCGTGGGTACCGTAGGAATTAGGAGGAAGATGGAAAGGAGCTGAGATCCCTCACTGCGCCTGAATTGGAAATGTATCAAACCCTACATTTTTAATAATACTCCTAGAATGTAATTAAATTCTCACCCAACCCACCCCCACCCTACACATACACTTTCACTGAGTTTCAAGGTGACGGAGAGCTTCAGGGTTGGGATGAAAGTTCAACCATTTCATAGGGGAATCTGCAATACGTGGACTCACAAGCATGGAAGCATGGGCAACATAGTGTCATTCTGCAGTGCATTTCAGAAAAAACAATGGCATTCCCTAGGTAAAGGTAAAGGTGACCCCTGACAATTAAGTCCAGTCGTGTCCGACTCCAGGGTGTGGTACTCATCCCCATTTCAAAGCCGAAGAGCCAGCGTTGTCCGAAGACGCCTCTGTGGTCACTCTCCTTGCCGCAGCGCGTAGCATGCAGCTGCAACACGGAGAGCTGTTTACCTTCCCGCAAGCAGTACCTATTTATCTACTCGCATTCACATGCTTTGGAATTGCTAGGTTGGCAGGAGCTGGCCAAGCAACGAGAGCTCACCCCGTCGTGGATTCGAACTGCTGACCTTTCGATCGACAGCTCATGGTTCAGCGGTTTAACCCACTGCACCACCCTACCTACCTTTCCCTACCTTTCAGTAAAACAGAAGAATAAGCATGTCAAGGAAGGGACCAGGAGAAGGTAGGCTGACCAAAGGGAGTAGTGCCTAGTGGTTGGTGCTCACGCATCCCTTCCTACTTCCTGCTTCCCTTTTTACTGGGTTGTTAATAATACCAGTATTTATATACTGCCTTTCTTGGTCATTGGATTTCTCCTCTGACTTTAATTCAAGGCAGTGCAGATAGGCATGCAATTCTAACCCCCCGAGGGGGAGGGTTTACAATACAAAGTTATAATCTTTCATAGAGTCTTCATTCCAGTTGGTTTCCTTCACGGTCTGACTTATCTCAGGCATTTGCCTCCCATGCTCGGCTGACGGCAACTCTGACTCCCACTCAGAGTGCAGCTGGCAGCTTTTCCTCGCTCTCACCGAGGGTTTCTGCAGATCGTCAGAGGCGTGTCGACAGCTCTCTTATACTTCCAGTTGTCTTGAGCTGGAGTCCTCAGATCTCTTCAGCCATTACAAGGCGGCAGCTCTACCACAGAGCCAGACCTCCTGCTCAACCTCCTCCAGGTTTGAAGCTGATTAGGGGAACTTGGTAGTTCTATACACTGCCACCATCTCAGGCTAAAGACACCAGGCAGAGGGGGCCTGTTTGGGGGGAAAAAAAACCCTTCCCAGGAGAGCACAGAACCCTAGACTTTCTTCTTAAAATTCAAATCACAGAAGCATCTGTGAGCAATCCAATGTGATGACCCACCACATTACTTGTGAACATGGACTAGGCGGGTAAGGAGTCAACATGTAACCAGTTTATTAAAAATTCAAAGAATTTAAAAAAAATGGGGGGGGGTTGTTGTTAGAAAAATGTACTACAAGCAGGTGAATGGAAAATGCCTGAACTTGGCTGGATGAACACAAAGAAAAAGCTTGACCAAACTGGACAAAAGAGCTCGTAGTGCCCAGCAGAGTGAGCTGAGAAGCTACGCAAGACTAAAGCATATAAAACCCCCAAGGTAGCTGAACCAGGGAAGTCTGCAGGTGTCTTGGAGTGAAAAGAGCTAATAAAACAAAATTAATTCCCTAAACACGTCTTGCTAGAAATACAGACCCTATTGTAAGCATCTTACATTGCCCCAGTAATCCTGGTCTGTGCACTTACCAGAGAGTAAGTGGCTGTGCCTTCCATGAACCAATGCTAGATTTCACAGCAGATCTGAAAGAAACACATACAAGCATTCACACAAGCGTGAAATAAACAGTCCTCGCACCGATGCAGCTGCAGCACTGGAGAGCACGCTGCATCCTGTGGGGGGGGGGGAGCAGTCCTCGAGGTCTCCTCCAGGTAAAGTTTGTTCCCTTGCCTGGAAGTAAGCCTCCGTTGCCCAAATGGGTCTAATCGGACCTAAGTCAGAGAGTTTGCTCATGCTGAAGACATGCTAAGTCTATGCTGGTTGTAGCTTATGCTGCATGCTTGGGATGTCAGCCAGCCCACATGCCTTCCTTCCTGCCCTCCCCCCCATCCCTGTGCATTCACCTTTGTAGCTGCTCTAGCAGCAAGGGAAGGGGGAGAGGTCTGCCTCCCCATCTCTGCTAACTGGACAAGAGGCACTTTTTCAATTGGTGCTCCTCTTATACTTAGCAGGGGAACAGTAACTGCTCCCCTTTCACCCCAGCACAGTGTCTTTTCTGGTGGCTGTTTGCTGGTGACGTTCTGCATCTTTTTTAGATTATGAGCCCTTTGGGGACAGGGAGCCATTTAGTCATTTGATTTTGTCTGTAAATCGCTTTGTGAACTTTTTGTTGAAAAGCGGTATATAAATACTGTTAATAATTAATAATAATAATCTCCTCTCAAATGCCTAGCACGATGCTACAGATGTGGGCCAGTTGCAAGAAACACTGTGAAAACATTATACTGTATTTCCTAGCAATCTTTGCAGCTGGCATTTATCCATAGCAGCATGCCAGGCATCAGAGAGGGGAGCAGAGAGAGACCCCCCTTCTTTCTTCCATTAGGGATGAGGTGAGTGGGGGGGGGTAGACAGCAGCTGGGTGGACGGGTAGAAGAAGTCCAGGGTGGATGCAGAGCTTAAGTTTCTCTCCAGCTTAATTTTCTTCTGAGTCAAAAAAGAACTTTCTAGATCATAATTTTTAGGGTGCTTTATATTAGCTGAGCCAGCCGGCCTCCTCCTCCATCCCTTCTTTGGACAGAGCTAAGTTGTAACGCAGCTCCAGCGTCCAGGTTTAGGACTCTCTCTTGTATCACAAACTGTCAGCTATAAACAATGTCTGTACTGAGGACAATGAACAGAAAAGACTTCTCTAGTTTGGCTCAGACCGGAGACAAATATGGTTTAATTATTGTTGATGTCAAATTTGCTTCAGTTGTACCCTGCAAGGAAATGATGTTTCTCCAAGTACAGAGAGTGCTTCTGCAAAAGATAATTATCCTACTGGTGTAAATCTTAAGTTGGAATGACACCTGGAGAGATCAACCTAACACAAATGAGCATTTCTGACATCACTGCGCTGGGGTAGTCTGCTTCCGTTAGGTCGATCTCTTCAGGGGCCATTCCAGGTTACGATGTACACCAGTAGTGACTCTCAACCCGTTTAGATCATGGACCCCTAGCAAAATGGTGTAATATATGCTCCCAAATCCTCATGCTGACAGGGCACATCTGTGAGGGTGGCAGGGAGCTTGAACTGGGGGAATCTGGCGTCCAGAACTGTGCAGCTGGCTAGAAAAGGCAGGTTGCAGACTTGCCACTGGAGATGCCAGAAGACAGTACTGCAACCACGCGCTCAACAGGAGTCAGGTGAGCTCTTCTGCTTAGGCTTACCTACGAGCAGGTGTGCTAAGCTCAGCATGCTTCTCCAAGGTAGTGATGGCTCTAAGGCCCAGATCAAACATGCAAAAACCCACGTGGAAATGAGCTATGGGATAACGGCACATTTGTATGCAAACCCCACGTGGGTTTCCTTATCCATGCTACTCCTGTGGGGGGTTTGCCACAGAATATCCAAGTACTTCTTTCCCACTTTTTTACCTCTTAATGCATGAGTCTGGACATATGGTTGTGAACATATGGTTGCAAAACAGAAGCGTCGTCAGGGAGGGGGTGTTGGCCCCCCAGGCGGCAGGTTTGGGCCCCAGGCAGCAGACAGGCGGGGTGTGTGTGTGTGTCACGGCAGCCGGCGGAGGCATGAATCATCCTGTTTGTCGGGGCAGCGTGTTTGGCCCTCCCGCCCACCCTGCACCTCAGTATGGTTCATAACGGCTGCAGCCGTTATGTCACTTCCAGTGCGGGGGGGGGGGGGGGTTCATGGAATCACCACTGTTGCAAAAACTACGAGGTTCTTCTCGATATCCATGAGTTTGGCAGGTGAGACTTCTTCCTAGACTGTCTTCTTGGAGAACCCTTCTTCACCACAGCTCCTCCTCTCCTTGTTTTCAGCTTTAAAGGGCAGCCATCTTTCCACCTTGCTTCTGGCAATTTGCAGACATAGCAGCAAAAGTGGCTTTTGCGTGTGCCATCCATCCACTCACCCAGCCTGCACTGGAGTAGGCAAGGTGGCAGTGGGCATGGCTCAGGAGGATCAGTGAGGGGAGAGGGCCAAATGGGGGGGGGTTGGTTGGGGGTGGGAGGGGGAGGACCTCAGCAGCAGCAGCACATGCCAAAATACTATCCCCCTTTTCCTGGCCTGAAACACACACACACACACACACACACACACACACACACACACACACACACACACCCTGATGTTCCGCAGCCTTATACCAGCTAAATAGCTGACCTAAGTCCAAGGAGACCCATTGGCAGTCAGTTGGCTTATCAGCAGCGTCACTGCAGGGGGGGCAGAGCTCCAAGTTCCGCCGGGCTCTGAGCCTCCGTTACACGACGGGAGAAAGCGGCCCCGCCCCCTCGCCTTTGGAGCCATTCTGGCCAACGAAAGCAAGTGCTCCAAAGGCGAGGGGGCGGGGCCGCTTTCTCCCGTCATGTAACGGAGGCTCAGAGCCCGGCGGAACTTGGAGCTCCGCCCCCTCTGCAGTGACGCTGCTTTGGCTTATGAGGAAGTAAGTCAAGTTTATTTTTCCTCACCTCTCCCAGGGTCTCCCATCCCATCCCCACCCCATATCATGCAGCATGTGCTTCATCAGTGCAGCTTCATCGCTCAGGACGGTGGGGGATAGAATTAGGCTGCTGCCCAACCCAAGTCATTGGTGTGCTGTCGGTAACCACTTCCAGTTTCTGTAGCTCATGGTATTCCACTGTGATTTCAAGTTCTACTGACCTTCTCAGCCCAAATGCTCCCTGAAGGAAGGGTGAACAACATATCTAAAAAATAAATAATAAGAGTGCAAAAGATGGTAACACAATTTGTAGAAGTGGAATACATTTTTAAAAATTCAAAACAGTGTTTCGGTTCCTGAATTTGCTCCGAATTTTCTAGCCGTTTCTTAGAAGATAAAAACAAGACCGTTGTTCTTTAGATCTATCTAAGAAGCAACCTTGACTTTCTGTTGCTGTGTTCGTCCTTCTCCTTCACCGTGTGCATTCTCAATGCAAACACAAGGGAGAGGTGGGATTTCAGAATGAAACAATGTGGGCAATCCAAACAAAAGTTAGATGTTCCTGTCGCTTGAAATTGCTCTGATCTAAGAAGGGTTTTCTTTTTTTCTTCCGAGGAAAGACATACCTTGACCGCTACAGAATTAGCAACCTACACTTTTGACCGTCACTAAATCAGACATCTAATTGGTGAGAAAGCAGGAAATGGTCTGAAAACCTCTGAAGCACAGTTTAGTACTTGAGCTGTTAGGAAAAGAATGTTTACAAGCAACACATTGCAATGTTCTCTCCCAGTTATTGGTCATCGGAGAGCACTGTCTCCTGTACAGGCTATTAAAATGTTTTTGTTCTAACTTTGCAATCAAACATGACTATTAAGGGAGGGGGGGATATTCTCCCAGTCATAAAGACCACACAGGCAATTCTTACTGATCAGCTATCCTGGACTCATGCCATTTGGTCTGCAAAAGCACATCCAACCCCACGGTTTCTTTTCCAGAGATCAGAGTTTGTCCTAGCAAAATGCTGCATTTCAAGATACCAAATCGCCAGGCTTGGATGACTCTTAAAGGTACTATTAAGGATCTTTGAGGATTCATTTAAACCAAGTTTAGATCGATGAAATTGGTCTAATTTACTCATAAATCTCTAAAGATTTATTTCTAAAGATTTATTTAAGATGGAATGAGCCAAGCTGCCTTCTTCACTTGTGCCACTGACACTTATCGCCCAATGTCCCAAAGCAGCGACACCATTTCTCTGTGCCAGGTGCAAGGGAGTGAGAACAGGTAACAGGTTATAAGAACATAAGAAGAGCCTGGCTGCTGGATCAGGCCAAAGGCCCATCTAGTCCAGCTTCCTGTATCTCAGTGGCCCCACCAGATGCCTCAGGGAGCACAAGACAACAAGATACTTGTATCCTGGCGCCACTCCCTTGCACCTGGCACAAAGAAGGTGCTTATGGCTTGTAACCTGTGATGGTCTTTTCCTCCATGAATCTGTACAAACCCCTTTTAAAGGCATCTAGGCCAGGTGCCATCACCACATCCTGTGGCAAGGAGTTCCACAGATGAATTACACGCTGGGTGAAGAAATATTTTCTTTTATCCGTTCTAACTCTCCCTCCACTCAATTTTAGTGCATGTCCCCTGGTTCTGGTGTTGTGCGAGAGGGAGAAGAATTTCCCTCTTTCCACTCTCTCCATCCCATGCATAATTTTATATGTCTCAATCATGTCCCCCCTCAGGCGCCTTTTTTCTAGACTGAAAAGCCCCAAACGCTGTAGCCTTTCCTCATAAGGGAGGTGCTCCAGCCCACGAATCATTCTGGTCACTCTTTTCTGCACCTTTTAAGAACATAAGAACATAAGAACATAAGAAGAGCCCTGCTGGATCAGGCCAAAAGCCCATCTAGTCCAGCTTCCTGTGTCACACAGTGGCCCCACCAGATGCCTCAGGGAGCACACGAGACAACAAGATACCTGTGTCCAGTCGCCACTCCCTTGCACCTGGCACAGAGAAAACCCACTTCTAAAAAACCAGGAGGTTGCTTATGGCTTGTAACCTGTGATGGTTTTTTCCTCCATGAATTTGTCCAAACCCCTTTTAAAGGCATCTAGGCCAGGTGCCATCACCACATCCTGTGGCAAGGAGTTCCACAGATGAATCACACGTTGGGTAAAGAAATATTTTCTTTTGTCTGTTCTAACTCTCCCTACACTCAATTTTAGTGCGTGTCCCCTGGTTCTGGTGTTGTGCGAGAGGGAGAAGAATTTCCCTCTATCCACTCTCTCCATCCCATGCATAATTTTATAAGTCTCAATCATGTCCCCCTCAGGCGCCTTTTTTCTAGGCTGAAAAGCCCCAGATGCTGTAGCCTTTCCTCGTAAGGGAGGTGCTCCAGCCCACGAATCATTCTGGTCGCTCTTTTCTGCACCTTTTCCAATTCAACTATATCCTTTTTGAGGTGTGGTGACCAGAACTGGACACAATACTCCAGATGTGGCCTTACCATCGATTTGTACAAAGGCAGAATGATATTGGCCGTTTTATTCTCAATCCCCTTTTTAATGATCCCGAGCATGGAATTGGCCTTCTTCACAGCCGCCGCACACTGGGTCGACACTTTCATCGACCTGTCCACCAGCACCCCAAGATCTCTCTCTTGATCCGTCACAGACAACTCAGAACCCATTAGCGTGTATGTGAAATTTTGGTTTCTTGCCCCAATGTGCATCACTTTGCACTTACTTACATTGAAGCGCATCTGCCATTTTGCTGCCCATTCTCCCAGTTTGGAGAGATCCTTCTGGAGCTCTTCACAATCCCTGCTGGTCTTTACCACCCGGAAAAGTTTAGTGTCATCCGCAAACTTGGCCACCTCACTGCCTATCCCCGACTCCAGGTCATTTATGAATAAGTTGAAAAGCACCGGTCCCAAGACCGATCCTTGGGGCACACTGCTTTTCACCTCTCGCCATTGTGAAAATTGCCCATTGACTCCCACTCGCTGTTTCCTGGTCTTCAACCAGTTCCTAATCCACAAGAGGACCTGCCCTCTTATTCCCTGACTGTGGAGTTTTCTCAGGAGCCTTTCATGAGGGACCGTGTCAAACGCCTTCTGAAAATCCAGATATATAATATCCACGGGTTCGCTCGCATCCACATGCCTGTTGACCTTTTCAAAAAATTCTAACAGGTTTGTGAGGCAAGACTTCCCCTTGCAGAAGCCATGCTGACTCTCCCTCAGCAGAGCTTGTTCTTCTATGTATTTTAAGATTTTATCCTTAATGAGACTTTCCACCATCTTCCCTGGAACAGATGTTAGGCTGACCGGCCTGTAGTTTCCCGGGTCCCCCCTCCTTCCTTTTTTAAAGATTGGCGTGACATTAGCTATCCTCCAATCCTCTGGCACAGTGGCTGTTTTAAGGGACAAGTTGCATATTTGGGTCAAGAGGTCAGCAACTTCATTCTTGAGTTCCTTCAGAACTCTTGGGTGGATGCCATCCGGGCCTGGTGATTTATTGATCTTTATTTTGTCAATTAAGTCTGAGACATCTTCTCTTTTAACCTCTATTTGATTTAATTCTTTAGTCAGGGGAGACCGTTCCGGCAGCGGTATTTGCCCAAGGTCTTCTGCCGTGAAGACAGATGCAAAGAACTCATTTAATTTCTCTGCAGTCTCCAAGTCCCCTTTTATCACCCCTTTCTCTCCCTCACCATCCAGCGGACCCACCGCTTCCCTGGCAGGTTTCCTGCTTCTAACATATTTGAAGAAGCTTTTATTATTCCCTTTTATGTTGCCTGCCATACGTTCCTCAAAGTCTTTCTTGGCCTCCCGTATCATCTTTTTACATTTCTTTTGCCACAGTTTGTGCTCCTGTTTATTTTCCTCATTAGGGCAAGACTTCCATTTACGGAAGGAAGCTTCCTTGCCTTTTATAGCCTCCTTAACTGTGCTTGTTAGCCATGCCGGCACCCTCCTGGACTTGGTCGAGCCCTTCCTCCTTTGTGGGATACACTCCCGCTGGGCCTCTATGACTGTTGTTTTAAACAGCCTCCATGCACTCTGGAGCGATTGGACTCTTTTTACCTTCCCTTTCAGCTTTTTCTTAACTAGTCTTCTCATTTTGGGGAAGTCTGCCCTTCGGAAGTCAAGGGTTTTCGTGTCAGATTTGCTCAGCACTCTCCCTCCGACATGCATGGCGAAAGAGATCGCAGCATGGTCACTGTTCCCCAACGGTTCGGTAACATTTACCTCCCTGACCAGATCTTGAGTGCCACACAATATCAAGTCCAGAGTCACCTGTCCTCTGGTCGGTTCCGTGACAAGCTGCTCTAAGGCACAGTCATTTAACATATCCAGAAATCCAGTCTCTCTTTCATGACCTGAGCATGAATTGACCCAGTCGATGTGAGGATAATTGAAGTCCCCCATGACTACAACCCTGTCTCTCGTTGACACCTCCCTGATTTGCTTCCTTATTTCAAGATCCCCTTCAGGTTTTTGATCTGGAGGACGGTAGCATGCCCCTACTATTACATCACTCTTTGAGCCTGGTAATCTAACCCACAGTGATTCTACGGAGGAGTCAGAGCCCCCCTCTAGCTCTACTCTGGTGGATTCTACCCCCTCTTTGACATAGATGGCCACCCCACCTCCAACACGCCCCTCTCTGTCCCTCCTATAGAGTTTATATCCTGGAATTGCAGTATCCCACTGGTTCTCCGCATTCCACCAGGTTTCTGTTATACCTACTATGTCAATGTTTTCCCTAGCCACCAAACATTCCAGTTCTCCCATCTTTGCCCGAAGACTTCGGGCATTTGCATAAAAGCACTTATATACCTGGTCCCCCAAGAAGGGCTGCATTTTTGCCCCTTTATTCTTGCAGCCTTCTGTCTTGCTAGACTGGCTGTCATGTCCCATCACGCTACCACTCCCAATTCTTACTCTGTTATTACTTGACTGTTCCCCATCCTCTGCACCCTCATTCCCGAGGGATGAGGAGTCCCGAACCGGATGCCCCTCGGCTCCTGTCGGCTTTCCCCCAGG
Source organism: Plestiodon gilberti rubricaudatus (assembly GCA_026170595.1). Classification (NCBI taxonomy): domain Eukaryota; kingdom Metazoa; phylum Chordata; class Lepidosauria; order Squamata; family Scincidae; genus Plestiodon; species Plestiodon gilberti. Next base: position 8,614,226 of record JANXHW010000001.1, read on the forward strand.
AGTCAGTTTAAAAGCTGCTCTGCCACCTTCTTAATGTTACGCGCCAGCAGTCTGGTTCCGTTTTGATTCAAGTGAAGCCCGTCTCTCTTGTACAGGCCTGGCTTGTCCCAAAACGTTCCCCAGTGCCTAACAAACTTAAACCCCTCCTCCTGACACCAGTGTCTCATCCACGCATTGAGACCCCTGAGCTCCGCCTGCCTAGCTGGCCCTGCGCGTGGAACAGGTAGCACTTCTGAGAACGCTACCTTTGGGGTCCTGGATTTGAGCTTCCTACCTAGCAACCTAAATTTGGCCTCCAGGACCGCCCGGCTACATTTCCCCACGTCGTTGGTGCCAACATGCACCACAACCGCTACCTCCTCCCCAGCACTCTCTACCAGCCTATCTAGACGAGAGGTGATGTCCGCAACCTTCGCACCAGGTAGGCAAGTCACCGTGCGGTCCTCACATCCGTCACAGACCCCCCTTTCTATGTTCCTGACTATAGAGTCACCCACAACAAGAAGCCCCCTTCCCCCCCTCCCCAGAGGAGTATCCATAGTGCGACTGGATACGGGCCCATCACCTGAAGAAGGGGTCCCCACTGTGGGATTGTTTCCCTCTTTTCCAGAGCAATGTCCTCCAGCCCTGAGACTCCCTTTCCTGGCAGCTGAGGCGCTGGCCAACTGAGGGTAGGACGATGCCTCCACGTCTCTAGAAGTCTCACCCTGGTTCCTCTCTACCTGTCTCTGCTTCTCCAGGTCAGCAACCGTGGCTTCAAGGGAGCGAACCCGTTCCCTGAGAGCCTGGAGCTCTTTGCACCGAGCACACACCCATGACTTGTGCCCAAGAGGCAGATAGTCATACATGTGACACTCAGTGCAAAACACTGGATAGCCCCCACCCTTCTGCTGGCTGTCTGACTGCATAGCTTTTGAGTGTAAGTTATGGATTTATCAAAGTTTGGGTACCTTAATGTTGCTGGAGCTCTCCTCTCTTCAAGGGACGTGCCGGGCAGTGTGTGGGGCCTGGCTTCCTCGCCCCGCTGCTGAACTCGCCCAGCTGCTTAACTCGCTGTGTCTTTTTTATCTTGCCACTTTGTCCCCGTGAGCCACTTGGACCCCGTGAGGCCACTCGCTTCTCCTGAATTTTCCAATTCAACTATATCCTTTTTGAGGTGTAGTGACCAGAACTGGACACAATACTCCAGATGTGGCCTTACCATCGATTTGTACAAAGGCATAATGATATTGGCCGTTTTATTCTCAATCCCTTTTTTAATGATCCCGAGCATGGAATTGGCCTTCTTTACAGCCGCCGCACACTGGGTCGAAACTTTCATCGACCTGTCCACCAGCACCCCAAGATCTCACTCCTGATCCGTCACAGACGGCTCAGAACCCATGAGCGTATATGTGAAATTCACATTACAGGTTATCTTGTTGGCTGTGTGCTCTCGGAGGCATCTGGTGGGGCCACTGTGAGATACAGGAAGCTGGACTAGATGGGCTTTTGGCCTGATCCAGCAGGGCTCTTCTTATGTTCTTATGTTCTTGTAGCAAGCAAAGTCACTGTTACAAGTATCGTTGATCTGAGATCCCCAAGAAGACCCTCTTACAGCCCAGTCCTATCCTTCCCCATCCCCTGCCAATGTAGCCATGCCAAAAAAGATTGTGCTGCATCCGGGGAGGGGTGCAGATTGGAAGGCTTGGGAGAGATAAGGGACAACATTTCCCTTCCGCTCACCAATGGGTCTCTTGGACCCAACTCTTTAGTTGGTGCAAGTGTGAGGAGAGAAAGTGGGCGTGTTGGGAGATGAAGAAAGGGATGGCATCCGATGCAAGTCCAACCTCCAACCTCCCAGCATGCCTCCTGCCCTCCCCCTGTTCCACCCTATTCTGCCCCCACAACATGTTCTGTCCCTGCCACCAACTCACCGTCACCGGCAGGGAGTCCTCTGTCCTCCGGTGCATGCTGGGCCTCTGCAGCCCTTCTACCAGCATTCCAGCACCACGCCACTTAGCCGCTGGAGTGGTTTTTACAACTGCTGAGTAAGGCAGGATGGGGTGGAGAAAGAAACCCAAGAGGATTGGGCTGTTGGTCTTCCTACTGGAATTTGGCTGAATGCAAACTTTGAAGTCAAGTCGGGGGCTCTTCCTCAGGAGCAGCACTGGAGAAATTTTGACCGAAGGCAGAAAAATGTTAATAAGACGAGCACAAAGTCTCAGGGATGGTTCCGCACATTCCGATGTTGACACTGGATTTTGCCAAAAGGAAAATAGGAAGTGAATCTGAGAGTTCCTCATCTGAAGAATGACCAATGACGCCAAAGGTATTTTGATAAATCTAACAAAACGCTTCAAATGGGTGCAGTGCGGTGTTCACACACATCTAAGGCAAACAGATGATCTTGTCATCATACAGAGCCAGCATGCAGAGTCACGCTGCACCCTTGACTTTGTTGTAGCCTATACTTTCTATTTACTCACACTTGTGAAGTAAGTATATGCAAGAGAAACAGGACAGGCAGCCGAATCTTACCTAAATGCTGTGTGGCAATGCAGCTGCACCGGCTACGCTGCATCTTGCAGCGGATTTTTGGCTGCTGGAGGTCTCCTTGGGTTAAGGGGACACTTGTTAGGATTGGGCCAAAAAGCACCAGCAGACAACAAAACCTATGATGCAGTGCATCTCAATAATGACCATGCAATGATTTAAAAAAAAAACACAAGCGTGGCATCCCAGTAGGGACTAGCTGTAATCCAAGGGAGGCCCCCCCTTGCCCCAAATTTCAGAAAATCTGCTCACTCCTAATTTCACACTGAACCCCATCTTAGGAAGAAGGTAGCAGCAATCCTAAGCAAGGACATCACCAATGATTGGCATTATGGCATCATCCACCAGATTTATGCTCCTCGCAGAATGGTGTACCTCTGCGGGAAGATGACCCTCTGGGGTGTGTGGAGGGATGATCTGAATGGGAGCCAGGATGGTGTAGTGGTTTGGGAGTCGGACTTAGACCTGGAAGATCCAGGTTCAAATCCCCGCTCAGCCACGAAGCTTCCTGGGTGACCTTGGGCCAGTCACTATCTCTCAGCCCCACCTACCTCACAGGGTTGTTGTGAGGACAAAAAGGAGGGGAGGAAATATGTACACCACTCTGAGCTCCTTGGAGGAAGGGCGGTATAAAAATGTGAAAAATAAATAAATAAAATAAATAAATAGGGCTCTTGCTCTCTGACTCAGGGATCGATGGATCGCACATTAGCAGCACTGACTCTTCAAGTGGCACTCCTGAACTGCTGTGTCATTAATTTGAACAAGCTGGCGAAAAAAGGCATTCCGGCAATGAGCATGACAATGAGTCACGACCCTTCGGATTAGCAACCTCATTAAGTTTAGCTTCATGAATATTAGGCAAATTGGAAACTAGTCTCTTTAGGTCATTACTTAACAATTACGATAATACATAGGAAGGTGACATTTGTTCTTAAAGCCCTTTTGCATTTTTAATAAGGATTCACGTGGTGGGGTTTTTTTTGTTTTGTTTTTTGGTCCCTTGAACACTGATGTAGGTTTCTAATAGACCAGGATGCCCTACTCATTTGGAGTCAATTTTCTCATGAAATGATGTTAAAATTGGGTCTGCTCTGAAATGCGAGATACAAATTGGCACTTCTCTTTACGTAACCCAGATGTAGTTTGCTGGTTACAGATAATTTCTGGTCTCAGGACCACATCACCTTTACCCAGGCAGCATGGTGGAGAGAAGTAGTGTAGTGGTTACAGTGTCTGACGAGGACTGCAGAGTCCCACGTTCAAGTCCCCACTCAGCAGTAAAGCTCATTGATGGCCCCATTCTATGGGTGTGATACGCTGACAGATCTCGCAATTCCTCCACATACCACGTGGTCTGCTGGCACCACAGCAGCTGCCAGCACAAGACCCAGAAGGCCGCATGCAGGAGACAGTGACCCCCAGAACCTCTGTCATCACCAATGAGTTGGTGTCAGGGTGGATTGGGGGTAGATCGGGGCAGGGAGTGGGCCAGGCCGTGAGTAGTTTGGGGTCAGGATGGAGGAAGATCTCAATGGGGCAGGTCTACATCAAGGCAAAGGGGTAGGACAGCAGGGCAACCGTCAGCTGTGGGCAAAAGACTAGTCTTGGGCACAGTGCTTGTTACAGGAATCGGGTTTCTTTGTTGTTTGGCAGAAGAGAAAGCAAAACCCCTGACTTCAGAGTCATTCATTCAAACTTATCTTCTGCATCCCCCAGTTCCATGCACTGGGAAATGGTGGCTTCTTTGGGTATGGTAGTGGGGGTGCCTGGCAGAAAACGTCATGTACCCCAGGAGGGTACACCAACCAAACTTGACAGAAGGGCAGATAGTCCCTTGTCTGGATTGCTGTGCTGTGAGGCTTTGACCCCTGAGGCCCGACAAGGAAAGGGAGTCTCAGGGGAGATGCCAGAAGTGTTTCTGCTCCCTTCTGCCCCATGACCATGCTGCTCTACGCCCTTGGTTTCCTTGGCCCAGGCCCCTCTTCATTTCCCCACATGGCCTCCTCCTTTCCTCCTTCTCTTGGACAATTTGGCCTTGGCTGTACCTCATCTCCACATTCCTCTTCTCTTCGCATTTCCTTCTCTCGTCCACCACTCCTCCTTCTCCTCATCTCCATTCTCACTCGGCCTCCTTCTCCTGTCTCTAAAGGTAAAGGTGACCCCTGACAATTAAGTCCAGTCGTGTCCGACTCCAGGGTGTGGTGCTCATCCCCATTTCAAAGCCGAAGAGCCAGCGTTGTCTGAAGATGCCTCCGTAGTCATGTGGCCGGCATGACTCTCCTTGCCACAGCGCGTAGCATGCGGCTGGAACACGGAGCGCTGTTTACCTTCCCACAAGCGGTACCTATTTATCTACTCGCATTCACATGCTTTGGAACTGCTAGGTTGGCAGGAGCTGGCCAAGCAACGAGAGCTCACCCCGTTGCGGATTCGAACTGCCGACCTTTTGATCGACAGCTCATGGTTCAGTGGTTTAACCCACTGTGCCACCCGCTGGCCTGTCTCTACCCCCCTTTAAACCTGCCCCCTTCCAAACTCTCCCAACCAATTCTCCCTTCTGGGCCTCCACAGATGCCACAGATGTCATCACCAGCCACATTGGAGGTTCCTGGACAGCTGGCACTTTGCCAGCCAAGGGGGGCAGGTCTGCAGGATCCGACACTCGATGACAGAAGACCCCCCCAGCCAGGTTCCCTTTCTAGTTAGTCCCCACCTAAAATGACCTCAGCAGCATTGTGTTGGGAAAGACCACAAGGCCCTGCCACTAGTCAGCATACTCAGCAATGGACTGGAGGTATTAATGGCCTGCTGTACTGCAAGGCAGGTTTGTATATCTTGGAAATAAAATACAAATTGGCCATTATATCTGCCTCCTGTCTTGGAGATAGGCCAGTTGCCGTATAGGATTGCTTCATTTTAAACCGTAAACATGGCAATAGGTTTAGGATTGTGATAGCGATCTTGTACTGTACACGTATGTGTGCACCCCATCCTACACGTAAGCATAAATGTAGCGGATTTCTGCGGTTGCGGTCCATTTCCAAGAGTTGTCATGATCATAGAAATCGATCACATTCACATGTGCAGTCATCAAGTTTTGATCATCAGTGACCAGCCTAATGGCTTTTGAGTGATTAGCAAATATGTGCATGCATGCAGCCATCTCTTGTCCGCATGATTGCTATTGTCAGCGTGTACCCGCCCCCAAATGTAAGCAAGCCCCACCCACCAAATTCTTACCAAAATTTTATTGGGGTGCACTTTCTCTATGTGGGCAAATACTCCTTCTTGATTCAAAAAGCAACACTGACTCATCAGGTTCTGGAGCCACTACTGAGGAAGAACTGGAATTTCTGTCTCTGATGTACAACCCCAGCACACTGGCCACTGCTCTAATGCTTTGCGCATTGTTAATTATTTCTGGCCATAATCTTTGGTTCTTTACATCTAAACAGCCATCAAATGCTCCAGGAGCAACTAATTAGCCTCCCATTTCCATTCAAGCCATATTTAATGATCCCCCTTACTGCTGATGGACTAAGTAGGCAGCTGTTTTGTGTAAAATATATTCCCTGATTGTTCTCCCTTTTTTTGCATCCAATATTCCACCTTCGCTTTCAAATGACTTCTGAACAGGTGGCACCTCCAAACTTCAGATCATCAGTGATAATGCTCTTCAACTCTGCCCTACCTGGTTAACATGAAGCCAAACAGCACTATTGTATCCCCCTGTGCCGAGGTCTTCCAAACAGCACTGCCCTAAACTGTAATTAATTTCACATGGTTGTTTCCCCTAATAGATTCGCAGGTCTGGAGAAGGGTAATATTCTTCAATGGTTTTCCAAGCACAGGACCAAATGGCTTGATGGTAATTTATGTAGAGTGGACATTGGAGACCTCATAAACCCAAAGCTGTGTGGCATATTCCACTATATCAGATGCTAGGAAATAATTAAAAGAAATGGACAACCTCCAAGCCAATTAATAGAACGAAAATGACACTTCATTCTCATTTTGTGTTCGATTTGAAAGTGAAGGCATAGGGAGCCAAAAGCAAATGAGCTGCTGAAAATTAAGGGAAATAAAAGAGGCAATGTAAATGTATTTCTATAAAACCCCTAGAGGTGCTTGCATAGCTGTTGTATAGCATTGATCACTAGTGAATGTAATATGATGCTACAAAAGAAGAAAAAATATATGTTGCAAAGGAAAGGGGGAAAACACTAAGGCTGTCAACTAATTAAAATAGTTTTAGTTTACAAAGCAAACTTCATTATGAGTGCCTTTTTTGAGACGTTGAAAGAATGCAAACTGACATACAATTTAATATATGGACAGCCCAATCCTATCCAGTAGGAGTTCCGCTGAGAGTACAGCACTCCTTCACAACTGAAAGCACGGCGCTCCTACGGTGGCCATTTTGACAACACTTCCACAAGAGGCGGCAGTGCTCCCCATCCGTTGCCAGACCTGCCTGGACCCGCCAGAGCAGGGAAAGAAGTGGCAGGGACGGTGAGGGAGTGGGGAGGGGAGAGGAATTGGGGGCAGGGAGTCTGCGGGAGCGGGAGGGGGTGGATCCGGCAGCAATGTGTGCTGGATCCTATCCTTTTTCAAGTCTCCTTGTCCCCTTTCTCTCCTCAGACTTGAACCAGCTAAAGAGCTGGTGCAGGTCCATGGAGACCTATTGGGAACCAGGAGGCTTACAGAGGCGTAAGGAGTTTAAATCCACTTTCCCCTTCAAAGTCTCCCAGACTGCCCCCCACTGGATACAGCACACTCCTTTTTGGTGTGGCTGCACCAGCGCGGGGGGGGGGGAAGTATAGGATTGAGCTCTAAGAGCTACCAGGCACAGTCATGCAATATATTCCATGACATGTACACCTGTTTCCCCCCCCCCAAAAAAAAATGACAACCACAGTCATTTTGTGACAACAGTCAGTTGTGCCTTTACCCTCTGTAAGGTCTAGTAGAACTTAGGGCCATGCTAATGTGACATTAGTCACATCATGTGTGTGTGTGTGTGTGTGTGTGTGTGTGTGTGTGTGCGTGCGTGCATGCGTGTGTGTGTGTGTGTATTTCTTTTTTTTAAAGTAATAGAAGTCGGGGGGGGGGGACGGACAATCCGGATCAGAATCATGGCATGGCATGAGTTAATGCCCCTCTCTTCATGCCATGTTTTCAATCGAGATTGAGCCATCCCATAGCTGCTATTTACATTCAGAATCAAACATGCAGGATCAAACCACATGATTAATGCCATCTCTAGTTTGCCCTCAATCATGCCGTGATGTTCCATGTTTCCTTGCTCATGAGGCCTCTAGCAGTCAGTGACGTGGAGCACAGATGTGGAGCACAAACAGTTTTCAGATGAAAACAGGGACACCTTTCTAACACGCAATCTACATTCGTATCAAGGATCAAGTCCCCCCCCCCCCCGCCATTAAATATTGTTAAAGGCCCTACTTTGTCATCTGTATTAATTGGCTCTATAATCAATTAATGAAAGCAATCAATTAATGTTGGCTGTATTAATTGGCTCTATAATATGCCCAATGAAAGCAAAGAAAGAAGGTGATAGTTCTATGATACAAAAAATAATGGTCCTATAATATGTTATAAACTGGTGAAAAATATACGTCGGCAGCTTCGCTGTGTGAACTGGCAAGCTGTGCACCGCATGGTGTCTCAATGTTCATGAGCGCATATTATCTAGGTGTGAAGAGAAGCCAAGAGGTGCCGCCCACCCACCCACCCACCCATGTAGAGATTTGCCTTTCATAGACCTTGAGGAGCAAGGACAACACTAGCAGCACACACTACTGGAACAACAACACGGTTAACAAAACACCATTTCCAAAGGCAAAAGAGGGAGAAAATAGAAAGAATGATTTCTCGGGAAATAAGGCTGAGCGCCGAAGAATAGATGCTTTCGAACTGTGGTGCTGGAGAAGACTCCTGAGAGTCCCTTGGACTGCTAGGAGATCAAATCAGTCAATCCTAAATGAAATAAACCCTGAATGTTCCCTGGAAGGACAGATACTAAGGCTGAAACTCAAATATTTTGGCCACCTAATGCGAAGATAGGACTCTCTGGAGAAGACTCTGATGCTGGGAAAGATTGAAGGCAAAAGGAGAAGGGGAAGGCAAAGGATGAGATGGTCAGACAGCATCACCGATGCAACGAACATGAAAATGAGCGAACTCAGGAAGATAGTGGAGGACAGGAAGGCCTGGCGGGATATGGTTCATGGGATCACGAAGGGTCGGACACGACTTAACGACTGAACAACAATAAAAATGGATTAAGCGATCTTCATATCTCCTTTATGGCAGAACAGAAAAAGAACTCCTCCACTTTTGAACTGATTCAGCAGCCTCTTGGCGCGCCAATATTTACTGTATAGGGGCACCAATTCCCGCCCTGAACCGGGCACCAACGGAGCCCGTTACGCCTCTTGAACTACCAAGAAGGCCCTGGAAGACTGCCAGTCTTCCATGGCTGTCCCACTCAGAGTGCTTTTTGGTGCTCTAATTTAAGCATGATTGCGAAGAGAGGACTCTCTGGAGAAGACTCTGATGCTGGGAAAGATTGAAGGCAAAAGGAGAAGGGGAAGGCAAAGGATGAGATGGTTAGACAGCATCACCGATGCAATGAATAATGAAAATGAGCGAACTCACGAAGATAGTGGAGGACAGGAAGGCCTGGCGGGATATGGTTCATGGGATCACGAAGGGTCGGACACGACTTAACGACTTAACGACTGAACAACAAAACAGGGTCAGTAGGCGTGTACAGGAATGCAGATGGAAGAATATGGAACACTGTAGCCTGTTGACACAAGGCAAGAAGAACCACCAGCCATTCCAGAGGTGGAACTTAATGTGTGGTTGCCATTATCTGGGCCATACGATCGGTGTAATGTGTAGTTTAGCCCTTGTTCAAAAGAACAAACAGCTTTTTTATTTCTAGTTCTGCTTTTAGTTACTCACTAGAAGCAAAATACAGTGGCCTCAACACATTATTTCCCCTTAATTCATGGCCTTATAGATTAAAATGGGCCCTTGTAGACGATAACTGGCGCACACCAATAAATCACCAAAGGTTTGAGCTGGTTAATGTACTTTCTTAACCATTAAGATTAGGAGGTCTTGCTCAGTTGGTAGAGCGACCGTCTCATATATGCCTGAAGATCTGAAGGACGGCAGTTCGAGATGGCCAGAAGTGTCTGTGTCTGTCGGAGAGCTGCCGGCACGCCAAGCTGATAAGTTGCAGAGCCTCTGTGGGGGAATGGAACTGCAGCTGCACTTGAGTGAGAGTCAAGGTTGCCTGTCAGCTGAAGCGTGGTGAGGCAAACGCCAGAGAGAGAGAGAGAGAGAGAGAGAGAGAGAGAGAGAGAGAGAGAGAGAGAGAGAGAGAGAGAGCTGGACAAGAGCTGGATAAGAAACATCTAGAATGAACGGTTCTACGAAAGATTAGAACTTATTATAGTATTGTAAAAACCCCTTGGGGTTTAGAAAGCCTGCCCATGTAAACCGCCTTTGAATTAAAGTCAAAGGAGAAATCGAATGACCAAAGAAAAGGTGGTATATAATTGTCGTCGGGAGCTTGCTTGAGGCTTTGCAGCCTGATCTCACTGGCCAGTGGTTTACATGGCTGGATGGGCAGCAGGGCCATCATGCTTAATGCTGTGCACAGACAGTTTGACCAGCATGACAGGGGACCAGTGGTCAAAGGAGAGCAAAGGGGAAAGCATGGCCAGGCCAGCAAGAGGCGAGGTGGGCCAACTGACCTCACCATGACAAGCTGTCTCTACCAAGAGTCAGGGCATGAGTGAGCCAGCCCAATGGAAGCGGATAGTCTTAGCAAGAACAGGAGCCAAGGAGCTCCCTTCCCAGCCTGGCTCTTTGGGACCAGAGAGTTCAAATCCAGTGCTTGTAGGGACAGGGTTGGGCTTTATCCCCTACAAGGTTGGCACCAAAATGTCACAGAAAGTGACATGTTCCCAAGGAGAAACATCTGGGAATTTTCAAGTGAAGACAAATGAGTTTCTATAAGACAAGTGACATTTCTCGGGGGGGGGGGGGGTTCTGCACATCACTAACCCTGGCACTGAAATTTCACCAAAAGTGAAATGTAAAATGAACATCCGGGTTCTTCACAAGGCAAAATAAACGAGTAACATTTCTTGAGGCGTCTCCGCACATCTCCGAAGCCCCAGATGAAGCAGCACCCCACATTTGGATATGGGGAATCCTCCTCCTTCCTGAATCCATAGGACCAGTGCTCAACTTCATATTTTATATTCAGGGGCCACAATGCGAGACACAGGCTGCTGCCTAACAAGGCCACGCCACCTTCTGTCCCACAGTGTTCAAGGCCACGATGAGCATTAAAAAAAAGAGCTTTCATTAAAAGAAACAAACTGAGGAAGAAGAAGCTGGAGACATGGAAACATGGCATGCTTTTTTCTTTCTTGCCTCCAGCTTTTCAGTTCCTTATTTGTCAAGTAGCAGGCATTCAGATGAAACTCCCCCTGTGTTTGTGACCATAGCTTCAAAGGAAATGTGTTTCTTTATGCCTGACCTAGGCTGAAGCCTGAGGTGTTTTGAAATCATTACACAAAAACTCCTGACAATACTCAAAAGAAGACGCAAGGCATTTCTTCCAAAGAAAGACTGGACCCACCCTGCCGAATGCAAACTGCCAGGAAAACATGGCGGCCGTCCAGACGGGTGGGGCTGAACAGACCATCTGTTCCTCCTTCTTGCCTGAACCTGCACAGACAATGGCAGCATTTGGCAGGCAGCTGGTACTCAGTCAGCTTCTAGAGACCATGTAGTATTTCAGCTGACCACTAAACCAGGGCACATGACCTGGCACATGCCCTGCATTTGACTTGGGTGGGCGACAAGTTTTATTTATTTATTTATTTATTTATTTATCTATCTATCACATTTTTATACCGCCCTTCCTCCAAGGAGCTCAGGGTGGTGTACATGGTCCCTTCCCTCCTTTTGTCCTCACAACAACCCTGTGAGGTTGATGAGGGTAAGAGATAGTGACTGGCCCAAGGTCACCCAGGAAGCTTCGTGGCTGAGCGGGGATTTGAACCTGGATCTTCCAGGTCTAAGTCCAACACCCAAACCACTATACCGTCCTGGCTCTCTGTCTCTTAGCCTGTCCTTGGAGCCCTTGAATATGTCCACCTTCATTGGGCTGTGATTTGCACCATTCCACTAGGATGGTAGAGACATGGGGGGGGGGTTGTCTCTAGTTCTGAGGTGAATTTCTGTCCCTCATTCATTCTGTCTCATACTGATTACTACTGTAATGTTGTTTTAAAATGGGTGCTCTCCCCTTATACAGTATTCAGCACAGGGAGAACAACATATCCCTATTCATACACAGGATGGTATGTTTCCAGTGGCTATTTGCAGGTGGTTCCTCCACATCTTCAGATTGGGGGCCCTTTGGAGACAGGGAGGGAGAGCCGTTTGTTTATTTATTTAGCATTGTTGTTGTTGTTCAGTCGTTAAGTCGTGTCCGACCCTTCGTGATCCCATGAACCATATCCCGCCAGGCCTTCCTGTCCTCCACTATCTTCCTGAGTTCGCTCATTTTCATGTTCGTTGCATCGGTGATGCTGTCTAACCATCTCATCCTTTGCCTTCCCCTTCTCCTTTTGCCTTCAATCTTTCCCAGCATCAGAGTCTTCTCCAGAGACTCCTCTCTTCGCATTAGGTGGCCAAAATATTTGAGCTTCAGCCTCAGTACCTGTCCTTCCAGGGAACAGTCAGGGTTGATTTCATTTAGGATTGACTGATTTGATCTCCTAGCAGTCCAAGGGACTCTCAGGAGTCTTCTCCAGCACCACAGTTCGAAAGCATCTATTCTTCGGCGCTCAGCCTTCCTTATGGTCCAACTCTCTCAACCATACATTGCTACTGGGAACACCATCGCCCTGACTATACGCACTTTTGTTGGCATGGTGATGTCTCTGCTTTTTATTATGCTGTCTAAGTTTGCCATAGCTTTCCTTCCAAGGAGTAAGCGTCTTTTAATTTCATGGCTGCTGTCTCCATCTGCAGTGATCTTGGAGCGCAGAAGAGTAAAATCTGTTACTGCTTCCATTTCCGCCCCTTCTATTTGCCAGGAATAACAACAACAATAATGATAGATATAGAAGATTTGGATGCCACCAAGGGAGGTGCCAGCTAACCAACCGACAGCCATAGAATTGGTAAATGGGTGGGGGGAGGGATTTAATCCTGAGGCCTAAAATGTAAAAAGGGGGAGTCTAGGAAACCACCCACCCAACCAGGACCCCCCCATTGCTGCGCCAAATTCTCTCTTGTGGGCCCTTATTAACCCTTTCTCTCCTCATCTCACTTGAAGAAATTGTTTCAAACTCATCTGTTCTCTTTTGCATTTCCCTTGAGACGTACTATTTGCTTTCTTGTTTTGTTTGTTAAATTCTTAGAGCCCTTATTTCTCCTCCCTCCTTTCAGCCTCTCCCAGCTTCAGTTACATTCCACCTCCCTCTCCACCCCCCCCCCCCCGTGGCTTTTCCTCATGTCTTTTAAAGGCTGATCTACACCTACCCCTGTTGCATTACGCTTGCATTGGGAGGCACACGAGCATAGGGGACAGGACACCCCGCCCGAAACGCTGCCCTGGGCTCCACCAGTTTCTTCAATGCAAATAGTCCCTCCTGAGTGTCCCGCCTTCTAATAAAGCTCAACGCTGATTGGCTGAAACACAAGTGCGCTCCGATTGGCTGAAAACACCCTCTCATCCCATTGGTCAAACAATTAGCTCTTTTGCAACCCCAAAGATCCGAGACCCCCTCTGTCGAATCCTGGGGTCTACAGCATCCCATGTGAGTGTGGGAAGGATTATATAGGCACTACTAAACGCCCGATTGCCACAAGAGTTACAGAGCACGAGAGAGCCACCAGATTGCTTCAAGCAGAACGATCAGCTGTGGCAGACCACGCAAAAAATACAGGTCATACTATTCAATTTGAGAAGACAAAGTGTTTATTCAATGTTTCTGAGAATAGACAAAGATTTAACCATGAAGCAATACAAATAAGCAGACGAAAAAACCAAGCTCTCATGAACAGGCAACATGAACTGTCTTTCATAGATAAAATCTGGCTTCCCATATTACATAAGAAAGAGCACTCCTAGCAGTTACAGCATGGCCTCAGGCACCTCTGAGCTACATCCTTGCAGGGTTATTTCAGGTCACCACCAAGATTCCATTCTTCCGTTACTGTTTGACAGTTAAAGCCTTCTTCAGTGGCACCCAGTGCATTTTACATCTTGCTAGCACGGTGCTGCTGTACACCAGAAGACGTCCACAGAAGTGGACGAAACGTTGTGTGTTTTGTGTTCTGTAAAATACATTTTCTAACATGGCATCTAAACCCGTGTTCCCTATTTCTTACAAAATTGTTGCTGGCCATGAAAGCTATCGCTCTTAATTAGCTCTGTGTCCTGCCCTCTCAAAATCATGAGCATGGTCCACGGCCGATCACGCTCTCCCGCGTTCCATGGCGGTCGGCTAAAAAGGCAGCCACACCATGCCGCACACGCCCGGGACGCGCCAGGAGAAGTGCAGTGTAGATCAGCCTTTAGACTGCAAGTCTGCTGCAGACCAGGAGCTGTTTTTCTTTCTGTGTGGCACCCATCGCATGTTATGTTAGTCACTTTGTGCACTAACCTGCTACTAACCTATTCACTAACCTGCTGTTCATAAACCTCAAAGCAACTGAACAAAAAACAAGCAGAAGTAAATTCAATAAAAACATTTAAGATGTAATAAAAGCAGCAGTGCAATAAAAAGCAAAGTTGCACGGGGAAAGAAACAAGCAAAAAAAGCAAACAAGCTGCAGGGGGAAAGGAAGGAAGGAAACTGGGAATGAGAAGACAGACAGACAGACAGACAGACAGACAGACAGACAGACAGACAGACAGACAGAAAGAAAGAAAGAAAGAAAGAAAGAAAGAAAGAAAGAAAGAAAGAAAGAAAGAAAGAAAGAAAGAAAAAGCTTAGCATTTGCTTAGCACTTTCAAGTTCTTCACATGTATTATGTCGATGGCCTTGTAAGAATCCTGTAAAGTATGTAAAAATTATTACCCCAAATTACAGATGGGAATGTTGAGGCTGAGAGGGAGTAGTCTGCCTAAGACCCTAAAATCACTTCTTGTTGTACAATCCTATGAATGTTTACTCAGAAGTAAGTCCCCTTGAGTTCAGTGGGATTTATTCTCACAACAGTGTATATAGGATTGCAGTCTTAGTAAGTTCATAGTAGAGGCAAAATTTGATCCAGAGAAGTTCTGGTCTGATGCTCAGTCTCTTAGCCATGACAGGACACTAGTTCTCAAGCCAATGACTATGGCGCTGGGGTGTGTGTGTGTCCTAGATTGTAAGCCCCTTGGGACAAGGTCCCACCTTTTCACTCTCTACAACAAAATGCCATATACTCTCTACAACACTCTCTACATTCACTCTCTACAACAAAATGTCATTTACATTGATGGCACTGTACAAATAAATCCCCAGCATCATGGAGATTCTGAAGGGAAGTGAGCGAAGAGACAGAAGGTGAATGAAATTGAGCACCGTCCAGTTTTCCTGGCTGGCCACAAGCTCGCAGACACAGCTGGTAGCCCAGGGGCCATGTCTACCTGCAAGTATTTTCCAGTTGGCCCATCACTTACTGCAGAAGATTTAATCTCTAACCTTGTGTAATTAGAGCCACTTGCCAGGTATTAGACATGAACAGTGTTGCTTCCAGAGAGTCCATCTCATTAGTCACAAAGCAACAACTGCACTGGACACAACAAGCACATTTCCAGAGACAATTCAGAGTAGGAACAGGGTGTTAAGGTGTATCTGGCACAATTGTTTTCATTAGAGGCTGAGTTAGCCAGAAATTTCATATTTTTCTCCCTCCCCCCTGCGCTTTTCTCTAATCAATAGGGACAATTACATAATTTAAAAGTCAGACTTGGCAGACAGAGCAGAAACAAAGATGTTTTCTCACTGAGCTCCCCAGCAGATCTTTCAGTTCAGTTGTGTTGTCTTTTCATGTTACATATTTGAAATACCAGCTGCAACTGATTTATCCAAGATGGAATCCATGCTTGATGAGAGACTCCGTAGACGCCCATGGAAGAAAACAGAAGGGGGGGGACTTCAACATATATGTGCTTGCTTACTTACTGTACAGGTATCCCCCCCATTAACGACGGATCGCTTAACGATGATCCGCATATACAATGGAGGTTCCCAAAGTGTAAACAAAGAATTAAAGCTACATTATTGTATTTTAAATGCAACAAAAAAACCTCTCTGTGTTTGAGTGTGTGTTTCTACCTCCATTGACAGGTAGAAATCGTGTTGTGCTTTGTATTACACTCATAATGTACACTGTGTTTGCCATTCATTCCCTATGAGGACTCGCTTAATACAGTTTCACTGTATGACGGGTTGTCCAGAACCTATCCCCGTCGTTAAGCAGGGGACATCTGTACTTCTTTGCCGGGTGAAGTGGTTGACCTCTCCTGTTCGATGTTCCCAGTTTATCCCTTGATCATTCAGATCTTGTAATGAAATTTGGCCCCACTCACTGCTGCTGCTGCTGATTGCTCCCTGGACCAGCAGTAGGGATGACAAATGGAGGGTCAGCCGGGACTCCTCGTTCTCTTGCTTGAAGACCATTGGCACAGAAGGGTGGAGTATGAATCCAGAGGCTCTGGGATTGTTGGTTAGTGAAGCCCACATTCTTTCAGGAGAAAGTTAGTTCTATCTTCTCACATCTGTTCTTGTTCTTTTGTCTGTCCTTTGATTGGTTTCTCCTGATCCATCAAGCCCCATTTTTAACTCTGTTTTGCAGCCATCACTGGTGAGTCTCCGCTCAAACATT
The DNA here is from genome assembly GCA_026170595.1 of Plestiodon gilberti rubricaudatus. Lineage (NCBI taxonomy): Eukaryota > Metazoa > Chordata > Lepidosauria > Squamata > Scincidae > Plestiodon > Plestiodon gilberti. The sequence goes on from JANXHW010000001.1 coordinate 8,630,705, forward strand.
TTTCTCCACCATGTCCTGGATCAGTGCAATGCCCAAGACGTTGTGGAGAACAGCCCAGCTGTTGAAGGCTGCGAAACTGAGGAGCTCTGACACTCCTTTTCATTTTGAGAACAAGAAAAAACCCACCACTTGGCTGGCATGACAAGGTAAGCCCCCTGCCCCCCCATTCTGAAAGTGAGTGGCTGCAATGAATGAGAGCAGAGAGTACATAATATGGTGTTCATTCTCCTTTGTTACCCATGACATTTTTATCCCAGAAAAAAAAATGATAATGATGAATCAAATGAGCTCTATTTATTGTGTCTTTTTTCATTCATTCCAAAACCAAATGCACACCCCTAATCACCAGCATTCTGGAAGGAAGGTGTAACTGTTCAAGTCGGTATCAATTGGTTGTTTCCAGCCATGCTGGAGCAAAGATGTCAACAGTTATTTATTTAGTCCCATGAAAGTAGCCGATGGGTGAATGCCACATATTGTCACATCCAATGATGAGCGATGTGGGTCCCAGGCCAATTATTATATAACTATTTGCAGAGAGACAAATACACAAACAAATGGGATTAATATCCTGAAGCCACTGAAGATGAGGCGGTTGTTGCTATTTTGAAAACTTGCTGCAGCCTCTCTATGCAAACCTCCAGTGATGATTAACAAATATATCCCAGAGAGTTCAGCTCATTCTTCAGGAAGGAGAGTGGCTGCTCACTAGAGGGGCTCAGCTAATCAGTTCTGTGGACTGGAAGAGAGACGTTCTACTGAGGCTTGTAAATAGCAAGCACAGAACACTGAGAACACGTTCTTGTAGGTCTATCTCCTCGTCTCACATTCGAGATGGTTAAGGGGTCTGGACCTAACAGCACCCCGAGAAGATGATCCTTGGGTGAAGTGCAGGTTCATCTAGAAGAGACTGAACACTACCTACCAACAGTTCTTCCATCTCGACCAATCAAAAGTTTACTGGGCTTTATTTAGTCCATTTTTGACTCCAGGTGGACTGCTAGGAGATCAAATCAGAAAATCCTAAATGAAATCAAGATTCAACCCTGACTGGAAGGACAGGTACTGAGGCTGAAGCTCAAATATTTTGGCCACCTAATGCGAAGAGAGGACTCTCTGGAGAAGACTCTGATGCTGGGAAAGACTGAAGGCAAAAGGAGAAGGGGAAGGCAAAGGATGAGATGGTTAGACAGCATCACTGATGCAACGAACATGAAAATGAGCGAACTCAGGAAAATTGTGGAGGATAGGAAGGCCTGGCGGGATATGGTTCATGGGATCACGAAGGGTCGGACACGACAGTGGCGTAGCTAGACTGGAGCGGAGGGAAGTAGTCCTGCAAGACTCCGTTACACTGGAGTCAGCGGCCCCTCCCCCTTGCTGTTGGAGCCATTCCAGCAGCAACAGGGGAGTGTCCTGCATGTTGCCTTTGCTGCCAGAATGGCTCCAACAGCAAAGGGGAGGGGCCGCTGACTCCGGTGTAACGGAATCTTGCAGAACTACTTGCCTCTGCTCCAGTCTAGTTTCACCTCTGGGACACGACTTAACAACTGAACAACAACAACAACAACCTAATTAGACTGAAGCCGTTGTGGCTTAGTGGTTAAGACGCTGAAGTGCAGACCGGAAGGTAGGCAGGTCAGCAGTTCGAGACCCGAGTGCCGCGTGACAGTGTGAGCTACTGTAAAGTTAAGAACAAATCTCGTTCTCTGTAGGAACTGCCATCTTTAACAGGAAGAGCAGAAACTGCCTGTCTCATGGTGATTGGAAAACAGCCAAATTCTCTGGATCGAGGAAGAGGGCATTCCTGACTGTGGGTTGTCCCTCCCACTTAGAAGGCAGGATCGGCTTGGCTGAAATTGTCTCCTCCCCGTGGGAGGGGCCTCCCAGAACCCAGTCCGATCCTGCCTTCCTAGAGACAGGTCGCAGGCTTTTCTGGCTCTACACTTCAATAGGAAATTAATCGTTTATTTTCCAGTTTCTCTATTACCTTTCCTTTTTTCCTAGTCTTCTCTCCTTTTTCTCCGTGTTTTTTCTCCTTTCTCCTCGCTGTTTTTGCTCTTTCCCCTCCTCTCACCCTTTCCCGCCTTTTCCTGTCAGGCTGGGAGAACTGGGTGAATCGCCTCAGCGCTTCAGAGCTCGGCCTCGCCGCACCGGGAGGCCGTAGCCCGCGCTTTTCGTTGGCGTCCTCGGGCGCTTGTGCAGGAGGGAGGAACCTCGCGCTGAGGCGCTAAGGCGGCGGCCGAGCCGGCGTCGCCCTTCGTCTCCCGCTGAGCGGCAGCTGACGCGGAGGTAGAGCGGACCTCTAGGAGGCCGTTTCTACGCGCGCATACAGCTTGCTTTTTCGCCCCCGATCTCCGAGCGGCTGCGGCCCGGAGATTTTTCTCCTTCACTCGGTTGGCCTTAGCCCCGAGGCGGCGCGCTGTGGGGGAGCGCATTGATCTCCTCGTCGTTTGGATCATCTGGTAAGAGCGTTCTTTGCTGATTTCGACGGGGGGATCCTTTGGACAATGACTGAGGTAGCCCAGGCGACTGCCCCCGGGGGGGATGAGGCTCTCGCATCGGGGGAGGGCCCCTCCAACCAACCGCAACCCCTGGACGCTGCCATTCAAGCCCAAATCGTGCGGGCTGTCCAGGAGGCAGTCCAGGGAGCTTTGAAACCTGTTTCAAGGGCTATGCCTAGGTCCTCCCAGCGCCACAAGCGCAGGAGGTCCCCTAGTCCCCTCTCTTTACTGTCTTCAGCCTCCTCAGCTGAGGAAACACTGTTACCCAAACGTCCACGCAGGGTTTCCAGGGGCAAAGTTGTGAGGGGCTCCAAGACTAAGGCAATGAGGAAACGCAGGAGACATGTAGTTATTGAACTGTCTCCTTCTCCTTCTTCAGAGGACTATTCTTCTCCTGACTCCAGTAAGGAGGAGGGGGAACTGTCGGGGGAGGACGACAATGTTTCGCAGGAATCCAAACTTGATCGCCTTTTCCCTCACGAACTCTTCCCCGGAATGTTGAGCAAAGTGGTGACATCTTTGAACCTGGCCCCACCCCCCAACTTTGAGGCCCTGCCTGAACAAGCTCGCTCGTCATCCAGAGTTCTTTTCCCTCAGGGACCAATCAAACCTGAAACGGTCCCTCTGCCTGAGGCTTTCCAGAGGGTGCTCGATACGGAGTGGGGTACCCCTACTGCAACCAGACACCCCTCTCGCCTCGTTAGCAAGTTCTATTCCTTCTCTGATTCTGTGATGGCGTCCTTTAAGTTTCCGGTGGTGGACGCGCTGGTGGCGGCCCTGGCCACTGCCTCTGTGATCCCCTCAGAAGGTGAGGGGGGGCCTCGCGACCCCTGTGATAAGAGGGTGGAGGCGGCCCTGAAGAGGAATTTTGACGCCTCCTCAGTGGCGGCACGTGCTTCGGCAGTAAATTCCATCTTCGCACGTGCCTCCTTTTTATGGGCTGAGGACCTCGCTGCCACTGAGCATGGCCTGTCTAAAACGGCCAAGAATACGCTTAAAAAGATTTCTCTTGCTGCGTCCTTTTCGGCCGACGCTTCTTTTGACGCCCTTCAAATGGATGCCAGGGCCCTAGCTTCCAATGTTGTGGCTCGCCGCAACATTTGGCTTCGGCAGTGGTCTGTGGATCCAGGTCAGACTGGCAGGTATCCCTTTCCAGGGTACGAAACTGTTTGGCTCCGCTTTGGATAATATCCTTGTGGAAACCAAGGACAAGCGGAAAGTCTTACCCTCGGTTTCTAAGGAACCGCCGAAAAGTAAGAACCAATTTTTTCGTCCCTCCAGGACTGACCAGCGTAACAGGGACTCTCATAGACAACGTAGCAGGTGGAACAAGTCTCGTGTGTTCCCCAAAAGCAAGCCCCAGGCTTCCTCCTCAAATGCCCACGCCAAAGCACATAAGGAACAGCGAGCCACATGACTCTTCTCCAGAGACGTCCTCCGCCGCTGTCGGTGGCCGTCTCCTGCTCTTCGCCCATCGCTGGAAGGAAATTCAAGGGCAGACCGCTGGACGGTCTCCAAGGGATATGCTCTGGAGTTTCTCCGCAGGCCTCGTCCCCGGTTTGTGAAGGTGGCAAGGTCAAAGGACCCTATCAGGCATCAGAACATGCTGAACTCTATCCGTCATCTCCTAGAGATAGGGGCGATAGAACCGGTCCCCCCATCCCAGAGGGGGAGGGGGGTCTACTCCATCCTCTTTCCTTGTCCTTGTGCTTCCAGTACTGGCGGTGCATGATGGGAACTCTTATCTGGTGAGAAAGTGATAGCTTATGAGCTGAGCTCATTAGCAGAAACACCTGTGGTTTGACTCCTTAGTTGGGAGGGGGAAGAAACAGTGATGTAACCTTCTGGAAGGAACTGAGCGGATCCGTCTTCCTTTGGGTCACTGACCTGTCAGTCATTGGGCATCTCCAAAATGTATTAAAGTGCCTTGTTGAAGGTGGTCACTCGCTCGCTCTGTGTTCAGCCCTGACCGAGTCCTGCTCCACGTTCCTGATAGATACTTGCCTACCCTGACCATCAGTGGGTGAGACCCATACCCCTTAGGGGGGGATGGAGAGAGTATCTGTATATGGTGAGAGAGAGGAAACAGTTAGTCTCGGAGTTTTCGCTTTGTTATTTTATCCTGTAAGTCTGTATTATGTATTGTCAAGTCTTTTGCAGTTTAACTGCCTTTAAATTCTATGCATGCATAGTCTTAATAAACAACTTTATGTTATTACACCAGTGTGCTTTTCTGGGAACTGGAGGGGCTAAAAAATCCTGAGCCATTCTACCATCTAATTCAGCTAATGCTGTGCTACCTACATCAAGTTATTTCTACCTGGTGGACCAGACTCCCTTGTTCAGGGAGGTCAGTCCCACACAGTTATTTCCGGTAGACACCACCACCAAGTGACCCAGACAGTACTTTTATAACATAGAGACCTGGATTCAAATCTATACACAAATCTTATAGGGGGGGACTTGAACCAGTCAATCTCTTCATGGGGTTGTTGTGACAATAAAACTGGGTGGGGAAACAATATCTTTGGAAGAAGGATGGGTTAAAGATAAACATGTAGGAAGCAGACAGATAACACTTGTATAGTTTTCACAGAAGAGGATTATTTTGTTAGATACAGGCTAAAGCAAGCCTCAAGGGTGACCATAAGTAACTAACACAAGGCAATATTGCAGGTCTGGTCTATCTATGAGGCCAACTGAGAAGGTTGCTTCAGGCAGCAGAGTGACGGGGTTGGGTGACCACCTTCATCTGCCCTGTTGCCTTGACCATTTGCTCTTCCCCCCTGAATTGGAACAGAAAGGGGGTCAGAGCGGAAGAGGAAATGTGGGGTATTTCTGCTGTGTCCCCCTCTTCCTTTTCCAATACAGGGAGTGGGAGGAGGGGCAAAGGCTGGCACATCACCAGGTAAGGGGGGCAGCATCTGGCAGGCTGCCTCAGATGTCAGGGGTCGTAGGCTGCACTATTCAAAGACAAATAGATGGTATCTTGCTATTTAAATAGGCTTACCAGATTTTCCCGGTTCTAAACTGGGACAACCCCCCCAATAACCAATCAATCAATCAATCAATCAATCAATCAATCAAATACAATTAATTAATAAAATAAAATAAAATAAATTTCTGGGCGTGAAGTGACCAGTTGCTGCCCAAAGGGCAGCCAGATTATTTATTTATTTATTTAAAATTTAATTAATTAATTAACTTGCCTGTCTCGACTCCCGCCACCGCCATTGCCGCTGCCGTCTTCTTCTTCTCGTCTTCGTCCGCCGCCGCCATTGCCGCCATTCTGACGCCGCCATTCTGACGCCGCCATTCTGACGCCGCCATTCTGCCACCGCCGCAGTCTTCGTCGCCGTCCACTTCTGCCTCTGGAGCCTGGCTGGCTGCATCCAAGCTGGCCAGGACTCTTGCCCCCGCTGAAGCCGCCACCGCTGCTTCCAAAGTGCAAAATGGCATTTTTTTCCTGGTGCCACCATCTTGGATCTCGTGAAATCTCGCGAGATCGAAGATGGCAGCGCCGAAAAATAAAGTGCCCTTTTGCACTTTGGAAGCGGCGTTGGCTTCACCAGGCCTGGAAAACCTGGGACTGACCCAGGACGAGAGCCCGGAACCAGGGACAGTCCAAGGTTTTCCGGGATGGATGGTAAGCCTATATTTAAAGTCTATCATGTTAGAATAGGTGACACAATTTTGCTAGTCTAATTTAAAATAAATTATTCAATCTATAAGGAGATCCCTAATCCTAAAGGAATGTAACCTGATGTTTGAAAGTTATCATAATGGTACACGTTGTGGGTCAAGACTTGCTTACAGAATCCACCTAGTTACTCCCACATGATTTATTTTGAATGAAGAGCACTTTCAAAGATCCCCACCTCCCTTCCCTTGCTATGTAACCTTTCACCCTTCCGACTACTTGCAGCTTCAGGGTGAATAAAAGGTGAGAATCCATATGAATGAGATACGAAATCCTTTACTCCTAGTTGCCAAGGCTTCGGGGCAGTATTTTGGGGAATGGCAATATAAATCTGACTTAACTCATCTTAACATTCTTTTAACTTTCCTTGAAATCCCTTCGGATGTTTTCCCTGAGTGGAACCATTTACATTAATCTCAAATTTCAGTGTAGATAAAATATGTTGCTGATTTACAGGAAGGGGCATGCAAAAAAAAAAGAGAAGAATTTTGTTGTTCTTTTTTTTATAACAATGTTTTTCATTTAGTTATTCATTTGTAGAGCTTTTCATTTTCTTGGAGCCTAATCCTATTTATGTCTACTCAGAAGTAAGTCCCATTATAGTCAATAGGGCTTACTCTTTTCTTTGTTTGTCATCATTTTCTTTCTTTTTATTGATTCTTGCCATCTTTGGCCATGATGGGCAATGAATGTCGTCTGCCACCATTTTATTTTCCTGCAATGCCCTGAATCAGTTTGGGGCATTGTGGGAAAATACAACAGCAGCCACCAGGCTGAGAACAGCAATCTCCAGCGCACCAGATCAAGTAAGCACTCAGCACCCCTGAATGCTTCATGTTAATGGATCTGCAATGAACTGGGTTCCAAAAACAAACCCCATTCTTACCCCGTCATTGAAAAAAAAGTGTTCTATTTGTGATGAATGGGCCTCATTTGGTTCAAGACATTATTCATCTCAAGCCAAATGCATAACCTTGCTTAGAGCTGTGTGATGCTCAGGTCCCCAAGAAAAGGTTAGGCACATTCTTTTATGGCCCAATCCCCTATTCCTTGCCAGCCCTTAGCATGAAGCGCCATTGACAGGAGTGCGCACATGCTATGATGGGGGGGGACCAGATGGCCTGGGACCAGATGGCCACCTGGCCTCCAATGGGTCTCCTCAGACCTACGCCAGCTATTTAGCTGGCATAAGTCCAAAGAGAGTCAGGGCCCAGGAAATGAGGGATAGGATTTTGGTGTGTGCTGCTACTGCTGAGATTCCCCCCCCCCTCCTGCCGTGCACTGTCTCGGGCTTGTCTCACTCCCCACTCCAAACCACCCATGATCCTCCCCCACTGGCTTACTGGCAGCATGGGTGGGGTGGAGGAAGAGAAGCGGGCTGCTGTTGCTTTGCATTTGCCCTGGTGGTTGTGGCCCGCAGAGTGGCGGAGCGACTTTTGCGCCTTCATTCTGGAACTTATGCTGACCGTTCTTTTTGCCCATATGTCTAAGAATACCTTTAATACCAGTGAAAGCTGAACTTCGTGCAACCTGCAGGGAATTTTCCATGCCTCAGTCATAGTGAAAAAAATCAGTAGAAATTGCATAAGAACAAGGTCCATGTACGCAACCTGGGATGAATGGAGACTGTTCAATCTGTTCTAAAAGCTAAAAGGCCAGGGGGTTGTGTAGAGAATGGAAGGCCATGGGGGGGGTCTGTTTCAGGGGTTCATGTTCCTGCCCATTCACATTCATGCCCATCAGGAGGTGGCTGTGAATTGGACCTCCACCTCATTACATGGTTAGCGCTGGACATAAATGGGCCAACCACATGAAGTTCCTGAAACAAAAAGGTTTTGTGTGCAAACAGTCAATGTGGTGAATGCTTTACTGTTGCTTAAACTTGTTCCCCATCTTTATGCTGTTTTACATGGCACTATTGTGCACCCTTCCCTATTCTGTGAAATTGTCTTAATTGCAGAACATTTTGCACAGGAAACCTTCCTTCCTTCCTTCCTTCCTTCCTTCCTTCCTTCCTTCCTTCCTTCCTTCCTTCCTTCCTTCCACAGGTACATAACTGTGTTCTGAAACTGGTTGTTTTCTGCTGGTTTTGTTTCAGGAACCAAAATCCATAGATACTCATTGCACCCCAAATTATGACCCAGTTGTCAGGCTAACAAATATCCACTGGAATCCGTTCAATTTGCTAATAAGTACTTGGCTTTCTGGTGAGATTGACTCTTGGACTTCTGCAGGTTTTAAGCTCTATAAAGCTGAGCAGTAGAAAGGACAGTGAACTAGTTAAAATTACTGGTGGCACTAAATTGTGGAGGAGGCGACGACTCAGAGGAAACGTCAACTGAAGCCCAGATGCATTTCAATCTACTGTGTAATTGTGTCAATGTGCTGCAAATCTACTGGGCTGTTGACTGCAAGGGAAGAAAGGAATTAGAAGACAGTCACCAGCTGAAGAAGAGGACAAAAAGGCTTTTATAGGGGGCACAAAGAGAAACAGTCAGTGATTCTTTTCATATAGGTGGAGCATCAGTTAATACCACATGGTGACCACTAGGAAACTCTAAAAAGAGTCTGATGAACCCATCAAGTAGGGTAGTCAGTAGATAAGGAATGAATGACATTCAAGGTGGACGCATAAGGGTAGCCTCAGTCTTTATTAATAATTTGATGGGGGTTCCTGTATTAATTCACTCAGAACTACTCTTGGTTCAGTGCTTTCCTGGGAGGGGGATTTTCTCAGATGCCCCCCCCCTCTGCTTGGTCTCTTTAGCCTGGGATAGTGGCATCAATTAAAAATGATGAAGATTCTTCCCTGAAAGGTGGGGTATAAATTCTTTAAATAAATAAAATAGGGAGCAGGAAGGGGTGTATGTGCACTAACCCGACTCCCCTCGGCCTGTCTCCCCGTAGGTCCTTTTCCCTGACAATTGCAAAAGTGGCATGCAGGTTTTCATGGCTTGCTTTGTGTACAGACGTGGGTTTTATGGGATTTTCAGCCATGTTAGTGTTAGAAATCGAAGAAAATAAAGAAATATAAGTACTGAAACTTGCCTGAAGAAATTCCTTCTCTACTCGATCCCCAGTAATGTGGGTGCTTGTCTGTTCCGGATAATCCTTGAAAGCGGCACCCACATTACTGGGGATCGAGTAGAGAAGGAATTTCTTCAGGCAAGTTTCAGTACTTATATTTCTTTATTTTCTTCGATTTCTAACACTAACATGGCTGAAAATCCCATAAAACCCACATCTGTACACAATTGCAAAAGTGTCGATTTGGGAGAAAGTTCTGAATATATTTGTAGTTATTTGCATTAGCTGTCATGCAAATTTCCAGTGGCCCTTTTTGCACTGGGTTCAGAAATGGAGCTCTGCTGTAAATCAGACAGCTGGAGGAGAGATGCTTTGTAGATTTCTGCACCATGAAATAACTCCTCACAAACAGAGGCGTTTCTATGGTGGGGGCGGTACTGTAGGTTTTGCCCTGTCCTAGTCCCCGATTACAATCCAGAATGAGGAGGCCCCGCCCCTCACCATCGGAGCCATTCCGTGATGAGAAGGCAATGGGCAGGAGACTGAATGGCTCTGATGGCCAGGGGGTGGGGCCTCCTCATTCCACGTTGTAAACGGGGACTAGGACGGGGCAAAACTTACAGTACTGCCCCCACCATAGAAACGCCTCTGCTCACAAACTCCCTTGAATGGACTAGGGATACTTGGAGAGCAACGTTTGCTGCTGTACAAAAGAACAAGTTCCAAAGTATCACATGTTCAGAAATTAATTAGAACTGAAATAATTTCTTCAGTTCACTGATGTTTTTTTATGTTAGCTTATGAGCTGATTAGTCATAATTGGTCATGCAAATTTGATGATCGTTAAAAGCAGTAGAACAGCACAGGCATCTACTAATCCAATTGTTCCATTTCTCCAAACTGTTTTAGGAAGACACCAGAGTGCGCATAAATCATGTGGAGGCATTGCTGTGTGATACATTCTGGCGGAATGAGTTTTCCAGTAGCTGGGGCAAGGGGCTGATCTCCGATTAATATATTCAGTTAACTACAAAGAGATAAGAACTACACTGGTTATATTGCCAATTAATATTATCGCATTCCGGCTGCTTTAGGGGAATCTCTTTGTATTATTTTAATAGGAAGGTTAAAATGTTAGGCATGCATTTTTACTAGGGAGGAATGGAAACGGGACTGCAACAACAACAACAACAACAACAACAACAACCAAATGGTTCACTACCCCATTCACAGGGGGGAACTTTGGGGCATTTTGTTGATTTGTTAATTTACAGGGGGATATATATTTCTGGTGGCTGTTTGCTGGTGGTGTTCTGCATCTTTTTTAGATTGTGAACCCTTTTGGGACAGGGAGCCATTTAATCATTTGATTCTGTCTGTAAACCGCTTTGTGAACTTTTTGTTGAAAAGTGGTATATAAATACTGTTAACAACAACAACAACAACAACAACAACAACAACAACAACAACAACAACAACAACAACAACAACAACAACAACTTAAGCACTGGTAAGAGTTGTAGTGTAATGCAGTTTAGAACCTTAGGGTTGCACATATACATAGAAACATATGTTGGTTTTATTATTTAATACCTTTTAGCATGTCCCACCCCATCCAAAACTTCTAATACATGTTTCTGACATATCATCTATTCCTTCATCGTATGCTGATGACGGCTGTCTGTAGCAGATCATGGTGTGCAAGACTCAGCTGGCAATGGCGAGACTCAGTGGCATCGCATAGAAAATTCAGGTGTGTCCTGCATTCTTTGGCCAGTCATTTCTTTGTTCCATGCCACTTCCAAGCTCTTCGCCACACACCTCCAGGATTTCTCCCAATGCTTTTTTGCTATGCACTTTGAGGCCACTTTTATGCTTCCCATCGTTTTCAATTTATTAAATTCCTGACTTCAGGGCCGCATCTGCAATTTCTCCAGTCAGGCAGCTGCTGCTAATATTCCATAAATGTTTGGTTATAACACAACCTTTTCCCCCATCCCCACTGTAATTACTTAATGTCTTTTTGGTACTGTTATTTTTTTCTCTAGTATATTTTCCATCTCTATAATTTTACAGTGATTTTTTTTTCCAGCTTGGAGTCCTAAATTTACTGCCATGCTTGATAACCGCTTTCTTTAAAAAAAATAAAATAACTGTATATTGCTTTAAAAGTGTCTATATCAGTGAACAAGGTGATATTCATCCTATCCCCCCCCCCCCATTCCTTTCACTGAGGTTCAGGAAATTCAACTTCTATCTTCTGGGGCAATTACATTGGTGACTTTTATAATCTCCTCATTCAGAACGAGAATTTGCAGGGCTCGTAATGCATAGAGGCATTCCGAATCAAACATCTTTTCTCTGGGAAAGTCTTTTATAGGTCAGAACATACAGAGGAGATTCTGTACAGAGGCAGAATGTACGTTGAGTCTATGTCCACTTTGTCCAAGTCCTACACACTGATCTCATAGTTCATTCCAAACTAAGCAAAGGGTGATTCTTTTTTTCTTTTTCAAGACTCCTAGAACTCTTCACTAACAGCCCATTCCTATTGGCGGAGCCTTCCCCTGTGCGCCAGAGGACCCTTCTGGACCCACTGAGGCAGGCAGGACGGGGTAAGGGGAGGCGGGGTGGGTGGAACGCAATGATGGGGTGGAGGGAGGGCGAAACAGGGAGGCAACGGAATGGCCGGATAGGCTCCCCAAAGGGGGCAGGTTCAAAAGCCGTGGTAGCCGCCGAATCCTCACCTCCTTCCCAGACCCGATTCCACAGCCCAGGTCTATGCAGACCTGCGCAGCTAGTTTACTAGCACAGGTCCAAGTAGACCTATCCATGCTGTGGAGGCTTACCCATGGGTAAGGGAATGAATGTTCCCTTACACATAAGAGATCTACACAACTCCCCCCCCCTTGCAGGATGCAGAGGTAGCCATTTTGGTGTTGCTGCATCAGTGCGGTAGGAACCATAGAATTGGGCTGTAAGGAACCAGGGAGCTGGGCAATCTGTGATCTGGTTGGACCAATGACAGGGAAGCTCCCAATCTAAATAACGATAGTTTACATGAAACTCTTTTACAAACTTCCTTTTGGGTCCCAATAGAGTGTCATTTTAAAAAGTGGGTCCCGGTGCTAAAACATTTGAGAACCACTGTTTTAGATGATGGTGGTGAGGCTATACACTTTCCTCCAAAAAGCCTTGGTGTTCAATGCAAAGTAGATGCCTTGTTGTTAAAATGAAGAAAATACTGGGCTTATTACACCAGTGGTCCGACTATTTGTAGCAGAGACGTATTTAGGGTGGAGCGGAGGGAGCAATGGCTCCAGGCAGCAACTCAGGCTGGGGCGGCGAAACGCCACACCGTCCTAAGTTGCCGCCCGCCCTCTGCCCACCCGCCCTGTCTCGCCCGCCCTGTACCTACACGGCGGGCGAGACAGGGCAGCGGGAGGCCATGCAACCGGCCTCCAGAGGCTCTGCCGGGTCCGCGCAGCTCCGGAGGCCGGGAGAGAGCGTCCTCCCCTCATGCTGGCTCGGCCCCTACTGCCCAGGCCTGAGCCGGCGATTTCGCACATGCATACAACGCATCGGTGTTGTACGCATGTGTGAAATCGCCGACTAAGGCCTGGGCAGTAGGGGCCGAGCCGGCATGACGGGAGGACGCTCTCTCCCGGCCTCCGGAGTCGCGTGGACCCGGAGGGAGAAGCCAGGAGGGAGGCGGCTGGCGAGCGGGCGGGCGGGCACCTGGAGCATGGTCCCTCCGGGTCGACGCCCCCCAATCGCGGGCGGTTATGCTGCCCGGAGCTAGGGGGGTGTTGGCCACCCTCAGGGCGGCCAACTCCCCTAGCTCCGGGTGGCATAACCGCTAGCCTCGCCTCTGATTTGTAGAAGGAAGCTTCATGTGCTAAACACTCCTCTTCCTGACTGAACACATGATTTCTTAAAGAGCAGAAGAACTTCTTCTTATAGGTTTTCCTTTTCCTACTGAATATAACACATTTTTTTATTTAGAAATGAAAGTGCTTGCATTTACACTCAAGGCATCTCCTATCTTTGCCGTTTATTCTGAGCAGTACCGATTTTAGAACTGCATGAAGCTATTTGTACCTTGCCCTGTATCCATATCTCAGGCATCCAGATCTCATAAATGTCATGTACAGCATATAAAAAAGCAGTTTAGTGCTTGTTGAATTGTGTCCTAATTTTATAAGCCTCATTTACATCTCATTTTCTGCCTACATTTATTTTCGCCATACTTCCTTTCAGAAGTTAGCTGTCTTTTCCCCCTCCCAGCTGTGTAAACACACACAGATGGCTCCACACCTGGGTTTGAGACTGGTCTTAATGGCACTTCGATGCAAGTTGTGATCGTCCAACTATACGACAGAATCGGAAAATAAAGGGAAAACTCAGACATTTTTCACTAGCTACAATACTGCAACAATTTTTCCTCCTGCAAACTTCCTTAGTTCCAACATAACATTATTACCCATGCATCCCTCCCAGCCATAAGCACGTGAGCAGAGGCTTGGGTTAACTGGCTACTTTATTCAGTAATACAACAAACACCTGCAGCAGGGAAACCTAACTCCAACCCCAAAGTGTGTGGGCCATTATGGTGGTAGCCCCCCTGTATCCCCAGATAATACGGCTGAAGCCACTTGACTCAAAGCTATGCTCAGTCAAGCTTCTCACGGCCAACCCTAAAGGGTTGAGGCAGCTGGACAGCGCAGATTCCCACAGGCCAAGCCTTGCGGTGGTCTTTGACTATTCCAGCCAGGGGGGTTGCCAGCCAGCCTGATCGAGCCAGACAAGCATCATCTGAGTCGTCCTGGTCACCCCCTGACTTCGCAAGCCTTAGCATGGACGCCAAACTGTCAAATCCTGCAGCCCGCACAACACCTGCATAAAGTGACTCAAAAAAGAAAATGTAACAGGAAGAAAAAACACCTCGCCTAACAAAGAACCGTCAACGAACACCAGTCTGGGGTAAACAAAAAAACTGCCAGCACACACGTCAATCAGGCTGACAGCAAAAAATTCCTACCCGGCTCCCATAAAGGGCAACCAGCCACTCTCAGACTGTACGAAGCGTGTGCAGGGGTTGACAACAAGAACAAACTGCGCGGTAAGCACACTTACTCCATGCTGCACAGCTCGCCCTCCCCACCCCGTGTGTCCCCAATCAATAGAGAGGCTGCATTTTCGTGCCTCAGAAACCCTTGTGCAAGAGGGGGTTGGGCAAAGGTTGGGAACCTTTGCTTTACAGGAAGCATAGCAGGACTTTATCTTGGCAAATGAGGGTTCTCAGGTGCAAATGTAGGAGCTAGAGGGAACCTGCAGGGGAGAACGAGAGGTTGGGAAGAATGCCGACCCCGCCTTGATCTCCTCTCCACCCCATTGCTCCCCTCCCCTCCCCACCCACTGCCCACTCCTCGTGCCAACTTACCAACTTAGCAGTGGCACACACCACTCGTTTGGGACAGTCGCCCGCCCGGTAGCGTGCAACAGTTTTGCCCCACTGCAACCCATCCTGTGCGGCTGGAATATGAGCTCCAGCAGTGCAGACAGGGGCTGGGATCGGGCAGTGGGAATAGCCCAAGGACATCCCATGATGATCTTCATGGCTGTGTGGGAATTTAAACCCTGGTCTTCCGTGGTCCTGATCCAACTGGCTGACCATAACACCATGCTGACTCTACAAGAACACTGTCCAGCTAGTTGGCATTTTGTTTCCTTTGGCAAAGACTGTGTCTGGGCTTGCAAGAGGCTTGTGCCAATGGGTAAGTTGTTGGGTGGGCAGCTGCTTTTCTCTGAGAGTTTGGGTCTGTTGTGCCAAGCCAAATATCTCCCTGGAAGGCCCTCGACCTTTAGGAGTAGCTTTGAAAGTGTGCAAGTGGCTGAACTGGTGAATACAAAGACCAGGGCGCCTGGCCTTCTGGATCCTGGCCCACAATGTCAGTGCCACCGGCGCGTCTCTCGTTAGCAATTATTTACCTTCACTCCATTCCAGCGAAGCAGAACAGGAAGCGTTTGAAGCCAAGTGTCTATTCGGTCTAACGGGGCTCTTCGAAAAGAAAGGAAAGGAAACTGCCATGAATCTGAAGACAAAGGATTTTGAAGACCGCTGTGAATGAAAAAAGAGACTGTACAGTGCTGATTCACTGCTACTTTATTAGCTAAACTGTCTGAAGATAACGGTACCCTTGGGGCCAAAAGCTGTCATCTTAATTCGTGTGGAGGAGAAACCTGCTCAGTGAAGTGCAGACAAATTAACTGTTATGAATCTGGCTGTGCCAAGAATGAAGCTGGTGGAAGCGCCAGGGTTGGAGTCCAGCATATTCCTGCTATACCTTGAAATCAGATCGTAAAGGCACAGAGACCCAGGTTGTGCGGAATATTCTGCGATTTACATGCTCAGCTATTTCAGAGCATGGATAGAAGTTGTGTCCCCAAAGGGTTTAATTGTGCAATATCCATCTTCTCTAGGTTAGTAACCCAGTGCACACTGGATTGCCCCAGATGAGCTTTCCTCCCCACCCCCCATTGAAACATTGCTTAGCTTATTTCTCAGCAAATTGGATTCAAGCAAGAGGGTTCTCCTAACCATTCAAAGCACCTGCAGAGGTGTGTGTGTATGTGTGTGTGTGTGCATGCGTGTGTGTATGTGTGGGTGGGTGGGCGAGGGGGGCAGACTGCAGTCCTTCCCAGTCCATGGCTACCTTTGACACCTTTGTACGTCCAGGAAAGCTCCAGTTGGACCTTGCGAGTTTCTTTGAACCTTGGCTAGCAAAGGCTACCTTTATGGAGGTAGGACAAATACCTTTTTTGGCCATGCAACATCTTTGATAGATAGGAGGATGCTCCCAAAAATCCTGTGTGTGTGTGTGTGTGTGTGTGTGTGTGTGTGTGTGTGTGTGAGAGAGAGAGAGAGAGAGAGAGAGAGAGAGAGAGAGAGAGAGAGAGAGAGAGCCTTCTAGGGACCCTTACAGCCAGAAAGTCTTCAGGACGTTTGCCAACCTCCCTCCATAGAGGGAACCACACATCAGTATGTTTTCCTTCCAATGGTTGGCCGTTTGACAATATCTTACTAATTGTATTGCTGTGGTTTCCACAGCCTCACCAGGGACTTTCAGGGGTGCAGTCCCTATATAATTCAACTGAGACATCAGTAGACATAAGGGAGGGTGTTTAGGGGCTGGGTGGATAGGAGTGGGGAACGCTGAACATTCTTTTGATCTTGTTCCAGTAGATTTCTCCTCTTCCTCCCCCTCCCCCCCATACTGCAGTCACTATTTGGAAACATGTTGCCTGATTTGAGACATGTCTCCACAAGTGCAATTTTCATTCATGAAAAATGAAATCCCAGATATCCATGGAATTCCTGGTGATAAGCTTATCATGCAGAACCTTTCTTCCAATGGATTGTTCCTGCTCTCAGGAGTTGGAAAGACTAACAGGCTGAGTTGTGATTCCATGTGAAAATAGCGGCCTTTACTGCTGATCACTTTGTCATCATTAAAATCCAGCCCTTGTCAACTGCCAAACTCGGTCGGCACTAGACAACACCCTCTGTGAAAGAAGAAAAGAAACATTCTGTCTGGGAAGACTTGACTTGCATTTCTTGATCTGCACAGTGAGAATCCTGATTGGGTTTGGCATTCCAGACATGCAAATTGGTATTCGGCAGTTAAAAGCTGTTGACATGGATGACACAAGAAAGCTTTCATCTTGACGTGCACGGATTACCCAGATAGCCATGGGATAAAAAGAGTGGGTTTGTGAACTGCCGGCTGGCTATAATTAATGGATACATGCATATTCAACATGCAGCACAGGTGAATGTCAGAATGACAGGAAGCGATTCTCAGGTTGGACTGGCCGGCTTCCTGCAGAACTCTGCATGGCAAAGCCCTGCTGTGCAAGTTAATACAGCTATTGGGAATCAGACAAAATGGCCAGCCTTGCTCACATCAGTCTGCTTTCCTTCCAACAGCCGCCTGATAGCATCTTCCTCAATTCTGTTTGGCAAGGTGCCCAGGAGATCTAGTTTGCAGGTGGGAGAGAGAGGCTGGCGAAAGCTGCAGATCTGATGAAAATCTCAGTATGCTGTGTAAAAAACAAAACCCAAACTTTATTTGTTAACGATAAGAACAACAAAGTGTTCTGGCTCAGTGATTAGAGCAATTGGGTTTCCTTGTGCCTCCGATTTCTAACTCTGATGCTGTCCAAATATTGCTAGTGAGGCTACCCAGGAACACGTCACCGTGAACATTAATAAAACTCTCATGGACTCGGAGGCTGACTCTTTGTCTGGGGGAGCTCCTTGATCTAGGCGCCACCTGCAAGGCATGCTCTGTCAAGACGCCTCAGGCTTGGGTCACACATATTGGAGCATCCCCTTGATGTTTCTGCACTTGACTGGCTTTCAGAGGACGGGGAGAGTCACAGAGAGCAAGACATGCTCCCCAAATCCTAATGAGTGGGCAGGGCAGAGGTGGAACTTGCGCGGAGTGCTTGAGCTGCTCCGGGCGCGAGGACGGGGGCGGGGGCTGCATTCCGCGGGGGGCGTACTTACTCTCCGCTTTGGCCGTCTTCGTTTGGCTCTGGAGCCCGTTTGGCTCTGAAATGAGACCAAAACCGACAGGGGGGTGTCAACGTGATATCACGCAGGCCCCGCCCATGCTCCGGGTGCTGGGAGGGCTTCCGTCATTTCTGGGGCAGGGCACACCTGGCTGCGGGAAGCAGGATTCAAAGCCTTGCTTGCTATGCCAACTTCTTCAACGCTGCTTGAGCTCATCTGGGGTTGGTGTGATGTGATGAATATCAGGGGCACTTGGGTACCTTCATTGGGTGTGAATGGATAGGATCGTTCCCTTCCCTTTCCCCAGAGATGCTTTCTCCTGTGCTTCTGGAGAAAGAACAGGCTGCAAAGGTGATGAATCAATCGTTGGTGCTGCTGGAGAAGAGGAGGAGGATTTGGGGACCTGAGAGCAAAGATCTACCTAATTCTTGGGCAGAAAGTCTATCCCTAGGCCTAGTGCACCTAGCTTGGGCCGCCACCCAATCCTCAGCAACTCTTCAACCATTAATAGGTTGTGCGATCTGAGAGGCATCTGGTGGGTCACTGTGAGATACAGGAAGCTGGACTAGATGGGACCTCGGCCAGAGCCAGCAGGGTTCTTCGATGATGATCTTGATAGGCTGGTGGTTGCTGTCAGAAAGTAGGAAAGTAGAAAGTTTTAACCAAGTAGGAACTTCCAAAGTCAAACAGGAGAAGATGGGGGGGGGGGGTGATGCTATTATAGAAATCAGTAGATTGCCTCCATCTGAAACAGACTATCTGTGATGGATCCCCTTCTAAAAGATACTGTTTATTACAGCTGATGTAACAGGCAGGATATTACAGCCTCAGATGGGAGCATTGATTGCAAAGGGCAGGAGAGACACACAAGGGTTCAGAATGGTAGAGGACAAGAATGCATTTCCTTCCCTAATTGAAAAGTAAGAAGAGATCTGATGCAAAATGTCATGTGGGTCCCCATACGCTTAACCATGTGTTGGATGCGGCTGACTGTCTGTCCACTTGGTTAGAGGAACCACATGGTTTGCATTTCAGTAGCTGCCACATGGCTCCCATATATCTGAAATATAATTTATTTATTTTATTTATTTACAGTATTTATATCCCGCCTTTCTCCCCGAAGGGACCCAATGAGCTGCAGAGAGGTCAAAAGATAAGAAACAGAGGGACAGGTGAGCAGGGCATAGAAGCCAGGACAAATCTCACCCAGAGACACCTGGAAACCATGCTTAGCCACCCGAGGGCTTCTCCACGCTTTGCCCACAGGCTTCCAAATGCAACTCTTTCACCATGAGGTCTAGAAGCATGCTCTGTACAACAGTTTAAAAGATTTAGGGCACAATCCTATCCTACTTACGCCACTGTTGTAACCAGCGGTGCAGCGAAAACAGGAGGCCCCAGAACGGAAAGGGGATTCAAATCCCCTTTGAATTCCCCTTTTGGAGGGGATTTGAATCCCCTTTCTGTTCTGGGGCCTCCCATTCTCACTGCGCCGCTGGTTACATCAGTGGCGTAAGTAGGATAGGATTGTGCCCTTAAGATACCAAAGTCCAACAACAGTCTGCACTTGTGTGTCAAAATCATGTCTATGTGCAGAATAGGTATAGACCTTACACAGGTTAGACTTCTGGATAACACTAAAAGGCCAAATTGTCAATAATAAAGTAAAAAATATAAGGTCAATAATATAAAGCATCAGACTAATAAGATACTATCAGGTTCCATAAAAACAGTGGAAAGTAGCCGCTTGCTATCTTTCTCCTGTATCTCTGAACTTTTCATTTGTCTGTTGAACTTGTGTCTTGTTGCTACACAACACAAGTTATTTGATTAAGTTAATACAGAAGTATGGGCAGCTAGTTTGCCTTGCCTAGCGGATATGTCTTTCCTTTCTCTGTAACCATGACACCATGCTCTTCTCGGTTTCTCTCTACAACAGCTCTTGCCTGACTAATAATAAAATGAAAAAGTTGATCGACAGAACTCCAAAATCCTGCTATTTTCCTGTAGATTCAGAAGTGGAATGTGACCGTTTGCTTGAGCTAATACTGCAACTTATTTTTCTCAGGGGGCATGGGCAGTTGAGGGCGGGTTCTGACATATTAAAAGAAAGACTACCATATAAATAGAGACATCGTGACGGTCTGAGAGGTAGTAATATTGTTAGTGATCCTGAGTGTTGTTGATGAAGCTGACTGCAAATCAGTAGAATGATCCTGACTTTGCTAAGGTCAAATGAAGTGCAGATGACGGAATAATTGTCCTGATCTTACAGGAAAATTGCTTCGTTTACCGAGCCCAATCCTGAATCAAGCCCAGGAGCATTCAATAATTCCTAATGGCCATCTGAGAAATTCACATTACAAAGATTCAATGCAGATCTCTCCTCCACCCATCCAGTGAGCCATCAATCTCCCAGTTGCTCTCAACCATCCTGCCGCCTGCCTCCCATCCACTCACCCACCCACTCCCTTGTAGCGATGAGAGGGGGCTCTCTTTTTCTCCTCCTCCCCCAGCACCTGGCTGTCTTTGTTCCTGGAGCATCAGTTTCAAGGTGGGAAGGCAGGCAGGTGGGTGGGAGATTTGCAGGTGTAAGGAGGAGAGTTGAAGGCAAATAGATGGGTGGGAGGGAGGATTTGGTTAAACTAGAAAAGAAAGGGGTTGTAATGCTTGCCTTGGAATTGGTGGGGGCATTACATATTGAAAAGGTTTATGTTCCAAGCCAAGGAATTATGTAACTCAGGCTGCAATCCTATCCACAATTACCTGGGAGTAAGTCTCATTGATGATAATGGGGCGTACTTTTGAGTAGACATGCATAGGATTGGACTCTCAGATTACTATCATATCTGGATTGGCCTCTCAGATTACTATCACATCTACACACTTATCTGGGAGGAAATTCCATTGACTGCAGTGGGTTTTACTTCTGAGTAGACATACATACATAGGCCAGCGGGTGGTGCAGTGGGTTAAACCGCTGAACTATGAGTTGTCGATCGAAAGGTTGGCAGTTTGAATCCGCGACGGGGTGAGCTCTCGTTGCTTGGCCAGCTCCTGCCAACCTAGCAGTTCCAAAGCATGTCAATGCGAGTAGATAAATAGGTACCGTTTGCGGGAAGGCAAACAGCGCTCCGTGTTCCAGCCGCATGCTACGCGCTGCGGCAAGGAGAGTCATGCCGGCCACATGACCATGGAGGCATCTTCGGACAACGATGGCTCTTCGGCTTTGAAATGGGGATGAGCACCACAACCTAGAGTCGGACACGACTGGACTTAATTGTCAGGGGTCACCTTTACCTTTTAGACATACATAGGACTGTGCTGTCAATGACATATCTAGCAGTAAGCCTGGATGCCTTCTTTAGATGGGAAAGGTGGGATATAAATATTTTAAAACAAACTTGTTTCTGGGCTGTACAGCTACAGACTATAGGTGGGGGCTCACCTGATTGAATGTTCCCCCAGGAGAAGTGAAAAACATTCTTGCAAAAAGCAGTCTGTCAAGGAGAAGGTTAGGCTAGAACCCTCTTCCTGACATGCTAGTTCTCTGTATGGAAGGGACTTTTTGTACAGAGCAGTCAGTCAGGTGAGCCAGACACAGGTTGCCCATCTCAGTGAGCACTAGGCCTTACTGCTAGGGCCCCCAGAGGCAAGGTGTCAACTCAGCCACCCCCACCCCCAATGTTGACCCCAAACTGCATTTCCACTTAGGTGTGGTGCTAGGTGAGTTTGAAAAAAGGACTGGAACTGTTCATCATCATTCCCCCCCCCCTTTAATGGGCCTTTACCTAGTCCAAAAATCGAAGCATATTTTTTCATAAGTGAAGACGATTATTCTTTCAACCACCTAAGCATTTAACCTAAAGAGCATCGGGCAGCCCAATCCGACTTAAAGATTGGGCAGCTGTCCGAGGTCGCCCGCCTGATCCAGTGCTCCGCCGCCAGCTGCCTGCAGCAGGCAGCCCACAGCAGAAAGTCTACTAGAGGAAGGGGACAATCGTCCCCTTCCCCGAGTGTAATGGCGGCTGGGGCCAATAGGCCTCTTCGGATTTCTGCCAGCTAGTTTGCTGGCGGAAGTCAGAGATGGCCGTGTAATGGACCAGCCGCCTTCCGGAGCCCAGTGGAGACCGGGATCAGGCGCACGCCATGTCCCCGCCCCCACCTGGGACGACTGGGCCTATGGCTTCCCTCCCGGCTCCACCGTCCCTCCCCACTGTCCGCCGCCCGCCCAATCCGGACTTACCTGGGTCTGGCGGCGGCCCTAGTCCTTGGCTGGCGGAGCAGGGCAGACTGGCCTTGCGCCGACCTGCCCTGCTCTAAAGTAGTCCGCAAACGTGCTTTATGGCACGTTTGCGACTACTTTAGGCTATCATGGGCGGCGGATCACTAGTTCCCCCCTCCGACCGGAAGTTAAGTCGGATTGCACTGTTACTGAAAACAATGGTATTGCTTGGCTTGGATAACATGATCACACTTCCTCCCCTGCTGAACTGAATGGGCTTCCCTTTCTATGTTTTTTTTTCCCTTCCTTCCACCTTTGTAGCTAATGAGTATGAAGAAGGCATCTGTCCCAAGGTAATTGAGAACAAGATCTATGGGCTCATAATTTTAAATGCCTCATGTGTGAGATCACTTGGTCCAGGGCAAGAGATAACGGAGCTTGTTCCGAGAAGGTACGAGGAATGCGGGGTGGGTGATGATGGACCAGCAATGGCAGGGAAGACATCTGTATCTCTATTATATATGATCCTTGCCAGGAGAGCTGTAAACCTTTGTTATCATGGCTGTTTGTTCAAAGGCTTAACCAATGTTTTAAAATGGCCTGTGATAGAGATAACTGAAGGCTGTGCCCCCCCCCCCACTGTAGGAATTACTGAGGGGGAGATGCTATGAAAAGATTTCTCATTTCTGCAGTCCTGTGCTGCTTTTTTTTAGTAGTTAGCTACTACTAACTGTTCAGTTTTAACAACTGTTTACTAACTACTACTCTACTGTTCAGAAACGTTACTGGAACTGCTCTTGTGTGACTCCTTCTCCCCCCACTTCCTCCCCACTCTGACCCCCCCCTGGGACCCCATCAGCTTGCTCCCAAGTGCAAGTGGGGTGTTCGCAAGCTTCACAGAGTCCTCTGACAAGCCACTCTGGGAGAGAGGCTGCTGAATTAGATGGGCTTTGCCTTGAAGCAGCCAAGCTGTTCTTTCACCCTCATTGGCTCCATTACATCAGTGCCGGCCGGCCTTTCCATGTCATCATCTGAAACGGTCGTGTGAAGTGGCACAGTTGGAGGGGCGGCGAATGGGTGAGCCCCCAGCCCACCTGTCCGCCACTGTCTCCAGCTTGCCACTCCACTGCTGAGAGCAAGTTGGAAGAGGACCGCGACGGCAGCAGCAGCCCCCTTTCAGGGGACGGGAAAAAGCTGCCGCAGCTCCAGATCACTTCTCCCTGCCCACCGGGTGGCGCTTATGAAGCAGCAAGTGGAAAGGAGAGGCCATTGGAGCCCCCCCCCCTTCCCTTCTCTTTACTTACCAGGAATGCAGTGTGCAGCCTCCTTGCTCTGCACCCCTTCTGGTTCCAACCAACAGAGTGATGCACACTGCATTCTCCGCATGCGCTGCTTCTGTGCATTTGAAACAGAAGTGGTGGGGAGGAGGGAGGCTGTGCACTGCGCGTTTGGGAAGTCAAGGGAATGAGGGGGTGCAGCTTGCCCACTCGCTCACTCACTTCCCCCACTCACTCGCCACCTCCCGCCTGCTCGCTCACTTCTCTTGCACACAGGGGTGACATGGGGGGGGGGGGAGGTCAGGTTAGGCTTACCAGATCTCCAACCGGGACAGAGTGCTAGACCTTTAGGAGAGGGAATGTGGGCAGGTGTAGCTTGTTAACCCCTTAGAGCACAATCCTAGGCATGTCTACTCAGAAGCAAGCCCCACTGAACACAATGGGGCTTGCTTCTAAGTAGACATGCCTCGGATTGTGCTCTAAGGGTTTAACAAGCTACACCTGCCCACATTCCTTCTCCTAAAGGTCTAGCACTCTGTCCCGGTTGGAGATCTGGTAAGCCTAGTTCAGGTAGCATGGGGACATGGGTAGGCTGACCATATCCCAAAAGGGACAGGGTGCCTATCCCTTTAACCATTGTAAGAAGAGGGAATTTGGACAGGTGTAACTTGTTGCAGCCTTCCATGATGAGCTGCACCTGCCCAAATGTATGTATTTATTTATTTATTTATTTATTTATTTATTTATTTTTCACATTTTTATACCGCCCTTCCTCCAAGGAGCTCAGAGTGGTGTACATATTTCCTCCCCTCCTTTTTTGTCCTCACAACAACCCTGTGAGGTAGGTGGGGCTGAGAGATAGTGACTGGCCCAAGGTCACCCAGGAATAGGCTTACCAGATCTCCAACCGGGACAGAGTGCTAGACCTTTAGAAGAAGGAATGTGGACAGGTGTAGCTTGTTAAACCTTTAGAGCACAATCCTATACACACTTTCCTGGGAGCAAGTCTCATTGAACACAATGGGGCTTGCTTCGGAGTAGACATGCCTAGGATTATGCTCTAAGGTTTAACAAGCTACACCTGCCCACATTCCTTCTCCTAAAGGTCTAGCACTCTGTCCCGGTTGGAGATCTGGTAAGCCTACCCAGGAAGCTTTGTGGCTGAGCGGGGATTTGAACCTGGATCTTCCAGGTCTAAGTCCGACTCCCAAACCACGGCACCATACACGAATTCCAATCGTTAAAGGTATAGGCGGCACCCTGTCCCTTTTGGGATATGTTCAGCCTAGGCATGGGCCACCACTCCATGACATTCAAGTAAAAATACCTTGGTGCAGGATGCCAGCCACAAATCTGAGAGGCACCCACCCTTCCGACTTCCATAGATAACTGAAGGGGTTATCAAATGAGTACAACTGGCTTAATTTCTCTCTTCTTGGCTGCACTGATAGTAGAACGATGCCGGCGTGGAACTCTCCCCCCCCCCCCATTTGAAATCCCCATTCCAAATGATGATCATCAGCAGTATGCAAAACTGCAGTCAGCTGAATGTTAATGCATCACTGCCAGGTTAATATTATTCTAGCCCATAATTTTCAGCAAAGGAATTGGGAAGGTTGATGATATGCAGCAGGAAAAGACATTCAATCAGATACTGACTGTTAAGACAGAACAACTATAATTCAAACAGCTGTAGACCGATTCTTTTTATTTTTTCTCAAATCACCTTAAATTACATTTTTCTGTAATGGATTACAGAAAAAAAACTGGGGATGGTTTCGGATAGCTACCTAATGGAAGACAGGGCCCACGGAGAGGGTGGGGTTGCGGGGGATAATTTCCCAGGGTCCCAGCATTAAGTAGGGTTGCCACCCGGCCTTTGACGGTGTCCAGGGTTGACTTGCCCAATGGGAACCACTGGCACAACTCCCAAATGCCCCAAAGCACATCCCAAAGGAATGCTTCATTTGGACTGGGGAGAATGGGAGACATTCAGGCATCTGGTGGGGCCACTATGTGATACAGGAAGCTGGACTAGATGGGCCTTTGGCCTGATCCAGCAGGGCTCTTCTGATGTTCTGATGTTCCCCAGAGCCCACCTCACCTCCCTGCAGCCCTGATGGAAGAAACTGCTCCCTAGCGATAGTACGTCTCGCCATAACCCTAGCAAGCTGAAGTACTATCTGCTTCTTAAAGAAACCCTTTGCTTTTATGTAGCATTTCACAACCCATCCGACGACCTTGTAAGTAAGGTTATTGTGGTCATTCCCATCTTGCAACTGGGGGACTGAAGCCGAAAGGGAGTCACCTGCCTGAGGCCAGGGACTGAGACCGTGAGATTCAAACTCCGACTTGCTGGGCTTGTTGTTGCCAACCGCCAGCCAGAGCCTCCCTGGGGCTGCTCATGTTTCCAAGCTGCAATCAATGGAACAGCCAGCAGTGCGGTCCCAGAGCTGCCACTAGGACACCACAATGACGGGGAACAAGAGATGGGGGGGAAAGGCATTCGGCTAGGAAACGCTGGACTCTTTTTCAAACACTTGGAGAAGGTGCCATTCATTCCAAGAATCAGTTGCACTGATGTTGCTGGGAGGTTGGCAGGCTCTGTCCCCCCCTGCCCCCTGCCCTGAGGAGCCTGCAACCCCCCCCCCCATGCACCAACCAACTGCCTGCCTGCCTGCCTGCAGCTCCTCTCATCAATCCTTCTTGCTGTTCTAGAAGCAGGGGAATGGGGGCAGGAAGGGGTTCCCTCCCCGCCCCTCCCTTCTTGATGCAAATGCAATTTTCCCAGCAAAGATGCTCAGTGTGAAGAAGGAGAGAGAAGTAGCTGAAAGGAAGGCTGGGGATTGGGGGCTGTTTGTTCCTCTTCTGTTCCAACTGCAACTCATTTGTCTTGCCTTGAACATTCTCAGCTCTTTCTGCCTCAGAGTCACTGACAGGGGCGTCGCGACAACGCGCGACACCCCTGAGGGGGGCGCGCGTCACCCTTAAGGGGGAGGCTCTGCCCCCGCGCGTGACGTCACGCGCAGGAGCGGAGCGCCCTCCCCGCTCCGTTTTTGGCTCATTTTGGAGCCAAATGGACCCAGGGGAGGGAGGGCGGGCCCACCTCCACCACAAAAATGTAAGTGAGGGGCATCGCGCGTCACCCCTAGATGCGTGACGCCCCCCGGCGGCCCGTCCCCCCCCCGCTTCCCCCCGTCGACGCTAGTGGTCACTGACATTCACCTCAAAGGCCACTTTTCTGACTTCTCAGCTGCTACATGGAGTGGGAGGTTGGTGTGCTCCTGTTTCTCCATTCAATCCTCCTCCTCCAGCCCAAAGCTCCAACTTGAAATGTGCTTGACTAACAGTGCAATCCTGTTCCACACATCTGTGGAACTCCTTGCCACAGGATGTGGTGATGGCACCTGGCCTAGATGCCTTTAAAAGGGGTTTGGACAGATTCATGGAGGAAAAGACCATCACAGGTTACAAGCCATAAGCAACCTCCTGGTTTTAGAAGTGGGTTTTCTCTGTGCCAGGTGCAAGGGAGTGACAACAGGAAACAGGTTATCTTGTTATCTTGTGCTCCCTGAGGCATCTGGTGGGGCCACTGTGTGATACAGGAAGCTGGACTAGATGGGCTTTTGGCCTGATCCAGCAGGGCTCTTCTTATATTCTTATGTCTCAAATGCAGGGGTGGCGTACTGAAGGTGGCCTCTGCATACTAACCAGGATTGGGCCTGCGCTGGCGGAGATGGAGCGCTCCTCGGGAGAAAGGGACATTAGTAGTGCCTATGCTGGTAGAGCCCCAATGGGCCTCCTCATCGCCGGATGTGTGCTAGCAAAGTGGCCGGTGCAAATCTGAGGAGCTGGTGTAAGGCCAGCCAGGCCCGGGATGGGGGATAGGATTTGGCAGAATGCATCACCAATGATCCCTCCCCCGTCCCTGGCCTGGCTGGCCAGTTGCCCCCTCCCTTGCCACATCGGTCTGCCCATACTCCTGCCCTGACCAGCTCAGGACCTACCTGTGTCTGCCGGCAGCGGCGGTGGCGGTGGCTGCGGCCCCGAGCAGAGTGAGCGTCATCAGCGTCTTTGCCGGTGCCGCTTACTCACCGGGTGTCAAAAACATGCCTTGCGGCACATTTACAAAATCTGGTGCTGGCAGAGCCGTTGCTTCGGCGGCGGAAACCCACACAGGATTGTGCTACCTTTTCCAAATTCTAACCCCCCCCCTCTGCCAATGCAGCCATGACAACAGGGAGCGCACGGCATCTGGGGGGGGGCAGTCACAGAGGTTTCCTCCAGGTAAGGGAACATTTATTCCCTTACCCAGGAGCATGCTTCTGTTACTCTAATGGGTCACCTCAGATCTGCGCCAGCTACTTTGCTGGTGCAGGTCTGAGGTGTGTTACCAAAATTGCCCTTGAAATTAGGGGAATAGCTTAAATATGGCAATTTGGTATTAGACAGGGACCTTTAGACCAGCTATACCAGAGTTGGGCTTCCAGAGTTCAGTTAAATAATATTGAGAACACACGTGGTTACTTTCCAATATTTACTAAATAGTTCAGGCAAGAATCATCATACAAAAAGAAAATACAGTTCAATATGCAATCATACTCCCAAAGCATACAGACCTAGGAACTTAAGTACAGAGATTTAGCAGGGTTCTTGCTAGAGTTCACCTTGGCTTGCAATGCTGTAGCATTGAATGAAAAAGTAGGCAGTCAGTAGCGACTGAGAAGTCAAGTTAAGAGTGGGGGGGGGGGTATGAGCAGAAGGGGGAGAAATAAAATGATTCCAAGGTTCTGAACAAGCTGAGTTTAGGAACCAAATTAGTGACTAACTGAGGGGTAATGCAAAGAGGAGGGAGGGGGGGTTGCAAGAGAGAGGGAGGGGGGAAGGGGAACAAGATAGAAATAGGGAGATCTCACCAGTACCAGTCCACAGGACAAGAGGAAGAACCAAGAGAGGGCTTCCCAGTCTGTCCCTGCCTTTTATAGGGAGCTGCTGAGCACATGTCCAAGAGGATCCCCAGGTACACAGACAAACAGGAAACGGGGGTCCTAGAAGGGACGCCTCAGTGCACCTTGGGTAAAACAGACAAGTGGGGGGGGGAGGGTGAGGAGACAGGGGGAGGCTGTCTTGATGGTCCGGTACTTAAGAGACAAAAGCAAAGGCTGGGTGGAGTCATCTCAGGTGTTCCTCTGTATTGTTTCTTCTAGGAACATCACAGGGGGGGGGAGGAAATGCAGAGTAAATTCTGTGAGAGCTTTTTTGGACACATGGCGAAAATGGTGTCAGGCAGCTGGTCAGGTTTTTCCCTCATGCTTCTTGGGGAGACCTTTCTTCAGCATTGCTCATGGCAGGAACACAAGCGGCATTGTGTCATAATAGAGTCCAGTCTGGCACATGTTTCATCCAAAGTCATAGCTCACAGGTCATTAGCATTCAGAGTCTCTTTGGCACATTCTCATTTTAAGCCACTGGGTAACAGGTGAGTAAGGGAGAAGGAATGGAGAGAAATGAGACGAGGATACTAGCACAAGCTGCAGTTGCTGGTATCCGCCCTGTTCTGCCCCCTTCTGGAACACTCGCCCATTCCTTCCCTTCCCGCCCCATTCCACCCTCTCCCCACCCTTGTCACCAGCTTACCTGCTCTGCCAAAAGTAGGCGGCTGTGGCAGGCCTCTATCACTGCCACTGTTTGGGGCGGCGTTCCCCAAATGGCCACTGGAAGCGCGCTGTGTGCACCACTGGGCTCTCCAGCAATCCTTCCATTCAAGTGTCTGTGTTTGTAAGTGCATTTGCACCTGGGAGGATCTAAGGCAGAGGTTCTCAACCCTAGGGGTACGCAGACCACGTGGCTGGGGGTATGCCAAATGCAGGCTGGGGCAGGGTTAGAAAGAAGGCAGAAAGGTAGAGGCAATAAAAGCAACTGAAACCTTTGCAATGTTTTTTATTTATTTTATTTATTATGGTATTTATAAACCTCCTTTTCTTTACAGACTCAAGGAAGTTTAAATAGGCAGGCAATTCTAAACCCCATTTTTTTTTTCAAATGGGGTTTTTACAAGTATTGTTCTATGAGACCATGGAACCCTCAGTTCCCAGATATTTCCTTCAAAGTGCAGCCACGTCCTGGCTGTGCTTCTGCCTTCCAAGCTTTTCGCAGCAGTCGCAGATCTCCCTGAGTGTGTTCTCAAGGTGTTCTCCATTTTGCCAGCTGACTCCTACGCATTCCACACTCACAGTGCCTTCGCAAGATCTGTCAGCGGCAGCAGTCCCTCTTCCAAGTGATGACCAAGGCTGAACCTGCTTAGCTTTCTCCAGGCAGGGCAACAACTCAACCTCCAGGCCACACTTCCTGCCCCCTTGAGGAGTTGAGGAGGATGTTGAGGAGTAACTTGTGCCTACTGACCTTGAAAAAGCATGTGAATGTGGTAATACAGTATTTAATTTAGGTTATGAGATGCACAATTAGTATTTGGGGTGAAGAAAATGGAAAATGAGAGCTGCTGTGCCAGAATGGCTAGGAGACAGCTGCAAATTTGGAAATCTGTGGTTTAAATCTCACTTGTAATCTGAGCTCAACAGATTACCTTTCCAAGTCACTATGTCTAAGCCTCAGTCTTTCTGTCTAATCTGCAAAATGGGGATAATACTGACTGCCTTTATGGTTAGGGCTGCAGAGAGACCGGCTATATTACTTTACAAGGATTACATTGGTATAAGAGACACTTTGGACATGATATTATTATTAAAAGTGCAATTGTCTATTTTTATGTATGCTGTGGTTTCATTTGATTGTTTGTGAACCTTAAACGGGGTGTTCCTTCTGCTATCTCATCATAATATTCAGGCTCTCATGCCGGACAGGAACAGCTCAGTTCTCTATCTCTTTGCTTTTTGACATTTTAAATGGCTCTACATTTATGCTTTAATTCTGCATTTAATGCCATTTTTGCCCCTGGATGTTGTCATTTAGTTTGGTTTTACTACCAGTTAGGTTAACAAAGCCTTACTAATAAGAGTTGTAAAACAATCCAAACATAACGCTTGCTTTGTTGGAAACGTGATTATATTTGTTAGTTCTGCTATTTAATCTTTATCGCAACAGAGTCACCTCGCAAGTGAATGTGCGCACCCGTGCAATGCATCATAGAGAGCGGCCAAAATAACGTACCGTAAAACTCCTTCTGCAAGTGTGTTTTGGAACATAACCTGTCATCTTCACAGAAGCGAAATTGCTACGCGAGCGATCACCCCCTTGTTTCTCTTATTCCCCAGTCTTGGGTCTCCTGCACAATCAATCAAATGTCCAAATACTGTACAGAAGTAAATACCACATTCAATATGCAGTGCGCTCGTCTGTACATGTGACAAGGGATTGCTAAGCAACCCTGCCTAGAACAATAGGCAACAACTCTATGCGCTCAGTCTGGGCGACAAATGCAGAGAGCTGACATATTCTAGCGTATGCATAATGCATCCTGATCACTGTTTCCTCCTGTCTTAACAGCTCCATCCAATGCGAAGAGATTTGCTGGCACCACAGAAGGGAACCAGTAGGTGCTTCTCATGCATAGCACAGCCACTTAGACCCCATCTATAGGTTACACAGACTGAGGTGATAAGTTGAGGGGGTTCTGAGGACTGTTCCACTTCAGGTAGGGAGGGGTGTACCTTAGAATACTTGTCCATAAAAAAGAACAGTTCTTTAAAAATCACTGTTGGCCCATTCCTATCGGATCGGGTCTGCTGGTGGAACGCGTGCAAAAATGCATACCGGTTCCTATCCCCCATTTTTCAGCCTGCTCCACCCTCTTTCTCTCCACAGACTTAAATAACACCAGCTACATAGCTGGTGTGGATCTGAGGAGACCTGAGCCATAGGCCACCAGGAGGTCTACACAGAGGTAAGTAGAAAATAACTCTGGCAGGCCTCCTGATTGCACCACCACCTGCAGCAATTACTTTGTTGCCAACAACAAGGTCTTTCCTAAGATAGTTAGCTAAGCTAGTCCTTCATAACCACATTGTGGTTTACTGTTTGAGAGACAGAACAGCTCGCAGTCGTTCTGTACAGCATGACAATGCTACGAGGTCCTACCATGAGGATCTGCATGAAGTGCAAAGCCTTTAAGGCATGGGCAGCCCAATCCTGCCTAAGGATCTGCCGGGTGGCTGAGGCCACCCGCCGGATCCTGTGCACCGCCCCGGGCAGCCTCTCACTCGGCGGAAAATCTCCTCGGGGAAGGGGACGCTTGTCCCCTTCCCCGAGTGTAAACTGCGCTGGGACCGATCGGCCTCTTCAGAATTCCACCAGCTATGGAAGTTGGAGGAGGCTGTGTAACGGCACAGTCGCATGACGGGGGACAGGATTCGGCCGAAGCCGCCCCCTCCCGGAGCGGCTGGACCTATGGCCGCCCTCCGTTTGCCCCCGATCCACCGCCCGCTGGATCCTTATCTGGGTCTGGCGGCGGTCCTCTGGGCGCTCAGACAGTGGAGCAGGGGAGCTCTCAAGTCGTCCCTGCTCTCGAATCGTCTCAAATGTGCCTTATGGCATGTGTGGGACGGCTTCGGCCGGCGGAACGCTTGTTCCGCTGGCTGTCACAGTGCTAGGATTGCGCTGTGAGTAGAGTAAATTCTCTTCAACCTGGCCCCCAGCTGATAGGCTGGACTTTGGCACTGCACACAGCAGCACTTTCACGTGTGTGTGTGTGTGTGTGTGTGTGTGTGTGTGTGCGTGTGCGCGCGTGCGTGCGTGCGTGCATGCGCACGCACATATGATCCCTAATTGGATTGGCTGAATAGGAAAGGTTCCAGGGTCAGTTCCTGGCAGCCCCTCCAGGTGAGGCTGGGAAAGACCTACCCTGCCAGGCAGTGCTAATGGCGCACACCAACGTCCTGGCAATACGCACATTGTGCACACATTGGCTTTGCCATTCATTACAACATCAGGGACAAATTTGTGTGAATCACCATGGCACACACAGAGTAGTCGAGCCCTCAGTGTTGCAATTAGCAAGGGAACCTAAATGAGAATCACAGCAACATTAGTAAAAAATGGATCTGCAGCAGTTACTGTATTAGCTGAACAACCCAGAACTAGAATCCTCAGATTCAGTCTGAATTTTGGTCATCTGCCGTTACAATCTCTTCTGCTTCTGTTAGGTCTCTGCCTTTTTTGTCCTTTATCATGCCCATCTTTGCACAAAACGTTCCCTTGATATCTCCAATTTTCTTGAAGAGATCTCTAGTCCTCCCCATTCTGTTGTTTTCCTCGATTTCCTTGCATTGTTCATTTAAGAAGGCCTTCTTATCTCTACACGGAAGAACTATACAAGAAAGATCTTAATGTTCCTGATGACCACGCTGGTGTGGTCACTGACCCAGAGCCGGACATCCTAGAGAGTGAAGTCAAGTGGGCCTTAGGTAGCATCACTAACAACAAAGCTAGTGGAGATGATAATATCCCAGCTGAGCTACTTAAAATCCTAAATGATGATGCTGTGAAAGTGCTGCACTCAATATGCCAACAAATTTGGAAAACTCAGCAGTGGCCAAAGGATTGGAAAAGGTCAGTTTACGTTCCAATTCCAAAGAAGGGCAGTGCCAAAGAGTGCTCAAACTATCGCACAATTGCACTCATTTCACATTCTAGCAAGGTTATGCTCAAAATCCTACAAGCTAGGCTGCAGCAGTACGTGGACCGAGAACTACCGGACGTACAAGCTGGGTTTCGAAGAGGCAGAGGAACTAGAGATCAAATTGCCAACATGCGCTGGATCATGGAGAAAGCACGAGAGTTCCAAAAAAACACCTACTTCTGCTTTATTGACTACGCAAAAGCCTTTGATTGTGTGGATCACAACAAACTGTGGCAAATTCTTAAAGAGATGGGGGTACCAGACCACCTTACCTGTCTCCTGAGAAACCTGTATGCGGGTCAAGAAGCAACAGTTCGGACCGGCCATGGAACAACCGACTGGTTCAAAATTGGGAAGGGAGTACGGCAAGGCTGTATATTGTCACCCTGCTTATTTAACTTATATGCAGAGTACATTATGAGAAATGCAGGGCTGAATGAATCGCAAGCCGGAATCAAGATTGCCGGGAGAAATATCAACAACCTCAGATATGCAGACGATACCACCCTAATGGCAGAAAGTGAAGAAGAACTAAAGAGCCTCTTGATGAGGGTGAAAGAGGAGAGTGCAAAAGTTGGCTTGAAACTCAACATTAATAAAACTAAGATCATGGCATCTGGTCCCATCAATTCCTGGCAAATAGAAGGGGCAGAAATGGAAGCAGTAACAGATTTTACTTTTCTGGGCTCCAAGATCACTGCAGACGGAGACAGCAGCCATGAAATTAAAAGACGCTTACTCCTTGGAAGGAAAGCTATGGCAAACTTAGACAGCATAATAAAAAGCAGAGATATCACCATGCCAACAAAAGTTCGCATAGTCAGGGCGATGGTGTTCCCAGTAGCAATGTATGGTTGCGAGAGTTGGACCATAAGGAAGGCTGAGCGCCGAAGAATAGATGCTTTTGAACTGTGGTGCTGGAGAAGACTCCTGAGAGTCCCTTGGACTGCTAGGAGATCAAATCAGTCAATCCTAAATGAAATCGACCCTGACTGTTCCCTGGAAGGACAGATACTAAGGCTGAAACTCAAATATTTTGGCCACCTAATGCGAAGAGAGGACTCTCTGGAGAAGACTCTGATGCTGGGAAAAATTGAAGGCAAAAGGAGAAGGGGAAGGCCAAGGATGAGATGGTTAGACAGCATCACCGATGCAACGAACATGAAAATGAGCGAACTCAGGAAAATAGTGGAGGACAGGAAGGCCTGGCGGGATATGGTTCATGGGATCACGAAGGGTCGGACACGACTTAACGACTGAACAACAAAGCCGTTACAATTCTCCATCTAATTCACTTGAGCACTTTTCTTGGAAACAACAAATTTAGGAGAAAAGAGGCATTAAGTGTTACTTCCAGAAGATTTACCTGTTTTATCCTATAGTTCATCACAGTAATTGCTCTTTAAAAAACCACCCTGTATTTTAATTCCCATAGTACAGTAAATCTAAATTAAATGCTTTAAAATTGTGCTTATATTACTACAATTCTCTCAATTAGAGACGACATTAAAGGAGTGCTTGAAAGGGGATTTGGATGAAGTCTATGAGGCTTTTTAATGCAACGACGAAAAGTTAAATCCCTATTGACAGTCACACCAGGCGTCCCTTGGTTTTCTTCTTTGAAGAAGTGACATGACAGACTTAAAACGACTTGAAAAACTCACGCTGGACCTGAAAACAACCCTCACTTTTGAGCAACTGTGACAAATGAGATCAGTGTTGTGAAACCAAGGAGGGCCCCAAATCCTGAGCAGAAAAAGAGGTCCTGAGATCTGGGTCTAGATTGTGCCAAATTAGACTTTGGGTAACAGCTCGTGTCGATCGAAAGGTTGGCAGTTCGAATCCGCGACGGGGTGAGCTCTCGTTGCTTGGCCAGCTCCTGCCAACCTAGCAGTTCCAAAGCATGTTAATGTGAGTAGATAAATAGGTACCGCTTGCGGGAAGGTAAACAGTGCTCCGTGTTCCAGTCGCATGCTACGCGCTGCGGCAAGGAGAGTCATGCCGGCCACATGACCATGGAGGCGTCTTCGGACAACGCTGGCTCTTCAGCTTTGAAATGGGGATGAGCTCCACACTCTAGAGTCGGACACGACTGGACTTAATTGTCAGGGGTCACCTTTACCTTTTTAACAGCTCATGTAACCGAATGCTCCCCCATACTAAAAATCTCCTCCATGTAGAAAAGCTAGATGTCAAGGAGAAGAGCCTTCTGTGCGCCAGGACATTGGTTTATCGAGAACTATTCCAGCACATGAGCCGGCATCTGCAAACCGAAGTGCTACAGCCCAGACACAACTTCATTCATTGCTTATTCCTGATTTAGGGCATTTATCAGGCTCTTCCAGTGGCATTCCTGGAGGGGGCTGCACTATGCCTTGCAGACCAGTGTCATGTGGCCTCTCCAACTCGCCCCCGGAGCCCAGAGCTTTTGGATTGAAGAGCACAGCGGCGTTCCTGGAGGGAGTGCGGCACTGTAAGTGGTGCAAGGCGCAGCACCACGCCTTGCAAAGCGGTGTCATGTGGCCCCTCCCACTCGCCCCCGGAGCCATGCAGGCAGCAAAGGCAAGAAGAAGTGCGTTGCTCTGGGGGCGAGTGGGAGGGGTTGCATGACACCGGTTTGCCAGGCGTGGTGCAGCCACGCCTGGCACCACTTGCGGTGCTGCACTCCCTCCAGGAACGCCACTGTGCTCTTCAACCCAAAGGACCCTCAGAATGTCTTGAAGAAAATTTTGAAACGACACAGGTTGGAAGAGCAACTGCTTGGTACACAGAAGCCCCCAGACTCAAGTCCTAGCATCTCCAGGTAAGGCTGGGAAAAGCCCCTCTCTGCCTGAAGCCCTTCTGAGCCCCTGCCCACCAGCAGAGACGATACTGAACTAGATGGACCGATCGCCTGATTCAGCAGAAGGTTCCCTCTTCCTCCGTTACCGTCTATATGGAACCTTCATGTTCTGAGGTCAGGAAACCTGAACCCAGAGAGACCTGTGGACAGAAATATGATATTTATTCTAGCTGAACTAAGAGGGGGAATAGAAGAACTGCTTTGGCAAAGAAAAGGCATGGTATAAATCTTTTAAATAAATAACACGCAAGAGTGGCCAAGGGTGATCCCTTCTATCTGCTTGGATCTGATTATAATTATGCCAGTGTCCTGCCTCTGTTTTCTGACTGGAGATAGTCCAATTTATAAGTTAATTATGGAATTACATCAGCACTATGCTTGATAGAAAGGTTTCCTAGACTATTAGGAAATTGGAATTTTGAAGACACCGTGCAGGTCAACCCCTGTCCCAAAGTGTCTCTGGCTGGCAAGGTAGACTTCTAGAAAACTCACCAGCTACACCAATTATGCAAATGTTGTAACTATCTCAATAAATTAAGCTTAGTTCTCTAACAGTACGGACACTTTCCCTTTTCTGCCGGCCGCTATTACCATCACCTCTTTCCCACTAACAGAAGGCAGCTTCAAACTCCAAAGGCAAAGGAATGACTGAGAGTCAAAACTGCTCCATCAACCGATTCTCACAGCTCACCCTTCCCCCCCCCATCAGTAATTTGTCAGTATTTTGACAGGAATTGCTCCCTTCACATCACGCTCCCTTCTTTTTATCGTCATAAGCACTGGCATCACTACAGGGGGGCGGAGCTATAAGTTCCTCCGTGATCCGAGCCTCCCTTACACGGAGGAACGAAGCGCCCCGCCCCTGCGCCTTCCGAACCAGTCAAAGCAGTGAAAACAACGCGCAGGAGACTCCCTGCGCATTGTTTTCACCGCTTTGACTGGTTCGGAAGGCGCGGGGGCGGGGCGCTTCGTTCCTCCGTGTAACCGAGGCTCGGATCACGGAGGAACTTATAGCTCCGCCCCCCCCCTGTAGTGACGCCAGTGGTCATAAGAATACTGTGAGGTAGGTGACTGGCCCAATATAATCTTAAAAGTTTTATAATTGAAGGAGAAATTGAACCAAGTTCACTAGATCTGATATTCTAACCACTACATATCTCTCTCTCTCTCTCTCTCTCTCTCTCTCTCTCTCTCTCTCTCTCTCTCTCTCTCTCTCTCAGCTTCTAATGTAAATCTTTAAGAAATGTTTCACACACACACACACACACACACACACACACACACACACACACACACACGAGTATGAGGTGGGTCAGCCTTGATTACAGATGTGGATTGAGGTAAAGAGCTCAGTGAATATTTATTTATTTAAAAGATTTATATAACGTGTTTTTCTACAAATTCAAAGCGGTGTACAACATACAAAACAAAGCACTAATACAATGTAAATTGCAATTGGTGGGGGGGGGGGGAGGAAGAGGAAGCTCCACCATGTGGCTGACCATAGGGATGTCAATTGCAGTCCATGCGCCATCTTGTGATTCAGAGGAGGAACTGCAGTTGGTTAGGTCAGAAGGGATGAAAAGTGACATAGCCGATGGCAGATGGATTGGGTGGATTTTTCAACAGAGTTGCTGTCCATGTCATCACACCAGAATTCCATCAAATTTAATTCAGCTCAGAAACCTAGAGAAGGGCCACTGAGCTGAGGTTGATTGTTGCACTCGGGAAGCTCTGTGTGGAAAAAAGCAACCTATAAGGTACCCAGGTCCAGGGCCATTCAGATGAGTTTTATCAGGGGGTTCC
Source organism: Plestiodon gilberti rubricaudatus (assembly GCA_026170595.1). NCBI lineage: Eukaryota > Metazoa > Chordata > Lepidosauria > Squamata > Scincidae > Plestiodon > Plestiodon gilberti. The sequence continues at coordinate 8,668,298 of JANXHW010000001.1, forward strand.
AAGTTTCTTTTGGGCCCCTTCCCTACATATGAATTTGACTGCTGGCCCCCCCTTTTTTTTGCTTCAGGGCCCCCTTTTTGATCCAATTTTTGCCCTGGGCCCAGGTACAAATTACCCCCTTAACCCCCCTCTCAGAGGCCCTGCCCAGGTCCCATGGCATTTAAAGCTTTAGTTAAAACCAGCATTTTGAACTGTCCTTGGAAATAGGCTGGGATTCTGTGTAGTTATTTCTTGAGGCTTATTGTTTTGATATTTTTGTGTAAGTCACTTTGAGTGGTTCACCTGAAAAGTGGTACATAACCACCGAATGTGATCACCTCCATTGCCGGCAGGAAATAAACAGCCTTGTGAGTCATCCTTGGTGGGATTATCAACACCTTCTTGAATTGGGGGGGGGGGCAGGATAGGATGGAGAGAGCTCCTTGCTTACCATTCATCTCTGCTTGTTGGGAAGAGGTTTAGCAGGTGCAACACACAGAGAAAAAACTGGAGAGGAGACCTAGTCCAGAATGCTGCAGTATTGAACCTCAGCGCTACAACAGGCATGACGATTGGTTAATGGTAAGTTTCTCTAGTCCTCTTACCATACTATCAATACCTTGTGCCACTGAGAGCGCAATCCTGTGCAACAATCGGGTGGCGGAGTGAGCGCTTCGCCTCCTGAAGCCATTGCAAATGTGCCATAAAGCATGTTTGCAATGACTTTAGAGTAAGGGGCGGCCAGCGCAGAGGCCACTCTGCTGCCGGATCATCCCTGCGGTCGCTGGAGAAGGTAAGTGCAACTCCAGCGGGGGCGGGCCGAGTGGCGAGGGAGGCTAGGGGTTGAAGGATTCGGGCCCAGGGGGGCAGGGATGGTGGCCGCCATATCCCCATCCCCTTCCTGGGCCGGATCCACCATTACACGGCCTGCTCGGACTTGTGCCAGCTAAATAGCTGGCGGAAATCCAAGGAGGCCCATTGGGGCCTCCCTGCATTACACCGGGGGAAGGGGACAAGTAACCTGAGTAGACCTCTAAAGGACCGCACGCCAGATAGTTAGGCAGGATTGGGCTGTGAGTTAACATAAGAACATAAGAACATAAGAAGAGCCCTGCTGGATCAGGCCAAAAGCCCATCTAGTCCAGCTTCCTGTGTCACACAGTGGCCCCACCAGATGCCTCAGGGAGCACACGAGACAACAAGATACCTGTGTCCAGTCGCCACTCCCTTGCACCTGGCACAGAGAAAACCCACTTCTTAACAAAAAAAAAAAACCAGGAGGTTGCTTATGGCTTGTAACCTGTGATGGTCTTTTCCTCCATGAATTTGTCCAAACCCCTTTTAAAGGCATCTAGGCCAGGTGCCATCACCACATCCTGTGGCAAGGAGTTCCACAGATGAATCACACGCTGGGTAAAGAAATATTTTCTTTTGTCTGTTCTAACTCTCCCTCCACTCAATTTTAGTGCGTGTCCCCTAGTTCTGGTGTTGTGTGAGAGGGAGAAGAATTTCCCTCTATCCACTCTCTCCATCCCATGCATAATTTTATAAGTCTCAATCATGTCCCCCCACAGTAACAACTCTGTGGCCTTATGGCACCCCTGTTATTTCTCAATAACTTGAGACCACATAATGAACAAGTTTGGACAATGAACACATTTCTATAAGACTCCTCAGGTTGTTTTTTTACCCATCTGTAATTCTGAGATGGCGCAGTCTATGCATCCTGCTGAATGTTGGAGTCAACTTTGGGGGCACAGGTTCTGTGAGTTCTATTTAGTCTTTCCATGTGCCTTCTCTGAATGCTACTGCTAGAACAAAACCAATAAGCAAAAGCCGTTAGTTTCATTCCTGTCTGTTGAGCAATGTGCAGAGCATTTCCATATAAATACGATGCATATGCTGGGATTTTCAAAGGGGGTGGAGAGAGAAGGAAAGCTGTACAAGCACATAGCTACATAATCGCCAGAGAAAAAAACATGTCACGAAAGATGGACCACCACCCAATTAGCTAGCATGTACATTGAACATTAATAGCAATGCCCTCCTCTTGGGTCAACCAGGTACAGGTGTCCCCCGCTTAACGACGGGGATACGTTCTAGAAAACCTGTCATATAGTGAAACCGTCATTAAGCGAGTCCTTAATGTAACACAGTGGAGTTGTAATAGGGAATGAATGGCAAATGCAGTGTACATTATGAGTGTAACACACACACACACACACACACACACACACACACAAGTGTTAAAGACTTTTTTTGCATTTAAAATACAGTAGTGTAGCTTTAATTCTTTGTTTACACTTTAGGAACCTCCGTCATATATGTGGATCGTCATTAACCTGTACTTGACTTTCAGTGATCAGCTGGCAAATATAATAGTGTGATAAAAGAAATGTATAATTCCTTTTTTTTTGCCATCTTTCTTTATCATGGCAATGCCTTAATTAAATAATGTAAACCTTTGTCTTATCTCACAGCAGAAAAGAAAGATATCTGTATGACAAGCTCAATTTATCTTGCGCACCAGGCAGATTTGGCAGCTAAGGATGGAATGCAGGGAACATTTTACACAGTGTGCTCTACTAAAAAAAATTTAAGGCAGCCAACAGCTTACTACAAAGGTGACAAATACATTCTAAAACTCACCTTTCTCGGAACCTTACAGAACTGAAATCACCTGAAGGTCAAGGGCATGATCTAGCCAAATTTCAGCACTCAGTTTCAGGTCAAACGATACATTTTGTTATACACGTGCACTTGCTTCTTTTCAACTAATAGCAGCTGGATTGGTCTCCCATGGATCAGACGGCAGCGGGGGCGGCAAAAATTGGCATTTTCGCAGCAACGCCGGTTAAAGGATTCGCCTGTCCACCCGTGCCAGAAATTGCTAAAAAACAGTCCAAAAAATGCCAGCTTTTTTTTTCCCTTTTTTCCTGGTGCGGGAGGCGAGGCTTGTGACGTCACGCCCTCAGGGCGGGGCTTGTGACATCACATGGGGGTGTCACGGCGCCCGCCCCAGGGGGCGTGTAGCTACGCCTCTGGGGCTTTTTACACTACAATTCTGATCCAGATCTCACCCCTTCACACACACATACACACAGTTGCTCTTTGTCATAGAAAAACTCCCATTGCTGCCCAGTAGCAATTGTGGGGAGGCCTATCTGGATTGGGATCATGATGGGGCAGGGTTAAACCCCTGTCTCAAACCACCCTGGGTTCTGATCCAGCTGCTATCTAATTTAAAAGAAACAAGCATGTCAGCGTTAATAGGACTCTTAACACACAGGCATTTAGAAATCTCCTATTGAAATCAATGAGAATAAACAGTATTTAACAGTATTTAGGATCATGTCCTAATAGTTCCAACTGCATTTGCTAAGGATGCAAAATCAGGTGTTTTCTGTGAGGTAGGTGAGAGTGACAAAGAGAAAAACAGTCTCAATGCCATCTAGTAAATGTTATGGCTGAGCAAGGCAATGCATATCACATCACCTTAGTCAAATCTCACTTTCCATTCACTATAATAGTTCAACAGGGTTTTTATGTACCCTTGTGTGTGTGTGTGTGTGTGTGTGTGTGTGTGTGTGTGTGTGTGTGTGTGTGTAATCTAGTGTATTAAGGACCATTGGCATGCATGCGGAGCTACTGGCCATTTCAGATGGCGACTCCGTCTCACACTCGGCTGCAGTGCGCCATTTATGGCAGCGCTGCACTGTTTATGACATCAGAACGTGATTTCCGCTGTTGTAACTTGAGAATAGGATTGGGTTGTAAACCGAGGATTATTAGTTTATACAGGCCCAACCTTCTTTCACCTGGGCTTCTTCTACTGCAAAATTGAAACTGTTCCCACAATTCTCTCCCACAGCCTTTCTCGTCCTGAGGCCTTCTGAGTTTGCCTTTTGAAGAGGCAGTACACAATAGCCTCCACTGACACTCTTTTATCTCACTTTCTCTGTTAGACAATAAGCCATTCCTGCAAAGAGACCTGTCTATGGACTACTTTATCCAGCACTTCATAGCATTTTCATAGCAACTCCTGTTGATGATGTGACTAAGACCTGGTCTAACCACGCAGCAGGATGGGGTGGTTAGACCTCAAGTGGCAGTGCGGACATTTCAAGTCTTCAGGCAGGGAGTGCCATAATCAGCTCCAAAACCAACTGCCTTCCACCCTGGAGAGAAATATTCTAGCCCTGCCCATTCTGTGACCTGGGAATTTTGCAGGGAAATTTTCACAGAAGGGAGCATTCCAAAATGGAATCCCCCACCTGCAGTCTGAAGTGGTCCAGTCCATTGACCACCTCATTCCCATCTCACTTTGGGGCACGTGTAGAGTCAGGCAAGACTTAACCCACAGCAAATGCAAAGGCAGAGAAGGAGTTGTATGCATTCTAGGCTCTTGGAAAAGCCTCTAGGCAACTATGCACAATGCATCCTGTTTTCGAGAAACAGCTCTTGGGACTTTCAAATTATCTCCAAGACTCTTCATCTTCTCTGCAAAGGAAACTGAACCATATAATTTTGCTAATTTATCCCTGGGAAACGTTTTAAAGTGCTGAAATGGATGAAGTTTATTAGCGAGGATTCAAATAACTACAAATGTGCCTTAGAAAATTATTTTAGCCCTTTCTCTCCACTGATATCAGGGGAGTTGGGCAGCTGGAACAGGAAACAAGTGAAGGACAAAGAAAGGGTAACGATGGATAAAAGGCAAGACTGAATTATGAAGATGATTAACATGGGAGACGATGTTTCTAAACCCAGCACCTGAAAGTGATGCAAAATCCTCTTATGATCTCTGCAAGCTTTGTAGCCCCCTGCTGTGTACATTCTCCAGAAAACATACAAAATGGCCACTTTTAAAGCATTTTTGTTAATTGTACAGTACATGCTTTTCATAAGGTGATAGTACTGGAACTGAAATGCATTTTTGCTCAATGTGAAAAGCCAACATCACTGCAGAATCTAGACTTGAATCTTGGAAATGTAGAGGGTTTTTTAAAAGCATTCAGGGTAAAACATTTCTCTTTCATTATACACACACACAGAACGATTAACGACAAGCAAATTAAAAAAATATGATTAAACACAAAAGGTTTGCTAGAGGGTTCTCATACAAAATTAGTTCAGTTTAGGACTGAGCAAATCAACACCAGCCTGACTCACAAACAATTTCTGGGTTTGCTACCGTTATTTGCGAGTCCTCAGGAGGAATGTTGGCAAAAACAAAGATAGCTGGTTTTTTTTACCCTACCCCATTAAACACTCTTCCTTTACCATTGCAAGGGGGCAATTGCTAGTGGGAGGGAGCCCAGCTCACCACCAGATGGGCAGGCAAGTTTCCTGACCAGTCCCAAAATCTTGACATAGTGCTTCTGAGAACACTCAGAAGTATCATTGCCTGCGGAATTCTAGGTGCTTACAGTATAGTCTTCTCTAAACGGTGAAAACTACAAGTCTCTCGATTCCATCAGAAAATGATGGCTCTGAGTATGCTCAGAAGAACCATCATTTCAAATTCTTGGACCAGCTGGTTCCATGCCATTAGTAACGGAACCTGTGCATGAACCTTCCACTTTCGTATCTGCATGTAAAAACCATGCACTTCCTGATACAGGTTGCTTTCTGCTCAGTTTATGTAGACATTTCTTAACATGGCGGATGTCTGATGCCAATGTTGGATCTGCTAAGCAAAAACATGTCCGTTGACCTGGATCTCCAAAACGTGTCTGCTGTTAGTTTGGGACCATCGGGTTATTTCAAATTTGAATTTAAATTGCTTTAGGAAATTGCTTCTATTCCTCATCACTTTGGGAACCTAAGGGGAAAAGAGGTATATAGTCTCTTAAATAACTGTTCATCATTTGCTCAATCTAAAATTTAAATTTGCATGTTGTGATGTCACCCTATCGTGAGCAGCCCAGTTAGTGTCCTCCTTCCCCTTCTGCCAGGAGCCTCAGTACTTGGGTGGGGTTATCTTGTTGGCTGTGTGCTCCCTGAGGCATCTGGTGGGGCCACTGTGTGATACAGGAAGCTGGACTAGATGGGCTTTTGGCCTGATCCAGCAGGGCTCTTCTTATGTTCTTATGGGGAGGGGGGTCATTTTATCTTCCTCCTTCTCCTCCTCCTCCGCCCACAAGTACTTTGCTTGCAGCACAGGGAGAGAGCACCTTCCCCTCCTCAGGGTCTTCTCTGCCCCCCCCCCGCCGGCATCATCATTGGCTTCCCTTTTATCTCCCCCCAGGACCCCATAAACCGCCCCACCCAGTTCACTGCCTCACCCCCTGTCAGCCCGAGGCTGCCCCAGGTGCCTTGTGCCGGCCTTCCCAGATCTAAAGTTGTTGTCACGCTAGGTCCGCCGCCCGTAACTTGCGCAGGATTGCGCTCTATGTCAGCTATCAAAATCTGTCAAATGTTAACAATTTGTCAAATGCCAAAGGATATCAAATACTGATATAAAATATTATATTATATTAACAGACCTACTATTCAAGTATTCTGGGGAGATCTCAAAACTATTTCACAGCAAAATTATCAGAGAAGACACTGGAGAGAAAAGTTGGGATCAAATTTATTTGAGCTGTAGCCCAAATTATGTAGATTATAGAGTCAGTTTACGCATTTCCTTCACCACCCCAGTGGACTAATACGGAAGAGCTAATACTCAAAGACATGACACAGCCTTAAATATTTATTATATTATGAATTATCAATGGTTTTTGAGTAGTGTCCCCCTGGAACTCTTTATACATATCAAGCGATGATTTCAGAAAAAAATAACAAGCCATCTAATGTACTATATGTATATGATTCCACTGTAGCTTTTGGAAGGTCAGCTCTGATAGTAACTTTGGAATTTGAAAGTCGAGAATCCAGGAAACATGAGAGGCAGTGCAGAAGTAATGGCATGGAAATCATTCTTCTGGGGGAAAGAACTGCTCCTATATCGAGGCATGAAAAAGCAATGAGGAAGGAAAAAGGTAATAACAGATAAAACCTGGAATCAAAGTACAAAAAATAATCAAATCCTTGAAGGTAAGTAGAGTAGTATTTTTCCAAATTCCTTAAAAAAATGTAATTAGAAGAATCAGGACAACGTTTCAAAATATTTACTGCACCATTGACTGTCAGAGATTAAGAGCTACAGAATCATATCTTTTCAAATTCACAACTCTCTCTCTCTCTCTCTCTCTCTCTCTCTCTCTCTCTCTCTCTCTCTCTCTCTCTCTCTCTCTCTCTCACTCACTCACTCACTCTCACTCTCTCTCTGTCTCCTGAGAGAGAGAGAGAGAGAGAGAGAGAGAGAGAGAGAGAGAGAGAGAGAGAGAGAGAGAGAGAGGAGGGGATGAGAATTCCATGTACTCAGATTCCAATTAAATATCATTAAGTTATTCTGCCACAGTTAAGAGTTATTTGCCAAGATTAAACCCATAGGGTAAACAATCAGGGAGAAACAATGCTCAGAAATTATTCCAGCTCAGATGATGGGCATTTTAAAAAAAACAAAGTGTCCCAATTAGACAAAGGCAGTTGCACTTTCAAGCAAATCATGCTTTCCAACATGACATCTCATTTATCACAGAATATGGTGGAGGAAAGTAGAAAGGAAAAGCATGGACGAAGAAAGAGGGATTTTCAAATGAAATCACACACACACACACACACACACACACACACACACACACACACACACACACGAGAGAGAGAGAGAGAGAGAGAGAGAGAGAGAGAGAGAGAGAGAGAGAGAGAGAGAGAGAGAGAGAGAGAGGTAGTTGCTGAAAGTTCTGAGAGAGAGAGAGGTAGTTGCTGAAAGTTCTGAGTGATTGAAACTGGGTTATATATTTTTGGTTCAAGCTGCCCTCCAGTATGAACAGATGAAAACAAGGGCACCCTTTGAATACCAGACTACTCTGCCTGTTGTCAGCTGTTTTTTTATTTTAATTTCCGCATTTATATACCGCCTTTCTTCTCCTCAGATTGCTCTTCAGATGTTACTCAAGGCGGTTTACATAGGCAGGCTGTCTAGACCCGATAAGGGTCTTTACAATTTTTGGTTCTATATACAGGTGGGCCCCCATATCCGCTGTGGATATGTTCCAGGCCCCTCCGTGGATACTTGAAACCGTGGATAAGAGCGAACAACCCCTCCATGGTTTCCTGAGGGCCCCCCCCACCCTGCCTCCCCTGCAGGCAGGCATGCTTGCCCCCCCAGCTCTTATTTTTCTTTCAGCAAGCTTTGTTTCTTCCTTAAAACAGAGAAGCAGCCTCCCTTGCAGGTAAATAGAACAAGACTAAGTCCTAGAGAGGCTCTGCAAGGTTTCTGTTAACCTTGCAGAGCCTCTCTAGGACTTAGTCTCATTCTACTTGCCTGCAGTAAGCAGCCGGAGTCTGCTTCTCCTGTTTATTTAAGGAAGAAACGAAGCTCACTGGAAAAAAGTAAAAGCCTGGGGGGGGGTCCCCACGATCTGTGGATAACTGAAACCGTGGATAATGAATCAGTGGATATGGGGGCCCACCTTCAACTCCAGATGGTTTCCTTCCACAGTGTAGTGATCTGCAGAACACAAGCCTCAAGCTTTCCGCAGGCAGCCACAAATCATGCCGAACAGGGGACTCTCCAGTTGTTATCGCTCTGTCACTGACATTCTTAGCATTCCAACATTCAAGACTTCCATCTGAAATGCTGCTCAGTCTGTCCGTAAAATGAGCTCACAGCTGTGCTCCGGGTGCAACAAGCCCTATGCCATGTACCAGTAGTTCCCCCAGGTACAGTACTTGAAATCCATATTATGTGCTCAGGAAAACTACATGTCCCAGCATTCCTAGCATCTGGGACCCCACTGTAACAGCACCAAAGGTGCTAGGGAGTCAGGCTTCCAAGACCTCCCCATCACTACCTTTGCTGCTGCCAGAAAAAAATGACAAAGCAAGTGAGTGACAGGACATGATATGAGGGCTGTTGAAGAGCCTGTAATGGCATTAGAACCCCATTACACTGCCTATGACATCGTCGAGTGCAACAGATTCTGAATTTTGGAAGTGGGTTTAGGAACAAAACAACAACTCAGCTATTTTCTGACTTTGAAGGAACATTGCTTGATTTGCTGAATTGAGTTGAGGGGGTTTACTCAACACGACTGATGCTTCCGGGACCATACCGGAATCCGGACTCGGGTCCCGGAATGTTTTCTGGGCCGGTTGGCAAGCTGCCGCTGCCATTTTTAAAATGTTAGAAACGTACCCGGGCGCCGGCATCTTGGATCGCGAAATCTCGCGAGATCCAACATGTCAGCGCCCAAATCTCGTGAGTCCCAGTTCAGAAACTTGAAAATCTGGTAAGCCTACCTAGTGGTGAAAGAAAGTGACCTCCTCATGTCTCCTCATGTCTCCTCCTCTTGCTTCACTGGTGACTGACTGACTGCCTTTGACAACAGGCAGACAACAGGATTAAATCCTGAAAGCAAGTCATCTAACTAAGGCCCAGGAAAGATGGATGCAGGAAAGGTTTTTGCCAAGGAACTGGGTCTCGAAAAGAGGCTTGAAGGATCAGGCTGTTTGAAGGCACGCATTCTCGAAGCTTGTTTGGTACTGTTTACAAAACCCTGAAATATATCCGTTTGGTGGATATACATAATTCAGAGGGCTGAGCACCATAAGAGATTGCTTTTATCTATTTATTGTTAGCACTGCCAAAGGTTATAAAACCATAAAAGGCAAACAGGGCATGAAGGACAGTTTTGCAAAGAATGTATTCATAATTTAAAGAGTTTGCAGCAGAGCCTTTCTGGGCTAGCCCGAATAATTCTGACAGTTGGCGATGGAGGGTATTCATTGCCACATACATAACTATGATGATCATTTAACATTCAAGCCGGGGCTTATTGTTAACGTCACAAAAGATTATGCACAGAGTTGCACATCTTGAGCCTTATTTACATGTCAAGTGAGAGCTGCCCAAGTTTGGCTAGGGCTGAGCTTTTTCTGAGGGATCCTACAGTCAGTTGCGGCTGCTTTTGAGTTCTTCCTGAAAGGCTGTTTCAGGAAGGAAGGATGACGTTTCTGATATGGCCCTCCTTGCGGTACATGCAACATGGGCGAGAGGCAGAGAGAAAGTGAGGCCGAGAGTGAAAGTGTTTTTACCCAACTGGCTCCAGCCTTGATTTGAAGTAACTGGATATTGTTGCCACTTTCACTGAAGCTGTTCCTGGTGAGTTTCAATGATGTAATGTCATTGACAGCCCAATCCTAACTATGCAGCAGTGTCAGCATGGCCTCCGCTGCATCCTGTGGGTGATTTTTGGCTGCTGGAGGTCCATGAGGGCGGGGCCGTTGGAAGGGGTGGAGCTCGAGGGGGCTGGAGAGGGTTCATAAAACATTTGCTGGCTGATGATGAGGGTCAGCAGTGGTACCTCTGAGGGCTTGACCCAAGGCTGAGGAACCCATGATGAGCAGGGAGCGAGGGCCCAAGGTGCAGAAACTTCCCTCCTCCCCTCCCTGAAACTCTGAGGCCGTTTGAAACACAGCCCCAGCCCCCTGGGTTGGGCCAGAGATGGAAGCCTCCTCTGGCAATAGGGAGACCTCACACTTTATATTCATTTTCAAGCAGAGATTGACCGGAGGATCCTGGCTGAGGGCCCACAGCCATCAGAGGATCCACCTGGCCTGAGAATGCCTGACCTCTCAGTTCCACTGCCAGGGGCAGTGGTAGCTCCCACTGTGTCATCAGTGGGTTGAACATAAGAAGGCCCATCTAGTCCAGCTTCCTGTATCACACAGTGGCCCCACCAGATGCCTCAGGGAGCACACAGCCAACAAGATAACCTGTTTCCCGTTGTCACTCCCTTGCACCTGGCACAGAGAAAACCCACTTCTAAAACCAGGAGGTTGCTTATGGCTTAAGAACATAAGAACATAAGAAGAGCCCTGCTGGATCAGGCCAAAGAAGGCCCATCTAGTCCTGTTTCCTGTATCACACAGTGGCCCCACCAGATGCGTCAGGGAGCACACAGCCAACAACATAACCTGTTTCCTGCTGCCACTCCCCTGCACCTGGCATACAGAGAAAACCTACTTCTAAAACCAGGATGTTGCTTATGGCTTGTAACCTGTGATGGTCTTTTCCTCCATGAATCTGTCCAAACCCCTTTTAAAGGCATCTAGGCCACCAGGTGCCATCACCATATCCTGTGGCAAGGAGTTCCACAGATGGCTGATGGATGGGGCCCCCAGTGCAGGACCTTGCCCCAAAGTCCTCAGAAAGCTGCTTGCAAGGCTGCAGAGACATCTATTTTGCAGCTCCTCCTGTTTGGAAGATGAAAAAAGAACACTTCTTTGAAGGACTTATTCTGTATCGAGTTTTCATTTTCATGGAATAATCAACCAGGGAAATAACATCCTCAAAGGATATAAGAAGGCTGTCTCTCTTCCAAACTACCACTAGTTCTCTTGTGCTCCATAAACTTGTGAATAAAAAGGGAGCATTACACATTCTTAATTAAGTTACTCGATGTACTTTTTTGTTCATGGAGAAATGATGGACCTAATTATTGCTAAGGAAATTAGAAAGGCATTGCAAACAGTCTGTTTAATACATACATACATACTGCAAAACAGTCATGATTAAAATTAAAAAGGATCTTAGGAGTTCAGAAAGTGCAAACATCTAGGAGGTCAATTACCGTATTGTCCCGAGTATAAGACGCACCTGATTATATGACGCACCCTTAAAGTTTGGTGCTATTAAAAAAATTTAATTAAATCACTGGCATTCCATTGCAACAGCCTGATTATAAGACGCACCCCTAGTTTAAAAACTTAAATTAGGAGACAAAAGTGAGTCTTATACTCAGACCAATACGGTATTTCTGATTTCAAAGCCTTGAATTCCTGAGCAATTCCGAGGAACACCTTCCCTGGCAAAGCTCAATGAGATCAGTCTTAGGAGAGTTAAAGTCATCTGATCTTATATTCTGCGTTTCTTTAAAGAGGGGAAGAACCAAACATCCATTCAAGTATGAATTAATAATTTGCCTTAGACCTCACCCTTACAAAGGGGGGGGAACTAGTTGATGTGGAGGTGGAGGGAACCTTAGAAGTGAGTGACTAGATCCTCTTGGGAGTCATAATCGAAGCCGGAGCAGGTAGGTCTGGCATTTTGGCAGAGGGGGTGTTCCAGGGGGAGGGGCATTCCAGGGGGAGGGGCATTCCAGGGGAGGTTTGGGCATGGATTGAGCTGGGCTGGGGGAATGTCGAGGGCAGGCCGGGGTCAGATATCATTGGCAGCCGTAGCACTGATATCCTATCACCCGGGCCGACTCCCCCCCCCCCCAAAAAAAAACTACTTGGATTTATGCCATCAAAAGAGCTGGCATGGATCTGAGAAGACCCATTGGGGACCATAGTGTGGCAGAGTAGGTAAGTTTAAAAGTCCTTTGCTTACCTCTCTACCGCTCCCTGGTCGGCCCATAGCATGCAGCAGAGGCTGCGCCAGTGTCTCTGCATGCTCTGGGCCAGCCCTGGATAGGATTAGGTTATTAATTTGTGTATTGTGAAACACCTATTTCGTTAGTTAGCTATGTAAACTGCTTTGTGAACTGCTTTTTTGTTGAAAAGTGGTATATAAATGTTAGAAGAAGAAGAAGGTTTCATTGATCCAGTAACTTCAGTGCTTGCGGAGAACTTCTGTAAATGTTCCTTTCCTGCTTGCAGGTGTAGCTTTTCTTCCAGGGGAGGTGGGGTTGGAGGAGATAGGTCTTTACAGGTCATGGGATAGACCCACATCTCCCCCATCTATCAGCCATGCTAGGCCTGCCCCAATCCAGGGATCTTGCATTGTTTGATAACATGCTTTCTTATGCAGTCAACATTTATTCCGGTTTTATACCTTGACATATGAATGTACCTAATGACTGGTTCACATTGCTGGAAAGAGTTGTGTGTACTGTACTCGACATGACTCTAGGCACTTCTCCATGTGCTTTTGCTGGGAGGCAGCCTGGTATGAATTGGTTCTTGACAACGTATGAGTGAATGTGTCACACTTATATGATAGCAGCCTTATGTAATAAGCAGGCACATGGAAGCCCTTAGGCTGAGATTTGTGCACTTGGGCGATATATGCTTCTAGGAGTGTGAATCAGCCAGATATCTTTCATAGTTCTCTCTCTCTCTCTCTCTCTCTCTCTCTCTCTCTCTCTCTCTCTCTCTCTCTCTCTCTCTCTCTCTCTCTGTGTGTGTGTGTGTGTGTGTGTGTGTGTGTGTGTGTGTGTGTGTGTGTTGCTTTCTACTTGTAATCCTAGATTACATTTTCTTAAAACAAGCAAATATACCTGGAATCATAAGTTGTTTGTATTTCACCCATTCATTTCAGTCTTTAATGTTTTAATGATTTAATTTAATGTCTTAATGATCATAATAAACACTTTACAACTGTAGTAAATACGCTATAGCTGATTTTTTTTTACAGACCTTTAATTAGTCTAATTAATTGTAATCAAAGGTTTGGTGTAAATCTTGTAAACCTACCTATCAATGAAGGACTCAGTGCAAACATTTCTCCCCTCATACTAGAGCATGTAGCCCTCTGAAGGGAGGGCCCGCAGTGCAGTGGCAGGACACATACTTTACTACCGTTTCAGTCGCCGGCATCTCATGCAGTAGGGCAGCGATATTCAACCAGTGTGCCTTGACACATTGGTGTGCTGTGAAAGCTCTGCAGGTGTGTGCCGCAGGAGTTTGGAGCACAGCGGTTGAAAATGGCTGAAAAACCCTTCCAGGTTCTGCAGCTCTGCTTCTAGGGCAAATGGCAGTAGTAACAAATTGTCTGTCCCTCTTCCTCTGCCGGATTCCCTAACCCTGAAATGCTTTGGTGAGCTTCTGTACAAAACAGAAACAGGTGGTTTCTGTTGCATCTTGTAGAAATTGTTGTACTTATATGGGATGCACCTGTCCTTAGGAGATTGTCCTAAGAAAATATTTCTTTACCCAGCGTGTAATTCATCTGTGGAACTCCTTGCCACAGGATGTGGTGATGGCACCTGGCCTGGATGCCTTTAAAAGGGGTTTGGACAGATTCATGGAGGAAAAGACCATCACAGGTTACAAGCCATAAGCAACGTCCTGGTTTTAGAAGTGGGAAACAGGTTACCTTGTTGTCTTGTGCTCCCTGGGGCATCTGGTGGGGCCACTGTGTGATACAGGAAGATGGACTAGATGGGCGTTTGGCCTGATCCAGCAGGGCTCTTCTTATGTTCTTATGTTCTTATGTCCTCAAAGTTATTAGCATTCACTGAAAATATCCAAATGAGCTTCCGGGATTTTTGAGGGCATTGTTGTCTCCTGTGATGTATCTTTGTGACACAGAATCTCTCAATGACACATGCAGACCTGTTCTTCTTTAATGATGCCATTATCCTTTAAGACAAGTTGCATAAATATAGTTGTTGAAACTAGCGGGTGATGTCTTTATTGCCAGAATAAAGAAATGGCAGCATACACAAGCAGTCCCCTTGCTAAATTATTTAAAACAAGTCAAAAAATAATTATGTTCCAGCTGCATGCATTAGAACCTCTGGTTTAATAAGCAACATGGGGTTTAGAAACTGTGAATAATTTAAAAAGAAACACTTCTGGGTTTTTGGGTTTTGTGAAAAGGATTTGCTAGTTCCTATTGTATTGTTTCTCCTTCATGGATCATTGCCTTGTCGTGGCGAAGGGGCTTGCGTAACTCAATGAAGCCATGAGCTATGCCGTGCAGGGACACCCAAGACGGACAGGTCGTAGCAGAGAGTTCTGACTAAAAGTGATCCACTGGAGAAGGAAATGGCAACCCATTCCAGTAACCTTGCCAAGAAAATCCCATGAACAGTACCAAAAGGATAAAAGATATGACGCCGGAAGATGAGCCCCTCAGGTCGGAAGGTGTCCAATATGCTACTGAGGAAGAGCGGAGGACTATTCCAAGTAGACCCAGAAAGAGTGAAGCGGCTGGGCCAAAGCCAATAGGACGTCCAGCTGTGGATGTGTCTGAGGTTGAAAGGAAAATCCAATGCTGCAAGGAGCAATACTGCTTAGGAACATGGAATGTGAGGTCTATGAATCAAGGCAAGCTGGATGTGGTCAAAAATGAGATGATAAGATTGAACATTGACATCTTGGGAATCAGCGAACTAAAATGGACGGGCATGGGCGAATTTAAGTCAGGTGACCATCATATCTACTACTGTGGGCATGAATCCCTTAGAAGAAATGGAGTAGCCCTCATAGTCAATAAAAGAGTGGGAAAGGCAGTACTGGGGTGCAACCTCAAAAACGACAGAATGATTTCAGTTCGAATCCAAGGCAAACCATTCAACATTACAGTAATCCAAGTGTATGCCCCAACCACTGATGCCGAAGAAGATGAAGTTGACCGGTTCTATGAAGACCTACAACACCTTCTAGAACTAGCACCCAAAAAAGATGTCCTTTACATCATAGGAGACTGGAATGCTAAAGTAGGAAATCAAGAAATAAACGGAACAGGCAAGTTTGGCCTTGGAGCGCAAAATGAAGCAGGGCAAAGGCTAACGGAGTTCTGTCAAGAGAACACGCTGGTCATAGCAAACACTCTTTTCCAACAACACAAGCGGCGACTCTACACATGGACATCACCAGATGGTCAATACCGAAACCAGATAGATTATGTGCTTTGCAGCCAAAGATGGAGAAGCTCTATACAGTCAGTAAAAACAAGACCTGGAGCTGACTGTGGCTCAGATCATGAGCTTCTTATTGCAAAATTCAGGCTTAAATTGAAGAATGTACAGAACACCACTAGACCAGTCAGATATGACCTAAACCATATCCTTTATGAGTATACAGTGGAGGTGAAGAATAGATTTAGGGCATTAGACCTGGTAGACAGAGTGCCTGAAGAACTATGGACAGAAGTTCGTAACATTGTACAGGAGGCAGCAACGAAAACCATCCCAAAGAAAAAGAAATGCAAGAAAGCAAAGTGGCTGTCAGATGAGGCTTTACAAATAGCTGTGGAAAGAAGGAATGCAAAAAGCAAGGGTGAAAGGGAAAGATATAAACAACTGAATGCAGATTTCCAGAGAACAGCAAGGAGAGATAAGAAGGCCTTCTTAAATGAACAATGCAAGGAAATCGAGGAAAACAACAGAATGGGGAGGACTAGAGATCTCTTCAAGAAAATTGGAGATATCAAGGGAACGTTTTGTGCAAAGATGGGCATGATAAAGGATAAAAAAGGAGGGACCTAACAGAAGCAGAAGAAATTAAGAAGAGATGGCAAGAATACACAGAAGAACTATACAAGAAAGATCTGAATGTTCCTGATGACCACACTGGTGTGGTCACTGACCCAGAGCCAGACATCCTAGAGAGTGAAGTCAAGTGGGCCTTAGGTAGCATTACTAACAACAAAGCTAGCGGAGATGATAATATCCCAGCTGAGCTACTTAAAATCCTAAATGATGATGCTGTGAAAGTGCTGCACTCAATATGCCAACATATTTGGAAAACTCAGCAGTGGCCAAAGGATTGGAAAAGGTCAGTTTATGTTCCAATTCCAAAGAAGGGCAGTGCCAAAGAGTGTTCAAACTATCGCACGATTGCACTCATTTCACATGCTAGCAAGGTTATGCTCAAAATCCTACAAGCTAGGCTTCAGCAGTACGTGGACCGAGAACTACCGGAAGTACAAGCTGGGTTTCGAAGAGGCAGAGGAACTAGAGATCAAATTGCCAACATGCGCTGGATCATGGAGAAAGCCCGAGAGTTCCAAAAAACCACCTACTTCTGCTTCATTGACTACGCAAAAGCCTTTGATTGTGTGGATCACAACAAACTGTGGCAAATTCTTAAAGAGATAGGGGTACCAGACCACCTTACATGTCTCCTGAGAAACCTGTATGCGGGTAAAGAAGCAACAGTTCGGACCGGCCATGGAACAACCGACTGGTTCAAAATTGGGAAGGGAGTACGGCAAGGCTGTATATTGTCACCCTGCTTATTTAACTTATATGCAGAGTACATTATGAGAAATGCAGGGCTGAATGAATCACAAGCCGGAATCAAGATTGCCGGGAGAAATATCAACAACCTCAGATATGCAGACGATACCACCCTAATGGCAGAAAGTGAAGAAGAACTAAAGAGCCTCTTGATGAGGGTGAAAGAGGAGAGTGCAAAAGTTGGCTTGAAACTCAACAATAATAAAACTAAGATCATGGCATCTGGTCCCATCAATTCCTGGCAAATAGAAGGGGCAGAAATAGAAGCAGTAACAGATTTTACTTTTCTGGGCTCCAGGATCACTGCAGACGGAGACAGCAGCCATGAAATTAAAAGACGCTTACTCCTTGGAAGGAAAGCTATGGCAAACTTAGACAGCATAATAAAAAGCAGAGATATCACCATGCCAACAAAAGTTCGTATAGTCAGGGCGATGGTGTTCCCAGTAGCAATGTATGGTTGCGAGAGTTGGACCATAAGGAAGGCTGAGCGCCGAAGAATAGATGCTTTTGAACTGTGGTGCTGGAGAAGACTCCTGCAAGTCCCTTGGACTGCTAGGAGATCAAATCAGTCAATCCTAAATGAAATCAATCCTGACTGTTCCCTGGAAGGACAGGTACTGAGGCTGAAGCTCAAATATTTTGGCCACCTAATGTGAAGAGAGGAGTCTCTGGAGAAGACTCTGATGCTGGGAAAGATTGAAGGCAAAAGGAGAAGGGGAAGGCAAAGGATGAGATGGTTAGACAGCATCACTGATGCAACGAACATGAAAATGAGCAAACTCAGGAAGATAGTGGAGGACAGGAAGGCCTGGCGGGATATGGTTCATGGGATCACGAAGGGTCGGACACGACTTAACGACTGAACAACAACAACAAATTTTATTGTTTCACAAATTAATCTAGTGACCAGGTACATTTGCATGTCTTTGACTTCCAGTGGCAACCAGGGATGTGGATCAAGTCTCTGACTCCATGTTTCGAGTCAAGTCCCAAGTCTTTGCCTCCAAGTCCTAAGTCTTTGGTTGTGCGTTGCGAGTCCCTATCTATTTAATGGAGAAAGTAGGTTTAAACCTGAATAAAATTGGACTTGTCATAGAAAGGCTCCAAGTCTCAAGTCGAGTCTTTTGAGTCTTTTACAACCGCTGAGTCAAGTCTGAGTCATGTCATTGATGCAACTTGAGTCTGACTCAAGTCCGAGTCTATAGACTCAAGTCTACATCACTGGTAGCGGCACAGAGACAGGAAGTGAGGCGGGGCCAGACTGAGGAGACCAGGAATCCAGGGAGCCTTGACACTGAGACTGACCCAATAGCAGGAACCTCCTAAGCCTGGGGCTTCTGAGCTCAGAGCCCCACAGACTACAGCCTTCAAGCCAGGTTTTGTATAGGGACTGGCATTGCGCCCCCCCCCCCCCAGCAATGGTATCATGCTTAGTTTAGCCTGCTCACCAATTCAGGCAATGTGCGCCCAGTGAGTGATTTCAGAGAGCTGATTGGTGGCAGGCTCCAGGTCGGAAAACTGCGCCTTTAATAAAGCTGTTCACTCCTCAGCAAATGGGTGGAGCCTGAGAGGGATAGTCAGACCCAAAAAGTATAAAAGGGCTCAGTTGAGCCTGATGTTTCATTCCAACCAGTCGTCTGATCCCTAGTATCCCGGAAGACTGGCCTCTGACCGTACTACTATCTTGTTCCAGGATTGAACCCCAGCAGTGTTTCCTGCCTGTCCTTTTCTTCTGTCCCACACCGCTCACTGGATCGCCCCCCCTCCTAGTGACGCCCCTGGTCTCAGAACTCACCACCTCCATTTCTCACTCAGATCTGTCACAAAACCTGAAGTTAGGAGTTCTACTAAGTGTGGCACTTGGTGTGGCACTGGCACGTGGCCTTGGCTGGTACCCACCCCTTTCGCTAACTTGAAAGCCCCCCCCCCGTAACAGCTAACGCCCCACCCTCCAAGCTCCTGATGGAGTGAGAGGAGTTCTTGCATGCAAGTGGCTTCGATGGGGGAAGTGGCTGAGGGCCAAAGGAAAAAAGAAGAAATGTCCCACTGCAATCTTTCCCGTACTCAGGGGGGCAATTTTATAATTTGCAGAAGCATCACGACCCTTCACTGTTCTGGACGTGCTGTCACAGTCACACTTACTGAACGTGTTGCCAACCCATCTGGCTTCAGCCTCATGGCAGTACTGTACTGTGAACCTTTCTGGGGGTAATCACAACCCACCGAACAGGCTCTCAGCTGCCAATTGGAATACTGTACAAGCTCTGGGACTCCATCGAGATTAAACCTAAACACGTAGCCGCTAAATGAGCCTGCAGTCGCGTTGTTGTTGTTGTTTTTGCGTAGCCGCTACATAAAAACACTCGTGTATGAGATGAACACCAGGAAGGTTCCAAACAGAACGACAGCAGAAGAAAGAGGCCGGACTTGGAGCTGCGAGGAAGGTGGGTCTGAACAGAAAACAAATGCATATCAAGCAGAAGATATTTGATTTCTCCTGAGTTACATTCATTTTATAGTTTATGGTATAATGAGATCTGCAGAGGCCCAATAGCTGGAGGAACAGCAGAGTTGTGCCTGGTAGAGCTGGTAGGGCAAGTTAACACTTTTCCCTGAATGCATAACACTGCTTAATGTGTGTGTTCTTTTCTGAAAAAATAGCAACCGGGTGTGTGTGTGTGGTGGTCCGCAAAAAACAACAACAGGACTTCAGGACTCTGTCTCCGCTGTAACTCTGTTCCCAAACACACACACACACACACACACACACACACACACACACACACACACACACACACACACACACACACTTGTGTGTGGTGTCATTTTGAAGAGAAGAGAGGCTTCCAAGGGAGAAGAAGAAACTGAAGGTACTCAATTTTTAATTGAGAACCAAAGAGACAGGGAGAAGGAAAGAGGGGTGTCACGTGGGGCTCATGGATCTTCACTGACCCATTGGCACCCACAGGGTCCTTTCTGGTTCTGGAGAACTCAGGAAATGATGCTGGCAACGTAGCCCCCAACAGAAGAACCACTCAATTAACAGAAGTCACTGAGAATTAAAGGGTGGGGAGAGAGAGTGTGAGGGCTAAGGGTTGCCCATCTCTAATAAATAAAAGCCATCTGAATCTGGGTGCCAGATTGTAGACACTCGTTTGCAGGGTATGGAGGAAAGGTCCATCACAGCTTACAAGCCATGATGGGGATAAGCAACCTCCTGGTTGTAGGAGTAGGTTTTCTCTGTGCCAGGTGGAAGGGAGTGGCGACAGGATACAGGCATCTTGTTGTCTTGTGTGCTCTCTGAGGGATCTGGTGGGGCTACTGTGTGATACAGGAAGCTGGACTAGATGGGCCTTTGGCCTGATCCAGCAGGACTCAGTGGTGTTGTTGTGCCCCCACGTGGTGGGGGCTGCCAACGCGACGCGCCCACATGACGGGGGTCGTGACGTCAGCACGGGGCTGTGATCCCCCCCCCCCGCAGTTTGGATTCCATTTCGGAGCCGTTCGGACCGAGGGCGGGCGGGAGGGCCGAAATGCAGCTGGGATGGTTGCAAAGAAACAACGGGAACAACAGTAAGTGGCCTGCGACGTTCCGCCCCCTCTAAAAGCAGCACTTGGTGCCTAGGGCACCAAGCCCCCCCCCCAGACGACGCTACTGGCAGGACTCTTCTTACGTTCTTATGACCCTCTCTGTGCACTGTCAGTCGACTGGGAGGGAGGGAAGGAGGGAGGGCTTGAAGCATGCAAGCCTTGCACGGATTCTCCTGTCGTCCTTCTCGCCTGGCCAGTCAGACTGGCTCCCCTTCTGTGTGCAGAACGTCAATGGAAAGTGAGCAACTCAGAAGGAGGACAGGAGGCAGCAACAGAGACTGCCCCTTATAAAGGTGGGTGGGTGGTGGGGAGGGACAGGAGTCAGCAGCAGAGACTGCCCCTTATAAAGGTGGGTGGGTGGTGGGGAGGGACAGGAGTCAGCAGCAGAGACTGCCCCTTATAAAGGTGGGTGGGTGGTGGGGAGGGACAGGAGTCAGCAGCAGAGACTGCCCCTCATAAAGGTGGGTGGGTGGTGGGGAGGGACAGGAGGCAGCAGCAGAGACTGCCCCTTATAAAGGTGGGTGGGTGGTGGGGAGGGACAGGAGTCAGCAGCAGAGACTGCCCCTTATAAAGGTGGGTGGGTGGTGGGGAGGGACAGGAGGCAGCAGCAGAGACTGCCCCTTATAAAGGTGGGTGGGTGGTGGGGAGGGACAGGAGGCAGCAGCAGAGACTGCCCCTTATAAAGGTGGGTGGGTGGTGGGGAGGGACAGGAGGCAGCAGCAGAGACTGCCCCTTATAAAGGTGGGTGGGTGGTGGGGAGGGACAGGAGGCAGCAGCAGAGACTGCCCCTTATAAAGGTGGGTGGGTGGTGGGGAGGGACAGGAGTCAGCAGCAGAGACTGCCCCTTATAAAGGTGGGTGGGTGGTGGGGAGGGACAGGAGTCAGCAGCAGAGACTGCCCCTTATAAAGGTGGGTGGGTGGTGGGGAGGGACAGGAGGCAGCAGCAGAGACTGCCCCTTATAAAGGTGGGTGGGTGGTGGGGAGCCGCCGCAGGGATAGGTCAGCTGGTCTCTTGGGAGCTCCTGGGCCTGGGCCAGCCAGCCTCTGATGCCAGCCCTGCTTGGGTTACATGGATATTCTCGAGATGTGAAATGAAAGCCATGGAAAAGTTTTTCAGCTGGAAATATAATAATGTGCTGTGCCAAAGACTCCCTTCTAAGCATGTTTATCAATCACCTGCTAATACAGACAGTCTGTTCTGCCCACAACAATTTGCACTGCAGGGAAGAAACTCTGTAAATCAATTAAACACAAATTAGAAAATCCTCCAGCATCCATTAAAAAAATGGCAGCTTAAGCCCCGATAAGAGAAGGCAACATTTATATGAGGGTGATTTGCTTTCATAAAATTCAATTACAAGTTATAGGCAGTCATTTCTCTTCCCTTGACGAGGCGATCGGGGGGGGGGGGGGGCAGAGTCCTCTACACCTTCTAAGAAAATGTGCTAATTAAAATTTGCATTTACTTATGATCAGGTTTATTTGATTGGTACACAATGAATGTGCCCACCTGAGAGTGGTGCTTGTGAGGAGTGCATTGTTTTAGGATTTCTCTTGACTGGGTAGATGCGAGGGCCCTTCCGTCCTGAGCAATGAAGGCTTTTCAGAACACAGTCCATGAACGTTCGCTAGACTGGACTTCCCCTGCTGTCTGGACATTGACTGTGGTGCTGAAATCTCCAGGGGCTGCTCCCAGCGCTCTGTTTAATGCGCTGTGATGTGATGAATGCTGGGTTCTGTCTCTATTCCCCCCCCAGAGGAGTTTCTATGGTAGGAGCGTAGTTTCTATGGAATGGCTCCAACAGCAAGGGGGTGGGGCCCACTGGCGTCGCTGGAGGTGGGGCGGAAAGCTAAGTTCTGCAGCTTTCCGCCCCACCGTTACTCTCTGGTACGAGGCGCCCTGCCCCCTCGTCGTAGGAGCCCGTCAGCGGAGAGAAAGCAACGCGCATGAGAGTCCCTGCCCGTTGCTTTCTCTCCGCTGACGGGCTCCTACGACGAGGGGGCGGGGCGCCTCGTACCAGAGAATAACGGTGGGGCGGAAAGCTGCAGAACTTAGCTTTCCGCCCCACCTCCAGCGACGCCAGTGGCGGGGCCTCCTCGTTCTGGTTTGTAAATGGGGACTAGGACGGGCCGCAACTTACGGTACCGCCCCTACCGTAGAAATGCCTCTGTTTCCCCCGTTTCTCATTTTTTTGGACTCTTCTAATTCCCCAGAAGTTTCTGTGTTGGTTCAGCAGCCTAAAACCTGCTGGGACATCCTCCTCCTGCAGGAGACTGTGTCCTCTGTAAGAAAAGGCCATTTCCAGACAGCCATGTGCTGGATGTGTATTTGCTCCTTCTCTGTGGCAGGACTAGCCAAACCCCCAACTGAGACTGGCATTTGCCTACCTATTGGGCAGCCAAAACCATCTGCCTAGGTCAGGGGTGGCCAACCTTCCACCATTAGGGCCTCTGTGTTCTTAAGAGTTGTGCAGAAGACAGAATCTTGGCAGCTGCAAGTGCTGATGGTGCTGCTAAAGCAGCTGGACCTGCTGAAATGGCCTCACCTAGACAACGATTTAAAGGGCCAGCATTCATGTTGAAAGGTTGGCCACCACTGGTCTAGGTAAAGGGGTGGGATAGAGTGGCCATGTGGTTTCCACTCATCCAGTCAGGCGATCTGATGACATTATCAACCTTAGGTTTCTTAAGTTCAAGCACAAGGATGTTTAGTGCCCCAAATGCTGTAGTCTTTCCTCATAAGGGAGATGCCCCAGCCCACTAATCATTTTGGTCGCTCTCTTCTGCACCTTTTCCAGTTCCACTACTATCCTTTTTGAGATGCAGCGACCAGAACTGGACGCAATACTCCAGATGTGGTCTTTCCATTGATTTGTACCATGAACCATGTGCTCCTTGGAGCTAAGAGTGAGAACCAACCACCCTGAACTCCTTGGAGAAAGGGTTACAATGTGAATTATAATACTTGGTGGTGCCTGGCGAGTCATGAACCCCTTCCTGAGGGAGTCACCTTCCACTCTTCCCTGTATAGGTTGTGATTGTGCCAGGACAGTGATATGATGTTGGAGTGGGACATTGGACAACGACCGATCTCTGGGTATTGCAAGACCTGTCTCCTCTATGGATATTTCTGTTTAGCAAGACAGCTCTGAAGAATTCCTACCATTCATTGGCTAATTTTGCATGGTCCCTTCTGCTTCCTTTTAGATCTGCTTTATTAGGAATACTGACATTGTACTTGACAAAGATGACACAAATTGGGTTCATTTAAAAAAGAAATGACCTTGTCACACAAAATGTATATCCCCTATTCTCAGGTGTTCTAGCGAGCCATCTATTTTATGATTACATTCTTCAAGGCCTTGGTGTCCAGGAATGATAAGTTGCGAAAAGACTTCAAAGATGTACCTTTTCCCTAAACTGCGCCAACTGAAAGATTATTTATGCTCCAGGTAATTGCTGAGGAAATGACAATTCCAGTGGGAGGGATCTCTGCGAACACTCATTCTCTTTTAATTTCATTACATTATGTTTATTCCTGCCTTGTGGATATTGTTTGCCTCGAAAACATCCTTTTGGTGCATTAAACTGTTAGTAAATCGATCAATTAAATACACAGTAGACCGAACGGAGGTGTAATTGGCATCGGCCCTTGAGAAGGCTAAGCCGAAACCTGGAAACGGAGTGAAAGCACCTCATCAATAGAGGATTTGTATCAAATCATATGCAAGAAATCAAACACCCAAAAAGCAGAAAGGAGGGAGCCAAATCATATTGTGAGGTTTACATCCTGGTGCTAACATTCCAGGGCTGGCCTCAAATGAGAGTGCCAGCAGTCGGGTTCTGCCACCTTAATACCTACTATGACACTCTGCTGGGGTTGCAAGTCAGGCAGGGGGAACTCTGCGCTTCAAGGGCGCCCCCTAGGCTGCAGTACCAGCCTGTTTGAGCATTCTGTCAGCTGACAGCAAAGGCCAATCCCTGTCCACCAGGCCCTATAAAGCCCTCCCCCCAGAGCTTGCCCCTCAGTCTAAGCAACTTGTCTCTGGTATGGGGCATGCTGTATATTTGCTCTGCTTTGCACACTGAAAATCTCAGGAATGGTGCTTGCTGTCAGTCTAACCCATGGATATTTAACCACAACAGTGCCGTTTTAGCAAATAGCACTTGGGGGTTCAATAGCTGCTTTTTGGGGGGGGGGTGATTTTTTGCAGGAAAACAGTGAGGAGAGTGAAATACCCCCTATTCTTCATGCTACAGTTCTGATACAGCTGCTGCTTGTAAACCACAAGCTGTTAACCACACAGTAATGCATTTAGCATTGTGTGTAGTTGCTCTCTAGTACAAGACAGCTGAGCTTCACATGTTCCTTTGCCACCTGGCATTGGCACCACTGTGTCTGATTCTGGCCAGCTCCCTCTGGGTCCCAAAGCCCAAGTGATCTAAGTTTGCAGGCTGCAAACATGAACATCTTCCCTTCTGATGGAATGCGGAGAAGTCTACTAACAGGGACAAAGTATTTGCTTGCTATCCAGTGGTAGCAACTGTGCTCCCCATTCCTGCTGGGTGAAATTTTTCTAGCTCTTTCTTAACCCACAAGATGCCAGAGTGATGGCACGAAACATTCTTCCTTGCTCTGACTTGGCTTCATCATGATGCCTCATCCAGAAGCCAAATAGGAGTGTGGAAAATGCTTCCTGCCAGCTCCTCTTGTGGGTAAAAGAGAAAGAGAATCCCCAAAGGAGCAAGGAGCCTCTGGTTCCTGATTGGCTGATGATCCCTGAACTTGAGGCTCTGATCCTGCTACCACTTAGGAGGCTAAGTGGTAGCAGGATCAGCACCAGCAAACCCTAAAACAACCTTTGCCTTCTTTTGCTTTCTTAGAGAGGCCAATAATGAGCAAGCAAAGTGATCCTTCTTGCTGTATCAATTCAACATCCTGGATAGATTGCTTTTGTTTTTCCTGCTTTGCTGCAGAACTCTCCATTCTGCCTCTTTAAAAGGTAAGGCCAGGAGACCTCAGGGTGAGAAAGGCCGTGTGAGAGAACTGAGGGAACAATCTCTGTTCTGCAGCAGACACCTGGATGAGCAGTTAGGCCTCCATGACCTTTGCAGCCTATGCCCAGATGGACTGGAAACTAGAGACTGTGCTTTACCAAGCTCCACTTTTATGCACTGTACTGGGTTTTTCCAAGGGCGTTACAGCAGTGGTGTAGCTAGACCAGGGTGGAGGTAAGTAGTTCTGCGAGACTCCATTATACCGGAGTCAGCGGCCCCTCCCCATCAGAGCTAGTCTGGTGGAGGCGGCAACATAAGAAGAGCCCTGCTGGATCAGGCCAAAGGCCCATCTAGTCCAGCTTCCTGTATCTCACAGTGGCCCCACCAGATGCCTCGGGGAGTACAAAGCCAACAAGATAACCTGTTTCCTGTTGTCACTCCCTTGCACCTGGCACAGAGAACCTACTTCTAAAGCCAGGAGGTTGCTTATGAACCTGTGGGACACTCCCCTGTCGCCGCCGGAATAGCTCTGCTGGTGAGGTGGAGGGGCTGCTGACTCCGGTGTAACAGAGTCTTGCAGAACTACTTGCCTCCGCCCCGGTCTAGCTATGCCACTGCGTTATACTTACTAGGAGAGGAATGCTGTGTACTCATGTATCCAATAGTCTCTGCTTCTAGTTTACTTTTAATGCACTCTAAGCACTGAACTTCTTATCATATTTAATCAAAAGCTTAGCTGTAGGACAACACGATGGCTCGGCCAACCTGGGGCAAGAGGACTGCAGCAATACATTGCAAACAGACTGCAGATGGGAGAGGTGAAATAATTTCCTCTGATTACATTCATGTCTTCCCAGAACAAAAATGACATGATGATTTGCAGCCTGATTGCAAACAGGGCTGAAATCATGGGCTATAGAAAAATGCTGGCATTTTAAAGGGCACGTTTAACACCTTCAAGGAGCCATTGTAAATCTGTAGGAAAACAATTGAAATGTTTTCATTTCTGCATTTAGGCCGTCTCGCTCGTCTAACGAGCTCTTTGGCTTCTCATAATTATGACACCATTAGGCATATGAAGAGCACATTCGTATGTCATGAACTCGGCAGAACCTAAAAGGGCTAATTTCTCCGGGGCCAATTAGGTAATCATTTGATTGCTATCTCTCTTGTCAATGTTTGACTGCTTTTGCTTATTGAGAGACTGAGCCATGCTGTCCCAACCAAGGAAAGATGCCACATGTATAGGGCTTTCCGTCCGTTTAAGTGTGTTGCACTGATTGATCTGCTTTGTGACTGTTGTGGAAATGGAATAAATTTGCCTATTACCATGCAAAGTGGGGAAGGGCCATATTACCATATTTCCTCGATTCTAAGACGCACTTTTTTTCCCAAATTTAGCAACTCAAAAAGGGGGTGTGTCTTAGAATCGAGGGTGTGCAAAATGCACCCCCAAAATGCCATCTTCTTACTTACCATGGCTTGGGGGAGGCCTGCACGACCCTCTGCAGGCCTCCTTGATCTTCAATTCGGCGAAAAAGGTGGTTTGGGGGCATTTCCAGTTTTCGTGAAAACCGGAAATGCCCGAAAACCACCGTTTTTCGCCAAACTGAAGATCAGGGAGGCCTGCAGAGGGTTGCGCAGGCCTCCCTGAAGGCCCCACCCCAAGCCCCAGTAAGAAATCATCAGAAGCTGTCTTCAGCATCAGAGCGGGGCAATCAGAGAGGAGCAAGTGGGGCAAGCTCTCAGGAAGAGAGCAGGTCAGGCTAGCTGCAAGGCAAGCTGGGGAGAGTTGGTGCTGAGTGGGGAAATTGTGTGTCTTACAAGCCAGGATTTTTTTCCCCTGCTGATGGTAGTGAAATTAAAGGTGTGCCTTAGAATCGATTGCGCCTTAGAATCGAAGAAATACAGTATATCTCAGAGGTGAAGCACACAAAGAGCCAGATTCACTCAATGGGCAAGCGGCATCTCAGAGAGGAGAACTGGGAAAGCTGGAGACCTCGGAGAGCCACAGATGGTTGGGGTTATTAGACAGCATTTGCATGATTCCTTATAAGAACGTCATTCTAGTAGCTGCTCATCATTTACTACCTGGAATACCTGCATGGGGGGAGAGGTTTTATGTAAATTAAGAATGGTTAGTATTAACAAGGGCATGCTTGCACAACATGAACGAGTGGTTACCTAATAAAGCCCAGGGCAAGGTTGGAGGGCAAGGTTGGAGGGCAGCAGGTGTGGCCTGGAGGTTGAGCCAGTGCCCTGCCTGAAGAAGCTTAGCATGGTCGATCTCGGTTCTCGCTTGGATGGGAGACGGAAGCTGCTGATAGACCTCGCAAAGGCACTGAGAAGGCAGCGTGAGCACGTGGAACGCGGAGGAGTCAGCTGCTAGAGAGATAACATCTTGACAAACATCCGAGGGCGAACTGCGGTAAACTGTGAAGCTTGGAAGTGCAGAGCACAAGCCAGAAGGAGGGCTGCACTCGGAAGGGAAACATCTTGTGTATGGAAGGTTCTATATATGAATAGAGCAATATTGTAAAGACCCTTATCGGGTCTAGGATAGCCTGCCTGTGTAAACCGCCTTGAATAAATCTGATGATGAGTAAGGCGGTATATAAATACAGTCAATAAATAAATAAATAAATAAATAAATCAGTCATATTGCAGACGCCAATCGGGCCTGGATGGGTCATGGCCTATAGGGCTGGCCCAAGGCCTCCTGGTGCCAAAGATGGCATGTCGAATGCTGTCCTGGTGACCTGCCAGCCTCTCCTCCTCCGACTGCCTGGGTGGAAAAGAGGGGGCAGACAGGACCAGTGGAAGCAAGTGGCATGTGGAGGTGACTGCCCCCCACAATCTCAGGCGGCATCATGGAAGGGCCAGCCTTTATACCGCCATGAGTTCCACTGTGGAAGACGGGGGGGGGGGAGGCAAAGTCAGGGCCCTTCAGTTGCATATAATACATGATATGCTGAGCGAAGGGCAGAGGAATGAACCCACCATAAATGATAACACACAGGATAAGGAAATATAGCACCATGAAGACTAGCTGCTGCCTTGGGCCACGAATATTTCCCAGGCATAAAAATAAGGTACAAGCAGGGTGATGATACTAGACTTTACAAGAGATGAGCGACTCTGGCTAAGCAGGAATCTTGCATCTCCTCCACCTCCTCTCTTCCTAGCAAAAGACCAGATCTACACTTGAAGTGGAGTGAAGTGGCCAAAGGCTGAGGTGGTAATACGGACTGTACCACATTTATTTATTTATTTTATTTATTTATAGAATTTTTACCCCGCCTTTCTCCCACCAGGGCAACCAAGGCGGCTTACAACAAAAATATTAAAATACATAAATACATTTAAAATCAAGAATTAAAATAATTAAAAACAATTAAACAATTAAACAATTAAATCATCAAGCGATGGGTGAGGCATACCTTTTTTGACTGCTCAGCCAAAAACCCTGGGGAAATATCAAAGTGAACATGTCAGGGGGAAAGGTTCTAGGCTATCCCTTGGTGTATTGTGCTGGTTTTCTAACTGCAAAGAACTAGTATCACAGGGGACAATCTAAAATGCCCCCCACCTATACTCTGGAGTGGGTCAGTCCATTCTATCATCACCTCATTCTGCAGCATGTGTAGACAAATAAAATGTGGGTGGTGACATTATTGTGTGTCAAGACTCCCCATCTGTGCACTCCTGGATTGGCTGCCCCTTGTGAAGGTGGAAAAACCTGGAAAATGACGACGTAACGATGTTCTGTCACATGTTGTTGCTGTTTTCAGTTCCATGCAATTGGAGGAGAGAGGAGGCTGCTTCTTGGTCCCATAGTATCTAATTTGGGCCTTGGTAGCAACCTGCAAGCTTTTCCTGCTGCTATTAACACTAACAATGCTTTATTAGTTTCTCTGCCTCTGTGAAGTCACAAAAGATGTGATGGTGTCTCTTTGCATGCAGAGTGTTAAGTTTCTACAATGCACCTCTTCTGCCCATCTATCAGGACAAGTGAGCAACATTATTCATGGTTGTTATGCATTCAGCTGAACGTGTTACCTTAATTAGGGCAACTTGATTTAATACATGCAAATGCATTTGGTTACAGAAGCCATCCCTATTTTTAGAATGCAACTCTTTGGCTTGTGATATTAGCCGAGGAAGAGCACGGCAGTCTGTCTCCTCTCCTGCTGAAAAATGCCTCCGCTTTGCAAACTCCCAAGTCCCAACAGCAGCTGTTTCTGATGAATGGGATTCAGAACTTGGTTAAGTGGGCTGTACAGCCAATTTGATGCACGTTTACTCAGGGGGGGCGGGGCTCTAAGTTCCTCCGTGATTGGAGCCTCGGTTACACGGAGGAACGAAGCGCCCCGCCCCCGCGCCTTCCGAACCACTCAAAGCAGTGAAAACAACGCGCAGGGAGTCTCCTGCGCGTTGTTTTCACTGCTTTGACTGGTTCGGAAGGCGCAGGGGCGGGGCGCTTCGTTCCTCCGTGTAACCGAGGCTCCAATCACGGAGGAACTTAGAGCTCCGCCCCCCCTGCAGTGACGCCAGTGACAGTTGCACAAGACCGCAGTCATAGTTTTGGCACATCAAAAGTAAGTACAGTTGCACAAGACCCTGATCCAGATTGGGACCGCAGTCTACTGTGGGTATTCCGAAATTCCAGAATTCGTTTGAGAAATTCTCCTAGTTACACCAGAATTTGAGAAGAGTGGAATACAGGGCAGGGAAAACTGGGGAAATCATAAACAATGGAATGCGAGAAATTAACATGTCGTTTTGCCCAGTATTGCAATGGAAATATAACTATATGGATGGAGCTAGTCAATGCAATGAATTCTGTTTCCCTGTAACTTGCAGGCTGCAAGCCCCAGAAATTATAAAGGGTGTTGCAAGTGAGCTGAGCTTGAAGATGTGGCTGTTTTCTGTCATTTTGTGCAGCAAAAGTCAAGGCATACTGAGCCCTGCAGTGCCTGTTCTTAAATGTATCAGTATTGAGCAGGGCTGAGGGATCAGTCTGGACTCAACGCTTTACTTACAGCACAATCTGTGCATGAAGTAAGTTCCATGGAATTCAAAGGGACTAACAGCCCATTCCTAGGGTTTTCCCCGACATAGCATGCACATCTGTAAGCTCCCAATCGCCAATGGGAGGGAAAGGGGGCATGTCGGGAGGCTAGGAAGGAGATAGCAGCAGGTGCAAGTCACCTGTGCCAGGCACCATCCCACTTGCACCCCTGATATGCATCCCACCCCCTCTCCCGTTCTGCCCCTGCCTAGGCGCCCCTCATCCCACCGTCATGTGCTGGGCTTTTACAACCTCTCCAGCAGTGGTCTGGAAGCATACGGCTCGGCACGCTTCCAGAGCTCCTTTTGCGACAGCTGAAAAATGTGTTCTGCTGCTGGAGTGCTAGTTCCGGCAGCATCAATGGGGGGGGGGGATAGGATTGGGCTGTTACCCCATTAAAGTGTTATAGGATTGCAGCGTTGCAGTAACGCAAGTTCACCTTTGACTTTTTGCATGTGCTTCCGTATCCAATGGCTTACAAGGAGCCTTTCATTCACAAATTTAGAATGTGCGGAGGGTTTCCCAGTCATTTCAAAGTAAGGGGCCCTGGGGGGGGGAATCCAAAGTGGAAATGCAGCTATTGAACTTTGATTGGTTGATCACAAACCAAATGCTGTTTTAGCTTTTATCTTGGAAACTAGCTAGCTTGTAGAGATGAGAGTTTAGCAATATTAAACAGAGATTTAAATATTACCCATAGGAAATCTAAAATAATCTTATGCGTTCCCTTGAATTATGCATGGGAGATGGTGATTTCTGGCTAACTGTGCACAGATTACTGCCCAGGGACTACTATAAATCTGTGTTGTTGTTATTAGGGCAGATAAATTGCACCCAGTTGTACAATTACATGCATCTCTCCCTGCCAGATTCAATCTTCTCCATCAGTGACCAAGGTGAAAGTTCACGGATACTTTATGTTCCAGTTGGAGTCTGGTCCAGCATTGAAGGCCATTCAACAAGAAATCAGAACGCTCCATCAGTATTATGGAGGGATGAGTAACTTTTCCAACAGGAGGGACCACACTTGAAACACCTCGCCATGCGTTCAAGCAAAATGTCTAATTTGCATATTTAATCACATACAACAAACAATAATTTGCATAGTTATTGGCTATATTTGCATGCCCTTCATGCAAGCAGCACAGTGGCATTTGAGACCGCATCTATTGCAATTCAAATTAGTGACAGACCAAAATAAAAAAAATCTCCTTCCTTGGAGGATTTCAAGGCAGACCAATGTCTGTACAAAATCTTCATTTCTGCCGATCCTTTCACTGTCCCACATACTGGCTTAGCTTGTTCAGAACACTTATCTTCAAAAGTGGATATACATTTTTGCAATGCAGATTGACATCACTTTTGCATTCTCCATGCATCTTATTGTCTGCAGTTGGCTTAATCATGTGCTCTCTTACAAAATCAGAGAAACCACTTTAAGCAGAATAAGGCAGACTGGAACCGTTGTGGCTCAGCCCACACTAGTGACACCATGAGATTATCGAGCTGGCGGAAATCTGATGGAATTCTAATGTTATGACTTTGACAAAATATTCACAGAAAAGTTCTCCCACCTGACACTGTGTTTGGATTTTGGTTTTCATCACTTCTGAGCTAACAGCTGCACTTCTGCCTGTCAGCCACAAGGGGGACTACAATTTCCCTCCCTATTGTCAACTACACTGTGACACAATACTTGCAACAACTTCAATTAATAATGGGGGAGACTTAATCAGCTGACTGTGATCGGGGCCAGCCGGACGGCCTGGCCAACCTGTAAGGGAGAGAGAGAGTTGGGAACTTAAACATCTCTTAAAGTCTTTAAAGACCTAAAGTTATTGGTTGAGTTTCTTAAGAGAGAGAATGTGGTGCAGTGGTCAGAGTGTCTGACTGGAACCTAGGACACTTGGGTGAATAAAACAGCATTTTTCAAAGTTCTTCCTGCAAGGCAGGGGGAACTTTGAGTGCTTGCAGGGGTGGGGCCAGTGGCGGCGGCGGTGATCTTGGGGATCGCTGCTGTGAAAATCTTGGGGTCGTAAATCACCATGGAGTGGTAATCTGAAGCTCAGGGGGGCTGCAGAGGGGAGTGCAGGCCTCCCCGAACCCTCCGGAGGGCACCAGGACCCCCTGGTAAGTCTGAAAATTGCGTTTCAATTTTTTTCTCAGTGGTGGTGATCCCTGTGAAACCGCTGCTGCCGCCATGCTGTCCCCGCCCCCGGGATCTCCCTGCTGCCGCCATGCTGTCCCCGCCCATTAAAGAGGCAGGGGACAGCCTTTGATTCCAATGGTGTGTCGCAACCCACCACTTTGAGAACCACTGAAATAAAGTATCTATCCAGCATACAGATACATACATTCCAACTCTAAATAGAACTTGTTGTAAGTAGAATAGGGGCAAGAGAGAGAGATGGCAGAAACCTGTGCTTCCTCCAGAAATGGGGTGCAAGGGGATGTAGAAGGTGGAAGGAGGGGAAAAGGAAAGGAGAGAGGACATGAATGGAGAGACATTAGTGTCTAGCGAACGGGCAGCCCAATCCTGCCTAAGGATCGGGCGGGCAGCCCAGGCCTCCCGCCGGATCCCATCCTCCACCGCAGGCAGGCAGGCAGGCTCCCACGCGGTGGAAAGTCTACTCGGGGAAGGGGGTGCTGCCTGGGTGCTTGGGGCGGTGCCATGTAGCATGGCTGTAGCATGGCTCTAACACCATGTAGTCGGGCAAAGGGTGCACAGAGAGTAGAGAGCACACTTTGGGAGTCTGTAGCCAGACCTTCTGTAGGTACTTTTGCCATAGACTAACATATGGCAGACATGTGGGTTATGTACAGGGAGTAGAATATAATTGATATTGCCAGCATATGTAGCCAAACCTGGGGCTTAGATGCATTGCGCAAACATGTTGGATGTCTCATCCTCTCATTATTGAAAGGCCATGTGCTGGGGGATCAGCAGCCCAAGGTCTCCAAATAAAATCTGGCCATCTGGCTGCCCCAGCAGTCTATGCAGAGGCAAATGAGGGGGATTGCAAGATAGTACCTTTGGCAGTATCTTTATTCAGAAGCCGAATATTTTGAGCAGTGGGGTTTGCAGGCTTGACCGTCCAAAGGGAACCACTCATTAAAAACCATTTGTTCATTGTTTGTTTGTTTGTTTGTTTGTTTGTTTGTTTGTTTGTTCTCTCTCTCTCTCTCTCTCTCTCTCTCTCTCTCTCTCTCTCTCTCTCTCTCACACACACACACACACACACACACACACACACACACACATACACACACAGACAGAGAATATTATTCCCCATTTTTAAAATGTTGTGAGGCTGGTATAAGGATGTTTTTAAAATCTCCAAACACCCTGTATGAACCAGTGCAAAATTATCGTCATTCAAAACCTGCTTGCACCTTTCCATTACTCTAAATGAGATAATGGAGTGTAGTTCAACCCCATAGGAACCTATAATCATATGATTTTATACTACAAAATGAAATGGAATATATTTTACTCTTCAAAATGCTGTGCATTATACCTTAATTTAATTCACACTTTAGAGTTACAATGTGGAACACTATGCATGAATATTTGAGGCATCTTCCATTACCAACACATACTCAGAAAATTCACAAATCGGTCAACCATTTCTTTAAAAAGAGAAAATAGTCAAGATTTTATTACTGTTTCTTCATGGTGTGGGGCCTTTAAATCTCAGTTCTTCCTCTTTCGTCCAAAAATATCATACTGAAATCACTACATTGAGCTAGTGTTTCATTGCCAGGGTCATGACAAAAGGGTAACTGTAAGAAGCAGTCTTTATACTGGCCTAGATGCCTTTAAAAGGGGGTTTGGATAGATTCATGGAGGAAAAGACCATCACAGGTTACAAGCCATAAGTAACCTCTTGACTTTAGAAGTAGGTTTTCTCTGTGCCAGGTGCAGGGGAGTGGCAGCAGGAAACAGGTTATCTTGTTGGCTGTGTGCTCCCTGAGGCATCTGGTGGGGCCACTGTGAGATACAGGAAGCTGGACTAGATGGGCCTTTGGCCTGATCCAGCAAGGCTCTTCTTATGTTCTTATGTTATAATGTTATACTACCACTAGAGCAGCGTTTCTCAAAGTGTGCTCCTAGGAGCCCGGGGGCTCCTTGAGACCCCTTCAGGGGCTCTATGAGCACATCATAAGTGGCCACCATCTGGTAAGTGCTGCACCACTCCGGGCATGTGCCGACATTCGTGGGGCTCCCCGAGACCCCGATTAGGAGCGCTAAGGGCTCCAGAGACCGAAGGTTTGAGAACTGCTGCACTAGAGTATGAACAGATTTACATGAAATACACGAACAGTTGCGAGAGCTGGACCATAAGGAAGGCTGAGCGCCGAAGAATAGATGCTTTTGAACTGTGGTGCTGGAGAAGACTCCTGAGAGTCCCTTGGACTGCTAGGAGATCAAATCAGTCAATCCTAAATGAAATCAACCCTGACTGTTCCCTGGAAGGACAGGTACTAAGGCTGAAACTCAAATATTTTGGCCACCTAATGCGAAGAGAGGACTCTCTGGAGAAGACTCTGATGCTGGGAAAGACTGAAGGCAAAAGGAGAAGGGGAAGGCCAAGGATGAGATGGTTAGACAGCATCACCGATGCAACGAACATGAAAATGAGCGAACTCAGGAAGATAGTGGAGGATAGGAAGGCCTGGCGGGATATGGTTCATGGGATCACGAAGGGTCGGACACGACTTAACGACTGAACAACAACAACAACACGAACAGATGTAAAAGCTGATGAAACACCAGACACAGAATGTAGGAGGAAGCTGAGGACATGAAACAGGGGGGTCTGTTTGAGAGATCCAAGGGCAACGGCACCAACAGAGAAGGCAGAACAAATTCCTGCAACGGTCTGTTGCTCAAAGGAGACTTGAGAGCTGCCTTCGAAGGCACTCTAACGTTCAGGCCTTTTCTGTAAATGTCAGGTCTTGTTTGAGGAAAAATGACAAGTGTAACATTATTCCGTTTAATCATTAAATGACTGTAATTATAGTTAGTTTTATTACAAGGGATGTGGGTATCTTGTTCCTTTGGGAACATGGCAGAGTCACCTGTAAGGACGTGGAGTGAGAACTTGCCAGTCGCCTACAGAAAGATTCCTGATTGAAATCCTACGAGCCCTGGCAGCTATACATGACCTCAGCTCTTCTTCATCATGACTACGGGACTCTCTTCATTTGATGTGATGTGTCCTTGAAGCTGAAGAGACAAAATCAGCTGGGCAATGGACAGGGTTGTCACTAGGGTTTGCGTCACGAGAGCTCAGAGCATCACCTCTATGTGTGGGATCAGCCATGCTACAGCTCAAGGCCAGCCAACTGGACCACCATTTCTGTCCACCACTGCAACCATCAAAATCTAAAGGGATTTTCCCCAAAGCGTTCGAGAATCCAGTTGTCCCCATGACCCAGGCCCAGCCCAAATGTGCAGTACATCCATGAGAAATCACACCTGTAACTCACATGTGAGATTAGTCAACCAATGTGGGATTTGCAATCATACATTCATTCTGATTTGGGGTTTATCTGTGAGAAAAGTCATGCTAGTATTTCCTCTGGAGCTGTGACTCATCCTTTGGCTGTCTCTCTGTGTCAGTACATATCCCAGCAGAACATGCCATGAGATCAAAGGGTCATGCAGAACAAAGGGGCGGGACTTTCTCCCTGAGGGTTTGCCCTTCTAAGGCAGTGCACATCCTGGTCCTGAAAACCCACCCTGGGAGACAGTCTAGGATGTTGTCTCACCTCGTTTGATGACTCAAAACTCCACAGATATTGGACAATCACATGAGTTTTTCAACCATATGTTCACGGTCCACATAGAAGTTTCTGAACTCAGTGATTAACAGAGCAATCTAAGCCGTCGTGAAAGTGCCGTAAAGCACTTGCGCGATGACTCACGAGCAGGGAAGGCCGCCACAAGTATGGCTTCCCCTGCTCTGCCGCCTGGACTGTCTCCCGCCCACCGCCAGACACAGGTAAGGATCCAGTGGAGGGGGGGCGGTTCGGCAGCAAATGGCAGGGGCCGATAGGCCCAGCCGCTCCAGGAGGGAGCAGGGATCAGCCTCGGCCCGAATCCTGTCCCCCGTCGCGTGGCTGAGCCATTACACGGCCTCCTCCGACTTCCTGGCGGAATTCTGAGGAGGCCGATCGGGCCCAGCGCTGTTTACACTCAGGGAAGGGGATGAACGTCCCCTTCCCCGAGGAGACTTTCCGTTGCAGGAGAGGCTGCCCACAGCGGAGCACGGGAACCAGCGGGCGGCCTTTGCCGCCCGGTGGATCCTATGGTAGGATTGGGCTGCCCAAAGTAGAGAAGGTACTTTGCTTATTGCATGGGAAGAAACTCACAGATAAGGAAGCCCATCTGGATTTTATTTATTTATTTATTTATTTATTTATTTTTTACACGAAAGCTTTCATAGCCAGCAATCAATTTCACAGATTTAATTGTTACGGGCATCTCAGCCATGTAAAAAACAGACTTGAATAAAAATCAAATAAAATCTACTTGCATCTCCTGTTTCTTTTCAGTTGCAACAAGACAGATAAAATTCCATTAAAATCCAAAGTCCCAGGTTCTAAGTCCAACGTTTCGTTTCCTAATTCCTGGAAACATTGTCTAGGAAAAGCAATCAAAAAGATTGAAGATGGTGTACATTGTCTAGGAAAAGCAATCAAAAAGATTGAAGATGGTGTACATTGTCTAGGAAAAGCAATCAAAAAGATTGAAGATGGTGTACACCATCTTCAATCTTTTTGATTGCTTTTCCTAGACAATGTTTCCAGGAATTAGGAAACGAAACTTTGGACTTAGAACCTGGGACTTTGGATTTTAATGGAATTTTATCTGTCTTGTTGCAACTGAAAAGAAACAGGAGATGCAAGTAGATTTTATTTGATTTTTATTCAAGTCTGTTTTTTACATGGCTGAGATGCCCGTAACAATTAAATCTGTGAAATTTATTTATTTATTTATTTTTCACATTTTTATACCACCCTTCCTCCAAGGAGCTCAGAGTGGTGTACATATTTCCTCCCCTCCTTTTTGTCCTCACAATAACCCTGTGAGGTAGGTGGGGCTGAGAGATAGTGGCTGGCCCAAGGTCACCCAGGAAGCTTCGTGGCTGAGCGGGGATTTGAACCTGAATCTTCCAGGTCTAAGTCCGACTCCCAAACCACTACACCATCCTGTACCATTTACTTGCTTGCAGAAGAGTCTGGCTCAGTTGGGAGAGCTGTTGCCTTCAAAGCCCGAAGACCGGTGAACTTGATAAGTTCGAGACACGCCGCCGACAAAAAGCTGTGAAAGCCTCGAGGAGGAGAGATAAAGCGCCTCCAGCTGCGTCGGTCAAGTGTGGGATGAGCCGGAGTCAGCGGATGATGGATCCCGAATGCCCTTCATGCCCCCAGCAGCTGCAAATTGCTATGCCAGCAACAGAGCTGGTGTATATCAGAGGAGTCCCATGGGAGTGAAGTAGCAGCTCAGACAAGCACATAAGCATCACGCCTCTCACCCTCCTCAACCAGCCCTCTCCACCATGACGACGCATTGGACGTATGACCACCATGGACGCATGACCACCATGACGACACCATGACTGGCAGACATTGTGGTTGGCATCCCTGTGCTCTCCGTGTGGCAGCCACATAGGATTGGGCTGTTATTGTGGGAAACCTCAGTACTGTCCTCTATAATTTCTGCAAGTTCTGACACGAGACTCTACTATGTGGTAGTGGGGCTTGCAAACGACCCAAATCCACACACTCTATCCTGCACCTTAAAAGGAGAGGATGTGCAAAGCTGTTCCATTTATTTTCATGAAGATACTCACCTTCCCAAACACAGGCGTCTCATGTTTGAGACACTTACCCACAAATACAGATATGTACTTTTTACATTGATATGCTTTCTATGGTTGCTGAATAGCTGTTGTACTTCATTGTTATTCATTGCTTGTGAAATTAGCCATTACTCATTCAAAAGCACAGATCTAATGCTGGTCTAAATCACTGCTGCATGCAAGGTAAAGTATTTTGCACACTGAGCTGCTCCTGTGTGAAAGTATAGCATGTTTGGAGCACTTATCTGCAGTGGCGAATATGAGATGAGAAGAACAAAAAACCACAATCCTCTGCAACATCCCTGTCTAGCCCGAGGCACATTCATTGCATGTGGGGTGACTCAAGCACTGGTTCCCTTTAGAGTCCAAAGTTTTAGGAGATTTCTGCTCAAGTGAGAAAAATAAATACAACTTTTCCTAGGGAGATACAAGTAGAGCATAAAAAAGAAATATGGAGTGTATCAAAAGTAAAGTCAATACAATGTGATTTAAAGGCAAAATAGATTTTCCCAGCGAGGGCATAAGTAGAGATTGCTTCAATTTGTGCACAACATTGCAATCTGCTAAGTATACATGATGCAGAGACAAAGTACATTAGTCACAAATAATGATAGATCAGAGCCACAATCGGGTGTCAAATTAATATTTATTTGCAGGTAGAGTACCAGTGTCACAGAGCTCGAAAATATATCAGTTGAGCGTGAGATCAAATGGTAAATCAATTGACGCGGCTCTTTTTTTTTTTTTTTTTTGCTTCAGTAAAAGACCAGATGAGGAAAGGAATCACACAATGGCTCCATTGCCAGGCCTGGTCCAAATCTGGGTTCCGTAATTTGGCAGGCAGGCCCAGTGAAGTACGGAGCAGGTGTCGCTCAAGGTGAAATGGCCCTAGAAATGTCCTCCCTTTGTTAGTGCCCCGTTCCCTTCACCCTCATTCTGCCTTCTCCTTTTTCTTCTCTGCTTGGCCACCTCTTCAAAACAGGCCAGGTAGGGCATGCTGGGAAGGGAAGAGGAAGTCCTTCTTCTTCCTCCAGCCCTTCCACCGCGACCGCTTGCTCCCAGCAACACTGTGGAAGAAGTGAGTCACTGCTGCTGCTGCTGCTGCTCCGATTCTCCTCTCGCTTGCTCTCAAAGCACGCCTCCAAGTGCACAGTGCCATGGCTAGATGGGCAGCTGGCTGGAGAAGGGGGCAAGCTGCTGCAGGGTGTAAGGCAGTCCCACCCATCCACTGCCTCCCCTGGCCTGCAACCACCACATGGGGGTCTCGTGGCTTGAGCAGCACCAGTTCCAGGCATCAGTTGCTTTGAACAGCAGCAGATTCGAGAAGGGGGATCAGAACGGAACTGTAGGCAGCCATCCAGCAGGAGCCGGCATCAGGTCAGAACCACCACACACCTGTCAAGGGTCAGGCTAGGCCAGGCCACGTCATCAATTTCAGACCTAGCCTGAACAAGCCTTATAGCCCTTCCGGTGGAGGACAGCCGACGGCTCGCCTGAGTTGGCAGAATGACTCCAGTTCCTGAGAATTCTTGACCGTGTAAGTGAGGAGATGCTCCAACTCGTGCCTCACCGCATAGGACAGCCTTGCACAGAAAGCAAGAGGGATTCCGGTTTCTACTTCTGACTGTGGCTGCCATTTTTTTTTCTCCTTCCTCACTTCCATCTGTACGGGCCGGTTCACACGTCTGTGATCATCACTTGGTGACTGCAGGACAGAGCGCTGACTTGCATCGTCATGTCTGAATGACTTGCTGATGCTACAAAAGGGGATTGCAGAGTAGCCCCTCCAAAGCTTCTCACAACGTTTTTCAAGCGTCTCTTGGTTTTCTTCCACATTCCACGGATGTTTCAGGCGGGAGAGATTCCTCCAATTCACCTCAAATTTTGCTTTGGCATAATTTGTGTCCGGGAACGGGCACCCGCCCGGCGGAGCCAGCCACAGCAACCAACAGGCCAGCTGGTTCCTCCGCGGGGCTTGGACAGCCCGTCCCTGGACTCCCTAGCCGGGAGCCGAGCTCGGCGGGCGGGGCGGACCCTGCCCGGGCACGGCCTAGGGAGTCTGCACTGGAGGCAGAGCCCGGAAGCAGCTGGAACCCCCGCAACGGGCCGAGCCCGTCGCGACGGCCGGGAGACTCGGCGAGTGGCCCAAGCGCGGGGACTACCTCTCCCACTCACCCGGAGGAAACAGCAACCGCTAACGAGCTGCCCAGGCCAGGCCCGGCGGCGTCCGGCAGCACGGATCAACAATTGACGACGGACCAGGGTTAGGGACGCTCCCAGCGGCCGGCAGCTACGGGCGGGGGTGGAACTAAACAACAAAGGTGGTGGGATTGGTTGACAGGGCGGGGGGCGGGGCCAGATGAGGCGGAACCCACGGGTGAGCCCTTATATAAAGAGCAGTCAGAGGCCAGTGAGGAGGTCGGCTGTCGGCAGGGCTGGACCTCCGGAGCGGCAGCCTCTCTCAAGCCGAACAAGCCAGGCTAGGGCTGGGACCCAGGGTGAGCGGAACCCTCCCAGCCTGACACCAATTCTGAGGCCACTGAGCTCTACCCTGGTATAAGGACTCTCTCCTGTTGCTGCTTCGCTGCCATGCTGGAGGTCGACCCCGTTTTCGAGGGGCAACGAGGGGCGGAGGCGGCCCTGACTACCCCTCTGCCCGGGTCTCCCACGAGCACTACCCCACAATTTGTTTCAGCAGCAACTCAACTGTAAGCAGACAGTATTATGTAGTATTTACTACAAACATGTAGTATTTAAGCAGTATGAAGCAGCTCTAACAGCCCAATCCTGAGTAAGTGTACACAGCCAGCTCAAAGGGCCAGCGGCTGTATCCTAAGCCCATTGTGGGCTGCCCCGGGGCTGCTAGACCACACCTCGGGAGAAGGGGATGTTTGTCCCCTTCCTGGGTGTAAGCGACCCCAGGGCCTATGGGACTCCTTGGATGTACGCCAGATCCAGGCCCGGCGTACAACCGAGGTGGCGGAGTAAGGCCAGCCCGGGCTGGGAAAGGGACTAGGATATCAGCGGACTGTGCTACCGATATCCCCGCCCTCTCCCAGCCTAGGCCAGCCAATGGTCACCCCTCCAGCTGCCCCTGTCCGCCCTCCTTCTGCACCTGAACCCACCGGCGCTGGTCTTACCATCATCGGGCGCAGGGTCCGGAGGGCGGCTGAGTGAGGGCTGCTGGTCTCTGCACCGGCGGCCCTTACTCCCGAGTCTTC
The DNA here is from genome assembly GCA_026170595.1 of Plestiodon gilberti rubricaudatus. Classification (NCBI taxonomy): domain Eukaryota; kingdom Metazoa; phylum Chordata; class Lepidosauria; order Squamata; family Scincidae; genus Plestiodon; species Plestiodon gilberti. Next base: position 8,710,056 of record JANXHW010000001.1, read on the forward strand.
ACAAAAGTGCTTTATGTGCTCCACCACTCCAAAGTTATTCAGGATTGCACCGTAAATCTGTGTTGTGCATTACAAACACAGCTAGCTTAATTGTACATAATTTTGCACATTTGGTTACTGTGTCAATTATTTTTGTCTGTTTGGGACACTTATCTGCAACAGGGAAAATGTAATCAGTAATAGAAAACCATGTGTATTCATGGCACGCCTAAATAAGACAGATAGGTGTAAAGTATAGCTTCCCTTATCAAATCTCTCTCTCTCTCTCTCTCTCTCTCTCTCTCTCTCTCTCTCTCTCTCTCTCTGTATACACACACACACAAACACACACACACACACACACACACACACACACACACACACGCACAGTATATAAAATCTTCACCAGAATGGCCATCATATTCAAGTAGAGTGTTTTCTACTAATAAGATTACATATGTAATGCCAATAAGCTTTAACAGTTGCTCCCAAATGAAATCGGCACTTAAACGTTCATTACTGATGGGGTGTACACATGTTGTGCCTGTTGATCACCCATCCCATTAGCAACTGAAGGAAAAGGGATGATGCTAATTATAATTCCAGGCAATTATAGGAGTAGCTCATGCACTCATTCAAGTCGACTTGCACCATAAACCACTGTCAAATCTTGATATAACTGTTGCTGCAGTGTATAATTATTGTGGTCTATCCAAGTATGTGACTTAGAAGGCAAGGAACACAACACAGCAACTCCCAATTATTTTTAATTGGCTGTGTTCGTCATGTTGGGGCATAAGGATCACCAGACGTTGGGGGACAGGGGCATTTCACGAGTTCAGATAATAGCGACTCATTTTGGCGTATATGTAGACAAATGGTGCTGAGCAGAAGATCTACCCTGCTGGATCAGAGCAGACTACCTAGTCCAACATCCTGTTTACAACAGCAGCCAGACACCTCTCCAAACAGATCATGAAGGTGACAGTCACCCCCTGTTATTTATCCTCCAGTATCTGCTTCTATACATGAAAGCTTCACTCCAGCCTGGCCCATCCATGAAGCCGACTGAAGTGGTCGCCTCAGGCAAAAAGATTGGGGGGGGGATCTCTGTCCACCAACTCTGTCCTCTACTGCTTTTCTTTCTCCTTCCACTCTCTGGATTGGAAAAGGAAGAAGGGGACAGGGAGGAAGTGGAACTGTGGAGGAGAGGAGAGTGGGGAGCTAGAGTATTGGAGAGTGGGAGGAGCAGCAGCGTCACTGCAGGGGGGCGGAGCTCCAAGTTCCGTCGGGTTCTGACCCTCCGTTACATGACGGGAGAAAGCGGCCCTGCCCCCTCGCCTTTAGAGCCATTCTGACTGATGAAAGCAAGTGCTGTTACACCGGTGCAAAGTTACATAGGATTGCTCTGTGCGACTGTAAACTCTGTGGGAGCACAAAACTGTCTATGTTGCCTGTAAAGTGCCATGTACCTGGATTTATTTATTTATTATTTAATACATTTTTACCCTGCCTTTCTCCTGGTAGGGCACTCAAGGCAGCTTACAATTATTTTAAACAATAATAATAACAATAAAACAAAATAATAATACTGTACTGTGTTGTACTGTATTGCAAAAAACTGTACTGTACTGTACTATACTGATGTTTAGTATAAGTAAATAATAATAATAATAATAATAATAATAATTATTATTATTATTATTATTATTATTATTATTTTATAATTTTCTAATCCTTGATCATGAATTTAGCTCTGCATGGAGTGATTAACTCCAGCCCCTTCCACTACTTACCAGACCCGAAACAAGCCTGGGGCACGGGAGATTGTTGTGCCCCGGAAGTGATGTCATGTGACATTACTTCCTGGTTAGCGGCGCAGGCTCCGTGCGCTGGAGGTCTGCCGATCCGGCAGATATCAAGCGCATGGAGCCCGCGCTGCTGTTTCCCGGGCACTGTGGGCAGGGAAACATTTGAAGCTGCTGGAGTTCTACCTAGTCAGTGGTATGTTTATCTTACTCACTCATGATTATGTTTCCTGTTTTTGTACTTTGTTTTTCTTTTGTTCACCAGTTTGTATAAAATCTCATTTGAAAAGCAGGTTATAAATATATTAAAGAAATAAATACGTTCTTGGGTGCAGCAGTTGACTATACGGATCCCAGCTCCGGGACAAGGCCTCCCCACCAGTCTCTGGAAACACAGTGTGTGTGACACTCCTTGCTGTGATAGTTACCCAGTAGCATGGCTTTGATATGCTGATGGTGTCTTGTTAAGACATAATCTAGTGAAATGACAGAAATGGTTTGCCTTGTTAATGAACTTTGCTTTTACAGTACAGAGAGGGGCTCAAAGGGCAGCATTCCATTCAACCAGGGAAGGAATTTTGCCTGTCATTACTAATATTGTATCTAAAACTTATTAATCTCAAGTTCTAAGCAGCCCCCCAACCATCCCAAGGATTCAGTAGAAGCAATGCATAGAAAAAGCAATGCATGACTCGCTTGAAGGCCACTGTCTCTATGCCCCTGTCTTTTTGCCTCCAAAGGCAGTCATCTTTATTGGGCTCCCACCCCTGCCACTTGGCGCCTGCTCTCGCACACGACAGGAGGCATTCATATGATGCGCTGATTTGCAGCGTGTCCCCCAGTGCCCCAAAGATGCAAAACTGAGAGAGCTGCAAATGGATGAACCCCCAACAATGACAGATGCCTTTATCCCCCCCCCCGACTTTTGAGGTCTGCGAAGTATTAGGTAAAGGTAAAGGTATCCCTTGACAATTAAGTCCAGTCGTGTCCGACTCTAGGGAGCGGTGCTCATCTCCGTTTCAAAGCCGAAGAGCCAGCGCTGTTCGAAGACGTTTCCATGGTCATGTGGCCGGCATGACTCAACACTGAGGCGCATGGAACGCTGTTACCGTCCCGCTGATGCAGTACCTATTAATCTACTTGCAATTTCTTGCTTTCGAACTGCTAGGTTGGCAGGAGCCGTTGAACGGATTCGAACTGCCAACCTTTCGATCGACAGCTCATGGTTCAGTGGTTTAACCCACTGCGCAAATTGAATAAATTGTGTTTATTCTGAGCAGGGCATTAGACACAGTATCAGAGTCAAGCTTTACAAAGAAGATTGTAAAAATATTTCTGAGAGGAAAAGAAATTGGCCAGGTGCCTGAATTTCAATGGCAACCTAGATGTTAATAGACCAAGCTCTGTCACTCCGGTTTATTAACAGTCCAGGCGATTCCATACAAGTTTAGTGAATTGTGCTCTGCTTATTAACTGGAGAAAATACCCTTTAAGCAGTTTTATTGTTCTTTTAATGTCTGATCATGAGAACATTACAGCTCTAAAATGAATTACAATGGGCTGGCTAAGGAGGAGTAATCTCTCTGGTTATTTTATTAAGCGCTTGGTGAATGAAATGGAATATTTGGTCGCTTTGTGGGCACTTGGTTCAGCAGAGGAAACCTGGATTCTTTTGACTCCTTGAAAACTGAACGAAGAGTGCCTAGCAACCATATCTGGCCGGGGTCTGCGTAAAGCATCATGGGATTTGGAAGCCCGAGATATTTATTTTAATGGTTTGGACAAGGAAACCGTTGTGTGCTCTCAGAGGCATCTGGTGGGGCCACTGTGAGATACAGGAAGCTGGACTAGATGGGCCTTTGGCCTGATCCAGCAAGGCTCGTCTTATGTTCTTAAATGTTGTGCCTATCCATCATTGAAATTGCTAGGATATCAGACAGAAGTCCTGGATTTCTGGCACTGAAGGGAAAAACTTAGAGATGTGGGCCTGGGGCATCATTTATGGAGGACAGAGGGAAGCCTTCATCCCCTTTCTGGTGTTGGAAGCCTCCTTGCAGGTAGTCCTCACTTACCATCGTTTCGGTGTCCGTTGTTTCACTTTAACGTCGTCGCTGAAGCTTCAGCTGCTTCCAGGTTGCGACCCACTTCCTGGTCTTAATCCTAGAAAGCCTAGGAAGTGAGTCACGGACCCAGAAGTGCCTGCCAGAGCCCCCTGGAGCTGCCCCCTGGAGCATCATGGAACCACCAGTAAGCATTTGTTTGATTATACATTGTTTTCACTTAAGGTTGCAGTGTCAAGTAACCTAAGTGAGGACTTCCATCCTGTATATGGTCAGGCTATTGTAGTCACTGCTGGTCCATTCGTGCAGCCACCTGAGGCAGGTTGCGTCAGCAGCAGATTGAGAGCAGTCCAGGGAGGCAGCGGATTCAGGGTACCCTTCACCCCGAGTCTGCTGCCACCGCCTCTCTCCAACCTGCCTCCAGTGCAAGCCACGAAGACCATTCCCCTCCCTACCCTGCTCCTTAAACACTGCTGTGAAACTTGGAAGTGCAGAACTTTGGGTTTCAGTTACAGGGGCATCACATTCACACTTCTGGTTTTCACAGCAGAGTGCAAGGAGCAGGGTAAAGGGTTGGGTTGGTGGTTTTTTGTTGTTGTTTTTGCAAACCCAGTGTGTTAGGGCTGGCCCATTCATGAAGTTGACTGAGGCATGTGCTTCAGGCAACTCATTGATGAGTGACACCACCTACCTCCACCTGCTCATTCATCACCACTGCCACTCCCTAGATTGGAAATGGAAGAGGGGGGCAGAGCAGAAGAGGAAATGTGGAGGAGACGAGAGTAGTGGGCTAGACTGTCAGGTACACTCTAGCCCACCACTCTTCTCTCCTTCACATTCCTCTTCTAATCCAGGGAGTGGGAGGAGTAGAGCCTGGCACACCATCTAGTAAGGAGAAGCAACATTTGGTATGTCACCTCAGGCACCAGGAGGTATTGGATGGTATAGCCCAAGCCGTGTGGGTATAGCTGACGGTATAGCCCAAGCTGTGTGGCTTGCACTGCAATGCACCCAGTGCCCACCTCAGTGAGAACACGAGACTTCTGTCTCTGCCTTTATGACAAATAGGAAGAGCCACAAAAAGATATACAGGGGAAACTCCTTTCTGACAGACACATTCAACCTATTATGGACTTAAGAGACCTTTGGATTTTTCATGAGTGAAGGTGCAGCTAGAACAAAATAAAAACCCATGGAGACATACACAGACAAACATACACTCAGAAATGAAAGGCAACGGAAAGTAATTTCCAGAAGTCTGCCTCTGAAATTTATTAGAGTTCTTCTGATAACTAGGCTGCCAGCTGCGGCTCTCGCTACCATGGAAACAGACATTGCTGGAAATGGGGCAGGTTGTTCTAAACTAATCACTGTTTTACAAAAGCCGTTTTTTGTGGAATGATTAGCTTAAAGGAACCCAAGCCTATTTTGCAGTCCCATCATGGCGGTAGTGGAAGCAGCGATGGCGATGACAGGAAGTCATCCCAAAGGGGGCTCCAGCTGGACTGATCCTCGTGCCTGCGTTAGGGATTCCTTGCCCTACTCATTGTTCCTGTACCCTTTGACTGCAGTGGGAATGGGATGCATTTATTCTTTGAGGAGAACTTGCAGTCATTAGTCTTCTGCGTAGGCTTGGGGCAAAAGGGCTGACACAGCTAGCAACCCTGGTGAAGCTCAAGCTTCCTGCTGAAGCTGGGAGTACAATGGGGGTACAGCAGGAGGAAGAGGCGGAGCTTCCTTTCAGTAATAGCACACGCTCTTCCTGTTGCCTCCTGTCAGCAGTCGCACAGTCAATGAAGAGCCACCCAAAGCCACCTTGGAAACATGGCCTCCCAGGGCCTCAGTCCTAGGCCCAACTGGCTGCCTAGAGAAACCATCACCCTGTCCAAGTGGCGCGAGAGGGAGGCAACAGGGGGAAGCAGGGAGATGAGCCAGGATGGTGTAGTGGTTTGGGAGTCGGACTTAGACCTTGGAGATCCAGGTTCAAATCCCCGCTCAGCCATGAAGCTTCCTGGGTGACCTTGGGCCAGTCACCATCTCTCAGCCCCACCTACCTCACAGGGTTGTTGTGAGGACAAAAAGGAGGGGAGGAAATATGTACACCACTCTGAGCTCTTTGGAGGAAGGGCGGTATAAAAATGTGAAAAATAAATAAATAAAAATAAAATAAAACACTGCAGCAGCCCCTGCAGTATGGAGAGGCTGTCTCAGGACTCAAGAGAGTCCGAATTCTGAGTACCCCTCTTCATGTTGGCCTGTTCCTTGAGTGGTACTGAGGTGTCCCTTTGGAGGTTTGGGGGTCCCTCTCTCCCTTTTTTCCCTTTGCAATTATATTCTTCTCTTCGGGTCGTTCTTGGAAGGACTCCACCTGCCCTGCTGGAGGATGGGTCAAGTCTTCCACCATGTGGATTCATCAACATAGGAGAGCACCAAAGCACCCACAACTTCACATCAAGAAGGCAGAAAGCAACCCATGCTGACTGCTCCTGCACACGGCGCTTACAGCTCTTCACACATTGGAGGGGATCCCCGTATCGTATGTGGGAACCTTGTTATCCTCTCCCCTTCTCTTGCTATCCCCCAGCCCGGCATGCACTGTGTGGCTTACACATGCACCCAGTCATCACCAATTAAGCAGTGGCGTACTGAGGGAGGGGGCACAGCACACAATTACACCTCCCGTGACATCACCAACTGGAAGTGACATCACTGGTCCACCCTCAGGAATGGTGCCAGCGGCGTGAAAAAGCCGCCTTGGGTCCCTTCGGGGAGAAAGGCGGGATAGAAATATTGTAAATAAAATAAGTACGTGGGGGGTGGGTGGGAGGGGGGGCGAGGAAAACCTCTTGCACCACCGCCCACCCACCCGCAAGAACTCTTCAGCGCCGCTTCGGAGCCCTCCAGGAGCCTCCAAAGCGGCATGAAAATGTTGCCGCCGCCACCACCAATGCGACAGCTTTGACAATCCCCCCACTTGTCGCCTGGGGGCCCACTGCCCCCCGCCCCACACCTGACACTTCTGCAGTTAGATCAAGACATGGATGGTTCATTCAAAGTTTTCTGCCTTCCAGAAGGCAACTAAAATAGTCCCCAATGTAAAAATCATAAGACAATAATACAAATGTCACTTACAGGCAACTCAAACAGCAACACTTTAAAACAAGATAGCAGCCAGTAGGTGATACAGGAAGAACACTGCAAATGAAGAAACTGGAGGCGTATCCAAGTCAGACACTTGACAAAAAAAAAGGATATAGTCTTTAACCTTCCAGAAGAGAGTGATGGAAGGCGCCAGTTGAACCTCATAGCGGAGGGATACCATGTCTGCATTGCCAATGGAGGGATCCAGGGCAAACACACCCTGCTTCTCCCCTGGGGGCCTGCAGAGCGAGCCTTCTGATCTCCCCTTCCCATATAATTACGCAGTTTGAATCCGCAACGGGGTGAGCTCTCGTTGCTTGGCCAGCTCCTGCCAACCTAGCAGTTCCAAAGCATGTGAATGTGAGTAGATAGGTACCGCTTGTGGGAAGGTAAACAGTGCTGTGTGTTCCAGCTGCATGCTACGCACTGCGGCAAGGAGAGTCATGCCGGCTGCATGACCACTGAGGCGTCTTCGGACAACGCTGGCTCTTCGGCTTTGAAATGGAGATGAGCACCACACCCTCGAGTCGGACACGACTGGACTTAATTGTCAGGGGTCACCTTTACCTTTTTTATTATGCTTGCAGTATCTGGCTTATATTTTTCAATTCTTTAATGGACATTTAGAGGGCAGAAGCTTGCAAATCCCTGTGGAATTTTCTGTCGCATCCAATATCTAATAGGAATCCGAATGTGCACTTCAAACATATGTAACCATTACTTCATTATTTCAGATCCTCGTCTTTGTTCTCTGTTTGGATCCACCATACAGGGTGTGAGCTAATAAAGTAATTTGTTTTGCTTAAGATGCTTTGATGTTTTTCCATCTTCTTGATTGTCGAATCGCACCTCATCTCTCGGCCCACATGGAGCTGGAGTTGGGAAGATAGATAAGGCATAAGCAACATATCCTTGCATTTCACAGTGTCTTCATTTATTTCCATTTGCTCAGATTTTGGACGGTGGGTTGGAAAATAATTTCAATAAATAGGGTGTGCTGTGCTCTGATCCTATCTGTTGGTAGCTCTCAAAGAAAAAATGGCAGGACTTAGAAGAAATAGTTTAAAAACCATTACATGCCTGTCAAGAAACACACTGGAGATTCTTCACATGATTTGCAGTTTTCTAGGTTAAAAAAAACACACCTAAAAGTGTAAAGAAGAAAAAATCTGGAGTGCAGAATTATTAGTGCATAGTTGCCCACTGTGCTTTGCAAACTATTAACGCATGCCACATGGTTGTGTGAAATGCACAGTTGGCAGTCCATTTTCAGTTCTGTTTTTCAAGCCCCAAGCAGTGAAAACCCATCTGCCTATTAACATTTTGGCATGTTCTGTTTGTGCCGAACGAACGTCAATATTCTGAATTGCTCATTTCAAACAAGTGTCTTGGACTGGGTGACACATGAAACCGACTTCTGTGGAATCAAACCAACTTAGCACAGGACTGCATACTCTGACTGGCAGCAGCAGCAGCAGCTCCAACAGAGCTCTTTCCCATCACCTGATCCTTTAACTGGAGATGCCAGGGAATCAATCTGGGGTATTGCATGCCAAGCATGTGGTCCAGTGCTGAGCTATTGCCCCCTTCCTTTAAACGTTTCTCACATATGATATGCATGAGCTTTATGAATACTCTTACCTGCACTGCTTAATGGGTTTTGTAGTCTTACAGTGCAAGCCTATGCATGTCTACTCAGAAGTAAGCTCCATAAAATTATAAGAGCACAATCCTAACTAACCCCCTCCCATATTGATGCACACATACATAGTCCACCCAGAAACCCATATCAGCAAAGCATCCCATTTTCCATGAGAATTAAATTCAGCTTCAGACTGTTAACCCACATCTAGCTCTGTACTGAGATCCACAGCTCTTTTTTAGACCCACAGTTACTAGATCTGTGGCCGATCTCTCTCACACACATCTCCCCAGCTGCCCAGGGAGAGCCACCTCTGTCTCAAGTTAGGAGGATGGCAGCATGTGGGCGAGCCTTCTCTGTTGTGGCGCCACAATTGTGGAACTTCTTGCCAGGGGAATTGAGAACTACCCCCTCCCTCATGTCTTTTCGGCGGGGGCTGAAAACATTTCTGTTTCGTCTAGCGTTTGGGTGATGGGTTGATGTCTGACTTCTGAGTCTCAAGATGTTTTGCTCCATTGCTTCTCTGCTCTATATTGCCCCCCAGTGGTTTTTATTGTTTTTAATTTATTTTATGTATTGTTTTAAAGTATGTATTTTTATCTCTGGCGTAAGCCGCCTTGGGCATTTTGCCTTGGCATGAGATATGGCGGGGTATATTTTTTAAAAAATAAATAAATATCTTCTCCCATCCACATGTCTCCCTGCTCTGGTTTCAGGGGTGACATACTGGACAGGAGATCTATGATGATCTACAGACTCTACAATGTGGAATCGGCCAGACTAGCAGGGGTGAGTTCAGCTGTAGCTATACAATCATGCAGCTGGCTGAACTAGAAGGAATATCAACAATGACCCAACATTGGCTGCGGAGTACAGCAAATTGAATGGGGCAAGTCCTGAAGTTCTGATGGGCAGGTCTGCCTCTTTCGAGAGGCATTCGTTGCCCTGAGAACAGTTTGGGGGCTGGAAAGTGTGTTTTTGTTTTCAGGTTATTGCTTATAGTGATGCTGCTATCCGTTGCACAGCACTGAATAGTAAATAATCATTTAATTAGCACTGGCTTTGGAAACCAGAATCATTACCCAGATCTCAAAATACGATCTCCAGAGAATTCTCTCTTAATTGCTTCCCCCCTTACAGGTTACAGCTGTCTGCTGTAGAAGACCTGCACAAACCTTTGAGAAAAGACCTCTCCACGTCTCACTTGTGGGGTTTTTTTTGAGTGCTCAGCAGTGCATTCCTGAGAACTCTCCACTGTTATTGTGCACTGCTATAAAATACATTGTGCCTAGAATTAATGGTTCTAAATACCCCAGTTTTGTGAGTATACAATACGATTGTGCTTCTGTTTCTTCACTCTCTCTCTCCCCCCCCCCCACAATGTTTGTTTCTGGAAGGGGAGGGTGTTGATGCTGGCTCTGCAAGGACGGAAGTTGTAAGCATTTGTGGGCAAAGAGTTAAGCCACAATGGGAGAACAGATGGGTGACTTGTGACGCTGTGGTGAAGGAAACAGGATTATCTGACTTAATCTGTTTTAAGAAGACCGTCAACAACCTGGCTTGATGGACTTCAAACGCATCCCCCAACTGAGGTACTGTTCTGTGGACCAAAGGGGATGACAGAAGGGGGAGAGTGACGCCTTTCTCTTTCCAGTGAGCAACAACATGCAGATTTCTGCCTCCTTTGCTAGCTGCATTCCAGGGTCCAGATGGTTCTCTCGCCATACACAGAGCGGCAGAAGAGTGGTCTCGGCCTCCACTCTGGCTGGTAGTCATGTAGTCATGACCAGCAGCTATCAAAAGTCAACGATGAAGAAACATCTTTTGTCCTGTGGCACTCACAGAAGAAACATGTTCCGTGTTTAGCTTAACAAAAGGTTAGAGGGAAAAGTACCTCATCGCTTGACAGCCATAACTGTATGACAGCCAAATCCTGTGTAAGGATCCAGCGGTGGATCTTTACACAGGATTTGGACTTCCGGACCGCCATGCGGCGGTGCAGAGGTCTACGTGGGGAAGGGGACGTTCCCTTCCCCGGGTGTAATCTGGGGCCGGCCCTATTGGCCTCCTCGGATTTCCGCCAGCTATTTAGCTGGCGGAAGTCGGAGGAGGCTGTGTGACGGCCGAGTTGGCCCGGCGGGGACGGGGATATGGCCGATGCCAATGGCCCCCCTCCCTCACTGGCCGGGCCGCCCACACTGCCAGCAACGGAGACTTACCTTCTGCTGCCAGCCGCATGCTCGGTCCAGCGGCGGAGTGAGGGAGGGAGGCCGGCCTTGTGCTGACCTCCCTTACTCCAAAGGAGGCGCAAACGTGCCTTAGGGCACGTTCGCAATTCCTTCCGGCACCCGGGCACTCTGGCACTGGAACTTTGGGCTGGATCTTGCCCTGAATTGCACATTGGATCTCTCTCAGTATCCATTGTTGGCCGTTGTGGTCAGTAGGCTAAACCACACATTGGTCTGACCAAGTAAAGTTGTTTTTATGCCCCCATGTAATACGTATTTGCACCTGAAAGCTCTCCAAAGAAACTGAAGTGCTTTCATGTACATAGAGCATACGAAAACACAGAGAAATGAAGGGTTTCACTAGAATTTGTTTTGCACAGATTTTTGTTAAAAATAAACCCTGAATCCCTTGAAGAGCAAGAAGTATAATTAACAGCCAGCACCAGGTATGTTTGGTGGTATAATCCTAAAAAGAAAATTTAAAAGACCCTTTCTGATTTATTGCTTTCAAACACACCTGCTCAGTAAGGAGGCCAAGATTTTAGGGAAAGGACTTTGATTGGAATTCAGGCTTAAATATTTATTACCCCTCCCTCTCATTTCCTTTGGGTCCTCTGTCAGAAGATGTGTTGGTGACAGTATCAAGCAATAATGATTTCACTGCTACTCTTTCCAACTGCTGTACTCTGTGTTTTGGTTTTCAACCAATTGCTCGAAAACTTTGTGCTCCTCTTTTTCTGTGGTCCCTTGCAAAGACTTCAGCTCACAAGACCCAGCAGCCCTTTCTTCCTGATGGGCTGAAGACCTAGGCTTACCAGATCTCCAACCGGGACAGAGTGCTATCTTGCCAAACCTTTAGGAGAAGGAATGTGGGCAGGTGTAGCTTGTTAAACCCTTAGAGCACAATCCTGGCATGTCTACTCAGAAGCAAGCCCCATTGTGTTCTGAGTAGACATGCCTAGGATTGTGCTCTAAGGTTTAACAAGCTACACCTGCCCACATTCCTGTCCCGGTTGGAGATCTGGTAAGCCTATGGCAGCCCTTTCTTTCTGATGGGCTGAAGACCCAGCATGGCAGGTCAGGGAGGACAAGGGATAAAAACCTCCCTATGCTTTACTCCTGATTTACTCCTGGCACACTGAGCACCAGAGCAACAGGGGGAGGAAAGGACACCCCCTTCCACAAACATTTGCTGCTGCTCTTTCCTCCATCTCAGGTTTCCTAAGGTTGAGTAAGGGGCTTGTTTGCAGGAGGGGAAGAGGCGGCAGGACAGGGCCGGATCATCCATGAGGCCAACTGAAGCCATTGCTTCGGGCCCATTTCTGCCTGTTTGCCTCCACTGCCCTTCCTCCATTTTCCATTCCTTTTCCACCTCTTGGGTAGTAAAAGAAAGACAGGGACAGAGAGAGAGGAAATGTGTGTGGGGGGGAGTGCTGAGCCAGACAATTGGAGAGTGAGAGGAGCAAAGGATGGCACGTCGGATCAAGCCGGGTTGGGGGAGCATTTGACATGTAGCCTCAGGCGTCAGGAGGTCTTAGGCCAGTCCTGGCTGGCAGGCAGGTCTGGTGGGAAGGGGCAGCAAACTGGTCCAAGCTTGACCCTGTCCCTGGTAGAGACCTTTGGGGGCTTTGGAAGTCCAGGCCTCCTTTTGGGAGGGGGTTTCTTCAAGCTCCCACAGTTCATTGCCGAGTCTGAGCTTGGAGAGTTTTTTTTTTCTAGCTTCCCTCTTGTTTGGCTCTTCTCCCTGCATATGGATCCTCAGCTACTTAAGTCCGCCCCCCCCCCTCGATACCTCATGACCCAATAATTCTTGCGAGTGCCAATGTCGGCCATCCTTTCTTGCCACGTGCAAACAGTGATGTATCGCCAACTCCTCCTGGAGGTAGTATGAGGTGCTCCGCCATACACCAGTCTCTTATTACTGCTGTTTATCTTGCCATCTGTCTTGTCCCCCTATGCACCATCGAAATGACAGGGAGGGTAATTAATAATGCTGTGGGGGTCTTTTCCATTACCTGTTGTTTATTTCAATAGGAGTACACCGGCTCCCGGAGCACAGAGGGAATAGTGGCATTTAATCAGGGAGAACACAGAAGCTTGGACGCAGTGTATAAATATTCATAAGACAAAAATGGGGGGGGGGAGTGTAAGCCTACTTTTAAAGACATTGTGTTTCAGAGCAAGATATTTACATCGCAGCGGGGGGGGGGGAACCAACCATTTTCAGCAAACAATTTATTGGGCTCAGTTAGTTTATCGGAGCCTCTTTATGCACCCTTCTTATTTACCTTGGCATCCCCACCTTTACCAGTTTAGCAGCTTTCAACAGCCCGACGTGTATCCCAGCGCAACCCTGATTCAGCCCATAAATTACTCAAATTACCCTTCCCTCTGGAGTATGTTCCGAATACAGGCTTGAAGGCTAAGCGATGTCATTGGTCCTCTGTAGTCATACAGAAAGAGGACCACAGACGAAAGAGCATAAGAAGAGTCCTACTAGACTGGACTAAATGTCATCCAGCCCAGCATCATGTTTTCCACAATGGTCAATCAGATGCTTCTAGGAAGCCCACAAGCAGCCATGCAACAGCCATTGATAGAACAATCCACCATGAATTTGTCCACTATCTAAGTTAATGGTCATCACTATCCACTATCTAAGTGAATGGTCATCTTGTGGCAGTGAGTTCCACAGCTTACTTACATCATATGTGAAGAAACACTTTCTTTTGTTGGTTCAGAATCAATCCTGTCAATTGGTTTTATTTTACTGGGCTTTCACAGTAAGAAAGACAGAAGATGGAGCGGCAATCCAACTTGAAAATGTTTGGAAATGTGCCTCCAGAACAAGAACAAATGGCCCAATACTAAGGGCACCTAGCGCTGCCAGAAGGAGCATTCTGGCGTCGCTAGGCACTTTCCAGCTGTTGCAAAAGGCGAGCAGCTACTTCCACACACTTGAGCCACCGGACGCCTGCTGGCACAGGTAAATGTAAGCGGGAAGGGGTGGTAGGAAGGAAGAGGGGGGGCAGAACGGGGGCAGTGACAGGAGCAGGAAGAAGGGTGGGTTCAGTGGCAGTGACGTGTTGTCCACGTGAACTTACGCCAGTGAAATCACTGGTACAGGTCTGAGTAGACCCAATGGACTTTCACTTGTTAGCTCCTAGTTTATCAAATAGATTGCTTTGATTTGTGAATTGAAATCACATCAGTAACACCCTTCAAACCCTGCTATGGCATGCTGAAATGTGAGATGATTGATAGAATCATCTGTTCTTTAAAGAGAGTTTGTGATTGCTCAGTGGTGAGCAAAAGAAGCTTGTGCTGCTGTTTTTCTTCCCAAAGAGGGCCTAGGACCATAAAATAGATGGGAACAATTTAAATAATGTGCAGCAGTAGAATATATACAACAAGTGGGATGATGTAACTGATTCATGGGCAGCCCAATCCTGTTACGACATCATAAATGTCGTGCCACTATCATGCTTGACAGAACTGCTAGCACAAATGGTCGGAGGCACCACGCACCCGCCAGAAATAGACCCAGCCCATGTTGGAGCAGGTAAGGTGCTGGTGGGGGGTGAGTCATGGGCAGTTCAGAGAAGGTCTGGGCAAGGAGCACGGAGGGCAGGGGCAGTTTGGGGGTAGATCTCAACAGCAGTTGTGCACACCAGATCCTATCCATGTTTTCCCAGCCCAACATGCCCCTTGCCTTTCCTAATGCCAGCAAAATAGCTGGCATAGGTCCGAGCAGACTCGTTAATGGCCAGGCGCCCTTTGGAGAGGTACATGAAAAATTCTTATCTCTCCCAGGTGGTCTGGTCACCACCACCTCATCATAGCATGCAGTTTGTAACTGGATAGTGTAAAATGATGGTGGATAGGACTGAGCCGTAAGCCCTTAACACATTTGCCAGGGGGTTGTTGTTGTTCAGTCGTTAAGTCGTGTCCGACCCTTCGTGATTCCATGAACCATATCCCGCCAGGCCTTCCTGTCCTCCACTATCTTCCTGAGTTCGCTCATTTTCATGTTCGTTGCATCGGTGATGCTGTCTAACCATCTCATCCTTTGCCTTCCCCGTCTCCTTTTGCCTTCAATCTTTCCCAGCATCAGAGTCTTCTCCAGAGAGTCCTCTCTTTGCATTAGGTGGCCAAAATATTTGAGCTTCAGCCTCAGTACCTGTCCTTCCAGGGAACAGTCAGGGTTGATTTCATTTAGGATTGACTGATTTGATCTCCTAGCAGTCCAAGGAACTCTCAGGAGTCTTCTCCAGCACCACAGTTCAAAAGCATCTATTCTTCGGCGCTCAGCCTTCCTTATGGTCCAACTCTCGCAACTATACATTGCTACTGGGAACACCATCGCCCTGACTATGCGAACTTTTGTTGGCATGGTGATATCTCTGCTTTTTATTATGCTGTCTAAGTTTGCCATAGCTTTCCTTCCAAGGAGTAAGCGTCTTTTAATTTCATGGCTGCTGTCTCCATCTGCAGTGATCTTGGAGCCCAGAAAAGTAAAATCTGTTACTGCTTCCATTTCTACCCCTTCTATTTGCCAGGAATTGATGGGACCAGATGCCATGATCTTGGTTTTATTAATGTTGAGTTTCAAGCCAACTTTTGCACTCTCCTCTTTCACTCTCATCAAGAGGCTCTTTAGTTCTTCTTCACTTTCTGCCATTAGGGTGGTATCGTCTGCATATCTGAGGTTGTTGATGTTTCTCCCGGCAATCTTGATTCCGGCTTGCGATTCATTCAGCCCTGCATTTCTCATAATGTACTCTTCATATAAGTTAAATAAGCAGGGTGACAATATACAGCCTTGCCGTACTCCCTTCCCAATTTTGAACCAGTCAGTTGTTCCATGGCCGGTCCGAACTGTTGCTTCTCAGGAGACAGGTAAGGTGGTCTGGTACCCCCATCTCTTTAAGAATTTGCCACAGTTTGTTGTGATCCACACAATCAAAGGCTTTTGCGCAGTCAATGAAGCAGAAGTAGGTGTTTTTTTGGAACTCTCGTGCTTTCTCCATGATCCAGCGCATGTTGGCAATTTGATCTCTAGTTCCTCTGCCTCTTCGAAACCCAGCTTGTATGTCCGGTAGTTCTCGGTCCACGTACTACTGAAGCCTAGCTTGTAGGATTTTGAGCATAACCTTGCTAGCATGTGAAATGAGTGCAATTGTACGGTAGTTTGAACACTCTTTGGCACTGCCCTTCTTTGGAATCGGAACGTAAACTGACCTTTTCCAATCCTTTGGCCACTGCTGAGTTTTCCAAATTTGTTGGCATATTGAGTGCAGCACTTTCACAGCATCATCATTTAGGATTTTAAGTAGCTCAGCTGGGATATTATCATCTCCGCTAGCTTTGTTGTTAGTAATGCTACCTAAGGCCCACTTGACTTCACTCTCTAGGATGTCCGGCTCTGGGTAAGTGACCACACCAGCGTGGTCATCAGGAACATTAAGATCTTTCTTGTATAGTTCTTCTGTGTATTCTTGCCATCTCTTCTTAATCTCTTCTGCTTCTGTTAGGTCCCTGCCTTTTTTATCCTTTATCATGCCCATCTTTGCACAAAACGTTCCCTTGATATCTCAAATTTTCTTGAAGAGATCTCTAATCCTCCCCATTCTGTTGTTTTCCTCGATTTCCTTGCATTGTTCATTTAAGAAGGCCTTCTTATCTCTCCTTGCTGTTCTCTGGAAATCTGCATTCAGTTTGCCAGGGGGTAAGCTGCATTAAAGAGCCAGCGGGTGGCGCAGTGGGTTAAACCACTGAACCATGAGCTGTCGATCGAAAGGTCGGCAGTTTGAATCCGTGTGACGGCTCCTGCCAACCTAGCAGTTCGAAAGCAAGAGATTGCAAGTAGATTAATAGGTACCGCGTCAGCGGGACGGTAACAGCGTTCCATGCGCTTTGGTGTTGAGTCATGCTGTCCACATGACCATGGAAAAGTCTTTGGACAGCGCTGGCTCTTCGGCTTTGAAATGGAGATGAGCACTGCTCCCTAGAGTCGGACACGACTGGGCTTAATTGTCAAGGGATACCTTTACCTTTAAGCTGCATTAAACAGAATGGGACTTACTTCTGAGTAAATGTATATAGGATTGTGCGGTAAGAATAATATTGGCTGCAGGACATCAGGAAGGGGTAGGTGTTCTTCATACAAATTCACATAACCTTGCAGAACATTTTCACTCACTATGATGTTTGTTTTACAGGGCCATGACAAATAGTTCAACAGTCTATTGTGGACGAATAGTGGATGAATCTCTTTGTTTTCTTTCTCTTCTGTCCAAATATCACACTGTTGCCTTTGGTTTCTGTTTCATTCTGTTCAAAATCCCTTGATTATTTTTTCTATCTCCATTGTTTAAAAGAAATTAAACAAGTGTACAAGCACCAGTTATACATCCTTTAAACAAATCGAACAATATAAATGCTTCTTATCCAAATCTGCATGATAAACTAATCATGACACAAAGAAGAGTAAACAGTGTAAAATCATTCAAATGTTACCAGATATGCTATCCATTGCGATGTTTATATCTGTTTAGGAACCCATCACTAAAAAGTATACACATGTATGTAGTTTTCAACGTATTTTCACGTATTTCCTACCCAAACAACTGGTGCGACATTACATTACAAAGTACATAAGAACATAAGAACATAAGAAGAGCCCTGCTGGATCAGGCCAAAGGCCCATCTAGTCCAGCTTCCTGTATCTCACAGTGGCCCCACCCGATGCCTCCGAGAGCACACAGCCAACAAGATAACCTGTGTCCAGTCGCCACTCCCTTGCACCTGGCACAGAGAAAACCTACTCCTACAACCAGGAGGTTGCTTTTCCCCATTTAAACTTGTGTACACATTTAAACTTGTGTTTTTCAACAAACATACTGAATGCATAGAATCTATAGCTCGGTATCCTATAAAATCCTATCTCCGGGAGCAGGAGTGGTCTGGAACCACACATCCTACTACACGTTTGGGCAAGAGAGGAATTCACTAACATCCATTTGGAATATGCTGCTTCACAGGAAACAGTTGGACTAGAGACGATTCAATGCCCAGGATTCTTGGCGAGCTGGTATAGTGCAGTGGTTAAGAGCGCCGGCTGTGAGCAAGGACGTCCTTTGTTCAAATCCCACCTCATCCAGCTACTCATGTAGTCACTGTAGCCACAGCTGATTCAGCTCACCATTTGTCATCTCCATAATGCTACTAACCTACCTTGCTGAGCTGCTGTAAAAAATATATATATGGAGATCAAGTACATGAAGAGTTTTGAGCACTCAGGAATATGTTGCATAAGTGTTATTGATATACCCTTGCAAATTCAGCTTGTTCTGCCAGCATTCCTGGCTTCTACAGGGAATCGGGTTACACTGCCACAGTTGCAGTTGCACTATTTTAGGAGAAAGCATACCTAAGATTCACTGGGACTGAATCTGGGAGGAAGTGAGATGCTGTACTCAAGGAGTGGACCCTAAATCTGCCCCTGGATTCCAGCCCCAGAAAACCCACTTGCCTACTCCTCCCTGCAGAGGTGTAACAAAGGTGGAGCGAAGGCAAGTAGTTCTGCAAGACTCCGTTACACTGGAGTCAGCGGCCCCTCCCCCTTGCTGTTGGAGCCATTCTGGCAGCAAAGGCAACACGCAGGACACTCCCCTGTTGCTGCTGGAATGGCTCCAACAGCAAGGGGGAGGGGCCGCTGACTCCAGTGTAACGGAGTCTTGCAGAACTACTTGCCTTCGCTCCACCCTTGTTTCACCATTGCCTCGCTGTGTCTCTTGGTCACGCTTGACTGTGATGGAACCTTGGGAATTCGCATCGCTCATACATAGACACACACACTTTCTTATTTAAACGACTCAGTCCCACTGTGGAATCTCTGCCAGAAGGCTGTGGCACAGCTCAGTGGACAGAGCTACCAATTAACTAACCAAACTGTACTGAAATCCTGAACTTTCATAACAGAATGGCTAATTGGAAGAGAGATCAAATAATGGGGAAACAGCATTGCATACTGAAAGACTGCGATTTTTTAACGCACTCAGTCTGATGAAATCCGGAACAGATGTACATCTTTTAAAAAAAAAAAAGAAGAAGAAAACTGAAAGACGAGGAGAGTATTACTAAAAGCAAAGATCTTGATAAAGGAAGACATTAGGAAGTTATTATAGTGAACTCCCTCCAGCGTTCAATTCCTCACAGCCATAGTAAAGATCAGAAACAATAAATTACATTTAATATATAGGGCTATAGACGCCAGTACTGATGAATGACAATATTATCTGCTATATGTTTCATAAAAATCAAAGCTCTCCACTCCCAACCCAACACACACGTATCTCACCAGACAAGGTTCCGTGAGAACTGGACTGATTCCTTTCTTGTGCTTTTTTTAAACTGGAGTAATACATCTGGAGTATTGTGTGCAGTTCTGGTCACCACACCTCAAAAAGGATATAGTTGAATTGGAAAAGGTGCAGAAAAGAGTGACCAGATTGATTCGTGGGCTGGAGCACCTCCCTTATGAGGAAAGGCTACAGCATCTGGGGCTTTTCAGCCTAGAAAAAAGGCGCCTGAGGGGGGACATGATTGAGACGTATAAAATTATGCATGGGATGGAGAGAGTGGATAGAGGGAAATTCTTCTCCCTCTCGCACAACACCAGAAACAGGGGACATGCACTAAAATTGAGTGGAGGGAGAGTTAGAACAGACAAAAGAAAATATTTCTTTACCCAGCGTGTAATTCATCTGTGGAACTCCTTGCCACAGGATGTGGTGATGGCACCTGGCCTAGATGCCTTTAAAAGGGGTTTGGACAGATTCATGGAGGAAAAGACCATCACAGGTTACAAGCCATAAGCAACCTCCTGGTTTTAGAAGTGGGTTTTCTCTGTGCCAGGTGCAAGGGAGTGGCGACTGGACACAGGTATCTTGTTGTCTTGTGTGCTCCCTGAGGCATCTGGTTGGGCCACTGTGTGACACAGGAAGCTGGACTAGATGGGCTTTTGGCCTGATCCAGCAGGGCTCTTCTTATGTTCTTATGTTCTTATGTTAAACTGCCTTTTGAAAAGACAAATATAAAAAATCATGATATGTAGGAGTAGTAATTAACAT
This sequence comes from Plestiodon gilberti rubricaudatus, assembly GCA_026170595.1. NCBI lineage: Eukaryota > Metazoa > Chordata > Lepidosauria > Squamata > Scincidae > Plestiodon > Plestiodon gilberti. The sequence goes on from JANXHW010000001.1 coordinate 8,730,048, forward strand.
GCACCATATTAGAGGGAGGTGGCGACGGCAGATTTAGAGTGAACGGCGGCACCCCGAATCTGCCACAGTCGCGACCTCAGACAGACCCCTTGCAACCTGCCTCAGATGGCCTCATGGATGGGTTGGTGTTGGACCTTCCTTGGATGGGGTCACGCCCCCCCCTTAAGAGAGCGCAATGTAAAGTTCTCCGAAATGAAATGTATTCAAAAGCATTAACAGCACCATCCTGATCTTCTCCGGCTAGAGTGTCGCAAATGTGTCATAAAGTACATTCATGGCACCCTGTGAGTAAGCAGTGCCGGCAGGATGGCCTGCGCTGTCCCTCCGGCGCTACATTCAGTAGCCCCGTGCACCAAAGCAGGTAAGGCCACTTACGCCGCTGCGGAGGCTGGGGCTTTACTTGAGGTAAACCCCCAAGGAGATCCAAGGAGATCTCCAACCCGCTCCTCTCCAGCACCAGATACAGCGTGTGCATGGCACCCATGCATGTAGGTTTTCTCTGTGCCAGGTGCAAGGGAGTGACAACAGGAAACAGGTTATCTGTGCCTGGTGCAAGGGAGTGACAACAGGAAACAGGTTATCTGTGCCAGGTGCAAGGGAGTGACAACAGGAAACAGGTTATCTGTGCCTGGTGCAAGGGAGTGACAACAGGAAACAGGTTATCTGTGCCTGGTGCAAGGGAGTGACAACAGGAAACAGGTTATCTGTGCCAGGTGCAAGGGAGTGACAACAGGAAACAGGTTATCTGTGCCAGGTGCAAGGGAGTGACAACAGGAAACAGGTTCTCTGTGCCTGGTACAAGGGAGTGACAACAGGATACAGGTTATCTGTGCCAGGTGCAAGGGAGTGACAGCAGGAAACAGGTTATCTTGTTGGCTGTGTTCTCTCGGAGGCATCTGGTGGGGCCACTGTGAGATACAGGAAGCTGGACTAGATGGGCCTTTGGCCTGATCCAGCAAGGCTTATGTTCTTATGTTCACCGGTGCCAGATAGGATTGAGCTGCCCATGCCCATGCCCATGCCATTCTTACCTTGTCTATTCTTCTGTTAGGGACACTGATTTATTTTCCCAGTGTTCTGCCAGCATCTGCTGAGCAGCAACCAAAACTGTCCTACTTTCTGTTTTTAATGGATTGGTTTGCCCGTTGAAATTCAGTAAGATGGCTGGCCGATTGACCTATTGTTTTACAGGCATTCATTAAAAATGACAATTTTAAATTGTTCTGAACTCAAGTGTTTAATCTGTTCTGCATTTCCCCTGGTGTTGTCTGAATATAATGATAATGATCAATGAACATGTTGTAATGGGAATGCAATTGTGCTGTGTAGAGCGAGGAGACAACCTTTTTTCCCCAGGCTTTAGCTAGCTAATAGTTTCTTTCATGAGTACTGAAGGAAAGAAGATGTTTGTTTAAATGAACCGATGGCTTTGGATAGCTGGTGGTTACTAGCTACTACGCGCATCCTACCTGTTTCAATGGGGTCTGAGATCAACAGTCTTTGATGTGAGAATGTAGCTCCCGAAGGAGACAGGAGACGAAGTTTGCTACTGGCTGACATGAAAGAGTACGGGAGGAGCATTTTCCTTAGACATGCTGTTTGCTTCGGGGGAAATTGATTTACACCCTATCATCATCACTGTCTGTCTGAGAGGCTGCTTGATCTCCCATGTTCAACTTATGTACTGTATTTGTAAATAGACCGATATTGCAAAAACACTATAAGCCTTCAGCCTCTAGTGTCCCTCCTCACGAGGAGACTGATCGTGCAAAAGGCTGTACCCCAGAACCTCCTACTGTTCATCATGGAAGTGCAGAATTTGCATTGTGTTGTTTGTATCATCCCTGCTACAGTCGCATTTGAGACTCACACAAGCAACAAGGAATGACTCTTTCTGTCTTGCTCTGTTTTTGAACTTCTCTAGAGGTCTGCGGGAAACAGACTGCTGAGTTGACTTCCTGGAATGATCCAACAAACACAATGCACTATGAAGCCTCTCTAGGAATTCAGCCGCTTTAACCATCGCACACCCAGGAAGCAAACCTTTTGAGGGTATAGACAACGTCTTCACAGAGAAGCCATGGAGATCTTTAAACAGGATAAAAAAAATCTTCATTAAATCGTAAAGAAGAAATTGGATTCGTTGATCAAATTTGGGCTCCCACATTAAACAAAGTGCATAGATAAGTGTTGTCGTCTCTATGGAGGTCATTTACGTTCGTGTAACAGCAGGGTCGGCCAGCGGGTGGCGCAGCGGGTTAAACCGCTGAACCATAAGCTGTCGATTGAAAGGTTGGCAGTTTGATTCCTGCGACGGGGTGAGCGCTCGTTGCTTGGCCAGCTCCTGCCAACCAAGCAGTTCCAAAGCATGTTAATGTGAGTAGATAAATAGGTACCGCATGCGGGAAGGTAAACAGCGCTCCGTGTTCCAGCTGCATGGTACGCGCTGCGGCAAGGAGAGTCATGCCGGCCACATGACCACGGAGGCATCTTCGGACAACGCTGGTTCTTCGGCTTTGAAATGGGGATGAGCTCCACACCCTAGAGTCGGACACGACTGGACTTAGTTGTCAGGGGATACATTTACCTTTACCTTAACAGCAGGGTCACCTGCGGTGGATTAGAGGAACTAGATTTTCCACTTGTTATCATCTCCAACTGGCCGGCGGGTGCGGCTTATAAATATGTGTGCTTCACAACTTGAACCACCCTGCTGCAGACTGCTGTGTCCACAGCCTGAAGACGTTTGTCGGAGGGACTTTTATCCTAGGAAAATGAAACTCAGGTTGACTTGGTCATAATTCACTGATTCTGAATAATGAGTGATGGCCACTGTACATCAGAACCATAACATGAAATTAAATCCTGATAAGACAGAGGTTCTTCTGGTCCAGAAGTCTACGACTCAGGTATTGGATCATCGTCCTGCTCTGAATGGGGTTGTACTTCCTCTGAAGGAGCAGGTCCGCAGCTTGGGGGTTCTCCTGGATGCGCAGCTGCTCCTGGATTCCCAGGTGGCGGCTGTGGCCAGGGGGGCTTTTGCCCAGCTTCGGCTGGTGCGCAGCAGCGACCGTACTTGGATCGTGCAGACCTGGCCACAGTGACCCATGCCCTAGTGATATCTAGACTAGATTACTGCAATGCGCTCTATGTGGGGCTGCCTTTGAAGACTGTCCGGAAACTGCAACTAGTGCAGAATGCAGCTGCCCGGGTGGTTGCCGGGGCCTTCGGTTTGACTCAGTCGGACCATTGCTTCGGCGGCTACACTGGCTGCCGGTTCGTTTCCGGGCACAATTCAAAGTGCTAGTTTTGACTTTTAAAGCCCTTAACCTCCTCCTTCCTTATAATCCGACCCGTACTCTGAGGTCATCAGGGGGGGCCCTGTTAACCGTGCCGCCATTGAATAGGCGGCACGGAATAGGGCCTTCTCGGCAGTGGCACCCCAATTATGGAATTCCCTCCCCCTGGAATTAAGAACAGCTCCCTCTTTAGAGACCTTTCGGCGGGCCCTTAAGACGTTTTTATTTAGGTTAGCATTCGATGTCTGACATGGTGGGCTGGCTTTTTAACAAATGGCTTTTAACAAATGTAAATATAGGTGACCCACTGGGGTTGTTTGTTTTAATTGTTTTAATTATTTGTTTTTAATTATTTAATTTATATATGTATTTTAATGTTTTTATTGTAAGCCGCCTTGAGTGCCCTTGCTGGGAGAAAGGCGGGGTATACATTCTTTAAATAAAATAAATAGATAACATTCTGGTGGTTTTGATCACCATCATGATTGTATTTGAATTGTAACATTTTAAATCAAGGGCAGGCATCTTGAGTCAGTTTCTCCCCTGTTCCTCCTTCTGTGTGTGATACTACAGGTATAATGTTGCAGTCAGAGAACACTTTGGAAGACTTAAACCGTGCTGAAGGAGCTGCATCTAGCAAGGGGGGGCACAAAGGAATGAGAGGGATAACCCCTCACATGGCGTGAGACTTTGTTCAAGCAGCCAGAGGCTCTGCTGGAACAATAAAGAGATGGCTGGTCATTGGAATGACAAAAAGGGAGAGGGAGGAGGTGATGAATGGATCTCAATCGAAAGATGATTGATTTCGGGTGCAGACTCCATGTACACTTCACCAATGATTTATCTTAATTTGGTGGGGATTATCGTGAGTTCAAGCAGAGCTGGACCTGGACTCTCTATCACGTCCCTCACCTGCAGGCGGCCACATGGCCTTCGCAGATAGTTTATAGTTCATCCTCCTGTTTGCTTTCAAATAGGCCTTGCACAGACATAAGAGGGAGTTGTATTGGCACTTTCTCTTTGTAAAAAGAGACACAGAGCATCTCAATTCTGCGGTGGGTCCCGCAGAAAGAGAGAGCATGGTGCGTCCTCGCATTAGGTTTGAAAGAATCAGAGGCACTCTGAGGAATGTGAATGAGCAATGTGTTACCAAAATTGCCCTTGTTATTTTGGGGAATAGCTTTCAAATATGGCAATTTGGAATTTACAGGGATCTATACCTGTGTATACCAGAGTCCAGCTTCACAGAATTCTGTTTTAAATAATATTGAGGACACACATGGTTTGCTTTCCAGTATTTACTAGATAGTTAGTCAGATTGGTAAATATCACCCATGTAAATCAAGAACCCTGCTAAGTCTCTGTACTTCTAACTAAGTTCCTAGATCTGTATGCTGTGAGTGTGATTGATTTGTTGCATATTGAATTGTTGCATATATATGATTCTTGTAGAGTTCACCTTAACTGCAATGATGTAGCAGTGAATGAAAAGGAGGACTAGCAGTCTGTAGAGTGACTGAGAAGTCAAGTTAAGAGTGGGGGGACATGAGGAGAAGGGGGAGAAATAAAATGATTCTAAGGTTCTGAACAAGCTGGGTTCAGGAACCAAATCAGTGACTTACTGAGGGGTAATGCAAAGAGAAGGGAGGGGGTTGCAAGAGAGAGGGAGAGGGCAAAAGGGGGGAAGGGGAACAAGATAGAGGAGAGAGAGAGCTCACCAGTACCAGTCCAAAGCGCAGGAGGAAGAGAGGGATTGCCAGGCTGTCCCTACTTTTTATAGTGAGCCGAGCACATGGCCAAGAAAAGGGGAGGATCCCCAGGTACATAGAAAAACAGGAAGGAGGGTTCCTAGAAGGGACATCCAGTGCACCTCTGGGTAGACCATGGGACAGGGGAAGAGGGTGATCAGGGTTGATGGTCCAGTCGTTAAGGAGACAAAGCAGAGGCTGGGATGAGTCATCTCAGGTGTTCCAAGAACATATTTAGCATAACAGTGGGGGGGATGCATAATGGAGTTTGTGAGAGCTTGACCAAATGGAGTCTGCTGCTCAGGTTTCTTTCCCTCTGGTTCAACTTCTGGTTTTGGGGAAATCCTTACAGCATGGCTCCTGGTGCAGGAACACAGGCGGCATGACCCTCGCGCTGTGTCATAACACAGTCCAGTTTGGCATATGTTCATCCAAAGTCACAGCTCACAGGTAATCTCAAAAAGCCTCATGGCAACAAACATTTTTCAACAGTTCTAGGCAACAGTTCTCATTTTAAAAGTCATGTGGCAACAAATGCAACAATGATGTGTGAGTTGCAATTCTGGAAGTGAAAATTGCATCCCTGCCGAGATGACTTGTGGCCTCCAAGAGAAGCCCCACTTATCACTGGGGGGGGGGGAGGAGTGTCTCAGTGTTCCATGAACTTTTACATAGCTCAGAGATTAACAAATGATTGCTGATTAATATACACCCACCTCTCCGGAAGTTGAACTAAAGTGAACTTTGAATGGAGTAGGAAAAATAGACTTTTTGAATTGAGGCAGAAAGAGAAACAAGAAGAATCTTTGTTGACAAAAAGCAGCCTGCCTGGGGAGTTGCAATGGAACATTATTACTTGGGAGGGTGGGGAGGGGGACTGATGTTTCAATAAGGAATAGCACTGCCAGTTCCACTTGCTCTTTTGGTATATTTGTAAATGGACAGGTGGTTGAGGAGACGATAGAACATGCGATAGATGGTGGAGCTTCATCGTTTGATAAGATCTAAGGGAGCGAGAGCAAGCAGGGATGGCTCCCTTCCAAGTCGAGCACAAGATGTAAGTGCCGTTGAAATGAGAGGGAACATATCCGAGTGCTGTCCAGTTGAACATATGTAGTTAGAATGTTTCCAATGAGGTCTGACACAGAAACATTTGGCTTCAAAAGAGGGGACTTGTCAAAGCTGACTAGTAGAAAGGAAGCTGAGAGGAGAAGTTAAGGGAGTCAACTCTCTCCAGAGGGCCTGGGGGTTCTTTCAGACCACAATAACTGAAGCTCAGCTAGAGTGTAGACGACAAAGTGGGAAAGGCACCACCAGCGCCAGGAGGAGGCCAACAGGGCTCAGGAGTGGAACCAAGGAAGCTCTACCAGCGGTAGCGGCCACCTGGGGAGGGGGGCGAGCGGCATGCGGGGGGTTACAACCGCGTCACCCATTGCGTCACGATGCACCCAATGTGTCGTGCATTGAAAAAGACGTGAGTGGGTGGGTGGCGGCGAGAAAAACAGGCACACAGTTTGGCCCTCCCACCCAGAGTCTTAGGTTGGTTTAGAGCGGCGTCAGTGTTGGGGGGGCATGTCACCACGCGCCGTGGACCCACCTCCCTTGGGCGAGGCTACAACACTGTCTACCAGGCAAAAAAGCTTCCTTCCGATTGGAAGTTTTGCCCAGATGAGAGAACCAAAAGGAACAACAATTCTGAGGACGGGGGAGTGAGTTGTCAATAAGGGGTGCCTCCCCCCAAGAATTTGTGGATTGCATGACTAAAAATGTCACGGCAAATAATAAAAACTTCTTTAATCACATTGAATGGAAGAAACCTGCCAGGCAAACAGTCGGGCCATTGCGTAACAAAGGACCAAAAGAGAAGACTGAAGAAGATATGAGATTATAGAGAATCTGAATGAATACTTTGTTTCTGTCTTCGCTACAGAAGATGGATGGCAGATACTTGTGCCTGAACCGACCTTCTCAGGGAGGGAGTCTAAAGACCAAAGTCAAACAGAAGTGCAAGAGATGAGGTTCTCTGTATTCCAGGTGCAAGGGAGTGACAGCAGGAAACAGGTTATCTTGTTGTCTTGTGCTCCCTGAGGCATCTGGTGGGGCCACTGTGAGATACAGGAAGCTGGACTAAATGGGCCTTTGGCCTGATCCAGCAGGGCTCTTCTTATGTTCTTATATTAAACAAACATATTGACAAAACTACCAATTAACAAATCACTGAGTCCAGATGGTATCCAGCCAAGAGTTCTTAAAGAACTCAAAGGTGAAATTGCTGATCTTCTAACAAAACTATGTAATTTGTCTTTTAAATCAGCCTCCATGCCAGAGACTAGAAGTTATTTAAAAAGGAAGCAGAGGGGATCCAGGAAATTAGAGGCTACTCAGCTTAACACCTGTTCAGAGTCAACTAGTGGAAAGCAAATTTAAAGATAAAATGATGAAGCATAGAGATGAACGCTGCAGGGTTTCTGCAAAGGTGAGTCCTGCCTCCCGGACCTTCTAGGGTTCTTTAAAAGTGTCAACAGGAACGTGGATAGAGGTGATCCACTTGACGTTGTACACTCGGGATTTCAGAGAAGTGTTGACAAAGAAGTCCCTCACACCAAAGGATTTTCACAGCCCAGGCCTACTCCCCGCCAGCCCAACCCAGCCCATGCAGTGCTGCTGGTGGAACACCAGTTGCGTGCTATGGGGGGGGGGGGTGACCAGATGTCCCAGGACACCTGGACTCCAATGGGTCTCCTCAGACCTACACCAGCTATTTAGCTGGTGTAGGTCTGAGGAGACTCAGAGGCAGATCAGGGTGGGGAAAGAGGGGTAGGATCTCTATATGCACAGCTGCTTCCGAGATCTTCCCCCCTCCCATCTCCTACTTTTTAAAGTTGAACCATTTTTAAACTGAATGCGAGCCACCTTCAGAGCCTTTTAGGAGGCGGAGAGGTGGCATACAAATGCCCTGATGAATGAATGGCCTGTGGAATTCATTGCCACAAGATGTGGCGAAGGCCACTAACTTGGATGTCTTTAAAAATAGGGGATTGAACAAATTCATGGAGGACAGGTCTGTCAACGGCACTGGCGTCACTGCAGGGGGGCGGAGCTCTAAGTTCCTCCGTGATCGGAGCCTCTGTTACACGGAGGAACGAAGCGCCCCGCCCCCGCGCCTTCCGACCCAGTCAAAGCAGTGAAAACAACACGCAGGAGACTCCCTGCACGTTGTTTTCACTGCTTCGACTGGTTCGGAAGGCGCGGGGGCGGGGCGCTTCGTTCCTCCGTGTAACGGAGGCTCCGATCACGGAGGAACTTAGAGCTCCGCCCCCCCTGCAGTGACGCCAGTGGTCAACGGCTAGTAGTCTGAGGCAGTACACCTCTCAGTACCAGTTGCAGGGCGCAATGTGCCTTTCTCTCCTGCATGTGGGCTTCCCAGAGGCAGCTGATGGGCCACTGTGTGTGAGTCCGTGCAAAATAGGTTGCTGAACTAGATGGGCCTTTGCTCCAGCAGCCCTTTTGTTCTTTTGACTTTATGAATAACTGGAATTTGTCTCCTCTTGGAACAGAAGGGAGGATCAAAGTATTTCAAAGGATATTCTTCACTGGCATGTTGAGGTGTCTTGTTTTATTAAAAAGAATAAGGAAGTGGTATTATCCGTTGTTGTTGTTCAGTCGTTAAGTCGTGTCCGACCCTTCGTGATTATCCGTAGCCTTGTTTAAATTTTATTTTTGTTTTGACTATTTTTTTTTAATTTGTGAGTTATGTGATGTATGCAATTTTGACACGATAGATTGTGTTTGGCTTATGTCTGCTTCTATGGTAACTAATAAAACAGAGAACAGTCTTTTATGATAGATGGGCTGCTGTGGCATACGGGAATGCTCAGAGACAAATGATTCTGCATCAAGCACATTGATTATTCTCTTTTATACTGGCGAACATGGACTTTAATTGCACTGACACTAAAGATCTATCTTATGGTAAAATCAATGCAACAGACAAAATTAGAAGTGTGTGTGGGGGGGATATTTCACATGTTGGTTACTGGCTCTTTTCTTCCTCTCTTATAATAGTAAAACTGAAGGCCACTCAAAGAAGCTGACTGGTGGTAGGTTAGGAACTGAGAGAAACAAGTACTTCTTCACAGGGCATGTAATTAGCTCGGTGTATTCGTTAATGGCACTATCAACAAATGTGGCCATGACTATTTTACAAGGGAGATGTGATAGGAAACATGAGTTGATGGCAAGCACACACTCCCTGTGTAATGTGTGGTCTGTCTGACCATTAAAAAGGCTTTAAAAAGGATGAGGTAGGAAATTCAAGACAGGCAAGAGAAAGTTCTTCTTCGTATGCAAGTCACTGCCACGAACTACGGCGATGGCCATCTGACTCAGCTTCAAAAGGTGGTTGGACAAATTCTTGGAGCAGGCATCTATTGCTGCCATTGGGAGTGATGATTATATGGAACCTCCATGTTCAGGGGAAGTATATCCCTGTATACCAATTTCTGGGGGAGCCACAGCAGGGAAGGCCATTGCCTTCCTACCCTGCTTCTGGACTTCCCAGGGGCATCTTTTTGGCCACTGTGAGCAACAGAATCATCACGGACCCTTAGAGCCCCTGGAGGGCTCTTATGTTCTTAGGATACAAATCTTTGGTCATTTTCAAGAAATGGCTGAACAAGCATCTGTTGGGTGCATGTAAGGCACAGGAGATCTGACCTGAGGTTTGGCAAAGGTTTGACTAGCAGTGCAATCCTACACATGTCTACTCAGAAGTAAGCCCCACTGAGTTGAATGGAACTTACTCCCAGGTATGTGTGTGTAGGCGTATCAGCAGCGAGTGCTGCCTGGAGCACTCGCTGCTGCGCGGCCCCCGGGGGCGGGGGGCGACCCGGCTTACGCGGGCGCTCCGAGGCCTTCTCCCCCGGCCTCGCATGTGCAAAACAACAAGGATAAATAGCGCGGCGCGGCAGTCGGCCGCCTTCAGTAAAGCCCTGGCCACCGGTCGTGGTGAACGCTCCGGGGCTTTCTCCGGCTCTGAGGCCGGGGGAGAAGGCCTCAGAGCGCCTGCCCGCATCACCGGGAGGGTGGCGCGCTCCGTGGAAAGACTGGAGCGAGCGGAGCAGCGCCGCCCGGGGCCGAGGGGCCGCCCGGAGCCGCTGCTCCGCTCGCTCCAGTCTTTCCACGCCTCTGGTAGGACTGCAGCCTAAGTAAACCAGTGAGTGTCTTCCAACCCCATGGGTCTATGAAAGAGAGGATTAGTGCATAGAAATTTTACTAAAAGTGCTCTATAACGTAGGCTTACCATCGTCCTGGAATCGAGCCTGGCTTCTGCCTAGACCGGGCCCGAGCTGCTACCAAGGGTGCACTGCGGCTGCCCAATGGGCTTCCGGCTTCCAGAACGTCCGGCCAACGACGTGACCGAAGCTGGAATCCCGTTGGGTAGCCGAAGTGCACCCTTGGGAGCGGCTCGGGCCCAGTCTAAGCCAGGCTCGATTCCGGGATGATGGTAAGTCTGTCTATAAGAAACATTTAAGTGAATTTGGAGCTTTCTCCTCAAGGAAAATCAAAAGGAGCCAAACAAGTTTTGATAAGAATAGTGAGCTTCTCAGGGGGTTCCATATAGCCCTGAGTTGACGCCAGACTTTATTTAATGCAAATTTGGACATTCCACCTAAGGTAAATGTCTGAGGAATTGCAAGGAGAGTCATAACAATCATGTCCAAACTAGTGGTAGCATAGATTGGGCCTAATGTTTAATTTTTGTTAAATATCAGGTATGGGAGCCTAAGTGGCATTGGGACAGTGGTAGGGGCTAAAGAAGGTCTAAACCTTCTCCTTCTGCTGCATTCTTAATTTGGATTTGGGCTCCCACGGGGACCCCACGGCTGCAATTTCTCCAGGGAAACTAGCAACTGCGGCACCCCCCAATCCCTTTCAACGCTATGGCAGAGGAAAGGGTCAAGATCTTGCTCCATGCCCAGAATAGTCTCAATCCAGACCTGCACCCCTCCACACCTGATGATTAACTAAAAAATAATAACAAGCACACAACACCAAGCTCCGCATTTAACATAATGGGTAGTTTGGCCCCAAGTTTAACGATATTCCTCAGGAATGTTTGTGCACGTCTTCTCCTCTCTGCATCTATTACATTACTTCTAAAAAGAGACCCTATTAAACAAAAATCCCAAGGAATAGCTTAAAAGCATTTGTTATCCAAAGCCACATTTTATTTCTGACTTGCCAAAAGCCACATTTTATTTTTGACTTGCTCCATATTAAATAATGGATGTTTTGAAGGGAGCATCTATAAGCATCCTAATTGCTCCAGTTCCGAATCTGTCGGTCTTTCCAGCAATGTTTATGGCATTTGTGTATGCACCTGATGTCTTTTCCTTTATGGAAGATTGAAGACCCAATTAATACAAGGGATTTGTTGTTGGTATTTACATGAAATTAGCTCATGGTCTATGAAAAGTTTGCATGTTTCAAAAGTCTTTGATCTTTTTTTTTCCTGCCGGTGAGATGAAAATATATAATTTTTTTGCACTTAGTTGCTGCCTCAGAGAGTTTCGTATGTGGTATAGACCAGGGGTTCTCAACCTTTGGAGGCCTCGGTACCCCCTGCTAATTAACTGCTAATTAATTGGATAAATCAAACTAATTAGCTAATTAATAATTAAATAAAAAGTACTAAAACAATTGTGAAAAAATGTCTTACTGAACTCTGTGAATGTGAGTGTGACAGACAGACAGACAGAGGGGGATTGCATTTAAGTTCTAATTAACAAGTTATTATCTACTGATTGATGTTGATAAGGAGCAGACTCTGGCGTACCCCCTGCCATTGGTCCGCGTACCCCTAGGGGTACTCGTACCACAGGTTGAGAACACCTGGTATAGACCGAACGGACTATTGATTTACACTTGAATAAACTTAACTGGTCAGAAGTGTCGGGCGCCCTCCTGGCGCCTGGCGCGTGGGGGCGGGGCCTGCACCACATGATGTCGACGCACCCCTCGTGTCACGTCGAAGCGTCCCCCCGCCCGTTTTCCGCTCAATTTGGAGCGTAACGGGCTCCAGGGAGGGCAGGCGGACCGACACTACGTCAGTGACTGCCCCGCCCGCCCACCTGAGTGCCTGGTTCGAGTGAACCACGTGCTCCACCATGGTTACATCTCTGTAACTGGTTAATGGACATTCTCTTTAGCTGCTGCAACTGCCTATTACAAAGAGCCACCAGATCTATGAGTCCTGCTGCATCAGATCAACTGGCTGCTTTATCTTAGCCACCTTCCTGGCTCCCCCAGTGGCCAACCAGGTGACCCAGAGAAGCTCACATGCAGGCCATGAAGTCAACAGCCTTCACCTGTTGTTTGTGACACAGCCACTGGCAACAGTGGCAGTCTCTGAAAAAGCAGGTTTCCATACGGCCATCATGATTCATAGTCCATTTGACAGACCTGTCCCCCAGGAATTTTCAGATCCTCTTTCAAAGCCGGCTAACAGCCCAATCCTATCTAAACCCCCCCCCGCTGATGCAGCTGTGCCACCGAAACGCACATTGCATCCTGCCGGGGGGGGGGGGGTAGTCCGTCCCAGAGCTCTCCACCATGTAAGGCTTTCCTGCCACGATGGGTCTATTCAGACCTGCACCAGCAATTTTGCAATTTTGCTAGTGCAAGTCCAAGTGTACCCAGAAAGGTGGATCAAGGCCAGGAAGGGGGATAGGCTGCCGCCGATACTGCCCCCTTTCCAGCCTCGACACACCACCCTCCCCACTCCAGTCTCTGCACCATTCTTTCCCCCTCCCTGCCCCATTCTGCCCACACCTGTGCCAACTTACTGGTGCCAGGCCTCCTTTGAAGGCCACAGGCTGTGTCTGCTTGCAGCAGCAGCCCAGCTGTGCAGAATGGCAGGTCGCATTTTGTGACCAGCATAAAGCATGCTGTGCCACCAGAACACAAGTTCCAGTGGCACAGTCGGCCCATAGGACTGGGCCATAGAAGCGTGGCCATCACCGTATCGGGTGGAACCAAGTTCCTTAAGCAGAAGTACTTCGCTTCCTTCGTCCTGAACCTTCTGCCAATCAGCTTCACTGGATGATGCAGAGTTCTAGTATTACGAGAGAGGAGAAAAAACATGCTCTCTCCATCTTCTCCATACCACGCATGATTTTATGAATCTTTGTCATGTGTCCCTTTAGCCTTTTTCTAAAGTGAAAAGCCCCGTCGATTTTGACTTTTCCTCATAGGGCAGTGGTTCTCAACCTTTTTTTTTCACTTGCATACCCCTTGGCAGTCCATTTCCATAAATTGTACCCCACATACCACTGTATCCTAGTCAGGATGCGGCCCATGCTGGCACGGCCGGAGCTCACCTCGGGGGAAGGGGACATCCATCCCCTTCTCCCAGTGTAAGCCCCGGAGGCCCCAATGGCCTGGGCCTCCTCGGGTGTGTGCCAGTGGGGGTCTCCGTGCCTTGCTAGTGGCGACTGAACGGGAGCGGTGGGCTGGGAGTTCGAATACAGGCATGACTGCTTTTCAAGAGTGGGAGGGGGGAAAGAGGCCAGAATAACTTCCCCCCTCCCACTCATTCTCGAGGTTCCTAACAAACTTGGTGGGACATACAAAAAGTCCCATCAATTAAACACAGATAATTTGAAATGGATTGTGGAGGTGGAATGGCATGGAAATGGCATTGGATAACTCATAAACAATCCAACCTATCACATGAATTCTCAGCTAACCATGAGGTGACTCTATTGTTTAGACCTGGTCTAAGATCTGGGCATATACAGTAACACTTCTGTGTTATGAAAAGGACTAGAATGTTACAGGATCTGAGCACCCAGAGAATGGTGGCAGCCTATGACGAACCTGGGGGGGGGGGGGGAGTCTGGAAGTCAGATGACAAAGCAATGACTGTGACCTGGAACACCAGTCTTTTAAAGTCTGCAGATACTGGAAATTATAACCTCTCTCGACATAGCATTAATGGGAATTAATTGCATCGCACACTTTAATCACTAGAAAATAATCCTTCCTGCGAGGGCTCAGATTAAGAATTATGCTTCTGAATAGCATAATAGCTATTTGCAGCACTGTACCGCTTTTAAAAATCCTTAATTCTTCATCGATGCAAAATAGGCAAGGGATTAGTAGTCAATGGAAAACAAGGTTAATAAACAAAACATTACAGAAATTAAAGCATTATCAAGTGGAATTCCTTCAAAAAGCACACTTTAACTTTGACAAAACGGATGCCCAATTTGCCATTTATTTTGTGGAAGTTCATTCCTTTTCTGTTGAATACGTTGAATCCTAGAAAGTGTTCATCTGTAAAGTGGAATCGAGCCACATAAAAGATCTTGTCTTTTTTCCCCCCGCGTGTGAATAGCAAATCCATTTATAAACCCTTACAATTGGGAAGGATTGTTACGTCCCCAAAACACCGTACGGTCTGGTGTTTGTTCACAGGCCCGGCCATTGTGGCCAAACGAAATAGAAGGCTGAAGAATAACAATACCCTGGGAAAGGGTATTGTCTGAAAACAACCACTATAAACAATCAGTGCTATTCACAGAATGAAAACTGCAACGCCCCATTCCCTGAAGACCCTTGTGCAGAGAGAGCTGTTGTGGTTAGTTGAGCTTTACTTGTAATACAGCAGGCAGACACTGCTCCGTGGTACACCAGCTCCCTGGCACAAAATTAAATTGGGCCCATTCAGGTTCAATTTTTTTTTATCCCCAAACTAATGCGATGACGCCATGTATAGAAGAAATAGAATGTGTGCCATTCATCAGAAGTGTCGTACCACTGGGGGCCCCAGGGTGCGGGTCACAGCGGGCGGTGTTTACCTGTTGTCCCGCCTCCTCCGGCGCCCCGCTGCTTCTTCGCCGCTGTTCTCGGCTGCGATTCGGCCCTCCCACCCTCCCTGGTGCCGTTTTGGCTCCAAAAAGGAGCCAAAAAGAACCAGGGGTGGGCGTGGCAGCGGTCGTGGGGGTGGGGCGTGACGGCGGCGACCCCCGCCCCCTGCGGACCTGGATCCGTCTCTACCATTCATTTCATTCAGGATGTGCATAAAAACTATGCATATAGCAACATTGTGCAAGCTATACATTTGTTTATTTATTTAAAGAATTTGTAGCCCGCCTTTCTCCCGAGGGCACTCAAGGCGGCTTACAACATATTAAAATACATATGAACACATTAAAATAATTAATTAAAACACATTAGAATAATTAATTAAAACAATTTAAGTTAAAATAAACAACCCCAGTGGATCACCTGCATTTAGATGTTAAAAACCACTTGTTAAAAGGTCAGCCCACCATGTCAGACATTAAAAGCAGTCCTAAATAAAAACGTCTTAAGGCCCCACCGAAAAGCAAGTCATAAAAGCTTTTCACAGCAAGTCACAGGTTTTGCCCTATTGAGCAACCAAGCCCAAAAGGATAACGGATAGAGGAACATGAGAACATGGGGAATCAAGTCTTTCTGGAAGTCATCTTTTGTTAAAGTCCTGTTCCATAATACATATAGAGATTGAGAACAAACTATAGTTAAAGAGTTTTGAGGTAAAGGCACTTTGTACATGCTCAAAGAGAGATCTTGGGGTACTGGTGGACAAGTCGATGAAAGTGTCGACCCAGTGTGTGGCGGCTGTGAAGAAGGACAATTCCATGCTTGGGATCATTAAAAAGGGGATTGAGAATAAAACGGACAATATTATTATGCCGTTGTACAAACCAATGGTAAGGCCACATCTGGAGTATTGTGTCCAGTTCTGGTCGCCACATCTCAAAAAGGATATAGTGGAACTGGAAAAGGTGCAGAAGAGAGCGACCAAATGATTAGTGGACTGGGGCATCTCCCTTATGAGGAAAGGCTACAGCGTTTGGGACTCTTCAGTCTAGAAAAAAAAGGCATCTGAGGGAGGACATGATTGAGACGTATAAAATTATGCATGGGATGGAGAGAGTGGATAGAGGGAAATTCTTCTCCTCGCACAACACCAGAACCAGGGAACATCCACTAAAATTGAGTGGAAGGAGTATTAAAACAGACAAAAGAAAATACAGTATTTCTTTACCCAGCATGTAATTAGTTTGTGGAACTCCTTGCCACAGGATGTGGTGATGGCAACTGGCCTAGATACCTTTAAAAGGGGATTGGACAGATTTATGGAGGAAATGTCCATCACAGGTTACAAGCCATGATGGGGATAAGTAACCTTCTGGTTTTAGTAATAGGCTTAATGCCAGATGCAAGGGAGTGGCAACAGGATACGGATATCTTGCTGTCTTGTGTGCTCCCTGAGGCAGCCGCCTTGGGTCCCTTCGGGGAGAAAGGCGGGATAGAAATATTGTAAATAAAAATAAAAAAATCTGGTGGGGCCACTGTGTGATACAGGAAGCTGGGCTAGATGGGTCTTTGGCCTGATCCAGCAGGACTCTTCTTATGTTCTGAAATACATTTTTGTTTATAACTTCATATGTGTTCCATATGAACTTCCAGAAAGCCCTGCCCTGGTACTAGAAATTGATTCTAGGCAAGAGCACCAGCACAAATGTTGTCATTCACAAAGCAACAAGGAACTGCTTTCAGAATGTCAGACTGCCTGGCAATGTCAATCAACTTCTATCAGACTTTGAAAAGTGTATTCAGAGCTCAGCTGTGGATACAGGAACAAGGGTACAGGATGCTTTCTGGAGCTTCCACAGGATGAGTGGCTCATGCTTTCTTTGCTCAGGCCCCATATTCTAGATGGTATTTTTATATTTGCAAGATTATTTAAGATGTTCGGTATGACTCAGCAATTTTTTGGGAAATGTGGAATTGGTAGAGAACCTTTCTTACAAGGATGGTGGAGTTGTACATCTGTGTGGATTTTGGATACAGTGTCCCATTAGCTCCAACGGGATGTGAGGAAGGACATGTCAGAAGAAAGCATAGAGTGATGGCTGCAAGCAAACACATCAATGGCAGCATGAATAGCTAAGCAGTGGAGCGTTGCACGGCTTCTATCGATTGTACATCAGAAACTGAACGTTTGGACTATGATGCTGAAGAAGAAATGTAGCTGCTACAGACATTTGTGGGATCGAAAGGTCAGCAGTTCGAATCCTTCGGGGAGAAAGGCGGGATAGAAATATTGTAAATAAAATAAGTACCTGGGGGGTGGGTGGGAGGGGGGGCGAGGAAAACCTCTTGCACCACCGCCCACCCGCCCGCAAGAACTCTTCAGCGCCGCTTCGGAGCCCTCCAGGAGCCTCCAAAAGCGGCATGAAAATGTTGCCGCCGCCACCACCAATGCGACAGCTTTGACAATCCCCCCACTTGTCGCCTGGGGGCCCACTGCCCCCCGCCCCACACCTGACACTTCTGCAGTTAGATCAAGACATGGATGGTTCATTCAAAGTTTTCTGCCTTCCAGAAGGCAACTAAAATAGTCCCCAATGTAAAAATCATAAGACAATAATACAAATGTCACTTACAGGCAACTCAAACAGCAACACTTTAAAACAAGATAGCAGCCAGTAGGTGATACAGGAAGAACACTGCAAATGAAGAAACTGGAGGCGTATCCAAGTCAGACACTTGACAAAAAAAAAGGATATAGTCTTTAACCTTCCAGAAGAGAGTGATGGAAGGCGCCAGTTGAACCTCATAGCGGAGGGATACCATGTCTGCATTGCCAATGGAGGGATCCAGGGCAAACACACCCTGCTTCTCCCCTGGGGGCCTGCAGAGCGAGCCTTCTGATCTCCCCTTCCCATATAATTACTCAGTTTGAATCCGCAACGGGGTGAGCTCTCGTTGCTTGGCCAGCTCCTGCCAACCTAGCAGTTCCAAAGCATGTCAATGCGAGTAGATAAATAGGTACCGCTTGCGGGACGGTAAACAGCGCTCCGTGTTCCAGCTGCATGCTACGCGCTGCGGCAAGGAGAGTCATGCCGGCCACATGACCACGGAGGCGTCTTTGGACAACGCTGGCTCTTCGGTTTTGAAATGGGGATGAGCACCACACCCTAGAGTCGGACACGACTGGACTTAATTGTCAGGGGTCACCTTTACCTTTACCGCTTTAAGACAGAATGTTACAAGGCCAATTGTATTATTTGTATAAAAGCATGCTCTTTTTCTTTATCTGGAATTTATGTTAATATTTTGAAAAATCAACAACCCTGTGGAGCACCCTTAAGCACTGCTCTTGATATTAGGATGATTTAGGTTTTTTTAAAAAAATGATGAAATGGTCTTTTTTAACAGTCATACCTGAGGATTTAAGGTCTGTGTTTGTTGCTCCCCTGAGAGTGAATAGTAAGTAATATTTTATATCTGTTTCCAGTCAACTGTAAAACGTCGTCTTTAATAAAGCTCTCAGCCCAGCCTCCCCTGTGTGAGTTGAGTCATGTTCTGTCTGTATGATACTGAAGAAAGTTGGGGGAGATCGAAGATGAGACACTCCCTGCTTTCGACATCCTCCCAACCTGAGCAAGTCATAGCTGTAGTTGCCTCTAGACTGGAAGTGCAATGATGTCATTTGTCCAGAACACTCCACCAAAGGCGAACTTGACCTCCTGATGTCAGGCTGCAGACAGTATCTGCACAAATCAGTCCCAGAAGTGTGATTCATTTGTCCTGTTTTGTGACAACATGGATGTTTTTCCAGCTCTGAGAACATAGGTCATGAAGAGCAGGGCTGGATTAATCATCAAGTTAAGGACGCTAGGACCAAGGGTGCCAAACAAACAGAGAGGAATCAGCAAATCATAGGACTGAAACAACAGGCCATTGACTCAATAGAGTTGTGCTGGAAGATTTTGGGCTCTTCTTTGTCAACATATTGAACTTTTTATGTAGAGCAAAGTCGGATATATGGATGATGTTGAAAGTGGCAGGAGGATGACATAGAATCCACCCAATCTGACCTGTCCAAAAAAAAGTGGGTTTTGCTAACCCAGCAGGTGATCTGGGGGTGCCGGCCGAAGTGATCAGCTCAGGAAGTGGGAGGTGTGTTCAAAGTCAGGAAACAAAGACTAGTTGTGAAGCAGGGACCAAGAGTAGTCAGAGAAATTCTGCAACACCCTTGAGAGTTGCTAGGAAGCAGACAAGATCCCCAATCTGGCTCTCAGTGGCACTCTATGGCCAACCTGGGGGTCTTTCCCAGCTTTGCTAATGCAGTGGCCATAGATAGGCTGAGTTTGGGATCTCTTGCATGGCTCTCCGTCCTGACGGTACCTAGTTCCTCTGAAGTGGAGGCTGCTGGGCTGCTGAAACAAACCGCAGAAGCTCTCAAGTCAAGTGAAAAACAGGATGCCCCTCAACTGTGGACCCCTCACCCTGAGAGTTTACTTCTTGCCCTGAAGACCCCAAGAAGAAGACAAAAACCCTGAAATGTCAGGCTTTGACATCGGGCAATAGTATTTTGGATCCTGGGCATTTAGAGCGTTCAAGAGCCCTGTACAGACATTATGTCTACATGGGGGGTGGCACACAGGTTAACCTGCACTGACACCGTCACTCAGTGGTGTAACTAGAGTGGAGCGGAGGCAAGTAGTTCTGCAAGACTCCGTTACACCGGAGTCAGCGGCCCCTCCCCCTTGCTGCTGGAGCCATTCTGGCAGCAACAGCAACATGCAGGACACTCCCCTTGTCGCTGCCGATATTCCGCTCCACTCTAGTTACACCACTGCCGTCACTGACCATACCCTGGCTCTCCACATGTCCAACACTTGTCTGCAGAGGGAAGCTCCAAAGGAGTAGTGCAGTGGTTCCCGAACTGGGAGGTGTGGCTCCCAGGGGAGCCGCCAAAACCAGCCAGGGGAGCCGCGGAGTGCCACGGAATCCTCTTGGAAAACAGCGCAAAGCCAATTGGCAGGCATCAACATCATGTAATGGGGAGTCACAGCCAATGGTCAGCAATGGTCAAGGAAGCCACAGGTCAAAAAAGTTTGGTTAACACTGTTCATATTGGGTTTCTCTAATCAATGCAGAACCACTGAGACCCCTGCTCTGCATTTGGCACTGGCCTTTGCAGACAAGCACTGAAAATACAGAGGCCAGTGAGCGCACGAGTGCAGGCTTCCTCCCCCCCCCCCCACACACACATGATGTGTCCACAGCAGATATAACATCCGCACAGGGCAATAGATAACACGGGAATCATTCATTGTGCCCAGATACAGAGTGGATTGTTCAGCGAAAACAAGAGGCATCATTTTACACTACGTTTTAACAAGCTTATTAACGGAGCGACGATGTAATTGCTGAAAGAGCCATTATTGATATGGCAGTCTAAACAGCTTGAGCTGCCTAAAACATGGAGTGGATGTTTTGAGATCATAAATGAGAAGTAAGTACATCCAAATGTTCATGAACTGGGTCACTGCATCGTCCACGAATTAAATACGGGGAATCATCCTGACGGGTTTGCGAGTGTTTGCAGCTGCTTTTAATATGCAGAAGCGTAACGTGCGCCGGGGCGCCCTGGAGCACGGGGGGAGGGGCGCCCCCGGCTCCGCAACAATGATCTATCTGAGGATGTCGAATCTGGATTGCTATTGCTGTTGCTTAATACAGACTAGTTCTTCCTTCACACTTGAAGCAACCCTTCCCTACAGTCATGCTAATTTTATGTCCTTGGGCTACCAGGTTTGATAATAAGAGATAACATATTCAAATGGAGGAACTCCAAGCCCATTCCCCTCTTAGTAAGGTACTTAGAAAAAAAAAACACAGCCAAGAAGATAACAATTAACCAGAACAGCGGGGGGGGGGCAACTTCGGGCGCCCGGACGAAGTGTTCCAATTGTCCACTGAAGATACGCCTCTGTTAATATGCAAAGTATTTCTCTGCAGGAGGAGTCCATCCAGGAGGACCACATCTTTACAAAAGGGCCACATCTTTAATAAGTTGCAAGAGGAGGCAGAGCTACAGTGGTTTGAGGTCTGTGAAAAAGCTCTGATAGCCCATTCTGGATAAATTGCAGATTATCTCCAAAGTCAAATGGAAGTGGTTCTGTTTAGGGATCCAACCAGCCTGGAACAGGAGCTATGAAGTGTCTTATGTGGCTCACAGCGCAATCCTAACTAGGATCTGGCCAGCGGCCCAAGGCCGCCCGCTGGATCCCATGCGTACCACGGACCGCCATGTGGCGGGGTGGGAGGTCTACTTGGGGAAGGGGACACTCGTCCCCTTCCCCGAGTGTAAACCGGGGCAGGCCCTATTGGCCTCCTCTGATTACTGCCAGCTATTTTGCTGGCGGAATTAAGAGAAGTCCGTGTAAAGGCCCCGGCGCCCAGCGGGGGTCACGATACGGCCAAAGGCCATCCCCCGCACCTCCCGGGCCGCCTGGGCCAATGGCCACCCTCCCCCACCAGGCAAACCGCCCCCAGGCCGCTGGATCCTGACGTACCTGGGTCTGGCGTTGGCGGGGTCCTCCCGGCACCGGAGCTGGGAAGGGCGGCCTTATGCCTTACAGCACACTTGCGACGTCTCCCGGCGCCGGAACACTTGTTCCGGCACCAGAGTTTTCGTCAGGATTGGGCTGTCACAGTGGTGGGGAAAGGTTTCAGTAGGCTTACCAGATGTTCTGGAAAAAATAATTTTAATTTAATAGCGGAGGTGTTGTACACCTCTGTCTCCGCTATTTCCTTGATGATGTCACATTGGTGGAAGAAACGTTGGAGAAAATGTCATCTTTATTATTTATTAATAATATTATTATTAAAATTACCATGGCCGGAAAACCCGGATGTCTTTGTTTTTAGTGAATACCCAGTGTTTGTGAGGGGAAGTGGTGCCACCAGAGTGCCCTCTTGGGGGGCAGGTACATGTTGGGTTGGAACATTGGGGTGTGCTCTATTGGGCTGTGGTGGAATTTTGCAGGGGAACATTGTTAGAACCCCTGTGACAATGGTGCAGCCCTGAAAAACAAAAGGGATTTAAACGAGCAATGGTTGGAGTCCCTGGAATTCCTCAAAAGGGAGCAGATGTTCCCTGTTCTTAGCTGTTGCAAAAGGAAGGGATGGTTAGTAGTAACACAGTTGATACCAGAGACACGTGATAAACGTGACGGGTGGGAGGACAGAGACATTGGAGAGAGAGATGCAGCATCAGTACATTGTGATTTCACACACACACACACACACACACACACACACACACACACACACACACACACGCCAATTACCTGTGTGGGGTGCATTGTCCTTGCTTCCCCTGTTGGGTTGGTGAGGTAGAGGTTACAGTTGGGTGTTTGTACATGGAGTCTTCCTGGGGCAGAGCACTTGCAGTAAGAATTCTGAGAAGACAAGTGTTAACCAAATCTCTTGCCATACATGTTGTGAGGGACAAGAGCAAACTGCTCCCTTTGCGTTTGAGCAAAATGCTCCCTTTGTGAACCAAGGGCCCTTTCCCCATGGTTCCCATCACCAAAGCTCCCCTTTGAGAAACCCAAAAGGTGTAGCCCCATCCCGTGCATCTGTTCATCTGAGATGCAGGGCGTAATTCTGCGTAAGGATCCGGCCGGCGGCCCAGGGCCACCCGCCGGATCCTGTGCACTGGCACCAATGTTGCCACCTGGGCGGAGGTCTACACGGGGGAGAAGTCACTGGCAAAATCACTGGCAGAAGTAGGAGGAGGCCACATAACGGCCCATCTGCCCGGCGGGGGCCGGGATATGGTCAAAGCCATCCCCCTCCCCCTCCTGGGCCGGCTGGGCCAATGGCCCCCCTCTTTGGCCCGGCGAAACGCCCCCCCTTCTGCCAGATCCTGACCTACCTGGTCCAGCGGCCGCTGGGACGCTCCGGTGCCAGAGAAAGGGAGGCTGGCCTCTGCGCCAGCCTTCCTTGGTCACAAGTCGTCGCGAACGTACTTTATGGCATGTTTGCGACATCTCCCGGCGCTAGAACACTTGTTCAGGTGCCGGCAGCTTCAACATAATTGCGCTGGCAGTTCCCCTGGCAGGGGCTTTACTATGCTGGTGTGCTGTGAATGGTTGCCAAATGAAGTCTGTATCCTATGCTCCATTGGGGGAGAGTGGGTGGGGCAGGGGGTGGTGGCAGGAGGTTCACTTTTCTGTTGTTTTTTCCTTCCCCGTTGTTCTATGGGATTATGCCTACCTACTCCAGCTGTCATTGGTGTAGTATTTTTCTTGTGTCATGGGCATGTCCATTGTCTGAAGGAGGGTTATGATATGGTATACATTAACTCCTTGTCCCTCCCATGTTATGCCCCAATCTCCTTCTCATGTTGGCCTGCGCTGGCATCCAAGCTACTTCGGCACTGGGGTTTTCCAACTGTGCGCCATTGCATCCGTGGATGCAATGTTGTCAGGCAGACTTCGACACAGGCAGGGATGTCATTGCATTAAAGATATGCTGGTGTATCTGGAGCATAGGATTGGGCTGTTAACCGAGCCTGATTTTCCTTCGAATCACAGAGCTCAGTCCAACGTCCTGCCTAAAAAAAGTACACCCTGTATCTAATGCATGTCCAAAAGAGGCCAGTCCAACCTTGTTTGTCAACCTTCCCATATCCCAGCAGTTTCTCTGGCTAGTCATTTCCATCAGTTAAAGGTCTAGTAAATGTTACTTAGGAAGGATAAATTAAAGACCTGGAAAGTCGGCAGAGATGTACAATTAAAGTGGGGTTTTCACCTTTGATGAGGGACTTCAAAGTCTAGCGTTATTCCCTAAATAACAAGAAAGGGATGCCCCCCCCCCAAAAAAATTGGAAGGATCTGCTTATTTTGCTACATCAGCACATGTCTGTGTTGTAATGAGAAGCCAATGCATTTCTTCCTGGATGTGATACTGCACATTAATTTCATCTGCATATATAATGCCCCAACCCCCTAATTTTGTTAAAATATACTCGCTCATCTCCTGAAAATAGTATAGCTCTTGTTAATTTTATTATGTTTCTGGCCATGTCAAAATAAACACTGTTTTCATGCATTAATTCATGCCTCTGAAAAGATTTCTGTTCCTAGCACAGTGCTCAGATTGATGGGGCCCAAAATTAACTTCTTCTTTTGGAAATCAGATCTTAATGGCATCTTAGCACACCCATTCTTATATCCAATGCCTCTCATCGAATTTGGAACTTGAATCTGGTTGCTTTGTGGGCTTGATTCTGCTGTAAGATGCTCTGCTGTAAGATGCCCTAGCTTTCCAGTGAAAGATTTACACCTGGTGCACATATGCAAGTACATTATGATGACTGCATTGTCAAGGAATGCCTTGTATTTGTGCATGGACCTTCACAGTTATCTTGTCAACTGACTCCATTGAAAGGTATAGTCTTTTGGGTGCTATGACGTGTTTTTTTAAAAAAAAGAATCTGGGATGTTATATACACTAGTATGGGATGGCACATTCATGCTTGCAACTTACCACTTGTGCCAAAGGAAATTCTTTTCTGGGGTAAAGAGCAGGCAGATCAGCCCCCTGCACAGCAGATGTTCCCAAACTGGGCGTCGCAATGTTCCAGCCCAGCAGGAACCAGTTGCTACCCCCTTAAGGGGGTGGTGACGTTGCAACAGTGGCAACAGCACTTTCGGAATCACGCCGCCACCATCACCAAGAAAAAAGGGTTTCCACTTACCTGGGGGTCACGCAGCGTGGATCGGGGGAGGGATGGGGGAGTGCCGGAAGTGGGAGGGGGTGTCTCCCAGCACAAGCAACTTGTCCCCTTCGAAGCCTCCCAACATGCCCCTTTTGCCTCCTCAGGCTTGTGCCAGGTCCAAGGAGATCCATTGGCGATCAAGGGGTGAAACTGGGTGGGGATGTGGTGTAACGGGGGCAGTGAGGCTGCAGGAGGGGTGGATCTGGCAGTGATGGTACATGCTGGTTCTTATCCCCCTTTTCTGCAGCCTCCCTGCCCACTTTCTCTCCTCAGACTTGCACCAGCAATTTCGCTGGCAGAGGTCTGAGGAGACCCATTATGCAGCCGGAGGCCAGAGGCGTGGAAAGACTGGAGTGAGCGGAGCAGCGGCTCCGGGCGACACCGCGATGCCGGGCGGCGCTGCTCCGCTCGCTCCAGTCTTTCCACGGAGCGCCCGCCCGCCCGGTGATGCGGGCGGGCGCTCCGAGGCCTTCTCCCCCGGCCTCGGAGCCGGAGAAAGCCCCGGAGCGTCCACCACGACCGGTGGCCAGGGCTTTCTGAAGGCGGCCAACTGCAGCGACGCGCTATTTATTCTTTTTTTGCACATGCGCAGAACATTTACATAACATAAACATTCTGCGCATGTGCAAAAAAAGGATAAATAGCGCGGCGCCGCAGTCGACCGCCTTCAGAAAGCCTTGTGGCCACTGGTCGTGGTGGACGCTCCGGGGCTTTCTCCGGCTCCGAGGCCGGGAGAGAAGGCCTCGGAGCACCCCGGTAAGCCGGGTCGCCCCCCCGGGAGCGGCGGCGCCCCCCCGAAGTGGCGGGCGCCGCCCCTTCGGGCCAGTGCATCAGCGAATGGTGCTCCAGGCAGCATCCGCTCCTGATACGCCTCTGCCTCCGGCTTACGGAGTTGTAAGGGGATTTTGATCCCCTTTCGCCTCCCAATCCCCCCCCCTTGCTGGATACAGCACACCCATTTTTGATGCAGCTGCACAGCGGGAGTGGTGGTGGATAGGATTAGGCTCTTAGAGGGTTATAGTCAAGGGACTATAGTCAAGTCAAGGGGTGGCCAAACTGTGGCTCCTGAGTCACATGCGACTCTTTGACGTATTATGTGCGGCTCTTGGAAATATGTTGGCTGAGCTCCTTTTTGCATCACAATTAATATATAAAAGTTAAATAAGAAATTTTCAAGCTTTATAATTATTGACCAGGTAGAAACTGAGAGTCCACTGGATTAAAACATAAGTTTAATGTTCATGGTGAGTAAATATTGTTAAGAATTTAAATGCTTCTTAAATATTGCACCTCTCAAACATCTGAAGTTTATCGTATGTGGCTCTTACATTAATCAAGTTTGGCCACTCCTGTTATAGTATATACAGCTCCCTCTCTGTGATCTCAACAAAGGCCTTTAAGCAGGTTTTCTCCTAGGCCAAAGGAAGAGAGAATCGGGGCAGGGTACTGATTTATGTCTCTTCCCAGCTCCGCCTAACATTGTTGGCTGCCTGGGCACAAATCACACACAGTTTGTATGATTACAAGGAAGGCAGAATAAAAAAGGCACAAAGCAACAACAGCTTCACGACATTCATAACATGGAGCTTGGCCTGAAGATATTGAAATGTGGCTCTGTTTTCACACTGATAAAAAAAAACAAAGATGGGTCATTTGTCTTGATCATATCCGATTTCCTAGAAGTGTTAATTTCGCAGAGTCCCTTCTGTGCATCTGCTAGCAAAAAAATATAGTTTATTCTATACAATCTTTAGCTATTATTATTATCTCAAAGATGTTTGTGAGGGAGAGTCATTCTCCCTGAAATCAATCTTTCGGCTCCAACGTTTTGCACTGCAAGTTACCAATGGGCAAGCTCTCTTCGAATCAATCATGTCGCCTATTAGAAGCCAAGGCTTGCTTGCAAATGTGGCTAGAGGCCTCGCACAAAACAATCAGTATTGCTACTTTGGAAACAAAATATTGCAACTGAAGGTCAATATTGCTGTTTCCACTCAGAAATGATTAGGAGATAGATGAAATAAATCACAGCTGAAAACGTTCTTTATCAGAGGTGTATAGATCAAGCTTTCATGCTGAATGCAGGGGATTTTGGACTTACTTGACAAGCAACCTTTCATGCTCATTCTTTGCACACTGCTCATGTCTCATGTCCAGGGACTCCACCCCATTTTTTCTAAAATGTTCACAGTGACAAAGGGCCCTTTTTGACTAGGGATGCTATGCATATCTGCCATTTTCCACTGAAGTGAAATATGCTGTGGTTTGGTGTGGCTTGAACAAGAATGGGGCCGACTCTGTAAAGATGATGTTCTACATTGAATGTCCTCCTGGATCCATTTTGGATTGGACCAACACTCCCCCACTGGCGTCACTGCAGGGGGGGTGGAGCTCTAAGTTGTGCCGCGGTCAGACCCTCCGTTACACAGGAGCACGAAGCGCCCCCGCCCCCTCGCCTTTGGAGCCATTCAAGTCGGTGACAAAATAGGCATATCCATCTCTAACCCTGCGCAAAAAGTAGGCTTTGCAGATCTGGGGTGGGGTGGGGGGTGGGGAGTAATAATTGAGGGTAGACGTTGTTATTCAAAGTGGTATTATGCCTGAACGTTTGAATAGTAAGTGACCCACAATATATTTTATTTTGTTTATTGCTCAATATATCGACTGCCTTTCCATCCTTCAAATTCTCCCAAGCTGGCTCATGTGAATGCCACGTTCAAGGCTGCTAGCTCAGCATTCCTTTTGGTGACAGGTGGTTAACATCCCAGAATGGTTGGTTGTCAGCTCGACAATGGAAGCCAATGGTTGGGGGACTTTCTCTGAAGACCCGGAGATCTACCTTGAATTTGAAGGAGTTTGTCATCAGAACTCGGAGAAAATGTATGGTGTGTCTGTGAATACATGCAATATCCTCACTTCTTGTGTGTGTGTGTGTGTGTGTGTGTGTGTGTGTGTGTGTGTGTGTGTGAGAGAGAGAGAGAGAGAGAGAGAGAGAGAGAGAGAGAGAGAGAGAGAGAGAGAGAGAGAGCAGTTTGCCTCCACTTATCCTCAGCTTGATTATTTGTAGAAGCAAATATTACAAAAGCAACTTCAGTCTTTATCAGCCAAAGGAATCCAAACCTTGCAACTTCTCACTGCTTTTGGTGATTGGGGGGGGGGGGGGCATGTAACAATACAGAACATGCATTGGAAAAAAAAACTTAGATGCGTGAAACAGAAGAGAGGCAGGAATGTAGTACAAGCCACTGCTGTGGGTGCCTATCACCCCCCCCCACAACCCTCACCCATCATTCTCTTTTTCAACAGACCTGTATCTCACCCTCCTCTTCCTCACACAGCTGATGGTCCTGCAATGTGTTTTGACTGTTTCAGATATGACTACATTAAAAATAATTACAGGCACAAGGAAACTCTTTTGTTCCCACAGTTATATTCATCCACTCAGTAATCTTTGGTAATAGTGTAAATGTTAAGAGTTCTGCTAGCGTTAATGCTTCTCGGGTAAATTATTCGAGAGCTTTTCAGCAATGAAAAACCTATTAGCACAAGATATAATTGTATTTCAAGGGATTTTAACTATGACAGCATTGCTTATAACTATTTTACAAATGGGTATTAATCCCAGCCTTTGTCCATTAGTGGAATGTATATTTGTTTTTTATGTATCAAAAAAAAAATAGTGGGAACAGCTTTGTTAAGCCCGTTTGACCTTGCAAAAGTTTATTTAGTTGCTGTGATGTCTCTTGAAAGTTGATTAGTGGAGAAAGTGGATACAGAGAAATTTTTATCCCTCACTCATTATACTAGGAATCACACAATAAAAAAGGATTGGGGATAGATTCAGGCAGAAGAAAGTCCTTCTGCACACAATACCTAATTAATGTTGTTGATATGATATTTGTGCTAGGGAGGGGTTGAGATGCAAGCTTCCCCCACTCGAACAGGTTTGTCCCATTTCAAGTCGACCCCAGACTCCAAAGGAATAACCAGCAGTGGGGGAAGTTTCAGGGTGTGTTTGCTACTGAAGAAGCAGGGAAAATAGCAAGGGAACCACACACACACACACACACCACACACACACACACACACACACACACACACACACACGAGAGAGAGAGAGAGAGAGAGAGAGAGAGAGAGAGAGAGAGAGAGAGAGAGAGAGAGAGAGAGATTGGTTTTGTTTGCTTTTTTAGATTTCCTTTTACATGCTCAGGGGCAAACGTTCGTCAAATAATTCCCCTTTCCCCTCCGAAGCCTCCTGATCCCCCCCCCACACACATACACAATGCTAGATACAGTGCACTCCTTTTTGGTGCAGCTGCTTTATTGGGGGGGGGTGATGAAAGGATTGGGCTGTAAGTGTTAATGGAGTACGTCCCCATAGAACCTGATGGCTGGGAGTCACAGCAAAAATGGGTGACACTGACTGAGTTCTCTGATAGACAAATTTCTCAGACCTTTGTGGCATTTCTGAGTCTCAAGGAGCTGAAGACAAGAGAAGATGAGCAAGGAAATGATCCTCCCATCAAGGATATCAAGGAACCTCAACGTGTTAACAAGACAAGCAAAATCCCTCAGCAGGAAGGAAGGCTGTGATAATGCTCGAGGACACTGGGAACCAGCAATGCTCCCTGAATACGGCATATGCTGCAGCTTCCTCGGAGTCAGACTATTGGTCCATCTAATAATAATAATAATAATAATAATAATAATAGTAGTAGTAGTAGTAGTAGTAGTAGTAGTAGTAGTAGTAGTAGTAGTAGTAGTAATTGGATTTCTCCTCTGACTTTAATCCAAGGCTTTCCTAACCCCCCTAATGGTGTGGTTTTTTTTTGTTTTTTTTTTACAATATATAAATGTCCAATCTTTCGTCCAACAGCTACATTCCAGGTTGTATCCTTTTGCAGTCTGGCTTTTTTTCCACTGGCCATCGCCTCCCACCCACATTTTTTTTTTTTTTCTAGTCCAGAGCTCTGTGTATTCTTTGCTTAACATTTTTTTTTCTTTTAAATATATTTTTATTTTATTTAACAACAATAAAACACAAGACAATACAATAATAAAAATACTAACTAACTAACTACCTAACTACCTAACTAACTAACTACCTACCTAACAACAAAAATGATACAACAGGAAATGACAAACTGGGGGGATATCAACATGACACATTAGGAGCACTAACAAGCCGGACATCATTTTATCATAGGATGACTCTTTCAACTATTCAATTATACTAACTAAAGTTACCATCATATTTACTCAATTTCCACCTCCTGCACATCAATACATATAATGATAATATTCTTTTTTATAATTGCCTTTCCATCTAATCAAAATAAAATAATTACTACGACTCTGTTCTCTTACTAACTAAAGTTAGGACCATATTTACTCAATTTCCACCCCCTGGACATCAATACATACAATAATAATATTCTTTTTTATCATTACCTTTCCATCTAATCAAAATAAAATAATTACTACCAGTCTGTTCTCTTCTTTACATTTCCATCTCCTAGACGTTAAATTTAAACATCCAAATCCCTCAAATATAAATCTTAATCATTAACTCTTCAATATCTAATATAATCTCAATTTCAATCTCAACTTTTCACTGCTGAGCATATATCAATAACCGTATATACAACAATATGTTTATCTCTTTAAAACATTACTGATATCATCATATTGAATAAAAACAAATCTTATAAGAACAACAACGTGCCATATAATGTCTCTTCCAAAATCAGAGGAAGCCTCCTCCAAAACAAATTAACTTTCCAACAAATACTTTACACTTTCATCAACATCTTACTTAACTTCTTTGATGTTAACCACCCTCGATAAAACAATTTATATAAAATCCTTTATATAAAAGTTTAACCATTTTATAACCTAAATTCCAAATCTAATCTTACTCTTATAGGTAAATCTCTCATCCTAAATTTATAACCCCAATATCATAATATCTTAACTGTTTCAAAATCCAATAGAAAAATTATAAACTTCATACATATTTATCATACAATCAATTCTTTATATTGTCTATTATAAAAATCTATTATCCACTGTGGTCTGTTCGTTACTTCTAATGTTTTTACCCAGTCAGTTATTTTATCACAAAACTTTATATCTAACCTGTTCCCTTCCTAATTTCTAACACCTCTGCCTCCAGAATCTGCAAATCTTTTATCAAACACGCCATAAAAGTCCAATAGAAATCTTCTCGGTCCTTTGCAAAAAAATTCTGTATTCTAAACATGAAAGTTGCTCTCTCCATCTGCAGTTTAAAGGTTGCAGCCTCCTGTTGTTCAGACCACTTGTCTAATTCTTCCATAACCTGGATTACTGTAAGTTCTTCTGTTTGCCGTTTAAAGGTTGCAGCCTCCAGTTGTTCAGAGGTCTTGTATACTTCTTCCATGATCTGAATTTCTACAATCTCCTCTGTAATTACTGCAGCCCGTGTCTTCAAAAGTCTTGCATCCTGCATCTGCTTCAATTGCATCAATATCTGTTGTCTTTCTCCAGAGGCTTTATTTTGATTTAACAAAAGTATATTTAGAGTCTCTTTTAATTGATTAATGCTGGCCCACATATCTTGCAAAAATTCCATCATCTGATAAATCTCTAGCTCCTGTGCACCTCCTGCTGCAACGGAAAGCAACTTAAAATTCTATTACTTTCATCATTTTTCCTTATCTCAGTCCTGCTTGCAACTTCCAACTTATCCACTTAAGGCACACGAAGCATCACAATTCACAATCCAGATTAAAACTAATAGTAGATTCAAAGCCAAATTCCACTAAGTACATAGTCCCAGACCAGATCTTGGCACATTCAGGGTTAACTTCCCAGAGTGAATCAAAGGAATGCAGCTCCCTCTGTAATTCAATATGTCTCAGTTTAACAAGCACAGCTCAGGCAAAGAAGAGGGAAGCAGAGTCCATGTAAGGGGGGGGAGATCCACCCCTATCCCCTTAGTTTCTTTTAAATGCCTATAAATTTCAGCCTTCCTGTCTTCCCACTCACCGCTCCTCTTCCAGATCAGCAGAGAAACTCTTACTCCAGTCCAAGGTTGGTACGTTGAAGGAGTCTACTTTAAAATAAATCTTTTCCTCTTGTCCGGGTGAGCGGCAACGCGAGCCTTCACAGTCACCAAAATGGTGTCTGCGACAAAGCAGGGACAGAAAAGGGAATACCAAGCAGAAACTGGTTCAATGCCTTGACCAGTTCCCTCAGTTTGCTCCCCAATCTCTCATCTACATCTCTCCTGATGCAGATGGCCCCGATCCAGCCTGGATCAAGGGAATTCCACTGCTTTGCGGCGCGGCTCCAGAGAGCTCTCTGGAATCACGTCTTCGGTCCGTCGTCCCAGCCCCGCCCACCGCCTCCCACCCACATTTGACCGACGCAGCTCTGATCTCTTCTCACGGAGGCTTTCACAGCTTTTTGTCGGCGGCGTGTCTTCGAACTTGTCATTCATCGATCTTTGGGCTTGCAAGGTGGTGGCTCTCCTGACTGAGCCAGACCCCTCTGCCCAGCATCATCTTTCCAACTGGCAGCAGGCAGCCCCTTAGGCCCCAGAATCTGATGAAAGTCCTTCTAGGCCTAGTGCAGGATATGCCCTTAAACTGGCAATGCTAGGAAATGGACCAAATCACTGCAAGCAAGTGCTCTACCACGGAAATACAGCCCCTCCCATTTCTGTTGGTCTTCCTTGGATTCCCATGCCATGTAAGTCAATCCCTTCCCTTCTCTTTCCACAACCAAGTTAACTAACTGTCTTTCAGATACAAAAGCCCAAATGACTTGGCCACCAGTCTCCAGTCGTCAGCCATCAACCAACCAATTAGATAATGACCCAAGCTGGCTTTGTATCCAACAGGGATGACATTTTTGACTGGTGCATGGCGCCAGTATGGCGCATCTTTTGGGGCTGTCAGCTGGAGACGTTTCATGACGGATGCCCAGATGGAGAACAGCGCCGTTACAGGGATGCACAGCACTGGTGACAGCATCGTGACATGCAGCGTGCCTGTCAGGGAGAACGGGGGGGGGGGCACCACAAAGACCCACGGATGCATCACACATATATTGGGCATGTTGCAGTGACATCTATATTCGTCCTTCATTGGATAACGTTTCAGATGAGAACGCAGGAGAAACAGAGCTGATTCACAGACACTTCCTACTTTGTATAAGTTTAAAATGATCGAGAGCTAATTGCCGCCTGCTCATCTTCAGCTGCCATCGAGAATTCAGACTGCTGATGCCCACTAAAATGGAGCTGGACTTGAGCCCTATCAAGGTGTGAAACTGAAATGAGACCCACGGCAAGTGTAGCTTAGGAAACCGATGCTTCAGACTCAGTTTCTGATGAGTGGACAAGTGATTAGGGTCTCAGAGGGAGGCTGTGGTCTCCCCAAGTCAGGACCGAAGAGTGTGGAGTGTGAAGAACAAGTTAAAATCATTGGCTAGATAGTTCGGCTTCCATCTTGTAGGCCAGAAGCCATCTTTAAGCAGCTGTGGGAAAGTAGCTTGTTATGCGACAGTGCGCAGCCTGTCATTCCTCCTTGCAACGGTCGAGCTTGGAACTGTGATAAGCTATGCTAGTACCAAGGTATCCCATTAGAGCAGAGGTTCCCAAAGTGGGAGGCGTGACTCCCAAGTGCGTCATGGAAAGCAGCCAGGGGCGTCGTGTTACTCTTTTAACTACCATATATTCTTGCTTGCAAGAGAAAGAGAGCAAAAACAAAGACCCGGAAAAGCTGCCTCTTCATATCGGGTCACTCACAGTTCATTTCAAAAGACTTTAGTCTTTAGCTCTTCCAGGTTTTGTATTTAACAGGTTTGCAGCTGCTGTCCTTATCGTAGTCAAGCAACAGGCAATTAGGCAATTAACACCTCAATGGATAAGCCCTAAGCAGTTTGCAGGGAACCTCAAGCCAAGCGGAGGAATTTCTGCAGAGCTGTAGAGAAGTCTCCCTTGTTTAAGCCAGAAGAAGCTGCTATGTTTGTTTGATTAATTATTAGGATCTCTCTCCTTCCTCCTTTGCTGCTTTTTGACCCACCTCTAAGTTAGTTCCCCACTCTATTTGCTGGGACAACCCCCCCCCCCATTGGAGACTGCCTTGCAGTAAAAGAATTAGGTCTTCTCAGAAGGCCCCGGACCGCCGGACGCACTTAGAGCCGGCAGCAGCAGCGGGGGTAAGTGTCACCCTAGGACAGGGGCGATGTGCGCGCCCTGCTCCAGGGTGACGCGCACCCTAGTGCCGATAGTGGGTGGGGCATGACCAATGAAAAGAAATTACCTCCCTCCCATGCTTTCATGTTTCTCTTGCCATGAATAGGACTAAAGCAGACAACATCAGTGCCCTCTACCAGGTAGGCCCCCCAGGCCTGCCAACAGAGGGAAGGCAGCAGCCCAACCCCACTCTGTGCGCTCCTGGCTTAGCTGCTGCTCAGCATGGAAAATCCACTTTAGGCTCGTTTTGGGAATATACACATACATATTAGAAAGGGTGCCTCTGAGCATGTAAAGAGTGCCTGTCTCAGTGCACTGTAATGGGGAGCCACGGCTAACAGCGAGGGGGGTCAAGGGAGCCGCGAGTCTAAAAAGTTTGGGAACCACTGCATTAGAGTAATGAGCTGCAGCTGTGAATCTCCAGTTGGGAGTGAGTGAGCGTGATTGCCTGGCATTGCATCAGCCAGTGCGGTCATCTTCCAGAAGATTCGGCTGGTCCGAATCTCTGGTTGGACAAAAGTTACCTTCAAGGTATAAAAAAAGCTGTTGCCAGAGCAGGAGGAGGCTGTTCGTATCACTGGACATCTGTTTGTATCACTGCTGGTATGACAGGTGGAAGAGATGTCCTTTGCCTATGCTCAGGAGTTACAATGGCCAGGTGAGCATTAAGGATTAAGTAAATCTAGGAGCTTAGCTTTATTGTTTCAGCTGTGTGTGTATTTATTCTCTCAAGTAATGGGCAGCCCAATGCCCAATCCTAACGAAATCACCATGTGGCAATGCAGTGGTGCCGGCACAGGCGACTGTATGCTGCGCCCCGTGGTGGAATATAGCATGCTGGAGGTCTCCTCGGGGTATGGAGACATTCGTCCCCTTGCTGGGATAAGCCCCAGCAGTGGCAAAAGGTCAACTCGGACCTGCGCCAGCGATATCGTGATTTGCAACAGCACACGCCGGCAAAGTAGGATAGGATTGTGCCAGAAATGCCTTTCAGTAACTTGTATCCATCTTTCTATTCTTTGAATAAATATTTCTGTCAGAGTTCCGCTATTGTAAAATGGCTGCTGACGAGGCACACAGCGCTCCATCGGTGGCCATTTTGGAGCACTGATACAAGAGGCGGCAGCGCTCCTTGGTAAGGCAGTAGCGAGGGTGGGGAGGGAGCAAAACAGGGATGGGAGGGGGCAAAGCTGGGCTTGTAGGGAATGGAGGTGGGGAAGCTGTGGGAGGGGTCGATCCAGCGGCGATCCTCCCTTTTGCTAGATCCTGTCCTCCTTTTTCGCAGCCTCCCCACCCCCGTTCTGTCCTTGGACTCATACCAGCTAAAGCTAAAGAGCTGGCACAGGTCCAAGGAGACCCATTGCAATGCAGGAGACATATGGAGGGGTAAGGGGATTTAAATCTCCTTTCTCCTCCGAAGCCTCCTTATCCTCCCCTCCTGGCTGGATACAGCAGGCACCTTTTCAGCGCGGCTGCACTGGGAAGGGGGAAAGGATAGGATTGGGCTAAAAATATTGTTTTTGTTGTAACAGATTATATCAGTAATCTTTCAAATGTGAAGGTTTTAACAGATCCTCTGAGAGCATCAGGGTCTCTGAGAGGAATCTTATTAGGGGGCACAAAGCGTCTCTTGGGTCCCTTCCCAAAGGATGAGGGGGCAAAATGGGGCTGGGGAAGGCAGCAATGGCCAGAAAAGTCTCTGGAGCCCAGGTCTACCAGGCTTCCCGATGTGATGCCCAGGTCTACCCGCCCAGTAGACCTGGCCTTCCGGTTGGCCCGGCCACTATCTTTCTCACTCTCCATGAGGCCATCTGAGATCCCAGGAAATTTCTGGAGCCTCTACCTTGGCTCCTGGGCCCCCTTTTTAGACCCTGGGCCCGTGTACAATTTACCCCCTGTACCCCCCTCTTATGGGCCCTGCTCGGCCTGTATTCCTATGTACACTGCATTATGAAACTATTTTTTCCCTGCTTTTGACGGGAAAAAACTACTTTAACAAGGTAACATGCACTGGCGTCACTGCAGGGGGGGCCAGAGCTCTAAGTTCCTCCGTGATCGGAGCCTCCGTTACACAGAGGAACGAAGTGCCCCGCTCCCGTGCCTTCCGAACCAGTCAAAGCAGTGAAAACAACGTGCAGGGAGTCTCCTGCGCGTTGTTTTCACTGCTTTGACTGGTTCGGAAGGTGCGGGGGCGGGGCGCTTCGTTTCTCCGTGTAACCGAGACTCGGATCATGGAGGAACTTAGAGCTCCGCCCCCCCTGCAGTGACGCCAGTGGTATTTCTGAATGCAACAAGTATAGCATCTTTATCTAGTAACAGTCCTTCTCTGTTACTACCATTCGTTTTGAACCATTCTCAGCAGGCTATGATGCAGTCCGATCAGCTAAGCAGTCCTTGTCTTGAATTATTCCAGATTTGCTGCTGTGCGGAAAAACAGGTAATGTTTTGATTTACAATTAAAATGCAAAACAACATCAGGCATATCTGACAGTCTGGAGCTGGTTCAATTCTGCATATCCCTTTTGATGACATTTCGTCTGACAGGCAGATGTTTTTTTAAAGAAGCAACTATGTTGTGTGGACTAGCAGAAAAGGAGAGTCAGGAGGCAAGAAGGTTCTGGGACTTTGATAGTCAGATGCAACTTCCATCTTCAGAGGCGATGTCCCTGTGATTGTCAGATGCTGGGGGCAAAGGATTCTGGTCTCCCGTTTCAAAAAAGACACAACGTTGCTGGAAAATATACTAGTTATGACAACTGAATACCTGTGGCTTGAAATATGGAATAGCTGTTGTCGGGTTCCGCAACTGGAAGCCTGCATGCCAATCCAGTCTCCTGAATGATGCCCCTTAACCTCCCAGGTGACAGGGCGTTGTGCCACTCCCTCCCAAGGTTCCTACTCAGGAGACAGAGGCGTGTGCAAAAAAGAATGACATTGCTCATATCTTGCTTTTCCAAGCCATTTCCAGTGTGGAAAGACAACAGAGGGTGAGGAGAGAAGGGCATATGCGGAATGCTGAGAAGGGCCTTCCCACCTGCCCAGAGACTCCTACCTGCATTTTCTGGTCTCCGAAAACCTGAAAAACCAGAAGTAACTGGCAATGATGTCATTGCCAGTCAGTTCCGGTGGTACACAGCAGGAGAGTGGCACC
This sequence comes from Plestiodon gilberti rubricaudatus, assembly GCA_026170595.1. Lineage (NCBI taxonomy): Eukaryota > Metazoa > Chordata > Lepidosauria > Squamata > Scincidae > Plestiodon > Plestiodon gilberti. Next base: position 8,767,135 of record JANXHW010000001.1, read on the forward strand.
GGAGGTGGTACTTGGCCAGGAAGGGGTTGAGAATCCCTGCCGTAGGCTAATTTATGGCATATTTCTAACAGTTATGGCATATTTCTGATCACAAAAAACATTACCAAACTTTTACATAATGACCCCAAACACTTCTAATATTAAACATCAAAATAAGTGTGAGCATTCCGGGCCAGAGAAGACCCACGCGGGCATGGGGAGAACGTTCAAACTCGACACAGACAGTGGCCCCAGCTGGGAATCAATTTTCTTTTTCTCAACAACTTTAAAATAAAATGACTTACAACAAAATGTCTTTAAGTGAGGACTTGCTGTACAGAGATTGTTAAAAATTAAAACTAAGTGAAAAGGAGTAAAACCCAGAAGAATGAACCATGCACACAGGGATGGAGGGCCCATACTCATTAGAAGACCTACTTGGTCAGACCAATCAACCGTGGTACCCTCAGTTCCATGGCAGTGCCCAATGTATCATCAGGGGCAAGTGGTTCCAGTGCATCATGGGGGTTCCAGTGCAGGGCTTTGTCCAATGGTTCCCAGCAAACTGGGATGCACAGAACTTCATGGCTGTGAGTCATTCATCTATGCTGGAGCCACCAAGATTGTGAATGATACAGACATAAGGGCATGTGGTACTACCCCAGAATGAGGTGCGACTATCTTGTGGAGTAGTAGCACTTCAGGGTGTAGGGAGAGGAGGCCACTTTTCAATGGTTTCATGTAATAAATAAATAAATCCCTGAAGTTACGTTCCAAAGCCTACAGTAGCATCGCAGGGGGGCAGGTTCTTGAGCAGTCAACTCGCACCCATGCTGGTATTCCATTTCCGGGGGGGGGGGGGTCAGTGGGGAAACGTTCCAAATTGTGCTCCCCCCCCTGTAGACTGAAGAGGTGCAATCCATTTTACCACCCCAGGCGCCATCTCACTCAACCGCACATGTAAGCCAGGCCTAAGACGTCCCAAAGGAATGCTTAATTCCTATTTGCTTTTGGTCACATGAAAGCCACTTTTTGTATTCTGGCCTCTGTTTCAGAATTAACTTTCCCTTGAAATGAGTCTTTTTGTTAATAACACATTCAAGGCAAGAAATAGAATAAAAAGTCTAACTCAAGCATAGAAAAAAAACACAAGTTGTGACGCCTCAAGCTCTAAATGGATTCATTCATTATTGAATACACACACACACACACACACACACACACACACACACACACACACAAAAGCTGACAAAGCAACTTTTTCAAATGGCTTTTTCCTTCCAGTATCATATCATTAGTATTAGAAACTCAATGGAATACAAATGAAGTGAACTACCTCATATGAAAAAAAAATGTTGCAAGACTCAAATATCTATTTCATGTTAAATATTATAACAGCTACAGCAATATACAGCGCAATCCTGTGTAACCTTGCACCGGTGTAACAGTAGATGCACCGGTGTAAGTGCACTGATCTACTGTTACACCGCTGCCTTCTCCGCACAGAATGGCTCCGACGGCGAGGCCGCCTTGTGCCGGCTTGTAAACGGGACTAGGACGGGGCGCAACTTATGGTACCGCCCCTACCGTCGCGACGCCTCTGGGTGGAGCCAGCAAATGCACTGATCCTGGGGGTGAGGCCATGGCCCTGTTTCCTCCCCCAAACATTCAATCAATGCATGAAGGGTAAGTTGTGAATAGAGTGGAGTAAGCAGCAATTCCATGATGATGCTCTTATTTGTTCTAAGGGAGGCTAAGACAATTAGTACGGAAGGAAAATGTATTTGTAGACTGGCCTTGAGTGTGAGAGAAAGGCTGTTCATCATATCCCTGACTTACACAGGGTTTTTTTTCCCTAGTTCCTCTGACAATGTATAATGATGACGCATTTTTTGATGTTGCAGTAACTATGCACACAAAGCAGAGATGGGCAGAGCTCCCCAGGGAAGTGTCTCCAACCAACCAGCGGTCCTCAGCAAAGTGCCCTTTTTGTGGTCCTTTCTACTAGGTTATTTGAGAGCTGGTGTAGTGTAGTGGCCAAGAGTTTGAGGTATGAATAAGGATGTCCCCAATGATATAATATACAAGTGAAGGTACAATTAGTTCTCTTTATATGCGAATTCGCTATCTGCGAAGGGCAGAATTGCCACCTGTCTCTCCGTATCAGTGGTCTGGTCTCATTATCTGTGATCTCATCAGGGCCATTATTCTCTTAGCTTTTTTTTTTTGCAGGTCTCCACATTGCTCTGGGAGCAAATTTCCTTGCCTTGCTGCATTTACTATAAAAGGAAATCTGTCTCTTCTGGAGTTACTGTGTGTTTTCTGTTGAATGCCATTTGCAAAACAATGGGAACTGTTTGTGCTCTCTCTGGGCTTCCAGGATACTGTACAATACCTTTTATATTTGCATATTGTTGTTAGGAAGGAATCATCATTAATTTGCTAGAGTTAGGAATTGTTCCATAACAAAGAGCCAATGTGGTATACTGGATGGTGCCCCCGCTATCACCCAGCCCATAGACTTCAAGGTAAGGTTCAGATTCACAAAGTTTATATAGTGCATGGCAAAGAGGGTCCCCTAGAACCTAACCCAATTTTTCCTATAGGCTCAATGATTCTGTATCTGCTAATTCGGTATCCACTAGGTTTTCCAGGAACCTAACCCTAGCGGATAATGAGAACTGACTGTAATATGAAACTTGAAAACACTGGTCAAATACTAGCTATTATTATTATTATTAGGTGCTGCCACCATAGGTGGCGGTGGTGGTGGTTGCAGTAGCTCCTCCTCCCCTACTCTTTCTGCCTCACCGGCAAAGGGGGCAGGTGGCAGCTGCCTTTGCTATTCAGCTGGTCTAATGGACATGGACTGCTGTGTGAGTGACAGTGAAAGATGCAGGAGAAGCCACTCATTGCTCCTTCTGTAGGAATTAGGGGGAGGGGTAGCTATTCGTCGCTCCGTTCCCCTCTCCCTACTCTGTGGCAGACTTGCTTAGCTTTCTTGGCTAGATAAAACACACTAGGCATAGTTGATTGAAGTTGCAATAAAGAAGTTTACTCACAGTTTCATTCATATGTACAGCGTCTGATTCTGATCAGAGGATATGTTAAACTTAAAGGACAGAACCCTCCTAGAGCTAGGGCTCTCTGCGTGGAGGCATGCTGGAAGATGGCGCTGGGCTGCTGGAGGGCAGCTTGCCACGTCTTCCCTGGTCAGTAGTCAGAAGCAGAAGAGAAGCAGTGAGAAGGTGAAGGAGAAGGAAAATGGGTCTGGGGCCACGCCCCTTCCTTAAGACAAAGAGGGGTCAAAGACAAGAGACTCACTCAGGTAATCACACAATACATCCCCCCCCCAGTGTCCAGCAGACGGACGTTGCCCACTTCCAACACCTTCCACTATCGCAGATCTGTCAACCACCATGGCCACAACTCAGTGGTAGAATACATGCTTTGCATGCAGATGATCCCAGGTTCAATCCCTACCATCTGTAATTGAAAGGGGATCTCAGATGAAGACCTTCCGCCTATCCGAATTGACAGTACTGGGCAGGATAGATCAATGCCGTGACTTCGTACAAAGCAGTTTCATACATTCGCCATAGTGAGTGGCAAAGGAAGGTAGACAATGTTGTTGCTGCTGCCCAGGAGAAGGATCTGCAGGTGCCTGCTCTCTACTTTGAGCGACCACCACTGCAGCAGGTGGTGCAGCTCCAAGGAGAGAGTTATTCGTGAAATGCCGAGCCTAACATGCTTGCTTCTAGCAGAGTGCAGCAGCACGCTTGCTCCAAGGTCGTTCTCCAAGGTCGTTCTCCGTCAAAAGAAAAACACAGACAAGGCAGATGTCCACCACCAAGACTGTATTTTCAAAATACCATATTGACCTGAGTATAAGACTCACTTTTGTCTCCTAAGGCCAGGCTTACCATATCGCCGACCGGGCCGCTCCGTTTTGCCCTTAAGGGGCGAGGCGGGGGGAAGGGAGCCAGAGCGTTCCCCCCGCCCCGCCCCTTAAGGGCAAAAGGGAGCGGCCCGGTCATAAGCTTGCCTAAGGCAAGTCTTTAAAGTAGGGGTGCGGCCTATAATCAAAGTCTAGCTTTTCTGCCTAGAGTTTTCTGCAAAGGGTCCTGTTTTCAAGCCTCTCCAAGTCTCTTTCAAAAGGTAAAACTTTTCTTTTTTAAAACTGAAAAGCTGTGTTTTCAGCACTTAATTACTTGCTAAATGGTCAGATCTCTCCAGCAGGCTCTAGCCTCAGGATGGAAGCATTTGAAAAAATTAACCCTTAAGTTCCAGCCCCAGGACTGTGTGGAAACTAAGATATTTATTGATGATCCTGCAGTTTAAAAGTTGAGAGTGCAGTTTGAAAGTTGAGAGCAAGAGCTTCTGCATAGGCTTATCATATCCAAAGGGGGACAGAGTGCCAACCTTTAGGCTGCAATCCTATGCACACTTTCCTGGGAGTAAGCCCCATTGAATGCAATAGTAGATAAAATGCTGAGTAGACATGCATAGGATTGTGCTGTTAATCACTGAAATTTGGGCAGGTGCAGCTCATCATCATGGAAGGGTGCAACAAGCTGCACCTGCCCAAATTCCAAAGGTTAAAGGTAGGCACTCTGTCCCCCTTTGGATCTGGGAAGGCTACTTATACTAGGATGCCCAGATTTAATAAGGGACAGGGTGCCTATGCCGTTAACTGTACTAAAGCTGTACTGTTTTACTAATGTGTATAAATTAAGTTAAAAAAAAGTTAAAGATGTGTTTTTTAAAAAATAGCACCAAACTTTAAGGGTGCGGCTTATAATCAAGAGCGTCCTATACTCGGGGCTACGGTATGTACAGATAAGCAGTTTTAGCAAAGCAATACCTTGTATACACAAAACTCCAACTCCACAGCATAGACTCCAGCTCTCTCAAACTCCACACAACGACCCACACAGGTAGGCTCTGCCAGCCTCCTTATATAGTGCTTTTACACCAATCACAGTGGAGATTGATGCATCTCATTATCTATTGCATCAGCTCTTTCCACAGGTGCTTTGTCACAGTGATTCAGCATTTTCCTCCTCTATTTCACTTTCACTTTTCATTGCATCACTTTACATTACATAGAGAGAGAGAGAGAGATACATACACAGAGTTCTTGGTTGCTATGCCTGCCCAAACATCAGGACCCTGCACTATTCAGACTGGAAATTTATTTGGATCATTTGGTGAACTGACCCTGACAAGAGTCTACCAGACGGGGCCCAATGGTCCCAAACTAACTATTCCTTTCCCTCTTCTTGTTGGTGTTGGGTCTTCAAAAATGCCTCAAGAGATTTTGCTAGAGGAGGAACCCCCACATTTGCTTTAAGTAAAATTTCAGTGGCAAGTCTAGAAGCAAAAGACTGTTAAAAGGTATAAAAGTGTGTCCTTCTCTCAGCCACTCCTCCACTTACAAATCATCCATACCAATTAAAAAGGGCTCCCACCAGTTTTAATCAACTGAGACATTGGGTACGGATAAATGCTTGCAGCCCTAGTTCAAATGTACTGGGCATTATGTAAGCTAGCTTTGAAATTTAGCTGGAAGTGATCCATTATGTGTAAGAGTTCAAGCAATTCCCTGGACCATTTTTATGTACATTAAGAATCCTACCGGCTCATGACTTCTTCCGTTTTATACACACGCTTTGAAGGCTCTTTCAAGTGCTGATGCTTTGATAGTAGCAATGGGGCGATATTCATCCTCTTCTTTTTTCTTTTTTTCTTTTCTCCACCAGATAGCTTTGAAACTCTAGTTTAATTGCAACATTTCTCCACTAAGTGAAGAATGTCTGGCATTAACCTATAAAGATGAGCAGATAACAAGGGTTTTCGTAGCCAGTCTTGGTTGCTCGTGAACAGCTGGAGCGATCTTGGAGGATGACATGATGTCTTGCCACGATGACCAAGATATCTGGGAAAACATTAAAGAGTGCAAGTACCAAAGCACAAAACATCACCCTAATTGCACTGTTACTATTATTTTGCAAAACCTCATTAGGGTTGCTATTGTCAGTACCATAAAGATTGATTGAGTCAAATCACTTCTACTCTGAGTCAATGTTATCTAATGTTACCAGCAGCTGGGTAAAAGGAGATCAGAGGGAGGGGTGGGTGGGGGAGGTCTCATATATAGCAAACACAAAGGCCAAAAAACAAAGTTTTTTTTTAAATCCCATTTTTATAGATATGTCACAAGAAGGAAGATGAAGACAAGCATATCAAAAAGCACATTAAGTTACTATGGCTATCCCACACTGTTATTTATTTATTTAAAGAATTTGCAGCCCGCCTTTCTCCCGAGGGCACTCAAGGCGGCTTACAACATATTAAAATACATATAAACACATTAAAATAATTAATACACACATTAAAATAATTAATTAAACAATTTAAGTTAAAATAACCCCCATTGGGTCACCTGCATTTACATATGTTAAAAACCATTTGTTAAAAGGTCAGCCCACCATGTCAGACATTAAAAGCAGTCCTAAATAAAAACATCTTAAGGCCCCGCCTTATATATATCCTGTCCTTCTACTAAGTGGTGAACAAGGCAGCTAAAGATAAAATGATCAAACAATAAAATGTTTTAAAACATTAGATTAGCACTAAAATCAGACAGGGGCCCAGATAATCAAAGGAGCCCAGACAGAAGGGAAACCACAAAATGAAACCCTGCAACAATCAGCATCAGATTGAAACAAATCAAGTAAACCAGCGAAAAACAATGAGCCCAATAATGCTACAAATTAAAAGTTTGATGTAAGATAAAATAGCAAAAAGCCATCAGGGAAGAGGCAAAATGGGCCTCCTGTTAGCAGAGCTGGGGAAAAAACAACTCATTCACAGTGGAGCTGAGGTACACGCTGGAAGATAAGCGAGAGACATGACTGGTCAAGGCTGCTTGGGCAGGGAGACAGGAAATAATAAAACAGGAAAAGAAACTAATGTGGAGCCTAATCAAAGTTGGAAAGAGCAACCCACAAGCCTTTAAATGAGGACCTGAAGAGGCAACTGCTCCCCCTACTGGTGGGGATTAACATACCTATCTACACCTGCTGTTATTTCACAGATTACCTTGGTGCTGTCACCCTTCCAAGAAAAACCAGATGCTTGTGGACTGTGGAGGGTATGCCCAGCTGACCATAAGATGTGGGCAGATTCATATGGAAGAAAAGCTTTCCTTCACATGTCCTGAAGCCAAGCCCTTTGGGGATTAAAGGGACATCACCAGCACTTTGCACTGTGGCTAAAAGTGGATTGACAGCCACTGAACCTGTTTGTGGAAGGGAGTCACATGCTCCTTATATCCAGTGACAGTAAACATCCTACCTGCAGCCTTCTAGACCAGGCTGTCCATCCACAGACTTGGAAAGAACTCAGGGCGAGGCCAGCAGAGGAATCTGGCAAGCCTGAAGCTGAGCAGGCACTTGTCCGGCCTTACCTCAGCTCAGCTAACACAAACAAGCACCTGGGGGAGCACCTGGGAGAGCAGGGAGGAGACAGGAAGGGGAGCAGGAAGACCAGCTGGGAGAAAGCTACAAAAGAGCCTGCCTGCCTGCGATGAGGAACCTTGGGGGAAGGAGCTGAGGTTGCTGAGCACCAACCACAACCTCCCTGAAAGGCATCTTGAATTCCCAGGGCAGAGAAGCAGATGGGGTGCCTCAACCCCCTTCCCACCCCAGCTCTGAGGTAGCATTAAGGGTTCGATCTGCCTCCCAGCAGTTTACCACCCCCATAGTTGCTCATTCCTGAAGGGGGCGCACTCCCTTGGTGGTGTGGACCTCCTGCTGCGGTACCTTGGGGCTGCAATACTCCCCACAAGCAGCTAGGTGGCAGCAACACCCCTTTTCACAGACAAAGATTCTGAGCAGTCTTTAGAGGCAAGCTCCACAGGCAGCAAGTTACAGTCATTTAATCATAAGGCTTACCAGATCTCCCACCGGGACAGAGTGCTAGACCTTTAGGAGAAGGAATGTGGGCAGGTTGTACTCACAACCTTAGAGCACAATCCGAGGCATGTCTACTCAGAAGCAAGCCCCACTGAACACAATGGGGCTTGCTTCTGAGTAGACATGCCTAGGATTGTGCTCTAAGGTTTAACAAGCTACACCAGCCCACATTTCTTCTCCTAAAGGTCTAGCACTCTGTCCCGGTTGGAGATCTGGTAAGCCTAAGATGTAATTTAGGCCCCAATCCTATCCAAATCCCCCTCCCCCACCGATGTACACATGCCAAACATTATGGCCAAATAACCGGAAAAAGAAAACACAACTGCCTTATGTAACAAAAAATTCAAAACTGACTGATAAAACTGATTGTTCCGAGAGCCAATGAGGTGTTATTATGACACAGCATGGAACCAAGAAGGTGTTAGTATGAGTCAGCTCTCATTTCTATGTATCGGAGCTAATACTAGAACTCTTATTCAGTTGAATGAGTGTCATCAGGTTGGCCAATGGTTTTTTGTTGGTTACTGATTTGTTGGGTGACCGGTACTGTTCTATATTAAAATAAATAAAGTTAATGGGGGTGATACCATGAGTTAACCACAGCTGCAAGTAATATTAGTACAAAAACCATTACTAAGGATTCTGTATGGTCTGATAAGGGAGGAGGTCCACGGGGGTGACACCATGAGTTCTTGCACCGGGTGCTGCAAATCTTAGTGACACCTCTGAACGCTGCAAGGTGTTTTCTTACAGAACCTTCAAAGCCCTTAGCATGCATCTCTAAAAGAACAAAAAAAAAAAAAAAGAACACCTTCAGCTGTAATAAGAACAATTATTTGAGAAACTTTGCAGCTACTCAAACATAGCTTTTAGGGAGGCCTCTCCCCCCCCCCCATGTTATGATAATGAAGGTCTAAGCTTGTAAATCCTGCATTCATAACATTGATTACTAACGGAGAAAGCACATCCGAGGCCAACTCTTCATGTTTAATTGCTGAAAAGAGCAGCTGTAAATCAGGTAATTGCATAACAGAGGACAGAAAAAAATACTGAGCCTTTCTGTGCAAGCATTATTGGCTCTAAAAAGAGGAGGATGGAATATTTTGGATTACGGATTTGCCAGTTCAGAGTTGTGGGCTGCATCGAGCTGTTAGCAGTCCCTGTTGCGGAGCCTGGCAATTCTAGCTGCCAATGAAACCGACTGGCCAACAGCATTGGCTTTCTGCACTTTTGGTGACATGGTCAGAATCATCTCCTTTATAGTTCCCAAGTTCTGCAATGGATGGGATAACATGGAGGTCTCTGCCATGGCCACTGACCAGACTCTGACCCAGGACAGACACCCTCAGAGTGGGAGGCTGAATATTGCAACTCCAGTTTCCAGGTTGGATGCAACTAAAAGCCTGAGATCTCTGAGGCAGGGCCTGGTGAGGTTACAGGACTGCTGTCTTGGAAAATGTCTAGTACATAGACAGAGTGTGCAATAGTATAAAGGGAGGCAGCCCAGAGTAAAGAGGTATATCCTAGAAGTTGCTAACGGGGTGTCCAGGGCCAGACTTATCAGGGCCAGAGCGCAGCAGGGACAAGGTATACAGTCCTGGGCAGCCCCGCCCATGAGAATAAGGAGAGGGTGTGGCAGCCATGCAACCACAAGCAGCCCCGCGGCCTGGAAAGGAAGGGAAAGGAGCCAGCCAGGCCCAAGGGGAGACTTTAGGAGAAGGCCAAGGTTGAGAGAGGAGGGCAGGAGCTGAAGGCAGGACAGCTAGCAGGAGCAGATCCGCCCTGACCCAGTGAAGCCAGCAGTTCTCTGAGAAGGAGGGTGTGGGTGCTGTACCCCCCCTCCACCTACGCCCTGAGGCTCAGCAGGGAGAAGCGTTTCTGGAAGTCAGCACACCGTCTCATTTCACCCACCAGGGCATGGACTCAAAGCAGCCTGCAGGAGCCTGGGGTCTAGTCAAGAAGACCCTCCCAGCTCATGCCCACATAGGCAGCAGCACGTGACAGGGCAGAGCCTCAAGGTGCTTGAAATGCCACGAGGGAGCAACATTCGTTGCCCTTCCTGCCTGGGAGAAAAACAAAATAGAAGACAAGTGGAGCCCTTACGGCAAACTGGCAGCCCTCTTCTCGAGTGCCCGTGTGGGCCTGCGTTCTCTGCAAAGAACCCCACTGTAAGTCGCAGTAACCGCCATAGCCAGGAGGCGTCAACACACCCTAGGAAGGACTCCGGGTTACCAACCCTAGGAGATGTCCCACGCAGGGAGTCCGTAGAATTGGGTGTCAAGGACCCCACCCTGGTCAGACCTTCCAGCTCCAGGCTGCCCACAATCACCTCTGGGACTCAAGAAGCAGAGAGGGCAATGGAGATGCAGTGCTAGCTGACAGAATGAAGCCTTCTATCTCTGAGCCCTACTCAGGATGAGAAATCGCGAACCGAAATACAGTGGAACCTTGGATTGCGAGTAACTTGGTTTGTGAGTGCTTTGCAAGACCAGCAAAATAGTTTTCTAAATTTTGACTTGATAAACGAGCAATGTCTTGCAATACGAGTACATTGTGTTCCCCAAGATATCTCTCTGTGTGTTTGCAGAGTAACAATAGCGTCTCCTGGGCAACAAACTGCCCTCATTAACTGCTCATTAACACTTTGTTCTCCCTCTGCTAGAGGCTCCGTTTGTGCAGAATAGCAGCTCAGACTTTGCTTTGCAACTTCTGTCTTGCAGACCTCATTAACAAGCTGTTTTCCCCCTCCCCCATCTGCCTCTAGCAAGGCTCAGGTTTTGCATATCAGACGTTGCAAAGTGAGCTACAGTTTGCAAGAGCAAAGGAGTACTCTGCAGGGCAGCTTCTTAATAAGCTGAGCCCAGGAGATAATGCAGACACACACAAAGATCTCTTGCAGAATAACGAATCATCTGAGTTTCCATTATTTCTTATGGGAAAATTTGCTTTGATATACGAGTGCTTTGGATTACAAGCACGTTTCTGGAACCAATTATGCTCGCAATCCAAGGTTCCACTGTAGCTTCCAGACCACAGCCCCACTGACGTTCCAGGAAGAGGCAGGGCATCGGTGACAGCTAGAACGTCTTTCACTTGCTGTCTGGACAGTGCGGGTAATAACCCCTCTTCGGACTCACCCACCCCTTGACTTAAGATACCTGCTCTCATTGGCTGGTTGGACAGCAACTCTGCTGTCTCAGCAATATTGCCCTGCTGGACAACTCCCCTGCCTGGCCGCTTGATGGGGAGTCTCATAGCCCCTGTATTGGTGGGAATGTGGCAGATTCCATAAGGCCGTATATGGCAATAATCCCTCTACTCAGGTCCAACGGTGCTCACACTCCGAGGGATTGGGGTACGAGTTTGAATTTCAGGCTGTTTCTTCCGCTTTTCGTTATATTCATTTTAAGACTCATATTCGAGACACGCCACTGGCAAAAAGCTTTGAAAGCCTCCAGGAGGAGAGATAAGAGCTTCCAGCTGCGTCGGTTGAGTGTGGGAGGCGCCAGCCAGCAGAAAAAAGTCAGACTGTAAAAGGATACCACCTGGAAAGCAGCTGTTCATGAGAGATTGGACATTTATATATATTGTAAAAAACCCCAAGGGGGTTAGGACAGCCTTCCCATGTACACCGCCTTGGATTAAAGTCGGAGAAGAAATCCAATGACCGAGAAAGGAAATACTGTATATTATTATTATTATTATTATTATTATTATTATTATTATTATTATTATTATTACATTCTTTCATTTCAATGTGATTTCATGTGATTCATTCTCTTGGCAGCTAGTTTGAAGGCTGAAGGCTGAGCATAAATTTGAAGGTAAGTAAATAAATGCAATTGCAAAATAATTACGCAATGAAATAAATCTTTGTTGTATCACTTATAATGTAATTGAGTTCCAGTCTAATGCAAGTTGTGTCTCCGCTTCAGGAACAAGCCTGTCCCTAAGAGCAATATCTAGAACGAGGGTTAAACAGTGCAATTTACTGCCCAGTTATTGATTCTGGTTTATACTTGTCCTGCTGAGCACTTCAGCTTGAATAATATGCGTGCCACTAACAGATGCAAAGTTGCAGTAAATGAATTGGCTCCGACCAGGCCAGCAATGTTGTTTACGAATGGCAGAGGATATGACTTCACTCATCTTCTCTCTGAAGGCCTCCATCCGTGTCTCGCTGAAGATCATGTGGTTCTTTATAATGGGATCTGGATTCCAACTTTTCCATGTTAAATGGTAACAACTGGACGTTAACCATATTATGCGTTGCAATGAAGAGTGACACTCTCCAGACAGGAGCGCAAAGGCTTGCTTCATAGTGACACCTGGAAACCTCACATTTATACAACTGAGTTGCGTGCTTTTCCTGAAAACGCACCGAATTGCTACCACCAGTTGGGAGATGTTGGTGTTTCCTGTTAAATGTCTCTGCACACGCAATGACTTCAAGCGAGACTAAGGTCCCAATTCTATCCCTCACCATTAATGACGATGTAGCTGCCCTGACAAAGCGTGTGCCGCATCCAGTGGTGGGGGAGTGATCAGGAGGCCTGCCAGAGGTAAGTACTTACATCTGTGTAGGCCTCCTGGGGAGCCAGCGGGTGGCACAGCGGGTTAAACTGATGAACCATAAGCTGTCGATCGAAAGGTCGGCAGTTCAATTCCCGCGACGGGGTGAGCGCTCGTTGCTTGGCCAGCTCCTGCCAACCTAGCAGTTCCAAAGCATGTCAATGCGAGTAGATAAATAGGTACCTCTTGCGGGAAGGTAAACAGCGCTCTGTGTTCCAGCCGCATGCTACGCACTGCGGCAAGGAGAGTCATGCCAGCCACATGACCACGGAGGCGTCTTCGGACAATGCTGGCTCTTCGGCTTTGAAATGGAGACGAGCACCACACCCTAGAGTCAGACACGACTGGACTTAATTGTCAGGGGATACCTTTACCTTTACCTTAGGCCTCCTGGAGGCCTATGGGTCTCCTTGGACCTATGCCAGCTATATAGATTCGGGAAGTGAAAAGTGGTGGGGTGGGTATGAAAACAGGGGGCAGGATCATGGCACATGCTGGGGGGGGGCAGGACACTCCCCCCAAAATTCACTCTGCCCTCCCACTTCCATCACACTACACACCTCTGCCACCAACTTACTTAGAGTGGCAGAGCCTCCAGGAGCAGCTGGTATGTGGACCACACCTCTGCCCATTTGTGGCAGCAAACCAGACGCGCGTCATGGTGACCTGGCTGTCATGCTGCTGCAAGGCACCTTGGCTGCCAGAATGCATGTTCTGGCAGCGCAAGGCTCAGATAGGATTGAGCTGTGAGTCATCTCCCTGTCCCCTTTGAGGTTATACAGCTGTGTTACCTGCCTGTGTGACTATGGGACAAAGTTCCACTTATTTGAGTTTCTTTGAGCTAGGGCAATCACAATGCAGGTTTTCTTTTCCTTCCCTTTATCGGCAGCCTAGTATGATTTATAGGTGTATTTTATTTAGTAGGAGCCAAATCTTCTACTAAGATTACAAAAGAAGGAAGCAGAAGAATTATATTTCATAACTTCATGGGTCAAAATCCACATTTGAAGACAGAATAAACATTTCTCTCATCCCTGAATCTTGTACTTTTTAGATGTTCCATGAAACAGATCCCTTTTCCCTTAATTTCAGAAAGTTTTCTTTTCAGTCATATTTTGGGTCTGAAGCTTGGCCAGCCCTATTGTCACCTGAATGCTCTCTGCATTCCTGGGGGAGCTTACAAATCCGTGTGTTTGTAGTTCCTATCCTGGATGGATGGAATGCCTTCTTCAGAGGGAAGAAAGGAAACATGAGGAATCGTCAATTAATAAACCACTCCCCCACCCTTTGTGGATCCCATCTCTTTCTTTCTACCAAGTTCTAAATTGGACATTCTGACTGCAGGTTGCCATGAGCTACATGTTCTCAAGTGGATAGTAGCCTGTGGGAGAGCCAACAGCCATGACATTGACTTATGAAGAAGTTTCCTATCTGAGCTCCAGGCTAGTAGGTTGTCTGAATTGGAGTAATCTGATTCTAGACCAGGGGTTCTCAACCTGTGGTATGGGTACCCCTAGGGGTACGTAGACCTCTTTCTGGGGGTACGCCAAGCCCTGCCCCTTATCTGCCCCCATCAACAGCTAATTAAGTGTTAATTAACAATTAATTAACATTTAAAATTGTTTTAGTACTTTTTATTTAATGATTAATTACCTAATTAATTGATTAATCCAATTAATTAGCAGTTAATTAGCAGGAGGTACTTCAGAATATTGGACCATGATAGGGGGTACCCGGGCCACCAAAGGTTGAGAACCCCTGGTTGAGAATCTAGCCTAACTCGAGAGCACAGACAAACTGCAAACCAAAACGTTAACGATACAATAAAGAACATTTTCCTCCATTACCCTTCACCCCATGGGATGAAATCCAACAATAAAACAATTAAGATAACATCAAAATGATGTAAAGCAAATTGAAAATGGAGAGATCAGTCTTCCAGCAATAAAGCAGCGTGCACACCACAACATCAAGGCCTGGCCAGAGAAAAAGGGTTTCACCAGGTGTCCAAAAGAAAACAGGCTTAGAGCCAGACACACCTTCCTGGGCGGAGCACTCCAAAGTTGTGGAACCGCAAGCAGGAAGGTCCTTTCCCTGGTCAGCATCTTTCTGACCTCTGGGGCAGGGGTCCCAGAGAAGGGCCTTCAGGTGATGAGTAGAGTATCTGGGCAGGTTCATGAGAGAGAAAGTGGTTTGTTCAGTATTATAATCTGAGAAGCCAAAGGCACTCAGGCCTCTGGGCTGGAAAGAGTTCCTCCTTCTTGGTTTGCATGGGATTGGTTTCTGGAGGTGCTAGGCTAGAAAAGGACCAGACCCCTTGGGATTTCTGGCTTGGTGGATGCTGCAGGTTCACCCTTGCCGGCCCATCCTTGACACCACCTGATGCGGGTTGCATCCGTGGTAGACTGTGCGGGGTCTGAGGGGGAGGCGGATTCAGGGTGTCTTTCACCCCAAGCCTGCCACCGTCACCTCCCTCCATTCTGCTGCCAATGTGGCCTGGAGGTTGAGCCGGTGCCCTGACTGAAGAAGCTAAGCAGGGTCGCCCTCGGTTCTCTCTTAGATGGGAGACAGCAGCTGCTGACAGACCTTGCAGAGACACGGAGATGGCACCATGAGAGGGTGGAATGCGGAGGAGTCAGCTAGAGAGAGAACATCATCAGAGGGTGAACTTTATTTATTTATTTACAGTATTTATATCCCGCCTTTCTCCCCGAAGGGACCTAAAGAACTGTGAAGCTTGGAAGTGCAGAGCACAAGCCAGAAGGAGGGCTGCACTTGGGAGGGAAACATCGGGGGTATGGAAGGTTCTGTATATGAACAATATTGGAAAGACCCTTTTCGGGTCTAGGATAGCCTGCCTGTGTAAACCGCCTTGAATAAATCTGATGAGAAATCTGATGATGAGAAAGGTGGTATATAAATACAGAAAATAAATAAATAAACTGCAATGATCTGCTACGTGCTCGCTCGAGTGAGAAGCAGATCGTCCCTCTCCTTACCAGGCTCCTCACACGTTGCCATCAAACCGGGAAGTGCGGGATGCGAATGCGCTGTCCCTGGAAAAGAAACCAGAAGTCTCTCACTTCCGGGCTTGATGGCAGCCAGCAGGTGAGGAGCACAGGAAGGGCTTTGATTTTGCTTTGTTTTTGTTGCACAGAGGCAGCGGACCTGAGGCAGCATTCTGAATCGGCCACCCCTGGGGCTCAGCACAACCAAACTGCAGAGGATTAATACGAATAGGAGCATACTACTAGCATGTAATTCATCTATGGAACTCCTTGCCACACGATGTGGTGATGGCACCTGGCCTAGATGCCTTTAAAAAGGGTTTGGATAGATTCATGGAGGAAAAGACCATCACAGGTTACAAGCCATAAGCAACCTCCTGGCTTTAGAAGTAGGTTTTCTCTGTGCCAGTTGCAAGGGAGTGGCAGCAGGAAACAGGTTATCTTGTTGGCTGTGTGCTCTCGGAAGCATCTGGTGGGGCCACTGTGAGGTACAGGAAGCTGGACTAGATGGGCCTTTGGCCTGATTCAGCAAGGCTCTTCTTACCCTTACCCCCCCCCCCAAAAGTAAGCCAGACAGTGCTCTTTGAGAATTAGTCACTTTATTTAATATAATAACGACCTGCGAAAGGCAACAATTAACTAGGGGTGTCTTCCCACCCCCAAAGGCGTGCGGGCACTGGTTGGGGGAAAACGGCACTAGCCGTTAAGTGGTGTAAACACCCTGGCTCCAGGCCCCCTCGGTCACTGCCCAAGGGAGCCTATCACAGCCAACCCCTAAAGGTCGAGACAGCGGAGCAGTGCAGTTGATCATACTAGCTTCGCCATTGATGATACCTGCCTGCTCCAGCCAGGTGGCTTACCAGACAGCCTCACCGACCCGAGTAGGATAAGTGTCGTAAATGAGCGGTCCTGGCTTACCACCTGACCTTGCCGAGCTCAAGGTGCACGCTGAGGCCCTAGCATCCTACCTGCCCATTCCCGCACGCCACCTCCCAGGTGACCCACTGGCTAACACCCCCTCCCCAAAGCACAGTCTGAGGTAGGCGAAAAAACCACCAAAAGGTGTGCCAATTAATTGGTGGCCAAAAAATCCTTCCTGGCCCCCCAAAGGGCAACCGGCTAATCCCAGACTATGTCCCCTGGGAGGGAGTCGCTTCCCGGACGCCGACTGAGGGAGCAGCAATAACGCTGCGGATTCTCCTTATCGGTGTCCGCCCACATGTCCTGGCCAGCCAATCAGCTGGCCAGGCCTCCGAGTTCAGAAGAGCCTGCCTGGACGCACCTCGGCGGAGCAGGGTAAGCGCTCCCGGGACGCGAGGTGCGTCCCAGGAGGATTATGTTCTTAGCCCATGTTCGACCTAAATATATATTTAACAGTCCAGAACTGTCTACTCCAGCTCTCCAGCTGCTGCAGTTAGGGCAGCACCTCTTCTATCTGATCCTTTCTTTCCTTTTCTGTTCAGTTGGACATGCTAGGAACTAAACCTGGGATTCTTGGCATGCAATGCATGTGCCCTTCGAATGAGTGACGGCCTCCTTTATGCCTGGGTATAACACTAATCCTGTATTCTCTGCTCGCCTTCCAACCTGAGGCTTTCAATTTTCTGCATCAGGCTTTTTTATGCCATGAGTGTGAAGTGAAACTGGCTTGTGTCTACAAGGCAAACTCTTGCCTCTGCAGAAGAGGAAACGGGTGTGTTTCCAGTTTCACCACATGCGACGCGGAAGACAAGGAAGGGTCTTTTTTAATGGTATCACCATTGGCTCTGAGACTTCTGCTGTGGATCCAGAGAATGCAGGGTGTGTTCCTTCCTGCCACCGCTGTGCAATAAAGTCTCTCATATGGGTAATCTGTGTAGCCAAGCAAGAACTCAATAAGGTAGTGTCCTTGCTCATTGATTCCTCCCAGTTCACATCTCCCAATTACACTCTGATCAACAACCTCTTCCCTGGGCATTTGCCGTTAAAGCCTCTGTAATCAGCAGATCATGCTTTGGTGCACAGTCAAGTCGTTCCAGCTATAGATAGCTCTGGGGGTCATTATCGTCTTGCTGGAGTCCCTCGAGAAGGAAGCAGCAACTAGCAAGACAGAGAGCAGACTCTGGCAATATCCACACAACACATCCATGGATATGAACTCAGGGATGGAGGGAGGATTGTGCCTGCTTGCTAGCATTCGCCTCCAGGCATTTATCAGGAGATCTGAACACACGGATAAGTTGTCCACATATGCATGGAATAGGCAGGGATGTGGATCAAGTCTCTGACTCCAAGTCTCAAGTCAAGTCCCAAGTCTTTGCCCCCAAGTCCCAAGGCTTTGGTTGCAAGTTGCGAGTCCCTCTCTATTTAATGGGGGAAATGGGTTTAACCCTGAATAAAATTGGACTTGTCGTAAAAGGCTCCAAGTCTCGAGTCAGTCTTTCGAGTCTTTTACAATCACCAAGTCAAGTCCAAGTCAAGTCATTGACGTGACTTGAGTCCAACTCGAGTCCAAGTCAATAGACTCAAGTCTACATCACTAGGAATAGGAGGACAGTTACACTGGCCTGTCCCTTCTCAAGGATAGTTTTCTCAACGTGTGTGTGTGTGTGTGTGTGTGTGTGTGTGTGTGTGTGTGTGTGTTATTTTCCATCTGTATTTTTTTTCTTAAGTTAGATCCAGATATTAGTGGCTATTGGCTCAAGGCAGGGTCTGTGAGTCAGTTGCGAGAGTGAATGTTTTCCATTCAGAAGATACCAGATTCAGTCTTTGGCATCTTCAGTTACAAGGGTCTTACGTAACTGTGATGACAGAAGGATAGAGGGCAAAATGGCTCCTGCAGCAGCTTTGTGAGAGGCCGAGGCACCACTAAAGCCTGGGGGGATGGCGGTGGAAGAGTCTAAAAAGAGGGGGGGCAAGAAAGAGGAAAATAGAGATTTTTTCCTACAGTAGCAGTGCTGGACCCCTGGAGAGCTGCTGGCATCCGAATAGAGACAACGTTACAGCAACTTCATTGGCAAAATTCTTTCGATTTGCCTTAAAATCCCAACATATGTTTTTCTTCAGGAGATTCATCTCTAGATGTGCATCTTAGAGCTGCTTGGTGCTTCTCGTCGTAAAAATTACTCTCAACGTGCCAAACTTTGACTGACTTGCCATTCCTGCCGTTGTTTTGCCTGAGCACACCCTATTTGCCTCAAATGGGTGTGTTTGCACCCCCACTGTCTTCCAGGTCAAGGGAGGCACACGGGAAGCGAGCGGGCGTGCTTTGCTCAAGAGCTGCCACTGAAGTCCTCTTGAGTTGCTCTGAACGATGTTTATTTGCTCACTCTATCTCTGGGGACCAAAATAAGCATGAGATAAAATCAGTCAATCCTAAATGAAATCAACCCTGACTGTTCCCTGGAAGGACAGGTACTGAGGCTGAAGCTCAAATATTTTGGCCACCTAATGCGAAGAGAGGACTCTCTGGAGAAGACTCTGATGCTGGGAAAGGTTGAAGGCAAAAGGAGAAGGGGAAGGCAAAGGATGAGATGGCTAGACAGCATCACTGATGCAACGAACATGAAAATGAGCGAACTCAGGAAGATAGTGGAGGACAGGAAGGCCTGGCGGGATATGGTTCATGGGATCACGAAGGGTCAGACACGACTTAACGACTGAACAACAGCAACAACTAAATGCATAACATGACCCAATGGGGGGGAAGTTTTTTGTTCAGGGGAATTATGAAAGCTCGTGAAACTGCAATGGGGGGCAAGTGGGCTTCATGACTTTACCCCTCCCAGGGCTGTGATTCAAACAAAGCCCCCTTTTTGTGCTATTTTTTATTTTATTTTTTAACTTCCTTTAAAAATAAATACCAGGGTTTTTTATCATATATATTTATATTTTATTGATATATTAAAACATAAAAACAATACATATTTCATAAAGTTATAGCAAGCGCGAAGCAATACATCCTACTAGCATACTATTCACTATTTTCTACATATAATTTCCAACTAAGCCAAAATAACACCCACATTCTATTCATTAAATCCGCATATCATCACATCATTCCTCTCTCTCTCTCTTAAAAAGTCAATAAATGGTTTCCAATTATTCATGAAAAAGTTAATTGACTTTTCCTTAATTAAAATTGTAAGTTTATCCATTTCAGCATAGTCCAAAACTTTCAGCCACCAATCTTCCAGCGAAGGTATCTCCGAATTCTTCCAATATTGTGCATATAAAATTCTTGCCGCAGCTATCATATATAAAAACAAAGTTTGAAATTTTTCGCCTACTTGATCCTCCCACATACCCAACAAAAATGTATCTGGTTTCATTTGAACCTTAATCTTTAAAATCAACTCAATCTGTTTATGAATCTGAGTCCAGTACTTCTTTGCTTGGGGGCATGTCCACCACATATGGTAAAAAGTTCCTTCTTGCTTTTTACATTTCCATCAGACCCCAAGTTTCTTGTCCTTGTGATGACAACAGTAAGCTTGGCATCCTGTGGGTCGTGAGGGGCTTGAGTAGAGAATGACGGAGCAGGTCGTTGGTCCCCTGAGTAGCTCTCTGCTCAATCCCCAAGGGGAAGAGGAGAAATGTTTAGGCAAACTAAGCAAATGCAGAAACGTGCTTTACCCTCTTATGAATGAATACAGATGGCAGAATCCAGCTGTTTTTGGCACACAGTTTTGTGCGTGTTTTGGTTTCTTTGGCACAGACTATGCCCAGCCCTTCCATAGCCTAGACTCAAGCAGGCTTGTTTCGGTGACTCTTTGTGCCAGGTGCAAGGGAGTGGCGACAGGATAAAGGTTTCTTGTTGTCTTGTGTGCTCCCTGAGGCATCTGGTGGGGCCACTATGTGATGCAGGAAGCTGGACTAGATGGGCCTTTGGCCTGATCCAGCAGGGCTCTTCTGATGTTCTTATGTTCCTTCCACCAGTTGATGGCCATAGCCACCTTGGCCGCCTGCTACAACAACCAGCAAATCTTCAGAGGCGAGGTGAAGATTCGGAAGGGAGAAGCTGTCACGCTGCTGATGGAGGGCACCAACATGGAGGGTGTCAAAGCCATCATATACCGCTATATGGAAGAGGTAAGGGGGGGGCAGCAGGAAAGGAATAACCATAGGCCATGTCTGGGCTTCCGGGTGTTTGTGGAGATAGAAGCCCTGCAGCACGAACTACACATGGAAAGAGAAATAAAATCTTTTGAGATCTGAAGCCATGTCAGTCGCGTCACGACGACGCGCGTCACCCCAGAGCGGGGGCGCGCGTCGCCCTTAAGGGGGAGGCTCCGCTCCCGCGCGTGACATCACGCGCAGGAGCAGAGCGCCCTCCCCACTCCGTTTTCGGCTCATTTTGGAGCCAAACGGACACAGGGGAGGGCGGGCGGGCCCACCTTCAGCTCAAAACTGTAAGTGGGGGGTGATCGCGCGTCACCCCTATACGCGCGACGCCCCCCGGCGGCCACATTGTGCATTTAGGCACAGGTCTTGTTCGCCCCCCCGGGGGGGCTCTGCACTAAGGAAAAACGGTGGCACTGTAAAGGTGGTGGCCCCTTCGCCAGTGTTGGAACACCAGGCAATGCTTTACCATGTTGTTCTCTGGAGACTTCCAAGCCGTGCCCTTAGCACAGGGTCGGACTTTGTTATGCCGCTGCAGAAGCACATGGGGGGGCGGCGGTAACGCCCCCTTTAATTATCTGTAGTAAGGAGTGTGGGCGGGGCATAGAAGCGTTTATCCTCCTGCTCCCTGCCTCACTCCTTCAGGGACATTGCACAGCCCTCACGGAATTTCCCACTGCTCCAGAGAGGGGAGGCCGAGGAATAAAGATCTCCTTGTTCCTGCCTCCTGCAATTCCTCCCCTTGTCAAGCCAGATTGATCCATTGCTCATTGAGCAGGCGGTTTGTTGATCATCTGATTATGTATGTCCCCTACCCAATCTGCCCCTGTTTTAATTTTCCTGGTTATTTAAGACTGTGGTATTCAAAACACAGCAACTTTTAAGTACAGCTTCAGGTCCATCGATTGTTCCTAAATCACCTCAATGACGGCTGCTGGCAAGAGACAAGGTATTAATGATTTATTCATAAAGTGCCTCCTGTGCTCTCCAGAACCCAAAGGATCCAGGGGGTGTTAATCTAACATTTGGGTTTTTTCTATGGCTTTCTTTTTAATCAGCATCCTCTTATCAGGGAAAAGGATACAGGATCCTGTCAGTTGGTGGTGATTTGGGGGGGGGGTTACTATTATTGTTTTGATGGGTTTCCTGCAGCTTTGCCTAAATCTTTGGTACTTGGGGCATATGCTTCTATGTGGATTAAAATGGGAAGCACATCCATTCAGAAATGTAGACTGATTTTCTTGATCAGCTCTCTGAAAAATGGGCAGTTGCCAGAGGAGCTCTCAAATCAGGTCGTTTCCCCCCCTCCTCCCACACAGGGGCTCTGAGAGGAATTTTATCAGGGAGTACAAAGTTTCTTTTGGGCCCCTTCTCAAACAGGGAGGGGACAAAACAGGGCAGGGGGAGGGAAGCAACGGCTGGAAAATAACTCCCATTGGTCCATAAATTCACACAAAGCACACACTTTTCATTGGTTCAACATCAGGATCTCTCTGTTTATTGGTTTTTCTTTACAGATTGTAATGTATACATTTCATTGGCGGGAAGTTTGAGTCTGTATTTATTTATTTATTTAAATTTATTTTAAAAATTTATATCCCGCCTTTCCTATGCCGAGGCAAATGCCCAAGGCGGCTTACAACAGTTAAAATACTTAATTTAAAAACAGTACATAGAATAAATTGAAAAACAATAAAATCCACTGGTGGGTAATAATGTGAAGCAGAAAAAAAAACAGGGCAGAATATACTGAGGCACTGGAGGCAGACAACCACCAAAACGCAAGACGAAAACCCATCACCCAAACGCAAGACGAAACAGAAACGTTTTGAGCCCTCGCCGAAAAGTCATGAGGGAGGGGGTGGTTCTCAGATTCCCCTGGCAGGGAGTTCCACAGTTGTGGCGCCATGGCAGAGAAGGCTCGCCCACGTGTTGCCACTCCCCTAACTTGCGACAGGGGTGGCACCCGCAGGAGAGCCCCCTCAGATGACCTAAGAGAGCGGGCCGGAATGTATGGGAGAAGGCGGTCCCTCAGATATCCTGGACCCAAACTGTGAAGGGCTTTAAAGGTCATTACCAGCACCTTAAATTGTGCCTGGAAGCGAATGGGCAGCCAGTGCAGCCTCTGAAGCAGCGGTTCAACAAAGTCAAACCGCCTAGCTCCAGCAACCACCTGGGCCACCGCATTCTGCACTAATTGCAGCTTCCGAACCGTCTTCAAGGGCAGCCCCACGTAGAGTGCGTTACAGTAATCCAGTCTTGAAGTCACTAAGGCATGGACCACCGTGGTCAGGACCGATCGACTCAAGTACAGCCGCAGCTGGCGCACCAGCCGAAGCTGGGCAAACGCACCCCTGGCCACAGCCGCCACCTGGTTTTCCAGGGAGAGCTGTGAATCCAGAAGTACTCCCAAACTGCGCACCTGTTCCTGCAGGGGGAGTGCAACCCCATTCAGAATGGGCAGATGACTCAGTACCTGCATCGAGGCTTTCTACTGGTTGTATTCTTTGGATCCCTCTGTTCTTTGGTTTTCCTTTCAATTGCATCCATATGTTCAATACTGTCCATGACTTCAATGTAATTCTAAATGTATATAAGTTCCTGTATTTCCTCTGTACTTTACACATCTTGTGCGGTCAAGTGTGTCCTTGGCTGGCAAAGTAAAGGCCTACCTTTTGAACCAGTACTGCGTTTTACCATCTTTTGAGCTCTCTTTTTGGCGCCCTGCTTTTGCGGTCTTTTTCTTTGCTTCCCATGGCCGAAGCACAACGTGGTCTGTCGTTCTGCCCACCGGGCACCAAGCTGAAATCACATGAACTCATTTGTACCCCTGGGGTGCAAACAACACCCCTCTTCCTTTTCCAATTCAGGGAGTGGAAGGAGGAGGAGGAACAGACAATCAAGAGTGCCCCCCACCAACCTGCTGTCTGATGCAACAATTTCAGTTGGCCTCACGGATGAGCCGGCCCTGCTGAAGAAGGCCTTAATAATATAATAATAATATACAGTATTTATATACCGCCTTTCTCGGTCATTGGATTTCTCCTCCAACTTTAAACCAAGGCGGTGTACATGGGCAGGCTGTCCTAACCCCCCTTGGGGTTTTTTACAATATATATAAATGTCCAATCTCTCATGAACAGCTACTTTCCAGGTGGTATCCTTTTACAGTCTGACTTTTTTCTGCTGGCTGGCGCCTCCCACACTCGACTGACGCAGCTGGAAGCTCTTATCTCTCCTCCTGGAGGCTTTCACAGCTTTTTGCCGGCGGCGTGTCTCGAACTTACCAAGTTCACCGGTCTTCGGGCTTTGAAGGCAGCAGCTCTCCCCACTACGCCAGACTCTTCTGCCAAGTCACTGCTTAAGTCACTCTTAAGTCACTTTTGCAGTGCCAACATTGTCACATGATGAACCAAGCTGAGACAAACAGGGATTTTAAACTCAAAACAAAGATTGTTGTGTTTTGATTGCAGTAGTCCATTAGAAACACCATTAGTGCCAGTGTACACTGAGAAGAAGTTTTTCAGTCCCCTGCGAATCTTTGGCCAGAAACCAAGTCCATCTGCTTTTGTCTCTTGGTTAGAAACCAGCCATTTCAGTGGCAATTTAGTTGATATACTCCCAAATGCTTCCTTCAGTAGAATATTTTCTGCAGGAAATAAAGTCATTATCCTTCCTATAAAGTCAAATTACATTTAAGTTAATTAACCAAGAAATTAACCAAGGCAAAGTTGAAGGATTTATTTATGACAACATGGCCGTTTGAAATTAGGCAGAACTGGTTGTGGGATTGCAGAGAGCTCTGCATAGCCTATGGTTAAAAAAAGAAAACAATTCTATTTATTGCATGTCAAGGCTTAAAGTCTCAAGAAAAGACACTCTTTCTTGAGTGATTCTCCTCCCCTATTAGAAGTCTGACTGCTCGATCCTCCTAGGCCCACACGTGCTATGGTGGGGGGCAACCAGGAGGCCTGCTAGAGGTAAGGGAAAATATGTTTCCATCTGTGTTGGCCCCTGAAGACCTATGGGTCTCCTTGGACCCATGCCAGCTATATAGCTGGTGCATGTCTGAGGAGAGCCAGGGTGGGGAAAAAATGGGGGGGTAACATTCGACATGCACAACTGCTATCAGATTCACCCCTTCCTCCACCAACATGCCCCGTTAGCGCCCTCCCCACCCACTGCCCACCCCAACCACCAATGTACCTCCTCCGGCATTGACTGGGTGCTCCGGAGGCGCATGTGTGAGGTCACCAGACATTCGCGCTGCCGCTGGTGGCTACTTTGCACATGTTGATGCTGCATCTGCAGCACTGACGGGGAGGATCACTAGTTCCATCAGCGGGAGGTGGGAGGCGGCCATAGGATTGGGACCTAACAGTGCAATCGTAGACACTAAGCCCCCTACTTAAGTACAGGTTAGGTTCCAGGGGGTTATATCAACACCAAAACTTAAGCTGAATAGGAGTCACTATGTTAGAAGTTATTGAGCTGCTGTTGTTTGTTTTGCCAGGATCTTCACAGCTGGGTCGGCTTCGAAGCCCCAACCAAACCTATTTCTAAGTTGGATATTCGTAACTCAACTGTCTGTAAGTTGGGGGTCTTCTATATGTGTTTACTCAGAGGCAAGTCCCACTATTCAGTGGGGCTTGGTTCTAGGTAAGTGTGTATCAGATTGCTCGCACGCACGCACACACACACACACACACACATGTGTTTTGTTTTTAAAATAATTACAATCCCTCCCTAAAGTGGCCAACCCATCTAGTTCCCCACACACACACCTTGTTACAAACCACGCATACAGTCCTGGTCCTGGTCTTAAAGAGAATGGAATGAAGTCCAGGAGGCAACCAGGCCACAACCCACCCCTTTCCCTGGCCCCTTTCTCTTCGAAGAATTGGCACAAGCACCGAGGGGAAGAGGGCACCCACGTTCCACTCCAGCTCTGCCAGAACTGAGGCTGAGGGAGAAGAAGATGGAACGGGAGTCTGGGGCCAGTTTGGAGGCTCTCACTGGCCAAATCCAGCCTGCAGGTCTTTCTTTACCCACCTCTCGTTTACAAAGTACAAGAGAGAAATCTGTGCCCTGAGGAGCTTACAGTCTACAATTCAACACAAGGGACAGGACAGGGAAAGGGAATACATCAATGGAGCGTGGCGGGGGGGCGGGCCGCCAGGGGGTGACGCGCACCAGGGGGTGACGCGCGCCAGGGGGTGACGCACGCACCCCCACGCACGTCACCTCCGTGACGCGCGTCACCCTTCGGACGCTCCGAGGCCGGCCCGGGAGCCGGCCTCGGAGCGTCCAACCCCGTCGGAGCTCCAGAGCCTTCTGAAAGAAGGCCCACGCAGCGCATTCATCCGGGTATTTTCCAGATTTTCGCGCATGCGCAGAGACCTTTTGAGGGCAAAAAGCCCTCGACGGGGTCGGACGCTCCGAGGCCGGCTCCCGGGCCGGCCTCGGAGCGTCCGGAGGGCGACGTGGGGGGGAGCCGTGTCGTCCCCCCCGCGTCGCCATCAGAGCGTCACAAGGGTGACGCGCGCCCCCTGCCCCAGGGTGACGCGCGTCCTAGTGACGCTACTGATACAGGGGTAACTAGTAAAAGCATATGCACTTATTTCAGTTATGCATCCTAAAGCTCACTTACATATGAGGACGAAGGGGTTGTGTCCAGACGTCACAGAAAAGGTCGATTTTGAGGAAGGATTTGAAGAAAGAGAAACAGCAACATGAAGGTGTTCTAGGAAGCGGTTCCAGTATAAGGGCAGCGAGGGAAAAGCCTCTTCTGCCCTTGTGACGCCTCATACAGACTCTTCCCCCCCAACCCAAACATTGGACCTTCTTCATCCCACGGACGGAACTGAGGGGCACATTAGGACCATTATTCATTTTAGGGTTTCGGTTCTAAGCCCCGTTGTCCAGCAAACATAAAGAGATCAGAGATAAAATACATGAGACGTTTTACTCTTTGGAATGGATGCCTGGCTTCACAGCAGTACAGCAGCGCATAAGGGTTATTAATGCCGTGTCAGTGTCTAATTCTTGCTTTTAAAAAAATCTTGCGTTAACACTGTAGCATAGAAACAATGTTTAGGCTAATTTATTGTAACGGGGGACCTGCCAGCTATAATGATGCACGGAAAGCACTTTCCATTACTGTACCTTGAAAAACTCCAACAGGCTTGTGTATCTGGTGTCCCTCCGAGTGAAATGCGGTTTCACGGGGGGGGGGGGAGCGATCTGGTGCTCACTTCCTGTTTTGCCAACAGCCTTCGAGACATGGGGGAGGAATGAACGGGATAAATCTTGACCCAGGAGGAATCTAGTCCCTGCTCCCCCTTAAATTCTTGTCTTAGGCAGATGGGTGGATAATAGTCCCAGATGGGCAGCTGATGTTTTATCAGTAGGAATAAACCAGGGGTTCTTAACCTTTGTTGGGGACTGTACCCCCTGTCACGGTCATAAGAGCCCTGCTGGATCAGGCCAAAGGCCCATCTAGTCCAGCTTCCTATATCACACAGTGGCCCCACCAGATGCCTCAGGGAGCACACAGCCAACAAGATAACCTCTTTCCTGCTGCCACTCCCCTGCACCTGGCACAGAGAAAACCTACTTCTAAAGCCAGGAGGTTGCTTATGGCTTGTAACCTGTGATGGTCTTTTTGTAACCTGTGATGGTCTTTTTGTAACCTGTGATCACAGTCCAAGTACCTCCTATACTTAATTAGCTAATTCATTGGATTATGTAATTAATTAATAATTTTAATTATTTAATTTATTCAATACATAGTTATGAGATGACCTCATGACAGCTGGAAGTCTCTATCAAGGGTTTTGAGTTCAGAGCTAAGAGCAGGCCACACCCTTCCAACGAAGGAGAGAGGAGGGTGGAAACAGAAGAAGGGGCAATTTTCAGGGGGGGGTCAGAAAAAGTTGCTGGCAGAGGGGGGTGATGGGTGCTGAGAGCATCAAACGAGAAGTTAGCTGAAACTGGAGGCACAGACTGCGCTTCATCCTTCCCAGAGTGCACATTATTGCAAAGACTCCATAGGTTGTCAGGATTCTTTCCATCACAGGGGACAAAATCCCGTACTTGGATGTCTTCACGACTGGAAGTTCTGGAAGTCTTCATCACTCAGAGAAAGTGGAATGAACCCAACTCCAGGGCAACTCTATGCACTCTAACAATATTTTGCAAAGGCATTGCCAGACTTTGTTCCCAAGAGGCAAAATAGAAACAGTGATGTACTAGGGCGGCACACCGGAAAACAGATACTGCAGCTGCTAAATAGAAAGAGTGTATGCAGTTCATTCTGGGCCAACCTCACCAATCGTCTCCCCCTGTTCACTGTCACCAGGCCTTGTTCCAGCAATCTAACCTTGGCATTTAAGCAGAGTACAGCTGCAGTATTCTAAGCCGTGGGAGAAAGGATCTTGACAATATGGCTAAAAGGCCACTCAGTCGACTGCAGAAATTGCAATACATGGGGACGGAGGAGGCAGACTCTTATCTGGCAGATCATTAATAAAGATATGATGAAGACTTGTGTCCAGGCCCTGCCCAATGAAGCCTCACTCAATCCCACATGCTTTCTCCCAGCTGGCAACAACAGCGACAGTTCGTAATTTTCCTTTCCTTGTCATTCCTTGCACAGTTGCATATCATTATCATAAAGAGAGAGATTCTTCTGTAACCTTTTATTCCCCCTCCCTATTTTATGCATACTGTGGGATTGTAAAAACTTGACTAAATTTAACTGTAACTTCAAAGGCCTTGTGAAGCAGTTGTTAAGTTTCTCTTGTAAAAATGGTTACAAATCTCTTGGGTTATGTTACACTCATGTATTTTTGCCAGATTGGCTTGTAAGAATGATGAAGTGCTGCTGGTCCTTCCATCCAGGGTCGCCATCTTTGTCCTGGACGGTCTTATGTGTCTGTTTGCTCAACAGACAGAAATTCAGCGAGCACCAATGTCACCACCATTCCAATTTTCTACACTGCCAAGATAGAATTAGGAGCAAAATTTACCCAGAGGCTTTTTTTTTTTAAACAAATGATCCCTTTTTAGGTTTCTATGAGCAACTTTCACAGATATGGCTGGACTTATGTTGTCTTCTTCAAACATCCAAAGGCATCAATGCAGGCTAAATCTATACCTGCAGGCTGCAATACTCAAATCACACCACTTGTTAGTTCTCTTCTCTTGCTACAAGTTCAGATGACCCAGGACTCTTTGTAGGTCAATCTAGAAATCTCTCTCAAAGTTCCAGTTTGCAAAAACACACTCTACACCGATCACTGTGGCAAACAGCTCAAGAAGTTAGAAGAAAATGGTCATAATTAAGGTCACTCTAAGGCATTCCACTTGCCACTTCCTTCCAGGTCGACAAGAAGCCATTGACAAGCACCCTCTGAGTACAATTTGTCAGGCAGCCATGGATCCACGTGCGAGCGACATCATCCAGCCCACCTCATAGCAGCTTGTCCACCAGGATGTTGTGGGGAGCCTCACTGATATGCAGGTACGCCCACAACATCCCTCTTATCTACCAACCAAATCATTCTATTATAGAAGGAGATAAGGTTTGTCTGCTAAGACTTGTTCTTAAGAACACCTGCCTGGCTCTTAGCAATCCCCACCTCCTTTCTAAAGCCTGATTCACATATGACAGCGTTGTCCCTGCTGTGCGCTTCACGGACCCGTATTTGCATATTCATCATGTAAAAGGACACCATTCCGGGGCACCAACGCTTGAATCGCTGGAGATCGGCTCGGTTCTACTTTGGCGAAGCTTGTCTCGTGGAGCTTGTGGGCGGGTTCACAGCGCTACTGCAGCCACCAATCGCGCGAGAGGGGGGGGGAAAGTGGTTGCATGCCAATCACAAGCAGCTCCAATCGCGTCGGAGGTTACAATTCCACTGCTCTTCCGAGAGGGAAACCCCCGAGGAGAGAGCAAGCCTCGTTATTGCAAAATGTCATTGCAAAACTCTCAAAATGTTCCCAGTTCATGCTGGGATAATGATATAAGATTTGTGGTTGAAGTAAGGGCAAGAACTTCCGAGAGGAAAAGGCAAGCAGAACAAGAGTTCTCAAGATGTCAGCCAATCAGAGCGCGGTTGTGTGTAACCAATCACAGCTGTGCTTTCTTAAGAAGGCGGGACAGCAGGAGGGAAGACAAGCAGAGCGACGCTCCCCCTGCTCCAAGCGCCCTGATCACGCCTGATCAGCGCGTACGCTGGACGGGGACAACGCTGTCATATGTGAATCAGGCCTGAATGCTCACAGACTGACAGCTTAGCGATTTGCTTCAGCTCCTTCCCAGGTATCAATGTCAAGCCGACCTGTCGGAGGTTGCCTGGATCTTCGTTTTCCCCTTTCTTGGAGATAGGGACCACATTTGCTCGCCTCCCGTCTCCTGACACTTCTCCGGTTCTCCTGCAGGAGGAATTCTCAAAGATTGTAGACAGTGGCTCTGAGCTAACATCCACCCTAGGACGCAAGTCATCTGGCCCTGCAAACTTCAATTCATGTAGAGCAGCTAAGTGATCTTGAACTGCAGCATTAGCTACCTTAGGCCAGAGTCTCTTCGCTCCCTCCTTTCAGCGCAATCTTATCTAACTTCCCCCACCGATGTAACCAGTGGGGGAGTGCAGAGTGGGAGGCTTTGGAGGGGAGATTTAAATCCCCTTTGAATCCCCCTTTGGATTTGAATCCCCTTTCCATTCTGGGCCTCCCATTCTCGCTGCAGTGCTGTTTACACTGGTGGTGTAAATTGGATAGGATTGCGCTGTGTTGCATTTTCACTAAGCCAAACGGGCAGCCCAATCCTGTTTTAAAGATCTGCCGCGGGCAGGCACCCCGCGGTGGAAAGTCTACTCGGGGAAGGGGACATTCGTCTCCTTCCCCGGGTGTAACTGAGGCTGGGATCGATTGGCCTCCTCGGAATTCTGCCAGCTATTTTGCTGGTGGAAGTTGGAGGAGGCCGTGTAATGGCTCAGCTGATTGGCGGGGGGTCAGGATATGGCCGAAGCCATCCCCGCCCCCTCCCCGATCAGCTGGTCCTATCAGCCCCTGCCATTAGCTCCCTAACCGCCCCCCCCCCCTGGGTCTGGTGGTGGGCGGGAGACGGTCCAAGCAGCGGAGCAGGGATGGCCGGCTTTGCACTGGCCTTCCCTGCTTGTGAGTCATTGCGAAAGTGCTTTACGGCACTTTCGCAATGGCTTGGGGTGGCGGAACATTCATTTTGCTGCCCCAGGCTACAACAAGATTGCGTAGAGAATCGTGTTTGCAGAAGACAGAGGCAAAGGAGGCATTGAGCAGTTCTGCCTTCTCTCCATCACCCATTTGCATTTCACCGTCTTCCCCGCGCAGTGGACCCACCTCTTCTTTGTTCTTCCTCCTGCGCTGAATGTAACCCTAACACTCCTTTTTATTTTTCTTCCCCTCCCTCTCTACCCTAATCTTATTCTGATGAGTCAGCCCTCCTGACTCTCTCCCTACACGTAAGAGCTTGAAGCTTGCATTCATCAAGACACAGCAGCCATTCAAACATTTTTCACCACGGAGCATGTTCCAGGTTTGACTTCTTTTTGTATAGTCACAGAGGGCCAGGCTGTGGCGGTTGGTTGGGCACCAAGGGCTCCTGCTGCACTTCCCAGCTGACCATTGCGCCACTAGCAGCACAAAAGCAGGAATGAATGGCGGGGCTGCTGCTGCGAGCAGGACTGAAAGAACCCAGCAGAAAGACCAGACTTTGAATGCTGGGATTAAAAATGCAAAGTGTTCGTATTGATTTCATAGGCTGGTGACAAAGAGCAGGGACAGAATAGATTTTTTTCCCCCATTCAAATCTATGTCTGCCATTTCACTTTTGTTGTGTCTATTATAACTGGACGGGAAGTTAATAGCTATTGTGATCCTTAATCTGTGTTTTAAGGGTTGAACAAAATCCCTGCCCTCCAATGTTGCCACCCCATTTCCAAGTGGCAAAATGGGGCAGTCTCATCCCAGTAATTTCAAGGAGACACAGAGGAAGATGCCCGTGGCGCTGACGGTGGGGCTGCTCCTCTGAACTGCTGCCGGCTGCCATTTTCTCCCAGAAGTCCCCTGGAAAGAAACAACACTAAATGATGAATGCAGAGTCCTTCAAGGGAACAAATAGCAGCTGCCACCTTCCTAGAGAGGTAGGTCTGCCTGCCACTGCAAAGAACACCACTGTGGTGAGCTCTGCAGTGGCAGCAAAAGGTGGTGGCGGTGCAAGTCTTACACCCCTGAAGGACCAATCCCACGGGCCATTTGCAACAGCGGGAGGAGCGTCCCACTGGCACAAAACGCCCAATGACAGCACAGGGAGCATAAGAACATCAGAAGATCCCTGCTGGATCAGGCCAAAGGCCCATCTAGTCCAGCTTCCTGTATCACACAGTGGCCCCACCAGATGCCTCAGGGAGCACACAAGGCAACAAGATACCTGCACTGGCGTCACTGCAGGGGGGGGGGTAAGGGTGGTGATGGGGCAGACTGAATGGGGCAGCGAGGGGGCAAAACAGGGCAGGGATCAGGGGGAGGGCAATGATGGCTACTCAGGTCTACTGGCTTCCCAATGCACTTGGTAGACCTCCTGGTCGGAGTCTGCCTTTCTTTTCATCCGTAGGTCCAGGTTGCCTGGGTGAGATCAGAAAATGTTCCGGGCCCCTCCTTTGGCTCCTGGGACCTCTTTTTGACCCTGGGTCCGGGTACAATTTACCCCCTTTTTAACCCCCCCCCTCTCATGGGCCCTGCTGCTCTGCACCCGCTCCGGTGATGCCGCTGCTGAGCTGATGCTGCAAAATGGAGCCTCACCACCACTGACCCCGGGCTGCATCCGCCTCAATAAGTCTGTGGTGGCGGCATGTCATGAGAGGGTGGGGGAGTTTCAGGGAAGATCAGTGGCAGGGGCATTTGGGGGAGGGATGGGGTGGATACCAGTGGCAACAACTTGTGCCAGGAACCTATTCCTGAAACCCCATCTCAGAACACCCACTTGCTGGACTTACACCAGCAAAATGGCTGGCATGGGTCCGAGGAAACCCATAGGGGGTCTGTAGGCTTACGTGGAGGTAAATAAAAAAGTTTCCTCGAGTTTGCCTTCAGGTCAACCCCCCCATGCAGCACACTCCTTTTTAGTATGGCTGCATGCCATAGTGTGGCAAGGGATAGGATTGGGCTGTGAGTATCCTCGTCAGTGACAGTGTGGTCTAATGGTTACTATGCAGACTAGGAGCAGGGAGGGCTGGGTTCAAATCCTCACTCAGCCTTGAATGACCGGAGGCCATTCAGTCTCTCTCAGCCTACCTCGCAGGGTTGTTTGTGAGCAGAACATGGAAGGAGAATCTTGCATGTTGTCTTGAGCTCCTTGGAAGGAAGACAGAATGGCAATGCAACAAATAATTGCACGTTCCTTCTCCCTGAAATTGAGCTGTAAGTTCTCCAAGACAATTTCTGACTCAACCTTCATATCATTTCGGACATAGAATTGGAGAAGAAGAGACAGACCTTCTTCTGACCCACCAAGGGCAATTATGATGTTCTTACATTCTCAAGCAATCAGTGCCAGGTTCCCACAACACCTGCAATGATTCAAGACAGACTCTTTAATCACATACAGGTCGAATTCCTGGCTTGAATTACAATCTATTCCTCCTATGCTGTGCATTTGTTTTGGAACATAGCAAGTAAGGTAGTTGCCAATTATGATAATTCCCAGTAACCAGCACAGTGAAAATTAATGCGATCGCCTGACAACAGGTCAAAGAAGCTTTTAACTTAGTGCTTTGCATTTAACCCGTTGACTCTGCAGGGCTGGAGATCAATCCTTTGGAGAAGTTCCGCTTTGCACTCCGTTCTGGGGTGGTTGGATGGGGGGTGCCAAAAACAGCTTTCAGGAAATGAAACTCATGTATTACTGACAGTGAAAAATCTCAATAACCGTTATCTATCTCAAGGCATTATTGGCCAGGAAGTTGTATTCTGCATGCTCTGTTTTTGGGGGGCCAATGGCCAGAACTGTTGACGGCATCATTTCTCCGGGTTAATAGCTGATACTTAGATGCTTCACTGGGGGGCGGGGGGGGGGATAATGTTTTTACCAAAAGGAACAATGTTTCTTCCTCAAATGAAGGAGAAAGATACTATAAGAATTGTCATGAGGGTAAGCCCTATTCAGTCATTTGCCTCCATAGGGAGACAAACCTATAGTGGGAGTGGAGAGGGAGTGTGCCAGCAAGCGTGTCCCCCCCCCACACACACACTGACCACACACACACTGGCATGGTCCCTAAGCACAACCCCCATACAGCATTTGTCTGCATAGACCAGGGGTTGGCAACGTTCTTGTTAAAAGGGGACAAATGTTCAGCGATGACATCATCACATCATCGCTGAACTTCTAGGTTGCCAAGCCCCCCAAAGTGGCTGTGCAGAGCATGGCTTGGGAGGCACCAGTGGGGAATGGACTTCGTAACCCCAAGAGAGTGACTCGGCCCTTCCCCATCCAGTGCATGGCAAACTGGGTAGGAGTCTTTGCCTCCCGAGCCAAGCTCTGCATGGGCCGATTGACTTTGGCTGGTGGGCCAGATTTGGCCTCCAGGTCGTAGGTTGCCAACCCCTGACATAGACAGACACTGTGCCCAGGAAGCGATTTTCCCCATGATCAGGAGCAATCAACATGCTATGCTATGCATCAGGAATTCATACTGTAATTCAATCCTCTTGATCATTCGCTCCATATAGACAGTGAGTGCTTGCTGTGGGGGTGGGAGGGCAGCAGAACGGCTTTGTTTGCAGCATGAAGGTTTCATTAGGATCTGAAAATGTGCTGATAAAGTCACTCTGTGTGGCCTTCATTATTCCAGAGAAAGTTTTGCAGCAGCCTGTGAAAGAGCTTCAGTTGTTGAAAATGGCATGGGGGGAAGGGGGGGGGACAGGCCCTGCCCAAGTGACTCCTGCTTGACTCCTGTTTCCTGTTCTCTACTCTTCTTTGGGATGTCCAAAGTGGAGCTTTGCATCTCCTCCCATTGCTTGATATGAAAACGGTCCTGAGATGCAAGGGACGTGCCTGCTTTTGAGCACAGGGCGCAGATAGGATAGTGCCACTTCAGACACTGCGGAGATGTGTAGGAATGATAAATCAGTGAGTCAATTCCTTTCCATATACAGGCTCCTGTTGTTTTAACAGCTGAATGGTAGGGTGAACATTACCAGGTGTAGCTTTTCATCTCACAGAGCTGCAGTGATAGGAAAAACGAGACCTACTGAATTTCCGGCAGTTACGTAATTGTCAAAACCACAGAACCCTCTATATGGAAATGAACGGACACCCCTAGCAACCTCCCCCGCTTCTGGGTTTCCCAAATCCCAAGTCTTTTACCATCATTTTGGAGGGTTCCCATTTGCCCCACGCCACAAAACATGTTTTGATTCTTATGATTTCATCCAGAAGAAATATTGCTGTGAAGCGCCAGTGAGCTTATAATTGTTCAGTGTAGCAGCAGCATCCCGGTGGGTCTCCGAGTTGTTCAACTGTTAAAGAAAATGTACTCTCATTGTGATTGTTGGCATGGAAATCCGCTCCCTGGCTGCCAATGAGATGAAGAAAAATGTCAGCTCGAGGCGGCAAGGGAATCGGATACCTTCCAAAGTACCGACTAACTCCTCATGAAACAGCCTCAGAGTGGGTCCGTGGGTGACTTCGGTGGCCAAGGGCACTAGCGCCATGTTACAGGCTGTCATTATGAGGATGTTGCCGTTTCTTGTCACAGGGTCGCAAGAGGATAGGAAGCCGTCTGATACATTGCTCAAGGCCTTTGACAGTTCACGTGGCTATGCAAATTGATCCCCTGTTAATTCTTCACACACAGAGAAGCCGAGACATTCAGCAGCCCTCCATGCTCGGAGAGTGACATGCGCTTCCAAGTATTAAAAATGAAAGTTCCAGCTCATCAGAGCAGCGCATCAAATCAACATGCTCTCACTGTTCTATGCTCACACAGTCCAATTCTATCCTCACCCCTCTACTGGTGCAGCCGCGCCAAAAACAGGCACGCTGTATCCAGCCCGGGGGTGGGGGTGGGATGGATTGGGAGGCTTCAGCAGAGAAAGGGTATTCAAATCCCCTTACCCCTGCATAAGCCTCCCAACCCGCAATGGGTCGCTTTGGACTTGCGCTAGCGATTTTTACTGGCACAAGTCCAAGAAGAGAAAGGGAGTGGGAAGGCTGCTGCTGGAGGGAACAGGACCTGAATCCACCCCTCCCTCAGCCACCCCACCCCTGCCACGCCCCTCCATGCCCCATTCCACCCCCTCCCCACCACCGCTGTTGCCTTACCTGCTCCAGCGGGTGTAGGCAGCTCCAGCAATGGTCCTGGAGTGCTGCCACCTCACGCGGCACTGATCCTAAAATGGCCATCGATGGAGCGCTGCACACTCTGTCAGCAGCCATTTTGCAACAGTGGAAGTCTCTTCCATTGTTGCAAAGCCCTATGAAGAAGAAGAGCCCAATGGCAATCCTGCTTAGGATTGGGCTGTTAGTTTGTCCCTGAACAATTTGACTCCCTCCACCAACCATAATCTGTCAATTTAGTGGGGGGAAGAATGCTGCAGATCTGGATGCATGTAGGAGCTCAGTGAAGCAACTTATATTTGTGAGACTTTGCACCTAACTTGTCATGATGATGGCTAACAGCCACGATAAAACTACAAGAACCACCTCTATGTTCAGAGACAGTGTGCCACAAAAGACCAATTGCCGGGGGACAACAGCAGAGCAAGACTGCTGCTTTAATGGCATTATCATGGACTTCTCAGAAGTATTTGGTGGTTACTGTGATAAACAAGATGTTGAATTGGATGGCCTTTTGCTCTAATCCAGCAGGGACCTGCAGCTCATGTTCTTTTTGACTCCATACAAAACATGCTTCATTTCCTTGATCTCCTCTTTCTAGAATTTGTGACTTTGCATGTTTGGATCCTTTGCATGTTTGGCCCCATTTCAAATCAAGTTGGGGGAAAAGGTCACTAGTTATTTTGCGTCCCATGTGGTCTAATGCAGGGGTTCTCAACCCCTTCCTAACCGAGTACCACCCCTGGCACCACTCTCCTGCTGAGTACCACCGGAAGTTCTGGATTTTTAGGTTTTCGGAGGACAGAAAACGCAGGTAGGAGGTTCTGGGTGGGTGGGAGGGTCCTTCTCAGCGTTCCCGAGAGGCTTGGCCAAAGGCAGGAGCCTCTCAGGAGCGAAAACACACAGCCGAAAGCACCGCATCAGAGTGGGGTTTCTGGCAGTCTGGTGGTCAGAGTACCACCAGCAGTTGGCTGAAGTACCACTGGTGGTACTAGTTCCACTGGTTGAGAAGCCCTGATGTAATGGAAGGTAATCATAACTCCCACTGAACAGGTCACTACTGTAGTGAGCTGAACAGGTCACTACTGTATTCCCAACTAGTTTAGCAGATTGTTAAATACGTCACTATCTATCTCTTTTGTTTTTTGCAGATCAGCAATCCCTGTTGAAATGCCTATTGTTACAATAGGGAGGTTTAGCACACCGCCGCAAGCATACTATTTTTCATTCCCGGATATGAACATCACTGCTTTTTTGCTACATCCCTTTTCATAAACTTGTCCTAAATCTATTGTTTAAAGAACTATTACACCAACTCCAAGACATGCACTATGATTGCATTATACTTGCCAGTGTTCCTGGAGCACCTGCACATTAATTTATCCCTTTGATCTTACTTTATTAGCAGAGAATCCAACCTAGTGCAAGAAGGGAAAGCATCCCTCAAGTCCCACAGCCCGTGTAAACTGCGACAGGAGGCTTCCATAAAGAGGCTTCGCAGAAACGCGATGCGGCAGCCAAGGTAGGAGGACAGTCACTTGGACTCATTTATCAAAGCATTAATCAAGCATGCAAGAGTTTCCTATGGCGAGCCAGCCTCTGTCAGCTTGAAATATAGGAGCAAGGGAAATTTTAAAGGCCCTGAAAATGTATGCCTGGTGGAAAGGGGGGGGGGAATGTCATCCTTTGATTAATAACATTGATAGTCGTCTGCTTGTGTACAGGGGAGTATCTCCCCTCCTCCGTCACCCTTTTCTCCCATTTCAGTTTTGCCTGAATTGACAGAGTTCAAAAGAGTTCAGTAATACCTGCAGGAATCGACTCATAGTTGTGTGAAAGGGTATCAGAAGACGGCGAATATGGATAATAATAGAAATCTACTGTGGATTCGCCAGAGGAAAGTGGATCCTCATGCAATGGAGGGGGTGTAATCCTGATGAGCAAAATAACTGAAGGGGGCGGGAGCCTCATTGTTCAAGCTTAGTCACATATAATGAAAATAAATCACATAACACTCAAGAGGGAAGAAAACCAGGCTGCCATGCTGGATTTGGGGAGTTGCAAAGGCGGCCACAATTTTCAGCATGGCCTACAGCAGGTCCATTTTTTGGAAATAGAGCGATTGAATGGCAAAACAAAGTTTTTAAGAGTATCTGTTGCAGTTATTTCAATACCTCATCCTAACTTCAATAGCAACCTTATCAACAGACGTCTAAGCAGCCGCACCTCTGCTCTGCCCCATTTTTAAACAATGGAGTTGTTTCTTTGGCCTGCATACCTAGCAGGGAAACCGGGCAAGAACTGGCCTGCCCAAGCTCCCCTGTGTCATGTCTTGGCTCGAGCCAGGGCAGGCCACAAGGGAACACTCCGACGGTGTGGTCCAGGCCAGGCTAGGGGCCACGTCCAGGAAGTCAGTCTAACAGCAAGGACTAAGCAAGGAAAGACAAGGGCGGCTGCCTGGCTACTCAGCCTATCAGACTGGTGCGGAAGCAAAGCGTTTGCAAGATGTGGGGGAGAATAGCTGAGCACATCCAGGCTGAGTCAGCTGATTTGCATCTAGCCCAGCCCTGTCTTCTATGGGTACCCTTTCATCAGGAGACTTTCTGGAGGGTCAGAATGTCAGTGGCGCAGGATGTAAGGCACCAGAGACTGGCTGCGTGGGGAGACATGGTTTGAGATGTGCACACACACCCCAGTACCCTACAATTTACTTGAGTTAGAGTGGACCCTATTGTAGGCTTACCATTCATCCTGGAATAACCAGGACTGTCCCGGATTCCGGAGCCCAGTCCCAGCCAGCTGGGCCCGGAACCAGGTCAGTCCCAGTTTTTCCAGGTCTGTCACCGCCCCGCCGCTTCCAAAATGTGATCTTTTTTTAGGGTGCTGCCATCTTGGATCTCGCGAGTTTTCGCGAGATCCAAGGTTGAGATCCAAGATGGCGCCACAAAAAAAGATCACATTTTGGAAGCGCCAGCGGCGGCTTGAGGGGCAGTTGTGGTTCTGGCCAGCCTGGATGCAGCCGATCAGGCTCCAGAATTTTGGTGGCGGCGGCTGCAGCAGCAGTGGCTACGACAATGGCAGTGGCGGGACAGGCAAGTGGCGATGGCAAAATAGCCATTTCCATGGCCACAAATAAATAAATAAATAATTCATCCCCTTTCCCCGAGTAGACCTTCGGGCCGCTCTGAAGCAGCCCTGAACTTGGATAGGCTCCGACTGGCGGCCTTGGGCCACCTGCTGGATAGTTAGTCAGGATTGGGCTGCCCTACGTATAGTGTATGGGGTATGCAATAGTATAGGTTGCTCAAATATTTTTATAATGTATTTCCTTTTCCTCCCCTCCTTTTTTATATTAGATATATCTTATTTTCTCCTTGCAACTGCTTTGTTCTGTTTATACCTGTGTTGTGTATTGTGTTTTTAGTGTATAAAAATAAAAGGAAAAGAAAACCAATCCTATGCATGTCTACTAAGAAGTAAACCCCACTGAGTTTTGTGTGAGGGGGTTCAGGGCTGCTGAACCCCAAGTTCAGGGCTGCTAAAGATTGTGTTTTGTTGTTTTGGTTTGGTTTGCTATTGGTTGTGTAACATTTTGATTTTTCATTATAGCTGTTTTGTGTTCCATACCGTAAACTGCCCAAAGATTAAAGGTGGTTCGAATGTTTAAAAAATGAATAAATAAATAGCTGACCTTAAAGTAAGCCTCTTGCCTCTGTTGCTACCCTGTTTTTCAAGCCTATCTATGTAGTAGTCATAAAGCGTAGAAGAAGTGCACTGAGAATGTCCAGAGGTTAAATTCTGTGCCAAACTTCGCACTCTTGTGGTACAATAATGAAATCATGGAGTTTAACAGCCATCTGTTCCTCTGTCTCCCCTATAAAGAACAAGGATGTAGGTGAGCTGTGCTGTCATGGAACATTCACAAACCTTGCAATGCAGAAAGGGCTAGCAAATGCTGAAAGCTTGTGCAGCTGCCATATAAAAGGGCCGTTTGGCTAGGTCTAGGCGAGTCTTCCTGCAGAATCTTGGTACAAGTGCTAATTTTGACCCAAGATCCTAGTAAAAAGGGACACTGCCAGAGAGAACTAAGCAGCTGGGAGAGCACTGAAGTATATTATTTTCTGTTATATCATTCTTCTGTTACTGTTGACAGTTAAAGCCTTCTTCAGTGGCACCCAGTGCATTTTACATCTTGCTAGCATGGTGCTGCTGTACACCAGAAGACGTCCACAGAAGTGGACGAAACGTTGTGTGTTTTGTGTTCTGTTAAATACTTTTTCTAACATGGCATCTAAACCCGTGTTCCCTATTTCTTACAAAAAGTATATTATTTTGTTTGAAATACTGTATTGTTGACTGCATATCACCTGGTAATATTATAAGAGCCCCAAATGCCATGTGTCTGCTTCGAGTTTATTGTACTTCCCACGAAATTAACTATTCACACTAGGTCTGCAGTGTTAACTGATTAATTGATCCAATTAAGCAATTACAAATCTCTGGGTTAATTAAACTTGTGTGCAGTGCCTGATTAATCAAGCACTGTACTCAAACCCACCCTCGACCTAATTCCTATCCGGAAATGATAGACATACTGTTGATAGAAAACAACGCAAAACAGAACAAAGGAAATTCAAACTGCGGAATATTTTTTTATAATTTACCCAGTGCACATATTTTTGGCAGTACATCTACGGCTCTGTTCATAGTATTTTCATTAAATCATTCCCCAGACCGAATTGTTGTCAAAAACGGCATGGAAAAAGAGTACAGCCAAGTGGAAATATTGCCCAGTTTGTGGCATGTCATCAATGACATCTGTGTGAAGAAACGCCAAGTCTTCCGACCAGTCAATCCAGCTAAAATAAATACTGACAGAAGTCGTTTTCATCAAGAAATATGGAATGCTGAACTGGGAAAGGTTAGCTACAGTATATACATACCATGATACCATATAGTTCTCACAACTCTGGTTGGTTTGATACTGCTATGAAGAATCCAATGTAAACGCCATACGCAGAGGCTGGAGAGCCGCCATTCGGGGATGTTGCAGCTGTGGACAGCCTGCACTGGACTCGATGATCTTGTAGGTCCCAACAATAGGAGTCTATGACTTGCTAACTCTTCAGTGTCATACAGATAGTTTTAGCAACATACAAATTGCCTTATTTTCAACACAATAGGCTTACCATATTTTCTTGAGCTTAAACCGGGACACCCCCCCCCTCCTGGCACCAGCCCGGCCCAGCCTGGGAAGGGGCTCGGGATATCGGCGCATCCCAACCTGAGCCAGCCAATGCCCCCCTCCCTCCCTGCCCCTGCCTGCCCACCCCCTACCCCTGTGCCGACCGGGGTCCGGAAGATGGTGGAGTGAACGACACTGGCCTCCGCTGCTCCCAAAGCAGCATAAAAGTGCCTTACGGCACTTTTGCAACTCCTTAGGCCAGCAGAGCACTTGCTCTGCCGGCCTATGTCTACATTGGATCAAGCTGCCAGTCTAAGAGCAGCCCATTCATGAGGCCAACTGAAGCAGTCATTTCCAGCAGCGGATTGATGGGATTAAACACCCATCACTCGCTGCCTGCTTGTCCCCGCTGCTCCTCTTTCTCCTTCCCGTCCCTGGATTGCAAGTGGAAGAGAGGGGCAGAGAGGAAAGAGAAATGTGGAGGAGAGAATGCTGAGTGAGGACAGTGGGAAATGGGAGGAGCAGAGGCTAGCACATGGTCAGGTAGCGGGGAGCATTTGGCAGGCCGCCTCAGGGGTCAGGAGGTCACGGGCTGTCCCTGTGCAGCCAGACAATCACATCCCTGCCCACATTTCAGATCACATGTAATGATTTCGCAGAAGTATCGCTGGCTGTTATTAGTAATTAAAGATAGCCTGTTGTTGTTGTTGTTCAGTCGTTAAGTCGTGTCCGACCCTTCGTGATCCCATGAACCATATCCCGCCAGGCCTTCCTGTCCTCCACTATCTTCCTGAGTTCGCTCATTTTCATGTTCGTTGCATCGGTGATGCTGTCTAACCATCTCATCCTTGGCCTTCCCCTTCTCCTTTTGCCTTCAATCTTTCCCAGCATCAGGGTCTTCTCCAGAGACTCCTCTCTTTGCATTAGGTGGCCAAAATATTTGAGCTTCAGCCTCAGTACCTGTCCTTCCAGGGAACAGTCAGGGTTGATTTCATTTAGGATTGACTGATTTGATCTCCTAGCAGTCCAAGGAACTCTCAGGAGTCTTCTCCAGCACCACAGTTCGAAAGCATCTATTCTTCGGCGCTCAGCCTTCCTTATGGTCCAACTCTCGCAACCATACATAGCCTAGCAGGAGGCTAATCAGCCCCCCAAAATGAACCAGGCTCTCTCCAGAGTTCAGCTGTAACCTAAAAATGCCTTGGGAAGG
The DNA here is from genome assembly GCA_026170595.1 of Plestiodon gilberti rubricaudatus. Taxonomy (NCBI): domain Eukaryota; kingdom Metazoa; phylum Chordata; class Lepidosauria; order Squamata; family Scincidae; genus Plestiodon; species Plestiodon gilberti. The sequence goes on from JANXHW010000001.1 coordinate 8,809,550, forward strand.
GGCAGGATCAAAGTTCAAAAAATGCTCCAAAGTGCTGGAGTCTTCGTTCTTGCATTTTCCAGGGGGGTTGAAGGGATGGATGTAAGAAGGTGGGCTTTTCCCCTCTCTGTAATTCCCCAGTCAGGCCTGAAAGGGTGCCTGTTGCAGGGCAGTTGCAAATACAGCCCTGATGGCTTGAGCTTGCTTGTTCTGCAACCAGGCCTCTGTTTGTAAGATCTGAGCAGGGGATATTTTGGGCTGTCCCTATTGAATGCTCTCAAAATCGCTAGTAATCATGTTTCTCATTGTCTTGTTTGGAATGCAAATTTGCCCAGTTCATAATGCTGGGTCCATCACAAACTGAGGCTTCTCTTCCTGAGACATTTTCACCCAAGTTCTTCTCCAACTCAGAATGTCAAAGGGAATTCTCCACATGTGATGATCAGTGGCTGCATTACCAAGTGAGTTTCCACAGTAACTAGTGGTGGGCATTATTATTCACAGGAGCAATGCAAAACAGTGCATCACTGAACCATTATGAACTGGGCGAGAATTCTCAGAAAACAAATGAGGTTTTTCCAAATGTTTGCCAAGAAAGCTTATAAATATTGAGTCAAATCCAAATCGAGGAAGTTCACCAAGCACTAGTTCTTGTGAGGTATAAAAAAGTAACCACAACAAAGCTGTTCAAAGAAACTGTGACGGGGTTTATAATTTAAATATCCAAAGCCAAGCCTTAGAATTATGCTGTGAATTCTGCCCCTTGTCCTGAAATCTCTCTGCCTCCCCCCACCCCAATTCTGAAATGGCACTCTATGTCCAGGAGTGGTCAAACTTGCTTACTGTAAGAGCCACATACGATAAACTTCAGATGTTTGAGAACCGTGATATTTAAGAAGCATTTAAAGTCTTAAATATATTTACTTACTATGAACATTAAACTCATGTTTTAATCCAGTGGACTCTCAGTTTATGCCTGGTAAATAATTATAAAGCTTGAAAATGTCTTTATTTCCCTTTTATATTAAATTGTGACGCAAAAAGGAGCTAGGCCAACATGTTTCCGAGAGCCACACATTATGCGTCAAAGAGCCACATGTGGCTTAGGAGCCACAGTTTGGCCACCCCTGCTCTATGTCATTGTGCTGGTCAACTGCAATAGCTCTACCAACTGTGGAAAAAGACAACTTGAGGAAGCACACGGGCAGAGCAATCCTGCCTAAGGATCCACTGCGGGCAGGTTCCTGCTCGGCCAGAGGTCTACTCGGGGAACGGGATGCTCGGGACTTGGGGAAATGGAGCTCGGGACGATTGGCCTCCTTCGATTTCCGCCAGCAATTTTGCTGCCGGAAGTCGGGGAGGCTGTGTAATGGCTCAGCTGCCCAGCGGGGGCCGGGATATGGCAGGAGCCATGTCCCTGCCCTCGCCCGGGCCGGCTGGGCCCCCTCTCTCCCCCGATGAATCTCTCCCCCGTCAGCCGGATCCGTACTTATGTGTTCTGGCGGCCTCAGGGGAGCTCCGTTGGCAGGGCAGGGGAGGCCGGCCTTGCGCTGGCCTTCCCTGCTCAAAGGTAGATGCAATACTGCCTTATAGCACGTTTGCAACTGCTTCGGGCAGCGGAACACTTGTTCCACCGCCCGATCGATCTTCAGGATTGCGCCGTTAGACTCAATCTACATGTCCCACAACCACCCAGTGTTTTATTTTTATTGATTTTATTTAAAGCATTTCTCAGCATCCTTTCCGCAACTGAAAACATACACATGCAAATGGTGACCCCACCCCCACCCCAAGCTGGAGGAGAGCCAGCATCAGGAGTCTTTTCCCCAGTGGCAGCTGCCAAGGTTGGAGCCAGAGTGGGTAGGGGAAATGTTGCAAGGGGAATGGTTTATATGTGCCACCTCCCACCTGCTACTTTCCCCACAAAAACCAGCCCTTCTTAATGCTACTTTACAGGGGAGAAGTGACCTCTGGGGTTTCAAAACACACTGTGGTCATGGTGCGTGTCAGTCCAGTTTTCGCTAGCACTCCCGTGAAGCAAAACTGCTAATAAAACATTGCCACCGATTAGAAAATAGCTTTCTTCGTAAAGAGAAATGAGACCTTTTTTTTCTCCCTTTATGAAAAGGAGATAAGGAGAAAATTATGAGAGTGTATACAGCCCAAATGGCCAATTAACTAAATATAGAGCGATTTAGGTAATTGCTATATATTCAGCAGTGCCTGCATTAGGCAAGTGTTTGGAATGGAATTTTAACTAGTTTAGTTTGGGTAAATAGACTGAATATTTTGAGGGAAACAGCCACGTCTAATTATTGGGGGAGATCACTTCATGACAAAACAGCCGCTGTTGCGTCTGTCGTTCGGGAAACAAACAGGGTGGCTCCCCAGTGAATCTGTCTCTCACTGATCCGAGAGTGTGCCAGTCTGCAAAGCACTGTGGCTGCAGCTGAGCCAGGCAAGAACCGGGGTAGCAACACAGACTCCACAGCCAGAAGGATTTGCAAGCCCGTGTGCCGGGGAGAAATGGCGTGCAAAGGTCTTCATTGCAGTATGGCGGGGAACCTTGGGTCAGCTTGACTTGTTTTGCTGACATTTTGTAAAGATCCACAAAATTGAGCATACGCTGTAGTAGGTTCTTTGGAACTGTATTCTAAATTGATTGATAGGGATAGCGGGGGGGGGGTTTGATGTGATTTTTGGTCTCGTTTCAAGCACTGAGGAAAATGGAGTCTCATAACATTTGTGTGGAAAGCAGGGATGTGGATCAAGTGTGACTCCAAGTCTCGAGTCAAATCTCAAATCTCTGGGTCCAAGTCTCAAGTCAAGTTCCAAGTCTTTGCCCCCAAGTCCCAAGTCTTTGGTTGTGAGTTGCGAGTCCCTATCTATTTCATGGGGAAAACGGGTTTTAACTTGAATAAAATTCGACTTGTCATAAAAGGCTCCAAGTCTCGAGTCGAGTCTTTCGAGTCTTTTACAATTGCCGTCCGAGTCAAGTCATTGACACGGCTTGAATCCGACTCGAGTCCAAGTCAATAGACTCAAGTCTACATCACTGGTGGAGAAACCCAACCAGTCTTGCCTTGTGTGAGTCACAATGTGCCCCAACTCATATGAAAGAAAGAAAATGGTAATTCTACTCATTCAGAAGTCATATAAAGCCGATTTCATTCATTCTCCCTACCTTGAGTATAGCAAATGCATAGAGGGAGGTAGCAAAACCGCATCTACTGGCCCCAATATTGATATCAACATGCATGACATTCCTGGTTCAACATAATAACGTCACAAAGGGCAATTCCAAGCAGGGCAAGTGGAATATACATACATTAACAATTTTGCAAGGACTGAAGGAAATCTGTGGAAAGGGAAGGTCTTCAGACTGATGAAAATGCTCAACAAAATCAGTCAGCAGTTTCAATTTAATGCTGGCCACAGCTGTATACAAGCCAACTTTGGATGTTGCAATACAAACAGCTTCCTATAGTTGGGACATTTCTGAAATTCAAAGTCCATGTAAGGTCAGTTGCATCGCTGGAGGGGGTGCGGAGCTGTATGTGGAGCACAACATAAGAACATAAGAACATAAGAAGAGACCTGCTGGATCAGGCCAAAAGCCCATCTAGTCCAGCTTCCTGTATCACACAGTGGCCCCACCAGATGCCCCAGGGAGCACAAGACAACAAGATAACCTGTTTCCCGTTGTCACTCCCTTGCACCTGGCACAGAGAAAACCCACTTCTAAAACCAGGAGGTTGCTTATGACTTGTAACCTGTGATGGTCTTTTCCTCCATGAATCTGTCCAAACCCCTTTTAAAGGCATCTAGGCCAGATGCCATCACCACATCCTGTGACAAGGAGCCACAACGTGCTGTGTAAGTGGCCCCTCCCATTCACCATCGGAGCCATTCAGGGCAGCAATGGCAGTGCACGAGAGAACCTGCTGAGCTCCTGCGTGTTGCCGTTTTCTGCTCCAAATGGCTCCGACGGCGGGTGGGAGGGACCGATTACACAGCACATTGCAGCATTATGTGCCACTTACAGCTCCACACCCCCTCCAACGACGCCTCTGGAAAAGTACATGTATTTAGTGTCCATGGCTTTTGCAAGCAGGACAAAGAAAGTGCTCCAGCTCTTTTTATTGTTTCAATATACTGGCTGTATTAATGTAACTGCCAGGTTGCCTAACTCTCCATTATCTCTATGTCCCCTTGCTGATGCCAAAGCACTAGTGGCGTTCCGAGGCTGGTGCGGAAGCGTATATGTCACAGGATGCTGCTTCGTGCGTGAAAGTGCCCCTCCCCTTCACCGGTCGGAGTCATTCCCAGCAGGCGACGGCTCCTGCACGGGAAGCTGTCAACCACTGGGAATGGCTCTGAGCGGCGAGGGGGAGGGGTGCTTTCACGTGTGAAGCGGCATCCTGCTACATGTATGCAGCCTCAGAACGCCACTGCAATGCACCAACTCAGCCATTTTGCTGAGTCAGAAAAAAGAAGGTACTTGGCAGTGTGATGCTAAGCATGTCTACTCAGAAGTAAGGCCTCATCAGCTTAAATGTAGCCCGAGTTAGAAATGCAGACAGCTAGATTTGCCAAAACTCCAGGATTCGCCAGTCATCTCCAGATGACTACAGGCGTCCGTCCCCCCCGTATCCGCAGACTCACTTATCCGCAGTTCTACACACACACACACACACACACACACACACACACACACACACCATGCCCATTACTTATCTGTATTCCTTTACTCTGGTGCCAAACATGTCTCTTCCTTTGCAGTCTGTAACAGAATGCTAGACGAGGAACGCAAGAAACAGTCAGCCAGAACGCTAGAGGAGGGAGACAGCCCAAATACTAACAGGAAGCAGGAAGCTTTCTGCTTCCTATTAGCATTCTCTTAGTCTCGCTCTTCTAGCATTCCAGCTGACTGTTTCTTGCGTTCCTTCTCTAGCATTCTGTTACCGGTTGCAAAGGAAGAGACACGAGTATTTAGCACCACAGAAAGTATCGGGTTCCCTTTTATGCATGGTTTCAATATCCACGGGAGGCAGGAATGTATCCCAGCAGATACGGGGGGGGGGGGGGGGAGGCGCCTATAGTGAAAACAATCCTGGCAACAAGGTCTCCAGGAATTCCAACATGACTATGTTGAGGAAAAAAGATCTCCAGAAATAGCTTCAGTCAGGGCTGGCTCCAACAGAGAACCCTACAGAGCCACTGATCTATGTTGCCATATGACTTGTTAAAATGAAAATGTTGCCAGGAGACTTTGAGTGCCAATGACTTGTGATCTAGATATGGAAGCCATGCTGTAACAGATTTTCCTAGAGCCAAGAAGCCATGAGGGGAAGAATCTGACCAGCTCCACCAGTTCAGCCATGAACCAAAACACTCCCAAGCACGTAGTAAGGCACATTCCATTCTCTTCCAAAGACATGCTAAGTGGCCAGTCTACCAGTATGAAGAACCCCCACTGTTATGCTAAATATATTCCTGAGAAGAAACAATACAGAAGGTCACCTGGTATGATCCATCCTGGACTTCCCAGAGAATTTGCTTTGTCTCCTTAATGGCTGGGCCATCCCCCTCCTCCTGTCCCCGATGTATGTGTATGTATGTCTCCACCCCCACAGATCTACCTCCAGCCCAAAACAAGGTATTTCTTTTTGCAGCGTAAGAGCCAAAAACTCCTCCTTTGTGTGTAGGTTTAAAACGCAGGCTGCCAGCCTGCTACTCCCTCTTGCATTCTGGACACTGGTGAGCTCTGTGCTCCATCCTGCTCTCTCTCTCTCTCTCTCTCTCTCTCTCTCTCTCTCTCTCTCTCTGCTTCCCTCCCTCTTCCCCTCCCCCCCCCACTCTTAACTTGACTTCTCAGTCATTCTACAGACTGCTAGTCTGACCAGTTCAGACCCAATTTGTTTTATCCTCTTTTCATTCACTGTTGGCTTATGCCATGGACACAGCTTTGCAGCCAAGGTGAACTTTCCAGGATTAGGTAAATATTTCCCAAGTAAATCAAGAACCCTGCTAAGTCGTTGTACTTCTACCTAAGTTTCATAGATCTGTATGCTGTGAGTGTGATTGAATTGAATTGTATTTTTTGGTATGAATCTGACTAACTATCTAGTAAATATTGGAAAGCAACCCATGTGTGTCTTCAATATTATTTAAATGGAATTCTGTGAAGCTGGACTCTGGTATACATAGGTATCAAGATCCTATACATGCCAAATTGCCATATTAAAGCTATTCCCCAAAGCAACAGGCAATTTTGGCTAACATCTACTTCCATTAAACTTGGGAACCACCAATTCAAAGGACTAGAAGGAGATACTGTAGCTCACTGACTCAGCAGCTGTCAGGTGATGCAAGAGACCAATGAGGTTTTACCTAGTACTACAATTCTCTCAGAGTGGCCTAGCCTAGCTCTGCAGTCTGAGCTAATTTGTCTCCTGAATAAAAGCCAAGCTACTCCTAGACTGTCCATATTTTCTCATGTGCATATGAATCTGCCTTTTTAGTGACTCGTTTCCTATATGGAGCAAACTCCAGGTGGCCAGCCCTGGCAGCTATAGTGCACATATCAGTTGTTTGGGAACTGCAAAGTTCTCTCCCTTCTCCCATTGACTCTGGACTTAGCCGAATGGATGGCTGCGACTTTCATGGAGGAATATCAAGGATGTCCTGCAGCTGTAGTCATGGGAGCTTCCATCAGCCCACTATTCCATCAGTAATCTCAGTGGCAGGACCTTGAGATAAATGCCCTACTTTCTTAAAATCACCGCAATTGATGCATAACTCTGAAGACGACATTAAAGCAGATAATTAAAACCAACACTGAACATGGAATTCAGATAGGCTTTAATGTAATTTTTAGTTGCATTAGACCTTACCTGTTTGTATCTACCACCTAGTGTCCAGTTCATTTATACATATGGCTAATGTGGCATTCACAGCATGTGGAAAAACTAAATCCTGGCTGAATCCACTGTGAAATATAATTACATCAACTCATCTTCTACAGCGGGAAATCTTGTTATTTCTTTTTGCTTTCTTTTAATAAATGGGATGCTGAGTTAGCGATAAAAGTTGTACATGCAAAATCAGTTAATTCAAGTTGCATATTTAAATAATGATTACAAAAATTGTCTCCCAAAGTGGCTCGCATTGGTCAAAACTTCAGCACAAAGCTTGTGGCAAGCACTGTACATAAATGAAAATGAGACCCTTCAGGCTTACACACTCAAAAATCGAGACACACAAAGGAAGGGGAATGAAGATGAAAGACAAAGAAGGGAGATACCTTTGACATGCCAGAACAAGCTGGTGAACAGGCATTTATATCCAGATGGATTTGTTATTGGACAGAAATGACACATCCAGTAGGTGCCCCTTGTTCCTCTGTCAGGTTGTGTAAGGTTGCACAAAGATTCACTCATGATTAACTTGAGGAATTCACTGTCACAAGATATAGTTATGGCTATTCACTTAGATGCCTACAAGAGGAGATTGGACAAATTAATTGAGGATGGATCTATCAGCAACTACTAGACATGATAACTAAGGGGAACCTCCATTTTCTGAGGCAGTATGCCTCTGAATATCGGTTGCTGGGGAGCAACACTGGGGGGAGGCTATTGTGTTCCGGTCTTGCTTGTAGGCTTCTTGGAAGCCTCTGGTTGGTCACTGATGTGACCCACAGCCACAGGATGTGGTGATGGCACTTGGCCTAGATGCCTTTAAAAGGGGTTTGGATAGATTCATGGAGGAAAAGACCATCACAGGTTACAAGCCATAAGCAACCTCCTGGCTTTAGAAATAGGGTTTTTTTTTTTTCTGTGCCAGGTGCAAGGGAGCGACAACAGGAAACAGTTTATCTTGTTGTCTGTGTGCTCTCGGAGGCATCTGGTGGGGCCACTGTGAGATACAGGAAGCTGGACTAGATGGACCTTTGGCCTGATCCAGCAAGGCTCTTCTTATGTTCTTACTGTGGGAAGCTGGGTGCTTGAGTGAATGGAACTTTGGTATGATCTAGCAGGGCTCTCCATGTGTTCCTAATTTAACCTCATTCCATCTTTTGGGATGGTATTACAACACATTTATTAGCAGTAGGAGAGAGGACCAATGTTGTACAGGATATCCTAGCTCCGAAAGGCATGGAATGATGGATACCTCCAAAGTGGTGGGTTATTTTTTTGAAACCATACTTCAGCCATTTTTGTGGTCCACTAGATGGCCCCAGCATTCAGATTGGCAACCAGTATTGTAGAGTTTGTCAAAAATATGCGATTTTCATGTTCAGAATTCAAGATTTCATTCGTGCCCAATAACAATGGACTGGACGTAGCCAAACAATGCAAGCTCATAGTCTGTCTTTGTAACACTGAAAAATAAAATGAGGACCAGGGGGTTACAGCCCGGTCCAGCCCAAGGCAACTGCGGTACAATTCAGGCACAATTGCAGCCCAAGTGCTTTAGGCCCGAGTTGTGCCTGAATTGTGCCTGAGTTGGGCTGCAATTGTGACTGAATTGCAGCCCGGTCCAGCCCAAGGCAACTGCGGTACAATTCAGGCACAATTGCACAATTCAGGCACAATTGCAGCCTAAAAGTGGGTGTGTTGGGGGCGTGTCGGGGGTGTGACGGGGGCGGTTACGAATTTTGGTCCGGTTCCAGACACTGGAGAGCCACTGACACGCCCCCTCGAGCCCAACTCAGCCCCAAAATTTGGGCCAGCAAAAAGGGTGGACCCAAATGTGAGGAGACCCATAGGAGCCATTTTACCTTACCCACACCAGCCCTCTCCTGAAAAGTTCTAACACCCTGGGCCCGAGTTGGGCCCGAGTTAGGACCGAACAGGTGTGGCCTAACTCTGGACATGGACCAAAATAGTTACCCTATCAGCACCCAGCCCCACCCAGCCTCTTTCCCACAAAAGCCCAGCCCCAGCCCTCCACTCTCTCTCTCTCTCTCTCTCTCTCTCTGAGCACGTGGCGTGGGGTTCTGTCCCCCAGCAGCCACAAAGTGGGACTTTGAAAACTTTTCTAACACCCCACTTCTCTCTTCTCCTCTCTGCCCCCCTCTAGGGCAGAGAGGGCTGTTCTGCCTGTGGCCAAACTGTTTACTGCTGTGCCTGGGCAGCTGTCTCCATGCAAGTGTTTGCTAACCCATGTCTTTCTCCCAGCCCCTCTCTCCCCCCCCCATACAGGCAACAACACCAGCAGGTAAGTGCAGGGTTTGTGCTGACATGTGGTCTGACGTCTGCCTCTTTGCATAGAGAAATATAGGTAGGATACATGCCTCTATACCAATGTCTTGTCTCATAGCTGCCTGCATAGCCTGCCATGATATGCCTCTATACCAATGTCTTGTCTCATAGCTGCCTGCATAGCCTGCCATGATATGCCTCTATACCAATGTCTTGTCTCATAGCTGCCTGCATAGCCTGCCATGATATGCCTCTATACCAATGTCTTGTCTCATAGCTGCCTGCGTAGCCTGCCATGATATGCCTCTATACCAATGTCTTGTCTCATAGCTGCCTGTATTAATGTGAGCACACAATGCCATGAGTGTGGAACTGTAACCCATATGTAGACACCAGCTGTTCCCCCCCCTCTTTTCTCCACAGGGTCTACCGACAGGTCAGTATTGCTAGGATTGCCATGGTTGTGACCCCCAAGTTGTGTTGTTGTCTCTCTCTTTGACCCCTTTCCCTTACAGGATCATGCTCACCGTACACCCAGGGAAGGAGCACAGACCAGGCTATGTGTCTCACACCACTCAGCTGTGTTTGATTTCTCTCCCTGCAGACCTTTGCAACTGGCACACTGGCTCCTCTTCAATGGCGATTGCTACCACGCAGCAGCTGCCATGGAACACCCCCATGTTGTTCGTCCCCCCAGGAATGCCCACTACCACAAACCGTCCGGGGAGCACCCCTGGGCCTGCAGTCTGGTTGCCCCACGGTCACCTGCCTTGATGCTGCCAGAAAGGTCTGGGAGCCTGCCCTGCAACCCACCTCAGCTGCTGCTGCTGCCCCACCGCCCTGGCTGCCTACTTGCTGTCCCTCCCCTTTCTATGGAGCAGGCCGTGGTTCCACAGGGGAAGAGCCCGCATCTCCAGGTCCATGGGGCTCGCCTGATGCTGCTGCTGTGGTCCTAGAGGCTGCTGTGCCTACCCCTGGCAGCCACGCCCGGCCATCTCTGCCACTGTTCCAGAACAATAAAGATGCCCCTGGAAACACATGTCCCCAATGTTGCACAAGCACTGCCCCACACACCCACACAGGCAGGCCCCAGCACACAAGCCTCTGCATGAATCCCAGCCAGGGTCCGCCACAGCCATCCCTGGGAGAACACAGCAGGGGGGCTGCCGGACCCTCTGGGACCAGAGGGGAGGGGGGAGTTGGGGGGCCTGTCAGGCAGGCAAACACTGACGGGCACTGTGGCGCACGTCCGCCACGTCCGTGAAGAGCCCTTTCAGCAACCGGGGCTCTCACCCACCCTCGGTCCGCCCATCACCGGCGTCCGTGTCCGCCCGTCACCAGCGTCCGTTTCCGCCCTCTGTCCGCCCATCACCGGCGTCCGTTTCCGCCCATCAACGGCGTCCGTGTCCGCCCTCGGTCCGTCTGCATGAGAGGCGCCCGTTCTTGCATTGCCTCCATCTGCGAAGTGCCCCCTGTGCCCCTATCGGTCTCTGCAGACCCCTCTCCCTGTATCCCTCTCCCACCAGCCGTGTTGTCTGTCTGTTTCTGACCCACCCGTGCCCCTCCCCAGCACCCCCTGTCAGTGTGCCTGCCTCCCCTCCCACTCCCTGATGATGGACGCTGGCACCCCCCATGCCGCCAGAGCGCCTGCCGCAAGGTGCCGACGTTGCCCCATCTGGGGGTGTGATGAGCTGCGTGAGCCCTTCCCGCTCGCAGCAGACAAGCCCACGGCATCTCTCGGTCTTGGCCGGGGCACGGAGCAGAAGGCATGCTGGGATGCCTTCTTTGTGGGCATTGCCACGGCCCTTGAGGCCCAGGGCTTCAGGCAGCGCACGGGCATGTCCTGGCGGAGGCGGTTCCAGACCTCATGAGACCCCCCCCCTTGTGCGTGCCGTTCCCACCCCCTCCTTCCCTTCTCTCCCCTGCTCACCCCCCCATGACTCCCACGTGCAGCCTCACCGTGGCTTGGGGGTGGCATCGCAGTCTGCAGGAGGGAGGGCAGTCGCACTCCCCCCTGCGGCAGGTGGCTGATGCCCAGGGTGCCCTGGGGCAGCTGGCACTGGCACAACCTCTGCCCTTCAGCTGACTGTCAAACGCGCAGTGCCTGCAGGCCCGCCTGTGGCTGCCCATCTGCTGCGACCGCTGCAGCAGCTGTGGTAGGTGCACGCAGACGGGCTGAGGAGGGGGCTCTTCGCTTCCACAAGACTGACAGCTCCCCACAGGAGCCTGCCTGCCTCTGCGGTAAGTTTTGCCGCGATCCTGGCCCAATGCTGTTGCCTCCAGCCTAACTCAGGCACAGTTGCAGCCTAACCCGGTCCTAGTTTGGGCCACAATTGGGCCACAATTGGGCCTCAACTGTGCCTGAGTTAGGCTGGACTGAGCCCTTAGACTCACGACAAAGTACTGATTGTGTTAGGAATGCAATTTATAGACCAGACTCTAGGGGGCTGTGATTGTCAGTTGGCGGATTCAGGTCAAACTGTCTGTCATTCACTGTCAGATGGCCAGTGATAACCTGTCCTAGAAATACGATCTTTGACACATTAAATGAAACACATGACTGACTAGGGTAGAAAAAATAGACTCAAATCAGTTTACTTTCTTACTGATATGTTTTCCAGAACTGTCTTATGAAAAGATGCTTTTAACAACAGAATCAGACATTTATATTTCTAAAACAACTGTATTTTCTTTCCATTGTGTCCCGAGCACACCACAACTTGCTAGATGGCAAAAATCCCAGCGCAAATACTCTGCACTGGGGATGCTACAAAAAGTCATTGAAAAGTTGTATATAGACCAGGGGTATCAAACATAAGGCCTGCAGGCTGGATCTGGCCCACAGAAGCTCTTTATCCAGCCCATGTGATGTTTGAGCAATCCTAGAGCTGCACTTTTAGCAGCGCCGCAGAGATGGAAGGAGGTCTCAGGAGACAAGGAATGCTATGGGGAGCAGGCAAACCAAGAAGGGTGAGAGAAGGAGAAGATGCTGCTGAGGCACTGGGAGAGCCCCTCTTTCAGCAGCGCCACTCCTGCCAAGGTGTCACTTTGCAGAGCACCTGCGCTATGAAGTGATACCTTAGCAGAAGTGGCGCTGCTGAAATAACTGTGTGTGATAATTGGGCTCTCACAGCATGATAATTGGGCTCTGTCATATCTTGAAAATATGATCACGATTTGCATATTTTCTCTTATGTCATTTGCAACTAATAAGAATCATAACCTGGTCTGTCCAGTCTATCAGGAATCCAGAGATGTCACAAAATTCCCCAGCCTCACATAGTGGTCCAGCCAGGACATTCATTCATGGATTTGTCTTATATACGCTTCTCCACACCTTTCCCCCAAACAAAGCCAACTTCACTTCTGATTATGGCATCTAGGTAATGGCAATTTCCACATTACACAGCCACTAGTCCTGATCTTTGGGCTCCTCCCATAGCCCAGGAGGAGGACAAGTAGCCCTTCCCACTTGTCTGTGGGCGGGCAGCTCTTCTCCTCTTTCAAGACTTACGGACATATGAAGTTGCCTTCGTCAACCCATTGGCCCAGATTCATAGAGCAGAATATTTTTGAGCATAGACCTTGAGCATACAACGTTCTTTTCTCAATTTGCCTACTCAAGATCATTTAATTATTTATCTGGCTATGTAAACTGCTTTGTGAACTACTTTTTGTTGAAAAGTAGTACAGTCGGACCTTTTTATCCACGGTTTTTTTTTATCCACGGGTTTGACTCAACACAGATGGCAAAACTGTGGAAAAGGGAGTCCAACCGCACTACATTGCCTTTTTTTTCAGCATTGTCGGGGGTCTGCCAGCTACTTCCAGCCTCCTGCGCGTGTCCAAACCGTTGAAAAATGCAGCTGGGAGTCTCTGCCGCCATTTACAGTTTGCTTCCTGTAGTGGCTTTTGTTTTTTTCAGTCAGTTTAAACAAACTCAGGAGGAGGGAAGCGGCGAAGATGCTGGAAAAAAAAGGTAATGTGGCACTGCTCCCAACCCCAACACCCCCCCCCCCCAGGATTTCATATAACACTGATTTTCTTATCCACTGTAGTTCTAGGAAAGGAACCCCAGCGGATAAAAAGGTCTGACTGTATATAAATATTTTTTAACAATAACTGGGAATAATGCTGGGTACTGAAACATGGAACACATGTTCTCTTCCCCCGTTTGTATACCATTAGACCTGGGCAAACCTGAGGGTGCACACTCTCCAGAGGTGATAGGAAATGGGGCATTAAATGCAGAAGCATTTAATATGCAATGGTCTAATTATTAGACCATTGCATATTAGTTTAGCATTGTCTTGGCCAGCTCATGTAAATCCTGCGTAGGGCCATGCATCACATCCAGTAGTGGCGCATGGAGTGATGCTCGCCATTGGTCAGCACTGCTAACAGGCTAATGATGACACACTAATGCATATCAATACCACCCTGAGCCCCACAAGCACCCTTAGCCGTTCTCTAGCTTGCGGGAAGCAAAGCCACAACTATTGCCTCCTCTTTGACCGCAACTCCACTCTGTGAGTCATTCAGTTTAAAGCCCAGGTCTGTTATAGATGTGTTTCTCTTTTCAGAATGAATGAAAGCCTCACTGAACCATTTGGTTCCATTTCCATTCATTCTGAAATTCATTCTGTGCATGGATGAGTATCAATGTTTCATTTGTGGAACCCCATTTTTTACCCACTCATTTGATTTGTATATATATATATATTTTAAACTTTAAACTGTAACTTTTGTCACTGCCTGTGTCAGCAGTCAGTAGAGGCAGGAGATGCGGTGCGTCGTTGCCCTGCTGCTGGGGATCATTTGGAATATCGTTTCTCCCTCAGGATGCAACATAATCCCAGGGCAGTGTGATAAAAATTGGCCAATGACGTGGAAACTGGTACCCTGTTCTTCAGTGGTGGCCACAAGTTGTTCATGGCTGGCTGCAGCCATTTTTCTACCCAGATGGTCCTGGGGTAGCAGGGCAGAACGGGTGATCAGGAAGACCCCCACCAGGAGACAGCTGCACATTCCAACACCTCCCACTGTCAATGCACAAGGATGCAAAACTACTAAGAAAATGTTGATTTAAATAAATGAAAATGAATAGGAGGGATCTATTGTTTTGTGTGTGTGTGTGTGTGTGTGTGTGTGTGTGTGTGTGTGTGTGTGTGTGTGTGTGTGTGTGTGTTTAGATGCTGCAATGCCACGAATGTTTGAAGTGGGAATGAATCAAGACCCTCCAAACTGGCCCCTAAATAAATGGGGGGAAGGTCTGGGTGGGTCTATTGGAGTCACAAATATGAACAGAGCTCCAATATGAGACAAACCTGAGTCCACACCACTATTGTCTATAAATAGCATATGAATGTCTATAAATAGCATTTGAAGTTCCAGTATATTTGAGAAATCTTCACTCAGTTACAATCTCTTACTAACCAGTGAAAAAAGCCATTTCACCTCCTTCTGCTCTAAGTAGAGATAGCAACCAAAGACGAAGGAAGGCGTTTTTTTCCTTACTTAATGAGGTAATGTCTTTGTCTCCATTGGAGAATATATGAATTGTATTACTCTGTGCATGCACTAGCCACGGAACGTGTTTAGGAGGAACTCAGAATATGCCTTGGTGCTGTCCTTGCACTATTAATAAGGACCTGTTTTTTTTTCCTTGCTTTTAGCCTTCAATGTGCACAACTACTGGTCGCTTATCTAATTAGCAGGCAGTTTCTAGGCAGAGCTGAAGTGACTCTGAAAAGAAACATTGGAGGAAGGCAGAGGGCAACACAAACCAACTGTGTTCCCTATTTATGTAGAGTGCGTAAGGAACAGATGGCTAGGGATAAATATAAAAAACAAGTGTATCTGTCAGAGAAACTGGTCTGGTTAATAGCATGTCGGGGGGGAGAGATGTTTATATACAGTATATATATATATATATATATATATATATATATATATATATATATATATATATATATATATATATATTTCTGGTGTAAACTTTCATAGGGGTTGCAGACACAGAAAGGTGTTTAATTCATACATATATGTTGATCAGTCAAATAGAGGCTTGCATTTCTGAATGAGCCATCAGATTGAACGCCACGCATAGAACTTTCATATTATTTCAAACGCCATCTTTTTTCACTAGCATCAGTGCACACACTCAGCTATGTTCAACATCTGGGAATCTGGAGAGACAAACATTCTAGCATCCACACACACACCCTCCAGCCTGCTCCTTCCCCATTTGAACAGGATTCTCTCGGCCCTGACCTCTTGCAAGTAATGAGAAGTGGGAGATTGAAAAAGGCACATCCCCCTCCAGTAATCTTGTTGGGACTATACTGTAGGGCCCACTCAAAATGGCCTCCTACCTCTTCCCATACCATTGATTTGCAGGCAGCAAAAGGTAGGGTCAGTCTGAGCAGTGTTTGGGTGAGGATCAGAGATTTGGGAGACAGTGGTGGTGATCATTCTCTCCATAGCCATTGACACCAGTCACCATTTTTCTGCAGAAGCTCTCTCTATGTGGCATTGCATCAGGACACAATACTGTATGAGTGTGTAGGGGGGCGGGGCGCTTCTGGAGGGAAAATGGAAGCTTCCCAGTTGGCAGCCATCAAAAGGAGATCTGCTACTGTCTCCTCTTACCCCAAAGCACACGTAGCAGTGGTGGAAAATGGTCAATGGTTTCTCCACCCCTTTCTCCCCTGAAACTGTCCCCCCCCCAGTGCAGCTGAAAATTCCCCTTGCAGAACATCTGCCCAACCACATCACACTATGGAATAGAAACCTTGCCAACTTTGATTAATTTTTCAACATCCATTTCAGATTAATTCCAAAACAAAGAGGAGGGAATCCGCCCGTCACTCGTTTACAGGCTGCTCAGAGGCCCTTTGCAAATGGTTCTGTTCCTCCCCGCACTTGACATTCATCATCATTACATTACATTTTGAAGAAAGTGAGATAAAACTCTAATAATCAATAAATCAGCAAGGTATGTGATTTTCAAAGTATCCCTCAGAGGACCATTCCACACATTACACAGCACGAACTCAGGTTTGTCACCAAGGGTACACCCATCATTAGGAGCCCGCTGTCTGAACTTATGGGTGTATGATGCATGTATTTTCAAATATCTTTTTGTCCTATCCACCTCCACAATTTTAGCTGCACACATGACAAACCTAATGTGGGAAGAGACCTAGTCAAATTGCAAAGGCAACGTTGGAAATTTTCAAAATTCCATTTTCAAGCGTTGGAGGTGTGTGACGGTTTATTCCTCCAGTTCTGAACTCATCTATTTCTCAACCCCATGGCAGCAGCTTTCATCTCTGACCCCTAGGAATGCATGACGGCATTAGGAAAGACGAATTTCATTGGCTACTCTCTGGTAGTCCACAAGGGCTTAATTGGTGGAGTGAACCTCAGGTTTCCACCCTGCCATAATGATGATGAATACAGAGGTGTGGCTAGCCTCTCCGGCACCTCCCGTGTGTTACAGCACAAGCCCCACCCCCACCAGTGGCATCCCCGCCCCCACTGCATTGCGGTGAGAAACACACACACACACACACACACACACACACACACACACACACACACACACACACACACTCTCACACACTATTGAAGGTTTTCAATAGATACAGCTCCTAGGAGCCTGGGCAGGCGGATGGGCCAAACTTGCGAACCACTGTGGCCGTTTTTTGCGCACTACTTTTCACACACACCCCACGTGCCGCTCAGGGGGTCAACCCCCCACCCCAGGCTGAATACAACCAACATGTGTTTGATGCTATGAAGGCTAAATCAGCACCAAAGGCATGCAGGATAACGAAAAATATTTCCTAGCAGGTAAGTGATGCACACCCACTTTGTTAATTATACAGTCTTCAGCTTCATTTGCAAGATGCCCTGGTGGTATTTAGTCAGTGATTTATTTAAAGATCAATTAACATTTGACTCGGAGTGTTAAAAAGTCACAGAAGGTCATTTAAGTTTCTGGTTTATTCAGCTCATGGCACTCAAGGCTGCAAATCTCAAGTTGCTTTGCTGGCATAGATCTAGTCGGTTCAGTACCGCAACAATTGACAGCATCAACCCACCACCACCACCAATGCAGCCGCACCAATGGAGCATGCGCTGAATCCTGAGGGTGGACAGTCATGGAGGTCTCCACTGGGTAAGTGAACAAAAGCTCCATTACCCCAGGGCAAGACTCCACTACCCGAATAGATCTCCTTGGATCTGTGCCAGCCATTTTGCTGGTATAGAACTGAACAGAGTAAGGGAGAGGGAAGAGGAGAGGGAAGGGGATAGGATACATGCCAGTGCCACCGGGATCCACTCTCTCTCCCCCATTCTGCCTCCCCTCACCCCCCTTCCCACCCAGACACTTCCCCATTCCTCCCCCTCCTCACCCGCTCCTCCTACTGTCTGTTCCCCGTGAAAGCTTACCTGTGCTTGTGCAGGTAGCAGGCTGCCAACTCCATCACCGTTCGCAGTAGCGGTTCCAAAATGGCTGATGGTGGTGCACTGCCCACACTGTAGTATAGCCACTTACGACAGCAGAACCACTGTTCTACTGTCGTAAAGCCTAGTTAGGATTGGGACCTTAGGGAGCTAGGCCGCCATCGTAGACAGGTAGGATGTTCATGCATCCGTTCTTTCCAACCGTCCGGTTCCCAATGCTCAATTATGGCTATTCTAGCTCCTAGAGCAGCGATTTTCAATCAGTGTGCCATGACAGATTGGTGTGCCATGAAAGGTCCGCAGGTGTGCCGCAGGAGTTTGGAGCACAGTGGTTGAAAATTGCTGAAAACTCTTCCGGGCTCTGCGGCTGTTTCTAGAGCAACTGTCTGTAGTAATGAAGATTTGTGACCAGAGCCTGCGGCCGAAGAGGGACACACAATTCATTACTACAGACAGTCGGAATGGAATGGTCCAGCAGAGCCCCTTTGAGTTGATCATGGGGCCCCGCAAAAATGTTTCCAATTGGGCCCCACAGCTCCTAAGGCCGGCCCAGGCATCGGCGCTGGAAAGTTGGTTAGGATTGGACTGTCAGTCACCTGGGCTGGTAGGGATCCCACAGGGGTATGCAATGTATCTGCTGAGTACTCCGAAATCCACAGCACTTCTAGTGGTCTTTGCAACGCTTCCTTCCACACATAGCCTGTCCATCATAGTCTCTGGCATTTTGGAAGTCGCTTATAAAGCTCTGAACAGCTTAGCATATAGCCTAGTTTAGGGAGGCTGAAGCCTCATTAATCATTATTATTAAGGATTTCTCAAGAGGTCATACTTGCCATTTTACAAGCTGCGATATGAAATCCACTCCACAGGAAAGCTTACCAGCATCAAACCAAATTCCTTTGGGTCCAGTACCCTGTTTCACCAGTGGTCAGCTAGATGTCTAGAAGCAGGGCAAGAGGGTCATGACCTCCCCCTATTCTTTGGCCAAGCATCTGCATTGTATGTTACCCCTGGAAGGGGAGGTTCCATGTTGCTGTCATACTTAATAGGTGCCAATAGACTCATCCTGCATGAATTTATGTGATCTTTTTAAAAAGCCATTTAAGGCAGAGGCCATCACTGCTTCCTGGTGATGTAGCAAACTCCTGCACAGAGTCATGATTACAAAGTACAAATAGCTCTTCTCGTCTCTCAAGATCTTAGGGTACCAAATTTTATCCGAACTATGTTGCTCACAGCTTGATTTATCTCTGCTCTACTTTTATAATATACAATTTCACTTCTGGATTTATTACACCTTTGTGATGCTTTATTGATTGAACGTTTTTCCATTTGTAGTTTTCAATCTGCATGGATGGGGGAGAAGTATACGTACAACCCGAGGTGTCTGTGGATTCTACTAGAACTCGTGATTAAATTGACTGATTTTATACTACGTATAAATTACACGAACTTTTTCAATGGCTCATAAATATCCCTGCAATTCGGATGGAAGGTAAAACAAAAAGTGTGTGTGTGTGTGTGTGTGTGTGTGTGTGTGTGTGTGTGTGTGTGTGTGTGTGTGATGTGCTGCAGTGGTGCAAAGGTAGGCTTACCCATTGTGTTCAGTGGGGCTTGCTTCTGAGTAGACATGCCTAGGATTGTGCTCAAAGGTTTAACAAGCTACACCTGCCCACATTCCTTCTCCTAAAAGTCTAGCACTCTGTCCCAGTTGGAGATCTGGTAAGCCTACCAATAAGCACCCTCAAAACTGATAACACACTGGCCACTATTAGACAGAAAGCAGCAGCTGCAGTGACAGTCTTTGGCAGTACACCGTGTTCAAATCCAGATGCTCTGTCCCTGACACCATACACCCATGAGTCACATCCATGGATTTTGACTCATGTGAGATTTGTGACCATGCATTCACTACAGTCCAGGGCTTTCTCAATGGGACAAGCCATGCCAGTCCCTCCTCCCTCGCTGTCAATCATTCCCGAGCAGACTGCCTGGGTCTGCAGAAATCTCAGCACCAAAAAGGGGACAGAGCCTTCCTCTGAGAAGTCACCCTTCTCAGGGCAGGATACTTCCTAGTTCAGGCATATACTGTACTGTGATTCTCTGCCCCAACTTTCACGGGGGATTCCTCCCCCCCATGTTTTCTGCAATTCAACGACAAAAGAAGCCTCTTTTGAAAACCTGGGCTCCCTCCCTGCTTCAAAACAGGAAGCTTCTCTAGAATCAATATAGTTCATTTGGGTGGGGTACTGATCAGGGATGTGGATCAAGTCTCTGACTCCAAGTCTCAAGTCAAATCCCAAGTCTTTGCCCCCGAGTCCCAAGTTTTTAGTTGCAAGTTGCGAGTCCCTATCGATTTAATGGGGAAAATGGGTTTAAACCTGAATAAAACTGGACGTGTCGTAAAAGGCTCCAAGTCTCGAGTCGAGTCTTTTACAATCGCCGAGTCAAGTCATTGATGCGACTTGAGTCCGACTCAAGTCCGAGTCAATAGACTCAAGTCTACGTCAGTGGTATTGATTGGGTGGTTTCCCAGGGCACCCTTCCTGTTCAGAACTAAGGAAAGAGGAACATTCAGGATCCGTGCAAGCAATCAGTCACCGTCACCCTACCACAATTCATTCGTGCCCAGTGGAGGCAGGTCAAGCACACCTCTGCCTCACAGAGGTAGAACATGGTGGAGAACATGGCCCAAGGAAGGAAAGTGTGGCAAAACCCACACCTTTCACATGCATGGATTTCACAGGATTTTCTTTGTGCATGGGAAAAACAAGCCCCCCTACCGCCTGGAACACATCTATTCCAAATATTAGGGGTGCATGCGCTAGCATGTGTGAAAAAAAAAAATTCAAGGTGATAATGCTCAAAAAGGAAAAGCTCCAGATTTCATGAAAAATTGGTGGCCAACTCTGTCTGGGACCAACTGCTGTAACGTCCTAATTTCTCCGTGGCCTTGCACCAAATTTGGTAGGCTGGTAGGTTCGGTTACCTACAGTAGCTTCTTCATGCCAAACTTGAAGATGATGTATGGAGAGTTTGGTGTTTTGAGGAATAGAGGGTTCATGTCTTATCATGGCAGAATGCTTCCCCCCCCCACCCTAGACTTAACTGCAGTGTTGCTAAAACGTGTGTCATTGCCAGCACAAATGTTTGATTACCCTTGCATCATACACATTTGCTCCACAAAAGGAACCTCTTCATTCATCTGACAATGGTCTTCTGGAAAGAAAGGGCAGTTGGCTATTGATGTCTTCCAAATGATCTGCCTGGAGGCTTCTGGGAATGATGTCTCAGCTGGCTGGTTCTTCCGAGCAGGCTTCCAAAGACCCGGGTCCAGGCAGTAGTTGGTTCATGTCTGAGGGAGCGCGAGATCTATTCATCAAGCACCAACTGCTAACGAGAAAAACGCTGAACGTCGACATCAGAGTTCTGGAACTGAGTGGACTTAACCTGGCTGGCTGCAGTCCACAACTAGTTTGCACCATGGTGTAAAGAGAGCTACGCTAGTGTCACTATAACATTGTTTTCCTTTTCCTTTTGTTTAATGTGTTAATAGAGGAAAGACAGAGGGGGGGGGGAGACAGAGAAACATTGAGATAGATCCCCCAAACACATGAAGTTGCCTTATACTGAGGCAGGCCATTGGTCCATCTCTGTTCTTTTCATTTATTATGCTTGTCCGAGGGGGAAGGCTTGGGGCAATGGGCACTGCAGTCACTGCAGCGGGCAAACAGGGGGGAAGGGGGGGTTCAAACAAACTCCCCTTGATCTCTGGGCTTCCAGGTAGTTTACCCAAACTTTCAAAGTGGTTCCTCTGGGGCCCACCTTTCTCTGGTCAATAAACAAGCACACACAAGCCATTCACTGAAGGTTTTATTAGAGATGCTTCTGATTAGTAAGTAGGGGGAAACCTCCACCCCGAAATCCCCAGGGCAATCAAAGGAGGCTTCCAAAGTGTAAGTGAGATGTATATAGGTACATTTTAAGGCAACAGAAAACAACACATCTAACTAATTACTACATTTGATTGGTTCTAAGAGTCCAAATTTTCAACAGGGGCCCTTTGGCAGTGGCACCTGCACGCCTGCAGTTGGCCTTTGGGGTATTGGGGAGCCACATGTGTTATTCCCACTCAGTTTCACTGGCGTCACTGGAGCGTGGTGGTGGAGGTGGGCTGCCGGGGGGGTGACGTGCATCACCCCCGCGTGTCACCCCCCCTGCCGCCGGCTCCGCACGTCACCCTCCGAGGCCGGAGAACGTGTCTGAGGGCAATAGGGCAGCCCTTGCCCTCAGAAACGTGCGCATGTGCGAAAAACCAAAAAAATCACATATTGACACATTGGTCCTGGTCAGAAGGCCCCGGACCGCCGGCCAGAGCGGACATTTGGAGCCGGCAGCAACGGGGGTGAGTCCTTGGCACTGCCTTTGGCGGCACCGCAAATTTTGTCACCTAGGGCAGGGGTGACGCGTGCGCCCCTGCTCTAGGGTGACACACACTCTAGTGATGCCACCAGACACTGTCAAAGTCTGGGAGGAAACCCTATCTGGGGGCCCACTTAATGTCAGGGACCTGGGAACGTATCCCTCTCTGCAGCTCTTATTGGCATTATATAAATTAACATAACAGCAACTGCATAAATTACTTCGATGACCTGCCACTCCTTTTTGATGAACTAAATACTAAGCATTATTGTATTTGTCACTGCTCCAGCCCATTTTATCACAGGAAACTACACAGCACATGAATCACATGTCCTTTTACATTTCACAGAGAAAAAATATAGCCTTCTGCGGAGAATTCCATAAAATGCATGCGAATGTTATTTATTTCTATTAACCAGTGTATGTAGTACAGTACATTCAGTGGAGCTAGTCTATTAGTTAATGAGGCCAAACTTCGAAGTGTGATTAATATGGCTCTTGATTACTTTCACATTTTGCTACCTTGATTACTTTGATATTCATCAGGCTAATTAGTTTCGAAGTTCTTTCAACCTGGCTCATTCAGTCAATTAACAAGTCCCGTGACACCAACTTATGGTTCACAATTTGCCCACTGCTAAGGTATGAATGCCTGTCACATATCAAAGGATTAGTTTGGACAATAGTGTAAGTCAGCCAGTCCTTCGTAACCTGTGTGGAAGGATCATAGGAATGTCAGTCTCCTAACACCCAGCGTACTCCTAACTATCCCTCTGCACACAGTTCAAGCACTATTTTTAAAGGGGTATTTCAGTAGTGTTAAAGCAGTAATTAGGCAACAGCCTGCCAAAACGCCAGGTGGAGGAGGAGACAGGCATGCCCAAGGATCTTTCCAGACGTGTTGAAAAATGCTAATTCAGAGTATTGCCCAAAGAAGCCCCAAATCCCCAATACCAGAGAGCAATTCTTTTCAACAAAAGATCATCCCTTTTGTAAAAGGGCAAACATGTTATGAAGCCCAGAGTGGTCAAAAGATCAGCAGCTGGCATCTTGTTGGCCAAATCTGGCTTGAAGCATGGCCTGAAAGTTGGTGAACGTGAAGCATTTATGGTCACCCTCCCTTCTCTTTGTTGTTGTTCAGTCGTTAAGTCGTGTCCGACCCTTCGTGATCCCATGAACCATATCCCGCCAGGCCTTCCTGTCCTCCACTATCTTCCTGAGTTCGCTCATTTTCATGTTTGTTGCATCAGTGATGCTGTCTAACCATCTCATCCTTTGCCTTCCCCTTCTCCTTTTGCCTTCAATCCTTCCCAGCATCAGAGTCTTCTCCAGAGAGTCCTCTCTTCGCATTAGGTGGCCAAAATATTTGAGCTTCATCCTCAGTACCTGTCCTTCCAGGGAACAGTCAGGGTTGATTTCATTTAGGATTGACTGATTTGATCTCCTAGCAGTCCAAGGGACTCTCAGGAGTCTTCTCTAGCACCACAGTTCAAAAGCATCTATTCTTCGGCGCTCAGCCTTCCTTATGGTCCAGCTCTCGCAATCATACATTCTCTAGGTTTGGTTAAATGAACATTCTCTCTCTCTCTGTGTCTCTTCAAAATTAGGAAGCAAAAGGGGCACAACACTGGCTTACCTCTTTCACTGGTCCTCCTTTGTAGCTGCTGCCATGAAACTGGCAGTGGCAGCAAGCTGCAAGGGTAATCTCCTGCTGCATTTTGTCCCCAAGGATAACCCTGCGACATACCATTGTTCTCCAAAGCATTGTGCCCTACAGAGAGGGGTGTCCGACGGACTGCCTGCTCAGCTATGAATCTGCAACAGCCGCTGTCTTCATCAGAGGCCTGTCTATGGGTGTCTTCACCTGCAGAAGTTAGGTAGGTGCCCACCAAGGAGAGGGCCTTTTCCATGGTCACAGCCCATTTTTGGCACTCCCTCCCCAGGGAGGGTGACCTGGCACCTTCCACTAAGCCATACTTCCTAACTCTGCCTTGTTTCTCAGAGAAACCAAGATTTCTGATTTGGTGATTGGTGATTAACTTTGTTGGTTAGATGTCCATGTTATGGTTTTGAGTTATTTCATTTGGCTTGTAGAATTGCCTTGCTGGTGGCTGAATTACCAAACTATTAAGTTGCTGCTCTTTGTGGTTCATCCTCACATATTCTTGTGTAAGTTTTATTGTCCTGCTACTCTGTTCTATGTATTTTATGATGCACTCATTGCAGAATGACAGTATATGTTTTTAAAGTACCATAAATACATTGGCACCACTCCCCCCTCCCATCTAAAAATTTTTAGAAGGTCCTAATTCAGGGAGAGAACTTTCAACGGAAGTTAAGATGGTAAGATGAGCAATATTTCTCAATGCTCTAGCTGTAACAAACCCTAGTACAGGGGTTCTCAACCTGTGGTACAGGTACCCCTAGGGGTACGCGGACTTCTTGCTGGGGGTACGCCAAGCTCTGCCCCTTATCTGCCCCATCAGCAGCAAATTAAGAGTTAATTAATATGGATTTTAAATTGTAATTATTTTTGGAGCCCTTCTATCTCTCTGATTATGGGTTTGGGCTTATTTTTGTACTTTGAAAAATTTGCTTTGGTGGGGTAGGGGAGGGAGGAGCTGATTTTGGAAAGTGTGATTTGGAGAAAAAAAAAAAGAGATCCTTGCATGTCTGTCCCACTCTCACACTCACACTCACAGAGTTAAATAAGACATTTTTTTACATTTAAAATTG
Organism: Plestiodon gilberti rubricaudatus; assembly: GCA_026170595.1. Lineage (NCBI taxonomy): Eukaryota > Metazoa > Chordata > Lepidosauria > Squamata > Scincidae > Plestiodon > Plestiodon gilberti. Next base: position 8,834,371 of record JANXHW010000001.1, read on the forward strand.
TTTTAGTACTTTTTACTTAATGACTAATTAATTAATTAATTAATTGATTAATCCAAATAATAAGCAGTTAATTAGCAGGGGGTACTTCAGAAAATTGGACAGTGATGGGGGATACCTGGGCCTCCAAAGGTTGAGAACCCCTGACCTAGTATATTAAAACAGACCAATGGTCCACATAAAAAGGTAAAGGTATCCCCTGACAATTAAGTCCAGTCGTGTCCGACTCTAGGGTGTGGTGCTCATCCCCATTTCAAAGCCGAAGAGCCAGCGTTGTCCGAAGACGCCTCCGTGGTCATGTGGCCGGCATGACTCTCCTTGCCGCAGCGCGTAGCATGCGGCTGGAACACGGAGCGCTGTTTACCTTCCCGCAAGCGGTACTTATTTATCTACTCGCGTTTACATGCTTTGGAACTGCTAGGTTGGCAGGAGCTGGCCAAGCAACGAGCGCTCACCCCGTCGCGGGAATCGAACTGCCGACCTTTCGATCGACAGCTTATGGTTCAGCGGTTTAACCCGCTGCGCCACCCGCTGGCCTAATGGTCCACATAGCACACTGCTATTCTTGACTGCAAGTAGCTGACCAATGCCATGAGTCGAGATGTCTTGCTATCACAGACCATTTAAAGTGGGGGTCCTGACAACTGAACCCAGGATCTTAGACATGCAGAGCATGTACTTGTTCCACTGAGCTATGACCTAATACAGCCTGACCTAGAGTTCCTTTACCTTTCCGAGTCCTGGAGCCCACATAAAACAAATGTCATATATCTGGCATGGTGTAGGTTAACAATAGCCAAAGGCCATCGAGTTGGAGACAACAGATAAGGTCAGCTCAGCTATCTCTGCCTTACAGGAAATGTCTTATTTATGGATCTATTCATTTTTGTGACTGTATTTAATACTATGAGATTGAGGGCCCAGTCGTATCTGAGCCTTGGGCTGCCGGAACTAGCGTTCCAGCAGCGCAAGGCCCTTGACGGCAGCGCGAAAGCCGGGCCACCGTCGTGAGTTTCTGGGTTGCTGCCCAAATGGGCAGCGATGTGATGTGCGCAGCAGCCACTCCCAAAAGCATCACCACTCCCAGTAAGTCGGGGATGTCATGGGAGGGTGAGGGTGAGGGTGAGAGGAGTTTGGGGACAGGGAGGGGGAGGGATTTGGAGTGGGATGTCATCAGTATGCTGATGACACTCAGCTCTATCTTTTCCATCAAATTCTACTGGGGCTGTTGAAGGGTACACCAGCTCCTGAGCATGTTAAGAGTACTTTCCTTATTGTAGTGTGCTGCATGACATATCTATTTAGAATCTGCTTCTAAGCAGAGAGAGAGAAATATTAACAGACACTTTGGTTTCTGTAGCTCTTGCAAGAGGAAATGTAGCTAACCACAAAGCCTACACTGTACCTGTCAGCTAGCTCAGGAAATGCGGAACAAGGGGAGAAATGAAAGCTAAATGCTTACAGCTTGGGGGGGGGGGGGCTGCATCGCCATTGCCCTTCTGGGTTAGTAACAAGGCTACAGCCAATGTAAGGATAGAATGCCTCTTGGACATATGTAACCAACCAAATGTAAGCTTGAACCCTGACATGCTTCCTGGCTTTTTTGTAACAGCTTTACAAAAGTATAAAAGTACATGCACACAATGCCAAGGTGCGCTCTCTGATTTGTGACTCCAAAGTCCCGCTGAGCGACCATGCATATGCTTGAATAAAACAATCTGAATTCTGACACATCGGTTGCTTGCGTGTTTTGGACTCGCCGTCCTACACTGTTGAGGTCTGGGGGAGGTTGGGGACTAAATGTGGGTTAATAACCTGAAATTAAATCTGGGAAAAACTGATGTCCTCCTGGTTTGGAAATCCGTGACAAAGGTGCTAGACTATCGACTTGTTCTGAATGGGTTTTTCACTCCCTCTGAAGGAACAGGTGTGCAGCTTAGGAGTCCTCCTAGACACACAACTACTCCTAGATCGTCAGGTGGGGGCTGTGACCAGGGGGCTTTTGCCCAACCTTGGAGGGTGTGCAGCCATGCCTGAGTCAGTCAGACTTACTTGGCCATGGTGGTCACTGCATTGGTGACATCTTGGCTAGACTGCTGAAACACATTCTATGTGGGGCTGCCCTTGAAGATGGTTTGGAAACTGCAATTAGTGCAGAATGAGGCACTGGGGCTTGGTGGTTTGACCCTATCGGGTCGCCACTCCAGTGACTGCACTGGCTGCCGATTTATTAATGGGCCCAGTTCAGGGTGCTGGTGTTAACCTTTAAAGGACCTTAGGGACCTTCTGCTTCTGTATATTCTGGCCCATCTCCTGAGATCATCTGAGGGTGCCCTGCTTCGTGTGCTGACTTTAACAGAAATTAGAGGGGTGGAAGCAGGACCTTTTCTGTGGTGGCACCACAGCAGTGGAACGCCCTCCCTTATGGGTTAAGAACAGCTCCTTCATTAGATGTATTCTGGCAGGGGCTGAGGACATTTTTATTTCAGTTGGCGTTCTGAGGGTGGGGAAGCTGTTGGGGGGAGTGAGTTGCTTTTATTTGTCCTGCCCATATCTTTATTGTTGTTTTTAATGCTGCTGTTCTGCTGTTTTATTCTGGATGCTTGTTTTTAGTAGTCTACAATTACTGCTGTTTTAACTATAACTGCACTTTTAATTATATTTAATAATTAATAATAGATATTTATTATATATATTTAATTAATTACTATTTTAATTTATAATCTGCAATGGGGTTTGTGCACTGATGGTTTTTTGGGGGGGGGATTTCATTGATTCATTGTTTCACTTTTGTTAACTTGTATTGTGTTTTATGTTCCTCGATGTGTTTTATGACGAATTATTGTTAGCCACCTTGAGCTTTTGGAAGGTGGGATATAATTCTTTTCAATCAATAAGTACACTATGGCTCCGTGTTTGGGCCACCTTCTCCCATTATATTTGCAGCCATGAAGTCATGGGTTCAAATCCTCATCGTTGTCCTGGACAAAGAAGTGCGCCTTTGAGGCCCCATAACTCAGTGAAAGACCACATCCTTTGCCCAAACAAGGTTCAGACCCTGGAATCTCTGTTTAAATAATTCAAGTACAGGAACTTCAGTCACACATTTGAGATGCACATTATTAGCTCTGTTGCTTTTATGAGTCCTGAAATTGCACATAAATGTTAATAAAAATCAAAAGAAAATGTTATGTTAGGTTTAGAAATTCTCCTGCAAATTACTGAGTAATGTAAAATGTTTATGATCCACGTGGTTTGTGAATACACCTTCGTTCAGTGGGCTGCTCTGCTCAGTGAAAGGGAAAAAATAAATAGTTTATAGGTTCTATACATCATATTAGAGCAAGCAGATAACATTTCTTGATATGGCACTCCCTGTAATTCTCTGGCGAAGAACCGATGAACGCAAGGCTATGTACTGAAGTCGGTATGAATGTTACCAAAGAATTATCCTCAAAATTCTCCCCCCTTCATTTTGGTGGCAAATATTCTGCAGGTGTGTGAATGGGGCAGATATTTTCAATTCAATTCTTTTTCAGAAGCAGCCAATATCTATTCATTTATTTGCTGACAAGCTCTGCATATTACCTTTGAAACACTTTATATTTACAAATAATGCAAGTAAAGCGGAAAAACCAAACAAGCTTAACATTTCAAACTAAATAAGTCTAGTAAGCAACAGGTTAACAGTTTCTAAAGTACGGTTTTGTATTCAGGTATACTTAGCCAGCATACATAGCCAGGTATACGAGGCCAGCGGGTGGCGCAGTGGGTTAAACCACTGGACCATGAGCTGTCGATCGAAAGGTCGGCACAGTTCGAATCCGCGACGGGGTGAGCTCTCGTTGCTTGGCCAGCTCCTGCCAACCTAGCAGTTCCAAAGCATGTTAATGCGAGTAAATAGGTACCGCTTGTGGGAAGGTAAACAGCGCTCCGTGTTCCAGCCGCATACTACGCGCTGCGGCAAGGAGAGTCATGCCGATCACATGACCACGGAGGCGTCTTCGGACAATGCTGGCTCTTCGGCTTTGAAATGGGGATGAGCACCATACCCTAGAGTCGGACACGACTGGACTTAATTGTCAGGGGTCACCTTTACCTTTTATACTTAGCCTAGAGCAAAACATGGTCGCATCTCAACCAGCATGAAGGACTCAGGCAACTATTTTCAGTATTTTATTTATTTATATTCTGTCCCTGGGTCCCAAAAGAACCCCCACAGGGGCTAAAGGGACTTGGGGGCACCACTTTGCAGAGGTTTCCAGTCCTTTCTGGCCAACAGATCCTGAAGGTGTTGCTGAGGGATACCTGTTCGGCACCCGGGCTTCCATTCTGTCCCCCGTGCTGCTTAACATCTACAACAGTGGTTCTCAAACGTTTTAGCACTGGGACCCACTTTTTAAAATGACACTCTATCGGGACCCACCTAGCTTTACGAGATGCTCAAACATTTATCTCCCTATATTTACACAAACTTGCAAACTGCAGGAGCTCAGTTCTTTGAAGAGCAATTAGCAGCTATCTGATTTTGGAATAGCCTCAGGGCTTGTGGCAATTGCTTTGCTGATCTTTCCATCACCTGGGACCCACCAGAAATCAGGTCACAACCCACCAAGTGGGTCCCGACCCACAGTTTGAGAAACACTGATCTACAATCAATTCCCATTATCCGCTAGGGTTAGGTTCCTGCAAAACCTAGTGAATACCGAATCATTGAGCCTATAGGAAAAATGGGGTTAGATTCCAGGGGACCCTCTTCACCAGGGGACTTCTATGGGCTAGGTCAGCGGCTCTCAAACTGGTGGGCCACAACCCACCAGGAGAACTGGATGCTTCATCTGCCCCCTTAAGGCGCAGGGAAAGTATGGCAGTGGTGAGCAAAATGTACTTACGGAACCTCTGGGTGGTGCGGGGAGTCCTGCGGACCCCTCTGCAGACCTCCTCGAGCTTCGTATCAAGAAATATGGTTCTTCTGGGCCTCTCTTCTACCAGGGGGAGAAATCCAAAATTTGATCCAACCTTCTGGAACTCCTTCTTGGGCATACCCTTCTCTGTCTCCAGAGCTCAAAGTGGAGGGTGTACCTATTGGGTAAAATGGAAGGTAGACCTTGCCTCCGCAAGAGACTTGGTCCTTTATTTCCCACCCACCCCACCATTCCTGGTTTGAAAACCTTGGTGTGGATAAAGAGGGATGGACTTAAAATGTGCAGTATGGCTAAGTGAAAGTCTGTATAGCGAAAATCCTTATAAAGAGGGAAGAGTCTATATTGCTACACTTGCTGGCTTTAGTGCTCTTATTATCTGCTGCTGCATTACATGCCCTTGTAATGTGTATATTCTTATGCTTTTTATATTAATGTTTTACTCTGCCTTCTGTTTTGTCTTTTATCATTTTTAACCTTTTTTATTTTTGAATGTTAATGTATATTGTAAGCCGCCTTGGGGGTCCTGTTGTGGGTGGGTGGCGGGATAGCAGGGCATAATTATAAATAAATTAAATAAATACATACATATTTAAAATAAATAAAAAATATATACATAAATATATGTATATCCTTATCCTTAATAAATATATACATAAATATATGTATATCCTTATTGTTATGGGGGGAGGCTTGTTGACCTGGACTATCTTGTCGATAGAATTTTGATTCTGTCAATAAGGATATTGTTATTCTACCAATAATAATCAGTGGTGGTGATGATGATTTCCTAAAGTTCCATAAATTATATGTGAAGTTTCATCTTGCTCCATAGCTATAAACTTACATTCTGGTATAGCAACCTCTCCTTTTTCTCCATAGATTTTAATATTCTATTCTCAGTTAGAAATGTTGTATTGATTTGTAGCTACTGGCAAATTTCATTCCAGCTATTCCAGCTGTGGGGTGAATCGATGCCAATTCACTTTTCTTTATTTACAAGTGGCCGAGAGGATGTGATGTCAAATTTTAAGAAGAAAGGAGTACCACTTTTAGCGCATCTTGTAATTCCAACAGTTAGCACAATATAACAAGCCAGCAGGGCAACGCTGGCTGGGATAAATCTGTCATGAGCATGCTCATTTTAAAAAGGAAAGGAAAGGAATGAGATGGTCGAAGGCTTAAACGGAGAGCTAGAGTGCTATCAGAGTCAAAGACGCAGGGGGCAAAATCCCAGCTCCACTGCAATCAATAATGGTTTGGCCATAATAATTAGGCTTCAGGCTTCCATTCACTTAGGGAGCTCAAAATGTGACAGAGGCACTGATATTAATTCTGTTTTGGAATGGACGAACATCTCTCTGCTCACCTCAAAAACCATCTGGGTTTCGTGATCATACCATGCAAGTAGACAAAAACTTTGAGTTTTGGGGCCGACCAGTCAGAGCTTCCTCTTGCTGCGTGTTTCTAAGAAGAGGACTTGTGTATCACCTTAATGCGGTCTGCGATCTTTCCTTAAGTAACATTTGTTCACTCCCTCTCCTCTTTTGCCTTCCTTCATGTTGGAATAATGGGCAAATTCCGTATGCTGGACACTGGGGGGGGGGGTGTATGCATGTTATTTGATCACCTAGGTAGACCCTCTTGTCTTTGACCCCTCATTGTCTTAAGGAAGGGGCGTGGCCCCAGACCCATTTTCCTTCTTCTTCTCCCTTCTCTCAGTCTCTTCCATCCTGATGCCAGAGTAGATGAGATGATGCCAAGCTCCTCTGGAGCCCAGCAGCCATCTTATGCCATGCTTCCTTGTAGAGAGCCCCTGTTGTAGTGGGGTTCTGTCCTCCAAGTTTAGTGTATCCTCTGATATGAATCAGACGCTGTACATATGAATGAAACTATAAGTAAACTTCTTTTTGCAACTTCAATCAACTATGCCTAGTGTGTTTTCTCTAGCCAAGTAAAGCTAAGCAAGTCTGCCACGTGGGTGGGGAGTAACAGAGTAGGGAGAGGGGAACAGGAGCGACGAATAGCTACCCCTCCCCCTAATTCCTACACTCCAGTCCTTGTAATTCCTCAGTTAGGACTCAGCTGTTTTGTCAGATGGGAACTGGATGTATCTTCCGCCAGCAACAGTTCCTGTAAGACAGGAACCATAAGACAGAATCAAATCAATACGTTTTTGATACGCAAGGAGTTTACAAGCAACCATTAAACTCCACACGCAACCACTGTTGTCAAACACCATCAATGCTTCTGAAAAACGTTCTTACAGTGCAACCCCATGCATGACTACTCAGGAGGAGGTGGAGTCCCCTCCTTAGTTTTATTAAAAAAACCCTTGTTGCTTGTTATTCAGTAGAAAAGGCAAAAAAAAAAATAATTCAGTTGTACCAACCCTACTGTGGGCAGTTGGGTTTGTGGGAATAGGATGGCACCCCTTTGACATAGAGTTGCCCCATCTGGGGCTCCTCCCAGTGTCTTGGTAGTTTGGATACGTGGTGGCACGCTGACCGAGGCCCCACTTGCCCGCCCACCTCCACAAGTGTCTGCAGCTGTGGCCAGATGTCTGCGAGTTGGGACGCGATGCTCGGCCCCATCAGGTGAGCTTGGGCTCTGGTGGGCCGGTGTGGCAGCAGCAGGCTTCTCCCATCGTGTCAGCCCCTCAGTCGGGTGACACTGGGGGCAGTTTGCCCCCCCCGCCCTGGCCTAGTGATGCCCATGCCTCAGGTGTCATACAGCTGGACCTCACACAGAGTTTGCATGGGATTTGCTGATATTGGAGTCTTTTGACTTTGAGTTAAAACTGAAGGTCAACGAAATCTTGTACCATGGTGCCTCTGAGAGCATCACAGCAGCTAGCTTAAGTGAGAAACCCACGGCATCACCCAGCCATTCATTTCAGAACAGGCCCATTGATTTAAGATTATATCTTACATTTACCTTGAGGCATCTTACCGGCAGGAGTGCCAGAGGAAAAGAACGAGACGTTCAGGAAAATCAAGCCAGTTTGCAGCTGTAGCTTTTTGCTTTCTGCCAATGTATATAAATGCAGGAGAAGTTGCCTCCTTAAAGATTTACCAGGCACTTCCTGGGTGCCACCTTGGGGGTAGCTGTGGTAGAGGATACAAAGGACAAGAAGGGGCATGGAAATTCCTGATGTATGCCTAGCTCTTTGAATTCCAACCTTCACTGAAAAAATCTGAGTGAAGATTTGCATTACTCACTCGAGTCCAAATCAATGAGACTTTAAAGTGCTTAACTTTGAACAGACTGTACCTATTATGGTTGTTTGTCGTTACCCTCCCCACTTCCCCGAGCAGTGAGAAGTCTCAGGGGAAGAGCATTGCCCAGTTTCTGGCTGCCTTTGAAGGAAAGATCACGTCCTTTGTTTCCATAGCATCATTTCCCAAGATGGCGGAGAGGCAGAGCACCAGTCTGGACAATCCTTTAATCTCCTGCACTGGCCCGATGTGATGATAGGTATGGGTGCTCACAGTGTATGTACCGGTATGTCTTGGCCCGTCCCCTCACATCTCATTGCTTAATTGTGTGGGGAGAGTGATTTGACAGAACCACCTTCCCATGCAATTAAAAAAACTCACCGGGATGTTAGGGGAGGGGCCAGGACAAGCATACACCATGAACAGGCAGGTCCTTAATTATGTGGACCGGTCGGGACAATAAAGTACCATCCAGACCAAACCAGCGAAATACACAAAGTCAATTCTGTTGTAAAACAATTCTGTTTTACAATTCTGTTGTAAAACAGGGTTTTGAACCCAAAGCTGGGTCAAGGCTACAAACCTAGACACACTTACCTGGGAGTAAGTCCCATTAAACTCATAATTAAAGTCCCATAAGCAACCTCCTGGTTGTAGGAGTAGGTTTACTCTGTGCCAGGTGTAAGGGAGTGACAAGAGGAAACAGGTTATTAGCTTGTTGTCTTGTGTGCTCCCTGAGGCATCTGGTGGGGCCACTGTGTGATACAGGAAGCTGGACTAGATGGGCCTTTGGCCTGATCCAGTAAGGCTCTTCTTATGTTCTTATGACATATACTTTTGAATAGACATGCCTAGGATTATACTATACGTCTAATATTATATCCAGTACAGCAGACTGGTTCTCCAAACGAATAGTTCTTGGTTTGTGTAGTGACTTTCCTAAAGATTCCGCTCTCAAACTTTGTCCCGTTACAACTTCCCAATAAAGTACCGTAAGCTAGTATTATGATTCCCATATTACACATCAGGGGCTGAGATGGAGAGGCCATGGCTTATCCCATTTTCAGGTTGCCCAGAGCATCATGGTTGTCACGGCTTCTGCTGTTGCTCTCTGGCCACTACGTTGTCTGCCCTTGTAGTTAGGGTAGATCACAGGGTGACATATTATGCTAAGCAATGTCTGCATTTCACTGGTGTGGTACATGTATACATGATATGTTGGATTCAGACAAATATGGGTGGATACAGACAAGCATTCGCTACATAGGAAGAGCCCTGGTACATCAGACCGAAGGGCCAGATAATCTACCACTCTGCTCTGGCAGTGACTAAGCAGATATCTCTGGCAAGCCTACAAGCAAGACTGTAAGGCAATAATCCCCCCTTCCCATTGTTTGCCAGCAATTGGTGTTCAGTGGTCTGCTGCCTCTGGAACTGTAGGTTTCACATTACTGTTGTGATTAATGCATGTCGATAGGTGAACCCCTAATGAATTTGACTCCTCTCACCCTCTCTCTCTCTCTCTCTCTCTCTCTCTCTCTCTCTCTCTCTCTCTCTCTCAAAAACCATCTAAGCTAGCGACTGTTCACCACACCTCGTGGCAGCGATTTCCACAATATCCTGCCCATTCTACCATGCATCTTATAAGTAATGAATTCGGCCACAGCACTTTCAGGGATGTGTAAACAAGGCTTAAGACATAAGAACATAAGAAGAGCCTTGCTGGATCAGGCCAAAGGCCCATCTAGTCCAGCTTCCTGTATCTCACAGTGGCCCCACCAGATGCCTCCGAGAGCACACAGCCAACAAGATAACCTGTTTCCTGTTGTCACTCCCTTGCACCTGGCACAGATAACCTGTTTCCTGTTGTCACTCCCTTGCACCTGACACAGAGAAAACCTACTTCTCAAGCCAGGAGGTTGCTTACTGCTTGTAACCTGTGATGGTCTTTTCCTCAATGAATCTATCCAACCCCCTTTTAAAGGCATCTAGGCCAGATGCCATCACCACATCCTGTGGCAAGGAGTTCCACAGATGCAGGCCACCTAGTAACTCACGACTGAGTGGACTTTCAATCAGGGAATTTCCAGCTCACCACTTATTCTCTTTCTTAACCACTACACCAAGCTGATCTGCTAAACGTTTTTTTCCCTGTAAATATTTTGTACGTGTGTCATAGTCCTTTCTTATTTACTCAGTACCTGTTCCCTGAGAATCATTTTGTGGTAGCACTTCCCTCTTATTTTTGTTGCTGGCATGGATGTGATGCCTTTTCTCCCCGTGGTAACTGGGCATTTGGGCCTATTGAGGACAAGAAGACGATGTGATGCCCTCCTGGTGCCTTTGAGATTACAGACAGATTTCATGACAGAGTCATAGTTTCACACCAACAAGCATAAGAGCCAAATAATCCAGGCCCGTCTCGGAGCACCCTGGAAGCTCTAGCAGAGAAAGAACTCCTGTCTTTACTTTTTATGGGAAATCAATATGTTATTTATGCAAGATCTTAAAGAGGCACTAAGAAACCTGAAACAAGGACTGCTTGCAGATAAGAGTGTGAATCTTTCCCCGATCGCTGGAGAAAACGTGCGCTTATTTCTTGTAAATGGGCTGGCAGCAGTGCTAATGGGGTGGAAGGAAACAAGGACAGACTGGGCAAGTCAGAAATTGCCCATTGTTTTCCCTCCTCCGCTTCAAATAGAAATGGCATTTGCCTGAGGGAGAAGAGGGGCATGAGTACTCGTCTTGACCCACTTCAGTATGTTTCTTGCCAGCGTATTCGTCTCTGCTTGCAGCCGCGCTCTTGGGAGAATTGTATAGTGACACGCTAACAGGCCAACCGTCACTAATACTGGGCAGTGCAAGATGCACTTGGTCAGAGGCCGCATTCAAGAGTATCCCTGAGGAGTGATTGGAGTTTGATACATGCAGAGTTGCGGAAAAACCTGTACCTCTATAGTGCATCCACGCCGCAGATGTCACACGTAGCTAGGGCCACATTGACCAGGTTTCAAAAAACTTACATTTGCTTCATGCCTCTTGATTTGTGACTGAAAGTAAGAATGAAATTGTGGGAGACCCTGGGGGGAAAATGATAGGTTAGCAGCCCAATCCTAACTGGGCTGTTTGCCAGTGGAACGTGTGTGAGGTACCACTGCAGTTGCGGAAGTGCTGCTGCGACGGTGCATGCCAACGGTAAGTTGGTAGCAGAGGTGGGTGCTGGGCAAGAAAAGGGAAGAATGGGGGAGTGTCTGGACAGGGAGGGGGCAGGCAGGAGGCGGAATGTGGGAGGGAGGGGTGGATGCTGGTGGCACTGGCGTGAGCTAGGATCCTAATCCCATTCCTTCCTCCATTCAACGCTTGGTGCCATTAGTGAACGCAACGAGGCCACCAGCACAACTGCTGTTGGCTGCACATGCAGGCCACCAGTGAGGTCACCATCCGCTGACTTCAGGTGAATTGGCCATGGGGGAGGGAGGGGGAGGAATGGGGGTATCAGAGGGGACAGGGAGGTGGAAGAGGGGTGGGAGGAGGCGGGATCGGCGGCACTCGCATGCAGCTGTATCCTGTTCCTCTTCCCTCTCCCTTACTCTCCTCAGTTCTGCGCCAGCAAAATGGCTGGCACAGATCCGAGGAGACCCACTGGGACAGTGGAGGCTTTCCTCAAGGAGGCTTCTGGGACTGTCCCCCCTCACAGAATGCAGTGTACATTCCATTCATGCAGCTTCAGCAACCGGGAGGGGGGTAGTTATGATTGGGCCCTAAATCCCCTCATTTCTGATGGTAGTGAATTTTAGAATTTGGAAGTTTGAACATGAATTTCAAATGAAACCCCATACCAATTATGAGCTGAGCCCAAATTTCCCTCTCAACTTGTAACGGGTTCGCTGCTGCTATCACTAGCCGGCACTCCCTAGCAGTCCCCTCTCCCAAAGCAAACTTACACATGTGAAGCGGGGGGGGGGGGGCTGGTGGCAGGAGGGGCTGAATGGAAACAGGTCACCATTGTAGGTCTCATCCTTAAGACCTGGATGCTCCTGACCATGCTGAAGAATGTTCTCTTTTGTCAGGGTGCAGCTGAGTTGTAGTATCCAGTGTCTCCAAATTTATTTAATTGGTTCAAGAGGCCTAGGAAATGCCAAGTCACTGTGGCAGAAAAGGAGGCTCCTGACAATGCTCCGAAGTATCGAAGCGTTATGTTCTGCATCCTGCTTGCCTCCATCTCTCCCACTGTTTTCAGAGCAAACGTATGGAAAGTTCTTGCAGTTGTTTCTTCTCCTGCACCCAGACGTTTGCTCTGAAAACAGTGACTAGCAGGGAGAGATGAAAGCAAGCTCCTCCTGCTTTCTCAAACAGATCTCGGAAAGAATGTAGCTTGTCCTGAGAATTTTCTGAGAAAACAGAGAAAAACTGAATTCATTATGAGGCAAGCCACGAGAACTCCCAGAGCCTTCTCACCTCCTACTCACAGCTGATTCCCTTACAAAGGAAATTTCCCCAAAACGATAAGTGATCCACTGCCAGCACCCCAATAGACCTTTATTATTATTATTATTATTATTATTATTATTGTTGTTGTTGTTGTTGTTGTTGTTGTTGTTGTTATCGTCATCAGCATCAGCATAAGCATCTATATTTATATTATTATTATTAATAATTATTATTGCAGTTATTTATTATTATTATTATTATTAAATATAATATTATATTATTTATAATAATAATAAATATATTAATAATAATAATTACAATTATTATAATAAATAAATATAATAATAATGCTTTTCTTTCTGATTATCCTCTAGGCATTTAGGGGGTTCCTCATTGGTTGCAGTTCCTCATGAACACCTTTCTGGAAGGGGGGGCTTTGGGGTGGGGTACTGAGCCCCTCCCTGTAGGAAAAGGCCCTGATGTCCATGCAGCCCTTTGGACCCCTGCCTCCAATGGGAACTACACCAGGCATTCCCATTCACATAGTCATAGTGGGATCATAGTTGCTAGTGGTGTTAATATTCCTGCATCATCAGTCTACGCTACGGAGTCCCCTTTGCTAGAATTGCAAGTCTTGGATTGGCTCCTGACAATAGAAGGGCTGAAAAACCACCAGCACCGTACTTATTGTTCAATTATTGTTAATGGAAACAAATAAGATTGTTTCTTAAAGTAATTATAAAGTCAGTGCTAAGAAAGCTCAATTGAGTTATGCAGGCAAGACTCATTTCTTTATCAATCCCCCACGGGCAAAATAATTTGGTTGTCTCCTTTCATGTTGAAAATGTGCTTAGAGTAAATTGTTGATGTTATAAATATACTGACTGGGTGCTTTATAGGGTATTTATTTATCAGTTTGTGCCTGGTCAGTTTAGTTTTCCCAGATGAGATACTGGGGAAAGAAAGACGTCTGCTTCCCCACAGAATCTGATGGCTGCGTAACAGGCTGGGCTCCAGAAGGTTGTGTGCATTTGCTAGGTTATGTGCAGGCACCAAAATTTTGAAAAAGTGACATTCAGAGCAGATATTCGGGTCTGCTCCATAGTGAAACATCTGGGAATTTTCATGGGCAGTCAAAAGAAGTGTCTATAAGGCAAGTGAAATTGCTCCAGGGGTCTCTGCACATCCTTACAAGATAGTTCATCATCAGAAGGGATGAAGTACAGAAAGAGCGAGTGCTTTCTCTTTCCCCAGATGAAAAAGCGTTCTGCAGGCACTGAAAATATCTGTATCTAGAAAGTGCTTTTACTAGTGGTGTATGAAAGCTACAGGACAAATTGTATAATATATACCTAAGAAGAATTCCATTCCTGATCATCGTTTTCTCAGTACCAAGCAATGGATTTTCACAAAGAGGTCTGGTGGCCAGCTCAACTCTCATCCAGTTCTAATTGGATATTCATTGGTTTAATACTTTATTAATTGGAGATCCCAAATGCTTAGAAGAAAACCAGAGCATTTGTAGAGAAGCAGCCCAATCCAACATAGCTTTCCGCACAGCGATGCAGCGGCGCCAATGGAGTATCTGCTTCATCCTGGGGTGGGGTTTCAGCGCTCTGGATAAGCCCCTGCCGGCCTAATGGGTCTACTCGGACCTGCATCAGCAATATTGCTGGTGCAAGTCTGCCTGGACCCGTGAAGGCAGATTGAGCCCAGGAAGGGGACGTTCAGCAGATGCCGCTGCTGCTGCTGAACACTCCCCCTTCCCGCTTCTGTTCTGCCCGCCTCCCTGCCTGCATCACCGCCCCATTCCACCCACCCCTGCCTCCCTCCACCCCCCTGCGCAATCTTACATGGGGCAGCAGGCATCCGGAGTCCGATGCCACATGGAGCCAGCCACTCACGGCTTCCTGCGACAGCCAGCCTGTGCACTCCAGCAAGTTGTGTTTTGCTAGCTACTTTAAGACCCAGCTGTTAAAGCTGTATAAAGATATGTTCAGTCTCACGTCTGCATTTTTGCTCATGACGACATTTCCTCTTGCATCTGTCGTCTTAAAAACTGCATGCATGCCTTCATTCTCACAACTAATCCATTCATTCAGTCTGGGTCTTGATGCATTCATATTGCAAGGGTTGGTGACCAGAGAGAAAACGAGCAGCAGAGGTTTAAATATCATGAGAATGCATATGCCAAGAAAGTACATAATGCTTCCTAAATGTATGTGTAACAATGAAAACATCCTGATTCAGAGTGATCATGGAGCAGGTTCACTGAAAGAACAGACTTTACATTTTTGATGCATCCACCAGAAGTTCTGGAGTATAATATTTATTTATCCATTCACTGATTTATGACATTTATAGCCTGCTTTTCCAATCAAATTCAATACAGTTTTGATCTTTTAACTATGTGGTTAGCTGATGGTCCCTTCAGTGGGATGGAAAAGACAGATATAAATGGCTAATAAATAAATGAATGCTTTTGAATCTTTCCCTGTGGAGAAAAACTCCTTGAAAGTAGAAAACTAGTACCACAGGGAGGGGGCTGGGATAGACCCTTCTCCCTGATATGCTAGCTGTTGCTTGGCAGCAAATATTTTATATGGAGAAGCATTGTAAGTGTTCTGGATTCCGCCACCTCATCCTGCTGCATGAGCAGACCAGACCTCAAACAATTCAAAACAGGACTCAGGGCACACGAATCACCAAATTTTGGATTTTGCAGTGGAAATAGCAAGACTTACAAGCAAAGCACCTTCATGTTGCACCTGCATGTGATGCAAATTATGCATGGGATGGAGAGAGTGGATAGAGGGAAATTCTTCTCCCTCTCGCACAACACCAGAACCAGGAGACATGCACTAAAATTAGAACGGACAAAAGAAAATATTTCTTCACCCAGCGTGTAATTCATCTGTGGAACTCCTTGCCACAGGATGTGGTGATGGCACCTGCCCCAGATGCCTTTAAAAGGGGTTTGGACAGATTCATGGAGGAAAAGACCATCACAGGTTATAAGCCATAAGCAACCTCCTGGCTTTAGAAGTAGGTTTTTTCTGTGCCAAGTGCAAGGGAGTGACAACAGAAAACAGGTTATCTTTTTGGCTGTGTGCTCTCGGAGGCATCTGGTGGGGCTACTGTGTGATACAGGAAGCTGGACTAGATGGGCCTTTGGCCTGATCCAGCAAAGGCTCTTCTTATGTTCTTATGTTCTTATGCCAGGTATCTGTGCAAGTATCTCCATCCCGTCTTGCACAGCTGGGCAATGCTGGGCAATGTAAGTGCTCACCACATTCTACCTTGTCTTTTCTGAAGCACAAAGAAGGTAATGAAGAAACTTGGTGGGGTTTCAAGATGTGCCAATTAGCGCCTGGGAAGGAGGCGTAAATTCAGGAATAATGAAAAGGGTGTTTATTTTGATCCCGAGCTCCAACAAAGCCTTTTTAACATTGGCTGTTTCCCTCCATGGGATGATTAGAGGTTTCCTTTTTCATGTGATCATTTGCAAACACGATCGTTGGGACTTCAAGCCCTGTCAGCTCAGCCAAGAATGAAACTACAGTGGTTAACGTGGATGGCAACATACAGAATATATTCTCTTTCAATTAAAAATAAAGATATTGATTTCCCTCACTAGTTGAACCCGCGTCTTATCAGGATGGCCTCCCCATATCTGTTTAGCATGGCAACTGTCATAATGTCTCCGATGACTTTCTTGTTTATCCATGTTTGCTTGGAGCCACTTGAAAAGTAAAGGCTGTTTATGTTTTTTTTCTTTAAAAAAAAAAGCCCGGTAGATAAAGTGAGAGACTTGTAGGAGACAGAAGACTCTTTTGGTAACCATGGTAACCTCATCAGACCTCAGAAGACCATCCTTTGTTCAACATCTGTTTGGAAGTTCGTAGTAATGACTTTTTATAGTGTTGCCACCAAATTTCACCTGAAATAATATTTGGAGATTCTTATTCAGGCAAAAGATCCAAGGAATGACTACTCAGATTTCTTCTGTTCTGTTCCTTTATTGTTTCAGAATTTTACTCCACACTGCGTTTCATTCCTCTTTAATTCCAGTTTCAGGTTCACACAATGATTATAATCCAAGTCTATCTGGTGAGGATCTTCTCTGGAATTCTTCACCTGCTGAGGTCAGGTGACTGGTGCTGGGCAACGGGCCTTCTTTGTGGTGGCACCCCGTCTGTCGAATGCCCTCCCTGGTTCTGTATGCCCGATGCCTGCATTCATGTCTTTTCCACAGCTGGTGAAAACACTTTAATTTAACCAGGCACATTAGTTCAGTTTGTCAGTGCAACGAAGAGGCTGCACTTTGCACAAAAACATCATGTGCAAATCAAACACAGACACAGACACAGACACACACACACACACACACACACACACACACACACACACACACACACACACACACACACACACCTGCAATATGGGAATCATAACCCTGAACTCCTTATAGCGTTGTTACAAGGATATGCAAGACTGATGTATGTAAAGTTCTGGGATTCGAAAGTAGCATAAGAAAGTGGGGTATTACTGTTAGTAGCGTCCAAGACCAAACTAGAGAATCTTATCGTTAGTGGAAGATTAACATCAGACCTTTCAGTAGCAATATCTGGAGAATATCTGAGAGACAGGCTGGAGACCAAAACAAGAAAACTAGACAGATATAACTTCTGATTTGTGTGTATTATCGAACCACAGGACTGTTTTGTGGAATCTAGACACTGTTAAATCAATTTATTACTTTTCTTACACCCATTGTTACATTCTGTGATAACAATATGCTGCTCAGAAAATGAAAAACCTGATTAATGTTGCATGGAAAAACGAGGCATTATAAAGATAGAAAGGTTTTTGATAAGAGACAAAGTAAGAAAAAAAGGCCAGGAAATGAGAAGAGAAAGGTGAGTGAGACGTGCCGTATGTCCTGTAACACCTCAGCAAAGTGTGCTCTGTGCATAACGTCATTAATGTAGAACCACACAGAGCTGAAGGGCTGGAGAACATATGGCACGATTTCCCTCGCATGCATTGCTAGTATCATCTTCAGCGTTTCAGGAAATGTTCAGCCTTAATTTTTAGTAACTCCTTCCTGAAAGTAACTCCTTTCAAAGACCTGGTTTATTCAGCAGGAGGCCAACACAGAATCACTTATGTCATTGATTCTCAAAGTTCTCCCTGTGAGGCGGGAAGAACTCTAAGTGTTTGTGGGGGCGGGGGGATAGCACTTGTTCTGTAAACACTTACCGGGGGTCCTGCAGCCTTCCGGAGGGTTCGGGGAGGCCTACAACCCCCTCTGCAGGCCTTTCCGCACTATAGATCGCCGCAGAGCAGTGAAACTAGATCGCAGAGCGGTGATCTACAGCTCAGAGAAGCCCGCAGAAGGGGCCGCAGGCTGAACCCTCCAGAGGGTTGCAGGACCCCCAGTTAGTGTTTAAAGTACATTTTTCCCCTACTGGCAGCGGAGATCCCTGGGCGGGAACACGAGAGGGAGGGACAGATCTTAGCAGCACGAATGTGCACTGGATCCTAACCCTGTTCCCTGTCCCCTTCCCTTACTCTCCTAGGTAGATCCAAGGAGACCCATTGGGGCAACAGAGGCTTGCCCCAGGGTAAAGGAACAAAGGTTCTCTTACTTCAAGGAGACCTCTGCAACAGCCCCTCCACAGGATAACACATGTTCTCGTTTGACGCACTGACACACATCAGCAGCAAGGGATTTAGGATTGGGCCCATAGTCATTCTTTAGCCGTAACTGAGATTAGGAAGGAATTCTCTACCAGATTCACCAACAGGCAGTCTTAAAACCTTTTTACCTTTCTCAGTGCAGTGGCATCGCTCAAGGTGGGGCAGAACGGTACGTTCCGCACTGTGCTAACCTCCGTTTACTCCTCGGCACTAGTCGGCCCCGCCCCCCCACCGTCGGAGCCATTCAGTGCGGCAAAGGCAACGTGCAGGGAGTCTACTGCCCCACCTCGAGCGACGCCACTGTCTCAGTGAATGCAGTATTTTTGTACCTGGTTCTACAACTCCAACAATCATGTCAGCATGTCTGCTGCTCGGGGCAGGGATCTGTCATTTTGCTATTACTCTAAATTACCTGTTGTAATAGTAATAAGGAGGCATAGTGGTATTTCTGGGTGAAGTTCTTTCTTTGGTTGACTATGATATGAGGTCAAGTATTTATTTCACTCCAAAACGAAGCCCTTTCTTTCTGCTTCCCTAAGCCATTGGGAGCAGAAGTCAGTCGCCTGCAGGGCACTTATTTTCAGGAAGTTGTTATAATGAGAAATGTGCTTATTACAGGCAGGATATTGAACACAGAGTTAATTTCAAACCAAACACTTTAATTATGCAGCTCGGCTTGGGATTGGGTAATGTTGGAATGATTCTGACAGCTTTTCGAATGAACGCTACAATTATCCTGTGACAAACGAACCCAGAACCGTAGCTGCAGGACAAAAGCAAGCCTGTGTGTATGCCTGTGCGTACGTGAGTGTGTGTGTGTTTTCCTGCCATGGCTTCTTTCTGATTTGGACATGGAAACCATCAATCAAGCCTTTGTGCTCGCCAGGCTGTGATGTGCTCGATGTGATGCCAGCGATCAATGCTGAATGCTTTTCCAGAGACCACAACTGGTGCAAGCACCTCCCATGGTGAACCACCGAGACGACATCAAGCCAGCGTTCCGGAGACGTTCTGTAGCCTTTTGGTTGGGGGCACAGTTCAAGATAACAGTCAAGGCTTGCGGTACCTACAATGATTTGGCAGAATCCCTTTCCTGTAAGGCTGACTGAGAGAGCAGACCGACACCATCGGCAGAATTGCCTGGTGCAACTCTTGCTAGACTGGACTGCTATTGCATGATAAAGGGGTCTGTAGGTGGGAATTAAGCAGAGTCACATAGTGGAAGACCCTTTTTCCAAGTGATCCCCACCAACCCCTGATGGCTTGCTGCTAATAATGAAACAGGAGCAGAGACTCCCTGCACGTTGCCTTCGCCCCACTGAATGGCTCCAAAGGCGAGGGGGTGGGGCCGCCTTGTGCCGGTGAGTAACAGAGGTCAGGGCGATGCGGAACTTAGCGTTCCGCCCCACCTCCAGCGGCGCCACTGATGCCACTCCTGGGGTGGAGCCCATTGAAGACACACTGGGACCTCCAAACCTGTATAGACGCACCTCCATTAATTCCTAAGTGAGTTGTTCATTACCCCAAGTACTGTACCTTCTTTTGTTTGTCCTTTGCCTGCTAACAACCAATTTCTTTGGGTGACTTTGAATGCTAGCAAAAGCAGAGAGAGAGAAGCTCTCTCAACAACACTCATAATTTTATAAACTTCTGTCATAGTCAAGCTTTAGAGACATCCACGTTGCCTAGAAAATCCTAAAGGTTACACAAATATTCCAAAAATGTCACAGTCCTATTTTTCTACACCAGGTGAACCTTGATCAAATTACACAAATGAAACTTAAATATTGAAATAGAGGTGAAATTAATACTCAGGATACTTGACGTGAAACACTGGAATTTACACTGTAAGCTGGTGATTTAGAGGGAAAGAAATCTTTGTTATACGTTGCCACACTGCAGTTCATTTCTCTCTCCCTCTGTTGCTTCAGGGCTTATAAAAGCAAAGAACCTGAGTTATATCTTCTGTCTAAGGGGCACAGTAATGTCATCACATGCCTCTAGCACACGCCTCTAGCATTAATCATATATGCCTGTCTCTGAAGTTGATAGCATTAAGTTGGATAAGATATTTACACCACAAAGCTGTACCGCTGACCTGCTGCAATGAAAATAATGCATCAGAACTGTGTCATTCCCAGAAGACTTTGGCTTATTGTCCCTTAAAATCCTATAATATAGTATGGGAGGAAATGATCAACATTGCTGAGAACTCTAAATATTGCAGCAGAACGTTCTGCTGCAGGCCCAAGTTCTGAAGTTTGGTGCATTACGCAAGTTTGCACAGTTGTGGTTTAACAGCTCAGTTCTATCTGAAACTCCCCCCACCGATGCAGCTGCACCTCCGGAGCATGCGCTGCATCCTGTGGGGGGAGCAGTCCCAGAGGTCTCCTCCAGGTAAGGGAACATTTGCCCATATGCCCACATTTACTCTCATTGCCCTGCTGGGTCAACTTGAACCTGCGCCAGCTATATAGCTGGTGTAAGTCCAAGGGGACCTGGGAAAGTGGATTGAGGTCGGGAAGGGGGATAGGATATTGGGGGGCGCTGCTGCCACCAATGCCACCCCCTTCCTGGCTTTGATCACCCCCTCCCCGCCCCATCTTCTCCCCATTCCTCCCCCTCTCTGTCCCACTCCACCCACCCTTTGCTTCCCTCCCACCCCCAGCACTGTCTTACCGGGATCATTGACAGACCACTGGCACACAGCCACAGCCCAGCCATACTGACAGCCCAATCCTGTGTAACTCTTGCACCGGTATAACAGTAGAGTGCACTTATGCCAGTGTAACTTGTCGTACGCTGACGGATGCAGGATGGACTTAGCCCCTTAGCGTTGCTTTCACCGACTTGAATGACTCCGAAAGCGAGGGGGCGGGGGCGCTTCGTGCTCCTGTGTAACAGAGGGTCTGACCGCGGCGGAACATAGAGCTCCACCCCCCCTGCAGTGACGCCAGTGGCTACAGCCCCTCTCCTGGCCTATTGCAGACAGTTTTCTACACTAGCCTTCGTCCTCACATTCATTCACCTGCAGGATTCTTACCCTGCCTTTTGACCAAATGCTCCCCAATGCAACTTATTGTTTTCTGCATTCAACCTTATGAACCCCTTCCTGAATCCTAACGTGGTACACACTGGGCACAGTTTTGTTACTCCGCTGTTCTAAGATCGAGGCCAGTCACCCAGCCCCAACTCACAAACTTTGGGTCGGAAAAAGCTGCTCAATTCATAACACAGTGAAGCATTACAGCCTGCGTGCATTTTTATTTCAAATCAATTCAGTGTGAATTTTTGCAACATCACCCATCTAGTATACTCATGGACAACCACTTCATAACAGGCTAGCTGACAGGAACCAATATAAGAGTCTCCTTCATGTGTTGACAGCTCATCTGTGATGCTGATCCATAGAGCATCAATGATTTTTCCTCCCTAATATCAGCCACAACTCCCCCATCAGAGAAACCAGCAAGGGGCATAGGGTGATTTCAAAGTAACCAGCTGATAGCGGTCAAAAGGAAACTAGAGACAAAATGAATTTCCTTTGCTCAAAAAAATTCTCTCCCCATTCTGATATTGAATTTTTTCTACATACTCTCTGGATTTTAGGATGACTGCTGCATCCTTCATGGTGTACTTAGTGTCCTCTGATACTGAATTGCACTAGCTGCCATAGTATCCACAGTGACGGCGCTGGAGCGCGGCAGGGGGGCGGACTGCTGGAGGGTGACGCGCGCAGAAGGGTATCACGCGCACCTGCGCGCGTCGCCCTTCGCTACGCGCGTCGCCCTCCGGAGGCTCCGAGGCCGGGAGAAGGCCTCAGAGCGTCCTCCCGGGCCAGCGCTCGTGGGCCTTCTGACGAGGCCCACTGCGTCACAACATAATTTATAATGTTTTTCGTGCATGCGCAGACCGTTCCTGAGGGAAAAGGGCAGCCCTTTTCCCTCAGGAACGGTCTGTGCATGCGTGAAAAACGTTATAAATTACGTTGTGACGCAGTGGGCCTCGTCAGAAGGCCCAGGACAGCCGGCCGGGGAAGACATCCCCGGAGCCGGCTGCAACGGAGGCGCACGCACACAGGAAAGGTGCGGGGGGGCAGAGTCGGGGGCACCCGGGGCAGCGTCCTGTCGGGTCGCCCCCCCCCAAAATTTTTTGGCTGCGCCAAAGGTTCATATAGGGGTTATGTGTGGGAGGGGGGTCATTAGGGTGATGCGCGCGACCCGCCCTGGGGCTGCGCGCACCCTAGTGACGCTGCTGAGTATCCATACATTCGATTTATATCCCACATTTCTCCCCGAAGGACATTCAAGGGGGCTTACAGCAACAATGAGTGCTCAATCCTATCCAACTTTCCAGCACCGATGCAGCCACAATGCAGCCCTGAGGTAAATGTATTTATTTATTTATTTATTTAAAAATTATACCCCGCCTTATCCTATGCCGAAGGCAAATGCCCAAGGCGACTTACAACCAGTGGCGTCACTAGACGCGCGTCACCCTGGTGCGGGGACGTGCGTCACCCCCCCAGGGGCGCGACGTTATAGGCGCGGGGGAGGGGGCCATCCGGCTCCCCCCCCGCATCGCGTCGCCCCCCTCCGGACGCTCCGAGGCTGGCCCGGGAGCCGGCCTCGGAGCGTCCGACCCTGTCGGCGCTCCAGGGCCTTCTGAAAGAAGGCCCAAGCAGCGCGTCAATCCGGGTATTTTCCGGATTTTCGCGCATGCGCAGACCCGTTTTGAGGGCTTTTTGCGCGTCACCCCATGACGCAAGTCACCCCCTGGCGGCCCGCCCCCCTGCCACGCCCCAGTGACGCCCGTGCTTACAACAAAAATTAAAATACATTCCCTTCCCTTGAGGAGGCCTCTGTGACTACCCCCCACCCCCCACTGCAGGATGCAGCACATGCCCCGTTGGCATGGCTGCATCAGTGCTGGAAAGTTGGATAGGATTGGGCCCTAAAATACATATATAAATTATTCAACACATAAAAATATAAAACACAGTGGACCTTTTTTATTCGCGGGTTTGGGACCCACAGATTTGTTACACCGTGGGTCCCGGACCCACGAATGTAAACACTAACAAGCCCGTTTAAAGGGGAAAAAAATGCCCCAAGGCTCTGTTTTACCTTTTAAAAGTCAAACCGCTACATTTTCAAGCCTCTATGAGGCTTCTTGAAGCTGTACGACCGACTTCTGGGTCGCATGAAGGCTCTTCCCCCCCCCTCCCAGCCTTGTCCCAGGGTGCATTTCTTTGGCTGCTTATGAAGCTTCATATTTTAGAGCAGCCAAACAAACAAAAGGTGACGACAAGTCAAAAGAACTCCAATTTCAAATTCAGAGGTGAAATTTCACACTTTAAAATGCTTTCAATTTTGGAACGTGAAACTTCACATCTGGGTGACGGCATTGGAAATTTCAGCAATTTTCAAGTGTTTGCAAATCTTATTTCTAAAGGTTTTCAAAAGGTGCCGCCCGTCCTGCCCTCTCGATAAAAACAGAGTTTGTCTTTTTGTGGGAACGGAAAGCCTATCCTGTGGCAGAACAGGCAAAATGTCTCCCCACAAAGTGGAAATCTGGGGTTCCGCTTTCTCTGCCTCTTTCAGTATTTCATTTAAAACGGAGAAATTTATTCCACTCTGAATTTTAGGCCATGCTAGAAAATAACTCAAATGGTAATGTGAGTTAAAGCGCCTCGAAAGTGAAAAATGAGGCAAAGAGAGTAAGATGTCAACATTTGACTGACAACCCAATCAACTGCAATGCGCAATAAAGACATTTTCCGTGATGATATTTCGAAGGTTATTTGCTGTCCCTTGGAAGGAAGGGAGTCATAACAACCCAGACGATTACGTTATCACATCTTTGCTTAGAAAAACCCTGAAGAGCAGCTTATCTTCCAAAAACGTCAATGTTTGCTCCACTACTCATACAGTGGGGTAAAATAACCATTGATGTGTCAGTGCATAACATGAAATTATCTGAAATCCTTTTGCTTTTTCCTGCCTTATTGAGGACAAGATAGGATGAATTCTAATTATTAGTTTTCAAGGCTTCTGAGGGAATTTTGAAAATTGACGTACACGTTAAGGCCCATTCACTATAAAGTATGAGTTTCTTAAGGGAATAGATCGGAACTGAAGCAGTCAATGGTTTCTCAATACTACTCGCATTAACACTAACTATGAAATAGCTCTGGAGACTAGTTGTCCGAAATGCAGAACCAGTGGACAGCTTCAGACCTGTTTTGGTCCTCGCGTGGAAATGTGGGGAATGGAAGACCTCCATGTCATGCGAGATGGTGATGGCCACTAGGTGGCAGTGACAGATTCATAGAGGACAGGTCTCAATGGTTACTCCTGGTCTCCAGGTTGTAGGGGAGCAGCAGTGAGAGAAAGCTATTGCCTTCGTGCCCCATCATGCCCAGTGGCCTGGAGGCCACTGTGGGAAACAGGATGTTGGGTTTGATGGACCTTTAGCCTAACCTTATTATGTTCTTATCGGCTCTTCTTACGTTACGGTGTTCTTATGGGGTGCCAGTGGGTTCTCAACTCAGCTAGGTTCATGGGAAGATGACACACATGAATGGTCAGTTTTGTGTGTGTGGTTGCCAAAATCTGCACAATCATGACTGCTGGCAAAAAGGGCTGCCACTTTTGCACATGGCAATAGTGTACATGTTACATTTATGAACATATTACAAATGGCAACAACCAGACATCTATCTCTCACCTGATGCCCACCAGGATCCCTACACATGCTTATGGTCAATTGCATGACAGCCGAAGAATGTTTCAGCTATACCCAGGGCCTCTGAGAGGAGGGTTAAGGGGGAAATTTGTACCTGGGCCCAGGGTGAAAAATGGGTCAAAAAGGTGCCCTGGAGCAAAAAAGGGGGGCCCTGGAGACAAATTCATATGTAGGGAAGGGGCCCATAAGAAACTTTGTACCCCCTGATAAAATTCCTCTGAATGGCCCTGGCTATACCAGTGTCAGATCCAGGAGTGTAACAAGCTCCCGTGGAACTTGCTGCGCCCCGGAAGTGAGGTCATGTGATGTCACTTCTGGGTTAGCGGTGCGGGCTCCGCGAAAGCATAGAGCCCGTGATGCTGTTTCCCAGACTGCAAAGCAGGCAGGGGAGGGTCCTCTCGCCCGTGCTGCATTCCGGGAAACAAATCCCTGCACTCGAGTTCTGCAGATGTGGCAGACCTCGGGTGCACGGAGCTTATGCTGCTGTTTCTCGTGCTGCGGGGCAGGGGAAGGTCCTCCCGCCCATGCCGCAGCCTGGGAAACAGCGGCATGGGCTCCGTTGGTGGGGCGAGGTGAGTGTTGCGCACCATCTGGGCTTGTGGCTCTGCCCCAGTTACGCCCCTTGCTCAGACACAAAGGTGTGGAGTTGAATCCCTGCTGCTCCTGCAGTTTTTAATTCCTTTTTATGGCCCATTCCTATTCGAGCCTAGTGCCACCAGAATGAGTGTTTCAGTGGCACATGGCACTTTCTGGCGATCTCTGACCAAGGTGACATGCCAGCAGTGGCGATCCTCGGGGGGGGCCGCCGACGCCACGCCCCCATGTGACCTGGGTGTGACGTTAGTTTGGAGTGCGCGCCCAGCACGGCTCCAATCACGCCCCCAGCCATTTTAGTACTTAATTTTGGAGCGGTTCGAGCTCCAGGGCAGGTGGGAGGGCCCAGCTCCAGGATGAACGCAGCGGACGGAACGCATCCTGGAGGTAAGTGCGCCCCTTCGCCGCCACATCCGGTCCCCGCCCTGGGACCCACCGCACCACCGCACCAACCCCCGCAACATTTCTGCATGCCAGAGCGTGCAGGCTGGCCGCTGTTGCAAGCCGTGAGCAGCTCGCTCCATGTCCCAGCAGCCTCAGGATGCCCACCAACCCTGGTAAGTACATGTAGGGGGTGGGAGGGAGGTGGGGTGGGCAGAATGGGGTGGCGATGGGTCGGGGGAGAAGGACCAGGAAAGGTGCAGATTCGGCAGCAGTGGCATCTGCCAAATCCACTCCCCCCTTCTCAGTTTCAATCTACCTTCATGGGTCAACGTAAACATGCTCCAGCAATATCATTGGCACATGGACCGAGTAGACCCACCAGGCCAGCATGAAGGCCTCCCGAGACCAAAAGTACCCCGTGGAATGCAGCGGGCGCGCCCATTGGCACTGTTGCATTGCCACACAGGGAGTTAGGGTAGATTGGGCTGTTAGTTATTTTCCAGAAGCATGATTTACACTCTTAAGATTAAGTAGGCTGGATCCAAGCTTTCACAAAGTGGAATTCAAAGCAAATCTCAGGGTTTGTCCCAAGGGGAAAGAAACAGGGACTTTCTGAAGGAAGCCAAATGAGTTTCTATGTCGATTTTTTCAGAAAGTTTCTGCATATCCCAAGGTGGAAGGTAAAAAGGGTTGCTTCAAACTTTACCCACCTGTTTGATTAACTCCACAGCCTAACCCTAACCCTAAGTGTATCCAGCTGTAAATCTTTGAACATTCCATCTTGCCAAATAACGTGCCCATTGATAACCTGATGGTATCCACGTTTTCTATGTATTTCAATGGGTTTACTTCTGAGCAGAGGTGCTTCAGATTGCAGCTTAAAATAGCAGGAGTGAATCTGTTTGGATTGCTCACATTGCACAGCACCACTGATCACATTCCAGCACATGGCGTTGCCTGACCTTTGACATTCCTTTTTGCATCGGCCAGGACAAATCCCAAAATGAGCATCATGACCTTTTATCAGCAGATCCCTCCTGCTTCCATTACTTACTGGTATATGAGTTACTAGCCATTCGCTGACTCTCTGGGCTTAATTACTGCAAGAAATAAACCGTTGCCCATTAAGCTGAATAACTTTCAAAATAAAGCCCCAGTTGTGCTTGTTTTATTCCTGCCTGAGGAGACCTGATGTTTTGCAGTATCAGTTTTAAATTAAGGGACTGAAAGCAATTTTGTGAACTAAATGTTGGAAAATTAATAAAATCATGTCATGGGGGACATTGGTTCATGGTCCCCTAACCCAAGCAGTGGGATGTTCAGAAAGACAATTTTTCCTGTGGAGGAAAGAATAAAAGACGTACATGAGGCTGCCTTATATTGCGATGCCAGGGACGTCTCCACGCTCCTCCACCTCCTGGCGGGGAACTTACCTTCCCCAGCAGGCACAGTGTTGTCTCCAGCATGGGAGGAGCAGCACTGGCTGGTGCCGCTTACAAATATAAATACTGTTAGTAAATAATAATAAATTCCTCCCAGAGTGCTGCAAACGTGCTTTGCGACATTTGCAGCACCCTAGACAGGCAGAGCAATGCTCCACCGGTCTTATAAGCAGACAGGATTGTGCCATAAATCTTTAGTTGATAAATTAGTTGATTAATTGACTAATTAGTTGATTAATCTATCAAACTGACTCAATATTGCATCTCTGCAAATAAAACTGAACTGAATATTTTGCTCAGGAGTAAGTTAGAAGTGAATGGATGGTTTCTAGGTTGGGGTAAAAGACATTGTGAAAATCCCCTTCGCCACATCAGGAGAGTATGTAGCATAATGGTTGTCTGTGTGTGCTCAGTGAGAAATGAGTGTTGAGTGCACATAGACCTATAAACATGTACAGGGCCCCCCATATCCGCTGATCCGCTATCCGCGGATTCAGTTATCCACGGATAGCGGATCCCTCCCCCCCACATGCCCCCCCCCGGGCACTTACTTTTACAGAAGAAACCTCTATTTTTTCTTCAAAAGAACCAGGGTAAGCAGCCTCCTTGCAGGCCTCACCAACAAGACTTAGGTGCTAGAGAGTCTCTGCAACCTTGCTGAGACTCTCTAAGTCTTTTTGGTGAGGCCTGCAAAGAGGCTGCTCACCCCGGTCCTTTTGAAGAAAAAACAAAGGTTTCTTCTGTAAAAGTAAGTGCCGGGGTGTGTGGAGGGCGTCCGCCCCTTTCCGCAGTTTCAAGTATCCATGGTGGGGGCTGGAACGTATCCCCGCGGATACGGCAGCCCCCCCTGTACTAAGCTCATAGGTACCAAAGATATCTTAAGAATCAGCCTCTGAGTCCCTGCCCCCTGTCCTGTCTTCACTGGAGGTAGGATCGGTGGGGTACAAGGGGTACCTTTTCAATGGAGACCCCAAAGCTCCTAGGTGGCCCCTTTTCTTCCTGCTTTTAGGTGGATTTTGACATTTAGAGGTTTATTTTTAGGAGTGTTTTAGCATAATGCTAGTGTTTTATAATTCTAATTTTTTATCATTTTTAATTGCAGCATTATTAGTGGATATGTTGTTAAGATTGATATTGATTCAATTAGTTAATGATGGATCAATATTGTTGTATTGTTTTCATGATCTGCTTTGAGCATAAACATTTATGCAAAAGCAGGATATACACTGAATTAGTAATGACAAACTTGATGAATAATTAACAAAGTCATCATTATCACCAAATAACAGATTGTGAATAAAATCAGGGTTCACTTAAAAAAAAAGCGAGCACCTCTTTTTGAAAAGTAATGACCAATAACATCGTGTTGGTCCATTCAATGTATTGATTGGATCTGTGCAACTGCAATATCTCCTGTGGCAAGAGTACCCCCCAATATTCTCTCAAATCAATCAAGCGCACGTCATATCCCGTTAACGGTCAGCCTCTCACCTGTCAAGCACCAGCTTCCTCTGTGGCATTAGTTGCCTTTTATCATTCTGCTCACAGTCACCTTTCAGAGACAGCTCAGCACAATGACAGCCGGCACCTGAAATACCCATTCCACAGTCCGTCCTCCACTCCTTCTGGCTCACATTCTGTCCCAAAGGGTTTTTAAACATTCTAAACTTGTATTGTAAAATGTCCAAGAGAATTAATCACAAGCTATTAAGACTAGGATGCATTTGTTGGGAAAAAATGCATGTGAGTGAGTGGTGATCTTGGAGTCATGAATGCTGTTCCAC
Source organism: Plestiodon gilberti rubricaudatus (assembly GCA_026170595.1). NCBI lineage: Eukaryota > Metazoa > Chordata > Lepidosauria > Squamata > Scincidae > Plestiodon > Plestiodon gilberti. Next base: position 8,863,593 of record JANXHW010000001.1, read on the forward strand.
CCCAAAGAAAGCTTCATAGTTCTCTTATTCACCCACACAACAGCGCTAAGAGAAAGCAACATGTCTGTAAGTCGTCGTCCCCCAGTGCATAATAGCAGCTTCACGGGGCACAATTTATGTTGGGGAATCGATGCAGGAAGAAAGGGTTAAGCTTCCCCCACCACACTAATTCAAATCCAGCCGTTTGACTGGCAGATAAGCATTATTATTTCCATTTTCCAGAGGGGAGAGGCTGAGAGAGTAACTTGCCTTAGGCCACCTAAGGACTTGATGCCAGAAGTGAGATTCCAGGAATCCCTGATTTGGAACTCAACCTCTTGGGCTGCAATCCTATCCATACTTACCTGGGAGTAAGCCCCACTGAACATAGTGGGACTTCTGACTGAGTAAACCTGTCTCGGATTGCACAGTCAATACACTACACCAGCTCTCTGTTCCCATGAAAGTCAGACCCTAAGAAGCTGACTGATCAACTTGCCTCAGGGCAGTGACATCACTGGGGTGCGCATCACCTCCCCCCCGCTGCCGCCGCATCATCTCCCACCCCCACCACCGTCGCATTACCCACTGGGGTCGCCATGTCAACCACTGGGGTTGCCGCGTCACCCCCAAGGCCTCCACATCACCCTTCGAAGCTACCTCTCCGCATTACATCAGAGGAAGGGCATGAACGTCCCCTTCCCCCGAGAAGCCTGAGTAGACCTCGGGGAACGTGGATAGGAACGCGTGAGATTTGGGAGCCGCAATCTTGGATCTTGCATGATTTCAGGAGATCCAACATGGCGGTGGCTGTGAGAAAAGGCAGGGAGAGCTACGGGGGACAATTTACCCGTTTCTCCAGCCTGTGGCGGGCAGGGCTGTAGCCTTTCCCTCTGGCTTGCGGCGTGAGCCGGAGAACCTGCTCGGCCGCGCTGCAGGCCATAAAAAGATACTTTGGGGTGCACTTTGGAGGGGTATGCGGGACTTGGGGGATCCGGGCGTACGCCAACCTTTGTGGCCCCGCATAGGGACCCCCAAAGGTTGAGAAACCCTGTCCTAGAAGCCACTGTGAAGTTCCACAACTACAAAGTGCAGAGGCATTCTCTTGCAAGCAGGCTTTGCTGGAAAAGTGCCATTCGGAGACAGCCATGTGGCGGATGTGGATTCTGGCTTCATCTTCCTGCCTGGGACAGCTATCCTGCTTAGCAACAGAGCCGCTATTCCCCTTGGTCAGCTTCTCCCAGAAGCCCCTTTCCCTGGCACTTCTTTTTGTAATCCTTTCTCAGACCTGAATATCACCGTTCGCCATTTAAACAGTCTGAAGTAGGCAAAAAACACCATACCAAATGCCAATCAGGTGAAGAGTAAAAAAAAAAAAAAAAAAAAAACCACTCAACCCCCGAAGGTGACCAGTTAATCTCATGCTGCTAGCTACACAGGCACCTCCCACCCAGCACCTTCCAACCAATGGGATGGTAGGATATTCCCTTCTCACCTCCTGCCCTATCCAGGAAGGGCAAAGTTGCCCCCGCCACAGTCAGACTTGGGAGAAGGGCAGTATTCCTTTAAAAGTTAAGAACTGTACTTTGAATTGTGTCTGGAAGAGCTATTGTGCAGGACTATCACACTAGTCACGTTGGCTAGGAAGTTGTTTCAGTACTGGTAAGACACGTTCATTCCTAGATACACCAATTAACCGGCTTGCAGCTGTTTTCTTTACCAGTTCACATTTCCGAACAGTCTTCAGAGGCAGCCCCATGTAAAGCACACAAGAGTACTCTAACCTGGGGGGGGGTTGCAATTAGTGCATGGATAGCTGTGGCCAGATCACATGCTCCATGCTGTCCTCCAGTGTGTTCACCAGAAGCACATACTGTATATCTAGATGAGTATTTCCTCTCCACCTGGTGCCCAAATCATTCCATTTTGCTTTTTTTTCTTGCCATGTATTCCTGATGGGCCACAAGGCACATGCTATATCTTTCCGCAGCTTTGTAAACTTGGGTTTTGTTGCTGAACTAGTAGTGCCTCCACCAAGTGTCATTATATGGCCCATAAGAATCCCCTCCGGCCAACTTGCATAGATTTCCTCCACCCCTTTTCATTATCTTTGACATTTCTGAGCCTGAGCTGCATTGCAGACAACCAATCCACAGCAATTGGCTGGGGAAATGAAACTTTGGCAAGCAGAGGAATGGGGGGGGGGGGGGAGAGAGAGAGAGAGAGAGAGAGAGAGAGAGAGAGAGAGAGAGAGAGAGAGAGAGAGAGAGCAGACAGAAGTGCCAGGTTGAAATCAGTTTTGGGAAAGTTTATTGTTCGTGGTGCAGTGTGACCCTGAGGCACCATCATCAAGCTCCTTTCTTTATTCAATTTATATCTCTCCTTTCACATAGCCCCAAGGTGGCTTCTGTTGTTTTGCACCCTGAGGAGGGGACTTCTTGATTGCTCAAAAGGAGCCCCGGCTGAAGGCACTTCTCTTATGATTACTAAATGGTCTCGCTCACCTCAAAGTCAAAAGACTCCCATGATGTGGCCTCGTTTAGAGGTTTGAATTGCTGACTAGACCAAGTGTGGCTAATCACAGAATCCCCGAGGGATGATTGGCTCCGGCTGACGTCACTCAGGGGCGGGGTGAGTGACATCAATGTCACAAGGGGGCAGCTGACTCGACACCACAGCTATGCTTCTGTCCACCAGCCACCATCTCTTTCTATTCCCAATGAAAGGAAGAATCCAAAGCATTCACTTTTTTTGGAAACACAATCCACCTTTTCACAATTGTTGAAAATTCACAAGGCAATTATTGGCATACAATAAAAAAAAAGCTTTATCAAGACAAGACAACAAAATTAAAGGATATAAGTTCACAAGTATAGTCATAGCAGAAAGAAATCACATGTCATTTGTCCATCCCATATGAACCTTCCCTCACCTTCTAATGAAAACAATATGTCTTCTGATATAGGTTCTCAAGATCTCATGTCTTCTGTCTGCAAATGTCAAGCTCAGAGACCCACACAGACAGTTTTCTTAATATATAATCAAGTGGTTAGGATTGGCATCCATATGACAGTTCTGACATCCATAAATCAATTTTCTTCTTGTTTACAACAGATAGAAAAAGACCTGCTGAGAAATGCAATTCAGACAAACTTCAATTCGTGAGAAAATATTCTTGAACTTTGTTTGCTTTAGAAAGTGTTGAAGTTTATAGTGTGGCTGCAAGTTCCAGTGGTTTTGGTGGGTTTGAGGAGTTGGGGAGTGGCAGAGTAGTTCCCACAATGCAAAGTCCCTGCCTTCCCTCAAGGGAAAGTGATGTTCTTCCCCTCTACTTGTACCTAAATCCTAGGTCCAAAACTCTATGTGTATGGACCAAGGTCCATTGCTCTGACTCCCCGTCAAAGAGTAACAAGCAGCTAGAGTGATAAGGCCCCCGGGGGGGGCACTATTTCAGGTCTTAGTACGACAAGAGTCAAGGTCTGAAGGATTCCCCTGATAGGATTCCCCGTCAAGATGAAGGCTATAGTCTTACCTGTCTCAGGGAGGCTGCAGTTCTTGGCTGCAGGATTCAGGCCTGTTCAAATAAGAGGGCGGAGGAAGAAGACAAGCACTTGAAGCATGAAAAATATGTGTGGGGAGGCACAGAAGGGGTAAGTGGGGGCAAGCTTTGTCACACATTTCTCACCGAGAAATAACAGGGCATTTCACATTCACGCTCCCGTCTTAATGGTAAATTACAGTGAGCCTATGCCATGGAGAATTATTCCTTATATTTATTTATTTATTTATTATTCAGGTATTTATATCCCACTTTTCTGCCCCTAGAGATGCCCCCAAGGCAGCTTGCAACATTTTTAAAAAAGTACAATACAGTAATAAAACTCCCAGGCCAGTGCTGGTCTCTATAGGAGCTGGTGTTATATAGCCTCCCTCTGGCCTGGGCACCTGCTTCCTTTCCCTCAGGGTACACCAGGGCCTCTGAGAGGGGAGTTAAGGGGGTAATTTGTACCCAGGCCCAGGGCGAAAAATGGGTCAAAAAGGGGACCCTTGAGCAAAAAAAGGGGGCCGAGGAGCCAAATTCATATGTAGGGAAGGGGCCCAAAAGAAACCTTGTCCCCCCCCTGATAAAATTCCTCTGAATGGCCCTGGGGTACACAGATCTCAAGCAGTCCCTGGAAAGCTGGGGGGGGGAGGACTTATGTGAGAAGTGCCCATCAAGTATGTGAGAAGTGCCCATCAAGTACCCACAGTGGTCTAGCAATATAGGCAAGCTGTTTGTTGGGGGGGGGGGGGAAGCTCCTTTGATTAACCCTCATCCATTGCTTGCAGTTCTATCGATCTTGGCTCTTTCCACCACTCTAATCTCTCCCTTTCCATAGATTCTACAACAAAGAGGTATTTTTGACATTGCCAATATTGCCTTCCACCTGGCAGACTTCAACTTTATATGGCTTCCATTGTTCCTCCCACTGAGAATGGGCATCTGCAGATGAGAAGATTGCTTTGGTTCATGTGCAAACCAATGACATCAGCGTGCTGGCACTCTCTTGTCATCCTCCCCTTCCCCCAAGCGCATGGACAGAATCCATGTGCTTATTTATTTATTTTTATTTATTTATTTTTCACATTTTTATACCGCCCTTCCTCCAAGGAGCTCAGAGTGGTGTACATATTTCCTCCCCTCCTTTTGTCCTCACAACAACCCTGTGAGGTAGGTGGGGCTGAGAGATAGTGACTGGCCCAAGGTCACCCAGGAAGTTTCGTGGCTGAGTGGGTATTTGAACCTGGATCTTCCAGGTCTAAGTCCTACTCCCAAACCACTACACCAGCCTGGCTTATAACACTCAAATAGGGCTTTTGGCATGTGTGAATCTGCACTCACAGTATCTAATGAGAGCCAACACTTCTCAGCAGATTGCAGACGTCAAAAAGGCATTTCAACTAGAAAATCAGCACAGCATGCAAAGATGTGGGATTGGAACCCATCTGCATGGCCACTCCTGAACTCCTGTCCACCAAACCTTCCAGAACAGTATTACAAGCCGAGGACCCCACTGAAGCATGATATTAACCCAAATCATGATCAAATGCCAACAAAACGATATCTCAACGTTTGGCTGTAATTCTTGCCTTGGAACACATTTGTTTGTTTGTTTGTTTGTTTGTTTGATCCATTTTTACCCTGCCTTTCCCTCAAACAACAGGGCCCCAAGGCGTCTTACAAATATTAAAACAATAAATCCAATAAAAACAGCCAATACAATAAAGAATATCACATAATACCAGCAGTGCAATAAAACTAATTAAGAGATCAGGAGACACAGCATAGAAAACATCAAAGCATAAAAACAGTGGCAGAAACAGATATAACAGCAGAAAGACGCTGAAATAAAACAACACAGCACACTAAAACCAAGCAACATAACTAAAAGCAGTGCAAATCGGTCATCACAAAACAGCAGGCTAACCTCAACCAGTCTTCCACACTTCAAAATGGCCACACAACAGAGAAAGGTCTTCACACCCCATTGGAAGGCTTTCGGAAAGGGAACTGATCTCAATTCAAAAGGAATTCCACAATTGGGGTGCCACCACAAAGAAGGTCCTCCCTCTTGCCGCCGCCACCCTGACTTCACTTAAGAGTGGTATGTGCAGAAGCAGCGGTGTTGCTGGAGGTGGGGCAGAATGCTAAGTTCCGCATCGTCCTGACCTCCGTTACTCATCGGCACGAGGTGGCCCCGCCCCCTTGCCTTCGGAGCCATTCAGTGGGGCGAAGGCAACGCGCAGGAGATTCCCTGCACGTTGCCTTTGCCCCACTGAATGGCTCCGAAGGCGAGGGGGTGGGGCCGCCTCATGCTGGTGAGTAACGGAGGTCAAGGTGATGCAGAACTTATCGTTCTACCCCACCTCCAACGACGCTACTGTGCAGAAGGTCCCCTTCAGATGATCTCAGGGGGCGGGCTAGAATATATGGAAGAAAGCGGTTCGTCAAGTACCCTGCTCCCAAGCCATAAAGGACTTTAAGGGTCAAATCCAGCACTTTGAATTGTGTCCAGAAATGATCCAGAAGCCAATGTAGCTGCTGCAGCAATGGTCCTATAGAATTGAACTGCCAAGCTCCAGGGACCACCCAGGCTGCTGCGTTCTACACTCATCATAGTTTCTGGACAGTCTTCAAGGGCAGCCCAACATAGAGCATGTTACAGTAATCAAGTCTTGACGAGCAGCTGTGAATCCAGGAGAACTCCCAAGCTTGCAAATTTACTCCTGAAGCGAGAGTGCAACCGCATTCAGAACAGGCCAATAGTCCAGCACCTACCTTACAGATTTCTGGATCAAGAGAACCTGTTTTGTCCAGATTGAATTTCCCAACTTCCTCCAAGAAATGCTCCAGGAGAACCAAGGGGCAGGGCTCCCTCACCCGGTTGGAGTTGGTGTTGCTGTTGTGCCTCTGCTGGGGCCATTGCTGCTGCTGCTCTCTCTCTCTCTCTCTCTCTCTCTCTCTCTCTCTCTCTCTCTCCCCCCCCCCCTGGGGTGGGGAGGTCTGACAATGTGGCAAAGCACGACACTATCACAATCACATGCATCAAAATCTCATATTCGGAAAGTACTGAAAAATGGAGCCATTACTGTCCTTGTGTCCATTATAATCACCCTCCAAAGTTAATCTCTGAGTCACTGAAGGCATCTTACTAATTACCCAACACAAACCTGAAGCTACGTTTACAGGAGAGCTCCAAGATGGGTGCGGCGTATCAAAGAAAGGTACATTTCTGAACTCAAGCTGTCAGTATTTTGATTCCTTACCTCTCTCACACATCACCCGTCCCCCACAATACATAAAAGCTGGAGAGAATTTCTGAGAGGGGCTGATTTCACGCAACATTGGGGACAATAATAAGTGTATTCTTGATAAGGAACACTTGGTGTACTAATGCACTTTAACGCACTGCAAAATGTCAGCTGATAAGTGGATCAAAGAGATAATTGCAGCAAGTCAGTTCCAACAAGACTCTTTATTACAAATATACGCATGTCTGGCAAGAGTGTCAGTTCCTAAATGTTAATAGCTTGGTTTAATATTTTTATGTATATTGTAGTGCTGCTGCTTCAAAACTGCATTTTCAAAGGGATCATTTGCAGCTGTTGCGCCGAGGGCGATGGTGTCCAGTGTGCAGGTGCGAACCGCGTCAACCCAGAAGGAGGATGGCGAAGGAAAGGCAGTGGTGGGAGGCGGGGAAGGGGTGGGGAGGGGACGGGCAAAACTGGGCAGGGAGGAGGAGGAGGAATGGGGACCAGGGAGGCTGCGAGAGGGGGTGGATCTGGCGGTGCTGGCATGCGGCAGATTCTATTCCCCATTTTACAAGCCTCCCCACCCCTTTTGCCTCGCTGGACTTGCACCTTGTCACAGGTGCAAAGAGACCCATTGCGGAGCAAGAGACTTACGGAGGAGTAAGAGGAATTAATTCTCCTTTCTCCTCTGAAGCCTCCAATCCACACCACCACCTCCCCACTGGTTACAGTGCACTCATTTTCAGCGCGGCAGCATCCGTGGGGGGGGAGAAGGATAGGATTGGGCTCTCAATGGAGTAGAATGTGGCTAGAGATGTGCATTTGGATGGGCGCTCCCTCTTATCCCCATCCACATTCTGCTCCAAGTAGTCAGCGATATGAAACTATTAGCTAAGGGTGGATTGGCTCAGTGGATACAGCAATGGTGGGAATACTTTTTTCTCTTTTGACACCCAGTTTCTTGCACACCGTTTCAATCACACCCTTTTCCTAAAGTGTAGACCCTTGTCTGAATACCAGGTGGCTGAAGCTGATCAGGCAGCTACTTTCCAGTGATGTAGACTTGAGTCTATTGACTTGGACTCAGTCGGACTCAAGTCGCGTCAATGGGTGCCTTACCAGAAAGGACAAAGAAGCAGCAGCAACAGCCAGGAGGAATAATTAGGTTGAAGAGGATTTTTTTTAAAAGTGGAAATTCACACAATCTTGAGGGGAAAACATTTGACCCCATCAGCCAAATTTGAACCAAAATACCAGTTTGTGCAAATCCTGACAATCAAAACTGTAAAATATTTGGCACATCTCCACTAAAACATTTGGGGCTGGGTCCTTCTGGAACAGAAAGTCTTTAACTCTTTAAACTCTGGATTAACTTTTTCACTATGCTCCTGAAACTGTCCTAGGGCTCTTTTTTTTCCCCATATTTTGTACCATATTGTTTCTGTGGTTTGCAAAAAAAAAAAAAAAAGGGAGGGACTTATAAATACATGGACAGTATTTGGTAGCTGGTACTTAACAGCAGCCAATATTTGTTTGATTTTTATAGCTGACACACAATGGTATTTAGTATTTGAGAGATCAAAAGCTGTTCTTGACAGCTTACGACATTTCGTATTTCATGCCTGCCACAATCAAGACGATCAAGGACCGCTAACAAGTGTACCCTGCTCAGATTGTGGAGTCGCATTTCACATCAAAGCATCAATTCAAACTGGTGACATTAAAATATAAAGAGCAAAACTGGAACGCTGGGCTATTTGTTTCAGCTCAAATAAAGACACAGGCAAGTGATGTTCAGTTGTCCGTCATTGCCAGTCATCGTTTCCACTTTCCAAGTCCCGGTCTCGACTCTCTGCCGTGTGGGATTTTTGAACTTTGGAGTCAGCGCAGTTGTCACTCCAGCTCCGAAGGCATCTTGAAGGTCTTGCAGGCAGCAACACTGGTTAACAACTCTTTAAGGAAACTTGACAAAATACAGTCGCTCCTGTGGAGAGTTTGTTTCTCCTCCCAACCCTTGCTTCTTTACCTCTCAGCCATCTGTCCTCTCCCATTATGTCCCTTGTCTCTTGCAATAGACACGTTACATCCCAGATGCCAAGAGGCCTGTCCTCTCTTTTTTCCGGAATGACAACTCTTTTTCATAACAAACCTCTTAAGGCAACAGCCACTTGAAAACAAATGAACCAAATGCAAAGTCCTTCGGGGTAAGGAAGGAAATAGAGGCATCTATTGCTAATGAGGTCAGTCTATGGCCAAATGTGCCGTCTCAATATTAGCCTGTAAAAATGCACTTAACAACAACAACAACAACAACAACAACAACAACAACAACAACAACAACAAAATACATCTGAGGACTGTTGAAATCCCCTTGAAACTATGAGAAGGGCGGTCTAGGGCTCAGGTCCAAAGAGATACCATAGACATCCCTTAGAATGTTTTGCTTTTTCTGGCAGCATTCTATGTCTGATCCCAAAATGGCCCTGTTTTGAAAACCCCTTCAGTCTCCAAAGGGTGTTGCCCAGTGGCACAGAGAGCTGTTGCTTACAGAGAACAAACCCAAAGCTCTTCAGCCATGCAGAACCAGTTCTGTGCGTCTTTGGGTCTAGAATCTCAGTGATGTGTGTGATGACTCTCTGAGTAGCTTTGCTTATTTTTGAGACCGTCTCTCTCCCTTCTCAAATTTCCTTCACACACAGCAGGTCCTCACTTAAAGTTGTCGATAGGTTCTTGGGAATGGCAACATTAAGCGAAATGACTTATAACGAAACCAATTTTACTGTAGGCTAATTGATATACATAAACAAGAGTTTAAATTTTACGGCATATTGATGTCATTATGCCACGTCAATTACTTCCGGGTTGCAGAGCCGTAAAAAAAAGTCGAAGACAGCAAAGAGGTGACAGCCCCTTCTCTGCCTTTGGCATTCTTTATGGCTGCCACCTGCGAGCCAAAAGCAGCGAAAGGGTGACAGCCCCTTCACTGCCTTCGGCTTTTTTCGCAGCTCCTGACTGTGAGATGAAGGCGTGCAAATAGCTTCTGACTCGTGCTGCTTTGGCTCACAGGGTGCAGGTGAGTGGCTGCGTGAGCCAAGGGGGGAGTGTTACACCCCCCCTTGGCGTCTTCGGCTTTTTTCCTGATTCCGCCTGCAAGCAGAAGCCATGACTCAGATTCGGCTCAGTTGTGAGCGGTGAGAAATACTGTTCACAGCTGAGCCTGCCAGCCATGGTGTCAACCCCACATGACCCCGAAATTGGCATCCCCCTAGTGATAGGTAAAAAGGTAAAGGTGACCCCTGACAATTAAGTCCAGTTGTGTCCGACTCTAGGGTGTGGTGCTCATCCCCATTTCAAAGCTGAAGAGCCAGCGTTGTCCGAAGACGCCTCCGTGGTCATGTGGCCAGCATGACTGTCCTTGCCGCAGCACGTAGCATGCAGCTGGAACACGGAGCACTGTTTACCTTTCCGCAAGCGGTACTTATTTATCTACTCACACATTAACATGCTTTAGAACTGCTAGGTTGGCAGGAGCTGGCCAAGCAACGAGAGCTCACCCCATTGCGGATTCGAACTGCCGACCTTTCGATCGACAGCTCATGGTTCAGCGGTTTAACTCACTGCGCCACCCGCTAGCCTTCCCCTAGTGATGCCAGTGTGTAAAACTGCAGCAAAAATCCACCCATCCACTCATTCACATAACCCAATGATTATGGCATACATAATAACAATGATAAGGTGAGCATGTTTTTCAATAGTGACCTTGTCAGAACCATCATTTCCAGCAGGGATCAAAGCCTTGCAATAACAAAGGACAAAAACAGGGACAGCTTGTGAGTTGAGCAGGAGGTGGTTCACCCATCTTCTATCTCTGAAGATGCAGTTGTCCCTGAAGCAAATGAGTTTGGGGTTTCTCTACGACCAAATCAAGAGAAGAGTGTCAAGAGAAGTCAACAGAGGGTTCAATGAGACTTCCAAAACTTCGTAGGGTGGAAAGCCACCTGCCACTGCCTGTCAAGACTGATTCACCTCACAGGGTTGTGGTCCAGTGCAAATGAATGAAGTGGTCAAGTCCTAAGGTGATGTTGCATTGTCCAGCCTGCAGGAGTGTGGAGGAAGGGCCCCAAGGCACCGTGCAGCGCTCCTGTGCCAGGGATGAGAAGGGTCTTCTCCCTCAAATGCCTGCTTACCGGTTCCCAAAAGGTATTCGAGAGAGAGAGGGCTCACAGTTTCATCTGTGTCTGCCCCCTCTCCTTGGCACAGTTTCTGAGAGTCTCCTTTCTCACCCCACTTTCTCAGATGTCTTAGGACGGTATGGAGAGGATGCCTCTTTGGAATGGTCCACTTCAGTTCACCACTTAAAAGTTTGAGGCATCTGGTGGGGCCACTGTGTGATACAGGAAGCTGGACTAGGTGGGCCTTTGGCCTGATCCAGTAGGGCTCTTCTTATGTTCTTATGTTGACTGCCTACCTGACACGACTTCCTGTTTGCCTTCAGACAACCAGCCCTGACAGAACCCAGGTTTTTCCAGATTGTTCTGGCACTCTGTCCATTCCACCAGACTAGTTCTTACAATTGAACTGGATTGTTTATAATTGGACTGAATCAAAGACTCATTTTTTCCGAGACCTGCTGTTAGGGATGCTCCTTTGACTCTCCATCCCTCATAATGACAGATAACCCATCCTTTGTTCTGTCACTACTGACATTCGCTCCTCCGCAGCCTGGAGAAGTGAAAACGAAGACACAAAATGCCCCTTCTCATCCATCATGCAGTGCATATTTAGTGATGTGCTAATTCCTGTGAGCATTATAGTGAAATTAGCTTTCAACACGGAATGTCTAATTGTCATGGTATCTTGTGTTTGTTGAGCTGATTATCAATTTGTTGGGAATGGTAATACACCTTACTCTGAAAGCTTCAAACTAATTGGTCGGATTGTCAAGCAATTATGGTGGTGGTGGTGGGGTTATGACAGTGTCAGCGCAATCCTATCCAACTTACACCACCGGTGTAACCAGCAGTGCAGCAAGAATGGGAGGCCCCAGAATGGAAAGGGGATTCAAATCCCCTCCCAAGGGGGATTCAAAGGGAACTTGTATCCCCTTTCCGTTCTGGGGCCTCCCGTTCTCACTGCACCGCTGGTTACACTGGCGGTGTAAGTTGGATAGGATTAAGTGTTATGTTTTGTGCTCAAGGGCCATGATTCAAAGGATGACTACATGGTAAGCTTGTCATATATGTGGTGAGGCTCCCGGTACAGAACTATGGCCAGGAAAGTAAAGTAAAATGATTCAGTGCATGCATGGCAATGGTTATATGTGCCTAATTATTTATTAACAGTATTTATATACCACTTTTCAACAAAAAGTTCACAAAGCGGTTTATAGACAAAATCAAATGATTAAATGGCTCCCTGTCCCAAAAGGGCTCACAATCTAAAAAAGATGCAGAACGCCACCAGCAAACAGCCACCAGAAAAGAGACTGTGCTGGGGTGAAAGGGGGGCAGTTACTCTCCCCCTGCTAAATATAAGAGGAGCACCCATTGAAAAAGTGCCTCTTGCCCAGTTAGCAGGGGTCCTAATGGAAGGAACTTTTTAGCCTTGCACCCAACAGTGCTCTTGACATGAATAATACTAGTGGAGTGGAGGGAGAACCTATCTTCATGTTATATAGTTGCTCATATTTCCGCTCACAACATACAGTAGATCCACTTCAGACCTTTATTTTATTTATTTATTTTATTTTTCACTTTTTTATACCGCCCTTCCTCCAAGGAGCTCAGAGTGGTGTACATATTTCCTCCCCTCCTTTTTGTCCTCACAACAACCCTGTGAGGTAGGTGGGGCTGAGAGATAGTGACTGGCCCAAGGTCACCCAGGAAGCTTCGTGGCTGAGCGGGGATTTGAACCTGGATCTTCCAGGTCTAAGCCCGACTCCCAAACCACTACACCATCCTGGTTTTGTTCCCGTAATAGGTGAGCATGACCATAACATAACGTGTGCTATGTCCACTTCAAGCAGATGCCCATGTGTCTTGAGGGTCAAATTTTGAGATCCTCCCACCACCTTTTTTCTGAGGGGAGGAACACATAATTCAGGATTCCATGTACAGCATGCCTAAACACATCTGTACTGAATGCTCATTTCGAACGTTATGTTATGGTCGTAGTGGAGGAGGGGTGTCCATTTGCCTGCCCCTCCAATATGGGAACAGAATCTTCAGTTGCTGATGCTGACTTTGCCCTATATATTTGATTGCAACCTTTCGCTGCCTAGAATGTCTTTAATGCTGACTCATAGATATGAGGCTGTGCTGTTAGCACAGCATGTGCTAGCTTTGAATAATTGGTTACCTTCAAGTCTTCATTTTAAGAATTGAGGTAAATAAGCCAGCAGAAAGGCATAGCCTGAACTGAAGCAATGAAATATAGCAGACATTATTTTTACAACGCGATTTTGTTGGGACTCACTCCGTCAATAAATCACAACTGAACAAGGAGTTTGGAGATTCACAGCCACTAAGACATTTTAAGAGGTCTGCAGTTATAAATATTGAAGATGAAAAGCCGTTCCCCTTTATATGTTTCTCATAGTTTTGCCAATACACCTTTTTGCAAGGCACGTGTGATAATACCTTATTTCTGTGCAACATAAAAGTGCAGTCTTCTTCAGTTTGTGTCCTGTTTCAGCTGGAAGGTGATGGAGCACGATCTAGGGAAAACAACCTGGAGAGGCAGCACAGTTCAGCGGAAATGAGCTGGCAGCAGAAAACAAAGAATCGGGCGACCTGAGATGCTCCAGGACCTGGGACAGCTCCCTGGGTACAGAAGATGTTATTCCAACAAAATGAAAAGTCCACATGATGCCCTACATTCCCAAGTGAGGAATTCTAGTGATCCTTCTAGTGAGTCTGCAAACATTTTAAAAGGGCTGTGCTCTGGCTTGGAACCCCTGCTCTTTGGTCTCAATCTGTGACTTTGGTCTCAATCTGTGATTTTGGTCTCAATCTGTGATTTTTTAGTGGGAACTTCTAGGAGAGCAAAGAGTCTTAAGTAGTTGATGGGTGCATTCAGGCTGCTCACTCAACTACCCAGCACTACAAATTCCGGGGTGGTGTGTCCTGTGAGCGGGGGAGGGGTTGCTGTCATACATGTTGTGCCCTGCCCACAACACAATTGAGACCATTTTTTGTTCATGTTAAATGCTGGTGTGAAATAAAAAAAATGTTCTTGTTTTAACTTTTATGTGTTCTGAATCCTGCAGCAGCAGAGGATGATGCTTTTGAGACACACGTTGTAGCCTGAGGAAGGGAGGAAATATCACCAGCAATGCCTGGCTGTGATTTAGGGAATGAGATGAGCATAGTTAGAATCATTACTGCATTGCTTAGCAGAGATTGCTGTGGTTGTGAGCGACACGGAGGCAACTGGCAAGACTAAAAGTTTTGAGTAAACATTAGGGGAGAGTGTTTCTGTTAATTAAGTAATAGCCCAATCCAAACAAACATTTACGACAGTGGGACAGAGGTTTCGCTGTCAAAAATGGCCATATGGCAGTGCCCACATCGCACCACCAGTGGTCACTTTGGAGCTGCCACTGCAAATGATGGTGGTGTCAGCGGCCCATCACTGCTACCAGCTACCCCATGGGAGCACAGGTAAGCCTGAGGTGGGAAGAATAAAGTGGGGGGAGGAACAGAGGTATTTCTGGGTGGGAGCAGGTGGGAGGCAGAATAGGGGAGGGAGGGGTGGATCCTGGTAGCACCAGCCTGCGCCAGGATCCTGTCCCCATTCCCTCTCCTCTTCCCACTCCCTTACTTGCAAAATGTCCGGCACAGATCTGAGGAGACCCATTGAGGCAGTGGAGACTTGCCCCAGAATAAATGTTCCTTTAGCAAAAGGAGACCTCTGCGACTGCGCCGGCCCCCCCCCCCGCTATAGGGGGCAACACTGCCTCAGCAGGGGTTTTCAGTTAGGATTGGGCTGTCAGAACAATAAGATTGCTGAGCACATGGAGGAGAAATTACACTCATGAGAAAGGCTATATGTTGTGGCAGGATGGATGGGGTCATGGGGTTGAGCAAAATAACCATGAACAATAAAAAAATGACTGCAGTAGGAGCAGCAAACATATATTACACTTTTACATGTTCATGAGCTAATAAAATGAAGGAGTTGCTGGAGGAGAAGGCTCATCAATAATTCACAGAGAGCATGCTTTCTGACTCTGTGGAGGTCTCTTGCAGCACAAATGTGTGCATGCGCACGCACACGCGCGCGCACACGCACACGCACACACACATATGCTGGAAACCAGCATGCTGGATAATCCCCATAAGGGAAGTGGGGACCATGCGAAGGCTGCTCCATCCACAGATGTTCATCCCACATGTGTAGGACCATTGTATGAAAGACGGGCCGGCCCAGCCATGAGGCCAACTGAGATAGCTGCAGGTTGACAGGTGGAAAGCATCTCCATCCACCCAATTACATCCACTGATCCTTCTTCTCCCACTTCTGGGGTTTGAAAAGACAGAGATAAAGCAAAAGAGTTTGTGTGGGGGTTAAGAGTATCTGATCTCTGATGCTTTAGCCCATCACTCTCCACACCCTCTTCTCTTTCACTTCCTCTCCTGCTCCATCCCTCTCTCTTTTCAAACCTGGGTGGGAGGTGCAGGGTCCCCCCCCAAAAAAAGAGGGGGACAGAATTTGGCATGCCACCTCAGGCATTAGGCCACTGAAGACCACCTGCTCCCATATGAACCTGCCTGTTCATTAGTGTCTTTGTTGGAAGCCCTTCTCTAGATGCCCCTCCCCCACTTTCTTAGCTTAGGCCTGTGGCAACCAGATAGGGCCTTTTCAGTGGTGGCACCCCGATTATGAACATTCTTAGTGGGCATTCGATTGGTGCTTGTTCCTCTAACATTTCATTGCCAGCAAACGCATTCTGATTCTTTTTGCTGCCATGACGGTTCTGTTTTTATTGACTTTGATGTTTCCATTGTCTTTTTTATTGCTGTTTTGATTGTTTATGTTTCTGCTTGTATTCTTTTTTAAATTCCTGCTGCTTCTGCCTTTGATGCTCTTTTATTGCAGTTGTATTGCTTTGTTTTGACTGAATAGTTTTCATCTTTATTGTTAGCCGCATTGCAAGCTTTTATCCTGAAAGGTGCCATGCACATTTTTTAAATAAAAGAAACAGAAATAAAATGTGCACCCCTTAACATGCACAAGGAATTTGCATCTGAATGTTTGGTCTCTAATTGTAGCCTTAGCAGTAGACTCACTGTATAGCTGTTGCCTCTGAACCTTCTACACTAACATGTGCAGCATAGTCCAATGAACGAATATGAGATCCAGGGACAAGGAAATTTGCAACACCAACTACATGGAACCGTTAACCAGACCAGTGCCAGCCCAGCCCCATCTCAGCAGTACGTTTACCACCTGGAGGTTTTTTTTTTAAGTTGAGCTGCTCTTCTGGTGTTGCTGGGCTTTGAGAGGGAGTGAAGAGAGAGAAAGAAGATTGGCAGCGGAGAGGCAACATGGCAGCCCCAGTGGGAAGCCTCTAACCCCCTCCCCCAAGGGACAGAACACACCTCTGGCCCTTGAAGCTAATTCCAGTGGAGTAGTATTTCCTGCAGGTGTTGGTGCAACCAAAGGGGACGACACTAAAGGCTGATCTACACCAACTCTGTTTGCGCTTGGAGGCTTGCGAGCGTAGGGGACAGGACGCCCTGCCCTGAGACGCTGCCCTGGTCTCCACCAGTTTCTTCCATGCGTTGTCTACCTGCTTGTCCCTCCTGATTGGTTGCTTGCTGCCCCCCTGTGATAGGTTCACTCCATGTCCCACCCTCGCTTTCTTCTGATTGGCCGAAAAAAGCCAAACATGAGCATGGCCCACGATCGATCGCAATGGAACTTGGGAGAGCACAGCTTTCCAGCGTTCTGTGGTGATCGGTTAGAAAGGAAGCCACACCGCTCTGCACAGGCCGTATGTGCCTGGGATGCGCCGGGATTCGTGTGGCGTAGATCAGCCTTAAAGGGACAGTTGCCCTTTTTGGTCATCCCTCTGGAGTACCACAAGGGTGAGGGCACCAGTTCCCTTTCCCTGGAAGAATCCTGTTGAGGGGATTTTTTTTTCTTTCTAGAGGAGGGGATTGTTTGGCACATTGGTAGGGAAGAATTCAGTCAGTGGCCCTCCCCTTGAACTGTGGTGAGAACATGAAGTTCTTAGAGGGCGGGACCTTGGTGATATTGCTTCTTGTAGTCTGTTATCTTCCTATTTCCATCCAGAGTCTCTCTGGTGTTTTGGGTGCTTGGAAGGCCCAAAACACATGTGGGTGGGATTTTGGTAGAGGTTCAAGTGCTGGGGAGGGGGATCTGCCAGCTGGAAGGAGTGCAGGGTACTGGTAGATTTACAGTGCAATCCTGACTAACTATCCTAACTATCCGGATCCTATCCTTGTTCCTGGACAATTGAGATCAGCCTGGTAGTCTACTCAGGATCCCCCAGTGTAGCACTGCCTGGCCCCAATGGGCCTCCTCAGATTTCCACCAAGAGGAGGCCGTGTAACAGGCATCTCCCAGCATCACCATCTGGGACCTGTCAGCCAAGTAGGAACAGAACCACTGCAAGGCAATGCCCCCAAGTCCCAACTCGGCCAGCCGGTCCATGTTTGTCCTTACCGGAGCTTGGGGGTGCTTCGGGGAGGTCTGCGCAACCCTCTGCAGGCCTCTCCGATCTGTGGATAACCTGAAAAACGGTGACCTGAAAATCACCACTTTTCAGCGACCCGAAGATCGGGGAGGCGTGCAGAGGGTCGCACAGGCCTCCCCGAAGCATCCCCAAACTCCGATAAGGACGAACAGGGCATTTTCAGGGGCGTTTTCGGCAGCAGTGATCCCCGGGATCGCCACCGCTGCTTTCCCCCCCCCCCCCCGCCCCTGCGAAACACTCAGAGTTCTCCCTGCCTCGTGGGGAGAACTTTGAGAAACGCTGCTGTATCCTATGCCCCCTCCCAGGCCCTTTCAGCTGACATGGGGCGGCATGATTCCCTGCCATCTAAAGAGCTGGCAGAGACAGAGTAGCCCCATTGTAGCAGCTGGGCTTACCTTAGGTAAGCGGACAAATGCCCGCTTCCCCTGAGTAGACCCCCAGCATGGCCCTTCCCCGGATAGGATTCAGCAACCCGCTGGGAGAGGAGAGGATTGGGCTGCCTGTCTTTGCTGCCCCAGGGGGGAGGACTAGATCGGATAGGTTCGGGTTACAGGAGAATAGAATTCAGTTGAACTTTCGATAGTCAGAAACCTCTCCAGGGTAAGAGCAGTTTGACAATGGAGCCAGTTCCCAGAGGCAGGGGTGGGCTTAGTATCATTGCTGCCGTTTTGAAAGAAAAAGTCCGCATTGCTGAAAAGAGTCCTGTTTGCTGCAACCCAACAGTGATCATCAGATTTCAAATCAGCATCAGCATCAGGCATGAGGGAGCAATAGAACTCCAATAACGGATAGATACCTGTGATTATACACTGTACTGGGAATAGGATAAAATGCCTTCATGTCCTATTCATTTTGCCTCAGGAAATGGCTTGACAGGCTCCCTGTTTGAGTTTGCCAAGTGAAAAAGGTGGAAACCTATGGCTAGAGTTGGATTTTGGCCCTAAAGAACAGATCTCTTTAAAAAAAAACATAAGGCAGCTCACAAAGACTCCGTGATCCCATCAATATTTATGCACCTGACTCTACAGCATCTGTGTCTCTTACAAAGGGCCATCAATACAAGATATCAGCCCCAGTGACAAGTTACATTTTATTCCTGTCAACACACAAAGATGTTCATATTTTCTGTGCCGGCAGAGCACTCAATCTTCTTGGGGTTTTTTTCTCATATGTTTGGCCATCGGGCTACGTATCAGAGGCTATGGCTTGGAGTCAAGGCTCCACCAGCAGGCGCGTCACTAGACCGTGGCGGGGGTGGCGGGCCGCCGCGGGGTGACGCGCACGTCAAGGGTGACGCCGCGCCACCCCGCTCCGCGCGTCACCTCTGAGGCCTGGAGAATGCCTCAGAGAGCGTCCACCCCAGCCGGCGGTCCGCGGCCTTCTGACCAGGCCCATTGCGCCAAAGCATCATTTCTTAGCTTTTTCGCGCATGCGCACAATGTTTCTGACGGCAAGAGGGCAAGAGGGCCCACTTGCCCTCAGAAACGTTGTGCGCATGCGCGAAAAAGCTAAAAAATCACATATTGACGCATTGGGGCCTGTCAGAAGGCCCCGGACCGCCGGCTGGGGTGGACGCTCTCCGAGGCATTCTCCAGGGGGAGTGTACAAGGGGTGACGCGCGCCCACCTGCACATGGGTGACGCGCGCGTAGTGACGCTTCTGACACCAGTGGTGCTCTGTCCAGGCAAAGGGCTTCCCCTGGGTGACAGTCCATCAATACTTCCCAAATTCCCCCCCCCCCCAAGATCAGGGGCCCCTCCAGAGCTCTACGTAGGGCTGCCTTTGAAGATGGTTTGGAAACTGCAACTAGTGCAGAATGCAGCTGCCCGGGTGGTTGCCGGGGCCTGTCGGTTCGACTCAGTCGGACCATTGCTCCGGCGGCTACACTGGCTGCCGGTTCGTTTCCGGGCACAATTCAAAGTGCTAGTTTTGACTTTTAAAGCCCTTAACGGCTCGGGTCCAGGGTATTTGAGGGACCGCCTCCTTCCTTATAATCCGACCCGTACTCTGAGGTCATCGGGGGGTCCTGTTAACTGTGCCGCCATTGACGGAGGTGAGAGGGATGGCGGCGCGGAATAGGGCCTTCTCGGCAGTGACGCCCCAATTATGGAATTCCCTCCCCCTGGAATTAAGAATGACTCCCTCTTTAGAGACCTTTCGGCAGGACCTTAAGACATTTTTATTTAGGGAAGCATTTGATGTCTGACATGGTGGACTGGCGTTTTAACAAATGGCTTCTTAACAAAGTAAATACAGGTTGACCCACTGGGGTTGTTTTTAGTTTTTTGTTTTAATTGTTTTTAATTACTTGTTTTAATTTTTAATGTATATGTATTTTAATGTTGTAAGCCACCTTGAGTGCCCTCGCTGGGAGAAAGGCGGGATATAAATTCTTTAAATTAATAAGTAAATAAATAAATAAATAAATAAATAAATAAATAAATAAATAAAGCATCTGTGACCTTTTGTTGTTGTTGTTTAATAGCACTACATAAATATTCGTAATATTCTTCCTTATCATCACCATCTTCTGTCATTTGCATTGACCGCCATTATGCTTCTGGTTTCAGTTCAAGTGCAGGTATGTACTTTTGAATATTTAAGGAGCAAACCCAATATGAAACAAAAGAAGTCTTAAGTTTCCAATGGAAGCCTAAATAGGCAGAATTCTGTTCTTCATTCAATAGGGAGGGAATTCCACAGTTTTGGTGCCACTGCAGAGAAGGCCCTTCTTCTCATCGCCACCAGTCAAGCTTCAGAGACTATCCTGTGTTAGGGCCCTTACTCCAGAGTAAGCTTTAGGGCACATTTGCGATGGCTTAGAGAGGTGGAGCACACACTCCGCCACTCTATAGTTAGAGAGGATTGGACTGTTAGAACGTGTTGCAGTAATCCAGACGATGTCACCCTTCATAGACCACCATGATCAGGTTTGAACAAATCAGGAAAGGACACAGCTGGCACACCAACCAAAATAGGACAAACTGGCGGGAGGTGTGGTCCTAAGGTTGAACTGCCTGAAGACTGCCAGAAGTTAAACAGAAGCAGCCCGTTTTGTGCTGGAAGGGAGACCAGATGGCACTGATAACCTGTCATGACCCTCGGTGAGAGAGTCGCTATTGCATGCCATGGTGAGAGAACGGACTGGAATGTTGGAATGCTGGGAATGTCAGTAGCAGAGCGATAACAACTGGAAGATCCCCTGTTTGGCATGATTTGTGGCTGCCTGCAGTAAGCTCGAGGGTTGTGTTATGTCGCTAAGTGAAGATGACTACACCATGGAAGGAAACCATCTGGAGTTGAAGGGTTTGATAAATTGTAAAGACCCTTATCGGGTCTAGGCAACCTGCCTATGTAAACCACCTTGAGAAATATCTGAAGAGCAATCTGTGGATAAGAAACGTGGTATATAAATATAGAAATAAAATTCCATGACCTGCTTCCACAACCACCTTACCTGCTCCGATGTGGTTTGGGTGAGCAATTGGCATTGCACATGTGGCCTCCAGACATTTGCACCAGCAGTCTTGCTGCGCACAACAGCAGAGGGCCTTTTGCAGTGATTGGGACGGCAGCTGATTGGGAGTTCTGCCACAATAAGTGCCCATTAGGGTTCGGTTGCCCGTCACTATAGTACACCAGCTCTCAATTTGTGTTGACAATTTTACAATTTATTATTGTACATTGTCTTGAGTGCTGGAAAGGAAGCTAATCGATGCTTTATAAACAAACAAACAAACAAACAAACAGAAGTGCTGTGAGGTTGCACCCAAACCAGTGGTCCTCTACCTACGGGTACCTCCTTTCCTGGGATGACTGTAGCCCAGGCTTCCTCCTGAAATTTTGGCGTGTTTTCCCATGATTTAAAGAGGCTCGTTATGATCTACATCTTGGAAATCTTTTAAAGTCATTTGTGAATGATGCCATCTTAGAAGGCTGATTGCAAGGGACAAAAGCTGCTTTGTAAATTGTACTGTGAAAGACGATGAGAAAGAGATAGATGAGCTCATAATATTTCAGCAATCAACTATCGTCATAATGAATCTGAACATCAGTTTTTTCCATCTTCTCCTGGGACATGATGGATGAATATTTGTTTCTGTTTTGTCTGTAATCTTGTTTGTAAGACAATCAAACAGTGTGCAATGGGGTTGAGAGGAAAATTCTGAGTATTACTGATGAGGACCATAATAATTATGTGCATTTTGGGGGAGAAAGGCTATCTAGAACAGAGACAAATGTTCAGAGATGAAATTTGCATTCCATAAGTATGACTGGTATAAAGAATGCAAATCGGATGCAAAGTTCTCTTCTGGTTTGTGGCTTCCATTTGGAAAATTCAACCATAAGACAAATGAAGACCTCAACCTAAGCGGAAACACAGCAAACTCAGATTTCACTGATCCAAACATCACAAGCCACAATGTCCCAGAAGGAACACAACAAAACATTTGTCATGTGTCTAAATGATGATGTAACTTTTATGCACTGCTCAGATTGGTGGACAACCAGTCGCAATCATGTCTTCATGACTGATGGCGTGGATCAAGTCATTACAGTTCTGGGGGGACAGTTTACAATGTGACACGTATTTAAATGGAAGTGAATGAACTGCAAGTTGCCACTACATTGCACGTAAAGCAAACTGTGAGGAGAAACTGGAAGGCTCCTGTGAGAATTCGGAGGAAAACTAAATCATTTTCAGGACATTTCCCATTGCTTTGGCCTGTCTGTAACCATTTCACCCACAGCTATATCATGTACCTTCTACAAGGAGCCCAACTGAAAAGCAAGTCTTGCAGTTGTTGTTGTTGTTCAGTCGTTAAGTCGTTTCCGACCCTTCGTGATCCCATGAACCATATCCCGCCAGGCCTTCCTGTCCTCCACTATCTTCCTGACCCCCAAACCAGGAGCAAAGCTGAAAGGAGGTCATGTGGGGTCCTGGCCCCCAACAGATATATTCCAGGTCTCCTTCTGGACAAAACCTGTGGAAATAAAAGAGAAAGCAGCTAGGCAGCCAAGTTGCAGAAAGAAAGAAAGAAAGAAAGAAAGAAAGAAAGAAAGAAAGAAAGAAAGAAAGAAAGAAAGAAAGAAAGAAAGAAAGAAAGAAAGAAAGAAAGAAAGAAAGAACTTCTCACAACCATCTAATTTTATTTTTACCTATTCGTAAACTCTACCTGTCTCATTGCAGTGATTGTGGCTTTCTGTTGCAAGAGAGAATCGGAGCTACATTTCTGGTGGCTTATAGCATACTTGGTGATTGTAATTGCAGAATGTGTTCTTGGTACAATGCCAGGGGAGGGTAAGTCTTGTCTTGCAAATGCCCCTGAAAATAAGAAACAATATTATCTCAAGTGGACAAGAAGTCCCCCTCCCCACAGAAACACACTGATCAATGCCATTAAAATAGAGAAGGATATCCACTTAATGTACACTCTGTAATAAAAAATGTGCTTTAAACTGTCAACTGTACACTAAAAGTCTCACTTTTCTTGCCAATTTAGCATAAAGAGGACTACAGAGGCTGTCACTAATTAATACTGATTAGTCAACCATGTTCTATTCCCTTTATCTTGCACTAACAACGTAGGCTATCAAATACGAACACACACTGGAGTGCCACTGAACAACATAACCCTTCTGATAAATGGGCATCTGCCTTCCATCCTGGATGGCTGCCATGAGAACATCCAGGAGTTAAACATACAGCATGCACTCATGAGACGTACCATAATTTGTTGGCACACAAATGCTGCTCTGCCACGGGCAGCCCAGTCCAGCCTAAGGCCTCAGCGGCACAATTCAGGCACAAAAGCAGCCTAAGTGCTTTAGGCTCGAGTTGTGACTGAATTGTGCCGGAGAGGCCAAATGTGTGCTGCAATTGTGACGGGCGTAGGACGAATTTACGACGGACGTCGCGCGCATGCGCACTACGGGCGCCGGCACAATTCCGGCACAACTTCGGCCTAAGAGTGGGCGTTCCATGGGCGTCACGGGGGCGTCACGGGGGCGGTTACGAATTTGGGTCGGATTCCAGACACTGGCGAGCTCCGACATGCCCCCTCGAGCACAACTACGGCACAAAATTTAGGTCAACAAAAAAGGTGGACTCAAATTTGAGGAGACCCATAGGAGCCATTTTACCTTACCCACTCCAGCCCTCTCCTGAAAAGTTCTAACACCCTACTCTTGAGTTATGCCTGAGTTAGGACGGAATAGCTGTGGCATAACTCTGGAACCGGACACAGATAGTTACCCTATCAGCACTCAGCCGCACCCAGCCTCTTTCCCACAAAAGCCCAGCCCCAGACCTCCAGTCTCTCTCTCTCTCTCTGAGCACGTGGCGTGGGGTCCTGTCCCCCAGCAGCCACAAAGTGGGACTTTGTCGGTGGAGGGCAAAATTCACAAACACCCCACTTCTCTCTTCTCTCCTCCTCTCTCCTCTCTGCCCCCCTCAAGGGCAGAGAGGGCTGTTCAGGCTGTGGCCAAACTGTTTACTGCTGTGCCTGGGCAGCTGCCTCCATGCCAGTGTTTGCTAACCCATGTCTTTCTCCCAGCCCCTCTGTCCCCCCCCCACAGGCAACAACACCAGCAGGTAAGTGCAGGTAAGAGCAGGGAACGTGCTGACATGAGTTCTGACTACTGCCTCTTTGCATATAGAAATATAGGTAGGATACATGCCTGTTTACCAATGTCTTGTCTCATAGCTGCCTGCAATGCCTTCTCTGAAATGCCTCTTTACCAATGTCTTGTCTCATAGCTGCCTGCAATGCCTTCTCTGAAATGCCTCTTTACCAATGTCTTGTCTCATAGCTGCCTGCAATGCCTGCCATGATATGCCTCTTTACCAATGTCTTGTCTGATAACTGCCTGCTTTGCCTGCTATGATATATAGGATACATGCCACTTGACCACTGTTGTGTCTGATTGCTGCCTGTAGTCATGTGAGCACACAATGCCACAAGTGTGGAACTGTTAGCCTTATGTAGACACCAGCTGTTCCCCCCCCCTTTTCTCCACGGGGTCTACTGACAGGTCAGTATTGCTAGGTTTGCCATGGTTGTGACCCACAGGTTGTGTTGTTGTCTCTCTCTTTGACCCTTTTCCCTTACAGGATCATGCTCACCTTACACCCAGGGAAGGAGCGCAGACCATGCTATGTGTGTCACACCTCTCAGCTGTGTTTGATTTCTCTCCCTGCAGGCCTTTGCAACCGGCACACTGGAATTTCTTCAATGGCGATTGCTACCACACAGCAGCTGCCATGGAACACCCCCCTGTTTTTTGTCTCCCCAGGAATGTCCACTACCACCTACCTTCCGGGGAGCACCCCTGGGCCCGCAGTCTGGTTGCCCCATGGTCGTCTGCCTCGATGCTGCCAGAGGTCTGGGAGCCTGCCCTGCAACCCTCCTCAGCTGCTGCTGCTGCTGCTCCACCTCCCTGGCTGCCTACTTGCTGTCCCTCCCCTTTCTATGGAGCAGGCTGTGGTTCCACAGGGGAAGAGCCTGCATCTCCAGGTCCATGGGGCACGCCTGCTGCTGCTACGTTCTGAGTGGCTGCTGTGCCTACCCCTGGCAGCCTCGCCTGGCCATCTCTGCCAATGTTCCAGAACAATAAAGATGCCCCTTTGGCAAAGGCCCCTTGAACAACATGTCCCCAATGTAACACAAGCATTGCCCCACCCACACAGAGACAGCGCCCAGCACACAAGCCCCTGCATGACTCCCATCCAGGGACTGCCACTGCCTTCCCAGGGAGACCACAGCAGGGGGGCTGCCAGACCCTCAGGGCTCAGAGGGGAGGGGGGAGTTGGGGGGCCTCTCAGGCAGGCAAACAGTGACAGGCAACACGGCACCCATACTGGATCCGCTTGCATCCGCCACGTCCGTGAAGAGCCCTTTCGGCAACCAGGGCTCTCACCCGCCCTCGGTCCGCCCATCAATGGCGTCCGTTTCCGCCCTCGGTCCGCCCGTCAACGGCGTCCGTTTCCGCCCTCGGTCTGTCTGCATGAGAGGCGCCCGTTCCTGCATTGCCTTCATCTGCGAAGTGACCCCTGTGTCTCTATTGGTCTCTGCAGACCCCTCTCCCTGTATCCCTCTCCCACCAGCCTTGTTGTCTGTCTGTTTCTGACCCACCCGTGCCCCTCCCCAGCACCCCCTGTCTGTGTGCCTGCCTCCCCTCCCACTCCCTGATGATGGACGCTGGCACCCCCCACCCCGCCAGAGCACCTGCCGCGAGGCGCCGACGTTGCCCCATCTGGGGGTGTGATGAGCTGCGTGAGCCCTTCCTGCTCTCAGCAGACAAGCCCAAGGCATCTCTCGGTCTTGGCCGGGGCACAGAGCAGAAGGCATGCCGGGATGCCTTCTTTGTGGGCATTGCCATGGCCCTGGAGGCCCAGGGCTTCAGGCAGCGCACGGGCATGTCCTGGCAGAGGCGGTTCCAGACTTCATGAGACCCCCCTTGTGCGTGCCGTTCCCACCCCCTCCTTCCCTTCTCACCCCGCCCCCCCATGACTCCCACGTGCAGCCTCAACGTGGCTTGGGGGTGGCTACCCCTTCTGCAGGAGGGAGGGCAGTGGCACTCCCCCCTGCAGCAGGTGGCTAATGAACAGGGTGCCCTGGGGCGGCTGGCACTGGCACAACCTCTGCCCTTCAGCTGACTGTCGCACGCCCAGTGCCTGCAGGCCCACCTGTGGCTGCCCATCTGCTGCGACCGCTGCAGCAGCTATGGTAGGTGCACACAGACGGGCTCAGGAGGGGGCTCTTCAATTCCACAAGACTGACACCTCACCATAGGAGCCTGCCTGCCTCTGCAGTAAGTTTTGCCTCGATCCTGGGCTGGTGCTGACCCACTGCTCTTGCCTCCTGCCTACCTCAGGCATAGTTGCAGCCTAACTCAGCCCTATCTTAGGCCACAGTTACGCCACACTTGGGCCTCAATTGTGCCTGACTTGTGCTGTTGGGCTGGACTGAGCCCGTAATATGTCATTGTATTCCCACACACAAACAATATTTGGTGGGATGCATTGATCTTATAAATCGATGACAGAATGACTGCTGTATTGTCACTATCACTATGGTACAATCCAGAAGTTACAGCAAAAACAAACAAATCTAGAGGATGCAATTGCATATTGTATTTAAAAGAATCTCTTGTGGTGAGGACAGAACTGTGCTTAAAGCCCCAGTGCTGAACTTCAAAGCCCTTATCTAAAGCCAAACAGCTGATGAGCTGTGGCTTTAAAGAGATGCATCTTTTTAAACCCTTTGCTCTTTTTTACTGGGAACCTCCATCATATATCCGGATCCTCGGGACACCTGTATAAGAAACCCCCCTAGCAAATTTCAATAGCTCATTTGTACTGTATATATGGAGGAAGCATTAGCATAGTTCCCCAGCACAATGTAGTCAAATCATTACAGAACAGATAATCTTCAATGCATATTTTTCATTACACTGTGTAAGCTCTTCTTAAAAACTGCAGCGATAAGTAGCAGACTGTTACAAAGTTACTTTCTCTTTTCTTCTTTTCCTTTTATTTGGGGGGGGGGTTTTAATCTACTTGTGTCTTAACCTAAGGAAAATTCTTCTTAAGGAAAATAAGAGTGGAGAATTCTTTGGGTTTAGAAAGAGTATGGTTCCTTACTGGCCCATTGTTACAGGAAGTGGGGGGGGGGGCAGGGAAGTCTCTCTATGTTTGGTATTTTCTACAAAGCATGCAAAATTCAGCTTCCTGGAAAAAAAAATCCTCAGGCTTCATTTAAAAAAAAAAAAACAAGTTTCTAACCCCTGTGAGACTAAAGCAAGGCTTGAAAGAGTGTCTGAAATGTCTGGTGAAATCTTAGCCACCAGAGGTGCTAAGAGATGCAGATGAGTAAATTAGGAGTTCTAGTAGTTAGGGCTGTTAGTCCACCATTTACTTCCTGGTCATTTTCCATGGCTAGGAGAAGCAGCATAAAGTTGTGCAAATAAGCTCTTATTGCTAGAGGTGAGAGATTTTTCGCAGATTGCGTTGTGAAATAATGAAAGCGGCGTTATGTGTTTTTATTCCAAATTCCCCCCATTTTTATCAATTGTAACTGCTTTAAAAGTGTACTAGGTAGGTGGTATAGGTTGTACAGTGTCAGCAGATGAAGAATGATGCAAAATGACATGGTTTTAAGTACATTTTAAAAGATTCATGGCGGCAGTAATGAACACAGATTGTAGTTGTGTTACGGGATTAAAAGCCATGTGAAATTGCTAAAAACGTTTTAAGTTTAAAAACAGTCCAAAAACAGTTTGAAAACAAATATGTTTACATACAATTCAAAAACAGTTTAAAAACACTTTTAAAAACAACAAAAACAAGTTTAAACAACGTTTCATTCGTATTCACGAGCATCCTCGGGTTAAAAAAAAACGAGTATCTCAGGCTACGTAAGTGTTTTTAAACTGTTTTTGAACTGTCTGTAAATGTATTTGTTTTCAAACTATTTCTGACTGTTTTTAAACTTAAAAGCTTTATTTTAGCAATTTCATATGACTTTTAATCCGTAATGCAACTACAATCTGTGTCCATGACATGGTTTTATTTTATTTTATTTGCAGATTTTTTAGCAGAAAGAGGTGTTTTAATTTCGTTATCACCATTTTCTCCTGCCCCTACTTATTGCAAATGGTTGCTCTCCCACTTCCTGGGCCTCTGTTTGGTCTTGATCCAGGGCAAGCACTTGTACTTGGCTCCTCCTGATGAGTAGGACTGCAGGAGTAGATGCCTTGGAGGCCTCAGGGAGCAATGGGTGCATCATGGAGCCAGGGCAGGACGTCTGGCTCAGTTGGTAGAGCGACCGTCTCATATATGCCTGAAGATCTGAAGGACGGCAGTTCGAGACGGCCGGAAGTGTCTGTGTCTGTCGGAGAGCTGCCGGCACATCGAGCTGATAAGTTGCAGAGCCTTTGTGGGGGAGTGGAACTGCAGCTGCACTTGAGTGAGAGTCAAGGTTGCCCTATCAGCTGAAGCGTGGTGAGGCGAATACCAGAGAGAGAGTGAGAGAGAGAGAGAGAGAGAGAGAGAGAGAGAGAGCTGGACTTTGAAAGAAACATCTAGAATGAAGGGTTCTACGAAAGATTAGAACATTATTCCATTGTAAAAAGCCCTTGGGGATTAGGAAGCCTGCCCATGTAAACCGCCTTTCAATTAAAGTCAGAGGAGAAATCCGATGACCAAAGAAAAGGCGGTATATAAATATTGGTTTGTTATTTATTATTGCAAGTCCTGGATGTCTGACCAGCCGCTGCTCTTGTGGTCCAGGGGCAACAAAGGGGTCCAGAACTGGGATTGGAGTCCAGAGAGAGAGAGAGAGAGAGAGAGAGAGAGAGAGAGAGAGAGAGAGAGATTGGATCCAATGTTTCAGCCTCCTCAAGTGGGGAGTCATCGGGGAGGCAAATGCCAGCTGTCCTTCAGGCATGGTTGACTCCACGACTGGCTCTTACACCTGCTCTTTTGTAATGAAGGTGTGTAATTCTGGTCCCCCTCCTGCTCTGAGGCTTTCCAGACCTGTTCCCGGAGTTCAAACCGTTACAATGGGGATGAGATGCTAATTTGACTTTTGTTAGACCTTCCCAGAGTTCGGTTTTGAACTAATTGCGACTCCTGAAGTGTGGCATCACATATAATGGCACCGAGAGATCAAAAATAATGAACTCTGATAGCACCTAGCGAGCAACAGAGTCACCAGGGAGGACAGGAGCCTGATTAACGCTGACGCCCAGGGAGCAAGAAAGAAAGTTGGAGAGATTTGACCAGCATAATTCCACATCAAGATTTGAGTCGAGTGGTACTTGCATATCCTGAAGCCCTCAAGGCTTGTGGTGCCCTCCCTAGAAAGACACTAGAGCAGGGGCGGGGAACCTTTTCCCTGGCGAGGGCCATTTTAAATATTAGAAATTTGCTTGAGGGCTGGCCGTAAGGCCTGGTGGCATTTTTATTTATTTAATTAATTTTTGCCCCCACCCCCCAACGGCCTCCGGAGGCTCCACACTCACCGTCCAAAGCCACCGCCGGGTCCGCGCATCACCTCCGGCGTACCATGCCGATGAGGGCAAGAGGGCAAGAGCTTGCCCTCATCGGCGTGGTACGCATGTGCAAAATGGCCAACGGCCTGGTGAGAAGGGGTCGAGGCGGCGGCCGGGGAGGACATGCAAAGGCCCTCTCCCAGCCTCCGGAGGTGATGCGCGGACCCAGCGGAGCCTCCAGGGGCCGGTTGGGCGACCTCCCGGCAATCTCTCAGGGGGCCGGACCGGATGGCCTCGGGGGCCTGATCCGGCCCTGGGGCCGGAGGTTCCCCACCGCTGCACTAGAGTGTGACTAGATCAGGACTGGAGCTGGCGAGAAATGAGCGCTATGTTTGCGCAGCACCTGGAGCCGCAGGTTAGGGTGGCCACAGCCTGAGTTGGTAGCCATGCGGAGGGAATATCCTTCTGGGATAGCTTCATAGGGTTCAAGCTCTGGCTTCCTTTCATTTCAGGAAGTCAAGCAAGGAATCCCTCAACATCCTGTGTGTGCTTGAAACCCCTTCGTCATTGACTGGGGCTTTTAAAGAGGGTGCATGCTCTGTGCACTCCTTCCTGCTCAGGATCACCCAGCTGTAGCATCCTGATCACTATGGCAATGGACACTGTGTGGGGCATGAGATGTCTCTTCACATTGTCTTTGAAGCAGGGGGAAGGGTGTCAGCCCTTCTAACAAGGGCTGTTGGGAGCCGGGATGCCCTCTACTGGCACTCCCAGGCAAGTTGGTAATTGTCTAGTAACAAAAAGTGCACTGGATGTTATCCTGAAGAAACATTGCCTTCTAAACCAGCAGGCCCCTCATCTGGAGCCATCTTCTGGTAAGGGGTTCATTGTAGCCTTGGCAACAAAACGTGTCATTTAAAAATCCATCAGTACAGAATTAAGCCAGCATCACGTCTGAGCATGTTCAAACTCTTTGAGTGGAGGGAGCAGGCTCTGGAAACAGCAGCACTTGCATTATGATCATGTATACTTACTTAAACATTTATTGTTATTAATAGTGGGAACCAGTAGCGTTCCTATGACCACCCCAACCGCGCTGGAAATGTTGTAACGGCAGCAGGAGGGCCAAACACGACAGCTCTCTCACTCGCCCCGGCGAACGGGACGATCCACACTGCCGCCAGCCGCCATTGCACAGAAATGCCGTCGGGGTAGGGGCGGGGGGCCACGGCCAAGGGGGCGGGCGCACGCAGAAGCGTCGTCGGGCTTGGGGCGGGGGTCCGCGGGCCCCAGGGCAGAGGCCGGACGTGGCGGTGAAGGGGCGTACTTACCTCCGGGATGGGTTTCCTCCGCCGCGCTCATCTTGGTGTTGGGCCCTCCCGCACACCCTGGAGCTCGTACGGCTCCAAAATAGGTAGTAAAATGGGGGGGGCATGATTGGAGCCGTGCTGGGCGCACGCTTCAAGCTGACGTCACGTGGGGGCGTGGCGTCGGCGCCCCCCCGAGGATCGCCACTGCCGTTGCACCCCCCGCCTGCCAGCTGCAGAGGCCCGATCCCGCCACCCAGGGGCCCACCGCCCCAAGGCTTCCACCACTGATGACGCCTCTGCTGGGAACACGCAATGTTCACAACGAAATGAAACGTATTGTATTCAAGGAAATGTATTCCAGGGCAGTCATGATCCATGATAAAGTGATAAAGAGAGAATATGGTCCTGTCACCTACATTTTTATATAGATTATAACAGGCAGCGTTTAGGAAGGAAGCAGAAAAAGCATTGTGGTTTTAGTCACCTTTTCATTCTTTCACTGTTGCTATGGTTATTTCAGCTTCTATCTATTTCTTATTGTCCCATAAGAATTGACTTAAGCTGTGTTTTGGAAATGTTATTTTACGTCTGTTTTTTTGTTGTTGTTGTTCAGTCGTTAAGTCGTGAACGACCCTTCATGATCCCATGAACCATATCCCGCCAGGCCTTCCTGTCCTCCACTATCTTCCTGAGTTCGCTCATTTTCATGTTCGTTGCATCGGTGATGCTGTCTAAACATCTCATCCTTTGCCTTCCCCTTCTCCTTTTGCCTTCAATCTTTCCCAGCATCAGAGTCTTCTCCAGAGAGTCCTCTCTTCGCATTTGGTGGCCAAAATATTTGAGCTTCAGCCTCAGTACCTGTCCTTCCAGGGAACAGTCAGGGTTGATTTCATTTAGGATTGACTGATTTGATCTCCTAGCAGTCCAAGGGAATCTCAGGAGTCTTCTCCAGCGTCTAAAAAAAACCCTACAAACACACCCACTTGTCTCTCTGTTTTGTTTTCTGTAACCACAGCTTTGTTGCCGTGCTTGTACATTTCAAGGGAGTCCATAAGATTTCCTTCCTGACGCTTGTGTTAACTTCTGAGTGGATGTGTTTTTTCCTACAATGCTTGGAGAACCTTTCAACCCCTTATATATTATTGTGAGTTACATTTCTATCCCACCCTTCTTCCTGGGAGCTCTGGTGGGCATACAAATGTCTCCCTTCCTCCTGCTGCTCCATGGCAACAAACCTTTGAGGTAGGTTCAGGCTGAAAAATGGTGACTGATAAGGTCACCAGTGAGCTCCATTGTTGAGTGGGGATTTGAATCTGGGTCTCTGAGTTCAACAAGCCAGCCTATTACACCACACTGGCTCTACATGTTGTTAGTAGTTACGGTTGGCCTGCATCTTACGCAAGGGTAACGTTCCAAGGTCAGCATGTAATGCCAAAGCCGCATGCAGTCAAAACTCCCTTAAATCCAACAAATACGTACTGCCTCTTTACCAACTAAAATCACAGTATGAAAGATTAGCTGACACAGAGAGGACTGAGGGAACAGCAGCTTCATTCTCTCATTTCAGGCTTGCTCTGGGGCATAAATGGAGGAATGGGAATGGTGGGTGGAATCACCTGCACTATTTAAACTGTTGTTTTTCTCTGCCTATTTTTTTTTGGGGGGGGGAGCAAACACATACACCCGAATTAGCGCAAATCAGTCGTGCATCACATGTGGGCCGACTGAATATGCAATTACGGGTGAAGACAGAAATCCTATTCACACAGCCATAGACATGGTTTGGCACCCCTGGAAGAGGAAAGGAATCATGCTCTCTGCTCCAACCAGCCTGGGCATCTAGGAAAGTCATGACCCTCTTTCCCCATGCTTTTTCTCCCATATCGTTCACTGAACAGCTCACTAAAAACCATCATTCCCTCTCTCCGCCCCCCCGGAACCACCTCCACTTCCGTGTCTCACTTCCAATTTCCCCCTTTCTCCCCTCTCAACCCCTCTCTCTGTCCTGAGTCTCTCCCAGGAGCTTGCTAGCTCTCTGCTCCCTAGTCCTGCAGCTCCTGCGTTGCTCGTATCACCACAGCTTCTGTATCGCTGCTGATACATCACTGTGTGTCAACAGAGCAGATACAGGAGGGGTTTGCTTGACTGCAAGTTCCTTTTCTCTCTGAATCATCAACAGCCCATTGGTGAGGCCATCTAACGTTTTCCTCAGGCTCCTGAAAGACTCTGTAATGCCGCTGTGGGGGGGGGGGGTGTCCTATTCATTCTCTTCTTTGAGAGCCCAGAGTTCTTCCCCGGTCTCCCTCTGTACAAGCCACATAAATAGGCTTACCATCTGTCCCAGAACACCCAGGACCATCCCGGGTTCTGTGCTCTGGTCACGGGTCGGTCACGGGTTTTCCGGGCCTGATGGAAGCCTCCTCCACTGCCACCACCACTTGCAAAGTACCAAAAGGCACCTTTTTTTCCTGTTGGCAGCCATCTTGGATCTCGCGAGATTTTGCAGTGGCAGCGGAGGAGGCGGCTCAGAGGGGGCACTAAGGGGGCAGCAGGAGTCCTGGCCAGCTCAGATGCAACCGGCCAGGCTCTGAAGATGGCGGCAATGGCGGCGAATGACAACAAGATGGCGACAATGGCGACGGCAGAATAGCGGCAATGGCGGTGGCAGCAGAATAGCGGCAATGGTGGAGGCGGGACAGGCCACTTAATTAATTAATTATTTTAAGCAATAAATAAATAAAAATTTCAGCCCCCCCAAATTATTTAAAAGCATTTAATTTTAGTTTTATTTATTTGATCGATTATTTATTTATATAATTGATGGGGGCTTGTCCCAGTTTAGAACCGGGAAAATCTGGTAAGCCTACCCATAAACAACACAGCCAGACCTCAGGGCAGAAAGCTCGGTGGCCTTTGTTTGCAAAGGAGTGAAAACCAGCAGTCCGGGAGGGATTGCTGTATCAGTGAACAATGTTATATGACAGGGAGAAAGCTTTCTGCTGTGGACGATCTTGGCCTGAATTAATTAGGTCTATGTCACGGTTTGTGATCTGCCTCTAAACTACAGAGAACCTCACTGCAGCTGCGTCTCCATGGCTCAGTTCAGCTTTCCCCTGTGTTATAACTCCATTCCTCTTGTTTCTCCCTCGTGCACCCTGAACCTCCTACTTCCCCTACTTCCGCCCCTTGGGTAACCTTGCGATTTCCATAGAATGAGAGCATCCCTCCGCCTGTGCTGAGTAATCTATTGCATTACTCTGGATTTCCCCTCCCTTCTATTGTACGTTTATCCCCATAATAAATAGGCATTTGCACCCATTTCTCTGTTTCTCTCATCCTTGTTGATTACCAGGTTCCATTGGAGTGTGTGACAAGACAATCGCAAATGTGCCTGGCCCACCATTTCTTTCATGTTTCTTTGTACATGTTCTTTCATGTGCTTTAGAGTGTGGCTGGTAACAGTCATGTTTTCTTTACAGGCATCAGTCCACTTTCAAAGAGGCAGGGCCTGGCCGGCGGCAACGAGTGCAGTGACTTTGCTGAAACTAACAGCCCAATTCTATCCTTGAGATACACCAATGTATCTCCATGGACACTGGTGCAACAACAGCCCCACCAGTGCAGATGTTCAAATGTTCCCTTACCCCAAAGAGGTCTCCAAACTCCCTCGTGGGATACAGCAAGCACCACATTGGTGCAACTGCATTGCCAAGCAGGGCATTAAGTAGGATTGGACCGCCCGTGTGTTTACCCATCTACAGCAACAGCAGCCAACAGTGTAGCACAGGTGTTCCCTACCTGGACCACAGGCTGGGGGTATGCAAGACGCTGTCCCTTATCAGTTGCTGCGATCAGCAGCTGATAAGGGACTGGTGTTAAAGGCTACAGCCCTCCCAGTTTGGCAGGCCTGCCAAATTGATGCCCCCGGTAGCTCCTCCTACCTGTTCTCCTGGGCGCCACCAACTTGGATCTCATGAAATCTTGTGAGATCCAAGATGGTGGTGCCCAATTCTCACAAGATATGGCCGCTGACATCTCGGATCTCGTGAGATTTAGCGAGATCCAAGATGGTAGTGCCCAGGAGAACAGGTAAGAGGAGCTACCAGGGGCATCGATTCGGCAGGTCTGCTGAATCGGCAGGGCTGTAGCCTTTTTTTCCCCATGTTGCGGCGCAAGCGGGAGGACCTGCCCGCGCTGCAACCCGGAAAAATCCACTTTAAAGGGAAAAAAGGGGGTACGTGGGGCACTGAGAGTGTGCAGGGGTATGCGGGGGGTAGGGGGCATGTGGGCCTCCAAAGGTTGGGAACCCCTGGTGTAGCACACAGGCAGAGAAATTCACTGTTAAGAGAATCTGGATGTTCAGGGTTTTGTCCTGATTAGTCCTATTTTGTTTTCCACAAGCCTGATTCTGTCCTTCAGTGTAGTAATATTAAACGCCAGTCAGAATGCCATGTGCCACCTCTGTGTGGGAGGAACATCAATTGAGTGGCCATGTGCATTGTTCATTGAGAGTGAGGTTCTTGTACTACGTCAGATATAATTCAAGGCCTAGTATGATTCTAGCATTGCTTTAATTTCTGAATTGCTGAAGATCAAGCTGGAAATGTATAGAACGTGTATAATGAAGAAAATGGGCTTAAAAAAAAGATGATTCTCCTTTGTTTTCTAGCCTAGAAATGTGAGTCATCTTGTCACTATTGATTAAGCATTACCATGTTGGGAAAATAAAAATCTTTACAGGGCTGATTCCAGGATACTGTCATTCTAGTATTGACTCTCTTTTCCAGAAAGAGAAAATTACTTCTAGCTTTTTGATGCTCTCTCTATATTTATTAATATTCCCCTTTGCTCTCATTTTGAAGAGTTCAATAGCTACAACTGAGTAAATTGTTATGTTTTGTAAGAGATAGAGTTATTGATCATTATTCAAAGTGTCAGGCAGGAGGGAGAGAAAGAGGGGATTAACTCAAAGGACTGAGACACTTAACGGGTTCATCCTAAGCGTGTTTATTTAAGACCACAAGCGGAGTGTAAGACAAATATTAGAGCTCCACTGGACTAGCACCCCGTTTGCGACAGCAGCCAGGGAGACATTGCTGGGAAGTCCACAACACAGCACAAAGGCAACAACCCTCCCCTACTCTTTGCCTCCCCCAGCAACTGCCTCTGAACCTGTAGTTTCCATTTCACTAACCCAAGAGCTCTTGACGCCTGAGTTGGCATGCCAAAATGCTGCTCCCCTTACTTGATGATGTGCCAGTCTCGCTCCTTCTGGTCTCCAATGTTCTAGCTCAGCACTCTCCTCCACATTTCCTCTTCCTCTCTGTCCCCCTCTTCCTTTTCCATTCCAGGCAGTGAAAGGAGGAGGAGTGGAGGCAAGTAAGTCGACAGAGATGGGCACCCCCCTACACACTCTCTCTCTCTCTCTCTCTCTCCCCACTGGAAAACCTCTCCTCACCTATGCATTTCTCTAATCCCATTTTAAGGTCATTGAAGTCCATGGCTATCACCACCACATCTTGTGGCACCAGATTCCAAACAGGAATTATCAATTGTGTGATAATTATTCATTGTTTCTGTTAGGAAAGGGAACCTCCAAAGAGAAGGCAGGCTGACCCAGGTGAGTAGCTCCTAGTAGCGCGCGCGCGTGCGTACACACACACACACACACACACACACACACACACACACACACACACACACACACACACACACCCTTCCTGCTTTTCCTATACTGGATAAGCAACTGAATGGGGGGGGATTTTGGTAGATTGTATTCGCTGCCGCATCTCAGGCTATAGACGTCAGGCAAAGAAGGGCTGTCTGGGAAAAAGCCCTCCCAGGAGAACACTGAGCCCCAGGGGTTCCTAATAAAAATCAATCCCACAGTAGCATCTGCAGGGTGATGTGACAATCTGCTGAATTACCTGAAACGTGTACCAGGCAGACAAGGAGTCAAACTACAGGAAGTCCTCACTTAAAATTGTAGATAGGTTCCTGGAAACTGCAACTTTAAGTGAAACAACTTATAACGAAACCAATTTTACCATACATAAAGAAGAGTTAGGTTCCTATGACATATTTCTGGTCACAAAATCATCACCAAACCTCTAAATAAAGACTCAAAACACTTCTAATAATATACTTTTTCTCTGTTTTTTTTGGGGGGGGCACAGACATCAGGGGGGCATGGTACACATTTACCACTCATTGCAGCAGGGTTAAATAAAAGATTTATCAAAAATGACAAGTGGCAGGTTCACCAACTTTCAAGTGGCAAGCTCATAACTTGCAAGTTGCAGGATCAATATCATAGTTAGTGTATACAAAAATAAGCCCACCTTATCTGAGGGCTCTCTCTAGTTTCCAATCCATCTAGGCCTAAGATGTTTAATCTCCTCAGGAGTCTGAACAAAGCATAACTGTTCAGGCATTATCTTCTTCAGCAAAATTGAAACTGCCCCCCCCCCATTCTCTCACATAGCCTTCTTATCCTGAGAACTTCTGGTTTGCTCTCTCACACACACACCTGCCTGCCAACTGAGATCTGCTTCAGAAATCATTCTTTGGGTGCCCTTGCCTTTGAGGTTTGGGCTACCAAAGACAGGACCTTTTCAGTGGTGGCATCCAAACCATGGAATTCTCTTTCTAGGTGTTTGCACCTGGCACCTCCCTAGCTATCTTTTTGGTGGCCAGGCAAAGTCTTTCCTGTTCTCTCTTGCCTTGAATAGCTTTTACAGCATAGACTATGTCAACATACCTTTTAGCTGCCTATTTGATTTTTTTATTGGACTTGTATCTGCTGGGCTCATTTGTGTTTACCTGCTGCTTTTCTGGTCTTCTGCAATGTTTGTTTTTCAGTTTTGGATCTTTGTTGTTTTCAACTTTCTTGTAAGACACCTTGAGGCCATTTGGCAAAAAAGGGGAAGATAGAAGCTCCATAAATAAATAAATAAATATCTTCTGAAACATGTTTCCAATTGCAAGCCATTTTTCGCATTGTGCAATGTTGTTGTTGTTTCTTCTATTTCTTCAGCAGTCTTATGCTCATGTTTGTCGGCAGCACAGGCTGGTATTTGTCTTGCAGCCATTCAAACGCTGTTGAAAAATGAGAACTGCTGCCGTCAGCGTATCTCAGTGTCAGAAGAGAAGGTAAACGACAGTAAAATCCACTTACATGTTTGCATCCTGCAATATTATACCTCTGGTGTTTTCATAAGTCAGTGTTCGCCAGCAATACAAACTAGTCTTTATCTTCCAGCCATTAATATGACATTGAAGAGTCAGAAATGCTACAGTCAGCATGTATTGGGAGGGGAAAAAGGAGAAAATGACAACGGAAAAACAAACCAGCATCTAGTCACATGCTGTGATGTGTTCTTGGAATCACTACCTGGAGCCCAGCTGTGATGAGAATGAGCACACACCAGAGCTTGCTGCAAGCTGCTTGCCAAGAGAGCGGACTCCGGAGCAGCAAATCACGCAAGCTGTTCCGCCCTTCCAACCGCAAGGTTTATTTAATTATTTATCAGGTAGATTTATATCCCACTCTATTCCACAGGCTCCCAGCAATTTACAGCAGGTGTTTCCCCCCCCAAAAAAACACCTGCAAATATTTCTGATCCCAAAGGGCTCACCACCAAACTGCGACCCAATCCAATGTGAATCCCCACATGGCGATGCAGCAGCGCTGGCACCGGCTATGCTGCATCCTGTGGGGGGGATTTTTGGCTGCTGGAGGTCTCCTTGGGATAAGGGGACATTTTCCCCTTTCCCCAGCAGCCAGAATGGATCAACTCAGACCTGTGCCAGCGATATTGCTGGCACAAGACTGCATTGATTCGTCCAAGCGGATCAGGCTCGGGGAGGTTGGATACGGCACGCACCAGCACCACTGATCCTGCCCCCTCCCAGGCCCAATCTGCCCACCCTTGTCACTGCCCCGTTCCGCCCTCCCTCGTCCCATTCAACCCCCTCCCTGCCCTCCCCTGTGCTGGACATCAGCTTCAACGGGCCTCCCGACGACTGCCCTTCCCACTGGTGCCCCTGGACTTTGTGCTGTCACAAAGTGATTTGTGGCGCTTTTGCAATAGCATGCAATGGCGGAACCTCCTTAAGCTCGGGCTGTAAGTAATTAAATGGTTTGGATGGAATCAAAGAGGCCAGATGCAATAAGAGTGACATTTTATAGATCCAACCTATGAAAGAAAACGACATTGAAAACACCCCTAAAGTGTGGCACATAACCTGTCCCAACTACCGTCAGAAGGACAATGCTTTAGACAGGCAGATGCTTGCCCAACAGATACTTGGTAAAGAGTTGTTGCACTGCAGAATGGGGACCAGAGCTCAGTTCTAGTTGTGGTGGTGATGGAGATTTCTGTTTGCTCAGCACATAGGTAAAACTTAGCTTTTGCTTCCCCATCACCTACTAGAGATCCTCCATGTATTGTGGAAAGAGACCAAAAGGCATTGACAGATCTATCCACTTC
This sequence comes from Plestiodon gilberti rubricaudatus, assembly GCA_026170595.1. Lineage (NCBI taxonomy): Eukaryota > Metazoa > Chordata > Lepidosauria > Squamata > Scincidae > Plestiodon > Plestiodon gilberti. The sequence goes on from JANXHW010000001.1 coordinate 8,902,886, forward strand.
CAAAGCCCCCCATGAAACAAAGTTACTAATGGATGGATGGATGGATGGATGGATGGATGGATGGATGGATGGATGGATGGATGGATGGATGGATGGATGGATGATTCTTTATGAAGCTTGGTGCATTTTGCATGGGGCTTCCAAGACGTTTCCTAAACACACTGAGAAGAATGGAACCTTGAAAAGAAAGAGGTGGGGGGGGTTATGACCCACTCCCAATTGGCAGTATGACTATTATTAAGTTCTTTTGCCAATGTTTCTTGCAAGGGGACATAGAATTGGGGTCAGTCCCAAGCACAGATATCATTACTTACAGTACTGCCCCTGTGATGCGGAGAGACGGGACCAATAAGAAGGGTTCCTTCTATTGGGATAAGCCTCTATTTGGGAGGTTATCTAGGAGATTCTTAGCAGAGTTTCTTCCCTCTTACACCCAGGCAGACTGCTATTAGTATTAGCTATATAAAAACACGAGGCATATGCTGAGTTAAGTTGCAAAAAGAAGAAGTTTACTCACGGTTCAGCTCATATATACAGCATCTGATTTAGATCAGAAGATCACTTCTAACTTAAGACGGAGCCCCCCTACAGCTGGAGCCCCCTGCATGAGGTATGCTTGGAAGTTGGCCGCTGGGCATCAGAGCCCACATGGCACACAACCTTCCTGTTTGGAGTCAGGATAGTAAGAGAGTGAGAAAGAGCATGAAGAACGAAGAAGGAAATAGGTCAGGGGCCACACCCCTTCCTTTAGACCATGGGTGGGGAACCTCCGGCCCCCAAGGCCATCCGGTCCGGCCCCTGGAGAGATTCCTGGGAGGCCGCCCAACCGGCCCCCGGAGGCTCCGCCGGGTCCGCACGGAGCCTCCGGAGGCTGGGAGAGGGCCTCTGCACGTCCACCCGGGCCGCCGGCTCGGCAGCTTACCCTCATCGGCGTTGTACGCATGTGCGAAATCGCCAACGAGGGCCTGGTCAGAAGGGGCCGAGCCGGCGAACGAGGAGGACGTGCAGAGGCCCTCTCCCGGCCTCCGGAAGCTTTGGACGGTGAACATGGAGCCTCCGGAGGCCGATGCCCCCCCAAATAATTAATTAATTAAAAATGGCCGCCGGACTTACGGCCGGCCCGCAAACAAATTTGAAATATTTCAAACGGCTCTCGGCAGGGAAAAGGTTCCCCACCCCTACTTTAGACACAGAGAGGTCAAAGTAAAGAAGGTCTCTCAGGTGACCAGGCTATACACTCCCCCCCCCCCTTAGTGTCCAAACAGCCGAAAGCTGCCCATCTCCAACACCTCCTATTTCCAGCTTGGATGAATGTACATTTGCCCATGTGGACATTCAGCCATTTGGGAGCCTCGGTTTCTTTTATTCCCAGGACCACAGGAAAAAAACCCCGAGTCTATATTAGCACTGAATGATGTCTCTTTGAGCACACACTGAAATAATATTTTCTCCATACATGTGCTTCCTTCAAATATATCAGATCACAGTATTGATGGAAATGCAGCAGAACATCGGTGCTTGTGAAGAGAGGCCTTATTGCCAGTTTATTAAATTTCTGACACACACTCTCAGAGAGATATCTCTTCCAAACATGGATCAGCATCCCTCTGAACCAAATGGAAAAGCACCTTGAAAAAATTTCCGTGTGATGGAAACCAGAAACACCAAGCTGTTCATTCTCTGCACAGAGTCAAACTTTACTATTGTTGCTTGTTAAACACTCAATATTCTGCTAAGCCCTGGACAAAAAAATAACAAACAACATCTTAGATTGCTCCTAGCCAGCATGCTCACCATCTAATTATAGATACAACACAAAGGAAAATGGGCTAAGGGAAGGAATCAGAAAATAATGACCCGATCCTATCAACTCAGTACACTGGATCCCTAGGTCAACTGAAAGCCTTGAACAGCCAGTAGTGCAGGGTATACTGGTGACTGGCATAGTTTTCATGGCGGGTCAATTGCGGCAAACATCAGGCTGGGACGAGGCAGATTGGGGATGGCAGCCGCCAAATTCTATATCTCTGTCCCGGGTCTATAGTTCTGAGGAGTCCCATAGTGGACCAGGTAGCAGATGGAGAGGTAAGTAAAAATTGTCTTTACTTACCTCTCTAAACTAGCCTGGTCTTCTGCCGGTGTGTAGGATGTAGTGCAGGGGTTCTCAACCTATGGTCCGGGTACCCCTAGGGGTACACGGACCTCTTGCTGGGGGTACGCCAAGCCCTTCCCCTTATCTAGAGGTTAAAAGAGAAATAGAGGTTAAAAGAGAAGACGTCTTAGACTTAATTGACAAATTAAAGATCAATAAGTCACCGGGCCCAGATGGCATTCACCCAAGACTTCTGAAGGAACTCAAGAATGAAGTTGCTGATATCTTGACAAAAATATGCAACTTGTCCCTTAAAACGGCCACTGTGCCAGAGGATTGGAGGATAGCTAATGTCAGCGGTTTAACCCACTGCGAGATGCTGTTCAAAAGATGGCTAGCTAATAGTCCAGCATGACTGACCGGTGGCTTTCCAGCCCTGGAATGGTATGCCAACCAGAATTTAGGAGCCTGACCTCCTGTAACATGTGCAAAGAAGCAGAGAAAAAGCCATGGTCATAGTTCGAATTTGAACCAAACCAAGAGCTGGAAGTTTGAGCTGCAGCATGTGGCGAACTGCCAGTCAGGGTCAGAATCAGCAGCTCTGCACCCTGCTTGGAGGGACTGTTTTTGCTTTCAGTGGGCTCTGCTTGTCCACTTGCAAATAAAACAAATATGACAAAGTCCAGGCAAGCCCCCAGTGCTCTGCCAGCTAAAGGAAACGAAAACCCATAGCGCCCCCCCCCCAGAGGATTTATCACCATGTGGGGAAGTGGGGAGTGTTTAACAATATATTGCTGTTATCCTTTATTCGATTTCATTTAAGGAACGTTTTCTCTCTGGTACCAGTGGAAAGAATATGGCTGACAAGGGGAGGGAAACATACCTTTTGGCTTCTGAAAATGATTCTCCTGCTTCTCATTAACATTTTTAATCAGGCAACCAGTCAAGCTGGATGCCAAAAAACTATCGAAGGAACAGATGGATCATGAATTTTGAAGGAGAAGAAGATGGAAACTCTGTCACGTCTTTCGATTCCATTTTCTGTGCTTTAAATGCACACAGTGGAGGTACCTGGGGTTAATTGGACATCGCTTGACACAACACCAGTTCCAAGGTGCCACCAAGTCTCAAGAAAGCCAGGGAATTCAGCAGTGGGGCCCAGATCTTCTGCACTCTGTGCAACGACAGCGAGCTGCTGCTAGAGGGAACTACAGCTCTCCACTCAATGCAGACTTAAGCGTTTGCTGGCTTTGAACCTTCTTCCTGAAATGGTACCTCACATACACAAGAAATATTTTATAGAGAGTGAGCCTCCAAACATTGGATTCTTCATCCATTAATCTGGAACGCCGGCAACAGGGCTATCAAAGGGGGCTTCTGCTCTTCTGTTTAGCTTCCAGTAGGTACAGATGATCTATGTTTCTAACTTGCCATCGCATTTTGCCAAAAGTACACTTTCAAGACAAATTTGAAGGTTTCTGCGTCCAGTGGTACAAGGAGCTTGGCATCTCACTGCTTGTGACGATGGCCAGCCCACACGCATTGGCCAAGTCGCATTTGCGATGGCGGTAAAGGAGGTTGCACCAGCGGCGGAACGTGTGTTCTGCCAGTTAGTATACTCCTTCAATACAACTGGGCCGTCAATCAAGCTAGCAATGTTTCTCAGAGGAGGGACCTGATTGTTCTTACAAGGAACTGACAGCTGGGAAAGAAACTCCTTACAAAGTGGGCACAGTTGATAACATCTGGGACTGGAGATGCCATGGAACGAATATCTAAGGACTGATGAGCGATGCAAGGGAGTTTAGATAAGAACATAAACAGAGCCCTCTGGAACAGACAACGTATCCGATGTCCTACTTCCAAGAGTGGCCAATCCCGTGCCTCAGTCCCACCTGCTTGATTTTTCTAGCGCAAACATCACACACTAGAGGGGCAATCTGAATCGAGCACATGGCAGGGGAAGGGGGGCTTTCACCATTTCCCCACTGCTGTCCGAATCCTGTTCCCACCCGCATGGTTGCTATTTACCCATGACCTATTATTGGCGCCAAACTAATGGCAGCTGTTCTCCTGGGGCAAAGGGTAGCCACGGGCCCCATTGATTTGCATCAGGGCTGCAGGTCCGCAATGGGTTAAAGCAAGGCTGGCATAGCCCTGGGGCTGACTGGAGTGGCCACTTTGGGCAGCATGTTGTGGGGGGGGTGGCAAACTGACGAAAGGTGCCCTGCATCCCACGTCTGCCCCTCCCACCTCCCTCCAGTCTCCTGCCCTGATGGATCCACTTCAATCAGCCTCTTCTAACTTCCTGAGAGCAAGCAGGAAGAGGATCAGGGTGGCGGCAGCCCAGACTGAGCAAGCGGTGGAGCTGCGAGAAGTCACAGCAGAGCAATCCTGTGCTGAGCTCTCAGTTTCATGAGCAATCGGAACAAGATTGCTCAGCTCTGCCACCTTCTCCTTCTGACCTGCCCAGCAAGATGCCTGGGTTGGCCGGCGAGAAGGAGGTGGAAACCCCCCCCCCCATTCTGCCTTCCCCCATGTTCCAGACTAGTGCTCCCAGCATGCTTCATTCATCCTGTTTGTTTCAAACAGAGCCAGGTGGAGCAAGCAGAAGGAGGCGGCACCACAGCTGCAGGTCGAAGAAAGGGGGGCTACAGATTGCCGCTTCCCTAACCAGCTGGATGAGGAGGGGGCAGTGGCAGCAGCAGTGGTGGTGGGACGTGCACATGCAAGAGTTATTTGGGGGGGGACTAGCAGAAGTGGCAGATCTACCCCAATTCAGGCCGCTCAGGCTTCTCCGAGGCTCAAGTCCCCTGTCACCTGCAGTCCCACTCCAAAGCCGCCCTCCACACATGCTACATGCGCTACAAAAATCAAGCATGCAGACCCCAATCACACGATAGGCCTGTCATCTAGTTTTGCCCATTTGATAACTGGCTACATATCGATTCATATGCATCCCTCTTGTTGGCCCACAGTGCAATGCCACAAGATCTGACATAACACCGTGAGATCAAACTTTGAGCTGACAGCAGGACACTGATAAATAAAACCACGCATTCAGAAGCCACAAGAAGCTGTTTCTGGTCTATGGCTTTGATCCACGTTCATATTCCATCCCTCCTTTATCTGTAATTTATTTTGGCCTTTGTCTTCAATACCCCCTTAAAAGAGCAAACCAAGACTTCGTTAACAGTGTGGCACTTGGCATTGTTAATGTACGTCGTACCCTTTCATGCATTGAGGGTGTGGGATGGGGAGGGTAAGAGAAAAGAATATGTCATCCTTTAAAAGTTCCTCGGTCATAGAACTGACAGCCAGTATCTCTCCGGTTGATGAATTATTTAGAGATTTCTACATTTACAATACAAAGGAGTCACAAGGATCTACATCCATCTACATCCATCCGTAAGAAACAAAGAAGCATCCCGGCCTCACAATATTCGGTAAGGAAAAGCACATTGTCAAGGATCATCAATGCAAATGAACGGCTTTGTGCTGTTGGTTGAACATTAATGTCTGTAATGGGATTCTCTGTGTGTGTGTGTGTGTGTGTGTGTGTGTGTGTGTGTGTGTGTGACTGCATGCAGTTTGAAACTTTTCGCCCTGATCCAGAAAGGGAGGGCCACATACAGAAGCAGACTTCCTTGCCAGACTGAATGTAAATGAGCATCCAAATAGTGCACATGTATAGCTCAATGGGCATCTGGATGCAAGGCATTGTAAACAATCCCCATGGGGAATGCATGGTATGGTTAGAAATGTGCATTCCCTTCCATCTTGCAACATGCATGGGAATTGCATTTCCATTTGTCTTGCTTTGGGAAGCACCCCACTCTGGGGACCCCAAATGATTCAACCCAACTTCTCCTTCTAGGAGCAAGTTTGTTCCCTTTTAAATGCCCACTTCGACTGAAAAACACCTCTTCCCTCTCAAATAGCCACAAAGCTGTGTGTAAAAACAAAAGCTGAACTCCTCTGGACAATTAACCCAAATTTATTGCTTTACAGCAGCCCTTATCTCCCTAACACCATAAATTATCCCAAAGCAGAAACCCTTCTGCTAAACTGAAACAGTCTATCTCCCAAAAATCCAAGCAATCCCTTTGTGACTCAGTCCACAGAAAGAGACAGCCCCTGCTGTCTTCCTTCTTCCAACAAGTCACTCTCAAACCCGGGCTCTTTCAGCTGGCGTCCTGTCCAGGCAGGCAGCAGGCTGGCTTCTTCCTTTCCCTGTCGGCTCAGCATCCTCCAGCTGGCCGTCGTCCTTCCAGAAGTCCAACGTGCAGTCCTCCTCCTGGTCCTAGGCAGCAGCATCCTGTCATCACTCAGAAATCTGGCAGCATATCCCTGTGGTGAGCTGGCGAGGCTTCCTTCTGCTCCTACTGCTGCTGCTTTTATACTCAAAGCCCTCATTAGTCCATCATGGATCACAGCTGGGGGCTGCAATCCAAAGTCCTAAAGCCCTAATTATTGGCAACACCTGGGGGGCACACCCTGCATGGGCGGTAGATGTGCCTCCACCCACACAGTCCTGGGTGTTGACCCCTTGCTGCCCAGGCCTGTCAAAGTCCTGTCAAAAGCCCAAGTCTTCATCTGTTAACTCCTTGCTGCCCGGATCTGTCAACAAGGGTCCACTGCTGACACCACACTTGGCTCCTGCCAGTCTTCTGGATCCTTCCACTACACCATTAACTATCTCAGGCCAGGTCACTAGTTGAACGCAATCATATTTGGATCAGGGGTTGCTTTTTCTGGAGTTTGCCATATTGGACATTCCACAAAATGTAATGAAGACAGGATGCAATGAATCATGATTCATGATCATCAGATAATTAACAAACTAGGAGTAAAAAGGCAAAAAGTGATGAGGCTACGGTTGCAGTGACTGTTTTGATTTTTTTTTTCCTCCCAGAGGTCAAAACTACGTACCTATTGTGGAAGAGTAGAATTAATTCCTGAAAATATTTCAATTGTTTTAATACAATCAATTCTCCCGGCTGCTGCTCCTTCCTTGTTTCTGAAAGAGTCACACAGTAATCCCAACGAGGGATCACATATCGACTATGACGGGATGATGTCACTCGACTTTGGTGAATGAAATCATTTTTGACACAATCCAATTTACCGACATGACGCTATCACTGAGAACAAACGAGAGCAATCAAGAACAAGGGCGAGCGAGGCCAACTTAAAGACGTAAGCAAACGTTTTCACAAAGAAGTATCAAAACATTATCTGAAAAGGCTCTGGCTCTGATGACAACAACCCCTATGAATGGGACAAAGAGGCACCTTAGAAAGCGGTGGTTCTCTTAGGCTGCAATCCTATGCACTCTTTTACATAGGACCCATTGAACAAAATAGGATTTATTTCTGAGTAGACACACGCTCGTTGCTTGGCCAGCTCCTGCCAACCTAGCAGTTCCAAAGCATGTCAGTGTGAGTAGATAAATAGGTACCGCTTGCGGGAAGGTAAACAGCGCTCCGTGTTCCAGCTGCATGCTACGCGCTGCGGCAAGGAGAGTCATGCCGGCCACATGACCACGGAGGCGTCTTCGGACAACGCTGGCTCTTTGGCTTTGAAATGGGGATGAGCACAACACCCTAGAGTCGGACACGACTGGATTTAATTGTCAGGGGATACCTACCTTTACCTTTTTAGACACACCTTGGCTTGCACTGTTAGGGTAAAATTTGATAAGTGCTTAATTGCGCTGCTCCTCCAGTCATAAGGCCTTTTGCATGAATGGGCAACTAACGAGTGGTCCTCAGAAGATGACACGCTCTGGAAAGAGGAAGCGACAATGGAAGTATGTGGGTCCTTTAGCACTTTCACACAACTGAAAGAGGCAGGCAGAGCACACAGCTAGCATTAGCTAAACTGTGATGCAGCCAAGAATGCATCCAAATTTCTCCCTGGATGAGGAAAAAAAAAAGATGAGGACCAATAACTTGGAAGCAGGTGGGGAAAAACATGGAGCAGAGAGAATTCATGGAACAATTATAGAATAGAACGGGAATATCTGTTCACCCGCAGAGGCAGTCCTGGGGTCGGCTGCTCTCTGCAACACGGTTCCTCATGAAAGGCTCCTGAGAAAACTCCACAGTCAGGGAATAAGAGGGCAGGTCCTCTTGTGGATTAGAAACTGGTTGAAGACCAGGAAACAGTGAGTGGGAGTCAATGGGCAATTTTCACAATGGCGAGAGGTGAAAAGCGGTGTGCCCCAAGGATTGGTCTTGGGACCGGTGATTTTCAACTAATTCATAAATGACCTGGAGTTGGGGATAGGCAGTGAGGTGGCCAAGTTTGCAGATGACACTAAACTTTTCCGGGTGGTGAAGACCAGCAGGGATTGTGAAGAGCTCCAGAAGGACCTCTCCAAACTGGGAGAATGGGCAGCAAAATGGCAGGTGCGCTTCAATGTAAGTAAGTGCAAAGTGATGCACATTGGGGCAAGAAACCAAAATTTCACATATACGCTAATGGGTTCTGAGTTGTCTGTGACGGATCAAGAGAGAGATCTTGGGGTGCTGGTGGACAGGTCGATGAAAGTGTCGACCCAGTGTGTGGCGGCTGTGAAGAAGGCTAATTCCATGCTCGGGATCATTAAAAAAGGGATTGAGAATAAAACGGCCAATATCATTATGCCTTTGTACAAATCGATGGTAAGGCCACATCTGGAGTATTGTGTCCAGTTCTGGTCACCACACCTCAAAAAGGATATAGTTGAATTGGAAAAGGTGCAGAAAAGAGCGACCAGATTGATTCGTGGGCTGGAGCACCTCCCTTATGAGGAAAGGCTACAGCGTCTGGGGCTTTTCAGTCTAGAAAAAAGGCGCCTGAGGGGGGACATGATTGAGACGTCTAAAATTATGCATGGGATGGAGAGAGTGGATAGAGGGAAATTCTTCTCCCTCTCGCACAACACCAGAACCAGGGGACATCCACTAAAATTGAGTGGAGGGAGAGTTTGAACGGACAAAAGAAAATATTTCTTTACCCAGCGTGTAATTCATCTGTGGAACTCCTTGCCACAGGATGTGGTGATGGCACCTGGCCTATATTCCTTTAAAAGGGGTTTGGACAGATTCATAGAGGAAAAGACCATCACAGGTTACAAGCCATAAGCAACCTCCTACTTCTGGTTTTAGAAGTAGGTTTTCTCTGTGCCAGGTGCAAGGGGGTGGCGACTCGACACAGGTATCTTGTTGTGTGCTCCCTGAGGCATCTGGTAAGGCCACTGTGTGATACAGGAAGCTGGACTAGATGGGCCTTTGGCCTGATTCAGCAGGGCTCTTCTTATGTTCTTATGTTCTTATGCAAAGTCAAAGGAGGATCTGCAGCTGTGCCACCTGCCGGAGGAGTCGATTTGCTTCCATTATGCTCCACTTGTATGTATTTGTAAATAAAACAGGTATTACAAAGACACCAGAAGTCTCCAGTGCACTTTATCATCCACTCAGTGAGCAACCACCGTGCTGCTTTGACACAAACCAAACCTGGCAAAAAAAATGCCCCACTCCCCCAAGGAGAGGGAGCAAAAGAAATCTTGACAAGCATTGGACAAATAGCATCAGAGACACTTTTTCAGGTGGAAAACAATTTACTAGCAAAATATATGAATGAAATGGAATCAACTCTTTTATTCGCAATGCAAGTGCAATGGTGCCAAGCGTGACGCAAGGAAGTTCTATGACCTGCCTCCAAGAAAATCACATCCTGGAAACAAGATGATCTTTTGCTCTCATGTCGTCTTTCAATGGAAGCCGGTCGTGTTTCATGTGATGTTTCTCTGCACAGAATTTGAGAAAAATTAGCAGAAACATAAGCGGAGGAGGGGGAAAAAAGCGCATTTGCTACAGAAAAGGTTCTTACCGAAAAACAGCAGGCCAATTTCCTTCCATTTAACATCGGAATGACTGAGTCATTTCTAATTGCAAAGCCAATTTATAAACCCATTAAAAAAACAAAGCAGCTGGATTTACCACATCCCAGACGATGACGGCTCTTGGAGGAATAGTGCTTGCAGGAAGGGAACGGAGCCATTTCTCCCTTCTTGGGAAAAATGGTTAATTCAACATTTGGATAAACAGACATTTGACATCTAGACTGACTGGCCCAAATAACCACACACACACACACACACCACACCACACCACTTTTGCAGGCTGCTTTGCAAATGTCCCACAAGAGCAAGGGTCATTTCATTGGTTTTTTAGGGTCTGAGCAAGTCAGGCAGCAAAACATGTTTGCAGAAGGATTGGCAGCAGTGCTTTTCCCAACAGCCTCCATTTTTTTCCCACAATGCCCCTTGGAGAAACACTATGCCATCACATAATATCATTCTGACAGGGACTGCCAATTTTTCCCCAGAATATCACTCAGAATTATGCTAACATCATTCTGAAAAAAACTGGGGAGGGGATGGTGACAGCCAGATAGAGGCGGTCAGGTGTACATTGCTGTCACTCAAAATAATTGTGGTGAAGAAGAAAGGGATGAAATTCTAAGCCCCATTTCATCCCCTTGTTTTGCCCCTCCCACACACCAAAATTCAAGCCAAAAGTTCCCATATGAAACCTTACAGTGCAGCCTAATTTATTTCTATAATATCCAGATAATAATATAATATACACTCCCTGTCCCATCACACAGTGACTTTAGGAAACATCCTGGAAGAGATCCCTTGCATCTCCAGTTAAAGGATCTCAAATAGCAAGGCTAGGAAACCCCTAGCTCCCAACCAAAGCAACAGCCCAATCCTACCTAAATCCTGCACAGTGATGCAGCGGTACTGGTGTCACCAGAGGCGTCGCTATGGTAGAGACAGTACCATAAGTTGCGCCCCGTCCTAGTCCCGGTTTCAAGCTGGCATGAGGCAGCCCCGCCCCCTCACTGTCGGAGCCATTCTGTGCGGAGAAGGCAGTGGGCAGGAGACTCCCTGCCCGCTGCCTTCTCCGCACGGACTGGCTCCGACGGCGAGGGGGCGGGGCCGCCTTGTGCTGGCTTGTAAATGGGACTAGGACGGGGCGCAACTTACGGTATCGCCCCTACCGTAGCGATGCCTCTGCTGTATCCTATGGGGGGGGGAGGTTGGCTGCAGGAGGTCTCCTTGGGTAAGGGGACATTTGTCCCCTTGCCCTGGGTAAGCTCCAGCAGCTGCTATGGTTCAACCTGGACCTACACCAGCGACATCGGACCTACACCAGCAAAGGAGGCCAATTCCATGCTTGGGATCATTAAAAAAAGGGATTGAGGATAAAACGGTTGATAAAACGGGACTAGAGAAAATGCACATACCAATCTTTTAAAAGGATGTGGGAGGTCAAGCTAGTGCTTAAACGTTAGACAGAATTCCATCATAAACATGCCTACCATGTTCCATTATGGGAGTTCAGTGTTAAAATGAACTATCACTTTACAGTATGTACTACAGAATTCCTGAGCCCCTTGAAAATGAATGTGATGGATGCATGGTGGAGATTCAGCAAAATCACCCCTAAACCCATCACTGGGTGTGTGTTTTTAAGTGTTCCCTCTTCCCCTAGCAACCCCGACAAAAGACAGGTCACAGCATTCTGCAGTCACTTAGCAGCTGCAACACTTTTTACCATCAGGAAATCCTTCCCATTTCAGCTTGCCAGCAGTGGAACGAAAGTGCTTTGGCAGAACGTTCTGGAACCGGTTCTCAGGTGGATACTGAGGTCGCTTGTCTGGGGAAAGGGATCAGGCAGTGGGAGATAGAAAAGACCTCTGGAGAGCCACGACCGCTCCAAGTAGACACTACTGAGTAAGATTAACCAGGAGCCTGAATCAGGATAGAGCAGGTTCATACTGTATGTTCGGAGAGAGATTTGGCCTCAGTGTCACACTGCATGAACGAAGTGTGGAGCATAGAAATGCATCCCATGCTTGCCAGCACATTGCAAGGGAAGAGAGCTCATGGCAGGCAAGCTGACTTGGGGTAAATGTATCTGCCATCACAGATCTTCTGGAGGAACCCCTAGAAGGTTCCTAAAAAGGAACCACAATATTCCCATGAACGCTGGTTGGAAAAAAAAAATAGCTGAATCTTCTGAACTGTTCTCCCGGCATGAAGGAAACCAGCTGAGGCATCATAACTCGTAACTGTAGCCTTCATAAATTCATCTGTTTTTAGCCCAGTAGGTTTCTCTGCTCCCGCAACTGTTTTAGAGAATATTCCAGATGGTTGCATGATGCAAAGCAGCGAATGCAAGCTCCTTAGGGGACCAACGCAGCAAACTGCAGTGTCACTTGGCTGACATTTCCTTATCATTTTGGTCCACATTTCAGAGGAGAAGGTCATCACAGCAAGCCAGAAATGCAACTACGGCAAGTATTACTTCTTAAGCAAGTTCCAGAAAACAGCCAAGACCTCTTCGTGCCCGGAAAGGTATGTGATGGATATGAGCATTGACAGCATGACTGCTGGGCAATCCACCGAGAACTGACAAAATGCTCACTCAGCCAGGGCACAGCCAAGGAAGGCCGAGGGCAAAGTGTAGGATTCCCCCAGTTTTCTTTGGGTCAATAGTCTCTTATGACGGGCAGAGATTAGATAGCAACTCGGGGCTAATTCACACAGAAGAGGACAACCTGTGTCTGAGGTGCAACGAACTGGGGGTTCACTGAATGGGAAAAAAGTCTTGCACTCACAAAAGTAGCATCCCTTTGGGACCTGGGCAAAGACTGAGGCACCTTTGAAAATGGCAATGCGCCTGTATTTAGCAAGGGGGTTCATCTCAATGCAGCAGAGGCTGTGTCTTCTTCTTCTTTAAAGTTCTTGTGCCCTGTTGGGACATAGAATCATCTTTTTGTTACTTTCACTATACAAACTGCTTGGCAAACTGTTTTGTTGAAAAGTAGCATTATTGTTTTTGTTCAGGAGACTAAGCTGGAACTCTTCCCTCTAATATGGTGGAGAGAATGTCTTGTATGGAGAAACATTTAATTCTGTGAGGCCCCCGCATATTGAAGTGGTACAGCCCAGACACAGGTTTCCCACCACAGTAAGGGGGGGTTAGTGATTTTTGTCATGTTTGGAATGGATGCTTTCCTGGCTTAGGCTAATTCAGCAAAAGTCAAATCTGTCTGATCAGATGCACTCCAAGGAGCATTTGATATAACACCTGACAACAGAGCTGCCCACCCCAAACCAACTCCACGATGAGTCTCTCCTCCCTTCCACTAATTAGATAAACTCAGAAACATCATGACATCTTCCTTGCCCTGACTTCAAATCATGGATGACCACTGACAGCAGGCAAACGTCAGGGTGCAGTGGTGGGGTAGAGGCAGGGAATGGGCCAGAGTAGAGCTCCATTGCTTCTAGTGGGGCAACAACATTATCTGACCTGCTCTTTCCCTCTCCCCTCCCCAACTGGCTCCTTAGGTACAGCGACAGTTGTGCGAAATATATAGATGGGCAGGAGGTCTGGCTCAATGGAAGAGCTACCACCTTGTATGCCTGAAGATCTCAGGAGGACAGCAGTTCAAAACGCCTGGGAAGTACCGAGAGCTGATGAGAGCAGCCGACCGCTGCTGATGAGCTGCAGAAGCCTCGGTGAGAGAGAGAATTCCGCAGCTGACACGCTGAGTAGGAGGCAGTGTGCTGTCAGTCGAGCATGGGAGGCAAATGTCAGAGGTAGGCCAGACTGTGAAGGAAACCATCTGGAATGAAGGGTTCTACGAAAGATTAGAACATTATTGTATTTGTAAAAACCCCTAGAAAGGCCTGCCTATGTAAACCGCCTTGAATTAAAGTCGGAAGAGAAATCCGATGACCAACAAAGGCAGTATATAAATACTGGGGTGATGATGATGATGATGATGATGATGATGTTTATAGGGGGTCCGTAATGTCAGCCGTCACTCTGAGAAAGAGAATGCAGGCCTAGCTAGATGGGCCTTTGCCCTGATTCAGCAGCAGGCCCCTTCTTCTGTTTTTCTCATGGTCTCTCTGAGTTAGCCAGGCCCTGTGCTGACAGACTGTGTGTTGCCCTCCTGACTGTCCTTTTGCTTTCCTTTATTCTGTACCTCATTTGAGTGAATAACTAATTACCTCACTGGAATGAATACGCCATTTAACTGTAATTACTCTTTCTTCTTTGCCTTGAGATGGTAACCTGGTCCCTGTGGGATGCCTCACTCTTATCTTTTACCTTAATAGCCCAAAGCCACATGAATAAGACCCTCTTGACAAGAGAGAATTTGAGGACAGCCTGTGTCGTGCCTTCCTTTCATCTCCCTCCTTAATAGCCTTTGGTAATATTTGCGCTTGAGACTCCCTTCTCAAGTGGTTTACGATCATTCCCCTTCAACTCACTATTTCTGCAGGAAATTAGTATGAAAGAATTTGTCTCTCTTCCTCTTGCTTTTTCTTCCCATCAGCTCCTTTCGTCCTAAGTGGGGCCAAGCGGAAATGGCTTATCTAATTTTCTGTTCTTTTGGTAAGAGATCCACTCTCAAAATGGAGTCTACTTCAAATGCACCATTTGCTCAGCATTTGTTGCCCAAGGCCTCCTCACACCTGAGGTGCTGGGCCAAATTGCTCCCCCCCCCAGCTGGTGATGCAGTAGCATCTGCCCTCCCACTTCCTGGATTGGAAAGGAAAGAGGGGGGTGGAGTGAAGAGAGAGTGTGGAGGACTGGTGGGCTAGAGTGTCAGGGATGCTCCAAGCCACTACCTTCCTCTGCTCCACACTTCCTCTTCCATTCCCCACTCTCTTTTCCAGTTCAGGGAGTCGAAACAAGTGTGCAGAAGGAGGTGAGCACACCCTGCCAGTCTTCTGCCTGAGGCTACTGCCTCAGTTTGCCTCATGGATGGGCCGGTCCTCCTTGCTGTGAAGATGTTCTGGTTGTTTCAGAATGCCATTTCTTCTCAGTGCCATTTCCCCCCCTTCTTCTTTGTCCTCACCGTCATCATCCTCACTCATCACTGTTTCGTTGTGGCTACACTTGTGATACAACACTAGGATGAACACTATAGCCAGGATGGTGTAGTGGTTTGGGAGTCGGACTTAGACCTGGAAGATCCAGGTTCAAATCTCCGCTCATCCACGAAGCTTTCTGGGTGACCTTGGGCCAGTCACTATCTCTCAGCCCCACCTACCTCACAGGGTTGTTGTGAGGACAAAAAGGAGGGGAGGAAATATGTACACCACTCTGAGCTCCTTGGAGGAAGGGCGGTATAAAAATGTGAAAAATAAAAAATAAAAATACTTCTGATGTCATGTCATCATGGGAATTTGTTAACAACCTTGTGTGCATCCCCACAGTCAATCAGAATCAACGGCAGTGTGGGCAGATAAGAACATGAGGGTAAAGGAGAAGCGGGGTGGGGGGTGGGGATAGTACTGCAAAGCAGCAGCAACATTGGCAATGTTTAAGGAATACGGGAATTAAAGCCATGTAGTAAAAGAATCTTGAACTTTAATTGGAATAAAAATCACATTAAAATCCAAGGAACTGTTCCTTGGATTTTAATGTGATTTTTATTCCAATTAAAGTTCAAGATTCTTTTACTACATGGCTTTAATTCCCGTATTCCTTAAACATTGCCAATTGATAGCTGGCCATGAAAGCTTTAGAATGAAACAGCAGCAACATGTTGAATAAAACATTACAGTGCTCCTGAAATCCTCTTCACCTGAATTTCTTCCCAGTTGTGGAGTTCTGAATTACCTTCCCTTGTTTCTGACGTGGAATCAATCAATTCTCTACTATTTCATGTTTATTTCCACGTTTGTTACACAGCACACTGGGCATGCAGAATCTGCCACAGTTCCTTCAGTTGGGATTTTCTTCTCCCTCTGTGTCATCAAGCTGCATGTGACCACTGATAAAACCCTCCAAAAATGTGGTGCTGTAGTAGTCACATGCATGAGTGTCCCGAGATTCTTTTTCTACAGTGTTTTACTAATGCACAGGAGCTCTTATTCGCAGCCATAAAACACCAAACAAAAGGACTTTTGCTGCAGTCACAGTCAATGATCACATCAATCAAGCATGCATTTCTTGTGGTGTTAATCAATGTGCATATATGCATTAGTAACACAGAAAAGAGGCAATGATGGAAATAAAATGAAGAGACTGAAACGAAGGTGAACTGCAGATTGTCCAATTATGACATTAATTTTAGAAATTCTTCTGTTAGTGGAATGCAGGAGGGGTGGAACTCATGGCAGAGCAAGCAGAGGAATTAATAAAGACCTGGAATGAGTGAAATCTGCTCTTCCCTACAAAACAGAAGCAAAACAATGCAAATGTCTGGTGCCATGATTATGTTTGTATGCAATCTATTCAGCTACAACAAATGTGCTACTTTCCAAGTGAATACAGAAATCAGAAAATGTTCAGTGCAACCCTAGTACTAAGTCTTAACAGGGCGTCCAGATTACCACAGTATCATCAATGATGGATAGCCTTTGTTCCAGGGAGTTGCTGGGAAGCAACACACACATTCAGGCTTTCCTTTTCATCCCAGTAATGTTCAATTTCGTGAATTGCCCAAGGCACTTGCCTGAGCGCTGAGTGTGGCACATGTGCCATGGTTTGCCCATGGCAATATTTGATGTCCTCATCAAGGGTTGACGAAGCCTCCTGAGAAATGTCACTTGTCTTATCCAATCTATTTTTGAGTCCCTCACCCTGTCCCCATCCCCGGCCCAGCTTTGCATTTTTACTTTTAGCAAAATTTAAATATGGTGTAACGCAGATCATGCTGTTGCTATTGGAAAACACTCAGCACATGGTGAGCTGGGAACCTAGCAGTGAGTGCATAGGATGGCCAGCAGCATGTGCTGAGCTTTGCTCTGATCACATTGGCGTTGAACATGCCTCGACAACCATCAAATTATGCTTAGTAGCCACAAGATTATGGTCAGTGGTGTCCTGAAAGCAGTGGCGTACCTAAGGTATGGCAGGGAGGACACATGCCACTTGGAGGGGGGCGCCATTGAGCAATTTCTATTAGAAGGCACCAGTCAAAATGGCGGCCAGCGGGTCCGGAGAAGCAGCAGGTTGTCAACTCCCTTCACCTGGTTCTCATAGCCGCCTGGCAGAAATGGGCCCCTGAGCTCCCTGTGCTTGGGTTTAAAAAAAAACTAGGTTTGATGATGTCATCAAGTTACTTGATTGGAGGAGTGGCACCCACTGGCTTCTCCATCCCACCCCTTTATCTAGATAGACAGGTTTGGCTGCCCAGTGGCAGGTGCCTGCCAATCCTGGGAGAGGGGTAGCTATTCCAAACAGGAAGAAGAACTCCAATCCACCAAAACGTACAGTATGAAGTTTCAAACAAAGGGCAAAAGCTGCTTAACAGGAGAATGCCCCAGCGAAAACAAGGAAAAAAGGCCAGAATGAGGGGGGGAACCAGGGCGTTGAGCAGGGATAGAGTTAAGGGGAGGAGATGCAGGTCAGTGATAGAACACATTTTGCCAGGTTCAGTCCTTCACTAATCCAGCTACGGCTGTAGAAGACAGCATTCCTGAGTTAGATGAATCAATGGTCTGGTCTAAGGCAGCATCACCCGCTCCTGTGGGTTGTGTGACTTGGCCCCCTGTCGACTGCAAGTGATCATAATTTGATAGGTGCTCTGAAACTGAATTTGCTGTCGAGACTAGGGAGTTCATTTCTGCATGCGCCTCATATGCTTAATGTTCACTGTATGCTCATTAATGTTCTGCACCAGACCCTTGGTCTTCTGAAAAAAGTAGGCCATGCAATCTGTTTCACACTTGTACTAGATTATCTTTCTCAGAAGATATTTTTCCAAGTGCACACCATTGGAAAGCATAATAGATCTCTTGTACTGTCCCATAGAACATTAAAAACAATTACTGCCAGAGTTTCTCTCTCTCTCTCTCTCTCTCTCTCTCTCTCTCTCTCTCTCTCTCTCTCTCTCTCTCTCTCTCACACACACACACACACACACACACACACACACACACACACACACACACAATGTGATGCCCCTGGGATTCTGCTGGTACTGAGAATCAGCTGCCATGCAATTCTTTGAGCTAGCTGTGAGCGGTTGAAATGGGCAGGTGCATCGCCTTCCCCCCCCCCTTATACCAACAAGGATCCCCTTTTTTCTCACCATGTCTCCATTTGTTCTACCACTGTGTCAGAATTGTTTGCGAATCATTAAAGAAAATGCCTTCAGCTTTGCCTGACAATATTGCTCTTCTTTTACAGACGTGTCATGCACGTGCAAATTACAGGCAATTGCCGTGGAAAGGAGTCTGTCTTCTATATTTAAATAGCACAGACTTTATGTGTGAACCATTTGATTCTCATAAACCAGGTCGAAACACAAGAGCGGAAGGAATAAAGCATATAAGCCAGACAACCTGGAGGATGTTGTTGTTTTTCTAGGAGAAACAGCTCTCAGACTCACTATGAAAGTTCATGATAAGCATTGCTTGCTTTTGGCGCTTCCGTGGTCTTTTAAATGTGCTTTCCTTCCCACATAGTGAAATGAAGATATCATAAAATACAAGTATAATTCCCAGTCAGCCACAACGTGTCCTGGGTGACCTTAGACCAGTCACTATCTTTTAGCCTAACCTACATCAGAGGTTGCTGTGAGGTTAAATGGGATGGGACTTGCACGCGGTACTCTGAGCATTTTGAGAAAGGGCAGGATAAGCATTTGATAAGACAGAGCATGGGAAATATACATCGCCACTGAGCTATAGCCACACTTTGTTTTAGGTTTTAGAAGAAGGCCAATTCCATGCTCGGGATCATTAAAAAAGGGATTGAGAATAAAACGGCCAATATCATTATGCCTTTGTACAAATCGATGGTAAGGCCACATCTGGAGTATTGTGTCCAGTTCTGGTCACCACACCTCAAAAAGGATATAGTTGAATTGGAAAAGGTGCAGGAAAGAGCGACCAGAATGATTCGTGGGCTGGAGCACCTCCCTTATGAGGAAAGGCTACAGCGTCTGGGGCTTTTCAGCCTAGAAAAAAGGTGCCTGAGGGGGGACATGATTGAGACGTCTAAAATTATGCATGGGATGGAGAGAGTGGATAGAGGGAAATTCTTCTCCCTCTCGCACAACACCAGAACCAGGGGAAATGCACTAAAATTGAGTGGAGGGAGAGTTAGAACGGACAAAATAAAATATTTCTTTACCCAGCGTGTAATTCATCTGTGGAACTTCTTGCCACAGGATGTGGTGATGGCACCTGGCCTAGATGCCTTTAAAAGGGGTTTGGACAGATTCATAGAGGAAAAGACCATCACAGGTTACAAGCCGTAAGCAACCTCCTGGTTTTAGAAGTGGGTTTTTCTCTGTGCCAGGTGCAAGAGAGTAACAAAGGGAAACAAGCTATCTTGTTGTCTTGTGTGCTCCCTGAGGCATCTGGTGGGGCCACTGTGTGATACAGGAAGCTGGACTAGATGGGCCTTTGGCCTGATCCAGCAAGGCTCTTCGTATGTTCTTATGTTCTTATGCAAAGTCAAAGGAGGATCTGCAGCTGTGCCACCTGCCGGAGGAGTCGATTTGCTTCCATTATGCTCCACTTGTATGTATTTGTAAATAAAACAGGTATTACAAAGACACCAGAAGTCTCCAGTGCACTTTATCATCCACTCAGTGAGCGACCAAGGGGAAGAATCACACAAATTAGGCTTCCACAAGGAATCCTTTATGAATGGGAAAGAGGGTGGTGGAACGCATGTCAATTTCTCCATTATGCAAAGAAGATCACCATCCTCCTGTGAACTGAGCCAAAGTTTTGATTTTTCAGACCTAGCTGACAAAAAGCCCTCTAAGAGAGCTGCATAGGTATGCTGCTGCTTTTGGGGGACTGATACTGCATTATAACTAGAGTTGTTGCCACTCTGGGTACCAGCGTACCCCACCCGCTCATCTTACATATGAATAAATGATACCAGATAGCACAAGAACAGATCTCAGAAGAACATCATCAGTCTTCAGTTCTCTCCCTGCACAAAGAGACTGGCTTTGTACAGCTGTCCCTGGGACTTTCTATGTTCCGGGGAAGTTGGAAGTCCAAAAGACCCTCTTACACCCTGTTCTAGACTCCAACAGAACTGACATATAATAAAATCAGAGAAAAACAAAATAGCAAAGGCAGATGGAGCTGTTCTAATTTGAAGTGAATCTGACTGGATTTCTCATTCTCGGTCTCCTCATTGAATCTCAAATGTTTACAGAATGCTGAACTTATTGTACCCTCAGGCATTATATGTCGCATGCGATCAAAGTGATTGGCTTATTGAAATACCCTTGAAAGCCACATGAAAAGTGCAGTCTGTATTCTGACCCAAGACTGAATACTAGCTTGAATCTATGCCCCCATCGCAGTGTGTTGTGCTTCCATGCTTTTCAAATGTCATGACTAATGAAAACAACTCTGGAAAACTCTTCCACCTACTGTATAAGAAATTGTTATTCATTTCTGTTTCTTTGGATGGTGATTCTTTTAGCATTTCATGCCGTTGCCTTGAAAACTGATGCTCAACTGCAGATGGTGGAAACAGCCTGGTCTTGATCCAGCAAGGGCAGAGAATATAGGAAGAAGAATCCTGCTGGTTCAGACCAATTGTCCATCTAGCCTAGCATCCTCTGTTCCACAGTAGCCAACCTGATGCCTCTGAGAAGTCCACAACTAGGCTATGAAGGTGTCTGGGGAGGTTCCAGGACAAGGCAGGCTGACCAAGAGGAGGAGCACCTAGCAATTAATGCTCATGCGTCATGTGCCCCTTCTTGCTCCACATTTTCTCTTTTTACTAAGTCAGCAGCTGAATGGGGAGAAACTGGTAGTTCTATCCTCTGCCACCATCCCAGGCTACAGATATCAGGTTGGGGAGGGCTGACTAGGACCACCAGCATCCCAGGACAACTGAATCTTAGATGCTGAATCCAGACACCCATGTGCCGGACCAGGTAAGATCTGCTCCAAGTGGCGTGGGGGCTGAAGAAGAGCAGGGGCCAGGAAGGGGTGTAACGGGGCAGGGGAGGGCAGAGACAGGGACGGTTCTGGCCCAGGAGGGGGCGGGCTCGGCTGGCACATGCCGAATCCTATGCTCCCTCCTGGACTTGGAAGCATGACATGAGGCTTATATCGGTTCTGCACCAGCTAGGCTCAGATCCGATTATCCCCACTGCGCAGGCTGGGGCTTTACCCAGCGTAAGGGGACAAATGTCCGTTTACCCGGAGGAGACTTCCAGCCTACCTCCCAGCACTGGATGCATACAGCATGGGCCGCCTGGCCCCACACCTCCAGCGCTAGATAGGATTGGGCTGCCCGATATGTGCAGAGATTACTAAGAGCAAATGAAGCCAATTATAGTGGTAGCACTTATATGAGTGCTTCTTGACAATCAGCGAGCATCCTAACAACTGATCCATTTCTCAGCCTTTTCACATTACAACATTCATCCCAAAGGAGGGGCTATTTTTATTCTGACAAAGCTTCTCTCAAAGTGGCCTCTCTTCCTTGGTGACTCAGCACTAATTTACGCGCATAGTCAATATCAGCTGGATGCCCCTCCCCAGCTGCATTGCAATTCTTTGGATTGGAACATAAGAACATAAGAAGAGCCCTGCTGGATCAGGCCAAAGGCCCATCTAGTCCAGCTTCCTGTATCACACAGTGGCCCCACCAGATGCCTCAGGGAGCACAAGACAACAAGATAACCTGTTTCCTGTCGCCACTCCCTTGCACCTGGCACAGAGAAAACCTACTCCTACAACCAGGAGGTTGCTTATCCCCATCATGGCTTGTAAGCTGTGATGGACGTTTCCTCCATAAATCTGTCCAATCCCCTTTTAAAGGCATCCAGGCCAGGTGCCATCAAGTGTGGCAAGGAGTTCCACAGATGAATTACACGATGGGTAAAGAAATATTTTCTTTTGTCTGGTTTAATCCAGTCCAGCTTCCTGTATGATGTGCATCACATAATGGGCCTCCATGTGGCTACAGCTAGATTTGGATCCCAGCTCCCTTCTCTATGTCATATTGTTAATATGCACTGCTGTGCCTTCGCACTGCAGACGGTACGGTCCCTGCGTTCTGCCTGCATTTGCAAATGAAAGGCTCTGTCACTCAGGTGAAGGATGGTGTCTGTCTTTTCTGCTTGATTTAATAGCCTCGCTCTCAACCCTTAACATAACCTCAAATGAATTTTGGATTTCCATGATGCGTAATGCAGTTATTATTATCATAAGTGGAGTCTTTAGGGTATATTGTCAGGAGAAAAAAGAGACAGTAATCCAGTTATAGTGACAGGCAATGAAAACAAACCTTTCCATAAGAGAATAGTGTTGACAGTTGCCATCATTCCTCTCAAAAACATTCCTGAGATGCCAGATAATTCCAACGTCTCTCTAAGTTTCTTTCAAAGCACAAATTGGCAATACAGGTACCTCCAGAGGAGGAGGAGGAGGAGGAGGAGGAGGAGGAGGAGGAGGAGGAGAGAGTGAGCAAGTGTGTGTGCGTGTGTATGAGCATGTGTGCATGTGAAAAGGCACTCTGAAATATGAAACTGGGGGAGGGGAATGCAGTGGCGTAGCAAGCCTCTGTGGGAGGCAGCACCCATGTGACACCCTGATGATGTCACAAGTCCCACCCCTTGATTGTGACATCACAAGCCCCACCCCTCTGGCATTTTTTCGCCGGAAACAGGCTACTAGGGGCCTGGACGGGCAGGAGGCAACTCCTTTTTCCCCCGCTATGCCAGAAAAGGACCCTTTCCACCCATTCCTATGCCACTGGGGGAATGGGCATGTTCATGCGAAAGATTCCCAATTTGGCACTTGAACTCCCATTGCAAGGCCTGTAGCACCTGCCTTTTAATGACTTTGGTCACTTGCATCTCCAATTAAAATGAATCTCAGTTGGCAGGGCTGGAAAGGAGCCAGGGTGGAGGAGTGTTGGTTGGCTTAGGAACAGGGACTCCAGGAGACTTGAATGGCTGCAGGGATAATAGTGCAAACATGCAGCCCTTCTTGGGGGACCTGGTATATAAGTGCTTTTATGCAAATGCCCGAAGTCTCCGAGCAAAGATGGGAGAACTGGAATGTCTGGTGGCTAGGGAAAACATTGACATAGTAGGTATAACAGAAACCTGGTGGAATGCGGAGAACCAGAGGGATACTGCAATTCCAGGATATAAACTCTATAGGAGGGACAGAGAGGGGCGTGTTGGAGGTGGGGTGGCCATCTATGTCAAAGAAGGGGTAGAATCCACCAGAGTAGAGATGGAGGGGGGGGGCTCTGATTCCTCCGTAGAATCACTGTGGGTTAGATTACCAGGCTCAAAGAGTGATGTAATAGTAGGGGCATGCTACCGTCCTCCAGATCAAAAACCTGAAGGGGATCTTGAAATGAGGAAGCAAATCAGGGAGGTGTCAATGAGAGACAGGGTTGTAGTCATGGGGAACTTCAATTATCCTCACATCGACTGGGTCAATTCATGCTCTGGTCATGAAAGAGAGACTGGATTTCTGGATATGTTAAATGCCTGTGCCTTAGAGCAACTAGTCAGGGAGCCGACCAGAGGACAGGTGACTCTGGACTTGATATTGTGTGGCACTCAAGATCTGGTCAGGGAGGTAAATGTTACCGAACCGTTGGGGAATAGTGACCATGCTGCGATCTGTTTCGCCATGCATGTCGGGGGGGAGAGTGCCGAGCAAATCTGACACAAAAACCCTTGACCTCTGAAGAGCAGACTTCCCCCAAATGAGGTAAAAGGTAAAGGTATCCCCTGACAATTAAGTCCAGTCGTGTCTGACTCTAGGGTGTGGTGCTCATCTCCATTTCAAAGCCGAAGAGCCAGCGTTGTCCGAAGACGCCTCCGTGGTCATCTGGCCGGCATGACTCTCCTTGCTGCAGCGTGTAGCATGCAGCTGGAACACGGAGCGCTGTTTACCTTCCCGCAAGCGGTAACTATTAATCTACTCGCATTGACATGCTTTGGAAGTGCTAGGTTGGCAGGAGCTGGCCAAGCAACGAGCGCTCACCCCGTCGTGGGAATCGAACTTTAAAAAAAAAGCAGAAAGGGAAGTCTTGCCCTAATGAGGAAAATAAACAGGAGCACAAACTGTGGCAAAAGAAATGTAAAAAGATGATACGGGAGGCCAAGAAAGACTTTGAGGAATGTATAACAGGCAACATTAAAGGGAATAATAAAAGTTTCTTCAAATATGTTAGAAGCAGGAAACCTGCCAGGGAAACGGTTGGTCTGCTTGATGGTGAGGGAGAGAAAGCGGTGATAAAAGGGGACTTGGAGACTGCAGAGAAATTAAACGAGTTCTTTGCATATTTCTTCACAACAGAAGATCTCGGGCAAATACTGCTGCCTGAAGGGCCTCCCCTGACTAAGGAATTAACAGTGCAATCTAACTTAACTTTTGTGCCAGTTTAACCAGCGGCGCAGGGAGAATGGGAGGCCCCAGAACGGAAAAGGGATTCAAGTTCCCTCCAAAAGAGGAATTCAAAGGGGATTTGAATCGCTTTTCCATTTTGGGGCCTCCTGTTCTCGCTGGAGGCCGCTGGTTACACCGGCACAAAAGTTAAGTCGGATTGCGCTGTAAGTCAAATAGAGGTTAAAAGAGAAGACGTTTCAGACTTAATTGACAAATTAAACATCAATAAATCACTGGGCCTGGATGGCATCCACCCAAGAGTTCTGAAGGAACTCAAGAATGAAGCTGCTAACCTCTTGACCAAAATATGCAACTTGTCCCTTAAAATGGCCACTGTGCCAGAGGATTGGAGGATAGCTAATGTCACGCCAATCTTTAAAAAAGGAAGGAGGGGGGACCCGGGAAACTACAGGCCGGTCAGTCTTACATCTGTTCCAGGGAAGATGGTGGAAAGTCTTATTAAGGATAAAATCTTAAAACACATAGAAGAATAGGCTTTGCTGAGGAAGAGTCAGTATGGCTTCTGCAAGGGGAAGTCTTGCCTCACAAACCTTTTAGAATTTTTTGAAAAGGTCAACAGGCATGTGGATGCGAGCGAACCCGTGAATATTATATATCCGGATTTTCAGAAGGTGTTTGACACAGTCCCTCATGAAAGGCTCCTGAGAAAACTCCACAGTCAGGGAATAAGAAGGCAGGTCCTCTTATGGATCAGGAACTGGTTGAAGACAAGAAAACAGAGAGTAGGAGTCAATGGGCAATTTTCACAATGGCGAGAGGTGAAAAGCGGTGTGCCCAAGGATCGGTCTTGAGATTGGTGCTCTTCAATTTGTTCATAAATGACCTGGAGTTGGGGATAAGCAGCGAGGTGGCCAAGTTTGCGAATGACACTAAATTTTTCCAGGGGGTGAAGACCAGCAGGGATTGTGAAGAGCTCCAGAAAGATCTCTCCAAGCTGGGAGAATGGGCAGCAAAATGGCAGATGCGCTTCAATGTAAGTAAGTGCAAAGTGATGCACATTGGGGCAAGAAATCAAAACTTCACATATACACTAATGGGTTCTGAGCTGTCTGTGATGGATCAGGAGAAAGATCTTGGGGTGCTGGTGGACAGGTCGATGAAAGTGTCGACCCAGTGTGTGGCGGCTGTGAAGAAGGCCAATTGCATGCTCCGGATCATTAAAAAAGTGATTTGAGAATAAAACGACCAATATCATTATGCCCTGGTACAAATCGATGGTAAGGCCACATCTGGACTGTTCTGCGTCCAGTTCTGGTCACCACACCTTAAAAAGGATATAGTTGAATTGGAAAAGGTGCAAAAAAAGTGACCAAAATGATTTGAGGGCTGGAGCACCTCCGTTATGACGCTACAGCGTTTAGGGCTTTTCAGTCTAGAAAAAAGGCCCCTGAGGGGGGACATGATTGAGACGTATAAAATTATGCGTGGTATGGAGAGAGTGGATAGAGGGAAATTCTTCTTCCTCTCGCACAACACCAGAACCAGGGGACATGAACTAAAATTGAGTGGAGGGAGAGTTAGAATGGACAAAAGAAAATATTTCTTCACCCAGATGTGTAATTCATCTGTGAAACTCCTTTCCGCAGGATGTGGTGATGGCACCTGGACTAGATGCCTTTAAAAGGGGTTTGGATAGATGCATGGAGGAAAAGACCATCACAGGTTACAAGCCATAAGCAACCTCCTGGTTTTAGAAGTGGGTTTTCTCTGTGCCAGGTGCAAGGGAGTGACAACAGGAAACAGGTTATCTTGTTGTCTTGTGCTCCCTGAGGCATCTGGTGGGGCCACTGTGTGGTACAGGAAGCTGGACTAGATGGGCCTTTGGCCTGATCCAGCATGGCTCTTCTTATGTTCTTATGAATGCAAATCCCACCACCACAGGCATGATAAATCTCACTGCATGGCCTTGGGCTACTCACTAATGTTCAGTCTAACCTACTTCGCAGGGTTGTTGGGGGGCTCAAAGGGGGCATGTATGCCTTGTTGATCTCCTTAGAAGTAGGGTAGCATAAAGACGTAACAAAAAATGAAATGAAAAGTAGTCCTGTCTCGTACTAGGAATGTATAGGGACAGTGCTCTGAGGAGCTTTGCTAAAGTGTGTGTGTGTGTGTGTGTGTGTGTGTGTGTGTGTGTGTGTGTGTGTGTGTGTGTGTGTGTGTGTGTGTGTGTTGCTTTCTCAAATGTCCTTAGATGAGCACCTGAGCAGAACCTGGGGCTGCCAATTCCTCCTCTGGCTTCTGCAGCTATGCCTCCCCAGCATCACGACAGACAGGCATCTGCAGGTGATCATATGTATCTCTCCTCTGTGCTAAGTTTCATTTGCTGATAACTGCAGGTTAGGATGCAAGAACAAGTCAGGCTGTTTTCTCTGGTAAGTTGACAACCCTTGCAGGTAGAAGGGGTGCAAAACTAGACCTCACAGGGACCCCACTAATAGAAACGCCGATGTTTCTGAGATAATAATTCTGTCGGCTTCCCAGTTTCTAAATCCGGCTTCTAAAGCCACAAATTCTACACTGAATTGCTAAAC
Source organism: Plestiodon gilberti rubricaudatus (assembly GCA_026170595.1). Classification (NCBI taxonomy): domain Eukaryota; kingdom Metazoa; phylum Chordata; class Lepidosauria; order Squamata; family Scincidae; genus Plestiodon; species Plestiodon gilberti. The sequence continues at coordinate 8,929,968 of JANXHW010000001.1, forward strand.
TAATGTTTTATAGCCAGTTTGACATAGTGATGTAAGAGCCTTCCTAGCAGAATTTTATGGGATTTTTTTTAACATGATTATATTAAGTCAATGAAGCAATCCACTAAAGAAATACATTCAACAGATGCCATTAATTAACTGGGGAATTTAATGTGATCCTATAATTAAGAGACATTCACATTGTGTTCATTATATTAACCTTCCTTACCATCTGATCCTAGGGGCTGCTAAGAAATCACACAGGCCGTGGCACCAACTTGTAGGAGGAGGAATCAGGTGGTACAAGACCACCACTCCTTCCCTCTCTAGTCTGGGGGAAAGGATGATGTCAGAAGGCCAGAGGAGACCAGAACTCCAGCATCCAGATATATCGCAAACTGAGCCGTGCAATAGTGCAGTGATGTCTATTGGTTAGGTCACAGCCAGAATGATTAGATCTTATATTGACAGCCCAATCTTATCTGTGTGCTTCGCCACTGGAACTAGCGTTGGTGGGGTGGGAAGAATGGGATAGGAGAGAGGATTAGGGTGGATCAGGGGAGGGACGGGGGCACGTTGGAGCCTGGAGGGGGGGTCACCCAACACGAGCAACTTGCACCAGATGCTATAACCTTTGGAGCCTCCCAACATGCCTCCATTGTCTCCTCAGATTGCGCAGGTCCGAGGAGACCCATTGGCGATTGAAGGGCTGAAGGAGGGGTTATCCCCTTACCTAGGATTACCATTCGTCCCGGAAAAAACGGGACTGCCCTGGTAAAACCGGGACTGCCCTGGTAAAACTGGGCCTGCTCCGGTTTCCGGAGCCCAGTCCTGATCAACTGGACCTGGAACTGTTTTTTTGGGTCTGCCGCCACTGCTTCATAAATGTGCCTTTTCGGTGGTGCCATCTTAGATCTTGCGAAATCTAGACTAGAGAGGGAAGGAGTGGTGGTCTTGTACCACCTGATTCCTCCTCCTACAAGTTGGTGCCACAGCCTGTGTGATTTCCTAGCAGCCCGTAGGATCATATATGGTAAGGAAGGTTAATGTAATTAACACAATGTGAATGTCTCTTAATTATAGGATCACATTTAATTCCCCAGTTAATTAATGGCATCTGTTGAATGTATTTCTTTAGTGGATTGCTTCATTGACTTAATGTAATCATGTTAACCAAATAAACTCCCATAAAATTCGGCTAGGAAGGCTCTTATATCATTATGTCAAACTGGCTGTAAAACATTAGTTTAGCAATTCAGTGTAGAATTTGTGGCTTCGCGGTCACAAAAAAAATTAATTAATTAATTACTCACCCGGGGGGGAGGGTGTTCCTGGTTTGAAACCAGGAAAATATGGTAACTCTACCCTTACCTCTCCCAAGCCTCCTGATCATCCCGTTCTCCACCATAGCGTAGCGCAGCTGCATGCTATGCGGGGAAAAGGATAGGATGGGGCTGTTAAGAGTGTGTGTGTGTGTGTGTGCGCGCGCGCGCGCGCGCGCTTGCCTGTGTGACACACCTACTGGCTACTGCTATTTACAGTTGTGCAAACTACTCTGAGAACAGCTTGTAAAAAAGTAGTTTAGTAGTCCTTTTAGTAGTAGTAGTTTCGTTTAGTAGTCCTTTAGTGCTGTTTCATTATAGCGCTCTTTATCTTGAGTGTAACTGACAGCTACTGTAGCCAATGGGAGCAGTGTATTCTGGCTAGCATGGACCAATCACCACCAGTTTCCTGTTTTACCCTCAACAATTTCATACAGCACATGGCTTTCCAGAAGCATTTCCATGCATTATGAGAAGTATTACTCGTGTGTGTGTGTGTGTGTGTGTGTGTGTGTGTGTGTGTGTGTGTGTGTGTGTGTGTGTGTGTGTGTGAACAAGCCTCTTCTCCCTCCTCTTCTGAGGGCTGCAGATAATCTTTAAAATATGATTTAGAAGTAGCAATTATAAAGCGATACATTTTAACTGTCAAAAATTGCTAATTCTCGGTTGGGTGGCAGGTAGGGGAAAAGCTCCCTTGATTTATGAAGGCTATTTCATGAGGGGGGCTATTATTTAACAGATAATAAAGCAGATCCATTCTCTAATAAACACAAAACCAACGGCATCCAATTCCCTTGATTCTCCTCTTGAATGCTGTTCGACCTAAAGAGTAATTTATGACTCTTTTCCTGCGTGTTTCTTTTGCACTGCTCAAGTGTCAGAAAGGCCTCTGCAATGCCACAACAAAGGAGTAAATAAAATCGAGATGAAAAGCAAACAAACAAACATGGAATGCTTTTAAAATAATTCAGTCCCACAGAGTAAAACTCCACAATTGACCAAACGGCCTTCATCTATCACTTTATGAATCATCCCTCTTAGCGGCTAGATAGATGACAAGCAGGTAAATGATGGGAAAGGGGAAATAAGGGCACGATGGGAAATTATGGCACCTGACCCGACAACAGGCTGTTCGAAGGAGTCACAGCCAAGCAGATTGCAGAAATTGAGACTTTAAATAAGCTTCTCTGAATCCAGCCTCAGAGTGGTTCTGCTGAACAGAGCCAACAGATTTGGCCATCACGTTGTGGGGCCCTACAGATCCATCTTGGACTGAAACAGGATTTCTTGTAGTCTGCAGGTATCCAAAATTTGGCTGCACCTTGACATCTACATTGGCTACTAGTCTGTTTCCAGGCTCAATTCAAGGTGCTGGTTATGTCCTTTAAAGGCCTCTACACCATGGGACCTGGATATCTGAAGGGTCACCTTCTCACACCTGCGTCCTTCATTAGATGCCCTGCTGAGTTGACAGGAAAGCGGGACAGGCATTTTTTTTTATGGTAGTACCCAGATAATATACTCCCTCCCTTGTGAGGATCTGCTCACTCAGGGCCCAATCCTATCCAACTTTCCAGGGCCAACACAGCTGCAATGCAGTCCACTGGCATCGCTGGAGGTGGGGCGGAAAGCTAAGTTCTGCAGCTTTCCGCTCCACCCCCTCGCCGTAGGAGCCCGTCAGTGGAGAGAAAGCAATGCGCAGGGATAAGGGAACAAACGAGGTAAGGGAACAGAGACAGAGGCAGCTAAGGGGTGGGGGGGAGATCCACCCCCGGGCGTCACACGGGGCATGCACAAGTCACCACATCGGTGGCTGAAAAACGGCTGCGCAATTTGGGGTGGTTGGAAGGATTGGCCCGCCCGCCCAGTCAGGCCGACAGTAGCCTTTTGCCGCCATCTTTCCCACGTGGGGGGCATGGTTGCAGCCATAACACCGCCGGGGTGATGTCGCTAGCAGGGGCAGGGCGGGGCTAGCAACGTCATGGGGGTGTGCAGTAGAGGCTAGCTATGCCTCTGTCCCTTACCTTGAGGAGGCCTATGTGACTCCCCCCCCCCACACACAGGATGCAGCACATGCCCTGTTGGCATGGCTGCATCAGCGCTGGAAAAATGGATAGGGTTGGGCCCTCAATGACTGGGAATTTTTAAGCAGGTAGTAAAAACAGTTTTATTTCAGTTGATGTTCTGTTTTATTGTGGTTTTGTTGTACGGTTTTAAAATGTTGTAAGCTGCCCTGATGGTAAGGGATGGATGGACAGGATACAAATGTTTAAATAAATAAATAAAATAGACCCAGGAAAGAGCTTGGACTTGCTTGTGAGCCTCTCAGCCCTCACATGAGCCAATAAGGTCACTGGTGTTTGTCGGGCTGTCTAAACACCTGCGCAGCCCAGACTGGAATGATGGGGATCACGCAGCAGGAACTACATTTCCCATGATGCCTCAACCCACATATGCGGGTTGCAGTGGTAGCAGGTTGCAAGACGTGTGAGGGGCCAGTGAATTTGGGGGGCCTTTCACCTCAGGTCTGCTGCCCCTGCCTCCCTCCAACCCTATAAATGAAACCGGAAGTCCTACACTTCCAGGTTTCACAGCAATGCACAAGAAGCCTGGTCAAGGGTTTGGTTTTTTAGTGCTGAGGCGGCAAATCCAAGATGGCATCCAGTGGCATTCCAGGTCGCGCTGCTGCCCCTGGTTACAGCATCCATTTTTAAGCAGGCGGTAAACAAATTCTGTTTCATTTGGCCTTCTCCTAAGTTGAATTTATTGAGTTGTTTCATTTTAGTTACAGTTTTTTCTTGGCTACTCTGTGCTGTGTTTTTGGTTTGCTGATTGTTTTGAATTATTTTTTATACTGGGTTTTTTTGCCAGGGATCTTAGCGGGACTGAAAGGCAGCACAGAAATGTTTAAAATAAGAATAAATAAATAATACAATCGCAGAGTCGGGGGGAACCTCCAGGTGATCAAGTCCAATCCCTTGCTCACAGCAGAACATCCAGAGCATCTCCAACAGGGGGCTGTTGCTTGAAGTGCACAACAGCCCAGATTCCATCGTCAACGTGCTCTTCTAAACTTATCCTAATGTTCAACCAAAATCTGCCCGTCTGTAACTGCGGCAGCAGAGGTCACGTTCTTGCCCTCTTCTATGTGACAATCCTTCCGATAATAAAAGCGTGCTATCATCATATCCTCCCACAAGATAGTTCATATGTTGTAAGTCATCCTGGGCCCTTTTGAGTCATGTTAACGTAGCATAAATCACAATGAATAAATAAATAAATAACACGAATGCACTTGTTTCCGAATGTTTATCAACCTCCACATGAAATCTTAAGCATTCACAGATAACAGCACCAAAGGAAAGATTAGGTTATGAATGGGAAATCACCAGATTTTAAATTCTCTTCTGAAAGCTAAGCTTTGTCGCAAATGTATACAAAAAAGCAAACAAAAAACCTCTAGAGAGTGCTTTGTATATTGTATCATAGGATTACGACAAATCTGATCCAAATTACAAAATAGAAATGGTGGAATATCCTCCACTTTTGTTGCCAGTCATTTCCTGACTAACTTGTTGTTGTTGTTGTTGTTGTTGTTGTTGTTGTTGTTACAACAACAACAACAACAATAGTATTTATATACCGCTTTTCAGCAAAAAGTTCACAAAGCAGTTTACAGACAAAATCAATTGATTAAATGACTCCCTGTCCCAAAAGGGCTCACAATCTAAAAAAGATGCAGAACGCCACCAGCAAACAGCCACCAGAAAAGACACTATGCTTGGGTGAAAAGGGGGCAGTTACTCTCCCCCTGCTAAATATAAGAGGAGCACTAATTGAAAAAGTGCCTCTTGCCCAGTTAGCAGGGGTTTATGGTCCAATCTTATCCCCCCCCACCATCCTACGCGATGCAGCTGCACTGTTGCAGTGTGCACTGCATCCAATGGTGGAGGGGGGGTAACCTGATGGCCTGGGGGAGGTAAGTAAAACAGTACTTACACCTGGTCGTCAGTGGGTTTCCTTGGATCAACACCAGCTCTTTTGCTGGCATACGTCTAAGGAGAGACTGGTGGCATGTTAGGCCGAGAACATGGGGATAAATCCAGCATGTGCCAGTGCTGCCAAGACCCACCCCTGCCACCCTTGAAAAGCCTCTGCCTACCCCGCTCCACCCAGTAACCCCCTCCTGCCCTTGAACTGCCCCCGCCACCACCTCACCTACACTGGCACAGTGTCTGGGAGCTGCTGGTGCATAAAGGACCCCCAGCTGTTTGCACCCAGCAGCCCCAAAGCACATGATGGCACTGCGGCTTTTGCAATGTTGCAGTGGCACTTGTGGCGCCGGATCGCAAGATCCACTGCCATATAAGCACCCCGTGGGATGGGGCTGTTTTCCCTAAGGGTGCCATAATAATCCTCCAGGTTCCATTTCCAATGTGGCATTTCCAAACTGGTATGGTCAATTATTGCAAAACGTTCCTTAGTCTGATATTAACCAATTTAATTTTCATTAGGAAAATCAGCTAGTTGGATTTGTGAAGTCGAGAGGGAGGAAAATAGCGGCTGAATGTGCCTCAGACCACACACTGGACCGTGCATCCAAGTACGGTGTCAGTCTGTATTGCTCCCAATGAATGCACATCATTTGACTGTGTCTTCTCATTACAACTAGCACAACCAGTTGACAAAGCCCCAGCGCACCACTAAAATAACCATCCGTTTGCTCAACTGCTTGGCCAGAGTGGGGAAACAAGAACTCTTCATGCACAGAAGTTGTCCGGAAAATAAATTGGGGCTACCTGAGACACTTGGCAGAATTTTCAGGGAGATCTGAAAGCACAGGGAGGGAAAGCAGAAAACAAGGTGCGATAAATTTAAGACATCCTGGTTTCCCCCAGGTTTTATCCACAAAGCAAACCTAGAAGATGATAGTCAGTAGAAGATGATAGTCAGTATCAGAATGATAACATCTCCTTTCTCCACCTGTAATGGTATCATTCAGTTATTTTAATGGGGAGAGTGCAAAACATTCTTCAGGTTTTCATCGTTCTTGGGCCTTCCTTGGGATTATTTCATCTGTAATGGTCCATAGCTTCCTTTGATGTGAAGCAAACAATGTGTCCATTAGACTTGAGCCAAATTTTGGAATCAAAATGTTCTTGTGCAACAAGGAAAAAGCTTTCATCAAAAAGCGAAGCAAATTGCATGAGCCTCAAACGTGTTTCTTGGCATGTTGTCCAATTCTGGACCACTCTTCACAGCTCACAGTGCCGGCCGTGTAAAAGTCCTCCAGGCTATTTGTTAAGCCTCTAGGGCAGGGGTCGGAAACCTACAGCTTACAGCCCCTGCTAACTGGGCAAGAGGCACTTTTTCAATGGGTGCTCCTCTTATATTTAGCAGGAGGAGAGTAACTGCCCCCTCTTCACCCCAGCACAGTCTCTTTTCTGGTGGCTGTTTGCTGGTGGTGTTCTGCATCTTTTTTAGATTGTGAGCCCTTTTGGGACAGGGAGCCATTTAATCATTTGATTTTGTCTGTAAACCGCTTTGTGAACTTTTTGTTGAAAAGCGGTATATAAATACTGTTAATAATAATAATAATAATAATAATAATAATAATAATAATAATAATAATACAGCTTGGGGCCCAGGTCCAGCCCGCCACCCAAAGTCATCCAACCCGCTCAGAGCTCAGCTTGGGGGGTGAAGCCTCCTGCCCAATTTGCTGTGCGCTGGACAGGGCATGGCAGAGCAGCCTGCCCAGGCTTGCAGAGTCCCTGTGTCACACAGCAACTCTGCCATTCCCTGTCCGTCTCACAGCAAATTGAGCGGGAGGCTTGCCTCCTAAGCCAAGTTCTGTGCAGCCGCTTCTGGGAGTTCGGCAACCCGGAAGTTCATCAATGACGTGATGACTTCATCGCCAAACATCCAGCCCCTTTGCCTGGAAAAGGTTGCCGCCCCCTGCTCTAAGGCATTGAATTTGACCCCACCAAACCGTGGCTTCTTCCTGCCACCGAGCATTTGCTTCACAACCAGCCAGCCTCCTCCTATATGAGATATTGGACAGGTGGCTTTTCCATTTGGCTGTCAGATTCTCTGTCACGGATTCCAGATATCGCCGTGTCAAAAGCAATGACTTTGGCTGTGGCGCCAGCAGCACCTGCCTCCCTTTCCCATGAATCTTTGATTGGAAACGGTCCCCGATGTCACTTGAAGGCGCCTTGTCAGGCTGGCAGCTCAGCAGGCCACCCTTGTCCTCTGTGACAGCAGAGGCTGACTCATTGCGCCTGTCTCATTGCGCTGAGATTCACGAGCAGCCAATGATGGATGAAAGCAGACCTGCCAAGTTGACTGAACTGCTGGCAACGGCGGAGCCCGTTGGAGCTCCAGCAGGCTCTACTTCCTGCATTACTGGGTCAGATGGAGCAAAGGAAAAGATACCTACCTTGGAAGGCACAGTGGAGGTCTATATGCCCATGCCACTATTGGCCGTCGTGTATATGTGTGTACGTATCTACACTGAAGTTCTGCCATACTATCATCTACTGAAAACAGCTCTATGGCATTTCCTCCAGCTCTATACAGTTGGACCTTTTTATTCACTGGGGTTCTGTTTCCGGAACCCCAGTGGATAAAAAAAGTGTTATATGAAAACCAGAGTGGGAAGCGGTGCCACGTTACTCTTGAATTTATTAGAGCAAATGGGTATATAGAGCCATGGCAAAAAATAAAAATAAAAATTAATGGTATCAATAAAAAATGAGGCAAACTTAAGTGCAGCTTAAAAAATGGTAGTTTAAAATATAAAAATATTAAAAATGCAAACGCAATACACTTAAAATAACACGTTAAAAATTCAAACCATCTAACATTGCAACGTTTCGCTCATCTGCTACGAGCATTATCAGGCAAAAAACCCCTCATGTAGTGGGGAGATGTTAGTAAGCCTAAGCTATTAGTCCTACTACATAAGGGTGAAGAAAGCCTCATTTTCAAGCTGCTACAAGAATCAGCTGTGTGGGAGATAATTGAAAGCATCCCTACCATCCAGCTGACCAACCAACACACACTAATTAGCTGCTCAAGGTGCCCCATTACCTTTTTTCCAGCATCTTTGCCGCATCCCTCCTCCTGAGTTTGTTTAAACTGACTGAAAAAAAAGAAAAACGGCTACTGGAAGCAAACTGTAGATGGCGCCAGAGACTTCTGGTTGCATTTTTGGATGCACACAGGAGGTGGGAAGCAGCTGGTAGGCCCCTGACAACACTGAAAAAAGAGGTAACGTGGCGCTGTCAGACTCCCTTCCACAGTTTTGCCACCGATGTTGAGTCAAATCCATGGATTAAAAAAAACGGGGATAAAAAGGTGCAACTGTACAATGTCATGTTTGAAGTGACTGTCCTCCTCCTTCTCCTGAGTTGCTTCACTAGTGAGAGCTGAGAGTAATAGACTATGGGCGCAATCCTGATGATGGTGCCCGCGGCGGAATGAGTGTTCCGTCGTCAGCAGCAGTCGCAAAAGTGCCGGAAAGCTGATCGGGCCGGCCTGGATTTACACTCGGGCGTCCCCTTCCCTGAGTAGACCTCCAGCCCGGCGCCAGAACAGCCGCCGGGGCTCAGGATCCGACCGGCCGCCGGATCCTTGCGCTGGATTACACTGTATGTTGGGGAAACATAAACTTAGCTAAATAAACACACGAGGCATAGGCTGAGTTAAGTTGCAAAAGAAGAAGTTTACTCACGGTTCAGCTCATATATACAGCTTCTGATTAAGATCAGAGGTTACTCTAACTTAAGGATGAAGCATCCCTCATTGCTGGCGCCTCCTGCATGGTAGTGTGCTCGGAGCATGGCCGCCATTCATCAGAGCTCAGGCACGCCACGTCCTCTCTCGTTGGCATCAGGAGAAGGAAGGGTATGAGAAAGGGCAAGAAGAAGGAGGAAATAGGCCAGGGAACCACACCCCTTCCTTGGAAAATAGAGAGGTCAAGGCAAAAAGGTCTTTCAGGTGACCAGATGACACACTGCCCCCCAGTGTTCCCCCCAGTGTCCAGCAGCCAAATGCTGCCCACCTCCAACAGACTGAACCTCTAAATGCCCCTTCCTTTTATGATCTAGGAAGTGATATCATCACTTCCTTTTCCTTTAAGGACTCATAAATGCCTTTGTGACATCAGCAAAAATTAAGTCCTTCCCTTTAAAGTCATGAAAGCCTGGACTAAGGGCAATCCAGACCTTTTACTTCCACCATTTTACTCTCAACTCAGATCAATTTGTATGCCTAGCAACCAACACACATCACTGTAAAGGACAAAGGTAAAGAAAAAGTAAAGGTATACACAGGAGAGCATCCAGCAGTGCTCATCCATGCACTCAGCAATAGCTCGTCTATTTATTTATTTACAGTATTTTTATCCCGCCTTTCTCCCCGAAGGGACCCAAGGCGGCTCACAACAACAAAGAAAATACAATACAAAAAATACAATACAAAAAATAATTACATTTTAAAACTGTAAAAAACTAATGAAATTAGTTTGATTAATGAAATTAATCAATTAATGAAATTAAATTAATTAATGAAATTAATGAAAATTAATAAAAACAGTATCTAAAAATCGATTAAAAAGATCAAGGCACAATTAAAACAGGAGCATAAAAACAGCAGCACCCCCACCTGTACCAGCAAGATGTTAAAAAAGGCAAGTGCTCCGAAGGCTTCTTTGAACAATAAGAGATGTTCCTGTATCATCATCATAATCTTTTCCAGCTGATTGCAGATACTGTACGTTTTTTCCTCCACTAGAGGAAAAAACAGATGCAATTGAGAATGTGCTTTGGTCCTCCTAACTCAGAATTTGTTGTCCAGTATGTTCCTGATGACCACGCTGGTGTGGTCACTGACCCAGAGCCGGACATCCTAGAGAGTGAAGTCAAGTGGGCCTTAGGTAGCATTACTAACAACAAATATAGCGGAGATGATAATATCCCAGCTGAGCTACTGAAAATCCTAAATGATGATGCTGTGAAAGTGCTGCACTCAATATGCCAACAAATTTGGAAAACTCAGCAGTGGCCAAAGGATTGGAAAAGGTCAGTTTACGTTCCAATTCCAAAGAAGGGCAGTGCCAAAGAGTGTTCAAACTACCGTACAATTGCACTCATTTCACATGCTAGCAAGGTTATGCTCAAAATCCTACAAGCTAGGCTTCAGCAGTACGTGGACCGAGAACTACCGGAAGTACAAGCTGGGTTTCGAAGAGGCAGAGGAACTAAAGATCAAATTGCCAACATGCCGGGAGAAATATCAACAACCTCAGATATGCAGACGATACCACCCTAATGGCAGAAAGTGAAGAACTAAAAAGCCTCTTGATGAGGGTGAAAGAGGAGAGTGCAAAAGCTGGCTTGAAACTCAACATTAATAAAACGAAGATCATGGCATCTGGGTCCATCAATTCCTGGCAAATAGAAGGGGCAGAAATGGAAGCAGTAACAGATTTTACTTTTTTGGGTTCCAAGATCACTGCAGACGAAGACAGCAGCCATGAAATTAAAAGACGCTTACTTCTTGGAAGGAAAGCTATGGCAAACTTAGACAGCATAATAAAAAGCAGAGATATCACCATGCCAAGAAAAGTTTGCATAGTCAGGGTGATGGTGTTCCCAGTAGCAATGTATGGTTGCGAGAGTTGGACCATAAGGAAGGCTGAGCGCCGAAGAATAGATGCTTTTGAACTGTGGTGCTGGAGAAGACTCCTGAGAGTCCCTTGGACTGCTAGGAGATCAAATCAGTCAATCCTAAATGAAATCAACCCTGACTGTTCCCTGGAAGGACAAGTACTGAGGCTGAAGCTCAAATATTTTGGCCACCTAATGCGAAGAGAGGAGTCTCTGGAGAAGACTCTGATGCTGGGAAAGATTGAAGGCAAAAGGAGAAGGGGAAGGCAAAGGATGAGATGGTTAGACAGCATCACCGATGCAACGAACATGAAAATGAGTGAACTCAGGAAGATAGTGGAGGACAGGAAGGCCTGGCGGGATATGGTTCATGGGATCACGAAGGGTCGGACACAACTTAACGACTGAACAACAACAACAACAATATTTTCCTGTCAGCTAAGAGCAAAATGAGATAAGTCTGAAATATACCAAATGACAAGCAAATGTGTGTAAAACTGGAGATGATCGCAAGTTTTGTGACCGTGCAGAGCACAGAATGGAAAAACCCACGACACTGAGAACAACCTGTTGTCAACACTGGTGTGTGATTAGCCTGGAAGTCTTGCTGCTGGAAATATTTTTTGTATCCCCAGCATCCTGGGACTGAACTCCATAATGGGGTGGGGTCGTCTTATAGCTCAGCAAGCAAACTTTTGTAATGTCTTAAAGCTGGTTAAAAGGCTGGATGCTGAGCCGTTGATATGGGATTCAGAAAGCAGGTGAAGTCCTATGGCCTCCCTAGAGTAGCAGCTCGGAAAGGGAGGATCTTGAGCCCTAGAAAAGGATTTCTTTCTAGCCAGATAGGAGGGGATAGTAATTAGATAAGAGACTGGGGTAAGTAGGTGTTTATCTGTGCCCTTTGGGGAGCGTGTCCTTTTGTGTACAAAACACTGAGAGGGCTGACAAAGCCATTTGTATCTTTTTGATTGTTCTAATGTAGCATAACTGTAGGTCATTCGCCACAGGTTTCTGAGCGTTAGGCTGACTATAATGCACTCCACCTGGGGTAACCTTTGAATACAATTAACAACAGCTGGTCGAAAAGGCAGTTGCCCAGCTAAGGGCTGGGGCTGACCCCCTGCTGGCCCATGCATGCATGCAGCTGCCTGATGTGGGTTGCAACAGTGGCAAATTGTGAGGGGTCCGACGGGGGCAGCGGATTCAGGGTGCCTTTCACCCCGAGTCTTCCACCGCCACCGCCTCCCGTCCCTCCAACCTGCCATCAATACAAGCACAATGATCTGCTTCCTGCTTGTTTGATCGTTCCCCTCCTCACTGTGTTCCTTGCATGCTGTCACAAAAAGCCAGAAGTGTGGCACAGCCTCCTGGACACCACGCTGCAGCAGATAAGGTGGTGGAGGGGCCGTTTGAGGGCAGAAAGAGGAGGATCAGGGGAGGAGCGGGACAGGGAGCGGGGAGGGCAGGAGGCATTTTGAGGGAGGGAGGGGGTGGACCCCAGTGGCAGCAGCAGACACAGGGATGCTATTCCTGTTTTCCCGGCCCAACATGCCCCCTACCTTTCCTCAGACTTATGCCAGCAAAATAGCTGGTGTAGGTCCAAGGAGACCCATTGACAGCCAGGAGGACTATGGAGGGGTAAGTAAAAAATTTCTCCCAGGCCGTCTGGTTGCCTCTAATACCGCTGCTTGCAGCTCATGCTCCATCAATGCAGCTTCAGGGCAGAAGACGGTGGGGAATAAGATTGGGCTCTTAGTTCCCTGTCCGGGTGTCAACAGGAGACCTTCTCCCTGGCCAAATAGCAGCAGCAGACCCCATAAGGGCTCGGATCATGGCAGAGCAAAGAGTTGATGTTCCCTTCTCCTCCCTGCTGCCGTCCCAGTCTGAATTGCGCCTCCCCCCCCCAAGTGCTGTTTAACAAAGGAAAAACAGGCAAGCGGCTGCATACTATGTGCTTTAACTACTTTTGGGGGTGTTTGGTCCCCAAGATGCATTTCCATGTCAGGATTCTGGTCTCTATAAAGGAAACGGATGCCAGATGTGGTGGTGCCAGATGTGGTACACCTACCTCTCAAAAGATGTCCTAACACAGGGGGCTCCTTTCCTTCATCACACACACACACACACACACACACACACACACACACACACACACACACACACACACACACACACACACCGTCTTCCATTCTTGAAGGGGTTGAATTCTGTTACAATTCTATGGCTTCCCTAACCCTATTTTCAGCTTTTCTCCAGAGACGTAGAATCAACACCACAAAACACAGATTAACGCTTGAAGCGCCCTGCTGGTCCAATCGGAACCGTTACAGCCATTTGAACCCACCTGTTGAAATCAGCAAGTGGAAGCCCTTCTCCAGGTGCCCCGAGAGGTAAGCCAGGGGGGCAACTGGGGAGCTCTTGTTGCACCCCATTTAGGCCCCCTAGAGTAATCTGCCTGGTACCAACTTTGCTGAACCGTAGGGGGCAGATCAAACCCTCAATTTTTCCTCGAGCTTTTAACTAACAGTGATCATGTTTATTGACTAGCAGCTGCTGAGGCTGATGTTTCACCTGGTAAGATTGTAACATTTTCCCTGGTTTGTATGCTGCTTTCTGCTGTTTTATTACCCTGAATTGCTGTTTTATTTCTCTTATCTTGTATTTTACGATGTGTTCTGGAAAGTGCCTTGTGAGTTTTGTGTTTTAAATTGAAATACAAGTATCTTCAATAATAAAACAGTGGGTTCCCTCTTCTCCCGCACACATTTTCGAAGTCTACTGTAAAGTGGAGTGGGGGGACAGGAGTTCATCTGCGTTAGTAACTCTGAGCAGACAACGAAAAGGTAGGGCGGCAGTTGGTTCAAGCCAATTAATTGGAGTGAAAGAATTAGATTTTGTCTTAGGTGTGTTGATAGGTGCTTAATTCCTAAAACAGACAATGTTGGAGTTCAGACAGTATAGAGCAGAGAAGCAGCATGGCAGAGCATCTTGAGATACAGGAGGCAGACCACAACCCATCACCCAAACACTAGACGAAACAGAGACGTTTTGAGCCCCCGCCGAAAAGTCATGAGGGAGGGGGTTATTCTCAAATCCCCTGGCAAGGAGTTCCACAATTGTGGCGCCACAGCAGAGAAGGCTCGCCCACGAGCTGCCATTCCCCTAACTTGAGACAGAGGTGGCACTCGCAAGAGAGCCCCCTCAGATGACCTAAGAGAGCGGGCCAGAATGTATGGGAGAAGGCGGTCCCTCAGTATCCTGGACCCAAACCGTGAAGGGCTTTAAAGGTCATTACCAGCACCTTGAGTTGGGCCCGGAAACTAATGGGCAGCTAGTGCAGCTGGCTAGATTGAATATATAGATTGAAAATATATATATTTGGACACTTTCCGGCGAGGCCTAAAAACCTTCTTGTTCAAAGAAGCCTTCTGAGCCCCTGCCTTTTTTAACATCGCTGGTACAGGTGGGGGTCCTGCTGTTTTTATGCTCCTGCTCTGATTGTAGCCATGATCTTTTTAATTGTGTTTAGACACTGTTTTTATTAATTTTTATTGATTCTTTTTACTGTTTTAAAATGCGATTTTTTATACTGTGTTTTTTGTATGTATTTTTTCTGTTGTAAGCCGCCTTGGGTCCCTTCGGGGAGAAAGGTGGGATAAAAATACTGTAAATAAATAAATAAATAAATAAATATAGATTGAACAGTGCTCCAAGAAGTCATTGGTTCCAACCTTGCCCCTCCCATGAATTTATTAGAAGGCCTCAGACAAGCTTAGGCGCCTGACAGTCCAATCCTATTGGGCTAGTTATAACAGCGGAACAGACCTCGGCTGTTGTAATAGGTGCGCACAGTGCACCGCCAGCTGCCGTTATGGAGCCAGTGGTGACCCGCTGCTGCAGCCGACGATCCTACTCCAGAGCTGGTAAGCCAGCATGGAGGATGGATTGTGGGTGGGGAGGGGAAGGAACCAGGTGTTCTGGGGAGGATCCGGGAGTGGGAAGGGGTTAGATCCAGCGGCAATTATCACTCATTCGAAAACCTCCCCACCCCATTTCTCTGCTCAGACATACGCCACCAAAATAGGTGGCGCATGTCAGAGGAGATACATAGGCAGTCCGAGGTGATCTGCCTGGTCGACCTTAGAGTGCTTTGTATGGGGAGCACTTCAGACACTCTAAAGCTCTACATAACTGCATGGCATGGCTGTTACAAAATAGTACAAACCATATGCAGTATACTATATTTTTGTACGCAAAAGTACCATCCATTAGGAGAAACGGCATGTTCTGAAACAATCCTAATTCTGCCCATCTGAGTGTTCAAAGATCACCCTCAGTAAGCTTCAGCAGACTGTCTTGAAATCACTTTCCTTTGGTCTTTGATATTTATAGCACGCCTCTTGTCATGGAATCAGTGATGAGAGAATGCAATCGATTTGGGGCACTTAAATTTAATAAAGTAAATATATACAGAACTACTCTGTAAGTGCTTTACCCTTCCTTTCACAGGAGCAGAATTTTGAATGTGTGGTTGAAATCTGAAGCCCAGCCCATTGCAACCAGGAAGAGGTGAATAACCCGGATGGCTGCCGTGAAGTCCCTGGGCCAGTCTGTAATGAGGTCAGCATGAACTGTGCAAAAGGGTGTGGAATGCACACCCATAGACACTCAGAGCCCAGTGTGCAGCAGCAGTAAATTCCATGCTAGGGGTTACTAGGAAAGGGATCGAGAATAAGACTGCTAATATTTTATTGCCCCGTAGAAATCTATGGTGGAGCCACATTTGGAATACTGTACAGTTCTGGTCGTCATAAGAACATAAGAACATAAGAACATAAGAAGAGCCCTGCTGGATCAGGCCAAAAGCCCATCTAGTCCAGCTTCCTGTGTCACACAGTGGCCCCACCAGATGCCTCAGGGAGCACACGAGACAACAAGATACCTGTGTCCAGTCGCCACTCCCTTGCACCTGGCACAGAGAAAACCCACTTCTAAAACCAGGAGGTTGCTTATGGCTTGTAACCTGTGATGGTCTTTTCCTCCATGAATTTGTCCAAACCCCTTTTAAAGGCATCTAGGCCAGGTGCCATCACCACATCCTGTGGCAAGGAGTTCCACAGATGAATCACACGCTGGGTAAAGAAATATTTTCTTTTGTCTGTTCTAACTCTCCCTCCACTCAATTTTAGTGCGTGTCCCCTGGTTCTGGTGTTGTGCGAGAGGGAGAAGAATTTCCCTCTATCCACTCTCTCCATCCCATGCATAATTTTATAAGTCTCAATCATGTCCCCCCTCAGGCGCCTTTTTTCTAGGCTGAAAAGCCCCAGACGCTGTAGCCTTTCCTCGTAAGGGAGGTGCTCCAGCCCACTAATCATTCTGGTCGCTCTTTTCTGCACCTTTTCCAATTCAGCTATATCCTTTTTGAGGTATGGTGACCAGAACTGGACACAATACTCCAGATGTGGCCTTACCATCGATTTGTACAAAGGCATAATGATATTGGCCGTTTTATTCTCAATCCCCTTTTTAATGATCCCGAGCATGGAATTGGCCTTCTTCACAGCCGCCGCACACTGGGTCGACACTTTCATCGACCTGTCCACCAGGACCCCAAGATCTCTCTCTTGATCCGTCACAGACAACTCAGAACCCATTAGCGTATATGTGAAATTTTGGTTTCTTGCCCCAATGTGCATCACTTTGCACTTACTTACATTGAAGCGCATCTGCCATTTTGCTGCCCATTCTCCCAGTTTGGAGAGATCCTTCTGGAGCTCTTCACAATCCCTGCTGGTCTTTATCACCCGGAAAAGTTTAGTGTCATCCGCAAACTTGGCCACCTCACTGCCTATCCCCAAGTCCAGGTCATTTATGAATAAGTTGAAAAGCACCGGTCCCAAGACCAATCCTTGGGGCACACCGCTTTTCACCTCTCGCCATTGTGAAAATTGCCCATTGACTCCCACTCGCTGTTTCCTGGTCTTCAACCAGTTCCTAATCCACAAGAGGACCTGCCCTCTTATTCCCTGACTGTGGAGTTTTCTCAGGAGCCTTTCATGAGGGACCGTGTCAAACGCCTTCTGAAAATCCAGATATATAATATCCACGGGTTCGCTCGCATCCACATGCCTGTTGACCTTTTCAAAAAATTCTAACAGGTTTGTGAGGCAAGACTTCCCCTTGCAGAAGCCATGCTGACTCTCCCTCAGCAGAGCTTGTTCTTCTATGTATTTTAAGATTTTATCCTTATCCTGTCGTCACACCACAAGAGGGCTATTGTAGAGCTGGAAAAGGTGCAAAAGAGGGTTACCAACATAACACCCACTTAAGAGGTAAAGCCACTGCATTTGGGGCTTTTTAGCTTGGGAGGGGGAGGACATCACTGAAACTTATAATGGGTGGGGACTGGGGCGGGGAGGAAGGTGGATTGGGTCCAGGAAGGGGGTGGGTTTGGCAGTAGTGGCGCCTATTGAATCCTTCCCAGACCCAATCCCGTGACCCGCGTTCATGCAAACCTGTGCTCACTGGTGTCACTACAGGGGGGGCGGAGCTCTAAGTGCTGCTGAAATCAGAGCCTCCTTTACACAGACGAACAAAGCAGCCCCTCACCCTCGTAGCCTTTCAGGGAAGCGAAAGCAAGTGCAGGAGACTCCCTGCGCGTTGTTTTCGCTTCCCTGAAAGGCTCCGAGGGTGAGGGGGTGTGGCCGCTTTGTTCGTCTGTGTAAAGGAGACTCTGATTTCAGCAGCACTTAGAGCTCCGTCCCCCCCTGTAGTGACGCCAGTGCCTGTGCCAGCAATTTCACTGGCACAGGTCCAAGTAGACCCCTCCACCAAGTTCAAGTAGACCCCTCTTGGGCCAGTCTGCAGCAGGGCTCTTCTTTTGTTCTTAGAACAGTCTGTTGTCTGTCTGCACTGGAGCATGGCAAAATATCCCACTGAGCTTCAAGAAGAAGCAGGAAGATTTGAACTTGGTCTCCCTAATTTAAGGTCAAAACAGTACCATCAACACAGTGAAGGTAAGCTTTGGTACTCTTCCAATTATGTCCACCTCTCTCTGTGTTGGACAGCTCAATCCTAAGCACGCCGCTCAATGGCGGTGTGCCTCCCGCACTGGCACTGACTGCCGTAAATCAGTCAACACCAGTCTCAAAAGCCTTCCCGACAGCACACTGACGGAGACGCCAGCAGGAAGGACTGCACCTTCCTAGCCACGCTGGAGGACCTCTGGATGCGCACTGGGAAAGGTAAGGCGGGGGAGGGCGGAACGGGGGCGGGAAGGCTGTGGGAGGGGGAGGAATTCATCATGGAAGGCCTGCACCGGATCCTATCCCTCTTCCCTGCAGCCTCCCTGCCCCTTTTCTCTCCTTGGATGTACGCTAGCAAACCTGCTAGCATAGGTCCGAGGAGACCCATTGCGAGCCATGAGGCTTACACAGGGATAAGGGGATTAAACATCCCATTTCCCTGCGTAAGCGTCCCGCCAGACCCCCCCCCCCCACAAGATGTTGGTGTTGCCATGTTGGTGTTGCTGCATTGGCGGGGGGGGGGTGAAAAGGAAAGGATTGGGCAGGGAGTCTCTGAGCTACAACTAGTACTGTAATGCAACCTTTACTATCACTACGTCAGACTTCTGATCCAGCTCAAAATGCAACAAAACTAGCAAAGTGTATGCTTTTTTAAGGTATGTATTACCGTATTTCTTCGAGTCTAAGGCGCCATCGATTCTAAGGCGCACCTTTACTCCCTGCTAACTGGTCAAGAGGCACTTTTTCAATTGGTGTTCCTCTTATGTTTAGCAGGGGGAGAGTAACTGCCCCCTTTCACCCCAGCACAGTCTCTTTTCTGGTGGCTGTTTGCTGGTGTTCTTCTGCATCTTTTTTAGATTGTGAGCCCTTTTGGGACAGGGAGCCATTTAATCATTTGATTTTGTCTGTAAACCGCTTTGTGAACTTTTTTTTGTTGAAAAGCGGTATATAAATACTGTTGTTGTTGTTGTTGTTTACTTTCAGTACCACCAGCAGGGAAAAAAAATCCATCAATTGTAAGACTCGCCTCCCTTCATTAAATCTACCTGCTCAGCACCAACTCTCCCCAGCATGTCACCTGCAGCTGAGGATGACTGAGTGCACTGCCTTTGCATAGCATTTCTGGCCCCGCCAGAAAGTGCCATTGCCTTTATTACCTGGGCTTGGGGGAGATTCAGGGAGGCCTGCGCAACCCTCTGCAGGCCACCCTGATCTTCAGTTTGGTGAAAAACAGCGATTTTTGGCCATTTCTGGTTTTCGCGAAAACCAGAAATGGCTGAAAATCACAGTTTTTGGCCGAACTGAAGATCAGGGAGGCCTGCAGAGGGTTGCGCAGGCCTCCCTGAAGCTCCCCCAAGCCCCAGTAAGTAAGAAGATAACATTTTTGGGTGCTTTTTGGAGACCTTCGATTCTAAGATGCACCCCATTTTTTGAAATGCTTAATTGGGAAAAAACATGCATCTTAGAATTGAAGAAATACAGTATATTTTATTAATGCTGTGAGCCACTTTGGGGGCTCCAGTCAACAAGTAGACTACAAATCGATTAATGTACAAAAACAGCCTGCCTGGAGCAAACTTTGGATATTGTTTGCAAGCTGGATCTGGATCAAAAGGTCCTGCTTGGTCAACAGAGAGTCTATTGTAGGAGCGCCATTGGTTACCGGATAGTTTCCAGCCTCAATTCAGCTGGTAAACAAAACTTCAAATGTGAGTTTCCCTGAGCTGAGTAGAAGAACTCACAGCAGATCATCCATCTTCTGCAGGGGTTCAGCTGGATTCGAGAACATGAAAACAACTTCTACATATTTATCACCAACTGGATACAGTGATCTATGTTCCTGAGCTGCCCACTTATAAACGCTTGTTGTCAGACATGCTCTGAACATGCAATAAACATGCAGACATGGGAGACCAATCTCATGTACAGGGACCTCTTGCCGCTTGCTCATGATGGAAGGCATTCAACAAGAATGAGAGAGATGGAGATATAGGTGAAATACTAATATTTATTTGTGGGGATAAATATAGAAAAAGAAGGAGAGAAAATCACAAGAAAAATGCAATAGAATGGCTGGTTGCGCTAGGTAAGGTAAAGGTGACCCCTGACAATTAAGTCCAGTCGTGTCCGACTCTAGGGTGTGGTGCTCATCCCCATTTCAAAGCCGAAGAACCAGCATTGTCCGAAGACGCCACTGTGGTCATGTGGCCGGCATGACTCTCCTTGCCGCAGTGCGTAGCATGCGGCTGGAACACAGAGCGCGGTTTACCTTCCCGCAAGCGGTATCTATTTATCTACTCGCATCAACATGCTTTGGAACTGTTAGGTTGGCAGGAGCTGGCCAAGCAACGAGAGCTCACCCCGTCGCAGATTTGAACTGCCGACCTTTCGATCGACAGCTCATGGTTCAGCGGTTTAACCCACTGCGCCACCCGCTAGCCCGATTGTGCTAGGTAGACTGAAATAAAAAAGCCTAACTTCCTGAAAGGGGAACATGGGCATACAAAATGGAGGAGGGGGATAAAGAGAGGAGGGGGAAACAGGACATGGACAGAAGGATGCTGCATCTGTGGAAATTGGAAGATTACCCTGGAGGCAGGAAGTCCAAAAGGGAAATAAAGGGTTCAGGGCGCACAAGGAGGAGAGAGCAGACGTGGGAGCCAGCCAAACTGTCCAATCCTATCCTTGTTGAATGCTGGTGTAGCAGCTCCTCTGCCAGTGAGTGCGGCACTGCAGCAGCCCCACTGGTAGCATTGCAGCGCAGAGCGGCGGCAAGCAGGGTTCTGTTGGTGGAGGGGTGAAACTGGGGTGGGATGAGGTGGAGTGGGTGGTCCCCCTTGAAATTACCAATGTGCATGCTTGCATTGCTTGCACACTGGAAAGAGCAATCTTCATGTGGCCATATATATGTTTGCTTCAACTTTCTTTGACTGGGTGCTTTTTACAGTTGGCTCTTGGCATCCGTGAGGGTTTCATTCCCGGAATCCCCACAGATGCCAAAAACCGCGGATGCTCAAGTTGGGTCGGGGCGGGGGGTCAAGGGGGCAGGGACAGTGATTTTACTTTCTTTTGTATCTTCACTGGGGCCCGCCACCGCTTCTTCCATCTTGCACCGCATTTTAAACACCGAAAGTGCCTGTAAAAAGAAAAAAAAACATGGCCCATTGGCCAGAAGTTACTTCCGGTTGCGCGCACAGCAAACTATGATTGCTTCAACTTTCTTTGAGTGGGGTATATGCATTTTTAGTATATGCATTGCTAAAACAACACACAAAAAGAATCTTGATACAGTAATACTTCCAACAATGCAAGGGATCCTTTCCTTGAAAGCTGAGTGCTGTCTGAAATAGTGCTATAGAAAAAAAAAATCATTGACAATAAGGCGGGAAACCTTTGACCAGAATACACTGCTGTCATTGGCTGCAGTAGCTGGCAATCAACCCAGGATAAAGAGCACTGTAATGCAAAGGAAGCTGCATTATTGGAGGTATTCCTGTATATATACATATGACATATACAATTGCTTCAAGGCCATTTTTGCAGTATTTTATCACAGCACACAGGCACTGTGCTCTGTACAAAATCTGGGCAAAAATGGAATAGTGGAGAATTCCTGATTCATCAGTTTTGCTCTGCTGTCAATACCAAGTACCTTGGCAGTCCATTATCTAGGAAGAAATGCATGAGAAGGATTTCAGAAGCATCCCATATCTGGTCTCACAGCATAACAGTTAGGCATATAGACAGGAACCATGTGGGGCAGGAAGATTCCATGGTTACGTTCCATGTCTACACTGCTGACCCCCATGGAGGCCATGCACCAGAGCCTGATCCAATGTGGAACTGAGCCACATGGAAATGGCTCCCATGCCACAACAGAAGCAAACGACAACAGGTTTTAGTAGGCAAAAGTTCCTCTTCAGAACATAGAAAAGAGGCAGCGTAGGTGGAAACATCTACAGTTGAATAAGCAAATTCACCACGGGGTTTCTCGTGAAACAGATGCCTTGTCTTTACAGTCCCTGTATGTTCAACTAGAATAAACTGCAAGCACAGGGATCAAGCCAAAGGGCATCATTTATCATAGTCTAGCACCTGCTCTACTCTGCTCACCCATCTATTTGTCTCCAAAGGATGGGGACAAGCGAGTTGCTGCAGTTCCTGCACAAATGAAGCATTGCGTCATCTACAAGCTGTTTACAATCACCTCTAATCCCATCATGTTACATATTAGTACTGTACGTATCTTGCACTGAAAACAATACCTGCCCTGAAAATTGTTAACATATGGGGGAGCCTCTACCTGGAGTCTTTCCTACCAAACACTGGAGACATTCAACAACCCCAGACACAACAGTGTACTACAGCCAGGGCCTCTGAGAGGGGGGTTAAGGGGGTAATTTGTACCCGGGCCCAGGGCAAAAATGGGTCAAAAGGGGGGGGCCAGGAGCCAAATTCATATGTAGGGAAGGGGCCTAAAATAAACTTTGTACCCCCCGATAGAATTCCTCTGAATGGCCCTGACTACAGCCATGCTGAGAGTCCCTTGGACTGCTAGGAGATCAAATCAGTCAATCCTAAATGAAATCAACCCTGACTGTTCCCTGGAAGGACAGATACTAAGGCTGAAACTCAAATATTTTGGCCACCTAATGCGAAGAGAGGACTCTCTGGAGAAGACTCTGATGCTGGGAAAGATTGAAGGCAAAAGGAGAAGGAGAAGGCAAAGGATGAGATGGTTAGACAGCATCACCGATGCAACGAACATGAAAATGAGCGAACTCAGGAAGATAGTGGAGGACAGGAAGGCCTGGCGGGATATGGTTCATGGGATCACGAAGGGTCGGACATGACTTAACGACTGAACAACAACACAGCCATGCTTTGGTTTGTAATAGTGAGCTGTTTTACTTATAAAATAAGTAAAATTAGGCCCAATAAAATCAACCAATTACAATGCTCTCCTTCATAAACTAACATTTTCTCAAATTAATACTTCCCTAAAAATACTGTAGAATAATAAAATAATGGCAGAAAGTGAAGAAGAACTTAATGGCAGGAAGTGAAGAAGAACTTAATGGCAGAAAGTGAAGAAGAACTAAAGAGCCTCTTGATGAGGGTGAAAGAGGAGAGTGCAAAAGTTGGCTTGAAACTCAACATTAATAAAACTAAGATCATGGCATCTGGGCCCATCAATTCCTGGCAAGTAGAAGGGGCAGAAATGGAAGCAGTAACAGATTTTACTTTTCTGGGCTCCAAGATCACTGCAGACGGAGACAGCAGCCATGAAATTAAAAGACGCTTACTCCTTGGAAGGAAAGCTATGGCAAACTTAGACAGCATAATAAAAAGCAGAGATATCACCATGCCAACAAAAGTTCGCATAGTCAGGGCAATGGTGTTCCCAGTAGCAATGTACGGTTGCGAGAGTTGGACCATAAGGAAGGCTGAGCGCCGAAGAATAGATGCTTTCGAACTGTGGTGCTGGAGAAGACTCCTGAGAGTCCCTTGGACTGCTAGGAGATCAAATCAGTCAATCCTAAATGAAATCAACCCTGACTGTTCCCTGGAAGGACAGATACTAAGGCTGAAGCTCAAATATTTTGGCCACCTAATGCGAAGAGAGGACTCTCTGGAGAAGACTCTGATGCTGGGAAAGATTGAAGGCAAAAGGAGAAGGGGAAGGCAAAGGATGAGATGGTTAGACAGCATCACCGATGCAACGAACATGACAATGAGCGAACTCAGGAAGATAGTGGAGGACAGGAAGGCCTGGCGGGATATGGTTCATGGGATCACGAAGGGTCGGACAAGACTTAACGACTGAACAACAACAACAAAAATACTGTGGATTCTTTTCCATTTCTGTCATCCATTTGAAACAGCCAACCAATATGGTTTTGATTATCTTTCAAGATTTCTGACTGTATTGTTTTCATAGACACTTTCTTGTTTTCTTCTTCTCTTTCTCCAAGAAATGAATCCAATGTGCATAGCCAGAGAGAGAGAGATGGCCAAAGTAAATTAAACAGATAAGGTCCAATTTGAATTTAGCAAACCAAGTCCAATCCTTTACACCCCTGCCAAAATGGCAGCCGCTGCATCCTGTGTGAGGGATGGGGGGGACACCAGGAGGCTTCTGCAGGGAAAGGGAATATTTAATCCTCTTACACCTACATAAGCCTCATGGTCTGCAATGGGTTTTCTCAGACCTATGCTAGCTAGCAGCCTTGCTAGCATAAATCTGAGGAGAGAAAAGGGGCAGGGAGGCTGCAAGGAATGGGGATAGGATCCAGCGAAGGATCATCCTTCTCCCCGCCCCCGTTCTGCCCTTCCCCCACCTTCTCACCAACTTGCCTTTCCCAGTGTGCGTCCGGCGGTCCTCCAGAACGGCTGGTAAGGCAGAGGCACGCTGTCAGGGAAGCTTTACAGCAGTCAGCGCCAGCGCAGGAAGCGCATCGCCATCGGACGGCTTAGGATTGGGCTGACTGTATCAGTGTCTGCTACTAGCTCAGCCTCAGGTATTTATTTTATTTATTTTTGTTTACAATAGTCCCAAAGGGACCCAAGGCGGCTTACAACAAAAAAGAAAAATATAAAAAATACATATAGATGATTACTTTTTAAAACAGTAAAGAACAGTTAACAAAACTAATAAAAACATCTAAAACTTGATTAAAAAGATAATGAATCAGTGCAGAGGAGGACACTATAAAATAAGACATGGCTGGTTGTGACCAGGTCAGCTAAGAGTATATCCAAGTGGGACAGACTGGCTTCTGGTTTGCAATGACTACATCTATCAGAGCCTGAGATGGTGTGAATGTTTCCCCGCTTGGCTTAGTAGCACCAGATCTCAGTTCTCAGGATTTCAAAAACTGTGATATGAGACCTGCAGTGCCTGACAGTGTTCTCCTTATACATGGACATAATGTGATAGATATGCAGTGATGTAGACTTGAGTCTATTGACTCGAGTCGGACTCAAGTCGCATCAATGACTCGACTCGGACTTGACTCGGTGATTGTAAAACACTTGCAAGACTCCATTCGAGACTTGGAGCCTTTTACGACAAGTTGAATTTTATTCAGGTTTAAACCCATTTTCCTCATTAAACAGATAGGGACTTGCAACCAAATACTCGGGACTTGGTGGCAAAGACATGGGACTTGACTTGAGACTTGGACCCAGAGACTTGGGACTTGACTCGAGACTTGGAATCAGAGACTTGATCCACATCCCTGCAGATATGCATGTGCAATGCAACACAAGATGGGCGCCACCATTTTGAAGTAGTTGTACTGCACTCACCCAGAACGATCCATGGTATGAGTGCATGATCCACAGGGCAACCTTTGTAGGGGATCTGAGAAGTCAGAGAATAAATTCAGCTATCAAAGAGGAAGATCAGAATATCGGAAACCAAAAACGTTTTGAATCAAGAACATTTAGCCCATACCAAATGTGCTTAGTGAGGGACAGAACTGCCGGTTTCACTTTACACTTTGATTTTGTCAGATGTTTAAAATCCCAGTCAAAGCAGATTCTGTTTCAGTCGCTTCCCTTTTCGTTCCTCCACTTGTATTTATAACATGCATATGACACCTAGGATAATCTGTCCACTCTCAGGGCTCCTTTGATCCTCTTTCAGCCCTCTCTGTGAAATTCTGATCCTCCATTTGCTGCTCTGGTCTTTCCTTATCTCCAGGGAAACACAAGGTCATTTCTTTCTCAGCAGTTCTGGAGTGCTACGGCTATTTCTTTTCAACGGTGGCATCTGCATTTCCTCATATTTCTCCATTTTCATATTTTGTTCTCATCTCCCTCTTTTCCTACTCAGAAGTCTCCATGCATCCCTTGTATACTTTTCTGCATTACATTTCCAAACTGGAACTTGGGAAGGATAGGTGGATATTTGCAAAAATGGAAAAAACCATATATGCGATGTATGGCTAGATATATAATCTCTGTCTGTCTGTCTGTCTGTCTGTCTGTTAAATACACAAGGTGCTGGACAGAAAGTTAGAAGTACAAAATCAAACTGGGCTAAAGTTGTATATATTAGGAATGTTTGGCCATTCTCAGAGGGCGCTAGCAGCCTTCTCCCCCGAAGGCTTCAGCCACAACAACCTCTGGAGGCCAGGCCCTCTCCTCCTTCCTCTGGCCTTCCCTTTTCGAAGCTCCCCACCCCTGCGATTCCTGTCCCTGGACTTCAAGGCTTCCTGCAGTTCCTCTTTCCAGGTCCAGCTTCCTCCATGGCTGGCCATTGCACTCTAGTGATTGTGAATCTAATACGATTGTGATTCATAGAAGTACTGCCTCATGTGCCCTCACGAGATTTGGGCGCAACCATTTTGGATCTTGCGAGATTTCGCGAGATCCAAGATGGTGGCGCCGGGGGGGGGGAAGTGCCTTTTTGCACTTTGCAAGCGGCAGCGGTGGAAGCTTCCAACAGACCCGACCCGGGACCGAAGCCCGGAAACCTGGGCAGTCCCGGGTTTTCCGGGACGGATGGTAAGCCTATTAATTGCTCATCTGCAACCCTAAAAGGGTGCAGCTATTGTTCTGCTCTTCTTGAGGGTGAAACAAAGAACTTGTGACAAGTTCCGGAGGCCAGTTGCAATGGTGCCTGAGCTGCAAATGAAGAGCTCTGAAGAAATCCCCAGGAGAAAATGCTGAGGAAGCTCCACCCACAGCCAGTGCTGTGAGCCAATCCAGTACAGCGCTTCCCCATCTTGCCTCGTGCAGGGTGGGGCTGAGCAAAGGAGGCCCCAGCCTTTCATAGTGGTGTGGCCACTCTCTCCTGGCAGGCACCCAGCACTATGTACACATGTATACATACATGTCGTGCTTCACGCATTAAAGAATTAAAAAGGGTTGTGGGACAAAACCTTGCCAAATAGCTCCTTCCTCAGCTTCTTCTCCATGAAGAGACTCCTCAGCAAATGGTATGGTCACCCCACTGTGGGAATTTTTCAAAACAATTGGTATTCTGCAGTTTAAAATAAATGGTTCTTTCAAGGGGAAATAAAACAGGTTACAGAAATAAGTACCAGTATGAATTGCATAGAGTGAAAACAGAGGAATCATGTCTTAGTGAAATGATTTGCTGGTAATTAACTAGAGTTGGACTAACTTCTCAGTCACATACTCTTGAGAATAGTGCAAAAGAAATACAGTATACTTTTTTAAAAAAACCAGGATTTAAATTCTTTTTTCCAAGGAGTCCAATTGACCTCAGTTATCCTACACATCACAAACAATAGAATAATTCACCAAATCCAACTGAGTTTTACTACCGCAGACTACAAACTGGGAAATCTAACACAGGAATTTGGGAGAAACAAATGTCAAATCACAATAAGATATTCATTATGCATAGGCTATTTTTAGCCAGCCAGCTCATTAGCTTCCAAGTTTATTATCTATGTCTTTTGTCATTTGTATTAATCACAGTGGATATTATGAGCACGACCTGCTGGGACTGCTGCTATCAGGAACATTAAGAAATTGCTAATAAAAGTTATATTGGAAACACCCAATTACACACTGCAGTTCCATTTCTTCCTTTGCTGCACCGTTCTACATCAGACCCAAAAACGAGAGAGATGTTAGACTGCAGTGATAAGCATCTCCTCTGGCACACTAGATTAGGGGTATCAAACATAAGGCCTGCAGGCTGGATATAGCCCCCGGAAGCTCTTTATCAGGTCCACATAATTGGGCTCACCCAGCGCTGCCCTTTCAGCAGCAATGCTTCTGCGGAGGCTCTGCGGGAGAGAGATGAAAGGAGGCCTCAGAAGACAAGAAATGCTATGGGGAAGGGGCAGATCAAGAGGGGTGAGAGAGGGAGAAGCTGCAGAGGCTCTGGGAGAACCCAAATATCATGCAGGTCACCCTTTCAGCAGCACCGCTTCTGCTGAGGCATTGCTTCCCAGAGCAACTCAGCTGCTGAGCTGCAAAGTGACACAAAGGGCAACCCATGTGACAATTGGGCTCTCTCATATCTTGAAACTATTATCAAGATTTGCAAAATTTCTCTTCTGTCATTTGCAGCTAATGAGAATACAATGTTTATTTCTAGCCATCATCTGCTTAATGATGATGCCACTTCCTGCGTAATGATGTCACTTCTGACCCTTAGCAGGCATCATGAATGCTATTTGGACCACTGTATGAAAAGAGTTTGACACCCCTGCCCTCGACAGTGATGCCCTCAAATTTTGGGAACACCTTTAGGCTTTGGAAATGTTTGAGAACAAATGGACTTTTTAATTTAGGTTGGCAGCCTTTTATAATCCTCAACTGGATAGTTTACTCCCCCAGCTCATGCTTGATTTAACCCCGCCAGTAGGATCGCATTTAATTTTCAAGAAATTTAAGATAATTTGAATTGATGTTGACCTTCCAGGATCCCTAAGTTTTAATGCTACCTATTGTGCTATTAAGCAAAGATTACTAGATATTGACCAGCAGGAATTATATCTCGCTGCCAATAAAACATGTTCCCACCTGCGCTTCTCTATTCCCTTACACCATGGACAGATGGCTCCTTTCTTTAGATTATTGAAAGATACTCATGAACGTAGGGTCTATTCGTTGGCTAGGTGCAACGGTGATGTTCTCTGCTGATGTCTTGGGTAGGTTTTCAGGTATTCCATACTCTGATAGACGTTGCCAGCGTGACCCTGAAAGGATTGAAACTTTGTCACACATGATACTATCTTGCCCCTTATATGATGATTTCCACTCACTCTATCTAGATCCGATTCTGGGAGGAAAATGGGTAAATCAACTAACCAAAGTAGGTTATGTTATCTTCTTACAGTTACCAATATTGAGGTTTTATAGGTGGTCATTTTCTTAAAGTCGATGGCTGAACGACAGAAAATGTACTTCTTAGTAACTTTGTAAAGGGGAAATGGGGGGATGGTTCTGGGACTTGTACTGTGTGGTGTGTTTGGCTCTGTATTTGATGTATCCTTTATGCATTGACCATGGCATCTGGTCCCATCAATTCCTGGCAAATAGAAGGGGCAGAAATTGAAGCAGTAACAGATTTTACTTTTTCCAAGATCACTGCAGACGGAGACAGCAGCCATGAAATTAAAAGACGCTTACTCCTTGGAAGGAAAGCTATGGCAAATTTAGATAGCATAATAAAAAGCAGAGATATCACCATGCCAACAAAAGTTCACATAGTCAGGGCGATGGTGTTCCCAGTAGCAATGTATGGTTGTGAGAGTTGGACCATAAGGAAGGCTGAGCGCCGAAGAATAGATGCTTTCGAACTGTGGTGCTGGAGAAGACTCCTGAGAGTCCCTTGGACTGCTAGGAGATCAAATCAGTCAATCCTAAATGAAATCAACCCTCAGTACCTGTCCTGGAAGGACAGGTACTGAGGCTGAAGCTCAAATATTTTGGCCACCTAATGCGAAGAGAGGACTCTCTGGAGAAGACTCTGATGCTGGGAAAGATTGAAGGCAAAAGGAGAAGGGGAAGGCAGAGGATGAGATGGTTAGACAGCATCACCAATGCAACGGAGATGAAAATGAGCGAACTCAGGAAGATAGTGGAGGACAGGAAGGCGTGGCGTGATATGGTTCATGGGATCACAAAGGGTCGGACACGACTTAACGACTGAACAACAACAACATAACCAGGCAACTCCTTGCCATGTAGAGCTTCGTTTGTGTGGGAAACAGGGGTCAGGGGTGCCTTAACTATTACATCCTGGCAGAGGGAACCACCATAAGACACTGTGCCATGTAACAGGGCCTTTTCACAGTGGTGCCTGCCTAGAGTGTGCAAGTCCCTCCACTGGCAATTCATATGGCATCCACTCTCTGAAGGTTCTCCAGAAGACCAGAGCTAAGGTGCCTACCAGAGGCGTCACTATGGTGGGGGCGGTATCGTAAGTTGTGCTCCGTCCTAGTCCCGTTTACAAGTCGGCACGAGGTGGCCCCCCCCACCCCCTCACCGTCAGAACCATTCCGTGCGGAGAAGGCAGCGGGCAGGAGACTCCATGCCCGCTGCCTTCTCCGCACAGAATGGCTCTGATGGTGAGGGGGCGGGGCTGCCTTGTGCCGACTTGTAAACGGAACCAGGACGGGGCACAACTTACGGTACCACACCCACTGTGGCGACGCCTCTGGTGCCTACCCGGGTTCCTGAGCTGCTGTAATTCTGCCTTTTGCTGTTTCATTTTAATTCTAAGCCACTTTGAAAACCATCAAATATATGGATATTCTGGAAACGGTGGGACTTTTCACAAGCAAGAAAGATTCATATGAAACTTCCAGCAGGCCCGATCCAATGCGTGTCTACTCAGAAGCAAGTTCCACTGAGTTCAACGGGACCTACTCTCAGGTAAGCATGTCTAAGAATGTAGCAGTGCAGCCTGAGTGCCTTTTTCCTATTCATTTAGGCTTTGCCAGTAAGAGTTGCTATGGAAACGGGTTGAACATGGTTTGAGGCTTTCCACAAGGGCAGGAATGGAACTAAAATATATGGAGAGGGGAGGGATTCACCCACAAATTACCCTAACTGGAGCCTGGAAGCGAATGTACCCAGTTCATATCTCAATTCACGAGGGCTGATTGTTCCTGGGGGACAGCAACGGAGCTGAAGCCATGGTTCGGCATAACTACCACGAGCCATTTTTAATTTTGTTCATTGGAGTTTTCTGCTACATGGAAGAAAATTTAGACCATTGATTCTTCTTCATAAATGATCCAATCAATGCCCATCACATTGCATTGTTAGTTTCCTATTCAAAGTCTGATGTGTGCTCCTGGAAAAATGCTAGGAGAAGCCATAGATGGTTCCAAATATGTTCATTATTAGCAATTCCGGCAAGTTGTTGGGGTTTTTTGTAGTAAATTTTCTGGAAAATGTCACATTTAAATGTTGAAGGCATCTTCCTTCTCTGCATGGGCAAAGTGCCCACATGCAGAGGGATCCCCACAGGGTCGATGGAACCAGATTTCGCTTCTCTGCCTCCTCCCCTCAGTACATATAGAGGTATAGTCTGTCACTGCAGTGGGATGTAATAGGAAAATGGGAGGCCTGAATGGGAGAGCCCATTTTGTCTGGCAAGCGGGAACGCTTGTCTGGACGCTACCTTGTGCTGAGTCACTCCATTGGATCATCTAGTTCAATATTGTATAGACACACCAGGCTGATTCTCCAGGCTTTCAGGGATCTTTTCCAGGCCAGCCCTACCTGGAGATGGAAGGGACAGGTGGAGATAGACCATATGAGGCATGCACAGTTCTCACATGCCCTGGAGTGCCCTACATGCTGCCTACAAGTGGATCCAGGTAGACACACTGTACAGGGTATATTTTACAGGAAGATTCAACTGATGTGCAAAATGAAGCATGGCTACACTGCAGCCCTGGGAATCCATGCGATTCCCCTGAGGAGCATCATAAAGCAAGAACAACATTTCCCAGCAGGCAGCCTTTGATCTCAAGCTTTACCAGCTACCCCAGTGAACCAGAGAACTCTTAGACTGTAGGTAGAATGAAGTGCCTTTCTGCTAGCTGCAAGCCACTGAGGAAGCATGTTTAGAAGGTCAAAGTGGATATTATGGCTAATAATAAGGATCAATCTTATTGATACTCACTGTTAATAAATGTCAATGCTGTTATCATTCATAGCCTTGGGGGTGTTAATTTATCATAATTTCTGTTGAAATTGCGCATCCTAACTTTTTTCTTTTGCTTTTGGAGACAGACATTGTTTTCTCTTTTTCCTTTTCCTTTCTTTTATGTTGTTAACATTATTTTTTATTATACAAACCAGAGGGGAAAAAACACCAATACACACATACAAATTCAAAGAAAGGTAAAGGAAAGCACTAATCTTTTGCCTTGCATCAGTAGCAGGAATATATACATCTGTATTTGAACTGAAAATGTCTAGGATTCTGAACATGTAACCTTGGGGGGGGGCGGTCAAATCTCACCTTGGGAATTATGTCCGTTCATTATCATAGGGAATCCATGAACTCTCAGTCTTGAACTCTCCCTACTCATCTCATGCCATGGTGTGTGTGTGTGTGTGTGTGTGTGTGTGTGTTTGTGTTTGTGTGTGTGTGTGTGTGTGTGTGTAATGATAATACTGGCCTACCTTCCAAGGGTATTGCAAAATTACCTAAGTAGCCTATGGAAAGCATCAATCACTTCAGCATCTCTAACATGCCCAAGATGTTAAAGTCAGGCTACAGTGCCATGTACACATGTGGTGATAAAACTATCACAGCAACAGGGCACATAGGTAGCAGGTACACAGGAAGGTACATAGGCAAAAGCAGGCATCTGGGTACAAACCTGAAGCATCAGATCCAAAAAGAACTGATCCATAACCCTGCTCAAATTTCCCAAGTTCCAGCAAAATTCTGGAGGAATCCCTGATGTGGAATAAGACTAGGGATGCAATTAATATTTATCATGTTGGGAGATTTTGTGAATGAAAATTTATACTTGCACATGAATATTACAAATATAGGAACAGGTTTCTGAATGGTCATTATAGATCTGTGGGAAAAAGAAGAAAAAAGGAGTGACTTGTTGCACAGGATGTCCATTAGTTAAGCCAATTAAATATAATTATGATAATTTTGCAGAATGGAAAAGGATGCATAATTGTGCAGCATAATGCACAACAGCAAGCAAATCAGCGATTGATACGGGGAACTCTGGTAAGAAATAGGCTCGCAATAGGAGAAATGGTAAACTGTTAAATTGGGATTGGGGATTCTATTCTGCAATAGCCCAGCACTGTTTGCAATAGTAAACCAGTCAGCAATTGGAGCATGACACTTATCACTATGAGAAAGTGCCAGTCAGTCATCCTGTTTTGCTTTGGCCAGAATACGAATGGACTTACAAAATGACAATTTGGAGGAAAAAATCTGCCCTTGCAAAATTTATGAAGCAACTTTTGTGGATCATTGTCCCAAATACACAATGTAAATTTTTGAAATGTATTGGAAAACGTATTTTAAAATGTTCTTACCCATAACTGAGATGGTTTTGCACATCCAAGGTACTGCGACTTGTGAGCCAAAGTCCACAGCTGACAACATTACTTCCCAGCAAATTTTATCCCCACTCATGTCTCCCTCTTCCCTGCCGCAACATCAGAAATGTCGAGTCATCTATTAGTAGGATCTTGTCATGTTTTACAATATCACCTTTCTAAATAATAACAGCCCTCAGAGGATAGCGTCGGCTATTGATTGGATTTTAGAGCCACTGACACAGCAGATAACATCAACGGAGGAGAAGTCGCAACACACAAGGTCACCGCCTTCTGAAAATACACATTTGGCTACTGCTGTTTGATTCGATTCAGTAAGCCATTAGGTATCGATTGGGAGAGCTGTTTAAATATAACTGGTCACTCCCCAAGAAGGCTGGGCACTTTTTGTTCTTGTCTCGGTGCCAGAGGGCTTGAGTTTTGACACACACCTCGGAGAGCTTGAGCCTTTGGGATATAGTCTTCCAACAAGAGCAAAGGAAATCTATAAATGTAGCCTAGTGGATGTCCTCTGTTAAAGGAACATGAATGAACCATTATGATTATTAGAAAGGGCTCCGGGGCATGCGCAGGCATCCTTATTTATTTATTTAATTTATTTTAAAAAAATATACCCCGCCTTTCCTGTTGTTGTTGTTGTTGTTGTTCAGTCGTTAAGTCGTGTCTGACCCTTCGTGATCCCATGAACCATATCCCGCCAGGCCTTCCTGTCCTCCACTATCTTCCTGAGTTCACTCATTTTCTGAATGAGCCTTTTCTCACGCCACCAGCCTCATCCAACCAGGTCTCCGTGATACATACCAGGTCGGCACCCTCCTCCAGGATTAAATCCCGGATTAGGGAGATCTTATGGGACTCTATGGCATGGGACTCTCACAGCATTGGGGGTGGCCTGGGCAGGAGGTTGTTGCGAGAACCAAAAGAGGTTCCATTGAGGACCAATTGAGACATGTGTGCCCATCATGCCTTGCCACTTGGGGGCACTTGGATCTGGTTCAGACGAGCATCTACATCATTTGATTTGTCAGTGTTTTTTTATTGTTACATTCTTGGGGCTGGTTCAGTACAGTATATGACTTGAATTTTCTGCCCTTAATTACTGTACCCATGATGAATGTGTGAGCTTACTCCATTGGGCCACAGAGGGTTAATGGGGCCCGAGGCAGGTATGATGTTGGAGGCTCTGCTGCTACACCCTGCAAGAATCCATGTGTGTTAATGTGTACAAACCTGGGGGGGACGGGACACACCACATGTGAGAATTCTCACTTGTGGCTCCTCTTTGGTCTGGGAACAAAGGTCATGGGTGGCTTCAGAGGACAAACAGATTGGGCACAAGTGTCAGAGGGCCCGCCAGGCTGGCACCTGAAGCCCCCCAGTACCCACCTTTATGTGGAGCAGTGATGGAACACCATACTCTGTCACTGCCTTCTGCTGTCCTCTCCATCTGCACATGGGCCTCCTCTAAGGATGGCTGCGGAGGATGGGAGGAGATGACTACAGAGCGACTTGCGCAACGGAGTGGGCGGCTCTGTCATCTGGGAGGCAGGTGGCTGCTTCTTTCTCTCCAAGACACTGAAGGAAAAGAGCGCCCAGACTGTTCTTGGACTGTCAAGACAGCTGTAGCAGGGGCGTCGGCTGATATGGGGCGGTGGTGCGGTGGACCCCACGGCGTAGGGGCGCTGAGGCTCTGGGGGGGCGCGGGCCTCCTTAAAGTTTGATTTTTTCTCTTTTTTTCGTTTTTCGGGCGATTTAAAGTGTAAAACCGGGATGTTTAAAGTGAATGTTTGCTTTGCGGCACTTATCTTGACTATGGGGCGTTCCAGCGACGATCTTCTTCCTGCACCCGGGCACAGCTTCTCCCTGCGCCCGGGCGCCAACTCCGTACCGCCCCCAGGAGCGCTTTCCAGAGTTTGCGCATGCCCAGAACGTCCCTGGAAACTCCGAGGAGTCGGCACCCGGGCGCAGGGAGAAGCTGTGCCCGGGTGCAGGAAGAAGATCGTCGCTGGAACGTCGCTGGAACGCCCCATAGTCAAGATAAGTGCCGCAAAGCAAACATTCACTTTAAACATCCCGGTTTTATACTTTAAATCGCCCGAAAATCATTTTTTAAAAAAACCCCAAAACTAAACCAAAACCTAAATTTTTTGACAGTTTTATTGGGGGGCGTTGGGGTGCCGCCCCAGATGCGGGGGCGCTTGGCAACGCCACTGAGCTGTAGACAGCTGTCAAGTGGGATTCCAGTATCCCAGTCAAACCATTCCAGTATCTGTGGTCCCTTCTCTGCCCAGCACAGCTCACCACATGGGGCATCCATGCCTAGAGAGGACTGAGGTCCTGGATGCTCCTCACAAGAGTTCACCTGTCATTACCTGTCCCCTCTCAAAACTGACTACTCAGGGATAACCTCTAAAGAATTATTTGTACGCTGGTTTCTTTTCTTTTTTTTTCCCCTGTTCCTTGGGCTTGCAGAATTTCCCTGCTGCTTTATACTTTTTAATTCTTTTTTCTTTTCTGGATGGCAGCAGTTGGTACGTGTTGAGTTTGCCAGTACAGCTGACAGCAAATGTATCATATGGCTGAACATTTTTTGTTGCGATTGTCAGCAGCATAAATGGCATCTCTTTGACAGGCTGAAAATGATAGAGAGAATAAACAGATCACAACTTCAGGATGAGGAGAGCAGAAAGCTCATCTGGTCCCAGATCAAAACACGATTTTACAAGCGTTCAAGCCCTTCAGTTAACATAGTTCTCAAATCATTGATGCAGAGAAAACCTGCAGGGCTTCCAGCAAACAAAGAGGGGGGGGGGTGTTGCAACTGGTAGCATGGCAGGAAACCAGAGGGAGACAAAGCCATGTCATGAAAATGCTAACTGCCATCTTTCCTTCCATTTCTATGGAATGGAGAGAACTATTTTGCTGGCAATTATGTGTCACCACAAATATTAGAGGATAGAAATAACAAGTGAGATTTTCTGCCCTGGAGATCGTCAAAGATAGAACTGAGTTTGGAGTCTGCCTAGTTGAAGCTGCTTTCTGGCCTCTGAGTTCTTTGGCTCAACCCCCTGAGTCTTAAGGCTTGAACCACAGGAGAACCTACAAGCTGTTACCTGGCTTTAGGTGAAGGAGAGGTTGCCAAGAAGTCCACCAGCACAGCACTCACTGTTCAACTTTGGAAATATTTGGTTTATTGAACCCATCAGTACGGTCAACCAGTCAGATCTTTCCCCTGAGTCAGTCCCAGTGGTCAAATGGACAACCTTCAAGAAGGTCCCACTGCATGATCCAAACTCAGGCTTGAAGAAACAAGACAAGTACAAGCACTGCACACACACTTCATCTAATACTTATACCTAGGCTTACCAGATCTCCAACCGGGACAGCAGAGGCGAATCTAGGGTGGAGCAAGCGGAGCACCCGCTCCGGGCGCCATCGCCTGAAGGGCGCCCCGCTGCTCCGCCCGCGAGTCGGACTCAGACTCTCGAGTCCGAGTCCAACTCGGGCCGCCCCCCCCCCAATCGGGAGAGCCGGCTGGGGACGTCTTCCCCGGCCGGCTGCCCGGGGCCTTCTAAGGAAG
Source organism: Plestiodon gilberti rubricaudatus (assembly GCA_026170595.1). NCBI lineage: Eukaryota > Metazoa > Chordata > Lepidosauria > Squamata > Scincidae > Plestiodon > Plestiodon gilberti. The sequence goes on from JANXHW010000001.1 coordinate 8,966,596, forward strand.
GCCTGCTGCGCAATTTTTTGCGAATGCTCAGACTGTTACTGAGGGAAAAGGGCAGCCCTTTTCCCTCAGTAACAGTCTGAGCATGCGCAAAAAATTGCGCAGTGGGCCTTCCTTAGAAGGCCCCGGGCAGCCGGCCAGAGAAGACGTCCCCAGCCGGCTCTCCCGATTGGGGGGGGTCCCGCCGGGTCGCCCCCTCCCGGAGCGCGCCCCTCCCTCCCGGAGCGCGCCCCTCCCTCCCGGAGTGCCCCCCCTCCGGAGCATGCCGCGGCCAATATTTAATTATAGGGGCGCCTACCCCCCCCGGTGCTCCGGGCGCCAAGGGGGGCGGTTACGCCTCTGCAGGACAGAGTGGTAGACCTTTAGGAGAAGGAATGTGGGCAGGCGTAGCTTGTTAAACCTTGGAGCACAATCCCCTAGGCATGTCTACTCAGAAGCAAGCCCCACTGAACACAATGTCTAGGATTGTGCTCTAAGGTTTAACATGCTACACCTGCCCACGTTCCTTCTCCTAAAGATCTAGCACTCTGTCCTGGTTGGAAATCTGGTAAGCCTACTTATACCCTCTGGGTGAAGCCACATGACGGGTTAGATTTATCTAAACCTCCCCTGCAATCATTCTTGCCCAAACCAAAAGGAAATTTTTATCACTAGTAATTCTCGTAAGTACTGATCTGCAGTTCTGAAGGTTATTGGCAGGTAAACTAAGAATTCAGAACACAACAGCATTCTGTCCACATAATGAGAAATGTGTTGTCTGCATGTTAAATAGCTACAGTAGAGAGGTGTGAGCACTGGCGTCACTACAGGGGGGGGCGGAGCTGTAAGTTGTGCTGAAATCCGAGCCTCCCTTACACAGAGGAACGAAGCAGCCCCGCCCCTCACCGTCGGAGCCTTTCAGGGAAGCGAAAGCAACGTGCAAGAGACTCCCTGTGCGTTGCTTTCGCTTCCCTGAAAGGCTCCAACGGTGAGGGGCGGGGCTGCTTTGTTCCTCTGTGTAAGGGAGGCTCAGATTTCAGCAGAACTTACAGCTCCGCCCCCCCCGTAGTGACGCCAGTGGGTGTGAGATAGTGTAGCTTCCATTGCTTGTATTTTGAACCCCATGTTTAGATGTCACCCGAGTTCCCAACACAGGTTTGCCTGAAAATCCCACTGGATTGCATGTGCTGAAAAAAATCAATGTAAGTCCAGGTACAGTAACTGCTCCAACTCTCTGCATCTGCTTTGCCAAGCTTTTTCTAAAATAGCTTCCCGGTTCCCCCGGTTACCAAGTAACCTAGCTGTATTGCATTTCTCTCTGGGTAGAATGATTAGCACCTGCTTTTGTTTCAGACACACAACCCTTCTCGCTCGTTTGCTCCATCTGCTGCCTGTCAAACCACTGTAAACTCAGCTGTTCTTTCACCCAAGTTCAAAATAATCTTTTTCTCAGTGTTTTTTTTCTTCCTTTCCCTCTTTTCTCACCATCCAAAATAATTCTTCCCCTGGAGTAATTAGCGAATGAGGAGACACCCTAGTCATAAAAAGAGCCTATTGAAGTTTAAAATTAAAATCTCAATTATTTCTCTTCTGAGAAACCACATGCAGGGGGTCACCCAGTATGAGAAGGGGTGGGATTGCCCACAACCTCCAAGCATTCAAGATCCCCATTTTGCACAGGAACCTACGTGCCTACTCACTGCCTACTCACAATCACTACTCTGCCAAAATGAAATGTAAGGATCACACGTAGGGAGACTGCAAACTTACATATATAGGCCCATGCGCAAATTGTACTGAGCACAGCAGACCTGACGTCCACATTGGTAGTGATGCATAAGATTACAGCCATGCAGCCAAGTCCCAAGTTCCAGTAGTCTGTCAGTTAATTCAATATTAATTAGTTAATTAGTTCTTTTCAGAAGATGACTCTGGTTTTTTTTCCCCCTTTGTATACATGTTTCACTTAGATTGCACTGTATCATGGATGCTGTAGTTTAAGCCTACCTATACTGTCATCTTCATGCATGCATGTTTCCATTGGGAGAATGCATAATGATCAGGGCTGGCCCATCCATGAGGCCAACTGAGGCAGTTGCCACAGGCAGCAGATTGGTGCAGATTGTCCGTCCACTCACTCCACTGCTCCTCCTCCCTCTCCCTGGGTTGGAAAATGAAAAGGACAATAGAGTGTGAGAAAAGGTATGGAAGAAAAGAGAGTGGTAGGCTCAAGTGTCTCACACCCCAATCCTACCTAACTCCCTCCCGCCAATGCAGGCACGCCAATGGAGCGTGCGCTGCATCCTAGGGTGGAGGGGCAGCTGCAGAGGTCTCCTCAGAATAAGGGTACTTTTGTTCATTTGCCCTGGAGAAGCCTCCACCTTCCCAATGGGTTTCCTTGGTCCTGCACCAGGCCAGCTATTTTTCTGAGTGTAACTGCATCAGTTAGGGAGAGGGATTGTGTCCAGCCGCACGCAAGTGCCACCGATCCCAGCCTCCCTCCTTTGTTCTGCCTCCCTCCCCGCCCATAAACTCCTCCCTTCCCCACTCCTTTCCTCCCACCACCCGCCCCCACTGCCACTCACCTCACACCAGCACACAATTGCACCCGTCGGTGGCCTCACTGTGCTTGCCGGCAGAAGTGACGGCATCCTTCCACTGGCAGAAGGCACGTTCGTTCTGCCAGTGGTGTGGGTGGTGGTGGTGGTGGTAGGATTGGGCTCTCAATGTTCCAGCCCAGGGATTTTCAACCTTTTTTCTTCTCACGGCACACTGACAAGGCACTAAAACTGTCAAGGCACACCATCAGTTGTGTTTTTTTTTTTACAATTGACAAGGCACACCACACTGCCAGTAGAGGGCTCACATCTCACAAATGACCCTCCTGCAAACTCCCGCAGCACACCTGCGGACCATTCGCGGCACACCAATGTGCTGCGGCACAGTGGTTGGAAATGGTTGCTCTAGCCCCTCCTTTGTCTGCCTTTCCCTTCTGCTTCCTTTTACCATCCAGGGAGTGGGAGAAGCACAGGCTGGCACATCAGCGGGTAAGAGGAGGCACCATTTGGCGTGTCCCTTCAGGCACCAAGAGGATTTGGGCTGGCTCTGCTCATCCATACTAGTGTGACTCCTAAATCAATTGAAAGCATGGATTCGCTTTCTTCAATCCATGCATTGCCATTGGTGGTGCCTGCCCTCTGTCAGGAGGGCAGGGAGAAGAGCAGAGTTGCTGCCACCTGAAGAGGTGGCGCACCTAGTAGGCATGGAAGAGCCTGGACACCATCTTGCTCAAACGGGTCGTGAAAGTTCAAAAAGGCTGGATAAACGGTATGAACAGCGCTGCTCCATTCTCAAAAGGTGATCTTTGCATCACAACCGTTTTTGCCTTGCTTGGAAATCTGCACAGTTTGCACTGCAAAGCAAAAAAAATTCCTTGAGCAAATTCCACCCGTTTTAACTTTCCCTCACAGCTGTAAAGGAGGAAGGGGGAAAAGATCTGTTTCCACCCACAGATTATTTTCTTGCTCATTTTTGCATCAGCAGAACACCCTTATTTTTCACACATGGCAACAGAACGGTTTTCTACCTTGACAAACTAAACTGCGTATCACAGCAGCAGAGAAGGGAAAGCTGAAGGTCAGAAGGGAGAATACTGCTTGCTTGGGCACATTTCTGCAAATGGAATTGAACCCCCTGTAATCCACAGAGCTGCCAGGGATGAGAGAGAGGAAACCAGCCCGGAGAGCGTGAGAGGGAATGGCGATGAAGAGGAAGGCAAGGGACGCCTTCTGCAAAGGTGGAGCACCTTGAGGAGGCTTTTGCAAGCCCTGCTTCTGCAAGTGCCTACACTGCCAATGGGGATGGCAGCTGTGCACAGTTATGGCTTCACTCCGCATGCTCCTTCCCCCAAACACTGCCTCTTGTGAAGGGCCAGGAGGCTGCGCAGATCACGGGTGCACCTGGTGCACCCCAGCCATCTCCGCTTCCAGTGGGGGTCAGGCGGGGCAGTGCCACGCAGTCACCGTAGCAGCAAGGCCATGTACCACCGGCTAAAATGTAAAGCAGTGTTCTTCAAAGTATGGGTCGTAACCCACTCCTGGGTCACGAGATGCTTTCCACGGGGTCGCAAACGCAAGAACATGTCACATGCTACTCCCTCTGTAGGAAGACTGCATAGGAGTGTGGAGTGAGAGGCCTGCTTCAGACACTTACTGGGCTGGTGCTCAGTTTCATGGGGTGAGCATAAGAAGATCCCTGCTGCTGGATCTAGTTTGGCCTCCTGTTTCCCACAGTGGTCTACCAGTTGCCTCTGGGGGGGGGGGCACAAGCGGGAGATGAAGGCAGACCCCGGCCCTATGCCACCATTGCTTCCCTGCCACTGGAATTCAGGGCATACACCTCCCCCTTCCAGCATACAGAGAACATTCTTTTTGTTACTTACCATTTTAACCCATCCTTCCTCCAAGAAGCTCAGGAATAGCTACAAGGTTGTCTCCTTCTCCTTCCTTTAAACCTCACAAGAACCGCACCAATGCTTCACGGATACGGGATTTGACGCCATGTAGTCAGCTCGAAATATTTAATAATTTCCAAAACACGCCGCGGGTTTCCAGAACAGGCAGCCGCTGGACAACTTCACCTATAATCTCTGTGATTGTTTTTACCCCTAGAAGATGTTCTAAGACTAGAACGAAACGTTGGGTGTTTGTTTTCCTCGGATTTTTGATATTTTTATCCCGCATGCGGCTGCCTGTTCTGGAAACCCGCGGTGTGTTTTGGAAATTATTAAATATTTCGAGCTGACTACATGGCGTCAAATCCCGTATCCGTGAAGCATTGGTGTGTAATAGCGGGCCATGAAGGTTACTACAAGAAACTCACAAGAACCTGTAAGTAAGGTGGGTTTAGGCGGACAGTGACTGGCTCAGAGTCTCCCAGTGAGTTTCACGGCTGAGGGGGGACTTGAACCTGGGCGCCTCTCCTCTTCGTCAACATCACACTGACTGGCTCAACAGCACATGTGATGCAAGTGTCCGGACGGAGCCATGGGTGGGAGTCGGAATGGAGTCTGGAGCCAGAGCCATGAAACAATTGTGACGCAGGCCACATCCTGGCTTTAATGGGAAGCCTTTATAGGGTTTCCAGTTTCAGTAGGCCCAATAGCCAGCATAGGCAGGCAGAGATATCATACAAATTGAGTGTTCATGCATGCAGACTTCTGCATGGAGAGCCAGTGTGGTGCAATGTTTAGAGCATAAGAGTAGGACTAAGAAGACCTGGGTTCAAAACCCTGCTCAACCATGAAGCTTACAGGGGGACCTTAGGCCAATTGCAGTCTTTCACCCTCACTTTCTCACAGGATTGTTGAGAGGGTAAAAAAATGGGGGGGGGCATATGCCACTCTTAAGCTCTTTGAAGGAAGAATGAGAGAGAAAAATAGACCCCAGCGTGGCGACTTTCCAGTGGCTATTGCTGGTATCGCTTCTGTATTTTTATTTTTTTTAGATTGTATTGTGAACCCTTTGGGGACAGGGAACCATGTATTGATTTATACTGTATAGATATTCTTAATACAGGTTGATTACCCCTTCTCTAGACATCCAAAATCCAGACTATTCTAAAATACAGACAATTTGGGGGCTATTTTTTTTAAAAAAAAAAACGTTTTTCAGCACCTGGCTAGCATAGTAGTGCAAAGCATGCTGGGGCTAAGAATTATTTAAAATTATATTTATATTACTATATATTTATATTATATAAAATTATTTTTATATATAAAATTATATTTATGCAAATATTCCGAAATCCAGACAAATCTGAAATCCAGACAACTTCCCATTCCAAGCCATCCGGATAAGTGATACTGAACCTGTAATAATAAAAAGACAATTACAAAACAAATGGCTTGTTGTGTTACATTATATACTGTTTGTGGGAAGGGAGGACTAGCTCAAAGAGGGAAGGTCTCTGAGGGAAGAGGGCCCCTGCCCATTTTTTACCTCAGAATTTCTCTCCTAAGGCCTGCTTTTTTTCACTTAGGCCTTTCTGCTCACAAAACGTAGGTCTCATGTCCCAAACAGGTTTAAAAAAAAAAAAAAGACCACAAGGCTCCTCTTCCCATTGGAATATATGTCTGGTTTTCAGAAGCGCTAAACACGGAGATGTTCCTGTGGTGTTTTGTGTGTCACTGAGGGCGGCTTCATCCCTCAGCAGGCGACAGGCATTCAAGTAATTACTGATATTTCTGTCAGGGCTTCAGATCCAGCTTCCCCTGAGCATATTACTGCATGCTTAGTAAAAGCGACTTCAAACTACAGGCCAGCCTGACTGGTGACTTCGCTGAGAGGAAGCATTATGTGCTTGTTAGAAGGTTGTACTTTGACCTGCTGTGGGAGAGAGCTGTGGCTGGAGGGAGATTGCGAAGCATGGGGAGAGAATGACCAGGAGTAGCCAGGCTGCTGTATTTAGTATTCAAACTTTTCAACACAAACATAACTGTTCTGGTTTTCATCCAGGACTGGCCCATGACCGCCTGGTGCCTAAGGCCATGTGCCAAATAATAAATACTACCCTCTTCCTTCGTGGCATGCCAGCCTCTGGTCCTCCCACTCTCTGGATTGGAAAGGAAGGGGGGCAGAGAGGAAGTGTGGAGGAGAGGGAAGGTGTGAGTTAGCCCACTCAGTGCTCTAGCCCTGACACTCTAGCCCACCACTCTCCTCACACTTCCCCTACCTTTCCTAATCCAGGAAGTGAGATGGAGAAGAAGAGCAGTGGAGGTGTGCGGGTGGACGGAGGTGGGCATTCCCTGCCAATCTGCTGCCTGAGGTGACTGCCTCAGTCAGCCTCATAGATGGGCCGGCCCTGGGTCCTTCAGAAAATTCAACACGACAGTAGTTACAGCAATAACTGTACTAGGGCCAGTGGCGTCGCTCTAGGTGGAGCGGAAAGCTAAGTTCTGCAGCGTTCCGCCCCACCGTTACTCTCTGGCACGAGGTGCCCTGCTCCCTCATCGTAGGAGCCTATCGGTGGAGAGAAGGCAATGCGCAGAGACTCTCCTGTGCGTTGCTTTCGATCCACCGACAGGCTCCGACAACGAGGAGGCGGGGCACCTCGTGCCGGAGAGTAACGGTGAGGCGGAACGCTGCAGAACTTAGCTTTCCACTCCACCTAGAGCGACGCCACTGACTAGGGCCAACCAAACAACATAAAGTACACATTTTTGAGTTCATCACAACTCTTCTTCCAGCTGAATATTAAGTAAAGAAAAAGGGGCAGGGTGGAAGAGAAGAAGGAGTTGCTGAGCCAAAGGGAAGCTCCGATCTGCAGTTCATAACAGACTTAAGAAGGACTGGGGGGGGGGGGGTGTTGTACAGACTTGCAACCCAATCCTTATTATTGAACACTTTACAAGTGTTAGTCTGCATTGGGAGGGGAAGATTGGCCAGCCAGGACAGGGAAGGGGCGGGGATATCGGCAGCATGCTCTGCATGGTCTGGCCATCCTTACATGCAGAGGCGTGGATAGACTGGAGCGAGCGGAGCAGCGGCTCCAGGCGGCACCTCGGCCCCGGGCGGCGCTGCTCTGCTCGCTCCAGTGTTTCCACAGAGCACGCGCCGCCCGGCGGGCGCTCCGAGGCCTTCTCCCCAGCCTTGGAGCCAGAGAAAGCCCCAGAGCGTCCACCTCGACCGGTGGCCGGGGCTTTCTGAAGTCCGACTGCCGCGTCACACTGTTTATCTTTGTTTTGCACATGCGCAAAACGTTTTAACGTTTTAACGTTTTGCGCATGTGCAAAACAAAGATAAACAGTGTGATGCGGCAGTCGGACTTCAGAAAGCCCCGGCCACCGGTTGAGGTGGACGCTCTGGGGCTTTCTCCGGCTCCGAGGCCGAGGGAGAAGGCCTTGGAGCGCCCGTGGAAGCCGGGTCGTCCCCCCGGAGCGGCGCCACCCCAGAGCGGCGCCACCCCCCCGGAATGGCGCCGCCCCTTTGGGGCGGCGCAGCAGCGAGTACTCCAGGCAGCACTCGCTGCTGCTACGCCTCTGCTTACATGGTCTCCCTGGATGTTCACCAGCAAAATAGCTGATGCACATCCAAGGAGGTCCATTGGGGTTGCTGGGTCTTACACCGGGGGAAAGGGACGAATGTCCCTTTTCTCCAAGGTGTGCTGTAGCTCCGCCGCCGCAGGCCACATCCTGCGTAGGATGCAACGGACGGCTGTTTAGGGCAGCCGGTGCATCTTACGCAGGATTGTGCTGTTTGTCTTGGACAATTTTGTTATGGTCTAAGCCAGCATTTTGGTTCATGTAACACTCACACGGACCTGTGGCTGGCTGCATACCACCAGGAGAAAGTGCCAATGACATCCGAAAAGGACAGAAAATACAAGGTATGGTGCAGAGGAGGTTGGGAGGGCCTTCCCCGGCACTAACAGCCCACACGCTCAAGCTCTGCCAGCTGGGCAGAGCTCAAAGTACTGCTTTTCAGGCTAGGACGCAGCACTGCATGGCCAATATGGCGGCTGCCATCTGGGCTGCTGGCAGCCTGTGTAGTACCAGCTTGTGGTCTGCGTACCACAAGTGGTACACATACCACAGGTTGGGAACCTCTGTTCTAAGCCATGATTGGCCTCCACAAGAAACAGGGCACTCTGGAGCTACAAGGAATTCTGGGACCAACTGCATTTGGCTCCTCCCCTCCCAGACCTGCCTCCATTACCTGCCTCCATCACGCCATCACCTAGCAGATCTGAGGGAACAGTGATGCAGCAAGCCCCCCCCCCCATTAGCCTGCCCTAGAACCAATGGCCATTTGTCTTCTCGCCTTCCATAACTGTGTCCTTCAGCAGCTATTCCACTTGGCCATTAAATAACTTTGGCTGCAATTCTAAGCACATTTACTAGAAAGTAAAACCATTTAACTCAGTGGGACTTAATTCTTAAGGATTATTCTCTTCATTACATAACCGCAGGAATGTTTTGGTACCCGAAGGTGGTGATTTTCCATATCTCTTTTTTTCCTTTTGTATCAGTTCTCTGAGATTATGTAAGCCATTATTTTAAACTGTACACTGTCACGAGTGCTTCAGCAGGAAGGCAATATGTACGTGTAGTAAATACATAAACATCTAAATTAACAACTCTGTTTTTGTTGGCCTGCCCATGACTGCAGAAATGGGGAGGGGGCAGCGCTTGACTTGGTGGGTCACCCATTCCACAGACCTGATGTAGTTCTTCAGCGCTAGTTAGAAAAGTTTCCCCAGGCGAAAGTTTGCCCTCAGCTGAACCTGCCTAAAACGAATGACTTGAGATTTTACTTTTCATTTTGTATGCAGGTCCTGACCAAGGCAATGCGAATGAGCTGTGCAATGCAGGTGTAATTTGTAGACCTGGAGGAGAGTCAGGCTTCCCTGTATCTGAATTTGAAATAAGAGCAATAATCACCACTGCCAACTATTAGTCACTAAAAATGTCAACTCCAAATGCAAATAGCAGGCCTTATATTTACCAACATTTCACATACTGTCTTCATTGAGCATATTTACCGTCTAATTACCTGTCAGCGCAGGCATATATCCTAGTTACTTAGCTGCAATTTATGAGCAGAGGACCACGATGTGTATAATGTTTCAATACTTATTTGTGTCTGTCTCCTAAATGAGTGATCCATTTGTATTCCACAATGAATTACGTTTCAAACTTTCTGCCTTTCAGGGAATCCTTTCAACACGGACTTCTCTGCTGAGAGACACCTGCAAACCTGCGATAGGCACCTGGGTGGTGGTGGTGGGGGGGGAGCAGGTCTTGAACCAGGGATCCCAACAGTCAGGCTCTGGGGCTGCAACTGCGACACCCTCCGCTCGCTGTTGTCACTGCAAGCCCGACAGACTGAGCTCAGGGTCAAGGATGCCATCTAGGCCAGAATACCAGCCTGCCTCGGCATTCCACCCAGAACCAGACCAAGACCTCCTGGAGTCTGAGGTGGCATGGCAAGTCTGCCCCCTAACCTGGTGACGTGCCAACCTCTGCTGCTCCCACTACCTGGGCTGGAAAAGAACAAGAGACACTAGCCCACCACTCTCCTTCACACTTCCTCCTCCATTCTGATCCCTCTTCCAAACCAAGGAGTGGGAAGAGCAGAGGTTGGCACATCTCCAGATAACATGCCATCTTAGGTGCCCGAAGATCTTGGGCAGGACATGGACATACAGTTCTTTTTAAAATATATATATTTTCACCTTGCCGTTTCCATCGACAATGGAAGTCGTGTAACATGAGCTGCAACTTGCTGTAGATTCTCCAGCATAACTGAGATAAAACAAATGCAAACCGTCATGTGGACCAGTGGAGAATTAGTCCAATGCAGAGTTGTATTAGGGGTCCTAGACCCCAAGAGTCACTAGCGTCAGAGTCACTGATACAACAGGATATGCTTCCAGCGAGTACTGTGAAGAGGTGGTGGTCCATCTGGATGCCAACTGATCGCTTTTCACAAGCACTAGCAATGGATACCAGGTTGCATGGAAAGTGCTTTGTTTCATCTCTGGACCCAGGCTTCATGTGTCCGTTTTTAATCAAGAGCAACACTGTAAAACGCAGGAGTAACGTTTGGCCCACGTTTTGGGGGTGGGAGGTGAAAGAAGGCACAAACACACACACACACCCAGTTCAGTTCCTTTTGCCACAGTTGACCGTTTCAGGGCATTTGTGCTGCTTCCCCCCCCCCCCGCTGATGGGCAGCTGATATCTTCTCCCTCCAGGGGAATAGTGTGGGGAGGGAGATGGTGCCTGCCAGGTTGGTGGCAAGGCCCTCAGTTCACACACTGTTTTCACCACCTGTACTCCAATTTTGCCAGTAGCAAATGGGGAGTAAAATGGGGGGCTGGATTTCAGCTCAGTCCTGATTTGTACAGATTGTATCAGATCTCACAAAAATGGAATATATGCGCTCGCGCGCACACACACACAAACACACAACACACACACACACAACACAACACAACACAACACACACACACACACACACACGACTTCCATATAGCTGGAAAATTGTGAAAATATTATATGATTTCCCTGTAGAATTGTGTCCAAGCCATACTTACTGCTTACTGTCCAAGCTTACTGCATCTGTGTGGCATAACTTCTAATGTAAATCTATTGTTATTTTTTCCTGTCAAAACATATCTGAGGGGGGAAATAAGTAATAAAACAGGGAAAATGGATAATGTACAGCTTGTATAGAAACTATTGAGAAAACAAATTTACGTGCTCCTAGGCAAAGGATTCGATAGTCAGACTCACATTTTCTCCCCATCCATAATGGACTGCCTGGGATAATTAGGCTAATTATGTTTCCATCTTGCGATTGCTCTGATTTATGGACCTGGCTGTGTAGCTTGTTTCGGTAATGAGTGAAACCATCTTAGGACTACTCTTTGTTAAATATGATTTAAAACGCATCTCTCGAAAATGATAGGCAGTCAATATTCTTCCCTGACCTTCCGTGGCGTTTGCAGGCTCACGCTTAATTTTGTTCGGTGAGATCTGTAATGCAGGATTTGTCATGGTGGTGCTGACAGGGGTCTCTTTCTAAGACCCAAGTTTCACACAGCAGCCTAGAGAAGCAAACTTCTGCTGGTGCTGAGGCAAGGATCAACAGAGGGGAAGGAGGGCCTGGGAGCCCACTGTCCCGCGGAAGAGAGGATGTGGGCAGGTGCCGTTTGTCATGCAGGGCTGACTCAAGAGGCACTGTGGAGCAGGGAGGCATTGATCAGACCAAACTGCAGGTGTCTTTTGTGGAAAATTGTTGTGACTTTCCCATCTGGAGAGTTACCGTTCCACAGCACCACACTTCAGTGGCCGAATTCCCTCGGGGAGGCAATTGCAATTAAAACACCACCATTTCAAAACAGTAAAATTTAGAGTTCTTTCGAAGGAGAAACATCTGGGCATTTTCAAGAGAAGCCAAAAGAGTTTCTATGAGACAAGATGTTCTGCAGTCTGTAGTGTAGAATATCGCTGCACTGCTGGCCCATTTATGAGGCCACCCTGAGGCAAACTTGGGGTGCCTTTCACCCTGAGTCTGCTACCGCCGTTTCCCTCCAACCTGCCGCAAATGCAAGCCGCACTGATCTGCTTCCTGCTCGCTGGAGCAGGAAGCAGATCATTCTGCTCCTTACCATGCGCCTCACTCACTGTCCCTGAAAATGAAACGGGAAGTCTTGCACTTCCGGGCTTCATGGCAGCTCATGAGGAGCATGGTGAGTGTTTTGAGGGTGTTTTTTTGTAGTGCAGAGGCAGCAGACGGCGTTCTGGGTTGTGTTGCCTCCGGATCACCCTATGTATGAGGCCGAACTGAGGAGATGACGTGACAAATGGATCAGAAAGAGGAGGGACCCAGAATCACCATGCTCTTCAATACAGCTCTGAAAACAGGAAGCTCAGAGGGACAATTTCCAGAGGGACAGCAGCTATATTAGTCTGTTGTGGCAAACGTTACAGACAGCCGGATCCTAACTACAGGCCGGTCAGCCTAACATCTGTTCCAGGGAAGATGGTGGAAAGTCTCATTAAGGATAAAATCTTAAAACACATAGAAGAACAAGTTTTGCTGAAGGAGAGTCAGCATGGCTTCTGCAAGGGGAAGTCTTGCCTCACAAACCTTTTAGAATTTTTTGAAAAGGTCAACAGGCATGTGGATGCAAGCGAACCCGTGGATATTATATATCTAGATTTTCAGAAGGCGTTTGACACGGTTCCTCATGAAAGGCTCCTGAGAAAACTCCACAGTCAGGGAATAAGAGGGCAGGTCCTCTTGTGGATTAGAAACTGGTTGAAGACCAGGAAACAGCGAGTGGGAGTCAATGGGCAATTTTCACAATGGCAAGAGGTGAAGAGCGGTGTGCCCCAAGGATCGGTCTTGGGACCGGTGCTTTTCAACTTATTCATAAATGACCTGGAGTTGGGGATAAGCAGCGAGGTGGCCAAGTTTGCAGTTGACAGTAAACTTTTCTGGGGGGTGAAGACCAGCAGGGATTGTGAAGAGCTCCAGAAGGATCTGTCCCAGCTGGGAGAATGGGCAGCAAAATGGCAGATGCGCTTCAATGTAAGTAAGTGTAAAGTGATGCACATTGGGACAAGAAATCAAAACTTCACATATACGCTAATGGGTTCTGAGCTGCCTGTGATGGATCAAGAGAGAGATCTTGGGGTGCTGGTGGACAGGTCGATGAAAGTGTCAACCCAGTGTGCGGCGGCTGTGAAGAAGGCCAATTCCATGCTCGGGATCATTAAAAAAGGGATTGAGAATAAAACGACCAATATCATTATGCCGTTGTACAAATCGATGGTAAGGCCACATCTGGAGTATTGCGTCCAGTTCTGGTCACCACACCTCAAAAAGGATATAGTTGAATTGGAAAAGGTGCTTAAAAGAACGACCAAAATGATTTGTGGGCTGGAGCACCTCCCTTATAAGGAAAGGCTACAGCATTTGGGGCTTTTCAGTCTAGAAAAAAGGCACCTGAGGGGGGACATGATTGAGACATATAAAATTATGCATGGGATGGAGAGAGTGGATAAAGGGAAATTCTTCTCCCTCTCGCACAACACCACAGCTAGGGGACATGCACTAAAATTGAGTGGAGGGAGAGTTAGAACGGACAAAAGAAAATATTTCTTCACCCAGCGTGTAATTCAACTGTGGAACTCCTTGCCACAGGATGTGGTGATGGCACCTGGCCTAGATGCCTTTAAAAGGGGTTTGGACAGATTCATGGAGGAAAAGATCATCACAGGTTACAAGCCATAAGCAACCTCCTGGTTGGAGGAGTAGGTTTTCTCTGTGCCAGGTGCAGGGGAGTGACAACAGGAAACAGGTTATCTTGTTGTCTTGTGTGCTCTTGGAGGCACCTGGTGGGGCCACTGTGAGATACAGGAAGCTGGACTAGATGGGCCTTTGGCCTGATCCAGCAAGGCTCTTCTTATGTTCTTATGGGGCTACCGTGCCAGCGGAACGTGCATTCCGCTGGTGACAGTTGCTGAAAAGCAACCATTACTCACTGGATCCCAGCGCAAGCTGCCGGCGGACCTGTGTGACAACGGACCTCAGAAAGCCTGCTGGAGCAAGTCAGTCCAGCGGAGGGGGTGGAACAGGGCAGGGGAGGGAGTGGAATGGGGCAGGGGAGGGCGGAACATGGAGGAGATGGGATGGGGTTGGGCAGATCGGGTCCTGGAAGGGGGCGTGTTCGTCAGCAGTGCATGCCAAATCCAAACGCCTGTCCCAGGCCGGATCTGTCTGCATGGATTAATGCGGACTTGCACCAGCGATATTGCTGGTGCAGGTCCATGTTGATGCATAGTGGTTGCTGGGGCTTACCCCGGGGCAAGGGGACAAACATCCCCTTACCTCCAGCAGCCAAAGCATCCCTGTGGGATACAGTGGAGGCTGCACCACCGCTGCCTCATTGCATGCAGGGAGTTAGGCAGGGTTGAGCCGAGAGTCTTGTAGCCCCTGAAGAGGAACAAATGCTGCAAATCTTTTTCCATCCCTTTCTTAAAACTGAACATCAATGTGTCTTCTGTGAGTTCTCCCTCAACCACTACAGGCTTTTAAATACAGTTCTGCCAAGCACAAAAGTGAGCCTGACCGATGCACTCAGCTCACCGCAGGCAAAACGTCTTCTAGGCATCAACCTTTTTGAACTGACGCTTCTGCAAGAAGAAGAAGGGAAATCCAATTCTTCCTCTCTGTCCCTTGAGCTTTCACTTGGGTTTCTTTGTCCCCGTCTGCTCTAGCAAACCTTCCGAGCTCCCACTGCAACATCCCATTTCCATTGCTAATGGGGGGAGATGCTGAAGCTATCCAGCATCACGTTTGAACAGAAACAGGGCTGATTCAAAACCCACCACCACCAATTTCTCAGCTAGTATCTGTGCCTTCAACCTCCCCCCTCCGCAATCTCTGAACTCTTCTTTCTGTCCTCAAAAATGGGGTGGCCTTTCTGCTGTTTTCTTGGGGAATGAATTTTCTCGGAGCTCTGTTGAAATTGTGCTGGCCATTTGGGTTTTCTCAAGACTCCTTGCTCCAAGAGGAATTTAAAAAGACTTTTTCCACCCAGATGGCTGCCCCATTAGAGGCCGCCATTAATGCGGAAAGGAAAGACATGCAAAAGGCAGAATGGGAAGTGTGTGGCACATTGCCCTGGGAAGGGGGGAAATTTAACTCCCCCCCCCCCGCATGAAAAGCACTGCTGTTGTTGCTGGTTTTTCCATTGCCCCCTCCCTGCAACAGGTAAAGTGGCAGATAAAGTGAGGGTGAAGGTACAAGGCAGGAAAAGTGAGGGTGAAGGGTTACCAGGGAAGGAGTAGAGAATTGGAGTAGAGAATTGGCAGGATGTCTGGCTCAGGACGTAGAGCGTTCGTTCGTCTCATAAATCTGCCTGAAGATCTGCAGGACAGCAGTTCAAGACAGCCGGAAGTCTGTCGGAGAGCTGCTGGCATGCCGAGCTGATAAGCTGCAGAGTCTTTGTGGGGGAGTGAAGCTGCAGCTGCAACGCTTGAGTGACAATCAAGGTTGCCTGTGTTATCTGAAGCTGAAGCGTGCTGAGGCGAACGCCAGAGAGAGAGAGAGAGAGAGCTGGACTGTGAAAGCAACATCTCGAATGAAGGGTTCTATGAAAGACTAGAACGTTATTATATTGTAAAAACCCCTTGGGGTTTAGAACAGCCTGCCTATGTACACCACCTTGAATAAAGTCAGAGGAGAAATCCAATGACCAGAAAGGCGGTATATAAATACTGTATATATATATAAAAAAATTATCTGAGCCTCCTTGGCTTGGACTGGCAACTTATCAGAGTTCTTCCTGGCTTAGGAGGGGGGGGGGGAAATCATCTAATTTTTGCCCATCTCTATTAAGCACCTTAACTCTTCTCATTAACCAAAGGTTTTTTTGGCCCGAGAATATATGTATATAAGAACAGGAGCAAAAAGCTTTAACTCCGATTGAAGCATCTACAGGCAAGATATTTGGCAAGATATTTGGCCTATTTGATTACAAGATAAGCATTCGCCTTTCATATCCCTGAAATAATGGGTACCAGACCTTGTTTCCATCAGTTTGGAAGTTGGACCGTAAGGAACGCTGAGCACCAAAGAATAGATACTTTTGAATTGTGGTGCTGGAGAAGACTCCTGAGAGTCCCTTGGACTGCTAGGAGATCAAATCAGTCAATCCCAAATGAAATCAACCCTGACTGTTCCCTGGAAGGACTGGTACTGAGGCTAAAGCTCAAATACTTTGGCCACCTAATGTGAAGAGAGGACTCATTGGAAAAGACTCTGATGCTGGGAAAGACTGAAGGCAAAAGGAGAAGGGGAAGGCAGAGGATGAGATGGGTAGACAGTATCACTGATGCAATGAACATGAATTTGAGCAAACTCCGGGAGTCAGTGGAGGACAGGAAGGCCTGGCGAGACCTTGTTTCCAGTCTTGTCCTTAGCTTTAGAGATGCAGCGGAACATGACTGCCTTTGACTTAGGGTCAGATGCACCTGCAAAGACTGTCCTTGGTTTGCAAGCTGCCTGGGTCCTACTCATAGAGCCACTAGTTCCTCTCCCTCTCATTCATTCATTCATTCATTCATTCATTCATTCTCTCTCTCTCTCTCTCGCGCACACACACACACACACACACACACACACACACACACACACACACACACACACACACACACACACACACACACACACACACACCAGTGAAAAGGAAGTCAAAATGCATGAAAGACAGTAAATAAGTTATCTGACACTTACTACGCTCCCTTCCTTCATAGACTTTTGTTGGTAATTCAGACCAGCTACGTTGCTTGCAGGAGATTGACTTCAGAGGTCAGGGATAAGCAGGGGAGTCACTCAGCTGCTTTTGTTCATGCGTTTCATCTCGCCACTGCTGGCTCACCGAAGTACAAGTGCAAGGAGTTTTCAACAGTCCAGTGCTTCTGTGATAGGGTTTCAATCCCAGTTGAATGACTTCAATAATCAGATCTGGGTGTTTTAAAAGAAAAGAAAAAAACAGGGCTCTGTAGCAATTGCTGAAGGGCTGAGATGTGATTTCTAATTAAACATGAGACGCACGCACGCCTATGCCTCATGTAAGCAGTCACTACAAGAATGACAAGAAAAGACGACTGTCAGCCTGTCGTCATTTCATTCTTACCTTCCCAGAACTGACTCCAGCAATTGCCATTCAACATGGCAACTGTCAGAAGGAGAAGGAAGACACCTAGAGCCAATGTGGTGCAGGGACTAGAGCAGGGGTCGGCAACCTACAACCCGCGGGCCAGATCCAGTCCGCCACCCTAGGTCATCCGGCCTGCATGGAGCTCAGCTTGAGAGGCAAAATGCCCAATTTGCCATGCGCTGGACAGGAACAGCAGAGCCACCTGAAATGCTGCGTGGCACAGGGACTCCACGAGCCTGGGCAGGCGACTCCGCCATTCCATGCCTGGCACATGGCAAATTGGACAGGAGGCTTCGCCTCCCAAGCTGAGCTCCATGCAGCCACTTCCGGGAGCTTGGCAACCTGGACATTCAGCAATGACATGATGACATCATTGTCGAATGTCCGGCCCCTTTGCTGAAAAGGTTGCCGACACCTGGACTAGAGGGATGAGCCAGACCATCCTAGGTTGAAAGCCCCACTTGCCCACAACACTTAGGCCCGGTCTTTGTATGCAGTAGGGTAAATAATAATAATAATAATAATAATAATAATAATAATAATAATAATAATAATAATAATAATAATAATAATAATTCCAGTATTTATATACCGCCTTTCTTGTCATTGGATTTCTCCTTTTGACTTTAATTCAAGGCGGTTTACAATAGGCAGGCAATTCTAAACCAAACGGTTTTTTACAATACAATAAATGTCCTAATCTTTCATAGGATGCTTCTTTCCAGGTGTTTCCTTTCACGGTCTGGTCTCTCTCTGGCATTCCCCTCATATGCATTGGCTGACAGGCAACTCCCCCTCACAGAGTGCCAGCTGCAGCTTCCTCTCGCTCTCACAGAGGGTTTTTTACAGCTTTGTCAGTGGCGACGGAGTCTCGAACTGCCATCCTTGGCCTTGATTTTCAGGCATGTAAGGCTGCAGCTCTCCCGACTAAGCCGAACCTCCTGGTAAGGTGATGATAGAAACTGAGGTGACCGAGTGAATCGCACTATTATTTTTCAAATGTAGATTAACATGCCTCCCTTCAAAAAACAGTTCTCAAAGTGGTTTATACAGCAAAAGAAATGAAAACGCTCCCCCTGTCCCAAAATGTTCACAATCATAAAAACAGAGCGAGCAAGAGCTGCCTCCATCCCTGGGAAAGATACGATGGCGAATAGGAAATGGCAGCCCTACTGGGTCACAACTTGGCCTGGGACTGTAGTGTGAGAGCTTTTAATAAGGTATTTTTACCCAAGGGTGTATATACGCAACAGGAGTTAAATGCGTACACCTGTGGGCTGGGAAGAAATGTGATTCTTTTAATTAATACACTTTAATTTCCACGATCTTTTCCCATAAAAAAATCTCCCCACCCCCAACCTGGCTGCTCTGAGCCCGCAAAAATGCCACTTGCAAAATGGCGCCTTCGGTGGCCCATAATGCTATATTTAAAATGGCTCCTGTATCATTTTTAGCTGTTTGAATGGTTTATAATGGTTGTATTCATATGTTTTTATCCGTTGTATTTTTATTCTTATGTTGTGCACCGCCTTGAGCATAGGAAAGGCAGTATAGAAATCTTTTCAATAAATAAATAACAGCTTTGATGTGGGGGGGGGAGTTTCTGTAGAAAAATGGCATGGAATTAAAGGGCTAAATACCTTCTCCTTTCACACCATAGTTCCAATATGGACCGGGATCCCAGGTGGCTATTGTAAGATTGTTTTCTAAAAAAATCTAGATGTTGAAGGATTTAATACCACATCGAGTTTGACTCGTTGACACTTCTCTGAAGAATGGCACCTTGTCACTGGCGTCGCTGCAGGGGGGCGGAGCGCTAAGTTCCTCCGCGGCTCCGACCCTCCGTTACACCGGAGCATTGCAAGGCGTTGTTTTCACCACCTTGAATGGTTCCGAAGGCGAGGGGACGCGGCTGCTTCGTGCTCCGGTGTAACGGAGGGTCAGAGCCGCAGCGGAACTTAGAGCTCCCCCCCCTGCAGCAACGCCAGTGCACCTTGTACTAGCAAGATTTCAACAAGGCATCCTGCAAAGGCAAAAATAAAGGCAGACTAGAGATGGAGATGTACCAGGCAGGCACTGATATCAGAAACACCAACTTCCCATCTGTAATGGTGGGGGCAGGAGAAGGACTACTGGCCTACATTACAGGACTGTTGTGAGGACTGCTGAGGTAAAGTACACAAAGACATGTGAAAGCCTAAGAAAAGTGCACTGCGCACAGAAAATGCCCTTATTCTCGTTTTTTGCTTTCTGATCTTAAATGTTTGCCATCTGTCAACATGTCCTTTCCTTAATCTACTTTTCTTCTCTGGGCGATAATATCCACTGCCTTGCCTCAACAGGAAATCAGCCCAAAGACATAGCACTCTGAATGTTTTGCTTTCCTTTAAAATTAATTAATGTGATCTGCAGAGAACCAGATGAATTATTCATCTTCATTTTTTTTATATAAATGTTTCCTTTTAAATGTTTTAGCAAGACAGTTAAGATGAACATGTTTCCAGAAACCTAATTTACAGTAATAAGTCATTTCTGGGCTATAAAATTAAATTAAAGGCTGGGTGTTTTTTTTTCTCCTTGTTTTGTTTTGATTTGTTTCATGCCTCATTTACATGAAACATTTGCACCATTGCTGAATGGAGAGACAGAGGAGTTTGAAATAAGTACAGGGAGGATCTAGACTTCAAGGATCCTAACTGTGTGCAATTAATAGGGTGTTCCGAAGGGGAAAAAAAGCATTAGTTGGCTTCATCTTCTATATATAAAACATTGGGCAGTTTTCTTGGATGTCTTCGAATGTCCTCAGATATGAGACAGAGCGACAAGTTTAGCTGACAAATTCAGGATTCCCAAACCTGTATATGCTGAAAGCAGGCCAAGCTTACGCTCATGCTAACACACAAACAAACACACACACACACACACACACACACACACACACAGGCAAACAGGCACACAAGCAGGAGGGGCAGTGTGCTTAGGGGGGGCAACTTGCCTTTCTCCCAGGGGGGGGCTCCACATCCTGAAGGGCTGGATAAGGCACCCCCAACTGGGAAACAGGGAGACAAGACTCACCAGGTTGCTGCCACTCCAACTTCTTACAGTGAACGACAATGTCAAGGCGCCTTCCTCCTCAAGGTCCATCCCAATAGTCCTTTTGCTGTCCAGGACAGGGAGCTTTAGGTACCAGTGGTTGTGTCACCCTGGCTGTGTCACCCCCCACCCTGTGTCCCAGAAGTCAAGTCCAGGTCCTGCACCTTCCACTTCTCCTGAATGTTTGGGGGCACTTCTGGCCCGGACAGTCTGGTGCTGAGTCGGTCAGCTGAACTCTCCCAGCTGGGATGGGCCCTCCTGAATAAGGGCCCCTGCATTCTTCGGCCCAGGACCCTATTCGCCCGAGGGCCTTGTCAGGGGTGTAGTACCCACAGGAATGTGGGAGAAAAGGGTGCTCACGCTGGGGCTGCTCCCACCACACTGGTGCCATGCTGGGTGGGAGTGGGACCCCTTTCTGCTGTCCGCCATTCCCAGTGACCTTGGGGATCCTTTTTCCTTGCTCCCCTCCCTTGGGGCTGGGAAGGGCATCCATGCAAGCCTGCCAACCTCAGTACCCTGCCCAGTACCTTCCCTCGTCCCTCCACTTTTTCATCCCTCCCCTTGCTCCGCTGCCTCTCCTTGTTTTCGACCTCCTTTTGCCTCTGCCTCACCTCTTTCCCCTTCCTTCACCTGTCTCTTTCCCCTCTAGACCGTCCTCCATCCATTTCCCTTTCTCTCTCCTCCTCCACCTTCCACCTCTCTCACTTCCTATGCTTTTGCTGTACTCCTACAGAATTGCAGCATATCTGCAAGTGTCCCAAATAGGCAGCAACTTGCCTCCCAAAACAGCTGGTTCACGTGAATCAGGGAGGCGACCTCAGACTTGATCGGAACACTTATTCACAGAAGCAAGTGTACAATTTTCACATCCAGATGGGAAATCATGGCTTCATGCAAAAGTTCCTCGTGAATCTTCATGGCATTCTCCTTTTGCTTTGGCTTTAATTCAACCACAGCATCTCTGATGAATATTTTTCTTCTGACCTTCCTGGCATCTGTGTTCTTCAGTGCCGCAAGTCATGCTTCTGGAGAAGTTGCAGAGAGAGGTGACACTTGTGGACCACTGAGCTAACATTTCTGGAGGGACTGGACTGTCGGTCTAGACAGGATGTGGCAGATGCCTGATTTGCTGCTCATCAAGGTAGAAATCCAGCTATATGAGACCCAAGATTTAAAGACAAGCCCTTCTGCGTCAGGGACCCAGAACTGGATGAGACCTCTTTACGTACCCTGAGGAACACCCCATGGCTGCCATCACAGAAAACATTCCATGCAAGAAAGCTACGAAAGGCTGTGGATGTGGCGCCCGCTGGCCAGATACGCAGCCCAGCTCTGGTCCTCCTATCATCGCCCCAGAAGAAGAGATGGTGCAGCAAATGCCTGCCAGTTCAAGGCTGCTGATCTTGGGGCCCTACTCAAGAGGAGGGAGAGAGACCTAACATCTGATCTAGGTGGGCTTTGCAGGTGCACCAGGAATAGGCAGCTATAAAACTGTTGCTGCCTGACTGCTGCTGGTGGTGCAACATTTCCTAAGGTTCAACTCCCCAATGGCCTCCGTGACTAGACAGCTCCTCTGCTGAGTCAACGCACTTTGCCTAAGGTCTGCGCTTGTTGCATTGGGCAGCTCCTAACCCTGCTGGTAGGGCAGGCAAGACCCGTCAAGGCCTGTGAGACTGGGGCAGCAGGCAACCTGTGAGGAAGAATGAGCACCATTCTTGGGAGCATAAAATCACCCCACATCGGTCCCTGCTGTGAGCTGGTATCCTTGCTTTTGAAAGTTGGGAAGGGACAAGGCCACATTCTAGAGGGAGGCATCCCATTATTCAATTTTGAGTGCTCTCTCTCTCTCTCTCTCTCTCTCTCTCTCTCTCTCTCTCTCTCTCTCTCTCTCTCTCACACACACACACACACACACACACACAGAGTCTGAGAGAGAGAGAGAGAGAGAGAGAGAGAGAGAGACAGAGAGAGAGAGGACTACAACTGCTAGAGGTGAGCTGAGTGGCTGGCTGAGTGGACGGGGAGGGTGGTAAATTCATCTCTGAGGGAGGGGGTGGTGCCGCTGTCTTTGAAGCAGGCGGTGGTGCGCCCCCTCCTGAAGAAACCCTCCTTGGATCCTACGATTTTGAACAACTTCCGGCCAGTCTCAAATATCCCGTTTCTGGGCAAGGTGATCGAGCGGGTAGTGGCGTCTCAGCTTCAGAGGGTCTTGGAGGAAGCTGATTATCTGGATCCATTCCAGTCTGGCTTCAGACCGGGGTTCGGGACAGAGACGGCCTTGGTCGCCTTGGTGGATGACCTGCGCCGGGGACTGGACAGGGGGAGTGCGTCCCTGTTGGTCCTGCTGGACCTCTCGGCGGCTTTTGACACCATTGACCATGGTGTCCTTCTGGGTCGGTTGGCTGGGTTGGGGCTTGGAGGCACCGTTCTGAGGTGGTTCCGCTCCTTCCTGGCTGATAGATCCCAGAAGGTGGTGCTGGGGGATGCTTGTTCGGCACCCTTGCCCTTGAGGTGTGGGGTGCCGCAAGGGTCAATTCTATCCCCCATGCTGTTTAATATCTATATGAAGCCGCTGGGAGAGGTCATCCGGGGATTTGGGGTAGGGAGTCATCAGTATGCGGATGACACCCAGCTCTTTCTCTCCTTTCCACCTGACTCCAAGGGGGCGGTCGATGTCCTGAATCGTTGTCTGGAGGCAGTTGGGAGCTGGATGGGGGCTAACAAGCTGAAATTAAATCCTGATAAGACAGAGGTTCTGTTGGTCCAGAAGTCTACGACTCAGGTACTGGATCATCGTCCTGCTCTGAATGGGGTTGTACTCCCTCTGAAGGAGCAGGTCCGCAGCTTGGGGGTCCTCCTGGATGCGCAGCTGCTCCTGGATTCCCAGGTGGCGGCTGTGGCCAGGGGGGCTTTTGCCCAGCTTCGGCTGGTGCGTCAGCTGCGACCGTACCTGGATCGTGCAGACCTGGCCACGGTGACCCATGCTCTAGTGACATCTAGACTAGATTACTGCAATGCGCTCTACGTGGGGCTGCCTTTGAAGACTGTTCGGAAACTGCAACTAGTGCAGAATGCGGCGGCCCGGGTGGTTGCTGGGGCCTGTCGGTTCGACTCAGTCGGACCGTTGCTTCAGCGGCTACACTGGCTGCCGGTTCGTTTCCGGGCACAATTCAAAGTGCTAGTTTTGACTTTTAAAGCCCTTTACGGCTCGGGTCCAGGGTATTTGAGGGACCGCCTCCTTCCTTATAATCCGACCCGTACTCTGAGGTCATCAGGGGGGGCCCTGTTGACCGTGCCGCCACTGACGGAGGTGAGGGGGATGGCGGCGCGGAATAGGGCCTTCTCGGCAGTGGCGCCCCAATTATGGAATTCCCTCCCCCTGGAATTAAGAACGGCTTCCTCCTTAGAGACCTTTCGGCGGGGCCTCAAGACATTTTTATTTAGATCAGCATTTGATGTCTGACATGGTGGGCTGGCTTTTTTACAAATTGCTTTTAACAAATGTGGATGACCCACTGGGGCTGTTTGTTTTAATTGTTTTTAATTATTTTAATTTTTGATTTTAAATGTACTTATGTATTTTAATATTTTTGTTGTAAGCCGCCTTGGTTGCCCTGGTGGGAGAAAGGCGGGGTAAAAATTCTATAAATAAATAAATAAAATAAACTGTACATACATAAGAACATAACGCAAGCCTTGTTGGTTCTGACAGGCAGTCCGATCCTGCCTAAGATGCGGCAGCCGGCCTAAAGGGCTGGCCACTGCATCCTAGGCAGAATGCAGGTTGAGCCAACACGGCCCAGGCTCATCTCGGGGGAAGGGGAAACAGCGCAGCCCAGGCCCATCTCGGGGGAAGGGGAAGTTCGTCCCCTTTCCCCGGTGTAAGTGCCGGAGGCCCTGATGGGACTTCTCAGATATGCACCAGCTCTGGAGCTGGCGCACGTCTGGGGAGGCTGTGTAAGGCCGGCCCAACCTGGGAGAGGGACTGGGATATGGCGGAGTGCACCACCAATATCCCCACCCCCTCCTGTGCCCGGCTGACCAATGGCCCCCTTCCCTGCCACTCCTGCTGACCGGCGTGGGCCTTACCTGCATCGGCCAGCGTGGATCAAGGTAGGTAGGTCACGGAGTGATCGGTACTGGCCTCCGCACCAGTGCTGCTTACTCTGAAGGAGTTTCAAAAGCGTTTTATGACACTTTTGCGACTCCTTGGGCCGGTGGAGTGCAGCCAGGTTTTTTTTTTTCAGAATCCCACAAGCACAGCATGAAGGCAATAGCTTTTCTCCATTGTTTGTCCCCAGCATCTATTATTCCAAGGTATACTGCCTCTGAACATGGAGGCTCCAAATAGTTATCAATGCTAACCGCTACAGATAGACCTATCCACCATGAATTGGTTGAATCAATCATCATCATCATAAGCAGGGGTTGAAACATTTCAATATTCAAAGCAACAAATAGAAAATCTTGGGAAAGGAACACAGCTTGTTGGGACAAGAAGGGCAAATCGATTATTACACAAAAGTGTGTAGCAGAAAACCAGATGCATTAAACGGGAATATTTCTGCATTGTGTTCAGGCTAAACGCTAAATGCTGCCCCCTTACCTAGTGATGTACCAGCTTCTGCTCCTACCGCTTCCTGGACTGGAAAAGAGGGGGCGGAGCTGAAGTTGTGTGGAGGAAAGGAAAGTAGCGGGCTAGAGTGTCTTCAGTGCTCTAGCCCAGCACTCTCTCCTCCTCTGCGCTTCCTTTTCTGCTCCACGCCCCTTTTCCAACCAAGGGTGAGGAAGGAGGCGGAGCAGTGGAGGTGAGTGGGCAGACAGAAGTAGGCACCCCCTGCCCACCTGCTGCCTGAAGCAACTGTCCCAGTCGGCTCTTGAATGTGCCAGCCCTCACTGTGCGAGTTCATATTTTGTTGAATATGCCTTTCTTTTTTGAAATCCAATATATTGTGTACAGAGGCGGGGGGAGGGGGATCATGAGCGCAAGATTTTTCTAATGCCTTGTTAATTTTACAGGTCACGTCCTTGTACTTCTCCCTCCTGCATGTTCCATTGTAGCTTTCTATGGAGTCTCTTTTTTTTCCAGTAACTAAGGAAATCTGTTATTATATTTATAGCATGTTGGCCCATTTTTATTTTATTTTTTGAACAAGAGTCCAAGTCTAGTTCCTATGGCAACGTCTCTGTTTTAATGATGTAATTCATCTCAGTTTGGGGAGGGGAATGGTGTGAAAATCCTCCTTGTGCTTATGTCGCATGTCTGCAGCTACCCAACTGGCCACTGGGTGGGGTGGAAGCACAAGGGGCCGCACCAATGCAGCTCCCTAATATATCTGGACTGGTTCTTCTGATCAGGAACACCATTTGCAGCGCAATCCTATCCGACTTATTCCACCGGTGTAACTAGTGGTGCAGCGAAAACGGGAGGCGCCAGAACAGAATGGGGATTCAAATCCCCTCCAAAGGGGGATTCAAAGGGGATTTAAATCTCCCCTCCCCTCCCAAGCCTCCCGCCCTGTCCTCCCCCGCTGGTTACACCGGTGGTGTAAGTTGGATAGGATTGCGCTGTTGGAGTCCTGTCTCATGAAGAGTGAGGTTGGCTTCCATAATAAAGTGAAATCCTGTTTTGATTTGGGGCAAGGTTAGGGACTGGATAAGAACAGAAGAACATAAGAAGAGCCTTGCTGGATCAGGCCAAAGGCCCATCTAGTCCAGCTTCCTGTATCTCACAGTGGCCCCACCAGATGCCTCAGGGAGCACACAGCCAACAAGATAACCTGTTTCCTGCTGCCACTCCCCTGCACCTGGCACTGAGAAAACCTACTTCTAAAGCCAGGAGGTTGCTTATGGCTTGTAACCTGTGATGGTCTTTTCCTCCATGAATCTATCCAAACCCCTTTTAAAGGCATCTAGGCCACATAAGGAAGAAACCTGGAGGGGACAAAGAATAGTGATTTGGCAACACAGATCCCAGCAAGAACCACAGCTGGATACAAGACCTGTTCCCAGCTTCTTTATGTTGGCTTATAATGGCTTCAAAGTTGTTCTGGCTTCTTGGTGCAGAACCCTGAAGCGGCCCCAAGACCCACCCCGTCAGCAAGAAGTGGGCGTCCCTTCTTTTTATTGTCTTAGGCTGTTGGTTTAAGTATTGCTTATTAGCTGTCACAGGGCTCTAGTGAGAAGATGGTATATGTGTGTGTGTGTGTGTGTGTGTGTGTGTGTGTGTGTGTGTGTGTGTGTGTGTGTGTACACACACACGCACGCACACACTTCTTTAACAATTGAGCCAAACCCTCTTGAACAGGTTATTATTTTTAATTTACATTTTAGATGTGATTGTGATTATTAGTTGGTGAACATTATGCTGTTTAATATCTATATGAAGCCGCTGGGAGAGGTCATCCGGGGGCTTGGGGTAGGGAGTCATCAGTATGCAGATGACACCCAGCTCTTTCTCTCCTTTCCACCCGACTCCAAGGGGGGCGTTCGATGTCCTGAATCGTTGTCTGGAGGCAGTTGGGAGCTGGATGGGAGCAAACAAGCTGAAATTAAATCCTGATAAGACAGAGGTTCTTCTGGTCCAGAAGTCTACGACTCAGGTACTGGATCATCGTCCTGCTCTGAATGGGGTTGTACTCCCTCTGAAGGAGCAGGTCCGCAGCTTGGGGGTTCTCCTGGATGCGCAGCTGCTCCTGGATTCTCAGGTGGCGGCTGTGGCCGGGGGGGCTTTTGCCCAGCTTCAGCTGGTGCGCCAGCTGCGACCGTACTTGGATCGTGCAGACAAGGCCACAGTGACCCATGCCCTAGTGACATCTAGACTAGATTACTGCAATGCGCTCTATGTGGGGCTGCCTTTGAAGACTGTTCGGAAACTGCAACTAGTGTAGAATGCGGCGGCCCGGGTGGTTGCCGGGGCCTGTCAGTCGGACTGTTGCTTCGGCGGCTACACTGGCTGCCGGTTCGTTTCCGGGCACAATTCAAAGTGCTAGTTTTGACTTTTAAAGCCCTTAACGGCTCAGGTCCAGGGTATTTGAGGGACCGCCTCCTTCCTTATAATTCAACCCGTACTCTGAGGTCATCAGGGGGAGCCCTGTTAACCGTGCCGCCATTGACGGAAGTGAGGGGGATGGCGGCACGGAATAGGGCCTTCTCGGCTGTGGCGCCCCAATTATGGAACTCCCTCCCCCTGGAACTAAGAACGACTCCCTCTTTAGAGACCTTTCGGCGGGGCCTTAAGACGTTTTTATTTAGGACAGCTTTTGATGTCTGACATGGTGGGCTGACCTTTTAACCTTTTAACAAATGGCTTTTAACATATGTAAACTCAGGTGACCCCCGGGGTGTTTATTTCAAATTGTTTTAATTAATTATTTTAATGTGTATATCTGTATTTTAATGTGTTGTAAGCCGCCTTGAGTGCCCTCGGGAGAAAGGCGGGGTATAAATTCTTTAAATAAATAAATAGCTTGGAGAATGTAGTTGGCTGAATGGTGAGAAATAAACTGTATAGAGAAAGCAGTGAACTGATTAGACCTCTGCAAAACAGTCCACCCAGCGTCAGTTTTGTTTTGGTTCTCGTTGAGAGTTTTCTTCATTTTTCATTGTACTTTTGATGCAACCTTTGCATTGTTCTGTTCACATCAGCCTTGCCTCTCTCTATCCTCCTCACACATTTCACAGGAGAGGAGTCAGTCATTCTTAAATGTTTGTGATCCTCCACAGGCATCGGCTCAAATGTTGAAATCAAGCAAAGAAATGACCGTGAGATTAAATAATTTATTACCATTGCTAAGATGAACACATATGCTTGGTACCCCCGTTATATGGTGAATTGTAAAAAAATAGTTTTAATACAGTATCAAAATTTACAGACGTATCATGTCAAAAGACCAGCATCTCTCAAATTAGCTCCTGCAGAACTTGGCCACGACTGAAAGAAGGACAAAACTGGTTCCAAACTGGTTCCAAGAGTGTTTGGACTTCTTTTTCAAACCCGACAGGGCACATATATCTCCTTCAATCTGACCCATGACTGCAGGCACACATTTTTTGAGGGTTTCTCTTGTCACTGTTTGTTCCTCATACAATTATAGGAATACAACAATTTAAAATTTATAAACGAAAGCAGTGATCTGGATTAGCATGACATAGAAATAATCCGAGGCGACCGAGTCACTGAAGCAAATCAACCCCGTTGTGATTTTTTTGTCCCCAGACAACAGTCGGCCAATTTTACGCTGCGCTATCATAGGATAAATGGGTTGTACCGCTACAGCGCTGCTACATTCCACGACCCACAGATCAATAACACAACATGTAACGAAGCCCACGAAAAAACCCAGAGGATATCAGCTTGGAATCAAATCTTAATAATCGAGGAAAAAACCCCAAACCTGGGAATTGTTGCATTCCTATTTTTTTTTTAAATACTCAGCTATGGTTGAAAAGTCAAAGCAACAGCATTTAATCACAAGCCTGTTGCACATTCATACAAGAAACTGTTGCTGCATTTCGATATATACATAAAATAGCTATTGGAGCATTTCGATACACACGATCTAATGGTATACGTAGGGGAAAGAATGTCAACTTAAGCTATCCAGGTCCAAACACTCAGGCAAACTGAACAAGAGTTTCAAGCCTCAGATTAATGAAGGACATGCTTTGGAGAATATTCAACATTTCCTTTGAAAGGATGCGACCATCAGCGAGGAAAGCCTTTTTTTTTTTTTTAATAAATGCAGTGCTATCTTGTTAGGCTTTTATAGACTCTTGTGAAGTAAAATATCATGTGGTGAAGGAAACAGAAGACATTAACAACATCCTGATACTTGGAAAGGACCTGTGGTGAGGTTTTGGTTGGAGGTTTCAAATATTAATGCCTCTTAACAGCCCAGTCTTAAAGCCCACTACATCAGCACATAAGCATTTGGAAAGGTGTGCCTTGATCAATAGATTAATATAACCCTTTTCAGTGTGTTGTCAACATGTGTGATAGCAGAGTATTCTGTGCCAGTACCGCAGAAGGATCCGTGCCAACTGTCATAGCTAGTGTGTTCTGGCACCAATCTGGCACCAAAACTGAAGTATTTGGAGTAGGGGTGGCCAGGGGCGGGCGCTGATGTGGTGCCCTGGTGCGGAGGGCCCCAGGGCGTAAGGGCGGAGGGGGGGCCGGGGGGGCGGGAGACATCCTAGGTTTCGTTTTCTTTTTTCGTTTTTTCCGGTTTTTTTCTTGCTTTTTTAAAAGGTTTTTTAGGGGTAAAAGGGTTTCTAGGAGAATATGTGTGCTTTGCGCCACTTATCTTTTTTTTATAGGGCCTCCAGGCTGGACTACGATGTCCTCCGACGATCTCCGACGATCCTCCGTGAATCACGCAGCGGGATGGCTATTTTGCTAGGCGCATGCGTGAACTCTGCAAAGTTCACGCATGCGCATAGCAAACAGCCATCACAGAGTTCACGCAGAGTTCACGCATGCGTGAACTCTGTGATGGCTGTTTGCTATGCGCATGCGTGAACTTTGCAGAGTTCACGCATGCGCCTAGCAAAATAGCCATCCCGCTGCGATTCACGGAGGAGATCATCGGAGGACATCGTAGTCCAGCGTGGAGGCCCTATAAAAAAAAGATAAGTGGCGCAAAGCACACATATTCTCCTAGAAGCCCCGTTACCCCTAAAAAACCTTTTAAAAAAGCAAGAAAAAACCGGAAAAAACGAAAAAAAAGAAAAGAAAGTAATTAGCATAATTATGTTAATTAGTAATTATGCTAATTACTTTGGGGGCGTCGAGGGGTGGGCCCCTACCAGTTCTGGGGCTAGGTACGCCACTGGGGGTGGCTGGGTAAACCTGGGCCCCATCCTAATGACTTGCTAATAGTTGTCGGGCTACCTATACTCGAGTGTATTTGTTATATCATAATAAAGGATTAGGGCTGTATAAGTAAAAAAAAGTCAACAACATAGCAGGTATTAGACATTGGCTATCATAGAACTAGGTCATGATGGTGTATGAAAATGGGGTGTAATGTTGAGAATAAGACTTTGGTTGTCCATGCTTTGATGAACCAGACCATCCAAGATTTGGCCCAAATTAGATACACATCAAGCTTCACATAGGCCCCAGTCTAGAAGCCAAGTCCCTGTTGCAACCTGTAGATTGCACATGGGGCTCTTCCTGTTTCCTCGGCTATCTGAGGTGGCAACGAGGATTCCATAGATGGCCTGAAGGTAGAAACAGGATGTCAGACTCTGAATGCTCCAATGCAGGAGTGGTGAATCCAGAACATCACACTTTGTGGAATGCATCATTCACGAGTGGGAATATCCTGTGCTTTGATAAAGCTTGCACTCTTGTAGGCCCCAAATTCAGCCTTCCTCATGGCCCTCCACCACCATGTTACTCACTAGAAGCAATAAGAGCAATGAGCATGATCTTACATGCAGCCTAGAAGTCATATGTTTCAGAAAAGTCCTGGATTGTCTGCACACGGGGAGCTAGGCATGAGGTAAACTTCACCTCCCCCTGATATCTAGTTGCCCTGACCACAACGTGTATTTACAGGAGAATTCAGGCCTCTGGTAAGGCCTTGAGGCCATGAATTGAGTTGTTTGTGATATCTCTATTGTAAAAGAAGGGCCCCATATGGACCCTAAAGTTCACAGCAGGGTCTCAGTTTCCAGGCTGTAGTATACAACAATAACCTAACATTACCTAGAATCAAGGTTAAATTTTGTGGGCATCCAGATGACATCTATGAAATGAGCCTGGATAGTCTGGATAATTTCTGGAGCAACTGGGAGGCAAGAGGTCCACCCATAAGTAGGACTAGAGGAGTCCCATCAGATGGTCCACCTGAAAACCACTGCAAACACTAAGCTTTGCATCATTCCATCCCTTGACTGCTCCAGTCCTAGGCTGGTGAACATCTGCAATCCATCTCTACCTTCTTATAGGGCACCTCAACACATCTACAGCACTGACTATATTTTATTGCCCCTTCTGGGCCTGTTTTCCCCCACCCTGCTGGTGCTCCTTTGCACAACCCTCCCAGCATTTTTCAAATGCCTCTTCCGCTTCTACCTGCTCAACCCAAAGAATATACCTAATTGCCAAGCAGACTCCATAATGCATCTCATTGCTGCCACTGGACAGCCAAATCCAGACCAGTGCTGGAGGAAATGCCCATCCATCAACCCAGCTTATGGATCTCTTCTGTCTTCATCACAAAAGAAGGCTTGCTTGTTACAAGGCCAGCAAATGACCCCCTGGGACTCTGACACAGCGATTGCCTCAAGACTGGGCTGCAAGTGGTGCATTTGATTCAGGGAGATATGACCCCTCTTTGGAAAACATTCACCAAAGTGAATGAAAATACAAGGAGATATTTTTTTTCTTTTGTTCAGGGGAAAATAGCTTCAGTGTTTTAGTGCTGTGTTGTTTTCTGTGCTACACTACTGGCTGGTTGGGAGACTTGAAGGTCTTTTTAGCACCTCAGAATGCAAGTATTCTATCACTTGGAAAAGAAACTGTTTCAGCTGCAGTTTTGCCCAAGCACCATTAACTAACATTTGACACCCTCAAGCGTAGGGCTACTAGGATACCGGACTCTCTCCAAACGGTCAAGACCAAAGGCACAGTTCATTGGCATCTCTCCAATCTGGTGAAAAGCTCCTAGGAAAATATGACTGGAAGTCCACCACAGGTATCTGAAAAAAGAAGCATTTCCTCTGTGGGTTCCCCTTCTGGGTTGCCAGTTAGATTTTGAACAGCCTTGAAGATTTCAGTTGGATCTCTTCAGTCTATATGCAGAAATGCTTTCGGCAGAATTGAAAGAAACAGAGTTTAATTAGTCGGTATATATTGAGTGCCAGCATATCCAGACACTTGACACCAAAGCCTTGGTGAAAAAAGACTGTACCCTTTCCAGAGTCAATCTAGAGAGCAGACGGAGCGAGGCCGGCCCATCCAGGAGGCCAACTGAAGCGGTTGCCTCAGGCAGCAGATTGGCAGGGGCCACCTATCTCCATCTGCCCACTTGCTTCCATTGATTCTCCTGTCCTCCTCCCTGGATTGGAAAAGGAGGAGGGGGACAGAGCAGAAGTGTGGGGGAGAGGAGAGCGGTGGGCTAGAATGTGGGGAGGAGCAGAGGCTGGCGCATCACCAGGTCAGGGGGCAGCGTCTGGCATACTGCCTCAGGTGCCAGGAGATCTTGGGCTGGCCCCGATATGGAGTTATTTCAGCATGAGCAAAGAGGTTACTGCGAGCAGAGCAAATCCACCAGCAGTCGAAACTGTTTCCCAGTTCGGTATTCATTTACATAGGCCCTTTGTACTGGTTCCCAGACAAGTGTTGTCTAATTCCAGGACACGAGCCTGCAGCATCTCCAAGTTTCCTCCACACAACCTGAAAACAGAAAGGGAGAGAGGTGTGTCAGCTATATACGTTCTAGCAAGATAAATCCTGTACTGGTTATATTTGTCATACATTCTGAACAGCGATAGGACTAATTCAAAGGACATATTATGGCTGCCATGGATGTGCCACCCAGAACTGCACACGCACACACACACACACACGAGCAATTTCACCACACCCTCCCCCAGCCCAAACATAGATGAGATCTTACTACATGACTTGGTAGCGTTGTGCTAGGAGTATCCTGGTTGTCTCCACCAGAAGTCACCCCTGATATCCGGTGCTACTGGAATATTCACACCAAAACAATTCTGGCAAGGATCACTGCCTCTCTAGCAGTGGGTATGCTTGCTACTTGATCTTGATTTCTCTTGAATGACTGGGATTTGTTTCTTTCGTTCTTCCCTTTCTGTTGCATTTTTCCATTTGTGTTGTGTCTATTAGACAGAAACCTGTCTGCCTTTTATTTTATTAATAATCATAATAATAATTTGAAAATGGTGCAGAGGCATGCAGCAAATGTACAAGATCGCGAGTGCCCACCACCTGGATCAGTCCAGATGTGATACGCTTTCCAGGAGTCACGCTTTTGTTGCCAAGTTGCCTGTGAGGGCAGCAGAGAATCCCGTGATGTCAAAAGAACATCACCCTAAGAGAGCTTCACTCGTCAGGCACCACCTTCGAAGCAAGTGGGCAGAACCGAACAGGGGCAGAATATGAGCAAAACATTTCACATATTTTCATCACCAAGGTTAGAGTGCTGGTAGAATAGTACGGTAATTCTCAAAAATGCTGTAATCCACTTTCTA
This sequence comes from Plestiodon gilberti rubricaudatus, assembly GCA_026170595.1. NCBI lineage: Eukaryota > Metazoa > Chordata > Lepidosauria > Squamata > Scincidae > Plestiodon > Plestiodon gilberti. Next base: position 9,000,130 of record JANXHW010000001.1, read on the forward strand.
CTACAGTGTTGACCATTCTCAGCTCTTTGTCAAATAATGTATTAAAGTAGCAACATCTGGAGCAGAGGGCAGCCCCACCATACCGTATTGCTGGGCTTGCTCATGCTCAGGTCATGAAAGAGAGACTGGATTTCTGGATATGTTAAATGACTGTGCCTTAGAGCAGCTTGTCACGGAACCGACCAGAGGACAGGTGACTCTGGACTTGATATTGTGTGGCACTCAAGATCTGGTCAGGGAGGTAAATGTTACCGAACCGTTGGGGAATAGTGACCATGCTACGATCTGTTTCACCATGCATGTCGGAGGGAGAGTGCCGAGCAAATCTGACACGAAAACCCTTGACTTCCGAAGGGCTGACTTCCCCAAAATGAGGAGACTAGTTAAAAAAAAAAGCTGAAAGGGAAGGTAAAAAGAGTCCAATCGCTCCAGAGTGCATGGAGGCTGTTTAAAACAACAGTCATAGAGGCCCAGCAGGAGTGTATCCCACAAAGGAGGAAGGGCTCGACCAAGTCCAGGAGGGTGCCGGCATGGCTAACAAGCACAGTTAAGGAGGCTATAAAAGGCAAGGAAGCTTCCTTCCGTAAATGGAAGTCTTGCCCTAGTGAGGAAAATAAACAGGAGCACAAACTGTGGCAAAAAAAAATGTAAAAAGATGATACGGGAGGCCAAGCAAGACTTTGAGGAACGTATGGCAGGCAACATAAAAGGGAATAATAAAAGCTTCTTCAAATATGTTAGAAGCAGGAAACCTGACAGGGAAACGGTTGGTCCGCTGGATGGTGAGGGAGAGAAAGGGGTGATAAAAGGGGACTTGGAGACTGCAGAGAAATTAAATGAGTTCTTTGCATCTGTCTTCACGGCAGAAGACCTCGGGCAAATACCGCTGCCGGAACGGTCTCCCCTGAATAAAGAATTAAGTCAAATAGAGGTTAAAAGAGAAGACGTCTCAGACTTAATTGACAAAATAAAGATCAATAAATCACCAGGCCCGGATGGCATCCACCCAAGAGTTCTGAAGGAACTCAAGAATGAAGTTGCTGACCTCTTGACCAAAATATGCAACTTGTCCCTTAAAACGGCCACTGTGCCAGAGGATTGGAGGATAGCTAATGTCATGCCAATCTTTAAAAAAGGAAGGAGGGGGGACCCGGGAAACTACAGGCCGGTCAGCCTAACATCTGTTCCAGGGAAGATGGTGGAAAGTCTCATTAAGGATAAAATCTTAAAATACATAGAAGAACAAGCTCTGCTGAGGGAGAGTCAGCATGGCTTCTGCAAGGGGAAGTCTTGCCTCACAAACCTGTTAGAATTTTTTGAAAAGGTCAACAGGCATGTGGATGCGAGTGAACCCGTGGATATTATATATCTGGATTTTCAGAAGGTGTTTGACACGGTTTGAGGCTTTAAGCACAGCGCTGAATTTCACAGCGAAACAGCTGAAGAGCTGGGGATTTTAAAAGATGCGTCTTTTTAAATCCTTTGCTCATTTTTACTGGGGACCTCCGTCATATAGCCGGATCGTCCTTAAGCGATCCGTCATTAAGCAGGGGACACCTGTATAGGATTGCGCTGTAAGTGTTCTCTCCATACAACAGGTACAGTCACTGACATGCTATGCGACTCTTTATTCCTCCTTTCCATTCTTTTTTCTGAAAAGGTGCCTTTATCGTATGCATTTGTAAAAATAGCAAGCAGGAAGCACCTGTTTTGGTGCAAGGCTGTTGAAACTCAGTGGCTTCTGAGAAAATGCTCATTATATACAGTACGTGTATCTCTCAACAACCAGTTTTCTGCTCAATGAGCAACAGAAAATATTTACCCAGTACATAATGCTGACATGGCAAGAATGTGAGAGCTGACATTTTCAATTGCCTTTATTTCCATGGGAAATTATGACCTCTAGCTGATGCGAAGGGACACACTGCAGAACATCTGAAGGGCATCACCCGGCGCTATGTGAAAACGGCATCATCTCCTTTCAGGTTTCCAGTATGTACCTGCGTACATGGCAATTCTGCTTGAATCCTAAAACGCTTCACAGTTCTGAAAATAAAACTGGGTCTTCAAGCCAAGCACTGTGTTTAACTATCACTGTGCAACTTTCCTTTAAATACAGACATACCAGCATTTTCTGCCAAATTGATTAGCTTATAGCCAAAATCAGTCAAAATGCATTCATCCTGTAGTATCATACGACAGGATACTTCCACTGTACTCACATAGGTAGATTCTTACGAACGTATAGATGTTTATGGCTATGAGTCATGATAGTTAAGGTAGATCCACACCGCATGCGTTCGCGTTGGTCGCATTCCGGCATGTTCCAGGAGTGTCTGACGTGCCAAAAGTCGCCTTGGACTCCACTTGAGACAGGACGGGATGCAATCAGCCGGTGGGTGAACACTGTCACGCGAATACCGTCACACGCAAATAGCACCACACCGGACGCATGCAGACTTGGCTGGACGCAATGCCCCAAGCCGCGTGCGGTGTAGATCTGCCTTTAAACGCAACCTCCGTTTTCAGAAGCAGTATGCCTTTGAATGTACGATACTGGGGAGATTTTGTTCAGACCCTGGGGGGCCTGACCAGCCTGGGAGCATCTATCTGGCTGGCCACTGTGGGTAACAGAGTGCTGGACTAGATCCGAAAAGGACATTTTCAATCCAGGAATCATAACCTCTTGTGATATGTGGAGCAGCTGCTACTTCCATGGCAGATGCATGAACTTGTCCTTTGGATGCGAGCCAACAGCCCTTGCAGGGTACATGTGGGGCCTGAAGAATTGGCTGACGGACGGGTGGGATGGACAAAAGCTTCGGTTACGTGACCATTTGGGTCAGGAACTAAGAGAAGTCATATGCCAGATCCTATAAGCCACTGTCTCAACACAGAGACTCACAGGATCTGACCATTGGATCCTCTTTGGCTCAGACCTTCAACAGTCATTGCCACAGAATTCTTATTGTATCTGGCAATGAATACTGAAGTATCAATTACAGGTACTGCCTGCTTAGCGCCACTCATTCATTTATTCTTTTGAAGATATTTATATCCCATCTTTATAATTAAAGATTTTCAAATCAGCTTACAAAAATAGGTTAAAAAAAACCCAAGAACATCACAAACCATTTAAAAGACCATTAGAACAAAAAGTAAGACAAGCAGCCCTCCTGGGGTCGCCTCCTGGTAGAGACAGAGCTGGATCCCTTATTAGGGGCTTTTAGGCAACATGAAAAACATAATTTATTTCAACAGGCCTTAAACCTTCAATTCTGTTGCTGGTTCTCAATGAATTTTCTATTGATGGCTGTGTTAGACACTATTGTTCCGAATTTGTATTGTTTTTAATCTCTTATTGATGTCATTATTATATTGTATTTTTGCTGCTATGAACTGAAGAGTGGGATAGAGATATATTTTTTTAAATGAAGGATAAATAGTAAAAGCAATAAACCATGCAGCAGTGAACACAGTAAAAACAATAAATATGCTTTTATTTATTATTTACACAGCAAAAGCAGTAAAATGTCACTATTTTTTTTTAAAAAAACCTGGGCAAATAGAAGAGTATTCAATACATCATCGGTACTGGATATTTGACACTATTGGCCAACGTCAAGGAAGTGGCTAACTGCATGGTCATGTGACCAGCATGGCAACTTTACTACTAGCCCGCTGCTCTCAAGGTCCCCTGATGATGACCAAAAATGCATCAGGATTCAAGAACATAAGAAGAGCCCTGCTGGATCAGGCCAAAAGCCCATCTAGTCCAGCTTCCTGTATCACACAGTGGCCCCACCAGATGCCTCAGGGAGCACACAAGACAACAAGATAACCTGTTTCCTGCTGCCACTCCCCTGCACCTGGCACAGAGAAAACCTACTTCTAAAATTTGGTTCTTTCCATTCAAGAAGTTTAATGTTGGACAGCCCAATCCTGTTGAGCAGGACGCAGCGGCGCAAATAAGGTGCCTGCCACATCCTGTGCTGGAGGGGGCTGGCACCAGCAGAGCTGGAGGGCTCCTGAGTAGAGGTAGGGCTCCTGGAGGACTCCTGAGTAGAGTAGCAAAATAGCTGGTGCACCTTCAAGCCGGCCGTGTAAAGCCAGCAAGGGGGATAGGATATGGCGGAGGAGAGCACTGCCGATCTCTCCCTCTTCCTGGGCCTGGCCGACCAATCCCACCCCCTGAAACACCCTGTTCCCCACTCCCCCTCCACTACCCGGTGGGGACTCACCTCTCCGCTAGATTGGTGGAGTTCTAAACTTAGACAGGATTGCGCTGTTAGGGTTGAATCCTCAGGAGTACAAGTAGCAAGTAACTTGTGCATGTGAATGTCCCTGCACCTGCTTCAGCACAGCAGCCCCCTTGTTCCTCTCAAGAATCTGCTTCTGAGGATCAGGACATGAAGGGGGACCTGGCAAAAACCACTCCTCCCTCTTGCACTTGGCATTCACAGAAGAGTAGGTTAGGTTTTAACCCACTGAACCATTGGAATTAAAACAACAACATTGGGCTGGTTTTTGGCGACTTGGGTTACTCCTTGTTAGAGTTTTAGCACTGGTACCCCATTCCCCCTCAAATAAATACCCCGTATTTCTTCCATTCTAAGGCGCCATCAATTCTAAGGCGCACCTTTAATTTTGCTAGCTCCAGCAGGGAAATTTTTTTCCCCCCAAGGATTTATATGCAAATTGTACCCCCAAAATGCCATCTTCTTACTTATTGTAAGACAGCTGTTTTTCGTCGAATTGAAGATCGGGGAGGCCTGCAGAGGGTCGCACAGGCTTCCCCGAAGCCCCCACCAGCCCTGGTAAGTAAGAAGGTGGTATTCTCGGGGTGCAATTTGAACATCATCGATTCTAAGACTCACCCCCTTTTCGGAATTGGTAAATTTAGAAAAAACATGCGTCTTACAATCGAAGAAATACAGTATGTCTCAGAAATGTAGTTTTTCTGCACACGTATGTTTCCAAATTATGCCCCCCCCTCCTGCGGCCCTTCAGAGAGAGGTTGCTAAAGAGCCAGATGGACAGACTAAAAACAATGTGCTGTGTCACACTGACCAGTAGTGTCTGCCTTGGCAAAGCCGTAAATAGAGAATAATAAGCTCCAGTAGCTTGTTTCCCTCCATTCATGGGAAATATGCAACATTTCCAGCTGACCTAAGCACTGCAGTGTTCCCATAAAGTCAATAAATTCATACTACGGGAGAATTAAAGGGTAATTGGTTTCATTTCCATATTAAAATACTTTCAAGGCATATTGTCAGCATTTTAAAAAATTCATAACATTTCTCCGAATATGATTTCAGGCTTTGAAGAGAGAATACAAAATGAAGCGCATTAAATCTTACACTGCGCATTGCTCCAACTATAGCGTTTTTCTGTCTCACTAAGGTCAGAGTCTTTATCTACATTTTCCCGAGTTCCCACGACTTGGGATGCAATCCTGCGCATGCTTTCCTGGAAGTAAGCTCCATTGAACACAAGGGGACTTACTTCTGAGTAGACATGCATAGAATCGCACTGAGGATTAAGGGTGGGGAGGAACGAAAACAAATGTTAGCATTAAAACAAAGCTTGACTTTAATCTGCTATCAAGAATATTAACGTGCACTTGCAAGATAAGAATATGAAGGCACCATTGACTACGGATGCGTAAACTATGTTATTCAGAATAGACAGTGAACATGTACTTGACAATAGCGCCCCAGAATCTTAACCGCAGTTTATGTATTCTCTGGGGTAGGGCCTGTTGGCAGAGATAAAGCACCAAAAGGTGTATTGCACAGGGAAGTCCAGACAGGAAGCTTTGCATAAGGCTTGTGTTCAAAAGTCAAAGATAAAGATGTAGTTCCCTTAAGCAAAGTTGTTAGAGAGGATGGATGTTGATCCTGCAGCAAATCTGTCTAGCTACATGTCTTCTCTTCAGAGGAAGGGAGAGCAGGAAGGAAGGAAGGCCTGAGACATGCACTCTGGGTAATCAAAGAGCACACATTACCTGAAGATAGAAAAGACAGAGGGAGAACATCTTGTCCCCCTACCACTATCCACCTAGGTTTACTGCCCCCTGCTGGGACAGGTGCAATGGTACTGCATTGTTGCATACTTCAACAGGGCCACTGTTCATGTGGCAGAGAGACATGGGTATGCCTCTCCTCACATAGATAACGTCTTCTGCAAACTGGGCACTTCACATGAGTGCTCCAACCATGCAGAGGCTATTTGTGTGTGTGTGTGTGTGTGTGTGTGTGTGTGTGTGTGTGTGTGTGTGTGTGTGTGTGTGTGTGTGTGTGTGTGTGTGTGTGTGTGTGTGTGTGTGGAGGGGGAATCAAATGACTGCATCTCTGGGGATTTGTGGGAAACACCTAGCTCACTTTAGATGTTTATTGGGGGGTGGGGGAGAAGGGTGAGCTTGTTTGCATTGGAGAAGAGATGAGCTAGCAAGAGATGGCTGGGGTGTACCGTGCTGCAATAAGAACCATCCCTCTGAAGCAAGAGATACTCGTTCTCTAGGCCAGTGTTTCTCACACTGTGGGTCGGGACCTACTTGGTGGGTCGCGACCTAATTTCTGGTGGGTCCCAGGTGCTGGAAAGATCAGATAAGTAGTTGCCACAAGCCCTGAGGCTATTCAAAAACCAGATAGCTACTAATTGCCCTTCAAAGAGCTGAGCTCCTGCAGTTTGCAAGATAGCTACTAATTACCCTGCAAGCAGCTGAGCTCTTTACTTGTAAATGTATTTATTTATTTCTAAATCACCTTTTTTTCAGTCTCGTAAAGCTAGGTGGGTCCCAATTGAGCGTCATTTTAAAAAGTGGGTCCTGGTGCTAAAAAGTTTGAGAACCACCCCTCTGGTCATCTGTGTAGCACAAGAATCCAGGTGACCAGTCAAGAAACCCTTTGTAAACTGGTCAACAGCTGGTTCTTTCTCCTTTAATATACCACCAATAACAACACTACACAGAGTGATGTGGGCCGGTGAGTTGGTTACAATCTGTGTGGGTTTGTAGCTTTAATAGATTTACATGCAAGGCTGCTTGCTGTGCAGGGAAAAGCAAAACATAAAATGGCCCAACTGGAAAAAAAATGTTACGTTCCTTCCACCCTGCCACACATACACTTCCTCCTCCCACTACCGCCACTGCCATCATTTGCAAAGCTATTTTAATAGATCACCTCTTGGAAACTCTCCCAAGTTCCCGGTTCACAAGCAGCCCAATCCTAACCAACATTCCAGTGCTGATGCAGCCACAACTCAGCCCCAAGGTAAATTAACAGGCATTCCCTTACCTTGGGGAGGCCTTCGTGACTGCCCCCCTCCCAGGATGCAGTGCATGCCCACTGGCATAGCTGCATTGGAAAGTTCGTTAGGACTGGACTGAAAACCTATTTTATTTTCCGCAGTAGTGGCATCACACATTTAGGATAATTATCACGCAAAAGCAGGTGTGCAATTTTCACAAGGGCAGGTTCTTCCTAGTTGTGTTAGTTTGCATGTTAGTGCAGAGGTTGACATTAGTCAAGCTTCCCATAAACGTAAAGGCACACATTCATCGCCTTGTCTAAAAAATTTTAAGGAGTGTTCCCCAGGTAAGGGGAATAGAGGCAACCCATAACAGGATTCCTCATTTAAAGCACCGGCTGGGTTGCTATTGTGCAAAATGCCAGGCTCATGCTCAAACATGTTCCCCACTTAAATACCAATGGGCTTGCTACAAGCATATTTCTCTTCACATGCAACTGACTGACCAACTTACTATTGGACAGGTTGCCAATCTATGCTCAAATCACTTTCCCATTCAAACGACAGTAACTTGTTTTTCAAATTCATTCCACACTGAGTGTTAGTGACTGGCTTACTTCTGCATAAGTCTACAGGCCGCATATGGGTCTCCTAAGACATACACCAGTTATTTTGGTGGCGTATGTCTAAGGAAAGAAAAGGGATGGGGAGGTTTTGAAAATAGGGTGCAACTGCTGCCGGATCCACCCCTCCCTCCCCCTCCCCACCCTGTACCTAGACTTTACAGCTACATTTATGGTCGCCTCCAACTGGACCACCAAACTGATTGGCTTCTTCACCCATTCTCCCTTATGTTCCTGAGACAGGGATCTCTTGCACAAGCAGAAGGCATACCTATCTAGCCAACCTAAGATCCTGTTTATTGTGGAAGGTGACTCTGATGGCCCATGTCACATGGCAGTTCAGACAGGTGAGATAAGCTTGGCACAGGTTGATACATTGCTCTATCAGCAAGCGTTTGCAGGATCCTTTCAGGAGCTCAATCCTTCTGCAAGCTAGTATAATGGACATCATTTATTAGGGCTGAAATGAAACACACACACACACACACACACACAAAGTCACCCTCTTTTTTTCAGAGTGCAAGCTTGGAGAGGCATTTTGGTGATTTGGGAAGGCGCAACAGGGTCAACTCCAATATTGTCACTGCCTTCATGCACCTGCTGCTAACAGGTGCTATTTCTTCTGTGTTCCCTAGTTTCTAGAAGACAGTAGAACGAGGGCAGGAAGCATGACTTTCTTGAAATTTAGGATGATGCTATGGGGCCTTGTCATGAGGCTTAGAATAAACACAGGCGCAAAGAGCAATGCTTCCTGCCTCACACTGGTATCTTCTGGTCAGGAAAGAATGAGGAAGCATTGAAAGAACAGCACCCAGCAACAGAAAGGGGTGTGGACAGTGCTGGTGGCAAGCAAAGCGACTGCTTCACCACTGGTTGTGCGACGATTGCTAAAATATTCACCTAAAGTTAGATTCGTCAGGGTTCCTCCAAGGAGAGACATCTGAGAATGTTCAAAGACAGTCAAACTAGTTTCTACAAAACAAGTTAAATTTGGGGGGAGGGAAGAGGGGCATGGGGCACATAAAAGACTGAGCTGTGAGATATGACATTTCTCACAAACTCACTTCAGTCATGAAGTGACAGTTCACACTCCCCTGTCAGTAAGTGTGGCAATAGCACAAGCCTACCTTCCAGGCTTATTAGACAGATTATTGAGATTCTGCATATGAAGCAGGTTACATAGGAGCCCTCTGACAGCGCACGGTGCGTGGCCATGCGGCAGGGCCTTTGGAAAAGGAAGCAAAATGGTTGGGAACCCAGGATGCACTGCATATGTGCATAATGCATGCTTCACTTTTTCTTTTTTTATTAGTGTTAAATATTTTATCAGAATATGAAATATTAAAATATTTGTCTGAGTCGCACAGGATATATTGGAGAAGGTCTCCTCTCTCCAGAAATGCTAATCTTTTTCAAGGGACAAAAATAATTAGAGGTGTCGTAAAAGCTGCTCCCAAAAGGGATCATTTCCTGCAAACCTTACCCTTTTTCTCTGAGCAAGCCATTGCATTTTACGGAATTGGGTTCCAAACTGGATGGAGGGTGATGTCACTGGCGTCGCTCGAGGTGGGGCGGAAAGCTAAGTTCTGCAGCTTTCCGCCCCACCGTTACTCTCCGGTACGAGGCGCCCCGCCCCTTTGTCATAGGAGCCCGTCAGCGGAGAGAAAGCAACGCGCAGGAGAGTCCCTGCGCGTTGCTTTCTCTCCGCTGACGGGCTCCTATGATGACCGGGCGGGGCGCCTCATACCAGAGAGTAATGGTGGGGCGGAAAGCTGCAAAACGTAGCTTTCCGCCCCACCTCGAGCGACGCCAGTGGGTGATGTCCTTCTTTTTGGTCAGGTGCAGACAATCTAAGAAATCATGGTTTGTTGGATCATAAATTAGGGCAGAAGAAACGATGACGGCCCCTGCCCATTCCCTCTTCTTCCTCCCTTCATATATGCAATGAAATGGGGAGTTTCCTGGTTTGCAAAAACACAGCTTCCTGTCATGTCTTAACAAGGAACCTGTGGTTTAAACATTCTCTATCAAACTAGGATCAAGCCATGATTGGATGTCCTGGTTTGTAGGGAGCATTTAAACCACAGGCAACAAACCTGGAGGCCATGACAGAAGGAGGAAATGGAAAAGGGAGAAGAGGGAAGGAGTACTTAGACTCAACACTCTTCCTTGCTCCCTCACAATTCAACAAACCATGGCTTGTTAGATTGTCTGAACTGGGCCAAACATCGCATGGTCGACAAAGAGCTATTTTGTAAGACAATGTGGATGGCCATTTTTGCATGGTGTAATGTGGATTACTGGGCAGTCAATGACCCGACAGTGGTTGCCTTAACAACCTTCCCAATATGAGCTAAGTAGTTACTCACCACTATCACTGCAGAAAAAGGGGAACCAAGATGATCAAGGGATTTGACCATCTTCCCTAAAAGGCTAAAATATGTCAGAACGTTTAGTTTTGAAAAAAAAAAGACAAGTCAGTATGGACAAAATGGATTTCTATAAAATTTTAACAGTGTCATTTCCCTCTCTCTTGTGACACAGTGCAAGTGTGACATGAAAGTAACGGGCAGCACTTCAAGACTGACAAAATTAAGTGCTGCTTGATGCTTCACTGAAGTTAAGAAATACATTGCCAGGATACTTGGAGGTGGCTCCTGGCTGAGGGCGAAAACTCATGTTGCTCATGTGCTGGCCCGTTTCCCCCCCCCTTTAAAAGAAGTGCCTGGGGGACATTCCAAACATGGCAAAACCATTGTGGAGGCTAGGGGGAGCGTCAACACTTTGCCCCTGATGTGATCCAGTCGAGATTGTGTGTCCTCCATGCACTATGTACAGTAGGAATTGCACAGCTTCAATGGAAAGACTTGGACGGCTTTAAAGGGGCAGAGGGACAAGTGCAGAGGAAACAAGACTGTGAATGGCCTGTAGCCATAAAAGTTGCATAGAGCCTCCATATTCAGAGGCAGCCTACCTCTGACAGCCAGATGTTGGGGAGAGACCACAGGGGAGGCTTCCAGCCTTCATGCTCAGCTGGTCATGTTTCCAGAGACAGCTGGGTGGCTGCTCTTAGGGTCTGAACGGAACGCTGGTCTCCAGGTCCCTTTGGCTTGATCCGCAGGGCAGAACAATGTTCTTGCCTAGGGTGACCAGCTCACTAGTCTCAACATGTTCGTGTGACTGGGTCCTGGGAAGCCAAGCAGCTGTCCACACGCAGAGGAAGACACGCGTTCCCAGGCTGCTCAAAGTTGTGCAAGAGAGGGCATTTCTCGACCGGCCGCACCAGCTAACCGTCCAAGTCAAGATGGGTGACACACGATGAGTGACACAAGTGGAGAAGCACGTGGGAGATGGCAGCAGCATTTGGGGCTGGTTATGTTTCCCCTCTGAACGATGCCGATGCTTCAGATACAATGGATCACGGATGGTCACAGAACACAGATGGGAGATTCGGCACGTATGTGCCCAAGACAGCAAGGTGTGTTACCTTGAGGGCACTGACCACCGCGTCATGCTGCTGAGAAGGCGAGGAGGCCTGGTCACGGAAGCTAGCTGGATGGCTTGGAGAGCAGACAGCCCCATCTGCCCCTGAGGGCCTCCTAACAGGACCCTTAGTAGAAAACCAAAAACTATTTAATAGCGAACGGTGTGCCGTTAGAACCATCCCCACCACCCCGCCCCTTCTGCTCCACTTTCATTTCAGTTGGGCAGATACAAACTCTGAGCAGACATATTTCTTTCTACAGTCTACAGGGGGGATTCCTTGGAGCAACAAATTGTTCCCAAGTCCAACATTCCCAAAACGTGGTGTCTTTTATCGGAGTGATGATCATGAGACTTCGGTCTGAGGTGCCAGAAGTCTGCCCTGATAGAGAGAAAGTTCGTCATGCTGAAGTCCCACTGAAAATGAAATGGTTACAGCTAATTCGTCTCATTGACCCGCCTGTGGCTGACTTCCCTGCACTGGGGGCCAAGGCAGCTGCAGGGACACACTAATCTAACATGGGAAATAGTGTCAATAGTCATGTGCAGGCTATGGCAATGCTCTGCAATGGTAATATGAGAAGGCAAGATGGCCCAAGGAATTCAAATGACACTGGTTTAGACAGGGTCATTCTGCATCTTTCACGCGTTATGTTTCTGCTAGTGGTAAGGAGAAAGGTGTGTGTGTGTGTGTGTGTGTGTGTGTGTGTGTGTGTGTGTTGGGGGGGACTCGATACAGTTGTCAACTTGGCTTATATAAGCTCTGTTCACCAGAGCCATTGGCAGAATAGTTGCAATTTCATGGAACGTTCACAGACATTCTAACTGCTGAAGACCAAGGATTTCGACCAATTCAAATGTGATGGCCATCATGAGGGCAGCAAAAGTCACCTTGCTCAGGTGGTAAACCTGCTGTGACTGGGCTGCATCACATTCAAAGGGCAGGTGGGGCAGTTCACATGATTAAATGCTCCTCTACCAAAAAGGTTCCTGCACACAGAAAGCTAGCGTGTCAAGGATGATAGACCTGGCCCATTCCAGACCCCTGGCTGGTTCTATATTTGGAGAGACTTGGGGGGTGGGAGGGATTTGGAGAAATATATTTTTATCTGCATTCGGAAATTGGCCACGGAACTCATATAAGACTGAAGATCAATGCAGCTAATGCAAGGCGGGGAAAGAACAGGAGATGTTGTGTGCAGTGGAGAGGAGGACAGACCAAGGGGAAGCCCTCAGTTTCACATGCCAATTCCAAATATACACAGGGAGCTTTTGACTACCGCTATACCTGGATATGTCAAGGGTTTTTAGCCTTGGGGCACCATGAACACCTGTGCTTTGGGGTTATTTTATAATAAACTGTGACTAACGTTATTTAATCAGGGGTGGGAAAATGTGTTATCTATTTTATTTGCAAGCACTGCTAGACTTCCAAGGCAGCTTATAAGTATTTGTTAAAAACCATTTAAAACAGCCATTAAAACAATTGATTAACAAACCAATCAAGCAATCAAAACAGAGGCAAGCAAACAGGAGCACAAAGTAATCAGGCAAATCAAATAAAGAGGCGCTAAAACTCAGAAAAAGCAAAAGAAAGCTGACAAAAAAAACACCTGCCTCTTTGAAGACAGGCAATGTAGGAGCTGCCTGGACTTCTCCGGGGAGGGAGTTCTATAATTGAGGGGCCACCACTGAATAGTCCCCGTCCCACATCCCCACCAACTGCACCTTGGTCAGTGGCAGAACACAAAATGGGGGCCTCTGAAGATGATAGCAAGGGACAGGAGGACTGATGCATCTGTATCACACAGTGGGGCCACTGTGTGATACAGGAAGCTGGACTAGATGGGCTTTTGGCCTGATCCAGCAGGGCTCTTCTTATGTTCTTATGATGTGGGAGGAGATGGTCCTTCAAGCACCCAGTTCTTGCTTGACACTGGACTGACTCATATGAGGAGTTGGCAACTGGAGGAAACTGGGCCACATTCAAGCTCCTTGGGAGATGCCCATATGTTCCCTTCAGTTGGCACCTCGGAGGCAAAGAGGTGTGGAGAAGACGGCATTGGTGGCAACACACCTTGCAGGTCACATTGGGGAAATGGGGGTCAACTGGCCCGGCACACCTGACTTTTGTCTCAAAGTGGTTTTCCCAAAAGCAGTTGCTGACCAGCGGCCTCCATAACCTTCAGATACCTTTCAAGATGATTCTGTAAGCATACTGAAGTTTGAACACTCACCCTGTAGGGCTCCCCTTTCACATCAAGGGCTGCATAATATAAACATTCTTCATTCATGCCATTTTGGATATTTTCAAGATGCTTCCTGCAGCGTTGCAGGGAGTTGGAGGCGATGTTGCAGTTGCTGGGGCAACCTAATCCAGCTGCCTGCTCTGGCAAAATGCTAAAAATACCCTTGCTGCAGCCTCAGAGTCCCAAGTCAGTAACAGCCGGACCCCCACAGCCGCATCAGATCCTTCCTAGATGCTGGTGACCTTTTTAACCTGACTCAAGCATCGCCCCCAAAAAGAGTCTTCTCTGCTTAAAGGTAAAGGTGACCCCTGACAATTAAGTCCAGTCGTGTCCGACTCTAGGGTGTGGTGCTCATCCCCATTTCAAAGCCGAAGAGCCAGCGTTGTCCGAAGACGCCTCCGTGGTCATGTGGCCGGCATGACTCTCCTTGCGTAGCATACAGCTGGAACACAGAGCGCTGTTTACCTTCCCGCAAGCGGTACCTATTTATCTACTCGCATTGACATGCTTTGGAACTGCTAGGTTGGCAGGAGCTGGCCAAGCAACGAGCGCTCACCCCGTCACGGGAATCGAACTGCCGACCTTTCGATCAACAGCTTATGGTTCAGCAGTTTAACCCGCTGCCCCACCCGCTGGCCTCATCCCCCTTAATTTAAGTAAACGGAGAAAGGAGGAGGGAAGCAATTGTTTGGAAATCAACTCTGTTACAAAATACTTGCTTCAAACAGACAGGAGGACTGACAGGGGAAAAAAACCCACATTCCAGGGTTTGGAGATGTTGTACCAGGCAAACTAGTGGAACAGTGACAGACTGGAACAAGGATATCCCTAGTAAGTAAATACCTTTGCATGCACACTTGTTGTTGTTCAGTCGTTAAGTCGTGTCCGACCCTTCGTGATCCCGTGAACCACATCCCGCCAGGCCTTCCTGTCCTCCACTATCTTCCTGAGTTCGCTCATTTTCATGTCCGTTGCATCGGTGATGCTGTCTAACCATCTCATCCTTTGCCTTCCCCTTCTCCTTTTGCCTTCAATCTTTCCCAGCATCAGAGTCTTCTCCAGAGAGTCCTCTCTTCGCATTAGGTGGCCAAAATATTTGAGTTTCAGCCTCAGTACCTGTCCTTCCAGGGAACAGTCAGGGTTGATTTCATTTAGGATTGACTGATTTGATCTCCTAGCAGTCCAAGGGATTCTCTTGGGCATGCACACTTACCTGAGAGTAAGCCCCACTAAACACAGCAGAACTTACTTCCAAGTAAACAAGATAAGATTGTGCCGTAAGTCTGGCTAGAGCAAGATTATAATGTTTCCTTTTAATTTAAAGTTTTAGAAAGCAGCTTCATGGGTTTTTTTGTTTGTTTAAAGGCAACACAAAACGTCCATTATCCATGCCCCCCACGTTTTGCACATGCGCCATTCACAACCCCCCCCCCCACTACATCCGAGATCCAAGTCAGTTTTCAGCATGAATTGTGACAACAGTTCCCTTTAAAGGCAGACATACACATTACAACAGACAGAACCACATGCAGGTATAGTAACCAAACACTAAAAGAAAAGAACAGAGAATAAAGGAAGGGGGGGGGGAAGCAAACAAAGTGGTATACAATGGATTTAGGGGGAAATCTCTTAAGCTCCCTTTTTCTTTCTTAGTTTTAATTCCTCTCCTTTTTTACTAATCCCACTCATAGTGGAACATCTGTCCAGTTCCAGCATGAAGAGGCAACAGCCCCTTTCCATGCCAAAAAAGCCAGAACAAAACACTTATGACTTGTGACTCCAGTTCATCCTTCCCTTCAGGGAAAAAAAAGCCTCTTTCAGAATAGTCATACTGTGTTTCCCCGAAAATAAGACAGTGCTAGCAAGGTTATGCTCAAAATCCTACAAGCTAGGCTTCAGCAGTACGTGGACCGAGAACTACCGGAAGTACAAGCTGGGTTTCGAAGAGGTAGAGGAACTAGAGATCAAATTGCCAACATGCGCTGGATCATGGAGAAAGCATGAGAGTTCCAAAAAACACCTACTTCTGCTTCATTGACTACGCAAAAGCCTTTGATTGTGTAGATCACAACAAACTGTGGCAAATTCTTAAAGAGATGGGGGTACCAGACCACCTCACCAGTCTCCTGAGAAACCTGTATGCGGGTCAAGAAGCAACAGTTCGAACCGGCCATGGAACAACCGATCGGTTCAAAATTGGGAAGGGAGTACGGCAAGGCTGTATATTGTCACCCTGCTTATTTAACTTATATGCAGAGTACATTATGAGAAATGCAGGGCTGAATGAATCGCAAGCCGGAATCAAGATTGCCGGGAGAAATATCAACAACCTCAGATATGCAGACGATACCACCCTAATGGCAGAAAGTGAAGAAGAACTAAAGAGCCTCGTGATGAGGGTGAAAGAGGAGAGTGCAAAAGTTGGCTTGAAACTCAACATTAATAAAACTAAGATCATGGCATCTGGTCCAACCAATTCCTGGCAAATAGAAGGGGCAGAAATGGAAGCAGTAACAGATTTTACTTTTTGGGGTTCCAAGATCACTGCAGACGGAGACAGCAGCCATGAAATTAAAAGACGCTTACTCCTTGGAAGGAAAGCTATGGCAAATTTAGATAGCATAATAAAAAGCAGAGATATCACCATGCCAACGAAAGTTTGTATAGTCAGGGCGATGGTGTTCCCAGTAGCAATGTATGGTTGCGAGAGTTGGACCATAAGGAAGGCTGAGCGCCGAAGAATAGATGCTTTTGAACTGTGGTGCTGGAGAAGACTCCTGAGAGTCCCTTGGACTGCTAGGAGATCAAATCAGTCAATCCTAAATGAAATCAACCCTGATTGTTCCCTGGAAGGACAAGTACTGAGGCTGAAGCTCAAATATTTTGGCCACCTAATGCGAAGAGAGGAGTCTCTGGAGAAGACTCTGATGCTGGGAAAGATTGAAGGCAAAAGGAGAAGGAGAAGGCAAAGGATGAGATGGTTAGACAGCATCACCGATGCAACGAACATGAAAATGAGCGAACTCAGGAAGATAGTGGAGGACAGGAAGGCCTGGCGGGATATGGTTCATGGGATCACGAAGGGTCAGGCACAACTTAATGACTTAACAACAACAACCAAGCTTCATCTTGGGTTATTCAGGGTCCTCACTGGAGCTGCTGTAGAACAGGAGGAATGGGCTGCATACAGTCAATTTCAAAGACCAAGACTAATTAACGTTGAAGTCCGTACATTTTTCTGAGAAAAAGCTCCACTGAATGCAGTGGGATTGACTTCCTTGTAAACTTGCATGTTATTTAAATATTTCTCACCTACTTTACACAATGTTCAAGGGGCATTCAAGATCATTTTTAAAAAAATTAAACCCTCAATAACACTAAACATTAAAACTTGTAATTATAAAAACAGGGCAATAGAACTGAGGGCTACTTCTTAAAGCAGCAATTTTCAATGTTTTTCTTCTCACGGCGCACTGATCTCTATGGTCTCCTCTATGGTCATTGCCTCTTGTGATGTCACTTCCGGCTTCTGGGAGACTCTTCCAGGTTCTGCAGCTCTGTTTTTAGGGCAATGTCTGTAGTAACATATTGTATGTCCCACTTCCTTTGCTGGCTCTTTCACTAGGACAGTTGCACTGAAAACTGAGCCACAGAACCCAGAAGAGTTTTTCAGCAATTTTCAACTGCTGTGCTCCAAAGTGCCGTGACACACCTGCAGACCTTTCGCGGCACACCAGTTGAAAATCCCTGTCTTAAAGGTTGCATGAGTGCAACCATCAAGGATGAAGGGCGCAAGCAGGGACTTATTGTACTATGAAATACATACATGTGTCAGCCAAGCCTAGGATCAGACCACTGCTCACATGTATTATAAACGGAAATGTACCCTGCCCCCCCCGCCCCCATATTGTGTAGCCTGGGCCTAATTTTCCTTTTTTTGAGGAGGGTACAGCAGCAGTTTCAGACATACCCAACCACTGTAAGCTTTCTAGATTCCTGCCAATCTGGTTTCCAGATAGGATACGACAGTGAAATTGTATCTGTGGCTTTGATGAATGATCACCACATAGAGATCAATAGAGGCAATTGCGTCCTATTGATCCCATGGCATTTTTCTGCAGCCTTTGATACAGTTGAGAAGACGACGCTGATGACCTGACTGTGGGACCTGGCACACACATGTGGGACCACTCTTGAATGGTTTCATTGGTTCTTGGCAAAAAAAAGCCCCATATGCAGACAATGGGTAGCTGTTTCCCGCTCCTCCCCATTCAAGGTGAATATGAGCCAATATGGCTCATATACAGAGATGCACTGTTCTATGCTATCAGTCTGCTGATGACAACCACTTAGTTGGCACATGACAAGAAGTGGCACTCCTTTATGCTGTATTCTACTTGACATGGTGGAGAAGAGCATGTACCACTGGGCACACCATGCCAACACTCAATCACTGTGACACCCTATTCTCACAATTTTGTCTCCCACACACGAATGAATCAGATGCCCATTTGACTACATGATGATGGCATTGCACACTCACTTCATCCATGACATCATCTTGACCTTGGGGAGTAGCACACTTGCTCATCCACCATGCAAAGAGGAGTTCCTCCACCATTAACCTACAAACAGGAGCACATGCTTCTTGAAAGAGAGGAAGACCTTTGTCTCGCTCGTGCATGTGTGTGTGATTTCTTATCCAAGCTTAACACAATGGAATGAAATCCCCAGCTTTCGCCTAAGCTTTCAATGTTTGCCAGAGGACTTGAGGAAGAGAGTTGGGTAAGAAAAGAGACAGCGGGATTCTCATTGTATCCAGACCTCCTTGCAAGTATCCTGCAAGCATTCCTGCAAGCGTCCCACAAACTCTCTGATAAGCACAGGGGGCTTGGAAGAAGAAAGTCTTTCTCTCATTTGTGTAGCAGTTTGAAGAAGGGAAGAAACTGCAAGAGAAAGACCTTCTGACTCTTCCCTTCTCCAAACTGAAGCGCAGAGAGAATCTGTCGGGAGACTTCTGGGAGTCCTCCTTAGTCGAGAGTCAAGGGTGCTAGCCCCAATGAGCTGCTGCATAAAACTGTCAACACCTACAGAAAATTCTGGATTGAAAGGAGTCTTTTTTTCCACCACAATATGGCTGTAGTTATACTCTTACACAAGATGTGACTGAAGGGAGTAGAGGAATACGTAACATTTTTTTGACGGAAAGCTGACAGCACAGAAAGTCTCTAAATCAATAATAATGTAAAGCAATTCTCTGTTGCAATTTAAACACATCTAATTCCTGTCACCATCAAGCGACCTGAAGCCATTTTTTTTTTAGTCAAGAGGAAATTGGAAGCAGAACGTTTCCCTGAGGGATATCCTGACAGGAAATTTTTAACAACAGTTGTGTCATAATAGCACTCTAGAAAATCAGATGAATTTCCCAAGGGCTGACCCTTAAAAAAAAATCTGACTTTATGTATAACTGCACTAGCGGTATACACCATTCCTTTTACAGAAGACGTCCTTGGCCAGAGTCCAGAGCTACGCTCCTCAGACTTCTGATAGCCACATCACACGTTTTCCTCAATTAAAACAAAAAACAAAAACCAGAGGCACATGTTGCTCTTACACCTAAAGCAGTTTGATTTTTAGAGTGTGAAAGAGTAACAATTATTGATTGTACAACACTTGAATGCCTTGAACTCTAGCACAAGTCACTGTTCTGAGCATGCATCCTGACTGGAAGGAGGCAAGACCAAGCCATCACTCATGCAGAGGTGCAACGGGCATTCTCCTTTGTTAATTCTGTTAACACGCTGTATTAAAATTAACTGAAAAATTCAAATCACACTTGAGGTGGGTATGCAGCAGATTTACAGCACAAACCTGCTCAACTTTAGACTGGCAGAGCGAGTGCTCCACAGGCCTAGGGTGTTGCAAAACTGCCGTAAAGCACTTTCACTGCACCCTGGGAGTAAGCGGCACCAGCACTGCTCACCCCAACACTGTTCTACACCCTCGCCACCGGATGCCAGTAAGGCAGGGGTGGGGAACCTATTTGCGATGGAGGGCCATTTTCCCATGGGGAAAATGTCCCGTGGGCCTTGTGCCCCTCCATCGCAAATGGGTCCCCCGGTGTGCGGGGGGGCGCACACACACACCGCCCCCCTGCTCTCCTTACCCCCCATGATTAGGTTACCCCCCTTACCTTACCTCCCCTTACCCTTTTCAGGCACTCTGCTCGCGCAACTCCTTTTGAACCCGGCTGTTTCTGCACATGCGCAGAAACAGCCGGGTTCCAAAGGAGTCGCGCGAGCAGAGCGCACCGCGCTCTCTCCCCTCGGCGCGACTCCTTTCGAATCCGGCTGCTTCTGCACATGCGCAGAAGCAGCAGGATTCGAAAGGATTCGCGCCGAGGTGAGCGCGCGGGGGGCCAGCGGAGCCTCCGGTCTGCTCGCGCGGGCCGGACCTGATTGACTCAGGTCCGGTCTCGCGCGGGCCGGACCTGATCGCTCCGGGGGCCGAATCTGGCCCGTGGGCCGCCGGTTCCCCACCCCTGCAGTAAGGGCTGCACCAGGGGCGGCAGGGTGTGGGGAGGGTGGGACAGGGTGGCAGGGGAGGGGGCGATTGGCCGTTCAATCCAGGGAGGGATTACCGGCAGCATGCTTCACCATATCCTTACCCCCTTCCCGGGCCTGGCCGGCCTTACCTGGCCTCCCCAGACATGCGCCAGCAAAATAGCTGGGGCGCTTCCGAGGAGGCCCATTGGGGCCGTTCCGTCAAGGTGTGCCCCAGCTCCCCATGTGGCCCTGATCCTGGTTTGGATCCGTCACAGCGCACTTTGCGCACTGCAGCAGATAGGCAGGGTTGGGCTGTTACTTGCTTCTCATGGAGGTTGATTAGAAGACGCCCAGGTCTGGGCAGCGACACACAGAGATGAGGTGGGCAACACCCCCAGTTCAGAATGATCAAGTCTCGCAGGAGCTGTTATTTATTTAACTTCTTTTTTCCCAAAGCACATTAGTACGTACACCCGATACAGTTTGGGAAACACTGGATTAGAGCATTTGTGTTTTTTTCCTTTCAGAGTCAAGCCAATCATTTTTGCCTTTGACTGCATGAAAAAAGTCATTTCCCACTCTTCATTCAATGTCTTGGCACAAGTGGACAAACCAGTGTGTTTGCCACTATCTCAAAGGCTGTATTCCATTTGTCATCCAGCCTCTGTCAGAGAAAGGCTGGCTGGCTGCCGTTTCCCCCAGCCATTTCCCAGCGACAGGCAAGAACAGCCAAGAACCGAAAGAGACAGAGCCGTACATCGGTATCTCGAGGACGGGCGCTTCAGCCTCCATGGAAAGCTTCCCAAAAGACAGATTCGGCCCAGCCACCGGGTCCTGCAGCAACTGCTCATTTGGCATAAAAGGATAAAGAGGGGCACCAGAAGAAGGGCTCCCGCTACCCCTGAACCTCTAACTTTGCAGAAAGTGGTCGGCCAGAAGGCATACTGTGTCCTGCTGGGCAGCCTGGCATTCCATCTCCATCACTTTGATGCTAGCCCCGTCATCCCCTCTCTCTTCTCCCCCAGGAACATAACCTTTCGCTCAGCCAAAATACAGCATGTGCCTGCAGCACTCTTTCCAAAAAGCTCAACAGTTTAGAAACTAAGCAAACAACAGGCACCAAAGAAAGAATATTTATGAGACTGGACCCCCAAGAAAATACCGTATTGTCCCGAGTATAAGACACACCTGATTATAAGACGCACCCCCTAGTTTAAAAACTTAAATTAGGAGAAAAAAGTGAGTCTTATACTCAGACCAATACGGTACTTTGAACTATTCATTTGTTTTATTAACTGTTTGTGACTCCTCAGAGCTAACCCTGTAACAAGAGCTGCCTTTTGTGTTACTCTCCAAAATGCCATCAACTTCCATAGTTTATATTCATCATCAACACCCCTTCCTTCATATCCCTCCCCATCAGCCACCTTTTACCACGTAGCCTTTAGTTTATCCTCTTGATCTTCATTCCAAAAAGTAACCAAACTTTAAATAAGTGAGGGGGCATTTTGCCCACATTTCCCCCTTCCATACACAAGTCTGTAGTTTCCACACTGTCTGTTTTGGACTGTAAACTCCTTGGGATCAGAGACCTGTCTGTGCTGCCAATGACACTCTATAACCACAGAATCTGTAACCTGCTCTTTGCTCCAGGCTTCCTCACCCTGCTCACCATAGGCTGCAGATACACCCCCCCCCCCAAGAGCTTTCCAGCCCTAAATACTCAGCAAGGCTGGAACAGGACTCAGTCTACATTTGGGATTATAGACAAATCTACACCATCTTTTCTAGACCCAAGTGATGTGCTTGAATAGTCTGGCCATTACCCAAGGTGCATGGGCAAGCTGCCATCTTGCAAGACTAACCATTCAATCTGTTTCTAAGTGAAGCTTTGCTGTTAAGTGATGAACTTGTGAACTCCTGGTTCTTGGAATGCCAAAGAGAGGAAGTGCTCTAATGATTTGACTGCTATTGCAATGAAGCTGTGTGAGAGTTAATCGATCGCTACGCGTCTTCCACTTGCTCACCTAGTTAACACAGTAGGAGCATGGCGACTCCCAGCCCCCCCCCCAAAAAAAACACAAAAAACCCACTGTATCTACTATTGACATTATAGATTGGGCTTTTCATTGGCACTGTAACTAAGATCTTTTTAAAACCCATCCTTTTGACCCTTCTTCCCATTCATTAGTTGGTTGTTCTCTGGAAAGAAAGAAAGACACAAGTACTGCTTAGCCTTACGTTGGTTACTGAGCAAATCTAAGGTCACAGCTATGGGGTGCCTGGGAGGGCCTGGCTCCAGGCCCCCTCCCAGAAATGTTAGCTTTCATTTCAGAACAATACAGAAGCCTCTTGCCCTTCTACTTACAGACACATCAGGAAAAAGGCCCCCAGGAGAAAAAGGCTCCCAGGCTGTAATCTATCAATTGCCCAGGCAGAAACAGACGCTCTCGCCTTCCAGCATGGTTGCCAATAATTGCAAAGACACTCCTGACAACCAATGGGGCACTGGGTACTTAGTACTTGCACATTTTATATAATAAACTGATTGCAACTTATTTTTACTTCATTTATTTTATGCAATTTACCCCCACCTTTCAGTGTTGTCACTTCCAGGGTAGTTTACAGTAGTATATTTACAATGATCATACAGTATAAGATAATAAACCAACAGGCAATTAAAAGAGCAGGGGGGGAATATACCAGCAGACTTACCATAAAAATAATTTAGCCACATCTGAAAAGACCTGGGGAAAGAAGATCTTCACCTGGAAACACGAACACACCAGAGCAACACCAGGAGAGCATTCCACAAAGAGGGTGGAAGAATCTCTCTCTATTGGCCACCTGGGGAAGAGTCTCAGAGGACCTCAATGTGTGGGGCAACCGTATGCCTCATTTAAACACATGTGGGTCAAAGTTGCAACTTTAATCACGCCATTCATGCTGGTATGCTTGCTTCCCCCCCCTGTAAACTGCCATGCACAGAGGGGCTCAATCTGGATCAGGACTGTGGCAGGTGGTAAGGTGCTCTAACCGGACTGACCACCCTTGTCCTGATCTGGATCTGTCTGCCATGTGTTTTTTGCCCTGTGATCAAAGCTTCAATCGGTTCTACCTGGAACCTTTTTGCCAGGAAAAAGAGAATACATTATTATCCTCCTAAAGCTGCTGTCGTGTACGCTTCTCGCCATTTGAGGCAGCGGCCCGACAGCAGACTAGCAGTGCGTGACAGAGGCCCAGCTTTTGCACCGCCGTAAAGGACCTTATACAGCTGGAATGCTAGATCAATGATTCATGCATCACAAGGTGACATTAGATAACAAGGTACAACTGTGTTAAAGAATGTTCTGCTGTTCCTTATTCAGAGCACAATTAGCTCAAAGATTTCTTGTGCCAGCCCCGCAGAAACGACTCGGAGCAAAAACCTCAGATTGCACTCACAGTGGTCCTCCTTACGTGGCTAAATGTGGCCCCCGTGCCTCCATTCCACACAGCCTAGATTGGATGGCCTTTGGCCTGATCCGGCCAGGCAGATTTTCTATTCTCTGCACCCTACTGGCTTCAGACAACACAGAGACCTGGCTACCTCTCTATGGGGCCTGAAGAGGAATTCTGTTTGCAAACAAAAGTCCTCCCATCAAGGGATTCTCTCCTCTGTCTTGCGCCTTTTGTTCTCCGAGGCACACAGGGAAAGCAATTACTATACCAAAACCAATAAGGAGAAAGAGATTTAAGCAGGATTTGCAATACCTTGCCCTAAAAAAGGTAAAGGTATCCCCTGACAATTAAGTCCAGTCGTGTCCGACTCTAGCACTAGCGTCGACGGGGGGAAGCGGGGGGGGCGGGCCGCCGGGGGGCGTCGCACGTATAGGGGTGACGCGCGATGCCCCTCACTTACATTTTTGCGGTGGAGGTGGGCCCGCCCGCCCTCCCCTGGGTCCGTTTGGCTCTAAAATGAGCCAAAAACGGAGCGGGGAGGGCGCTCCGCTCCTGCGCGTGACGTCACGCGCAGGGGCGGAGCCTCCCCCTTAAGGGTGACGCGCGTCCCCGCTCAGGGGTGTCGCGCGTCGTCGCGACGCCCCTGGACTCTAGGGTGTGGTGCTCATCTCCATTTCAAAGCCGAAGAGCCAGCGTTGTCCGAAGACGCCTCCGTGGTCATGTGGCCGGCATGACTCTCCTTGCCGCAGCGCGTAGCATGCGGCTGGAACACAGAGCGCTGTTTACCTTCCTGCAAGCGGTACCTATTTATCTACTCACATTGACATGCTTTGGAACTGCTAGGTTGGCAGGAGCTGGCCAAAGAACGAGAGGTCACCCCGTCGCGGATTTGAACTGCCGACCTTTCGATCGACAGCTAATGGTTCAGCGGTTTAACCCGCTGCGCCACCCACTGGCCTACCTTGCCCTACTCAGTAATAATTATGAAATCTATTTCCAATGCCTTCATCTGCTGAAAATATTCCCAACGATATTACTATTTCCCCACCTGATTCTCCTGCTAACCTCTGCGCACGCAGGCCCACCACACCGCTGCCTCGACTTTGTCCGACTTTGGCTGCGTTGCCATGGAAGTTGAAGATTCAATTCCTCCAGCTCTTGTACGTTCGTTTGTTCACTTCTGGCGATAAAGGTGGCATCCTTCTGTTTTATTCAGATACTGTTGTCCTGGCAATAGTTTTCAGTAGCTTATTGTTCTATTAAACTGTGACACTTTTAGGCAAATCACACTAATAGCTTTTTTTTTTTTACAGTTACTATTTTTAACAGGCTTCTGGTTTGTCTTAAAAAGCAAAAACAGCTTCACAGGGGGAAAAAAAGGTCCACTGTGGGGCTCTGACAACTTTCCAATTAGATCAGGGAACAGCAAACATTACTTTGCATCTAATTTCTCCTGTATATACCCTATATTCTCCCAGCTCCTGCTTCCTCCAATAAAATGTGTCCCGATACACAATAGATAAATTCTATCAGTACCTACTAGCCACAAGAAGACATTACACTTCCATTTACCCGATACTGAGGATTAAAATCACTCTGCTTGGGAATGTTTCTGAGTTTGTTCACTGTTAGTAAGAAAAACAACTAAACGCTGCTACATTCAAGTAGGTTCTGGGATCCAATATGCACTCTCCTGGGAGCAAGCCTCACTGAATACAACAGGACTTACTTCTGAGTAGACATGCATAGGATTGTGCTTAAGTGGAGTGTACTCCTGAGTAAATATACAAAGAATTCCACAGGGTCCACACTCAAAAAGTTGTTAAAAGGAAGGGGGGGAAAAACACCCCCATCCGTTTCTACTGTTCAACGCTGAAGCTGCGCTGTTTTCAAGCCTCCACAGGGCCTCTGCAAGCTTAATGACCCGCTTCCGAGGAGCTCTTCCCTCCGCCCAGCCTTGTCCCAGAATGCACTGAAAAATGAGGGGGGGGGCAGCATCAGCAGCGGGCCGCCTTTTTTCCCCCACAGTCCCATTTCACAGTTCCTAGATGTCTTGTCCTGATGCTGCAGCAGGGACCAGGACATATGGAGATTGCGACGGTAAATAGCACCAGGGAAAGAAAGAGGATGATCCGTCCGCTGCTGCCTGCTGCTCTCCGCTGCCTCCAAGAAGCAGCCTAGTAGGCCTTACACC
This sequence comes from Plestiodon gilberti rubricaudatus, assembly GCA_026170595.1. Taxonomy (NCBI): domain Eukaryota; kingdom Metazoa; phylum Chordata; class Lepidosauria; order Squamata; family Scincidae; genus Plestiodon; species Plestiodon gilberti. The sequence continues at coordinate 9,025,919 of JANXHW010000001.1, forward strand.
ACTGGCTGGCTTACCAGGAGGCAGCGGAGAGCAGTAGCAGCAGCAGCAGCAGCAGACCATCGAGCACTATTTTATGAATCTTGCTGCTGTCCAGCATCACCTGGTAAACTAGTCAGGAACCCAGGTGGTGGGGAGCAGATGGCAGCAGCAGACAACATTAACTACAGCAGTGGGGAAGAGGATTGCTGCCCATGCACAGCCCTTACTGGCGTCACTGCAGGGGGGGCGGAGCTCTAAGTTCCGCCGCAGTCAGACCCTCCGTTACACGGGAGCACGAAGCACCCCCGCCCCCTCGCCGTTGGAGCCATTCAAGTCGGTGAAAGCACCGACTTGAATGGCTCCAAAGGCGAGGGGGCGGGGGCACTTCGTGCTCCCGTGTAAGGGACGGTCTGACTGCGGCGGAACTTAGAGCTCCTCCCCCTGCAGTGACGCCAGTGACGGCCCAGTTCCCAGGCATCATGGGAAGGAGGGTTGCTAGTACCCTAATCTGCTTCCCTAAGCACAGGAGAGCCATCAAGGAGCCCTGACAGGGTTTCCCCCCCCCCCAGGACCTCCCATCAGAGGCGTACTGTCGGAATCAATGGGGCTGGGGGCGGTATGCCCCCGGGCAGCAGGTGGGAGGGGGCAGCTTACCGGTGGCGGGGGAGAGAAGATGGCGGCGGGGCGGCGGCGATCCAGGCAGCGGAGAATGCAGCAGAGGCAGCGGAACGGCTCAGAGGAGCCTGTGGCAGTGTCGCCCCATTTTCAGACTGGAGTCAAGAAGCCTTTGGCAAAAAAATATTCACCTCTGCTCTAGGCCAAATACTGGCAGCGAGGAAGGAGAGCTATCTGCCATCGGGCTATGCAACAATCCCAACAGGGAAGCAATTCCACAAAGCTATTCCTGTCCCCAGGGTGTACTTCAAGTCACATCTGACTACATTCCTTTCCCTCACAGAAACTGAACTGCAAACATTCTGACATATTTGTTTCCTGAGTATTCCTAGAATATTCATGAACATTCCATGCCTTGTATCATAGCACCTCAGCCATGTCAGAGGCTTCACACCCAGGAGCAAAAAAACAATAGTCACTTCTAGGGAATGGTTTATGAAATGCAGCTACCAGGGGCTTTTGACCACCAAGGCACAGAGCTAACACTGAAGAGGTAAGATCATCTTGTGATGACTTCACGATTTCAAAACAGAAGACGGATACCAGGCCCAAGATACTGAAGGTTCCAGAGAAACCACAATATGTCATGGAAAACATTTTCAAGATGATGTACTTTGCAATGCAATGCCTGCCAAGGAGGTTTTGAGCATCTCCAAACACAGGCTGCCCTGTCTCCCTAACCACCATATCTCCATCTAGCAGGATCACATCGTTCCGCACTTGGATAAGCACTGTCATAAAGTGATGATACGCATGGCTTTGGGTGCCCAGCCAATTCACTGACATGGTCTGTGGAACAGGGACTCAGCAGCCTGCTGTGCATCTTGGGAAGGGCCTGTTTTCCTTGTCCAGAATTCCTATCTATGGCCACTGATTCAGAAGGAGCTTGGATATTATCCAGTCAATTTAGAAATTGCTTTTTCCAAAACAGAAATATTTCTAACTAGTATAACGGGGGTCCCCACAGTTGTATCACTTAACTGTCTCTTCTAAGTTTTTCTCAGATCAGCTTCAGTACTAGAAGGAATAAATGGATCAGGGATCTGCAAGTGCATGAGCTATACAGAGTCGCCACAATGTCCCTTCCATCTCAAATCCACACAATCCCAGGCATAAGGTCTTTGTGGCTACCCTGTAAACTTAGTGCAGAAAGGCAGCACTCACGCCACCATTCACACACTGCAGGCAGAGTCTGGTGCCTCCCTGTTCAAAGCGTCAACACACTGTGGTTCCCAAACTGGGAGGCGTGGCTCCCAGGGGATCCACGGAAACCAGCCAGGGGAGCCGCGGAGTGCCATGGAACCCTCTTGCAAAACAGTGCAATGCCAATGGGCAGGCATCAACCTAATGTAATGGGGAGTCGCAGCCAATGATTGCCAATGGTCAAGGGAGCCGCAGGTCGAAAAAGTTTGGGTAACACTGAAGGGTAGGTTCAGAGGGACCAACATGACTTCTTATTGGTCACTTGTCAGGCCTCAGCAAGCATCCAGGATTTGAAGAGCTGGTTCCTACTGAGGCAGAAGTTCGTATGCGGTCTCAACCAGGTTAGGAGTCCGTTCCAGAACAGTAAACAAGGATCAAAGGAACCCAAAGCAGGAACCTGGTTAAAACCAAGGCAGCACTCAGGGAAAGGGAGCAGCTGCCTAGGCAGTGTTGCTCAGACTGAGGAAGGAGCTCTGTGGGGAGGGCTTTATAGGGCCTGGTGGACAGGGATTGGCCCTGGGGGTCAGCTGACGGAATGCTCCAACAGGGTGGTACTGCAGCCAAGGGGGCGCCCAGAGCTCAGGCTGCCAGTGGAAACTGATGGGGCAGGAGGTATAGTGCCTGGCGCCTGACTGCTGGCAATCCCAGTTTGAAACGGCACACACACTCAGCACCTTACGCTAAGGGAGGTAGAGTGTCACTCTGCAGCCCTTCTGCACATACGTGACCAGAGCCACCAAATGGGGATCAGAAGTGGAGCACGACACCAAGTGCCTGCCAACACATGCCTACACCACCCGTTTGCCACCAGGCTATGCTGTTTTATCGCTGCATGCAGACAGCAAGGATCTGGCCCCCCAGGGTAACGCTCAAGATGAACTCATCGCTGTCTATTTCCACTGGTATACTCAGACAGACTTCAGTAAAATGCCATGGCTGGAAATACACACCCTACATCATGCATTAAACAGGGAGGAGTACTGGTAACTTGCAAAAGCAGGGTGCAACGTGGCACCATTCAACACCCCACCAGCATAAGAGACAGGAGCGTGTGCAGCCGTACAAGGCACTCGCTTTCACTCAAGCTGAACCCCTGGCTCACGCGGCGTTGAGGGCACAACCGTGAGGTCAGACACTGGCATGAGTCTGGGCCAATCTTCTAGCTAGGGGCCTGTGCTATAAGCTAGTATACCTAGCAACAGAAGTCACCCACCTGGGGCAGCATGCGATTTTCCTCCTCCAGCTGTCTTACTCTTGCTTCCAGCTGCCTAACATAGGACAAGGTTGATTCTAAAATTAAAAAGACAAAAGAAAAGAACGCGTGTTACACACACAGGTCTGCTTTGGCACACCAGAGGTCAGAACCAGAGGCATCAGCAAGGCGAGTTCTGACCGGGTGCATTCGCAGCAGTAGCGACAGACTCGAGGATGTCTGTTCAAAGCGTGATGTGATGTCGATGACCCTGGGAAAATACTGCCAGGTGGCTGCCTCGGGAGTCACTGAAGACGTTCGGTCTTTGCCTGAACCTGGGAAGCAGCCTGCTAGGGAGACAGACTACTGACCCACCTAGCTTTGTCCTACGCACATGGACCGGTTTCAGGCAGGAATCTCTCTGCACGATTCGCAGATGCCAGGAATGGAACCTGGGACACTGTGCCCTCGACCACTGAGCGATGGCCCTGACCCCAGGATGTGCAGCTCAACCTTCTTTATACAGAAACTAAACAGCTGCACCTCAGTGCCACTGTGGAAGTCACTGTCTTCCAGGTTAGGGGGGCAGGAACATGCATCCCTGCCCCCCCCCAAATGTGTAAAGTGGCAATACAGGGTTCTTATCCTAACCTAAGTCCATGTCCTAAAAAGAATGCCATGCACCTGGCTACAGGTGAGACCCCGAGTTCAAGTCACCTCGTTAAAGTTGAAGGGGGAGCAGGATCACAGCTGTTTGTGGCGGCTGCTCCCTCCCCTCCATGCATATTCAGCATCCCATGCAAAGTGCCAACATGGGTACTGTGTAGGTGTGCGTCTATTCTTCAACAAGCCACATCAACCACGTGGGCACAATCTCACTCTCCCTGCTATGCATGTGGGCCATATACTGTACCTATGTAACGTGTGTTCAGCCTACATGGGTTACCACTTCATCTGTGACTTTTGTTTCAGGCACACAGTTGACAAAGGGACTCGTGATTCAGAATAGCCCAGAAAATGAGTAACATTTGCTTATCAGCCCTCAATAACTACTGAAGACACCAGTGCCTTCTCAATGTCTCCTTTGGAATTCCTGAAACTGCTATGATGGGGGGGGGGGGGGAGAGCCTGCACATCTGTTTCCATCCTCCTACCCCTTCTCCCTGCCTTCTTTTAACCATAGTCAAAAGCCATCTATTCCTTGCTGCAGAAGAAGTTTCACCTTAACTAAGAGGGCAACAACAGACCTGTGGACAGCAAAGCCATGCACTCAAAAAGCCTTCAGAGAGGACTTACTTTTGTTGCTGAGCTGGCTACTGTATTATATCCAGATCACCTCACCTGCTAGGCAGCCTTTAAAAGTAAAAATGAATGGCAGGCAGTAGATGAGGGTTTACTCCCTTCCATTCTGAAGCTTGCTGGAGACTTAAATATGCGCCCACACTGGGAGTGCGTGTGAATTGCAAACGAATGAGAAGGCAGTCTATTGCCGTTTGTCAGAAGTGATTAATATACGGTGTGTGGCACTGGACTAAAAATAGGCTTGTGGGACAAGAGGGAAGGAGGTGATCCAAGGTTTTATGTGCTCCTCAATGTAAGAGTTGTCATAGCAAGTGATGGGTGAACCAGTGATGATTCAGGAATCAGCGCAGACCATCTGCAAATTTCACTAATGCAGCTCTGCTCTTTGGGCCCATCCAGATGGCTTATATGTTGGGAATCAGATGTACAGTTTGAGTCTTTTGGACACCTATGGTCCAAACAAGGGGCAGATCAACTTCTGTGGTCCCTGCTTGTGTGGGGCTAACTCACCCCTGGTGAGCACAAGAATTTTTCCAAGGGGTTAAAGCTCAGGCAGCTGCTCTGTGGATATGTAAGATCTTCCATCATGCAATCCTATTTTCTAGTTTAAGAATAATTACAGTCCAATCCTATTGGGCTTTAGCGCTAGCAGACCAAGTGTTCTGCCAGTGCTAACTGCTGCAAAAGTGCCATAAAGTGCTTTCCGGCAGCGCGCTCAGTAGCGCACTGCCAGGAAGCCAGTGGGGAAGTCAGTACCTTCCTGCCCACATTGTCAGCTCTTCCACCACTCACCGGAGCAGGTAAGTCAGTGGGGGAGGCAGGAGGGGGCACAGAACTGGGGCAGGGAGGGGGGCATAACGTAGGGTGTTACAGATTTCTCATGGTTACAGATGTGTGGGTTACTACCAACAAAAAGAACCGATTAAATTAGGTCACCTTATCAGCATTCTCTTAATTTCCATCCAAACCCCTACAGATTTTGGTTTGGTTTGCCTGAGCAGGAGATACACATATATACACCCACACCACTCCAAACGTGCCTAGTTTCTTCTGGCAAAATTTGACAGCAACTTGAAGGAGGGATGAAATGTCCCCACCCAAGACATTTTGCAAAATGTAATCCAAATTCTGTTTCACATTCCTTGAAATCCTGCAGATGTTTTACCAACAACCCTCCACATTTGCCAGAAATTTCCCTTTGGGAATTGTTTAATGGCGTCTCCCCAAACCCCCGAGTTCTCCGTAAGTTGAAAAACCTAGGGGGAAGCGAGGTGTCCATTTCTCAATTTCAAATGGCTTCTACCCCATGCAAATGAAACAAGACCGCAAGTCCTCTGGTTTAAGGCTGACCTCCACCGCACGAGTTCCAGTGCGTCCCGGGCGTGTGCGGAGAGTGCGGAGCTGTGTGGCTTCCATTTTATCTGATCGCATTGGAACACGGAAGAGCCGGGCTCTTCCAAGTTCTGTTGCGATTGGCAGTGGACCATGCTCATGATTTGAGAGGACGCGACGCAGAGCTAATTGTTAGACCAATGGGATGCGGGGGGGGGGGGGTGTTCAGCCAATCGGAGCGCACTTGTGTTTCAGCCAATCAGTGTTGAGCTTTATTAGAAGGCGGGACAATCAAGAGGGACTATTTGCGTTGAAGAAACTGGTGGAGCCCAAGGCAGTTTCGAGCGGGGTGTCCAGTCCCCTACGCTCGCGCGCCTCCCAATGCAAACGCAACGCGACAGGGGTAGGTATAGATCAGCCTATACACGTGCCAGCCTCTAGACAGGAAAGACATGCTAGGAGTCTCTCTCGTTACACCCCCTTTCCCCCAATGACAGCTGCATTAGGAGAAACTGCTGTTTCCCTTCGGGCAGGAGAAGAAAGGAAGCTGCATGAGCTGCTCTCCCTGCACATCCCTGGCCTTGCACTCCTATGACTCCTTAACTTCTCAGCAGCTGAAGCTGCTCTGAAATTCATTTGATGACTCGGCATTATAAGGCTTCACCCCCGGAATCAGACCAGCATCCCATCTCAGCTAGGCCTGTCTCTTCCGACTCCTCCAGCAGAGATCTTCCCTAGCCCTGCTGAACCGAAGACTTGCAAAGCACATGCTCTACCACCAAGGGATTGGTCTTTCTATTTCCCTGATTTGCCCTGAGTCCGTGGGGCAGGGTGGGATCGAACAACAAAAGGGATATATGCAGGCACTAAGAATTGCAAAAGCCAAGAGGAACTAATTCCCCACACACACACACACCCGGTTTTGACGTATTGTGCAAAACAGCCCATCGCCCTGAGGTCAAACAAGGACAAGGATTACAACCACTGTCTCATATTTGCTCAAGACATAAAGAGGATTTCAAGCCATTTTGGCAGGAATTACGAGAACAAGCCATCGGCTCACAACATCACCTTGCCCTACATTTCACATCTTTAAAGAAAGCTCGTATAAACATCCACTCCCCATGTGCTGCCTGTCATACGTTTAAGTCTCTTCTCATGAAATATTCTAGTCACAATGAGCTTCCTTGATTCGCCTTTCTACAAGCAGAAGCTATCATGGCTAAATCGGCAGAGTCTATGTCCTTATTTGCCATCACAAGACTGCTTGTAAGAGAACCTGCTCAGCTATGAAGTTCAGGAGCGACACTTGGACAACTCATACCAGTATATGTCACCCATGTAAGTGATAATCTATAATTATAGGAACGAGCAGGTTTCCCCATTCCACACCCTTATTGCTCTTCTGACTTGTGCTGTCCTACTTACCACTTCTCCCGAATTCCAGAAGTAGAATTTCTAGTAGTCCAGGGCTCGGGTCCAGGGTATTTGAGGGACCGCCTCATTCCTTATAATCCGACCCGTACTCTGAGGTCATCAGGGGGGCCCCTGTTAACCGTGCCACCATTGACAGAAGTGAGGGGGATGGCGGCACGGAATAGGGCCTTCTCGGCTGTGGCGCCCCAATTATGGAATTCCCTCCCCCTGGAATTAAGAACGATTCCCTCTTTAGAGACCTTTCGGTGGGGCCTTAAGACGTTTTTATTTAGGACAGCTTTTGATGTCTGACATCGTGGGCTGACCTTTTAACAAATGGCTTTTAACATATGTAATTTCAGGTGACCCACTAGGGTTGTTTATTTTAAATTGTTTTAATTAATTATTTTAATGTGTGTATATATGTATTTTAATATTGTGTTGTAAGCCGCCTTGAGTGCCCTCGGGAGAAAGGCGGGGTATAAATTCTTTAAATAAATAAATAAATAAACAAACAGAATTAACCACTTCTTAATTACTGGACTGGAGCATGCAAAAGCATGGTTTTGACACAATTTCTTCAGTTCATTAACCTCTTCCCTCCACATCCATTACCAATATGCATGTACCCATAAACAACTACCTCCCCCTCCAAAAAAAAAAAAAGGCATTATGTGATTGTGTATACAACTGCTGCAAGGTTCTTTTTGTGTGCTGGTTTACTGATGTGAACACTCACTCCTGCATCTTAGTAAAACACCACAGAAATAGCATCTCGATACAACACCTGCACTATCATATCAAGATTGCTTTTTTGTTTTAGCAACGCACATATGCACTTTGGTAAAGTCCAGAAGGGCAAAACCAAGAACAAACTGAAAATGGTGGGGAAAATTAGGGCATGTCAGTGTTTTCTGAAAACATGTATAGAATAATAGGATGAAAGGAGGGGAGAGAAGGGGAACCTTGCTAGCTGTGGCACTTCTCTGGGCAGCAGGTAGATGACATTTTAATTTCCTGTGAGTCCCCTGGGAGTTAAGCTATGTCACTATACTGCTTTCTCAGGGGACTGCTGGGGGAAATGGTGGCAATTTCCCCTCAAATATCCTCTGAGAATGACACCACATTATGACATAGCATTGCTCCCGAGGACTACGGGACATGAAAATGGTAGTTGCTATCTATCCAGAGAAGCACTTCCACCATGAAACTTGCAGTGAGTGGTCTAACTTAGTGCTATGTATAAGAGGATATACTGTATGTGGGAATGATTATTTTCATGCCTAGTAATCTCCATCAACACCCCCAATCTCAATCATGAAGGATATTTGGATATTCTTCCTTGCCACAGGAGGTGGTGATGGCACCTGGCCTGGATGCCTTTAAAAGGGGATTGGACAGATTTATGGAGGAAAAGTCCATCACAGCTTACAAGCCATGATGGGGATAAGCAACCTCCTGGTTGTAGGAGTAGGTTTTCTTTGTGCCAGGTGCAAGGGAGTGGCGACAGGATACAGGTATCTTGTTGGCTGTGTGCTCCCTGAGGCATCTGGTGGGGCCACTGTGTGATACAGGAAGCTGGACTAGAGGGGCCTTTGGCCTGATCCAGCAGGGCTCTTCTTATGTTCTTATTTCTGTTTCTCTACACCAGAAAAAGCAGAAAATACCTCGAGAAAGTGTGGCACGTCCAGTCTACATTCTGCAAAATTGACCTTACATGGGGTGGGTGTTCCTGAGTGAATGAAAATGTGCAACCTCACAGGAGACAATGTATTGTCAATGTGTCTCACCTGTGATGAATTAGTTGGGCTTACACATTTTCTAATTTAATTGGATTTTTTATATGTACACGGCCCACTTTAACTTTTGCCATGGCAGAACTAATTTCTTTCTCTCATTGGTAATTACAGGACCATCACTATTTGATCTCCTTATTTCTTCCTGGAACAAAATGTCGTTTTTGCACGTGCTCAATTCACTGGAGCTCAGCAGCAAGAATGTGGCTCCAACGATTGCTAAGGAACACTTGTAAGCTTTATCCTTTGCTAACCAAATTACATTCAGAATTACACCCCTCCCCTTCACTCCGATTATCACTCTTCTAGTCAAAACAGTTATTTTTATACCCAGCCAACAGGTGCAGTTTACTCCTCCTTGGGATGTATACGCCTCCGAGACACTGTTAGTAATTACACGTCTCCCTGTAATTAGGTATTTTTAATCCAGAGTTCTTATGCAAGGAGTGGGGGTTTTTTTTTAGTCCTAGGAAGTAGGAAGTCTCAATTGGAAATTCTCCTTCTTTGCTGCTGTTTAAGCGGAGTGCCTTTTCCCAAGTCTTGAACTTGCTCCATTGAGGCAACCAATGGTTTTAAGTCTCCCACTCGTCAATGGGTCTCCTCAGACCTGCGCCAGCTCTTGAGTGGTCTGGTCTCCATTGGCGGAGTTGTGGCGCTGCTGCTTGTTGCAGCAGCACTCGCAAAATGGCCACCAACAGAGCGTACAGTGCTCCGTCAGCAGCCATTTTATGACAGTGGGAGTGTTTTCCGCTGTCGTGAACCTCTCCACGTGACAGGCCCAATCCTGCATAGGACGGGGCTGTTAGCTGATGTTACTTCTGATGCTCTCAGCTTAATGAGAATGAATCGCTGTTCTGACCTCTACCAGTATTTTTTAGAAAACATATGCTTCCTAAATTTACTAGAGATCCAGGCCAACTATTGTACAGGACAATTTAGAGGCAAACAACTTAGCCTCTGAACTTCTTCATGCCGACTATATCATCTCTGCTCTGACTCACTTTTGCATTCACACCTCTGAGTCACAGCTTGCACTGATACCAGGGCTGGTAGACTGGATGCATTTCACACTGGCCCCTCGCCATGTCCAACCTTCCTCCTCCTAACCTTGCTTTTATTCTGTGCTGAATCCATTGCGATGTCTGAAAAGCACTATGAAAATGGATCTCACGCCATCTTTGTTAAAATCTCACCATGCCTGCTGGTTTGTTGCAGAACAAATTGACACTTAGTTCCAGCGTTTTCTTTTTTAGGAAACTCACTGGATTGTAACTGATTGGGGACGCCTTTTTTGCCATCACAGACCAGAGAATGGATTGAGGGCATATGATGCTGTGATGTTGCTAAAATTAAGCAGGTAACAGTCTGCTCAGTGTTCAGATGGGAGACAGTCTCAGAAACTCCTCCAAAAAGCCATCTAAGCTTCAAGGAGACCATTTCAAATGGAGGGGGGAGGCTATCAAGATTGAACACCGTACTGTCCCGACGCACCTGATTATAAGACACACCTGATTATAAGACGCACCTGATTATAAGACGCACCCTTAAAGTTTGGTGCTATTAAAAAAAAATTAATTAAATCACTGGCATTAAATTGCAACAGCCTGATTATAAGGCACACCCCTAGTTTAAAAACTTAAATTAAGAGAAAAAAGTGAGTCTTATACTCAGACCAATACGGTATTTTTTTAATGTACACAAATAGGATTTGTGATAGTGACTTTTTAATAAGACATACTGTATTCCTTTGATTCTAAGACGCATGTCTCTGGAACGTACAGAACAAACTGCCTGCGGGTAGAATCTTAGCCATTCTAGGGCCACAAAGTGTAAAGTGGCATACAAATTTGAAAAGATATAAGGTATATAAAATAAAATAGATATAGCCATCATGACTCACAGTCATTGTTAAACTGCTCCTCCATGCATTTGTCTAATCTAGGCTAGTTGTAGTGCTTAAAACATTTGCAAAATCTTGTTTGGCCACAGACCATGTAGGAGGACCATGGCCAGTCCAAGACCTTCCAGCACCTGAGATGGCATGTCAAATGCTGCGCCCCTCCCTTACTTGGTGATGAGCCAGGCTTTGCTCCTCCCTGGATTAGAAAAGAGTGGGATGGAACAGAAGACAAAGTGTGAAGGGGAGTAGAGAGGTGGGCTAGAGCATCTCCAACACTCTAGCCCACCACTCTCCTCCACACTTTCACTCTGTCTTCCTCTTTCTTTTCCAATTCAGGAACTGGGAGGAGGAGAGAGAGTAGTAGAGGGAGGTGGGTGGATTTCCATTGGCCTCATGAGGAAGACAGAAAAGAAGACCCCAGTGGATCTATCATTTAAGTCTGAAAAATTAACCTTGGTACACAAGCTAGAAGAAACATTTTCAAAACATCCAGGTGGTGTTTTTTTCCTCCAGATTTTGCAGCCTGGCTGCTAACAAATTCAATAAGTAGCCAAAAAGAAAAAAGAAAAGCAATGCACCAATACAAACAAGACTCTAAGCACCAGCCGCACTCAGTTGCCCCCAATTGGGTAGAGTAGCCCAGTTGTTTCAGCAGAAAGCACTATGCCCGTGAACTGCAACAGCCAAAGAGCACTGTGGGAATCCTCCCAGGGTTATCCATTTGCATGGAAACATGACCAATTACATTTAAACCAGCTTTATCTCTCTGCCAACTTTCTGGGGTAATTTGCTGAAAGATAAACAGAGCTGAAAGCCTTTATTGATTCATCGGTGTGCTTGATCAATTAATGCTTTAGTCAGAGATTTACAGGTTTACAATCTGGGTCTTTACTAAGTTTTTAATTTGATCAACCACCTGGACCTCAGTATTCCCAAGGAGATGACCTGAGGCCTGTTTCCATGGGAGGAAAGAGGACATGGTGGAGAGACAGCACACGGCAGTTGCTAAGCGACAAGCGCGTTTGCAGCTTCCATGTTGGTGCGTGGAGGCAGTGCAGTGTCCAATTCTGGGCACCTCACTTTAGGAAAGATGCAGCCAAACCAGAGTGGGTTCAGAGAAGAGCGACGAGGATGAGCAGAGGACTGGAGAACAAGCCCTACGAAGAAAGGTTGAGGGAACTTGGTATGTTTAGCCTGCAGAAGAGAAGGCTGAGAGGGGATATGATCACATTCTTCAAGTACCTGAAGGGCTGTCATATGGAAGAAATAAATTGGTTCTCAACTGCCTCTGAGAGTTGAACTAGATCAGGGGTTCTCAACCTCTTCCCGGCCGAGTACCACCTCTGGTGCCACTCTCTTGCTGAGTACCACTGGAAGTGACTGGCGATGACACCATCACCAGTTACTTCCAAGTTTTCAGGTTTTTGGAGGCCAGAAAATGCAGGTAAGAGACTCTAGGTGGGTGGGAGGCCCCTTCTCAGTGTTCCCAAGAGGCTCGGCCAAAGGCAAGAGCCTCTCGGGAGCAAAAACGTGGCACTGAAAGCGCCGTGTTGGGGCAGGGTTCCAGTGGTCCAGCGATCCGAGTACCACCAGCAGTTGGCCGAAGTACCACTGGTTGAGAACCCCTGAACTAGATCAAACAGGTACAAACTGCAAGTGATGAGATTCCGGTTGGACAACAGGAAGACATTCTTGACAATAACAGCAGTTCAGCAGTGGAATAGATTGCCGAGGGAGGTGGTGGATTCTCCCTCACTGGAGATCTTCAAGCAAAGGCTTGACAGGCACCTGCTGGAGATGGTTTAGGAGAATTTCCTGCTACAGGCAGGAGGTTGGACTAGATCACCTTGTGGGTCCCTTCCAACTCTATGATTCTATAAGGTAGGGGTGGCCAAAGTAAGAGCCACATATGATAAATTTCAGGTGTTTGAGAGTCGCAATATTTAAGAAGCATTTAAATTCTTAAATATAACTGTGGCTGAGGAGCCACAGTTTGGCCACCCCTGCTATAAGGGCTCAGTGAAGCTCCTTAGGCTGGTCAAATAGTCCGCTGTCTGCTTGGAGCTGTCCAAGGCTGCAGTCCTGCAGCTTCAGTCTGACCTGCCACCTTCTGAGTCTGCTCCTCATGAAGGTCCTCTTGTCTCCTGGGCTCCTCTTTGTGGTCAGGAGAGGAAAGTAACCTGTCCAGGCTACTCTGGTGTGCTGGGCAGGTCCTGAGGGCTGAACCAGTTGGGATATGATCAGATCTGCTGACATTTTCATTTTTACCTAGTAGCAGTTGCAGGGGTCTGATTTGATTAGAGCAGCAGCATGGGGGGGGGGGTTTCCAGCCCCACCACCACCATGCAATTTCCTTACATGAACTCTGTTCCCCACCACACAACACAGTGGTAAACTTAGTTCCCCCTTCTCAATGTCACAGCTCCAGTCAAAATATGAGCACTTTGTAGCTGCTTTTAGGTAAAAATGAAAAAGTCAGGATATCCAATTCTCCCATGCCTCACGTTGTTTGGGGATGAGTACCCCAATTTCAATCTTGTTTACTTTCTGAGTCAGTGACTCCACTAGGGAGCAAGAGGGGCACCTCCCCCCACCCCAGTGCATTCTGCACAAGGGCACAAAGTGGGCATTGCAAGTCATTGAATACTCAATAATGTCGACGCCACATTTTCTTTGCAGTTTTGAATAATCAGGCATGTTTGTAAGGTGGTAGGTAGATGAAAAGCTAAGTGCTTGCTTCTTGAAAGACTGGGGGCGCAATCCTATTCTTTCCCCGTGCCGTAGCATGCAGTCACACCAAAACAGACTGTGCTGCATGCTGGGGGGGGGGGGGTGATCAGGAGGCTTGGGTAGGAAAAGGGAAACTATTTTCCCTTACCCCTCCATAAGCCCTGTGACCGCCAATGGGTCTCCTTCAACCTGAGCTAGCTCTTTAGCTGGCGCAAGTCCGAGGAGACAAAGGAAGCATGTTGGCTCACTCCCAAGGGGATAACATCGGGTACAAGTCACCCGCACCAGGTACCACCCCCCTCCTGCCTCCAACATGCTCCCAGCCTCCTCCGTTCCGCCCTAATCCTCCCACTCCCCCACCCATTTACACTCACCCCACCGACTTACCAAGGTTGGAGGGCCTTTTTCCTGCCTCCAAGTGTGGGGCCTCCGCAGCACGGTCCACTGCCGGGGCAACACCACATAGTACTGGGCTGTCAGCATAGTAGCCAACAAAGCAGAGGGGTAACACTGTTGCTTCTTATCGGCTCTGTGTCTGCAGCCTTACACAGTAGAACACATTCAGCCACTAGATAGCTGGCAAGGGAAGAGTAAATTAGTACTAGTAAACTACTGTATACAAATAACTTGGGCCAGTTACTTTCTAAATTGTCTCACTGTGGGAAAACATGGACAAGTGGCCTGAGCAGTGAGACCTTGGAATTTCAAGCAGCAGGGGCATTAAAGATCCAGGATGCCGCAACGATTAGCCTGGCAGACTAGGACTGGGGGCCCAAGTTCAAATCCCCATCAGCCATGAAGCTCAATAGGCATGACTGAGTAAGTCAAACGCTCTCAGTCTAAACCACCTCACAGGGCTGTTGTGAGGGTAAATTGGTGACAAGGGATCCACACTGAGCTCCTTGGAGGAAGTAGGCAATTAAAGATGTACAGAATAAAAGCCCCCCCCCTCCGATTTTACCAATCTCTCCCCACAGGGGTCAGTCACTTCCTTACCAATTACATACAACCCCAAGGGCAATTTTGTGCTCCTAGGGAAGAACAGAATTTGGAGTCTGCTTGAAATGACTAGTTAACAAGCCCTTTTTTGAATCACTATGGACTACAATGTCTCAGGTGGGACCATTAATATATTCACTACATTTAGAGGAGAGAGAGAGAGAGAGCAGATAAATGTTTGCAGTAAATAACTGAAAGAGGAGTTTAATGGAAAGGATCCAATATTTTCATCCACAGAATGATCATTTGTCAGTTTGAGCTGCTGAGGCACGGAAGAAGCACCTTTACAGCCCAATCCTGCCTAATGGAAGACAGGTACCCGTACGGCGCTTGTATTTTTCCCCAGTGGGGTCCAACAGCCATGTGGGGGAAGGGATTCAGATAGGAAAATGGCCATGTGGAAAGGGTTAAGCACCTTCTCTCTTAGCACCACTACTCCAAGCACAACCGGACCCTTCTGCAGCCACTTGGATGCAGTCTGACCACAGATCTCCCTCATCATGTCTGTTTTAGCCATAGGCTAAAATGCTCCGTTACCTTTGAGTTTTAACATGGAGAGTGGCCCTAGTTGCAATTGATGGCTACCTCTGGTAAATTAGACATTGGCAGTGCTATTAAAATGGTGGATCATAGTGAGGGAAGTACAAGTTGCTTATCTCACTGCAAGATGAGCACAAGGCTGGGAATGGATTTAGCAACAAAATACAGAACTTTGCAACGGAGCCACAAACAACTGTCAAGCACCGCCTTTCTCATTCCTCCTCTAATACCAGCAATTACAGAGCAGTGAATCTCCAAGGCAGCTGAGACACACACACACTTTTCTCCCTGGAATGGCGCCAATGTCTGAAGAAAATTACAAGCCTTTTATCTCCCCCTTCTTGTAGCATAAACAAAACTCCACGAGGCTCTTTAATAGTAACAACAGGGGAAGGAGAAGAATCAGGCAGAACAGATGCTGGAAACCCATCGCCTACTACCTTGTCAGTCGCGTCGCGACGACGCGCGTCACCCCAGAGCGGGGGCGCGCGTCGCCCTTAAGGGGAGGCTCCGCCCCCGCGCGTGACGTCACGCGCAGGAGCAGAGCGCCCTCCCCACTCCGTTTTCGGCTCATTTTGGAGCCAAACGGACACAGGGGAGGGTGGGCAGGCCCACCCTCCGCTCGAAACTGTAAGTGGGGGGGGGTGATCACGCGTCACCCCTAGACGCGCGACACCCCCCGGCGGCCTGCCCCCCCGCTTCCCCCTGTCGACGCCAGTGTACCTTGTCAAGGACTAGACTGCCAGCCATCGGTCCCAAAAGTCACAGGCCGGAGTTGTCCAAATTCCTAATAACGTCTGTGGAACTCCTTGCCACAGGATGTGGTGATGGCACCTGGCCTAGATGCCTTTCAAAGGGGTTTGGATAGATTCATGGAGGAAAAGACCATCACAGGTTACAAGCCATAAGCAACCTCCTGGTTTTAGAAGTAGGTTCTCTCTGTGCCAGGTGCAAAGGAGTGACAACAGGAAACAGGTTATCTTGTTGAATGTGTACTCCCTGAGGCATCTGGTGGGGCCACTGTGAGATACAAGAAGCTGGACTAGATGGGCCTTTGGCCTGATCCAGCAAGGCTCTTTTTATGTTCTCTACAGCACTCCGTTTCCCTAATTAAAGGCACACGTCACCCTTATAGTGTTCAGTCAAAGGTTCTCCAATACTGTACAAACTTTTGGCTCAGAGTTTTGGGCTTGGGAGTGAAAGGGGCCTTAACTCCCACTCCTCCAGTTGCTACCACCAGCTGTTCCACAGTGCTGCCAGCACTCCCACTGGCATATACCTTTTTTCCGCAGAAGCCCCCTTGGAATGACACTACCTGTTCCCAGAACATCTTAGTAAAAAAAAAAAATGGCATCCACCAATCAACCCCCACAAGGAGAAGCATGGTACGTTATGTCCTTCAAAACCCCTACCCTGAAAAAAGTCCAAACATACACATAGGAACACATGGAGCAAGGCCAATGAGATGGAAGCACAGCTACTCAAGTTTCCTTACAGTGCAATCCTGTGTAACATACTGTTGGCGGAGCGACAGCTCCACTAGCGTGGGATGTCGAAATCGTGCCATGAGGCACGTTTTCGATACCTGGCAAGTAAGCGGCGCCGGCAGAGAGACTGGCACCACTCACACTGCCCCAGACCTGTAGCTGCGCCCGCCGGGGAAGGTAGGTTTTCTGCCAGTCGGGTCAAGGGCATAAATGGGGCATTCCAGGGGGGTAGGATTGGCCCGCCAGGCCCAGGAGGGGGGGAGGGATCGATGGTGCGCTCCATCGAATCCTATTCCCCTTTCCGGGCCTGTTGGGCCTTAGACGAACCTCCCGGATTTGCGCCGACCATTTTGCCGGTGCACATCCGAGGAGACCCATTGGGCCTCCTGGGGCTCTACCAGGAGACTGTTCCAGTCCCTCCCCTGGCACAAGGGCTCCTTCCAGCCTATGATTCTATGTGCTTAAAGATGCAGGTCTTCTGCCATCGTGAATCTTTGGGGCCTTAGTCTAATCTCCGGGCCGAGACTTCTAACAGCTTTCAACCATTATCCCTATTCGGTTTGGCTGGAAACATATTGAAGAATAAGCTCCCTTTGATTTCTAAGGCTGGAGTCCAGGAAACTTGACCTCAATTTAAAACTACAAGTGAAACAAATCAGCTCCTGCCAACAGAATGTAGATATGTTTGCGAAAGAAAAGGCCCCCCCAAAAAAGAAAGAAAGAAAAAGCAGTAAGTAGCAAACAGGCCTCTTAGAGCTGGGTTTTCAGTAATCTTTGCTTTCGTGAGGCATTTATCATCAAGCAACAAAACACTTATGTTTTGATTAGCAAAGCATTATCCCTCTCCCCCACAAAAATGAAATGCCCTGGTTTTATTATATTATATAATGGTATGATCATAACAATTGACCAAGCACTTGCTTCTATGCATCAAAGCAAATAGATTTTTTAGAGAAACCCTTTTATAAAGCAGATAACAGCTGATTTGGTTTCATTCCGATGGGCCAAGTCTTTGATTTTACATCTTCAAGGTAATCTAAAAAATTACCCCTTTTTATTCTGAAAAAGGAGCCGCTCCTATATTAGAGCTTTAATATCAGATCTTATTACAAAAACGGCACTTAAAATACTCCTTTTACAAGCTGCCGAGACAAACTTACAACCTTTGTTTTACTATCACATCACAATAATTGTTGCAATATATTTTATGAGGCTGTATTAAAAGCACTTGGCATTTCCGTATTGTATGAAATACTGCTCATATTTAACCTGTCCCATAAACCTTTTATTTCCATTATACCCTAATTCATTTTTTTCCACATCCGCATCAGTGGGTTCAATGGAGAGATCACACTGGTGTAGGAATTGACCATGTGTTCCAGGCTAGTCACATGATCACCATAGAAGCAGAACCTGGGACAACAGCTTTGGGGAATCTCCATAACCCTGTTCTTGTGACTTATCCGGACTGACAGCCCAAACCTACTTGTTGTTGTTCAGTCGTTAAGTCGTGTCCGACCCTTCGTGATCCCATGAACCATATCCCGCCAGGCCTTCCTATCCTCCACTATCTTCCTGAGTTCGCTCATTTTCATGTTCGTTGCATCGGTGATGCTGTCTAACCATCTCATCCTTGGCCTTCCCCTTCTCCTTTTGCCTTCAGTCTTTCCCAGCATCAGAGTCTTCTCCAGAGAGTCCTCTCTTCGCATTAGGTGGCCAAAATATTTGAGTTTCAGCCTTAGTACCTGTCCTTCCAGGGAACAGTCAGGGTTGACTTCATTTAGGATTGACTGATTTGATCTCCTAGCAGTCCAAGGGACTCTCAGGAGTCTTCTCCAGCACCACAGTTCAAAAGCATCTATTCTTCGGCGCTCAGCCTTCCTTATGGTCCAGCTCTCGCAACCATACATTGCTACTGGGAACACCATCGCCCTGACTATACGAACTTTTGTTGGTATGGTGATATCTTTGCTTTTTATTATGCTATCTAAATTTGCCATAGCTTTCCTTCCAAGGAGTAAGCGTCTTTTAATTTCATGGCTGCTGTCTCCGTCTGCAGTGATCTTGGAACCCAAAAAAGTAAAATCTGTTACTGCTTCCATTTCTGCCCCTTCTATTTGCCAGGAATTGATGGGACAGGTAAGGTGGTCTGGTATCCCCATCTCTTTAAGAACTTGCCACAGTTTGTTGTGATCCACACAATCAAAGGCTTTTGCGTAGTCAATGAAGCAGAAGTAGGTGTTTTTTTGGAACTCTCGGGCTTTCTCCATGATCCAGCGCATGTTGGCAATTTGATCTCTAGTTCCTCTGCCTCTTCGAAACCCAGCTTGTACATCCGGTAGTTCTCGGTCCACGTACTGCTGAAGCCTAGCTTGTAGAATTTTGAACATAACCTTGCTAGCATGTGAAATGAGTGCAATTGTGCGATAGTTTGAACACTCTTTGGCACTGCCCTTCTTTGGAATTGGAACGTAAACTGACCTTTTCCAATCCTTTGGCCACTGCTGAGTTTTCCAAATTTGTTGGCATATTGAGTGCAGCACTTTCACAGCATCATCATTTAGGATTTTAAGTAGCTCAGCTGGGATATTATCATCTCCGCTAGCTTTGTTGTTAGTAATGCTATCTAAGGCCCACTTGACTTCGCTCTCTAGGATGTCCGGCTCTGGGTCAGTGACCACACCAGCGTGGTCATCAGGAACATTAAGATCTTTCTTGTATAGTTCTTCTGTGTATTCTTGCCATCTCTTCTTAATCTCTTCTGCTTCTGTCAGGTCTCTGCCTTTTTTATCCTTTATCATGCCCATCTTTGCACAAAATGTTCCCTTGATATCTCCAATTTTCTTGAAGAGATCTCTAGTCCTCCCTATTCTGTTGTTTTCCTCGATTTCCTTGCATTGTTCATTTAAGAAGGCCTTCTTATCTCTCCTTGCTATTCTCTGGAAATCTGCATTCAGTTGTTTATATCTTTCCCTTTCACCTTTGCTTTTCGCATTCCTTCTTTCCACAGCTATTTGTAAAGCCTCATCTGACAGCCACTTTGCTTTCTTGCATTTCTTTTTCTTTGGGATGGTTTTAGTTGCTGCCTCCTGTACAATGTTACGAACTTCCGTCCATAGTTCTTCAGGCACTCTGTCTACCAGGTCTAGTGCCCTAAACCTATTCTTCACCTCCACTGTATACTCATAAGGGATATGGTTTAGGTCATATCTGACTGGTCTAGTGGTGTTCCCTACATTCTTCAATTTAAGCCTGAATTTTGCAAGAAGAAGCTCATGATCTGAACCACAGTCAGCTCCAGGTCTTGTTTTTACTGATTGTATAGAGCTTCTCCATCTTTGGCTGCAAAGCACATAATCTATCTGGTTTCGGTATTGACCATCTGGTGATGTCCAGGTGTATAGTCGCCTCTTGTGTTGTTGGAAAAGAGTGTTTGCTATGACCAGCGTGTTCTCTTGACAGAACTCCGTTAGCCTTTGCCCTGCTTCATTTTGCGCTCCAAGGCCAAACTTGCCTGTTGTTCCGTTTATTTCTTCATTTCCTACTTTAGCATTCCAGTCTCCTATGATGTAAAGGACATCTTTTTTGGGTGCTAGTTCTAGAAGGTGTTGTAGGTCTTCATAGAACCGGTCAACTTCATCTTCTTCGGCATCAGTGGTTGGGGCATACACTTGGATTACTGTAATGTTGAATGGTTTGCCTTGGATTCGAACTGAAATCATTCTGTCGTTTTTGAGGTTGCACCCCAGTACTGCCTTTCCCACTCTTTTATTGACTATGAGGGCTACTCCATTTCTTCTAAGGGATTCATGCCCACAGTAGTAGATATGATGGTCACCTGACTTAAATTCGCCCATGCCCGTCCATTTTAGTTCGCTGATTCCCAAGATGTCAATGTTCAATCTTATCATCTCATCTTTGACCACATCCAGCTTGCCTTGATTCATAGACCTCACATTCCATGTTCCTAAGCAATATTGCTCCTTGCAGCATTGGATTTTCCTTTCAACCTCAGACACATCCACAGCTGGACGTCCTATTGGCTTTGGCCCAGCCGCTTCACTCTTTCTGGGTCTACTTGGAATAGTCCTCCGCTCTTCCTCAGTAGCATATTGGACACCTTCCGACCTGAGGGGCTCATCTTCCGGCGTCATATCTTGTAGCCTTTTGGAACTGTTCATGGGATTTTCTTGGCAAGGTTACTGGAGTGGGTTGCCATTTCCTTCTCCAGTGGATCACTTTTAGTCAGAACTCTCTGCTACGACCTGTCCGTCTTGGGTGTCCCTGCACGGCATAGCTCATGGCTTCATTGAGTTACGCAAGCCCCTTCGCCACGACAAGGCAATGATCCATGAACGGGCCAAACCTACTTAATCCCTCAGAATGCCACTCCGAAGCAACTGGAAGTGGACAATGCCAAACCAGAAGTGACTTCCGGTTGCTTCAGAGTGGTGTTCTGAGGCCTGCAGAGGCCTATGGGAGAGATTGCAGCCCTGTTTCAGGCCTTCTCATGCCTCAGAACACCTCCCAGATGCGGCCGGAAATTGATTCCGGGAGGTGTTCTGAGGCCCACGGAAGCTATCCACAGTGCGGGGAGGCCACCACGTCTCAGATCCAAAGGAAGGGGTTGCAAGAAACGCAAGGTAGGTGGCCAAACTGCCCCACGCGAATATGTTGATTCATGAGTAGCGAATTTGCGTGTGGCGAGAATTGACTGTGCATGCTTTGTGCGCATCAGGTCTCAGGTTTAATCCCTCTAATTAACGAAGGATCTCAGGTAGCAAAGTTGGAAAAGATCCCTGCCTAAGACCTCATTTGGAAGGCCACAATCTATGAATGATGAGCTGTACTTGGGTGGGTGAGTCATGGTTTCAGGTGCAGTTGCCTGAGCATCTCTCATCTTGATTCCTGCCTTGGGCAGCAAGTCATTACTCAAGGTTGTGCAGATGTAAAAAAGAGACAGCATGACAGGTTCTGTTTAAGTAGAAGGATGTATAGTAGCCCCGGAGGTTTCCAAACTCTTTGAAAGAAAGGGAACTTAGCCAAGGTGTTTATTGATGGCTTCTTTGGTTGGTTAATTCCATTTTGCATGGCTTTTCCTGACATGATGTACAAATTAATTTAATGTGGCTGGATAGCCCTCAATGGAGATGTTTGCCTGCACAAAAGGAACCACTAGTGGTCTCATGACGGGAGAAGAAGAAGAATTGCCTGCTGCACAGTCTTCCAGGTACTTGTCTGGAAATAGAGGATGGGGAGTGTCAGCAGAATATTGGAGAAGACAAGATGAATGTGATAAGGGCAGGCAATCGCTGACAAACGCATTAATGCATTCACATTGCTAACTTGCCCCATTGCAAGAACTCAGGGTGGGTTACAATGCAATGTGCTTGATAAAACTAACAGCGTAATCCTGCCTATATTTCGGCCAGCGGAGTGTGTGCTCCGCCGGCCTTCGGTGTCACGAAAGTGCTGTAAAGTACTTTCATGGCACTGAGAGAGTAAGTGGCGCCGGAGCGGAGGCTAGCACCGCTTATTGCGCCATCCTCCAGGACCTGTGCCGCTGGACACTGGCACCGTATTTTTTGCTCCATAGGACGCATCGCACCATAGGACGCATGCATCCTATGGAGCTAAAAATCGGGGGGGGGGAGATTTTGACTTACCGGGGCTTCTGGGGGCTTCTGGGAGGCCTGCGTAACCCTCTGCAGGCCTCCCCGATCTTCATTTTGAGAATGAATGGCCATTTTCAGCCATTTCCGGTTTTCGGAAAACCGGAAATGGCCGAAAATAGCCATTTAGCGCCGAAATGAAGATCGGGGAGGCCTGCAGAGGGTCGCGCAGGCCTTCCCGATCTTCATTTCGGCGCTAAATGGCCATTTCCGGCCATTTCCGGTTTTCAGAAAACCGGAAATAGCCAAAAATGGCCGTTTAGCGCCGAAATGAAGATCAGGGAGGCCTGCAGAGGGTCGTGCAGGCCTCCCCGAAGCCCCGGTAAGTATTTTTAAAAACTTTTTTATCTTTCCTCCATAAGACGCACGCTTTCCCCCCTATTTTTTGGGGGGGGGGAGTGTGTCTTATAGAGCGAAAAATACGGTAAGTCATGCGCTGGTGGGTGGGAGGGTGTGGGGAGGGAGGACGGTGGCAGCAGGGGAGGAGATGATTAGCCGGCCCAGCTCAGGAAAAGGGTGGGAATATCGGTAGCATGCTCTGCCATATCCCCATTCCCTTCCCGGGCCGGCCTTACATGGCCTCCCCAGACATGTGCCAGCTAAACAGCTGGCGTGCATCTGAGGAGGCCCATTGGGGCCTCCGGGGCTCACACCAGGGGAAGGGGATGAATATCCCCCTTCCCCCAAGGTGAGCCAGGGCTGCGCCTGTGGGGGCTGCATCCTGCCGAGGTTGCATTGGTCGATCATTTCAGCTGGTCGCCGCATCTTAGGCAGGATCGGGCTGCCCGTGATATAAATAAACAGTTAAAATATCAAATACTAATGGGTACAATATAGCCAAAGCTAAGCACTTTTAAATCCCATTGATCTTGGTGGAAGAGGGACAAGCATGTGCGTACATCTCCTGTTAAAATCAATGACACCAAAAGGGCTTAACTTGGGTTGGATTGTACTCAGGATTCTTTTTTTTTTTAAATACCCTTTGCCTTACAAAGTTAATAATACGCTGCATTACATATCATGCAGCTTCAGCTTATTCTGTTATTAATATCTTGTTTCCTATCCTTTCAGCTAGGGAAAAGCTCTCTTTCATTATCTAGAGAAAGACCTTCTGCACCCCGATTCCCCCTTCTCTCCTGTTTCAGCATGAAACAACTTGCTATATTTTGCTCTTAGGCAAGTAAGGAGGACATGTGATCGCAGTTTACACAGTTATGCATGGTCTGGAGAAAGTGGGCAGAAAGATGTTGTTCTCCTATCTGATAAAACTGAATGAAACTGACTGTAGAGGATTCAAGACTGGCAAAGGGAAGTGCTTCTTCAAACAGGACGTCATTAATTTATGGAATTTACAGTCACAAGAGATGGTGTGATGGCCATTAGCTTACAGTAGATGTCTCTAAAAGGAGATGAAAGAAAGTCATGGATGACAAGTCTACAAATGACTACTAGACTTACAGCTCAATCCACCGTAAGGATCTGGTGGCTGTTTTGCCGCCAGGCCGGAGGTCTACTCGGGGAAGGGGATGCTCATCCCCTTCCCTGAGTGTAAACCAGGGCAGGCCCGATCGGCCTCCTTGGATTTCCACCAGCTTAAATAACTGGGTGAAGTCAGAGGAGGCCGTGTAACGGCCTAGCCGCCTGGCAGGGGGCCAGGATATGGCCGAGGCCATCCCCCACCCCCTCCCAGGCCGCCTAGGCCAATGGCCCCACTCCCTCGCCCGCCGAAACGCCCACGCCGGATCCCGACTTACCTCGTCCGGCAGCCGCACGGGCGCTCCGGCCTCCCTTGCTCCAGAGTCATCGCGAACGTGCTTTACGGCACGTTCGCGACGTCTCCCGGCGACGGAACACTCGTTCCTTTGCCCGTGCAATCCCCAGGATTGCGCTCTGTATGGCGATGAGATAGCTGCAGGTTCAGAAGCAGTATGCCTCTGAATACCAGTTGCCGGAAACAAAAATGGGAATGGGCTATTTGCCTAAATGTCCTGCTTCTGAGTTTCAAAGGCATCTGGTTAGCTTCTGCGGGAAGGACGACGCTGGACTAAGCAGACCTTTGACCCAGAAAGGCTTTCTTATGTTCTAAATTGCTCTGCCTATACACCCTTAATTCAGTGTGCTTGCCAGACTCTCCAGCCAGTGCATTTAGAGTATTTAATTCCAACTGGGATCCCTTTGAGTCCCCACCTGTATGAGAGAGAAAAACCTGGGGGGGGGGGCTATGTGCAGTCCTGATGTGATGTTCAGTCCATCGCCACTGGTGTGCCTCTGAAGCTCTCGCCAAGTAAAATATGCCGCCTCGTCATGTATGCTGATGGTACAGCATGTATGATGTGCAGAGGTACAGTAGCATGGAGTGACAGAACAAGACACACTGATGACAACATCAGAACTCCATTCGGTCAATGCAGCAGTTGGAAGAAACACTCAGGTATTTTCCAGATCAAACAGGATCCACGTTTCAATGCAGCCAACTCAACCATCTGCACCTCAACTCACTCTAACCCAGCTAACCAACCACAGAAAGACAGACATGTCTATTAAATAAAGAAAATATTTCTTTACCCAGCATGTAATTCATCTGTGGAACTCCTTGCCACAGGATGTGGTGATGGCACCTGGCCTAGATGCCTTTAAAAGGGGTTTGGACAGATTCATGGAGGAAAAGACCATCACAGCTTACAAGCCATAAGCAACCTCCTGGCTTTAGAAGTAGGTTTTCTCTGTGCCAGGTGCAAGGGAGTGACAACAGGAAACAGGTTATCTTGTTGGCTGTGTGCTCTCGGAGGCATCTGGTGGGGCCACTGTGAGATACAGGAAGCTGGACTAGATGGGCCTTTGGCCTGATCCAGCAGGGCTCCTCTTATGTTCTTATTATCTAGGCTTACCAGATCTCCAACCGGGACAGAGTGCTAGACCTTTAGGAAAACGAATGTGGACAGGTGTAGCTTGTTAAACCTTACAGTACAATCCTAGGCATGTCTACTCAGAAGCAAGCCCATTGTGTTCAGTGGGGCTTGCTTCTGAGTAGACATGCCTAGGATTGTGCTCTGAGGTTTAACAAGCTACACCTGCCCACATTCCTTCTCCTAAAGGTCTAGCACTCTGTCCCGGTTGGAGATCGGGTAAGCCTATTATTATCCCTTCTTTCAAGAGCAGTGAGGAAGACCAACCAATGCCCCTATCAGGAAGAAACATCTCTAGTCTTTCTTTAACCCTCCCCTTTCCCTCTGGCTCTTTCTCCAAAGGAATAAATTTTACCCTGACTCATTTTGTCCTTCCAGTAGTAAAACAGGCTGAGGCATTTAAAAAAAGAAAGATCTGACACAGCAGAGATGTAACCTAATTAACAGTCCACAAGTGCCAACATTCTCTAATTATTCTTCAATGTCTAGATTCCTGGCAGGATTTGAAGCAAATGGCTTCTGTTCAGTGTTGCCAATTATTAATTATAGGGTTAGACATCAATTTCTTGCAAGGTCTGTTCCAAAGCAAAAAATAATATCTCCCAATTATTTAGAGCAGTGGTACACTGCTGGCTTAAGAGAACCCTTTCTGGACTGATCTGTCTTGCATCATGTCTGCCATGGGACCCCGTGTGTTGCAGAGGATTCTGGGAAGTGTTCGAGGCTGCCCAATCAGTTCAGGCAAGGTGACACCTCGTGCTCCCTGTAAACACACCTTACAGCACACCCAACACTCCCCGGTGACTCTGCACTGTAGGGAAAGGGTTGGTCCTGCTGTAACGTGGAGCTTCACCCCCTGCCAAATCTAAGAGAGCCAACACTCTAAAAGGTGCCTCTTGGCCCAGCAAAGCATGGGGGCTGGCTTTTTAAGCACTGTTCCCACATAGTCACTGTGTGCCTTGCGTCTCCAGGAGGGGCTGGGAACGTTTCTCTCTGAAACTCTAGAGCAGTGTTTCTCAAACTGTGGGTCGGGACCCACTTGATGGGTTTCTGGTGGGTCCCAGGTGATGGAAAGATCAGGTAAGTAATTACCACAAGCCCTGAGGCTATTCAAAAACTGGATAGCTACTAATTGCTCTTCAAAGAGCTGAGCTCCTGCAGTTTGCAAGATAGCTGCTAATTACCCTGCAAGCAGCTGAGCTCTTTCCTTTAAATAAATTTATTTATTTCTAGATCACCTATTTTTAAAGTCTCGTAAAGCTAGGTGGCTCCCGATAGACTGAGTGTCATTTTAAAAAGTGGGTCCCGGTGCTAAAAGGTTTGAGAACCACCTGCTCTAGAGAAGCACTGCCAGTCACTGGAGGCACTACTGAGCTAGACGGATCAAGGGTGTAACTCAGCAGAGGACAGCTTCATACGTTCTCCTTCAGGGCCGGCCCAACCACGAGGCCAACTGAGGCAGTCGCTTTAGGTAGCGGGTTGGTGGGGGGGCACCCACCTCCATCTGCTCACTTGCCTCCACTGATCAGCTAGAGTTGATCACTGATCACTCCAGGGAGTGGGGGGGGGCAGAGGTTGGCCCATCACCAGGTAAGAGGGGCAGCATTTGGCATACCAGGAGCCGGGGTGGGGTGGGGTCATGGGTTGGCCCTCTTCTCCCTCCACAAACTTATTGGGGCTGCAATCCAACACATACTTTCCTGAGAGTAAGCCCCATTGACCACAATGGGAGTGACTTCTGAGTAGACATGCACAGGATTGCACTGTAAGATATGGGGTGTTGACTTTCATCTATGTCTGCCACATGTATCTGATTCTCTTTGTGGTAAGGCTGCCACACGCAGCCTTTGTCTCCATAACAATGAGGGGGAGAGAGAGAGAGAGAGAGAGAGAGAGAGAGAGAGAGAGAGAGAGCGCTTGCCTGCAATCGGTAAAAGCCTTGTAAACCTTCACGCTAAGTTCATCATTTCCAAGAGGAAATTACCAATGTTTTTTACACAAAAGCAGTGCTTTGTTGAATGTCATGTTTTCTCAACTGTAAGATCCCCCTCACAATACATCTTCCATCACATTTGTTCTAGCCCTTTTGTTCGCAGCCTATAAAAAAGGCAACGCTTGCTCAAAATGTCAGTTCTTCAGATCTTTATAACTGGTTTAAAGCTCTATAAAGCCAGGCCCATATTAAATCGAGTCTCTGATGACTTGAGTAGGAAAGATTCAGATTGCACAGCTGGGCCAGAAATGGGGGCCGGGGGGGGGGGGAATGACAAAACAAATACAGAACAAAACAGAACATTCCTAACCCCAAGAAAAACAGAGCTGGTGTAACCCAATATTCATCAAGAGGAAGCATCTATTCCTACTTATTACCCCCCCCCCCGAACGAAAACCTGAGAGTGTTGCTGCCTGTCAGTGTGTGAGCAACACCATGTTAAATGGACAAACAGCAACAGTCTTCACATTTTCTGGTCCCTTGAATGTAGTGGTGTAGTGGTTTGGGAGTCAGACTTAGAGCTGGAAGATCCAGGTTCAAATCCCCGCTCAGCCACGAAGCTTCTTGGGTGACCTTGTGCCATTCACTATCTGAAAAGAAGGCCCAGGCAGCGCATTTATCCGGGTATTTTCCGGATTTTCGCGCATGCGCAAAGACCGTTTTGAAGGCTTTTTGCCTTCAAAACGGTCTGCGCATGCACGAAAATCCGGAAAATACCAGGATAAATGCGCCGCCTGGGCCTTCTTTCAGAAGGCCCTGGAGCACCGACGGGGTCGGACGCTCCGAGGCCAGCTCCCGGGCCGGCCTTGGAGCGTCCGAAGGGTGGTGCGCGTCACGGAGGTGACGCGCGTGGGGTGCGCGCGTCAACCCGTGGCGCGCGTCACCGGGGGCGCCCCGCCCCCCCGCCTCGCACCAGCGACGCCTGTGCTCAGCCCCACCTACCTCACAGGGTTGTTGTGAGGACAAAACGGAGGGAAGGAAATATGTACACCACTCTGAGCTCTTTGGAGGAAGGGCGGTATAAAAATGTGAAAAATAAATAAATAAATAAATAAATTTCCAGAAACAATTTCCACAAGAAACAGACATTTGTGTCTTCATCTCCTCCAAATGCTTGTGCAGCTCTATTTTTATTCCAAAAACAAGCATGACCTTTACTCAGTAAAAGAATCCAGACATGATGACTGGCTGCCAAAAAGGCAGCCATTGGATTTTGGGATGAGTTTGTCAATTAAATAAATACATTCCTGAGAAAAGAGGTTTGATACTTTACAAAACTCCTGTTGAGGAAACATTGCCATGCAAATGTTTCCAGCCAAAAGTGTTACTATGTTGACTGTAACAATGAAGAGGGGCAATCAATCTGCATCACAAACCAGCCTTTTGAATATGGTTTTTGGGGCTTCAAGGGTAGACATTTTAGCATGTGATTGGTGCTTAACACACTAACAGCACAATCCCATACGTGTTTCCTCCGAAGTCCCACTATGTTCAATGTGATTTACTCCCACGTAAGTGTGCATAGGATTGCAGCCTACATGAAATTACTCCATGTTTGCTTAAAGTTAGCCAATTTCTTCAAAAAACAACACCAATCAAACACTAGGGAGGGGGCAAGAATTTGAAGCAGAGTGTTCAATCTCAAGCAGCCCCCAGCCTCAATTCTGCTCACATCTGATCCCACCCACTGCTGCCTGCTACCCCTCCCCAAAGGGAAAAAGCCTCATCTTGGGGGAGGGGTAGCTTAAGCAGTTGGGGGCCCCAGAGAAAACAGGAGAGCCTCACTGGGTTTCTCTTCTGGTAGGAAATGATGCTTGCAGTCCAATCCCATCACCCCCAGCAGAGAATCACTTCCTGCTGGATTAGAGGTCCAGTGAGCAATGTCCAACAGCTAGTGCCAGCAATGCATGTGATTGGCCCATTGGCCAAACTATTTATTACATTTCAGTCCCATGCACTCTACAAGGAGATCAAAGCAGCAAACATGGTCCCCTCCCATTTTATTCTCACACCAATCTTGCAAGGTTGATTAGACTGAGATACAGTAACTGGTCCAGGGTCACCCAGTGACCCTCATGGCTAATGGGAGATTTGAACCTGGGCCCCACAGTCCAGGTCCGACACGATATGACTCTCTCTCTCTCTCTCTCTCTCTCTCTCTCTCTCTCTCTCTCTCTCTCTCACACACACACACACACACACACACACACACACACACACACACCCCTCTTGTAATTTATTCCAAGTATTTGTATCCTGCCTTTTGATCTCCAAGAGGGCCCCCCCAAAATGGTTTACACAGAATGGGTCCAAAGTAAACTGAACAAATATGAAAAAAATAAAACAATATGAACAAATCTAAAAATGACTAACATCTCAAAACTGAAAAGCAGCACAGAGCAAAACATTCATAACAGGGGAAACCCACTGACTGAGGGGTAGATGGGTCTCATAGGGTAGAGAGTTCCTTGCCTGGGTGACACAAGTAAGAAGTCCTTGCCAAGAATCCTCATCGAATGAACCTCTAAAGCAGAGGTGGAAAGTCATGGGATGGGCAGATTTAGATGGGGAGGCGCCTTTCAAACAGTCTGGGCCCAAACTGCTTTCACCTCTGAAGGTGATAAGCAGCACCTCAAATTGCACCCAGAAACAAACTGGAAGCCAATGCAGACAGAATAACTTGGGGATCTGAGTCCAAACAAGGACCCTGTTGACTTTTCCCGTCAACACCTCGGAAGTGAGGTCACAAGTATTCTAATTTTACAAATGGGCCAATGAAGCTAAGCAGGCATGACTTGCCCAAAGCTGCACAATGGATCTGTTGGGCGTACCGTGTGTGTGTGTGTGTGTGTGTGTGTGTGTGTGTGTGTGTGTGTGTGTGTGTGTGTGTGTGTGTGTGTGTGTGTGTGTGTGTGTACACATGCTGAGCTGCCAGTGTTTCCACTGGCCCCGACAAGCAACATCTCTGATTGAAACTGATTGACAATTCACACTTACATTTTTAATTAAATCCTTCTGCACACCTGTTCATCAAGTGATACCTTGAGCCTACCTGCCAGACGGTTCTTTCTTTGCCCTTCAACATCAATGGAATTCAATGCTGTGAACAGTCATCCATCAGTTCTAACTGGGACAATTACTCTGCAGACAAATGTTAACTGCGTTTTTCCAAAATTACTTTGGACCACATTTTTATTCTTGCAGATCCTTTACTTTGAACTGGCTGAAAACATAATAATTCTTTGTGACAACCGACCCAAGATATTCAAGACGCATAATTCATATTTATGTCTACTTCTTTCCCTTCTCAGCTTCGGACATTATGCATTACGTTTGACTCTTAATGTTGTCCTCCGGTACCATCTGCTACCACTCAATATGCACGTACCTCAGGAAGAAAACAGGAATACATGGCAGCAGAACCTGCTCCCAAACAGATCAAATCAGACGAAGAAGAATAATTGACTCATTTAGAATTCACAGATACGTTAAATCATAAAAGACAGCCTAACAATAACATAAATTAGAATGTACATTAGGTCATGGTAGGAATGACTTTTAATTTACTGGATGGTGATGGAGCAAAAGGTGGACAGAATCACATGGACAGAATCACTGGAATGTCTCTATGGTCTAGTCAAGTATCTCACAACGTATCCCGCCGCAGTCGCCAACCCTCACCAACCACACTTGGGACAAGGCACAGGAACGACTGAGCTCTGCCTGCCTGTTCAGAACATGATGCAACTTTTGTTGGGTTGTACCATTTGCAGTTCAGAGAGAAATGTACCAGCCCGCCCTTCTTCCCAACATGGTGGTTTGGGGTGTGCAGGGAAGTTTGGCATATGGGAAAAATCCTTCACCTGCAGTCTGAATGGTACAAAGTACACCAGCAAAAACTGTGCTTGATGGATCCTCTAATAATGTGTTTCAGCTTTAATTTGACTACCGAAGCTCCTGACAGCACAGAAACAAAGGAATCTAGCAAAGGCTACAGGCACGATGGACAACACAACTGTCTCAGACCCATGGCTCATATGGAAGCAACTTCTGTAATGTCCCATCCTTGGCCCTCTGCATCCTCTCACCTTGCCTCTTCTGGAAACTCTTTCAATGAGCTTAATTCCTATATCCTTGCTTTCCACATGTCTACCCTGGTTTTCCTGGACTTTATCCTGCCCAGGATAAATTCATTCTACTCATAGGCAGGAAAACTAAAGTGGAAGGAGCAGGAGATGGAACGACTCCAGCAATTTTCAGTAGGGCAAAAGCTGGCTGAATTTGCTGGCAGTGTCCTTCCTGCCATCGCAGTAGCCACCAGCAATGCTACATGATGATGTCCTGTCATTATGAGGGAACCTCTGGGTTAAGAAACAGCTATTGGCCACCAGGAGGAGCACTCTTGCCACAGAAGAGGTGGTGGTGGTGGTGGAAAAAAGGTAAGCCAGGGTTCAGGGCACTCTTTGCAGTCACACATTCAATTCTGAGCCAAACGTTCTCTGCAGAGAACGTTTGGCTCAGCCTTACGGCACAATCCTGCATATCTATAGGGCGGCTGAGCAAGCGCTCCACCGACCTAAGGAGTCGCAAACATGCTGGAAAGCACGTTTGCGGCTCTTCACGTGTAAGTGGTGCCAGCGCGGAGGCCGGCACTGTTCACACCGCCAGCATCCCGGACCTGCGCCAGTCGGCACACGGGCAGGGGTGACAAGGGAGGGAATCAGAACAGGCTGGGAGGAGGTGAGGATATAGAAACTGAGTTGTGCCGATATCCCGAGCCCCATTTCAGCCCGGACCAGCGTTACGCAGCCTCCCCGGACACGTGCCAACTAAAGAGCTGGCGCGCATCCGAGGAGGCCCTTTGCAGCCCATGCCACTTACACTGGTGGAAGGGGACGAATGTCCCCTCCCCCCCCGAGGTGAGCCTGGGCCGCATCAGTGCAGGCTGCAATGGGCGTAGGTCGTCCGCCGCATGTTAGGCAGGATTGGGCTGTTAGTCCCGTCTCAGCTCTGCCCTGAGCCTCACCTGTTTTTATCTTCCCTGAGACCTGCGTTTTGCCTTGGATTGGATCCTATCCGTGCTTGCCCCCCTGCTCATGGTCCCATTGGGATTCTGACACCCCAGTTCCACTGAGGCAATCAAAAAGAGTAGAGATGACAGGAATTAAATGCATGGGCCCTCACCTAGGAAGTACAGACACTCTCATTTCCTGCAGAGATTGCAAGAAGACTCCAACCAGCCACCACAAACCACAGCAAACTTTCCGACTTCGGCACAGCTGCACCAATGGGGGAAAAGGATAGGATTGCGCCGTAAGTATCCCTGTCAGTGAGAGGTGACCCACGTGCTGTTGGGCTAGAAGGTAGCTTTCACTGCAACCATGTCCCCAAGGGCAGCACTTTCTTCTCCCCATGGCCAAGGGTTCACAAGTATCTTCTTGGCTTGCTAGCCAAGCATTGATCTGTCCTCCCACCCAACCGCCCGCCCGCCCGCCCACCCACACACACACACACACACACACACACACACACACACACCAGTCCACAAACATGCACTCGCAGAAAACGTCCTCTAAACCACATGCCCAAAAGCACTCCCAGGACCAAGCTGCTTGTGATTCATGATTCATTCCAGTGGGAATATACAAAAATACCTCTGCGCACATGAAGAGTGTCAATCCCTTTCTACTAAGCAAGTACAGTCTGCCCCAAGTCCTCACACAGAGTTAAGGGAGAAGGCTCTTCCACAAGCCTCAGTCCCTGCATAATGAAATGCGGTCCTGATTTTTCCCAACTCTCATCCAGCAGTTCTTCACAATTAAAATACTCTTAACTGCCCTCTAAAATACTCTGCCCTCTAACTCTCCAGCCGTATGCAGTCTCTTCATGTTTTGCCCCCACCCAGACACAGCACAGTAGCTGTGTATCAGGTATGCGTCAACACACCAGCTGATTGTGTGATGGGGCTGAAACTAAATCCCCCACCGCCTCACTCTTCCATCTATCATGGTGGCCATTGCTGGGGGTGGAGTAAGGGGCCTGCTTCTCCACGCTATCCCATGGTTACAGGATGGATTAGGTCAGGGGGGAGCAGGACCCCTGGAAAGACAAGAAGCGGGGAGTGTTGCTGAGTGGGGCAGCAAGGGGGAAGAGGCTGGCGAAAGGGAGGCAGGAGAGAGCAGTGGCAGAAGAGTCACAGGAGGGAGAAGGGCTAGGTATCTCGCACTCGGCCTGTGGAGTTTCACAAGATTGTTACAACCTTTTGTAATGTGCAAATAGCTCATAAGTAAATTTTGTCTGAATTCTCCTGTGCTTCCAGCTAGTCTTATTAAAGCCACTAGTCATCAACCATACATGGAACTTCCCCGTCTCTTCCCCAGACACAAAGCTCCATTTCAGCAACTAAAAATAAACCATTACCTCACTGGTATGCAAATTAAGAAACCGGTGAATGGAAAATACCATCAGATGCAAATGAAATCCCTTTGGGTTCACTGAAACTTTTCCCCATCGATTTCCCCGTTCTTCAGTTGCAGTCCTTGATTTTGTCCTCTGCCGTGTCAACAATAACAACAACAAAAAAACACCTAACAGCTCTCCCAGAGAGCAGTCTGCAGATGCTTTAACAATGTCTACTCCACAAGGACAATATTTTAATGAGCTTCTAAATTTAACTTTTCAGAAGTGGCGCTCACTTGTGACCTAGAATCTCACTCCATTGCAACTTTCTTCAATGCACTTGTTAAGGGCTTTGCGTTCAGTTGAAATAGTTGTCTTAAGATGCATAGTACTTTAAAAAAAATAGGGGAATTATTATTCGTGATGGATTGATCCCCCCTTCCCAGTTAGGCTCATAGTTGGGCTTGCACTGTGGTGATCAGCAACCTACCTCCACCATCAGTCTAGTCACCAGTCTAGTAGCCTTACCAGTCTAGTAACATTTGGATGAAAGAGCCACAGGGGTCAATGACACGGAACTCTCTCCTCTTCCAAGGAGGTGAAGCCTCAAAAAGCTGGTCAGAGTGGAAAGCTTTATTGGAGAATAAACAGTGTCCAAGACATTCAGTATGTTGCCTTCTTCAAGGGCCAAGAGAAGGGTTCTTCACACATTGAGTTGTATGCAAGGACCAGTGTCTGCACATGTGACATGTGAACCATTGTACATGCATTCACTTAAACCTAGGGATGGAATCTCTCACGGATAGGGGACAGACTGTACTTCTGTCCATGTGCTGACCATAATGTTCAAAGAACTGTACAAATCAACAATCTCGCGCTCTTCTCATGGAATCCTCCCTTATTGTAGTAAACATGGAGTGGGGAAAACAGGAAGACACCCACTGGCCATGCCGCCCCCCCCAGTGTCCAAACATTTGGATTCCATGAGAAAAGGCCATATCCATGTACACCACAGAAGCGGTAACTCTGATTATCTAAAGGTGCCGTTGCAAGGGATACAAGGGTACTGCTCTTTTTTTTCCAAGAAAGTCAACTGCATGGCCACCAGAGGGTGCGGCCAGCCAGCATGCCAGCTACAGGCACTGTGGCGAGTGGATGCAGCCCCACTGCTCCCTCCTGGCTATTACTGAATGCAGGGAGGATTTCGGGGGAGAACAGTTTTGCACTGAAAATTCATACAACGTAGTGGGTGAAGAAGAGCTCTAGAGTTCTGTTCCGCATATTGTGGCAATACATTCAAAGCTTGTTCTCTCGACAACATGGTTCATTGGCACTCAAACTCCACCCTCCCTTGAATTTGTGGATCCCTTTGGCTTCAAAACTGTGGTTGCCAGTTTCTATGATATGAAATGAAAAGGTGAAAAGATATTTTGCTTCACATTTCCATGGCTTAGACAGAGTTAACAGGTCAGCAACACAAAAGCAAAGAACAAAATTCCATTTCTGCTCAAAGCGAAGGAAAGAGGTGACCCTACCAAGTATCAAGCAGCATATCAAAACAATACTTAAGGAACACATCATGCTTTCATTTAATAATCCCTTTTGCCCTAGCAAAAAGATCAAAAGACCCACCACATTGCATCAAACAGACTTATGGTGCTATAATGCTCGGATGTATCCAAGCCAATGGCATTTCTCGGTGGAGATCAGACTGTGGCCCAGGGACTTATTTTGTATCCTTATTAAACATTCACACACAAAGTCTACCTGAAGAAACATGAAAGCCAAAGTTAGTTCTGAAACACAAGCTGAAGGAGGCAACAAAAATGGCAGTATACATTCTATCAAGTTTCCACCAGCAGTACAAAACTTGCTTCCCTGCCATCATCGCACATTCTAATGAATTTTCTTGCAGGTTAACAGTACAACCCTACTCACGTCTACTCAGAAGTAAGTCCCATTGTGTTAAATGGTGCTTACTCCCAAGAAACTGGGCATAGGATTGCGGGCAGACAGCCCAGTCTTATGCGATCCGCCACTGAAAGTCCCAGACAACAGCACAAAGTCACGTGCAAATGGTCAGAGGTCCTGCATATATTTTTTTCCACATACACAACAGCCACTCACAGAAGCCCCAGCGGAGCAGGTAGGTTGGCGGCAGGGCAGTTGGGGGGGGATTGAGGGCAGCTCAGCGCAGGGAGCAGGCTGGGCAGAGGGCAGGCGGGGGAGGATCTCGGCAGCTGCGGTGCATGCCAAAATCCAATCCCCCTATTCCCTGCCCCAAGTCTCCAGTCTCCTCAGACTTAAACCAGCTAACTAGTTGGCATAGATCCAAGGAGACCCATTGGAGGCCAGGTGACCTACGGGGAGGTAAGTAAGTAACAAAGATTTGTACTTACCTCTCCTGAGCCGGCTGGTTCCCCCCCCCCCCCCAGCATGTAGTGCACGCTCCGTCAGCGGCACGGCATGCTATGGGCTGACGAGGGATAGGATCGGGGCCTCAGACATGTAACAGTTGGTCAATATCAAAGAGACAAAAACAGCTTATGCCTCTCACTAGAGTTAATGGAAATTTGCTAGTTAAAACTCAAACCGCTTATCAATCTGAATTGCTACTTAAGGAGCCACAGTCAAGAGAGGTCAGTTGGGGTACCACAATTCTACAAAAGACAGCAGATCAAAAGTACTGATGGCCAGACTCCCCACGGCTAGAGCTGGAAATGGGTCACCAATTACAAGTTTTTTTTTTTTTTTTTTTTGCAAACTTAGAGGAAAATCCACTTTTTCCCTTAGAGTTCTAAACTTTCTTATAATGTTGGTTGCACTAAGTGATGAAAAACCCTTACCATTTTTGCTGCCCTATTCACAGGTACCCTGTTTCCCTGAAAATAAGACCTCTCTTGAAAGTAAGACCTACCGTCATTTTTGCGTGATTTTTGCTGGCACTCATAAATATAAGACCTCCCCTGAAAACAAGACCTAGCTAGGATCATCAGCCAGACGGACACTACCCCCTCGGCACCCCCGTGACCCCCCCCAGCACTTACACTTTGACCGATTTAAGCTTCATTCTTTCCCGAGGGTGCAAGGCTCTTGCCTTCTCCACACGGAATAGCTCTGAAGGTGAAGGGGCTGGGCCACCTCGTGCCGGCTTGTAAACAGGGACTAGGATGGGCCGCAACTTACAGTACCGCCCCCAACGTAGGAACGCCTCCGATAGTTCTCTCCTGAGAGTTTCCAACTCAGTCCTAATTGTACCATCTGAGGTTGGCTTAAAATTGCATCTATTTGTAGTTCAAGTCCTGGACCCCAATTAGTGTTCACGGAGAGCCAAAAAAACACCTCAGCAACATCTCTAATCAGAAGGCCTTCCAAAGCGAGCCAAGGACGCCGTGAAGAGGCGGGATGTTGCATCACATGCATAGAAACGGAAGAAGGTGCCCATAGAAATGTTCAGAAGGGCACATAGTACAGTCTTCTCAAAGGATTAGGTTGCCCTGCTCTGCTCTTCGAAGACGTTATAAGCCAGAAACATCAGTACACACCAAAGGCGTCGCTCCAGTAGGGGCGCGGCCGTACGTTTCGCTCGTCCTAGCCCCGTTTACCGAGCGAGCAGGAGGCGGCCCCGCCCCCTCACTGTCGGAGCCATTCCCCTGCGGAGAAAGCAGCAGGCAAGAGACCCTGCCTGCTGCTTTCTCCGCAGGGGAATGGCGCCGACAGTGAGGGGGCGGGGCCGCCTCCTGCTCTCTCGGTAAACGGGGCTAGGACGAGCGAAACTTACGGCCCCGCCTCTACCGGAGTGACGCCTCTGGTACACACCATGGATTCCTCCCGACGTATCACATAGCAGCGCCATATTCAAACAACATTGGTTTACACGACTGATCCAGTTCGGACATCTGGGCCACAATAACGTATTTTGTGCAGTGAGGGAATCAGGAGCAGAGCAGGCCTCAGGTTTCATGTATGACAATGTTTCTGAACAGCACAGGCAAATGCCTGCAAATTGCCTGTTCTGTTCCTTCCCTCTCCCAAAAGGGGTAAAAAGACCCATCAAATCAGTCACCTGTGACTGCCTAATTCTGACAATGTATTTGAACATTTCTATCTGGCCTTTCCAGCCACACAAAGCTCAAGGCCACTTACAAACAGATTAAAACGACACTCAAAAACAGCCCCAAAACAAATCACAGCCAAGAGCCAACAAATTAGATTCAGGATGACTAATTAAAGCCCTGCTGGGAAATGATGTCAAACTCCCAGGGCAAGGAATTCCACAGCTTTGGAGCCGATGCAGAGAAGGCCCTCTCTCACATCTCACATCAGTGAGCCTCAGAACGTGGGAGGGGTATGCAAGTGATCTTAATATAAGCAGGCAGATTCATATGGTATCCTGTTCCTAAGGGCCTAAATCCTATCCAACTTTCCAGTGCTGGTGCAGCCATGCCAATGGGGCATGCGCTGCATCCTGCAGTGGGGGAAAGTCATGGATGCTTCCCATTTGTTCCTTTACCTTGAGACTGCTGCATCGGCGCTGGTAAGTTGGATAGGATTAGGCCCTAAAGCATTTAATGGTGCTTGGAAACAGACCAGTAGCCAGTGACATTGGCAAAAGTCAGTTACAAGCATCTGAAAACACAGACTATAATTCACGTAGTGTAGGTTGTACCTTCCTCCCATACAAAGGACCGTCACTGAGTGACAGATGCCTGAACTGGATACTGTGTTTGATCTTACAGAGGAACATCATTTCCAGAAAGGATAAATTATGTGTATGAATTTAACACACACACACACACACACACACACACACACACACACACACACACACACACACACACACACACACACACAACAAGTCAGGTATTGACTGATGAAGGCCAGTCTTGCTTGGGACACCAACAGATGTTTGCTGAAGCCTTTCTATTGGTACCATTATAACGAGCAAACTATTATTTATAAAGGAAAGAGGTATCATTGACGAGTACTTCCTGTGGCCTAGAAAATTGCAACATGTATATGGGCTTGTACATTTGCAGCTAATGGGACTGGCCACTGCTGTCTATCCAGGCCTTATCACCCTGAGAACAACAATTATCTCCACCCGTTCTCAGAGTTTATTACATTCTCGGCAGGTGACAAATAATCACCCTGAACGAAATTAATCCCCAGCTTAACTAGCATAGCTAGGCTTTTGTTTTGCCTTATCCTTTTAATCACAACCCCAACTCAACCAGAAACAGGGAAAAGCCTAACTAGGAATGGGGGGGGGGGAGGAGATAAAATGTGATATGTAAATTCCAGCAATGTTCTCACCAGTATGAAGGTTTTTAAGCATGTTTACAATGATATGGACAAAATTACCAGGACCACATGGTAAGAACCACGCCCCAGATAACAGTTGCTGGGGGCAGACTCCAAGGGGAAGCCCTACTTGTGGAAGACCATCATGCCCTACTTGCGAGCTCCCCAAGGCACACCACTGGAAGCAAAATACTGCACTAGATGGATCCTGGTCTCAAACAGAGATGCAATTCTTACGTCCTTTTAGCAAAACCTCACAACAGCGATTTTCAATCTTTTTCATCTCAAGGCACACAGACAAGGTGCTAAAATTGTCAAGGCATACCAGCAGTTTTTTGACAACTGACAAGGCACACCATACTGCTGGTGAGGGGCTCACATCCACCAATGGCCCAACTAATAAATGACTCTCCCCCAAACTCCTGCAGCACACCTGCGGACCATTCGCGGTGCACCAATGTGTCGTGGCAGCGGCACACTGGTTGAAAATCACTGTCTGACACTACAGAGCTACAAGGCTCGCTGCCGCTGCCAAAGCCTAAAAAAAGAGAAAAAAAGCAGGGCACACAAGCCACTGCTGCCGAAAACGCCGTGACAGGGGGTAAGTGATGCCCCCTGCTGCCCCCCCAGGCCTGATGCCCAGGGGCGGTACGCCCTCCCTGTGGAACTCCTTGCCACAGGATGTGGTGATGGCACCTGGCCTTGATGCCTTTAAAAGGGGTTTGGCCAGATTCATGGAGGAAAAGACCATCACAGGTTACAAGTCATAAGCAACCTCCTGGCTTTAGAAGTAGGTTTTCTCTGTGCCAGGTGCAGGGGAGTTGCAGCAGGAAAGAGGTTATCTTGTTGGCTGTGTGCTCCCTGAGGCATCTGGTGGGGCCACTGTGAGATACAGGAAGCTGGACTAGATGGGCCTTTGGCCTGATCCAGCAGACAGGCTCTTCTGATGTTCTTATGTTCTCCCGCCCACCCCTTTCTTACACCACTGCAATACAGGGAGCTCTGTACCCTGCTCCACCATCT
This sequence comes from Plestiodon gilberti rubricaudatus, assembly GCA_026170595.1. Classification (NCBI taxonomy): domain Eukaryota; kingdom Metazoa; phylum Chordata; class Lepidosauria; order Squamata; family Scincidae; genus Plestiodon; species Plestiodon gilberti. The sequence continues at coordinate 9,065,767 of JANXHW010000001.1, forward strand.
GAGGTGCAGCGGGAGGGGCATGATGGACAGAACCTCCTTCGTAAGAACACCCAGGTTGTGGAACTCTTTGCAATGTGAGCCCCATCTAGCCCAGCCCATATTCCTTCGAGAGCCAGCAAACGCGTTTTGTTCAGCTGCCCAGTCCACTAATATGCTCCCTTCTCTCTGCTTGCTGCTCAGTGTTTCCTTTCTTTATGTTGTTGACTGCCTGTTGTTTTATTAATGATGGTTTTATTAGACTGTGAATCACCTTGGATTTTCTGTGGTGGAATGGAAAGGGGAAGCTTGAGCTTACCTGTAAATTCCCCTTCTCAGTGGTTCCAGGGTGACTCAGTCTTGGCGTCTGGGAAGACCCTCCCTCCTGGACAGGCAGGGTCAGATGATCCGAGTATTCCTGGGGGAGGGGCTCCCCACGGTCCCCAGACGGACCTTGCCCAGAAGGCAGAAGGGTCAACTCTTTGTTCTGCAAAGAGCAAGTTCTTCCTTTAAATATTCTCAAGTTTAGACAAGGAGCTCTGTGCAGGAGTTCAGACCAGCAGTCAGAGCCAGTCAAGAGCAGACAGCAGTGGTCTGCAGCGGAATCCGAGCCACAGGCTGCTCTTCTCCTTCCCCAAGCGCCGAGAGCCTCCAGCAAGGCGTGCGGCGGGAAAGAAAGTACGGCCCAACGACAGCCTGGGGAAGAAAGATCTGAATGTTTAACAAACAAATAATCCACTATCATGGCCCACCTTTGTTGTTGTTGTTCAGTCGTTAAGTTGTGTCCGACCCTTCGTGATCCCATGAACCATATCCCGCCAGGCCTTCACTATCTTCCTGAGTTCGCTCATTTTCATGTTCGTTGCATCGGTGATGCTGTCTAACCATCTCATCCATTGCCTTCCCCTTCTCCTTTTGCCTTCAATCTTTCACAGCATCAGAGTCTTCTCCAGAGAGTCCTCTCTTCGCATTAGGTGGCCAAAATATTTGAGTTTCAGCCTTAGTACCTGTCCTTCCAGAGAACAGTCAGGGTTGATTTCATTTAGGATTGATTGACTGATTTGATCTCCTAGCAGTCCAAGGGACTCTCAGGAGTCTTCTCCAGCACCACAGTTCAAAAGCATCTATTCTTCGGCGCTCAGCCTTCCTTATGGTCCAACTCTCGCAACCATACATTGCTACTGGGAACACCATCGCCCTGACTATACGAACTTTTGTTGGCATGGTGATATCTCTGCTTTTTATTATGCTATCTAAATTTGCCATAGCTTTCCTTCCAAGGAGTAAGCGTCTTTTAATTTCATGGCTGCAGTCTCCGTCTGCAGTGATCTTGGAACCCAAATAAGTAAAATCTGTTACTGCTTCCATTTCTGCCCCTTCTATTTGCCAGGAATTGATGGGACCAGATACCATGATCTTAGTTTTATTAATGTTGAGTTTCAAGCCAATTTTTGCACTCTCCTCTTTCACTCTCATCAAGAGGCTCTTTAGTTCTTCTTCACTTTCTGCCATAGGCCCAGACAAAACATGCAGCTATTCTTGGGAAAAACATATCCATGGTTTTCAACTCATGTGCAATTTGCAACCACACGTGCGCTGCAATCCAGGACTTTCTTCAAAGCAAAAGATGTGCTAGTCCCTCCTCCGGCACTGCCAATCATCATCCTTCCGCCAACTTCCTGTGTCCACACATGCATCCCAGCAGCACTTGCCAGAGGAAAGGAGTGGGAGCTTTCCCATCCCCCGAAGGATTGCCTTTCTGAAGGCAGTAAATGCCCAGCTCTTGCCAGGGACTGCAGGATTCATGCGCAGTTTGTTTTCTGTGCCAGCATGCATGGAGCTGACCCGCTTGCACTGGAGCAAGCTGCCAGCCACTCCTTCGGGCTTCCAAGCAAGCAGGCATAGAATTGTGCCCAGAGCAGGTCTCCCCCCCCCCCATCCTATACAGAGATGGCTGCCCTTTTAAGCCAAAAACAAGGAGAAGGCAAGCTGCAGCGAAGAAGGGCTCTGCCAGGAGCCAGTCTAGGGATTGTCTCACCTCCTCTGAGGACCCCTCCTTCTACCACCCTATCGCCAGAAGCCATAACAAAGTCTGAAATCCTACAGCTTTATCACACTTGTCGGACAGCCTCCTTTTCCAGTACGCTGCCATCCATCTTAACATGGTGCCTTGTTGGAGCAACATCTGGAATACCAAGTAGTCTCTTGGTCCACAATTGGACTTTGATTTCCAACGTTTGCACCTCTCTGCATTCCTGTCCACTTCTACTCTGGTTAACAACAAACTAGAGTAGTGTTGGGTGTTTTTTTTTTAATCCATGCAGCTGCCAGATGGAAAAGCATAGCTTACTCTGCACACCCTTTAAGAGGTGATGATACAGTCACCATTGGTCTCTTTCTCTTGCACGTGGCACATCTGCCCCATCGAAGCCTACTATACGGACAGGTATATACCACAGCTATTGCAACATGGGGGGTGGGGGTGGGAAAAGGAGAGGAGTTAAACAGCCAGACAGGCAACACCCACCAGTCTGTTAACCCCCTCACATGGTTCTTTGAATGCCACCACAAGGGGATTCCACAATCCCACCAGCTTTATTTATTTATTTATTTATTTAAAGAATTTGTATCTCGCCTTTCTCCCGGCAAGGGCACTCAAGGCGGCTTACAACATTAAAATAACATATACATTAAAATAATTAACAAATAATTAAAACAATTAAAACAAACAACCCCAGTGGGGTTTAATCATGTGTATTGTTTTGATTTGATTTGATTTTTAGGAGTATAATTATTTTATGTTATATTGCACACCACTTTGTCCTTCAGGAAAAGAGGCATATAAATCTTTTACATAAATAAATAAATAAATTCCTTTTACAAAAGGAATGGGGGAGGGAGGGACTCCCCACTATGGACTCTTTTACCGACCACCTGCTGCTATCTACTAAAGACCATTCTCCTGTTACCTGGTGAGATGTGGGAGTGATCACACAATCCAATATTAAACTGAACCACCACCACAAACGTTATTTATAACAACAATAAACAGCTTGCTTTTATTTGCTTAGATATCCTGTTGCTTGTCAGGTCACTCTAATAGTAATGCTCAAGTATTGACTCTAGACCCTGTGACTAGTTAAATTCTTTACGTAATTTAGAGCCCAATCCTATTCAGGTCTACTCAGAAGCAAGTCCCATTATAGTCAATGAGGCTTACTCCTAGGTATGTGTGGATAGGATTGGGTCATCAATTAGATCTTCCTATCCCCAACCCAGCCACACTCACACACTGGAAGGTTTCCCTGGAAAGCAAGCTGGTTCCACACACTCTTCTAGCAGGACTCTCGAAGCTCCTCAGGCCCTCACACCAAGGGATTCAGGACACATGTACCAAATGACCACGTGAAGACATCACCAAGTCATCAGCTACTAAGCGACTTCTGGGAAGGCTTTTTTTAAGCTCTCTCCTCCAACTTCTTTAGTGATTACCAGCCACAAGTTCCTCTCCTGGTCTTTGAGTTATCCGCCTCGTCGTCCTGGCAAAACTGTCTCTCAAATCCCAGCAACAACCAACAAGCCAACAGGGGAGGGGGCCATTGGTCGGCCAGGACCAGGAGGGGGGCTGGGCCGGCCTTACATGGCCTCCCCGGTTATGCACCAGCTAAAAAGCTGGTACGCATCCGAGGAGGCCCACTGGGGCCTCCAGGACTTATACCGGGGGAAGGGGATGAATGTCCCCTTCCCCTGAGGTGAGCCCCAGTCACACCGATGCAGGCTGCATCCTGACTAGGATGCAGCAACTGGCCATTTGGTCAGCTACTGCATCTTAGGCAGGATTGGGCCGTAAAAATGCACCCAGGCTGATGTGAGTATTTGCCACCTTTGCTTTAGCTTGGCAAAGCAGCATGGACATGGTGGAGACAATGGCATATTGGTAAAAAAAAAAATCTGTACCACAGAAAAGCAGGAGTGTGCCAACATGCCCCGTAAGAGACAGCACAGCGAGTCAGCAAGACAGGCTGTTCCTCTGGATCCCAAGCAACACAAAAACACTTTAAAATAAACTCCAGAGCTGGCAGATGTGTCTTGTAATCAAAACTGTAGCTCAAGGGCAGAAGCTCTGATGTGTCAATCGAACAGCAGAAAATGGAGGTTCCTGGAATGTGGATGGCCCAGCATTTTCCAGAAGCAGAGAAGCGAACTAAGGAAGGCTAATAGTGTCACTTCAGCAAGTCCGGGCAGTTAATGTTTCTGATTGTCATCTCTCCGATACCATGGTGAGGAGGGAAAGACAGCAAAAGTCTGGCTGAATCAGTTCCTTCCTACAAGCCCTGAAAAAAAAAAAACACCTCCACTTCAACCACAATTCCGCTATAATTCCAAAGAAAAATTCCAAAACTCCTCAAAAAATATAAGAAAAATTCCAAAACTCCTCGAATGATCTTTGGGGCTCTGTGCTGTTCATAGTGGGATTGTCAATTGCAGCTCCCCATGTCTGCCACTTAGGACGTCCACAACTTCCCCCCGTGTTCTGAAAGGGGCAGGGAGGCGATCACCAGTCAAGCAGCCCTGGGTGTTTCCTTCACACATGAATCTTCCTCTTATTCACGAAGTCTGCACTTATAGTGCATGGTCAGTAAGAGTACAAGAGGAAGAGAGTAGACCCAGGTCCCTGAGAGAGTTGCAAGGGGGGCATCGGGACGGCCCCGACTCCTGCAGAGCACCCTGGCCAATGTTCTCAGAGAAGACCATAATGGACTAAGGCGATAGACTGCCACTGACACAAGAGCATCTTGCCTTCTTGGAATACTTGACCGCAGCCAAATAGTAGGCAGTCAATGGACAAGATGTGACCATGAAAGAATCGAATTAGGGTTCAACCCAGGAGACTTCAGTTCCGTGCACAAGGCTACAAGCTGAAGCATCTCCTTGGACTGTGAAAAGATCCCAGATAGTAGAGTGACTCCAACCAGTCAGGTTGGCCACCAGCTCACTTCTTCACCAGGAAAGGTTTTAAAAGCTTCCTTCCTGTTCAAGTTAGGACTCTGTTTGGCCAATGGCCGCCTTTGCAGCTTCAAGCCTGGCTTGAGCCCCAGGCCTGGGGGCTCCTGCTTGATAGCTGCTGATGACTTTGCCCGAGCAGACTGTCAGCCCAAGTCTAGCAGCAGGCTGTTGCTGATGTTGGAAAGGGAACGTTGGATCAGCTGAACCCGGCTTTGATCTGACAAGGATCAGATCATGTAAATATAGGTTTGTGGCCATGTGCCAGATATCTGAAGTTCCACACGATGAACCCATCTATGTCGCTGGCTTTCAGACTTTTTACCTTCCAGGAAACCCTCTTCACTTTGACTCAGACCAGGTTTGATGAGATTTGAAGGGCATGATGACTGTCACTCTGGCTACTAGAGGGGCTGGTTTCAATCCCTAGATAAGCTCAAGCATGGGGGAAAGATGGGCCACTATCTCAATCAAGTTCTACAACAAGCCCATTAAGCAGAAGAGCAGCACTGTGACCCCCATGCCGTGATGGAAAGCCAAGACTGAGCAATAGTGGGTGGCCTAAGGCCAGCAAGTGCGTTCACTGCAAAGAGGAGTTTTGGAACAGGGGCTTCTGTAGACTTTTGAATATCAGCTGCCAGGGATTGGCAGGAAGTGGCTCCGCTTGGTAGCTCCTGGAGGCCTCTGGCTACTGCTGTTGACAAAAGAACGCTGGATTTGGGTTTGATCCAGCAGGACAAGTCTGACGTTCTTATCTCTCGCCTGCTTCCAGGCTACGCTACACTTATCAGGAGCATCACGCTCTGGTTCTTCTCGTGCCAAACACTGAAGAGCGGGTGCTCAACACAATAGAACGTCCTGGCAGACTGCAGAGCAAGTCTCCTTCTCCTAGTGTCTGTTATTCTAGTGTAATGATGAGGAAGCAGAAACATTTATCAAGATGACACATCATGGCTTTCAGCAATTCAGACATCCAGATATGGGCTTGTGAGTAAATGTCAGTTTCTGGGATCGCCTGTCAGCTTTCTGAGCGGCTGCTGTTAAGCAACAGAAATACAGCAGACGAACCTTCCTGCTGAACCAGGAGAATCCGCCGGGGGACAGTGCAAAGGGAATATACCTGGAAGGGGATGGAATGAGCCACTCTCTGTTAATCTAGACGATTTATGAAACAACTCTCAACTATGACAGAAAGCACAAGATATTTGCACATAAAGGCAGATGGGGCATAATCAATTATGCACATTATAAATAAATTTTAAATTTTATTGATCAATTATACAATTATAATTTGCATAAACTGTTATAATGACATAAATATTATAACCACGTAAATTGCAATTAAGAAACGGGGGGAAATTGAAAGGAAAAAAGACGGTCCTGCAGGAGGCTGAGGGGAAAGGGGAAAGAAGGGTGCAATACGAAACCTGCTTGAATAGATCAACAATGACACTAGCCTTCGCCTGGGGGGGGGAGGGTCGCACCAGTGGCACCTCCATAGCTCACTAACAGAGCACAGAGTCAGCATGCAGGAAGTCCCAAGTTAATCCCTCAGATGGCACTTTAAAAAGGGCTGGATAACATCCCTTCATGATCCCTTACAAGCCAATCTTATGCATATCTACTCAGAAGCAAGTCCCATGGAGTTCAATGGGACCTACTCCCAGGTAAATGTGTGTAGGGTTGCACCTGCCTGAGACCCTGGAGAGCTGCTGCCAGTCAGAGTTGACAATACCAGATTGACCAAATGGCCGGATTCAACATATGTCCGCTTTACATGTGCATTTTGTTGAGGGGAGAGTTGGGGGAGGTGGGGTTAGAGAGGAATGGAGGTGACAAGGAGAAAGGGGAGAGTTGTCACATGGAAACTAGGAGGGGCTTATTTTCCGCTAACACTTGTAAGGAGGAGGGAACTTGGTAAGTGCAGTTTTACTAGCCTCTGCCTAACATACTACATCCACCAAACCTCCCTCTTCCACAGAAGCATTAACACAAAGGACTGCCACCCTTCTTTCCATATGGCAAGCCTTCCATTTTCCTTCTCTCTAGGCTTACCAGATCGTCGACCGGGACGGAGCGATCTCCCCTTAAGGGGGTGGAGCACGGGGGGGCCAGAACACGTCACGTTCTGCCCCCCCCCGCGCTCCGCCCCCTTAAGGGGAGATCGCTCCGTCCCGGTCGACGATCTGGTAAGCCTACTTCTCTCTCTCACTCCTCTAAAAATACTCACACTTCTAAGCAAAGAAAAATGGCAGAGGTGCCACTAGTACAACCCACCACAGATCAAGGCTTGACCCATGTGTTGGTCCTTCCCCCCCCCCCCCCCGACGAAGACTGGTCAGTCATCTAAAACCAAAAAATCTTTTACATGGCTTCAATACACAAAAGTTTTTATTTCTCTGGAACTTCTGCATCTAAAACAAGTTTCATGATATTGCAGCGAGTCCTTTTGCATGTATCAGAGTTCCCAGCACTACTGATCTCCATCTGATTTCTTTCAACTTTCTCAGTGAAAAACCCTGGACGTCCAGGTGAAAGGCTGCAATTCTATACACACTTTCCTGGGAATAAACCCCATTGAAGACAATGGGACTTACTTTTGAGTAGATATGAATAGGACTGAGCTAAAAGTGGGCACTTTCAGAGCCCTGTGAGCTGGGAATAAGGTAGAGGGTAAAGGTATTCCTTGCTCGAAAGCCAGTCGTGTCCAACTCTAGGGTGCAGTGCTCATCTCCATTTCTAAGGCCGAAGAGCCAGCACTGTCCGAAGACGCTTCCATGGTCATGTGGCTGGTGTGACTAACAGAACATTGTTACCTTCCCGCCACAGCGGTACCTATTTATCTACTTGCAATTTCTTGCTTTCAAACTGCTAGGTTGGCAGGAGCTGCAGCACTCGGGTCTTGAACTGCTGTCCTACCGACGTTCCAGTCTACAGTTCAGCGTTGTAACCACTAAGCCACCACAGCTTGGGAATACACAATATAAATTTTAGAAATAAAATAAACCAGGGGTGGCCAACCTTTCAACATGAATGCTGGCCCTTTAAATGGCTGTATAGGTGAGGGCATTTCAGCAGGTGCAGCTGCTTTAGCAGCACCATCAGCACTTGCAGCTGCCAAGATTCTGTCTTCTGCACAACTCTTAAGAACACAGAGGCCCTAATGGTGGAAGGTTGGCCACCCCTGAAATAAACTACCTAATATGTATTATATTTTGTATCCTACCAAACTCAAGATGGCTTAAATACTTCCCCCTCCTATTTTGTGTCCACAACAGCCCTGTGTGGAGGGTGAGAGAGGTGAGCAATTGGCCTACACTGGCTCAGTGAGTGTCATGTTACCTGGGTCCCTCCTGCCTTTTGCCTTCACTGAGGCCATCACATCACATGCTAATGATAACATTTTGCAGTGCCTCCAGATGGCTGATTTAGCATCTTTGGAGCCACATCCAGATCACAGACTACTAACCAGCCATCCCTCCGTGAGCCAATGCACTCGAAATTCTCCCTGCACGTTCGCTCTTTTCCCCTACACTCACAAAGGCAATGATGCATCTTCAGATGCGCCCATCTACAGTATTTCATGCATGAAGCACCACTTTTTCATGGTAAATTGAGCGGAATCTTTGATTCAAGTGACTGCAGCCTCTGCATTGCTGCAGCCTCTGCGCTGCTTTTCACCTCCAAGCTTAAAATAAATCAAAGCCACCCTCAAATTCACGTGCTGCTGGTTTTTTTTTTTTTAAAGGAGAGGAGGAGGGAAAAAAACACACTACTGCAGGAATAAAGGGCTGAAAAGAAATATTGTACTGCTGCACACCTGCATTAATGGTTGCGGTTATACTAGCCCTGTTCTCATGACACCTCCAGGATGAGGGAGCACATGTAAAGAGGCACGCTACACGTGTTCAGCAGAATTTCTGCATGGTGCATACATGTGTATAGCGCATAGGTGGCCAACCCACGGCACGGGTGCCACTTAGTGGCACGCCAAGCCTTTTGAAGTGGCACGCACTGCTGTTCCTGCTCGAGCCAAGTGCTGAAGTCCTTCTCGCTTTCTCAACCTCAGCGCACCTTTCCAAGCTTGTGGCACTAGAGGGGTCTCTGCACCCCACTGCGCCTTATTCTTCTTGCGCTGTCACTGTGCTTTAAATATTTTCATTACTTTAGATTTATTTATTTATTTAAGTGGCACGCTCAAGATTATCTACATAAAATGTGGCACACGGTGTGCCACAGGTTGGCCACCACTGGTATAGCGGATCACTCACTGGGAGCTTCCTTCCTGAGGAAACAGCAGCCATAGGCAATGGGGTGTTATAAGTACATCTCCCTGAACCCCCTCCCTTTTTGTCCTTATTGTCCATTCTTCGTTATACTGTATTATGAACTCTGATACTAATACTATTTTATATGCCAACAGGGGCATCGGGCACTGTGGGGGCACCATTCAAAGCCTCCCCTCTCCACAGTCCCACCCAATCTGGACCCCTCTTCCCCCATGGTTGTTTTTCCTTTTTGAAAAGCAACCATACAAGGGCCAAACTACAAGTTCAATATCACCTTCAGTTTGGCCCTAATTTGTTTTTTTTAATTAGCGTGCATCCAAACTATTGGCAATTAAAGAATCTTTTTAGTTGTTTTAATAACATAAATGCTTTTTAAAAGAGTTGGGAGATTACACACACAGTACAGTTACTGGTACAGTTACTATTAGAAATGAAACATACAATAGTTGTCTTCGACTGCAAGCCTATCCACACTTACCTGGAAGTAAGTCCCATTGAACCCAATGAGGCTTTCTTCAGAGTAGACATGACTAGGATTGCACTGTTGGTTACGTTTAACTTTTGTCTAGGTTCAGATCATCCCAGGAGATCCTTCCAAAATGAAGTCTGGTTGTAGTTGGTCATTACTTGACAGTACTGGACCAATATTTGCCAGGTCAGTTGATCAAGATCTTGTACAGCTGCTCAAATGGCCAACCCTGGACTTTCCTGTTTGCACAGGAGCTCGCAAGGGAGAAGAGGGAGGAGAGTCTCTGCCACAGCCTAACCAATGTTTACTAGTCCAGTCCAAGCCTACACAGCAGCTTTCATTTCTTTGGCAAGCAGCAACTCCAAAAGGGACCCAGGCCAGATCATGAAAGTGCTGGGTTCGAGTTAAAGCATCCCACCATGGTTCCCATCTGCAGGGAGCCCAATTTGGTTGCTATTTACCCAAGAAAACCTGGAGCATGTCCAGGCTAGTGATGCATTTAATCATCACATGCAGTGTGGTCCACAGATTCGCAGACGACAAAAGGTGGTGGCAAGGGACATCCACAATGGTAAAAACCGTGTTCAAGACAATGCAAAATGGTAGGCTTTAGGCAGCTTCCCTTTCAGCATGCCTGTACTTATAGACTGGTTAAAATTGGTGGATGTTACTCTTTTTGTATGCCTGTAAGTAGAATGGAGCATAAACACTATCTTGTGCATGACCCATCCAAGGCTAATCCACAGAGATAAGCACATTCTCAAGCATGCTTGCTCTTTGATAACCAACGTTTGGGTACCAAAGATGGGTTAGGAGAGCCCAGTGCTTGGAAAAGAACTCCGTAGGCTTACCAGATCTCCAACCGGGACAGGAATGAGGGCAGGTGTAGCTTGTTAAACCTAAGAGCACAATCTTAGGCATGTCTACTCAGAAGCAAGCCCCACTGAACACAATGGGGCTTGCTTCTGAGTAGACGTGCCTAGGGTTGTGCTCTAAGGTTTAACAAGCTACACCTGCCCACATTCCTTCTCCTAAAGGTCTAGCACTCTGTCCGGTTGGAGATCTGGTAAGCCTAGCCATAGTTGTCACCGAAACCATCCCATCAGCAAAGCCAACCAACCCCACTAGACTGCTATTCCTCCTCCAGACGTTCTCCAGGCTTCATGCAAATGCTGATTAAAAATTCATTTGGGGAATGTCCCTTTTCATCCCATCACCGTTTCCCGCTGATTGCCACTGAGCACAATAGACAGCAGTTGGATGAGCCAAATAAATACAAAAATGGGTGAAATAGAAAGAGGGGGGAAATGAATATAAAAGAGAATGAGATTTCGCTGGTTTCAAAATGCACACCGCAAATGAATGTCTCCTGATTGAGGCCATGAAATGAGTGGGTCTGAAGCCATTTTAGCACATTCTATGTCTCCTTCTGCCAATTTAACTGACATGTCATTCATTAAGTCACTCTAGGCATCTACTCAGGGTCAACCAATTCTCCTCGCAATGCAGTCAATAAGAATAGGGTTAGATCTCTCAAGCTTGCAGCGGTACATCCTGAAACGAGACCTGGAGGATGTCAGGAAAAGATTCAGTCTCAAGCTGAATGCCCCCCAGAGTGTGGGAGAGGAAACTGGGGGAGAAAAATGCCCCCAAACCAACTGCACCACTCTATTTGCAAACGGTGAATGGGGGAGGGCACTTCAGCTATATTATGAGGGGCAAAACAGGAACAGAAGAGCCAAAATGGCAGCCTCACCAACTCAGCAGCAGCAACATTTCTCCCGGCAGCCACCAGCTGCCATTTCTTTCATTAGGAAGCCCCAGAGTAGCCCCTACACAGCAGCATCATTCTATGGGGAAAAAATGGCCACCAGGAAGACTATCACCACCAGTGCTGGTGCCAGGGTTTTGGCGCCCGCCTTTCCCTGGCGTTTGTGTGTGCGCACTTCCACTCTCATGTGACGTTGGAGGACAACACTTCCTCCGCGTGGCCACAGCAGCTTTCTCAGGACCATGCAGAGTGATCTCACTGGAGGAGAAGGTCTCCTGCTCAGCATAGGGAGAGGGGCCCTCCTGCGCTTAGGGAGAGGGGCCCTCCAGGATTGCTGCCTCTCTGTTTCCCCATGCAGGATGGCTCAGAGAAAGGAAGAAGAAGAGTGCTTCAAGCAGGTGCCTCTCCCATCCTCCGCATCCACAAGTGGGCCTTCTCAGAGGACGGGGAGGGAAGGACAAGGTTATAAGGATGAGAGTTGCGTGGTTGAGTGCCTTGTGCTACCACTGCCTGCACTGAGGGGCTTTAGAGGTCAGCCAGTTGGACTCCAGAGAGCCTGTGAGCCCTTGGCCACTGCCTGGCCAGGTCGACCTCTGACACCACCCCAACCAATCACCATTACGGCAAAACAGGCAGTGTCAGCCAGAAAGAAGCAAAACGGGGAACTCGGTTTAATCCTATGTTTGTCCCCCTCCGATCTCCCAAAATGTGAGCCAACAACTTTCATCAGCCATCTCCTAGTCCAGTCTTAGTTCAGACTATACATCATTACCGCACTCTGGCTAAAAGGAGAAAACTATAGGCAGGAGAACTGGCAAGGAAGCGCTTGCCAGCTATTGCCCAGAGTTCAACACATCATGTGCTTCCGCCCGACCCCTAAAAAAGCTTGTGGGGTCAGGTTTGCTCATTGGCCTGAGTAAGGGACTGTGGTGCTGTTCACTTCAACAGGCCACCTTCACCCCTGCATCTCCTTGACTCGCATTCACCTGGCCCACTCCAGGTTGGCGAGAAGGTAGGTCGGATGTTAAGAGAGTGGGAAGAATCACTCCCCATGGGGCAAACCCTTCATAGCCTTTGTGAAGAATGAGGCAAAATCTGAGAGTTGGCATAAGGAAGGCAGGAGGGAAGCAGAACAGTGCAACATTCTCAGGAAGGATTTTACATTCACCCTCCAATTCAGTTGTTTCAAGTCCTGTCCCTTTGTGGTAGGGGCTTGGTGTGCAAAAACAACGGCCACTTGGCAGGGTGAAGCAAGAGACCACCGTTCCATCCAACTACCACGGCTCATCCCATTGGCTCAGCTGGGACTAACTGCTTTTTTGGCCCCTCCTCTCTCAGGCCTCAATCTATTAATAGCCCTTCCCACCTGGCTGCAGCAGTGTGGGAGAGGGGAGACACCGTGCTCCCCACCATCAGCCCACAGGGCTCCTCTCCTTCCAGAACTGCCTCCAACAGCAGCCATTCTCCCCGGTCATTGTTTAACTTTAGAACTGACATTAACAGCCTAATCCTGTCTAGCTAGGCATAAAGCCCGCACTGCATAGGACCCAAAGCCGGTGCGGCTGGAGCTCTCCTTGGGGGAAGGGGACAGTTGTCCCCTTACCTTGAGTAGAGCTCCAGTTACCCCAATGGGTCTACTCGAATGTGTGCCAGCTACTTTGCTGGTGCACATTCGAGCCAGCTTTGTAACAGTGGCCAGGCCCAGGAAGGGGGGATAGGATTCAACGGAGGAGGCTGCCAATGATCCCCTTCTCCTTCCAGAGCCTGGTCAACCTATCGCTCTCCTCGGGAAAGACCCGTTCCACCCTCCCCATGCCCCTCCCAACACCCGGCGGGGAACTCGCCTTCCCCGGTGAGCAAAGCTTCGGGTCCAGGGTGAGTAAAGCAATGCCAGCCTTGGCGCCAACGCCATCTACTCTTGTTCTAGTCGATAGGATTGCACTGTAAATTGGCTTTGTTTTTCTCTCCTCTCCCATCCCTTCTTCCTTTGGTATCATGACTCTTAGCTTGTAAATCTGTGCGCAAAGCCTCTGACCATTTTTGTGATCTATATTCAGTGGCTAGATATGTTTATGTCCATGTTTACTGACCCTTGTGTGCCTGTCATCTCTTTGTAGCAATGTGCTATTTATTGCAAAATAACATTTCTTGACTTTGCAGTATGGTCTTGTCTCCTGCCCAGAGGCAGAGCTGGGCAGGGGGGCGGTGGGTCCCCGGTGGCGCTGTTGGACAGCTGGTGGGCGGGGGGGTCTAAGCAGGCAACGGGGCAATTCAGGCTGTTTCGGCGGCATGAGCAGATAGCAGGGGCGACGAGTTTGCCCCTCCTGCCTGCCCTACGCCTCTGTCTGATGCAAAACGGCGGCAGCGTTCCAGGGCAGAGGGGGTGGTCGGAGCGCCACCACTGCTCCTACCAAGTCAAACCATTGGTCCATCTAGCCTACCAGAATGGACTACCCCGACTGGCCGCAGTTTTCCAGGGTGTTGAGCAGAGGCTTTCACAACACTTCTCCATGCAACCCTTTTAGCTAGAGATGCCAGGAATTTAACCAAGGCCTTTCCATCACAAGCTCCACCAATGAGCCCGTGATCCTTTTCCAAAGGAAACTGTTTTCCTTCATTGATCAGTAGGTCCAAAAAAATCATCCTCCCACAAGCTCTTGAGGAGGTGCAACTTTCTGCAGAATTACCATTTGAACAACTTGAGAGATTAGCGGTAGATGAAGCTGTGTTTAATCTTTTGCCCCAGATTTGCCTCTTCTCCTAAACGTATGTTACAAATTGTTTAAGCAAGCCCAACCACCTCCTGCTTCTGAAAGATTATTGAGTTAGTTTCTCGATAATCTTCAAAGAAACATCCTTTTAATGGACAAAACCCCACAATCTGTTTTCTGAACTGTGGCAAATTGCTTTTCAGATTTGGCTGAAACAGACCTAAATTTGTTTAGGAGCTGGAACTCTGTGTGTAATGAGGAACATTCATTATTTTCAAAATTTGCTGTTGAATTTTCTTCATGCAAATCTGCTAACGTGGGTGGATATTCCCAGAACACAAACAGCAACTCTAGACAAATGGGCCACACTGCACTGACACCAAGTAAGCAAGAATTTCTCCATCACCTTTTTAATGGCCTTTCAAGGAAGGAAAAATGAAAATACTCTAGATCACTTAAACCAAGATGTCTAGGCTTCACATTTACCAATAAATTAACACACACAGAAGGTTTGCTCACAGGAACAAATCATTCACATGTATACAGTCACATCTTATTTTATTATTTCTTGTACAGTGGACTCTTTCTCAGCGCGGATCTGGGATCTGCGGATTTGTCTCAATGCGGATATGGGGGTCACTGTAAAAACCTGGAAAAAGTTTAAAACAGCATTCCTTACCTTTTGGCTGACAAACTGCTCCATTTGCAGGGCTGTAGAGAGTGACATTGCGTTCCTACAGCCTCTTCTGGGTCGCGCGACTTCCCCCTTCCCTTCCCCAAGGTCGCCCCAGAATGCATTAGGGCAAGCATGGGGAAGGGAGGGAGGACGTCGTGTGACCCAGAAGAGGCTGTAGGAACATGATTTCTCTACAGTCCTGCAAATGGAGCAGTTTGCCAGTAAAAAGGTAAAGAATGCTATTTTAAACCTTTTTTCCCCCCAGGTTATTACAGTGACCCCCATATCCACGCTAAAGCTATTTTTCTTTATGCGGATGCCAGTATCCGCAGGGGGAGTCCAGAACAGAACCCCTGCGGATACGGAGGTCCAACTGTATGTTCATCCCACCCTTCCTATGGTGCTCTGAGCAGTGTGCATGGGCTTCTCCTCCCACACTTGCCCATTTGACCCACACAAGAAGCCTGTGAAGTAGGTTAGGCTCAGAGGCAGTGACTAGTTCAAGGTCAACCACTGACCTTCATGGCTGAGTAGACATTTGAACTCAGTACTTCCCGAGTCCTTATCCAACAGTCTTACACTACATTTTGCTGGCTCTAGGTTGCAACATAGGAAGGCAGCCACACATGGTTGCTGCTGTTGCCATAAAATGATGAAGCAATGTAATCATCGTGCCATTATGCAGAGGCCTTCCTGTAGATGTGGTGATGCCTTGGAACCCTATGACTGGGATCAGAACCCAATGAAATCTGGTAAATCCAGTAACAAACTCCTTGACACCTCAAATCTGACCTGGAATTTCTAATGAGGAAAGAATGTAGCACCATCCCTAGTTACAGTCTGAGCTAGGGTTGACTTGGGTTTTAGAACGTAAGAACATAAGAAGAGCCTTTGCTGGATCAGGCCAAAAGCCCATCTAGTCCAGCTTCCTGTATCACACAGTGGCCCCACCAGATGCCTCAGGGAGCACAAGACAACAAGATAACCTGTTTCCCGTTGTCACTCCCTTGCACCTGGCACAGAGAAATTTTGTCATTTTGTGATGACTGGAATAAGGTAGTTGGGATTCCAGCACAGAAAAATCACACGCCCTCAGCAAATACTTCTGCATGCTGCACCTAGTACATCTGCAGGTTCAGAACACCATTTGAAATATCAGGGGGAAAAAAATCTCTGAAACTAATTTGGAAGAGTACAGTATTTTGTTTGGAAAGGCAATTTCAAAAGGTCTCCACATTTTGTCCTGGGGAAAAGGGGTGAGGATCTTTTGCATATTTGCGGTCAATGTAATGGTGCACGTAGGATGCTAGGCGTGGTTATGGAGGTGTTATGTTTCAATCCCTACACACAGTAATGCAGCTCAGTGATAAAAGACTGCGAGCAAAGATCAGGAACTTGCTTCAATCTCAGATTCGTTTTAGCATGACCTAGGAGACATTCTAGGAGACATCTAGAAGACATCACCATGTCAACAAAAGTTTGCATAGTCAGGGCGATGGTGTTCCCAGTAGCAATGTATAGTTGCGAGGGTTGGACCATAAGGAAGGCTGAGCGCCGAAGAATAGATGCTTTTGAACTGTGGTGCTGGAGAAGACTCCTGAGAGTCCCTTGGACTGCTAGGAGATCAAATCAGTCAATCCTAAATGAAATCAACCCTGACTGTTCCCTGGAAGGACAGGTACTGAGGCTGAAACTCAAATATTTTGGCCACCTAATGCGAAGAGAGGACTCATTGGAAAAGACTCTGATGCTGGGAAAGACTGAAGGCAAAAGGAGAAGGGGAAGGCCAAGGATGAGATGGTTAGACAGCATCACCGATGCAACGAACATGAAAATGAGCGAACTCAGGAAGATAGTGGAGGACAGGAAGGCCTGGCGGGATATGGTTCATGGGATCACGAAGGGTCGGACACGACTGAACAACAACAACAACAACAACGAGACATTCTGAGAATACAGCAAGTCCAATTGGGAAGATCACCTTGAAAAAAAATCCAGAGCTACTGAACTGACTCACCCGAGGTTCATCTGAAGGTAAGTCAAAGTATAAATCAAAAGTGACAGAGTGGCACCCTGCAAATAGCATTAACCGACAAAATGTTTTTCTCTGCCCCCCCCCCTTTACTCTGTCTTACTGGGGAGATTTTACAGGAAGTATACAAAGGGACTCTACCTAAGCTTTAAAGACAGACAAGCTCTGGGATTGCACAATTCATTTGCTCCCAGGGCTTCGGAGATCCCCCAGGTCCTGGGGGCCAATAACTTTGGGACTGCACAGTTCTATGGAGTCCCCAAACAATCCACCTTTGGGGGCTTTTGCACAGCACTGTCTGAGCAGTAATTAGCATTCAAGTTCAGAACTTGCATAAGAAGCAAAGAAACACTTTTAGCTGCCGTGTACTTTGCTTAGCAATTCAAAGAAAAAGTCCTCCCTGACTGAACCTCGGGCTCCCATCTGAGCCTATCCAGTACTTAAGATCAGGCTTAAGGGACCTGTGCCCCATCCCATCATAGTGCAAAGTCATACAGGCAGCCACAAGAGACAGGATTTGCCAAGTCTTTGGAACACTCTCCCCACCATGGAGATCCACCAGTTTTCCTTCCCTTGTGTCTTCAGATGCTTTTTAAAGCCTCCTCTTTTTCATCAGGCCCTTGATCTGTGCCCTGCAGTGGTGTCTCTAGAGTTGGTGTCACCTGGTGCAGTAACTCATGGTGTCACCCCTATTAACGTTATTTATTTTAATAGAAAACAGTACCGGTCACCCCTGAGCCAGCGGATGGCGCAGTGGGTTAAACCACAGTGGGTTAAACCACAGCTGTTGATCGAAAAGTCGGCAGTTCGAATCCGTGCGACGGCTCCTGCCAACCTAGCAGTTCGAAAGCAAGAAATTGCAAGTAGATTAAAAGGTACCACGTCAGCGGGACGGTAACAGCGTTCCATGCGCCTCGGTGTTGAGTCATGCCGGCCACATGACCATGGAAACGTCTTCGGACAGCGCTTGGCTCTTCGGCTTTGAAACGGAGATGAGCACCGCTCCCTAGAGTCGGACACGACTGGACTTAATTGTCAAGGGATACCTTTACTGGTCACCCAACAAATCAGTAACCAACAAAAAAAAACTGGCCAACTTGATGACACTCACACAACTGAATAAGAGTTCTAGTATTAGCTCTGATACATAGAAATGAGAGCTGACTCATACTAACACCTTATTGGTTCCATGCTGTGTCATAACAACACCTCATTGGCTCTCGGAACAATCAGTCTCATTGGTCAGATTTTAGTTCAGGAAATCCACTTTTTGTTATATAAGGCAGTTGTGTTTTCTTTTTCTAGTTATTTGGCCATAACCTTTAATGGAATACAGATAGCACAATTTGTTCCATTACATTCTGCATTAAATTACCTTTCCAATGATATACTGTATAACTTTATGGTATTAAAGGGGCAGGAGATCTGACTCAGTTGGTAGAGTTGCCGCCTCGTAAGCCTGAAGATCTGTGAACGGCCAGTTCGAGACACCCCGCTGACAAAAAGCTGTGAAAGCCTCTATGAGAAGAGATAAAGAGCTGCCAACTGCGTCAGCCGAGCGTGGGAGGCGACGGCCAGGGAGAGGCTAGACTGCAAAAGGATACCATCTGGAATGTAGTTGTTTATGAAAGATTGAACATTTATATATTGTAAAAAAAAAACCATTAGGGGTTTACATAGGAAACACACCATTACATGGGAAATGAAACATCATTCACCATTACATGGGAAAGTCTGCCCTTGTAAACCACCTTGGATTAAAGTCAGAGGAGAAATCCAATGACCAAGAAAGGCAGTATATAAATACTGTATATTATATTATTATTTTTCATAAATACACATTTTTCAAAAAGTTTTGGCCACTAGTGGTGTCACACACACCCCTGAGAGTGTCAGCCGGTACAGTCCACACACACCCCTAAGTGATGCCACTGGTGTCCTGTGCAGAAGCGTCGTCTGATATGGTGCGGTGGGCCCCAGGGCGTAGGGGCGGAAAGGCTCCGGGGGGGGGGGTTGCGAGCCTCCTTACGTTTCGGGGTGTTTTTCTTTTTTTTGCTTTTTTAAAGGTTTTTAGGGGATTTTTAGCGCTAGCGGAGCTTCTAATAGTTTATGTATGCTTTGCGCAACTTATCTTGTGTACTGTGACCCTCCCGCGACAATCTCCAGGGGCGCAGACAATCTTCCGGGGCGCAGATTGTTCCTCTGCTCCCAGGCGCGAACTCTGTAAAGCGCCCAGGAGCGCTTTGCAGAGTTCACGCATGCGCAGAGCGACGATGTTTCCAATCGACGTTCTGCGCATGCGTGAACTCTGCAAAGCGCTCCTGGGCGCTTTACAGAGTTCGCTCCAGGGGCGGCAGAGCAGCAGAGAAGCAATCTGCGCCCCGGAAGATCGTCTGCGCCCCTGGAGATCGTCGTGGGAGGGTCACAGTACACAAGATAAGCTGCGCAAAGCATACATAAACTATTAGAAGCCCCGCTAGCGCTAAAAATCCCCTTTAAAAACAGGGGGAAAAGAAAAAAACCAAAACCCATTATGCAAATCAATTATGCAAATGAGTTTGGGGGCGTCGGGCTTTTCTGCACCAGTAGCAGGGGCTCCTGGCGACGCCACTGGTCCTGTGGTTTTCATTATAAAGCTGATTTTTAAACTATATTATATTAATTATTATTATATTTTTCAGGTTTTGTAAGCTACTTGAAGTGTCTGAATGCATGGCAGAACAGTGCTAAATAAATAACAATATTAATAGAATATGTTTGTAGTTATCTCCAGGGCAGCACACTGAGAAGGGTCACATACCCTTCTGGGAAATCTGGAGTTTCTCTTCACCCTGAGATCGAAACTATTCATACAGTCTTGTCACGGGGTAGATTCACTGCCACAAGAAACCCAGGACCATGGTCACATTTCCACCCCTTCACCCAGCTGGGGGGGTCTACCCCGTCAACCGACAGCCTAAGGAGGGAGGATGGGGAATGTCTTGCTTCACTTCTCTCTCTCTCCCTCCCTCATCCACATATCCTCATGCAAGCATGTGCATGCTTACACACACACACACACACACACACACACACACACACACACACACAAGATTTCTCTGGGTAGCAAGCAAGGCTCAGCATGGAGAGGCTAATTGCTCAAGCAGGAAGCAGACTGGTTTGATTCAAATCAAAGTAACAGATTTTTTGAGGATCAAAATGTAACAAGGAAAAACAGGCATCAAATTTTATACTTAAGATCAAGAGGCAAAGTTCAAAATAAAGTAAAAACAGAGCCTCACGAAGACTTCCCTGACTTAGAATTCGGCACCCTCCTGGCATGGGAGGGAAAGACCTTCCTAGGAGTTAACTCTTTCCTAACTGGGCAGCATCATAGTTTGCATATTGGCTTGGCTTACACCTTGCATTTCCCACACATCTTGCTCTCTCCATCGAGCCAGGCAGCTCTCTTTTATCCCACTGCTAGGAGCCTAGCCCCCCCCCCCCCCGCTCTGATAGACTGGTTTTAAGTTACCAGTAACCAATGCTCACATTTCCTGCTCCCCAGTCAGGTGAGCAACTGGATCAATGCCCAGATGTGAGCTCAGTTGTGGTCCAGGCTTTTGTTGTCGGGTGATGTCAAGGGGAACTCAAGGGGCTCCAATTGTCATGTGAAAGAGGAAGGCTATGCGTGGTCCGTGACCTGGAGACTGTGACACAGGCTGCTTCCAAAGTCCGCCTCGGAGTACACAGGGCATTTTCCTTGGGGAGGAAAAAAGGAGGGCTGCTCTCAGGAGAGGGGGACTTGCGCAGGACAATGGTAAAATGCCTGAATCAAAACCAGCTCAACCCCCCTGCTCAGTCGTCATGTTCACTGGATGGCCGAGGGACAAGTCACTTTCTTCCTGCCTAACCTACTTCGTTGTCAGCATTAAAAGGGATCAAGCCACAGAGGTCCCCTGAGCTGCTTGGAAGTAGGGCAGGATGCAAATGTGACAAACTGAAGAAGAATACAGATCAATGGATACACAACCATCAGTCAAGACTCCGGGACACTTTAGTCATTGCAATTTTCTTCCGAAGAGATAACTGGAGTGACGGGAAATACATGTTTGCTGTGAAGCATGACACATCTGAGTGCCACACGGAGAGCACACAGACCAGGAAGCCCCTCTGCGCATCCTTGGCTGACTGTGTTCTTGGGGGAGGTTAAAACCATGTATGAAAATTGTAGCGTGTGAAGCAGCCACCCTTCCCGACTCCCATTCCTCCATTATCCATTTGTGACTGCGCCATCAGAAAGCCGCTTCTAGACAGCGGAGGAACGGCTGTGTGACTCTCTCCTTCCGGATACAATTTCACTCACTTGCAAAGGTAAGCCCAGGGGGAGGGGGAGAAGGACAGAAGCAGCACTCTTTCAACAGCGCTTCTCATCTTCCAATGCTTCCCTCTGCTTCAAGAGACAACTCACCTCTTGTTACATTTACTTATATTTCCATTTTGAAGCCACAAGGTCCCGAAGGCTCAGTACAGGTAACTATGTTTTAAAAGTCCCAGTGAAAGCAAGAGAATAAAAACGCTCATTAAAATATTGAATAGTACAGCAAAGTAAAATTACCGCATAACTCCTGAGGCAGGGCAAAACAAGGGCTTGCAACACCTCTCCGGTTCCCCATAAAGGAGCGGCACGCAGAGAGGCACACGCCTCCGCGCAATCCAAGCCCAACTGACCCCCCACCCCAGAGAGAACTTGAACCAAGGGAACAGGCTGCAAGATCCAGGCACCATGTGACTCCTTTCACTCTGACAGTCCAATCCTGTGTAACTCTTGTGTAACAATAGATTCCCCCCGTGTAAGAGCACTTATGCCAGCGTCTGAATGCCCCCAGAATGCACCCTACGCTGGTGAAGTTGCGCCAGTGTCCATTCCGCGTCCGAACTGCACATGTGAGTTATCTGAGAAGGTTATGCCGGTGTCCATCCTGCGTCCGTCGGCGTCCAGCAAGTTATACTGGCATAAGTGCTCTTACACCAGGGGATCTACTGTTACACCGGTGCAAAGAGTTACACAGGATTGCGCCCTGAGACACTTTACAAGAGTGTCCTGGCCTGGATGACCTGGGCTTTGTGGAACCACAGCCCCCCACCCTCACCCCCAACATAAGCCAGAACGGATGTTGCAGCCAGTCAGCCCAAAAGACAGGTGAACTAGAATGTCAACTGAGTCTTTTCATTCATTTTGCTATGAAACACATTTTGAGAACTTTGAGTTAGAACGGATAAAAGAAAATATTTCTTTACCCAGCGTGTAATTCATCTGTGGAACTCTTTGCCACAGGATGTGGTGATGGCACCTGACCTGGACACCTTTAAAAGGGGACTGGACAGGAAAAGTCCATCACAGCTTACAAGCCATGATGGGGAAAAGCAACCTCCTGGTTGCATGAGTAGGTTTTCTCTGTGCCAGGTGCAAGGGAGTGGCGACTGGACACAGGTTATCTTGTTGTCTTGTGTGCTCCCTGAGGCATCTGGTGGGGCCACTGTGTGATACAGGAAGCTGGACTAGATGGGCCTTTGGCCTGATCCAGCAGGGCTCTTCTTATGTTCTTATGGTATACAAATATTCACAGTGATAATACTGCCAGAAGGATCACCTACCCAAAAGTCCCTTTAGGACACAGTCAGACCTCCGTATTCGCGGGGGTTCCATTCCAGACCCCCTCCCACAGATACTGCGAATCCACAGATACTCAAGTCCACCATAGAAACCTTTTCAAAAGTTAAAAAAGCACCCCCAAATCACTGTTCCTACCTTCACACAGGCAAACTGCGTCATTTCCGAAGCTCGAAAGCACTCTTTGAAGCTGAAAGACCCACTTCTGGGTTGCGTGAAGGCTCCTCTCTCCTTCCAGGCTCACCCTGATGCATTCTGGTTAGACTTGACTGTTTTTCCTGATCTGAGTAACTTTAACTCCATCTCCCTGACCTTCTGTTGTGGCAACATGGCTTGCAGTCTCTTCTACTGAAAGGGCACAATGTAATGTTGCTTGCAGGTTATTGTTACAGCAATGCAACCCTGCTAAGTGTGTGTGTGTGTACCTATGGCCCCTTCCCCAAAGCCACTCGGCTAAAACCGGGACATTACCTAGTACGCTACCGAGTACTCTGTGTGCAATACTGGCCCTGCAATTGGTGAGCAATATGAAGTCCTGAGATTGGCCAGTTCTGGTATAACTACTAAGGTACCAGCTTTCTGCCCTTGCCTAGCTAACAGAGTAGGACCTTCTATCTTCGGCTCCAGCATCCCTCTTCCAGAAACTGGCCTCGGGGAACCTAGACGGAAGCACACACTCCCCCAAGCAGATCTGGGTATGGCCACCTATGATCTTGGACATTTGATATTCCTACTTGGAGTACAGGCAAATAAAACAAATTCAACCAGGATGGTGTCAGAAAAAAATGCAGTACAGTTTCTTGTTTTCTACAATTACATTTACGGTACTTTGAATTCCTTGCATGAGCAGTTTCCAACTTCCATATTCTGCAAAGGGAACCGTAAGTAATATGTATCTGCAAAGCTATTTTGGACACAAGCAAAATGTGCATTGTTGTCTTCAGTGCGACGGCTCGCTCTGACTATGCTTAGCTGCACTCTCCTAAGCTTTTAAGCAGCTAAACAATGCCGAGAGAACAATGCCAGGTCAGCTATCCAGATTCTTCACTCAAATACATTCTCACATACTACTAACCTGCTTTGTTGAGTCCCTAAATGGCTGGATTGTGGTCAAAAAAAGTCCTTTATTGACTGTTTTGCAGACTAAGAGACAGCTGCGTCAGTGGTAAGGTCACAAGAGGGCACCTATGCATATGTACTTTCCACAAGTAAGGCTGGTTTGCTATAAGGTGCAGCAGATGGACCTAAAGTCCAGTCCTGGAGAAATTTCAGAGCACTGGCAGTCATTTTCAAACTGCATGCTAGGGAACTCTGCGGTTCTTTGGAAGTTGATCAGGATTTCCTCAGTGAGATGATCAGTATTGGCAAACAAGTTTTCCTGCAGTTTTAGTTTTCTCTGTTGTTCTTATTGTGCTTGTGGTACTTTTCTAGTATTTTACATTTATTTGTTGGCAGCCTTGAGGATCCTCATACAGCCAAAAGGGCAAAATATGAATGTTTTAATAACTAATACTAAAACAAACAACATACCGTATTGTCCCAAGTATAAGACGCACCTGATTACGAGACGCACCCTTAAAGTTTGGTGCCATTAAAAAAATTAAATCACTGGCATTAAATTGCAACAGCCTGATTATAAGACGCACCCCTAGTTTAAAAACTTAAATTAGGAGAAAAAAGTGAGTCTTAGACCAATACGGTATATGATGAAAAACCGCCAGTCACCTGTCTGGAATCCTCTTTCCAAACTGGCTCAGCATCTGCGATGGCCTTTACCTGTCCCTACTTCCTGTCTTCCTTTGCAAGAAGGCAATGATAAACAGCTAAGCTGTTGGACTCAAGTTTGTGTCCCCATTTTCAATGCCTCTTTCTAGTTTCTAGTTTCATTGAATCCAAATGCACAATGATTCCAACAAAAGGTTGCAGATCAAGCTGCTAATGTTGCCTATGGCACCCATGCACAGCCAATTAATATCTTCCCAGGGATGCTACACTGATTTTTCAATTAATATCGGAGTCTCTCACTCTGAAATACATACGCAGCTTAAGACAGACCACATGCACATACCACTAGGTTTCTAGCAATGAATGCTGGTTCGGTTTCTAAAGAGACCTCACATGCTACCGTTGGTGGGACTGGCATTCTCTGGATTCTGGCTAAGGCTGTTCGCACAGATGAAGGAACACAGACATTTCCAGAGCCAGGTCTTCTGGATATTTCTCATAATCTCCACTTCCCCCAAGCAGTAGGAAGTTTCAGGGGGCAGACTTTTACAAGATCAATCGCAGTGTAAAGAAAAGACACTGGAGACTTATGGAGTTTCCAGAATATCTCTTAAGTATAAATATGCAAGTTATAGAGATCATATGAAGTTGCCATATACAGAGTCGGACCATTGGTTCATCAAACTTAGCACTGCCTACTCTGACTGGTAACAGCCATCCAAGGTCTCCGGTAGAATTCTGGGGATTAATGCGGAATATCTTAAAGCTATCAAACTAACTCCCTGATCACCCCTATCTAGGGGTAGAGTAAACGTTCAAGACAGGGTCTTGAAATGCAACTCCCCCCCCCCCAAAAAAGGCAGCCTCAATTCAAGTTTGTCTGAATTTTGAGTTTGCTCTTCCGAGCTTGCTCGACTTCTCACTTCCCTCCCAGTGCTTCCCACTGAGTTTTGGGCTGAAATTCTGGGTATTTACTAGCATCATTAACTAGCTAGGGGGTAACATGGAAACAGTAAAACTACTGACTCGGACTTGAGTCGGACTCAAGTCGCATCAATGACTCGACTCAGACTTGACTGGCGATTGTAAAAAAACTCAAAAGACTTGATTCGAGACTTGGAGTCTTTTACAACAAGTCCAATTTTATTCAGGTTTAAACCCGTATTCCCCATAAAATAGATAGGGACTCGCAACTCGCAACTAAAGACTTGGGACATGGAGGCAAAGACATGGGACGACTTGAGACTTGGACCCAGAGACTTGGGACTTGACTCAAGACTTGGAGTCAGAGACTTGATGCACATCCCTACATGAAAGGAAGGTGGAGGAAACGCTCCTCCAAGTTTTTCCAGTGTTCAAATGGAAAACTCAAAAGCAGTTTAATTTATTTCAGGCTAGCTCTGAAGTATGACAGCCCCTCCCTGCCCCTTCCCACCAGAGGCGTAACAAGGGTGGAGTGAAGGCAAGTAGTTCTGCAAGACTCCGTTACACCGGAGTCAGCGGCCCCTCCCCCTTGCTGTTGGAGCCATTCTGGCAGCAAAGGCAACACGCAGGACACTCCCCTGTTGCTGCTGGAATGGCTCCAACAGCAAGAGGGAGGGGCTGCTGACTCCCGTGTAACCACTGCTTCCCACCATGCACTACTAGAGGCTACTCAACAAGAACTTTCACCTAGAAAACTATAGAAAGCATTGAGATGTCCACCACATAACCCAAAAATATGCTTCTGACTACATGGAACCACAGATGGTTTTCAGACTTTCTAGCTTCGGCAAATCCTTCCCACATCAATTGTCTGTCAAGGAACCCCTGTATGTCTGAACCAGAACATCTGTCTGTTGCACAGGATTCTGGAAAGTCATCTACGCAGCCATTCTCAAGGGGAGTCATATTCTCAAGGGGAGCCCAGGCACATTTGAAGGGGGCCACAGACTGAAAACTGTGAGAAGGGGATTTTATGTTTATCTGTTCATGTTGCATCTTTGTTTGACAGGGGGGCCCTGGAACCTGACAAGAGCTCTTAAGGGGCCATAGCCAAAAAAAAAAAAGGTTGAGAACGGCTATGAGCACACCCACCATTGACCAGGCTTGTTGGGTCTCCATTCCAACTTTGCATGAACTAATACACCCTAGAGAAGGGGTGTTAAACATAAGGCCCACGCGGGGCCGGATATGGCCCATGGAAGCTCTTTATTGGGTACACATGATAACTGGGCTCTGTCAGTGCTGCCCTTTCAGCAGTGCCGCTTCTACCAAGGCTCTAGGAGGGAGAGACAGGAGGAGGCCTCAGAAGGCAAGGAATGCTATGCGGGAAGGGACAGACCAAGAGGGGTGAGGGAGATGCTACCAAGGAGCTGGGAGAGCCCACTTATCATGTGGGTCGCCCTTTCAGCAGCTCCACTTCTGCTGAGGTGTCACTTCACAGAGCACCTCCCAGATGCTGAGCTGAAAGGTGACGCCTCCACAGAAGCAGTGCTGCTGAAAGAGCAGCCAGAGTGACAATTGGGCTCTCCCATACCTTGAAAAGATTTGTATATTTTCTCTTCTACCGTTTGCAGCTAATGAGTTAACGCATGAGAACAAAGTGCTTATTTCTGACCATCATCTGCTTAATGATGTCACTTCCTGCTTAGTGATGTCACTTCTGGCCCTCAGCAGGCACCATGAATACTATGCGGTCTGCTGTATGAAACAGGTTTGCAGGGGAAGATTGGTGCAGGGGAAGATTGGTGGTGGCAGAAAAGCTATCTTTCAGGGAAGCTTGTCTGCCATTACTGATCTATTAATTGAGGAATTCCAGACACGCTTTTGCAGAATGAACTGGCCTTCTTCCTTTTTTGCAAGAACAATGAGCCAACCCCACAAAGTATTTCATCAAAGAACAAAATCTTCCACCTGCCAGCATTTTCAACCTGCTCTTTGCAGCCCATTGATTAATGTGCAAGGGACCTGAAATTTCAGCCTTAAAATGAGATATTTCTGAATGTACCAGTAAATACATGCACTGACCTTTGAAAGCAGCAGATACCTGGAGCCAGCATGCGGGAAACATTCGGCAGAGTCACTGATAAAACTAATTTTCTTGTTTTTTCAAATCAACTCTGGTATTTTGCAAACAGACACCAAAGTAATTAGAGCCATATAGGAATGCATGAAAGAAACTGATCACAAAGAGTTTTCAACAATTCTTTTTTGTTTAAAAAAAATGGCAATCCAGTTCCACACAAAGGACATTAAAGGTCAAGCTAACGGCAAGGCAGAGCAAAATAATCAGAATCATGCATGATGAATGAGCTGTTAATTATTAATAACAGTTCGATACGCTGCCGTTAAAAAAGTTTCAGAAACTGCAGAGCTTCTTCCAATCAGAGTGCAGCCTCAAAAAATTAATATATTTTTTTAATCACACAGCCTGCCAGTGGGAACAGCTTGTCCCCGATTACTTTGCTCCAATAAGGAACACCCCCAATGGCATTAATGCTCTCACTAATAAGGTCAAAACTGTGCAGACCTACTTAATTTGCTGTTATGCTAAACAAATTTAACATACCACATTCAATACAACGAGTTAAGGTCAGTTTCTCAAATGGCAGCAGGCAAAGTCGTCCTCCTTAGCACTTGCTCAGCCTTCTAGCCAGGAATTCTACGTAATTATGAGAATCCGCCTGCCTCACGGCAGAGGGACTAAATGGGCAGGGGGCTGGGGCGTAACGCGGGAGGAGCAGGGAGGAGTCGACAAACACCATATCCTCACCCCACTTCAGATGACGAACACCCCCCCCCCCCGACACCAGGAAAATGCTATGCCAACGGCAGAGCTGGCGTAGGTTGGAGTAAACCTATAGGGCAGAGGTTCCCAAATCCCATGTTGTAAGTAGCTGCGGAGAGGCCCTGACAGCAAACACAGCACTCCTGGGATCACGCTGCAGCCAGGGGGAAAAGAGGCTTTTTTGACTCACCAGGGGTTGTACTGGCCCTCTGGAGGGTGCAGGGGGCCCGCGGACCCCTCTGTGGGCCCGCACCCCAGATTAGCTTCCAAAAACGATTTATAGCTACTTCCAGTTTTTTTGCCAAAACCAGGAAGCAAACCGAAAGTAGCTTTAAATCACTTTTGGAAGCTAATCTGGGGTGCGGGGAGGACACACCGTGCTTGTTTCTTACCTCAGCTGGCCTCAGGGTGGAACTCTGTGGGGGGGTCGGGAGTGGGCTCTCTGCTCTCAGGGTCTGCAGCAACTTCACTCTATGACTCCTTGGGCTCCAATGGTGGGGGCATCATGAGGCGTAACAAGTGTGGAGCGAAGGCAAGTAGTTCTGCAAGACTCCGTTACACTGGAGTCAGCGGCCCCTCCCCCTTGCTGTTGGAGCCATTCTGGCAGCAAAGGCAACACGCAGGACATTCCCCTGTTGCTGCTGGAATGGCTCCAACAGCAAGGGGGAGGGGCCGCTGACTCCAGTGTAACGGAGTCTTGCAGAACTACTTGCCTCCGCTCCACCCTTGTTTCACCACTGGGGGCATGCTCCTCTGTGGCCATGACCCCCCGTCTTCTGCTGCCAGGGTCAATGAGGCAGACAATTGCCAGGGAGGGGAAAGGGGAGGGCAGCATACTGACAGCCACACCAGCAAGTGCCAGGAGTGAGGCAAAGGGCAGTGGGAGGGGGGGAGTGTTTGGCTAGCTGGGCAAGCCGCCACAATAGGGTTCCTGTGTCACATGTCAGTACAATGATTGGCCCATGCAGGGCTCCCTCTGACAGGTCCATGTATTACAGCCTACCAGCCAGGTGTGCCTGTTTGCACTGATGCAACCTGTTAAATGTCCAATGAGATGCTCTTTCGCTCTCTCATGCTGTGGCTAAGTGGTGAGAGAGCAGTGTTGTGGAGTGGCCGGTGTGGGTTCCAGACCTGCTTCCCCATCTTCTTTTGACCCTGCCATGAGTGTTTCTGCCAATCATGCAAAGGGTAAGTCTCTTGCTGGGTGAGGCAGACCCTTGGGTGGGCTTAAACCTGGCTCCTAGCCTGCATCTTGGTACACTGAGCTACCAGTAATCTGGTAGCAGCAATCATGTGTGTGTGCATGCATGCGGGCGGGCGTGCAATTTTTAAAATCCATCAACATAGAATAAAACATCATGCATTTGACACAAACGTTTATGTGTCAATAAGTATGACAGCCTTTATGGTGCCATGAGACTCTTATTTTTGGTGCAACAGACTAATGCAGCTACCCTTCTGACAGTGGTTATTTCGATCTGAGAGGCAATGCACACAAGGCTTTAGCAAACCGCTCCTTGCACCAAGATTAGCTGGGCTCAGGATGTAGACGCTATTTAGCCCACATACGCTTTCTCAGCGACACAAGAATCAATAATTCCCAACGCAGATCACTTAGTGTATTCTGAGATAGATTTTTTTTAAGGGAGCCAGTTATTAATAAATTCAATCAGCCTGCGAGTCTTCTGTTGTCTCCTTAAGATGTACCCAGGGCTCTAAGTTTAACAAAACACTGGCCACAAGTTTGCAAGAACAGGACTCTAAATGTGCCTTCATAGGGTGCTCATTTTCCTTACAGGATCACAATGCAGTCCTGGTTCGTACATGCGCATGTACCATGTACATCCCTTGACTTCTGCACACTAGATGGATGATGGGCACTTGGACGTTTGAACTGACTCCACTGAACGGCATGACATTTTGGGAAAAGGGGGGGGGTTGATGGTATAGTGGTTTGGGAGTCGGACTTAGACCTGGAAGATCCAGGTTCAAATCCCCGCTCAGCCACGAAGCTTCCTGGGTGACCTTGGGCCAGTCACTATCTCTCAGCCCCACCTACCTCACAGGGTTGTTGTGAGGACAAAAAGGAGGGGAGGAAATATGAACACCACTCTGAGCTCCTTGGAGGACGGGCGGTATAAAAATGTGAAAAATAAATAAATAAATAATATTTATATTAATGTAAATAAATAAATATTGGTCTGGCAATGGCTGAGTATAAGGCAGCTTCGTAAGTTCAAAGTAAAGATTGTTGCTGTTCAGTCATTAAGTCGTGTCCGACCCTTCGTGATCCCATGAACCACATCCCGCCAGATAAAGCCATCCAAATCTTTGGAGGACCTGCATTGCAATGACCTGGGACTCCAACAGAGCTCCTTATGGCGGTTGATTTGGCCTCTGCATGCAATGGGATTTTAGAAGGGCCTCATCTGTAAATCTCAAGCAAGTAAGGTGACAGCACGGTCGAGTCCTGGGCCGTTCGGGAGAGGGCAGGGGGCTGGATCTCAGCAGCAACAACATGCTCCAGAATCCTATCCCCATTTCTCCAGCCCAACCTGCCCCCTTTTCCTCCCTCGGACTTACACCAGCAAAATAGCTACTGTGGGTCCAAGAAGACACACTGGCAATCAAAGAACCTACCAGGAGTTAAGTTAACCTACCAGGAGTTAAGTTAAAAATATTTTTACTTGCCTCTCGCTGGCCATCTCATTGCCTCCCCCCCCCCATCACTGCATGCAGCGCACACTCCATCAGTGCAGTTGCATGGCGGAAGGTGGTGTGGGATAGGATTGGGCCGTTAAAGTCAGGATGTCAAAAGAATCGCCCCCTCTCATATGAACCTGCCTGCCCATTAAGTCCCTCCTGCATGTCCCAGTGACTTCTGAGGTCCAATTGGTTGGGAGAGGACCCTCACAAGGACCAAGTCCAAAGTGTGGAACGCCCTGCTAAGGGAGGTACATTCTCCCACTTGATGGCCTTCAACTGTGCCATGAAAACGTCCGTCTTTCAAAAGGCATTTATTCGGTTGTGATCTTTTTAAATGTCTTTGTCTCTCCCTAGACTTGTATAGATAGGCCAGCGGGTGGCGCAGCGGGTTAAACCGCTGAACCATAAGCTGTCGATCGAAAGGTTGGCAGTTCGATTCCCGTGACGGGGTGAGCGCTCGTTGCTTGGCCAGCTCCTGACAACCTAGCAGTTCCAAAGCATGTCAATGCAAGTAGATAAATAGGTACCGCTTGCGGGAAGGTAAACAGCGCTCCGTGTTCCAGTCGCATGCTACGCGCTGCGGCAAGGAGAGTCATGCCGGCCACATGACCACGGAGGCGTCTTCGGACAACGCTGGCTCTTTGGCTTTGAAATGGGGATGAGCACCACACCCTAGAGTTGGACACGACTGGACTTAATTGTCAGGGGTCACCTTTACCTTTTTAATCTCAAGTTAGGATCTCCCATAACAAATTATTATTGTGGCGCTTGAGAGCAGGTGGCCAGAGAAGCTTTCATAGACTGGGTTGTGTGCTATTTTGCTGCCTGGTTGATTCACTCCTTTTTTATACTGAAGTGGAAGAAAGCAAACAAGGCCAATGGAGTTTGCAGTTCAAACTGGGGCAGATTTGGGGGTTCTGAACATATATATCAATGTACCGTATTTTACGTTCCATAGGATGCATCGGTCCATAGGACGCATGCATCCTATGGAGCATAAAATACAGGAAAAAAAAGGTTTTTACTTACCTGGGCTTGGGGAGGCCTGTGGGGGCTTGGGGGAGGCCTGTGCGAGCCTCTGCAGGCCTCCCCATCCGGAAATGGCCGAAAATCACTGTTTTCGGCCAAAATGAAGATCGCGGAGGCCTGCAGAGGCGTCTTCGGACAAGATGGAGGCGTCTTCGGACAACGCTGGCTCTTCGGCTTTGAAATGGAGATGAGCACCACACCCTAGAGTCAGACACGACTGGACTTAATTGTCAGGGGTCACCTTTACCTTAGACTTGTATAGACTGTGTGATGGATCTGTATTTACTGCTGCTCCTTCTTTCTTTCTCTTTGGTTTTAGTGACAATTGTTCTTAAATTGCATTGTTTTGAACACCTCAGGAATCAGCTATCAGAGGACTTGAGGACAGCTGCCCCCTTGCTACCTGGTTTTCGGCGGGGCTTAAAGACCCATCTGTTTCATCTGGCATTTGAGGAGGGAGGGACTACCTAGGGACCCTTTTAGTTTTTGTTGCTGCTTTATGTTATAGATGTTTTGTTTTTTTAATCTTCTCTGTACCTTTAAAAAAAAAACTTTTAATTTTAATTGTGAATTGTTTTACCTGATTTTAATGGCTGTATTGAGTTGTTTTATCTTTTGTATATTCATTTTTTGTTGTACACCAGTTTGAATATTAGAAAAGCGGTATGGAAATATTTTAAATAAATAATAAATATTGTGAGCTGCCTTGAGCATTTTACCAGGTGTCCCCCACTTAACGGCGGGGATACATTCTGAAATTTCCATTGTAAAATGAAGCCGTCATTAAGCGGATCTTGCTGTGCTTTGAAGTTTAGCACTGTGCTTAAAGCCCCAGTGCTGAACCTCAAAGCCCTTATCTAAAGCCAAACAGCTGATGAGCTGGGGCTTTGAAAAGTCAGCATCTTTTTAAAAACCCAGCTCATCAGCTGTTTGGCTTTAGATAAGGGCTATGGAGTTCAGCACTGCAACTTTAAGCACAGCACTGAACTTCAAAGCCCTTCTCTAGCACGAAACAGCTAAAGAGCTGTGGATTTAAAAAGATGCGTCTTTTAAAATCCTTTGCTCTTTTTTTACTGGGGACCTCCATCATATATCCGGATCGTCCTTAAGCGATCCGTCATTAAGTGGGGGACACCTGTATATGAAAAAGCAGGGTATAAATCCTTTAATATGTTAAAAAATAGGCAAACCATTTCTGACATGCCCCCTAGCCAGGGGTCCACTTACAGACCAACACGGCCTTGTTCAGACATGCAGGATCCTCTCCTGCCTGCTGCACCAGTCAATGATGTCCTATGTGCTTGAAAGAGCCATCACAGATCAAATACCACAGAGAGAGGAGGCACATCACTCTGGCTACAGTTCTGTTCAACAGAAATAGTTCGGCTGCAGTCAAGGCTGCCATTTCAGTGATGGGAAATGACAGAAAATGACAGAAAATGATAGGATTCAGACGACAGAGGACGGGGCGAGATCAGGACAAGATCTGTTCTCCCCGACATCTAGTTTTCAATAAAGAAGAAGCGTTTTTTTAAATATTCAGTCGCACCATTCCCCCTCCCCACGCTGTGGTCCAGTTCCATACAGTTTTACTACCGCATCTGCTATCTGAATGATGACTAGACCTATGGTTCATCAGCCCCCCCCCTTCAGAATCCTCAATTCCTTTCCTGCTTTCCTGTGCTGCCTCATCAGACAGCTCCTTTCCTTCCTCTCCGCAAGGGATGTGCCTGCCAGTAACCTTCCCTCGTCTCAGGTTTGCCCTTCAGCAACTTTGTTTTCCCAGACTTCTCACAGATTTCACTACCATCCTCGGACGGATTGCTTGCAAGGCTGCTTTGGTATTCTCGCCTGGTTCCTTCCTGCCCGGGCTCTTCTTAAAGGCTCCGTTTTCTCCGACGCTTCCACCTGGATGCTGGATGACTCCTCAAGCGGAAACACCATCGCTTGAACTATTGAAAATGAAGAAGCAGCTGCTTAAAGCCAGCTTTGAAGGACGACATCACAGGGTGCAAGTGTGATTGACTCTCCAGTGTTCAATGTGCAGGCATCAGGCAGGCACATATGCAAACAATCATGCCAGCATTTGAGGTGGCTTATACAATACTTTATCTGGAAATAACAATAGCTGATAAGAGACTCTCTGACTTTATAAGACACCGCTATGGAAACGGGAGGGGGGTGGACTCTGTATAACAGCGCAATCCTATCGAACTTGGACCACCAGTGTAATGAGTGGTGCAGCAGGAACGGGAGGCCCCAGAATGGAAAGGGGATTCAAATCCCTTCCAAAGGGGGATTCAAAGGGGTTTTAAATCTCCCCTCCCAAGTCTCCTGCCCTGCCCTCCCCCACTGGTTACACCGGTGGTGTAAGTTGGATAGGATTGCGCTGTAAATAACATAGGAAAAGCCCTACTGGATAAGAGCAAAGATCTGTCGAGCACAGCATCCTATCAACCAGATGTCGCAAGCAACTCACAAGCAGTGTCAATGAAGGCAAGACACCTCCCACCTGTTCGTCACCCAGCAAGTGACATTGAACCATATACAGTTTCTGAATCTGGAGGTCTCATGGAGTCAGATAGACGTTTTCTCCTCTCTGAACGCATACAGCCCCTTGGGAAGGGACCTGGATTTCTAGTGACAGAAGGAGAAAGCCACTTTTTCTACAGCCACTTTCTCCGTGCATCTCTTATCAACTGCTATCATGTCATCTTTTCACCTTAGTCATCTTACCTTAGTCATCTTTTCTAACTAAATAGACCCAACGGCCTCTTTAGCAGTGACCCACATGACAGTGTGCACTGCTATTCTCAACACTGTCACCAAGTGTAGGAAAAAGGAGGTGAAGGGGTTCATCTGTAAATCAAGCCCCTCACATATGAATCGGGGCTCCACTCAGCTTAGTGGGGCCCCAGTCATGCTGGCCTGCAATAGGTGCTGTGACGCTCACTGTCAGAAGCAGTGCTCTCTCTAAGGCGCGCAGCCAAGCAACCGCGCATCTCCCAGCTGAGCTTTGTGCAGGGCCACGCTCACAACCCGGACGTTCGGTGATGACATCATCGCCGAACATCTGGAGGTGTCGTCACAACGAGTCGTAATGCTGCCCAGTTGCAGAAGGAGTCCGTGCACCGGCGCGGAACCTTTAGAAGGTTAGGAGAAGGTTAGGAGGATGCTGGCAAAACCTCCCCATTTATTTATTTAAAAGATTTACCAGTATAGACTGCTTTTTCAACACTCAAACCATGGGTTTCTTGGAACACACCAAGGTGGAGAACCTGCAATATTTTTGTAAAATACCTTCAAATCTGATCAACTGTGTGGGCATGGGAGGATAACAAGTTTTTATGACACAGAACTCCTTCGCTAGCTTCCTGAGTTCTGAAGACCTCCTTGGCTTCTCGGCTGCAATCCCCAGGTAGCAGGAGCGCCACACCTCTGAAGAAGGACCAGGAGCAGACAGCTACTGACTCACATGTCCTGCTTCTGGACTTCCCAGAAGCCACTGCGGGAAACAGGATGCTGAACTAGAGGGACCTTTGGGCAGTGTGGTCTCTTAGGGTCAGGGGTGGGCTTGACACAAAATGTCGCCTGATGCAGTCTCCGGTCTGTCACCTCTGCGCTACAAAAAAAAAAACCCAAACCCCTTACCATACTCCTTATACACTGCTGCGGGACGTCCAGTTTCGTTTCCAGGGACAGCACAAATGCACCATCCCTGTAAATTAAACAGACATCCTGCACTTCCGGGTCGTGAGCAGCATGGTAAGGAGGGGAATTATCTCCTTCTCACTCGAGGAAGCAAGAAGCAGTTCGCTGCCGTTTGCATTAGCGACAAGTTGCAGGAAGGAAGCAGACTCAGGATGAAAGGCACCCCGAATCCGCCACCCCCTCAGACCCCTAGTAGTCTGCCGATGATGCAACCTGCATGGATGGGCCGGCAGTGCTTATATTCCACACCTTGCTGTCAGACAATACTTTTGTGTCCGTATTGTTTCACATCACATCTTTCTTGACAAAAAAAAGATGTATTTTCGGGAGCTGGACGCTGTCTCAGGGTGCAAGCTAATCTACCACTGACCCATATGTTTCTTTGAAGGTCTGATCACTTCTGCTGATAAGTTCAGCTTTTTCATAGAATCAGGGCACCCACTCCAAAACGTGCATCGTACAAAGATTCTGCTTTGATTGACACCAGCTTTTCACACTCCAGGTAAAGTTGTCATGCTAGCTCACCTCATCAGGAATGGCTTTTAAAGAGGAAGAGACGGGTCTGCAGAAATCTTGACAACAAAGTCATTCATCCAAGATGGTGACAATCTGCCGTATGCTTCCACGTATGCACCGAGTCCGTACGGTAAAATTTAACAAAGGCTTCTCCGAAAGCCACTTGTACGGCAGTCCTTGAGAGGTCCTAAGAGGTTGTAAAATCCATACCCACCTAGTTTAGAAATCTGGGCTTTAATGACAAAGCCACATAAAGAATGGTAAATCATGTTTAGAGATGTGTACGGCGCAGCCTAATGCAATCATAAGCTACTGTTAGGATGGGCACTTTAAAAAACAGGTTCATGCAATTGCTGCATGCACAGAAACCAGAATGCCTTAAGAGTCAAACTGTGTGTGTTGCTCAATGCAAAATGCATGGTTCCGGGGGAGTTAATTAAAATTAAACCAGTTTTTAATTCAGATGGCCATACAGCTATGTAGACATTTTAAAAGAGGCCTCTATCAATTAAAAAAAAACCCATGGGTGCAAAGAAGATTGTTCATTTAACAGCAACTCTATTCCCCAAACCAACAGCGCAATCCTATCCAACTTACACCACCAGTATAACCAGCAGGGGAGGGCAGGGCGGGAGGCTTTGGAGGGGAAGGGAGATTTAAATCCCCTTTGAATGGGATTTGAATCCCCTTTCCGTTCTGGGACCTCCCCTGCTCACTGCACCGCTGGTTACACCGGTAGTGTAAGTTGGATTAGATCATGCTGCAAAACCGTGAAGTCCTTTCGGAGCTGGTCCACCCACTGACTCCACCCACTTTAGTGCCAAGGCCAACCCACATACCACAACAGCCTTGCGCATGACATCACAGAGTCGCCTTGGCCCCACTGCTTATGTTCATTTGTCATCGGTTGTCCCAATCTTATCCTTACCTCCACCCTCGTTGGTGCTGCCATGCTGAAAAGGAGCACGCTGTAACCTGGAGGGGGGCTTTGGAGGGGATTTACATCCCCTTTAGCCTCTGTAAACCTCCCATCCCACAATGGGTCTCCTTGGACCTGCACCAGCGATTTCACTGGCGATACTCTGAGAGAAAGGGGGCAGGGAGACTGCTGCCAGAGGGGATAAGATCCAACACATGCCATTGCTGCCAGATCCACCCCTCCCACAGCCTCCTTGCACCTTGTTCCACCCCCCTCCACGCCCCGTACAGCCCCCTCCCCCACTGGCTTACCTGCTGCAGCGGGCAGCCAGCGCTCCGACAACGCGCACGGGAAGGCTCCAGCCTTCCTACCAGCGCTCCGGCAGCACACGCAGACAATACTGGCAGAACACACATTCCACCAGTGGGGCAGCCCAATCTTATTGGGCTGTGTATTTCTTTCCTGTGTCGTTCAATCAATGGAAGGGTTATTCTGTAATATCATGAAAAACAGGTCACTAACAGCAGGATTTTTTTTTAACCCAAAGTCTTTTGCAAACAGATCACGGTATATAATCACTTCCAATGGGGTTTTCTTTATGCTTCGCGTTTCAATTGCACTTTCTCCTTTATACAGATAATCTCGTCACAAGTGCATGACCTCCTTTGGATATTTAATATTTCACCCTGACCTTAAACTCACTTAACCTGGAAGCATCTCACGTCAATTTTTAGTGGCACTTCAAGTAGAGATGTCACTGAAGTTCTCTAGGTTCAGAAAACAATTTGGGGGTGTGGGCTCTGGGGCCCCTCCTCCTTTGGCTACATCCCAGTTTGATGTCGTAGGGCAATGAGAATGACATTGGGGAGACGCGATCCTGATGCTATGAAGTGGTTTTATTTCCAGAGTTTCTTACATAAGGGGGTTTCAGGAGAGTAGTTGAGGTCTGTGGCTGATATTTGTCTCTCTTTTTGCCTTGCTCTGTTTCAAGGGAACTTCTGCCTGACGGTCAGCCGCCTGATCAGGCTAGGCTCGTTACCCTTCATCTGCCTTCCTTTTGAATAAGAATGCATCATATTTATTCAGCATCTTCTATGTGTACAAAGCACTTCACATGTATTAGCCTGAGATTGTCCAACAACAGCCCTGTAAAGTGAGTAACGTACGTGTGTGTGTGTGTGTGTGTGTGTGTGTGTGAGAGAGAGAGAGAGAGAGTGTGTGAGTGAGAGAGAGAGAGAGAGAGAGAGAGAGAATTCCCATATTGCAGCTGAGTCTGGGAGGGAGTGCCTTGTCTAAGGCCATCTGAGTTTATGGCAGAGGTGAGGTTCAAATTAGGGATGTCCTGATTTGCAACTCAGTCTCTTCGCTACATCAGTACACCATGCCACTGTGATTGGAATGACAGTGATAACACTCTGCTCAGAGGTTTGTAAGGATTGCAAGGTGGGAAATGCAGGGAGATGCAAGAATCAGCACCGCAGAGTATCAAGGGAGGGTGTAAAAGTATTTTATGCTGTACTCTACCCCTCTCATGTTTAAATAATTGTTGATTTTAATAATTGCTTTGTTTGATTGATTTTATGTACTGTATTTTATAATTGTTGCTAGCCGCCTTGATATTTTTTTTTTTTTAGAAAGGTGGGACATACTGTACATTTTTAAAATAAAAATAAAACACTTGCAAATATGCTCACAATTCATTTCAAGAAATCCGTAGGAGTGCACAAGGGCAAAGTGCCATACCCTGGAGCAATGCTTAGATGTCAGATTCACCTTCTCTCGCACAAAACTCCAGACACCCCATAAAACTGCAGGAATCCAGGGGACGGTTGACACTTTGAAACTGAGCTATTC
This sequence comes from Plestiodon gilberti rubricaudatus, assembly GCA_026170595.1. Lineage (NCBI taxonomy): Eukaryota > Metazoa > Chordata > Lepidosauria > Squamata > Scincidae > Plestiodon > Plestiodon gilberti. The sequence goes on from JANXHW010000001.1 coordinate 9,104,577, forward strand.
TAGCAACTTATTCTGAACTACTGGAAACTGGTGATTGACTTGTGAATTGCAGCTTTACTTCTTCAGAAGTGAATTCCAGGTCACAGAACACACAATGGTGTCAGAGGGCCAGCATAGTCTTTGTTGATTTCCAGCGCATCTATTCATGCGATTAGTCCAATGACCAATATATACTGGGATTTCCGTTTGCTTCCCTCTGGCAGATGTGCATGTATTTAGAAAGCCTTAAATACAGGGGGAATGCAACAAAGACAGGGTACACGTGCTCTCTTTATTTTGAAAGCGTTGAGTTTCCAAAATGATTCTCACGCACACGCCCAGAGCACATTACACATATTTTTCAGCATTCTATATATTACAAAAGATGATTCAGCCAATAAAAATAGATCATGTTGTAAGGAATTACAAAATTAAAAATAGATCATGTTGTAAGAATCCTAATTCTTGTACTGTCTAATATTTAAGGGGATTGAGCAACGTCTGAGAATTATGGAATATCCTGGAATGGAGACAGGGCAAGGGCATGCCTCACACCTCTCCCAGAACCCCGCAAAGTCAGGTCCCGATGCCATGCTAGAAGTTTTTTTTTTTTTTTTTACATATTCTGTGTTTAAGATGTGAATGTAACAAATAGGTATTTGAAAATACACGCATCGTGCATGCAGGGGTGGCACAACCAGGGACTCCGCCTGCTGCTGCTGCTGCCTCTGCTATGGCACACTGAAATTTAATTAAAAAAAATACGCCCCTTACCATGCTCCATCATGTCGCCTTTGCAAACCTGGAAGTTAGGGTTAGGGTTTTATAAAGGGACCACGCAAACAAAGAAGCTCCTTTGTTCGTCCAGTCCCTGTAAATAAAAGCGGAAGTCCCACACTTCTGGGTTTGTGAAAAACCCGTAAGGAAGCACAGTAAGGAAGCCGACTGATGCAGCTCACACCCACAGTGGGCTGGAGGGAGGCAGCGGCAGCCCAAATCCACTTTTACTTCAGCCAGTTTCTGGTTATTTAGAAATTCCGCTAGAAAAAGATTTACGTTCAACAAAATGTCTCTTGGCACATGAAGATTAAAACACTGCAGTTGTGAAAGACACCAAGGCTCGTTTAAAAAAAAAAAAAGAATAACATGTAATGTTCAAAACAGAGTTCTGGATTTAAGATTTCAACCATTCTCCAAGTCCTATTTCCCTATAATATAAGATTAACCCAACAAGGCTAAGCCAACACATGCATGCTACATATTACAGAACTCTGAAGCTTCTTACACCAAAACAAATATGCAATCCTGAGTGCAAAGGTAAGAATGTTATACTTGAATTTATACTTTACAGGTGAGGCATCTTTGTAGCTCGTACAAGTACCTATATCCTCCAGTGTAAAATCAAGAGGTTTGCCGGAAGAAGAAGATGTTTTCTGATGATACAGCTCTCTAGAATTGTCCTGCTTACATGCAAATGTGTTGATGGAGGAAGGAAGGAAGGAAGGAAGGAAGGAAGGAAGGAAGGAAGGAAGGAAGGACGGACGGACGGACGGACGGACGGACGGACGGTCCTCGGCTTTGGCAGAATTCCAGAGCAATTATTTCTTTGCTTATCACATCCCACTTTTTATCCACAGTGTGCAGAGTGGACATGAGTGCACATGCAGAGTGGACATGAGTGCACATGAGGTTTATCACATCGACCCTGAGAGGTAGGCTAGGCTGAAAGAGAGTGACCTGCCCAAGTTCCCTCCCACCACTGAGCTTTCTGCGATTCTGAGCCCAAGAATTTCTGGTTCACGTCCAGCACTTCGGCACACTACAACCACCACACTGACTCCACATACGCGCACGCCAATCCTTTTTGTGAAGCAATATCCATGTTGAAGTGCAGAGAACGTCCTTGTTCTGTCACTTGGATTCAGCACTGCAGACAACAATGAAACCAGTACTCATAAATTATCAGTGAGATTTGTGGAACAGCCAATGCCACAATGGTTCCAAAATAGCAACAACTGTCCAAACACTGTCGGCTCATGCTTTTCCAGAGTCTCCAGCACTAAAAACAGGCCTAAAATTAGCTTTATTTTTCAAGAATGTTTCCAAAACGTTAGGCATCTCTTGGCAGCAGAAAGGTTAGGGCAGGCACCCAAACTTCAGAGTTTATCAAGACACATTCAACATTCTCTTCCCACCTAGTCCTCCAAACCATGCACAAGTTTTCCTAAAAAGCAGCAGGGCTGCCAGCATTTCTGACTGCAGGGCTCCTTGCTCACGGATGTCCCACCATTAAGGAATAGAGTAAAAGATGCTAAGAACCTGTACCTGATGGAGGCACCAATTCAGTAATCTTCCTCCGTATAGTTAAGACTGCAGAGCCTTTGATCTTGGTGGCAGGCGATCTGGTTAGGAAAAAAAACTGCATTGGAATGCTATGCTTTGACGTTGCAAATGGTTTTCAAGGACTTGTAAGATAAACAGGAAGGATGGGACACTGGTCAACTAATGGGTCTAATATTATCGAGAGAGAACGCATCAGCTGACCAGCTGTTATTTGGCTGGAGTCAAATATTGTCAAATATTCCATTAAACACAACTGCCCCAGGGCAAGTGGCTGCCTACCTTTTTGTTTGAATTATGGCTTCACTTGATAGCAACAATGGCAGGAATGAAGGTCTGTGCTGCCAGCCTTGCACGAATCAGGAGCGCACACATGCACACTTCCTGCCCTGCAACATGCTGCAATCAAAGAGCTTGCTCAGCCTTCTCAATCAAGCCACATGGCCAAGCTCCTCCTATTGGCAATGTGCTGTAACTGCACGAATCTCAGAACAGGAAGTGCGACACAGGATTTAGGAGGAAACTCACAGGTATCAGACTGCACAGTTCACAACTGCCAAGAGTCACGACTACCACTGAGTTATATCATTTGCTGTGGAGAGAAGAGTTTTCCATGTGGTCTGTAAAGCATCTGGGAAGGACTGGACTCTGGAATCTTCTAGAAGACAATCTTTTTTAAAAAAAAATAGTGTCATTAACTGTTCTTTGTTACCGTTCTAATAAATTAATGCTTTAAACATTGGACAATTATTTGACAATATTTGATTGGTCAATTGCCCACTCATCATTTTTGCTGAATGCCTACCCTCATATAACATTCATGCAATTCACATAACCTAAAATAGATCCCCCCCCCAAAAAAAAAAATCATAAAAGAAATACGGAACGTGATCACTGCTTACCATTCATATTTCTATTTTCATGTGGAAGCAATCTGGAACCCTATTCGTATTCGGGATCCTCCTAGTCTTATAGTTCAATCAAGTATACACTCCCACCCACAATGCAAAAACATCCACAAAGTTATACAGGCTAATCCTCAAAATCCAGATCAAGGCACACCACAAGAGGGAGTAGGTAATTAACATGCAAATATTATACTACAGCAGAGAAGGTGGCTCCAGCAAATAAGCCAAGCCACATTCTACAAGGGAAAATAGATAAGCAGACAAGACAGATAAGACACACATGCATATACACATGTAGAGGAATCAAGCCATTGCCTTCTATGTAAATGACGAATTATACGATAGTGGAAAACCATGTATCGCCAAATCAAGCACTGAAAAGCTGGTGAAAAGCTGGCTCTCGCCTTCTCTCCACAGCAAATGCAGTGGAGTAACCATTCAAACATCACCACCTGGTTGATGGTTTATTTTGAGTCCCTTAATTGAACATAATGCCCCTCTGTTGCCATAATAAAGAAAAATCATATCTGGACATGGCACACAAGGAACTAAATTCAGTTTGAACAGTAATTAAAGCAAAGCTTCCTATCTCTAAAACCAATAAGCAAAATCAACCCAGCAATCAAAGCCAGGCATCCATAGCTTTATTACCCATCACGAAAGAGATCTATGCTTTGGAATCCTTACGCACCATGTAATAGCAAAATAAGCATCTGTACAGCATGTTCTGACACTGGGATGGGAGAAAGCACAGCCAGCACTTCCACTGAGAACGCATTATATCGACCATTTAGGAATCCGTCCAGGTTACCCATTCAATTCCAGATATCTTTGCAAGCTGAGAGTCGCCCCTGACCGGCTGACAGGCAGTGCTTCCTTTCTACAAATAATTTTTGCTCCGGCGCGCAGTGGTCCTGGCTACAGCGCCGGCAGGACGGCACAGACCTTCCCGCTGACACCCGCTTCCTATCCGGGTGTCGCAACATGCTTTATAGCACATTTGCAACACCCTAGGCTGACCTAAGCCAACAATAGGATTGTGCCATAACTTTAAGCCACCTAGTAAACAAGCGGAAGAAGCAATATACGAACTAGGGACTAACTGATACTTGGCTCAGCCCATCTATGGACCAGCATAGGTCAATCAACCACGTGTTAGAGACTGATTGCTCCAAGAGATGGTAACAAATGGTGTTGCCAAACTTTAGTAGCCTGTTCCTGTACCTTCAACTGCAGCCAGAAGTGCAAAAATAAGATAGACTGGGAGGGGGCAGGTGTCTCATCACTGTCTCCAAGTAAAAAGCTCCACCTGATAAATTTCAGCACCAGGTTGTTATCAGAGGCACAGGAACAAGGCCAGTAAAATAAGTTGGCAACCCTAGTAACACCCTACCCATTCACCCATCCCTTTTGAGAAAGGCCTTCTTCAAAACATCTCTATTTCAGTAGGATCATTTTAAAAAAAAAAAAACTCGCAGCATTCAAAGAAAGGGACGGAAACCCTTTGATTAATGCACCTTATAAATCCTAAAGGAATGACGAGGTTACACAAGCAGCAGTTACAAAGAATTATACTAATGTAGCTATGCATTAAAATCAGCATTGCTCAGTCAGGCTATTTAATCGCCGCTATATTTCCAAGAAAACCCTGCCAACCTCATGCTTTATACTTCATTAACTGTAACAAGCAGGAACCGATTATGCTATTCTAAAAGAGTTACACAAGGTTCAGCCCAAGAAAACCTTGCGCAGGCTGAGTTGAAATGTCCGTCATTCTGGAAAGGGGGGAAAAAAATCACTAAATAGGGTCACCACCTATTTAATGGACCAAGGTGCTAGGTCTTTAATAATCAAGGGACAAGCCAACAGGTGAAACTTTTTCTATCCTTAAATCTCTGTATTTTCATCCTTTCCTCTGAGGCAGGAGGAAAATCACCTCTTGTTTCTTGCCTATTATGCAGCTATTAACATCACAGAACCTCTGTCCAAAGCCGCACCAGAACTTAGTGCAAAACTATTTCACTTCCAGCTACATTTTGTGGATTAAAGTTGTGTGCAAATGGAAAGTTGCAAATTCACCCAGGAGACACAGCTCACTCAGTACCACAAGAGGCCTCACTCGAATCAATTAGACCTACTCACAAGTAAATTTGCTTGTTGCTTCTTCCTTGTGAAAGACTGACCTTGAGTTATTATACATCAAACGCGTCTTCCCAAAGAATCTTGGGTGCTTGGGCTAAGCAGAACCCATCCCTGACAGCACTGTTTACACAGGCATCACACATGGCATCATGGGCATCCCTTACAAATGTGAGCACAACCTCTCCGTCTCCTCTACCCTCACAAATGGGGCTGGTTGAAGCCGAAGCCTCTGAACCTAGGCGCCTGCAAACAATCACGAGAGCCTTTGACAAGGGCTTGATATCCTGCAGGGAGCTTGTCCAACACATGGACAACCAACTCTCTCTGAGAACTGATCCCTTCATCCTTTCAGAGAAATGGTTCTCCAGATTTGGTCCTGACCTCCTGACGCTTCTCACTTTGTTCAGAATTCCACAGAATGGTTCTTCTCAAACTGTGTATGGGTAGCTCCACAGCTCCTGCCTTCAGGTTACCATGCTTGTTTATAATCCACCACATCCTCTTGCATACAGAACACAAAGAAAGACATACCACCCACCCTACGCACAGAGAAAAGGGTTCTAGCCTAATCTTTGCTCCCTGGCATCAAGCTTTCTAGGTGCACTCAATCATGCGAGCCCCCGCCGGCAGCCTGAAGTGGGACAGTGAAGACGCAGGCTGACTGCCTCAATAAGGCCCAATAGAACTGAATGGTCTTTCCAATTGGCTTGGAATCCTGTGGGAGGGAGCAACGCTTCTTCCATCAGGACCCAGGAAAAGCAGGAGCTCAGGAAAGAGAGGCTCACAAGCTCCGACTAACTTTCGACTTTTGCCTAAATTCCCGGGTTTGGAAGAAGTGGAGTTGTATAAGAACTAATGTGTGGCGCACTAAGCTATGTGCACGTTTTTCCACTGCAGCGTGAAGAGATGTGAGTTGGAGCTCCTTTATACTGAAGGACGATGGGTACATTTGTTAGAGTTTTAGGTACGTTATAAACAATATGGGTGGTCATTTGTGTTTTTGGTCTTTGACTGTATGAATGAAGATTGATTGGTTGACTTTTGCCTTGTTCCATGCGGAAGAGGAGCTGCCCACCCTAACTCGCAGAGTAAACTCTTTGAGAAATGGCCAAGCCTTGGTGACTCCGGGTGTGACTGCACCGCCTGAGCAGGCAAAAGCAGGTACCCTGCCTGCGGGTCAGCAAGCCTCAGCTGCTGAGCCAAAAGCTTGATGTCCGTGTGGCCCATCTCCTCTTCCCCATAGTGCAATACAATCACTGCAAGATAGTCAAGCCCAGGGCCGGTCCACTCAAGAGGCCTACTGAGGCGGTCGGGGGCCTAGACTGTTGGAGAACAAGGACAGCATTTGGCACACCACCTTAGGCACCAGGAGGTTGTGCTGCGTCCAACTGGAAAAAACTTCTGCTAAATCAAACAGAGAGGGACTTCCGAGAAGCATGGGTCACTAAAATCAGCACAAGGTCAGCTAGCAGTGCTGGTCATGTCCGCCAGGGGACAGCTCTACCTGTGTGACAACAGAGGACAAAAGTAACAGGTTGCAAGACTTAGCCAAAGAAAGAAGTCTACCGGGGGGGGGTGCAAACAGGGTAAGGGGTTGCTGTTGTTTTTGGGGAGTGATGCTGGTGAAACTAGCAATGCCTCTGTGCATGTATACTGAACATACCAAGCTGTCTTAGATAGAATTGTCCGGGCAGACTTGTACCAAGGTGGGTGGGGGTGGGGAGAGCAGCGGTAATCCTCCGATAGCATACTGAGCTCCCCATCCCGGGCTTGCAGCGGTGGCCAGGGCCACGTTCAGGGGGGAGCATGGATCCCGCAGTGTCCTCTCTTCTCCTGGGCCTGGCTGCAGCGGCTGCGGACGTGTCCAGTAGGAGCCCCCATCCGCTTCTGGGTGCCCCGCCCCAGCCTGAGATGCACCGACTGCCAAGTCTGCTGGGGCGAACTTCGCTCGGCACGGCCATGGCGGGCAGGGGCAGCGGGGGCATCCAACGCAGCAGTGAGCCGAGGGGCGAAGGCGGCAGGGACCTGGGGCTCAGGCGCAAGGGAGGCCAGCAGAGGAAGAAGCAGGAAGGAAAAGCACCAACGAGGGAGGTGGGCGGGGAAGAAGGCAGGAAGGGGAGAAGCAACCACCAACCTTCTGTGTATTTAAGACCAGCACCTAGCTAGCCGATAAGGCGGCTCAGTATCAGGGAGGTCAGTGACCCGAATGGTCATATGGCCCGTGACTCTTAGAGTGATGGCTCAGGAGGAGGACCACTGGTGAAGCAACCCCCTCCTCCGGCCACATCTGAGGCCCATAAATGAAGTCCCAAGAGGGACCCGACTGCAGAGGAGGCGCCACTCGACCTGAAGGCCAACCCCACCGCCCCGGCAATTCCAGGAACCATATGCATGTAAATGATGTAGTCTACCACAGTCCCTCTTCTGTGGGGAACACTCTCACTCACACTCACACTCAGAGAGAGCTAATAAACAGTGATTACAAATGTGCCCCAAGAAGACAGTGCCAAGAAGACTGTGCTCTCTTTCCCCCCCCCCCCCAAGGGAAACTGCCTCCGCAGCCTTCCTCCCACTTAGAAAAGTGGGACGGGCAAACCTGGGGGGCTGGCAGTCTCCTCCTCTATGTTTTCACATCCAGAGCATCTCTAGTCAGGCCTGGCTGACCTTCAATTTATAGGTGAAGTGCATTAAGCTGGAGCACACGTCTCTAAGGCATCAAACAAGCTGGCCCAAATAGACTCTGTTCAGCAGAGGTCAAGCCCCAGGAGCGTGAAGACTCAGGAACATCAGGAACGAGGTGTGTAAGATGGCCTCACAGAGACTGCCAGCGAGAAAACATCATTAAAAGCACACTTCAAAGTCTGTTCCAGCTAACTTTAGTTCCCACTCATCCTTTTTTTTCCAGCCTGAAATTTCAAGATTAATGCCACTGCTCTAAAAGCCAAGAAGCAAACTTCGCCTCAATGGCTCACCTGGTCGCCATCCGGGGCTCACCAGTTTTGGGCAACCTTGGTAGTCAGCTGTTATTTGTGCTTGCCAGAGGTTTCCGAGGGTGGGTTCAGTCTCTCACTTCATGCCTGGCTATGGAGACACTCGGGGCCAAACGATGGGCAACTCTGAGTTGTGTACAAATTTCTCCCATTTTTTTTCTTTTGAAGAAAGTCCAATTGCAGAGTTAACAAACCTGCCTCCGAAGACCCAAGGCAGGAATTGTGAAGCTTTTCCCCATCAACCATTTTTCCTTTGAAAATCACTTCCTTGCCAGTTTCTTTTTCCCAAGCAGAGAAAAAGATGCATGGACCTACAAATAGCCGCGAGGGGAGAGAAGAGAGAATCTCTTGCCTTGTGCTGGACTATGGCAAGTGTTGGAAGCAGCAAGTCTGTCTGGAGCTGCTTCCAAACTGCTCCTGCTGCTGCAGCTCATACCACCATTTCAGTAATTCGGATTTTCCCCAAATTGGGAACACAGATCATTTTCCGAGCCAATCTGAGACTTGGAAAAAACAACACACACTGTTACTTACCCACACAGCAGCAGTAATAGCATCAATAGGGGCTATGGCAGCGCTTGGAAGCGCTACATCTCGCATGAGGCCCCAGGTCTTGCACCCTTATTAATGTACTGCAACACAGCACCCCGGGTCGATGGTGAGGGAGGAAGGGACAGATTTCTCTCTATGCACTGCTATTGCTGCTTATGCCACCATTTGGGTAAGTAAAGGAAAGAGGGAGGGCTGGCAGGGAAAGCATTTCGGTGATAGGGAGTGCTGGGGAGCTTATGGGGAAGGAAGCTGGGAATCCAAGACAGAGAAGAATTCAGGGGCTTGTAGAGCTCACCTCTCTCTTAAGTCAAGTCCGAGCTACATTGTCCAGGTCCGCGTTCCGTGCGTGTCTGGTGTCCCGCCCCCAGGTCAAACAACAGGCTCTGATTGGCCGGACGTAGCACAATCAGAGCCTGTTGTTTGACCTGGGGGCGGGACACCAGACACGCACGGAACGCGGACCTGGACAATGTAGCTCGGGCTTCAAGATTTTAGAAGCCCCCAAAAGTTCTTTTCCACACTCAACTTGGGAGACCTTCACTGGCATCTCCAGCAGCCTCTCCGCCTAACCAGCCAACAAAGAGGCTACCAGGTTAAAACGCTGCTGTAAGCTCCGTTCTAAGAGGAGGAGAGCTGTTCAGGGGCAGGAGCCTCTAGGAAAATACAGCCCTTGATTATAAACCCATTACGGGCTAATGCACAAGGTGTGCTCCCAAGCTCACTGCTGTTACTCTGAGCGTTAAAATGATGCCACACTCCTTACTTGTGCGCAATATTCTCGGGATTGATTTGGTGTTTTCCGAATCAGTTACAAGAAGGTTAAGCAGCAGGTTGGATGCCAGGAAGCAGATGGTGGAGGCAGCGCCATAATGCAAAGGCAACATTTTCTGGCTGTAAAAGCAGCTGTAAAGTCCAGCTGTTCAGGCAGGCAGGCAGGCAGGCAGCAGTTTCCAACAGGACTGGAAAAAGTATGGAACAGGGCAGGAAAAATGAGAAGGCAGGACGTCTGGCTCAGTGGGTAGAGCGACTGTCTCATATATGCCTGAAGATCTGAAGGACAGCAGTTCGAGACGGCCGGACGTGTCTGTGTCTGTCAGAGAGCTGCCGGCACACCGAGCTGATAAGTTGCAGAGCCTCTGTGGGGGAGTGGAACTGCAGCTGCACTTGAGTGCCAGTTGTATGGATAAACAAACCACGAGTGAAAATATCTATGTGAAAGAACCTTGCAATCTACGTGAAAACAGCAAAACTGTGTGATCGGTTTGCTCTGTCTCTTAGATCAGGCCTGCACAGTTTGTGATCCAGCTTTACAAGCCAATAGGGTGTCCAAAACAGGAAGGCCTGGCGGGATGTGGTGATGGCACCTAGCCTAGATGCCTTTAAAAGGGGTTTGGACAAATTCATGGAGGAAAAGACCATCACAGGTTACAAGCCATAAGCAACCTCCTGGTTTTTTTTGTTTGTTTGTTTGTGTTTTTTTGTGGGTTTTCTCTGTGCCAGGTGCAAGGGAGTGGCGACTGGACACAGGTATCTTGTTGTCTCGTGTGCTCCCTGAGGCATCTGGTGGGGCCACTGTGTGACACAGGAAGCTGGACTAGATGGGCTTTTGGCCTGATCCAGCAGGGCTCTTCTTATGTTCTTATGTTCTTATGATGTGGTTCATGGGATCACGAAGGGTCGGACACGACTTAACGCCTGAACAACAACAACAAGGGTGTCCAAATAGGGTGTTGTCTTACTGCATTTGCCTTGGTGGGTCACCATCATGGGCTATGCAGACCTGCCTAACGCATTGCCTTTCTCCATGCGTCCAGTGCTGATCCTGAGCTAGGTGGACCAAGAGCCCCACTCTTTCAGTAGAAGGCAGCACTGTATGTTCCCAACAGCGCAATTCTATCCAACTTATGCCACCGGTGTAACCCAGCGGTGCAGCGAGAACGGGAGGCCCCAGAACAGAAAGGGGATTCAAAACCCTAGGACTACAGGCAAATTTGTTGGCTGAGGGTATGCTCAGAGGCATCCTCTCCCTTAATTCAAAATGTATGTCCACCTCTTCAAAGAACTATTTTGCATCTGACTCTGGCTGCTACACTTTGGAGGTCTCGTAACACACACACACACACACACACACACTTCTGAAAGCCAGTGCAGTCAACTCACTCGTCATATAAAGACTTGGGAAAGAGAACCTCCAAAAAAAAGTATCCTAGCAGGGTGTAGCCATCACCAAACAGTTCCTGACACTCAAAGTAAACTCATATGGTCTACTCTACATAACTTGCAGCGCATACAACTGGCACCGTTCCTTCCCAGCCCTCAAAGCCACCATTTCAGTCTTTTCCTTGTGGTTCCAGTAATACTTGATAGGGCATTCTGTGGTTACGGGTTCTGCATGTGTGCTGAGATATAGACCAATCCCTCCACAACTTGACTGACTGACACCGACAGGCTGGACTTGACTAAGGCTACAATCATATGCACAACAAACTGTGGCAAATTCTTAAAGAGATGGGGGTACCAGACCACCTTACCTGTCTCCTGAGAAACCTGTATGCGGGTCAAGAAGCAACAGTTCGGACCGGCCATGGAACAACTGACTGGTTCAAAATTGGGAAGGGAGTGCGGCAAGGCTGTATATTGTCACCCTGCCTATTTAACTTATATGCAGAGTACATTATGAGAAATGCAGGGCTGAATGAATCGCAAGCCAGAATCAAGATTGCCGGGAGAAATATCAACAACCTCAGATATGCAGACGATACCACCCTAATGGCAGAAAGTGAAGAAGAACTAAAGAGCCTCTTGATGAGGGTGAAAGAGGAGAGTGCAAAAGTTGGCTTGAAACTCAACATTAATAAAACTAAGATCATGGCATCTGGTCCCATCAATTCCTGGCAAATAGAAGGGGCAGAAATGGAAGCAGTAACAGATTTTACTTTTCTGGGCTCCAAGATCACTGCAGACGGAGACAGCAGCCATGAAATTAAAAGACGCTTACTCCTTGGAAGGAAAGCTATGGCAAACTTAGACAGCATAATAAAAAGCAGAGATATCACCATGCCAACAAAAGTTCGTATAGTCAGGGCGATGGTGTTCCCAGTAGCAATGTATGGTTGCGAGAGTTGGACCATAAGGAAGGCTGAGCGCCGAAGAATAGATGCTTTTGAACTGTGGTGCTGGAGAAGACTCCTGAGAGTCCCTTGGACTGCTAGGAGATCAAATCAGTCAATTCTAAATGAAATCAAGCCTGACTGTTCCCTGGAAGGACAGGTACTGAGGCTGAAACTCAAATATTTTGGCCACCTAATGCGAAGAGAGGACTCTCTGGAGAAGACTCTGATGCTGGGAAAGATTGAAGGCAAAAGGAGAAGGGGAAGGCCAAGGATGAGATGGTTAGACAGCATCACCGATGCAACGAACATGGAAATGAGCGAACTCAGGAAGATAGTGGAGGACAGGAAGGCCTGGCGGGATATGGTTAATGGGATCACGAAGGGTCGGACACGACTTAACGACTGAACAACAACAACAACACAATCATATGCACACTTGCCTGGGAGGAAGCCCCATTGAGTACAGTGGGACTTACTTCTCAGTAATATGCATAGGATTGTGCTGTTTGATTCCCCCCCCCCCCCCAAGACCATATCCATTATCTGAATGTTTGAGCATAACCACACGACAAATCCCGAGTAAATCCCCACACGTTTGTTCTGGCTCGAAGGTACATTTATATACATGTGGTGCTGCTAAGCACCTTGCATGCAAAACCCCACAGCTTCAGGCATTGTTAGGGCTCATCCAAGACAGCCCTTCAAATCAGCCTATTAAGCCAGATCTTGCACTCAGCCAACAAGTGAAAACTGAATGCGACCCTCCTCTAACGGGCTGAGAACAGGCTCAAAGAGTGACTTTTCCCTCTTTGGAGATGGTCTGTTTTCACTTCTAACATGCAAAAACAAAAATATTTTTACTGGATATGGGATTTATGAAAAGAAAATTATGCAGCCTTTGGTCATCTTACTATTCTTGGAAAACTCGCTTTTCAGCCAAATGGTAAGTACTGCATGACATATTGCTAACTGTAACAGAAAATATTTTATTCATGTTTTCAATATCTGGTGAACCATCTTGCCAGAATATGGCTGCATGTTTTTAAAGGAAAAGACGGCGGTCTGTTTATTAAGCGGCTGTACTCCATTGGCGGGGTCTGTTCACACATGCGCCAAGCTGATGATAAACATTTAACTAAAGATCAAATCTGGAACTGGATGAAATCCAGCCGCGGAGACACTGTGTTCCACATCTAACGGATATTAACTCTGCACTAGAGGCACAGAGTCTTCTCACTCACTACTCATACCTCCTTCACTTGGAGATCCAGGGAAGAGTGCTTCCTAAGAGGAGGAAGTTCACACGGTATCTTTTATGATCCCTAATCCCTGCATCTTTTTAGATTGTGAGCCCTTTTGGGACAGGGAGCCATTTAGTTATTTGATTTTCTCTGTAAACCGCTTTGTAAACTTTTTTGTTGAAAAGCGGTATATATTCTTATTATCCATATCCATATCAAGAATAATAATAATAATAATAATAATAATAATAATAATAATAATAATAATAATAATAATAATAATAATGGGTTTCAGGACAAAGGGCCTCCAGCATTTGCCAGATCCCAAGAGACAACCAAAGACTTGGGTGTACAGAACTGGGGTAGGACCAAGTTCCATCACCACTGTCTTCTCAAGCAACACTTGTTGTTCAGTCGTTAAGTCGTGTCCGACCCTTCGTGATCCCATGAACCATATCCCGCCAGGCCTTCCTGTCCTCCACTATTTTCCTGAGTTCGCTCATTTTCATGTTCGTTGCATCGGTGATGCTGTCTAACCATCTCATCCTTGGCCTTCCCCTTCTCCTTTTGCCTTCAATCTTTCCCAGCATCAGAGTCTTCTCCAGAGAGTCCTCTCTTCGCATTAGGTGGCCAAAATATTTGAGTTTCAGCCTTAGTATCTGTCCTTCCAGGGAACAGTCAGGGTTGATTTCATTTAGGATTGACTGATTTGATCTCCTAGCAGTCCAAGGGACTCTCAGGAGTCTTCTCCAGCACCACAAGCAACACTAGACAGCAACATTCTGGCCCAATCTGGGATTAAATGCACTCTAAATACAGTACTGGAATAAGTCTTCGCTCTGTCTCTGGCATGACTATCAAAGGTTAGCGAAGTGCAATTGAAGCACTAAGGAACTTGACACAAGCATTCTTCAACTATCAAAGATCCAGCCCCTGTGTCAGTGTTTCCCCAACTTTTTTGACCTGCAGCTCCCTTGACCATTGGCGACCATTGGCCGCAGCTCCCCATTACATTATGTTGATGCCTGCCAATTGGCATTGCACTGTTTTCCGAGAGGATTCCGTGGCACTCCGCGGCTCCCCTGGCTGGTTCCCGCGGCTCCCCTGGGAGCCACGCCTCCGGTTTAGGAACCACTGCCTTATGTATTGTTCCTAAGAGAAACAGCATCGTGCTCCTCAACAGCACTTCTAGTCACCTTCTTCAGCCTAGCAGCTTTTTCTCACACAGTGCTTACTCATACGTTAAGTGCTTGCATCTTGCCAGACGAGGTTTCACCTCACACTTCTTCTGTCAGAGGCACCAGCCAAGTCGGCTCCTAGAATAGCCACCCTATTGCTCTGCAACGTGCTGTCTTTTATCACTTTCAGCTATGCCAAGATGCACAGGAAACACTAGATCCTGGAGACATGTTGCACCGAGTGCAAATCTAGGCACACTTACTTGGGAGTAAAACCCATTGATGATAATAATAAATCATCATTATTATTAAATCATAATCATACACTCAGTGGGACTTAACTGCCAGGTAAATATGCCTAGGATCAAGCTGCATGGCTATGATTCAAAGGCAGTTCTCATTTCAGGGAAGGACCAGTGGTGTTGTTTTTTAGTACAACAGCCAAATATGTAGATGTGTTTGTTTTTGTTGAATACCATAGGATTACAGCCCAAGTCTTACTGGACACAATGGGCTTACTTCTGAGTAAAATAAATAACACCATTTTCAAACACCTCTACCAATATGTGTTCTTGGTCCAGAGTATGTTCATATGTTATGGCCCACCATAAAATTCTCTCTTCTCCCTTCTCCCCATACACAGCTGAGAAGCCTCACATGTGGGCACAATATCTGGATAGGGTATATGTGCATAACATTCAACAGATGCAGTTCTAGACAATACAATGAGTATCTCACACAATCCAGGAACAGACCACATAACCCAGGTCTACACATGTACAATATATTCAAACATTATGCCCATATGTAGATGTCCAGAGGTTTCAGGGGCAGGAAAGGGGCACTCAGTGGACAGGAAGACCAATTTCTCTCCACCAAGTGTAGGGAGAAGGTAGAGGACTGCCATTGTGACCATACATTGTTTGCGAGTTCCAAAGGCACCTGGTTGATTATGAAAATTGAATGCAGGAATAGCTGAAGACTGGACTGGCAATTCTTGGAGCCAAACTAAACGCAATGCAGGAGACCTGAGAAGAGGATCTCATGCAGATTTTTTTTCTAAAAGATCTAAACAGCTGCAGGAAATTGAATCAGATCAGAGCTGTGGTGCTCCGGAAGGGCAGGTTAACCCATCTACCTCATGTTGTTTTCCCAGCTGAAATCCCACCACTGCCATTTGCCACCACTGCCATTTGCCCTCCAAGGCTAAACTTGTATGAAACGTACTCGCATAGTTTCCCTGTAACAACAGCAGCTTCAAGGGGATGAGATTTTCTAGACCCTCAACACTACAGTCTCAAATCCTAACTTCCCTCTTTGCAGATACTAGTAACACTTTTTTTTTTACTTTTTTCTTTTTAACTGCAGGAGATTCTATTCACAGCTGTCCTGCATGTGCCTATTTTAGACCTTACATTCTGGGGTAAAAGCAAGACCAGGGATGCTTAGCGGATCCACCTCTACCAGATATTGACCTGGATTAACAACACCACATATATGTTTACCAGAGAAGAACTGAAAATGTTGGAAGCCATTAATGTTCCAGAGAGACATTTCCAGAATTTCACAAGTCAGGTGTGGGGCATTCCTGCTCCCTTTTCTGTATTTTTGCAGTAAACACGAGAAGTCAATTTAAAAATGAAGCCTTCACCTAAAAGGCAACCTATTTTTTTGAAAACAAAAAAAATGTGCTAGGATACAATTGCTTTTATAATTCTTTAATATTTGAAAACAAACAAACCACAAATGGTATACATACAATACTTGTGAATATAGTTGTTTTGTTTTCCAGTTTGGAGCATGCTCACCAATTCCTGCCTGAATTCAAAAGGAGTTGAAATCAAATGATATGTGTCTGAATATTCTGGAGAAATCATGGGGTAGAACTGAGGGGATCAAGGTTTACAGTGCCAATGTACAGTCCAGTGTAAGAACAGTGCAATCTGGTCAGGAAGAAAGGTTACTAACCATGGACCAAGCAGGCAGGTCAATTTGCCCTCAATGGGATTAAAAGCAGGGAAACCCACCCCCACCCCATCCTGTCATGGTCCTGCAAATTTCTAAATTCCCTTGAACATATTGTCTAGCACAGGTTTCTCTCTCTCTCCCCCCCCCCCCCCCCAGGAGAACATGCTTTTGAACTGCCACTGTTTACAGTTATAAAGAGGTTTCTGTTTAACCCACACATACTGTAGATTGCATTTTTTGTTTCTCCCCACTTGGAATAAATGCTGGTTCTGTGAAAGACTCGTTCCTTTCCTGATCTATCACACCTCCAGCGGTACATGCCAGAGAGTGTTAGTCAGCAGTTTTACTTTCACTCATTAATAACCTCAACAGGGAGTGAGAAGCCAACCCAACAAGCCTTTGATATTTTTCTTACATGCAAAAAAGAAAAAGGGAAGAAAAACCAGCGTTCCCAGAAAACAAAAGAAGATTGTTTTAGAAAAGACGACGTTTTCAATAGCTTAGAAAAGAAGATATTTTCAATGAAACCACTGAAGCATTTTTTCACAAAGCCAATTCACTTATGCATATTAATTACTATCAATATATCATACTTGGTTCCTGTGAATCACCCTACAGTGTAGCAATGCACAGAATTATTCTCTGGGAGTTTGGGGGTGGAAGGAGGCGTTACCAGGAACACAGAGTTACTGCCAAAAATGACAAACCCACGTGGAGGTTCTCCTCCTCTTCCCCCATAAATGTTATAATGAAAATGCGTCATAGGACATAATGCCAGCCCTGGTGGCAGTGTATGGTGGGAATGAGGCTGGGCAACACCACGCACAGGGATAACGTCATTTCATACTCTTCAATTACTACAAATACAGGGGAGAGGAGCTCCATACACGACTGTCATTTATACTTCAGTCCTATGTTTGGGGTAGTTCCAGCCTAAGGCTAAGCCAACAGGTCTCTTAAGAGAACCTTAAGCTAGACTTTGGGGGCTCTACTGGGAGGCTAAATTCTCGGATTCTGCCCCCAGCTCATCTTGCTTTGCTGTTGCTTGTGGTAGTGCTCCTCGTGGGTTTCCTGCAAGCTAGTGGCTGCCATTTTTTTCTCCTACAGTTCCCCCAAGAATGAGGGAATGGAACACACCTCACTCCGATTGGCTTCAGAATTATGTGACATGACCGCTAAGCCAATCAGAGTGAGGGCAATACTCCCTGCTCTCACTCAATAGGAAATCACAGGATAAAAACAAAACAACGGAGAGCCACCAGATGCTGGGAGACGTGGTACGTACCGGTAACCCACCTTTACATCCTCCCCAAAATGGCTAAGAGGGCCAATACTCTTTTTTAATTTAAAAAAAAAAAAACACTGACAAATCTAGAAACGGGGGAAAAGTCATGCAAGTCTAACAGGTGCAAGAGACAAATGTATTGGTACTAGAAAGATAGATGCACACATTCCAATGTGTTTTGAGCAAATGATTATTCAGCTGGGGACTACCAAAAAGGGTAATTACAGCTACTATAATTTATTAGAGGAATTGCTCCAAAAGGAGCCTACTAACCTCCTGATTCCTATGACATTAGATGATTATCTAAAACAGCGATTGTCAACGTTTCTCTTCTCATGGCACATTGACCTCTACGGTCTTCTCTACAGTCTTTTACGTCTTGCGATGTCACTTCCAGCTTCCGCAAGACTCTTCCGGTTTCTGTGGCTCTGTTTCTAGGGCAACTGTCTGTAGAAACAAAATGTCTGTCCCTCCGGAGAGCCAGCAGAGGAAGAGGGACAGACATTTCATTACTACAGACAGTTGCCCTAGAAACGGAACCGCAGAACCTGGAAGAGTTTTTCAGCATTTTTTAACTGCTGTGCTCCAAACTCCCATGGCATATCTGAGAACCTTTTGCAGCACACCAATGTGCCATGGCACACCGGTTGAAAAATGCTGCTCTAGAAATAACGCAAGGGAAGCTGGGAAGGTATATCCAGTGAGGTGTTTAAGTCAAGGAGGTACCAAAGATCTGGTACATTTGGAAGCTGGTGGGGAGGGGAGAAGTGCTTTCATGAAGTTTGAGAAACAGAGATACAAACTTTAGAGAGATTTTCCTGATGAGTTTTGGTAGGTAGGCCCTGGTTTTTGTAAATGTGAAAAACTCCTCCCCAGTTATCATTATTTTTGCTGAAACTGTTGGTAGAAGCTTCAATTCAACTCCCTGAATTGAAATGTAAGGCGGTTAAAGGGAAAGAACCGTTGCTATTTCTGCTGGTCCCGTTTATAGAAAACGGCAATTCTGAATTGCAAATTAGTGATGCATAATTCAGTTCAATGACATGTGTACCTATGATGACAAGCTTTTGGAGTAGTCATTAAGGAGCTCCCCGATTCCTCCTGAACCAGGCTGTCAGGCTGTGCAGCCATCGTCTCCAGAGCTGCAGTGCCAGTCAAAATACTGAGTCATTCAACTCTTTCTCTCTATCCAGCTAGACTGCTGCTCTTAGAAGAGCAGTCTACCTTCTGGATGCTGGGCTCAAACCCAAATACAGCTAGTAGGAACCAAAACAACCCACTGGCTGACTCTCAAACCTGATGGAAAGGAAAATCAGGAAACACCCAAGGGATAAAGTATATAGGAAACCTTGCCTTGGCTGCAGGTGAGCAATGCCATTTTGTAATTCTCCCACATTTTTAAATAAAAAACACCCTACAAGACAAAAACTATCCCAGCAGGGAGTGGGATGGATTTGAGCCTTTATCCCTGTGGGCTACTTTTTTACTTGCAAGGAGTTGTCCTTTATAATGTAGGGAAGCATTCCAAAAGGGCATTCCCGCATCTGCAGCCTGAAGTGGTGCAGTCCCCTGTATCACCTCAGGATTGGACCATCTCATTCTACTGAATTTGTACACCAATCTTTATTGATTTCTCAAAATGTAAGATTAGCTTTTTTCCCAATCAGATCCCAGTCGTACAAAGGCGGGCCCTCTACTGCTATTAAAAAAATCCTGTCTTACATACCGTAGTAGAGTCATAAACCCAACACCAAGACCCTTTCTTAGATGTGCTCCAGACCTAAAAATTGCTGAATCGCCATCATGGGAAAGACATGCATTAATACCAACTATCATCTTGGAAAATGATCCAGGATTAAAATTCTTGAATTGTGCAACAGCCTCTCTCTCTTGGTTAAGAATAAACGTGCATGCCAGGAACATTGCTAAAAATGTCTGTCACTATAATGCACTGCACATAAGGAGCTCCATGTCAACGAATCTGCTTTTAAGAATGCCAGGAAAAACTAATTAAGCTTACAATTAAACATGCACTAAGCAGGCAAAATAAAGAACAGAGACCTCAAGAACCCCCAAGGCTGCCCAAATGCCCCCCCCTTAAGGAATGCCCCATCACAGCATAGCCACCAATGACTGGGTAGCCAGGTTCAGATAACAGAAGCTGTATATGAAGATTCTGTGTTTCCAGGTACCTGACCATCGCGCGCTCTCTCTCTAGATCAGGGATGGCCAACCTTTCAACATGACTGCTCCTGGCCCTTTAACGGTTGTCTAGCTGAGGGCATTTCAGCAGGTGCAGCTGCTTTAGCAGCACCATCAGCACTTGCAGCTGCCAAGATTCTGTCTTCTATACAACTCTAAAGAACGCAGAGGCCCTAATGATGGAAGGTTGGCCACCCCTGCTCTAGACTATTCTGAGAGGTAAAGGAAAGGCCAGCAAGAAAAACTCACTTGTCAGGAGACAAAGTCTTACAAATGTAGTCAACTGTGAACCCCCCAGAAGCCTTAACAGTGTAGCAAACAGAGGTTTGGCAGAAGTGGCATCTCCTTTCATACAGCTGTGCAAGTATCCACAATATTCAAGTGGGGGCCCTGCAAAGCTACCACAAACCTGAAGGCAACCACAACAACTCCTGTAACTGCTGCACAGATGCTCCCCCAGCTCCACCCATTTGTCAGAAGAGACATTCCTGTCTCCCCATCCCTTGCATCTGTCCTCCATCCATAGGACGCATACGTGCACTCGGGCTCTATACGCAGTACACTTGCTTCAGCCTGAAGGAATACCATATTTCAAGGCCTCTTTATACAGACAAGGCACTTTCAGGTGAAGCCCATGAGACACAGACATTGTGCAGCCTGTTCGTGCAACACATCCTTCAACGTCATCCGTACCTAGCCACCAAATCACCAACAGGAGCAACCGCAGCTACAACAGTGCCTCTTGCTGCACTTTCCAAACGAAGCATTTCAGTACATATTGAAATGCCACCTGCAAAACTGGACAGGACCGAACCACTGTTTCCACAACCATTTGAACACACTGTTTTTTAAAATCATCATCATCATCATCAATACAAGAGAATGAAATGAGGACCCACCATTCATGCCATTGTAAAGGCCCCTGTGATGGGGCGATAGGTCATCCGCCACTTGTCTCCTTAAGGTGCCTTCTCTGCTGCTTCCGCCCAAGTGTTTCAGGTGCTCCGGGCTGCCCCCATAGTGCTGTTTAAGGTGCTCGGGGCTGGTGCCCCTCACTTTGGGGAGGTGTTCTGTGCTTCCACTCAGACCATGTTTTTGAAGATGTTCTGGGCTGCCACTGCTGCTGTGCTTCTGGTGCTCCGGACTGCTGCCAGGCCGGTGTTTTTGAAAATGTTCCGGGCTGCCACTCAACATGTGCTTTGGCAGGGTTTCTGGGCTGCTACAGCTGTGCTTCTGCGGTTCCGGGGTGCCTTTACCCATTCCTTTATGATGCTCTGGGCTTGGCCCTTTCAGGTGCTTCTGGGGATCAGGACTCCCTGAACCTCTGGGTTTATGGAGGTGCTCTGGGCTGGCGCTCCGGTGCTTCTGATGCTCGGGGGACCCCTCGCTCCTGGGTTTTTGGAGGTGCTCCGGACTTGAGCTGGGATGGTGCTTATGATGATCGGG
The DNA here is from genome assembly GCA_026170595.1 of Plestiodon gilberti rubricaudatus. Lineage (NCBI taxonomy): Eukaryota > Metazoa > Chordata > Lepidosauria > Squamata > Scincidae > Plestiodon > Plestiodon gilberti. The sequence goes on from JANXHW010000001.1 coordinate 9,125,921, forward strand.
GCTATCTGTGCTCCCAGTGCTAGAAGTGCTACTCCCATCGCCAACATCCCTTATAAACGTACTGGTGGCATTTAACTGGCAGAGGCTGGCCTGGCTATCGATCGAGTTCCGGCAGCCTCCCACGCCGCCCACACCACCCCCCTTCTCTTCATCCAGCAAGACGCAAAGCTCCTTCAGTTCCAAGTTCTCTTTCAGGACCTCCTCCTGCCTCACTTCCAGCTCCTTCAGCTTCTGCAAATATAAGGCAACCTCTTTATGCATGACACCAGCGCTGTACCTGCCCAGCCTCTGCCACTCCCGGGAAACTTTTTTGCCTTTCTGCCTGTCATCGTCCAAGAAACAGCAAAGGTCTCTCAGTTCCTGGTTGTCTTCCTGCAGCTTCTGATTGATGTCCTTCGAAAGAGGGAGAGAGAACAAGTATATTACCAAGGAGAGCCTGAGACGAGTCCACATTCATGTCTAGAGACAACGCATTACAGCAGCAAACAAAGAGACCCTGCCTGCTGCTTTCTCTGCAGGGGACTGGCTCCGACCTGAGGGGGCGGGGCTGCCTCCTGCTCCCTCGGTAAAGAGACTACGACCGGAGCGATACTTACAGCCCCGCCCCAACCGAAGCGACGTCAGTGTTCCTTCCTACATGGCAGCCTTGCCAAAATAACGGAGGCTACATATATACCCAAGGCCAGTTCTGGAGTGTTGGGCACTTGTGAAAGAGTTCAGATTCCCAAATCCATTCCCCCTCCACCCAACCTTTGCCCAGGGCCTTGTTCCTTCCCTTCCAAATCACTTCTCCTCACCAATCCCATTCTGTAGGAGGATAGGCAGGATTATGCCTGACAGCTGGCCACAAAGCACCCTAAAAGAGACATATTCAGTCTGTCCAACAGATGGGATACATCTGTAGGGAGAAGCTACAGAATCTTCTGAATGAACAAGGATACTCCCCAACAGAAGATTACGCCTTAGCACAAAGCATTTACACAATTACTCTAAGCATTCTGCATACACACAAGCACATAGAACTCCAAATGTTGTAAAGGAATTGCCCCCAAAAGGGCAAAACATGAACATTTGCCTCCTAAATTGCCAAATGTCACTTTCATTCTGCTGTTTGATGTTTTCTTGTTTTGATCATTCCATCATTAGTCGAAAGACACACAGGATGTACATTTTGAAATAAGCATGAGAAATATTGAGGTTTACAGGGAATCTGTATATAAAGAGACAGGCCCAGAGTTCTGTCCCACCCTAGCTCATGTGCACCTCCAGATGAGGAGTTGGGCAGATCAAGGCTGATTCTGTCCTCAATGGCTCCAATTCAATTCTATGGGAACTGGCAACAGGCTGGGATCTGAGATCCAGCTGAGCCCCTGTGTTGTCCCCAAGCACTCTACTTTCATCCCCACATGTGGGTGGCTGGTACGATTAATAGGTGCACTTCAACCACCTCCCACAGGAGGAGAATGATGTGGTAGGGTGCTGAGGTGCTAGAAGGGACTGTACCATTTCAGGCCACAGGCGAGGGAATCACATGCTTGCCTACATTCAAACAGAAAGCCAGCACAGTTGGCAAAGAGCTAGGCCACGCCCTTTCTCCCTGCTGAGCTCTTTTTCTACCTTCAGGGAGCTTTTTTGTGGAGCAGCATTCGAACTAGAACCCAAGTGTGCAGCGCATTCTGTCACCTCAGCACTCTATGACCTCATCATCCGCTTGCAATGTGCAGGCCAGATCAAAGTAAGGGCACGTCTACATTAGCGATAGGTGTCCTGGTATCTGAACAACTGGAGCAGTCCACACATCCCTGATTTTAGCCCTGGCAAAATCATTTTCTCATTTCATAAGTACTTACTTTCCTGCAATGTTCTCAACAATGACTGAACAGTCACTGCAAAGAACATTTTCCTCTTCAGTTTTGCCACTTGAAATAGCAAGCTGTGTGCGAGGACATTTACAGGCTAGAAGGCACCCCAGGGGAAGTTATTGCATTAAAGGAACCAGAAAACAGAATAGGCTCATCCATATTTATGACTCCTAGCAAGTTGCAACGGGGTGGCGTTTATATCAGAGATATTCCAGACGGTGGAAACTTTCAAGGTGCATCAAAAAGTCCCATGAAAATCTTTCAGAGAGACTCGGAAAAATAATCAGCGGGCAACCGACACAAGGTTAACTCCACAGTTTGTCCTTGGGGAAAAAGAAAACTATGAAATCTTGTTATCTTCCTCATAAAAAGGACACAGGAACAGATTCCATCTTAATCTTCCAGCTCAGGGGTTAAATAAATCTTTTGCTACCTGCCTATTTCTTTCAGAGCACATGCAGATACAAGGAGAGCTGAAAGCCGGGCTGTGGGCTCCCCTTCTTCCTTCTGCTTCCAAATAAGGCCAAACCCTCCAGCATAAAAGAAAAGTGGGCAGAAGCTGTAAAAAAAGAGAGCCCGTCTTAATTTTCTTATTCCAATCTGAGCATCAGGATACCCAATGCTGGGGCTCAAGTTATGCATTACAGAGAGTGCCAAGAGACTTTCCCTCCTCATTTTTTTTCAGCTCAAATCACTCTCGCCCAGCTACTTTTTCACCCATGGCACTCCTTATACGTCCCCTTATTTTCAGACAAAAAAGCAACAAGGGGAGGGGTTGAACTGAAAAATTGACTTAAGCAGCCACTCCCCACCTACCCGTCTTCCAACACAGAGCTGCTTTGAGTTAAAAACCAAGCACAGCAGAGAGAATCACGGCACTCTCCCTTGGAGCCATAGCTGCCTCCATTTCTGTCACTAGGTCAATTGAGTGCATCCTTTCAGCATTTTATAGCTTTCCTCCGCCAGCTGGATCAATAGCCGGACAGGACTGTTGCTAAATATAATCACCCAAAAGAAAGGGTTGGGTGAAGAACTTTTAACCGCTACAGCTCCATAAGCAACCTCCTGGTTTTAGAAGTAGGTTATCTCTGTATGCCAGGTGCAAGGGGATAGCAACAGGATACAGGTATCTTGTTGACTTGTATGCTCCCTGAGGCATCTGGTGGGGCTACTGTGAGATACAGGAAGCTGGACAAGATGGGTCTTTGGCCTGATCCAGCAGGGCTCTTCTGAGGTTCTTACGTAATTCGCCTGTCTCGGACACGACTGGACTTACTGTTTGCAAAAAGTAATCAGAAAAAAAGAGTATTTTTGCCCACACATCCATCCAACCCACCAGCACGGACATAAATAGAAAGTGGGTGAAGTAGGAGAGAACTGCATAAGAAACACAAGGCAATCTGACTGCTGCAAACACATCACTGGCTTGGAGACAGGCCTGCCATTGGAAACCAGAACAACAAAACTGCAAACTTTTCAAAGTCTGCAAAATGATTCATGTCATGACACAAAGCAGGTACCACACAGCCTAAAAGGCAGTATGAGAAGCAATACACTTGTTGCAAAGTCTTTTTGAAATCTGCATATGTGCAGCTAGTCCCCACCTGATCACCTATGACATGTAAAATTCCCTCTAGGCGACCAGAGAGGGAAACTTTACAAACATTCACTGTCATTTTTTTTAAAAAAGGCCACAAAAGACTGGCATAAAGGAGGGGGTAGTAAAATCAGTTGCCTAGTAGTGCCTGCTCTTGCACGACTGGGTTGGCTTTGTGAGGAAGGGGGCTGGTTTCCTGCCTCCCCAATCCCCATCCTGGACTTCTACACACACTATTAAGAAGAAATCTATGAGAAAAAGGAATCCAATGAATATGAGCCATGGAGGACGGTCCTGAGAAAATAGCCTGATGACCCTGAAGCATTTCTACTGCTTAGCTTTAAAGCATGTTTGGTCCAGTAAGCTATGTCAGTAGGCTTTTCAGTCTAGAAAAAAGGCGCCTGAGGGGGGACATGATTGAGACGTATAAAATTATGCATGGGATGGAGAGAGTGGATAGAGGGAAATTCTTCTCCCTCTCGCATAACACCAGAACCAGGGGACATGCACTAAAATTGAGTGGAGGGAGAGTTAGAACGGACAAAAGAAAATATTTCTTTGCCCAGCATGTAATTCATCTGTGGAACTCCTTGCCACAGGATGTGATGATGGCACCTGGCCTTGATGCCTTTAAAAGGGGGTTGGACAGATTCATGGAGGAAAAGACCATCACAGGTTACAAGCCATAAGCAACCTCCTGATTTCAGAAGTGGGTTTTCTCTGTGCCAGGTGCAAGGGAGTGACAACGGGAAACAGGTTATCTTGTTGGCTGTGTGCTCCCTGAGGCATCTGGTGGGGACACTGTGTGATACAGGAAACTGGACTAGATGGGCTTTTGGCCTGATCCAGCAGCGTTGTTCTTATGTTCTTATGTGGAGGGGGGGGCTGCCTGGGGATCACAGACGTCATGGTCCTATTAGCCCAGGACTGTCTAATCTCAGGCAGAGTTTCCAGAGACCCTTTTAACTGGAGATGTCAGGGATTGATGCCAAAAGTACATAGAAACCAATTTTGAGGGTCAAACTGACTATGATATGGCTGAAATTTCCAATGTCTTTTCTGTTCTCAAGAACCAGCCCCAGGAGTGCTGCATATGGACCTGGGCCTCAGCAGGACTCTGCCCCAAGGAATTTATAACCCACATTTCAAAAGTGAGGAAGATAACAAAGGAATGGAAGGAAAAGGAGAGTAGAGCCAGACAAAGATCATGTCATCAAATGCAGTTAAACGTAAGGAGCTGCCTTATATGGTCAGATAATGGTCCATGGAGCATTGTCTACTCTGACCACCAGCAGGTCATCTGGCCATACCCAAATGGAAATGAAAGTGAACTTGAATTGTACAAAAGCACGACATTTTGTACCACATAGCAGTTGCAAATGCATGCATTTTACCATGTGTGTATGCATTAAAAAGCCGCAACTGGCTGCAGCTTACCAGGGCATGCAACCCCCATTCGCATACTGTGCAATAAATGCATTTGCAATCACCCCATCTGGTGCTCTACCTACTGATGTTCTTAAGATCCTACAAAGACATGCTTTCCAAAGGACTGTATGAAGCTTATGCCAAGTCAAACCACTGGTCCATCTAGCAGCTAGCAAGCTCATTACTGCCTTACTGACTGGCAGTGATTCTCTGCAGTTTCAGAGAGGGGTCTCTTTTTCCCCATCCTACCTGGAGATACCAAGATGCATGCAGATCGGGTGCTCTACCACTGGGCTACAACCCCTTCCCCATTTCCTTACTTTTCTTTGTAGGAAGTTGTTGTTCTCAGCCATGATGGGAATGCACTCTGCACATACTCAGGCACAATTTGGTATGACTACTTCACACCTTCTGGGGCTGAGCCCTGGCAATCCAAACAGGATATGGGTAAGGGACAAGGGAGGCCGAGGCAAGTGAGCAGAGGTAGCCCTGTCACAAAGCAAGCAGAGCTACCTGGTGCAGGCTGCAATCCTATACACACTTTCCTGGGAGTAAGCCCCACTGAACACAATGAGACTTACTTCTGAGTAGTTACGCATAGGATTGCACTGTCACTTTGGAGCGCCAGGACAGGATGGGAGGCAGGCAAATCTCAGCAATAGGTGGGTCACAATTCTCAGGGAAATTCTCCTGCAGAACTGGAAGCAGTGGGAGGCCACTGGCATTTCCGTGGGGCACATACAGAACTTCCCGATGGATTGTACTCCGTGCTGGTTAGTGAAAGGGAAGGAAGCCATCTGGGGTGTCCAGCTGAGGACCCAACTGCTCTCCTCGTCATCCAGTATGGACCGTCCCGGGCTCCGCAATTTCTCCAAAGAGCCCTGCAAGGGAGCCAAACTTCCCTACAGGACGGAGAGTTCATGCCCACATGCAGAGGGGCTGTGCCTCCGTGGCAGAGAGCAGATGCTTTCCACGAAGAAGGTGCCAGGTTCAACTGCTGCTGGCATCATCAACATGTAGGACTGGGGAGGAAGGCCAAAATCCTGGAGAGATGCTGCCAGTCAGAGCAGACAATACTGGCTAGATAGACCAAGGGCCTGACTCAGTGGGCGGCAGCTTGACCTAGTGTCACCCCAATCCACCCCAGGCCCGTGCGCGCCACAATTCCTTGGACCACTGCAGAACTTCCCTCCAGGATGACAAGCCCCGCAAGACACTTCTCAACTCCCCCGCGATGCCCCCCTCCCTCCCTCTCCACCCCTGCTTGACTTTACCTTGAGTCCCCGGATCTCGCCCAGGTGAAGCTGCAGGCGGCGGTTGACCTCCCGGATGAGGTTGCTGTGGTCCAGCATGGCGCTCATCTTCTCCGCCTCGGCCTTGCGCAGGCTGCGGATGAGCTCCTCTTTGCTCCACTTCAGCAGCTCCTCGTCCGACACCTTGGAGAGGTCTTCGGCCGGCGCCGCCCCGCAACTTTCCGAGCTCGCCGCGGCTCCAGCTCCAGCCGCCGCCGCCGCCACCACCTTAGACATGCTGGCGGCCCAAGTTGCCCCTGAAGCGAAGCCCGGGAAGTGGACGGAAGCCTCCTCCCCCCGGTCTCTGGGTTCACCTGCCAGGCGAATGGGGGGGGGGGGGGAGAAGAGGCCAGTTGCAACCTTTATTCCACAAACAGGGACCCCTCCCGCACTCACTGACGCCAAATCTCAACGCAAATAATCCTGCAAGCGCTACGAAAGCAGTCGAAATTGAGGCTCTCCACGGACTCGAAGTGACTTCGGAGTCAGTCCAGCGGGCAGCTATGTACAGGTGGGGAAGAAAGAAGAGACTCCCTTGGAGAGGTGCGGCATCCCTGAAAATTGTTGGAGGGAGAAGACGAGAGAAGCAAGACCATGCCAGCCCCTAACCAGTTGCTCTCGCCTCCAGCCTGGGCTTCTGAAGGACGACTGGCCTGGGCTGCCGTGGCGGGGGGGGGGGGCGGGGGGAGAGTTCAAGCAAGCACAACTTCCCGAGGAGCCAAGCAGTAGTCTGGAAAAGGGTTTTCGTCCCCAGAGAGTGTATTGGTCCGGTTGCTCTGACTTCAACAAATCCCGTATACTCCCCCTCCAAGGGTCAGCCCCGCTCGGCAGCCTGCGCGCCCCCCCCCCCGCACTTTTCTTTTGAACGATGAAACTCTAGCAAGCAGAGATGAATCCTTCAGAGAAGTCCCCCACCCGTCCCCACCCCAGATAGTTGTGACGTCTCTTGTCAACTTTACACTGTGACTTTGCCCAAAAAAAGGGCTGGCTCAAGCCGCCCAATAGCCGTGTGCCCCGAAGTGTGGGTACACGCGTTCAGACGATCACAACCGTGTCTTTCTTAATCAACTTGGACTGGGGGGGGGGGCGACATTCAATTCCTCGGTTCAGGAAGAATCGGGAGTAGCTCCCTCCCGAACCGGCAATCGAAACCCGCTGGCTTCCTTGAACTTTCCTTTCACAGTCGATTGCTAAGCGGATCGCCTTCGGGGTGGTGGGCAATCACCTCTCTTTCCGAAAGAGCGCGGCGCCCTCCACCGAGGCGGCGCGGGGCAGCAGAGGGGAGTGCTGGAATTCGAGGGGGGAGTGTGAGGGCGGGAATCCCGGACGGTCGCGATAGGGGCAGCGTCTCGCAAGTGGAGGACAGGCCAGCGCACCCCCACTAGGCGCACGGGGCAAACTGGACGGCAGGCATGTCCTTTGCGTGCGGGGAGCGGGTCGAGGAAGGGGTCCCTCTCCAACCCCAACAGTCTCGCCGATGCACTCGTGTCAACCAGGGTCCGAAGTAGAGAGCTGGCTCTGGGATCAAGCAGATCCGAGGGGTGGTGAGCGATAGAAAAGAGGACCCAGCCGCCTGCCTGCCACCCACCCAGCAGCGCGGCACTCCCCACGTTCTCTTTGCTCCCGCAGAAGCAGGCTCGATAAAAGGATGCGCGCAGGTGGGTAGGGCTGCTGGTGCAATAATCCACCGCCTTCCTCAGTAACAGCTCAGGAGTTGCAAAGTATCCCTGGCTCGCCGCCTTTTTTCAGCTGGGCTCATGCCTCGCAGTCGCCATCCTCCTCCTCCTCCTCTTCCTGGGTGTGGGTCCTCCTCGTGCAAGCCTCCTTTGGAGCTCCTTGCCTCGCCCCTTCAGCCCGTGCAAAGGGTTCCTTTTTTTAGCGACTTAGCTCGCTCCTGCTCCTGCTGCTGCTCCTGCCCCCAGCTGCAAAGGGCGTGCATCGATGCTCCGGCGCCCGCGGCATGCGCACCGCACACGGCGCGGTCCACTTTGCAAAGCCGAGTGAGCTGAGCGCAAGGCGGCTCGCGGCTTTTCACCCAGGAGGCGGCGGGCCACGTGCGAGCCCAGAGGGAGGGAGGGACAGAATGAGGTAAGCGCAGCGCGGCTCTCAGGCGCCACCTCCCGGTCGCGGCTGGCGTTGCTCTATCGCGCTCCATTTCTGAATTATGAGGGTAGGTATACAGTGTTGTTGTTCAGTCGTTAAGTCGTGTCCGACCCCCCCCCGTGATCCCATGAACCATATCCCGCCAGGCCTTCCTGTCCTCCACTATCTTCCTGAGTTCGCTCATTTTCATGTTTGTTGCATCGGTGATGCTGTCTAACCATCTCATCCTTGGCCTTCCCCTTCTCCTTTTGCCTTCAATCTTTCCCAGCATCAGAGTCTTCTCCAGAGAGTCCTCTCTTCGCATTAGGTGGCCAAAATATTTGAGCTTCAGCCTCAGTACTTGTCCTTCCAGGGAACAGTCAGGGTTGATTTCATTTAGGATTGACTGATTTGATCTCCTAGCAGTCCAAGGGACTCTCAGGAGTCTTCTCCAGCACCACAGTTCAAAAGCATCTATTCTTTGGCGCTCAGCCTTCCTTATGGTATACAGTACAGTACTGTATATCCTTCTTCCTTACTCATTTGTGTGAGATCTCATTTGTGGGTTGATTTCTGTACAATGGGATAGCAAAGGCTCAAGAGACGCTGGATGACTGAACTTCCCAACTAGTTTGGTAGGTGCTTTAAACATTTATTAACAATAATAGTGAATATGCTGTGTTGAAATTGTGCGGCTCTCGGAAATACGTTGACTGAGCTCCTTTTTGCATCACAATTAATATAAAAGGTAAATAAGACATTTTCAAGCTTTATAATTATTTACCAGTTACAAACTGAGAGTCTATTGGATTAAAACGTAAGTCTAATGTTCATGATGAGTAAATATATTTAAGGATTTAAATGCTTCTTAAATATTGTGGCTCTCAAACATCTCTCTCTGCGGCTCTCAAACATCTGAAGTTTATCATATATGGCTCTTACATGGCCACCCCTGCTTTAAGCAATGCTCAAATTACAGTGTGAAAGTAGAGGAGGCCAAGCCCATCAGTTAGCGTAGGATGGCTCCCCATATTACCTCCCCACTAGTAGGGCATCCGGATGCAAAGAAGAACAGGAAGACCATTACTACTAACCAAGCAAGGCGTGTGCTAGCATGGGTGGCCCATGCAGCAGACTCAGGGCTGGCCTGACAATGACTCAAGGTGGAAGTGGCAGATTTATGGAGGAAAAGTCCATCACCGCTTACAAGGCATGATGGGGATAAGCAACCTCCTGGTTGGAGGAGTAGGTTTTCTCTGTGCCAGGTGCAAGGGAGTGGCGGCAGGATACAGGTATCTTGTTGTCTTGTGTGCTCCCTGAGGCATCTGGTGGGGCCATTGTGTGATACAGGAAGCTGGACTAGATGGGCCTTTGGCCTGATCCAGCAGCCAGGCTCTTCTTATGTTATTAGCCAGAGCAGCAAGGTCTGCCGCCTTGTACCGTGTTTCACTTCACTTTGTACTCTGTCCTGCTCCCACAGTAGGAAACCCCACCTCCTGCGCATCATGTCTGCTTTGTGCGCAGGTGCTGGGCGGAGGCCGAGCAGAGCTGACCATTGGGGAAAAGCAATGAGGAGGTGTGACGTGGCTCCTGGCCTTCCTCCTGTCTTCTCGGGCCTCTTCTCGGTGGCCTCCCAAGACAGCCGCGTCTCCAGAGTGGTGAAGGGGGGGGGGCAGCAGGCTGAGCTCTCTGTCTCGGCTCTCCACCTTTCTTCTCTGCAGGCCATCAGAGTGCGGGTCCAAACTGAGAACGGGGCGGATTCAGCAGCATCCACCGAATCCTGAGCCACTTCCTGGGCCTGCTCTACCTTCACGGTTCAACACAGTCTTGCACCAGTGATATCGCTGGCGCTGGTCCAAGTTGACCCACCCGGGCCCTCAGGAGCTTACTCCGGGGCAAGTGAACAAATGTTCCCTTACCCCCAGGAGGCCTCCCAAGGCTGAAACTCCACTGTGGGATTCAGCAGACACTACTTTGGCACCGCTGCATCACTACGCGTTGCGGTGGATGGGCTACCCGTAGTGCTTGAAAGCTCTTCCCCAAGACAGCACCTCTCAAGACCTTTTTTTTTTAAGTCTTGTAAAGATGGGTCCCAATAGAGTGTCATAGTGGTTTCCGGTGCTAAAACATTTGGGAACCACTGCTATAGGGCACAAATGCTTAACTGTATGAACAAACTCAGTGTGAATTTCCACCCATCTCCCCATTTTGCTACACCTTTCTCAAGCTTCTTGTGGTGAACGGGACCCCCTCACCCTAGTAGGAAGCCCTGCGTGTATGTAAACTGGTCCTGGCACAGATGTGTCATCTTGGCCTGTGTTTCCATTTGGGCCTCAGCAACCTGCGTCACCAGTCTTAACCTCAGGTGTGTGTTGGGCACTCCAGAGAGTCTGGCCCTCCCCTCCGTGAAACAATGAACCAGGCAGAAACCACTGGCAGCCTGCTGGGTTGTTTAGCTAACTCCTGGGTATTGGTCAAAAGACTATCCACCTGAACATGGCCAAGGGGGTCACCCCAGGTATCCCACCTCTGGCCAGGTATCCCACCTCTGGCAGCATTCTGTGAGCTGGTTCCGGCACTAACAGAGGTTACCTCTGCATTGTTGGCTGTCCCTCCAGCTCCCCCTGGAAGTGAACAAGGAAACTGCATTCTGCAACAATATTACCCCTTACAGTGTAAGGCTCTGTAGTCATGTTTGGTTTATTTGTTCTATAGTGTTCTAAGTGTTGTTCTAAGTGTTTGTTTTGTCAATTTGACCCTTACCGATTTTCCTTATTGGTTTTTATCGTTCTTGATAAACTCTTCCTATTTTTATCAGTATTTGCCTGTTTCTTTCTGTCCAGAGCAAAGAGCAATTGACCCCCCTCACTCAGGGCTACAGCTACCCCAGGAAAGTGGGGTGCTAAAGAATTGGGGTTGGCCAGGGCAGTGGCTCCCCAGGTCACTCCCATAGGAACTGGATTCTGTGCTGAGGAACCCCAGTAATTGGGATCCCCCCAAAAGGGAGGAGGGCAGAGAAGAGCCCCCAGTTTCCCTCTTCTTCCCTCTTCCCCACAAGCATCCTCAGCACACTCCTTGTTGTATATTTTTATTTTCATTTATCAGTTTGCTCTACCTGATTTGGAGCTTTGTATCTCATCATTTGGCAATTTAATTATTGCTTCTGTTTAAATATCTGTATCTCTTGCACATTATAAATTATACATGTTCTTGTCATTATCTTCTTTGTTCCCAATATACTCAGTTGAGATTTGCAAAGCCACGCTTTATCAATTGCGGCTGAAGATGAAAATGAACTTAACGGAAGCAATCAAAAAGTTTGAGGAAGGCAACCACAACAAAAAAAAATCATCTTTGAGTGTTTTCTGCAATGGAATCATTTGACTTGCAAATTTGAACAGCATTATGGGTTTTGGCTCTGATTGTTCCTACATCTTCACGACACCATCAAATTCAGGGTTGCCAACTGCCAGCAAATTTACTGGCTGCCAGTAAAAAAAAAAACGGTTGTAAAAATTTTCTTGCCAGTAAATTCCTCCCTCCCTGGCCCTGTTGCTGCTCCTCCTAACAACTTAATAGCTATCACTGTTTACTGCATATTTGCCTTGTATCATTTTCAAGAACTATTTTTTTAAAAAAAGTCAGGTGATCATCAGTAATGTTTTACTTTTTTGAGCTATCGTTCTTAATCACATTTTTTACAGAGAGCATAAAAAACCATCTGCACCTATCCTAGACTGTTGGTGGCCAACCCACGGCACAAGCAGCTGGAATTGGTGGTACTGCAGGGCAGAAGCAGAATAGCCTATGGCAGTGGTTCTCAAACTTTTTAGCACCGGGACCCACTTTTTGAAATGACACTCTATCGGGACCCACCTAGCTTTACGAGACGCTCAAACATTTATCTCCCTATATTTACACAAGCTTGCAAACTGCAGGAGCTCAGCTGTTTGCAGGGTAATTATCTTGCAAACTGCAGGAGCTCAGCTCTTTGCAGGGCAATTAGCAGCTATCTGATTTTTGAATAGCCTCAGGGCTTGTGGCAATTACGTATCTGATCTTTCAATCACCTGGGACCCACCAGAAATCAGGTCGGGACCCACCAGGTGGGCCCCGACCCACAGTTTGAGAAACACTGTCCTATGGAACAAAGTGAAGCCTACACTCCTGCCTGCCTTTGAGTTGCTCTGGTGCCACTTGCTCCCTGGCTCAGCAAACCAGAGGCAAAACCACCCTAACGACCCACACTTATGGGCACACTGCACCTCCGGACCTTGCATTCCAGTGGTGCAATGCCATTTTGCACAGCCAGGCTTCCCACAAGCCCCGGTGCTGGTAAGTCAGCACGAGGGGGAGGCGGGCGTGGAATGGGGAGAAGACTGGGGTGGAGCGGAGGGCGGATCAAGGCCAGGAAGGGGGTGGTATCAGCAGCAGTGTCGTTAATATCCTATCCCCCTTGCTGGTTTCAATCTGCCTTCCCGGGTCCACTCAGATAGCGCAAGGTCCAAGTAGACCTATTGCAGCATTGGAGGCTTGTTCCCTTGCCCAGAGGAGACCTCTGGGACTCCCCCCCCCCCTTGCAGGATGCAGCACACTCTGCATCGGATGTCTTTCAATAGGATTGAGTTCTGAGTGCACATGCGCGCACTAATGCACCCTATAATGGGGCAACCTCATATGTTCACTTTGCCCTGTGGCATGTTTACTACCACTGAGATTTGAACCCTGATTTCCCCACTCATAATCTGACACCTACATCACACTGGCCTTGGTGTACAGTAAAATACATAGAAGAACAAACTCTGCTGAGGGAGAGTCAGCATGGCTTCTGCAAGGGGAAGTCTTGCCTCACAAACCTGTTAGAATTTTTTGAAAAGGTCAACAGGCATGCGGATGCGAGCGAACCCGTGGATATTATATATCTGGATTTTCAGAAGGCGTTTGACACGGTCCCTCATGAAAGGCTCCTGAGAAAACTCCACAGTCACGGAATAAGAGGGCAGGTCCTCTTGTGGATTAGGAACTGGTTGAAGACCAGGAAACAGCGAATGGGAGTCAATGGGCAATTTTCACAATGGCGAGAGGTGAAAAGCGGTGTGCCCCAAGGATCGGTCTTGGGACCGGTGCTTTTCAACTTGTTCATAAATGACCTGGAGTTGGGGATAAGCAGCGATGTGGCCAAGTTTGCGGATGACACTAAACGTTTCCGGATGGTGAAGACCAGCAGGGATTGTGAAGAGCTCCAGAAGGATCTCTCCAAACTGGGAGAATGGGCAGCAAAATGGCAGATGCGCTTCAATGTAAGTAAGTGCAAAGTGATGCACATTGGGGCAAGAAACCAACATTTCACATATACGCTAATGGGTTCTGAGCTGTCTGTGACGGATCAGGAGAGAGATCTTGGGGTGCTGGTGGACAGGTCGATGAAAGTGTCGACCCAGTGTGCGGCGGCTGTGAAGAAGGCTAATTCCATGCTCGGGATCATTAAAAAAGGGATTGAGAATAAAACGGCCAATATCATTATGCCTTTGTACAAATCGATGGTAAGGCCACATCTGGAGTATTGTGTCCAGTTCTGGTCACCACACCTCAAAAAGGATATAGTTGAATTGGAAAAGGTGCAGAAAAGAGCGACCAGAATGATTTGTGGGCTGGAGCACCTCCCTTATGAGGAAAGGCTACAGCATCTGGGGTTTTTCAGCCTAGAAAAAAGGCGCCTGAGGGGGGACATGATTGAGACATATAAAATTATGCATGGGATGGAGAGAGTGGATAGAGGGAAATTCTTCTCCCTCTCGCACAACACCAGAACCAGGGGACATGCACTAAAATTGAGTGGAGGGAGAGTTAGAACGGACAAAAGAAAATATTTCTTTACCCAGCGTGTAATTCATCTGTGGAACTCCTTGCCACAGGATGTGGTGATGGCACCTGGCCTAGATGCCTTTAAAAGGGGTTTGGACAGATTCATGGAGGAAAAGACCATCACAGGTTACAAGCCATAAGCAACCTCCTGGTTTTAGAAGTGGGTTTTCTCTGTGCCAGGTGCAAGGGAGTGTCAACAGGAAACAGGTTATCTTGTTGTCTTGTGCTCCCTGAGGCATCTGGTGGGGCCACTGTGTGATACAGGAATCTGGACTAGATGAGCTTTTGGCCTGATCCTGCAGGGCTTTTCTATGTTCTTATGTTCTTATGTTCTTATGTACAGTACTGCCGTCTCTGATAGTGATAATTGTTTCTGAAGCTTACCTCTATCACAGACATTAAACATATTGCAGCATACACATGTAACAGAGGAGTTTTGGTTGCAGGGAGAGCAAATCTACACATTATGATGGGGTGTAAGAAAGACAGGGAAGGTGCCAGGTCACAATGTGGCTTTTTTTCATAGGCGCTCGGAGGTGGCTAGGTTGTGCCGTATGGGAGGCAGCTGTTGGAAGTATTTTTTTTGAAATTGGCTGATTGGTTTTTTATTCTGCGTTTGTACTGCCAAATATTGATGGGGGTTATCTTGTTTTTGAACTTACCAAGCTGTCTTATACTTAATCAAATCACTGGCCCAGCTGGATGCCTGTGAACTCTGCCTGGTCGTGGCTCATGTGGTCGTTTTTGAGATAAGAAGAGCTTCTAGGAACGTGTCGTTTTGAAAAGTGGCATTGTTAAAGTTCCAGTCATAGAGAACAGAAAGTACTGGGCAAGAACTAAGTAATCCAGTAAGAAAAGAGCTGAGTTTCGCACACCTGTCTGCGTCTGCAGAAAGAGTCTGCAATTGGTCAATAGCTGCCACTGGCTTTTCTTCTTGTGGCATTCAAGCGGTTTGCTCCCTCCAACTCCTCAGGCTCTCTTCAAAATATGGTATTTACCTAGGACTGAACTCTCTTTACTTTCATTGATTGTGATATAAGAATCAATCTGCTGAAATAAATGCATTGATTTTCAGCATAAATGTTTGTGTCTTGGATATCTTTTTTCTCCTTCTGCTTCCTTACTCACCAAAGTAGACTTCACCTCATTTGAATCTGGTGATGGAGAGAGGACATGAAGATCTCATGGTGCTTTTCACAAATCACCATGTTCAGAAGGCCTTTGGGCTGCTGCTGTGTGTTGCACCGGCGCACAGCCACACAGCTGGAATTGAAGCCCTGCGCAATTTCTCTCTTGGCGTTCCAGAGCTCAGCAATGACATCATCATCGCCGAGTGCTCTAAATCTACCCCGTGCAGCCACCGTAGTGCTCCATCCACTCCCTGAAACAATAACAGGGAACATGGGTGAAGCTACTGCCAATTCTTTAAAAACTGCAGAAAATCATGATCACTGGCCCCAAAGGAAACTTATCAATTAACAGTATTTATATACCGCTTTTCAGCAAAAAGTTCACAAAGCGGTTTACAGACAAAATCAAATGATGAAATGGCTCCCTGTCCCAAAAGGGCTCACAATCTAAAAAAGATGCAGAACACCACCAACAAACAGCCACCAGAAAAGACACTGTGCTGGGGTGAAAGGGGGGGGCAGTCATTCTCCCTCTGCCAAATATAAGAGGAGCACCCATTGAAAAAGCGCCTTTTGCCCAGTTAGCAGGGGTGAACGTATGTTTCATTCACTCATTCATGTGTCATTCAGAAACATGGCTTTCTGGTTCCCAGATTCAGTCTCCAGCATCTCTATGTAGGGCTAGGAGAGGCCCTTCTCTGTCTGAAACCTTGGGCAGCTGCCAGTCCAAACTGAGCCAGATGGATCAATGGGCTGACAGTCAAAGGCGGCTTCCTTTGTTCTTAGAAACACTTGTTTTTTCCCCAGGGTCTCATCATTCCATCAGACTTTTATCCTGGCTTTCCTCCAAGAAATTCAGAGGAGCATCTATGGCTCCTGCTTTATCTCCACAACAACCCTGCAAAGTAGGGTAAGTCAAGGGACAGTGAACAGCCCAGGGTCACCTGGCAATGTCTGTGGCTGAGCAGGAACCTGAACGTGAGTCTTCCCAGTTGAAATCTAACACTCGAACCTGACCGTCAGGGAAGCATCCCTCTGTGGAAGGAAGGTCACTAAAATTGAGTGGAGGGAGAGTTAGAACAGACAAAAGAAAATATTTCTTTACCCAGCGTGTAATTCATCTGTGGAACTCCTTGCCACAGGATGTGGTGATGGCACCTGGCCTAGATGCCTTTAAAAGGGGTTTGGACAGATTCATGGAGGAAAAGACCATCACAGGTTACAAGCCATAAGCAACCTCTTGGTTTTAGAGGTTTTAGAAGTGGGTTTTCTCTGTGCCAGGTGCAAGGGAGTGGCAGCAGGAAACAGGTTATCTTGTTGTCTTGTGCTCCCTGAGGCATCTGGTGGGGCCACTGTGTGATACAGGAAACTGGACTAGATGGGCTTTTGGCCTGATCCAACAGGGCTCTTCTTATGTTCTTATGTAGGTCCACTGCTCAGGAATAAAAGCCCACAAGTATGAATAGCTGCTGGTGTGCTTTACTTTCAGAGGTCCACAGAAATAAATTGGTGCTACTTGGCATTTGGAAGTACTTGTATTCCAACCACTATGGGAAAGGAATATTTCTAAACCATCAAAGCTAAACTTGCCTATCTTGTTTCTTTGCCATCATGGGCTGGATGCAAAAATCAATACACTGTAATCTTCCTTTTTTTTCCCAGGTTAACAAACAAAAGAACCACCCTGATACATGTAATTGGTTTTTAAATACAAATTAGAGAGCAATTCCAGGAAACCGGCATCTCCCTGCTGCAGGCATACCTGATAGTGTGAAAGCCTGTTCAAGTAAACTGGATAATTGCAGCATTCTTTTGAAAGGTTGATCTTTTCCCTGAAGAGTTGGACAAGATTTTCCTAGGCCTGAAGAGGTCCATCTCCCTCTTTCCTGTGGGTTGCTGGACTGGCTTCTATCCATTTGTCCCTGTGGAAATCAGAGTGCTCTATTTTTGCCTTTGATTCTTCAGGTTGTTGGACTCCTGCAGGACTTTCCATGGATTAAATTAAACACATGCTATAATCAAGGAGTGTGCATGCAAGCCCTACTATGACTCTCATGGACCGCGGAAGCTGCCTTCCATTGCATCAGGCCATCGGTCCATCTAGCTCAGCATTGCCTGGCTGTGGCTCCTCAGGGTTCCGTCCCCCAGCCCTACCTGGCGATACTGGGGATCAAACTGGGGGTATTCTGCACGCAAAGCATCCACTCCGCTTCTGACCCATCTACTTAGCATTTATTTATTTTGCAGTGTGCATGTGTGTGTGTGTGTGTGTGTGTGTGTGTGTGTGTGTGTGTGTGTGTGTGTGTGTGTGTGGCAAAGCATGCGTGTTGCACGAAGGCAGCCCCAAGTTCAGTCCCTAGATCTCTAGTTAAGAGTAGGTAACGTAGCTGGTGATGAAAAAGACCTTTGCTTGAGATCCTGGAGAACTGCTGCCAGTCAGAGTAGGCAATACTCTATATCAGGGGTGGGGAACCTCCGGCCCGCACTGGACCGGCCCGATCCGGCCCACGACCGGAGGCTCCGCCACCGCCCGCCGCTGCCCCCGCCTTCCCACGCCGCTTCGTTTTAAAATCGCCCTTCCTGGACCTGCGCAGAGCGCGATGCCGGCCAAGAGGGCAAT
Organism: Plestiodon gilberti rubricaudatus; assembly: GCA_026170595.1. Taxonomy (NCBI): domain Eukaryota; kingdom Metazoa; phylum Chordata; class Lepidosauria; order Squamata; family Scincidae; genus Plestiodon; species Plestiodon gilberti. The sequence goes on from JANXHW010000001.1 coordinate 9,143,797, forward strand.
CTTGGCCTCAGCGGCGATCTGCGCAGGTACAGAAAGGCCGCTTTCAGAAGGAGTAGGCGCCGAGGTGACGCGTCACCTCGGTGCCTACTCCTTCTGAAAGCGGCCTTTCTGTACCTGCGCAGATCGCCGCTGAGCGCAGCGACGATCTGCGTATGTACAGAAAGGCCGTTTTGAAAAGGACGCGGCGCGGGAAGGCGGTGGTGGCGGCGGCCCGGAGCCCGGTAAGTTGGAGAGTGGAGGGAGGGGGCTCCGGGAGGGGTGGGTGGGTGGGTGGGTGGGTGGCAGGCAGGCAGGCAGGCAGGGAGCTGAGCGAGTGCGAGCGCGAGCGGGCGGGCGGGAGCTGAGTGAGAGCGAGCGAGTGGTGGGTGGGTGGGCAAGCGAGCGAGCGGTGGGTGGGTGCTGTAAATTCGCGCGGGGGGGTTAAAATTTGCGGTGGGGGGGCCAAAAAATTCGGCCAGCCTTATGGCCGGCCCGCAGCCAATTTTCCCCATGGGAAAATGGCCCCCCACCCCAAAAAGGTTCCCCACCCCTGCTCTATATACTCTGGCAATAGCTGTTCTTTCGTGAACAGCTACATTCCAGGTGGTATCCTTTTTGCAGTCTGGCTTTTTTCCGCTGGCCGTCGCCTCCCACACTCGACCGATGCTGCTGGGAGCTCTGATCTCTCCTCACGGAGGCTTTCACAGCTTTTTGTCGGCGGCGTGTCTCAAACTTGTCATTCGCCGATCTTCGGGCTTGCAAGGCAGCGGCTCTATCAACTGAGCCAGACCCTTCTGCCCTCTGCCAGAACTCAAGGTGGTGATCTCCCATCCAGGCGTGAACCAGACCCAGACCAACTTTGGAGCATGCTAGTGGAAAGATACAGAAATGAAATGGCGTTTCAGAACATGATGTTTGGAAAGTTTGTTTCAAGTGCCTTACATAACTAGAGAGCTGGCATAAACTGACCAGCATTATAATTCCATGGAGCTCTGCGGCCTGCTTTGCCAGTAAACATTTCAGCTCCGCGATCCCGAGCTGGTGACTTGCTGAAGAAGCCAAGTTGTATTTCCTTGGAGGGTTTCTGCAAGCAAACTCTGCCTTCCAATAAATGCCAACCAGAAATGCTAATGTCCTTGTTTATCATCATATCCAAAACTGCAATACCCAGTTGGCGCAGGGAGGAGTTCACCTGAAGGGCAGAGCTTTAAAAGCCGCTTCAAGGCAGACACTTCCGCAAAAGGCACGGAGAGTTTGCAGTTCAGTCTCCCGGGAAGATTCCTTGGCAACGAGTCCCTCAAATCTTCCACTTTTCAGGGTATTAGAGAGATGCACACACAGGCCAGAGGGAGAGAGGCTCAGTTCAGATTCAGATTTATCATTGATTTGAGAGTTAAATCCATGGAAGTAATACAGACATAAGATGCAAGCTAAGCTAAGTGCCTCCTCTCTAAACAGGAAGCTCTGGCTGGGAAATGACACAGACAAGCCGTCGTCTCCGGAGAGTCACCAAGAACTACAGCTGACCTTGGCGCCTGTGCATTTCGCACTGCGTGTGCATTGGCGGCAAAGGGGAGGGGGTTGTTGACTGTGGACAGTAGGCTGTAGCTGCCAGGAGTTGCCAAGGCTACAACTGGGAACCCACCTAGGCAGTAGTCAGGACTGTTTTGTGTTTCCTGGGTTGCCATGTACCGGATTGGCTCAGTCCACCCAGGCTGATCATTGGCTCTCCTTACCAGGAAGGGTTACTTATAAAGGCTTCCTGTTAATGCTGGGATTTTGCCTTTCTGGCCTGACTCTTGACTTTGTTCCTCTATGACCTCCTTGACTCAGCCCGGACTGTGGCTCAGCCTCAGAACACAGTTAAGATCCTGGGCTCAGTTCCTGGTAGGAACTCCAGTAACAGTTGTCTTGGTCCCAATCTTGCTGTCCCATGCATAAGTGGTCAAATTGGGGGGGGGGGGCATTTCAGTGATTCTGGGAGCCATAAAAGGGGGTGAAATTGGGGCCTTCCTGGTGACTTGTGCCGCTTCTCTCAGTGGCCACCCTGTTTGTCATCATAGTTCCTCTCAGTACAATGCTACATCATCACACCACATTGTTCCAAGGAGAACTGTGGATAAAAACGTATTGGTTGATAGCCACCAAGAAGAGCACCACCATGAAACAGGTGGCAAAACAACGTCCTCGACCAGTACCTCTGTGTTACTTAGGTGCGGTCATATCCCACGTTCAGCTGAACCACCCTTCGCACTGAGGGATGCAGAGGAAGAAGCAAACAACAAGGAAGAAGCGGTCGATTTACTGCACATCAACCCGGGCAAGTCTGCCTCCCTGGACCCACCAGGCCTGCCCACGTCAGACAAGTCAAACAACACAGTGGGTGATGCGTTTAGCCTTCCACGATTCATCGAGCCTTCCCAACAGGTGTCCAAGGATACAGATGAATGCTCGCTATCTCAAGTGGAGACCGGTTTCAAGAGAAGGGGGTGGACAGTAGGGGGGAGCAGAGAGAGCTGTGTGGGAGGCTTTTTAGGCATCCGGCAAGTGCCACCAAAGCCAATGCTTCGTGCTATGGGGGTAGGAGGGCTGTGGGTGAGGGGGAAATGTTCTATCATTCCTGTGTAAGGCTTTTGCAGGCTGAAAACCTGAGGGCCAAACTATACGTTACGCTAAGCCCGTTATGAGAGGGCTGGCATCCTTTTTTTTCCTCCGCAAATACGGTGTGCTGGGGAAGGCGTTTTGATAGCCAGTCCTCCGGAGACTATTTGGTTCATGTTGCCCACATTTCCCATTGCTTCCGCTAGCAAGTTGTACACATTTTTGTGTACTGACTCCTCTTTTTTCCTGCGCATGGACACCAAACCTGTTCTCTTCACTGCATTTGGGAGAATAGATTTTGGTCCACTCCTGCTATCTCCGAGATCACATCTTAATCCAATTACAGTAAAAGAGGACTAATTAAACCCAGTGGATAATGATAGTGCTACGAGGACTTCGCATTCTAGCCTCAAAGCGTTTTATGAGAATTAACTAATTAATAGGGAAAAGGAGCTTAAAAATCAGGGCATGAACTCAGCAAATGATTAGAATTGGTGATTCTGCAGCCGCTCTTTCTGGCTACAGCTTTTCCATAAGCTGCTCCTGTTCCAGTGTTTTATTTTGTGTGTGTTTTTTAACCTTGTCTGCTGCAATTAACATTTACAAAGAAGTTTAGGATTCTGGCTTTCCCTCTTCCCTTGATGGATTATGCTACGTACCAGCTAGGGTGGGGGCCCATCCATGTCAGCGGTCCTTGAATGGTTGACCCGAGAGGCAACAAGCTATAGATAGAGGGTGCAGCCAAGTTGACTCTGCAAGGAGGTAGCAAGCTAATAGGGTATCCAAGCGGCACGCTAGGGGATCCCATGTTGTTGTTGTTCAGTCGTTAAGTCGTGTCCGACCCTTCGTGATCCCATGAACCATATCCCGCCAGGCCTTCCTGTCCTCCACTGTCTTCCTGAGTTTGCTCATTTTCATATTCATTGCATCGGTGATGCTGTCTAACCATCTCATCCTTTGCCTTCCCCTTCTCCTTTTGCCTTCAATCTTTCCCAGCATCAGAGTCTTCTCCAGAGAGTCCTCTCTTCGCATTAGGTGGCCAAAATATTTGAGTTTCAGCCTTAGTATCTGTCCTTCCAGGGAACAGTCAGGGTTGATTTCAATTAGGATTGACTGATTTGATCTCCTAGCAGTCCAAGGGACTCTCAGGAGTCTTCTCCAGCACCACAGTTCGAAAGCATCTATTCTTCGGCGCTCAGCCTTCCTTATGGTCCAACTCTCGCAACCATACATTGCTACTGGGAACACCATCGCCCTGACTATACGAACTTTTGTTGGCATGGTGATATCTCTGCTTTTTATTATGCTATCTAAATTTGCCATAGTTTTCCTTCCAAGGAGTAAGCGTCTTTTAATTTCATGGCTGCTGTCTCCGTCTGCAGTGATCTTGGAGCCCAAAAAAGTAAAATCTGTTACTGCTTCCATTTCTGCCCCTTCTATTTGCCAGGAATTGATGGGACCAGTTGCCAGGATCTTAGCAGCAAAGGCTGAAGCACCATGTACAATACATGGCAGTGGCCATCCCTGTGTATAGCAACATTGCTTCAACAAAGGTTCAATCTGAAATGCACCTTAAGTATACGGAGCAGGCCTGATGACAGTGACAGGGTAGCCAGGAAGAAGGGGTGGACTTGCTTCAAAGCGTTTCAAGAATTTCAGGAAGCTGAGGGTGGCAGATTCAGAGCAACAAGGGTCCTGGATCATCTTCATGGATCAGAAACACAGTCGTGGATCTTGTGAAGGGAGGTTAGTAGTGCCGGTGCCAGGTTGCTGGGGGTTCTGGGACAAAGCCCTGCACTAGGACCACCGTTCACCACCAGTGTGTGGACCCCTTGGGCAGCTTTGTGGCACTGCGACTCATTGCGACACCACCTCTGGACACCATTCGGCGATGACATCATTGCATCATTGCCAAACATCCGGGTTGCCGAGCTCCGCACTGCACAGAGCTTGGCTGAGAGGTGCTCCGCTGCGCCACCATGCCCCTTAGCAGGGACAGTGACTAGGACCCCATGGTGCACACACCCCACTCCCAGATGGCACATTGAGCTCTGCCACTGGTGCTGAAGGTTCAGGAGTTGGCCTTGGCCAGTGGTCCCTCTAAAGAACCTGGGTCCTTGACCAGTGGCCCACCTGACTGACCCCAATGCCACCTCTGGATATTAGGACAAAGAGATACTTTGAACAAGATGGATGTCCCTTTGCATACACATTTTCAATTACTTATTGCTATCATAACTTGAACTGACACCAATGAGACTCTGGGAACATAAGAAGAAAGGACAAGTCTGCAGGATCAGACCAAGATCCCTCTAGTCCACCATCTCGCTTCCCACAGTGGCTGACTAGATGCATCCAGTTTGATTACGCTAGTGACTATCACCACATTCTGCAACTGTGAGTATCCTAAATTATCTATGCATTGTGTGTAGAGGTACTTCCTGTCCTGAATCTACGGCCTATCAATGTCACTGGATCACCACCAGTTTCAGTATTACCGGGAAAAGGAGAAAAACGTCTCTCTATACACTTTCCCCACCCCATGCATTATTCTATAAACCTCTGCCACGTTGCCTCATTGATCATGGTTTTTTTCTCCACCGCAAAGCCCACAACACCATAGTCTTTCCTCATAGAGAAGGTGCTCCAACCCCCTGATCATTTTGGGTGTCCTTTTCTGCACCTTTTCCGGCTCTACAGTTTCCTTTCTGAGATAAGGCAACCAGAATTGTACACAGCATTCCACATGTGACCACATCATAGATTTGTATTTGGTATCTCTACACAGGTTGAAGAACCAACTGGGGTGGAGGAAGCTGCCAAGCTAAAGCACTGCACCCCAGCGGCCTCAGAATACTGCCCCCACTCCTACAAAAAAGAAGACGTGTTGCTTTTCGTAGCACTGTAACAGTTATTTTGTCATTTTAATGAAAAATGAAGATCATCCCAGTATGATCACAAGAAATACAGTTAGCAAAATTCTAGGCAATTATTTTTCATGTTCTTTTCCAGACTTAACTTTATTATTATTATTATTATTATTATTATTATTGTTGTTGTTGTTGTTGTTGTTGTTGTTGTTGTTGTTGTTGTTGTGCTTCTCTGATCAGCCTCTCAAAGATCTGGAAAGCTTCCTAATTTTGCATATTGCTGCATCACAAGATTATTGCTGCATCATTATTCAGACCAAATACTGTACTTCCCATCCATCACTTTTTCTCCATATTTTTGAATAGTCTTCTCAAAAACAGAATAAAAATGTTAGCAAGCAGGCCCTGCACGGACTTCATCTCACTGCCTGATTCAATAGTCAGCAAGGTCAAAAAGTACAAAGCAACGAAGTCAGTAACTTGATGGGGGGGGGGGCGCGCTTCCTGCATCATGATGGAGCCTCAGAGGGACCGGGAAAGCCAGCCCCCCCCCCCACACACACACAGCTATGCTGTTTGGATCTTCCTTCCCTGAGCTCCACTCAGGGACCCTGTATAGGAGACCTGGAATTTATGTGATTTGCTGCCACAAGATGTAGTAGATGCAGCACAAGGCCTAGCAACCAGCACCCACTTCTGTCTCATCCTGAAACTGGGTTAAATTGGTAGGCTTACCAGATCTCCAACCAGGACAGAGTGCTAGACCTTTAGGAGAAGGAATGTGGGCAGGCGTAGCTTGTTAAACCTGTGCATGGGTGGGGTGGGGGAAAACAGTTGAGTTGGGGGGGGGGTTGCAAATGGGATTTATGTTTTTTACTTTGCAAACTGTGCATGGGTGGGGTGGGGGAACAGTTGAGTTTGGGGGTTTTTTGTACTTGGGATTTGTTTTTTGTGCATTTTGTTCATGTGTCTTATTGCTGTGTGTTTTTTAAAAGAGATCCTGGCATTTTTGTGTATTTTTGTGCAATTTATGTAAATTAGCTAATTGTGTAAATTGGCTAATTATGCTAATTAGCTGGGGTACTCCAAAAATTTTGACCTTCACTGGGGGTACCCGGGCCTCCAAAGGTTGAGAACCCCTGCCTTAGAGCACAATCCTAGGCATGTCTACTCAGAAGCAAGCCCCATTGTGTTCAGTGGGGCTTGCTTCTGAGTAGACATGTCTAGGATTGTGCTCTAAGGTTCAACAAGCTACACCTGCCCACATTACTTCTCCTAAAGGTCTAGCACTCTGTCCTGGTTGGAGATCTGGTAAGCCCACATATAGTCATCATGCTTTATTATAACCTGTGATGGACTTTTCCTCCATAAATCTGTCCAATCCCCTTTTCAAGGTATCTAGGGCGGATAGATTAGTCACAGAAGAAAGCACAAGGGAGCTCTCCGGCTCCGGAAAAAAATCCGGAAAAAAATAAAAAACTTAACACTTAATTAAGTGTTAATGGGGCAGATAACGGCCAGTCCTTGGCGTACCCCCAGCACGTTGTCCGTGTACCCCTAGGGGTACACGTACCACATGTTGAGAACCTCTGATCTAGGCCAAGGGCCATCACCACATCCTGTGGCAAGGAGGGCAAAAGGTTGGCAAGGAGGTTAAAAGGCAAGCTGAAAGAAAAATAAAACACTAGTGACTTACAGGAGACTTTTCCTACCCTCCGTACTCACATTAATCCAGGGTCTTGGTCCTGACACCCACCCCTTGCCAGGCAGGGAGGGAACCCTTGCCGATGCACCCAATGCACCTGGAGTGAGAGATCAGAGCAAATGTGCAAAGGGGGGGGACCTTTCATAACCGTTTGTTTTTGTAGCATGTGCCTTTTATTAGATAGTGGGGAGTCCCCTGAGCCCGTTGCCTTTCCCACTCTTGAGAAGCCTGAGGGCTTCATGGTCCACGGTCTTTGTTACTGGTCAGCTTGGCGAAGGACAAACAATAAACAGTCGCAATAAAACGGCAAACGGTGACTGCATCTGTGTGAAGCAGCAGGCAGCCCCTTCAGGATGCAGCGGAAGCATCCCAGGAACCTTCATGGCACCTTGTCTGCAGGAAGCAGAGTGCTGGGTGACCTGGACCTTCGGTCTGATCCAGCAGGGCTCTTCTGGTGTTCCTCTCTGCACTTCTTTCCTGGTGCTGCTGCAGTCTCATAGTCTGCAAGTCCACATTGATCCGGGAAGTCGGATCAGGTCGGGAAGGCGGTTAGGATTCAGCAGGCGCTGGCTGCTGCCACTGGACCTGCCCCTCCCTGATTTGCCCTCCTCCCTGTCCCATCTCCTCCTGGTTCCTCCCCCCCCAGTTCCACCCCGCCCCCCCCCCCACAGCCTTACCTGCACCAGCAGGCATCCCCAGTCCATCGGAGCACAGACCCGGCTGCAAGTCGTGCGCACTGGCATAGTCACATAATAACTGCCGTAAAGCGCATCGTGCTGGCAGAATACACATTCTGCTGGCTTAACCTGCTCATAGGATTGGGCCGACAATCTTGTGAATGGCACCGGCTGCCTACCTCTCATTTCTCAAGTGTCTTTACTCGCTGCTGTTTCCGAATGGTCACCTTTTTCTTTCAAAGAATTGTTTCCTTCGCTTCGGGTTGCTGCATCTGATAGGACCTGAGCGGTGCTCTGCCTCTTTCTGCTAGGCAACCTGTTTCAAAGAGAATGTATGCAAACGACAATGGCCTTTCTCCTGCATATTTATGGATGGGGACTGGTAGTCCCAGATTTTCCTTGTCCTCAGCTATAAGCAGATGGCAACAGCCCAGCACAAATGTTTCTTGTAAGGAGTGTCTTTTCCTGCTCCTTGATAGCCTACTTGAGATAAGAATGAGCACTCAACCAGGGACCTCTAAATAATGAAGGAGAACGTGACATTTCTATCCATCCTTTCAATTGCTTTTCTACTCTCTTTATTCCGCCGCTCTTGTGTGGTTTCTTGAGGATAACTTCTCTTTTCAAATGAGCTTCTAATATCCGTCTGATCAATAATTCAGCCTCATGCTTAGCCTCATGCTCCACGTTGCATAAATAAATGTAGCTGCTGGGGGTGAATTTGCAGCACTTGTGTGTCCATGGTTCGTAGCTAGATCACTGCCGCATGAAGTAATTGTGCATGTGTGAAGGCAGCTGTAATGAAACTGCAGAGAGAGCTTTCCGATCATTCCAAAGTACCGTATTGGTCTGAGTATAAGACTCACTTTTTTCTCCTAATTTAAATTTTTTAACTAGGGGTGTGTCTTATAATCATGCTGTTGTAATTTAATGCCAGTGATTTAATTACATTTTTTTAATAGCACCAAACTTTAAGGGTGCGTCTTATACTCGGGACAATACGGTATATACACTTTGTCGTAATGGAGCAGGAGGAAACAGGTACTGCACTTACATTTCCTCAAGCTAAGAAGCCTGATCTGGAGTTGAGAGCTGTATCATTGAACACAGGGCCGGCCCATTGATAAAGCTGGCTGAGGTGGTTGCCTCAGGCAGCAGACTGAAGAACGGGTGCCCAACTTCCATCCACCACGTGCCACCCACCTACTACTGTTCCTGCTCCTCCTTCCACTTCCTGGATTGGGAAGGAAGAAGAAGGGGAGGGAGCAGAAGAGGAAGTGTGGAGGAGAATGCTGGGCTAGCACTTTCCCCTACCACCTCCACACTTCGCTTTCCACGGTGTCCCCCTCTCCTTTTTCCAATCCAGAGAGTGGGGGGGTGGAGAGGTTATCACACCACCAAGTAAAGGGGGGGAAGCATTTGGCATGCCGCTTCAAGCACCAGGAGATCTTGAGCTGGCCCTGCTTGTACACTCTGTCAAACTCTCTTCAACAGTCCGAATCACCTGTTCAGGGCAGGTCTGCAGCATCTGCTCCTGCACCTTTCCCTTCTACTCCCCAAGCACAAGGGACTCTTGGAGCACCACTGAAGACAAGCTGACTGCACAGCCTCAGCTATGCAGCTTAAAAGAAACAGGCAGGTGGCCCCTGACTCCTCCTGTAGGATTGGGACCACAGGAACTGATGGCCAGGCTAGACGTGAGGAGGGCTATCCGGGACTGGATCTCCTGACGTCTTCCACAGTTCGGTTAAAAACAGCTACCAGGGGACAGGGATCAGGGACTTCCCCACAACAGTTCCTGACTTAAATCCCTCCCCTTGCTGCCTAAAGCTGCTATTAGCTATGGAAGAGGCGGGGAAGGACAGAGACCTGTATTGTACCTGTTTCTCTCCCCCTCACCCCCGGCTAACAACAGAGGACAATTTGCATCAGGGACAATTTAAGTCAGGGAAACAGTGCAACAAGAAAGGGTACATAAGAACATAAGAAGAGCCCTGCTGGATCAGGCCAAAAGCCCATCTAGTCCAGCTTCCTGTATCACACAGTGGCCCCACCAGATGCCTCAGGGAGCACACAGCCAACAAGATAACCTGTTTCCCGTTGACACTCCCTTGCACCTGGCACAGAGAAAACCTACTTCTAAAACCAGGAGGTTGCTTATGGCTTGTAACCTGTGATGGTCTTTTCCTCTATGAATCTGTCTAAACCCCTTTTAAAGGCATCTAGGCCAGGTGCCATCACCACATCCTGTGGCAAGGAGTTCCACAGATGAATTACACGCTGGGTAAAGAAATATTTTCTTTTGTCCGTTCTAACTCTCCCTCCACTCAATTTTAGTGCATGTCCCCTGGTTCTGGTGTTGTGTAACCCACCCACCCACCCTGGTGCTGTAGCTAAAATCCAAATCACCCTCCAAAGAAAAAGAAAAAGACATTAGAAGATCCAATCACAGATCTCTCACATCACATCACGTTTGGCCCCCAAACTCTCCGGTAAAACAGGACTTAGGCCCCAATAAATCTATGACAACAATTATAGAGCTTGAGCCACATTTTGAATCTCGTGGTTTTTGCCGCATCATTTCACCTGCTCTGCTTTTCGCACAACATCCTTCAAACCAGTGGCTTTGGGGTACATAATGCACACAGCATGCTGGGGCTTCATAGCAGTCTCCTCTCAGCATCCCTGCTTTGCTTGTTTGCATGATGGGCTAATCCATCTGGTTCTCACCCGAATATTTTCCCTCTGCAGCTCCAAATATTGACACAGAAACATTCGCTTCCAGAGAGAAAACGTTTGACATGCCAACAACAGCGCTACAGAGCCAGCAGAGGGCTCCCTGCCCCAGCTTTACAACCCAGAAACACCCCACGCACACACTTCTGATCTCTCTGTGTCTTTGACAGAACTCTGCTCCTATTTTCCATTTTGGGAGACAGATTATTTATCTGAACTATTTACCGTATTGTCCCGAGTATAAGACGCACCTGATTATAAGACGCACCCTTAAAGTTTGGTACTATTAAAAAAAATTAATTAAATCACTGGCATTAAATTGCAACAGCCTGATTATAAGACGCACCCCTAGTTTAAAAACTTAAATTAGGAGAAAAAAGTGAGTCTTATACTCAGACCAATACGGTATTTCCTTCCTTTGCCCCTCCATGAAATAGATGGCGACAAAGCATCACATATAGCAGCATGTCAAGGAAAATTCAGCAGGGTCGCCATGGAGGCTCATGGTCTGGGCTCACAAACACATCAGCATCACGACAGCTGCCAGGGGTCCACTGCTGATCCCTGAGACATTGGTGTGGTGAAGGCAAAACGACTCTCCTGAGGCCCACCCAAGCAGGACCTCGCGGAGGGCAGTTTGTTGTGCTGCTCCTTCTTGGAGCCGGAGCTAGCCAAGATGGAATGCGCTGGTCATAGGAATTAGCAATACTATTGAAAGTGCCTGTCACATGTTAGATTTTGAAAAGAGAAATAACGGTATATGTCATATTCTCTCAGTGCAATCCTATCCAACTTACACTACCGGTGGCCCCAGAATGGAAAGGGGATTCAAATCCCCTTTGAATCCCCCTTTGGAGAGGATTTGAATCCCCTTTCCATTCTGGGGCCTCCCGTTCTTGCTGCACTGCTGGGTTACACCGGTGGTGTAAGTTGGATAGGATTGTGCAGACAGTCTCATCCTAAGTATCATTGCTCTGGAGCAAGTCCTATTGATTTTGATGGAACTAACGTTCCAGTAAGCATGCTTAGGAATTCAGTCTTATATTCATTTCCAATTTGTGATTCAGTTATAATTTTCATCCGCTGGCAGATGAGTGTTTGTTTTCTGTCTAGTGAATAAAAATGGAAAACCTATTTTATTTGCCATGTATGTAGGGGGAAAAAGGAGTACTACAGAAACTTCCCCACAAAAAGAGGGGAACAGAGGCTACAGGGGGGAGCCGGCTTGGAAGGTAGCCAGTCAGTTACCTTCCAGCTCCAACGTTCCCTTCCTTCCTTCCCCCTCTTCTATAATGAGCAGATGGGAGCAACCCTGTGAGGCACTTCTCGTTACCTGATTGATGATACAAGCTCTCTGAGCACGTGCAAGTAATTGATTAATTCATTTATTTCAAAACATTTTTATCCTGCCTTTCTGTGCCCTCATGGTCAGCACAAGGCAGCTTACAAAGATGGAATTTAAAAAAGCAATAAAAACAAAAAATAAAATAGCCAGTCAACAAAACAATATCAAAAGGCAAGCAAAAAAGAAACAACAACCCAAACTAGCAGCACAATACTTTCAAAACAACTGGGAAATGAAAGGCGCTAGACAAAATTAAAAAGTTGTCACGCCCCTTCAGAATGCCAGCAGAGAGGAAACAGTTCCTTGTTCATCTGGGAGTGAGCTCCATAGGCTGGGCATCACCACAGAAAAGGCCCCGCCGCAAATTGCGACTTCTGGTGCCACCTATGTTGCCACAATCTAGGAGATGGCACATGCCAGCATTTCTCACAACCAACACAAAGAGTGAAACTACACATGGTCCTGACATTTTTTTTTCTTCAGTAAATAGCATGTGGGGGAAGAATCCAGACTGGGAGCATGGCAGGGATACAGGGACTTTTTTCCCTTCCTTTGCCCTAAATGGCGCCTAAATGGTCCTGATCTGGATCAAATGCCATGGGGTCCAAGTAGGCATGGTATTTGCCCCAGAAAGGAAGCTTGTGTGTGAACTGGTCAAATTTAGAGCCTAATGTGTACTAAATGCACAAAATAGCCTGCGCACAAGTTACCTACGAGCAGCGCAATCCACCGCAAGGATCTGGCCAGTGGCCCAGGGCTGCCCGCTGGATCCTGTTCCCCGGCGGCCGTGCTACCGCCAGGCTGGAGGTCTACTTAGGGAAGAGGATGTTTGTCCCCTTCCCCAAGTGTAACCCGGGGCAGGCCCTATCGGCCTCCTCGGATTTCCGCCAGCAAAATTGCTGGCAGAAGTTGGAGGAGGCCATGTAACGGCCCAGCCACCCGGCTGGGGCCACGATATGGCCAAGGCCATCCCCCTCCCCCTGCCGGGCCGGATGGGCCAATGACCCCCCCTCCCGCGCCCAGGGAAACGTCCCCGCGCCCGCTGGATCCTTACCTGGGTTCAGCGGCGGCTGCTGGGGCACTCCGGTGTTCCTCTGCGCCGGCCGCTCTTGCTCTCAAGACATCGCGAACATGCTTTATGGCATGTTCGCAACATCTCCTGGCGCCGGAACGCTCATTCCGGCACCGGCAACCGCAGCTTCATCTGGATTGCGCTGTGAGTCATATATTAGTTGGTCATGTGGTTCTCCATGCTCTGCTCTGCAAGAAACATTCCTTAGCAAGGCCACATCTTAGCTAAAAGGCAAGTGTGCACGGACTAGAACTCTATTAGAGGCTGCCATGCCGTTTAGTTCCAGAGAGTTAGAAATGCAGTTAATTGAGCTTTATGTTTTTCAACACACAATCCCAGTTGGCAGGGGATAATACATCTGTTTTCACTAACTGCTGAATAAGCACTTCAGCACTCTGCTGGTGCACTGAAATTAAATCCCTGTATTTGTTGCCATACCTTCAGGCTGGCTAGAGAAGAGAGGACCTATGAGCATATGCAGAGTGCCCTTTCCATCAGCAATGAGTCGTTGCCAGCCTTTTTATTCTTGAGTCATGCAATGTGTGCTTTTGGGACCTGATCCTTCCCTAGACTCTATCCCGCCAACTCTATTCCTCTTCCTCAGCTTGAATCCTGATATGATTCTGGGAATGCCTTCTTAGATTCTGTCTATGGAGAAACTTTCCTATGAAGAAGGCCTTTTAGTTTAGAATATAGACATCGGGGAGATAAAACAGAAGTTTTTAAACTATCAATGGAGTAAACTGAAAGAAATTCTCGCTGTCGTATAATACAAGACCCTAGTGTCATTTATGGTGCAGTAGTTCTAGGGTAGACAAAAGGAAGTATTCCTCCGTATGAGTGCCATCTTAACGCAGGGGCACACTGGACAGTTGCCCAGGGGCCCCATGAGCACAGGGGGGCTATGCTAATCTATGCACAGACCTGAATTTAATACTAATTTTCCAATCACCCATCTCAACATTCAAATCTCCCGCTAACTCGGTAGAAGGATGTTTTTTTAATGAAGCATGGTTTTTTTTTATTGTCCAAATACTGGTTTTGTTGGAGGTTCCAATAAATATAAGTTTATTTTAGTGATAATTAACATTTTTATTCCTGTGAGTGGTTGTGTAGGCAGGGCCCAGTGCACTGCTTTGCCCAGGGGCCTATAATGCTGTTTGTTTATTTATTTATTTAAAGAATTTATATGCCGCCTTTCTCCCAGCAAGGGCACTCAAGGCGGCTTACAAAAAAAATACGTATATACATTAAAATAATTAAAAACAAATCATTAAAACAATTAAAACAAACAACCCCAGTGGGTCACCTATATTTACATTTGATAAAAGCCATTTGTTAAGAAGCCAGTCCACCATGTCAGACATCGAAAGCTAACCTAATTAAAAACGTCTTAAGGCCCCGCTGAAAGGTCTCTAAAGAGGGAGCCGTTCTTAATTCCAGGGGGAGGGAATTCCATAATTGGGGCGCCACTGCCGAGAAGGCCCTATTCCGCGCCGCCATCCTCCTCACCTCCGTCAATGGCGGCACGGTTAACAGGGCCCCCCCTGATGACCTCAGAGTACGGGTCGGATTATAGGGAAGGAGGGGGTCCCTCAAATACCCTGGACCCAAGCCATATAGGGCTTTAAAAGTTAAGACAGCCCTGACAATAATGCATTATGGAATTCACTACCATGAGATCTACTGATAGCCACTCATTTCGATGACATTAAATAAGGATTAGACAAATTTATGAAAGAGGATATATGCGTCATCAGGTACCAACCATGAAAGGTAAATAGAGCCTCCAGGAGGCTCTATTTACCTTTCATGGTTGGTACCTGATGACGCATATATCTCCATGTTCAGTGGCACTGCACCTACAAATACTTTATGCTGGGGACAACCAATAGGAGGAGTGCTGTTGCTCTGATGGCCTGCATATCAGCTTCTGCTGGAAACAGAATGGTGAACCAGCTGGACCTGGGGGCCAATTCAGCAGAGGCTTTCTTATGACCAGCATGCAGACTTTGTACCTGATAAGGGTGGTCTGGGAGGGGAGCATAAGGTGGGGAGCATTCATATTCTGTGCCATATGTGACCTGAGTTAAAATTCCTCTTTGCCATCATTTGTCTACACAACCTTTCCAGATTCCAGGTTCTCTTGCATCCTGTCCCTAAAACCAAAATCACGAAACTTCACAGAGAAGGACAAAGTCATCTAACGCGTCACTCGCCAGCCTCGTCCTCGTCATTCATCTCAGACCAAGTGACATTTGTGCAGGAAGTATTGATGGGCCTGTCCGGTATCCCTCTGACTCAACTGCAACAAGCAGCCCCAGTTTGTTCCTATTCCTCCCTCTGCCAGAGTATTATTAGTATCCATGAAATTGCTGAGACCATCACAGAGACATAAATGTTTAAACGCTCACCATAAATATTTCCCAGCCCGACAGCAAAAGTACTTCCAGTCCTTGCCCCACACGTTAGTACTCCAAAGCAGCCCTGGAAATTCTGCCTTCTTTGCCAGTGAGAATTTCTCTTTGGGGAACCCCCAAGGTGGAGTTTTTCAGGATTCCTCCACGATCTTCTGGTCAATAATAGCAGCCAAGTTTCCCTGAAAGACAGGTTGACCATGTCTTGAGCTGAACTGGACCCCTGAACCACTGGCTGTGATGGTCGTGTTGCTTATTGCTGTGATGAATGGGGCACTGGCTGTATTAGCATGAACGAGGGTGTTGTACAAGTGAGATCGCTTAACGTATCTGTTGCCAGGGCCGGAGAGGAACTGCAGGAGAGCTGCGCATCCAGAGAGGGATGACCTGAAATACCATCACCTAAACACCATGGAAAGAGGAACTGGCTTAATGTAGAGGAACAGCTGGGATGAGGTCTGAGTTGAGACCAAGCATATAGCCCCCACGGTAGAACACACAGTGGGGGCCAGCTGGATGAAAGGATATGCATACAGTTATCCAAATAAGGGTATCGCTGCCCCCAAAATAACCATAAATCCCTAGCGTTCAAGATGACGTCAAAAGGGCTATACAGTTAATGACGAGATTCCATCCAGGAGAGAAGATCACCATCAGCAACAGGAATCCAGGCCACAGTGCTGCACCACCAGCTTCTCTGGTTTCCATCAGGCCTATTCCAGGTCAAACAGGTTCTTTGACTTGCGAGCGCACACGTGAGTATGGATAAGGAAGCTGCATGATTGCTGATCGTCAATTGAAGGAGCGGTTCAGGACCCGCTGGATGACCAGTCACAACCACAACCACCAATCTTCCCCTGCAGTGCGCAGCGGTGGAGAAGCATCAGGTGTGTTCTAGGAGGTCATACTCATGGTAGTTCACCTAGGGCAATGCTGGGCCCCCCATAACAGGTCTGACTTGTCCACCTACCTAACAAGTTCGTGGCTGAGGGGCAACTTGAACTGGGGACTTCCCAGCTCACACATTATTATGTATTAATTAATACATTTAGGGTAGCATCCCAACTACTGCTTGTGCTGGCGGGAGATCCCTCCAGGGCCGGCCTTGCCATGCAGCAATCTGAAATGGCGCCCTGGAAGGGCAATGAATGGTCAAGCCTCGAGCCCATCTATCTACCACCCTCTCCAGCCTGCTGCTCCACTGGGGGCTCCGATCCTCTTCCAATTTGCTAAGAGCAGCCTCCTTCTCCCTCCAGTGCTTCTGGAGGAAGAAGTGGGGGGGGGGAGAGCTGCAGCAGCTCCAAATCACTTCTCTCCACCTGGTGCGTTGGTTACAAAGCACCAAGTAGGGAGGGGAAGGCAATTTGGAGTCTGTTCCCTTCCCTTTACTGAAGATGAGCGTGGTGTGCGGCCTCCCTGCTGCTCCTGTTTGCAATGAACAGGAGCAAGGGATGCTGGGTTCCCAGCATTCCCTGCTCCTGCTCATTTCAAAGAGAAGCAGCACGGACCAGAGAGGCTGCACACTGCGCTCACTGTAAGCAAAGGGAAGGCGGGGTTGGACCCGCTCGTTTGCCTACCCGCCCCCCTCATCCATGGGAGTGCAAGCTAGCATGCAGAAGTGGCATTACACCGGTGCATGAAGCCAGAGACGTCACTAGGGCACGCGCTGCCCCAGGGCTGGGCATGCGCATCACCCTAGTGACGCCTCCCCCTGGACACCCCCCTTTAATAACCTTTGGCGCGGCCATAGGCCGCACCACTATTGGGGGGGCGCCCGACGGGCTGCCGCTCCGGCAGCCCCCTCAATTGTTGCAGCCGGCTCGGGGATGTCTTCCCCGGCCGGCTGCCTGGGGCCTTCTGAGGAAGGCCCACTGCGCGAACGTTATTTATAACGTTCTTTTGCACATGTGCAGACTGTTCCTGAGAGAAAAGGGCAGCCCTTTTCGCTCAGGAATGGTCTGCCCATGCGCAAAAGAACGTTATAAATAATGTTCGCTCAGTGGGCCTTCCTCAGAAGGCCCCAGGCAGCCGGCCGGGGAAGACGTCTCCGAGCCGGCTCTCCCGACCGGCGTCGCTGTAGCCTGGCGAGGCGGGCGGGAGGCCCCAAGGCAACGCGCGCATGTGCGCACAGGAGAGGGCACCTGGGGCCCCCCGCACTCCTCGCCAGGCTACAGCGACGCCTCTGCATGAAGCGGCCTCGCCCCCTCACCTTCGGAACCATTCAAGGCGGTGAAAGCAATGCTGCGCGCCTTGAATGATTCCAAAGGCAAGGGGGCGGGGCCGCTCAGCGTTGCTTTCACCGCCTTGAATGGTTTCGAAGGCGAGGGGGCGGGGCCGCTTCGTACACCGGTGTAATGGAGGGTCGGACCGCGGCGGAACTTAGAGCTCCGCCCCCCTGCAGCGATGCCAGTGGGTAGGCTAGCGTGTCTCCATGCAGCCATTCTCAACGGGGGCCATATGGCCCCCTAAGGGGCCCAGGCACATTTGAAGGGGGCCACAGACTGAAAACTGTGAGAAGGGGATTTTGGGTTTATCCATGTTGTATCCTGGTTTGACAGGGGGTCCCTGGAACCTGAGAAGAGCTCCGAAGGGGCCGTAGCCAAAACACGGTGGAGAATGGCTGCGAGTCCACCGCTCTTCTCCATGCTTCCTCTTCGCCCTCTTCCTTTTCCAGTCCAAGGAGTGGAAGGAGAGAAGGATGGCAGATCACCAGGTAAGGGAGGAGCAGCATTTGGCAAGATGCCTCAGGCACCTGGAGCATTTTTGTCCTGATAGGTACATATAGGTACAAGGCCATCTAGTCCAACCCCCTTCCTACCTGTAGCAGGAGATCCTCCTAGACTAGAGCATCTCCAGCAGGTGCCTGTGGAGCAGGGGCGGGGAACCTTTTCCCTGGCGAGGGCCATTTTAAATATTAGAAATTTGCTTGAGGGCCGGCCGTAAGGCCAGGTGCCATTTTTATTTATTTAATTAATTTTTGCCCCCGCCCCCCATCGGCCTCTGGAGGCTCCGCGCTCACCGTCCAAAGCCGCTGCCAGGTCCGCGCGTCACCTCCGGCGTACCATGCCGATGAGGGCAAGAGGGCAAGAGCTTGCCCTCATCGGCGTGGTACGCGTGTGCGAAATGGCCAACGGCCTGGTGAGAAGGGTGAGAATAATTTTAATTAATTATTTTAATGTGTTTAATGTGTTTATATGTATTTTATGTATTTTAATATGTTGTAAGCCGCCTTGAGTGCCCTTGGGAGAAAGGTGGGCTACAAATTCCTTAAATAAATAAATAAATAAATAAATAAATAAATAAATAAATAAGGGGTCGAGGCGGCGGCCGGGGAGGACATGCAAAGGCCCTCTCCCGGCCTCCGGAAGTGATGCGCGGACCCGGCGGAGCCTCCAGGGGCCGGTTGGGCGGCCTCCCGGCAATCTCTCCGGGGGCCGGACTGGATGGCCTCGGGGGCCTGATCCAGCCCTGGGGCCGGAGGTTCCCCACCGCTGCTGTGGAGCCTCTGCTTGAAGATCTCCAGTGAGGGAGAATCCGCCACCTCCCTTGGCAATCTGTTCCACTGCTGAACCATCCTTACCATCAAGAATTTCCTCCTGATATCCAACTGGAATCTCCTCTCTTGCAGTTTGTACCCATTTGATCTACTCTCAGAGGCCATTGAGAACCAATGTGTTCCTTCTTCCATATGACAGCTCTTCTGGTATTTGAAGTGCGCTATCATATTCCTCTCTCAGCCTTCTCTTCTCTGGTCTGAACATACCAGGTTTCCTCACCCTTTCCTTGTACGTCTTGTTTTCCAGTCCTCTGATCATCACTCTTCTCTGAACCTGCTCCAGTTTGGCTGCATCTTTCCTAAAGTGAGGTGCCCAGAATTGGACATAGTACTCCAGGTGAGGTCTGACCAATTCGGAGTAAAGCGGAACCACTACTTCTCGCTACTTGGAAGCTACGGTTCTACTAATGCAGGCTAAAATTGTGTTAGCCTTCTTCGCAGCTGCATCACACTGCTGACTCATGTTCTTCTTGTGATCCACTGCAACTCCCACACGTTGTGTTGCCAAGCCAGGTATCTCCCATTCTTAACCTGCATCTTTGGGTGTTTTTTTTTTGCCAAACGTGTTCTGCATCTACTTAGGACCTTTACTTCCAATGTCCACCATTTGGGGTGCATATGTCTATTTATAAACACCTTAACCCTCCCTTTAAACCAAAAAACAGATCTCTGCCCCAAGGTGCTTAAAACCTAAATGGAGATAGTGTTGAAATGGTAGGGAAGACAGACCATAGCAGGAGAAGGGAAAGAAGCGAAGGGTGTGTGAAGAAATGCAGTTTCACTTTAGTTCGGAATGAGACCTGTAAGGCACTAGCGTCGACGGGGGGAGGCGGGGGGGCGGGCCGCCGGGGGGCGTCGCGCGTCGAGGGGTGACGCGCGATGCCCCTCACTTACATTTTTGTGGTGGAGGTGGGCCCGCCCGCCCTCCCCTGGGTTCGTTTGGCTCCAAAATGAGCCAAAAACGGAGCGGGGAGGGCGCTCCGCTCCTGCGCGTGACGTCACACGCGGGGGCGGAGCCTCCCCCTTAAGGGTGACGCGCGCCCCCGCTCAGGGGTGTTGCGCGTCGTCGCGACGCCCCTGCTGTAAGGTTAGCCAAAGATGTTACAGAACAGGTAAGTTTTGGATTTGGGTTGGGGGGGAGCGAGCACAATTACACTGGGGAGCTATTGTGGGAGGGGGTTCCAGTCATAAAGGGGCAGCAAGCCTTAAGTACTCTGGTTCCTGCCAGAGCAGCAGTAACCAGTGCACCTCATTCAGCACAGCATCCTTCAAGCTTGATGAAATACCCAGGTCAAAGGCCATCCGAGGTCAAAGGCCAATGGAAATGAAACGTATGCATAGAATCTCTTGGCTCTTCCCCCTAGTGTCATAAAGATAAATGAGCTTTTTGAAGACCTCCCCCCTCCAAATAAAGCGCCCTTCACGGGAGGCGACTGTTTCAGCTGACGGCCTCGTTGCCTCTCCGCCTGAGCGTTTGCAACCAGCCCCCAGCATCAGCACAAGGGGTTGAGAAAGTAGATGGACAACGAAAAGTGAGGAAATGGGATGATTCGTTCTTTGTGTGAGTGAAATCACGAGGGACTGCCGTCGGTGAAGTGAAGGGTCCTAGCAGAAAACTCACTGGGAAGGCGTCAATTTGGTGTGACACAGCAATTGTGTTGAGAATTATTAGAAGAGGACGGAAAACATAGCAGAGCACCTACTACCACATGAAGTGCCCCCTTCCATTTGGTCCCTGGGGAGGCTCGGGGGGGGGGATGTTCTCTCTGTACTGGACATCATATCTGCTGGAGCGCAAGCCAGGGCAGTTTCAAAAGTGCCGCTCAGAGAAGCCCACCATGTCCCTTGGGGATGGTCTTCTGCCAGCAGGTCAAACCCTTTTTGTATCAGCCAAAGAATTCTAACGGTAATGATGGACCCTCTGTCGCTTTTTCTTAAGGTAAAGGTGACCCCTGACAATTAAGTCCAGTCGTGTCCGACTCTAGGGTGTGGTGCTCATCCCCAATTCAAAGCCGAAGAGCCAGCATAGTCCGAAGACGCCTCCGTGGTCATGTGGCCGGCATGACTCTCCTTGCCGCAACGCGTAGCATGCAGCTGGAACACAGAGCGCTGTTTACCTTCCCGCAAGCGGTACCTATTTATCTACTCGCATTAACATGCTTTGGAACTGCTAGGTTGGCAGGAGCTGGCCAAGCGACGAGAGCTCACCCCGTCGCGGATTCGAACTGCCGACCTTTCGATCGACAGCTCATGGTTCTGCGGTTTCCATTAAACTCAGTGGGACTTACTTCTGAGTAGACATGCCTAGGAGTGCGCTGTTATACTCTTTTGGCCAGCTTTCATCCACCCCTCTCAGATTCCCCACCAGAACTACGTCCTCCAACTTGCCTGTCCTCAGTCCCAGCGTGACCCTGTGAGCTGGTTTGTGGGACACCGATGGAGGGACAGCCGTGCCTTTGGATGCGGGGCAGAAATCAATGGCCTTCGGATGCTTTTCAACACTAGGACTCCACATTTCATTCTACCGGAATAACCTGTTTGCTGAATAAATATAAAGCACCATCCCCGGATCAGATTATATATCCTCCCTCTCTCTGACTGTAGTCACCAACCAGTGCCTCTGAAGATGACCAAGACATTTTGCAGGAAGCAGGGGTAGGATCATCTCTCCCCGCAAATGTTTTTGCTTTAAACTCTAATATTTAAGAGATTGGCTTAATCCCCGAGCGTGGGGTTTATAGTCCTCTCCCAAACTTTGGCACTGGAGATTTAGCTGTTAGACCCTTGAGTTATTATTCTCTGTCTCCATATGGATATCAAATCACTTTCAGGATTAATTCTGGCATCCTGCCAGGCCTCTATGTGATTAGCCACTAACTATTTTCTGCGTCTTGTGTAGGCATTGTGAGAAACTTGGAGTCAATATTAAAATCCGTTCCTTTGTTTCTCGGATAAAATTAAAGTGCTGTCGTGGCTCATTGTTTCCTACGTCAAACGTCCATTAGCTGTTGTGTCCCATTTAAAACAGTGTCAGTGTGGTGTAATGGATAAGGTTCAAATCCCCCACTCAACCAGAAAGCTGACAGGTTACTGAGGGGTTGCAGGGATGTAATCAGGGTTTCAGGGTTAACTAGAGTTTGATTCTGGTTTCCACACAAACCATAGTCTGGATTAAATAGCAAACTAAGGTAAGTCTCAAACCAGAATCATTTAGCAAATGCTCGCAGCCTCTTTGTGAACACAATCTAGTGAACCTTTCAAGTCCTCTATACACCAGCTTTCCACATTTCCCGACTTCCGCATTAGGGTGATGTGGATGTTATGAGGTGGCTTACCAAACGTGCATAAAAACGGAACAGGATCTTGCCCGCAGACCCCATCCCTGTACCTATCTTCATTCAGTGTACCATCTAAAAGAACCTATATGCATGTAAATTAAGGGTGCATACAGATTTACACATTGGTTCTTTCAGAAGTCATGCTGAACATGCATAAGGGCCAGTCAGCATTATGCCACGCTCCTTCTGTGCTTGTGTGATAAACCACTTCATAACACCCACACAGGTCCATCACTTTAAAACAGGGGTTCTCAACCTTTGGACGCCCGGGTACCCCTATGAAGGACAATTTTTGAGTACCCCTGCTAATTAGCATAATTATTTGGCTAATTTACCTAATTAATTAGAATGAAATCAGCTATATAAGCCATATAATTCTCACCACCATCGCAACCTGGGTTTTTTTTTTCCTAGAGGGTCAAGGAGATACAACAACGAGCAACCTGTCAATTACTTAGTGAAATCCTCCCGAGTGTGTTTAAAGGAATGCTGACAGACCTTTAATTCATGCAATGCTCATAGGAATCTCAGTTCAACATCACATTTTCAACTCCTTTCCATGCAAATTTATTGGATTCATTACCCCAATATCTTGCTTATTCTTCTAGCCTGAGGGTCAACAAGAGACATGAATATGTGCTTCCCAAGCAGCTTCCTACTGCTACCCCCATTTACATACCTCGTTGGGGAATTTTAATTTACATACTGGAAGAATACAACCGTAAACATTCATGAATGTGGATCACGTTTTTTAAAGGCATAAAACAGGGGTGGCCAAACTTGCTCAATGTAACGAGCCACATACGATAAACTTCAGATGTTTGAGAGCCGCAATATTTAAGAAGCATTTAAGTCCTTAAATATATTGACTCACCATGAACATTAAGTTTATGTTTTAATCCAATGGACTCTCAGTTTACACCTGGTCAAGGATTAAAAAGCTTGAAAATTTCTTATTTACCTTTTATATTACCGTATTGTCCCGAGTATAAGATGCACCTGATTATAAGATGCACCCTTAAAGTTTGGTGCTATTAAAAAATTTTAATTAAATCACTGGCATTAAATTGCAACAGCCTGATTATAAGACGCACCCCTAGTTTAAAAACTTAAATTAGGAGAAAAAAGTGAGTCTTATACTCAGACCTTATACTACGCAAAAGCCTTTGATTGTGTGGATCACAACAAACTGTGGCAAATTCTTAAAGAGATGGGGGTACCAGACCACCTTACCTGTCTCCTGAGAAACCTGTATGCGGGTCAAGAAGCAACAGTTCGAACCGGCCATGGAACAACTGATTGGTTCAAAATTGGGAAGGGAGTACGGCAAGGCTGTATATTGTCACCCTGCTTATTTAACTTATATGCAGAGTACATTATGAGAAATGCAGGGCTGAATGAATCACAAGCCGGAATCAAGATTGCCGGGAGAAATATCAACAACCTCAGATATGCAGACGATACCACCCTAATGGCAGAAAGTGAAGAAGAACTAAAGAGCCTCTTGATGAGGGTGAAAGAGGAGAGTGCAAAAGTTGGCTTGAAACTCAACATTAATAAAACTAAGATCATGGCATCGGGTCCCATCAATTCCTGGCAAATAGAAGGGGCAGAAATGGAAGCAGTAACAGATTTTACTTTTCTGGGCTCCAAGATCACTGCAGACGGAGACAGCAGCCATGAAATTAAAAGACGCTTACTCCTTGGAAGGAAAGCTATGGCAAACTTAGACAGCATAATAAAAAGCAGAGATATCACCATGCCAACAAAAGTTCGTATAGTCAGGGCGATGGTGTTCCCAGTAGCAATGTATGGTTGCGAGAGTTGGACCATAAGGAAGGCTGAGCGCCGAAGAATAGATGCTTTTGAACTGTGGTGCTGGAGAAGACTCCTGAGAGTCCCTTGGACTGCTAGGAGATCAAATCAGTCAATTCTAAATGAAATCAAGCCTGACTGTTCCCTTGAAGGACAGGTACTAAGGCTGAAACTCAAATATTTTGGCCACCTAATGCGAAGAGAGGACTCTCTGGAGAAGACTCTGATGCTGGGAAAGATTGAAGGCAAAAGGAGAAGGGGAAGGCCAAGGATGAGATGGTTAGACAGCATCACCGATGCAACGAACATGAAAATGAGCGAACTCAGGAAGATAGTGGAGGACAGGAAGGCCTGGCGGGATATGGTTCATGGGATCATGAAGGGTCGGACACGACTTAACGACTGAACAACAACAAAATACTCAGACCAATACGGTAATTGTGGTGCAAAAAGGAGCTCGGCCAACATATTTCCAAGAGCAGCACATAAAATGTGGTATTTGTAAGAAAAGGAAGATCTCACCACTAGGTGGCTGCCTAGACTGACCCTTCAGCAAAAGCAGCACTTTCGTAGCAGTAGCAGTAGCAGCAGCAGCAGCAGCAGCAAAAGGAAAAGACCTTCTCATCCAGCCTCTGCTTGGCCTCAACCCAAATAATGCAAGACAGTTATAACTGCTGCAGCAAAAGATCTTGAGGATTCGTTTTCCCCTCGTCATAATCAATGGCACTGGGGAATGTAGCAAGGACCTGGAAGGGAAGAGCAGAGCATGCTGGGTGGAGCAAGGAGGCTGCACCCAGAGCAGCTGAAGCGGAAGGTAAGGAAGGGGCTCGAGAGCTCCATCCATCACTGCAGCTCCCAGCACACCTGGCTGCTTTCTGAAGCCGCCGGAAGGCAACGGGAGAGAGAGAGAGAGAGGGAAGTGGTCATGGCCGAGTTTCCCCTGCCCTGTTGCTTCCTCCAGAGGGGGATGTTGCTGACTGGATCCTCTTCCTACTTGCTTTGTGCAAGACAGACAAAATAAAGTATTTCTTCACAGAAACATATACCTTATCTATGGCACTCATTGCCACAAGATGTGGCGGGGGCTACTAGTTTAGATGCCTTCCAAAAAAGAATTGGCAAACTCATAGAGGAGGAGAACGAGGAGAGGTCTATCAAGTGCTTGTTAGCCACGGTGGCAAGATGGAGTTTCCCTGTTCAGAGGCAACAAGCAACCAAATACCAGGTGTGACGGAAGCAACAACAGGGGACAGCTAGAGCCCTTATGCCCTGCTGCCCGTGGGCTCCTCAGGGGTATCAGGTTGGCTACTGTGGAAACCGAGATGCTGGACTGTTTGCCTGATCCAGCACGTCTCTTATGTTCTTATTAGCAAGCTGGTTAGGAATAGAACCTCCATATACAGAGAGAGTCTACCTCCAAGTACTAGATGTTAGGAGGGAACATTGGAGAAGGGCTGTTGCCTTCAAGGTTTTTTCTGTAGGATTCCTGAGAACATCCGGTTAGCTATTGTGGGAAAGAGGGTGCTGGGTAGATTCTTCATCTGATCCAGCAGCATTCTTCTTAGGTTATCTTAGCAAAAGCAGTCTATAGCTAGCAGGGGTTTTTTTTCCTCCGGGTTTTGTTTCTTTCCTAAAAGGCATTCCTGAGTTTACATAAAAGCCATTTGCTTTGTTTAATTAAACAGCAGGCATCAAATAATTACACACAACACAGAGAAGATAAAACACGGGCTGCTGGTTATGAATTGCAAAGTTATGGTTCTGAATCCTCACATTCTTCATTTGCCTCCTTTATGGATCAATGCAAAGCGAGCCTGTTCTTAGGCAATGGTAGGTATGAATTCTGCTTGGCTTCATCACATTGGATTAGAGTGGGCTTCCTTCGTAATTTCTTTAATTACATTACCACTACTAATCAAAGCGGGGAAGCCCAGAAAGAATTGGCCTGTTCCTATGGATTAAGACAGCAGGGGTGCTGACTAATTTCAGGGACTTAGCCCCTTATTTTCCAGTAATTCATTTCAAATTGAACTCCAGGAACAAATCCCAAAGCTGGAGAGCAGATGGTGAGGTTAGTGTGCTGCTTTCTGTACCTTTTAAAAAAAATATTGAATCAAACACAGCTGAAATTTGATTGGAACTAAATATTAACAATCAAGTCAACGTATCATAAGGGCATCTCTTTCTGAACTTAGTATAAGTAAGTTAAGACACCTATTCAGTCAGAAAGACTCTTGCTGGCCACTTAAAACCTACTTTGGTTACAAAGAGTATCTATCTTACACGAGGCCACATTTTGCCCGTGTAAAATATCATATCGTCCCTTTTAAAATATAATTCTAGCAGATTCTCTGTAAAGAGTTCAATTCTTTGCTTTTAGTGACAACATTCTCATATTTTGCTTGCCCGCTATATATGTGTCCTTTGCATGAGCTGCAAATCCCTAATTTGTCATTGTAGGCTGGGTATTATCTTATGAGAAGACACTTAACAGCTTCATAAAGAGCAAAGCTGGGGATCAATCTTACAATGCGTATTAAGTACGGAGGATGGGATTTGAATAGGCCGTGGAAATCAAACTCTCTTATCAAAGAAAGGAAGGCCGCTACATTTATCTAGAGTGACACGCAGAACAAAAATTACCTCCACGAGGCTGTATAATGGAGGTGTTAAAATATC
The DNA here is from genome assembly GCA_026170595.1 of Plestiodon gilberti rubricaudatus. Classification (NCBI taxonomy): domain Eukaryota; kingdom Metazoa; phylum Chordata; class Lepidosauria; order Squamata; family Scincidae; genus Plestiodon; species Plestiodon gilberti. The sequence continues at coordinate 9,170,587 of JANXHW010000001.1, forward strand.
AAGAAGGAAAACACAACCCAGTCTGTAAATGGACATATGGTCTGCTGTTCTGCATTTCAAGGAAAGGCAAAGAGAAGGATAGATCTTTCTCCAAAAATCATGTGTCTTTTTCATGACTGAAACTAGTGGATGTCATGTGAGGTGCCGGGGTTGGTCTGGGGGAGAAAATGTTAGGCACTGTGTATAATGCAGGACAATGCTTCCAGAATTCTTACAAAATATTGGAGTACGTATAGTATATTATACTATACAGTTACGTCCAATGGGAAGGTCAATTGCAATCCATTGATGTATACCAAGAAAGGCACCTTACAGCACAATCCTATGCATGTTTAGTCAATAGTAAGTCCCACTGAGTTAAATGGGACTTACTCTCCGGAAGATCTTAGTAGTTCTTCCAGTATGTTGGGGCCAAATGCCCAAGACCACTCGGTTCACACGAGATGCTTGTATGTCTCTGCCCATGATTGTTCCTTTTAACATGTCCCCACCACAATCGCAAGTTGCCATTGTTCAGACCAGTACTCAACTCACACTGAAAAGGTTTGAGGTAGCAAACCAAGCAACATCTTTTTGCATGCAACAGACAACTCAGACAGCAAAAGGACAGGAGCCCAAAGTGGGTTCCAACTGCCTCTGAATAAACATAACATAAGAATATAAGAGCCTGGCTGCTGGATCAGGCCAAAGGCCCATCTAGTCCAGCTTCCTGTATCTCACAGTGGCCCCACCAGATGCCTCAGGGAGCACACAGCCAACAAGATAACCTGTTTCCTGCTGCCACTCCCCTGCACCTGGCACAGAAAAAACCTACTTCTAAAACCAGGAGCTTATGGCTTGTAACCTGTGATGGTCTTTTCCTCCATGAATCTGTCCAAACCCCTTTTAAAGGCATCTAGGCCAGGTGCCATTACCACATCCTGTGGCTAGGAGTTCCACAGATGAATTACATGCTGGGTGAAGAAATATTTTCTTTTGTCCGTTCTAACTCTCCCTCCACTCAATTTTAGTGCATGTCCCCTGGTTCTGGTGTTGTGCGAGAGGGAGAAGAATTTCTCTCTGTCCACTCTGTCCATACCATGCATAATTTTATACGTCTCAATCATCTCCCCCCTCAGGCGCCTTTTTTCCAGACTGAAAAGCCCCAGACGCTGTAGCCTTTCCTCATAAGGGAGGTGCTCCAGCCCACGAATCAGTTTGGTCGCTCTTTTCTGCACCTTTTCCAACTGAACTATATCCTTTTTGAGGTGTGGTGACCAGAACTGGACACAATACTCCAGATGCGGCCTTACCATTGATTTGTACAAGGACATAATGATATTGGCCGTTTTATTCTCAATCCCTTTTTTAATGATCCCGAGCATGGAATTGGCCTTCTTCACAGCTGCCGCACACTGGGTCGACACTTTCATCGACCTGTCCACCAGCACCCCAAGATCTCTCTCCTGATCTGTCACAGACAGCTCAGAACCCATGAGCGTGTATGTGAAGTTTTGGTTTCTTGCCCCAATGTTCATCACTTTGCACTTACTTACATTGAAGCGCATCTGCCATTTTGCTGCCCATTCTCCCAGCTTGGAGAGATCCTTCTGGAGCTCTTCACAATCCCTGCTGGTCTTCACCACCCGGAAACGTTTAGTGTCATCCGCAAACTTGGCCACCTCACTGCTTATCCCCAACTCCAGATTTATTTATTTTGTATTTATTTACAATATTTCTATCCCGCCTTTCTCCCCAAAGGGACCCAAGGCGGCTTACACAAAAATAAAATTCAAAAATACAAAAAATACAAATAGATAATTACTTTTTAAACAGCAAAAAAAAGTTAATAAAAGCATCTAAAAATTGATTAAAAAATTACATTTAAAACAAGATCATAAAAACAGCAGCACCCCACCCGTACCAGCAAGATGTTAAAAAGGCAAAGGCTCAGAAGGCTTCTTTGAACAAGAAGGTTTTTAGGCCTCGCCGGAAAGTGTCCAAGGAGGAAGCAGTTCGTAAGTCAAAGGGGAGGGAATTCCATAAGGTTGGTGCCACTACTGAGAAGGCCCTATTTCTGGCCGCCGCCCCTCGCACCTCCCTGGGCGACGGCACCCTCAAAAGGGCCTTCTCTGATGATCTAAGGAGACGGGCGGACTATATAGAAGAAGGGGGTCTCTCAAATATCCTGGCCCCAAACCGTATAGGGCTTTAAAGGTCAAAACCAGCACTTTAAATTGGGCCCATTTCATTTATGAACAAGTTGAAAAGCACTGGTCCCAAGACCGATCCTTGGGGCACACCGCTTTTCACCTCTCGCCATTGTGAAAATTGCCCATTGACTCCCACTCGCTGTTTCCTGGTCTTCAACCAGTTCCTAATCCACAAGAGGACCTGCCCTCTTATTCCCTGACTGTGGAGTTTTCTCAGGAGCCTTTCATGAGGGACCGTGTCAAATGCCTTCTGAAAATCCAGATATATAATATCCACGGGTTCGCTCGCATCCACATGCCTGTTGACCTTTTCAAAAAAATTTAAAAGGTTTGTTAGCCAAAATGCCAGTTAATTTGGGGAATAGCTTTAAATATGGCAATTTGGCATGTTCTGGGATCTTTACCTGTGTATACCAGAGTCCAGCTTCACAGAATTCCGTTTTAAATAATATTGAGAACACACATGGTTGCTTTCCAATATTTACTAAATAGTTCAGGCAGAGTCATACACAAATACAATCATACACATCATACTGATCTGGGAGACTTAGATAGAAAGGTATAGAGGACATTTGCATTATCAGGTTCCCTTTTGAAGCGTTGGGGGTAATATTCACCTGTTCCTGGAGTCCTTGGCAGCAGTGATGGAGTGAGAGAGAGAGAGAGAGAGGAAGAAGAAGGAGAGGGGTAGGGATGGCTAGGGCTCCAACCAGCATAGCACAAGCTAGGAGGAGGCCTGAGGCACAAAGAAGCTAGGCCAAGGTGAGGGGTTGGTGCACGAGGGCACGCAAAGAGTCATAGTTCAGGAGGTAAGGGTCAAAAAAAAAAATTGGCTGGCTGCCTGCCCTCTTAAAACCTGCACACAGGGGAGGAGTTTTTTTGGCTCTTACGCTGCAAAAAGAAATACCTTGATTGGGCTGGAGGTAAATCTGTGGGAGGAGGCATGAGAGGGTGGGGAGGAGGGAGAGGACAGATGACTTCATTGCTGCCCATGTGGATTGGCCCTCCTTGGGAGCCAGACAGTTGGTTTTTAGCATATTGTCTCTTTCCTGGTAGAGTACAGTAGTTTGCACCTCTTTGGCATGGGGGGGGGGGGAGAATGGAATGTGCTTCCGTCGTGGCTACGTGCCATGAGCACCTTGATTCATGGCGTGCTGAAATACTGAATGCTGATCAGATCCTTCTCCTCCTGGCTTCCCTTGGCCTTCTGGAGTAAATCTGTTACAGCCTGGTCATAACACAGTCCAGCTCACAAGTCCAGCTCACAAGTCCTTGGCATACAAAGTCATTTTGGTAGCCTTCTCATTTCATAGGGCAACAGGCAAGACTTCCCCTTGCAGAAGCCATGCTGACTCTCCCTCAGCAAAGCTTGTTCTTCTATGTGTTTTAAGGTTTTATCCTTAATGAGACTTTCCACCATCTTCCCTGGAACAGATGTTAGGCTGACCGGCCTACTCTTGGGACAACTGCCAGTCCATGGGGACAAAACTGACCTAGGCGGACTGATGGGCTGATCCCATGTAAAGCAGCTTCCTATGATGAACCTCATGGACATCTCTCACATTACCAGAGCAAAGTGGGGTCGTACTACTACTGAAAAGCAACTCTGAGTACAGTTGGGTTGCTCCCTCGCCATAGCCTCAGGAGCTGGGTGCGACTGACACATATCCCATTACCATTAGACTGGTGATAGCTGCTTCCGCAAACAGGTGAAAGCTGCTTCCACAAACTGCCTGTTAAGCCACGTTACTGTACGAAAGCCTTGAATGAATGAGTGTGACATACAAGTGTGACACAGGGACTTAGACCTGCATCTCAAGCGCCATAAATGCCCGGCTGCTTCTGGGTGCCCCATGTCTGACCACCTGTGCTGCTCAAAACGCTGCTTCCACATCTCAGCTGTTGGATCTTCCAGAAGCAATATATAAAACCTCATTGTCAAGTGCTGGGCTGGTACTTATCCCCAAGCTCCCAAGATGCCAAGGCCACCTAAGAAGTGCAAAAGCCTGTGAAGACCTATGGACCTAGGAACAAAGACCTATGGCCTGTGAAGCAAGCCAGGCTGCAAGAGTACGGACTGGCTCTGGTGATGCCAGCCAGCCCTCATTTGCTCTGTCACTGTGCTGTGAACTGTGGGGAGGGAGGGTGTGCTCCTCTGCATCCTCCCCATGGGATGCCATGGCCCCCTTTGGTCCCAAGACCAGATGCCTGTCAAGACCTATGGACCGGAGAGCTGGGAGCCATTCCAGACAAGATTGCTTTGTCATAGCAATAAGAGAGTTGGGGCTTCTTGGGGCTGCGTTCGAAATGAACGGATATATGAGCATATAGGGCTTCCCCCTCTGTCACTATCCCGCCCGGGATGTGCACCTTTTACAGCAGCCTGTCATGCAGAAATGGAGCATTTTTCTCCTGGCTTGAAGAAAAGTACAGTGACAGGAACAGAAAAGAAGTTCACCACCACCACCCCTTCCTTCAAGGAAGGTTTCTTTCTGTAACAATAAAATGGTTATGATAATGCTACTTTGCTTTTAAGTGTTTCTGGTGCAGTGGGTTAAACCGCTGAACCATGAGCTGTTGATCGAAAGGTCGGCACTTCGAATCCGTGACGGGGTGAGCTCTTGTTGCTTGGCCAGCTCCTGCCAACCTAGCAGTTCCAAAGCATATTAATGCGAGTAGATAAATAGGTACTGCTTGCGGGAAGGTAAACAGCGCTCCGTGCTCCAGCCGCATGCTACGCGCTGCGGCAAGGAGAGTCATGCCGGCCACATGACTACGGAGGCGTCTTCGGACAACGCTGGCTCTTCGGCTTTGAAATGGGGATGAGCACCACACCCTAGAGTCGGACACGACTGGACTTAATTGTCAGGGGATACCTTTACCTTTACCTAATAGTTACCCACCTTGACCCTTGTGTGTGTGTGTGTGTGTGTGTGTGTGTGTGTGTGTGTGTGTGTGTGTGTCTTCTAGTTTATTCATTTGAAATATTTATATCCTGTTTTTTTGTCTAAAAGACCTCCCAAGGCATTTAACAACAATAGTAAATACAGTACATTATAAAATATTGTAAAACCATAAAAAAGCAACAGAAGGAAGATATCTGAAAAAAAAACCCGCAAAACACACCAGCAGAGATGGATCACTACTAAAACAAACAAACAAAAAGCTTGTATTTTTCCCAAAAGATTTCTAAAACAGCCATATATTCTCGGCTTGTCAAAAAGCAGGCAGTATTGTAGCCAAGCAGCACTTCCTTAGGAGGGCATTCATTCCACAACTGAAGCAAAAGGGAAGACTAAAAAAATCCAAATAAATAAATAAAATTGACCTTGAGGAAATCATATATGTCAGTCTCAGTTCTCCATCTGTACAATGGGAACGTTAACACACACATTCCAGAGATGTTGTACAGATGATTGATTCAAAAGAGGAGTTTTTGCCCACTTAAAAACCTACTAATAAATGGACTGATGTACAGTGCAATCGATGCAGACTGGTGGCACATGTTGATCTGTTTACAGACTGAATGAAAACTATAGTAAATGCTTCATATTTGATTTATGGTTTTAGGAATTGGAGCAGAGAGATTAGAAGCACTTCACTGTGTGAATATATTTGTATACAATTAAAATGCTGCCAATCTCTTTGCTAACAAAAAAGACATAAAGATACAAAAACAGCCCCATCTGCAGAATAAGTTCTTATAGAAATGCATCTGTGTTTTATTTTATTTTCTCTCTACACATGGTACCAGATCAGATCTAGCAATAATAAAGGTGGGGACCTGGAGAATATATAAGGTCATCTGAGAATCTATCTAAGGAGGGTGCTTCTGTGGTTATTACCTTGAGACTCAAATAAATGTCATTGCAGGATATCAGACAGCTTTTCAAACAAAACAAGCTCTACACCTCTTTCCAGCCAACTTACTGTCTGAATATCAGTGGTCAAGTTGCAGAGGTGCCTAGGACCACGATTTCTGCTGCATGCTGAAATGAACTTGCTTACCTCGTTGACTTGAATTCAGTGCAGTTCAGTAGTTCCTTAGTTAGAGTGAAGTGTGTCAAGGTTAAGGGCCTAATACTATTGAGCCACTGCACCACCAGAATGCACGTTCCGGCAGCGCAGTGTGCTTTGCAGCGGTGGCAAAATGCAACCTACCATTCTGAGCAGCTGGGCCACTGCCACAAGAGGCATGTAGCCACAGCCACCTGCAAGCATGCTCTGGAGAAGCCCCTCTGCTAGTAAGTCAGTGCAGGGGTGGGTGGAGGGTGGTGGTGGGAAGAATGGGGAGGAGGAGGAGGAATGGGTCAGGGACTGGGGAGGACAATATGTCGAGGCCAGGAAGGGGGTGGTACGGCAGTAGTAGCTTCACTGATATCCTATCCCCCTTCCCGGCCTCTATCCATCTCCCACCAGATTAATTGGACGACCCAATTAAGTACTGTGGGAGTGAGGGGAAAACATCTCTATCCACACCACGTATAAACCTAATTTTATAAGTCTCAATTAGGTCCCCCTTGAATCAGAATTTTTCCTAGCCAAAAAGCCCCAAATCCTATCCTCATTTTGTTGTTCAGTCGTTAAGTCGTGTCCGACCCTTCGTGATCCCATGAACCATATCCCGCCAGGCCTTCCTATCCTCCACTATCTTCCTGAGTTCGCTCATTTTCATGTTCGTTGCATCGGTGATGCTGTCTAACCATCTCATCCTTGGCCTTCCCCTTCTCCTTTTGCCTTCAGTCTTTCCCAGCATCAGAGTCTTCTCCAGAGAGTCCTCTCTTCGCATTAGGTGGCCAAAATATTTGAGCTTCAGCCTCAGTACCTGTCCTTCCAGGGAACAGTCAGGGTTGATTTCATTTAGGATTGACTGATTTGATCTCCTAGCAGTCCAAGGGTCATTATAAGCCCTCTTTTGCACCTCATGTGTTAAGACATAGGGCATTTTAAGAATCGGGGGGGGGGAACGACAGTCGGTTGAGGGAGAAGCAGTTCTTTTTTCAGCAAGACTAGAGGAAAGACAATGTCAAGTTCTTCACACAATTCATAATGAACTTATGGAACTCACTGCCACAAGGTGTGGTGATGGCTACTAGTTTAGATGGCTTTAAATGGGGCTTAGACAGGCTCATGGAGGAAGAGAGATCTATCGGTGAGTGTCAGTCATAGCTACACGGAAGATTCCCTTTGTCAAGGCAAAATACAACGAAATACTAATCACCAACAGCAGAGGGAAACTATTCCACTTGTGCCCTGCTTCCAGAAGGCACCTGGCTGGTCACTATTGGGAAGAGAATGCCGGACTACATGGACCTTTGATCCAGTCAACAGGGTTCTTGTAACGTTCATAGGAGGGTCTCCACTGGTGCAGAAAAACCCTCCCTTGCCCTGTTTGATCTCCTCCCTCCCCATTAGTCTTGTCAGCTGTCCTCCCGGATGGCCAGAGGTCGCTAATGGGTTAGGAGGAAGTACAGCAGGGCCTTGCTGCCTGCAGTCATGTCAGCAGAGGTTAGTAGTCCAACGTTTCCTCAAAAGCATCCAAGGGAGGGTCTCAATATTTGGTCTGAGGCTAAACGGGGTTGGTCATGGTTAGGAATGTTTGGGTGAATATTTCAGTTTCTCCCAGCATCACCAGACTTCAAAGCTATTTGGTGTTCATGATTGCACCTTTTACTGCTCTCTGCACCCTCTTTCTCTCCTTTGAATGAATGAATCTGCTGCTGCAATCCAGCCATTGCCCTTGGGAGACTGGTCCACGGTGTAATACATCCCAGCGACACAAGATGATTCTTCCTTTCCCCCCACTTCTCCTGCTTATTATACTCTTTTATCACCCTCGCTAATTTCTGTCTTCTCCTTACTGGTGTTTCAATAGTTTCCTGAGACAGACAGACAGACAGTCAACGTGTATTAAAATGTTATAGAAATCCAAAGGACACATTTCACATATTCTACTGCATCCCTAATTGCTTTCTTACAACTGATCTGCTCTTTTACAGATGGCCACTTTACATCCCTGCTTTCAAATGCAGCCATGTGCTCCATCGCATTTTGATAGATTGTATTTAATCAGGCCATGCAAAGCTTGGAGGAGGACAGGAGGGAGAGAAAAAAATACAGAGAGGTTTTGCAACAACTCAAGTGCGATTCATCACAATCTTCACCAGCTCTGCTAAGAAACAGTTTTCTTCTTGAAAGCAAAAACAAAAAACAAACACATACACACACACTTGAGTGGAAACAGTTCAATTCGGCTGGTTGTATCATCCCTGCAGCTGTGGCTTCCCTTAGCTCTTAAATAAAATATTAGGGTGTGTTTCTATTGTTTGTTGGCTGTCATCGGCCCATCGTTCAGCTGACTGGGGTTAAAGGCTATGTAGATTAGAGGGGCAGCTGTTTAGCAATTGTCACAGTTACTTGGTAACCCTCAGACCAGCATCCACCGGAGGTAGAATCTTGGTTGCTAAGTGATATATTCAGGTAAAATAACCTCCTTGATTTCAGTGCAAGTATCGACTCCAGTTGCACAGCTCTAAGGCACTCTTTTCCAGGGCACAAGAAGATGTATTGCAATCTCACTCTCACACTGGGAAGTAAGAACTATGTATGTGCAGAAGCAAACACAGGATTCCTGTCCTTGTTGTTTGCTTCCAATGTGCAAACCACATTGTGCTTCTTAACCCTCCTGTGCCCACATCTCTCCCATCCCTTTTCTTCTCAGCAAGGGTTCTAAGATGTGCTCACCAGTCAAGCTGAGAAAGTGCTTGGAGGAGGAATTGCAAAGGAAATGTGGTGGGCGGGGCAGCAGGCACCAGTGCTTCCATGTCATCCCCCCCCCGCACATTGCTGCTTTGCATGTTGCTGGGAAACAGATCTCTGTTGCCAAATGCCAATTCAATGGTAGAATGCAAACTTCCAGGAGGACGTTTCAAATCTTGGAGACAGCACGGAATGGTTGGGCAACCCGATCCTGGCCCATAGGGCCAGCCACAAGATCCTGAGCCTTTCCCAGGCCACTCCGGTGCGGCCCGGGAACTACTTGGAAGAAGGGGACGCCCAGTGTCGGGCTGTTAGGACCCAATGGGCCTCCTCGGATGTACATCAGCTCTCGAGCCAACGTACATCCGGGGTGGCAGGCAGGGTAATGGCGGTGCAGGCCAGGACAGGGCTGGGATATTGGTGGAGCTCACTGCGGATATCCCCGCCCCCTCCTGGCCCGGTTATCCCAACGGCTGCCCTCCCTCGCCGCCCGGCCCGCCCTCCCCCACACCTGTACCGACCAGAGCAACTCTCACCTGCTCAATGCAGGGTTGGGTGCAAGGCAGAGAGAGGGCTGCTAGCATGCTTGGCGGCAGCCCTTACTCTCTGGGTGCCGTAAACGCGCTTTACGGTGCATTTCTTACACCCTCCGCCTGTGGAGCGCGCTCTCTGCAGGCGGATAGCTCCACAGGATCACACCATAAATGGCAGAATGTAAATACTCCTGCTCCTGATCATTAATATGTATCCTAGGTTTGTTTGTTCATTAAAAAAAAATTGACACTTTTCCAGTGCACCTAATAGCATGTTGTGTCTCTCCCCCCCCCCAAGAAAACAGCTTTTAAAAGATGTTCAAATAAGCACAGCAGCCCAGAAACCTACAACAGTCCATCGAAATCAGCAGACACCAGCAAATGTCTTTGGAAACAGAAACAGTTTCTGCTGTTGACATAAATTATGAAGGAGGGGGGTGGGGGCAACCGTATCTCCTCTGGAAGAGAGTTCCAGAAAATGGGTGCTATGACAGAAAAGACCCCACCCTCCCTGCACCTTACAGCAAAGAGGGAATGCAGGGCAATGCTTCCCCAGTTTATTTCAGTGGAGAAGTACATATGAGAATGCATGTTACTTATTTAAATACTTGTACTTACAGCATAAAATCTCCCAGATACATATTAATAGCATAAGGTTAATCCAGTCAGTAAACAAAAAAGGAGCTGTAAATATACAGCCAGCAGCCATCCTAGTGCTCCAATGATAAGGGGGAATTTAGTTAGCCCTTCATAAAATTCACAAGTCCGCCAAACTGCCCCCAATTATAGCCAAATCACACACACCCCCATGTAGGTTTCTGAAAACAGTAACAGCCCAATCCTATTGGGCTGGAAAACAGGCAGAACAAGTGTTCCACCAGGGGAGACTGCCTTATGGCAGGCGCAAAAGGTCTTCCGGCAGCACGCGGCAGCACGCGGCAGCACGCGGCAGCACGCGCTGCCGGGCCACTGGCAGAGAGGCCAGAGCAGCCCATTTTGGAGCAACGGCCAGGAGAAGGCCCACCGACAACGGTACATTGGTGGGGGAGGCGGACTGGAGCAGGCGAGGGTGGAATGAAGGTGGAAGGATCAGCAACGGGGCAGGCAGATCGGGTCTGGGAAAGGGGTGGGTTTAGCGGGAGCGACAGCCGCCAAATCCTAACGCCCTTCCCAGACCTGCTCCCACGGCCCGGAGCATACCCCCAGAACATAAGAACATAAGAACATAAGAAGAGCCCTGCTGGATCAGGCCAAAAGCCCATCTAGTCCAGCTTCCTGTATCACACAGTGGCCCCACCAGATGCCTCAGGGAGCACACAGCCAACAAGATAACCTGTTTCCTGCTGCCACTCCCCTGCACCTGGCACAGAGAAAACCTACTTCTAAAACCAGGAGGTTGCTTATGGCTTGTAACCTGTGATGGTCTTTTCCTCCATGAATCTGTCCAAACCCCTTTTAAAGGCATCTAGGCCAGGTGCCATCACCACATCCTGTGGCAAGGAGTTCCACAGATGAATTACACGCTGGGTAAAGAAATATTTTCTTTTGTCTGTTCTAACTCTCCCTCCACTCATTTGTTCCCTTACCCAGAGGAGTTCTCCAGGACACCCCCCCCCCCCGCAGGATGCAGTATGAGCCGTTTTAGCATGCCTGCATTGGTGGGAGGGAAAGCATAGGATTGGGCTGTACGTTTTTCACAACAGTAACTTTGTCACAAGCATTAAGGGTGGCCAGGCCGCCCTGTAATTTGAGCACTGAGATGCCCTTCTCTGGACTCAGACTGTTTAGAGCTTTACCGAATGGGAATGGTCCTGGGGCGTGTGATGATGAAGCAAACGGAATCGCTGCCTGGAGCAGTAGTGTTGAGTTGCACCTTCGTTGTTCCACGAGTCTAGGGAAAATGCAGCACTTTGGTTGAGATGTCCCAGATGCCTTTGTGACAACTGCTTACTGAGCTCATCGCTACCGCTTTTTTCTCCAACCTTGACAGCCTTGCAGAGGTCAGGCTGCCACAGCGCTGAACTCCCAGACAGGTTCCCCCCCCCATATTGAGAACTCTGGGGTCCTGCTCACACCTCAACCCTCAGCATCGCCGGGAAAGTCACGTCCTTCTTGTGCTTCTACCCAGAGGGCTGATGGATGTGTTGCGTAAACAACTTTGTGAGCTCTTTTGTGGTGTAGTGGTTTGGGAGTCGGGCTTAGACCTGGAAGATCCAGGTTCAAATCCCCGCTCAGCCACGAAGCTTCCTGGGTGACCTTGGGCCAGTCACTATCTCTCAGCCCCACCTACCTCACAGGGTTGTTGTGAGGACAAAAAGGAGGGGAGGAAATATGTACACCACTCTGAGCTCCTTGGAGGAAGGGCGGTATAAAAATGTGAAAAATAAATAAAAATAAAACCGGAATATACGGTAAGTATTCATCATCATCATCATCATCATCATCATGTAATAAAGTGCTATCTGAAGCCAAAAGCCTTTGCTTAAGCCAGGGCCTTTGAGGGTGGAAGCTGCGCATTCCCAGTCGGCATCAACCTCCATTTGGGACCCGAGAGGAAATTCCCACCCCGAAGCAAATCCCAAATACACCTGTTACTGGCAGGAGTTCGGCTCTTCTGGAGACGGAAAAACAACAACAAATAGTCATAAGCTGCCGGTACAAGGAGAAAAGGGCACCCTCGACGTGAGTTACAGCACAGTTTTACGACTTAATTGAATGGGGTCTGACCTTTCTGTTTCGCGTACAATGGATCTCCCGGCGAGAAGCAGGCCTCCCTCGGGGGGCATGGAACATGAGCGGAGGAAGCCCAAGCATATCTCCAAGGGGTCCCCAGCCAATGTGTGCCTTGACTGGGCCGGGAGACCAAGAACCAAGCCAGACCCAGTCACTGACCATCAGCAATGTGTTGTTTAAGTACTGGAGCCTCCTCTTAAAAAAGCAGACCCTGTACCACTCCACTAGGTGACCTCTGGTAGCCCAAGAGGAAGAGCAGCAACGTTGTGACCAAGGAGGGATTGTGTCAAATGAGACAGGCAGCCCAATCCTATCCTCTCTCGCTCGACATAGGCGCTTCAGCGCAGGCAGCGCAGCCCATACTGGATCCTATCTGGGGAAGACCCAGCCTGGAGAACAGGCAGAGAATCAAGCAGCCCCCTGTCGGCTGCAAGGGCCAGGGAGGGGGGGATAGTATATGGTGTCCAACAAGGACGCCGGTCCCACCTCCTCCCTGACCCGATCCACCCAACCCCCTCCCTCCCCTCTGCCCTGAAACCCTCCTCGGCCTCCACCAGACCCTGCGTCGCTCAGAGCAGGACTGACCCACTCCACAGTGCAGGTTCCTCTCTGCTTGTTGGCGGGCAGGTGGCGCAGGCTTCAGTGCTGGCGCTGCCTACTTGCCTGGTGCCGCAAATGTGCCTTACAGCATGTTGGCATCACCCTAGGTTGGCACAGCAGTGCTGCACCAGCCTAAGCCGGCAATAGGATTGAGTCGAAAGTGTGAGAATGAGAGAAGATAGTGTGAGCCCTCTGCTGCTTCAAAACTCAGAAATAATAACAACAATACTAATAATAATTATCCAGCATTTCCCATGGCTGTCCATTGCTGTCTCCCATGTGTCTTCTAAAAAAAAAAGAAAAAAAAGATGGATTCTTGTTAGAACAGGGAACTGCTTATCAATTGGTTTTCATGCTTTTTGCAATGTAACCTGCTTTATGAAAGTTTTTGTGGAAAAAATGGAATATATTTTAAATAATACTAATACTAATTACCTCTACTGGCAGTTTTGTACTCCTGTCCTGACTGTGCCTGTGACAAGTGACCCCATTAACTTATCCAAACGACAAAAAGAGAAAGGTGCAGCCAAGCATGTGCAGAAGGCACCCTTCCCTCCCTACTGAATCGTCAACACAGCCAAATCCCAGGCATCCTGGGTCTCTTCCAGATAGGAACATTTTTTTTCTCTGCACAAAGTTTTCAAGTTTCCAGGTTTATCAGCCATGTCAAAATACTTTATATTAAAAACACGTAAAAACAAGTTCAAAAATAGTTTTTTTAAAAGTAAAAACAGCTTCTAAAACAGTACTGTTTCTGTTTTCTCTGTTTCTAAAACAGTTTTCTCTTTCCACTTTAGTACTTTTGTCCCAGTGTCAGTAGTGCCCTCTTGTCACCACATCATCAAAGGGAGCATGGTGGGAAGGGACCAAGTATTCCGACAACAATACACAATACAGTAGGAGGATTCAAGACCACTCTGAAATGGAGGGAGAAAGAGAAGAAATGAAACGTGTTTCTGAAATGTCAGGGGAGAGGATAGCCTTGCTGCGTGCTTTTCAGACCCAAAGGTGGCAACTGGCCAGGATGATCTGGAAGATTTCCCACTGAGTGTTTTGAGCAGAAACATTGTCCCATGTTCAGGTCTTCTTCCTTCCTCCTAGTGGAGAACATATTTTCTGTCTGTTGCCAAAGTACCTTAACCATTTTGATTGCCCCATGAGAGAGGAAGGGAGGCAAGCAAGTGATACACAATACATTTAAAGTGCAATTCTGCACAAGGTTACATGTGATGTAAGTGATGTCTCCATAACTTTAGTACAGTTAGCTGGTGTGAATGTTTCCACAAATGGAAAAAGCAGAAGGGGAAAAAAATAATAAGAAGAAGAAGCATGCATGGAAATGTATTGAGTTGGCTCTTGAGATTTCCAAACTGCCTCCAGAAAGAGTTCTTAATTGAAATGCAGAGAGAATACGTGGAGAAAAATAAGAACATAAAAAGAGCCCTGCTGGATCAGGCCAAAAGCCCCTCTAGTCCAGCTTCCTGTATCTCACAGTGGCCCCACCAAGTGCTTCAGGGAGCACACAAGACAACAAGAAACCTGTATCCTGTTCAGTAGCGTCACTAGGACGCGTGTCACCCTGGGGCAGGGGGCGCGCGTCACCCTAGTGACGCTCTGAGATCGGGACGCGGGGGGGCGACCTGGCTCCCCCCCCCCCCGCGTCACCCTCCGGGTGCTCCGAGGCCGGCCCGGGACCCGGCCTCGGAGCATCCGACCCTGTCGGCGCTCCAGGGCCTACTGAAAGAAGGCCCATGCAGCGCGTTCATCCGGGTATTTTTCGAATTTTCGCGCATGCGCAGAGACCGTTTTGAGGGCATTTTGACCCAGTGGCGCGCGTCACCCCCTGGCGGCCCGCACCTCCCCGCCACGCTCCAGCATGGCCTCTGATCCTGTTGCAACTCCCTTGCACCTGGCATACAGAGAAAACCTACTTCTAAAACCAGGAGGTTGCTTATGGCTTGTAACTTGTGATGGACTTTTCATCCATGAATCTGTCCAATCCCATTTTAAAGGCATCTAGGCCAGGTGCCATCACCACATCCTGTGGCAAGGAGTTCCACAGATGAATTACACGCTGGGTGAAGAAATATTTTCTTTTGTCTGTTCTAACTCTCCCTCCACTCAATTTGAGTGGGCGTCCCCTGGTTCTAGTGTTGTGTGAGAGGAAAATGAACTTCCCTCTATCCATCCCATGCATAATTTGTATACGTCTCAATCATGTCCGCCCGCCCACCCCCGCCCCCAGGTGCTTTTTTTTCTAGACTGAAGAGCCCCAAACATTGTAGCCTTTCCTTATAAGGGAAGTGCCCCAGCCCATGAATCATTTTGGTCACTCTCTTCTTCTGCACCTTTTCCAATCCAACTATATCCTTTTTGAGGTGTGGTGACCAGAACTGTACACAATACTCCAGATGTGGCCTTACCATCAATTTGTACAAAAGCAGTTAAACCGCTGAACCATAAGCTGTCGATCGAAAGGTCGGCAGTTCGATTCCCGTGACGGGGTGAGCGCTCGTTGCTTGGCCAGCTCCTGCCAACCTAGCAGTTCCGAAGCATGTCAATGCGAATAGATAAATAGGTACCGCTTGCGGGAAGGTAAACAGCGCTCCGTGTTCCAGCTGCATGCTACGCGCTGCGGGAAGGAGAGTCATGCCGGCCACATGACCACTGAGGCGTCTTCGGACAACGCTGGCTCTTCGGCTTTGAAATGGAGATGAGCACCACACCCTAGAGTCGGACATGACTGGACTTAATTGTCAGGGGATACCTTTACCTTTACCTATAATGATATTGGCCATTTTATTCTCAATCCCTTTTTTAATTATCCTGAGCATGGAATTGGCCTTCTTCACAGCTGCAGCACACTTTCATCGACCTGTCCACCAGCAGCACCCCAAGATCTCTTTCCTGGTCTGTCGAAGACAGCTCAGAACCCATTAACTTATATGTGAAGTTTTGATTTCTTGCCCCAATGTGCATCACTTTACACTTACTCACATTGAAGCGCATCTGCCATTTTGCTGTCCATTTTCCCAGTTTGGAGAAATCCTTCTAAAAAAAACAAACCCTTTTTTACCCTGTCTCTCCACCCTGTCTCTCCTGATCTAAACCTCTCACATACAGACAGACAAATTGCTATTAGCCAAGGAAGGGACAACTTATAGTCCTAGTGTTTGTACATTCCTCCCCACTGTGGCTAATTGCAGCTCTAGGGACAGGGTGATTTGCATTGCGGAAGAGGCACAGGTGGAAACTAAGCCGCCTAAAGGTGAAGTCATGTCATGGCCACAATCCAAATTGGAAAAAAATCCTCCCCCCACAGCTGCAAAACAAAATCAAACCCTCCAAAGCGTCTAATTTGGCCCTGTGATCTTTGAACTAGAGAAGCCAGGAACTGGACTTTATATATACACACAAAGAGCCAAACAAGAACATTGGGGGACTGTCTGTATTTTAAACAGAAGTAGCAGCCATGCAGGTCCCTGATCCGAATCAAGACCATGGTAGCAGAGCGGTGGGAGGACTTTGACTCTTTGCCCCACCGCAGTCCCAATCCAGATCAGGGCCCAGCTAGCAGAAGCTTCACCGGGGGGGGGCGGTGGCCCCCGGGGCTACAAGCGGGGGTGACAAAGCGGCAGACGGTGGCTGCAACTGCGTCATTGCGGCGGCAGAGACGGTGCTTGGTTTGGCCCACCCTCCCGCCCTGTGTCTTGGAAGGGGTTTGCAGCGGCGGTGACGTCACAGGAGCCTGCATAGTGACACCTCTGCCAGCCGGTGCTATTTTTAAGGCAAAACCACTCCCTGGTGTCAGTGGAGACCTTTTTTCTTGTAAAAGAGCTCCCACCGGGGGGGGGGGGGATTGAGGTGAATCCAGACTGGGACCATAGCAGGGTCAAAGTCCTCTCTCCTCACCACACCACAGTCCCAAACTGAAGCAAGGCCCCCCCAGGTTGCTGCTACAGTATTTGCAACCTGGGGCGGCCTTGCTTCAGTTTGGGACTGTGGTGTGGTGAGGAGAGAGGACTTTGACCCTGCTATGGTCCCAGTCTGGATTCACCTCAGCTCTCTTGCTCGAGTCCTGGCTTAGCTTTGCACTTCCCATCCAAAGTGAGGCAGGCTTCTGCGTTCCCTGCTCATCGTTGTCACATCTGAATCGATCCTTGCCCAGCCCATTCGCTATGCTTTGCACTTGAAGAACCGTGTCATCATCACCCAGCATTTACAGGTGGGCCCCCATATCCGCTGGGGATATGTTCCAGGCCCCTCCGTGGATACTTGAAACCGTGGATAAGAGCGAACACCCCCTCCATGTTTTCCTGAGGGCCCCCCACCCTGCCTCCCAGCCCCCCTCCAGCTCTTATTTTTCTTTCAGCAAGCTTTGTTTCTTCCTTAAAACAAACAGAGAAGCAGCCTCCATTGCAGGCAAGTAGAACGAGACTAAATCCTAGAGAGGCTCTGCAAGGTTTCTGTTAACTTGCAGAGCCTCTCTAGTACTTAGTCTCGTTCTACTTGCCTGTAATAAGCAGCCAGAGGCTGCTTCTCCTGTTTCTTTAAGGAAGAAACAAAGCTTACTGGGAAAAAAGTAAAAGCCTGGAGGGGTCCCCACGATCCGTGGATAACTGAAACCGTGGATAGCGAATCAGTGGGTATGGGGGCCCACCTGTACATGTGAAGTCCACCCTTTTCTTGCTTCTTGCCATTCAGAAATGTCTGTGTGTGATACAGTTTGCACCTTTTAAAAAAAAACAAAAAAACTGAAAAGCTTCTGGCAATATGCACACATAATATGTGAGCTGTGAGCTGTGCACATGTACGAGCATGTGTAAAATGTGTGAAGGTAACTTTCACGCAATATAGAAGTATATATATATTTGTGTGTGTGTATGTGTCTGTGTGTATACAGGCTCACAAAAACCATGGGTTCTCCAGTGATGAGGCAACGGAAAAAATCAATACTTGCCATGTAGCATGTAACCAATAGAATAAGGGGAATGATTTATGGATGGAAGGATGCAGTCAGAATCATCTGGGGCCTTGTACAGAGAGAGAGAGAGAGAGAGAGAGAGAGAGAGAGAGAGAGAGAGAGAGAGGTGGGGGTGAGCCGGACTGCAGTGATTATTCCTACTGTATGGCCAGCTTGTTTTCCCTGCAGCAATAACCCCCTTTCTCTAGCACTGCGGGACATAGGCGAAAGACCAGCAACGTGTGGAATGTAGCAAGGATCAGCTTTTCTTGCCTGGACTCCGGATGACGATATGTCTCGTACTACAGGTACGCTTCAAAAAAACAGAAGACAGCGGTGGGCTGTGGAGTCCTTTCCATCTCCCAGGTATGTTCGCTCTAATGTTTGCCACCATACCCCGTGGACTCAGCATGAATATGATTAAAAAGGCTCACATTATCAACCTTTTTTATTTTATTTTAATGTATCATTTCAACACTACAGGAAAAAAAGCAGGAAAGGAGACTTGCCGGTGAGAACTACTATATGCTGGGAGGAGTTTTGCTGGGAAGAGAGTTTTTAAAATCAGATTATTGGGAGAGGGGAGACCCTTGAGGTTATTTCTTTAATAACAATGTTAACTGGAAAGTGAGGTGGTGTCATTTGGGAAAACAAATCCACCAGAGGGAAAGATTCATTCAGATGTGGCAAGACTGAGGTTTGGCAAACTGGACATCTGCCTGAACTGCTTCTCTGATACCGCTCAGGTGCATGCATTTACTTGGGAGTAAGCCCAGTGGATTGCAATAGAACTTGTTTCCTAGGAAGTACACTTCGGATCAGCACCCAAGATGATCGGCTCAGCAGCCAGGGTTGTGTTTTCGTAAGTGCCTTTTCTGTGCTTCAATATCCTGCTCTGTTATCATTTGCAATTTGGTAACATTGAGCTGTTTTTCAGTAATGTCCCATTTGTACTATTAAGTAGATACATAGTTGAGAATTGAAGACTCAGGAAATGTTTTGATAGCCATATATGCTGTACAGTAATTTGTCCCAAAGTAAGCTTTACAGTGGCATTAATACATGCACGAACAACTCATCACTGTATTTTTACCCTCTTGAACCCTCTCCATCATATTCAAAAGCAGATATTTATTTAATTTGTTTGATTTATTTGTCTGTCACCTTTCAGGCTGAGGCCTCCCAAAGCAGTTTACATGCAATAACATAACAAAACAATCAGTTTTTCTCCTCAGTATTAATATTAATTAATCATTCTTCAAATACTACAGGAGAATAGGAGGGGCTGGATATGCCACACACTGGTATTGTACATTTCATCTGAGATATGTGACTAAAACCAACCATGTTGGAAAACACTGAATTTGGGCTGTTGGCTTCTCTATCATATTGTTATTAATGACAAGCTATTAGCTAGCCATTTTTGTTCCAAGCTGGAAAAAAAAATCACTTTTTGACCATTCTGCCCAACTGTTCAGTGCTATTTAAAGAAGAAAAAGATGCTTTTTGAGACGTTTTGTTTTATACTGGATAGGCAAAACAGCAGAGTGACAACAATATATTTTGCTTCTTCTATTTTGCTCAAGGGTTTTTACTTCCTGGTTCATTTTCATCCATGTGATAATATACTTAATTCACAGTCTGCTATCAAAGGGGGGAAAACATAGCTCTATGTAAACTAAGGATGTGTATTACAATATGCAAATATCTCAGTCACAGCCCAACCCTGCCCAACTTTAAGCTGGCGGAGCAAGCGCTCCGCCAGCCTAAGGGGTCGCAAAAGTGCCATACGGCAATTTTGCGGTGCCTTGAGTGTAAGTGGTGCCAGCGCAGAGACAGGCACTGCTCACACTGCCGCCGTCCCAGACCCATGCCGGCCAACGCGGGTAAGGTCTGCGCCAGAGCGTTGGGAGGGCGGGCAGGGGTGGCGAGGGAGGGGGCCACTGGCTGGCCCGGCCTGGGAGGGGGCGGGGATATTGGCGCTGGGTTGTGCCAGTATCCAAGGCCCCTTCCCAGGCCAGGCCGGCCTTACACGGCCTCCCCGGACGTGTGCCAGCTAAAGAGCTGGCACACGTCCGAAGAGGCCCATTGGGGCCTCCGGCACTTACAGTGGGGGAAGGGAACGAACATTCCCCCAAGGTGAGCCTGGGCTGCACTGGTGCCGCTCGCATCCTGCTAGCATAGGATACAGCAGCTGGCCATTTTGTCCGGCCACCGCATCTTAGGCAGGATTGCGCTGTCAGTCAGTCTTTATAACTCAAGTTCTGGTTCAGAATTCAAAGTTGCCCGATGTCTGCTGAAGAAATGGATGTGTGTCTTTAAAACTTCACAACTTCCATACACAGGTCAAAAATAAAATTAGTTCATTGAAGAACAGACATATGTCTTTACAGTTTCAGCCAACAGCATCCACTCCAGACAAATACCAGATGCTTTTTGTTCTTTTGTCTTCTTTCATGTTATAATGTGCTGTATAATGCATAGCGTGCAATATACCTGCAGCAGAATGTAATACTAATCCTTTCCTTTCCCGTAGTATTCAGTATTTCAAGTTTTCAAAACACTTCTCACTAATCCTGGTGGCAGCCCCGTAGGGTGGGTCAGTGATCTCTGGGTTGCTGATGGAGTAGGAGGCGGAGAGGCTGAGCCTAAGGGAGAGAAAGCCTTACGTAAGATAGGCTTACCATATCGCCGACCGGGACGCTCCGTTTTGCCCTTAAGGGGCGGGGCGGGGGGAGGGAGTCAGAGCGCGCGCACTCTGACTCCCTCCCCCCGCCCCTTAAGGGCAAAATGGAGCGTCCCGGTCGGCGATATGGTAAGCCTACCTAAGACCACCTGGATAGCTCCTGGCTGATGGGAGATCTGAACTGGGGAGGACACCACAGCTCTTTGTATTGACAGTGTCCTTTCAAATACAATGTCAAAATCTAATTAAGGATCTTCCAGAAGCAGTAGCAAGTGAGATCAGTGCTGAGATTATATTAAAACCAGGGTCTTCTTGACTCATACCCTCAGGTAGGTTGCAATTTTAAATATTGTTACATGAGAGTAAGTCCCATTGGACGTAGTGAGGCTTGCTTCTGTGTAAACATGCATAGGATGGCACTGTTAGGGTGAAATCCTGTGTAAGGATCCAGCCAGTGGCCCAAGGCCGCCCGCCAGATCCCATTCTTGCCCGGGACCGCCATGTGGCGGGCCGGAGGTCTACTTGGAAAAGGGGACGTTCGTCCCCTTCCCCGGGTGTAAACTGGGGCAGGCCCTATCAGCCTCCTCGGATTTCTGCCAGCTAAATAGCTGGTGGAAGTAGGAGGAAGCTGGCCCAGCGGGGACGGGGATATGGCCGATGCCATCCCCGCCCCCTCCCGGGCCGGCTCATACAATGACCCTCCTCCCTTGCTGCCCGGACTACCCATGCAGCCACTGGAAGGAGCCTTACCTGCCTCAGGCGGCCGCATGGTCGTCCCGGTGGCGGAGTGAGGGAGGCTGGCCCTTACTCATGACGTTTACGTCATCCCTTACTCATGACATTTGCGTCATCCCTTACGGCATGTTTGCAACAGCTTCCGGCGCAGGAGCAATCGTTACACAGGATCGTTACACAGGATCTGGCTGCCCATCTTGTCCCCTCGCACTGATGATTTGTCAGGTGGAGGAAGGAGCGGGGGAGAACCTATCAGAGCTCTTATGAACTTCTGGATTAGGATGATTATCTTTTCAAATCATTCCCAATGAACAAGTGTGTGTCACATTTCTTGATATGTTTGCCTGAAAATATTAGCTACCCAAGTCACCATATACCGTATTGTCCCGAGTATAAGACGCACCTGATTATAAGATGCACCCTTAAAGTTTGGAGCTATTAAAAAATTCAATTAAATCACTGGCATTAAATTGCAACAGCCTGATTATAAGACGCACCCCTAGTTTAAAAACTTAAATTAGGAGAAAAAAGTGAGTCTTATACTCAGACCAATACGGTATATTGCTTATTATATATACTGCTTAATGCTCACTAAGATCAGAATCAATGCCCGTGATTATTTGTTATAGTTCCACAGTGGCGTTTGGAGGTAATGATTACAAATTCCCAATGTTTTCTGCTATCAGATTTGTTCTTTCTGTGAAATGGTGTGTGGTGTGCACACAAGTTTTGTTTAAACAGATGGCAAAACAAAAAAACCCACGAGTCAAATTCAAGGTAGTCTATAACTTGAAGTATGATCCAAATTATCCAAATTCTTTCACATTATCTATAAAACTGTATTAGAAAACAGAATATATTGTTCATCTCCCCAAAGCCTATTTATTTTTGTCTTGTAACAAAAAAAAAAAAAACAAGCGGCAAAACGGGTTTTTTCCTTCTCTAGTGTTCTTGTTAACTGTAGATGAACAGGTGGATTTTGTGCTGGGTTCCATCCCAAGGAGTTCCATCCCACAGGATGTGGTGATGGCACCTGGCCTAGATGCCTTTAAAAGGGGTTTGGACAGATTCATGGAGGAAAAGACCATCACAGCTTACAAGCCATAAGCAACTTCCTGGTTTTAGAAGTAGGTTTTCTCTGTGCCAGGTGCAGGGGAGTGACAACAGGAAACAGGTTATCTTGTTGTCTTGTGCTCCCTGAGGCATCTGGTGGGGCCACTGTGTGATACAGGAAGTTGGACTAGATGGGCCTTTGGCCTGATCCAGCAGGGCTCTTCTTATGTTCTTATGTTCTTATGTTCTTATGAGTAGCAAAACTGACCCCCAGACCCGCCAAGATCCACTGGGCAATATCCCCAGACCCTCCACACTTGGCTCTGCCCCTAGATCCACCATGCTAGGTTCAACCGCCTCACCACTCCCATACTCACTCACTCCCATACTCACCACTCCCAGACTCTGCCCCAAGGACTGTACCTCCAAGCATCACTTGAGTATCAGACGTCCTTATTTGAAGAGCCGATAATCCCACGTCATTAAATTAGGCCAAATAAATATTTTTTTTCCTTGTTATTCTTAATTTGTAGAGATGGAAGAAGTCTGGCAGCTTGATAAACAGTTTTCACTTCGGACCTCAGCTCTGTCCAGACAGTCATTTACACAGACCATTTGGATGTATGAATATCGGATTAACACACACACAGGAACCAACCCCAAGCCAGCCAGAAAGCAAGAATGAAAAGGACGCTGCCCCAAAGCTTGTGAAGCTTGTCAAACCAGCCCTGGACTGTGCTTCCCAAAAAAGGTAGGTCATTTACCCATCTACCATCCCAGAAACCAGTGTTAAACCAGTGTTTAAGATTTGATCTTGGGTCTAGACCAGATCTGTACAGCTTGGGATTTGACAAGCCAAATGGGTGCCTTGATCCATACAGGAGAAAAAGTCAGCTTGAACACAACTTTGTTTTAAACAATGTTTTGGGTAGCCCAATCCTGTGTAAAGATCAGGCGGCCGGCCGAGGCCATCCGCCCGATCCTGATCTCCGCCGCGGGCAGCCTGCGGCAGAAAGTCTATTCAGGGAAGGGGACACTCGTCCCCTTCCCCGAGTGTAACGGCTGGGGCCGTTAGGCCTCCTCGGATTTCCGCCAGCTATTTTGCTGGCGGAAGTCAGAGGAGGCCGTGTAATGGCCCAGCTGCCCAATAGGGACCGGGATATGGCGGAGGCCATTCCCCCGCCCGGGACGGCTGGGCCTACGGCCACCCTACCGGCTCCGCCATCCCTCCCCTGCCTCTGCCATCCCTCCCCCCTGCCCACCGACCCCCCCCCCCGCCCGCTGGATCCTGACCTACCTGGGTCTGGCGGCGGGCCGAGACTTTGGGCGGCGGAGCTGGGAAAGCCAGCCTTCCCGGCTCGAAAGTAGTCCACAAACATGCTTTATGGCACGTTTGTGACTATTACGGGCGGCAGAACGCTAGGTCCACCGACTGTAACTTGCGTTGGATTGCGCCGTTAGGCGCTCTGGGCATCCCAAAATGGACGTCGAAAAGTGGTGTATGGTATTTTTATAACAAAAACTGCTTGAGATGTGTAATGCTCATGGTGATGGGCTAACGCTAGGTCCACCGACTGTAACTTGCGTTGGATTGCGCCGTTAGGCGCTCTGGGCATCCCAAAATGGACGTCGAAAAGTGGTATTTTTATAACAAAAACTGCTTGAGATGTGTAATGCTCATGGTGATGGGCTAAAGATAAACACAGAGTGGTGATGCAGTAAAATGGTGACTGACAGATGTAAGAACGAAGGGCTCCATTGATACAGAAAAATTCACTGTATTATGTAGATGGATAGCTAAGAAAAAGTTCTATAACACATCAAGCTCTTAGAGCCCAGTCCTAGGTGTGTCTACTCAGAAGTAAGACATCTGAATACATGGAAAGGATTAGGCTCTAAGGCTACAATTCTATGTGCACTTTCCTGGGACTAGGCCCCATTGAACATAATGAGACTTACTTCTGAGTAGACCTGCCTGGACTTGGGCTGCTAGTCCATTAATTCTTCCCAAGCAATCCCATTAGAAAATTAACTTCAGATCAAGTATTTGGCTACAGGATGCATTCTATCTATTATTTCTCACAGCTCCTGTATTCGGACTGTATTCTCTGTATTCACTCCCATCCTGCCTCTCTTCCACAATGGAACGTCAGCAGATAGTATATGCATGGGGGCGGCCAGACCGTTTCCATCCATGCACCACCCAGATGTGGGTCCTGCAGACCACACACCACCGTGTTGGGTCACAGAGTTAACATTCCACTGGCAAGACATTTCGAAGTAAATTTAGAGGATTCTGTTTGAGTAAAACATTCGAGCAATTACAAAGGAAAACAGATTTTGATGAAATAAGAGACAGGTGAGCGCAGGGAGGAGGATGTGTTCCTGAAGCCTCTGGTTACCTCTGCAGGTTCCTGTTTGCAGAAAACGTCTGCAGAATTTTGATAGAAGCCAAGCACTTTCATAAGACTAACAACATCTCTTTCCAGGATGATATTTGGAGTAGTGGCTGCACATCCCACAGAAGTAACTGTACCTTTTTGAAAAGTTGAATATCTCTGTTAGGGCTGAAAAGTCTCCCTACAGCCTATGAAACAGATCTAACCTCCACAGTTCCCTACTTTACCTGTGATCACTTTAATCTCGGGAACAAAACAGCCTGGTAAATTTCTTAATTGCTATTGGTTACCCGGTACTTAAAAAAAAAAAAAGTATTCCAGATACAAGCTACTACATCAATGCAGAACATCCTGCAAGGGTTTAGCTCCTCTGCATATCCACTACAATTAGCAGTGTAAAGCCTCCTAACAGTTCTGTAGCCTTAACTAAGGACCAAACTACATATGTTAAATGTGCAATTTGGCCCTTGTGTGCTTGTTTTTTTGGTGTTTTTTGTTAAACATATGTGGGGGGACAGTGGCGTTGTCAGCGGTGGGGGTCTTGGAACAATGGGACCCCAGGCGCTGGAATTGGGCCCCAAGCAGCAGGTGGGCAGGGGGGGTGCAACAGCAGCCGTCGGCAGCGCAGATCGTCCCGTTCGCCGGGGCAAGCGAGGAGAGCCGTCGGCGTGTTTGGCCTTCCCGCCCGAGTCAAGTCATTGATGCGACTTGAGTCCGACTCAAGTCCAAGTCAATAAACTCAAGTCTACATCACTGCCCATTTCCCCTCTGCAGTACATGCTTGGAATACTTTTTTGGAAAGGGCTTACATCTTATTTAAACAGGATCAACACAGTGAACTGGGAAGTCCCCGATTTAAATTTTCATTTCAGCCATGAATTTAAGTAGATGTTTGTGGGCAAGGTAGTCTTCTTTTGGTCTCAGCCTATCAGATCCCATCTGCAGTACAGGAATCATAATAGTGGCCCTTTTTGGACTGCTGTAAGGGTGATCAAGAGAACAAGGGGCAATCTACCTGTTACACTTCAATTAATGTATGTGACAAAGCTTTGGCCAGGGGTTCTTTTGAGTGAAGTAGCAGGGAACACCATTTACTGATAGACAGTTTTACACTCCAAATGTCCCATCCCAAACAACTCTCTCTCTCTCTCTCTCTCTCTCTCTCTCTCTCTCTCTCTCTCTCTCTCACACACACACACACACACACACACACACACACACACACACACACACCAAGTTCCAGGTGTGTGTCTGTGAGACTAAACATGCATCAGGAGCACTGGAGGATTAAAAGAGGTGAGAAGGAGCAAGTGGGTAAAGGGTTAAGTTGTAGTCCCCCTCTTCACTGCTTCTCCATGCAGAATTGTCCTCTTCCTGAAGCTACATTGCTTTAAATAGAAATGTAGGGGTTCATTGCCCACATTTACATGTCGACGGTAGACCCTTTGGCGATATGTTTATGCTAAGCATTTTTATCATTACTACTAACCAGTAATTATTAAGAGTGTGCCAGCAGTAATGCATATTTTATTACTGATCACTTTAATCCTGCGTTTCTGTAAAACATCCAAAGCATCTTATAAATATAATATAACCAAAGTTCAAACTCAGAAACCAATATTTTTAGATTGTGAGCCCTTTTGGGACAGGGAGCCATTTAATCATTGATTTTGTATGTAAACCGCTTTGTGAACTTTTGTTGAAAAGCAGTATATAAATACTGTTAATAATAATAATAATAATAATAATAATAATAATAATGATGATGATGATGATGATGATGATGATGATGATGATGATGATGACAACAGCAGCACTAGAAGTAAAACAATTAAAGTAATTCAGAGCAGCAGAATTACCAAATTTGTTCAAATAGTCATTCAAATTAAAGATCAAAAACACATGGAAACAGACAACTTTTTAAAAGATGCCTAAAAACACAAAGAACAGGAGCCCAGCGAATCACGTCAAGGAGGCCATTCCACAATCTTGGCACCACCACTGAAAGACTTTGAGTAAGTACCTGGGAGTAAGTCCCATTGTTGTAAGCCACCTTGGGTCCCTTCGGGGAGAAAGGCGGGGTAAAAATATTGTAAATAAATAAATAAATAAATTGAAATCAACTGGACTTACTTCTGAGTAGATATACACTGCTCAAAAAATAAATAAAGGGAACACTGAAAGAAGACATCCTAGATCTGAATGAATTAAATATTCGTATTAATTACTTTGTTCATTGCATAGTTGAATGTGCTGACAACAAAATCACACAAAAATTAGCAATGGAAATCAAATGTAGCAATCCCTGGAGGTCTGGATTTGGAGTTACAATCAAAATTAAAGTGGAAAACAAACTACAGGTTGATTCCAACGTTGATGTAATGTCCTTAAAACAAGTCAAAATGAAGCTCAGTAGTGTGTGTGGCCTCCACGTGCCTGTATGACCTCCCTACAACGCCTGGGCATGCTCCTGATGAGGTGGCGGATGGTCTCCTGAGGAATCTCCTCCCACACCTGGACTAAAGCATCCCCCAACTCCTGGACAGTCTGTGGTGCAACGTGGCGTTGATGGATGGAGCGAGACATGATGTCCCAGATGTGCTCAATTGGATTCAGGTGTGGGGAACGGGCGGGCCAGTCCATAGCATCAATGCCTTCGTCTTGCAGGAACTGCTGACACACTCCAGCCACATGAGGTCTAGCATTGTCTTGCATTAGGAGGAACCCAGGGCCAACCGCACCAGCATATGGTCTCACAAGGGGTCTGAGGATCTCATCTCGGAACCTAATGGCAGTCAGGCTACCTCTGGCGAGCACATGGAGGGCTGTGCGGCCCCCTAAAGAAATGCCACCCCGCACCATTACTGACCCACTGCCAAACCGATCATGCTGGAGGATGTTGCAGGCAGCAGAACGTTCTCCACGGCATCTCCAGATCCTGTCACGTCTGTCACATGTGCTCAGTGTGAACCTGCTTTCATCTGTGGAGAGCACAGGGCGCCAGTGGCGAAGTTGCCAATTTTGGTGTTCTCTGGCAAATGCCAAACGTCCTGCACGGTGTTGGGCTGTAAGCACAACCCCCACCTGTGGACATCGGGCCCTCATACCATCCTCATGGAGTCTGTCTCTGACCGTTTGAGCAGACACACACACATTTGTGACCCGCTGGAGGTCATTTTGCAGGGCTCTGGCAGTGCTCCTCCTGTCCCTCCTTGCACAAAGGCGGAGGTAGCGGTCCTGATGCTGGGTTGTTGCCCTCCTACGGCCTCCTCCACGTCTCCTGATGTACTGACCTGTCTCCTGGTAGCGCCTCCATGCTCTGGACACTACGCTGACAGACACAGCAAACATTCTTGCCACAGCTCGCATTAATGTGCCATCCTGGATGAGCTGCACTACCTGAGCCACTTGTGTGGGTTGTAGACTCTGTCTCATGCTACCACTAGAGTGGAAGCACCGCCAGCATTCAAACGTGACCAAACCATCAGCCAGAAAGCATAGGAACTGAGAAGTGGTCTGTGGTCACCACCTGCAGATCCACTCCTTTATTGGGGATGTCTTGCTAACTGCCTATGCTTTCCGCCTGTTGTCTATTCCATGTGCACAACAGCTTGTGAAATTGATTGTCAATCAGTGCTGCTACCTAAGTGGACAGTTTGATTTCACAGAAGTGTGATTGACTTGGACTTCCATTGTGTTGTTTCAGTGTTCCCTTTATTTTTTTTTGAGCAGTGTAGGATTGTGCTGTAACTTGTACCTATCCTCCTGATCTCATACAAAGGCTAGACAGAAAGCAGGGCTTCTCTAGCCAATCTTAAATGCTGAACAAGTTCGTTTGGAAGTAGGCAGTTCCAGAGGTGGGCAGTTGTGGAATCTTCATCATACTACACTCCAGAAAGTAAAATAATGCATGCTAGTAGCGTGGGTGTGGTTGGGGGCAGATTTCCAGAGGCCATCAGGGTGTCTCCCATACGTATGGGAGGGCTTTCTGAGCCCCTGAAGCATCCTCCTCCCCATCCAGCAAACTGCCCTAGAACCTTGGAAGTGTTGCAAGGCAGCCCTCATTGTCAGTGGGACAGCCCAACGTTTCACCCAGCCAAACAGTGGCTTTAACAATTCATACATTAGAAGGTGATAACATTTATCTTCCTATTGTGAAAAAGCTTCACTGTTATCAAGCTGCTATTAAATGAACTAGAAGAGGCTAGAACAGGGGTTCTCAACCTTTTTCACCAAGTGTACTCCCTGGCACGGTCAAATTTGTTGAAGTACCCCCTGTGCCAATTAATTAATTAGCATTAATTAATTTAATTAATTATTAAAATGTAAAATTTAATCATTAAAATTACTCAGCTTACACTGTTAGCCACCCCCTTTTTCCCAATTGTTGCCACCCCTTTTTTTAATTTTTAAAGAAAATATCACTACAGGTCTCCCATCCAAAAACAAACCAAAGCAATTCCTTTGTAGCTTCTTTAAGACGGCAGAAAACCAGCTCAATCTTCCATAAGAGCTATCTTCTTTAAATGGAAGAAACAATGTATTCAGAAACCCAGCATATAAATTGAACCAGCCAGTAGGAAAGCACTTAATTTGCATTCCACTCAAAGTCTTTTGGGAACACAGTCTGGGGGAAGAGAAGGGGTGGTTTTGTTGCACAAGAATCTCTTCTGTTCACTGTCAATGAAGTTTCTCTTTTTAGTAAGAAATTAGAGACTATTTAGTCAGAGAACTTACTCACCCTAACTTGGATGTAAATGCTAAAAAGAGGTTTATATAGAGTTTTGGCAGAGGTTTTTTTTATGTGGGAGCTCTGCCAGTCTGTCAGTGCAATCCAATTTAACTTTTGTGCTAGTGTAACCAGCGGCCCAGCGAGAACAAGAGGCCCCAGAATGGAAAAGGGATTCAAATCCCCTCCAAAAGAGGAATTCAAGGGGATTTGAATCCCTTTTCTGTTCTGGGACCTCCCATTCTCGCTGTGCCGCTAGTTACACCAGCACAAAAGTTAAGTCGGATTGCGCTGTGTGCCTTACCAGCTGTGAGTTGGGAGTTTAAATTAAAAAAACCTAAAAGCCGATGCCTTGCAGCTGATAAGAACACGGCAGGGGAACCTCTACCACGGGTTGAGAACCCCTGGGCTAGACCATTTGGAGTGGGGTGAATCAGAAGGTGACCCTGCATGTCACCCAGAGCTACTGCTGGAAAGAAAAACGACCCTGTGACCATGCCTAAAGGGAGTGCTTGTCTTGCAGCCCTAGAGATTATTCTTACATTATCCATAGATGTTTTCCTATGTTATAGAAAATGCTATAATTTTCTCAGAGTTAAGCCAGTGCATTAAATAAAAACATACTAAAAAATTAAACATAGAGCAACAAACCTGTTGTACCACAAACATTTTTTCTAATCTGTGAAAATCTTTCCCAACTATTCCGTAGTACGTGAGAAAGAAAAGATGAAGGACCCTTGACAACTTTGCTCTGTTCTTAAAAGCAAACTATTTCAATCCCCTTTTGTTTTCTAAATCATAAATACCGCAAAATCACTGAGAGCTACTGTAAATGCGGGCTGCTGCTATTGTAGTTCATCTCATGTGTGGGTTGGAAGGTGTTCTGCACCCTTTATCTCAGGCAAACCATCCCAGCTCTGTCAACACAACAGCCTAAGAATTTTTAAAGAGGGTCTTTTCGCCACCTTTTTATACAGGTCCATTTTCTGTCCTCTCTTTTTGACACCCCTTTTGTCCTCTCTCTCTCCTTCCCCTACTGATATGAAAGATAAAGCAACTTTTATGGATTACGGTTGCACAAGCATCACCCAATAAACCACTATTAGTTGTAATGGATTTTTTGTTTCTTCTTTCAATGATATTTCCATGGTAACATTTCCACATACTATTGTTGTGGGGGCTTTACTCTGGGAGAGGGTTAACCGTAGGGCAGCAAAGGGCAGGCGATTGGTCAGCCGTTTATTTTCTCTGGTCCTTCAGCAAAGGTTAGTTGAGGTCACCAAAAGCCAAAGGGTAATTACTTTTCTTCCACAGGGTTAAAGTCGCACAGATTGCGATTGGGACAACTGTATGGATGACCTTCAGCTCTTTTTTTTTTATTACGTTCAATCTTCTTTTCTTGTAAGCAGAGAAAATAGCAATAAGCTTGGTGGAGAGGATAAAGAACCCAGAGATCTATATGCAAGGTAGAGAGGCAGTGGTGTGCATTTTCAGGATACTATCATCTATTAACCTAATCTACAAAGGAAAAAAAATCAATCAAGAGAGCCCTTGCAGAAAAAGGGTGAAGCACACTTAAACACAAACAAAAAAAGTTCACTTCAGAATATCTCGTTTTTTAAAAAAATGAAATTGTTTCGCTGTTTCTTTATAACATTACGCTAACACTTGTAAGTTCTGCTGTCTTCATTATTAATTATTGGAATTATTGTGTCATCTATGTACACAGTGCTGTACAACAGATGAGAGGACAGAACCCTGCCCCAAGGAGCTCACAAACTAGAAACAAGGAAGACAACAGCAAAAATAAATAAAGGAGGGGGAAGTAGAGGCAGGGGAAATGGAAAGAATATGTGATTATTTCATGTACATTCATAGGCTGTCAAGGATCCTACCCGAAGACAGCAGGCTGACCTAGGGGAGCCTTTTCTAGCGGTTAGCGCACATGCATTCTTTCCTGCTCTCCGCTTTCCCTTTTTACAGCTGACCCAGCTGAACGGGGGCAAAACTGGTAGTTTCTCTTGGTTACCATCCCAGGCTATAGAGCCAGGCAGAGGGTGGCTAACCGGGAAGAACCCCCTCCCAGGACAGCACTGAACTCCAAGGGTTCTTCTTAAAAATCAAAACCATAGTAGCATCTGTGAGAGCGATCAGATGTGAGAACCCACTAAATTACCCGTGAACATGGACTAGGCAAGCAAAGAGTAAAAATGTAACTAGTATATTAACATTCAAAAGAAAGGTAATTAAGCCAAATTGGGGAAAGGGGGGTTAGGAAAAAGTACGTACAAGCAGGCTGATGGAAAATGCCTGCACTTGGCTAGATGAACACAAAGAAAAGCTTGACCAAATTAGGTACAGTAAATAATAATGTCCAGCAGGTGGAGCTGGGAGGCTACTCAAGAGCAAAGCACACAACCCCTCCCCCACACACTGTGTTGTTAAACTAGTGAAGTATGCAAGTTGGCTTGGAGTGAAAAAAAAGCAAACAAAGGAAAACACACTGTGTCCCTGAGTTGTGGACATCCAGCTTACGAATGTCTAAGTTACGGACAGCGACAACAGCACCTTTGCACAGGCCAAATCCGTCTGTTCTGGTGCTTTCATACAAATGCAATAGTGCTGAGCCGGCAAGAACCAGCTATTCTGACTTCCATTCTTTCCGACTTCCAGACAAACTTCCAGAATGGAACCAGGACATAGCTTGGGGACTTAGTGTAAACTAATTCTCTGACATGCCTACCTAGAATTAAGAGTCCCTATCACTAGCAACCCCCCTTTATCCAAGGAATCCTGGTCCTTGCACTTACTGGAGAGTAAGTGGATGCACCTTCCGCAAACCAATATAACCCTTCATGGCAGACCTGGCAGAAACACATGGAGTATCCTTGTACTTGACCTTAAGTAACCTAGATTTGATGATGTCATACCGTTACTCGATTGGAGGAGTAGAGACCACATGGCTTCTCATCCCACTCCTTTTCCTTGCTAGACAGGTTTGACTGCCCCATCGGTAAGCACATGCCTCCCAGATAGGGAAAAGGACTCTGAATTCACAAACGCACAAGGCTGCCTGATGATGATGTTTTCAACTAAGGACAAAGACTGCTGTAGTCGCTTTTTAGGCTGCTGAACCTGCACAGGAGGGGGTTTCCAGGCATAAGGGACAGCAAAGAAAGGGCAGAGCACTGTTTTTACTGTGCATCAGTTGTGCTTCACAATGGATTTAACACTGCTGCTTTTAAGTGAAGGTTTTTATACAACGGCTTTCTTGCTGGTTTTCTGTGCTCTGATGGTTCCTTTTATGTGGTGGGCTGTTTTAATTATTATTTTTTAATGTATAGGTTTAAAATGTTGAAAATAGGTCATTTTCATGCTGGTTTTTGCATCTGTTTTTGTGATTTTGTTAGCCACCTTCGGCACCCACAAATGTGGGGGGAAAGTAGGGTATACATTCATTCATGAAATAAATACATTTGAGGGAGCAGGAGACTTTTGGACAGCTGAGGGCGGATGAGCTGGGGGAGCAGAAGTCACAGGCTGGACGACAGCAGTGAGATGCGGAGCAGCAAGACCATAGCCTACCTCACAGGGTTGTTGTGAGGTAGGCTATGCTTGTGTTGGATCCAGGAGGTGGAAGGAAGCCAGTCTGGCGTGACGTCATCAGAGCAACTGAAGAGGGACATTTTTTTGTGGCAGAATGCTGGCTAGAGGAGAGAGGTCTGAAGTGAGGCAACGGAAGGCTAGAAATGAGGAGGTCCCAGCAGACAAGGCGAGAGATGCCCGGAGCGAGAACAAGAGTTTGCACTGAGGGGGGCCAAGAAGAGGGGCCATATGTTTGCAGTGTTGTAGAGGAGGATTTGGTGACAAGTTAGATATGGGGAACAAAGAAAAAAGAGAAGCCACATGCATGGCTGTGAACACGTGGAGGAGGGAGAGGGGTAGCTCTCACTGGCCCTGCCTCCCCCCCTCTGTACATGCACCAGAAGCTTGAAACAGAGGCTGTGCCTGTACCAATGTTTGAGCGTATGTCTTTCCACGTAGTCAAGGATGTTGCATTCTGCAGAGTTTCTCATCATATATATGGCATCTATACAAATGACTTTAGTTTAGTTTATTCAATAGTACAAAATGCAAACATTTTTTATTTTATTTTTCATATTTTCATATGTTCTTTCATATTTTTATACTGCCCTTCCTCCATGGAGCTCAGGATGGTGTACATAGTTCTCCTTTGTTCTTTTGTCCTCACAACAACCTTGTGAGGTAGGCTAGGCCACTGGCGTCGCTCGAGGTGGGGCGGAAAGTTAAGTTCTGCAGCTTTCCGCCCCACTGTTACTCTCCGGCATGAGGCGCCCCGCCCCCTCGTCATAAGAGACCGTCAGCGGAGAGAAAGCAACGCGCAGGAGAGTCCCTGCGCGTTGCTTTCTCTCCGCTAACGGGCTCCTACAACGAGGGGGCAGGCGCAGGGCGCCTCGTGCAGGAGAGTAACGGTGGGGTGGAAAGCTGCAGAACTTAACTTTCTGCCCCACCTTGAGCGACGCCAGTGGGCTAGGCTGAAAGTCAGTGACTGGCCCAAGGTCACCCAGGAAGCTTCATGGAGCAGGGATTCATCCCAGAAGCAGGGATTTGAACCTGGATCTTCCAGGTCTAACTGCCCGATCTTTCGTAACCCTGCGCCTGAGGAGCGCGCACTCCACAGGTGCAGGGTGTCATAAACACGCTGTAAAGCGCATTTTCGACATCCAGGGTGTATGGGCCGCCAGCGCAGAGGCCAGCAGCCCTTACTCTGCCTCCCCCCCGGACCCTGCAGCCACCGGAGCACATAGGTTATGCACCAGCTGGTGCAGGGGCAGGGGAAGGCTGGGCCGGGTGGTGAGGGAGGGTGGCCATTGGCCAGCCCAGGCCGGGAGGGGGCGAGGATACCGGCGGCAAGCTCTGCGGATATCCCGTGCCCGTTCCCGGTCTGGGCCGCCCTCATCCCGCTGCCTGGACTTATGTCGGCTCCAGAGCCGACGTACATTCGCGGAGGCCCATTGGGGCCAGGCAGCCCTACAGTAAGGGAAGGGGCCTTCTCCCAAGGTGTTCCCGGGCTCTGTCTGTGCGGCCCGGGAAGGGCGTTAGATACTGCAGCCGGCCCTAGGGCTGGCCGCATATCATTACGCAGGATTGGGCTGCCCATCCAACACCAGAACCACTACACCATCCTGGCTCCTATATTTGATAAACTTCTATGTCTCCTATTTGATAAAGTTATATTTATGACATATATACAACAAACGTTTAAAAAATCATAATGGGTCAATACATCTCAACATTCATTTATCATTAAAAAATATTTTTAAGACGGCAATTTATTAATCAAACTATTTACTCTAAAATTGAGAGTCTAAATCAATTACTATTTCTTATCACAGAACACACACACACATTACACCCACACCCTGCTCTTAAATTTCCAAACTATTTCTCTTTATTTTTTAAAAAAAGTATTTATGTCCTATCTCTCAACCTCAGTTTCAAGGCGGTATATTAAAATCCGTACCCCAAAATACAACTAATTAATATGACAAACAAAAGTCAAAAAGAAAAAGTAAATGAAAAGAGAGCAGCTGCTTTTCAAATGCATTAGGAGGGGCCGACTGGTGACGACTTGCCCATGTGCCCCACGAACCCTGCCGCATGCACTGAGCCTAACTGCAGGGGCTCCTGTAGCATGTCCCATTCCCTCCGGAACCTCAGGAGGGCACTCAAACCTCAGAACACATCAACGTTCATTAGTTACTCACAGTCCCTGTCTCAGCACATGAAGTTCCTTGATCAAGACTTATGAAAAATATGTGCAATAATATTTAGGCTCCAGAATTAAATGTGTGCCAGGCTTCCCGCCCTTCTGTTATAATACTATATTAGTATGACATATACTCCATAATACAATCTTATGGGAAGATTGTACACATTTCCATGCAGAAGGCCCCAGCTGGTGTCTCTGGGGAGGGTGAGCAAAGGCTCTCTGCCTGGAGAGCCGCTTCTAGTCAATGGAGACAATACTGAGCTAGTGGCCTGACTCCAGAGAAGGAGCTTCCTATGTTAATATACCTGATCATTCAAATGTTGGGCCACACAGCAGAGGCATTTCTACAGTAGGGGCCCTACCATAAGTTGCGCCCCGTCCTAGTACCATGTTTACAAACCGGAACGAGGAGGCCCCGCCCCCTCGCCAGCGGAGCCATTCTGCGCTGCGAAGGCGAACGGGCAGGAGACTCCCTGCTCGTCACCTTCGCAGCGCGGAATGGCTCCGCCGGCGAGGGGACGGGGCCTCCTTGTTCCGGTTTGTAAACATGGTACTAGGACAGGGCGCAACTTACGGTGGGGCCCCTACCGTAGAAACGCCTCTTCCTCACAGGATTGAGTGGTGGCTGCAGCTCCTAATTCATATTTACAACCTTGGTGTTGGTCAAATGCTGTGGGTGATATAAAGGGCAAATACACAGAGACACAGACACACACCTCAGAAAATCACAATTCAGCACCCTGACAGATGGGCTGCTTAGTTCAACAGATCCTTGGACTCAGCAGAAGTTATAAATACTGATAAAGCAGCAAATGGAAGATATAGTATACAATCAATTTCACTGGCTGGAGATGGGAGAATAATGCATCACTTATAGACTTGGATGTACAGCGCATTGCATGTAAATTATTGAGTAACCTCTTCACCGTTTTCCCCAGAAAAGGTGGTGGGCAAATAGCCACTTGCTGGACAGAAATATCAGCTTTTTGGCCTTGTCTCACTGTTAAACCACCTGCTAGATACACAGCCTGTTGGTAGCCTGCCAGTGACTACTCAGAGAGAAACTTTTATCTTCAAAGCAGGGTCGACCTTCGGTATTCTGGTGTCCAAGATAGAATATTAAAATGGGGCCCTGCTACACAGAAACAGCAAGTGTTCCAACTGTACCTATTTAGTAGGGGCAGTCCCAATTTTCTGGAAGCTGTCAATCACTGGAAGCTGTCTCAATCACTGTCCCTGTTTGTCTCAATTTTGGCATGCCTTGTTATAGTTCTGTCAGTGCAGGTTGCTATAGTGGTCACTCTCCAGGATTCAGCTCCCTCCCAATGGTCTCTAGAATTAAATTTCTGAGGAAGAGGTGGAGTCTAGTGCAGAGGTTCCCAACCTGTGGAACTTGTACCATTAGATAGCAGCCGGCATCTCGGCCACGCAGCGCCGCATCGGAGCCCGAAAAGCCAGCAGAGCTCGAGCGTGTGGGCTCCAAGCACAGCGAATGGCCCTCCCTCCCACCCTCCCTTGTGTCTTACCTGGCAGGAGATCTGGCTCAGTCGAGAGAGCTGCAGCCTTACATGCCTGAAGATCAAGGATGGCAGTTCGAGACTCTGACAGTTCTCAAACAGTTCTACAGTTCGAGACTTGAGACTCTTTGTCGCCACTGACAAAGCTGCAGAAGCCCTCTGAGAGAGGGGGGGTGCTCCGTGAGAGGGAGTTGCCTGTCAGTCAACACGTGGGAGGTGAATGCCA
The DNA here is from genome assembly GCA_026170595.1 of Plestiodon gilberti rubricaudatus. NCBI lineage: Eukaryota > Metazoa > Chordata > Lepidosauria > Squamata > Scincidae > Plestiodon > Plestiodon gilberti. Next base: position 9,207,506 of record JANXHW010000001.1, read on the forward strand.
GCAAAGAGGCCAGACCGTGAAAGGAAACACCTGGAAAGAAGCGTCCTATGAAAGATTAGGACATTTATTGAATGTACAAACCGTTTGGTTTAGAATTGCCTGCCTGTTGTAAACCGCCTTGAATTAAAGTCAAAAGAGAAATCCAATGACCAAGAAAGGCGGTATATAAATACTGGAATTATTATTACCTCACATTTCTGTGCTCCGGCGCAACTGCGAACCCAGAAGTAAGTGCCGATGATGTTCTCAGCACTTACTTCTAGTGGTACGCGGTGGGCGTACCAAAGGTAAAACAGGGCTTTTTTTTCTTTTTCTTAAACTTCTAAACGCTTAATCACTTGCTAAATGGTCAAACAATGATCTCAGTCTCTAGCAACCTCTAGTCTCAGGATGGAAGCATTTGAAAAAATTAACCCTTAAGCTCCAGCCCCAGGACTCTGTGGAAACTAAGATATGTATTGATCTTGCAGTTCGAAAGTTGAGAGTACAGTTTGAAAGTTGAGAGCCAAGAGCTCCTGCATAGGATTACCAGATCCAAAGGAGGACAGAGTGCCAACCTTTAGGCTGCAATCCTATGCACACTTTCCTGGGAGTAAGCCCCATTTAATGCAATGGGACTTACTTCTGAGTAGATATGCATAGGATTGTGCTGTTAAACATTGAAATTTGGGCAGGTGCAGCTCATCATCATGGAAGGGTGCAACAAGCTGCACCTGCCCAAATTCCAAAGGTTAAAGGTAGGCACTCTGTCCCCCTTTGGATTTGGGAAGGCCACTTATACTAGGGTGCCCAGATTCAATACGGGACAGGGTGCCTATGCCTTTAACTGTACTAAAGCTGTATTGTTTTACTGTTCTACTAATGTGTATATTTTCTTTAAGTTAAATTAAAAATGTATTTTTAAAAAAATAGCACCAAACTTTAAGGGTGCGGCTTATAATCAGGAGCGTCCTATACTCGGGACAATATGGTATATTCTGACCAATTTAGAAGCCAAAGCAGATTGTGAAGGCTCCAAAAGAATCTTTTCAGACTGGGTCAACAGGCAACCAAATGGGGAACTCAGTTCAGTGTCAATAGGTGTGAAGTGATGCACATTGGGGCAAAAAAAATCCGCTGTCTGTGATGAACCAGGAAAGGGATCTTGGGGTTATGCTGGATAACACAATGAAGATACTGTGATGAAGCCGGCGATGGAGTCAGTGATGAAGGCAGTGGTGTCAATGATGAATGAAGGCAGTGGTGAAGAAGGCAATTCCATGCTGGAGATCTTCAGGAAAGGGATTGAGAATAGGACAGCTAATAGTAATGCCCTTGTACCCGTGGCCAGCCCAGCCATGAAGTCACCTAATGCAGCTTGTATCAGTGGCAGGTGGTGGAGGGTGCAAGGGGGTGCTGGATTTGGGGTACCCTTCACTCCAAATCTGCCGCTGCTCCCTCCCTCCAGCCCGCCACAGATGTAAGTCACATTGATCCGCTCCCTGCTCATTAAAAGCAAGCAAGAATCTGATCATCTGCCTCCTTACCCTTGTGAGGTTGGAGCATGCTGGGAAGCCAAGGAGGGGCAGGCGTGTGTGTGCAGCCCTCCAACAAAGGCAGCAGTGGCGAGTCAGGGTGACGTCGGGCAGCAGAACCAGTTGGGTCAGCCCTATCTATGCAAATCTATGGCGCAGTCACATTTTGAATACTGTATACAATTCTGGTTGCCACAAATTGTAGAGCTGGAAAAGGTGCAAAAGAGGGCAGCCAGAATAATCCAAGGCTGTTGCAACTTCCTTACAAAGAAAGGCTACAATGTCTAGGACAGTTTAGCTTAGAAAAGAGGTGGTTAAGGGGGAACATGATTGAAACATATAAAATGAGGCATTAATTTTTAAAAACCTTTTGAAAATGTTGAATATTCACGTTCTGTGTCAGGGGCAACACACAGCTGACTGACTCTATCCTTCCTTGTATCTAACTGGAAATTTAGGATGTCCCTTCACAAGCTGAAGCTCCCATCCAATGTTGCCACTTTATAGTTTATCGCTCAAAGATCCATTCCATAATAGCCACAGGACATGTTGAGTCATGGGCATGATGGACAGCTGGCATGGGTCTCACATAAAATGCTTCCCCAAGTAAACATTCCACATACTCCCCATCATGTTTCAAATATGTTTACGTGCCGGCCAATTTGCACGTAGTGTTGGGCTGCCATGGGCAGTAAGCACATCTAAATATGGTGGGGCAAGAGTGGAATGTTTACCTAGGTTCATGGCCAATCTCAGATTTCTTTCAGCTCCCATGCATATCTAGATTGCACATTTCAGACAGCAAATGCTTTCTGAACACATAGCTCACTGAACCTCTACAATTCACACTTCCCCAGCAGCTTCAGCTTGATATCTGCTCACAAGCTGATGTGGGTAGATATCAAATGAAGGATCATAACAGGCATGCAGTTCGGAAAGTCGGCTTCCTGCTATCAACGTGGAGTGCTATCAACTGAGAACATAGTCACCTGCTGGGGTGGGTTTGTGAACCCAGAACTGCAACATGTTTCACCCTTGCAAATGTTGATAGCGAATATTCATCAAATATTCTCTTAACATGCGCTGAATATTTGCTACCAGCCACAGGGCCTTCAACGTGCTTGTTGAATGTTTGCCATGCAGCTGTTAAAAGCTGTTGAATACAGACAACTCATAATTCTCTCCAGCATTTCAGACAAAAATAGAGCCATGCTTGTAACACCACAATTCTCCATTCAAGGATCACAGCCCAAGTCCCGTCCCGTCCAGAAGCGTCGCTCCGGTAGGGGCGGGGCTGTAAGTATCGCTGCGGTCATAGTCTCTTTACCGAGCGAGGAGGAGGCAGCCCCGCCCCCTCACTGTCCGAGCCAGTCCCCTACGGAGAAAGCAGCAGGCAAGAGACCCTGCCTGCTGCTTTCTCCGTAGGGGACTGGCTCGGACAGTGAGGGGGCGGGGCTGCCTCCTCCTCGCTCGGTAAAGAGACTATGACCGCAGCGATACTTACAGCCCCGCCCCTACCGGAGCGACGCCTCTGGTCCCGTCCCCACTTCAGTGCAGACTTTTGCTGAAGGCGCTACTCCATCTTTGGTATGTTGTATTTATTCACCCTTCAATCATAAGTCTTCCACCAGTTTACAAGCCAGGCATGGTTTTGCTCTTTTTGTATTACCTAATTTGCATACACAATAGTCCTGCAGTCTATTATGAACAGGTTTAAAATACTGTATATCTCAGTGACTGTAGCATGTAAAATGGCAGGCTGCATGCTACAGGATGCCTTAGTGTTCCTGCACGTGCATTTACATGGATGCGCGCTAGAGATGAGATGTATCCATTTCCCACTCAGAGACCCAGGAAGGCAGTTGAACCATGAAACAGGGCTGCTCCAGGTCTGAAGGGGCCCATGGTGGTGTCCTCTGTGCCCTCTCCTACATGGGGGCCCTCCCTACATTTCATGGTGGGAACCACTTTGGTGTTGTGGGGTAGCGGTGGCAGCAGCAAAGTTCCTTTTCCATGCCCCCTGCCTCTCCCCTCTCAATCCCTTCCCAATGTGGGCTCACCTCCCCCCAATGAAGCAGGGAAGTCATGTTCCATCATCACCACTTCTCCTACCACTTGTTTCATCCAGAAATGGGAGCTTCCCCCAGAGGCCCCTGCTGCATCTCTAAAGTTACTCCCAGCTTTGGGGGCAAGCTCTCATGTGCAGGTAGGACAGAAAAGAGACCAAGCAAGTTGGAACCTTCCAACGTCCCAAGAAAATTGGTCCATTGCCACACAAAAGTGGGCACTTCAGAGACGGGCAGTGGGATCCCTGAGGGCCTGGGGTCCTCAGCAGCCACTGCAGGATGCCACCCTATGATGACACCTCTGAGAATGACAGCCATATCGGTCAGTAGCAGAGCCCCTGCCTCCCAGGCTCAAACCCTGGCATCTCCAGGCAGTACTGGGAAAAGACCCACAGAACCGCTGACAAGTAGTGTAGACAATATTGAGCGATGTGGATGAATGGTCCAACTTGGTATAAGGCAGCTTCATCTGTTCAAAGCACCCCTCAAGGACCAATATCAGGATAATGACTTACCAGGGACAGGGATCAGAACACAGTGCCTGCTACGGGGGGGCTGCAGAAGTGTTGAATGGCGTTCAAGGGAAGAGTTTCCTGGATTGGGGGGGGGGGAAGAGACCTCCTGGCACAACTGAAATGAAGCTCAGACGGGATGATGCATAAGGAACCTTCCACCTTCCCAATACATTGATTTTTGAACTCTGATATACTTCAGACTAAATCGAAGAATGTAATCTCCTGAGTTTATCCTGTGTTTGCTCAGCATTACCCCCTTCTTCCTTTCAAGTCACATCACAGCCTAAGCAGCATTCGCCCAAATGCAGGCCCAGCATCTTTCTATTTGGGTCTCGCCACCGATTCAGCAACCCTCAGAATTGATCTCTTTTTTCCCTTTCCCCCAACAGCCATGCTGTCCCCAAACCGCCACACAAGCCACAGGATGTGGATCGATAAACCTTCAATTGGAATAATTGTTTTCCTTTGTAAGGCCCCTGTTACTTCTAGCCCTGAATGGAGAACTGTGTGATTGACCTCCAGAAAAGCACCAGATGTGACTAAAGCATAGTGCCTCTGGCCTAATCACTCAAAGCCGGACCTTGAAAAATAACCAGAGAGAGAGAGAGAGAATACACTGAGCATGTGCTGGTTAGCTGTGGGAAAGAAGCAGCAGGGAACCCGCAAGGAGCAGCTCTTGTTGATAAGACGCAGGAAACCAAAATATGATTCTTACAAAAAGTAAAATAAGATTGCGTGCACATGCAATGTTTTTTTTTAATTTGGAAAAAAAGGATTGGAATCTTGCCAATTTCTCCTGTGTTAAAGCCATATCAGGGGCACCACTAAAAGGAGGCCAAGAGATTACAGTGTATACAGACAGAGGCGGAACTAGGGCGGAGCAAGCGGAGCACCAGCTCCGGGCGCCATCGCCCGAAGGGCGCCCCGCCGCTCCGCCCGCGAGTCGGAGCAGCCCTTTTCCCTCAGTAACAGTCTGAGCATGCGCAAAAACTTGCGCAGCGGGCCTTCCTTAGAAGGCCCTGGGCAGCCAGCCGGGGAAGACGTCCCCAGCCGGCTCTCCCGATTGGGGGGGGTCCCGCCGGGTCACCCCCTCCCGGAGCGCGCCCCTCCCTCCCTCCCGGAACACGCCCCTCCCTCCCGGAACGCACCCCCCCCTCTGGAGCGTGCCACGGCCTGTCGGCTGCGGCACACTATTTATCTATAGGGGCGCCTACCCCCCCGTGCTCCGGGCGCCAAGTGAGGCGGTTACGCCTCTGTATACAGAAGAGAACTGCAGCAACTTTTAAAGGCCCTACTCATGATTCAATGCAGGCTTACATGCCCAATCCTATGTCTACTTACTCAGAAGTCTATCCTATTGAGTCCAGTGAGGTTTGCTTCCCAGTAAGTGTGGATTGGACTGCAGTCAAAATTACACAAAAGTAATGGCTTGCAACTCAACAGATTACTCTACAAACAGAAGATACTTCCATTGCACAAGACGCGGATTTTTGCTACCACCTCCTCCCTTGGGGCCCCTGCATTCCACATCCCATCCTGCTCCAGCGTGTCCCCTAACCCACAGGAGTAGATTTTCAGGGATCCCTGTTTCGGGGGGGGGGCTGTTAAGGAGTGGAAGAGGTGGTAAAGTTCACTTGCAGGGTTAGGATGCAAATGACTGTACGTTTAAAAAAAAAACATGTCTATAGACATTCTTATTATTAGCGATAGCCCTGGGATCACTGGCGTCACTACAGGGGGGGGCGGAGCTGTAAGTTCTTCCGTGATCGGAGCCTCCGTTACACGGAAGAATGAAGCGCCCCGCCCCTGCGCCTTCCGACCTAGTCAAAGCGGTGAATGCGCGTTGTTTTCACTGCTTTGAATGGGTCGGAAGGCACGGGGGCAGGGCGTTTCGTTCTTCCGTGTAACGGAGGCTCCGATCACGGAAGAACTTACAGCTCCGCCCCCCCCCCCTGTAGTGACGCCAGTGCCTGGGATTGATGCAAGCCAAACCACCTTCTGAAAAGGGGCGCTTGCCCTTGGATGCCCATCTAAGTCACAGGACCAAGTAAGTCTGTATAACAATGGTCACTCACAGCCAGACTAGAGGAGCCATTAGAATCTCTATTCTATTACAGCTTGCAGCATACGCTAGATCAGAGGTGGCCAACCTTCCACCTTGAGGGCCTCTGCGTTCTTAAGAGTTGTGTAGAAGACAGAATCTTGGCAGCTGCAAGTGCTGATGGTGCTGCTAAAGCAGCTGCACCTGCTGAAATGCCCTCACCTAGACAACCATTAAAGGACCAGGAGCATTGGCCACCCCTGCACTAGAGTGTATGGAGGCTCATATCCTAAGAACCATGAGCAGAAGGACAAAGTGTACTAGTGACATTATTCCATTCTGGGAGAGATGGATTGGGTGGCCAGGCCCAGGAAGGGGGAGGATGCTCAGCAGTGCGCCCCGCCGAATCCTATCCCCCTTCCCGGGCCTGGCTGGCCTTACACAGGCCTCCCGGATTTGCGCTAGCCATTTTGCTGGTGCACATCCAAGGAGACCCATTGGGATGACTGGGCTGTTACTTGGGGTAAAGGGACAGGTGTCCCTTTGCCCTGAGGAGGCCTGCGCCAGAACTGGCCCGATCCTGGATAGGATCCAGCACAGCATGCTTTTGCACACTGTGGCGGTCCTAGACAGGATTGGGCTCAAAGGTGTCGCTAAAGGGGGGCAGGGGATGCAATGCCCCCAGGTGGCAACCGTGGTCTCCTCGCGAGGAGGAGCCATGGCAGGATTTTAGTGCTCCGCGGCTGCTTTTTCCATCCAGAGGGATGCATTTGCAGCCACAGAGTATAAACGTGCTGAGAACGGCGCGTTTTTCTGGCCCTCCCGCCCACCCTAAGTCCTAGAAGGCTTGAATTAAAACCTTCCGGGAGTGCAGGGGGCAAGTCAATGAAACACGTCATCGCTCCCCTCCCTCGGGGCGGGCTAGCAATGCAACTGATTGGGCTGTAAGCGCTTACCGTACATTTATTCATGAGTAGCATCTGTGTAGGGTAACAACCTGGCTTGGGACCATAGCATACAGGAAGGGAGTATTTTATACCCTTATTTTATACCCTTTACCTCCATGCTTTTCAGCTGAAAACTCCTCTGAAAATGCCGTTTGTTACAACAATCTCCAAGGGGCATCTGCAGGGGAGAATCACAGGGTGCAGGATGTGTTAAGTAGCCCCTCTTTTCACCGTCGCTTTGTAAGATATTTGCTGGAACTCTTATAAGCAACCCAAGGACACACACAGGCAGGCTAGGTTCATAACTTGGTATTGTATTGAGTGACAAATATTGTATGTAAAACTAACAGATACAATAGAACAGCAGATTCAATGCAAACAGGTACTAAGTGAAACCTAACTGAATATTCATGGGCAGCACAATCCTGTGTAACATCCGCCACTGCGCACTACGCGGGATCAGGGCTGCGCTGGCGAAGCTGGGGCACACCTCGGGGGAAAGGGACATTCGTTTCCCCTTTCCCCGGTGTCAGCCCCTGAGATCCCAAAGGGCCTGCAAATCCGGGGAGGCAGTGTAAGGCCATCCTTTGGATATCAGTGGAGTGTGCCACCGATATCCCCACCCCTCTCCCGAACCCGGCGTCCCAATCACCCCCTCCCCAGCCACCCCGGCGCACCCTCCCCAGCCCCTCCCACTGCCCAGTGCAGGACGTGCTTGCATCCCGTGCCGTGGCCTCTGGGCATCAGCGGAGTGAGAGGTGCCGGCCTCAGCACAATGCCACAAATGTGCCTTTGGGCAGGTTTGTGACACCTAATGCCGGCGGAGCAGTAGCTCCGTGGAATTGCACAGGATTGCAGGATTGCAATGGAATTGCACAGGATTGCACTGTTTGGCTGTTGTGTCTATTCAGTGCGCCTTTCTCCGCTACAAAGACCCCTGGGTCATTTGTATACTGTTCACCCCTCCAAGTGATGCTCAGAGGCCAGCAGAAGCCCAGCTGTAGGGAAAAACAGTCAGGGAAGGAGGAGTTACAGGGGTCATGGTAAGTCATGGTAAGGGTTAACGCCTCCCCTGCTGACTTCCAATCTCCCCTGCAAACCATCTCCCAGACCTGCATTTCTTGGGGAAAACATGTTTGTCAGTATAATTGCATTTCTGCCCTAAAAGTGGCAGCTCCAGTGAACATGAAACAGGATGCCTCCTCCGCCCACTGTATGATGCTCAGGGCTCTGAGTTGTAACAGAACACAAGTATGGATAGAATCAATACTGTTGTGAATTCTGTTCCCCCCAGTATTTTACTTACTTCTCCTGTAAGAGGCTTTAAGGTGCAATTTGAGGGACAGGGGCAAAAGGTGCCCCACAACTGCCTCCAGCTCATCCTTTCGCATTGTTGTTGCCAATTTCACAGCAGAGGTAGTGGCACTTCTCCGGGTGGCTAGAAGCTGCCATTTTTATTTCCCAGAAGTCCCTGGGATTGACACCATACGTTGATGTAGGAGAGGGGCCATAGCACAGTGGCAGAACTCACGTTTTGCATGCAGATAGTTCCAGTTCAATCCCTGGCAGCATCTCCAGGTAGCAGTGGCGTACTAAGGGGGGGGCAGTGGTCGACACACCACCCAGCTAGAGGGGGAGTGACAACAGCCGTGGCTGTTTAAGCGGCTGGGGGCGGCCACATCTTTGGCTTATCTTCCCCACAGTCGGGGAAGAGAATCTGAAGACGTGACTGCCGGCAGACTGGGGTGCCCGCATCTTCAGCTTTGCTTTCCCGATAGCAGGGAAGAGAAGCCAAAGACGCGGGCCCCCCAGTCTGCCAGCAGTCACATCTTCAACTTCTCTTCCCTGCAATTGGGGGGAAAAGCTGAAGACGCGGGAACCCCAGTCTGCCAGCAGTCACATCTTCAACTTCTCTTCCCTGCAATTGGGGGGAAAAGCTGAAGACGCGGGAACCCCAGTCTGCCGGCGGCCACGTCATCAGCTTCTCTTCCCCGATCACAGGGAAGAGAAGCCGAAGACATGGCTGCCCCAGTCCCTACCTCCTGCCTCGTGGCTGCTCTGAAGTGATGGCACTTAAAGGCCGAAGTGATGTCATTTCAGGGTGTCACCAGGCGGGGGGGGGGGTGTTGATAACCGCCTGGGCAGCAAGCAAGCTGGGTATGCCACTGCCAGTTAGGACAGAGAAAAGCGCCTGCCCGAAACTCTGGAGAGCCGCTTCCAGCCAGTTTCGACAGTGCTGAGCCAGATGGACCAAATGGGCTGTTGACTCAATAAAAGGAATATTCCTATGAGGGTGCATTGCTTCCAGGAGACTCTTGGGAAACAAAAAGGCTGGCCACCAATCAAGAAGGGGAGTACCACTGCTGGCAAGGCCCCCATATTTACCCCCGTTTGAATCTCAGTGAGCTCTTTTCATCAATATTGTCAAAATCCTTTCCCCCCCCCCCATTTTGCCACCTGCAAGTGAAACGGCAAAACGGAAGGAGGGGATTTTGGCTTACCCCTGCAATATTTATCAATGTGTCTATCTAAACGTCTTGGTAAATAGCAGAAAACCACAGGCTGTGTTTATGGAAAGTGTACTTGTTCGGCATGCTATGGTCATTAGACCTAACTCTGGGGTTTTCTGTCTTTTGTGTCGGGCAATTAACAGCAAACACCTTATCATAAACATTTTAAAAGGTCAAAGGATTGCAACACTTTGGCTAAAGAGATAAATGGTCAAATAAAACATCAAATTGTTAATTCCCAGGTGACAAAAAGCGATGTACACCCGATCAATAAAGAGGCTCGGCGCATTCTGGGAAAGAGGGAAGGGTCAGCCTTGAAGTGTTAATAACTTGTTCACGTTATTTTGCTCCAGTTTATCACGTGACATAGCAGGTAGCAAAGCAGGTTTAACTGCGAGTCAGTTTTGACAGTCAAGGAGGAATGAAAGCAGAGAGGATTTAGAGAAATGGCTAACAAATGGAAAGGTGATGAACAGGTGAGTGCCAAACCTTGCTCAATGTACTGTATACTGAGGCTAGGCTAGCCAAATATCTCTCAGGTGTATTCTTTGGCATCTTGATTGGGACTGAGTGTTTTTGCCTTTCAGTGAAAAAGCATACCCCCCCTGCAAGTAATCATTTTCCATTGCAACAGAGATCTCCTTGTTAGCTTCTCTATTACATATGTGTGTACATACAGAAAAATTAAAGATATATGTGCATCTACATTGCATGTATTTCAATAACTGAACTAATTCATAAAGATAAAAATAATACCCACATCGTAAATATCAGGGGGTTATTTGACTGCAGCACACAGTTAATTTTTCTGTGTACCTGCAAGCATCTATATTTATCTACCTGCTATCTATAAATAGTACATTTACAGTACAATCCTATGCATGTCTACTCAGAAATGAGTCCCATTTATTTGGAACTTACTCCCCAGTAAGCATGTATAGGATTGCAGCCTTAGTTTTTATATATGTATGTAACATACATCAGTTTTGTTGCCACTTTGCACTACAATGATCATACATTCAGAATATTTTCCAAATAAATAAATAAAATTTGCAGCATTCTTTTCAACCCTACTGAAAAGAATCACTTCGGCCCAAACCTGCACAATAAATTACATATTCTCCAACTTATCAGAACAGACCCTCTTTTCTGAAACCTGTCCTTCAAAATTTACTGTTCCTGTTTTGTCTGTATTTTACCTTTGTAAAATTGTACTATTATCTTTGTAAAATTGTACTATTATCTGCATATTTATGCACTACATTACTTTAGGATCCACCCTCTGCCCCATGAATCCAGGTTAAACCTCTGTAGGATTTAATTTTCTACCAGCCAACCTTGCCTCTAATGTCTGTTAGCATGTTTGGAGTGTTTGCATGTTTGGCAACATTCTGCTAAAATGTGCAGATATTTGAGAACGGGGCCACTTCTTGAAGGATCCCACTTCACCCTCCCCATGGTATATATGGATATGCGAAAAATGTCAGAGCACAGAGTCAGATATATTTTGACAAGCATGCATGTTGTATTTATAAGTAAATAAATTCACACACATGGATATATAAAATATCAGGTTGAGGTCTGCAGAAACTCGCTGAGAAATTGCATTTCTCTTATAGGAACTTATTTGGCTTCCCATGAACATTTTCAGATGTTTCTCCTGGGAAGGAACCTGGAAATTCGCATTGAATTTCACTTTGTATGAAATTTCAGTGCCAACCCGAAAGCTTGGGGCACCACTTCCCTTCCAGCCCCCATAATAGCCCAGACAATAGACATTGCTTCTGAATGTGTTTAAGTTGCAACAGTTCTATAATAAAGTACTGTATAACAATCCATTATGAGGCTAAAAAGTTCTTATGGTAAGTTTACTAACAGCGCAATCCGACTTAACTTTTGTGCCAGTGTAACCAGCGGCGCAGCGAGAACGGGAGGCCCAAGAATGGAAAAGGGATTCAAATCCCCTCCAAAAGAGGAATTCATAGGGGATGTGAATCCCTTTTCTGTTCTGAGGCCTCCCATTCTCGCTGCACCGCTGGTTAAAAAAGGTAAAGGTGACCCCTGACAATTAAGTCCAGTCGTGTCTGACTCTCGGGTATGGTGCTCATCCCCATTTCAAAGCTGAAGAGCCAGCGTTGTCCGAAGACGCCTCCGTGGTCATGTGGCCAGTATGACTCTCCTTGCCGCAGCGCGTAGCATGTGGCTGGAACACGGAGCGCTGTTTACCTTCCCGCAAGCGGTACCTATTTATCTACTCACATTCACATGCTTTGTTACACCGGCACAAAAGTTAAGTTGGATTGTGCTGTGAAGCATGCTGCTTCAGAGGCCAATGTAGGGCAAACTGTTGCAGCACAGGCAGAAAAGAACTTGCAGGAATGTAAAACTGGGGGTTGGTGTGGGGTGAAGGGGACAGAGACACCTAAGGCAGTGGGTCCTTGGTGTGAGACTAGGGACTGTGTTGCATGTCCACAAGAGTGTCCCTAATTTCATCTGTGAAATGTTGGAGGGAAGGAAATTGGTTTTCCCTTTTCATTAAGAAAATAGTTTCCTCACATTATATACTGTGCACCCTCTAAATCAATAAAGTGCAAATGGAAGTTAAATGGAAGAGTTTTCACTTCATCCTTAGTCAGCCTCCACTGTTAAAAACTAGGCAAGAAGCAATACAGTCAGACCTCGCTTAGCCAGAGTGCTACGACAGCTTTTCTCTTCAGGAAGACTTTGATATTTTTATAATTGTAGGGAGAGGGACAGCACAAAATAGAAACTGGCTTCTGAGCCTCAGTTTTAGCATATTCATTGTATTTGATGTTTCCTGTCCTCCTCTTAAGGAGCTCAGGGTGGTGTAACTGGGATTGGTACCTGGGATTGTCCCATTTTACTCTTACAAAAAAACACTGAAGAAGGTTAGATGGAGAGGCACTCGCATGCACACAAGGCTATATAGTGAGCTTCACTGGTGAAAGGGGTTCAAGCATGAAATCTCCTTGATCTGAAATTCCCACATTGTAGCTACATTTGAGGGTATGAACAAGTGAAGGGGGTAGAGCAGGATCATGACTGCTGGCCTGACACCAGCCTGAATGCATTCATCAGAAGGTTGGAACAGAAGTTATGTGTGTAGGACCTTCTCGGTGGTAGCACCAAATTTATGGGACGTGGTCCCAAAGTGGGTCACCTGGGTCATTCTTTGTTCAATTTTTTGATGTTGGGCTAAGTAGATAGCTTTATTTCAGCAGGCCTTCAGAAACTAACAACCCAATCCTATATGACCTTCTGCCACCGGAATGAGTGTTGTGGCAGCATTTGACGCTTCACGACATTATGAAAGCGTGCAGAGCCGCACACGTCCGGCCCACTGCTGAAGTTGGCAGGGAGGATCCTGTGTATGGCAGCAGTGAGGAGAAAGCCTGCCAACTTCAGTGCGTTGGTGGGTGGGCAGATCAGGGCAGAATGGGGGGAGGACTGGGGTGTGTCAGAGGTGGCACCTCGCACAGGTGACTTGCACTGGATGCTATCACTTCCAGAGCAAGCCAACACGCCCCCTTTGTCTCTTCAGACTTGTGCTAGCTGAAGAGCTGGCACAGGTCCAAGGAGACCCATTGGAGGTCAAGGGGCACGGGAAAATATTGTCTCCGCTTAACTCATTGACTATGCTGTAGAGGAAAGGAGTGGCAGAAAGGCGAAGTAGGTGTTTTTTACTGGTTGGGTTTGGTGAGGCACTGCCTCACCTGCCTACCCTGACTGCACGTCCCTGAATATTATTATGTCCACTTCACAGCTAAGGCGGTGTGGCCAACTGAGACCCAGAGAGTCCATTCCTGCTCTTCTTTACAATTGCCTCTAGATAGACTAGCTCTGGCTCTGCCTCAAGCCACCATTTTGGCTCCATCTCCACCCGTTATTTTGTATCTGGTTGGTGAACCTCATAAAAATACAATAGTTCTTGCAAGCCTGAAGTCCACCCATCTACTATACAGCATCAGTTTTAAACAATCAACAAAGCAAGACCTTGCATTTTTATATCAGATTTTTTTAGTTTTAGACGTTTAGCAAATCCCAACAAGTTTTTCTAATATTCTTAATTTAGATGAATATTACAATACACATTTGTAACATGATGATCTGAAATAACAAAGTCTTGCAGCACAATCCTATGTATGTCTACTCAGAAGTGTCCCATTGTGTTCAGTGGGGTTTTCTCCCAGGAAAGTATACATAGGACTGCAGTCTTACAGCACAATCCTATGCATATCTACTCAGAAGTTGGCTAAGACCAGTGGCGTTTCCATGGTAGGGGCGTCATCGTAAGTCACACCGCTTCGAGTACCATGTTTAGGAACCGAAACGAGGAGGCGCCGCCCCCTCGCTGTTGCAACCATTCCGCGCAAAGAATGCGACCGGGCAGGGAGTCTCCTAGTTTGCAACAGCGAGGGGGCGGCGCCTCCTTGTTTCGGTTCCTAAACACGGTACTAGACGTGGCATGACTTACGGTGCCGCCTCTACCGTGGAAATGCCACTGGCTAAGACTAAGAGTGTATTTTAATCTAAATCGGGAGAGTCTTCTTTATAGTCTTCTTGAGGACTCACTAGCCCCTGTAGGCTCTGTGGATTTTTTTCATAGAATTAGATCGATTGGTGATCGATATTGATCAATGACTCGGGTTCATTGCCCCTTATGGCTGTTTTCCAACTATTTCAAAGGAGACTTTTGGATATTCAAGCTCAGGAGCTGCAGGGTGCAGTGAGTAAGTCTTGCTCCCCGATGTGTTTCCAGATTTTGACTAGGGTTGACCATCCCCCATGGTATCTTGCCGGGCTGACGTGTCCTACTGAATGCAGGGCTTAACTCTGGCCAAGTGTAATGTATTCCCCTCGGCTGTGTTATATGGAAGATATAATAGGATACCCTATTCAGAAGGATGTTGCTCCTGTGAGCCGGGTATGGTTGAGTCTCTTCCTCATATGATTTTGCATTGCATTTTGCATTTGCATCCATTTGGCTCTCCGCAAGAAACGTTTAGCCCCCCCCCCCCCCGCTGAGTACGTGGGAAGGCTGTTCGGATTGCATTATATTAAGGAACATCTTATCATCTGAGGATCCTGGTATAATTGAGACAGTGGGAACCTTTTTAAAATATCTCTTGAAGCACAGGAGCCGCAAATATGGTCCAAGCTTGGCGGCTAATTAATGCTTATGTGGTTTTTGTTGTTGTTGTTTTCTTTGTTGGTTTGATTGTTGATTTGTGCTGTGGTTGTTATTTGTGGTGTTAAATAAGCCATTATGGTCAATTATATATCTACTCTATACTCAGAAGTAAGTCCCATTGTGTTCAGTGGGATTTACTCCCAGGAAAGTGTGCATAGGATTGCAGCTTTAGTGTCTGTGTTTTCATTAATATCTATTTTATATAGTATCTCTATTATGTAAACTCTGCAAAAGAGCTGTGTTATCAAACTCAAGGAATTTCACACAATTTCCTGAAGGGTTGGGACCATGTCCCTTGACCCATAATTCCCTGTCTATCCCCATAATCCCATAACAAGAGAGGGCTATTTGCCTACATAACCTGCTTGTGGGCTGCCCAGAGACATCAGATTGGGCACTTTGGGGGTGCTGGAAAAGGTGTGCCTTTGGCCTGGTCCAGCAGGCATCTTATGTTCTTGAGAAGTTTATCAAGTTCCTCTGGAGATGGTTCCTCTGTGAATGGAAGGTGGACTTAGTTTGTTTGGCTTTCTGGATCACAAGTCCTGCTTTCCCTTAATCCTTCCATCCTGACACCGCAGAGTCAGGTTACTTGTTTAGTTCCACCATTAATATTCCACTTTTCCATCTAAAAGGTAATCTAAGCTGCTAATCAAGTGTAAAAATATCAGTATCAGGGGCATCACTGGGGGGGGACCACCCCAGGTGCCACCCCAGGGAGGGGTAACACCTAAATGACTTTCTTTCTATTCTATTTGTTAGTGGTGGTGCAAAAACGCACTGTGGTGGTGCAAAAACAAACTGATAGACAATGGGTTTTCCCAATCCCCGCCGCAAATCACATGGGGTTCGTATTTTCCAGGAGGCCGCCACATCGTGTGGTCTGGTATGGGAGGAGGTCCATGGGGGCGACACCATGAGATCTCATCCCGGGTGTCAATGACTCTAGTGACACCCGCCCTGATCCAGACATTAAAACAGCAAGATAAACCAGGGTTACAACAGCACAGCACTTAAAAAATTTCAGTACAAAGCAAAGTATTTGTTGAAATGGAAGTTTTCATTGCCCCACCTGAAAGCAGGTAAGGTGGAGCCAGGCAGGCCTTGTTCGGGAGGGCATCCTAATGTCTCGATTTCTGTGACGGAAAGGGCCCTGTTGCTCATGCCCAGCCAACTGTGGGAGAACACAGAGCAGGGCCTCAAATGCTGGTTTTAATGTTTAGGAAGGTTCCTATGGGCAGAGGTGGTTCTGAAGGTATCCAGGCCAAAGGTTTCACTGGAGGGGGGGCAGTACTGTAAGTTCTGCACCACTCCACTCCCCGTTTACTCCCCGGTACAAGGTGGCCCCGTCCCCTCGCTATCGGAGCCATTCCATGTGGCGAAGGCAACAGGTAGGGAGTCTCCTGCCCGTTGCCTTTGCCACAAGGGCTGCACGGAATGGCTCTGCCGACGAGGGGGCGGGGCCACCTCATACCGGGGAGTAAACAGGGAGTGGAGCGGTGCGGAACGTACAGTACTGCCCCCCCTCCAGCGACGCCTCTGATCCAGACCCAAGATAGGGTTTTCAGGGTCATAACCAGTGCTTTGAATTGAGTCCAAAACAAAATTAGCAGCCAACGAAGAAGGCTTAAAATATCATCGTATTGATAGTGATTGCTGTGTCACATCAGGTTAAATGCTGAATCGGGCTTTTTAATTCTGCATTAATGCAGGTATGTTACTAAACCTGGCTGGGCTGCAGACCAAAAAACCCAGAATGCCAAAGTTATGTTTGCACACATCCCAGTTCTGCCTGAAAGTTTATCCCATAAACGTTGAGGCTTCACTCATGCCTGAACCCAATAGAAAGAGCCTCCCTTCAATTCATTATTATAACAATACATGACTGTTTGCCGTACAAGAGAGTTCGAGAACAAGCCAACCTCTGTTCACAAACTGGGGGCTTTTATGACACAATGATCAAAAGCAATAAGATGATGAGTGAATTGCTCTGAAAACTGTCTCATTATAATTTAATTGTGGAAGCATAAGAGAAACCAGCCGGGGAGAGGGGGGCAAATGAAATCCCAGAACACCTGACATGTTGGCTCCAGAGAAATTCACAATAATTTGGTTGTTGTCCAAACTGTGTATTGCTTAGGTATAGTTGTTGTTGGGGGGGGGGGAATTCAGGAACATTTAAATACTGACATCCCCCAAATGTGTTCTCTATCTAATGGTGTAGAACCTCCCCACCTCCCCGTTATACTCTATACAAGCCTCATTGAACTGAATGGGGGCCATATATGTGAAGAATGGGAGATTCATTGCAAGTAGAGAACTAATCCAGCAGGGCTGGGCTGAGCTGAGCTGGGCTAGAACCACTGGTGTCGCTGCAGGGGGGGCGGAGCTCTAAGTTCCACCACGGGCCGACCCTCTGTTACACCAGTGTACAGGAGTCTCCTGTGCGTTGTTTTCACCGCCTTGAATGGTTCCGAAGGTGAGGGGGCGGGGCCGCTTTGTGCACCGGAGTAACAGAGGGTCGAACTTAGAGCTCTGCCCCCCCTGCAGTGACGCCAGTGGCTAGAACCTTTCTCCCTGATCTGCTGGTTTTAAATTATGCATGAGCAAAATCCATGCTGGTATCAAACACTGTACAAAGACAGACAGCAAAGCAACACATGAAAGGTCAGCCGTTCATTTTACTCACACCAAATTAAATGTCTCACATGCAGCTGAAAGGTCCGGTTCTAATGATGTGGAAATTTCACTGCACCATACCTGGATCATCAGCCTCGTATCATCTGCAGAAGGTCTCATAAAATGTGCTGAAAAGGCCGGGTGCACACACAGCCTGAAAGACATCGCATGGCTAGAATCCATTTTGTAACCTACAGAATTGTCCACAAATCAAAGATTTAGCTATGGCAGCACCTTTTGTAAAGATCTGCTGACCAGTCACTAATTTCTGCTCCGTCAGTTCTTAGCACAAGCCTTGTGCACTGCAGACAGTTTAAGTGTGTGTGGGGGGGGGGCAGCTATACACCTGGGGAGGGTTAGGACAGCACCCAATAATCAACCACATGTCCCAAATCCCATCTGCACAGCGGCCTAGTTTAGGGCTGTTTAAAAGGAAAATCTATAACTACACAGTGGTGTGCAATTATCATTTGTGCACAGCACACACACAACAAGAACACACCTTGCTTGCATGCACATGCTTTTTGCTTAGAGTCACATTCCATGACATCCTGGAAGGACATAAGAAGAGCCTTGCTAGATCAGACCAAGGGCCCATCTAGTCCAGCTTCCTGTATCTCACAGTGGCTCATCAGATGCCTCTGGGAGCATTCAAGAAGACAACAAGATACCTGTATCTTGCATCTGGCATTCAGAGATAGGCTACCGCTTAAACCTGGAGGTTGCATATAGTCATCATGGCTTGTAACCTGTGATAGACTTTTCCTCCATAAATGTGTCCAATCCCATTTTACAGGCACCTAGGCTAGGTGCCATCACCATATCCTGTGGCAAGGAGTTCCACATACTAATTGCACACTGTATAAAGAAATATTCCCTTTTGTATATTTGAACTCTCCCACCAATCAATTTTAGTGGATGTCTCCTGGTTCTGGTGTTGTGCAAGAGAGAAAAGAACTTCACTCTATCCACGCCATGCATAATTGTATATGTCTTATAAGGATCAGGAAGTCAATGCTTAAAGAAACAGTAGTCCTCTCCTACCATACATTCCACACACCAAGACAAGAAAGCAAAAGTAGTACCTTAAGAATATGGAGAGCTTTTCCTGCTGCTTGTCTCTTCCTGCTTCTGGTGGACCACGCACAACTGGTCTGGAGAAGACAGGCAATTGTCTTGAGGAAGACAGCTGAAGCCGTTCTTTCTTCCCTGAAGGCAACAACAGCGAGTCCAGCCTTCTCAGTTGTAGGAGGTACAGAATAACAGTGATGTAGACTTGAGACTATTGACTCGGACTCGGCGATTGTAAAAGACTCAAAAGACTCGACTCGAGACTTGGAACCTTTTACGACAAGTCAAATTTTATTCAGGTTTAAACCCATTTTCCCCATTTAATGGATAGGGACTCGCAACCAAAGACTCGGGACTTGGGGGCAAAGACTTGGGACTTGACTTGAGCCATGGACTCAGAGACTTGATCCACATCTCTGCAGAATAATAGCCTTCTCAGAGTAGGTCTGCTCTTGTAAGCTTGTGGTGCATGTACCAAGACTGCTTGAGGAAACTGCTCTGTAGACTGGCGGCAAGCAACCTGGGCTTGTTCAGAGCATGCCTGTGGGAGCACGACGTACCTTAGCTGGGCCTGGGGACATAAGGTGATATACAGCATTGTTGCTGCCAGAAAAATACCTCGTAATACCAATGTTGCTATTGTTGATATGGTAGAGATGATCCCTAAAAAGGGATGGTTGTTGGGATCACGAAGGGTCGGACACGACTTAACAACTGAACAACAACAGAGGTGGTTCTGGTTCTTAGAAATGAACTCTGCTGACTTTCAGAGACTAGAGCAGTGCCGTTGCTGGAGGGGAGCCGCAGGTGGGGCGATGGCGCATTTCACGTCATCACCCCACCCCCGCGTCACGATCTCGCTCCCGGAAAGGTTCCATTTGGAGCCTACCAGGAGCAAGGCGGGAGGACCATCCTCCCACCCTGAAATCAGCCCAAATGGCCTCTGCAGCCACCCTG
Organism: Plestiodon gilberti rubricaudatus; assembly: GCA_026170595.1. NCBI lineage: Eukaryota > Metazoa > Chordata > Lepidosauria > Squamata > Scincidae > Plestiodon > Plestiodon gilberti. The sequence goes on from JANXHW010000001.1 coordinate 9,227,015, forward strand.
GCTGCAAAAGAAGCCGCTGGGGCCACGAAAGCTGCCACCACAGTGGCCACTCCTCACGAGGAGACTGCGGATGGCACCTGGGGCACAGCACAAAACACACACACCCGGCCCTGGCCTGGCGACGCTACTGGACTAGAGTTGCCAACCGCCACAGGGGTGGCCTAGCGTTTGCAGGAATCAGTGTCAATCTCCAGGTGACGACTGAAAGCAATCCAGGAGATTTTAACAGGGCCTCCAGAAATTTCCAGCATTACACCATGTTAGAAAATAAAACTCCAGGAATAACTTCAGTCACAGTTGGCAAACCTGTCGGAGACTCCTTCCTCCAACACATCGCATAAAGCCTGGATACCAATCGATACTACAATTTAGCTTCAGATATTTCCCTCATGGTAATGGGTTTGCTCGCAGTATCCGGGCTAGTCCAAGCTAGTAGTTAGGAGGTCTTTCTGAAGCATCTGGGGTACCACTGACCGCAGAAATTCCAATAAAAACGATGGGTTTAAATGCATTTATATTCAGTGGCGTAGCTAGACTGGAGCGGAGGCAAGTAGTTCTGCAAGACTCCGTTACACCGGAGTCAACGGCCCCTCCCTCTTGCTGTTGGAGCCATTCTGGCGGCAAGGGCAACATGCAGAACACTCCCCTGTCGCTGCCGGAATGGCTCCAACAGCAAAGGGGAGGGGCCGCTGACTCTGGTGTAACGGAGTCTTGCAGAACTACTTGCCTCCGCTCCAGTCAAGTTTCACCTCTGTTTATATTACAGTCCTAGGCATCTTTACTCAGAAGTAGGTTCCATTGTATTCAGTGGAGCTTACTGCCAGCAAAGTGCACATAGGGTTGCAGCCTTAATTTTCTCTTTTACTTTATCAGTTAATATATTATTTCTTCCAACCATTCCCATGCGCGAGAATGATTTCCTTCTTCTTTGATACATTGGAGAATACTCTGTGGAGTCTGCAGGGAGTGTCTTTGACAAGGAGAGGAAAAATGGGTACACGTGATCAGGGTCTGGGTTCTAGAGAAGCCTGAACTGCTCTTTTCACGCAGTCATCAGCAGCTAACATAATGCAACTTTCTCATAAATAAATGCGCATTCTCATAAATATGCTCCTGGAGCAGCATATTTTTTTTCCTGTAACTGCAGTTTCTTGCACATTAAACAAAAAAGCCTTGGCACAGCGTACACCTCAGTGTGTACTTTAGCTCTGTATACACAATCTCTACATACCACTTTTTCAGGTACAGCTTCTGCACTAAAAGTCTCTTTGTGTTTGGCTGGTGATTATTACCTCAAAAAGTCCTAAACAAATGTTACTTTTAAAGCTGTCAGTGACTTAGGACTAAGGTACCTCAAGGGCTTCCTTCCTCCACATGAGTCAGCCCACCCCTTAAGATCTTCTGGGGAGGCCCTCTTGCATGTTCCATAGTCTTCTACGTTTGCTGTAGAGCCTAAGAGAGCCTTCCCTGTGGTGGCACCCACCATGTGGAACTACCTGCCACATGAACTGCAGCCGTTCCCCTCCTTGCCTGTTTTCTGGCAGAGGCTGAAGAGGCAGCTGTTTCAGCAGCTGTTCTTTGACATCCTAAACGATGGTCTTTTTAGCTCTCGGGTGTGTGTTTTCCTCTTATTAATGCTTCTTTATTGATAATGTTTTTATTGATAGTTTTCATTTGTCATTGTGAGTCATTTTGGGTCCTCTGCTGAGGAGAAAAGAGGGATAAAAATAAGGCCCTCAGATGTGTAGAAGTCAGGCACGCTGAAGGAGCAGGGCCAGGAGAAACAATTCTAATCACACACACACACACACACACACACACACACACACACACACACACACACACACACACACACACACACTGTGCCCACATTCTTTAGAACATCTGCCCAGCATTGCAGCATATTAGGCATGACATGTGTATTCATTTTGGGATGACTGAAGAATTGAGCTGAATGGGGCCCCAGGCCAGTCGCCTAGAAAATTGCCCGTAAATCCCAGCAGCCCGTCTCCTTCCCACTCCATGCCACACCATCGTTAATGCTAAAACGGGGGGGGGGGGGAGATGTTTTGCGTGGGGGGCAGGGAGCTCAGCACAGCAGCCCACAGAGAACTCCGAGGCGGTCGCCATTTTCGGAGCTCGCTCAGGAAACTGACACTGGCTGCCCCGGACAGATGCCAGCTGGGCTCTGTTCACTGGTAGGGCAAGTTCCAAGACATTGCGCTGGCAAAGTTCTCCTCGTCGTCTCTGCTATTCTGCAAAATGCTGCACAAGAGTTCATTCTATCCAGTGTGTCTGAAGTACATCTCCAGGACGTTTGACCTTCCCATTCCAGTCAAGGAAAGCGCTGGTAGAGGAGAATGAGAGCGACTACTGGCCTGAAGTGACCAGCGGCCGGCTCCTCGTTAAACAAGGGCCTCAGTCCAGGCTTCCCTTGGTCCCTGAGCAGCCGCCAGCAGCTCCCTGGGGCCTCCCTGGCAGCAGCAGTTGCAAACAGCCCCGAAGCAGCGGCGCGAGGGGGGGAAGGAACAGGTGCTGTGTGGCTTCCCACAGCTGGGACCCATGCCGAGGAGAGAGAATAAATAAGTGGTGCTCTGCGGCGGTTTCCCCAACAAGCCTGAATGAAGCCACCTACCTGAAGGTGCTTAATGGCTTTATTCTCCTGCAGCCCTGGCCTTTATTGAAAATGCTGGCAGCGTTTAACTCCTTCAGGTCCTGCACAAGGGCCACTTGTGTTCTGCCATTTCCCTAGGGACGTTTCTCTGTCCCAAAAAGAATACCGATCTCCTTGTTCTCAGGGTGGGTAGAAGGTAGTGAATGGCAGTAGATTGGCAAGGCTTCCCGACTCCAATAATTTAACAATAGCAAGGAAAATTGCAACTTAAAAAACAAAAAACCTTGTTTACAAATTCTCTGCCACAGTGCTCATTGTTTCTCTCTCAGCCTTCGTGTTCCTCACCTGCAAAACAGGAATATGCGTTGGCTGCCTTTAGCCGAATCTTTGTGCAACTCCACTGGCCAGTTTGAGAGTTTTGTATTCGAATCCCTGGTCTGTCGTAATGCAAATGAAGAGTTGTGCACTTATACTCTGGTCATTCCAGCGGATGGCTCTTCCCGTGCAGTAGGCAACGGGCTCCAGCCTCTAATACTCCGTCCTCCAGCATCTGAAAGCAGTTGTTCTAGTACGAAGTCGATCCTGCAAGCCTGAAGTCTGTCTCACCACCTGTGGGGTGAAGCTTTCCTGGAGCGCACCACTTTAAGCTGCAGGCAGGGGTGAATTACATGTCTGAAGCTCTTCCATGAAGAAAAACCCTATACATAGAAAACAAGCATGTCAAGGAGAAAGGGTGAGCATAAAGGTGGCATCGTGGACCTCTCTTCCAACGAAAAGCCACCTAACTATTGTTTACTGACAGGAAGGGCAATACACAACTCAGCTGCATTCAGCGCTGTAAAGCTGCCTTATACTGGGTCAGATCACTAGTCAATCTCGCGCAGTATCGTTCACTCGGACTAGCAGAGGTCTTTTTCATTACTTGCTACCTGGTCCTTTTTAAACACAAGATGTCAGGAATTGAACCTAGGACTGTCTGCAGGCAAAACATGAGTTCTGAAAGCCGTGTCAGCAGTGGCGTCGCTCTAGGTGGGACGGAGCTCTAAATTCTGGGTCTGCCCGTTGCTTTCACTGCACGGAATGGCTCCGAAGACGAGGGGACGGGGCCGCCTCGTGCTGGGGAGTAAGGAAGGGTTCAGAGCGGGGCGGAACTTAGAACTCCGCCCCACCTGGAGCGACGCCACTGCAGTGCCAGTCGGTCTAGATCACCCAGGGCAGAGGGCAACAGCCTGTATGAGGCTGACGACAATACTGATTTGTTTGCCAACTGTGTTGTTGTTGTTGTTATTATTATTATTATTATTATTATTATTATTATTATTAATAATAATAATAATAATAATAATAATAATAATAAGAAGAAGAAGAAGAAGAAGAAGAAGAAGAAGAAGAAGAAGAAGAAGAAGAAGAATGCTGTAACTATGACAATATTCTGGTTATGGGAAGGCCTTTGATGAGCCTAAGAGAGTCTTCTCTGTGGTGGCACCCACCATGTGGAACTACCTGCTACATGAACTGTAGCTGGTCCCCTCCTTGCCTGTTTTCTGGCAGAGGCAAAGAGGCTGCTGTTTCAGCAGCTGTTCTTTGACATCCTAAATGATGACCTTTTTAGCTCTGTGTGTGTGCGTGCGTGCGTGCGTGCGTGCGTGTGTGTGTGTGTGTTTTCCTCTTATTAATGCAGTTTGCTTTTATTGATAGTTTTCATTTGTCATTGTGAGTCATTTTTGGTCATCTGCTGAGGAGAAAAGAGGGATAAAAATACTTGTTTGGACCACCTGATCCAGTGAGTGGCTGTTCATAATTTACAAGGTTCAAAGGTGACAAAAGAGCTCCTTAGGCTTCCAGTTTCTGAAGGAACCAAACGGGCAGCAATCCTAAGTGCACTTACTAGGGAGAGAAACAGCACAATCCAAACTAAGAAGTAAGGCTGCAATCCTCTACACACATTTTCCTAGGAGTTGCAGCCCAATCCTACCTAAGTTCCCACACAGTGATGTAGTGGGGCCAGCGCAGGCTGTGGTGCATCCTGCGTGGGAATTTTGCAGGCTGGAGGTCCCCTCGGGGTAAGGGGACATTTGGATGCAATGCGCACCACCAGCACCGCCAATCCTGCCCCCGTCCTGGGCCTGATCCTCCCACCCCACCCCCATCGCTACCCATCCCTGCCCCATTACACCTCTCCCCGCCCCCCCCCCCCCGCCCCGTTCCACCAGAACTCACCTTCTGCAGCCCATCCTGCTCCTTCTGGTGTTCCACGCGAACTGATGCAGGCCGATGCAGGATTCACGCCAGGCCATTGCAAAGTGCTTCCCGGCAGTTTTGTGACAGCAAGCACCAGTGCAGCGTGCGCTTTGATAGGGGAGGATTGTGTCGTAAGTCCCATTGAACACCATGGGACTTAATTCTGAGAAGGCATGCATAGGATTGGGCTCTAAGTCCCATTGTGTTCAGTGGAGCTTATTCTCAGGAAAGTGTGTATTGGATCGCAGCCAAAGTCTCATTGGACACCGTGCTACTTACTTCTGGGGGAAAAAATGAATAGGATTGTGCTGTAAAAATCTTGATGAACATTTGGAAAACTGATGAAGAAGTTCTCGATGCGTTTCTGAGGAATTAAAGATGCAACGTAAGGTGCCAGTTTCTTCCCTTGTGCGTTTTGCAACCTACACGAAAATAGGTCTTTTTGCCAGTGAAATAAAACTCTTGTGCAAAGAACTATTTTGTCACCAAAACGTGTGTGGGATACATGCACTCTTTTCTTTGCTAAGATACTGGGGACTCACTCCCCACCTCACACATTGGTCTTAAAAACAATAATGCTCAGCTCTGTTCAGAGAATATTCTCTCTCTTCCGTCCCTTTATGGCGTTTTGGTGTTATACACTCACTTCTGCTGGGAGTCAAACTTCAGCGAACAATGCAGTGAAGTAACTTTTCCTTTGCTCCCTTCTTTTTAGCAGATTACAGTAGTCGAGAACAGAAGCAGGGGCGAGGGGGAATCCTAAAGCTTTGACAGATGGTACCCAGCGCTTGACTCCTGCTGAGCTCAGCAGGGCCGATGGTTCGGACTGTCAAAAAGACTCTTGCCTATGAAGTGAATAACAAAGTGGGGCCTGCCAGCCTGCTTCCTATAGAAAGCCTGGAGTTGGACGTGTCACTCTTAGCTTTCTTTCAGTGCAGCCGGGGGGAGCTGCAGAAACTTCTGAGAGCTTTCGGCTGCCCTATCCGGCAAGCAGATGCTTTGCTGCTGGAGAAATAAGTTGGGGATGGAAATCAAAGCGGCAAAGAGAAATGCGGTAGGCCTGGAGAGAATGCCGTTCAGGTCTCGCTGGGAAAAGCACCGGTGCTGAATTGGGACGGCTTCAAAGAGGATTCCGTCTCCAAAGGAAGAACAAGGTGCCAAATAGACGCCGGCTTCTTTCTTTCAGAACGGCTTTGCCAAATGAACTACTGCCAAAACGCATTGTGGGGTGTTTTTACTACACAGAGCCTCTGAGCAGAATTTTTGTCAGTTACTTCTCAGCTGCAACCTGCTGGCAAGCCTGTTCTTCCCTCGCTCCAGAAATGCCCCCACCCAGCTACAGAGCCATGCCGCTGAAAGAAGACCAAGAGAATTGCAAAGCTATATGTTCTGGTAAGCCTAACCCTTTTTATTGGATGGGGTAGATAATTGTGTTAGCTGTACTGTTGTGCTGTTACGTACATGATCGCGCTTTGTGTGGCAAAGGCAGTCACCACCGCTGGCCAAATGTATATGTTCATTACAGTGAACGTCTATATGGACATCTGAACGCTGACAAGCTCAGGAGAATTTTGTGACTGTCTGGAAATGGATTTACTTCCCCACTTTTTGGAGGTCCACAGATGCTGTCCATTGCATTGAAGTGACTCCCAACAGTTCTGAAAGAGGGCGAAATTTATAACATTCATTTGGGATGTGACCAGTCATCAGTTGTTAGATACTCATATTAAGCTGCTAAAGCAGGCTGCCAGCATTCAAACTTTAGGGTAAATTATGTACAGTAGTGTTATATCCTACTGTGTTTTGCTAGATTGACCCTCCTTAATTCTCGTTCCTGTTTAGCATATAAGGAAACAAGTGAGCAAAGCTTCTTGGTGTGTTGAAATCAATGGAGCTTACTCCCATATAGACATGTTTAGAACTGAGATGTCAAGAATATAGCAAACACTTAACTTCAGTCATTCTAAGCACACTTACCTTGGATGTCATTAAGGTCAACAAATTTTTAAAAAGGTAAAGGTGACCCCTGACAATTAAGTCCAGTCGTGTCCGACTCTAGGGTGTGGTGCTCATCCCCATTTCAAAGCCGAAGAGCCAGCGTTGTCCGAAGACGCCTCCGTGGTCATGTGGCCGACATGACTCTCCTTAGCGCAGCACATAGCATGCGGCTGGAACACGGAGCGCTGTTTACCTTCCCGCAAGCGGTACCTATTTATCTACTCGCATTAACATGCTTTGGAATTGCTAGGTTGGCAGGTGGCATTTAAACATTTGTAACTGAGGTGGAATTTAGCATGCATTAATTGCTATTTTTTAATTTATGTATATTTTAAAAAAATATGTTTTTCATTTCCACCAACTCGTATCCAAGGCGACTTGAAAACAAATATTAAAATGGCATCAAAATACAATAGGAACAGTTCAGAACAAAGCACTCTTGAGCTATATTCTCCTTACTTGGCAAGATACCTAATCTGAAAAACATGCAATGTGTAGAGAATATGAAGACAGAGCTTGAGTTCATAGTAAATTTCTGTAGCTACACAGCACATAACGGAAACGTCTTCTGTATTGTTTGTGGGGGTGAGCTAAAAGCTATCACAAATGAATGTTTAGCTCAAAATTGGGGGATCAGAGACAAAACGTCTCCCCAAATCACTCCTGCCCTGCTTTTTTTTGCCACTGCTTGTTTCAATAGCAACACTACTTCCATCACTGTCCCTCTTGGCAGTTTCTGGTGGCCATATTTTTTTTACCCAGAAGTCCCCTCAGCACATTATGACATGATAGCATGGCATTGTGGCACAGGGACTTCTAGGTTAAAAAAATGAAATAAACCAAAACATCCACACAGTGTGGTGTAGTGGTTAGAGTGTCAGGGTAGGCTGGGGAGACCTGGATACAAGTTCCAGCTAAGTGATGAAGCTCATTGAGTGACCTTGGGCCAGTTACTATCCCTCAGCTTAATCCACCTCACAGAGTTATTGTGAGGATAATGTGGCTGAAGGAGAAGTATATACATTACCCTAAGCTCCTTGAAGAAAGGGCTTGATAAGAATGTAACAAACAATGAAAAGCAGTCATAAATATATGATAAGAAGCATGGCTCAACACTCAGGTGTTTCATTAACTTCAACATATATACCACGTAGGATAGTATGCAGTGTATAATATATACTGCATGCAATACACTATAACAGTGTTTCTGAAACTGTGGGTCACGACCCCCAAGTGGGTCACGACCCGATTTTTGGTGGGTCACGAACGCTGCCTGCTGCCCCGCCCATACTGCCGGGTTGCCGGATTTTTATGTGTACAGGGGTCTTCGGCCCATTCCAGGCTGATGAAAACAATGTGACAAGGCCAGGAATGGGCCAAAAACCAGCATGCAGAAGCTCCAGCAGTGGGCTGTTTGCAGGGAAAAAACACAAAAGCCCGACAACCCAGAAGTTACAGCAGTGACATGATGAGGTCACTACCATTACTTCTGGGTTGCCAGGCTCCAAGCTGAAGGTGAGTCGCGGAGTGGGTAAGTTTCAGAACCACTGCATTATAGGATAGAAATATATTATCCTATAGTATATAGGCTAGAGGTTCTCAACCAGTGGTACTAGTACCACCAGTAGTACTTTGGCCAACTGCTGGTGGTACTTGGGACTACCAAACCACTGGAACCCCGCTCTGATGCGGCGCTTTTGGTGGTGCATTTTAGCTCCTGAGAAGCTCCTGCCTTTGGCTGAGCCTCTCAGGAACGCTGAGACACTCCCACCCGCCCAGAGCCTCCTAGTCCTACCTGCATTTTAGGGCCTCCAAAAACCTGAAAACCTGGAAGTAACCGGCGATGATGTAATCGCCAGTCACTTCTAGTGGTATACAGCAAGAGAGTAGTGCCGGAGGTGGTACTCAGCCAGGAAGGGGTTGAGAACCCCTGGGACTACAATGTACATACAGTACTGTGCTACATAATCTGTCTATGAATTTCATTCATTCAGTGGGCATGATCCACCAGGAATTTCTCTTGCATGTACCCTCCTGAAATGATTGGGAAACTGTATAAGAGCACTGGAAAATCTCCCTTCAGATAATGGGCCTTATTAACATGAAAATGGTATGGGACCAAACATAATCCTACACTGATATTAACAGCACAATCCTGACGATCGTACCAGCGATGGAACAAGTGTTCTGTCGTCGTAAGCAGTCGCAAACATGCCGGAAAGCACATTTGCAACTACTCGGGAGCAAGGGAGGCCAGCACAGAGGCCAGCCTCCCTCGCCGGAGCGCTCGTATGTCCGCCAGACGAGGTGAGTCGGGATCCGGCGGGGGCGGTTCGGAGGGCGAGGGTGGGGGCCATTGGCCTAGCCAGCCTGGGAGGGGGCGGGGGATGGCCTTGGCCATATCCCTATCCCCGCCAAGCCGGCTAGGCCGTTACACCGCCTCCGCTACTTCCGCCAGCTATTTAGCTGGTGGAAATCAGAGGATGCCAATCGGGGAGGCCTGGATTTACACCCGGGGAAGGGGATTTACACCCGGGGACGAGCGTCCCCTTTGCTGAGTAGACCTCCGACCCAGTGGCAGAATGGCCGCCGGGGCTCAGGATCCGGTGGGCGGACCTTGGCCGCCGGCCAGATCCTTGCACTGGATTGCGCTGTCAATCTCTGTTATATAATCCTTCACTTAAAACCTGGTTTCTTTATTTGTTTGTCTTTATATGTAATATAATTTTTGAGTCATGGCACGTAGATGTGCTGAAGGTGACATCCAAAAAAAGGATAAAACTAAAGTTTAAAATTGCAACACACAGCAGACCACCCAGCAAACTAACAGAAAATTTTCACAAAGTGCAGAAATATAAAAGAAACCAGTGAATTCTTGGGGGCAGCGAGAGGAGGAAAGTCTTCCAGTGGCCAAAGGCAAGAAAGCAGATGAGTGTTCTTACTTCCCATCAGAAGTTATATTTTGAAATGTGGTCTGTAAGCCACCTTATAGACCTGCTCGGCCTAACGGTGGGATAAAAATGTATTAATAGATCAAATAAAGATCTAGAGGGTTTTTTTCTTTCCTATAAATGCAAGTAGTTCTCTGCAGGATAGATTCCCACCCGCTCTCTCTCTCTCTCTCTCTCTCTCTCTCTCTCTCTCTCTCTCTCTCTCTCTCTCTCTCTCACACACACACACACACACACACACACACACACACACACACACACACACACACACACACACACACACACACCACCCCTGTCTGCATCTCAGTGAAAGCACAATGTGTTGGCAGGTGTTGTTTGGCCCAGGAAGCAAAATCTCTGGAGCCCCCATCTGTTGCACCTGCCCTTCTGTGGCTAGAATCGATGTCTTCATTGATTGTGAGTTAGGGCAGAGTGCCAACCTCCTGCCCCCTTCCGAGACAGAGCCCAATCAGGTGCTTAGAGAAGACTTCAGAAAGAAGCAAAACCATGTCCTTTCGTGGATGTGAGAGAAAGAGGATGAGTATGTGAGAGCGAATTGCATGTTATGAGGGACATGCAGGGGTTGCTAGGTCTGGATTTCCTTTGTGACACTAGTGCAGGGGGTTAAAGGCATTGCAGAATCGGTATGTGCAGGGAGGTGCTGAACTCTTCCTCTACCCCACAAATCTCTCCAGCAAATCTCTCCAGTCTTCTGCTCACTTGCTTTTTGTTTGCTTTTTCCAGATTTCCCACAAGTCTGGAAACAAATGCAAGGAAGAACGGCTGGGTGGCATTGCAGGGGAGAATTGGCATGTATCGGAAGGTGAAGCACACATGCTCTTCCTGGTTCCTGCCAACTCTACTCTATAATGCTCCCACCGTTCGTGCCTGCTTTTATGTTACCTGGTAGACAGCTGTTCAGGAAGCACATGTTTGCAGCATAGCAACCCAAGGTTAGAAGATGTTTGGGAGATGATAGTTAGAGAGCTTTCTTTACTTTTCAGTGAGACCTTTCAAAGCTTTGAGAAAGTCACACCAGACAGGAAGCGAGAAAAGAGCCCACTGCACACATTATGCTCAGTTGCATGTAGAGCACTATATGTGATGGCCCAATGTGCATGTCGACTTTTAAAATAGCCCCATGTGCAGTCATTCACACAACAATGTGTGTGTACATGTCCATGCATGCAGTATAAAGTGTGGAAAGAGAGAGTCTTATTTCTGAGAAAATACACTGATTAGGATTGTGCTGCATGTTGTTATTGAATTTTGACTAAAGAAAAAACTAAGAGCAATTTGAAGAGCCCCACTTGGTCAACATATCTGTAGGAATTTTAAGGGAATGGTAAATGAAATCAACCCTGACTGTTCCCTGGAAGGACAGGTACTGAGGCTGAAGCTCAAATATTTTGGCCACCTAATGCGAAGAGAGGACTCTCTGGAGAAGACTCTGATGCTGGGAAAGACTGAAGACAAAAGGAGAAGGGGAAGGCAAAGGATGAGATGGTTAGACAGCATCACCGATGCAACGAAGATGAAAATGAGCGAACTCAGGAAGATAGTGGAAGACAGGAAGGCCTGGCGGGATATGGTTCATGGGATCACGAAGGGTCGGACACGACTTAACGACTGAACAACAACAACAAAAATGTTGCCTTGATAATTTTTCATAATGAATTATACTATATTGGCATATAATTTTCTAAAATACATAAACAAGAATTTCACAGTGCACTCCTATGCATGTCTACTTGGAAGTAAGTCCTATTCAACTCAGTGGGACTTACTTCCATGTATGTGTGTATTGCAGTAAGGATTGCAGCCTTAGGGCGCAATCCTATCTGGCTACTAGGCCGGCATAGGACCTCTGCGCCGGTCCAGGACTGTCACAAAAGCTGCCATTATTAAGCATGTTGCGCTGGCCCCTGTGGGCCGTATCCAGACGACATGCGGCCCAGGTAAGCTGCAGCTGGGTTGCATGGCATAGGGGCAGGAGGAGGGCATTCTGGGGGAGGGGGAGGGCATGGGTGGGCAGATCGAGCCTGGGAGGGGTTGAATCAGCGGCAGCAACATACTCCATATCCTATCCCCCTCTCAGGCCCATTTCTCCAGACACAGGTAGCCTTGATTTTCACCAACAAAGTGGCAGGCGCAGATCTGAGGAGGCCCATTGCAGGGACTGGGGCTTTACCTGGGGTAAGGGAACAAATGTTCCCTTTCCTCAGGGAGACCTCCAACCCTGCCTACTCTGCTCAGGATACAGCATTACCGGCACCGGCATAGTTGGATCGCTGAGCAGAGTGTAGGATAGGATTGGGCCAGCAGCGTCACTGCAGGGGGGCGGAGCTCCAAGTTCCGTCAGGCTCTGACCCTTCGTTACATGACGGGAGAAAGCGGCCCCGACACCCTCGCCTTTGGAGCCATTCCGGCCGACGAAAGCAAGTGCGGGAGGCTTAGGAGCAAGTGCTTTTGTCGGCCGGAATGGCTCCAAAGGCGAGGGGGCGGGGCCGCTTTCTCCCGTCGTGTAACGGAAGGTCAGAGCCCAACGGAACTTGGAGCTCCACCCCCCCTGCAGTGACGCTGCTGGATTGGGCCGTTAGTCTAAAATCTGGAAATGATGACATGTGTGATTGATCACTTGGTGAACTTGTGTGGTTTCTGGAACTTTGACTGTGGTATTCAAACTCCACATAGGTGTAACTGCTTTTTTGACAGGTTTCTATACTGCCCCCTGGATGGGCTCTTAATACAGACCTGCAGCAGTGTTTCTCATCCACCAAGAGTGGGGAAGAGGGTGAGCCTGGAGACTGCACTATCCAGTGCACAATTATTTCACAAATATTTCACTGTGTCTAGTTACTAGACTCTAGTACATCCCATAGATATCCTTGTTTGTACCTCCAGAGTCAATCTTAAAAGAACCTGTTCTGGTGAAGTTAAAGGAGTCCAAAGCCTTTATCTTTCATGTTACCCTTACAAAGGCAACAAAGATTTATGTACACAACGAGAGGGTTGCTGTGGGTTTACTGGTGTTTTGTTTGTTGCAAGATGCGAAGACCAGTTTGCATGTTATGATGATCTCCACCTGGAGGCCCATTTTCAATCTCTCCATATTGCAGCTGTCGTGGACATTGTTCGTGTGCACTGGATCAACAAGGAGATTGAGTTGTTTTCTGCATGCGACAAACATTTTATTTTGGATACTGGGGCAAATATCCCATCAAGGCTTTCTTTAGACAAATATGTTCTTCTTACCTGCTATGAGAGGGGAGCAAGCCTCAGGCTTGTGCACATCCCAGCCCAGCTCTCCTCTCCAGGACCGGCATCACTGGTCAACATGGTTGGGCAGCTGATGGAGGCCTAGAGGCCTGTGAAGGGCCCATTGCCAACCCCTGAGACCACCCCTGATGTGGTGTGGTAGCCTCAGTGCAGTGCTGGCACAGTGACAGGGCGGCGCGATGCTGTCTCGGGTCCATCACCCCTGTGCTTAAAAAACAACAACAAAGAACCCTTCCCGTACTCCTCGTGTGTGGTCATGAAATCTGGAAGTGCAGGACTTCACTTCCAGTGCAGGAAGTGCAGGAGTTTCAAGGCAAAATGAGAGGAGCACAGTAAGGAGGGGAATGATCTCTCCCGAGTGGCAGGTTGGAGGGTGGCAGTTGCCGCAGAATCTGGGTGAAAGGCTCCCCCAATCCACTGACCCCTCGCAATCTCCTGCAGATGCACCCCGCATTAGGTGGCCTCCTGGATGGCCTGGTAGTGCACAGTGACACTCTTGGGTCAAGAGCGTCACTTCAGTGCCTTGGTGAAGTTCAGACTAGACTACTGCAATATCCTCTATGTAGGACAGTCCTTGGAAATGGCTTGAAACTATAGCAGGTGCAAAACGTCCTATCATCTGGGTTCTGAGTTGGTGAAAAGACTCTACATCCATTCTAAAACAGCTCCATTGCTTACCAGTTTGTTTCTGGGCCCTGTTCATGTTGCCTAATATCTATACCATCGACGTCTCAAGTATCCCAAGGAGTGCCTTCTCCCATGTGAACTAGCAGTTTGCATTTATCTCATAACACAGGAAAAATTGACCAAATATGGTCCCTTTGGTTCATTTTCCATTTATTACAAAAGGAATGCCAGAGAGTTCCAAATGAAATGGGCCGTTTGATTCATTCAGACTTTTTTTTAACTGTACGTATAGTGTAAAAAAAGCAACAGAGCTTATCTACCATGAGTTCCTTTGGCAGCTGTCATTTTCCCCCACAATATCCCAGACATTGTGTAGAATTCTGGGAGAAAATGGTGGCCATCAACAGGGGCAGCCGTTTGTTCTCCATAGTGGCACAACAACTGATGCATTATGGGGGGAAAGTGGTAGCAGGCAAGGAGCAGCTAGCAACCAAAAGGAAATCTATTGCTCCTTTTAAACTTGAAATAGTTTAAAAAAAAAGTTCCTGCACTTCAGTTAAGGTCCTCCAGCCCTCCCCCCAAAAGCAAACGTGGTAATGAAAATAATCAAAATAACACTCAAAACGCATGCAGTGTTAAAATTTGAATAATGAAACAAAACTAGTAGAAAAATGAAATTTTAAAAACTCTTACACCCCCAATATGAATTCATCCCTGGGTGTTAAGAGCGACTCATGAGACCCTGCTTTAGATCTTCTATTTAGTTCCATCTGTGGAACTCCTTGCCATGAGATGTGATGATGGCACCTGGCCTAGATGCCTTTAAAAGGGGTTTGGACAGATTCATGGAGGAAAAGACCATCACAGGTTACAAGCCATAAGCAACCTCCTGGTTTTAGAAGTGGGTTTTCTCTGTGCCAGGTGCAGGGGAGTGGCAGCAGGAAACAGGTTATCTTGTTGTCTTGTGTGCTCCCTGAGGCATCTGGTGGGGCCACTGTGTGATACAGGAAGCTGGACTAGATGGGCCTTTGGCCTGATCCAGCAAGGTTCTTCTTAGGTTCTTATGCTCATTCCATCACGGAGGTAAGTTTATCATCTGCCAGGAGCAGGGTCTTTTTCTACAGTGGCTTGGAGATGTGAAATGCTCTCCCTGTCAGGTCCACATGTGATCTTTCCTGGCATCCTTTTCTAGTCAGGTGAAAACCCTTTTGTTCGGTCAGAAGTTTGGGGATTTGTGGAGTTTCTTATGCAGTTTGAATGTTTTGTTTTTATTCATTTAAGTATCGTTTTTCGTTTTTCGTAGCGTGTGTGTTTTAATTTGTATTTTTAAATTGCAGTGAACTGTTCCGAGGACACTTTCCTGATAAAAGGAAGTTTATGAATAGTATACATGAATAAATAAAAATGTCAAGGCATGTCCTTTTTTTGGCTTACATTACTCTACATACAAAGTACAATTTACAACGATGGTGCTGTATACATAATTAATAATCATAATTTCATTTTTTAATTTGATTCCATTCATTGCTTGTATCTCTCAGTTTTCCTCCCAAAGCAGTTAAGAACAACAAACATAAGAAAAAGACAATAGTATTAATTTATATCAGGCAATATCAATAAAGCAGTAAACTTATGAAACAATTATCCCGTAACAAATACAATTCAACACAATTCAAATGCACCACAATTCATTTAAATAAATAGAACAACAGTTTAACAAGCATTTCAAAATCAATTATACAACAATAATATCAATATTTTAAAGACCAAAGTGATACATATTCACTTAACACAGCATAATTAGAATTAAAAAAAAAAAAAGCATAGGGTCTTCCTGAATCTATCCATATACACATCTTTCATTCTGAGTACAAATTCAGGGAGACCACCTTAAATGGCAGAATCTGATATAAGATATCTGCCCCAAGAAGTTTACAATCTCTATTCTGCTTTCTGCTCATGGTAGATGCATGAAATGTATGAAGCAGTCCTCAACAGATGTCATGGATGTTTCAGTGGATTCTTAGAAACAGACACTAGGGGGAGCTCTCTGATCGTTCCATTCTCTAGGAAATTATCCCCCCCCCCTTTAAATTAACAATAATGTCATTTTTTACAACTTTTTTAACCTTTGCAGCAAGAAAAATTACTAAGACAAATAAAAAAAAAATCCTCACTGCCTGGTTTCTAGACAGGAGTAGTTTCCAAGTAGTTTGCTGTTTTTACTTGTCCATTAAAAATAATATTCACATTCTATGATGTTTAAAAATTCACAGGACATTATCTTTTTGCAAAAGTATCAAGTGCCTCTCACAGTCAACTAAAACATGTTGATCTTTTGCATCAGAGCTTAACTTGCTCCTAGCAAATCACTGAAAATAGATTTGTATGGTTTGGAATTACAGTTTTACAATAGGTATAAAGTATGGCATTGTTTGGTCATTGGCCTCTGGTGGGTCAATAATTGTACTTTCCTTCAGAGGCTTATGTGCGTTGTGGAAGAATACAAATTCAATATGATGCCTTTCTAAAAACACATAGACATTTTTTTCTCCAGTAATGATACACAATCTTAATTGCTATTATTGCATATACTTGAGCATTCAGATAAAGGTGAAAATTCAGAAATTGCAAACTTTCGCTCAAGCATTTTCACATTAAGGATCAATTTGGCTTAACTCTGTAATCCTCATCCTCAATTGAAAAGGATCTTGCATTTATTTATTAACTGACTGGCTGAATTAATTAATTAATCAATTTCTAATTAATTAATTAATGGGTGTTTTATGGCACCTCCAGATTTGCCCAATGTGGTTCACAGAACAATAACAAAAAAGGAATAATAAATAGATCCTTTGTAAATTTTAAAAAATGTAAAAATCAAGAACGGCACAGCAGCAGATTAAAAAAAAACACAAAACACATTACAGTACATCTGAGTCAAACTAAGAACCGTTTCAGAAACAGCAACAGTAAACCATCATCGAAATGTAAAAGCTTGGTTGACTAAAAATGTCTTCATCTGGCACTGAAAAAGCAAAAGCATAGGCACCAACTGTATGGACTTAAGGGGGGTATTCCACAAATGGGGTGCTACCACAGAGAAGTCTCGACCCCCTGCATGATTGGAGTGTCAGCATTTGTAAGGTGAGCACCGAAATTTTGAAAAAGTGAACTTCGAAGTGCATCTTAGGTAGGCTTACCAGATCTCCAACCGGGACAGAGTGCTAGACCTTTAGGAGAAGGAATGTGGGCAGGTGTAGTTTGTTAAACCTTAGAGCACAATCCTAGGCATGTCTACTCAGAAGCAAGCCTCATTGTGTTCTGAGCAGACATGCCTAGGATTGTGCTCTAAGGTTTAACAAGCTACACTTGCCCACATTCCTTCTATTATTAATTATTATTAACAGTATTTATATACCGCTTTTCAACAAAAAGTTCACAAAGCGGTTTACAGACAAAATCAAATGATCAAATGGCTCCCTGTCCCCAAAGGGCTCACAATCCTTCTCCTAAAGGTCAAGCACTCTGACCCGGTTGGAGATCTGGTAAGCCTAAGCATCTTAGGGTTCCTTCCAAGGAGAAACATCTTCGAAACATTCAAGGGAAGACATACACGTTTCTCGAAGACAGGTGACATTTCTCAGGAGGTTTCTGTACCTCCTTAAGCCCCCACCACCAGTCCCTAGTTAGTATGAAGTATTGTTACACCATTGCATTTGGCCCAGTTCATGCATATATAACCTGAGCAGCTGGTGGCTCTTTGAAGTGGTGGTACCAGGACAGGAAGGCCTGGCGGGATATGGTTCATGGGATCACGAAGGGTCGGACACGACTTAACGACTGAACAACAACAACAACCAGATCTACAAAGTAAGCACACAGGGAAGATGATCAACAGCACAATCTCAAACAGGGTCACTCAGAAGTAAGTGCCATTGAGCTCAATGGGGCCTACTCCCTGTAAGTATGCTCAGGATTGCAGTTCCAGTTGCATAAACACTTTGAGCTGGTTGGAATAATCACTAATTCAAGAAGCCCACTCATAAGAAACATGTGAGCAGAGTGCACAAATCCTGACACCTTGCATCCATGGGGATTTGGGGTATTTCGTTTCACTCAAACCCGCATGCACCCGCATAACACATGCTTTTAAAATAGGATGAACCGTGGGGCCAGAAGTGGGAGGAGAGTGGAGCGCGTGGAGCAGCTGCTCCAGGCGCAGGCGGACCTACCGGTCTCGTCAGCGCGCGGTGTTCGGAGAGTGGAGCAGCTGCTCCAGGCGTAGGCGGACCTACCGGTCTTGTCGTGGCGCGGTGTTCGTCCTGTTTTTGGCCCTCCCGCCCTCCCTGGAGTCCATACAGCTCCGAAATAGGTAGGAAACCGGCGGGGGGGGGGTCGGTGACGCGCTGGGCGCGTCACGTCACCTAGGCCCCGCCCCCTTCCTCCGGGCGCCGGGAGGCCTAGTTACGCCTCTGCGTGGGGCCCCCATGCATTGAAGTGAAACAGCCTGAATTTCCGCTAACGTGAAGGGCAGGCAGGGCCAGTTTGCGCACACTCTGTGAGCTCATGTCTTTTACCACATGGGGCCCGTTGAAAGTATCATCTGAACCAGCCCTTCTGTGGGTTGAGACCTTCCTTACCCTACTGGGCCTCATCCATGTAGGACTACAGCCACAGTGGCAGACATGCAGCGTTGCAGTCAGGCTCTTCTAGACCTCTCTGCAAGTCTTTCTCCACCCCAGGCACTCAGGAGAAGAGCCGTATACAACGAACTGGTCCAGAATGGCCTTGTCGATACTTGTAGGGAAGGAGTGGAAAGACTTTCCTGGAATTGGCCTGGCTGAGATACTGCATGCCTAACAGAGATGTATCTAGCACGGGAGGACTGAACAGACTCTTCTAGGATGGCTTTGTCACTACGCTGGGCGCACAGGAGTGAGTCCTGCTCACCACTACTGGGGAGGGGCCATAGCTCTGTAGTAGACTACATGTTTTGCATGCAGAAGATTGCGCTTCTATTCCTGGTATCTCCAGGTGGTGCTGGGGAAAGATGCCTGTCTGAAAACGTAGCCTAAACAGCTGTTGCCCATCAGTTGTAGATGGTCCAATGGTTTGACTGTGATGTAACTTCATACATGTCACACAGGATCACAACTTAAAACATGTCTTTGAGGAGAAACATGGAAATGCAACAGTCATGAGCAGTTTGTTAAGAATTGCATCAGGGAACCTGCTGTAGTCCTGAGAAGCGCCTTAGGGGATGACTGCAGACAGGGCCTTTTCAGTGGTGGCACTCCGGGAATGGTCTCCTTGGGGACACTTGGCCAGCACCAACTTTGTGATCCTGTTAGCGTCAAGTTAATACAGTGTTATTCTCTGGGCTTCTAATGTGTAGCTTTAATTTTGCTAAGAGATCAAAGACTCTTCTGACACCTTCAAGACTAACAAATTTGTGGCAGAAGCTTTTGTGGGCTACAGTCCAGTTCATCAGATGAATGAAGTTTGGCAAAGGTGTATGGATGGATAGCCAACTAGACAGTTATATTGAGTATTGAGGAAAGAAAATGGTAAACGGAGAAGTCAAATTACCATGTTTCTAGTTTAACTGCTCTTGTTTTATGTCTGTAGTTTTAGCAATTTTATTGCTGCCTTTACTTCTGTTTTTTGGCTGCTGTTTTATTGTTTGCGTTTTTTAATTGAATCAAGTTGCTAATTGTATTTTTTCTGTAGTGCTGGGAAAGCCATTTGGGAAGTTTCAGTTGAAAGGCAGCCTAGAAATCTTTTACTGCCCAATCTTATGGGCCAGTTAAGGCGGCAGATCTAGTGATTTGCTGCCTTAAGTGACCTTGCGACAGCACAAACGTCATACTGCCACTGTGCACTCTGGAGCAGCCAGTGGAAATAGCCAGAGGCTCTGTGTTCCCACCGGAACCACCCGGCTGCTCCACCAGTGCGGGTAAGGTGGCGGAGGGGGCATTTCGTGGGCGGTTCAGGACAGGGAGTGGGCGGAACTGAGGGGGCAGGAGGTGGGAGATCTTGGTGGCAGTCATGCATGCTGGAGAGTCATGGATACCACCCTTTTCTGACCCGGAACCACCCCCTTCCTCTCCTCAGACTTGCGCCAGCAAAATAGCTGGTGTGGGTCCAAGGAGACCCAATGGCAATCAGCAGCCTACTGGCAGGTACATAAACGGTATTTTTACTTACCTCTCGCTGGCCATCTGATCACCTCCCCACCATAGCATGCAGCATGTGCTCCGTTGGCGCAGCTGCACACTATGGACTGGCGGGGGGGAGGATTGGGCCAACAAATACATACTGAAAAAAAACAAAGCAACTGAAAGGGCTGTTTTATCAGAGTCAAAATTAATTTGAAATCCTCCAGTGAGGGATGTTTGCATGATCTTAATCTGCACTAACAGAAAACCAAATTTTGACCACCTTAATGACTATGGTCTGGGTACCATGGGCACAATCCACCAAAACGTCCTCTTGCATAAGCCTCCTTGCAAAGAACGACTGTATGTGCAATCGTATGTGCTACGACTGTATGTGTATGGGTTTGTGCAAGAGAGCTTCCAAGTGCATTGTACCAAATACTTTCAAACAAGCAAACAAACAAACAAACTGTGGGTTACATCTGTCTCCTGAATGATATGTAATAAGATTTACTTAATCCGTTTGAAAGGGGGAAAATGTTTTTGTCCCCAAATTTGTTGCAACATCTGAAAGTTCATGAGGTTGTGACCCCTCGTTCAGTAAAGGATCTCTTACCACCTGCAAATGTTCCGGGAAAGCAGTTGGGAACAATAAAACACGTGCCGGTTAACTGTTACCCGGGCAACGGTTATGGTTCATCTGTAGGAGGTTCTCCAGCCCTGTGGCGGCTTTGTCTACAGGAGACATGAGCCAGCTGTTGCGGAAAAACCATTGTTGTGTAGATCATTGTGAAATAATGGTCAGCACACAAGCAAGCCCCTGTTAGTTTTCAGAGGGAGGTGTGTTTTGTCCTAGCATGAGGGCCCTCTCTCTCCAAGAAAGCATGTTGGAAACAGCCCTTTTTATTCACTGTCATGTACAAGCATAAATAGCTATTCAATAGAACAAACACCATGACATTAACTGACACTGCCTGAGGGCCCCTTCCAAGGCTCCTTGTATGGGTGTGGGCACTGGCGTCGCTGCAGGGGGGTCGGAGCTCTAAGTTCCGCCGTGGTCCGACCCTCCGTTAGCGACCCTCCCTGCAGCGATGCCAGTGGGTGTGGGAGCTGTGGCTGCCTGGGCGGCTCCCATGCTGCACTGGTAGTCAGGAGACCCCAGTCACACCCTGCTGGTTTCCCAGACCACTGTTGCCCCTCTGGAAAACTGGAGCAGCGTTGCTGTGGCAAAGAGCCATTGCACGGGGTCGTCCCTCCTAGCCTGGCTGTTGCGGTGTAACTGGGGTGAGCCCATGCAGCTGTGCCTTGCACACTGTTGCAGTTTCAGAAGGGACCCCCATTCTCACATATCAGTCTTGGCTCGCATACATACTTGCATTCTCTTGCATCTTTTTATGGCTTATAATAATGTTATTACTGAGAGTTGATGCTAGGGCAGTGGTGGAGCAAGTAAGCTGTCCACCAGAGAGCCCCCAGTTCAAATCTTCCCTTGGCCACAAATTGCCTAAAGCTTGGTTGGCTTTAGGCAAGCCACCACCCTTTCAGCCTTAACAGCCCCCTCCCGCAATCTGTGATCTGGGGATAAGATGGATCCATTTTACAGGGTTGTTGAACATAGGCCTTCTATGGAGTCAGACCATTGGTCTACCTCCTAAGTCAGTATTGTCTATGTTGACTGGCAGAAATTGTCTCCATTCAGACAGGGGTCTTCCTCAACTGTACATGGATATTTCAGGGATTGAACATGAACTCTGTGCAAATTGTGTGCTCTAATGCTGAGCTATCTATGCAATGCTCCTCGCCTCTGTGTGTGCCTATTTTGTGAAGGACAGAAATATTCAAAACGGAGGCACTGTAAGCTCATAGATACCTGTCCGAAAGAGAATGGCAAATGAGAATATTCTTTGATCCATGTACATTTCCTGTAAATTGGACCAGGGCTGCTTACAGAGAATTGGGTGTAGCTTCTATGTTGTTTTTGAGAGTCACATCTCTGTGGTGGCCAAATATACCTTTTCAAGAGTCCACCACGAAATCCACTGGGGTGACAAGGCGCCACCTGTGTAAATGGGAGAAAAAGGCTTCATGACCTCAGCCTGGATCCAAGTCACAGACTGAGAAATCTCTGCAGGCAAATGTGATGTCTTTCTAGCATTCTCACAGTTACCAGTAGAGGTTCTGCGATCTGGAGTATGGTGCTGGCACACAGAAACTGCGTCTGCAGAATTTTTCATGCTGACATTGCCTCTGGTGAGCCGTCTTGACTTTATTTGCATTGGCAAAAGGACTGGTAGTAGACCACAGGCCGACAACCATAACTTTTCCAATTAAACTACGTGGACGGGGCAACCCCCAGAACTGCATCACTTTATTTGTTCATTTCTGATTGCCACTTGGCAGAGACACAGTGGTCTTGCTGGACAAAAAGGTGACGACTCTACAATGGCTGGATATGATTTTATTTTATTTTTTAAATGCTGACAGAGACACAGCATTACTCGGTTAATTCATGTTCCATTTGTTATCCAATAAATGCCTAATTCCTTCCTAACAATGCCATAACCAGTTTGGCTCACTTACTTGAGACATCTGTCCTATAGGCAGCTGTCTTGTTTACTGCTCTTTACTTGTACTGCTGCGAGCTGCATGTGGCTATGGACATTTCATGCACTTTCCTCCAGGAGGATCATGCGGTATATTGAAGTTGTGTGAGAATATCTCAGAGCTCTCTCTTCTTTCCTGCTTTGAAGATCTTGGCATGCGAGAAAAATACATGTCATGATCACATGTGAATATTCCAGAGTTCTTTTCTGAGAGGAAATAGTCCTGATAGTAGTAGATAGAAGTATCTTAGAATGAAGGGCAGAGAGTACAGTACTCCCCCCATATCCGCTGGGGATATGTTCCAGGCCTCTCCGTGGATACTTGAAACCGTGGATAAGAGTGAACACCCCCTCCATGATTTCCTGAGGGCCCCTAGCCCTGCCTCCCTTGCGGGCAGGCGGGCACACCCCTCCCCCAGCTCTTATTTTTCTTTCAGCAAACTTTGTTTCTTCCTTAAAAACAAACAGAGAAGCAGCCTCCACTGCAGGCAAGTAGAACGAGACTAAGTCCTAGAGAGGCTCTGCAAGGTTTCTGTTAACCATGAAGAGCCTTTCTAGGACTTAGTCTTGTTCTACGTGCCTGCAATAAGCAGCCAGAGGCTGCTTCTCCAGTTTGTTTAA
The DNA here is from genome assembly GCA_026170595.1 of Plestiodon gilberti rubricaudatus. Taxonomy (NCBI): domain Eukaryota; kingdom Metazoa; phylum Chordata; class Lepidosauria; order Squamata; family Scincidae; genus Plestiodon; species Plestiodon gilberti. The sequence continues at coordinate 9,250,110 of JANXHW010000001.1, forward strand.
GGAAGAAATGAAGCTTACTGGGAAAAAAGTAAAAGCCTGGGGGGGGGGTGTCCCCACAATCCATGGATAACTGAAACCTTGGATAGCGAATCCGTCAATATGGGGGCCCACCTATAATATCTAAGCAGGGGGGGGAGGTTATATTGTATTACAATTGTAAGACCGACTCAAGACTTCAAGTTTGCTTCCAGGTGCAATCCTGGTTATGATCTTTACAGCGCAATCCAACTTAACTTTTGTGCCGGTGTAACCAGCGGCACAGCGAGAACGGGAGGCCTCAGAATGGAAAAGGGATTTAAATCCCCTTTGAATTCCTCTTTTGGACGGGATTTGAATCCCTTTTCCGTTCTGGGGCCTCCCGTTCTCGCTGCGCCACTGGTTACAACGGCACAATGGTTACAATGGCACAAAAGTTAAGTCGGATTGCGCTGTTAAGGCCCTAAATGGCTTGGAACCAGAAAACGTGAAAGGTTGCTTTCCTCCATGTAAATCTATCCATGCTCTGAAATCTTCCAGGGACGCCCTCTTGACGCCACGTGTGTGTGTGTGTGTGTGTGTGTGTGTGTGTGTGTGTGTGTGTGTGTGTGTGTGCGCGCGTGCGCGTGCGCGCGCCCTATGCCGGAAGTGCAGTTGGAACAGATGCATCAGAGGACCCTTCTCAGTGCTGGCCCTTCCCTGTGGAACTCCCTCCCACATGTTTCACTATGTACCCTCTCTTTTTTCATTTAGGTGGTAATTAAAGACCTATTTGTTCCATCAGGCTTTCCCTGTTTATGTGCTATTAGCCACCTTGGGTCTTTTGAGAAATAGGCAAGCTATAAACCTTTAAAAAAATTAAAATGTTTACTGTTACTGGTATATACTCTCCTCATCCTTCCCACGTCACACCCCCATCTCCTCCCTCTCTCGGCCTCCCTGCCGGCAGAGTTGCGCTAGCATCCAAGTGCAACCCAACATGCACTGGTGTCTGTGATGCTTCTGTCAGTGGGTGGGCTTCTATGCCAGTGGGGCTCCCATTGCGCCAGCATGCAGGGGATGCGCCATTGCATCACGAGAACAGGATTGGGCTATCAAGGATGGTCGAGAGCTGGCATTGGCTTCACAAATCAAATCAAAGAATAAACTGATTTTGCTCCATGTAGACAGAAATATCCACATGAGTGCAAACATTTCATAAGTCAACTCTTCCTTATTGTACTGATCTATCTTGCTTTTTTAAAAAAAAAATCCCCTTCTTTTACTCAGGGTTACGAAGAAAGCATAAAATTCTTTGGCAACAAGAACTATGTTGATGTAGTAAAACTAAGGACATGGAACCAAAAAAAAAAATCATCCTATTTTTGTATTGCTTGCCCCCCCAGGTTGAAGTTCAGGGTAACAGCTGGAGAGATTTTTTTGCTGCCAGTTCTGGGACTGGAGTCCAGCTGTGGCTTGTACAGCATTTAAAATCTTTCCACAACACTTTTCTAGCCTTCAGACAGCAGAGCTTACTAACGCAAGGATTCAAGATGGGATTTTCATTTTGGAAGCCATTGTTAGATCCTGAAATCTTGTTAGTCTCACATATTTAAAAAAATGCCTGACATTGAACAAGCATGCAGCAAGCATGCAGCAAGCATAGAGCCCTTTTTCAGTAGCATCCAACACATGGACGTCAGAGGGTGTGAGCAGTATGTGTGGTCCTATTTCACGCTCATGTGTTCCCTGAAGGCACAAGGGGGAATGAGTGTACATCCCAATGGTCAGGCTGTACAAGATGTGGCAAATTTAAGGGTTCTCTTAAACGTCCAAAAATTGTCCGTGACTCACAGCCTGATCCTGCCTAAGATGTGGCGGCCGGCCAAAATGGCTGGCCACTGCATCCCAGGCAGGATGCAGCCTGAGACAGCTCGGCCGGGGCTCACCTTGGGGGAAGGGGACATACAGCCCCTTCCCCCCCCCCCCGGTGTAAGCTCTGTGTGCCAGCTCTTTAGCTGGCGCACGACCGGGGAGGCCGGTCCAGGAAGGGGACGTCGGCGCAGCCCAGCGCCAATATCCCTGCCCCTTCCAGACCGGTGGCCCCCTCCCCCGCCACCCTGGCCCACCCTCCCTAGGTCCTCCCGCCACCTGGCACAGGGCTTACCTCTGCCTGGCGGTGCAGAGTCCAGGGGACAGCACAGTAAGTGATACTGGCCTCTGCGCCAGCACTGCTTATTTGCAGGGTGCCGCAAAAGTGCCTTATGGCACTTTCACAATACCTAAGGCCGGCGGAGCACATACTCCACCGGCCTATATATAGGCAGGATTGCACCCTACATCTTATGCATGTTTACTTGGAAGGAAGGATCCTTGTATTCAATCAGGCTTATTCCTATGTAAGTGTGTTTAGGATTGCAGACATGCAGCGCAATCCTATGCATGTCAACTCATAAGAAGGGCCTGAGGCAGCGTGCCAAATGCTCCCTTACTTGGTGATATGCAAGCCTCTGTTCCTCCTACACTCTAGCTCACCACTCTCCTCTCATCCACATTTCCTCTTCTGCTCCACCCCCTCTTCCTTTTCCTGTCTAGGGAGTGGGAGAAGCAGTGGCAGTGAGTGGGCTAATGGAGGTGGCACCCCACAAAATCTGCTGCCTGAGGCAACTATCTCAGTTGGCCTCATGGATGGGCCAGCCCTAGATGCAAGTGTTCTATCAGGAGAGAGCTCAAATATTAAACTCCCTTGCTGAAATGTTTGCAAACAAAACCAAGGCAAGCATGAATGTATCTGCAAAGTTTGAACCTTTGCAAGTGAATCAACCACTTGCAAAGGTGCTTTTTCATTCAAATCTTTGCAAACCTTTGAGCAGTCGATGCTCACAAACATTCAGCCTTCTGTGGTCACCTTCAAGTCTTTGCAAGAGATCAGACTGATGATGGTTTACAAGGGGTCATTGCAGACATTCACTCGTTGGAACTGCACAAGAGCTCAACTCGATTTCAGGGCAAATGCTGGGCTGCTTGTGCATCTCTAGTCCCTTGGGCTGCCTGGACTTTAGTCTCCCCCACAATCGGTCTTACAAACTACTTTTATAACAGAAAAGAATAGTCATTTTCAGTCAGCATGCAGTAAAATAGGAACGACAGGAAGCTGGACTAGATGGGCTTTTGGCCTGATCCAGCAGGGCTCTTCTTATGTTCTTATGCTTCTTGCCTGAGTAAATCCCTTCCAAGACCACCGGTTCAATATTTCCCTCCATGTTGCATTTCATTGCATTCCTTGTTACCCAAGATGAGCTAAATAAGGTACTGGAAGAACAAGTTCCTCTTTTAACAGTTTTGCAGCTCAGCATGTGGCAAATACCACTGACAGCCCAATCCTATCCCCCGCCACACTGTAGCATGCAAAAGCGCCATGGAGGTCTGTGAGAGGTAATGTAAAACATTTCCCCTTGACCTCTGTGTAGGACCCCTGATGGCCTGTGGGTCTCCTCAGACCTATGCCAGCTATATAAACCACTTTTTATATAGCTGGCATAGGTATATATAGTTGGCATAAGTCCAAGGAGAGCCAAAAGGCAAGGGTGGGCCGAAAAATAGGGGATAAGATCTGGCATGCAAGACTGCCGCCAGATCCAAGGCCCCAAGGCGACAGGACGCCAAGCAGCAGGGGGGGGTGTGCTTGTCTCTGGATCTGTCGCCCCCTCCGCCACTCTTTGTCTTCATTCAGTCGTCTTCAGCCGCAAGATTGGCCCATCCGCCCACCCAGGCTCCTTCAGCTCCGAAATGAGGCTGAAAAATGCGGGGGGGGGGGTGTTTTCACGCTGCTCTTCCGCCGAATTTCGGCAGCGGCACACAAAAATGATGTCATGCCCCCCAGGGGGCAGAGCATGTTGCATCACGTGGGAGGTGTCGCATTGGCGGCTCCCTCACAGGGGGGTGTAGGAACACCACTGGCCAGATCTACCCCCTCTCTCCCCCAACATGCCCCCAGTTCCTCCCTTGAAATGCACTGCTACTCCCCCTTCCCACCCAATGCCAACCCCGTCACCAACGACCCTCCTCCAGCAGTGCCTGGGTGTTCCCGTGGTGCATGCATGTGTTCGCCAGCCATTTGCACTGGCGACCCCATTGCGCGCATCATCATCGCTGTGCCTGCAGCGCTGACAGAGAGAGCCTTCTGCTGACGGAATGGTTGTTCCGTCAGCAGAAGGCACCCATAGGGTTGAGCTCTGAAAGTAGCTTCTGCACTCCAAAGGGACTCCAAAGGCACTCATAGTGCCATCCAAACACCTCAATGACACGTTTTCCAAGGGTCATTTGTTTCTCAGGAAATGCTCTTGTGATTCAGATAAGATGTCCTGATCACTAGGCCTGCTGTCCTGGGCCCAGCTTTTTCTTCCTCTCTCACAATTCAAGAGCTACATGTGGATGGTCGATATTTCATGCATATGAGTGATCTTAGGTCATCCAGTGAAACTGATAAATGCTAGAGTTGTGGCATGCAACCAGATTTTATTCTCATTTTTTGAAACCTCCCCACCCCTTTTCTCTCCCTCAGACATATGCCAGCAAAATGGCCAACATATGTCCAAGGAGACCAATAGGCAATCGGGCAGCCTACCATGAGGGGGGGGGGGTTAAGTAAAAAATATTTTTAGTTGCCTACTGCAGGCTGTTCAATCCCCCACCACCACCACCATAGCATGCAGTGGCATGCTCCGATGGCGCAACTGCATGCTATGGTGTGGCAGGGGATAGGGTTGGGCAGTTAGTCTCTGCTCTAAGTGAAATTTGATCCCCTGTCTCATAAAACCATTTGTCTGAATCTGGCAGGCCCCTTCAAGGGTCCATCGTGCATGCCCTGTTAGGTCCAAGGGGCTGGGAATGGGGTACGAGGCATGTATTGGGTTGAATTATGTGACTCCCACTTCCAGATTGTCCATGGATGGGCTGTAAATTGGTTTAATCTCAGCTGGCAACTGTGAGCAGTTAATAAATCCTCTCACAGTGGTATCTGGGATTATGCTAAATACAGCAATTTCTTTGCTCTCATGGATCGATGCACCTGTGTGGCTTCCAAAAAAATTACAGCACCAAATGATCTCTTGCACAAAAACAGCCGCTCACAACGTGCAAGATTAGCGGTTGACCTTATTGACTTGACCACATCATGAAGCGTCCAGTCTGAACTCAGCAACCGCTACAGATAATAACTCACTTCATTTTCAGCTTCATTCTAACAGCATCCTGGAAAGGTATTAGTCAGCTCAGCTGACACATATGCAGTTCCCATTGGACAATTCCTTTTTCCATCCCACTGAGAACATGACATATGATTAAATTGCTGTTTGACACTGATGTGCAAACTGAAAAAAACCTTTATTTCTTTATGTTTGTAATTATCTTTTAGCCTTCAAATGCTTTGATGACCCTCTTTGGATTTGTATTCCAAGCCGTAGAGCGGATGTAGCCAACTCTCAGCCAGAATACCAGATCTGGCCCCCAAAGCAATTTTACGTGGTCTCATAGCAAAATTCAGCCCATCTGAAATTTAATCAAGGTATGGTAAACTTTGCACAGGGTTTCAGTTGTGAGAAGAAAAACCTTCAAGATGTGTGTGTGTGTGTGTGCGTGTGTGTGTGTGTGTGTGTGTGTGTGTGTGTGTGAGAGAGAGAGAGAGAGAGAGAGAGAGAGAGAGAGAGAGAGAGAGAGAGAGAGAGAGACTGAACCAACAAACTGTGATTTGAAGAGTTACCAACCAACGGAACCAACGAACTGTCAATGAAGAGTCGCCATTTGACACTTACGGAGAGGCAAGAGGAAATAATTTCCCTTTCCCCTTTGAAGCCTCCTGATCCACCTGCCCCCCCCCCTGCTGGATATAGTGCGCTCGTTTTTGGCATGGCTGCATCACCGGGGGGGGGGGGTTTGATATGATTGGGCTCTTAGAGAGCAGTGCTGGGAATTGCCTCTGCCTGAACCCTGAAGAGCTTCTACCAGTCAGAATAGACAGTGCTGAACAATAGATCAATGATCTGACTTCATATGACCCCACTTGGTGACTGCAAAGATCAATGGGAGGACAAAACAAGTTGCTTGAATCCACCTTGACTTGTCCTCAGCTCGTCTTAGGAGAACATAATGTGAAATTTCTGCTGTTTTATGTTGGGTTGGTCATTTGGCTCATTGAGCCACTAAATTGCCCATGAGAAAGTTGCAAAACTTATAGAACCAGGATGGAGAACCCTAGGGGGCATGTGAACCAACTCCTCCACTGAAATTCCACCATGACATCTGCTTCCCTTGCTGAGGTCTGTGGAATCCTATGGAAAATTCATCTTGCCCATCCAGTTCCAACTGGACTCATACACATGGCCAGACTTGCTGTATTTATTCTCGTATAGGCCCCAGATGGTTTTGCACATGCTCTGTTTTCTCTGAGTCCTACAACAACAACATAGGTATTGTACTCTGTAATAGTTGCATAAATAGAATTAACACTACAGGTGTCCCCCGTTTAGCAACAGATCATTCAACGATGATCCGCATATACGACGGAGATCTCCCAGTGTAATACAGCACTAATTACCTTACAAAAAGCCTGCTGTGTGCAACTCCCAATTCAGTAGAAAGCCACCTGTGGAACATCCTGGTTGGGGTCGGTCTCAGAGTCTAGAGCGGGGAGGGGGTTGCTCCTCCGCTCTGGCAGTCTGCTCTCTCCTTGGGCTAGAATAGCCTTCGTCTTTCCACCTTCAAGATACGCCTGCTCAGCTCTCTCCTGTACATTGTATACATTGTACATTATAGGCTTTATATGCTATACCAAAATCGGCCACTAGAAGGTGCTAAAGACTCACTTAACATAAGATTCACTTCAGAGGGAGATTTCAGAATGTATCCCGTTGTTAACAGGGGGACTCCTGTGTTTGTTACCTAATTTCTACAGTATAATAACCACAATGTGGATTGGCTGGCTTGTAAATAGCTGCTTGCCTGGTAGTTTCTGGACAATAAGAATTTGTTCCAGGTGACCAAACATGGGAGTTTTTGTTATTTGGAAGAGAGCATCTTTTGTTTTTCTCATGCTCCTTCTGATGACTAGCATCAGAATTTGTGGGCAGGAGGCTTAGTGGAAAAAATAGGGGACTGCTAACATTTATAGTGTTAGCTGACCTTGTGCAATTGTGTGAGAAGTTAACATGTACAAAAATATCCAGAGCCTGTCCAAAATTAAACCTAACCAGTATACCAGGGCAAAGAGGAATAGAACGAAGTCAACAGAATCCAGGCAGCTGTTGATGGTTTCCATGAACTTCCAGCAATATCCTCTACATTAGGGAATCCCCAGTTTTTGCCCAAAAGTCATGTTTAACAATAATTAAGCGACAGCTCTTGAGAAAACTTCATGTCTGAATACAGGACATTCACATCTGCTAAATTCAGCAAGTGTCAAGTGTCACTGCAGATATTCCAGTCTCCTAGATATTTGTTTTCATGTAGTTGAATCCTTTCTCCATGTACTGTTTTCCCAGTAGAAACAGAGTCATCACTACCCCAACTGCTTGTTTTCCCATTAGGAAAAATGTACGGGCCTAGCATCCCAAGGTTGTTGTAAATAGGTATTGCTGTACACCCAACTAAACGCTTCATTTGTAAATGCAACTAGTAGACATGAAAATACAACATGAACCAGCCCTAAATCCTAAATCGAAATGAATTCTGACATTTTTCTTAGATCTAACCCTCCTTCTCTCTCTCCCCCCCCTCCTTTCTGGAGTGTCGCATTTCAAGCATCCCCTGACTTTGCAAACACACCCTGCAGATATCGTACATCATTTCCTTCCTTACGGTAACAGCATTTTAAAGAAGCTGAACATTTGCTGACTAACATCCCCTCGTTCAGTTATTCCACCCACATCCACGCACTTCATAAGAAGAACTAGCATCCCAGCTGGCTGATCCCCTGCCAAAAATACGTGTTCCAAAGAAGAAAATGAAGCAGGCATTGCTTAAGAGACTTTGTTTTCTTTCTGGCATGAGCATAGACAATAGTCTGCTGTGTCAGGTGCATGAAGTAGGCTGAGAAGATGATGTATATATTATGCCATGGCAAGTATCAGAAAGTTGGTGAATGTCAAACGTTTACTGGTAAGTCTTAAGACTGTCCAAGGCCCAGCAGGAAAATATTCAAGTGGATTGAGACACAGTGGAGGATAGACAGATTTAACAAGGTGAAGTCAAAAAGCATTTGCTTCTGTGACTTATCAGCAAGCAAGGAGGGTCAATGCCCTATAACTTAGGCACTGGTGAACAATCCCAAATGGTAAGCAATCCTCCTAGACTTATTGAGGCATACATGTCTGAAAACAGAAACAAAATGGTCAGGAGTACATTGTACTGTAATTATTTTGTCAGAACTACAAAGGTGTCACCTGCAGAGCTTTTGATGTCGCAGATACTGCATCAGGAACTGATTGGATAATAATCAGGCACCATCAGTTCCTAATGCATTGCCTTCAGCATCTAAACAAGCGTCCGTGAACTCCTCACCTTTGCACCACTGTACGGTTCCTCAAAAAGCCCCACAGTGTCGCATTCTTTCGAAGGTACTGGCAGAGGAAGGTCTGGAGCTGCGGGTCCCAGCCGTCGGACTCCAGTGCCTCCTCTCTTGCACAACCACTGTGATATGTTTCAAGGGTGCCGTCTAGGCTGCGCTACCAGGCTGTGTGAGCTTTCCTTCAGCTGAACTCCGGGGCCAATTCCTGTCTGGCAGGCCCTGGCCTCAGCCCTGGCTCCCTTGTCGGAATGTATGGATGGCCGACTCCTTTTCCCTGATCGCTGCCTGGTTTTGACGATACTGTAGCTCTGCCTTCCCTGGCCCCTCGGATCAGTGGCGGCCCAAACCACAGCCCATCGGAGGCACAGGGCTGACCCCCTTCCGAATTGCTTTCCAGCTGGAGAACCATCCAGAGAGGATGGCAAATGCTGATGCACTGACCCTGCTGTCCAAGAGCCGGCAGGAGCTTCAGCCACTTTTTCCAGTCTCAGTAGTTCCCCAGACTCTGGAAAGCGATTCAAAAAGGAAAGGGAAGAACTGACGCTACTGAAAGCTCTCAGCTGCCACTGTCACCAGCCCATGAGTCCAGGGATGTATTGAGTTAGGGTTACCATATTTTTGGTGACCCAATCTGGGACACACACACACACACACACACACACACACACACACACACACACACACACACACACACATACGACATTTGGGGGGGCACCAACATTTTTTTGTTTTTTTGTTTTTGGGTCTGGGTTTCTTTGAATGTTGTGTTGGTTTTTTTGGTTTTTAAAAACATTATTTGCCCCCTTACTGTGGCCGCTGCTGCCACTTTTCCTCCAGCTGTTGCTGCCGCCGCTATTTTCTTTCTGGCTTGCCGCCCCCATTCCAGATTCCGTTGTGCAGACTACTGTGGCTTCCAGACTCTGTTGTGCGTGAGGCTTGCCGAGCCGCGCACAAGCATACAAGTGCCCTGGAAGCCCTTCGTTCTTAAGGACTTCCGGGCCGCTCTTGCACATGCATGTGGCTCGCGGATTTTGAGAGCCACACGCATGCACACAATGCAGCCTGGGAGCCCTTAAGAACAAAAGGCTTCCAGGCCACGTTGTGCGCAAGGCTCAGAATTTGGTAAGTGATTTCCCCCCCTTCTTTCTCATGACAATTTTCGTATTTATTTATTTATTCTTTCATTTCTTTGGCCTCAGCTTTTAGCTGTTTTTATTTAATACATTTCTATCTATGGAAAACAAAGTGGTAACTGGATATCTAAAGCTGCAATGCTATGTACACTACCTGGGAGTAAGCCCCCTGGACTCAGACTTACTTCAGCATAGACATGCATAGAATTGCATTACACAACATATAAAACATAAAGCCTCAAAATCAAACAATTTTAAAACAAAACCTTACAAAACTCATAACAGAACAAAGTGAACAAACCAAACATTTCAACAAAGACCTACTTAAATAAATGTATTTTTAAGTGCCCGCCTAATTCCGGGAAGTAAATTTATACTTCTCTGTTTCTTTTTGTTATTAACAAGCAGTGTTTCTCAGATTTTCAAGAATGTAAACCAGAGTGAGATTAAAACCTTAAATTCAGCCTTGACTTGTAACTCCACAGTGCACGCTACAATTGAGCTGAAAATTCTCCATGGAGAACTATCGGCTCAAATGTGGAGGGGTCAGTGGCGAAAGGGAGGATAAACTGCCCCCAGTTCACCTTATTGTACCCCACCCCTGCTTTATACAGGGTGAGTCATAACGGTCTCTGGGATTTTAGTGTACCACTACATCGTAACGGAAAGGGGTAGGGTAACATAGTTAAAGGTAATGGAAAGAGAAATGTTCAAAGTTTTTTACAGACCTTACAAATGCTGGATGTGTCCACCCTTTGTGACATGGCAAATGTCTATCCTGTAATCTAATTCAGCCCACACTTACATCAGAGTTGCCTGGTCCACCTGAGTGATAGCTGTGGTAATGCGTTGTTTCAATTCCATTAAATCTCGGGGCAAGGGCAGCACAAACACCTGGTCCTTAACGTAACCTCAGAAGAAGAAATCACACGGCGTTAAGTCCGGTGATCGAGGCGGCCAGGCAAGATGTGGGCAGTCATCATACTCCCAAATGCAGTAAGCCTTCTCTGCGCCTGACGCCATCCTGACTGACGGGAACTGTTACAGGCCAAGGATGCGCTGCTGCGCACAGACAAAACTTACACTGTGTTTCCGTATCCCTTACCATTATGATGCTACAGCTCACCGAAGACCATTTATTTACAGTGGAACCTTGGATTGCGAGCATAATTGGTTCCAGAAACGTGCTTGTAATCCAAAGCACTCGTATATCAAAGCAAATTTTCCCATAAGAAATAATGGAAACTCAGATGATTCGTTATTCTGCAAGAGATCTTTGTGTGTGTCTGCATTATCTCCTGGGCTCAGCTAATTAAGAAGCTGCCCTGCAGAGTACTCCTTTGCTCTTGCAAACTGTAGCTCACTTTCCAACGTCTGATATGCAAAACCTGAGCCTTGCTAGAGGCAGATGGGGGAGGGGAAAAACAGCTTGTTAATGAGGTCTGCAAGACAGAAGTTGCAAAGCAAAGTCTGAGCTGCTATTCTGCACAAACGGAGCCTCTAGCAGAGGGGGAACAAAGTGTTAATGAGCAGTTAATGAGGGCAGTTTGTTGCCCAGGAGACGCTATTGTTACTCTGCAAACACGCAGAGAGATATCTTGGAGAACACAATGTACTCGTATTGCAAGACATTGCTCGTTTATCAAGTCAAAATTTAGAAAACAATTTTGCTCGTCTTGCAAAGCACTCGCAAACCAAGTTACTTGCAATCCAAGGTTTCACTGTATTTATAGAATTTATACCCCGCCTTTCTCCCACAGGGGCAACCAAGGCGGCCATTATGACTCACCTTGTATTATGGCCCTAATAAGCCTAAGCACATAGTGTGTAGTTAGCCCCTTATTCTCAGGAGGTTTGGCTCAGTTGGGAGAGCTGCAGCCTTACATGCCTGAAGACCAAGGCCAAGGCAAGGATGGCAGTTCAAGACTCCGTCGCCGCTGACAAAATTGCTAAAAAACCTGTGTGTGTGTGTGTGTGTGTGAGAGAGAGAGAGAGAGAGAGAGAGAGAGAGAGAGAGAGAGAGAGAGAGAGAGAGAGAGAAAGGAAGCTGCAGCTGGCACTCTGTGAGGGGGAGCTGCCTGTCAGTCAACGCATGTGAGGGGAATGCCAGAGAGAGGCCAGACCATGAAAGGAAAGACCTGGAAAGAAGCGTCCTACAAAAGATTAGGACATTTATTTAATGTACAAACCATTTGGTTTAGAATTGCCTACCTGTTGTAAACCGCCTTAAATTAAAGTCAGAGGAGAAATCCAATGACCAAGAAAAGCGGTATATAAATACTGGAATTATTATTATTATTATTATTATTATTATTATTATTATTATTATTATTCTATTAAGTGAGAGGGGAAGCTGAAGGTTGCAACATTGGAGAGGGAGGTAGGACAAGGGCCCCAGCCAGACACCGCAGGTCATCCTGTTTCTGCCTGCTACAAACTCAGGGGTGGAATTTTAACTCAAGAAGAATGGTAGACCCTGTGAACTGTTTTAAGGTAGTGATTAAGTCATGCATGCACATAGCACATGGGCCCTAAGACTCCTCATAGCAAATAAAATAACTAGGTAGGTCCACCCTGAATTCCAGCTCTGCATATACTGTGTTGCCCATGACACTTGTGATGGCTACACCACAGGTTGACAGCCCACAATGTCGTCCTTTCTGTTTCCGTTCTTCCAACCTCCACTTTATCTCACAAATATGCACGAAAAAGGCTGGGTGGGATAATGTTCAGTGTGAATGAATGCTAATGAATGAACTGTTTTGTTGTTGTTGTTCCTTTTTAAAGGGCCTTCGGAATGCCTTTTGTGGCTCATGAGATGCAGACTGGAGGCAAGCTGGGGACCATATGACATCACAGTCAGCCTCCCAACTGGCTGCCCATCGGATGATGTTTGCATGCAACCAAATATTCCAGTAAGAGGATGAAATAAGTTACACCCAAGGAATTTGCTCCTGGGATGCCCCATCAGGGACAGTTGTTGATGAGTAACTAGCATTTCAGGCCTAAGACCTCCCCAGTTCTGTTGAGGCCCTGTCCCATTTCGCCGAGGGTGGCTCTGGGTCTGAGCAGACACACAGCACTTTCTTACATGTCCTTCTTCCCATCCTTTGGGACCTGCAATGTATTGCCTAACCAGGGTTGACCTACTCAAAATGCATCATTGGAAGATGACTCATCTAGCATATTTTCACTCAAATGCTTTGCGCCACGTAATGTTTTTCATATGGCTGTCAGGCAAAACCCTGATCCTCTATTCTGCAAGTCAGTGAATATCTTCGAATCCACCTCCCCAGCAAATGGTATTCAGAGATGCACATGGAGTTATCAGGTCTACCTGGTATTTATTGAGTTAATATACATGTAACCCACTCTCTGCACTCAGAGCAGTTTGCAGCGACATAATTAGAAAAATCACATATTAAAACAATACGAATTAGAAACTATAACATCTAACACTGCAGTGAATATAATATCCATTTAAAATGGTAGCAGAATGACACATTAAAAGCCAGCTTTTGCTCCGCACTTTTTTTTTCTTTTCCTTTTTCAAGTTTCTAGCCCCTTATGGCTGCAAACAAAGGTATGCTTGGAAATGTCATGGCAATGCTGGCTGAAATCTGTGGAGCCAGAGGCTTCCCTGGGTTTCCATGCTCATGTGATAGGGCTGCAGCTAAGTGGGAGAGCAGCGGTGTGAAGAAAATACCCTTTTGCCGTTTTATGAGATGGTCTGAGACAGAGGGAGGGAGCTGAGAGCTGGCTGATGATGTGCAACTTGGGTGTCATTCTCTGGGAATCGGATGTGCTGTGGCAGTTCTCCTGCCTTGTAGGAAGGCACATGCTGCTTGACTCCACTTTGGTTTATTTACAGATATATAAGTAGAGTAAACATTATTATAAGCCTGCAGTGATTTCTCATCTGAAGGAAACTACAACCCAGGTTGCAATCCTATGGATAATTTCCTGGGAGTATCTTCTTGCCCCTTGGAAATAATACACAAAGCAAATAATGTAGATTCTACAGTCTAAGTATAAGACGCAGATCAATAGTATTGAGGCAACTCTGCTGATGCCGCAGTAATCTGCACATTGGAGTGATAATGGACTATGTACAAGCAGGAATATATGAGCAAAACCACAAGAGACCAGCAGCACACAAGAGGAGCAGTAGTGTACCCTCCTACTATATGTGTGTTCAAATGCAGCTCTGTTACTAGGGGGCATAACCAGGGCTAGATTTAAATTTTGAGAAAGAAAATGCATGTCATCCTTTTTGGGGTTCAGATTTGTGCACCAGAGACCAGATTTCCCTCATAATGACATAGATGATGGCCCCAATCCTAGCACTATTTCACACCCTGTGTTTGTCCCTCTGTGACCACCAACGTCAAGTGATGACTTGCATGTGTGAATGAGGTCCTGTGTGTGCATGCAGTACAGTGAGATGGTATAGTGGGTTGTACCACTTCAGAATGGATGCCATTTTTGAATATTCTCCCAAGTGAAGAAACAAAAAAAGATACAGGTTGAGTATCCCTTATCTGGACTGCTTGGAACGGGAAGTTGTCTGGATTTTGTATTTGTCTGGATTTTGGAATATTTGAATAAATATGAGATATCTGGGGGATGGGATTCAAGTCTAAACACAAAATTCATTTATGTCTCATATACACATACACATAGACTGAAGTAATGTCTTACAACATTTTGAATAATGTTGTGCCCCAGTATGCCTTGTGCTATACCAGCCAGGTGATGGAAGAAGTATTTTTTTTTAAAGTCATAGCCCCCAAAATGTCTGGATTTCGGAATAGTCTGGATTTCGGATATCCGGATAAGGGGTAATCAACCTGTAAGTGATTCTTGGTCAGCCCCGCCATGGTGTGCTAGTTTTCTATTGGCATTTAGAGTTTCTTTTATGCCAGAAAACATGTTTTCAAAATGTGATTCCCCTACTTGCAGTCTTGAAGTGGTATAATCCATATTACTACCTCCAAAGTCTACTGCATGTATGGACCAAGTGTGAGTCCTCATGAATCTAACACCACATTTACGATGCTCATGTTACCCTCAACCCAACTGTTCACACATTCAGCTCCCAACATCAGGTAGAGTGATAAGTAATCAACAGAGGGGGGGGGAATCAACAGCCCAATCCAATGCAACTCCTTGTGCAGTGATGCCAACGTAGCACCCACTGTAGCCCGCAGGGGAGTTTAAGAACATAAGAACATAAGAAGAGCCCTGCTGGATCAGGCCAAAGGCCCATCTAGTCCAGCTTCCTGTATCACACAGTGGCCCCACCAGATGCCTCAGGGAGCACAAGACAACAAGATAACCTGTTTCCTGTTGTCACTCCCTTGCACCTGGCACAGAGAAAACCTACTCCTACAACCAGGAGGTTGCTTATCCCCATCATGGCTTGTAAGCTGTGATGGACTTTTCCTCCATAAATCTGTCCAATCCCCTTTTAAAGGCATCCAGGCCAGGTGCCATCACCACCTCCTGTGGCAAGGAGTTCCACAGATGAATTACACGCTGGGTAAAGAAATATTTTCTTTTGTCTGTTTTAATACTCCTTCCACTCAATTTGAGTGGATGTCCCCTAGTTCTAGTGTTGTGTGAGAGGGAGAAGAATTTCCCTCTATCCACTCTCTCCATCCCATGCATAATTTTATACGTCTCAATCATGTCCCCCCTCAACCGCCTTTTTTCTAGACTGAAGAGCCCCAAACGCTGTAGCCTTTCCTCATAAGGGAGATGCCCCAGCCCATTAATCAGTTTGGTCGCTCTCCTCTGCACCTTTTCCAGTTCCACTATATCCTTTTTGAGATGCGGCGACCAGAACTGGATGCAATACTCCAGATGCGGCCTTACCATCGATTTGTACAACGGCATAATAATATTGGCCGTTTTATTCTCAATCCCTTTTTTTATGATCCTGAGCATGGAATTGGCCTTCTTCACAGCCGCCGCACACTGGGTCGATACTTTCATCGACCTGTCCACCAGTACCCCAAGATCTCTCTCCTGATCCGTCACAGAGAACTCAGAACCCATTAGTGTGTATGTGAAGTTTTGATTTCTTGCCCCAATGTGCATCACGTTACACTTACTTACATTGAAGCGCATCTGCCATTTTGCTGCCCATTCTCCCAGTTTGGAGAGATCCTTCTGGAGCTCTTCACAATCCCTGCTGGTCTTCACCACCCAGAAAAGTTTAGTGTCATCCACAAACTTGGCGACCTCGCTGCTTATCCCCAACTCCAGGTCATTTATGAACAAGTTGAAAAGCACCGGTCCCAAGACCGATCCTTGGGGCACACCACTTTTCACCTCTCGCCATTGTGAAAATATCCCATTGACTCCCACTCGCTGTTTCCTAGTCTTCAACCAGTTCCTAATCCATAGGAGGACCTGTCCCCTTATTCCCTGACTATGAAGTTTTTTCAGGAGCCTTTCATGAGGGACCGTGTCAAACGCCTTCTGAAAATCCAGATATATAATATCCACGGGTTCTCCCACATCTACATGCCTGTTGACCTTTTCAAAGAATTCTAACAGGTTTGTGAGGCAAAACATACCCTTGCAGAAGCCATGCTGAGTCTCCCTCAGGAAAGCCTGTTCTTCTCTATGTTTTAAGATTTTATCCTTGATGAGGCTTTCCACCATCTTCCCTGGAACAGATGTTAGGCTGACTGTCCTGTAGTTTCCCAGGTCCCCTCTCTTTCGTTTTTTAAAGATTGGTGTGACATTAGCTATCCTCCAATCCTCTGGCACAGTGGCCGTTTTAAGGGACAAGTTGCATATTTTTATCAAGATATCAGCAACTTCATTCTTGAGTTCCTTCAGAACTCTTGGGTGAATGCCATCCAAGCCCGGTGATTTATTGATCTGTATTTTGTCAATTAAGTCTAAGATGTCTTCTCTTTTAACCTCTATTTCACTTAATTCTTTAGTCAGGAGTGGCCGTTTGGGCAGCGAGGTCCGAGAAGATCTGCCCGAGGTCTTCTGCCGTGAAGACAGATGCGAAGAACTCATGTAATTTCTCTGCAATCTCCAAGTCCTCTTTTATCATCCCTTTCCCTCCCTCACCGTCCAGTGGGCCAACCGCTTCTCTAGTAGGTTTCCTGCTTCTAACATATTTGAAGAAGCTTTTATTATTCCCTTTAATGTTTCTGGCCATACGCTCCTCGAAATCTTTCTTGGCCTCCCGTATCTGAAGGCTTCCTCAGGGTAAGGGAACTTTTGTTATCTTGTCCCAGAGTAAGCCTCTGCCGGGCCGCCAGGTCTACTTGGACCTGCGCCAGCTCTACAGCTGGTGCAAGTCTGCATGGACCTGGGTCAGTTGGATCAAGGTCGGGATGGGAGTTAGAATTTGGTGGATGCCGCTGCCACCGAACTTGCCCCCTTCCTGGTCCCAATCCACCATCCAACCCACCCCTGTCGCCACCCTGTTCCTCACTCCTCCCCCAACCACTCCCCGCCTCCCTCCCACCGCCTGCATACACTTACCAGGACCAGCAGGCATCCATTGTTTGCTGGCGCATGGGGCCAGCAGCACACGACTTGTGGCAGCGGCATCACCTTTTGCAACAGCCAGAAAGCACCTAACGCCACCGGAACGCTCATTCCAACAGCATTAGGCACCCATAGGATTGAGCCACAAGAGATGTCGCACGAATGTGTGAAAGAGCCCTCTGTTTTCCTGTGACTATTTCTTTGTTCTAGCCAGGAGTTTGAATGTTATAATTATTCATCATTTTTGCTCTTAAAGAAATGCATAAACTTCTTCATCTTCACTGTCCGTCCAACAAATCTGGTGAGATAGTTCCCATTTTACAGATGAAGCATCCTTGGCTCTCTGACCCATCCTCAGTGTACAGTGGAGCTGCAATGTGTGTCTAAGGCCACAGCCCTAAGCACACTTACTAGAGAGTAAGTGCCATTGAACTCAATTGACTCTATACTTGAGTAGTCATGCTTTGGATCGTGTTGCATGACTGCAATTCTGTGCGCACATATTTGGGTGTGTGTGGGACTTGCTTCTGAGTAAAGATGCAGATGATCAGGTGGCACATTGTAAAGACTATACTGTGTTATCTAGACCATTCTTTGTAAGGTGCGTAGGTAGCTAGTGTGCTGTGGTGTCATGTTTAGGCTGTTGAACTAGGATCAGGAAGATGCAGGTTCAAATTCCCACTCAGCTCTGATGGTCATTGGGTCAGACAGTCATATCTCTCAGCCTCATCTAACTCACAGGGTTGTTGCGAGGATAAAATGGGGCAAGAATACCATATATGCAACCGTGAGTTCCCTAGAGAATGGGTGGGATATAAATGTCAAAAATACATGAAGGTCCTGTTCCTGCCAACAAATCCCTGACAGATTAATAAACTGAAGATCGTGTTAGTTAATATGCATTAAAACACACAGTGCTAATTTTATTATCCCTCCCAAAGAGAGATATAGAAAATAAATAGGAGTTAACTTTCCATGGTTTTTTTTAAGACATGAAAACATAAGGAAAATCTTATTCATCACTAATGATGACAAAATTAACTTTTAGCATCATTCACATCAGTTCCAGTTCTTAATCCACAGGAGATCTTCCTTCTCACTCCTTCCAGCAAATTCCGCCCAGTCACTAATTGTGAAAGAGAGATAAAGTTTGCCAGCAAAGAAATTAATGAAGAAGATTCATCATTGCCAATTGACTTTACTACTAAGTTAATGGGAAAAATATGTGCAAAGAGAGCCACCCAGAAGGAGAAGAAACATTATTCCTGAAGAGGCATTTATGAAATGGACACACCATGTCCATTTAATATACAGTGAAACATGACTGATATAAAGAAAATTCAAGAAAACCAAAATAAGAACACGGGTACATGGAATATGTCCAACCATGCAATCTACATTTGGGTGCAGAATTCAGCATTCTCAGATTCTTAGCTTACTTAAAAAAAAAAAAAAAGACCAAAAAAAAGCGAAATTTTTTAGCCCTTATGGCCAAATGTAGATTCTAAATGTAGATTCCATAGGCTAGAAAATAAAATTAGATAGCTAGTGGTTGGGAGATATCTGGAAATCAGAGCTTGATCCCCATGCCAAACAGAAGCAAATCGCAGCACTCCGGAACCAACTGGTGGTGATGCGATGACGTGACGACGTCATCGCCAACCTACTTCCAGGGTGCCGCACTCCGCACCTGCACAACAGGTGCCATCAACCCCGGGGCTGCTGCTGGTGAGGAGTGCACAACAATACGTTCCATGAGATTATTCCCCTTCCTACTCTCTTTCTGACATTCAGAAAGGTCTACCAAGTTGTGACCTTTATCTTTAAAATGCTACTGGACTCATTTATTGTCAATTTAAATGGAAATTAATTCCAAATAAACATTTTGTTTACTGCTTTTGACATATATTTCTTTTCCAAACAGGCCAGAGGTTTCTCAACCAACTGTTCTTATCTCTGCTTTCATCTGGATTTCATGTGTTCTTCCTTTCCTGCGTCACTAGTTTAATCCCCAAATTGATACTCATTTCTGACCTTCTTTGTGTGTGCGTGCAACAGAAAATACACTGTACTCCTTCTCCTCAATATTCTCTTTGCTGAGCTCCATCAATATCTGCCACCTTGTCATCATCGCAAAGTGCAATGAACACTATTCTGCCACTCCCAAGTTCCTTCTTGCTTTCCCTCAGAATGATCCTGAAATATTTTGCTATTCCCAGAACCTGAAATTTAAGACAAATTGCTGAACTCAAGACTCCTTTGCCTTGCCAAGTTGGGAAGAATCCAGATGATTTTTTTTCCCTCCCTGAATCACTTATCATACCAAACTTCCTGCTTAAACAAACTCAAAAGTGAAAAAAAAAATCTCATTGCAGTCAAGACGCACATGCCCTGGCACAGCGTCAGAAACGTTCAAGTCAACACATGCAAACAGAGTTCCAAGCTAACCAGTTACTGTGTTAAATCATCATATAAAATGTAAACTTTTATTCAGATCAGATTTGCAGGAGTTTTTTTATTTACATTTCTAACAGCCCAATCCTGTTGGGCTGCCCCGCTAGTGGAATGAGTGTTCCACCAGCGCTGACTGCCTTATGGCAATCGTAAAAAGCACTCCAGAAGCACACGGAGGCATGCGCTGCTGGAGTGCCGGCAGGAAGGCCAGAGTATTCCCATTCATGTCAATGGATCTACAAAGACTCGCCAAAGCAGGTAGGAGGATGTCGGGGAGGTAGGATGGGTTGGGGGGGTGGAATGGGGCAAGGGAGGGCGGAACGAGGTGGCAACAGGGGCAGGAATTGGGTGGAAGGTGGAGGCGACAGGGCGGGGAATGAGCAGATCAGGTCTGGGAAGTGCATGGGTTTGGTGGCATTGGCGGCCGCCAAATCCTAACCCCCTTTCCAGGTTCGATCCTACAGCACAGGTCCACACAAGCTTGCACCAGCAATTTCACTGGCGCAGGTCTGAGTAAACCCCCCCCCAGTAGATGAATGTTCCCTTACCCAGAGGAGACCTCTGCAACTGCTCCCTCCCCACAGAATGCAATGCTGGTAGCATAATTTCGGTGCCTCTGCATTGGCAAGGAGGGAATAAATAGGATTGGGCTCTGAGCTGTCCTTTCCCCCTGCCCACCTCTGAAGGTTTCAGCCTTGAGGTGGTGGCTATGTGCAACACTTTAAAATAACCCAAATATAACCCATGATGGATACCACATGTTGAAGCTAGTTCACAAACCTCCAGCATTAGACCAGGAAACAGAATCCAGGGCAGGGGTGTGCAGATGGAAGAGTGGGGCTATCCAGATGGAGCCTGGCTCAGCACATCATGTCTTTCATTGAGTTCTATGGGACAAACTAAGCAGGTTGCAAAATAAGATATAGTTCAAGGCAGGGGCGTCGACAAGGGGAAGCACGTGGGGCGGGCCACCCGGGGGTGACGCGCGTCACCATTGTCCCCCCGGCACGTACATTTTGATGCGGAAGTTCGGCCCGCCCGCCCGCCCTCGTGTCCATTTGGCTCCAAAATGAGCCGAAAACGGCGCAGGGGGTGCTCTGCTCCTGCGGGTGACGTCACACACGGGGGCGGGGCTTCTTCCTTAAAGGTGACGCGCGCCCCCGCTCTGGGGTGACGCGCGTCCTAGCGACGCGACTGGTTCAGGGTTGGCCAAACTGCGGCTCTAGAGCCACATGCGGCTCTTTGACATATAACGTGCAGCTCTTGGAAATATGTTGACTGAGCTCCTTTTTGTAACATAATTCATATAAAAGGTAAATAAGACATTTTCAAGCTTTGATTGAGCTTTGACCAGGTATAAACTGAGAGTTCACTGGATTAAAACATAAGCTTAATGTTCATGGTGAGTAAATATATTTAAGAATTTAAATGCTTCTTAAATATTCCAGCTCTCGAACATCTCTCTTGTGGCTCTCAAACATTTGAAGTTTATCGTATGTGGCATTTGCATTAAGCAAGTTTGGCCAGCCCTGATATAGTTGAAAGAGGGCAAAATCTGTTATTCAACACAGGTGCTGGAACTGCCAGGTGCACAAAGTAAGGGACAAGTGTAGTCCTTGCCCTTTGTTTCACCCCATGTAATACCATGTTTCATCCCATGTAAGGATGGTGTAGTGGTTTGGGAGTCGGACTTAGACCTGGAAGATCCAGGTTCAAATCCCCGCTCAGCCACGAAGCTTCCTGGGTGACCTTGGGCCAGTCACTATCTCTCAGCCCCACCTACCTCACAGGGTTGTTGTGAGGACAAAAAGGAGGGGAGGAAATATGTACACCACTCTGAGCTCCTTGGAGGAAGGGCGGGATAAAAAGTGTGAAAAATAAATAAATAAAATATAAGTGAAAGGGGGCAGCCATTTACTGCAATACAGAAAAGTAAACTGCTATAGCTGGGAAGGATGTGGCCTGCTCTGCAGTGACCAGTTCCAAGTGGGAGGGCTGCAATGTTTCACTGTGGAAAGAGCACCCTGAGAACAGGGTGCTGGCTTGTTTAAGGATGAATCGAAAACTGTGCCAAATCAGACCCTTTCAGTCCAATTTTCGTTCATCACTAAAGAAAGGCCTATGGGGCCTGAATAACTGGGGTTGCTAGGTTGGACGCATCCAAAAGAAAGAGATTCCATCCTGGTGATGATGTCACAAGTGCTGACAACCCTTAAACACGGGAGAAAATATGGGAATGGGATGGAGCCCAGTTGTAAAGGAATGGGGCTCAGTGCTGACATCGCAGAGCCCAGCAGTGGCCCAAGTTAAGTATGTCTTCTGCCACCTATGTGCTTGAGAAAAAAGTAGGAGGAACAGAGAAACATCTGGGGCAAATGGACAACCATGCAAATGGCATTGTGGTGCTCTTGAGGTTCCTGCCCCAGGACCCTAAGATGCTGATACTGACCCACCATTATTCTTCTACTGCCACCAGTCCCTAACGTACAAGATGGTGCTCTCTGCAAGGTCTTGAGAGAGTAGGGGCACTCTCTTTCCACGTTCCCCACCCCTGAGTCCAGTTCATCTTCCGGTAACCTGGCACTTTACCAGAACTTAAGGGAGAAATGAAAGCCTTCAGAATAAATGCTTTCATTCAGAGAAAACTGTTTATTTACAGGGTCAACTTTGGTAGCAGCAATATTTCTCTCAATTAGTTCAAAAATGCAATCTGGCAATGATTTTGGCTCTTCACTCTCGCTTCCCACACAGAATGGCGGGGAGTTGGCCTTTATATATGCTGTAGGGCTGCTTAACTCCACCCCCTTTCAGTTAGTCCTTTGGGAGAGAAATTCAAAACCAAACTGCCCTTCCCGCCCTTTTTCAAACTTAAGGGTTTTGGAGGGAAACTCATCACTGCATTTCTAACTGACTTCTCACAGACAAAAACGATTTGTGCAACCTTTGCTCATGACAGGTAGCGCCTCTCTGAAGAAACATGTGCGTTTGGTTGATGATTGATGGCAGAAGGTGTCCTGCTGCTTGTCAGTCACTGGGCCCGTAAAAATCATCTGTGATGAATGCCCTGTTTCCCCCCTAGTTTTTTGCCTACCCTTCCTCATTTTTGGATATTTCTAGCTCTGAGACGTTGTAGCTTCTCCAAGAGGACTGCCTAGCATTCTAGATAAGATGTAGGACCTTCTTTACTCTGTCTGGGATGCTGTTTGAACCGCTGGGAATGACTAGTTGCTGCCCCTACTTAAAAGGGGGTTGGACAGATTCATGGAGGAAAAGACCATCACAGCTTACAAGCCATAAGCAACCTCCTGGTTTTAGAAGTGGGTTTTCTCTGTGCCAAGTGCAGGGGAGTGGCAGCAGGAAACAGGTTACCTTGTTGGCTGTGTGCTCCCTGAGGCATCTGGTGGCGCCACTGTGTGATACAGGAAGCTGGACTAGATGGGCCTTTGACCTGATCCAGCAGGGCTCTTCTTATGTTCTTATATGTTATGTTCTTAAGCTACCTGTCTATGATCAGTCAGCCAAGCCCAGGCATTTTTCACCAGCCTACTTCTTGTACTTCTCCCCACTCCGCCCCAGGCCCCCATTTTGTTTAATTTATTTTTCCTTGTGGAGTTTAATTCAACTGGTTGCATTTTGACTCCTTGACTGCCTAGGCCATGTTCACTGATAATTGAGTGAGTTATCCTGTCTCTAGAACCACTTGGGTTCACTGCTGCAATTTCATTTTAAACAAGAAACACTTAGGTGCTTCTCAGAGCCCCCCCCCCCCCCAGTTTCCCCAGATTGGGACAGTTGCAGCAGATATCTACCAGCCCCCCCCCCCCGGCTGCTGATCCAGTAAATCAGTGACGTGCAGAGCCGGAAGGGGTGTGCTGAGCTCAGTGCTAACCACTAGGCACTACTCCCCTTGCACAGCCTCCAGCTCCCCTAAGGCCGGAACTACACTGCACTGTGGAGGCGCTTTGCGGAGCTCCTGACAGCATTTTGGAGGCAAGCGGAGCAGCTGTGAGCTCCGCAATGCCCCCGCATACGCGAGGCTGGAAAGATGGCATCCCCTCATCTTTTGAGTAGCTACTGCAGCCTACTAGTCAGATGGGGGGGGGGGGGAGAGTGGCTGCATGCCAATCAGAACTACCTCCAATCTGTAAGCTGCGCTTTCTTAAGGAGGCAGGACAGCAGGAGGGACAACAGGCGGGAAGACACTCCTTCCGGCCAGCTCTGCGCGCGGGGGCAGGGGCCTCCGCAGTGCAGTGTAGTTCCGGCCTTACACTAACCTGGGCCTCCATGCCTCAGCCCTTCAGTGGACCAATGCTAATAATACCATTTGTACTGCATTGCATTTTTGAATGTTTAGTGCCTGCCCTACCCACACAGCAGAATAGAGTGGTAATTGGGGGAAGGAGCCGTAACTGTGTGCTTGGCACACAGAAGGTGTCGGGTAGGGTTGGGAAAGCCCTGGAGAACCACTACAAATCAGTGTAGACCATAATGAACTAGATAAGCATAAGCCTATGCTCTCACCCAGCGCAAGTCACCTTTACTTTACCAGGTATTGAGGCAATAAAATGAACTGTGTCGTTTCAGACTGTAGGTGGGGGGATCACATTTTGAATGTTTCCCTTCCCTGTGGAAAATATCTCCCTGTTCACAGAACATTAGCATGTCAGGGAGAAATCCGGGATAGAATCTTTGTTCCGGGGGGGGGCAGGATTTGCAAGGAATACTTATATGGGGGGACATTCAAAAATAACCTCTTCTTGCAGTCTGAAGTGGTACTGTCCAGTCCACTGCCTCAGGATTCTACGCCCTCATTCTGATGCATATGTATACCTGTCCTAAATTACTCCACCTCTCTCAATACTTGCAACAACCCTGTGAGGTAGGCCAGTATTATTCTCCCCATCTTTCAGGTGCAATGTTGAGGCTGTGAGCTAGTGAGTTGATGGAAATGGAACTGGGGGAGCTTGCTACTCATACTATTAGCCACAATGCCACGCTAGCTGTCAAAAGCACTATAACAGTGATGATAAAATCAGGGTTGGGGAAAAATTATAATTGGAAAGGGATCCTAAATCCTGGATTGCTGAGCATTGCCAAAATTATAGGCAATATCTCTCTTTCTCCACAAGAGGGCAGCTTTACCCTGCAGTGATCTCTCCTCTTGCCCACTCACCTATAGAATGTCTGCAGCGCACCTCTAGTGCATGAGTCCTCAGTGTTTTTTTTACAGAGCGCATAATTGCTGAGACACTTTTTCTTAGTCACTGCTGTAGCACATTCTGTGGAAAGGGTTCTTCTCAAAACTCTGTTCAATGCTTCCAAGAAGTCTCTGACCTACGACAACCTGAGTTCCTCTTTCTACAGATGGCAAACTGCGGCTGCAAGAGACTCACTCCCATACAGTTCCTGGGCAAGATCTTCAGCAAGTGAACACTTGAACTATGGGCTGTTTCTGGATGCGGAGTTATTCTGCACTTGATGAGTGACAGCTCAATGTGTGAACTGCCTCCATTGGAAAACACTGCATTGGAAGTGGCGTTGGGTGATAGACATTTCTGACTCTGGCATTTTTCTTTTTAAGCTTTTATCCAGACAGATACATTATTTTTGCGCACAATAATAATGTGTATGTGCCATTTGTCGCTACAGTCTGTTGCCTTCATGCTTTGCTTTCTTGACTGACCAGCAGTCTCAGGTTGGCCATGGGTCAACAGGATGCTGGACTTTGTGTTGTATCCAGGCACCAAATTATCTAGGCACTGGATTCTGACGATCCTCCTCCCTCCCCCCCTCTCTCTCTGGCATTGGAGGAACCTATCTGCTGGTGGGTTGCATTATCAACAGCCCTAGCTATATATTCCTATATTCCTAGTCTGATGCAGCAAAGGTCTTGTTATCTTCATGTTAGATCTGCGATGGCTCATGCAGGCAACTCATCAATTGATGTTAAAGTCTTCAGGGAAGAACATATAGCAGTTGGCCTAGGTTCAGAAATGGAAGAAGTGCTGTAGCCTTCATGCCCTGCTTGTGAGCTTGCCAGAAGGAAGGTGGACACCTGGTCTGATCTAGCTGGGCTCTTCTGAAGCTTTTAAGTATGTGTGATCCACCCATACATAGATCCAAACTAAATACAATCTCTACTAGACTGCTCTGTATCTTGGAAATGTGGCACTGGTAATTCATATTTGTCATGATAAATAGGAAAATTACGATGCTCTATTGCTTTTTAATTGGTCCAACCAGCCAGCGGGTGGCGCAGTGAGTTAAACCACTGAACCATGAGCTGTCGATCGAAAGGTCGGCAGTTTGAATCCGTGCGACGGCTCCTGCTAACCTAGCACTTCGAAAGCAAGAAATTGCAAGTAGATTAATAGGTACCGCGTCAGCGGGACAGTAACAGCATTCCATGCGCCTCGGTGTTGAGTCATGCCGGCCACATGACCATGGAAACGTCTTCGGACAGCGCTGGCTCTTCGGCTTTGAAACAGAGATGAGCACTGCTCCCTAGAGTCGGACACGACTGGACTTAATTGTCAAGGGATACCTTTACTTACTTTAATCTCAAATTAGGATCTCCCATAACAAATTATTATTGTGGCGCTTGAGAGCAGGTGGCCAAAGAAGCTTTCATAGACTGGGTTTTGTGCTATTTTGCTGCCTGGTTGATTCACTCCTTTCTTATACTGAAGTGGAAGAAAGCAAATAAGGCCAATGGCAATAATTATTCCTCTTTTTTGCAGGCCTGAACAATGTGTGACCCAGCAAACAAAATGCAGTTTCCTAGCCATACGTTGTAGCTGCCAAGGGCTCAGTGAACGTTTTGGAGTTTTCTGCCTTTATTGTTTGGATTGTTTAAAAACTGGGAGATTGTCCGGTCCCTGAGAAAGGCAACCATATAGAGCTGGTGAGCTGAGTTTGCCTTGGTGGGTCACAACAAAGTTTGTGATCCTTGCTTACAGTATTTATATTCTGTCCCTGGGTGGGAGATTGCATGTCTGAAAGCTCCCTAAAGAACATTCCGTATGTTCACAAATTTAACATATCAGAGAGAAGACTAGGCTGAGCCCCCTTACATGCTAGTTTTTGACATGCAGGGAGTTTCATATTGTATTCTGTGTTAAAAGCCTCTCCTAGTGTATGTGCAGCTTTCATGTTTTCCTTATAGCAGCCTGATGAGCAGACTTTAGCAGGCAATAATGTTTTTCTCCATGCTGTTGATTCTTCACATCAAACTTCTGTTAGAAGGTCTTCTGTGAGCACAAGAGCAGGCCAGGATATTTTTTTTCTGATAGTTGGCAACCCTAGGCAAGTTGTAAAAGCTTGTTACAGTGTTTCTTAAACCACCACCACCCCTTGGAGGCAAGGGTTCTATGTGTTTTCTGCACATACAAAATTGCTTGTCAGGGTGAAGCCCTTCATCCTCACGTATTCATTTTCTACATGCCAAGAATTTCCTGGGAGAACATTCAAACTTGCAACTCCAGCCACTAGAAATGGCATGGTCCAGTGAAAAATGTTCCCACTGAATTCTGCTGTGAGAGACTATATGCCCAAGAGGGACCTGCGACCTCACATTAATGTACTGTGGGGGCTTTACACCTTTCTCTGAAGTTCCAGATGTGCACCACTGTTTGAGACAGAACTTCAAATGGAAAAACGTTGCCATGGGTTTGATCCACTGTGGCTGTTTCTACATTCCTACTCTTGACTCTTCAGTGAGGCCAAATCTCCCAAACGACACTGATGACAAACATCTGTCAGAGATAACTGAAGGCCTAGTAAATCCTGCTACAGTGCATGGGGATTGGATGCGACAGAGTCCTTCCACACTCCTATAACAACTTTTTTTCCAAAGAAACAACCCCCATCTTGAGTTCTTAAAGGTCAACATTCCAATGCACTTCCCTTCATAAACCACAGGTCTATTTTCGCCAATATCCCCAGAAAGGAACTTCCTGCTTACAATCATTGCATGGATTTTGCTCTTTCCTGGTAGTAGATCTAAGACCCTTCCAGGGGTTTAGGATGTTATTTCTACAGGACTGGACTCCAGCCAAGGTTGTTTGTTTACTTTCTTCAAGCCATTCTCCTGCTGAGCCAATGATGTGATGGGTGTCAGTCAAATTGAAAGCGCTCGCTCTCTCTCTCTCTCTCTCTCTCTCCCCCCCCCCCACATGTGGTGCTCAGAAGAACCTATGAGATCATTCATGTTCCTTCTATAATAAAATCATAGAGGGGGACAGCAAACTAGGCCTGGTCTTTGAGACAGAATCAGAGTGTTCCACTGGGCCCAAGCCACAGAGTTTATGACAATATAAATCAAAATTACCCTTCAGTGTAGTCAGATTAAGTAAATCCTAGCAAGATTTTTGGAGCCTCAGTCATCAGTAGAAATCTGATTGCTTTGTGGGACTGAGAGTTAATGAGCCTTGCGCCTATGAATTCACTGTAAGTCAAAGTTGTGTCCTCCTTAGCTTGATTGATCTCTCAGTCTTGGTTCTTTGTCAAACACACTGACAGCGCAATCCTGCCCAGCTCCTCCACTGGCGCAGCAGTGTAGGGCAGAACGGGAGGCTTTGGAAGGGAAAGGGGATTTAAATCCCCTTTACATCCCCCTTGATTTAAATCCCCTTTCCCTCCCAGTCTCCCGTTCTCCCTCCACCACTGCTGCAACACTGCCACACCAGTGGAGGAGCTGGGTAGGATTGCGCTGTGAGAATCATAGCAAGGATCCCAGGAACTAGGAGCCTTGTTGTCCTTGTTTTCTCCCCAGCTACTTAGGCTGGAGCATGGCATACTTAGAGTGGAGCATGGCAGCAGGACAGCATTGATGCACTGGGGTTCAGGGGTTGGCCTGGCCAGGTAGGACCTATCATAAGCCAGTACCTGACCTGGCCGACCCCTGACCTCATTCCTGTAGCAGACTCAGATTGGCCAATAGGCATGTGCCCAGTGGCTCAAATGTCAGGGCATTAAAAAAAAAGGTCCTTCGCAAAAATGTGGACAATGCAGTCACTCTCAAGAAATAAATACTCTTTTATTAATAGGCCTATTGCCCAATTAATGCAAATCAATTAGGCTGCAATCCTATACACACTTACCTGAGAATAAGTCCCCATGAACTCAATGGAGTTTATTTCTGAGTAGACATGCATGGGAACAGGCAATGAGTCACACTGGTTTTAGCCAATTCATCAATTCACAATATTATGTTTGCATATATGTGAAAATAATAGCTCTGAAATGAAAAACATATTTGCATTGTTTTCAATTATTACTATTTCAAACTTATCTTACAGGGTTGTTGTATCAAGATTACATCAAGATAAATAGACATGAGAAGCATTTTGCACACTGAGAAGTGCTAGTGCCCTGATGGACTCAAATCGTTGCAGATATTGTCTTGGAAGAGGCATTCCCTCCTCTGTGAGATAAAAGGGGGAATGCCTCATTTCGGGCAGTGCTGGTCATCTGCAGTTTTCAGAATAACTTGTATTAAAAATTATTATTTTTTAAAAAATCTTCTAGCCTGATTCATCAAGGCAACCGTTTAGCTAATCAAAAGGGTTTTTACTCTAACCAATTAATTGATTAATATTGCACCCGTAGTTAATAATAATATGAATGCTGCTGCTACTGACAATAATATAACACAGAAAACATCATTGCTGCTGAATGAGGTTTTGCCATTTGTGATGGCGCGCGCCGGATCCTATCCTCCCTTTTTGCTGCCTCCCTGGCCCCTTTCTCTCCTCGGACTTGCACCAGCTAAAGAGCTGCTACTGGTCCGAGGAGACCCATTGCAGAGCAGGAGGCTGACGGACATGTAAGAGGATTTAAATCCCCTTTCCCCTCCAACACCTCCCGATCCATCCTAAGAGCTCTCAGAGCCCTTAGGACTGGGCTCTAAGAGCCTGTCTTAATGCCCATTTTGACAGAGGATTCTGAAGCCCTGAAGTCAACCAAGTTTACTGTTTTCCAAGGTACACTGGTGATGATCAGGCCTTGGTCACAGGCATGATGTGGGAGCTCCTGATCCCACCATCTTGTGCAGGGCCTGTATGGGCTGATCTACTGTTTCCTTCTCACACTAGAGGAAGCCATAGCTAATATAAACAGGAGTCATGGGCTGATTCATAGATGTGTCTTCAGCATTTTGTGCCTCCTTCCTTGAGCACGTATGATCTGATGGCTCTCAGCCAACTTCTTTTCATTTTGTTTGTGCTCCTCTTCACTTAAACTATGTTGAGCAGCATTTGAACTCCTTGCAAAGAGGGTTTCTATAGCCATAGAGAGGCAAAGAAAAGAAAAGAGCACTTGACTTGACAATGTTCTGCCAATTAGTCAATGGGAAACGTCATGTTTATGGTGGCGTTCTTTAAAAAAAAAGAAATTACCAAGAAAATCCGTAACAATGTTTTTGTATACTAATTTAGGTCCGGGAAGGAAAGTTTTAGCAAGCACCCTTGGGAAATGTTAGCTGCACATGGATGCTAATTCCATTACACTCAACGTAGGACCCATTCCATAAGGAACCCCCCCCCCCAGAAAGAACATTAATTCCCAACCAGAATATATTCCAGCAATTAATGGGAAAAGCTCCATGTCTATGCAAGTCTATTATAGAACACATCACTCAGTTTATGCCCAGATTATATTGAACTGATTTTTCCTCACATGTGGAGAAAGGGATGAGTTGGTTCCTCTCTCCCCGGCTGCCCCCACCCACCTTCATCTTCCTACAGTTTCTCTAGCAAAGGAAAAGCTTACGATGCAATGGAGAGTTTGTTTTTCAAAATTTAAAAATACCAACCTATAATAAACAAATCCCTTAGCTAGTCGCGGGAGAATCAGTGGCTGTTGCAAAACTTGATAATTTACTGATTTATGACAGATTGAGGAAAAACATCAACTGAAGTAATCAGGTCAGGGCACTAGTGTTGACTACGAAGCTAGCAACCAATACAGCTTCCACTTTCCCTCATTTCTGTCATTAGCTTTTCATGCTTATTTTATTTCGTTTTATTTTTTACATATTTTAGAAGTTCGTAACCTGCTCTTCTCAAGATTGAACTAAACCACAGCTCAAAATTCTTATGGTACTCAGGTCCCAAAGTGACCTCTAGCTCTGTCCCATAATGCACAGTATGAGCACACTATATTAAAAAAAATGCAGAATAACATTTATCAGTAAAAATATCGGCACAATCCACTGCAAGCCCCCAGCAACGGAACGAGCGTTCCGTCACCGGAAGCTGTTGCAAACGTGCCATAAATCACATTCGCAACGACTCTGGAGTAAGGGAGGCCGGCACAAGATCGGCCTCCCTCACTCCGGCGCCGGGACATGCATGCAGCCGGCAGCAGAAGGTGAGTCCTACTCCGCCGGCCACGTGAGCAGTCCGGCCCAGGAGGGAGGGGGGCCATTGGCCTAGCTGGCCCGGGAGGGGTTGGGGGATGGCGTCAGCCATATCCCGGTCCCCGCCGGACCGGCTACACCATTACATGGCCTCCTCTACTTCCGCCAGCTATTTAGCTGGTGGAAATCTGAGGAGGCCGATAGGGCCAGCCCCTGTTTAAACCCGGGAAGGGGACGAGTGTCCCCTTCCCCGAGTAGACCTCCGACCCAGCGGCAGAATGGCAGCCAGGGCTCAGGATCTGATGGGTGGCCCTGGGCCGCCGGCCGGATTCTAAGTCAGGATTTCGCTGTATGTCTATGCTGGAGGATGAAACTTCATACGTGTCAGGTCACTTGTGACAAGATCTCTCTTCTTTACAGCTCTCTTGTTTTTCACTCTTTCTTTTTATATTTATATTTATATTGTTTCTTTTTATGCTATTTTATTGTATTGTCTTGTATTGTATCAATGCCTCTAATTTAAATTTATTTATTTAAAAGATTTCCATACCACTTTTTTCAATGCTCAAAGCAGTGTAACACAACAAACACTATGCCACATATAATAAAAACATTAAATAAAACCAATTAAAACAAAACATTAAAACATGATATTAAATACAATCAATTAAAATGATACTGGAGCAGGCAGATTGAAAGATGTAACAACAACAGCAATAGCATATAATTAAAATAGTATAAAAACAAGTGTCCCTTCTTATGTTTAATTTACTATGTTTAATTTTTGTTAAACCCTAAGCAGCCTCGGACACCACCTCATCTTGTGGAGGGAAAGGCGGGAAATGTCCTTTAAATGCTGTACATAAATAAGCAACCAAGCAAAAACTGAATCCAGGCAACCAGACAGAGAAGGTTTTTTTTTGGGGGGGGGAGAGGAAACAGTAATTTGTGACCTAGAAAGGGAGTAAAAACAACCTAACACAGGCATGTATGGACAGACAAGCTAGTAAAAATATACGTAGGCTAGTCACTTTTGTCAGTTACTTGCAAGGTGGGTGTTATGGTCAAGGCTGGTTGTATGACATGATTCCACAGGAGCTCAGTAAAATCCACGGAATGTAGCACTGGGTCACAGAGTTCAGCTTCCTGCAAACTTCAGCTTCATCTTGAAAAGAGAAAAAGATACCAAGTTGCTAGTCCTTATGGCTGCAAAGATATGCCTGAAAATGAATGGCAACACATGCTGAAATCTCAGAAGTCAGTAGCAGGCCTGCACAAGATTTCCAGTTATCAAGAATGAGACGGCTGCAGTGTGGGGCATAACTTCGCGCCCCTCCCATTCATTAGCAAAACCAGAACCAAATATACAAAAATAGTAGACATGGCCAGATAAATTATACCAAAACAACATATTTATTTACAGTATTAAAAAAATACATTTTGCTCCTCTATTCCTCTCCCCTCCCAAGGCAACTGACAATTCAAAAATAAGCATGCAATATATACAAGCATCATATTATTGCATAATAAAGAATTTAACTAGGATATCATAGCCTGATTTGTATAATTTATGCCATTCATGAACTAACATCTTAGTGGTACAGAATTTAGTGGTACAGAATTGAGATTTCCTTGGCACAGGGTTATACAAAACTCATCTTCTGACTGGAATTGATATCTTCAAAAGCTTGCTGTCATGCCAAGTAGGTTTGGACATGTCATGTCAGGTAGGTTTGGACATACTTGTACGACATCTTTTGAATCCTATGTTGTATTTCACTATCTTTTTCCAGGGTGATCCCATCTGCGTAATTTCACTATGAATAAAGATAAAAGACCCCTTTGCAATTGGACTTTATTTACAGCCCAATCTTAACCAACTTTCCTGTACCCATGCAGCCACAATACAGCTGAAGGGGCCCTTGAAGAGGCCTCCGTGACTGCCCCCCCTCCACCACAGGATGCAGCGCACACCCTGTTGCCACAGCTGCATCAGTGCTAGAAAGTTAGCTAGGATTGGGCTGTTTAATTCCTGTGCAGTGCTTGAGTAATGCTCTTGTAGGAATCTGATAATAATATAATAATTAATAATAATCTGTGCATTACATTCCTTCTCCAAAACATCAGAATTTCCTCCTAGATAATTAATTACTGAGATGCAACTAGCTAGCAAATTTTTGAGCTGGGCTTTACAACTGAAGCCAATCTCAAATATATGTTGTGTTTCTGACATTCTCTCACAGAAGGTGGATTTATAGGGTGGGGCAGCCACCTCCCTTGCAGATATATCTTTGAGCGAAGAAAGATTGACAAGTATGAACTCAGATGGCTGAGGCCCCAAATTCTGAGAGGCTGGGCAATTTTTTTTTCAATCGCTGGAAATTCTTGCCAAAATATTGCTCACTCGTTCAAGGCCTTTCCAAGCATTGAGATAACAAATGCAGTTGGAGAAAAGGAAGGTGGAAAGCTGAAGGGGGAAATTTGATTGCACATAATGCAGGTTTGGAATTGGAGAACAGTTAGGTTCAGACATCATGCAAAATCATGACTTGTATAGCTAAAATGTGGTTTCATGCTATGTCTGAATTCAAGCCTGCCCACAGACTGTAGTTTGTTGGAGCCAACAAACCAGAATCTGAAAGTATGTTTTGACGCTGGTTTGAAATCTAGTTTGAGCTAACTGAATTCACAGGCCATTGGCTCCACCCGAAGAGGACTGCTGCCAAAGATGGAAGGGATGAGAGTGCTGAGCCAGAACATTGGAGAGTGGGAGGAGCAGAGGCTGGCACCTCATTGGGTCTGGGGGGGGGAGCATTTGGCACGTTACCTTTGCTGGCCACCACCGTCCAGCCTTATGCTGCCCAGCCCTGTGTTACAATAACCAACCAGATGCAGCTGTTCCTCCTCCTAATCATTCCTGTGATTTTGAAAAAGTAACGGAGGGCAGAAGGAAATGTGAGTGGCCCTGCCCTAGAGCATCTCCTAGGATCCTTGGGGGGGGGGGGGCACTTAAGCATAACTGTGCTTGTAATCAGGCCTGGCCCATCCACGAGGCCAACTGAAGCGCAACAGATGGGTGGGCGGCACCCATCTCTGTCCATCTAGGTACTTGGCTTCACTTCTCATCCTCCTTCCACTCCCTGGATTGGAAAAGGACAGCAAGGAAGAAGAGAAAATGTGGAGTGGAGGAGGATGCTGAGCTTGAACATTGGAGAGTGCGAACGTAAAAACACAAGAAGAGCCCTGCTGGATCAGGCCAAAGGCCCAACTAGTCCAGCTTCCTGTATCTCACAGTGGCCCCACCAGATGCCTGTATCCTGGTACCTGCATCCTGTTGCCACTCCCTTGCACCTGGCATACAGAGAAAACCAGGAGGTTGCTTATGGCTTGTAACTTGTGAAGAACAGAGGAAGGTGGGGCAGAGGTGAACTTACTCCTTCAATTGGGTGGAATCCAGCCTGCATTTTCCCCTTCTACGTCCACGCAAAGATTTGTATTAATTTAAATAGCAAATTCGGGGTGGGGTGGGGTGCTGGAATATCTCCCCAGGAGGGAGAGGCCTCTCAGCCCCCCTGTCGTGGTGACTCCATCATCACCGCCATCATCCGGCCAGCCTTTGCAGGGTGGTCCTGTAATAATGATAACTGGGCGCGCTTCTGCAATCCACAGAATAATGATCCTCACTCCGCTATTTATGGGTTGGAAGATTGAGGCTGACCTCCTTTTGGGGCTTGCCTAAAATAAAGCTGACACCTGGAGTTACAGACCTGCACGGTTCAAATTGAACTCGATCCCTTTGTCCTGAACGTGCCTTATTTATTTCACTGCCTGTTCCACGAACACGTCAACATCTCTGCACTGGGCTTCCCTCCCAGCCCTAGGATCCAGCATCTGCGACCCGGCTGGCGAGAGGGGTGAAGACCGCGGAAGGACGGTTGTTGTTGTTCAGTTGTTAAGTCGTGTCCGACCCTTCGTGATCCCATGAACCATATCCCGCCAGGCCTTCCTGTCCTCCACTATCTTCCTGAGTTCGCTCATTTTCATGTTCATTGCATCGGTGATGCTGTCTAACCATCTCATCCTTTGCCTACCCCTTCTCCTTTTGCCTTCAATCTTTCCCAGCATCAGAGTCTTCTCCAGAGACTCCTCTCTTCGCATTAGGTGGCCAAAATATTTGAGTTTCAGCCTCAGTACCTGTCCTTCCAGGGAACAGTCAGGGTTGATTTCATTTAGGATTGACTGATTTGATCTCCTCCTAGCAGTCCAAGGGACTCTCAGGAGTCTTCTCCAGCACCATAGTTCAAAAGCATCTATTCTTCGGCGCTCAGCCTTCCGTATGGTCCAACTCTCGCAACCATACATTGCTACTGGGAACACCATCGCCCTGACTATACGAACTTTTGTTGGCATGGTGATATCTCTGCTTTTTATTATGCTATCTAAATTTGCCATAGCTTTCCTTCCAAGGAGTAAGCGTCTTTTAATTTCATGGCTGCTGTCTCGGTCTGCAGTGATCTTGGAACCCCAAAAAGTAAAATCTGTTACTGCTTCCATTTCTGCCCCTTCTATTTGCCAGGAGTTGATGGGACCAGATGCCATGATCTTAGTTTTATTAATGTTGAGTTTCAAGCCAACTTTTGCACTCTCCTCTTTCACCCTCATCGAGAGGCTCTTTAGTTCTTCTTCACTTTCTGCCATTAGGGTGGTATCGTCTGCATATCCGAGGTTGTTGATGTTTCTCCCGGCAATCTTGATTCCGGCTTGCGATTCGTTCAGCCCTGCATTTCTCATAATGTACTCTGCATATAAGTTAAATAGGCAGGGTGACAATATACAGCCTTGCCGTACTCCCTTCCCAATTTTGAACCAATCGGTTGTTCCATGGCCGGCTGGTTCGAACTGTTGCTTCTTGACCCGCATACAGGTTTCTCAGGAGACAGGTAAGGTGGTCTGGTACCCCCATCTCTTTAAGAATTTGCCACAGTTTGTTGTGATATACACAATCAAAGGCTTTTGCGTAGTCAATGAAGCAGAAGTAGGTGTTTTTTGGAACTCTCATGCTTTCTCCATGATCCAGCGCATGTTGGCAATTTGATCTCTAGTTCCTCTACCTCTTCGAAACCCAGCTTGTGCTTCCGGTAGTTCTCGGTCCACGTACTGCTGAAGCCTAGCTTGTAGGATTTTGAGCATAACCTTGCTAGCATGTGAAGGACGGTAGGGGGCGTTAAATGGATGCAAACAAACAGTAGCTGCAACTTTTGGAAGTTTGTCCAAGATCAGGCGAAGCCGGGGAGGGAGGGGGGAACCTTTCATTTTTTGTATTTTTTTTTCCTCTCTGCGAGGCGAGCGGGGTTAACCCGGGGCTGAGACGCTGGCTTTGGGAAAGACAGAGAAGAGGACGAACCTGCAGAAGCTCGCTCGCTCGCTCGCTCTCTCCATCCGCCACTTGTGCCGTGTCGCGGCGGGCTGCACTGCGCAGAACGGGGAGTCCTCCTCGCTCGCTTCTAGAGCGGCAGCCGCGTGTTCTTGCAGCCCTGCAGGTAAGTGCGAGACTTGCCCCACTTGGGGATGATGTTGCTCAGCTGCCCCTTGACATGGCAGGAGGGGGGGTGCAGGTGGGAAATGTGGTTTGGGGGGGGCGCGTTTTGGAGGTGGCGTCTTGCAAAAGCATGCAAAAGAACGGTCGGGGTGCACCGAGCTTACAGTGGCGTGCCACAAAAAGGGGGTGTCCCCCCCCTTCGCAATGTCATTGCAACGTTGGAGAGTTTCGTGGTTGGGTTGCTGCTGCTGCTGCTGCATGCATCGAAGAGGAGCAGTTGGCACCGGCTGCATTTTCGAGAGCAGCTACTACCTAACGATGTGCTTGGAACGACCTGAATGGCCGCGGATCCTCGTTTGAAAGGCAGAGAGAACACAAAGTCGCTGGAAACGTTTCCTGCTCCGGTGTCTAGGAAGCTGCCTCCTCGTGTGCGCTCAGGATTGCCTGCTCCAGAGGGCAGTCGCATGTGGGGGTCTCAGGCGGGGCGGGGGTCTTCTTCCCCATCACCTGCTCCTTCCTTCAGCTGGAGAGAGCAAGGATCGAACCGGGGGTCTGCTACCTACACGCAAAGCGTGCGCAGCGCACTACTACTACTGTTGTTGAGCCTTGGCTTCTCCCCCGACCCGAGAACGGCAGGGCAGAAAGAAAGGGGAAGCGACCTTGGAATCAGTTTAGCGGAGTGACAGTCTGTCTAGCTGCGGAGTCTCAGGGTACCGTCCTGGTCGAGAAATGTGGATTATTACTGTACATTGATGTTCCCATCACGCAGCTGCTCAGGCAGCTCCACCTTTCCAGGCAGGCACCGATCAGGTTGAATCTGCGCAGCTTCAGCAAGCTGGCTGTGTGTTACAGTGTGCCCTCCTCGGAACAGTGCCTTGGGGCTACATGATACTCCTCCTAAACTAAGGGGACTGGACTGGCTGCCTGGCATTTTCAGGCAAGCTCCAGCCCGTTTCTGTGCCCACACATTTCCGCCAATTCTGAAGAAAGTAACTGGAATCTTAGGTTGTGCTGTATTAGTTAGTATGATGACTCTTTCTGCTGGCCTTCCTTCCTCCAAAGAGCTCAGGGCAGCTTATATGATTCATCACAATACCCCTCTGAGGTAGGTTAGGTGAAGAGAGTGACTTGGTGGTCCAAGGCCCCCTAGTGAACGTCATGACTGAGCAAGGATCATACCACAATCCTATGCAAGTTTACTTCAAAGTCCCATTGAATTCAGTGGAGCTTACTCCCAAGTAACTATGCGTAGGATTGTAGCCTAAGCCTATCATCACTCTTTCCCAACCCAACCTGAAGATGCTTGGAGTTGAATCTGGGACCTCCAGGTGCGAAGCAGGTGCGCTGCCACTAAGCAACAGCTACATCAGGGCAGCTTGTTACCATCTTCGCCCCTTAACCCAGGTGCAAGAAGGGCAGCAGGCAGGGTGGTTGCAGAGGCGTCGTTACGGTGGGGGTGGTGGCGGGTTGCGGGGGGTGTACCTGGATCCGGTGCTCTGTCCTGCACTGGTTCCTCCTTGGGCAGCCGTTGCCGGCTGCAAGTTTAGCCCTCCCACCCTCCCAGGCGCTGTTTCACCGGGGGGTGTTTCTGCACCGCGGTGGAGCATGAGGATGACACCACTCCCCCCCCAGGTGTGGGCCGTCTTGCGTCCCGTGGGGGTGTTGCAGCGGCGGCCCCCTCCCACGGTGGGGGGATGTAGGGCCGCAGTGGTTGCTGTGGCAGTTGGACTTGCTGACAGACTGAGATCATTGCAAGCCTGCATCCACTCGCCTGTGGTAACTCAGACTTGTCTGCAGGTGACCAAATAGGGAAGTTTCTTTACATTTCAGGATGCGGTTGTGTCGCCAATGACTTAAATTAGCATGTATACATTTAATTACCAACATGGAAAATGCACAAGTTTCGGCATTATCAGAAGCCACTCCAGTCTTTTCTGCATATTGCAGAAAAAGGATTGCATATGAGATTTTACTTCTGAGTAGACATGCACAGGATTGCACTGTAAGCCGAGGAAGTAGATGAGAATGAGACCGTAGCAGTGATGTAGACTTGAGTCTATTGACTCGGACTCGAGTGGGACTCAAGTCGCGTCAATGACTTGACTTGGACTTGACTCGGCAATTGTAAAAGACTGGAAAGACTCGACTTGAGACTTGGAGCCTTTTATGACAAGTTGAATTTTATTCAGATTTAAACCTGTTTTCCCCATTAAATAGATAGGGGCTCACAACTTGCAACCAACGACTCGGGGCTTGGGGGCAAAGACTTGAGACTTGACTTAAGACTTGATCCACATCCCTGGGCCGTAGTGTCTCCTCTTGTAAAATTTTGTGAAACTGGAATGGATTTCAATAAGAAATGCCCATTCTGCTGAACTAGATACTCCTTGATCTGATCCATCCGGCAAAACAATTCTTGCATATTGTGGAACTCAAGAATAAGCAACAAGCAATGAGGGACATCTGCCAGCCTTCCCATAATAACACTGGGTCTTTAAATGACAGATTTAAAGCACTTCCCATAGATTATCTTGGTCATCCTTACAACAGCTCTCTGGAGTAGGCAAGTGTTATTATTGCTCCCCTTTTTGCAGAAGCTCACAAATTTGGGGTGGCTTGTGGTACCTGTGACCCTAACCCCTCTCCCAATTTAAGAGGAGGGTGGGTCTTTGTTTCTGGGGTCACCCTCAACTCCATTGGTGCAGCAGGGAGCCTCCAAGGCACAATTTGCTGGGTTTAGAGATGACCCCCTGTTCCTCCCCCCCCCCCCCAATTCATGAGAAGGACATTTAGCAATTGCTGCACAAGGTGTTGACTTGCATGTGTGAAACAGGCATTGCGGATCAAGCACCACGGACAGATCTTTTGTATTGTCTCATATCACCATAAACTCTGCTTTCCAGTGAAGGCAGTTCGCACATTCAGCTCTCACTGATCAAGTTTAATCAGACACATCCTGATTTATGTGGCTATAATTGGATCAGCTCTTGATGAAGGATCACAGCTGAATACAGATGGAATCATGAAGCCCAGTTCAAATGGGCCATCCGTATAGAAAGGACAGGCAAATCTTAATTTGTACTTTAGGATGTGGGGAGTTGAGATGGTAACCAAATCTGGGAGGGGGGGAGTGAGTTTCTCATGTGCCTCAATGGGGCCTTTTCACACATTGTGCAGAGATGAACTCGGGTTTGCTACCTAGTGTACACTCAACAGGGAGCTGTAGCTGATCACGGCTCCCAGATGAATGCACATATGTTTGTTGCATGCACACCTTTAAATATCTTAGGCATATACATAAAAATGCAGCTTGTGGTGCTCAGGTGGGGCCTGTTCCTGATTCTACCATAGGTAGAATCTATCTAGCAAAGTGCCAGTTCCACTTCTTCCTTTCCAAGGCACAGTTTCTTCTCATTCCTTCTCTGATGGGAAATCCTACGTGGTCTCTGATTACCATTTAGAGAAGATTATAGGGTGGTTTCCTCCATTTCCTATATATTGCCTCTGTGGTTGGCAACCCTGGGCAGAGAACGCAAATATCACTCGCCTTCCCCTACTCCTTACTCAGTTCCCACCTCCAATGGAGTCAGGACTAGCTGAGGCTGAAAGCCTCCAACCAACATTCTGCTGGAGGGGGGTGGAAGGTGGGGCAACTGTGAAGATGAGAATTGACACTGAATTGACCTCATATAGACGGTAGGGGCTCTCCAAACTGAACGTTGAGTTGCAAGGGGAACTGTCCTCTCTACCAAGCAATCCCTGGTGCTGGATTTCGTACAAACCAAGCTGAACTCGCTAAAGACGGAAAAGTGTTGTCAGATTTCCATCTCAGTGGATTTAGCTGACCCTGTCATTTACTCTGAAGAGTGGAATGATCACCTGGTCATGTGGAGTATTCAGTGCATTTCTTACATTTTCCTTCCTGTTGCCTTTCAGCAAAATGCTCAAGGCAGCTTAGGGGGAAAAAAACACATCTACAGTAGAGTCAACCGACGGCATAATATCAAATTGCACCAAATAACAGACTGACAATAACATCAATAGTAAAGATATCCTGATTAGCAGTGCAATTCTGCGTAACTTTGGAGCGGTGCGGCTGCCGCTCCAGGGTGTTGTAAACGTGCCATAAGGCACGTTTTCGATACCCGGAGAGTAAGCAGCACCGGCACGGAGGGCAGATCCACTTACTAGGCCACGCAACTCACCCAACTCCAGCCATCACAGATAAGTCCCATGCCGGTCGGTGGGAAGGCAGGACGGGGCGGCAAGGAAGGGGGGCCATTGGCCGACGCGGGCTAGGACGAGGCGTGGATATCGGCGCCAATATCCTAAGCCCCTTCCCAGCCAGCGCCGCCCTTACACCGCCTCCCCAAATGTACACCAGGTCTGGACCTGGCATGCATTCAAGGAGGCCCATAGGCCCCAGACTCCGGGCTTGCTTACACCCCAGGGAAGGGGATGAACGTCCCTTTCTCCCAAGGTGTGGCCTAGCAGCCCTCAATGGGTTAAGGATACAGTGGCCGGCCCTTTACACAGGATTGTGCTGTAAAAGCCAGCCCAGATTAAAATACCCATCACATCAACCTCGAAATGCTTTTCAGAATAAAAGGATCCTCTCTTTGGCAAAACAGGAAGTGAAGGAGAAGCTCTTCTATAACATGGCAGGGCACATAGTGACATAGGCTCCCTTCGCAAGCACACACTCCATCACATGTACTTCCTGGCAGCATGGGAATGGAGCCATTACGTAGGTCAGTGTTTCCCAAACTTTTTCGACCTGCGGCTCCCTTGACCATTGGTGACCATTGGCCGTGGCTCCCCATGACATTATGTTGATGCCTGCCAATTGGCATTGCACTGTTTTCTGAGGGGATTCCGTGGTACTCCGCGGCTCCCCTGGTTGGTATCCGCGGCTCCCCAGGGGAGCCACGCCTCCCACTTTGGGAACCACTGACATAGGTCTTTGCAGCCCAACTGACATCCAACCCAGTAGAAAGACAGTTATCCGGTGGGGAAGGACCCCATTCATGGACCTGCCAACATTGTTGCTTTGTTCACACACACTTCCCAGCCCTGTGGATTGCATCATACAAAGGCAGCTCCCTCAGATCCGTGGTATACGTTCTTGCAATGAATGCCCTGTTTTCCCCCAATTTTTTTTTGGGGGGGGGCTATGTTTCTATATTTTGGGACACTTTTAACCTCCTGGAAGCCCTTCTGTGAGTTCAGCAACTAAAAAGCTACTGAGGCATCATTTTGCAGGCAGCATTTGAACCTTTGTCTGCCTGAAAAATTCCATTCCTAGACAGACTTGTGCTGGATGTGAACTTGACGATCCGTCTTCCTGTCAGGAGCAGCTATTCTGCTTAGCAACAGAGCTACCTTGCCCATTGGGTAGCAAACCTGTCTGCCTAGGTCCAAGGGGCGGGATGGAGAAGCCAGATGGTTCTACTCCCCCAGTCAGATGCCACCGGAAGTGACTGGCATTGACATCATCGCCAATTACTTCTGGGTTTTCAGGTTTTCGGAGGCCAGAAAATGAAGATAGGAGACTCTGGACGAGCGGGAGCGTCCTCAGTGTTCTCAAGAGGATTGACCAAAGGCAGGAGCCTCTTGGGAGCAAAAACACACTGCCGGAAGTGCCGCATCAGAGTGGGGTTTTGGTGGTCCGGCAGTCGTACCACCAGCAGTCGGCCAAAGTACCACTGGTGGTACTAGTATCACTGGTTGAGAACCCCTGTTCTAGCTAGATTGCAACTGGGGAATTTATTTTTTCTTTGTCTTCTCTTTTCCATCCATCCTGCTTGTGATGCATTGGGAGACTGAGTTCTTTGAGTGCTCCATCTGGGCATTACTGGTTACTGCAGCCATTT
The DNA here is from genome assembly GCA_026170595.1 of Plestiodon gilberti rubricaudatus. Classification (NCBI taxonomy): domain Eukaryota; kingdom Metazoa; phylum Chordata; class Lepidosauria; order Squamata; family Scincidae; genus Plestiodon; species Plestiodon gilberti. The sequence goes on from JANXHW010000001.1 coordinate 9,292,507, forward strand.
GATAAAACCTTTTGTTTGTGCTTTCCAGCCAAGCTCAGGCATTTTCCATCTGCTTACTAACCACCTTTCTTTCCTCATATTGTTCCCTTTCCTTTAAACTTTTAATAAACTAGTTACATTTTGATTATTTTCCTGCCTGGTCCATATTTCTGGGTAATTCAGTGGATTGTCACATCTCTTTGCCCTGCAGATGCTGCTGTGGTTTTGATTTTTAACCAGAACCCCTGGGATTCAGTGCTCTCCTGGGGGGGGGGGTTTCCCAGACAGCCCCCCTCTGCCTGGTTTCTATAACCTGGGGTGGTGGCAGCAGATAAAAACTATCAAGGTTTTTTCCTGTTCAGTTGCTGGTCCAGTAAAGGGAAAGCAGGGAGCAGGAAGGATGCAGGTGCACTAACCACTAGGCACTACTCCCCTTGGTCAGCCTGCCTTCTCCAAGGACACACTTTCATCCCTTTCCCTGGCAGTTGTGTTCATCATGTGCCATTCCCATGGTGGGTTCTCCACTGCCATTCTTAAGTCTCCAAATATGTTTCATGTGATGCGGCATTGTGTTGTAAGTTCCCTCACCCCAGCTCGCCAGCACCCACAATTGACGTGGAATGATAGCAGGACTGCTTTCCTCCCCCCGTTCTTGAATCCCTGTCTTCAGGGATTGCTTTGCTCTCCTCTCCCACCCACTATAACAAAGGAAACTCTAGTTCTTCCCTATGGCATATAGGGAAAGAGGGACGGGATGGGTGCAGCAGCTCTGAAGTATTTAAAACAAATACCTTTAAAATGTGTATATTCTTCACTCATTTGCTTTAGAATTTTGCCTCAGTTAAATTTTTGGCTTTCTTAGGAGAAATTGTAAGTCTCTCCATGTTCCAACTGTAGTGCATTGTTGACATTTTAGGGATTTGCAGATGTCTTTTGGGAAGAGTGAATATCTTTGCTTGCAAACTTTTTATGTGCCCTTGTGGGTTGGACATTGCCACTTATTTTTAACAGAGACCACAATGCAAATTGAACTGCAGGTCCTCAACATTTGCTCGGTCCACCGACTCTTGTAAGAGCTACAGCACAGGCAAAGGGCTCTTTAACCCTTTCCTCCATGCTGTAAACCCCTACAGCTCTCCACTTAATGTTGCATCTCAACCTCTCTTGCTCCTATTTTCTTGGGTCTTGGCTTGCATATGGGTGAAAGGAGGAGAGATGCATAAGGGAGAATTCCATCAAAACCTCTGTTGTTGTTCACAAAGAACCCGTTGCCGGGGGAAGAAAATGGCTGAAGTGCATAGTTGGAGGAGCCCTTGTGAATTATACAGGAGGCCAGAAGGGAAACCCCTGGGGTCTGGAATGACCCCCCCCCCCAGGTGAACAGTTGCCTGTTCCTATAGCAGGAACAAAACATCAGTACACAGTATATAGCAAACGCTTCTTGTTTGAGTAATTGGGAGACAGCCTTGTACTCGATGGCTCTTCCAAGATGCTGTGATGATCAACAATATATAGATGGAAAAGAAGCTGAAGGGTGGACCCTCTTTTTTATTTTAACACATCTCTCTTATTTGAAAAGCCTTAGTTTTGTTTCCAATTTCTATCTTGCATTTGATGGTTTGGTACAGAGATCTGATGAGATCATATGTTTTTTCCTCCAATTCCATAGCAATTCAGAGGCTCAAGACTTAGTTCCAGATGGAATTGGACACTTTGAAGCCCATGAACAGGAAGAATATTGTCTCCCAAAGTCTTGTTTGTATGTGTTTCTGGAAAAGTCTGCCTTTTTCATCCTTTCTCCAGAGAGGAAACCCATGTGGCACTGTGACCATGGAGGTCTCCTCCTCATCATCCCATGGGGGCAGCTCCACCTTGAAAGGGTGGTTGACAGAAATGCCCACCCCAGCGCAGCTGAGCAGCAAGACAAAAGATGATGGCTTTTATTTCTCCCCTTCTGGGGGCTTTAAACACTCGAACAAAGGACAGGGTTGTTGTCACCCTGAAGGGTGGGGATTCTTCACCCTGTGTAGAACAGTCTTGGATGTAACTTGGTCTTTGGTAAACCAGGTTTAGTAACTTGGTCTTTGGTAAACCAGGTTTGCAGGGTTTTGCTTCAAAACGCCAATAAATCTGTTTCTACAGGGGATCGTATAGTTAGTGGCACAAAAGGAAATACATCAATGTGTCATTCAGAAGCAGTGTGTAAGATCCAAGGTCACCTCTTCTTTCTTTATCTTGTTTAAGATACTGTAACTTCTAATGCAGATACCGTCATAAATATTCATGCTAGGAGTGTCTTGATTTTTCTATATGGGAGCAGTCAGTTCACCTGATTGGGAAAATTAGCCAGGATGGTGTAGTGGTTTGGGAGTGGAAGATCCAGGTTCAAATCCCCGCTCAGCCATGAAGCTTCCTGGGTGACCTTGGGCCAGTCACTATCTCTCAGCCCCACCTACCTCACAGGGTTGTTGTGAGGACAAAAAGGAGGGGAGAAAATATGTACACCACTCTGAGCTCCTTGGAGGAAGGGCGGTATAAAAAATGTGAAAATAAAAAAAAATCCAGATTTCATTATAGGATCGTGAAATTGGGGCTGATGCATTTTGGGCCCCAAATGGATAGAATCAGATAAGTTGGGCTCTGCTGGATTCAGGCTTGCAGAGTTCTTGACTCCGGATTCATCATGGTTCAGAGTGTTATGATAGATCATCACCCTGACCTCTTCTTTGTCTACGTTGCTGCCATTTGAAATTAATTTTTAAAAAGTTAAACATCGGGTTTTCTTCTTCCTTTTAAGATTCATGATGGTGGTGTTCACAGTCCTTTCTGCTCTGATGCTGACTGCAGTACTCGCACAGGAAACAGACGACACCGTCACATACACGGTAAGGAAGATTTGAGAAAAAGAGAGAGAGAGAGTGAGTGAGAAATAGAGCATTTTCAGTGGTAATACTATAGTACTGGGCTGATGTAAATATCACCAGAACCTACCTGGTGGGATTGTCTGCCACTTGCATTTCTTCCACTACAGGCTCAAGCGTTGTTGAGTTATTGATCTTCCACAAGTAATTAGAAGTGGAGTTAAAAGGAAGTTCCATATGGCACTTCATATAGTGCGATATTAACCAGTAATGCCTGGTGAAGGACTAGTAAACAAGTAACAAGAGGGAGCAGTTTCATGCTCTAAAAAGGTCTGCTTTCTCTGTAGTATTGAATGGGCAGCCCTGCTAGTAGGGAACTGTGCACGTGTATTAGGGACCCCGTATTTAAGATGCTATAGATTTGTGATGTCATTAGTTGCCAATTAATTTCCCGGCATAATTCAAGGTGCTGGTTTTAAGCTTAAAAATACTCCGTGGCCTTGGTCCAGCATATCTTATGGCCCAAAGGTAGCAGGGGTGACCAGACAGCCTGGGAGAGGTAAGTAAAAAAATGTGTCACCTCTCCATAGGCCACCAGGCCGTCATTGGTTCTCCTCGGACCTATGCTAGCTGTTTTGCTGGCGTACGTCCAACGGGAGTCGGGGGGCAGGTTCAGGCTGGGATGCACCAGCCCAAGAGCCTTCAGCTGTTTCCACTGGCTCAATAGTGCACGACAGGCAGCACAACGTTTGCACGGTCGCAAAGGGACTTACAGCAGTGAATCGCTAAATCCGCTGCCAAAGGTCCCCTGTAAGAACGGGGCATTAGAAAGTATTTTATGAACATAAGAACATAAGAAGAGCCCTGCTGGATCAGGTCAAAGGCCCATCTAGTCCAGCTTCCTGTATCACACAGTGGCCCCACCTGATGCCTCAGGGAGCACACAAGACAACAAGATAACCTGTTTCCCGTTGTCACTCCCTTGCACCTGGCACAGAGAAAACCTACTCCTACAACCAGGAGGTTGCTTTTCCCCATCATGGCTTGTAAGCTATAAGAACATAAGAAGAGCCCTGCTGGATCAGGCCAAAGGCCCATCTAGTCCAGCTTCCTGTATTTTCTCCACCTCCATTTAATGAAGCCTAGCTCTACATACCTCCTTGATGCGATTCAATGGCCATGTGAAGCATCATGATTATAGAACTTTTTCACAGGAGTGGCCAAGCAAGTTCAGTCTGTTGTAGTCCTTAGGTGGGCTGTTAAGACAATTTTATTCCTCCAAGGATTTGGACCGAGATCTGCCTATTGCTCCCTTACTGATATTGTTCTGCAGATTTCACATGGTTATCCGCAGTGCTTTTTAAAACACATGCGCACATGGGGGGGGGGGAGGACAGTGCAGTTGGTTAGAGCATTCTTCTCACAAATGCCTGAAGATCTGCAGGACAGCAGTTCAAGACAGCCGGAAGTCTGTCGGAGAGCTGCTGGCATGCCAAGCTGATAAGCTGCAGAGCACTGTGGGGGAATGGAGCAGCTGAAGCTGAAGCGTGCTGAGGCGAATGCCAGAGAGAGAGCGCGCTGGACTGTGAAAGTAACATCTCGAATGAAGGGTTCTATGAAAGATTAGAACGTTGTTATATTGTAAAAACCCTTTGGGGTTTAGAACAGCCTGACCATGTACATCCTTGAATCCTTGTATTCCTTGAATAAAGTCGGAGGCGAAATCCAATGACCAGAAAGGCAGTATATAAATACCGTATATTATTATTATTATTATTATTATTATTATTATTATTATTATTATTATTATTATTATTATTATTGGCTAATGGCATGTCCATGCAAAGACGGTGGCAAAGGGAAAGCAGAAGCAAGCGTGAATGAAGGTGCACTAACTTTTACTAAAAGTGCTCAAAGGACCAAAATCATGGAATTTGAACTGGAACTATCTGAATTAGCTCATTCACTCTTACGCTGTTTAAGGGGCAGACAATCTACTACTAACAGATACACACAATGGAGCCCTAAGGAAAGCTGTTAGAAGGAGGGGAGAAGTGGAGAGTGGAACTCCTTAGGAGGAAAAGGGACAGAGCAAAGAGGTGGAAAATGTAGAGGGAGAAGGAACATAGGTAGATTAGTGGGCTTCCCAGAGGAACCCAGAGATAGGATCCGGCGGACCCTGGGGCCGCCCCCGGATACTTACATAGGATTGCGCTGCCCATCGGCCCAATAAGCCCATCAAGTGGCTCTCTATGGTCTGAGGAAGCGCAGGATTCACGTCACCTGCTACCTAGGGTCCTTTGGGTTGGAGATGCAAGGTAATGAACCTTGAACCTTCTGCATAGCTACCACTGAGCCATGGCTCCAATCCTGATAGTGCAGTAGAAATAAAAAAAATCAGGTTTTAAGACCCCAGATTTCAGTTCTGTGAACTCCGCAACAGACCCAGTCCCCTTTTTGTAATAAATGAGGGATTGAATCCCTTAAGAGACCGTTATCTGACCATGCACAATGGTGCAGTCACATTGAAATGAATGGGATTTCTCCAGGATAAGTCATCTAAGAACTGCCCCCCTTTGTGTCATTAAATGGGCGTGACTTTCATTGTGCGTTAAGCAGGCATTGGGGAGATGCAGTAAGTTTGCTGATTTCCTTTGGGCTTGAAGGTTTCTTTTTGTAGCTACAGTAACTTCAGTTGTGTCAGCTCAGGATGCTGTCATTCCTTCAGAGAGCTGGAATTGTAATGTCATTAGCTGTCCTTTTGCCCCCTTGTTACACTTGAGGTCTGTTCCCCCCTCCAGCTTGTTGCTAGGTCTGGCAGATTGCTAGCATCACCTGTGAATAAACAGAAAACGTGTTGAATTTCTGCTGCTGACTTAAGCTCCAGGAAGAAAAGGACTACTCAAAAACCCATTGCAGACCAGTCTGTTGAGCAACACAGCCATCAACAAGCCAGGACAGATCCTTAGCTGGTTCAAACTCCACAGATCAGATGCCAACCGAGTCACGGCAAGGGTGACCTTGACTCGTGTTGATGACAAGCTGATGTATTGAGGCTGTTTCTTTCCATAGTAGGCGCATGTGTACTAATCCACTGACATATTAAATAGGTACTAAATAAGGCTGTTCTCCAATGAAAGAAATCTTACAGCACAATCCTATACATGTTTACTTAGAAGCAAGTCCCATTCTAGTCAATGTAGCTTACTCTCAGGTAAATGATGAATTGACAAGTGGAGGTGTTTAAGGATTAAGATGCATTTCCAACAACCTTGTTTTTCAAAGCTTTGCAGCTTTTATGACATTTCTAGAGCAGGGAGCACTTTGATTTTCCCCCTCAGATGTCAAAATGGCTTAAGCTGTCTCTGACTTTACATACCTTATCCGTTAGTCTGGTCCAGCAGGGCTCTTCTTACAAGTCTGAAAACATATTAATCCACGCATCGATTTGTTCACTGTGTTTTGGTTATTGGACTTGATTTTCTTTGCTTTACATGCAGCAATGTACAGATGGCTATGAATGGGATCCCGTCATGCAGCGGTGCAAAGGTACAGTCAACCATTGCTAGTTGCTCCTGAATCTCTTTATAACTGCCTAGAAGTACAGAGCATCCTAGACCTGGACAGGTTCACCGCACAGTGTGTATTTTTGTCATATGTAGTCTCCCCACTGGAAACTTTACAGAGGGGACAGGGAAGAAAGCATGGGCATGTGTGCAGATGTTGCGCAAGAGGCCTCACATCCACTACTCAGGGATACTGTAGCTATTTCCTTCACTAAGCAGGGGATTGGACCAACTGACCTCCAAAGTCCCTTCCAATTCAAACATTCTATGATCCTACTACCCTGTTTCCCTGAAAATAAGACCTACCCCGAAAATAAGGCCTACCGGTAATTTGGAGCTCACTTGCCAATACTCACCTACTCTATTGCTGGACATGAGAGATTGGACCAATGGTTCCACAGGCAATGGAGTCGCAAGAAATTCAGGCCGGAATCTGGGATTTGGAGAGTTATGACGATGTTCCAGAAGAAGATGACATGATTGCATTTGGATAAATGTAAATTGTTGTACCGGTACATTAAAAAAAATAAGACATCCCCTGAAAATAAGACCTACTGCATTTTTTGGAGCCAAAATCAATATAAGACCCGGTCTTATTTTCAGGGAAACAGGGTTTATTCATTTCTCTCCCCCATCCTTGAGCATCTGTTTTCATCGTTTATTTGGCCATGCAAGCCCCAGTCCTATGAGGGTCATGCATGCACAGCAGTAAGTTTATATGTGTGGATCTTCCCTATTAGATGCAAGAATTGTTGCTACAGCAATGAAACCCCACAACCAGCATCCACGTTCTGTCACTCAGATAATTGGCACCACTAGCTCTGGTATTGCTGATGACCTGTTGACTTTGGGGTTATCCCAAAGATTCAGGAGAGATAAAAGAAAAGAGATCATCACACAGTGCATGATTAACAGCCCAATCCTGTGTAAAGATCCATGTCCGCCCCATAGGGCCAGCCGCAGGATCCTACGCTCTTTCCAGGCTGCTCCGGTGCTGGTGGGTGCGCTGAGGATCTCAGCATTGTTCACAGAGTGTTTACAGCACCCTCCGCCTGCAGAGTGCGCTCTCCACAGGCGGGACTTTGCACAGGATTGCGCTGCCACAGACATAGCTGCCACAGAATGTAGTGATGGCCACTAGCTTTGATGGCTTTAGAAAGGAATTAGACAAATTCCTGGATGACAGGTTTGTCAAGGGCTATCAGCCTTAATAGGTCAGCGGGTGGTGCAGTGGGTTAAACTGCTGAACCATGAGCTGTCGATCAAAGGTTGGCAGTTCGAATCCGCAACGGGGTGAGCTCTCGTTGCTTGGCCAGCTCCTGCCAACCTAGCAGTTCCAAAGCATGTTAATGCAAGTAGAGAAATAGGTACCGCTTGCGGGAAGGTAAACAGCGCTCCGTGTTCCAGCCGCATGCTATGCGCTGTGGCAAGGAGAGTCATGCCGGCCACATGACCACGGAGGCGTCTTCGGACAACGCTGGCTCTTCGGCTTTGAAATGGGGATGAGCACCACACCCTAGAGTCGGACACGACTGGACTTAATTGTCAGGGGTCACCTTTACCTTTACCTTTATCAGCCATAATAGCTAACGGAAATTCCATGTTCAGAATCAGTATGCCACTGAATACCAGGTGGTGAGGAGCAAACAGCAAGGAAGAGCTCTTGCTTCCATCTTGGCTGCTGTGGGAAACCGGATGCTGGCTAGATCGACCTGATCTTTCAGGTCTCCTCTTATGCTGGGGAATTGACTCTTAAGAATCTACTTCCTCTTCCTCCCCCGTTTATTTATCCTTCCCACAAACTAACATCACATTTTGGGGACACAAATCCACAAAAGTAAATTTAGGAGTTTTCACAATGCCTATCAAAATTAGCGCTGGGCATGGCATCTCAGTAACCCATAATTGGCTCAATTGCGTATAGTGGTTCCCATTCAAAAGCCCAGCACATCTCTAAGCATTATAATGCAGATGTAAATACTGTAATGGTTGAACATTGCATACACAATTGACAGTGCAACCCTATCCAACTTACACCACCGGTGTAAGCAGCGGTGCAGCAAGAACGGGAGGCTCCAGAATGGAAAGGGGATTCAAATCCCCTTTGAATCCCCCTTTGGAGGGGATTTGAATCCCCTTTCCGTTCTGGGGCCTCCCGTTCTCACTGCACCATTGGTTACACCAGTGGTGTAAGTTGGATAGAATTGCACTGCCACTTAACTACCTATATTTTCCACACTCAGTTATCCTGCCTCTTTTACTCACATGACAACAACAGTATTCTCAAAACTGCTGCCAGTTCAAAACACATATCTGCCACAGCAAATGTGCAATTTTCACAACAGAAGCAGAAAACCACAGATATTTCCAGAATCTCCAGAGCGCTCTATTTCTGACATGTTTCTCTGTTTTGTTCCTAACCACAGATATCAATGAATGTGAAATTGTGCCTGATGCATGTAAAGGTGGGATGAAGTGTGTTAACCACTTCGGAGGATATCTCTGCCTGCCCAGAAATGCTCAAATCATTGTAAATAATGGTCAAGACGGAACTGCCGCTGAATCGACAAGTGGCCGAAACGGTAATCCCATCATTCGGCGAACTCCTGTTGACGTTCCATCCGCTGGTCATGGTCCGTCTCAGATACAATGTGCAGCTGGTTATGAGGCGAGTGATCATAATGTTTGCCAGGGTAAGGAAGTCATGTTATGTTGAACTTTACATCGCTGTGGAGAATAACTGGAAGAGCAGCAGGTGTGTTTAGCTATGGGGACAAAAAGGAGGCTGAGGGGCATATAAGTACCGTATTGGTCTGAGTATAAGACTCACTTTTTTCTCCTAATTTAAGTTTTTAAACTAGGGGTGCATCTTATAATCAGGCTGTTGCAATTTAATGCCAGTGATTTAATTAATTTTTTTTAATAGCACCAAACCTTAAGGGTGCGTCTTATAATCAGGTGCGTCTTATACTCGGGACAATACGGTATATCAGAGGAGGTAATTCAGGAAGAGGGGACGGGAGCTGCAATTGTTAGGTTGCATACTGATGGCTCAGGACAGTATTCGTACATACCAATATTGTGGCTGAAGAAAGTGGATGCTCTAGGCATTGCAAACTTAAGGCTGCAAACCTATACATACTTTCCTAGGAGTAAGCCCATTGAACACAATGGGACTTACTTCTGAGTAGACATGTATAGGATTGTGCTGTAACTCTGTAACATGGGGGGGGGGGGGTCCTGACCCAAAATGTGGTTGTACTTAATGAGCAGAGGCGAAAGAAGTGTGCTTTATCTGACATGGCAGATAAAAAAGAGACTGAGAGATAAACTATATGCGAAGAAGAGAGAGTTCTGCCTACCACTTACTCCCATATAAATCTGCCCAAGCTGTAAGATCAACCTCAGAGGCCCTGCTCTCTGCCCTGCCTTTGACGGAGGTCTATTTGGCAGGTACCTGAGTACAGGTTCTTTTGGAGAACCTCATTTGGAGCCACAGATGAGACTCCAACCGGTGGTGGAGCCTTATTGGTGGGATGCACTCCCAAGGAGGTACGAAAGGCTGTGTGCTGAAAATCCCCGTTTGTCCCTCTGGTTTTGTTTTTTGTGTTGCTTATTTTCCCTATTTTGTGGCACTTCTAACCCCTGGAAGCTTCTGTGATATCTCAGCATCCTGAAAGCTGCTGAGACATCTTCCTGCAGTAACCCTTGTCCTTGTTTGAATTCAGTGCCATCACAGAAGGACCGTATGGTGGTTCCAGTTAAGTATGATGTGGATTGGGTAGTATCATGGCTGGATCTCCCTAAAACAGTCTGACCAACCCTCCTGGTGGGATTGGAATGTGCCGACCAATTGGGCAGCCAACCTCACCTGATTTGGTCAAGGGTTGGGGTACAATGCCATCCAATCAAATGACCCTATGCCATTGGCAACCCTTACAAGCAGGGATGTTCTGAGTTGTTGCCTCTGGTTTATCATTGGCGTGCCATGTCAGTGCATTAATGAAAGTACCACCCACTCTTCGTAGGAGTGCAGGAACTGGACCTCCTCCCCTACTCCTGGACAGTTTGTATAGCTAACAAACTGGGGACTTATGGCCCAATCCTAACCAGAGGTGTTTCTACGGTGGGCGCGGTACTGTAAGTTGCGCCCCGTTCTAGTCCCCGTTTACAACCAGGAACGAGGAGGCCCCGCCCCCTCACCGTCGGAGCCATTCCATGCGGTGAAGGCAACAGGCAGGGAGTTACAGTACCACCTCTACCGTAGAAACGCCTCTGATCCTCACAGTCCGTTACACCACCGGAACACATATTCCAGCGGGAACCACTTCCTGGCTGTTGCAAATGCAACAATGCCTGGTCACTGTCGGAAGTGGCGAGCAGTCGGGTTCGTGAAGCGTCGGATTGCAGATGCCCGCCACCGTAGGTAAGGCTGCACAGGGGATGAGGGGGAGAGGGCAGAACAGGGTGGGGTGGACAGAATGGGAAGGAGATGGGGCAGGGAAGAGGGCGGATCACGTCTGCAAAGGGGGTGGGTTCAGCGGCAGCGGCATCTGCCAAATCCTAACCCCCTTTCTGGACCTGATCTGCCTTCATGCAGTAGCGTCGCTCCGGTAGGGGCGGGGCTGTAAGTATCGCTCTGGTCATAGTCTCTTTACCGAGCGAGCAGGAGGCAGCCCCGCCCCCTCACTGTCCGAGCCAGTCCCCTGCGGAGTTTCCCTGCTTTCTCCGCAGGGGACTGGCTCGGACAGTGAGGGGACGGGGCTGCCTCCTGCTCGCTTGGTAAAGAGACTATGACCAGAGCGATACTTACAGCCCCGCCCCTACCGGAGCGACGCCTCTGCCTTCATGGGTCAATGTGGACTTGCGCCAGTGATATCACTGGTACAGGTCCGAGTTGACTCACAAGGCCAGCAGGGGCCTACCCCAGGAGAAGGAAATAAATGTTCCCTTACCCTGAGGAGGTTTAGGGCACTAGACCTGGTAGACAGAGTGCCTGAAGAACTATGGACGGAAGTTCGTAACATTGTACAGGAGGCAGCAACTAAAACCATCCCAAAGAAAAAGAAATGCAAGAAAGCAAAGTGGCTGTCAGATGAGGCTTTACAAATAGCTGTGGAAAGAAGGAATGCGAAAAGCAAAGGTGAAAGGGAAAGATATAAACAACTGAATGCAGATTTCCAGAGAATAGCAAGGAGAGATAAGAAGGCCTTCTTAAATGAACAATGCAAGGAAATCGAGGAAAACAACAGAATGGGGAGGACTAGAGATCTCTTCAAGAAAATTGGAGATATCAAGGGAACATTTTGTGCAAAGATGGGCATGATAAAGGACAAAAAAGGCAGAGACCTAACAGAAGCAGAAGAGATTAAGAAGAGATGGCAAGAATACACAGAAGAACTATACAAGAAAGAGCTTAATGTTCCTGATGACCACGCTGATGTGGTCACTGACCCAGAGCCAGACATCCTAGAGAGCGAAGTCAAGTGGGCCTTAGATAGCATTACTAACAACAAAGCTAGCGGAGATGATAATATCCCAGCTGAGCTACTTAAAATCCTAAATGATGATGCTGTGAAGGTGCTGCACTCAATATGCCAACAAATTTGGAAAACTCAGCAGTGGCCAAAGGATTGGAAAAGGTCAGTTTACGTTCCAATTCCAAAGAAGGGCAGTGCCAAAGAGTGTTCAAACTATCGCACAATTGCACTCATTTCACATGCTAGCAAAGTTATGCTCAAAATTCTACAAGCTAGGCTTCAGCAGTACGTGGACCGAGAACTACCGGATGTACAAGCTGGGTTTCGAAGAGGCAGAGGAACTAGAGATCAAATTGCCAACATGCGCTGGATCATGGAGAAAGCACGAGAGTTCCAAAAAAACACCTACTTCTGCTTCATTGACTACGCAAAAGCCTTTGATTGTGTGGATCACAACAAGCTGTGGCAAATTCTTAAAGAGATGGGGGTACCAGACCACCTTACCTGTCTCCTAAGAAACCTGTATGCGGGTCAAGAAGCAACAGTTCGAACCGGCCATGGAACAACCGACTGGTTCAAAATTGGGAAGGGAGTACGGCAGGGCTGTATATTGTCACCCTGCCTATTTAACTTATATGCAGAGTACATTATGAGAAATGCAGGGCTGAATGAATCGCAAGCCGGAATCAAGATTGCCGGGAGAAACATCAACAACCTCAGATATGCAGACGATACCACTCTAATGGCAGAAAGTGAAGAAGAACTAAAGAGCCTCTTGATGAGAGTGAAAGAGGAGAGTGCAAAAGTTGGCTTGAAACTCAACATTAATAAAACTAAGATCATGGCATCTGGTCCCATCAATTCCTGGCAAATAGAAGGGGCAGAAATGGAAGCAGTAACAGATTTTACTTTTTTGGGTTCCAAGATCACTGCAGACGGAGACAGCAGCCATGAAATTAAAAGACGCTTACTCCTTGGAAGGAAAGCTATGGCAAATTTAGATAGCATAATAAAAAGCAGAGATATCACCATACCAACAAAAGTTCGTATAGTCAGGGCGATGGTGTTCCCAGTAGCAATGTATGGTTGCGAGAGTTGGACCATAAGGAAGGCTGAGCGCCGAAGAATAGATGCTTTTGAACTGTGGTGCTGGAGAAGACTCCTGAGAGTCCCTTGGACTGCTAGGAGATCAAATCAGTCAATCCTAAATGAAATCAACCCTGACTGTTCCCTGGAAGGACAGGTACTAAGGCTGAAACTCAAATATTTTGGCCACCTAATGCGAAGAGAGGACTCTCTGGAGAAGACTCTGATGCTGGGAAAGACTGAAGGCAAAAGGAGAAGGGGAAGGCCAAGGATGAGATGGTTAGACAGCATCACCGATGCAACGAACATGAAAATGAGCGAACTCAGGAAGATAGTGGAGGATAGGAAGGCCTGGCGGGATATGGTTCATGGGATCACGAAGGGTCGGACACGACTTAACGACTGAACAACAACAACAACAACCCTGAGGAGGCCTCCCGAAGCCAAAACTCCCTGAAGGATTCAGCGGATGCCATGTTGGCATCGCTGCATCGCCGCGCAGGGAGTTAGGTAGGGTTGGGATTTTAATTTTATTTCCTGTGTATCTTTTAAGCTTTGTGCCTGCTAACCAACCATCTTGGTCAGCCCCGTTTTATTTTTGATATGAGTCTTGCATTTTGATCCTCTATACTCCTTCCTGTTTCTTTTATTTTGCCTTGTTTATTCAGCCCTTTAAAAAACTGTGACTAGGAACATCTCAGTTGCCCAGGAGACCTGTGTCCTGATTGGCTCTTGATCGGATTTCCAATGAAGTTGGTGAGGGAAACCAGGGACAAATGGTCCTGTTTATCTCAGAGTCAGGAAGCTCCCAGGAAATGGCATTGCTTGTACGCCTGACTAGGATGGGCAAGCAAGGTGCAGCGGGTGGCCCTGGAATTTTCCAAAGGAAAGGCTTTGTGCAAGCCAGCAAGTAGAGGGGGGGGGGGTCTTGCTCCAGTAAGCCAAAGTTGGCCATTTACCGAAAGACCCGCAAGAGCTGATGCTCTTTTGCCCTCAGTCCAGGTAAAGCAACACAAGATTGACTTGGGTCATGCTCTTCTGGCAAATGCCCAGCACTATGCCCATGAAGTTGTGCCTCTTTTGCCCTCCACCCACACTTCTCGCACATACCCTGCCTCCCCCATTGGCTCCCTCTTTTGCTATTTATAAGTGACATTTGAAGACTTCCTTCTTCTGTTAGGCCTTTTAAATACGTTTCATTCGGTGAAATTTTATTTTGCTTTTGACTGCTGCTTATAGGGTGGTTTTATAGCACAATTCTATACATATTTACTGAGAAGTAAGGCCCCAATCCTATCCAGTTGCCCCCCTTGCTGATGCATGTGTGTCAAGGAGGTGCACACACTGCATCCTGTGGGGGGGGGCTGTTGCAGAAGTCTCCTCAGGGTAAGGGAACTTTCGTTCCCTTACCCTGGGGAAAGTCTCCACTTTCCCTATGAGTCTCCTTGGATCTGTGCCAGCCATTTTGATGGCACAGAACTGAGGAGAGTAAGGGAGAGGGAAGAGGAACAGGATACAGCTGCATGCGAGTGCCGCCGATCCCGCCTCCTCCCACCCCTCTTCCACCTCCCTGTCCCCTCCGATACCCCCATTCCTCCCCCTCCCTCCCCCATGGCCAATTCACCTGAAGTCAGCGGATGGTGACCTCACTGGTGGCCTGCATGTGCAGCCAACAGCAGTTGTGCTGGTGGCCTCGTTGCATTCACTAATGGCATCAAGCGTGACGTCATGTGACATGCGCCGGATTCAGGCACTTCCACCTGGAACCTGACACTTCCACCAGCAGAACATGTGTTCCCCTGGCAGAGCGATTTGGATGGGATTGGACTGTAAGTCCCATTTCATTCAATGGAGCTTACTCCCAGGTAAGTATATTTAGAGTTGTAGCCTTATTTTAGGTTTTATTTTGTATTTTTGGAAATGTTGTGAACCTTCTTGTGCTGCTATTTGCCTGGGAAAGGTGGGTTGGAAATTGTTACAATAAATAAATAAATAGGTAAAAATAATTCAGAAAATGGGATATGCTATTTAGGTTAAGAAAAAATATAAGAATTACCGTATTGTCCCGAGTATAAAACACACTTCCCCCCCCCCCAATTTAACTTTTTTAACTAGGGGTGTGTTGTATACTCGCACCGTTGCAAAAATAAAAAATAAAATAAAATGGTGAGAACAGCGTGAGACATTGCTGGAAGAAGCGAGGCTAAGAGGAGATGCTGTTGTCTTCAAAGCAGCTAATTGAAGTGATTATCAGGTGATTATCTATCGCTGCTGACTGAGACAATACTGCTGGCTGAGAAGTCTTTGCAGAGATGCAGCGAGCAGGCTCCTTCTCTGCAGCATGCGCACACACACACACACACCTCTCCCCTGTACAGGCTGTAACCCTTTCCAGGATGCAATAAGTTGTTAGATCTTTGTAGCGCCTGCTTTTCAGCTCTGTCCTTCTCTGCCCTGCAGGGATTACTTTTCTTTGTAAAAACAAGTGCGCGTGCACACACACACACACACACACACACACACACACACACACACACACACACACACCTCTCCCCTGTACAGGCTGTAACCCTTTCCAGGCTGCAATAAGTTGTTAATTTTTGTTCTCTGCTCTGCTGGGTTTTGTATCCTCTTGAAAAGCAAGATCACATACACTTTCATCCCCCCTCCCCAGCACTGGCGTCGCTCTAGGTGGGTTAGGCTGCAATCCTGTGCACACTTTCCTGAGAGTAAGCTCCATTGAGAACAGTTGGACTTGCTTCTGAGTAGACATGCACAGGATTGCACTGTTCGTTTAAATCACTGGCATATATTTAATGCCAGTGATTTAATTAAAGTTTTTTAATAGCACCAAATGTTAAGGGTACGACTTATAATCAGGTGCATCTTATACTAGCTAAGAAATGGTTGTTAATGTCAGGTTAGAAATGTTAGCTTAGAAGGAGGGGGGTTAATAGAGATGTCAAATTTCAGAAATATCTCTTTGTTTTCTATCTATATGGATCCTAACAGAAAATTGGCATAACATCATTTCAGAGAGTATAAATTTGTTGTAGTGGTTTTTGGTTAAAATGGAGAAAATATATATCTTTCTATCACTGATACTGAGGAAGGCACAGTGGATTTTAATATGATGCAATACAATACTCTGTATTTGTGTGTAAGCCATACAGTCTATGGCTTATACACAAATACAAAGTATTGTATTGCATCATATTAAATTTTATAGACCATAAAAATTTCCACGATAAATCAATGACACAATAAATCAATAAATCAAATCACACAGCAGGATTCTTTAATATACAATATAAAACTCCCAAAGCATGTAATAAATAAAAATTAACATACCTAATACAAATCTGGTATTATCATCACTACAATGATTATCACTTCCCTTCCACTGGCTGCTATGTTGTAATTCCAGCAACATTCAAAAGAAAAGTAGTTTCTCTCATAATGATTTTAGCATCTTTAACCCCCCCCCAACAATATCCAAGAATGTATTTTACCTTTCCAGCTGGCAATATTTCCGTGTACATTTCTGATAGTATCTATGCACCTAGTCAATTGCCTTTATAAAGAAACCATTAGTGTGAGCTATGTCACTTTTCCCAAGGGAAATTGTCTGCTCTTGTGTACATATGACACAGGTCGCTTGAGACAACCAAATAAACCATGGTTTATTCAGTCATGAATATGGCCTAAGGCTGCACACTCCTTCCTCCCCTTATTTCGTCTGGTTGTATCTGTCAACATCATGCTTTGTTTAAGCTACAGAAACATGGCTTGTCTGAATCCAGAACCGCTGAACCATAAGCTGTCGATCGAAAGGTCGGCAGTTCGATTCCCGTGACGGGGTGAGCGCTCATTGCTTGGCCAGCTTCTGCCAACCTAGCAGTTCCAAAGCATGTCAATGCGAGTAGATAAATAGGTACTGCTTGCGGGAAGGTAAACAGCGCTCCGTGTTCCAGCTGTATGCTACGCGCTGCGGCAAGGAGAGTCATGCTGGCCACATGACCACGGAGGCGTCTTCGGGCAACGCTGGCTCCTCGGCTTTGAAATGGGGATGAGCACCACACCCTAGAGTTGGACATGACAGCCAGGATGGTGTAGTGGTTTGGGAGTCGGACTTAGACCTGGAAGATCCAGGTTCAAATCCCCGCTCAGCCACGAAGCTTCCTGGGTGACCTTGGGCCAGTCACCATCTCTCAGCCCCACCTACCTCACAGGGTTGTTGTGAGGACAAAAAGGAGGGGAGGAAATATGTACACCACTCTGAGCTCCTTGGAGGAAGGGTGGTATAAAAATGTGGGGGGGGAAATGGAATGGCCACTTCCTCCACCAGAGAAAGCGAAGGTTCCTTACCTGGGAACTGGAGTTCTTGGTGGAGGAAGGGTACATTCCACCCTCCACTCTTAGGTTTGGCGCTTCCTTCCTGTGGGCCATTGTGGAGAGAAAAGGGGTATTTATATATATATAGTTTATCCCACATAGTAAAAGGGCAGAGATTCACAGCTCACAACCATTCCATACCGTTGCTACACGGAAATTTGAGTTTTCTTCTGGTCTGGTGCTAAATTGTCAAGCCAGTTCATTGCAGATGGTACTTCGCTCAGAACAAGATTTGAAATGTATACGTGGAGGTAGATTCCAGCTTGTGGATTCGGTCTGGGGTCTGGGGTCTGGAGCCCTCCACGCGAGGAGATCACATGACCTAACTGATTGACCCAGCCTGCGAGCGGTACTTTAACTATGGTTTGCAAACCATGATTGAACTCTGGCTTTGAATGCTGATTTAATTGTGGTTTGTCTGCCTTTCTATAAAGGTAAAGGTAAAGGTATCCCCTGACAATTAAGTCCAGTCGTGTCCGACTCTAGGGTGTGGTGCTCATCTCCATTTCAAAGCCGAAGAGCCAGCGTTGTCCGAAGACGCCTCCGTGGTCATGTGGCCGGCATGACTCTCCTTGCCGCAGCGCGTAGCATGCGGCTGGAACACGGAGCGCTTTCTATAGCTATCTTTCTATCTTCAGTTTGTTTGTTTTTAAGATCTTGAAACATTAAAAATTATTAGTAACCATGGTGCTTATATAAGCAGAAAATCAGAATATAAATCTTTTTATAAATAAATAACAAAGTACAGTATAGCATAGTATTATACTGTTTTTACACTCCCAGGCAGGCAGCAAAATGAAATTTGTCAGGCCTCTGGAAGATCACATTAGACATGGCTAGTGGACTGCATTTAGCTTGGTGGGTCACAAATTGTGCAAGCTATTGTGTCATAATTTATCTGTGACTAACAGCCCAATTCTTTGCAACACCCTGGATCAACAGAGCGGTCACTCCGCCAGTCCTGCACTAGACAGGATTGCGCCGTAAATGTGTGGTGTGAAATGCATTCAGTTCTGCCCTACTAACAGACTGGGAAATGGACTGCAGCTCAGTGGTAGCACACATGCTTTGCATACAGAAGACTCCAGATGTTGATCCCTAGAAGCATTTCCAGGTAGGACAGGGCAAGACGTTAGTTTGAAACCCTGGAGAGTTCCTACTTGTCCGCATATATGGTACTGACCTAGTTGGACCAAACTTTGACAACCGTTTGACTCAGGAGAAGGCAAGAGTTTGAACCCCTTAAAAAACAGTGGGTTTGTTGGTAGTGGGTTTTCTAGGAGAAGGATTTTGTCCAACATGTTTAATTTCTAATTCATAAAATAAACCTCAAAAGAGGTAACTTAATTTGAGAGTGACTTCTTTGTCAGTAAATGAGGTTGGCACTGCCTCAGTGAATGCTGAGAAAGGAACTACAGCTGTTTAATGCAGCTTGTCTTAATTATAGCTACTTAACCACTTAACCATTTAACATAATTGGATCGGGAGGGGTTTTTAGGTTGAGTCAGAGAATGAAAATAATGAATAGCCCAAGTTTTGGAAGATCGCTTTGCTGACGTATAATTGGATCCCCCATTGGCTCGTCTTAGGCAAGTGTTTATGAATCAAAAGCAGAATTTGGCTTCAGGTCTTTTCTTTCACAAAAATGATACATGCCGAAGGAACAGATGTTAAAATAAACTATTTATACAAACAATAAAATGGGAAACAGCCTCCAGAGTTTACAGCAGTGTTGGAATCCTTGTTTCTCATTGTGCAACCCCCACCCCCACCCACCCCAACAACAACCTATTGCTAACATCCTGGGAATTGTTGCCTGGGGAGTGGTGGATGTACACGCAAATGAATGTTGCTCCTTAGCCAGCTTTTTTTGAAACAATGGCAAATGTCAAACTGGACCTCAGTGCAGATCTACAAACTGAATGAAAAGACAAACGGAAAGTTCACATCCGAAGTATCAGAAGCTCCTTAGTGGAGCACGTGTGCTTCATGCAGAGGTCCTTAGGCCCCCCCACGCAGAGGTCCTCAGCATCCCCACTCAAAGGATCTTAGATAGCACAGCCAAGAGAAAGACTCCCACCAGAGACCTCAGAGGACCATCCGGAGCAGAAACTTTGGGCCAAGTGGGCCAACAGACCCGCCAATCACAAAGCAGCTCCAGACACCCATATGTTCTGTCCAAATCTTCTACGAATTGACTCTCAAAGTGGGCCAGAACAGAAATTGCTTAGCACCAGGGAAAAGACAAGAGTGCAAGTTTGTCCTCCTCCTTGTTTTCTTTCAAAGCCTGTGGGCCATGAGGCTTTGTGTCTGTCTAATAATAATAAATAATAATAATTCCAGTATTTATATACCGTTTTCTTGGTCATTGGATTTCTCCTCTGACTTTAATTCAAGGCGGTTTACAACAGGCAGGCAATTCTAAACCAAACAGTTTGTACATTAAATAAATGTCGTAATCTTTCGTACGATGCTTCTTACCAGGTGTTTCCTTTCACGGTCTGGCCTCTTTGCTGGCATTCCCCTCCCACGCATTAACTGACAGGCAACTCCCTCTCACGAAGCACTGGCTGCAGCTTTCTCTCTCACACACAGAGGGCTTCTGCAGCTTTGTCAGCAGCGACTGAGTCTCGAACTGCCGTCCTTGATCTTCAGGCATGTCAGGCTGCAGCTCTCCCGACTGAGCCTACCCTCCTGCCCTCTCCGCATCTAATGCAATAAACACTGCTGGCTCATCCATGCAGTCACTTGATGCAGGTTGCATCAGTGGCAGATTGCAAGGAGTCCGAAGGGTCGGCGGATTCAGGATGCCTTTCACCTCAAGTCTGCCGCCATTGCCTCCATCTACCCTGCTACCGGTGCAGGCTGCCATGATCTGCTTCCTGCTCACTTGAGCGAGAAGCAGACTATTCCCCTCCTTACCACGTTTCTCCTCGCACACTGCCGTGAAACCCAGAAGTCCCTCACTTCCGAGTTTCACAGCTATGTGCAAGGAACATTGTAAGCGTTGGGGGGGGGGGGAGACACCACCTCTGGCTACAAATGTACAGGTGGGCCCCCATATCCACTGATTCGCTATCCACAGTTTCAGTTATCCACGGATCGTGGAGACCCCCCCAGGCTTTTACTTTTTTCCCAGTAAGCTTCGTTTCTTCCTTAAAGAAACAGGAGAAGCAGCCTCTGGCTGCTTATTACAGGCAAGTAGAACGAGACTAAGTACTAGAGAGGCTCTGCAACGTTAACAGAAACCTTGCAGAGCCTCTTTAGGACTTAGTCTCATTCTACTTGCCTGCAATGGAGGCTGCTTCTCTGTTTGTTTTAAGGAAGAAACAAAGCTTGCTGAAAGAAAAATAAGAGCTGGGGGGGGGGGCAAGCATGCCTGCCTGCAGGGGAGGCAGAGTGGGGGGGGCCCTCAGGAAACCATGGAGGGGGTGTTCGCTCTTATCCACGGTTTCAAGTATCCACGGAGGGGCCTGGAACATATCCCCAGCGGATATGGGGGCCCACCTGTATATTGATTTTCTAATAGTTCAACTGCCATGGTTTTCCCCCAAAGAATTGTGGGGGTTTTCATAGGTGGACGGTACTGAGAATTCCTGGCAAATAGAAGGGGCAGAAATGGAAGCAGTAACAGATTTTACTTTTCTGGGTTCCAAGATCACTGCAGACGGAGACAGCAGCCATGAAATTAAAAGACGCTTACTCCTTGGAAGGAAAGCTATGGCAAACTTAGACAGCATAATAAAAAGCAGAGATATCACCATGCCAACAAAAGTTCGTATAGTCAGGGCGATGGTGTTCCCAGTAGCAATGTATGGTTGCGAGAGTTGGACCATAAGGAAGGCTGAGCGCCGAAGAATAGATGCTTTTGAACTGTGGTGCTGGAGAAGACTCCTGAGAGTCCCTTGGACTGCTAGGAGATCAAATCAGTCAATTCTAAATGAAATCAAGCCTGACTGTTCCCTGGAAGGACAGGTACTAAGGCTGAAACTCAAATATTTTGGCCACCTAATGCGAAGAGAGGACTCTCTGGAGAAGACTCTGATGCTGGGAAAGATTGAAGGCAAAAGGAGAAGGGGAAGGCCAAGGATGAGATGGTTAGACAGCATCATCGATGCAACAAACATGAATATGAGCGAACTCAGGAAGATAGTGGAGGACAGGAAGGCCTGGCGGGATATGGTTCATGGGATCACGAAGGGTCGGACACGACTTAACGACTGAACAACAACAACTGAGAATTCACTGTTAGAGATCCCTATCTACCTTGCCCACTTTCCATGGTTCCCTGGTGGATAGAGGGAATGACTGCTAAAGCAGTTTCGGCCTGTGGTGTAGATATGTATTAAAATATGTTTCGTTTAAATTGCTTTGTAATGTGAATGTAAAACCTACCTTGGCTAGAACGTCTGTTTGAATTACACATGCCTCTCTTCCATTTCCTACTCCATATTAACCGTAACCACCTGTTTGCATAAATAGCATGCCAGATGTTTAATGATTAACTTAAATCTTATACACATAAAGCTAGCTAGAGCATGGGATTGGTTCTTGAGGATCATCTGACTCTTAGAACCAAAAGGATTCTTGTCCATGGTGTTAGTATACCAGCTTGAGCTACTTGCAATTCCCCCTCCTAGCGGAAAGAAAGCGGAGAATCGCTGCCTGACTTGGGCAGCCCAATTCTATCCCCCCCCCGGCATAGGTTCTTCAGCGCTGGCCGCAAGGCTCACACTGAATCCTATCTAGGGAAGGGACTGGCTGGAGGTCTACTACCCTGGGTAACCCCCCAGCCGCAACAATGGGGCTACTCGGTTCTCCGCCAGCTCTGTAACTGGCAGAGAATCAAGCAGCCCCGTGTCAGCTGCAAGGACCTGGGAGGGGGGGATAGGATACAGCGCCCAACAAGGACGCCGATCCCTCCCCCTCCCAGGCTCGATCTGACCACCCCCGTCCCGTGATGCCCCTCCCCACCCTCTCCCAACTCCCATGCCACTCAGCCACATGAAGCCTTACCTGCTCCAGCATGTGCAGGGCCTGAATTCAGCGCCAGCAGGACAGTGCAGGCCTTCCTGCCTCTGCTGCCTCCTCTCCACATGTCAAAATGTACCTTAGTTACCGCATATTTGCGACACCTAGCACTGGCGTTAATAGACAATAGGATTGTGCCGTTAAAGTAACTAACATGGCTGCCCATGTATTGAGATCTGTCTCTTGAAGGAACTTTTACAAGTCCCTCTGCCACTGGAAGTGAGGCAGGTGTCGACTGGAGATTGGGCCTTTTCTGTGTTGGCACCCTGATTTTTTTTTATTTCTCTCCTCAGGGAGGTTCACTTGACTCTGAGAGCACAATCCTGCTCAAATTTAAAACAGTGGAGTGAGCGCTCCGCCGTCCCAAGCAGTTGCAAACATGCCGTAAAGCACGTTCACGACGACTTCAGAGTAAGGGCGGCCGGCACAGAGGCCGGCCGCCTTCACTCTGCTGCTCGATCGTCCCCACGGCCACTGGAGAAGGTAAGTGATCCCCCAGCAGGCGTGGGGGCGGTTCAGGCGGTGAGGGAGGTGGGTCATTGGCTAAGTCAGCCGGGGGGCAGCTCCGCCATTACACGGCCTCCTTGGACTTGTGCCAGCTAAATAGTTGGTGGAAATCCGAGGAGGTCCATGGCCTCCCCACGTTACACCAGGGGAAGGGAACGAATGTCCCCTTCCCCCGAGTAGACCTCCGAGCTGCTCCCAGAACGAGGATAGGCTCCAGGCCACCCGCTGGATACTTATGCAGGATTGCGCTGTCAGTCTGTTATCCTTTCAGGGCCAGGTGAAAGATATTTTTAACCCCACTGGCCTTTTCATGTGATCTTAATTCTGTTTTATTGGGTTTCTAGTGCTGCTGTGTTTTAGTAATTTAGTGAAAGTTTTTTACTTATTAGTTTAATTGTGCAATTTTAAAATATGTTGGAAGTGCCCTGAGAATGCCAGGATTGAAGAGCAGGGTAATATGAAATGTTTCAAAAAATAAATAAATAACAGACTGAACATTC
This sequence comes from Plestiodon gilberti rubricaudatus, assembly GCA_026170595.1. Lineage (NCBI taxonomy): Eukaryota > Metazoa > Chordata > Lepidosauria > Squamata > Scincidae > Plestiodon > Plestiodon gilberti. Next base: position 9,315,912 of record JANXHW010000001.1, read on the forward strand.
TCTAGAAGTAGCATATTGTGGTTCTGATTTAAGACATATTTTAAAATATGAAACCACACTTACATGGCCTTCTGGATACAAAGGCAGGGGATGCATTTTTAAATGAAATGCTTTTACACAAGATTAAAGATGTTATTCACACAGGGATTTTATGGTCCAGGGACAGCAGGGGATGTTGTAAACCTCAAGTATTTTATAACTTGTTTGTCTAATTGTTTAATACTGTAAGCATGTGCCATTGGCACAGAACAGAGGATACATTTAAAATAAGTAAATAGTTTAAGAAGGGGATTCATTTCTACCCTGGAATATATGCTCAATAAATTTGAGAACGTTTTGGAGCAAAAATTGTACTGAACTGCTGCATTTAGTGCAATGCTGTGATGAAAATTGCTTGCAAAAGAGATTCATATTTTGCAGCACCATTGTGAATTAACCTAATTGCTGTTAAAAGTACTTACCTAATTCACAGGATAATCTGCAATGGGCCATCTAGGGAATATGTGACATATACATATAGTCATAGTTGAGCCTATTTTCTGATGCTTTTGATTGAACATGTCATCCAAATTCTTCTGATTGCCTACAGATGTGGGATATTTTCACTCGGACTTGAGCAAAACTGGATCCTGTTTTCATATTCCACTTTGAGTATAAGGAATTACGTTTTTTTTTTCTTAATGAATACTTATGACATGGACATCCTGTGTTAATCCTATTCGGATACAAAGGGCCTTCTGAGTTTAAAACCTTCTGTTTTTATAACACAGACATATTCACTCCCTTATTTTGATGCAATGCATACTGGAGGTTAAAACATATACTGTAGGTAGATTAGCTGGACAAAACAGAAAACAAAAACTAATGCATCCTTATGGATCACTCTTATGGGAGCTCTAGAGCAGGGTTTCTCAACCCCTTCCCAGCCAAGTACCACCTCTGGCACCACTCTCCTGCTGCGTATCACCCAAAGGTGATTGCCAGGATGGTGTAGTGGTTTGGGAGTCGGACTTAGACCTGGAAGATCCAGGTTCAAATCCCCGCTCAGCCACGAAGCTTCCTGGGTGACCTTGGGCCAGTCACTATCTCTCAGCCCCACCTACCTCACAGGGTTGTTGTGAGGACAAAAAGGAGGGGAGGAAATATGTACACCACTCTGAGCTCCTTGGAGGAAGAGCGGTATAAAAAATGTGGAAAAAAAAACTGCTCCTGTATTGAAATGAATGGAAGAGCCCATGCGCTCAGGACCATCATGTGCACTCTGGAGCATACATGAGACTTTGGATTGGAGTGATTCCCCAGTGAAATGCTTTTCATAGTGCGCTCTGGTTTTCTCTTATAATCGGTAAAGTTCACAGGATCAGCAAACTGCAGTTTGTTCTGGGTGGAGCAGGGCTGGATGACTTTTGAGAAGCTTCACATCCGTGATACAACAATCTTTTTTTTTTTTTTTTTAAGTATATTTATATTTTATTGATATAATAACATAAAAACAATACATAATTCATAAAATTATAGCAAGCACAAAGCGTCACATCCTACTAGCATACTATTCACTATTTTCTATATATAATTTCCAACTTAGCCAAAATAACACCCCCAATCTATTCATTAAATCCACATATCATCACATCGTTCCTCTCTCTCTCTCTTAAAAAATCTATAAATACAACAATCTTGAGTGCCGCCTTGAGTGCCCTTGTTGGGAGAAAGGCGGGGTATAAATTCTTTAAATAAATAATAAATAAATAAAATCGGTTTCATCATAAAATGGACCAAGAGTACCCCAGCCCAGGACTTTAGCATCTGCTTTGTCTCTCTGATATCTTCCATTGACTGATAAAGCACTTACAAATGGGAACCTGTGATCATGTTCAGTGGGTACAGAAGAAAATGGGAGTTTATTTCCATCCCTTCTTTTATCCTGTCCCAGTTTTTCTCCTATCCCAAATTGACCTTTCACTATTATGATGATGATGATGATGATGATGATGATGATGATGATGATGATGATGAATATTTATAAACTGCTTTTCAACAAAATGTTCACAATGTAGTTTACAGAAAAAAATCAAATAAATAAATGATTTCCTGTCCCAAAAGGGCTCACAATTTAAAAGGATGCAGAAGAAACACCAGCAAACAACCATTAGGGAAGTCACTGTGCTGGCGTAAATAGGGACAGTTACTCTCCCCTGCTACATATAAGTGGAGCACCACTTGAAAAATGCCTTTCTGCCCAGTTAGCAGGGGCACTTCCTTCAGAACGAAGCGTCACGTTTGTCAGTATTCTGTGACTGATGCCTGATACCCCTGCTAACTGGGCAAGAGGCACTTATTCAATTGGTGTTCCTCTTATATTTAGCAGGGGGAGAGTAACTGCCCCCCTTTGACCCCAGCACAGTCTCTTTCTGGTGGCTGTTTGCTGGTGCTGTTCTGCATCTTTTTTAGACTGTGAGCCCTTTTGGGACAGGGAGCCATTTAATCATTTGATTTTGTCTGTAAACCGCTTTGTGAACTTTTTGTTGAAAAGCGGTATATAAATACTATTAATAATAATAATAATTATAATTATCACCCTTCCTGTATTCAACATTCCATGGCATCACAGTAGCTTCTCACAACTTGGGGAGCTCACAGTCTGACAGGCTGCAAAAAGTTGGTAGGCCATTGCTGATGCATACAGTTAAATACGGATCAAGTCATCATCCCAAGTTCTCCTTCTTTAGCGATATCTCATAAAAGATGAGTGATTTAGGAATTAGAGTGTATAAACTGAAATTTATTTTCAGATATTCAGGATAGGTATGCTAAGGAACCATCCTATTAACATCTACATGAAACATCTACATGAAACCGTTGGGACATCTACATGAAACCGTTGGGAGAGATCATCTGGGGATTTGGAGTTGGGTGTCACCAATATGCTGATGACACCCAGCTCTATCTCTCCTTGCCATCTCGCTCCAGGGAGGCTGTGGAAGTCCTGGAGCCTGTCTGGAGGCAGTTGGGGGCTGGATGAGAGCTAATAGGTTGAGACTGAATCCAGAAAAGACAGAGGTCCTACTGGTCAGGAAAGCTTCTATGCAGGTACTAAGTCATCTGCCCATTCTGAATGGGGTTGCACTCCCCCTGTAGGAACGGGTGCGCAGCTTGGGAGTACTTCTGGATTCACAGCTCTCCCTGGAAAGCCAGGTGGCAGCTGTGGCCAGGGGTGCGTTTGCCCAGCTTCGGCTGTGCGCCAGCTGCGGCCGTATTTGAGTCAATCGGACCTGACCACGGTGGTCCATGCCTTAGTGACTTCAAGACTGGATTACTGTAACGCACTCTACATGGGGCTGCCCTTGCAATTAGTGCAGAATGCGGCGGCCCGGGTGGTTGCTGCAGCTAGGCGGTTTGACTCTGTTGAGCCGCTGCTTCAGTGGTTGCACTGGCTGCCCATTCGTTTCCGGGCCCAATTCAAGGTGCTGGTAATGACCTTTAAAGCCCTTCACAGTTCAGGCCCAGGATATCTGAGGGACTGCCTTCTCCCATACATTCCGGCCCGCTCACTTAGGTCATCTGAGGGTGGGCTCTCCTGCGAGTGCCACCCCTATCGCAAGTTAGGGGAGTGGCAACACGTGAGCGAGCCTTCAATGTTGTGGCACCACAACTGTGGAACTCCCTGCCAGGGGAATCTGAGAACCACCCCCTCCCTCATGACTTTTCGGCGAGGGCTCAAAACATTTTTGTTTCATCTAGCGTTTGGGTGATGGGTTGTGGTCTGCCTCCATGTCTCAAGATGCTCTGCCATGCTGCTTCTCTGCTCCATACTGTCGCCCCTGCCCAGTGGATTTTATTGTTTTTTAAATTTGTTTATGTATGGTTATGTATTGTTTAAACTTATTTTATGTATTTTAAATTATGTATTTTAATCTTTGTTGTAAGCCACCTTGGGCATTTGCCTTCGGCATAGTAAAAGGCGGGATATATTTTTTAAAAATAAATAAATAATCCAGTGGTGATTCTCAGGGGGGCCACCGACGTGACGCCCCCACATGACCCGGGCGTGACGTCAGCTTGACGCGCGCACCCTGCGCGGCTCCAATCACACACACACACACCGCCGTTTTACTAAGTATTTTGGAGCCGAACGACCTCCAGGGCGGGAGGGCGGGCCCAGCATCAAGACGAACGATCTGGAGGCAAGTGCACCCCTCCGCCGCCACGTGCGCCTGCCGCCCTGGGGCCCACGAACCCCCCGCCCTGGGGCCCACGAACCCCCCGCCCTGGGGCCCACGAACCCCCCGCCCCTACCCCCACGACGCTTCTGCTATAATCTGAAGAGTTCCCCTCTACCTTATTCAATGTATATTTTGGCTGAACTAAAAATAGAAAAGGGATTTGCAAATTATAGAGTGATTGGGTAGCTTGGCCTCCATGTGGTGATTATAAAATAGCTACTGTACTAATTAACATTTTTGGGTTTTATTTGCTGCCATGTTGTTGATCTCAAACCAGAGTAAAAGTGGGTTCTCTTGTTGTAAGTATAGTGGGGAGATATCCAGTTTTTGTTAGGTATAATTAGACAGCAAAATGCTTGTCTCTGAAGCTCAAAAAAAAAAAAAAAAAAAGGACACCAGGGAAAACAGCATGTGTTAGTACACACTTATTTTTTCTAAATTATAGTGCTAACGGGATAAAATATTCTTGAGGACTTACAAAGCCTTTCTACCCATAACACAATTTGGAGATGTCTTAATGAAGTGTTTTTTTGTCTTTAAAAAGACACTATTGTATTGCGGAGTTTGCCCACGCTAAAGATGAGCTGGTTTAACAGTCATTCCTAGGGAACCTTGGGAAATGTAGTTCTAGTATAAGGAAGCCATGACCAGGGCTGGCCCATCCGTGAGGCCAACTGAAGCAATCACGTCAAGCAGCAGATGGGGGGGGTGACACCCATTTCAGTCTGCCTGCTTACCTCCATCACTCCTCCTTCTCCTCCCACTCCCTGAATTGGAAAAGGAAGAGCAGGTCAGAGAGGAAGAAGTAATGGGGAGGGGAGTGCTGAGCTAGAACATCGGAGAGTGGGAAGAGCAGAGGCTGGCACAGCATTGGCTAAGGGCATCATAACAACATCAGAAGAGCCCTGCTGGATCAGGCCAAAGGCCCATCTAATCCAGCTTCCTGTATCTCACAGTGGCCCCACCAGATGCCTCAGGGAGCACACAGCCAACAAGATAACCTGTTTCCTGCTGCCACTCCCCTGCACCTGGCACAGAGAAAACCTACTTCTAAAGCCAGGAGGTTGCTGATGGCTTGTAAGCTGTGATGGTCTTTTCCTCCATTGGTATCAGAGCATTTGGTATGCTACCTCAGGTGTCAGGAGGTCTTGGGCAGCCCCGGACATGACAGTTAAATTGGTATAGAATAACCATGCATTTGTAGTGTAGTAGATATGCCCTTAGAAGTCAAGTCCAGGTTTAAAAAGGCATTAATGTAAGCCATCTTTTGGGAACAGGGGCGTCTGCCTTGTCCCTTGTGATTAAACTAAACTTGTACTCCTTAAAGTATGTTTGGCCTACAGTAGCTCAGCAAGTTGCCTTCCTCTTGTCTATCCAAACACATAACTTAGAGCTGCTTTGAAGGTTACAGGAGACAAAGTAACAACCACATCCTACCCAAAAACTTTGTGTGTCAACTCTGAGGCCCTTCTCTGAGGCCCCCTGCCATCGGAGCTACAACGGGGCTACGGTGGGCGGACATAGAGACAGGGCTTTTTCAGAAACTGGAACTGCCTCCTCAGGGAGAAACACACGGCCCCATCACTGTTCACTCTTTGATGATCCATAAAGAGCAGGGGGAGGGGGTATTTCATCTGTACCCCAAAGGCCATTTTTCCAGTCAGAATTGCCCCTGCTGAATTGTGTGGTTTTGATTAAGGAAATAGCCTGTGGGCAAAGGGCTACCATCCTGTTACTGCACAGATCAAAATTGTAGCCTTGTCATGGCGGCATTTTGACCTTTAAAAAAATTAGGAGGTGGTTCACAGGCTTCCTCCTTCTCATTTAAAATTATGCATGGGATGGAGAGAGTGGATAGAGGGAAATTCTTCTCCCTCTCGCACAACAGCAGAACCAGGGGACATGCACTAAAATTGAGTGGAGGGAGAGTTAGAACAGACAAAAGAAAATATTTCTTTACCCAGCGTGTAATTCATCTGTGGAACTCCTTGCCACAGGATGTGGTGATGGCATCTGGCCTAGATGCCTTTAAAAGGGGTTTGAACGGATTCATGGAGGAAAAGACCATCACAGATTACAAGCCATAAGCAACCTCCTGGTTTTAGAAGTAGGTTTTCTCTGTGCCACGTGCAGGAGAGTGTCAGCAGGAAACAGGTTATCTTGTTGGTATGCAGGTTATCTGCATACCATTGTGTTCACACATGCAGCTATGTTTGTTTGTCCTTAGACTTTTAATTCTTTTCAAAAGTTGTTAGTGAATGAAGCCCTTATCTTATATTTCTACATAATTGAAGAAAAAAAAATCACCAAAAAGAAAGTTCCTAGCATACCTTATGTGTCAAAACAAATTAGTCGGCTCTCCACAATGATGAAATGTATATTTCAAGCTCTTTAATGTATTTCATGTGTGAACCTGCAGACGGGGGGGGGGATTGTTGAGTTGGGATCATTAAGAAGCTGGTAACAACAGCAAAACAAAAATCCAGCTCTCTTTGCTCTCCAGTCAACAACTCAAAAAACAAAATAATGTTTGTCTTAAAATTGTACTTGACTCTTTCCAAGGCTCAGAGTGAGTAATAGAACAGAACCGTCATCAAAATTAAAATGCAAAACTTACACCATCCCAGTGTTGGCCAATAAGAGCCCATTCAAACATGCAGAATTATCATGTGCAGCAACCCTTCCTGGATTGTATCACTCCATGACAGGTGTGAATACTCCCCCATCAATTAAAAAAACAACACTCCCTTTATGCAGAATGCTAGAATCTCCGAAAACAAGCTAAGTAACAACCTCACTTCAGAATATGCTAGCTTTTCATGTGGGAAGAGTTACTTGCATGGGAGAGCATTCCAGTATGACTCCCCCCCCCCCGCTGTTATCCAATTAGAATTCTTACAGTGCACTCCTATGCATGTTGACTCAGAAGTACCATAAAGCCCGAGCTACACTGTTCGCATGCGGCCAACGTGCGGCACGGCACGGGCACGCACGTCAAATAGAGCCTGCCGTCGGAAGCCAGCGCTGGCCCATCGGCAGGCGACGTCCCCTCAGGATAAGTCGACCTCGACTCGATTTTGCCCGTTCGGCTGCGCTCCGGTTGCGTCAGACGCAGACGGAGCGCGAACGTTGATAATGTAGCACGGCCTTCAGTCTCATTTATTCAATGGGGCTTACTCTCAGGAAAGAGCATATAGGATTGCAGCCTTACAGTGCAATCCTATGGATGTCTGCTCAGAAGTAAGCACCATTGAATTTAATGGAACTTACTCTCAGGTAAGTTGAATATCTCCTGCCAACCTAGCAGTTCCAAAGCATGTCAATGCGAGTAGATAAATAGGTACCACTTGCGGGAAGGTAAACAGCGCTCCGTGTTCCAGCTGCATGCTACGCGCTGCAGCAAGGAGAGTCATGCCGGCCACATGACCACGGAGGCGTCTTTGGACAACGCTGGCTCTTCGACTTTGAAATGGGGATGAGCACCACACCCTAGAGTCGGACACGACTGGACTTAATTGTCAGGGGTCACCTTTACCTTTACTTAAGTTGAATATAGGGTTTAATCAATTAAATCTGCATCTATTTGCATGTACGTAAAACTATAGTTTTAGAGAAAAAGCATACTTGGATTTTAGACGTGTTGCGGCAGGCAACATCTTTGAATAAACATTCATTCCTGTGTGAGGAATGCCTTTGCCAAGATGTTGCCTGCCTTGTGCAGTTTTTGTCAATACTATAAAATGAATGTTAAAAAAAAAATGTAAAAAGTGTTGCCTAATTAATTGGGAGCACCACTCCAGTCTATCAAAAGGAAAAAGGATAATTTTTCAGTTATCTAACAGGTTAAACCAACAACACATTGCAGACCTAGGAACAATTCAGGAAGGAATGTAACATGTGACATTTCTACTGTTTCAACTAGCGCAGAAAGTAATCCGTAGCATTCTGAATCAGCTGAAGATTACAACTATTGAAAGCAGCCCCATGTTGTTAGATTCTTGTTTATTCTAGTGATTACAAGCTAGAAAGGCATGGATGATAGTCACTAGGTCCAGTGACAGTCTACATCAGGGATGTGGATCAAGTCTCCGACTCCAACAGCGCAATCCATCGCAAGGATCTGGCCAGCGGCCCATGGCCACCCGCCGGATCCTGAGCCCCAGCAGCCATTCTGCCACTGTGCCGGAGGTCTACTCAGGGAAGGGGACGCTTGTCCTCTTCCCCGGGTGTTAATCCAGGCCGGCCTGATCGGCCTCCTCGGATTTCTGCCAGCTAAATAGTTGGCGGAAGTAGAGGAGGCCGTGCAATGGTCTAGCCGGCCCGGTGGAGACAGGCATATGGCTAAGACCATCCCCCTCCCCCTCCTGGGCCGGCTAGGCCAATGGCCCCCTCGCCTGCTGAACCGCCCCCGCACCCACCAGATCCCGACTCACCTTGTCCAGGGGATGTACGGGCACTCCGGCGACGGAGCAAGGGAGGCCAGCCTCTGTGCCGGCCTCCCTTGCTCCAGAGTAGTCGCAAATGTGCTTTCCAGAATGTTTGCAACTGCTGCCGGTGACGGAACGCTTGTTCCATCGCTGTCGCAATCCTCAGGATTGCGCTCCACGTCTCGAGTCAAGTCCCAAGTCTTTGCACCCGAGTCTTTGGTTGCAAGTTGCGAGTCCCTATCTATTTAATGGGGGAAACAGGTTTAAACCTGAATAAAAATTAAATTGTCGTAAAAGGCTCCAAGTCTCGAGTCGAGTCTTTCGAGTCTTTCACAATCACCGAGTCAAGTCCGAGTCAAGTCATTGTCACAATTTGAATCCGACTCAAGTTCGAGTCAATAGACTCAAGTCTAAATTACTAGTCTACATTTCTACCACTACCGCCATTCACTATCATGACCATAGAGCCCAATTCTATCCTCCCCCACCTTGCTGGTGCAGCCATGCCACAAACGTGTGCGCTGTATCCAGCGGGGGGGGGATGGATGGGAGGCTTCAGACATGAAAGGAGATTTAAATCCCCTTACACCTCTGTAAGCCTCCTGATCCACAATGGGTCTCCTCGGACCAGCACTAGTGAATTTGCTAGCGCAAGTTAAAAGAGAGAAAGGGGGCAGGGAAGCTGCAGGAAAGGGGAACAGGAACCAGCACACGCCATTGCAGCCAAATCTACTCAAATCTACACCCCCTCCCCACCAATTTTTGCCCCTTTTCAACCCCATTCCACATGCCCCCCCGCCCCCTCCAGCCTCTCCCACTGACTTACTTGCTCCGATGGGTGGCAGGAGAGCACCACCCTTCCCGCCAGCATCCCCGGTAGTGCGCCGCGCTCCTGGAGCAACTTTTACGACTAGCGCCGACTGCTTTATGGCAGTCAGCGCCAGCAGAGACATGACAACAATGGCCAGTAAATATAAGACACCACAGGTCCCAAACCCTCAAATAAATAGGGTCTACCTGTAGTCTCATTTTTGAGTAGATCATCGTTTGAGATTCAAGGGTTATCCTGTCAGATTTGCTTGGCAGTTTTCCCCCAACATGAACATCGAAATGGATTACAGCCTGGTCACTGTTCCCCAGCGGCTCCATAACATTTACATCCCTGACCAGTCCAGGGAACTACACAATATCACTTGTGTGATAGCTTGACAACCAAGTTTGTTAAAAGAGGCACCGGAAATCTCCCAAACCCTTTCCTGCTGAACAATCCAAGGTATTGTGTTCAGGTTACAGCCTCTCCTAGATATGTGGGTTTGAATTCCCCCCTCCCCCGATGGGGGCCTAACACCATTTTGAGGATTGGGCATAGTTCAGTGATAGATTGTATATTTCCATGGAGAAGTGCCAAGTGCAAGGGAGTGACAACAGGAAACAGGTTATCTTGTTGGCTGTGTGGTCTCTGGTGGGGCCATTGTGAGATACAGGAAGGTGGAGTAGGTGGGCCTTTGGCCTGATCCAGCAAGGCTCTTCTTATGTTCTTAAGATCCTAACTTCAATTCCCAACACCTCCAGGAAGAAATGAGAAGGACTCCTGAGCCTGAAATCAGTCAGTGTAGAGTTGTAGATGAATCAGTGAGCTGATTCAGCATTACGAGGCTTTATATCTGAACCTGGTCCTGTAAAGCTGCCATAGAACTTCTACTGGTCAGGGAAGTGGGGAGGCACAACCTGGTTAATTTGTTTGCAGTTTCAATAGAAAGTATCCATTGTCCGATCAGCAGTCAAGCTGGTCTCTGTATTCAGTTTTGCAAAATGACTGACAACTTGGCCTCTGCTTGGGCTATATTATTTATAGGCTCCTATAAGATGTTGATTCCATTTGTGAATGCTAGGAATTGCATATGCTCTTCACCAGGACCACAAGAATGGTTCTAGTGTTTAAATAACTGTTGCACAGTTTTTATGCTTGCCATAAATTGCCATCTGACATTTTCCAAATCCAGTGCTCTGACTTAAACAAACAGTGGTTTGTTTAAGCTTGCTCTGACAATCATCAAATCCTGGCTTGTTCTGTCTCATGCTGGTTTGTTTTGGCTCCACCCCCATTGCCTATCCTCCCATGAAGTTTCCAGATAAAATCCCAAGCTCCTTGTTTCTTCCCAGCTGCTGGTAAAACGTAGTCACATTAGTTATGCTCTTGCCATCAGTCGGGAGGAAAAAAGGGGGCGTTATAAGTTGATCATGAGCTTCTTCAGACATTTCAGCCACCTCTCAGCACTGGCAAGCGAGAAGTACCAAACTCAATTCTACTCCCCTTCTCTTCCAAGAAAGCTTACTGTTTCCTGCCCATTTCCCATAATAAATACATTAGAAGTGCTCCAATGTTAGTATTAAAAGGAAAACGTTCTGGAGTTCTTTAAACAACGTTATTCATCATTTATTTGTTTGAATTCTTTGCTTGCTTGCTTGCTTGCTTGTTTGTACCCGGGATGATATGCCTTTTATCTCTTCATGTTGGTTTGCCTGTGTTTGGCGAGGAAGATAGCTGAGCATCAAATCTGCATGCCTATGCATTTTACTGAGAGCGAGAGATGTGTGAGCAAAGCTGTTGCTAGGTAGACAAAGAGGGAAGGAGCAATTTCAGTGGGAATACTAGTGAGGACAGATTTCAGGGCATCTTCGTTTCACTGCTGTCCTGAGCTGGTGTCTCTTAGATGCCAGAGCACTGAAGGCAGAGCTTCTGAAACAAGCCAAGGTCCTCAGTTTGGAGGTAATGCAGAATCCTAGTTAAGGCAAACTTTGCTTAACAAACCAACTTCAAGCTTTGGGTCTGGCTTATGTGCCTGAAATAAACCATGCTTAGTTGAAAGTCCCAGTACATGATTGCTGTACAATGTGTGAATTAGTCCTAGTTGGTGGTGCTTCTGCCTCAGAATAGAGGAAGATTTTGTCCCAATCCTATGCTGCAATCCTGGTAGTAATTTTGTCTACAGTACCCAAGGAAACTGAAGTTTGGGGCTGTAGTATCCACCAGTGCTGTAACAAGGGAAATTAGCGCCTGGGGCAAGGGAGAAAAGAGGGTCCCGTGCTTCTGTAATTGGCATTTTGCTGGCGTAAGTCCAAGGAGATCTGGGGAGGGGGATGGAATCCAGGTGCAGGCCGCTGCCATTGTATGGCATGTATTTTTAATAAGTTGTCTTATACCAAGTTAGATAACACAGTCAAGTTAGATAACTTGGTTGTCTTATACCAAGTTAGATAAGATGCGCACATTTTGCTTTCTTAAAAGTGAGACTTATTCTTGGGTATATTAGGGGCGCTGATTCCAAAAATGACATTGTTTTTGCCCTATCATGCCTAGTTTTGGGGGTATAGCATCGCCACCTCATAATGCAAGTCAAGCAGCTTCCTCATGAGGAAGCCATGGCATCAGATTCCTCACAAGGACGTTGCTTGACTCGCATTATGAGGTGCCGATGCCGTACCCCCAAAACTAGACATGATAGGGCAAAAACAATGCCATTTTTGGAATCAGCACCCCAAACTCATGTAAAACCACCATAAATTTTGAAAAAAAATTACCCTCAAATTGCAGACCTAGCTCAGAATTGTCTACTCTGATGGGCAGAAGCTGTACGTGGTCTCAGGCAGGGTTCTTTTCCTGTTTCGTTACCGTATTTGAGATCCTTTAACTGGAGATAGCATGGACTGAATCAAGAGTCTTCTGAATGCAAAGTATGTTCTTTACCACTGATTTGGTGAGAAATGGCTCCTATATTGGACAGATTCCAGGAGAATGGCCCTGTTAATTTGTTGTTGCACAAAAGATATGGCACCAACTCATTTGTTGTGGCATGAATTTCCATGAGCTAGAGCCTGTTTCATCAAATCACTCAGAGAGACTCTTCAGGGGCTGTCTTTTTGGCTTCGTGTGCCTTCCCACTGATCACCTGCCCTGTCATATCTCTTCGGAATCGGTTGCACAATCGTGTGTATTTTTGTTTGTTTTTGTTGGCAACCAGTTTATTCTACCATTCACCCGCGTCAACGAAATTACATCGCCCAAAGGCAAGAGTTGTGTGTGTGGGCGCTTGTGTGTGCTGAGTTGCTTCAGCCAAAGTCTGCCTGTTGGTTTCACTTGGCAGAAGCGATATCAAGCAAAACTTTCCTCTTTTCTTGTCTAAGCTCTTTGGTATGTGTGGGCCTGTCTGTTGCCCTATATGAGACAATATGTTGGTCCTTCTGAGACAGTGAGACTGCGTACACATTCAGACTAAGGGGACGGCCTTCCTTTGTGGTTGGTCACTAAGCACCCAGTCTTTTTAGAGGAACATTTTCTCTGAACGTGAAGATTCCACTTAGTTGTCACGGTCAATATCCACTGACAGATCTGTCTTTCATGAATTTAGTAAAGGCTACAATTCTGTGCACATTTCACTCAGTTGTAAGTTCCACTGAGCACCTCTGGAACTTATTTCCCTGACTGGCACTGGAAGGCACCTTTCTTAAACCCAGAAGCCCCATCACAGTGATAGTATACCATCAATCATGTAGCATTGTTCTAGGTGAAAAATTCTGGATAAAAAAATTGGTGACCAGCAGGAGAAGCACTAATTTCAGCCTAACATGCAACCCCCCTCTCCATGGCCTGCCAGTAGGGAGAAAAAGTGGGAGGGGACATTTCGTCTCAGTCCCAACTTAGGTTGCAATCCTATGCACACTTACAGTACCTGGGAGTAAGGCCTATTAATCTACTACAAATCAATTTATTTGGGATAACATGGATTGATTTACTGTGGAGATTTCTGTCCCTCCTTTCAGCCTTCAAAGAGGCCCCCAAGGCAACTACCATCAGATAAAGACTACAAACACCGCAGGGATGTACAAGGGAGGCAGAAACGCCCTGTTGGAAAAAAGCTGCAGCTGACCCTGAGATTGCACTCGCGCACCACCTGCTTTCTCGGGTGCAAGCAAGTGATGCAATGTGCAATCACAAGGTTAAGCTGTGGCTTTTTTCCATAGACAACAACAGGGCCTCACCTGTCACCCCCGCACTGCACGTCCCTGAAATACAGTGATATAAACATAAAACCATCACATCTTCCTTCCTTCTCCTCCTTCTCCATATAGGGCAGTTGATATTTCTTTGACTACAGTGAGGAAGTAGAAAGCACAGTCCACGTTTTTAAGGGAGCAGCTGCAGGCCGGTATTTGGTTTGGGTGGTGCAGTGGGTTAAACCACTGAACCATGAGCTGTCGATCGAAAGGTCGGCAGTTCGAATCCGTGCGACAGCTCCTGCCAACCTAGCAGTTCGAAAGCAAGAAATTGCAAGTAGATTAATAGGTACCGCGTCAGCGGGACGGTAACAGAGTTCCATGCGCCTCGGTGTTGAGTCATGCCAGCCACATGACCATGGAAACGTCTTCGGACAGCGCTGGCTCTTCGGCTTTGAAACGGAGATGAGCACCGCTCCCTAGAGTCGGACACGACTGGACTTAATTGTCAAGGGATACCTTTACCTTTACCTGTCCTGGGAGTGGGGCAAATTTTCTCTCTACTTTCTGCAAAGCATTCCTCATTTTGTAAAGCATTGTCAAATCTATCCCCTACCCATACTCTTCTTTCTTTTTAAACTAAAAACCTGAAAATACATTACCGTTTTCTGGGAAGGTGCTCCAATCTGCTGATCATATAAGTTGCTCTTCTTTGCTATACCGTTTCCAGGAACAGTATGGGAGTAATAGTATGACTCTACCTTGGAGAGTGTTTGCAAGAATAGTGGCCCGATCCTATCCTTGGCTGGCCCATAGTGTGCAACAGTGCCGGCCTGGGCTCCACTGCATGCTATGGGCCAGCCAGGGACTAGGACGTGATGGAGAAGTAAGTTTAAAAAAATTTATTACCTCCTCTGCCGCGCCATGGTCCCCAATGGGCCTACTACTGGAATCTGTGCTGGCCCCTTTGGCTGCTGGAAGTCTGAGTGGGCCCAAGGGAAAATGTCAAGGCTTGAATGTTCTATAGTCCTATTTAAATACTTAATTATTTTATTGGACTATATAATAACAGTTTTGCAACAATTTCATGGGCTCCGAGTTGGTTCTGTGCTGCTTTTGACCTTTAAAGCCTTAAACAGTCTGAGATCAGGGTATCTTAAAAGCTCACCTGTTCCCAAATGAACCTCTTTGTATGTTGAGATCTTCCTCAGAGATCTTCATGTGTCCCCACCATCTGAAGTATGTTGTGTGGTAACACAGGATTAGCCCTATTCTGGTGCAGCACTGATGCTGTGTGAAAGTCCTTTCCATACAAATGTTCACTTTGCTTCCCCCCCTTTTGGGGGGGGGCTTTTAGACCCCCAGTCAAGGTGGCCCTCTTCCAGAAGGTTTTTGGATGATCAGTTTTCTATTTTGTATGGAAAATTCCTCCTGCAATGATCAGTGTTGTTGCTAATTAGTATTTATAGGGTGTTTTTCTTTAATAGCTTGCTTTTACATGTTGTGTAATTTTGACATGGAGATTCATGGAGACTCCAAGCCAGTCTTGAAGGGTTGGCAACTCTAGACATAATCCAGGCTCCAGAGCCTCTTCAAACGGAAGCATCCAGACTAACAGGGCCAAATGACTCCTTTTTTGTGGCATGGGGACAGCATCCCACATTTTCATGCAGTGAGATGCTCTTGCCAGGAAGGTGCAAGTAGCGTTATGCCAATGACCTGGCTCTTGCAGGATGTGTCTTGCAGGATAGTACTGCTGTGCGCTGGGGCATTTTCTGCTAACCCTCATACAGTTTGGGCAGAGCGTTCCAGCATGGATGGAGATGCTCCAAGATACCCTGTCCCACCTCCCCTGCAGTCATGTCCTTCGTTCTCCCCATGCCCCACCTCATCAGTCTCTTGTGATCTCTCCCGTTATGTCAACGTCCTCACAAAGTTCTTACATGAGTCCACATCTTTATAAACTGTTTTGGTCTTCTTGGAAAATAAATATGTTTTGGTCCCATTTCTTATCACACAGAGTTACTTACCTACCCGCAGGAGTGTGTGAAGAGCATCACATGAATATTTTGGTGGGGGGAAATCACTGCGGCTAGCTGGCTGAGCCCTTCAAAGGCATATTTTGGAGCTGGAACAGCATCAGGAATCTACTTATTTACTCAGGGAGTTGTAGAGATTTCAGAAAGGAGCTGCTGCCAACAGATAGCATGACTACAGCTGGAAAACAATATCCTCATTGAGATAAGACTTCTGCTTTTGATAGCTCTCATTGAACTCAGCTTGAACTTCAAACTGCACTCATAGCCTGGTAGAGCACAAGCCCCCCAAAGAACTCAGCGAACTGTTTGACAGAGGGAGCATTCGGTTGCTTCTCCATTTTTTGCTGTTTTTCATTTGGTATGGGGCGTTCACATCATCATTGCCTTTTATTCCAGATGAATCAATTAGTAGTAAGTACCACCCTCCTGTTGTCCTCGTAGTCACAATTGCAGCATCTGGTTCATCGTTCTTAGAGTTACCAGTGCTTTGGAGACATCCGTACTATAAACCCCATGAAGAATCATTCCTTCTTCCTAGGGAATCCAAGGAATTGTGTTTGCAGGGCAGGGATTGGATCACTACTGGAGAATTCTCTATAGCTGCAATACCCAGAAAATAAGCAGGCAGGTGAACCTTTTCCATCCCTTTATGACCATTCCAGGAAAAGTTTCACCTACTTATTTTTATGTGCCTGGCTGCTGTTACAGGTACAGGAGCAGCACTAGTTTAAAAAAAAAAGTGGCAGTGTCATGGAAAAAGATGTAGTTTTCCAACTGCCCCAAATGTAACAGTCATCATAGCCTGGAGTGTTCTGGGGGTGTTGAGCTGGAAGGCTTCTGCTACCTCCCTTTCCCAGGAGTAACTGTTCCTTCCCTTCCCCCAGAAGACAGCAGAAATCATCTTCCCTTCAATTAGGTATCAGAGCCAGGGACAATATATGGCTGCTAGACCTGAGTCATTATATATGGCTGCTAGACCTGAGTTGTTCACAGTATGGTCACTGTCTACATTTTCTTATGGCCATCTCCCGCTGAGGGCCAGAGATATGCAGAATATGTGCTTGGAGCATGTACGTTTGATTTTGTACATGTAAATGGCAGCTGTATGGATCCCTAATCTTAGGCTTACCAGATCTCCAACCGGGACAGAGTGCTAGACCTTTAGGAGAAGGAATGTGGGCAGGTGTAGCTTGTTAAACCCTTAGAGCACAATCCTAGGCATGTCTACTCAGAAGCAAGCCCCATTGTGTTCAGTGGGGCTTGCTTCTGAGTAGACATGCCTAGGATTGTGCTCTAAGGTTTATAAGCTACACCTGCCCACATTACTTCTCCTAAAGGTCTAGCACTCTGTCCCGGTTGGAGATCTGGTAAGCCTACCTAATCTGGATCTGGATCATGATGGGCCTGATCTAAACTGGGGCCATAGAGCAGCAAAGGATTCAACCCCCCACCACAGTCCCTGCCTAGATCTGGGATCCATGCGGTTGCTGTTTATGTTCAAAAATTCAAACACACAGGCCCAAATCCCACAATCATTTTTTTAGCATATCCTTTTTTAGCTCTCAAGAGATGCCTAGCTTTAGAGCACATATTCTAAGGACCACTTGCCCACTTAACCCTTTGTGCCAGTAAGGTTACTCCCTTTACCTTCATGCAATAAGGATGAATAAAGCATGGTTCAAAGTTGGATTTTCTCAGTCTTCTGGTACAAATGCATACAGGATCCAGATACATTTGGAACATTCTCCCTAAATCCTTTTTACCAGGCATTGGTAAACTCTTGAGGGAGTTAATTGATTAACAGCGCAATCCTGTGTAACCTTGCACCGGTGTAACAGCAGATGCACTGGTGTAACAGCAGATGCACCAGTGTAAGTGCAATTACACTGGCATAAGTGCACTTATACCGGTGCATCTACTGTTACATCAGGGCAAGGATACACAGGATTGCGCTGTGAATCATTTAAGACTGCAAATAGGGGGTCTCACAGTTTTGAATAATGTAAAAAAAAAAAACCTTGCAAGTAGAAAACTAGTGCTGCAAGGATCAGGCTGAGCTAGCAACATTCTTCTTGATGTATTAGTTTTTTATTTGTAGAAAGAGTTTTTTTAAAAAAAATATATGGGCCACTGTTTAAAAATGGCAACCTCAAGTACCACAGTCCACTGTACCACCTCAGGATTCTGTCATAGTATTATGTTGCATGAATAGAACAGCACATCGTCCTGCAAAATGGTTTTGGGAGAATGTTCTGCATGTGCAAAAATAAAGGAAAAAGGAAACATCCGGTAGAAGAGAATGCTTATTACAGGCTGGCACAGCTTGTGATCCATCAAGTTGAACACAACCTGAGCCGGAGCATTTGTCCATCCAGGCTACCAGTAGTGGCCAACCTTTCAACATGAATGCTGGCCCTTTAAATGGTTGCATAGGTGAGGGCATTTCAGCAGGTGCAGCTGCTTTAGCAGCACGATCAGCACTTGCAGCTGCCAAGATTCTGTCTTCTGCACACCTCTTAAGAACGCAGAGGTGCTAGTGGTGGAAGGTTGGCCACTCCTGGAGGCTACTATTATCTATCCCAACTGGCAACAGCTTTCCAGGTTCTTTGATAGAATGTTGTTCCCATCACATGCTACATGAGATCCTTTACCTGGAGATTGAACCTGGGACCTTCTGCATGTAAAGCACGTGCATTGGCACTGAGCTGTAGCTCCTATGGTGGCCCACTTGGGGCTCAATAAACCTCCTGTTTTTTTGCTCCCTACCTGGGACCACAACAAACAGGAGGGTCAGTGACGAACCTTTATTTTTTTATTTTTATTTTTATTTTATTTTTAGAAGTGGGTTTTCTCTGTGCCAGGTGCAAGGGAGTGTCAACGGGAAACAGGTTATCTTGTTGTCTTGTGCTCCCTGAGGCATCTGGTGGGGCCACTGTGTGACACAGGAAGCTGGACTAGATGGGCTTTTGGCCTGATCCAGCAGGGCTCTTCTTATGTTCTTATACGCCCTGTGGGAGGGGGGGCCACGAACGAAAATGCTGGCCCCACCTGCCAGGCGTGATGTCACTGCCGCTGCTCAAACCAGGACTGCGGGCGGGCCAAACTGCTTGCGCCTTTTTCGCTGCCTCACGGATATCATCCCCCTGCTTGCCACCCGGGGTGGAAACCCCCCCCCGCCCCGGCATTCTGACACTTCTGAGGAGGGTTGTTGGGTACCTGGGAGACCACAGTATATGGCTGGCGTGGGCTGTTTCCCCTGGTGGGTCATAAGTTAGCCTGGCTTACTAGGTTTCCAAGGAGAGAAATAAACAATGATTAGAGATGAGATGATTAGGAAACAGAAAACTAAAAATTCAACAACATTAAGAAAAATTCACATAATTCCAAACACCAGCAGAGCATAATAAGATTGTTGGCTACCTTTCAAGGAACAATGGCAGTTAGTTTCATATCAAAACATTGAATAGTTTTTCCATTAACTTAAACAAATCGCACACAATGACTTGATTCAGACCCCCCCCTTTTTAACATATTTTGCAGTGATGAACTAAGGGGTTAATTCATTTATGTTAATTTAATTTAGCTGTCAGGCTGTCACTTCACATTCAAGAATGTGTTTTTTGAAACACTGCAGAAAATGGTACTGGACAGAATACATGGACATGTTCCATATTAGTTTTGAAGATGATATGCCACAGGGGGGGAAACTCTTTTATCTACAATCATGTTTTGAATACCTTCCAACGTTTATTGGTCATCGTGGGTGGGTTAGAGCTGCACTCGTACTATGTTGATTTTGTGCTTGCTCAATCTATAAGAGGAACAGATTTTTTAAAAGCAGCTCCAACAGTCTCCATAAATTAGTGCTTGTCTTTGTATCAATCCATTTACCATGGTGACGACTAGTGTTAACATACTGGTCTCAGAGCAAGTTTCTGCAACTTGATGATAAGTTGCATCGAACTGTTCAGATTGTGATGTCAGCATTAAATATAACCACATTTACAAGCTCATTTGCAAACAAGAGAGACAAAATGCATCTCTTAAATAAGTGCAGATTATACGTATTTTGCTTACAGTGTATCATATTTTGTTGTGCAGAATAATGATGGCAATCACGTATTTTTCCTGGACACAATCCAGCTGAAGTTAACATCCCAATAATTTCAGTGAGAGAGGTTTAAACATGTGCTTCATTCTCCCACTGAAATCAAAGAGAGTTAGAACAACTTAACTAGGGTGAGATTGTGCCCATATTCTTGAGATTTACACTTTTTCATTTTAAAGAATTTACAGCCCAATCCTTTGACAGCCTTACGCTGCTGGAACTAGTGTTCTGGCAGCTCAAGGTCCTTTATGACAGTCACAAAATGCAACACACCATTCAGTGTGGCCAGGCTGCCACCACAAGTGGTGAGCAGCCATGACAGCCACACACCACCAGCCCATCAACGACCTCCAGTTGGCAGCTAGTGGTCTAGCTAGCTGGTAATACTGGGCACAGCCATTCAGATTTGACCTTGGAACCTCCAGGCTCATTGCATTTGGAAAGTGACTTCAGGAAGCACATTTGTTCCTTAGTTTCTCCTTCCCTGGATGACTCAGATCATCCAAGCATATGTGCTCCATCCTGAAGCCTCACTGTTAGGTAAGGTTAATGCTGTTATAGAACCATGGGGGGGGGGGGGGGGTTGGATTGTTCCAGTACTGAAGAATGCAGAAGTTGGCCTTCTCTGTGTTACGCACAAACTGATGGCTTGGAAATGTTCTAATGTTAAACATAAGCAAAAGAAAAAATACATTTCTTTTTCTGGGGGACCAGGAAGTGTCGATATTGGACTCTTACCTCATATTTGACCAATTCTGCTCTAGAGTGCACAGATAAGATAAGAGGCGGAAGCTGGGAGGCTGACAATGAGTCGTGGAGACGTGAAAGTACCCCTGCTTCCAGAAAGGAGGCAGGTGACCACTGGGGAAAGGGCCTTCTTGGTTGCAGCACCCTGTTGGCGGACGTCCCTCATCATGGAGGCTCACCTGACATCTACGCTGCCACTGTCCCTTAGGTGCTGTGCAAAGACTTTTTCATTTTTCCAGACCTTTTAAAAAGAATTGTTTTAATGCTGTTTTAATCACTGTTTTTGGTGCTGTTTTAACGTGCTATTGCTCATTTTGTTGTATTTATCATTTTATTGTTGTTCTTGTACACAGCTTTGCATATTTTAAAATAGAAAAAAGGCCAATTTTTTTTAAAAAAAATAATGTATAGTGATAAAATTGCAAGAAGATAAATAGGTACCGTTGCGGCGGGAAGGTAACAGCATTCCGTTAGTCATGCCAGCCACATGACCACGGAGGCATCTTCAGACAGCACTGGCTCTTCAGCCTTAGAAATGGAGATGAGCACCGCACCCTAGAGTCGGACACGACTGGCTTTCGAGCAGGGGGATACCTTTACCTTTACTATAGTGAAGTGAGGACTGCACACAAGGTTTATATGGCATCAGTTCTGCAGCAAGCATTCTCCAGCACAGGCTGGGACGAGGGTTTAAGTTTAAGACCAAACCAAGAACTCGACAAGCAAAAGATGCTGCTCTGTTGACCTGCCAAGGCCAAAAGTCAGGGTCATAGTAGTATTTATAGCAGATCCGGCAAATATAGAGGCCTCAGACTGTCTGCTAATCACAAGTATTAATGTTGCTGTAAGGGAGTCCGGATCGGGGACCCCGACAGCAGGGTATCAAGGGGCAACCCCGATTCTTGGGGGGCATCAGACTCTGGGGAGACCTCCAGGCCAAGCCTGCAGGGGCATATCAGGATGCCTTAGAAGAGGCCTCAGAGCCAGAGGGACCCGAGGGGAGGGGGTTGCCGCACCCAATTCCTCCTCCTGGAGCCGGTTGCAGGAGGCTTGCCTGGCTGTCGCTCCTATTCTCCAGCCAGCCTGCTTGCCACTGACTCATCCTTGGCCAGGCATCCCTTATATACCCCTCCCGGCTCCCTCCTCCCCAGGCTCTGACCCAATCCCACCACGTCTGCCTGACAGGCAGGGGTGAGTCTCTCTTCAGGATCGGTACCGTCCTGGATTCCTTCCTTGATGCCGGAATCTGCTGGGAGCCACGACCGGGACCTGCATTAGCCAGCTGGGCTACGGGTCTGCTGCCCCTCGGTGGCTCCCTGCCAGTCCCTGGGGGCAAGGGTTGCTCGGTTGGGTCGAAGTCGCCCTGTTCCGCGGGGTCGGCGCCTGCCAGTTTGGCCTCTCCCCCGCTGTCTCTGCCTCGGAGGGCATCGCGCTGCTTGGGAGACCTCCTGTTGACTGCGGCAAGACGCCGCAGTTGCTGCTGTTGCCTGGTCCCCGTGCAGCATTCCGGGTAAGTACGAGGCTTGCCCCGAGTCCCGGACAGATGCACATTCTTGTTCTGTGCCTGAAGGAGGCTCTAGGACCTGGGTAGATTACAAGACCAGCTTGCAGCCTGGCACTTGACTAGGGGATTCCTGATTCAAACCCCAGATCCCCTGACAGGTGCTAAGATAAGGCAATGTGCTTTATAAAGAATTGGGTCTTGAAGGCGGAGGTTACAAGAGGTATCAAGAGGAAGACATTGCTCCAAGATACATGGCAGACACCACAAAAATTAGGATGGGAAAAGCAGATATACTCCCTGATTTCAAGATAAGGTCGTAGCATTTTTCTAGTGAAGTCTTCAGGCACCCAAAGACAAGGAGTTAAAAGTTGTCTGGGCTCTTGGCCCAGATGTGCAACATTCCAAACATTGGAGGAAGTACAAGGGAAATGAAGGGGGGGGGGGGAAGAGCCTTTGACAGAGATTGCAGATATAGCCTGCTTATGCAGAGGAGGAAACCAAAGGATTTGCAAGGGTACTAACAGGGGCGTCGACAAGGAGAAGTGCGCGGGGCAGGCCGCCCGGGGGTGACGCGCGTACAAGGGTGATGCGCGTCCCCCCCGGCACTTACAGTTTGTTGCTGGAGCTGGGCCCGCACGCCCGCCCTCGCGTCCGTTTGGTTCCGAAATGAGCCGGAAACGGCGCGGGGGGGTGCTCTGCGCCTGCGCGTGACGTCATGCGCGGGGACGGAGCCGCGTCCTTAAAGGTGACGCATGCCCCCGCACTGGGGTGACGCGCGTCCCTGTGACGCGACTGGGTACTAACGTTGCTCCAAAGTGAAAGAGAGGACCAGGGGAGGATCTAAGAAGCATACTGCAACTGAGCCTGGTTTTTGAGCCATAAGAAATATAAACGGGAAATATAAGCAGTAAGGGACATGTCATGGCATCACCTAAAATATGGTAGACGCCAGGAGTAGATATGGCGTGATTAATGGATTTCCTTCAGTGCTAGGAAAATCTTTTCTTAACCTGCAGACAGATAAACATAATTTCCCAGAACTTTTCAAAGGCTGCATGTTTAAGAAAGGAAATGGGAAGCCCAATCCTATCTAACTCCCCTCACGGCAATGCAGCGGTGTCGGCATACCCTCCGCTGCATCCCACAGGGGAGTCTTGGCTGCTGAAGGTCTCCTCAGGGGAAGGGTCTATTTGTCCCCTTGCCCTGAGGTAAGCCCCAGCAGCTGCTATGGGTCAACTTGGACCTGCGTCAGCAATATCGCTGCGCAAATCCACGTTGCCCCTTGCAGGCGGATCAGGCCCAGGAAGGGGGGTTGTATTTGGCAGGCACCACCACCCAACTCAGGCCTGATCTGTCCATCCCCTGCCCCATCTCCTCCCAGTTCCGCCCTCCCCCTGCCCCATCCCACCCCCTCCCCAACCTCCCCTGCCCTAGTTCACCCCCTGTGCCAGGCTTACCTGCTCCAGCAGGCCTCTCGACATCAGCCAGCTCGGGGGAAGGCTCCGGCCTTCCCACCAATATACCGGCTGCTTGTGCTGCCACAAAGTGCTTTATGGTTGCTTCACAGCAGCCTGCACCAGCGGAATATGTGTTCTGCTGGCACTCCAGTTAGATAGGATTGGCCCGTTATTGAGGTGGGTTGGAGGTGGAAGCACAGTGCTATCCTTTGCATTAGTCCAGTGCATTTTTCTTCTTTTCAGAAACAAAATAACTAGAATATTATTTTCCGCCTGGAATAGTCTTAAATAGAAAAGTATAAATCTGCATTACAAGCTTCCCATCAGACTTTTGTTTTTGAGCAAGCAACCAAATTCAGCCTAATGGCTACTGAACAGATGCCAATGGGATTGTGCCAAACGTCTTGGGCCCTTAGGCACCACCTCTCAGCAGTCTGCACAGTTCCTTATATGAGAAAGATAAAGGAAACCTAACTTTCTTCAAGCAAAACAGGGTTGAAACAATAAATTTCTTCTTCCATAGAATTGTAATTTCCCCATACAATGTTGGAGTATTGTATCTGTTTTCTAATAGTGTTCCAGTACTGAGAACATGTTGGAATTCCTTCTGAAGAATTAAAGTTCAAAAATAAATCATGGAGAGGGGTCATAGCTCATTGGCAGCACATATGCTTTCCACATAAATGAAGCAGGGTCTTTACTGCTGTGGCCCCAAAACTGAGTAATGACTTCCTTGAATTGGTATTGGACTTACTTTATCCCAACTGTATCACATGTTGAGCATGGACCAACGCAAGAAAGTACTTCATCACACAAGCGGAGAAAATGGACAGAGAGAAATGGTTTCCCCTCTTTCATCATGCTAGAATGCAGGGTCACCCCGTAAAATTGATCAGCGGCACTTTCAGGACAGACAAAAACCAGTGTTTCTTCACACACATCAATAATTTATGGAATTCACTGCTACGTTATGATAGTAATTATCACTGGCTTGGATGGCTTTAGAAGAAGATTAGGCAGATTCATGTCATATCAATGGCAATGTGTCTATATGGAGGTTCCAAAGTAGTATGTCACTAAATGCCAGGTGCTAGGAAGTCTTCTGGAAAGGACTATGGTCTTCGTATCCTGATTATGGGCTTCCCAAAGGTATCTTGTTGACTCATAGAAGAAGTAGACTGGACGAGATTGGTATGACCTAGTCCTAGCAGGATTGTTCTTATGCTCTTAACGGTGCTGTTTCTGGAGTTTAGGGTGTTGCGGTTCTCGGTTCGGCTGGGGCTATTTCCCGGTTGTCTTTGGCACAAGCTGTGGCAATTATCACACATAATTGTAGGCACCACCATCGGATAGTTAGATGCCTGGGCAACGAGAGCTTGAATTTTTCCAGTCCTGCAGCCAGCGATCAAGAGTAATGAGATGCGGCACATGCTTGGATTGGTTCGAATGTATTTCTTTGTAACCATGGACTCAAGATTGACACAGGTTTAAAAGGGCAACAAGGCAACCCCATGACTTGTTACGTAAAAGAGCCATGCTGAAGGCATAATTGTACTGGAGTGTAAACGGCTAGCGGGAACAGCACTGAAATGCCGAATGCTGTTGTGATTATCTGGTTGTAGGAAGCAAACTGCGGAGATTAAAATGTTACATAAGGGAGCAAGCAGCATGAGTCAGGGGTTTGGGGAAGAATGAGTCACAACCAGAGGGAACCAAGCCAGGCATGTAAGTGTTGAAGGACGGGACCGAGGCAGAGATCCTAAGCGCACTTCCTTGGCAGCAAGTTCCAATGAAATCGGTGTGACTTGAAAGTTAAGTCAATGAACTTTCAGGATGAAGGTTCCAGCAAGGATCCAGTGATCACTGATTATGAACCCTGAAGGCGTCGATGGAAGACTTAAAAGAACAGCTTGCTTCAAACAAGGGTCTTGTAAAAGCTCAAAGCAGCTCCCCCAGATTTTCAGCTCAGAATGGAGAGCGTTCTGCCAAAGTCAGCAACGGAAGGGACAAAACAGTATAAATCACTTCACGAGGGAGCCTTGGGTACATTTTTGGCAAATGAGGGGAAATCACTGGAGTGTAGCTATTAGTGAAGCTAATGGAATGAGCACAATTAAATGCAAGCTGATCTGTATTCTGCAGTAACAGAGGGGTGGGGGAAGAGCTGCCCTCCTCCCCCCTAAAACCTCTCATGTTATATTTGCACTGTCCCATAACCATCAAAGAGGGGGGGGGGAAGTAAGGCAAATTGAGGAACACTTTCTCAGTCAACATTTCATAAACACTTATGAGAAAAGTTTGCTCTCTGTGTTTAAAGTCTTAAGGTTTACTTCAAAACCCATCTATGTTGCAATGTGCTGTGAGATCTTATGATGGTGGGGGGGGGGTTTGATGAAATCTGTCAGCTGTTGGCTGATCTGCCCTTACTTTTCAGAGGGGCAGGGCAAGCCAAAGGTCTCTGTCTGTTAGTGGGTACGTTGTTGCTCTAATCTCATATAGAAGGATAGACCAGGCAGAAGGACTTAAGGAAGGAGATGGGACATGCCAAGAGAAACAGGCAGGGCCCATAAGAGGGGGGGGTACAGGGGGTAAATTGTACCCGGGCCCGGGGTCAAAAAGGGGGGCCAGGAGCCAAAGGAGGGGGCCCAGAACATTTTCCAATCTCATCCAGACTCTACCTGGACCTGCGGATGAAAAGGGAGTCAGACTGCAACTGGTAGGTCAGGTCTACCAGGCGGGTAGATCTGGGCTCTGCATCAGGAAGCCCAGTAGACCTGGGCTCTGAAGATTTTTGGGGCTGTTGTTGCCCTCCCCATGACCTTTTTTGCCCTTGCCCCACCCCCATTCTGCCCACCCCCATCACCACCCTCCCTGGCCAATTTTGCGGTAAGAAGGGGCCCAAAAGAAACTTCATACCCCCTGATAAAATTCCTCTCAGAGGCCCTGGAAACAGGGCTTTGGGAAGGAGGGTTTAAGGAGGTTGTGATTGGAGGAAGGAAAGAAGAAGAAATGGGCAGAGGGAAACACCTGACAGGATGAAAACGTGATGGGGGGGGGGCTAGGCAGAGGTGCCCATTCTTAGGAACACTACAGGTAAGGAAAGCTGAAGTTACCATATTGATTTGAAAAGACCAGCCTGATCTCTGGCCACAGTTCATGTATTATCATGATTCACCGAGACCAGATGGGACTATGAGCTGCAGCTGTGGGTTTTCATAAACATCTCTGGGGAAAAAAAGCGCTCCATCTTTCAGGGCAGACTGCCCCACTCACTTCATACATGCATGTTTATCACTCAGCGACTTGTCACCTCAAGCGAAGCTCTTGCATGTGTATGAATGGGAAACCACAGATCTCCACCCATATTCCCTCAAGAAGCTTGCTTTACAAGGGAGGTCAATTCGCATGATATAGTACATTCTGCTGCAGGTCATCGGTTATTCTCTACCAGTGTAGAGAAACAGAGGGTAAAACTCATACATAAATGCACCATCTACGAATGAACGTCATCCCATCCCGTCCCCTGCCTCTTTTGTTTTTTCTTCTTTTGCTAAAAGCAGCTGCACGGGAGGCCCGGTTTGGAACGTGGAGGCCTTGTATGTTTTCTTCTCCATGGCTAATAGCAGTTCTTGGTGGGGGAGGATTTGGCACTGGTGACTAATAGCAGCTTTGGGAGGGGGGTGAATTTTTATTGGGACAGTGTTGGAAGAGGAAGGAATTTGTCCTGTTATTAAGTATAATTTTCATATAATTTGTTTTTAGTAGTGATAAATATATTTTATTATAGTATTGGAAAAGATTTAAAATGGTTTTAAACTGGTTTTATTTTCCCAATTCACCTCTGAAAAAGCTTTTCAAAACATGTCATCTGATGTTATTAGATAAGTGACAAGTTGTTACAATGTTTTTTTCAGCACTTTGGGGTCCTCCCCTCCTTTCATAAGTTGTCAAAGGAATTAAATACCCCACGGCGCAATCGCATTGCTTTTTTAAAGTAAAAAAGGATGGAACTTTTCGCATATGTTAGGGTCAAAATCACATGTGGTTTTGACCCTAAGGCAATCTCGTGAGTTCATAGTAGAGGCAAGCTCTGAATCAGGGACTCATTGATTCACAGCTCAGTCCCCGATGAGCCACTAAGTCGATGTGAGCTCACTAGAAGTCTCAAAAGGCCTTGGAATGTCTTGTTGGGGAAAAAATACAACAGCCCCAAAGCATCCGTGAGTTAAGTGCGAACATCTGGTAAACATACACATATGGTCAGTTCAAAGATCCCAGGAGCATAATAAGTAAAAGCCTCCTTATGAAACTATGATCTTTCTACTACCAACGGTGCTATTTAACATTTGATTTAGTGCCTGCCCAAAATGTACTTTACACTAAAGGTAAATTCTCATAACAGATTCTCAAGCATTAAAAAAAAAAAGATAAAAACAGAAAAGACCAACAAAAGATAGCAACGTGATGGGCAGCGCAATCCACCATAAGGATCCGGCCGGCGGCCCAGGGCCACCCGCCGGATCCTGTGCATCGGCAGCTGTACTGCCGCTGGGCCGGAGGTCTACTCAGGGAAGGGGATGTTCGTCGCCTTCCCCAGGTGTAATTTCAGGCTGGCCCGATCGGCCTCGTCGGATTTCCGCCAGCTAAATAGCTGGCGGAAGTAGAGGAGGCCGTGTAACAGCCTAGCCGGCCCGGCGGGATACCGGGATATGGCCGAGGCCATCCCCCACCCCCTCCCAAGCCGGCTACACCAATGGCCCCCCTCCCTCGCCTGCCGAACCACCCCCGCACCCGCCGGACCCCGGCTTACCTGGTCTGGGGCGACGGAGCAAGGGAGGCAGGCCTCTGCGCCGGCCTCCCTTGCTCCAGAGTCATCGCGAATATGCTTTACGGCACATTCGCGACGTCTCCCGGCGACATAACGCTCGTTCCGTCGCCGCCGGAAGTTCCAGGATTGCGCTGTGCATCTGTTTAATCAGCCCAATTGTGTTCCTTTAAGGGCCATATTAGATGTTCTCTGAAAGCCATGGCCATCACCAATTCCTGCCTCTTCTAATAATCTCCCAGTAATGTGTAGTTGAAGCAGATGCATAATGTAATCTCATTGTATTCAGCATTCCGTGTGCGCGCACAAAAAAATAAAACACCTGTGCAAGAGCATGTTGGGGCACAGTTGGGCAGCTGCTGAGACCCTGAGGGCCAGGGCCTTCTCATAAGGGCCACTGCTGGTTCCTGGGCTGCTGATGCTCACATGCGGCCTCTGGCCATTGGCCACCGCAGCTTTCCTGCCTTTGACCTGGGACTGATGTTGACAGATGGTGAGATCCATCCGCATAAGCCCCATATAGGACTGGGCTGTTAATCATGTCCCACCACCCCTCGCGCCCTCTCACCTTTTTCTAAACTGAAAAGCCCCAAACACTGTCGCCTTTCCTCCTCATCAGGGAGGTGTTCCAGCTCCCAACCATTTCCAGCTCTACAATATCCTGGCAGTGACAACTCATGTCAGGTGACATCTAAACTGGGGCAAATGACTTCACAAAATGAGGAGTACGCTCAAAGCAGGCCAGCTTACAGCTCGCTTATAGCAGCTAATGGCTAAGCACTGGAGTTAAAACAATGTAAATTTAATGATAAATTAATGCCCGCAAGACTGTGCTGGCTTGAGTGCAACTGAAAGAAGTCCCAGCTGACAGCGGGCACTTCCGAGAGGCTCCTTTGAAGAGGAAACAGAGGTAGATGGTCACATGATCTTGCCCTCAGCTGCCTACCGTGGGCAGGTCCTCCGCAGTGGCATAGTTAGTGGGGGTTAGGGGGGTCCGCCTCCTTGCCATCCTCTGCTTCTTGGCCCTCTTTTCTCTGTCTCCTCTTCCCCATATCTGGTGATTCTGAAGAGGCTGAAGAAGAGCAGGGGGGACAGACAGCAGGGGTAGGTAGGTGTTTCTTAGAAAGAAATGAGTTGTCTGAAGTTTTTCCTCCTCCTCCTCCTCCTTGCACTTGCAGAAGCAGAGGAACAGGCTGGGAAAAGAAAGAAGTATGTTTGAGAGAGGAGCAAGGAAGATGGGAGGTTGAGAAAACCCTCTTATTATCTTCCCTTCCTCGCTTTCTCACTCTAGCATGCCTGCCGCACTCATGCCTTTCACACATGCTCATACACACACACACACTCACTCACTCACTCACTCCATGGCCTTGCCTCATACATTCCCCAGAGTCAGAAGGTGAGAGATGCAGGAGGTGGTAGGGGTTGTACCACTTTAGACTGTTTAGACTGCAGGTGAAGGAATCATATTCCTAAATGCTCCCCTCCATAAAAGACTCCCTGAAACTGGAAAACTAGCACAGCAGGGAGTGGGCTGAGCAAGAAACAGTTTCCTTCCTGTGCTAGGTATTTTATTTTACATGGGGGAATACTAAAAAATGTGAGCTCCTGCCTGCAGTCTAAAGTGCAGAGTGCACGTTACCACCTCATTGTGTTGGCCTTGTGTGGAGCCAGATGAGGACTGGAGGATGTGAGTGGCCCACCCCTATGCTACGAAATGTTGAGGATCTGTGTGTATATCAAAGTTCTGCTGCTGTCCCAACATTCCATCACGTGCTAAATAACCAAGAAAGAGAATCTAGAAGGGACTGTGGAGGTAGGAGGAGCCAGATTACACATGGTGTTAAACCTATCGTTATCAAGTGGGCTTAAAACATGAAGTGGACCAGACGTGTTCCTTTTTTGTCAAAAAGCTATGGGGAGGACGAGGACAGAGCACATTGGGGGCCAGCAAATAGCTGCGTTGTGGGCCAGTTTTCAGTGAGAAAATGGTGCAGAGGAATAGACGGGTTAATTATCATCATCATCATCATCATCATCATCATCATCATCATCATTATTATTATTATTATTATTATTATTATTATTATTATTATTAACAACAGTATTTATATACCGCTTTTCAACAAAAAGTTCACAAAGCAGTTTACAGACAAAATCAAATGATTAAATGGCTCCCTGTCCCAAAAGGGCTCACAATTTCAAAAAGATGCAGAACACCACCAGCAAACAGCCACCAGAAAAGACACTGTGCTGGAGTGAAAGGGGTGCAGTTGCTCTCCCCCTGCTAGATATAAGAGGAGCACCCATTGAAAAAATGCCTCTTGCCTAGTTAGCAGGGGACTAACTCCCAGCATGCTGTGATTCCAAGCTTGATCAGGTCCCATGGCTGCTCCTTGACAAAAAAAAAAAAAAGGGACATTGTGGGTCCACTTCCTATTTTAAACCCATCTGTTAATGATGGCTTACCATTGTGTGTAGTTTGGTCCTAGGAGCATGCATTTATTTATTATTAAAAGATTTACACCCCAGCTTTCCAGAGCTCAAGACGGCTAACAAGTCACTTTAAAATATCTCTAAAAATAAACCACATAAAAATCACACAACACAATTCCCATGAATCACAGCAGCAACATTATTAATAGATAACAATATCAATTCAAATAGCAGCTAAAAATAAAGAGGTGGTGGTACCCCAATTCATTCCTAATGAGTGACGCCTCCACAGGCAGAGAGCAGGTTGAACTCCAGCCCAACTTAATTGCAGCATCAAGTATATTCCTACACTTTGCTATTCACTGCTATGGAGAAAAGTACAATGTTGCCTATGGTGCAACATTACAGTGAGAGGAAAAACTGCCCTCTCCATCTCTAGCCCGGTGACCGAGCCGTCACTTGTAGGGTTGAACATACAGGGTCTCTCTGTACTGGGTTAAAAACACCCACACCATATATGTCCTTGCAATATGCAAGCTTCCCCCAAAACACACAAACACCCCGTCTGTCATAATGACAGGTGTTTTACGAGTTAATAAGAATTCTGCATTCCACCTGTGCATCACCTCATGTGTACTTCCCAAGCAGCGAGCTGACTTTTAAGAACCAATCACAGCCATTGGTTCAAAGAGTAAGACAAGATGGAGGCAAGTTTCTTTGGAGATGTCAGATAGAAAAGAAGCATATTGGAAAATATTTGGGTATTTGAAGTGTGTGTGTGTGTGTGTGTGTGTGTGTGTGTGTGTGTGTGTGTGTGTGTGTGTGTGTGTGTGTGGTTGTGGAGCTGGGGGGAGGAGAGCAAGCGTAAAGTCAAAACAGCTATGGTTCTATTTGTGATTTGATTCTTGTGGTCGAATCTGTTTTCTTTTTGCATGAGAAAGAATCCACTGTTTCTTTTTCTTCTTTTCTTTTCTTCTTTTTTTTCCCAAGGCTCCACCCAGAATCTGCCACTGGTTCCCAGTTCCTGAACAAATACGGAGAGTTCAATGGGGATTTGTAAACTAGTTTTAAGGAATTTGTTTATTCAGCTTAGAGACTTCCAGTTGGTGTCGGGTGCCAAAAGAAAGTCCTGTCGTTCTGCTGTATTATTCCCAGGCATAAGGCTGGGAAACCACACACAAACCCAGTTCCATTATGTAATGCTAGTTTGTTGAATCTTCTGGTGGGGAAAAAAAAGAGGAAAACATCACAATCCAAAGCAAGGACATGGTATACTACAAAAATATTTCAATCATGCAAGGTTCAGTTCACTAGGATTTCAGAGGACAGTTGTATTTTGTACAGTGTTCATAACCCTTTGCTCAAAACCTATCAGGGACAACCAAAGCAAGAGCAGGACTATGTGCTTTCTGGCCCCCCAACCTGCATGCATTCACCTGACCTTATGGATGGGGTCCATGCACACATACATTAGACTGAATGGACACACAGAAATGGGGGCTGGGGGTGGCAGAAAGCTGGATCCTGATCACTAGCGTCGACAGGGGGAAGCGGGGGGGGCGGGCCGCCGGGGGGCGTCGCGCGTATAGGGGCGACGCGCGGCGCCCCTCACTTACATTTTTGTGGTGGAGGTGTGCCCGCCCGCCCTCCCCTGGGTCCGTTTGGCTCCAAAATGAGCCAAAAACGGAGCGGGGAGGGCGCTCCGCTCCTGCGCGTGACGTCACGCGCGGGGGCGGAGCCTCCCCCTTAAGGGTGACGCGCGCCCCCACTCAGGGGTGTCGCGCGTCGTCGCGACGCCCCTGATCCTGATCACCTTCCCAGCATACCTTCATTCTCCCTGATAGGTTGTCTGCAGAGGGATCATATTTTGGGGGGGGAGGCGGGGGATTTCCATCAACACCTCAGTGGATTTTTTTAAAAAAAAGATTTTGTGGGTTTTTAAAATATATTTAATTGTTTCTGTGCTTGTATTGCTACTTGTATTGTTATCTTTGGGTTTCTTGTAGAGGAGACAAAAGGTTTGGGACTGACAAAATGAACATTTCACACAATGCACTTGTGTGATTAATGGAACTCCCTGCTACAAGATGAATTGATGTCTACTAGGTGGCTTTTGCTCAAGGAAGAAGAGCAGTCTTTCAACAGCTACCAGACATGATATCTAAATGGGATGTTCATCTATGTACATAGGCAGTGTGCCAACAGTAGGGGAAGCCCATCTTATAAGCAACAAATAGTATTTGGCTGGCGGCTGCCGAAAGCAATGTGCAGTTTTTGACCGTTAAAGCCCTTTAACGGACTGATATTCATCCTCCTAGGGTCTAAATGCAGGTTGTGTGATTGGGGTGTATTTGGTTTTTTAAAAAAATGTGAATAGCACCTCCTGGACTGTGAACTGGATTGGATCCACACAAAGGATGTTTAACCCTTTGATACATCACAGTCCTAATCCAGATCCAGACCCTAGTGCCTGCTATTTGCTCTGGAAGGAAAGATCTGATCTTGCTGCTATTTGCCCTGGAAGGAAAGATCTGATCTTGAGCCTTCTGGAAAGTTGGATCCAGAAGGATTTTAAAGAAAACAGAGTGCAGGACTAAATGGACCTGGGTCTGACCCAGCAAGATAATTCTTAAGCCCTTATGTTGTACTGCTAAATACCTTTGCTGTTCCAGATCCCAGCAAACCCATTTGCAAACAGGCTTGAACATCTGAATACACAAAACTGTACATTGTGAGATTTTCATATTTATGGCTAAATTATGCATATACATGACACACAGAGGCACTTCTTGGTTTTGGAAAGAGCCAGTCTGAATGCACAAGTTTGCTATAAGAAGGCTATTTCATAGAATTATTATTCCATATCTGCCCCAATGGTGTTTTTATTCTTTTTTTTTAAAAAAAATATCTAGAATTAATTGTTGTCATTTCAGGTTGTTTGGAAACATGAACTGTGTTCAGTTCCAACTTTGCATGTCACATTGGGAATAACTTAAGTATCTTGTAAATCAAACAAAACACAATCACCCTTATTCAGCAGGGCCTGTGTGTGCGCAGGAATTCTGTTGCACACATGGAGCTACACGCACACACACACGCACACACACACACACGCACACACACACACAGAGGGGATGGTGCACTGTGGTCTTCAAAATTGGGAAATGCTTCATATACCCAATGGGAATGTGCACCTAGATCATTTTTCAACATTTGCAAAACTCCTCTGCCTCCTGCAGAGCTTGCATCAGTTATAGTGTTTTCTTGCTGGCTACAGTGAGGTATAAAGTTTCCTTGCTAACTGCGATGTTCTGGTATTGAGTTTACTCTGCTGTGGTTTGGGTTTTATTGATTTTTTTTGTTGCATTTTTGTATTTTATATTATGCTTTTAATGCTTTGATTTTTTTTTTATAAATTGTTTTATATTTGATATGAGCCACCCTGGTGGCCCCTGCAGGGGCAGGAGAATGGGATAAAACATCCTTAAAATAAATCACAACTCCATAGCCATTATTGGGCCATGGGAGTGGGTTGGGAAGTGGGGCCTCTCATCCATTACTGGAGGGTTGTGGTTACCATATCTTTTTAGACAGTTCTCAAGAAAGGCGAGCATTTACACTAGCACGCTGTAATGCTCTGCCCTCTAAAGTTCTACTAGGCAGATTTAGAGGCCTGCCTGCTGAGGAACGCCGTTGCACTTGTAACTTAGGGGGGCTGGAATCCCTACGACCCCATATCTTGCTCCACTGTACCTGGTTTCAAGATTTGCATGCCCAATTTCTTAAACCATTGCTGTCGGATATAATGTGTCAGTCAGAAAACGATGCTATCCAATATCTATTAGCAGGGAATGATGAGACACGTACCAGGCAGGTGGCCAAGTTTCTAAGTCTATTTGTTCAGAAACGCCTAACCATGCTGTTTATATATATATCATGCCGTGATATATATATCACTAATGGTGATTCACCATGCCTGGATCCTATATTGCACCACTAAGGTTTGAGTGAAGCATGGGTGGGCGCATCAACCCATGGGTGGGTTGAAGGAGCCACTTAGTACTTCTTTGTCACTAGGGAGGCCAGTGTTCATCCAAACCAGATTCCAACGTTTGTTAGACAAGCAGGAGCAGCCAGACGACTTCCTTTATTCTGAAAACAAGTTTTGGAGATGACTAGAAAGTTTGGGGCTCTCTTTTCAACGTCCATAACCATGCTTTCCTTTTTGTTTCTTATGTTTTTGTTAAAAGATATTGATGAATGTGCAACTAGCACTCACAACTGCCGATCCGATCAGATATGTGTGAACTTAAGAGGATCTTTCACCTGCCAGTGTCCGGCCGGGTATCAGAAGCGAGGGGACCAGTGTGTCGGTAAATATGACAGGGGAAACCAGATGTTCTGGCTGACTGATAGGTTTAAGATGTAAATTTTTGGCATGAAACTATATCAATTTACATCTATTTATTCAATTACATGTTTTAGCACTTTCTATCCTAAGGGCTTAGAGGAGGACACATACATTTCTGCAACTGCATTTTAAAAAGGAAAAGACAGCTATGTCTCACAGAGGACTCACACTCCGTCATGTTCATCCTTGCTCCATCACTCTAAACTAGGGCAAATAACCGGAATTCTCTGGCCTCAGGCTCCTCCTTTTCACCTTGCCGTAAACAGAGATTCCAGGCAGTGGGGTGGGAGGGAATCGGTTAAGAGATGCAGCTCTTGGCGTTTGCGCTACCAGTTGCATCCCTTCCTTTCATTCCTTGTCTTCAGCACTCCCCTGAAACATCTGTTTCGAGTGAGGAAAAAAGAGATTTCTTTCTCTATTTCTTTCTTTCTGACAAATTTGGGACATTTTGGGGGAAAATCATTATGGCTAGTGGGAGTCGGCCATCAAGAAAAGCTCAGTCACTGCTTTCACCATCACTGGCAGAGACAGTGGGGAAAAAACTGTAAAGAAGTCTTTGCCCCCAAGTCTTTGGTTGCGAGTCACGAGTCCCTATCTATTTAATGGGGGAAATGGGTTTAAACCTGTATCGTAAACCTTGTCATAAAAGGCTCCAAGACTTGAGTTGAGTCTTTTACAATCACCGAGTCAAGTCCAAGTCAAGTCATTGACATGACTTGAGTCCGACTCGAGTCCGAGTCAATAGACTCAAGTCTACATCACTGCCATCACCCCAATTTCACACACACCTCAAATTCCTTACTCCAATTTCGAGCTGAAAATTCTCCAATTACCAGTATATTTTTCAGCTCAGCACTAATTGGGATTAAAATGTAATAAATAATATGCAACAGTGAATATTTCTGTAGTTGGTGTGTTTGTCCGATGACTTAAGATGATCTTTGCCTGAAGACTGACTGTTACATATAATGTAGTCCAGCAGGAAAGGGGGTCTCTGTTGGCCTACTACACTCACGGCCCAATCCTATCCCCCACCATCTTCCGCCATGCTGACAAAGTATGTGCTGAATGCAGGGGGGGGCAGCTAGCGAGAAGTAAGTAGAAGTATTTTACTTACTTCCCAGTAGGACACCTGGTCATACCAGCTATTTTGCTGAGAAAGGGGATAGGATCAGGTGTGTGTAACCAGGTGACCCCCCACCCCCAGATCCACCCCCTGTTGCCCCTGAATCACCCTCTGGGTCGGCCCACTCCCTGCCATGATCGTACCCTGAACCACCCATTAACTGCCCCCTCCACCACATTATCTGCACCAGCAGAGTGTCCGTGCAGTTTTGGCACATGCACTGAGCCTTTGGCCATTTCTGCTGCTCCATAGCACACGACAGTGGTAGCACGTGACATTTGTGCATCGTAAGGTGACTTATGGCAGCAGATCACTATTATACATAATAAAAACAAAAGAGAAAAAAATTACTAGTAAAATTACTTATAGTTTTATTAATTAGAAAAAAAACTTGTCTCAAAAAACAGACATATCCCTTTGGGTAGTATTGGAAAGAAAAGAGGATTCTAATAATTAAATTGTGTCGATGTTAATTGCCTTGGGGCTTCTGCAGAATTATTGAATTGAGCTCCCTTACCTTGAGGAGGCCTGTGTGACTTGCCCCCTCCCACTACAGGATGCAGCGCACACCCCGCTGAAAAATTGCATAGGATTGGGCCCAATGTTAGATCACAGCAGTAACTGCTTTGGGGGCAACATTGTTGTAGGTAGGATATCAAAGCACTCCAGAGAGGCATCCAAACTAAAACAAAAACTATTTATTTTTGTTCCGTGCTCTTATGGCAACCCAGACGTCGATGAATGCATGCTCCCTCCATTTTGTCATCATCGGTGTGTGAACGTTCCCGGCTCCTACTACTGCCAGTGCAACGCTGGTTTTCAGTTAACGGCTGACAATCATACTTGCGCAGGTAAGCACGTTTTCGGTAACAGTTTCAATAACAGCACAATCCTATGAATGTCTACTCTGAAGTAAGTAGACATGTGGCACAGAGGCCGGCCTCCCTTGCTCTGGCACCGGAGTACCCCTGCGGCCGCCGGCCGAGGTAAGTGGGGATCCAGCGGGCACGGGGGCGTTTCGCCGGGTGAGGGAGGGGGGCCATTGGCCCAGTCAGCCCGGGAGGGGTGGGGGATGGCCTCGGCCATATCTCGGCTCCCACTGAGCGGCTGAGCCGTTACCCAGCCTCCTCCGACTTCCTCCAGCAATTTTGCTGGCGGAAATCCGAGGAGGCCGGTCAGGGTGGCCTGCATTTACACTCGGGGAAGGGGACGAGCATCCCCTTCCCCGAGTAGACCTCCGGCCCGACGGCAGCCTGGCCACCGGTGCACAGGATCCAGCGGGCGGTCCTGGGCCACCAGCCGGATCCTTACGCAGGATTGCACTCTGAGTAGAAAAAGAACAAGAACTGGAGAAGGCAGTTTTCTTGAAGACAGGGGGCTGTGAAAGAAACTCAGCCCTATCAACAGCTGCCTCACATACTGCTCATCCCATCAGGCAAATCCATAGCACTTTGTCTGACCACACTGGACAGGCTGACACTCCAGTTGCGTTGCCTGTTTTACAAATCACCATACAGTAAATCAGGCCTGAAAAAGATGGGAGCACAACTCAGAAAAAGACTGGAATGTAGCGGGCTGCTGACATCATGTGACTTCCTTGGAACAAATGACTGAATGAAGGAAACTGGTTAGGCGAGAGACCAATCCCACACTCTATACTAGAAAATAGAAGCTGAACATGCAAAATGAGGTTCACGACAGGGTCACATACCTGAACTTTATGTTCAGTCTTCCTGTTTGCTTTCACATTGCTGTGCCCTCATATATGTTCTTCAAGATGGGTATAAAGTGGACCAAAACATTTGCACATAGGAGGAATACATCTCTCAATTTGGTGATGCTCGTGAGCATTGCAAAATGTTCTACTGGTCTCAAAGGTTCACATCATAAACGTAGTGGAATTTTAAAAGAACAGATCCCTGGGATAATAAATGTCTCCAGATAAATCGTAAAAAGACTTTGTGCTGTGAAGTCTTATCAGTATGTGTTTCTTATAGCATATTATTTATAGACCTGACCAAAAAAAAAATTCACACCTGGGGATGAGCAGTGCGTTTAATGTGGAATGCGGCATTTAATGACCACATGAAACATTTCTGGAGACGTTAGCTACATGTTAGAAGAACAGCTTTTATTCAAAAAGACTTCCAGGTTTTTATTCCCCTTGTGCTAGCAGAATACAGAGCAATATTCAAGAGTATAACATGGGTGGGTGATGGAAGGGGATGCATTTCCCCATCCAATATGAAGAGCAAAGGAAAAAGGCCTCTACTTGGCCTCCATGCTACTTTGTGCCATTCCCCTGCTCAGCCAAATGGATTTTCTGTCATCACTGGACGGTTGAGAAGTGCAGTGGAAGATGTGTGTACAGCCTGCCTTATTAGGCCAAGTGTATGCACTGACATTTCCTGTCAACACCAAATGACTGTAGGAAATCTGCAGTAGTAGGTAGATTCCTCCAGCTTCAAAGAAGTCCACAAAAGATACAGTCTCCAACTATTTTGCTAGCCTGCAGAGAAGAGGGGAGAAAGGATGGAAAGAGAGGAGATAGTGCTCTGATACTTGTTCTTGGTAGTGGAGGGAATGGGGGTGCTTGATGCAGCCGCAGTGCATCACTGAGCTATCCATGAATGGCAGCAACAGCAGCAGGAAGGGGGAAAGGTTGGAGGACAACACAAGCTTTTGATAACCAAAACTTCCATAGGGAAACTTAGAGGCAGGCGATTGTGGGGTGAACCAGTCAAGGACTGTTCGTGTGTTTCTTGATGACCCTTGATGGTCTATCCCCAGTTCAAGATGGGTGTCTCATTGTACTGAACCCTGCAGAGGGATCCTTGATTGTTCAGGAGGTTTGTGTCTTAATTAACATACAACCCTCAATCGAGTTTATAATGAAGTTGATGGTGGAAGCCAAGGTTGAAGGCACCTCGTTTGTGTTCACTAACATCTTTGTTTACTTTTGAAGTTAGGAAGCTCCCAGGATGTGGCTTCTTCACAGGCTTAAATCTGCTGACCAAGCAAGGTGCAGCTGTTCATGGAATTTCCCTAAAGGCAGACAGGGCCAGTGGCGTCGCAGCCGCACCTACATGCGGAGGGGGGGCAGCATACATAATGCCGCCCCTGTGATGTCACAACTGGAAGTGACATCGCCGTTGCCAAGTGCTTCCCAGGCGCAGGGGAGGTGGGCGGGCTAACCGTTCGCGCCGCCAACTGCCCACTGTTCGCGCCGCTGCCGATCCAGCCATCCATGCAGCGGGGTTGCCCCCCACCACCACTTTGTCACACACCTGCTTGTCGCCTAGGGAATACTGGCCTGGGACAAGCACTCCTGGCATCCATATAAAAATGTATCGGGCACCAATTCAAAGAAAAGCATGTCAGGCAACAGTTCATTAGATATGGCCGGGGCCCAGTAAGTTGCTGCTCACTGGGCTCCCAGTTGCCAGCCAAAAGGTGTGTTTGAGCTAGAAAACTCCTTGTGTCCCTAGAGAAAAGTGTCCCATTGACCTTTATGATCAACTGAATTGTCTGTTCTTCTGGCTCAGAGTTTGTAGCTTGCCATGCTTCTGAGCTTGTGGAATTTGGCAGACAAATCTGACAACAGGTGTTTAGTTCTTATTAAATCCATAACTCACGAATCAAAAATATGCTGTAGGAAGCCCAGTCCATCTTTACAACCATAAAGTCAAATCTGATACATCTAAAAACAGCAGTTCCAACAAAATAAATACGACATTCATCGTCACTATGAAAATATATCGTCACTATGAAAACCCCTATGAAAACATCGTCACTATGAAAACCCCTTCATGGATCATTGCCTTGTCGTGGCGAAGGGGCTTGCGTAACTCAATGAAGCCATGAGCTATGCCGTGCAGGGACACCCAAGACGGACAGGTCGTAGCAGAGAGTTCTGACTAAAAGTGATCCACTGGAGAAGGAAATGGCAACCCACTCCAGTAACCTTGCCAAGAAAATCCCATGAACAGTTCCAAAAGGCTACAAGATATGACGCCGGAAGATGAGCCCCTCAGGTCGGAAGGTGTCCAATATGCTACTGAGGAAGAGCGGAGGACTATTCCAAGTAGACCCAGAAAGAGTGAAGCGGCTGGGCCAAAGCCAATAGGACGTCCAGCTGTGGATGTGTCTGAGGTTGAAAGGAAAATCCAATGCTGCAAGGAGCAATATTGCTTAGGAACATGGAATGTGAGGTCTATGAATCAAGGCAAGCTGGATGTGGTCAAAGATGAGATGATAAGATTGAACATTGACATCTTGGGAATCAGCGAACTAAAATGGACGGGCATGGGCGAATTTAATTCAGGTGACCATCATATCTACTACTGTGGGCATGAATCCCTTAGAAGAAATGGAGTAGCCCTCATAGTCAATAAAAGAGTGGGAAAGGCAGTACTGGGGTGCAACCTCAAAAACGACAGAATGATTTCAGTTCGAATCCAAGGCAAACCATTCAACATTACAGTAATCCAAGTGTATGCCCCAACCACTGATGCCGAAGAAGATGAAGTTGACCGGTTCTATGAAGACCTACAACACCTTCTAGAACTAGCACCCAAAAAAGATGTCCTTTACATCATAGGAGACTGGAATGCTAAAGTCGGAAATCAAGAAATAAACGGAACAACAGGCAAGTTTGGCCTTGGAGCGCAAAATGAAGCAGGGCAAAGGCTAACGGAGTTCTGTCAAGAGAACACGCTGGTCATAGCAAACACTCTTTTCCAACAACACAAGAGGCGACTCTACACCTGGACATCACCAGATGGTCAATACCGAAACCAGATAGATTATGTGCTTTGCAGCCAAAGATGGAGAAGCTCTATACAATCAGTAAAAACAAGACCTGGAGCTGACTGTGGCTCAGATCATGAGCTTCTTATTGCAAAATTCAGGCTTAAATTGAAGAATGTAGGGAACACCACTAGACCAGTCAGATATGACCTAAACCATATCCCTTATGAGTATACAGTGGAGGTGAAGAATAGGTTTAGGGCACTAGACCTGGTAGACAGAGTGCCTGAAGAACTATGGACGGAAGTTCGTAACATTGTACAGGAGGCAGCAACGAAAACCATCCCAAAGAAAAAGAAATGCAAGAAAGCAAAGTGGCTGTCAGATGAGGCTTTACAAATAGCTGTGGAAAGAAGGAATGCGAAAAGCAAAGGTGAAAGGGAAAGATATAAACAACTGAATGCAGATTTCCAGAGAATAGCAAGGAGAGATAAGAAGGCCTTCTTAAATGAACAATGCAAGGAAATCGAGGAAAACAACAGAATGGGGAGGACTAGAGATCTCTTCAAGAAAATTGGAGATATTAAGGGAACATTTTGTGCAAAGATGGGCATGATAAAGGATAAAAAAGGCAGAGACCTGACAGAAGCAGAAGAGATTAAGAAGAGATGGCAAGAATACACAGAAGAACTATACAAGAAAGAGCTTAATGTTCCTGATGACCACGCTGGTGTGGTCACTGACCCAGAGCCAGACATCCTAGAGAGCGAAGTCAAGTGGGCCTTAGATAGCATTACTAACAACAAAGCTAGCGGAGATGATAATATCCCAGCTGAGCTACTTAAAATCCTAAATGATGATGCTGTGAAAGTGCTGCACTCAATATGCCAACAAATTTGGAAAACTCAGCAGTGGCCAAAGGACTGGAAAAGGTCAGTTTACGTTCCAATTCCAAAGAAGGGCAGTGCCAAAGAGTGTTCAAACTATCGCACAATTGCACTCATTTCACATGCTAGCAAGGTTATGCTCAAAATTCTACAAGCTAGGCTTCAGCAGTACGTGGACCAAGAACTACCGGATGTACAAGCTGGGTTTCGAAGAGGCAGAGGAACTAGAGATCAAATTGCCAACATGCGCTGGATCATGGAGAAAGCACGAGAGTTCCAAAAAAACACCTACTTCTGCTTCATTGACTACGCAAAAGCCTTTGATTGTGTGGATCACAACAAGCTGTGGCAAGTTCTTAAAGAGATGGGGATACCAGACCACCTTACCTGTCTCCTGAGAAACCTGTATGCGGGTCAAGAAGCAACAGTTCGAACCGGCCATGGAACAACTGATTGGTTCAAAATTGGGAAGGGAGTACGGCAAGGCTGTATATTGTCACCCTGCCTATTTAACTTATATGCAGAGTACATTATGAGAAAT
Organism: Plestiodon gilberti rubricaudatus; assembly: GCA_026170595.1. NCBI lineage: Eukaryota > Metazoa > Chordata > Lepidosauria > Squamata > Scincidae > Plestiodon > Plestiodon gilberti. The sequence goes on from JANXHW010000001.1 coordinate 9,358,384, forward strand.
GCAGGGCTGAATGAATCGCAAGCCGGAATCAAGATTGCCGGGAGAAACATCAACAACCTCAGATATGCAGACGATACCACTCTAATGGCAGAAAGTGAAGAAGAACTAAAGAGCCTCTTGATGAGAGTGAAAGAGGAGAGTGCAAAAGTTGGCTTGAAACTCAACATTAATAAAACTAAGATCATGGCATCTGGTCCCATCAATTCCTGGCAAATAGAAGGGGCAGAAATGGAAGCAGTAACAGATTTTACTTTTTTGGGTTCCAAGATCACTGCAGACGGAGACAGCAGCCATGAAATTAAAAGACGCTTACTCCTTGGAAGGAAAGCTATGGCAAATTTAGATAGCATAATAAAAAGCAGAGATATCACCATACCAACAAAAGTTCGTATAGTCAGGGCGATGGTGTTCCCAGTAGCAATGTATGGTTGCGAGAGCTGGACCATAAGGAAGGCTGAGCGCCGAAGAATAGATGCTTTTGAACTGTGGTGCTGGAGAAGACTCCTGAGAGTCCCTTGGACTGCTAGGAGATCAAATCAGTCAATCCTAAATGAAATCAACCCTGACTGTTCCCTGGAAGGACAGGTACTAAGGCTGAAACTCAAATATTTTGGCCACCTAATGCGAAGAGAGGACTCTCTGGAGAAGACTCTGATGCTGGGAAAGACTGAAGGCAAAAGGAGAAGGGGAAGGCCAAGGATGAGATGGTTAGACAGCATCACCGATGCAACGAACATGAAAATGAGCGAACTCAGGAAGATAGTGGAGGATAGGAAGGCCTGGCGGGATATGGTTCATGGGATCACGAAGGGTCGGACACGACTTAACGACTGAACAACAACATGAAAATATACAGAACAAACAGTTACAAAAATTAAACCATCATTAGCGCCAAGAGTGATGGAACAACGTCGAAAAGATAAGTAAAAAATAGCCTAAAAGCACAATCCTCTGCATGGTTAATCACAAATAAGTCCCATTTTGCTTAGGCCCACATAAGTGTGTTTAGAGTTGTAACCTAAGTTAAAATGCTATGTATTAAAATGCATAGACATGCATAGGATTAGACATGCATAGGGGTAGACATGCATTGGATTGGGCTGGCAGGTTCCAATATTGTTTCCTGATGCTGGTTCACAGTCTGCCAAAGCTCCAGGTTTAGGGGGCTAGGATCTGCGTGGTGATAGAACCACACACACACACACACACACACACACACACACACACACACACACACACACACACACACACACTGGCGTCGCTGCAGGGGGGCAGAGCTCTAAGTTCTGCTGCGGCTCCGACACTCCGTTACACCGGAGCACGAAGCGGGCCCTCCCCTCGCCTTCGGAACCATTCACCGCTGCTTTCACCGCCTTGAATGGTTCCGAAGGCAAGGGGGCGGGGCCGCTTCATGCTCCAGTGTAACGGAGGGTCGGAGCCGCGGCGGAACTTAGAGATCTGCCCCCCCTGCAGCGACGCCAGTGCGCGCGCGCACACACACACACACCCCAATAAACTCTAATCACTTTCGTCTAACCACTTGACTCTTGGACCTCTCCAACCCATGCCACACAGTAGTTTGCAAGAACAAACAGAACTTGCCATTTCAGAAGTCCAGTGACTCTGCAGGGACATTTGAGAGGATCCTATCTATCTTCAGCCTGCACATTGGCCCTGGTTTTAATGGATCTGTGGAAGAAAAACGTCTGCCACAGATTCTGGAGAGCTGGATTGTCATTTAGTAGCTACATAAATCCTACCTAAACTGACTCGGTATAGAGCAGCTCCTTACGTGTACTTGTGAACCAAGTGATGCAGGCATTTAAATACTACACAAGAGAAAACCTATGCTATGCTGTGCCTAAAGATATGTTTCCTTTTTAGACATCAACGAATGTGACACCACCAACCCGTGTGCTCAGCTGTGCTACAATATAGTCGGCTCTTTCCTCTGCCAGTGCAATCAAGGCTTTGAGTTGAGCCCTGACAGAATTAACTGTGATGGTGAGCAACTGTTTCCTAAATGGATGGTTTGACAGTCGTGGAATAGGCAGCAGCCCTTTGAGTGGATCTTGCATCATGCTGGTGTAATGAAAGCAGAGACACTCATGAGTAGGGGCAGCAGGAGAAAATGGTGATAACAAAATAAAAGCACATAACACCACTTTCTCTAAAAAAAATCTGCGAAAAATTAAAATAAAACCATGTACCGTATTGGTCTGAGTATAAGACTCACTTTTTTCTCCTAATTTAAGTTTTTAAACTAGGGGTGCGTCTTATAATCAGGCTGTTGCAATTTAATGCCAGTGATTTAATTATTATTTTTAATAGCACCAAACTTTAAGGGTGCATCTTATAATCAGGTGTGTCTTATACTCGGGACAATACGGTATTTTGCATGAATCTTCGTTTGTTGACACTGTAAAACCTTCACCACCTACCTAGTATACCTTTAAAGTGGTTACAATTGATAAAAATGGGAAAAATGGGAATAAAAACACATAATACCGCTTTCTGCTTAAAAAAATCTGCAAATAAAATAAAAACATGTAATTTTGCATCATTCTTCATCTGCTGACACTGTACAACCTATACCGCCTACCTAGTACACTTTTAAAGCGGTTACAATTTATAAAAATGGGAAAAATTGGAATAAAAACACATAACGCCGCTTTCTGCTTTTTCATTTTGGTTAAACACCGAAATCTGCGAAAAAAAAAAATTCTCTCACCTCCACTCATGAGTCCAAATTCTTCTTATAATCTGAGGCAGAGATTTAGACATGGGCCCTTTTTTTCAGCAGGAACCCTAACAGCTGTATTCAGCACCTTCCGATCACTGTTCGGTTTCAGCTGCATAGCCACAGGGCTGCACAGCTCAACGTCCTCTGAAACCGAGCTCCGTGCAGCTCAGAGATCTGCATTCCCAAAAGTTCATGATGATGTTTGATGGCAGCACGGACCCCTTAGCAGGAATGTAGCCTCTGATCCAGCCAGAGTTATTTGAAGTTCCATGGATTTCAGTGGGAGAGTATGGGGCTGTAGCTCAGTGGTAGGGTTTATTCAGTGGTAGCTCAGTGGTAGGGGTTGTGAACCAAGGGCACAATCCTATCCAACTTATGCCACCGGTGTAATCAGCGGTACAGCGAGAACGGGAGGCCCCAGAACAGAAAGGGGATTCAAATCCCCTCCAAAAGAGAAATTCAAAGGGGATTTGAATCCCCTTTCCGTTCTGCAGCCTCCTGTTCTCGCTGCGCCGCTGGTTATACAGGTGGCATAAGTTGGATAGGATTGAGCAGAGCTCAGCCGGTGGCATAAGTTGGATAGGATTGCGCTGTAAGTAGGACTGGGAAAGTCTGAAGCTCTGGAGAGCTGCTGCCAGTCAGCTTAATAAATAAATACTGAGCTAGATGGGCTCTGACAATATAAGGCTCCTTGATATGTTCAAGGGGTCTGACAATATAAGGCTCCTTGATATGTTCAAGTCATTTCCACTGAAATCAGCCCCTAAAAGTGCTTATCTTTTGTTCCAAAAGCTGGCTAGCTATGGGGAGGCCTCTATCTCAGTAGCAGAGCACATGCTTTGCACACACAAACGCCCTAGGCTCATTTGCCTGACATCCTCACTTAAAGTATCTCAAGTACCAGGGCTAGGAAGAACATTTGCCTGAGTCCTTGGGAGGGCAGCTGCAAGTCTCCAGGTGTCAATATGATTAGCTGGAACACTTTCAGCAGCTGGTTCAAGCTGTGTCACTGTTTTGCAGATATCGATGAGTGTCAAACTTCCAGCTTCATGTGCCAGTATCAATGTGTCAATGAGCCAGGGAGGTTCTCCTGTATGTGTCCAGATGGATATCAATTAGTCAGAGGCAGAACCTGTCAAGGTAAGTGCATTTCTCTAAAGATTTTCAAAATGGAAACCTTAATGCCAGTATTTAAACCAAGATTTTTTTAGAAATGCATGTGTATGCACACAGGCATGCAGGCGTACACACGCACGCACGCGCGCGCGCGCGCGCACACACACACACACACACACACACGCACACAGAGCTATACATACCGAAAGCACCTTCATCATAACAAGATTTTCTTTGTATGGTACAAATTTCATCAGAATGAAATGCGTTTGCAGATGCCAAAAAAGAGCTATTTTGACAATTTGTCGGATGGGGAGGTGAAAAAAAAGGATGAGGAAATGATGTGACACACCAAGCATGGCACAGGCCACCACCTGGGGCTCAATACAGGGCTGGCGAGCTCTGCTTGGTTTGGTTCCCCCCTAGTTGTGCAGTCCTGGTTTCAGTAAGTGGGAGTCCTTTGTACAGAAGGCAGGAAGCTGTCCAGATTGCTTGCATACTGTCCAGGAGAACTTCAAATTATGCAGCTGAAGATATGAGACAGCAATGAAGGAAAAAGGTATTTCCTGTGTCTTGGAGACCTTTACAACTTGTGGCCCAGGACACTAAAGTCAGGCCACCAGCCACATATGGTGATCCCTTAAGATAGTGTTTCCCAAACTTTTTTGACCTGCGGCTCCCTTGATCATTGGCGACCATTGGCCTCGACTCCCCATTACGTTATGTTGATGCCTGCCAATTGGCATTGCCCTGTTTTCCAAGAGGATTCCATGGGGATAGAGGATATCCCAAGAGGATACCTGGCTGGTATCCGTGGCTCCCCTGGGAGCCGCACCTCCCAGTTTGGGAACCACTGGATCTTGATAAAATTCTTTTTGCTCTCTGCCTGTGACATGGGCAGGTCACAATACATAGTTGGGCTTAATGGGTTGTGCAGGCCTGGTCTTAAACGTCCCCAAGTCTCTGATTTCAGCCGGCTATTCAGATGTTATGTTCTGTGTCTGGATGGTTTTAGATTGGACAAGTTCATGAAGGACTTGTCTGTCAGTGGCTACTAGTCATCATCAATTTGTGCTGATCCCATGTTCAGCAGCCAAATGCCTCTAAATACTGTACTAGTCACAGGGGAACAACGGCGGGAGAGAAGTATGCCTTTCTCTCTTGCTTGTGGGCAGTGGCGTCCCTACGCTGGTGCAGGGGGTGCGGACCGCACCATGTGACACCCTCAGGGGGTGACATCACTAGTGGCCAAAATTGTGAAAACCTTTATCTTTACAAATAATATCATCATGTTATATATCATTCGATGCGTAATCTCATGCAGAATGCCATGTAACCATTTTGAAATATCTGTATTCTATTAAATGTTATGGCCAAATAACCGGAAACAGAAATTAGTGGTGTCACCCCCCATGAGGCTGTCACATGGTGAGGTCCGCACCCCACACACACACACCAGTGTAGGGATGCCTACACTGAAGGGGCCATTGGCAGCAGATGAGGTCAAGTGCCAGATTGGGTAGATGTGAATCAGAAGGGCCAAAAGCAGACAGTCGGGGCCAGGCTGGACGTGAGGTCAGGTGAGGTTTGTTCAGTCAAGTGACGTTGCTCAGACGGAGGAACTAAATTGGAGCAACTTATATGGGAACAGCCAGGCCCTGTTGACTGCTCAGGGCTCCTGGGCTGGAGGTCTGCAGTACCAGTTCCAGCCACTGTGTGGGTGACACTGCACTGCAGCGGAGAGCCGGTGGATGACTCCCTCAGCCTGAGAGCCGCTGTGGCAGCTGCAGAAATTAGGTGCCCTGAGCCCTGGTGCCAGGACACCTTACAAGCGCATGTCTTTGCATGTTCAGGCAATCGCAAAGGTCACTCTGTTTCTCATTTCCTTCCTCTAGCATTTGAATGATGACAAAAGGGATATTTTAGGCGTGAATGTGCATCCCTTGTTTTCTTCTCTACTTGGCTATACTTGATGAATGGCAGCTGAGGGCAAAACTACACATTATGTGTTTACCAGTTAATGGTAATTCAGGGGTGGGGGAATATTTGCAAGTGAGAATCAGGAGGCAAGAGGGGAGTTGCTTAATCTACCCTCCACCTGGTGATTCTCTCCCTCGGTCCCCTCTCCTCAGTCCTTCATGCAGCCAAACCTATTTCTAGTCTTGGGGGCAGCTGGGGCAAAAATGGAGAGGTAGAGCCATTGGAAGGGTTGGGGGGGGAGAATCTGGATGGGGGCTAAGCACCCCTTCCTGTCCAGCAGTTCACCTTCAAAATGCTCTACTCCCATATGACTGTTAGGTTGCTTTCACCACTTTGAATGGTTCCGAAGGTGAGGGGGCGGGGCCGCTTCATGTACCGGTGTAACGGAGGGTTGGACCGTGGTGGAACTTAGAGCTCCACCCCCCTGCAGCGACACCAGTGTATGACATGAAAGATCTGCAGCGTTAGATCTGCGATGACCCTATTCACACATGACAGTTGGTGCTGCAGTCCCTAAGTGATGACGAGCATGATGCATGTGCAAGCTAGTTTTCAGCTGTGCACTTCCTGCTGTTCTTTGGACCACTGTGCAGATAGATGCTAAGATGAAATAGTTGTCATCTCTTCTTCACTGACTGACTTCACTGACTGCACTAAAATTCATTTAATTTTGCTTCCTTTCTTTCCTAATATAGATATAAATGAATGTGAGGTGGGTAATGAGTGCCGGGAGGATGAAATGTGTTGGAATTATCATGGTGGCTATCGCTGTTATCCAAGGAACCCTTGTCAAGAACCTTACGTGCTCGCCTCTGAAAAGTAAGGGGAACCTCTAAGAGGTTCTTAACAAGCATTTGCAAAGTTAAAAACTGAGCCTGTTTACATGTAGAAGGAGTTCGTTTTTCAGTCGTTGTGGTTTGTTTTACAGTCGCTGTGTTTGTTCGGTGTCCAATCCCCTATGTCGTGACCTGCCATACTCCATTGTACACAAATACATGAGCATCCGCTCAGATAGAGCCGTCCCATCTGAGATCTTCCAAATCCAGGCAACCACGATTTTCCCTAACACAATTAACACATTCCGGATTAAGTCCGGAAATGAAAATGGAGACTTCTTTCTGAGAGTGAGTATTTTTATTTGCTTTTTTTCTCCAGGCCTGTGGTGGTCACCAGGTCAATCAGTGTCTCAGACTGAGGAGCCAGACCAGAGTCACAGCTTTAAAGGTTTAGGTGGAACCCTGTTGGCCTCTTGTGTCATCTGATTCTTGTTGAAATGGTAGCTGCAGTTCTGGCCAGCTTCAGTGGTGGTGCTGCAGCATGCAGGCTAAGAGCTCTTTCCTCTGGCAAGCATCCACATGGTGTAGTAGAGAATAAGGCGTTTGGACCTTGCTGAGCTTCCAAAAGGACTTCTGTCCTACTTACAGGACCAGACCTGCTTAACTTCAACAGTGGAGCTGCATGCATCATGTGTCTTTAGACCAGTGGTTCTCAAACTTTTTAACACCGGGACCCACTTTTTAAAATGACACTCTATCGGAACCTGCCTAGCTTTATGAGACTTTAAAAAAAGATTATCTAGAAATAAATAAATAAATAAATAAATAAATAAATAAATTTATTTATTTATTTATTTATTTATTTATTTATTTATAAGTAAAGAGCTCAGCTGCTTGCAGGGCACTTAGCAGCTATCTTGCAAACTGCAGGCGCTCAGCTCTTTGAAGGGCACTTAGTAGCTATCTAATTTTTGAATAGCCTCAGGGCTTGTGGCAATAACTTATCTGATCTTTCCATCACCTTGGACCCACACCAGAAATCAGGTCACGACCCACCATGTGGGTCCCCAATCCACAGTTTGAGAAACACTGCTTTAGACCATTTTCTGGGGCCTACTAATAGGATTGGACCAAAATGCCCTCATAATTTTGTTGCCCCATTTCCAGGCCACAAAAGTTGGGGAGGGACTTTTGGAGGTGCGGAGCAAAATTCAGGGATGTTTGGGAGGCTTGAATTTTTCCCATGGTATAGGTCCCCTCAGACTGTACCACTTCAGAATGCTGATGAAGGATCGTGTATCTGAATACTTCCCCATCTTGAAAACACCTTTAAAAAGTAAGGAGAAAAGCAGTGCTAACACTTTCTCCCTGACATGCTGGCTTTCAAAAGGTGGGGAATTTTGTATGAGGAGCTTTCCAATATGCTGGTGATTTGGCAAATTCTACCCCTGCAAACATGCAGATTTGTCCGGGGGGGGGGTTCAGCTCTGTCTTACCCTACGTATTTCTTGAACTGTAATGCCAATACCCAAGATGACCATGATACTCATCTTTGAAAGTTACTCAGAAAAATAAGTTGCATGTTTCCAAGTGAAAACTCCTTTTTCTATGTTTTTCTTTCAGCAAACAAGCCCGGTGAGCGCAATGCTTGTATTGGTAAAACCGCTAACAGGACCACGAGAACATATTATTGACCTGGAGCTGCTGACAGTCAACAATATGAATTATCGGTCAAGTTCAGTGCTCAGGTTAACACTAATTGTAGGACCTTATTCATTTTAGTCACTGCACTTAAACCCTTTCCAAGCACCCTAGAGCAGCCAAAGAAATATGCTCTTAAATGAAGCACTTACAACTTTATTTATAGATTTTACATTTGTTCAGGTTTTTTTAAAGAAAAAAAGCTTTATTAAGGAAATTAGTACATGTAACCATGCTTTTAAACTTATAATTCAAAAGTAGTATACGTGTTCCATAATATAACCTGGGCATTGCCACATTCTGTATTTTCCCTCCATTATAGCTACATCACGTATCCACCTACAACACGGTAGCCCTAGTCCCATGAATGCGTAGTGAGAGGAGCAGAATTGCACCCTCAAGCCTGACCCCTGACCTCTGCATATTCAATAGAAAGTGTGAACCCTGTGTGCATACAAATATACAGGTGGGCCCCCATATCCGCTGGGGATATGTTCCAGGCCCCTCCGTGGATACTTGAAACCGTGGATAAGAGCGAACACCCCCTCCATGGGTTCCTGAGGCCCCCCCCACCCTGCCTCCCCTGCAGGCAGGCATGCTTGCCCCCCCCCCAGCTCTTATTTTTCTTTCAGCAAGCTTTGTTTCTTCCTTAAAACAAACAGAGAAGCAGCCTCCATTGCAGGCAAGTAGAACGAGACTAAGTCCTAGAGAGGCTCTGCAAGGTTTCTGTTAACGTTGCAGAGCCTCTCTAGTACTTAGTCTCATTCTACTTGCCTGTAGTAAGCAGCCAGAAGCTGCTTCTCCTGTTTCTTTAAGAAAGAAATGAAGCTTACTGGGAAAAAAGTAAAAGCCTGGGGGGGTCCCCACGATCCGTGGATAACTGAAACCGTGGATAGCGAATCAGTGGATATGGGGGCCCACCTGTACATCCGTAGGCTCTGTTTGTGTGATCAGGGACTCTGATTGCACAGACCTGTAGTTCCCGATGGTATGAGGGAACCTACATGCATATACAGTCGGCTGTTGGCCCACATCTTATGCAAAGGTTGAGTTCCAAGGTCAAAGTGTAAAGCCCAAATCGCATACAGTCAAAACTCCCTTAAATCCAACAAATATGTACTGTCTCTTTAAGAACTAAAATCACAGTATGAAAGACAGGCAGGAACCGAGCCACTGAGGGAACAGCAGCTTCATTCTCTCATTTCAACCTTGCTCTGGGGCATAAACAGAGTAAGTGGAATGGGCGGGGGGGGGGAATCATCTAATCTGCACTATTTAAACTTGTTTTTGTCTGCCTTGGGGGTGGCAAGCGCCTGTACTTGAATTTGCGCAAGTCAATCGCACGTAATTGTTGTATAGTGATAAAACTCTACTGTATTCACATTTTCTGCTGACTGTGCTGAGAGGTCAGAGTTTGGGATGTGTGATCTCATTCCCCACCGCCACCAGGTTCACTGAATACTGTTTGAAATAGGGCTATCGTCTTTACTTCTGTGATTCTGTAATTCATGTTGCCTTAGTTAACATAGCAGGACATTCCCTTCAAAAAAGAGTTTGTTCATTTTTTTACAGCACCATCCTATGTGTGTCTACTTAGAAGTAAGTCCCATTGAATGTAATGGGATTTACTCCCAGGTAAGTGTGCATAGGATTGCAGCCTTAATACTTTTGAGATCTAGCACATTTCCATTGTGAGATGGAATATATATATATGGGCATTCTTCTGTGAACACAGGTGAATGTGAAATCAATGTACAGAAGAGCTTCTTATGTGCATTGAGGCACATGCTGGATGAAGGGACACGTTCCAGTCAAAGATGGGCACTTTTGAAGTCCCATTGACACTGATAGCAATGGGAGTTAAATGTGTTTAACATTGGCTGGATTGTGCCCTGGATTTTCAGCCATTGGTGTTGAACACATAGTCGTGTGTGTGTGTGTGTGTGTGAGTGTGTGTGTGTGTGTGTGTGTGTGTGTGTGTGTGTGTGTGAGAGAGAGAGAGAGAGAGAGAGAGAGAGAGAGAGAGAGAGAGAGAGAGCATTCAAGATGTGACTATACACATAGAAGCAGCCTTGATTCCTTATTGATTGGGGTCACTGGGGGTCACGTTTAGCCCCTACTGCAGTGGTGTTTCTGAGTGCACCCCTAAGCTCTGTAGTAGAAAGAACACATACTTTGCATGCAGAAGGTACTGGGTTTAGTCTCTGGCAGGTAGGGTGGAGAAAGACCACCTGCCTGAAAACCTAGTGGGTTGCTGCCAGTCAGTGTAGCCAATGCTGAGCTAGATGGACCAATGGTTGGACTCAGTAGTGTTCGTTCAAGGTCCCATGTTCAATCCTGTGGTCTGATGTAGTGAAAGGCAGCTTCGTACGAGGATTCAGCAGTTCTCTCTCTTCTACCGTATACGTGAATGGCTGAGAAAGCAAATCACTTCACATGGAGGCACTGCTATGACAAGGGTAAAGCCTGTTCCTGACAGTGGGCAGCTCAGAGGGAGTAGGAATTAATTGCACCCTTTCAGAGCCTTTGCATCGTGCAAGCCCCCCCACACACACACACACACACATACAGAGCAGCCAGTCTCAATGAACGGCATTTACTTAGTATGTACTGTCTCTGTGTATTTCTCCTTTCTAACTGCCTTATAAGGATGGATAGAGGTCAGGAAAAACAAAGAATCAAATCCTTAGACACCTATTTGCTCTCGTACTGGGCTTTTTAAAAATATGATGTAGGACCAATGGGTATCATAAAGTGAAAATAGTTTGCACTGGGCGTTTTCCTGAGCTCCAGATACTGGGCAGATCTTTTCTACTTAAACATACCACTCATTAACATTTTATCTTTTCCGAGAAAAATGGGACATAAAGAGGAAGCTTTGCCAACAGTCAGTGAGTGAAGCTCTCAGTGGAAAAGAAACATCATTCTGAGAAATATTTCTGTATGAGTATCATTGCTTGTTTCAAAAACCGATCTAATTCCTGTGCAGAGGGTGGAAAAAATATATATGTTTGTATACCAAGATCCCCACAATCTAAATAACAGCTGCTTGTATGTTGTTCTTTTTAAAAATCATTTGGCTTAGGTTTGTGTATTTTTAGAATCTGGGATCCAAGACTTGGCTCCCCTTTTTTAAGCTTTCTGCAGTACAACGTCGATTTATTCATCCTAGATATCTGTTTTATATCTCAGATATGCAGTTCTAATGTACAGTGTTCATAAATTCCATAGTCGGACTTGGAACGAACGGCATCCTTTTGTAATATGTAAAATCTTTTGGTTTTGTTTCTTCTCTGAAACCATGATGGAGGATTCTTTGATGTACAATTTTTTAAAAGAAATAAAATAAATATACCTGTTTTAGTGGATTAGTTCTGTCTTGCAAGTTATTGTATGTTACACAACAGCTCAAAGAAAGCAGCGTTACTGTTGCTGATGACTCAGGAGCACAACAGTTTACACCAGCTGCACTTCTGACTGTAGCTAAGAGCCAAACTTGATGCTGCATTAAACCTGTCATTGGTGTGGTGGAGTTAAAGTTTTCAAAAATAGCAGCCGCTTCAGGGGAGTGTTGATATGGATCAGGACCACAGCATACAGCAGCTCATTTAACCCTTTGCCCCAATTCTTTCGTCCTTTGGTGGCAAAGGGAGCTTTTTTTCCTTTTCAAAAAGCAACCATGGAGGAGGGAGGGGGATGCTGATTAGAAATGTGACAGAGCAAAGGGTTAAAGCCCGCTTCCCCAACGACACTCTTGATCTAATCTTTCCCCACCCCAGCAGCTGATTTTTTAAAAAAGAAAAATTAAGCCCATCAGCTCAAATGACAGGCTTAATGCAATGTGCAATTGGTCCTTTGATCTCATGCTTCTGTGTATAATCCGGAAAGGGAGCATAGCGAGGAAAAACCTCTGGAGAATTCCTGCCAACCCAAGTCAGACTGTACACAAAGAGAAATGTGTCATTGCATTTCCATCTTTTTTTTAAAAAAAAAAATAGCAACCATGCGTAGCCCAATCTGGATTGGGACCATGTGGTAGGGGTTGGATTTTTAAACCCTTTTCCCTGCACTGTTTTCCTGATGAAAACCCTCTTTCAACAAGCATATGGGTACAAAGAGCAGTTTCCCTCCCAGAGCAAATAACGCCTTCAGACAAGGGGATTTGGGACAGGAATAAAGCATGGGAGAGCCCCCCCCTCCCCCTTGATCTGGACCAGGGGATCCCTATGGCTGCTAATTAAAAAAAAATAAAAATGTTTCTGGTTCCTCTCACTCAGTATAAGGTGTCGTATACTGTTTTTAAGCTCAATGAATCATCAGTCTGAAGTGATATATTGTGGACCATGCATAGTTTGCAATTCTGTAGAATTGCTGCATGAACATGAAATTTTGTCCTGGATGCAGAATCGTGGCGGCCCCTGTGCTCTCACAGGCATCCCAGGAGGGCAGGTCCATGTCATAGGGGTTAGCTTAAGACATTTCCTCAGTGAACTGGGGTCGTCGTCCCCGCCCCAGTGTAGTAACAAATTACAAAGAGATCAGGAGGAGGATGCTCAAATATTTATACCCTGCTAACTGGGCAAAGAGGCACTTTTTCAAGTGGTGCTCCTCTTATACTTAGCAGGAGGAGAGTAACTCTCCTCCTTCACCCCAGCACAGTGTCTTTTCTAGTGGCTGTTGCCAGTGGCGTCACGAGCCGGCACGTCACCCCGTACGGGGTCGGCCAGCTCGGTGCGTCACCCCCCACCCCCAACTGGTGCATCACCCCCAACCACCCCCCACTGGCACGTCACCCCCTGTTCAGCCGCATCACCCCCCTGTACACTCACCCCATCCTGGCGCATCACCCCCAGAGCCGGCAGGCTGAGCCGCGTCTTCCTCAGCAACTCGGCCACTCCTGAATAGGCCAGGCAAGACAGCTTACAGACAGCTCAGTTCAGGTCTGCACTGATTTTCACAGGATTAATGCCATTTCCAAACTAAATGCCTATTCCATGCTGCAAGTGGAGGCTTACTTGAGAAACTGGACCAGGACCAATATTTCTCAACCTGAGACCTAACAAAGAGGTACTAGCAAATCCCCTGTCACCACTGTTTCATCCCCTTAGGTCTTGTTTCATTTCTCTTGCATGCTATTTGGGCTCCTTTCAACAATGCATGGACAGAGTCCTATGGGACCAAAATACCTATGCAACTTCTGCCTTCAACCCCACCTGGAAGTAGCATCTCACTGATCTGTCTCTTTGAGGTCTTTCACAAAGAAGGCTTGACCACCAACCCCGCCAAGCATCCCATCACCCAGTCCCAAGAATAGTACCTGGGCTTTGGGGTTGGTGGAAAACAGATATCCCAGTCCTCAGATAACAAAGTCCAGGTCCTCAGCAGGTGGGCCCAACCCACAACCGAAAAAGTCATCCAATAGTTTCTTGGGCTGTCAACTTACTATCATTGTTTCATCTTTGTCTTCGCCATTCTGTCTGCCCCCCTGATGGAACTTACAAACACGCAGCCATTTTTTCCAAGTTCAATGGCTGCAAAGTGTGTCATTCCATTCCAAGACCTTAAGAGAGCCCCCTACAGATACTACGTCCTACAACTCCCAACTTCTCCAAATCCTTCACCCTCCAAACCAATGTGCTCTAGGTCAGGCTTGGGGCCATTTTGGCCCAAGGGTTGCTGGGGTCAGAACACCCTTTCCCTGTACTTTGGCCATAAAGTTGATGATCAAGAAAGCTCCTCTAGAAGCAAAATGGGCCATTCATACCCTCTGCTATTGCCTCTAGTGCCCCTGCCACACTCATTCTGATCACATGCCACACCAATGGCTCCAAGGAATGAAGGATGCAAACTCACAGCATGCCCACTAGCCTTTGAGCCTAATGTCTTCAACATCCAATACTGCAAGGGCCTTGCCCATGCCAATGCCCATTTCTTCTCTTGACAGCCATTCACCCACTGGGAGGAGGGCACCTGCTCCCCTCTCATTGTGGGGAGTGGCCTGTGAGATGGATTTGCCCACCCCATGCACCTGCTGTGACTGCCACAGGTAGACAGTGCTGATATTGCCTCAAGTATAGGACACTCCTGATTATAAGTCGCACTCTTAAAGTTTGGTGCTATTAAAAAACTTTAAGGGCATTAAATGTATGCCAGTGATTTAAACAAACTGTGCATGTCTACTCAGAAGCAAGCCCCACTGTTCTCAATGGAGCTTACTCTCAGGAAAGTGTGCACAGGATTGCAGCCTAAACCTCCCTCCACCACTCCTCCCTCGCCCACTCCAACATAGTGTGTGTGTGTTTTCCAAAGAACAAAAAGAAGCCCTACGTATGAAAGACAGACAGAAGGGCAGGAGAGAGAGAAATCAGAGAGAGAAGAAATCCTACGTAGGACAGAAGAAGCCCTACATAGAAATCAGAGAGACTGAAGGGCAGGGCAGGACAAACGGAAATCACCATTTCTTTCCAGATCAGCAACACAGTCAGTCAGTGTGTGTGTGTGTGTGTGTGTGTGTGAGAGAGAGAGAGAGAGAGAGAGAGAGAGAGAGAGAGAGAGAGAGAGAGAGAGAGAGAGAGAGAGTCGCAATACGGTATATAGCGATATCACCCTGCTGTGATGCCAAGGTGCTCTAGCCCACCTATCCTCCACATTTTCTCTTCCACTCCATCCCTTTCTTCCTTTTACAATACAAGAAGTGGGAGGAAGAGCAGTGAAGGTGAGCAGGTGGAGATGAGCACCCACTGCCAATCTGCTGCCTGAGGCAAACACCTCAGTTATCCTCATGGATGGGCCGGCTCTGAGTGCCTGGGAAGGAACAGTGTAGAAGGCACGGCTGTGGAATGCCAAGAGTCAGGTTGGAAGGTAGCAGCTCTATCTTTAGCATAGTTATGGGTTTATTTTTGGAGTTAGTTTTAATACTGTATTTATATTATATAATGGGACACCTCAGGGTCCCTTTTGGGGTGGAACGGCAGTAGATACATTGAAAAATATTGGCTATTGTTCAGCACAGAGCCTCTGAGCCCTTTAATCCAGCTCCTGTTCTGTCATCCTGTTTTTGCATTTTCGGGCCTAAAATAGGACCAACCGTCAAAGGCAGCATCTTCCCAGAAACGTGTGACGTTATATAGAGCTCATGAGTCAACAAGGCTCTCATGGACATAATGGCCAAGTTCATTCACTTCTTTGAGACCACCTGAACACGAGTCCAACGGGATTATGATGTTTGGAAGTCTTTAAAAACAGGAGTTTACTGTTGAAATCCGTTGCCATGGTGACGGGTAGTTGCTTATGTTTTGCAAAGCCGAACCACGCTTCTAACTTCATAATTCTTCGGCTCAAATACAGAACAGCTGCTTCCCCGATCATATGCTGTGCATATGGGGGCCCACCAGGGACAAAAGCCTCTCTTTGTCGAATTATTTTTAACGCCCTCACATTTCTATCACAACCCATCATCCCTGCTGGATGGCAAATTTCCAAACTTTCCAGCTGGGGGAACACCTGCGAGATACAATCCTAAAGCTCACTGCATCTGGTTGGTGGGGGGGAGGGAAGGGGACAGAGCCAATTTTATTTCATCTGGCCAGTGGAATAAATTATTGTCACTAGTGAAAAGGAAAGAGGGTAAAAAGTCAACTGCTTTTTATATTTAGGCAAAAGCAGATGTTTCAGTGGGGCTGTTTATCTTGTACGCATTTTGCGTATACATCAGCAAAAGACAGGACCTTTGAATTAAACAGGAGTTCAAGTTGTCCTCACTTCAGAATGAAATTACGTGGCTGCTCAGGTGCGCGGAACAGCCCCTAGGATCATTGGCAGGGGATACAATTTGAACAAGATGCAGCAGATTTCAAAGCTCTTGTATGTACGTTTCTGGAGAGAGCCAGTGTGTTACAGCAACGGACCATTGGACTAGGTCTGGGAAGAGTCAAATCCCCACTCAGCCACCATGGAGTTCAATGGGCCAGTCAACATCTTTCAGCCTAGCCTACTTCACAGGCATCTGATGATGAAGTAGTAGACTGTGCTCCATGTAAGCTTCTACTAAAATAAGTGGGCTGGTTTTTAAGGTGCCACAAGCCTCTTGGTTGGTTTTTGCTGCAACGAGAGCAGTGACAATGTCTGTCCTTGGGCATTGCTCTCTGTGGGTGCCTTGCTACAGTTCTGAACTGCTAAGTTGTCGTCCTTCAGAGTTTAGCTCCCTCCTCAGGGTCTCTAGAAGTAAAAAGCTGAGGGCCAAACTACATGTTATGTTGGAATTCCCAATATAATGTTCTTCTAGTAAAAGCAGTCATGGGAGGGGGGGTTTTTCCAGGACTGTGAGGTGGTCCAACCCTTTCCCCCATACCATGACCCTGAGCCAAATCACTTCTGGGTAAATACAAATTGTGCTCACAAGTTTCCTCCTCTGCAGCTAATATGGGGGGGGGGGAGTTTAAGTCAGGGAATTCGCATGAACCACCTTCCCCTGCACCTCAGCCTCGACCCAGGTCAGGAGCAGGGGTCCCACAGCTGCTTTTACAACATGGAAATGATATTGGGAGTTCCAGCCACAGAGCACCAACATCACCACATTCTTGGAGTGCTCGTCTTTCAATGGCTACTACTAGCCGTCATGGTGGCTGTAAGGAACCTGCAGGTTTGGGGCGGAATGGCCCCCCTGGGTATCAGCTGCTGGGAACCAACAGCAGGAGCAAACTATTGCTTTATTGCCTCGGTGGACAGGAAATCACAGGAAGCATGTGTAAGCTGCTCTGCACAAACCAACCGCAGGAACAAAAATTCCAAAGCAGCGATTCCAGTCAGCACAGATATATCTGTCCACAGAGAATAGCTGAACACAAATTAGGGAGGGCCCATTGCCCAGTGGCCGAGGACAGGCCGCTGCACGCAGAAATCCCAAGTTCAGTCCTGGCATGTCCAGATAGGAGTGGTGCAGATCCCTTGCTGAAAACCTGGAGAGCAGCGGCCAGTTAGTATAGATAAGACTGAGCTAGATGGTCTAATAGTCTGACTTCCATATATTCATAAACAAGTAGATAAGCGTTGGGTGTGCTAAGTAACAGGTATCAGAATGAGACATGTTTGCTGACTGTCCTGGGCCACTGAGGAGTTCCAACCCTGGATGCTGAGCCTAATGGCATAATCCCATGTAAACTTAGAGTGGTGGAGTGTGAGCTCCGCCATTTTAAGCTGTCGCAAACGCGCCGTAAAGCACGTTTGCGACTCCCAGCAAGTAAGGGCCACCGGGGCGAAAACCAGCAGCCCTCACTCCACCAGGGAACCATTCCTGCACCCGCCAGTGAAGGTAAGCCCTGAACTGACTGGTGCAGGGGCAGACCAGATGGTGAGGGAGGGCGACCATTGGCCGAACCAGGTGGGGAGAGGCCGCTGATATCCCAGGCCCTCTCCCAACCCAGTTCAGCCTACCTCCCCCGTCTTGAATGTACACCAGCTTCAGAGCTGGCGTACATTCGAGGAGGCCCATAGGGCCTCAGCCGGCTTGAACGCAGGGAAGATGACGAGCGTCCCCTTCTCCCGCAGTCCTCCCAGGCTACCCCGGGGCAGCCCAGGCCAGCCAAAGGATACTGCGGCCGGCCCTTTAGGCTGGCCAGGTATCCTTACACAGGATTGAGCTGCCCGTCAGGTGACTCTGTGGTTGAGCACATAGTTTTCAAACAGAATGTCCAAGGTTCAATTTCCAGCATCTCCAGGAAGGGCTGGGCAAGACCCCTTGGAGTGCTGAAACCTTGGAGAGTGGCTACCAGTCAGTGCAAATAATACTGGACTCATGGACTGACTCCGTAAAGGCACCTTCCTGCATTCATATAATTGCACTCTGAACAGAGCTGGTGCTTGTAACCGTGGACAAAGTAATTTTCTTTTGGACCTCCAGTTACTACAGTACTTGGTGGTGGCCAATGCTGGACAACAGAAAGTTGCACTGTTCTGAAATGGGGCTCAACATTGGTAGCCTGGTGTTGTCTTGGAAATCTCTCTGGAAATGCCAACAGTCAAGGCAGCTTTCTACATGTTCTAAGTAAAACTTGCAGGGGGTCCTCGCGTCTCCTCATTTATCGCCAAACTAGAAATTGCTTGAGAAATGGAACAGGGTTCAGGCGTGACAGTGGAATCCTGGCCCAGGATAATGGCAACTGTTTTGTTTTTTGAAACTCCGTCCAGAATTCAGTGCCTGGCTATATTTTTGGTCTTGTAGAGATTCCCTCCCTCCATGTTGTTTCTATCAGTGGGCTGCAACCAAGCTGCCCCTTCTTTCCAAATTCAGAGCTGTGTTTTGTGTCTCAGAGGCCCTTATCTTTAATCCTAATATTTTAATGAGGCTATTTTGTCTCAAGAGTTTTTTTTTTTAACATAAAGATCTGGCAACGGGATAGAGTGAGTGGGAAAACATGAAGCAACATGTGGAGCGTGCTCACTGAGAGCCACAGGCTGCTTTAGACTGCATGAGGATCAAAAATAGTAACATGAAACCTTAATGGGAGAGGAAGAGTTCTGACTTAGCTCTGGTATGCTTAAAAAGGGGGAAGCCCTAAATTATATACTGGTAGTACACATCTTTAATCAAGGACTTGCACTTCATAGAATGCAAGAAAGAATATCACAGAGCTAGAGGGTCCGTCCGTCCCAGTCATTATGATATTTTCTAATGCTTGCCACCACAAACGTTCTAGCACTTCCTATTGACCCAAAATGCAGCAGCATTCAACCATTCCTCAGCTGTTTGCGCCCAGGGCCAGCTCAGACATAGAGGAGGCGCACTGGGCAATGGTGTTGAGTGCCAACATTCCAAAGGAGCGTAAACAGCTTGGAGAGAGAGCCGCTGCTGCCTGCACATTTAGAGGAGGTGCAGAGAGGCATCCGAGCAACGTGTTGGCTGGGAGATGATCCCATCGTTCCAGAGGACGTGACTGGGGAAAGTGAGTTTAAACCTGAATAAAACTGGACTTGTCGTAAAAGGCTCCAAGTCTTGAGTCGAGTCTTTCGAGTCTTTTACAATTGCCAAGTCAAGTCCGAGTCGAGTCATTGACGCGACTTGAGTCCGACTCAAGTTCGAGTCAATAGACTCAAGTCTACTTCACTGGATCTCTCCCTGCCAACTGAGCTTTGGCTCAGGGTCACAAAGTGGACATGAGGGACAAGGTCGTGCCACCGATATATTATGGCACAACTATTTTTCAAATATACGGGTTTAGACGCCATGCGGTTAAAAGCTTGTATTTTAAATATATCCACCACCGTAAGCGGGTTTCCTTGTAGGCAGCCGCTTGCGAAACCCGCTTACGGTGGTGGATATATTTAAAATACAAGCTTTTAACCGCATGGCGTCTAAATCCGTATATTTGAAACATTGTTGGACTATAGCAGGCCATGAAAGCTACAGAACGAAATTATGGCACAACTGATACTTTTTGGTTGTGCCACCGATACTTTGGCAAGCCCTCTCTAGATAGGCTTGGATATGCTTTCTGGCATTTGGTGAAGTCCTGGCTCTTAAATGACACTTTGGGGGAAAGCTGAACTGATAATCTGACTTGACTGCTGTTCTAGCATGACGATGCTTTATTAATAAAAAATATGTATTATCACAATATACAATTTACACACAAGAGAAAGAAATGTCAGATAAAACTATAGAAAAAATGAACAATTATTATTGTCATGTGTTCGATATTGTCTTAATTATATGTAATCTCTATGCTGTTAGCTATACTTTGACTTCCCTAGTGGAAGAAAAGTAGAATAAAATTTTAGATAAATAAATAACTCCCACATTGCAGGTGGGCAACTGAGGCCGAGAAGTTGCTTGCCTAAGTTCACCTAATGGGCTCATAACTGAGGTGGCATTTGAATCCAAGACTTCCTGATTCAGTTTCCCTGCCAACTGAATCAGTTGGCTCAGTTTCAGGCCTCCTGATTCTGCACATGTTTACTAAGAACCCATGAACAGTTCTATGTCCAGGAGGGCCAGTAACAAGACATAGTTCTCAGCCAAGTGGTACTTGTCATTTCTCCTATCTACATTTTTCTGCCCTGGGTTTTTCCCAGTGAGTTGTAAGAAATAAATCATTTGAGGTTTGGTTTGTGCTGCAGCCCTCCCATAATAACCAGTGTAAATCTCTTACACTGAGATCAGTGGGACTTAAATGTGCTTAAGCTTGGCTTGATCATGCTTACGCTTTTGAAACTCATTCAGTTATTGGCAGAATTATAAAGGAAATGGCCTTTTCTTTAACAAAAAAAAAAAATCTCCCTTCTGGAACTGACCTTCCCAAATTGTATGTGATGCCTTTGAAGGATATTTAAGAGGACAAGTTATTAGTAACAGTTGTGATTGCAAAAGAACTAAAGAAACAGAAATTCTGTGAGACATAGAACAATCAGAAATTCAACACACACACACACACACACACACACACACACACACACACACACACACACACACACACACACACACACACACACACAGCTTTATCTCCAGAAAATCTAATATGAGAATTAGGTTAAACCAGGGACAGATTGAATTCATAAAGCAGCTAGATCCATTTTATATGGCCAACAACCAATCTTTGAACTGGGACTCCAATTGGTCTGTAATACAGTTCAGAACATCTTGGTATGGATTGTAGCAGCTTTATCAGAATGTACCCTGAGATGTGTATGTCTCATCATCATCTGAACACACAGTTAGTAGCTGGCCCCTTTTTATGGGCCACTGTTCTGGATAGTGCACCAAATGCTCTTGAAACATGAGAACGTAATAATGAAGCCAGTTCAATCTTTAAAAAAGGGAATGACTGAGTCGTTCAAGAGCACAGAATCTAAGGCATCATTATGTTGCATGAAAGTTCCACCTTATGAGGTCATTGCTTCTGTCAACCTGAAACTGACACTACAGAACTGATAGAAATGTTAAATGAAATTATTACAAAGATGATGTACACAGGATGGGAGAACAAAAAAACAACAACCAAAAAAAACCCCTCCATTTAAAAAATATTCCAAGTCACCTCAAAATGTGAAAAACAAGTTCATAATTTCCATTTTCAAAGGTTTCAAATCACTTATTTTAAGAACATAAGAAGAATCCTGCTAGAATAGGTCACACCAACAGTAAGAAAAGAATGAATGAAAAACCGCCAATTGAAGCACACGCACCCTGGAACAGGAACTGAGTAATTAAGGAGATATTCGCTCATGCAACTTGCCATTCAGAAGTTCCTGTTCGGAATGCAGCTTCTGAACAGGAAGCAATCACAGTGACAGAAGGTCAGCAGGAGGACATTTCTCATGAAATCTTTGCAGAACAGGACTTGCTTCTGAGTATACAGTATTTTATGGAAGGATCTTGGCCACTGGGAGAGGCATTGCTACATGTTGAGTGCCACATTGTGGAATCACCATTTTAATTCTGCCTCCAGCTACATTCAGAAAAGCAATGTCTCAGCAGCGCTATAAGGACCCTAGCATGGAAGCTTTCCAGCAGCGCAATCCTATCCAACTTACACCACTGGTGTAATCAGCGATGCAACAAGAATGGGATGCCCCAGAACAGAAAGGGGATTCAAATCCCCTCCAAAGGGGGATTCAAAGGGGATTTACATCTCTCCTCCCCTCCAAAGCCTCCTGTCCTGCCCTCCCCCGCTGGTTACACTGGTGGTGTAAGTTGGATAGGATTGCGCTGCTGTCTACCCTCCCAAATGTCACATATGAAAACAAGCACATTCTGATGTACTTAAACAACAGTCTTGTGACATATTAAAGACAAACACATTTATTGTAGCGTGAGCATAAACAGTAGGATTTTCTATGACCTCGGAAACAGCAGACGCTCGTACATAAGCAGGTTAAAAAAAAAAAGCATTGCCGCTTAAACAACATTTCCAGTCTTTTGTTTTTAAAAGTTCCCAACATTGTTGACTTATCGCATTACAAACAATAATCTGAGCCCAGCACAGCCGGGCTCAGATGCCAGATCTTGTTCACTGGCACGTACAGCCAAAGGGTTGCTAATTCTGTTACCTAACCTGGAATGGCATTGCTGGAAAGTATAAAAGGAACAAAAATTTGGGCACAATATAGTGGACGTCAACCTACAGAAGACCCCTCTGAAGCTTGAAAGCTTGCAGACCCAGAGCCTCTGAAATAGTTCCAATAGTCTGGTCCATAGAGAAATGTTTTTGGCCTTAAAGAAACAAACAGCATGGATTCCTACCATCTTTTTCCAGTCACCAGCCGGCTCCCAAGAAGTATCAATATTTGCAAGATGTTGCCAACCCTGCTTTAAACAGTTGGCATTAAAATTCATGTACAGTACCTTTAAAGGTAAAGGTGACCCCTGACAATTAAGTCCAGTCGTGTCCGACTCTAGGGTGTGGTGCTCATCCCCATTTCAAAGCCGAAGAGCCAGCGTTGTCCGAAGACGCCTCCGTGGTCATGTGGCCGGCATGACTCTCCTTGCCACAGCGCTTAGCATGCGGCTGGAACACGGAGCGCTGTTTACCTTCCCGCAAGCGGTACCTATTTATCTACTCATATTAACATGCTTTGGAACTGCTAGGTTGGCAGGAGTTGGCCAAGCAACTAGAGCTCACCCCGTTGCGGATTCGAACTGCCGACCTTTCGATCGACAGCTCGTGGTTCAGCAGTTTAACCCTTTAAATTGCCCCAAATCAGAAGGAGAGAGAGAGAGAGAGAGAGAGAGAGAGAGAGAGAGAGAGAGAGAGTTCCTGTTCCTTCCTTGGTCCCAGTGCAGGATACCAGGCAATGATCCAGTTTCTGAAAGTTTGTCTCTTCCTGCTGTACATAGGGTTGTCAGCTTTTTAACCAACCCTTGCTACTGTGGCAAGTGCAAGGAATGGAGATAAATGCCATCACCTCTTCAGTGCTGCAGATGACACCACTGTTGACTTCAAGACATCGTTTCAGTAGTTGGTTGCAGAGGTGGCCCAAGCCAAATGCCACCCACCAGTTTCCTCCTCCTCACCTATCACTGTGCTGGGGGTGCTGTTGCTGTCACCCTTGCTGTC
The DNA here is from genome assembly GCA_026170595.1 of Plestiodon gilberti rubricaudatus. Classification (NCBI taxonomy): domain Eukaryota; kingdom Metazoa; phylum Chordata; class Lepidosauria; order Squamata; family Scincidae; genus Plestiodon; species Plestiodon gilberti. The sequence continues at coordinate 9,381,750 of JANXHW010000001.1, forward strand.
CTCCTCTTCCGCACCACTCCATTCTCCTTCTCTGCATGCTGTATTTGAGAAGGAGATGGTATGGAGGAAAAGTCAGAGGCAGGCTGGAAATCTCCTGGGAAAGACAGTCTATGCTGCCACTTTCTACTCCTCCAATACCTCTTTCCCGCCATTCTCCTGTTCCTTTTCAAATTCAGGAAGCACAGAAGTAGGAGCAGCAAAGGCAGAGGCAAATGGAAGCAAAGATGGAAGTGGTGCCTCCCATTAATCTGGCACCTGAGGCAGCAGTCTCAATCTACCTCATGGGTGGACCTGCCCTGTTGCTTGAAAAACTGGCATCCCTAGACATAGGTATCCAGTCTAATGTGGACTGGCTTTTGAAGCAGAGCATGTTAGTAAACTGACCGTAACTGTTTCCTTTTTACTGTTTGTTTATGAACACTAGGGAAGAAAAGCTAGTGCATCTTAAACAAACTTTTGAAGGCATCGTCCAAAGGCAAAAATAGGGACAAAATAGGACCAGCAATTTACCAGGGACAAGTAACAGAAAATTGGAGCTGTGCCTGGTAAACAGATTGGGAGTATGGAAACATGATGCCTGTTCATGGTTTTACAGTACACAGTCCTAGGCACATTTACTCAGAAGTAAGTCCCAGTGGCTTCAGTGGGACTTCCTCCCAGGTAAGTGCCTATAGGATTGCAGCCTATTTATTTTCATCCTGAGGATTTAGGGCAGCATTTGAATTTATAATATGTAAGAAAATACTGTATTGTGAAATTCACTTGTGCAAGTTTTCATCATTGTTTCCTTTTGCTATCTGGAATAGCCTTGTTGTACACTCACAATAGAACAATCTACTACACACCAATCAATGTGTAGGATAGCAGCCCAGATTTACAAACTGCAAAGCTCTCCACCAATACTTTCGATGGTGACAAATTCTCAGCCTCTGAAAGACCACCCAGTCTTCGGGTATTATGTGATATAGAAAATGCTTTTCTGATTTTTCCATCAGCTTACACAGAGGTGCCTGTGTTGTATATTCACATGATGTAATACGTGCATATGGTAAAAGCACTTGGACTGCAACTTGTGGTGTAACAGGATCTATGTTGCTTGTTCTTTGAACTGCCTCCATTAAGTAACGGTTAAAAAAACAAAAAAAAATTATGCTGCTCAGTTTCCCTTTTAAAATGTCAGCACCGTACAAGTAGATGCTCAATAAGACAGATATGAGGAGTTAAGTGCTGCTGCCTAATGCTGGGATAGTGGCCAGGCCAGAGTTTCTTGGGGCCAAACTGGAGCACACATTGGAGATCCATGATCAGATCTCACATCACTTTCCATTTCTTATAGGGTGCAGACTGGATAAAGACTTTAGCGCTACTCCTGCTTGGCCTTCCTGGCCATTGGCAGTCTCCTTGTGTCCCCATTGCTCTTTAACATACACTTGAAACTGCTGGTGGAGGACATCGAGGAAACGAGATTGGGTGCCATTGCTAAGCAGATGACACCCAGCTCCAGATCTCATTTTCATCTGGTGACAGGGAGGCTGTGGATGTTCTGAACTGTCTGGAGTCTGTACTAATGGGTTGGGTGAGGGTGAACAAATGGAAACGGCATTCTGATTTAAAAAAAAAAGCAGAGTCTCTATTGGTAAGCAAATCTGGGATCCAAGTTATGGATTGTCAGCTTCTCTGGGTTGCACTCCCCTTCTAAAAACAGGTTCACACAACTTGGGGTACTCTTGGACCCAACGCTGACCATGGCCCATTGCACTTACACCCAGCTTGGACTGGTGTGTCAGCTGCACCCTTCCCTGGGTCAAGCAGATCTAGTCATGGCTGTCCATGCATTGGTCGTGCCCTGATTGGAGTACTGTAATGTGCTCTTTGTGAGGCTACCCTTGAAAACTATTTGGAAACCAGCTTGGGCAGAATTCCACTGCACAATTGCTGACCAGCACAAGAATACATGACGCCGGTGTGTTGTTTCATCTGCAGTTTTAACACCTCAAGCCCTAAACAGGCCGGGATCAGAATAGTTGAAGGACCATCTTCTCCCACATGAAACTGCCCATCTCCTGAGATTTTCCAGGAAGGCTGTTTTCCATATTCTGTCACTGACAGAAGTACATCTGTTGGCAATGCATTAAAGCACACACAAATCTCTGTGGCGGCACCCAGACTATGGAGTTCTTTCCCACAGGAGATGAGGTTGGTATCTAGTGTAATTCATTTTGGGTGCCGGCTGCAAGCCTTTTTATTTCATGTGGCCTTCCCCCCTTAACGGTGGTGGTAGTTGGTGTTTCTGTTTGCTGCTTCTGATCTGCTTCTGGTCTTATGGCAAGCTGCTTCATGCTTCAGATCGTGGTCCGGTTCTCAGGAGGAGCACAACAACTGACCCAGTATCACTCCCCCCATGGATGGCTTGCCAAGGAAGGACAGTGAAGTGGCACTGAGTTGCTTTTCCTCTTCCCTTCCCACCTGAAAAGGAAGAGAAGGAGATGGGTTTGAAAGAAGGAAGGAATGATGTGTGTGATTTTTAAGGGGAGGGGAGGTGGCAAAATGCCACAGGCCAGCACTGTTCAAGGTATACAAACCTCCCCCATATATGCATTCATAAGAAGCAAATTAGCTCCCTCCTTTGTCTCATAGCATACTGATAAAATAATTTCCCTTCCACCCCCAAACATATATAAGTCAAACTGCATCCATAGTACACATCGGCCTGGAAAGGCGTGGGCTGAATTGGTATGTTCTACCTTTGTTTCTGTGCTATTCTGTTTGTTTTGAGTGGTTGCTGTTGCCATGCTCAGTGCTTACATTTCAAAAAGGAAAACATTTTCCATCATGTTTGAAACCTGCCCAGTGGAGTGGAGTACATACATTTTTGCATGGCAGGTAGGATTTATGGACTCAATGCTGGTCGACTACAGTAATCACATTTGCATTTGCCAGGTATCTCAAGTGGCAGCTATGGATTCAGGTTTATCCTGGAACCAAAATCTCACCCCTCTTTCCATGTCTCTCTTCCAGGCCTGATGAAATGCAAAGGTTATGAGAAAACTCGTCACTGTTTTCATTTGGCTTCTAATCAGAATAAGTCCTAGTTCTAACAAAGAGTTCAACACCCTGTTACCACTTCAATGTGTTTAATCTACATGGTTTTTCGTATTGCCCAATTCTTTGCGTTGCTAATTTATTTTCTATTTTATTTTGAAAATGTATCCTCCACTTTTCTTGCAAGCAAACCAAAGCAGCTCATAATAAAAAGTGAACACATTTAAACCATCAAATCAATATAACCAGAGCTGGCCTCGTCATGAAGAAAACGGAGACAGTCACCTCATTTGGTGGATTATCGGAGTGCTGGGAAAGACTGAAGGCAAAAGGAGAAGGGGAAGGCAAAGGATGAGATGGTTAGACAGCGTCACCGATGCAACGAACATGAAAATGAGCGAACTCAGGAAAATAGTGGAGGACAGGAAGGCCTGGCGGGATATGGTTCATGGGATCACGAAGGGTCGTTCACGACTTAACGACTGAACAACAACAACAATGCCCTCAAGTACTCACCTGCTTTCTCCACTGCTGAGAAAAGGTGAGGAGACATTCTAGTCCAGCACTCTATTTATTTTATTTACAATATTTCTATCCCGCCTTTCTCCCAAGGCGGCTCTCCCCCACTCTCTCCCCCACTTCCTCTTCTACTGCTTTCACCACATCCTTTTGAAATTCAGCATGGGAAGAGGAGGGGGGGTATTTATCCGCCTGCAGACGGGGCACAAAATATTCCTCCTCCTGTTGCTGGTAAGAAACAGGAGTCAAGGGATGGCAGATAAAGGGAGCAGCATTTGGCGCCTCCCTTCAGGTGCTGAAATATCTTGTGCTGACTCTGAATAGAACCAAGAAAACAATGGGAAAATGAGTTCATATTGTGTGTTTTATACAGCATTTTCCAAACACATGTATACACAATAGGACAAGTTCCTGCATGCCCTTCACACATAATAGAAAGGTGAGTTATAAGTGTGGGTGTCAGGTGTATATGTTCTTCTGAACCTCATTCCATTTTGTCATAGGGAGATCCCCCCATAACTCAATGGTTAAGTGCATGCTTTGCTTACACAAAGTCTCTGTTCAGTCCCAGGCACCTCTATTTATAGGACCTCAGACCAAAATGCTATGCTTGCTACCAATATTCAAAAGGGGGAAGAAGATGATTAGCCCCTCCCCACACAACTCCCACCACCACCTGACCAGCAAACACATTTGGGAACCCTCAGCTGTAGGACAGGTTGCTGAGGGGAGGATGAAAGCCGTAACACCAATCACTGTCCCCACAAATCATCTGTCCCATGCCAACACCCCTCACACTGAAGGCATGTACAGGTTTGGGAATTGTATGCTTGCTGCTGAACGTATAGTTCCACCTTCATGTAGCAGGGCTGAGAAAGAGTTCCTTCTGCCTCAGATCTTGGAGAGCTGCTACCAGTCAGTGAAGACAAGACTGGTCTCAGCGAACCAAGGGTCTGATTCCGTTTAAGGCAGTGTCATATGTGCAAACGTTGTTTGTTATGATCCAGTCTTCTAATGGTTCACAATGGTAAGCACAGGTAATGAAGCATCCTTTTAACAGGACGTCTCCATGCTAACTTGTTTTACAAAAAAACTAAACCACACACCCAGTTAAAATTGATTTGCCAAACCTAGGCACAAAGCAGCAATAAGACTTAGGGCGCAAACCTACACAATCAGGCCGGCGGAGTGAGCACTTTCGCAGCACCTCTAGTGTAGGCAGTGCCAGCGCACAGCCCGGCACCACTGCCCTCCAGCCGCTGCGCCACCAGACACAGGTGAGGTAAGGTCTGCGCCAGTCGGTGGGAGGGCGTGGGGAGGGCAGGCTGGGGTGGTATGAGAGGGGGCCATTGGCTGACCCAGCCCAGGAGGGGGGCGGGGATATCGGTGGTGTGCTCTGCCATATCCCCCATCCCCTTCCTGGGCCAGCCTTACACGGCCTCCCCTGACGTGCGCCAGTTAAAGAGCTGGTGCACATCCAAGGAGGCCCATTGGAGCCTCTGGTGCTTACACTGGTCCCCCGAGGTGAGCCCCAGCTGTGCTGGCATGGGCCACATCCTGAATAGGATGCAGCGTATGGCCATTTCAGCCGGCTGCCACATCTCAAGCAGGATCAGGCTGCCAAATTATCCTGCTGCATCTAACAGCTTTATGCAAGATTACATCTCGCGATGGGTCAAAATACTTCTGAAGGTCAAAATCCGTCTCAACAAACCCTTTTTTCTAATTGTCAACTTCTGGGTGGTTCGCTTGTTCCAGCTGCTGTTGTCCATTACAATATATAAATAAAATGGAAGGGGGAAGCCCTCAGTCCTTTTCTACTATTTTTCTTTCCTAGGAAGTTTGGTTTATACAATATGAAATGAAAGCTTCAGAGGGGAGGGGGGGGGAGCAGAAGCGCCTCCCAGAGAGAAACAGGCCACCCCAATCTCCTGAGAGTCAGCTGTGGCATGGCATTGATGCACACAGAGAGCACTGCAGAGTGCCTCACATGTACGACTACAGATGCGGCTGCTCGCTTAGGCCTTCCCACCTCAAGTCGCTGCCTTTAACCTCAGGTGGGTGGAGGTTGCTTGTGATTACTCAGAGGAGAGCAGCCCACCCATGAGGCAGACTGAGGTGCCCGCTAGGAGCAATGTGCAGGGGGAGGCAGAGGACGGGCAAAGGTGCCTCACAGTGCACACCGGCCCCCCACCTGCTGCCTGCTGCACCTACCCATTGCCCCATCCTTTTTTCATTCGCTCTCTTTGCAGGAGGTGCGAGGAGGGGCTTCCCTCCTCCTCCAGTGCCTCTGCCAAAGAATACAGTGGTGGACCTGGGGAGGAGAAGGAGGAGGGATAGTCATAGCAATCCTGGTCCCAGTTGCTCTCCAGCCTCCCTCTGTCTCCTCTCCGTGTATTTACTGGCTGGGCAGGAAGGGTCTTAAGAGTGGAACTCCCCAAATCCTCCGCACTCAACCAGTTTTGAAGATGCAAGGGGCAGAGGGGGTGGCAGTGGCATATAGAAGTTTGGGGAGAGGGTCAACACTGGAAACACAGTGTTTTATAACCCTTCCCCCTTAGTGTCTGGGACACCAAGTCCCGAACCTAGAACCTCATGACTGGTGGCTGGCCTTGTGCCCAACCTAGTGAGCCACCTGGGTCTGTGTACACTCAGCTTCAGCGCCCTCTTCAGGTACAAACAAGAATGTACTTGTGTTTCGATCGTGGCCTTGAAGCTTCAGACACCAGCAGTTTCTCTTACTTTCAGTCCAGGCCACTGGTCTCTAGGTCCCCAAAGTAAAGTATACACGCCCCAGGTCAAGCTTTTGGTCTGGCTGCTCTCATAGCTGTGGCTTGGCCCTGACACCTCCAACCTGAGTGTGCAGGGCCCTTCTGCAGCTGGGATGCAGCCACACTGGGACCCCCTCCATTCTCCCCTTGCACCTTTTCCATCTAAGGCCATAAAAGAGCAGGAGGTGTTGTGTGAAGGAGGTAGGGCCTGGTACCTGCAACCATAGACTTGGGTCCTCCTATCACTTGCTGCAGTGCCAGCACCAGCTTTCTAGGGGCCCTGAGACAAGGTCCTGCAGTTGACCCTCCATGCACACAACCACTGCTGGTGGTCAGCATGACCACTACTGAGGGTCCAGGGATCGTTAGCCTGGAGAGGTGGACCCTGTGATGGGCATGGGCTCTTGGCCCGTGCCCAACCGCCCCACTCCCCCACCCCCAACTGGCTGTATCTTTCTCCTTTCTAAAACAAGCCTTGTAGACATCTGTGTGACATGGGATTTATCCGGCTTGCCCTGTATGTGTAAACAGAATGAGGCAGTGGACTACTGTACTTTAAAAAGAAACCCTCGCTGCAAGGAAAAAACATTAGCACACCAGGGAGAAGTGTTTAGTCAAGGTTGCTCCTTGCTTGGCTAGCTTTCTCCTTGCACAGAATGGTTTTTTTAAAAAAAATACAGAGAGCAGTCAAAAATGGAATTTCCCAAACTACAGTCTGATGTGGTACAGTCCTGCTTCCTCCAAGACTCCACCATCTTGTACTGCTGTATGCTGCAAATAAGCTGGTAGCTTCGGGCTGGTTGGGTCGGTCGTCGGTGTAGGATTTTAAACGAGAAATCAGCATACGGGGAAAGGGCTACCCCTCCCCCCCGCTTTATGAATGTTCTCTGCTCCCAGCCATCTACTTTTGGTTAAAAAAGAAAGACATCAGGAATTACAAGCACAGGATTCAAAGATGCATAAAAGTAACATCTACTTTGTTTGGCACTAATTCAGGCCTTGATATGAAAAGGACAGCAGAGGTTGGAACTGAGACTGATTTGTTCCTGCTCATTGGATTTACATATTGGACACAATGCAAAGGTGTCCTTAAGTCCCAAATCAATGGCATGGGAGTTGATACAAAGAGATAAGAAAAGATTAAACAGGTATTGGGACTTCTGGTACTGTAAGGAAAGCCACATTTGGGCGATAAGATGGTGATGTAGATGGCAGAGTCACTCGTTTTACCATGCAGCTCTCTGACACAAGCCCTATTTTCTGGGCGCTGGTTGCCACCCAAATGGCTGTGGGCGGTTTGAAACCAGAAGTGCCAGTTAGCTCCATTGGGGCTGGGACCCCTTGAGTTAATTGTCCTATTGACTTCAGTATGCATCAAAGTTTGTTTGAAGTGTGCCCCTTATGTCACAGCTGTGCAACTTAAAAAAAAAGTTTTGCCACTCTTCACTGAGAAGAGAAGACTCTTTCTACCCATCACCCTCCTAGTTGAATTAAGCATTTTCACCAGAATAAGGATCATCATAAGGATTAAGACCATAAAGTTTGGGTGTATGGTTAACCAGCTAATTGGCACCACCTAATGGTAGAAAGAGGAAACTTTCTGTAAAAAGAATTAACCATATTATCCTGATACCCTGGTTTCAGGATTTCCTACTCTTGAAATCAGATTTCTATTATTGATTCCACTTTTATCCTGACCTTTTGTTCAAAGAGCTCAGGGTGGTGTACATACTGCGCCCCTTTTTATCCACATAACCACCCTGTGAGAGCGGATGAGAGATACTACTGACTGGCCCCAGGGCCAAGGTTACTCAGGGAGCGTCACGGCTCCGGTCAAACCACCACATTGGCTGTCTGCCAAGTGAAATTGGTTTAAACTTGCTTGAGTCCCGGTCTCTCTGCCCTGGCTAACCTGGGGAAGTGTAGCATTGTCAGGCCTAAGTACCAGAGAATTCTCTCAGTAGCCTCAAAACCCCACAATTCCTGAGGGAAATCATGACAGTTCAATTTTTTAAAAAATGGAGACATGCTGCCCCAAAGATCCCCCCACATTGCAGCAATCCACAGTGTTACTAGCAGACTTTCTGGCAGGATACCTGCCCCTAATAGCTTCACGATAGGTAGAATTCAGATGGACTATTCCTCAACCTTGAATCTGCATGCCAAGAAAAATCATCACCTGTTGAATTTCTGCTTGCTATGCACTTGACAGGCACACAAAGTTCCTCTGTCTGAAAAGAATCCAACAAGCTAATTCAGAGGGAAATATGTCAGCTGAAGGGAGTAGGGTCACAATCACAGAGGGCCCACAATTAGGCCCCTTCCCTGAATTCCATTTCAACAGGTCAGTGTCCGGCCCCTTTTGCTTGTGGAGATACAAAGAAAGTATGGAGACAGAATTCTAGCCAGTAGCTCTGAAAGAAATGAACCAGATTCAACCTTCCTGTCTAGGAATCTCATGCTCTGCTAGAACCGTTGATCCAAAGGGTGGGCCAGGGTGATGCTGTAATGTCTCAGACGCACTTGCTTAATTGTTCTTGCTTCTGTCAGTGGTGTGGTGGGTATTTGTGAGGCAAACAGCAACTTAAGGCAGGGGGACAATTCGAATTGGGAAACCACACTGCACAGGGAAAACTCTCTCTCTCTCTCTCTCTCTCTCTCTCTCACACACACACACACACACACACACTGCTGCAGTCCCAATTCAAGCCAACTCCTTCTGCAACTGTATTTTTTCAAAACCATGGTTGATTTTGATCATGCATCTCCCACGTCAGGTCTGAAAGGGGCTTGAGAGAGCAGTGGGAGGCCGAATGCCACCATCTGTAGCCATGCTCTGTGTATTGTTGAATCTGCTGCAAGCCACCTTGGAGAACATTTGATCAACCGGTGAGGAATGAATTGTCCAAACAATAGAGGATAAAGCCATGTTCCTGTCCCGTCCGTCCCCCCACTTAATTCTTGTCTGTGTTAAGTTCATCTAGCACATCTGCTTCCAGTCCCCAGGACCACACACACATAAAGGTCTTTCAAATCTCTATTATCAGTGAAGACAACTGAATGAAGTTAATCAACAGAGATTACCTGCAGGCAGTGATACTTTTTTCTTTCCCAGGCTAGATCCAATTAAACCAAAACCACAATGGATGAGATTGACGTGACCTCATTGGTCTGCCATTAACCAGTGAGCATTTAAAGCAGCTTCTCTACCCAGCAAATGTACATTATTGATCTCCAAATGTTTTTTACCCAGTACATGGTAGATGCTCATCAGCTTGGATTCAAAGTTCTGCCCTGGAATAAGATTTCAGAACGTGGTGCTGTTGAACCCTGAAGCTGAACTATCAGATGTGATGGGCTGCCTGAAGATCTAGAGACAACAAAGAGCTGCAACTCTCTGATTGAAGACGTGAGAAATATCTATCCATGCCTCTCACATATACAGTATATATGACTTTTCTGGCAGAAATGCCATGCCATTGAGAAAACACTATCAGCGCAATCCTGCCTAAGTATCTGGCGGGTGGCCCAGGTCACCCACCAGAGCCGGCCCAGGAAGGGGCATATGGCGGCTGCCATCCCCACCTACAGGCCGGCTTGGCCAATGCCCCCCTCCCTCACTGCCCAGACCACCCCCACGCCCGCCGGGGGATCACTTACCTTCTCCAGTGACCGTGGGGACGATCCAGCGGCGGAGTGAAGGCGGCCGGCCTCAGTGCCGGCAGCCCTTACATTAAAGTTGTTGTGAATGTGCTTTATGGCACATTCGTGACAGCTTGGAACAGCGGAGCGCTCGGGGCTTGTAATGGCGGAGCCCTGGGGCAGCCCGGGAACAACACGGGAAAAGGGGATGATCATCCACTTCCCCCTGTGTAAGTGTCAGGAGGCCCTTATGGGCCTCCTCGAATGTGCGTGAGGTCAAGAGCTTGCACACATTACTGCCAACATGGCCGGCGTATCTGGGGCCTAGAGGGAACTTGGGATACCGGGGATCTCAGCCCCCGGTATCCCCGTCCCCTCTAGGCCCTGGGCGGCCAATGGCTGCCCTCCCTTGCCACCCGGTCCGCCCTGCCCCCGCCTCTGCCCTGACTGGCGTAGGTCTTACCTGCTCTGGACGCTGCAGGGCCGGGGAGAAGGTGGAGCGAGCAGCACAGGTCACAGTGCTGGCGCTGCTTGCTTGCCAGGTGTTGTGTAAGTGCTACCTTTACGGCACTTGCGCGACACCCTGCGCCAGGGCAGCATACACTCCCCCGGCACACAAGTTACACAGGATTGCACCATTAGTCAATTTTCATATTATTTTTATTGTGTTATGATCTAACATATTTTACTAGGACAAAACATGGAAAATACAAAAATGTAACAACAACAAAAACAAAATTGCTTGTGGCTCAGTGCATAAATTTAGAATTTACTAGACGACAAACTTTCTCAACTGGGTGACAGTATTGTCACCCAGTTCATATCAGTATGTTCTGCTAGGTAGCAGAAAGATACATGAAAATGAACTTATAATTCCCTGTTGCAAAACTCCTCCAGCCTTCCTTCGTTGCCTTCCAGAGAGTAACCAACCCAGTCTATTTTTAGAAGATGGTTGGTTCGCTTCCTTCAAGTCTGCGCAGCTGATACAGCTCGTTCAGAAATTGGTATTGTACCCAGGGAGTAACAGCTGTTTAGGATTATATGCACACGGTCGGACCTGGCATATACATAAGAACTGTGGCGTGATGCCCATTTGAAGTTCTTCCTTGATCATGCAATGTTATGTGCATTTTCCAAGTTCATGACGCTCAGAGTAAAAACCAAATATATGACATCCCAAAATAGCGGCTTTCCACCGCTTTAATTTCGGTGAACTTTGGCTAGGCCGACCAAGATATCTTTCTGAGCATCAGAATCCTATCACTTTGCTACAATTAGTTTGCGGTCCATCATTCTCCCCCGCGCCGCCAGTGGCCCAGGACGTCGAGACGCGCCAGCCACTAGAGGGCGAGCACGCGCCTCCACAGCGGTCTCTCGAACAGCCGCGGAATCGAAAGCGAACCTCGACCTCTTGCCTTCATCACCACCTTCTTTTCTCAGATGGCCAATGACGCCCGAGCTTATTGGGGAGAACCAATCAGTTTGTGTCTTGCCGTGAGGGGCAGGTTGGCTGGGTGACTCTGGTGTCATGGCCGCCGCCTGCACGGTTTGCTCTTCGTGGTTGTGCTGGAGGGGAAAAGCCGCGCGGGCGGCCGCGGTGAGCTCCGGGGGACTCGGTGCTATGAGTCGCTGGCTGACGGGGTCGCGCTGGCTTCGGTTGAGGCCGGCCAGAGGCTTGTGGAGCTCTGCCGGGGGCCATAAAGCTGTGTCTGTAGATCTAGGGAGCAGGTAAGAGGCGGGTGCGGGGTCTGGTTTTCTCCCCGCCTTCGCTGACAGCGGGGGGTGAGCCGGAATTTAATCCCCAATAGCACAGTTGAGCCCTGGATGAAGTGGTCCCTGACCACGTGCAGAGTGACTTTACGCTGAGCCTGGTGAACTGGCACTAAAACCACCTCTGAGCATGTGCAGAGTGTTTTATTTATGACGTAACAAAAAGAGAGCTTTCGAGCCCTTCCAGGCTGAGCGACTGCAGCCCTGCGAAGCGCTGGTCACAAAGCACTTCAGAGCAGGCGTGGAGTGACTTTCCCTTGGAGCTTGTCCCCAAGAGAAGGGGCTTCGCAGGGCGGGTGGTGTGGCTCTCAGGACGCCTTGCATTTCAGAGCCTCCGGAATAAAACATTCTTTCCCATTCTCTCTTGGTCTTGGCCTGTGTGTTTGCCTTCAGCTTCAGACCCCGAACTACAGCTTCGCTGTCCCTGCAGTTTCTGCTGTTTGTCTGCGTTCTAGTTCTCTAGTCGTTTTTCATGGTTACAGTATTATAGAATTCCCACTAATGAGAGGAATTTCTGGCCCATTCTTGCACAGGAATAAGCTGTATCTGAATATGTAATGGGTTTAGTGCTTGCAATCTTCTGGAGCATAGATTACTGTGTAGCTCTCCGCTGACCTTTTTGTGCTTGCACTGTGTTACTGTTTTATGAGATAACCTGTGCAAAAGTACCACTTGTCTCCATGTGTTCCATTCTTCTCTGGGTCTTCTCTCCCCTGGCCACCTCGAACTTCCTTTCTGCTTTCCTCATGAGGTCAGGTAGTTTATGGATGAATAACACAAAGCATACTGTATAGAAAATACCTGTACTGTATAAGGTTCAGGTTAGTGAAATTTGACTTTTTCTTCTTGTTCTAGAAAGTTGGAAATTTCTTCAGGAAAGCTGGCCAGGTTCGCTGATGGATGTGCTGTAGTACAGGTAGTAAATTTCTGTAAATTCAATTTGTGTATACCACTGAGACACAATTCAGTCTTGGGGAGGGGAGGCTTGTTGCCTGTCTTTGACTATCCTCAAAGAAATATAACAGCTTTAAAATCAATTTCCCTCTCTATGCTTTTGCTTGGACAAATCTGAACTGAGCCAGCAAGATTTACCCTTTTCTCTTTTTTCCTTAAAAAAAATTAAGCTAGGTGACACATCGGTGATGGTGACAGCAGTTAGTAAAACAAAACCTTCTCCATCTCAATTCATGCCTCTGGTGGTGAGTATCATAGTGTTGCATGTAGTATCATAGCATGTAGTGTTGAAGTATCATATGTAGTGGGATGCTTTTGAGAGCTAAGAACATAAGAAGAGCCCTGCTGGATCAGGCCAAAGGCCCATCTAGTCCAGCTTCCTGTATCACACAGTGGCCCCACCAGATGCCTCAGGGAGCACAAGACAACAAGATACTTGTATCCTGTCGCCACTCCCTTGCACCTGGCACAAAGAAAACCTACTCCTACAACCAGGAGGTTGCTTATCCCCATCATGGCTTGTAAGCTGTGATGGAATTTTCCTCCATAAATCTGTCCAATCCAAGCTGTTTTTGAGTGGGATGTTTTTGTTTTATCTCAAAGCAGAATGACTAATATCTGGTGTACAAATAACTCCTATTAACTTTCATGGGGCTTATGTGTATGTAACTATACAGGATTGCATTAGTTCAGGGGTTCCCCCCCTTGTCACCTTCCAATTTTTTTGAAGTACCCCAGGCTAATTAATAACTAATTAGCTAATCAATCAGATTAGTTAATTAGCTAATTAATCACAGCGCTAAAGATCCAAGCCTTTATCTAGCGCTAAACAACTGATGGCTTGGTGCTTTAAAAAGACCGGTCTTTTTACAGTGCTAAATCACAGTGCTAAAGATCCAAGCCCTTACCTAGCACCGAAACGTATTTTGCAATCTTGTGAGAAATAGGATATACAGGTAAGGATGCCATGTAGTTTTTTTTCTTTAAGAAGCCAAGAATAATTTAAAGCAATTTCCACAATACTGAATTGTGGAAATTGTTTTTAATTATTCTTGGCTTCTTAAAGAAAAAACTACATGGCATCCTTACCTGTATATCCTATTTCTCACAAGATTATACCGGGCCATGAAAGCTTCCGCTCGTATTTTGCAATATTGAATACCTGTCTTAGTAAAATAAAAGGAAATAATACTTATATGTGTCTCTTTTATTGCATAAGGTTGACTATCGGCAAAAAGCTGCTGCTGCAGGAAGAATTCCCACCAATTATATGCGAAGAGAACTTGGTTCCACTGATAGAGAAATTCTTACAAGCAGATTAATAGGTATACGCTATAAAGACTATGTTGTGTTCTCTTATAAACATTGTGATAGTTGAGACCCACTGTAAATATTCGGGATTTATGTTATGCTCTTCTTATATTCTTATGTTAGCAGCAGCAGCAGCTGCAGGTTTTTAGAGAACATAAGAACATAAGAAGAGCCCTGCTGGATCAGACCAAAGGCCCATGTAGTCCAGCGTCCTGTATCACGCAGTGGCCCCACCAGATGTCTCAGGGAGCACAAGACAACAAGATACCTGTATCCTGTTGCCACTCCCTTACACCTGGCACAAAGAAAACCTACTCCTACAATCAGGAGGTTGCTTATCCCCATCATGGCTTGTAAGCTGTGATGGAATTTTCCTCCATAAATCTGTCGAATCCCCTTTTAAAGGCATCCAGGCCACGTGCCATCAGAAGCGTCGCTCCGGTAGGGGCGGGGCTGTAAGTATCGCTGCGGTCATAGTCTCTTTACCGAGCGAGGAGGAGGCAGCCCCGCCCCCTCACTGTCCGAGCCAGTCCCCTGTGGAGAAAGCAGCAGGCAAGAGACCCTGCCTGCTGCTTTCTCCGTAGGGGACTGGCTCGGACAGTGAGGGGGCGGGGCTGCCTCCTCCTTGCTCGGTAAAGAGACTATGACCGCAGCGATACTTACAGCCCCGCCCCTACCGGAGCGACGCCTCTGCGTGCCATCACCACCTCCTGTGGCAAGGAGTTCCACAAACCAGAAGCAATTGAGATCCAGAAGCACCCTAAAAATCTGAATTGAAAAGAGGAGACGGTAAGCCTGAGGGGTGCTTGGATTCCAGCTCTTAAGAATGCAAAAGTTACTGGTTTTAGGAACACAAGGTGCATGGAGCAGGAATGGTCAGCGGAGCCTTTAGCAGGGGATTGATGGAACTCATTTGAACACTTAATAGTTAACTTTTGGTGTGTCTCAACAGCAGTTGGAGATGAAGCTTCCGGTGTTTACCAGTTGCCTTACATTTGGTAATGCTCTGCAAATTCGTGTGGACCATGGTCTAAAATCCCAAATATTTACAGTGGGTCTCACTATACCGACCATGAAAGTCTCAGTAATCACATTGTCATAGTTTCTTGGCATGAAAAAGGAAGGTTTGGCTCTTTAGCATGTTTCCGTTTAACAGTCCTTCACACATTCAGGAAAGAATTTGCCACCTTAGCATCATTTAGAGCCTGATCTTATGCTTGCTTGGGAGTCCTTTTGACTTCTTAGGAAAAGATCAACATCTTTTCCTAAGAAGTCAAAAGGACTCCCAAGCAAGCAAGTAGTGCAGTTTCAGTTTACTTGAGTTTTGTATGTACCTGTACTGTGTTCCTTTCATGGAGGCCCAAAATACTCCGTATGTCAGCACATTTAAGGCATGCTAGGCTAGATTCTGTAAAATGGGGCAAGGAGACTAGGAGATGGACAAGAGACTAGGAGATGGACAATCTTTTACTATCAAGGTAGTTAATCTGTAATTGCTTCCAATCATATGTATGAGGTCTTTACATATTTAAATGCTTTTTTGCAGATCGGTCAATTAGGCCACTTTTCCCAGCAGGCTACTATTATGATACACAGGTGGGTCCCTCCTTACTTCTAGCCTAGACCCTAGCTTCCGTTGGTGTGATATTACTATTAAATGGGTGCTTTGCATACTGCTGTTACTTAAACTGGCACTGGTCGTACTTGGCATCCTTGTGGGAGGCAGTAATATCGAAAGAGTCATTTTGTTTCTCTCTCTCTCATATTCATATTCATATATTATATATATATATATATATATATATATATATATATATATATATATATATATATATATATATATATATGCATGCATATATATATATATATATATATATATATATATATATATATATATATATATATATATATATATATGCATGCATATATATATATATATATATGCATGCATGCATGCATGCATATGCCGCCTTTCTCCATTTTTACACAGCATTCAAGGTGGTTTACACAGGCAGGCTAATCCAAGCCACATTTACAGTAATAGGAAGTGGTGATTAGGTCTAGAAACAACTGGGGCATGTCCCATTCTGCAGTCTTGTAAATTTCATTAAATTTCAGTTTAAGATGAAGTTCTTTGGCATGGAAGATTTTCTACCTATTGTGTGACCTTCCCTTACCCATCTTACAGCGCAATCCTATGCATGTCTACTCAGAAGTAAGTTCTATTGTGTTCAATGGACCTTACTCCCAGGAAAGTGCATAAGATTGCAGCCAATGCTATTGAAAATGCATGACTTGGTTTCTGTCATTTCTGTAAATGCACAGCCTATAATATTTTGAATACCATTAAACTAAACTATAGCTCATCTTTGTCCTCCTTGCACTAGATCCTTTGTAATCTTCTAGCTGTAGATGGTGTCCATGATCCTGAGGTGCTGGCCATTAATGGAGGTATCTAATTTTTGTAAACATTTTTTTCCAAAATGTTTCGTGTTAGTGGAACATTATTGCAAGCGTTAAGTAAATGGATCTTATTACTTTTAGCTTCTGCAGCTCTTACGTTGTCCGATATTCCATGGAATGGTCCCATTGGTGAGTAATGATATTAAAACCATGTATTCTTATTTTGAAGCACATGACAAAAGTTCAAGAACAAGTTAACAACCTGGCTGTTTAAAGGCAGAATGATCTAGGATTCGTAGTGGTTTGAAACCTTTAGAGGTCTTATGACACTGTTTCTTGGCTGTTAAATGTCCTCCTCGTCTTGGTACCAGTAACAGCTTCCCGCCTAGGTAGCCTTACCATCGTCCCGGAATCAAGCCTGACTTCGGCCTAGTCCGGGCCCGAGCAGCTCCCAAGTATGCACTGCGGCTGCCCAATGGGGTTCCAGCTTCGGTCGCGCCGTTGACCGGAAGCCCATTGGACAGACGCAGTGCATCATTGGGAGCTACTCGGGCTCGGACTAGGCCGAAGCCAGCCTCGATTCCGGGACGATGGTAAGGCTATGCCTAGGGCTAGTAGTAGCTGCAGGGAGTGGGTTGGGCTACTTCATTTATTTAAAAAAATTATATGCCATGTCTCCCTTTGTAAGCAAGGTTTCCAGGGTGGTGTACAATATAAAATAAAATGCAAAGTGTGATTTTTTGGAATGAGCTTTCTCTTCATTGCAGACAGCTAACTGATGGAGTATCTTATTAGGTGCTGTGAGAGTAGGTCTGATTGACGGGGAAGTTGTTGTTAATCCCACTCGCAAAGAAATGTCTTCCAGTACTTTGGATCTGGTCGTCTCTGGAGCGCCTCGTAGTCAAATTGGTAAGTGATGAAAAACTATGCCCAAAGAATTATCTGAAGCCATGTAATGCTGTTTCAGTGCTAAGTGTGTGTCGGCCTGGTTAGAGCCTGGATGGATGGCTGCTTCAGCATCCTGCATAAGCCACTCTGGAGGTTGGTTCAGACATGCTGCCGTCAGTGATGGCTCACTGGTGTGAATTGGTGATCCTCCATCAAAACGTGTAGACAGAACTTTCATATTGCATCATATCACTTCAGATCTAATTCTCGCATTGCATGTGGAGGGATTGAGTGAGAAGCATTCATGTGTGAACTGGCCCAGCACTCAAGCATTGTCCTGGCTCTTCTAATTTGGAGTTGCTCACTTGAGGGCCCAATCCTATCCAACTTTCCAGTGCTGATGCAGCTGCAATGCAACCCTGTTCCCTTACCTTCAGGTGGCCTCCGTGACTGCCCTCCTCCATTGCAGGATGCAACCCACGCCATGGCTGCATCAGCACTAGAAAGTTGGATAGGATTTGGCCCTGAGGCTCTGCTTTTTAAAATCCTTTCTGCAGTAAGAGCTTTCCCTATATGGACTTAAATATTGGTCATTGAGAACAACTGGGGTCTGCCACAAAATGTTGTGGAGCGTTTTAGCCTACATCTGAGATTTGAACCCAGACCTTCCTGGTCCAAGTTGAACACTAGCTACTGTACCACACTGATTATATAATATTTTCCTGTAGGGCTACAAGCTAATTAAATAAATCTAATTAAATAGGACTACAAGCTAATTAAATAAATCGTAATCAATTCAGGGATTGATTGATTGATTGATTGATCAGTCGTATTTGCACATTTATATCCCGACTTTGTCCCAGATAGACTGTTTGATTTCTGAGCATTCTGATACTCACTGTCCTGTTGCAGTCCTGTGCACAATTACAGAACTGAACTCAGTTCGACTTAGTTCCAAGTGAACTTGCATAGAAGGCAGCAAAAACAAAGCCCATGGGCAGATGACCTGAGATCCGAGGAGCAGACAGATACAGCACCAATATGTCCTCCCTGAGCAGTTGAGGGTTGCTTAGTCCTGCCTTCCCAACCTCGGAAGCAGAGAGAGGGGCTGAGCCCCTGATTGATCAGCAGCATCTGTACCAATCTTGCAACTTGAAGTTGCAAGGCAGGGACCTGCGACCTGCTCCATTGCTTTGCAATCATCTCTATGGCTTAGCATAAGATCTGAGAAACTCCCTCCACTTTTCCATGGGATCTAGCGAAGGGCAAGGAGGAATCTGTGTCTTAGCTGAGTTGGTGAAAGGCTTATGAAGCAGCAACACTCCAGACCTAGTTGAGATCCTGAGTGATCTTGCCAGAATTTTTTTTTAAAAGTGTTTGCCAGGGGTAAGCACAATTGTGGACATGTGTACACAGGTATTTATCAGCCAAAACCTTGGCTGTCAGCCTCTGGTGCAAATCCCCGCTCAGCCACGAAGCTTCCTGGGTGACCTTGGGCCAGTCACTATCTCTCAGCCCCACCTACCTCACAGGGTTGTTGTGAGGACAAAAAGGAGGGGAGGAAATATGTACACCACTCTGAGCTCCTTGGAGGAAGGGCGGGATAAAAATGTGAAAAATAAAAATAAATAAAATAAATAAATGCAACTTTAAATTTTCTGCAGTAGGCTCTGAATATAGAAACCTAAGCTTTGAACCCCTCCGTGACGAATTTGTGGTCTAGAACACTCTTAATGCACTATAAATTACCGTATTTTTCGCTCTATAAGACGCACTCCCCCCCCAAAAAATAGGGGGGGAAGCGTGCGTCTTATGGAGCGAAGATGAAAAAAGTAAAAAAATACTTACCAGGGTTTCGGGGAGGCCTGAACGACCCTCTGCAGGCCTCCCCGATCTTGATTTCGGTGCTAAATGGCCATTTTCGGCCATTTCCGGTTTTCGGAAAACCGGAGATGGCCGGAAATAGCCATTTAGCGCTGAAATGAAGATCGGGGAGGCCTGCAGAGGGTCGCGCAGATCGGGGAGGCCTGCAGAGGGTCGCGCAGGCCTCCCCGATCTTCATTTCGGCAATAAACGGCCATTTCCGGCCATTTCCGGTTTTCGGAAAACCGGAAATGGCCTAAAATGGCCATTTAGCGCCAAAATGAAGATCAGGGAGGCCTGCAGAGGGTCGCGCAGGCCTCCCAGAAGCCCCGGTAAGTCAAAACGTTTCCCCCCCCCCATTTTTAGCTCCATAGGATGCATGCGTCCTATGGTGCGATGCGTCCTATGGAGCGAAAAATACGGTAGAGTCATGGTGACTGGCCCCCAAAGCCAGCTAGACTTCTGTCCTGTGTGTTGTGCTTCAGTGACCAGGCATCCATTGTGGTGGTGGATGTATCCAAGTACGGTAAATATTAGCGGCTGCCCACGCATGATTTAAGCACTATTTTATACACATTTTTAGTCCA
Organism: Plestiodon gilberti rubricaudatus; assembly: GCA_026170595.1. Lineage (NCBI taxonomy): Eukaryota > Metazoa > Chordata > Lepidosauria > Squamata > Scincidae > Plestiodon > Plestiodon gilberti. The sequence continues at coordinate 9,401,500 of JANXHW010000001.1, forward strand.
GCCTTTCTCTAAGGCTCAGGGGGCATCTCAGCATTTTAAGATTCTCTTTGAAAAATGTTTCCAATGTATAAAAAGCATATTCAGACTCCTGAGCCACATGCAGCTCTTTGACGTATAATGTGTGGCTCTTGGAAATAAGTTGGCTGAGCTCCTTCTTGCATCACAATTAATATAAAAGGTAAATAATAAATTTTTAAGCTTTATAATTATTTACCAGGTATAAACTGAGAGCCCACTGGATTAAAACATAAGTTTAATGTTAACAGTGAGTCAATATATTTAAGAATTTAAGTGCTTCTTAAATATTGCGACTCTCAAACATCTCTCTTGTGGCTCTCAAGCATCTGAAGTTTATCGTACGTGGCTCTTGAAGCAAGAGTGGCCACCCCTGATATATTCTTTTGGTTTCTCTATGATAAGAGTCAGTAGATATAATGTAGCAATTGAAGACCATAACGCTGATTGTGTTTGAGCTACGTTTGAATCTGTACTTTTGAACCTGTAGTTATGCTGGAAGCGGCAGCAGAGAATGTGTTACAGCAGGACTTCTGCCACGCCATCAAAGTGGGTGTGAAACACACCCAGCAAATAATTCAAGGCATACAGCAACTGGCAAGAGAGCAGGGCGTTGCCAAGAGAACAGTCCAGAAGTTTTTCACTGCTCCGGAGGATATTGTGGAATGTGCAAGGCAGTAAGTACCCTCAAAATTGTCAGATCATGGGACAAGGGCTGGACATGCCTGTTATTACGGTATTAATTAAAAATCCAAGCTCCACTATACAAAGGGTCACACAGTTTTCAAAACATAACCAGTGAATAATCTGGGAGTCTCTGAGGCTTTACCATTGCTGAAGGTAAGCAGATGTGATCCTCGTCAGTCCCCTAAATGGGAAGCCACTAGGAGCCCCCGTGTAAGAAAAAAATGTTATTAGGGCAAATTCTTGAGTTTTCCTGTTTTCACCCCCACCCCATATACAGATGTGGCCAGCTAGTTATCAGGATTGGGGTCATGGTAGTGTTGGTTGCGTCTTCTATAGTTCTTGAGAAATCATCGTCTCTATGCTGCTTTAGTTTGCATTCCATTTCTGTGGCATTCTAGGCAGGAAATGGTAGGTGATACATAATGCTATCCTTCTTCCTTATCTTTCTGAAGATAGGCAATGTCTGGCTACAGCAGACGTTTTCTGGCCAACCCTAGACCACAGTAGTGAAGGCTCTGTTCTCCGTGACTTAGGGCCCAATCCTATCCAACATTTCAGCACTGATGCAGCTGCAATGCAACCCCGAGGTAAGGGAACTGTTGTTTTCTTACCTGGAGGAGACCTCTGTGACTGCCTCCCAACCGCAGGATGCAGTGCGCAGCCCGTTGGCCCAGCTGCATCAGTGCTGGAAAGTTCAAGGATTGGGCCCTTAATATAAAAACAGTTGAGATGAGAGAAGGGTCTAGCCCAGAGGTGGCCAACCTTCCACCATTAGGGCTACTGTGTTCTTAAGAGTTGTGTAGAAGACAGAATTGTGGCAGCTGCAAGTGTTGATGGTGCTGCTAAAGCAGCTGCACCTGCTGAAATGCCCTCACCTATACAACCATTTAAAGGGCCAGCATTCATGTTGAAAGGTTGGCCACCACTGGTCTAGCCCATTAAGACTGGGCTGTGTTCTCTTCACTATCCCTATACGTGGCTGGGGCTGCTGACAAAATAGTGTTTAGTAATAAGGGCTCAAGTTGGTTCCTTCTGTCTTGGAAATGCAAGCTTTGGGCTTGTAGAAGCTATTGGCTTCTACAAGCTCAACGGAAGCTGCTGCTGCTGCCGCTGCTGCTTTTCATCCGTGGTACTCCTTGTCAAGAAAAGGAGAAAGACAAACAAATGCTTTTATTTTCCATCCATTAACCATGTACTTTTCTACCACCTACTGCCAAATGACTCCAGGTAGCTTATATTAGAAACAGTAATATAAAATAAAAACCTTTCTTAACGCACTGCCCCTGAAAAAGAGGGCAAACCATCTTTTCCGAATCATTCGCAGCCGTAGCAATGCTGTAATTAACAAATCAAAATTCCTCAGTTGAGAGAAAAAAGAAGAAAAACATTTAAAGAAACATTTTAATAGTTTAAGGCAGTGGTTCCCGAACTGGGGCGTCGTGACGGCCCAGCCGGGAACAAAGGGTTGCTACACCCTTAAGGGGCGTGGCAACCCGCGGTGATGACGATGGTGTGTCCGGGATCGCGCTTCCATCGCCGCGGCCGAAAACGGCCGTTTTTACTTGCATTGGTGGGCAGTGGATGTCCGGCGGTGTGTGTGGGTACCCTGGGGACCCCTCCGCAGGCCTCCCCAAACGTCGGAGCAGTGCTCCGACGCGATCGCCACCCACTTCCGTTTTTACGGCGGCGGCGCGATCCCAGATGCATCGTCGTGAACCTTGGGAAGGCCCCGCTGCCACTTAGGGCAGCGAAGGGCCTTCCCAGGAGTTAGAGAACCACTGGTTTAAGGGGAAAAAAGGATAATTCTGTATTGGGTATTTCCAGTGCCAGCTATGGTCCAGTCCCTCAAGAGAGGCATTTTCACATGGCTGCAGACAGGGCAGTGGAGTTCCACATGTGAACTACTGCATTGTGGGTAATCTGGTGTTTGTTAATTTAAAAAAATTATACCCCGCCTTATCCCATGCCAAAGCAAATGCTCAAGGCGGCTTACAACATCAAAGATAAAAATGTACATAATTTAAAACAATACATAAATTAAAAACAATAAAATCTACTGGGGGGGACAATATAGAGCAGAGAAGCAGTAGAGCAAAACATCTTGAGACACAGAAGTCAGACATCAACCCATCACCCAAACGCTCGATGAAACAGAAATGTTTTGAGCCCTCGCCGAAAAGCCATGAGGGAGGGGGTAGTTCTCAAATCCCCTGGCAAGGAGTTCCACAATTGTGGCGCCACAACAGAGAAGGCTCGCCCACATACTGCCATTCCTCTAACTTGTGATAGAGGTGGCACTTGCAGGAGAGCCCCCTCAGATGACCTAAGAGGGTGGGCCGGAATGTATGGGAGAAGACGGTCCCTTGGATATCCTGGACCCAAACCGTGAAGGGCTTTAAAGGTCATTACCAGCACCTTGAATTGGGCCCGGAAACGAATGGGCAGCCAGTGCAGCCGCTGAAGCAGCGGTTCAACTGTCAAACCGCCTAGCTCCAGTGACCACCAGGGCTGCCGTATTCTGCACTAATTGCAGCTTCTGAACTGTCTTCAAGGGCAGCCCCACTTAGAGCGCGCTACAGTAATCCAGTTTGAAGTCACTAAGGCGTGGACCAGCTTCATCAGCTTGGACTCCCACCCTCTTCTTCACAGTCACCCTCACCTCATATGCTGGGGATTTTTCTTGAGCAGAGAAGCTGTGAGATGCTGGAGTCCATCCAACGTCATTTGAATGTTTTGGTAATGAAGGGAGGGAGGGAGGAAAATTGAATTCTGAATTGAGCACTCAAATGGCAGTGGCTAAAAAATGTGTGGGCAGTAGCAGTGACAAGCTACAAGAGTGAGCGTAAATGAAAGGTGGTGAGGCTTCTCAGATGTATAAAATTAAACAGCATCAGTCAGTTTATAGCAGCCTTGCAGTATGTTGCCTGACGGGATTTGCCTTCTTGAGTTGTTGCTTGGCAAATGTCCCTAACTTTGTAGTACTTGATTTCATACTTGCCTACAACAGGATGAAACCTTTACTGCTGCTGTGCAGGTTGCATAGTGATTAAGTTATTAATCACAGGTTATTATGATTAAAATAATAATGTGTGAGCTAGGAAGACCCTGGTTCAAATGTTACCTCCACTATCAGCTTTAGAAGTTGACCTCTTGTCTCCCCTTTCTGCAATATTGACCCAGTACAGGTTGGTTACCCGTTACCCAGACATCCGAAATCCAGACGATTCCAAAATCCAGACATTTTTGGCACTATGACTTAAAAAACACACCCCAACCTTTTTCCAGCACCTGGCTGGCATAGCGCAAGGCATGCTGGGGCACAACGTTGTTTGCATAAAATTACCTTCAGGCTATGTGTATAAGGTATATATGAGACATAAATGAATTTCGTGTTTAGACTTGGGTCCCATCCCCAAGATATCTCATTATATTTATGCAAATATTCCAAAATCCAGACAAATCCAAAATCCAGACATTTTCTCATCCCAAGCAGTCCAGATAAGGGATACGCAACCTGTAGTAGGCATTAGGGTAGCACCCAGGTGGGTTTATCCCCAACCCTGCCCTTGCAGTGCCTCACCTCTACCATGTAATACAGCAATATCTTGGATAGCGCGAGGGATAGTTGAAACATCCCTATTGGAGACATCGTCGAACGAATAGGCAGGAAGCTGAGGCTGATTGGCCCAGAATGCACTGCTTCCGTTGGGTAGAATGGCTGTCAGTCACGCCGGGCGTAAGGTGTACATGTCAGTCAGTGAGCTCAGTAATGGCAAACGTGCTTCCCTAAAAGACAACTCAAAGAGCGCTGTAACAAATCATCGCTAAAAGAAGCTGCGTTATCCAAGGTATGACTAGCTTTGCGTATTGCTGCTTGTGGCACAGCTGGCACTGGCTGTGTCCAGCATATCGATGCCTACTGCTACACGTGAGCAACACCTCTGGTTGTGACACTGGCATCTGCACGCAGTGCCATGCCATCCCTCTTCCTTCAAATCCCACCCCATCGTCCTCTTCCCTGACTGGAACTAAGCCTAAATACCTGTAGCTGCACTTGCTTGCATTCGTCCCTTGATGCTGCTGCCTTCTTTGCTTGCACTCGTCACTTGCTGACCCTTGCTGCTGCTGCTTCCTTCTTTCCCTTTTCCTCTCTTTGTTCCCCAGTCTAATTTTAGACTCTATATCCCTAAAAAAAAAAAAACCTCTCTCTTGCTTGCACTGTCCTGTAAAGGGCCCTGTGCTTTGCAGCAGTTGTGCTGTTGGAGCAGTCTTGTGCTCGTTCCTGTGCCCCTGTTTTCACTACAACAGGATGAAGATATCGGGTAAACTTGGTCTTCCAATGTATTGGATTTGGAAAAAAAGTTAAGACATTTCCTGCTATAGAGATCTTTACCATGTGGGACTCAGGTAGGCATAAGATATTGGTCTTTCTGCAGTCTCACAGTCTTTTCATCTAAGAAGTCTGGTACAGCTGTTCCCGTTTGCTGGATTGCTTCAAGGCAGATGGGACACCTGGGCAGACGCTGTATAGGAGGGTCTTGAAAAGAGCTGTCACTTGGGACCCACCTGCCCAGCTCCTGATGCCCTCAAGCAAAAGGTTTGCCTGTTCTCTGTTGCTGTGCCTTAACGTTATGGAGTTGAACCAGGCTTCCCTTCAAAGCTAAGCTTCTAATAATTCTCTCCTCTCTCCCTGCTTTCCCACCTCACCCCCCTTCCCGGATTCTTACTGAAAGGCTTGCGTCTGAAAAGGTCACGGCTGTGTTCTCAGACTTCAGCCACGATAAAGTGAGTACTCTTTTTGATACATGGCATTTGAATGGCTTCTCGGAGTTCTCAGTGCCAGTCTGCCTTCCACCAACCTCGGCGTACAAGTTGTTTAGCTACTCATGGTCTGAAATCCTTCTTTCCTGGTTGACAAGATGCAAATGACCCTAATGCACCCCAGTACTCCATGTCCTGTTCTCTTCCTCCTGGAGATTCCTGAGAATGGCCCTGATAACTTGGGAGTATCTCAGAAGGCTGCAGGCCTGCTGCTGTGCTCTGGATTCTCATAGAAAACAGAAGTCCCTGATTGGGACTAATCAGTGCTCAGGGAGAATGGCAGCTGAGATGTGGCTCCTGGACTCTTCCTGAACCTTCCAAGAGCAGATCAGTGCCATGAAGGACTCTTGAAAGAAGAACCTGACAGTCGCGATCCATCTGTTAGGTGGGATGGAGGCGTTTGCCTTGTGCCTTCTTTCCACTGTCTCTTCCATGTCTAACAACTGATCAGCACAATAAGGAGCTTCACTCAAAAAGCCCTTCACAGCATAAGTCTTCGAGGGGTGGGGAGGAGAGTTGCTGATGAGTGCATGTGCCCAGGTGTGCCTAATGTTCAGACAGACGTCCCTACATAGTAGTCTCTTGTGTCCTTGCAGCTACAGAACCACATGCTAAAATGTTTCTGCACATCAATCACTGTGGCTGCATCAAGCCCACACTTTCATTTCATTTATTAGATGTCTGTTGAACTTGGAAAGGATGTAAAGATTATTTTACTGAAGCAGGATTTTTAGTAGCTAGGGAAAAGCTTAAATCATTATTTGGGGGTGGGAAGTAAGGGCAGAGAGACTGAACATAGCCAATAGCACCAATTCAAAGAATTGTGCTATAAGGTGTCCTTCCTTCCTGTGGAAGAGGTCTTTTGTATTGACTGTTCACCTTAGGCCTCTTCTTGTCATTTTCCACTTGCCAATCGTCTACATCATAGCTCTCTGCTGGTGTGTGTAAAATGCTTACCGTATTTTTCGCTCCATAAGACGCACTCCCCCCTCCCCAAAAAAGGGGGAAATGTCTGTGCGTCTTATGGAACGAAGTTTTAAAAACCATGTAAAAAATGACTTGCTTAAACAACTTACCTGGTTGGTTTTCCGCAGCTCCATTCTTCTTCCCACGTCCCCTAGTCAGCAGCTCAAAAACACGAGCCTCCCAGGCGCTGGACACGACCAGGAGGCTCTGTGCAAACATCGCAGCAACTGCGATGTTTGAGCAGAGCTTCCTGGTTGCATCTAGTGCCTGGGAACATTGCGCAAACATCGCAGCAGCTGCGACGTTTGCACAACGTTCCCAGGCGCTGGACGCGACCAGGAGGCTCTCCGCAAACATCGCAGCAACTGCGATGTTTGCGGAGAGCTGGCAGTCGCGTCTAGCGCTTGCACAAAGTTCCCAGGCGCTGGACGCGACCAGGAAGTTCTCCGCAAACATCGCAGTTGCTGCGATGTTTGTGGAGAGCCTCCTGGTCGCATGCAGCGCCTGGGATGCTCACGTCTTTGAGCTGCTGACTAGGGGACGCGGGAAGAAGATTGGAGCTGCGGAAAACCAACCAAGTAAGTTGTTTAAGCAAGTCATTTATTAATTTCCCCTCTTTTTCGCTCCAAAATACACATGCGTCTAATGGTCCGATGCGTCTTATGGAGCGAAAAATATGGTATTTATATTTGCACATGATATGTAGCTTAGCTGTGTGTCATTCAGACTTGTCTATCTTCAGCAAACACTTTCCGTATTGACTTATATCTGCCAAGGAACCTCTGAACATCTGCTGTGGTGCCCCAGTGTGTTGCAGCAGAGGATTCTGGAGCCTGTGACAGGCCACACAGCCATTTCTCATGGGGCATTGGCCAGGCCTGGCGGGGCTTGCTGTTGCTCTATTTGAACTATGTGTAATTTAGAACAGAGTAACATTTTCCTCTTTCCAGGGGAGGTCAGTAGTGGTGAGCAAGCTATCTTTTAGGGAAGCATGTTTGCTGTTACTGATCTTTTTGACTGACGTAAGCACCTCACATGCACTCCCCAGTATGTTTTTTAAGCACTCCAGGGATCCCTCATGCCACTGTCTTAGGGTATCATATAAATTTTTGAACTTCTTTCTTTCTAAGTCTGAGGGCCAGCTTTAAATATTATAGGCCACATTTGGAGATTGTGAAACGTGCTCCCCCTTTATAGCACTTGCAGCATAAATTATATGCACTTGGGACTGAGTATGGGGCAAGAAAGTTTTAAACATTGTGTCTGCCTTGTGGTGAACCCCTATGGAGAAGTAATTTTCTGTGGTCTCCACTTGTGGTTGTCACTTTTAAATCTGATCTTAGACCTAGGATGTGCCTAGGATCTTAGACCTAGGATCAAAAACAACTTAATAAAATTTAAATTGATTGTATCGTTTAATAGTTATCTTATATTCCAGATTTCAAGAGATGAAGCAATTAACAAAATAAGGCTTGAAACAGAAGAACAGCTGAAAGGTAAGATATTCTTATTATTTAGATGAACCATTCTCAACGGGAGCCATATGGCCCCCTGGGGAGCCCTGGCACAGTTGAAGGGGGCCACAGACTGAAAACTGTGAGAAGGGGATTTTATGTGTATCTGTTTGTGTTGTATCCCTGTTTGACAGGGGGTCAGGAGCAGTCATGTTGAAAGGTTGGCCACCCCTGATTTAGACTCTTACTTTCCTTCAGATCATGTTACGGGGGAAATGCTCTATGCATTCAGCTTGCATTTTTTTATCTACGTTTTATGTCTAGAAAAGTTCCCAGAGGCTGAACCTTATGAAGTCATGGAGTCGTTTAGTGTTGTTTCCAAGGAAATCTTTAGAAATCTTGTTCTGAATGAATACAGAAGGTAAATATGGAATTTATCGTACTGTTGTGTTTAAGCGGATTGATTCATAGAGCTAAAAGGGCTAAAGACAGGATCAATCTTCTTTGCTGCGCTTTTACAACTTCTCTAACCAGCTTTCCCATCTTAAAAAAATGCCCGTGTTGACTCACATCAGAGATTTAAAAACAATGTTACGAATGATGTAAAAGCATGGGGCAAGGGGAATGAAGGTGATGAGAAGAGAAGTGAATTGGCAGAGAACAGCACAAGCCAGGGAGAGTGCAGTCAGCCCACATCTCACACGATGGTGACATTCCAGAGTCGGCGCATCAAGCAAAAATTGTGTATACTCAAAATGACCTTAAAAATCCCTTGCATCTGAAAAAATACATACGGTGCTCTCTTTTAAAAAGGATGAGAGGCAACACAAGAACCAAGACTGACTGAGGGAACAGCAGCTTCATTCTCCGATCTCAGGCTCGCTCTGGGGCATGTCTTTAGTAAGTAGCACAGAACCGCCTGTGCTATTTAAATCGTGGTGGTTCTCCCTTTCCTTGCCAAGCACATGTAGCTGAATTTGTGCAAGTAAAGTGTGCGTAAGATGCGGGCTGACAGTATATTTATCTTCCAAGCAGGCCAGAGGCCTGGTGGAATGCAAAGCTTTTTAGTTGACTCCAGCATACTGTTGAGGAAGCATAGACCAGTCTCTGGATGCAAGGAGTTTCACAGCCTGAGCCCAGCCGCAGAGAAGCCCTCTCCCACATTCCTGCCAGCCGGATGGGGGCAGGATGAGCAGAAGGACTTCTCCACCTGATCCAAATGGGCTTGGCAGGCTCCATGTGGGGGAACACAGTGAGTCGGCAGAATCCTGTTTGTCCCACCTCTGCTTCTCTTTTTGTGTGCTGCATTCAGACAGGAGCTACTACATGTCTAGAACCCAGTAATGTGTGGGCTTGATCTGTGCTATGCTCTCTTGTGCTGCACAGATAGACCAGGAGTTAGGTCATGACACCCAATGTGCACAAGTCAGATGGGGTCAAGAGGCAGCATCGGCAATCACGATTTTGCTCCCCTTATAAAAGGAATGCCTGCACATTGCTACGCTGAACTCTCATGATCCAGATGAAAAGGATGCCATATATCTACGGTTGTGGTAAATGCAGACGTTGGAAAATTCTATTCTCTGTGACACTGTTCTTTGACTTTACTCCCGCAGGTGCGATGGTCGAGACTTGACTTCGCTTAGAAATATTAGCTGTGAAGTAGACATGTTCAAAACTCTGCATGGATCTGCATTATTTCAGAGAGGTCAAACCCAGGTATTCACTCCCCACCCCCTTTATTTTTCCGTGTTTTCAGTGTTAGAAACTGATGCAGAAGTGCTTGGAATACCGAACTCTTAAATTGTTTTACAATGTTTCTAGACATCTTAATTTATCTCTTACCCTGTCAGTCGCGATGGCTAGTGCATAAATATGCAAATAATAAAGGTTTTAATATGAATAATAGTGCTCATAGCTCAGTAGTAGAGCACAAGCTTTGCGTGCAGAAGCTCTCAGATGTTGTTTTCATCAATTCCAGTGAGATCTGTGGTAGCAGGACAGGGGAAAGTCTTGGAGAATTACTGCCAGTCACACTAGATAGTACTAGGCTTACCATCGTCCCTGAATTGACGCCTAGAGCGGAACTGAGCCACTCCCAAGGGTGCACTGCGACTGCCCAATGGGCTTCCGGCTTCTGGAACGTCCAGTCAATGATGCAACAGAAGCTGGAACCCCGTTGGGCAGCCGCAGTGCACCCTTGGGAGTGGCTTGGGTCCGCTCTAGGCCGAAGCCGGCGTCTATTCCGGGACGATGGTAAGCCTAGGTAGTACAGGAGTAGATGCCCAGCGGCCCGACTCAACATAAGGAAGGGGCTTATAAGATACATTATTTATTACAGTATTTATATACCAGTACTCAATACACTCAAGGCAGTTTACATAGGCAGGTTGAACATACATCCATTTTTCAATGAGATTTTTACAAACCTATGGCACAGTTCATCCAAAATTAAGCACACATGAGCCCCATTCATTTCAGTGGGAGAAGCGTAAGCATTTAGTCATTCCCCTTGGCTGCCTCAGAGGGAAAGGTGAGACAACAAGGCTTTCTCTTCTTCCTGTTTCCCTTCAGCATTGTATCTTTCTAAATTGCAAGCCATTAGACTAAACTGCAAATTTCTTGTGTGTCTAGGCAGACGGGTAGTATGGGAACATAATAGGGAAGTAAATACATTAAAAATAGCTCTTCCCTGAATGTTTATATGAATTGAATAAGGATCTTCTATAGTGAATTCTGTCTTCTGTTTAGACAGCAATTTGTGTGTATGTATTATGTGAGAGAGGCAGATGACCCGGAGCCTGGGACTAGAACAGGGGGGTCCAACATGGGGGCTGAGAGGCTTCCTCAGACGCTTTTGAATGTTCCCAACGTTGTATCTGACGGCTACACTTCACACAAATTATTGAAGTATATTCAGGACTGAAAAACAAACGCCTGCCTAGAGGACTGACTCGCTAGTCGCTGCTGCTGGGGTGTAGTCCCTCGACATCTTCTAGGTGGGGGACTTGCCTTCAACCCATTTGAGTTCAACATCCCTTGACCTTTAAAGCCAGTAATAAAAGCTATGAGGTGGAAGTCAGATGAGCAAAGCCTGGAAATGAGTGGGGGGGGGGGGGGAGGGCGAGGGGAGGACAAGCTGGGAATTTATACCTGGTGCAGCGGACGTGTGGCCCTAAGGGAGCATACCTGCTCCCTGTCAGCCAAGGTAACGGACCTAGAGAAGTTGAGAGCTAGGGACGCAAGGCCATCTGGGACGTTGTACAGGGATCTTGCTCCCAAACTGACAGCTGTGGTGTTGTAACAGGGAACGAGGGCCTCATTTTATTGTTGTAAGCCACTTTGGGTCCCCCCTATGGAGGGGGGAGAAAGCGGGATAGAAGTCCAATTAATAATAATAATAATATCAGGAGAGAATTGTACTGAAGGAGAGGGACATACTTCTCCAGGGCTTCTCAACCTGTCCTCCAGCCTTGAAAATGGAGCGGTTTGGCGGCGCAAAAGTAGGGAGGTGATTTTTGGACCTTTTAAAAACTTTGGTTCCCGTACCCCCCAGTTAAGAATCTTTGTTCTAAGGTGTTCAGCTGGTATCCTCTTGCCTTGAGGATAGGCCTGCAGGGATGCAGGATTCTTTTCTATTCAATAACTTTGAACACGAAGAAATGCTATAGGTCAGTGCAAGGGTTCTCAACCGGTGGTACACAAGGTGGGTGTTGGTGGTACATGTGGCACCCATGGACACCCACCTCGTGTCATGGAGGCCTCTACGTGAGCCTGCAAACTCTGGTAGGAGGCTCAGCTTGGTGGCCAGAGCTCTAAAGCGTGGGTTTCATGTGCTGGGAAAAGCCCGCCCACCCGGAGCCTCTTACTGGATTTTGCAGGCTCACGCAGAGGCCTGCAACCTGGAAGTAACTGGCGATGATGATGTCATCGGCAGTTACTTCCTGTGGTACGCAGGGACCTCCACGGCCCAGTGAGTGGTACACCGTGTCAGGGGGGGGGAAGGAGTTGAGAACCCCTGGGTTAGTGGCTGGATGCTATATGCTGTCAGTCAGCAGTTAAAATGACTTTTATGAACACGTTTATTGGAATGCTGCCTCTTTTTTTTGTATTAAGTTCCTGCAAATTAATTTGAAATAAAGTTCATGGCTGCACTGTAGACATACACATTCTTAACTTGCTCAGGACATGTGCTTAGAAAATGAGAGTGAGAGTACATATGTTCTGCAGCACTATTAAAAGCTGTGCGGCATGTGTGGGATGTGTGTGTCAGTGAATGAAAAGGTCTACGTGGGCGAATGGCTTGAAATAGCAGCATCTGTGAATCAGACCTGCTGCTGCTTCAGCTTAAATTGGAGGGTGGCAAACCTTTTTGTGTGTGCTGAAAATCTTTTCAGAGGACCTGTGTATAGACTTGACTGCAGCTTCTTCTGAGGCAGTGGTTCTCAAACCTTTTAGCACCGGGACCCACTTTTTAAAATGACACTCTTATCGGGACCCACCTAGCTTTACGAGACTTTAAAAAAGGTGATCTAGAATGATATATTTATTTACTTACAAGTAATATTTATTTGCAATCCATTTGTTGTAATGAGGCAACCCTAATGAATAGTCTCAAGGCTTGAGGGGCTTAGTTATGTGACCCAGCCTTTATCTGCCCCCACTACCTATCATTGACAGACTTGGAAAATGACACCCCCTCAAAAAAAAAAAAGGCGCTCAAACATTTATCTCCCTATATTTACACAAGCTTGCAAACTGCAGGAGCTCAGCTCTTTGCAGGGTAATTAGCAGCTATCTGATTTTTGAATCATCTCAGGGCTTGTGGCAGTTACTTATCTGATCTTTCCATCACCTGGGACCCACCAGAAATCAGGTTGCGACCCACCAAGTGGGTCCCGACCCACAGTTTGAGAAACACTGTTCTAAGGTACAGCGCGTACACGTCAGTGACTTGCCCAGCTGTATTGAGGGGCTGTCTTTATTCATATTTTCTGTGTTGGCCAAGGCTGGCTCCCACAGCCAAATATGCTTAGGGATATAGTTGCTCCTGGCAATTGGTGACATAGTCCAGGCTCTTCTATCTATTCTTGCAGGAAGGGAGCAAGTAGAGCTGCAGTTGGATTTAAGACTTGCTGGTAGTTGGGAGAACCTTTAATCCACTTTTACTAGGAAATCTTTGGCACCATTACTGTGCTGATCCTTGCCTCAATCTTCTTCCCTCCTTATGTTGTCTCCCTTGTGTCGTTTTCTAACTTGTAACCCCCTTTGGTCAGGCATGTGTCCTTTTTACTCTTGCCACCTTTAGTCCTCTAGGCCAGCGTTCACCAACCTTTCAGTTTCAGACCTCATGGAACACTAAACTTACAATTTTGAATCCCGCGGTCCATGACGTCATTGGCCGGAAGCCCTGCCCCCCTGAAGTGACGTTGGCGGCCTGCCAGTGGCAGAAAACAGGTCCAGCGGGGGGTAGAAAGGCTTGGCTGCCAAATTGCTGCTGATTTCGGCGGCTGGACACCCCACTGACAACCCCCTGGGTGATGTCCATATTTCTCCATGGACCACCAAAATTTTCTCGCAGACCACCAGTGATCCGCGGACCACCGGTTTGCGACCGCTACTCTAGGCTACTTCTGAAGACAGTACGTCTATCTCTCTCTTTAGTTGGGACACTTCTGCCCTCATGGACTCCAAGCCATTCTAGTCATCTGCCAGGAACACGAGGGATTGTTTGAAAAGAAATCAGAAACATTCCTGGCTCTTCTGTGGCACATCAGCACACTGAAAGATGAAGGGAAAGTAGCCTCAGCTAAGTTGCGAAAATGCCCCTGTCTAGAGTTGTCAGCCCTGGAGGCAATTCTTGCTTGACATGGCCAAGTGGATATTTACAAGTCTGTCTTGAGTATGTTACCAGTATTACTGCAGTTAATGTTTAGCACAGGGGTGGCCCACCTTCCACCATTAGGGCCTCTGTGTTCTTAAGAGTTGTGTAGAAGCCAGAATCTTGGCAGCTGCAAGTGCTGATGGTGCTGCTAAAGCAGCTGCACCTGCTGAAATGCCGTCACCTATACAACCATTAAAGGTTGTCTCCCATTCATGTTGAAAGGTTTGCCACCCCTGGTTTAGCACATAGTTTGCCAAACAAAGTGGATACACCAATAGCCACCATCTTGGGTGAAGTGTAGAACAGTGTTGCATTTAACATTTTTAAGATATTTCATTGGCATTTGACCCAAGTTGAACGGTCTGCCTGCCTGACGTTTTGAGTGATATTTGCTGCTCTTGTTTTAGACCTGTTATATTGCTATTCTTCATACAGTTTTCATTTGTAAGCTGCTTTAAAGGCCCTTGCATGAAAAAAAACTAAAATACTAATGAATGAATTTGAGATTGGAGATACCCGGACTCAAATCCCTGCTCAGCCACAAAGCATACTGAGTAACCTTGAGTTACTCAGTTGCCTGAGTAAATATCTCAGCCAGATCAACTGCATAGGGTTTGTAAGGGAAGATAGGGGGCAGGAACTCCGTGCCTATAGCATTCAGCCCCACCCTTCTACCCCTGTCTCTCCAGTTAGACTGGATTGAAACTGGAACGGTAACTCCTGCCTCCACCCAAAGCTAGGGAGTTCCAGACAGAAGGAATCCACTTGGAAGATCTCCTTCCTAGGTTTAGCAGAGAACCCCAAAATGGTCCCCTTAATTCCAGACAGTAGCTGAAGGCAGTCTGACTTCAGGAGGGACAGCCAGCTCCTCCTGAACTAACAGTGACCAGGCAAGTAAAACAGTAAAATAAAGGAATTTTATTAACAGGCGTTGAAAATACACTAAATGAAAGAAGGATAAAAGGGATGGCAGTTGCAGAAATGAAGTAGACGCAATGGGCAGCAAGATGGGCAACCGTTGTTGTCGTCAATGCGTTCAATGTTCCGGATAAGAGCCCAGGGCAAACGTACCAAGAGGTGTGTACGTGCGTGCATGACCCTGCTTTTTATAACCTTAGATTTCCCTCTTGGATTGAATACTTGGGGGGTCACCTGAACCCCTAGATTTTTCTGCTTTGGGGAATCAGGTGAACTTTACCATCCAATGAACTGAGCTTTGGTCGAAAACGTTGACTGTCATTAATGCGGAAAGAAAGCAGCATGGCAGAAAAGCTAGTGGTAGATTGAAAGGAGAAAGAAGGTATATGGGGAGAAAAAGGAAATGAAAGGTGATCTAGGCGCAATTCACCATTGGGATCAGCATTTCCAGGCATATCCTTTGTCATGAAGACTCGCCATGTGAGTTGGGGCCATTGTCCCTGACACGGGTGTGATGGCTCCTACTCACATGACTCTCAAATGTTTGATGTGGCAGTACCAAGATTAGTGGCAAATCTAACTTCTAGATCAACTCATAGTAAGTGTAATGACTAAAGCTTGACGTTCACCATAAATCCAAGCTGTGTAGGCCAAATCCTGCATGCTCGTTGGTACCCTTGAGTGAATTTATGCACGCTTAGAGCTGTAGTTTTAAAGTATGGTAGTTTTGGGGTTTTGAAGCATTTCTATTTAAGTTGCTGTTGCTTATTTAATGCTGCCCCCTTCCCAAAAACAAACCTCTAGCTATATTTTCATAATGCCGTTCTTTTGTTGTAGGTTCTCTGTACAGTAACTTTCGATTCCTTGGAATCCAGTGTCAAATCTGACCTTATCACAACAGCTGTAAGGTATGTGCCACTCTTCTTCACTTCCCCTCCATCCCACTTCTGGGCTTGGCACCTGTTGGAATTGGGAAATAAATTTATTTATTTATTTATTTAAGATTTTTATCACGCTTTCTCCTCCCATAGGGGGGACTCAAAGCAGCTTTCAACAATATAAAACATTAGTAAAATCTAAAACCACAATACAGAATATAAAAGCAGGAGTAAAAAAGTTAAACAGGAGTAAAAGCACCTCCTGTTTAACTTTAGTGGACCACTAAAATAGTTAGGCTGGGGTAGCTAACTCAGAGGGCTTGTTTAAAAAGGAATGTTTTTAGGCCCCGCCGGAAGGCCTCCAAAGAGGGAGCAGTTCGTAAGTTTAGAGGGAGGGAATTCCATAAGGTCGATGCCACTGCTGACAAGGCCCTGTTACTTGCCGCTGCCCCTCTCACCTCTGAAGGCGACGGTTATTCTTTAGGATCTTCAGAGCAATGTAGTTGACTGGCATTAACGGGCTTGATCCAACTTTTAAAATTTAGAACTAATCTCTTAAAAGAATTGAGGCTGTTCATCCTATTTAAAAGGCTATTAGAAAAACAAAAAATTGGGAAGCGCCATAGCTAAACCAATATTAGAGATACACGAAGATACATTTTAACTGAAGGGACTGAAAGTTAAGGGCCTGCTTGTTTAGGTCGGTTTTGAGGATATCCTTGGTTCTAGATCTGTTGCTTATACAGTACTCTTTTCCTTTATAACCAGGAGTGGTAGCCTATTTTGCATGGCCTTCAGAATCATTATAGATAGATAGATAGATAGATAGATAGATAGATAGATAGATAGATAGATAGATAGATAGATAGATAGATAGATAGATATTTAATTGTGATTTTATTAATTAACATGCATATTCATTTGGATAAAAAGCAAATGATTAAGTAAATTACTTAATCAGTTAATGGTACCACTCTCTTGTAAACTTGTATACAGTCAGGTCACATCCTACACAAGGGTTAGGCTCTGGATTCAGTGTGTAAGGAGAAAACCGTGTATAGTCGAAACTACCTTAAATCTGAAAAATATGTACTTTTAAAAAACTAAAATACAGTCAATTCTCCCTACCCATGGTGGTTAGGTTCTTAGAAATCCTCCTGGATCACGAATTCATGGATACTGAACCATTTATTGTATGGGATCCATGGGGTTCCGTGCAGGGGGTTACTTACCTGCTGCCTCCGGAGGTTCCCTGCTGATCGCGGGTGTCATTAAGTCCCTGCAGCATTCAGGACCTTCCTGAGTGCAACAGGGACATTCAAAATGGTGCCCGCAACCAGCGCTGGGCCCTTAGACGTGGCCAGGGGAAGCCTCAGATGCTTTCCTCAGGCATTTCAAAGCGCTCCGTGCTGATCGTAGGTACCATTTTGACAATCCCTGCTGCCTAAGGAAGGTCTCTGTAGGCTTAGGCAGCAGAGATCACGGAAAGTGAGACACACCTCGCGAATGGCGTGAGGTGGTCTCAGTCCTGGTGCTTGTGGATACACGAGAATTGACTGTACGCTATTAGAGATGCGAGAACTAAAACAACTGAGAGAACAGCAGATTCATTCTCCCATTTCATGCTCGCCATGGGGCGTATGCTAGTTAAGTGGAATGGCTGATGGAATAGCCCATGCTATTTAAACTGTTGGTTTTCTCTTGTTTTTTGTTGCCAAGCACGTACACTTGAATTTGCACAAGTAAAACGTGCATATGATGCGACCTAACTATGTGTAATTTAGCCTTCTATCTAGTTTATCTAGACGGTCTCTCAGCATGTTTAATGTCAAGAATTGTTATTTGCCTCAGTCTCATTTTAAGAAATTACAGTATTAAAAACTAATAAATTAACATGTTTATGTACTACTTGACTTTTTCTTCCTGTTCTTTTTCTTCCTGTTATCTCTTCGTATTCAACTCTTTCCTTCCCAATTTGTGCAGTTTTCTCTTTGCCTCCAACCTTCTCCTCCTCCTCCTCTTTTTTTTTTTTTGGCGCAATATGCTTTTAGATTGTAAGCCTGCAGACAGGAACTTGCTATGTTTTTGTACAATATGTAGTGCAGTGGTTCCCAACCTTCTGTCCCTTTAAGATGGGATTGGGATCCAATGGGGAACCCGTAGGTAATTGCACCTGTCACTTCTGGGTTCTTGCTGCCGCCGCTGCCAAATACAAGGAACAACCCCCCCCCCCAGTTTTAAAAAAACTTTCTTACCTGTGTTCAGCGATGGCAGCAGCTGTCTAACCATGTTGGAGGTCAGGTGTATAGGCAGCAGCGAGAACCCGGAAGTGACTTGCTGACGTCACTTACGGGTCTCTGTCAGCTCGCCTCGCCAACTTTCCTTAAGGGGAAAGATTTTTTTGAATGCGTTACCTGGGGGAGTCGTGACCCCCAGTTTGGGAACCACTGATGTAGTGTATATTACCGTTTGGTGCTTTTATAAATATAATAAATGAGGAGGATGGATAGGGAAGATAGAGCCTTACTAAAAGAATTAATATATTATTATATTACTCACCCAGTTATAAGTAGTATTTATTTATACTTATTTTCTATTTTCAGTGGGATAAAAGAGAAAAATTTCATGCTCCATTATGAGGTATGACAGCTTGCCATCACTTGAGCTTTTTTTTTTTTTTAAAGCATTTGAGTTTAATCAGACTTAATTATTCTAAAGCTTAGGGCTGATTATCACACTGCACTTCTTTTAAAAAAAAAACTGTCTTTGATTCAAAGTCTTTTCCTGGGCCCTGAAGTCTGTGGCAAGGTTCCTGTAAGGAAGGCCAGTGGACCTAAAATTGTGGCTGTTTTTTATTTGCATTTTTATTTTTTAGGGTCATCTTACTCTAGAGGTTGTACTGAATTATGATATGTGGATTCTGTTGGATTGAATTTGTTTTGCAAAGATTGATGCGTGATTTTACTGTTATAAGGTTCTTTGTGTACTAGATCTAGAAAAGCGGCCAGTAAGTATCATAACGAAAGGCCCTTTCTGCCTGTACTGGCCTCTGAAGGAATGGGCCCCCTTCCACTCACCCCCCCTGCCTAGAGTCCTTGGCGAGGACAGAACTCCTGCTGTTACTGCTGATGCATCTCATGCCACCTGTGTTCCCTTTTCAGTCTGATGACAGCCAGTCTCACTTTACTGAACAAATGAGAAGACTCCTCTCTTCCTGGTCACTTGTGTTTGGCAGGGATGACATTGGCCCATTTTGTCTGTTCAGGGAAGAGCACTGCCGCAAGAGAGTGCTGGGGGGGGGGGGAAGTTCCAGCATGGAGCGAGTGTGCGACAGCAGCTAGCTGGGATCTGTCCTTTCCAGGGTGCAGACTATTTATTTATTTAAAAAAATTATATCCTGCCTTTTCCTATGCCAAAGGCAAATGCCCAAGGCGGCTAACAACAGAAGTTAAAATACATAATTTAAAATACATAACTATGCAACTATTCAGGGAAACAATATTGCTAAAAGCACTCTGCAGTCTGTTAGCCACTGGTGGCAGGGAGACAGCGTTCTCCCTTGCAAGGCTCATACAAGTGGAAGATAGCTTGATTTCACACATTATCTCATTTAGAGAGCAATTTGTGGATGAACCTTTAATATTCCTAACTATTATCAAAATTATTTTGACCGTGGAACGTATTAGTCTTCTGAATATTGGAGATAATGGGAAATTATTATGAAAGCGGATTCAGCTTGAATATTAAGGCAGCTATAGGGCCTTTGTGCAATTTTATAACATGGTTGAAAACTTGAGAGTTTTTGGTTTCAAAAGAGAAACATCCTTCATACTTTGAAATATACACTGACAATCCCAAAATGCCTTAAAACTTGGTATTAATTTAAACTCCGTATGTACAAAGTAGCATAGCTTTTTTACCCAAAATGCTTATAATTTTAGACACACACCTGCACGTGCACACTTTATAAGTAAAGATAATTTAATGGACATGGAAAACTAATGGAGAGTTTAATGGATTGGAAATGAATAGTTTATCTTCACTTGGAATTATAGTATATAAATATTCAGCTTGATCCTATGCAGAGTTAAGTATGCTTGAAACCCATTCAGTGAGTTGAGGTGTGCATAACTCTATGCAGGATTCCCTTTTTTATTACAGTAAAAGTGAACTATTGAAAATATGTGGCTCCACATTTTGAACCAACTATTTTCAATGGGGTTTTTTTCGTTCCAAAGATTAGCTTATAATTACATCTGCGAATGATTCACTGTGTTCTACAGTCTGTATATTTTTATACTTCTGGATAAATTTCATGGACTTTGCCTTAAAATAAATGCTAACCCGTCAAGAGAACATGTTATGCTGACTTGTATATGGAAATGTTGCACTTTTGCAGTTCCCTCCATATGCAACGAATGAAATTGGCAAAATTACGGGCGTAAACAGAAGAGAACTTGGTCACGGTGAGTAAAAGCTAAAGAAGTTGAATAATTGTACTGAAAAAGACTCGTACTGCTTGTATTCATGGCATAACATTTTACTTGTAGGTGCACTTGCAGAAAAGGCTTTGAAGCCAGTGATTCCCAGCGATTTCCCTTTCACAATACGGGTTACTTCAGAAGTATTGGAGTCCAATGGTATTGACTTTTTTCCCTCTTAAGCCACTTTTACTGTTAAGAATTTAGAAAAAGGAGCTGGTAGTGTTTTGAAATCTCCAGTTAATTTAACACTGCAGTAACTTGTGTGAAGTTTCTGAAATGCAGCAGATATTTGGGACAGTAATGTGCAACCCCTGTCTAGAAGGGGAAGTATCTATGTCCAGGAAGGATACAAATCAAAAGATAACAGTTGTACTTCCTGGTGAATGAGACTGTAGCTCAGCTGTAGAACACCTGTTTTGCATGCAGAAGGTCCCAGGTTCAATCCCTGGTAGCTCCAGAAAGGGAGGTTGGGAAAGGCCCCTCCCTGTCTAAAGCCATGTAGAGCTGTTGCCAGTCAGCAGACAGTACTGAGCTCGATGGACCAAGGAGGATTCGTGACTTTTACATGTTCATATTGCTGGGAACCTTTCCCACATGTAGGTGAATTTTAGAAAGGCACGAAATACTTCCTGAGCTTTTAATAGATGATAGATTTGTATTCTATTTTTGCTGCTTTTCCATTGCGATGTGGTTTTTAATATGTTCAATTTAGTGGTGTTGATTTGTTAGCTGGCTTGGTCTTGATCCAAATCTTTTAAATAAATACGTTTCAAAACAAAGATTGTTCAGCGAACTTCTGCCTTCTCTCTAGGCTCATCATCAATGGCTTCTGCGTGTGGTGGGAGTTTAGCGCTGATGGATGCAGGTAATGCAGTCCACAGAACGTACGAAGCGGATGTTTTGGGCACATAGGTTAGAGGGTTTTTCAGTTTGAAAGTGGCATCATACCTCAGAAGTATATTTTGTTTTTGTTGTTAGGAGTCCCAATCTCCTCTGCTGTCGCAGGTGTTGCTGTGGGTTTGATTACCAGGTCTAATTCGAACAGAAATGGAGACATTGAGGATTATCGCTTGCTGACAGACATTCTGGTGAGAGTTCTTAACTGTGTCTGTTTCTCAGTGCTAGATCTTGTCAATCTAGAAGATCTGTATTGTATATTTAGAACGGTCAAGATTCTCCACTAAGGTAATCAGAATTGAGTGCTAAGAAAAGCTCGGCTCTATGGCCCATTTGCTTGCTAGCTTACTTGCTTGCTTCACAAATCCATAGTGACAGCGGGAGATTTTGCCGTTTTTCCAGTATGGACAACTGATGATGTGTGAAGTGCCCTGAACAGTATAAAAAACACTATACAGATCTCTGTTTTCCAACAGAAGTCAGAACATGTGAATAGATACAGACGATACACATTTTTCCGTTACTAAGCAACCCAGCACGCCCTCCATTTTATAGATACAGTTCCCAATTGGACAACACATGCTTTGGTTGGCCAGTGTATGCAGTACCTGACTGACACGTGTCCATGTATTTTGACTGGGTAGAAATGCTAAATTCTATGCTAACACTGCCAGTCGCAAACATTTTATAACATCATATGAGCAGTGAAGCATGCCTTCAATGTTCATCACATGCTTCAGTGAGCTTCGATTGGCCACAGCATCACCCTGGATATGTACACAAATGTTTAACCTGGTTTTTATAACTGCTTCTCTGAAAACTTGGGAGTTATAAATATTTAGCTTGAGCTAGTTCACTTCAGTGTCTTCACTGGAGTCTTCAGCACCTTTGCTGGTTTAAAGCTTGTTACCTATTTCTCCACGGTGCTGCTGGGAGAGTCCTGAAAGTGTCCTGTCCCCCCCCGCCCAGTAGTGATTTATTTTTATCAATTTTTCACATTTTTATACCGCCTTTCCTCCAAGGAGCGCATAGTGTACATGATTCCTTCCCTCCTTTTGTCCTCGCAACAACCCTGTGAGGTAGGTGAGGCTGAGAGATAGTGACTGGCCCAAGGTCACCTAGGAAGGGCTGAGCGAGGATTTGAACTCGGATCTTCCAGTTCCAAGTCCAACTTCCGAGCCTCTACACCCGTCCGGCTCATTTTGTGAGAATGGGCTTCAGTGTTGCGTTTATTCTGGGGAAATTGATCTACCAGTTGCAGCAGAACTTTCATCCATCTGGTGTGTTTGGAACTGAAACAGATAACTTGGGTCTGAGGATGGGATCTCTGTAGCCTTGGGAAACAATTGGAATGTGCTTATTTTGCAGGGGATAGAGGACTATAATGGTGATATGGACTTCAAAATGGCTGGAACGAATAAAGGAATCACTGCCTTACAGGTAGGGTTACCAGAAACGCCCGGCACTCTGCCGGGACTGGGGGGTGTGGCCGGGGGCGTGGCCGAGGGCGGGGACTTCCTCCCTTGAGGCTGGGAGCTCTCCGGAACAGCCCGAGTTCACTCGGTCCGTTCCGGAGAGCTCCCAGGCTCGTCGCGTACTTGCGCGACGCTGGGAGCTCTCCGGAACAGCCCGAGTTCACTCGGTCCGTTCCGGAGAGCTCCCAGGCTCGTCGCGTATTTGCGCGACGCTGGGAGCTCTCCGGAACAGCCCGAGTAAACTCGGGCATTTCCGGAGAGCTCCCAGCGTCGCGCAAATACGCGACGAGACTGAGAGCTCTCCGGAACGGACCGAGTGAACTTGGGCTGTTCCGGAGAGCTCCCAGCGTTGAGTGCTTCCAGGAAGATTAGGGACAGAGACGTGCTGCAGCAGGCAGCACAGTCTCAGAAGTGCTCCGGCCGGCCGCGATGCAGCCGGCCGGCCGGGGCCGGGACTAAAGTACAGTTGGGGGGGACGGGGGGACAAAAGGGGCTTACCGGGACTTTCCCGGTCATTTCCGGGACAATGGTAAGCCTACTTACAGGTAGCCTCTTAATTCCATCAGCCATTTCAAAACATGGCACTGTTGATATATTTAAATAAGTCTTTAATTTTTCACTGGTGTGTTTTTAGGCTGATATCAAACTGCCAGGAATACCCCTAAAAGTTGTAATGGAAGCTATTCAGCAAGCCACAGGTGAGTGCCGAACCCACATCATTCAATCATTTCAGTACTGTTTGGGTTTGTTTTCATAAAGGGAATGTTCAGTCATCTTATGAACAGGAATCAGGATGAGTTATAAATCCCATATGTCCACAGCCGTATATCTGCCTAGGCTTTTAGCCTTCTGTTATGTTTTGGTGGCATATATAGCAGGGGTGGCCAAACTTGATTAAAGTAAGAGCCACATACGATAAACTTCAGATGTTTGAGAGCCACAATATTTTAGAATCATTTAAATTCTTAAATGTATTTACTCATCCTGAACATTCAACTTATGTTTTAATCCAGTGGACTCTCAGTTTATTCCTGGTCACTAACTATAAAGCTTGAAAATTTCTTATTTACCTTTTATATATTTATTGTGATGCAAAAAGGAGCTCAGCCAACGTGTTTCCGAGAGCTGCACATTGTACGTCAAAGAGCCGCATGTGGCTCAGGAACCATAGTTTGGCCACCTCTGATATATAGCTAGGCCTTCTAAATGAGAGAGGTTTTTGAGAGTTCCTGTTAAGCCTTAAAGCATATACTTGAACTTTACCAGTGACCGTTGTCTCCTTTTTTCCCCTTGCCCGCTCCTACTAAGTTGCCATCCAGAGAAGAGCCTCATCAATATATAGTGGAGATGGGTGGAACGAGTGGCCTTGCACAGTGATCTTTAGTATGATTACACACTTCCCTCGTTAGCCGTACCTAATTTGTTCCTGAAAACAGCCCTTACAATGAAAATCTGGATGAGTACAATTATTACATTAACTTAAATTGGAAAAATTCTAATTTATTCCAAATCCATTCCAAGGGGGTGGGAAATGATGATTCACCTCACTAGGTGTCATGACAATGCAGAACCAGCATGAACAGTCACAGAAATACAATCAACAAGACAAAAGCTTAACATTCCTACACAAAACAGAATGGAATACAACCTGTGTGGTGTTGCACAGCAGTTACAGCTCTTTGCAGGGTTGTGGCATCATTCAACTGCAGGGAGGTGGAGGGGTTTTAAAGTGCACTGGAAATGATACAAAAAGCTGGACACAAAAACTGGGTGGATACACGAGATGGATTTCTGCCTTCTGAATGTCCTTGCCAAGCATAAGGCTGGAAACAAATCTGCGTTTAGTTTAACAAAATGACTACCCAAGACTGCCACAAGCCCTTGCTGTGGTGCAACAGTGCAAAAGGTTTGCTTGATTAGTCATGTTAGAAGCATTACGAAAGAGAGGCAACTTTCCCTGTAACCAAACTGGTTTTTTTGTTTTTAAAACAAAATGTTAACATGTGTGTTCTATATTTAAACTGGAATTTTTTCCCTTCTAGTGGCAAAGAGAGAGATCTTGCAAATTATGAACAAAACAATTGCAAAGCCTAGAGCAAGCAGAAAAGAGAATGGACCCCTTGTAGGTAATAGCTTGTGCACCAAACTACATGAATTTTATTTATTTATTTATTTATTTATTTAAAGAATTTGTATCCCGCCTTTCTCCCAGCAAGGGCACTCAAGGCGGCTTACAACATTAAAATAAACATGTACATAGGGTGTTGGCAGGGGCTGTCCCTCCTTTTCAGATTTGCAAAACCTGCTTCCTGCTTTTAAGAACAGTGGCTGGTGAAGGATACTAGTCACAACCTGCAATGACTGCTTTATTTTTTGTATATTTCAAGCCCCCCCCCCCCGAAAAAAAAACCTTTGGGATGCTATAGCATCCCTAAGAGTCTACCTGGCATCCTAGTTGTTGTAGTAGTCATTGCCCTGAGTTGTTCATCTGAGGTTCTGTGTTTGGAAATGCCATTCCTAAAAAGCCACATGTACAAGATGTGGCTTGATTTTTCTTTATGCCTGCAATCCCCTGAGGACAATAGCTACTAGCCCACCCTCCTGCTGACATTGGCAAGGGGTGGGATGACGTCACCAGAGGGCTTTCCCTGATAACTCCATGACCATCAAAGTTAGGTGATATAATCTGCACGCAATTAGAGAGGTGTGTTTTGCTAGTCTCCCTTTAGAGCCAGCTGCTGGTTTGTGGGAGGCTTGCTCACTTACTCCCCAGTAAGTGTACGAGGCAAGTGTTCCTGGGACAACATAGGGAGCTAGCAATAGTGACTATATTTCAAAGTAGACATGTTTAGGGAATTGATTTTGTTTTGCTGACTCTTTCAACTTCAAGACAGCCTACCAAACTTCCCTTGTGTAGCGACATGTTGGGTTGTTGTTCTTTTCTCTTATGTAGCAACCCTCCTTGGAGTTACTGCATTCAGTTTTGTCACGCTTTCTGTTTGCAGCCATTCAGCCAAGTCCAGGCGTCTTTCACCAGCCTGCTTGTTGTGCTACGTCTCTCCACACTTTCCCCGTTTAATTCTTTTTTCTTTGGGCTTTTAATACACTGGTTATATTTTGAGTCCTCGCCTGCCTAGTCCGTGTAAACTGGTAATTGAGTGGGTTGTCCCATCTGTAGAACTGCTTGGGTTCACTATTTAGAAGACCAACTTCCTGT
Organism: Plestiodon gilberti rubricaudatus; assembly: GCA_026170595.1. Lineage (NCBI taxonomy): Eukaryota > Metazoa > Chordata > Lepidosauria > Squamata > Scincidae > Plestiodon > Plestiodon gilberti. The sequence continues at coordinate 9,427,196 of JANXHW010000001.1, forward strand.
GTAGCGAAGGACATCAAAGCTGTGTTAAATAGAATTCAGTGAGCTGTATCAGGTTTGTCGGCAGTTGAAAGGTGTGGTGAACCCTCTTTTTGTTCCCTTTTCCCCTTGCTTCCCTTAAGGGAACCTTTTAGGGTTGATACGAAAGAGACTCGGTTGGGTTTCTTGGGCCCTCCACCATTGAGGCCCTGCTCCACTGCATGGTCCAGCTCTTTTGTGTATTGCTCGTCATCTTCATCTGACAGTAAAGAAACAATAGATCCTAGGCAGTCCACCTATAGGTCTTATAGAATTGGCATGGGCTAGTCCATGGGCACTCGGGCCCACCAGACCAGGTTGGAGGTTGATCTTCACTCGTCCAATCAGGAAAGCAGAGGGACGTTCCTTATCAAGATATTTAAGATGGAGAAATGAGGAATTCTCTAGGCAGGGGTTCTGCCTAGATACGCCGCAGAATTTTATTGTCATTTTGTCTTTAACCACAAGACCTGTCTTTCGCCTGTTTCCAAGACCCAGGTTTGTTTAATTGCAAGTGCCTGTTTGTCTGTTTTTACCAGCACTCTTTTTCATTTTGTGGTTGTGCGAGTTACTTGCCCATTGTTTCTGCCAAGCGCTAAGAGTTGGGTCCCATTGTCCCCAGTAACTTTTCGGGCATACTCAGATGGAGGGTAAGGGTTAGGGCTAGGGATTGTTAGTTTTTTCCCACATGCATAGGCCAGATGGACAGGAAAGTTCACACTTTGACATAATTAACTTTAACAATATTTCAAAAAAAAAAAACCTGTCTGGCACTGAATGTAATCAACTGTAACATTTGGCAAAAATGTGGTCTTATTAGCAGAAAGTGCTTATGACGTGACCACTCTGCATTTCAGAAACTGTTCAGGTACCATTATCAAAAAGGGCAAGATTTGTTGGTCCCGGAGGTTATAATTTAAAGAAACTTCAAGCTGAAACTGGTGAGTTGTCTTGCTTTAGATGCAGTTCATAATGTTTGTTAGTTTCTGTTGAGCGCGGAGCAAGTCTTACCTTTGTAAATTGCTGCACGTGGACCATGTCTGGAGAGCAGAAACAGAAGACGTAATAGGTCTGATTAAACTCCACTTCTGTTGGATGTGCTATGGGCTGCCATTCAAAATAGCTTTTTCCATACAATGTTTTGCCATGCAAAACGGGTCAGAAGTGGAGTGGGGCATCAGAAGGGTCTACTGCTCCATTCTGTGTTGCGTCTTAGAGTTGACAATTCAGACCGAAAGTGGTAAAGAACAAATAAAGATTCATGGTGTGGGCCAGTGCAGGTGGCATGGGAATAGATCAAGGAACTGTATCTTCCCAACCTCTCTCCCCCTCATGCAAATTATTAGTAGTAATAGTTATATTTCTATCACACTCTTGCTCCAAGAAGAGCAGGACAGTAAAAGGGGGTACTATGGTTGCGCTGCTTCAGTGCAAGGTTACGTTAGAAGCTGTAGTCCAGCGTTTCTCAAAGGAGCCCTGGGGTTCCCTGAGACCCGCCTTAAGGGGCTCCATGAGCACACCATAAGTGGCCACCATCTGCTCACTCTGCGCATGCACCAGAGTGCTCTGGTGCTCCCTGACACTTGGAGCATGCACCAGTGGGACTCCCCAAGACTATTGGGGTATAAAGGGCTCCGGGGACCAAAATGTTTGAGAACCACTGCTATACTCACTTTGGGGACAGAAAGGCGGGGTATAACTGTGTTAAATAAATATTGTAAATTGTTAAAACTCTCCTGTACAGCCAGTTTGGTGTCTTAAATGTTAATTGTACCTACATTTTATTCCACAGGGGTCACTGTTAGCCAAATAGATGAAGAGACGTTTTCTGTATTTGCTCCAACGCCAGCTGCAATGCAGGAAGCACGAGAATTTATTACTGAAATCTGCAAAGATGATGTAAGGGCATGTTTTAATCTTTTTAGATTTCTGTATTATGCATACTTTTGTATACTTTTCTGCCACAGGGATCCTTCCTTTAAAAATAATTTCTAAACTTTTTGGATAGGGTGAGCTATTATAATCAAGTGGAATCCAGCAGTTGGTATCGAAAGAGCTACTCTGAGCAAGTGCAAGGGCTTACATGTGCCCAGTGCAAATTTCAAGTTGTTTTTTGCCATATCACTGTCTGCTTTTGAAACTCATCTTGGTCTCAAAAGCAGAGGCCCAAAGACCCCTTGCATGTGTGGGAACAGTTTTGTCCTTTGGATCTTGATCACTATATTTTCTGCCTGTTTTATATGTTGGTCTTACTTTTTGTTTGTTTTTTTTCTATAGCAGGACTATCAGTTGGAATTTGGAGCTATTTATACAGCCACAATAACTGAACTAAGGTGAGAAAAGCCCGTCTGCTGAAGCGGATGAGGTTTGGCAATTGTGTGTGTGTGTGTGTGTGCGCGCGCGCGCGTTTATATACTATGATGCCAAGATGTTGCCATTCAGTAGCTGTGATATCCATAATACTGTATAGGGGCTTCCCTCTTCTCCCTGGAAGTAGGGAAATATGTTGGCAAATAAAAGATGGTCCTCATGCCTAGAAAAAGTTGCTTAAAACTGGAATCCCTCGAGAATTGTGATAACATCTTCAAAGTTTCAGTGAGATAAAGATTTAAAATCACTTTGCACTTCAAAAGAGGTCAGAAAATAGTGAGTGAAATAAAATGCATACTCCAGTATTGGGTGAAATGAGATTCCTTGAAAGCAAACAAAGATTGGAGGGAAGAGGTGAAATAGTTGTGCATAAAAAGATGGAAGTAATGCAAGTTTCGTTGTTTTTAATGCAGAGATATTGGAGTGATGGTAAAATTGTATCCAAACATGACTCCTGTTCTACTCCATAATTCACAACTGGATCAAAGAAAGGTATTTCTGTTTTTCCTTCCATTCCAATAATAAGTGGCAAAGTAACCTTTTTCTGGTGCTGTTTTTTTCACTGCTGGAGAGTTGGTGCTAAGTAGGTGACCTTGTGCCAGAGAGTTGAGAATACTCTCTTTGAAATGCTCCGTATGTTGGGTTTACTTTATGTTCAGCCCCAAATACAATCACCATATTTGGAATTTAGGAAGAAAGCTACAATTTGACTTGACCCAGCCTTTTGTATCCAAGATCCAGATCTGCTTTGTTAGTTGATTCTTGAGTGTTTGTCAGTTTCCTTTTCCAAAGACCTGTTGGTGTCTGTAGTTCCATATTTCTAGTGGGCAAAACATAGGGAGAAGGAGGGAAATTGTATTTAAATGCATAGCATTGCATTTTGTAAGGTATATTGCATGATCGAGCAGGGTGACTTGTTTGAAAACCGATAACAAAAAATTTAGTGAGAAAATGCATCATTCAGCTACGGGCTTTTGCCACGGTTGCCCACAAGGATATGAACTACTCTGGTTTAGTGAGGATGGACAGAAGCAGAGAACCCTGCAACAAGTACCATGAGTCCAAGGGGCCTATAGATTTATTATATTATAGATATTATATTATTAAATATATTATATTTCTTAGATTATAGATGAACCCTAAGGGGCCTATAGATTTGTCTTCTCAAGCAGCAGCCCTCTCTTGCCTCATGATAAATTGCTTTTGAAACCAAGGGTAGTTGCCAATGCAGTTTGTAATACGACAGTCAAGTGTTCAAAGGAAAATATTGGACTGGGAGGCACAAGTCTGTTGCACGAGCATAAGCAGCTCTAAGAACATCTTTTTTTAAAAAGGCAATTTGTAACTACAATTGGAAAATTGTAGAGGGAAGTAGAACAAGCCCTTGAGGCAGGACGAATCTAACTGATCAGCTTTGAGCACCTCCACTGATGCATAAGTGAGATCTGTCTGTGATGCCAATCACATGCAAATGGGAGATGGGAAGTTTGGGTATGAATTCTAATAAGAGGGGCTTTTTTTAGCAAATGCTTGTATATTCGTTTCAGTGACTCTGGAAATAGCCTCAAACTGTAAATACAAAATTAATGAACTATGTGCATTCTGTTTTAGATTAAACATCCTAGTGCTCTTGGACTGGAAGTTGGCCAAGAAATTCAGGTAATTCTAGAATATATGAAAAACCTCTAGGCCAGCGTTTCTCAAAGTGGTGGGTCACGGGCATGGCTGATATTCATCATCATTTGTTGATACGGTCAAAGACCAGCAAGAACAAAGTACAACCATAATAAAAACAGAAAACAAAACATTACATGCATTGCTGGTTATAAAAACTAAAATTTAACAAATGAACCCAAATATATACAAGAAACAGAGAAGCAGAGAGTGAATAGATGTTAAAAATGTTCCTCGTTGCTAACAATACCCTTACGGGTTTTGCAAGCAGTTGCCAGGAAGCTTGTGCTCCGAATTGTAAACAGAGGATTAGTTCCCATAAGGAGTTTCTGGGTCATCACTACATCAGACAAGCCTGGGAATTCCCTAGTCTTGGGAGAAATAAACTTGGCACGGATTCCCTGATAGAATGTACAATGAAACCGAACGTGCTTTATTGTTTCCACTTCTCCCGAGCCACAAGGGCAAACTCTTTTCAGGATAGGGATCATCCTGTAGCAACCCTCGACAAATGCCGAGGGGAGCACTCTCCACCTGGCTAGAAAGAAAGTCCTCTGGTGCCTCGGGAACTCAAGTAGTGAAAGATAGGTGGCCGGCACAACTATATATCTGACGTCGTCTGCGGCTAAAAAATTTGGGGTTCTGCTGATATCCCCCTGCCACTCAATGTCTAATAACCTCTGCCTTGTGACCACTCTCGCATGATCTAGATCCATTGCCAAAATGGCCTTGGGGGAGAACCCCAGGTGCCTCAGCTTCCTATGGACTGCCTTAAGCCAGGACGATAGAAAATTGTCTTGTAAGATTAGAGATGCTAGGCCCTGGGCAATGAAATTTAGATTAAGCCAAAAATTAATGGAGGCAAGGGAAACCCTAGCCTCCATTTTTAAAAGAACATAAGAAGAGCCCTGCTGGATCAGGCCAAAGGCCCATCTAGTCCAGCTTCCTGTATCACACAGTGCCCCACCAGATGCCTCAGGGAGCACAAGTCAACAAGATACTTGTATCCTGTCGCCACTCCCTTGCACCTGGCACAAAGAGAACCTACTCCTACAACCAGGAGGTTGCTTATCCCCATCATGGCTTATAAGCTGTGATGGACTTTTCCTCCATAAATCTGTCCAATCCCCTTTTAAAGGCATCCAGGCCAGGTGCCATCACCACCTCCTGTGGCAAGGAGTTCCACAAACCGATTACAAGCTGGGTAAAGAAATATTTTCTTAATACTCCCTCCGCTCAATTTGAGTGCATGTCCCCTAGTTCTAGTGTTGTGTGAGAGGGAAAAGAACTTCTCTCTATCCACTCTCTCCATCCCATGCATAATTTTATACGTCTCAATCATGTCCCCCCTCAACCGCCTTTTTTCTAGACTGAAGAGCCCCAAACGCTGTAGCCTTTCCTCATAAGGGAGATGCCCCAGCCCACTAATCATTTTGGTCACTCTCTTCTGCACCTTTTCCAGTTCCACTATATCCTTTTTGAGATGCAGCGACCAGAACTGGACACAATACTCCAGATGCGGCCTTACCATCGATTTGTACAATGGCATAATAATATTGGCCGTCTTATTCTCAATCCCTTTTTTAATGATCCCAAGCATGGAATTGGCCTTCTTCACAGCCGCTGCACACTGGGTCGACACTTTCATCGACCTGTCCACCAGCACCCCAAGATCTCTCTCTTCATCCGTCACAGACAGCTCAGAACCCATTAGCGTATATGTGAAATGTTGGTTTCTTGCCCCAATGTGCATCACTTTGCACTTACTTACATTGAAGCGCATCTGCCATTTTGCTGCCCATTCTCCCAATTTGGAGAGATCCTTCTGGAGCTCCTCACAGTCCCTGCTGGTCTTCACCACCCGGAAAAGTTTAGTGTCATCCGCAAACTTGGCCACCTCGCTGCTTATCTCCAACTCTAGGTCATTTATGAACAAGTTGAAAAGCACCAGTCCCAAGACCAATCCTTGGGGCACACCGCTCTTTACCTCTCGCCATTGTGAAAATTGCCCATTGACTCCCACTCGCTGTTTCCTGGTCTTCAACCAGTTCCTAATCCACAAGAGGACCTGCCCTCTTATTCCCTGACTGTGGAGTTTTCTCAGGAGCCTTTCATGAGTGACCGTGTCAAACGCCTTCTGAAAATCCAGATATATAATATCCACGGGTTCGCTCGCATCCACGTGCCTGTTGACCTTTTCAAAAAATTCTAACAGGTTTGTGAGGCAAGACTTCCCTTTGCAGAAGCTATGCTGACGCTCCCTCAGCGAAGCTTGTTCTTCTATGTGTTTTAAGATTTTATCCTTAATGAGACTTTCTACCATCTTCCCTGGAACAGATGTTAGGCTGACCGGCCAGAGTCCAGGCGCAGACTTGCTTTGGAAACATAGCTGGACACTTGAAATATGGATCTTAGGAACTTTGATTGAACACGTTCCAGGGAGGCGAAACTAGAGGAAGGGAGGCCCAGAATTTTCCCATACAAAAGTTGGGACAAGGTTTTTGCTTGATATAGTTTAATTGCTTCTGGTATATAGTGGCTTGTGGGATCACGAAGGGTTGGACACGACTTAATGACTGAACAACAACATATAGTGGCCACCTTTGGTACAAAAGAACTTAACTCAGCACGGGCAGATTTCTGCCCTGCCTCAGCCACAGACTCGTGATGGGAAGTTCTGGCTCCTGATGCTTGCAGCACCACCCCTAGATATTTGTAAGTAGGCACCTGTTCTAACCTATGGCTGTTGATACTCCAAGCCCTGATCTTGGGTCTCTTGCCGAAGGATAGAGCTGATATTCCCTTAAGGGGGGTGGTCAGCCTGAACGTCAGAGGTGGCACTCCATAATCACACCTGCCTCCGACCCAGAAATGCTGTTTTTAAACATACCTGGCTGTCCTGCCAGCTCCCGAAGGGAGCTCCTGGCCTCTGCAGGCCTCCCCAAGGCTCTAAATGGTGCCGATCATGTTCCAAAACCAACTTCCAGTTTTCACTGAAGAGAGGCTTTCAGTCATCCTCAGATGCTGGTCTCTAAAGCATTGCCTTGATGCAGAAAGCATTAACATTGTCTCTCTTTAATGGCTTTTCTCTTAACTTTTAAAATAACGTTTTTATGGAATACCACCTTACCACAGATTGATTTCAATCTTACTTCTTCCTTCAAACAGGTGAAATATTTTGGACGTGATCCAACTGATGGCAGAATGAGACTTTCGCGGAAAGTGCTTCAGTCTCCAGCTACGTCTGTTGTGAAAACACTAAGTGACAAAAGCAATATCGTTATGGGAGATACTACTCCAGAGTCTGCCAGTTCACCATCTTAGCGACTTGTGGAAGCACAGGGACACTTTTGGACTTATCAGTACTGTGATTCTTTGGAAAAGATTGAACTGTCGTGGAACGGCAGACTCTTTTCATGCAGGTTCGCATACCGCACAGCCATGTTTTAAATTTTATATAAATGTTGCTGGATACCAGTTGAGCTTCAGTTTTGTTTTGTTTTTGCCCTCCCAAGCAAAGTTGGCACACTCCTTCCCTGAAAACTGGGTACATTGATAACAGTACTTTTTATAAATCATGTAGAACTTGGAAGATGGAGATTTCCAGGCAAATGGAGTGACTGTTTCCAGATGGTATCAAAGGAACCATGCCTACTTAATGCCTTATCTCTGTTGCTATGGAGGTGTGTCAAGCCACACAATCACTCCTATGCATGCACTCGCAGTTTCCTTCAATGTGCTGATCTGCTTCCAAGGATGTTTTTTTTTAAAAAAAAAATCTAGCTCATTCTCTTGCATAATATTGTTTTCATAAACTTGAGGATGGGAAATGGCCTCCCGTAACATATTTGACTTTTCAATAGTTTGAAGCCCCATTCAACAGCATCTTTTTGTACAAGAACCTAATGAAAAAGCGGATAGTTATAACATTAAGAGAACTGTACTGCATGTTTTGCAGATATGTTTTTCAGCTGAATTCAAAGAGTTCTCTAGACTGGTGGATCTTCAGGAACAATTACAGAATACATGTATTTATTTTGATTTTTTTTTAGACATTTTCTGAAAAAAGGAGCTTTTTAGGTAGGTAATTTTTTTTACCGTCTTGAGCTTGTCCACACTGAACAGTTCGACATGGCTGAAGAATAGGATGAACCATGGTGCCCCCTCACTGGTTGTTCCATAAAAGCAGAGACAACCCCAGGTTCCAAGCCCTGGAGATGAGTATGAGTTGTGGGGTGTTAGTGACGGAGAATGGAGCCTGTGGCCTACCAACCATTCTGAAAAACAATAAGTAGGACAGGTATACTGCAAAATGAAATGGTTACATTAAAATAGAAGCCAGCAAGTCTTAGAATTTTGAAAAGCATCTTGAAAACCTGGAAATACTGCTGTAAAATCCTTTGGGTTATTAAAATTGGAAATGTTGAGAATGCACCATTGTATGATGGCAGAAGGGAAATAAGAATAGACCATCATCCCTCTGCGATCCCTTATGATAAAGAACCAAACTGACAATTGGTGTAGGGATATGCATATAATGTTTGCATAACATAGCTATGGAGAAACTCATCTGTGAGGAACAATTTGGAAATTACAGTACCTTCAAATTTGAATAGTGCAAAAAGTTTCAGGATCTGTGGAATCTGCTGTTAACTAGTATAAATGCTAACATTTCATGCTATTCTCACATTGAAATACTATGCAGCTTACATTTAATGCTGCACTTGGTAATAGTGTTCAACCCAAGTGCAAAAATGAAAAATGGCTTAGAGAAGTAAAAATCAGAATCTGACCAAATGTTTGCTGAATCCAGACTAAAACGTAATACTGTATTTGGAACTGTGACAAATCTTGAGAGGCAAATGGTTTATTTTAGCTGAAAGTCTGTCCTATCTATTAAATGTGTATTAAATAATTTGTTGTTGTTCTGTCGTTAAAATGATATGACTCTCAATACTATGGAATTGAATGATGCTTTATAATAAAAAGTAGATTTGTCCAGCACTAGGCATAGAAATTTCAAAACATTAATCATGAAAGTTGCACTATACTCATGCTGGCTTCTAATTTGAAAGGTATCCGATGAGCAGGGGCTGGGGGGAGCCCTTCCTTCAGTATGTGATCCTCAATGCTACGATGATGGAAAAACGTGGAAGTGACATAATGGTCAGTGACCACAACCTAACACAGACCAAGCGCCAATTAAATCAATGGGGTTATGTCTCTATGTTGAATTGTGACCACAGTGTCTAAGCAGAAATTCACTTCGGCTGGGAGAGGAAATGTGAATGCATCGGTGTTTGTCATATGCTTTTGCTAATTGAGCTATTAAAGTATTCTGTCTACATAATAACATAAGGAGAGCCCTGCTGGATCAGGCCAAAGGCCCATCTAGTCCAGTCCAGTGGCCCCACCAGATGCCTCAGGGAGCACACAAGACAACAAGATACCTGTATCCTGTTGCCACTCCCTTGCACCTGGCATTAAGAGAGAGCCTATTACTAAAACCAGGAGGTTACTTATCCCCATCATGGCTTGTAAACTGTGATGGACATTTCTTCCATAAATCTGTCCAATCCCCTTTTAAAGGCATCCAGGCCAGGTGCCATCACCACATCCTGTGGCAAGGAGTTCCACAAACCAATTACACGCTGGGTAAAGAAATATTTTCTTTTGTCTGTTTTAATACTCCCTCTAGTGTTGTGTGAGAGGGAAAAGAACTCTCTATCCACTCTCTCCATCCCATGCATAATTTTATACATCTCAATCATGTCCTCCCTCAACCGCCTTTTTTCTAGACTGAAGAGCCCCAAACGCTGTAGTCTTTCCTCATAAGGGAGATGCCCCAGCCCACTAATCATTTTGGTCGCTCTCTTCTGCATCTTTTCCAGTTCCACTATATTATTTTTGAGATGCGGCGACCAGAACTGGACGCAATACTCCAGATGCGGCCTTACCATCGATTTGTACAACGGCATAATAATATTGGCCGGTTTATTCTCAATCCCTTTTTTAATTATCCCAAGCATGGAATTGGCCTTCACAGCTGCCGCACACTGGGTCGACACCTTCATCGACCTGTCCACCTGTACCCCAAGATCTCTGTCCTGATCCATCACAGACAGCTCAGAACCCATTAGCGTGTATATGAAGTTTTGATTTCTTGCCCCAATGTGCATCACTTTACGCTTACATTGAAGTGCATCTGCCATTTTGCTGCCCATTCTCCCAGTTTGGAGAGATCCTTCTGGAGCTCTTCACAATCCCTTTTGGTCTTCACTACCAGGAAAAGTTTAGTGTCGTCCGCAAACTTGGCCATCTCGCTGCTTATCCCCAACTCCAGGTCATTTATGAACAAGTTGAAAAACACCGGTCCCAAGACCGATCCTTGGGGCACACCGCTCTTTACCTCTCGCCAGTGTGAAAATTGTCCGTTGACACCCACTCGCTGTTTCCTAGTCTTCAACCAGTTCCTAATCCATAGGAGGACCTGCCCCGTTGTTCCCTGACTATGGAGTTTTTTCAGGAGCCTTTGATCAGGGACCGTGTCAAATGCTTTCTGAAAATCCAGATATGCAATATCCATGGGTTCTCCCGCATCCACATGCCTGTTGACTTTTTCAAAGAATTCTAACAGGTTTGTGAGGCAAGACTTACCCTTGCAGAAGCCATGCTGATTCTCCCTCAGCAAAGCTTGTTCTTCTATATGTTTTACGATTTTATCCTTGATGAGGCTTTCCACCATCTTACCTGGAACAGATGTTAGGCTGACAGGCCTGTAGTTTCCCGGGTCCCCTCTTCTTCCTTTTTTTAAAGATTGGCATGACATTACCTATTCCCCAATCCTCTGGCACAGTGGCTGTTTTAAGGGACAAGTTGCATATTTGGGTCAAGATATCAGCAACTTCATTCTTGAGTTCCTTCAGAACTCTTGGGTGGATGCCATCTGGGCCTGGTGAGTTATTGATCTTTAATTTGTCATTAAGTCTGAGATGTCTTCTCTTTTAACCTCTATTTCACTTAATTCTTTAGTCAGGAGTGGCCGTTCAGGCAGCAGTATCTGCCCAAGGTCTTCTACCGTGAAGACAGATGCAAGGAACTCATTTAATTTCTCTGCAATCTCCAAGTCCCCTTTTATCTCCCCTTTCCCTCCCTCAATGTCCAGTGGGCCAACTGCTTCTCTGGCAGGTTTCCTGCTTCTAACATATTTGAAGAAGCTTCTATTATTCCCTTTAATGTTTCTGGCCATATGCTCCTCAAAATCTTTCTTGGCCTCCCATATCATCTTTTTACATTTCTTTTGCCATCATTAGTGTTCCTGTTTGTTTTTCTCGTTAGGGCAAGACTTCCATTTACGGAAAGAAGCTTTCTTGCCCTTTATAGCCTCTTTAACTGTGCTTGTTAACCATGCTGGCACCCTCCTGGACTTAGTCGAGCCCTTTCTCCTTGGCAGTATACACTCCAGCTGAGCCTCTATTATTATTTTAAACAGCCTCCATGCACTCTGGAGAGCTTGGACTCTTTTTACCTTCCCTTTCAGCTTCTTTCTAACTAGTCTCCTCGTTTTAGGGAAATCTGCCCTTCGGAAGTCAAGGGTTTTCGTGTCGGATTTGCTAAGCAATCTCTCCCCAACATGCATGGCGAAACAGATTGTAGCATAGTCACTGTTCTCCAATGGCTCTGTAACATTTACCTCCCTGACCAGGTCCTGAGTACCACACAATATCAAATCCAGAGTCGCCTGTCCTCTGGTCGGCTCCGTGACCAGCTGCTCTAAGGCACAGTCATTTAGCATATCCAGAAATCCTGTCTCTCTTTTATGACCAGAGCTTGAATTGACCCAGTCGATACCAGGATAATTGAAGTCCCCTATGATCACAACCCTGTCTCTCACTGACATCTCTCTGATTTGTTTCCTCATCTTGAGGTCCCCTTCAGGTTTTTGATCTGGAGTACGATAACATATCCCCCACTATTACATCACTCCTTGAGCCTGGTAATTTAAATATTACTGGTCTACACTTGTTGCTGTTTCATTTCTTTTTCCTAATTTTTCCTAATTAGCATCTCTGAAATGTAGGCACCAGAATCTAGTTAAGGCCTGTCCATTAAACATATAGAACCTGTGAACTACTTCTTGTTGAAAAGAGTTATATATTATAAATATTAATAATTATTTGGATTAAAAATTAAAAAGTCTGAGTCTTCGGTCCGTATATTAGGATTAAAAAGTACAGGATCTTTTGTACAAGAAAATTTCCTGTACTTCTTAGTCCTAATAAATGGACTGAAGACTCGGACCTTTTAATTTTTAATTCTAATGTGTATACTGTCCATGAAAACCTAAGAACGTACAATAATAATACGTGGTAATTCCCATTTGCAATTTTTTAAGAAACTTTTTATTAAATGTTTAAATCCACAGCCTGATTTAATTGGGGCACCTTTTTGTTTATCAAAATACGTTCAATGGCTTTAACTCAATGTTGCAGTCCTTTTTATCTATTGTTCTTGTTTAGGGATTGTCTCTAGTGGTGCTCTCTTCTGCATACAATTCAAAGTTCTGGTTTTAACCTATAAAGATCAGTGTGACTTTGGCCTTGCGCCCCTTTAAGGGCCACCTCTTCTCCTGCATCTCATTGCTTAAACTTGACAGACAATGCTTTTGGATAAGTAAATACATTGCTGTTGAGTGGTATCCAGCCATCTTTTTTCAAAGGAGTTACTTCTGCTGCATTCACCCTTCACCACAGCTAGCACATGCATTGCAGCCCAGGAGTGTTGTGTGGAATATGATTGTGCATGCATCAGGAACAGTAAGCATCAAAGCCTTTTCTCAAAATGCCTGTGCCGCTTCTGTTAAATGCTCCCTTGATATACAGCTCAAATATGTCTCTCTATCTCCCCCTCCACCCTCCTCCTGAAGGAGCAATACCCTCCCATTTTAAGCAGTTTGCTTTTTAAGCTCTCTTTTACAGTTTAAGAAACAAAATTTCTCTTAAAGCTGTCTTTCTACCCCTACCCCTAATACATAGGGAATAACTGTATTACCAGAGCTTGATCAAAGGCTAAAGCTAATGTGAGAGTATAGCACTAAGGAAGTGGAGCTAAAAGTATAGTGCTGGGGGAACTGTTCCCTGACTGTTCCCTGGAAGGACAGGTACTGAGGCTGAAACTCAAAAACTTTGGCCACCTAATGCGAAGAGAGGACTCTCTGGAGAAGACTCTGATGCTGGGAAAGATTGAAGGCAAAAGGAGAAGGGGAAGGCAAAGGATGGGATGGTTAGACAGCATCACCGATGCAACGAACATGAAAATGAGGGAACTCAGGAAGATAGTGGAGGACAGGAAGGCCTGGCGGGATATGGTTCATGGGATCATGAAGGGTCGGACACGACTTAACGACTGAACAACAAAAAGGGGAATTCTAAGTATTAGGAAAGGGCCTGAGAATGGCTTAATTATACATCCTTGCATTATGTTCAAGCATCAAGGTCAGGCTCGGAGGTTATTCTCAGGAGCTAGAGGCCTGCCCAAACTGGAGTCCTTTGCCTAAATGATGCAAGATCTTTCTCTGTTGGGACTTGTGCTTGAAGCTTGTGGTTTTTGGGAAGTTGGATGTCTCATACTTTATTTTCATGTTTAGATATGTGGGACCAAGTTACTTGAAGGATTGTCTCCTGTATGAATCTGCCTGTCATTCTGTTCCATATCTGTGGCTTCATCTCTGCATTACCCCCACTAGTATCAGAGGTTTGGCCAGATGTGACACGGTCTTGGTGGTTATAGCTCCCACAGCGCAATCCACCGTAAGGATCCGGCCCATAGCCCATGGGAATTGACTTGAGACTTGGACCCAGAGACTTGGGACTTCATTCGAGACAGAGACTTGATCCACATCCCTGTTATATAATAGTGGGTAGGAGCCGACACTATTCACTTGAACTGCTTTTAGCAATTATTACTACTCCTGTGAGAACTGTGGTTTTGTGGAAGAGGGAAGAGGGATTTCTGTCAGTATTCTTAGCATCCCTACCAGTCTATAGTTTGCTGGTGTCTTTGGGGGAAGATGCAACAGTTACTAGCATAAAACGGATACGTTTACAGTTGCTTTCTAGTGTATATCTGCCCTAAAGTATTTGTAGGGGTAACTAAATGTGTGTCTTCTTAATAGATACTGAAGGCAGGCTAGGCAAGTGTCCAAACGGAAATGATTTTTGATTTTGAGTGTATTTTATGGGGTGCCTCAGGATGATCTTTTAAAATATTTACATAATGTACAATCCACAATGAGAAATAGTGGGATTCTGTGTCCCTTGCAGCTGAGCTGGGTTAGTTCGGTACCTTAATAAAGCAACCCCGTTTATACTGAGCGCAGACTTCATCACGTGCAAATGACTTTGTAGGTCACCGAACTCCTTTGTGTTTCTTGTCTTGTATGTCGGGATTTTAACCTGAATAAAGCCTGTTTCTATTTTTAAATATACAGTATGTACTTTAAAAGCTGCAGAGCCGAGGTGTCAACATTTGAGTTATTGCCACACCACCTCCCTCTTTCTAGAGCCATTTATTTTGCACATGCATATGTCCTGATTTTTTTCCCTGTCCATATGTCCCCAAAAAATCCCCTTTTCCCCGCATCGCAGAGTGGACATCTCGAACAGAGAGAAGGGCAGGAAACAGCTTCTCCAGCTTTTTTTTTCTTGTCACAAGCTACGCGAGTCTGCAGAGGAGCAGCGTGGCGCTGGCCTGGCTCCGCAGTACAACCTGTAGTCCTGGGCAGGCACAGGGAGCCGTGTGCGCGCGCAGCGTCTGTCACACAAGCCAAGCCAAACCGAGGAGCGCTTCCTTCCCGCCCAGCAGGAGAAGGAGCGCGCAGGCGCAATCTCTCCTCCGCCTCCGCCCTCGCCGTTTCGCGATCTCACTGGCTCCAATTCCCTTCCTTTCTTTCTCGGCCGCCGTAGCCCCTGCTAGTGGAGCCCGTGCAGGCCTTTCGTTCTCTCCCTCCCCAGCTCTGAGAGGAAGAGAAAGGCAGGGACGGGACAGGAGTCGGATTACAAGATGGCGGCCGCGCCGCGGTGGTAGTCGCTGCCAGTGCTGTTTTTGCGGGTCCCGAGGAGGAGGAGGCGGCGGCTGCGGCGGGCCTGGGCGCCATGAAAAGCGGCGAGTTAAAGGCCTCCTGAGCGGCACCTCCTTGTCCCTTCCCCGCCGGGCCGGGCCCCCCACCATGTCGGACACCCGGCGGCGGGTGAAGGTCTACACGCTCAACGAAGAGCGGCAATGGGACGACAGGGGCACCGGGCACGTCTCGTCCACCTACGTAGAGCGGCTCAAGGGGATGTCGCTACTCGTCCGGGCCGAGTCGGACGGTGAGAAGGGGAAGAAAGGGAAAGGATATGTATGATATGGGGCCTGGTGGCAGCTGCTGGCTTGACTTGGTCGGGACAATAGAGGCCAACAGGGGAAGGGGAAAGGTCGCCCAGCCAGCGGGCTCTCCTCTTCGTCGCCGTCATCCCCCCCCCCCCCGGTCCAGGGTCGGAACCTGCCCCCTCCCCGCGGCACACAGACTCCTGTTTGATGTCTAGGAGGCAGGCTTCAAAAGGACGCCTCCTGACTCACGTGCCCACGTACCCAGCCTTCCCACCCCGAAAGAAGGTCTCAAGATCAAATTTCCGCTCGTCCCCCTTCCCCACTTATGGACCCTACACTGGTTCCCCTCATTTCCCCCCCCCCCCAGGTATTGATGACTTTCCTTCCTCCTATTCATATTTCTTATAATAATCATGTTACCTGAAGTGGGCCCACAACATCTTTCAACCGATTCTCCCTCTTTGCCCCCCACCCTGGCACATAGATGAGTCTACAAAAGTTGCTAGCCCACCTATCCCCACGCAGGTTTATGTTGGTTGTTTTGCAGCCCTTAAAGGGCTTAATGGGCGATTTGGGGAGTGGAAAAAAAAACTTTTTGAAAAGCTTTCCTGCTTAGTTGCCTGCAAGCAGTTCTTACTCACCCTAGATGAGCAGGTGAGTGGCTAGTGACCTGCCATAACTTCATGGAGTTATACTTTTTTTCTTTCCCTGGCCCTTTGAATTCTTCTTACAGATATTACTAGCCTTTCTACTTCCACCCTATCTAGACCTAGATTTGTCTTCAGACTTCCCCCCTGATCTTGTACTTCTGGAAAACTTTGCTCTAAAACTTACCCTGAACAGACATTCTTAACCATAATTCATTCAGTTCAGTGATCCTCTTCAAACATGTTAATTTCCTGATATTTGATTGTTTTTTTCTGTACAAAACTAAATATTTTCTTGTGAGAAACAAATTAGAGCCTACTGGGGGAAGGAGACCCTTTCCCCATCCCCTCATTTTCAGGTAACCAAATTCCTTATTATGGTTGATGTCTAACAAGAATCTAAGTTTTATCAGTTAATTCTTCATGTCTTTGATCTAAGTCTTAAGTGTGTTAGTTTTAAGTAGCTCTAATTTCAATACATTTATTTCAAAGTAATTACCTTGAGTATATAGATTCTAAGTAATCAAACTGCTTCAAAATTGTCCCTAGTGATTGAATCTTCGCAGCTTTCAGTAGTTAGAGAGAAAAAGGATGAAAAAAACTTTTTTGTACAGTGTCTTGGATGTTGATCCCTTCTCTATAAAAATGATTGCTACAGAAAAATATTTGTTTTTAAACTACCGGTAGGTAAAACTCTTACTATGTCAAGTTATTTTTTCTTAGGATCAGGAAAGCTGTTTTTGGAAGAAGAATATGCATTGGCAACGTTGCTAACGAACAGGTGTTAATGTGCTAAATAAACCTTGTGAGAGCTGGAAAAGATTACTCGAGAGCGGTTGCCACGATACATGACTGCCTGGACACGCATACAATGCACAGTTTAGGGTTATAGGGTTTAGTGTTCTGAATGTACCACAGCACAAATATCTCCTAGCTACCACAAGATAAGAATATAATGTTCTTGCATAGGCAAATTAATTTATATGGCATAAGAAATGATAAACTGTCTTATTTTAGATGTGTCTCAAATATAAGATTCTGGAATGGAGTTGCAAAAGAATTTCCCCGAACGAATGAGCTTCCAAAAATTTTGTCCTGATTTTTTTCTCCTGCCATGATGATGTTTGTATGATGCTTTTAGAATGTAGGACAGTGGACTAAAATAGATATTGTGTGCAGCATGTTGTTATGATGGTGATTTGAGACAATATTGCACTCTTTTAATGTTCATAATTGCAATTCTTGGCGTCTTTTCAGGTTCACTGTTGTTGGAATCGAAGATAAATCCCAACACTGCATATCAAAAGCAGCAGGCATGTACTAGCTTTTTCTTAATGTTTCTCTGTTACTGTTGTATAAAAAACCTTGCAATGTTTCACAAAAAATGGCAAAACGTATTATTTACATTTAGCTTTTATTTTGCGTCATGCTATGAGTTTTTAGTTATTTTTTTAAGCTCTACTGGTTCCGTAGGTTTTGATATAAAGCTAAGTATATGTTTGTATTTAGTTAGGAAGAAAAGGTATGTAAAATCTTCTCTTATTTTCTTAATTTGCCATTCATAGTCCAGAAAATGAAACTCTGCTGGATGTGATCTGACATCAGCTTTCTGTTTAATAGGAGTTAACTGGCCTGTGATGTATACAGTTTGCATACCACTAGAGTAGGAAGAGTTAGCTGGTCTGGGTAACAGTGTATTCTGTGTGGTAAGCAGAAGTTCTGAAGAAAAGGAATAAAAAATATACAATCAGCTTTCTGTCCAGATCTAAAAAAAAAAAATTGTATTCTACATCTAATAATTTAACATTGGTGTTCTGTGTTATAGTTTGTAACGTGTCTGTATTTTCACTTAATGCAGGCCTGTATCACGTGACCTTCCAAGCTGGATGAAGCTCACCAGCAGTGTTTCCTCTAAGCTGCATGGCCGCACGGGTCAGAACTCGGCTTTCCCAGATGTCCGGTGATGGTGTATGATTTCATCGCCGAACATCTGGGGACGCCGGCGTATGGGTCACGGAAGGGGTCTATGCAATGGTGCAGACCCCTTAGAGGGAACGCTGCTCACCAGCCATGTATGGCAACCCTCCAGGTGCTTGATAATGCTTCACATTTTTTGCTTCCTACCTGAGACTGCAAAAAAAAAAAAAAAGAGAGAGAGAGAGAAAAGAGGGGGGGTTGCCAAACATCTGGTAGCCTCAATACATGCCTGATGGGCTATGTCTGGCTTGGTAAGTCACAAGCTATGCAAGCTTGACTTAATCTTTCTCTCATGTTACCCTTCTTCCAGTTCACAGTTGCCTTTTCATCACATTAGTTTTTTATGTATTCTTGGGTCCCAGCTCTGAGCAGGTTAGTAGCTATATGGATGATGGGCTTTTATCTTATAAAAGCGGCCTTAAAGTTGTGTTTGCATGTACTACTACTACTGTGCAGATTGTCCACTTTACCTTATCTCTCTTCTATTCACATGATGAGTGGATGCAAAGCAAGACATGGTCTTTGTGTTCTTCTCTTTAAAGAAAGAAAATATTAAGAATATTTACAGTATATACCGCTATCATTCACGAAGCAGTTTATGTAGCTAAATAAATACTTCCCTGTCCCCAAAGGGTGCAAGTGCTGCAATTAGTCACTTTCTTGTTGAAGGAAGGAGACTGTGGAAAAACCTAAGATACAGATTTATCTGGGCGAACTCTGTAGTGTTGGAATGACTGATAGAGCCCTTTGTACACCTTTAAATACATTTTCAATGAATTAAGTTTTGTGAAGGTATGTTATGTTGGGGAAACTGTCTCCCCTATTTGAGTCTGCATAGTTTCTTGCAAACCATTGCTGATCATACCCTACCTCAGAGGTGGTCAACCTTTCAACACAAATGCTCCTGGCCCTTTAATGGTTGTATAGGTGAGCACATTTCAGCAGGTGCAGCTACCTTAGCAGCACCATCGGCAATTTCAGCTGTCAAGATGCTGTCTTCTACACAACTCTTAAGAATGCAGAGACCTTAATGGTGGAAGGTTAGCCACCCCTACTCTAGCTCCTCATGGAAGCTACTGCCATAGAATTATAGTAGATGCTCTGATAGATAGAGGGACCTTCAGAATGGTAGGTAAGGGCTTTATTCAACCAGTAACATTCTCAAGAACAAATAATTTGGGGATAAAAAGTATGTTGTGCTATTTAAGTTGATGCCCTCCAAAAATGTACCTGCTTCATTTTTACCATGTTCTTACAAAGAAGAGTCAAATGCATTAAAGATGTTAAGCATTTATAAGAAACTGTCATTAAAGATTTACAAACTATATGTATTTATGGGGTTCAGCTTGTGTTATGGAAGAAATTTTCTAAGAACAATCATAGGTTTCTGGTTTTATAGTTAGGTCTCTAGGAGGTTAGCTTGCTTCGGTGTCTTGGGGCAATTCCACTGACTTCATTAGAACTCTGCTGCCACAGGACACTGTATTGCATAGAGCAGAATGAAGGATCAGGGCTGAAATAAATAAATCTATAAAGGTAAAGGTATCCCCTGACAATTAAGTCCAGTCGTGTCCGACTCTAGGGTGTGGTGCTCATCCCCATTTCAAACCCGAAGAGCCAGCGTTGTCCGAAGACGCCTCCGTGGTCATGTGGCCGGCATGACTCTCCTTGACGCAGCGCGTAGCTTGCAGCTGGAACACGGAGCGCTGTTTACCTTCCCGCAAGCGGTACCTATTTATCTACTTGCATTAACATGCTTTGGAACTGCTAGGTTGGCAGGAATAAATAGGTTTAGCAAGGCTTAAACACAAACTCAAAAATACACAGGTTGCATTCATTTGTTATCCTTTTCAGAATTAATCATCTGTTTGAACTCTGGTGTTGACATCTCAGTACAGTGAACAAGAATAATTAGCTCTGGGAGGTGAACTTGCAGATAATTTTTATTGTAGTAAACGGCCACTGCTCCAGATTAAATGTCATTGGAATCTGCATTTAGGAGGCTGTTTTATATGATGCAATTGCAATAGTAGTGTGGTGTGTGTAACACGATTTCCTATTTGCCACTACATCTTTTACACTAGTAGAAGCATTCCAAATGAAGAAAGAAAAATGCAGCCCTATTCAACTATCTATATTTGTCTTTCTGGAAGCCAATTCCCAGCTTTCTGTGAGATTCTCGCATATAACCAACAATTGACTCAAAAAAATAAAAGATGATGGATTCTCAGCGGCAGGAAGCAGATTTTAGCTCCCATCTCAGTGGTTTCCTATAATGTTTTGGCACCAAAAGAAGTATCTTGAGAATGTTGGTTAACGTTTAATTGTTTTATGCAGCATTTTGGAACAGGGTTCCAGTATCTTAAACCCAACTAATCTGAGATAGATCACCACTGATGAATGCACATCAGTAACTATGTAGTTCTTGGTAAAATATGCTTGTGTAAGATGGTTGCTGACTCAAATATTAAAGAGATGATTTAAATCAGCGGTGGGGAACCTCAGGCCCCAGGGCCGGATCAGGACCCCGAGGCCATCCGGTCCGGCCCCCGGAGAGATTGCTGGGAGGCCGCCCAACCGGCCCCTGGAGGCTCCACCGGGTCTGCGCGTCACCTCCAGAGGCCGGGAGAGGGCCTTTGCATGTCCTCCCCGGCCGCCGCCTCGACCCCTTCTCACCAGGCCGTTGGCCATTTCGCACATGCGTACCACGCTGATGAGGGCAAGCTCTTGCCCTCATCGGCATGGTACGCCGGAGGTGATGCGCGGACCCGGCGGTGGCTTTGGACGGTGAGCGCGGAGCCTCCGGAGGCCGATGGGGGGCAGGGGCAAAAATTAATTAAATAAATAAAAATGACGGACGGCCTTACGGATGGCCCTCAAGCAAATTTCTAATATTTAAAACGGCCCTCGCCAGGGAAACCCCTGATTTAAATGTTGGCCTTCTTAAAATTTACATAAAGTTAGATTTATATAAAAGTATATTGCCTGAAATAAATAAAATGGTAATTTTTTCAGTGTGGCGTGTGTATAGTATAGCTGTTCTTATTTTCATGAAATCTAGGGAAAGTATAGTACCTTCAGGGACATGCAAAACATATTTGCTTTTCTGCAGATCTTCCTAAGGTGGTATTCATTACTAATTTTGTTTATAGTTATACTATACCCCTCCTCTTTCTGTTGTCATTAATATAGTTTAAAGGTGCATTTAGATCATGCTGTTTAATAATAACCTTTGATGCATGTTAGCCATAATTTTGTCAACACTGTAACGGTATTAAGGCTAATATTTTTTCCCCAGTACACTTTAAAAGCACTTCTAGAAGAGAATTCTTGGAATTCTGGCTTTGCGTGATGACTGGTGGGTCACGATCTACCAGGAGAGCAGCTGGTTCTCGTTGACCCCTTAAGGAGTGGGGACAGTGGCAGCAGCGATCCCAGGGATCGTACCACCACTGGGGGAAAAACTAGTTGTCCTTACCTCACCGAGAGTCCTGATGGCTTCCAGAAGGAGTAGAGAGACCTGCGGACCCCTCCACAGGCCTCCCCAATCTTCAGATCACTGCAGAGTGGCAATTTATTACCTAGTTTTCGCAACAACCAGAAGTAGTCATAAATCGCCACTCTGCAGCGATCTAAAGATTGGGAAGGCCTGCGGAGGGGTCCACAGACCTCTCTACACCCTCTGGAAGCCATCAGGACCCCCGGTGAGGTAAGGACAACCAGCGGTGGTGCGATCCCCAGGATCGCTGCTGCTGCTGTCCCTACCCCGCAAAGACTCAGAGTTCTCCCTGCCATGCGGGGAGAACTTTGAGAACCAATGATCTAGCATAAATGTTGCTTCAGTGAGAGAGTGGTTAAGACAATCCCTCTACTGTCTTTCACATCAGAAAGAAAGGCTCTAAAGCTGTATGTGTTGCAAAATGCTTTGAATGTCAAGAACTAGTTAAGTGGTATGCAGTCAAACCTCCAATACCACAGCTTTCTTTGGCACTGATTTGTTAGTGCTCTTTGTCCCGTTGTGATTGACAGCCATTCTAGTCAATAGGAACAGTGAGTTCTGGTCCAGTCAGTGCCTGTGTCCTGCCTATTAGATTAATGTCTGTTGATGGTCTGCCCGGAGGGGGGGGATGACGCGTCTTGCGTCATCGTCCCCTGTGCTCCTGGAAGGCTTCATTTCAAGCCTTCCAGGACATGGGGCGAGTGGGGGGGGGGGCGGCGGCAGAAAAATGCGCTGTTTTCAGTGAGATAATGCTCCGCGGCTGCAAAAAAGCAGCCGTGGAGCATAAAACTCCCACCGTGGCTCCTCACAAGAAGACTGCAGCTGTCACCTGGGGGCATTGCGTCCCCCTGGCTCGGCCCTGCTACACCTCTGGCCCAGTTGACTTTTGGGGAGCATATCCCCTGGGCTATTGGAGATTCTGGGCTATTGGAGATTCTTAGAACAGGATAGAAAGGTAAGGTGATACATATTTTTCAACAATGTAGAATTTGTCTATGAGAGGTTGTGTGTGGTGTCTTAGAATTAATGTTACACATCATGGTTCAGTTCACATGTTGCACAGAGCAGGGATTGAATCTTGGTTTCATGTGTTGTTCCCAAGTGTCGTGTGTGTGTGTGTTTCCCACAAGACGGAGAAAGAAGTGTTAGATTTGGATAAGCCAAGAACTGTCATGAGTTCTGAACTGGGTGATCCTAGCTTCTAACTGGATTGCAAATAAACCATGAACTGGATGGAAACGTCCAGATTGAGCCATTCTTCCCTTCTCAGTGGCTGGTTCTTGTAACATTTTCATTTGCCAATGGATCACATTCTGTTTGTTGAATAGCTACATTGAATACAAGTAAGCATAAAATGCATTCTTGTGACATCTTAAGCATGTCAAATTACGAACTTAAAAATTGTTCTACCTACAGAAAAATAATTTGAGATTATGTATATTGACAAAGGCATTAAATTTAGAGGGCTAATATTGCTGATTAAAAGCTTGATTGGGGAGTCTTGAATGAAAGTACTTGTGGAAAAGTTGCTTCTCTTAGAAGCTAACTGTATTTTATTTTTCTTAGTATCTTCTTTGGTCAAATTCAAGTCAATGCAAACAGTAGAAGTTGCTTTTTTGGATATGTGATCATACATCACTGTTGAACTTGTGTACCAGGATTCAAATAATAAATATAGTCTTTCATTTTGAAATAGGATACTTTGATTGTTTGGTCAGAAGCAGAAAATTATGATTTAGCCTTGAGTTTTCAAGAAAAAGCTGGCTGTGATGAGATCTGGGAAAAAATTTGCCAGGTAAGATGAACATTTCAAAACCTTGCCACATTTCAGTTTTGATAGGATCTTGTTGTATAGCCCCCACTTCAGAATTTGAAATAATGTACTCCTGGTCCATTTAGATGCATCTGTATTATTGCATGCGTCCATTCAATTTGGTTTGCATAATTTCATGGCATTAGGCCATACACATTTTCCACTATCACTTTCTTGTTCAGCCAACAGCGGTGCCATTTAGTGGGATGTTCAGAGCAGTGCTTGAGAGTTACTTGATTTGGCAGCAATGCACATTTGCCATCAGAAGTGCAATCCTAGCTCCCTAATAGTGCAATCTTCGCAGAGCCGGTGACAGAATGAGCGTTATGTTGCCGGCAGTAGTCGCAAAAGTGCCATAAAGCACGTTTGCGACTACTCATGAGCAAGGAAGGCCAGCGCAGAGGCCGGCCTCCCTTGCTCCGGCAATATAGCACCCCTGCGGCTGCCGGACCACGTAAGCAGGGATCCGGCGGGTGTGGGGGCGTTTTGCCAGGCGAGGGAGGGGGCCATTGGCCCAGCTGACCCGGGCTGGCTTCAGCCATATCTCGGCCCCCGCCGGCCCCCTACTTCTGCCAGCAATTTTGCTGGCGGAAATCCACTCGCATTTACACTCGGGGAAGGGGACGTGTGTCCCCTTCCCCGGGTAGACTTCCGGCCCGACGGCAGCCTGGCTGCCGGTGCTCAGGATCCGGCGGGCAGCCCTGGGCTGCCGGCCAGATCCTTATGTAAGATTGCGTTGTAACATACTTACTTGTGAGATACATGCAACTGAAAACACCCATTTTATGTGCATGCATTACTGTTTTATGTGCATTACACAAAATGATGTGTGCACATCTATATAGAAGTATACAGTAATGTGTGAAGCCACTTTCAGTGTTGTCTAATTTCCTACACTGAGCTCTAAACCAAATGCATGGGCTGCTCTGCTTCCCTGCAGAATACTCCTGTGCTTGGAATGAGACCCACCACAGCCTGCATGGAATTATTCTTTGTAGCAGTCACTGCTGATGCTGGTTGTTGTTAAGAGTATTATAACCGGCCTTTCCACTATTTAGGTCTTCAGGATCAGTGGTGTCGCCAGGCGCCCCTTGTACTGGTGCGGAAAACCGCGACGCCCCAAACTGATTAGCATAATTAATGCTAATTTTTTGCGTTTTTTCCTTCTTTTAAAAGGTTTTAGGGTTTTTTTAGCGGTTTTAGGGGCTTCTAATCGGTTATGTATGCTTTGTGCCAACTTAACTTGTTTATAGGACCCTCCCGCGACGATCAGGGGCGACGCTCTCTCCAGGGGGCGCAGATCGCTCCTCTGCTCCGGGCGCGAACTCTGTAAAGTGCTCCTGGGCGCTTTGCAGAGTTCATGCATGCGCAGACCGTCGATTGGAAACTTTGTCGCTCTGCGCATTCGTGAAGTCTGTCAGACTTCACGCATGCGCAGAGCGACGAAGTTTCCAATCGACGGTCTGCGCATGCATGAACTCTGCAAAGCGCCCAGGAGCACTTTACAGAGTTCGCGCCCGGAGCAGAGGAGCGATCTGCGCCCCCTGGAGAGAGCGTCGCCCCTGATCGTCGCGGGAGGGTCCTATAAACAAGTTAAGTTGGCGCAAAGCATACATAAACGATTAGAAGCCCCGTAACCGCTAAAAAACCCTAAAAACCTTTTAAAAAAGGAAAAAAAGCGAAAAAAAACACCGAGACTTAAGGAGGCTCCCGCCCCCCCCCCCCCCCCCCGGAGCCTTCCGGCCCCTCCGCCCTGGGGCCCGCCGCACCAGATCAGCCTACGCCCCTGTTCAGGATGACTTGCAAACATGTTAGAATGCAGTTTTTGGTCTCAGCATGAATGTAGATCTTCCTCCCTAGAACAAACCACCAGACTCCTTTACTTTATGCGATGTTTGTGCTGAAGGGCCACACCAGTGGCATTAGTATCCTCTGTTGTTGCCCTCCAGTGATGCTTTACCAGTGGCACCATGGCGATGGGTGCCCTTTCCAGAAGTGCCTAATGCCATCTACCCTAACCCTGTCAGTGTGGAAACAGAGAAGGTATCAATATCCAGGTAAGAAGGTCAGACTGCTTCTTCCACTGATAACTGAATTGATCACAGTTAAACCAGTAGGTATGAAAAGTACCATTGACCCTTTCCAGTGAGTCATCTTCAGGGCTCACATGCAGAGCTCTGCTGGGCCACCGGAAAGTTTGCATGTCTTCCACAGGATCACTATCTGCTATGAGAGCAGAATCTGAGTTTGATAGAGACTGTAAGCCCCATTTTGTTTGAGTTCAATTTGCAGAATGCCAGAAGCCTGTTAACATCATGTGAGTTATATATATGGTGATCAAATATGGTTCATTTTTCCTCTCCTCTGTGCCACCCACAGTCGCCAGCATTTCAGAATGAGTCAGCAATTGTTCATGCTTCCATTTTTAGGTTCAAGGTAAAGATCCTTCAGTAGAAGTCACACAGGACCTCATTGATGAATCTGAAGAAGAGCGCTTTGAGGAAATGCCCGAAACGAGTCATTTGATTGATCTCCCTACTTGTGAACTCAACAAACTCGAAGAGATTGCCGACCTAGTTACCTCAGTTCTCTCATCGCCCATCCGTAGAGAAAAATTAGCCTTGGCTTTGGAAAATGAAGGCTACATTAAAAAATTATTGCAGCTTTTCCAGCTTTGTGAGAACCTAGAAAACACTGAAGGCTTACATCATTTGTATGAAATTATTCGAGGAATTTTATTCCTCAATAAAGCAACTCTTTTTGAGGTGATGTTTTCAGACGAGTGCATTATGGATGTTGTGGGATGCCTTGAGTATGATCCTGCATTAGCGCAGCCAAAAAGGCACAGGGAATTTTTGACCAAAACAGCAAAGTTTAAAGAAGTCATACCCATAACAGACTCTGAACTTAGGCAAAAGATTCATCAGACTTACAGGGTACAGTACATTCAGGACATCATCTTGCCAACACCATCTGTTTTTGAAGAGAATTTTCTTTCTACTCTCACTTCTTTCATTTTTTTTAACAAAGTTGAGATTGTCAGTATGCTGCAGGTAAGTGAAACTAGAAGTTTGAAAAAAGATTGCATTCTGAGGCTTTCAGGTGTGCTTGTAAGGCTAACAATTGTCCATCTTAAGTCAACATTGCTTTCTTGTTTATGCCTCTAAACTTTTTTTCTTAGTATTCTGATGTCTGCATGCAACACAGGCTTTTTAGGCTTTGCTGTACTGTCACACTTCTTGTAAGTGCAGCATATTCCTCTGAAACCCAAATGTGTTGCGTCCAACTCATTTCTGTATTGTGTGAGAGGTGAGTGATTTCCAGCAGTGACTTTACTCTTAGCAGATGGTTAGCTGTTTTGTCTGCTTATAAGCCTCTGTGCTGTACTAAAAGCAATATACATTTACTATTAGAAATGTCTTGTTAGCTTTCCGGCACCTACAAACAGTAATATGTGAATTCTAATATGTTTGAACAGTTATCAAGACTGTACAAGAAGGACATGGCTGTTTAATTTTCTTCTTGTGTAACTGTTCTAGTTCTCTACAAAATGATGCACAAAATGAGTTCACGTTTCAAAGCTAAACTGAAAGCAGTAAAACAATTCCTGTCAGTAAACTGACCATGTTGTTGTTGTTCAGTCGTTAAGTCGTGTCCGACCCTTCGTGATCCCATGAACCATATCCCGCCAGGCCTTCCTGTCCTCCACTATCTTCCTGAGTTCGCTCATTTTCATGTTTGTTGCATCGGTGATGCTGTCTAACCATCTCATCCTTGGCCTTCCCCTTCTCCTTTTGCCTTCAATTTTTCCCAGCATCAGAGTCTTCTCCAGAGAGTCCTCTCTTCGCATTAGGTGGCCAAAATATTTGAGTTTCAGCCTTAATACCTGTCCTTCCAGGGAACAGTCAGGCTTGATTTCATTTAGAATTGACTGATTTGATCTCCTAGCAGTCCAAGGGACTCTCAGGAGTCTTCTCCAGCACCACAGTTCAAAAGCATCTATTCTTCGGCGCTCAGCCTTCCTTATGGTCCAACTCTCGCAACCATACATTGCTACTGGGAACACCATCGCCCTGACTATACGAACTTTTGTTGGCATGGTGATATCTCTGCTTTTTATTATGCTGTCTAAGTTTGCCATAGCTTTCCTTCCAAGGAGTAAGCGTCTTTTAATTTCATGGCTACTGTCTCCGTCTGCAGTGATCTTGGAACCCAGAAAAGTAAAATCTGTTACTGCTTCCATTTCTGCCCCTTCTATTTGCCAGGAATTGATGGGACCAGATGCCATGATCTTAGTTTTATTAATGTTGAGTTTCAAGCCAACTTTTGCACTCTCCTCTTTCACTCTCATCAAGAGGCTCTTTAGTTCTTCTTCACTTTCTGCCATTAGGGTGGTATCGTCTGCATATCTGAGGTTGTTGATATTTCTCCCGGCAATCTTGATTCCGGCTTGTGATTCATTCAGCCCTGCATTTCTCATAATGTACTCTGCATATAAGTTAAATAAGCAGGGTGACAATATACAGCCTTGCCGTACTCCCTTTCCAATTTTGAACCAATCAGTTGTTCCATGACCGGTTCGAACTGTTGCTTCTTGACCCGCATACAGGTTTCTCAGGAGACAGGTAAGGTGGTCTGGTACCCCCATCTCTTTAAGAATTTGCCACAGTTTGTTGTGATCCACACAATCAAAGGCTTTTGCGTAGTCAATGAAGCAGAAGTAGGTGTTTTTTTGGAACTCTCGTGCTTTCTCCATGATCCACCGCATGTTGGCAATTGACCATACCCTGACCATACCCTGACCATACCCTGACCATACCCTGAGTGAAATGAGCTGATGACAAAGTAGCATGACCTCTCTGAATGGCCTCCCTAGAGGGCCAGTTCCTGGTGAAGGCGACTTTTATGGGCTAACCTCAGAAGGGTCTGCTCCTGTTGTCCCAGTTTGGCCCACAGCGATGCCCTTCACACCTTTTCCCCTGGCGAAGATGACAGGGCTCCCAGAGGTGTGATGGTGAAACGAAATCGCCACCACCATCCAGAGAGCAAGGTAGAACTTCTCTCCCAATACCTGGGCAGCACCTCGAAAATAGAATCTTTAAAAATGCATGGAGTTCTAATAAAGCTGCTGCTTCTCCTTGTACACTCTCCCCATTGACAGTGTCCCTACCTACCCCGTTGAACAAACTCTAAACCTTGGCTTTATCTTCTCTCTCTCTCTCTTCCTCCTCCTCATTCCCCGTATTCAGTCTGTTTCCAGACTATTTTACTTCTCCCTCTTCAATATATCCCTTGTAAAATTATGTCCCTTTCTCCCCTCCATGAAAACACTAGTTCATGTTCTGGTAATCTCTTATTTTTATTTATTTTTCACATGTTTATACCACCCTTCCTCCAAGGAGCTCAGGGTGGTGTACATGGTTCCTTCCCTCCTTTTGTCCTCACAACAACCCTGTAAGGTAGGTTAGGCTGAGAGATAGTGACTGGCCCAAGGTCAGGAAGCTTCATGGCTGAGCGGGGATTTGAACCTGGATCTTCCAGGTCAACATTAAATGCCAGAACCACTACACCTTGCTTATTGCAACTTTCCTCTCTTGTCTTTGCTAGCTCACCTTAGCTCAATCCAGCATCCTGTTGCCAGAATCATTTACCCCTCTCATTGCTCTGGGAACATCCTGTCCCTCCTTAAATCCCTATTTCCTGTCCTCTCCCAGACCAGCACAAGCTCCTAGTCCTTACCTTCAAGGCCCTCTGTGGCCTTGCTTCTCTTTGCCTCTCTGGTCTTAAGATGCACCACACTCCTGCTTATTATCGTCATTCCTCCAACTCTCCCCAACCCTCACTCGTCCAAAGGCCCCCTGCTAACTCTACCCCCTTTTCCTTGCTGCCTGGCACTGACCACATCTCTTTCCTACTTCCTTTGGATTTCTCCTCATAACCCATTTTTTCCTGTGAAGCTTTTGTCGCTGCCCTCTGGTCCATCTACCTTACTGCAACTAAGCCTAAGTACGTGAAGTAATTGCATATTCTTCCTTGGCACCACTCCCCTTCCCTTCCTCTGTTGTCTCCCTTGTAACTAGTTTAGATTGTAAACCTCTTGGGCCAGGGATCTGTCTTCCATTCTGTTGTAAAATCCCATGCATGTTGATGCTGCTGTTTGTTCGTTCAGTCGCTTCCGACTCTTCGTGACTTCATGGACCAGCCCACACCAAAGCTTCCTGTGAGCCATCGCCACCCCCCGCTCCCCCAAGGTCGAGTCCGTCACCTCCAGAATATCATCCACCCATCTTGCCCTTGGTCGGCCTCTCTTCCTTTTGCCTTCCACTTTCCCTAGCATCTGCATCTTCTCCAGGGTATCCTGTCTTCTCATTATGTGGCCAAAGTACTTCAGTTTTGCCTTTACTATTATTCCCAAGTGAGCAGTTCCTGGAGTATGGACTGGTATGATCTTCTTGCAGTCCAAGGCGTACTCACAATTTTCCTCCAACACCACAGTTTAAAAGCATCTATCTATCTTCCTTCACTCAGCCTTCCTTATGGTCCAGCTCTCGCAGCCATATGTTACCAGGGGGAATACAATTGCTTTAACTATGCGGACCTTTGTTGTCAGTGTGATGTCTCTGTTCTTAATTATTTTATCCAGATTTGTCATTGGCATGTTGATGACCGGTTGATAATAACTGCTTGAACAAATACAGATGCTGGAATTCTCACTAAGCGAACTAAACTTGATTTTAGGCACACCTTCAAGCTCTATTGCTGTTAACGAGTGTAGGCAGCTCAGTCATGGTGACACCATTATTTCAGGACCTAGATCCCTATCTTCCTATGTGTACCTGCATTGCATTTTATATGGTCAGTCTGTAGCAGTGTGATGAATGATAAAAAAATGTGTGAGAGGTTGTAAATCTCTCAATTTGATGGTTGCTTTGTGATAGAGCAAGGTATTTGTGGTTTGCAGGCTGCTGGAAGAAAATAAGCATAACCAACAATGCTTGAAGGCAACTTACTGTGTTACAGTTTTTAAAAGACTGTGCTGTGGTGGCAGCAGATTGTCATCTAGTGGAGCTGTTCTGAACGGGCTGTTTCATAGACAGCCCATTCCTTTTCCTAAGGTAGAGGTGAAGAATTTGCTGTCCACTTCCATGTACAGTTGCTTGAGTTAGCTCAACCTGAAGGCTACTAGGTCCAATAAAAAGATAAACGTTGGCTTGGTCTTGGCATGAACACTGCCGGGTTTTGTTGCCCACTGAGATGGGGAGAGATTACACAGATGACAGGCTGTTAGTTGGACTCTTTTTCCTATCTGTGGGAAACAGGAAAATGTGGCACCCTGCTAAATTTTCTGAGTTTCTGATTGATGAAACATTCTGATCATGAAACATTTATGAATTGACAATGAGGTCTGGCAGACTTTTAATGGTCGAACTTCCCTGGAGTGTTCCAGTTCATGCATTGCAAAACATTTCCATGTGGTGGCAGTGGGCGATCGTTGACCATATCTCCGTGGTTTCCCCTGTGGGATTCTGTTACATGGGATTTGGAGTAAATTATTGTAAATCTACAGATCACTCCACCATGTGTCTCCTTTTTCTTTTGTATCAGATTCTTCAATGTTGCTTTTTTGGTGTCTTGCCATCTTGGGAGGCTGGATGTGACTGAACTGGGAGTCTGGATGTGACTGAACTGATTGAAGCAAAGATAATTTTAGGACCACATAACATGGGGGATTAAAACGCCCCTCACTGACCAAATTCAGTGTCTGTATTGTCTGCTGGATGTTGTTGCTATGCTATGTCATAGGTACAGGAGTACTTCCCATCAACTCCACTTTTTAAAAAGGCTATTTGTGTTACTTTCAATTTGGACCTTTCAGCGGTAATTCATACTATTGAGTTGGGCTACCACAACCTGGGATTACTTAGCGTTCATCTGTTCTACTGCAGCTAAAGGAGATTGTGGTGGCTCAATGTTTCACAAGAAATACAACAGCATCTGCACTGGTTTCTAGTTGCCTTCTCGACACAATCAGATGCCTTTTCAAAACAAAACGCTTAATAGTACTGTATTCTAAACTGTTTGAACCTTTTGAACATATGATTAGAAAGCCCATATGACTTGATATCCATGGGTTTTGAGTCCTCAGAGGAGATGATGGCACCCTACACTGGCTCCTGTTGGAGCCCTCCTTACAGCTTTTCTTCTCCTTGTTCTCAGCTTTAAAGGGCAGCCATCTCCACCTCCTTGCTTGTGGTGAGTGCATAGGAGAGAGCGAGCAGTGAAAGTGGCTTTTGCTTGATCCTTTGCTCTGTGAATCTGGTTGGAATCTGAGGGGGGAGAGGGGGAAGCCACCCTTCAGAACCGCCAGTGGAACCCCTCTCCCATCAGCTCTTCCAACCTCCTCCTGCTGGAGGGAGAAAGGGGGGGGGGGAAGGTGCCCTGAGTGCTGCTGTTTAAATTACCCTGTATGCCTACCCAGATGTAAGTTTCATTGTATGCAATGGGGCTTACTCCCATAAAAGTGTATATATGATTACAGCCCAAGTCACATGAAAGGAAGCTTGTAATTTGTGTCTCAAACTACCACTTTCCCACTTGCATAGGTCTGCTTGCTGAAAGTGTGTGCATTAAACATGTGGCTTCTTTCCATCAAGCCAAGCAATTCTTTTTACTTTCCCCTGCTCAGTTCAGAGGAGTTGTCTTTCCAAGCTTCAGGAGGGATGTGTGTGTCTTGCTCCTGCTTTCGCTTTGGTTTCTCCACTCAGTAGATCTACCCAGAGCTCTTGGGAATTTCAATCACAACTGCAGCCTGTGGTTGGGGTGGGGGCTTGTTCAGAAATTGCAACGTAATGGAGACTGTCAGTGTGCGCAAAGCAGCAGTAAAGCTTCATCAAACAAAACTGCTCTGTCCAACCCCTGGCCACACAAAAGACAACTTCCAGCACCTTCCCCCAAAGTAAAAAAGAAGGGATCAGAAAGAGGGAGCCAGGGGAAGCCATGGACAGTGCTTCCCCATTGCTCCTTATTTCAAGGACCCCCTCAGAATGGACAGGGAAGGGAGAAGCCTGAGCCGCTGTGGGTGCACCATCATTGTGGTTGACGGAGCTTACTCGCAGTAAAGTGTGTGTAGGAGGCAGTGCAGGCAGAGGTAGGTTGTGGCAGGCACCTTTTCCCCCTAGGCAGGTGAAGGCATCTCTCCGCACAACGTATTCAATGATGCAATCCTATACATGCCTACTCAGAATTAAATCTCATTGTGCTCAATGGGGCTTATTCCCAGGAAAGTGTGTATAGGTGTGTGTATACACACATAATTATGTTTGGAGTTGAGATCCCTTTGTCTGCTTTTCTGAGCATGGATGTGAAGGGTGGCTGCTTGGGTGACCATTCCTATTCCTGCTTGCTCGGAAACCCCAAGGAGTGGCCGGCAGCCTGCTCCCGTGATTGTGGGTCCACCCTCCATGCCCGCCTGCATAAAAAAACCTGAACAGTGCTTGAAGCCTGCTGTCACTGGCAAGAGCAGGATGTTTACTGCCCTCAGAAGGGTAAGCTCTCAAGAGGACGTCCCCACCCTTTTTGGCTGGCAAGTGCTGCTGGGATACATGCAGACACAGGAAGTCTGCTGAAGAATGATTGGCAGCAAGGGAAGGAGGACTAGCGTGGCTTTTGTCATGAAGAAACCCCCAAATTGCTGTGAACATGTGGTCGCAAATCCCACATGGGTGGAAACTCACGGATGTGTTTTTCCAAACAAAAAGTGCACCTTTGGTCTGAGCCCAAGACTACCTCCCCCCCCCCCCCCCACATCCTGGCTAGGACCACAGAGATTGTCTAAGCTTCCCTGGCTATATTGTGTGTCAGGCCCATGCCACAAGGGTATATAGAGAGGCCCTTGATTGCTCTTCTACAATAATGAGCATCTTGCCTTTGCATTCCCTCGAAGCATTGTAAGACCCTTCTGTTTGGATTTTTAATGATGGATATTGGACTGCTATTGGATGGGGTTCTGACTGGATTTTGATCTTGCTAGAATTTTAAATGGTATTGGATTGCTCTTGAAGGGTTAAAACTTGACTTTAAAATATATTGTAACTCAGATTATTTGGTATTGAGTGGAGTAAACATCTAACTGCATAACAACTGACTTTTTAAAAAAACAAACCAAAACCCCATGCCTCTTCTTGACCTTCTCTCTGCCACCCTTTCTCAGTGCATAACACATGGAGGAGATATTTTCAATACTTGCAACTTTATTTTGGAAATAATTTCCTCCTCTATTTTGGTCCTTGCTGCTGTGCAAATGTGAAATGGGTTTGAGGTTTCCTGCTGCTTATTGTAGATATATTGTGATTGAGTTGGGTGAATCCTTCTTTAGACTTGGAAAGTTGTGAGCAGTTGTAGCTGGAAGGAAACTGTGTATGCATAATTAAGAGTTTGCATGGTTTTACTTGATGGCTGAGGTCCAAAGAGCAATTTAGAGGTGAGCCATGAGGTTGTTTCAGCTTCTTTGTTTGAATAGTCACTATTCTCCCTCCCCTATTGTGTCATGTTGCAAACTGCTTTTGCAGCTTACTTCAGTTTCAAAAGCAGCTTCCCTTGAGCCACGGTGCTGGTTGAGAAACAAATGCAGAGGGCGTGCATCTTGTGACTTTCCTTGCGTCTTGGCCGATGCTGCTTGCTTATTTTGGAGATTATCCTCATAACTTCGAAAGCTTCTCTCTAATGCACATTCCAAAGAAGACAGAAATGTAGAGCACCATGGATAATGTTCTGGACTGTTGTCTGAGGTACCCTCTGCAGGAATATGCCTTGCTTGGTGTGGTCAGTCCTACAATAATATTACACTCTTTGCCATGGTAGTGTGTAAATGTCTTAACAAGTGGAAACAACAATTCCAAATCTCAGAGAAATCATATCTCAGTTTTCAAAATTGTCTCACCCAGTTCATTTTTTGCAGTGTTTATTTTTAAAACATTTCTGTCCTGCCTTTCTCCTTCTGGACAATGTTAAGCAAGTCCTTTGTGCCCCATGAGCTGCCCAAATGATAAAAGTACCCCTGACACATCTTTGTAATCCCAGCCCATCAACTATTCAGCACTAGATTAGCGCTTTGATGTTTAGCTCTTTGCCAGCACCGATCAGCTGTTTGGCTGCTTCAGGAAGCACTCACAGGAAGCAAGGCGGAGGGTTGTGAGTGCTCCATGCCTCAATTTTGTAATCTGCAATAAGCCCCCCAGACCCATGAAGGCTGCAATCACAAGCTGGTAAATCCTTGGTGCAATGGGGAGGCGCAATAGGGGGCATCTTTTTTTCAATCGTGGATAAGTCAATCCACGGATAGTGGATACAGGGGCCCTGCTGTATTCTTATTTTCTCTGTTTTACACACTATTTGTGCTTTAAAAACATTACAAGTAAGATTATACTGTTGAAATGGATTCTGTGTGTCCTTCCCACCCCCAATTATTGTCACTTCTTTAAAGTTGAGATTTTGACAATGAGAGCGACTAAAGGCTGCCAAGAATGATGGTATTCTAAAACATCTGAGGTAGAGATATTTATTTTATTTTTTATTTTTTCACATTTTTATCCCGCCCTTCCTCCAAGGAGCTCAGAGTGGTGTACATATTTCCTCCCCTCCTTTTGTCCTCACAACAACCCTGTGAGGTAGGTGGGGCTGAGAGATAGTGACTGGCCCAAGGTCACCCAGGAAGCTTCGTGGCTGAGCGGGGATTTGAACCTGGATCTTCCAGGTCTAAGTCCGACTCCCAAACCACTACACCATCCTGGCTTCCCAGTGCTTTCGCTTTAGGTGCCTTAACTAGAGAATTATGTACAGGGATGATGTCTGAGGGGGCTCCACTTGAAGAGGCACAGTGTAGATCTGGCCTGCATCTCTTTTATTTTTACATATATGTGTGTGCGTGTGCGCACATACATAAACATACATATTTTGTAAGGTTATAGCAAGCACGAAGCAATGTATCTTACTAGCATACTATTCACTATTTTCTACATATAATATCCAACTAAGCCAAAATATCACCAACGTTCTATTCATTAAATCCATATATCATACCATTCTTCTTTCTCTCTTAAAAATCAATAAATGGTTTCCAATTATTCACAAAAAGTTTAACGGACTTTTCCTTAATTAAAATTTGTAAATGTATCCATTTCAGCATAATCCAAAACTTTCAACCACCAATCTTCCAGCGAAGGTATCTCTGAATTCTTCCAATGTTGTGCATATAAAATTCTTGCCGCACTTATCATATATAAAACAAAGTTTGAAATTTTTCACCTACATGATCATCCCTCATACCCAACAAAAAAAATTCCAGTTTCATTTGCACCTTAATCTTTAAAATCAACTGTATCTGTTTATGAATCTGAATCCAATACTTCTTTGCTTGAGAACATGTCCATCACATATGATAAAAAGTTCCCTCTTGCTTCTTACATTTCCAACAGCTATTTGACACCTTCCCATACATTTTTGCCGATTTGCTTGGAATTGTATACCGTCTATACATCGTTTTATACATGTTTTCTTTAATATTAACATTTAACGTAAATTTCAACTGTTTTAATCATAATTGTTGCCATTGTTCCATTAAAATTTAGTATCCTACATTTTTCGGCCTGCATCTCTCACATGCATGCTGTAGTGCAAGGTTTGGTAGTTAGGGCCTCTGGACTGAATTGGGCCCCTTCAGGTTTAATTTAGTTCTTCTTCTGTCCCTTTTCCCTCCTTCCATGAGAACTGAATAAGAATCTTCTCCCAGTCATCCCCTTCCCTCTGGAGAATCTGTATGGAGAAGGAGGCAAATCAAGGAGAGAATCAGGATTCAGATTTACCCTTTCCCCAGTTCACACAGCACAAAGTTGGGGGCAGGAGAAAGGGCTATACAGGTTGCTGTTGTTGTTGTTGATGATAATGATAATAATAATAATAATAATAATTATAACAACAACAACAGTCTGCTAGTCCCTTGTAGCTTGTCGTCAATGGTGAGAAACTAACAGTCCAATCCTGTCTAGGACCATTGCAGCATGCAGAAGCATGCTGTGCTGGATCCTTTCCAGGATCGGGCCAGCGCTGGTGCAGCTGGAAGCTGCCTTGGGGGAAAGGGACATTTCCCCCCGGTAATTCCTCAGCTGCCCCTATGGGTCTCCTTGGATGTACACCGGCAAAATGGCCAGCGCAAATCTGAAGAGCCCATGCAGGGCTCGCCAGGCCCAGGACGGGGGATAGGATTCGGTGGAGCGCACTGCCGAAGATCCCCCCCCCCGGGCCCAGCGGGCCAATCCCCCTCGTACCGTCCTCCCCCCGCCAAATTCAAGTATATGCACTCCCCCCCCCCTCAAGAAAGAAAAACAACAGTTTAAATAATGTAGGTAGGTCTGTTTATGCCCTGGAGTGAGCCTGAAATGAGAGCATGAAGCTGCTGTCCCCTCAGTCCCCCACATGTCTCTTGTACTGTGTTTTTAGTTCTTATAGTATGTATCTGTAAAATTTAAGGGAGTTTCAGCTGTACGCAATTTTGGCTTTACACGCTGACCTTGGAACGTAACCCTCACATAAGATACTGGCTGACTGTACCAGTCAGTGTATCACTTTGAGTTGCACACAAAGATCAGGTTATAAGGGGCAAGTTGCAGTCATACAAAGTCTGATGTTATTTCTGTTGCAGCTAGCAGACTAGAGATATTAATTATGTCAAAATGTAACAATTATTCTATAGGAAGATGAAAAGTTCTTGTCTGAAGTTTTTGCACAACTAACTGACGAAGCTACCGATGACGACAAAAGGCGTGAACTGGTGAGTCTGGTTTGGGTGACGTTCACTTGGGAGCTGCATTGTATGTTGCTGCCCTCCAGTTGCACTACTTCTATAATTCTTGCTACTTTCTAAGAGGCTGTTGCTAGCAGTGCAGTTCCAACCGGTGTTTGCAGCTTGGTGGGTTGTCTAATTTAATTTTAAAAAAGGTGCATGCTGGGCAGCGAGATCTAGCCCAAACTTCCAGAGCCGGAGCACTCCGCAAACGTGCCTTACTCCTTTAGAGTAAGGGAGGCCGGCGCAAGGCCGGCCTCCCTCTCTCCGTCACCGAACTGAGGATGCGACTGCTGGAGGCAAGTAAGACTCCCACCCGCAGCCGTTTGGGCGGTCCAGGCAGCGAGGGAGGGGGCCTCCCCAGCGAGGGAGGGGAGCCGGCCTGGAAGGGGGTGGGAATGGCGTCTGCCATATCCCCGTCCCCGCCGGGCCGGCTTGGCCGTTACACGGCCTCCTCCGACTTAGCTGGCGGAATTCTGAGGAGTCTGATAGGGGCGGCCCCGGTTTACACCCGGGGAAGGGGGTGAATGTCCCCTTTGCCAAGTAGACCCCCGGATCGCCGCATGGCGGTCTGGACAGCCAAATCCTGTGTAAGGATCCGGCGGGTGGTCCATACACAGGATTTGGCGGTAAGAGTGCATGCTGTTAAATTAGCTGTGGTATTAGTGAAATACAAACTTGGTCTGTGCAGCAATTGATGTAAACCAGTAAACAATAAATAAGCATAATAAATCTCTCAAATGGCCCCATTGAACGCTCAGGTTTTTAGACTGAAATTTTGAAATGTACACTAAAAATGTAAAATATTGTTTTGGAACACATGTATGATACATGTGTGCTCAACAACGAGCTGGAAGTTAACTGTAGCTCCTTGTCAAATATACACTTCATTGCCAACCTGGATTTCCTGCCATGTAATGTGTGGAAAGGTCCATTGTTGTGACTATCTGCATATGTGCCTCCACTATGGAATCTGGTTTTGTTTTGGCAACCTGTAACTCCAGCTGTTGCATTCTTTTTGTATGTGTTTTATGGCTAAAGTCTGGAAATATGGGAGTACTTGAGAACAGGAACCAAAGTGAGCCTGAAGCAGATGGTGGTGGGGAAGCTTCCTATCACCCTTTTTGTTTTGTTTTTTGGCTTGTTTGGTGGGGTGGTTTTTTGTTTGCTTGTTTTGCTACTCTTCATTGCCCTTCTGTCCAGCTTCTTTGGCCCTACATCTTGGGAGCTTGCCAAAAAGTACACTTCCTTGTGAAACCTGAACCTTTGCAACAGAACAGCAAATGCAATCCTGGCAATAATCTGCATCATAAAAAGCAGCAAGTCAACTAGCAATCAGTTGGATGTTTTCTCATTGTTTTCCTACCTTTGGACTTTCTTGCATCACACTTTCCAAACCCTGTTTGTTTTAAAAAGTAGAAAGTAAGAATTAAAGTATCCCTTTCATGTTTTCTTGCATAGGAAAGCAGTTCTGTAGCTTTAGAATGTGAAGATACTGTATCTCAGAACGTTGGAACAATTAGATTCCACCGTATTGTTCTATTCCATGAAATATTGCTACAGGAAGCACTGGCGTCACTACAGGGGGGACGGAGCTGTAAGTTCTGCTGAAATCGGAGCCTCCCTTACACGGAGGAACGGAGCGGCCCCGCCCCCTCTCTTTTGGAGCCTTTCAGGGAAGCGAAAGCAATGCGCAGGAGACTCCCTGCGCGTTGCTTTCGCTTCCCTGAAAGGCTCCGAAGGTGAGGGGGCGGGGCCGCTTCGTTCCTCTGTGTAAGGGAGGCTCCGATTTCAGCAGAACTTACAGCTCTCCCCCCCCCCCCATAGTGACGCCAGTGACAGGAAGGATATATTTTTTAACTATTTATTCTGCTCCTCTCCAAAGACCATGGGAAAGTATTTATTGAGGCAAGCAAAATGATTACCTTTGGTCCAGACCTGTGAAGGAAAGGTCCCAAACAGCCAAGGTAACAATTATTCTTGCCTTAATACTTGCGTAACTCACAAAAGCCAGAGAAATGTTTTACCTACTGTGCTTGTCACTGTACATTACGTAATAATGGTCACTGACTGCACATCTTCCATCCCATAAACCTGTGACCCTGCTTTTTTTTTCTAGATAGGTTGTTGATTAGTCAGAGTTCTGGATATCAGTTGAGTCCTAACACACCTCTATATTAAGAACGTAAGAAGAGTCTTGCTGGATCAGGCGAAAGGCCCATCTAGTCCATCTTCCTATATCTCACAGTGGCCCCACCAGATGCCTCAGAGAGCACTCGAGACAAGATACCCGTATCCTGTTGCCATTCCCTTGCATTTAGGCTACCTTTAAAACCCGGAGGTTGTACTATATAGTCATCATGTAACCTGTGATAGATGTTTCCTCCATAAATCTGTCTAATTCCCTTTTAAAAGCATCTGGGCCTTCAGGTGCCATCACCACATCCTGTGACAAGGAGTTCTACAGTTTAATTACTTAATTATATTCAGATACGTTGGGGTCAATGTTCTCTCTCCTCTCTCTGTCTCTTTTTTTGCAGGGAAGTCTGGTTGGGGTGGGAAATTAAGGGAATATAATACCCTTCCATTGTGCTAATTTGCTGCTTCTGCTGTCTTTACTACCTAAAAAATGATGTGCATTTTGTGTTGAATAAAGTTGAGAGAGTCTATATCTGTAGATGAATTAGTATTTATTAGTTTATACTCTTTCTTACTGTGTTGTTTCTTTCATGTCCTACAGGTTAACTTCTTCAAGGAGTTCTGTGCATTTTCTCAGACATTACAACCTCAGAACAGAGACACTTTTTTCAAAACTTTGGCAAAGTTAGGCATTCTTCCTGCTCTTGAAATAGTAATGGTAGGTTGAACTTCAGGCTTGACTTAAAAGCTGTTGCAGTTGTTCTAATATTTTTATGAGCTGTTGGAGCTTTGAAATCATTTATGGATCGCTGATGACTTGGAGTGCCCATCTGTAGAATGCCAGGTGTGGTGAACAATTTCCTCCTTAGAAGCTACAGGATAGGGAATATCACTAGTAATGATACTGATGCATAGCTTATTTAAATTTATAGCTCTGGGGGCATAGTGATCAGAGAATGGACAGCCTCTCACCTAGGTTTTAACATTTCATTGTATGTATAAAACTGGGAGGGGCACAATTTAGTGCCAAAGTTAGCAAAATAATTTAAAATATGGCCTGTGTAGACGTCTTTGTGAACTTTTGTTGCTGTTGTTGTTGAAAAGCAGTATATAAATACCCTTAATATCAACATATAGATCTTGGTTGTATTTTTTAATCTTAATACATTAGCTGCCTTTGGTATGTTAGTGTTTCCTTTTGACGTGAAAGGCATATATAAATTCTGAAATAAGCATCACAGCAAGTTGTGGTGTGTGTGTGTGTGTGCGTGCGCATTGATGCATACATCAGATGTTCTCTCTTGTCACTATCGAGTAGTCCAGACACTGGAGTGCTCTTCTCACCATCTAGCAGGAGGCAGGTTCTTTTCAGAAGAAAGAGACCAGACTAGAAGTCACCTCCCACTTCCTCCTGTTGCATTGTAGGGAATAGTTGCAGACCTGTTCTGGTCAGCTCAACCAGTTCAGTCTGTTCATGCAATAATTTTTTCATTTTGATTCCATACCCAGAAGTATGTTGTGTCTGAGCATCTGTAACATGAGAACTTACAAGAGGCATGGTAGAAGTAGCAATTTTTTTTTATAGTAGTGGTAATTTCCTCTCATTTGCAGCAAGGGAGAGGAAGCACAGGGTCATTCAGCTTGTGCAGTTATCCCCAATTCACTTTCAATGGTGCTTTCTTTTATGTATGCCTATTCAGAGGGAACTTTGAAATAAGCCTGGCAAGGTAAGAAGCGACCTGTTGGATAACAGTGTTTTCTGGAGCAGGAGAGTGGATATGACCTAAGCAAAAAATGTAATTATTATTACCTTGCATTAGTCTGTGTACCTAGAATGTACAAAGTGCTCTGCATGTATTTCGTCTGCAAAATCACAACAACCCTGTACAGTAGGTCAATACTGTTATCCCTTTATTGCATATGAAAGGGCAAGGCTGAGGGATAGTCACTTGTATAAGGCCACCATAAGAGAGAGCTCAGTCTCCTTGCTGTTATGCTAGAGCAGCGATTTCCAACCTTTTTCATCTCATGGCACACTGACAAGGCACTAACAGTGCAATCCTAAGCAAAGCCACGTTCTGGGATGCAGCGGCGCTGGAGCAGGCTCCGCTGTATCCAGTGCGGGGCTGGAGGGTGCTGGCCTCATCAAGGTAAGGGGACGTTTGTCCTCTTACTCTGTGTTGAGCCCCAGCAGCTTCTATGGGGCTACTCAGATGTGCACCAGCTAAATGGTTGGCACGAATCCGGGCAGCTCCATGTCAGGCTTTCAGACCCGGGAAGGGGGTTATGATTCAGTGGAGGCCTCCACCTTGTGCTCGTTCTGCCTGCGGAAGCCGGCATAGGATTAGGCTGCCCAATTGTCAAGGCATACCACCAGTATTTTAAGGATATATTTTATCATTTAAAAAACAAGTATTAAGATTGTATTTAAAATTAAATAAAATTTTTTTTAATAACTGTTAAGTTTTTCAGTTTCAATCCTATATTTCAGATTTCTGTCAGCTCATCTTGTGCAAAAGTTAATTCTGCTGACTCTTCTGCTGCACGGGTCAAAATGTGTGCATGTTCTTTATCTAGGAAAGGTCACAGAATACTAATATACCTACTAATAAAAGACCCTCCCCCAAACTCCCACAGCACACCTGCTGACCATTTGTGGCACAACAGTTAAAAATTGCTGTGCTAGTGGTTCTGTGCTAAATCAGTGCTCATGGTTTGAGTAATGCTTACCTTGGGGTGTTTATCTAGGTAATGGCCAACAGAACCACAGAAAGCATTAAAATGTAATGTGGAATGTTTTCTTATCCATGCGGAAACGTCGCCTGATAACGGGGCGCGTGTGTGTGTGTGTGTGTGTGTGTGTGTGTGTGTGCGTGCGTGCGTGCGTGCGTGCGCGCGCGCGCGCGCTTTTCCCCCACTTAGCTTGTATATAGGAGTTCCTGGGAGCTTCCAGTGACGGTCTTCTGCCTGCGCCAGGCGTGAACTCCATGAAGCACCCAGCAGCGCTTTCCACAGAACTGGTGTGATGTGGTGACTAAGAGCCTTAACTGCAAATTGGGAGTTCCCCAATATCAAAGTGTGCGCAGATCTCACCTGTGCTATGAATTCTCACTAGGTGGCCTTAAGCAAATCTCTCTCAACCTCCGCTACCCAGCCTGTAATGTAGGGATAATACTTACTTTATGGGTTCATTGTAAGAACTAAATCAAGATAATACATATGAAGCACTTCGCACACTTAGAAAGTACTATACAAATGTTTTTTTAATTTAAAAACTCCACTGCATACACTACTGCATCTGAAATATTCATTTTCACTAAGCTCTTTTGATTTTCATTTCAGGGCATGGATGATTTGCAAGTTAGATCTGCTGCTACAGATATATTTTCTTATCTGGTAGAATTCAGTCCATCCATGGTCCGGGAATTTGTAATGCAGGAAGCCCAGCAGAGTGATGACGTAAGAAAGATGTAGCTTGCTTTTGTGAAGTAAATATATATGTATCTATAAAGGCAGTTGCTATTCCTAGAAACAAGGCCCCTTATTCTGTTACTATCTTCAGTAACTTCAGTAGCTGACCTTTCTCCCCCACTCCCCAAGTCCTACTGTAGTGGGGTAGGGAGAACCAGCATTTGGATCCTCAATAATTGAGGCTGACACAAGAGTATCCTACAGTAACAGTCCGATTGTACACAGGGAAATTAAAGGCACGAGTGACCAGATTGCACTGCTACATTAAAATGAAGTTATGGTTGAGAGCACATAAATATGTAGAGTGTACAACATGTGCTTGCTTGAGGGGCCTTCTGTGAGAAGGGAGAGTCACTACCATCTTTTTGGTGATGAGTCTTGACAGGAGTGGAAGGGGGGGGGGGAATACCAGCTACTGTAAAGGCAT
Organism: Plestiodon gilberti rubricaudatus; assembly: GCA_026170595.1. NCBI lineage: Eukaryota > Metazoa > Chordata > Lepidosauria > Squamata > Scincidae > Plestiodon > Plestiodon gilberti. Next base: position 9,470,435 of record JANXHW010000001.1, read on the forward strand.
TGAGTGAGTTATACGTTTATTTGGTCTCTGTTATGTCTGATTTTATTTGTAAGCTGCTTTGGGAGCCAATTTGGTTGGGGGGAAAAGGGCCTAAATAAATACAGTGAGATTCCCATTTGTCCTTTGGAAGATTTGCAAGCGTGTATCAAAGTTGACCAGTGGTAGGCTTACCATTGTCCCAGAATCGAGGCAGGCTTCGGACTAGTCCGGGCCCAAGGAGCTCCCAAGGATGCACCTCGGCTGGCCAACGGGATACCAGCTTCGGTCGCATCGTCAACCGGAAGCCAGAAGCCCATTGGCCAGCCGAGGTGCATCCTTGGGAGCTGCTTGGGCCCGGACTAGGCCGAAGCCTGCCTCAATTCCGGGACGATGGTAAGCCTAACCAGTGGCAGTGCAAACCTATACATTCAGTGTAGACAGTTAAATTTCATTTCAGGTGTGATAGGAATCGTGGTGGGATCCAGAACCATCAGTCAGTATCACATTTTTACACTCCTAGTTCTATAGTCGCATTCTCAAATACTGTTCGCATACCTTTATGTGCACTATGTGAAAGGATGCCTGCCACAATGCTTGCCAAGGTTTTGGTCTCCTGGTTTTAGCAAGGCAACCATTTGTTCTTATCTCCTTCTCTGCCCCATGCTTTCCAAAGGTTCTTTGTAATATGCACAGTTTTTACATAGGGCAGGGAAAGAGTTGCAAAATATGGACAGGAGGCCCTGACCTGGAGCTTGTGTGTGTTTGCCAATTCTTCCCTGAATATTTACTTGCAGTTTATTGTATGTTGCTCTAGTTCTCTGAATTGCAAACGACAAAACTTCAAATAATAGCAATTGGTAATAATCGTTTACTTATTGATTTAACTGCAAATGTTATAACAGAAGCAGGAGCCTAGAGATAATTCAGTACTCTTGCATTTACCTGTCATAAATGACAGAAGAGAAAATATGCAGCTCTTGATCATATTTTCAAGATATGTGAGAGCCCAATTATCCCTTGGGCTGCTCTTTCAGCAGTGCTGCTTCTGCCGAGGTACCACAGCTCAGCAGCTGAGAAGTGCTCTGTAAAGTGACACCTCAGCAGAAGCAGCGCAGCTGAAAGAGAAGCCCGCGTGATAATTCAACTCTCCCAACGCCTTGCAAGCTTCTCCCTTTCCACACCTCTTAGTCTGCCTTTTCCTTACCTTCTTACGGCTCCTTACCTTCGGAGGCCTCCTTCTGTCTCTCCCTCCCAGCGCCTCGGCAGAAGTAGCACTGGGAGAGCCCAGTTATCATGTGGGCCAAGCTTTCAGCAGTGCAGCTTCTGCTGAGGTGTCACTGCTGAAAGGGCGGCCCGCATGATAAGTACCCTGAAGACAGTAGCAAAAATCTAACAAATGTCATGTTTTGCTTGGGACAAGAAATCTATTTGTTACTTTTTTTGAAGTAGGTGGTCTAATTTTTCTTGCTTTGTTACAGGATATCCTCCTCATAAACGTAGTCATTGAACAAATGATCTGTGACACTGACCCCGAGCTTGGGGGCGCTGTTCAGTTAATGGGGCTCTTGCGTACGCTAATTGATCCCGAGAACATGTTGGCCACAGCTAATGTAAGAAAATGGAAAGGGGTAAAGAAACTTTACTGTCTAAGAAACATGTTTAACAAAATAGTCTTTTGGCACACTTGATAACTTATATGCTATTTTAAAAAATGCACAGTGCCTTTGTATTTCTGGTGAATGCACTTTCAAGCATGTTGTTTTCTTCTGTGGCAGAGAAAAAAACCTCTGCTGCTCATTTGTAAAGCTGGAACGGTGGTTTTATGTCTCAAAAATGATTCCTGACAGCATGATGCCTGCATATTTTATTAGATCCTGTTCATGGTTTTGTGTGGTGTGCTGGTTTTTCAAATGCATGGAGCTTCATTTTGTGTTGAGTCCAAACATGACCTTCTAAGCAGAATTTTTCAGAAGCTTAGCCCATAGAACTGATGATGTTTAGGTTGAGTGGGCACCATCCTGGCAATGGGCATGCAAGTGTGTGGCTACCCACCCCATTTGGACCAAACGATTTCTGCTCCCACCACTGCTGATAGAAATGTCTGCTGTCAGGGGATTGAAAGGCATTCAAGTAACTGCATTTATATGTGGGTGTAGTCTGGGAATGTCAGGAGTGGGGTGGGGCAGGTCACCACATTGCCTGCAAAATCATGATGGTATGTAACTTAGGCTGCAGCCCTATTCACACTTTCCTGGGAGTAATCCCGATTGAACACAGTGGGACTTACCTTAGAGTAGACGTGCATAGGATTGTGCTGTTCGACTGGGAGACCATAAATGCAATATAATATTTTTTTTTCTCAGTGTGGTGCGGTAGATAAAGATTTGGAAAGACCTGGTTCATTCTCTCAGTCAAGGAGTAAAGCTCGTTAGCGAGACACGTCACCATCTTTCAGCTTAGTATCTCTCGCAGGGCAGCTGTGGGAGTAAAGAGATGCTGTAACTTCCCCGAGTCATTGGTAACTGGACAAGAAAGAATGTAAATAAAACCAGTACTACGTGTACAACAAAACATGTATGTGTTGCTTACTATTAGCTGCTTTTAAATTAGTAGCAGTGACAGTGTTTTGACATTGCTGTATACATGTATTTATTATTTTACACAATTTATCCTGTCTTCAAATATATAATTCTCAAGGCAGCTTACTAACTATAAAACAATGTATACATATCTACTTGAAAGTAAGTTCAGTGGGACTTACTCCCAGGTAAATGTGTGTAGGATTGCAGCCCAAGACACATTAATTCAGCTATGTTTTAGGAGCAGTTTAAAATAATTAGGCCATTAAAAACCAGTACTATTGAAGATAAAGTGGTTCTGCAAAGGTAAAACAGTTTTAGGGGCACATCTGAAAATCTGGCCACTGCTTACCTACTTGGAAAGATGGGGACACCCAGATGTTTACAGGATGGGATTGGGAGATGCCTTTCAACTCTTCTAAGTAGATGTTTTACAGGCATTGAAAGCAGTGTCTTTCATTTCTTCTTTTTCTACTGAGCTGCATGAGTTCATACACTTGTACTGTGGTTACTATATAATGAGTATTTTGTATTTCAGAAAACTGAGAAAAGTGAATTTCTCAATTTTTTCTACAACCATTGTATGCATGTTCTCACTGCTCCACTTCTGGCAAATACGTCCGAGGACAAGAGTGACAAAGGTAAGGTCAGATACTAGCTTAACGTTTTTTGCCCTGTCCTACCTGTTGTATTCAGAATGTGTGGTGATGTTTTTAAATTTGCAAGAAGGTTGTATTTTTGTTGTGTTGTCTGAATTGACTTCTGCAATGCCAAGACTTGTGAGTTTTCTTCCCCAGATACATACAAACGTCAGCTCCCTTCTGGTTTGCAGAAAATTGATAAATGTGTGCTTTTGTGTGTTGTCGGGCAGAATACTGTTGTGGAATTCCTGATGTCAGTAATATTTATTTTCACCGTTTGCCAATACTAAGTCCTATTCTTTAGGGGTTTCATTTCTAAAAGCAGTCTTTTCTATTCATGAAAATGATGTTGTCATTGGCCTACATCTTGTATTTGAAACTGATCTAGAAATGAAAATCGACCTTAGGGGTCAGAAGTGATATAGGCATGTGGTTCAGTAGAATACCATAGGTGGTTTTTAAGTGATGGGCAGCCCAATCCAACTTAACCTTCTGCCCAGCGATGCAGTGAGGCCGGTGCATGAACGCTGCATCCTGTGCAGAAAGTGGGATCTGGGATGTCTCCTTGGGGGAAGGGAACATGGTAAAGCCCCAGCCCCCACAGCAGGTCTCCTTGGATCTGCGCCAGTTATTTAGCTGGTGCAAGTGTGGGAAGCCTATTTAAGGAAAAATGGCCTGGGGAGTAGGATTTGGTGTACGCTGCTACCGCCAATCCCACCCACCTCTGTCCTATTACACATTAACACCCACCCCCCCCAGTGCTTGCCCGCCCTGGCGCTGGCTTACCTGAGCTGGAACACATCCCACAGTTCTCTGGCATGCCTGGGCCGGTGCAGACCTCTGTGCTGACCCAGACCTCTGCTGCGCTGTTGAAACGTGCTTTTCCTGCACATTTGCGACAGCCTGCGCTGGCCTAGTATGTGCTAAGCCGGTGCAATCTCAGTAGGATTGAGCCCTAAGCAGTGTTTCTCAGTTGATGTAACCCATTTTTGTAGTGACCTGCAATGAGTGTTTTATTCAGGTGCTATGTCCTGGAAAAATATAGGTTCATAACATGCAAAGGTGCTTGTGGGAAGTGGTTACTTGGGAAGCCTCGGTTCAGGCGTCAATTGTGAGAACTGCAAGGGAGGAAGTGGCTTGTCGCCACTTGGTTCTGCTTCTGATCTCATGGATCCACAAACAGTATCTGAATCTTGAAGTAGTTTTGAATATTTATATCCTGCTTTCCGACAAAAAAAGTTTGCAAAGCAGTTTATATAGCATAGATAAAGTAACAGTTTAATTTAGAGACCTCCATAAGTCCCAGTGTCTTGTTCGATTCTTCTGCACGCAGCAGCTTACAATGGGGATCTGGTTAACCTTTTCTTAAGAGATTGTTATGTCTCGTCTTCATCTAACAATTTTCACCAACTTTAGGCTAAAGGGTTTCTTGCAAGAATGAACCCATAACTTTCAGTGTAACCTAAGCAGCAATCCCTGGTTTGAAAATTGTTGTCATTATGGCAGAACAGAATGAAGTTTGGCCCTGGTGGAGGGGGAGGAGTTGTAGTGTGTTACAAGCATCTTCACAACCTAGGACCAGCTTCCACATCTGCTATTGGTTTGGTGTAATTTCACTCGGTTTTGGCAGCTAGCCCCATACGGTTTTATGCATGGCTGTCTTGGAGTTACAAACAAACCTTGGGGGAGGGGGGCATATAGTGCTATGGCTCCCTAATGGGTGAATGGGCTTGTTTTAGTAGACATGGGTTAGAAGCTTCCTAGCCCTGAAATAAGATATGTATCTTTTGTCTTGAAATGTTTTCTAAATGCCACAGTAATTCAACAGGCAATTTATGGTGTTTTAATCTTTTCACTCTTTGAAAGATGCAGTAGTTGGAAGCAACAAGAGTAATACAATTTGCCCAGGTAGGTGTGTGTGTGTGATTTTTTTTTTTTTTGTATAAGTTAAATTGAGATGCAATATATAGATGAAAGAACCTTTCCTGAGAATCTTTGGTTGACAGCTTCTGCTTACTCTGAGCCAGAGAATTTTTCTCACTTGATACAATCGCACCGTGGTGCAAAATGTCACTACCTGAAATGCTGTAGTATGAGTCCAACTTTTATATAAATGGACTTCATGGAGAGCTCTAGGATAAACATACTTGGATTTCCTTAATCATCGAGTGTTTTATTATCCATCCTGCTTTGCTGGAAGAACATTCAAAATAGTTCAGATAGGTGTTAACAATTGTAATGCAGTAGTTTTCAATCTTTGAGATCATAATTTACAAAGAGAGAGAGAGAGAGAGAGAGAGAGAGGATCCTGCCCAAGTGTAACATGGGGCATAGTTAACACTACAAAAATCTGTGTCACAACTGTTCAGCTGTCAGTCCACAGAAAATCATAGGAAGTATAGAGTAATGAGGTGCTGAGAATCCCTGTTAGGGATTTTTATCTTTCCCTCATAGAACTACGGTACCCAGTTGAGATGGAATAATTGTTGAACCAGTTTAAATCTGTGGTGTAGATATACCCTAAGCTGAAGATACGAAGGACCCGTGACCTGGTCCTATGAAGAAGGTTTCATAATTTTGGTTGCCGTCCTTGTTGTGGTGAATGAACTGACGCCCTCTGTCAAAGATGGTGACCAAATGATGGCAGTGCTCAGTGGAGGTTTCTTGGATGTCTTTGCGGAGTGCAGCCAAGCCCTGTGCTTTCCTCTCCTGATCTGTGGGCCATTCTGAGGCCCTCAGGGTCCTGCAGAGACCAGGAAAGGTCAGAGAAGACTAAAACGTCAAGAGTTCAAAAGATAGGGAAAGGCCCATTTAATGACGGGCCTGCTTAACGTGACAGGGATCAGGGAACGTATCCCTGTCATTAAGTGGGGGGTGCCTGTACTTCAGATGATGAAGCAACACCCAGTACTGTGGCAAAACTGTCAGTGGAAAATTCCTTACTACAAAATAGATGGGGAAGGAAGCTAAAGCCTAGTCCACTGAATGTGGTAGGATCCTGTCTCTAGTGGCTCAACATCACAAGGCCTTGATGTGTTCACAGGAACGACCAAATGGCAAAGGGCCCTTGAGAATTTCCAGAAACAGCCTTGAGGCTTTCAAGAGGGTTATGCCTTCTTTCTTGGGCTGATCCATAGTTTGCTGGATCAGGAACATAGCAGCAGTGAGCTTCCAAACCCAAAGTGGGTTTCTTCCTCAGCTCTGACACGGACCTTTGATGGAGGAATCCTAATGAGTGAGATTGCAGCTCTGGGTATAGATCTGCAGTCCAGAGATCTGTGGTTTAGCTGTGATTTACAAGCTATACCCACAAGCGGGGTCTAATCCCACCTTCATATTTCTGATTTGTAAATTATAGTTAAACAGTGGCTCTGTTGCACGTGGTGCTATGATTTCACTAACTAGAATTCTGCAGTGTGCAAGAGGAGAGCACACAGACTTGGAGCTCATCGCAGCTGTATTTCCGATCCACCAAACTATGGTCTGTTGGATCGTTTGAACCTGATCTTGCTCTCCTATAATGGCAGCTGACTGTATTGCTGCAAGTTTCTTTGGATTGTACAGTGAACCCTCAATTTAATGAACCTCGATTTAACAGACTTTGGAAACAGTGGGCATTTTCTGCTTCATTAAAAACTAGTCATATGCGTCTTGTGCATGAGCATCTATTTACTTCAATGCATTTCGATTTAATGAACTTTCAGTATTAGCAGACCTTCCCCCCCCCATTAGTCCGTTAAATCAAGGGTTCACTATATTAATTAAAAACTTGTGTTTGTAAGCTGCCTTGAACGTAGAGGTGAGGAAGAAATATGTTAAATAAAAACAGGGTGAGGTTCCCAGCTCATACTTTCAGATGCCTGCCCTAAGGCAAACAGTCACTCCCCAGCATCCTCAACAGAAGAAAGCATGTCTGGCTTGGGGAAAGTGTGACAAGAAGAGAATGGTGCAGAAGCACCCACAATTTGTACCTAATTGAAGTGATGTTTATTTTGCAGACAACTATCAAACAGCACAGCTGCTTGCCTTAATTTTGGAGCTGCTCACGTTTTGTGTGGAACACCACACATATCACATCAAGAACTATATTATGAACAAGGATTTGCTGAGAAGAGTTTTGGTCTTGATGAATTCAAAACACACCTTTTTGGCATTGTGTAAGTAGCAGGTCCCATTTTGTATTCAGGATGTTGCATTTGTTAGTCTTGCTGAAGTCATTCCCATCCATCCTGAACAAACAAGTAGTGGAAGGATAATCGGGATTCTACACGTGCTGCAATGTTTGTGAAAGTTCAGAAGAGTCCATAATGTGCTTCCTGAGAAGCTTTGGCTTTAACATAAACGAAAAAAAGTTTCTAGCTCTTCTAACTAGAGATGCTCAAAATGCCAGCCATATTTTCATAGTTATTTTTTTAAGCACTGCCTGCATGCACGGACAGGTCCCTGCTCCAAGGGGTTCAACAAGTTAAAATCAATAGAAGGAAAAGGAGGGAAATGGAGGCAGGGATAAACTGGGGAAGAACGTGCAAATGATTTCATTTTGCACCCGCTGAGACTTAGTTGCAGCCAAGTATTGGGACTAGGTCTCATCTGAGTAAAGTGTCAGAATCAAGGAAGGTGCTGAATAAGACTTCCAGTAGTCGGAGGATAAGGCTTCAGTGACATTTTGAACTCCTTTGTCAAGACTAGCAGAAACAAAATACTATATGTTCTGCAGAATCAGAGGAATGCAAGCATGCATTTCAGAATCCATTGTTTCTTGTCACAGAATGTGGGTTGCTTAATGAACCATGGTTTGGGGTGTTTTCTTCTTTAAAATACAAGATGCTCATAGCACCATTCTTTTCACCAAGTTTACCTACTGGGGTTGTTTCCAACCAGTACTGGGAAGATTTTTAATCCCACAATAAACACTTGTTCTTATTTGAACTCTCCCTCAAGTCCAATGGGGGGGGGGGGGGAATTGAGTCCTCTTCCAGTTTGTGCCTTGGAGCAGTTAAAGATCTTGCTCAGGTTATGTTACATGCACCTTCAAGGAACTAAGAGCACAACTTAGCCTTACAAGAGCCCCATGAGGATTAAAAACCCTTTTCACAGCAGAGGTAGAAAACATTAATGCTTTACTGAGAAAAGTTGGAAGCCAAAGGCACTGGCAAAACATCCAGCAGGTCCAAACATGCCTAGGAGTAGGAAGGGAGGTAGTCTAGCCAGTTACTTCTCCAAAGCCACTCAGTCATCCGCATCACAAGTGGGCCCTTTCCCACACTCAGCTTTGCAGTGCCTGGACGGTCTTGGGAGGGTTCAGTGCATGGTGAGCCTCTTCTGTGCAGCCCCCCCCCCCGGCTTTGAAAGGGGCAGGAGCGCGTGGGAGCAGTCAATTGCCATGCGTTTTGTGTCTTATGTGAGCAAAGCTGGCATGAAGCGCTTGCCTGGTTGCCATAGGCAACCTGGAACTGGACAAGAGGTGTTGGCGGGAACCTTTTTTTTTTTTTTTTTTTTTTTTTGCTATTCCTCGGCAGGCAGTGCTTGAAGCATTGATAACTTTCCCCATGTCCATCTCGTGCTGTCAATATTTTTGTTTTTCTTAGAATGTGCCAGAAAATTGCCCTTCCTGGCACATTCTAAAGGGGGGGGGAGATGACTGGCAGGAGCCACCCACTAGAAAAGTTATGAGTGCTGCTGCCTGCAGAAAGGAAGCAAAAAAAGTTTTGAAAGAGATGGAGCCTTCTTGGGAATGTTGTTGGTGCTTCTCAAGCGTGGCTGAAGCCTCTGCTACGGACAGAGGAGTGGTGGGGAAATAAGATGTCTTTGAGAATACGCAGCTGCCGACTGTTCAGTCAGGAGGCAAAACGTAAAATTTTGAAATTGGCGCCATTGCAGAAGCACCGCAAGGCCAGGGAGACGGGTGGTTTTGTGTATTCTGTGTCATCTTCCCATCCGCTAGAATTGATACCCGTCAGCTGATTGGGCATCTGAGGCCAAGGCAGGGGAGAATAAGGGTGCCCAGTGGTCCTCAAACATTCAGTAGGACAGGGACAATGACCCACTCAAATCTAGGTTTCTTAGAGTCGGGCCCAAAGAGGGTTCTGTGTGCCAGAGCCAAGCATCTCTGCCTGGTCAAGTTCTCACTCGCCTCTCTGGGGATCAGCTAGGGGTGATGCACCCTCAGGTTGACACTGGAGTAAGTCCAGTTAGGCAACAGTGAGATTTAGATGTGTTGGAGGATTGTTTTGCTTTTATGTTCGTCTGTAACCACTTGCTTGCGTTTTTACTAAGATCCACACGTGGGCACTGCCAACGCCCAAATCATTTTCCAAGCCTGTTTGTTCTGTTATAGCTGTCCCCCCCACCTTCTTTTTTTTAGTTCTTTTTTATGGGTTACCATTAACTCTTTGCCTGCCTGGTTGGTTGAACTGGGTCAGAGCCTGGCCCCAGTCCTCTTTGACCCTTGCCTTCCCATTGTTGGGTGGATTTTGCGAGAATTCTCCATAACTGGGAGGGAGGCTTTTAGGGACGGTGTCTCTGCCTGGCTTTCTCTTCATGATGGCAGCAGAGTCTACCCGCCTTGGCCATGGCCATAGGGGATCGGGGAAGGGAAGCAGGCACTGGCTTGAGGGTTCTCCCCCCCCCCTCTGCGAGCATGACATCTTAATGATAACGCTATGTAAAAGACAAGTTCCTAGTGCTTTACATTTGCTTCTACAAAATAATGTGAAATGAGTTAAATGTACCTTTGCGCAGCCTTTTTGCTGTTGGCATTAAACTGGTTTGCGTCCAAGTACTGTGGTAAAAGACTGTTTCAAAGTATTAAATATGGTCTTTGAAAACTACCAAGGACACTTTTAAAAATGCTTATTAATGTTGTAGGTGCTCTTCGTTTCATGAGGAGGATAATTGGCCTAAAAGATGAATTTTATAACCGTTATATCACCAAAGGCAACCTCTTTGAGCCAGTCATAAATGCTCTTTTGGATAATGGAACTAGGTACAATCTGCTGAATTCAGCCGTCATTGAACTTTTTGAGTTCATCAGAGTGGTAAGTTGTGTGTTTTGTTTTTCAATTTCACCTTCTGAAAGAAACCTTTAGAGTACATGCAATCTTAAGTATTATGATGACTAAATGTTATGACAAGGTCAGAGATTATGTGATTGGTGCCCCATCGGTTGAGGAATATGGTTCTGGATTTGTTTGTTTACATTGCTGGAGGATGTGGACAGATGACTGTACTTGGAGTTCTGAGTTCTGAGGCCTGTTTGTTGAACCCTTCTGACTGTCCTGGCTAATTACATCTTCGAGGGCTAGACTGGGCTGTGGATATCTGAGGTAGTGAGTGCCTCCCTTAGGGATGATGTAGTTCTCTTGAAAGAGGCCATGCTTTGTACTCTCTTGAAAAAAATTCTCTCTGGATCAGGGGGATTTGAACAGCTATTGCACTCTCGTAAATTTGCGATTCCAGAACCGTATTCTGGAATGGGTGATGGCAACTCCAGGTAATTCTGGTTGAGTCTGATTATTTGGATCCCTTCCAATCTGGCATCAGGCCTGACTATGGGACAGAAACTGCCATGGTTGCCCTAGAGCAGTGTTTCTCAGTGTGTGCTTTTCAGAGCTCTGAGGCTCCCTGAGACCATTGTTAGGAGTGGAAAGGACTACAGAGACCAAAAAGTTTGAGAAACACTAGAGAGTGACCTTCAGTGGCGTCGATGAGGGCGGCCATGGGGCGCAGGGTGCGCCAAGCTGAGGGGTTCAAAATTTCCTGGGGCTTTTGGGGGGGTTAACCCAGCTCCCGCTGCTTTCGTGCACCCCCAGGCCCAAAAGCGGTGGTGGCTTATTCGTGTGCAACCCCCCCCCCCCGGCACTGCAGCACTACCGGGGGTGCACCACGGGGAACCATAGTCTGCGGGTGTGGATGCGACTTAACTTTTACGACCTGTTCTCCTCGGCTTCGTTCCTTGTCCAGCAGCGAGACTAGGTGCCAGGCGGTGCCTCTCTAGCACACACGTACCTAGTCTCGCTGGTTGGTCCTCCAGAGTCCTCTCTAGGCTCCGGAGGACTGACCAGCAAGACTTTGCGTGCTAGAGAGGCACCGCCCAGCACCTAAGTCTTGCTGCTGGCCAAGGGGGGGTACTTTTGGGGGGGTGTAAGGTCAGCCCCCCCACACACAAAAAAAATGGCTGGCTACGCTGCTGGTGACCTTCACCAGGAGAGTAACAAGGGGAACGCAACCCTGTTGATTCTTCTGGATTTCTCAGCAACTTTAGCTTCTCAGTCATGGTATCCATAGACTCCTGGGATTGTGGCTATGGAATACTGCTTTGTAGTGAATCTGGTCTTATTTGGAAAGTTGATCCCAGAAATTGGTGATGAGGAACTATTGCTTTTCCCTGTGGCCCTTAGCTTCATGGATTCTGCAGAATTTCATTCTATTCCACTGTGCTTTTTAATGTCTACTTGAAGCTACTGCGAGAAGTCATCCAGAGATTTGGATGGAATTATCAACAGTATGTGGATGACACTCTGCTAGGCCCTCTTGTTTCAGCCATCTACGGTAATTCTAGGAGAGCAGGGCTTCTAATTCTGGAAGTCCTGAACTAGTCCTTGGAGGAATTTGAGGGTGGATGAGGACAAATAAACTGAGAGTGAATCCAAGTAAGACAGAAGTGCTCTGGGTGGAGAATTCGCCCTGTTTGGATAAGGTTGCACTCCCTGGAAAAAGCAAGTGCCCAGTTTAGGTGCCCTTTCCACCCCACGGATTAGCCACCAGCGGATTTGCCTCAGCACAGGTGACTAACCCCGGAAGTAGGTGTCCCACTGGGGGCGGCGCCACAGTACCTTATTTTTCTGCTGCCCACTTCTCGCCGCCTGCGTGTCTTCTAAGTACTCAAAAGGCTTCAAACAGTAAAAACGACCAAACAAAAAACCATGATCGGAAATGACTTCTGATTGCGTGCGAACCAGAAGTAGTTTCCAATCGTGTTTTTTTAAAACCGTTTGAAGCCTTTTTGAGTACTTAGAAGGCGTGTGGGTGGAGAGATGTAGGCAACGGGCCCCAGGCAGCTGAAAAATAAGGTGCTGTGTTGTGGCGTTGCCCCCTGCGCTCCCCCAACGCTGATTTGTTTTAGTGTGGTTTTCAGCATCTGCGGGGGTTCCAGGAATGGAACCCCCGTGGATAAAGAGGGCTGATTGTACTGCTGGACCAGGTGCTGTGCTTGGATATGCTAGACAGCAGCACTTTCCATGAGTGCCTTCTGCCAACTTCAGCTGGTCACTAGCTGAGAACCTACCTGGAACAGTCATATTAACCACAGTTACCCATTCATTGATCACATTCAGGCTAGGCTACTGCAATGTACTCTGCATGAGGATTCCTTTGAAAATGATGCCAAAGCTTCAGTTGGTACAGACTACTGCCAGTAGACTATTGGTAGGGGCATGTAGTTGGGAGTATGTAACACTAATTTTGCACCAACTATCCTGGGCTCCAGTTTGTTTCCAGGACCAAGTGCTAGTCTTGGCCCTTTAAACCTCTCAAGAGTCTAGGACCACGTTGCCTGACGGACTACCTTGGATCAAGTACGGCGTACAGAGAGGGCTCAGGGCTGCGTTAATATCTCCGGCGGAACAGGGGTAGCTACATACACTGAGAGGAGCTTCATTGTATTGCCAGGCATTTTTACCGAATGGATCTTATTTGTCTTCAGAAGATCTGCTTTTTAAATACCTTCCTCTCCCCTTTCTCCCTCCCCTCTCTTGTGTGTGTGTGTGTGTGTGTGTGTGTGTGCGCGCGCACACACACACACACACACACACACACACAAATCTCTCAGTAGAGCTGTGTAGGGTTAAAGCCTCGGTCACATTATTTAAAAACACAATCGTGTTGGAGGAAACAAATTTTCCCTCCCACAAACATTTGATCATGCTTGTTTTAAAAAAATGTAAATAGAACAACCAGGCATGTTTCATTTGAGGAGCTGCACAGTATGTGTGCAGGAAGCAAAATTCTGCAGCGCACTCTCAGGTTTCCTAGCCAGTTTTGCCACATACTTGAGAGCTGCGCAGCCTCCCTGCTCTTATTCCTCCCCCCTGCAAGCCAGAAAGCAAACTCTTTCTTATTACAATTAATCCTCTTGGAATAAACCTCCACGGTGATTGGAAGTTAGTTCCGATTGTCAGGCAACCACTCTCCTCCCCCTCTCACCTGATTGGTGGCTGCAGTAGCTCCGCGAACCCGCCCCCTCAAAACATGGGCAAACAACTTTCTGCACACGCCGGAACTCGGGAGATCGCAGCTGCTCCACTCGCTTCCGGAATGGTGACCAGACAGCTCCGCACAGTTCGGCACTGCTCCGTGCGCGTCTGGGATGCGCCGGAAATCGTGCGGTGTGGGTCGGGCTTTACAGAGCAAAACCAGTGCTGAGCTTTACAGAGCGGCAAGTGTGGGTGGGTCCTCATGCACAGCTTGGTTCTGACTTAAGTAAAACTCGGCTTACACAAAGGTGTCTGGAACAGAACCCTTAGGTCAGCTGGAGAGTGCCTGTATTGGGGAACTTGTTGAAAGGCCTAGTCCGATGCTCCTATTGCAAGATGCTATGAAAGGAATGGCGTCTGGACCCATACATGCCTTGCCTTATTGCTCTGCCCCCTCTGCTTTGGTAGAAGGTGAACACCACGTTTATCTGTACCTGTGATTTCTGTGAGCTCACTACCTGTCCCCAGATCAGTGGGGGGGGGGGGAGGTTAAGGATCCAAAGTGCAGGCAAATGTCTTATTCTACCATGTCAAATATTGCTTTCTATCAAAAGCAATGTATTGCTTTCTACATGGGCTGCTTTGGACCAACTGTCACCAGCCACGTTTTTTCATCTTCCATTTTTTCATGCCCACTGTGGGAGATGCAAAGCATAGTCTAGACCTAGAGAAATTGCAGTCACTGGGTTGTATCTCAGCCCTCTCTTGTGTGAGTGGCATGGCTTCAGTGATTCCTCTCCAACCCTCTGCACCCCTGGAAATCTGTTCTAGAGGGCCCTGCAGCCTTGGGTTTGCTGGGGGGTTGAAAACTGCCCCCCTTGCCCTCTTGCACAAGACAGCATCTGAACAAGAAAGTGTTTGAATATGATTCAGTGCAATATTGTAAAATGTAGTACACGCTAAAACATCAGATGTTCTATCTGAACGGATAAATGGCGCACGCTTCCTTCCCCCCTTTTGTGAGTATGGCAGCAGGCAGATTTGTGAGTCACCAGTAAACAGCCTCTTCCAAGCATGAGCAAGATGAAGGTGTTTTGTAAAACTGTATCGCTGTGATAATGCTTAAATTGTTTGTATTTTGTAAGTTTTGTTGGCTGCTTATGGGCATTTTTAAATGGAAAAGTGGGATAAAAATACTGAGACATAAATTCTACTTGAGAGGCAGGAAGAGGTAGGGGTTTGGGTCTTGATCCAGAGACTTGTCTTGTATCGTATGCTCAAGAAATAACATCAGAGAAGGCTCTTAAATCTTGACTGTACAAAATTATAACATTGGAGACTATTTTGTTCTGGAGTGTGACTGGTGAGTTGGTGGAATAAAAGGCAGAGCAGCACAGTTTTCTGCCTGTATTAGCTGTAGAAAGCGGAAACCTTCCAAACATGTGCTGTTGCTCAAAATAATTTATATTCTAACACTGCTACCATCAGCTGCTTCAAAAAGGAATATCTGCAACAGCTGAACAGGGTAGATGCTGTGTGCATCACATGATTGAAGTCAGGTTTCTGATCTCTGTGAACAGAATACCGCCCTTATTCTTTGCTGCCATGTCTGATCTGCCCCACAAGGATTTTCCAATGATTGAAACACAGATTGCATTATAGAAAAATGTCCCTGTTTGATAGAAGAGGAAATGACTTGGATTGTAGGATTGGCTTCATTAATGGTTTCAATACTGTGATTTTTTTACCCCCCTCAAGTATTGTATATTAGTGGGTTCACGCTGTTGGTGCTCTCCCCCTCCCCCCCCAAAAAAGAACTTGTTCTTAAATATCTGCGATCTTAGCAAATGCATCTGGGCTGGGCTGTCCCCAATGATACACTGAGCCTTGGAGAAGCTTGGAAACCAGCAAGACACCTTGATGCTTTCTGAGCCTCTCAGCTGCAGTGTGACTGGGATGGTTTCCCATCCCCCCTACCCAGGTATGAGGGTTTGTACTTGCAGTTGTACTGGGCCTCAGAGGTGCTCTGAGCAAGGGGAGCGAAAGGGTTAGTATTGTGGGTGTATACTACTCACATCTCCAAATAAGTGCTCGTGTAAATGATATTGGGGCGGTTATCTCTAGTCTGGCACAGTGGGTAGATTGCAGTGTGTCTTGTTAACTCGGTGGCCTGTTCTGTTCATTATCTTAAGTAACTCACAGGTGTGTGTCTGAATTGCCTGGAATTCCCTCTCTGGGTAGAAAAAGGGTTCTTGCTTTAGGAACATATTCCAGAGAAGGCATGCCCCTCAGTCATGTAAACGTTTCTGCCCATGGAAGGATTGTCCATTATCGTAACCACAGTAAGGAGCTCCTGTCGATGCCTCTTGATTTTCTCCAGCTTGGTAACATGAAACTTCATTTTGTGTTAATGCAGGAAGATATCAAGTCACTTACTGCACATATAGTTGAAAACTTTTATAAAGCACTTGAATCCATAGAATATGTTCAGACGTTCAAAGGACTGAAGACAAAATACGAGCAAGAAAAAGACAGGCAAAGCCAGAAACTGAACAGGTACCTGCCCTGAAACAAGAGGTTTGGAATGTAAACCTGCAAGCATTGTTGGCTGGTCTTTCTAGCAGGCTTTCGAAGTGCACTTATTTTTGAGTACTGCTGATGGGTTGTATCCTAAGTAACCCTTCCACTCGCATAAGCGGACTTGCTCCCAGAAATCTGGATGGACTCCTGATTTGACTTGGTGTTTCTGCGGCATGTTTTGGAACACATTGCTCAAGATGGCACACTTCAGATTGTTCGTATGTCATTGTTGTAACATTTCTTCCACTTGCACAGAACAGCACAAAAAGCCACCTTATTTCAGTAGGCACTCCATACGGTACAACCCAACCCTTTTATTTTGCCCTTTCTAACAGTCCCAGAAGTCTGTTAAATCTTACCGTACAGAGCTCCTTCAGCAGTGACAAAGGAACTCTGCAAAAGTAGTTAAGGGTTGGAGTGCCAGGGGCAGGCCTACCTTCCAGGGCTGGTGCTGGAGCTGCCACTGTCCATTTTGCCCTTGAGCCCTGTCCATTTTGCCCTAGAGTAGCCTCAGGAATAGAGAAACATCTCTGTATTCCTAGAGTGCCCTCCTCAAGGGCAAAATGAAGAGGACCAGGCCTGGAAGGCAGGTAAGCCTGCCCCCCAGCTCCATCCTGACCATACCTACCTTGAGAGCTCCATTGGAGCTGCCACTCCTCCCTCCACCAGGGCACTTTAGGAATGGTGATGTTCCTCCGTAGCTGGAGCCACCCTGGTGGGGAGCAGAGCAGCAGTGCCGAGGGTCATTGTAAAGATAGGGGTTTAATGGAAGAGTGCAGGGAGGAGGTATTTGAATTGAATGGACTTTTGGCCCTCCTGATAGTGGGATACCCCCCCTACCAGTTGCAAAAACGAATCAGGGTAATGAACAAACTGAATGATTCATATGCTGTTCAGTTTATTTTACTCTCATAGAGACCTTCATTCAGAAATGAAAATTGAACTGAATGACCCCAATTCAGTTTATTTGTTCCAAAATGAATGCATACCTGAATGAGGACAAGTGCTTATTTCTGTTGTTCACCTGCTTAATGACATCACTTGCGTCCCTAGGTGATAGGTGGGTCTTGATAGACTGTTGTTTTTAAAAGTGGTTCGCAGCGCTAAGGTTTGGGAACCACTGTGAATGAGTACTCTCAAAGTTGCTTTCTGCTCATCTCTATACTGTATTAACCAATCATAAGTCTGGTTTGGGCATCCTCTGTTGCAGTGTCCCGTCTATACTGCGTAGCAACAGATTCCGCAGAGATGCTCGAGCCTTAGAGGATGACGAGGAAATGTGGTTCAATGAAGATGAAGAGGAGGAGGGTGAAGCCGTTGTGCCCCCTGTCGAGAAATCCAAGTCCGAGGATGATTTTCCAGATAGTTACGAGAAGTTCATGGAAACGAAAAAAGGTATTCCTTGATACTGGCTAAATTGGAGGCTTTTTTGCTGCCAATGAGCATCTGTGCAACTACTGAACTGTTGCATCAAGAATTTAAATTCTCAGAATTATGGAACTTTTCTAGTACACTTGGTAGAGAGAAACCTGAAAATATTGTGGTCAGCTTCAGCAAAACTAAAAATTAGATTTGAATGGGGGAGGGAGGACTCTTAGGTAAACAATCAGACCTTTATCATAGTCCCCATCTCTGTATTGTACCCACCCAATCACAGCGTTCATTTTTCTATGACCCCCCCCCCCCCAAGAATGAATTCTTGTATGTTTTTGCGACCATAGTAAGCCTCCCAAATTCAGTATAAGATGTGTGTGATTGGGAAGAAATGTCTTCTCATGCTACCAGAGTTGCTTAGGTAGCAGCAATGTCATGAGCAGTTCCCACATCAAGGTGATGGCAGCTTCTACAAACCGTGTCTCTACAGTGGCACCTGCACACCAGCGATGCTGAGTCGGAGTCTGCCAGCTAGAGTACGCTTGGCCCACTGAGAAGCCCTGATCTCATTTATACTGGGCATCGTATGCTTTGTGTGGGGACTTTCCATGCTGTATTCTATGAAGAATTCTGATCACTTGATTAAGCTTCCCCCACTTGCCCATTCAACAGCCTGCTGCTTAAGAAAGTGAAGAACACATGTGTTGTGGTTTTTAGAGTTTATTTCTCTTCATGACTGCTAAAAAGGTTTTGACTTTTTTTCAATAGCAAAAGAGAGTGAAGATAAAGAGAATCTCCCCAAAAGGACTTCAGCAGGTGGCTTCAAATTCACTTTTTCTCACTCCACCAGTGCAACTAATGGAGCAAATAGTACAAACAGTAAATCTGTAGCAGCTCAGACATCGCCAGCAAGTTCAAATGGTTCCTCTTCCAAGAATGCCAATTTGACTGCCGCAGTCACAGCCACAAAGGTAAGCAAAACTGGTCAGGCACAGTATGTGGATTTGTAATTGAAAACCAATATTTATTTCATGGTACGAAAATTCCTCCAAATGTCCATGTCGGCCTGGCTTAAGATCCAGTGGGAGACCTTACTCTGTGAAGTGCAGGTGGTGGGAACATGGCCTGAGCCTTCTCGGTGATGGCCCCGCCCTGGGGAGTTGTGCTGGCTTAACCTTGCAGGGATTTCACACAGTGGAACGTATGAGCTTATGAATATTTAGTGTGTGGTGGTACTTTTATTTATGGAGTTGTATTGTGAAAAAATAGGATTCCCAAGTCCCATTGAAATTAATGGCACTTAAATTTCACAGCTACAGTAACTTGTCTCATTGATTTCAGTGGTACTTAGTCATAATTAAATGTCTTTGGATAGATCTCGTTTGGTTGCATTCTAAGTAGCTTGTGTGTTGCACTAGCACTATCTTTGGCATTCCAAGTCCCCCTGAAAAGCTGCTCCTGAGGATTGAGAGACCTTTGAGGACAATGTAGGTTGCAGCACGGGGGTGGGGGTTGCATAGCAAGGGAAAAATCCCTGAAAACTCTGCAGAGGCAACTTTCATGCCTTGCAGAATTTCTGGATATTTCCCCTGCACCGCATCTCCAAAATCTCAGGAGTGGGTTTTTGGGGACCTCGGAAAGCTGCACTTGGGTGGGGAGTGGGGGAGATAACTTGTGCAAGCACCTGTTTAGGATACACACTAATGGCTTTGATTAGCCACTTCGAGTGTTTGGTAACATAAAACAATTTAAAACATGATGCTTACCAGTGCTCAATACACTTTTGTTTAATTAGGGAAAAATAATGGTCCTATTGTTAAGGTTCCGATTGTTTCATAGCAGTCACAGAAATGCTCTTGCCATGTCAAAATGTATGGAACGGCTGCTTCTCCTGTCTTGGTCTTGATCCCCAAGGAGTTACTGTAGAGCAGCCAGTTGACAGGTCATGTAGCAAACCCCATTCAGACACTGAGTGCAGCAGTTCTTGCCCATAAGAGATCATTAAAAGATCGTGGTGATTTGGTTCAGACATGACACCCCCTATGCAGGCTGTGGGAAGGCCCTTAGTCATGGTGACTAGGGATCATGCCTGCAATAAAGATTTCTTAAACATATTCTTAACGTACATGCAGGTTTTCATGGCTTGTTGTAATGTTCAAAGATACAATATTTATGGGATTTCCAGCCATGTGTGAAGAAACATGGTTTCTTCAATGTTAAGAGCTGAAATCACATGGCTGGAAATCCCATAAATATTGTATCTTTGAACATATTCTTAATGAATGAAGAGGTCTTCTGGGCCAGGCCAAAGCTCCATTGAATTGAGTCCAGCATCCTGCTTCCAAGGGGCCAACTGATGCCTCTGGGAAGCCAGAGGAGGGCTTGAAGGCAGACCCTCCCCCCGCCCCATTGTTGTATACATTCATTAGCATGCTGTTTCTGAACATGGAGGCTCTTGCCTGGCATGACTAATAACAGTTGATAGACAGAGGATAGTGTCCACTTTTAAAACAAATCTAAGCTAATAGCCATCTTGTCTTATGGCTGTGCATGGCATAAAAAAAGATTGTCCTTGTCACCATCACCTGTGGTCTGCTAATACTCCAGATCCAGGTGATCGGTTCCCTCATAGTACTCTGCCTTAGTACTATGAGCTACAACTGCCAACCATTGCAGATAATACAACCCAGCTCCTTCTGTGGCCCAGTAGCGTTACTGGATTCAGTCACATCCACTTTCCTCAGTATTCACTACCAAGGTGACTCAAAGGAAAATCAGTTACTTTATTACTTCAAGGTGGTTACACGGTTAGGATACGTTACAGATACAGAACACAGGATAAAAACAACACATTCAGATCCAACCATCCTCCTAATCTCTTCCCTCAACTGTCCCTTCCTTCCAACTGCCCCTTTTCCCTTATATGGTCCTAACAGCTGTTAACCTCCTCACTCATGCCCCTTCCTTATATGGGCATAGCTTTCCTGTGACACCCCTTTCCTTATATGGGCATAGCTTTCCTGTGACAGTCCCATAATTACATGGGACCTTACATGCTTTTCTTACATGACCTTACATGCTTTTCTTGATTTATTTCATGGGTAATGCTTGCATCCTTACCTATTTTCTTCTGTGGAGAGAACTATACTAGGCACACTGCGGCATGGTAAGGTCTTGGCTTTTTCATTTGCAAGCTGGTATCTGCAACAGTTGAGTTTTCTGAGAATTCTTTTCAAATATGACCTTTTTCCTTTACACTCAACAGGGAAGTTTAGTTGGCCTTGTGGATTATCCAGATGATGAGGAGGAAGATGAAGAGGAGGAGACATCCCCACGAAAAAGACCTCGTCTTGGCTCTTAAAAATATCGAAACAAGCTCTAATTTGGGGTGCTTAAACGCTGTGACTGTTTGAGCTAAATAGTCTGACTCTGGAAAGCTTTCTCCCTGGAAAATACACAATACAAGGAGTAGCAAAAGAAACTCAACTAGAAGGGTTTAGTTCTGAGAACACCAGACTTCAAGCGAAGCTAATCTCTTTCTAGTCAATGAGTCTGCCACGTGGGCTGTTAAAAATTAAATGGAAATGGTGGGTTAGTAATCGGCACCTGGATGACAGCTTGCCAGCAAAAAGGAGCCTTCCTGGTTCTCTGAGGGGATGGGAAAAGTAACTTTTTGATATTGCAGGGTTTCCCCAGTTTGTATCCAAGCTAGAAGAAAATTGTAAGGCTTCAATTGCAAACCTAGTAACATAACTTTGTAATGGTGCTGTCCATTGTGGTTTTTTAAGCAAATGCCTCTTTTAAATGATTCTCTTTCCATAAAAATAAATTCAGAAGTTGGGGACCACTATTTGCACAGTCAGCCAAATTAGAGAGGGTAGCACCCTGCTATGTAGTGCATGCTGAGTGGCAATTTGACTTTTTTTTCCAACTCCGTATTTTGGGAGGAGAAGAGAAGCTGGATTCAAAATGGAAGATGACCAGAAGTTATTCAGGAGAACAAATACCAAGGATCACCCCTCACACATATTTTAGAAAAACAATCTCTAGAACCATCCATAATAAACCCTAGTACTTGAAATGGCATCTGAGTTGCAACTAGTAATAGCATTTTATGGAATCCAAGTTGAATGGAGTTGCTCCCTGCTAGCTTCAGAAAATGTTTTCCTTGAGCCATCTGCATTTTACATTGGCGACAGTGTTGTGAAATGCTGCCAGAAGGTTTTGAAACCTGCTGCTGAATGTGGGGGCAGAGTCATTTTTTGACCAATAGTGATATGAAGAGTCAACATGCAGCACCTGGAACCTAGGGAGTATAGTACAAAGGCTGCTTCTTAACACATTCCATGTATTTAAATAAAATTTCAAAAGTACATTAGGTAAATTGATGGAGGCAACCATTTTGAGACCTTTTTATTTTCAGAGCAAGTGAACTGTAAATATTTTAATGTTAGTTTGGCCATATATGATCTGAGATCATGCAGAAGAAGAAATTTCCCAAACTACAGATGTGTCAAGAGTGATTTGAACTATAAAACCAGTGGCAATCCACCATTATAGATTACTCTTGTAATGAGTTATGGGTCCATTTCTCCTGGAACAGTTACTGACACAGTTTCCCTATTTTGGAGATTTTGTAGTTAATTTTAATTTTAGCTATTGTTTGCAAAAGATGGGCTGTCTGTGTAGATATGAAGTATAGTTTTTTTCCATAAAACAGAAGTTTATTTTGTATTGAAAAAAAAAAACCACTGTACTTGTTTTACACCATTTGTATACATGTGGTGATATTAATGCTGAACTGTAAAATTCAGGAATTAAAATGTGACCCTGTAATTCCATAATTATTGGTTTTGTTTGGTTTGTTGTAAATGGTAAGTTAATTCAGATTTTGAAACGTGGCCATTTTAGAGGATTTTAATAAGATAGTTATTTGTACAATTTAATTATACACCACTGAATCAAATCTAGCAGAAAAAGCAATGAAAGCTAGATTTGATTCAATGTGTTATGAATGATTGTTACCATGGCCTGAAGGACATATCTCTTCACTTTCTGGGGGCTCCAGGCAACCAAAATGGGGCTTCCTTCTCCCTCCTTCAGCTGATATTTTTATGTTGAAAGGAAGTAGCCAGGGAAACTATGGCTGGTACAACAGTGTTATTGCTGTAGACTTGACCTCTTATGTGCACTTCTGACAATTCTCTCCTTCCCCCACAGCAACGAGTTCCTTTAACATTCTAGAGTTACCAGTGGGGAAGTTCAGTATGTACTATTTGCCTTCACAGTGAAATTCACCTGTCCTTGGCCCCAAACGTTTTATTAAGTCACTGGAAAAAGAGACCCATAACATTTAGGCTCTCATTCTTTTTCTTCAAAGATGGTTAGATTTAAAAACACGTGCAGATCAGCTTGCGAGTCACTACTTTAGCAAAACCCAGTTTCTTTTAATTATTTAGTAGAAATAGAAGACATGTCAGCCAATATTTGAACATAAATATTGCCATGCTGTGAAAAATGAAGCTCTTCTCTTCAGTTATACAATCAGCATTAGGTGCACTCTTCTCCCCCCCCCCCCCCCCCACAACCTGCCTTTCCAGTTTATATGCTGGCTGCATTTTGCTGCAGGACAGCCCACATTTCAAATGCCTGGGGCCCTTCAACTGATTTTTTAAAGAAAAGATTACATCTGCCAACATGTCTCAGTTAAATACTATTTTAATAAAAAGTTACATGAAATGTGGATTGATTGTTTCTTACTGTTGGACAGCCTTCTGTTTTCTCAGAAGTGTTGGGATAGTGGTAATTCAGAATCAGAAATGTAAGTACATCCAGGATCCTGAAAATGAATAGCTGGAATGGCCTATTGAGGGGCCTGTGCCAGTGGAACATGCATTGCGCTAGCGTGTACTGTCGCAAAGGCTCCAGAAAGTGTTTTGCAATGACGCAAAGCCCAGGCGCACTGGTGGAAAGGCTGGAGCCTTCCTGCTGGCACTGGCAGTTGTTGGGAGGCCTGCAGGAGCAGGTAAGTCCAGCATGGGTGGGGGGGAGACCAGAATGGGCTGGGGTGAGAGTGGTGGTGCTAGCACATGCAGTATTCTATCCCTTCTCTGACACAGATTTCTACCAGTAATTACTGGCACAGGCCCAAGTTGATCCATTGCACATGCTGGGGCTTACCCTGGGTCAGGGGACAAATGTCCCCTTACCCCACCTCCAGCATGCAAAACTCCCACACTGGTGCTGCTGTATCGTCACACATTTAGGGAGGATTGGGCTATTAGTATAATAGCAACAGAGTCAAAGAAAATATCAGTCATTTCTGCAATAGCATATTGAAGGATTTTTTAAAAAAAACTGTTTGTACTCGTATATACTGTACTTAGAGCGAGTCTAAAACACAAATCAGCAGATGTATTTCTTATGTATGTGACCCAAGGTAGTTTATAGAAGAATCTTGTTTTAGACCTGTATCATGCAGGGTATAAGTGTGTAAATGTGCCTGCTTCAGCCATAAAAACAGACCTTGACAGCTATGTCGTCTGAAGCCCCAGGCTTTTTTTCCATTTGAGATATTAAGTCTAATGTTCTATAAGAGTTTATAATATTAAAACCAGAGTATAACTGTCAGTGCCGCTGAGTTGTAACAAAGTAATTTGTGAAAAGGTACTTGCTTTAAAAACAGACCCAATGACCCCATTCAGAAATAGATACTAGAAATCAGAGGAATCTAAACTACTGCATGTTTAATGCTTTGGAACAATCACACCTACTTAAAAAAACACACTTGTTTTTAAAAATTAAATCCTTACAGAACATTACTGCTTTTGTAATATATAAAATAAAAAATAAAGCAAACACTTCAGTTCATGGTTAAATATTCCACTCTTCTTAGAAGCAACTTCTCTAAACTATCGCTTATTAATAACTTCTTCTTTCAGTTTTGCAGCAAGAATCCTTTTCTTCTGTAACAATCGTCGCTGTTCTTCTTCTGTAATTCCCTAGAAGCAAACAAATATTAAACGGTAGTATCTAAGAGCCAGTGGGTGGCGCAGTGGGTTAAACCGCTGAACCATGAGCTGTTGATCGAAAGGTCGGCAGTTCGAATCCACGACAGGGTGAGCTCTCGTTGCTTGGCCAGCTCCTGCCAACCTAGCAGTTCAAAGCATGTTAATGTGAGTAGATAAATAGGTACCACTTGCGGGAAGGCAAACAGCGCTCCGTGTTCCAGCTGCATGCTACGTGCTGCGGCAAGGAGAGTCACGCCGGCCACATGACCACGGAGGCGTCTTCGGACAACGCTGGCTCTTCGGCTTTAAAATGGGGATGAGCACCACACCCTAGAGTCGGACATGACTGGACTTAATTGGCAGGGGTCACCTTTACCTTATCTAAGATTATACTATGATGACATCAAGGATGAAACAGTTTAGTGATACAGAAGTAGTACATTAGTAGCTTTGTTTTGTAACATGGACAGGTTTATGGAGTTCTTTGGTTTGACTTGTTAAAACAAGAACTGCAAAAAGTAGGATATTGCATTACATGAGGATGCTTGGAAGGAAGCTGTACCAATCCTGACCCATGGATAACTGAGTGTGATACGTGTATGAGGTTCCAGTGGTAGCTGTTTACATCCATTAGGCATCGTTTTAGATTTATGTTTGGCTCCTTATTTAAATTTTGTCAGAAAAACCAGAAGCATGTGACCTGCTGCTTTCACCACTCTTTTCCCGATTTTAACATGGAAGTCTTTTGCTACTCTTTACAGAGCTTATGTCTTTAAAATGACAGGAACACGTTTCAAACAGGCACTAAATGCACATTCAGATACATACACCCTTTTCACACTAGACAGACTCTTACCGTGTGGCTAACCACACTACAAACGGGTGCTACCTAAAACGTTCCCTCAGGAACCAAGTGGCAATCATTTACACATTCACACTCTATACTAAGTATCATGGTGACAATTCATCTTCGCACCAGTGGCTGCACAGACGGCCACCACAGCAGGTAAGTCCATGCAGGAAGTGGAACGGGCAGGGGTAGGGGGGCGGGATCGGAGGGACCAGTGCACATCGTATCCCATTCCCGGGAGTGATTCACCGACACGGATTAACAGACTTGCGCCAGTGATATCACTGGCACAGGCCCACGTTAACCCGTTGCGCATGTTGGGGCTTACCCCGGGACAAGGAGACAAATGTCCTATTACTATGTATTACAACATAGCCTGCGCTGGCGTCACTGCATCACCGCGCAGGAGTTTAGGTAGGATTGGGCTGTAAAGTGATAATTAAAATGTCAGTCTCTTCTTTCACCTCTTTAGAAGACGGCAGCTCTTCTTTCTCCTCTGTATTTTGTGGTGGCAAATTAGTTTTTGACTCTTTCTTCAAAGCCATTAGTGCATCTCGTTTCTGCTTTAGGTAGTCTTCACGCTCCCGGAGCTCTTGTGCTCCAAGTTCTGATAATTTCTGGTAGAATTTAAAAGGCAGCTTTACTACAACGTATCTCTGCAAGCATTGGCTCTCAATATCTATACATACCAGTGACAAAAGTAAAAGGTCAAACAATATTATTTAGGAAGGAGTAGATAATATTGGTTCAAATAATATAGTAACATGTTACCTACATCTTAAATGGTGCAAGCATTCAACTTACACGGCCTTCAATTCCCACTTGCTTGGTTACATATTCAGAGCCATTCCCATTTGCTTTTCTCCGACTATCTTCCTTCAATTTACCAGAGGACAGTTCCCAAGTAGATACATCTTTGTGTTTTGCCTCTGGGCCTAAATTTACATTCAAAGAAATTAGCAGATTACATGTGCATCATACCAGTACAGACCCAAAACCTGGAATCTTTAGACCATGGTTGGCTTTAATCAAATTTAAAGTGGACTTCCCCTTCTCTAAACGTTTGTCTGCTGCTGAGGATTTACATTGTGCACTTAATTTGTACAGTGTTTCACACTTGGCTCCCACAACAACACTATGATAAGAGGACACTATTTCCACCACTATCACCTCCATTTTATTTATTTGTTGTATTCTGGTCCATTGGTCCAGAATATTTTTTTCTACACATTTATAAAGGCATGAATCTGAGAATAAGAAATTATGACTTGCTCAAGTAAGTGGTAGAGGTGGGTTTTAAGCCTAGGTCTTCCAGATCTTAGACCAACTCCCTCACCACTGCAGCACAACAGCTACAGTTACAACTAGAAACAAGAAACATCAGCTTCAAACATGAACACATTTGAACCTGCTTTCTGACTTAGAGTAAACAAGGTTAGTGACACACAAAAAATGGTTCCCAATCCTAGTTACCCTCACCAACTTCAATTCACAGCGCAATCCTGGAAAAGTGGTGGGTGACGGAACGAGTGTTCCGTCATTGGAAGCCGTCGCGAACGTGCCGTAAAGCACGTTTGCGATGACTCTGGAGTAAGGGAGGTCGACGCAAGGTCGGCCTCCCTCACTCCAGCGCCGGGATGAGCATGCGGCCAGCAGCAGAAGATGAGTTCGCTGCCGCCGGCTGCGTGGCCAGTCCGGCCCAGGAGGGAGGGGGGCTATTGGCCTAGCCGGCCCGGGAGGGGGAGGGGGATGGCCTCGGCCATATCCCCATCCCCCCCAGGTCGGCTACGCTGTTACATGGCCTCCTCTACTTCCGCCACCTATTTCGCTGGAGGAAATCCGAGAAGGTCTATCCGGATGGCCCCAGTTTACACCCGGGGAAGGGGACGAACGTCCCCTTCCCTGAGTAGACATCCGGCCCGGTGCATGCTGGGCCCAGGGCCGCCCGCCGGATTCCTACACAGGATTGCGCTGCCCATCAAGAAGGCTATGTTAAATGAAGCACTGATCTCCAGATCTACCTAAAAGTTCATTGCTGGTCCCTTGGTAGGGTATAAAAAACAAAACAAAACTAACAGAAGCACCCATTTGGGAGCCGGGATGAGCAATCAAGGGCCATCAAGTCACAAAAGTAGGTTCCTTGATGAGCTCACCTGCACAACAGATCATATACAAACATTCCTATGGGAATTTCAGGTATAAAAAGCTGGGTCACAGGCCCTTTGTTTCCTTGTTCTGTGCTCTACCTTGTTGTACCCATTTATTCATGGACCCACTGGTTCTGCATGAAGCAACCACATTCCCTCCATCACCCAAGAACCACTGTGCCAAGTTGGCACCCAGGACTGGTAACATGCACGCGTGCACACAGATGATCTTGGCATGAAGGGTTTTTTGTTCATGCTTAGAGTCTGGACCAGTTGCTACAGCAGATACCTAAATGTTTTTCCCCCTCCCCCTGCATTTTCAGAGTTATAAAGCATAACGTTTGGCATCAATTCAAACAATATTCATCAACACTGGAACTCCTTTGCCAAACCATAACTAGAAACAAACATGCTAAATATTTCGTATAAGATACTTGCAGGTAACCATACCCGATAATAGTTTTGTAGCATGGTCAACAGATGCCTTAGTTCCTACACTTTCATTCACATGTCCTGTAGATTTGTGCGCACCAGCAGATGATTTCAGTTTATCATGTGACTATACATTTAAGAAACAGACAAAGTGGGAGAATATCCAGTAGCACATTTCAGACATTAAAAAAGCAATAACTAGCTAACGTAAAAGTCTGATAGGAGCTCTTCTGTCAATCAAGACTTAAAAAAAAGATGGTTTTCACAAAAGCTATTTATATAACAAACAGAAACTAGCTAAGATTAGGTAACAAAACAAAACATCAACTAACACACACAGGTGTTTCTTCTGCTACAATCAGTCTCTCTCTCCTGTCAACCCAAAAATATAGCTACATATAGACCAGGAGTGGCCAAACTGCGACTCCTGAGCCACATGTGGCTCTTTGACATATAATGTGCGGCTCTCGGAAACATGTTGGCTTAGCTGAGCTCCTTTTTGCATCACAATTAATATAAAAGGTAAATAAGACATTTTCAAACTTTATTTACCAGGCATAAACAGAGTCTACTGGATTAAAACATAAGTTTAATGTTCATGGTGAGTAAATACAGTATATTTAAGAATTTAAATGCTTCTTAAATATTGCAGCTCTCAAACATCTCTATTGTGGCTCTCAAAACATCTGAAGTTTATCGTATGTGGCTCTTACATTAAGCAAGTTTGGCCACTCCGGTATAGACCATTGTCCTTGCTAGGTGCACTCTTATTTGGGAAGAAGGCGAGGTTCTCTAAACTTTTCTTTTTCTGGCAGAAGTGTTCAAAAAGCTATAGTATATAATTCGGGGTCAACAGCAGGGCACAACTTATTTGTACATGAATTTACACACACACACACACACACACAGAGGGAGGGAGGGAGGTGTACTGGTACTCAATTAGCCTCTAAAATGTACTTACAAATGAGCTAACAGACAGGCTGTTTCCAGCCCCCTCCCCCCACAAACCTATCACATTTCCACCACACATGAATGTTTGAAAAGTTAAAAATGGCTGCCATGGTCCCCAGTGCCAGTAGCACAGCAAAGTAATACATCAGCTACCTGTTCCTCCACCATACACACGTGTACTACTTAGTTTGCCAATTGATACAAACATTTTGATTTCATTTGCATGATTTTTTTAATGGCTTCATTAGTCACTTTTCTCAGAACACAGACACATAAGGCTCACTGATCATATCGGAACAATCATGGCCGCAATGCAAAAATAAAGAGAAGTACTAAGAGATCCACCAAAACCCTGTATTTTAATATGTAACAGGAACACAACAATCCTTTTTTATGAAGCCAGGAGGTTTGATGAGAAGAGTACATGTTTGGCTGCAGTCTGGATTAATAGAGCTGATATTAACAAGATACCAAAGAGAATAATAACAGCGCCACATTCATGTGGTAGATGCATGCAACTGAATCCCAACATACCTCTTTAGTTCTTTTCCTTTCTTGTTCTAGATCATATTCTTCTTTAGACTTCCTACAAAACAGAAAACAAGGCAATATGCAATACTTCTGTATGTTCAGTGACTCACAATTCTTTAATAAGCTGCTCACGTAAAATGTAAGAGGAATTCCAAAAGACACAGAGCACTCCCAGCTTCCCAGTCCTCATATCAGTCTTTCCAGAGACACGCGCCCCAGTCACAATTTTCCTTCTTAACCACAAAAATGTCACACAAAATGCCAGGGGCACTTCTTACGATTAAATGGACATTCTCTGCACTGTAAATTGTGAAGGAGCTGGACAGCCCATTGATCTTGAATTATTATTTATTTATTTTATTTATTTACAATCTTTTTATCCCGCCTTTCTCCCCGAAGGGACCCAAGGCGGCTTACAACAGAAAAAGAAAATACAATACAATTATGAGTTACACTAGAGCCACAGGGGAACTACCTGAACACCACACAACCACAACCACCCCCGCTACACCTATATTTGCTGCTCTGTTTGAGTTACACAGGGTGTTGTGCAGATCTAGAACTTCCCTAATTAGCATGGAAAGAGCCAGAAAGGGAGGAGTAAATATGACATCTTTAGTGCCCCAGAAAGAGCAGCCATTGGGAGAGAGAGAGAGAGACAAATCGAATACTGCAAAACATTAAGGGAAGTGGGTACTAGAACTCCCACTCCACCCTGGCTGTACAGGTGTGTACATTAGACAAAACTGATTATCTTTATGATAGTTAGGTTACTAGAATGTTGTTAAAGTTAGTATTACACAGTGCCCCTTCAGTGTTCAAGGTGATTTTCAGTGTTCCAAGCAAATAACAAAC
Organism: Plestiodon gilberti rubricaudatus; assembly: GCA_026170595.1. Classification (NCBI taxonomy): domain Eukaryota; kingdom Metazoa; phylum Chordata; class Lepidosauria; order Squamata; family Scincidae; genus Plestiodon; species Plestiodon gilberti. The sequence continues at coordinate 9,500,557 of JANXHW010000001.1, forward strand.
CCCTGCACCCAAAGGAGTTCACAATCTAAAACAAACAGAAATTCAAAACAGTGGTGGGGTAGAAGAAGCAAAGGATGCATTTGAGCAAATGCGGTTACACATCCTTAAATACAGTTATGGGAACAAGAATTCAGGGGTAAGCCAGAGGACTCATGAAAAGTCTGAGTTTTGTGGAGGGATCCAAAGTAAGCAAGAAAGAGAGGTAACAAAGCATGTTTTAGAAACAGAACAATGGTTCCTCCTCTATTCCATGTATACACACAGAGCCGTACATAAAAATGGTGCAGAATACAATGGCAAAGAAAATTTTCAAGTGACATGCCGTAAACTTCATTTAGCAGTCAAGGTACAGCTGGAAACTTAGCCCATAATCTTTCAATAGCACACTGACACACAAAAAAGATCTGCTTAAATTAGGAACATGATATGTCTGAAGTCTGGAATGTTATGTGGTTGGAAAAATACCTTAGCAGTTGAATAAGAGAAAAAGGTACTCAAAACAGATTCACAGCGCAATCCTGTGTAACATTGCCGGTACATCTACTGTTACACCGGTGCAAGGATACACAGGATTGCGCTGTCAAGCAAGCAGAAGAACCATTTAGATTTAGACTCAACCAAGCAGAATAAGCATTTAGATTTAGACCGAAGTCTGATAGCCTCTGGTTTTTCTGCCTCTTTTTCTATAAGGTTATACACAGAAAAAGGCATTTTGTATTACACGAATACATACTTAAACATTAAAACCTTATATCAACACAATATTAACAATAATTTCAAAAACAAAAATTCAAAGATTTAAGGAAGCCCTTAAATTTTCTAACACTTCTGCAAACATATAGCAACAGTTCCCCGGAGCACCAAGCTCAAAAAAAGGTACAGTATGGTCCATCTGTTCCAACATCAATGTTTAACTTCTGCCATTCCGGTTGCAATCCTACACATTCTTATCTGGGAGTAAGCACCACTAAACACAAGTAGACTTCTTCCTGAAGTATGCATAGGATTGTAAGCGTTAATGTGTGGGGAGAAATCTGTAGCCAAATGCAGAGACAGAAATTAAGCAGAAAAAGTTATTTTTACCTGAGAACCTCCCTCAATATTTTCATTTCTTCTTCCTCGATTTCAGTGTATGCATCAGACCCATCCGTCAAACAGTCAGGTAGCACACCTGTTTAAAAAGAGAACAAAGCAATGAATATAGAAGGATGGCAGGCAAATTTTCTAAAAATGAACTATGAGTTGTTGCTAGGCGTAATTTTAAGATCGAACACATGTCAAAATCTGTACAGAATCCATTTTAGGTAACTGCCAGAACTAGTCTCCTAATTTGTGTAACAGAATGGGGGGGAGGGGAGATTTTCTACCAGAAGTTTTGGTGGATGAATACAGGATCAAAGAACTTGAAAGCTCAAGCAAACTTTTGGTAATATCCTTGAACCCTGTTGATAACTACATACAGTTTTATGATCATCCTAAAAGAAATGTGAAACGGATCCCACTGAAAAAAGCTTCTATGATAGATGCTGCTTCTATCAAAATCAGGCAACCCAGAGCCTCCATCCATTATTCAATGCCTTCCCTATGCTCCCCTTTCCCAAATGGCTGCTGGCCCAGATCCTTCAAAGGGAGAAAGGGAACATGTACAGTGATTACTAGTCAACTTGACTACAGGCCAAATCCTATCCAACTTTCCAGCTCTGATGCAGCCGTGCCAACAGGACATGCGCTGCATCCTGTGGGGGGGGCAGTCATGGAGGCTTCCCCAAGATAGATAGGGGAACATTTGTTCCCTTACCTAGGGGCTGAATTGCGGCTGCATCGGACCTGGAAAGTTAGATAGGATTGGGCCCTACATGCCCTACTACTAGATAACTAACCAAAGCCGAGACAACCTGGAAGAAGCAAAACATACTGCAGCCTCCCATTTCCTTTGAGACTGTTCCTGAGAACAGAGGCTGCAGTCGCAGAAGGGGTGAGGACAAGAGCAGTCCAGAAAGAAATCAGTTTAGTCCCTACGTCTGAGACCTGTATGGACCATCCTGTGCCTTACCACCATATTGTCCCGAGTATAGGACGCTCCTGATTATAAGCCGCACCCTTAAAGTTTGGTGCTATTTTTTAAAAAATACATTTTTAACTAGAAAATATACACATTAGTAGAACAGTAAAACAGTACAGTTTAGTACAGTTAAAGGCATAGGCACCCTGTCCCTTAGTGAATCTGGGCACCCTAGTATAAGTAGCCTTCCCAAATCCAAGGGGGGACAGAGTGCCTACCTTTAACCTTTAGAATTTGGGCAGGTGCAGCTTGTTGCACCCTTCCATGAGGATAAGCTGCACCTGCTCAAATTTCAATGGTTAACAGCACAATCCTATGCATGTCTACTCAGAAGTCCCATTGCATTCAATGGGGCTTACTCCCAGGAAAGTGTGCACAGAATTGCAGCCTAAAGGTTGGTACTCTGTCCTCCTTTGGATATAGTAAGCCTATGCAGGAGCTCTTGCTCTCAACTTTCAAACTATACTCTCAACTTTCAAACTGCAGGATCAATAAATATCTTAGTTTCCACAGAGTCCTGGGGCTGGAGCTTAAGGGTTAATTTTTTCAAATGCTTCCATCCTGAGGCTAGAGGTCGCTAGAGAGATCATTGTTCGGCCATTTAGCACATGATTAAGCGCTTTGCAGTTTAAGAAAAAAAAGCCCCATATTACCTTTGAAAGAGACTTGGAGAGACTTGAAAACAGAACACTTTGCAGAAAACTCTAGCAGAAAATGCTAGGCTTTGATTACAGGCCACACCCCTACTTTAAAGACTTGCTTTAGGGGAAAAAAGTGAAAGCCGATCTACACTGCACTGCGTCCGGCGCTTTGCGGAGATTTTTACAGTCTTGTGGAGCATTTGCGCGCTCCCGATGCTTCGGCGTGTACAATGAGTCAAACATGGTTCCGACCACGTTTTGAGGGGTAGCTTCACCGAACGCAATGCAGCCACCAATCGGATGAGGGGGGGAGGAGAGTGCCAATCACAGCTGCGCTTACATAGGAAGGCGGGACAACAGACACTCCTCCGACCCGCTCGGCGGAGGCTGGGGCAAGATGACTCCACGCTGGACGCAGCTGGACGCAATGCTGGACGCAGTGTAGATCGGCCTTGAGTCATACTCAGGTCAATACGGTATTACTCACTGTATTGTTTCTACTCAATGAGGGGATTCCAAATTTTGTCAATCATAGCTACAGTATCTCCTCTTTCCTCTTCAGCAATACTCTTTTGTGTTTCCATATTTCTATGGCTTTTCTATGCAGCCTCTGTTTATAAGCTGTTTCTTGTACCAAGGTTTTAGTGTCCTCAAAATTAATCTTATGTCCTGTCGCGAAGAAATGCTCTGCCAAGGCAGATTGGTCTGGATGTAGTAATCGGCAAGCCCTCTCATGCTCATTTGCAACTGATGGGCAGGAGATTTAGGATACACAAACGTAGTACATCTTTACACAGCACAATCTATGGAATTCACTGCCACAAGATAGGGCGATGTCCACTAGCTTGGATGGCTTCACAGGGGGATTGGAAAAATTCATGGAGGACAGGTCTATCAATGGCTACTAGTCATGATGGTTATGTGCTACCACCAGATCCAGTGGCAATATGCCTCTCAATACCAGTTGCAAGGGAACAATGGTGGGAGAAAAGTATGCTCTCTCTCCTGCTTGTGGGCCACTGCAGGAAACAGAATGCTGGACTACATGGGCCTTTTTCTTTATGTTCTTAATACTTTGTTTTTATTGTTATTTGTAGACTGCCTTGATGGTACCTTTAATTAAAAAAAAATACATGTTTTAAATAAATTCATTGAAACAGTCACAGCAAATGAAGAGACACCAAGATTGTCACTGACCACTCCTTACCATTCCTTTCTTGAATGATTCTAATGGCCTGCAACTGCATTTCAATGTTTTTCTGAACCATCATCTCTTTAAACAATCTGAAATCTTCTGCTGCCAATACGGGCTGCAAAATGGCCTGTGTGGAAAAAGTGGTTTGTTTGTTTGTTTGTTTTAAATATTACAAGACTAACAAATTTGCAGTTGATTAATTCAAAATAGAGCTAACTCCACACATTATTGCAATAATCTAAATGTAGGGAGAAATGTCTGTTAAGGTTTCTGAAATAGTTACTGCAGTGTTTCTCAAACTGTGGGTCGGGACCTACTTGGTGGGTCGCGACCTGATTTCTGGTGGGTCCCAGGTGATGGAAAGATCAGATAAGTAATTGCCACAAGCCCTGAGGCTATTCAAAAAATCAGATAGCTACTAATTGCCCTTCAAAAAAACTGAGCCCCTGCAGTTTGCAAGATAGCTGCTAATTACCCTGCAAGCAGCTGAGCTCTTTACTTGTAAATAAATAAATACTGTAAATATATTTATTTATTTCTAGATCACCTTTTTTTAAAAAGTCTCATAAAGCTAGGTGGGTCCTGATACAGTGTCATTTTAAAAAGTGGGTCCCGGTGCTAAAACGTTTGAGAACCACTGAGTTACTGTATTGTACTGTTGATCGAGTTGTCCACCACCACCCCAAGATTCTTCTCCTGATCTGTCATAGACAGCTCAGAACCCAATGCTCTTGCAAGTCATGGCTATGCGTAAAATTGTAAGGTGGGAGACCATCTAGTTCAGTGACGGTGAACCATTTCGTGTGTGTGTGTCAACATTTTTGAAAATGCCTAACTTGACTCTGCTGGTGTGTCAACTCCCCACCCGCGAACATTTAATAGTACTTTGAGTATTGCTACTTTTAATAGTAATTTTGAATTGAACTGAAAACTATAGAACATATTGCATTTTATTGAACATCAATTGGTGACTTTTTTGTTGCTGAGTTTTAGTAATTTGAAAGAGGTCTGTCAAAATCCCTGCCCTAAATGTTCAAGACAAGCCTGAAAAACTTTTGCAAAAATGTAAGGCGCGTCAGGGCCTTGGGGGAAAACACTGATGTGTCACCCAAAATGACCTCACGTGTCACCTGTGACACACGTCATAGGTTCGCCATCACGGATCTTGTTTCTCTGATGAGTATATACAGACACATTTCTTCCCAAAGTACAACAAAACATACATGTATATAATAGTTTTCAAAGTGCTTCATATCAAAGTGCTTATTTATATCACATTTTGTGCCCTGCCAGTATTTATTTATTTAAAAATTATACCCCGCCTTATCCTATGCCGAGGCAAATGCCCAAGGCGGCTTACAACAAGAATTAAAATATATAATTTAAAAACAATTAAACACAATAAAATCTACTGGAGGTTGACAATACGGAGCCGAGAAGCAGCAAAGCAGAACATCTGGAGACACTGGAGTCAGACCACAACCCATCACCCAAACGCCAGATGAAACAGAAACATTTTGAGCCCCTGCCGAAAAGTAATGAGGGAGGGGGTAGTTCTGAAACGCCTTCCTCCGGGCGCCAGTTGAACCGATCTTACCCTTGCCAAACGCTTGGCTTGTTACCTGGACAAACCCAAACAGTTGGAGCTGTTTCACTAAGACTACCTAACTCATGGTTGCAGCCGTGTTGCTAAGTCTAACCAAGAGCACACAGTCGGTGCTGTGTTGCTGAGCCTACAAGAGCACACGGTTGTAGCTGTGGGGCTAAGGCTAATTGGGGCACACGGTTGGTGCTGTGTTGCCAACTTGCCGAGGTTGTGTTTGCTGGACCTATTGGAGTGGGGACCCCAAAGCAACTCTCTGGGAGGCACGCTAGTCCTGGGGTGGCGTGGCCTACCGTTAACTTCCCCAGGTGGTGGCAGCGAGTCTACCCTTCCTTGTTGGGAACGTGTTTGGGGTTCCGTTGGTGCGGAACTCAGGGGGTCACTGCCTTCCCTCGTGGTTGGTGCTACGGGGGTAAGGCAGCCCCCCGCTACAACTCCAATCTCTTTTGCAGGTGGGAATATGCTGATGGCTCCAAGGTGGTCAAATGTCATTATGATGGTATATCTGACGCCCACTCCATACTGTCCTCCTGACCATCTTTCCATTCATATTTCAGCTACAGAATGATTTTGCACACAAACTGTGCTGCATTTTTTAGTTTTGGCAAAAAGGTCCATCCCCACACAGTAGCAGCAATGGAATCCACTGCCCTGGCACACCATCCCAAATAGTCTGGTAACACAGTTGCAATGCTAAAAAAAGGCATCATCACTAGTACCTGAACTTATGCGGTTTTTTACCAGTGCAGTGAGCCATAGAATGCAACCTTTTGGTAACATCCTAGCAGCTCAATGCTATCCAACTTCCCAGCACCAATGCAGCCGCAATGCAACCCCGAGATAAGGGAACAAACATTCCCTTACCTTGAGGAGGCCTCCGTGACTGCCCCACACCACAGAATGCAGCGCATTCCCCGCTGTCGGCCCCAGGGCCGGTCGCAATATCCTTCGCCCTTCCCAGGTCGCATTGGCACGGCACGGGAACACCTCGAGAGAAGGGAACATTTGTTCCCTTCCCCAGGTATAGGGCTGCCTGGCTCCAATGGACCTCCTCGAATGTACGTCGGCTCTGGAGCCAAAGTACATCCGGGGCAGCAGGGTAAGGGCGGCCCAGGCCGGGATATCAGCGGAGCTCGCCGCCGATATCCCTGCCCCCTCCCGGCCTGGCCAACGGCCTCGTTTACAACACCCAGCACATGCGGAGCATGTGCTCCTCAGGCGGCCAGTTAAGCAGGATTGGGCAGTCAGTTAGGAATGGGCTGTAGGTCAAGTCTATTGTTAGGTTTCCACTGCAGTTTATTCAGGTTTTAGAGAAAAAGTGACAAGGGCTAAAGTTCAATAGCTTCCATCAGCTTCAATAGGCAATTTTAAAATCACTCTAAATGTACGTGTGTGTGCATACAAAGATGTACAGTTTTCTTTTTAAATGGGAAAGCAATCATTTGTGGGTGTTTTAAACAAAATATTTTATGTACAAAATAAAAAAAATATACATAATATGAATGGAAACTCAACCACACATTTCTAGGCCAATATTTAACTCTGTTTAAAAAGTAATTACCTGAGAGGTACGAGTCTTGGCAAGAGGAGACACACAAGCTTCCTGGAATGTATCTTCATTAATTCCAACTTCTTTAAGGTAACTGTCTAATAACCTTTCAACCTGCAAAAATGATAAATCCTCCACAATATTTATAGCTTCTGCTCACATACACAGAAATCATGGTCACAAGTAATTTTAAACTCAAGATCTAAATAAATTACATACATATTATGTAATACATACATATTAGTTCAGTTACAGCACATATCCATGTATGTTTTATCAGAAGTAAATCCCACTTACTGAGCTTATTCCCAGTAAAGCATACACGGGATTGCTGCCACCATTTTACTTTTTTCTCAAATATATTTAAGAGTCATTTCTGTACTTTACTAGGATTTCAGAATCCTGAATAAGCAGACATTATCCAAACTCAAATAAAAAAATGAAAGTGTCCTGTTGTGAGCCGAGGCTAAACCTTGCACTCCAATAACCAAGTTGACAAATACTACACAGTATACTCTGTAAGCCCACATGGAATTGCTAATGTTGATAATTTCTGTTGATAATTTTACTAATAACACACCTATATTCTAATAGCAAATTCAGGTGACTGAGTGTCTATTAGTATGTAATTTTTGATTTAAAAAAACAGTATGCAATTTTTGATTTAAAAAAACTCCTTATTTTCATTCGAAAGCTTTCATGGCCAGCAGATATAGTTAGAGAAACAGGTAGTACGGGTAACACAGCCATATCTATGTAAAAAAAAACAGCAATCCAACCGAAGTTTAAAAACAATGACGATTTTATCTGGGTTTAACTATGTATTCTCAGACAAACAGAAATTATTAAGAAACCACGGCTGGACAAGTGAGCCCAACGTTTTGTGTCCTGATCTGGACACATCTTCTGGGGCAATCCAAAAAGGAATGAAAGATGTTACAGTTCTTGGCGTCTCGCTTCGTTGTTGCAACGAAGCGAGACGCCGAGAACTGTAACATCTTTCATTCCTTTTTGGACTGCCCCAGAAGATGTGTCCAGATTAGGACACGAAACATTGGGCTCACTTGTCCAGCCGTGGTTTCTTAATAATTTCTGTTTGTCCAGGAATACATCGTTAAACCCAGATAAAATCGTCATTGTTTTTAAACTTTGGTCGGATTGCTGTGTTTTTTTACATAGATATGCCTGTGTTACCCGTACTACCTGTTTCTCTAACAAAAACTCCTTAATTCTAGAGCCATTAGTAGCTCTTTCACAATGATATATTTTAGTCAGTTAGGTGACAAGTGTAGTAGAAGTGTCTAAGAAGCCAAAAGAGATACACAACGTATTTTACTTCATATGCATATTTCCTAAGAGATTAGGAAAAGGTAAATTATTACTCACCAAAGATTTGTATTCTTGATGAATCTCTGTGTAAGACAACTTGCTTTCTTCTTCATCATCAAAAACTGAAAAGACAAGATTTATTTTTTCTTTTAAATACAGATATTCCAACATTTTCAGTTTCTATCTTTCTAGATGTCCACTCCTAGCATGGTGAAATTTATCTAAACTGCAAGATGCAACCACACAAAATTAGAGGGCCTGCAAAACAGGCATTTCCTAAACAGAAAATAATTGCTTCTTCATAAGAACATAAGAAGAGCCCTGCTGGATCAGGCCAAAAGCCCATCTAGTCCAGCTTCCTGTATCACACAGTGGCCCCACCAGATGCTTCCTTCCAAACTATATCGTCAATGCTTTCCCAAACTAGAAACCGTTTTTTCTTCCTATAATGCTGAGTTCCTGGCTTGCATGCCAGTAGGTATTTAGCCAAAACAAGACAACCCACAGGGAGGCACCTGAATGTAGATAATTATTTAGAGCTAGAGTTTTGAGACGGCATCATTCCCTTCTGTTATTTGGATCACTCAATTTATTGCCTGGAGATTATTATAGGGTTTGTAGAGATAGAGAGGCGATTCTTAAGAGAGGCTAAACAGAGTTTAGCACTGTCATTTTCTGCTAAGAGCTGGGCAGGGCAGGCAGAAGAACATTTATTTTCACAGGGAGCAGCATACGGTAATCTATGGTATATTGTCCATGGAGCATAGAGGGGAGGTATTTGAGAGCAGAGCAGAGCAGAACGAGCACATGCTGTCATCTTACAATTTGATCAGGGCATGATTACTCTGAAGGAGGCCCAATGAAGTCCAGCTTCAGAATAATGTGGAAAAGAAACTGAAATATCTGAGTGGAAGGAAGACAGAAAAGGTTCCCACCAAGCCCCAGCAGCTTATTACTTTGATCCAGGGCATGTTTCTCAGTTTAAAGGGTATCAGTTTCTTGATACAAGAGGCTGTAGTGCCTTTCAAAGGAACTATGGAACAGTTTTTAAGACTGGAATCCAAGCTCCCGAGACACCCATTATTTCTTCTTTCCTATTAAGATGTTGAGGATATTTAAAAATTTCAATAGCCTCCCTATGTAAGTTTTGATGATACGGAAGGCAATTAGAAAGAATCTGATTCTCCCTCAGCAAAGCTTGTTCTTCTACGTTCCAAGATTTTACCCCCGATTAGGCTTTCCACCATCTTACCTGGAACAGACATTAGGCTGACCAGCAGCCTGTAGTTTCCCGCACCCCTTTTTTTTAAGTTTCCCGCACCCCTTTTTTTTAAGTTACCAGAGGGTTATCTAGATCAGTGATCTTCAACCTTTACCTTTGGGTAAATTTCGCTGTAAGTCCTTGCAATTCAGTGGCAACAGCACTGCCGAGATCGTACCGCTGCCAGGGGCAAAAGTGGTCTTTCAGTCTACCTGGGGGTCTTGCCGGGCCTCCAGGGAATGCGGGGAGGCCCTGCACCCCCCAGAGACCTGGCAAGACCCCCAGGTAGGCTGAAAAACCATTTTTTCTCCCGGTGGCACGATCCCCCAGCGGTGCCATCGCCACTGTCTTGACGTCGGAGACGAGTGCCACTCCCCTTAAGGGGAAGCACACTGTCTCCCTCCGGACCTTGGGGGTGCGACCCTAAGGTTGAAGATCACTGATCTTATCTAGATCTACCCCCTTAGTTCTCCCCTACTTGCCCAACCACTACTTTATTTCCAGTCACTTCTCCCCTTAGTTCCTAAATCCTCCCTCCTGGAATACCATCTCCAGCATATTCTCAGCAGTGAGACACACAACCCTACTTATTTTCAGCAATTCCTGGAGGTTTATGTTACAACAAACTACACTTCGGGAATCTCCAAGTTTGGGTGTCTCTTACTAATGCCATACAAAATTATTTGCAAACAGACTCTCTCTCTCTCTCTCTCTCTCTTACACACACACACACACACACACACACACTGGTATTACAGATATGCATGGAACTTGTAGTTAGTTACTCAAAATGCACTAACACTTCAAAGGAACCAAAAGCATTGTTTCCAGCAACAGCAGCCCTAGGCAAACACCATGCTGTAATTTGGAATCTGAAAAATCTGAAATCATAAAGTTGTCCTTATGAACAATGTAAGATACAGTAATCCATACAAATCCTAGCACTGATTAAAAAAGCTAGTTAAAAAGCTCAGTCACTCTGAATAAGCAAAATATTCAGAATGCAAGTGGCTTTACTAAGCAGCATTAAAATGATCAAAGCTCTTTTATACAGATATAATGTATTATACATTGTACAATTTATAACATTACTCAGTCCACTGGTCCATTTAGCCCGTTACTGATTCCTCTATCTAGCAGGAACTCTCCAAGGCCTTAGGCAGGGGTCTTTCACAGTCCTTGCTACCCAAGATCCTTTTTTAATTGGAAAAGCTAGGGATTGATCTTGGACTTCACCATTCAACAGATGTGCCCTACCACCGAGATGTCCCTCTTTTGCTAGCAAAACCTACAGTCTGGGAAAAAAGAATAAAGAACACATCAGTGAAATGTAGAGGGGCACAACAGCCGTGGGCTTAAAAGCATGAAATTCCTGCATTTCAGTGATGGGAAGAAGCAAACATTGTACGTAAGGAATAAAGACACAAATTTTAACTTTTAATAGGAATACAACTAGTACTGACCAAAGTTCACCAATATTATGGGCATTATCCAACAGGCTGGACACAGACATTCTTTACTGTAGGTATCCCTTGGGCCCCAGGTAGGGTAACTCCACCTCTGGTTACAATACAGTACTCACAACTGCTGGGGAAAGCACTAATGGAGTGAAGAATCACATTTTCCTACTACAAAATATTGCTATCCTGAAAAGAGACATCTGGTACTCTGTGTAACCACTAACAGCTACATATTTCTTTACTCTAATATTGGGGGGGGGGGGGAGAGAGAGAGACAGAGAGAATGCTGTTGAATGTAATACTGAGTACTACAAGAAGGGGATCCAAGCCCTAATTGAACCTCTTTCTTGTCCACTGATCAATGAGGATGAGGATGATGATAATGATGTTAATAATAATAATAATCAACCACAATCCAGCCAAATTAAGCACTTTTCATGTCTATGTCAACAGGAAGGGTAACTGATGCGTCCTTTGCAGCAATTCTAGACACATAGAAGTTCAATTCAGCTGAGTGAAGCTGGTCTTCCGAGTCTGGGAAAGAGGTTAAAAAAAACAAACACCAGGATCGGGCTGCAGATCTGCCTCATTAAAAATCCATGGGGCTTGAAAGGGCTGAACTTTGGCCGCATCCTGCAGCCATACATCATACCCTTGGTGCCGCTTCCCACCCCCCACAAAAGCCCCTTAGCTGTTCCCTTGACACAAAAATAATACAATAAATCATATCCATTGATTTCTTTCTGCAAAGGACCTAGGAAAGCGTTGCGCGGGAAGGAGGGATTCTCCGGCCGGCGGCCCCTCCCCTGTCCCAGCCCCTCGTCTCACCCTCGCACTTCTGTTCCACGAACTCCAGGATGGGGATGGACCAGGCGGGGCTGCGGAGGAAGCCGGCGATGCTGTCTACCACCCACTCCACTTCTGCCTCCGCCTCACCCTCGGCCGCCATCTCATTTCCCCCTCCGGTCCCCTCCTTGCCTTCCCTCACAAAACACACACTCGACTTTCTCTGCAGCGCGGCAGAGTAGAGCGGAGGTGAGCGCGTGCGCGCGAGGAAAGGCAGGGAAACTTCGTGCTGCGACGGTTGGGGGCTCGCCTCCCGTCACTATGGCAACCGTCGTCACGGTCTGGCAGGACAGAGAAGGCGCAATGCATAAATAAAAGATGAGTTCGCGCGCCCGAGACGGCAAGGGCGCGCACGCAAATATGCGTGCGCGTTCACTGCGCAGCAGCAAAAGCAACCTTCCCCCTGCACTAGCTCCTTTCTCCTGGAGGGAGAGCGCACGCGCATCCTGCCGAACTGCGGGAGGAGGGGGAAGTTTCGAAAAACGTCGTCAACCACCACTGTGGGGCGCGCGTGGCGCTTCGGCCTGCTACTACTGCGAAGATCGACGCTGTTGGCTGAAGGAGGCACGAAACGGCCCGGAACGCCTTCCCGCTTTTTTTTTTTTTTTTTTTAATAGCAGGGAAAAGGAAAAGTCGTGACGGGGACGGACGTTGCTCCCGGTGCTGCGAGGTTGTGGCCCAACTCCTCGTTGATGTTGTGCGGGTGGCGCCCTCCTGGCAAAGCTTTTGCCACATGACCCTCCCTCCTTGGTCTTTGAAACACCGCAGTACTTGTTGTTGGGGGCCTCAGTTGGGCCATTATTCATATAAATTATAATAAAGCACCTTCCTTGCGCTATTAATTGCCCGTTCTTCCAATGGGCTTTTTCCCCTACTCATGTTAACGACCACAAAGGGCCATCCGTATATTAATATAGTTTATTGATTCGTGGTTTAGGATGAACCGTCTGTGGGAGTATTTGCACAACTATACGCAGTGTTCTGAATTATTGCTGGCCAGGGGCATAGCTGAAGGCTGACCTACACCAAATCCATTGGCGTGGGGGGGGGGGTCGCGAGCGTAGGGAATGGGATGCCCCGCCCCCCAGACACTGCCCTGGCTCCACCAGATAACTTCCTCTCCAAGTGTCCCTGCATGTCCCTCCTGATTGGTCGCACATATGTGCTCCAATTGGCTGAAACTGAAAGCCCCCGTCTCCTCCCATTGGTGAACGCGTGGCTCTACATCCTGCCCACACGGCCAGACATCAGCGTTGTCTATGTCCGAATGTGCTGGAACTCAGGAGAGTGCTGTACCGGATGCACTGGAATTTGTGCAGTGTAGATCAGCCTTCACTCAGTGTGTGTGTGCGCGCACGCAGCCACATCTGCTGACACCACTTAGGGGACGGCACCATGGTGGAGTCGAGTAGCTTTCACTTCCAGGGGGGGAGTTGTACTCTATGAGCCAAAATTACATCAAAATGAGATTTTCCTATGTGAGAGGATATTTATTCCATAAATGGGAAAAGCCCAACCAGTGACACACACATGGCACTTACTTTGACCAATTCAAACTCCATTCTTTCCCAAGGGTGGAAGGCCTGCACTTGAGTCCTCCATCATGGAGACGACATGCTAGAGAGACTCTGCAAGGTTGCAGCCTCCTTGCAGGCCTTTCTGGCCTCTCTAGCACGTCGTCTCCATGGTGGAGGACTCAAGTGCAGGCCTTCTAGTCCTTGCAGAGCCTTGCACCCTCGGGAAAGAATGAAACTTAAATCGGTCAAAGTAAGTGCCAGGGGGGTCACGGGGGGTGGCGTCCGGCTGGCTGATGATCCTAGCTAGGTCTTATTTTCAGGGGAGGTTTTATATTTATGAGTGCCAGCAAAAATCACACAAAAATGACGGAGGTCTTATTTTCAGGGAAACAGGGTAGGAACCAGTATGATTTCAAAAGGTGCCATTAGTTTGGTTTTACTTTATATATGGATAGTTAGGAACTATATTGATAATGGTAATAGTTAATAATTGACTTTTTTTTAATTGTTCAGAGATCAAGTCCCATACCCTCATCATTGGGTTCCCAAACCCTCAAGGGGTATGGATACCCCCGGTTAAAAATCCCTGTCTTAACATATTTGAAAAGTAAATTATAAAAATTAACAAGTGGGGAGAGGTCAGGACACGTACACAATATGAGCATGCATGCTTGTAATCACATGGGTCCGGTCAGGTAATAAATGTAAATGTATCATCTGAACCAGACCCTGATGTTTTCAAACTAACATTTACATAAGCAAGGCAGGTCACTGCCCTGAGGAGAATGCAATCTACATTTCTTTGTGGGTCTGGGGTCAAGGTAAGGGATAAATCCAAGCACATATATTACCTTGGGCTTCATTTCCGTTGGGAATGCAGACTAAGAAGTTACTCCAAAATTCAAGCGGGCTGGAAACAGACCTTTTACATTACTATTCCCTCCATAGCCTTCTGCACCAAGAGTTTTGAGATCCAGGAACCTGCTGATACCTTCTGGCCAATGAGACCTGCAAGACTCAAGGACAAGTGCATCTGAAACTCCAGGGAAGATTGGAGATGTTGTTTCAGGAGTTTTAATTGTTGCCCAATTAAATTTCCTATGTAAGCTGCTTTGAATTCTTTTATTTTTTGAAAAGCAGTCCCTAATCCCTCAAGGCTTTCTTGAGAGTAGGCCAGTCTGGCAAGCTAGGGACTGGTGGCAGCAGAAGAATGACTGAATGGGTCAGCATTGGGGTATCTTGAGGTCCAAGGTCATTAACCATTGAAACCATCACAGGCAGCTTTGGGACCATGATCCTGAAAGGACCTGGCACTAGAAAGCTCCACCCTGTTGGCTGATGGGGAAGAAAGGGAGGAAGACTATCACACTTCATCCTACCTCCCTACTGGTCACGGGTTTCTCCAAGCCAGCAGCACACTTGCTTCCTCCTGCTCATCCCTATGGGGTGGGAATGTTTCTCTCAAGTGGTAGCCCTATTGATGCTTGGGAGAAATATCCTCATTCCACTAACAAGGAAAAGAGGGAAGATGAATCGCACACCCAAAATTCACAATGGTGCTTCCTCCTGCTTCTTCTGCCAACAGGGACAATCTTTCCTGCCTGCCTGCCTGTCCACCTAGACCAGTAAGTTGGCAGGTTGGGGGGGGGGAGGTGAAAGCAAGTTTGAGGGGGAAGGAGAAAGAAGGAATTCCCTACCGTGAATGTTCTGTTCTGGAGAGGAAGGGGGGGGCAGTCTGTGATGATGGGTAATGCCCTCTGACTTGACAGACAGGGCCGGCA
Organism: Plestiodon gilberti rubricaudatus; assembly: GCA_026170595.1. NCBI lineage: Eukaryota > Metazoa > Chordata > Lepidosauria > Squamata > Scincidae > Plestiodon > Plestiodon gilberti. The sequence continues at coordinate 9,515,801 of JANXHW010000001.1, forward strand.
TGAAGGTTTTGGCTCCTCCTCCCCAGTCCGGATCTGGATCAAACGCAGGGCAGGGAACCTGATGACGAGAGTCCATCTCCGACCACTGGAGAAAAGAAACAGGAACCACTCCGGGAGGAACCACTGTTAAACTCACACAAAGTCACTCGAGCCTTAAATGACAACAAGAAAAACTGAGAAGAAAGGTAATTAATCCCCAAGGAAAACACCCTAACCTCCTGAGACTAACCCCTTTAGAAATTGTAGGGGAGACGCTTGACTGTGAGAGTGGGCCGACTGCCCCCCCTTCCTTTCCAGAACAGGACATTCACGGTAGGGAATTCCTTCTTTCTCTGGAGTAGGAAGGGGGGCAGTCTGTGATGATGGGATATACCAGAGCTAAACTATTTACAAAGGGTGGGAACAGGTTAGGAAACTAGGTGTCTCCCCCTGCCACCACTGTCTGTAGCACCCTCCGTCCAAAGGATGCTTCCTCCAAGGCCAGTTTGTCCACCTTGTAGTGCCTAATAAACGTGTTAGGCGAACTCCAAGCCGCTGCCTTGCATATATCCAGGATGGAATTGGACCCTGAGAACGCAGCCATAGTGGCTGCGCCCCTAGTGGAATGCGCCAGTATACCCTCCGGAGGGATCTTGCCCAGCGCTTCATAGGCCATCCGAATAGCCAGAGTGAGCCACTTAGAAATTAAGGCACTGGATGCCTTCTTGCCCACTGACACTCCCCGAAAAACCACGAAAAGGGCCTCTGTCTTTCTAAAGGCTTTAGTCCTGTCCATATAGAAGCTAAGCGCCCTGCGCACATCGAGGGAATGTAACGCCCTTTCCTCGTCATTGGTAGGATCGGGATAGAAGGAAGGTAAGATGATTTCCAGGGAGCGATGAAACAAGGAATTAACTTTTGGAATGAAGGAAGGGTCGGTGTGGAGCACGACCCTATCACTGTGGAAAACTGTAAGTTTTGGGCTTACTGATAGAGCACCCAGCTCCGAGACCCTACGGGCCGAAGTGAGAGCGACTAAAAACACGGTCTTGAGAGTCAGCTCCTGCAAGGGGACAGTGGCCATCGGCTTGAAAGGTTTCTCCACTAGAGCCTGCAAGACCAACTTGAGGTCCCATGTGGGAACTCGATGCCGCACAGGTGGGTTGATGAAAGCCGCACCCCTCAGAAACCTTTTTACATGAGGATGGCTCGTTACAGTGTTCTTCCCCTTAATCCCTAGGACACTGCCGATAGCGGCCACCTGCCGGCAAAGGGTGTTCGTACTGAGGCCCTTCGCTAACCCCTCCTGCAAAAAAGCTAAGACATGGGGAACTCCTGATGACATAGGAGAAATACCCTTGGTGGTACACCACCTAACAAATGTGGACCAAGTGGCACCGTAGGTTCTCTTGGTCGATTGTCTCCTAGAAGCCATAATGGTGTTCACGACCGCTGACGAGTAACCGCACTCGGCTAGGGTGGAGCGCTCAATTTCCAGGCAGTCAGCATGAGAGACTGAGGCCGCGGATATAATATTGGCCCCTGTCTCAGAAGGTCCTCCCTTATGGGGAGCGTCCAACCCCTGCCGACGGAGAGTCTCACCACGTCTGCAAACCACGCTCTCCTGGGCCACCTGGGGGCCACTAATATAACCTCTGCCTTCTCCCGCCTGATTTTGCTTAGCACTGTTGGTAGAAGAGGTATGGGAGGAAAAGCGTACAGGAGGCCCTCTGGCCAATTGGATGTCAAGGCATCCACCGCTTCCTCCCCCTCCCCCTGGAAACGTGACAGGAATCTCGGCAGTTGTGCATTGATTCCCAAGGCGAAAAGATCCAGTGACGGGGTGCCCCACCGACTGCAGATCTGTCGGAAGACCTCCGGATGCAGCATCCACTCGGCCTCGCTCACCCGTTGACGGCTGAGCCAGTCCGCTGCTACATTCAGGACCCCCGCCAGATGTTCTGCTCAAATAGAGGCCAGGTGCCTCTCCGCCCAGGCGAACAGGAGATCTGCCTTCTTGGCCAGGCTGCAAGAGCGGGAGCCCCCCCTGATGGTTTATATAAGCCTTGGCCGTGTTATTGTCCGTTCTGATGAGAACGTGAGCCCTGGGAATCAGAGGGAGGAAATGGAAAAGAGCTAGTTTTATGGCCCTGAGTTCGAGCCAGTTGATGCTGTGCCGGGACTCCTCCCTGGACCAATTCCCCTGAACAAACTCGTGACCCAGGTGTGCCCCCCACCCCAACAGGGAGGCGTCGGTGGTAACTATGGTCCTGGTGGGGACCTGGAGTGAAACACCTGCCGACAGCCGTCCTGATTGGAGCCACCAATCCAGGGAGAACCGACACTCCGAGGGCAGGGGAACTGGGAGGGGTCTCTGGAGCTCTATCTCCTTGGCAAACGGGGCCAAGGTCCGTTGAAGGGGCCTCGAATGGAAACATGCCCAATCTACCAAGCCCTGGCAGGACACCAGGAGCCCCTGGAGCCTGGCCAGGGTCATGAGGTTTACCTGAGTCTTTGGACGAACCTCCTTCAGCAAGTCCAGAAGCTTCTCCTGACGCTCCCTGGAAATAGTAATACGGAAGGCAGCGGTATCGATCCCCAGGCCCAGATGCTCTAATCTCTGAGTAGGAGACAGGGCACTCTTCTCCCAGTTCACGATGAAGCCTAAATTCTGGAGACAACTGAGAGTTTGATGAACATCCGTCTCCGCTTGTTCGAAAGAGTCCGACCTGATTAGTATATTGTCCAAATATGGGTGGGCTGATACACCCCCCAAATGCAAATGGGCCATAACAGGGGCTAATATTTTTGTGAAACTGCGGGGAGCTGATGATAAACCAAAAGGGAGAGAGGCAAATTGGAAATGCCGAGAGCCATATGCGAAGCGCAGGAATTTTCTGTAGTGCGGATGTATCGGCACGTGCAGGTACGCTTCCGATAGATCGATGAAGGCCAGGAAGTCGTCCTTCTGGAGAGAAGCTGCGATAGACTTCCAGGTCTCCATCTTGAATCGTCTTTTGACGAGAAAATGGTTGACCCACTTGAGGTCCAGAATAGTCCTGACTCCGCCGTTCTTTTTTGCCACAAGGAAGAAGGTGGAATAGACACCCCGCCCCCTCTGGGCAATTGGAACTGGCTCCACGGCATTGATAGAAAGTAAGTGGTGGATGGCCTTCAACTTGTCCATGTGAAGGGACTGGACTCGTGACACCGGGACCCTCCAGAATCGCCTCCTCGGTCTCTTCATAAAATCTAATTTGAGGCCTAGGGAAATGGTGCTCAGCACCCACTTGTCCGTTGTCACCTCGTGCCAGTGTTTTGTGAAGGACAACAGACAACCGCCAATGGGAATGTGGCCGTCCCTGGATCCAGTGTCAGACCGCCCGGCGATCCTTTCCGGGCTTCCCGGCTGTGCCCTGATTACGCTGTGGTCTACTCTTAGGGAAAATCCTAGCTTTATTCCACTTGTTCGGTCCCTTGGAGGTGTCGCGCTTGGTAGGGGTCTGAAAGGGACGAAAGGAATGAGACTTAGATTTAGGTGGATCCTTGCTGACCGATGGGAGCACCTTTCGCTTGTCTTTGTTCTCGATCAGAATGGGGTCTAAGGCCTGACCGAAAAGTTTAATGCCTTGAAAGGGGACAGCGATCAGTCTGGCTTGGGAAGCTGAATCTGCCTCCCATTGTCTGAGCCATACCTGGCGTCTTGCCACCACGTTCGAAGCCATAGCACGGGCATTAAGCTGCATGGCATCATAGGACGAATCAGCCGTGAAGGCAGACGCCAGTGAAATTTACTTCAATATACTCTTGGCCCTTTTAGACAGTTTTGGATCCTTTGCCAGCTCCTCCGCCCATAAGAAAGAAGCCCTGGCAAAAATGGAATTGGTAGCCGTGGCCCGGAACGCCTGCGAGTCGAACTTGAAGTTCCGTTTCAGAGCGGATTCTACCTTCTTGTCGCAAGCGTCCCTCAGCCCCCCCTCCCCTTCCAAGGGGAGCACGGCAGCCGAGGATAACGCCGCGACTGGGGCATCGACCACTGGGGTCTTTAGAGATTGCATGGTTTGCTCCGGGAAGGAATATAGGACTGGAAGAGTGCTTGGAATGGACTGGGCTCTCCCATTCCTTTTCCAGCAGAGATTTGAACGAATCAGGAAAAGGTAAAATCGTGGCCCTTGGGGCTCCCTGGGGGAAAATGTTCTTGGAGGATCCAGCAGCGGGTACCATGGCGCCTGACTCCGGGAGGGACAGATCAAGGGCAGACGTGACCTTTTCAGCCATCCTGGGGAAAAGATCTAGTGTAAACAATCTATTTGGATTGGATTCCCTCTCTCTATCATCTCCTTCCCCTGAAAGCTGATCCTCACCCCCCGACTCTGAGGAAGAGGGAGGGGTAGAACTGTGATCAATACAGTGTTTTTTCTTTTGTCTCCTTTTGCCCTGTGTGCGCTCGGGAGACAAGGACTCAGAAAAGTGCTTGCGTTTTTTAACTTTCCTACTGGGAGATGGGGGAAGAGATCCGTCATCAGTAGAAGGAGGAGGGGGAGTGAGGCGCTCACCTCTGGAAGCCCTGAGGGGAGCTTGAGGCTTGCGTTGTAAAAACCCAGACACAGCTGCGTTCACCAACTGGAGAATTTCCTGACGTAATCCTGGATCCAAACCTCCTGCGGCACTTGGCCCATCCCCCTCAGCAGTCTGCACCTGTGCAGTGGCCTCCCCCGTCCCGTCAGCCATCATCTTACCAGAGTCACTGACGAAGTCCGGAGGAAAACAAAAAGGGCGGGAAAAGACTCCGGATGACGCGTCGCTCTGGAGCTCTCTCCGCTCGGAAAGACAGCGCCCTGAGGAGAATTGTCTGCCTCTATCGGTGTAGAGGCTCCGTGAGCCCGATACCGAGCCCACGAGATGGAAGAAACACGCTCCGGGGCCGTCCGGCCGCTCCAGAGGTGACTGCTCCTCAGCGCTGTGCGGTGCCGCTCCGCTAACCTCGTGGGGGCGCGAGAGCAGACCGATCGTTCCCGGGGCCGTCCAGCCGCTCCGGGAACACAGGCGGCCTCTGCGCTGGTCAGGCTCCGACCCAGTGGGCCGCTCTCGGGGCCGTCCGGCTGCTCCGAGGCACTGACAGCCGCAAAGAAAACAGGGGACGCTGTATGTGAAAAGCGTTCCTGACGCGCCTGACAACCTCCTCCCTCACAGGCGGCGTCGGGATCGTGAGGAAGCTGCACTCGATTTCCACCTCCCTTAACTCAGTCTAGACGAGGAGAGGGTAGGGAGGGGAACAGAGGGGAAAGGCAAAGAAACTGTGAGAAATAAGGCTCAGTTGTGTGAGGAAAATTGTTGAGCTCCAAGAAGCTCTGTGAAAAGCCGACCTTGCTCTGCAAGAGACAGAGCCGGACTGGGGAGGAGGAGCCAAAACCTTCATGCCGGCCCTGTCTGTCAAGTCAGAGGGCGTTACCCATCATCACAGACTGCCCCCCCTTCCTACTCAGAGAAAGTGTGGGGTGGGTCTGGGCACATACAAAGCATAGGGGCTTTTGTACGTCGTGCCCCAACACCTGGCATAACTTGGTGCTGAACCTGGTCTTCTCAGCTGTATCTGGAGAACCTGGATTTTCTGTATGCAAAGAAAATTCCCTAAGCCAGAGTTTCTCAATCTGTGGTGGTACGCAGACTGCCATTTGGTGGTACGCCGGCACTCAGGTGGCAAGATGGCATCCGCCATTGTGGCTGCACCGCAACAGAGCCCTGAAAACGATCCCGGGTGGCCAGCAGAGGTTGAGCATGCGGGTTTCCCATGCTGGGAAATGCCCTCTCACCCAGACCTCTTTACTATCTTTTCAGGGCTCCGTCACAGCCAAAAACATGGAAGTAAGCAGCGATTATGTCATCTCCACTTACTTCTGGTGGTATGTGGCGTGACGGCGGCCCCGGAGGTGGTACACCATGCTGAAGAGGTTGGGAACCACTGCTCTAAGCTACAGCCCAAGAAATTGGACTTCTGATTTTAGAGCAAGAGCCAAACTACCGTATTGCCCCGAGTATAGGACACTCCTGATTACACTGGTCTACAAAAAATATTTTTTTCCTGGCCTGGACTTTTGCAGTACAGCTTTAGTACAGTTAAAGGCAAAGGCACCCTGTCCCTTATTGAATCTGGGCACCCTAGTATAAGTAGCCTTCCCAGATCCAAAGGGGGACAGAGTGCCTACCTTTTAACCTTTGGAATTTGGGCAGGCACAGCTTGTTGCACCCTTCCATGATGATGAGCTGCACCTGCCCAAATTTCAATGGTTAACAGCACAATCCTATGCATGTCTTTTCAGAAGTACCCATTCAATGGGGCTTACTCCCAGGAAGGTGTGCATAGGATTGCACCCTAAAGGTTGGCACTCTGGCCCCCTTTGGATACGATAAGCCTATGCAGGAGCTCTTGCTCTAAACTTTCAAACTGCAGGATCAATAAATATCTTAGTTTCCAGAGTCCTGGGGCTGGAACTTAAGGGTTAATTTTTTCAAATGCCTCTAAGGCAGGGGTGGGGAACCTATTTGCGGTGGGGGGCCATTTCCCCATTGGGAAAATTTGCCGTGGGCCGCCTGTGAGGGCGGCCGAAATTTTTGCCCCCCCACCGCAAATTTGACACCCCCCCAAATCTACCCTTCTAACCCACCCACGGAACACTCTGCCACCCACCCACCCACCCACGGACCACTCACTCTCCCTCCCTCCCTTCTTCCTCCTCCTCCTCACTCACTCCCACCCACGGACGCTTACCTGAGGCTCCAGGGGGGCGGCAGCGGCGGCAACTGCCGCCGCCGCCTTCCCGCGTCAGCTCCAGTTTAAATCGGCCTTTCTGCAGCTGCGCAGATCGCCGTTGAGGCCGAGAGATTGCCCTCTCGGCCTCAATGGCGATCTGCGCAGCTGCAGAAAGGCCGCTTTCAGAAGGAGAAGGTGTCGAGGTGACGCGTCACCTCGGCACCTCCTCCTTCTGTAATCGGCCTTTCTGCAGCTGCGCAGATCGCCGTTGAGGCTGAGAGATTGCCCTCTCAGCCTCAACGGCGATCTGCGCAGCTGCAGAAAGGCCGATTTTAAAGTGACTAGGCAGGCGGGCGGTGGAGCCTCCGGTCTTCCGGTGGGGGGGGCAGTCTGCCAATGGGCGCGTCTTTATCTTCTCTTCCATGACTGTGAGGAGAACATAGCCGTGTCTTCCTCTTCTCCCCATGATCGTGGAAGAGAAGACAAAGACGCAGCCGCCCAGAGTAGAGTGGGTGCATCTTCGTCTTCCACAATCGTGGGGAGAAGAGGAAGACGCGGGCGCCCCAGTGTGCCGGCGGCCACGTCTTCCTCTTCTCGCAACTGTGGAAGAGAAGACAAAGTCACAGCCGCCAGCAGAGTGTAGCGGGCGCATCTTCATCATCTCTTCCACAGTTGCGGGGAAGAGAAGCTGAAGACACGGTGCCGCACAGCCGAGATGGTAGCCGCCATCTTGGCCGCCGACAGACTGCATACCACCAGCTTGTGGTCCGCGTACCACCAATGGTACATGTACCACAGGTTGGGAACCTCTGGTCTAGCTCTTTATTCCCATCTTTGTTTCTTCCGCTTCATTTCCCTGGAACATTTTTTTTCCTTTTTTAATTCTTTCTCCTTTGCTTTAGACTATGTGTGAAGCAACAAAGATAATCCAATGAGATCTTTGATCCTTGAAGAGCAGATGTGCACAGATCAGTGACTTGCAGTGAAAGAAGTGACAAAGAGTGTTGTACTAGAAATACATTAGTACAACTCTCTGAATGGTGGGAATATGAAATATGTATATGATAATGCTTTTTTGTTCAGAAAATTACAGTCTACATAAATTAATACATTTCTACAAATTAATACATTTATATACAATACTCCTTTTTCTCTCAATGTACCCTCACCAAAATGAGCTTCATATGGCGCAATCCATAATGGAATTTTATTGTAAAACCTAGTTTTGTATCTATTCCATATCCTCCACAGTGTACGTCTGACATAGTGGTTCTTATATTCCACATCTACTTTCACTTAATCGTACCACAAATAACCATGCCAGCCAAATCTTAAATCAAAGCCTTCCAGCTCTAATAATCTGTTTTAATTATTTTCTGAACTGTTTTAACATTAAAGAAGTCCTTACGTTTTCACGACTAGGTCAAATGACTGAGTTTAAAACTCAACAGACTATTCAAAATGTGTTGGTGGACTGGATGTGGCTTGCTGGCCATCGTTTGGGAATGTCTAAAGGGATCTCTTAGGGAATTATTTTGCTTTTACATTTGCCCATAATTGTCTGCTTGTATTTTTGCGAAGTTCCACACCAGGGCACTGCCAATGTCCAACCCATTTCCTAAGCCTGCTTATTTTATTCTGTCCTCCTTGAATTATCCAACTCTCCTCCCCTTGTATTTGTAATCAACTCTCTTTTTACATTTTAACTCTTAACCTGCCTGTGGTTGGTTGCACTCAGTTAAAGCTTTGCCCCAATCATCCTCACCCTTTGGCTTCATACTAGTGGTTAAGTGTGGGGGAAATTCTCTATATAATAGAGGGAGGCTTCCAAGGACAGCCTTTCTCTGCCTGACTTTGTCCTTTTGCTAGCAGTAGAGTCTACTGATTTTGGCCCTAGCATAGAGGCAGATCAGGGAAAGGAGCGAGGCACCAGCTTCACCACAATGTCCAAAGACTGCACCAAGTAGTATTCTTACATAAGGAATGCACTGTCAACTTCTCTGTTCTTATACCGGTAGCTGCGTTTGAAGATCTTTCCTCTCCTACTATCTCAATCTACGACTGGTGGATGGGCTCTGAGCTGTTTAACCCACATTCTTTTCTCCTTAACTGATCTCCAGAGTGCAATGTTTCTGGCAAAAAAAAAAGAGACCAGATTACTCTAAAATGCAGCTGTTTAATTGGGAAAGGAATGCAGCTGTTTAATCTGGAAAGGAATAAAAATCCATCTGGATTACATTTAGGCTGCAATCCATGCACACTTTCCTGGGAATAAGCTCCACTGAACACAAGGGGACTTATTTCTGAGGAGACATGTACTGTATTGGATTGCGCTGAGGGAGAAGAACTCAAAGATATTTGAAACTCTCAATAAAGGATATTTTCAAACCACAAGTTAATTGCGAGCACAGGTTGCTGGAGGCCCTGGCACCATCCACCCCCTGATGCAACCACTGGATGCAACCACTGATACTGAGGGTTCGGGGGGTGGCTCAGCTGGGTGGACTCTCTGATGGGCCCGTGGCCAGTGCCCAACCAGATCAACCTTGACACCACCCACTTTGCCTAATGTATTCATAGATTAGTCTGACAATCACACCTTCAGTAAGCTGTTACAAAGCTGTGACAGCAGCTTTTTAAAAAAACCCTCAAAGAGAACCCTAACTTGAAAACAGGAACCTTTGAAATTAAAAGCATAGAGGTAGCATCCGTGGTTTCCTTACTCTGGAAGAAAAGTCCTTGCTCTAAAGAAAGAGAAACTGTGGATGCTACCCAATAGTTTTTAAAAGCAAAAATAGCTTTTTGCTAACTTTAAGTAACTAGACAGGTTAATCCAGTAATTTTATTTAATTAACCCCCCCCTCCAAAAAATGCCACAAATAAGGTCTGAAAAAACATGGCAGAATTTACAGAATAATGGCAGAAGCCATTTGATATCATCTGGACTCTGTGAAAATCAGTGATGGCAATTGCCAGACTTGACCAGGGTCTGCAAAAGCAATGAGTACCCTCTGCCAAAGGGCTAAGGACCACTGGGAGGTTGCATCTGCTGCCTCCAGGAAGAACATGGTGGTGAAGGAATGACCAGCTTGACCCCAGACACCGGCCAGGGATGGAGCAGTTGCAGGGAGCCTGCTTCTCCCTTCTCCGTCAGAAAAGACCGCACTGCTCTAGCTGCCAGTTGCCCAGGGACTGCAGAAGCAAAGGGAGTCACCCTTTAGCCCTTGCCATTGACCAGAGGACCAAGACTCGTTGTGGTGTGTGTGTGTGTGTGTGTGTGTGTGTGTGTGTGTGTGTGTGTGTGTGTGTGTGTGGACTTGTTTTGTTTTTTCAATTCTCAATTTTAATTTGTTTCATTTCTTTTGTTGTGTAACTCTCTGGAGGAGGAAGGGGGGCAGTCGTCATCTGATGGGTTACGCCCTCTGTCTTGAGAGGCAGGGCCGGCATGAAGAATTAGGCTCCTCCCACTGGCATCCCCAGTCCGGCTCTGCCTCTTGCAGAGCAAGGTCAGCAATTCTGCGAGCTCTATGTAGCTCGAAGTTTTCTCTTCAGAACAAATAGTGAATATTTTTGAAAAGCAGTATATAAATATTCTAAATAATAATATAATTATTACTGCAGTTCATTCTGAGCTGCCCTGAGGACTATCCAGTTGAAAGTTGGAGTACAAATCCTTCAAATAAATAATATTATTATAGAAGTAACCACAGTTCCTCAAGGAAAGAGGAACACTAATTTGCCAGGTGCAGGGATAGGCCTAACAGCCCAATCCTGTGTAATGACACGCGGCCGGCCCCTAGGTATCCTTTGCCCTTTCCGGGCCGCGTCAGTGTGGCCCAGGAACACCTCGGGAAAAGGGATCGTTCATCCCCTTCCCCGGGTGTAGGGCTGCCCGGCCCCAATGGGCCTCCTCAAATTTACGTCGGCTCTGGAGCCGACATACATCCAGGGAGGCGGGGTAAGGGCCACCCAGGCTGGGAACAGGCGCACAATATCGGCGGAGCTTGCCACCGATATCCCCACCCCCTCCCAGCCCGGGCCAGCCAATGGCTGCCCTCCCTCGCCACCTGGCTCCCCCTCCCCCTGCCCCAACTGGTGCAGGACGTACGTGCTCTGGTGGGTGCTGGGTTGGCTGGGAGGTGGAGTAAGGGCTGCCAGCCTTTGTACCGGCAGCTCTTACACCCGGGTGTCAAAAACACACTTTACAGCACACAACATCCAGTAGAGCAAGACAACTTGAGAACAGACATGAGGAGAGGGCAGACATGTTTTTGGGCTGCAATCGTAATGACACCTGGAAGTAAGTCACAGTGAACTCCATGGGGTTTACTTCTGAGAAGACATTATAGGATTGTGCTGTAAATATTAACTACAGCACAATCCAATGCAAGTTTACTCAGACGCAAGTTCCACTGTGTTTACTCCCAGGAAAGTGTGCATAGGCTTGCAGCCTGAATGGCAGAGGCAGTTAGAATGTTCATAAACATTCCATAGCACTCCAGCAGCCAGGACAGTGGATAGCTATATTCACTTTCCTGGCAGACAGTTTCCTGTGACATTGTAGTTGTTCAGCCAGTGGTTTGGAACATTTCAGAGATGCAGCATGCATTATCTTTGATTTTATCTTTTTTCAAGTTCCTGTGACTTAACTGGGCGGACTGACTCATTTTATTTTGATATATCTACTTGCCCTGTGCATTTCCATGCATTCACCTCACTGTAACTGGCAATGAGATGACTTAAAATGGTGTCCACACTGGGGTGGAAGGTTGAAGATATGCAGTTATAAATTTATATATAGACATCATTAGTGTCTGAAACATGCATACAGTATTAATCTTATTAGGCTGTCCTCAAGGGGTCAGTATGGGACTGAACAGTTAGACTGAATGGTTTCAACTTAGTTTCTCTGTTTAGAAGAAGGAAGCCCTCCTTCCCCACATACTTCACAAGCACTTCAAACTATAAATAAGTTCTCCATACAAAAATCCAAAAGCAATTCCATAACTTACAGCACAATCCTATGCATTTCTGCTGAAAAGTAGATCCCACTGAGTTCAATGGGACTTAATCTCACAACGAAATCCAGTGTAAAGATCCACGGGCGGCCCTAGGATTCTATACCCATTCTGGGCCAATCATGAGCGGCCCGGAGGTCTCCTTGGGGGAAGGGGATGTTGGTCCCCTTCCCCCAGTGTAGTGCTGAGAGGCCCCAATGGGCCTCCTTGGATTTCCACCAGCTCTCGAGCTGGCATAAGTTCGAGGCGGCCACCATCCCCACCCCCTCCCAGGCCGGCAACCTGCCGTCCTCCCTCGCCACCCGCCCTGTCCCTACACCAACTGGTGAGGGACTTGCCTTCCCCAGTGGCGGCTGTGGTAGATCCAATGCCGGAATGAGGGTTGCCGGCCTCTGCGCTGGTGGCCCTTACTCGAAAGTAGTGCTTTACGGCACGTTTGCGACACTTTCAAATGGCGGAGCGCGTGCTCCGCCTTTCGAATGTTATGGAGGATTGTGCTCTCAGGTATGTATAGAACTGCAGCCTTAGTCATTAAAAAAAATCTGTATTTGTATTCAGATAATTTTAGCTACAAATGGACCCTGGCTACATTACTCAGATTTTAGTGTATATTCGGCTGTAATAAAAATACTGGATGGCATCCAGAGCAATGCTTCCGTTCATGGAGGCATACTTCAAGAACAGAAGAACTATTCTATTTGTGCAAAAGGCCCCTGGCAGCCTATTTATTTGAGTGGAACACTCCTTCCATTCTCAGAAGTATTATTCTCAATGCCGCCCATAGTTCAAAGTTACTTACAGCCCATTCCAACCCAACTCCTCTCCAAGTCAGGCATAAGTGTGGCCGAAGTGCAGCCTAAGTTAGGCAGAAGTTATGTCTGAGTTAGGTCAGAGGTATGCCTGAGTTAGGCAGGCTGAAGTTTCTGTGGCCCAGCACCCCCCCAGGATCCAGGCAACACTTACCTCCCAGGCAGGCAGGCTCTCCAGGCTCAGTGTCTGGCTCGGGCATGTGCAGGCCTGTGTGTCTGCACGTGTCAGCATCCATCCATGGCAGCTGCTGCAGTGTCTGTCTCAGCCCGGTCTCAAAGGGGCTGACCGCAGGCAGGGGGGTTGCGCCAGTCATGTGGTGGACGCAGGGCAGGTGACAGGTGAGCGAGGTGTCCGAGCCAGCTGCCACAGGGCACCCTGTGCATCAGCCACCTGCTGCAGGGGAGAGTGGCCATCCCCCCTCCTGCAGAAGGCGATGCCACCCCCATGCCATGTTGAGGCTGAACGTGGGAGTCATGGGGGGGAGCGGGGGAGGGAAGGGAAGGAGGGGGGTGGGAACGTCACACACAAGGGGGGGCTCATGATGTCTGGAACTGCCTCTGACATGACTTGCCCGTGCGCTGCCTGAAGCCCTGGACCTCCAGGGCCGGGGCAATGCCCACAAAGAAGGCATCCCGGCATGCGTTTGCTCTGTGCCCCGGCCAAGACCGAGAGATGCCCTGGGCTTGTCTGCTGCGAGCGTGAAGGGCTCACGCAGCTCATCATGCCCCCAGATGGGGCGACGACAGCGCCTCTCGGCAGGCGCTCTGGCAGGGTGGAGGGTGGCCAGCAGCCATCATCAGGGAGTGGGAGGGGAGGCAGACACACAGGCAGGCAGACAGTGGGTGCTGGGGAGGGGCACGGGTGGGTCAGAGAGACAGACAGACAGACAGACAAGGCTGGTGGGAGAGAGATTCCGAGAGAGGGGTCTGTAGAGACCAATAGGGACACAGGGGTTGCTCCGCAGATGAAGGCAATGCAGAAACAGGCGCCTCTTATGCACACGGACTGTGGGCGGAAGCGGCTGCATTACGGGCGGATGCCCTGGCTGGTGAGATCCCCGGTTGCTGAGCGGCCACTACACAGATGCAGCGGCCACAAGCGGCCCGCTATAGGCTCCATGGCACCTGTCACTGTTTGCCTGCCTGAGAGGCCCCCCCAACTCCCCCTCCCCTCTGTCCCATGGGGGTCTGGCAGCCTCCCTGCTGTGTTCTCCCTGGGAAGGAAGTGGCAGTCCCTGGAAGGGATTCATGCAGGGGCTTCAGTGCTGGGGGCTGTCTGCGTGTGGAGGGCAATGCTTGTGTAACACTGGGCACATATGTTTCAAGGAGGCTCTGCCTGAGGGGCATCTTTATTATTCTGGAACGTTAGCAGAGATGGCCAGGCAAGGCTGCCAGGGGGAGTCACAGCAGCCAATCTGAAAGCAGCAGCAGCAGCAGCACACATGCTCCATGGACCTGGAGATGCAGGCTCTCCCCCTGTGGAACCACAGCCTGCTCCATAGAAAGGGGAGGGACAGCAAGAACAACAGCCGGGGAGATGGAGCAGCAGCAGCAGCGCCGGCAGCTGAGGAGGGTTGCAGGGCTGGCTCTCTGACCTCTGGCAGCAGCGAGGCAGAGGACCGTGGGGCAACCAGACTGCAGGGCCAGGGGTGCTCCCAGGAAGGTAGGTGGTAGTGGACGTTCCTGGGGAGACAAAAAACAAGGGGGTGTTACATGGCAGCTGGTGCGTGGTAGCAATCGCCAGTGAAGACAAGCCAGTGTGTCGGTTGCAAAAGCGTGCAGGGAGAGAAATAACACAGCTGATAGGTGTGACACACATAGCATGGTCTGAGCTGCTTACCCGGGTGTAAGGCGAGCATGATCCTGTAAGGGGAAAGGGTCAAAGAGAGAGAAGACAACACATATATTGGGTCACAACCATGGCAATCCTAGCAATACTGACCTGTCAGTTGACCCTGTGGAGAAAAAGGGGGGGGAACAGCTGGTGTCTACAGACGGTTAACAGCACCACCACACTAGTGGTGTTGTATGCGCACATGACAACAGGCGGCAATCCAACACAATAGTGGTAAAGCAGCATGTATCCTATATATCATAGCAGGCATGGCAGGCAGGCATCTGACTACTCATTGGTAAAGAGACATTTCAGAGAAAGCATTGCAGGCAGCTATGAGACTACTCATTGGTAAAGAGGCATATCATGGCAGGCTATGCAGGCAGCTATGAGATAAGACATTGGTAAAGAGGCATATCATGGCAGGCTATGCAGGCAGCTATGAGACAAGACATTGGTATAGAGGCATGTATCCTACCTATATTTCTATATGCAAAGAGGCAGATGTCAGAACACATGTCAGCACAACCCCTGCTCTTACCTGCTGGTGTTGTTGCCTGTGGGGGGGGGTAGAGGCTGGGAGAAAGACATGGGTTAGCAAATGGTAGCATGGAGACAGCTGCCCAGGCACAGCTGTAAACAGTTTGGCCAAAGCCAGAACAGCCCTCTCTGCCCTTGAGGGGGGCAGAGAGGAGAGAGGAGAAGAGAGAAGTTTGTGAATTTTGCCCTCCACCGACAAAGTCCCACTTTGTGGCTGTGGGGGACAGAACCCCACGCCACGTGCTCAGAGAGAGAGAGAGAGACTGGGGGCCTGGGGCTGGGCTTTTGTGGGAAAGAGGCTGGGTGGGGCTGGGTGCTGATAGGCTCCCTATCTTAGGCATAACTCTGTCGGTTTCCAGACCTAGCAGGCCCAACTCCTTCCTAACTCTGACCTAACTCAGGAGTAGGGTGTTAGAACTTTTCAGGAGAGGGCTGGCTTGGGTAAGGTAAAATGGCTCCTATGGGTCTACTCGAATTTGGGTCCACCTTTTTGGTTGACCTAAAATTTGTGTCAGCATTTGTGTTGGAGGGGGCATGTCTGTGCTTGCCAGGGTCTGGAATCCAACATTAATTGGTTGCCGCCCCTGTTACACCCACGGTCCGCCCACTTTTAGGTCAACTTTAGGTCTGACTTGTGCTGCTTAGCCCTTGGGTTGGAATGGGCTGTTCTTAGTCCGTCGGTCGTAACTTCGACCTAACTTTGCCCTAAATGGTTGCGTTCCAGACCTAAAGTCGCCCTAAACGACTTAGGCTGACTTTAGGCCTGACTTGGGCTGCTTGGCCCTTGGGTTGGAATGGGCTGTTAGTTTTACTTTAGTAACTCTTGTGCTTGTTTTAACTTTTTTGGATAACATCAAATGTGAGCCATACAAAGTTTTTCTAGTAAAAAATAATTATTATGAGCTCTTTCTAGCTAGTGGAGTCTACTACCTCATTTTCTACACTTAAGACTTTTCTCATTTTATTTCTACATTTTCCATTCTGTCAGCAGCTTTGGAAGGTTTATATTACCAAAATAGTGGCAAAACCAAGAATTTGACATAATGGAAATAGAGCTTATATACAAGGAAAGTTCACTTGTCTTTACTTCATACGGACAATTGCTCAGATTGATTTCGACCAATAAGAGTTGCTAGAATCTCACTCATGAATGAAATCAGTCCCATTGACTTCTGTGGAATTGTTCTTGATTTTTGTCAGCGCTGAATTATATACAGCTGTGGAGGAAAGTAATGAGAAAAGTCAGCAAGACAAAAGTTGAGGCAAAAGTCTAAACTTACAGAAAGCCCTTCCTGTTAATAAGAACCAATGGCCAGCCAGAGTGGTATCTGGTAACCCTTTAATGACCAGGGAAGGGAACTACTCAGAGTTGTAGTCTTAAGTGATGTGCTACATGGAGCACCTGTGTACAGAACTGTGTCAGCTCCTGGCACATTCACAGCCCAGGATCCAAAGATCTGAATTAACTAATTCCATGTGCACAATGAGACTTTAGGCTTATATTTCTTGAGCAGCAGTTCCCCCATGCCACCTGAAAGATTGCTATTGAAACTGAGGAGACTTTGTGATATGGCAATTTGTGAAATGGCACAGAGCTCTGCTGTTTAAAGAAAAAAAGGAATCCCACAGTACATATGCTAAAAAAAAAAAAAAACAAACACCTCTTGGAGACAGCTCTTTGGATGTCTGCCCTAAAACCCATTCCTGCTAAAACGATTTTGTCATCAATATATCCACTATAAAAAGTTTGTGATACCTTATGTACACCTTAGCATTTACAATATTTAATTCCCAGAGCCAAACTAGACATGCTGGCTAGTTAAACATCAGATTTCCCTCCATCATGTAGAAAGGGGGAGTGAGTCAATTTTTTACCAGGAAAAGGGGTGTATGGATAAGGAATACAGAACCTTTCCTCTATCTATGGCTTATCTCCCAACAATCTGTTCCCCCAGATACTTTTCACCACCTCAGACTTTTCAATGGGGCTTACAGTAGAAACGTTTGTATAGGATTGCAGCCTGAGTGAGTTTCCCCACCCCCTGTTTGATGCAACAATATGCACCAGCTGTTAAGGATGTCAGACCCCATGTTTTAAGAAAGATATTAGGTTTTCTCTGGGTATTAAGAGTATTAAGAGATTCTTCCTTATCACATTCTATTTTTAACTGAACAGGGCAGTAGGGAAGTATATCTTCAGTTATTGCTTAGAAAAGTCTTGTGATACTTCACCATACAGTTGGCAGTAAATCCATTCAGGGGTAAATGGTCATCTTCCCAATGCCAGTAGTTTTATAAAAGTCAAATTGTTTGTTAGGGTAATCCTCATTTTCATTTGTCATGGAGAGTGGAAAAAAATATTCAAATTGCTGGAATGTTGTTTGTCAGATAAATAGAAATACAATGGACCCTCCTCATCCGCAGGTTTGACTCAACGCAGATGGCTAACCCCAGAAGTACAGTCCCACTGGGGGCAGCAGGTTTACTGGAAGTCGCTTTTGGCCACTTTTTTTTTTTTAACTGTTTGGAGCAGTTTTGACTACAGTACTTACAAGGCGTGCGGGAGTTGAGAAGTGGCGGTGGGCCCAGCGCAGCTGAAAAATAAGGTACTGTGGCGCCGCCCTTGCCCCCCATCATGAATTTCATTAAACGCGGTTTGGGTATCTGCGGGGTTTCCAGGAATAGAACACCCATGGATACTGAGGGCCGACAGTACACATCATGATTTTTCCCTTCAGTGGTGTTGCTGGAGGCATTGCTGGAGGGGGTGCGGCACCGTTAAGTTGTGCAAGACGCTGCACTGTGCCTTGCAAACCGCTGTAACGCGGCCCCTCCCACTCACCCCCGGAGCCATTCCGGCTCAGCACGTTGCCTTCACTGCCAGAATGGCTCCAGGGGAGAGTGGGAGGGGCCACATTACACTGGTTTGCAAGGTGTAGTGCAGCACCTTGCACCACTTATGGTGCCGCACTCCCTCCAGCAATGCCACTTTCCCCTTCCCATCCCTGTCCTATTCCAGCTTCAAATGGCTTTGTTTTGCTAATATTTTCAAGGAAGATTATTAAATCCCCACACTTGCTTCCTTTTTGATTGCAGATCCTGCACAAGCTTTTCATCCTTCCCTTCAAAATCCTCTATGGCAGTGGTTCTCAAACTGGTGGGTTGCAGCCCACCAGGAAAAGCAGAAGGGGGGTGGCGATGTGCAGTGACATTGGTGACATCTTGCTGCTGCCGGGAAAAAACGATTTTTTAAAACTTACCTGAGGTTGCACCGGTTCTCCAGAGGGTGCGGGTGGCCTGCGGCCCCTTCTGTGGGCCTTCCTGTGCTTCAGATCAGCTCCCTGAAGCGATCGGGACCCAGTTTTCATCCAAAACCAGAAATGGGTCTCAGTCGCTTCAGGGAGCCAATCTGAAATACAGTGAGGCCCGCAGAGGGGGGGCCCTGTAACCTACGGAGGGCCAGTGCGTCCCCCGGTAAGTTAAAAAAACGGGAATGACGCCGCCACCGTCGGCCCACCCCTGCAAACACGACTTACCCCACCTCATGAGGAGAACTTTGAGAAATGCTGCTCTATGGCCTTGTACACATTCCCTGAATCTGTTTGCTCTCATATCCCAACAGATCCCTGCCAGTGATCTTTGCTTATCCAGCTCCACCACTCTCAGTTCTCCAAAGATAGGCTTACCATAGTCCCAGATCCGGCTGGAACAATCCTGGTTTGGGAGCCCTCTGCGTCCCGGCTGGTCTCCTCTGCGTCCCGGCCGGTCTCCTCTGCGTCCCGGCCGTCCAGGACTGCCCCCGCTGCAGCGCTAACACGCTGCGTCTTTGTCCTCTTTGTCCCAGCCTCGTGCACCTGCGCGAGGCTGGAAGCACTCTGAAAACGTCCAAGTTCACTTGACACATTTAAGGTAACATCTACTGTATTTGGAACTTGAGGCAGCAGGCCACACACATTCCCTCACCCCTCACAGGGTAATCATATGCCAGTAATTTTTGTCCAAGGAACCCATTAAACACTACTTTGAAATGTAAATCTACTGTACTTGATGAAGAGAAGTTAAAACAAGCAAGTCCCCTTCACTGCACACCCATTTAGAAATTGCCAACTCCCGTTCAGAATTAAACTACATGGAGACAGCCAGTCTAATCATGCTTAGAAGAAGAAATGAACTCATTTGCCCTCCTTTTAGAGAGCCTTTTGTAAGTTTTATAATGTTCGACAGAAAAACCAGTGGCGTGTGAAATGGCCTAGAATACATTTACAATGGAGAAGTTTAAAAATAAATCCACAACAATAGAAGAAAATTAAATCCTTCCACCGTCAGCCCTTGCGTTCCTAGTCATTATCATCCCATACAGTTTCCTCACGTCATAATAAATAAATATTTTAGGCTTTGGAAACACCACACCAAATCTTCACTTCAACCTGGATTCCGTCACAAGAAATCTGGTGACTTTGCAACAAAAAAAAAATAAGCCATAGAAGAAACGGAATCCTTACCTTGAGAATCTCCTATTCTGGGATGAGGAAGAGGGCATTCCGGACCTGTGGGTTAGTCCCTTCCACTTGGAAGGCAGGGTCGGCTTTAGCTGAAGTCGTCTCCTCCCCGTGGGAGGGGCTTCCCAGACCCCAGTCCAGACTGACGAGCTGAAAAGACACACCTCCAAAAAAAGGACACCGCCGAAGGCTGACAGAGTCAACAACAAGAAGAAAACTGGAACAACTGCATAGAAAACACGTCCGCAACGGCTAGACGTAAACAAAATACAGAACCCAAGCAGGAAAAGGGTGAAAATGGACACCAAAGTGCCCATGATTTCTTGTTCAACCTCAGAAGAAGGGAAAACTCGAGGGAAAATGGAAACCTCCAAACATTCCCTAAAAAACCGACTGCTGGCCACAAGTCCCACGCTGTGAAGAGGTGGGGCGGAATGCCCTCTTCCTCATCCCAGAATAGGAGATTCTCAAGGTAAGAATTCCGTTTCTCTGGATTGAGGAAGAGGGCATTCCGGACCTGTGGGATGTACCAGAGCCATGTACGACCAGGGTGGGCAGCGAGGGACCCAGACTATCGTGGCAAAACCCTCTGAAGAACCCTTCTACCGAAAGAGGCCTCAGAGGACGCCAAACTATCCACTCTGTAATGTCGGAAAAAGGTATGGGTCGAAGACCACGTAGCTGCTTTACAAATGTCCTCGAGGGACACAAAACCTTCATAGGCAGCTGAGGTCGCCGCCCCCCGAACAGAATGCGCTGTGACCCCCAAGGGGGGCTGGAGGCCCAAAGTCTTGTAGGCCAACACTATGGCCGCCCTCAACCATGTTGAAAGAGAGAGTGAAGAAGCCCGAAGGCCCGCTCTCGGCCCCTTGAAATAAATAAAAAGGGCCAACGTCTTTCTCAGGTTCTTAGTACGGTCAATGTAAAAACGCAGGGCCATGCGCACATCCAGCATATGCCAGGTCCTCTCTCTAGGATCTTGAGGATTAGGGCAGAATGACGGAAGGTTTAACTCCTGGGCTCGGTGAAACACTGAATTAACCTTCGGGATAAATTGGGGGTCCGTACGAAGGACGACCTTGTCCTTGTGAAAAATACAAAGATTGGGATCGGTGGACAAGGCCCCCAATTCAGAAACCCTCCTAGCGCTGATAATCGCAACTAAGAACAGTGTCTTATACGTACGCTCCTGCAAAGGCACAGTGGCCATCGGCTCGAAAGGAGACTTAGGCAATGCAGAAAGGACAGTATTCAAATCCCAGGTGGGACACCTGCGTACGGGAGGTGGATTAATCAAAAGACACTCCCCTGATAAAGCATTTTATATGAGGATGCGAGGAGATATTGATGCGGCCATACGTTCCAAGAATACCCTGTAACGCCGCCACCTGCTTTCGCAAAGTGTTGGTACTGAGGCCCAAGTCAAGCCCGTCCTGGAGAAACTCCAAAACGTGCTTGATCCTGGGTCCCGTCAGGGATATACCTTTCCGTTCGCACCAAGCCACAAACTTCCTCCAGGTGACATAGTAAGCCCGCTTGGTGGAAGACTTCCTGGAAGCTAACAAGGTCTCCACAACCCTAGAAGAGTACCCATGTTTCTTCAAGGCCGACCGTTCAATTTCCAAGCTGTGAGCCTGAAAAGAGACGGCCGAGGATGAAGAAGAGGCCCTTGCCAAAGGAGATTGTCTTGAAGAGGAAGGGGCCAGGGTTCCTCTATTGACAAGTTGACTAGGTCCGGAAACTAAGGTCTCCGTGGCCAGGAGGGCGCGATCAAAATCACCGTGGACTGGAGGGAGCGAATCCTGCGGAGGACCAGAGGCAACAGAAGAAGAGGTGGAAACGCATAAAGGAGGCCCTGCGGCCATAGACACTGTAACACGTCCACCCCTTCTGACCCCTCCTCTAGTTGCCTTGCGTAAAATCTTGGCAGCTGCGTGTTTACCTTTGATGCAAACAGGTCTAGGTCTGGTCGCCCGAAGCGGTGGGTCACCTGCTGAAAAACCTGGGGGTGTAGTTGCCACTCATCCTCTCTGACAGCCTGTCTGCTGAGCCAGTCTGCAGTCACATTCTGTATGCCCGCCAAGTGTTCAGCCCGGATCGACGCCAGGTTCTCCTCCACCCACACGAACAGTAGCATGGCTTCCCTGTGTAGGCCCGAGGAGCGCGTCCCATCCTGGCGATTCACGTAAGCCTTTGCCGATGTGTTGTCGGTGCGAACCAGTACATGCGAGGCCAGCACCTGTTGGCGAAAAAATACTAGGGCCAGACGGATAGCTCTGAGTTCGAGCCAATTCATACTGAATCGTAGCTCCTCCCGAGACCAAGTTCCCTGAGCAAACTGTCCCAGCAAGTGAGCTCCCCAACCCCATAAGCTCGCATCTGTCGTCAAGATCTTGCGTTGAGGGTGAAGGAGAGACATCCCCTGTCCCGGGCGCTCCCCCGCCACCCACCAGGAAAGAGACTCCTTGAGCATCATGGGAATCGGGATCAAGATGTGGCACTGATCCTCTATCTGGGGTAGATATGGCCTGAGAAAACGCTG
Source organism: Plestiodon gilberti rubricaudatus (assembly GCA_026170595.1). Taxonomy (NCBI): domain Eukaryota; kingdom Metazoa; phylum Chordata; class Lepidosauria; order Squamata; family Scincidae; genus Plestiodon; species Plestiodon gilberti. Next base: position 9,537,773 of record JANXHW010000001.1, read on the forward strand.
GAGGGGGCGCATATGCAACCGTGCCCAGGGAATCACATCCTGGCAGGATACCAATACCCCCAGAAGGGAAGCCAGGAACATTAGATCTAGCGTCTCCGAAGTCAGAACGCGTTGTACCATTGATCGGAGCGAGGCCTGTCTGTCTCCGGACAATGATATTGAAAACGAAGTCATGTTTATCAGTAGGCCCAGATGTTCTATGCATTGTGAAGGGATTAAAGAACTCTTTTTCCAGTTTATCACAAAGCCCAGATACTGTAATAGGTCTGTCGTAGAGCGAAGATCCGCCTGGGCTTGGGGGTAAGAGGCTGACTTGACCAAAATGTCGTCCAAATATGGATAGACATAGATCCCCTTCTGACGCAGGTAGGAGACCGGAGCTATTAATAGCTTTGTAAAAACTCAAGGTGCTGCTGTGACCCCAAAAGGCAAAGCTCTGAACTGCAGATGTCTCCCCCGTAACAGAAGCGTAGATAAGCCCTGTGACGCGGCAGGATGGGGACATGGAGGTATGCCTCCGTGAGGTCTATGGATGTCAAATAGTCGCCTTGTTCCAGAGCCGCCACTATTGTCCTCCATGTCTCCATCCTGAATTTGCGTTTGTGGAGATACCTGTTCAAAGGCTTTAAATTCAGTATAGGATGCATTTCCCCATTTTTCTTCGGGACAAGAAACAGAACAGAGTAAACCCCTTTTCCCCAATGCGAGTGGGGAACATGTTCCACCGCCCCGATCTCCAGCAGATGTTGTATGGCTTTCAACATATTCTGATGTTTGGCCGGGTCTCGTGCAGGCGTCACCCTCAAGAACCTGTTCCTGGGCTTGTGAGTGAACTCCAAGGCATAACCCTTGAAGACCGTCTCCTGAATCCACGCATCGCTGGCAATCTCCTTCCAGCGGTGCGCGAACAGCAGGAGACGGCTGCCGACAGCGCCGGAGGAAGTAACATGCGAGGAGACATGCGGTTCGTTGGTCCTTATGACCCTTGGAATGGCTGTTGGAGGAGGTTCCCTGGGACTTATTCCTGGGGAACACTCAGATTTGTTCCACCTGCTGCGTGGCTTGTGGGAGTCTCTACTGCGCTGGTCTGATCGAAAGGGGCGAAAAAGGCGAGGCTTAGTTCTCGGTGGCTCTTTAGCAACCGAGGGCAAAACCTTCCTCTTATCTTTACTTTCCACTAAGATGGTTTCTAAGGCTGAACCAAAAAGTTTTGTGCCCTGAAAAGGGACCCCCACCAACCGGACCTGGGGTCCACCGACCATTGTCTTAGCCAGATGTTACGATGAGAAGGAGACTGCCAGGGAGAAGGAGACTGCTGGGCGACGCTGGTGTGGCCGCCGCCTCAGCACCTCAGCACACGAGCGTCCCGCTGCTGAGGTGAAACAAGATGGCGCTCGCAAAAAGCGCGGGCTGCGGCCTCCCGGTGCGGCGAGGCCTTTGGAGCAGCGCTGGATTCACTAGAGCTACCCTTCGAGCCCGCAGGTGGGGAGAGGAAGGGGCGACAAAAGGTTATAAACAACGAAAAAGCAGGGCAACAAGTGTAGAAAGGGAAAGTGTGAAGAGATCGCGTTGGCTGCAGCCTCCCGGTGCGGCGAGGCCGTTCGAGTAGTGCTGGATGTTCTAGTGCCACCCTTCCAGCCCTCAGGCGGGGAGAGGAAAGGGCGAGAAAAGGGTGTGATATAGAAAAAGAATAAGAAAAAGGGGTAGAAACGGAGAGAAGACGATAAGGAAAAGTTGAAGAAAATTTCCTATGGTAGCTGTTGGAGCAAGCTAAAACTGCGACCTGTTCCTATGGAAGGCAGGATTGGACTGGGGTCTGGGAAGCCCCTCCCACGGGGAGGAGACGACTTCAGCTAAAGCCGACCCTGCCTTCCAAGTGGGAGGGACTAACCCACAGGTCCGGAATGCCCTCTTCCTCAATCCAGAGAACCACAGAATGACAGGATGGAAAAAAAAATTACTACACTTGGGAAGGAATCCACAGAGAAATTGGACAATAGAAATGATGACAGAGAAACACAACTGAAAAGAAGTTATAAATAAAGCACACGAAAATCTGCAACAGAAAATAAATTTGGAAATAGGATGCATAGAAGGGAAAATTTCAGCCAAGGTTATTATCTCCAATTCTGTTGATACAAAGGAAGAAAACATAAGAATACAAAACCAAGAAATATCAAGGTCTGAGGCAACCATCATTCCTGTAAAATAAAATGTGGACTTTTTTTTACATTAAAGTGGCTCTTAATACAGCAAAAGGAGGTTGAATAAAAATAGCCGAATGCAAACATTTGCACGGTGATTAGAGTGGATTATGTGTTTTATCTGGAGCTTGCCTCCCATAGTGTTTTTCTGAAACTCTGAGCTCGGTGCTGAAAGTGGGACTTCACAGTGATTTTCTGGATTGTCATTAATGCCCCGTCACTGGTATATTTTCTTAAGAAGAAGTAGTCTTGCTGTAGAACTACCAGTGTCCTATTATTTTTCTAGTATCTAACCTATAGAACTGTGTCCTGTCTAAATAAATCTGGACATTCTGTTGAAGATGGGTGAATAGTATCTCCCACATTTTATTAGCAGCAGCTGAGTGGGCAGGGGAGTCAAATCAGATCACTCCTTCTTCCCAGTTTCCTGACTTAAATGGCACTGTCTCCTGCCCAGTAGCTACTGGTGGCCTGATGGAGGAAAACATACTCAACTCTGCCTTTTGGGGTGTGACCCGTATGAGATACCTATAGTTCAGGGACAAGGCTATGCTTATTTATTTAGCTACCCAAATGACCATCATTACAAGGAGTGTGATGTGAAGAAAGGCCTGTGCACTGTAAACACAAGGGGGACAATAAACCTGTGTGTCCTGTTGCTGTGTCTGGCAGCCATTCATGTACTGTATAAGCGGAAAAGTAAAGGTGAACACTTCTGAACACAATTGGATGGATGGCTAAAATGGCTGAAATGAGAAGTAGGCAGTGTCCCAACTCAACCTTACCCCACCACCTTGGAGGCTGTTGACTTTATTCCATTGAACTTGAGGGAGCCACTGAGAATTAAGACAGACTCTGTTAGGATCTGTTAAGACAGTCGTGTTAGGAATGTGATATTTTTAATTACAGAAATTAAATAATCTTTTATTGATGTGTATTCAAATGGCTCAACCTGACTTCTGCTCTAAGGGCAAGGCTGCATATAGCTAACCTTTGTTTTGGTCAAGCTACTGAATATGCAATGAATAGGATAAGTCTAGACTTGCCCTACTACATGTCCTAAACCAGGAAGCCACTGCTAAAACAGACTGTGTCATTACCACAGTTTCATAGCGTTTCCATGTATTTTGTTAAGTGTTTACTTCAGCCAGGTGATAGCAGAAGCATTTGTCCCTTTACCCCGGGTAGAGCCCCAGTTGTCCTAATGGGTCTACTTGAATGTGCACCAGCTATTTTGCTGGCGCACATTCGAGCCTGCAGTGTAATGCTGGCCAGGCTTGGGAAGGGGAATAGGATATGGTGGAGGAGACCCCGGACAATCCCTTCCCCAGCCAGGGCCCAGCCAACAAGTCCCACCCCCTTACAACATGTTACACACAAATACCCATTAATAGTGGCCCATTAGCCCTTTTTGTATGGAAAGCTGCTTCAAGAGTGTGCAGCTGGGATTAGAAAAGTGGCAGGGAGAAGGTGCACTTAGCCCTCTCTTCCCATCTGCCACTTCTATGTTCCAAATTGTCTTCCCTAGCTGTTCTTCTTTCTGTGGGATATCAGATGTGTATTTACTATCACAAACTCATATCAGTCGTATGCAAACTGATATAGATATAACTAGTTAATTAACAAATTCATATGACTAATAAACTAACCAGTTAAATCTGCATAAAATTGCATTTGAATCAATCATATTCTGGGGAAAAAAGCAGACTTTACCTTTTTTAGATGATTCATGCTCAAGTCACAGCTGGCATCATCCTGGAAGATTTTATTTACACACACACACACACACACACACACACACACACACACACACACAGAGAGAGACAGACAGACAGACAGACAGACAGACAGGCTGACTATATATCAGGGGTGGCCAAACGCGCTTCATGTAAGAGCCACATACGATAAACTTCAGATGTTTGAGAGCCACAATATTTAAGAAGCATTTAAATTCTTAAATACTGTATATTTACTCACCATTAATATTAAACTTATGTTTTAATCCAGTGGACTCTCAGTTTATGCCTGGTCAATAATTATAAAGCTTGAAAATTTCTTATTTACCTTTTATATTAATTGTGATACAAAAAGGAGCTCAGCCAATGTATTTCCAAGAGCCACACATTATAGGTCAAAGAGCCACAGTTTGGTCACCCCTGCTATATTATATATATCGTATTGACCCAAGTATAAGACACACCTGATTATAAGACGCACCCTTAAAGTTTGGTGCTATTAAAAAAATTAATTAAATCACTGGCATTAAATTGCAACAGCCTGATTATAAGACGCACCCCTAGTTTAAAAACTTAAATTAGGAGAAAAAAGTGAGTCTTATATTCAGACCAATACGGTGTGTGTATATGTGTGTATACACACACACACACACACACACACACACACACACACACACACACACACACACACACACACACCTCTTATTTATTGGCGTATAAGACGCACTTTTTTGTCTAAATTTGTGACCCAAAATAGTAGGGTGTGTCTTATACGCCAATACTAAAAAAAAATCCCTTCCCCCCCCCTTTTAAAGCATTTTTGGGCTTACCGCGTTTTTTTGGGAGCCGGAGAGCTCCCTTGTGCTTTCTTCCCTGACTAATCTATCCGATCTACAGCTGTTTGTCAGGTTTAATTTATGCACGTGCATGAGTTGAGCTTCTCAGCAGCCAGCAGAGGGCGCTGTGCTCCTCAGTTCAGTTCAGCGGAGCTGCAGAGGGTGTGGTCTTTCCAGCTCCTCGGATGCTGAATGAATGCAGCTTGGGTAAGCTTTTGAACTGGGCCTAGTTGGGAGGCTTTGAAAACTGTGCATGGGTGGGTTGGGGGGGAAAGAGTTGAGTCTGGGGGGTTTTGTACTTGGGGTAAATGTTTTTTACTTTGGAAACTGTGCATGGGTGGGTTGGGGGGGAAAGAGTTTAGTCTGGGGGCTTTTTTGTACTTGGGGTAAATGTTTTTTACTTTGGAAACTGTGCATGGGTGAGTTGGGGGGGAAAAGAGTTGAGTCGGGGGGGGTTTTGTACTTGGGATTTATGTTCTGGTGCATTTTGTTCATGTGTCTTATTGCTGTGTGTTTAAAAGAGATCCTGGTATTTTTGTGCAATTTATGTAAATTAGCTAATTAAGCAGCCAAGCAGTAAGTGGCCAAGTGGCCCAAAAATGCTTTAAATCTTTTTTTCTTGAAACCCAGGACCAAAAGGAAGGTGCGTCTTATACGCAGGTGCATTTTATACGCCGATAAATACGGTAGTCTCTTTTAAGATGCTGCCTGCCACCCACAATTGCTGTAAGTCCTTATTTTAAAACAGGTTTTTAAAAAATCTGCCTGATTAATTGAGGGCACTTTTTTAGTTGATCACATGATTTTAATTGATTAATCTAACCAATTCATTAAATAAATGTCACAGCCTTACTGTGAATCCAATCCTTTCCCCTGCCAGCCCATAGCATGCAGAACTGTTGACAGAGTACATGTTGCATGCTAGGGTGGAGAACTGACCAGATGGCCCAGGAGAGGTTCTCATAGGCCACCTGGCCTCCACTGGGTCTCCTTGGACCTATGCCAGCTATTTAGATGGCATGTGTCTGAGGAGAGTCAGGGGGCGTGTTGGGCCAGGAGGATAGGATCTTGGTGTGTGCCACTGCTGCCAAGACCTTCTCCTCCCGCCCCCAGCTTGGCCCACTTGCACTGCCCATGATCCTCCCCCATTGTGCCCCCCTGGTTGACTTAGTGGCATCAGTGTAGGACAGAGGAGGTTCAGCAGACTACTGTTGTCCACATGCAGCCTCCGGCCATTTGCCCTGGCAACTGCAACCCGTAGAACAATGGAGTGACTTTCGTGCTGTCATTCTGGGACTTACGCTGACAGATTGCAAGAGCTGTCCATTAGTATAAACCCTGGATAGGAGTGGGGTGTTAGTTAAAACAGTTAGCAGCCCCATTTGAAGAAAAACTAAACAATATTTAGCAGGCCACAAAAAATTTGTTCCAGCTTGTCTTCGTGGATAGAACGTTGAGTGATTAACTACAAGTTAAAATGTAAAAGAGCCTTGTGGCACCTTAAATACTAACACATTTATCAGTGCATAAACTTGCATGGATTACAGCCCATTTCATCACCATGTATCTGATGAAGTAGGCTGTAGTTCCCAAAACTATAAGTTTATTAGGTCAAATCCTATCCAACTTTCCAGTGCTGATGCACTGGAAGTGCATCTATAGTTCCCAAAACTATAAGTTTATTAGGTCAAATCCTATCCAACTTTCCAGTGCTGATGCAGCCGCAATGCAGCCCCAAGGTAAGGGAACATATGTTCCCTTACCTTGAGGCAGCCTCCATGACTGTCCCCCCACCTCAGGATGCAGCGCATGTCCTGTTGGCATGGCTGCATCAGCACTAGAAAGTTGGATAGGATTGGGCCCTTTGTCTTTAAGGTGCCTTGGGCCAGTCCATCTATGAGGCAGACTGAGATGGTCACCTCAGGCCACCTCCATCTGCCCTCTCACTTCCAATGCTCGTTCTTCTCTCGCTTCCTTGATTGGAAAATGAAGAAGGGGGACAGAGCTCTTCCAATTCATGGGGCAGGAGAAACAGAGGCTGGCACATCACAAGGTAATGAGAGGGCATTTGGCAAGATGGTGGCATCTTGCGTCAGCCCTGAAAGTGTCACAATACACTTTTGTTGGTTCCGCTGCTACAGATTAACATGGCTACCCCTCTGAAAGTTGTTAATTGCAACATCTGTTAGACCCTAGGAAAAGGACACTAGATTTAAAACACTGCCCTGCAAATTCAGCCTCTTCTTAGAAACGATGACTGAAGAAAATTGCACAATTTCCCTTGGGACCCTACCATTATGGCAAACAACGGATGCTCCTAGAAAAGTATTTTTAGTACTTAACTGACATTTATTTTCTGGACTTCAAATTCATTTCCTGTTGTCTTTCTCAATGACAAAGGGAAGATTTATTCATGGCAGTTTTTGAAATATTTAATCTGCTCTTTGGAACTTTTAATGATGCTTTATAGATTACCCAAACAGCACCATTTATATGCAGCTCTTGCATTTCCAGAGTTTCACCCTGGAAAGTTACATTTGGAAATACAGTAAGGATGTTTCTAAATTGATACCACTGCTATAAAAAATATAATGTCCATCTTCACTTTTAATAGTAGTTAGGGATGAAAGCTGCATCACCATACGAGGATTTAAATTGGATTGTAGCCGCTAGATTATGTTTCAATCAAGGAAAGGTGATATGAACCTTATAGAATGTGACTGGAGCAGCTAAGCTAACTTACCTGGGAGGGCTTTAGTCAGCCTTCCTTGCTAGGTGGGGCAGCCATGTTTCTAAGTGGGGCTTCAAATTCATGAATGGAAAATATTCTCAGTTACACTGTTCTGGTACTCTTTTCTGGGACTGTATACTATTAGGAGGGATTTTTTTTTTTTTGCTAGCACTGAATTTTTATTTTTATTGTATTTTACTGTGTTCTTTTAATATGTAGATAGCTGCTTTGGTCACCTCTCTTGCAGGAGGGAAAAGGCAGGATACACAAATATTTTATAAGTAAATACATAAAATCAATTCCTGACATGGTACAGCCAGCCCATAAAGTACAGTAAAGCAATTGCCTCAGCAAGATATTATGTGACCCTGGGTACACAGACCCCCAGTACACAGTCACATATGTGACTGTGGGTACACAGACTCCTGCTGCCATGAGGCACCCCACCCCACCCCACCCCAGCTACCCAACTGTCACTACTGTCCTGGGGTGGGCCAGCTGCCCATCCACCACTGCTGCCAAGGGGGCAGGTGGTCGGTCACCCTCATAAGAGCCAGTGTGCCAGAAGATGAACCATCCCTCCTCATCTTCTTTCTCCTTCCATGCTGGATTTGAAAAGAAGAAAAGGATAGGAATGGGAAAGGAGATGAAGGAGAGAAGAAGGTCTTCTCACTGCACTTTTGGAGGAAGCACAAGTTGCCAATCTTTTTAAGTACAATTGTTCATGTTCTTAAAATGAGCTCTCATTCTTTAGGAGGCTGTCATTTCAAAAATTGAAAAGACAATTTTACCAAAATATTCTATGTAGGGTAAATCAATTCACCCATTGGTCCCATCCTGGCTACAGCCCTGCTGTGAGTGAGCCCCAATCAAAACATCAGGAATGACTTCTGGACCCATGTTCACAAGATTGGGCACCATGACACAGGATTAACAACAAAATGGGATAGAAGAAATTAAAAGAGAAGGCTGGCAAAAGCTAGGCGTCTTAGAAAGCAAGCAAGCAATTTTTTCAGACTTGAAGAAAAAAGAAGCATCACACATGAAAACTGAGACTGCAACAAGATGAGGTGGCAGCAGGCCTCAACATGGGTCTGATTCCCTGTAAGTCAGAGGGTAGAGTGTATGTGTGATTCAAAGAGCAACTTATGAAAGAGGGAAGCTCAATCCACTCTGTAAGAAGTTTTTCATCTGAAACCATTTTTCATTATCGTTTTTCTCTCCACTTGGGAGGAAAATAGGATCAAATAGTAGTTTCACAAGGGCAAGGCAGGAGAGAGTTCAGCTCCACGATTCTGCCTACAGCTGCAATGTAAACCATCCTGCCCCTACTACCCTTCCTCCCCAGGACTTTATAGTGATTTGGTAGCCAATTCCACATGGGATGCTGCTGTCACATTTAGTTAAAGCTTAAGGCAGGAGCTGTATTGTGTTTTAAAAGGTAAAGAGGCCTCTTCCACAGATGAAAAGCAGAAGTATTAATCATAATTTCAGCAACAAAGAGCTCAATACAATGTACCACAAATCTATCACGTTAAAATCACCATTATAAACTCAGTCCACCGCATTGTGAAACATTTTAAAACCAACCTGCTCAGCAAATGACTTTGCAAACAGAAAGGTTTTTATACAAAGACTGGGTTGTCACGGGTTTAAAAGCCATGTAAAATTTAAAAAGTGTATCTTTATGTTAAACAAGTAGGATAAAGGTGGAAAGAATTAAAACTTTTAACATGTGAAAAAACAAGATCAAATTGAATTCAAACAAAGGTAAGAAATAATATTCTGAACCTTTTAAAACGTAGAGTATTAAAAAGCAAGTTAAAAGTTCAACAAGTTAAAACACAAAAATACAGGCTACGTTTCGTTCATCTCCATGAACTTCTTCTTTGAATGGAACCTGAAGGTAGCTTCAGGTTCCATTCAAAGGAGAACAAGTTAAGATACAATATTCTGTCTTTTCAGTGGTAAATAAATTTTCTATTTAAGAACATAAGAAGAGCCCTGCTGGATCAGGCCAAAAGCCCATCTAGTCCAGCTTCCTGTATCACACAGTGGCCCCACCAGATGCCTCAGGGAGCACAAGACAACAAGATAACCTGTTTTCCGTTGTCACTCCCTTGCACCTGGCACAGAGAAAACCCACTTCTAAAACCTCTAAAACCAGGAGGTTGCTTATGGCTTGTAACCTGCGATGGTCTGGCATTTTAAACCTGTTCTTCAATGCTGTTCACGGTTTTGTTCCTCTATTATGTTTGTCTTAGTCTGTTCACCGTTTTCATCTTTTAATGGTAAGCCATTTTGAAAGTGTTTGAAACTGAAAAGCATAATATCAAATGTTTGAAATATATAAATTAAGAAATAACTCTGTACCGAACAGGACTGCACTGTGTGTGCTTCTTCTACTTTCAGTCCTGGTATTGGGTGTTCTTCCACCCTAGTCTGCCTGCAGTCTTGTGTTGGGGAACTGGAACTTGTGGTTTTCTAGCTCTTCCTTTCTGGGCGTGCAAAACGAAAAGGACTTGTTCAAAATTCTCATACAGCCAGATCTGGTCCTGTTTATGAACATTCAAAAACTTCACCAATTCAAGAGAAAACACAATAATCTGACCTCCTCTTTATTCTAGATAATGTTACATCTTATTCCATAGAATAAGTCCAAACATCTCTCCACACAAACAAATTTCATGTTCCCTTGGAACATATATTGGTCACAGGCAATTTTACTGTAAAAACTTCAGGAGGGAGAAAAACAGCCTCTGTGTTTCTGGTGAGATCAGCAGACTTTTTCCGCAGTGAAATCACAGTTTCCTGCCTGCCAAGACTGACTTTTAAGTATTGATGATGACAAACTCAAAAGAAAGGCCTACCTGCCTCACTCCAAAGCAAAAAACGATATATTTTTAATACATACTGGTGTAGAATTAAAGATTTTTGCGCAATCCTGTCTACTTACCAGACCGGCGGAGCACCGCTCCGCCAGTCTAGGCATGTTTGTGGCACCCAGCAAGTAGGCAGTCCTGGAGACGCCCTACTCATCGGGGATCCAATGAAGCACCCACTGGGAAAGGTGAGTTCCCCACCAGGCAGTGGAGGGGTGTCAGGAGGGAGGGGGAGGAGGGAGGGACTGGCAGCAGTTCCACCGAAATCCTATCCCCCTTCCCTGGCTTGGCTGCCGTTACACGGCCCTCTCCAATGTCTCCTTCCCCTGAGGAGTGCTCCAGCCGCGCCGGTGCAGGGTCCTCTCTAGATAGGATGCAGCACGGGCTCTATGCCCACGCTGTAGCCTAGTTAGACAGAATTTGGCTTCCCGTCACATTATTTTATGTGAAGAACCTTGACCACAAAATAGTCATATACTGTACAGAATTTAAGCCTAAACATAGAATTTTGGTATTTAAATGAAAGGAGTCGGACACGACTGGACTTAATTGTCAAGGGATACCTTTACCTTTAGGCACTGTTTGGGCCAATATTTTGCAAGAAACTAGGATGAGGGTGCTGCTGAGCTAATCTACTTGTAATGCAAACAGTGAAGGGGGGGGGAAGACAAATTAAGATCCCCACTTGCACCTTCATAAAAGTTTGCCCATGTTAATTCCAACATGCATCTGAATTTTTTTAAAAAACAATTTCCATTACTTAGGGGCAAAATAAATAACACATTATTATATATTTTATTATTATTAATTTATATTGCACCATCCCAATGTACATAGCACCTCGCAGAGTTACATAGGCAACAGAGACAGGTTCCTGCTTCCAAGAAGCTGACAGTGTGAAACAGACATTGGGGAAACTATAGAAGGAGGGAAGGAATAAATAAGTTGGGAAGGGAAGAATGTGGGCAAATGCTATAACTTAACTGGCAGGAGGTCTGGTTCAGTTGGTAGAGTTGCCGCCTTGTAAGCCTGAAGATCGGTGAACAGCCAGTTCGAGACATGCCGTTGACAAAAACCTGTGAAAAAAGCCTCTGTGAGGAGAGATGAGCCGCGTCGACCAAGCGTGGAAGGCGATGGCCAGGTAGAGGTCAGACTGCAAAGGATACCATCTGGAATGCACTTGTTCATGAAAGATTGGACATTTATATATATGATTGTAAAAAAACACACCAACCCATTTGGGGGGTTTGGAAAAGCCTGCCCATGTAAACCGCCTTGGATTAAAGTCAGAGGAGAAATCCAATGACCACAAAACGGAGTATATAAATACTGTATTTATTTATTTTTATTTTTATTAAAGCTTTTTTATAGTTGGGGGAGTAAGGATTAAGAAGATAAGCCAGAAGCCATGTGAAAAAAGTGGCTTTTGGGAACAATTTGAAGGGAAAAAGATGGTACTATGCAGTTCATGCATAAGGTGAGGCCAGAGTTGTTCAAGGGAGCAGAAGTAATATATGAAACTGCTTTATATCAAATCAAGTCAATGGTCCATCTAATTCAGTATTGTCTATCTCTACACTGACTGGCAGCTGCTCTCTTCACATGAGACAGGCTGGAGAATGTTCAGCTCTCATGGTGTGAAACAGTGCTACAGGAAATAATTATAACACTTCCAATGCAGATGTGTTCACAATACTGCACTCATGAGTGTATTAGGTCAGATCCTACTGTGTAACTGATTACTGCTGCTATCCCTTCTCCTACACCACAGTGGTGGAAGATGATGGGAAGAGCTACTCCCAGAAGGATGTCAGGTTGTGACTCACAGCGCAATCCTATCCAGCTCCCCCACTGGTGCAGCCAGTGGGGGAGGGCAGAACGGGAGGCTTTGGAAGTTAAAGAGGAATTCCCTTTTCCTTCCAAAGCCTCCCGTTCTTCCCTCCCCCACTGGCTGCACCAGTGGGGGAGCTGGATAGGATTGCGCTATCAGTCACATAATGCAAGACCATTTTTCTTCAGAGAGCTTTTGCACTAGGAAAATACTTGCAATTATGACAGGTGAGGTATGCGTGGAGGTATGCCCTTTTTATGCTGCATGGACCCCTGGGGAAACCAGAAACATGTTTTTCCCCATGAGGAAACCCCATTAGTGATGGCCAGGCCAAGCAGCATCAGGGTTGTGGATAGGCTTTGCCCTCATCGCAACCATGGTCTTCTTAAGTGCAATGATATACTTTTCTCCTTGGGTCTCTTTGGGGAGAAAGGTGGGATATAAATATTGTAAATAAATAAATAAATCTCCAGTGGAGGAAATAGCAGTTGTTCATTTATATGGCAGAGAGTAACAAGGTCCTCCAACCAAGGGATGCTACTGCCAGGATCTGAGTAAATTCAGCCTGCCTCAACTGTGTTCCATCTAACGGGCAGCACTTCTTTACTTGGTCACGGTTCTGTTTCTTGGTCACACTAGAACATGAAGAATCTTGGGAACCGATACATAGAAATTCCACCAACTTTTGTCTTTAAGAATTGCAGCCAATTAAAAGCAGCCAATTAAAAGCAACCATCTGGATATTTTTTTCCTAGTAGTCCTCTGGAGAATGAAACAATTAACAGCAATTGCCATAATCAGCACATACTTAGCATTCTGTAAAGGTCTCTAAAAAATAGTAGAAATCTCACAGTAGCCATGAGCTTATGAAAATGTGAGAACTGAAAACAAGCAGGTATACACTAGGTTTACAACTGTGTCTTCTTAATTTTATCTGAAAACAGTGTGAACTGTTTCCAAAGGACTGGTTCTTTTTTGTTAGCCTGCAACATGAAGTTTTTATCAGCAATGCCTGGTAATGAATCTTTAAAAACCAGGAAATGACCTATGCTAGAGTAATTGTTGCTTGATGAAAGCCTACATGTTCATGAGCCAGAGAATGTCCATAGTATTTGTGTACACAATTATGCACTATATACTGTTGCCAGACACAGAATGCTTAGTGGGTAATTATTCAGGCTTGTACAAAAATGCTTTTGTAGTTGCCTTCAAGGGCTAGAAGTTTACTGGCAGTTATTTCACTCATGTATCACCAGACCTTTACTCTAGTCCAAGATTTCTCACCTACCTTCACCCCCATTCCAGTCTAGCTTTCACACTTCATCTGCTGTCTAATAAACATTTCCAACAAGATCTGATTTGCTGGTAAGGGGAGAAAGACTATCTTTGACTTAGATCTGCATTTGATTTAAACAGGAAAGGTAACACCACATATTTGCAAACAAAGCTATTACATACATTTGTGTTGATGTATACAGATTAAATTACATTTGTTTTTAAAGGCTAGATTTAGCTTTTTTTCTTTCATAAAGATAGTTTCTCTTATTTCATGGGTAACAGAAGAGGTAGATGAAAGAGCTTTTTTTCTTCCTAATCTTGAATAATCAGGACATATATGCCATTCAGATATTTGGGTTAAAAGCACAAACTGTTTAGCTGGTTTACCCTACTTGGATTTTTTTTCAAATGTTTCAACAATTTCCAATATTTATAAGTACAGGTGGGCCCCCATATCCACGGATTCGCTATCCACGGTTTCAGTTATCCACGGATTGCAGGGAACCCCTCAGACTTTTACTTTTTTTCCCAGTAAGGAGAAGCAGCCTCTGGCTGCTTATTGCAGGCAAGTAGAATGAGACTAAGTCAGTGGTTCCCAAACTTTTTGGACTCGCGCCTCCCTTGACCTCCCTCGCCGTTAGCCGTGGCTCCCCATTAAAGTGCACTGAAGAGACAGGCACTCTTTACATGCTCAGAGGCACCCTTTCTAATATGTATATGTATATTCCCAAAACGAGCCCTAAAGTGGATTTTCCATGCTTCTGCTGAGCAGTAGCTAAGCCAGGAGTGCACAGGGTGGGGTTGGGATGCTACCCTCCCTTGCTTGGCAAGTCTGGGGTGTCTACTTGGTAGAGGGCACTGATGTCATCTGCGTTAGTCCTATTCATGGCAAGAGAAACATCAAAGCATGGGAGGGAGGTCATTTCTTTTCATTGGTCATGCCCCATCCCAGTTGCATGAGATTAAGCTCCTATAGGTAGCATCTTTGCAAGATGAAAAAAGATGTAGCATCTTTGCAAGAAGAAAGAAGATTCTTATACTGCCCAGCAGTCTCCAATTGCAGGGGGTGGGTGGGTTGTCCCAGCAAATAGAGTGGGAAGCTAACTTAGAGGTGGATCAAAAAGGAGGAAGGAGCAAGATCCTAATAATTAATCAAACAAACAAACAAACAAAGCAGCTGCCGCCTCCTTCCTCTGGCTTAATTAAACAAGGTAGACATTTCTACAGCTCACTCAACAGCAAGCAACTTACTTATGCCTCTTCTACCTCTCTTAATCACAGAGTGAGAAATCAAAGTCTTTAAAGCTTTCTCAAAAACATTCAGCAGCAAGAAAATATTTTACCAATTTACAAACCTGCAATAAATGGAATGCTGCCTCCAGCACTTGTTTCAGTTTGCAGGGAGCCTCAAGTTGCAGCTGAATCTCAAAGTGCTTATCTATTGAGTTGTTAATTGTTCTTTGATGAAGATAAGCAAGGCTTTCTGCTCACTACTGTTAAAAAAACAAAATGTGGTGCTGGCTGCAAACCTGAAGTCTCTTGAAGTGAACTTTGAGTGACCGATGTGAAGAGGCAGGTTTTCCAGGTCTTTGTTTTTGCCTAAATGTCTATCTTGAAAGCAAGAATATATGGTAATTAAAAGACTAACACTACGCCCCTGGCTGCATTCCATGACACACTTGGGAGTTGAGCCTCCCACTTTGGGAACCTCTGGACTAAGTCCTAGAAAGGCTCTGCAAGGTTAACAAAAACCTTGCAGAGCCTCTCTAGGACTTAGTCTCGTTCTAGTTGCCTGCAATGGAGGCTGCTTCTCTGTTTGTTTTAAGGAAGAAACAAAGCTTGCTGAAAGAAAAACAAGGTATTTTATGGGGCGCACGGCAGGGCAGGGGGCCCTCAGGAAACCATGGAAGGGGGGTTCACTCTTATCCACGGTTTCAAGTATCCACGGAGGGGCCTGGAACATATCCGCAGCGGATATGGGGGGAGTACTATATGCTTATAAGTTATAAAGCTATATTGAGCCTGAAGATACAAAAAGACAAAATAAAGAGCTATAAGGGGGGGGGGGGAGTTTCATTCCTGTAACTTGAGAAGAAAAGGAACTTGTGAGATTTTTGTTAACTGTTTTATCAATATACAGAATATAAGCACTCTTGACTATTTAGAACCTTCACAGCGCACTCCTAACTAGCAGGACGCAGTGGCGCACATAAGGCTCCCGCTGCATCCTAAGTAGGATTGGGCCTGCCCTGGCGGCCAGCCTAACAAAAACACCTCCCTTCTCTCTGTCAAGAAGCAGCCAAGGGCCAGCTTTGACTCCGGTGGCCAAACAGCCAGCCGCTGGCCAGCACAGGCCCAGGGAATGCCTTGCAGGAGCAGGGCCTTTGAGCAAGGCAGCCGGAGAGGAGGATGCTTTGCAGGATCAGAGCCTTCGAGGAAGGAGGTAAGGAACAAGAGGATTCCTTGCAGGATCAGGCACTTGGAGGGGGGGGGACATGGAAGGGCTTCCAGTATATAACTACTCATCCCAGGCTGATGAGGAGGCTCCGTAGGATAGGCAGTTGGGCCGCCAGTGACCCAATGCTAGAGGGGGCCGGGAGAAAGCTGGAGAGTGCTATAAAACCCCCTTTCCTGAACATGTGGTGCATCTGAGTCCTCGGAATGCATGCATCTCATGGGACGCTGGCAGACGGGTACACATCCCAGGGAGAATGGACAATGTGTTTTGGACATTCACAACATTCAACTGGGACAGCCAGCATTCATACATGAATGCTGACATGAAATTCTGGACATTTATTGTAACATTAAAAAAATCACTCTTAAGAACTATAGCGCTCATTTTAGTTACTATTCCCATAGCCCCAGAATATCATATGATGGCACACAAAACAGCAAACTTGATGAATTGAAGATCTGGACAGTTAGCACCTGAAAGGGAGGATGCCTTGGAACCCTGTTTCTGCCACCTTGAATTATTTTATGGGAGGTAGGTGGGAACCAGTGTATCAAACAAATAGGGCACAAGTTCCCAAGCTTTGTCACTGTAAAAAATTGTGATCACAGTCTTGTTCTTCTATATCAGGCTCAAACCTTGCACTGCTCTAAACAGCGTTTCATAGAAGTCTTTGTAGACTTCTCATGTGGCTACCAGTCCAACAGATATAGTCCCTTTCCTTGCCTTGGAAAATGTTAATTCAGATTAGTGGAATTGCTCTTCCTAATCAGAGCACAACAAGCCTCTGCCTTGTTCTTCATTTTAATAATGTTTTATACAATCTGGCTTCATGTTGTCCATCACTCTCATTTCCTATATACCAGGGGTGGGCAATTAATTTTCCTAAGAGGCCACATGAGAAACTGGGACTGTTGTGGAGGGTCATTCCAGGCCCCCCCCCTGGCGAATGCCCCCTCCGTGGCCCCCTCTCCAGCACCCACACCCCGCCATTCTCTTACCTTCATTAGCTGCTTGCTAACGGGTGGCGCAGTGGGTTAAACCGCCGGAGAGAAGCTGTCGATCAAAAGGTCGGCAGTTCGAATCCGTGACGGGGTGAGCGCTCGTTGCTTGGCCAGATCCTGCCAACCTAGCAGTTCCAAAGCATGTTAATGTGAGTAGATAAATAGGTACCGCTTGTGGGAAGGTAAACAGCGCTCCGTGTTCCAGCTGCATGCTACACGCTGCGGCAAGGAGAGTCATGCCGGCCACGGAGGCATCTTCGGACAACGCTGGCTCTTCGGCTTTGAAATGGGGATGAGCACCACACCCTAGAGTCGGACACGACTGGACTTAATTGTCAGGGGTCACCTTTACCTTTTTAACCTTCATTAGTCTTCCTTGCAACAGATCCTATAAGCAGCAGCAGCAGCATGCTGCTTATAGCACAGACGCTGAGTGCTAGAGAGTCTTCTTCCTGTTCTTCACCTGAGCCTCTCTAGCACTCAGCGTCTGTGCTATAAGCAGCATGCTGCTGCTGCTGCTGCTGATAGCATATGTTGCAAGGAAGACAGAGCAGCTAATGAAGGTAAGAGAATGGCCAGGGCGTGCGCGAGGGGGCATTATTTTACCTTAATTAGCTACTCTGTGTCTTCCTTTAAACCTCACATGGGCCGTCAGAGACAGCCAAAGGGCCTGATGTGGCCCTGGGGCCGTACAATGCCCTGGTCCGATACCGGTATATACCCTTTCATTGTAACATAAAAAAGTTTGTCTTGCAGATTTCAGATTGCATCAGTGAAGCTAGAGGGTTTTTCTTGGCCCTTGTCTAGGGAGTCTCTCTCTCTCTCTCTCTCTCTCTCTCTCTCACACACACACACACACACACACACACACACACACACACACACACCTGGGCAGAGCTCCAGAAACACCATCATACCTAGAAATGATGATCCCTCACCCATACCCATCCTTCAGTGCCTAGTCAACAAATTGACGTTTAGCATCCTGCTGCCTTCAGAAAGCATTGCCCTTTTTGAGATTATATATATCTAATAAATAAAATATTTATGACTGTTTTGCCACTGCCCCCTTATCCGGAATATGTTTGCTATCCTGAAGGAAGATTTCCTGACTTCCTTCTCTGAGGGCAGGAAGTGAGGCTCAAAAACGAAATCAATCCTTTCTACCAACATTCTTGCCCAAGAGTATGTCAAATACAGGTGGGCCCCCATATCCGCTGGGGATATGTTCCAGGCCCCTCCGTGGATACTTGAAACTGTGGATAAGAGCGAACACCCCCTCCATGGTTTCCTGAGGGCCCCCCACCCTGCCTCCCCTGCAGGCAGGCATGCTTCCCCCCCCCGCTCTTATTTTTCTTTCAGCAAGCTTTGTTTCTTCCTTAAAACAAACAGAGAAGCAGCCTCCATTGCAGGCAAGTAGAACGAGAGTAAGTCCTAGAGAGGCTCTGCAAGGTTTCTGTTAACGTTGCAGAGCCTCTCTAGTACTTAGTCTCGTTCTACTTGCCTGTAATAAGGCTGCTTCTCCTGTTTCTTTAAGGAAGAAACAAAGCTTACTGGGAAAAAAGTAAACGCCTGGGGGGTCCCTGGGATCCGTGGATAACTGAAACCGAAACAGTGGATAGCGAATCAGTGGATATGGGGGCCCACCTGTACTATTAAATAGTATTTCCTCTCTTTTCCCCCCTCTTTCCACAGGGAGATTTGCGCGCGTGCACACACACATCTACCTCACTGGGGTGAGGTGTGTGTGATGTCATGTCAGTGAGAACACTTTTTTATTTTGTCATCATCATCAAGAATATTTACTTTTTTGCACTCAACAAGAGCTATTTCTGCAGCTTAATGGTTTGGAAGGGTCATATAATATTAAACTCTTTCCCTTACGCCATAGGGAATTAATTGTACACATCTCCAATTCCCGGCCAAATGCTTCATCATCACACAGAAAGAGAGGGGTCAACAGCACCCTCATTCTGCCGCTTCCGCTACCCCTTCACAGTTCACACCCCTCTCCTCGGAGAGACAGCGCGACGCCCTCTCCGTTTTCCTTGGCGCGCGCCCGGCCGGCGCCCGCTGCTGCAGCTGCAGCCGGCTCCCTCTCTCGCGCGCGCCCCTTTCCCCGCGCGCCATGCAGCGGTTTTTTTCCTCTCTCCCCTCCGCCCTTTCCTTAATTCCTCTACCAGTCCAGCGGCGGAGGGATAAATCCAGAACCGCGCGATTGCAAAAGGATTTTTCTCTCGCTCTCTCTGTTGCTCTGCGGAGGGATTTTCCAGTTTCCCCTTTAGCGGAGAGAAGAGAAGGAGGGAGGGAGGGGTGTGTGTGAGTGATGCGGCTCGGTTGAAGCTTGGTGGCCGTTACTTAGGGGAGAAGGTAGTAGGGTGTGTGTGTAGAGTGCACCCGCCCAAGGGGAGTCAGTCCTGAAAGGGGGTTGAGGGAGAAAGGAAAAGGGGTAGGGGAGTGGCTGGAAGGGCTACTAAGGTACCCGAGGGGGTGGGGGAGCCAAGACGGAACCAGATAAGAAGACGGGGGAGGGGGGGGAGAAGAGGAAGCTGAGTGTGGCGGCAGCAGCTGACTGACTGGGGGTGGGGTGGAGAAGTGAGTGAGGGGCTGAGGTGGTGGTGGTGGTGGTGAGTCACCCTGGAAAAGGCAGCAGAGGGAGAAGCCGCCTGCAGCTTTGAGCAGCCCTGGAACAGCGGGGGGAGATGAAGGACGCGCTGTGAGGACCAGGCAAGGGGGTGGGGTCCCTGCCCCAGATCTGGTAGCTGTAAGTCGAGCTACCAAAAATTAAATAAGAAAAAAAAGTGAGGGGAAAACGGAGGGAGGGGTGTTTGTTCCTGAGAGCCCCCATCCCTGGTTGGGGAGAGTGAGGGAGCCGGCGCTCTTGTCTGCAGGGGGAAAATGAGGCTGGATTGGAAAGGGGAGCGATATCCTCCTCTCTAAGCTTGCTTAGTGAGAAAGTGAAGAGGGAGACTTCGGGGGAGGGGAAGAATGTGATCGCTGCCTTCCCTGTCACACACTCGCTTTTCCCGGCCGGGGGTAATTAGCTTGGAAGCGCTTCGCGAGAATTTGCCCCCATCTGCATGCGGACATGCTTACTGGTGTTGCAGCCCGGAGGGGAATGGGCGTTGTGCGGCTTCTGTAGGATCTTCGTAGGGTCCCTCCTTTCTTTCTCCTCTTCCTTCCTCCCTCTTCTGCACGGAGAGAGGAAGAAGAAAGAATCCGTCGGAGACATCGGTGGAAAAAAACTGAAATTGAACGTTGTTGATGGCCGCGCGATCTCTTCCTTTCTGGACAAGACGGATAAAACCCCGGTTGTCTCCAATGTCCTGACTACTTTTTGAATTTTGTTGGAAAGCTAGCCTGGATTTATTCTTCCTGACATCGTGGATCATTTCGCGGAATTACTATAACGAAGGGAACCTAGTCTTCTTGCCTCTTGGTTTTTTCCCCAGTTGATTCCCCCACCCCCGTTTTTTAAAAAATGGAAAACGAGATATTCACACCTCTTTTGGAGCTCTTCATATCCAGCCCTCTTGTTACCTGGGTAAGGCTTTTATTTCTTAATAATCCAATGGCAGATTTTTGCGTATACTGTATATGTCTTGCTGTATGCTGTTCAAAGTCAGTGCCATAATACTGCTTATTCTCTAGGTTAAGACATTTGGACCGTTGGCTAGAGGAAATGGAACCAACTTGGAGGAATATGTTGCCCTGGTGGATGGAGTTTTCTTGAATGAAGTCATGCTCCAAATGTAAGTTATTTTATTTCTCTCAGTGTTATTGCCTCTGCCTCTGATATTGAATCTGATATTACTTTTATTCTATTTTTATTATATTGGTTAAAAATTCATTTAATTTTGTGGTCATGTATTCAAATTACCAAGGATATTGTTTAATGCCTTGGTACATCTTCATTTTATATTTGGTTTTATAGTATAGAACTGTGCTGCTGCTGCTAGCCTGAAGAGCTGTGCTGTATATCTCTGCTACTAGTCTGAAGAGCTGTACTGTACAGTATATCTCTGCATGATTTCTGTAGAAGCAGAGACACAGGAAATACAGTATTAGGCAGAAGCAACATAGGATGTTATGGTTCAGTAGTGTACAGGGTAAGCTCAGTACAGGGTAAGCTATCTAGCCTGAGCATATCAGTATATTTTAACTTCTAATATCTATGCTATGTTCCTGTCCAACTTAGGGGCACTTTATACAGTATTTGCCTTATAACTCAATACATACTTAACATGTTTTATAAGATCAAACAGGACAGCTCAGTGCCTTCTAAGATCCATCCTTTATATACAGCATATGTAAACTG
Organism: Plestiodon gilberti rubricaudatus; assembly: GCA_026170595.1. Taxonomy (NCBI): domain Eukaryota; kingdom Metazoa; phylum Chordata; class Lepidosauria; order Squamata; family Scincidae; genus Plestiodon; species Plestiodon gilberti. The sequence goes on from JANXHW010000001.1 coordinate 9,559,048, forward strand.
TCATCTCCATGATTCTGATCAGTTACGTTAAGTCAAAATGAAGTTACACTTGCAATCTGATCCTAAATTCATTTATTTAAAAACAAATCCTTTTTATTTCCATGGATTTTACATTCAAGTAAGTTAAGAGTAAACTGCAGCCTTAATTGAATTAGCATTCAAAAAGCTGCTGTAGAATGTTTTTTGAAACATGGCTCAAAATGAAGTATGAATGCTTTTGAGGCATACCTAGTGAGGGGTGTGTACATATAAATGTATGTATATTCAAAAGGCACAATCGGATAACAATAATCACAAAGTCTGGTTTTGCCATATGAGTACAAATCAGATAAACAGAAGGTTGTCCATGCTTTAGACCAGCGTTTCTCAAAGTTCTCCCTGTGAGGCGGGAGAACTTGAGTGCTTGCAGAGGCGGGGACAGCAGCGGGGGTAATCCCAGGGACCGCCGCCACCATGCTGTTTCCACACCTTCAGGGGGCAGCTTTTCGTTCCAATGGTGAGTGAGCCACAACCCACCACTTTGAGAACCAATGCTTTAGACCAGGGGTTCTCAACTCCTTCCTGGCTGAGTACCACCTCTGGTGCCACTCTCCTGCTGCGTACCACCAGAATTGACTGGTGATGACATCATCGCTAGTTACGTCCAGGTTTTCGAAGGCCAGAGATGCTGGTAGGAGGCTCTGGGCGGGTGGGACGGCCCTTCTCAGCGTTCCGGAGAGGCTTGGCCAAAGGCAGGAGCCTCTTGGGAGCAAAAGCGCGCCACTGAAAGCGCCACGCCGGAGAAGCGGACCGGCGGTCCTTGTACCACGAACAGTTGGCCAAAGTACCAGTGGTGGTGCTATTACCACTGGTTGAGAAACCCTGCTTTAGACCCAAGACATGTGTGAATAACTTTTATTTGCTTTATGCAATATTGAGTGATAGTGTATCAAATGCTCACTTTATTTTCTTCTGTTTTTAACTGGAAAGATGTTTAAAAATTGTGGAAAAAAATGATCTTCCCTGTAGTTTTGCTTTAATAAGCAAAAAGTGCTTTTGTAAGCAGTGTATGATTCTGTAAAGATGACAAATGTCACAAGAGGTTTACTCAGACTTTTTATGAGGAGTGTACTATTGAAATGGTTTAAACTTGTAGCCAAGATGCATTCTGGATTTCATTTCCTGATATGGAATCCTTAGATTTTGATCTAATTGTCCTACCTAGTCTCTTGTGCTGTTCTTTTGTCTAAGAGCTACTGCATGCAGTCTAGTGATTCAACATGTGGGAATCATCATCTATGAATAGAAGACATCTGTGAAGTTTATGAGCAGCAGCATTGCTAGTCAGAAGAATTTGACACAAGCCCTTCTGGTGGTGCATTCAAGGGTTCACCAAACAAAGAACGTCCTCACTTGCATCTAGTAATGGATGTGTACAAATTTAGTCTTCAGTCAGACTTCAGTATCATTTGAATTCACTCAGGAACTGTGATTACTTGGAAGCTATGCAAGCAAAATCTTTGTCCAATAATACACAGCTACCTTCAGCATGGTCAGAAATGTGGTAAAGTTTATAAATATTAAGACATGATAATCTGTTCATTGTTTGTTGCTGTTACCAATGGTGTCACTAGGTTTGGTGTCACCTGGAGCGGTAATTCATGGTGTCACCCCCAGTACATTTATTTATTTTAATATATAACTGTACAGGTCACCCAACAAATCAATAACCAACAGAAAACCAGTGACCAACTTGAATGCACTCACACAACTGAATAAGAGTTCTAGTATTGGCTCCGATACATAAAAATGAGAGCTGACTCATACTAACACCTTACTGGTTCCATGCTGTGTCATAGTAATACTTCATTGGCTCTTGGAACAATCAATCTCATTGGTCAGTTTTGAGTTGAGGAAATCTACTTTTTGTAAATACAAATTTTCCAAAAGGTTTCCATGATTTTGGCCACTACGTTTTGTCACCCCACTAGGTTTTGTCACAATTTTGTCACACACCCCAAGGGTATATCATCTGGTGCAGTCCTTGCCCTGTGATGCCACTGATTAGCACTCCTGAAGGAACATTTAATCATTTGATTTTGTCTGTAAACGGCTTTGTGAACTTTTGGTTGAAAAGCGGTATATAAATAGTAGTAGTAGTAGTAGTAGTAGTAGTAGTATATACTGTGGGGGAAAACTAGAGGTGATCCCAAACATTCAGCGCAATCCTAACCAACTTTCCAGCGCCGATGTAGCCATGCCAACAGGGCACACACTGCATTTTACAGTGCGGGGGCAGTCATGGAGGCCTCTTCAAGTTGAGGGAACACTTGTTCCCTTACCTCAGGGCTGCATTGCGGCTGCACCGGCACTGCAAAGTTGGTTAGGATTGCCCTGATAATCAAGGAGCCTTTGTGTTCCCTGAATTTCTATAGCTTTAACTAACTTATAGCCATTTACGCATTGGGTGAGGAGCATTATTTCAGTGGTTTCAAGGTCAATCACTACTTTATTTATTTATTTATTTATAGAATTTTTACCCCGCCTTTCTCCCACCAGGGCAACCAAGGCGGCTTACAACAAAAATATTAAAATACATAAGTACATTTAAAATCAAAAATTAAAATAATTAAAAACAATTAAAACAAACAGCCCCAGTGGGTCATCCACATTTGTTAAAAGCAATTTGTAAAAAAGCCAGCCCACCATGTCAGACATCAAATGCTGATCTAAATAAAAATGTCTTGAGGCCCCGCCGAAAGGTCTCTAAGGAGGAAGCCGTTCTTAATTCCAGGGGGAGGGAATTCCATAATTGGGGCGCCACTGCCGAGAAGGCCCTATTCCGCGCCGCCATCCCCCTCACCTCCGTCAGTGGCGGCACGGTCAACAGGGCCCCCCCTGATGACCTCAGAGTACGGGTCGGATTATAAGGAAGGAGGCGGTCCCTCAAATACCCTGGACCCGAGCCGTAAAGGGCTTTAAAAGTCAAAACTAGCACTTTGAATTGTGCCCGGAAACGAACCGGCAGCCAGTGTAGCCGCTGAAGCAACGGTCCGACTGAGTCGAACCGACAGGCCCCAGCAACCACCCGGGCCGCCGCATTCTGCACTAGTTGCAGTTTCCGAACAGTCTTCAAAGGCAGCCCCACGTAGAGCGCATTGCAGTAATCTAGTCTAGATGTCACTAGAGCATGGGTCACCGTGGCCAGGTCTGCACGATCCAGGTACGGTCGCAGCTGACGCACCAGCCGAAGCTGGGCAAAAGCCCCCCTGGCCACAGCCGCCACCTGGGAATCCAGGAGCAGCTGCGCATCCAGGAGGACCCCCAAGCTGCGGACCTGCTCCTTCAGAGGGAGTACAACCCCATTCAGAGCAGGACGATGATCCAGTACCTGAGTCGTAGACTTCTGGACCAACAGAACCTCTGTCTTATCAGGATTTAATTTCAGCTTGTTAGCCCCCATCCAGCTCCCAACTGCCTCCAGACAACGATTCAGGACATCGACCGCCCCCTTGGAGTCAGGTGGAAAGGAGAGAAAGAGCTGGGTGTCATCCGCATACTGATGACTCCCTACCCCAAATCCCCGGATGACCTCTCCCAGCGGCTTCATATAGATATTAAACAGCATGGGGGATAGAATTGACCCTTGCGGCACCCCACACCTCAAGGGCAAGGGTGCCGAACAAGCATCCCCCAGCACCACCTTCTGGGATCTATCAGCCAGGAAGGAGCGGAACCACCTCAGAACGGTGCCTCCAAGCCCCAACCCAGCCAACCGACCCAGAAGGACACCATGGTCAATGGTGTCAAAAGCCGCCGAGAGGTCCAGCAGGACCAACAGGGACGCACTCCCCCTGTCCAGTCCCCGGCGCAGGTCATCCACCAAGGCGACCAAGGCCGTCTCTGTCCCGAACCCCGGTCTGAAGCCAGACTGGAATGGATCCAGATAATCAGCTTCCTCCAAAACCCTCTGAAGCTGAGACGCCACTACCCGCTCGATCACCTTGCCCAGAAACGGGATATTTGAGACGGGCCGGAAGTTGTTCAAAATCGTAGGATCCAAGGAGGGTTTCTTCAGGAGGGGGCGCACCACCGCCTGCTTCAAAGACAGCGGCACCACCCCCTCCCTCAGAGATGAATTTACCACCCTCCCCGTCCACTCAGCCAGCCCCACCCGGGCAGCTCTAATCAGCCATGCCGGACAAGGGTCAAGCGGGCAAGCAGATGGTCTCACGCTCCAAAGAATCTTGTCCACATCCTCAGGTTCTACAAGCTGAAAAGAATCCCAGGAAGAACAACAGACAGGTGCCTCAGGGACATCATTAGATACTGCTAATGCAGCATCCAAGTCATGCCGAATCCGATCGACTTTGTCCACGAAGTGCTTTGCAAACTCGTCACAGCGAGCCACCGTGTGTTCCGCCCCATCTACTGGGGGGGCCAGATGGAGCAGGCCCCGGACTACACGGAAAAGCTCAGCTGGACGGTTCTCCGCGGACGCGATGCCGGCAGAAAAGAAAGCCCTCTTAGCTGCCGCCACCGCCACGGAATAGGCTCTGAAGTGAGCTCTAGCCCGTGCCCGGTCGGAGTCAGCACAAGTTTTCCGCCACCGTCGCTCTAGGCCTCTGCCCTGCCGCTTCATCGTCCGCAGCTCCTCAGTAAACCAAGGGGCCGCTTTGACTCTGCGGCTAGGTCGAGGACGCTCAGGAGCGATCAGATCCAGGGCCCTGGTCATTTCCCCATTCCAGAGGTCAACCAGGGCGCTGGGTGAGTCGCCGACTCTGTCAACAGGAAAATCCCCCAGAGCCCTCAGGAATCCATCCGGATCCATCATCCTCCGGGGGCGGACCATAGAATGAGGTCCCCCACCACTGCGGAGGCGACAGGCCGCGATAAGCCTAAATCCCACCAGGAAGTGATCTGTCCATGACAAAGGAGTGATGTTAATTTCCTCCACATCCAGATCACCATCCACCTGCCCAGCAGTAAACACCAGGTCCAGCGTGTGTCCCGCATCGTGCGTCGGGGCAGATATTCTCTGAGACAGACCCATGGTTGCCATGGCGGCCATGAAGTCCTGAGCCGCAACTGTCCTCGGGGCCTCAGCGTGGACATTAAAGTCCCCCAGCACCAATAGGCGAGGGCACTCCAACGCCAGCGCCGAGATCACCCCGGTCAGCTCAGGCAGGGAGACTGTTGGGCAGCATGGTGGGCGGTACACCAACAGAATCCCTATTCTGTCTCGCCCTTCCAACACGACATGGAGGCACTCAAACCCAGTGGACCGCGGGACAGGGTACCCAGTGAGACTGATGGTATCACGATAGACTATCGCAACACCACCTCCCCGCCCCTGTAGTCGTGGCTGCTGCAATACCCGGAAACCCGGCGGGCACATCTGGGAGAGACTTACCCCTCCCGACTCATCCAGCCAGGTCTCCGTAATACACACCAGGTCAGCACCTTCATCCAGGATTAAATCCTGGACTAGGCAGATTTTATTATTAACTGACCTGGCGTTCAAAAGCAGCAGTTTCAGACTCAGGGGACTGTTGCCCAGACCGCCAAGGGTCAGAGGGATGGGAGAAGGGCCAGAAAGAGGGACAGTCTGCCTGTGACTGACCCTCGTTCTCCTGAAACGGCCTGCCCAGCCCCCACCGCCATATCTTCCGTGACCCGTCACTCTGCTAATGGTGGCTGCCCTCCCCTCCCCTAGGCTCCCTCGAGGTGTCAAACACATAGCCCTTCAGCGGAGCCTACAGGAGACCAGACAACCTAAAACTCACACACTCACCACCCACTCTCAATCACCCCTCACTCTCCAGTCAATCCGTATATGAAAGCATTCCCTCCAACCCACAATTACTCCTGTCCAGCAACCCCTGCCTCCCTCTCACTGAGGCGTGGGTCACGGCACCCCACACCCCTTGCCCCCCTCTCACCGGGGTAGAGGTCCCACTCGTGCCCCTTATGCCTCCCTCTCACCGAGGCCAAGGTTAACCATTCACAGAACCCCTACGCTTACCATATACCACAATCATACACACTCAATCACCCACATACATATACCACTCACTCTACCTTTCTCTCGATGCTGACATGGCAGGGCTGACAATTAAAAGCAAATGGTGACCCACTGGGTAACAGCTTGGGTGAGCTCAGCCGCAAGGTGAAGTCTTCTGGCCTGCGTGGTCTCCGATCCACCGGGCGAAGAGCCACGGGCAAAGAGCCCTTAGGCTCTCGCCCTTCGGCTCGAGCCAAAGGCTCGAGCCTCTGGCAAGCCAGTGGCTCTTTCTAGCAGCTCACCTGAGGGGAGGAGAGAGAGAAATTGCTGAGCAATAGCTCCACAGGCCCAGGTGTTCCAGTTAAGGGGCCAGTCCTCAGCTCCAATACTTCCAGCCCCAGAGAGCCCAACAAAAAAAAAAAAAAAAAAAAAAGGTTCAGTACTGGTACTCATGAACTCTGCAGGGTTCAGGCTTTAAGGATCATTATTCTCTGAGATTTCTGGATCTAGTTAGCTTGCAGAATATTTGGTACAAGAAAATAATGTCCATTAAAATATTTTTGCTATTTGGTTGATGGCATAGTCCAGAATAAGGCCAGCGGATGGCGCAGTGGGTTAAACCGCTGAACCATAAGCTGTCGATTCGATTCCCGCGACGGGGTGAGCGCTCGTTGCTTGGCCAGATCCTGCCAACCTAGCAGTTCCAAAGCATGTCAATGCGAGTAGATAAATAGGTACCGCTTGCGGGAAGGTAAACAGCGCTCCGTGTTCCAGCCGCATGCTACGTGCTGCGGCAAGGAGAGTCATGCCGGCCACATGACCACGGAGGCGTCTTCGGACAACGCTGGCTCTTCGGCTTTGAAATGGGGATGAGCACCACACCCTAGAGTCGGACACGACTGGACTTAATTGTCAGGGGATACCTTTACCTTTACTTTTTATAGTCCAGCATAGGAGACTGGTCAAGGCTATTTATATAGGGGCACCTAGAGACATGAAAGTGCTAAAGTAGCAAAGGAGACAACCATAATGTAAGTGGCGAAAAAGTACTGTAATTCAAAATCTTACGGCTTGTGCAACTTGAAGACCTGTTGTATAGTAGTGATACTGGCAAAAAAAAAGCTTTCTTCTGGTGCTGTTGCATCTGGATAATTGAATTATTAAAAACCTCATTTTTGGATCTATCATATTAATACACATATCTTGGAGGGTGGCTTATATTATCCTCACCAGACAGGTACCAATGTTGTAGGTAGGGAATAGAACTTTCTGAAGAAGTGTTAAGTCTTGCCCATGCCTTCCCCAGAAGTATGTTAAGAGTCTGAAATGTTGGCATTGCAGCTGTAATGTCCAGGAAAGTGTAAAGATGATGCCTGTCTTCATGAATGTCAGGACCAGGGGGACTCGCTGTCAAGCTCTAGGGCAGACGTGGGGAACCTCCGGCCCGCGGGCCTGATCCGGCCCGGCCCGCGCGGGACCGGACCGGAGGCTCCGCTGCTGCTGCCGCCGGTTTCGCATGCTTCCTGGGTTTAAAAGCGGCCTTTGCACAGCGCCGCTGAAGCTGAGATTGCCCTGAGGGCATTCTCAGCGTCAGCAGCGCTATGCGCATGTCCAGGAAGGTCGCTTTCAGAAGGAGGAGGAAAGCGGCCTTCCTGGACATGCGCACAGCGCCGCTGAAGCTGAGATTGCCCTGAGGGCAATCTCAGCTTCAGCGGCGCTGTGCAAAGGCCGCTTTTAAACCCAGGAAGCGCGCGAAAGCGGCAGCGGCCCCGTCCCGAAAGCCAAGGCAGCGGCCCCGGGTGGGTGGGTGGGTGGGAGGGAGGGAGAACGAGCGAGCGGTGGGTGGGAGGGAGGGGGAGAGAGAGAGAGAGAGAGAGGTGGGTGGGTGGGTGGTAAATTCGCGGGGGGGATTTGCGGGGGGGGGGAAATCGGCCGGCCATTAGGGAAACACACGAGTCTATGTGTGAGATGTAGCTTTGTGCTTTTCAGTGCTGTGTTGTATTTAAGTCAGCAGTTTTACTCCAATAGTTAGCTACATCTCACACATAGACTCTTGTGTGTTTCCTTGAGAATGTTCAGAGATATGAACGAAACATTGGACCTATATTTTTAATGTGTGGACTTTTTGGTGATTTTATTCTGTTTTAAAATACATTTGAATTCCTCATATTTAATTATATTTTTACATGACTTTTACACCTATAAAGTTTCTTTCTTGTTAACATATACAGTTGCCGATCATCTTAGGTGCAATTGATTTGTGCAAATTAAAATTCAGTTGCTTGGCAAAACTAAAGCAATTTAAATAGTGCATGCAATTCCACCCGCCATTCCACTTACTAAATACATGCCTGACAGTGAGTGTGAGATCGGAGAATGAAGGAGAGGGGACCCGGGAAACTACAGGCCAGTCAGCCTAACATCTCTTCCAGGTAAGATGGTGGAAAGCATCAAAGATAGAATCTTAAAACATATGGAAGAACAAGCTTTGCTGAGGGAGAATGCATGGCTTCTGCAAGGGTAAGTCTTGCCTCACGAACAGTTTAGAATTATTTGAAAAGGTCAACAGGCATGTGGATGAACCCATTCATAATATATATCTGGATTTTTAGAAGACGTTTGACACAGTCCCTCACTCCTGAGAAAACTCTGCAGTTGGGGAATAAGAGGATAGGTCATCTTATGGATTAGAATGGTTGAAGACCAGGAAACCGAGTGGGTGTCAATGGGCAGTTTTCACAATGGAGAGAGGTGAAAAGCGGTGTGCCAAAGGATCTGTCTTGGGACCAATGCTTTTCAATTTAGTCATAAGTGACTTGAAGTTGGGGATAAGCAGAGGTGGCCAAGTTTGCAGATGATATTAACCTTTTCTGGGAAGTGGATTCTGAAGAGTTTCAGAAGGATCTCTCTAGACTGGGAGAATGGGCAGCAAAATGGCAGAAGCGCTTCAATGTATGTAAGTGTAAAGTAATGCACATTGGGACAAGAAATCAAAATTTCACATACGCTGATGGGTTCTGAGCCGACTGTAGCAGATCAGGAGAGAGAGCTTGGGGTGCTGGTGGACAGCTTGATGAAAGTGTCGACCCAGTTTGCGGCAGCTGTGAAGAAGGCCAATTCCATGTGCAGGATAATTAAAAAAGGGATTGAGAATAAAATAGCCATTATTATTGCTAAAACAATTCACCATTACAAATAAAGCATTGGGTGTGTTAAGACACTTCAGCTACTTTTGTAGCTTTAGTATATTCAGCCACCAGTGGTGGAAGAGCTTGGGCAGAAATCCGAAGTTTTCAATAAACCATTGGTTCTCAAAGTTCTACCCGCGAACACCTTATAGTCTTCCTTTACTATAAAGCCAACCGTGATGGTTTGGTTTGAAAAGTTATGCGAGAGTAACCAACATCTGCCTAATGTTGGTAGCTTACTGCTTTTGTATACTGCAGAAAATTAATAGGCTTCAGCTGTTCCTTTGGCTGTGATTATTAACCCTGTTTATCCTGGTCTGAAATGATAGGAATTTCTGATAGTCCTGCTGCTACTTCCTTTGCTTTAAGTATATAGTTTAAACCCCAATATCCTTATTCTCAGTGTTTTGGGCTTAGTAAGTTTTTATTTTTAGGATATATTCTTTCTTGATTTGCAATTGAGGGCTTCTTAGCAGATGGTTGGTTAAGTAGTTTAAGTCCTGAAGATTGTGAGGGTATATTAGGGTCCAGTCCAAAAAACTACATAATCTAGAGCAGAGCCGGTTCTGGAATCCAAATATGGCCTAGTGTGCCTGTACAACATTCACATGAATTATTGAACCATGAAGGGCTTGCAGAGCCCTTAGTGTTGAACAAAGGGGCTGACCTACCAGTCTATATATCAATGTCTGTCCCATTCTTAGCAGTGCAGGCATCAAAAAGAGAATGGGATTTACAATTTGCCAGGATTTGTAGACCAGGGGGAGTGATGATGATCTCTGGCTAGTGAGGAAAGAAGGCTTGCATGATAGGGATATTCAGCATCATGTGAGGCCTCTTTTGAAGGCCAAGGAGTGGTATGTAAAGAAGGGGCTTAATTTGGAGCTGCAGAAGGGTACTTGGCCTTGGGGAGCTGTCAGTGGTGGGGGCAGTAGAAGCTGATGAAGATTGTTTAGTAGGCAAGATGTAGAATAGCAGTACATTGCAAGCGGTATTTATGGAAACTTGTTTCTTAGCTATTGGCCTCCTCCCTTCATTGAAGCAGCTGATTCTATTTCATGAAAAATTATGGGTGAGGGTGTTGGGCATTTGCTGAGTTTGTGCCACTACCCCACTTGAGATTGATGCCCCTGCTCTAGAGTTCTGAATTCAGAGAGTTTTCTGTGGGATTAAGCCAAAGTAACTGGTTTGTGGTTTCCAAAATTATTATTTAAAACAAACTTGTGACAGTTCCACAGCAAAAAAAGAGGATGTTGCTTTTGCTGTTGCAGCTTCCCCCACACACAAACTGTCGCCTCCCCCCCCCCCCACTCCTGCCTCTTATAGGGCAAATATAGGGCAAATCAACAATTCTGCTGCTCCAGTAAGTAGAAGGAAAGTATGACTGACAGAACTGGAGGAGGTACATGGTAGGAGGAAGCTTTACTTGTAGTGTATCCTCCTTTGCTGTTGTGAAAGTGTTAGACAGGATCTCTGGATTTTGACCTGGTGGCAGCTCTGTTGTTAGGAGTTTTGGAAGCCAAAGACTGAAGTGTTAAGCCCTTTATTGGAAAGTCAGTTCCTTTAAAATGAATAGGACTTTTCTCTGACTAAAATTGATAAGAAACTTGTCCTGTTGTATGAGCTTGAGAAGCTTGATGTGACAACTTATTTACTGGTTTAGGGGGACGAAAGATGTTGAAGCTTTTAACAGGTCTTTCTAAAGTGCTTATTGATTTGAATGTAATGTATGTTGACAAATGCTGCAATGTATCTGTTTAAAATATCCCCTCTTCAGTTGTCCAGCATGTAAGACATCTGAGTCAAACACTAATTAAATGGCACACTCATTGGAACAATTAAAAAAAGGATTGAGAATGTTGTTGTTCAGTCGTTAAGTCGTGTCCGACCCTTCGTGATCCCATGAACCATATCCCGCCAGGCCTTCCTGTCCTCCACTATCTTCCTGAGTTCGCTCATTTTCATGTTCGTTGCATCGGTGATGCTGTCTAACCATCTCATCCTTTGCCTTCCCCTTCTCCTTTTGCCTTCAATTTTTCCCAGCATCAGAGTCTTCTCCAGAGAGTCCTCTCTTCGCATTAGGTGGCCAAAATATTTGAGTTTCAGCCTTAGTATCTGTCCTTCCAGGGAACAGTCAGGGTTGATTTCATTTAGGATTGACTGATTTGATCTCCTAGCAGTCCAAGAGACTCTCAGGAGTCTTCTCCAGCACCACAGTTCAAAAGCATCTATTCTTCGGCGCTTAGCCTTCCTTATGGTCCAACACTCGCAACCATACATTGCTACTGGGAACACCATCGCCCTGACTATGCGAACTTTTGTTGGCATGGTGATATCTCTGCTTTTTATTCTGCTGTCTAAGTTTGCCATAGCTTTCCTTCCAAGGAGTAAGCGTCTTTTAATTTCATGGCTGCTGTCTCCGTCTGCAGTGATCTTGGAACCCAGAAAAGTAAAATCTGTTACTGCTTCCATTTCTGCCCCTTCTATTTGCCAGGAATTGATGGGCCCAGATGCCATGATCTTAGTTTTATTAATGTTGAGTTTCAAGGCAACTTTTGCACTCTTTTCTTTCACCCTCATCAAGAGGCTCTTTAGTTCTTCTTCACTTTCTGCCATTAGGGTGGTATCGTCTGCATATCTGAGGTTGTTGATATTTCTCCCGGCAATCTTGATTCCGGCTTGCGATTCATTCAGCCCTGCATTTCTCATAATGTACTCTGCATATAAGTTAAATAGGCAGGGTGACAATGTACAGCCTTGCCGTACTCCCTTCCCAATTTTGAACCAGTCGGTTGTTCCATGGCCGGTCCGAACTGTTGCTTCTTGACCCGCATACAGGTTTCTCAGGAGACAGGTAAGGTGGTCTGGTACCCCCATCTCTTTAAGAATTTGCCACAATCTGTTGTGATCCACACAATCAAAGGCTTTTGCGTAGTCAATGAAGCAAAAGTAGGTGGTTTTTTGGAACTCTCGGGCTTTCTCCATGATCCAGCGCATGTTGGCAATTTGATCTCTAGTTCCTCTGCCTCTTCGAAACCCAGCTTGTACGTCCGGTAGTTCTCGGTTCACATACTGCTGAAGCCTAGCTTGTAGGATTTTGAGCATAACCTTGCTAGCATGTGAAATGAGTGCAATTGTGCGATAGTTTGAGCACTCTTTGGCACTGCCCTTCTTTGGAATTGGAACGTAAACTGACCTTTTCCAATCCTTTGGCCACTGCTGAGTTTTCCAAATTTGTTGGCATATTGAGTGCAGCACTTTCATAGCATCATCATTTAGGATTTTCAGTAGCTCAGCTGGGATATTATCATCTCCACTAGCTTTGTTGTTAGTGATGCTACCTAAGGCCCACTTGACTTCACTCTCTAGGATGTCCGGCTCTGGGTCAGTGACCACACCAGCGTGGTCATCAGGAACATTCAGATCTTTCTTGTATAGTTCTTCTGTGTATTCTTGCCATCTCTTCTTAATCTCTTCTGCTTCTGTTAGGTCTCTGCCTTTTTTGTCCTTTATCATGCCCATCTTTGCACAAAACGTTCCCTTGATATCTCCAATTTTCTTGAAGAGATCTCTAGTCCTCCCCATTCTGTTGTTTTCCTCGATTTCCTTGCCTTGTTCATTTAAGAAGGCCTTCTTATCTCTCCTTGCTATTCTCTGGAAATCTGCATTCAGTTGTTTATATCTTTCCCTTTCACCTTTGCTTTTTGCATTCCTTCTTTCCACAGCTATTTGTAAAGCCTCATCTGACAGCCACTTTGCTTTCTTGCATTTCTTTTTCTTTGGGATGGTTTTAGTTGCTGCCTCCTGTACAATGTTACGAACTTCCGTCCATAGTTCTTCAGGCACTCTGTCTACCAGGTCTAATGCCCTAAATCTATTCTTCACCTCCACTGTATACTCATAAGGGATATGGTTTAGGTCATATCTGACTGGTACATTGTAAGGCCACATTTAGATTATTGCATACTGTTCTGGTTACCCCATCTCAAAAAGGATATAGTGGAACTGGAAAAGGTGCAGAAGAGAGCGACAAAAATGATTAGTGGGCTGGGGCACCTCCCTTGTGAGGAAAAGCTACAGTGTTTAGGGCTCTTCAGTCTAGAATAGTGGTTCTCAAAGTTCTCGCCACGAGTAGGGGAAGCTATAAGTCCTTGTGGGAGCGGGCCAACTGTGATGCTCCTGGGATTGCGCCACTGCTGGGGAAAAGGGGTCTGTTTACTTACCAGGGGTCACACCAGCCCTCTGGAGGGTCCGGGGGGCATAGCTCCCTCTGCAGGCCTCCCTGTGCTTCAGATCAGCTCCCAAAACCGGAAGTGAATCTCTATCATTTCAGGGAGCCAATTTGAAGTGCAGGAAGGCCCAGAGTGGGGGTCGTGCCCCCCCACCCTCCGGAGGGCCAGTGCAACCCCCGGTAAGTTTAAAAAAAAAATTCCACTGCCGGTGGGATGTTGCCGACATCACTGCACATCGCCACACCGCTTAAGGGGGTAGCAACTGCTTCTGATTTTCATGGTGGATGTCACGACCAACCAGTCTGAGAACCACTGGTCTTGAAAAAAGGCGCCTTGGGGGGGACATGATTAAAATGCATAAAATTATGCATGGAATGGATAGTGGATAGAGGGATGTTCTTTTCCCTCTTGTACAACACCCGAACCAGGGGACATCCACTAAAACTGAGTAGCAGAAGAGTTAGAGCAGACAAAAGAAAATATTTCTTTGCCCAACGTGTAATTTGTGGAACTCCTTGCCACAGGATGTGGTGAGGGCACCTGGCCTAGATGCCTTTAAAAGGGGTTTGGACAGATTCATGGAGGAAAAGACCATCACAGGTTACAAGCCATAAGCAACCTCCTGGTTTTAGAAGTAGGTTTTCTTTGTGCCAGGTGTAGGGGAGTGGCAGCAGGAAACAGGTTATCTTGTTGGCTGTGTGCTCCCTGAGGCATCTGGTGGGGCCACTGTGTGTTACAGGAAGCTGGACTAGATGGGCCTTTGGCCTGATCCAGCAGGGCTCTTACGTTATGTTCTTACTCCAGCAGCACAAATTAGATTTCTGTTAAATGGGGCTTGTGCCTTTGGAATGTTTTGGATTGTTTGTTTTGACTCTTTGAATGCTGCATTCCCGCTTGTTTGTTTTTTTCCATTGTAAGTCATCAGTAGGGCAACTTTTTTATATTCATATCCGGTCCCATAACTAGGTCAGTTGTGTTGAAAATGCTTGTTAAGGCATACAGTGTTTGCTTTAGTATTTTAATTTACCCTTTTACTTTTAGAAGATCATTGATATTGCAGGTATTATTCTCCCTGCTGGCTTTAAATCCTGAGTGAAATAAAGTAGTAGAATATGCAAAGATTCAGAGGCTGTTACAAATTTATTCTGCTAACAAAAAATGAAGGACCATATTAAATATGATGGTGGCAGCTCTGTGAGTTTAAACATGGAACCTACCCAATCACAAAGAGTGGGTAAGCGATTGTGTTTGTAATGCAATCATTCCCCAGTTTAACAATGGGAATATGTTCTTAAAACTCTGTTGTAAAGTGAATCTGTCATTAAGTAAGTCCATCACCTTCTAATGGTGGATTTTGGTGTGGCATGTATAGCCTATGTAATACAGTGCAGTTGCAATAGGGAATGAATGACAAGTACTCCAGATGAGTCTTTTTAAATCTCCTGCCCATCAGCTGTTTGGCACTAGATCAGTGCTTTGATGTTTAGCACCTAACAGCTGATGGGCTGGAGATTAAAAAGGACCGTGAGTGCTTCCTGCCTCCATTTTGTAATCGACACCAGGCTCAGGCGGCAAGCAGCAGCGACTTTATAAGGTACTATAATGGGGGACCGCTGTTGTATATGTGGATCGTTTTTAAGTGAACCCATTGTTAGCCAGGGGACACCTGTAATAGGAGTGCCATTGAACCTGTCTCATGTCCAACTCTGCAGCTTCTCTTCCCAAGCACGTTCACTCAGCAAATGTATCTCCTATTATGAAAACTTGAGTGAGGAGAAAAATGGATTGGGAGAGAAGCTGCAGGCAGGTATAATGGACTGAGATAGAAGCTGCAGGGATTTAGGGATGGAAGGGAAATTTTGGATGCCTCATCCACATGCTCCATTTGTTGTTTAGAACATACTACTTCAATTGCCTCTTTCTACGTAATTGAAATAAATGTTATTGCTGTTACGCCCTAATATTTTTGGAGGAAATTTTTGAAGCTAAAAAGTAATTCGTGCATATTTGCACTTATGATTCTGGGTAAAAGATTAGTTATTGAATCCAATTGTCGATTTACTTTTGACCATTAGAATTTAAGAAGCAATATTATTGTAAATATTCAAGATATCTATACCCAGAACATTTATTCATGTGATTTTAGTTTTAATGTGTACTCTTAGCTATACATCACTATGGAAAAGAGATGAACATTTAAGAATAGCTAAATACAGCTTGCGGCTATTTATGTTGTCTGAAAATGTTGTGAGTGGGGTTATTGTGTTCACTTGGCAGTGATTCACTCCTGGGATGGTTGACAGAACACATGTTTATATTGCTTTAATGTATTAAATAATACAAGTTTGTATATTAGAGAAGGGAACACATGTAGTAGTCGAAATGAAATGAAACAATAGTTAAGCTGTATTCACATTTTGTGCTGCTCTGAGATGGCAGCTGTTGCAATTAACGTAAAAATGCTTCCTGGAGTTAAATTTGTCTTGTATTTCAGAGACCATTCCCTCTTTTTTTCTTTAGATATTATTGTTATGAGTAATTCCAAGACCATTTACTTATAAATAATGCCTAAATAATTATGTTTTCCTGGTTTGTGTGTCCTCTGATTTTACTCTTGCTATATTCTTACCCGTTGGCTTGATACATATAAACTCATCTTCTGTTTGTTCTCATTTTGATGCTATTGGCCCTAATCCCGGATAGTCATAACAGTCAATGTATAGTTAATATATCTGGTGTAGGTCATGGTTACTGTGTTGGCGCTAGAGAATAAGAAATGTCCTCTTAGGAAAAAATAAGTAGTAAATGTGGTCTTGCACTGGACCACCTTTATTATTTATGTGAAACATTCAAGTTACAAAGAACTGCTGAATAAAGTTCTTGCATAGTAGACTATTAAACTATCGATTATTAGACTATTAAACTAAACTATTAATTCTATCCGCCATGCTGTTTAATATCTATATGAAGCCGCTGGGAGAGGTCATCCGGGGGTTTGGGGTAGGGAGTCATCAGTATGCTGATGACACCCAGCTCTTTCTCTCCTTTCCACCCGACTCCAAGGGGGCGGTTGATGTCCTGAATCGTTGTCTGGAGGCAGTTGAGAGCTGGATGGGGGCAAATAAGCTGAAATTAAATCCTGATAAGACAGAGTTTCTTCTGGTCCAGAAGTCTACGACTCAGGTATTGGATCATTGTCCTGCTCTGAATGGGGTTGTACTCCCTCTGAAGGAGCAGGCCCGCAGCTTGGGGGGTTCTCCTGGATGCGTAGCTGCTCTTGGATTCCCAGGTGGCGGCTGTGGCCAGGGGGGCCTTTGACTATCTTCGTCTGGTGTGCCAGCTGCGACTGTACTTGGATCGTGCAGACCTGGCTACAGTGACCCATGCCCTAGTGACATCTAGACTAGATTACTGCAATGCGCTCTACGTGGGGCTGTCTTTGAAGACTGTTCGGAAACTGCAATTAGTGCAGAATGCGACGGCCCGGGTGGTTGCCGGGGCCTGTCGGTTCGACTCAGTCGGACTGTTGCTTCAGCGACTACACTGGCTGCCAGTTCGTTTCCGGGCACAATTCAAAGTGCTAGTTTTGACTTTTAAAGCCCTATACGGCTCGGGTCCAGGGTATTTGAGGGACCGCCTACTTCCTTATAATCTGACCCGTACTCTGAGGTCATCGGGGGAAGGCCCTGTTAACCATACCGCCATTGACGGAAGTGAGGGGGATGGCGGCATGGAATAGGGCCTTCTCGGCAGTGGCGCCCCAATTATGGAATTCCCTCCCCCTGGAATTAAGAATGACTCCCTCTTTAGATACCTTTCAGCGGGGCCTTAAGACGTTTTTATTTAGGTTAGCATTCGATGTCTGACATGGTGGGCTGGCTTTTTAACAAATGGATTTTAACAAATGTAAATATAGGTGACCCACTGGGGTTGTTTGTTTTAATTGTTTTAATTATTTGTGTTTAATTATTTTAATATATATACGTATTTTAATGTTTTTATTGTAAGCCGCCTTGAGTGCCCTTGCTGGGAGAAAGGCGGGGTATAAATTCTTTAAATAAATAAACAGAAGAATTCTGCAGCTCGGAAGCTTGCAATTTTCCCATCAAAGCCAGAAATTGATCCAATGAAAACTATCCTCTGACCTGTTTTATATTGGAATACATATACATGGAATTTTTCTTAGCAATCCATAGTATCCTTTGAGCCTGTCTAGTCTCCATGTTGTACTCATGATCAGCATGCACTGATCTCTCACCCATCTGCACTGTTGACCATGAGAATCATTGGCAGACAGGTGGGCGTGGCGATGTTTTCATTTACATCATACATCTTTCTGTGTTGTTTACTGTATTTCTGGTTTAATGCCGAGACACTGAACCAGGATCACAGGAAACATCTGTGCAGATTCACCCTTTATAGTACTTTCTTGGGTGAAATAATTCATAATTTGAATAAAACCACTTTCCTTTTTGCTTTAGGTTTGTGTTGTCCTCAGTCTCTCCTTTCCCTATTTATGAGAGGCACTCTTTTTTCCCCCCGTTAAAATACATATTCAGCGCACAAACTGTAGGGTAAAAAACAGTTTAATAATGGTTGCGTTAATATTGTTTGAAATGACTTCCTTGTTTGTGCTTAATGGAGGAATATTGTTTCAAGCTGAGCTTTGTAGTGAGGTAGCTTGTACCATGAATAGTTGCTTGAGGGGGGAAGATGATGGTGTCGCCCATTAAAGTACAACTGTGAATGAGAAACTTGGCACGTGTCCTTAACATATTAATGTAAACATGCGCCAGCTCCGTATCTGCTCATGATTTCCCTCAGTATTAACAGTTAGTGAAGCATGAACACTGTGTTTGCTTTCAGCTCTGGCATCTTAATCAGAGGATTGTTCATGCAGGAAAGCATGGATAAGTATACTATTATAGTGTATTGTGTGTGTGTGTATGTATATAAGTAAAATCAATTGGCGTAAAACTTTACCATGTAATCAGCTCTGCCAAACAGTAGTTGTGGCCAGCTGTCTCATAAGAGTCGGGTCTGCTCAGATATTCTGAATATTCATGGATTCCCCAGTACAAAATAATCTGGATTAGTAGTTTTTTGCAGTTTATAATTTGCAGATTCATCTGAAGCATCATCTGATGTCTGATATATTTGTGCAAAGGGTGATTTTCCTCTCTTTCAAGATGTTATAGCTCTAGTCCAGTGGTGGCCAACTCGCGGCACGCGTGCCACAGAGTGGCACGGGAAGGTCCGTCGGGTGGCACACCGCCCGCCCGCTGCCTCCCTCCGGGTCCGCGCGACTCCGGAGGCCGGGAGAGAGCGTCCTCTCGTCACGCCGGCTCGGCCTATACTGCCCAGGCCTGAGCCGGCGATTTCGCACATGCGTACAACGCCGATGCGTTGTACGCATGTGCGAAATCGCCGGCTCAGGCCTGGGCAGTATAGGCCGAGCCGGCGTGACGAGAGGACGCTCTCTCCCGGCCTCCGGAGCTGTGCGGACCCGGCGGAGCCTCGGCTTCTCCCTCTGGGTCCGCGCTGGTGTGATCCAAAATAGCCGCCGCTGTCACAGTCCGAGTTCCGGCAACGGGGAAGGAAGCGGGGAGACGGCGGGGGGGAGGGATGGAGCTTGTGCTTCTCTGGAGGGGGTCGAATGAGCCTGCCGAGTTGGGGAGGGAGGCAGCGGCGCAACGGGAAGGGAGCTCGACCAGGCTGGTTAATGATCCCGGCAGCGGCAACGGCAGGGTTGTTTATTCCATTTTCCTCTTCCTGAGCTGCCGCCTCAGTGCGCCTGCGCCGGAGAGAGGCCCGCTAGGTAATCCGGGCCTGGAAGAGGCGAAGGTGCTTGCGGAGGCCCAGCCCTGGCTGGCTGAGGGGAAGCGGTGCTGTCTTACCAACTTTGCCTTTTATTTTTATGGTCTCTCCCCCCTTGGACTACTCCCCCTTCCTCACGAGGTGTCGTGCGCGCGCTACACAAACACTTCATGCCTGTGACGAAGTGGGCACAAAAGTTTATGCCACAATATACAGTACAGCGCAGTCGTATGCTCACAACTTAGGAGGAGTACGAGTAAGCCCATTGAATATAGTAGGACCTACTTCAGAGTAAACATGCATACCATACGCTTGCACTGTCAATAGTATCTACCACAATAGGACTCCTCCCCCCCCCTTTGCTATAACAGACTGACGTGGCCACCCCTCTGGATATTCTCTGCCTCGGGCTCTAGACATTTCTGAATATCAATTTAGCTTGGCTGAGTCTCCTTGCAACTGCCCAGTTGTATTCACAACTGGGTTGTGCGTATAAATCCTGTACTGATGAATGTTTGTGGACTGGAGTGCACAGAGGATGCACTTCTCTAAACTCGTTCCTGAAGAGTTTTTCTTAACTTTTTGCAAAAACTGCATGAGGGCTGAGTTAGGCACGTTTGCCTGTAATGTGTTTGCTTCTGAGTATGTTACTGTGGCATGTGTGTGTGTCGTATTCCGTGCACTACATTTTGAGTCCACACCTAAAAATCTTGCCAATAAATGTGTGAATGCTGCCTGAGGGCAGACCCAGTTGTAATTAGTAGAATAACAGGGTGTGAACCCAAACAACTGGTGGAAAACAGGTTGTTCCTTCAGAACTAGTGCAGTAATGATTAGACTGGGCTTGGATTAGGGAAATCCAGGTTCAAATCCCTTCTCAGTCATTCATGAAGCCACATTTGGCAAGGTTATTGGGTGGATTGGGGTGTGCTGCTGGCCTGAAGCTGATGATACTGAGGCGGAGGCTAAAAGTATAATTTATTTAATAAAATAAAAACACGGTTATTTATTATTTATTTACTTTATTTATTTTTGTGGCACGCCCAAGATACAAAAAAACTAAAAGTGGCACATGTCATAAAAAGGTTGGCCACCACTGCTCTAGTCTATAACTTAACAGAAGAAATACTACAGCTCTGTACTGTCTCCCTTTTTTAAAAAATAGCTCTGATAACCCTGCCAGAATATACAGTATTTTATTCTTGCAGCTACCTTGTCATACACAAGCCATTGAAAATGCTCGTAAACTGCTTGTTGTTCATGCAGAAAAAACAAGACCGCTTGACTTGTGGGCATCAACACATCAGTTCAATACAGCCTTCTGTGTGGCCCAGCATGCATTTCCTTCATGTATTCTGCCTGCCACAGTTCATTGTTGTAAACCACAGCAGCTTCAGCTGTAATACATCTACTGTGTATATATTCAGTACAGTATCACTTAGGTTTCAGGCAAGCAGTCTCATGGAAGGCTATACTAGTCTGTTTAATGCTTGCAACTGTCAAGTAGGCAAATACATGTCTTCTAAGTCAGATACAGGGTAATAAACTCTTATTATCTACCCTGTATCTTTCCGTTGTTTCCACCAGCCATACTGGTGGCAGACCTCTCAAGGCCATCCTCAGCTGGATGGGCAGGATTATATGGATGGAGATGATGATCCTTCAGGTACGCTGGTCCCAAATTATTTAGAGCTGTACAGTCTTTTTGTCTAATCTAAGAGAATATGAAAGTGTAAACCGATTCCAATTTTACGGGATTAAAAGCCATGTATGTCCAAGCAATTTAATGTTTAAAAACGTAAAAATACTTAAACAAAAACATACACAATTAAACACAACGTTTTGTCTGCACACTGTGGACCTCCTCAGGTGTACAGGCAACTAAAGTTGTAAGATGTTAACTGCCCAGAGCACTGGGCAAGCTTTTGAAGCAGAGCAGAGCATTTCAGCAGGAAAGCGCGTGAAAAAGCCGGTATTCAATTAGCCCCGGAAATGGGTGAAACGTGTGCCACATGACCTAGGCTAACCTGTGGAAGGAAGTGCATAGGAACAACAAAGCGGGCTATTAACACCAGGCTCAAGGAACATATTAGAGCGGTAAAATCCAAGCGCCCAGAACACTCAGCCTTAGCGGAACACTCGATTAAAACAGGACACACCATTGACTTTGAAAATACAAAAAGTTTAATTCATGAAGTAAGCTTGAGACAAAGACTTATTTACGAAGCGATTGAGATCGGCAAGAACAAACACTCCCATCCGATTAACAGACAGCAAGAGCTATCATTTGTAGATAAAATCTGGCTTCCTATTTTGAATAAAACAAGAACTGCTAAAATGAACGGAGATCACAAGCCACCGGAGACAGAGGGACTGAGGTTAGCCTAGGCCAGTGGTTGTCTAACTCCTGGGAAGGCCCTTTTGCTGCCCTAAGTGTTAGCGGGGCCTTCCCAGGGATCGTGACGGTGCATCCGGGATCGTACCGACACCATCACCGCTGCGGATGAAAATGTCCAGTGGGAGGTGTGGGGAGCCTGCAGAGCCCTCTGCAGGTCTCCTCGGCGTCAGAGCAGTGCTCCGACGCAATCGTAAACCACTTGCGGTTTCACAAACCAAAAGTGGGTTGTGATCGCATCGGAGCACTGCTTAGATGCTTGGGGAGGCCTGCGGAGGGGTCTGCAGGTTCCCCACTCACCCCGCCGGACATCCACTGCCCACCAATGCAGGTAAAACGGACCTTTTCATCCGCAGCGGTGGCGGCGACGCGATCCTGACGCACTGTCGTCGTCACTGCGGGTTGCCACGTCCCTTAAGATTGTAGCAACCCTTTATTCCCGGCTGGGGCGTCGCGTTTAGGAACCACTGGACTAGGCTATTAGATACCTTTCTCCCATTGCTGGGGGCTAACTCATTGTTGCGACGCTTCCTATTTTCGAACAGAACCAGTAATGCCATAATGATTGGAGATCAGCAGCCGCTGGTGACGGAAGAACCTAGGTTAGCCTAGGTCATGCGCCACGTTTCTCCCATTTCTGGGGCTAATTGACTACAGGCTTTTTCACGCGCTTTCCTGCTAGGACGCTCGGCTCTACTTCAAAAGCTCACCCAGTGTGCTGGGCAGTTAACATCTTACAATTTTTGTTGCTTGTACACCTGAGGAGGTCCTCAGTGTGTGGATGAAATGTTGTTTTTAATTGTGTACATTTTTTGTTTTTAAGTGTTTTTACATTTTTAAACATTAAATTGCTTGGACATACATGGCTTTTAATCCGGTAAAATTGGAATCTGTTTACATTATAGCAGGCCATGAAAGCTACAGAACTTTGAATGTGAAAATGTCTGTGGTCATTCTTCGTATAAGACAGGCATACAGCACAATCCAACTTAACTTTTGTGCCGGTTTAACCAGCGGCGCAGCGAGAACAGGAGGCCCCAGAATGGAAAAGAATTCAAATCCCCTCCAAAAGAGGAATTCAAAGGGGATTTGAATCCCTTTAACGTTCTGGGGCCTCCCATTCTCACTGCCCCGCTGGTTACACCGGCACAAAAGTTGTCGAATTGCACTGTTAGAAGCGTATTATATTATTCAAGCTGTGTAAGGACATTTAATTTAAGCCAAATGTGTTTATTCAGTTACCCCCAGTACTAATGCTAGAAAAATATAGCTTTTTGTGTCTTTATGGCTGCAAGAAGCCAAGCAAATAATAGTATGCAATTTATTAAAGAATTTGTTGAAAGTAAAATATTTTACAGTACACTTTTGTGCAAATACTTGAGGGTCAAGGAGTTCGAGAAAGAAGAGGGAAATGAATTATCGGTATATCTGGAAGTCCTTGAGTGAGATCTGTTTCTCTTGCTGCATTTTCGTCTCGGCCGTATGTCAAACACGTTTGCAGATATCTGTTTGCAGACATTCAGAATGTCACATTCTGAAGCATTTTTGAAATGAATTTAATTTTTTAAATCATTTTTTAATGTAGCAAAATGGTAATCTTCCAAGACTCTTTTGGGATACAGTATGTTTTTTCTGCTAAGATTTTTTTCAAATACTGTATTAAACTATATAACCAAATAAAGATTTTGCTCCAGGTTTCATAGCTCTGCCAGACCCAATACATAGACTATACAGTATTTGTTTGGAGTACCTCAGGTACTATATTTTTAAAATTCAGTGCAAAAAGTACTAGGTTTAGTCATTGAGTACCTTCAGTGGACAGATGGTGGGAGAAGACACAACTGGTTTGCAGTCTGTTTAGACTTGGAAATCTGATAGCTTAATGGCTTCATATTTTTCGGATATAGATCTTGTTGAATGAGTAAGATACCTAATCCCTGATTATGTGATCTCTGAATCTATTTTTTTTTTTTTGGCGGCACTGATGGCTTTTGAGAAATAATAGACTCTCCTCCATTTCCTATACTTTTTGAGTTGATGTATTCTCATTGTGGATGTTCCTGTCTGTCTTCTCTCCAGTTGAAATTAATGTAACTTGTCATATGTAGGTTGCTCTTAAATGTAAAATTGCTTAAGGCTATCTTTTACTGCTGGGCTGCTTATTGACTTCTAGAGAGAGATGCCCTATTTTACTAGGCTATTTGCCAGTGAAGCATTTACATTTTCTACCTTACAAAAGAAGCTATTCAGTTATGTGAGATTCCTTCCTTAGAATATATGTATACTGTGACTAGTGAGCCACTAGCAATTTGTTTGTTTCATACAGACTTCTCCAATATTTCCATGCATTGTACAAGATGGTATTTTACTCTGAAAATATTTTAAGAACAATGAATACACTCTTTAATTTTGAGAATAGTTTCTTAAGCTTCAATTTATAAACAGTAAAGTTGACATAGTTGAATACACTGAAAAAAGTAATCAGCATCAAAAAGTAATCTCAGCATCAGGAATGAATTTCTTTAGGTATTTTTTTTTTTTTGAGACATGAAACTGTCTTATATGGAGTTTAGATCATTGGCCCATCTAATTTAGTACTGTTTGGTAGCAGCTGTCTAGGGTTTTAGGCAGAAGTCTTTCCTAGTCCTGGTACACTAAGGGTGAGATCCAGCCCAAACTTCTGACACTAATCTCCAAAAGGATAAATGTAAACTATTTCAAGCCTACAGGAATACCTTGCACTTTTGTCTAGTTAGGTACCAGAGCATGGATGAAAGTCAAAAATGAACAGCTGTCAAAGCATAGGTAAAGGTATCCCCTTGACAGTTAAGTCCAGTCATGTCTGACTCTAGGGTGCGGTGTTCATCCCCGTTATGAAGCCAAAGAGCTAGCACTGTCCAAAGACGCTTCCGTGCTCATGTGGCCTGCATGACTCTCCTTGCTGCAGCGCGTAGCGTGTGGCTGAACAGGAAATGCTGGTACCTTCCTGCAAGCGGTACCTATTTATCTACTCACATTAACATGCTTTCGAACTGCTAGGTTGTCAAAGCTTAGCCTAGAGTCTAGATCAGAGGTTCCCAAAGTGGGGCGTTGCAACACCCCACCCGGAAACTAAGGGGTGTGGCAACCCGCGGTGACGTCTGGCATGTTCAGGATCCTGCCACTGCCATGAACTAAAAGTGGCCACTTACCTTCCCTGGTGGCTTTGGAGGTCCTCTGAGGTGTGTGGGGAGCCTGCGGACCCCTCTGCAGGCTTCCCCAAGTGCCAGAGAGCCGATCCGACGCTTGGGGAGACCTGCAGAGGGGTCCGCAGGCTCCCCACACATCTCAGAGGACCTCCAAAGCCACCAAGGAAGGTAAAACAGCCACTTTTAATCTGCGGTGGTGGCGCGATCCTGGACAGGTCATTGCTACATCTGGGAAGGCCCCGCTGCCACTTAGGGCAGCGGAGGCTCTTCCCAGGAGTTCGGGAACCTCTGGCCTAGACCCAAAAAAAGTCTAAGCTATCCGTTCTAAGGAGTGACTTGCATGCAGAAAAGAGAACTCGGAGCCTGCTGGAATCCCTTCTGCACAAGCTTCTACCAGACACCATTATGAAAGGAAGCTGAGAGCAAGCGCTCACGCAGGCACGTAGAACATCAGCAGTCTCCAGGCAGCGTGAGACCACCTACCTTAGCTGTGGTGACAAATGGTAGAAGCATAGCTCATCTAGCCCCAGCCCTCGTTCTCTGTTGCTTTCCACCTTCTGCCGTCAGGCAGTTGCAGTCTATCACTCCGCTCAGGCATATTCGGTTGATACTGGAGCAATCGATTTCCCCCCGCATTGTCTTTCCCTGGGCTGCCAATTAACTTGACTCCTGGATCAATCATAATAATCAAGCTCCTTACCCTTTTTGGTGTTGAATGAAAGAGGAAAGCATATGGATGAAATTTGAAATGTGCTTAGAATTGAAAACAGTTGAAAGAGAAAAGTGACGAAAGTCAAGAGTACAAAAGTCAAAGTATTTATGTGCCAGTTTGAAGCCTCAAGTTACAAAATAGCAGATCAAGTATTGTTAAGCAATCTTTGCTCATTGTAGAAAGTACTCAAAAGATTTACAGTGCAATCTTAGGCATGTCTATTCAGAAGAAAGCCCCACTGTGTTCAATGGGTCTTACGCCTAGGAAAGTGTGTATAAAATTGCAGCCTTAGCTGTCAAAGCGGAAACAGTTTTGATCCCAGAATGCATCTTTACAGAACATTCCTGATTACAAATTTCATCCACACTGCTGAATTATCTAACTCTTCCCTGAGACTTCAATTTCATTGCTTTTTCAGCATTTCTTCCTACAGTAGGCAGTGCATTAGTCCAGTGGCTTCCAAACTTTTTTTAGCACCGGGACCCACCTAGCTTTACGAAACTTAAAAAAGGTGATCTAGAAAAAATTTTATTTACATGTAATATTTTATTTAATGAGGCAGCCCTAATGAATAGCCAAGGCTTCAGGGCCTTTATGTGACCCAGTCTTCACCAGCCCCCGCTACCTGTCATTGACAGATTTGGAAAAACACA
Organism: Plestiodon gilberti rubricaudatus; assembly: GCA_026170595.1. NCBI lineage: Eukaryota > Metazoa > Chordata > Lepidosauria > Squamata > Scincidae > Plestiodon > Plestiodon gilberti. Next base: position 9,585,216 of record JANXHW010000001.1, read on the forward strand.
CAGCAGAAAAAAGACACTCAAAACATTAATCTCCCTATATTTAGCTAAGCTTGCAAACTGCAGGAGCTCAGCTCTTTGTAGGGCAATTAGCAGCTGTCCGCTTGTTGAGTAGCCTCGGGGCTTGAGGCAATTATCTGATCTTTCCATCACCTGTGTTTTCATTGGAGGCTCTATGGGACCCACCAGAAATAGGGTCACGACTCACCAAGTGGGTCCTGACCCACAGTTTGAGAAATGCTGCGTTAGTCTTTTCACATCCTTATTGCAAATACATTGGGCTCTTTTTTCCCTTGGATTCGTAACCTGCGGATTTGACTATTCTCCCGGAAGCTTCTGAAGGGCACTCCTGTGGATCGTGAAGGTCAACTGTATTCTGTTTTTAGAGCTCTGCAGAGCAGCAACATGCTTTACTCCATCAATCTTCATGCAGTGCTATATCTTACCGTAGACTCAAAGTTGAAAGCAGTTCCCTGGTGTGGTCAGGCTGTTCAGTGCATCTTCTCTTGAACTATCTGCACCCCCTCTAGATACGAATGTGTAATTCTGTAGCACCTCTGGGCCTTGGATTTTCATTAGTAAACCATATTTAAAATTGTAAACAAACTGCCCGGCTCTGCACAGTTTTTTCATTCTATCCATTTACCGTATTTTACGCTCCATAGGACGCATCGGTCCATAGGACGCATGCATCCTATGGAGCATAAAATAGAGGGGGGAAATTGTCCTTACCTGGGCTTCGGGGAGGGCTGTGGGGGCTTTGGGGAGGCCTGCGCGAGCCTCTGCAGGCCTCCCCCCGATGTTTACTTCGCACCATAGGACGCACGCTTCCCCCCCCCTATGTTTTGGGACTGTCTTACGTAGGTTACAGGAAGTGGGGTTAACAGTAAAACTTGCAAAATGCCAATTTGCGAGACCTTATGTGGATTTTCTAGGCTTTAGAGTAGGGCAGAATCAGATTAAACCTCTTCAGGCAAAAGTTCAGAGTGTTTTGGAGTGGAAGGTACCTAAAAGTAAAACTGAGATGTTAGCATTTTTAGGGTTGAGTGGTTATTATCGGCGTTTTGTGAAAGGTTATAGCTGCACCACTTACTGATCTGATAAGAAAAAAAGGTCCAGATAAAATTAAATGGACAGCAGTTTGTCAGAAAGCATTCGATACGTTGAAGGAATGTTTAAGTAAGGCTCCTATTTTAGCTGCTCCTGATTATGATCAACCATTTGTTCTACAGACCGATGCATCTGCTTGAGGTCTGGGAGCTGTATTAGCTCAATATGACAAACAAGGACAACTCAAGCCTATTGTATTTCTTAGCCGTAAATTGTTGGAAAGGGAACAGAAGTATTCCACAATTGAGAAGGAGACATTGGCTATCATTTGGTCTGTTTCAAAATTACGTCATTTCCTGGTTGGACAACATTGTCACCTTCAAAGTGACCATTCTCCCTTAGAATTTTTAGGACGTATCACCTCCAATCAAAGAATTTTAAGGTGGTCTTTACTCTTACAAGATTTTTCTTTTAGTGTGTCGCACATAAAAGGGAAGCTGAATACAGTGGCGGATTCGCTGTCGCGACAATGGGGTCCACTGGATATGGAAGATGACGGATCCTGAAGACCTTATTGCCATGCTAGGAGTATAGTAATATGGTGGTTTTTTGTATGTACTACTATGTCTGTACTTCGCTAGTAGCTGAAAGGCATTATAAAATGTTTTAAGTTGACTATCTTAGGATAAATTCCTTTACCATGTTTCAACTGGTTGGAATTGTCCCAGAGTTGTCTGCGAACTCTTCCAACTTAGGGGGGGCATGTCAAGGAGGTGGGGTTAGTTTCCCTGTCTTGCCACCCTATTATAGGGAAAGGGAGCTGTTACTTTAAAAAGGAAACATCTGACTGGCTATCTAGCCAAGTTTTACCTTGGCTAGATCTACAGGAGAGTAAGAACACCTCAGGTGCAAATAGAGATGTGCTTGAGAGCTGAGTAGTAATCATGGCTCAGCAGAATTTGAGAATCATTCTATTGGTGGGATAATTCCAAGGGGTTAGACTTCAGAGCTATAAACCTGAGTAGGAGTTTCTTTTGGGGATGTCAAGCTAGAGCTGATAAGCTTGAAGTTTAGAACTTGATCTTGGTGTTCTGGATGCTATGTAGCATAACAACTGTTTGGGGAAACCAGAACAAGTTTGTATATATGATCTAGTTAAAGTTTGTTTTATTGTGCTGCCTTAAATTATGTAATTTGCTTGTGTTGAAGCTCTTCCTTTTATGGCCTTCTCTTTTGGTAAGAAGGTGGATGAGTTTTCATTTTTATGGAATTGCTTTTTAAATAAATGTTTATTCAATGCTAGTGGTATTTTGACCAGAAAAGCTATATAAGGTCCCAAGGAACCCAACATGGTGGGGGATATTATTTGGCCTTAATAAGCTAATTGGTTTTTCTATTCTTTCTGTTGCCAGTGCTGAGCTGCAAAGTGGAGAGGCTTTGGCATAGGAAGAAGTAGAAGTTATTGCATCTGTGGGGTACAGATGGACCACGTTGTAGAGGGCTAAGGGGAGAACTACTTGGATTGGGAATGACATAGTAGTTGTCTAGACTCCCTGTAGTAGTATTGAATCTCCCCCGGGGAAGTAATTAGCCCTGGGACCAGCGTGACATGGTTTATAATTTTATAAACCTCACTTGAATTCTCCCTCATTCAACCGTGTATTTTTATTTAACTAAAATTCACCAGCTTTTCTATGTTTTTCCCCCCTACATGGCAGATGCTCCAATGACCTTTTTCAAGCAGCTTGGCCTTTTCAAGCCTTTTTACTATCACTGTACCTCTGAGGATGCCAGAAATACCTCTGTGCAAAATGTTAGGAACAGATTTTTTAATTCTAATAAACGGACTGAAGTCTGATTTTTTTTAGTTCTAATGTTTATCTGTAAGGTAAAGGTGACCCCTGACAATTAAGTCCAGTCGTGGCCGACTCTAGGGTGTGGTGCTCATCCCCATTTCAAAACCGAAGAGCCAGCGTTGTCCGAAGACGCCTCCGTGGTCATGTGGCCGGTGTGACTCTCCTTGCTGCAGTGCGTAGCATGTGGCTGGAACACGGAGCGCTGTTTACCTTCCCGCAAGTGGTACCTATTTATCTACTCACATTAACATGCTTTGGAACTGCTAGGTTGGCAGGAGCTGGCCAAGCAACGAGAGCTCACCCCGTTGCGGATTCGAACTGCTGACGTTTATCAAAATTTTCCAACAAATCCACAACAATTCTTTACATTATACACTTCAGCCTTTCAACCATTTGAAGCAACTTACAAATGCAATTAAAACAACTGTCAGCTAGCCAAGTAAATTAGTAACAGCCCAATCCTATGTAAGGATGCAGGATCTGGGCTGCCCCGGGGCAGCCCGAGTGCACCTCGAGGGAAGGGAACGATTGTCCCCTTCCCCGGGTGTAAGCGGCTGGAGGCCCAATGGGCCTCCTCAAATGTACGTGAGCTCTGGAACTCGCATACATTTGAGCCCTCCGTGTTGGTGCAACTCTGGTCTGGAGAGGGCTTTGGATATCAGCATATCTCGCCACCAATATTCCCGCTCCCCACAGGCCCGGGGAGGCCAATTACCTCACCCCGCCCCTGCCCCGACCGGTGTAGGACTTACCTGCTCTGGCAGGCATGGGACCGGGAGCTGGGGGAAGGGCCGGAGGCCTCTGCACCGGCGGCCCTTACTCCCCTGGTGTTGCGCAAGTGCTTTCCGGCACTTGAGAGCATGCTCCCCTGGTGCTTGTTTACACAGGATTGCACCGGTAGTCTTATATTTTATCATGAATACTAATATGGATGTGTACTGCTGCAACTCTTCTGGGAACACAATTCACTATTGTGTATCAGCATTGTGTATAGCATCCCACATCTGCTCTTTGATACGCCTCTTCTTCCTCTGTCTTGTTGAGTAGATTGCACAGAAGTTGTCGGCAGTAACTCTTACCAGCAGGTTTAAGATTTTTGTCCTGTTGACCTTCCACTGCAACTGGAAATAACTGCTGCCGCCTCCTCAATCTGTCAGACCCATAGGAAGAGCTTTCTTCTCTGTCTGCATGTATCTTGGCTTCTAAAATTTATGTTGGATCCTCCCTTGACTTATTCTAAGGAAAATCCCTTAAGGAAAGCTACTTCCTTTGCCTGACAGTAGTTACAGTCAATCACTATATCAGGGAGCCACAGTAACACCACAATTAAATGGATGGAGGGGCAAACCAGTCACCCTCCTGTCTGGAGTCAGACAAGGATGCCCCCTAAGTTCACTATTATATGTAATTGCGTTAGATCCTATTTTGGCCATGGTTCACTTAGACAAAGAAATTACAGGAATCACTTTACCAATACCTGACCAGCTGGGGATATTAAAAAACCAAGCTCTATCCCAAAAACCTATCAAAAACATAATTCAACAAAACATCAAGTAGTAGTTAAATTAGTGGCTCACGCCGATGATGTGTCGATACTAGTCAGAGATATGGAGGAGTTTTGTAGACTCACCTCCCTTTTCAAAGACTATGAACAATGTTCTGGAGCCAAGCTCAATGTTCAAAAAAGTTTTCTGTTGACCTTAAACACAATAGACAAAGAGATGACCTTAGTGCCCATGACAAAATTAAACATTTTGATGATAAAATCAAATCAGCCAAAAATCACAAAAACAGAATTAGAGACGAAAGAACACATTAAGCTTTTGGGTATTTATTTTACAGTAAAAAAGAATGGGTGGGAGACTAATTGGAAATTGTGGATACAAAAAATTACCGAAAAAATTAAAACATGGAAAAAGTGGACTCACAATATATCAAAGAGCAATGTATATAAAAACGTATCTCTTGCCAGTTGCGGCAAGCATAGCTACTGTATATCCCCCACCAGAATGGGTAGTTAAAAAAGCGGATTCGCTAATATTTACATTTTTGTGGGGCACAGCCCATTTTCCTCTATCCAGAGCAACGGCATACAGGTCCCAAGTAGATGGAGGGTTAGACTTACCTGCTATTCGTCCACTTTTTCTAGCCAATTTTCTAGCTTTTAATTTTAATAGATGGGCACAACTAGAATTTCAGAACAGCAAAACAACAGACGTAAAATTTTGGCTCATAGCTTTTGCATCGAGCTGGAAAACAAAAGACTGGGGTAATAAATGGTGGAATTTAGAAGAACAAAACTATATGATAACACAAGCTATAAAATGTAAAGGCCCAGATTTGGTACCAATTTATTTAAAGGTAAAGCAATGGAAAATACTATCCAAAATGTTAAAAGAAGAGGACACAACATTCAAAGTAACAAAGAAAAAGGTTTATCAATATATGGTAGAAAACAATTTTTTTGAGCCAGATCTAAAAAGAAAAAGACAAATTAATGTGTAAATACCTTAGAGAACCAGAATTTCCTATAGAACATTTTAAAGACACCAGAGTGCCATACTATTTGTGGGACTTACGGTGGAGAATATATCATCAAGTCTATGGCATTCAGGCAGCAAGACCATGGTTAGCGACCAGCGACCAATTTTGCCCAAACATAGCCTGCCAACGCGAAGCGGAGAGAACTGGTCAAAAACAGAGAGACTTTACAACACTTTGTAAGCGAGTGCATCACAACAAAAACAACATGGAACAAATTAGCGATGAAAATGAATTGGACTTACCTGGTGAAACAAAGCTGGGAGAACATTGTGTCGGGAACAGCTGAAGCAGAACTTGAAGGTCCGAAGAAAAAGAAATCTACAAAAAGAAGGCGTACTGGAACAAAAATAAGTAATTGTTGGATGGTTCCATGGTCCACTCTGCATTTGATCAATTTGTTAGTTTTATCAGTTAACATTTCAAAGAAACAGAGAAATCAGAACAGGCAAGGAAATAAATATTAACAATTCAGTTGAAATGATTTTATTTAAAATAAAAGCAATAAGTAATTATGAAAAGGACAAAATGTCAAAGGTTAAATGGACCAAATTTTGGCCATGGAGCCAAGAAACCACTCCAGCAATTACGTAAAGTCATATGATTTTTGGCCTTGTATTGGAGACAGTGTAGTTGGGAGTATTATATTGTATTGTAGTAGGAAGTATCCATATTGTATTGGACAGTGTTGCAAGTTTTGAAATGACATGTTACGTATGGGTTTTTTTTGCGCATGGGTGTGTAAAGTAATTGGTAGTAAGTAATTTTAAAATAAAAAATCTATATTCCTAAAAATCTATATTCCTGACAGTAGTTACAGTTAGAAAGACCGAGGTCTTCTGCTATAATTGATCGGTAACAGCTGAGATGGTGACAGAGTTTCAGTAGTATTTTGTTACTGCTACAGTAACAAGACTGATCCAGCAAATGCATTTCCAGTATGTGTGCTTCTTATTCCACACTGTTCACTAAGGCGCCAGGGGACAGTGGGAATAATGTTGATGCCACACCAGGGAGACAGGGATGAGAAAAGGACACTACAGGGTTAAAAACTTTCCTGTGGTGGGGAAAAGCAGTGGAGAATGGCAGTTGGAAAAGACACAGTTGAAATGGAATGTTGAGGACTGTGGAAAGTAGGCTTCACTGAGGCAGTCTGCGGGTCAGATGCTGTGGAGTGAAGAGAAGATCAAGCCTCTCTCTGAAAGAGCATCATCGGAAGATCATCATCAAAGAGCAAACATCCTGAGAGCTGAGTTGGTAGAGGGTACTGTGTAGTGGAATTCAAAAATTGTTTTAACCAATTTGAGCTTAGCTCATTTTTTATAAAACATTTCTAATAAAAGTTTTTTTTTTGAGAAGCAATCTTAAGGTGCTGCATGATTGTTGATGGGGAAGAATCGCTAGCCTGCCGCATCCAGTGGAAATAGAAATTTGCCCCAACGTTACCAGTGTAGAAGGGGGGATTATTGGCAATGGGCTGAAGAGAATGAGGCCGTGAATCCTGTTTCTTCTTTCTGCCAGTGCCAGCCCAGTCTCAGCTCATTTTCTCCAAGCAGTACAACTTCACAGATGGCAACCTTAGCAAGCCCGACTCTCTTCCGCCATGGCTTCTTCAATTGGACTGTTGCGATTCCTAACATTTCCCCTACAGAGGGTCCCACTGATTGCAACGAGGCTGGTCTCGGCGTGCTTCTGCAGGCAGAAGTTACTCTTGCGGTTTACCCCCTCTCTCCTTTACTTACACACACACACACACACCACATTCGAGTTCTCTCCTTTTTTCACTGCTTCTAAGAAGGGCGATGAGGGGAAGGAGCAGACTGAGTGCAGCGCTGCTGGGGCAAAGGTGAGGAGTAGGGAAAAGAAGCTTCTTGAGCAGACACATCCTTGGCTTGAAACTCCCAACAACAATGGAGAGGAGACTAAAGGAGCACCATGCAACTCAGCGTGCCCATAATCGGGCTGTTGCAAATCCTAACATTTCACCCGCATAGGGTCCCAACCAATTGCAACCAGGCTCGTCTCAGTACGCTTCTGCAGGCAGAAGTTAAGCTTGCAGTTTACCACTTTCCTCTCTGACTGTCCCCACACACACAGATTTCTGCCACTTCCCCTCTCCATCACACAGACCCCAGCGAGTGGAGAGCGCGCGCACACACAGGCCGCCGTGGCCATCCCTGCATATATTCCTTCAGTTCACCTCCTGGTTGGTTGAGGGCCGCTTATTTCCACCCAGTCTGAAATTTATGCTGAGCAGTGTACAGTTGCCAAAATACTTAAAACTCCAAAGGCTTAATAAAACAGTTGTATCTTTAATTGCCATCAGAATGGCAATGATGGGGTTAATTTCACTCTTGCGCATCTCCATGAAATGTATCTCTGCCAGTGGTTGAACACAAGAAGACTCTCTGGCAGCCCAATCCTATCTAGGGCCACTGCAGCGTGCAGCAGCACACTGTGCTGGATCCTAGGAGGGATCAGGCCAGCGCTGACTGAGCTGGAGCACACCTCCAGGGGAAATTTGTCCCTTTCCCCTGGGGAGAGCCCCAGCAGCCCCTATGGGCCTACTTGTATGTGCGCCGGAAAAATGGCTGGCACAAGTTCAAGGTGCTGGTGTAAGGCTGGCCAGGCCCGGGATGGCGGGATAGACTTTGGTGGAGCACGCCACCAATAATCCCTCCCCCTGTCCCTGACCTGGCAAGCCAATCACCCCTTCCTGGTCCGCTCTCCCCATGTCCCTGCCCTGACCGGCGCAGTTCTTACCTGTGTCCATCAGAGCTGGCTGCAGCCCTGGGCTGGGTGAGCGGCACTGGCCACTCTGCTGACACCGCTTACCCGCCAGGTGTCAAAAACATGCCTTACAGCCGGCTTACTACATCTGGCGCTGGTGGAGCTGCTGGTGCCGGCAGATATTTAGACAGGATTGTGCTGTCAGTTATTCATATACTGTATCATTTTCCTTAAAGAATTAAATGCTCTACAAAAACTATGAAAATATACCAACATATATTGAAAATAGCAACACATAAAAACAAGAGACTAAAACTATGTAGCAGACAAGAGGGACGATGACAACTTCCACTCAGAGAGCCCTCTCGTAGGATACCACTAACTGAAACTCTGGCAATGGGAGTAAGAACATAAGAAGAGCCCTGCTGGATCAGGCCAAAGGCCTGTCTAGTCCAGCTTTCTGTATCACACAGTGGCCCCACTTGTTGCAACACTTGCTCAGTGATGGATGTAAGTGCTTATATGTGTACCGAAGCCTGTGGGTTTTTATAGACCTTGATCAGCTCATGGCACACCCCAAAGGAAGTTTGCATTTATGAGTCAAATATAGGTGCAACCATAGTATTATTATTGGGCAGCTGAGCTCACAATCTGAGGGAGGGAAAACAGAACAAAAACGAAATCAATGAGATGAAAAACAATTCAGGTGGTTATCATTGATTGATTTTTTCTACGTAAACTGCTTTATGAACTACTCTTATTTAAAAAGTGGTATATAAATGTTCTGAATAATAATATTCACTATTATGTGAACTATAATATGGCACCAAACTGTCCAGCACTGGTTTTCAAGGGAAAGAGAGAGAAATGATGTAGCTTTAGTTCCTTGGATGAGGAGGGCGTAGCAAAGGAGAAAGTAGAGCTGCTAAAGGTGAATTTACCAAGGGGCAAACAGATATTTCGGAAAACAAAAGTTCTAGAGCAGTGATGATGAACCTATGACATGTGTGTTAAAGGTGACACGCTACAACATTTTGGGTGACATGCCAGTGTTCAACAGCAACTACAGGAACTCGGTATCCACGAAGGCCGTGGATATGGGGGACCCTTTAAAAACCATTTTAAAAAGTAAAAATAAGACCGAAAAAGCCTTCCCTACCGTCTCAGGGCAAAATCAAGCTGTTTGTGGGCCTGCAGGGCAGTCTTCTGCGCTCCTCGCAGCTGCTTCTGGGTCATGTGATCCTCCTCCCTATGCGTTGGCTCACCGCAGAATGCATCACGCTGGGTTAGTCAGGGCAAAGGGAGGCTGATGCGCTAGTGGATTGCGGGAGAGCAGAAGACTGCCCTGCAAACAGTGCGATTTTGCCCTGAGATGGTAGGGAAGGCTTTTTCTGACTTCATTTTAAAAAGTAAAAATGTTTTTAAAAGGGGGTCTTCCGCGTTAACCCCAGGAGGGATCTGGAACGAATCCCCCATGGTTTAAACGGGCTGATGTGTATTCTCCTGGTTTGAGTTACCAAAGAAACTGCATGAGCAAAAATAAGAGATATGCAACCCTGCACCACGAAGAGCTTAAAATGGATTCTCGCTATCCATATCAGTACAGGATCTGTCATCTTCAGAATTGTGATTGGTGGTGACATGAGAGAGCAACTTGCAAAATGTGATAGGAATACGACAGCCGCACAGTTCAGTTGTCTTCCAACTTAACAGCCAACAAATAAGGCGCCCGCTGCATCCTGTGCAGGATGGGGGCCTGCGCTGGCAGAGCCGGAGGCCTCTTATTTTGCTGGTTCTAATTCGATCTGGACATGTAACACCGGCCAGGCCTGGGAAGGAGGATAGGATATGGCAGAGGAGGCCACCGCCGGTCCCTCCCCCTTTCTGGGCCCAGCCAACCAATCCCACCCACCCCCGAAACGTCCCATTCCACCTGCCCTCCGCCGCGCTGTGGCATCAGTCTGTCCTGCGGTGGTATGGAGCGCCGCAAGCCTCTCCGCCGGCATCGCTTACTCGTTGGGTGGTGCAAACGTTCTTTCCAGCATGTTTGCAACACCTTAGACTAGTGAAGCAATCGCTTCGCCAGTTTGGCATTAGACAGGATTGCGCTGTAAGTGTGGAGAAAGCAGGGAGGGACTCAAGCTGAATTGCAATTTTAAAGAAACGAATTTCAAAACAAGATGCAAGTTCCTTAACAAGTTAGAAACTCGAAGATAGGAGAAGAACGTATGGCAACGGTTACGTCTCCTGAATCTGCTGAGCTAACTTTCGTGACAAACTTAAATGTGGAAGTGGAGAGAAAAAAACATCTTAAGACTTGGGTGGCCAAGATTAAAAATGCTTCCCTTGAATCCATGTGAAGTTCTGTCACTTCCACATCTGAGGTCTCTGGCACAAAGGTTTCCTTGAGGGAAACCCCAAGCTCCAGTCTAGTGTTAGTTCCAGTCTAGTGCTACGTGTGGATTCAATGCCTCTTCCCATCTGAGTTAGCTAGCTCCCCACTGAAATTCGAATGTGCCTACCAATTGGGTAGCATTCCTGTTTATCTTGATCCAAGGGGTAGCTACCACTCCTCCAACCAGGTGATGTGACGACATAATTACAGCCAAGTCATAAAACTTCCAAACCCAAAGGAAGGGAGGTCATTCTCTACCAGTCCCCTGATTGACCCATTTGCTGGGGGCTTAGAGAGGAGCACCCTCTTGCCAAACCACAAGTGTAAAGGCTGGGGATTGCTTGACTAGGATTGATTAACTAGTCAGGATCATGAGGTTTATCCTTTTTTGTTGCATGTTTGCTATGATTCCAGCTGGCTTACAAATTTTGCCTGCGGAATGTGTGCAGATGGAGTAGCATCTTAGCTCCATCTGCTGTGCGTTAATGGTCATTGCCTCCTTTTGGTGACAACCTTTTCCTTATGCTCCCAGCCAAGCGTTTTCCACCATTCTGCTGTACATTTATTACCCGCCTTTCCCCCCCTGCCTTTTCCCCCCTATGTTGTTCAATTCTTTTTGTTTAGACTTTCAACAAACAAGATGGAGGGAGGTGGTGTGCTTTTGGAAAGGATTCTGTGTGTACTCTCCTGGTGCTGGATTCTTCTGTGTGAGTGAGAAGAGAGCAAACGCTGGTAAGGCATGTTTGTGTGTGCATTGGGCGGCCATGCTGGGAAATGTCTGACTTCCCTCCCTCAGCAGTAGCCTTGTACTGAGTGTGTTTGGCGGGTGGGTGGGCGGTTGCTGGGGATGAGAGGAGGGCTCGCCGCTTGGCACAGCTGCCCAACGCACAGACAAACTTTGAAGAAGCACCAGGGTGCTATTCTTTCCTGATGCCGACTTGACAAATTAAGTGCTCCAAGGCAGCCAGCAAGTGGCAGACAGACACGCCCTTGGAAGCAGGACCTTTGCAAAGCAGTGTTTGATCATCCTTTTTTGGGAGGAGGAAGGGGGCTGCCGTGCTTGGCTTTCTATCTCTCTTCTTCCCCCCCCCCCACATCTTCTCCAGTGCTCAACTGGTTAACAGTGCTGCTGCTTCACTGAGCAGGTTCTAGTCGGGACTGAGAGAAACAGGCCCACGCACAAGTGGGGTGGTCTTGCTGCTACCGTTGCTGCTGCTGCCATACACACTCAGGACGGCAGCCGGGGCTGCATGTGGCATCCTTGCTCCCTCCCTGGGACATTCCGCCTCCAGCAGCCTGATTTGCTGAGAGAGGAGGGAGCTGGGAAAGCCAGTGCAACAGCGTAGGGAAGGCTGGAGTTGAGTGCTGGAGAAGATGCGGGGAAAGACAGACAGAAAGCCAAACACGGCAGCCTTGTTCCTCCTCCAAAACACCTCCCAAACCCCGATGCCAGAGTAGGCAAGGTTTGGATGTGTGGGGTTTTGTAAGAGTCTGTTTGCTCTCTCTCATGCTCTCAGCCCCAGCTGGAACCTGCTCAGTGGAGCACCACCACCACCACCACCCAGTTGGGTGCTGGAGAAGGAAAAGCAGCTAGTTAGCAGCAGCCATAGACACTCAAGTGCCACCAACTCCCAGTTCTTAGTTGGAAGTCAATCTGCTGCTTCTGCACTTTGCCTTGTGCTAATTCATGTGTCCCCTTCATGGATCATTGCCTTGTCGTGGCGAAGGGGCTTGCGTAACTCAATGAAGCCATGAGCTATGCCGTGCAGGGACACCCAAGACGGACAGGTCGTAGCAGAGAGTTCTGACTAAAAGTGATCCACTGGAGAAGGAAATGGCAACCCACTCCAGTAACCTTGCCAAGAAAATCCCATGAACAGTTCCAAAAGGCTACAAGATATGACGCTGGAAGATGAGCCCCTCAGGTCGGAAGGTGTCCAATATGCTACTGAGGAAGAGCGGAGGACTATTCCAAGTAGACCCAGAAAGAGTGAAGCGGCTGGGCCAAAGCCAATAGGACGTCCAGCTGTGGATGTGTCTGAGGTTGAAAGGAAAATCCAATGCTGCAAGGAGCAATATTGCTTAGGAACATGGAATGTGAGGTCTATGAGTCAAGGCAAGCTGGATGTGGTCAAAGATGAGATGATAAGATTGAACATTGACATCTTGGGAATCAGCGAACTAAAATGGACGGGCATGGGCGAATTTAATTCAGGTGACCATCATATCTACTACTGTGGGCATGAATCCCTTAGAAGAAATGGAGTAGCCCTCATAGTCAATAAAAGAGTGGGAAAGGCAGTACTGGGGTGCAACCTCAAAAACGACAGAATGATTTCAGTTCGAATCCAAGGCAAACCATTCAACATTACAGTAATCCAAGTGTATGCCCCAACCACTGATGCCGAAGAAGATGAAGTTGACCGGTTCTATGAAGACCTACAACACCTTCTAGAACTAGCACCCAAAAAAGATGTCCTTTACATCATAGGAGACTGGAATGCTAAAGTAGGAAATCAAGAAATAAACGGAACAACAGGCAAGTCTGGCCTTGGAGCGCAAAATGAAGCAGGGCAAAGGCTAACGGAGTTCTGTCAAGAGAACACGCTGGTCATAGCAAACACTCTTTTCCAACAACACAAGAGGCGACTCTACACATGGACATCACCAGATGGTCAATACCGAAACCAGATAGATTATGTGCTTTGCAGCCAAAGATGGAGAAGCTCTATACAATCAGTAAAAACAAGACCTGGAGCTGACTGTGGCTCAGATCATGAGCTTCTTATTGCAAAATTCAGGCTTAAATTGAAGAATGTAGGGAACACCACTAGACCAGTCAGATATGACCTAAACCATATCCCTTATGAGTATACAGTGGAGGTGAAGAATAGGTTTAGGGCACTAGACCTGGTAGACAGAGTGCCTGAAGAACTATGGACGGAAGTTCGTAACATTGTACAGGAGGCAGCAACTAAAACCATCCCAAAGAAAAAGAAATGCAAGAAAGCAAAGTGGCTGTCAGATGAGGCTTTACAAATAGCTGTGGAAAGAAGGAATGCGAAAAGCAAAGGTGAAAGGGAAAGATATAAACAACTGAATGCAGATTTCCAGAGAATAGCAAGGAGAGATAAGAAGGCCTTCTTAAATGAACAATGCAAGGAAATCGAGGAAAACAGAATGGGGAGGACTAGAGATCTCTTCAAGAAAATTGGAGATATCAAGGGAACATTTTGTGCAAAGATGGGCATGATAAAGGATAAAAAAGGCAGAGACCTGACAGAAGCAGAAGAGATTAAGAAGAGATGGCAAGAATACACAGAAGAACTATACAAGAAAGAGCTTAATGTTCCTGATGACCACGCTGGTGTGGTCACTGACCCAGAGCCAGACATCCTAGAGAGCGAAGTCAAGTGGGCCTTAGATAGCATTACTAACAACAAAGCTAGCGGAGATGATAATATCCCAGCTGAGCTACTTAAAATCCTAAATGATGATGCTGTGAAAGTGCTGCACTCAATATGCCAACAAATTTGGAAAACTCAGCAGTGGCCAAAGGATTGGAAAAGGTCAGTTTACGTTCCAATTCCAAAGAAGGGCAGTGCCAAAGAGTGTTCAAACTATCGCACAATTGCACTCATTTCACATGCTAGCAAGGTTATGCTCAAAATTCTACAAGCTAGGCTTCAGCAGTACGTGGACCGAGAACTACCGGATGTACAAGCTGGGTTTCGAAGAGGCAGAGGAACTAGAGATCAAATTGCCAACATGCGCTGGATCATGGAGAAAGCACGAGAGTTCCAAAAAAACACCTACTTCTGCTTCATTGACTACGCAAAAGCCTTTGATTGTGTGGATCACAACAAGCTGTGGCAAGTTCTTAAAGAGATGGGGATACCAGACCACCTTACCTGTCTCCTGAGAAACCTGTATGCGGGTCAAGAAGCAACAGTTCGAACCGGCCATGGAACAACTGATTGGTTCAAAATTGGGAAGGGAGTACGGCAAGGCTGTATATTGTCACCCTGCCTATTTAACTTATATGCAGAGTACATTATGAGAAATGCAGGGCTGAATGAATCGCAAGCCGGAATCAAGATTGCCGGGAGAAACATCAACAACCTCAGATATGCAGACGATACCACTCTAATGGCAGAAAGTGAAGAAGAACTAAAGAGCCTCTTGATGAGAGTGAAAGAGGAGAGTGCAAAAGTTGGCTTGAAACTCAACATTAATAAAACTAAGATCATGGCATCTGGTCCCATCAATTCCTGGCAAATAGAAGGGGCAGAAATGGAAGCAGTAACAGATTTTACTTTTTTGGGTTCCAAGATCACTGCAGACGGAGACAGCAGCCATGAAATTAAAAGACGCTTACTCCTTGGAAGGAAAGCTATGGCAAATTTAGATAGCATAATAAAAAGCAGAGATATCACCATACCAACAAAAGTTCGTATAGTCAGGGCGATGGTGTTCCCAGTAGCAATGTATGGTTGCGAGAGCTGGACCATAAGGAAGGCTGAGCGCCGAAGAATAGATGCTTTTGAACTGTGGTGCTGGAGAAGACTCCTGAGAGTCCCTTGGACTGCTAGGAGATCAAATCAGTCAATCCTAAATGAAATCAACCCTGACTGTTCCCTGGAAGGACAGGTACTAAGGCTGAAACTCAAATATTTTGGCCACCTAATGCGAAGAGAGGACTCTCTGGAGAAGACTCTGATGCTGGGAAAAACTGAAGGCAAAAGGAGAAGGGGAAGGCCAAGGATGAGATGGTTAGACAGCATCACCGATGCAACGAACATGAAAATGAGCGAACTCAGGAAGATAGTGGAGGATAGGAAGGCCTGGCGGGATATGGTTCATGGGATCACGAAGGGTCGGACACGACTTAACGACTGAACAACAACAACAAATTCATGTGTAGTGTGTGTGTTAGATGGGGGGGGGGGGCAGCCAGCCTGCCTACCTATCTTCCACAGGAGGAGGATGTGCCCTGAAGAGGAGACAGCTTTGGCCATGTAGAAGGATTGAATTTACATCTTACTGAGCAATGCAATTTAAAGAAAGGGCCAGAGCTCAACAACACAAACCAGCGTGGTATCTCATTCCCATACTCTGAAATATCTCCTGCCCCGCAAGCAACGACTCAGTTGTTGCCCTTATGTTCTGACAAGATATTCTATACCTAGTACTAGATTCACATGTCATTTGTTGGATTTAAGAAAACTGAGCTGTATAGTATGTTTTAGTAGCATATATTAATACATGGCACATTCTGAGTGCCTTGGATTACAAAAAGATCAAACCAGTCCATACTCCAGGAAATAAAGCCAGACTGCTGTCTTGCTTTGGGGAACACCCCACTCTGGGGACCCCAAATGATTCAACCCAACCTCTCCTTCTAGGAGCAAGTTTGTTCCCTTTTAAATGCCCGCTTCAACTAAAAACACTTCTTCCCTCTCAAATAGCCACAAAGCTGTGTGTAAAAACAAAAGCTGAACTCCTCTGGACAATTAACCCAAATTTATTGCTTTACAGCATCCCTTATCTCCAACACCGTAAATTATCCCAAAAGCAAAAACCCTTCTGCTAAACAGAAACAACAGTCTATCTCCCCCAAACCGGGCTCTTTCAGCTGGTGTCCAGGCAGGCAGCAGACTGGTTTCTTCCTTTCTCTGTCGGCTTCCTCCAGTCTCTGGTCCAAGGTCACCAGTCCTTCGGCTTCGCAGAGTGTGTCCAGCTGTCCTCCTGGTCGTAGCTCCTTTCTTTGGTCGGCTTGGCAGCATCCTATTGTCCCTCAGAAATCAGGCAGCGTATCCCCGTGGCAAGCTGGCAAGGCTTTCAGCAAGCCAGGATCCAAGAGCAGCAAGCGAGTCCTCAGCAAGATGCTTGAGCAGCAAGCCCTCAGCAAGATGAGAGTCCTGCTGCAATCTTGCTGCTTTTATACTCTTAAGTTCCAATTAGTGCTAATTGGGTGCAGCTGTGAGCCACACCCATTGCACTCAAAGTCCCAACTTCTTCCTAATTAGTAGCAACACCTGTGGGCCACGCCCAATTGCTTTCAGGTGTGCTTCCACCCACGTAGTCCTGGGTGTTGACCCTTTGCTGCCCAGTCCTGTCAAAGTCCTGTCAAAGTCCAAGTCTTCATCTGTTAACTCCTTGCTGCCCGGATCTGTCAACAAGGGTCCACTGCTGACACCACATTTGGCTCCTGCCAGTCTGCTGGATCTTCTTCCACTACAACTGCTCACTTGAGGGAATGATATTAAAGGCAAAACTAAAGTACTTTGGCCACATAATGAGAACAGGATACCCTGGAGAAGATGCTGATGCTAGGGAAAGTGAAAGGCAAAAAGGAAGAGGGGCCGATCAAAGGGCAAGATGGATGGATGTTATTCTGGAGGTGACAGACTTGACCTTGGGGGAGCTGGGGGTGGTGATGAGCGACAGGAAGTTTTGGCTTGGGCTGGTCCATGAAGTCACGAAGAGTTGGAGGCGACTGAACGAATAAACAACAGCAATTGGTACATTCTCAGTCCAATCCTATTCTCCCTCCCCTGCCGATGCAGCAACACCAAAATGGCTATCGCTGTATCCTGCAGGGTGGGTGGGTTGTGGAGGTCATCTTTGGATAAGGGAACATCCGTTCCCTTACCCTGGAGTAAGCCTCCACAGCGCGGAGGGGTCTACTCAGACCTGCCCTTCGAATTTGCTGGCACTGGTCCATGTGAACCCGTGCCATGGGATCAGGTTCAGGAAGAGGGCTGGGGCTCGGCAGCAGCCACCAAACCCCCAGACCCGATCCGCCCTGCCCCGTCGCCTCCCCATTCCTCATTCCATCCTCCCCTGCTCCCATTCCATATGGGCTTCCCATATATTTTTCAGAGGTTTGAAATTGTATAAATTTGAACCAAATAAAGTATGAGAGTAAAATAGATGTCAACATGTAATAATTACAAGCGCCTAATATCAACTGACTTTTTCTGTTGCTGTCATCTCTCTGATAAGTCTTATATTATGTATGTACAATACTATAAATTAATGCAAGGCATCTTTTTAGTGTGGATATATTTTTGTGTCCTCTTCTGTTGTTGGCTAAAAAATACAAAATTCAGTACAACAGAAAAGACTCGTGCTTGCATATAAAATTTTATGCTATGATTCCTTAATGTAAATTTTATCATATATGCGTATTGGTTTCATAGTCTTTGTTCTGCTCAGTAATCTTGTGGCTAAGGTTCTTCTTGGCTCAATATATATTTTCTTCTGAAAATTTCAGCTAAATTGGTAATCTTTTTTTCATTTAAGTTTCTTTTTAATTTCAGCAACCCTAAAGCAGCCTGTCAAAGAGTAAATAAGAAAGTCAACAATGATGCATCACTTAGAATTCAAAATTTGTCTATTTTGGTGAAACAAGTGAAAGTGTACTATCAGGTAGGTGATTTTTTTTCCTTCTTTAATATTTAAAAGGTGATGGGAAGGGCATTAATAACCGCAAGCTAAGCAGGTGTACACACTCACAGCCCAATCCTATTCAGTTGCTGTGCCAACGGTGCACAGTCACCAGCAAAAAGTCCGTTGTATCATAAGCCTGTTCTGGCATCGCATTGGTGCAGTGCAACAAGGGCCATATGCCAAGCCTGTCCTGGCAAAGGAACGCTGGCACAACCCTTTCCAGTTTTCAGCATCCATGGAAACACCGAAATAGCCCATTATCCATGGAACGACATCCTGATGTCACTGACATTGGCACCTCATCAGTGTGATGTATGGTGTGACTGCTGTGATGTTGGCACATCATCGGTGTGATGTCTCAAGGAGCCAATCACTGCATCCAGTCAGCAGTGGAAGCCAGAAAAGTGCTACCAGTGTGAACTGAGCAGGGGGCAGGTATGCAGCACCACTGCTATGAGGACACCCTCCCACCTTCCACTAAGAATGAGTAACAGTAACAGGCATCCCCCTGCCATGGAGAGATGCCCAAGGACATCACACACACGCTCACAGAGCAGAGCAAGGGTAGAAAGAGAGCCCCCTTAGAGGAGAACAGCCATGTGACACAAACACACAAGTCTCTTCATGGCAAGGGTTTAAGTCCATGTGAGGACATCCACCAGCTGGAGGAGCCCTTATGCCAGGGGAGGGACTGAAACAAGTCACTGTCATTGCACCACCTTACGTAGAGATACACTGGCTTATCTGGAGTATTGGATTGGGCTGTTGGTTGTGGATTTTTAAGCTGCCTTCTACTTATCTATTTGAAAAAACTGAAGATATTTAAAATACTGTACAATTTAAACTTGTGATATTATGGACTATTGATGTTTAACTTTACATTTGTTATCGGCTATGTAAAAATCCATAAGTTAAACATGGGGGAAAACCTAAGAATTACTGGTTATTGATGAGGCATGTGCGCAAATCTTGCTGCTTCCTAGGAATGCCTAGGGATGATGAGGAATGTGAGCAAATCTTACTGCATAGGGATGGTTAAGCAATTGGCACAGGGCCATTCCCTCCCTAGCTGGAGTGCAAATTCCTCTTGGTTCTCCTAACTTCAGTTAACTGTTAGATTGGTATTGGTGTTAACCACAGCTAGGGCTAGTCAGGTTTCATACTTAATCTATTTTTGAAGCTGAAGGGGGAAAGTGCATGACCCCGTGGTCCACTCCTGATGACTTAACTATGGTTAATCACTTTGCAGTTTTTCATCAGCACTGCCTCCTTCTGTGCTTTTTTATAAAGTAGCAG
The DNA here is from genome assembly GCA_026170595.1 of Plestiodon gilberti rubricaudatus. Lineage (NCBI taxonomy): Eukaryota > Metazoa > Chordata > Lepidosauria > Squamata > Scincidae > Plestiodon > Plestiodon gilberti. The sequence continues at coordinate 9,604,536 of JANXHW010000001.1, forward strand.
ATGAGACAACAGTAGCTTTGAGGGACCATAGCTCAGTAGTAGAGTATATGTTTTGCACAGAGAAGGCTTGGACTCCAGCATCTCCTAAAGGATCAGGTAGAAAGTGATTGGAAGATCTTTCTTCTCTTGATACCCCAAGAGATCAACTGCCAGTCAGACTGGACACTAGATGAACCAGTGGTCTGTGTCATAGACATTCAAGTACCATGTCAACATGCCCCCATTAGAGTGGGCACTGCTTTTTGCTTTCTGAACCTCTCTAAAAACCATCTACAAATTCAGAAAGCTCATAATGGTCCCTACACATTTCTTGACCTTTCTCTCCTTTCTGAAAGCTACAGCATGTTTTGCCCCTTTGATCATCTTAGGTATATAATCTCTTGTCTCTTTGCTTCTTTATTTTTTCCTGTGCTGTTCTTTGTATTTACCATATTTATACATTTGCCCTTCATCCAAGAAGCTCAAGGTGGTGCATGGTGTCTCTGACTTTGTATCTCTCAATAATTCTGTGAAATCAATAATGAATGTCTTTGGGCCACTCCAGGCCAAACCTAAATGTGATAGTAAATACATGAGCACAGAGCTTCTCAAACTGTGGTTTGCAACCCACTTGGTAGGTGGGTTGCCAGTTGGGCTAACTGCCCACCCTTGCCTCCGCCTGCCCACCCTTGTCTCTGTTTGGTTCCAAATGGAGCCAAACAGAAGCAACCGGAGGCTACTTCCAGGTCACAGCGTACCTTCTGCAGCTGCTCCCCCATTGCACCGGGCCCAGGACGGCCTTGGAAGGCCTCCGGAAGTGACTTCCGGGTCACTTCTGGTTTCGTCGACACTACTTCTGGTATCATCCGGAGGCTTTTCTGCAGCTTCTGGAGACTGTCCTGGTGGGTCGTGATGGGGGAGCAGCTGCAGAAGTTGAGTCACAGTGATGGGGACTTTGAGAACGCTGCATTAGTTACAGTCTTATTTATGGGTAGAAGTTTGGCTTCAGGTGTTGCCTGACAACTTTTTATTTCTTTTATTTGAATGTGTGACATGTGACAGACACCCTTTATTACATATGTACATAGCGTTGGATGCCTGCCAGGAGAGTACAACCCAGGCCAGTACCATAGTTTTGAGTTGGACTGATGGCAAGAGACCCCAGATCCAATGGTCCTTGAGGAAGGCCGCAATGCAATCTCCTCTCCTGCCACTCTAGCAGGTTGGCTTGGGAGAAGCCTTGTATAGCTTTCGTGTTTTGGAAAATTCCCCTCCTTGCTTGCACAATATATTTGAATCTGTGAACTAAAGCCATATCCTGGGAGCTTCCTGACTTGGAGCAAACAAAGTTGTTTGCAACACAAACGAAGGATCTCCAACCCTAACTGCTCTGTGTGGCTAAGTTCAGTCAATCAGTCAAGGATTCTATGCTAGTTGAGCCACTTGTCTCCAGGACTAGCTAAAAGTTTGTTGATGCAAACAATGGAAGCACCTGTTTAGGGCCAGGGTAATGAGTTCACCCCACAAAAGATCTACAAAAGGTTGAAAAGGTATAAAAAGCTGGGTCACTGTTAAATTGTGTTTATAAAATTTTTGCAGCTGTTTTGACAAAATAGACTTGGTCGTGTTTCATTCAGATTAACAAAGCTTTATTAAAGTTAGGTTCCTGGTTACAAATATCAGAAAAATGTTAAATATTATGCAGTGGACCCTTTTTATTCGCAGATCCAGGACCCATGGTTTTGACTTATTGCAGGTCCCGGATCCGCGAGGTCCACGTAAAAAAACCCTGTAAAAAAGGGGGGAATCCCCAAAATTGCCGTTTTACCTTTTAAAAGCCAAACCGCTGCATTTTCAAGGCTCCACGGGGCTTCTGCAGCCTTCCCGACCCACAATTTCTGAAAGTTTCTCACTCTGTAGATTTAAAATCATTATATGGAAATAAGCTCTATTGATTTCCATGGCAAGAATGTTATGTCTGGGAAGTCAGAGGGTTGGTTCCTCCTAGGACCTAGGGGGAGCATTTCATCTGTGTGGTATCTGTACTGTTGTGTTGCAGTTGAGCTAAACAAGTGCAACATTAAAAATATGCATTAAAATATGCATACTGAGGTCATGACGAGTCGTGAAAACTTGAGAATGTATTTAATTGCAACATTGTGTGCTGGAAATGCTGCCTGATCCTTAGTTGTATGACTGTAGCTAATAATGCTTCTGTTGATTTGTCTTTTTCTGAAGCAATATTTTATTAGCACAGCTTTTATTATAGTACAGTGCTTAGTTTTCAAACAGAGCTATATCTATAAAAATGTCACACTTTGGATTTAGTTCTTTAAAAAAACAACCAGAGAAGGTGAACTCTTACAAATACAGAAAATATGTACATCTCCAGTAAGTACCTCAGAAACTTTAGATACAGTTCTATGTTATTTCATGTTGTTGTTTACATAATCCTGGTTTTGTTTTATATCCTCTTAAAAAACTGGTCTGTGTAACTCTCTCAGAATACAAAGGACAATCTAAATAAAATTACACACTTGTACTGAAGATATTGCAAAATCCCTATTGTATAGAAAAACCAGTTTTGTGCTGCCAGAGCTGTATATTTGTAGCATCTGCTGTGATAGGTTTCCAGATGTTCCCAAGGGAATACTCACCAACTTTAGAGAATTAGGTGCTGTCTAGACTGGGGATTTTCTCTGATTACAGCTGTCGGTGGTATAGTTAGAATAGAGCAACTTCTGTGAGACTATTCATAGAATACTTAAAACAATATACCGGTAGCTCCATTTCCTTAAAAAGTAGATATTCTGAATCCTGAACAAAATCTTGTATAAAGTCACATTACATGGCACTTAAAAAAACTGGAAAACTGTTATAACTGGCATCTCCACAGCCATTAGCGATGTCAGTTAAATGAGTAGGGTATGTTGCCTTTATACACATCAGTAAACATGTGTACGGAGTACTGGGTGTGTGCCAGAAGAGCATGACCCAAACCAGTAACATGATGTTGATTACAGGACTTGTGGCTGGCAAGTGGTCTCAGATCCACTGGCCATCAAGTCAATGTTTTTGATCTATCAGTCTATCTCCCCCCCCACCCCATCTCTATCAAATGTAACCTTACTTGCTCCAAAATTCAAATTGGCTCCAAAATTCTAATGAAGCAACTGCACTTTGCAGGCACAGTAAATTTAACCTTTTGACAAAAACCTATCTCCTAGGAGCTTCCTGGCCCAGGAAAACAGGTTATCTACAAAACAAAAGGATTTCCAACTCTAGCTGTCCTTACCAACTCCTTGATCCAGAAAGGCTCTTCTTATGCTCTTATATTCCTGAATAAATTCAATCAAGGAGGCATGGTAATTAGCCAACAGACCTCTGAGCTAGCCACCACACCCTCAGCCAGGCTCAAAGATAGCACCCATGGAGGGCCATCAGCAAGCAAGGAAAGGTCCCTTGACTAGGTCACCCAATGTAGGATCCTATAAGAATCAGTGGGGGGGGAGCACCTGTAAAACCTCTGAGCACTAGACTCTCGTGTCTTTCATTCCTCTCCTTACATCCTACTTTGCTGTCGGTCTGTTGTGTGTTTGCCCTGTTGGTGCTACGTGAAGCCAACCCCATTCCAGCAACAATCCAAGAACCACCGTGCCGGTCGTTGCTCGGTATCAGTAACCCCATCAGTAACCCCATTCCCTTCTCTCTTTCCAGCCATTTCCTTGCTCCTGTCCCTGAGCACAGTTAAAGCCACTGGGCTATGGCAAGCTGGATAGCCAACCTTTGTGGGTTGCCTTGCTGAGTGCCCCTTCTCCCTGGGAAAGTGACTCTGGCTCTCTTGCCCTTATTCCTTCACTTTATTGAATCCAGGCTACTTCATAGATTTAAGGCCAGCTGCAATGCTCTCTTTCTATCTTTGAAATGTGCTTTGAACAGGAGAATTGTCTGGTCTTGACATCTTTGCCCCACAGCTTCTTCGCAGCACATTAAAGCTTAGCAGATACGGATCAGTAAACTTGGTCCCTGGCACAGCCTCACAAGTGATCTACACATTCCTCCCTGTCTTTCCTTGTCCTCATCTTGTGAGCAATCTAATTGCTCTTAGTACTTAGAAAATCACAAGCACTAAGTGTGTACTTTCTTTTGGTGTGAATGCTATACTTGAGTAATGTTTTTTAACTAGAGGCCTGCGATTAGCCTCAGGCCTCTATCGAACAAATCCTCTTAACCGATCCAGCAAGGGCTCCAGAACAAGGAGAATTCCCCCTTCTCAGCTCCCTTAGGAAACTTTGGGTATCAGTTAACAGTGTTTATTATACTAGCTCTCCCACCACAAGTGGGTGAAGTGATTTCATGGCCTGCTGAGGGACTCAGTCCTTGCCAGTAGCTTGTGGTTCAAGCTACAGAGAACTGTTCCCAGTCACAGCATCTCATGGTGTCACGAACACCATGAACCTTTCTCTCTTCTTCCCTCTCCAATTTCCAGTTTTTCTCTTTCCTCTGCACCCTAACCCCCCCCCCACTTTCTTAGCCCCTGATATGTCTGGGAAACCCACATAATTTCCCTAAGTCATCCTCCCCTTTTCCCCCTACATACTCCTTCTAAGGACTTTCTCCTCCCCTTTGCTCTTCTGCTTTCTATAGCAGCTGCTTATCTTTAGGGTCAAGCTGAAAGTGAATGGTTGGTTGATAGACAATATTGCGTTGACAATTAAAAATGTTCATAATTTTCGGGAATTCCGTTGTTTAATAAATAGCTAATACAAACTAAAGCATAAAAGATGTAAAATGTCTGACGTTTCGCTATCGAAACGTCAGACATTTTACATCTTTTATGTTTTAGTTTGTATTAGCTATTTATTAAACAACGGAATTCCCGAAAATTATGAACGTTTTTAATTCTGTTATATGGACGAGTCGTGAAAACCTGAGATTGTTTCTAATATTGCGTTGCTTTGATTTTGGCTCCCCTTCCATATTATTGTTATGTATCCCTACAAAGTTTGTTTTATTGTACCTTCACCTTTGCCTCCTCTTTCTTTCCCCCCTGAATCATAAAGCTGTGATGGCACAGTTCTTGTCTGTACGTCATTGCTGTACTTTCAAATCCTCGTAGGCCTAAATCAGTGTAAGAAATGTCTTATTAAAGCTATAGCTAGAATATAGCACAATATTTTTGAAGTTATTAGTTTCACAATTCATCTGTGATTGCTGGTTCTTTTTCACTGATGATAACTGTCTCCATGGTGAAAAGTGCCTTTCACAAACTTACAGTGCAATCCGACTTAACTTTTGTGTCTGTTTAACCAGCGGCGCAGCGAGAACGGGAGGCCCCAGAACAGAAAAGGGATTCAAATCCCCTTTGAATTCCTCTTTTGGAGGGGATTTGAATCCCTTTTCCGTTCTGGGGCCTCCCGTTCTCGCTGCACCGCTGGTTAAACCAGCACAAAAGTTAAGTCGGATTGCGCTGTTAGACTGGTGTGCCAACATTAACTCCTTCTGGACAGAGAAAGCCTGGCCTCAGTTATCCTGGCACTGATACTCTCCTGGTTGGACTCTTATAATGCCTTATTCATGGGGATGACTTCTGAAGGCTACACATAAACTACAGTTAGGCTGCAATCCTACCCTTGATTGGAAGTAAGTCCTATAGAACTCAGGAAGATTTACTTCTGAGCAGGTATGTATAGGATTGTGCTGCATGTGTGATAAGTGGGACCAGTCAAAAGGAATACCGGTACATCTCGCTGCTGCTTAAACAGTAGCACTGGCTTCATTCCTGGGCTCAGTTCATAGTGCTGGTGTTTTAACTTTAAAGCCCTACATGGCTTGGGACTGAGGAACCTGAAGGACTGCTTGTCTTCCCATGTCCTGAAAAATTTGCTTTTGAAGGACATGGTATAAATTTGTTGTATAAATAAAATGTACATTTTTCATATTTATGATGTGTCAGTTATTTGAGCCTAATGCACTGCCATAGGGGAGATTACCTGTTTATTTTATGAGGCGATACTTTGCACAGTATTGTGGAAGAGTTAGTGCAAGCATCATACAGCCTCCCACTCCACACACTACAGGCAGAAACAGTTTCTTGCCCAAAATGTGCTTTACTGCATGTCTTCTTTATGTCTCATAAATGCAGGGGAGGTCCAGTGACAACTCTTAGAAAACAAATGGCTCTAATAATACCCTTTGGTTCCCTTTACCGGCTGTCTTTTTATCTTCATGCAACTGGTTTGCCACACACCATCAATAGCACAGCAACCAATAGGCTTTTGATGGCTCTTCCACCATTTTTTATTTTGCATGAAAGTAATTGCCTTGCTCCTCTGGTTCTGTAACAGAGAGGAACAAGGAGAAGTATAAAATAGTAGGAACTTAATCTGGAAGTACGATAACATTTTGCTTTTTTAAATTAAAGAATTAAGAGCAGGGTCCATGGTGAGGAAACTCTGTTCTACTTTGCTAATGTTTGCTAAACTGGACAGATAAATTATTGTGTTTAATTTTATGTATTGTTTTAAATTATGTATATTTTTATCTTTGATGTTGTAAGCCACTTTGGGCATTTGCTTTGGCATGGGATAAGGCAGGGTATAATTTTTTAAAACAAATAAATAAATAAATATAAATTAAATAAATAAATAAATAATGTAATACCTATGTGACTGTGGCCAAAACAGGGAACTACATGGATTCTTAAGAATGTGGGAAGCCATTGGTGTAAACTTAAAGTAACTTCTGATTTTCACCATGTCAGCAAAATATTTTTCTGAGTGTATTTTGCTGCTGTAATTAAAACTACTTGAACCACTTGGAGAGATAGGTAAAAGGTAAAGGTATCCCCTGACAATTAAGTCCAGTCGTGTCCGACTCTAGGGTGTGGTGCTCATCCCCATTTCAAAGCTGAAGAGCCAGCGTTGTCCGAAGACGCCTCCGTGGTCATGTAGCCGGTATGACTCTCCTTGCCGCAGCACGTAGCATGCAGCTGGAACACGGAGCACTGTTTACCTTCCCGCAAGCGGTACCTATTTATCTACTCGCATTGACATGCTTTGGAACTGCTAGGTTGGCAGGAGCTGGCCAAGCAGCGAGCGCTCACCCCGTTGCGGGAATCGAACTGCCGACCTTTCAGTCGACAGCTTATGGTTCAGCGGTTTAACCCACTGTGCCACCCGCTGGCTTACTTGGAGAGATACTTTGAGCAAATGGCTTCTCGTGTGATTAGGAGCCCATGAAGTTTTTGATTTCAACAGCTGCCATGCCACTAAAGTACTATATGAAGCGTTTGTCTGACTCTACATAGTAAGTTGGGAGGGAATTGGAGGAAGTATCATGTTAGTTCTCTTGTGTAGGGACAGAAAACTGCCAGATTTTTGCAAACCATTGATATTGAGGAGCCTCCCCAGTTCTCTGAAAATGATGTTTTCTTTCCTCTCTGACCTACTCATTTTAAGTTCTTCCCAACCATTCACCATTACTCTCCACTGTGTATTGTGTGTAACATTAATGTGAGAGTTTTTGTATTTTTCTGGTACTCACCGGACCAGTTAGAATGTTCATGAATGCTCCATGATATTTGTAGCAGCACATCCAGTTTGTGCCAGAGGCTCCATTGTTGCTGCCACAAAATCCCTCATCACGTTACAAGTGTGTGTGTGTGTGGGGGGGGAATTGGAACAGCTTCTGTACTGAGGTAGTTTATTTCACTTGTGTTTACTTGAGCATAGTAATTAAGTCAAATGCTTGTATTTTTCCATATTTTATTTATCCTTTCTAGGAATAATTGTAAGAAAATTAAGTGATCTATAATATGTACGTAAGATACATTTTTAAAAAAACTGCTCAGTTTTTGCAACCAAGATCAACTGAAAAGTTGTGTGTTAGCACCACGTTTTAAAGGCATTTTTGCCCAAGGGTGTATATACGCATCTGGAGTTAAATGTGTACACCTATGGGCTGGGCGGAAGAAATGTAAAGCCACTACACTGGCTGTATGAAGAATTTCTCTACATTGCTGATAAGCCATTCTAGCTCAGCTGCTAACAGAGAGAACAAACATTAAGAGATTTAGTGCAAAGTTTGAAATTTAAAAAGAGAAATGATTTTTTAAAACACGTGGGAGCATCCAGGCTAGCATTTCTACTTTCAGGAGTTCCCTCAATGAATGGAAGAAGTGTTTTGCTCGCACAAGGGGACCTTGTACAAGCGGAAGAGGGAGCTCCTGATAGCAAAAATGCTTTTTGGGATGCTATCCATTAAGTGTATGGGTCTTCAAAAGTGTTGTATGTTTGAAAAAACTAAATCAAATAATTTGACCCCTAATAGATTTGAACTGTATTTGAAATTGGAAGTAAGCCTAAATAAATGCATTATTATTTTAAGACTACTACAGTATTTACATTTTTAGTTACTTACGAGGATGTCCCCATGGCTCTTATAAATGTTTATATTTGTTTCTATAGGAGACTTTGCAACAGTTGATTATGATGCCTTTGCCAAATGTCTTAATAATTGGTAAAAACCCATTTTCTGGTAAGTTCAATTTATTCAATTTAAAGCAGGCATAACTCCTGAATGTTTCATGGGTAATTGATTCAGACAAGAATTAACCATTAATTGAAGGGCTAGATAAAATTACAGTCAGATAAATCCTCTAGAATAATTAATTTCACTGCTGTCCTAGTTTTTGTTACATGTAATGGGCTTTTAATCTCATCTATTCTATTTTTACATCAGATGTGTTGATTGTTTCTTTTTTGGTACACACAAAATAAAGGGAACAAAGGAGGAATATACAAGGATGAGTTTATTGCCAAAATACTTGGAAACTTTTGACTTCATTAATAAAAGAATTTTAGAGATAACTGTTGATAATGCAGAAGAAATAACTGTGGGATGCCTTGGAGTTCTGCCGTTACTAAAGTCATTCAAAAAGGGTTTGGGTTCTACCGTATCTTATTCATCATCAGGGATCTACAAATTTATTGGGGGGGAGAGGATGCAAGGAAAGAGTCAGAAAGAGAAAGAGATAAAATGTGCCAGCCCCAGAAGAATAATGAATGCCAGGGTCCTATGAGCATTTTGAACCCAAAAATGTTATCAGTTCCAAGAGCATATGAAGCTGCTTTCTGCTGAGTCATAATAATATATAATATAATAATATACAGTATTTATACACCGCCTTTCTGGTCATTGGATTTCTCCTCTGACTTTATTCAAGGCGGTGTACATGGGCAGGCTGTTCTAAACCCCAAGGGGTGTTTACAGTATAATAACGTTCTAGTCTTTCATAGAACCCTTCATTCGAGATGTTGCTTTCACAGTCCAGCGCTCTCTCTCTCGCTCTCTCTCTCTCTCTCTCTCTCTCTCTCTCTCTCGCTCTCTCTTTCTCTCTCTCTCTCTCTCTCTCTCTCTCTCTCTCTCTCTCTCTCTCTCTCTCTCTCTCTCTCTCTGGCGTTCGCCTCAGCACGCTTCAGCTTCAGATAACACAGGCAACCTTGATTGTCACTCAAGCGTTGCAGCTGCAGCTTCACTCCCCCACAAAGACTCTGCAGCTTATCAGCTCGGCATGCCAGCAGCTCTCCGACAGACTTCCGGCTGTCTTGAACTGCTGTCCTGCAGATCTTCAGGCAGATTTATGATACGAACACTCTACGTCCTGAGCCAGACATCCTGCCCATACCATTGGTCCGTTGTCAGTGTATTGTCTACGCTGGGAAGCAGCAGCTCCCCAGGGTTTTAGATCGATGTGGAAAGTATGCAGACCAGAATTCTTTTTTTGCAGGGAAAATGTGCTTTCCCATTGCATGTCTACATAATTTCTTGAGTTCTTAAAATGCATTTTTTCCTGGGGACGGTGGCAGCGATCTCCGCCCCTGCAAACACTCAGAATTCTCCCCACAAACTATGACAACCACTGGTCTGAGGGACCTGATGGCCCACCTCAGTGCTTGTTCTGCGGGAAAGCAGCAAATCTGGTAGCTTTATATCAGCCAGGGCATCAAATTGACTCTCTGGTACCATGGACTTCCCAGGCTAGGAGGATTAGGAACTGGGTTCTGAACGTCCCAGGGGGAACTGTCTTTAATTCTTTCCTGACCAGCAGCCCAAGTGATTCAAGGAACCAATCTCCGGCCCACTTGGTAGCACCTGACGAGGGTCAGTGTCATAGATCAGATTGGGTCAGGTACGTGCGGAAGGTCAGTGCTCAGCCACACTCTAGTGACCTGGGTGACAGACCCACTGTTGCTCTGTGTCCCTGCTCCATCACTTGATATATGTCTTCATCGTTTACCAGGCAATGGGGGGGGGGGGATAGAGCAGCAGAAGCCTTCCCTTTATCTTTTCAGGTTCCATTTTAAAATTCCTAGATGCCCTACCCACCACTGCAGTGTTGTGAGCTGAATTTTAAATTACACTGAGTAAGACAGAGGAAGGGCTGCTGCTTACCGCTCCCCAAAACACGATAAGTCAGAGGACACTTACTGGGCAATGGAGGGGAACCAATGGCCACAGCACACACAGTTATTGTGTTCCTGCTACGGTGATGGCATGAAGGCTGAGTCTTGTTTGTCTCTTGTCCAGTTTCGGTGAAGGTGGGGGGTAGCTGGCGTGCACATGCATTCACATAAAGGGAGCTTGTGCCTGTGGACCTCCACCCCCAAAGCTAGCATAGACCCTGAACCGTAGCTCTTTGTACAGCATCCTGCAGTTTCTAGTAATGACCATGTGTCTCTTAAACCCAGCACAATCTAGTATAAGCTAAGGGAGCATATTAAATACATAGAGGATCAAAATGTTCAATACTCATTTAAATGTATACATATACCGTGTATTGTGTTTAAAATATTTTCAGAACAAGGCACTGAAGAAGTAAAAAAGCTACTTCTGCTCTTGCTTGGCTGTGCAGTTCAGGTAAGTCTACTTATACAGCTTCTCATGGTGTTCCCGATGGATTTATTCTTGGAGGCAGAGACTAACGGCAGATTGTGGTCCTCATATTCCAACAGTCCAATCATATCCCCCACCATCTTCCGCCATGCAGCTGTGCTGACGGAGCACGTGCTGCATGCTATGGTGGAGGGGGGGGGGGATCAGACGGCCACTGAGAGGCAAGTCAAAATCTTTTTTACTTACCTCTTGGTAGGCCACCTGGGTGTCTTCAGACCTATGCCAGCTATTTTGCTAGTATAAGTTCGAGTTGAGGAAGGGATGGGGCGGGATGAAAAAATGCGGATAGGATCTTACGTGCACCTTTGTATGTGTATGTGACAGAGAGAGGGAGGATCTTTAAAATGCAGCTCCCAGGGTGATCCTTGCAAATGGCAGCCTCCCCCACCCCACTCCCTGAGGCAGCATGAATCTTTAAAATGCAATGGCTATGATGAGACTGAGTGGCAAAGCTGCTCCCTCTGAGCCTCCACTCCCAGGCTACAGTCCCTTGTCTCTCCTCCTCCTCCAGACACCCTCCTCGAACCCTCCAGACTCCAGCCATTGGGAAGAACCAGACCAAATTATCTAATTCAAAGAATTGCACAAATCTTTAATTTTCACCCTCAAGTTATCAAAGGGTCATAGCAAATGTCAGGATTTTTGACTCAAAACTTGCCCCTCGTCTTATATGTGAGATCGCCTTATATGAAGGTATATACGGTAGCTGCTATGACAGAATATTTGATCTAAACATGGTCTGACATTTCCTCTGTTAGGAGTTTTTTTCCCTTGCACATGTTGTTTAGAGTCTCAATGGGCAACTTTCCTCTGACAGACTGCCTTTAAAACAAGCTTAAATCTCATACATGCTGTCACCATGTCTAAGGAAGATCACTTTGAAGGAACAAGCAGAAGGAACGAGTTTGGAATGAACGTTCTTCAATAAAAATGAAGACTCACTTGTCCATTTAGGCTGGGGTAGAAACTGTTAACACAGAACCTGTGTCACTATCTCACAACGCAATCCTACCTAGAATTCCACTAGCGGAGCAATGGTTCTGCCAGCGCCGGGTGTCGTAAACATGCCGAAAGGCACGTTTTTGACACCCGGCAAGTAAGCTGTGCCGGCGGGGAGGCTGGCATTGCTCACTCTGCCCGGGCGGACACAGATGGGTCGTGCACCAGCTGGTGGGGAGGGCGGACCTGGGTGGAAAGGGAGGGGTGATTGGCGAGCTAGGCCAGGGATGGGGGAGGGATCAGCAGCAGCGCGCTCCGCTAAATCCTATCCCCCATCCCCTGCCTGGCCGTCCTTACACTGGCTCTTTAGATTTGTACCGGAAATTTTGCCGGCACACATCTGAGGAGGCCATAAGAACATAAGAAGAGCCCTGCTGGATCAGGCCAAAGGCCCATCTAGTCCAACTTCCTGTATCACACAGTGGCCCCACCAGATGCGTCAGGGAGCACACAAGACAACAAGATACCTGTGTCAAGTCGCCACCCCCTTGCACCTGGCACAGAGGTTGGCAATGTGACGCTAATACAGCAGCAGGTACAAATGTGAATTTAGAATATTGTTCCCATACCCACATAAATTAGTGCAGCAGCAGCAGCGTCCTAAAAAAAATGAACACAATAGATTAATCTTTAAGTTATTTTTCTTAAATTAAAAAACTGATTTACACATTGCACATATTAGAGCACCAGTATCACAGCTCTGGAGAACTGACAGCTTGCAAACTTCACTGCCAAGATGTCGCTTAGTGAACACAGTGATGAACGGCCTTCATTCCTCAGAATGTCAGCTTGCTGTGTCAAAAGCAATGTTTGTTTCGCTTTTAAGTTCATTCCAGTGTCTGGACCATAGGGTAGCAGATTTTTCCTTGGTTTGAGGATTACAGGAGAGCCGTCATTGCAGTCTGATTTATTGGTTTTAGGCAGTTTAGGCCCATTGCTCCTGCTGGAGCTCTTCCTGGAGGAATCCTGAGGAGCGCTCCAGCTCCACCAGTGTGGGCCAAATCCTGCCTAGGATGCAGCGGCCACCCTAGGTGCACCGCCGCTGCATTCTTTGGACTTCAAGTCTTGCAAAGGATAGGATTAGGTTTGTCAGTCATTAATGTACAGGTGAGTATTAGTGAAACACCATGCTTTTATATCTATATCAAAATCTTTTGATAGATTGAAACTTTCTAAAATGGATACATTACCAATAATTGTCAGATACGTGACACAACTGACAAGTTGTCTTTCGCACTCTATTGTGGTATTTAATTAATTGTTCTGTAAACAAACCCTTACTATATTGCATACGTGGTTGAGAAAATCTGAGAGATTTTTGCACAATTCCATTAAACCAACTCTAGAGTAATTTTTGGTTAATATGTCTGTTTTAGTGTCAGAAGAAAGAAGAATTTATTGAAAGAATCCAAAGTTTAGACTTTGATACAAGAGCAGCTGTTGCCGCTCATATACAAGAGGTATATATATTTTTTTTTACTATAAAATCTTCTTCCTTCAAAGAATTTTGGAAGCAGTCAAACATCTTGAACATCCTTTTTTAGAAGAATGTGAATATTTAGAGGGCTACACAGACAGAAGTTGCATGGAACGTGCTGTGAAAATTGATAACTCAGTGTTCTTGTTATCCTATTGTGAGCAATAAATGTTCTAACTGCAGACAGAAATAAAGATTAGTATGTCACTCAAAGTCCAAAGAATTATACCCTGATATACCTTATCCAGCTTTAATGAGATGCATGGGTTTTGGTGACCCACAATCACTGTGTGAACTCTAATATTGGATTATGTTATGATAAACTCACTATAGATTTCCAAACTGTCTGAAGAAGGAACAGTTCTGATCAATTGGAAAATAGGTTCTTCTGGAAGAAGGAAACTGTAGGTGAAAACCAAGTTTTCTATCTTGAACTGTCCTTAGTAGGTTGTTCCTGACTAAAGGATCTAGCCCTTTCAGTCGGTTTCTTGAATTTGTTGAATGATTGTTATCATTTTTAGGAATGTCTAATGTAAATCCTTCATGTCCAACAAGGAGTAAAATTGTTTTACAGTACTGTACTTATTTTGCGCATACACACGCGCGCGCAGTTACACATGGCCTTTCACCTTCAAATGGGAGGGCGCTCAAGGAAGCTACCTGTAACAACAAATGCAATAATATAAGAAACCAAAATCCAAACAAAATGAGAACCATAACAGCACCAGTAAACTACCCAACAACAGTACCAGTAACAAAACAGAACAAATGCAGTTGTAATGCAGAGCTTGGCTAGAGACAACAGGTTGTGTGGTGTGTTCTGGGTGAAAGCTGGAAGCATGTAGGTATGTGTAGCAATCAGTGGGTTTTCAGTATAGGGTGGTGATTATAAGTCCATCTCTGTCATGTGGTTGCATAGTAGTATCCACAAAGTGAACCTCCTCTGAGTGATTCATGCTCCTGGTGATGGTGAAATGAAAGCTGATGGAATTTCACAAGAGTTCCTGCCCATGAGTCCAGATAATAAAGATGTTGTCAGTGGATCTCAGATACAGGGTTTGGAGGACTGGAGCTGAGGACGTTTTGTTCTGAATCAGCTATGGGCATACCTATGCAGAACTGACTGACTTGTTTGTTTGGTTTCAGTGAGGCTTGGGGCCAAACTAGACATTTGTGTGCACATCCCTTGCTTGGTGGAATGGTTACTTTTGTGCTTGTGCCTAGCTCCATCCATTGTTGCTTTGTTGCTCTGTGATCAGGGAGCTCTGCCCCTTTTTACCCTAGTGGTGAAATGTCTAGTCTAGTCTAGTCTGTATTTAAGAAGGAATGTAAGAAAAGTGCAGTCTAAAGAAAAGGGAAATTTATTTATTTATTTTTTATTTTTCACATTTTTATACCGCCCTTCTTCCAAGGAGCTCAGAGTGGTGTACATATTTCCTCCCCTCCTTTTTGTCCTCACAACAACCCTGTGAGGTAGGTGGGGCTGAGAGATAGTGACTGGCCCAAGGTCACCCAGGAAGCTTCGTGGCTGAGCAGGGATTTGAACCTGGATCTTCCAGGTCTGAGTCCGACTCCCAAACCACTACACCATCCTGGCTCACATTAAGATCTAGTTGGTGAAATACTGTATATGAGATATGAAATATGGAAGACAAATAGGGATCCCACTTAGAATGCACTTCACCTGATTTAGATAAAACCCAATACATGATCTACCATAATTATGTGTGTAGATCATACTAGATTAGTACTGTACATCTTTAGTACAGTATCTTTTGATGTTCTCTGGGCATCTATTGATCCTATTGTTTTGGATTCTTTTTAGTTTATATAGCCTGAGGATGTGGACAGGATCCTTTGGAGGGCGAGACAGTCTGCCTGCCCTCTTGACCCTTGCCGAGCCTCACTTATATGATCAGTGTAGGGAGTGCGTGCTTCCTGGGATGGTGAAAATGGCAGTAGTGCACCTCCTCTTGAAAAAGCCCTCCCTGAATCCCAAGGACAACCTTTAACCACTTTTGAACCTCCCCTTTCTGGGCAAGGTGATCAAGCAGATGGTGGCGTCTCAACTCCAAAGGGGCCCTGGATGAAATGTATTGTCTAGGACGATCCCTTTCAGTCTGGCTTCCAGCCAGGCTTTGGGATGGAGACAGCCCTGCTGAATGACAAGCAGGGGGAGTGCGTCCCTGTTGGTCTTCCTGGTCCAAAAGCAGCTTTTGACACCCATTGACTATGGTATCTTCCTGGGGTGCCTGGCTGAGTTGGGGCTTAGGAGCTTGGCTTGGCTTTTCACTCAGTTTTGGCTGAAGGTGAATACCTGCTTAGAGTCCTGGCCATTGTGGTGTGGGGTTCCACAGGGTTCTATCTTATCTCCCATGTTTTTTAAAATCTACATAAAACCACTGAGAGAGGTCATCTGAGGATTTGGAATGGGGTTCCATTGATATGGTGATGAGACCCAGCTCTTTCCTTCCCATCAAATACTGGGAGGGGTACTTACATATGTTGAGGGAGGGTGAGTGTTTCTTTGTGAATTGGGGGGGTTGATTGTGTTATTGTGAGTAGTTGGAGTGGTAGTAGGTAGTAGTAGTAGGTCTTGGAGTGTTGCCTGGAGGCATTTGGGTACTGGATGAGGGATAACAAACTGAAATTAAATCCGGACAAAACAGAGCTCCTCTTGGTCTGAAAATCTGTGATGCAGATGCTGGTTTATTAACCTGTTCTGAATGGGGTTCACTTCCTCTTCAGAAACAGGTGCGCAGTTTTGGAGTCTTTCTGAATACACAGCTTCTCTTAGATCGCCAGGTGGCAACTGTGGCCAGGGGGGCTTTTGAACAGCGTAGGCTGGAGCGCACGTTGGGGCTGCACCTGAGTTGGTCAGATCTGACCACAGTGGTCCATTCCTTGGTGACTTGGTTAGGTTACAGCCAGCCCTCTAGGGGGTGCAGGGGGCCCGCAGGCTTCCCTGCACCCAAGATTATCTTCCAAAGGTGACTTGAAGCTGCTTCCGGTTTTTGCCAAACCCAGGAAGTAAACCAGAAGTAGCTTCAAATCGCCTTTGGAAGCTAATCTGGAATGCAGGGAGGCCTGCAAAAGGGTCCGCGGGTCCCCAACACTGTCCAGAGGACTGGTGTGACCCCTGGTAAGTCCCCCAAAAACCTTTTTCTGCCAGCACGATCCCATTTTTTATTGTGTAGTGTTTTATTATGTGTTTTATTGTTTTTATGAATAATGTTAGCCGCCTTGGGTATTCACTGATGTGAAGGAAAGGTGCGATAATAATTCATTAAGTAAATGACAGTTTCACTTCGCTCTGATTTTATTCCCTGTAGGTAACTCATAATCAGGAAAATGTGTTTGATCTCCAGTGGATGGATGACAGTGCTTTGTCACAAGACTATATTGAGCCTCTCCTAAAAAATATGGCATCACATTTAAAAAGACTTATAGATGAGCGAGATGAGCATTCTGAGGTATGTGTCTCAGCAGTTTCTCAGTTCTGATGTTTGGAATTACTTAGTCATTAACAAATTGAAGTGCTATTTAAGAGAGAGAGAGAGAGAGAGAGAGAGAGAGAGAGAGAGATGCTTTTTTAAAACACATCTTTTTCACTAGTATTGGGAATGACTTTGGCCAAATTGTGCTCCTATTAGGATTCCTACTATTGTTTTTGAGTCTATATTACAGCCCAATCCTATTAGGCTTTAATGCTGGTGGAACATGCATTCAGTCAGCAGACACTCCAACAGTGTGCAGAGGTGTGTGTTGCTGGAGCTCCGGTAGGAAGGCCTCAGCTGTGCTGCACCGCACTGCGCGCGGCAGTCCCATCGGGACCCGCCAAGGCAGGTACATTGGTGGGGGAGGGCAGATGCAGCAGTAGCAATTTAGGCATCACTGCATCGGCGGGGGGGGGGAACCATAGGATTGGGCTATTAGTTTGTTTCCTATGGCTTTGATATGTTATTACTACATACCATAAGTAGTATTTTCCTATTCACATGCATCTGTCTGAAAAAGATTTTGTATTATATCTTAGACTATCGTAGAACTCTCTGAAGAACGAGACTCTCTTCATTTTCTACCTCATGCATCAGCAGCACAATCACCTTGCGGCTCTCCAGGCATGAAACGTACTGAAAGCAGACAGCACTTGTCAGTGGAACTAGCAGATGCCAAAGCAAAGATCAGAAGGCTTAGACAAGAACTGTAAGTATACAATTAAGAGCTGTAAATTATCTGAGAAACTCCATGAGTCCTCTGAAAAGGAGGGAAGTAGGGCGATCACAGGATAAGTACTCTTTTAGCAACATTTCATGCTATTTCTATTGTCTTAAATACAGTGCTTTAGGCTGCAATCCTATACACATTTACCTAGGAGTAAGTCCCATTAATTTAGTGGGGCTTATATCATAGGCTTTGCACTGTTATTCATGCGGACACGCATAGGCTTGCACTGTTATTCTCCTGTCAAGTTCATGTGACTGGCTATATAAATTATAAAAGGGCCAGCGGGTGGCGCAGTGGGTTAAACTGCTGAACCATGAGCTGTCAATCGAAAGGTCGGCAGTTCGAATCCACGACGGGGTGAGCTCTCGTTGCTTGGCCAGCTCCTGCCAACCTAGCAGTTCCAAAGCATGTTAATGCGAGTAGATGTGCAAGGTACCGCTTGCGGAAAGGTAAACAGCACTCCGACGCGCTGCAGCAAGGAGAGTCGTGCCGGCCACATGACCGCAGAGGCGTCTTCAGACAACGCTGGCTCTTCGGCTTTGAAATGGGGATGAGCACCACACCCTAGAGTCAGACACGACTGGACTTAATTGTCAGGGGTCACCTTTACCTTTACCTATATAAATTATATGAAGAGGAATTCTATGCTATTGTGGTCAATTTGTACAGTTGGGAAGATGGAAATGGAACCTGCATTTCTGACGGCTTCCAATCAGCCATTTTGAGAATGGTTTAATCTTAGTAAAATGCAAAGCCTCTGATCCCAAGAATACTTAACAGTAACTTTCAAATAACGTTTGGAATGTGACTGTAAGCCGCTCAGTTATTTCAGTAGGACCTGCTTCCAGTTAAATGTCCTTAGAATTGGGGTATTTCTCTTGTGTTTATTCAGGTAAAATGTATATGCTTTTCAGGTAATGCAATTTGGCTCTTGTATTGTGTGTGTGCGTATTAATGATTGTATGTGTATTGCTAGAAGGGCAACGGTTCTTTTTTGATATGGAGAAAAGGAACAGAGCAGTCGGGAGACTGACAGAAGCCAGGATTTATTACCTTGCAGGAGCAACAATTTCCTTAAACAGATAAAACATAATACAGCATTCTTGCATCCCTCCAAGTAAAAGTGGCTCCTCCTTCTACAGGACGTGTCCTTCTCATGTGCAACTTTGCATGTGGCCCATCTGCAGCTCGAGCCCTGAGGAAAATGTAGCTGATGCAGTCCCCTGAGATTTTGCTTCATCTAGGCACGTGACCCTGGCTTAATGCCTAGAACAGGGGTTCTTAACCAGTGGTACTAGTACCACCAGTGGTACTTCGACCAACTGCTGATGTTACTTGGACCCGCTTCAATGCGGCACTTTTGTTGTTGTTGTTCAGTCGTTAAGTCGTGTCCGACCCTTCGTGATCCCATGAACCATATCCCGCCAGGCCTTCCTGTCCTCCACTATCTTCCTGAGTTCGCTCATTTTCATGTTTGTTGCATCGGTGATGCTGTCTAACCATCTCATCCTTGGCCTTCCCCTTCTCCTTTTGCCTTCAATCTTTCCCAGCATCAGAGTCTTCTCCAGAGAGTCCTCTCTTCGCATTAGGTGGCCAAAATATTTGAGTTTCAGCCTTAGTACCTGTCCTTCCAGGGAACAGTCAGGCTTGATTTCATTTAGAATTGACTGATTTGATCTCCTAGCAGTCCAAGGGACTCTCAAGAGTCTTCTCCAGCACCACAGTTCAAAAGCATCTATTCTTCGGCGCTCAGCCTTCCTTATGGTCCAACTCTCGCAACCATACATTGCTACTGGGAACACCATTGCCCTGACTATACGAACTTTTGTTGGCATGGTGATATCTCTGCTTTTTATTATGCTGTCTAAGTTTGCCATAGCTTTCCTTCCGAGGAGTAAGCGTCTTTTAATTTCGTTTTTGCTGCCGAGAGGCTCCTGCCTTTGGCCAAGCCTCTTGGGAATGCTAAAAAGGGCCCTCCCACCTGCTCAGAGCCTCCTGTTAAGGGTTTGGCAGGGGTTTGCCCTCTCTGGAGTGATACAACCCTCCTGCCAATAGCCCAAGATTTGGATATTTGATTGGTTCTCTAGCAACAGGGGCTCTTGAGCTGCTCTGGAAAGCCAAAGAGTCCTTGGTGCAGTTCATAGATGAAGTAACATAAACGTAATACAGTAGGCTACCACCACCTGGGGTTAGGCCACACTCTCCAGCCCCCAGGCACAGGAGGTGTACCAGCAATAGTTGGCTGTTTGCATAAAAAGAACGCAAAAGTTCTGCAGTCTGTTTTGGCAGTGACGTGATCACATCATCATGTCACTGCGAAAACGTCCGAGTTGCTGAGCTCCATGTTGAAAGTGGGTCACAGGGCGAATAAGACTGAGAACCACTGCCCTAAATCCTAGCTTTGTAGACAAATTACTGGTAACTCTCAATTTGCACCTTTTTACCTGTTTTTGAAACAGTGATTGAAAATTTAATGGCCTCTTAATGTGATTTGCGCAGGCTCATTTTTTTAAATAACACTCATTTTTTAAATAATTGCGTTCTTAAACCCCAAGAATGAGTCCCCCCCCCCCAAAAAAAGCTGTGAACCCTCCCATGCTCCTATTTGAATCCTGGAGGGACTTCACGCAGCAATCTGGACACTGGCTGCAGTGCTGCGTCTCTCTGCCTCTTGTGAGTTTTTCCCCCCAGAGTGGATTTTGCCTGTCTGGAATGGACTCTGCCTTTAATCAGCAGGCAGGCTTGCAGGCAGAGTCTATTTCAGCCAGCCTACCTCCTAGCCAGAGGAGACTGGAAAAAAAAAACCTCACAGAGAATGACTAGGCACTGCAGCGAAGCCAGACCCAACGGACAGAGATCCCAAGAGCGGAGTCATGTTCCTCTAGGATTTAGTTGGAGTGTGGAAGGTTTTACAGCTTTTAGGAGGGATGCGAGTAGGAGGAGCTGGGAGCGGGAGAGTCATTCTTGGGGCTTACGAACAACAGGCACAAAAAGCCCCCCCCCCACGAGCACCGAACTTGATCACCAGGGCTAGTGAGATATCAACATCGGTAACCTTGCTCCCAGTAGTCTCTCTCTGTAATTGCCATTCATTAAAGTGAGCACATGTGGACCATTTCCTTAACCCATGCTGATCCCATTACACTCTGTGGGAAAAACTCTCTTCATTTGCACATTTTTTATATAAGCAAGATTTTTCAGGAACCTAACCCCCATGTAAATCAAGAACTGCCTTTTGTAATATTTTGATGCTATTGTTGAATGAATGTTCCCTACTTGGAGGGCTCATTTGAAGCAACTCAGCAATCCTTACCACAATCCTGCATATGAATAACTTTGAACCTTAATTGTTTTGACCTGTATTAGCATTTTTATGCTGCAGGGTTGCAGATACATTAGCAGAAGCCCCAACACATGCTGGGCCACCACTGCCCACTATAGGCATTCAGTTTACGTGGAATGAGTCAGTAAACCAAGATTTTTTTATTTTTTTATTTTTCACATATTTATACTTCATCTTGGCTAATTGGTGTATTTTTCATCCATGATCTGTTATTGGACAGCAGCAATGATAGTAGTCTGGGAGAGACGAGACTCCCATGGTCCTCGCATATTGAGTCAGAGGATGAACATGATAAAGAGGCACTAATGTCCCAATCCTACCCCTCACCATTGTATGTGATGCAGACGTGCTGACGGAGCACGTACTGCATCAACCAGTGGGGGGACGACAATGACCAGAAGGTCAGCCAGGGGAAAGAACATTTTTGTTTACCTATGGGTTGGCTTTGTAGTTGCCTATGGGTCTCCTTGGACCCACTTTGGCTATGTATCTGGCGTAAGTCCGATGAGAGAAAGAGGGTAGGAAGGGTTGGAAAATGAGGGTCCCTCATTGAGGGATAGGACCCAGCATGCATTTTTGTGGCTGAGATCCATCTCCTCCCGCCCCCTTTCCACCCCTGCCCTCCCCCCATAAACTATGTCCTCTGCTGACTTACCTGGGTCAGCAGAGCGTCTGGGCAATTCTGCAGAATGTCCGGAGCCGCTGGCCAGTTCTGTGTGTGATGGCAGCACAACGTTTCAGCCATCACTGGGCCTTTTATGCCAGTGGCTGTGAGTTACAGTATAACCTGTACCTATCAAGATCCCTAAACAAAACTCTTTTTACAAGAGTCTAAAACCAGCAGAGTTAATTGTTATCTCTATTCAATTCCCTTTCCGCCCCAGCACAACACACAAAGTAATACATTTTAGTCGTCATGAGCACTGAAATGCAATAAAAGAAACAGATCTCATTTTCTGATGACTGGATTATTACACGTCTACTGAAATGAGCCTGCCCAAGATATTCTGTAAACAGCTGCACTAAGAAAATTAATGCAAATTGCTGTTATTAATTTGACTGACAGTTAATAGCCTAAACAGTGAACACTGGTGTATTCTGTATAATTAAAGACTATTCCTTTTTCATTGTAGTTGAAGCACTCAGTTGGAAGTATAGTCATGACTGAGAACATTTGAACAGTATTTGCAATGTTTTAGAATTTTATTTGTAAATACATCCTTGCTAGACATGAAATGCTAAATATATTTTAATGATTAAGTTGTTAGCAGCTGTTAGTACTGTGCATTATAAATTACATTGCATTTAACAAATATATACCATACAAAAAATAAGTGAATATATGGAAGAGGCCGTTATTTTGATTTAAGGGCTTTCATGATTTAAGACACTCAGTGCATTAGAGTTCCTTAACGTATTAGTGTGATGGTGTATAGAATAATACATTCAGTACAGTAGGGCCCCCGTATCCACAGATCTGCTATCCACAGATTCACTAATCCAGGGGCCTGCACTCCTCCCCGTGCCCATTACCTTCATTATGTTGCTGTCGCTGGTGCCAAGCAGGTGCATCGCTCTCTTCACCAAAATGCTATAAGCCAGCATACTGGCTTATAGCACAGAGCAGGCAAGCAGCCTGAATACTAGAGAGGCTCCCGAACATTAAACAGGAACCATGCTGGCTTATAGCGTTTTGGTGAAGAGATGTTCTTGCTTGGCGCCAGTAATAGCAACATATTGAAGGTAATGAATGCAGCGGGGCGCGAAGGATAGTGTTTGCACTTTTCCGCAGTTTCAATTAACCGCTGTAAGAGCTGGAACCTATCCCCCCACGGATACGGGGACCCTACTGTAATTGTGTTCCCATGGCTACGTTTATGAAATCTATTAGCATTATTTCATGCTGCTTGAAAATTAAGCCTCAACAATGTTGATTGGTTTTTTCCATGCTTGTTTTCTGATTCAAATGAGATTATCAAAATCTCATGCATGAACATTTGATTCCATCTGTTTTCCCATCTTCTAAATTTGTTGATTAGATTTAGCACCTTCAGTTTCTTGAAAGTTGGTGGGTGGGGGCAGGTCGTCTTTGTATCCCTTGAGACCGGTGCTTTTCAACTTATTCATAAATGACCTGGGGATAAGCAGCGAGGTGGCCAAGTTTGCAGATGACCCTAAACTTTTCCGGGTGGTGAAGACCAGCAGGGATTGTGAAGAGCTCCAGAAGAATCTCTCCAAACTGGGAGAATGGGCAGCAAAATGGCAGATGTGCTTCAATGTAAGTGATGCACATTGGGGCAAAGTGATGCACATTGGGGCAAGAAATCAAAATTTCACATATCACTAATGGGTTCTGAGTTGTCTGTGACGGATCAAGAGAGAGATCTTGGGGTGCTGGTGGACAGGTTGATGAAAGTGTCGACCCAGTGTGCGGCGGCTATGAAGAAGGCAAATTCCATGCTCGGGATCATTAAAAAAGGGATTGAGAATAAAACGGCCAATATCATTATGCCTTTGTACAAATCGATGGTAAGGCCGCATCTGGAGTATTGTGTCCAGTTCTGGTCACCACACCTCAAAAAGGATATAGTTGAATTGGAAAAGGTGCAGAAAAGAGCGACCAGAATGATTCGTGAGCTGGAGCACCTCCCTTATGAGGAAAGGCTACAGTGTTTGGGACTTTTCAGTCTAGAAAAAAAGTGCCTGAGGGGGGACATGATTGAGACGTATAAAATTATGCATGAGATGGAGAGAGTGGATAGAGGGAAATTCTTCTCCCTCTCGCACAACACCAGAACCAGGGGACATGCACTAAAATTGAGTGGAGGGAGAGTTAGAATGGACAAAAGAAAATATTTCTTTACCCAGCGTGTAATTGGTTTGTGGAACTCCTTGCCACAGGATGTGGTGATGGCACCTGGCCTAGATGCCTTTAAAAGGGGTTTGGACAGATTCATGGAGGAAAAGACCATCACAGGTTACAAGCCATAAGCAACCTCCTGGTTTTAGAAGTAGGTTTTCTCTATGCCAGGTGCAGGGGAGTGGCAGCAGGAAACAGGTTATCTTGTTGGCTGTGTGCTCCCTGAGGCATCTGGTGGGGCCACTGTGTGATACAGGAAGCTGGACTAGATGGGCCTTTGGCCTGATTCAGCAGGGCTCTTCTTATGTTCTTATGTTATGTTCTTGCATCAGACATTATTCTTTGACGGTTCTGTCTGTTTTAGATAGAAATAGTAGTTTACCAGCACCAATGTGCAGATCCTACTATTTGTTGCAGTCTCAATTGAGAAAAATGAACTTTCTCTCTGATTGCTTTGTATGTTATGGTCTCACCAATTCCAGGAAGAGGTAGTTTTACTTTTCCATCATGGCTACCCTTTGTGAATGAGTACAGAGAGAAGTCTCAGTGTTCTACGTAACCTCTTCTTGCTTTCTACAAAAGGAACATCTTCTGAGGGATACTCATTATTCCCTTGAAGTGACTGTATTTCCCTTGACCTAAAGTTCACAATGAGCTTTGCTTTTTTCTCTGGAGAAGGAAGGGGGGGCATTCGGTAACGAATGGGTTAACCCCTCCGTCTTCAGAGGCAGGATCGGCTCAACGAACATTGACTCCCTCTGCTGGTAGCTCCACCTCCCCAGTCCAATATAGCAGTGCTATATTGGTATAAATATTTTGAAGGTATTAAATCATTAACATCTTAATTTCAGTGTCAGAAGTGCTCAGATAAAGTTGTTTTTGTTCCATAGCATCAGGAATCGCAAGCAAGCAGAAAACATAATGAATTGTATCTGTTACAGGCATTGTGTGAAACTCAGGCATTCTATAGAATGCTTAGGCAAAGTATGAAAGATTCTTCTTTCGTTCTGACCTCACATACTTTAGGGATTGTATAGAATGCCTACCCTTTCATGTGTAAGTGATCTTCCTTGCTCTGTCCTTTCTACAACAGCTCTCTGAGTCAGCCAAAAGCCACACCTACGGGTTCCCTGGTAGAGCAAGGGGGCATTCCGAACTACATGGGACTGCCCTCGCGCCAGCTCTAGGTACCGTAGCTCTCTAGTCAGCCAAACGCCGCACCTAGGGGTTTGGGACCCTCGGGAAAGACATTGGTTTTGGTGCAGGTGGCTTCCATGAAAGGGGAAGCTCCCACACGTGGAAGGCATTTTTCTCCCTTCTGCTGAAGCCCCACATGCCACACCATTGTCAAGGGTGCCCACCCCCCAGGTGGATTGGGGGGGGGCCTGGAGGCTGCCTTAGGGAGGAAGGGTGGGAAAGATTGCTTGCATACGTGCCTCTGTGCTCATATGGCTTAGCAATGAGCCAGATATAACCCAGTGACTGAAGATTCACACAATTCTTCAGTGACCATTGTTTGTTTCATTAAAATTCTGCAGTTTGGAGTTAAGGCATGTATGTCTGATGTACAGTGTGACTAGTGAACCAAAAACCCGTTCATAGCCCCACATACTCAACTTGTTACTTTTTTAGTGAGGAGCTAACTACCCTTTAGGTACAGATTCATATATCAGAGTCCTAATGCTCTGATAAATGATTTTTAAAAAAAGAAAACTGAGTTAAAGAAAAACAGCTTAGAGAGGGGTGATTAAGAGCAAGAAAGCTGGGGGCTGTGCTTAACCCTTTTTCCACATGCCGTTTCTTTGCTTCAGTTTGCGCACTCTGTGTTTACCTCCAATCACTCAAAATACATATGAACTGGGTGTGGTTGATGGAAGACGGCAAATCATACATATGTAGTAGGCAAATGCTTAAATATTCACCCACCTCTTCTTACTGGCAGTTGGTCAAGTGTCTTCCCCCCAGGCTGTTTTTCTTAGGCAAAAACATTGTTGGGGCTTGTTGGCATATATACAGGACCCACCAGAAATTGGGTCGGGATCCACCAAGTGGGTCACGACCCACAGTTTGAGAAACAATGAGTTAGGGAATGTTCATTCATTTAGTTTTGTCTCTTTTTCTTGGATTGCAAAATAAGACATTAGTTTTATGTTTAAATTAATTTATTTTTTATATTTTTTAATTAAGTGAGGAAAAGACTGAACAGTTACTGGATTGTAAACAAGAACTGGAACAGATTGAAGCTGAATTAAAGAGACTACAACAAGAGGTTTGGAATACAAGATCACTTCTGAGGCATTTGCTCAGATCAAATGTAGCTATTTGTTTTATATCAGTTCAGTCACTGACATAGTCAAGGACTCTGGATTAAGTAGGTTTTTTGTGCCAGGGGGAGCAGGATTGTGTTGTCCACTTTGCATCATGTATTTTAAGTGCCTTTGGGAGCCATCCATTCATGCATTTTAAGGGTCATTTAAATATTTGACAAATAGAGAATGTTTTAATTTGTATGAACTCTGTGATGGTCACAAGTACAGTGGGCCTATAGGGCAGTGGTCTCCAACCTTTTTTGTGCCATGACCCCAATAAATAAAGTATGAGGCTGGGGACCCACCATTGATCCTGTCCCCTCCCAGGACCTGTTCCTGCCCACCCTCACCCCTGTTACCACCCTCAGCACTGGCAATCTCGTCCTGCCAAGTTCGCCCAGCCCGTACCATGTGCAGTGGGGTCAGTCCAGGAGAGCCGAGCTGTGTTTCACCACTCCCCCCCCCCGCAAATTGAAAGAGGGAGGGGGATGAAATCCCTGTAGAAACCCCACTGCCCCCCCCTGCATTAGGCCAATTTGGTTCCAGTAAGTTGCTGCGACCCCACAAATGAGGCTTCACAACCCCTTTGGGGCCCCAGCCCCAAGGTTGAAGAACAGCTATAGGGAATTAATTTATTTCTAAGCAGAAAACCAATGTATCAGATTTTTTTTAATGAGCTTTCAAAAATACTGTAACACTTAATATGAAATTGCAATCTTGTAATAAAAAATGAAAAAGTGAAACTGTATTGAATTCAGTGATATTTTCAAGCAATACATAGGATTGAGTTACATGCTATAGATTCAGATTTCTTATATGAATCCAAATACACTGTATAATTGTTTTACGTCCTAGTACCTTCAGTACTGTATTCCAAATGGTTTATTGCTAGGGTTACTGCCTTTCTCTTTGCTTTTAATTGTCCAAATTTGTCACTTGTTGTGAATGTATGGTGCTGCAAGATCTAATTTTGTACAAATATTCAAAATACAACTTTTTTGTTTGTTTGCTAGAATATGAATTTGCTTTCGGATGCCCGTTCTGCCAGAATGTATCGAGATGAACTTGATGCTCTCAGAGAAAAAGCAATCCGGGTAGACAAACTTGAAAGTGAAGTCAGCCGATACAAAGAGAGGCTACATGATATTGAGTTCTACAAGGCTAGAGTAGAGGTGACCTGAAATTCTAAAAAATGTTCTTAAAGTGTTGTAAATTTGTTTCGAAATATGCCAGTTTTTTAGATAAATCAGTGAGGGCAGAAGTATATGTTTCTCTCAAAGGTATACATGGGGAAATATAAATAGCTGTGTAAGGATCTTTTGCTTCAACTTAAACCAGGCTTACCAGATCGTCGCCGGGACGGGAGCAGTCTACCCTTAAGGGGGCGGGTTGTGGGGGGGCCAGAACGCATCGCGTTCTGGCCCCCCCACACCACGCCCCCTTAAGGGTAGACCGCTCCCGTCCCGATGACGATCTGGTAAGCCTGACTTAAACTCCTATCTATATAAATAGTAAAAGCTTACTTAACCAGCACTTTAAACTGGCACATTCAGTTAGTTGGCATCTCCACTTGCCTGAGGTGGCAGCCAGTTAACCAAGTTTGCTGCTTATTAACAGTGTCAGTTAAAAAGCTACCTACCTGCCTCCAGCCCCCTCTGTTACTTACTGGATAGGGCTCCCTGTGGTGATGCCACTCCACCTCCTTTCCTCAGAAGGGCCCTCTAGGAATGGAGATTTTCCACTTCCTTCATTACAGAGTCTCCATTCCTAGAGGACCCTCAAGAGAAAACAATAAAGGAAGGCAGAGTGGCACTGCAGAAGTGAGCCTTGTCTGGTGTGTAAGTTGGGTTGCTTTAAGTTCTGTAAAAACATTGTTAACCAGTGTATTATACTTAATTGGCCACTCCTGTTCCCCATGGATGCTCGATAGCAAAGTTTTACTGTACCCCTGTTCTTCATCTCTAATCTGAATCTGCTATCTAAATGCAAATGTGGGAGATCTGTTGATGCTCAACTATGTTGTTTTTTTGCATCCATCATCATGGTCCTTGCAATTAGTAAATTGCCTGTGAGCACAATCCTATGCTTATCTACTCAGAAGTAAGTGAGGTACCTGAAGACACTTTCTCAGGAAAGTGTGCATAGGATTGCAGCCTGTCAGTTAAATGAAACTTATCTTTTAGCGTGTTTCAAAGAGGACAAACTTTCATCATGTTATCTATATCAAAAGGATTTACTGTTAGTTTTTCAATGACTCAAAGTTTGCAAGGAGATGTTCCAGTGTGCTGAGCTATCTACTGCAAGGACTTTACAACAGAAACCGCATCTAGAGTAGTTCAGAGTTTCAATTTAAAAATGATCCATTAACCTAACAGCACATTGGCAGCAGAACATGAAATCCCAGCATTTTGGCAAGAGGCACTTTGCTCCCTTGTTTTACAATATCATCAGATCCTACCTTTTTGCATCCAAACTTCATACTGATTTTCAGTCTTTGGGATTTTGGCATTTGAATTTAGTATCTGCCACTTCTGAGTTCTGAAGTGAATTTTGAATGCTAAAACAGCAATCATATGCACACTTAAAGTAAGCCTCTTTGAACTTCTGAATAAACAACCATTGGATTGCACTGCATATCAGTCTTGGCTCAAAAGTTAGAATGATGCAACTAGTACTCACTTTGTAAAACACAGTTTTTATGTTTATAAACTTTATATAGCCAATGTTTTTTTCAGTTTTGTTTAATGCATGCCATTTGTATATTCTGTTGACAATTATATACTTACCGTATATACTCGCCTACAAGACAAGAAATTTATGCCTAAAATAGACCCTGAAAAGCCTGGGTCGTCTTATCCATGGGTCAGTGATCAATGCCAAGCTAATCTCTGACAATCAGATGTTCCGAGCAAAGCCCTGACACTATTCAAAAATCAGATAAGTGCTAATTGCTCTGAGCTGAGCTCAGTTTGCAAGATACAGTAGTTGATAATTGCTTTGCAAAGAGCTGTGCTGACCTGAGCTGCTAGAGTTTGCAAGAGAGCTGATTGATTTGAAAAAAGGGGAGCTGCTAGAGTTTGCAAGAGAGCGTTTTATATGCTCCTTCACCTTTCTTCCTGTTTGGAGAAGAGCTCCATTTTGTAATACTTCAGAACAAGGTAAAATGGCTTTTTTTTAAACCCACCCCAAACGTTTGTTGCTGTCTCAGAACAACTACTGGTAAGTCGTTTGAGCCTTTTCTGTGATTTTCCCACAAGTCCTTATGTTTTACCCTCATCTTATCAAATGAGGGTCACTGCAAATTTCAGGATTTTGGGCTCAAAAATTGCTCTTGTCTTATCAGTGAGATCGTCTTATGTGTGAGTATATATGGTACATTGAACTTCAGCTTCATATTTCTTCCTAATTCTTATAGGAGTTAAAAGAAGATAATCAAGTATTGTTGGAAACAAAGACAATGTTGGAAGATCAGTTGGAAGGGACCCGAGCCCGTTCTGATAAATTGCATGAATTGGAGAAGGAGAATCTACAGTTAAAGGCTAAGCTACATGATATGGAGATGGTGAGCATACAAGATGAGACTTCAGATGTGTAGGTTTAAAGAGAAAATGAATTATTCTGAATCTGCCGATTCTGTCTGCTGCTGCTTTGTCTACTTTATGTGTTTTATTGTTTGAACTGGGTTACTTTTATTATATGCAGCATTGGATATTTTTAATAGAAAAGTGACAAAGTAGTAAAAAGGGAGGAAAAAAAAACCTTGAACTCAGAGAAGTATAAGCAGAAGTCCATGCAAAGGAGGCTTTTCTGTCGTCTTATCCACCCTGCACCCTACAAAAATCAGCCTTGGATGTGCAGACCTGCTCATAGTTGTTTTAATAAATGTCAATTTTTCATACTAAGAACACATTCTCCAAAATAAACTATTTTATTATCAGATGAAAATGGGGTGTAAAGAGAGACAGAAATGGTGACAAGAAAGTTTAATCTTCTATATATGGCCTAACATGATTTCTATGAAATACATTTCAAAAGCAGGGTTTGATAGAAAAATGAAAAATGTTCATCTGTTATTACATGATTCATTTCAAATCGGTGCTTTCTTTTCGTACACCAAACAGTTCTTAAATTAATCTTTACTGTAATTTGTTAAGATGGTCAATTTATGATTTTCAAGGATAACATTTATATTGCTATGTTTACCAAATATTTAAAATACCTGTACCTGGATCAAGCCAAGCAGTAACATCTCCTGTGCTTAGAATCATAGAATACTAGCATTGGAAGGGATGTTGGAGGTCGTCAAGTCCAAGCCACTGCTCAACACAGGCAACTATAGTATCCCTGACAGATGGCCATCCATCCTCTGCTTGAAAACCTCTAATGAGGGAAAGCCCACAATAGCACAAGGCAGCTATTTCAGTGCCAGACAGCTCTTACAGTTAGGAAATTCTTTCTCGTGTCTTACCTAAATCTACTCCCCTGTAGTTTCAACCTGTTGGTTCTAGTCCTGCCCTCAGGAATCACCGAAAGCAAGCCTTCTGTGTGATAGCCCTTCAGATACTTGAAGATGACTGTCATATATCTACTTAGCATTCTGTTCTCCATGGTAATCATGCTGAGCTTTTTTAACCATTCCTCATAAGACTTGGTTTCAAGACCCCTCATGGGAGACTTTCTCAAATACGTTGCTGAAATTTAGGTACGCTATGTCCACAGCTTTCCCACAGTCCCACCAGACTACTCACTATCAAAGAAGGAGAACAGATTACCCCCATTATTTTCTAAGTGCTCGCAGACATTCCAGTTAACAATCTCTTCCAGTATCTTTCCAGGAATTTACATTGGGCTGACCAATCTGTAGTTTCCTGGATCTTCCATTTACCCTTTTTAAAAAGATAGGGGGGTCATTCCGTGTCAAATCAACCAATAAAAAACACATTTTGGAACTTGATGTCACGGATTTTGCTCATTTTCGGTACATTTGTAGCTTACCATGAGATGTTTAAAAATTATTTTTTTCAGATTTTTTTGTCCATCCGTTTTTGAGATATTGAATGTTCAAAATTGCCAAAAAAGGCCAAAATCCACTTGTCACCATACATTCAAACGCCAGTTACAGGATAACGATGAACGCTACAGACATGGGACAGGTGTCGTTTTTAAAGCTTTTAAAGCTTATGAATAGGGCTTTCATTTGATATACAACATGACAAAATTGTAAATTTTCAAGAAATTCAAAAATA
This sequence comes from Plestiodon gilberti rubricaudatus, assembly GCA_026170595.1. Taxonomy (NCBI): domain Eukaryota; kingdom Metazoa; phylum Chordata; class Lepidosauria; order Squamata; family Scincidae; genus Plestiodon; species Plestiodon gilberti. The sequence goes on from JANXHW010000001.1 coordinate 9,635,932, forward strand.
TTCAAATAATACTAAGCTACAAATGTACCGAAAATGAACAAAATCCATGACGTCAAGGATTTTTCATTGGTTGATTTGACACGGAATGACCCAGGGGCAACATTTGCTTGTCTTCAGGTACCTCAACCATTCTCCATAAGTTCTCAAAAATTACAGACAGCGGCACAGAGATCACATCTGCCAACTCCTTCAGTACTCTGAGATGTACGGTAATTCATCTGGCCGTAGGGACTTAAATTCATTTAAAGTAAATAGGCTTCAGAATGACCACGGATGCAGCGAATGGCCAAGAACAGACTGCAGGTTTTGGGACATGAATTACATCTTATTCTCCGAGGATAAGTGAATTCATGGGAACAGGGTGCACGGGTAGCAAAAATGGACTAATTCTAAACAGCAGATTAGAAAATTCAACTTGTTAGCATTTTGTACAGTGTTGGTTACCGGAAGAAACAAAGTTCCACTCTATACTAGTCAGACCTTACTTAGAATACTGTGTCTAGTTCTGGGCACCATGTTTTAAGAAAGACATTTAGAAGCTGGAATGGGTTCAGAGAAGGGCAACAAAGATGGTGAGGGGGTCTGTAAACTAAGTACTATGAGAAACCATTAAAAGAGCTTGGTATGTTTAGCTTGGAAAAGAGAAGACAAAGGGGTGATAGCTGTTTTTCAAAAAGCTATCAGGAGACGACTTACTCTTTGTTTCTCCTGAGGGCAGGATTAGAACCAATGGGTTGAAGTCACAAGTAGATTTAGGCTAGACATTAGAAAAAAAAACTTCCTAATTGTAAGAGAGCTCTGACACTGGAACCATCTGCCCTGTGCAGTAGTGTGCTCTCCCTCATTGGAGAATTTCAACAGAGGTTGGATGACCACTTTTCAGGGATGCTGTAGTAGTTGCTTGCACTGAGCAGGGGCTTGGAAGAGATCGTGGAGGTCATCTAGTTCAACTCTAACGTTCTGTGGTTCTATAAATCTGTGTACTTTGACGAGAAGTCTTTACAAAGTTTCCTGTCAATAATATTTAAGGAACGTGATATGGATCGGAAGAAAATTGAAGAACTTATGGAGGAAAACATGACTCTAGAAATGGCTCAGAAGCAGAGTATGGATGAATCGCTCCATCTTGGTTGGGAACTTGAACAGATAAACAGAACTACTGAACTTTCTGAAGGTAGATAAGCCAAGTTCTACTTGGAGACTTTCCAAGAATGTGGCCATGTGGAGGAAGTAACTCCTAGCCTAAAGTAAAGCTGCCGCTTTGAAGTGGCAGTTCATATTAGCATTTTTCCAGCCCCTGAATTCATATGAATTGCTGCTGGGAAATGGTGGCAATAGGTCATACATAGTTTTGACATGGCTACATTCCCAAACCTATGGCTGCTCCACAAGGATTAATTTACAAACATCAGAAGTTGCCCTAACAAAAAAAAATATTATGAAGATACTCTGCTTTGATTTGCTGTATGTCACTTATTTTTTGCACTAGTAAGAATACTTATATACCGCTTTTCAACAAAGTAGTACACAGAGTGGTTTACATAGTAAGATAAATCAATAGTTCCCTGTTCGCAAATGGCTCAAAATCTAAAAAAATTCAGAAGAGACACCAGCAACAGCCACTGGAAAAGACACCACTGGGCTGAAGAGGGACAGTTGCTCTCTCCCTGTTAAATGTAAAACACTACCACTTTAAAGGTGCCTCTTTGCCCAGTTAGCAGGGGTATAATAATGAAGTTCAACTCTGAAATGTCGAATAAATACGGGAGTAGACGCCATGGAATAAAAACTAATTTTACTGACTTCCGACTGTAGCGGGTTTCCTCGAAGGCAGCCGCTGCAGAAAAAATACAATAAAATCCAAGAAAAATATAGTCCAACGTTTCGCTCTGGTAACTCTTCAGTTCAACTGAAGAGTTACCAGAAAAGTTCAAGTCTGTAAAGTTCAACTCTGTTTTTGGATAATATGACAACTATTTATTATGGAACATTTTCCGGAAAATATATTTTCTGGGAATTTGCAAGGTGAAACATTGCTTTATCTCCAATAAACAAGGAGATTTACAGCACAGTCTTATGCGTAGATGGTCCTAACAGCAGTCATAAAACTGTTTCCAGCAGTACATGAAGTAGTGCGCTGCTGGAGTACTGGCAGGAAGGCCGGAGCCTTCTCATGCATATCGACAGATTACTGGCCACCTGCCAGAGCAGGTAAGCCAGCAGGGGAGGTGATTTGAGGTGAGGGAGTGCAGAACGGGGGCAGGGAGGCTGTGGAAGAGGGTGAATCCACTGTACACGCTGTATCCTATCCCCTCCGTGGGCAGCCTTTATCTCCTCAGACTTGCGTCAGCGAAATTGCTAGTGCAGGTCCAAGGAGACCCATTGCAGAGTGGGAGGCTTATGATGTAACAGCTGATCTACACCAAAGATAGGATTGGGCTGTAAATTGTAGTATTCAACTCGTCAGAGGAGAGCTTAGTACTCTTCACATGTTCAGCAAACAAATCTTTGCTTTGCAGTGTCTCTCTCCAAAGTACAGTGCAACTTTAATACTGTACAGGGAGGCTCCCATATCCTCGGACCCAGTATCCGTGGATTCACTCATCGGCAGTTCATCGGGGCCCCCGTACACATTACCTTAGTTAGGTTTCCAGCGCTGGTGCCAAGTAAGTGCATCTCTTTCTTTACAAAAACGCTATAAGCCAGCATGCTGGCTCATAGCACAGAGCGGGCAAGCAGCCTGCATACTACAGAGTCTCCCAAACGTTAAATAGGAAGCCGGAAGCTGAAAACCTAACGTAATGGGAGCTCGGGCTCCTGCAGGGGATAGCATTCCCCCCCATCTGCGGTTTCCTGGTATCCGCAGGGGAACCCACTTGATTTATAAGGTGTGCATTAATTCCATACGGCAAATACTCTGGAGATAATAGGCGGGAAACTTTTTTTTCTGTTGTACAGTTCCACGGAAGTCACTTGGTCATGAAGTGAATGAACTGACATCAAGTAGGTTACTGAAACTAGAAATGGAAAACCAAAGTTTGGTAAAGACTGTGGAAGAGCTGCAAAATGCAGTGGGATCTGTGGAAGGAAGTAATTCAAAAATTCTGAAAATGGAAAAGGAAAACCAAAGACTAAGTAAAAAGGTACTAATTTTCTTGATATATTTTATAAAATAAGGTGTTAGATACTGGGATAGCATTATGTTTCTATGTTAATATATAATTCACAAACCGAGATTTTTGAGTCCAGTGGACCCTCCTTATCCGCGGGGGTGGTTCCAGAACCCCCTCCCATGGGTAACAAATTCCACGGATGCTCAAGTCCAACACCTGCAATTCTGTCGCGCCTGCAGTGGCTTACTGGGAGCCTCTGGAGGCCACTTCCAGGTCACGCCGGGCCTGCGATACACTCCATTGGGTTCCACGGGCCCCAGGACACCTTGGAGAAGCGGCCGAAAGTTGCGCACACACCAGAAGTTGTGGGTGTGAAACCAGAAGTCGCTTCCGGTCGTTTCCCCAAGGCGTCCTGAGACCCGCGGAAGCCATTGGAGTGCATCATGGGCCCAGCGCAACCCGGAAGTAGCCTCCGGAGGCTCCCAATAAGGATCCGTGAGCGGTTAAATCTGCGAATACAGGACCTGCAGAGTGGTCCACTATACATAAAAATTGAAGCACAGCTAAAGTTGCAGAAAGTCTTCCGTTATAAACTTCATTGTGTGTCTCCTTCCCTGTTTTCTACCCACAGAGACTTTTTTGTTTTATACTTGGGGATGGGGTGGGTGGGGGGCTATCCAAATGAATGAATTTATTGATTTGATTGTTCAGCAGTTTCTGAAATAAAACAAATGTTAACTTTGTTAACATTTTATAAAGGTTTTTATAAATGTTTTTAAACATTATTTCCTGAAAGCAGTTGCAAGATGTGTCTGTCAAGATATTTGGCTGTAAGTGTATGTTAATGTTTTGAAATTCTTAATAGGGAAACAGACACATGGCCACATTTTAATGTTCTGAATTTTGGGCTCTATTATCCTAGTCCAGTAGTTCCCAAACGTTTTAGACTCGCAGCTCCCTTGACCTCCCTCTCCATTAGCCGTGACTCCCCATTACAGTGCACTGAAGATACAGGCACTCTTTACATGCTCAGAGCTACCCTTTCTTATATGTATGGGTATATTCCCAAAACAAGCCCTAAAGTAGATTTTCCATGCTTATGCTGAGCAGCAGATAAGCCAGGAGGGCACAGGGTGCTGCCCTCCCTCCGTTGGCAGGCCTACCTGGTAGAGGGCACTGATGTCATCTGCGTTAGTCCTATTCATGGCAAGAGAAACATCAAAGCATGGGAGGGAGGTCATTTCATTGGTCATGCCCCACCCTGGTTGCATGAGAGAAAGCTCCTTTGGTTAGCATCTGTGCAAGATGAAAAAAAAGATTCTTATACTGCCCGGCAGTCTCCAAGGGGGTGGGGTTGTCCCAGCAAATAGAGTGGGGAACTAACTTAGAGGTGGGTCAAAAAGCAGCAAAGGAGGAAGGAGAGAGATCCTAATAATTAATGAACCAAACAAACAAAGCGGCTGCCGCCTCTTCCTCTGGCTTAAACAAGGGAGACATCTCTACAGCTCTGCAGAAATTCCTTGAGGTTCCCTGCAAAGTGCTTAGCTTATCTATTGAGGTGTTAATGGCCTAATTGCCTGTTCTTTGACTATGATAAGGACCTCTGCAAACCTCTGTTAAATACAAAATGTGGAAGAGAGCTGAAGAACTGGCTGCAAAACTGAAGTCTTTTGAAGTGACCCGATGTGAAGAGGCAGCTTTTCCGGGTCTTTGTTTTTGCTCTCTCTATTGCAAGCAAGAATATGTGATAATTAAAATACTAACACAAGGACGCCCCTGGCTGCTGCTTTCCATGATGCACTTGGGAGTCGTGCCTCCCACTTTGGGAATCTCTGTCCTAGTCTCTTGTATTATATATCTACACGTAACACTGAGATGTATTTAACAAATACATTTAAAAACTGTGGTGCAACAAGAACCAATGCTGTAGTCCTTAAAATAATTATTGGTTCTTGTTGCACCACAACCTTTTAATTAGCACCTATATAAATTTGCAGAAATAAAGATGTTGAAACTTTTAAACTTGATATTTATCTTGACACTTCAGTATGCTGTTCTTTTTTTGCAGTTTCTTTTTAATTTCAAAAGTTTCATTTCTAGTATTGAGTTTGGTAAAGCTCCAGTGGTCAGTGCTCTCTTCAGAGACTCTTTTTAAAAGATAAACTGAAAGATAAAAATTGCAATTGTCAAAAGTACATTACAAGAGGCTGGAGAGACCTCAGGAATTGGAACAGGATAAACAGTAATTATAATAATTGAGAAATCTGACCCATTGCACAATATATTTTTTTAATATCCTGCCTTTCCCTTCCAGTTTGGAGGTGTAATACAGCAGCTAACAAAATAACAAAACATAAAAATTGAAACAAATTACTAGAAGAGCAGCCTAAAATGAGAGAAAGCTATAAAAAAAAGCACCATGAAACCATAATATTAAAAAAAGATTGCTGGAATAAAAAATGTTCAGCTGGTAATGGAATGCTACCACCAAGGGGGCCAACCATACCTCCTGCAGCTGAAGCTTCCATTTACTGGGCATTTCTGCAAAAAAGTCCTTTCGCATAGTGCCATCACCCCTCACCTAAGCAAGTAGCAGAATATGAAGAAGGGCCCCACTAGATGGACATATGGGGCAGGCAGTTTCATGTGGGTGAGGAGAGTTATGGTATTTTGGGTATCTTAGTCTGGACAGCCCAGTCCCACCTAAATCCCTGCATGGTAATGCAGCAGCACTGGTGCAGCTACCTCTCTATCCTGCAGGAGGTCTCCTCAGGGTAAGGAGACATTTGTCCCCTTTCCCCAGGGTAAGCCCGAGCAGCAGCTCTGGGTCAACTTGGACCTGTGCCAGCTTAATTGCTGGCATAAGTACGCAATGACCCGGAAAGGCGGATCAGGCCTGGGAAAGGACTTGAAATTTGGCATGTGCTGGTGCCGCCAATCCTGCCCCCTCCCTGGCCTGTTCTGTTTTCCTCACCGTCACCATCCCATTCAACCCCCTCCCCACCTTGGCCAACTGAACCACAAGGATACCATGGTCAATGATATCGAAAGCCGCCAATAGGACCTGCAGGGATGCACTCCCTCTGTCTAGTCCCCAATGATGATCATCCAACAGAGCGACCAAAGCTGTGTTTGACCAAAGCCGACCAAAGATTTTTTAAAAAGTCATATTATTAGTTGTTCATAATTCACCTCTTATAGGTTCAGATCTCCTGTACAAGACATACACTAGAGCACTGTTCTTCAACCTTGGGGATGAGACCCCAATGGGGTCGCAAAGCTTCATTTGTGGGGTCGCAGCAACTTATGGGAACCAAAATGGCTGCTGGGGGGTAATGCTAATGCTGGGGTGGTGGTGGGGAGCCTGCTGGGGGGGGGACTTCCACAGGGATTTCATCCCCTTCCTCCTTCTCCCTCTTTCGATTTGCTGGGGAAGCTTTGGGCAACCACAGCTCGGATCTCCAGTTCTGGAATGACCCCACTGCTGGTGGTGTGGGTCGGGCGAGCTTGGCAGTCCCAGGGATGGCAACGAGGTGGGGTGTGTGGACAAATTAGGTTCTGGGAGGGGAGCAGGATCAATGGTGGGTCCCCAGCCTCATACTTTATTTATTTTGAGGGATCATGGCACGAAAAAGGTTGAAGACCACTGGACTAGAGTCATAGGTCATTGTAGTGCCATGTTTCTTTGATTAACTTCTATGTAATATAACAAAGCGCCCACTTTTTAAGACAGAAATTCTTAACCTTTGTGCTTCATGCATCTCCAGGAGAATTTCAAAGTGCTTGTGCACTCACCCTAAAAATTGTTTGTTTTATTTTTATTACTATTATTTGATATTTTCCTGAAAGTTAATTGAACACGTATAACAAGTGGAATGTCAAAAATCAGCATTAAATTTCAATCGTAGAAAAGAAATTGTTCACTGCATAGAATTTAAAGACCTCAAAAAACTCAAGAGAGAAATCAATGAGAAGGTGAAGAACAATAAATATTGTGGCCAGTTACTTCTGTTGGCCCATCAATAGTCTAGTCAAATTAAAAAATATATATAAATTGTCTTTGTCTATACAAAGAGATGTGTTTCAATATACCGTATTTCTTCGAGTCTAAGGCGCCATTGATTCTAAGGCGCACCTTTACTTTCAGTACCACCAGCAGGGGAAAAAAAATCCATCGATTGTAAGACTCGCCTCCCTTCATTGAATCTACCCGCTCAGCACCAACTCTCCCCAGCATGTCTCCTGCAGCTGAGGATGACTGAGTGCACTGCCTTTGCATAGCATTTCTGGCCCTGCCAGAAAGTGCAATTTCCTTCGTTACCTGGGCTTGGGGGAGCTTCAGGGAGGCCCGCACAACCCTCTGCAGGCCTCCCTGATCTTCAGTTCGGCGAAAAACAGCGATTTTTGGCCATTTCTGGTTTTTGCGAAAACCGGAAATGGCTGAAAATCACCGTTTTTTGCCAAACTGAAGATCAGGGAGGCCTGCAGAGGGTCGCGCAGGTCTCCCTGAAGCTCCCCCAAGCCCCAGTAAGTAAGAAGATAGCATTTTGGGGTGCTTTTTGGAGACCTTCGATTCTAAGACGCACCCCATTTTTTGAAATGCTTAATTGGGAAAAAACATGCGTCTTAGAATTGAAGAAATACAGTATATGTTTTTCTTTATTCCGGGAGCACCTCAGGCATCCCCTGGATCCCCTTCACTTTGGCAGTGCAGGCCCCACAGGTTAGGAACCCTTGTTTTAGGAGATTAATTGTATATCATCAAATGTAATACAGTACTTGAATAATTTTCATTTTGTATTTCTCCTTAGCTTGAAAGACTTGAGAATGAGCTTACTGAAGAGAAGCAAAGTCTTCAGAACAGTCAGAATCTGAGCAAAGATTTGATGAAAGAGAAAGCACAACTTGAAAAGACAATTGAGACTCTGAGAGAAAACTCAGAGAGACAGGTAAATGCATCAAAGACCTTTTCGCTTGTCAATCTAACCTTATTTAGATGGTCTTAAACAAAGGGTACATTTTAATATAATTATAAAACATGGTCATCATGACTTTCTTTTTTCCCCTTTTTTGAGGAAAAAAAAGAATGTTGTTATACAAGTACCGGTATTTCCTTTTTTAATTTCTCAGATTGTCAGATTACCCTGTGAATGGGCCATACCCTTCAAATGTTTTGAGCAGGACAAGAAAACCTTATTCCTTAATTCTTATTTTAGCCTGTGTATGAGTGAGCATACAGCAGCACCCTCTTTGTATACTGATTGGCTGGAAAAGTGGGTGGATTCTACAAGAGGAATAAAAGGCTAACTCACAGGAAAACATATGTGTAGGAATGTTGTTGCCAGACCCCTCTGGATCTCTTCCCTAGCTGTGTGAGAATTAGTCCTTCCTGCAAACCCAGACTGAGTTGAAGCATTGACATTGATTAACTGTACATGCAGATTTTCATGGCTAGTTGTTATGTTCAAAGTTACAATGTTCATGGGATTTTCAGCCATGTGATTTCAGCTCTTAGAATTGAAGAAATAAAGATCGATCTTACATTTGTCAGTTGAAATTCCTCTTCCTGATTCTACCGCGACGCGGGCAAACGGGACGGATTATCCAAAGCTGACAGAACGATAAAGTCTTAAAATCTTCCACGCTTGACGTTTCTCCCCAGGCAATAGGGGCTTCTTCGAAAGCAAAAGAGAACTCAGCCACAGGCTGAAAGGTGTCCATAACCTTGTCCTAGAAACCTCAGTTGATATAGGAGGCAGCCGTTGGGAGCGCGGGAACCGCTGATTACTAATTGAATGCGGAAGCTGTCAAATCCTCGGTGACCGGGAGTGACCTCTCTTTTGCGCTCCGCTCTCCCGCTTCGCTCTGCTGCTTAAAGGACTTGTGTAGAGAAGGCAACCATATTTTATTAACATAGGATAATTCCTGTTGACGATTAAAAAGAAACTTTGGCTGTCGTTGAGAGATAGAAATTGCTTCAAGATTTAAACGTTGTCTGTTTCTTTGTTCATTAAATAAAGACCTGGTTTTTTGAAAATCAATCTGGTGTCCTGTTGCTTTAACGTGCGCAGCTATCGTTGATTTTTCTTCCTGGCCATTTTTGATAGCTCTCAAGTGTTCTTGCATTCTAATTTTAATAGGTCTTTTTGTATTCCCTATATAAGAACCTTGGCAATCTCCACAATAAATTTCATAAACCCCTAGGTTGGTTAACTCTGGTCTCTTATCTTTGGGGTTTCATAACAGCTGTTCAATTTTAGTTGTAGGTAGAAATACCGTTTTCACATTGTACTGTCTGAACACATAAGCTATCTTATCAGTCACCCCATGCAAGTAGGGCAATGACAGCGATTTGCGTTTTTTATTTTCTAATTTTTCAAGTTCCATCTCTCTGTTTTTCTCATTAATTTCCTCTGGAGTGGGGATATGATTAATTTTCTCCCACTGTTTATCCCACACCTGATCTATTTGTCTTGTTGTATACCCATTAGATAATAAGGTTTCTTCTTCAGCTAGAGATTCCCTATCGCATACATGCATGGCCCTATAAATCAATGAATTAATAAGAGAATTTTTTTGAGCGGGGTGATGGTTGGAAGAATGATGTAGGTATCTGCCTGTAAAGGTAGGCTTCCTGTAAACAGTGTGGCCAAAGGACAGGTCTGCTTTCCTTGTCACGTTTACATCCAAAAATGGCAGTACCCCCTCTTTTTCTACCTCCATGGTGAATTGTATTTCGGGTACCAGGCTATTGAGATGTTCTAGGAAGAGACCTAATTTTTCTTCCCCGTGGTCCCAAATACAAAACACGTCATCGACGTAGCGAAGCCATGTTGATGGTTTAAATTCAGCAGTAGATAGAGCTCTTTCCTCAAAAAATTCCATGAATAAGTTGGTAACAATGGGGCTCAATGGGTTCCCTTGGGAAGGGGTAGCAATGGGGAACCCATTGAGCCCCATTGTTGCCAACTTATTCATGGAATTTTTTGAGGAAAGAGCTCTATCTACTGCTGAATTTAAACCATCAACATGGCTTCGCTACGTCGATGACGTGTTTTGTATTTGGGACCACGGGGAAGAAAAATTAGGCCTCTTCCTAGAACATCTCAATAGCCTGGTACCCGAAATACAATTCACCATGGAGGTAGAAAAAGAGGGGGTACTGCCATTTTTGGATGTAAACGTGACAAGGAAAGCAGACCTGTCCTTTGGCCACACTGTTTACAGGAAGCCTACCTTTACAGGCAGATACCTACATCATTCTTCCAACCATCACCCCGCTCAAAAAAATTATCTTATTAATTCATTGATTTATAGGGCCATGCATGTATGCGATAGGGAATCTCTAGCTGAAGAAGAAACCTTATTATCTAATGGGTATACAACAAGACAAATAGATCAGGTGTGGGATAAACAGTGGGAGAAAATTAATCATATCCCCACTCCAGAGGAAATTAATGAGAAAAACAGAGAGATGGAACTTGAAAAATTAGAAAATAAAAAACGCAAATCGCTGTCATTGCCCTACTTGCATGGGGTGACTGATAAGATAGCTTATGTGTTCAGACAGTACAATGTGAAAACGGTATTTCTACCTACAACTAAAATTGAACAGCTGTTATGAAACCCCAAAGATAAGAGACCAGAGTTAACCAACCTAGGGGTTTATGAAATTTATTGTGGAGATTGCCAAGGTTCTTATATAGGGAATACAAAAAGACCTATTAAAATTAGAATGCAAGAACACTTGAGAGCTATCAAAAATGGCCAGGAAGAAAAATCAACGATAGCTGCGCACGTTAAAGCAACAGGACACCAGATTGATTTTCAAAAAACCAGGTCTTTATTTAATGAACAAAGAAACAGACAACGTTTAAATCTTGAAGCAATTTCTATCTCTCAACGACAGCCAAAGTTTCTTTTTAATCGTCAACAGGAATTATCCTATGTTAATAAAATATGGTTGCCTTCTCTACACAAGTCCTTTAAGCAGCAGAGCGAAGCGGGAGAGCGGAGCGCAAAAGAGAGGTCACTCCCGGTCACCGAGGATTTGACAGCTTCCGCATTCAATTAGTAATCAGCGGTTCCCGCGCTCCCAACGGCTGCCTCCTATATCAACTGAGGTTTCTAGGACAAGGTTATGGACACCTTTCAGCCTGTGGCTGAGTTCTCTTTTGCTTTCGAAGAAGCCCCTATTGCCTGGGGAGAAACGTCAAGCGTGGAAGATTTTAAGACTTTATCGTTCTGTCAGCTTTGGATAATCCGTCCCGTTTGCCCGCGTTGCGGTAGAATCAGGAAGAGGAATTTCAACTGACAAATGTAAGATCGATCTTTATTTCTTCAATTCTAAGAGCTGAAATCACATGGCTGAAAATCCCATGAACATTGTAACTTTGAACATTGATTAACTCTTTAACAAAGCACTTCTTGCAGTGTGATTTTTTTCTTCTGCTTTTTTTTTGAGGGGGCGGCGGTGGTTTGGGGGACAATTCTAATTTTAGGTCCAAGAGCTACTAGTTTAGCCTTCTGACTTCAACACTGCTGTCAGAGGGAGCCATGCATGATGTTACAACTGCCTAGGCTCTAATGGATACCCCTAGGTTCTAATGTATCTGCCAGGGGCGTTCCTAGGGTTTGCGTCACCCGGTGTGAGAGCTCAACGTGTCACCCCCATGATGGATCCCAGAGGTGAATAGGGAGAAACAAGGTTGTGCTGAGCTGGGTTCTACAAATGATGCCCATCAGGCAGGACTATGTATTTCTACAGATTACTCCTGGTCAGTGGTGTCACTAGGGTTGGTGTCACCCGGTCCAGTAACTCATGGTGTCACCCCCCCCATTAACTTTATTTATTTTAATATATATCAGTTCAGGTCACCCCAAAAACCAGTAACCAACTCGGCTCTCAGAACCATCAGTCTCATTGGTCTGTTTTGAGTTAAGGAAATCCAGTTTTTGTTACATAAGGCAGTTGTGTTTTCTGTTTCCAGTTATCTGACCATAACATTTCATAGAATACAGATAATTCAAATTGGTTTGTTTCATTGCGTTCTGCATGATATTACACATTGAATGATATATAATATGATATTATTCATAAAGACAAAGTTATCACAATTTTGGCCACTAGTGGTCTCACACTCACCCCTGGAGGGTGTCACCTGGTGCGGCCCGCACCCCCCTAGGGGCGCCACTGGTATCTGCCCTTCTGAAATTTGGGTTGAGTGGGAAATGCAGTGAAGCAGTTTGGTGATTTCTTCACACATATCAAATGCTTAGTTTTACAATTCAGGTTGACATATTACTACCGTATTATCTAAGTCTTGAAAGAATTTTAGTAACACATTTTTTTTTCATTTTCATGTCTTAATAGAAAATATTTTTAGCCTGATGATCATTTAAATTTTTATCTATAATTTCAATTAATTAGATTAAAATACTGGAACAGGAGAACGACCATTTGAACACAACAGTAGCTTCCCTTAGACAGCGCTCGCAAATCAGTGCTGAAGCAAGAGTCAAAGATATTGAAAAGGAAAATAAAATTCTCCATGAGTCTATTAAAGAGACAAGCAGTAAATTGAATAAGATAGAATTTGAAAAGAAGCAAATTAAAAAAGAGTTGGAACATTACAAAGAGAAGGGAGAAAGAGCAGATGAGCTGGAGAATGAAGTTCATCATCTTGAAAAAGAAAATGAAATATTACAGAAAAAGATAACCAACTTGAAGATTACATGTGAAAAAATAGACGCTTTAGAACAAGAGAATTCCAGTCTAGATGTTGAAAACAGAAAGCTAAAAAAAACTTTAGATAGTCTGAAAAACCTCAGCTTTCAGCTAGAGTCCTTAGAGAAAGAAAATACGCAGCTTGATGAAGAGAATTTAGAGCTCAGAAGAACAGTTGAATCTTTGAAGAGCGCAAACATCAAGATGGCTCAGTTACAGCTAGAAAATAAAGAACTGGAAAGTGAGAAAGAACAGCTTCAGAAGAGCCTGGAGCTTATGAAAACATCCTTTAAGAAGACTGAACGTTTAGAAGTTAGTTACCAAGGTTTGGATACAGAAAACCAAAGGCTGCAGAAAGCCCTAGAAAACAGCAACAAAAAGATACAGCACTTGGAAAGTGAACTACAGGATCTAGAGACAGAAAACCAGGCCCTACAAAAGAACCTAGAAGAGCTCAAAATCTCTAGTAAACGCCTAGAAAAATTAGAGAAAGATAATAAGCTTTTGGAGCAAGAGACTTCTCAGCTAGAGAAAGATAAAAAGCAGCTAGAAAAAGAGAACAAGAGGCTTAGACAGCAAGCAGATATAAAGGACAGCACGTTGGAAGAAAACAATATAAAAATCTCTAACTTGGAAAAAGAGAACAAATCACTCATTAAGGAAATTGGTGTTTGTAAAGAGGCTTCTGTTCGGCTAAAAGAGCTTGAAAAAGAGAATAAAGAGCTGGTAAAAAGAGCCACCATTGACAAGAAAACACTTGTCACCTTGCGAGAGGTAATGTTTCTTACCATATGATATGCTATCACTATGAAGGGTAATGCAGTTGGGCAGCCTGGTCCTGTCTAGCAGGATGTGGCGGCACACAAAGCGCCCGCCGCATCCTATCTAGGATTGGATCTGCCCTGGCACAGCCAGCGGCCTCCTTGGGGTGTTTGTCCCTTTACCCTGAGTAATGCACCAGCTGCCCCAATGGAGCTACTCGAGTGTGCGCCAGCTATTTTGCTGGTGCAAGTCCGAGAGCCCCGTGTAATGGAGGACAGACCTGGGAAGGGGGATAGGATATTTCAGAGGAGGCCACTGCCAATACCTCCTCCTTCCCAGGCCCAGCTGACCAATCCCACCCTCCGCCCCGTTCTGCCCTCCGCATGCCCTTCTGCAGGCCTGTCGGGGACTCACCTTCCCGCTGCTGCTCTGTGGCACCAGAGGAGCAGTGCAAGCCTCTCCGCCGGCGTTGCTTACTGGGTGTGAACAGCACGTTTGGAACGCCCTAGATTGGCAGAGCAGTTGCTCCGCCAGTCTATTGTTAAACAGGATTGCACTGGTAATGTACAGATAATACAAATCAATATCATTCTGTATTTTAGTTCATCGTGAATGAATTATATTTATTTGTATGAACCATGAGCTGTCGATCGAAAGGTCGGCAGTTCGAATCCGCGACGGGGTGAGCTCTCATTGCTTGGCCAGCTCCTGCCAACCTAGCAGTTCCAAAGCATGTGAATGCGAGTAGATAAATAGGTACTGCTTGCGGGAAGGTAAACAGCGCTCCGTGTTCCAGCTGCATGCTACGCGCTGCGGCAAGGAGAGTCATGCCGGCCAGATGACCACGGAGGCGTCTTCGGACAACGCTGGCTCTTCAGCTTTGAAATAGGGATGAGCACCACACCCTAGAGTCGGACACGACTGGACTTAATTGTCAGGGGTCACCTTTATCTAGAACACTTTTAGTGCTAATGTTCTTTATGAACCGAAGGTTGGGCCACATGTTAGAATGTAATGCCAGTGAAGGATGTGTGAGTGACACATCTTCATTCATTTACTGTGCAGCATGCAAATTAGAAACTTTTTCCTCTCTTTCACATTAAGATGTGGAAACCCCATGGGCTTGTGCAGCACAGTGCAAGGAACACTTGCTATTATTTTGTAATAAATTAAGATGTCCTTGACTGCATTATTTTAGGAATTTATTGGGCAGTAGAGCTGCCTTGCTGCATTTATTACATTAATATAACAATCGTAAATATTTACCCATATTTCAGTGCAGTCAGTGTATAGGCTAGGGGCTCAAGTAATATTTTCAGAGAGCTAAAGTTTATAACAGAATCACTGCTTGTGGTATGCTCACTGTCACCTCTAGTAGACACATTTGGCTGATTTTGTATTGTTTCAAAATCTGTTTGATGGGAGGTGACTAAGACCAAGAAATATTTGTGTTTACCATAGGCAGTGAAGCATCTCACAAACCACTTCCAGCTCTTCTTAAACGTTTGTCTCTCTCAAGCTGTAGTCTCTCGAAACCAATGTTGCATTATTTGCTTCATATGTTCAATGTCTTAACATTTTCTTTTCTTTTCTGGAAAAGGACTTGGTGAATGAAAAACTGAAGACGCAGCAGATGAATAATGACTTAGAAAAGCTTACGCATGAACTTGAAAAGATAGGATTAAATAAGGAGCGCCTCTTGCATGATGAACAGAGTACAGATGACAGGTGAGTGTGCCAGGTTTAAATGAACGAAGACTCTTATAACCAGCGACAATATAGCAAGTACGAATCATCATCGGGATTACTGGTTAAAAATATTTATGTAAATGTCTTAATTATAAAAACACCATAGTTCATCCATAAATTCACACAATTAGCAATAAAAGCTAAAAAATTCATGTAAAAATACGTTAAAAATCATGGGGCATAATACAATAAAACATATCACAAACAGCATAACGTTTCGTTTACCCTCTGTAAACTTTTTCAAATGCATAAAAGCCTAAGTAGGCAAAAAGATGTTCTTTTTGCCTACTTAGGCTTTTATGCATTTGAAAAAGTTTACAGAGGGTAAACGAAACGTTATGCTGTTTGTGATATGTTTTATTGTATTATGCCCCATGATTTTTAACGTATTTTTACATGAATTTTTTAGCTTTTATTGCTAATTGTGTGAATTTATGGATGAACTATGGTGTTTTTATAATTAAGACATTTACATAAATATTTTTAACCAGTAATCCCGATGATGATTCGTACTTGCTATGTGCCAGGTTTCTTTAGAATAGACTGTGAGCAGTTCCTTCTGGTATTTCTAAACCAATTGTTTTTCACAGGATATGTAGCTAAATGTATCCAGAACAAACCCTGATCTATTACCAGATTTGTTGTCAGAAACTCAATATTAAAAGTATGAACTTGTCCCTGCTGTGTTTGTACAGACATCGTGAGGGACATATATATTTTAAAGCACACTGCTGCATGTATTTGAAAATAAACTTACTTAGCTGGTTACCCCAGTATAATGTTTTAAATAGGAAGAGGCAACCTCTTCTTGTGAGTAAAATTGCTTGCTGTTTCGATTGTTCTCAGGTAGAGTAAGGGGGCATTCCTTAGTAATGGGAAGAGCCTCGTTGGTAGGAGGCAGGGTCGACAGGTCATGTGATCACACTCACACAGGGCTCCGTGTCCCCAGTCTGGCCCTGCCTTGCTGACAAACGGTCGCAGCTCAGACTGCTCCTGGGCTGAGGCAATCAGCAAAGGGTTTCTCTGGGAGCAGAGCATTTTTTTATTCAGATTCCTCTTTTTCCTTCTTCCTTTTCACTCCTTCCCACTTTGCCTTCCCACTCCTTCCCACTTTTTTCTTCAGCATAGTGGGGGTGGGAAGGGCGGCAGGCTCCCCTCTGTGGTACCACAGCTGCGGTTTGAGGATCCTTTTTTCCCGGGTTGGTGTCGGGACTAAGGTCCTTGGCAGTGCCACCCCAAGTCTGCCGCTACAGCGGTCTAGAGCAATCACGCCGCTGATAGTCCCGTTCAGTTCGGTCAGAGCGCCACAACCCTTTCAGAGGGTCAGGTCTTGCATCTCACCAGGCGGCGATGGTCCTGGGAGCCAGCAGACCTCCCTTAATCCCACACAGCACACTTCACCAGTGTGTTGGGGGTGTGGCAGGTGTTTAAAAGATAAATGGAGCGCCCGCCCATCACTCACAAGGAACGTTTCCCCTCAGACAAGCTAAGAGAACTTACAGGCGACATTGTAGCACTCCCATGCTTCTTGAAAGTTAAGGGAGGGTGTTGGAGGCCAGTAGCTTTCCATTGAGCCTCTGAGGTTAAAAAAAAACAAACACCAACAAACCTATTTCCTCCACTGTGTCTTCTGCAGATGGGTTGGGATCATCCCATGAGGGCAACATAGATCACCCTTCTAGAGCTGTACAACCAGGGATTTCAAGGTGGGTGGGTGTCCTCCTCTACACTGCGGGGTTTCCGAACAATATGGGGCATTCCAAACAATATGGGATGCCCCTCGCACCAGCACGAGATAGGGTCGAATGTTTAACGCTTCCTCCTGCACACGGGGGCTGACCGTTACCCCAGTCCAACCCTACCTTGTCAGTAGATCAGATGTCGGCTATTGGGCTGTGAGCCCAGATGCTTAAATTTCTTTGTTTATTTGATTTCCTTCGTTGTTGCAGCCCCTCCTCCTTTCCCTCTTCCTTCCCACAAGGAGGACTGCGTTCTCCTTGTGGGAAGTGGAGAGTGTGTGATGGCGGCCGCTAGCGATTGCTCTGCTAGCTATTAGCTGCGTCGGAGTTGACTGAGGGGCACTCAACTGAAGAAAGGCAGGGAGATGCGCATTACCCGCTGTCTTTCCGTGCCATTGCCGCTTGCCGCGCCCAGGAGGGCTTACCTGCTCCGCACCCTTATACAACGATGGCGGACAGGCACAGCGCTCAAGTCAGGAGAAGAGGAAAATAAGCAGGAAGTTCTTTTGGACGACGCTAACAGAGCTAACAGTGCTGGGTAATACTTCTAAGGGGCTTTGCTTGTAGCTTCCCTGCCCTTTATAGCCTCTTTAACTGTGCTTGTCAGCCATGCTGGCACCCTCCTGGACTTAGTCGGGCCCTTCCTCCTTTGCAGTATACACTCCAGCTGGGCCTCTATTACAGTTGTTTTAAACAGTCTCCATGCACTCTGGAGAGATTGGACTCTTTTTACCTTCTTTTTCAGCTTCCTTCTAACTAGTCTCCTCATTTGAGGGAAATCCGCCCTTTGGAAGTCATAGGTTTTTGTGTCAGATTTGCTTGGCCCCTGACATGCATGGCAAAACAGATCACAGCAAGGTCACTGTTCCCCAATGGCTCTGTAACATTTACATCACTGACCAGGTCCTGAGTACCACACAATATCAAATCCAGAGTCACCTGTCCTTTGGTTGGTTCCACAACTAGCTGCTCTAAGGCACAATCATTTAGCGTATCCAGAAATCTGGTCTCTCTTTCATGACCAGAGCTTGAATCGACCCAGTTGATATGAGGATAATTGAAGTCCCTCATGATTACAACCCTGTCTCTCCTTGACAACTCCCTGATTTGTTCCCTGGTAGAGTAAGGGGCATTCCTGGACTACATGGGATTAGCCCTCGCGGCAGCTGTAGGTAGGGTTAGCTTTGAAGTCACGTGCCTCTCCCCCATGCCGAGGGCTCCCAACTCCCCAGTTCGACCCTACCTGCCAAACGGGTAGAATGTTGGCTGTTGGGCTTCCAGCCCTCACGTGCTGTTTTTTGGTTGTTTAACGGAATTTTTTGGAGCTATCCTCCTTAGCTCATCTTTGTCTTTTGTTTATCAGCTGGAGATAGACATGGAAAAGGCGGAGAAACAAAGACACGTCTTTTTGCTGAGCTGATGATTTTAAGCGCGATCTCTGAGCTATTGTTGTCCCACCTCATTCCTCTTATGTGCTCGAGGGTGTGGTATTGGCTGCAGGAGCCTGATTTAAAAGTTTGTGGCTGCAGGAGCCTGATTTAAAAGTTTGCTGTTAAAATTCAGCATGTCTTCCTACTGCCGGCTATCTTCAAAGCAGCTGCATGAGCTTCTGGGACGTCTTTGCAGTGACCGCCCCAGGGCATAACCCTGCTTCTCAATGCTTAGAGGCTCCATGTTTGTTTGTTTTTTGCAGCCTGCAGGTGATAATGGCAGAGTTGGGGGAAGGCTCTGCCAGGCAGAATGAATAACTTTTACCTCAGCAAGGAGCTGTGGTAAGGACTCTTTTGCTCCTGAGCTGCAAGCTCAGGTTCTAGCCTGCTTGGCTGGCTAAGGTCCATTGTTAATGAGGCAGTTTATGTTAAAGCTTCTAAAGCGAGCCCCTCTCATGGCACAGAACGGCTCATGGCACAGAACGGCTGCACTCAGGTCTTCAGAAATCTCCTCAGGATATGGAGTTGCCTCAAATCTCCTCAGTACAAGGGGTCACTTTAAAAAAAAATCTCCTCAGGACAGGGAGTTGCCTCAGAAAGTTCCTGACAGAGGGTGCTCACCATACAGAAAGCCGAAGGACAAACGCAAAAGGCTTTTGTCTAGATCTGTTTTCTTCCTCCCATTTCTTTTTGGGGTTTTCTCCTCTTCTATTCTGTCTCCTGTCCCCAAATGTGACAAAGGTAAGGCAGACTGCGAGCGTTTTCAGCATCGCGCGCCTACTAGGGCTGCAGCTCACAAGCTTAAAAAAGGAGCTGGCGCACTCTCTGACCGAGTAGAGATGTTAGCCCATCTTCAACGCCTAAGCAGGGCGGAAAGAAAGAAGTAGGTGAAGTAGGTGAGGATGCTAACAATTACAGACCCAAGGCTCTAACCTCGGAGCGATATAGAAGGGTTGTATGGTTTAAAAGGAGTGCACAGCATCTCACCTGTACTGTAGTATCCCATATGATGAGGGCTCAACAAGTTATTTCCCATAGACGTCTTCCCAGAATTGCTGACGAAGGTTGATGGAGACATAGTCTTGGGGAAGGCTGTCTCATAATCAACACACGCTGATAACCTGGCGCCCTCTCGGGCTAAGCCTCTTTCCCTGCAGATCCCTCAAAATCATCAGAGGTGCACTTCCCAGGTATTTTTTCAGAAGCTTCTGGTGGCAGAATGGGCTGATCCGAATCAGAGTCGTTGCACACCAACATTTGTGAGTAAAATGTATTCACTCCCTCAGGGCATTTTGATATTTTTAAGGTATCAACAGTTTTATGCCCTGGTATCCTGGCATTGCAGCCCTGGCGTCACAGGCATCTTTTTCCTTTGGAGGGCGAGATAGGCCCGAGGGATGCCTATGTTCATCAAGTGGGGACCTTCTTAAATAAGTGCTTGAGGCTTCGTCCTGCACTATTAGAGCGGCAGCGGCTGTTTCTGTAATATCCAGGCCTGCTGTGTTCTGGATCAATGCCTTTCCAGAAATGCCTTAACAGGTGCTGAGTACACTGAAGAAGATATCCCTTGCATAGGCCTTTTTAGCAGAGGCATCTGTGTATTCCCTTCAGTTCGCTTCCAGGGCAATATCCCATAAGGGACAGGCCAGGAGAGGAATCTGGATAAAAATTTGGGAAGTAGGCACAGGGTCCTAGACACGTTTGCTGGTCACCATGAGCTGTCGATTGAAAGGTCGGCAGTTCGAATCCGCGACAGGGTGAACTCTCGATGCTTGGCCAGCTCCTGCCAACCTAGCAGTTCCAAAGCATGTCAATGCGAGTAGATAAATAGGTACCGCTTGCTGGAAGGTAAACAGCGCTCCGTGTTCCAGCTGCATGCTACGCGCTGCGGCAAGGAGAGTCATGCCGGCCACATGACCACGGAGGCGTCTTCGGACAATGCTGGTTCTTCGGCTTTGAAATGGGGATGAGCACCACACCCTAGAGTCAGACGTGACTGGACTTAATTGTCAGGGGTCACCTTTACCTTTACCTTTTACCTTTCGCTGGATCTAAGTTGTCTAGATCGCAGTTAGAATCCTGGTGGGACTCGCATGCTCACTCACACACAAAAAGTGATGTCCAGTTTTCGGCGAGGCAGATGGAAAGCTAAAATCAGTTGTTTTGGAGCTCCAGATTCTATTCCGGACCTAGAGAGCAGGGCAGGGTCTGCCTGAAGGGCGGCAGATTCAGGTCCTTCTTCAAAGCTAACGCTGCCTTCTTCAAAGCTAACGCTATTTCAATCCGTTTCTACCGAAGCCTCTGCTTGGGAGTTGAATCCCAAAGCCATGCTGTATTTGGGCAGTCAGATCTAGCGGTTGGGGCCCATCCCCTGGATTTCACATATCAGTGGGGAATGATCACCGCTGGCGCATGAATCAGGGAGACAGTGTCCAAGGAAAATACCTTAGGGTTGTGCAGTCCGCCCAGAGATTGTGTCTGGCATGTTCCAGCATGCAGAAACCCTTTCAGAAAATGCACTTATGTTAAGAGACCATTCCCCTTCTTTTGGCGGTTTGAACCATAGAACCGATACCCTTCACTGCTATTTCTGACGCCAAAGAAGAATGGGGGTTCTGCACAGTCCTCAACCTAAAGTGGCTGAACCAGTTTGTAGTGAGACACGAATACTGGATGGAAACTACCAAAACCATCTTGGCTGCACTGGAGGCTGGGGACTGTCTAGCTCTGTTAGGCTGTGCCAAAGCATATTGGCACTATGTGTGCAGTTGGCAGGACTAGCTCAAGAGCATGCCAAGCAGGTTTTGGAGTGTCTCTCAGAGCATGGCTTCTTGCTAAGCAGAGATAGTGGTTCCCTTAAGCCTTCCCAGTGTCTTGATTAGAACATCTTGGGGTACTTATATACACCAGGTTGTTCAAAGCTCACCCATCAATTTAGCAAAGGGAGAAGCTGTCCACTCCCTTGAAGGCAGTTAAAGTAATTCAAACTATCCTGGCTTCGAGGTGTACTTCCACCTCAAGGTTATACACTTCAGCATGGAGGACTTTCGCATTAGGGTGCTCTAACAGAAATGGGCTGCCCCAGGAGGCCTCAATGCCAGAAGTATTAAGTTTTTTGGCAGGATGGTTTTGGCAAAGGGCTTAATGGAAGCACACTTCATAGACAGGTAGCTGCCCTACAGAGTTGGTTGGGTGACAAATCTTCATTTGTTCATACCCACATGTAAAGCATTTTCTGGCAGGCATAGCATTGTTAAGACCACCTCCTATCCTCAGATTCCCTACATGGGATCTCAATGTAGTCCTGTGGGCTTTGGTGCAAAGTTTGAACCTTTGGCCACCATTCCGCTTAGGGCGCTATCTTGAAGGCTATTTTCTTAGTGGCAATAACTTTGGCAAGGTGGGTGTCCGAGCTGGGTGCCTTTTCGGTACACCCTGAATTGTGTGTATTTCACAAGGTTGTCCTCAGAACAGAGCCATCTTTCTTGCCAAGGATAAATAGTATTTTTTCACGGACAACAGGAGCTGAACTTCCATCATTCTCCACTAATCCTGTACATCCTAGGGAACAGGTCTGGCATATGCTCGACGTCGGGAGAGCATTGCGTTTCTATACAGAGCGAATGCGCTCAATCCGCGAGACAGAGGCATTGTTTGTATCACCACAAGGTAAAAAGCATGGGTTTAGAGGTTACCAGACCCACACTTCCTAAGTGGCTCAAAGAGCACATACGATTAGCGTATCAGTCCATGGGAACTGAACCGCCCCAGGGCATAGTCGCTCACTCGCTGGGAAGTGCCACCATTTCAGCGGCCTTTGATGGAGTGGTGTCATGATACTTGTAAGGCTGCTACGCGGACTTCAGGGCAAGCTTTTACTAAGAACTTCAGAATAGACAAGGCAATTCAGCTCATGTCTCCTTTGGGGCACGAGTATTACAAAAAGTGCTAGTTCCAGCATAGACCGGTACTACTTATTTGCCCACCCTATAGTCAGAGGTACTGCTTTGGCACATCCCATGTAGTCCAGGAATGCCCCTTACTCTACCAGGGAAAAACGGAATTTGCTTACCGGTGAATTCCTGTTCCTGGTAGAGGAAGGGGCATTCCGCCCACCACTTCTTCAGGTTTGGTGCCTTCCTTTCAGTCAGCTTGCAAGATTGATTTGAACATAAGGTCTTGTAGGCCACTCAGTGGGAGTAGTATTGTTGGGTAGACATCTGCCTTGTCTATGATACTACCCTTCTCGATTCTCCTCCATGCTTTGTGCACTATCCAATTGTGTCCATGGGACAATGGTCTGGCGAAAGCGACACTCCGGCCAAGATATCTGTGTTTTAGACACTTTTACAACAGTTTTCTCCAGGAGTTTGTATCAGCTTTGGTACGAAATCTGGGGAGTCGGGAGCCCTCGGCATGGAGGAGAGGCACGTGACTTCAAAGCTAACCCTACCTACAGCTGGCGCGAGGGCTAATCCCGTGTAGTCCAGGAATGCCCCTTCCTCTACCAGGAACAGGAATTCACCAGTAAACAAATTCCATTTTTTCCTCATCTCAAGGTCCCCTTCAGGTTTTTGATCTGGAGGATGATAGCATGCACCCACTATGACATCGTTTCTTGAGCCTGGTAACTTAACCCACAGTGATTCTATGGTGGAGTTGGACCCCTTCAATCTCTACTCTGCTGGATTCTACCCCTTTAACATAGATGGCAACCCAACCCCAACACGCCCCTCATTGTCCTTCCTATAGATTTTATAACCTGGGGTTGCTGAATCCCACTGGTTTTCAGCATTCCACCAGGTTTCCGTTATGCCCATTGTGTCAATGTTTTCCCTAGCCACCAAACATTCTATTTCTCCCATCTTCGCTCAGAGACTTTGGGCATTCGCGTAAAAGCACCTATATATCAGGACCCCTGAGAAGGGCTGCTTGTTAGCACCTTTATCCCCGCACCTTTATTCCCGCAGTCCTGCTGATCCAGCTGTCATGTTCCGTCATGCTTCCACTCCCAATTCCTACTCTGTCGCTACCTTGCTGTTCCTGAACTTCTTCACCCTCATTCTATAGGGATGATCCTGAACTGGATGCCCCTCGGCTCCTGTCAGTTTCCCTTCAGGGGTCAGTTTAAAAGCTGCTCTGTCACCTTTTTAATGTTACGCTCCAACAGTCTGGTTCCATCTCGGTTCAAGTGAAGCCCATCCCTCTTGTACAGGCCCAGCTTGTCCCAAAACATTCTCCAGTGCCTAGTGAATCTAAACCCCTCCTCCTGGATACCACTGTCTCATCCATGCATTAAGACCCCTGAGCTCCGCCTGCCTGCCTGGCCCAGCGCGTAGAACAGGTAGCAATTCTGAGAATGCTACCTTTGGGGTCCTGACTTTGAGCTTCCTACCTAGCAGACTAAATTTTGCCTCCAGAACCACCCAGCTACATTTCTCCTTGTCGTTGGTGCTGACATGCACCACAACCGCTACCTCCTCCCCAGCACTCTCTACCAGCCTATCTAGATGAGACGTCTGCAACCTTCACACCAGGGAGGCAAATCACCATGCAGTCCTCACATCTGTCACAGACACCCCTCCACGTCTGTATTCCTGACTAGAATCACCCACTACAAGAAGCCCCCAACCCCCCCATCCCCAGAGGAGTATTCATAGTGCGACTGGATATGGGCCCATTACCTGAAGGGGTCCCCACTGGGGGATTGTTTCCCTCTTTTCCATAATGACATCCTCCAGCCCTGAGACTTCCTTCCTTAGCAGCTAAGGAGCTGCCAGTCTGAGGGTGGGCCAGCACCTTCATGTCCCTGGAAGTCTCACCGTGGTCCCTCTCTGCCTATCTCTGCTTCTCCAGGTCAGCAACCACAGCTTCAAGGGAGCAGACCTGCTCCCTGAGAGCCTGGAACTCTTTGTACCACGCACACGCCAAGAGGCATATAGTCATACACTGGATATCCCCCAGCCTGCTGCTGGCTGTCTGACTGCATGTCTTATAGTTTGGTTTAACTTAATAGTGTATTTGTTTTGTGTTTACCTAGACAGCTGATGTAACTGGGCCTCTACCCCTTCTCAAGGGTCGTGAAGGGCAGTGGTTCACTGGCGTCGACAGGGGGAAGCGGGGGGGCGGGCCGCCGGGGGGTGTCGCGCGTCTAGGGGTGACGCGCGATCACCCCCCCACTTACAGTTTCGAGTGGAGGGTGGGCCCGCCCGCCCTCCCCTGTGTCCGTTTGGCTCCAAAATGAGCCGAAAACGGAGCGGGGAGGGCGCTCTGCTCCTGCGCGTGACGTCACGCGTGGGGGCGGAGCCTCCCCTTAAGGGCGACGCGCGCCCCCGCTCTGGGGTGACGCGCGTCGTCGCGACGTGACTGCAGTGGTTTACAAAGTAGGTTTAGATTTAAGCAGTTTTGGGTTAAATTAGATAAAAGTTGAGTTGACAATGAGAGAGTGCACTTACCTTCTCCTCGCACAAATACTAAACTCGCCATGGCACTTCTTCCCAATGAGGCACTTGATCCCAGGAGGCTCTTGCTGCTCATGGAAACCGTTGTCCTGATAATGTAGTGATAATGTTCGTCTGCTATGAGAGAAGGTGCTCTCTCTATTTCATCATTAACTCTTATCACAATCTAAATTGTGATAAAAGTAAAAAAGAGTTAATGATAAAATAGAGACAACAGCAGACTAACTCTACTGCTGCATTATCATGAGTGACACTCAGGCTCTTTACATTCCACTTTTGGGAATCTCAGGGGACCTCTAAATTTATACTTCAGGCTAGTTCATGCTCCCTCTATCATGCCACATTATGTGCTCATTGTAAAGGACTGTTGTCATTAAGCATTTTTTGTTACAATAAATTCCTCTTCCTCAGCCATTGCGATGCTTCCAGCAGAAAATAAAACTGTCATGTCATACACCAGACAAGGAAGCATGAACAGTCTCTCAGAAGCAGTATTGGCTCTGATCAGTTTACTGCACCTGCCAATAAAAAGCTAATGGCATACAAACATTTGTTTCCTTTGCTTGGTTTTACATTTCATCCTGTTCCTTGTGGAATATGTGTTAAGGAAGTAGAATATTCTAGTTTCTGACCAGCCCTCTTGTCAGCATGCCACTCAGCTGAAGAAAACAGCTGGCACTGTAGTCTATTATTAGCACTGACTGACATAATGATGGTGGCAGATTCAAAACCTGCTTTCTCAAGAGGTAGCCAGCTTTATGATTTCATGTATCTAGTCTGTGTTTGGATGGGACAATGTGAGTTCAAGAAAAATATCAGCGACCATATCTTGCTTTCTTTTTTCTACCCGATACTAAAATTCCTGCTCAGTCCTTCCATCATTCCAGTTGCTGCTCGCATCTGCTAAGCCTAAGGGCATAGGAATGCTTGTTGTTCAGCCATGGAAGGAGGGTGTCAGTGGTGTCGTGGAGTGAAAATATTAGATGTGGGATGTGCAAATTCAGTGGCAGAGATGTTGGACAGCTATTGAGATTAGGGAACTGTATTTGGGAGCAGGAGGATAGGATGGATTGGGGAGGTGTTGAATAAGGAAGACATATTTTTGTTAGGATGGTAGGCTCCATGAGACAAGGAGTATGAGGGAGGAAATATTTTAGTTGTTTTGCAGCACAATCCAGTCTTGCCAGGCTGCAGCTCGGGCATAGAGCCCATGCTGCATTCTATCCAGATAGGATGCAGTGCCGGCGCAGCCGGAGGCCTCCTTAGGGCAAAGGGATGTTTGTCCCCTTACCCTTAGAGCACTAGCCGCCCCAATGGGTCTACTCAAGTATGGGCCAGCTATTTTGTGGAGGGGGAGGCTTCTGCCGATCCCTCCCCCTTCCCAGGGTTGGCCGAACAATCCCCCCCCCCCCGAAACACCCCATTCCACCCTCCGCCACCCGGCGGGGACTCACCTCTCCACCGCGGCAGCAATCCTGCCTCCACTGACACCACTTACATGTTAGGTGACGCAAACGTGCCTTAAGGCACATTTGCGACACCCTAGACCAATGGAGCAGCCACTCCGCCAGTCTACTATGTAGACAGGATTGGACTGCCTGTTTTCAAAATACAAATTATGGTATATAGGATTTGTGTGGGTAGTACTCTTTAAATGTAAGCCAATATAAACCTATGGTATATACATTGAAATATACATATTATTATGCCTCAGTGCTCATGACTAGAAAGGACAGTTGAAAATTATTCTTGAGTTTACTGGTAA
The DNA here is from genome assembly GCA_026170595.1 of Plestiodon gilberti rubricaudatus. Taxonomy (NCBI): domain Eukaryota; kingdom Metazoa; phylum Chordata; class Lepidosauria; order Squamata; family Scincidae; genus Plestiodon; species Plestiodon gilberti. Next base: position 9,662,678 of record JANXHW010000001.1, read on the forward strand.
AAACAGGTGTAGAGCCATGGCAAAACAGTTTAAAATGGCACTAATAAAAAACGAAGAGACTAAGTGCAGCATAAAATTAGTAGTTTAAAATATAAACTATAAAAAAATTACGGTTAAAATGTGAATTAAAATAAGATATTAAACACACACACGTTCACACTTAAAATAGCACCGTTAAAAATTACATCCTACAACAATGCAACGTTTCGCTCGTCTGTCCAAAGCATTTTCAAGCATAGCTCTCATATAGTGGGAAGATGTTAACAGCACAAACTGTTCGCCTGCTACATAAGGACGGAGAAAGCCTCGTATTCAAATTGCTATAACGAGTCAGCTTCGTGGGAGATAATTGAAAACATCCCTGGCATTCAGCTGACCGTCAGTTCCTACCTAGCAGACTAAATTTTGCCTCCAGAACCACCCAGCTACATTTCTCCTTGTCGTTGGTGCCGACATGCACCACAACCGCTACCTCCTCCCCAGCACTCTCTACCAGCCTATCTAGATGAGACGTCCGCAACCTTCACACCAGGGAGGCAAATGTTCGTTGCATCGGTGATGCTGTCTAACCATCTCATCCTTTGCCTTCCCCTTCTCCTTTTGCCTTCAATCTTTCCCAGCATCAGAGTCTTCTCCAGAGAATCCTCTCTTCGCGTTAGGTGGCCAAAGTATTTGAGTTTCAGCCTCAGTACCTGTCCTTCCAGGGAACAGTCAGGGTTGATTTCATTTAGGATTTGACTGATTTGATCTCCTAGCAGTCCAAGGGACTCTCAGGAGCCTTCTCCAGCACCACAGTTCGAAACCTACCGTACATACCTAGAGTGTAACAGACAGAATTGGAAAAGTATTAAGAAGAGCTGACATTAAGACCATTTACAAACCAACAGTGAACATCCAGCAATTGCAATGCAACCCCAAGGTAAGGGAACAAACGTTTCCTTACCTTGAGGAGGTCTCCGTGACTGCCCCCCCCCCCACTGCAGGATGCAACGCACGCCCCATTGGCACGGCTGTATCAGTGCAGAAAGTTGGATAGGACTGGGTCCTTAGTAAGGTTCCTCTGTGTTAGTCATCTCAGAAAACAGCGTGCAGGTGGGGGTGGGGACACTAACAGCGCAATCCGACTTAACTTTTGTGCCGGTTTAACCAGCAGTGCAGTGAGAACGGGAGGCTCAGGCCCCAGAACGGAAAAGGGATTCAAAACCCCTCCAAAAGAAGAATTCAAAGGGGATTTGAATCCCTTTTCCGTTCTGGGGTCTTCCGTTCTCCTTGCGCCGCTGGTTAAAGCTTTACCAAAGAAAGAAATAATTGTTTCTGAAACAGCTGGTGCATTGGGTGCCAAATTCACATGTTAATATACACATGAAATAATCATTACTTGCCTGCTAGTCAGAGGTGGAGGGGAACGGCGGGCGTTGGAGGCGTGAATCGTGCCATTTTGACGGCACGAAGACTGGGCGGCAGCGGCGGAGACGGTGCTTAGTTTGGCCCTCCTGCCTGCCCTGAGCCTCTGAGGACTGTTTAGCAGTGGTGGTGGTGGTGTCACTTCGGCGGTGACGTCACCGGGGGGCCCAACTAGCGACGCCACTGCTGCTACTTTATTCTTTCTTCTCTTTGCTGCCACTATATTTTGATCAACTATGAGATGGAAACTGCAGGGTCCTGCAATCTAGGTCCTTCATACTGAAAAATTGTAATCAAGCTCATTTTTATCTTTACTTTTGGTGTAATGCAGCCAAAATGACAAACAATTGCTAGCAATCAAGTCTGTTTGAATTCTACATTGTTTATGTTTTACAATTCTTCAGTTCAAACTAGATGTGATCCAAAATATGCGCTTTTCATTTATGTCTCATGTGTGTCTGGGTTGCAAATAGTAATAGCTGGGGAGGTAATCTGGGTTGCACCATGGTGGAGACAGAGACTTTAATTTTATTCTGTGCTGCACCAAACAACAGTTTCCTTCACAGAGTAGTAAATTGCTCCAGGAGCAATTTTAATCAGGATTGCAGCACAGGGGAAAAACTTTTAAGCCCACCCCTCCCATGCTGTGATCCTCATTCACATGGGGGTCCCTCAAGGCTGCTATTTGCAAATCATCATCATCATCAAACAAAACAAATACAAAGCATGCATAATTCATTTAAATGTTCATTTGATCATAAATATGATTGCATTCTAGTCTTTCACTTCTTTTAGGTTGCATCCAGACCATCCCTAGTGTGACCTCTCAGTTTTGTCCCTTACTGTCCAATATCTTTGTTTTTCCTGTACTGTCAAGGAGGTGGGGTTATTTTCCCTATCTTGTCACTTTATTATAGGGAAAGGGAGCTGTTACTTTAAAGGGAAACATCTGACTGGCTATCTAGCTAAGTTTTACCTTGGCTAGATTTACAGGAGAGTAAGAATACCTCAGGTGCAAATAATTAGAGATGTGCTTGAGAGCTGAGTAGTCATCATGGCTCAGCAGAATTTGAGAATCATTCTGTTGGTGGGATAATTCCAAGGGGTTGGACTTCAGAGCTATAAACTTGAGTAGGAGTTTCCTTTGGAAGATGTCAAGCTAGAGCTGACAAGCTGGAAGTTTAGAACTTGATTCTGGTGTTCTGGATGCTATGTAGCATAACAACTGTTTGGGGAAACCAGAACAAGTTTGTATGTATGATTTAGAGTTTTTTTTTTTTTTACTGTGCTGCCTTAGATTATGTAATTTGCTTGTGTTGAAGCTCTTCCTTTTATGGCCTTCTCTTTCAGTAAGAAGGTGGATGAGTTTTCATTTTTATGGAATTGCTTTTAAATAAATTTCTCTTTATTCAATGCTGGTGATATATTTTTCTTTGACCAGAGAAGCTATATACGGTCCCAAGGAACCCAACATGGTGGTGGATATTATTTGGCCTTAATAAGCTAATTGGTTTTTCCATTCTTTCTGTTGCTACTGCTGAGCTGTAAAGTGGAGAGGCTTTGGCATAGGACGAAGTGGGAGTTATTGCGTCTGTGGGGTACAGACGGATCGCGTTGTAGAGGGCTAAGGGGAGAACTTCTTGGATTGGGAATGACATGGTAGTTGTCTAGACTCCCTGTAGTAGTATTGAATCACCCCAAGAAGTAATTAGCCCTGGGACCAGCGTGACATGTACATATGTGCTTCCATCTCCTGAAATTGTGACCTGATTTTGCATTATTTCCCTAAATGTTGAATTTTTATGTTTTCACATGTAAAACCTTCATGAAATAGTGGGGGCATGGCTGACCATGGTGGATGATGTGGGTCATGCCTTTCACCCTGCTTCCGCCTTACTCCAGCCTGCCACAGATAGAGCTGCATTGATCCACGTCTTTAATCTTCTCCAACCTCACATGGTTCTTTTCCATGTGAGCAAAAACTGAGGTGAGTGGATAGGGAAGTGGATTGGCACTGCCTGTGCCTGAAAAAACTGTGCGGGCATCAGCAATCCACTTCCCTATCCACCCACCTTGCTCTTTCTTTATGTGGGTCCCTATAAATAAAGCAGGAAGTCCCGCACTTCCTGTTTTTGTAAAAGAACCATGTGAGGAAGGAGCAAGGTAAGGAAGTATGGACCTTTTTGTTTTTTGAGTGGCTGTACATGTACATGCACATGTGCCACAGTGGAGGCAACCATGGCAGGTTGGATGGTGACATTGATACTAGAATTAGGTATGAACTGTGCTCCTTTCCTTTCCTTGCACAGATTACTTGAAAAACCTCCAACGTGAATGCATGCTGACTGCTGACCTAATACAGTAAGCGTTGAATGTACAGGTGTCCCCTGGTTTACGACGGAGATGCATTCCTCAATCTCCGTCATAACGTGGGGGTGTCATTAAGCGAGGTAACTTGGCAACAAATGTTTTAAAAATCAACTTGCTTACTTTTTGCTGGGGCTGCTCCATTTTCGGGGCTGGAATCCTCTTGATTGGCTTGCTGCAGGGGGAAATTGCGCCCCAAAAGCCTCCCCTGGGTCACTGGCGTCACTACCGTGTGGTGGAGCACCGGGCCCCCGGGGTGCCACGCCAGGAGGATGACGCACCGGGACTCCTGGCACGTCATACCCTCCTGGCGTGTCACCCCCAGGAGAGGGTGATGCACTGGCAGGCCGAGCTGCATCTCCCTCGGCGGCTTGGCCACTTCTAAGTAGGCCAGGCAAGGCTTTGAGCAGCACATGCGCACAATGCTGCTCGAGCCTTGCCCTCAGAAGGGCCAAATGAAGACCCAATCGGGCCGAAGAAGATGCGGCTTGGCCTGCTGGCGTGTCACCCTCTTCCGGCGCATGGGGTGAGTGACGCAGCTGGGGGGGTGACAACGACGGGGGGGTGACGCGGCTGGGGGGATGACGCGCTGAGCCAGCCGACCCGCCAGCTCATGACACCACTGCCCTGGGTCATGCCATGTGGCTACCTCCTTTCTTTGCTCAGGGCACTCGGCTGCAGAGCCAACTTTGCTCAGCTGCAGAGTGAGGATCTCATTGGCTGAACTGAACTCGTCAAGCTGCTTTCTCCCCCTTCCCCCACTGCCTCGTGTTCCGGCTGCCAGCCTCTCTCTGAAAAGGCTCCGGTTCGGCTGAGCTGAAGGGGGGTTGCACGCACACACTCCCCCTCCTACCTGCCGCTAGCCAATGCAAGCCAAACGGGAGCCTTGCAAAGAAGCGGGAGGGGGAGTGTGCGCATGGGCGATCCCCCCCTTCTCAGCCAATCTGGAGCCTTTTGCAGAGAGCAGCTGGCAGCTGGAACACGAGGCGGCGGGGGGGAGGGGGAGAAAGGCACCCCGATCAAAGAGAGGAGGGAGCCACATGGCACAACCTCCACAGGGGAAGCCTCCACAGGAGAGGCTTACTGGGCCACAATTTCCCCCTGCAGCGAGCCAATCAAGAGGATTCCAGCCCCGAAAACAGACCAGCGCCAGCAAAAAGTTAGCAAGATTATTTTTAAAACTTTTGGGGACCTCTGTTGTATATGCGAAATTACGTTATGCGAAATCATGTTAGGCATCAGGGATGCCTTTACTGAGAACAATATAAATTTGTATAGTTTAGTTAAGTGAATTTTTTGTTCTTCTTGATGATGAAACCATTATTTTAATTATTTCATTAAATAGCAAATACAAACTGTTGGAGTCAAGGTTAGAGTCTACGCTAAAAAGGTCACTTGAAATAAAAGAAGAAAAAATTGCTGCTCTGGAAGCTCGGTTAGAAGAATCAACAAATCTAAATCAACAGCTGCGCCAGGAGCTTAAAACAGTAAGGAAAACAGTGTTGTTCTTGTTTAATTTTATTTTACACAAAGTTTGAAATTTTAATTTTCAAATGGTATTTATCTGAAATAAAATGCCTTTAACTAAATAGCATTTTCTAAATGTTATGACATGGTTTACATGTCAAATACAGAAATGCACATTTTGTATGTCTTGCATGGTTTACATGTAAAATACAGAAATGCACATTTTGTATGTCTTGCATTGAGAAAACTGTGGTCAGAGATTTTTGAGCATTGCTGAGTTTGAAAAGAAAAATACTGGCTAAATAGAACTCTGACTTTTGTCGGTAGAAATATATGCACCATATTCTCATGAATATATGAAGAATATTGGTTTTAACATACCATATTTTTCACTCTATAAGACGCCCCCCCCCCCCAAAAAAAAATAGGGTGAAATGTCTGTGCATCTTATGGACCGAATGCTGTAAAAATGTCTGTCTTTTAACAGTTTTCCGGCCGCTTGGCTGCTTATCTCGTTGTTGTTTTGCAGCTCCAATCTTCGTGTGCCCTAGCTCCTAGTCGTGTTTGGCGCCTGCGCAAAGTTCCCAGGCACTGGACGCAACCAGGAAGGTCTACGCAAACATCGCAGTAACTGCGATGTTTGCGCACAGCTCCCAGTCGCGTTCGGCGCCTGCGCGAAGTTCCCAGGCGCTGGACGCAACCAGAAAGGAACGTTAGGACTCAAGAACCTTACAAGGCCACGGTCCTTAAGCTTGGAAAATTCTAATTCTATTATTTCTGCCGACCATGAAAATCTTAGAAGCTATGTTAAATAAAAAAAAACCTTATGACTTTTCTTCTCTTGTTCCAGTTACTTTAGAACTGTATTTTACATATCTAAAATAGAATGAATTGATGTTTAGGTGAAAAAGAATTATGAAGCCCTCAAGCAAAGACAAGAAGAGGAAAAAATGGTACAGAATTGTTCTTCAAGAACTGGTGAAGAAAGTCAGCCTGTTACTAAATGGGAAAGAGAGAGTCAGGAGACTACTAGAGAACTTTTGAAGGTCAAAGATAGATTAATTGAAGTTGAGAGAAATGTGAGTAACATTTGTGATAATTCTAAACAGTTTTGAGTTAAGTTATCATGCTATATGGTACATATTCAGTCACATGCTGCTCTGCCTAAAAAAAAATATTCTGCAAAATCATAAAAGAGAGAAAAACAGCCTAGTAACTCTGGTAATGTGACCTCATGCTATCCAAGAACGGCAAGGCATTTTAAACAGTCCGATTTCCTGTGTGGACAAATGGACATTTGTAAAATCTGTACCAAAACTTAGATTTACCAAAACTAGTACCTTACCTGGTACTAGCTTAGCAATATGTGTCATAATTTGGCATTTTCAGGCTTCTTCTTATGAAAGTTGTAATTCTTAAATTAGAAAGTGTCAATTCTTAAATTATAGTTTAATTGAATCTGGTATAGAAGAGATTCACGAGCATTAAATATATTTTGAAACCTGTGTACGGGGGGGGGAGAGATTTTTTAATGCCTTTCTATGCCATTCTATAAACCTCTCGTCCATAGTGTTCCCAATTTATTATCCAATCTACTATGAAATCTAACTGGATTTGTATGGTTTGTCCACAGGCGCTGACCCTATTATAGAATTTGATACCTTGAGGGTTTAGTTTCTGATTGTTGCAGAGGCATTTTGAAAGATATGAGGCAACTTATGTCAGGCATTGCAGGACACAAGCCATGAGTCCTGAGAGCTAGGCATCAGTTTCTTAGCCTTATTAATTGTGTCACAGGACCGCTGGTTAGAGAGAACTGTAGGTACTTCAGGTCTTCTAGCAGAACCTTTTTGTTTGCTTATCCTGCCCCATCTCGCCCATTTTCCCATGGGCTGCTCTCCCTTTTTTGACCTTTTATCCCTCCTATGGACACTGGAAGAGGACGCCCAGATTCTCTACTGCTACAATATTGGGACCGTTTGTGAGCCTCTTTGAGACTCAAACTCATCTTTTCATTTATTTTGAACAACTGTGGTTTGTATCTAAACTGACTCATCTGCTTGTGCAACAGGGGAAGGGGCACAATTTGTGACTCTTTTTCCTTCCCTCAGTAGTCCTCCAAAACCTGCTCCTGAGGGATTGGGTGACATTCTGGAACACATTTTGGGTGGAAGGGGGTTTGAAGGGAATAGCTAAAAAAAAGTGCCTCTCTCCTTCTTGCATTAGTGGGATACAACACTTGCACAAAATATGGTTTGGATATAATCCTTTGCTAACTTTTCCTGAAAAGCGGTATATAAATAAATATAGTAGTGATGGTCAAAAATTAAAAGTAGGAAGAATGTTGTAAAGTGACAAGGACATAAGGACATCTAGTCATTCTTCCCAGTGCCTTACTCCCAGTTTTGCCAAAAATGCAAACATCACCCTCAAAACAAAGTGAGTAATACCCAAACTACATATTACATTTCCAATGTGGCAACATAATTCAGGCCTTAGTTTTACTCATGTGTAGCAGCTGCGCAGAGCCATTGCTCAGATTGTGGTTGCAACGCAAAGGTCACTTATCTTACCGCCTTTGTGCCCCTGAAGTCAATACTTAATCCTTAAAATGTCCCGTTGCTACAATGACAAGATTTTCAGTGGAGAAAATTGCATGGAGGTGAAGGTTTAAATGCCTTTTGTCTCTCACCATGACTCTATGTGGATGCTACACATGAATAAAACTAAGGCCCAAAGTACACCATTGTGCGGTCAAAGTAAGATGTAGTTTGGATCCAGCTCATATGCTGGTTTGCTTGTAATTTTTCCTTGGTGCAAGATTTGAATGTCAAATTTTAGAATATATGGTTTAGAATACAGCCCTGAATATAATCAATTTTTTTATTACCTCAGTGTATTTGATGCATTTGTTTTTGTTTGCTTTTTCTTTACCAAGAATGCAACTCTGCAGGCAGAGAAGCAAGCCCTGAAAACACAACTGAAGCAACTTGAGACACAGAATAATAATTTGCAAGCTCAGATTTTGGCACTTCAGAGACAGACTGTCTCCTTACAGGAGCAAAATACAACATTGCAAACTCAGAACGCCAAGCTTCAGGTTCTGTTTTCACAAATGTATATTTATCTCCCAGTCCACAACATACAATTTGCAAGTGAAGTCTTGATTGTTAATTGCATGGCAATAGCAGTATTAGCAATTTTATTAGTGTGAAGCTCATGGGAAGTCTGTGGGGACGTAAAATATATTGCTCATAGACAGTATGACTGAATAATATCCTTCCTGTTGCAGCTTCTAAGTTAGTTGACATTCCCCCCTCCCCCTCACATGTCCCCTCCCTCTGATAACAAGGCAGTAAAGTCATTTGAACACCACCCCTAATCCCTGGGGAGATGTTTTGGACTTTATTCTTCCATTCCTTGGAAATTTACGTCTCCTTGCTGTTTTCAGTCCCTTTTATGTTGTCAGTGGCTTTCGCCCCAGAATGTTCCCCAACCCTAGCTCACCTTTTCAGGCTAGAGAAGTCAACCAATTCCCATCCTTGATTGGACCATATAATATTGGAGTGAAACGTTCATATTTCCCCCTCCTTCTACTACTTGCAGTGATTGTATAGAAGAAAGCAAAAACCATATAGTTCCCTCTGTGTCCTAGAACAATTGTTTGAGTTTTAGTGGAGGTGAATCTATATGAAATAAGATGTAGAATTTAGGGCATGGGGGATGGTCGAGTCTTGCCCACATTTGGCAAAGTGTTTAAATGAATAAGATTGGGCTTATGTATTTATGTGTCAATCTCCATTTAATTGCTGAAGAGGACCCATAATGCGGAGGTAGATTACATGCTTTGCATATGTAATGCCCAAATTTGATCCCCAGCAATTCAGCTTTAGAGATGTTGAGTCTGAGCAAAGAGGTCTGCCTGAGAGGTAGGGAAGCTGGATTCAAAACCAGTTAATTGTGTTGGCCTAGATCAGGCGTGGGGAACCTCCGGCCCGTGGACCTGATCCGGCCCACAGGACGATCCAGCCCGGCCCGCGCGGGGACCAGACCGGAGGCTCCACCACCGCCACTTTCCCACAACTCCTCGGTTTAAAAGCGGCCTTCCTGGACCAGCGCACAGCGCCGCTGAAGCCAAGATTGCCATCTCGGCTTCATCGGCGCTGTGCGCAGGTCCAGGAAGGCCGCTTTTAAACCGAGGAGGCACGGGAAAGCGGCGGCGGCCCCGGCCCGGAGCCGAGGTAAGGAGAGCGGTGGGCGGGTTGGTGGGTGGGTGGGAGGGAGAGTGAGCGAGCGGTGGGTGGGAGGGAGGTAAATTCGCGAGGGGTTCAAATTTGCAGGGGGGCCAAAAAAATCGGACGGCCTGATGGCCCGCAGCAAATTTTCCCTATGGGGAAAATGGCCCCCCACTGCAAATAGGTTCCCCACCCCTGGCCTAGATGAACCGTTACTCTAACTCTATATAAGACTTGAGGGACTTACATTAAAAGAGAATTTATTATTCATGTTTTTATGTAACTGTTGACAATTGTAGGTAGAAAACTCTGCTATTAATTCGCAAAGTACATCTCTTATGAATCAGAATGCACAGCTGCTGATTCAGCAGTCTGCTTTGGAAAATGAAAATGAATCCATAATCAAGGAACGGGAGGATTTGAGATCATTGTATGATTCACTAGTCAAAGATCATGAAAAACTGGAACAACTTCATGAACGACAAGCTGCTGAATATGAATCTCTAATTTCCAAACATGGAAACCTTAAATCAGCACACAAGAACCTTGAGATGGAACACAAGGACTTAGAAGATAGGTAATTACAATGTCCTAAATCAGTTTTCTGACTAAATTTGAAATGTGTCCTTTCTAATACCGTATTGTCCTGAGTATAAAACACACTTTTTTACCCTAATTTAACTTTTTAAACTAGGAGTGTGTCGTATACTCGCACTGTTGCAAAAATAAAGAGACATTGCTGGAAGAAGTGTTGTCTTCAAAGCAGCTGTGTTGTCTTCAAAGCAGCTACCGGTAATTGAAGTGATTATCGGGTGATTATCGCTGCTAGCTGAGCTTTTCAGCTCTGTTTGCAACTCCGATGCAGCGGGCTCCTTCTTCCCTGCCCTTTTCTTTGTAAATACAAAAGGACACACACACACACACCTTCTTCCCTGCCCTTTTCTTTGTAAATACAAAAGGACACACACACACACACACACCTCCCGTGTACAAGCTGTAACCCTTTCCAGGCTGCAATAAGTTGTTACGTCTTTGCGGCGCCTGCTTTTCAGTTCCGGTGTTTGTTTTTAGTGGAGATAGGCAGAGATGCAGCAGGCTCCTTCTCTCTGCCCTGCAGGGCTTTTGTTTGTAAAAACAAGAGCTGGTGCACACACACCTCTACCTCTCCCCTCCCCTGTACAGGCTGTAACCCTTTCCAGTCTGCAATAAGTTGTTAATTTTCGTTCTCTGCTCTGCTGGGTTTTGTATCCTCTTGTAAAGCAAGATCACATACACTTTCATCCCCCCTCCCCAGGCAATGAATGGTTTAGGCTGCAATCCTGTGCACACTTTCCTGAGAGTAAGCTCCATTGAGAACAGTGGAACTTGCTTCTGAGTAGACATGCACAGGATTGCACTGTTTGTTTAAATCACTGGCATATATTTAATGCCAGTGATTTAATTAAAGTTTTTTAATAGCACCACCAAACTTTAAGGGTGCGACTTATAATCAGGTGCGTCTTATACACGGGACAATACAGTATTTTAATTGAGTTATGAAAATAAAAACTTCTTAAAATGACGTTTTTAAAACTTGAGGTTATATAATAAAAACAGCTGTGTTCTCAGTAATTTTTGAAAATAGAGTTCATGTTTTATATAATTCACTTTACAGATACAATCAACTTCTGAAACAAAAAGTACAATTAGAAGAACTGGAAAAAGTTCTCAAAGCAGAGCAAGAGAAGATGCTACAGCAAAGTAAACAGCATGAAACCGTAACAACAGAATACAAAAAGCTTTGTGAGGAAAATGATAGGTGAGAAATCAGGAATGATTCTCCATGTTTAAATTGAGGTATGGTTGACTGGAAGTGAAAGGAAGCAGAACTCTGGAACCTCTCTAGCACGAATAGTGATGTCAGCAGGAGTGCTCAGGTGCTGCTTTTGGCTTTTTTTCCAAAGGACCTTAGCTTGGAAGAGCATCAGCAAGAGGTGAACTGAGAAATTTGACTAGGGGCCAATGTTGTTAATGCCATTATCTTTCAAAAGGGGTACCTGAGAGACTATATGTAGCTCATGTTATGCCACTTGTTGAACACAGTAGGACTTCTGTCTAAACATGTACAGGCTAGCACCCTACCAGCACAATCTTCTGCATATCTATGTAAAAGTAAGTCCAACTGAGTTAAATAGGACTTACTCCCAGGTAAATGTGTATAAGCTAGTTAAAACACAGAAGCAGACCTTTGGTTAAAAACAAGACACAGGCTAGAAACAAAACAAAGGTAATTGCGGGCGCCGTGGGGGGGGGGCTTTTTAACTTCTGATCGGAAAAGCAAATAATGACTAGCCTGCCGTGTACCACAGGCAATCGTGCAAAGTACCACCAGTAGTATGTGTACCACTGGTTGAGAACCCCTGAATTAGACCACTTTGAATTCTGTACAGACCAACTTTAAATGTTCATTCTTGTTTCTGAATATTTTTCATTACAGACTAAATCATACATACATCCAGCTTTTGAAAGACAATGAAGCTCTGCAAATGGATCATAAGAATTTGAAAACACTACTGAACAATTCTAAACTAGAACAAACACGATTAGAAGCTGAATTTTCCAAGCTCAAAGAACAGTACCAACAGCTGGACATTACATATACAAAACTGAATAATCAGTGTGAGGTAATCTATCCAAGTTACTGCAGTAATGTTGTATTACAGCCCTGTGAATTAATACAAAATGCACAAAGCATTATTAGGCTTCTAAAATAGTATACCCATTTTTATGAGTTTACTGGAATATTTAACATTTCCAGTTTCAGGTAATTATCATATCTTTAAGGATGTATTTGTATAAGTAAGGAACAAATTAAATATTTAATTCTATGTATTATGAAGTAGTCCTATGGATTTCATTGAGATTTCAATGGAAGTGTTTGGAGTTGTGCTTGTTCCATGTTGCTGAAGGTCCTGGGGCAAAGTCTTGTACTGAACTTCCCATAGCGCATTGGATTCTACACCTTCACCAAGCTTGTCAGTTTCTTCCACCCTCCCCACCAGCCAATGAGAGCATTCCTTAGATGTGTTACAATAACTTAGGGACCACTCTTATTTATAGATGGGAGTGTAGGGCACTGAAACAGCATGAGTTTCTTGACTGAATTTTACTATTGCTGCCACCAGTATTGATGGTTTCAGGTTCAACCTAGCCAGATGGGCCTTCTGATGGGCATAGGCACTCAGCCAGTATCTGACCTGGCTGACTCCCAGTGCCATGAGTGGCAGCAATTTTCAAGTGGCCTTGAAATACCTTTTTAAGAATGCAGTCTTAGTAAAATAAATGCCAAGTGCTTGTCTGTTATCCCTGTGCCTTTGCACCCATTGGCAGAAGGCAGTAGCAGGTTTAATTCTTATTCTGTCATTGGGCAGAATATGGCTTTCATGTTTTTTCCTAAATCTCCATATGTAAAGGAGTTAGAAATGGCTTGGTTTTTAAACAAAAGTTGAAAATTCAAGGAAAGGGCCTGGGATTATTCCTAAGAGGATAACTAAAACTACCCACTTTCTACCCATAAAAGGTAGCTTATAACTACCCATAAGAGGATAACTATCCACTTTCCCATTAGCTATGGCACCAAATACATTTCCCAGAAGCCAAAATACACAAGGACTTTAACAAAAAAGCATAAGAGCCTTGCTGGATCAGGCCAAGGGCCCATCTACTCCAGCTTACTGTATCTCACCAGATGTCTCTGAGAACACTCAAGAAAACATGATACCTGGGTCATTCCAGGTCAAATCACCATACTGTTTCTGACTGACCGTCTTAGACTTTTATGAAATTTGGGGTGCTTATTGTCCTATGGTGTAATGCAAAAATACCAATTTTTAGCGGCCTATGTTCATTACACGAAATTTTATAGCTATCTAAATTTTCAAAATTTTATCAAAAAATAGTGTGCTAGTGATACTTTAACTAGCTGTAAATCTGACACCAGTTGTGATAATGAGTTTTCATATGATATACAACACAATAAGTTTAATAATTTCTTTAATTTTTTTAATTCAATTTAAAATTTTAAAGTCAATTTTCTCAAAAATTGACATTTTTGAAATTTGGGGAAAAGTTGGAAATTACGCTTGTTCATGCTTGTTTGTAACTATCCACAAAACAGTTTTTTTGGATGATGGGGTGATAAGATATGAGAGGTAACACATACGCATGATCAAGATAAATGTGACTCAGAATCACTGATTTGTACAGTCACTCAGTGGCGTAGGAATGGGGGGCGGGAGGAGTCGCCTGCCCACCCGGCCTCGTAGTGGCCTTTTCCTGCCAAAAAACCGCCCGGGGCAGCATTTTTTGGCAGGAAAAGGCTACAAGGTGATGTCGCCCCTGGAGGGGGCGGGGCTAATGACATCATAGGGGGTGCGTCATGGGCTCCAGCCCCCAGTGGCACGTGCTGCCGCCCCCACTCTTCCCAGAGGCTGGCTACACCACTCCAGTAACTTTTTTTTTTCATATCCACATTGCGTAGCTTTTCAGCTTTTTCGTTTCTCATATTATCTGTAGGTAGTGAGCCTGTGTATCTCAATTATTTTAGGGCAAAAAAACAACAGAAAAGAAATATATGGTGCAAAATCAAAATCATTTGCCACATACAGTTATATCATTAAAAAAAAGATAACTCACATGAATGTGAGAATCAGCCCACCTTATCTGTGGTGGTTTGGTTCTGAACCCACCCACCCACCCCGCATATAAGGCAAATCTGCATATATTTAAATCCACAGATTTAACATTTAAAAATAGATTAAAAGGTTAAAGATACCCTTACTTAGCTTTTCTCCGCCAAACCACTCCATTTTCAGAGCTTTAGAAAGGGAAATTGTGCTCCGAAAGCCCCTTCCGGGTCATGTGACTCCCTCCCTTTGCCCAAGCTAAACTCAGAATGCATTGTGCAATGCATTATGGGGCTAGCCTGGGAAAAGGGAGGAGGGAGTTGTGCAACCCGGAAGAGGTTGCTGGAGCACGATTTCCCTTTCTGGACTGTGAAAGAAGCTGGACTGTGAAAGAAACCTCTAGAATGAAGGGTTCTACGAAAGATTAGAACATTATTGTATTGTAAAAAAAACCCTTGGGGTTTAGAAAGCCTGCCCATGTAAACCGCCTTTGAATTAGTCAGAGAAATCCGATGACCAAAGAAAAGATGGTATATAAATACTGGTTTATTTGTTGTTGTTGTTGTTGTTCACTGTTCCTCGTTCTAAAAAAGAACAGGGATTACAGAGCAGTATTGAACCTCAAATGGTTAAACAAGTTTGTGGTGAAGCGTCGCTTCAAGATGGAGACAACCAGGACCATCTTGGAGACAACCAAAATGGAGACAACCAGGACCATAGAAAAGGGGGACTTCATGACTTCATTAGACCCATCAGAGGCTTTTCTACATGTCCCCATAAGGCATTGTCACAGAAAATACCTCCGTTTTTGCTACAGCTCTGGACATTTCCAATACCGGGCTTTACCCTTCGGTCTCATTTCCAGTCTGAGGATTTTCACGAAAATTTTGATAGTCCTCATAGCTCATCTAAGACAGAGAGGGATATACATCTACCCTTATTTAGACAATATTCTAATAAGGGCACAGTCCAGGGAGCAGACTTTGCAACATACACAGATTGCAATGGATTGCCTAATGCAGCATGGATTTGTGGTCAATATACAAAAGAGCTCCCTAGTGCCAGCGCAGTCACTGGGACATCTAGGAGTTCAGATAGATACGGTGAGGTATCTGGTAAATCTTTCGCAGGAAAGAAGACAGAGATTAGAACACGTATTGCTCCAACTAAAAAGAGAGGACAGGGAGGATGTAATGGTCTTGGCAAGAATTTTAGGAATGATGGTATCTTGCCAGGACCTCGTGGCCTGGTCAAGGTTTCATTCCCGGTGACTGCAAGGGGTCCTCCAACCCTTTACTCAATTGATAGAGAGGAGGAGACACAAAGTGATTCAAATTCCTAGTTACTTAAGAAGGGACATCCACTGGTGGTTGAGCAAGGATTGCTTGACTTAGGGAATGTCTCTCAGCAACCTGGTCAGAGTAGTAGTCACAATGGATGCCAGCTTAACAGGCTGGGGAGCTCATATGGTAGGAGCAGTGACTCGGGGGGTATGGACAAGACAAGATGCAAAGGAGAGTATAAATGTACTAGAACTAAAGGCTGTAAGAGTTCAGATCAGCAATAAGAGGAAAGCATGTGCTGATCAGGACGGACAATATAGCTGCGAAGGCTTACATCAACCGTCAGGGGGCAATAAGGTCGAAAGGACTGCTCAGGGAGGTGGAAAGGCTTCTCCGGTGGGCAGAGATCAATATCCTCTCCCTAGAAGCAATACATTTGGCATGTGTAAGCAACGAGGAAGCCTACTGGATCAGTTGGACCAAGGTGCAGGACACAGAGTGGAGGCTAAATCCTGACATATTTGCAAAGATTGTAGACAGGTTTGGCAATCCAGTCATAGATCTATTTGCAACCAGGAGAAACAGACAGGTGCCACGTTTTATGGTGAAACAAGATGAACAGGAGGTGGAGGGAGTAGATGCACTACAGACAGTGTGGCCACAGTGTCTTCTGTATGCGTTTCCTCCCTTTCCTCTAATTCCTCAGGTGATCCAGAAAATACGAATGTACAGGGCCGTGGCCATTCTGGTAATGCCGGGATGGCTGAGGAGGCCATGGTTTCTCAACCTTGTGTGTCTGTCAACGCAAGAACCTTGGCATCTGCCCAAGACAGTGGACCTTCTACTACAGGGGCCACTGAGACATCCAAATCCTCAGGTTTTCAATTTGACAGTATGGAAGTTGAAAGGTTAGGATTTAAGCACGGATTATATGGATAGAGTAATGGAAACCATGTTGGCGTCACGGCATATTAAGCACAGGGCATAGAACCTTCTCAAGGGATTCGGGCACATTCCATCAAAGGCGCAGCTACATCAGCAGCCTTTGAGGGAATAGGATCTTTATCTGAGATTTGTAGAGCAGCGACCTGTACTTCAGTCCATACGTTCACTAAGCATATTATTTATATTTAAGCATTACGTCATCATTATTATTATTATTAAGCATTACGGGGTGAATGTGTCGGCATTGACTTGAGGTATCTTTTGGACGGAGGGTGTTGCAACAGCTGCTAGCGGATGCTCAATAGTTAGCGTACCTGGCGCTTCGTTGTCCCACCCTATTAGTCATTGGGGGACTGCTCTGTTACATCCCATTCAATTAGGAATGGCCCCTTCCTCTGCCAGGGAAAAAAGGGAATTTCATTACCTGTGAATTCCTGTTCCTGGTAGAGGAAGGGGACATTCTACCCACCTGCTGTACGCCTCAGGACCAGATTAGCTGGGGAGTTTGAGGGTGGTAGATAGGGAAATTTCCCTATACTAACACAACTGCTTCCTGCTACCTAGTAGGGAACAGCTACGGAGCAATGACGTTACAAACTGATACTAGAATGTGTAGTGTTGGAGGGGGTCTTTTCTTTTGACTCAGCTCTGTTAGACAAACTGGGTGTAACGGTCAGCCCCCACACAAAGGAGACAACGTTCGTTCAACTGACCCTATCTTGTGCTGGCGCGAAGGCATTCCCATTCAGTTAGGAATGTCTCCTCTACCAGGAACAAGAATTCACAGGTAATTTCCTTTTTTATGGGCCTTAATGGAAGATCTCTTCTTAAAGTGGAAGAATGGATCAGGCGTTCAACTTTTTCTGTATTTTGTTTTATAAATAAAACTGGGCACATTGCCTACACTAAAATACTGTGTTGTATATTTTTAACAGTTGCTTAGCCAACTAAAAGGAAACTTGGAGGAGGAAAACAGACACCTACTGGATCAAATACAAACATTAATGCTACAAAACCGAACGTTATTGGAGCAGAATATGGAAAGCAAAGATCTCTTCCATGTTGAACAAAGGCAGTATATGTAGGTATCAAAATGTACACTACGTAACTGCCTTCAAATAGATCTTGAAACAAAAATAAATGATGAAAATGTTTATCACTACATGCCGTTAACGAAAGATGAAAGTCTGTGTTCTTTCTTTTAGCCTCTGCTTTTCCTAAACAAATTGCCATAATCTGGAGAAGAAACAGACTGCTTAGAATTTGTCCTAAGTTATAAACAATCATTTAAAATACGGGGGGGGGGGGCCTATCTGCAGATCCGCTATCCATGGATTCACTTATTCGCAGATAGTGGGAGGCCTCCTGTGCGTGTCCCCCTCCCGGCAATCCTTTAATCTTAATTAGCTGCTCTGTATCTTCCTTTAAACAGACGCTATAAGCAGCAATATGCTGCTTATAGCATAGACGCCGGCTGAATACTAGAGAGACTCAGCCGAAGAACAGGAACTGGAACTGCTTCCTGTTCTTTGGCTGACCCTCTCTAGCACTCAGCTGGCGTCCGTGCTATAAGCAGCATGTTACTGCATATAGAAACTTAAAAGGAAGACACAGAGCAGCTAATCAAGGTAAAAGAATGCCTGGGGGCGTGGAGAGGGCATTCACCCCTATTCGCGGTTCTCGGGTATTTGTGGGGGGGGCGGCTGGAAAGAACCCCCTGCAGATTCTCCCCCCCCCATAAAATATGTCCTTTTTAGGAGTCCATAAGACTGTCCATCAGGCCAAAGGCCCGTCTTGTCCAGTTTTCTACTTCAGAGCACTCAAGACAACAGGATACCTGTATCCTGTTGCCACTACCTTGCATCTGACATTCTGAGGTAGCCTACCTCTAAAACCAGGAGGTTGCATATACCCATCGTGGCTTGTAACCTGTGATGGACTTTTTCTTCATAAATCTGTCCAATCCCCTTTTAAAGGCATCTAGGCCAGGTGCCATCACCACATCCTGTGACAAAGAGTTCCACAGATTAATTATACGCTGGATAAAAAAACATTTTATCTTGTCTGTCCTAACTCTCTCTCCACTCAATTTTAGTAATGTTCCCTGGTTCTGGTGTTGTGTGAGAGGGAACATAACATCCCTCTCCCCATCCCATGCATGTCATTTTACATGTCTCAATTACATCCCCCCTCAGGTGCCTTTTTTCTAGACTGAAGAGCCGCCTGTCCTCATAAAGGTGTCCCAGCCCACTAATCATTTTAGTCACTCTCTTCTGCACCTTTTCCAGTTCCACTATATCCTTTTTGACCATAATAAGAATGGATTGGCTGAAGGCAAAACAGTTAACCAAAATGCTTTCTTCAGTAAGACACGCATGTTCTCACTCCTCAGTGCACAAATTGTCTAGCTACACATACTTAAGGGCCATTCCAAATGATTACTAAAGAACATATATTTTTCACTTGGGACTAAACTCTTACTAACCCATTCCATTGACAGCGTGATCATCTACTTACTATCCATATAATGAATTAGGGGAATATAATGAATTTTGCTTTTGGGGGGGTACCGTATTTCTGTTAGTAATTGTTTGTATTTCTAAAAAAGGAGGAATCTACCCTTCACTGCTGGGGAAAGAACACATAGCCTTTAAAAAGTCTGAAACAAAAATAAGAAAGAAGAGTAACATTCATGAAATGACAGGACATTCATTTTAAAGAAGGGAGTGCTATTCATGTTCATTTATTCATGTTAAAAGATAAATGTTCTTTTGCTTGAGTGATTCCATAGAGAGCATTTGGCTTCTGAAGAATTCAAAAAATACATTTTTAAAAGTATTGCATTATTAAAAATTAATATATAACCATTTCATAAAATTGTTTGAGTTGGGATATGTAAATGTGTTGCTTATCATTAATGTCATGAGGCCAGTACATAGGTCCCTGTGATATTATTTATTTACATTCCACACACAGTACACACATTTTCCTGGAAACAAAATATTGCCGTTTGCTTGCTGGGAAAATGCCATATTGCCATAACAGAAACACTACCTTGAGTGTTTCATGCAACACATGAAATGAGGAACAGCAACAGTACAAAAGATCTTGAAGAGGCTGAAGGAAATACAGTTGTGTCTCGGTATCTGCAGACCCCCCTGCGGATATCACGAATCAGCTTAATGTGAAAGCTGCTTTATTGCGGATACAGGGGCCACTTAAAAAACCTTTTTTTTTTTTTAAAGGGAAAAAAGTTTTAAAATAGCTTTACCTTCGTGCGGCAAAATCACTCCATTTGCAGGGCTGCAGAGCAGTCTTCAGCATTCCTAAAGCCACTTCTGGATCGCGTGGCCTCCCTCCCTTGGCCCTGGCTCACCCCAGAATGCACCATGCTGGGGTGAGCCAGGGCCAAGGGAGGGGGTCGCATGACCCAGAAGTGGCTTTAGAAAGACTGCTGTGCAGCCCTGCAAACGGAGTGATTTTGCCACGCGATGGTAATGCTATTTTTAAACTGTGGCCCCCGTTTCCGCTTTGAGACAAATGCGCGGTTGTCAAACAAATGCGCAAGATACAAATAAATTGTTTGTTGAAAATGTACATATCTTTTGAAATATATATTTTTCTTTACAGTGACAAGCTAAATGAATTGAGAAGACAAAAAGAAAAACTAGAAGAAAAGATTATGGATCAGTATAAGTTTTATGAACCATCTCCCCCAAGAAGGTAATGCATGACTACTAATTTAAAAATACTGTTTTCTTCCTCTTGCAGGTGATTAAGTCCCATTGACTCCATCAGAAGTGTAGGGAGACAAATATTATTTTAAAAGACTCCCATTACCAAAGAATCAATATGATTAATACTAAACTTAATATTCCTCTTCATTTCTTTGGAAGGAGAGGCAACTGGATTACTCTGAAAATGAGGAAGTTGATAAAATCTAAGAAGGATGTTAACCGAGAACGTCTCAAGTCTTTGACTCTGACACCAACCCGCTCAGAATCTAGTGAAGGATTTCTCCAACTGCCCCTGCAGGACAGTCAAGATAGTTCCTCAGTGGGTTCAAACTCACTTGAAGATGGTCAGACTGTGGGAACCAAAAAAAGCAGCAGTGAGTAAATTGCTTCACTTTAGTAAGGAGTCAAGTCTGGTGTATTTTACTTCCAGATGGAGTAAAAAAAAAAAACACCCTCAAAACTTAAAGGGAAGTGCTGGTTTAACATTTGGGGTCAGGTATGGAGAATCAAACCCTTCAGCAGACAAATGCCCTTTAAGTGTCTCTTAGGACTACAGTATTTAAATATGGTGAAAAAATTGTTCAAACCGAAGCTATCAAGTAAAATTTGGCACATCTTTTACCTGTAACCATTGCTCTTCTCTATACTGTATCTTCTCATACACTCATAACATTTCTGCCTTTGTGCATGTTAAGTCACCCTATGACATGCTTCCTTATTCACTACTGCTGAATTGATCCTGTATGCATGTTCATAGGAGGCAGCCTAGATCTCTAATGGAACTATCACAGTGCAGCAGCACCTCAAGCTTTGCATGGGAGAGCATTGTGCTGGATCATCTGCTTCCCAAAGCTTTATGAAGGAATGTAGATCTGGATAGTAGGTTGACAAGGATGAACCCCAATATGGAAGTCCACCTTATATGCCCACTATATATACCTTTTGGAAGCCAGTGATCCAACACTATATCTCTTCTCCTGCTCCTTTTAACTCATACATCTTCATCATGCTCTACCATCACTGCCCTGATATGCCAAACTATGTTGACACAGCATTTGCGAAATCGAATCTTTTCTCACATCTCATTGCATTGGCATAGTATAAAATAGAACATTGAGCTGAAAGTCACTTGATTTTTTAATTTTTGACTACCATCTCAGAGAAAAAATTAATTGCAGAAACTGTGAAAAGAAGGCTGTTCACACTTACGAAATTGGACACTAGATAAACTGTTTTTCATTGATGGGTATTGCGTTTACATAGGAATACCCAATCCATTACAGTTTGACCTATGATGTTTACCTTATAGAATCATGGCATCACATGGTAGTTGCAGTTATCATGAGGTGAACATGGTTATATGAACTGCCTAAACAAGTCATTTTTATCTATTCTTGAAATGAATGAGGCCTATCTTGATTTGTGTTATGCATATTGTTCATTGATTTATTATAAATCAGCAATTGAAACGAGTAATTTATGGCATTACTAAGATCTGTTACACTAGTAAGGCAGAGCAGCAACATACACATTGTAAGTACAGTGGACCTCCGCTACCTGTAGATCCCGCATCCATGAATTTGTTTCAATGCGGATACAGGAGTCCACTGTAAAACATGTAAAAAAAGGGGGGAACAGGTAAAAAAGTGGTTTCTTACCTTTTAGATGGAAACCACTACAAGTTCTTGCTTAAATAAACTGAAATTGCGCTCCAGAAACCTCTTCCGGGTCTATGAAACCGTTCCCACCCCTTTTTTCTTTTTTATGGGTTTTTTACAGGCTCCGGTATCCGCGGATTTCAGAAAGGAACCCCCATGGATACTGAAGGCCAACTATAAATGTTTTTTTACATAGTACCAAAATGTGTATACTTAAAATGCATTTCTCTGTTATCTATTATAGAAAAACGGTGTGTGCTTTGGTTATATAGATTTCATTACAAACGTTAGGAATCGATTTCTGTTTTACTGTACATTGAAATCTTTTTTTCAAAGAATTGCTTTTACATTTTGGGTTCATTGGGTGATTGATAATCCATCTAAGCTATTCATATTATTTCCCTTTGGAAATCTCAGCATTTGATGTATGACCTCACAGACAGGAAATGAATTAAAGTTTTGGAAAACGTAGAAGACAAATCTTTGACTAATTGCTATACTAGCCCAAGTTCCACATTTTTTATTTAGGTCTAATACTGGATCAATTGTTGCCCATCATCAAATCAAGTCCATAGTTGCTGTCCTCCAGCTACAAAGACCTTCAGTCCATTTTCCCAACCAGAAAGATATCTTGTTTGTGGTTAGCAGTCTACAGCAAGCCGTATTTGTTCGCAAATTCCTCCACCAATACTTGTAACCCTGTTTTTAAACATTGGAACGGCCAATGTAAGGGAAAGTTGGGAGAGAGAGAATATGGATGTGGTTGGGTAATTTTAATAACTTTATTGAATAGAAAGACAGAGGATACACAAGTTAGGTCTTTCCCAAACAATCCTACTGAAGCATTGCTTAAAAGTAAAAACATTTTCAAAAGGTGTATGACAATTAATCTTTATCGTGGTTAATTTCACACATGCCACATTTTCCTCCTTTTTATAAAAGAGATCGGTTTATAAAAAAAATCATATGTCAGACTTTTAAATTGATGGCCATGCAGGCAGAGAGAGTTAAAATCACATTTCAGTCTTTTTGCTTGTTATGCTACCTGTGAACAAGGTTGTTCTGTCTGAAATACTTTTAAAATCCTCTACCCACCACTTTTCTAGAGAACTGCACGCATTTGACGTTTCATATTTTTTCCTCTCCTCACTATACAGAATTCTGTGCGAAGAAGCCTTGTCATGACTGACATTTTCTTTACCATCTCCTTTCTTTCCTCTCCAGTGATATTGACAATGCTATTTTTCAGATACTGGGGAAACTTCATCCATCCACCCTTTTCCCTATTGTCATTATTGCTGTTGCTCTGATGAGGGTAAGAGGAGTTTGGGGTGATTTCTTTTTCCTTCAGAAGGCCCCTCATGTTTACCACCATTCTTGCAAAGTTTGTTCTTTAATATTAGAAGTAAAAGTAACTGGTAAGACTTTCCCTGACCTTGTCAATTACTCTAGAGCAGGGGTGTCAAACATAAGGCCCACGGACTGGATACAGCCCATAGAAGCTCTTTATCTGGCCCTTGTGATAATTGGTCTTTTCCAGCACCACCCTTTCAGCAGCACAGCTTCTGCCAAGGCACTGGGAGGGAAAGATCGAAGGAAGTCTCAGAAGGTGAGGTACAGGGGGAAGTGACAGACCAAGAGGGGTGAGAGAGGGATAAAGGAGACGCTGCTGAGGCTGGGAGAGCCCAATTATCATGCTGGCTACCTTTTCAGCAGCGCTGCTTCTGCCAAGATGTCACTTTGCAGAGCACCTCTCAGCTGCTGAGATGCGAAATGAAACCTTGGCAGAAGCGGCACTGCTGAAAGGGCAGCCTGCATGATAATTTTCTTTCTGTCATTTGCAGCTAATGATTTACTAGATGAGAACAAAGTGCTTATTTCTGGTTATCACTTGTTCAATGATGTCACTTCCTGCTTAATGACATCACTTCCAGCTCTCAGCAGGCACCATGAATGCAATTCAGCCCACTGTATGAAACCAGTATGACACCCCTGCTATACAGCGTAGAGTACTATAGAATCATATAAGAAATTGTAGTGAGGCGCTCTAGGATTATACCTATGAGATTATATCCAAGGCTAATATCAAGGCAGTGTGAGCTAGATTATATGGGGGGAGCAAGTGAATGTGGCCTTCTGCACTAGTTGGAAGTGATGTGATGAAATTTAAAGTGCGAAAGGTAGCAATGAACGTTTTCTGAAGCAGGAGGAAATCCCCATTCCCATGTTATAATTAAAGCACTTTAAGGTGAACGTGTGATTTTGGCCTAAATCACTTACTGCAGAACATTCTTATTTGAGGACCTTTTCCCCAAGTATGCTTAGAATTTCTCATTTGTCTACAATACAATAGCGTAGTTGGCGTCGCGCCAGCCACCCCCCCCATGTCACGGCTGACGTCACTCACCCCGCCCCCAAGTGCCATCGGCCAGAGAGAAACATCCCTCAACCCCGGGCAGGCGGGAGGGGACAAAATCAAGCAGCGCGCAGAGGTGGCAGGAGGCTTCTCTGAGCTGTTATGCCGCCTGGGACGCCGCATTCCTCGCTGCTGCCACCATTTTGGGCCTCCTGCCGTTGGTAAGCTGCCCCCTCCCGCTTGCTGCCTGGGGGCAGGCCTCCCCCCGCACCAGCCATTACTACGGTTCTGCTACAATATGATACTTTGTGCAGACTAAGCACATGGTCTACTACCAAGCTCTTGCCCCAGCAGATTATTAGGACAACCCTCACTATTGCTCACTAAATGGCCATGGGAATTCCTTATGATGCATTTATATCCACTCAATGTTTTTTTCAGCCAGTCCTCCTGACACAGACAAACTAGATACTTGGATGCAGGCAAAAGTTAAATCTAATAATTTTCCCTTAACTAGACAGTGGGGTTCACCTTTATGTGTTCTGAACATATTCCCGATGATTAATTTTATTGAGCTGGAAAATGGATCCAAAAAGTAGTTATATTTTGTGGTGTTACCTTACCAAAAGTAAACCTGGAAAGAGGTGGAAACTGCCTCTCAGAGGAAAGGCATTCACTGGAGAGAATCAAAGATAGGTTTAGCCCTTGCATACAAGGTACGCACTTATTCTCTCTCCATGTCCCTCTTTCTATTGATGGATTTGCGTTATCTCTGCAAACAAGAGTTTGAGAATATGCATTTCCTGAAACAATGGATGTGTGGACAGGATTTTTGAAAGTGTGGGGCCATCCACATGTACGCTTGAGCCTTGCCTGTCATGGTCAATAAGAATTTTTGGCTAGAGGACTGACTGAGTGGGCACAGAGAGTTGTTCATGCATCTCTAAGTGAAGATGTGGTACCAGCCTGCCTGAAACTGGTGGCTGTCTGTCCTTTCTTGAAAAAAAGGATCCTCCTGTATTATAGAATTCCATTTTTTGGCAGAGTGCTCAGGGGAGGTAGTGGCTTTCCAGCTCCAGGGATTTCTGGATGAAACTGATTATCTCGATCAATCTGGCTTCTGGCCAGGGCTTGGGATGGAAATAGCCTTGGTCGCCTGGTGAATGACCCACACTAGACAGGAGGAATGTGTCCCTGTTGGTCCTGCTAGCCCTCTAAATGCCACTACACAGCATCAGTTATGGCAGAGGTTCCCATACTGAGGCATTGTGATGCCTCAGTCCGGGATGAATGGTCGCTGTCATTAAGGGTGGTAGCGACATACGGTGACGGCGACGACACTTCGAATATCGTGCTGCCGCCACCAAGACAAGAAAAGAGGGTGCAGCTCCCGGTGGATATACCAGGCTTCCAGAGGGTACAGGGACTGCAATCCCCTCTGCGGGCCTCCCCACACCCCAAAATGGCTCCCTGACACAACCCAATTATGGTTTCGGGGCCAAGGGACACTGTTTTGCAGCAACTTGGGTCCTTTCTGGGGGGTAGATTCCAGAAGGTAATATTGAGGGGCTTTTTATTGTTAAGCCAACAAAATAGTTCACAAAATGGTTACATAGCTAAAGGACTTTGGCCTATAGCAGAGGTTCTCAACCTGTGGTACGCCAACCCCTAGGGGGTACACGGGCCACAGGTTGGGGGTATGCAAGATGCACCCCCGCATACATCCTCCGCAAATCCCCCCCCCGAAAAGCAAAAAAAACGCTTTTTGGGCCTGCGGCGTGGCCGAGCGGGTCCTCCGGCTTGCAGCGCAAGCCGGAGGACCCGCTCAGCTGCGCCACAGGCCGGAATCGTCCCCCGTAGCTCTCCCTACCTTTGCTAACAGCCCCCACCATGTTGGATCTCCCGAAGTCTTGCAAGATCGTGGCATGAGATTTGGGAGCCGCGATCTTGGATCTTGCGAGACTTCAGGAGATCCAACATGGCGGAGGCTGTTAGCAAAGGTAGGGAGAGCTACGGGGCTTTCGATTCCGGCCTGCGGCGCAGCTGAGCGGGTCCTCCAGCTCACGCCACAATCCGGAGGGAAAGGCTACAACCTTGCTGATTCAGCAGGGCAGTAGCCTTTCCATCCGGCTTGAGGTGTGAGCTGGAGGATCCACTTGGCCGCGCCGCAGGCCAAAAAGGCGCTTTTTTGCTTTTCGGGGGGTGCACTTTTGGGGAGGGGATACGTGGGGCTTGGGGGTTCAGGGGGTACGGCGACCTTTGGGGCCCGCCCAGGGGGTATGCGGCCCCCCAAAGGTTGAGGAACCCTGGCCTATAGTGTTCTGTAGGATGTGTCGCCCACCACCCCCACCCCCATGTTGTTCAACATCTACAAGAAAGTGCTGGGAGAAGTTGTCAAGGTGTCTGGGTTGGGTGTCGCCAATATGCAGATTGGTACCTAGCTCTGTATTTCCATTCCACCCAGTATAGGAGAGATTGTAGAAGTAAGGAAATGCTATCTGGAGTTGGTAATGGGCTGGGTGTGGGTGAACAAGTTTAAATTAAATCCAGATAAAGCAGACACTGTTGGTCAAAAGACCTATAGTTGTGGATTGTTGAATTTTTCTGGGTAGGGTGGCACTCTCTCTGTTGAAGGACAATTTCCACTGTGCTCCTGGATCCAGTGCTGCTTCTGTTCAGGTGGCTAGGTAGGCATTTGTCCAGCTAAGGCTATTTGTCAACTGCACCTGTACCTGAATCAGTTAGACTTGACTGTGGTTTTCCATGCATTGGTTACATCAAGATTAGATTACTGTAATATGCTCTGTGTGCAGCTATCCTTGAAGACCGCTTGGAAACTTCAGCTAGAATGTGGCTACATCAGTGTTGACCAGGACCAGGTTACTTTGACTTGGTCATGCCACTGTTATACTAGTTTCGCTGGCTGCCAGTCCATTTCTGGGTGCAATTCATGGTGCTGGTGATTACCTTTAAAAACCTTACTGTGGCCAGTAGCCTTAAGCCATATAGCTGAAGGATTGCTTCCCCTCCTATGAAGCAACCTGACCCTAAGCTCAGGTTTAGAGGCTTGCTTGTGAGCGCCACTGTTACCTGACGTTCATTTGGAGGCAACATTGAAGAAAGCCGCCTTTGTACTGTTTCTCCATATGTGGAATTCCCTTGCTTCTGAGATCAGGCTCGTTCCCTCCCTACTTGGGTTTTTACAGCATTTGAAAACTTTTCCTTTTCTTTCGGCCTTTTGCAATTTGGGTTGTCTTCCCATTGTTTTGGATTTTTTTAGTTCTCCGACTGGTTTGCAGTTTTCCTTTTTGTATTATTAGGTTGGTTTTTGGATGTGTATTACATTTTTTGTTTTTAATTTCTCATTATAAACCACCTTGAACCATTTGAACGGGAAAGGCAGATTATAAATCTTTTAATTACCTAAATAATGTGTATCCTCTTTTATCTATTATTGGTTTAATAGAGTAACAGAAAAAAATTACAGGTATCCCCCGCTTAACGATGGATCGCTTAACGACAATCTGCATATACAACTGAGGTCCCCTAAAGCAGGGGTCCCCAACCGCTGGTCTGCGGCCCATTACCGGTCCGTGGGCTGCGGGCCACAGTGCACACACCCCCACCAGGCGGAGGCTCAAAAGCAGCTGGGGGGGCGGTGGTTCACTCCGGCGAAAGCTGCCGGGGGTGGATGGTGCACTCCGGGGGGGGGGGAGAATACCGCATGCCTCCGCCCAGACGCGTCCTTTCCGGCTGGCCGGCAGTAAGAAAGACGAGGCTGGAAGGGCTGCGCCCAGGGTGGGGGTGGGAACAATCGATCGCACGGAGTGCACCACCTATCCCTGGCTTCTTTCGTCGGAGTGCACCACCGCCTCGACACCCCTGAGCCTGGGGGCCCATAGCCCCCCCCCAACGACACCTCTGCTTAGAGGGTGTCATTTTGCGCTGCGCCCCCCCCCCCCCGGTCCATGGAAAGATTTTTAACCACCTAACCCAGGGATGCACAGCATGTGGCCCCAGGGCCGCTTGCGGCTCTCTGAAGGATTTCCGGTGGCCCCCGAAGAAATCGGGGATCCCTTGGTGCGTGTTGCTTACGAAGAGAGTGCCGAGGGATCTCCGATATCTTCGCTCCAGACGCGTAGCTGTGCAGCGTTCTTGCTCGGGTCGCCGAGCAGGAAGGACGAAGTCACTGAACCTTGCGAACCCATTGGGCCGGAGGCTTTGAGGCCGTTGCTGAAGGCGGCTTTTGATCACCACCGATCAGCTGGAGTCTCCTGGCATTCAGCCAGGAGCCGGAAGAGCCGTGTCTCCTTGTGTGCCAACGGGCGCGGAGGTTTGGGGGCGTGGAGGTTTGGGCTTGTCCCATTGGCGCTGTCGCTGCTCCGTGTGAGGAGCAGCCTCGGATTCGCGGCGGGAGGGCAAATCCGAATTTTTAATTCTGTAAATATCTTTATTTATTATGTTGCTTTTCCGGATATTTTCCGGCTCATGGACACACACCCTGTGATGTCACTTCCTGAGGAATCCTGAGGAAGTGACATCACGGTTCCTTGACACGCCCCCTGTGCGGCCCCGAAGAAGTTTAGTCTATTCATTTTGGCCCCTACCTACTTCCAAGTTGTGCACCCCTGACCTAACTGGTCCCTGGTACAAAAAAAGGTTGGGGGCCGCTGCCCTAAAGTTCAATTTTAAAAAATAACATTGCTTAACTTAACTCAGAAACGGCTCCATTTTCAAGACTGGAGTAGTTTTGCTTCATTTGCTGCAGAGGGAAATTGTGCTCCGGAAGCCTCTCATCTGGGTCGTGTGTCTTTCCCCCCCCCCCCTCCAGGGCTCGCCCCAGTGATACATTCTGCAAAAGACAAATGTTAGAAGGCAGAGCTCTGTGCGTGCTGCTTCTTGGAGAGGGTGGGTGGAGCGGCGGCTTTGGGGGGGATTCCGTTTCATCTCGCTCACTCAGCCCATCAAGCTGCACTCCTTCCCCCCCCCCGCCACCTCATGTCCCAGGTTACTGCTGCGGCTGCTAAATACTCCTGCCGGCTGCTCTCCTGAGCTCCCGTTTGGCTCACAAAAAAAAGAAACCCGCACACATGCACGCACAAACTCTGCAAAATCCGAGTGAAACCAGAGCCTTGCAGGAGAGCAGCCGGCAGGAGCACTTAGCAGCTGCGGCAGTAACCAGGGACATGAGGAGGCGGCGAGGGGGCAGAGCAGCTTGATGGGCTGGGCGAGCAAGATGAGATGAAACGCAACCTACACCACCACAGAAGCCGCTCTACCTGCCCTCTCCAAGAAGCAGCCTGACTCACACGCACACATGCACAGAGCTCTGCCTCCAAACAGTTATCTCTTGCAGAATGTATCACTGGGGCAAGCCCTGAACGGAGGAAGCGGGGGAGTCGCACGACCCAGAGAAGAGGCTTCCGGAGCACGATTTCCCTCTGCAGCATGTGAAGCAAGACGATTCCAGCCCTGAAAATGGAGCGGTTTCAGAGATAAGTTAAGCAAGATGCTTTTTTAACTTTTAAAAACATTTTTTGTCCAGTTGCCATTGAACTCGCTTAACGACGACCCCAGGTAATGAAGGAGTTTACGGAACATATCCCCATTGCTAACTGAGGGACACCTGTACAAGCATATCTGAGAGATTGTAGAAAGGTAAATCTGTATTTGGGTATTGAGCTGTATTGAGCTGATAACAGTTGGCTTACCAGATCGCCGCTGGGACGGGAGCAGTCTACCCTTAAGGGGGCGGGGTGGGGGGAGCAGAATGTGATGCGTTCTGGGCCCCCCCACCCCGCCCCCTTAAGGGTAGACTGCTCCCGTCCCGGCAGCGATCTGGTAGGCCAAATTAACAGGTACAGGGCTAGGTCATATATAAAGATCAGTGTCTTCTAACCTAAGACATTGTACACACCCGTGGCTTGCATCCTTTGTACTAGGTGTCCGTGGTAGGCCCTCCGGGGGTTGGTCTCCTTGTTGGCCTCCGTGGGGCGACCTTCCTCTCCCAGGGGTTGGCGTCCTCACCAGCCTCAGAATTGGCTGGGGGAAGTGATTTACGCCACTCCAAGTCCTCCTCCCAAACATACACTGTGAAGGGTCACTGACAGCCGATCTGCCTCCACCGGTGTCTCCCCAGGTTTGAACTCTTCATTAGCCGTCAGAGGTCTATATACAGGTAGTCCTAACCTTTGGCCCTCTGCTTCCTGTCTTATCTCTCCCTTAACCAGGACCCGTTGACCTGGTTTGCCTGAATGGGTCTCCCCTCGAGCAACTCCCATAAGTGTTGCCAGGACCCACTGACCTGGTTTGTCTGCCTTCCCTGATCATCCCCCAGCTCCAATCCTGAGCATCTGCCGCCGGGGTGTCTGTTGCAGCTCTCTCTGTCCCGGAGGGAGGGAGGTCTCCCATACTCCATGGGCGTGGGCAGACCCCCCACTGGGAGGGGCTCCCCCAATCCTAGGAGCGTTGCAGGGGAAGAAGCTGGAGTCCCCGCCAGCATAGGTAAGGCAGGGCCTGGCCACTATAACATGAAATTTTAAATTCTCTCTGCAGGTATTGCATATTCGATTGTAATGTTTCCTGCGCATGTTCCCATACTAATGTTCTTCTGTTCATTTCTTTGTTCTGTCATTTTTTCTGTTTTCCACAAGAGCAGTATTGTATGCTACTTAACCAGGAGTTCTTATTTAAAGTAGATTTCGGTCATTTTTTACAGCTTTCCTCATTCCAATCAGAGAATATCTTAAATAGTGAATACATGATCCAATAATGTGTGAAAACAGGAAAAGCTTTACTGCTGTGGTACTCGTAGTAGTTGAATTAAAAATGGGTTCAAGTTAGCAACAACTAAAATATTCCATTAATTTGAAAAAAGTAACTGCTTGACAGCAAGACTTGAAGATAACATTAGTGAAAGATGATTTATTCAACAAGCCAACATTTTTTTTCAAGATACTTTTCCATCAGAAAATCGGCTGGCTGAGTTTTGATTTCCTCCCCACAAAAATCTACACCCTTTTTTTGCTTGTTTCTTCAGCGACTTAGCAATTCTGAACTGTGAAAGTTTCTTACATTCCTCACACATGGTTTCCAAATGTTTCTTGGGTTGTATTAAAAGTTTCACCGTGCAGGCTTCATATTCCATTGTCATTCAGAAGCATGAGGTTAATAGCTTTTAGTGGAAACCTAGTGGAAACTCAAACATTCATTTCTCTCCTTAGTTTCAACATTTAACTTCCATCTGTTCTTCTCCCCTTTTTCTTTCATCTTCCCGTTTCCGTTTTTCCTTATGCTATGACATAAAAGTGGTTGCACTGAAAAGACTGCCCTTTTTGAGGAACAGACCGAAGGAAAAAGACAAAATGAAGGCCTTCTACCGTCGCTCCATGTGTAAGACTTTATTGACAGTTCAGCTTCTTTTTAAATGGCTACACTGGCTTCTATTACTAATTTCACTAACCTTTTCCCAGGACTGTGCTGTTTTTCCAATTTTGTAAAGTGCAAGTCCTGCTATAATACAAGGAGCTGAAGCAATGTTAGTACTCAGTACACATAACACTTGAGGTGTATATGTATTCATATGCATATTATTTACATACACAAAATGAATGTACACTTATATGTTCAGTTTATGGAAATTACACATTTGAACAAAAATGCATAATAAGTATGTGTACATAAAGATACAGTGCACTCAATACATTTGAAAATTTTGAATTCTACCCTTAGTCATCTGTCTTATAAAAACTTAAAAGTATAAATCTATAAAATCTTTGGTTAAAAGCCAGAACAGAGATAAATGGTAGCCCTACTATTCTTTACAAATGTTTTGGCATTTCAGATTGGGGAGGGAACATATTTTCGTCACTACTTTTCAATTTGCTCTTTTAAAAGTTGGGGGAGGGAAGTAGCAATGTGTAGCATCATAAAGATAGCTATCATAGGACACATTTTATTTCAGATCCTTCTCTCTAGTGTCATGCAATGTAGACTATTCAGCAGAAACCTGCACTGAACATAGACCCCTAATCATTGCCAACATTGACTTTGTATTAGTACCTGCTCATCTTACCCTGTTCATTCCATTTTGTCATTGCAAAACATATCACAGCTTCTAACATGTACTTATCTACGCATAGCACTCCAGCTCAAGCATGGCGGTTGTAGCTAATAAAAAGCAATTACAATCATCTCTACAAGAAGGCTTTTTAACACTTTTCATTCATTTAGCCAATTGCATGTTGTAACCAGTATGAACTTGTGACTGTAGCTTTCAGTATGCTTTGATGCTTAGATAAACGTGAAGCATTTTACAATGCAAAAAGACACTTAAAACAACAACAACATTGAACCATGCTGATTCATTTGCTTTCATTTACATCCCAGCCATGAATGACCTGGTGCAGTCCATGGTCCTATCAGGAGGACAATGGACAGGTAGTTCTGAGCATCTGGAGGGTCCTGATGATATATCTACTGGTAAAAGGAGAAAAGAATTGGGATCTATGGCCTTCTCTACTACATCCATCAACTTTGCAACTGTCAACTCTGCTGCAGGCTTGAGATCCAAGCAGTTGCTTAATAATAAAGGTATAGGTAGAACCTTTTCACAGTGTGGTGTGGTTGTGTTGGTGGTAACAGCATTGTTGGAATCTGTTCGTGCTCCATTTTTCACATTCTTTTCCAGCAAATGACTAGAATAATTGAATTGCGGACTTGTGGAGTAATTGGTTGGAAAAAAGTTGCTGTATTTGTAAAGTTCTTTGGGGGGAGCATGAGATTGTCTACTAACGATCAATTGGACAAAATGTCTTGTCTTTTTTATGGATTGAAATATTCAAAAAATCATGTGTTTGTAACAAAATTGTGTTTGTTTCCTATCTAGATGCTACATCTTTTGAAGATGTAAGTCCACAAGGAATTAGTGATGATTCTAGTACAGGATCAAGAATTCATGGTAAGATGTGTGTTTTAAAGGAGTGTGGAACAGACCTCTTATTGGAGTGCTAATGAAGTTTGTCCAGAATAGAAAATGGCCAACATTGCAACTGTGCCTGTTCTCTCTCTTCTCGCATCTTATCTAATTGTACGGTATCTGTTTCATCTCTGTCATCTAATGCCTTTCTTAAACACAATGAACTGAGTGTGAAGTGCACCTGAACAGAAAGCAAATTGCTGTTTTCTTCAATACTGAGTATCTTGCAGTTTGGTTGTGAAAACCTTTTATTAATTTAATAAATCTGTTCTCAAAATTTAACCTTTTATAAATTGATGTATTTTTTTCCTGCATCCGATTTTAACATAGTTGTAAAAATACTTAAAATTGATATCTCAGTTACTGTAAATGAAAATCTACAAATGAATATAAACCAATTTGAATCGTAATAGTGTAACTTTTGTAAAACCTCTTGATGCTGTCTCTGTGCTTCTGTTGGTTAGGAGCACAGGACATTAACTGTGCAGATGCTCTTGCTCCTCCAGTTGCTGGCATTTCTGCAATGTGCAGAGTTCCATGTCAAATCTGTTGTAAGTGCCTTAATCACAATTTTCTGCATGTTGGTGTGCTGTTCCATTTAAAATTCTGGTTTTCCCCATGAATAAACCAGCTCCAATTCTAAACATGCATTCTGTTTTTATATTCCTTCCTTTGTACATTCCTGCTCCTGTAGTGGCCTTTTCTAAAATGCTGTCCTGGGCTGCCTGGAAACACCCTTTTCTCACCTATAAGAAGCTACACTTTGACAGTCAACATACTCCGCTTGTGCAATACCAGTAGTGCATGATTTCCTGCCTTGGAGTATTCTGTGATCAGAATGTACCAGGCATAGTGTCATCTGCTATGGGTATGTGCTTCATGCTATCTACTGATTTTTTTCATTTAGCTTCCAGACCAGCCAGCCTTGATAGTGGCAGAACATCCACTAGCAATAGCAATAATAATGCCTCACTCCATGAAGTCAAAGGTATGCTTCTAGGCAAATTGACACGTGTGCTTCATCTCATTTGGTGTATGGTGGTGGGGGGCAATCATGTCTTTTCCCCCTTTGATTATTTTTGTACACTGCATTCCTTTTAAATTAAGCTTTGGGATAGGATGAACTGCAAGTCTGCAATATTCCTTTTCCTGATTTATTCAATCTTTATATGCGGCTGTTTTCTCTCCCATATAGTCTGTATTTGTCCCTTGCTGTACCTGGAAAGTTTAAACATAAATCAGACAAATATAGGGGGTAAAAAAACTTCCAAATAATTTTAAATCCTTGAACAAATACATCTTAGAACAGAAAATCAAAAGTGTGCTAAAATATGCAGAAGGAGCAAATAAATGCAGGGCATCGTACACTCATGGCCCAATCCTATCAGATTGGGGCCACCAGAGAACGCACATTCCACTGGCGGAAGCAGGATCCAGGTGGAAGTGCCTGGATCCAGCGCATGACATTGTCGCGCTTGCTGATTCTGCCAATGAGCACAATAAGGCCGCTAGCACAGTCACTGGCCACCGTGTGGACACCAACCACTGGCGCCAGGTAAGGCGATAGTGGGGGCAGATGTTGGGAGGGACAGGAAGGGAGTGGGAGGAACGGGCGTTTCTGGGTGGGGAGGAGGGAGAAACCAGGAACATAGGAGGAGGCAGGAGGGGGTAGATCCGGAGGCAATGGCACAAACCGGATCTTATCCACTCCTTTATAAACCTCCCCGCCCCTTTTTCTCCTCAGACATACACCACCAAAATTAGGTGCGTATGTCCACGGAAACTCATAGGCTGCCTGAGGGCTTTCTTGGAGGTAAGTACAAATGTTTTCTGCTTGCCTCCAGTTTGCCTTAATGTCAAACCTCCTCCCCCCCCCCCAACCATAGGATGCAGTACATGCCTTTTTGGTGTGCATGCATTGATGCTAGTGGTGGGGATAGGATTAGGCTGTCAGGCCATTACAACCAGCATAGCATCGCTGTGATATTACAGCAGTGTTGCAAGGATGTTAGTCTGGCATTGCAGGTAAATCTAGCAATAAAGATATTTAGCATGTATATTGACACTAATGCCATCTTTCATATTGTAAGCAGTATAGTATTGTGTATTATGTTAAGCTTTTTACAGCCCAATCATATCCACCGGCACAAGTGCCCAGATCCAGGTGGAAGTGCCTGGATCCTGTCGTGCTTGCCAGTGCTGCCGGTGAGTGCAACGAGGCCCCCAATGCAGTTCCTGGTGGCCGTATGCACTTGCCGGCGGCAACACCATTCACCAGCCCCAGGAGAGTTGGTGGTGGGTGGGAAGGGAGTGAGAGGAACAGAGCAAGGCAGGGAGGGGGAAGAACCGGGGGCGGCAAGGAGGCGGGAGGGGTGGATCTGGCCACAATGGCGCATGCTGGATCTTCTCTCCTCCTTTTCAAACCTCCCCACCCCTTTCCTCTCCTTTGGACATACACCACCAAAATAAGTGGCATATGTCCGAGAAGTCCCATTGAAGATCAGGCCTACCAGGTGGTAAGTACAAAATGTTTTTGCCTCCTGTCCAAATGTTCGGACAGCCTGCAGGAGGTAAGTAAAAACATTTTGTACTTGCCTCCTAGTAGGCTGTCTGATCACTCCCCACCACCACCACCACCACAGGATGCAGTGTGTGCCTTTTTGACAAGCGTGCATCAGTGAGGGGTGTTTTGGGGATTTATTTATTTATTTATTGGATTTGAATGTCACTTTCTGCAATACGTTTTCAGAGCAGCTTACTGACTATTGTGGGTCACTATAACTCCAAATTGGTAGTAACTTTAGAACAAGTTGTCTTGTAATGGAAAGTTAGAATAGTCTTTAGTTTTCTTCAAAACACCCAGCAACAAAACTGAATACAACTGCTGATGGGCATCAGCAAAAAGCTATGATTTAGAAGCACACTGAAAAAATTCAGCAGAGAATGAATAAGGATAAGAAGGAGGTGAATAAGGATAAGAAGTACTGTAGAACAAAATCAAAAGAAGGAATTTACATCACAAAGAAGTAAAAAATAATTTATCATACCAGTTAAATTGCTAGAGAAAAGCAAGAGAAGGAAGAAGAGATGATAATGGAACTTGTAGGAGCAAGTAAGGAAAACATTCATGAAACAGGAGGGTGATGGGGAAAGAAGGTAGGGTTTGTAATATGAGATTAAATGATTGTGATGATGATTAAATGATTGTGATATGAGAATAAAAATGATAATGTAGGATGAAAGGTGTAAGGGCTGAGCAGGGAAGAGAACAATTATTAAATAGGAAAAAAGGAAGGACTGCTGAATAAGGTGGAGGAAAGTTCAAAAGAGAAGAGGGAAGATGGGCAAAATACATAGCATAAGGAGAATGTTACAATGTTGCCAGTGTTGCACAATAGGTAGGATCAAGGGGACAGATGATAGTCTCTCTGTCTTCTGGTTCTAGGCCTTCAAACACAGCTGCAGATGTGCTGTTCCCTTCTGTTGTAAAACAGGTGACACTGTTGTGTGTCACCTGACACAACCAGTATCTGTTGCCCCATTACATTATTAAGGTATCAAATTGTTGAAACTTTATTTAAATCATTCACAGCACAATCCTCCCTACTAGTGCGGTGGAGTGCATGCTCTCTAAGCCATTGCAAACATGCCGTAAGGCACTTTTGCAACAATTTGGGACTAAGGGCCGCTGGCGCAGAGGCCGGCAGCCCTCACTCCACCACCCTCCAGACCAGGGTGGGGTGTGCAGGGGTGGGGGAAGGGCAGAACGGGGCAGCCAGGGTGGTGGCTATTGGCAGACCACCCCCTGCCCGCTCTGCGCCGCAACCCGGAAAAATGTCCCCGAGATGTTCCCCGGTAGCTCCTCCTACCTGTTCTTCTGGGCGCCGCCATCTTGGATCTCACAAGATCCAAGATGGCGGCGCCCAATTCTTGTGAGAAGGAGTCATTACCGGGGAACATCTCGGGGACATTATTCCGGGTTGCGGCGCAGGCAGATGCCTGTCCATGCCGCAACTTGGAAAAAACTTGGAAAAAATCCCCTTTAGCAGCTGTCCCTTATCAGCTGCTGATCGCAGCAGCGCATAAGGTACAGCGTCTCGCGTACCCCCGGTACCGCAGGTTGGGAACATCTGGCCTAGGATACAGCAGCCAGCACTTTAGACTGGCTGTGTATCTTTAGGCAGGATTGCACCATTAGTAAACTTTCAGGATTGTATCTGAATGAAAAATATTGGAATGCAGTATATTATGACTTAAATATTTGTGATTTTCCTAATATGGATTGCTCTTTGCAGTAATGTAATCTGCAGCATACGTAGTGTGATTCCGTAGTATTTTATATATGCTCGGCTCATTTCTTTTTTCCAAATGTAATTCAATTTATGTTGATTGGGTTTCTTTGAGAAACCCTGAAATACAAGGTAAAGTGGCGTTTCTTCATCCTTTATTTTATGCAGAACTTGATGTTTCTTCTTCAAGTCACAGTCATGACAAATTGAAACTGACAATCAGTGTTATGTTTTCTTATAAAACCTTTATAAAAAAAAATTGGTCAGCCTGAAATGTTTTTCTTCTTATTTTGTGTTTTACATTGAGTCTTAAATAGCAGTAGATATCAACATTCCCCTGATAGTTTTGCTGCATCCTAAACCATAAAAATACCTATATATATTTAACGTATTGAGAGATATTAAATGGCTTTTTCTGAAAGGTGATATATCCCATTAAAGAGTCATAAAAGGTAAAAAAATTGGTCAGCCTGAAATGTTTTTCTTCTTATTTTGTGTTTTACATTGAGTCTTAAATAGCAGTAGATATCAACATTCCCCTGATAGTTTTGCTGCATCCTAAACCATAAAAATACCTATATATATTTAACGTATTGAGAGATATTAAATGGCTTTTTCTGAAAGGTGATATATCCCATTAAAGAGTCATAAAAGGTAAAAAATGAAAGTATCTCTTATGACTTTCAAGTCGGAGTTGGAGTACCTTTTATGACAGTAGACATTTCAGTGTATTAAAGAAAATCGTTCAACAAACATCAATGATGCATTGGGTCTCATGCAAAATATGTTTGCTAACCTGTATCTTGGTTTAATTTTTGTGTAATAAAGATGTCAATACTATTTACTCCCAAAGCAGGTGCAGTTAATAATCAAAGCAGACCACAAAGCCACAGCAGTGGAGAATTTAGCCTGCTTCATGATCATGAAGCATGGTCCAGCAGCAGCAGCAGTCCTATCCAGTATTTGAAAAGCCATACCAGGTCTAGTCCCGTACTTCATCATAAAATGTCAGAAACACTGGATAGACGAGTCACACGGAGAATTATGTCCAACTCCCCTGGAAGTGAAGTAGTTACTTTGCAGCAGTTTTTGGAAGAAAGTAACAAGGTTACTTCAACTGTGGTAAGTTGAAAAGCTGTTGAAGTTTAGGAAGCAGAGCATAACATTGCAGAGATTTAGTATGTTGTACTGGATCGCAAAACACTGGGTTTTGAAATCCAATGAAGTCAATTTGACAATTTTGATTTTAAGCCCCAAATTCAGAATTGGTAAGGAAAGTTGGGAGAAAAATAATTGGCAAACTGGATAGGAATTTAGAAACTGCAGTTTAGAAACAAGTGTATTCTGAGTTTGTCACATTGTTTGGTTTGTTTGTGTCAAAGATTTATTACCCC
The DNA here is from genome assembly GCA_026170595.1 of Plestiodon gilberti rubricaudatus. Lineage (NCBI taxonomy): Eukaryota > Metazoa > Chordata > Lepidosauria > Squamata > Scincidae > Plestiodon > Plestiodon gilberti. The sequence goes on from JANXHW010000001.1 coordinate 9,701,454, forward strand.
ACCTTTCCAATTTCAGAAAAGGAAGCTCAGGGTGGCTTACAAACACAATAAATAACAATCAGCAGTGGCATCCCTACACTGGTGCAGGGGATGCGGACCACACCATGTTACACCCTCAGGGGGTGACATCACTAGTGGCCAAAATTGTGACAACCTTTGTCTTTATGAATAATATCATCATGTTATATATCATTCGATGCGTAATCCCATGCAGAATGCAACGAAACCAACAGTGTCAAACTATCTGTATTCTATCAAATACAGTTATGGCCAAATAACCAGAAACAGAAAACACAGCGTCCTTGTATAACAAAAAGTGGATTTCCTTAACTCAAAACAGACAATGAGAATGATTGTTCTGAGAGCTGAGTTGGTTACTGATTTGTTGGGTGACCTGTACTGTTATATAAAATAAAGTTAGTGCTCTCATACTGGGTGACACAAACCCTTATGATGCCTCTGTTTAGGCTGCAAACATACATTGGGCTGTGCGTATAATATTATCAATGTAAAGGTGTAATTTTGATTAAGCAGGAGATGGGGCAATGGCATGGGGGCGGGGTGATGATGCGTTTCCCTGCCCACTGCATAGGAGAAGGTTCATCATGGGGGTGACACACTGACCTCCCACACCAGATTACGCAAACCCTAGGAACGCCCCTGACAATCAGTAATCAAAAATAGAATTAAACACTACCAGCAACCATTAGGGAAACTATTCAATGCATCTTCTGTAAAAGACACACTGGCCATTATATATATATATGGGCTAATTTGGAAATAGAAACTAAAATGTTATCATTCAGGGTGTAGGTGGTCTTTCAGTGAATACTGAAATACCGTATAGGGGGGATTTGAAGAGGCCTCCTCTGCAAAACTCCCTCAGAGCTGCTGCAGTACATAATCCAAATTGCAACTGGATGCACATTCATCAGCAAGCCATGCAGCTTAGTGGGTGACCATGGCCTGGTCACTATCTCCCAGTCTAGTCTACCTCACAGGGTGGGTGTGAGGCTTAAAAGAGGGGGAGGGGTCATGTCCATGTCCTTGCCTCCCATGGAGGAAGGGCAGTTTATAAAAATAATAAAAAATAATAACTTTGTAGTCCCCTCATTCGTTTATAGAAGACTTTCTATATGTCATTGTTCTCCACAACCAGGGGCACTCAACTCAGTTAACAAGATTTACATAAAACAATAACATGAAAAATAACATAACCTTTATCTGGTTCTGCTTAGTATATATCATCAGATAATGCCATCAACAAAATAACTCAAAGAGGGATGGGAAAACTATGGTTTTAGTTCTGGGGCATCTCCATACTGCTGGTGACCTTGCATTGGCATCGTGTGGTATTTTGTTCATCATATACTTTATTTTGAGATGTAACAAATCTGGTTCCTTCCTCCATAACTAGAACTGAACTGACATCTCATCTCCACAGACAGTTGAAATTACATTGAAATAACTTGGACTATTCTCAGAGATCTGTGGGGTTGATTTGCATTCTCCTCCCCACTCCATTCCTTCCTTTCCTCTCCCTAAAATTTCCAGTCAATATTTTGCTTCTGTATTTCCCATCATGATTAAACTAAACTGGAACTTCTCCAGTCTCTTCTATTTTTATATCAAGGAAACAGGTGGGTGTGGGTGTATGTTAATGCCAAATTCTCAAGCACTAAAATATCCTACTTAACTTGAGAGATCCTTTTTCAAAATGATTAAGGGCTCAATCCAGCTTAAGTTCCGGGCGGCGGACCTAGGGATCCGCCGCCCGGAGTAGTCGCAAATATGCCGTAAAGCACGTTTGCCGACTACTTTAGAGCAGGGCAGGCCGGCGCAAGGACTTTGCTCGCCGCCAGACCCAGGTAAGCATGGATCTGGCGGGCAGGTGGGTCGGTCGGCGAATGGGGGGAGGGACAGCGGAGCCGGGAGGATGGTCATAGGCCCAGCCTTCCTGGGCGGGGGCGGGGACATGGCGTCCACCATATCCCGGTCCCCGCCGGGCTCCATAGGGTGGCTGGGCCGTTATACGGCCTCTTCCGACTTCTGCCAGCAAAATACCAGGCAGAAATCCGAGGCCTATCAGCCCCAGCCGCCGTTCCACTCGGGGAAGGGGACGAGCGTCTCCTTCCGCGAGTAGACCTTCCACCACGGGCTGCCTGCTGCAGGCAGCCTGCGGCGGAGCACTGGATCGCCAGCCGATCTTTAAATAGGATTACGCTGCCTGGCTCCTTAATCATTTGATTTTTCTGTAAATCGCTTTGTGAACTTTTTGTTGAAAGCGGTATATAAATACTGTTAATGATGATAATTTAGGAACAAATGCCATTGAATTTAATGGGGCTTACTTCTGAGTAAACATGTAGGAGATTGTACTGTGAGTCTGTAATACAAAATTAGGGATTTGACATTTAAACATACATCTGCAGTGTTATAATATATTTTTCTTCCCATGTCTGTTGAAAATAAGGAACAGGGTGGTTGTCAACATTCTGGTTAGAGTAAATTTCTTTGTAATTTTTTAGTATGAAGTGGTTGCTCACTATACTGGTTGAATAAACTGAATTCTTATTTAAATAATAATCTGGTTTCTGTGCTACTGCTTTTTATTTATTTTTTAATCCAGGGAGCTTAGTTTCTGTTTATCTACTCTATAAAACTTCTCTACGAAACCAGATAGGGAAGATGGTAATCTTGCTCTAATTTATTGCCTTGCACTTTACCAGCTTTCTGAAGAAGGCACAGCATTTTTTTCAGATTGCTGATGGACAGGACAGGACAGTACAGTACAGTACAGCCTTTCAGCAAATGACACATGGCTTCCTTGAATCAAGATTTGCAGATGTATTTGTATACAGGTGACTGGCTCTTAAATAAGCCTTGCTTTGGAGAATTTTTTTTGAAAAGGAAGGGCAGCCTTGTTCTTGAATCTTGGATTTTTTCCAAGGACTCCCAACTGGGAATTCCAAATCCGGAAGCCTATACAATGATTTCAGCCTTAAGTTCTCTTGTACAAGATGTTCAGGTTGCTAAGGAAGTTTTTAATCAGTTAGTGAGAAGGATATGGGAGAGATTGGAAAATGAAATGGTAATGTCTCGTTGAGCTTCTTGATCCTGGAGAAGAAACACTTGCATCAATTTACAAATAGGTACAGCTACATACAGAAATCAGAGTATCAAGGTAGGCATATTACTTTGTCAGTCTATAGAGGTGTATGTTTAAAGAGGAAAATATGTCATGGGTTTTTCATGAATATTTAACCTGGACTATTCAAAATATTGTATATACCAATATAAAACTAATAGAGTTGGTCGTTACATAAACATTAGCAATTTCCATAAGATGAAACTGCGTAATGGCTTTGCATGTTTGTGCTGTAGAAGTTATCCAAACTCTTAGAGTCTGAAAAATAAAACTAGATACAGAGTAAACTTTTTATCTTTTACAGATCAAATCATCAAGTCAAGATAATCTTTTGGATGAAGTAATGAAAATTTTTTCTGAAAATGCTGAATTAGCAGGAAGAGAGAAACTAAGGAAACAATCAGGCAGCAGTGGTATTGCACGATCACAGAGTGTGAAAACCACAGCTGAGTTCTCTGATGGAAAGCTAGGTAAACAAGAATACTTTGCAAGGCCCAATATGCGTAGAATGGAAGATCCTAGCTTCTCAAACTCTTCAAAAACACTTACAGCAGGCACTAAAGGAAGGGCCAAGCCTGTTAAGGAAAATGTACACAGAGACCTATCACAACGACAATCAAAAGATAACCCTTATGCTACTTTACCTCGTGCAAGCAGTGTGATTTCAACAGCTGAAGGAACTACTCGAAGGACAAGCATCCATGATTTTTTATCTAAGGACACTAGGCAACCGGTGTCAGTTGACCCAAGTCCACCTACAGCTGGCAGAAGTGTCCCATCAGCTTCTAGTGAGTACAGTCCTCATCAACAGTCCTCTGTTTTTCATTGTACACCTTATGCTGCAGTTTCTTTATCAGAAAATGACTTGGGTAATATAGCTATGCTAGGTCATTCTACATATATATCAGAAAAGTCTAAGAATTCAAGGACAGGGAAGACAAATTTTATTGCTCAAACATTTTCTTGTAGTAACATACACAGTGATAAGGTGGGCACGTCAACAAGAGGTATCAGGAAGCTTTCTGGAGATCATTTCTCCAGGCCATTTTTGTCAATTAACACTGAATTAGTAAGCAATGTAAGTGGACTGCCCCAATGGCCTATATCAAAAACAGCTGATAAGACTTTTGACTCATCAGTGAAATCTCCACAGAAAGATCGCAGACCACTTTCTGAGAATCAGAAACCTGATGACAGAAACATAGAGGTGACTAAAAATAGTAGTGAATGTACTGTCCTTGCACATGTAAGTGCTAGCGAGAGTGAAACATCCTTACCAGTTTGTGAAGATACTCAAACTCTTTGGTATGAATATGGTTGTGTATGAGAAATACAATAATATGAAGTACTCTCTTGTATGCAATGTAGATGTTCTTGTTTTTGTTCATGTTCACCATGAACAGTTTAGGCCATGTTTAAATTGTTTACTAACTAGGATAGTAGCTAGGTGTGCACAGATGTACTGTACAATGTTTTCTCTGAATTATGGAGAATTCACTTTTTTTCCTTAGCATGTGGATGAATGTAAAAATTGTAACCATGCCAAAGCTTGCATGAAACAGTAACTGCACTGTGTATTTTCTGCATGTCTTTTAAAAGCCTTAATAATAAGCTAACGGTCTGTATATTTATTTTCTATGGGTTACAAATATTTTGTGTTCTGTACATTGCTGGATGCATGCTAACCCAGTTGCATGCTGCTGTGCCAGAAATGGCACAAAAAAACCAGGTAACTTTTAGCAACAGTAAATTTCTTCAGTTTCCTTTCAGATGCACCAGGATCATGTGGATTATATGTTTTGAGCCCAATCAAACTAAAGTTAGTTGTGACGAAGTCTGATTTAAACCCAGTGGAACAACTTAGCTATGGCTAATGAATGTAGTTCAGTCTAATGCAAGTTTACTTGAAAGTAAGCCCCATTTTGTTTAGTGAGGCTTAATCCCAGTTAGTGTGCATAGGATCACGCTACTAGTCATGACCACCTTTAGCTGGATTGAAGGCTTTTAGTAAAAGTACCTTTTTCTCCTCTTCCTAGTGAGAGTATAGGATTCTGCACTTCTAGCTTTTTATTTATGCCATGTATAAATTCTACTCAAGAAAAAATTAGTCAAAATAATTCAGTGCCTCTAGTTTGCACACTAAATATGAAGCTGTTCAAAATAATAAGGCAGTAAGGTTTAGAAACCTATATGGTGACCTTTTATTAAGTTTTGTTTAAAGAGACATAAGTAAATGTAGCAGTTGCATTGAAAAGACTGACCCTCTCCATCTTTTTCCCTTTCATGTGCTTTTCTGCCCCATGCTTGATGTACTTCTGTGGTCCTGTATTGTCTTGTCTATATTGCTTTATCTGAATTTTTACAGTGTATTAAAATAAAAAATAAAATGGAATGGTGGTATTCTTTTCTGTTCAGGGATATGATAGTTGATTAGAAAACGATACACAAAATGCTTTTACAAATGGGGTGAGACCCAAAGAGCTACTTTCAGAATACCCAGAGGCTAGGGTTGGCTTATTTTTATTTGAAGAGCAGGATCCCATACTATATTCAAATCTGGTTTTGAAAACCCATATTCTAAACTGGTATGCCATGTGCATTAGTGGCTACTGTTCAAGAAACACAAGCTCAAGAATTTCAGATCCTTAAGAGTAGAAAATGGTGACTCGGAATCAAATATCATAGTTCATTAAAATCCTTTTAAATCACTAGCATCTGTGAAGGACCTTGAAATGTCACTTGAACATAGTTGATAGGTGTTCTGAAATTTAACTTCAACAGATTCCTTGTATATCACAGGTAATGATCCAAAAGGTTTTAGGGCTGTTTTAGGAATGTCCAATTGGAATTGTTTGAACATCAGAATCCCATTCATGCCATACCACAATGTGCTTTTGAAAGTCCCCTCTTGCTATGTGGTATGGAGGACTGCACTTCGAGGTCCTCTTGCATTTGCAGAACTAATTGTGTGATTCTTTGGATCCTGGACATGCAAAAAAAATGTAGAGAATAATTTGTATCAATATTTGGAATCCTGGCTGGCCCGAATGCAGCCAGCCAGGCTCCAGAGTTGCAGCAGGACAGAGACAGCAAGGCAAGTGGCAGCGGTGGGGAAATGGCCATTTTTGTGGCCATAAATAAATACAAATTTCGGCCGCCCTTCAGATGGCGCACTTTAGGAAATTAATTAATTAATTGGGGGGTTTCCCGGTTGGGAACCGGGAAAATATGGTAACCCGGTAACCCTAGGTTAAAAAGCGAGGACCCTGAACCAGGTACAAGTGGGGTGAGCTACATATCTGCCCACCATTGTTTCCTGTATAATAAGAATCCACAGTGATCTCCATTTCTCTATTGAAAAATAATGCTGAGCAGCCCCACAAACAACAACATGACTTGACTCTTTTTGTTTGACCTATGCATTCTTTCTTTTAAATGTTTCCAGCATTGCTTCTCCACATAGTACAGAACAATAATTTCTTGCTGTATTACACCTACAGTTCTAGTCTATATTTTGACCTTGGAAATGCTCATCTAAGAGCCGGCTTACTTGACCAACTGATATTCAAAGATGTCTGTGTTACCATGCACTGAAGAAACTGTGTGATTGCTTAACTGCAATTTTGTTTCATAAATCATGCATTCCTACATTTACCATACCACTTCAGAAGTCTCAAAAGAAGGGTTGATAAAGAATGCAGTAATTCTGAGTTAAGTTACAAACAGGTAGGTAGGTGGTAAAGTAATCATACAGTTGATTCTGCATGTGGGCATTATTCAGTGCACACTTTGACACTTTTTGTTTGGTTGTATGAAATGACCCCTAAATCAGAGAATTAAATAGAGGACCACTATCCCAAGAGAAGCATAAGGAACTGAATGAATTGGTCTGTTGTTAATAGGTGTTAATTGGTTTGCTTGCAAGGAAAGACTTGTTTGAAGCTTTGCTTTTCTAAGTCAATAGCTAATTTAAGATAACTTGGTTCCGCATGTTCCATTTTGTTGCATGCAATGATGATTTTCTGCTTTACAAACATGATTGCTAGGGTGAATAAATCTGTTGCACATTCTCTGCTGATATGATTAGTAATAGTTCCATAAATTAATTCAATTCTTATAATTGAGCTTTTAATACATGTGGATAGCCGGGGGGGGGGGGGTACTAAGATATTTTATTTATTATTATTATTATTATTAATAATAATAATAATAATAATAATCATTTCATATTTAACATAAAAAAATTATTATTGTTAGAATTTTGTAATAATGAGTTGTGTTCTTACCTTCCCTTCTTATTCCTCTTCTTCAATTTTGTAACCCACTAGTGGTATCTAACAAAATATATTGCAATGTGAGGACATTTTGTTCTTTCCTGCTAAACAAATAACATGAAATGCTTTTCTTCTGCAGATGTGGAAGCTAAACCAGACATCAGAAATTCAAAAAGCAGGTCTAGGGAGCAACAAAGCTCCTAATTCTATTGCCCCACTACATGAGATGTGGGCCAAGTGGTGAGTTTTCTGCCCAGCATGTAAATGAGATCATTTTCATTTACAGAGGAAAAAAACTAACGTCTTATAAGACAAGTGCACATTGCATTAACAGTTGTAAATTGTGCTTGCATTAAGTGGCTCTCTTATCATGCTTACTACTAAAGCCAAACTAGAGTCTGGCACTTTGTTTTATTCAACCAGAAAAGGAGTGTCCAGTTTCTTAAACCCACCTTCCTTTCCCCATCCTATCATCCATATTCATTTTGTGTTTTCTGAGTAACCTTATATAGAGCTTCTGGTCATCCCAGCATCTGACGAACCAGCTCTTTTTTGAGTGTCCCTAAGATTGTACTGTATATACACCATGTCACTTTGGCTGCGTTTGTTTTTCAGCTTCCAACACTAGAAGTGCTGGAGAGCTGGGGGGTCTTTTCTCCTTCCAGCGCGCTCAGGTCGCTTTTTTTTTTCCTCCCTCCGGCCCACTCGCCACACTAAAAGTTTCAACTGCGAGGTCGAAGCAAGAAAAGATGGCAGCCTCATGCACCAATAGGAAGGCTGCTTGGCTGGAAAGGATCTTGGGAGATGTAGTGCAAGGGACAAGGAGCAACAGCAGCCATTTTGATTTTAGTCATTTCCGTTCTTTATGGGAGCCCCGGTAGCAGCAATATTCAAAAATGCTAGGAACATCACTTCCCGCTATTTTGGAGTTGAAAAACAAACGCAGCCTCTATTAGGATATGATTTTAAATTCTTAAGAATTTTATCTGCTTAAAATGATCAGGGCTGTGTAAGCTACACACACACAAAGTGTGCCAAGAAAAGCTGATTTCTCTGAACTGGACTGATACCTTTTTATTTTATATGACTGACATTTTACTAATTTGCATAATTCTTGACTTGCAAGTTGAGGGAAAAGAAACTATATACAGGGCATTTTCTGGGTGCCAGAAATGCTTTTCGGTTGTTGTTGTTATTATTAACAGTATTTATATACCGCTTTCCAACAAAAAGTTCACAAAGCGGTTTACAGACAAAAATCAAATGATTAAATGGCTCCCTGTCCCAGAAGGGCTCACAATCTAAAAAAGATGCAGAACACCACCAGCAAACAGCCACCAGAAAAGAGACTGTGCTGGGGTGAAAGAGGGGCAGTTACTCTCCCCCTGCTAAATACTGTATAAGAGAAGCACCAATTGAAAAAGTGCCTCTTGCCCACCCTCAGCTTCAGAAAAATATAGCTTTTCATATCTTAAATGTTATTATCTGCATAGCTATAAGGGCTAGACACTTTTGTTTAATGATAGCCGAGATACTTGGGAAGCCAAATTTCACCCCCACTATCACTTTCTCCACTTTTTTGCAGTCCCATAGAATTGTAGCATATGCACAACCCTGCATATGATGCACATAAACATATAGCCATATTAGGTGAGATTTATTTCAACAACTGCTCTGTGGTGCCCCGAGGATGCCATTATTCAATAATGTGTACTTGGCATTTTGTCTCTCTTTTTCTTATTGCTTAAATCATTTCTGCTGTGTCCTACTAGCCCTTTTAGTAACTTTACTCTGGTTTTTATATCTCTTCTATATCTTTTTAACTGTTCTTACATTTTCTTTCTTCTCTTTCTACTTTTAAATTGAACACAGAGAGAAAAGTGTCCTTCAGTATCTCAGTATGAAGCCTATTTATTTCTGAAGTAACAAGGCATCCAGCTATAAGAATCATGTTTTAAAAAACCAAACAAATATGTTAAGGAAGGTTTTTACAGGCCTACATGAATACAGCAGTCAAGAAATACAAATCTTTCCTTGAATCAAGGAACTGTACTGGTGTCTCCTGCTGATTTTTGTAAAAGATGGAATTGATTGCACATTGCACTGTTTAAGACCTACTGAAAAAAAGGACAGTTTTCATCTCTCTAAGGACCAAGGGTTATGCGGTCGCAAGAATTATTCCAGGAATCCAATTACTTCTTTCTTTGTTCCTTTATGAACTTAGCCACCATTTGCTTACTGCTTCTGCTAATAATTAGCAATATTTAGTTCTGTAAATCTGAAAGGGGAAAAGGCTGTAGTATATTGTGGAATTTGTTGTAAATACAGATACAAAAAAAGAGCCCCACAAGCGTATTGGCACTTCACACCCTATTGGGCTTCCATAATTTGCATGATGTTGCTCTTCCTCATAAAACAGTAATCTGATTTATTTTAATGCGTATGGTAAAAAGAAAATGAAAGTAGACCTGAAAACATAACTGAACACCTTAATCCACACTCAATTAATTCATCTTTCTCACATGTGTTTTCTATATGCAAGTTTTACAACACAACAATGTTTTGGCAGGAAAGTAATAGATTCTGGAACTTTCTTTTTCCAATAAAACTATTTTATTTTCAACATACCATTTCCAGTGTAAAATATTTTACATTTACATATTTTGTATTTTTACTTGTTTTTTAATTTGTGATTTTGCTATGAGATGATTATGACTTAGGAATACTTTTTTGGTAAGAGACCAATGTAACTATGCTCATGATCTGATCTGCATTTTGCAAACCACACCTTTCATTTAAGGCCCTTACTAATAAGTTGTCCTGGCTTTCTTCTTTATAATTTTGTTTGCATTAAAGTTTATTAATGTTGTTGGTACTTTTAAAATATTTGTATGCATTTGTTGTCTTCAAAACTCTTGCAAAGGGCACAAGAAAATAGATTTGGTTAATCCTGGAAAATGTACATGAAGTTGTCTTGGTTTATATTAAATTTCAAAGTTTTATTTTCTTACAAGTCAGTAAATGTATTAATATTTCCATGACATGTATCAGATGTAACCATTTAACCTCATAGGGTACTGCCCTGCTAGCACCTATGCATATTTAATCCCATCATCTTAGCCCATTTTCTCTCATGAGAACAGTTGCAGTATATCTAAGTTCTTGTTGAATTGGGGCCACTGCCTTTACTCTTGTTTAGCATATTAAACATGTACAATGTTTTACTATAATCATCAGGCTTTTGCTTACCATTATTAATGTTATTTCTGACAAGTTAGAATAGCACCTTCCTCTGAAAGTGGCAAAAAGAAGGCAATGCCACATCTCACGTTAAGCAAACCAGGGACCAAAGCTAGTTGCAGCCCAAATCTAGCTTCTAGGAGCAGCATGCAGGTAGAACCCTGACACATCCATGGCTCTGAGATGCATCCTTCTCAAGACCCACCTTCCCCTCCCAGCTGGTTATCTAATGGCCTGGGCAGGTTTACTCACAACTATAGGATGTGGTGGCCTCCCTTAACAGTCTGTTCATCTTCAAGCTAGCTGCTTCCTACCCTCTACAAAGGAGGGTAGGATTCTGGCCATAACTTCTGAGTCCACTATCTTTACAGAAATACATGTGTATGCTTTATTTATGTAATGGTTAAGCCTTTTCTAAAATAAAGTTTTTAAACATATGAGAGTTGTAGTGGGATAAGCACTCAATTTCAGTATGGGAAGAACAGAAGAGAATTGGTATTGGGCCTATGAATAGGCTTACCATCATCCCGGAAATGACCGGGATAGTCCCGGCAACGCCCCTTTGTCCCCCCCGTCCCCCCCCCGAACTTTGTTTCAGTCCCGGCCCCAGCCCGCCGGCTGCATCGCAGCCGACCGGAGCTCTTCTGAGACTGTGCTGCCTGCTGCAGCACGTCTCCGTCCTAATCTTCCTACTCTCGCGCACCTGCGCGAGACTGGAAGCACTTGGAAGATGTCCGAGTTCACTCGGACAACTTCGGAGACATTCCAGCCTCGGGCGCATGCGTGCGAGACTGGAATGTCTCCGAAGTTGTCCGAGTGAACTCGGCCGGAACTAAAAGACAGTCAACAATCAGTCACTCACACAATACACACACAATACCACACAAATAAAATACACAAATAAAAGAGCACAGTCTTGGAAAATAAAATACAGTATTTTACCTTTTCCCCCGTGCCTCTGAGCACGTACAGAGTGCCACTGCTGTTTTCATCCCAGCCAGCTTGCTGCGTTGTGACGGCCAGCACTGGCCATTACAATGCACCTGGCTGGCTGGGACAAAAACAGCGGCGGCAATCTGCACGTGCTCAGAGGCACGGAAAAAAGGCAGAATACTGTATTTATTTTACAGTGGACATGCCCACTTCCGGTGGACACACCCACTTCCAGCGGAAGTGACATAAGTTTTTGACCCGCCTTCTTGTGATGTCACTTCCGTCCCCCTTGGGGGGCCAGAAATCTGGTAAGCCTACCTATGAAGGTCACAGGAAACAATTTATATTTTGATGTTTGGAAGAGAAAAAGTACTGTTGAATAACTTGCCTATCACACTACCCCGCATTACCTGGGTCTAGCTAGCTCAAGTTGCCACACCCTATGCGTATGTGGGTTAGGATCCATATGAACATTGCTTCTGGGTGCATCAGCCCATTCAAGTGAATTTGCTCTGGCTGACTAACGTTATTTCCAAGTCTGCCTTGAGGAAGGTAACATGATCAAAATGGATCTGATTCAGTGTCCTGATACAGTTCATATATTCAAAGGAACTTATAATAGCAGTGAAAGACCTGACATGAGAACACTTGTAGAAGGATGAACTCAAAAGAACTTCCCAAGGTCCAAGTTTTGTGTGCTTCAGAGGATCCCCATTTCACAGTGTCCCTTTTGAAACTGAGGTCACCAAGCCCTTTTACAATCATAAGCTACCAGTAAAAGGACATAGGTAGTTATTTGAACAAATTTATCCAAACGCACCAGAGTCCCACCCAACACTATGTATATATAACTAAGCCTGACAGTACATTTTGCCAGAAATGATTCTGCCACAGAGCTGGAAACCAGGATTGCCAAATCTCAAAGCTATTTATGTGTAGCCACTTCCAGACAGAGCCTTTGATTTACGCCACACCACCACAAACCTTTCTAAACATGGATATACATGGGGGGTGGTGAAGCTAGCCATACAGAACCACTGGTTAGTATGAATTGACCTCAAGATGCTGCATGTTTCAGGTTCTGTTGCTTTGTTAGAACTTTTGAGAACAATTGTGCATTTGCCAGTCCTCTGATTGACCATACTTATTTTCTTAAGATTTGCACCTTTTTGAGCTTTGCACTTGTTATATACCTGTGTATGTGACCTAAAATTTCATTTCATAGGCTTGCTGCATTTTTACAGGAAATTATATCACCTAAAGCTTATTTCAAAGGGGAGTTGTGCCACAACTATCATCATATTTACATGGGCCTTGCACAAGAGAAGTTGATGATGCCCTTTTGTTAATGTACCTACTGGGGCAACAGGCTGGGTTTAGCATTACATGTAACAGGGTTTTTCTTAGCATAATTCAAAGTGTTAATAATGAAATATGGTTTTCCCTTTCCATTGATCTTTCTCAAAGGAAGATGCTTATGGGCTGTAGGTAATTTCTTTCTGTAGCTCTTTCTCAAAAAACCTAGTAATTTGTTCTGTGTAAAGCCAGATGCTGTTTTGGTAGCAGCTTAACTAAAAACAGATTTTGTCTGGGAGAACCCAAGGCCCCATAGTAATTTTAGCTTCCTCTTCCAGAGCACATTGAGAAATATGAGCTGGCTCCCCTAACTTCTCTAGACTTCACCCCTTCTGAATCCATTAAGAAAACTGAAATTTGTCATCCCTTTCACCCCAATTTTCATTACAATCTACACAGTTTATAAAAATATTAACAATTTTTTTAAATTGTTTATAAAATCTATGACAGTGTCAGGAAAAGTGTGTCACATAATAATTCTTTGAAATTCTATCACCTTTGGAATTAAACACAAGGGCTTTTTCACTGCACATGACAGTATTCAAAGCGGAAACTGGAAATCTGTTGTAATACAATGAAATGTTTTAATTTCCACACTCTGCTGTTGTTGCTAAGGCTACAATCGCTATCTCCAGAATGCATTATTTCTTGAAATGTTTTGTGTTTCAAGAGAGTGCAGCTCTAACAATGGAGCCAACGTATGTTCTTCAGTGTAAACTCTATTGTGTGTAGCTCAAACATTGTTAAGAATGGAACTGCCTTAAAAAGGGAGAGCCTGGGTGTGACACAAACTGTTTAAACACTGTTTTACAGAAGCTCTTATTTAAAGCTGTAGTTTTTCCTTTCTTATCCCTATTAAGGAGTTTTGTAATGTTTGCCATTGTACACTACTTAATTATGTTATTAAAATTCCAAGCCAAATAACTTCAGTTTTCTCTCCTTTTTCCCGTCAGAAGCAACATTTACTCTCTAAGACAGCGCTTTCCAAACTTCGTGGGTCAAGGCCCGATGCACGGTGTGTTGGGCCCTCCACCTGCCCTTGCGTCTGGTTGGCTCCAAACTGGAGCCCTCCGGATACAAGTGGAGGCCGCTTCTGGCTCGCGACCTACCTTTGGAAGCCGCTGAGGCCTCTAGAGACTTTTTGTCTCTGTCTTATGTCACTTTTGTTCGAGGCCCAGCACAGGAGTGGCTTCCAAAGGTAAGTCGCGAACCAGAAGCAGGAGGACGAGGTGGGTTGAAGTGGTAGTAGGTTTGGGAACCACTGAGGATTACAACCAACTGAGTAAACCTGTAAGGTGGGATGTTAAATGTACATTTTTAAGGGCTCCATATCTGGAAGATGATGGTAGATCCATTTTTTTCCCTGCTTATAAGCTACAGCCATGAGCTGCGACATAATAAGGACAAATGCAACCACATTTGAAACACTGCACGGTTGGGGCCATCGCATCTCCAAAAAGATAGTGTAGAGCTAGAAAAGATGTAAAAGAGAATCATGATTGAGATGTATAAAATTATGCATGGGAGGGAGAGAGTGGGTAGAGAAAAGTTCTTTTCCCTCTCACACAATGCTAGAACTAGGGGACATCCACTCAAATTGAGTGAAGGGAGTATTAAAACAGACACAAGAAAATATTTCTTTACCCAGCATGTAACTGGTTTGTGGAACTCCTTGCCACATGAGGTGGTGATGGCACCTGGCCTGGATGCCTTTAAAAGGGGATTGGACAGTTTTATGGAGGAAAAGTCCATCACAGCTTACAAGCCATGATGGGGATAAGCAACCTCCTGGTTGTAGGAATAGGTTTTCTTTGTGCCAGGTGCAAGGGAGCAGGGCTCTTCTTATGTTCTTATGTGATCAAGGAGTTGGAGCACCTTCCCTACAAGAAAAGCCTACAACTCAGGCTTTTCAGTTAAAAAATACAGGGGGTATGCTAGAGGTTTATAGAATTGTGCATGATTTGAAAAACATGAATAGAATTTTTTCATCTCTCATAATAGGGGTCACCCAATTAAAATTATTGGGTAGCAGATTCAGAACAAAAGACAGCATTTGTTCACACAATGCATGATTAATTTATGGAATGCCCTGCTATGCACTGATGGCCACAGGCTCAGGCCTGGTCTACACATGCAGCAGAATAAAATGAAAGAACAAACTGCAAGAACATAAGAAGAGCCCTGCTGGATCAGGCCAAAGGCCCATCTAGTCCAGCTTCCTGTATCACACAGTGGCCCCACCAGATGCCTCAGGGAGCACACAAGGCAACAATATATCTATATCCTGTTGCCACTCCCTTGCACCTGGATTATTACTAAATAATATTAAAGATTATCACTTCATTGCATGTTTTAAAGACCTATGCATCCGCCTACCACTTCCAAGTTATTTACTACTAAAAATACTGCTAGAGAGATGATGTGCTGGCTGCATAGAACACAAATTGGTGCTGAGCAGGTTGTGTTGGCAAATGTGGCCATTGGGGCATACAGTATTAAATTACTGTAATCTAAAACTTTAAGTTGGGGGCTGTGCGAATGAAGTGACAGTCCAAATCTTAATGGTGATGGCAGGAAGCAGGTTTAGCCCCTCTCCCAACGGGGCTACTACAGGCAAAACACGGACGCTACCCAGGGGCAGTGCGACCTGAAATGCTGCCTCATGGGTCAGCTGCCCCTGCACAAAAAAATACCCCAAACTCTTTACATGCTGCATTGAAACCCAGAAGTGCAACGCACAAGGAACCTGGTAAGCAGGGGAATGATCAGCTTAGCACTGAAGTGCGAAGCAGAATCAGCTTCATGTTCACTCCAGCACAAAGCTGATCATTCTTGGATTGAGGGAGGGAGGTAGCAGTGGTTGGAGGGAGGTGGTGGCACACCTGGGAGACAGGCAAGTCCACTGCCCAGCCCTCTCAAAATCTGCCACTGATGCAGCATGGATGGGCCAGCCTTGGCTGTATCGCTGAGCCAGGACTGCCTCACAGACTGGTGTGTCTGAAAATGCTTCAGTGCAACTCTCTTATTTCATCCCATGTTGCCATTCACTCCTGTGGGGAAAACTAAAGAGCTGTACAGTACTGTACTGGGGGAACTACATTCTGGTGAGGGTTCCCTCCAACCCACCCTGACAGAGAACCCACCCCTATAGAAGCCTTCCCTCTGAACATACACCAAGCATTGGTTTTTGGCATTTTGCTAGAGAGCCGTTCAACATTGTCAAACCTGCCCCAAAGCCGGTATTATTCTATTAAAACAAAGCCAGTATTATGGTATTAAACTAAAAAAAAACAGCCTGCATTTTGACACAGTATACCAAGACACAGTAGTTATTTTAATTGGATAACTTGTAACATTTTCTTACATTTTCAAAACAACTGCTATGCCTAACAAACGAAAATGGTGTTGCGTTGCTATTTGTCACTTTCATCAAAACGCATGATTATAGGATCGTGTCCTGTGAACTTCAGAAATTTTAGGAAGTCCTCTGGATGTAATCCCAGGGTTGCTGAGTTTGTCATTGGGTGAAAATACAACTTATCATGACCTCCTTCCAGAAAATCAGCATCCAACACAAACTTCACATCTCCCTGGTCACAGAAAAGAGCTAAGGGGGTGACGCAACCCTGGCCAACTTTCAGCTTATCCAACATGGCAGCCTCGTCGGCAAAGCGCAGATTCCCACTTCCAACACCCAGTTTCTTCGCCAGGTCATTTAAATTGATTTGCCGGTCATGCATAACTGTCACCAACCAGAACTCCTTTTTCTTCTTATCTTTAAGGAAAAGGTTTTTGCTGTGAGCTCCTTTCAGATGCTGTATGTGAGGCATCATTTCTTCAACTGTGAACACCTAGAAAAGATGGTTAGAAAAGATCACTGTGAGGCCCTAGGACAGGTGTGGCCAACCTTCCACCATTAGGGCCTCTGTGTTCTTAAGAGTTGTGTAGAAGACAGAATACACTGGTCTACCAAAAAACAACAACAAAGTTCTGGCCTGGACTTTTGCAGCTGTTTTAGACTAATTTCAGGGTGCTGATTCCAAATCTGGCATCAGTTTTTGTTTGAGATATCAAATATTGCATTTGATAAATTCAATGAAAAACAGCAAATTTACACTGGTCTACAAAAAAAAAAAAGTTCTGGCCTGGACTTTTGCAGCTGTTTTAGACTAATTTCAGGGTGCTGATTCCAAATCTGATCTCAGATTTGCTCTATTAAATTTGCTCTATCACATCTCGTTTTTATACTATCGGGATACCCCATTTTCATTGATTTTACTGGAAATTAACTCTTTGTCACTTATGATTGCAAGTTGTTGCGAGTCAGTGACTGCTTTAGTGTTAAAAAAAAGGTGCTGTATTTTTAGGATAGTGTGTTTATAATATCATTTTATGTAGATATCCACATTTAATATTTTCCTTCTGCAGGGCGTGATCTAACAATGGCTACAACAAGGGTTCTCAACCTGTGGTACGGGTACCCCTAGGGATATGCGGGCCTCTTGCTAAGGGGTACGCCCCTTACCTGCCCCATCAGCAGCTAATTAAGTGTTAATTAACATGGATTTTAAATTGTAATTATTTTCGGAGCCCTTCTGTCTCTTTGATTTTGGTTTTGGGCTTATTTTTGTACTTTGGAAAAATGTACTTTGGTGGGGTGGGGGTGGGAGGAGCTGATTTTGGGAAGTGCGACTTGGAGAAAAAAAGAGATCCTTGCATCTCTCTCTCACACACACACGCACAGAGAGAGAGGTAAAATAGTACATTTTTCACATTTAAAATTGTGTTAGTACTTTTTTACTTAACGATTAATTACCTAATTAATTAATTAATCCAATTAATTAGCAGTGGGTACTTCAGAAAATCACAGGCCAGCGGGTGGCGGAGTGGGTTAAACCGCTGAACCATGAGCTGTCGATCAAAAGGTCGGCAGTTCGAATCCGCGACGGGGTGAGCTCTCATTGCTTGGCCAGCTCCTGCCAACCTAGCAGTTCCAAAGCATGTTAACGCGAGTAGATAAATAGGTACCGCTTGCGGGAAGGTAAACAGCGCTCCATGTTCCAGCCGCATGCTACGCGCTACGGCAAGGAGAGTCATGCCGGCCACACAACCACGGAGGCGTCTTCGGACAACGCTGGCTCTTCGGCTTTGAAATGGGGATGAGCACCACACCCTAGAGTCGGACACGACTAGACTTAATTGTCAGGGGTCACCTTTACCTTTACCTAATCCAGTGGAAAGGTCAAGAGGCCTGTCTTTATCTGTTGTTGTACCCATTGTCCAATAAATCCTAAGTTGATTTGGCCAGAAGCTTGTCTGATTTCCTGTTGCGACTCCCCTGCATGGCCTTCCAACCCCCTCTGGAGGTAGAACTGTCTCCCTGGCACAGGCGTCGCCTGAAAGGGGGCAGGGGGTCGCCGCCCCACCCCCGCCCGGCGCCCCCTTATTTTTTCGTTTTTTTCAGCGTTTTTTAAAGTATTTTGTGCTTTTTTAAGTCTTAACGGGGCATCTGTATGTATATGTATGCTTTCGCCCACTTATCTTGTGAATATAAGGGTTCCAGCGACGATCTTCTTCCAGCTCCCAGGCGCATCTTCTCCCTGCGCCCGGGCGCGAGCTCCGTAAAGGCACAGAAGGTCGGCTGGAACAGCTTCGTTGTTCTGTGCTCCGGAACAAGCTGGGAGGCACACAAGGAGTTCACGCATGCGCAGAACAATGAAGCTGTTCCAGCCGACCTTCTGTGCCTTTACAGAGCTTGCGCCCGGGCGCAGGGAGAAGATGCGCCTGGGAGCTTGAAGAAGATCGTCGCTGGAACCCTTATATTCACAAGATAAGTGGGCAAAAGCATACATATACATACAGATGCCCCATTAAGACTTTAAAAAGCACGAAAATACTTTAAAAAACGCTGAAAAAAAGGAAACAGGAGGAGCCCCGCTCCACCCCTTGAGCCCTCCGCCCCCCGCCCTGGGGCCCACCGCCCCCCCGCCCCATATCAGGCGACGTCTCTGCTCCCTGGTAGAAGATATGGGGAGATGACAACACCCCTGGGCAGCCACTAGATTGGCTTGTGTACAGTATAATAAAGAACTAGGTACAGGGCACTACTATCCTGCTTTGTATTTGGGTGGCTGCCCAGCAACCAGTCATACTTCTCATAGCATTCCCATGTTCTTCAAAGTGATGGAGGAATGTGAGCAGCTTCAGGACAATCAGCTTGCTTGGATAGATATGTTGTATCCAGTGGAGGAGCAGTGTTGTATCCAGCTTTCAGGGGCAGTGTCACTGGGGTTCTCAAGTGTTTAGTGGGTTACTTGGTAGCCTTGTGAAACCATTTGGCCCATGATCAGTTGCTAGCCCCTAATAATGCACCACAGAATTAACTCTGCTGGAAGTATTTACACCTGTCTCAGACTCAGAGTGACTGTACACACCCAAGAACTATTTGGGTTTCTTTCTCTTTATCTCATGCGACTTTTTGATGCTTCGCATTATAATTTACATGAACGTATGCCTCCTAGCATACTTTATTCTTTCTTTAGCAAAGGCACTCTCATGCAAAGGATACATGCTACGGTAGCTTTTCTCTATGGCTCCTTATTATGCATAGTCTCTTCTATGGAACTGGGAAGGTTCCCCCCCCCCCACCATAGAGTAAGAAAGAAAGGCTATGCATAGGTTAATGCTGCAGGTATGCAAACAACATTACTCTGCCACCTAATGGCAACCTATAAGCATCACAGTTCACCTTACTGAAAAGAGTAACTGGAGAGAAGGAGAAGGATGTGCATCCAATTAGACAGCTGCATCCTAACCCACATAGCCAGCCTTAAAAACCAACCACAAATATTGACTGGAATGAACAAGCTTTTGAGTTCTCCAGAACTCTTCCTTAGGCTGGATATTAAGCAAAACAGGAGGATGAGGTTGAGTGTGTGTGATGGCAAAGTCCTCCATCTTAAGCAAGAGGCAAGGTTTATGCAGACTTAATTTGACTAGCCTCTGCTAGGTGTGAGACAGATTTCAGTCTGCATGGAGGGCTATTGGAAAATAAATTAAAAGGGCTGTTTCTTCATATCATTGTGTGGCAATATGCAGCACCTGGAGCTTTCCACATCACGGCCAACTTTGTATTCTCCCCCACCCCGCCTCACACTTCATTTTGCTTCTTAACATCCAGTCGGTAGAGTTCTGGAGAACTCATTACTTTGTGATTTTTTTAGTTAGTCCTAATAAAGGTATTGCTTGACTTTGGCTTTTGGATGTTTTACTAAGAGACCTGCAATTTTTGTATATATTGTCTGTATAAACTCAGATAAATAGAAACATAATGACAAAAATATAAAATCAGAAAGGAGAAAGAAGAACAAAGGCCAGTTGTCAACACTCAAGAATCAGAGGGTCCTAAGACTCCTAAATGAAATTCACTTTTACTGAAGGTTCGAAATGACTATCCACACATGCAAGATAAGAGTTACCCTGTGGAACTCTCTACCATTGGAAACAGTTACACTCTATTCTATAGTACAACCCAATTCCAAAGAAGCTGCATCAGCTGGTATTAATACAGCACTAAGGGTTTCCATCTTAATACATCAAATATACCCTAGTACCTTGAAACTGGATCCCCAATCTACACTAGAACGGTCATGGAGGGAAGGGGGCTTTTGCCATGGTTCTGATCTAGATTCCTTGCCCTCACAGCTGCTCTTTAACCGGAAAGAAAAACTTCCACTGGTGACAACAAGCAGGTGCGGGAGGAATCTGGATCAGGGCCGTGGCAGCGGCAAAAAATTCCTGGCTGAGACCCTGCAGAGCAGCTGCTGCAGGTCAGGCAGATATGAGACTAGAGAGGGGCAAAGGGACGGACTATCTCCCACGTGTGCTCACACCGGGCATTTTCTAAGCAGTGTAGTGTAAAACAGGCCCTGACCCCTACCTGGCTGGCTCCACTTCAGAACATGTGCTGAATTCCAGGGCTCCTGCTGTGCCTTTTCAGAGCTACGTGACCACCAGACAAGGAATTATTTCCTTCTCATTGCAACTCTGCCAGGTCACGGGCACACAAAGGTTGCCGATCGAATTCCTCTCCTACACCTTTTACCGCTATATATCCACCTCCCTTAACAGACGTAAATGATGCCCAGAGTGCCATCCTTCCCCCAGCTTCCCTGAGCAATAGCGACGATACTGTGTACAGGATAAACGAACAAGGTGTGCCGGTGGGTGGTGAGGAGGTCGGACTTGCCAGCGAGGCTCAAGCCCCGGCGCCTTCTCCCCCAGGAAATCAGCCCCTACTTTCGGAAACAGGAAGTACAAACAGGGTGTTTGTGCCCTACTGCAGGATCCTGAATCATCCACGTGGCAGTTCCCGGCTTTGCCTGCCCGCTGCTGCCGGGACCCTCCGCTTTGCGCCCACTCACTTCGGGGTGTTGCACGCTGAGCGCTTGGATGCCCAAGCTCCGTAGGAGACCCTCCAGCTCGCCACGAAGTCCAGGCCCAGCCATGGCCGGGATTGTCAGCTGATGATCCGCCGGCGTGGTGCGGGAAAGGAGGCGCCGCCTTTCCTCGTGGCCAGGGACTGTCTGATGAGTGTCTGGCGGGCGGACTCCTGGCTAGCTTAGCTGCCCTCTGCCAAAAAAGGTTCGCTTTCAGTTTCATGGCTCAGCCCTTTCGAACTGAAAGTCACCTCTCTGTGCCAGGGTAGATTCGCAGACGACCGATTCTAACCGCGTTTACTGGGGAGTGAAGTGAACCCGCTTCATCGTTATGAGATTTACTCCCAAGTAAGCGCCAAGTCTGCAGTCCTACTGCTCACACTGGTGTGGGAATAAATCCCATTGTAATACAGTGACGCTTACTTGCGAGTAAACATGTAGGATGTAATATAAAAACATTTAAGAATAACAAATATTTGCAGTGTAAATCATTGTCTAGTACTTTTATAGCCTATGTTTACTCAGAAGTAAATTCCACGGAACTTAGTCCCAAGTAAATGGCAGCCGGATTGCATTTTTATAAGCTGCCTAGCCCTAAAGAGCATCAAAAGCCAGTCAGGTCTTAGGGAACAGAATTCCAAAGTTGGGACTGCCACCAAGAAGGCCCTGTCCTGTACCCCCGCCAAACAAACCTCTGATGGCAACGGGACAGGGTTGGAGACGGAGTAAAGCGTCTGATGAACACAGAGTAGGAGTAAGCTCATTGGAAGGAGGCAGTCCTTCAAGTATCTTGGACCCAATCCATGCAGGGCTTTATAAGTTATAGGTTATTGCCTATATTATATAAAAGCATTACCATCAGAACCTTGAATTAGGCTTGGAAGCATACTGGATGTCTACTCAGATTGCAAAGCACATGTGATATGTTATGATTGTCTCAGATTGCAAAGCACGTGTGATATGTTATGACTCCTGGGGGTCCCTAAGCACCTGGTTGCTGCAGTTTCTGAAACCTTCCAGGCAGGTGCAGGGCAGCCGCCCCAAGTAGTTTATTTATTCAGGTATTTTATATCCCACCTTTCTACCTCTGAAGAAGTCCCCAAAGCAGCTTACAACATTTTAAGGTAGAATACAATAACTAAAATAATAAAACCCGGCCAATGCTAGTCTCCATAGGAACCAATATTATGAGCCCCCTCTGTGCTGGGCATATCTTCTTTCCTCCCCTCAGGGCTCGCAAATCTCAATCAGACCCTGGGAAGGGGGTGGGGTGCACCAATAGTCCTCTCAAGCCAGTGCTGGTCTGGTCTCCATAGGAGAGGGTGTTGCAGTAGTCTGATCAAGGTGTCACAAAAGCATGGGTTACTAGAGCTAATCCGTCTTCTCAAGGAGGGGCCGCAGCTGGGGCACCAGCCTCGGGTGTTTTAAAGCACTTTTCACCACCTGTCCCAGGAGCAAAATCTGCTCTTGGAGCACTTCCAGACTGATCTTTCAAGACAGGGCTATCCCATTCACAACAGGTTATCAAACCACTCCAGAATCAATGGATTGAGTTTATTGCAAATAAATGATTACTTGTAAATAAATATATAAAATATTGTTTCTTTCTAGATCACCTTTTTTCAAAGTCTCATAAAGCTAGATGGGTCCTAATAGAGTGTCATTTTAAAAAGTGGGTCCCACCCAGTGCTAAAACATTTAGGAACCACTGGACTAGATTATGCTTGCCATCTGCAGTTTTATAAGTACCGGTAATTGTGTTGAAATAATATCTTTTTTAAAAAAACTACTGCCTAGATAACTGGAGCTATCATTTTAGTTGAATAGGTTTTTCAGTTAATTGATCTGATTACATTACATCCCTAGACAGAACGGCTACCTGTGCATGATGAATATGAATTGCTCACCAATCCTTGGCTGGCATAGCAGTTTTAGACTTGGATATGTAAAATGTACATGCTCAGTGTACAGTACTCTCTTAAATCTTTGCAAAAAGGAAAATCACATAATGCTACATGTCTGTTAAGGAGGGCATTTGTCAAAAGCAGCTTTAAGCTGCGAGTCAGGAGTCAGTGTAAGTCTGCTGTACTCACCCTATTTCTCCTTCTCCCCCCCCCCATAAGCTGCAGCCTTATTACAGATGGCTGGATCTTGTCAATGAAATTCTCTGCAGCACACACATGACATCAGTAGCATAGATTAGAGGAAATTCTAGGCGGAAACAGTGGGCTTTTAATAGCCTTTGAAAACCCTTAATCTCTCCCCCCCTCCCCACATTAATGCTGCCTAGAAACCCCAGGGATAATCCCAAATGCTTGCCAGTGCAAGCAAAATGCTGTTTAAAAGAAGGGGGGTGAATTCTCTTGGGAGGGCCCTAGATTGAGGGCAGTGGATTTCTGCAAATCACAGTTTCTTGGCAGGAAACCAATAAAAATGAGCGCTTAGGCTGTGTTGTGTCAACATAGTGTGCTTCCGTTTCTTTAACATGTTTTTAATTCTAAAAAAAAAAAAACGTATAAAAGCCGTAATTAGGCTTCAACAATGTATCAAACTATCCAAGGAGCAAAAAATAAGCAATAACAAAAGACATATGATTTGGGTTATAAAGAGGGAAATAGAGAATAAAGTAAAAGAGGAACATAAGCAACATCAGTTTTCTCTTTTTAGTTTTGCCTCAAAAACAAAAACAATGTAGTCATTGTAGTTCAAATTGTTCAGGTTTACAATGTAGTCATTGTAAATTTTATTTTGGGGCTCATCACTTATATTCTTTAATATTTTGTGATTCCCCTGTAGTGAGCATGCCAACGATTCCCAAGTGTTTGTTCCAAACCAACAGACAGGTCAGGACTTCTTCCTGGTTTAGGCTGTACAATTCCAATTGCTTGTGTGAAATCATGGCAAAAATATTCTTTTTATATTCTTCTGGCCTATCTTGTGTACTTTTATATTAACTGTGTTACGTGTACGTTATCATCATCATTAACCTTTATTAGGCATTAAGATACAATACAATATTTAAAGAAAAGAATCGAACAAGATTAACAGCGCAATCCTAACCAACTTTCCAGCGCTGGTGTAGCCATGCCAAAAAGGCGCACACTGCATTTTGCAGTGCAGGGGCAGTACTAATGGAGGCCTCTTCAAGGTGAGGGAACATTTGTTCCCTTACCTCGGGGCTGCATTGTGGCTGTACCAATGCTGGAAAGTTGGTTAGGATTGCACTATAAATAATTTACAATCAGTAGGTCCACCCTAAGCACAAAAAATAAAACAGAAAAACCGAATAAATTCCCGCAAACTCATTCAACAAATTCACTCTAGGAATCAGCGAGTTTAACACTGCATCTTAAATTAACAGAATAAAAAAAATTGCCAGTTGTACGATAGTTGGCTTGTCTTGGGAAGATAAAAGAGAATGCAGAATTTCATTCTCTTGGTGTACATTATCTGTGGTTCGGAGGGCTCTTGCTTTAATTAAGCCAACAAAGAAACAGTTTTCTAGTTATTCGCACAATAATGAATAAATATGTATTTTTCTACCCCTCTTAGAGTCAGGTCAACATCAAAGACCTTATGCCACACCTTCCCTTTTGAAGTTTGACAGGGTACAAGTGCTGCAGAATAAATATTCCCACAGATACTTGCCTGGCCCCACGATTGACAAGCTTCTGCTGTATGGTAAAGACCTGGCTCTTTAGGAGGGCCATTGATTAGATAACCTGATTCCTGGTGAAACTGCTGCTGCTGCTGTCTTTTCTTGCTGATTTTATGGTTTTCTGTAGTTTTCATGTGTTTACATTTTGTTATTTTTTTTTTTACTATTTTAACTTAATTTTTTAGCCATCTTGGATCTGTTTTATGAATAAGAGGTGATTTAAAAAAAAATACAGTTGGAAAGAAATGATGAAATAGAATAATTGTAATGCTGTGTTCCTAGTACATCTTTACAGCTCCCCCACTGCATTTCAGATTTCTCACATTTAAAAAAAGGGAGGGTATCCCTGGTTTAATATTACCTCGTGGTGGGGGCGGGGAATCTCCAGCAATAGCTCCAGTCAGAGTAAGCAACCTTAGAAAAGGAAACTAGAGGCAACAGAGGAAGAATATACAATTATTGCAGTTGCAGACAGCAGCCCTCCAGAGTTTCAAAAGAGAGAGCCTCTAAGAAGAGCTGATAGCAGAGACACTGGAGCTGCTCCACTCCTGAGCTGTGGCCCCTCCCGTTACAGAATAAGGCAAGAAAAGGGCACGGGGCTTCAAATGCTACTACTGAGCATGCTCGGGGCGAATTCTACACATGCTCAGTGTAGCTCACTTGGTCCAGGAAACGAGGCGACGTGCAGCTTTTCTTTGTTTTCTTTTAAAGGCTGCACCGGAACTTTTAGCTCCACTGGCGGAGAAGCAGGTAACTCGGGGGATGGCAGCGATGGAGCGGGGAAAAACGCGCAGGTACGCCAGAGAAAGGAGAGGGCGGCGCGACCCTACAAAAGGGAAAAAGGGGTGAGGAAGAAGAGACGCGTGCGCGCGACAGGAGAGAGAGAGAGACGTTGCTGGGCGAGGAGTGCGCGCGCGCCACCTAGAGGCAGGGCGGTGGCAAAGTACCAAGACCGCGGGAGGTGGTGGGCGGGGCCGAGGCTGGGTGCGCAGAAGGAGCCTCTGCTGCGGACAAGACAGGTTAATAAAGGGCTGTTCCCTTCCCGTCACCCTCCCTCGGCGGTCGCAAGCATGCTGTCCCGGTCATCATCCCCTCCCTCCCCCAGACTGGCACAGTGTAGCAGCTGCTCCCTCTGCCGCATCATGTGTTCGTGGGCATTGTAATTGTGTCCCGCTGAGGCCTGGGTGCAGGGTGGGCAGGCATGATTTAATTGTGGAGTCTCTCCTCGTCGCAACAGCCCTCTGAAGTAGGTTAGGGATGAGTAAGATGGAGCTCCCGATTGGACAATGAATGGCTGAGAGTGGGAACTCGAACCCAGGGTCTTAATGTGTGAAGTTTAACCTATGAGTTGGGCTGGGGGCGCTGCAGCACAGCTTGCCATGGCGGGGAGAGCCGCCTTTATTTGTTTGCATATCTCCCTGGTTTGTGCCTCAAAGTGTGTCTTTGCCCCAACACATCTGATCTGGGAGCACTGAACACATGACTCTAATCATGAGTAAAAATACATACTCTCCTTGCTGTTCTTTTTATGTTTAGGACCACCAGGAAGAATTCAGAGAGTGCAGCTCTTCTCTCCCCTTCCTATTAAGCTGAACTTGTCAGTGTCTTGTCATCTACACAACTGCAGATGGATTGGAAACAACAGCCCTGCCTTCCTTTGCCTCTGGTACCCCTTGTTGCAGTTATGCGTCACTGCTGCTGATCACCTGCGCACTTGAAAGGCAACACTTTTCCTTACCTGTGGGGCTGAAATGTGCTGGAAGGTGATGCTGTCGCTGGCGAACTTGGCCCAGTTCCCTCATCGTGCTTGCAGACAGCTGCACTCCCTGGCTTGCAGGAAAAGCCACAGAACACAGTGGAGGCCGACATCTGCCCTCCCCATGTGCCCTGCTCAGCTGCATCCTCTGCTCTGGCAGCCAAGCACCAACTCACAATTCAGACTTTTAACTACCCAGAAGGTAATTAATGGCAACTTTATTCTTGCTCCCAAGTTATTGTGCTCATGAAATGAAAACCAGCTCTGTTTGTAGATGCATTTTCAGCAAATCTGTAAAATGACGATCAAAGCAAAGGAGCCGTTGCGTGCAAGAGCTTGAAGCTTTCTGAACAAATCCATTTGTGTCTTGCTCAGTCAAAGCATTTAGCAGCGAGCTCATTTTGAAACGACAAGGCTGTGATGGATGTGGAGCCAGCCCCCCCACACACACACCCCACCAGAGCACCAGGACGGTCTCAGCCCTTCAGGTTTTCCAAAGTAGTTCTCCCCCTGACTAGAATACAAAGTCAGGTCAGAGGGCTTACTGTTCCTTTAGAGATGTTGTTGGCTGCAATTACCTGTCCCAGAGAACAACAACTCCAGGGATGGTGAAACACGGTTTCTTGTCAAATAAACCAAATCAGTAAGTACAAGTTTACTGACTCAGATCCACTTGATCAGCTCTAAACAGACTGGCTAATCAAGGGGCCTGAATTCCTGAATGGGCACCAACCCAATGGTAGAATAAAGCTGCCAACACCCTGCTATGCCAGTCCCACAGCTCCAGGGAAAGCTGGGGTCTCTGGGCCAGATCTCAGTGCTTGCAAGGCTGGCCTCTAACCCTAACCTGGAGAGCCAGACTCAAGCCTCAGAATCTATTGAAACTTCCACAGCAGTCCTAACCAAGTAACCAGGTAGAATCTGTTTCCCTTGTACTTACACAGACACAAGCTTGTAAAATATATTTTAGTTTATTAACAGCGCAATCCGACTTAACTTTTGGGCCAGTTTAACCAGCGGCGCAGCGAGAACAGGAGGCCCCAGAACAGAAAAGGGATTCAAATCCCCTCCAAAAGAGGAATTCAAAGGGGATTTGAATCCCTTTTCCATTCTGGGACCTCCCGTTCTCACTGCACCGCTGGTTAAACTGGCACAAAAGTTAAGTCGGATTGCGCTGTAAATAGAATTAAAGGTTACAACATAGAAGGCATCAAGTAAAGGTTCTTTGTAAGGCATAATTATGCAAGACAGTTTTAAAGCAAAGCTTTCTTTCTAAATCTAACTGGTTCCTAACACTCACCTAAAGGTTAGCATTCCCGAGCTTGGATAGAATGTAGATCTTGAGCTATCCATCCCACAAGCATGATAGGGACAAGCCTCCATTTTGGCTGGGCGGCGCCGGCATCACTTCCTCTTAGGTACGCTTACTGGCTCGTCGACCGGGACGGAGCGATCTCCCCTTAAGGGGGCGGGGCACGGGGGGCCAGAACGCATTGCGTTCTGGCCCCCCGTGCCCCGCCCCCTTAAGGGGAGATCGCTCTGTCCCGGTCGACGAGCCAGTAAGCAAGCGTACTCTTAGGCAACAAGAAGCCTAGCAGCTTCACAACTGCTCTCCCCATTACTAGGCACACTTAACATTCTCTTATTCCTGGAGACTGAGGAATAACCAATCAGGAATTCGGACCAGACAAAACTTGTAGGCCCTTGCATAATCTCTCTCCAAGTCCCCCTCCCCTCTAGAAGACACAGGTGCAAGTAGTTGTAATTAGCGTGTCCTTAGCGAGTCACAGGCACCACCAGCGCAGAGTGAGAACTGGCCAGGCTTATCACTCAGATAGCAGGTCCACCTCTCAGCTTCTCACTAATGAGCTCTGTTCCCAGCAGCTGTAGAGTTCCATTTTAGGTTCAGGGTGAGGCCTGACTTTTAGCCAGTGATTCAAAATGGAGTCAAACTAAACCAAGATGGAGTCAGGGAAAGGCTTTGTCTTTCACACAGACCTAGAGGAGAAACGGAGTAGAAATGGAATCCAAAAGGATAACTTTATTATTACAGTAATAATTTATATAGAACCATGTTTGTATGTTATGGGCTCATAGTTTAAAATTGACACACAACAGAGGAAAGGAAGGGATGTGGAAGGAAAGTTAACAAGATTATGATTGATATGCAATTATTTCATGTGTATATATACTTAGGCTTAACTGCAGTACAGTCTGGGGCCTAGGGAGTTGGGTCTACTCTAAGGCTTCCCAGACAGAGCTGACTCAGTAGTGGCTAGAATCCTAATTCGAGAGGGGTTGGTCGATGTTGTTGCCCCTCCTCCAGTAATGTTGGTGGTGTGATTCTCATTGCTCCTGCTCCACAGTTTGTCAGCTGGCGTAATTTGGCACAACAGAATTTGTAATTGTGTCTCAAGCTTTTTGAACTTGGGGGGGGAGAGGTTTTAAACTTCCTTTTTGTGATGCCCCCCCCCATCTCCCCACAAACCAAAGCCCTAACCATCTGTTTGTTGAGCAGAGAGATCCAGGTGTGCAGCTGCTTGTGAGACTCTGTGGGCTGGAATGAAGGAATATTAACATATTTTAGCAGGAGCTTGAAATCTGGTCTGTCTTCAGTCCCATCCACAAGCCCGGTTTTGGAAGAGGATCAGTGACTGGGGAATTGATGCCAGGGGAAGAGTTGGCACTGCCCAGTTGCCTGAAGATCCTGATCAACCCCAACAAACGTGGCACCACCCCATTACTGAACCTCTTGCCCCCCCTGCACAGGTGTCTCATATACTGCACCACATTGCTTGAGATTCTATATGTGAGATTCACTCACTAGCCATGTTTAGCTTTCATAAATTTTTAAGGATTTTTGTAAGTGCCTCCTGTAAAACGTTATTTATTAGTCTTGTGGCTGGTTGTCAGTCATTCTTAAACTGTGCCACACAGAGTCCTATGGCACAATCCTAACCAACCCCCCGAGCTGGGATGCAGTGGCGCTGGGGCAGGCTCCACTTTATCCAGTGCAGGGCTAGAGGCTGCTGGAGGCCTCCTCGAGGTAAGGGGATGTTAGTTCCCTTACCCCGTGTTGAGCCCCAGCAGCCTCTATGGAGCTAGTCAGATGTGCGCCAGCTAAATGGCCGGCGCAAATCCGAGCAGCTCCGTGTCGGACTTCCAAGCCTGAAAAGGGGGATAGGATTTGGTGGAGGCCTCCTCTGCCGAGCCCGCCCCCCTCCCGGACCTGATCCGCCCTGAAAGACCCTCTCCCAGCCCCATTCCACCCTCCCTAGTGGGAGCCTACCTGCTCTGGCGGTGGCTCCACAAGGATCTGGTGCCAGCAGGCCAATGCAGACCTTTCTGCCAGCGCCTTGAGCATCCGCGCTGCAACCACGTGACTTATGGCACTTTTGCAACAGCATGCGTGCTCGTTTCGCTGGCAGAGGCTGGCATAGGATTGGGCTGCCCATCTCATAATTATCCAAGCATATGACAGGCATAGAAAGGTTTCTATTATTATTTCTTCCTTGGCCTTCTTGGGATTGCCTGTTAGCACAAGGGTGGAATATGCAAACCATTTGCATGATTCTGGTTGGAAGGGAACATGTTAATGCTCTATTGGATAGAGTCTATCCAAAACACCTTTCAGACTTGACAAAAATTGCAAAAACAAAAGAGACTTTGGACATAAATAAATGAGATGCAGAAAGACCCTGTGGTTTCCTGCCTGCCTGCCTGCATCTCTATCACATCTGAAATAGTTCTTTTTCTACTTAGAAACTGCTACATTTCAGATGTGATTGATAGAGAAATACGGACTCGGCATCTTGCATAATAAGTAATTTTCTTTTGCAGAAAAAGAAATCGGGCAAGGAGAAACTACAACCTATACAACCAAAAACAGAGAAGCAGGAGGTTGAGATAAGGCCCAGGATGACTGTGGAAGATCTTGCGAAAGCCATGCATAAAGACGTGGGTGAGCCTGTTTCTTTGACTGAGACTACAATCTTCTGCATGTCCATGTCTATAGTGTGTTCAATGGAGCTTACTCCCAGGAAAGTGTGTATAGGATTGGCAGCCAAAATGGAAAAGCCACTTGCGTTGTCCACTCTCTGTGCAGAAGTGTGGAACTGAAAATGCAAGGCACTTCTGTACCCTAGAGAGGGACTGTCCGTCAGTGGCACAGCACATGCAAAGTAGTCCCCACTTCGGTCCTCTTTATTTCTACCTAAAAGATCCCAGAAAGGCCTGGGGAAGGTCTTTGCCTGAGAACCTGGAGGTTAGTGAGTCAAGCATAGAAAATATTGGGCAGTGCTCAAATGATATGGGGTGGGGTGGGAGATGACCCTCTCACTTTTTGAGCCAGCCCCAGGTTGCTAGGAGACCTAAGTCCTGCACTCTGCCCCTGCCCATCTGGTGCCACTGAAGGTTCAAGATTTGGGGCAGTCAGGTTTGCCCTCTAATAGCTGTGGACCCTTGGCCTGTGCTGAACAGGTCTGACTTCTGATGTTGCCCGTGCCCTTAGCTGCTGCTTTTAGAGGGCTACAGACAGAGTATAATATCGCTAAATTAGTGGAGTTGAAGTGGGCTTGTGAATTTCTTTAAAGGTCCTCCTACTTATACTCTCATAATTTGAGCACTAATATTGGCCAAGTTTGCGGATGACACTAAACTTTTCCGGGTGGTAAAGACCAGCAGGGATTGTGAAGAGCTCCAGAAGGATCTCTCCAAACTGGGAGAATGGGCAGCAAAATGGCAGATGCGCTTCAATGTAAGTAAGTGCAAAGTGATGCACATTGGGGCAAGAAACCAAAATTTCACATATACGCTAATGGGTTCTGAGTTGTCTGTGACGGATCAAGAGAGAGATCTTGGGGTCCTGGTGGACAGGTCGATGAAAGTGTCGACCCAGTGTGCGGCGGCTGTGAAGAAGGCCAATTCCATGCTCGGGATCATTAAAAAGGGGATTGAGAATAAAACGGCCAATATCATTATACCTTTGTACAAATCGATGGTAAGGCCACATCTGGAGTATTGTGTCCAGTTCTGGTCACCATACCTCAAAAAGGATATAGTTGAATTGGAAAAGGTGCAGAAAAGAGCGACCAGAATGATTTGTGGGCTGGAGCACCTCCCTTACGAGGAAAGGCTACAGCGTCTGGGGCTTTTCAGCCTAGAAAAAAGGCGCCTGAGGGGGGACATGATTGAGACTTATAAAATTATGCATGGAATGGAGAGAGTGGATAGAGGGAAATTCTTCTCCCTCTCGCACAACACCAGAACCAGGGGACACGCACTAAAATTGAGTGGAGGGAGAGTTAGAACAGACAAAAGAAAATATTTCTTTACCCAGCGTGTGATTCATCTGTGGAACTCCTTGCCACAGGATGTGGTGATGGCACCTGGCCTAGATGCCTTTAAAAGGGGTTTGGACAAATTCATGGAGGAAAAGACCATCACAGGTTACAAGCCATAAGCAACCTCCTGGTTTTTGTTTTTTTTAAGACGTGGGTTTTCTCTGTGCCAGGTGCAAGGGAGTGGCGACTGGACACAGGTATCTTGTTGTCTCGTGTGCTCCCTGAGGCATCTAGTGGGGCCACTGTGTGACACAGGAAGCTGGACTAGATGGGCTTTTGGCCTGATCCAGCAGGGCTCTTCTTATGTTCTTATGTTCTTATTGGGCTCAGTGGACCAGCAGTCTGCCCAGAATAACAGCACAATCCTGTCTAACTATAGGCCAGCGGAGCAAGCGCTCTGCCGGCCTAGGGTGTTGTAAAAATGCCGGGAAGCATGTTTTCGGTACCCTGAGAGTAAGCGGCGGCAGCGGCGGCACTAGGGCGCGCGCCGCCCTGTGCGAATGACCCCCGTGCCGCCCGACAGCCGGCCGGCGAGGATGTCTCCGGAGCCGGCAGCAGCGGAGGCTCCGCTGCTGCCGGCTCCGGAGACATCCTCGCCGGCCGGCTGTCTTGGGCAGGAGGAGGCCTCGGAGCGTCCGCCCTCGGCGGAGCTCCAAGGCCTTCTGAGGGAGGCCCGATGCATGACGTCATATTTATAAGGGTTCGTGCATGTACAGTACGTTTCTGAGGGCAAATTTGCCCTCAAACGTTCTGCGCATGCGCTAAACCTTATGACGTTGCACATCGGGCTTCTCTCAGAAGGCCTTGGAGCTCCGCCGAGGGCGGACACTCAGAGGCCTCTTCCTAGGCGTCGCTGGAGTGTGGCGGGAAGGGCGGACCGCCTGTGCGCAACACACGGGTGCACGTGCGCGACCGCGCGTCACCCATTGCGCGCGTCGCCCCCAGGCGGTCCGCCCTTCCCGCCGCGTTCCAGCGACGCCTCTGAGCGGCGGAGGCCAGCACTGTTTACTCTGCCACCTACCTGGACCTGCGCCGGCCATCGCAGGTGAGTGCTACGCCAGTCAGTACCCTATGCCCCGTTGCAGCCCGGGCTGGCTTTACACGGCCTCCCCTTCACTTCAGAGCTGGCATACATTCGAGGAGGCCCATTGCAGCCCATGCCACTTACAGCAGGGGAAGGGTGAGGTGAGCCCGGGCATTGCGTGAGCCCGGGTGAGGTGAGCCCGGGCATTGAGCCCGTGCGCATTGCAAGCCACAATGCGCACGTTTAGCTGTACATACTTGCGCAAGATTGCACTGTAAGGCAGCTCCTTGTAATCGCATCTCTTTCTATGCTTCTTGGATCTTGCATGAAGGCAGAACATACTTTATGCCATTTTTGTGAGTTGCTCAGTCTTGCAGTCATTTTTCATCGCAGGGGAAGAGAGTCTGTGTCTGATATCTGCTGACTTGGGAGTTCTGTAGCAGAACTGATGTCGTTCATTAGCCCCTTTAATTGTTTCAATGTTTCCTGCCTTTCCCGTCCCGCAAAGGAGATTTGTACAAGATGCCTTTCATCCTCTGAGGCGTTCCTCAGCCATCTGCTTCCGATGAGCTTGAGCTACTTTCATCTGAGAAAAGTTTGAATTAAAGGAGTTTGCTGTAAAATTGGCCCCAGTTGGAAAGTTTTCTTTTGAAAAAAAAATCCTTTGTTGTAATTCTTTAGCAGGCTTCATTAGGATTTCTTCACCACATGTAATGTATTTAACAAAGATGGTAATAATAATAACAGCAATGAAATACGTGACGCTGGCAAAGTAGCAAGGCCTGAATCCCGTGACTGCTGCGGTGGTGGTGGCTACAAGCATCATCTGTCGAACCCAGGCTGGGTGAAAGGGACTGTCTTTCAAGAAAAGCCCTGCCTGATCAGGCCCAAGCCCATCTAGTCCAGCTTCCTGTTTCCCACAGTGGCCCAGCAGCTTGTGCCTCTGGGAAGCCCACAAGCAGGAGAGAAAGGCAGGTGCCTCTCTCCCACCATTGCTCCCCTGCAACTGGTATCTAGTGCTCCCACCATTGCTCCCCTGCAACTGAGTCTAGTGGCACACGGCCACAAGACTCGGAGGTACTGCACAGCCATCACGCCTAGTAGTCATTGACAACCCTGGCCTCCCTGAATTTATCCGATCCTCTTTAAAGCCAACTAAACTAGAGGCCATCACTACATCATGTGGCAACAAATTCCAGACCTTTAGGAGAAGGAATGTGGGCAGGTGTAGCATGTTAAACCCTTAGAGCACAATCCTAGGCATGTCTATTCAGAAGCAAGCCCCACTGAACACAAATGTATACCTTTCTGTTATATTTATACCCTGCTTTTCAGCCAAGATTGTGTCGCAAAGTGGCTTACACTCAGAATCCACAGAAAGGTACAGTTCAATTAGGGACATGTTGATACGCACAGAGAACTCTCTCCCAGCATCTGGACATTGGTTCTACTCTCCAGGCTCTTCACTCCAGAAGGAGAGGGCAGAAAAAACTGCAGGTGGACTTGGGGACTTTCTGATGGTAAAAGTGTCAACCCTCAGGAGAATGCTCAAGGTTACAATATTTAAGGGATTTTCAGCCATGTGATTTCAGGTCTTAAAATTGAAGAAATAAAGATTGATCTTACAGTTGTCAGTTGAAATTCCATTTCCTGATTCTACCACGACGTGGAGTGGGCAAGCAGGACGGATTATCCAAAGCTGGCAACGTTGAAATCTTTAAAGTCTTCTGTGCTTGACGTTTCTCCCCAGGCATTAGGGGCTTCTTCGAAAGCAAAAAGAGAACCCAGCTACAAGCAAAAAGAGAACCCAGCTACATGGACACCTTCCAGCTTGTAGCTGGGTTCTCTTTTTGCTTGCTTTTTAACAAGAGAGAAGTCCAGAAAATGCGCAGGAATGGCATCAGAATCAGGAAGTGGAATTTCAACTGACAACTGTAAGATCAATCTTTATTTCTTCAATTTTAAGACCTGAAATCACATGGCTGAAAATCCCTTAAATATTGTAACCTTGAGCATAACAACTGGCCATGAAAACCTGCATGTATACCTCAGGAGAATTATTCCTGAGTATTTTTTTTTCTACCGTCAGATCATATCTATGAAGCCCTGCTAAACACAAACATTGACTTGGACACTCTAGAACCAGATTCAGTCTTAGCTGAAGTCTGGATTAAGGACATTATTAAAAAATCTGGCATGAAGCACAGATGGGCCAAGTTGAAAGAAGAAAAAGTCAAAGAAAACAAAGATGCCATAAGGAGGTAACATCTGCTGTTGGTCGCTGGGTTTGTGCATATACTGTTTTGTTTCTGTAACTGTGTTTTTCTGTCACTATGTATGATTCAGAGCCATGATATTCAGTGTAGTGTTCTTGGTATCTAAGAACTACATTTTTTCAACAGTTTCTGTTTGATTCCTGTGCTAAGAAGTCCAGTCTTGAGAGAAGTATAGTAAAACCTTGGATTGCGAGCATAATTCGTTCCAGAAACGTGCTTGTAATCCAAAGCACTCGTATATCAAAGCGAATTTCCCCATAAGAAATAATGGAAACTCAGATGATTTGTTATTCTGCAAGAGATGTCGATCTCTCTCTCTCTCTCTCTGTCTGTCTGTCTGTCTGTCTGTCTGTCTGCAGAGGAAGAATAGACGTGGCATTTATATAGTGCATTCAGAACACTTTGCACAGATTTGGCCTATACGTTACACACGCATTCATGAGCTGACTGCCATCACTTAGCACAGAGAACTTTTTTCTTCTCACGGCACACTGACCTCTATGGTCTTCGCCTCTTGTGATGTCACTTCTGGCTTCCGGGAGACTCTTCCTGTTTTTGCGGCTCTGTTTCTAGGCCCTAGATCTAGGACAACTGTCTGTAGTAATGAATTGTCTGTCCCTCTTCATCCACCAGGACAATTCGCCAGATCATTTTGTTGCTACAGACAGTTGCTACAGAAACTGGAAGAGTTTGTCAGCGATTTTCAACCACTGTGCTCCAAACTCCCGCGGCACCGCAACAGACCTTTTGCAGCACACCGGTTGAAAACCGCTGACTTAGCAGCTCATCTGAGGCCCAGATGCTGCCCCTGGCTCCTTCCTTCTCCTCTGCTATTGGGTCGTGAAAAGGCCTGCAGTCCTAGGCAGAAGGGAGTAAGGAGCACATAGCCAGGCCATGTATCATCAAGGCAGCAGAAGAGCCAGATGCCATTACTCAGCAGCTCACCCAAGACACAGCTGCTGCATCTGCACTCTCCCTCTCTCCTTTTGGACAGAAAAAAGACACTCCACAGCCTTGGGGAGAGTATTGGCTATGCTACCAGAGCAATGCCATGTGCTGGAGATGAGGCAAAGCCCAAAGGCATGTTCTGGTATTGTATTATTTTATGTAAGCTGCCTTGGGGAGCCCTCTGCATTGAAAGGTGGGATTGAAGGCAGATAAATAGGTATCTCCATAACCCTTACAGGGTTCCTGTGAAGTGAGCCTGTATTATCCCTGCATAGCAGAGGACGGAGGCTAAATGGGAGTGGCAGACATGAGATTTGAACTCACAACCTCATTCCCTTTATTACAGCGTTCCTCCAAGGAGGTCACGTTATTCCTGGAATGACATTTTATTATCGGAGTGGCTGACAGAGTTCTCCCCTCCCCCCCACAACAACAACATTCCTGTTAGGTGGGTTAAGCTGAGAGGGACTGACTGGTCCGAGTTACTCAGCAAGCTTTGTGGCTGAGCTGGAATTGGAACCCTGATTTTGTTGGCCCTCCTCTGTAATGACTTGGCCATTCTGCCACTATGAGATGCCAACTTTCTTTCAGCTTTCAAAAGCTCCCTTCACTGAACTGCTGCCTTCACTGAAAGCAGTTCTTATTTGCCACAGCCAACAAGGCACGGGGCTATTTCAAAACCTGCAGAAAACCCACTGTTGGAATTCTGAATTGCTTCTGTGAGCAGCTGATGAAATGCAAACTAAAATGTAAATCTTTCTGAAATCTGTTGTGCCTCTTTTCACCCAGTGAACTAAGAAGAAATAAAACTTTTTGTTGTAAAGAAGTCACAGCATTCCACCAGGCACATTCCACATACACTATTCCACATATTCCACATACATTTATGCTCCCCCCCCCCATTTTCTGTAGAAAAAATATAATTTGACTGGGTGCTTCAGCATTAACCTACAGCTTGTTGCTAATGGTCACCTGCAAAGATCAAAGATCATTGCTGTTCATGATGAGTATTAAGAACTTATTAAGAGGAGGATGTTAAGGAGAAGCACAAAGAGGGTTTCGCTCATTTGCAAACGAGATGCATTTCTGTTCCTCACAGACCTCCTGCAGATCCAGCTTTATTAACCGCCAGGCCTCCAGTTGTCACCATACTGGGCCATGTTGACCATGGGAAAACAACGCTGCTGGACAGCCTGCGAAAAACTCAAGTGGCAGCAACGGAGGCAGGAGGCATCACCCAGCACATTGGGGCCTTTCTTGGTACAATTTATTTTTCATTTTAAACCAGGCAAATTCTAACACTCTTGTTTGGATTGACTCTGCTAGCTGACTGTTATTGGGTACACCATTTTTTGTTATGGTCATTGCATGTTGTTTGTAAAACACCTAACATTGCGCTAGGCACTATCTAAGTCAGACATATGGAGTTGATGTAATGTAGTGACTGAGAGATGGCGCTATGAATGTCCCTGGTTCAGAAATTGCCTCTATTATGAACCCGCCAAATAACCTCAGACAAGCCCTACTTGCTTGTAGGGCTTGTCTGGGGATATGTTGTTATAGGGATAACAACACTGGCCTACCTAACAGAGGCATCGCCAGGCTGGCAACTGCCTGGGGCCAGGATGACGTCGCGACACCTCGTGTGTCATCCCCCCCCCGCATCATGACGTCACCCCTCCACACCTAGAGCTGAGGGCTGGCGGGAGGTTCCATTTCACAGCACTCACTGCCTCTAATGGCAAACGCTGCGCACCCTTCCAGCGCAGACTGCGGAAAACTGCCAGAGACCACACCACTGCCCCCCCCCCCCGCCAGCTACAGTACTGTTTCCTAACAGGATTGCTGTAAGGCATACAACAAGATAATGTACGTGACCACTCCTGATCAATATAGGAATGCTTAATAATAATGAAAATAATATCAGGAACTCATCCCTCATTTATATTGAAAGGAATTTAGTGGCCAATGAGATGTTAGCAACCGATTCTTGCTTTTCATATAGTTTGCCCAAGATATTTTGGTACCTGGAGGCCCCTAATCCTATTGTGGCGTTATGCTGCCGGAACTAGCAGGAGCACACAGTTCTTTACAAACAAATGTTTCCTTACCCAGGGGAGACCACCAAGACTGCCCCCCCCCCACAGGATCGACAGGAGGGATTTAGGCTGACAGATTGGGCTGTTGGAAAACTGAAAGGGCACTCTGCTTCTGCTCGTTAACGTTTTCACGGGGACACACACACACACACAAAGAAGCTCTCCTACACATGTTTTGGGTTCTTGATTATCTCCTGTTGGTTTCAGTGGGGGTTGCAGGAGAATTGTCTGGCCAGTTGCATGGCCACAAGCCAGACCAGTCTGTCTACCCTATGTTGCCCTTAGTCAGGCCCCACATGAGCCACTGGGGCAGCTACCTCCCCTTACCTTATGGTTGACACCTCTGGAGGTCATGGTTGAAAAATCTTTGCTCATCTATGAAGCTCTCTGATTCGCCAAGAGCATCTCAACACAGTCTGCCTCCCTTGGGGTATGTTGGTTGTCAGGAAACAGCTCTGAATTTTAACCTAGTGGTTCAGCAGCATCTCTGCTCTAGATTTTTCATTATGGAAACGAAGACACATTCTGAGCATAAGGTGCCAAACTTCAAAGAGTTGTTTTTTTTTAAATCTCAATTGTTTCCGCAGTGCATTTGCCTTCTGGGGAAAAGATTACTTTTTTAGATACTCCTGGCCATGCAGCGTTTTCAACCATGAGAGCGAGAGGGACACACGTCACGGATATAGTCATATTGGTGATAGCTGCAGAAGATGGAGTAATGAAGCAAACTGTGGAATCTATTCAGCATGCTAAGAATGCCAAAGGTATAGTGGATTTTATTTTGTTTGAGATATGTGTTGCATACTGTACATAGCCACAGAACACCTTTTTCCTCCTAAGGTCCTTAGTTTATTCTTGGTCCCTAGTTGCAGAAACTATAATCATAACAGCAGATTTTCCCTGTGAAAGATCTCCATCATTTCACTAGATGGAACCACAGGTTTCGAAAACCTTTTTAGCTACGGTTGGATCTCACTCTCTTCCTCCTCCTTTTTTCCTTCTTGGTCTCTATCAGTGCCCATTATTGTTGCCATCAACAAATGTGACAAGCCCGAAGCTGACCCTGACAGAATTAAGAAAGAGTTGCTGGCTCATGATGTCGTTTGTGAAGAGTATGGAGGAGATGTTCAGACTGTCCATGTTTCAGCGTTAAAGGTAATGTAAACCAATGGCAGAGCCCTCCTTATGCCAAATGTATGTGGGTCACATATGGACTTTATTTCTGAAAAATAAAAGCTGGGTTATGGCATAGGTCTGGAGGGGAAGTAGCACAGCATTTCAGAGTGGATTTGCGTGCACCATGTTTTACACTGCAAGGTGATCTTCTGAAGAGCCGTGGCAGTTTAATCAACGAGAGCAGATGAAGCAACTTGGAGAATAAGGTGGCAGTTATGGCAGTTACCACATGGCAGCCATTTTAGTTCACGGAAGGTTTCACAGTGAAATACCATATTGGTCTGAGTATAAGACTCACTTTTTTCTCCTAATTTAAGTTTTTAAACTAGGGGTGTGTCTTATAATCAGGCTGTTGCAATTTAATGCCAGTGATTTAATTAATTTTTTTTAATAGCACCAAACTTTAAGGGTGCGTCTTATAATCAGGTGCGTCTTATACTCGGGGACAATACGGTATATCAATGTGCAGTGCCTCCACTTACAAATGTGATGATTTCTCTATGCATTTGGCAAATAGTCCAAACAAGCAAGTGAAAAGGGCAGGGAAAATCTTGCCTGATGCTGATGCATGTAGTAGTGCCTGCATATGAATATCTTGCTTCATGATAACAGCTCCACATGCATTGATTTAAACTGCATGGCAGCCAACATTGTACCCCAGCCCTAAGGTGTGTGTCTTTCATGGAAAAATCCAGCTTTTAGGTGTACACAGACAGCCTCTTTTAACAAGGGGATGCTTGAGCTGAATGTCATTGTCTTGATCCTGTTGTGACTCTTCACTTTCCCTAAGCTGTATTATTTGTTGCAGGGTGACAACCTGATGGCTTTAGCTGAGGCCACTGTCACTCTTGCTGAGGTGCTGGAACTGAAGGCAGACTGCACCGGTCTAGTAGAGGGCACCATCATAGAGTCTCGAACAGACAAAGGGAAAGGGTGAGA
Organism: Plestiodon gilberti rubricaudatus; assembly: GCA_026170595.1. Taxonomy (NCBI): domain Eukaryota; kingdom Metazoa; phylum Chordata; class Lepidosauria; order Squamata; family Scincidae; genus Plestiodon; species Plestiodon gilberti. The sequence continues at coordinate 9,742,061 of JANXHW010000001.1, forward strand.
GTCATTCCTTCCGGTTTCTTGTTCTATGCCAGAACGTCTAGTCCTTTGCACCATGCTGTATTGGAATTTCCAGAAAAATATGTTGTTGCATAGGTGAAGCTTAGGGGGCATAAGTTCTTTTTTGAACTCTTTAATTTAATATTTGCTGATTTAAAATAAACTTGTTTTTATTTTTTTTTGCAAACATTTTTTGATTTTAAATAAGATCCAGGAGATTTTTTTGTCTCTTTGGATTCAGTAATTTTGTTGTGTTTTTTTTTTTAATTCACTTATAAGCCACTTTGGGTTGTATATGTCAGAAAAGCAGGATATAAGCGTTTAAAAATACCCTAAATAACTGTCTCTTTTATGTCTTTAACGTCTCCTCAGTGCAGTGAACTGTTTTAAAAGAAATGCCTTGCATGGCATTCTTTAGTATTTTTTTGTTCCTTTCACCTTTGCTTCTGTCATGTAACCAACAGAAGCTTTCCGCATCTGTGCACGTGAAACCACACATCGTCTTTTGACCTTTTCCTTTCTCCAGTCCAGTAACTACGGCCATCATCCAAAGAGGCTGTCTGAGAAAAGGCTGTATTCTGGTTGCAGGGAAAAGCTGGGCAAAAGTACGCCTCATGTTTGATGAGAATGGAAAGACCCTGGACACGGCCCCTCCAGGCATGCCGGTGGAGATCGTTGGTTGGAAGGAAGTCCCTTCGGCAGGAGAGGAAATCCTTGAAGTAGAGTCTGAGGTACCCCAGGTTTCCCATTTAGGATTTGAGCCTCATTCTCAGGACTGGAGAACAGGGACACATCCCAGGTGCTAGACCTCTAGGGGATGTTAGAGGACCAACTGTGAGGATGAGATGGGGGGGGAGGGAGAAAGAGCGGTCCACTCCCATAGATTGCTTCAGCGGTAGCTGCACAAGCAATTATTAAGGTGGTTAGAACTGAAGTCAGTTTCTAACTTGCTTGGCCCTGTTTTCCCCGGACATCTTTGCTTCCTTCCTTTACCTTTGATGATTTGGTAAGGTGCTGCAGGAGTGGGGGGCGGCGGCTTCTCATTCCCTTTCCGATTTCCCTCGCTTTGAGCCTGCAGCAGGTGGCAAGGGGAAGCCACTGCAGAAGGCAAAGTAGTCATATGCATTTGTGCATCAAATTGCATCTGCTCTCCCTGGTCCCAGTTAAAGTGTGACAGAAGTGGAAGTGAGGAGGACCAGAGTGGGTTCTTGTGTATATAAGATAATTAAATGGAACCTGCATGTTTTAAAGCTGTATATCAAATGTATGATGGTGCTCTCCATCATGCCTCCATTGTTGCAAACTTGAAGGTACCTGCCTAGCCGCTGCTGGAGGCAAGTTAGGCCAGGTGAACCTTTGGTTTGATCAAGCAAGGCAATTCTCCTGTTCTTCTGCCAAGCAAAGGGCTCGTGAAGTTGTCGAGTGGAGAGACTATGCTGAACAGCAAGCGAAAGTGCAGAAAGATCTGGAGATTATAGAAGCAAAGCAAAAGGAGCACAAGGATGCCTACAAGAAGGAGCGAGAGGGCTTGGCCAACCTGACCTGGAAACAAAGAAGGGCGGCTTTGTACAAAGCCAAAAGGCATCTCATGGCTGTACGGCCTAAAGAAAATGTGGAGAGTGACAAAAACACCTTGCCGGTCATTGTCAAAGGTGAAGGCCTCTTTTACTGCTTGTTTTGTCCTGGTGTTCAAAGCTGGGATGGAGCATTAGAGCTTTGGGGCCCAAATCCCAACTCTCATATCATCCACTCAGGCACAACACTGTAGTCCGGGCTCGACTCTGGCTCCTCTGTGGTAGCAGCAGTGCAGGGGGAGCCAGGGCTGGGAGCTACAGCCCTTTCTGTGCAACAAACTAAGCAGCAGATTGGAGATGGAGGGTGGTGCCATGGGGTGGTGGTGGAGGGGGTCGTGGAACCATAACAAGAACTCCAGAAGGGGTCCACTTCCACTAGGAAGTGGAAGCAGGAAGAGTAGTCCTCCGGGAAGGAGCCAGGAAGAGGGCGAAGCCAGTTTCCAGCAAGGAAATATTGGGCTTGTCATGCTTCCCCTGGTCAGTGCTGAATGACACATTCCCAAGCCCCAGTGAGAACCAAGATGGATCAAACACTTACCTCTAGTAAAGACTTTTACTGGAACTGTAAATGGCATCTGTCTTGTCCACTGTAGATCCTGAAACCTAGTTGCACCGCAGCATTCAAATCAGCCATTGGAAATAGTTGGTAGTAGTTCTTTCTTTCAGAAATGGGACCCTATCTGTGCTCGTTACTCAGCTCCCATTCATTTAATTGAGTCTTGCAGGAGATAATTTCCTGGTGATTATGGGTAACTGGTGTTCTGTTTTCTGCATTGCAACTAAGTAGGTCTCTTGTTCCACCCAGGTGATGTTGATGGCTCCGTGGAAGCCATTTTGAATATCCTGGACACCTATGATGCCCACGACGAGTGTGAATTGGATGTGATCCATTGTGGGGTTGGGGATGTTTCTGAAAATGACATAAATCTTGCAGAAACGTTTAAAGGTAGAGTACACATATTGTGGCGATCAGCATGAAAGTATCGGGCTCTCAGTTTGCTGAACAGCTGGGGCATTTTGCTTTTCAGACAGAATAGTTAGCTGCTCAGTTCATGAAGTATAAAAAGGTAAAAGTGTCCCTTGACATTTTAAATCCAGTCGTGTCTGACTCTTGGGTGCGGCGCTCATCCCCATTTGTCCTAAGATGCTTCCGTGGTCATGTGGCCAGCTAGCATGACAATACGGAACGCTGTTTACCTTCCTGCAAGCGGTACCTATTTATCTACTCGCATTAACATGCTTTCGAACTGCTAGGTTGGCAGGAGCTGGGCCAAGCGACGAGAGCTCACCCCGTTGCGCGGATTCGAACTGCCGACCTTTCAATTGACAGCTCATGGTTCAGTGGTTTAACCCACTGCGCCATCCAGCGGCACATGAAGTATAGGATGAAACAAAGCCCTAGTGCAGAGGCCCTTATGTGTGGCAAGATGTTGCCTGTGACTGTTACTGTGTGTCACAATAACTGTAGGCAGTGACCTTTTCATCCACATCGCAAGAGAGATCGCAAGGTATCCCCACCCTCCCGGCACAAGCCTCTGGGGTATCCTGAGGATGTTACTAGGTGCATATATGACGACATCCTTTAGGGCTGTGTCTGTGGCTTCTGGTCCAATGTTGGAAACACACACTCAGTCCTAATTCCTGGAGGCTGTGCACATTGGACATTCACATATTGGCTTTTGTATAAAATGTATCGGTAGCAATGGGAATTCGGATGAAATGGAAGAAAATAACAGCATGTTTTTAGTGTCAAGCGGCCTTCCTCTGCAAATTCTGTGTGGTGTAGAATTTGAGGGAAGAATTTCAGAATGGGCATACATAGAATTTGTCATCATGAGAACTTCTGCTTTTCTTTTTATATAAGCTGTTATCCCTTGTGACTGTGAATATAGATTTGTGTGCACAATGCTTGGTGAGATCTCAGCAGAAAGAGGGGAGTTCAATAGGATTATCTGTGACCAAGGCCCTCCATAGCTCCGTGCCCCTCCCCATGATGGGCATAAACAGAATACATTTTGCAAAGTTAGCAAGTATTGTATGTGCAAATTTGCATCCTCTAATCAAGTGGTAGAAATTACTTTTCTTAGAAATTTTGCTTCCTTGGTATTCTTTCACTGTTTGCCTTCGTGCTTGACAAACAGAACAGCTCTCATGCTGAAAGTATTCCTAGTTAATACAGTAGGTGTTGGGTTTTTTTAGTTGAATAATTGAAACTTTCTCTCTTTTGGGGGTTGACCCTATCATCAGGTGTTATATATGGATTCAATGTGAATGCAAATAAATCTATTCAGCAGCTGGCTGCTAAGAAGGGAATAAAGATGAAAATGCACAATATTATCTACCGGCTTATTGAGGACTTACATGGAGAATTGAGCAACACATTGCCCTCTTCTGTGGAGGAACACGTATTAGGTATGTCTGTGAACTCCTGGGGTTGGGGACAAAGCGGGAGGGCTGTTGCCTTCGTTGTGGGCTTCCTGGAGGCATCTGAAGCAAAACGCCAGATTAGATGGTATGATTCAGGAGGCCTCTTCTTGCACTGGAGGGATGGTGACCACTTCTTTGTGTTCTAACAACAGAATGATTGGATAGGATGTGGTGGCGTCACTGCAGCATGGTGGGGGGGGCAGAGTGCATAGGGTGACGCGCCAGAGGCGGCCCGGACTGGGTGACACGCCAGGGGTGACGTGCTGGGAGTCCCGGCACGTCAAAAAAAAAAAAAAAAAAACACCCGGTACTCACCCTCATCCTGGCACGTCACCCCCGGAGCCAGCAGGCCGAGCCGCATCTTCTTCGGCAGCTCGGCCACTTCTGAATAGGCCGGGCAAGGCTCCGAGTGGTGTCTTAAGAACCAATTGGGTCTTCGGCCCTTCTGAGGGAAAGGCTTCGAGCGGCGTTGTGCGCATGCACCACTTGGAGTCTTGCCCGGCCTATTCAGAAGCGGCCGAGCCGCCAAGGAAGACGCGGCTCGGCCTGCCGACTCCAGGGGTGACATGCCGGGATAGGGTGAGTACCGGGTGACGTAGTAGTGGGTGGGTGATGCGCCTGGGGGGGTGACGTGACGGGGGGTGGGGTGATGTGTCGCTGAGCTGGCCAACCCTGCATGGGGTGCCGGCTCTTGACATCGCTGATAGGATATGAGAGTTTCATGGCCTGCAATTATAGACAATGATTTAATAAATACGGAATAAAAGGCCATGTCAAAAAAGCAAAAGATTTATTGTTTAAAAACCAAGTCCAAAAGTTAAAAAAGCATTTAAAACTATTTAAAAACAAGTTTAAAAGCTTAAAAAAGCAATTAAAAACAGCTAAGAAATATAGAAAAGCTTCAAAACAATAAAATTCACAACGTTTCTTTCATTCCTATGAATATCGTCAGGTGAGTGAGCACAACCTGCACAAGATGGTGAGCACAAAAGCTGCACAAAGCTTTTCTAGGTTTCTTAGCTGTTTTTAATTGCTTTTTTAGCTTTTAAACTTTGCTGTTCCTTGTGACTAGCAAAGCCAAATAAATTGTGCAAAATAATACCACAAAATAAGAGCACCTGCATATTTGCTTATTTTATGTAGCTTGCACAGTGTAGAGCATTTGGAAAGTTGAAGCACAGACTACGTGTAGCTTTGACAATATAAGTAAAATGGAATTAGAGTTGCTTTCAAGAATAGCTGTGTCCTTACTATTAAATTTAATTAAGAAGAAGCAAAAAACCTAGGGATCATATTTAAGCTTGGATCACTAATTTATGCTCACACACTTCTTTTATTTTCTTTAGGAGAAGCTACTGTTTTAGCTACCTTTGAAATCACAGAAGGAAAAAGTAAAATTCCAGTGGCTGGCTGCAGAGTGCAGAAGGGGCTGCTAGACAGGAAGATGAAGTTTAAGTTGATGCGTAACAGGGATATTATTTGGACAGGTGAGTAAAACGGTGCCCTTCCTGGTTCATCCGTTTTGGGACCTTGGCATCTGCCAATCAGTGAAGACATTTCTGCATTATGCCCCTAGGCTAGAAGATGGTTCCTGACTGTTATTTTATACCTGTCTTGTCACAAGGCTGAGATTTGGTTACATATTTGTTACGGGTATCCATGGGGGGATACGTTCCAGGCCGCCCACGGATACTTGAAAACCACAGATAGGGGTGTATGCCTCCTCAGTGGTTTCTGAGGACCCACCCACCCCCGTGCTCATTTACTCAGCGTGTAATTAATCTGGGGAACTCCTTGCCACAGGATGTGGTGATGGCACCTGGCCTAGATGCCTTTAAAAGGGGATTGGACAGATTTATGGAGGAAAAGTCGATCACACGTTACAAGCCATGATGGGGATAAGCAACCTCCTGGTCTTAGTAATAGGCTATCTCTTAATGCCAGATGCAATGGAGTGGTGACAGGATACAGGTATCTTGTTGTCTTGTGCTCCCTGAGGCACCTGGTGGGGCCACTGCGAGATACAGGAAGGAAGCTGGACTAGATGGGCCTTTGGGCTTGATCCAGCAGGGCTCTTACGTTATGTTCTTATGCATGACCCCCCACCCCAGGCTCTTATGTTTAGCGCATCAAAGTTGATTTCTTCCTTAAACACGATCTTTAAGTAGCCTCCTGCTGCTTATTGCAAGCAAGCAGAGCGAGACTAAGTACTAGAGAGGCTCAACAAGGTTAACAGGAAGTGCTTCTGTTAACCTTGCTGAGACTCTCTAGCACTTAGTCTCACTCTGCTTGCCTGCAATAAGGAGCAGGAGGCTGCTTATCATGTTTAAAGCCCGACCCACACCACACGAGCTCAGGCGTGGAGGCGAGCGAGCGTAGGTGCCTGGCCACTCGCCTCTGCGCGCTGAACTCGTCTGTAGGCGTGTCTTACAACTCCTGTTGTCCCGCCGTCTTAAAAAGCGCAGTGGTGATTAGTTAAGCACAAGTGCGGTCCGATACACGAGAGAAGAGAGAGAGGGGCAGGAAGGAGAGAAAAGTAACAAAACAATTTGTGCCGGGAATAGAATTCATCTTGCTAACTTTTGTGAGGAGAAATGGATCCATGAGAAATCGGAGACTCAAGTGAGTTCCGATTGATTGACAGCCCCTTTCATCCCGCCCTCTCATCCGATTGGTTGGCTGCAGTAGCTCCGCAAACCTGCCCCCTCAAAAGATGGGCAAACAACTTTATGTACGCACCGAAAATCAGGAGATCGCAGCTGCTCTGCTCGCCTCCGCAATGGTAACCAGACACCTCACCACAGCTCGGCACAGCTCCGCGCGCGTCTGGGACGTTCCGGAAATCATGCGGTGTGGGTTGGGCTTAAGGAAGAAACTCTTACTATGCTAAAAGAGCTGGGGGGAGGGGCTAACCACTATCTGCGGATAAGTGAATCCCCAGATAGCGTGGGGGTGGGCTTTAATTCAGAAGCACATTTAATATAGTGTGTTCAGAAGCACATACAAAACCCAAATAAGAAACAAAGATTTGGGCTGCAATCCTAAATGCATTGTCTAAAAGGAAGCCCCGCTGAATACAGTGGGACTTACTTCTGAGTAGATATGCATAGAATTACACCTCTACTCAACTCTGCTCCTAAAATAAGTGTTGAACCACATTGCTGGAAGCTCCCAGAATCTTTGATTTATCAACCCACCTTTTCCATGAAGGCTTTGGCACCCATCTTCGTCTCCATTCCCTACTGTGACTGAGTTTTGACAAACAACTGCAGATACTTCCTATTTAACCACGGAATGGAGAGAGTTTAATCTTCCTTTCTCCCCTTCCCCATTCTCTTTGTGTCAATATCTAGATAGTAGGGTCCTCAGAGCAGCAGGGACTTGTCTTTTTATTTGATGTCAAACACCATGTACACTGATAGTGCTGTATTAATACACACGTAAATAACATTAGGAAGTGAGCTTTGAACTGCTCTACAGACTCAAAATGTTCCTTGAACTGTTCAATATCCAATCTTTAAAATTCTTTGCTTTGGACTTTTTACTTATTCATCTCTGTTCTGCCTTAGGATACCTATCATCACTGAAGCACCATAAAGATGATGTCCCTATAGTCAAGACTGGCATGGATTGTGGCCTTAGTTTGGAGAAGAACATAGAATGTAAAGTTGGAGATGAGATCATTTGTTTCAATGAAAAGGAAATTGAACAGAAGATTTCTTGGGACCCAGGATTTTAAATCTTAGGCTAAAAAGTGGACTGAGAAACTTTAATTTATAGCCAGTCTTCACAGGACAGCGTATAGTGGAGCCTTCTGGGAAGCAGCATCTGTTGTAAAAGTTAACGATGCTGACGTTGGAGAGAAGGTGGGCATCTGTCTTTCGACATTGGTGAAAAATACTGCTAGAAGAGACAGTTGTAAGAACTACTTCATGAGACAACAGAACATTGGAAGAGCTACTTGGATTCATAGTTTTCTGTATTGCAACAGATATGCAGAACTAAGACCAACCCAAGCTCTCCGTTTAGGCTGAGCTAAAAGATCATTTTGCTGAGCATATCTGAGTGCTTGACTAGGTATTAAAACAAAGTGAGTGGGTGATGGGACTACAGGGTTTACAACCTAACAGAAGTTTGAACTTGGGAATGTATCGTACATGTATCAATCAGTAGTGCTGCATTTCAAGATCCTCAGCAACACTGTATGTTTGTATTATTTGGGTTAATGCTTTATTTTCAGAAGATTTGAGTATACCTCTGAGGGGTACAGTCTACTTGTATTATCTGAATAAGGCCTTTCTACAGATTGTCCTCGTGTGGATATTTTCTGAGAAACAGACTTGTATCTTTGTTTAAAAGGTGGCAGACCAAGGGGGTGGGATGGTTCTTGACCTTATGTCATCTTTCTAAGACAAAGCATCCCTGCCCTTCAATCTTTGCACAGAAACCTGAACACATTACTCCAAGGCAAGTCCACTGACATCAACAGGTCTATTTAATATAGTGTATTCTGTGGCATCTGCATACAGGTGGACCTGCGATATCCACAGATATGGGGACCAGTTTTTAAAACATTGTAAAAAGTAAAAATAAGTCAGAAAATGGTCTTCTCGTTTACTTCCAGAAGCCTCTTCCTGGCTCACCCGAGAATGCATTGTGCTGGGCAAGCCAGGCTGTCATGTGACCCTCAAGTGGCTTCCAGGAACATAGAAGACTGCCCTGCAAATAGTAACTGGTGAATCTTCATGTCCAGTCTAATCAGTTATATGTATTCCCTCTGTACAATGAAGTGAGGCCCAGAACACAGCATCCTAGATTTTTTTTGAAAAAAACATCTCTAGCTCTTAAGCCTATGAAGCATACCTTTACAATGGTCATAACTTAGGAAATCAGGCCCAAGCACAAGTCTGTGTCTGACAAATTATTATGCAAGGGGCAGTTGTCACATTTTGCATTAAGTTCTTTATCATGGAAACTGCAACTACTGTATTAACTACCATCAGGGTTGATAGTGCAGTTTCCCTTTCTGAGTGGGAAATGAGACAAGCTTTGAGATTTTTTCCTTCTGCTCAGATTGTTATCTGTATTTCCAACTACTCTTAGCTTTCAGCTATGGCAGGATCCTGGAAGGGGAGAAGCTCACTGGTACATGCACCACATTCCCAGTGACATCATTCCAATCGTGAGCAGGGGAGTTTGTTGTCACTGTAGGGGTGTACAAGTGGGTCATTGTGGTAACTTCCAACACAGGCCGTTCCCTCCCACCTGCTCCCCATTTGTACACCATTTATCCCATCATATAGACTCAAGGTTTAGCACTTGTAGAGCCCCTGCTTTTTTGCAATCACAGAAATGCACAATAACGTTGAAAAGGTTTTTATTACAATTGACACATTTACTTGTCTTCTGGTTTGTTGAAGCAGTACGTCAAGCAGCACTTGCCACAGTAATGTCTGTCAAAGTGACTAGCCATGAACACTCCAGCCCCGCATTCTTCAGAGGGACACTCTCGCCTCAGACGGCTGATTTTGCCGTTCTCATCCACCTGCAGGAGGAAAATTAGTATGACTAGAAACCCTAAATAGTGGTACTGTACTTGTTGCATTGATGCATTAATTTGCCCTTTCTTCTCCCCCAACCCAAACAGCTCTATATCCATAGGCTGAGAAGACAGGTTACAGCTGTCCAGACTAGGACTCACACTGGCTTTCTAGACATATTCAGAACATGCCAGTCTTAGTAGGCAGTGTATTGCCTCTTGTATCAATGTTGCTCTTACCTTGTAGTATTTAAGGACAGCAAGCTTCACCTTCTTTCTCTTATGCTTGTTCTTCTTGGGAGTGGTGTAAGACTTCTTCTTTCTCTTCTTTGCACCACCACGAAGTCTCAGCACAAGGTGAAGGGTAGACTCCTGTTTTAGAAGCAGACTTCATAAGAGGAAACGGGGACACAGGCAAGCAGACAGACACCCCTTGGCAAGTGTGATGCAACAACTCATGTTGCACTGGACATGAGAAACAAAATTCCATTTGCCTTGAAGGGGTGGAAAAGTTAGATGGTAGGAGGAAAAAACAATTTTTCATAAAGCTTTTGTTGAAAGATTTATGACAAATTCATACACCCTTTTGTTGCAAATCCAATAAATGGATTACTCCTGGGGTGAAGTTTTCCCTAATCGTAGGAGTTGTTACCTGCTATTTGTTCATTATCAATCTTAAAATATGCTGATATCAATTTGGAAGTAGACAGTCTTGCTTTCACTTTCAATTTGCTTTTTATATTATTTCCTAAATAATTTTTAAACAATGTGTGGGGCCAAAGCCTCATTGCTGCCACGACCAGAAGCAAACAGGATACATCCTACTTGGACGAAGTCTAGACATGCATTTGTATGTTCTAGTTTAACAGATTGTATCAGGATACTTAGGAGATACCTTTTGGATATTGTAATCAGACAGAGTGCGCCCATCTTCCAACTGTTTGCCAGCAAAAATCAGCCGCTGTTGATCAGGAGGAATTCCTGGTAGAGAAAAATGATAACCTTATGATCCACATGTATTTTCTAACAAGCAAGATTAATTATTGCTGCAACAATGAAAACTATGTTAGTTCATGAGAGTCAACATCACAGTTGACATGATAATTCTCAGTCCCAGGTTGGAATCCTTCACATCTGAAAACTGGCGGTAAGTTCTCTGAAAACTGAGAATGTGCTTTTCGCTATCATGGCCAGTAGCACCCGACTCCCTTCTCCTCCTTGTATTTAAGCCAAGTCGTTCATGCACGAGGCCATTACAGCACCGTTTAGCCAGGAATGCCACCGCTGAGTAGCCTATCCATTGCAACCGTTAGCCAAGTTCTTGTATTATTAGAATGGAAACGTTTTCCATTCATAAACCTAATTATCTGCCTCTGCTCCCCCACCAAACTAAAAAAACCTGTTTAAACTTTCTTATTCTGCACAATTCCTAGCTATTTTTATCTATTCAAAGCAGAACGAATCAGATTTGCACACAACATTCTAGACTTGTATTGCCTTCAGATGTTCTACAACTTGCAGATCACACAACAAACTCTTGTAGCAATTAATAGCAGCGCCTTAAAGACTAACCATTTATTTCTGCTTAAGCTTTCATGGTGCTGCCCACAAAAGCATCTGCTGAAATAAATGGATTCGTCTTAAGTCTGCTGTTTTTACTGTAAGACAGCGATTTTTCCCCACGAGTCGAGAACTGAGTAGTTGCAGGGGCGGGGCGATGGCAGAGTGCCTGGGTTCATGGCGGTGCTCCCAGGATTGCGCTGCCACTGATGGCAAAAGAGGCTATTTTTTAACTTACAATTGTCACACTGGCCTTCCAGAGGGTGTGGGAGAGTCTGCAGCTCCCTCTGGGGGTCTCCCTGCACTGTTGATTGGCTCTCCACAGTGATTGCAGCCTACTTTCGGTTTCGTCTGAAAACTGGAAGTGGGTCACAATCGCCGCGGAGAGCTGATAGGTAGAGGGGGCCGCAGGCCTCCCTGCACCCTCCAGAGGGCCGCCGCGACAATGGTAAGTTAAAAATAGCCCCTTTTGCCACCAGCAGCAGCGTGACCCCGAGAGCGTCGCCACCGCAGTTGCCACGCCCCTTAAGGGGTTGGCAGCTGCTTCCAGTTCTCCTGGTGGGTTGTGACCCACCAGTTTGAGAACAGCTGCTGTAAGAGATTTGGAGCTCAACCTATGCATGCCTACTTAGAAGTAAGTCCCATTATAGTTTGTTACTTACTCCTAGGTAAGTGTGGATAGGATTTCAGCCTTAGGCTACAATCCTATATGCTGAAGTTAGTCCCACTGAACTTAAAGGAACTTACTTTTGAGTAGACATGCATAGGATATTACTGTATGATGCTCCTCGTCTGGTAGTTGCTAACTTGCAGTAGAGTTTACTTTTTAAATCTCTTTCCCAACTCCCATCCCTGCAATTGCCACAGCACACTAGTCTGACTCTGGGAAAGGCAAGATAGAAAAATTACAATGATGCAACATCTTTTTCATGTAGTTATAGCCAACACAAAACCCAGATTATATGAAAAGCACCTCACACTTTTAAAGTCTGGAATTTTGTTTGTTCTGGAAGATTACTTTGGATTTCACAGTCTTTGAAATCGGACAAGACCACTCAGCTAAGCCTCTAACTTTGTATCCAGATCATTGATGAATAAGTTAAAGGTTCAAACCCAATGTTTGTAGGACCCAATCTTTCTCTCAGAAAACATCACCACTGCCACACGTTTCTATCTTTTGTTTTTGTTCTATGGTAAGTCTAAGATAATCCATCCAGCTGTGCTGGATCCGGGCAAAGGCCCACGTAGTCCAGCGCTTAGTTTCTCAGTGTCCCCACTGCCAGTTTCCACAAGTAGCCCACAAGCAAGAGATGAAACATCCCACAACTGCTTCCCTGCTACTGGTTCTCAGAGACACACTGTCTCTGACCCTGGAGTTAGTGTCTTGAAGTCTTGACCAAATGACATTTCCTTTTTGGCAGAGAACATAGCCCATATTCAAGGAATGTTACGAACCTAACTTCATAATCGTGTGCCTATTTATCTGGGAGTATGACCCACTGAACACAGAGGCATTTCTTTCCATGCATACAATTGCACTGAAAAAATCCAAAATTCCAGTAACACCTACCTTCCTTATCCTGGATCTTGGCTTTAACATTTTCTATAGTATCAGATGGTTCAACCTGTTATTAAAAATTAGAAGCCACCAGTGAAAAGCTTAATAGACTCAAGCTAGCCATAATAAACTAAAACCTACACCCAGATATTATAGGATAGGCATATTAGCCCCATGTGTTTGTAGTCTGTGATGAAAGCAGTTCTAGTATAGCACTTCTTACCTTCGGCATAATAGCCACAACTCTGAGGCTCACCTCTTTTCATAATTAATTAACATATTTTGAGAGTTTGTATGGGGGAAAGATGTGTGGGTGGAAAGGGAGAGTTTCTATTGGGTTTTGTTGGTTATATTTTTATTTTTGTAAAGAGAGAAAAGCAATTAAACTTTTAAATGGAAATGACAGCCTACACTTCTGCATATTTACCCAGAGGTAATTCCTACTCAGCAACTTATGCAGAGTTGTGTGTAAGTGCTATAGTAAACTTCCAGTTTTTAAGTATCATCACAACCAACAAAGAGACCAGACTTTTGGATTCATTCTTATCCAAAGGCACAGAGCATTTTCTTCTGGGGAAAGGAGTGTAGAAAGAAATAAGGGAACAAAATGAGGCAAATGATCAAGCAAAGCCTTTCAAGGAAACAATATACTAGGGCAGAGGTTCCCTAACTCCTGGGAAGGCTCTACGCTGCTCTAAGTGGCAGCGGGGCCTTCCCAGGGATCGCGCCGTCGCCGAAATCATTCTTGTTACCTGCATTGGTAGGCAGTGGATGTCCGGCCGGGGTTGCGGGGTGCCTGTGTACCCCTCCACAGGCCTCCCCAAGCGACAGAGCAGCACTCCGACGTGATCGCAACCCACTTCCGGTTTCACCATAAAACCAGAAGTGGGTTGCGATCACGTCGGAGCAGTGACGGGTCCACAGGCTCCCCACAACCCCCGCCGGACATCCACTGCCCACCAATGCAGGTAACAAGAACGATTTTGGCCGCGGCGGCAACGGCACAATCCCGGGCGCGCCGTCGACGTCACCACGGGTTGCCATGCCCCTGAAGGGCATAGCAACCCTTTGTTCCCGGCAGTTAGGGAACCACTGTACTAGGGACATGGCAGGAGGGGGTTCATATGTGCAACCACCAAGATCATCTACACGACCAAAGCATAGGATGGAAATGGGATTCCCTGTTCCAAGGTCTCTTGACACTTCAGATTCTCTGGCGGTTTTCTTCCCCCTTTATGACGACAGAAAAATATTCACTTACTGGTACTTGATTTCTGTACATTGTCACATACTGTTAAGAGTACAGGAGCCAGCGAATTAAAAAGCTTTTGTTTAAACATTTCTGAACTGTCTTTCTGCTGGCCAAGATGGTTTCCAACACATTTAAAACTATCACCATAGCTGGCGATCTTCCTAACTATTGCTAGGCAGACATGGCCCTTTTCTTTCCTTCCAAGATTTCACACAACAGTGATAAATGGCTGGAAACAGCTAAGCTAGAAGTTAGAATTATAAGAACATAAGAGCAGCCCTGCTGGATCAGGCCAAAGACCCATTTAGTCCAGCTTCCTATATCTCACAGTGGCCCCACCAGATGCCTCTGCGAGCACACACCCAACAAGATAACCTGTTTCCTGTTGTCACCTGGCACAGAGAGAACCTACTTCTAAAACCAGGAGGTTGCATATGGCTTGTAACTTGTGATGGACTTTTCCTCCATGAATCTATCCAATCCCCTTTTAAAGGCATCTAGGCCAGATGCCATCACCACAACTTGTGGCAAGGAGTTCCGCAGATTAATTACATGCTGGGTGAAGAAATATTTTCTTTTTTCAACCATATTGAGCTACCAGGGGTGCATGTGTGTCCCTTCCGCCTAGCAATATACTGGGGTGGAGTGGAGAAAGACACTCCAAATACCCATCAGATGACCCACAGGTAGCAGCTACAAGCAGCAAAGGGTATATGCAGCTACACTATCGCAATCCACTTTGTTAAAAAGAAACATACTATATATAGATAATAAAGTAAGCTCCCTCCTAAGATGTACTTTTGACACCTGCGTGGTGCCACCCCCACTCACCCTCTTTCAAATCCCTCTTACCCCCCCCCCATTTTCTCACACAGCCTTTGGCATCTTCACCCTTTACGCCCCTGCAGAATCAGCGCCCAAACGTGCAACTCTATCCGCGCATGGACTTCCCCCTCCCGCAGCCGTCTCGACCCCTCTACTGAAATACAGGATTGCAAGTTCCTCGGGGCGACGTCCCTCTTTTTGCTCGTGCTGCTCTCCACCGACGGAACTGGTTTCATTCAAAAGAATTCCGAACCCCACCCTGGGCGAGGGCGAAGAAAGGAAGAAGAGAACCGACACCCGGCGAGGAGGAAGAGAAGGCGGCTCGAGGCCGCGCAAGTTGTCCTGGCCCGACCTGCCGAATCCCGCCTCCTGCTCACCTCGAGGGTGATGGTTTTCCCCGTCAGGGTTTTCACGAAGATCTGCATGGCTGCGACTCCAGCAGCGCCGTGGGCGACGGTCGCACCTGAGGAAGCAACAAGGAGAATGAACAAGGCGGCGCAGGCCCGAAGTAGGGCCTGGGCCTCCACACGAGGCCCGAGAGGAGAAAGGGGAGACTGAGCAGGAACTCACCACCAACCAGCTCACAGAATGGCGGACGCCGGAAAGAGGGCTCCACTCGGCCTCGCACGGGGTTTCCAAGACTGGAGGAAACGCGAAGGCGGGGCCTGGCCATTCCGGATAGACTACAACTCCCGGCGTGCAGCACCTCCTAGGGTCCATAGGGTGGCATGATGGGAGTAGTAGTTCTTGGTGGGAGTGGCGCATGGTGGAGCACGGGAGGGACATCCGTCAGCGGATGACGGCGTTGTCGGGAGTTGTAGGCGGAAGTTTACGTGAGCGGGATGGGGAGGAAGAGATTAAGGGCAAAAAACCACCTTTCCCACAATGCATCGGGCTCACTCTTTTCCTTCCCCCCAGCCAGCACTGACTTAACTCTGCTTGGTTACCACTAACAGTTGCGTGAGTCAAGCAGGGAAGGGTCGCAGGTAATCCTCTCTGCCTGAAATACCCCCCGCAAGGCTGCAGGAAACCCCCCCTCTAATGGGGTGAGGAATGAGGCATCTATTTTCTCTTCTACAGACTGCCTAGGCCAGTCACTTGATTGAGGGACTCTTAATCGATTAATCATAGACATGTTAGTCGATTAATTAGTTGAGTGAATAAATTTACATTTATAAATGTATTGCGTAAATATGAATATGAGAAAAAGTAATTGTTTCAAAGGAAAGAGTCTGCTTTCTCTGGTTCTAGGTTATGCACACGTAGAGCACTTGTGAGCTTTCTGGAGCCTGCTGTTTCGCACTCTGTATAATAAAACACCATGTCCATGTATGATGTAGATGGCACTATGTAAAATACGGTAATAAATAATCGTTCTCAAACTGTGTTCCAGGGAATGGGCTAGTGTTCTGTGGTGGACAGATTGATGTGGAAACGATTATTTGAGGCTAGGAAGTGTGGAAAGCATTGCCTTTAAGGGAGCAAAGCATTTCACATACATACACATTGTCTCAGTATGTAATCTTTACAACCACCCTAGATAAGTGTCTCCATATCACAGATGGAGGGCTGGCTTTCCTAGAAGCACCTATGTGGGTCATGGTAAAGGCAAGATTTAAACCTGAGCGCTTCAGAATCCTAGGGGAACCTTGTAGCTGCAGTGATGCACTAGGTCTCTTACTGCCAGCGCAATCCAGCGTAGATCAACGACGGCAGAGGGGAGCACTCTGCTAGTGCAGGGTGTCGCAAACGTGCCTTACTGCAAGTTTGCAGCACCTGTGGAGTAAGCGGCACCGGCGCTGAGACGCTGCTCACTCTGCCACCGGAGGTAGGTCCTGCAGCGGGAGGGAGGGGGAGGGGCGATTGGTTGGTCAGGCCAGCGACAGGGTGGGGATAATGGCAGTGCGCTCTGCTGATATCCAATGCACCTTCCCAGGTCTGGCTGGCCTTACACTGGCAAAATACCTTCTCTGAGGAAGCCCATTTGGGCTGCTGGGACTTGCACCTGGGGAAAGGGACGAATGTCCCTATTCTCCCGAGGTGTGCCCCAGCTCTGCCGGCACGATCCCGATCCCGCACAGGATCCAGTGCAGCACAGTTTGCAGATCTTATGCAGGATTGGGCTGTGCATGTTGAATTTATGGATGCAATTCTCAAGTAGTCTTGCTATTTAGATACATTTCTATTTACTTTAACAATGCTATGTCACCTTATTTTTTAGGTTTTGATGGAGATGTTTCTTCCAATAGATGCAAGAAGCAAGTGATCCTGTACCTTCCAGCCGCAATGGAAGCTTAGCTGGCGTCACCACCATGAGTGCGTCCAGCAACATTCGAGCACAGAGACATTCAGTGTTGCCTCCCATCATCCCTGAGAGTGAGAAGGAATTTCTGGAGACCATCCAGAAATACATTATTTCAGAAATTGGGAATGTAGGTTGTACCGAGCAAGGACCAGCTGAACAGTATTACATCATATACAAAAATGTGTTTGAAATGGTAAGCAAGCCTTGCCAATAATATTTCACACTGTAAAAACAGTGAACATGTTCCTCCTTAGTTTTGTTCAGGCATAACATGAAACTGTAGTTAGTTTCACTTCCCCGCGCTGCAGACTTCCCCACGCTGCAGATCGGCTCTTCTCGGCAATTGCGACCCACTTCCAGGTTCGGATGAAAACCAGAAATGGGTTGCAATTGCTGTGGAGAGCCAATCCGAAGTGTGTGGAGGCCCACTTCCGATTATTGTGGTAGGTTATAATAACCCACCAGTTTGAGAACCGCTGACTTAGTGGAACTAGCTTCTGAGTAAACGTGGATAGGATTGCAGTTAATCTCTGTGCAATCGGAGGCCTAGCCTATGGCTGCAATCCTATACACACTTATTTAGAAGTAAGTCCAGTTGAAGTCAGTGAGACTTGCTTCTGAGTAAACATGCCATTTATGAGACTTCACACTTCTTGTTGGGGTGACCTGGGCCCCAGGTTGGTGAGCTGTGGGATTCTTTTCATGTCCTTTTAAGGGCTCAGCACCTGTTCAGAGGTTTTGGTGTGGAACATTTCCTTTGATCATTTTAATGTTATAATGCAGTGAAGGCCAATAACTCCTCTCTCTGATTCGAATGCAGATAATTGAGCATGTCGGTGCATATAAGAGCACCCTAACCACAATCAAGCAGGAATATGATGCCTTTATAGAAGCAATCAAGAAGGGTCAACAGACTGCCTTTTATCTCCATGGGAAGTTAAAAGTCTTAGCTTGTGAACCTTCAACTCTCAAGTACTATATGAAAAGAATTACTCAACTGCAAGAGAAGTAAGGACTCTTCAGCTATTTTAATTGACTGGCTCTTAGGGAAACTTGCAGCAAAGAACACTGGAAGTGTCTTTCAACATTTCCCCTGAAAACAATAATGCATCAATAACAAATGGTACAAAAATCGGAACATGCAAACAGCACAGTACAACATCAGTTTCAAGTGTTGTCCAGTTCCAAATGCCTTCTGGAACAAAACAGTTTTTCTGAAGTACCAGTACCATCAGGGGTCATATAAGATTGCCATCCCTGGCTCTAAATGAGCGCACCTGTTGGTTTGCAACCGACCGAAGGTGCAGCAGCTAGATCTCAGGGTCAGTGACTCAGTGAGCATGTTTGTTCTTGATTGAAATTAGCTATGGTGAGGGCAGCTAGGGCTGGAGGCCTTCTTTTGTGTTGCTACCTTTGTTTACTTCAAGTCAGGAAGCTCTCAAGATGTGGCTTTTGTTCACAGGTTCAGAAGTGCTATGCTAGCAAGATGCAATCGCTCATGGAATGTTCCAAGAAACTAAAGCCAGGCGAGGCTTACCCCAAGCCAGCCTACTAGAGAGAGAGAGAGAGAGAGAGAGAGAGAGAGAGAGAGAGAAGTGTGTGAGTGACTGACTGCCCTGACAAGTTAAAATTGTGGCCTTCGTCGAGTCCTGTGGGATCAGAGGCCTCTTGCCATCGATCCAACTCTAAAGTCACATTACTGGCCTGGGTTTGGCACTGCATGTATATTCAAATGTGTGTCATGCAGCAGCATCAGAATAAAAGAAATCATTTTCTTGTTGCCAGCAAGGGCCTCCCTCAAGGGCAGGATCATATGGGAAAAGGCAATCTTTCAATCTTGTTGTCTGAGCGAGTCATACATGGACTGGTTTTGTGAACTGCAGTTCTCCAGAATATGATCAGAAACCTGAGGGGAAGAAAAGTCAGCAATGAAGCACTCATAGATTTGTATCCTCGTTTCCTTTTGGACTTATTCAGCCAGCAAGAAGCCCTGACTTTAACACCTCTCTCTCCTTTCTTCCCCATGCCATTTTCCATCTGTTGCCTGGCCAGGTCATATCATTTCTCCCTCCACAGTACTGCAAGAATTTGACCTTTCTCTGCCCCCCTCACTAGTTCACGTCCTATTACTTTCTCAGGTTGACTACAACAAACTTTCTTTTTCTGGTCTTCCAACCATTGACTCTCCTCAGTCCCCTCACCTGCTTCCAGCACTTTGCTACCCAAATCATTCACCTCTCTCACTGCTCCAACCATGTCACGGCCTCCTTTAAAATCCCTTTAGTAGCTTCCCATCTGCTGCTGGATCTGGCCCCTGGCTCTTACCTTCAAAGCTACGGTGGTGTTTATGGTCTTGCCCCTCCGCACCTCTGATATCCTGCTACGTTCCCACCTGTGACATTTGCTCCTCCAGCTCCACTGCCCTCAACCATCCAAAGGTTTCTTTCTGCTCAAATGACTCTGTCCTTTCTGTCTTTGCTGACCTGCAACACCTGGTGATACCTCCTCTCTAACTTCCTTCAGATCCTTTCTTAACACCGACCCTTTTCTGTGAAGCCTTTGGCACAATGCCTAAGTCTCCGTTCCTTATTGTAATGACAATGAAACTTAAGTATCTGAAACAGCTGCACATTCTTCCCTGTTTATTTTATTTATTTATTTTATTTTAGGAATTTGTAGTCCGCCTTTCTCCTGAGGGCACTCAAGGCGGCTTACAACATATTAAAACACATATAAACATTAACAATTTATAAACACATTAAAATAATTAATTAAAACACTTAAGTTAAAAATAAACAACCCCAGTGGGTCACCAGCATTTACATATATTAAAACCATTTGTTAAAAAGGTCAGCCCACCATGTCAGACATTAAAACTCTCTCACTCTAAACCAGGGGTAGGGAACCTCCGGCCCGCGGGACTGGAGGCTCCACTGACCGCCTGCCTAGTCACTTTAAAATCGGCCTTTCTGCAGCTGCGCAGATTGCCGTTGAGGCCGAGAGATTTCCCTCTCGGCCTCAACGGCGATCTGCGCAGCTGCAGAAAGGCTGATTTAAACTGGAGCTGACGCGGGAAGGCACCGCCTCCCCCGCCCCCGACCCGGAGCCTCAGGTAAGCGTCCGTGGGTGGGTGGGTGGGAGTGAGGAGGGGGGGAAGACGGAGTTCCGAGGGAGGGAGGGAGTTCCGTGGGTGGGTGGGTGGGTGGGAGGGAGGGAGAGTGTTCCGTGGGTGGGTTAGAAGGGTAGATTCGGGGGGGGGGTTTGTCAAATTTGCGGTGGGGGGCCCCAAAAATTTCGGCCACCCTTACGGGCGGCCCGCAGCCAATTTTCCCAATGGGGAAATGGCCCCCCACCGCAAATAGGTTCCCCACCCCTGCTCTAAACCTTTATCCACTCTACTTCCCTTCTCTGTTGTTTCTCTTTGGTCAGTATCTACATCTTGTAAAGTGCTATGTACATGGATGGTGTAATAATAATATTTTGGAATATATGATCCAGAAACCTAGAGTAGATTACAGTGTCCCAAGCCTCCAAAACATGTAGAAATAGCAACATTACAATAATGTTTAAAGTCTTTTGCACTCATCTTTAAAAGGAAATACCCCCATCACCCCGCCTCTCAATCTCATCGACACATTAAAATATTCATTAAAACTCCCCCGCTGACCCATTTTAGCTCCAAATCCTCAGTAAAACTACTAGAAGCTAAATAACCCCCAGAAAAAGCGCACAGAATTTAAATAACAAGCACTACTTGAATCTAAGATCCCCAGGCTCCTTGCAAGTCCCCTTCAGTGGTGCTCTAGGTGACAGCCAACAACATAAGTGAGGCAGGAGTACTTTTAGTCTCTAATATGTTAGCTCTTGTTTTCTAGGATAAGAGCAATCGAGAAAAATTCTACAAAAATTGCGTCCTTGATAGAGAAAACAAGAATGTTAAGGAAGACGCCATCGAAAGCACCTTCACCCCCAAGCCGGAAAATCGATCCTTCTCAACAAATACCAGGTGTGTTGTAGTTGTCTTGTAACTTAGATATCAAGATATCCTATTTCTCCTAATTCAAATTCTGTATTCAAATTCAAATATGTTTTGTAAGCTACCTGACCCCCCAAAAGGCTGAATTGTACCTTAGAAACAGAAGCCTCTTTTGTTGTGGCCTGAAGCAATGTTGGCCCCTGTGGGTGATGATGACCACATTTCTGGTGAGCCATTGTGAAGAAGCAGAGGTGGGTGGTGAGCCATGCCTGCCCCCTTCTCAGACTGCCCTGCTCGTTTCATGTCTGCTCTTCTCCTTCCCCACTTCTTTTTTCAAAGGTTATGTGCAGTTGGCTTGTAGAGGTGGCCTTGCCAACGGAGGTGATGTGGGGCTCATGCTTATTGTTCCATCTCAGAAGGGAAGAGACTTGAGATCATTGTCCTATCCAGCCAACTCTACAGTAAAGGAATTATAGTTTCTATGATCTGCCCCCTTCCTGCCATTTTTTTAAAAAAAATTCTAAGCCCCCAGATTCATTTGGAAGTGGAGACAGAGAAATACATTTTGCCCAGAATAAATTATGCAGATTGCACACTCTTGCATTTTGCTTCCCAGAATTTGAGGTTTTTGGACCGTTTTGCCAAAGGGTGTATTCACACTGCAAGCATAAATTGATTTGATACCACTATAGGTGCCATGGCTGCCTGCAAAGAATCCTGGGAATTCGGTGTGGTGAGGACAACCCTTCTTGTCTCAGTTGAAATGTCTCTATCATAGCGTCACACGTTCCTGGTGTCCTTGGGGTGTCCTCCTTTAGTTATTTTCTAAAGTAACACGAACCAGCTCTTGTTAAGAATTTTATTTCATTGTGAGAATTTTAGGCATATATTTAACTCTCCATGACTTAGGCTGGATCATACCCCCTTGGGGAGGGATTTTTTTTATCTTATTTCATTTACTCTGCACATGTGAATGTATTGGAAAACACTTCAATTAGTGCATGCCGCCGTATACCAAGCGTAAGCCTTGGAGAATTGCTCTGTAGCTGGGTATTAAGCATGAACATACAAAGTTGCCATCTGCTAAGGTTGACCCTTGGTCCATCTAGCGCAACACTGTCTACTCTGGGAGGAAGCAGCAATCCAAGGTCGCGGGCAGAGAGAGGTCCTCCCAGCCCTGTTACCTGAAGATGGCAAGGATTGTCATGCATTCTGCCATTGAACTGTGGCACCATCCACTGCCAGTCCATCCACGAAGCCACCTGACGAGAGTTGCTTCAGCGGCAGATTTTGACAAGTCTGAGGCAGGCGGCAGATTCGAGGTACCTTTCACCCTGAGTCTGCTGCCGGCGCCACTACCTCCCTCCAACCTCCTGCCAATGCAAGCTGCAATGATCTGCTTTCCACTCTAGCGAGAAGTAGATAATTCCTCTCCGTACCGTGCTCCTTGCACAATGCCGTGAAGCCCGGAAGTGTGGGACTTCCAGTTTCATTCACAGGGACAGCACAAATGCGCAGCTCCTGTGAATGAAACTGGAGGCCCCACACTTCTGGGCTTCACGGTAGCATGCAAGAAGCATGATAAGGATTTGGGGGGGGGGGGTGTAGCATAGAGGTGGCAGACCTGGGACGACATCAGGCAGAGTCCCAGGCTGTGCTGCTTCTGGTCCCACTCTTAATTTCACTGTAAGAAGCTACAGAATGTGTGCTTGACTTTCAGCTGCCATCGTCGTCACAACTTTGATTTTGTTTGAATGGTGGTTGCACTCAGTCTGACTTTCCAGATAGTCAGTGCATCGATCGGAGCCATGAGTTCACAGAAAGCATTGCTCTTCTTCCCGTTCTCAAAGGTCTCAACCTGAAAGACTCCCTCAGCGTAGCTGCCCTTACGAAGCACCTTGCTTATCTACGAAGGAAGGTGAAGGAGCTGAAAGAAGACATGTTGACAAAATACATTCCCATGGAGAACGCAGCCAACGTTGAGGATGACCTGAAACACGCCCTGGGCTTGCGAGATGAGGCCGAAAGCGAGAATGAGGCGCTAAAGTTTTGGTATAGCGTCCCCTTTTGGTTTGTCTTGGAAAGGGCTCTGCAGGGTGTTCTCTCCTTCAACAGTAGCAGCACCCATAAGAACATAAGAACATAAGAAGAGCCCTGCTGGATCAGGCCAAAAGCCCATCTAGTCCAGCTTCCTGTATCACACAGTGGCCCCACCAGATTAGGGAGGACAAGACAGGGAGCACAAGACAACAAGATACTTGTATCCTGTCATCCATGCTGTTCATCAGGCAGAGCTGCTGTATTTGTATTTGCGGGACGCATGGAGTGGATAAAAAAACAGAGCTATGTTACCTTGTTCTGAAACAGCACAGAAACAGAGCTATTCTTCAAACAGGAAGAAAGATAGAAAGGTAAAGGAGCTTATGGGAGTTGTAGTCTTTGTGAGGGCTGCTGCTATGGAAGTACTGTACTCCAACTCCTTACAATGTGTACAACTCACATAAGCTCCTTCACCTTTCTTCCTGTTTGGAGAATTTCTGTTGCTGTCTCACTGAGAACAATTAGTCTCTTGGACTGCTAGGAGATCAAATCAGTCAATCCGAAATGAAATCAACCCTGACTGTTCCCTGGAAGGACAGGTACTGAGGCTGAAACTCAAATATTTTGGCCACCTAATGCGAAGAGAGGACTCTCTGGAGAAGACTCTGATGCTGGGAAAGATTGAAGGCAAAAGGAGAAGGGGAAGGCAAAGGATGAGATGGTTAGACAGCATCACCGATGCAACGAACATGAAAATGAATGAACTCGGGAAGATAGTGGAGGACAGGAAGGCCTGGCGGGATATGGTTCATGGGATCACGAAGGGTCGGACACGACTTAACGACTGAACAACAACAACATTTTCAATAATTTCATACACCCCTAAGTTTTACCCTCGACTTATTCATGGGTCAAAGCACAAGGGAGTTTGGACTGTTGGAGGTCTCCTCGGGGTAAGCCCCAGCAGCCACTATGGGTCAAATAACTTGGATCTGCGCCAGCTCAATTGCTGGCGCAAGTCCATGTTGACCCGGAAAGGCAGATCAGGCCCGGGAAAGGGGTTGGGATTCGGTGTGCGCCACCACCACCATTCAGTGTTCTGCCCCACCCCCATCCTCCCCCTGCCCCGTTCCACCCCCTGCGTGGGCTTACCTACTCTGGTGGTCTCTGTCGATCTACCAGCACGTGCGGGAAGGCTCTGGCCTTCCCACTGGCACTCGGGCAGCGCATGCTCCTGGAGTGTGCTTTACAGCTGCTTTGCAGCAGCCGTACCCAGCGGAACAACACGTTAAGATTGGGCTGTAAGTTTAAAAAGGGCTAGAACTCAGCTGAGGCCTTATATAGTTCATGAGCCGAATGACCCTTTCCTGACCCCTTCCAAGCTCCACCACCTGCCCGAAGAGCAGAGTGCCTTAATTAGATAGACCTCCGGCCGGCCTAGATCCTGACCCTCTGCCACCTCTCTGTCACTTCCCGCCTGGAATGATGCCTATGCTGATGAGTGGGCATTGGGGAATGTGGCCCCTGATGCTGAGGGAGTCAGTCCTTCAAGGAAATCTGGCTCTGGCAGTCCCATCTTGGGGTCTCTGGCTTGAGGGGTTCCTGGCTGACATAGGGGCCTGAGTCCAGAACCTTTGTGGCTCGCGCCCATGGCCTCCCTGATCCGGCAGGTTCCTCTCTGTGTGTGTCAAAAGAGTCCTGATTGCTGCTCGACACTGAGGTTAGGACAAGTGAAGCATAAAGAGTGCAAAAGAAAGGGAACAGGATGATAAGAATGAAGAGAGGTCGGAATGGGGAAGCTGAATCTTGAAGGAGTCATGGGAATTTGCTGAGCCAGCCCCATTCATCCTTCATTCTCTGTTTTTGTAGCTTTTACCGAATCACACAGTTTTCCAATGTTGTGGGACTCTGGGAGAATTCAGACAAGAGCATTGAAACCCTGCAGAACCTCATCTCTCAAATGATAGAATATGAGAAACAAGCAAAAGGTAAGGATGGCTTCAGATTTCACCATACCACGGCAGCCACCAAACCCAGGCACCCCCCCCCCCCCAAAAAAAAACACACCCAGAACTGGTTTGTGGTGCATGCAGACATCAGTGGATCTTTGTGGCAGTGGCAAGCAGTCATACCAAAAAGTCTATTGTGTTTGGATTTATTTGCATAAGCAGGGTACTTCTTCCTGGCATTCCCTGTACATCTCCCTTTGGCTGTGCTGCTTCCGAACAAGGCTCTTCCCCGTGCATTTCCCCCCCCCCTTGGCTCTTCTACAGTCCCACATTTGTTTTTACCCCTCCCTGCTTGTTCTGTTCTCATGTTGTAGTCCCTGTGACTTTTGGCATATTACCCTTCTCTATTCATCAAGAAGGTTCCTGTCTTTTTGATCCCTCTTCAAGAGGTGGTGTGAATCGCCCTAATCTCACTTTTGCCAGCTGACTCCCTTCAGTCCCTTGCTTTCTTGTCTGGTGTGGACTGAGAACCCTCTGGACCGGGACTGTGTCACTTCTGTACAATAGTTTGTGCAATTTGAGCTGTACTTCACCAGCGTGGGGAGTAGGGGTGAACTTGGCCCAGAGTTACCAGCAGTCAGGCCTTGGCCCCTGCAACAGTAGTGCTCTCTTTCTGCTGCAAGTGAGCTAAAGTGAGTTCTGTGCTTCCAGGACACCATTTAGGTTGTCGTACCAGCATACCTGAGTGCTCAGTCAGCTAACCTCCAGGGCCAGTCCCTCTACCTCACCAGCCCTCAGATCTTGCTCCTCCATCTGAGAAGTTTGTCTCTGGCATGGGAACATTGTATAAATAAGGTGTTGGTCCCAGTCCCTTATATCCTTGTTCGTTTCCTGAGATCTTGACTCCTACCCCTGGCCCAACAGACTGACAATCAGGTTCTTTGGACCACAGAATCTGACTACCTGGAGTTCAGCCTGACCCTTTCTGAAGCCTGACAGAGAAGTATTTTAGGACTCATCTACTCTAATAACCAAGGAACCCTTGGGATAGTAGTTCTATCAAGTGGATAGTGATTCCTAAGAGATCATTCTCGGCCCCCTCGCCAAATTACAACACCCAGGATGTTTTGGAGGAAGCCATGACATTAGATGTGTACATGGGGTGTCCAGCAGTACACCTTTCTAGTGCAGAACTGCCCTTTAACGTCTCCCATGCTTTCTGATGTTAGTGTTAGTCTCCCACCCCAGGGCTAACTAAAAATATGAATGGTTAATTTCTCAGGTGTGGCTGCCTCCAGCATCTCAAGTGTATTTGAATGTGACCCAACCAAAAGCAAAGAGGCTGAAGATCTCATTGAATACATTGAAAGGTAAGGTGAGCGGGTGCTGCATGGATCTTCCAATCTCCTTCCCCACTCTTTTCCTTTGCTAGGCGTATTTATATTCAGGTTTTAAAAAATAATAATATTTATCATATGAGAGGTCGTAGCACATCAAGCACATGTCATCTCTTCTCCCCATCCTACTTTCCCCCACCACACTAGATTTCTGTACTGGACTCCAGGGCAGTAGTGCAGTGAAGAACTGTGCATGCGTTCTGTGACAGATGGTGCCCTACCTCTGCCACTATCTCCCCATTCCCCCCACTGAATCGCCCTCATCTCACTTTTCCAGCTCCTCTATAGCTGCCAAGCATAGCGTTCCAGTGGGCCCCAGAGTGGGCAGATGAAAACAGGGTGTGTCTGCAGCCAGAACGCTGTGAATTCCCTGTCCTTGGTAAAAGGAATCGGGGAGATATGTCAGGGAGTAATGTGTCTCCCCAATGCATTCATGATGGCAATCAAATCTGCAGAGGAGCAGAATGTGTCTCCTCACTTCCCTCCTACCTCTCCATGGTTCACTCTCATTGATCAGGGAAAACAGCAGGAAGATGTGGTTTGCTTCCCTCTGCAACCGTCCTGGTGTACACTGCAGAGCATGGCTGGAGCATGGAAAGAAGTTTGACTAGAGCACCTGGCTTGCCCAGCCTCTGGCACCAGACCTGTCTGTTGCCCTCCCCTTGCCAATGGGATTGTTCTTGCATCCACCATTTGTCCTTTAAAACTGTATGTTTTAAATTCTGTTTTAGGTTCAATGAATTATTTTCCCGTGGGCAGTATGAGGCTGCAGCGATATATGCAGCAAACTGTCCCAGAGGCATTCTCCGGAATGAAGAAACCATGGAGAAATTTAGAGGTATGGAGAGAGAGAGAGAGAGAGAGAGAGAGAGAGAGAGAGAGAGAGAGAGAGAGAGAGAGAGATATGACTTTGTAGACCAACCAAGATAGAAGGTATTCTCTGTTTCTGGAGAAGGATATCAGGAGTGACTTGTCTCTTCCCATTTGTTCTTGAGGCAAGGCTTATGCAAAAGAAGAGTCTGTTGGGAGGAGAGCCCCTCCCAGTTCCGGTCCTGCCTCTTGAGATGGGGTGATCACTCGGAGCTCTCTTCCCAGTGGGACTTCACTAGCTTTGCAGTGACTGGAAGTTTCTCCCCCACCCTTCCCCATGTCCTAGCTAATAAATTAGGACAAGAGGAGATCCAACCAAATTATCTTCTTTAAGAAATCTCATCATCTTCATGCCCCCATCATACCTCCTCCAGCACCTAAGAAGGCAAAGAGTGGAGCTTTTCAGAACATAAGAGCATAGGAAATTGCCTTATTATACCGAGCCAGTGTAGCTGGTCCATCTAGCTGGGCAGCCGCTCTAGGATTTCAGACAGGAAATGTCTCCGCTCTACCTGCAGATGCTGGGGATTGAACCTGGGACCATCTTCATGCTGTGCTACTGAGCTGCAGCCCCTCCCTGCTTCTTTCAAAATGGCAAAGAAAGGAGGCCCACAGCAAGTGCCACAGTATTTTCAAGGAAATGCTTTTTTCTGACATCTTCACCCGTTTTAAAGGCGGATCCACACCGCAGGTGTCTCGGCACGTATGTGTCCGGTGTCCCACCCCCAGGTTCAAACAACGGGCTCTGATTGGCTGAACGCGAACGCCGGCAAAGTGGAGTCCAACTCCACTTTGCTGGCGTTCGCATTCAGCCAATCAGAGCCCGTTGTTTGAACCTGGGGGGGGACACCGGACGCATACGTGCCGAGATGCGTGCGGTGTGGATCCGCCTTAATTGCTACGCTTCCAGTGTGGGAGAGGCAGTCAGGCTCCCGTCCCCTACCTCCTCTTTGTTCCGCCTCCCTTGTCCAAACTGGGCCACCCAAGGCGGCTCACAATATAGAGTTTAAAATCACGATCAATAAGCACAAGCAAATAGAACTGGCAGATAAAAAGAATAACATCAAAAGCATAACAAAACATGGAAAGAACTAGCATCCTAGCCAATGTGCAGGCAGAAGGGTCTTTTAGAAGGCAACAGAGTGCCACAAGTGAAGCACCTGTGAAGGAACCAAACAGGAATCCTGAGGCAGAGAGTTCCACAGAGCAGGTGCCACCGCTGAGAAAGCCAGGAGTTTACCCGGTTAGAATGTCACATGTGTGCAGAGAGATGTTCTCAGCAGCTTTCCCTTGTAATTCACCACAGCCTGACAGTTTTTGGATGCATTTATCCAATTCATGGTTATTTTATTAATCTGTTTTCTGTGCATTCTAATACAATGTTACTACCTTGCATGCTCTGTGATTGGACGAACTCAGAAATTCAAATAAATATCTCCTGCTGCTGCTCATTATTCCCAACTTCCAGTCGCCCATTCCTTCCTCCGCTTACCCTGAATCCACAGTCCTTTCTAAGCATTTCCGAATTATTTGAATATTTTCAGCAGAATAAATTAGGCAAAATAAGCAAAGAGATCCCCATGCCCTTCCTTTCAACAATTTATCCTGAGCACAGAAATGGGCCCCCTGGATGGAGAATCTGATTCTCTGGGTTAGTGCAGAGAACAAGCAACCCCAGGCACAACAAGACTTCCTTCGACTTTCTTCGGACTCCTTTGTAACTCACTGAATTCTCTCTCCAGCTGTTGGCCACGTTAAAGGGAAGGTCCTGCCCCTGTTGACGTACTGCGAAGCTCTCATAAACACCAGTTTGGCCATTAAGTATGAACTTCCTGAAGGTTTGGCTGCAGAGGCCATCAAATGTGCCTTGAGTGAGGAACGGTTAGATCTGGTGATGCACTGGGTCACCCTAGAAAAGTAAGTGAACCCTCCCCAAGCATTCCTGGCTCCCCCTCCAAAGATACGTTTTTGATTGCACTAATTCTTAAGGCCATTTATTTAACACTTTTAAGCCTGGCCTGATGAGCTTAGTTTTTTCATTAGTTACTAGCAGGTGGTTCAGGTCTGTGGTGAGGGAAAGAGAACTTCAACCCTTAGCTCTTCCCCCCCCCATGGTCCCACATTGGGGGGGGCGACCTGCTCCAGATACTCTTTACCCTGGAAAAAGCCGCCTGCTAAAGCCCCCTCTCCTCTACTGTGATCCCAGCCTGTGGGAGGCCCTGATATGACTGCCATTGACGATAGAAGAAAATGTGCCCATTGCCCCCCATACCACTTTAAGTGCCATGTGTAGCTTGGCCCTCAAAGCGCTCTCTGCTACACCGCCATGGCATACAGTGGAGTTGCGCTCTGAAACTGGAGCCTGGCTTCATCAGTGTCTCAAACCAGGTGTGACACTCAATGCGTCATTGGTGCTTCTGCTTAAACAAATAATTAAAATAGTTGCACAGAGGGTTGGGATTGGGACTATGTATTAAGAACATAAGAAGAGCCCCGCTGGATCAGGCCAAAGGCCCATCTAGTCCAGCTTCCTGTATCACACAGTGGCCCCACCAGATGCCTCAGGGAGCACAAGACAACAAGATACCTGTGTCCTGTCGCCACTCCCTTGCACCTGGCACAGAGAAAACCTACTCCTACAACCAGGAGGTTGCTTATCCCCATCATGGCTTGTAAGCTGTGATGGTCTTTTCCTCCATAAATCTGTCCAATCCCCTTTTAAAGGCATCCAGGCCAGGTGCCATCAAGTGTGGCAAGGAGTTCCACAGATGAATTACACGCTGGGTAAAGAAATATTTTCTTTTGTCTGTTTTAATACTCCCTCCACTCAATTTGAGTGGATGTCCCCTAGTTCTAGTGATGTGTGACAGGGAAAATAACTTCTCTCTATCCACTCTCTCCATCCCATGCATAATTTTATCCCCCCTCAGCCGCCTTTTTTCTAGACTGAAGAGCCCCAAACGCTGTAGCCTTTCCTCATAAGGGAGATGCCCCAGCCCATTAATCAGTTTGGTCGCTCTCCTCTGCACCTTTTCCAGTTCCACTATATCCTTTTTGAGATATTGAACCCTTTCCCCTTCTGTCCCAGTGAAAATGGACACGGACACGGACACGGACACGGACACGGACACGGACACACACACACACACACACACACACACACACACACACACACACACACACACACACACACACACACACACACACACACACACACACACCCTTCGCAGCTGCTATTATGAGGGAAGGAAGCATTGGCATCAATGGAAGCTTCGTTTTCATCACCACTGCAGCACCAGCAAGAAAGGCTTCAAGGCACCACGTTCCCAGTCTTGATATCCGCCACCCCCTGAAGCTTCTGTTTTGATCATAGTAATTTGAAAAGATGGAAGCACAAGTCACACATTTAACGTCACATCTGGTTTATCTCTTAAGCCCAGTGTCTGTGCAAGCAGGCTGAGGTGAGGCGGGGGGGGGGGGGAGGCAAATGGCCATCTGTGACTAGTGTGATGCAGACAGAAGGGCTCTTTCTGATATTTGAACACATTTGTGAGATTTGTCCTCTGATGTGAGAGCAAATTGGTTCTCATCTTCCTCTGAGAGTAGAACTAGATCAAATGGGTACAAACGGCAGGAGAGGAGATTCCGGTTGGATATCAGGAAGAAATTAACGGTAAGGGCAGTTGGGCAATGGAACAGATTGCTGAGGGAGGTGGTAGATTCTCCCTCACTGGAGTTCTTCAAGCAGAGGCTTGACAGGCACCTGCTGGAGATGCTCTAGGTCAGGGGTTCTCAACCTTTGGAGGCCCGGGTACCCCTATCACGGTCCAATTTTCTGAAGTACCCCCTGCTAATTAACTGCTAATTAATTGGATTAATCAATTAAGAAATTAGGTAATGTTAAATAAAAAGTACTAAAACAATTTTAAATGTGAAAAATGTCTTATTTAACTCTGTGTGTGTGTGTGTGTGTGTGTGAGAGAGAGAGAGAGAGGGGGGGGGGGCTCTTCCCTCCCTCACCCCACCGAAGTACATTTTCCAAAGTACAAAAATAAGCCCAAAACCAAAATCAGAGAGACAGAAGGGGGAGGTACCTCCGAAAATAATTAAAATCCATATTAATTAACACTTAATTAGCTGCTGATGGGGCAGAAAAGGGGCAGGGCTTGGAGTACCCCCAGCAAGAGGTCCGCGTACCCCTAGGGGTACCCGTACCACAGGTTGAGAACCTCTGCTCTAGGTAGAGGATTTCCTGCTACAGGCAGGGGGTTGGACTAGATAACCTTGTGGGTCACATCTAACTCGATGATTTGATAATTGTGTTACCTTCCCAGTGGGGGACACACCCAAGTAACATCAAAAGCCCCAACCTATGTGGTAAGCATCCACAGCGCAGTTCCTCCTCATGCCAACATTACCTCCATTTCTGGGAGGGGCAATACACACATGGGAAGGAGCTGAGTCATAGACTTCTCCCATTATGTTACATTGGCCTCTTGTTGGTCAGAACAGGGAGGCCTTTATGCTGTCGTTTGGTTTCTCCCAGCAGGGAGCTTTGTCCACATCAATCTTTTTACCATGTAACTCCAGCCCATTGGGGAGGATCGTGGTGGAAGTGCCCTAAAGTGCCTATTTATTCAACCCACACAGGGTACCAGCCATGCCCTTCATGCTTTGCCATCATCACCTTGCACAAAATAAACTTGTGCTCCAGTATGCATTGCAGGGGGTTGTAGCAGTGGTCAAGAGGCCTTGCAGAGGGGCTTGTCCATCATTCCTGATCTCATCGGGACCCCCAGATAAGCTTCAGAGGGATACAAGAATTCCTCGGAACAGAATCTGAAAGCTTCTGCTGTAAAGATCGAGGATGCTGCACTACATAAGTGATTCTGTTTGACTCTGAAATTCTTTGCACTGGTTCAAAGTCCTAACCTTTATGAAATGAGTTTTGTTGCCTTATTTCCCCCAGACTGACCCTCTCTGAAGCCGCTGGTGATGCAATTTACAAGTATGCGGATGTGGATAAGCATCACAGGTCCCAATGCTTTGCTTTGGCTCAGATTGCCTACTGCCAATGCAAGATACACAAGAAAGCCGTTCTGTGCATGTGCAAACAGGGCCAGCTCTATGGAGCCTTGGACTACCTCTACCAGGTCCAGCCCCTTCCCGCAGGTAGGTTTCAAAGCTGCCTTTATTGTTTATCTGTTTTATATCCACCCAGTCGCCTTGCCAGAACCTTGAGGCAGCTTTCAAAACCATTAAGAGTATAGTATACAAATACCATACATCCCGTGAAAACAATGTTAAAACAACAGAGCATTGGCCAGCCTAGATAAATAAAACCAAGATGGCAGTGAAATCAACCAAGTGGACCAGTGTAGAGGGCGTTCTGAAGTAAGAAGGTCCACAAGGAGAGTGCCTGCTGGGACAGCCTCATTCCTTCTAGCTACCTCCCTGACCTCTGGCTGGGCCAGAGAAGGGCTTCCTTTCCCTGATGATGAACGTGGAGTTCACAGAGAAATATAGATGGGAACGGGTGTTTTTCCAAGCTTTTATATTCTGTTGTTCATACACCATAGGACTTGGGCCAGCTTGTCTAGGGGAGAGATGTCTCGTCATCTGTCCAACTGCCGGAAAGTCTCTCCAAGACCTTATTCCCTCATTGCATAATTCTTTCTTGCACGGCGTCTGCTGTGCAAGAAAGGCTAAAATGCCTGACTTATGAATAGATCCACTGGCAAGAAGTTCTTCCCAAGCTTCAGATCCACTGTTCCCATGATGCCTGTTTTGACTTTTTGGGGAAGTGATGTTCCTCTTTAAAGAGGGACTGGCTTTCCTGCATCCAAGCCCAGAAGTGGAGCACTAATCAGGATTTGTGCAATGTACAGAATCCCAGAAAAAATAGCTGGTGCAAACATATCTTGTAATGTGTATAGAGTTCCATTTTTCATTATCGTGGCTAATACCCGTTGGTGGACCTGTCCTCCTGTGAGTTTATCTGATGCTCATTTTAAACGATCTAATCTAGTGGCCATCGTCATGTCTTATGGCAGTGAATTCTATAAGATACAGTACTATCCTATGCATGATGACTCAAAAAAGAGTCAGAGAGTTCAGTAAGCATACTCTTAAGAGCCTTGAGAGTTCAGTAAGCATACTCACAAGTAAGTAAGCATAGGATTGCAGTTTATTGAGTGAAGCCCTTCTTCTTCTCTGCCAGCCTCGACCTGTTGCCAATTAAGTTGCATTGTTTTGGCGACAGAGAGAATATTTCTATCTATTCCCTCTTTTCACATTGTTCATAATTTTAAAACAAGTTTTAGATGTCTATGTGGAGGATGTATAATTTTCTTGGTAGCTGCTAACCACAATGGCCAAAACTGCCACTTACCTTTTCAAAGGTCTCTGCTTAGCAGATGCTGGAGATTAAAGGTAAGGTAAAGGTATCCCCTGACAATTAAGTCCAGTCGTGTCCGACTCTAGGGTGTGGTGCTCATCCCCATTTCAAAGCCGAAGAGCCAGCGTTGTCCGAAGACGCCTCCGTGGTCGTGTGGCCGGCATGACTCTCCTTGCTGCAGCGCGTAGCATGCGGCTGGAACACGGAGCGCTGTTTACCTTCCCGCAAGCGGTACCTATTTATCTACTCGCATTGACATGCTTTGGAACTGCTAGGTTGGCAGGAGCTGGCCAAGCAACGAGAGCTCACCCTGTCGCGGGAATCGAACTGCCGACCTTTCGATCGACAGCTCATGGTTCAGTGGTTTAACCCACTGCGCCACCCGCTGGAGATTAAAACCAGGAGACAAAAACTGCCCTCGTCCTCCACTGGCAAATCTCTGTGGGCATTTCTCAGGTTTGCACCTCCTTTCTGCTTGCTTCCAGAGGATTATATCTTCCTACTGAAGCAATGTCCAAGTACGGAACTCATCCGCTGCCTGACCACGAAACGGAATGGGAGACCAGCCCTCTTGTCCCTCGGGATGACGCTACTCACGCTCCTTAACACAGAACAGAAACTCTACTGCCTACGATTGTTGGAGGAACTTGCCATGGAAAAGGGTGAGTTCAGCCAAACTTTGCAAGCACTTCAGTGGAAATGGAACTGCATTTGCTTGCCTTGGTCCCATTCCTCACCTGTGCCTCAGGGGTACTCATGGAGGGTAGGTTGCTAAGTGGCAATCAGCCATGAAAGCTAAATAGATCCTCCATGCCCAGAGGCAGTATACCTTTGAGTAGCAGGTGCTGGGAACAAGCAGAGGAGGGCTGTTGCCTTCACACCCTGCTCTTGTGCATCTCAGAGGCATTCAGCTGACCTCTGCTGAAAACCGAATACAGGACTAGTCTGATCCAGCAGGGCTCTTCCTTCTATTCTTATACTTTGCCCCTTTCCCCCCTCTCTTTGTTGTCTCCCTCACTGTTAAAGTCTAGGTTGTAAACTACCTGGGGAAGTGTGGTTAAGATTTCTGATTCCCTCCCCACAATTTTTTGCCTGTTGTTCTCTATCTCTATCTTTCAATTCCCCCAGAGGCTCCTGAGGTGGCTGAGCATCCTAAAGAAAGGCTGCTGAACCATCCAGATGCGGTAGGCATTGTCCCGGGATGATTCCCTGAAACACTTTGAAATCAGCACCATGGTGGAAAGCTCACATAAGCCAAGTAGACCCGTTGTTTTGTGTCTTCTCATCTGGCTTTCCCAGGAACAGGCGATCCCAGCCAGCCCACCTGCTGGGATTGGCATGTGTCAGTTGATTGGGAAATCCCCATCCCCCTGTCTAGGTCAGAGGACAGGTAGGGGTCCCCAGGTAGTTGTAGTATTGGATGAACTTTTGACATCATCAACCCTAGGTTTTTTTAAGCCACACGGAGTGCTTAGGTGCGTTGTCCCAGTTTGTCGTTGAAAGCAGTTGCTGCTTTGTTAAAGGTACAACCGCTCACCATGTGAATGTAAGGACCAGAAGCCTGGAATTATGTAACTAGGGCAGGGAATGTGCACAGTTAGCCATGTTAGGGATTTGTTTCATTTTCAGTTTATCCTTTAATCTCCTTGCCAACCTTTGCCACAACCCCCTTTGCCTTTGCGGTTTGGTCAGTTCCTTGCTTTTATCCCTTGCCTATCCTTATCCATTGTTTTTGTTCCTCTGCTTTTTGCTAATTTTTTTGTACTTTTTATTGATCTACCTGCCTGGCATAACTTCACTCAGGAGGAAATGGGTTTGCCATGCCTCTCAGACCGTCACATTCTGCTACTGGATCTTGGGGCT
Source organism: Plestiodon gilberti rubricaudatus (assembly GCA_026170595.1). Classification (NCBI taxonomy): domain Eukaryota; kingdom Metazoa; phylum Chordata; class Lepidosauria; order Squamata; family Scincidae; genus Plestiodon; species Plestiodon gilberti. Next base: position 9,777,590 of record JANXHW010000001.1, read on the forward strand.
CTCTGGTAACCCGCAAGATGGGCTTTCCCACGGGACACTCTTTCTGTCTGGGCTTCCAAGTCTTGGGTGGTGGCAGCAGAGAGACTGGAATCCATTGTTCCTGGGAAAGCCAGGCAGCAGAGAGAGTTTCCCAATCAATCCCAGTCTCCCCAGAAGAATAAGCAGAGGGTAACGAGTGGGGTGCTAGTTCTCACTGCTGTTCCCATTTTACCCTTTCTTTCCCAGGCAAAGATCTGAATTTTGTTTTACTACGGTATTATTATTATTATTATTATTATTATTATTATTATTTGCTTGTTTCTCTGTAAAGTATACTGTACATTGATGGCTGTATGTAACTAATAGCGAAAATAATATAAATATAGGCTTACCATATCGCCGACCGGGACACACGGAAATGCCCTTAAGGGAGGCGGGGGGAGGGGCGATAGTAGCCGGAGCGACGCTCCGGCTACTATCGCCCCTCCCCCTGCCTCCCTTAAGGGCATTTCCGTGTGTCCCGGTCGGCGATATGGTAAGCCTATAAATATATTATGGCCAAGACTGCACAGGGGTTTGGAAGGCCCATATCTCTATTGCAGAGCACGTGCCTTGCATGCAAACATTGTCCTGTTCAGGCCCCAACATCTTCAGTTGAAAGCAGATGTGACTTTAAAAACATCTTTCCCCCTCCTTTGTGCTTGTGTGTGTGTGTGTGTGTGTGTGTGTGTGTGTGTGTGTGTGTGTGTGTGTGTGTGTGTGTGTTGTGCTGGGACCCCCATCTGGATTGGGACCACAGTGCACAGGGAGGGTTTTTTTCCCCTTGTGCTGAAGTCCTGATGAACATCAAATCCATCAGCCCCCTGCTGCTATTTGCCCCAAGAGGGAAGCTGCCACTGGAGTCAATGACTGCCCCTTTGGAAGTTATGAACATTGACGTCACTACAATAAACCTTTGATTTAATGGACCTCAATTCAACAGACTTTGGAAATAACACTCCATTTCTGAGGTCTGCAGAGGTCTACCTTACAGAGAGCTCTGTAAGATGGTTAAATGTTGGAAGGAGCTCTGGGGCAGGCCGCTTACTCCCTTCCAGGATTCCCGTGGTAGTGCTGCTGCCGTCACTCTCCTCTCCTCCCTCCCTTGAGCAGGGGGGCGCCCTAGGAATGGAGATGTTTCTCCATTCCTGAGGAGAGCCCCTCCTCTCCATTCCCAGAGCCCCCGACTTGAGGGTGGAAAGGAGAGTGGCAGCACCGGAGCCAAGGGAGTTCTGGAAGGTAGGTAAGCCTGACTCCAATCCCCCTCCCACATTTACCCACGTAAGAGAGCTCGACCAGTGCAACTGCTTCTCTCTCCACCAGGACACTCTAGGAATGGAAAGGTTCATTCCTGGAGAACAGAGCAGAGCGGTAGGGCCAAGGGAACTTTCTAAAGTAGGGGTTTAATGGACTAATAGGGGGAAGTGGTTTAATAGGCGTTCAGAATTAATGGACAACCCTTCCCCCATTACTCCATCAAATTGAGGGATTCTAAAAAGATTTATTTTCTATTTTCCTATTCCTTCTTTCCTATTTTTGTATCTTACCTCTATTTGCGGAGACCCTATCCGGGTGGACAATGCATTAATATTTTCCAGCTGGGAAAAGATGAATTAATTTAGGATCCTAACACTCCCTGATTGTATGCATCCCTCCCTTTGATGAAATGAGATGTGGTAAAATGTCCTTTTGTGTGTGTGTGTGTTTTTCAAATGTATTTAGGTACATTGGAACAAATGATTGTAAATGATCCTGAGTGTACTGTGGAGGGGTGGAAGCAGATAGCAGAAACATGCCTGAACACCAGGAGAGATAAATTGTTCACAGTCCTTATCTCGATCCTCGCTGCACAGGAAGGAGTGGTTGAAGTTCCTTCAAATGATGCAGATGCTGAGTTGATGAGTCACGTTTTCTTGTAATTTTCCTGCAAAGCACAGGGGGGAGCTCTTTGACCTAGGAGTTGCTTCAGCTGGTTGCATGAGCCAGAAGAAGATCTATGAATACTCTCCTTAAAAAAAAATCTCTCTGTATATACTATATGTAATACCTATGTATCTGTTTTAACTGGGAAATATGTTCAGCATGGCATAGTGTCTTCATTGTGTTCATTACTGACACTTGTCTCTCATATCACTTGTTGCTTTACTTTTCATAGTTGTTGGCTGCATTCAAACATCACATACCCAATCTTCCAAATGGTTTTTTTTTGCCCATGCTCCTTCCCATCTCCAGACTCGCATGCAGCTTAGAGAAGACTTCCTGTTTTCTTCAAACCAGTTTTTCATGATGAAGCAAACTGATCTGTGTTGTGATCCCTTCAAACCAGAATTGCAAACAAGATCAAATTATGGTTTGTGATCCTGGTTTAAAGGGGTTGGTCAAAATACAGTTTGCAGCATCACCGCAAGCTATGGTTTGAGGAGACCAGGAAGTCTTCTGTTACACAAGGACGAGGAAGTAAGAGGAGGGAGGCACACTTCTCCCTCCAAACCATGGTTTATGTGCCATCTGAATGTGGCCATTATCAATAGCACTATTTCTTTATTGGACAAGAAGAAAATTGTCAAAAATGTCCAAAAATGCAATAATATGATACATGGGAACCTCAAACGCATGAAAGACAACAGTTTAAAAAAAGGATTATGCTTTCTTCAGTCAAATAGCTAATTATTCACCATTTATGACTGAGAGCACAATCCTGTGTAAAGATCTGGGGGCGGCCTTAGAGCCGCCGGATCCTATCTCTGTTCTGGGCCAATATTGATCGGCCTGGAGGTCTACTCGGGGGAAGGGGATGTTCACAGCTACTGTAATATAATTCCTAGCATCTGTGCTCAGCTGTTTCCTATTTTAAAATTTTGTTTTTATTTACATCATCAGCACAATATAAATCAGTTCAGTGTAACAATATGCAGTCTTTTACTTTGTTTCACACACAAAAAAATTGCCTACAGTGGTTAATATAACTGTTTTGCTAGGATCCAGTAACTAAAAGATATGGTAAGTGTTGCATCATGTAGTAAATATAGCAAACTCTTTCACAAAGCTTGGAAGGTGCTGACAATTTATTTTTTCATATCTCAGCCACAATTTTTTTTCAAGAGTTTGAAGTTTGCCAAACAGACAATGTTCTGATTTGATAAGTGAGTTTTTGCAGCATTGGCCAATTTTTACATCCTATAGAGTTAACATGACCATGCAGTTTTCTTTGCCCATTTTACTATTGCCATGAACTGTTGTCACCTGATTGAAAATTAATTAACATTATCAGCGTTTCCCCTCATTTAGAGCTTCCCTGCATTTATAGTGTGTTATATTTATAGTGTATCAGTCTTTGGAACAGGATGGTCAACATTGCAGGTGCAGGGGAAAGAGGGGAGGGGCTGAGTTGTGGTAACAACTTGCCCAAGGCTGCTACCTAGTTCATTGTTGAGCTGAGATTTTGAACTGGAGACTTCCTGGTTCATAGTTCATGCTTTTGCTCTCTATGCTACAGCCTTCGAGCTGAAAATATATACAGTAGATTTAGAAGAAAGGGAGCTAGTACCCTACCCTAATGCAAAAAAAAAAAAATACCGTCAGGACAGGAGATAAATTATCTGTTAACTGTTAATTTATTCAGTTTGGACACAGTAAATTAACTGTTCACTGCCCCTTTAAGCACTGCACGAACTCCCCCTCCTTTTCTTCTTTTTGCCTGGGAGAAAGCCTGCTGCAGTTCCCTGTTCAGAGTCTTGCCAGGGAGTTGCATAGACCCCTATTAACATTTATTCGTTCTTTAAAGAACAGGTATACCACCTTTCAGTCAAATTTCAAGGGTGGCTTTCAAAGTGGAAATATAACAGTAAAACCACAGTTAAAAATACACAGCAATTAAAACAGCTGTTAAGAGCAACAAATAAAGCCGTTTAAAATGCGTATGTCATACTGTACAATCCAAGGCATGTACTGTATGTTGGAAGTCCGGTTCAGATCAGAGGGGCTTATTTGTAGGTAAGCATGTTCAGGATTGTCACTTTCATTGCCAATAACTACGTGGGACCTGAATTCAGTACACAAGGACTAACAGACAATGCACTTCATTAATTTCTTTGTGGGGGTGGTTGGAAAGAAAATATAGCCAGGCTCTTTTATTTGTGAACAAGGGCTTTTTAAAACAGATTCCAGTCGATACAATTTAATATTTATAGATCCCTAATGCAGTCTGACTGTGGAAAGATAACTGTCGCTTTGCCCAAAAGCATGACAGTTGTTTCCTAAGGGCATAATTCTGCCTTGAGACTCTGTAAACACTCTCTCTCTCTCTCTCTCTCTCTCTCTCTCTCTCTCTCTCTCTCTCTCTCTCTCTCTCTCTCTCTCTCTTCCATGCACTCCCTCGAGTTGCCTGTGGAAATCGGAATACAGTACTGAATCTCAGCTTGTGAAGCAACCGAAGGAGTCTGACATGGTTTGTGCTGCTGGTTTACACACAAAACACTGCAACCTTGGGAACAAGACAGTGATCAAAGGCAGCCTTGGGCGTCAGGCAAATTTGGGCCTGCCCTACACAGAGCTGTGCAAATGTGAGGGTGTGAGAGCCTGGAAAGTGCAGTGCTAACCTGAGCAGGAAATGTCACTTCATATAGCTGATGATCCTTGATCCACTAAATCCATAGGCTATTTGTTTGAATGTATTTGTAGCCTGCCTTACGGGACATTATGCCAAGGCAGCCTTAGAAGCTCAAATTATACAAAAAATATAATAGCTTAAATAAATATAAACACCACTGTATAAACAATAGGATCTAAAGCATTCAAACACTCAGAACGGTGGCAGATAAACCAACCATTTCCTGAAAATTAAAAGTTCTGAGTAAATAAAATTGGTTTGACATGTTTCCAGTGTTTTTTGTTTTTCTCAGGCAGACGGGCAGCAAAAGTTAATCTCAAATGAACCAAAGAGGGAGCTGCACCAAATCAAAAGAAGGGGAGGGGGGAGGCAAAATCTCAAACAGGTGCTTAGAACCAAATAATATGCTTGTTACTCCTGACACTACAGTTTGGCCAAGCCTTGCTGCTCAAGGGCACCCAAAATGGTTTTGATGCTGTCCAAGACTCCACATCAATGTGAGTCCCAGCCAGGTTAACACCTACTTAATCCCAGGCCAATGCAGTGTATGGTGGGCCCCACCAGACCCCATTCCCACCATTTGTCAAGCCATGTGACATCACCAGTTCCTGCCTCCAGAAAACCCAGATTTTTGGATACACTTGACCTGGCAATCCTATAAGACACATCTACACTAAAAACCTTAATAGGTTTTAAACTACTGTACTTCTACTGTTACGACATTGTCAGGCCAAAGCAAAGTCTGCATGCGGCCATATCAATCTGGATCATGTGTTCTCCAAATCAGGATTCTGAAGGTCAGTTGCAGGCACAGGGGGCGTGAGTCTGAAGTGCATTAGGCAGAAAGAATTACTCTGTTGCCCAGGCAAGAGCAAGAGATGAGGTTCCTAAGAAGTATTTATGCCAGGGCTGACCAATCCAGAGGTTTTCTCTGCCTGGGGATGGGACAGGACAGACTCCGTTCAGCTCACTAGATCCCATTGTACAGGTCTCTGCAGAAAATGGTCACCCTTGTTAAATGCCTTGGCCACCAAATGCTATCCCCAAATTACAAAAGTCCTGGGCAAGTAGCTTCAACACATCTGGGGCGGCCACCACTATTACCTCTCCACATAATCTGGCTGTCTGAACTCGCAGTGTAAATGGAGAATTAAGAGAGAGAGATCCACTGATATGAAATGGCACCAAAGAAGGAACATGCCTAGTTACAAGGAAGTTCATACAGTATATTATAAGGCGTTTATTTGCTGTTTTTGTCCCCTTTAGATGGTATCAGTTTTAGACAGTCTTTGACATGTCACTTTTAAATAAGATATAGTAATAAATGCCTAATAAGAAGAACAGGAGGCTGGTTCTTCTATACTGCCTGAAGTTGGACACATGCTCTGCAGTTACATCCTGAAAGAAGCATGCTTTTCTTAGCTGCATGAACCAGGAAGTATCAACATGGCTCTTAATGAGAGGGGATCAGTTCCCTGCTGTAAACGTGCGGATATTCCTGTGTAAGGCATTCTTTGTGCATGGGGCGGGGGTGGGGGGTGAACTGGGGCTTCCAGAAATCTGGCTCATTACCTCTTGTGCCACCAGCACTCTGGTTCTATTACTGCCAGCCGGGCAGGCTGTGTTTAAGGGGTGCCATCTAGTCAGCTGTCCCCACCTGCCTGAGCAGTCAGTCAGCTGACTGCAAGAGAGCCAATCCCTGCTCACCAAGACCTATAAAACCCTGATCCCAGAGCTGGCTCCTCAGTCTGAGCAACTTGTCTTTGGTTTGAGAACACTGTCCTGGCATCGTGTTCCTGTCCCTGACTATGCACCTGCCTCTGACCCCTCTGGTTTTTGTTTGCTGTTCTGGAACTTGACACCTGCATTTTTGGCCACACACCTGTTTCTGGCCCAGTCAGACTGATAGATAGCCAGCTCCCCCCTGGGTCTCAGAATCTGATGGCCTGGAGCCTGAACTCCCTCTGTGTGGTCATCCAATCATCCAACACAAGTGAGAAGGACAATGGCATCACTACCTTATTATGAATGGCACCCGGCCAGCACCCATGGCGGTGGGGTGACCCTCGTTGCCTGTTCTAACTTTGGCCAAAGCCAGGTTGAAGTGAAGCCTGTGAGCCAGATCCAATGTGCCTTTTTCCTGTTGCCTCCAACATTCCTCCCTCCTCCTCTTCCTGTGCTCCTCCTGTAGGGCCAATGGCATCTGGGCACATCCTCAGCCTACCTCGGAATCCTGGTACAGATAGGAATCCTGGTACAGATGGTACACAGAGATGGAGCATTCAAGCAAGAGAGAGGCATGTGAGATGAGCTAGTCAGGGGGTGGCAGCTTCATGGTGGTGCAAGAGGCTGGGGTGGGGAAAGGAATTAGTGCAGCTCTGTGTTGTAGTCACTCCACCCTCTCTTCAATATCACGCTCCCCCACCCACCCATGCCAGTGTCACATTCTTGGTGGGGTGAAGACACGGCACACTGCTTTCCATCTGCCTGTCTGTGTGCAATGCTGATGCAATGCAAAAGGTAAGATGAGCTGCACAGCTATAGAAGTAGGTCCCGTGATGACCTTTGTGGTGGTGAGGAAGCCCACCGATACACTAGGGAAGGGACCATTGCTCAGTAGTAGGGCACATGCTTTACATGCAGAAGGTTCCATATTCAGTCTCCAGCTAAAAAAAAAGGATCTGATGAAAAGGGACGGGGAAAACTCTGCCTGAGACCCTGGCGAGTTTCAGTCAATCAGAGGCGTCCATATGAAGTGAGGTGAACCAATGGTCTTACTCAGCATCAGGCAGCGTCGTATGTCACAGGGTCAGTGCTGGGGTGACATTGCTGGGCACCCGTCAAGAACCACACCCAGGCAAGGTCCACCGCCACTTCCCTCAGAGCCCACTCCACATCGTCCTTGCTGTCACCAGAGGCGTTGTTATGGCGGGGGCGGTGGGCCCCAAGCGGCGGGTCGCGGTGTGTGTATGTACCTTCTGGTGCTCCCTCTGCCGCTGGTCCGTCTTCATGCAGCCGTTGTCGGCTGCAAGTTTTGCCCTCCCTCCCTCCCAGGTGCCGTTTGGCTCCAAAAAGGAGCCAAAAAGCACCGGGGTTGTGTGTTTCTGCGCCGCTGTGGCATGCATTGATAACACACACCCCTCAGGTGGGGCATATTGCGTCCCGTGGGGGGAGTGTTGCGGCGGCCCCCTCCCACGAGGGGGTGTAGGGCCGCTACTGGCTGTCACTGCATGTTCAGCTGCCCTCTCTGAACAAGTGAGGCACGCCAGAAACAAGCAGAAGGACCATCACACTCCACTTGCCTTACTCTCTACCTCTGGATGGTGCATAAATGGGCAATGGTGACTGCAGCATGGAAGAGGTGAGCCCACTCAGGTATCTTGTCCAAGGGTCTGCAAAAACCAACACTGAGAAGTCAGTGCAAACCAGCAAAAACCTAAATACAAGTACCGGTACTTGCGGGGCCGCAGTGGCTTAGTGGTTAAGATGCTGAACTGCAGACCGGGAGGTAGGCAGGACAGCAGTTCAAGACCCGAGTGCTGCGTGACGGTGTGAGCTACCGTCTTTGGTCCGAGCTCCTGCCAACCTAGCAGTTCAAAAGCAAGAAATTGCAAGTAGATTAATAGGTCCTTGGTGGGAAGGTAACATGTTCCGTGCGACTTGGCGTTGAGTCATGCCGCCAGCCACATGACCACAGAAGCGTCTTCGGACATCGCTGGCTCTTCGGCTTTGAAACAGAGATGAGCACCACCCCTAGAGTGTGGAAGAGTGTGGGGCTGCGACAACAAGCAGGGAAGGCAGCTGGACATTAAGTGTTTTCTGCCTCTCTCTCACCCCCCCCCCCAGGTATTTCAGCTTGCGTCTCACCGGAGGCAGAGAAAGGGGGTGTGGCTGGCAGAGGGCTGAGTGCTGAGGAGTCCCACTTGGAGAGAAAGTGTGGAAGAGTGTGGGGCTGTGTGACCTGGCTGGATGAGTCGGGAGGGGTACGTCTCTCCCAGATGTGCCCGCCAGGTTTCCAGGTATTGCAGCAGCCACGACTACAGGGGCGGGGAGGTGGAGTGGCGATAGTCTATCGTGATACCATCCATCTCACTGGGTACCCTGTCCCGCGGTCCACTGGGTTTGAGTGCCTCCATGTCGTGCTGGAAGGGCAAGACAGAATAGGGATTCTGTTGGTGTACCGCCCACCATGCTGCCCAACAGTCTCCCTGCCTGAGCTGACCGGGGTGGTCTCGGCGGTGGCGTTGGAGTGCCCTCGCCTATTGGTGTTGGGGGACTTTAATGTCCACGCTGAGGCCCCGAGGACGGCCGTGGCTCAGGACTTCATGGCCGCCATGGCAACCATGGGTCTGTCTCAGAGAATATCTGCCCCGACGCACGATGCGGGACACACGCTGGACCTGGTGTTTACTGCCGGACAGGTGGATGGTGATCTGGATGTGGAGGAAATTTGTCATGGACAGATCACTTCCTGGTGGGATTTAGGCTTATCACAACTTGTTGCCTCCGCAGTGGTGGGGGACCTCATTCTATGGTCCGCCCCCGGAGGATGATGGATCCGGATGGATTCCTGAGGGCTCTGGGGGACTTTCCTGTTGCCAGAGTCGGCGACTCACCCAGCGCCCTGGTTGACCTCTGGAATGGGGAAATGACCAGGGCCCTGGATCTGATCGCTCCTGAGAGTCCTCGACCTAGCCGCAGAGTCAGAGCGGCCCCTTGGTTTACTGAGGAGCTGCGGACGATGAAGCGGCAGGGTAGAGGCCTGGAGCGACGGTGGCGGAAAACTTGTGCTGACTCCGACCGGGCACGGGCTAGAGCTCACTTCAGAGCCTATTCCGTGGTGGCGGCGGCAGCAAAGAGGGCTTTCTTTTCTGCCGGCATCGCGTCTGCGGAGAACCGTCCAGCTGAGCTTTTCCGTGTGGTCCGGGGCCTGCTCCATCTGGCCCCCCCAGTAGATGGGGTGGACCACACGGTGGCTCGCTGTGATGAGTTTGCAAAGCACTTCGTGGACAAAGTCGATCGGATTCGGCATGACTTGGACGCCGTGTTAGCAGTATCTAATGATGTCCCTGAGGCACCTGTCTGTTCTTCTTCCTGGGATTCTTTTCAGCTTGTAGAACCTGAGGATGTGGACAGGATTCTTTGGAGTGTGAGACCGTCTGCTTGCCCGCTTGACCCTTGTCCGGCATGGCTGATTAGAGCTGCCTGGGCGGGGCTCGCCGAGTGGACAGGGAGGGTGGTAAATTCATCTCTGAGGGAGGGGGTGGTGCCGCCGTCTTTGAAGCAGGCGGTGGTGCGCCCCCTCCTGAAGAAACCCTCCCTGGATCCCACTATTTTGAACAACTTTCGGCCAGTCTCAAATATCCCATTTCTGGGCAAGGTGATGGAGCGGGTAGTGGCATCCCAGCCCCAGAGGGTCCTGGAGGAAGCTGATTATCTGGATCCATTCCAGTCTGGCTTCAGGCCGGGGTTCGGGACAGAGACAGCCTTGGTCGCCTTGGTGGATGACCTGCGCCGGGGACTGGACAGGGGGAGTGTGTCCCTGTTGGTCCTGCTGGACCTCTCGGCGGCTTTTGACACCATTGACCATGGTGTCCTCCTGGGTCAGTTGGCTGGGTTGGGGCTTGGAGGCACCGTTTTGAGGTGGTTCTGCTCCTTCCTGGCTGACAGATCCCAGAAGGTGGTGCTGGGGGATGCTTGTTCGGCACCCTTGCCCTTGAGGTGTGGGGTGCCACAAGGGTCAATTCTATCCCCCATGCTGTTTAATATCTATATGAAGCCGCTGGGAGAGGTCATCCGGGGGTTTGGGGTAGGGAGTCATCAGTATGCGGATGACACCCAGCTCTTTCTCTCCTTTCCACCCGACTCCAAGGGGGCGGTCGATGTCCTGAATCGTTGTCTGGAGGCAGTTGGGAGCTGGATGGGGGTAAACAAGCTGAAATTAAATCCTGATAAGACAGAGGTTCTTCTGGTCCAGAAGTCTACGACTCAGGTACTGGATCATCGTCCTGCTCTGAATGGGGTTGTACTACCTCTGAAGAAGCAGGTCCGCAGCTTGGGGGTTCTCCTGGATGCGCAGCTGCTCCTGGATTCTCAGGTGGCGGCTGTGGCCAGGGGGGCTTTTGCCCAGCTTCGGCTGGTGCGCCAGCTGCGACCGTACTTGGATCGTGCAGACCTGGCCACAGTGACCCATGCCCTAGTGACATCTAGACTAGATTATTGCAATGCGCTCTACGTGGGGCTGCCTTTGAAGACTGTTCAGAAACTGCAATTAGTGCAGAATGCGGCGGCCCGTGTGGTTGCTGGGGCCTGTCGGTTCGACTCTGTCGGACAGTTGCTTCGGCGGCTACACTGGCTGCCGGTTCGTTTCCGGGCACAATTCAAAGTGCTAGTTTTGACTTTTAAAGCCCTTAACGGCTCGGGTCCAGGGTATTTGAGGGACTGCCTTCTTCCTTATAATCCGACCCGTACTCTGAGGTCATCAGGGGGAGCCCTGTTAACCGTGCCGCCATTGACGGAAGTGAGGGGATGGCGGCACGGAATAGGGCCTTCTCGGCAGTGGCGCCCCAATTGTGGAATTCCCTCCCCCTGGAGTTGAGAACGGCTCCCTCCTTAGAGACCTTTCGGCGGGGCCTCAAGACGTTTTTATTTAGGTTGGCATTTGATGACTGACATGGTAGGCTGGCTTTTTAACAAATGGATTTTAACAAATGTAATTATAGGTGACCCACTGGGGTTGTCTGTTTTAACTGTTTTAATTACTTGTTTTTAATGATTTTTTATTGTGTATTATGTATTTTAACTTGTTCTTAACTGTAAGCCGCCTTGATTGCCCTTATTGGGAGAAAGGCGGGGTAGAAATCCATTAAATAAATAAATAAATAAATAAATAAATAAATAGAGTCGGTAATGACTGGCTTTCGAGCAAGGGGAACCTTTACCTTTACCTAAGTGCAAATGATTTCATGAATTAAATGATGTTAATAAAATCTTAATTAAATTTAAATGTTAGTGTCAAGGCACTAGGGTGACTGCAAAGTGTAGATGCACTTAACTGCCAGAACATTGGAAAGAAAGGTAGAATACTGGCAACACTGGAAAGAATTCCAACTCATAGATTTTCTCTTATATTTCTGTAAGTGAATGGTTTCAAGAACATCCAGATAAATACACTGATGCTGACAATGTTTTTTTTTTTCTGATCAGTTTTGCAATCTGAAAAAGCTTTATTCATGAAGCTTCCCTCTGGATACAGTAACCAATGAAAAAGCAGTCGGGATTGTTGTACTGGCTCGCCTGATGTTTATTCTGACTTTGCCACTGGCTAGGTCTAAATGCTAGTCAATGTCTCAGGGTGAGGGCTCGAAATGAAGCCATTGAGCATAAATTGCCATGGCAACGCAGGCAGGCTTGAGTGTTTTGAAGTCCCTTGCACTCGGTCTCTGTCAAGATTGAACTGGTTATTGAGTGCTCAGTTGTAGTAAATATTGTCTAAAGCATACAGTAGGATCTCTCTCTCTCTCTCTCTCTCTCTCTCTCTCTCTCTCTCTCTCTCTCTCTCTCTCTCTCAATGCAAACAAACGAGGAAGCCCCCAGTAATGGAAGGCCAATTAGTGTTGCTCCTTTTGTATTGTTGTGATTTAATTGTTTTTAACAAGCAGTTGTTAGCTGCTTTGTTATCTTTTTCATAAGGTGAAATGGGATACATATGTTTACAATAAAGGAATAAATAAGGGCCTGCCAGAGCTGGGGTCTGCCACCACGATCCCCCCCCCCATTCTATATCCTCTGTTTAGTCTTGCGAATTGAGTATTCCCCCCCCCCATCCTGAGCACAGAGATGCCTGGGTCTTCCTTTCCTGCAGTTTGTTGTGGTGTTTTGTTTTGTTTTTTTAAGTAATCTGGCTTTGTGACCAGGAAGCCAAACCACCAGTGGCTTTGGCAGGTGGGTGTTACAGCTGACTGCCATTCTTTTTGTCAAGCAGATTGCTTGTTAGTAGTGGCCCAGGAGGGGTGGCCCAGGTTTCCTTAATGGGAGCTAATGGCTGGGAGACCTCTGGAGATCTCTTGTTAGCCAGCTGAGCTTGGAGGAGGAAAACACTCCCCAGCTAAGGGGAGAGGCTGGTGATGAGGTAATGTATGTATGTGGAAAAAGAGCAGTTTGGGAACAGAGACAGAGCGGGCCAGCAGGAGCAGCGCAAGCAAGCTGAGCGTTAGTTAGCTGAAGGCCGCTTGGGGTGCAAGAGTGTCTGTCTCCCTCTTTCTGGGGGATTTGAAGTGTGGTGCTGGATCCGCAGCCTTGTAGGAGCACACAAGCTTCTTGCCCTCACCTGTATATTCATAAATAAAGCTTTAAAGTCGGGTTCGCAAGTGCATCGAGAACCAGTTTACCAGTGGCTACTGGTCATGATGGCTGGCCTGGCTGCCTGCATGCCACCTCCAGGTTCATAGTCAGTTGCTGGGGAGGGGCAACTCTCCCAGTTGAGGGGGGCCGGGGGGGCTGGGGGGGCCGGGGGGGCTGTTTGCCTACATGTGGGAAACAGGATGCTGCTGGTCTCGGGAGGCCTGTGTGGGTCTGAACCAGCAGAGCTCTTCTTATGCTCTTAAAAACAAACATGACTAAAGTATCACAGGTCTTCTAGGCATTCCCCTCCAAACTCCAGTAGTTTTGTACCTTGAGGTTCACACCACACAGGGAACTGGAAAGTGTGCAACACAACGATAAACTAACGATAGTAAAAGGCACTGCTGACAGAGCCTAGTAATTGTACAGGCCCTTTTTAAAACAAAAGAGATTGATTTCTTTAGCAGCATGGGTAGAGCATGGATCTTTTCTTTGTTCTCTGTTTCACCCAGCAGGAGTCTTTGCACAGCAGGGCTGCCAAAATCCATACGAGCAGGAAAGGACCATTTTTCACCCAGTCTCTTTAAAGAAGCCTTCGCTGGCTCTCTTTTCTAACATTCTTCTCCATTGGTTTTAAAGTCTCTCTCTTTGTTTTGCCCAGGTTCAGCATATTTTTTTTGTTAGTAACCTAGTTGTTCCTGTGAATCCTTGGAAATCTGCTGATCTGTGCATTATTGCTCTGTGTGCAAACAGAAATAGACATTTATTTAGATTGTGATTAGTTTGCCCTGTCGGATGACTCTGAATGGGTCTATCATTATGGATTTTGCCTAAAGTGATGCCCGATGGAAGTCATCAGAGATTTTACAAAACAAGAGCCTTATTATATTTTTATAGTTTAGGACAGCATACATGGATCGCCTCATCCTCACTTTATCATCACAATCGCCCTGTGTAGGCTGAGAGATGATGACTGGTCCAAGGTCACCCAGGGGGAGCCTCACAGCTAAGTGGGGATTTGAGCTTGGGTCCAGCCCTCGTCTGACACATTAACCACGATACCACATTAGCGCTGAAGGGGCCAACCTGCCTCTTCCAGCAGGGAGAGTTGCTACCTCCACTCCCACTTCAGTCAAAACAACACCTGCAGAAGCATCAACCCACTGGACTTCTTGTAACTATTGAAGAAAGGAATGCTGGTCTCCTGTGAGTGGATGGAATTCTGTGGGGACCCAACTACACACACACATATTTGGCAGGCAATAGCCGCCACTGGTGAGCCAGCCTCTCAGCCCTTTAATAATACTGGCTTTTTAGCTCTGAAGGGAGTTCTGTCGTGTGATGTGTGGTAGGGACACTGGACCACATTGAGGACATCTAAAGCTAAAGGGTCTAATGAGGCCCCCTCAGGAGTTCTATTGGTGCCCTATTTTAGATGCCTCTGCAACTTCTGCTGGCAACAATCTTTGAGGATTCCGTAAGGCATTTACAAGCTGGCTCTTGAGACATTATGTTTGTTTGTTTGTTTGTTTACAGTATTTCTATACCGCCCCTTCTTCTTCTTCTTCTTCTTCTTCTTCTTCTTCTTCTTCTTCTTCTTCTTCTTCTTCTTCTTGTAGACTCAAGGTGGTTTACTAGGCAGACTGATCTAAAAAAAACCCCATTTTTTCAAATGGTTTTTTTTACAAATATTTTATGAGAGAACTCATAGAATCCTTCATTTCCCAGATGATTCCTTCTGAGTGCAGTCGACATCCTGGTTTATGGTCTGCTCTTCCAAGCTTCCCAGTAGCCTCAGTTCACCCTTGGACGGTTGTCAAGATGTCATCTGTCTCTGACTGACTCCTCCGCATTCCAGGGATTCCACACCCTCTCACAGTGCCTTCAGCTGCCATCGCCCATCCAGGCAAGAACCGAGGCTAATCCTGCTTAGCTTCTTCAGGCAGGGCACAGGCTCAACCTCCAGAGCACACCTCCTGGGGCACCACGTCCCAAAAGAGGTGGTTACTCAGTGTCTCTTCAGAATTTACCTTGCAGATTCTTGTTGGGTTCCATCTTGTCTCCTCTCCACTCCAATGTGCATTTGAAGCTGTTTGATGAGCTGTTATTTATAAATAAGTAAAATAAAATAAAATAAATGAGATCGTAGGCAGCTTGGCGTTAAGAGTCCTCAGAACGCTGCTATACCTTTGTCAGGACCTACCAGCTCCTGGAGCCACAGTTGGATGGAATCTCCTTGGAAGAGGAAGGGGAGCTCCCCACAGGACCCCACACATGTTGGAAATAGAAGGAGTTGGTTCCCCCTAGTGGGGACTATGAGACAAGACCCCCCACCCTTGGATGCTGCTGAATCCAGGAAGTAGGACATGTGCCCGTTGCAACATGCTTGGTCTCTCCCTATGCCACAGGACCCCTTTAATCACCCCCTGGACCCCAAGAATAAAGACAGCGGTGATCCCAGACAGAAGTCACCACTAGAAGGTAGAGCACAAGGCCTCCCTTCCCCAGGCTCTTTCCCTGAAGGTGAAACCATGATGACCAAAGCATTTATTTATTTATTTACAATATTTTTACCCCGCCTTTCTCCCCGAAGGGACCCAAGGCGGCTTACAACATGGGATACAACATGGGATACAACAATCACATTTTCAAGACTTGGGCCTCCACTGATTTCCAGGAAGGTTGGAGCTGCAAGGGCTATTATAAAAACTCTGAAGTGGCTGTTCCACTGGTGTTGGACCAACACCCCTACTACCCAGCTCCTTGGCCTGTGATTTAGCTATCTAGTGGACAGTTTCCCTGCTGTTTCAGCAATCACGATCTAGCCCCCGGCTCATGTTTTTCCCTCCTAGCTGCAGTTCCTCCATCTCACTTGTTTGCCTGTGGCTCCAGAACAACAGCTCCTCTATTGGTGGAAATGGGGCAATCTTGGGTGTTTTTTCCCCATCTGACCCAGGTTCTACAGCAATACTGCTTGTCCAGTATCTGGCTGTGGTTGTCAGTGGTCCCCACAGAGTTCTATTAAGCAATGTAAAGAGGTTGGAATCTGGGAGAAACCTGTTCCTGCAGTATGTGATGAATCTCTGCAATTTGGATTGTTGTCCCTGCCTCCTTCCACCCACTATAATAACGATAGACATTTCACTAGTCATAAAGCCACAGTTGGGAAGGGCTGGTGAGTAGATCTGACCCACCCGACGAAGTACACAAACGACACAGCTGTAAAGAGATCCAGATTGCAAGAAGCAAATAGACAGATTTAACAACAGAAAGGGTAGTTATAAGATACATTCATGGGATTTTCATGTTTTATTTACAAAACCAACAACTGAGTGTAACCAAGAAATGTATTTCTTTGTTGCTGCTTTCATTGATAGCAACCGTGACTTTTGATGAATGGGCAAACAAAATAGATCTAACCTGCAAACATCTTAATGTGGGAACATGGCTAGATGGAGATGCAGAAGACATATACCTATATAAACGGAATTGGAATTCTCGTCCTCCTGCCAGCTCAGACAGTTTGATTAAACTCTGTTGAATTATTTGCTTCATAAACTCAATTATTTCCCCCATTCATCTCTACTTTTAATTAGTCTTTTGTTCAAACATTCCTGAGTTGCACTGAGTCCCCTTAGCCTGATTAAAAGCCCCTGAATTGTTGAGAAATCAATCAAGGGAGGGGGAGAATGCCAATGAAATACATGATTCCCTTGCAGCCTGATCCTATAAATGTTTACTTGGAAGTAAGTGCCACTAAGTCAAATGGGATTTATTCTTAAGTATGGGATTGTTCCTGAGGTTTCCAGTGCAGTTGCTTGTTTATGTGATGTGTGTAGCACAATCCTAAGCATATCTACTCAGAAGTAAGTCAGCTAAATAGCCTTAAAGGGTGGAATAAGGATTGGGATTGTGACATGCAAGGAAGGGGTATTTAATCTTTTCCATTATGTTATATCCCAACAAAAATCATGCCATTGAATGTTATTGTTCCTAGGAGAGAAGCATCCTGCCTGGGGCTAACAGCAAGTGAAGGGGGCTATTTTCATTAGGGCTGTGGCATGAGAGGAAAGGGTTAAATACCCCCTCCCATGGCTCCAGTCCTTCATGGCTGCCATTTAAGTTTAAATAAATGCATATGCAGGGCCAAGGTGTGGACAGGAGGTGTGGTCTGGAGGTTGAGCTTCACCTTACCTGAAAAAGTTAAGCAGGATCAGTTGCTTGGATGGGAGACCGAGGCCGCCATTGTGTCTGTGAGGAGAAGTGGAGGAGTCAGTTGGCAAAAAACAAGCAAGCAAAAAGCTGGATAACATCCTGGAGAAGCTGGTCTGAAGCTTGGTTGCAGCTGCCTGTGAGAATTTGGAAAGTGCAAGTACTGGCAGCCAGGATGATGACTGGACCATAAAGAAAAACACCTGGAGAAATGGAGGTTCTATGAGATTGTCTCGTGGAATAGAACTCGTAAAAATCTCATTGGAAAACAGATTTATGTTCATCCTACCTACGTAAGCCACCTTGAGTCTATTGAGAAAGGCGGCATATAAATATCATAATAAAATAAATAAATAAAACCACAAGTTTAACATAAGATGCAATTTGACAGTCAGACTGGGGGAGACCTGGGTTCAGATCCTCACCCATCCATGAAGCCTATTGGGTTTACTTGGTATGTGTCTCAGCCCTAAAGTATTTCAAATGGTTGTTATAAGGATAAAATGGGAGGGGGGGTAATGTGAGATATCACATTAATAAGCAGAGGCATGCATACCTCTTATATACCTTAAACTGTCAAAGGCGTAAAGAGAACCAAAAAGCAGCTGCCTTACTAAAATAGATTCCATCTGCTAAAGCCATGACATATAAATCATGTCAATTGATACTGACGTGGTATTTGCCCTTATAGAAGAACACACATGGTCTTTATGGCCCCAAAAAGGGCATCTTGCATGGCGCGACCATGCTTGCCTCTGTTCGCTCCTGCTAGCATTTGCCTGCTGGATGTCACATTGATGCTATGCAGGGTGTGGAGAATGTGCACAGAGACAACTTTTCCCCATCATTCCAGAACTTGGGGTCATCCAATGGAATTAATTGGCAGTGGACAAAGGAAGTGAATTTCTTTTCAAGATGCGGTGATGGCTCTCAGCCCCCTATACTATAAATTCATGGAGGTCTGTCAATGGCTATTTTTCACGATGGCTAGATGGACTCTCCATGGCCAGAGGAAGTTTACTACTGAATAATACCTGTTGCTAGGGAGAAATAGCAGGAAAGGGCTATCCTATTGCAGACAGTGGTCCTCAGCTCGACATAAGAACATAAGAACATAAGAAGAGCCCTGCTGGATCAGGCCAAAAGCCCATCTAGTCCAGCTTCCTGTGTCACACAGTGGCCCCACCAGATGCCTCAGGGAGCACACAGCCAACAAGATAACCTGTTTCCTGTTGTCACTCCCTTGCACCTGGCACAGAGAAAGCCTACTTCTAAAGCCAGGAGGTTGCTTATGACTTGTAACCTGTGACAGTCTTTTCCTCCATGAATCTATCCAAACCTCTTTTAAAGGCATCTAGGCCAGGTGCCATCACCACATCCTGTGGCAAGGAGTTCCACAGATAAATTACACACTGGGTGAAGAAATATTTTCTTTTATCTGTTTTAGTACTCCCTCCACTCAATTTTAGTGCATGTCCCCTGGTTCTGGTGTTGTGCGAGAGGGAGAATTTACACAGCCTTTTCCTGCCCATCTAGGATGATGAGGCAGAGATATTGATGGATCTGAAGGGCAATTAGAACACACCTCCTATGTTATTTTATCATCATCATCAACATCATCAACATATAGCTGTCAATAAGCAAACAAACAAACAAACAGAAAGCAGGTCCTTTCCCTGAGAAGCTTGCATCTAAATTTCGACAGTGAGCAAACAGCAGGGAGAGGAAAGGAGAAGGAGGAAAGAGGGTCGTGAGGAGATTTTTTTTTTTTTTTAGTTTTCTGTATTTATATACCGCCTTTCTCATCATCAGATTTATTCAAGGCAGTTTACACAGGCAGGCTATTCTAGACCCAAAGGGTCTTTACAATATTGTTCTATTCATATATAGAACCTTTCCATACCCCAGATATTTCCTTTCCGAGTATAGCCCTCCTTCTGGTTTGTGCTCTGCACTTCCAAGCTCTGCACAGTTCACCGCAGTTTGCACTCAGATGGTTGACTAGATGTTCTCTCTCTAGCTGACTCCTCCGCATTCCACCCTCTCATGGTGTCTTCTCAGTATCTCCGCGAGGTCCGTCCGCAGCTTCTGTCTCTCATCCAAGCGAGAACCGAGGTCAACCCTGCTTAGCTTCTTCAGGCAGGGCACTGGCTCAACCTCCAGGCCACACCTCCTGATCTGCACAAATGGAGTTATACTGTAGTTCAGGAGTTCTCAACCCTTTCGCGGCCGAGTACCACCTCCGGCGCCACTCTCCTGCTGCGTACCACTGGAAGTGACTGGCGATCGCCAGTTACTTCCGGGTTTTCAGATTTTCGGAGGCCAGAAAACACAGGTAAGAGGATCTGGGCAGGTGGGAGGGCCCTTCTCAGCGTTCCCGGGAGGCTCGGCCAAAGGCAGGAGCCTCTCGGAAGTGAAAATGCACCGCCAAAAGTGCCACGTCAGAGTGGGGTTCTGGTGGTCCAAGTACCACCAGCAGTCAGCCAAAGTACCACTGGTGGTACTAGTACCACTGGTTGAGAACCCTTGCTGTAGTTCATTGCCTAAATCAGGCAACTTGTTCTTGTCTGCTAAAAAGAAAGGTAAAGGTAAAGGTGACCCCTGACAACTAAGTCCAGTCGTGTCCAACTCTAGGGTGTGGTGCTCATCCCCAATTCAAAGCCAAAGAGCCAGATTTGTCCGAAGACGCCTCCGTGGTCATGTGGCCGGCATGACTCTTCTTGCTGCAGCGCGTAGCATGCGGCTGGAACACGGAGCGCTATTTACCTTCCCGCAAGCAGTACCTATTTATCTACTCATATTAACATGCTTTGGAACTGCTAGGTTGGCAGGAGCTGGCCAAGCAACGAGAGCTCACCCCGTCGCGGATTCGAACTGCCGACCTTTCGATCGACAGCTCATGGTTCAGCGGTTTAACCCACTGCGCCATGTTTTCTAAAAAGAAAACATTTTTTTAAATACCATATTTTCACACACTATCATAAACAATTGCTCATTCTTGGATCCACGGACAGTTTAATGAGGGCATCTCACAGCATCAGGGTGAGGTACTGTTTCCACAAATGTTCTGTATCCTGAAGAATTTGTGTTTAATCCTCTTGATCCTAAAGTACAGCTGACCTAGGAAATAGGCTATAAATCAGAGAACTCCATTAACAAAGAACCTTGTTCAGATCGTTCCAAAAGGGCAACAACCATGCATTTCACCAAAAAGTTTGCAAAGCATAACTAAGTGGAAAATGCCACACCAAAAGCCATTCATCATCATGACAATATACTTGTAACTGTTTACCTGCAAGCTAGTCAACTCTTCACATGGCTGTGCCAGATCTACCTGTTATTGCAGATCACGTTGCCAGGCAAGCATATGACAACTATACCTGGAGGGATCTCATTAACTCTCGTTTCTACAGAAATATTACCATACAAACAATAAGACTTGCTGGATCAGACCAAAAAACAAGCTAGTCCAGCACCATCCTGTTTCCAGACAGAGGCGTCGTCTGATATGGGGCGGTGGGGCGGTGGGCCCCAGGTCGTAGGGGTGGGAAGGCTCCGGGGGAGCGGGAGCCTCCTTAACTTTCGTTTTTATTTTTGCTTATTTTCGGGTTTTTAAAACGTTTTTTTAAAAGGTTTTTAGCGCTAACGGGGCTTCTAACAGTGTATGTATGCTTTGCGCCTACTTATCTTGTTCTAGGACAACGTTCAGGGGTGACGAGCTCCTCCGGGGCTCCTGGGCGCTTGAATTGCAGAGTTAACGCATGCTGAGAGCGACGATGTTTCCAATCGTTGCTCTGCGCATGCGTTAACTCTGCAAAACACTCCTGGGCGCCTTGCAGAGTTAACGCATGCGCAGAGCGACGATTGGAAACATCGTTGCTCTCAGCATGCGTTAACTCTGCAATTCAAGCGCCCAGGAGCCCCGGAGGAGCTCGTCGCCCCTGAACGTCGTCCTAGAACAAGATAAGTAGGTGCAAAGCATACATACACTGTTAGAAGCCCCGTTAGTGCTAAAAACCTTTAAAAAACGTTTTAAAAAAACCGAAACTTATTATGCCAATTAATTATTTAATTTGCATAATGGGGCGATGGGCTTTTCCGCCCTAGTAGCAGGGGCGCCTGGCTACCCCCCTGTTTCCAGAAGCTGTCTCTGGAAACTCCTGAGCAGAGCATGAAAGTGATAACCATTCTCTGAACATGGAGGTCCCATTTTGCTATCATGTCACATCGTGCCACATACTGTAGTGCAAAAACAAGAAAAAGCCTTATGACTCCTTGAAGACTAACAGAGTCACTGTGGCATAAACATTAGTAAGCTAGACCCCCCCCCCTTTGTCAGAGCATTGCACAGAAATGTCATGGACTGCACCTCTTTTGTGGCTTGTTGACCCTACTGCCTATATACATATATACCGTATTGGTCTGAGTATAAGACTCACTTTTTTCTCCTAATTTAAGTTTTTAAACTAGGGGTGCGTCTTATAATCAGGCTGTTGCAATTTAATGCCAGTGATTTAATTAAATTTTTTTAATAGCACCAAACTTTAAGGGTGCGTCTTATAATCAGGTGCGTCTTATACTCGGGACAATACGGTACATGTGTCTATGTCTGCCAACTGAGGATGTGGTTCATGCATCTGATACAGTAGGTTCTAGTCTACAAAAGCTTTTGCCACAATAAGACATAATAAAAGGCCCCCCGCATGAAGCTCTGGAGACGTTCTGCTGCCCATTAGAGTAGACAATACTGGGCCAGGTGGTCAACGGTCTCAGTCCGAGGTCGCTTCATCTGCTCTTTTTTGTTTTCAGACTAGCATGGCTCTCCCTCTGGAATTCTCTGTATAGTTACAACAAGTTACTAAACAAGCTCACATTTGGCAACCAGCAGCTCATAAACTCTCATCATTGTGGCACAATGACTCCTTCTCTGCTGCGGCTCATTTCTGAATGGAACACAAAACGCGACCTTGCTTTGAAGCAGGTCAGAGCTCCATCTAACCTGGTACTTGCCAAATCAGATGGGCAGAGGTGACTGGGAACAGAGAGGAACATAGAAACTTGCTTATGATGATTGCGCCATCCAGCTCAGTATTGCCTGCACTGACTGACAGCAGACCTCCAGGGTTCCAGGCAGGAGCCTGTCCTGGCCCTATCTGCAGATGCAGGAGACTGAATCTGAGACCTTCTGCATGCAAAGCAGAAGTTCTACCACTGAACAACAGCCCCCTCCCTGAGATCTGAGGCAGCACTGCAGTCATTTCACCTCCCCCCCCCCCCCAGGCATGAGATTCTTTTGAGAAGGAACCTTTTAACTGGTGCCTCCTGAGGACCAGATGTGGAATCTTACAGATATAAGTGACCTGCACCACAAGGGAGATCTGCACATGAAACACTGGCACCTGAGCATACATCTTGCTGAATCAAGATCATCTTCTGCATTCTGCATCCCTTTGCTGAATCGAGATCATCTTCTGCATATATCACATTGCGCATGAACTCCTATCTAAATGCCAATATCGAGTAATTGGGGTTGCATGAAGTTAAAAAAATCCTATTGTTAGCTTCTTAAGCCAAAGTTAGGTGCCATTGTGATGTTCTGCAGCGAAAGCCTTTTGGTTAAAATAAGGGATGCTTCTTAAAATAAGGCACATGCAGCAATCCCAGCTGGAACATGCATTCCTGAGTCAACGCCCAGCCACACTGATGGGGGCAGCCCTGCTGCCAAGCTGTAAGAAGTAGGTTTAATGTTCTGGGAATGCATTCAGTTGTGAAACACAGACATGGCAGGAGGTAATTACCAGCGGATCATTACACTTAAAATAGACTGCATTCAGCACATGCACCAGTGGAACAAACAAAACCTTTCTTCTGTTTTCTGGTTCTAGTCATTTATTTCAAACAACCCTACAGATAACCAGTCACAAATGTGGGCTTCTTTATCCCTTTAAAAATGCTGTTGGAACTGTCTACCAATTTTTATGTGTCTTGATGGCCATGCTTTATGCCACAAACATGATTGCTGTGGGTGCGCCAGTTTGACATGGTGCTACCCACAGCAAGCACATCAGGCATGAATGACATGCAATGCACACATCTTTGAATGCCTAACTTGTTTACCCACAGCAGTGTGCCTCAGCCCAGCCAGGGCTCCCAAGAATGTCTACACAGGTGTTTAAAGACTCATGTTAATGCTTTACGTGCTGCTTGTTGTGGAAAATTTTGGACGGGCGTATTTGTGGCAGCTATTTTGGACACATAAAGCACCCTTATTTGGAGTCAGAGCACTGGTGTCAACTATGACTGTGCTGAGTAGTTCCCCAAGGCCTCAGGCAGGGGTCTCTCTAGTAGAAAGGATGAATCTTCTGGCCAGCTGTATGATGTCATCATCAGGAAGAGACAGTTAAAGCACTTGTGAAGGCCAAACCTGTTTCACTTCCTTTTCAAATATACAGTACCTGGCCTTTTCAAGTGCTTTACTACTACAATTAACTCATAATAAACAAACCTGTCCCCTGCTGATGACATCATACAGCAAGGCAAGGCAGTTAACCCTTCCTACTACAGTTCCTTTCCCAGTCATAAGAACATAATAACATAAGAACATAAGAAGAGCCCTGCTGGATCAGGCCAAAAGCCCATCTAGTCCAGCTTCCTGTGTCACACAGTGGCCCCACCAGATGCCTCAGGGAGCACACGAGACAACAAGATACCTGTGTCCAGTCGCCACTCCCTTGCACCTGGCACAGAGAAAACCCACTTCTAAAAACCAGGAGGTTGCTTATGGCTTGTAACCTGTGATGGTCTTTTCCTCCATGAATTTGTCCAAACCCCTTTTAAAGGCATCTAGGCCAGGTGCCATCACCACATCCTGTGGCAAGGAGTTCCACAGATGAATCACACGCTGGGTAAAGAAATATTTTCTTTTGTCTGTTCTAACTCTCCCTCCACTCAATTTTAGTGTGTGTCCCCTGGTTCTGGTGTTGTGCGAGAGGGAAAAGAATTTCCCTCTATCCACTCTCTCCATCCCATGCATAATTTTATAAGTCTCAATCATGTCCCCCCTCAGGCGCCTTTTTTCTAGGCTGAAAAGCCCCAGACGCTGTAGCCTTTCCTCGTAAGGGAGGTGCTCCAGCCCACAAATCATTCTGGTCGCTCTTTTCTGCACCTTTTCCAATTCAATTATATCCTTTTTGAGGTATGGTGACCAGAACTGGACACAATACTCCAGATGTGGCCTTACCATCGATTTGTACAAAGGCATAATGATATTGGCCGTTTTATTCTCAATCCCCTTTTTAATGATCCCGAGCATGGAATTGGCCTTCTTCACAGCCGCCGCACACTGGGTCGACACTTTCATCGACCTGTCCACCAGGACCCCAAGATCTCTCTCTTGATCCGTCACAGACAACTCAGAACCCATCAGCGTATATGTGAAATTTTGGTTTCTTGCCCCAATGTGCATCACTTTGCACTTACTTACATTGAAGCGCATCTGCCATTTTGCTGCCCATTCTCCCAGTTTGGAGAGATCCTTCTGGAGCTCTTCACAATCCCTGCTGGTCTTTACCACCCGGAAAAGTTTAGTGTCATCCGCAAACTTGGCCACCTCACTGCCTATCCCCAACTCCAGGTCATTTATGAATAAGTTGAAAAGCACCGGTCCCAAGACCGATCCTTGGGGCACACCGCTTTTCACCTCTCGCCATTGTGAAAATTGCCCATTGACTCCCACTCGCTGTTTCCTGGTCTTCAACCAGTTCCTAATCCACAAGAGGACCTGCCCTCTTATTCCCTGACTGTGGAGTTTTCGCAGGAGCCTTTCATGAGGGACCGTGTCAAACGCCTTCTGAAAATCCAGATATATAATATCCACGGGTTCGCTCGCATCCACATGCCTGTTGACCTTTTCAAAAAATTCTAACAGGTTTGTGAGGCAAGACTTCCCCTTGCAGAAGCCATGCTGACTCTCCCTCAGCAGAGCTTGTTCTTCTATGTATTTTAAGATTTTATCCTTAATGAGACTTTCCACCATCTTCCCTGGAACAGATGTTAGGCTGACCGGCCTGTAGTTTCCCGGGTCCCCCCTCCTTCCTTTTTTAAAGATTGGCGTGACATTAGCTATCCTCCAATCCTCTGGCACAGTGGCCGTTTTAAGGGACAAGTTGCATATTTGGGTCAAGAGGTCAGCAACTTCATTCTTGAGTTCCTTCAGAACTCTTGGGTGGATGCCATCCGGGCCTGGTGATTTATTGATCTTTATTTTGTCAATTAAGTCTGAGACGTCTTCTCTTTTAACCTCTATTTGACTTAATTCTTTATTCAGGGGAGACCGTTCCGGCAGCGGTATTTGCCCGAGGTCTTCTGCCGTGAAGACAGATGCAAAGAACTCATTTAATTTCTCTGCAGTCTCCAAGTCCCCTTTTATCACCCCTTTCTCTCCCTCACCATCCAGCGGACCCACCGTTTCCCTGGCAGGTTTCCTGCTTCTAACATATTTGAAGAAGCTTTTATTATTCCCTTTTATGTTGCCTGCCATACGTTCCTCAAAGTCTTGCTTGGCCTCCCGTATCATCTTTTTACATCAGTCCTGCTAACCTGAAATCCTTTCAAAAATGGAGATTCAACCTGGGGCCATCTGCATGCTAATCAAGTGCTTTACCACAGTGTCACTCCTCATAAGTATAACCATGGGTCCAGTGCCAAATTCCTGACTCAGGGCATCGGTCCATACTTGTTGTCTACTTTGACTAATTGCCTGATCTTTTTGATGAAACAAGACTCATTATAGCCTCTTCAGAAAGACCATAAAGAAGAAACTTCTCAAGCCTCTCTCAAGAAGCAGCTCCCAAGTGTAGGGACAGTTGCTGAAAGGAGTTGGCTCTTAGCTACCATTGTCTACACTTAAGTTACTGTTGTTGTTGTTGTTGTTGTTGCTGTTGTTACAATGTTCAACTTCACCAGTGGAAGGATTTCCATGTAAGCTAGCCAGCCTGAGCCTGTGGACCCCTTTTATACTACATTCTCCCTGTGGTGAGCAACAACATTTTTTCCCAAGTCTGAGCTGTCATGTAGTTAAGGTGTTGTTAAACTGCTATGTTGGCAGCCCCATTTCATTGGAAGGAGGGAGAGACGGCCTGCAAACAGGGTGCCCACTGTATTCATCAATTAAAAGTTTGTTGTTGTTTTCCAATCCTCTCCTGTCACTCATTGGTTTTTAAAAAGGGGAAGCTGTTTCTGTCGGTGACAAAAAAAAAAGCTGCTAATGAAGGAGTTATGAATGAACTGATTGTGCGAACACTTTGCATAGTTTTTTCCCTTTTCATTAGCATCAGTACCAGGCACGGATCCCAAGAATGATTTTTTTCTAGCTTTCATTGTCCTTTTTCTGCCCCCTTACTTGACCTACACTAGCAGATTAGTTGTTAGCTTCGAGCGTTAAGACCAACATTTTTCTGTTCTGTCCTTATCATGCAGAGTAGGGCGTTTGTGAAAGTGCCAGTCAACATCTCCTGACATTGATGGACACTTCTGAATTTGAGAGAACTGGATCCAAGTCACCCCTCTGCCATTAGTATGCTGGGTAGGCTCAAGCAAGGCTATTTCAACCTTGTTTTGCTTAGAATGTGGAATGGGAACAATCATGACATTTAATGGTTGGAAAAATCTAAAGCCGCACGTGTCGCATCCCGGAGTAGCCGTCTTGTCGATTCTGATTGGCCCAACGCGTTGCTCCCCGTCCCGCTCCCACAATACCGAACACGGCCTCTCATTGGCCGAACTTTGATTTATTCAAGTTGGAACGCACCAGAGCGACCTTTGGCCAATGAGAGGCTGCGTTTGGTGTTGTGGGGGCGGGACACGGAACAACACGTTGGGCCAGTCAGAATTGACTCTGGGGCGCGACGCAGCAAGACGCGTGCAGTCTGTTACAGCTTTGATTCTATTACCTAATTGTGTATAATGCAAAATTGCTTTTTGCATAATATGTTATATTTCAAGATACCTGTTTGCAGATAACATCAAATTTTGTGAAAGGAAAGGACTACACAGAACTTTTGAGGGGAGGAGGGAAGGGCATGGAGATAGTTTGCAATTATTAATATTCTTAATTTTTCCTGACACTGTGGCAAACAGTTCTGCTAAGGCCTTGGCAATTCTCTGGAATGGAGAAATAGCCTTGGCTCTTGATGCAATTGCTTCTAAACGTCCTTAGCACAGCTGTACAGTTCCTCTACTACTATAAAAAGGACTAGAAATGATAAACTTTTTAACGGTTGAGATTCTCATAAAAATAATATTTATTTACCACTTTTCAACAAAAAGTAGTCCACACGTGGTTTACATAGCAAAATAAATCAATAAATGGTTCCCTGTCCCCAAACAGCTCACAGTTGGAAAAGATGCAGAAGAGACACCAGCAACAGCCACTGGAAAAGAGGGATAATTACTGGTGAAGAGGGATAATTACTCTCCCCCTGCTAAATATAAGAGGACACGACAATATTAAGTTGCAAAATGTTGTGCCAAATAGAATTGTTGCACTGAATTTAGTTGGATTGTTCATGGTACAAAAAGTTAAACTTGGTGTAAATCATAGTGGTTTCCAAACCTGCAGGTTCTTGCTGCTTTCCAGAATAACTTGATGTAATCAGCTTTTTAAAAACATTGATCTTAATAATATTTTTAAAAGAATTCCTTCTTTGTTTCATTCTCTCCATTCAAGGAACAAGCCTCACTTCTTTGAATGCCAGGCAGAAGCGAATGCACCAGCTCATTCCGCTTGCTTGCATCTTTTTCAGGGCAATAGCTGAAGTCGGCTGCTCACAGATGGCTATTCAAAACTGTCAACATTGGCTGCAGCTATGCCAGTCTATGACTTCATCTACACGACTCCGCATTTGAACGCCAAGTCTTTCTTCCTCTCCAGCTAACAGGAAGCTGTTTCACACTTTTCCAGTTATGTGGTGCAAGGACAACAGGAGATCCCTTGGCATAAACATTTGTGCTTTGTACAGGAATGTCCTAAGAACATTCCTGCTGGACCAGACCAAAAGACCCACCTTGTCCAGCGTTCTTTTCCCCACAGTGGCCAATCAGATGCCTCTGGGAAGTCCAGAAGTAGAACTTGAAAGCACCGCAGAAACCCTCTCCCACTCTTGGCCCACGCTGCATCCTATCTGGGGTACGGCGCATCTGGAGATCTCCTCCGGGTACATTACACATTACACAACAAAAAAAGCAGGGTTATATCACAGAGTGGTACATTCAATAGGAGTGAATTATTATCCATTTCATAGGTCATTATTTATCGAAATAAATATTTCTATACCGTTTTTCAACCACTACAGAAAGTGGTTCATGATTTTGGTTAATTTGCATAAGGGTGATTTGGGAAGGATGATTTTACACAAACAACTAGCAAGAAGGGAAATGATTAACCAGCAAACCCACCCACCGACCCACCCCTGGTCTTTCCACTCTCGATGGCAGAGGCTGCTTTTCACTATAAAAAAAAAAATCAAGGGGAAGAAACCAGCAATTGTGTGTAATGTGGTTCAGTGAGCAGCACTGAGGTTAGGCCACAATGCTCTTGACCAGGTGAGCAACAGGACACGTGGAGATGCCAACAAAGGCCTGTTACCTAACAAAATTTCAAACTCCTCTTGCAGTGTTGAATCATCTGCATGCAATACAACAAAGGCTTTCTGTTGCAAAACTAAAGCCTCTTTTATTGTGATCTCAATCAACAGTATTCCCAGGCCTGGTGTGTGTGGGAAACAGCCTCCCATGCCAAGCAGTACGACAATGCTTCTCCTGTCCGGGTTTTGAAAAAGTTGCCATGACTTCCAGCTGCCCAGAGGAGTGGAGTACGTTTGTGTTTGTAACCCCTCACCCTGTGTTTCAGACCCACTGGTAGCCAATGAAATGAATCACAGCCCAATCCTAAGTGTGCCGCCCGATGGTGGTGTGCCTCCTGCGCTGGCGCTGACTGCCGTAAACGCTGTCAACGCTGGTCACAAAAGTCTCCCCAACAGACTCCCCAAAACTCTCCCCAAAAGTCTCTCCGCCTTCTCAGCTGCTCCAGAGGACGTCCAGACACACTGGGAAAGGTAAGCTGGCGGGAAGACAGGGGGAGGGCGGAATGGGGGGTGAAACGGGGCGGGCAGTGGGCGGGGAGGCTGTGGGGGGATCCATTGCAGAAGGCCCGCGCCGGATCCTATCCCCCTTCCCAGCAGCCTCCCCGCCCCTTTCTCTCCTTGGACTTACGCTAGCAAAATTGCTAGCGTAGGTCCGAGGATACCCATTGCAGGCCATGAGGCTTACGCAGGGGTAAGAGGATTAAACATCTCCTTTCCCTGCAGAAGCCTCCTGGTCCCGCCTCCCCCCCTGCACAGGATGCGCCCAGTAATGGATCCACGCCCCCATGGGTGGGGACCGCCACGGACATGCCCCACCCCCACGGCTGCCACACGCCCCGCCCCTGGGGCATGTGATGGCAGCGTACCGCACGCCCCCGCACGCGGACACGCCCCCGGCACTTTTTGGCTCCTTTTTGGAGCCAAACGGCACGCAAGGGAGGGCGGGAGGGCCAAACCGCAGCCGTTCTCGACTGCAAAGACAAGGTAGGAACGGCCCGCGCCCTGGGGCCCACTGCCCCAATTGCCCCCATTGGTATGACGCCTCTGGATGCACCGGCTGCCATTTTGCTGTCACTGCATAGGCAGGGGGTGGAAAGAATAGGATTGGGCTCTCAGTAGACATCAGTGGCAGAGCTCTGGTGGCCAAGCTGCCAAGCAGACCACCAGTGGACTCTATTGATTTGTGAGAACAGCTACTTTTTAACCCACTCTGCCCTGGGGCGACACAACTTCTTAAGGCAGTTGAGAAGTGTGCCAGAAGGCAGCTGAGCCAAACAGGTTCTGCAGTTGCTAGAGTATGTTAATGGTATATTCCAGGAGTGGCCAAACTTGCTTAATGTAAGAGCAAACATACGATAAACTTCAGATGTTTGAGAGCTGCAAGACATGAACAAATCTTATTTCTTTAATCCCTGTCTCAAATCTAGCATTAAAATTCTTAAATATATTTATTCACCATGAACGTTAAGCTTACATTTTAATCCAGTGGACACTCAGTTTATACCTGGTAAATAATTATAAAGTTTGATTTTTTTTTTAATTTACCATTTATACTAATTGTGATGCAAAAAGGAGTTCAGCCAACATATTTCCGTGAGCTGCACACTGTATGGCAAAGAGCTGCATGTGGCTCACAAGCTGTGGTTTGGCCCCTCTGGTATCTGCCCCAACTGTATTCAGGACTTGCTTTTTGTTACTGCCATGCAAAGAACATGGCTGCCGCCATTTATCTCCCGGATTACCGTGCACAAGCGGCCTGGGAGCCCTTCAGAATGAAGGGCTTCCAGGTCGAGCCGTGCGCATGCGCACAAGCGGGCTGCTTGTGCGTGGCAATTCTGGAGTAAAATAGCGGCGGCAGCAACAGCAGCAGCACTGGTGCAAGGGAGTGGCGACAGGATACAGGTCTCTTGTTGTTTTGTGTGCTCCCTGAGGCATCTGGTGGGGCCACTGTGAGATACAGGAAGCTGGACTAGATGGGCCTTTGCCCTGATCCAGCAGGGCTCTTCTTATGTTCTTATGACATGGGTGTAACCTGCATTTTGTTGATCAAGGAGAAATGGAGGCGGGAGGGATCAGAGTTTGATAACTGGAGCTGGATGAAGAGCAGTGCAAATGAATGCAGAGTTTGACAAACCAGGGAGATCTGATCTCCTTGTGGAATGAAGGTGTGTCTTCTGCTAGAATTCAGGCACATTCTCTGAACCTTGGTCCAGAGCCTCCCTGGAGGGGACTGTACCAGACCTCAAAACCTGAAGTACATCTCTTTGTTTTCTGGTAGTTTCAGTGATAATAGGCATATATCCTTGGTTGGTGGTTCCAAAACAAAATGGAAACACTGCAACAACAGCTCCAACTGCTTGTGTGCGTGCATTTGTCACGGAGTTCCTGGCTATGTCCTGGATGTAATTTGCTATTTTCATGTGAGTTGGGCTGAGTGATGAGGTGTGCTATGGGGATGCCTACTGGAGTCAATCAGTTGATTGATACGAGAAGAAACGGAGGAATTCTCGCAAAGGAGGAGTGATTCCTTGGGAACTCAGTAGGAGACAGAACTTGGCATGTAGGAAGAGAGGAGAGTTAAAATTACACAGCACAGTTTCATGGTACTGCTGAATCATTCCTACCACCCAGCAGCATTTTGGGAGCTGCTGTCAAAGCTTGACATCATTAGTGCCCCATGGCTCTCTAAGAGAAAAGGAATACCAGAGGCAAACTGTACTATAAATAGCTCCCAGAGATGGAGACATTCCAAGTTTTTGTTTTCCTGTTTTAATGCTGTGCAATTCAAATGCTGTGATATTGTTTGGGCAGGGATGCTCTTCCTTCCACGGGTAACACGGCAGAACCATTTAATGCTATGTGATAATCTGGTGCCGGGGCCTTGCCCCCCTGAACATTCAGAACCCTTTAATCTTACTTTTGGGGCTGTCACTTGAATAATGAACTCTCTTAGGCACCAATTCTATGAAATTTACTTGAACAGAGTAGGACTTACTTCTGAGTAAATCTGCATAGAATTGCACTGACAGCTGATTCGTCATATGAATGAATAGGGCTTTCATTTGATATACAACATGACACAATTGTAAATTTTCAAGAAATTCAAAAATATTCAAATAATGTTTATTTTGACTTTTTGGGAAAATGGGATTTTTTTAAATTTTCAAAAAAAAAATCACACTTAAAGGTATATGTCTTGTAGCCAATCAGTCAAAATTTCAAGGTGGTGGTATCTTAATGGTATCATACAAAAATTAAATTTTCTTGTTGGCAGTGACAAGGAATTAACCCCCTCAAGTCCATTTTTCTACAATTTACATTGATAAAATTGTGTGTGTGTGTGTGTGTGTGTGTGTGTAGTTGCTGAATAATTTCTGAATCAGCACAGTGACATTCTTCCTCATCTAAATCATCTTCAGAAGTAAAAAAAAATAACTGTAGGTCCTTTTAATCTTCCCCATCTTTTCTTTGCAATATGTCTTAGACCAGGGGTACACAACATGTGGCCTGGGGGCCGCATGCGGCCCCCCAAAGGTTTTCTGGTGGCCCCCAAAGGTTTTCTGGCTAGAGCGGCAACATCGCTTCTTTGTTGGGCCGCTCTAGCCAAGCACCTCTCATAACTCTGTTGCTTCTGTAACACGGCTGGAAGCTTCGGAATCGTCCGAGGAGCGGACAATTCCGAAGCTTCCAGCTGCATTACAGAAGTGCCGGAGTTGGTGTTGGCACAGCGGTTATGACGTAGATCCCCAGGGAAGTTGGGCTGCTATGATGATGGCGACTTCCTTAGGAAGCAACATGACTGTGAATTGCTGAAGAAGAAATCCTGGGATTTCTTCTTAAGCATGGGCTCTGGCTGAAAGCCCTGCAGAGGCTCTGGGAGGAGTGAATGAACATCTAAGCTCGCCGAGGTGACCGGCGGCTGATTCTGTGATGCTTCAGCTCTTCTTCAGGCCGTTGGACCCTCACTTCGGGGTGGCCACGTTTTTTCCTCTGCTGGTCGGTTATGCATTTGAGAGCTGCAGAACGTACAAGACAGAGTTTGTTAGGAAATACTTTTGCCAACACGGAACCTCCGCGCCATGTAAGGTTTCAGAAGGGAAGGCCCTGATGATGATGATTGATGGGTATATATGCGGTATATATCAGGGGTGGCCAAACTTGCTTCATGTAAGAGCCACATACGATAAACTTCAGATGTTTGTGAGCCACAATATTTAAGAAGCATTAAGAAGCCAACATATTTCCAAGAGCTGCACTTTATATGTTAAAGAGCCACAGGTGGCTCATTATTTATTTATTAATATGTTGCATTTCCAGAGATTTTCTGGCTCATGGACACGCCCCCGGTGATGTCACTTCCTCAGTGACATCATGGTTCCTTACCACGCCCCCCGCGACACCTATCTGTGGCCCCGAAGAAGTTTAGTCTATTCATTTCGGCTCCTACCCACTGCCAAGTTGTGCACCCCTGTCTTAGACCTATTTAATACTTTCTTCTTACACACCGGAGACTCACCAACGGAGGTCAAAGAGGCATTTAAGTGGCACACAGCACAATCCTATCTGACTTACACCACCGGTGTAACCAGCGGTGCAGCGAGAACGGGAAGCCCCAGAACAGAAAGGGAATTCAAATCCCCTTTCAATCCCCCTTTGGAGGGGATTTGAATCCCCTTTCCATTCTGGGGCCTCCCGTTCTCACTGCACCGCTGGTTACACCGGTGATGTAAGTTGGATAGGATTGAGCTGTTAAAGCTGTATCAGGGTCCAAATACTCAGACTCCTTAATATGACTAGGACCAGGAATCTCATAATTCTCAGGAGGAATTTCCTTTTCAAGTATATTGTTTTCCATCTGACAAAGCTTCTCTTTTCCTAACTGCATGAAGTGCATACTTTCATGTGTGGTTTGATTTCACTATTTAGTGAAACCATCCATTCAGTTACTTTCCTCAAGTCTTTATTTATTTATTTTAGGAATTTGTAGCCCGCCTTTCTCCCGAGGGAACTCAAGGCGGCTTACAACATATTAAAATACAAATAAACACATTAAAACAATTAATTGAACACATTGAAATAATTAATTAAAACACTTAAAATTAAAAATAAACAACCCCAGTGGGTCACCAGCATTTACATATATTAAAACCATTTGTTAAAAGGTTTTAACTAACCCAGTGCCCCCTTTTTTAAAAAAAGGGATGCAACAGTTTTTGGACCACTCATTCTCCTCCATATTTCAAATCATGTAATTATCAAACAGTTAATGAATTAAACTTAATAAAGACTAATAAAGCAGCTTCACAACAATATAATTATAATTATAATTATACACACACACACACACACACACACACACACACAATTTTATCAATGTAAATTGTAGAAAAATGGACTTGAGGGGTTTAATTCCTTGTCACTGCCAACAAGAAAAATTAATTTTTGTATGATACCATTGAGATACCATCTTGAAATTTTGACTGATTGGCTACAAGACCTTTAAGTGCGATTTTTTTTGAAAATTTTAAAAAATCCCGTTTTCCCAAAAAGTCAAAATAAATATTATTTGAATATTTTTTAACTTCTTGAAAATTTACAATTGAGTCATGTTGTATATCAAATGTAAGCCCTATTCATTAGTGTTAGAATGGCACCTGGCCCATGTCTATAGCTTTCATAGATGTCTTGTAACTGGCGTTTGAAGGTATGGTGACAAGTGAATTTTGGCAATTTTGAAAATTCAATATCTCAAAAACAGGTGGACAAAAAAATCTGAAAAAAAATAATTTTTAAACATCTCATGGTAAGGTACAAATTTACCAAAAAAAGAACAAAATCCATGACATCAAGTTCCAAAATGGATTTTCATTGGTTGATTTGACATGGAATGACCCGTTTGTGAAAATCATTTTTATTGACCTCCCTGTACCGCCTGGCCACCTTCTCGTCTCCTCAAACTTATGCCAGTTTATGTCAGGCAGGGAAAAGAGCGATAGGATCTGCTGCCACCAAGATCCACCCCCTCCCGCCCCCAGTTCAGCCCACTTCCTGCCCCGTTCCTTCCTGAACTGGCCCTGCTGCCATCTTGCCTACTCCGGTGCAGACTGAGTGAGCCACTGGTGCACACGCAGGGCCTCCAGCCATTTCCACCAGTAGCCCTGAAGCGCACAATAGCAGCGCAGCATTTGCGGTGCCAGACTGGAAATTAACGGCAGCAGGTCGCAAGATACGCTGCCGTAAGCCCCAGTCAAGACTGGAGCATAGAATTGCCGTCTTTTATTCACTCTTTATGGAGATCACATCATTGCCAAAGAGTTGTATACAGAGTTTTTCGTGTTATCCTCCCCTTACTGACTTTGATCCTGTCACTATATTTGTGCCTACCCTACTTCACAAGGTTGTTGCAAGGAAACAATGGGTGGGGGAAGAGCCATGCACGCTGCCCTGAGCTTCTTGAAGGGAGGAAGGGCTAAAACGTACTAATAAGTAAATCAGACCCCTGGCATGTGCTATTTACAAAAGCGATAGAGTATAATTTTTTACTTTTCAAGTCAAGTGATAGTCAAGTCAAGTGGCAGGCTCTGGTCTTCTCTGCTCCATCCAGGATTTTATCTTAATATTTAAAAACTTTCTCTGATCTCCAGTCCAGCCTAAATGCGTTCACATTGTTTTTCTGATGTTGGTATGCTTTAAAACATGGATTGTCTGCCTCCAAACCTCTGCTGAATATAATCTCGTCAGCAGTTTGGCTTTTAAAATAGAACTTCTGGCGGACACACGTTGCAATTGCGAATTGCACAGATACTGTAAGTGTAGCTGCCAACACTGGAATGCTGGTCTGCTGCTGCAATTCTTATCAGTGCTGAGCCTGACTGATAAGCCGTGAACACTTTTGTAACCGAGCAGCTTGAATATGTGACCTCATTCTAGAAATATTAGCACTTCAGGAGGACCTGTTCCTAAAAATAAAGATCCTGCAGGGTTTCCGCCATTGCAAAACTACACCAGAATCTTTGTCAAGTACAAAAAATAAAATTACAGTACACCAAATCAAAGTTTTCAAAGCCCTTAAAAGCAATTGCTGGCATGTCACAGCTACACTATGCTGTATGCAGCAGTAGTTACATGGAAGCTTCCTGGGTGACTTTGGGCCAGTCACAATCTCTCAGCGTCACCTACCTCACAGGGTTGTTGTGAGAACAAAAAGGAGGGGAGGTACTATGTACACCACCCTGAGCTCCTTGGAGGAGGGGTGGTATAAAAATGTGAAAAATAAGTAAAATTATAAATACCGTATTGGTCTGAGTATAAGACTCACTTTTTTCTCCTAATTTAAATTTTTAAACTAGGGGTGCGTCTTATAATCAGGCTGTTGCAATTTAATGCCAGTGATTTAATTAAATTTTTTTTAATAGCACCAAACTTTAAGGGTGCGTCTTATAATCAGGTGCGTCTTATACTCGGGACAATACGGTAAGTATGATGGCTTGTGCTCCTTCTGACATTAAATTCCTATTAACCATGTTAGGCTGATGAAAAACCCTGCTCTAAAGGCAAGGCATACGAGAAGTCGAGATCCTAATAGACATGGCAGAGAACAAGAACAGCTAACTGGTGGGATATTTCAGGGAGGTGACATGGTTGCCGATTATGAGAATCTGAATAGCTAAATTTAGGGACAGTTGGAGGGGAGCCAAATGTTTTGGAAAGATAATGGTGTGGCAGTTGTGACAGAACAGAGATAATACCTGTCCCTCACTCTGTACTGACTTTTGTTTTTAAAGCCACAAATTGGATCTTATAGCGTCCACTTACTTAGACAGAAACTTTTTTTAAAAAATCGAAAGCACTCCTCAAAGGAGACATTTTCAAAAACAGACTGCTTTTTTTAAAAGTGTATACAGCAATACCTTACCTCACACTTTCGTCTGGTTAGAGACCAGAGCATGGATGAAAGTCAAAAATGGATGAATGTCAAAACATAGCCTTATTTAGCTTGCAAATTTATTTTGGCCCGCGAAAAACATAAATAACTATATAACACATGTGAATGCATGTGAAACCTAAATAAAAGAAAAATAAACGTTAAGAAGAATGTCGATGAACATCATGAAAGGCTGGATGAAATCGGACAAAAGAGGAAAGAACGTGAACAAAATTTGAAATGTGGTTTATAATTGAAAACGGCTGAAAGAGCAAAGTCAAGATAGTGCTGTACATATTCTGTACTTTATTTGGGCTTTTCACCTTTGAGGAGGACAGAGCTGCAAGTAGATATTGAACATGCAATGCGGTCTCCATCGTTGCATCTCCTTACTGGGAAAGGCTGCACCTGTTGGATTTCTGCTCATCACAATATAGTTCACATTTCAAAGTGAACATTTTTTTCTATTTTCTGATGCTTTTTCTGATGTTGTGTTCTTTTACTTTTTTTCATTTGTTGTTTCCACATTCCTCCCTCCCCTAAGTCATCTTTCTTTTAGATACAACAAGTCTTTCTTGAGCTGACCCTACCATGGCCAAATAGGGTTGCCAGCTCTTACTGAAGCTATTCCTGGAGTTTTCAGGAGTCTTTGCTCTACAGTAGTGCTGGAGGGAGAAGGGGTGGGGGGGGGAAAGTGTGCTGCCATTGCCTCCTCTTTGCTCTCTCTGCCCACTCAGCTGCTGCCAAAAGCCAGGGGAGGAGATGGCTGCCTTGAAAAGCCTCCGAAGACAAGGGAGGATGGCAAAGAAGCCCCCCCCCCCGCAGGAGATGGTCTAGGATAGGGGTGTCATCAAACATAAGGCCAGCAGCAGGCCTGATCAGACCAGCAGAAGTTCCTAATCTGGCCTGCAGGATAATTGGGTTTGTGATAATTGAGCTGCAAAGTGAAGCCTTGCAGCATGACTGTAAACTGTAATAGGAGCTGAAAGACATTTCCGGCCAACTTAATCTTTTCCTTAGTTTTCTTATCTTCCTCGGGCCTACTGGAACCTCCTGAAGGGAAACCAGGCAAGGTGTGCAGATCGCGGATAGAGGTGATGCTTCTAAGGAAGTCAGTAACTTAGGTCCAGGGTGTGGTGACTGAGGGAGGTAGCATTAGAAGGTTAGCGCTGGTCCAGGGAGAATCGGAGGACGTGGGTGGTATGGTCACATAGGGAAGTCAGACTGGCCATTGCCCATTTAAAGATGACAGTGGTTCTGTACTGCTCAGGTCATGAACTGCTCTGCACTGTAGGGAAAAAAATTGGAGGGAACACTGCTCAGTGGAAGCAGCACTGCTGAAAGGGCAGCCCACGTGATAATGTTGCTCTCCCATATCTTGAAAATATGATCAAGATTTGCATACTTTCTTGCCTGTCATTTGCAACGAATGAGTTTTTAGGTGAGAACAAAGTGCCTATTTCTGATGATCACCTGCTTAATGATGTCACATCCTGCTTAATGACATCACTTCTGGCCTTCAGCAGGCACCATACATGCTAACTTTGGCCCTCTGGATGAAACAAGTTTGACACTCCTGGTCTAGGATGCTGTCTCAAAACTCATGGATACCCGACAACTCTGTGAATTTTCAAACCATATGTTCAAAACCCACGTGGAAGATTCCGAACTCATGGATTAAGAAGTGAAAAGGCTGTTTGGCTTATTCCATGGGGAAAAAACTTCATGAATATCCCATGAGGAAACCCATATGAGTTTTGCATCCAGACGTGTGCTACATCTGTGGAAAATGCTGATTAGCATGTGGGGTTTTGCACGTTTGTTCTGTGAGCAGGACCATCAGGTATCCTATTACTGCTTCAAGTGCAGCTAAAGCCACTGTTGCCCTCAGTCACAACAAGAAAATAACTTATAAGAAGTAAAAAATGTCCCACCACTGGAGTGAAAACCAAGGGTAAGTGCATTCCAAATTTTTGCACGTGTTCTTTGCGTGAACTAAACAAGGTTGGACTTCCTGTGTTTTTCCTCATGTGAGCCATCTTGTGCTTATTCTAAACAACTTGTGCTTATTCTGTGAGCACCAGAGCTTTTCAGCCACAGAAGGGCACATTTGAATCCAGCCCATTGTATTATGACATGAATTTGAATAACTATTTAGGAATTACTGGGTTTTAGAGTCTGGCTAAATTGAGTCATAACTTCAACTCATGGTTTGGAGAGTGGTAGTGCCTCCAGGAATCTCATGCGCAAGTTCTCTCCTCCACATCTTAATCATCACTAATTCTAATTGTAGTTTGTCCTGACAAAAGTAGTGACAAACTGTGGTTAACGCTTCCTTTCCAAACTGCAGTTTGAACCATGGTTTGAAGTGGGGTGGGAAACCATGGATTTGAGGTTTGTGCTGCTAACTATAGTTTGCAAATCTAGGCTTCACAATAAATACTTAGCAAAGAACAGAAAGTGGAGCAGGGAACTTGTGCATGAGCATGAGAATAGGACTCACACACAAGCCCTTTGGGACAATTGTCAAACTCTAGTTTCACGTTGTGTTTCAATTGAACCAATATTGGAGGCAAGGGGAGGTACTACTTTATATCTAAACTTGACTTGATTTTTGGAAAGCGCAAGATGCAACACGTGTACTTAGTTGATCATCCTGAGGCACTCTGGAACACACTGGCCAGCTTTGCCACCACTACTGTGTGGCTTGGATTCTTTGACTGACTGGCAAGGTCTGGATGTCCCACCCCTTCTTGGAACATCTGCAGAGCCCTGATCCAGAGCATACTTTAGATGGTGACACCTCATCCTGAGTAGGGCTCAGAGATGGGAGGTCTTGTGATGCCAGATGTGCTCTATGCTTTTTAGTGTGGGCTTCAGCCCAGGGTTGTTGCCAGGGCTGCACCTGCAGAGGGATGGGATCGTGGTGTCTGGAGCTGGGAGCCTATATGGCCAATCCAGATGTGTCATGTTCCCTAGCTCTACAGCCTCCCCAAGTGGGCCATCTTCCAGAGTGACTCTCTTTGTGAGAGTTCTCTTTGTGAGAGTTCACTTTGTGAGTGCTCTCGGAAGCATCTGGTGGGGCCACTGTGAGATACAGGAAGCTGGACTAGATGGGCCTTTGGCCTGATCCAGCAGGGCTCTTCTTATGTTCTTATGTTCTTATGTTTGATTCCCATATGTGTTGGGGCTGGTGATGGGGCTATAGCACAGTGGTAGAGCATATTTGGATGCAGAAGGTCCCAGATTCATTTCCTGGCTCAGTCCCAGGTTCAATCCCAGGGAGACCTGTGACAGAAACTGTGGAGAATTCCTGCCACTTAGTGTAGCCAATACTGAGCTAGATGGTCTGACACAATAGAAGGAATCCTCCTCTAAGATCTCACCCAATTCTGATTCTGGACACGGGCTGGTCTTGACAGGAAGGTGGTGTGGCATGACAAACATCTCACAGAACTGCGAGATTAATCAAAATGCAATCTGTAATGTCATGCTGGCCATGAAAAACAAAGGGCAAAGGACAAAAGGACAGCCTTCAGCTGCCTAGCAATAAAGGCTCTGTCTAGACATGAAGATGCCATGCCAGGCTGTTTGATCCAGCAGCCATCCAAGCTCTAGCCATCTAGCATGGCACGTTCATCCGATAGCATTTAGCAATCAGAGAAGCACTTTCGATGCTGTTGCGGTTGCAGTATTTCAGTGGCAGGTTCAGCTCTAGATTCCACAGGGCTTAATGGGCAAGAGGAAGCACCTTAACAATCATATAAACTGTTTGGCAGCCCAGAGTAACTGAGACAAGAAGAGGATTATGTGCTCATTGCAGCTGGTGCCAACAGGAATCCTGGCAGCATCCCGTTCTCTGCAGCAAACTCTGCAGAGACTCTGAAGCTTCTTAAATCCTACCCATACAGAGCTGCATAGATCTGGATTTGGAGACAGAAAGAGAGAGAGGCACTCTGCGTGGAACAAAGCAATGGCATAAGAAAAGGTATCGACATTGAGCAGAGGTACAAAGGGTTGAAAGGAAGATCTCCTCATGTTGAAAGGCGGTAGAATTCATCTCAGAGCAAATATGTGCCACTCAAAATTAAACCTGCACTGGAGACCATTGAGACACAGTTGTAAAAGCAGCTTGCATTCTTCAAGTATAGAGGCATGTTCCTTGCTGATAGAAATTGAAACCCTCTCACCCCCCCCCCCCGCCACCATGGCTGATTAAAGTGTGTGACGGAACAAAAGAGATTCTACAGCCCAAATCCACCCAATACGCAGTATGGCTGGCTCTGTGCTGGAGTGTTTGTTGGCCACCTCTATCTTGCATTTTGAGGTCTGGGCATTAGATGTAAAACCTGTGATTTATAGACATTCTTTTTTGTACATGTCACATGTGTAACCACCAGTCATGAAGCTAACGGAAGAGGGTGCCTCAGCAGATTGGGGGGGGGCACCTATCTCTGTCTGCTAACTTGCCTCCACTGGGTTGGAAAGGAAGAGAGGGACAGAGGGGAAGAGGAAATATGGAGGGAAAGCAAGTGCTGAGCTAGAACACTGGAGAGTAGGGGGGGGGGACAGAGGCTGGCAAGTCATCAGGTAAGGGGGGCAGCTTTTGGCATGCCACCTCAGGTATCAGGAGGCAGGGCCTCTGAGAGGAATTTTATGAGGGGGTACAAAGTTTCTTTTGGGCCCCTTCTCAGAGGGGGAGGGGGCAAAACAGGATGGGGGAAGGGTAGCAATAACTGGAAAAGTCTTCGGAGCCCAGGTCTACCAGGCTTCCTGATGCTGCATCCAGATCTACAAACCCGGTAGACCTGGCCCGGCCACCGTCTTTCACTCTCCATGAGGCCAGCTGAGATCCCATGAAATTTCTGGGGCCCCTCCTTTGGCTCCTGGGCCCCCTTTTTGACCCTGGGCCAGAGTAAAATTTACCCCCTTTACCCCCCTCTCAAGGGCCCTGTCAGGAGGTCTTAGTCTGGAAGAAATGGCTTGCCTAAGTATAGCAGAGGTGAGACGTCAACCAGGGACTTCTGGGTGTGTCGCTCAGTCTCTTAGGCGGCCCCAATCCTATGGGTGCCTTCCACTGACAGAACTACCGTTCCGTCAGCGGAAGGCCCTCTCCGTCACCACTGCAGATGCAGTGTCGATGCATGCAAAGCCTGCAATGGTTGGCAACCAGGTGCGCCAGTGGAACACCCAACCACCTCTGGAGGAGGTATGTTGGCGGCAGGGGTGGGCAGTGGGCAAGGACTGGGAGTAACGGGTCATTTTGGGGCAGGAACTGGAGGACATGTCGGGGATGAAGGGGTGGATCTGGTGGTAGTCACGCATGCCAGATCCTATTCCCCATTTTTCTGCCTGCCCAGCCCCCTGGTTCCCCTTGGACTTGCGCCAGTTATATACAGTTATATGTACAGTATATACAACCAGTATAACTGCTGTAGGTGCAAGGACACCAAGGAGACCCATAGGCGATTGAGCAGCCTACCAGGGGATAAGTATGTAATGCAGTACTTTTACTTACCTCCTGCAGGCTGTCCAATCACCTGCCCCCAGGGTGGGCAGGATCACCTCCTCCTGTGCTGGAGGAGCACAGCCTCTGTTGGTGTGGCTGCGTGCTATAACATGGCGGGGGATGGGGTGGGCAGTTAGCCACTACACTGCACCAGCTCCCAAGTCTGACAATGTACCGGTATATAATAATAATAATAATAATAATAATAATAATAATAATAATAATAATAATACAACCAGTATTTATATACCGCCTTTTCTTTGGTCATCGGATTTCTCCTCTAAGTTTAATTCAAAGGCAGTTTACACAGGCAGGCTTTCTAAACCCGAGGGGTTTTTACAATACAATAATATGTTCTAATCTTTCACAGAACCCTTCATTCTAGATGGTTTCTTTCACAGTCCAGCCTCTCTCTGGCGTCTGTCCCATCAAACTTCGACTGACAGTCAACCTTGACTCCCACTCAAGGTGCAGCTGTAGTAGCTTCTCTCCCTCACAGAGGCTCTGCAGCTTATCAGTGGCGTGCCGGCAGCAATCCGACAGACTTCTGGCCGTCCCAAACTGCTGTTACTTGAGATCTTCAGGCATATGAGGTGGTCGCTCTACCAACTGAACCAGACCTCTGGCATAGGCCCTCAGCCAGTGTTCAGCCTGGCTGACCCCTGATGTCAGCCAGGTAAAGAGGATTATGAAAGTACAGTTCTCCAAGATGCTCAGAGGTCCAGATTACTCAAGCCAATGAACCAAGCAGTATGATGAAAGGGAAAGCAAGACATTCCAGAGGTCACTAGTTGACACTATTCCCTCTCAGACTGTGCTTTTGTTGTTCAGTTCAGTCATTTCACCAGGCCAGGAAGAAGGGTATCATTTGCTGTCGTTCTTACTTGTAAAGAGAAACATGTTTCAAATCCATGCTTATTACAAACTAGACTCTAGTTTCAGTTATTTCTAGTGACTTAGGTATTACGGGTAAAATACCCATGTAATAGGGAAAAAACAGCCAGAATAAAAACAAAAATCAATTCTGCTTGCATCTTCCGTTCGTTGGGGTTCGCAAAGCAGACAGATAATTTATTAAAATCCAAAGCCCAGTAGTCCACACTCCAACGTTTCGTTTCCTTCTTGCCGGAAACCTTATCAAGGAAGCAATCTAGAAGATTGGTAAATGTTAAACAGTGAAGAAGCGCTTCGTTTCTTTTATCCTGAAAAGCGTGGGAACAAAGCGGGTGAATGAAACGCAAACAGAAATGATCAATTAGCAACGCAAGTCCTTCACAGAAAAAAGTTCAATGCAAGTCTCCCATGGTGTAGGGTCCAGTCAAGACTTAGTGCTCCGGTGCAGGGATCGTACTCAGGGAAGTCTCCATGTTCATAGCTGAAGCCTGTTCTTTCTTTCTGTCATGCTGCTGTTTCTGCC
The DNA here is from genome assembly GCA_026170595.1 of Plestiodon gilberti rubricaudatus. NCBI lineage: Eukaryota > Metazoa > Chordata > Lepidosauria > Squamata > Scincidae > Plestiodon > Plestiodon gilberti. Next base: position 9,821,264 of record JANXHW010000001.1, read on the forward strand.
TGTCATTGGATTTGCGTAATATCGGAAACCAGGTCTTATTTATGAAGCTCAGGTCCTGTTGTCTATTAATCAGACTGGAGGCGGGTTTTTTACTAATTTCAGTCGTCTCCAAATTACGCAAATACCAACTTTATTTTCTATTTGCAAGCAACTGGTATCTTCAAATCGAATTGTATGACCTGTGCTCAATGCATGTTTGGCTATGGAGGACAGTTCTGGATGTTTCAATCTCACCGACCTCTCATGCTCCTTGATCCTGGTCCCAATTGATCTTTTAGTTAGTCCAATGTACTCCTTCCCACACGAGCAAGGGACCCTATATACTCCAGGGTTGGACAATGGGGGACGCCTATCCTTCGGATTATTTAACATCTGTTCTATTTTGGTAGTAGGTTTGAAAATTGTTTTGACATTACCTTGTGACAGAATGCGTGAAATCCTGTCTGTGACCCCCTTAATAAAAGGCAGACAGGCCCAAATTTTTTCCTCACTGTTTACTGTTCGTTTATTTGTGGTCTCATTTTTACTAGAGTCAATGTTACAATTGGTGCCAAACCTAGTTGCTGTGATCTTGTTATATTGTTGCACCCAACATCTATTTATCTGTGAGGCAGAATAACCATTGGCCCTTAAAGTGCTGAACACAATCTGCTTCTCTCTTTCCAATGAATCGTCATCACATATTTTCAAGGCTCGCTATGCCAAGGAATTAATGAGAGAATTTTTCTGGGCAGGGTGATGGTTAGAATCATGCTGAAGATACCTCCCTGTGTTGGTAGGTTTCCTATATACAGCCCAATCCTGCCTAAAGATCGGGCGGGCAGCCAAGGCCGCCCGCCGGATCTCATGCTCCGCTGCGGGCAGGCTCTAGCCTGGCAGAAAGTTTCCTCGGGGAAGGGGATGCTCGTCCCCTTCCTCGAGTGTAAATGGCCCCAGGGCCAATCGGCCTCCTCGGAGTTCCGCCAGCGAAATCGCTGGCAGAAGTCGGAGGAGACCGTGTAACGGCCCAGCCATGCAGCAGGGGTCAGGATTTGGCCGAAGCCATCCCCCACCCCCTCCTGAAGTGTCTCGGCCTATGGCCGCCCTCCCTTTGCCCCTGATCCGCCCCCCCACCCGCTGGATCCTTACCTGGGTCCGGCGGCGGTCCTTCGGCCGTTCAGTCGGCGGAGCAGGGGAGGTTGGCCTTGCACCGGCCTTCCCTGCTCAGAGTCGTCGAAAAAGTGCCTTACGGCACCTTTACGACATCTTCGGGCGGTGGAACGCTTGTTCCGCCACCCGACCAAAGAAGAGGATTGTGAAGTGAGTGAGGATTTGCTGTAAATAATACTCATTTCGGTGAGTATTACTTTCATTTTACAAACGCAAAAATTAGGCTGAGAAACAGTGTCTTCCTCAGAACCAATTAAGAAGCCTGTGGCTAAGCAGGAAACTGTAAAGAGCTCACCCACACACAAGTTTAGCTCAACAGACTGACACAAACAGCTTGTGTTAAAACTATTCCTAGATTACACGGTTTCAGATTGTAGGCAGGGGTGAGTTCCATATTTGGAATGCTGTCCCACAAGGGGAAAAAAACCTGCAAGAAGAGAACTTATTATGTCAGGGGAAAGGTTAGGCTAGATTGTGTTCTGTTTGCCATCTTCCCTGGAAGGACAGATACTAAGGCTGAAACTCAAATACTTTGGCCACCTAATGCGAAGAGAGGACTCTCTGGAGAAACTCTGATGCTGGGAAAGATTGAAGGCAAACGGAGAAGGGGAAGGCAAAGGATGAGATGGTTAGACAGCATCACCGATGCAACGAACATGAAAATGAGCGAACTCAGGAAGATAGTGGAGGACAGGAAGGCCTGGCGGGATATGGTTCATGGGATCACGAAGGGTCGGACATGACTTAACGACTGAACAACAACAAAGCTGTCTATATGCAGAAATTCAAAGAAAACAAAAACATTGCAATCATGCAATCCCTCATTTGCAGTCCAATGATGTTTTTACATAATAAATGACAGTATTCCGTGGAATTTTCCATTCAATTCTAGTTTGTATCTGTCTCAAAATGTGTTACCCAAAGCTGGACATAACTTCCACCCAACACTGCAGTTCTGCCAGTAGCAATGTTCCTCCGTAGTTGCTTGGATCTCATTCTTCTGCTGATGCATCCCAAAATAGCAATTTGCCTCCTTTTAGTACAGTAGATGCTGCTGACTCATACTAACGTTGTGAAGCACTGTAACATCCCATCCTTCTTGGCATTGCTGCTGCTCTATAACCAGAAATCATGTGCAGGATTCATTTTTTCCCCCTTTACATAACTAGGAGTGGACGCATTCCATCCTCAATGTTGCATGCAGATTTTCATGGCTGTGGGTAGATTCTTTTTCATCCAGCAGTTTTTTACTGCCAAATTGCCTTGAGAAAGCTCCGTGAATGGAGTGAAACGTCGGCTTGGGAAGTAGGATCCCGTGTTGTTGTTATTGTAAGAAAACCTTTTCTGTGTATGTGACACCTGCACAATATAAAGAAATCTAAACAAACAACAAAAGCGGTAAAGGATTTTATTTCTCTATTTTTACATTGACATGGCTGCAGAACCCATACAGTTAAGAACCTTGGCATTCCATCCTGTTCACATCAAGTGCTTCCAAAGCACTGAAAAATTGCCACACAAAACCAGAAAGCATTAATTGAGCTCCTAGTTCATGATTTGTAGCCCAGTGCAAGAGCACATATTTTGCATACAGAAGGCCTCTGGTTCAATCACTCGCATCTGAGTCTATTGACTCAGACTTGAGTTGGACTCAAGTCATGTCAATGACTTGACTCGGACTTGGCTCGGCAACTGTAAAAGACTTGAAAGATTTGACTCGAGGACCTGGAGCCTTTTACGACAAGTCGAATTTTATTCAGGTTTAAACCTGTTTTAAACCTCATTAAATAGATAGGGACTCGCAACTCGCAACCAAAGACTCAGGACTTGGGGGCAAAGACTTGGGACGTGACTCGAGACTTGGAGTCAGAGACATGATCCACATCCCTGCCAAATACCTGGCTTGGGGTAAGGTTGCTTCATATGTTCAATACACCTACTACTCTTGAGCTCCTGTTTCATGCATCTGATGAAGAGGACTCTTGTCCACCAAGTATTTGTCTCTGTGTGATGAATAGGACCACTTTCACCCTAATAAAGTGTCTGTGTGTATGGTACTGACTTGAATGAGTCAGCTTCTCCATCTTGAGCCCAGTGACTTGCTGTGATTTGCTCACACCTGTTTCTTGTTACCAAACACGCTCCTGGGCATATATACTAACAATGTACATGCTACCCAAGACACACATGTTAAGGGATCTTTGACCATTGGCCGTGGTGCACCTACCTCTCAAGCTGGTACCAAAGAAAAAGACAGTCAGAACATTGATATAACTATATGATTTACAGTATTGAGCGAATTCTTTGTAATAATAGGAAAGGGGGGGGGAAGCATATAAAGCACCCCAGTTCATTTTTTGCTGTTCAATGAACCGATGAACCAATGGTCTGATTTGGGATTTATAATGCCACTGTGCCCCTGGGTGAGGAATTGTTCTGGGCATATTATCAGCTTTCCATGGGTTCGGTAATTCTGCTGTAATATTTGTGGAGGGAGAGACTCAATGAAGTGACCACACCTGATGCAAACATGCAGCAGAATGAGTTGCCCTTAGAAGAGGCTGCCTGTTGAATCTCTCCGTAGGTTTTTGCTCTAGGATTGCTTCCTAGGATTCAGTAGGCACATCCAGAATGTAATTAACAGCCCGATCCTAACCAACATTCCAGCGCTGATGCAGCCACAATGTGACTCCAAGGTAAGGGAACAAATGTTCCCATACCTTGAGCAGGCCTCCCTGACTGCCCACCACCACAGGATGCAGCATGCACCCCATTGGCATGGCTGCATCGGTGCTGGAAAGTTAGTTAGGATTGGGCTGTTAGTGATGCATGCAAAAATATAGCAAGTGGGCTCCTATGAGCAGGAAATTCTTATTCTTAAACCTTTTACCTGTGCCTCTAGTTTTTATTCAGAAAAGAGAAATGCGTACCAGCTAGCAGGAGTTGGGAAGGAAACACTAATTTAAAACACATTGCTTTGGGGGATGCCAGACTGATACCCACTATTTAGCTTGCTTTCTACTATGGTGCTGAGATCACAGCATGTTCCCTGCAGATCCATCCTTTGAAATCTCCTGGGCTGTTGTTACAATTTGCACGCCATCCTGTATGAAAGATGGATTAATATGGCTCTCCTGCAGTGCCTGCGTTAAAACTGACTGCATCTCTCTCTCTCTCTCTCTCTCTCTCTCTCTCTCTCTCTCTCTCTCTCTCTCTCCCCGCAAAGGAAAATACAGTATTGAAAGGTATTTAAGAATTCACAAAAAGAATTGTGTTGCTTGGGGACCAGAGGGTGTCTCTGCAATGCCTAGATTAATAGGTACCGCGTCAGCGGGACGGTAACAGCGTTCCATGCGCCTCGGTGTTGAGTCATGCCGGCCACATGACCATGGAAACGTCTTCGGACAGCGCTTGGCTCTTCGGCTTCGAAACGGAGATGAGCACCGCTCCCTAGAGTCGGACACGACTGGACTTAATTGTCAAGGGATACCTTTACCTTTACCTATGATTCAGATCTGCTCAGAGGCCCTTCTCTGAGTCCCCTGCCGCCTGCTGTTGGAGGCGGGGTGGGTGGTGACCAAACATTGGACCTCTTTTGTAGTGCCACCTGGTTCTGGAATGCAATCTCAAGGGAGGTGTCCCTGCCATTGAGCTTGTTGTCATTTCAGCACCAGGCTGAAACCTGTTTATTTCCACAAGGCTTTTAAATCAAGCACCCAGCACCATGTACACATGTAGACAAACATGTCCAAAAATGTGTCAGGCAACAGTGAGGGATAAACTAAACCTCTACTTACCTCTGTGTGGGCCTTCTGATGGCCTATGGGTCTCCTCAGACCCACACCAGCTATGTAGCTAATCATGGTGTACGTCCAAGGAGAGAAAAGGGGCAGGGGTGGGTTGGAAAAGAGGGGATAGGATCTGGGTGCATGCTGGTGCTGCCAAGGTCCACCCAAAGGAGTTCCAGCAGCACAAGGCCCAGATAGGATTGGGCCCTGCATTTTTTAACATGGAAACACATAGTAAGATGCAGATGTATGCATTATGTGCAAACTCAGGGCTTCTCAAGCTGTGGGTCGTGACCCACTTGGTGAGTGGCAACCCAATGCTGAGTGGGTCGCCTGTTGGGCCCACCCACTCGTCCGTGTCTCTGTTTGGCTTCAAATTGGAGCCAAACGGAAGCAACCAGATGCCACTTCCAGGTCATGACTCACCTTGGTCTGCTGCTCCTATGTTGCGCTGGGCTTAGGATGGCCTCTGGAGGCCTCCGTGGACCACGGAAGGCCTCTGGAGGTGACTTCCAGGTCACTTCTGGTTTTGCTGACGCGACTTCCAGTCACATCCGGAGGCCTTTCTGAGGCCTGCAGTTCGGAGGCCATCCTGGACTTGGCACGATGCGTGAGCAGCAGGATGAGGTGGGTGGGTCACGACGCAGGAGTGGCAGGACAAGGTGGGTCGTGGTGGTGGTGACTTTGAGAACCGCTATGCAAGCTTATCTCTTTGGAGCAGTGTCACAATCACATCTTACAAAGCTTGAACAATGCTAGTCTCACATGGAAAGCATTCAACTTCGTATTTGCTCTGCATTCTGGTTCAGACATGTAAATACATCACCATTTTTCTCATCACACTTACTCTGCTGATGGGCAGCTGAATTGAATGGGATGATATGGAAGTTTTGGTCTGCGGTGCGATGGCTCATTCAGACACTGCAAGCCATCACTTGATGTTGTAGCTATCAGTTGACTGCAGCACACATATGCAATGGTACTGTGCCAGCTGACAATCCTGGCCAGGTGTGTAATCTGTGGCCTGAACTGCTTCATCTGAAATCTGTTCTTGCTAAATTGCTGTGCCAGGCTACACATGTGTGGCTCACTGGTTTTAAAGCGGCAGTGCCTGTAGGTGAGTCACAGATATGAAGAGCTAATTGACCAAGAGTTAATTGACATGGCATCCAGATCACGGCTACAGCTGCAACTTGTTTTCTTTGTTTGTGTCACTTGTAGGTGTGCAGGGCTGGCCATATAATCAAAAGTAGGCCCTGTGTAGTCCTATTAAGAATTAAAATAATTGTGTGTATCGCTAATTATGTCCTACGCAGCCACAAATATACTCTGGGAGGGGAAAACAAATACATGTACAGTATCTGAATACCATGTGAGCGAACTGGTTTGATTGGTCTGCTGTAAGGAGGAGAATTTGTACTCAGTAAAGACTCCGTAGAGAAGACTGAAGCAGACTTACAACACAAGCCTATACATGTCTACTCAGAAGTAAGTCTCTTTGAGCTTACTGGAACTTTCTCCCAGGTACACATGTATAGGACTGCAGCCTTAGGCATTTTCAGGGGAGGACTGGCAGGCAGGAAGGTTACTTATTGTGGCCCACTAATCATCTCCTGAAAATGTCCGCCAATTACATTTAGCCCATGTACTACTGTACTGCCACCACCACCATGAGCCAAGTTGTAAGAAAGTCCAGCTGAAAAACAGTCTCACCAGGAAGGTCAGGGAGCCTTTCCAGGCAGAAGTGGTAGATGGAAGCAGAGTATTTCTCTCTCCTGTTGGCTAGCTCTTGCCATATGTCCTCTTGTTTGTGCATTTACATTACTGCCCCTCAGCAAATACAGATTTGCTGAGGAAATAAATGGTTCTCTCCTTTCACAGGGGACCTTCCTGGTTAATTGTGCCCTTTATCTATAAACCCATTCACAAACAGAGAATATGTTGTTGAGAACTAATAGTAGGATCTTAGCTATGGAGCAGGGGAGAGGCACTTTTGGATAAATATCAGGGTTGGCCTGCAGCAGCTGTCAGGAGCCAGAGGAACAACCCAATGCACACCAAAGCCAGGAAAATCGTTGTTGTTGCTCCTGCAAAGTCCCTCCCAACCCAAACAGGAAGTCATATATCACTCTTCCTGGTTAGGCGGGTCCAATGTCCAGCTTAGGTAGACAGAACCAGTCCAGTGCCTGACAACCTTCTACTGCCCAGTAGACATTCCCAGTTACAGTCCTGGTAGCACATCACACAGGGTAGCTACACACAGCACTGAGGTTTCTTTGTTCTAGATGGGATAACTCCTGACAACAACACACCCCATTGAGTTTCATATTTCAGGTGGCTTGAAAGGGACTATTGTTACATACCGTGTATTACTCTTTTTGTATAAGGTAGATACTGATTTCTCCTTGGAGAATTTCATTCAGTTTAGCTATATTTTGTATTATGATATTCATTAACAAATAGAAATTGAATATGGGGAAGCAGGTATGACCCCGGCAGACAGCACTGATCAGTAAAGCAGATTAATCCCCCCAAAAGCAGCAGCATAAGCCCCCCAAGGCTGCTTTGTGCCAGCCACCTCTAAGACAGGCAGACCAATCCTGTCTAGCAGGATGCAGCTGTGCAAATAAGGCTCCTTAGCCTGAGTTCATCCCCTTAGCCCCAGTAGAGTCCCAGCCGTCCCTATGGGTCTATTATTCGAATGTGTGCCAGCTATTTTGCTGGTGCACATTTGAGAGCCCTGTGCGGCGGCCAGACTGAGGAAGGGGGATAGGATATGGCAGATAAGGCCGTATGCTCACCATATCTCAGGTTTCAAGTTCAAATACTTTAGGTTTAATAGCCCATAGCCCATACACCATTTAAATTTACAGTTTAAACACGACAGCTAGGTTTGTAGACTGCAAATGAAATATCAGGTTCTAATCTAAGCAGTCACAATAAATCAGGATCAGGATCCACTGGGGCTACACAGCAAATTCTAATCACTGGTTGCACTGTTCATTTCATGTTACGTCTGTGTGTTTGGTGGTAGGAATTTTCCATGCAACCTTTTCTAGAACCTGTTCCTTTTGGAAGAAAGAATACACGACATTTAGGGTGCTCTGCAATCTCTGTGTAGTTATAAAGAAAGTGAGAAAGGAGGAACAGGTAGGCACCCAAAGGGGTAATAATGGTTTCAAAATAGCATAAGTTCCGAACCGGCGACAGGATATACAGTACTGTACTTGCAGTTCCTCGAGGCTGCTTCTGCTAGTCAGTTCTACAAACGCAGTCTATTTCTGTTTCTCCTGCCCAATTCCATCCCTTTTTGTTTGTTCTCCCTCTTGGCACACACCTCCCAGGCAGAACACCAGTCACAGCCTCACCTACCCAGGCAGGAGGTGGGTGTGACCTGCATTTGCAGCTGACTTGATTGTCTATTGATTAGCATTCCGTGTTAGTGGCCCAGCTCCTAGAAAGATCAGCATATGGCTCCTAACAGCATGTTTCGTTCTATTCTTGCTGCACAGTATGTGCCATAATAATGCTTCCAGACTCTTGCCGCACTGCTCTTCCTTTAAAAGCACAGGAGCTTTGAGCACTGGGTGCCAAGTGCTTTAGATTGTCTTGAGAAGGTATCAGTGACAACAGAGCTGTTTTATGAAGATCTGGTTTCGATAAAAAAAATATAGCCAATGGAAGATAAATGGCTATCATGTTAGCAGCCGGGGAAACCTGATCTGAAAGAGCACCTGACTGCAGAAGCTTGGATTACAGGCTGCATTCTCTGACAGGAGAGCTGCTGTTTTTGGTGTGTGTGTGTGTGTGTGTGTGTGTGTGTGTGTGTGTGTGTGTGTGTGTGTGTGTGTGTGTGTGTGTGTGTGTGTGTGTGTGTGTGTGTGTGTGTGTGTGTGTGTGTGTGTGTGTGTGTGTGTGTGTGTGTGTGTGTGTGTGTTTTCTTTTGGGGCAGGAGATATAAATCAGAAATAGCTCATCTGATCTTTGCAAGACCATCTGCATTCTTTCCAGCATGTGCTTATTTATTTTCAGGGCAATCCTTTCAAGTTCCATCCTCTAAGGGCCTAACTGCATGTTATGTGCAAATACTGAACCTAGACAAACCAAGAGCGTGGTGGTGGTGGCGGTTTTCCCAAGGAAATGTAGCTCTAGGAGAAGTCAACGCAGCGGGTGGGTAAATTCTCCCCCGACGACTACAAAATAGCAAATGCTCCTTGCTGTTTTATTTAATCCATATCCTTATATTCTCTCCTTGGCTTCTTAACATACAGGTCTACAGCTATGAGCTACTTCACAAATTACATTTTATGGGGAAGGGGTCATAGCTCAGTGGAAGAGCCCATTTTTTGCATACCGAAGGTCCCAGGCTCAATCACCAGTCGGCACTTCTGCACAGGGTTGAGAAAGGTCATAAGAACATAAGAAGAGCCCTGCTGGATCAGGCCAAAGGCCCATCTAGTCCAGCTTCCTGTATCTTGCAGTGGCCCCACCAGATGCCTCAGGGAGCACACAAGACAGTAAGATACCTATGTGTCCAGTCACCACTCCCTTGCACCTGGCACAGAGAAAACCTACTCCTACAACCAGGAGGTTGCTTATCCCCATCATGGCTTGTAAGCTGTGATGGACTTTTCCTCCATAAATCTGTCCAATCCCCTTTTAAAGGCATCCAGGCCAGGTGCCATTACCACATCCTGTGGCAAGGAGTTGCACAAACCAATTACACGCTGGGTGAAGAAATGTTTTCTTTTGTCTGTTTGGAGATCAAATCAGTCAATCCTAAATGAAATCAACCCTGACTGTTCCCTGGAAGGACAGGTACTGAGGCTGAAACTCAAATATTTTGGCCACCTAATGCGAAGAGAGGACTCTCTGGAGAAGACTCTGATGCTGGGAAAGATTGAAGGCAAAAGGAGAAGGGGAAAGCAAAGGATGAGATGGTTAGACAGCATCACCGATGCAACGAACATGAAAATGAGCAAACTCGGGAAGATAGTGGAGGACAGGAAGGCCTGGCGGGATGTGGTTCATGGGATCACGAAGGGTCGGACACGACTTAACGACTGAACAACCACCACCACTCAATTTGAGTGGATATCCCCTAGTTCTAGTGTTGTTTGAGAGTGAAAAGAACTTCTCTCTATCCACCCCCTCCATCCCATGCATAATTTTATATGTCTCAATCATGTCCCCCCCTCAGCCGCCTTTTTTCTAGACTGAAGAGCCCCAAACGCTGTAGCCTTTCCTCATAAGGGAGATGCCCCAGCCCACTAATCATTTTGGTCGCTCTCTTCTGCACCTTTTCCAGTTCAAGGTGATGGTCTGAAACCCTGGGAAGGGGAAAGCCCCTGCCCATCATCAGCATGTTGACAGTGCTGAGCCATCAGTACATATTCACATATTCACCTGTTTTTGGGGTGCACCTTTAAACTGTGAATGTGTGATAATTATATGATTTATAGGAGTGGCTGAATTCCTCTGCCATCATATATTGGTCCTGTTTAACTGAGCAAACGTATGTCATTGGCATCATGCAAGCTTGCTGCCTGAAGAATAGCTCTAAGGAGCTTTAAAAAAAAAGCCCTGCATGAACACCTGCACTGTAACAACAGGTATAAATTTACCTATTGTTCTGTTCTTCATTTTCAGGATTGAACGTTGTAGCATCACAACAAACAGATGTGTATTGATTCACAATTCAGGGAACATGACAACAGCAAAACACACATTCCTTGTTTTGCTTTATACTAAGCTAACACACTTGAAGCCTGTTTCAAGTCAGGTGATTACCTTTCCTTTCAGGGAGAGGTCTGATCATACTGTGAATTCCTGTTGCAGACTTCATGTTTTTGCAATTACTTTTTGGAGTGACAGGCTGTGATATCAGACTATGAGATTAAGCAGAAGTGGTTTCATGTAAAATATACAGGAAAGCTGGTAAAAATATAAACATGATTGAACCAGGCCTGTAGCCAGAAATTGTGTATGTGTGGGTGGTGGAGAGGAACAGAACTGGGGGGGGGGGAGTTGGGTGCGATAAAGTAATTGCAGACAAACAACCATGTACATAGAAGTAGTCTAATGTTGAATTAAAATTATTTAATACATACATAGTCCAATCCTGTCTAGGACTGCCTGCGCCGGATCCTATCCAGGATCGGGACAGTGCCGGTGCAGGTGGAGGCCTCCTTGGGAGAAATGGATGTTCGTCCCTTTCCCCTGGGTAATGCTCCAGCCGCCCCAATGGGCCTCCTCAGATGTGCGCCGGCAAAATGGCCAGTGCAAATCTGAGGAGCCTGTGTAGGGCTCGCCAGGCTCAGGAAGGGGGGTAGAATTCGGCAGAGCGCACCGCCGAGGATCCCTCCCCCCTCTCGGGCCTGGCTACCCAATCCCCCCTTCCGTTCTGCCCCGTTCTTCCCTCCCCACTCCCCAGCGCAGGCCTTACCTGTGTACCTGTAGGTGGCGTCCTCTGTCCGGCAGAGAGTTAGCGGCACCAGCCTCGGTGCTGGTGCTGCTTACTCTCCAGGTGTTGGAAACATGCCTTACACCACGTTTGCAACACCCAGGAGTGGCGGAGCGGCTGGTGCAGCCAGACTGGATTGTGCTGTAAACCACTTAATTAAAATTGTGCTGGACTACATTTTACTAAACTTGAAAAGTAGTGCAATGGGCTTATGTGGTTGTCTATTATTCTGCCAGTGCTTTTGCAGGGAACAGTGGAAGGTGGAAGCAGGTTTGCTTCTAACTGAACTGTAAGGTAGAATATACCTGCATATTTTCCCTTAAGCCTCTATAAGTAAAACAAATCCAAGCTATACATAGTGGCCGCAGAGGACCCCACTCCAAATTGGAATGGCAGCTGGCAGGGGTTAAACTGCCCTTCCTCCTGCCATGGTCCAGATCCTTATTGGTTTCCCCCTGCCTTTATTTACCTTATGGAAACAAGTACATATTACGTGTTTAATGTAACATGTGGTTTGGCCTTAAGTTATGTCAAAAGCCATCACTGCAGTTCACAGGCCATTACATTTCAGATAAGGTCCATTCATTACACACACACACCCCCGGTATATTATGCAATCCTACTTCTCCTCCACATGGATCTAGCCCCAACATTATTTTGCTCTCAGGAGCATGTATAACATGCAGGCTGTGGGCATGAGTGTTGTGAGCACACCTGGGTGGGATGAGTGATTTCAGCTCGTTTGATTCGGTGGGCAAGCACCAGACTCTTAGAGACGGAGAAGGTACCCAAAAATGGAGAAAAGGAAAGAAAAAAGGAAAATCTGCGAATCGCGGAGGCGCCAAAATTAGAGCTCAAAAACAGACCAGCACTGGGAAAAGATAGATCTTTACTTTGCTAGCAAAGGACACGATCAGCAAGGCAGAAAGTGTAACATATAAAATCAATACAAAAGCTTATATACATTTCATTATTACAGGTGAAATCATGGATGTTCATGGAAATCATGGATTGTTTCAAAGTGTACATAACAAAAGGGAACCAATACAGAGGGGAATCCAAAGAGTTACACTTTGATACAGCCAATAGAAAGTTGGATTGAAACTTTGCACCAATGAGAACAGCAGCAGCATGTGTGGAACTTTGAACCAATAAAAGATAAACTTTATTAAAAGAACCAATGAAAAGTGTGGTGCTTTGTGCAACTGGGAACCAATGGTATGATGGGTGGGGGTACTGGGTGGCAGGAGGTAATAGGATTAGACCCCCACTTCAGGTGAAGCGAGGTTTTCCGGGGTTTTATGAATGGGTCCTTTTGAGAAGCCTGCTTAGCACAAAAGGCAGTATTTCCAATTAGATAGCCAAAAGTGCCACACAATAGGTCCCTGCCCCATGGCACCAAACATACAGTTTAAGACTTTTGAATTGTTCCTGTCAATCAGGCAAGAGCCAGGCAGGTAACTGGATTAGCATGTGAAACAAATGTAGCCAGGCAAAGCAGGAACAATGGGAGGTGAGACAGTGATCGCATGCACAGAGGGACAAGTTGTAATCAGGTAAATGGCAGCCAGGAGAGAGGCATTTTGAATAATAGTAACAAAGAAAGACAGAGACAAATGATTCCAGGATGTGGGATATGGTGGAGATTGATGGAGTGAAGGTGCAGACCCAACAAGATAAGATCCTGAGGAAATGAAGTGGTGACAATCTGACTCCTTGCTGTGATCTTGGGATTTCCCTCCTCTCTGGCCTCAGCCGACTCCCCAGGTAGAAGGCAGCCATTTGAGGCCAGCACAGAATAGGTTGATACACAGGAGTTATGCTTTTAAAATGGCTTCCCCTACTCCTTGCAGTGCAGATCTATGGCAGGAGACGCCCCCCGGGCTGTCTTCGTTTACCCTAAGGTTTCCGTCACGGGAGGAGGGGGAGGGACTCGAACCACTCTACAACCCTGCTCCTGGGATTCCAGAAGGATGCCCAGTTCCGAACTGGACTATTTACGGCTGCAGATCTATTGCATTGCTGCCAGGAGCCTCTCCGATCCAGCTGGGACTAACCCCAACAGTGCGCGAGGATCGGGACCCTTCTGTGTAGGGACCCATCCCTGAGGAAGCCCTGATGATCCTCAGTGAAGATCCGGTACATAACTCTCAAGGGAAACCCATAAACCACAGCAATTTAGCAGAATGATCCACTGCCTTAGAAATAGGTTCGTGTTACTTTAAGCTGTCAAATATAAGAAAAAACTGTAGAGTGGGTTAGTGGGTCAGAACGGCTAGCGGTTCCGATAATCCTTTAATTGGATACACGCGCCGTCTAGTGGATCTTGGCTGAATGCCCAGAAAGAGGATTAAAGGCTTAGTGAGGTTAGAAGGCTGATAGGATTAAAAAGGTACAGGGTGAACTTTTTGCTACTGCCGCTTCTCTGGGGGCTCCGGAGGGCTCGTGTTAGACGCGTGTCGGTGAACTCTTGCCCTCGGCGGACACGCGCCAGCTGTCAAATGTGGCGAAAAGCGGAGAAAAACCGAATTAAAGAGGCGCTTGACTTTAGAAGGCTGTATCTTCATGATTCCTGGACGGATTTGGATGGGGTCAAAGGGAGGGGGTTCAGAAGAGGGTGGGCGACGACACAAAAATATTGGGGGAGGGGTGGGGCCATCACTACATGAGGAGATGAGAGATTGCCAAATTAGTATATGGGAGATGTGTACAGGCCTCCTTCGTGCACATGCGTGAAGACCAGCTGTGGAGTGGAAGGTCTTCTGTTTCAGGCTGGAGTCAAGGATCGGGAGGTTATTCTGGCCAGGTGTGGCAAGGGGCAGGTCAGGCATGAAACAAGGGATCAGCACCGCGGAGAGCTCATTGTGGGGCAGGATTCTGGATTAGGCCCCCCACAACAGCAGGCTGGCTGTTCTAGTGCCAGAAAACTCTTACAACTAGGAAATTCTCCTTCCTTATGTCCAGCCTAAAACTATTTCCCTGTAGTTTCAATTCATTGGTTCTAGGTCTTCCCTCAGGAACCATCAAAAGCAAGTTGTCGTCCCCTTTTCTGTGTGACAGCCCTTCAGATACTTGAAGACAGCTATTATATCTCCTCTTAGCCCTCTCTTCTCCAAGCTAAACATTTGTTGTTGTTGTTCAGTCGTTAAGTCGTGTCCGACCCTTCGTGATCCCATGAACCATATCCCGCCAGGCCTTCCTGTCCTCCACTATCTTCCTGAGTTCACTCATGTTCATGTTCGTTGCATCGGTGATGCTGTCTGACCATCTCATCCTTTGCCTTCCCCTTCTCCTTTTGCCTTTAATCTTTCCCAGCATCAGAGTCTTCTCCAGAGACTCCTCTCTTCGCATTAGGTGGCCAAAATATTTGAGTTTCAGCCTCAGTACCTGTCCTTCCAGGGAACAGTTAGGGTTGATTTAATTTAAGATTGACTGATTTGATCTCCTAACAGTCCAAGGGACTCTCAGGAGTCTTCTCCAGCACCACAGTTCGAAAGCATCTATTCTTCGGCGCTCAGCCTTCCTTATGGTCCAACTCTTGCAACCATACATTGCTACTAGGAACACCATCGCCCTGACTATACGAACGTTTGTTGGCATGGTGATATCTCTGCTTTTTATTATGCTGTCTAAGTTTGCCATAGCTTTCCTTCCAAGGAGTAAGCGTCTTTTAATTTCAAGCTCTTTTAACTGTTCCTCATAACAAGACTTACAGTATTTCTTCGAGTCTAAGGCGCCATCGATTCTAAGGCGCACCTTTACTTTCAGTACCACCAGCAGGGGAAAAAAAATCAATTGGTTGTAAGACTCATCTCCCTTCATTGAATCTATCCGCTCAGCACCAACTCTCCCCAGCATGTCTCCTGCAGCTGAGGATGACTGAGTGCACTGCCTTTGCATAGCATTTCTGGCCCTGCCAGAAAGTGCCATTTCCTTTGTTACCTGGGCTTGGGGGAGCTTCAGGGAGGCCTGCGCAACCCTCTGCAGGCCTCCCTGATCTTCAGTTTGGCGAAAAACAGCGATTTTTGGCCATTTCTGGTTTTCGCAAAAACCGGAAATGGCTGAAAATCACCGGGTTTTGCCGAACTGAAGATCGGGGAGGCCTGCAGAGGGTCTCCCTGAAGCTCCCCCAAGTCCCAGTAAGTAAGAAGATAGCATTTTGGGGTGCTTTTTGGAGACCTTCGATTCTAAGACGCACCCCATTTTTTGAAATGCTTAATTGGGAAAAAACATGCGTCTTAGAATTGAAGAAATACAGTAGTTTCCAGACCCCTTACCATCCTAGTTGCTCTTCTCGAAACGCACTCCAGCTTATCAATGTCTTTCATATGTCTTTCACGTGGTGTCCAAAACTAGACCCAGTATTCTAAGTGAGGACAGACTAGTGCAGTATAGAATGGGAATTATGACTTCTCATGATCTGGATTCCATGCCTTTGCTAATGCAGCCCAGCAATGTGTTTGCTTTTTATGCAGCCGCATCACACTACTGGCTCATGTTCAAGTTATGGTCCACTAACAGCACAATCCTATTCTTCTCTCCCCCCCCCCGCCCCACAACTGATGCAGAGATGCCAAAAAGACACTTGCTGTATCCAGCAGGGAGGGGAGGCTTGGGAGACGTAAGGGAAAATATTTTCCCTTACTTCTGGGTAAGCCTCCTACTCGCCAATGGATCTTCTCGGACCTGTGCCAGCCCTTGAGCTGGCGTAAGACCAAGGAGAGAAAGGGGGCGTGTCAGGAGGTCAGGAGGTGGATAGAATACTGACGCAGGTTGTGCACACTAGTACACACCCCTCCGGCCTCCGACATGCCCCCATCATGCTGTTGTAGTGCTGCCACCTTTAGCGGCAGCACTCACAAAATTGCTACCGATGGAGCGCTGTGCGCTCTGTTGGGTTCCATTTTACGACAGCAGAACTCTGTCCCGCTGTTGTAAACCCTTCTGCACAACAAACACTTTGCTGAAATCTAGGTACACTATGTCCTCATCATTCTCAGGGTCAACCAAACTATCAAATAAGTCTCGTCTCTATCAAAGAAGTAGATGAGACACTTCAAACCCATGTTGGCTCCTAGAGATCACCTCAAGTGATCACAGACAATCTGCTTAATTAATTGTTCCAGATCTTTCCAGGAGTGACCAGTCTGTATTTCCCAGATTTCCTCCCCCCTTTTTTTAAGATAGGGACTCGTCCCTAAAGATAGGGATTACTCATCTCCAGTCTTCAGGCACCTCACCCCATTCTCCATGAGTTCTCAAAGATTGCAGACAGCAGCTTTGAAACCACATCCACCAGCTCCTTCCCTGGAATGTAATTCATTTTGTCCTGGTGATTTAAATTCATTTAAAGTACTGTAATTAGGTGTTCACTAATCATCTTTTTCCTTGTCCTGAGTCATCATCATGCCCCCGGTTCATCATTTAGTGCAAATGTTAGGTTGGGCCACCTTCCCCTTGTGGGAGAAGACAGATGCAACCCCAATTTCCCAACAATTATGGCTGAATTCTGTAACCCATATAAATTATGTAAATAAAGCAAATGTTTCCTTCGTTTGCAAACGTGTATTTGCTGCTGCTAGCATAAGGAGTAGTAATGAGCTTTGCATAGCACTGAAACCCTGTCCCTGGACCACTGGAAAGCACCAGCCATTCTTACTGAGCCCTGAACAGGGTTCAGAAATTCCAGTAGGGTTCAGCATTTGCCCACATACTTTCAAGCTTATCATCACAGCTGAAGGAACAAGAAACTTGCTTTAAAAACACACACACACACACCAGAGGTAATAGACACACCTAATGTACATCAAGATCCATTTATGTGCAAGTAACCTCCATTGAACAAAATTGGACTTCTGAGTAAACATGCAGAGGATTGAGCTGTCAGCAGCCAAAATCATATTATGTGGCTTTTCTGAACTGTTGCCTGAATGCGAATGACCATGAACCATGATGGCAAGCTGTTTTATAGCTGGCAATGGAATGCCTCAGTCTTTGTGGTACTCTTTTCTCGGACTGCAGCCTTTTAAGTTGTCATTTTGAAAAATATGGCCATGTACGGTCTTGTTTTAACATTAAGGTAAAGGTGACCCCTGACAATTAAGTCCAGTCGTGTCCGACTCTAGGGTGTGGTGCTCATCCCCATTTCAAAGCTGAAGAGCCAGCATTGTCTGAAGATGCCTCCGTGGTCATGTGGCCGGCATGACTCCCCTTGTCGCAGCGTGTAGCATGCGGCTGGAACACGGAGCGCTGTTTACCTTCCCGCAAGCGGTACCTATTTATCTACTCGCATTAACATGCTTTGGAACTGCTAGGTTGGCAGGAGCTGGCCAAGCAACGAGAGCTCACCCTGTTGCGGATTCGAACTGCCGACCTTTCGATCGACAGCTCATGGTTCAGCTGTTTAACCCACTGCGCCACCCACTGGCCTTGTTTTAACATTAGGGAACACATAACATGTTGTGTCCAGACACAGTGAATTAATTGTGCATTGTACCCTTAAGCACAAACTGGACTCCAGGCTGCCCCTTCTCTCTCTTCCCTAGGATAAACCTTCCTGCAGGTCTGCATTAAGAGCCTGGCCAGGGAGCTGTATATAACCCTGTTAAAAGACCTGTTACATTACCTACACCTGGGTAGAGTCTGAATTCAATAGTCAAGGTGCAACAGACAACACAAGCGGTATCACATAGACCTTTTATCCAGTGCAGACATTAAGAATATAAGAAGAGCCTTGCTGGATCAGGCCAAAGGCCCTTCTAGTCCAGTGTCCTGTATCTTACAGTGGCCCCACCAGATGCCTCTGACCGAGAGCATACAGCCAACAAGATAACCTGTTTCCTGTTGTTACTCCCTTGCACCTGGCCCAGAGAAAACCTACTTCTAAAGCCAGGAGGTTGCTTATGGCTTGTAACCTGTGATGGTCTTTTCCTCCATGAATCTATCCAAACCCCTTTTAAAGGCATCTAGGTCAGGTGCCATCACCACATCCTGTGGCAAGGAGTTCCACAGATGAATTACACGCTGGGTGAAGAAATATTTTCATTTATCCGTTCTAACTCTCCCTCCACTCAATTATAGTGCATGTCCCCTGGTTCTGGTATTGTGCGAGAGGGAGAAGAAAATCCTACAAAAATATTTGGCTGACTAAAAATTGACACATGTGGGAGGTACATTTGGTAGATCATTCCCCTTATTTCATGTACCACAAACATAATAGCACACAAGCCGAAAATAAATTACTCTTCTCCTTCTGCTTTCCTTTCCTTTCCTTCTGGCTCAGCTTGAAGTATGTTTGTGATCTGATATGATGAGAAGTTCCACTATCTTAGGACAGCGTCACCCAGCAACAATCCCAGGTCTACTACCAAGTGTGTATTGAGCAGAGAGAAGGAGCCCATGTCAGCTCTCTGGCAGTAGTATCTGTACAACATATGTGTTTTCAAACACGTATAATCACATTCACACTTTATATTTTTAGGGTACACTTAAATAATTTTATGCCTATTCCTACTAATCGAAATATGGCACAGCACAAGTGTAAAATCTTGTCAAATATGCTAACAAAGGATATTATTAAAAATTCCATCAATGCAGCTTTTTTATGCCACATCCTTCACACACAGTATACCACAGCCTGTTTGAGAGGGATAGAGAATCAGTCTCCAGCTAAACAGAAGTGGAAGAGTTTTTACTTGATATCGTATTTGAAGAAGGGAAGTGAGTCCGTGTACTGGAGATGGGGATGGAGAGGGAGCTACGATCAGATTGCTGACTTATTCTTTAAGGACCGGATGAAACGCCTTAGTATTATTTCTTCTGTCCACCTGCAGAGGGGTCTGCAGGCCTCCCTGCACCCTCTGGAAGCCATTAGGACCCCCGGTAAGGTAAGGACGAACACTTCCCCCCCAGCAGCGGCATGATCCCTGCCGCTGCTGTCCCCACCCCTGCAAAGACTCAGAGTTCTCCCTGCACCTTCTACTGTGGTAGGTCACTGGATCATCTAGTCCAGCCAAATTCTGCTATGACTGACTATTGTTCTCAAAGGCCCGAGACTGGGCTCTTTCCCATCACCTGCAACCTAATACCGTATTGGTCTGAGTATAAGACTCACTTTTTCTCCTAATTTAAGTTTTAAACTAGGGGTGCGTCTTATAATCAGGCTGTTGCAATTTAATGCCAGTGATTTAATTAATTTTTTTAATAGCACCAAACTTTAAGGGTGCGTCTTATAATCAGGTGCGTCTTATACTCGGGACAATACGGTATTTTTTTACCTGGAGAGGCCAGGGATTAAACCACTGAGCTATGGCTTGTGTGTGTATGTGTGTGTGTGCGCATGCGCGCAGGGCTGACTGGTTCCAACAGAGTTTGATGTGGACTTCTTCTCTCATCTTGTGCAACTTCTACAGGCACCAAAGGCAAAGGGAAGGATACTGATGAAGGGTTTCAGGAGGAGCCCATATCCCCTGACTTGAGGAGAGCCAGGAAACATGGAAGCGATGGAGTTATTCAAATCCTTCTTTAATGGAGGCTACAAGAATACTATTTATTTCTTCATTAAAAGTATTTGCACGCCACCTTTCTCCTCATTCAAGAGGACTCAAAGTGGCTGGCAAAACACATTGAATAGCTTCAGAGGCCAGCTAGGGAGTGTGTAGGTGACAATTTTACCACACATCTGCATTCTCAGTGTGATGATATTCTCCTCACCACTTGGCAGGATGTTGCAGACAGCTGAGCTACCCCAGGGAGACAGAGCTTACACTGAAGTTGTTTGATTGTCTGAAGAATGGAGTCCTCGGAAGCGTCCAACAAGTCACACCTCACAAAGGAGACAGGGAGAGGGCTTTTGGTGGGGTACCTGCAAGCACCAGTTCGATTCCCTCTACAGCGTAGAGGGGTCCTTCTGCTTCAGTTTGTGTGGGGACTTTCTGCAAAGGTTATTTAAGAAAACAGCTTCTCATTACATAGATATTCTATAGTATGCATTTTGTTTCAGAGCTAAGGCTGATCATTTTTATTCTGAACAGCCAGCCTGCTACTAATATTGATCGACACTCGTCTGCGAATCAATCTGGGATATTTACATCTGGAACACAAGCCAGTAACATGCCAAATGCACTTGACAGCTACATTCTACAATCCACTGAAAAGATAGCACATGTATCCACACACAAATTGGAAACCCTCATTTTAACCAGTATTATTATTACCACGGGGTTCAGTGTGAAATTTTGGGCATAATCTGAGCCAGTGTTCCCCTGGTGCTTTGTCTAATGACAGGCTCAGACATGAGAAATGCAAGAGAATAATAGTGTAGAGATGTGAGGGGTTGCGCGTGCACGCTCCCCGCTTACTTGAGTGAAAGTGGGTAGCGTGTGCGCAATCCCCTGGTTAAGGTTGAGCTACATTGTCCGCATCCGCATCGCGTCCGCGTTCCGTGCGCGTCTGGTGTCCCGCCCCCAGGTCAAACAACGGCTCTGATTGGCCGGATGTAGCGTGGACGCAGCAAAAGTCGAGGCCACCTCGACTTTTGCTGCATCCGCGCTACGTCCGGCCAATCAGAGCCATTGTTTGACCTGGGGGCGGGACACCAGACGCGCACGGAACGTGGACGCGAACAATGTAGCTCGGGCTTTAGGCTGCAGTGCTTTACTGTGAGCAACGAGGGGGCAGGGTTGCCTCAACTGCCACGCCCACATCGCACATCCCTAAAGAGAAGACTCACTGGGAGTTACTAGTAAATGTGTTCAGGATTACAGCCATAGGCTACAGTCCTGTGAACACTTCCCTCAGAGTAATTCCCATTTAAATCAGTGCGACTTACTTCTGAGTAAACATGCATAGGCTTGTTGCCCTGCTAGTCTGTCTTGGTAGCCCATAAATTTGTTTGTTAGCCCTTCAGGGCCTGGAATCTGCCCACAGCAACCTGTTCTAAACCGCTGGGATAGGTTGGGCTACAAATCTAATTATTATTAATTATTATTATTATCATTATTATTATCGCTAACTACTATTAGAAAGGAAAATCCAGCCTGTGTTTAAGTCCTGACTCCTAGGCCTTCTTTTGGGGGAGGTAGTAGCAAGTATCCATGGAAACGGGTCAGTCAAGCAACAAAAGACCAGACAGAGAAAGCTTCACTCCCCCCCCCCCCCAATCAAAGGATAAATTGAAGCAGATGCTGCCTGTTTAACTTTTCAAGTTGTCCACTTATCAATGGGCTTTTACACCGAGGCAGACTTGGGGGAAAAGAGATTGAACTTTAGAACCATATTCATTTTGGGCAGTCTCACCTCAAATAGGCACATTTCAGTCCCATTGATTTTTCACTGAGGCAGTTAAACAGATGTTAACATTTCTGCTCACTGGCATCACTAGGGGTGTGTGGGGTGTGTGGACCACACAGGGTGATACTCTCTGGGGGGGGGTTTGACACCACTAGTGGCCAAAATTGTAGAAACCTT
Source organism: Plestiodon gilberti rubricaudatus (assembly GCA_026170595.1). Lineage (NCBI taxonomy): Eukaryota > Metazoa > Chordata > Lepidosauria > Squamata > Scincidae > Plestiodon > Plestiodon gilberti. Next base: position 9,843,131 of record JANXHW010000001.1, read on the forward strand.
TTGGAAAATTCGTATTTATGAATACCTGCCGATTTGACTCAACATGGATGCCTTGCGAATATGGGGCCAACATAAAAACCTATTTTAAAAAAGAGTTAAAAAGAGTTTTGTGCCTGTAGAAGGGGAACTCGTGCTCCTATAGCCTATTTCAGGTCAAAGAATCCTGGGAACTGTAGTTTGAAGGGGGTCCTGAGAATTATGTGTTTGCCACCTTTCCTTTCCTCACAGAAATAGATTACGGCAAGGTCTACAGATGCAGCAGGCTGAGGTGGTAGAATAGGCTGGACCACTTTAGGTGGGAGAGGCCACATTTTTAATGCTCCTTTGCATAAAAAGCTCCCTGCAAGAAGAAAACTAACACAGCAGGGAGCAGAATTAGCTACACCTTTTCTCCCTAATATGTAACTAGATTTTTACTTGTAGGGATTTTTTTTAATGTGAGAATATTTTTAAAAGGGAGGGATCTCCTAGTGTGTCCTAAATGTTGGTTGGCACAGGACGAGGTAGGTGGCAGAGAGAGCAGTGGCCGAACAGGGGGATCCACCAGTCTAAAGTTAGGCAGGATTGCGCTTCCTGCTCCATTGATAAGTGATATTTACTTCTGAGTAAACATGCATTGAACTGGGTTGCATATTAGTATAGATAATATCCACAGAGTGGTAATACTGTACTATAATGCTCTTCAACATCTCACAAATTAAAACACAGCACTCTTTTGTGCTTGTAGCAAGTCTATTTTTACACCGAGGTTCACTGTCTGAGCACATATACGTAGAGACATCAATATATATGCTGAAAGCTCTTCTTTACCTGTTGAATACTGTATTCATTTACTCTGCCCATCTTGCCCTGGCTTTTGAAGCAGTGAGTGTTAGCAAGAAGAACGTCAAGAGTTTCCTTTTCTCAAAATGTACGCATGTTGCGTCTCACAGTGGATCTGGTTGCATATATAAGGGAGCTGCAAGTTTAACATATTCAGCAAGTTCAGTGTCCGGAAAGACCTAGAGCAGGGGTGGCCAACCTTCCACCATTAGGGCCTCTGCATTCTTAGGAGTTGTGTAGAAGACAGAATCTGGGCAGCTGCAAGTGCTGATGGTTCTGTTAAAGCAGCTGCACCTGCTGAAATGCTCTCACCTAGACAACCACTAAAGGGCCAGGACTGAGCATTCATGCTGAAAGGTTGGCCACCCCTGACCTAGGGGGAATGGAAAGGAAGCAGAGCATAGACGCTAGTGTGTCCATATGGGTGCAGTCCCCATACACACATGCTCAGAGATTTGAGTATGCTCAGAGTATATATATATAGCAAATAGCTATATATATATATAGCAAATATATATAGCAAATATATATTGCAAATAGCTCTGCAAAAATGCCCACATAGAGGAAATATACAGCAATACTCTCAAGTAACATACACACTGGAGTGATACACAGAAATGCATTGAAGAATGCATAGTGACTAAGAGCACAATCCTACCTAACTATCTGGCGGGCGGCCCAGGGCCTCCCGGCGGATCCTATCCCCTTCCCCCAGTGTAAACTGGGGAGGGCCTCCTCGGATTTCTGCCAGCTAAGTAGCTGGCGGAATTCGGAAGAGACCATGTAACGGCTGTGCCAGCTGTCCAGGAACGGGGACATGGCGGATACCATCTCCGCCCCCACCAGGGCTGGCACGGCCAATGGCCCCCCTCCCTCGCTGACTGGACTGCCCATGAGGCCGAAGGGGGATCCCTTACCTTCCTCCGGCGGCAGAGTAAGGGCTGCTGGCCTAGCGCCGGCGGCCCTTACTCTAGAGTCGTCGCAAATGTGCCTTATGGCGACTTTCCGTTTGCGACAGTTTAGGGTGGCGGAGCGCTTGCTCCGCTGCCCTATAGTTGGGCAGGATTGTGCTGCCCAAGACTGAGTATAAATTATGGTAGGGACTTTCCCTGGTTTCTACTCTGTTATGCACCACTAGGTGGCCTTAGCCAAACCACTCATTTGCAACCTCAGCTCCCCAGCTGCAATATGGAGAAAAATAATAATTATTTCTGAGTATACATGCTTAGGATTATGCTGTGTACTTACAGACATTGCCTTACAGACTTGGACATGCATAAGAACATAAAAAGAGCCTTGCTGGATCAGGCGAAAGGCCCATCTAGTCCAGCTTCCTGTATCTCACAGTGGCCCCACCAGATGCCTCAGGGAGTACACAGCCAACAAGATAACCTGTTTCCTGCTGCCACTCCCCTGCACCTGGCATACAGAGAAAACCTACTTCTAAAACCAGGAGGTTGCTTATGGCTTGTAACCTGTGATGGTCTTTTCCTCCATGAATCTTTCCAAACCCCTTTTAAAGGCATCTAGGCCAGGTGCCATCACCACATCCTGTGGCAAGGAGTTCCACAGATGAATTACACGCTGTGTGAAGAAATATTTTCTTTTATCCGTTCTAATTCTCCCTCCACTCAATTTTAGTGCATGTCCCCTGGTTCTGGTGTTGTGCGAGAGGGAGAAGAATTTCCCTCTATCCACCCTCTCCATCCCATGCATAATTTTATACGTCTCAATCATGTCCCCCCTCAGGCGCCTTTTTTCTAGACTGAAAAGCCCCAAACGCTGTAGCCATTCCTCAAAAGGGAGGTGCTCCAGCCCACGAATCATTCTGGTCGCTCTTTTCTGCTGCACCTTTTCCAATTCAACTATATCCTTTTTGAGGTGTGGTGACCAGAACTGGACACAATACTCCAGATGTGGCCTTACCATCGATTTGTACAAAGGCATAATGGTTAGACAGCATCACCGATGCAACGAACATGAAAATGAGCGAACTCAGGAAGATAGTGGAGGACAGGAAGGCCTGGCGGGATATGGTTCATGGGATCACGAAGGGTCGGACACGACTTAACGACTGAACAACAACATAATGATATTGCAATCCTAACCAACTTTCCAGCGCCAGTGTAGATATGCCAACAGGGCGCACACTGCATTTTGCTGTGCAGGGGCAGTCATGGAGGCCTCTTCAAGGTGAGGGAACATTTGTTTCCTTACCTTGGGGCTGCATTGTGACTGCACCAGCGCTGGAAAGTTGGTTAGGATTGCGCTGCTAGGCTGCAATTCAGTGTACACTTACCTGGAAGTAAGTCGTATTGAATTCAACAGGCGTTACTTCTGAGTAGACATGCAGAGGATTGTACTGTTACAGACCTTGACTTGCCAGACATTGAGTTCAATAGGACTTACTTCCAAGGAAGTGTTATAGAATTGCAGCCTTACTCACCTTATCGGGTTGCTCACTCAGAAAGCACTAAAATGTTAAGTATTATTATTTAGAAATTAACAGAAATGCTCTGAAATAACTACAGATTCCTGGTACAGTTCCCATTTCAACTCCCTTTTTAGAAGTGGGTTTTCTCTGTGCCAGGTGCAAGGGAGTGTCAACGGGAAACAGGTTATCTTGTTGTCTTGTGCTCCCTGAGGCATCTGGTGGGGCCACTGTGTGACACAGGAAGCTGGACTAGATGAGCTTTTGGCCTGATCCAGCAGGGCTCTTCTTATGTTCTTATGTTCCCTTCTTCTAATCTTCAGGTTCTGCATAAACAATCAGTTACTCCTTCAAAGCTTAGCTTGTCTCTCATAATTCAACCTTGAATTTTTTTTTCATCCAAGCACATAGCATAAAATCCTTACAGCTTCAAATCATTATTGTTGTCTACTATAATATCTGGAGCCTTATGCTCTTACTGCAAAAACTAAGCAATTATTCTGGATACTCAGCTATTTCACATTTCTGTTAACCTCTTCAGGGAATTTCTGTACATCGCTCCAGCGTGTATGGTTACTTTTAGAATATTATTGTGTATTACCTCTATGTGAGCTTTTTTTCATTGAAAACATGTGCGGGTTTGAATGGTACAGCAGGTTTTTCTATTTTGTTGTCAATAATGTAGTTTTACAAATAATGTTTGGTATATACCGGTACATATGAAGTATCTTACATTTTTATTTAGATCAGCATTTGATGTCTGACATAGCGGGCTGGCTTTTTGATAGATGGCTTTTGACATATGTAAATGTGGATGACCCACTGGGGCTGTTTGTTTTAATTATTTTAATTGTTTTAATTCTTGATTTTAAATGTATATATGTATTTTAATGTTTTTATTGTAAGCCGCCTTGGTTGCCCTTGTGGGAGAAAGGCGGGATATAAATTCAATAAATAAATAATAAAGTATTTTTAACATGTCAAATGCTTTTCTGTTTCTTATCAGATAGCATTGTTGTATCACACATGGCGATTTCTGTACACAATTCCCTTTCATCTTGTGTCTCCTACTGTTGGGTGCCAAGAACATTTTTAGTTCACGGGATTACAACAGTGGCCCTTTTTCGTATTGTCTGAACCAAACTATTTGACAAGCCATGGTTTAGACTGACTGTCAAATGAGCATCTGAAACTAGGCTTACCATATCGCCGACCGGGACGCTCCGTTTTGCCCTTAAGGGGTGGGACGGGGGGAGGGGAACGCGCTCTCGTTGCCCTCCCCCTGCCCCGCCCCTTAAGGGCAAAACGGAGCGTCCCGGTCGGCGATATGGTAAGCCTATCTGAAACTATGGTTTGAAATTAATTACAAAATGTAGTCTGGCATAACATTTGAACTGACAAACCAAGATTTGGGATGTTGCTCCACCCACAGAGCCTGCTGTTTGGGATAGCATCCAGATTGCTTTTCAGGGAAGGCAAGAAAACCACACACAAAATGGCTTGCCTGTATAACTGGAACATAAACCATGGTTGGAGTCTCAACTATGGTTAGTGCTGCAAACCATTGTTTGAATCAGTGATGTGGGGGGGGGCAAGGTGGGGCAGGCAGCCCCAAGACAAATAGCTCACCCCCTGCCAGCCCCATCTGGACCAGTGCGGTAATGAAGGAAACACATTTTGCATGTACTCAGAGTGCCTTTCTTTATTATCACCAACATATAAACAGCAGTTCCCTATGGGCTCACTTCCACTTACATTTCAGATAAGCATTAATGTGAAATACAGTCGTTTTTCTTTCAGAAATCAAACATGGGGGACAAAGTTAATCCCCCTACATGAAGTGCATTTTGCCCCTTCTGTGCCCCCCCTCCATTTTTTCCTGGTGGCTTGGCATTATGTCTGAACCTACCTGAAGAATTCTAATGCACGCGTTCATACGCTTGCAACTTTAAAAAGGCTTCTTCACAATCTTTCCCAAAGGCAAAATAAGGACAAAACAGGTATGACTATTTCTGAGGGATAGGTACCTGAAAATAGGGACTGTAGTAAACTCAGGGCGCAATCCAGCCCAAAGTTAGGCGGCAGAGCGTATTCAGTGTTGCGAAAGTGCCGAAAAGTCGCAAGCGTATCGCTGCTGCCACTGTCCCCGCCCCAAGATCCCCGCCTTCCCCGAGATCACCCTGCCCCCGCACATACTTATAGTTGGCGGGGAGAACTTTGAGAAACAATGGGCTAGGCATATGTTTATATCAGTATCACACCTACACAAATATACAAACATATTTTCTAGCTCTGTTTAAAATGGCACAGAAAACTACCAACAGCTCCAGATCCAATTTTCAAGAGCGTGCCAGTTGCCTGGAGGAAATTAATTCTTTCTCAGGGGAAGTGGAGAGATCAAACAAACACAGCCAAGAGAAGCTTGTGGCAGTACTTCTTTGCCAGACACTGACAAGCTGGTGCAGTTTTTTTTTTTCTATTGCTGCGGATAAAGGAATGACAGAATCTGCATCTCTCTGTTCTCAAGACAGGCCTGCACACGTTTTTATAAATAGTGGAATGAGTCAGTCCCATGAATGACAAAGCCAAAAAAAGAAAAAAAATCATATTTAACTAGAAAATTATAATGTTTAATTCCCTTGAAATTAAAATAAGATTATTATTATTATTATTATTATTATTATTATTAAACAGAATAATAATAATAATGTGAAATAAGATCATCATGGGCACAGAGAAGTGCAATACTTCCTGACAATCCAGAAATGCAACACTGATGCTGCTTAGTGTATCATATTCTGGATTTATCACACATACTCCCTTACTTGCCTGAATTGTCACAATCACATGCAGTCATGTGCAGAGCCGGGCCCCATTCAGTCCAGATAACTCTGTACCTAAATTTGGTCACACTGTGGAAAGTACAGTCATTTTGCTTCTTAAATTTCCCTTAAAGCAGGAGCTTTTCAATCATGATGAGATGAGAGAACTGCCACCAGTTCAAGAAAAGAAAAGTTAATTTCCTCCCCATCCCACATAGAATAATAAGACAAAGAAACAGTGACATGAGTCATGCTCATTTGAATAGCACTGGAGATAAGAAGAAAAAGTTTGTTCCATGTGAGGCATAGTCCTTCCTCTCTGCCCCATAAGAGCAGCCTCTCTGCTGCCAGAAAAAGACTGGCAGTCCTGGGACCTGCAAACGTGACCACTGATTGTTCAGCTCCCACCGCTTAGGAGAGTCACAACGCAATCCTGCAGACCTTAAGCTGTTGCAAACGTGAGCAGAGGTTCTCAACCTGTGGTACGGGTACCCCTAGGGGTACGCGGACCTCTTGCTGGGGGTACGCCAAGCCCTGCCCCTTATCTGCCCCATCAGCAGCTAATTAAGTGTTAATTAACATGTACTTTGGTGGGGTGGGGGAGGGAGGAGCTGATTTTGGGAAGTGTGATTTGGAGAAAAAAAGAGATCCTTGCATCTCTCTCTCTCTCTCTCTCTCTCTCTCTCTCTCTCTCACACACACACACACACACACACACACACACACACACACACACACACACACACACACACACAGAGTTAAATAAGACATTTTTCACATTTAAAATTGTTTTAGTACTTTTTATTTAATGATTAATTAACTAATTAATTGATTAATCCAATTAATTAGCAGTTAATTAGCAGGGGGTACAGAACCATGAACTGTCGATTGAAAGGTCGGCAGTTCGAATCCGTGCAACGGCTCTTACCAACCTAGCAGTTCGAAAGCAAGAAATTGCAGGTAGATTAATAGGTACCGCGTTAGCGGGACGGTAACAGCATTCCATGCGCCTCGGTGTTGAGTCATGCCGGCCACATGACCATGGAAACGTCTTTGGACAGCGCTGGCTCTTCGGCTTTGAAACGGAGATGAGCACCGCTCCCTAGAGTCGGACACGATTGGACTTAATTGTCAAGGGATACCTTTACCTTACTTCAGATAATGTGTTTGTGTTTGTGTTTGTGTGTGTGTGTGTGTGTGTGTGTGTGTGTGTGTGTGTGTGTGTGTGTGAGAGAGAGAGAGAGAGAGAGAGAGAGAGAGAGAGAGAGATATTTCATGTTTTCATTGTTTGGATAGTTTCATTGTGTTGTTAATTTCTGTCCTGCCATTCATTCCAGAAGGATCCCCAAGACAGATTACATAAATGGCAGGGTAGAAATTACATATAATAAAACAAATACTTTCTGTCAATTATAATATACTTTCTGTCAATTATAATATACTTTCTGTCAATTATAATAATAATATAGCTTACATATTTGTTACTGGTTCTTATCTCTGTGTAATTACCAGCAGTGTAATTTTATAATCTTTCATCCACCTCTGTTTATGAAAGCCTTCATTGCAAAAGCAAATTACAACCAAAACTCCGAAGCCTGGGCATGGCCAACAACACACACATAAAGTATGTCCTAACTATTCTGGCACTACCCAGAATGCAGAGCAGGATCGGTCCAGCCTCCACACAGAGGCAATCTCATAATATCTGTACTACTGCAGGGTCTGCCATCTGACCAGGGGCCTGCTCTATAACACACCTGGTTTATACATTATAGGCCAATCCTCCACCCCTTTAAAGATGTAACCAGATAAGAAGAGTAGACTTGGAGAAACAGGTTCTGGCCTGCAGTAAAAAGGACATCTTCACCTGTTGATGTTCAACCTGACAGGAAGTTCTTAAAGGCACAGTGGCGCTGCAAGATATTAAACTAGCACTCTTAATTAAAATGAGTAGAATGTCATAAAAATATCTATATTTTCTCTTGCATGTACCTATAAGGTAAAAGCTTCATACAGTGTTTCTATATTCATAGTTAAAAAAGACCATGTAAAACTCAAACAGGATTAAAAACCCTTATCTTACAGAATTCTATTCTGTAGCAAGAGCAATACACAGTTATTACCTTTTAAATATTTAAAATATTAAATACAGTATTTAATAATGAACATTTATAAATCATAACAAGCAGTTGTTATACCCAAACATTGGATGATGACTGAGAAAATAACTAAGAGGATAATAAATTTAATCCCTGTGTACGTATTATGTTTAAAAATGCATACAATCACAGGGCTAGATATACTGTAAGCTAGATAGATACATTAATAATAATCCTTCTTAGGTAAATTGCTCAGGAACTTTAATGAACTTTAAAAAGTGATCAAGAAGTCATGAAGAACAAATAATATTGGAATAAGGGACATCAGACTTTATATTACAGGTGAAATTATGCAAATAACCATGTAAAATCGTAGGTCATTTCTTTGGAAATCCTGGGAGGTCCAAAATACGACACATGGTCCAAGAAACAACCACTCAGGAGAAAACACAGGGTAGGTTCACATATCTAACTGCCCAATCCTATGGTTGGGCTCTGCCACTGGAACTAGCGTTTGGATGGCAGAACACACGTTCCAGCATTCTGAAAGGTGCTCTGGGAGAGCACAGAGCCGCGTGCTTCCGGATTGCTGCCAGAGAGGGCGCAGCGGCCCAGTGCTCACCAGTGGCCAGAGGAGCACCCACTGATGACAGTGAGTTGGCGGTGGGGGCGGAACGGGGTGGACGGGGGAGGGCGGGATGCGTGATGGGAGGGGGTGGTACCCAGTGCAGGCATCCTGCTCTCGATACTATCCCTTTCCTAGCCTCCTAACACACACACACACACACACACACACACACACACACACACACACACACACACACACACACACACACCCCTTTCTCTCCTCAGACTTGTGCCATCTGGCGCAGGTCCGAGACACATTGGCGAGCGGGAGGCAAGTTATTTTCCCTAATCTTTCCCAAGCCTCCCAACCTTCCCCCAACTATAGTATGCAGCGCAGCCTGTTTTGGTGTGGCTGCTGCATGGTATGGTGGGGGGAAAAGATAGGATTGGGCTGTTAGAGCAGCTTTGGATGTAGATGAGAAAACTCAAGCTCCTGATGCTTCCTTCCCATACTTCATCTCAACTGAAATAAACTTTGTCACCTCTTCCCAGTTGTAAGCTGAAAAATCCAAAGTAGTACTAAGCCTGCTACTGGATGGCCCTAAGAAAAGACACCATATCTCAACTTAGCCTATCTTAGCAGTGTTGTGAGGATAAGCCTGAAATCCTAAACATACTTGCTTGGAAACAAATTATATTTAATTAAATGCAACTTACTTACAAATAAATTGCTTTGGCTCAACTGTGAATGAGACAGGGCTGGGAAAAAGCCACGTGCGTGAAGCCACTTATCTGAACCCTGAAGCACTGCTGGCAGTCCATGTATTGTAGACAGTCACGGTGGAGACACACCACATGTGTTGGGGTGCGTTGCGAGAGCAGCCGACGTCCCGGAACGCAATGCAACGTACTCAGGGCACACCAAAGAAAGCCGCAAGGACGTCCTGTCATGCCCCCTGCTCTCTTTTAGCCAATCAGAATCGAGTCTTTTCAGACTTCTGTCCTGCCATTCATTCCAGAAGGATCCCCACGACAGATTACATAAAAGGCTGTAATCTGTCAGCATCTAGTGGGCAGTTTTCTCCATCACTTTTTGATGGGCAATCTGGTATAAGACGTTAGTGCCTCTTGTATGCCCTCTGATTTGGAACACTGGAAGAAAAGTCACTCAGGGAAACATTTATCATCTGTATGACTGCTTCACCTGTCTGAGGGCTGCAGAGCCCCAGCATTCAATGCAGTTTCTGAAGTCCTGGTTAGGACCACCTTGAGAAAGAGGGGGTGCACTGCATCGTGGGGGGTGGCAGGCAGTCAAAGTTCCACCTCACTTCTCATGGGCTTGCTAACAAGTGCTGTTGCCACATTTCCTGTCATACCTCACCTTCAGCTGGGATGGATAAGCAGATTTGGCCTTGGGGGCTGGTGGTTGCCTTGGTGGTTGGTGGTTGTTTGAGGGCTAAGCCCTGCTGGAACAGCTCTGCCACACTACTGCTGGTCTTTGCATACCATTTCACAGTGGCAGATCTATCTACATTTATTAGAGAATAAATCCCATTGAGATCAATGGGACTCATCTTTAAGTAAACATGTGCAAAACTGTAAAGTAAACATTAAAGGCAAAACTGAAGTACTTCGGCCACATAATGAGAAGACAGGATACCCTGGAGAAGATGCTGATGCTAGGGAAAGTGGAAGGCAATTGGAAGAGGGGCCGACCAAGGGCAAGATGGATGGATGATATTCTGGAGGTGACGGACACGACCTTGGGAGAGCTGGGGGTGGTGACAGCCAACAGGAAGCTCTGGTGTGGGTTGGTCCATGAAGTCATGAAGAGTTGGAAGCGACTGAACGAATAAACAACAACATACATGTGCAGGATCAAGCTGTAAGGCTACAATCTCAAGTATGTTTATTAAGGAGAAAAAATTACTTGAACTCACTTCTACATGAACATGATTAGGAGATCTCTATACATTTGCAGGGCTGAATGAATCGCAAGCTGGAATCAAGATTGCCGGGAGAAATATCAACAACCTCAGATATGCAGACGATACCACCCTAATGGCAGAAAGTGAAGAAGAACTAAAGAGCCTCTTGCTGAAGGTGAAAGAGGAGAGTGCAAAAGTTGGCTTGAAACTCAACATTAACAAAACTAAGATCATGGCATCTGGTCCCATCAATTCCTGGCAAATAGAAGGGGCAGAAATGGAAGCAGTAACAGATTTTACTTTTCTGGGCTCCAAGATCACTGCAGACGGAGACAGCAGCCATGAAATTAAAAGACCCTTACTCCTTGGAAGGAAAGCTATGGCAAACTTAGACAGCATAATAAAAAGCAGAGATATCACCATGCCAACGAAAGTTCGCATAGTCAGGGCGATGGTGTTCCCAGTAGCAATGTATGGTTGTGAGAGTTGGACCATAAGGAAGGCTGAGCGCCGAAGAATAGATGCTTTCGAACTGTGGTGCTGGAGAAGACTCCTGAGAGTCCCTTGGACTGCTAGGAGATCAAATCAGTCAATCCTAAATGAAATCAACCCTGACTGTTCCCTGGAAGGACAGGTACTGAGGCTGAAACTCAAATATTTTGGCCACCTAATGCGAAGAGAGGAGTCTCTGGAGAAGACTCTGATGCTGGGAAAGATTGAAGGCAAAAGGAGAAGGGGAAGGCCAAGGATGAGATGGTTAGACAGCATCACCGATGCAACAAACATGAAAATGAGCGAACTCAGGGAGATAGTGGAGGACAGGAAGGCCTGGCGGGATATGGTTCATGGGATCACGAAGGGTCGGACACGACTTAACGACTGAACAACAACACACATTTGCACCAGACTTTATAATCTTCATTGTATTCACAAGGACCACATGATGCTGTTCTGCCTGGCTTGAGCCCAGGGAAGTGGGGAAGCGATGCGATGCAATGGGAGCAAGCGAGGTGTGGCTGTGCTGTGGCCTTCAAGAAATTCATAGGTCCAACAAAAAAGATTCAGGGCAGCAGAGAGGAGGAAGCAACTGCTGGATAAACCACCTCTTTGCTGCAGAGTGCGGTGGACCAAGGGTGCAATCCAAACCTACTTAGGCCGTCATTGTAACCAGCGGCCCAGTGAAAACAGGAGGCCCCAGAACGGAAAGGGGATTCAAATCCCCTTTGAATTCCCCTTCCGTTCTGGGGCCTCCCGTTTTCGCTGGGCTGCTGGTTACAACAGCGGCCTAAGTAGGTTTGGATTGTGCCCTAAGCCACCCATTTCCTTACACAGGCAGCAGCAATGCTCCTAAGGAAAAGTAGTGCCTGAAGGTGGTTAAAGACTAATACATTTACTGTGGCATACAAGCCAATTCATCAGCCACATGAAACGTAGTCTTCCATTACAGGCAGCCTGACAGCTCATGTCTGCTAACAAGTAAGCCCCCAATGAGAACTACCTCTAGGAAAGTGTGTATATACAGTATACGATTACATCCCGTTACCTCCCCGCTCCCCCCAAAATGTACGTGCGTGCACGAGAGCTTTCCTAGTCATCCACATCCATCCAGCCCAGGGAAGGTGTTCAGAAACTGAAATGGTTCATTTCCCGGCCACACTGTCTCCCCTCCCCTATTTTCCGTCTTCCTCACGCCAGGCCAGCAGCAGTCACATTCTCCTCCCGGGTCCACTGACCCACCCGCCTTCTTTGCAGAAGAATAGGAGAGAAGAGGAAGCCGCGGAGGAGGGGCTTCTTCGACCTCCTCCTTTAATTGGTAGCATCCTCCCTGCTTTCCTCTTTCTCATTGGTCTGTGGGGTTGTCCCTCTCCTTTCGGGGTAGGGAAGAGTGGAGCGCGAGGCTTGGCTCAAGTTCTACCCTCTTCGCTTTTGCTGGAAGTTGCGCTTAGCAGCAGCTCCCGCTGCCTACTGTGACTCAACAGGGCGTGGCGGCACCCTCGCCATCATTCCCCCCTCCCCCGGCATCACTCGGGCTCCTCCAGAGGCAGGGGTAGCAGCTGCGCAGCCGCTCTAGTCCATCCCATCTTCTTTTTCTTCCCTCCCACCCCAGCCTCTTTTTTGGTTTCTTTCTTCTTCTTGCCCAGCAGTTTCTCTCCGTCTCATTGTTCCAGCAAAGAAGCCCGGCAAGAAGCCAGCTGCGAGAGGAGCAAAGCGAAAGCAAGTATGGACGACCCAGACCAATCCCCCCTGGTCTCTTCTTCCTCCACAACCGCCCCTCTCTCAGCAGCAGCGGGGCAGGAGCGGTGGCAGCCGAAGCAGCCCCCCTCTTGGCAGTACCAGTTTGTGAAGGAGCCCGAAGAGGAGGAGGAAGATGAGGAGGAGGAAGAGGAAGAGGAGGACGACGAGCAGCTGGAAGTGAGGGAGAGGAAGCCCGCCGCAGCCCCGACTTCTTTCGCCGCCCCCGCTCCGCCTCTGCTGGACCTGGGCACCTCCGAGGAGAAGCCCCCCACTTGGTCCCCGTCGGCCCCCCCGCCCGCTTGGACCAGCCACCACCCCGACATCTCGTCGTCCTCCCCCTCGCCGCCTCTCGCTTCTTTCCCTGCTGCCCCAGAGTTTGCCCCACCTGCTGCGGAGAAGGAAAAGGAGCCCCCTCGGAGCAGTCCCCCGCCGCCGCCGCCCCTGCACCGAGAGGAACCCCCGGCCCCAGCTGTCCCTCCCCGCAGCGCCCCCTTGCCACCCAAGAGAGATGAGCCTTCCGCCGTCGCGGCCAAGAAGGTCGCTGCCTCAGGCTCTCCGGGTGAGTAGGGGGCAGGCTTGTGGGGAGCCCCGAGGGGTGTGGCTGGCTTTGTGGGGAGCGGGCTGTGTGTGCATTGGGGGATGGGAGAGGTGGGGCAGTGAGGTGGGAGTGGTCGCGGTGGGATCCTTGCAGGGGGGAGGGCCCCCGAATTAGTTGACATCTGTGTGTAGAAACTGGTAGAAGGGGGGCCTTCAGAGACCCAGGGGAGAGCGAGACTAGCATAGGGTGGGGGGGGCCCTTGAGAAAAATGGTTGGGAGGGGGTTGGGAGGCTGTGATATGAGGGATTGTTTTGCGGGAGGAAGGTGGGGATGTCGAAAAGTGGCAGAAAGGTTTTCTTGTGAAGTGGGGCAGGGGGGCTGTAGATGTCAGACGGGCTCGAGTCTGAATCTAGAGGAAAGTGGGTTGTAGGATGGGGCAAGCAGGAGGGGGGGAGATGTGACAAAGGGGGTTTAGAGGCCATGGCATGAAGGGGGCTGAGGAACAGGTGGAAGCAGGTTTGTGTGGGGACTGATAGGGAGAGGGTGAAGCTGGAGGTGCAGCAGGAACGGGGGAGACTTTTGAGTGCGAGAACGGGTTGGAATCCTGCTTTGGGGTGGCAGGAGACTGTGGCGAGGAGTTTGAGGGTGTCAGGGTGAGAGTGTGCCTGGCTCTTCTGAAGGGAGTGGCTGGCATTCGGGGGGGTGTGTGGTGGTGGTGGGGAGGATTGAAAATTGTATTTGCCAAAGTAGAAGATGCGAGACGGACGGCGGGGGGGGGGCTGTGAGGCAGTTTGCTGGAGACGTGGGGGGGGGAGCTGTGCAATGGAGAAAATGGGAGTGGCAGAGGACTCATGGGTACACGTGTGCCAGGACGGAGGGGAGTCCGATGTGGGGAGGGCGTTGCTGGTAGGGACGTGTTACGCACCCTTATTACCCCTCCTGCTGCCCCCTGAAATGCGACAATAGGCCTTGAGATAGATCTTATTCCCCTTGGGCGAAGAGGGAGTTCTTCCTTTGTGTTTAGAGCCTGGTGTTAGGCGGTTCGGTATGTGTAGTAGGGTTTCAAATGCCAGCGGTCTGTCTCGGGAGTAGTTCCTCTCTGCTACTGGGGTGTAGTGCAGCAGGGACCGCTGGGAGGAATTTCTGTGCTGAAGGTGGGTGGGGTAACTGCCATTTTTTCTTTGACTTTCGGATGCTATCACTTTCAGCAGACATGAATGCAAGAAACCGCTGCTTTCACTGTCGCCTGCTAGTCCGCTCCTCTTCGCTCTTCCCATTTCTTGCTCTTGTCTGCTCTTTCTGCCTTTACTTATCTTTTTCACTCTTTGCTTTCCAAGAGATTGATCTGCTTGCCTAGGACAGCTTTCTTTCTGTTCAATATTAACAGGAAGATTAGAGGAGGTGGTGCCAAACCTGTCCCTTTTTGCTGCTTTGCGTAGACTGGAGCTGTGGATATCTTTTTTGTCTGCAGGCAGTTGGAGCTTCATGCCCCACCAGTCTATTGTCATGGAGAACCCGCCTTCTCTTTGCATGCACTGGACCTCGACTTGATGAGTGATGGCTCTGAGCCTCATACAGCAAGCTGTATTTGGAGCAAACACCTCCCTCCCCTTATTTTGAGCTAGCTCACTGGCCTAGCCTCCTGCCACCGCCCAGCTTCGGCACCAGACAATTATGCAGACTCTCTCTTTTTTTTTTCCAGATTTCTGTACCATCAGTCAGGAAATTCAAGGCAATGGCAAAGTTTGTAGAATACTAATATAAATTAACATACCTATCATAAAAACAGTGTGCCATTCATTTAATCGTCATACTGAGCATTATCTTTGGTGGAAATAAAGCAGAAGTATGATAGGAAGAAAAATTGAGCAAGAAGTAGTAGATGTGCAGTAGTAATACCACTCAGTTTCAACCAATTTTCAAGGTCTTAAGTAGTAGTTTCCTATTCATTCCTTCATATTTGTAGTGCCTTTTAATAATGCAGATATGGAAATGTGGTGGTGCAAAAGTAGCTTTAGTTTAAACCATGACTTCAGATGTAGTCAGGTAGAGGGGTGTGTACGTACACACACACACACACACACACACACACACACACACACACACACACACACACACACACACACAAATAGCTTTAGTTGGGGGAGGGAGGGGCTTGCCAGTGAAAGCAATTTCTCTAGGAATTTAGCTTCTGTGGATGTCGCATAGTGGTACTGTGTTGGAAAGGAGCTTTAAAGTAGTTTTCTGATAGTATACAGTGAAATGGGAGTTGGTTAAAAAAAATTGTCCTGAACCTGTCCTAGTGGGGTGGGTTGCAATAGGTTTGTCTGTTTGTCCTTAAATATATTCAATATATAATATCTCCTGGGCTAATTGGGTGGTGTTGGTGACTGGTGTGGGCATTTGCACAACTACAGCCCTACCTGAGTCAATCAGAACTGACCACAGTGACTCAATGTGCTGGTGTGATCAAGGCTCAATGAACCCTATGTGGGGCTGCCCTTGAGGACTGTCTGGAAACTGCAGTTAGTGCAGAAGCTCATGTGGTCATGGGGGTGCAGCAGTTTGACTCTGAGCTGCTGTGGTTCTTTCAGCTGTACATGCTGCCAAGTCATTTCTGGGTGCAATTCAAGTTTTTGATGTTTAAAGACCTTCACACCTTGAGGCCAAGGTATCTGAAGGACCGCCTACATCCCTATTCCACAACCTGTCCCTTGCAGGAGCCCATCTGTGTGTGCTGCCATTGATTGAAGCTAGGTTGGAGGCAACCAGGGAAAGAGTGTTTTAAGAGGAAAGGCCCCAAATACATCTTTTAAATAAATTAATCATTGTATTAAAAACAAACTGTGATGTACCAGCACGGGCGTCACTGGGGCGTGGCGGGGGGGCGGGCCGCCAGGGGGTGACGCGCGTCATGGGGTGACGCGCGCACCCCCTCGTGCGTCACCTCCGTGATGCGCGTCGCCCTCCGGACGCTCCGAGGCCGGCCCGGGAGCCGGCCTCGGAGCGTCCGACCCCGTCGGCGCTCCAGGGCCTTCTGAACGAAGGCCCAGGCAGCGCGTCAATCTGGGTATTTCCCAGATTTTCGCGCATGCCCAGACCCGTTTTGAGGGCAAAAAGCCCTCAAAAAGGGTCTGCGCGTGCGCGAAAATCCGGAAAATACCCGGATTGACGCGCTGCTTGGGCCTTCTTTCAGAAGGCCCTGGAGCGCCGACGGGGTCGGACGCTCCGAGGCCGGCTCCCGGGCCGGCCTCAGAGCGTCCGGAGGGGGGCGACGCGATGCGGGGGGGGGAGCCGGGCGGCCCCCCTCCCCCCGCGCCTATAACGTCGCGCCCCTAGGGGGGTGACGCGCGTCCCCGCACCAGGGTGACGCGCGTCTAGTGACGCCAGTGTGTACCAGGGATTCTGGAACTTGGTGTACAAGGATGAAGAGTAGTGATAAAAAGGGAATGGTATTATATGAGCCAACACAATTGGAAACGAATGTTGAAATTTCGTATACAAAATTGTCTCACTTGCAAACTTAAGGTATAAATAATTTTTTTTAAAAAAATGGATTAAGTAGGTATGATAGGAAGTTAATAAAATACTGACAAAAGTAAGTTTTGTGTGGTAGTATGGAGAGAGGTGGAGAACCCTGGACTTGTCAGCTGAATCCAATCTGGGTGGGACTTGTCATAAGTTCTTTGGCTGCTTGAGAAAACAGCTGTTTGTGAAAGGTTTTCAGTGAAATATGACTTCACTGAGTTGAAGTGGAACTTAAGTGGAGTGATTAGACTCGCATTTGAATTAAATGGAACCAGAATTTTGCTTGGGTCTTAAGCAGTACAGTAATAAGATTTTCTGAACATTTTGCAGTGTCAGATTCTCTGGTTTTTTAGTTGGCCTCCAAGTATTGACCTTGTCTTTGTGTGGATTACATGGTTACCATCACCTTGATATTCTGTTAATCATGCTATTGTTTACTTCACTGCATTCTCTGGTTGGATGCCATTTCATTTTCTTAAAGCTAAACTTCTCAGAAACAGAGCGTATAGTCTCTGTAAACGTTGGTACTACACAAAAACAGTAGTGTATATAAAGGGGATAACATTACTATGCCCTTTCTTTCAGTAGACGCCTCTTAAACATTGGTCCTTTCTCTTGTTGACTAGTGTAGTGCTTTGCTTTTTTTTCTCAAGCCAAGTGTGTGCTCAACTTTGGCCATCTTATTTTTTCTGTGTATTATTTTGGTCACTTCTCTACCATTCCTTATACTGGGTTCTTCTACTATCATGTTCACTTTAAACTTCTGCTTATCTTTTTGGTGTCCTTATTTCACTTCTCTTGTTTCATGTTTTCCTCCTCATACACTTCACGCCTCTCCTCCTCTCCTGTTTGTATACTTTTCTTTGCTGTACCAACCACCAGATGCCCGCTTCTGCTTTGCGCTGTTCAGCATAATCTTCAAGAAGGGATTAAAGACTTCTGTATCTGCTGAGGCCTTTCCCCATCATTTGCTTTCTCATTCTACTCCCATTTTACTGAGCCTTCCCTTATATATGGGGTCTTGTTAGATAGCAAGTCTATGGGCAAGGAGTATCTGCTTTCAGCATTTGTGAGATGCCTGTTTTTTCTAATGCTGAAAATGTCCACATGAGAATTGCCTTCAGATTATTAGGCTGAGAAGGTTTGTATATTAGAACAGAGTTGATCCTCTTTCTTTTCCTCTTTCATGCTGTTGATATGTCACAAATCATGTGTTGATATGTTTTTTTACACTCATGTAGAATGAAGTGGTAGAGTTCTAGACTGTATCACTTCATTGGGGGAGTGTCATATTTTTGAATGTTTTCTCCCCTTCTCATGAGTGAAAAGCTCCCTGCATGTGGTAAACCAGCACATCTAGGAAACAAATACTTAAACTTCCCTCCCAGATTGTGCTAGTTTACTACATGCAGGGAGCTTTTTGCAAGGGGAAAGGGTAATCTTTAACTTAAAAATAAAGTGCCTACCTCATACAACTTAGAATACTACCACCTCATTCTGACTAATCTGTAATTGGTAATTATCCAGTAATGTGTGTGTAGGCAAGTGGACTAATAACTTTTGCTGATTTAGATTGCAGTCCTATGCACACTTACTAGGAAACCTGAACCATTAGAAACACTGGGGTTTACTTATGAGTAAACATGCATAGGTTTGCATCGTTGTTGAATACAAAGTTGTGCTACAGAATAATTGGCATACTGGCTCTAATCCTGCCAAATTTGAAGAGGATGAGAGAAGTTAGTAATTGGCATGATGAGGGAGAATGGAATTTTAAGCATGGTTTGTTCAGCAGAGTATCGCAAGAAAGCTGTGCATGTGACTTTTTGAGCTAGTCCTAATGCATTTACCTGATTGCGGTTGCTTCTAGAAAGCCCTTGGCATTCTACATTTGTGAAGTGATGTTTGAGCTCCTCCCCTTGGTGTCTGGTTCAGACATGTGGACTGTATGTAGGGTAGCTAATGCTGCTTGTGGTTGGAATAGTACATAGAGGAAAGTAGTTTAAAGGTTTCTCTGCTCACATTTCCAGCGTAGTCTAAGGCTTTTCAGCAGCAGCCCCAATTGATGAGTACATCTGGACCAGCCCATAGCTTTCAATTGCTTTCTGGCTAGAAATACTGTGGTAAAAGCTAGTGCTGGGTTGGCTGTTATCCCAGTGTACAGCATTATTAAGAGCTCTTCCAATCTCTGGGAATTGGCGTGCTCAGACTTGAAACACTTTATAGAGCGAATAGCTAACTCTTAGTCTGTGCATGTCCTAATAGTTTGCCCCCCTTGTAGAGTATAATGACATTGTAGTAAAGTGCAAATATGGATTTTGGGAACAGGGGTGCTTTCATGCTGTGTTTGGTTTGCACTGCAGAATACTAGGAGGCAAGAAAATTAAGGATAGATAATATGCTAAGAGCTGGCTTGCTTGTGGGTAAACACTGATGTGTGCATTTTTGTGTTTCTAATTGTGTGCTTGAGGCCTCAAGCATTTGTTTGACCTTGGCTGCTCACTTCCTGATGTGTAACCAAACTCTTACTTTGAAGATAGTGTATCCATCCATGACCTTAACTGTGTCAGCCTACCCCCCCCCCCAACTTATATCCTGTAGTTTGCAGAAATTGTACAATATCAGCAAATCTTTTTTGCATAATTTCCCATCAGTAGTAGGGAAGAGATAAGTGGATTATAGGCATTACGTATTGGTACTTAATAGCAATGATGGAAGGAGCAAATTATATCCCAGAAGCCCAATCTGCCCAGCCTTTGATACATCATGAGATGTTCTTGGTCTATGACTCCATGAGGACTAGAAACTCACTAATTTACTCTCAAAATGAGAGCTGAAATTCCTGGTGTCCTGTGCCATATATTGGATTTTGTAAGTGCATTGCAATCCCAGTGAATACATGGAATGCACTTGGTCTTAATACATTTTTAAAGATTTTAGAATTTATTAATTATTGCAAATACACTGCTTTTCAACAAAAAAAAGTTCACCATAATAATACATAATATACAGTATTTATATACCGCCTTTCTTGGTCGTTGGATTTCTCCTCCGACTTTAATCCAAGGCGGTGTACATGGACAGGCTGTCCTAACCCCCCTTGTTTGTTTGTTTGTTTGTTTGTTTACAATATATAAATGTCCAATCTTTCATGAACGGCTACCTTCCAGGTGGTATCCTTTTTACAGTCTGACATTTCTGCTGGCTGGTGCTTCCCACACTCGACCGATGCAGCTGGGAGCTCTTATCTCTCCTCCTGGAGGCTTTCACAGCTTTTTGTTGGCGGAGTGTCTCGAACTTATCTTCGGGCTTACAAGACAGCAGCTCTGCCAACTGAGCCAGACTCACAAAGCAGTTTACAGAGAAAATCAAATAACTGAATGGCTTCCTGTCCCAAAAGGGCTCACAATCTTTTTTTTAAAAAAATACAGAACACCAGCAAACAGCCACTAGAAAAGTCACTGTGCTGGGGTGAAGAGGGACAGTTATTCTCCCTTTGCCAAATATGAGAGGAGCACCAATTGAAAAAATGCCTCTTTGCCCAGTTAGCAGGGTTTGATCTTGTGTTTGCTTGAATAAAGCAGAATTAGAACTAATCACAAGGCCCTAAATGTGGCTGTAATAGAAGCTTTTGAACTCGTGGCATGTGAAAGTGGGGTGTCAACACAAGGGCATGTGTACTGATGATCAATTAAATCATCAGCCTATTGATGATTTAATTGATCCTGCTAAGTCAGCCCTCAAAAGTTTACTGTTATGTGCTACTTGAATAAGAGATACTGTAGCCTGACAGCTTCACCAGGTAAGTTGGCAGCTACAGAACGTGAGTGTCTAAATTCAGCCACCTTAAATAAGTCTAAAAAGGTAAAGGTGACCCCTGACAAT
The DNA here is from genome assembly GCA_026170595.1 of Plestiodon gilberti rubricaudatus. NCBI lineage: Eukaryota > Metazoa > Chordata > Lepidosauria > Squamata > Scincidae > Plestiodon > Plestiodon gilberti. The sequence continues at coordinate 9,863,986 of JANXHW010000001.1, forward strand.
TAAGTCCAGTCGTGTCCGACTCTAGGGTGTGGTGCTCATCCCCATTTCAAAGCCGAAGAGCCAGCGTTGTCCAAAGACACCTCCGTGGTCATGTGGCCGGCATGACTCTCCTTGCTGCAGCGCGTACAACGTACAAGGCTGGAACACGGAGCGCTGTTTACCTTCCCGCAAGCGGTACCTATTTATCTACTCACATTTACTTACCTAGAAGTAAATTAAGAGGTGATGATGTCAGTATTTCTGCCTTCTCTGGCTCAGAACAGGAATAACGAGCAATGCTATAAAACATGCATATTTCTATGAGCCTCCTATCAAGAGGGCATCTTAGCAAGGGATGGTTGTAGGTGTGGTGGTGGTGATTATTATGATTATGACTTTCATTTAAAGATACTAGCCCTTATTATGCTAGGAATTTGAAAATGAGTTTTAAACTCACAATTTCAAAACTTGTATTTAGATTTCTTAATTTTATCAACTCGGAACCTTTAGAATCGGGTGGGTTACAAAGTGAAGGAACATCCTTAGAAGTACACTTGCAGTGGCTCTTAACTATTAAATTTGTGTTCTTATTGCCATGTTTATAGCATAGATGTCACCATGTCATGGATACTTCAACACTTGGGTTAACAAAAATGTTAAATGTGGTTTTTTACTGCCATGAGTTTGGTTTGTGCTGAGAAGCTATTATGGTATGAAGTTAACGATATTGGAACTTCTGATTTCATAACCAACTTGGAAATTCATTTGGTGAGAAGGTACTTACCATACTTGTCCACATGTCAGGAATTCTTCTATGAAAACTAAAATGCCAATTATATGCCAAAGAGAGAGGTTCTGTGCTTTCACAGAAGATGTGTTGGTCAGCTATGGTATGGAATCGCTGCATGCATGCCAGTGTTGTCATTCATTCTTTAGGTTGCTCAGTACACATACATTCAATAATTCTTGAAGCACCCTTGAAAGATTGGCTGATGTTAACATTCCCCGTATGGCAGAAGTGGGGCTGATCTACAGCGCCTACTGAATTTATGGCTAGGTTGTGTTGACACTTGAACAAGCAACTTCCAGCTCAATTACAAGGATACATTCTAGAAAAATGCCCATGCTGTTATTCTGTAGCTATAGCAGCAACTAAGATTCCAAATCTGTTAGATTTCAAATCTATTGTGGTATCCTAGGAAGAAACTTTCATAGGCGAGGGAACTTATTGTACTGAACTTATCCAGTGAATTTAATAGAGAAGATTTCATGCATATGGTGAAATAGGCTGTCGTTTGTGAAAATTCATATCACAATAAATATGTTAGTTTCTAAGATGCCATAAGATTCACTTACAGTGCAATCCTGTTGAATGCTAGACTGGCGGAGCAATTGCTCCGCCCGTCTAAGGTGTTTCAAACGTGCCGGAAAGCATGTTTACGCCACCCAAAGAGTAAGCGATGCCGGTGGAGAGGCTTGTGGAAGGGGGAGGGATCGGCGGCGACCTCCTCAGCCATATCCTGGGATTCTTCCTGGGATTCTTTTCAGCTTGTAGAACCTGAGGATGTGGACAAGATTCTTTGGAGCGTGAGACCATCTGCTTGCCCACTTGACCCTTGTCCGGCATGGCTGATTAGAGCTGCCCGGGTGGGGCTGGCTGAGTGGACGGGGAGGGTGGTAAATTCATCTCTGAGGGAGGGGGTGGTGCCGCTGTCTTTGAAGCAGGCGGTGGTGCGCCCCCTCCTGAAGAAACCCTCCTTGGATCCTACGATTTTGAACAACTTCCGGCCAGTCTCAAATATCCCGTTTCTGGGCAAGGTGATCGAGCGGGTAGTGGCGTCTCAGCTTCAGAGGGTCTTGGAGGAAGCTGATTATCTGGATCCATTCCAGTCTGGCTTCAGGCCGGGGTTCGGGACAGAGACGGCCTTGGTCGCCTTGGTGGATGACCTGCGCCGGGGACTGGACAGGGGGAGTGCGTCCCTGTTGGTCCTGCTGGACCTCTCGGCGGCTTTTGACACCATTGACCATGGTGTCCTTCTGGGTCGGTTGGCTGGGTTGGGGCTTGGAGGCACCGTTCTGAGGTGGTTCCGCTCCTTCCTGGCTGATAGATCCCAGAAGGTGGTGCTGGGGGATGCTTGTTCGGCACCCTTGCCCTTGAGGTGTGGGGTGCCGCAAGGGTCAATTCTATCCCCCATGCTGTTTAATATCTATATGAAGCCGCTGGGAGAGGTCATCCGGGGATTTGGGGTAGGGAGTCATCAGTATGCGGATGACACCCAGCTCTTTCTCTCCTTTCCACCTGACTCCAAGTGGGCGGTTGATGTCCTGAATCGTTGTCTGGAGGCAGTTGGGAGCTGGATGGGGGCTAACAAGCTGAAATTAAATTCTGATAAGACAGAGGTTCTGTTGGTCCAGAAGTCTACGACTCAGGTACTGGATCATCGTCCTGCTCTGAATGGGGTTGTACTCCCTCTGAAGGAGCAGGTCCGCAGCTTGGGGGTTCTCCTGGATGCGCAGCTGCTCCTGGATTCCCAGGTGGCGGCTGTGGCCAGGGGGGCTTTTGCCCAGCTTCGGCTGGTGCGCCAGCTGCGACCGTACCTGGATCGTGCAGACCTGGCCACGGTGACCCATGCCCTAGTGACATCTAGACTAGATTACTGCAATGCGCTCTATGTGGGGCTGCCTTTGAAGACTGTTCGGAAACTGCAACTAGTGCAGAATGCGGCGGCCCGGGTGGTTGCTGGGGCCTGTCGGTTCGACTCAGTCGGACCGTTGCTTCAGCAGCTACACTGGCTGCCGGTTCGTTTCCGGGCACAATTCAAAGTGCTAGTTTTGACTTTTAAAGCCCTTTACGGCTCGGGTCCAGGGTATTTGAGGGACCGCCTCCTTCCTTATAATCCGACCCGTACTCTGAGGTCATCAGGGGGGGCCCTGTTGACCGTGCCGCCACTGACGGAGGTGAGGGGGATGGCGGCGCGGAATAGGGCCTTCTCGGCAGTGGTGCCCCAATTATGGAATTCCCTCCCCCTGGAATTAAGAACGGCTCCCTCCTTAGAGACCTTTCGGCAGGGCCTCAAGACATTTTTATTTAGATCAGCATTTGATGTCTGACATGGTGGGCTGGCTTTTTAACAAATTGCTTTTAACAAATGTAAATGCGGATGACCCACTGGGGCTGTTTGTTTTAATTGTTTTAATTGTTTTTAATTTAATTCTCGATTTTAAATGTATTCATGTATTTTAATATTTTTGTTGTAAGCCGCCTTGGTTGCCCTGGTGGGAGAAAGGCGGGGTAAAAATTCTATAAATAAATAATAAAATATAAATAAATCCTATCCCTCTTCCCGGGCCTGGCTGGTGTTACACGACTGGCTTGAATGTGTGCCAGCAAAATAGCTGGCACACATTCCAGTAGACCGATTGGGGCAGCTGGGGCTCTACTCGATGTAAAGGGATGGACGTCCCTTTACCCCAAGCAGCACCTTCCAGTTTGGGAACCATTGATTTAGTTTTAGGGGTTCCTTTCCACTGGAATGACCCGCTATCTCCTGTTGCACCCAGTGTCTGCTACAGGTTCAGCAAGTTGTTCAGTGCAAGCCCTATTGCAAATGCTCCTCCAACATTAGCATTACAAAAGGAAATGTAGTTTGGGAACTCTATTTCCTTTAATGTGTATTTACTGTTTAAGAGTCCCATACATAGCACTCTCTTCCTCTTACTATCACATGTGTCTCCAATGCAAATCTTTGTTTCTAGATCTCTCAGCTACCCTCCCTTTTTCTTTTTTCCCTCTTATGACAGGTGTCTGCACCCCATCTCTTTTCACCCCCTTTTCCTTAAGACTCTGTTCAAGCTCTGCTTCTTTCCCTTCCCTCTTCTCCTGCCTCCACCCCCTGTTTTATCTCTACTTCTTGCTGAGTTAATTGGCAACAGCACACAGAGCTTTTAGTGCATTAGGCACTCTCTTAACCATTCACACATTATGGAAGCCTCAAATGCAGGTGGACCATGCAGTGTGGCTACTCGACTGCAACAGACTGGAAAAATTGGCAAACGCTGCCATGCACCTATGAATCCAGAGGGAGGAAGAGCAATGCCGACAGAGTGATGCAGGCAGTCTTCCAGTTTGATGGGCTTGCAGAGACCTTAGGTAGTCCAGCAAAGAAGTAAAAAAGGACTGCAAACAATGGATATCATAAGAACATAAGAAGAGCCTTGCTGGATCAGGCCAAAGGCCCACCTACTCCAGCTTCCTGTATCTCTCAGTGGCCCCACCAGATGCCTCCGAGAGCACACAGCCAACAAGATAACCTGTTTCCTGTTGTCACTCCCTTGCACCTGGCACAGATAACCTGTTTCCTGTTGCCACTCCCTAGCACCTGGCGCAGAGAGAACCTACTTCTAAAGCCAGGAGGTTGCTTATGGCTTGTAACCTATGATGCTCTTTTCCTCCATGAATCTATCCAAACCCCTTTTAAAGGCATCTAGGCCAGGTGCCATCACCACATCCTGTGGCAAGGAGTTCCACAGATGAATTACATGCTGGGTAAAGAAATATTTTCTTTTATCCATTCTAACTCTCCCTCCACTCAATTTTAGTGCATGTCCCCTGGTTCTGGTGTTGTGCGAGAGGGAGAAGAATTTCCCTCTATCCACTCTCTCCATCCCATGTACTGTATAATTTTATATGTCTCAATCATGTCTTCATATCCTCTTCAAAGGCACTACAAATAGCGAGGAAGCTGCAAGTTCTGCTATGTAGGCCTGCTTATAGTCAAGATCATGAATATTTAACACACCCATGTTTTGATAGCACGGGAAGATTCTAAGATTTTTCTTGGAAAGCTTCTGTAAAATAGCTCTTACCAATGTCCGTTGCTGTAATATGATTATTTGCTTGTTTTGAAATGTATGTGAGTATGATGAGGCAATTATGTATTTATGTTTCTACAGGTTGTGATTTCAGTTCAGAATGTTAGTACAAGTGGCAGTATATTGGGAACAGATATTAAATCATTAGCTTCTGTTCTCAGCCATAATGAGCTTGATTTAAGAAATGTTTAGTCATTATGGAGGGGAAAAATCAGTAGCTGTAAACACTAATTGTTTATGGTAGCAATGAATGAAACATCTGGGAAGTGAGTGGATGCAACTATTGTACAGATTTGCTTTTGAGGGCCTTTTCATTTAAATGTTAAATTTGCATCTTATAGAAGCTAGGAGCTTGTGATGGGCTTGTAATTATGACAGAAAACCTTGCAAGTAAATTCTTTAATGGTCTTGTTCAGTTCTCTCAGTCCTGAACTTTAGTGTTTATTGTGGTGCTTCTGGACTAGTATTATGAACTTGTATGCAGTTCCATTTGCTGAGGGTGAAGAGCAGGGTGTGGAAGATCCCACTTGCCAAGTGCTGTGTGTGGAGCTTACAGAGGTTGCTTTTTTGGAGTTGAGACCTAGAAGTCAATGGGGGGGCAGAGAAGAAGTAATAGGTTGTGTTGATCCGCTACCCTTCTCCCCTCCCATGCTGCTTGGCAGTTGTGACCTTACAGCAAGGGCCAGCTTTGCACATGACTGCCAGTGCTGTGAATAGCAAGCAAGGAAAATGGTTTTCTACCACTGAGCCACACCTCTTTCCTCTTCCATCCTATGTTGCAATTCACTTACTTTCTAGTTCTTGACTGACTGGGCTCTATAGATGGGATTTGACAAATCCTAGAATAGCATGAACCTAGAAACAGTTTCCTAATTGATATTTGCCTGCTATGCCTGACTTAAAGGACAAGGGAACTTGGGTCGAGGGCAGACCAAGCTTGTTTCCATTAGTCTTGCTCTTGAGAACCCCTGCATGTCCCTGGAACCCTTCTCTCTGACATTCACCTGCAGCCCCAATTGATACAACCCAGTGAGAAGGAGCCTCCATCTGCTTGGAATTCCTGGCATCTCCTTCAGTATTCTGGACAGCCTCTTGTTACTGTTGTACTTTAACACACAGCCCTTAAAAAGAGTTTTTGCTGCCTCACTGTCCTTGCCTCACAAGTTACTCATGGCTGCTATCCTCTTTCTTCTTCTCTTAAGCTTTGTCCTCTTGAATTTGGGAGCGCCTGTAGCTCAGAGCTAATTGTTTGCATGCAGAAAGGGTTTTTTTTTTTTTACAGTATTTATATACTGCCTTTCTTGGTCATTGGATTTCTCCTCTGACTTTAATCCAAGGCGGTGTACATGGGCAGGCTTTCCTATCTTCCCTAATGAATCCTAGAATTCCTAGAATAACAGAATGCGAGAGTGGAAGGGATCTTAGAGGTCATCTAGTCCAGCCCCCTGCTTGGCACCGGCAACTACAGCATCCCTCACAGGTGGCCTTCCAGCCTTGGCTTGAACACCTCCAATGAAGGAGAGCTCACAACTGCATGAGTTAGACTGTTCCAGGACCAGACAGCTCTTACGGTTAGGGAATTCTTCCTCCTTTCCAGCCCAGGGAATCTGCTTCCCTGTAGTTTCAGCCCATTGGTTCTAGTCCTGCCCTCAAGAACCACCACAAGCAAGCCCTTGCCCCCCTTATATGTGACAGCCATTCAGATACTTGAAGACAGCTATCATATCCCCCCCCCCCCTTAGTCTAGAGAAGAGAAGACTAAACATACCAAGCTCTTTTAACCAGTCCTCGCATGACTTGGTTTCCAGACCCCTCACTGTCCTGGTTGCTTTTCTCTGAACCCACTCCAGATTATTAATGTCCTCCTTAAAATGTGGTGTCCAAAACTGGGCACAGTATTGCAAGTGAAGTGTGTCTAGTGCAGTATAGAGTGGAATTATTATTACTTGTGATTTGGACTCTGTGCCTCTGCTAATGCAGCCCAGCTGTGCATTTGCTTTTTTTGCAGCCACATCACACTGCTGGCTCATGTTCAACATATGGTCCATTAAGACACCTAGATCTTTTTCTATATGTGCTGCTGCCAAGCAAGGTTTCTTCCATCCTCTACTTGTGCCTCTGATTTTCATTTCTACATGGAGGACCTTATATTTGTCTCCACTGAACTTCCATCTTGTTGGTATGAACCCAATGGTGGAGCCTGTCAAGATCATTTTGAATCCTGCTTCTGTCTTCCCCCTGCTCTGTGTTACCTGCAAATTTGATAAGCACTGTCCCTCTCTCCAGGAACCCGTATTGTAATGTAGCATACAAACAACATATTTCAATATGTTGTACTGAACAAGCACAAATGCAACCAGTACCACAGTGATGAAGAAACCTGTGACAACTTGCAAACAATCTATCATTGGGTAAATGGGGGGCGCGCGCGGGGGGGAGTCCACTTTACTAGTCCTTAACAGCTGTTCCTAAGAATGCCATAGTTGGTATTTCCTCTGGTATTTTTTTCTAGTATTTTTTAACAGTGGGATATTTAAGAAATGCAAAACAAATACAGGTGAAACTTGAGCACAGGTGAAAGAGCACTAACAGGCTGACATAGAAACAAGCTTCAAACAAATGGATATAGAACTACAAATTAAACACAATGTCATCTCATATAGAAGTTGTTCAGATGCATGTGCACAACAGAATAGATTTAAAGAGTATTGTGCCTTTGGGGAGACTTCCTTTTTCCTTTATAGCACAAGATAAATTCCCCTTGTATAATAAAGTAGTATCTTTTCTCACAGAAGCAATAATGGGTAAAAGCCATGACACAGAGAAATTAAAATCACAAGTCAAAACACAATTAAAAACTCTGTTAAAACTTTATGAATTTAACTTGTCTGAGAGTTAAGAACTTGTTTAAGGTTGTCTGAGAGCTCTTGCAGGATCACTGCTATGGGCTACAATCGGAACTTCCGTGTTAACGATCATCAGCTGACCAGTGCTGCTGTCTTTTTAAACCTGCAGTTTGAGAGACAATTACTTTGCCATCTTTACAGCTCTCTGTAGATTTGTTTTTGCCTGATGAAGGTCATCGATAGATGACAGAAACGTTGCCATCGATGACCTTCATCAGGCAAAAACAAATCTACAGAGAGCTGTAAAGATGGCAAAGTAATTGTCTCTCAAACTGCAGGTTTAAAAAGACACAGCAGCACTGGTCAGCTGATGATCGTTAACACGGGAGTTCCGATTGTAGCCCATAGCAGTGATCCTGCAAGAGCTCTCAGACAACCTTAAACAAGTTCTTAACTCTCAGACAAGTTAAATTCATAAAGTTTTAACAGAGTTTTTAATTGTGTTTTGACTTCTCTGTGTCATGGCTTTTAACCCTGTTATTGCTTCTGTGAGAATAATTGCTGGCCATGAAAACCTAAACACACAGTTAGTAGTATCTTTATTTAGACATTTTTCCTTGCTCAATCTTAACGTAGAAAACAAAACATCGACTGTCTTCTGCACTTGAAACTTCAGCTGCAGTCTTAAGCGTAGCTACTTGTGAAATAATCCAGTTGTTGTCAGTGAGATTATTTCAGATGAAAACTGGTTAGGATCATTTGGATGAAGTTGCCTTTCTCCATGATCTTGGCTTCAGTTTTTGGAAAGAGAATGTTGTACATCCATTTTACTTTCAATTTTAAAATTTTAAAAGCACAGTTCTGGGGTCCTGTCTCATAATTCCTGGGCATATGTACTTGCCTCGTACTGAAAAGTAGTGATCTGTCTAGCAAGGTTTTCAGTAGAGGTTTTCCCCAGCCCTATCTAAAGATGCTGGAATGAACCACCGAGACCTCTACCACCAAAATATTACAGCACTTCCTTATATTGGTGTAACAAATCCCATACCTTTTAAATTGAAACTAATCGTGCATTCAGTCTATTACAGGGGTGGCCAAACTTGCTTAATGTAAGAGCCACACGGGATAAACTTCAGATGTTTGAGAGCCGCAATATTTAGGAAGCATTTAAATTCTTAAGTATATTTACTCACCATGAACATTAAACTTGTGTTTTAATCCAGTGGACACTGTTATACCCGGTAAATAATTATAATGGTGATGCAAAAAGGAGCTCAGCGAACATGTTTCTGAGAGACGCACATTATAGATCAAAAGAGCTGCCTGTGGCTCAGGAGCGACAGTTCGGCCCCCCCGGTCTATTATAAAATTGATGAAAGTCAAATAGTTATATGTAAGTTACCTGTATACATCATTCTTTTTCGTCTGTATATATAACTTTTAAGACAGACATTGCATTGTAATAACAAGGGTGATAACAACAAAGAAATATAAACAATGGTCTCTCTTAACTTTGAATGGTGGTATTTGTTTACTGACTTGCAAGATAACTTGTGATCAGGGCCACCGAGAACAGCCCTCCAGCAAGGGCAAACTGGCTATAAATCTTTACATAAGATAAAAACATATGCAACATGTTTGGGCCCCCAGCCCCAGTAATTTATACTGGTCCCCCCCTCTTGTTGGGACAAATTGAGCAATTCATTGGGGGGTCTGTAATCATAAAAACGTTGCAATTTAATATCTTGAAAAGGTAGATACCGGTAAGTTTGCTGCAAAATACAACCGTTTCAAATAAAATAAACAGATTTAACTAGACACTTTTAAAATTGCCTGATAGCCCCAGTCAATACCATTAAACCCAGATTCTTAACCGAGGGTATCTATACCCCTTGGGGGTATGGGAACCAAATTATGTGGGGATGGGTCTCTATTGCCGAACAATTAAAAAAGATTGTTAGATTAGATTAACTATACCATTATCAATAGGGATTGAGGCATTCTGTTCCTAGCTATCCATATGTAAAGTAAAATGAAGCTATTGACGACTTTTGAAGTAACACTGGTACCTAATAGGACTGTGATTATGATAATTTCAACAGTCTGGGGAAAGGGGTATGGGGACAAATTGGGCAATTCATTGGGGGTTCTGTAATCATAAAAACGTTAAGAACCCTGTTCTTAAACTGTTCTTGTACAATCCAGTGGAAATTCATCCCATTACTTAAGGTGTTCAGAATGATGGCTGATTCTGCATAAGGTAACGGATTACATGACATTTATGTGGACAATCTGTTTTGTCACCCTTTTAAAAGATAAAAGAATGTCAGTGAGTTAAGAGAATTATGCTGACCAGCGGGTGGCGCAGCGGGTTAAACCGCTGAACCATAAGCTGTCGATCAAAAGGTCGGCAGTTCGATTCCCGTGACGGGGTGAGCGCTCGTTGCTTGGCCAGCTCCTGCCAACCTAGCAGTTCCAAAGCATGTCAATGCGAGTAGATAAATAGGTACCGCTTGCGGGAAGGTAAACAGCGCTCCGTGTTCCAGCTGCATGCTACGCGCTGTGGCAAGGAGAGTCATGCCGGCCACATGACCACGGAGGCGTCTTCGGACAACGCTGGCTCTTCAGCTTTGAAATGGGGATGAGCACCACACCCTAGAGTCGGACACGACTGGACTTAATTGTCAGGGGTCACCTTTACCTTTTTAGTTGTCTTTGCACCTACTTGGCTTCAGCAGTACATTTTCTGACTGCAGCATTAATTTGTAGGTGCAGCCTATAAAAAGGAGAGTGCTGTTTTTCAAATCTTGCTATAGTTGGGAACTTTGCTGCTTGATGTAAAATTCTGTAATTGCCTTTTACATTTAACAAGGCATGACATTTCTCAGTTAATGTATGTGAATGGGGAAACTGGGCAGTAAAATATCACTTTAGCCACCTTTTCCCTCTAGTACAGATGTGCTGATTCTGCTCTGAGCATGCAGAGGTGAACTGTATTCTAGCATTCCTCAGTTCTTATTTGCTTAACTTGGCAACATGAGCATTGTTGTTTAATCCCTTGGTGTACCTTGATACAATACTTTTTAGAAATAAAGATTGCATCCATTTTGTGTTGGATGATTTAGAAATACAGTAAATATCTCTTTATAAAACAGGGGTGGCCAACCTTCCACCATTAGAGCCTCTGCATTCTTAAGAGGTATGTAGAAGACAGAATCTTGGCAGCTGCAAGTGCTGATGGTGCTGCTAAAGCAGCTGCACCTGCTGAAATGCCCTCACCTATACTATACAACCATTAAAGGGCCAGGAGCATTCATGTTGAAAGGTTGGCCACCCCTCGAAATATCAGGATGCTACTGAAGCGTGCATTGCAAAGCAACTCTCTTGAATATGTTCTTTGGAAGTTTAGCCAAATAACTGTTTAAACAAAGTTTACTTTTTGTGTGTAAGTTGACACATCCCCAATAAAGTTGAGAAGAGTTTAAAATCATAGTTTCTTTTTATTTCATTTAAAATGTGTCTAAGCTGCTTTTCTATTAATCAAAATGATTTACAAGGATAGAGCAGTAACCTTGTATACTAAAACAAACAAAGATGAATAAAATCACTGTAAGATAAGAATTTGATGGCAGATGAGAGAAAAAAATGAAGCCAATGGTGATGGCAGTAAAAACCACCAATAAAAGCCAAAGAGAATAAAAATGACATGCCGTGTCACTGGAATAAGTGTTGTTGCTTCCCTGATCTTTTGGGGGAGGGTGTTTTAGAGCAGAGGTGAAACATCACTAATGAACTTTTATTTGCTGGAGTCTGCTTCCAGAGACAGGCCTTCGAAGCAAAACTTATGTTTCAGACAGGTTCAGGGGGAGAAGGTGGTCCTTCAAGTTTGTGGTGGTCCCAAATTGGTTAGGGCTTCTAAAATCAAAGCAAATACCTTTTTAAGGCATTTTTACCCAAGGGCGTAAAATATACGTAACAGGAGTCAAATTCGTACACCTTTGGGCTGAGAAGAAATGTTAAATGCCTTTCCTCCCAGCCCACAGGTGTACTCATTTAACTCCTGTTGCGTGTATATATACACCCTTGGGTAAAAATGCCTTAAATCTCTTTTGAGGCTTAAGAATTATTATTTATTATTTATTTATTTCTGTATTTATATACCGCCTTTCTTATCCTCAGATTGCTCTTCGGATGTTACTCAAGGTGGTTTACATAGGCAGGCTTATCTAGATCTGATAAGGATCTTTACAATATTGTTCTACATATAGAGAACCCTACAATTCCAGATGGTTTCTTCCACGGTGTGGTCAACTTTCACTTAGCTACTGAACACCTGCCTCGAGCTCTCTGCAGGACGCCACAGATCATGCTGAACAGGGGAACCTTTTCCCAGTTGTAATCGCTCTGTCATTGACATTCTCTGCATTCCAGTCCGTACTCTCACCACAGCACACAACAGTGATGTCTCTCTGCCGTGGAGGGTCATAACTTCTGATCTGCCCCCTTTCAACAGGAATGGGCCGCTCCTGCTTAGCTTCCGGCAGTCTTCAGGGAGTTCAACCTCAGGACCGCACCTCCTGTATTGTATTGTGGATACAAGCTTCAGTTTTGTGTGTTGATGCACAATCTGCCAGTACACTTGTGTTGATCAAAGGGTTAATGGGGGAGAGTGTTAAATTAGGGGTTCCTGAGATAGGAGTGGTCTTGGAAAGTTGATATTTGAACAGTAGCTATCTATCTGGAAGGCCTGGTGGAATACTGACTGACCTGTGAATGACCTGGGATAGTAAGCAAGGGTGTGGTGGCTGAAATGCCCTGGAATTTTAACTGATTCATGGATCACTGCTCCTGAGCCAGTATTTCTGGGTTTCTTTCTCATAATGCAAACAATGTAGTTTAGCCCTATATCTGAGAGATGAGGGAAGATTGCACAGAGTGATCTCTTGCATGCAAACTTTCTTTGTTTTTAAAATTTGGGGTGTGTGGAATGGTGGTTAAAGATTGTAAGCTATTCTTTCTCTCCCCTTCTAGAAAAGCTTTCTTGTCCATATTTATTTCTGCTGAGGTCATACTGTATTTGTTTTTCAGATGAGACCCTTTTTGCTCTTCCTGTTGCATCTGAACCTCTGATGCACTCTTCTGCAGGCAAGTTCTTTCAGCTAGCTCTTTGCATTGGAGAACACCCTATGTCCTTTGAGTATTTTCTCCTCTCCTCACTAATAATCTGTGTATTTTTCTAAAAGCTGGCATGGATCCAAGAATACTAAGTCTGCTAAATTTAGAAAACAGTTTTTAATTGGCTCAAAATTCAGACTCTGACAGAGTCAGTTTTAAACTTAAACCACAGCTGTCTGTAAATTCTTGGACCCTCTCTGTAGGATATCTTGTAGCTACTATTTACAGCTTAACTGTTTAAAGTAGAGTTGCTTTTGCTTTAATTGTAATGAATTAATGTAGCGCTAGTGTTGATGGCATTCTGTTGTAATTGCAGTTGCTTTCCTCCTGTCAGGTATATTGCTGTGGACTAGTGCAGATGTAACACTGTAACCTAATCCAAATGTCCCGGTCAAGTATGGTTTAATCATCATTTTCACGCAGTGATTGTGATCCCTGGGCTTGTGCCTGAGGGGAGGAGATTTTCTTAATTTAAAAGATTCATCATGATGTCTGAAACTTGCATATCCCAATTTCTAATGGCAGTTGGCAAATAAGCCTATTCACAAACTTTGGTTAGGACAAGCTTGGATTTGGACATCACGACAAATCTTGCTGCCTTCTAAATTGGCAACGGAAGTAGAAAACATCCTTCCCTCATTTGTGAGCCTGAGATTTGTGATCATTGGGCTAAAATTGTGATTAAACCATAGTTTAGCATGATGTATGAACAGGGCCTGCCAGCCTCTTAACCATGATGAAAAGTGTGGGGCTGCAGACTTAGCACTTCTTTCCCCTCAGTTGTGAATTCTCTCTTCCAACTTTAACCTGAGTTTGTTTGTAGATATTAACTACACTTAATACTAAACAAGATTCCCGTTGTAACCAGGAGTTCCAAGCTAGTGTCAAACACTGGTTAAGGGGGAACCCAGTGTTGAAACAGGATTAGCACTGGTAGACCCACAAAAGCAAACTGTGGTTAAGAAAATCAGGAGAGGAAGTGTGCCAGCCCATAACCCATTCTTAACTGTGGCTAAAAGATTGTGGGTGTTAGGTCAGATCAAATAGTGTGGGTTTGTTTGCTTTTTTTTTTTTTAAAGGGATGGGGCAGTAGGGAGGAGAAGGAATGAGACCCACCACTCAGGTTATCTTACAAATGTGGTACTTGGCATGGTTCTGAGCTTTTCTGTAACCTTAACTGGATTGCACAGAATTTGATGCTTCATTAACATTTACCTTCTTTGACTAACTTAATGCATGCTCTTCCTGCTAATCTTCCCAGCTGTAAGGGTTGAACTAGCTAATGTTTTGGAAACTGTCGTTAAACCTTGCCTAAACTTTCACAGCACTTGCACTCTTGCTAACTTTCCTTTCTGTCCACGGCCACAGACAAAGGTATGGACTTGCAAGAACAGCTGAGTCACGCACACTTGGCCAGCCAAGAAGATTTTGCTGCTGTCCTGCTTGATGCTACTGCTTCTCTTCCTTCCCTCTCTCCTCTCTCAGCCAATCCTTTTAAAGAACATGCAGCCCTTGATACAATGTCAGATGGACTATCTGCAAAAAGCAGTTATGATCAAATTGAAACTGAGGCGTTTAAAGCAGCCACCCAAAATGCACGAAACCCATTCCTTGCAGAGGAGGATGGTGATGCTCCAGAACTAAAACATTCAGGAGATGTGCCCCTATATAGTGGAGCAGAACTTTTTTCTTCTTTATCTCAGACTGAGGCAGCAGTAGACACTAAAGTTAGGTCTGATATAGAAAACATTACGGTATATCAGCAGGACTCTTCTCCAGACTCACCTGTTGAATTATTTTCAAAGCAGGATAAAGACTCGTTTCTTGAGGATAGGAAGTATATCGATGATTATGGTGATAAAGTGGCTTTCACAGATAACCGTTCTGTAAGGGATGAATATGTAGACTTCAAGCCTTTTGAATCGGCATGGGCTAGTAACGAAGATAGTGGTTTGAAAGATTCAGCGAAGAATCAGGTGGATGGCAAACTAGAAAGTGGCATAGATAAATATGATGCAGAGAAGGGTAAGACCCAACCAGCACAAAAAGACTTTGAAAAAGAGAGTGAAAGCAGCAATGAAGATATTTCTTTCCCAAGCACTCCAGAAGCTACAAAAGAATCCTCTCAAGTTTATATCACTTGTGCCAAGTTTGAATCAGCTGAGACAGTTGAGAGCAACACGGCCAAATCTCTGCCTCTGGTAGAGGAACAAGCTTCTGCTAATAAAACGGATGAGAAAAAGATAGCAGAAATGAAGGCTCATTTTGGCACAGAGCAGAGTGGTACCCAGGCTGAGTTGGCAAGTGGCCAGGCCCAGAAAGCTGATTTTGATAAAGCAGAGAGTGTGCCAAAGAAGCCTGCTGATGCTGTGGCCAATATGCCTGAAGGTCTCACTCCAGATTTAGTTCAAGAAGCATATGAGAGCGAACTGCACGATGCAATCAGCCCCAAACTTGCTTATGAAACGCAGATTGATTTGGTCCAAACATCCGAGTTGTTGCAAGAGCCTTTGAATGCTGCTGTACAGCTCTGTCCTTCCTTTGAAGGAGGAACAGAAACGGCTCCATCCCCAGTTTTACCAGATATTGTTATGGAAGCGCCATTGAATGCAAGCACTGTTGGGGTAGGTGGTCCTGCCGTACAGCTTGAAGTCTCTTTATCAGAAAGTTCTACTGTTGCTGCTGCCGCCGCCGACTCCGAGAATGTAATTGAGAAGTCTGAGAAGCCTCCGTCCTACCAGGAGACGATGAATGTACTAGCAACCCAGGTGCAGGAACCAAAGGTTGAAGTTGCTGCTAAGGAACCTGACTCTCAGAATGGTGCAGCCCGAGAAGACTTAGATTCTTATATCTCCATTACATGTGATTTAGTTAAAGAAACCAAGGTCTCCAGTGAATCTGCTTCTCCAGCCTTTACAGATTACTCCAAGACAGTCATGACAGAATGTGTTTCACAACCTGTGCCTGAATATCCTGAGCATCTTGAGAAAGCATCGCCGTCTGGAAAAAGCGACTTGTTTATTACTCAGCCAGAACTTCACCTTGCTCAGAAAGAGAGAGAAGCTGTGAAAGAAGAGAAACTACTTGAAGCTGCCACCAAGCTTGTGCCAGAGGAAGGTCAGAAGGAGACACCCGAGGAGTTGCAGCCTCCTCTTAGCAAGCCCTACTTGGAGTCCTTCCAGCCCCAACTGGAACCTTCCGAACGTGTGCCTGCAGGCTGGTCTCCAGAGGTGGAGGCTGCAGACCTTGCCAAGAAGCAAAAGACCCCCCCAATGCATATGGAAGAACTCAACACTTATTCAGATGATTTCACTGTTTCTAAGGAACACCAAACGTGGGATAAAAGTGTGCTGTCTGCAGAATCCTCTCCAGAGACAGATGATTTCCCCAGAATCTCTTATCAGGCTGCTGAGTCGGTGATGTTAGCTACAGAAAATGGTGCACTAAAGGAAGATGAAAGTAGAGAGATTCTTGGTGCAGTCAAAACTGAGTTGAGGCAATCTCCTTACCAAGAGGTAGCCCAGGACCTGTCTTTGAAAAATGTACATGTCAGGATTGAAGAGCAAGATCTTCCCTTGGAAAAGTCCTCAGAAAAGCTGGACAGAGAAGTTCTTGAAGCAGCTAAGGTTTCTCCTTTGCCTGCAGAGAGAAACGTAGTCAGTCTAGGAAAGGAAGCTGAGAGAGGAGCTGCTTCTGTTAAAGAAAAGGAGAAATTATCCCCTATGTTTTCAACAAGGCTGAGTAAACCTTCAGGTAATCTGCTTTCACTTCCTTTGCATTTCACTAATCAGCGTGTTTCTTTAGCATGCCATGGCTTGTGTCTTTCTAAAATGTATGTCTCATTGTCGAGCTGTACACCTCTGTGGAAACTTCAGCTCGGAAAGTGGTTATTCAAATTGTAGTCCTCTTTCCCTGCAACCCAAACCATCTTCCTGATACAAGTGACTGCGTGAGATGAAATGTTGTCCTGTTCATAGATGGATGTGATCCTGCTTGCTTCAAAACTGTGTCATCTGTGGATCTTTGTTTGGAAGGGGTAGAAACCAGCTTGCCATGTTCTCTGAGGCCAGTGCAACGTTTAGAGACACGGATGCCTTTTGTTTACTTTCTGATGGGACTTCTAATCTGTATTCCATGCCCACAATCCAATGCAGAGTTTAAGCAGGGTGGACTGATTCAAATCAGCTTTTTAAGCTGTTGACAAAAAAGGCTAAACCAGTGGTTCCCAAACCCGGCAGGGGTGTGACCCACATCTGTCCTCTGCACCCACCACCTGCTGCTGCATCATCGCTCTAGCCCAGGATGGCCTCCAGAGGCCTCAAAAAGACCTCCCAATGCGACCGGAAGTTGCAGCAGTGAAACCGTAAGTGACCGGGTCACTTCTGGGGGCCTTCTGGGACCCGTGGAGGCCATCCCCAGGCTGGAGCGAAGCAGGAGCTGCTGCCTAATACCAGCATTTATATACCGCCTTTTCTCGGTCATTAGATTTCTCCTCTGACTTTAATTCAAAGGCGGTTCACATAGGCAGACAATCTAAATCCCCAAAAGTTGTTTTTGGTTTTTTTACAAATACACAATACAAAGTTCTAATCTTGCATAGAACACTACATTCTAGATGGTTTCCTTCACAGTCTGGCTTCTCTCTGGCATTCACCTCCCACACTCGACTGACAGCACTCTGAGTCCCACTTGGAGTGCTCTGCATTTTTTCCTCTGTCTCACCGAGGACTTCTGCAGATCGTCAGCGGCGTGTCGACAGCTCACGGATACTTCCGGGTGTCTCGTACTGACATCCTCAGATCTTCAGGCATATGAGGCAGCAGCTCTTCCACTGAGCCAGACCTCCCGCCAAAGGTAGTTTGGGCCTATGTGTCGCACTTATTTCCTAATGTTGAATTTAAATATATTTATGAATGTTTTCAGAGCACTCTTTTTTGTCTGTGGAAATGCGCCTTCTCCAAAAACAAAAATCCAGCCCTTGTAGGCCTGAATGTATGTGTTTGGAGAAAAAAAAAACTTAGTTGTTTGCTGTACTGGCAAACCTACATGGCTGTTATTAACTTCTTCAAACTAAACAGTGTCCAACCACATCAGGTCTGCTGACCTCTTCTGACTAGTCTACCTAACTTCTTTCCTGCCTCCCATCATCATTGCTCTCATGTGCGTTGGCTGTTCCTGTCATAGATGCCATATTTTCTTGTGGTACCATATATGCATTCGCAGTATGAGATGTACAGTATCACAAAGGAAGGCAGTTACCAGGTCTGGGCTACCACTGTGAACAGCTTGTTCATTGAAGAGACTGTGGCTGCTGAGAGATCTAAAGACAGAGCTAGCTAGACTCTAGCTGCTAGAGCATGGTGGTCCAACGCATGGCCCACGGGCCGCATGCGGCCCCCGAAGGCCTCTGCTGTGGCCCCCGGCTACTCTTGGAGCTCCCCTCCCCCGCTGTCACCCACGCTCCCCTGATGATTGGAAAGGCGGTCGGGAGCTGACTGCCTTTTCGATCTTCAGGGGAGCATGGGCGGGGCATGCTAGACAGCGGGGCGGGGCATGCATCGGTCATTATTATTAATTAATTAATAATTTAATTTATTGTGTGGCCCCCGAGTTTCATGTCGAAGTTCGCATGTGGCCCTCGAGGTACGAAACGTTGGACCACCCTGTGCTAGAGTAACCTCACTATACTTCGTACCATTGAAAACTCATCTGTGTAGAATGAAAGTGGATTATATAGTAAACTAAGAAACCAGGAGACGAGATCATTCTGAAAAATGGTTGTCTTGCATCCAGACCAAAACTTTGCTGCCAGAATCTTTCATCTCATTGTTCTATGCAATGCCCTTCCTCAGTTTCTAATACTGCCTTACTCTTCCCTCTCTCAACTAGCACAAAATCCATGGCCTTCCTTACCTGTTTGCCCATGACCATTGCTTCTCCAGCTTACCACCCTCAACTTTAAATCTTTTCTTTTTGTAAACAGTTTGGTCCATTCTACCTCACTTCACCTTATGTCTGGTTTTCCTTTCCAGAACATCTGTGTAATGTTGCTTCTTTCTCTTCCTTCTGAACCTTCTCGGCTCTCTACCTCTGTGGAGCCTCCAACTTAATCCCTTCATCCTTACCCCAACTGAAATGTAGCTCAAGTATGGGTTTAACCATGTTTGTGCATATTCATCTCCTATTGTCCATGCCTCACCCACCTTCCAATCCCTAAGTGTAGATTGTGAACTCTGTAGGGAAGGGAATTGTTGCTTACGCAGGAAATACCGTATACATTGATACTACTATGTGACTAATGTGTTTACCTGCAATGAGGCTGAGCTAAACTGGTGAGCAGAGTCAACTGGAGAGGAGAATGACTGCAGTCCATCTGGAACTCCTTTCCTGAGAAGCCTGGTTGGAATTAAAAAGGAGGGGGCAAAGAAGTTAATCTTGACATTATGCTGTGCTCCTATCCTCTTGTTATCCTCTCTGAACTTTGATGACTGACAGTTTAGAAAAAGAATGTGAACTAGGAGCTGATGCTGAGTAAGGAAGCCTGCAGCTGCAGTTTCCAGAATCTGGGTTGATGGGGGCAAAATGAACACTCTGGAAACTTTGAGACTTGTTCTGCATGGCCTATGATTTGCAATAGAAACACTTGAATCTGGTCAGCTGAAACTAGGTTCTCCTTCTCTGCCTCCCTTTTGAACAGAGTCATCTGCCTCTTATCCTTGTTGCATTGAATTGTTTGTCACATTCCATTTGTTTCTGACTTTCCACCATAGAACACTACGGCCTTTGTTGAAAGATTCCTGTGAATTATGCATAAGCCTCTGACTTAGCGGAAAGCTACTTCTGGTACAGGGCTTCTTTAGCCTTGATGTGAGATACCTCTGAGTTGCCTACTGTGTGGTTGACCCTTTCTGGTTTCTCGTTTCTGTGTGGTTAAAAATGAAAATCAACCCAAGGCTGTACTTCTACAAGTTCCTACAAAGTGTGTAAATTTGAAAAGGGAATGGGGGTAGAAATGAAAATACTTTTTTTGGTCTTACCTCATGCCATTGTGTGTTGGATCTTTTACTGCCCACAAAGTCTTTGTGTTTAATTAAGAAAATCTTCTAGAATTTTCTTTTTAGAAGGTTCTGTGTTTTAACTTCTCCCCCTGCAGGTCCAATTAATCTTTATTACAGCTGAACCATCCGTTTTTATAGCACTTCTAAGGTACTGGATGTGTTCTTGATTTCACCACACTCCTCTTACTGTCATTTGTTTCATGTGACAGATAGTGATTTAACAGCAACATCTGCCAAAGACCAGTGCAGAAAGACATATGTTAATCTTAATAAATATAAGGAATACAGTGTTAACCAGTCACACCATTCAGGGACAAAGCGCAACCATTATGTATTTTAAGAAGTTAAGACTTTCATGGCCAGCGATAATTAAAGATGAATGCTGGGTTTTGAAGCCATGACTTAAAGTTGTTTATTACATTAACAGCGCAATCCTTTCCTACTTACACCGCTGCTGTAACCAGTGGTGCAGTGAGAACGGGAGGCCCCAGAACGGAAAGGGAATTCTCCCCCCCCCCAACCAATGCAGTGGTGCCGAAATGGCTATTGTTGCATCTTGCAATGGGGGAAAGTTGTGGCTCCTCTGGTTAAGCAAAAGTGCTGGCGCAGGTCTGTGTGGATCCGTGCTGTGGGATCAGATCCGAGAAGGGGGTTAGGATTCAGTGCATGCTGTTGCTGCCAAACCCGCCCCCTTCCTGGACCAGTTCCACCTTCCCCTGCCACCTCATTCTGCCGTCTCCCACCACTTCTCACTTCCCCCGCCACCTTAACCACTGTCATCAGTGCCTTCTGTCTGCTCCGGAGCGTGTGCTCCACGCTCTGGTGCTCCAGCCGCATATGAGTTTGCACACTGTTGGAGCGCCTTTTATGGCTGGTACTGACAGCTTTACAGCAGTCAGCGCCAGTGGAACACAAGTTCAGCTGCCACCCGGCACCAATAGAATTGGGCTATAGAATATGGAGCATTGCAGAACAGGGTTGGCCACATTTTTAAGATGCATTACACTTTTAATTCTTGTGTCGTTCCGGAAAAAGAGAATGTAAGTATTGTATAGTTTGGAATTCCCTTGCACAGGGTCATTCTAGTACAGTTGCTTCTTAGCGGTGAATAATCTTGGAACCCAGCTTCCCAGGATCTCTCAGGTAGAGAACTTTCACAGCCATGGCACCAAGGATTCTGTAACGGGAGACACAGAGTAGTTGTTTTCCAAGCAACATGCCCCTCGTTGTGGGTGACGTGAGTTTCAAGGCCTGATATATTGAAAGGACATTGACTTTGTTTGAAGTTTGGCCCCTCTGCCCAAAAGGTTGCCGACCCCTGGCCTAGGTGGTCCATTCCAAAGACAAGTAGGTGCCACCCATAACCTCCTGGGAACTGTTGCTAATGTTCCATGACTTGCCCAACATAATCCAGTGAGCAGAATTTGAATCCAGGTCTTCCAGGGTCAGTTGTGCAGAAACAAGACACCACATTGGTGTTTGTGTGGGTCAGAATTGGTGTGATCCAAGGGGTGCTTAATGAAGTCTTGGTGCCTCATGTAGTTATAACTTGATCTGTCAACTGCCTTGAATATCTTTCAGATGGATAGCTGTCTGGCTTTTAAACAGTTAACCAACTTGTCAAGTACTTTTACATATTGCAGCAATGCCTCGAAGGTAGGAATGGGGGAAAACCACCTTGAGAATGTCCAGTAGTCTTACAAAACAATATTTTGGTTTCCTTCCAGTTTCTTAGATATTTTGTCCAAGGAGGAGCTACCTGAATGTGGGTTAAATTTTGCTTCAGGCAAAATTGAGTGATTATATTGCTCTTTTGGACATATGTTTTCTCTGTATGGTGTAATGGACAGTGCTCTGTTCTGCTTGGATTTGAGTTTAGCTATTGATTTTTTGAGAAAAGATGTTGACAGTAATAACACTCTGTTTTCCAGTCTGCCAGTGTTTGTCATGATTTAAAACACTTGTGTATAAAAATGTTGACCTGTAAAGGCTATAGCTCAGTGGTAGAACATCTAGATGGTTTTAGGTTCTGCTTTGAATGCAGAAGATCCCAGGTTCACACTCTTGCATGTCCAGGTTACAGTCAGGCAAGATTTCAGGAGAGTTGCTGCCAGGAAGTATGCACAACGCCAAGCTAAACCAGAACACTGGTATGACTCGATAGAAACCAGTTTCATATGTTCATGTGACAGACATCCACAGCTTGCCCTCAGGGTCAGCAGAGCTGAAATCCTTTTAACGGGAGTTGCAAGCATTGTTCCTTTCAAGCCACGCAGCTCAAAACCCAGCCAAGCCGAGCTCCCTGCAGCTCAGTCGATTAGCATTTTTGGAAGTCCAGCAATGATGTATGATGTCGTCACTGTGCATCCGGAAATGCAGCAGTGAAGGGGTCCGCGTGGTGGCACAGACCCCTTTGTAGGAATATTGGTTGCAAGGTGGCTAGGATTCAACTCAACAGTTAAAGCTTTCAGAATGTAATAAGATCCTTGCTGGATTAGATGAAGGCTCCATCTTGATGAGCGTTCTAATTATTTATTTAAAATATTTATAGCTTACCTAAAGGACCATCGGGTGCCTAACACTATTTTTAAAGCAATAATACAAGAGAATCCCAGAGAGGCTCTTTCAACTGTAGTTCTTGGATGTCTGCAGCCAGGGCATGAAAACAGCAGACCTTGCCATTGATTGTCCCTCTGTAACTAGTAATCGGGGTCCTATCACCCTGATAGATGCAGGCTCCATTTACATATCTCTGCTGATAGTCATTGTTAAGACAGATTTGTAGAGAATACATCTAATTGTTTTTCACCATCTCAGCTGGAAAGGTGTTATCCTATCTTGTGCTGGTAAATATCATAAGGTAGTTAATAAATTGACAGATTATTTGATTAGAACGTAAAGTCTTGGCATTTAGCCTTCCTGCATTGCATAATTGGCTTTCTGACCTTTTCAAAAATTAAACAAATAAGTTGAGGACAAGCAGAATAATTTCTGGTTGAAAGCGAGCTGTTTTTTTCCTCCACACACCAAGAATGTCATCCAGTCACACTCGTTTCAATCCCAATGTATAATTTAGACCCTGGTTAATTAATATTTAAAGCAGCATCAAGTTGGTTCTTGGAAGAAAAGCATTAATATATGCATTAGGATGGCTGTTTTTATAAAGGTGGTTTTTGTCCCAAGGTCCCCCAATTTTATGTTTAAATCGACTGTTTGCCTGAATGTTGCGTGCTGCTTACTGTGAATTAGTCATTTCAGTTTGGCAGAGCAGTGTTTTGAGGAGGGGAATCTATTTGCTATGTGGAGGAGAGTTTTAGCTCAATAATGGGGAACATGACTGGCAACTGAGGAAAGAGGTAGTTCTGAGAGATGGAGAAACTCTGGCTCAAACACTAGAGACCTTTGCAGTCATTGCCTGTATACTTTCAAGTATATCTTTACAGTTTGTGGGGGATGGGGATACAAACATGCTTTAAAAAACTTATGGATCTGCACATTGTATCCAAATCGGTGGCGGGTTTAGCCCATGAAGAACTGTAGCAACATGCAGCTGTTGCTTTAACATTGCTGCAGGTTGCTGTGGCTTATGCTGCCACCTGTGTTATATAGTATAGGGGTGGCCAAACTTTCTTAATCTAAGAGCCACATACGATAAGCTTCAGATGTCTGAGAGCCGCATGAGAGATGTTTGAAAGCTGCAATATTTAAGAAGCATTTAAATTCTTAAATATATTTACTCACCATGAACATTAAACTTATGTTTTAATCCAGTGGACTCTCAGTTTATACCTGGTAAATTATATAGCTTGAAAACTTCTTATTTGCCTTTCATATTAATTGTGATGCAATAAGGAGCTCAGCCAACATATTTCTGAGAGCCACACATTGTGTCAAAGAGCCACATGTGGCTCACGAGCCACAGTTTGGCCACCCCTGATATAGTACTTTACGAACTGGGCTGCGGTGGTCATAAAGCTTTGGATCATGAGCTCTTGAGAAACTGGATGGTTCTTTATGCATACCAGGAGTTTAAAACTATCTCTGTTTGAGTTGATGTTGCTTGTTGGCATTTTTAACATCAGATTTAAGAACTTAAATATTTCTTTTTTTCTTGCTGTGGTGCCTTAAGTACTACACCCTGAACTTCAAATTAGTTTTGGTGTCTTCAGTGAATTTTAAATCAGATTGTACAAGCTATCACTCTTTTTGGATGTTCCTTTCTTATTTGAAGTGATTCTGACATTGTCTACCAAGTTGTTGCTTTCCTATAACAAGGTATGAAGGGGATACTTATAATTTCAATATCTTATGATGCATGTATTTAGCAAAATGCTATATTACTCTTCTCTCACTATTCAAAATTCAGACCCAAGCATAATTGAGCCTACATTTTCCTCCTGTCTGTTTCTTGAAACATGCTACATATAGGAGGAGTGAATGTTTAGTCAGTTTTCTGCCTATATGACCCTCTGCAGCCTTGTCCTTGGCTTGCTTTGTCCTAAATGTGCTAACATTGCAAAAATTAAAACCCCAAGGTTCTTTTCCTTGTGCAGAGCTTTAACTTAAATTCAGTTGACTTTGGTAAAGGGAGAGAAATATTACAGTGGATAAACTATTTGGGAATGATAGAACTGTGTTCCCTAGCTTTGGTCTTCTGAAACATGCATAGGTGGAGGGGAACCAGCCTTAAATTATCATCTTGTCCATTCTTTCTAGTGCTGGTTGTATCTTATGACATTTGTAGATATTCTTCTTCCTTTGCAGTTCAGGCAAATGTCCATGTTTTCTCAAATGTGTACTTTATGTGTCACTGCCCACATCCTCTTCTGCTGGTTAGTGCTGCTACTTCTCCCTCCACACTTGCCCAGTGACACAATCCAGCACACATTTTGGTGCCTTAAAAGTTAGACCTATTCTTGGATATACCGTATTGTCCCGCGTGTAAGACACACCTGATTATAAGACGCACCCTTAAAGTTTGGTGCTATTAAAAAAAATTAATTAAATCACTGGCATTAAATTGCAACAGCCTGATTATAAGACGCACCCCTAGTTTAAAAACTTAAATTAGGAGAAAAAAAGTGAGTCATACTCAGACCAATACGGTATTTGGGGCACCTATTTAAAAAATGGCATCAGTGTTGCCCTATCAGCTCTAGTTTTAGATATACGGAATAGCCGCCTTATATGTTGATTCAAGCAACTCCCTCGTAAAAAAAAAAGTTGGAAACCACTGCATAATAAATACCTTCAGACCATGACCTGGACTGCATTCTTTAGACAGACTTTTAAACTGCAGGTCAGTGGGAGCTACTATTTGAAGTACGGCCTCCTGCTTCATTCTTAAAACTGGCTGGCTTCTTACATTTTAATTGCTTTAGTTTAGAATTATGCTGTACCTGCTTTTTTACTATCTTGTCAAAAAAGTAGGCAAAGAAATTCTTAAATACTTTCAGCCAGAAATCTGAAATTCTCACTTGAACCTTAGCTAATAGCTTATTTCCTACGACACTTACCAAATGGGAATTCAGTTGCTAGAATTTTTTTTTAATAGTAGCTTCTGGTTCAGCTGCTACTTCTGTATTTTTAGTTCAGCCTAACATGTACACCCACAAATGTACCAGTTTCCCAATCTGAATATACCTGTGTTGGTAAGTATTGGCCTAAAAGAGAGAATGAACTGGCTTCTGTAAAGCTTCCCTACTTGGTTACATGGAGATGGTTTTTCTTGTCCCATCATCATCATCATCATCATCCCAGTCCCAAGTGACTACCTGTTTATAAGCCTTTTTATTTTAAAAAATGTGTGTTTTCTTCCACTGTATTAGGAGACTCAATAGGTCTACAAAAAGGTCTACGAAACTCAATTAAAAATGGACCTTACAATGGGGGGGGGGGCTAGAGGTCAGGCAACCCATCAACAGCAAAACAAAACCATTGCAACATAAATAAGCAGAAAAACGATCAGTGGGTACAACAAAACTGAATCAAGAGAACTCAAAAAATGCTTGTGCAAAAAGCAGGTGTTTAATCTCGGGTGAAAGACTGGCAAGGAGAGGGACAGGTGTACATCAAGTAGCAATGAGATCCGCAAGATGGGGAGCCACCACCGAGAGAGCTCTCGTATGTGTTGCCACTACCTTAGTCTCAAAACGCGTTAAAGTATGCAAGTGAGCCTCCCTTCTAAATCTCAACGGACAGGTAGATTCATACGAAGGGCAACTCTCTATATGAATCAAAGGGCTGTTTTTCTGCAACATTCTGTATGGGGGAAAATATGGCTTAAATGTCTCTGCCCTGATAAACTAGAGAGCTGTGAAAAGTGTTCCCACCTATTGCCCCAGTACAGCTTAATACATGTGACTGTTGCCAGAGGGTTTGGTGCCATCTAGTGCTTACAAACTGAAAAGTAATCTACGTAGTTCTATTTCATGCTTGCAAAATACAGTGTCCATCTATAGACCTTCTTAAGGGCTAAAAACTATACATGACATTATGTCTTCCCCCAGCTGCTATTTTTTCCCTCCAGTTAAACATACATGCAGGATCAAATTGTCCATTTATGTAACATGTAGCTTGGCTCTTAAGACTTCATTTCTGGAGTCATTAAACTTTGTTAGAGCTAAACATCTCATTAAACATTCATCAGGACACTTGGATGATGCATTAATATTCCTTCAAGGCATTCTTGAAATGGTAAGTGATGTGTGATTGGCTGCTGTTGCAAAGATTATTGGTTTTCTCTCCTGGATAATTTGCTTATTTGCCTGTTTTGTGTGTCACGGTATATTATAGTTGTCACAAACTAGGAAATGAGAGAGCATACAAGGGGAAGAGGGAGTGCCTAAAGCCCATTCATGATGGTCCTGGCAACTGAACCCACCTAGGGCTGATTGGTTTTGAGGCTTTGTAAGAAACAGACGGACTTGCTAAATGGACATATAATGTAAAATGCTTGCCTCTTGCATGCATTTAACCAAATCCAAAGAACAATACAGAGACATAAATGGATGGAAATGTGAGTCTATTTACTTTAAGAATAAGTATGAAAAAATGGCAAAAAGCTTTGTGCAAATTGAATAGTTGGAATCAGGACAGTCCTAGTAAAAGAAGAGTTAAACACCTGGGTAACAGAAAGGTTGTCCAGTTGCTTTCTGATATCCGTTAGTTGTAAAGTTGGAGTGAGCACTTTGCTATCTGTTCACTCGCTGTTCTAGATTTTGTTAATGACTGAAAAAGGTTAGTGGCTGAAAAAGTGAGTGGTTAATTTCCTTCTTGTAAAGCTGGGCTTTCCAAAATTTAAGTTTTGTGGTAGATATCTAGACCAGGGGTTCTCAACCTTTGGAGGCCCGGGTACCCCCACCACTGTCCAATTTTCTGAAGTACCCCCTGCTAATTAATTGCTAATTAATTGGATTGATTGATTAGCTAACTAATCATTAAATAAAAAGTACTAAAACAATTTTAAATGTGAAAAAATGTCTTAACTCTGTGCGCATGCGAGAGTGAGTCAAACAGATGGGGGATTGCATTTAAGTTCTAATTAACAAGTAATTAACTACTGATTGATGCTGAGAAGGGGCAGGCTCTGGTGTACCCCCTGCCATTGGTCTGCGTACCCCTAGGGGTACTTGTACCACAGGTTGAGAACCCCTGATCTAGACCCTGGTCTTCATACATCCTTCTGTTGTACAAGACTGAAGACTGTTCCAGGGACATTGTTTCTGTACTGGTGTTTACAATGCAGAAAGCCTCTAGAGTCTAGAGGAATTGTGTGTGTAAACACACTTGCCACTTCTGTGTTCCATCTGAAAAGTACTTGCCAAATCCCTGCTCAGTTCTTCCATATTGCTCTCTTCTCATTTTCTTGGAATGGGGGAAGGGCTGGCTTGTATCTGGAGAAGCTTGTTGTGGGATACAACATGCACAATACATACCTGCTCTCAAAGATGCCATAGCTGCCTTTGTTGCTGTAACAATATGGGAGACTCCGTTGTAGGCTTAGTAGTGCTACAGGCTTTTGATCCACAGGTCCTTCTTTGTGCATAGGCTGTTTATAAATAGAGAAACTGTTCTAGGATCCTGTTAGATACTTGAAGTTGTAGGCTAGCATCCAAACCAGCCATGTAGCTAGTTCAAAGAGGGCTTCAGACTTGTCTGTCTTGAACAGTAGCCACCTTTCTGCTTCAAAGAAAGTCTGGCAGGAATTGTGCAGTCACTTTGTGGTGTGGCGTAAGGGTTAGCTTTCAAAGCAACAAACAGTCAAAAGTTCTACTGAACCAGTACAAGCTCTTGGCGTTTAACCATCCTTAGGTAGCTCTTTGGATACTTTTAATTTCTGAGAAGCTATACGTGAATCATGCTTGTTGGTGACAACGCCTTTCAACAAAACTCTTGAGCACCTGTGCAGTTGGTGTTGATGTATGTTGATATGCTTTATCAGTAGTCTGAGGGTTGATTGGTTTTAGTTCACATAGTTCTGAAAGTAGACTTGAAATGTGGGCAGAATCGGATCATGGTGCATGCTGGTTTTAGGATTCCTTTACTCTGTCTAAATCTTCTGTCACTTTAAAAAATATTTTTGAAGTATAGACATTTTTAATATTGCATTGTGCTGACATTTTTTTGGGATTTGCATATATAGTGAATGAGCCACACCTCCCCAATGGACCCAAATTCAGTGCACACTTTAACCCAGATTTAAACTGACTTTTAGTTTTGTGCTTCTCAGTCTAGTGTTTATCTCAGCCACAATGAGTGTAATGCACACTTCAGAAGCTACAAGCTCATTTCAGATGGAGCTTCCTGTGTGTGTGTGTGTGTGTGTGTGTGTGTGTGTGCTGTACAAGCAGCATCTGAAATGCATAGCGTATGCTTTGAATCGTTTTGCTAGTCAAAGAGCAAGTTTTGTGCAGAATAATCATGAAAGGATGGCAAGGCAGTACCTGCAAAGATCCAGAAACCAGGAGTTTGGGCCAGGACGCTACGCAGCTAATTAAAACTACATGATTCTGTACAGTTTCCTGGTATAATCAAACTATTCCTTTTCTTACCCCGCTAGGCCTGTGTTCCCACCTGGCTTCTAACTATTTCAGCTCCTGTCAAATTGTGCCCCCAAAAACCATTCTTTGAAATTAGATTTGTTTACAATCCATACCCCAGAACCTCAATCTTGCAAACTCCCTCTCAAGGTGGGAGGGTGCACAGGATCCCTTGAGCCCTCATGCTCGGCTAGCCCCCTTAAAGCCTCAGAGCGGGGTGGGGAATGGAGTTCATGAATCTCTCTCCCACCCCTTGGACCTCCCGTCTCCAGGCTCAGTGCTCAGCCTGCGTCTTTTGGGTCGGGCGTTCTCCCAGTTCTCCAGCGATCCTCCCTCATCACTGGCCAAGCTTCATATTTTAAGCCCTGTGTGATCCTCAGCCCCTCCTCCCTTTCCTGTCCCACCTCCCTCTCCTACCTCATAGACCCTTCCCTCCACTGTTCCCCTCCGATGCTGCTGGCCAACATTGGGAAATTCCCTCTTCCCCTGGCTGAAGGTGCAGGAGGGAGCCGACTGCTACACCTGGACCACTCCCCAATGCCCCCTGCCAGTTGGGGATGCCCTCCAAGACATAGTTGGTACGTGGCTGGGGCCACCTCCGGGCCTGCCAGTCCTCGCGAGACTCTGCCACAGGGCTTGCAACTGTGCACTTGCTCACAATGCTTGCTGGTGCTGGGGTGTGCTCCTCGTTGCGGCTGGGAGCGGTTCAGAAGCCCTCCGGGGCCCCTGGTGAGTCCGCTCTCGGACATGGATATTATGCAGTGTGCGCACAGGCTATCCACCAGTTTGTCTTAGGGATGGGAAAATCAACTTTTTCTTACTGCACTTCTGGAACCTGCCAGGTGGTCTTAACGTTCAGACTAGTTAAGGGAAAAGTCTAATGCTAATAGGCATTTGAGATGAAAAACTGACACGTCTAACGATTTAAGTGTGTGGATCTGGTTCCATTTCCCAAAGAGGAGAAAATGCAGGCGACAGTGTATAATAGTAGATTAATGCAATAGTTGGCAGCCCTGTTTTTAATAAGAAACTGGAATCCAAAGATAGTATAAAACCTCGGCTCTCTTTGCCTCTAGATCCTGACCACTAGTAAATTGCAAGCACCACCCACATTTCTAACTTTGTACTACAGGTAGTCCCTGGTCTACATCCTGGTTCTGTTCTAGAGGTTTGTCCAGAAGTTGGAACCGACATAAGTCGGAACAGCACTACTGCGCCTGCAAGGCTAGATGGACTGTGCTTGCACAAAAGCATGGACGCAGCGGTCCATAAGTCAGAGATTACCTATATATGCTGAATTTATTGTCCAAACTCTAGCTTCTGTTCTGTGTTACTCTGAGGATAGGCTCAAAAGAATATAGACAACTTATATTGCCATGTATAATTATGGTTGTGGTCCCTTTTGGATCTAGATTTTGTAAGAAACAATTACACCTGGTAATATTTTTGGAACACCATATGCTTAAAATGCATTGGAACTGTTGGATTCCTCTTAATTTATTTCCTGTTGTCTTTGGATTATGTTGCTGTGTGTGATTTGTAGTCCTGCCCTTTTCTGTTTGCCTGGAACAATCTCCAAAGCTCGGGTAGGGGTTGTAGGACTGTTCAGTAGCCCAGGCCTGGGACCTTAGTGCCTTGCTAATCTTCCTAACCAGCTAGCAGAATAAAATGTATACGAAAAACTATGCCAAATTCTGCTGTATCTGTAATATGCAGAGCATTATTATTAGTCACACTTCCAGGCTTTGCTCTGCATTCAGAAGGACTAGACACTTGTACTCCAATTCTAAATCTCTGCACTGCACTTGAGCATCTTGCCTGCAGTGCTGGTACAGTGCCATACACTGTGATGCAGCACTGGCTTGGCTGGTGGCAGAGCTGTTGGCGCGCACTAACCTGTGTGCCCTTCATGCTGGAGCAGGAATTGATGGCGTCTGTTCAGATGACCTCTGAGGCATATTGCTGGTCACCTCAAGACCTTCATAGTGCTGAATGTGGTCACCAGAAGAACTATTCATCATAAGCCAGAGTCAGGCTTGTCGCCCTGTTGAGCGATGGTGGACCAAACTGTGACCTCGGCTTCTCTGCAGCAGTTCAGACAGTGGGTTTCTGGAATCCTAGTTCTACTCAGGCTTAAGAGTGGCGAGTCCGGTGCACCCAGAGACGGGCCTTTTAGCATCAACACTGTAGACATTTGAGGAGGAGGGGAAGGATGACATGTCAATTTCACATACAAATCACCTTTATTTTCCCCAGGCATGAATTATTTGTAGTTGGCTACACTGGCAGCTGTTGTGTGCATGTTATTCTGCTTCTAATGTGTGGTCATGGTAGTGTTGAGGTTTGTGTGTGTGTGTGTGTGCGTTCTTTTAATGTTTCATGCTGCTCCTGAGAGTCTCTTACTGAAAGTGTGGGATGGTGTGTGAACGCATGTAGGAAGCTGTTTTTGCTCTGAGTCTGCTGCAGGCTCATCCAGATGAATAAATTGTGTACCATGGTAGCGTCTCTTCAGTGTCTCAGACTGAGGTCTTTCTCAGCTCTGCCTGGAGGTGCCAGGGATTATACTTGGGGCCTTCTGCATGCAAAGCAGGTGCTCTTAACGGCCTCTTCCCTAGAGATACAAATAGTATCTAAAAATAAATAAAACCAGCACTTGAGCATCTGTAAATGACCTGTGGTGAGTAATGCTGGACCACCCAACAGGGTGGTGGTAAGGTTTACTGAGTGTGCGTAGGTGTGAAACTCTGATTTGCATAAATGTATTTGCCCAAGTGAAGGTGCTGAGCTTTTATTTTCCTCCCAGTTTATGGCTGTTTTGTGCTTGTGTTGGTTTTTGCTCTGGGCACACATTTTGTGAGGCCTCATTGTAGCAAAGCAAATGCATGAGCTGCCTTGCACAATCCTTCATAATGTTTTAGCAGCCCAAGAGTATTTGGCTGCAAGCAGCATGAAAAAACGTGTGTGTGTGTGTGTGTGTGTGTGTGAGTGAATATTGCCGTGTCAGTTTCTCCTCTTCTCTCCCCCCCCCCCCCCATATCAGTGTTGGTACCAGTAACAAGCAAATGGTTGCTACGGTAAGCAGATTGAATTGAGGAATTAGTGCTGGAGGTATCAGTAGCCTAGTTACAGATTGCACTGCGTCAGTCTGCTCCACACCCAGAAGACGGTCAGGTGACTTAAGTCCTGCAGCAGTTGTGCAGCAGGCGAGAGACTGCAGACCTCTGCTGGGGGAAGCCTGATGTTTCATCTCTCAAGTGCTTTATTTCTCCAAGGGCAGCCTTTCCTTTGGTATGCATAATTGATAATCCCAGCTGGAGGGCAGATCCATTTTGAAGAGAGATGGACAGTCAGCCAAGCAATTGGAAGGATAAGGGTATTTGCAGTTTTATTGTTTTGTTTTTAAGTTTTTAAGGATGCTGTGTGTTGTCCTCTATACAAAAGAGGCTTATAGCTTGCATGTACTGGAGAAATAAATTGTAAAGGATGTGAGAGCTGAAAGGGTTGGGGAAGCAACTGTCGGAAGATCAGTGCTGAGGAATATCTAATTTTAAATATGGGGGAGCATGGAGTGGGGAGGGATAGCTTGCCTGATGCTGCAAATGTTTTTGTGGATTAAGCCCTGTCATCTGATGGCATAGAACAGCTTGCCTTTGGTATGCCGTGGCTGGACAAATGTCAGGGCCAGCCTCTATGTATGCTGTGTGTGTGTGTGTGGGGTGTGAGTAAAATAGTAAGCAAGCACTGCTTGTGGTCATTGCAATGTAATTGTCAAACGAATGGGCTTTAGCCACTAAATGCAGTGCAGCCCTTCTTACTAAGCATAGCTAAAGTCCAAAATTCCAGTTTTCATTTACTCTTGCTTTCCCAGCCTCTACCAGGCTATTTTTAGATTGTCATTTTAACGCATGTTGTATGGTTTGATTTACAGAACTGTTTTGTATCAAAACAAAACTGGTGGTGCAGAATCCTATGAAAGCTAGGCAATCAAGTGGGCTAGGCCAAATAAGCAGCTTGAGTGAAATTGCTGACCTTTGTCCCATTGGCTTCAGTTCTCTCCGTGTTGTGAAAGTGTAAGAATTTAAGTCTGTCCTGCACATTTAAGCTTTGGATTGTACCAGGAGAACAAAGCAGGCTTTTTCACCCCCAGGTTTTAATTGCCCAATTCCTAAAGAGGTTGGGGGTGTGGAGGTGGGGGAATCCCAGCCAGACTGATCCAGGGCCCAAACGCCTCATTCCTGCATTTCAAAAACATGCAAAACTGACATAGCTAAGCCTCTTCCGAATCAGCCTTGGTGATTTTTTTTCCCCTTGCGACTTTAAATGTTTCCATTTCACAAACCTGCTGAATTTGTAAGAACCACCAAAACGTGTGTGCAACAGATTGGGATTGGGAACTGGGGAGAGAAGGAAACCATGTCTTGTGTGAACACTGCAGCAATGCTTCCCCCTCCGGCAGTATGAAATCCCAGTCTTGGCAAGAAAGGGTTACTGTCCTTTTAGGTAGCGAATTAAGTTGCATCAGACTGATGAGAAAACAAAATACTCTAACCTCATTAAAGAGAATGAAGTGTCTAAAGGCTTCTCCAGATGGAGGATTTCCCTAGTGTTGGGGCATAGAGACTGAGCATCTGATACCCTCAAGCCACATGGGTGGGATTGTACTGATCCCCTCTAGTCCAAATGGCAGAAGCAGAATTAGTAGGGTCAACAGAGGGGGTATAGCTGGAGTGGGGGCCATAGCTCAGTGGAGGCTGTGAGCTATGCATGTGGAAGGTCTAGGTTAAGTCTCTGGCATTTTCAGGTAGGGTTAGGAAAGACCCTCATCTGAAACCTTCGAGATCTGCCGCCTGTTGGTATAGAGCCGCGTTTCTCAAAGTGTGCTCCTAGGAGCCCTTCAGGGGCTCCACAAGCACATCATAAGTGGCCACCGCTGCCATCTGCCCCCTGCCGATTTGCTCATCCCTCCTTCCCACCTCCCCGTTTGTGGCTCCTTCCTCATTCTCCTCGTGTTCTGGCTCTTCGCCAGTATTCATCATTGGGCTTGACATTGCGCCGCTCCACGCATGCGCCAACGCTCTGGAGCTCCCTGAGACTCCTTTTTAGGAGTGTAAAGGGCTCTGGAGTCCATTAAAGTTTTTAAGAACTACTGGTACAGAGAACAATAAATTAGATGGACCAGTGGTCTGACTGGGTAGAAGGCAGGTTCATATGGGTGGCATAGTCCAAACATGGAGCTGCCATGGGATTGTTGCCCAAAATCCTGTGCACTTCTTTTTGTGTGCATTGCTACTCCCCACATTCCTGGTTCAGTGCTAACACTGCCATCAGGATGCAACTTAAAACCATTGTGAAACCTTAATGCTTCCTTTGCTTTATAAATAAATTTTGCTGCCCATCCTGTAGCTGCCATTTTGCGCCAAGACCAGATGAAGTCTTAGAAAAATCCCATTGGTAGGTTTGGTGGGGAAGGCTGTAAAGGCCTTGCCAAAGAAATAAGCAAGCAGCTTGCTTTGAGCACATAGCTTCAGGAAAGGGGCAAAGTCCACAAACAGATTAGCGAAGGTCCCAATACAAATACAGAAAGGAAGACTGCAATCCTTCACCACCCACTTCCTCGCAAGAAAGCCTCCTGGGGATTAATGGGATTTATTCACCAGCTGTATGCGCAAGATGGCAGTCCTTTAACAGCTCAGGATTTTTGTTTTTACCCCCTCCAAGTTAGAAACAAAAGAGTGTAACTGTGTGTGTGTGTGTGTGTGTGTGTGTGTGTGTGTGAGAGAGAGAGAGAGAGACACCGTTTCCAGTGTGAGCTGGTGCAGATAAATCCTTGCTGCTAGAACCTCCTGACAGTCTGGTGAAACGGGCGGTGGGGGTAGAACCCTGCATGAAGGGAGGTGTCCCTGTTTTGCTGGAGCACTTCCCATGTTAGTGTGATAGTCTTCCCAGCAGTGCTCAAATCTGAAGGGATGTTGCACGCATGCACACGCACACCCGCCTACACCCGAAGTGGGCTAGAGGTTCCTCACTTTCAGTACAATGTAGAGTGTATGATTTTTTACTGAGCAGCTGGTCCCTTGGCCCTGGGCCTACTTCTCCAGCTGTTTTGTTTGGCCAGCTTTGGGGGTTTGATAATAGGAGGGTTCCTATTTTAACTATACCGGCATGATGCAGTCCAGAGTGATGTGCAGGCCGTGGCTTTTCACTCTAGCCCAGTGGTTCCCAAACTGGGAGGCATGACTCCCGGGACAGCCACAGAAACCAGCCAGGGGAGCCACGGAGTGCCACAGAATCCTCTTGGAAAACGGTGCAATGCCAATTGACAGACATCAACATAATGTAATGGGGAGTCGTCGGCAATGGTCACAGAAGCCATAGGTCGAAAAGGTTTGGGAAACACTGCTCTAGTCTGTCAGGAAATGCTTCATGCATGTATGAGCATTTCCTGTTGTGTACATTCAAGAGTTCCCCCTCAGAGAGAGATCCTGGGAAGATCCTTGTTCATGCAGAGTTCTGACACCTCCTCCTCCTATGCAATTGGAACTGCCATGCTGGGTCAGAACAATGGTCCAACAAGCTTGACAGCGGCTGTCTATTCTGTCTACCAACAACCAGATGCCTCAGGGTGATTCTCAAACATTTTCTGTCCCTGTGTTTATCCCCTGCATTTCGTAGCCACAACTGTGCTGCCCAGCGATGAGGGAAGCTACACTGATGGATATAATTTTTATCCTTGTAATGCTGCTTTCATCGGCAGCACTTGGGCATGAAGAGAGAACGGTCCAACTCTGAAAAATACATTTTAAGACTTGCACTATGCCTGCTTAGCCATGTCTGAAATCCAGTTGCCTAGTAAGAAGGCCATGTTATATTACAAAACTGACTGTATCGGGCTGGTGTTTCTTTGAAATTGATCAGTCTGTGTTGCTCCCATGTTTACAAATGTCTGCCTGCTTGTTTTATGTATGAGAGTTGCAACTAGGAGAGGGTCCAGAAAGAAAATTTCCCAGCTTTCATTGTAGAATGAGTCTGAATGATACTAGTTGAGCTTGTGCAGTATCTGTAGCCATCAAAATGCTGTTACGATCATATTGGGGTAGTTGGGCAGCAGTTGGTGCAGTCATCTTAATCTGGTTGCTGATACCTTCCATAACTTCTTTTGCCAGTGTGAGCTTTTGAGACTTGCTAGCACTTGAAGTTCAGTCCCAGGATTTTCACTTGCTAGCCTATACATACTTATGACATGCTTATTCTCGCAGATGTGCTTCACTGTAAGCAAGTGTAACGTGATACACATTGGGGCAAGAAATCAAAATTTAACATATATGTTGAGGGGTTCTGAGCTGTCTGTGACGGATCAGGAGAGAAATCTTAGGGGTTCTGGTAGACGGCTCGATGAAAGTGTCAACCCAGTGTGCGGCGGCTGTGAAGGCCAATTTCATGCTTGGGATCATTAAAAAAGGGATTGAGAATAAAACAATATCATTATGTCCTTGCACAAATCGATGTTAAGACCACTTTTGGAATATTGTGTCCAGTTCTGGTCGTCGCATCTCAAAAATGGTATAGTGGAACTGGAAAATGTGCAGAAAATGTGCACAACCCAAATGAGTGGACTGTGGGGTCTCTCTTATGAGGAAAGGCTACAGCGTTTGGGACTCTTCAGCCTAGAAAGAAGGTGCCTGAGGGGGATATGTTCGAGAGATATAAAATTATGCATGGGATGGATAGAGTAGATAGAAGGAAGTTCTTTTCTCTCGCGTGCAACACCAGAAGCAGGGAGCATCCACTAAAATTGAGTAGAGGGAGAGTTAGACTGGACAAAAGAAAATATTTCTTTACCTAGCGTGTAATTAATCTGTGTAACTCCTTGCCACAGAATGTGGCGATGGCACCTGGCCTAGATGTCTTTGAAAAGGGATTGGACATTATGGAGGTAAAGTGTATCACAGGTTACAAGTGACGATGCCTGTATACACCCTCTGGGTTGGTTGCCTATCTCTGAATACCAGATGCAAGGAGTGGCAACAGGATACGGGTATCTTGTTAGCTTGTCTGCTTCAAGAGGCAGAGCATCTGGTGGGCTTCTGTGAGATACAGGAAGCTGGACTAGATGGTTCCTTGACCTGATCAAGCAGGACTTATGGCAAGATAGTCACCGGCTCTGCTGTTGCAATGCCATGCCTCGGTGTTGCTGTAAGGAGATGCCCCAGAACCTACTATGTTGGAGCTCCAGGCTTTGTCGCTCTCCAGAGCCTCTGGTGCAGCCAGGATAGTATGAGGGTAACCACTTCTCAGGTGCCAAAGGAATGTCAGAAACATTGTGACAAAGTCAGGAACAGACCACTTACTTCTCAACTCAATCTCATGCTCAGTTCACTCCTAATTTGATTTTAACCATTAGATTTTGGGTGGTGATATGATTCACAGTGTTTCCTTCCACATGTTATCTGAGATGTGGTGGTTAAATTTTAAAGTTTCTAGTCCTCATGTTAGCTGAAGCATCAGAAGCTAGATGGGAACAAGCCCCTGAAAGGTGGTGGTGGTGGTGGGTCTTCTGTGCTTTCGCAATGTTTTTCCCTGGTGTCAGTTGTTTGGCTCTTGCCCCTTAATCTACTTACCCAATTTCTGTACCCGATGTGCATGGATTCTGTGCTCGCACAGTGCAAGCCTCGAATTTTGGTTTGCAGTTTGGGGTCTGGAGTGTATCTGCTTTCATGACCACACTGTTCCTAACTTTTAGTATTTAGAGCTTTAAAAATGTGCAGTTTGATATCCTGATTTGTGACCAAACTGTGACTTGTTACAAACTGTGTTGAAGCTTCTTCTCTCCCCTCTTGTATAAAGGAGTCAGGAACGGGGGGGGGGGGGGGGGGGGTGCACAAATCCAAGGTTTTCACCTATTTTCATTCTCATAATGTCGAACCATGGTTGTCATGTCTTTATTGGGCCAGAGTCTGTAGAAAGAGGCAATCTGGTTTTCACCTTTTTTAAGTGGGAGAGGGTGAAGGCTGATTCACACTAGCCCTTTCCGTGCGCGTTTTGGCTTAACGTTTGGTCTTTTCGTGCGCTTTTCATGCTTGCGTCTGACGCAGCATGAGCTTACGACGCAGCCAGGAGAGATGGTTTCGGTTTATCTTTTTGATGCGCTCGCGTTTAAGCTAGCGTTTATGCTCGCGGTGCTAGGCAGCCCACCAATCAGAGAAGCGCATTTCTCTTCACCAAATCACAGCTGCGCTTTCTTCAAGAAGGCGGGCAAACATTCAGAGAATTGCTAGACGCACGTACAGACGCTAGAGCAGCGCATGCGTGCCGGAAAAGGCTAGTGTGAATCAGCCTTAAGAATGAGGGTGTATTCGTGTGCTCTCTTCTAAGCTATACAGGGCAGAATGTTACCACACACACACACACACACACACACACACACACACACACACACACACACACACACACACACACACACACACACACACACACACACACACACACTTTACCTTCGCAATCGCCCTGTGAGAGATGGTGGCTCACCCAAGGTTGAGCTTCGTACCTGAACACGTTTCAAACCCCTATCACACTGGCTCTCTCTGAACTTATACTGCTTTTTGTGGGTTATCCCAAACTGGCTGGTCACTTTGACCCAGTTTGCACTTAAGT
The DNA here is from genome assembly GCA_026170595.1 of Plestiodon gilberti rubricaudatus. Classification (NCBI taxonomy): domain Eukaryota; kingdom Metazoa; phylum Chordata; class Lepidosauria; order Squamata; family Scincidae; genus Plestiodon; species Plestiodon gilberti. The sequence goes on from JANXHW010000001.1 coordinate 9,902,608, forward strand.
ACTAAACCTGTGTTTGGTATAGCTGATGAAGTGGGGACAAGGGACAGAATACTCGCTGATACAAAAAAGAATCTACATTAGAAAACTAGCATGCTGGGGAAAAGAGTACTTGACGTGCTAGATTTCTGTGTGAAGGGATTTTATGGTATGTAGGAGCATTCGCCTACTGTAGCTGAAGTGGTATAGCCCAGACACAGATTGACCATGGAGAGAACTAGGCTTTGTGTTGTACTTTGGAGCCCATTAAATGGCAAATCTTCAATTTATAGTTATGGGAGGAGAGGGGTGTTAGAATCTGGTTTCCTTCTCCTATTCTCCAGCTTGAGTTATGGTGACTTGTCATTTAACTTACACACACACACGCACGCGCGCGCCTAGGATTGTGCTCTAAGGTTAACAAGCTATACCTGCCCACATTCCTTCTCCTAAAGGTCTAGCATTCTGTCCCGGTTGGAGATTTAGTAAGCCTAGATTTAAATATGTGCATAAGTTGTTCTTACCACCTTAGTCTTCAAGTGCATGCGAATATCTAGTTACCTTTATTATGCCTGAACTCCTTGCCACAGGATGTGGTGATGGCACCTGGCCTGGATGCCTTTAAAAGGGGATTGGACAGATTTATGGAGGAAAAGTCCATCACAGTTTACAAGCCATGATGGGGATAAGCAACCTCCTGGTTTTAGTAATAGTCTCTCTCTTAATGCCAGGTGCAAGGGAGTGACAACAGGAAACGGGTTACCTTGTTGGCTGTGTGCTCCCTGAGGCATCTGGTAGGGCCACTGTGAGATACAGGAAGCTGGTCTAGATGGGCCTTTGGCCTGATCCAGCACCAGCAGGGCTCTTCTTATGTTGTTCTTATGCCTTCTCTAAATTATTGGAGAAAAACATTGGTTAGCATCACACTGTTCATGGAGGGATTTGCCTAAGTGGGGAAAATTCAATTTATACACTTAAGTATGTTCCAGAGTTAGAGACGCTTGCTCAAAAGCTGCAGAATATTCACAATTTTCTGCTGGATTTTCATTGTAGTGCACATCCTAAATGGAACTAATCTTGCAAAATGTTGCAATTGCCACTCTAAATAAACTGATGTTTGATTATTGGTACAATATTGAAGAAAAGCAAAGAGCATATTGACAGTGCTTGCTAGATGGTATCCTCTGCCCCATCCTCAGAAATGCCTTGATGCAGTCATTTCTAAAGAAGAATGCTAGGTGGCACTTAAATCCTTGGTTGTCTGTCTCTCCCTAAAGCCTAACATACTTTGAAATACAGAGCAAATACCTGAATGAAAATACATTCATTCTCACAAGGTACTTTGAAATACAGAGCAAATACCATCATTTCATTGAGGATGGTGGCTCAAAATATGGGAATTTATAACTGTGTAGTGGTGAGACAGTATGCAGTTGTGTGTATCAAATGACCTTTGCGTGCCCTAGCAGGAAGTAGAAAGCCTTGCAAGTCAGCTGTGTAAAAGCCGAGTGCATGCAGGCAACACGCTCGCAAGATGGATGCCAGAAATGGTGAGTGTGTGTGTGTGTGTGGTGTTGCATGCTGTGAGCTCTTGAATGGTGAGGCATTGGTTGACTTAAATACAAAGGAGAGAGAAATATTTCTGTGTGTTTTCTTTTGTGGGGGAGGGCATGCCTGGGACAGAAGAAAAACTATTTTGGTGGAACAGCTGTGGCTGTAAAATCATTTAAAAAATAACAAATTTGAGGAAGATTTCACAGCTCTGCCTTATCAAGACGCTTGCTTAAAAAAGCAAAGGAAAAACAGTAATTGGATGAGCTGTGTACATAAAGCACTATGTTGGCAGAGCTATTTTTAGATATACCAAGTGACGGTTCTTGCTTACCAAATGTAGTCAGCGACATTTGCTTTAGAGAAGGCCTTGGTTTTTTATTATATTTGAAGGACAAGAATTGTAGTTCTGTTTTAGAGTTAAAATAAATCTGCATCTGGGATAGAAGCTGAGAGTGCTCCTCAGGGTCTCTGTATATGCATTTAACTTGTATTTAAAAGCAAATAACCTTTTATCTTGCGAGTTATTTAAATTCTATGAAGAAGTTATTACATTGCCTGTGAATGGGGAAATGTCTTTTAATTGTTGGCCTTGGATTAAAAAAGGTCAAGCCCTTTGCTTTTAAGTATTTATGCAGATATATGCAATATATTTGTGAGTGTTGCATGTGCACACACGTGGAAGGAAGATACAAATACATTTCTGCTTTAAAATGAATTTGGTATGTATGCAAGACTGGGCTGGAAGGCATTTGTTGTTGGTTCAGTATTTTAATCCACCATCCTCCAATGGCTGTTTCATCAGTAATACATTTAAGTATATGTGCTGCATTTCATAGTGTTTCTATTCTGCATTTAGATTTTAGGGAGGGACAGGCGGCCAAGGATTTAAGTTGCTTTGATTTGTAAACAAGATGTGTTTACAATCCATCCTCTAAAGGCTGCTTCTCATGTTCCATGTTGCATATTGGTGTGCTATTAGGAATGTGTGTGTGTGTGTGTGTTTCATATGATTGTGGATGCATGTGTGTTGGCCCTGTGGTCGCTGCTGGCTTTTCTGTGAGCTGTCAAAACATGGCTGTTTCAAAGGGCCTTTGAGGTAAACACAGCTGATTACTACCTATGTTACTCCTGCACTTTGTTTGGCATTACGTTTTCTTTTTCTGGTGGTGGTGTTTTAGTGTGTGTTTTAATTGTAGTGGTAGCTGGATGAGGCGAGCTGGGGTGAGGAGATGAGTTCTAGATGGGAAGGTGGGATATAAATATTTCATTTATTTAAATGGTTTATATCCCTCCTTTCCCTCTGAGTAAATGGACTGCTCAAGGTGGTGTACAATCTAGGTAAAATGCGAAGATAAGAATGAAATATCAAGTACAATAATCGTAAAATCAGAGAATAGTGCAATAAACATTAAAACGAAGTACAGCCACAAAACTCAAAAACAATTATGCTCAAGCAAACTGAGGAAATCCTGATGTGAGAGCTGGGCTGCCTACTTTGAATATTGCGGAATCTAGTCCCTCAATTTGCCACCTGTAAATGGGGCAGTTGTAGCTGTGCTCTTGTATCCAGGTGTAACTGAGGTATCCTTTGATACTTCCATGTGTTCTTGTTGAGAAACCTTTTTGTTTTTCCACCCTTGGAGGAACCTGTTCGGATCTCAGGCTTCCCCTTCTCTTTGACTTTACAAGAACCTTATGGGGTGGGTAAGGCTGAGAGAGAGAAAGTGACTGGCCAAAGGTCACCCAGTGAGCTTCATGGCTGAGTGGAGATTTGGATCTAGATCTTCTTGGTCTAAATCCATCACTCCAATCGCTACTACAGTATTGCTGAGTTGAAATACTGTTGAATTTTAATAGCTCCGGTGTGTATTCCACCTTTGGTGGTCCACTGTCATTACTGAACTCTGCTGTGCTTTATATAAAGATATTTGCTTCCTCCCTTTCCAAGGTGGCCAACAAATTTGAATAAATTAACTTTTTATTAGAGAATGTTTCAGTTTTACAGGGAATCAGCAGAGTAGCAAATATAACAAACCCCAAAACATGGTTACATACGTTGGGAAGAGATTGGTGATCACAAGTAGAGTATTCAGGCATAGTATGTAGGTCTGTTTCAGAGGGTGAAGTAGTAGTGGATTTAGAGTCTATAGGTAGCTAAGTCCAAGCCTAGAGAGCGGGGCGTGGCCTGGTCTCGCCTTGCACGTGGCCAGTCTTCTTCCGCCGGTGGCAGCCTCCGGTCGTGGATCCCTGGCTGCAGGGGGTCCTCCGTGGGTGGTCTCTATTACATCAATAAAACATCCAATATAGACACAATAATAAAATTAATCTAAAAAAAGGTTAATATGCACGCAGCCCACCCAGAAACCAATAGCAGCGAAATATTCCCTTTTTCATGAGCAACAGCATAAAATTATTATAGCAATAGAAGGCCATGAAGGAATGGGAATGTAGTATTAAATGGACCTAATAGGGTTTACAAAATAAGTGTGTAAACCCCCTTTCTTGCATAATTGTGTGCTAGCCTCACAGCAACCCACTCCTGATGTAAATTAGCCAGAGAAAGTGGTTTGCCCAAAGCCAACTTCACAAGCTTCATTCCTGGCTATTTGATCCAAGCCCAATGCTCTGTTCACTAAACCTACCAATGGGTTTCATGACTGGGGGTGATAGGCTTGAACCTAGATTTCCTGTATCCAACTCCAGCACTTTTAAGTACTATGTCATGTTTATAAGAGGGTGTGGTCCCCAGGGTACCATTATTGAGCCTGTTGGAAAATGGGGCCCATGTTGGTGCATATAACCATTCCCATGATACCTGGTGTTAGAAATCTGTTGTGCTAATAGGAAGGAAAAACAGCCTTACGAATTCTGAAAACTCAGATGTGTTGGTAGGTAGCACTCATAGAATCATTGAGTTGGAAGGCACCCATAATGTCATCTTGTCCAACCCCCTGCTTGTAGCAGGAAATTCTCCTAGGGCATCTCCAGCAGGTGCCTACCAAGCCTCTACTTGAAGATCTCCAGTGAGGGAGAATCAACCACTTCCCTTACTAATTGGTTCCACTGCCAAACTGTCCCTACTGTTATGAATTTCCTCCTGATATCCATTCGAAATCTCCTCTCTTGCAGTTTGCCTAAAAGAAACTCAGGCCCCAAAGAACATGACTATTATGGAGATATCCTCGGTCTTCTCCAAAGTTTGAAAACTAGGAATGACAGATTTGCACTTCTATGAAATTCTGTCTTGTCTGCTGTTCCTTACTGCCCACCTGGGGCAAGTGTTGCCAGTCCTAAAGAATCAGATGATTGATGAGTTGTTCTCCTGGGAGGAAAAACACAGAGCTGAGAACTCCACTTGGCTGCAGTATAGGAAAACAAAACCCCAAATCGGGTGCTATTACTGGACATCGGTAATCGGAGTGTGTTGGATTGCAATGTATAACACTCGTGCTGTTCATATAGGATGACTTCTGTATTTCTAATTGAACAAGGCAGGATGTCTTGCTCTGACTGGGGGAGTATTGGGAACCTGTCTGCTAATCTCCTTTCCTTTTTAAATCTCTAGTTGTTGACCTCCTTTACTGGCGAGACGTTAAGAAGACAGGCGTGGTGTTCGGAGCCAACTTGTTCCTGCTGCTTTCTTTAACGGTGTTCAGTATTGTGAGTGTGGTTGCTTACATTGCCTTGGTCCTTCTGTCAGTGAGCATCAGTTTTAGGATATACAAGGGAGTTATTCAGGCAATCCAAAAGTCTGATGAAGGCCATCCATTTAGGTAAGTGTATTTTTTCTACTCTTGGGTACAGCTCGGGGTGGTGGTGGTGGTGGCGGCAGCAGCGGTAGTAGCACTTGGATTTTCTACCTGTCCAAACTCTCCCCTTGAAGTAGAGCTCTTTTGCAGCTCTCTGGCAGAGTCTTGTCCGTAATCCAACTTTACGTAGCACAGAAAAAAATGACATATCAATATGGACCAATTTGCCATTACAAGATTCCTATGCAAGTCCCTTGGGAATGTACTGGGTGGGTGTATCTGTGCACACGCATGTGTTGGGATTGGGTGCCACTCTTAAGGCACTATGACTAGGAACCCAGGTTTCCACATGGAGTTGCAGTTGTGGCAGCAGTGACTTGCATGCTCATGGCAGAGAGAAAAAATGCTATTGAGGGGATGCAGCCCTCCTGCACCTGCAGAACATCCATGAGGAGGTGCCAGTTCTCACAAACAGAACCTGCAGGTGTGCGCACTCATTCTCTCCTGTGGTAGCTGTGGCAAGTGTCACCTGGGCTCCTGTTTCAGAGCTTTGCTCTTCCATGTTGGCCTGGTATCAACGTTTCAATTTGTTTTTTGCATTCACCTAAAATGTGCATTATAGTGATTTTTCAGGTGTCATGCTTATATTTATACTGAAGTATGAGTTATAGTTTTAACAAATCTAATTTATATTAGATGTATATAAATCTAATAATTTATCCCAAATTCCAGTTATGTAGTCTGAAGCTCCTCTTTTGAATTCAAGATGGTGATCCAGGAAAAAAAACAGATTTACATGAAATTAATTGCACTAGCATCTACACAGCTATTGTCATTCTAAAGTTGATATCGGAATAAACAGCTTGGGATGCTTATATTATATTGAGCTGGCAAAAATTCAAAACTAGCAGACGTTGAATTCCAAAACAGTGTCTGTCTTCTGGAAGAACCAAAGTGTCTATAATTTACTCAGAAATAGGTCCCGATTCTGTGGAGCTTAAATTGCATCTGATGGCTTGCCTCTAACAATATTGACCATTTTTTTCTAAATGTTAAAATATTTTCTGTAATGTTTACAACAGCCCAGTGAGGTAGGCCTATGTAACTTCATTTTATAGATAGGGGCTTGCCTAAGCTGCCCAGTGAGTGAGTAGCTGAATTGACATTTGAACTGGGACTTCCAGTTTAAGCCACTTTGTGCATAACTAACTTTTTTTTCATTTTCAGGGTAAGTCTTGGAAGGCTTTTACCTGTCCCTTCAACTATTTAGTGTTGAATTGGATTCTTGGTTTTGAAATTTGAAATGTTGCGCCTGCCTTTAGGCAGACATGCAATTTATTATAAATGAATAAGCTGAGAAAAGGACCTACTCTTCTTATATCTCCTGTTGTGTGCCAGGAGTTCTGGCAGAGCTATGCAATCCCTCTCCACATTATTCTCCTCTGGCCTCCTGCAGTACAACAGTTCTTAACGAGGGGCACATAAAGTAGCATTTTCCCTTTTCTGATGTCTTGGCTTTAGATTGTGAATGCAGCAAGGCTCATACTTGAGTATTTGGAAAACTTCCACCCATTTAACTTAAGTCAGGGGTTCCCAACCTGTGGTACTAGTACCACTAGTGGTACTTCGGCTGACTGCTGGTGGTACTCGGACCGCTGGAATCCCACTCCTATGCAGAGCTTTTGGTGGCACATTTTTGCTCCCAAGAGGCTCCTGCCTTTGAGCTGAGCCTCTCGGGAACGCTGAGAAGGGCCTTCCCACCTGCCCAGAGCCTCCTCCCTCTGTTTTCTGGCCTCTGCAAACCCGGAAGTAACTGGCGATGATGTCATCACCAGTCGCTTCCGGTGGTACTCAGGAGAGTGGCGCCAGAGGTAGTACTCAGCTGGGAAGGGGTTAGGAACCCCTGACAAGTGATCAGAGATAACAATTCAGCAGTTCCACTCTGTGATACCCTAAGAGAGCTCTCCATTAGGGATGAAAGTGGTTTTCCACACTGCCTCTTCCCCGGTTTCGCCATGCAAAATGTATGACTGTATTGGACCTCTGTGTTAAAACCCACACATGAAAAAGGAGTGTAGTGTGTGTTCTTCCTACTTCTTGTTTAACCAGACGTGTCAAAACCCTTCAAGGCTGTAATCATACTGCAGATAACATGGCCTCTAAAAGACTTCAGTATCTGCTGGACAAATGCTGGGAAGAAGTCTTTATTTTGCTTTTTTTAAAATAAGAACACAATGTCTACCCTTTACACTTAGACAGAAACACCTGTGAGGGGAAAATTGTTTTCATTTGGTCTATTGAAACTGGAAGTGGGCTGCAGAAGGCTTAGGGGTGCAGAGTATTTTCTTGGCATTAGTCACAAGTCACCTTCACATATCCCACCTCCAGTATGGGCCGTGCTTGTGGTGCACTGGTAAGAGGTTGGTGAAAGTAGCGCTTTGGTTAATGTGCGAAATGGAGTTGCTCAACGTATTGAGGTTGGAGGTGAAGAATGAAAGAGCAGATTGCCAGTCTGATATTTCATTCCAGTAGAACTTTCTCTTTGGCTGGATGAAACGGCATATCCAGTGGTATCTAGGCAAGACACTTGCAGTTGCCAAATCTTCCTAGAATGTGCAAAAGGCCCTCTTGTTTGTTTTACTTTTTCCAGTCTGCTTTAAATGGCAAAGCTTTGTTTCTTGCTGTGAAGTGCAGTTCAGTTAACTAATTGCCCCCGTTCTCAGAAAGAGAAACATGAAACATTTAGTGCTGCAGCTCCACTACTCTGAATAACCACGAGAGAGCCCAGTGCTTAGGGCTTGTCTGTCGTCCTAGACTTTGTGACCTTTCCTGTTTTCCATTGTGCTCTGAGTGAGAATTTATAAAGCTCTGGCTGCCAAGTGTCTCATGAATGGCACTTTCTCTTGTCCAGGGCTTACTTGGATAAAGATGTTGCTGTGTCTGAAGAACTTGTCCGAAAATATAGCCATGTTGTGCTTGGCCACTTCAACAGCACAGTTAAGGAGCTCAGACGCCTCTTCCTAGTGGATGACTTGGTGGATTCTCTAAAGGTAAGATGCTTCCTTTCAAGCTTTCTAGCAGATTTAAAGTTTGACGTAAATAGTATGGGATAGTGGTGGGCAAAGAGACCATCTGGTGATCATGAAACGAGAGAAACTTGTGCACAGGGTCACGGTTGTGCTGCTTTGAGGGTTTTGGAGGGACCACCAGGAATCTTTGGCCTGTTTTGGATTTCAGTTGCCTTTTAACGGAGTGGGTGGCAAGTTGCTCAGTCAGTGGTGATAGATATGTATTGTGATACATAGAGGCTTCATGTAATGGGAAGACTGCAATTGTGTCTGTCTGGGTTTGTTCCCACTGGACATCTGCGTATCCCACATGTAATCTGATAATCAGTTGCATGATTTGAGGATTGCACATGTCAGATTGCAAACATGTATGAGTAGGCTTACCAGATCTCCAACTGGGACAGAGTGCTAGACCTTTAGGAGAAGGAATGTGAGCAGGTGTAGCTTGTTAAACCTTAGAGCACAATCCTAGGCTTGTTAAACCTTAGAGCACAATCCCACTGAACACAATGGGGCTTGCTTCTGAGTAGACATGCCTAGGATTGTGCTCTAAGGTTTAACAAGCTACACCTGCCCACATTCCTTCGCCTAAAGGTCTAGCACTCTGTCCCGGTTGGAGATCTGGTAAGCCTAGGTATGAGCATCTGGTGGGAAGGTCAGCCTTCCAGAGTAGTATGCTTCACTGCTCATGTGTGTGTTTATTTTTAAAAGAATTTTTTACCCCGCCTTTCTCCCGATAAGGGCAATCAATAAGGGCAAAGTGTATACACCATGAAGATTGCCTGAGCTGACCCATGTTGTTCAGGTCATTTCTCATGTTGCCCATCACAGGAGAGATGTGATATTTGGGGGAAAATAGTCAGCATTCTTTTGGTGGTGGTTCCACAAGCTTGTGGGGTGCATGTGTGTGATTTATTATTGGCATTTGGTCATTTTGACCTCTTCTATCTGGGTAATAGGTTTACAGTGCATGTTTTGAGTTCAATGGGACTTACTCCCATGTAAATATAGAATTTCAGCCTTAAATTCATTTGGAGAATGCAAAAAACAACAAAAAAAATAACCCCAACCCACACAAAGCTGCACTGAGCTGTGAAAATGAAAATTTCCCCTTAATATGAAATAAGAAAAATAACAAGTGCATGGGTAGGATCATCTGTATATTACGTTTTTTAGATGTATGCGTGTATTTTGAAATGACTGTAATATATAAAATAAACAAAGCTAAACAAAAGCTTTGAACTGCAGTTGTTGGCTCACTTGATTACATGCTTGGTACAAAAAATTATTTTCGAAGAGAACTTAACATGTGAGGTAGAAGATTTCTAGTTGGGATAACTTTCCAAGATAACTTTTCTGGGATACCTTTCTCTGCACAAGTGCGTGTGGCTTTTAATAGGAAACGTTTTTATTACCCCCAGCACAGGCAGTCTGGTGTGGTACAGCCCAGCCATCGGTTGACCATCTTAGACAAACAATTAAGGCCCAATTCTCGCTATCTTCGATGGAGCCAGTTGATGTAACTTGTACAGAATTCAGGCAAAACCACTTGATGAAATTGATACCTAGATTCAAAATGTAACCTTAAAAACTCAGAATTTTTTGCTTGCCGCTGAACTTGTGTTGACTGGAACATTATGCTGAATTTCAGAAGTGCTCCCAGGATTTTAATGAAAGCGCTGGTAATTACAGTGGTGGCTCCCATGTTACCACTGGGAGGCATTGAACAGGTTCTAGTTGGTCTCTGTTTCATATCTCCAAAAATATCCTTTGAACTGTATTTAGATAGTGCTTGGCATCCCCCAGCCAAAAGGCTCAAAACCATGGAGACATCTATGAGGCTGACCAGTATAGCAGCGAAGTTCTTAAAAAAAAAAAAAAGTCTTGCCTTTGTTGTGGCTTCAGGCAGTGGAAGTTGTTTTGGAGTTGGCTTCTGGCTGCCCTAACCTCTTTTGCATCAAACTTTGGCGACATTGCTTTCCTCTGTAGCGTAACCTGAGAAATGGGTATATCTAAAATGCTGAATTCCAGCCGCTTTGTTATAAGTGGGAAAGAGATGGAAACTTCCTGCATTCCCTTAATTGGAAAACCCAGTTGCTTGGGAAGCTTTACCAGTTGATGCACATGACAGGAGATCACAGCTATGTTGTGAACTCTGCCAGAGATGGCATAACAAGCAGTCTTGGCTCAGTGTTTTTCATGAATTTGGAGACTTTTACCTGGGATGTATCCCCTGATAAATAAGTGGGTGTTTCAGATCCTGTAGACATGTTTACTTGCTATGCATTATATATATATATATATATGAACCCCTTTACCATTAAAGATTCTGTCCTATTTTTAGACAGTAGCAGTGTTAAGTCAATTGCTTGAAAAATGGTGCCTTGTGGTACCTAAGATAATAATACAGGTGGGCCCCCATATCCCATGATCCGCTATCCATGGTTTCAGTTATCCACGGATCACGGGGAACACCCCCCCCCCCCGGCTTTTACTTTTTTCCCAGTACGCTTCGTTTCTTCCTTAAACGAACAGGAGAAGTAGAACGAGACCAGAAACCTTGCAGAGCCTCTCTAGGACTTAGTCTCGTTCTACTTGCCTGCAATGGAGGCTGCTTCTCTGTTTTTAAGGAAGAAACAAAGCTTGCTGAAAGAAAAATAAGCTGGGGGGGCGCACATGCCTGCCTGCATGGGAGGCAGGGCGGGGGGCCCTCAGGAAACCATGGAGGGGGAGTTTGCTCCTATCCACGGTTTCAAGTATCCACGGAGGGGCCTGGAACATATCCCCAGCGTATATGGGGTGGTGGTGGAGTACTGTACATTTATTGTAACGTAAGCTGCCATAGACCACAGTTGGGCATCTCAGAGCAGCTCTAGTTCATGAAAGCTTGTGTTCCAATAAATAGGAGTAGCTTCCCAATTCATTCTGCCAATGGGGGAAATGAAAGGGTGGAAAGCACTAGTTGGGATGCTACCTTTTAGTTTTTCCGGTGCCACAAGCAGCATCTTTGGTATACCCTGTCTTTCTTTTTAGTATTTTCGCACTGTGAGAGGTTGGTGTCTCAGTGGTGGCTTTTGTGTTAACCATTTTGATGGTTGAATAAAGTAGGGTGTTGCGTTGGGTGTAATCTACAGATCATGCATTGTTTTCTAACATTAAACCAATATGACTAACTTGATCTGCATGTCGCTGCAGTGGTGTGGGGGTGACTCCCTCCCACATGAATATCTCTCTTATTGGAGCAGCACAGGAAGACGCTGCAGGGAAGCAGCTTTCTAGCATTTGCAGTGATGTGTGAATCAAAGTGCAGCCAGGAAGCACTTTGTGGATATTTATTGCACAAATGCAGACCCCAAGTAAAGTTAGGGTATGTTGTCATAGGCTAGGGTTGGCATGCCAGTTGGTTGACCCGTGGCTTGCTCAATCATGGTCAAATATTCACGAAGCCACGAGTGCCATTGTATATGTGGCAGTTTGCCAAATCAGTATTTCACTAGGGTGTCCTCTGAGCAAGGGAGCGAGTAAGGGTTCCTTATCCTTTAACCCTGCAGCAATTGGGGGCAAGCTTAATAACACTGCAAAGCATCTTCTCCTGGCCACCTCCCGCATCATCTCTGAACAGGAACACAAGCGCCAACAGCAAAGGTCACAGCCTAGGAACATACGTAGTTTGCTTGCTGCAGGAACCATGTGGTCTGTCTCTTCTCTGTAAAGCTCCCCTGCAAGCTTGGACTCTGACATAGAAAAACTGGAGCTGTTGAAGGAACGGAAGGTTCTGATGGAGACAAGTCCCAGAAGACATTGCAGTAAGAGAGAGATTAAATTATGGCAAGTTGGAGAAAGCAAAAATACTTGCCTGTTGAAATGGCCAAATACGTTTCTCTTGTTTTGACTGGTCATAATACCCAACCTATCATAGGCCCATGTACTCAAGCCTGCCTAATGAGCTCACTTTTCATAGGATGCCAATTACCAGCATGCAAGGAGGAGGGCTCTTAGACTTGCACCTTGTAGAATATTTAGCTATTTATTTGAGCCCATATAATACGTTAAGCTGTTTAAGATGGGACACACACACACACACACACACACACACACACACACACACACACACACACACACACACACACACACACACACACACACACACACACACGTATGAAATACAGGTTGCTGTATATGAAATACAACCTGTATGAAATACAGGTTGCTGTATTGTGTGACAAAACCAGCACTTTGAATTGGGCCCGGAAACGAATTGGCAGCCAGTACAGCCGTTGGAGAAGCGACCCGACAGAGTCGAACCGCCTACCTCCAGTGACCACTTTTCTTCCGGTGGCTGTGTTGCATCATAGAAGTGGGAATGAAATCAAAGTCATGTGCTGAAAGGATGAAAAATGAATGCAGACCAAGCCTCTTGACACCATAGTTTGCTGCTTGTAAACTCAGAAAACATGGCTTGGGCTCTCAGCTGTGGCTAGCAGGGACCGTGGCTTGGCATGGTGTCTGAATGAGCCTTTTGGAGGGGCAAAGAACTGAAGGGGGAGAAAGCTCAGCCCCCACCTTTTGTTCACCAAAAATCCTCAGTAAATCTCTCGCTAGAATAGATTGTCTACACACATTTCGAAGCAAATGAAAACAGATTCTCAGGAATGTGAATTCTGTGTGTACTAGTACATGCTGTGATTTTTTTTTCTGTGCTTGCTCTTTAATTGTTGCACAGAGAACCCTGATCAGAGCTCTCATGTGCAGTTGACACTTACTGTACTTTGGCTGTGATCCAAAGGAGGTGCAAGTAAGGGACTTGTATGTACAGTGGTAAGGATCTTCAAATTGTTTGCATAGCTGAAAAGGCAAGTGCTCTTTGAGATTTCATCTCCTATTGCAGTGGTGAAAAAATACACACCCAATTAGTTACAAGATTCTCTTTAAATCTGCATCAGTTTCAGATGAATAGCCATGATGTCAGTTTGTCGAGTGAATTTGTGAGCCCTTATTACAGTATGTGGATCTTATTTCCGCTGATGCAGCAGGATAATTTATCGTGTGTTATCCCTTAAAATATCAGGTATTGACAGACTAGAACGTGATCGTACTATACATTGCTTCGTTGAACGTGCATGCTTCTCCCTAGGACGGTCCTATTTTAGCAGGGAGCAGCACTCAAAATGGATTAGGAGCCAAAACGTTTTGATAAGCAATTTTTTTAAAAGTGTAACTGGCTTGGTGTGCTCTAGAAGTGTGAAGCTTCTCTACTAACCTGACCACCCCTCTCACACTCTTCCTGGATCCTTTATTCATATCTGTTTATGCCACGTCAAAAGTCACTTCGTGGATAACTTCCCTGCCATTCTCCCTTGACAAAGCTTTCTTGTGATTTATGGCCGGGTGACACACACACACACACACACACACACACACACACACACACACACACACACACACACACACACACACACACACACACACACACCCCGATGGAACTATTTTCATGTCCTTAATATGGTTCTGTACCCCGTTGGTCATCAGCAGCATCCTTCTCGGGTGTATCTGCTAATTGCTGCAAAATGCCATTGGGGTGGGGGTCTCTTCAGTGGTAGCACCACCCGGCCTCTGGAGCACCCTTCCTAAAATGTCTGCTTGGCACCACCTTCATCATTTATCCCCCTGAGCTTTTGGAGAAACTCTTAAGTTGCATTTCTCTGCTCTCCCCCCTTTTTTTAAATGCATGATGATCAAAATATTAACATGTAACCAAGAATTAGAACTAAAGGCTTAAAGGCGACTTTTGAACACTGCATATTATTAACAATGCTTGATTGTGCAAACCTGCTCAGAGAACCTTCCCCTACTGAATATCAGCAGTGGGAAGCAGTTGTGCTGTGTCACACATTTTTGATTCAGCAGTTTCATCAAGCTGACTTGTCTCCTCTGGGATGAACTTTTGGCTGGAAGGCCTTATCTCCCCAGATTTTAGGATATGACTTTTTCTTCCATTGCTTAAGCCCAGTTCTCACATTACATTTGGCATGGTAAAGTGACCACACAGTGATTTTCCTCTATCCACCTCCCTGGATCAATGTCATGTAGTTACTGTTTCTAGTTTGCACTTAGCTGTATACACTGTTTCCGGGTGGTGAAGACCAGCAGGGATTGTGAAGAGCTCCAAAAGGATCTCTCTAAACTGGGAGAATGGGCAGCAAAATGGCAGATGCGCTTCAATGTAAATAAGTGTAAAGTAGCACATTGGGTCAGGAAATCAAAATTTCACATATGTTAATGGGTTCTGAGCTGCCTGTGATGGATCAGGAGAGAAATCTTGGGGTGCTGGTGGACAGGTCGATGAAAGTGTTGACCCAGTGTGTGGGGGCTGTGAAGACCAATTCCATGCTCAGGATCGTTAAAAAGGGATTGAGAATAAAACGACCAATATTATTATGCCCTTGTACAAATCAATGGTAAGACCACATCTGAAGTGTTGTGTCCAGTTGTGGTTGCCACATCTCAAAAAGGATATAGTGGACCTGGAAAAGGTACAGAAGAGAGTGATCTAAATGATTAGTGGACTGAGGCACCTCCCTTATGAGGAAAGGCTACAGGTTACAAGCCATGATGACTATACACAACCTCCAGGTTTTAGAAGTGGCCTATGCAAGTATGCCAGGTGCAAGGGAGTGGCAACAGAATACAGCTATCTCGTTGCCCAACAACAACCCTAGCGAGGTAGGTTAGACTGGATGGCCCAAGGTCACCCAGGAAGCTTCATGGCTGAACAGGGAATTTGAACCTGGTTCCTCCAGGTCTGAGTCTCGACACCAGAACCGCTACACCATCCTGGCTAGCACAGGCTTTCCATGTATGAGTTCCCAGACTTAATTCCTGACTTTTCTTGTGTAGCAGAACCAGGAAAGACTTCTGCCTGGTACCTTGGGAGAGCCCTGGGCTAGGCTAGATGAATGATCGGTCTGACTTGGTAGATGGGAGTTGCATGAGGTCAGCTGCCATAGTTGTCTGTCAAAAGAAGCTAGTACCAGGATGGTGACTGCTGCCTTCTGGGGGGTTTGTCTCTGTGTTGCCTGGGAAGAGGGGTGCAGGAAGTTCAGTGAACCCTAACGAGGGAACAGCTATGGGAAAGAGTACTGTGTGTGAGGGAGGTGACTGGCTTTTAGACTAGTCAGGGTTCACTGCCCCTTAAACTTAACAAGGCCATAATAATTCAAGGCAACGCTGGTCTAGAACTGGCATTTACCACAGTGCAAGAAAGTACTTCTGGTGATTTTGTCCTAGCATAGTGACTGTTGCTATGTGGAGGGTATCTGCCAATTAAAACTTTCCTTGTGTTCCTGTTGATGTGGGAAGAGCACCTCATGGTGCTCTTAACCACATCAAAGTAGCGTGGATATTATGCCTGGATCTGACTGCAGAGGGGAGAGACTGTGCCTGCCTCTTTTGCTGTTGAGGTACTTGAACCTGTTGGGGTCAAAATGACCACCTGGGATGGAGCAGGCTGGCATGGAGTGCTCGGAGTCTTGAGTCATTCTAGACTTGGCCTGAACTCTGACTGGAGATCTTGAAGCTAAAGGCTGCGGATCCCATTACAAGTTCTTTTGGCTATAATTATCTCTGACATATGGAAGTTGATGTGTTGCCTTTTTGTTGCTTGATCTTTTCACATTGCCTTCAAAGAAGTCGAGTTCATGAAGGCTATTTAGAAACAAAATTACAATAGCCATTGCAAGGATGCATAAAATGAGGTTCCCATGGGGAGAGCTCCACCTTCCATCTATAACACCTTAGAATGACTGCACTGTGCTAGTGGGCCCAGTCACATGGGGTTTTTATGTGCCTCTTGTCAATAGCAACCAGGTGTGTCGATTGAGGCATGAAGATTCTCCATGTTAATCCAGTGTAGCGATAAGGCTTCAGCCCTAAGTGGGTGTTTCAATTCTTACATTCTCATTCATCCCCCTTGTTCTTTCAGTTTGCTGTCTTGATGTGGGTGTTCACCTATGTCGGTGCCTTGTTCAATGGTCTGACATTGCTGATCCTGGGTAAGTTGGACCCTTTTTTAATGTTGTTGTACTTGGGGGGCGGCTCAGCCATGAGGCCACCTGTTCGCATAGAGTGGCAGTGAACAGACTTGCCGCCCTCTCTTGCCCGCTTCTTTACTGAGTGCTCCAATCCTCTTCCGACTTGTTGGGAGCGTCAGAAGAGGATCACAGCAGCGGCAGCCCCCTTCTCCTTCCAGCACTGTTGGAGGAAAAAGTGGGGGGGGGAGGGAAGCTTCTCTCAATCTACGTGCGATCTAATATCCAGCACGAACTTCAGGAATGTTTCAAAAGTACTGATGTTCTCTTTACAAAGCTGGCAACAGAAGTCATTAAGGGCTGCTGGATTTAAGAGGGGGAAAAAAAATCAAGAAATTGAGCATGGTAGTCTTCTACAAATTAAGGATGGGGAAGTGTGATGCCGAAGGCTGACACAGGAGATGGAGAAGAACTGGCTGTTTCTCTCGGGCTAAACCAAGGGCCAGCAGGTCTAAATTTGTTCCTAATAGTTACTCAATCTGCCACAGACAGACAGCATCCTGTTGGCAGTTTAAGGATTAGATGGCCTTGGGGTACCTGTGTTGTAGCTCCTGTTTGGACCAAGGCCATGACCAGTCCTTCATTGCATCCTGGGAAGGGCTGCGATGGAGAGCTGGCAGCGCCTCCTCCTCGGATTCCTGGCGGGAGTTGGGTCACCCTGCAATTCTCCTTTGCAGTTTTTGCTATCCAGCTGGGGTGGGTGGGGTTCTGTTTCTCTATCCTGATCTCATTGGCCGTCTTTTACAACTTTCTCCTGATGCTTCCTGATTTTCAGTTGGGAGATAAGTTGCAGGGTGGGGCAAAATGGAAGGAGGCTGGTAGAGGTGAGATGCCTTGTTGGCATATCTGGGGGCCATGTCTGTCCAATACCCTCTTTAGTTCAGGGTCACAAGGCCTCTCTCTGCTGCAGCTGTGTGTGTAGCAGGATTTGCTAGCTCTCTTTGTGGACATGGTGTTCTGGCTCTGCAGAATGTGAATGCTGCTGCCAATGGCAAGGTTTGGTCAAGGAGTTTGCATGACTTGGATTCAGGCACCTTTTCTTGGCACAGGTCAAGCAAAATGATCTGTTAGCATCTTTGCATATCTTTAGACTTAACTCTCTGTCTCTCTCTCTCTCTCTCTCTCCCACCCCTGCAGCTCTTATTTCACTCTTCAGTATTCCTGTTGTTTATGAAAAGCACCAGGTAAGTGTGCAGTGCAGCATATTTGCACATATTTGACACAATTCAAATGCAACAAATCGGGGTATTATGTACGAAAAATAATTAAGTATGTTCTGCAAAGGACAATCCTGACTCTTCTTCCCCGTCAATTAGCTGCAGCTGCTGTCCTAGTGCTCGGCAGGGGTTATCCAAGAGAGTCCCCTTAAGCAGACTTGGCAGGCACTTAAGGTTTCCACCTCCAAATGACCACTTTGGTTTCCAGCTCCAAATGACCAGCTTATTTAACCATTTTACCCACCTTCCCCCTGCACTGGCTTTAGAGACTCTGCAAAGCAGAGGGCTTGGTTTTTGAGGGGGGAACGGCACAGATCTCTTCCCCCATTTTGGCCTGGATTCCATCAGGACGTTCTTGGTGAGCTTCTAAAGGCTAGTAGGGAGCCCTGATTGATGAGAACTGTATAGGCCTTGCTGCTAGTGGAAGATCCTGCCTTGCATCGGCTTGGAAGTACCCAGTGTAGCCCCCCCCCATCCCAATAAAGTAGCAATGCACAGGGAGGCACGTATGGGAGGAGATACCGAGAGAGTCACATTGCACTGAACGTAGCACTGTTGTGCTACACGGGAAGGAAAAAACCCCAGATACATGTGGCAACTCAACGTATGTGTCTTTTCTTGTACGTTCTAGAAATTCTAGAAATTTTCTAAAAACATGGAACCCAAATGACCAGAGTGGGAAATGCATGAGTGGGAAATGCATAAAGACCCCAAGGCTCTTTATAGGAGCCCACCTTTGGGGTGGGGACCTGTCCTTATAAATTGCCATGTCTATGGATGGTGCTATAGAAATAACGTGAAGATTTCAAGGAGGAGGAGTGCTGATGATCTGCGATCAGCAGCAGGAAACAAGATGGGGTGTGGAAATGCACCCGCTTCATGACTTGGTTTTCAGAGCCAGTTTCTGCAAGAATGAATTGATGTTGATATGTGCTAAAGTTGCCTGTTATGGCTGGTAGAAACAAGAAAATGTAAATTTATTCTCTGATTTTTGGGGAAAAAAACCATTCTGTTCTCAGCCTTTCCCAGCAAACAGGAATGATGTGACACATGTTAGTTTAAAAATTCATTGCAACAGTTAATCAGAATATTTCTCTCTCACCCCCCCCCCTTTATATTTCAGGCTCAAATTGACCACTACCTGGGACTTGTGAACAAGAATGTCAAAGATGCAGTGACAAAGTGAGTGTATTGGGTTTTGAAGCTAATTTAAAGAAGCTCCATCTTTAATATTGCCTTAGTGAAAGAACAGAGACCCCAACAGGGAAGGAAAATGTAGAGATGTTTCTGGTAGCGATCAATTCAGTCCATTACAGATTGGTTAATTGGGGCTGTTAAGGTCCATTTCTTGTATGAAGCCATTGGTGGTGGTGAAGTGTGGCTCCAGTCCTGATAACCACATATCCCTGCCATCTGTTTATCTCTCATGGTCACAGAAGGAAGGAAGGTCACATGGAAGGAGCAGAGGGGGATTTGAGTTACCATGATACTGCTGTCTGGGGGTGGGGGTGGGGGGGTGCCAGTTGCCTCCAGGAACAAGCTCCTCCTAAGCTTTCTTTTGGAAGACTTGTCTTCAGACACTGCAGGAAGGTGCTGTTGATATGACTTTTGTCCTTCTAGTATTGTGACTTGAGAAGCAAATCGCACATGTGTGTGAGCTAGATGCACAGATTAAACTCCTGTATCTCTGCCACCTGGAAGTACAAAATGAGGGTATGCCAATCACTTGCTCTTCCCCTCAGCACTCCTTGTAACTTCCAGAGCTCCAGTGTGTGGCTGTCTTCTGTTTGCAATGACTGTATGTCCAAGGAAAAGGCCAAAGTTGCGAAGATACATTTTATTTTCTTCTTTGAATTTCTTTGCCCTGCAGGCACCTTCCTGCAGCCTGCTGGTCTTGTCTGTCCTTCTGTGGACTGGACTGCTTGGGCTGCTGATCTATTGGGGATTGAAGGGCATTGGACAGATAGGAAGTATTTTTACCCAGTCTTGCATACATTAAAATAGCTTGTTTTTCTTGACAGGATCCAAGCTAAAATCCCTGGACTGAAACGCAAAGCTGAATGAAAAACCTGAAGCAACTTATTTACTAAATAGGCGTTCATCTTTTAAGTGGGGAGGGGAGGCATATTCATTTGGATTATGTGGGGAGGGTCCGGGGATAGCAAAACCTTGACATTGCAGTGCAATTTCACAGATCTTTATTTTTTAGCAACGCAGTGTCTTGAGGGAAAAATAACCTGTTCTTGACTGCCATGTGTGTTCATCATAAGTATTGTAAGCTGCTATGTATGGATTTAAACCTAATCCTCTTTGTTTCTCCCAAGTGCAGCACTGGTTAACACAACAGATTGGAGAGCTGTACATTTTATGCTTTGGCCAAGGTAGTCTTGCTGCGTTCCGAGAGGACCCAGTGCAGGCGGAGTGCGGGGAGAACACTTCCGTTGTCGCACAGTTTCTGGTCTGTGTAGATTGATTGCAGATTTTCTAAAATGAGATGTTTAGAAGTATATGCCATTAAAGCAAGCTTGAAAAGTCTTGCCCTTTTTGGTATTGAGTGTAGCTGTACTGTGCTTCTTAATTTTACTGTTTTATCAATTGCCAATATAAAAACAAATTATATATATATATATATAGTGTTTCACAGCAGCTTAGGATGTCCAGCTCCTCCACAGTGCTTGAATATCAGAAAACTGGTTTTTTAGCTCCATGGTATGTAAGCTTTTAAATCTTCAGAAAACACTAGCATCTATTAAATAATAAAAAACTGAACCTTGCACATTACACAACTTCTGCCATAACCTTTGCTGCACAAACCTCCTATAGTCTATTTTGAGTAAACAAGTTTACAGTCTCTCAAACTCTGAATCTGTGGAAGGAATTTCTGAAGGTGTGATCCTGAGATCCTTCAAGGTGGGGAGCAAGGAACACACCTAGCATGCTTGTTCTCCACTGTGCTAGGAATCCTCGGCATCTCTGCATGGATCAGTGGGTTGCACCCTGAAGCTGCAAATGGCGTTTGGAAATTTCGAACATTTGTTAATGCAAGAAATTACAAATGAAAATGTATACACTTGCGGTTTAAGCTGTATTGAACTAAGTCTGTGGAATGCATTGTGAAATGTAAAAACAAAACAACTCGAGTATCAATAAAGCGTATAGAATTAAATGGTCTTATGAAGTGTATTGTGGGTACAGGGATAGTCTAGAGCCAGTTACACATCCATGTTCATCATTTTGATTCTGAATGTGAATTATTTCCACTGAAAAGTATTACACTGAGTAAGGTTTTGTCTCTGGCTGATTCATACACGAAAGTTTGTGACTTGATGCTACAAAATGTTGAATCTTGCATCACTGAAGTTTCTCTGAGGCTTGTTCATGGGACATTCCAGAGCTATCACGTTAAGCAGTGAATCCCCAGGTTCTGTTTCCGTACCCTCTGAATATCAGTTCAGTGATTGCTGTTAGAATTGGCAGCAACCCTCTGGAATCTGTATTTGACTATATTTTAGTACAACTGGTGCTTCAAACTGGCAGCTCAAGGCCTCCAATGATCTAGGGTTGCTTTCCCAAGTGTGCTTAGCTTCAGCTTCTTAGTTTGGAAGCTACATGTTTAGCAGCTAGCCCAGTGATGGCGAACCATTTGGGCTTGGAGTGTCAAAGATTTTGAAAATGCCTATCTTGATCTGTCTCTTCTCCCCCCCCCCCCGAACTTTTAATAGTACTTTGACTATTGCTACTTAATAGTAATTTTGAATTGAACTGAACTGACAACTATAGAACACATTCAATTTTATTTAACATGAATTAGTGACTTTTTTTGTTGCTGAGTTTTACTAGAGAACAATTTGAAAGAATTGCCAAAATCCCTGCCCTAAATGTTTAAGACAAACCTATAACACTTTTGCGAAAATATAAGGTGGGTCGGGGCCCTGGGGGAAATGCTGGCGTGTCACCTGTGACACGCGTGTCATAGGTTTGCCATCACGGAGCTAGCCCATGCTACTTTATTTTAAAACCTTAACCATGGTTGGGGGATTAATGTCAACACGCCATGGCTTTAATTTTATTTTTTCATTCACTTTGGCAGCATTTGATGTATGGAATGAGGATGAGTCTCTAACTCAGTGTTGGAGTACAAGCTTTACATGTAGGAAGTCCCAGGTTAAATCCCTGATCTCTCCAGGTAGGGCAGGAAAAGATTCCCTTCTTAAAAACCTGGAGAGCTAGTGCAGTCAGTGCTGAGCTGGATGAAAATGGAATTCTCTTACTGTGGATGTTCTGGGAAGAGGGTGGCATTCTTGACCCTGTGAGAATGCCCCTCCTACTCCAGGAGGTCTTCCCTGTTGGAGGGCATCCCGCCACCAGTCCAGTGCTAAAAAGCAAGAGCAATCCCTCCAGTTCATTGGCACCCATCCAGGAACCAGACATGCTGGACAGTGCTACTATGAAAAAAGGTAAGGGAATGCAGAACTGAAACCAGTAAGAGGAAAGGATACATGCTTGGGGCAAGTGAAAACGTAGAACAGGAAGGTTGCAGAAGCTCTGGCCTCAGGGAACCTTCCAGGAAAACCCTACCTGCCACCCCACATTTGCTCAGAACAAGATGAAGCCTGCAATCAGGTGGGCCAAATGCCCCCCTTCCTATTCCCAGAGCAGGACATTCAAGGTAAGAGAACTCAGTTTTTCTCTGGAAGAGGAAGTGGGGCATACTTAATCCTGTGGGGGTATATGAGCTGTGCAGACAGGGTGGGCAAGGCAAGGATCCACTCATTGCGCCACTACCTTCTGGAGCACCTTTCTGCCAAATGTGGCATTTGCAGAAGTGGGCAACTCCACCCCTACTATAGTGCCTGGCAACAGCATGTGCCAACGACAAAAGGGAGAACCACCTTGCAGATTTCCACCAACGAACTGACCCCATTGCAAACTGCAGATGTCCCCCTGACTGAGTGTGCTGTGATGCCCTCCAGTGGATCTTTGCCAGATGATCTATAAGCCAGTTCAATAGCTGATCTTGGCCAAAGGGAAAGAGAATGCAGATGTCCTCTTCCCTGTAGCCGAACCCTTAAAGGCAATGAACAAGGTGCCTCGTCTTTCTGACCTCCCTTGTTCTCTCTGTGTAGACTTTGTACCCTGCTCACATCTAGCGTATGCCAGACGTTCTCTTTGGGGTGCACCAGTTTAGGACAAAAGGGAGAACCAATTCTTGTGTCCTATGGGAGAGGGTAATGACCTTGGGGATAAATACCAGGTCTGTACGCAATACCACTTTGTCACTATGACAGAGGTGATGGCCACTAGAAGAAGGGCTGTGAGCTTCCTGAGCGGGATCTTGGCCAAGGGCTCAAAGGGGTGTCTATGGACAGGACGTGGGTTAAACCTCTTGATATGTGGGTGGATGGACAGACTTCCCCCCAGTCTCCACCCCTAGAGTGCTGTTGAAAGCTGCCAGCTGTCTGTGCAGGGTGTTGGTGCTTAAGCACCATTCAAACTCCTTCAAGGTTGCCAGTATCATGATAGGTTGTGGTCTTGGAAAAAATGCTGAACTTGAAGAGAGCACAAACTGCAGCTGTGTCCGAGGGGGGGGGGATGCCCTCCAACAGAGGAGGAGGCCTCAATCTTCTTTCAGACCCTGCCTCCTGGGAGTAGGAGGGGCATTCTCACAGGGTTAAGAATGCCCCCCCCCCCCATTCTCTTCCAGGGCACCAGTAGTCTGCAATCTAGGATCACTATTGCAAGAAGAGGGTAAAAAGTCAGTACACTTATTTGTAGTACACTGAGCATACCCAATGATGACTTAACACTTGGCTGTTTTCAAATCATAAATCTTTTACTTGAGCATTTGAAAAATAAACTCATGCATTACTATTTTAATTTACATTATAGTACAGCATCAGGTCTGAGCATAATGTACTTAAAATCAAACCATATAAACAAATACAAATCTCTTCCTGATGCACTTACACACACTATTGCTCTTAAATATCTTTGCACAATTTCACCATATAGCAATTCATTCTGACAGTTTTTTTAAATACAATCAATATGAAAGGCCAACATTACGACATAGGCAAACAAGGTGACCATCTGACATCACCAACTTGCTATGGTTACATCATCTAATATAGGAAATCTTCCTTATGAAGAGTTAGGAATAAGACTGCATAGGGACTTGTATCTGAAATTAGAGTGTAAGTAAGGCATTAGAATATTCCACTGATTAAATAAGACTGCAGATGGTAGTCCATTAAGCTTACTGAACTGCTTCTGTGTATATATTTGATCTTCTCTCACTATCTCATTAACCTACAGCAGAGGTTCTCAACCTGTGGTACGGGTACCCCTAGGGGTATACGGAGCTCTTGCTGGGGGTACTCCAACCCATGCCCCTTATTTGCCCCATCATCCTCTAATTATTAATTAACATGGATTTTAAATTTTAATTATTTTCAGAGTCTCTGATTTTGGGCTTATTTTTGTACTTTGGAAAATGTACTTTGGTGGGGTGGGAGAGGGAGGAGCTGATTTTGGGAAGTGTGACTTGGAGAAAAAAGATTGTTTGTGTGTGTGTGTGCGTGCGTGCGTGCATCTCTCTCTCTCTCTCTCTCTCTCTCTCTCACACACACACACACACACACACACACACACACACACACACACACAGTTAAGACATGTGTTCACATTTAAAATTGTTTTAGTACTTTTTAACAATTAATTGCCTAGTTAATTAATTGATTGATCCAGTTAATTAGTAGGGGGAACTTCAGAAAATTGGACTGTGATAGGGGGTACCCAGGCCTCCAAAGGTTGAGAACCCCTGACCTAGAGTTCACTGTTACTCTTTTTGTGTTTCTGGTTGAGCACAAGCTCTTCCTGGAACAAAGGCAGTTTACACTTTGGCTGTGCCGCCCCCCCCCCCCCCCCCGTCGGTCTCATGGAGGGAGGTATCTGTGTTTGCACAGTATTGCTTGCAGTGGCATGTGCTGGTAATTCCTGCCCACCCAGTGATTAGACTAAGGAAGCCCCTTCCCTTCAGGGGTCAATTAACCACTACTATCAATGTGAGACTCAACATGGTTGCTCAGTAGTGGATATTTTCTACTACCCACCTACTCTAAACTGGAGCTACTACCAGGAACCAAACCGGCGGCCTTCTGGCTGTGAACGATACCTTCATCACTGCTCCAATTAGGTTCCTGTGGATGGGAGAGACCTGGCCACTGGCTGCCAAGCTGTCTGCCATTGAACTCACTAAACAAAAGGAACATGTCCTTGAAACCTTTCTGGAGGACAGCTGCTGTGCCGTGGAGTCCAAACCACATAAACCTTGCTGCTAACTGGCCTGATCTGAAACTACAGAAGGACAACATTGTACAAGTGAAAGAAGCAGAAAAGGTGGAAGAGAATAACGGGGAGGGGGTTGGATTTTCTCTTCCCCTGGTACTCCCTGACACAGGTGCTTCAACCTGTGACTGATGAGCTGCTGGGTAATTTTCCCTCGCACCCCACTCCTCCCTCCTAGTTTTAACCAAATGAGGGCCCGTGAAAATATCAAGATAAGTAAAAGCAGAGAACAAAAGAATGAACAAAGCAGGAAGAAATGACTTTGTCAGCCCTCCTCAGTTGGATAAGTTGTAGCACCACGAATAGAAAGCAGACAGTGGGCAGGAGACAACATTGTTCCTATGCTCTCAGAACAAGCTTTCAAAAGGCACTTCATAGAAAACTGGCAAAGGAAAGTATGTTTAAAACTGTGTGTGTGTGTGTGTGTGTGTGTGTATTTTTTTTTTAAAAAATCATTTTGGTACTTTAAAGTATAAAACCAGTTATACCCCAGGCATATTTTTAACACATTCCCTTGCCTCTCCGCCCTAACGTTTTGGAATGATTTACTTGAAAATTTTTAAATATGCTTTGAGCAAGCCACCTGAAAAGAATTCATTTTTTTAGTATTCTGCAAATTGGAGCATCTGTTATCAAAAGGCTACTACACCTTAAGGTCAAGTTAGACGAGAGAGCATTACTGTAGGGCTGTCCACAACACCTTAGACTGTCCACACCTAGGCCTATCAGTTAAGCTGGGTATAGTTCTTCATATACACTCCATTCAAGCAGGTACAACATCCTGTGCAGGGACTGGCGTACCTGGGAACAGACCAGTATATCCAGGTTCAGGATAACATGTGAACAGCCCTTATATGGTTAAGCCAGTGGGACCATGCAGGGAGGAGGGAGGAACTTTAACCCTTTGCACCAATGAGCGTTTCCCTTCTGAGGCAAACCACTGCCTTAGGGGTCCTGATCTGGATGAGACCTGCAGCAAGAGCACAGTGTTTGTTAATGCTCTGTAGCCTCACCCACTATGTCCCAATCTGGATCAGCTCCCTCCCACAGTTAGAGGAAAAACAGTAAGAGACACAAGTGCTAAGCACACAATAAATGTCTCATCTAGTTTGACCCTTACGTTTTCTCAATGGGCTAGGCTTTGTCAATGTGTGAATTTAAGTTAGGTTTAACATAAACAACACTTCATCCCAGCTTAGAGTAAGGATCAGATCAATTAGTTTTTCCAGTTTTCTCAGTGGCTTTGTGGCTGAGGCTCATTGTGGCAACCAACATAACTGCATATAAACTTTGCAAATGTATAGAATCCATGCAGCATTACGCATCAAAACCAGTCACAGGGGGCTTGGAGGCATTCAGAAATGTCCACTGTTTGGCACCCATGTAGCGAGGAGATTGGTCTTCAAAGGCATCGCCATACAAACACACTAAAATGAAAGAGGGAAAGAAAGAGGCAATAATTATCTGTACACTCTGGTGTGGTGAAAACCAGTGGTCTAAAGCAGGGGTTCCCAACCCCTTCCCAGCCAAGTACCACCTCTAGTGCCACTGTCCTTCTGAGTGCCACCGCAAGTGACTGGCAATGACATCATCGGCAGTTACTTCTGGGTTTTCAGAGGCCAGAAAACACAGGGAGGAGGCTCTGGGCAGGTGGGAGGGCCCTTCTCGGTGTTCTCAAGAGGGTCAGCCAAAGGTAGGAGCCTCTTGGGAGCAAAAACTCACCAACAAAAGCGCCACATCAGAGCGAGGTTCCAGCGGTCCAGCGGTCTGAGTACCACCAGCAGTTGGCCGAAGTACCACTGGTGGTACTAGCACCACAGGTTGGCAACCCCTGGCTTAAAGTATTCCCTGGCATCCTGAAGCTGTGCTTCAATTTCCACACTCACATCCTCTTCTAACACAAAAAATACATCCCATCCAACAACATATCTAAAGTACAAAAAATAACTAACTGGCTATGCCAGACTGCTGCACCTGTTCTGTGAATCAAATCTTACCGTTCCTTCCAAATGACCTAGGCCAGCAAGCTGAATTTTACACGGGGCATGTAGTACTTCTTGGAGGAAAGTGGACAAAAGGCAGCAGCAAGGCAGGCTTGGGACAGGGGGTTCAACTACCATCATGAGAGGGGACTAACAATACCATTGAATATCATTCCCTCTTTCTCTCTCGCAGCCCAATCCTAACCCACTTTCAAGCGCAGAATGCAGCTGTGCCAACAGGGCATGGGCTGCATTCTGCGGTGGGGAGGGGCAGTCACAGAGGCCTCCTCAAGGTAAGGGAACCTTTGCTCCCTCTCTTCAGAGCTGCATTGCAGCTGCATCAGCTCTGGAAAGCTGGTTAGGATTGGGCTCTCAGTGAAGTTCCGTGCCTATCAGATAAGAACTGAAATAGGCCTCTTCCAAAATAAGGTAGTAGTTCTTACATACTGGTGTGCTGTCAAGTGTGTCAACATATGCTGCAGCCTTCAGGGTTATACCTGTTGTAGCTGCTGGTCTTTCCTACCATTTCCTACAGCAGCTTGCAGGATTAGACTGTTTGTATTTTATGTAGGTGTGGGCCCCATTTTTATCTTGCCGACTCCAAGGAGTTCAAAGCAGAATTTGCCTCACAACAGCCTGATGAGGGAGGTTAGGCGGAGAGTGACTTGCGCCCAAGGCAGGAATCTGGACTTGATGCTCTCATGACTCCACAAACTGGCCATGGGCCCCAACCCACTCAGTGTTCAGTTACCTGCAGTCATCACCTCCTGTGCTTATAACATACTTGTCATCATGAGAAAAGCGAATGTTGGTGACGTGCGCAGAATGGCCAAAATAACGCTTGTGTTTGGCCTGTTGGAAAAAGACAAGAGAGTTCTGACAGTTTGCACCAAGTTGGGCCACCCGCCATGTTGTCATACCATTAGAATGTGACAAAACACACAACTTCCTTTCTAATGGTCATCTACAGGAATAGGCATTGCCATGTTGCACAGGGGACAGCTGGCAAAATTACTGGACTTGGTGATGAACTTTTTTAAAAATGCATTTTAAGAGCTCATGAAATTACGCAGACATGCATACTTGTCCTTCACCACCAATATACCACACTTGTCAGGCACCAACTACCAGGTGTATGTATGGCCCTTGCAGAACCGCATTCAACAAAGCACTCACTACACTACACTACACAACTGGGATTGGCACTGAAAATCACATTTTCCCTGCAAAAAAAGGAATTCTGATCTGCATACTTTCCACGTCGATCTGGAACTGATCCCTGGCCATCTGGGCACTTCTGTGAACCCACTGAATGGCTGGCCATAGACACACATCACTCCCACCCCCCACCCTACCAGCTAAGAAGCTCACTTACAAATTTTTCAGTGCACGGAAAGTCAAAGAGTTTGACAAGTCCAAAGTCATCTCCTGAGACGATATTCAAGCCAGCGTGAGTCACACAGGCACAGTTGACATCTGCCTTGTCGGCGTTTCGGGGCCAAATGCCAATGACTTCATCACCAAGGATACTGCTCCAAAGGGGAAAGAGAAAGGGGAATGACAGTACAGGACGCAAGGAAGGACCTCTGCTTCTCCTGGCCTCAAGGAAGGGCTGCAGAGAGGTCTTCACAAATCCACTTGCCTGGGCAAGTACCAATGGCAAGGGGTAACTGCTCGGTACGACATGCCTCTGAAGAGAGGAGAAGGAGGAGGGGTCTCATAGCCCACTGCGCTTTCAAGTAGCAGCAGCCTGCCAGCTTCAATGCCCAGGGCAATATAAAAAGAGGGATGTGTGTGTTCTTGGGGTGTCTAGCTCTGGAGCAGACAGAAGCCATGCAAGACATTCTCCCACCAAGGGCTTATTTGCCCACAGTCTGTCCCTTCCAGACGTTTTTTTCTCCTCGGTTGAGCTCCAGTACTGGAAGTGTGCCTGGCTTGCAGCAAAGCGACTTGGAGAATGCCTCTCCCTGGCCCTGGGCAGCCCTTGTGCTGTTAAAAATGGACCCTCCCTTCTACATTTTGGAGACAGGGCCATGTTCAGACACACAGATCTGCCACTATTATGTCTAGCTCAGCCCTGACACAGATCTTCTAGAGATTAACCTCAGAAACAGCTCTCAGGTGCAGCACACAAGGGGTGCCTTTAAAGCAAGGAATGCTCTATAAAAAGCTACTAAAAATGCTTCAAGCACAGCAGAGGAGGAATCTCCAAAGAGTCTCCAGCAAGTTGAATTGTGTGTGCCTTTTGGAATTGGAGTGCCATGCGGAAGATGATAATTGTACTGGGCACACTTGCCCATAATGGTGCTCACTTGAAACCTGACCCTTGTGTCGACATCAGGGAATGGTTTTCCAATTAGTCCTCTGTGCTGAATTACCTTGTCCAGGTGGCCCACGTGATCTTGCCAATGAGTGCTGTCTCCGTCACTTGCTTTCCTAAGGGCACCTCATGGACCTGTCGCTTATAGGCACCAGTTGATACCTAGGAAAAAGTGACAGCATGACACGGTGCTGAAATGTTGCCAAAGGGAAAGGTGGGATATAGATATTTTAAAATTAAAAAACACAGTAAGAGAAACATTTATTCATTTACTCTAAAAATGGCTAGCCCATCGTTCTATCCTTGCAGGCGCTGCCAGAACAGCTCACAACAAATATTTAAAAACGACTACAGCTGCAACTACAACGCTTTGTCTTTACAACGCAACAATATAAAAATAATAAAATGCTAAAACAACAATATTAAAACAGATCGTTGAGCTCCTGATGCTGCGTTCCTCAACTCCAGCATTGCAACTTGCAATGTCATAGACGTTTGTGGCTCTCTTGTCACTGACGCCACGTCATGTGTAATAAAAAGTAAGAGATTTCCAGCCAGAACAAGAATATCTAACCAATGCGGCTCTCTCAGCCACAGAGGATGACTCAGCAACTGTTTTGCTGTATGCACTCTTTATGATCACTGTACTCATCGGGAAGGTCATGCTACTTTCCTTGTGGACAGCTTTCCCAAGAATTTGAGAGACAACTTAATCAAGACAATATAATGACAGGCCAGTCTAATTAACAGTAGATAAAATATGCAGTAGTTCCATAGCGCAACAATATGCTGTGATGATGTTACATGAAGTGTTGGGAGGGGAGCTGTTTCCACCTGCTTCCCTGGGACAGGGGTAGGGATTCCCATCACCAGACTGCCACTGTATCAGAAGAAGCTTTCCCGTCCTCTCCTGGAGGGGAGGAGTGAAGGACGGATGTTCGGGTCAAACGTAGCCCGTAGGACAGCTGGACCCTTCCAGGTGAAGTTCATAAATAACGTTTTTCTGAATCCAGACACGTACCGAGGGACATGCGTTAAGGGAGGCCTTCCAGGAAGGTCATGCTACTTTGCTTGGGGACAGCTTTGCCAAGAATTTGATTTTTCCTAACTCTTCTTTTTTAATGTACTTAATCGGGTCTTATTGCAGTTCTGAATGTATTCCAATCCTAATTTTATTTGAAGGTATGGGCAGTGTGCCAGTGCCTACGGACTGTCCATGATTTCTGCGTTGAAGACAAAAAGAAGGTCCTTCTGCATTGGAATTATCTGATTATTTTTTTTTAGCTTTTAAAGACAGCTTGATCACTGACAAGTTTGGATTTTTGGCACAATCCTATTTACCGGAGTTGGGGAGAGGGGTTGCGTGCATGGGGCGGGGGAAAGCCGCCTGGCTTGGGGGCAGCAATGCACATCATGTGGTGTCACGTTCATTCTCTGCCCTCTCAGTCTCTACCCCTGCATAAATGAGTTTTGCTCTTGGCTGGATGCTGCTGTGGTTGGGCTTGATGAACTGGGCAAGGCCTTCTGCACTGTAGTGGAGCGACTTGCCGACCGGCTGACTGGAACTACCCAACCGGGATCTAGAGAAGGGCAGCGGAGAGGAAACTTGTAGTAAACAGCCGACCCCCAGACGTGCACTGGCAGGCCGACTATTTACTTTGCAGGGAAGCTGAAACCCTTTGGGGAGGCACAAATGCAAGGCCACGCCCTACCAAACAGGCTTCCGTTTCCTGAACACTCCTGAAACAAGGAGAAAGAACAACTGCTCTTGGCTAAAGAGCAGGGATGGGGACTCGAGTCAAATGACTCAACTCGCAAGTGCGACTCAGTCACTTTTTCCCTGACTCGTACTCGTACTCATACTCGTGACCCACTGACTTGCACTCGCACTCATACTCGTGACCCACGGGACTCGCACTTGACTCGCACTCGTGGGGGTAACGACTTGCCATTTCCAAGTCATTTTCCAAGTCATAGGGGAAGCCAAGTGGGTGCCTTAAAAGCCTCAGAAGTCCACACACACACCCCACACAGACACTCACCCACCCCATTTTCAGGGAAAAAAGCCATTTTCCCCAAAGTGACTTGACTCATAACTTGTGACTCATGGTTTTTGGCCTTACTCGTACTCTACTCGCACTCGTGCAAAAATGACTCGCACTTGACTCGTACTTGCCCCAAAATTTTGACACTGACTCGCACTCGTACTTGCACTCATGCAAAAATGACTCGTACTTACACTCGCACTCGCGACCTAGTTACTTAGATACATCACTGCTAAAGAGTCAGTAAAGGTAAAAAAAAAAGGTGCCACCAGCTGAGAAACCTCTTGACTTCCCCAGGGCTCAGCTCCCCGGAGGGCCACAGAGTGAGAACCTTGGTAGCCACTAGACTCCCTGCATACAAGGGCAGTCAGTGGCACCAGGCAAAATACGAGAACGGTAGCGTTTATGGCTTCAGGCTAGGCGGTCTGGATTTAGTCCCCTCACGTTCCCAAAAACCACACCAGGTTAAAAAGAATGATGGTTTATTTTAGACTATGCAAAATAAGCATGAATAGAACGTACATGAGCAGTAAAACTGCAAGCATATTAGGCATAACAAACCAGATGGAAAATAAAAGCACAAAACAACAAAGAATACCTCCTGCACTAAACATTTGGGTTCCTAACACTCACCAAGATGAAACTAGAGATGTTGCAAAGCCTTCAGCCGTTGCCAGGGCTGAGAGAGGGCATCAGAACAGAGACAGGGAGACTAGCTCCAACCAAAGAAGTTAGAGAAGACACAAAATGGTTCCCCCCAAGGGTTAGTTAAATAGATAATTTGAAAGCATATGATTGACACAGGTAAGATGACCAATAAGGTACAGCCGGGTGGGTCATCTCATGACCGATGACTTCACTCCTCCTTGGCCCCCTCCCCACCGGAGAAGCGCGTGATGTTCCCAACAGGTGCAGCAAAATAATGAGGGAAGAAAAGCATTATCATATTCCCATGCAGATAAGAGGAACTAACAAGCACCAGTTCCAGAGATGGTACGACTCCCCAAGGTCTCTGGCCACCTGCCAATTACTAAGGCTCTGCTGCCAGGCAGAGAGAGAGAAGAAAGCTGAAGTTAGAAATCCAAAATGGAGACAGAACCAAAGTTTAAGATTTCGACTTTCATGACAAAACTCCCCTGCAGAGGCCAATTGTGAGGAAGGTGACTAGGGCTTGTGTCCTGGGCAGGTGAAGGAAAGTACCCCCCAAGGAATTGCTAGGGCTTTCGGCGCTGCTTTGAATGCCATGCCAGGCTACTCACAGTGAACACAGCACTCAAACTGGCTGTGAGGCAGGAAAGCACTAGCAACAGAGCTCACTTTTCGTGGCAAGTAGCCTGGTGCGACATTCAAAGCGGAGCCTCTTCGGGTTGAGATGACCTGGAAGTACCCTGTGACATCATCAGGTCACCGCCAATTACTTTTGCGTCTGCACACTGAATTGGAGTGACACCGAAGAGTCTGCACTGGGTGACGCACAGGTAAGTGCTGCCAGTGTGTGATATTATGAGTCATGTTACCCTATCTCTCTATATAACAAACTCGACTGTATAAGTGCAAAGTCTAAATGAAGGTTAATATACCTTGGTGGCTATACGATTCATTCATGAAAACAGGTGTTATCGTTTTAAGCAATTATACATATAGCCCATGACCTTGCTGTGTTTGAAATCATTTCCCTGCAGACAATTTAAATATGACCACCAGGGCTTTTGACACCTGTACATCTTTACCTCCGTTCCCCCCTCTTTTCCCTGTTGATCCTCACTAGAATGGGAATATCTATACCCCAAATAGTAACATTTAGGGTAAAGCTTGATGTGCACTTACTCATACAACTTCACCAAATAGGGTGTTAGCTTTAGAACTAAATAGCAGGGGAGGGGAACCAATCAGGTGTGGAACTGCAACATGGGGGATACTGGAGCTTCAGTAGTTTCCATCCACTGCAGTTTTGATCTCAATTGTACCCCCCATGCTAAACTTACATTAAAAAAAACCCACTTTCCATTGACTTTCAATGGAAGCCTTTTTCATTTTAAAATACTTGCAAGGAGGATGGTGATGGGATCTATACCTTGGCAGAAGCAAATTACTTGAAGTCCACCAACTCCCTCGCTGTGGTTTCGTGCCCCCTCCCAATTGCTATTTCTTTCTAAAGTTAACACCACATCTGGTGAAGTTGGTTGATTAAGGGCACATCTAACTCTATGAAATTTAAGTTCATTTGTGTTTATATGCTGCCTTCTTTCTGTCCCTCTTCGCCATCTCCCAATTATCTTATTTTCTCTGGGACATTATCACCTGCATCGCCTTCCAGATAAGCGGGGGCCGTGAACCTAATTTTTCCAAAACAAGCAAACAAAATATGCAGGCCTACCTGAATGTATTTGCTATCAGCCGAAAAATCCATCTGAATGACAAAACTGGGGATGTCTTTACAATAGCCGATCCGGTTCAAGGTTGTGCCTTGGGTGAGGTCATAGAAGTCAACGGTATGCTCTTGTGAACCCACTGCTAAAAATCGGTTATCCGGGCTGATTCTACACAGCAAAACACAAATAAGGAGCAACAGTTTGTGAAGATGGCATTTGGCTGTGAGCCATGCCGTAGAAGGTGTTCTCCCCTGCGTGTTGGCTATATGCTCCTGCCCAAAAGCAAGCTTCCTTATTGCTAGGTGGTGGAATTTCCCCAAGGGAAAGGGTTCGTTTGTTGCTTGCTTGAACCCCCAGAGCCCCCCTTTCCAACACCTACCCTCTCTTTCCCAGGCCGCCCCATCACTTTTCTCTCCTTGGACTTATGCCAGCAAGTATCGCGGCTGTACAGGAGGCAGCAACTAAAACCATCCCAAAGAAAAAGAAATGCAAGAAAGCAAAGTGGCTGTCAGATGAGGCTTTACAAATAGCTGTGGAAAGAAGGAATGCGAAAAGCAAGGGTGAAAGGGAAAGATATAAACAACTGAATGCAGATTTCCAGAGAATAGCAAGGAGAGATAAGAAGGCCTTCTTAAATGAACAATGCAAAGAAATCGAGGAAAACAACAGAATGGGGAGGACTAGAGATCTCTTCAAGAAAATTGGAGATATCAAGGGAACGTTTTGTGCAAAAATGGGCATGATAAAGGACACAAAAGGCAGGGACCTGACAGAAGCAGAAGAGATTAAGAAGAGATGGCAAGAATACACAGAAGAACTATACAAGAAAGATCTGAATGTTCCTGATGACCACGCTGGTGTGGTCACTGACCCAGAGCCGGACATCCTAGAGAGTGAAGTCAAGTGGGCCTTAGGTAGCATTACTAACAACAAAGCTAGCGGAGATGATAATATCCCAGCTGAGCTACTTAAAATCCTAAATGACGATGCTGTTAAAGTGCTGCACTCAATATGCCAACAAATTTGGAAAACTCAGCAGTGGCCAAAGGACTGGAAAAGGTCAGTTTACGTTCCAATTCCAAAGAAGGGCAGTGCCAAAGAGTGTTCAAACTACCGCACAATTGCACTCATTTCACATGCTAGCAAGGTTATGCTCAAAATCCTACAAGCTAGGCTTCAGCAGTACGTGGACCGAGAACTACCGGAAGTACAAGCTGGATTTCGAAGAGGCAGAGGAACTAGAGATCAAATTGCCAACATGCGCTGGATCATGGAGAAAGCACGAGAGTTCCAAAAAACCACCTACTTCTGCTTCATTGACTACGCAAAAGCCTTTGATTGTGTGGATCACAACAAACTGTGGCAAATTCTTAAAGAGATGGGGGTACCAGACCACCTTACCTGTCTCCTGAGAAACCTGTATGCGGGTCAAGAAGCAACAGTTCGAACCGGCCATGGAACAACCGATTGGTTCAAAATTGGGAAGGGAGTACGGCAAGGCTGTATATTATCACCCTGCTTATTTAACTTATATGCAGAGTACATTATGAGAAATGCAGGGCTGAATGAATCGCAAGCCGGAACCAAGATTGCCGGGAGAAACATCAACAACCTCAGATATGCAGACGATACCACCCTAATGGCAGAAAGTGAAGAAGAACTAAAGAGCCTCTTGATGAGAGTGAAAGAGGAGAGTGCAAAAGTTGGCTTGAAACTCAACATTAATAAAACTAAGATCATGGCATCTGGTCCCATCAATTCCTGGCAAATAGAAGGGGCAGAAATGGAAGCAGTAACAGATTTTACTTTTTTGGGTTCCAAGATCACTGCAGACGGAGACAGCAGCCATGAAATTAAAAGACGCTTACTCCTTGGAAGGAAAGCTATGGCAAATTTAGATAGCATAATAAAAAGCAGAGATATCACCATGCCAACAAAAGTTCGTATAGTCAGGGCGATGGTGTTCCCAGTAGCAATGTATGGTTGCGAGAGTTGGACCATAAGGAAGGCTGAGCGCCGAAGAACAGATGCTTTCGAACTGTGGTGCTGGAGAAGACTCCTGAGAGTCCCTTGGACTGCTAGGAGATCAAATCAGTCAATCCTAAATGAAATCAACCCTGACTGTTCCCTGGAAGGACAGGTACTGAGGCTGAAGCTCAAATATTTTGGTCTCGTAATGCGAAGAGAGGACTCTCTGGAGAAGACTCTGATGCTGGGAAAGACTGAAGGCAAAAGGAGAAGGGGGCGGCAAAGGATGAGATGGTTAGACAGCATCACCGATGCAACAAACATGAAAATGAGTGAACTCAGGAAGATAGTGGAGGACAGGAAGGCCTGGCGGGATATGGTTCATGGGATCACGAAGGGTCGGACACGACTTAACGACTGAACAACAACAGAAATCGCGGCTTACGCGCGGCCCCCTATGCGCGGCTGTATCGGTACTGATAGTGGAGAATAGGATTGGGCAGTCAACCCAAACCTTCTGCCCTAGCCACAGTACCTGATGTCCTGGATAGCCGACTTCCGGTCTCTCTTTTTGCCCCAAACCTTAAGGCTGTTTACAAGCAAAATGATGAATTCTCCATTCTTCATGCCAATGGCAACCATCTCGCCATCAGGGCTGTAGGCAGCACATTGAGCAGCATGGCCCAGATTCACTTTATTCAGCAGTTTCTGTACAGCAAAACAGAGCAGACTTTGCTACAGTGGTTGACATTACACCTCGTATGCTTTTGCATGAAACATACTCAAGTGTACCTCCATCAGATCAAAAGTGGAGGGAGGAGAGCGAATGTCTCGGGAGGCTAAGTCCAGTCCTCTGCTCCTGGCTCCCAGCCAGTTGAAAAGTGTTACTATTGATTTTCTGGCTGGGTTTAAGCAAGCACAGCCCCAGCTGCAGGATCAGGCCAATTGTGCTCACATCATCTGTTTGGACACATGCTTACTTCTACAGGTAGGTCCACATGCACAGTTTTCACATACGTATGCCTCCTAGACAGAATTGCGTTGATACTTAAAGTACTGTATTTCTTCAATTCTAAGACGCATGTTTTTTCCCAATTAAGCATTTCAAAAAATGGGGTGCGTCTTAGAATCGAAGGTCTCCAAAAAGCACCCCAAAATGCTATCTTCTTACTTACTGGGGCTTGGGGGAGCTTCAGGGAGACCTGTGCGACCCTCTGCAGGCCTCCCTGATCTTCAGTTTGGCAAAACCCGGTGATTTTCAGCCATTTCCGGTTTTCGCAAAAACCAGAAATGGCCAAAAATCGCTGTTTTTCGCCGAACTGAAGATCAGGGAGGCCTGCAGAGGGTCGCACAGGCCTCCCTGAAGCTCCCCCAAGCCCAGGTAATGAAGGAAATTGCACTTTCTGGCAGGGCCAGAAATGCTATGCAAAGGCAGTGCACTCAGTCATCCTCAGCTGCAGGAGACATGCTGGGGAGAGTTGGTGCTGAGCAGGTAGATTCAATGAAGGGAGGTGAGTCTTACAATCGATGGATTTTTTTTCCCCTGCTGGTGGTACTGAAAGTAAAGGTGCACCTTAGAATCGATGGCGTCTTAGACTCGAAGAAATACGGTATATAGACTCACACAGTTTCAACATTCGAAGTGCTGCAATTCTCTAAGCGCATTAAAAGCATGCATTTCAGTTCAAGCATCTCTTACTTTGTCACAAAGGTCCCAGATCCTTGCAGTGCCATCATTACTAGCAGAGATAAAAATGTCTTTGGAGGGATGAGCAGCCAAGCCCCAAATCTCGCCTTCCATGTGGCTGTCAATCAGCAAGTTCGAAGCACCGTTTTTTTCTCCAACTTCGAGTATTTCTCCATCTTTGGTTCCCACTAAAATTTTGCCCTGTTGATGTTTCAAACAAAGTCAGCATTATTATTTCAAAACACTCATGTTACTATTACACACTACCAGGCATATTTCTATGATAAAGCTATTTTTGTTTTAAACCGGTTTAACTTTCATGGCTTCCCTCAAGGACTCCTGAGAACTATGATTTGGTGAGGCTGCTGAGTCCCTCTCTCAGAACTACAGTACTCAGGAATGGCTGGAGTACTGGGAGTACTGGCTGGAGTTTCTAGGAATGGCTTTGAAGTCAGGGTAGGTCTGTGGTGTAAACATGCCCTAGGTCTTCTGCCTGAATCTGACCACACATTGCATTGAGATCTCTTCTATCAGAAAGCAGGTGATGATGGGCAAGAACTCTGCTGGAGAGCTGCTGCCAGCCAAATGAGAAAATACTGTTCTAGATGGACTCATATTTGACTCAGTACAAGGCAGCTTGATAGGGGAGGGGCCAAACTCAGGGGGCGAGCAAATATTGTGCACACAAAGTCCCAGGTTCACTCCCTGGCATTTCCAGGGAAGCCCTGGGAAAGAGTTGGAACTCTGGAGAACGGCTGCTCATTAGAGTAGAAAATCCTGAGCTAGATATATAGGTGTGTGTACAACACACACACACACACACACACACACACACACACACACACACACACACACACACACAGAGCGGGGAGGATATTACCCGTATTGTCCCGAGTATAAGACGCACCTGATTATAAGACGCACCCTTAAAGTTTGTTGCTATTAAAAAAAATTAATTAAATCACTGACATTAAATTGCAACAGCCTGATTATAAGACGCACCCCTAGTTTAAAAACTTAAATTAGGAGAAAAAAGTGAGTCTTATACTCAGACCAATACGGTATATCCCTTTAGTGATGATCACGTGTTCAGATTCTACTGTTTCATACAACACTCAGCATTAGCAACAAGAGGAAGAGAGCAATAGGCAACAATGCAGCCTTTGTATCTCACGTACTTTCCCTCGGCATACCGAACGCACACACTCCACGATCTGCCCCGTCTCCAGCTGAAATGCTCGGCAGCGCTTCATCTCCTGGTCCCACAGCTTCACAGCTCCGCCTTCTTTTGTGCTGAAAAGGGATCCAGGATGCCTTTAGGACCCAGAACTGCCTTTCTTTGCCCAATAATCCCCCACGATTCCACCACAAACTGAATAATGTGTCTTTTTTTATAATGTCTGTGAGGCATATGATATGCACCTTTGAAAACAAACAGTAAACAAGCCTCTGAGGCGCACGTTTACCATGTGTTTCCAGATGCACAAAACACGTTTCAAGCATGACTAAAAACGCAGGTAACCTGTAGTGGAAGACGTGTATTTTGATGTAACATGTGAAGCAGATATTGTAGAGCAGAT
The DNA here is from genome assembly GCA_026170595.1 of Plestiodon gilberti rubricaudatus. Lineage (NCBI taxonomy): Eukaryota > Metazoa > Chordata > Lepidosauria > Squamata > Scincidae > Plestiodon > Plestiodon gilberti. Next base: position 9,941,560 of record JANXHW010000001.1, read on the forward strand.
ATTGTATACTAGCACTTGGCGGCATCCAACCAAACTGCTGGGCAATAAATATAAAAGAAAATACTTTGCACAACGTATAGTTGATTTAGGGAATTTGTTGTCACATGATTTGGTGACAGTCACAAGTTCAGATGGCTTTAAAGGAGGACTAGACAAATTCATGGAGGACAAATATACTGATAACTACAGTATTAATGAGCCATGATAACTAAATAAAACGTTCAGATTCGGAGGCAATAGCCCTCTGAATAGGAGTTTTGGGGGGACAAAAAGAGGAGGGCTGTAGCCTGCACAGTGGCGTTCCTGCAGTAGGGGCTCGACAGTAAGTCGCGCCCCAACCTACTACCGCGTTCACGAACAGGAGCGAAGAGGCCCCCCGCCCCTCACCGTCGGAGCCATTCCGCCCAGCGAAGCCGAACGGGCAGGGTCTCCTGCCCGTTCGGCTTCGCTGTGCGGAATGGTTCCGACGGCGAGGGGGCGGGGCCTCCTCGCTCCGGTTCGTGAACGCGGTAGTAGGTCGGGGCATGACTTACTGTCGAGCCCCTACCGCAGGAACGCCATTGAGCCTGCATGATCTCAGCTTGTCTCAGAACAATTTGCTCCCTCCTCACTCCATGAACAAATCTCCTCCTCCTTAGCAGCGCAATCCTATCCAACATACACCACCGGTGTAACCAGCAGGGGAGGGCAGGGTGGGAGGCTTTGGAGGGGAGATTAAAATCCCCTTTGGAGGGGATTTGAATCCCCTTTCCGTTCTGGGGCCTCCCATTCTCACAGCACCGCTGGTTATACCGGTGGTGTAAGTTGGATAGGATTGTGCTGTAACTGTGATTAAGGGAAATGTGAGCCCCTACCTTAACTGCAATTAATGGTCATTAGGGCTTCTATTTAACCGGGCCCTGAACCCATCAATAGACTGCAGGAACTCTGGGTTAACATTTAGTGCAGTTACAGTAGTTGCTGACATTTCCTTTAATCGTAAGGACTGCTGGATCAACTGAAAGTACATCTAGTCCAGCAACCAGTCAGATGGCTCTGGGAAGCCAAGAAATAGGACATATAGGCAAACAGTCCGCTCATACAACTAGCCTTCAGATGCTTACTGCCTCTGGACATAGAAGTAGTATATGGCCATTATGACTAGTAGCCACCGAGGGACATTCTCCATAATCCAGGCTCTTTTTCATGGTTAAAGGAGGAAGTTGTTCCCAAGAGGGGAGGGGTTGGGGGCAGGCAGTACATGTTACCAAGGCCCCCACAGTTAAGAGGGAGTCAGTATTACATCTGCATCCACTGTTGGCTGCCTGCTTTATGCAGGAGTCCTGTGGAACAAACACACAAAGGCCTCTAAACTGCATGCCATACTTGGTATTGCTAGGATTTGGATGTCTTCTTGACTAAGGTGAATGAGATTAGTACTATAGTTTTGTCTGATTAACTTGATGGGTGATCAGGGCTTTAACAAACGGAGCTGGATTGGCCCCGATTGCCTGGAATCTCTCTCTTGATATTGGAATGTGACACCCCATCAGCCTTTTAAGAATGTGATGCAGGATTCCTGGTTGCGCTGATTACTTAATGGCCCAATCCTACTCTAATGCTGCACTGGCAGAGCATGCGCTCTGGGGTCAGAGCATTCCCGCTGGCTTGGTGGCCAGAGTGAGGCCTGCCGGAGCAAGTAAACCACCGCAGGGGGCAGAACAGGGCTGGGGGAGGGGGCAGGGAAGGGCGGTGATGGGGGTGGGCAGATTGGGCCTGAAGGGGGCGGGATCGGCAGCGCAGGCATGTGTCCTATCCTATCCCCCTTCCTGGGCCTGATCCGCCGTCATGGATCAATGTGGACTTGCAGCAGTGATATGTCCCCTTACTCCTAGGAGACCTCCAGCCTACTAAATTGGGGTTACTTTGCTCCCTGATTTGCCTCTCTCTTTGAAGCAGCCCAGCTTTGAAGGCAACTGTGGACAGAAACAAGTTAGTCTCTTACGGTCTCTCCTTCCCTCCAGTAACAATGAGTCCATCTCGAAGAGTTGTGTACATTGTAAACACAGGGCCAGTGTGAGCTTTTGCCACCAGTCTAATTAGGAAGTGGTCCTTCCAGACATACACGTCCCCGTTGATGGCACCAGTGAAAGTAAGATTATTCTGGAAGAAACAGCAATGATCTGACTTGCAAACGCTATTCATTATTCAGACCTGTTACTCTCTTGACATAATGACATTTCCCTTTGAATCAGCATCAAGCTTGTGCACCGGAGAAAGCCAGCGTTTGCATTGTGAAGGGTTGTTCTTTTCTCCAGAAGTAGACCAGTATACTTTGCTGCACCAACTGACACTCTCACCAATAGCCAGGCTAGTCTATAGCAGAGGTTCTCAACCTGTGGTACGAGTACCCCTAGGGGTACGCGGACCAATGGCAGGGGGTACGCCAGAGCCTGCCCCTTATCAGCATCAATCAGTAGTTAATTATTTGTTAATTAGAACTTAAATGCAATCCCCCGTCCGTCCGTCCATCCGTCTGTCTCCCTCTCTCTCTCACATACACACACACAGAGTTAAGTAAGACATTTTTTAACATTTAAAATTGTTTTAGTACTTTTTATTTAACGATTAATTAGCTAATTAATTAATAGTGCAATCCGACTTAACTTTTGTGCTGGTTTAACCAGCGGCGCAGCGAGAATGGGAGGCCCCAGAATGGAAAAGGGAAAATCCCCTCCAAAAGAGGAATTCAAAGGGGATTTGAATTCCTTTTCCGTTCTGGGGCCTCCCATTCTCGCTGTGCTGCTGGTTAAACCGGCACAAAAGTTAAGTCGGATTGCGCTGTAATTGATTAATCCAATTATTTAGCAATTAATTAGCAGGGGGTACTTCAGAAAATTGGACAGTGATAGGGGGTACCTGGGCCTCCAAAGGTTTAGAACCCCTGGTCTATAGCAAACTTTCCTCGAGTGTTAGGTATGGCATAAACATGCACGTATAAATAGTGTGTTAAGCATGCTGTCTATCATTTTTCTAAGGCAGCTTTGCTAATAGTCCAGACGGTCCAGCCAATGTTCCTTAATGGAAACTAATGGTTGGGACATATACAGAAGTGGCTCTGTAAATTGGAACTAAGACACCAGAGCTGAGGGGAGGGGCTGGTGTGTAAGTGAAAAGAAACTGCAGCTTGCAGCTTCAGAGTGAGAGAGAGAGACTGAATGAGAGATGGAAGGAGACAGAGAGACTGAGCACACCTGGGGTGCAGGGGTGTCTCTCTGGGAATATGAGGCAATGGACTTGCTCCCCAATAGGGGTGCATGCTGTTCGCCTCCACCTGATGCGCAACCTATATATTTGTAAATAGACCAAAGCCTCTGGTGAAGCCAAAATGCGGGCAGCAAGCATTGCCCCTGGAATGTCTCACTGCTCAGGGAGGTGCATGGAACCGTTTGCATAAAATGTGAAGCAACCTCCCAGAGCAGTGTTTCTCAAACTGTGGGTTGGGATCCACTTGGTGGGTGGAGACCTGATTTCTGGTGGGTCCCAGGTGATGGAAAGATCAGATAAGTAATTGCCACAAGCCCTGAGGCTATTCAAAAATCAGACAGCTGCTAATTACCCTGCAAATAGCTGAGAGTTGCAGTTTGCAAGCTTGTGTAAACATAGGGAGATAAATATTTGAGCATCTCGTAAAGCTAGGTGCATAGAGTGACATTTTAAAAAGTGGGTCCCGGTGCTAAAAAGTTTGAGAACCACTGTCCCAGAGGCAAATGTATGGTAACTTTAATGGACATTATTGGAAAGAGTAATAAAGAAAAGGGGACATAGGAAAGGTTTTACAATATAAAATTTTTATATTGTGTACATGGCTTTTAATACCATAATTAAAACCTTTCCTATTATTGTTGGCCATTAAACTTTTACATCCTATTATCCAGGATGGTGTAGTGGTTTGGGAGTCGGACTTAGACCTGGAAGATCCAGGTTCAAATCCCCGCTCAGCCACGAAGCTTCCTGGGTGACCTTGGGCCAGTCACTATCTCTCAGCCCCACCTACCTCACAGGGTTGTTGTGAGGACAAAAAAAAAAGGAGGGGAAGAAATATGTACACCACTCTGAGCTCCTTGGAGGAAGGGCGGTATAAAAATGTGAAAAATAAATAAATAAATAAATATTAAAAGGGGACATATATGCATATGTGGTCATCCTATCAATATATTGGGGAAGGAAGGAAAGGAAAGGAAGGGAAGGAAGGAAGGACCTTTAAGAGAAGGTAGGAAAACATAATATAATTGACTCCAGTAATACCACTATGAGAATATTTAAAAGACAGCACATCCAAAAAGAAGAAATATTTGGTGGACAACTGTGCAAAGAGGCACTTTTAAAGTTGTAGTTCAATAATATTTAGCAGAAGGATAGCAACTATCCTATTCATGTTAGCATAATGTCTTCTTAGTGGCTGTTTGTTGGTGTGCTCCCTCTGAAGTGTTTGTCTTGCAGATTGTGAGTTTCTCTGAGACAGGGAACCACTTTTTCATTTTTCATTTCTTTGCTATGTAAACTGCTTTGTGAAGCTTTGTGTTGAAAAGTGGTGTATCAATATTCTTAATAATCATAATAATATTTTTTTTAAATGAACTCACAGCTCCAAAGGCCACAGAAAGCATGGTTTGCATTTTGGCATCTTCCAGTGAACCAATTACTCCCTTTTTATAAAGCAAAGCACTTCCAGCCAGAGTCCAGAATTTCATGTGTTTCACACCAACAGACACAAACTGAGTGTCTGAGTCTGGACGGAACTCGACGACAAAGATCCTCTCCATGTGACCACCTCTGCTAGCAATTTTTGCTCCTGTGGAAATCAGGAAGATTAATTTAATCTTTCAGAAACACAAGATGAAACTCCACAAGGAAAAAATACACTAGAAAATGTGTGATCTGGAGAAGACAAGCAGCAGAAAGGGAAAGGGTTAAGTTTCCCAAAACATATCCAGTATCAATTGCCACGAAGCAGCTTTTCAGACCAAAGGACTATTGGGCTACAGTTACACAGGTTCATATGTAACTTGGCCCTACACAGGGCAAGCCCTAGCCAGACAGTGCTCCCCATTTGTTCAACATTTTTAATACTGTTTTTAAAAATACATTTGAAGCCTATTTCATAACTTTGATACATGACCTTCAAGCATGATCTATGCCTGACATTTAAGGCAATCATTTACAGACATGGCTCTGTAAGTCTGTGTTCACTCATGCCATGTATGAATACATAAAAACACATTTGTTTCCTACAGAGTTAGAGAAGCTTTTTGACAGACTTAATTGACAAAATAAAGATCAATAAATCACCAGGCCTGGATGGCATCCACCCAAGAGTTCTGAAGGAACTCAAGAATGAAGTTGCTGACCTCTTGACCAAATATGCAACTTGTCCCTTAAAACGGCCACTATGCCAGAGGATTGGAGGATAGCTAATGTCACGCCAATCTTTAAAAAAGGAAGGGGGGGGGGACCCGGGAAACTACAGGCCGATCAGCCTAACATCTGATCCAGGGAAGATGGTGGAAAGTCTCATTAAAGATAAAATCTTAAAACACACAGTCAGGGAATAAGAGGGCAGGTCCTCTTGTGGATTAGGAACTGGTTGAAGACCAGGAAACAGCGAGTGGGAGTCAATGGGCAATTTTCACAATGGCTAGAGGTGAAAAGCGGTGTGCCCCAAGGATCCGTCTTGGGACCGGTGCTTTTCAACTTATTCACAAATGACCTGGAGTTGGGGATAGGCAGTGAGGTGGCCAAGTTTGCGGATGACACTAAACTTTTCCGAGTGGTGAAGACCAGCAGGGATTGTGAAGAGCTCCAGAAGGATCTCTCCAAACTGGGAGAATGGGCAGCAAAATGGCAGATGCGCTTCAATGTAAGTAAGTGCAAAGTGATGCACATTGGGGCAAGAAATCAACATTTCACATATATGCTAATGGGTTCTGAGTTGTCTGTGATGGATCAAGAGAGAGATCTTGGGGTGCTGGTGGACAGGTTGCTGAAAGTGTCGACCCAGTGTGCGGCGGCTGTGAAGAAGGCCAATTCCATGCTCGGGATCATTAAAAAAGGGATTGAGAATAAAACGGCCAATATCATTATGCTTTTGTACAAATCGATGGTAAGGCCACATCTGGAGTATTGTGTCCAGTTCTGGTCACCACACCTCAAAAAGGATATACTGGTAGTTGAATTGGAAAAGGTGCAGAAAAGAGCGACCAGAATGATTCGTGGGCTGGAACACCTCCCTTATGAGGAAAGGCTACAGTGGCTTTTCAGTCTAGAAAAAAGGTGCCTGAGGGGGGGACATGATTGAGACATATAAAATTATGCATGGGATGGAGAGAGTGGATAGAGGGAAATTCTTCTCCCTCTCGCACAACACCAGAACCAGGGGACATGCACTAAAATTGTGTGGAGGGAGAGTTAGAACGGATAAAAGAAAATATTTCTTTACCCAGCGTGTAATTCATATGTGGAACTCCTTGCCACAGGATGTGTTGATGGCACCTGGCCTAGATGCCTTTAAAAGGGTTTGGACAGATTCATGGAAAAGACCATCACAGGTTATAAGCCATAAGCAACCTCCTGGTTTTAGAAGTGGGTTTTCTCTGTGCCAGGTGCAAGGGAGTGGCAGCAGGAAATGTTATCTTGTTGGCTGTGTGCTCCCTGAGGCATCTGGTGGGGCCACTGTGTGATACAGGAAGCTGGACTAGATGGGCCTTTGGCCTGATCCAGCAGGGCTCTTCTTATGTTGTTATGTTTATGTTCTTATGCTGAAGTTGTTGAATGGATAATTGAGCAGATAGCCTCCAAGCCTGGTGCCACCTGGATCACATGCGTCTAAATTTGTCCCTAGCTCTAAGTGTTCATGGTTCTTCCAACCAGTAAGAATGAGGATTGCACACCTACCTTCCTGCCACCTCCAGACTGTGATTGTATGTTCGGGATCGACTCCTACTGATACGAGAAGCTTGCCAGTCGCACTGAAATTAACATAGTTCACCCCTTTGGAATGGAAGCAACGCAGCATTGACAGAGTCTGTTTAGTCATAGCGTCCCATATGTGGATGGAAGGTGTTGTGCCTGAATTGTTGAAAAAAGAGGGGATTAGAAGGAATTATTTAAAGCTGTGAATCTTCGGTGATGGGTAAGTCTCATTAAGAACAAGGCAGGTAAACAGACAAAGCAAAACACCTCCATCCCTCCGCAAGATTAAGAATCACACAGAATTGTCAAAGCAGCTCATGGAACAAATATGGTGATTTAGGGAGAAATATTGTACTCAATGGAACGAGACAAATGCTAAAATAATAATGAAATATTTATGGATTCTCTCTCTCTCTCTCTCTCTCTCACACACACACACACACACACACGTGCGTAATTTAATCTGTCAATGTTCAACTTGTATCCGCAATTGACACAGCTACAACAAGGGAGCATGGAAGGTTCTCACGTGACTTGGCGGACTAAGACTGACAGGAGAGAACGACCCTTACCTGGGAATTCTGTCATATCACCTGCATGGTGTGGGCAATGGCAAATGAGAAAGCACCAAGGGAAAACAATAGCTGAAATAAGTCAAGGTTTCTAATGCTGAAGTGCTCAACATCAGCACCAGAGGGGAGCACCAAAGTAAAAAACAAAACAAAACAAATCCAACATGAAGTATGGATTAAATAAATAAACAACAAAACAAAAGAGAGGCAGGAAAATAGTTGAATTATATATCGGACAACTTCATTTTTTAAATGATGCTTATAAATAGCAAACATTAGCCCTGGTATGGATGGGAAAATTCCCCACTGGGTTCATGCAGATATATCGCTGGCTCCACCGTTACTGCAGTCAAGCAATCAGTGCTAATCTTGGGAATTTGTGTTACCTTGTCCTGCCACCTCCCCTTTCGGGAGCAAATTCCACCTATTCGAGGCGAAGACTCATGGTCAAGGGAATCAGCAACCTTCAACTGGATTGATATCAATGCAATTGATATTCCCATTTAACCAGACTGTGGTCCTGAATGCAACCTTAAAACTGCTTTTGCAGATCCTGATTAAATGTTCAAAATTGGATGATGCTGCCAACACATTTTCAAGCCTGCTCTGCCATCCGCGATGACTAGGAATGTTTTATTTATTTGGCCACTGACCAACCCAGATGATAGAGCCAGTGTGTTAAACATACCGTGTTCCCTCGGTTTTGCAAAAACCTCATAAAATATTGTTAATTATAAATGTGAAAACCATTTTTAAACCAACAAAGAAAGTGTGTCAACGTTTGAGGAATCCTAAGGAGGACCCAAGACCCAAGTTGTCGATCCCTGGGGTATATAGAGTGCCTTGTGAATGCGGCAGATGTTACATTGGAACAACGAAACACGCTATCTCTACCAGAATAAGAGAACATGAGAGAGCGTGCAGATTAGGGCATCAGGAGCAATCTGCCCTTGCTGAACGTGTCATCAACACCGGACATACCGGTGTTAATATACTATTAATACATAAAAATCTCCTTAATAGAAAACAGGAACTCTCCTTTGTGGACAAGGGTTGGACTCCTGCACTCAGCAGTGACAGCTTGCAATTCAGGATAGGGTTAGTTATGTCATTTTGCTTTATAGCAATGCTTGAGGTTTCCTCCTGGTAGCCGGCTCCTGCCATAACTTTCATGCTAATTGACTTTGCCTGACTTCAGTGCTTCAGGGGCTATCTCCAATCAGCCGACACCTGCCGTTACCTCAGGAGCTAATTGCCTGCACTTTTGCCTCCATTTCATTCTCTTGTTACAAATACTGGCTGCATTGTTTGCCTTGTAACATCTTTGCAGCCTTGTGGCTCTTTTTCACCTGATGAGGTTCATAGAATTGAAGGAAATGTCTCAGTTGTACCACTGCAGGTAGAGTGTCATAGCTAGGCACACTCCTCCACATAGACATCTCCTTGTATATAATAATAAACCAACACACCAGAGAGACCAGTTTAGCACAGCAAAAAACACACCTGTTCTGCCTGACGTTTAATGGACTTTAGCCCATGTTTTCTTGTGGATATGGCTTTTATTGCTGACTGGGCATTCTTGTTTTATCTGGCACAGTAATTTTTAGGTGATATGATAGTAGTGGTCTGTCTTTGTTATTTGTTGATTTTATATTCATGTTTTTTATTGTGAACTGCTTTGTACAGATTTAAATTTGGAAAAGTGATATATAAATTTATTAAAGAAAATAAACAAATAAGAGTATGTAAAAGTTGTCAGAGTTGATAACCCACCACACTGAAAATTAATAAAAATGATTCTTAGGTAACAGGACTAGCCTGAGATCCTGGAAAGTTGCTGCAGGACAGAGGAGACAGGACTAGGTTACACGATCTCCTTAAATTCAGTTCAGAATAAAGACGTCAACTGTACAGTAGGAAAAGGGAAACCTTCAGAGAGACTAACGTTGTCCATTTTAAAATTATGACATATAAATGGAGAATAAGCACAATCCCTTTATTTTAACTTGATTGTGAACCTACCAATCTGGCTAGTTGCCACAATGTTCTTGTACTTTGGGTGCTGGTTGACAGTCAGACAGAGGATGTCATCTGTATGTTCCAGGTAGAAAGTTTGGCTTCCTATTCAATTTGAAGCAAACATTCATTTTAGAATAGTATCTATCTATTTATTTATTTAAAAATTTTATATCCCGCCTTATCCTATGCTGAAGGCAAATGCATAGCAGAGACTGTAATGGCAATATATTTTCAAGTACAAGAGGCCCCCCATATCCACTATACACGGATTCAGTCATTCGCAGTTCGCCGCCCCCACAGCAAGCACGTCTCTTTCTTTACAAAAACACTATAAGCCAATATGCTGGTTTATAGCACAGAGCAGGCAAGCAGCCTGCATACTAGAGAGGCTCCTTAACATTAAACAGGAAGCCGGAAGCCGCAAAGGTAGGGAAGGCCATTTTCTTATTTTTACTTTTTACAATGTTTTTTAAAACGGGTCCCCATATCCACAGCCTTCTGTCCACCTGTACAGTTTTATTTCATTATTTTTTAAGAAAGGATGAGGAGAAACCAGTAATCAAACTCCCCCCCCCCCCGAAGTAGAAACTGACATTGGGGCAATTCAGACAAGTGATTCAAGGGGCAATTTCTAGCTAACCTCCCACCTGTGATCAACAGAAAATAACAAAACATAGACTTGTATTTGAAGTTGCCAGGAACCTTTGCTGAATGGAACTTATTTGTGAGTAGATATAGGAGGATTCTTGACCACAGGGAAAGGCATTGCTAATTAATATAGTTAATTATATTAAATGCTACATGAAACTTCTGTTTTAATTCTGCCTCCAGTTAATTGTGGAAAAGCAATACCTCAGCAGTTCTAAGAATTCTAATTCAAATGCAGAAAATAAAGGACTCCAATGCAGAAAGTTAAACCGCTGAACCATAAGCTGTCGATCGAAAGGTCGGCAGTTCGATTCCCGCGACGGGGTGAGCGCTCGTTGCTTGGCCAGCTCCCTGCCAACCTAGCAGTTCCAAAGCATGTCAATGCAAGTAGATAAATAGGTACCGCTTGCGGGAAGGTAAACAGCGCTCCGTGTTCCAGCTGCATGCTACGCGCTGCAGCAAGGAGAGTCATGCCGGCCACATGACCACGGAGGCGTCTTCGGACAACGCTGGCTCTTCGGCTTTGAAATGGAGATGAGCACCACACCCTAGAGTCAGACACGACTGGACTTAATTGTCAGGGGATACCTTTACCTTAAAAAAGTTACACTTTTGGGGGGTTTATCTTTGAATTACCTGTGGAAAGATTTTGCACGATGCATGCTGCAGCAGTATGGAAAATAATATCAGCACCATCATTGAGGTAATGGAGGTTGTTACGACAGTCAAATCCACGGTATCCAAAAACATGATCTAAAGCCAACTCCTAGAAGAAAAAAATGTAGCAGAATAGTTTTTGCGGATGAGACAAAGAATTAATTGCATATTTTAATGCATTCATGAGTGAATTGAGGAAACACATTCATCATGGGCACACTCCTAAGTGGAGTCTTGATGAGTAGAGGGGTATATTCAAAGTACTGTGTACTCTGTTCTAAAAGAATACGTTTTTTTGTGTACATTCATAACTGGGGTGTGGTGTAGGAGAGAGTGTATAACACTCTCACTAGCCAAGGTGAGAGAGACTTTGACTAGGTCCAGCTCTTCACTCAGCCATAAAGCTCATTGGGTGATCCTTGGCTAGTCACCATGTCTCAGCCCAACCTATTTCATAGGGTCCTTGTGAGGTTAAAAAAGAACCGTGCAAGAACCTTGTGCTCCTTGAAACAAGCTACTGTCCATCTTTTACACACCATGCAAAACGAAGATGCACAGTCAATATGCAATGAGTGTTCTTGTAATTGCATGTATAAATGAATAATTTTGTATGACTTACAGGTAAGATAATTAAAAATATACTGAAATTGATGTGTGAGGGTATGTTGGGGGCAAAGGTCAACTTGTGACATGTGCACAATTGCAGTTATGCATTAAGTCAGATCTTCAAACAATGGGGAATTTATCCAGGTTAGAATGAACATGAACATGAAGTCTTAAGCCTGACCTCAACCAGTTTCCTTTTTTTGTTGACATTATTCTTTTGCAGTTTCTCAGGTTGAGGAGCAGCTCGGCTTACTGGCGGTCTGAAAGAAGCACAGTGAGTAACAAAGATCAGTATGTGTGAAAGGAAAAATTTAACTGCCTTCTACATGCCAACTGAAGAATGGTGTTGGGAGGTCAGCTACATCGAGCCTGGAGGATGTGTGTGTGTGTGTGTGTGTGTGTGTGCATGTGTGTGTGCACGTGTGTGTGTGTGTGCGCACGCTGCCAAAGGTACCTGCTACAAAAATGGTGGGAAAATGAATTAAACTTCTATATATTGTTTTAAAATCACAGCAATGTAAACCTGCAGTAACTTCATGGAAACTTAGGTGGGGATCCCAAAAGCCCTTTGTATGTGTATGAATATACGAAGCTGCCTAATACTGAGTCACACTGCTGGACAATGTAGCTCAGTGTTGCCTACTCTGACTGGCAGTGATCATCCAAGGTCTCTAGATAGAGGTCAGAGGTTTCTGCTTACTAGGAACTGAACCAGAAGAAGGGCAATAGCTGAGAGGCAGGGATCGTGTTCTGGTGTGCAGAAGGTTCCAGATACAATCCTTGGCATCTCCAGGTATGGTTGGGAAATATCCCCGCTTGAAGCCCTTCGATTGCTGCTACTAGTCAGCGCAGACAATACATAAGAAAGCAAGACCATAAGAAGAGCCCTGCTGACTGAACAGCCCCAAACGTTATCGCCTTTCCTCGTAAGGGAGGTGTTCCAGCCCACTAATCATTCCTGGTTGCTCTCTTCTGCACCTTTTCCAGTTCCACTATATACAGTATTCTATTTGAGATGTGGTGATCAGAACTGGATGCAATACTCCAGATGTGGCCTCAACATCAATTTATACAATGGCATAATAATATTGACTGTTTTTATTCTCAATCCCTTATTTTTTTAATGATCCCAAGCATAGAATTGGCTTTATTCACAGTCGCTGCACAGTAGATTGACACTTTCATCAAGCTGTCCACCAGCATCTTAAGATCTCCCCTAATCCTTCACAGACGGGTCAGAACCCATCAATGCATATGTGAAATTTTGATATATATTTTTTGCCCCCAATATGCATTACTTTACATACAGTGAAGTGCATCTGCCATTTTATATTCCCCCAGTTTAGAGAGATTATTTTGGAACTCTTCACAATCCCTTCTGGACTTCACCACCTGGAAACGTTTAGTGTCACACAAACCTGGCCACCTCGCTGCTTATCCCCAACTCCAGGTCATTTTTGAACAAGTTGAAAAGCACCGGTCCCAAGACCGATCCTTGGGGCACACCGCTTTTCACCTCTCATTGCCCATTGACACCCAATCTCTATTTCCTGGACTTCAACCAGTTCCTAATCCATAAGAGGACCGGCCCTCTTTTCCCCTGACTGTGGTGTTTTCTCAGGAGCCTTGGTGAAGGACTGTGTCAAACGCCTTCTTAAAGTCCAGATTTATAATGTCAGCAGGTTCACCCACATCCACACGAATGTTGACCTTTTCAAAGAATTCGAAAAGATTCGTCAAGCAAGATTTACCCTTACAGAAGCCATGTTGATTCTCCCTCAGCGAAACAAGACTAACCTAGACAGACCAGTACCCTGGCTCAGTAGAAGGCAGCTTCCTATGTTCTACCACTCAGCCATACCCTTTCCTCAGTGTTAAATTAGAGGATGGCTAATGTAAGCCCATTGTTTATTTGGTTATAAAAAAAGTACAGCAAAGTTAACAAGAAAAGCAAACCAAATCAAGATCAAGCAGATATACACATTCACTTTTAAGCAGTAGTAAAATACCTCAATCCAGAAATAGAGCTCCCTCCTTGGATACTTTCTCGCGAGGCCTAAAAACCTTCTTGTTCAAAGAAGCCTTCTGAGCCCTTGCCTTTTTTAACATCTTGCTGGCACAGGTGGGGTGCTGCTGTTTTTATGTTCTTGTTTTAATTGTAGCAATGATCAATTTTAATTGATTTTAGATACCGTTTTTATTATTTTTCATTCATTGTTTTTTACTGTTTTAAAATGTTATTATTTTTTGTATTGTATGTTTTGTACTGTATTTTCTTTTTTGTTGTTGTTGTAAGCCGCCTTGGGTCCCTTTGGGGAGAAAGGCGGGGTAAAAATATTGTAAATAAATAAAATAAATAAATAGTTACCTTGATCCCCTTGGAAGCAGCAAACAAAGTCAAGTGAGAAACTTAGTACAGTTCAGAGAAACAGAGTCAGGCCATTATAGATCATGCACAAGCCTCTTTTGAACTGACCAGTCATTCCTGTGTGGCACACACGCCCATGCTACTCGAGCATGCCAGCAAGAACTAAAACAGAAATTAAAAGAGTGCACCAGTCCGCAAATTCAGAAGCTTCATACCCTGACATCTTGGGGCAAAGTTTGCACTAAAGATCCTACAGGACAGGGAGAAAAAAGAGAGGAAGCTGCATCAGTGCTTCCTACGTCTGTCATACAGTCCTGCAAAATGCCCTTTCAGTGCCCTGCACAGAACATGAAAAGTCCAGAGTACAACAATAGCCTCATTTCACACATTACACAAAGGCAAAGCTGGGTTCGCTACCAAGTGTACACTCAACAGGGAGCTTCCGCCCATCACAGCAGCTCCTTGAGAAGTGTACCTATGTGATACAAGTGTTTGTGAACATGTTTGTTGAATTCACACTTGGCAACGTTAGATATACATTTAAAGTGAAAACAACTGCATGCACACCTGAATATGTAATGTGTGAAGCAGTCCCCCTGGTGGACCACCGTTTACTGGAATCTACTGGTGTGACGGAAAAACAGCATAGGGCAGGGAATGCTTCTGAGATATGCTGCATTAAATTCTCTCTTTATATGAATGAAGAGCCCTGCTGGATTAAACCAAAGATTCATCTAATTCAACATTCTGCTTCCCTTACTGGCCAACCAAATGTCTCTGGGAAGCCCATAAGCAGGATATGAGGGCAACAGACCACATCTACTGCTGCTCCACGGCAACTGATATTTAGTGCCTCTGAACATGGAGGCTTCATATTGTCATCATGACTAGCAGCCATTGAAAGACCTCTCCTCTTCTTTCAGTCTGTCTAATGTCCTTTCAAAACTATCTAAATTAGTGGCAGTCACCACATCATGCAGCTGGAAATTCCAAAAGTTAATCCTGTGTTGAGAACAAGGGCTTTCTATGGTTTATCCTGAATCTATCACCATCCATTTCATTGGGCAATTGAAGTAGTAGTGTTATGAGAGGGAGAAAAAATAGTCTCTGCCCACCCTCTTCGCACCAGACACAGTTCCGTACACTGCTGTCATATCGCTGCTTAGCTCTACTCTAGAGCTCCAGTTTAGTGGCAGGAGTTGGAGGTCAGGAAATATTACTGCAGGCCTGCAATAATGATACCACTACATCCAGCCTCTTCCATAACTGTAAGAAATACCTTTTGCGAACCAGAGGGAAGTGTTGCAAGGTTCCCCCCCCCCCCCCGCACTTCTGCAAAACTGGGCTATTTAGCAAGCCTTCTAATTGTAACTCAGCCTGATTACTCCTGTAGGACAACTTCGTATTGCCATCTAATTCAAACTGTACCATAAAACCAATCAAATGAAACAAAAAGCAAGTAACTTTTAGTCATGCCTAAGGGCTGATCCACATATGATGCTTCCAAAGCTTGAAGATGTCCTTCCCACCACAAATGGTTTCCCTGATTGGAAATGCAAGGAAAGGTACAGTGTGAGAAGCTATTAAAACATTTGTGGAATGATATGGAAATCCGGTTTCCCCATATTCTGTCATGGCGAGCATCGCCATGAAACAGAGCAGGCTATCATGGACTTCAGTTTCTTTCACCATGGTTTATGGAGCAAAATAAATGATCTGACATCAGGATACTGTTGAGGGAGGCCAAAACCTGTAAAACACTAGGATCACGTGAGGAAAGAGGTGGGTCTAGCTCCCACACAGTGGTGAATCATGAATGTTTTTTCCCATACAGTGAATGGTCATCATTATGGGAAAAACAAACTCTAAACTTGTGATGAGGGCAAAACGTGTCCCCCACTCCACCCCTGGGGGCCCCAGTCACCATCAACAGAAGTCTCATGGGGAAAAGTAAAGCTTGTCCTCACCCTCCTAAACGTAGCTCCAGGGTTATGTGGCAAGAGTAATATGTTTTTGACACTTTTTTCCTCATGCCCAACCCATTTAGCTGCTGTATTAGCTCATGGAGAGAAACATCTAAGATGATAAATGTCAGTACAGGAATCAAGCTACCTGCAAAGGGAAACAACGGCCTTTGCTTTTCATAAACCATTATTGACATAACCTGAGGCAGAGGAGGAGCAAGGGGCATTCGGATTCAGTCTCACGGCTGCATCACCCGTACCTCCGGCTAATTGTGAATGTCCCATCGGGAGCACAAGCTGCAGCCCACAGGGACGTAGGATTCCTAGTATGGAGAGAGCTCATCCTTTGGAGAAATCTGGCTCAGGTGGTGCTGTCTGAAAATCCCAGCTGAAGTCTCTCTGACTCGGGGGGGGGGGCTCCTGGCTGATAGGCCCAGGTACAGTGTTGGGGCCTTGGGCCAGAGATTCCTTCATGGCTTGTGCCACTGGCCCTCCTGGTCTGGCTGGCTGTCATCCCATCCCCGTCCCCCCGAGTTCTGGTCACTGCTCAAGGCTGCTGCCATGACGGTGAAAGCCTTCCTGCAGCATCAAACTGCCATATGTAGGAGGATACGGGAGGGAATAAAAATGTCACAACTAAGGGCACTAACATCTCCCTGTTTCCACTTTGCTTGAGAACTGATGGCGGCTGAGCGGGTCTTCTGATATTCAGCCCCAAGCACCTGTTGGACATGCCTGGCCAACATCAGCTGCAGCCCCCTATAGCGTACATGCTTGTCTGGGCAACAGGACAACCGCCTTTGAGATCAAAGTAAAACACTCAAATCTGGGCTTGGAAATTTTACAAAGCCTTTGAACCAGCAATTTAGAAAATACTCAATGTTTCACTCGCACTAGTCATTCTCTTCTTTCTGTTTTAGTGTTGTTTGGAAATGAACTCATTTTCACATTTCTTCTCCTAAGAAGTGTATGAGGAAAGCAAGGCAGAATTTGTGAAGGAAGCAAAGGTGAAGACAAATGTAACATTTTAACGTTGGTGGAAGTAATTTGAATATACCTTTGCTGCCTCAAACACACACATACACTTCCCCGTACTGGAGCAAAATATGGGAAGTGAAATTGGCTTTGCAGTTTTCCGGTGTTTTGGGAAATAGCTAGGTAGTGTTCTTGAGTGCCAAAACATCTCCTCCACAATCCTGAGATCACTCTTGCAATTTTTTTTCTAAAATGCTTGTGGATATATCTGTATGGAAGCAGGGTTGGGGAAGAATGGACATATACATGAATAAATGTACACATGCAAAAGAACGTTTGCCAGTCGTCTGCCTGAATCATAAAGGAAGGGATAAGCCTGAGAGCTGTTTCAGTCTTCACTGCGAAAGGCATGTATGAGTGCAGTACAAGTTGTACAGCACAGGTTCATGTTGTGGGTGAAAAATGCACTGCGACTACTGTTAAGAATGTTACATTTGTCTTCAGGCCAAGAGAACACTGTTCACTATGCCATGGTCAAATTGGATAAAAAATAGAATATACCGGTAATTTGAAAATATATAAACACACACACAAATATATATATTTTATACTTGTCTATACACGGTACATATATGCACAAAAACTCTGAATACCCATATATACATATACATGATATATATATGTACACACACATATACCTTCTGCAGTTTGTTAGCACCTTAAACACATGAGAAATGTAAAAGAGATACCACATCACAAGTCATGTAACACTTCTAGTAAATCTGATGGAAACAAATTTGTAATTAAAGCCAGTTTAGTATGTAAAAAGAAAATGCTAATGATACTAAATTTGCACATCTGCTAAAAGAATGTATTTATTCATAATAACCTGAAATGTACATTCACAGAAACCTGTGCTCTTTTTTTTTTCTGTGGATGTGGCTTATACTTACTTGACAATTCCCTGCCTCCAAAGGAAAGCAAGTTAAAACATAATACAAGTATTAACAATTTCTTTCCAGCCATGTAGCAAGAAAGTGCGAGTATGCCTGGAATGGCAGGAATGGATTTCAAAGCAAAGTATCAGCACTCTTAAATTTTTTATAAATGGGGATTTAATATGTTGCAGATGGTAATCAATAGCAGCAGATTCTGTCTGGGATTTTTAAATAAAACACCCCGTTTTTTGATTGCCCAAGTTTTAGGCCCAGTGTACACAAAGAGCAGACCAATTAGATTCAGGATTGTACTATTTCAAACTGTAGGGAGTAAGAGGGGAAAAATATATCTGAATGTTCAGAGAGAGAGAGAGAGAGAGAGAGAGAGAGAGAGAGAGAGAGAGAGAGAGAGAGAGAGAGAGAGAGAACGAGAACCAGCATGTAAGGAGAAGGCTTAAACCTTTCTGTGTGACATCAAGATTGAATACATTCAAGGAGCTTTCATCTGTGCGGCCTGCACCTCACCTGAAGTCTTGTGGTAAAGTCTTGGAAGTCTTGTCATGTGATCTACTTTTTGCATAGGTTACCTTTGTGACTGATGAACTCTCTCTCACTTATTTTCACCTAGTGGTACTTGCTGTTTCTGGTGTCTAGTAGAAAGGTGAACATCTAGCTCACCAACTGTACTGGTATTGTTGTTGCCCCTGTCAGGTTGAAGACTGGTGCAGTTCATTCAGCTCCCTGAAATACTACCTGTACAATTATGCCCTCGTGATAAAGCAAACTTTACTGCAGACTACAGGAACCCTCACATTTCGTAGCCTGTAATTTGTGAATGCCTGTAAACTTGAACAGCAGCAGTGAGGTGACAAGTACCGTATTTATTGGCGTATAAGATGCACTTTTTTGTCTTCATTTGTGACCCAAAATAGTAGGGTGCGTTTTATACGCCAATACTAAAAAATCCCTTTCCCCCCTTGCCCATTTTAAAGCATTTTCGGGCTTACTGTGTTTTTCCGGAGCCGGATAGCTCCCTTGTGCTTTCTTCCCTAACTAATCTATCCGATCTACAGCTGTTTGTAGGGTTTAATTTATGCACGTGCATGAGTTGAGCTTCTCATCAGCCAGCAGAGGGTGCTGTGCTCAGTTCAGTTCAGCTGAGCTGAGCTGCCGAGGGCCTGCTCTTCCGGATGCTGAATGAATGCAGCATGGGTAAGCTTCTGAACTGGGCCTAGCTGGGGAGGCTTTGGAAACTGCATAGGTGGGGTGGGGTAAGAGTTGAGTCTGGTTTTTTTTTTTGTACTTTTATGTTGTTTACTTTGGAAACTGCATGGGTGGGGTGGGGTGAAAAAGAGTTGAGTCTGGGTTTTTTTTTTTTACTTGGGGTAAATGTTTTTTACTTTGGAAACTGTGCATGGGTGGGTTGGGGGGAAAAAGAATTGAATCTGGGTTTTTTTTTTACTTGGGGTAAATGTTTTTTACTTTGGAAACTGTGCATGGGTGGGTTGGGAGGAAAAGAGTTGAGTCTGGGTTTTTTTTTACTTGGGGTAAATGTTTTTTACTTTGGAAACTGTGCATGGGTGGGTTGGGGGGAAAAGAGTTGAGTCTGGGTTTTTTTGTGTACTTGGGATTTATGTTCTGGTGCATTTTGTTCATGTGTCTTATTGCTGTGTGTTAAAAGAGATCCTGGTATTTTTGTGCAATTTATGTAAATTAGCTAATTAAGCAGCCAAGCGGTAAGTGGCCCAAAAATGCTTTAAATCTTTTTTTCTTGAAACCCAGGGCCAAAAGGAAGGTGCGTCTTATACGCCGGTGCGTTTTATACGCCGATAAATACGGGGTAACTATAATATGTGAAGATAAAAGTGGCCATTGGCAAAGAAGGGAAAGCATTGTCACAAGAGGGACTTGGTAGGGTGGACTTGTACAGCAAAACTATTCTAAGAACTCAAGTCCAACACAAATGGTCATTCTGTATACAAAGGAATGTGCCTGCCAGGGGTGGGACGGGACTAGGGCCTGCTGCCCCTGCATGTCACACAAGAACCCACACATGTGCATCAAAACATGTGTAGGCACCCTGCAAACACTGCCCCCCTCCCCCAAAAAGTGATGGGTCAAAATTATTTCTAAGGAGCCTACATGCATAGGTTCCTGCAGAAGGAGGATTCTGGGTTCCCTCCCCAACATGTCAATTTTGACATGTCAGAGTGTCCACTTGCACAGGACAAGAGATGAAAGTGAACTGGTTTTTAGTGCAAAAGGTGATGCCACCTGTTAAAAAAAAAATGAAGGGCTGAGGGCTGATTTACATAACCAGCATGTTGGTCTTGATGAGTCACTTTCAGCCCAGGATATAGTTTGCCTGCCATGTTGAGTCTGAAGTAGTGCGAGGGCTCCACTAATGGATCAGGCTTGGACATGCCATTTCCAAACCTTCTAAAATGAGCTGAGCGATTTTTTTTTTTAGCTCCCAACTGCATCTACCCCACAAGATAATCTGGATTAAAAACAAACAAACAAATATCCTGTCATGGGCAATGTGAATCAGCTGTCAGCCTACAGAGAAAGAATATGAGTAAGAGTTGATCGGGTGGGCTATGAAGAGGCACAAGTTGGGGAAAAAGCTTTAAATCAAGGATAGTCTCAGTTACATCGGGAAAATATTGCTGCTTCAATCAGTGAAGTCATGAGGAACTACAGAGAGGCACAGAGAAACCCAGCAGAGAAAGAGAATTTCAGCAACTAAGAGGGAGAAAGAGATGAGTTTCAATTTCAGAGGTTCGCATGTTTTCCCTACTGGGGCAAATAGCAGCTGGGGAGGGCGGGGGGAATTCAGAAACCTGGCATGGGGCAAGGGGTAAACTCTTCTCTCTGTGGCATCAATCTGGATCAGCCCTCTCCCAGGGATGGGGACTCGAGTCAAATGACTCGACTCGCAAGTGTGACTTAGCCACTTTTTCCCTGACTCGTACTTGTACTCGTACTCGTGAACCACGGGACTCGCACTTGACTCGCACTCGTGGGGTAACGACTTGCCATTTCCAAGTCATTTTCCTTTAATGGCCGGCATCAACACAGGCAGGCAGGCAGGCGCAGTGGAGACCTCGGAAGAGGAGGGCAGCAGGGAGGAAGGGTTTTCAAGGGGGTGGGAAAGCAAGCCTGGCTCTGAGTCCCCCCTTTTGTTGCTGTCTGTTTGCCATTGGCCACAACTCCGAGCGCGAGGGGTGGGGAGGAGTGAGGGAAGGCGAAGCTGCTGCAGCAGTTCCTCCTCATTGACCAAAACTCCGAGCCCAAGGGATGCTCGGCTCAGCAAGGGGCAGGTGCAGGGGGGGGGGAATAATAAATGGTTTGAATGTAGACACGCTTGTTTTTCCCAAACCAGATGGGTGGTGACAAGACTGAGAGGTGAGGGAAAGGGCATAGGGGGAGCCAAGTGGGTGCTTTAAAAGTCTCAGAGGTCCCCACACACACCCCATACACAGACACCCACCCACCCCAGTTTCAGGGGAAAAAGCCATTTTCCCCAAAGTGACTCGACTCGTGACTTGTGACTCGTGGTTTTTGGCCTTACTCGTACTCGACTCGCACTTGTGCAAAAATGACTCGTACTCGCACTTGCGACCTAGTTACTTAGATACATCCCTGCCCTCTCCATTGCTGATTTTGAAGGGGGGGGGCGAATCTTAGAATGGCCATGGACGTCCCTGTAGTCGGCAAATACACTGGGCTGGAGAGTTTCCCTGAAGGCCGCAGAGAGAGAGAGAGCATGCTCTGCACTGAGAGAGAAGGCTGGTGGTCATCATCAGGAGACCGGCCGGACCAGGTAAGTCCAGCGCAGGAGCAGGAGGAGGGCAGGAGTGGAGAGGAACTTTTTAATAATAATAATACTTAGCACTTAAATTGTGCTTTTCGAAGGTGGACAGTGCTTCACCTGTATTGCCTTGACAAGTATTATATCATCATGATCCCATATTGCAGCAGGGAGCTGGAAGCTGAGAGGGCTTGCCTAAGGCCAGCCAGGAAGACCACGGCAGAAGGAAGGTTCAGACCTGGGAAATCCTACTCCACAGCCCCGTCTCTCAGCCCACTACGACACACCAGTTCTCAGGCTGCTCAAAGAGGCTAAGAGAAAGAATGATCCTTAGGACAACTGAGAACTGGAAGGTCTTGTGACATAAGAAACAGAAGGGGTAGACTTCAGAAATGTGTTCAGTGGAGATGGGAACTCGCACGTTTCCTAACATTCATTAACAACATGGAATATCCAGAGCTTTCCCAGTGTTTTGCCTGCACACTTTGCATTTTTGACACACACGGACTCAACAGGAAACTAAGGAAAAATGATACAGTAGAAAGAATGAAAGTCTGCTGACCAAAGCCACTCCTGAATAATGCTAAATATCAAAGCCACTCATGGCAATCACATGTCGCCGTGCGTCAGCTTACAAACATGAACAAGCAGAAAAGCAAATTAATTCAAGCTATAATCACAGCTGAAGAGGATTTAGGGGACCTTTATTTTTAAGCTACCAGAGTTTTGCGACAGGTCCTGGCCTGGCAGATCAGTGATGAAGGGGCCTGCAAAAGCCAAGATGATTGTTCCCTACTTAAACAATGATGTGCGTAATTATGATCTTCCAGGGGCATTGTTACCTCACAGTATGGATATTGTTGAAGCTACCCTAAATTATTTGCAATGTGCAGTCACTTCCCACATCCACAAGATCACACTAAGGGTGGGTTCACATGTAACATCAAACTGTGGTGTTGCACAATTGAGCCTTGGGCCTGTGTGCTTCCTTCAGTCTCAGTCATCACATATTCTGGTTCCTTCGGACTTCTTGGCTTGCAGCAAGCCACAGTTTGCCACTGTAACTGAACTGAGCGAACTATGGTTTGTGCAAGCCACAGTTTGCCTGCAAACCAAAAACTGGAAACCATGAACAAACTGGAATCTGTTTTGCAGAAAAACTATGATATGAGCCAAACATAATTTTCCCAAACTACAGTTTGCCAGAAAGTAAGGTGTGGAATCAGAGTGGCAGCCCAATCCAATGTAAATCCCCATGAGTTGATACAGAGGTGCAGGTGCGAGCTATGCTGCATCCCGTGGGGGATTTTTTGGCTACTGGAGGTCTCCTCGGGGAAGGGAACATTTGTCTCCTTGCCTCTGGGTAAGCCCCAGCTGCGCAATGGGTCAACTCGGGTCTGCGCCAGCAATACTGCTGCTGCAAGTTCGTGTTGATCCATGCAGGCAGATCAGGCCCAGGAAGGATCAGGTCCGATCCACCCTTCGTCCCCGTTCCGTTCCACCCTCCCCCACCCCGTTCCACCCTCCCGCCTCCTGCCCTCCTCCTGCTCTGGACTTACCTGGTCTGGCAGGTCTCCTGATGACCACCAGTGCCAGCAGGAAGGCTCCACCCTTCCCGCCAGTGCACCTGGGCCTTGCACTGTTGCAAAGTGCTTTACGGCACTGTTGCAACAGTGTGCACCGGCGGAACATGTGTTCTGCTGGCCAGGCCCTTGTCAAGATTGGGCCATAAGTGAAGGAGGGAGGAGGGAAGAAGAGAGCATTTGAGCTTGGTGCTACTGCTCACTGGCCCTAACACATTTTGAAGTAGATTTCACATTGGCTTTGTTGCAAAATTTAGGTTCACATCGTGCAGGCTGGGGATAGCCTTATGAGTGCATGTCTGATACTAAGCAAATTATATCTTGTGTGAGCCTGGTAAGTATGCATTCAACTGTACACATAATTTCCCCCGTCCATGTGATCTCTCTCCATGCCTTTTGGGAAGAAGAACATAAGAAGAGCCCTGCTGGATCAGGCCAAAGGCCCATCTAGTCCAGCTTCCTGTATCTTACAGTGGCCCCACCAGATGTCTCACGGAGCAGACAAGACAAATAGAATCACACACCTCAGGCAAATCCAAAATGCATCGTATACACATTTTGCCCAGTGTACACAAAATGTTATTCACATGATATTGCAATGCTCATGTGTGTTCACAATGCCTGGTATTGACCTTCTCTACACGGAGACTTATGTTTGAACCAAGCCATCAACTGTACTGTTCGGTGTGATATGTCACAGATTTTGGAGTCCTCTAAATGCCTTTTCCCTGCCTCCAATGTGTCTTTAGTAAACAGCATTCAATCAATCTTACTTTAAAATTTAAAGCTCATTTGGACACATGGAATGGTCTGAAAGTGCTTCATCCATCTCCAAAATCAAGCATGTCCAGTAAATGCCTGAGAAGCCAGTGCATGCTGTTCCGAGTTCCTTGTCAGAAGGATGAGATTCCAATGTAACCAACATATCCAATTAGCAAGGCAGGAGGGTCACTGCGGCCAGGGATCAGTTGGAGAAGCACATGTTTCTGCATTCAAAAGGCCCCAGATTTGATTCTCCATCAGTTAGAAGAGCAGTGAAAGACCCCTGCTCGAGACCTTGGGAAGCTTCTGCATCGCAGAATAAGCAGTACTGTGCTAGAGAGACCAACTAAGTAGCCTGTCTCCGCCATAGTTCAACATAGTTGCATAGTTCAACTTGACAAGCACTCACCAAGGTGCAAGAGTTAGGGGGTTGGGTTTGTTGAGCTAACTCACACCTTTACAAGTCCTTTGCTGCCTCTGCTACTTAGGAGTGGAAGGTGAAGGGGGCTGCTGCAAGGTCACTCCCACCTCAAAAGCCCCCAGGGCTTAAGCAGTTCTTCAGAAGCAACCACAGAGGCAAGGCAAGCAGACTTTCTGCTTTCTTGCTGGTGGTGCCAGTGTGAACCTTGGATGAAATGGCCTTGTGGCAGTGACAAGGACAACACCACACCAATTAATTGGCCCTTCTGCTGTTCAGTTGCTCAACCTGTGGGCTCAACATCATGGTGGCATTTCAAAGAATGCAATGACAACATATGCATCTCTATAATGAATGTTAGCGTGACCACAGCATCACAGAGATGTTTAAAAAACAAACGAACTCCTTTGCGCCCATTTAAACAGGGTCCCCTGAAAGGAACCTGAGGGTACAGAATTCACACATGAAGAATTTTAACACTAGGCAGTCTCAGCATTCAAATTGTTGTGATGCAAAAATCCAAAGGAACCATGAAACATCAATCACTCTGGCTAGTTAGTACCTTCAGCAATAGCATAAATGACTTCTGAAAGACAGCTCTCTTGTTTTAATACAGCAGAACAGGGTCGCAAATGACACAGGGCAACTACGAATATCAGGTAATGACGTCTAAAAAGGAAATACTGGGTCTGTTTCATGAGACAGTCTATCTCTGGCACTTCTAGACTGGAGCATAAGGGACCATAGCAGTGCTTCCCAAACGTTTTCAACCTGCGGCTCCCTTGACCATTGGCCCCGGCTCCCCATTACATGATGTTGATGCCTGCCAATTGGCATTGCACTGTTTTCCAAGAGGATTCCGTAGCACTCTACAGCTCCCCTGGCTGGTTTCTGTGGCTCCCTGGGAGCCAAGCCTCCCAGTTTGGGAACCACTGGCCCATAGATAGAATCAGGCCTGTACTCCTGCTTCTCCCACAATACACTGCTCCTTGGCACAGTACTCCAGAGTCACAACTACACAAAGGCATGGAGGGAGGGCTGGCACTAATTTATATGCATGTGGCTTGTGACTTGGCTTGTGGTACATTTATCCAAAAGGCTGGCCACGCTAGACGAGTGTGATTAGTCAGAAAAGGAGAGTGACATTTGCTTTATGTATATAACCTTTTGAAAGGTCACTGTTGCACTAGGTAAAATAGGGGTTATTGACTCATCTATTCATGCAATTCAAACAAACAGATTTTGCAAACACAAGATATGCATTAGATGTTAGTAAAAGGCAAGATGCAGACCCCTGCAATGCCCCAACTTATTAGTAAAATGAAATAATCGTAGACAACAGAAGTATCATTGAAATTCTAATTCTAGCCTGCTCAGCTAAAGCAATTCATATTCGGTGCATAAATCTTTTCTCATCCAAGACACAATCCAAGCTTGCATTTCCTAAGTAGAAGACCATATGGCTTACAATTGTCCTGGATTGTCCGGGACAGCCCCGCCACTGACCAAATCGCCCCGTGGTGTGGGAGCACTTCTCTTAGGACTCCCACACCGCGAGACAGCTCCTGCAGCTCCTCTGATAGGCGCTCCACTCCTAAATTACACAGAGAAAGCAAGGAAGTGGAGAGCCAATCAGAGGAGCAAGAAAAGAAGAAAGGAGAAATAAGGAGATGCGGGGGGGGGGAGAGATGGGCAAAAGGAGGAGGAAGAGAAGAAAAACAACAAGGATAGGGAGAGGAGAGAGAAACATCAATTAATTATCTTAATGAAATGCATAACTACAATAACTGCAGGATACATATCTGAAACTATACCCACAGTCCCACCTTTCTGGTAATCACTACAGTACACATTTCCATGCCATAAGTGCAACATGACATTTTTCTGCTGTAGGAGGGTTTGCTGGTGATATAAACATTTAGGTGTATAGAGGCAAAGAAAAATTCAGGCATATGATGTCTTATGTATAAAGAAGATTTTACTGGCCAAGCTGATATAGCGCTCCTGCTTACAGGAGGTTCCTCAATAATGGACATCATTATCATTATTATTATCATTATTATTACCAATAATAATAATAATAATAATAATAATAATTAATAAACAGCCTGCCACAATCTATTATAGTCTCTGTTGTATTTGATTTTACAGGACACATTCCATTTGTAACATTTTTTTAGATTTGTTGTGACACTATATTGTAAATACTGTTGCAAAGATCTCAGGTTGCCAACCACTTTAAGCATATTCGTAGAAAAACAGGGTGCAAGCTGAGAAAAAACTGAATATGTTTAAGAGCGTTTGCTGAATGTAAAAAAACAAAACCAAGAGGAGACCATTGGAAGCTCACTCTGTGAATTGGGTTGGTCGGCCACCACAAGCAGCAGAGACCAGCACAGGCTCAAGTAACCAGAGGCCTGGAGGCTATAAAGGGATCCCTTTGTTTAGAAGACGACGAGGCAGAGGCTAAGCTCTTTGGATGCTCAGTGTTTTCAGATCACAAAGGATAACAGAGGAGTGCAGTGGCTTGTGGAAAGGAGAGGATAACGGCTGACCTCCACCGCACAAATTCTGTTGCGCTTGCGTCTGGAGGCGTGCGAGCGTAGGAGACAGGACGCCCCGCCCAAAACGCTGCCCTGGTCTACACCAGTTTCTTCATGCAAATAGTCTCTCCTGATTGTCCTGCCTTCTAATAAAGCTCAATGCTGATTGGCTGAAACACAAGTGTGCTCCGATTGGCTGAAAACCCCCTCTTATCCCATTGGTCAAAGAATTAGCTCTGCGTCCCGCCCTCTCAAAATCATGAGCATGGTCCACGGCCGATTGCAACGGAACTCGGGAGAGCTCTCCCGCGTTCCGATGCCCGGGACGCACCGCAAATTCGTGCGGTGGTGGTCAGCCTTAAGAAAACTGGGTCTTCAGGAAAGAATACAGCAGGGGAAGAGACCATTTGCTTGGGAGGGGGAAATGAGTATCTTTAAGAAGGTGACAAACCTTTCCTCCCTCCTGCAGACACTAAACAGGTCACATCTGCAGAGACTTGGCCAACCCACAACCGCAAACTTGGTCATGGAAGCCTCCGTGTTTGGCAGTGCTAGGCACTGAAGCCCTATTTCTTAGCTCATGGAAACCTTATTCTGCTATCCCTCTGGCTTCTGAGATTTCAGCTGGCATTGCACAAGAGATTTCAAGCAGCTCTTTGCAGCCATGAGTTCTAGAAACTTGCTTTAAGTTTAAACAAAACATCATGAAAGTGGAGGATCTCAGAAATTTTACTTCTGTGCCATATTCTGCATACACACACACACACACACACAGCTTGCCTTGGCTTTTAACAGCCTGAGCAACTCTGAAATATAGACTGGTAGGATAGCCCTGCCACTGAACTTGTGAAAGCTGTTCAGCCTCCTACTGCCAGATAGCAGCCTGTGCTCTGTTTGGGCTCTGGCACTCATATTTTAATGATGCTTCAGTGCAAGGGCAGCTCATGGTGCCAATTACATGAGCAAGATTGTACTTAGTGATCCCCCACACTCTTTCTCTGCCCATTTTTGACTAGTGCAAGGTCTTGCACGTGCAGCTGTTTCACTGCTATTTCGTCAACCACATCAACAGTTACACTGTCTTGACTTGCTGCACCATTGTCACATCCTAGGGGCCATGTGTCTGATTCCTGCCATGCGTTCATTTCCTTTCCTTTTTATAACAGGATAAAGGTTCAGGTGCATGGTACTTGAGTAACAGAAGCAAAAAAGAATCCCTGCCTCCAGGAGCTTACAATCTAAATTATGATAGTAGGAGAGACCACAAATGGAGAGAAGGGGAGGGGTTAGGCAAAGGTAATAGGGAATGAATGAACAGAAAACAGCTATACAAAGTTGTGAGGGCTCACAAATGAGATGGTAAACCAGTATCAAACCTGCATCACTTAGGACTCTCCAAGTGGGAGCTCACCTGATTGAATGCTGCTTCATACAACCAACCAACCAAAACCAACCAACCAATCTTTCAACCACACTGAAAACCAGATGTTAGTCAGAAGAATTCTAGCCAGACAAATGTCTCTGAAACAATTTTCTACTTTAAAGGACATTTTCGTTTAACAGTTGAGACATGAGATTCACCACCTCATTTGCTGCTCATGAGAACTAGGCTTTGTTAGGCTTTAGTTTGGCTGGGGGTGAGGACTAAGGGGCTCAGCTGCAAGCTTCGAGGATGAGGTGGGTTAAAGACAGGTTTGGGGAAAGAGAGAATTCTGGGAGAGAGCTCCATGCATAGTGGGAAGCAAGGGAGAAAAGTAAGAGCTATTTGAGGAAGAAAGATACTTTTGAGTGATTGAAGGTGGCAGAGTCGAAGAAGCAAAGGCCACAGGCAGTGATGTTCGGGGGGGGGGGGCAGAAAGCTCTCCCCCCATGGAGAGCTTTGACAGTAAGGGTGAGGAGTTTCTGCTGAAAGCGGAAGGCGATGGGAAGCCAGCGAAGGAATGTGAGGAGAGGCAATATTGCCTGAACACTGCAAGATATAAACGATTCTGCCTTGCAGATCAGGCTGTAGATGCCAGAGGAACCACTTCACCAAGTGAGAGTATGTTTTGAGAGTAGAGGACCAATTTCTATGCTGTTCACTGAGAATAGCAGCATGTTATCACCATCATAATGCCTTGGTACACCAGAGGGCCTTCTGAGCTAGCTGACAGCTCTCCCATGGTGAGCAGTCACTGCAGTTTTAATGCTGTTTTCTTGCTTGCAGAAAACAGGGAAGGAACCAAAGGAACGGAAAGGACAGAGAAACTGCATCTATCCTATATTCAAGGAGCAACATGATGCATTGAGCAGGCTTGAAAAATCTGGCAAGCCAGATTCACAAGTGATGTTCTGGCTGCTTTGCGATGTTTCAGCTATACAAAATAACTCTAAGCCCAGCTTAATCATGCAAAATGGTTTACAGTGGCTTGCTCAGCAGCACAGTACCAGTAAACCTAGTTCTGTATACTGTATTTTGGCATGTTGTTTTCTGGGCCTGGTGTGGCTCTCCATATCCCCTCTGTCGTTTTCATCCATTACTTCTTGCATTTCTCATTATTCAAATAAAAATTAAGAGGATACCTCAATAACAGCAGTTTACACCAGGTGACACTCTATGTGTGTGCGTGCATGCGTGCGCTCGTGCGTGTTTTAATAAGCGACGCTGAAGATCAAAAGCAGTAATATGACAACAGCTGTAAATTACTTCAGTCTAAAACTTGGGTCCATAGATCTGAAAGATTTTTAAGGCTCAGGGTCTACTTTCATGGATTGCTGTGGGATTTGGGCTAATTTTATGTCTGTCTGAGACCGCATATTCCTTCCTCAGTTGCACACGGGGAGGCCTTTTCTCTGATCCTGCTGCCATAGGAAGCAGGATAAGTAAAAGACGGCTTCCTGAAGGTTTTCAACAGAAGCCCTGCTCTGTGTCTCACCAGCAACAGAAATACACTGGTTAGGAACATATCAGGGTCTTCTTGATGGTGGCACCCAAACTGCAGAACTCCCCATTTCGGAAAGTTCACTTGGCCCCCTCTTCCCTCTCCATCATATGCCAGATGAAGATGCTACTATTCTAGCACCTCTGGCCCAACAGGTAACTCAAAGTTTACACTCATATGTTTTTGTTAAATATTGGATATTGCTGGCTATGTTGGGGTGATGTTTAATTTCTCTGCTGTCTTTATTTCCTGCTGGTTATTATGTTGCTACTGATGCTTTATTTTGGCAGTGTTTCCCCCCCTCCTACTTTGTCAGCTGCCTTGATGGAAAACAGAAAAATATGACAGAAATATTTCTAGTAAATAAAGTAAATAAAACCAAACTGGGTTATAGCCTCTTCAAAAGGAGGGTGTATTCTCAGAAATGAACAGATTAATTGCTTCTAAACTGACTTAAAGTGCAATCCTGCGCACGTTTGCGCAGCCGGCCTGAAGGGCTGGCTGCTGCATCCTGCGTGGATTGCGGCCCTCGCTGGTGCAGCCTGGGCTCACCTCGGGGGAAGGGGACATTTGTCCACTTCTCCCGGTGTAAGCGCCACGGGCTGTAATAGGCCTCCTTGGATGCATGCCAGCTCTTTAGCTGGCGCTCGTCCGGGGAGGTAATGTAAGGCACGCCCAGGCTGCGACGGGGCTCGGGATATCGGCGCAACTCAGCACCAATATCCTCGCCCCCCCCCCAGGTTGGGCCCAGCCAACGGCCGCCCTCCCTCGCCGTCCCTGCCTGCCCTCCCCCTGTGCCAACTGCGTCGGCCTGCGTTGGCTGGCACAGGTCCGGGATGCCAGTGGTGTGAGCGGTGCTGGCCTCTGTGCCGGCGCTGCTTACACCCGGGGAGCCATATGGCTCTTTTGTGATGCCTTAGGCCAGCAGAGCGCTCGCTCGCTGCCCTAAAGTTATGCTGGATTGGGCTGCCCAAGATAAGTTTTCTGGAGCAACATGGCTTGTGAACTTTCTGGATTTGGAAGAAATAAGAGAAACATGGAGAAAGGATGACATGCAAACTTAGGAACTCTTGAGTCTTTGGTTCCAAAGATTCTGCATTAAATAATTTGAGCGTCAACATTTAGAAAAAAAATACCTAAATAGCTTGAAGACAAAATATGAGATTCATTAAACTTATTCTTGATACTCTAATAATGCAGAAGTGAATAGAAGCTGATCCATATGTTACCAGAGCAGCTTTTGGTGACTGCCCTGTACCAATATTCTCATTGTTTTACTAACTTATTAAATGCATGAAATAAGGAAACCAAATTAAGAATCATGCAGCAAATTCCAACATCAGCCACATGATTTTCTCATTTCACCTCTTTATGATCCGTTCTCACTCTCAGCCCGTTTAACTTCCACCCTTGCCAGCTGCTGCAACAAGTAGAAATCTAGTTCTGCTTCACAGCAGGTGGAGAAAGGAGGGCAGGAGAATGGGCTACTGGTGCGTAGGGGTGGGAGCTATGCCTCTAGATGCCCCATAGCTATTACAGCAATAGGCACTATTTCCAGGTTAGGCACTACTGGTAGCCATATGAAGGGAGAAACTACTAATTTCTAATCTACTACTAAACTACTAATTTAGTAGTAAAAAGGTAAAGGTGACCCCTGACAATTAAGTCCAGTCGTGTCTGACTCTAGGGTGTGGTGCTCATCCCCATTTCAAAGCCGAAGAGCCAGCGTTGTCCGAAGACACCTCTGTGGTCATGTGGCCGGCATGACTCTCCTTGACGCAGCGCGTAGCTTGCAGCTGGAACACGGAGCGCTGTTTACCTTCCCGCAAGTGGTACCTATTTATCTACTCGCATTAACATGCTTTGGAACTGCTAGGTTGGCAGGAGCCGGCCAAGCAACGAGAGCTCACACCGTCGCGGATTCGAACTGCCGACCTTTCGATCGACAGCTCATGGTACTAAACTACTAATCTAAACTACTAATCTACTAGTATGATGATCATAATACTATTTTATTTTAATTAAATATAGTATTTTATTTTAAATAAAATAAACAGAATATAAAAAGGAATTTTAAAAGGAATATATATTAATACTCCTAAGGCACTCACTACACTCAATTTTATTATACCTAAATATTAATATTACTGCTTGTCTCTGCTAAAATTGTGTTGTGGATGTAGCAAATTTCTGTTTTAATATGTTTTTATTGTGTGTTTAAACTTTAAATTTAAATGGTGTATGGCCTATGGGCTATTAAACTTAAATAAACTTGAACTTAACATAGTATGGAGGTTCTCATGGCATGTTACAACTTGTAGAGAAATTGGAATTATGGGATTACCAGCCATGTAAGTTTGTTTGTACAAGTATTAAACTTTATTTCTTCAACAAACTTACATGGCTGGTAATCCCATAATTCCAATTTCTCTAAAACTTGAACCTTGATATTACGGCTTGGTGGTATCTAGAATATATTATTTCATGATGACCATACACAAAAAGGGTAGAATTAAGATTCAATCCGAAAGACAACGGACAGGTCTGGAATTAAATATACAATCAAATATACAGACAAATCAGAAACATAGTCCCAGGTCAACATCCACAATGATATTTAAAGTCTATGCAGAGGAACGTTTCAAAATCAACGGGTGCAATCTAACATTCTGCATATGCTACCTTGAAATAAGCATGTCTTAATTGTAAAGGGGAAATGAACTAGCTTGCAGAGTGATGCGAACTGCTCAGCACAGGTCTTGTGGGGTGGACAGGGGTGCGTATGTGTGTGTGAGTGTGCACATGCAACACTGTCACCTTTTGATGTATGCATACTGTACTAGTTTCTTTGCATGCGTTTGTTTTTATGGACTACATCCAAGATGGCAAGTAAATATGAGTCTCCCTACGACATACCTTTCTTCCATGGAAATCTCCTTCAGCTGCTGGTGTGGCTTGGTACCCTCCATCTCACGAATGCTCACTGCATATATCTTTGTGGTGTAGTCAATAGCTTTTTCTCTTGCAACATCACTGTCATACCCTTAGATGAATGTGAAACAAATAAAAAACGACGCTGATTTAGGGCACAATCCTGGGTCGGCGGAACGAGTTAAAGCCCCTTCCTCTCACACGGTGGTCCTGATCCAATCTAGTGGCCCCTATATGGCTGCTATTAACAGCCCAATCCTATCCTGTGCTGGCCTGCACCGTGCAGGGCCACTGCTGCTGCATCCTGTGGGCTGGCTGGGGAGCAGCAGAGGAGCTGGGAGAGGTAAGTCAAGAAAAAAATAACACCTCTTCGGTTGCTCCATGGTCCCAAAGGGGCCTACTCAAATCTACGGCAGTTTTTTTTTTGCTAGTGTAGATCTGTTAGGCTGAAAGGGGCATGTGAGGACCGGGCTGGGGGTATAGGAATTGATCTGATCTGCGTGGCTGTTCAGCCTTTGCACCGACGGCAGTGCTACACAGACTGACAGAGAGGCTGCCACGATGGCGGACCATGCAGTATGCTGTCAGACCTTGAGGTCTGCCAGCACAACCGCACGGATACGTTTGGGCCATAAGCTGGCTTCCCACTCACAGGGAGTATGCTGGTAGGCCTCTTTCTCATTAAAACTGAATACATGGCCACTGGTAGATGGAAGGGGTGGGGCCAGTGGGGGCACAGTCCCGTTTCCCCTCCCTGCATTCAAAAAACCTGATGGAGATTACACTGGCGTCACTACAGGGGGGGCGGAGCTGTAAGTTCTTCCGTGATCGGAGCCTCCGTTACACGGAAGAACGAAGCGCCCGCCCCCGCACCTTCCGACCCAGTCAAAGCGGTGAATGCGCGTTGTTTTCACCGCTTTGACAGGGTTGGAAGGTGCGGGGGCAGGGCGCTTCGTTCTTCCGTGTAACGGAGGCTCCGATCACGGAAGAACTTACAGCTCCCCCCCCCCTGTAGTGATGCCAGTGGGAGATTACATGAAAAGGAGGCTATAGTGAATCATCAGGCCATGAATTCACATCACGAAATCAGTCGCATCTGGAAGTACAATGAACAAAATATGGGCCACAATAACTCTTTACCTCCATCCTCTTCTGCGTCTGTATCGGATTCCTCACTGTCGACTAGCTTGCTTTCTTGGGTGCCCACAAATTCTCGAGTCCAGATCATCAAAGCAGTGTCAGCTCCACCCACCGTCAACAGCACAGAATCATTATGTAACCATCGGACATTGGTGACGTGGGCACTGTGACCCACATACTTCTTGAACTTGGCATGCTGACCCTGCAGCACAAGCAATTTAATAACATGATCAGTTACCTCTTTTTCCTATTTTTGCAACTCCTCTATCTGCCAGCATAATTCATAAAAAAATGTTTTAAAACCCTTTAGACCAAAGGTCGGCAGCCTATGGCCTGCAGGCCGAATCCAAAGTCCGGCCTGCGTGGAACTTGGTTTAGGAGACAAAGCCTCCCACCCAAGTCATCGCGCACTGGACAGGGAATGAAAGAGCCACCAGCCTGGGCTTGCAGAGTCCCTATGCCACTGTGCAAGATCAGCTTTGCTATTCCCTATCTGGCACACGGCAAACTGAGTGGGAGGCTTTGCCTCCCAAGCCGAGCTCCACACAGGCGGCTTCCAGGTGCTCAGCAAGCTGGATGTTCAGTGGTGACGTGATGACGGCACCACCGAAGTCTAGCCCAGGGGTGGCCAAACTGCGGCTAGCCCCTTTAAAGAAAAAGGTTGCTGACCTCTGCTTTAGACCCTGAGCTATATGGTACGTTACCTTCACTGGATATTTGAAGAGCTTCACAAAACCAAAGTCATCTCCTGTAGCTAAAAGAGTCCCATCTTTGGTCAGAGAGGCTGCGTTAATGACCGTGACATCACTGTGCATTGGCCAAATTCCTTCGCAAGTAGGACCAAGGACACATGTCCATGTATCCCATGCAATCTTCTCAATCTGGATAGGAAAAAAAAATCAAAATCATATATCTATGACCTCATCACATTCTCTAGGAAATTAATTCCCCCTACAGTTCTGTCAAATACAAAAGCATCATCATCTCCAGTTGACAGAAAAGCAGCCCAGTTTGACTCTTGGGATCTCTAGATTACATGAGAAGATCCCTGGGCTGAATACAACAGAACATAATTTTTTTTATGCTGGTGAAGGAAGCTGAAGGGGTGGTTAAAATCCAAAAGGTTCTCTCTCAGTTGCACGGAATTCTTCTCTGACACTGGTGACATGGCCGCCATGATCCACAAACTTCATGAATGTGGCATGTTGACTATGCAGCACCAGTGCAAATGTGAAGCAAAACTAATATCCCCTCTCCTCCCCTTAACAATATCTTGGCCCTCTCCAAACTGCCTACTACACTCATGCAGTACATTTTGGTGGTGCATGGGACAGAATCCGCCATCTATTGGGGCACTGCCCTACCCCCCCCCCAAAAAAAAATCAAAGTGCACCAAGTATTGGCAAAGAGACAGGAAATCAGGTACAGCATCCTACACATTAGACAACTCTTCTTCTACCAGAGAGTAAGGAAATAAATAAATAAATAAATAAATAAATAAATAAATAAATAATACAGGATACGAGTTGTAGGTTCATCTAGTGACACATTTAATGGTTTAAGAAGCAGCTAGTTTCCTTCCTACCTCAGCAGGCCTTATTATATGCCTCTTTCCTCTTGGCGCTTCAAAAAAGAATTGCTCTTTGGCACCAGAATTGACCTGCAATAGCTTCCCTTGATCATAAAGAAAGAGTTTATTAGGAGGAGCCTCAACAGTTTTTTTTTCCCCTCTATTAAATAAAGAGATGTTATGACAAAGATTTCCTTTTGGCAAAAAGATAAAATACAGCTATTCAGCACTTATGAAAAGAAATACAGTCTCCCCCCCACACACACACACACTGATGTCTGGGTTCCATTAAGAACATAAGAACATAAGAAGAGCCCTGCTGGATCAGGCCAAAGGCCCATCTAGTCCAGCTAGATTAAGGATGAAGACAGAAGGGACATTTCTCTAGCAGTGGGGGCATTGCAAGAGTGCTCTTGCTGCGTTTAGTCCAAACAAGGCACCCATTCCTCTTCAAGGTGGGGCAAGAGCCTTCTTCTGCAGCAGAGCAGCACTACATGATATTGGTTGGCCACTTCCCTGTGAAGACACCAACTAGCCTCCCCCACAGGATTGGAACAGTTTTATACTTGAAAAAAATATTGACAAAGGCATGAATGCTCATGCAGTGTGTTCAAATCCTTAAATGTTTAAACTACAAATATGCAGCATACAAGGAGAGGGGCAGGAGTAACGACTGAGCCAAAATTTGATTCCCTGACAGGAATGTCTGCTGTTTCAGTCGCAAAGCTGGACTTGCCTAAGGGCTGAAGGGTTTTAAAAAAATATTACAGTATGTGTCTTCAGTCTTACTGAGGGAAGAATAAAGCTCCAGCCAGGATTTGTAATTGAATTAGTTATTTATGCAATTCATAGTCTGCCTTTCTACCCAAAACTGGGCACTGAGGATTATTGGTTGCTGTGTGTTACATGATGATCTGTTTGCAGCCTTGAGTAAAGAATGAGCTAAGAATGAGCACAGCTAAACATTTACAAGTGCTGCATTTTTCAGCGAGAGAGATTTGTGCATGAGCTTAGCTCTTCTATTAACATCAAATGGTCAGGAAGTCCCTTGTTTGAATCTCAACTCTGCCACGAATTTTCTAGGTGGTCTTTTCTAGGGCTACATAAATGATTAATTATAAAACAACATCATTATTTCATAATTCTAATACATTGGGGCAAAAGCATCACATGCAATCTAAGACTTGTGTCCTAGTGTGTAATATATCACAAGGGATCCTGATGAAGCCACCGCCTCAAAACTGACATTTATCGAGACAAGTCTCTGACTTCACACATTTTGTAGTGCTTCTAAAACGTGCACACCTTGTTTGACTCAAGACCACATTGGCATGGGTATACAGGGCTTTTTACCTCTCGAATCCCAGTCAATGTGAGTGATATAGCTGGATGCTCCTTTACAAATGCCAACTCTTTTGCTGGTAAGAACATTATAAATATCTACGAAATTGTCATGAGAAGCCACGGCCAAGTATTTTCCTGAATCTGTAAAAGAAAGATACTCAAATAAACATGACATTTACCATGGTTTTCTCCTTGCATGTATTGCAGATACAGGACATGAGACAACTTCTACCCAGGTATGAAGTCAATCCTGAATTGGTCAAAGTTTGCAACATGGAAAAGCAAGCGAAAGGAACAAAGGTAAGAAGAACTCTATTAAATCATAGGTGGCCAACTTAGTGGCACGCTGAGCCTTTTGAAGTGGCACATACTGCCGTTCCTGCCCGAGTCGACCACTGAAGTCCCTCTCTCTTTCTCGACCCCAGCGCGCCTTTCCAAGCCTGTGGCACTAGAGGAGGTCTCTGTGCCCCACTGCGCCTCGTTCTTCTTGCGCTGTCACGGTGCTTTAAATATTTTCATTGCCTTAGAAATATTTATTTATTTATTTAAGTGGCATGCTCAAGGTTATCTACATAAAATGTGGCACATGGCGTGCCGTGGGTTGGCCACCACTGGATTAAATCAAAGGTACATCTATTACTTTAGCAGAAGCAGGACATGAAAGTAAGAGCTCTCTCCTGCTGTTGCTCCTCATCAACTGGCAGTCAGTGACATACGTTCTCTGAATCAGGAGGCTTCACATAGCCATCATGACTAACATAGACCTCTCTTCCTGAGGAATTTTTCTAATGCCCTATTAAAGGTACCTAGGGTACTGCACACTGCACACAATTTGGGCTGGTGTAATTTCCTTTTATTTTTTAAATAGCATGCTGGGGTGTGTGTGTACAAAATGGAGGCTAAGTGCAATGAGTTTACTCCGACTGAGGTTCTGCCCCGATCATGCACTATTTATAGTAGAAGAAGCTTCCATTGGCTGCCAACAGAAACTTTTTTCTCCTTTTCATGCAGGGTGCGCACACGCATTGTCAGGGGTCAATGGTCTAAAGCGCCCACACTGCAGTTTCTTCCTGCTTTGTTCCCCTTCCCACTGAAAACAGAAAAGGAAAAAAACACCAGGTCAAATTATTAATTCCCCATAACACGTAATTTGCCCTTAAGCTAGTAGCTATCACTGCATCTCACAGTAAAACATAACAAAGAACATGATAGACCAGCACAGCACCCTTCAAAACATGGAGTGGGACCAACCCACACCCTTCACTCTCTGCCCTCTATCTAGCACCTGTCACACTAAGCTGCTTCTGGAAGTACCTGGAGTGACATGAGCCATTACTACCAACACCAGAGATATAGGAAGGGAGAATGGTGATTGGAGGGGTAGAGGTAGTGCTTAGAGAGGTCTGAGGAATGGGATGTGGCTTATGGTTCTCCTAGCTGTGACACTAGTGGGGGAGGTTTAAACTTCTTGTTCTGATTTTACATGTCATAGAAAAATGATATGTGGTGGATTCCAAGATCTTTGTAATGAGAACTTTACAAAACACATCAGCATTAAACAAAACGAATCCCTTATGTAAAGCCATTTCCAAATATTCAAACAGCCTAGAGTACAATTGCCCAAGAGTAGTCCATTCATTGGCATTCATTTTTATGCCTTTCATTAAACATTTTTATTTCTTCTGCACCTCGAGAAAATTTGATATCGGAGATCATTTCCTTTCTGTGATGGAAAGATAGCATATCTTCAACAGTATCCGCATTCACTACTAGAAAACTCCCATCATTCAAGCCTACAGCCAAGGCTTTCCCATCAGGGGAGAAGGCACAGCATCGTCCACCTAGAAAAGATATTCAGAAGGTTTCTGTTTAGAACCTAGATGCCAAGGAAGGCAACCATCAATGCAGATGAAGGGTTCCTCTCAAATAAATGTCTCACAATTAATTATTCCTTGCCGAAAACCCTTTTCTTAAAGTTTAGACCAACCAATACCATAATGCAAGTAGGCAAATGTTCAAGTTACACAGAAATCTCCCTACAGCTGGATGGTCAAGGAAAAAAAAAAGAAGGCAAAAAATGGTTGGTTCCGAGCAAAGGCAGTTTGGTGACTTGACGTTTTCTCTGTGGGAGGGTGATGATGAGTCACTGGCCAGTAGTCCATAGGAATTATGGGGAAATTGCTCCATTCTCACTTTTCTAAATAATTCTTTTAATGAGCATGAACAAATCACTGCTTTTAAATAATCAGTTTGATTCATATGAATCCCATGTGGCCATATATATGGCTGGTGAAGTGTACTTAGTTTGGTGGGTTACACACTGAGCAGACCTGCTATGAAAGTGGAATACAGAAAGCATAGTAAAAAGGCATTATATTAGTAGCACATACAGCTAAATGAGAGTCACCTTTCTTGAGCTTTCTCACAGCCAGCATACGGTGTTGAGAGGAAAGTTCCCAGATCCGTAGCGTTTTATCATCGCTCACTGTTGCACAGATAGGCAAGAGAGGATGAGCGGCCAGACCCCAGACCTCCCCTTCCATATGGCCCTGTTCATACAGAAAAAAGAGGGTTAAGAGCAAAAAAGTGTGAACAACTGTGTTCCAGTACCAAAATAATATTTTCTACGGGGCTGTTTACTCTTCTTTTTATTTAAATATCCTGCAATAGGGCCTCCACTATTCCTATTCGTCCCTTTTCCCACCTGTTGCAGTTACAAATCTCTTTTTAAGTGTCATAATTGCACAGAGCAATCGGTATTGTGTTCAGACATGGTCCTCTTCTATGCAAGGGAAAACAGAGGGGACAAAGCATTTGGTGGGAAGGGGCTTCCCCCCCCTGCCTTGTTTCCTAAAGTGTATTTGATGGGCATGAACAGAACCACCTTTGTTGGTGGAATTTCTTCCTCTTTGATTTGTAGGTTTTGTAAACAAAGAGAGTTATAAGCATTATTCAGTTCTTTAAATACTGTAATCTCTCTGTTGAAGGAATCTGTCTGTAAAGAGGCAGAGAAGGAGGATGGACGAATGGAAATTAATTAGCAAATCAAATCAAAGATGACATAAAAGCAAGCCAAAGTAGAAACATTGGGTATCTTGCACCTATTGCATGCATATTTTGGTGGGCTAAGACAAGTCATAGTACCTGCACAAGCAGAGTCATGGGGCCGCTTTTATCAATTTCAAGAATCTCTCCATTTTTTGTTCCCACCAGTATATGTCCATGTCCTAACGTGATGGCCCGGATGGAGGGGTTGTCTTCCAACAGCAACCCTGGAAGATTAGGGGGGAAAACCCACACATCTTCATTTGAATTTGACTTTAAACCAAAGAAAAGCCTCCGCACACACTACCATTTACAATGATTCACAGATCACGTAATGTCAAAACACTCTTTACTTTAGATGCATGTGCGAACCTTGCAGTTTGGGGCTTCTGGGAGGGGGGAATAGTTTATGCAGGGGAGCACAAAGTGGATCAGAACTGTGGATGGGGCATAGTGTTATCCCCCCACACACTTTCAGTCCAGTTTATGAACCCCTGAGTGGGCTATTTACAAAAAAAAAAAACCCAAAAAAACAAAAGGGAAAGCAAAACTGCAGAGCCAACAAATGCATTTGAAGTAATGCGAGTCTTAATGCAAAGCTTTTTAAAATGAACCATGAATTAATGTAAATTCTGGGAGAGTATACTATTACTCTTCTGTAAATGATAAATGAGAAACTGAGAACAGTTTTACACACATGGCTAACATGCCACAGCCATTAGTCTTCCTCTGTGCATGATGCCCTCCACCACAGAGAGGCAAAAGTGCAAGAAGGCTGCAACATGTGGGAGTATCTTATTGCACTGGTAATGCATGTGCCTTGGAGGGCAACATGCAGAAAGGAAAGCAGAAAAGGGGCTAAACATACATGCAAAGCCATCTTGACAAAATGAAAAATTCCGCTCTCAAGAATTGGATTCTAAATGCTAGCTGAGAAGACGTTTTTGTTAAGGTTTGAAGCATAACACAACAAACTATACAATCAGTATTACAGCACAATCCTATCCAACTTACACCACCGGTGTAACCAGCGGTGCAGCGAGAACGGGAGGTCCCAGAAAGGAAAGGGGATTCAAATCCCCTCCAAAGGGGGATTCAAAGGGGATTTAAATCTCCCCTCCCCTCCAAAGCCTCCCGCCCTGCCCTCCCCGCTGGTTACACCGGTGGTGCAAGTTGGATAGGATTGTGCTGTTAATGAATGAACACTCATTCTTATACCTGGCTTAACCTCGGACGCTGGAACAAAATAATATGGCAGCTGCCAAAAACAGCAGTCCCATGTCTTCTCTTTCTCTCCCCCCTAGTAGCATCTGGTAGTACAAAAGATACGATGTGATGCCATTGTGCTTCAAAGTCCCCATCCACCCCGGAAGTGGCAGCCTGCAAAGTAGAGGGAGGCCGGGGATCCTTGCAGTGTGATGATGAATCACCTCCGTTTTTTGGTGTGTTTTTTTGTATGACTAGACGTTGTTGGAGGAGAGAGGCGGAAATGTGGACCAGCTGATTTTGACAGCCTCTCTAGTTCCAGCCTGACTGAGCGTCAAGGAAATGATCTCTCATGTAATATAAAAGACTGAGCTGCTTAGTCATGTACACACACTCCTGAAATGTTTTTAAAAGGCTGTTGGTATATAATC
Organism: Plestiodon gilberti rubricaudatus; assembly: GCA_026170595.1. Lineage (NCBI taxonomy): Eukaryota > Metazoa > Chordata > Lepidosauria > Squamata > Scincidae > Plestiodon > Plestiodon gilberti. The sequence continues at coordinate 9,982,966 of JANXHW010000001.1, forward strand.
AGTGTTATAACAACTGACAAACAAATGTACAGGGATTCACAGGGTTGTAAATGCCTTGCAGAACTGTTCACATTACCATGAACCACAGTGCTGCTCCTTTGTCATGTACATGGACCTTTAGTTGAAGCTGGACCACAAATTATCAGTGGAGACAGAGGACTTCAAGTGACATGCGACAAGAACGTAAGAAAGGTCCTGCTGGATCAGGCCAAAGACTTGTTTAGTCCAGCATCCTGTTGCCCACCGCGGGCCACAAGCACACTTCTTTCCCACCTCATTGCTCCCATCAAATGTTCAAACAAAAACTGCTCTGATCACACAGAATTGGAGGCTTGGGTCTAATTTAAGGAACACAGAGGTATAAGAGGTGAGGGACACAGGACACTTTCTCGGACACATTCAAGGACCTATGAGGTGAGGCAGCTGGAGGTACAGAAGGCCAGAGAATTTCAAGGGAACAATTTGATCTGAAAGAGTCTCAGCAACAACTCAGTCCTTTTATATCTATGACTGACCTCATATCAAAGTTCAGTAGGTAAAAAAGGTCAGCTACTCCTCCCAAGCTCTACCCCCCCCCATCGCTTCAGAGGGAGCATCCTTAAAGGGGAAGCCTGGAATTGAGCACTCTTTGCCATATCTGAGTTTCATCTATTCCCTACTATGTGAGCAAGCAGAGAAGGGTGACAGGTTTCTGGTAAGTCAGAGTCTAACTCCCATGGGCAAATCAGATGGGATCATCTCTGGGGGGTTAGGTTCAGGTTCCTGGAGCTCCTCACTACCTGTCCCCCCCAGAGGCGTTCCTACGGTGGGGGCGGTACTGTAAGTTGCGCTCCGTCCTAGTCCCCATTTACAAGCCGGCACGAGGTGGTCCCGCCCCCTCGCTGTCGAAGCCATTCAGTGCAGCGAAGGCAACGGGCAGGGAGTCTCCTGCCCGTTGCCTTCTCTGCACGGAATGCCTAGGACGGCGAGGGGGTGGGGCCGCCTCGTGTTGGCTTGTAAACAGGGACTAGGACAGGGCGCAACTTACAGTACCTACCACCCCCACCGTAGGAACGCCTCTGGTCCCCCCTTACTTTTCAGAGATGGGTCTTGCACTTCAGCCACCTCCACTGGGTCCTCCCCCTCCACGTCCGAGACATGGTCACAACATAGAGTGCCTTGTACTCTTTTATAATCACATTTTTGTCTGTTGGGTTCTGATACTGGAAGACAGAGAAGCAGAGAAGTAAGCGATGGTGCAATAAAGGTTTGACTCCCTTTGCTCATTGCTCCAGATCTGGGTATAAACACATTGCCATCACATGAGGCTTTTGAGCAGGGATTTTTTTTTTAATTGTTTGTAACTTTTGTAATATTTTTTTTATTTTATGACCTGATTTGACTGAATTGTTGAAAGCAGGATACAAATCCAAAATACTACTGCTACTACTACTTTCAACACAAGAATGAACCGGTAGTGTGTATGGAACAAGCTAAAGCAGATTTCCTAGAGTTGTGCCATTTTACTAGGAAGGAGCAATACTGGAAGCAGTCTTTCCTACTCTCTCTTCCAGCTCACAAAGAAACAATACCTTTAGAGCCAGGTGAGAGCACTGCTCTTTTAATGGCATATGTCTTCAAGCACCTCTCAAATGTATCATCCCAAAGTGCCACCACACCGTCCTTCCCACCTGTCACAAAGCCCTGCACAAAAACAGATGAAAAAGGCTACTTAACACATTAGCATTAAAGAGCTACAGTAGTTGATAAAGAAAGGGTTGACCATATGTAACTGAATTACAGATTTATTTATTTATTTACAGTATTTCTATCCTGCCTTTCTCCCCGAAGGGACCCAAGGCGGCTTACAACAGGGAAAAAAAATACATACAAAAGACACAGTATAAAAAATATCACATTTTAAAACAGTAAAAACAATTAATGAAGATTAATAAAAACAGTGTCTAAAAACAATTTAAAAGATCATGGCTTCAATCAGAACAGGAGCATAAAAACAGCAGCACACCCACCTGTACCAGCGAGATGTTAAAAAAGGCAGGGGCTCAGAAGGCTTCTTTGAACAAGAAGGTTTTTAGGCCTCGCCGGAAAGTGTCCAAGGAGGGAGCAGTTCGTAGGTCAAAGGGGAGGGAATTCCATAAGGTTGGTGCCACTACTGAGAAGGCCGTTTCTAGCCGTCGCCCCTCGCACTTCCTTGGGCGATGGCACCCGCAAAAGGGCCTTCTCTGATGATCTGAGGAGACGGGCCGGACTATATAGAAGTAGGCGGTCTCTCAAATATCCTGGCCCCAAGCCATATAGGGCTTTAAAGGTCAAAACCAGCACTTTGAATTGGGCCCGGAAACAAATCGGCAGCCAGTGCAGCTGTCGGAGGAGCGGCCCGACGAAGTCGAACCGCCTACCTCCAGTGACCACACGAGCCGCCGCATTCTGCACTAACTGCAGTTTCCGAACCGTCTTCAAAGGCAGCCCCACGTAGAGCGCGTTACAATAATCTAGTCGTGACATCACCGTGGCATGGATCACCGTGGTCAGGTCTGCACGATCCAAGTACGGTCGCAGCTGGCGCACCAGCCGAAGCTGGGCAAAGGCCCCCCTGGCCACAGCCGCCACCTGGGAATCCAGGAGCAGCTGCGGATCCAGGCGGACCCCCAAGCTGCGGACCTGCTCCTTCAGAGGGAGTGCAACCCCCTTCAGAGCAGGACGATACTCTAGTACCTGCATTGTGGATTTCCGGACCAGGAGAACCTCTGTCTTGTCCGGGTTTAGTTTCAGCTTGTTAGCCCTCATCCAGGTCCCCACCGCCTCCAGGCAGTGCTCCAGAACCTCAACAGCCCCCCTGAAATCAGGTGGAAAGGAGAGATGGAGCTGGGTGTCATCAGCATATTGATAGCACCCAACTCCAAATCCCCAGATGACCTCTCCCAGCGGTTTCATGTAGATGTTAAATAGCATGCGTTTTGTTCATCTGCTATATTATACATTGGTGTACTACTAACTATCTTGCACACATGTGCGTTCCCACTATTGTTAGATCCGTCTTACAAATCCTGATGACTTTTGAATGCTTTTGATATACTAGCAGGTTCACGGTAATAAATGTGGAGCCAATGGTGTGCAGTGGACTGGCTATAAATGAGTGTGTCTAGAAAGTGGTCATAATTCCAGGTAACAACCAAGAAGTGGTCATAACATGCCAACAAAATAATAAGACAACCTGGCCAGACTTGTTCTAATTCATATGCCAGATTCATTTGGTATAGGGCTCCTCTGCCTAACAACTGCTTAGAAGGGAGAATTTGACCAGGTGCAGCTTCTCCTGCCATCATGCTGTAATGATGAGAAAAGATGCATCTGCTGAAATTTCCTCTCTTATGCAACTGCCTACCCACTTTCTTTCCTATGTTCCATCATGAACTCTTAAGATATACTTAGAGAGCCCTTGTCTGTGCTGTGGCTGAGGCATATTTTTGAACATCTGTGCATAGCACTACCATAAGCCAGAAAGATGTTCAGTGGAGCAAAGCAGCTTGGGCCAGAGAGAATAGCAGGGAGTATGTAAGGTCAAGACTGGAGAGTATTAAGGGCGGATCACCCCAGCTGCCTTTAACAGGCTATAACACCTATCCATGACAACACCACCTCCAGCTGAAATTATAACCCAAGAGTTCCCTCCAATAAGCCCATGCAATTTTTAAAGAAACTTTCTAAAGTGTCAGACCTTGAAAAGCAGAGATGCTGCAATGCGCATACCCCATATTCCCATCTCTCAGGCCACAAAGGGTTAAATTTCCCTTTAAAAAGTTAATGTAGAACTGATGGAGGTACAGAAAAAAAAATAAAAATGTTAGATCGGGGGAGAATCTATCCTATGCAGGAAGAGAATCTATTAAACCTGACTTGACCGGACCTGACCACAGTGATCCATGCCACGGTGACATCGTGGTTAGATTATTGTAATGCACTCTATGTGGGGCTGCCCTTGAAGACGGTTCGGAAACTGCAATTAGTGCAGAATATGGCAGCCCATGTAGTCACTGGAAGTAGGCAGTTCGACTCTGTCGGGCTGCTTCTCCGACGGCTGCACTGGCTGCCAATTCGTTTCCGGGCCCAATTCAAAGTGCTGGTTTTGACCTTTAAAGCCCTATATGGCTCGGGGCCAAGCTATCTGATAGACTGCCTACTTCCATACAGTCTGGCACGTCCCCTTAGGTCATCAGAGAAGGCCCTCTAGGGGCGGCGGCTAGAAATAGGGCCTTCTCAGTAGTGGCACCAACCTTATGGAATTCCCTCCCTTTTGATTTACGAACTGCTCCCCCTCCTTGGAGACCTTCCGGCGAGGAGGTCTGAAGAGTTTTTTGTTTAGAGAAGCCTTCTGAGTCTTTGACATTTTTAACATCTTGCTGGTACAAGTGGGGTGCTGCTGCTCTTATGTTCTTGCTTTTAATTGTAATAGTGGTCTCTTTTATTGTTTTTTAGATGTTGTTTTTATTAGTTTTAGTTAACTGTTTTTATTGTTTTTTAAAAAGTGATTGTTTTTTGTATTTGTATTTTATGTTGTTAGCTGCCTTGGGTCCCTTCGGGGAGAAAGGCAGGGTAAAAATATTGGAAATAAATAAATAAATATTACATACAATGTGCTCCCTATGCAGAAAAGTCATAGGAAGGACGTCAGGTTTTAGGCCAAATCGCAGCTCCTACTCTTGAGTACAAATTAGCCTGTAACTACACAATTATGTGTTTAGTGTCACATGTAGTTTGGCCCTTATTGCCAGGGGGACTTGTGACGGCCATCAGCTCGGACGTTTTTGTTTGCTTGTTTTAAGGATGAGAGGCTATTAGCCATCATTAGGTAAGAATGCAACCTCAGCATCCAGATGTGCTGCAAGTTATAGTTTGAGATGCTGATGACAAATTGTCTATCTATCTTCAGTCTGTCCTGTTGACACCTGCTAAAACCAGGCTTCTTGGACCTTTGCTCCGATTCAGCAAGGCAATTCCCACATTTTTATGAAGAGTAGACCTAGTGCTACCACATCTGCCACAGATGTAGCTTAGCCAATAATTAGGACTCTCTGGAGAAGACTCTGATGCTGGGAAAGATTGAAGGCAAAAGGAGAAGGGGAAGGCAAAGGATGAGATGGTTAGACAGCATCACCGATGCAACGAACATGAAAATGAGCGAACTCAGGAAGATAGTGGAGGACAGGAAGGCCTGGCGGGATATGGTTCATGGGATCACGAAGGGTTGGACACGACTTAACAACTGAACAACAACAACAACAACAACAACAACAACAACACCACACACACACACACACACACACACACACACACACACACACACACACACACACACACACACACACACACTGGGGTGGGCTGTGAAAAGGGATATGGACTGGGATCCCCAAGCCCAAGAAGTGACAGCTTTAGATGTACCTTGTCTAAGGCATGCATGGCAAACACAGGCCCATCATGAGCTTTCACTGTCTTAAGCAACAAAATATCTTTCCAGATGTAAATATCTCCTGTTGCAGATCCAGAGAAAACCAGGTCTTCTATTCGCCCGTAGGAAACACTCATCATGGTTTCCTGTTTCCCAATATGTCCAAAGATTCCACGTTTGGAGGTAAAGCCACCACCTGAATTGTGAAAACAGAGACATTATTTATTGCACTGCCTTTATACACTGCCCTTCCTCCAAGAAGCTCAGGATAGCGCCTACGGCTTCTCCCCGCCCCCTTGTATCCTCATAACAGCCCAGTAACATAGGTTAGGGGCTGAGAGATACTGACTGCCCCAAGGCTACCCAGTGAGCTTCACAGCGGAGAGGGGTTCTGGAGATTCCCACATCTAAATCAGTCACTCTAACGGTCTAACCATTATGCCACTCTAGCTCTATTAAGGAGCATGAACTGGGTTTGGACTGCGTTTTATGGAGGAAGAAACTGAAACCCAGGAGTATGAAATTTAACCAACAAGAATGTTAAAAACAATCTATTTGGTGGTGTTGTTTTTAAATGACTTTTAAAAAAGTAACAAAACTAGCAGCTCTCAAAAGAGCATTCAGTGATATCATCGACTCTATAATCCAAAACGACTACATGCAAAGTGCTTCGAGAGATGGAATCATGTGGAGGGTCTTAACATGGTCCAGCACATCGAGAGTTACATCAGCAGATTCCCAGAAGTGATTCCAACAAACATGCTTCTTTTAAAACTATACTGGAAACCTGATAATTGAGAGCCCATGAGGTCTATTGCTACACCTGGGCATAAGCGTGGTAATGAGTGCTATTGGGGGCATAGTGAAGCACAGCTGAGATGGGTAGCACTTTGAACAACATGAAATGGACCTTGATGAGGAAAACAACTTTAACACAATACAGTACCTGCTTGCTGCCAAAATTTGATGTGCTTCATTCCAACAGTCACCAGTTTATCAGCATGATGAGGGTTGCATTTCACCACAAATATTTTGTCTTTGTGACCCCTGTAATGAATTAAAAAGTTAAGGATGCATGAGATGTATCTTCTTTGTACTACTGGAGATTTGGGAGCACTGCAGTGTGTCTCTGTGTGTTAAACACCTGCAAAGAAATACTATACTGAAGTTATTTTCAATTGTTAGAAATGAAGAACCAAATAAGATGTTATGTTAAAAGTATATTTGCAGCACCAAGCAGCCGGGACACACACACGATTTTTGATAAGAAAATAGCGTGGGTGGAAAGGGTTAACCCCCCCCCCCCAATGTGCCACACTCCTGATGTGGATCAGGTCCCACATGGCTGTTTTTTTGTGAAGAAAGAGGTGTGGTTAGCCTTAGGGACAGTGTAAGCCATCCTGAAATCCTGGGAGGAAGAGTGGAATATAAATGCAATAAATAAAATAAATGACTGTGTGTGATTTCATATGTGTGTGTGATTAACAGCACAATCCTATGCACGCCCATCTAGAAATAAGGCCCACTTATTTCAATAGGCCTTACTGGCAGGTAAGTGTGCATGGAATTGCAGCCTTACAGACATTTTCTCATGTAATCATATAATTGTCCTATTGGTCTTGTAATTTGACTTGCTTTTTGGTGTTTTGCTGGAACTTACTATGCTAGTTGGATTCACCTTGCGGTAACAGGAGAAAAGTCTTAACGGCAGCGCTGTTCTCCTTTCCCCCAGGTCTACTCCTATGTCAGGGCCAAAGCTGGTAGACTCTGTCTGCTGTCACCAGGAGGACAAAACCAGGCAGACAGAGACCATCCTTGAAAGCCTCCCACCATCTGAGAGCCAGGATGGTGTAGTGGTTCTGGTGTTGGACTTAGACCTGGAAGATCCAGGTTCAAATCCCCGTTCAGCTATGAAGTTTCCTGGGTGACCTTGGGTAAGTCACTATCTCTAAGCCTAGCCTACCTCATAGGGTTGCTGTGAGAACAAAAGGAGGGAAGGAACCATGTACACCACCCTGTCTGAGCTCCTTGGAGGAAGGGCGGCATAAAAAAATACGGAAAATAAATAAATAAAAGTTACATCGCTGATTCCCACAGTTCTAATGCTACAGTCTAGGTCTGGAGGACAAAGGCAAGTCTCTGACTGATTTCAACCAACCGTAGGTATATAAGGAGTGAAAACTTAAAAGAGAGTTTATTAAAAGTACGTGCGTGCGTTGGAGAATGCAAGGAGAAAAGAATACAACAAACAGGATTGAGAACTGGCTTGGGTGTTGGCAGCAGTGCCCAGGTCTGGATCTTAGCAAAAAATCTGAGCAGGTGATTAAAGGCAAACCTAGAAGCAAATGAATTCCCTAAGGAACAGTCCCCCCAAAAGGGTTAAGAAGTAATCCATAAGAGGTGTAGAAGAAATACCAACACATTACATGGGAAAAAGGGAAAGAGGTCAAAGTAATTAACAGCACAATCCTATACAAGTCTACTCAGAAGCAAGGCCCACTGCGTTCAATGAAACTTACTCCCAGGAAAGTGTGCATAGGACTGCAGCTTAAGAGAACCATAAAGGGCAGCATATAAACCACTAAACAGATAAGCAAGCAGTTCTTAAATATTTAAGTAGTCTCAGAAGGACTGAAAGATCTGTGATAGGTAATTAAAGCCCATTAGCAGGCTAATTAGAAGGGCAAAGAATTAAAGCAATAATTCAAAGAACAATTAAAGTAACAGAAATAGGTCTCGCAGACATTTCTTCATTAATTCATGTTACATTTGTCTCGGTTCTGGGACTTGCCAATGCTCAGTTTTAAATCACTGCAGAAGGACTGCTAGAAGGTTTATAAGAAGTTAGCAAAGTTGTAGCTGTGTTGGGTGGGGGCACTGTTAATTTAAAACAATCAAGTTTCTAGCCCTTAGTCATGTTTCTATCCCTGCATCATGTCTAGTTCCTTCAAAGAGCTCAGGGCGGTTGTCTCCCCTGCCCCCTGTTTTAGCCTCACAACAACCTGCTGAAGTTAGGCAGAGAGGAGGCAACTGGCCAAAGACCATTCAGGAAGTTTTTTCATTGAATGGGGATTTGAATCCAGTTCTTTTTACTCCTAGGTCAGCACTTTAACCAGTGCTGTCAAAAGGCTTGAAAGAAGGCATGGGCAGTGCCAGGTGGTGTCACCCTGTCCATACCCGGCAAGGTCACAAGGTAAGAATGCTGCTTCAGTTCCCACAATTTACACAGGCCACATTTTTTTTTCTGGTGCACAATTCTGGGTTATCTACTTGGCACATACTTTTAATGTTTTAAATCTTTTTAACAACAAGTACACTCAGCCCTGTGTAACTTACACCACAATTTCACATGGCCACTGTTAATATGTATTTTTTTTATCCTAATCCACTTGGCGAGTTCAATGTTATTAATCCAACAACATTAACCTCTTTTGTTTCTAGGATTACAGGGACTCCCACTGAGGGCACAACTAGACATGATGGATGGCAACACAACACAACTTAAAAAAAAAGGTAAAGGTGACCCCTGACAATTAAGTCCAGTCGTGTCCGACTCTAGGGTGTGGTGCTCATCCCCATTTCAAAGCTGAAGAGCCAGCGTTGTCCGAAGACGTCATGTGGCCGGCATGACTCTCCTTGCTGCAGCGCGTAGCATGCAGCTGGAACATGGAGCGCTGTTTACCTTCCTGCAAGCGGTACCTATTTATCTACTCGCATTAACATGCTTTGGAACTGCTAGGTTGGCAGGAGCTGGCCAAGCAACGAGAGCTCACCCCGTCGCGGATTCGAACTGCCGACCTTTCGATCGACAGCTCATGGTTCAGTGGTTTAACCCACTGCGCCACACCAAATCCCTATAAAGAGCAGGTGGGTGTGGGGAAGATTTAAAGTGGACATGCATGGGCGGATAACGGAACCCTCACCTTGCCCATGCTTTCCATTACCTGGTGGGGGTTACTTCTGGTCATGGATCCCTACAGGGAGAAAAACAGCTTTTAAAAAAGGTTTTGGTGGGAGGGGAAGAATGAGCAATGGAAGGGTTCTCTGGGTCTACCTACTCATGCTTTAACGTCCCCCAACCTCTGCTTTTTGCGATTCAGCAGAGACCGGATTCTGACAACTAGCATCTCTCTCAATCGGTGGAGGGGGCGACCAGGTGACGCGTCCCGGAGGCAAGTACACACAAACCCCGCCGCCATGTGCGCCCGCCCTGGGGCCCCCGCCCCCCCCTAAGGCACTGAGGGTCCAATCTATCCAAATTTCCAGTGCTGATGCAGCTGCGCCAACAGGGCATGCACTGCATCCTGCAGTGGGGGGGGGGGCAGTCACGGAGGTCTCCCCAAGGTAAGGGAACATTTGTTCCCTTACATCAGGGCAGCATTGCGGCTGCATCAGCACTGAAACATTGGATAGGATTGGGCTCCAAAGTGCCTAAGCAAGTTGTTCTGTGGGCCACCAACGTATAGCAAAGTTCAATTGTATGTAAGATTTCAGCTTAATATTTTTCATGAATATAAAAAACCTCCCTACTCAGAGGCGTCACTAGACGCACGTCACCCCAGAGCGGGGTGCGCGCGTCACCCTAGTGACGCCTCCCCCGACACACCCCCTTTTAAATCTTTGGCAATTTTGGGGGGGCGCCCGACAGGGCCCCCGCTCCGGGCGCCCCCTCAATGGTTGCAGCCAGCTCGGGGACGTCTTCCCCGGCCGGCTGTCCTGGGCCTTCTGAGGAAGGCCCACTGCGCGAACGCTATTTATAACGTTCTTTTGCACGTGCGCAGACTGTTGCTGAGGGAAAAGCGCAGTAAATAACGTTCGCGCAGCGGGCCTTCCTCAGAAGGCCCAGGAGTGCAGACCCGGGAGGACGCTCCGAGGCCTTCTCCCGGCCTCGGAGCCTCCCGGGTGACGCGCGGGTCGCGTGTCACCCTTCTGCGCGCGTCACCCTGGGGCGCTCCGCCCCGCCCGCCACGCTATAGTGACGCCCCTGTCCCTACTTTAGGAAGGTATACCCTGAATGTAGTCAGAGAAATGACTGAGACCCATGATTTACCCAAACACTGCCATGTGCAATTTATTTACTTTTTAATTGCAATTTAATAGCTGAAATGGTAACCAAGCAGATACTTGCCCAAATTTCTCACAAAAGCTTCTTAACCACTGCTGGGTTAGCGGCTAAGCTCCAGAGAGCAAATTAAAGATTATTTTTTATTTTTTAGAAAATGGTGATTTGAGTTTAGAATAGTGAAGATAAGAGTAATGGGCAGGACAAGTGCCTGGGCAGAAATAGCCACAGAGACTTGAAAATCTATTTATACCAAATGAAAATCCCACCACTGAAACTGCACAGCAGATGTACTCTGCAAGGGAATTGCTATTCCAGCACAGCAGGAGGGTGAATATAGCTTATTTGATTCAAATGCTTTTGACAATGCCGAATCAAAGGACAGAAGAATATAAGGCAAATTTCACCCTGACATGAAGATTTCAATGCATACAGATAAGCAAGCCCAGAAATGTCCGAACAAAAGCATGGTGCTTTACTAATATGAAAAGTGGGGCGGGGGGAAGAGGAGGGAATCATAATGGGATGCTTTTCCCTGTCTGTGCACCCAACGTTTTGGTCAGAATGTGTGTAAAGCGCAGAGATGGATATTGCATGAGCAGTACTTTAGAAAAAAATACTTTAGAATACAGTCTCCTGTATTCACAGCCTACACACTTTGCAGGTATAAGCAAGGCTACAAAGTATGCTGACCACAGTATTCCCAACTCTACGCATGAGATGCGCTGCACACATTCTGACCAATGCATGCAGGCTGGGTGCATGGGCAGGGCAGTAATTCCAATCCCCTTCATGGATAAGGAACATATGTATAAGGCAGTGGTTCTCAAAGTTCTCCCCATGAGGCAGGGAGAACTTTGACGGTGCAATCCTTACAAATCCCCAGGCGATGGAACGAGCGTTCCGTCGCCGGGGGATGTCACGAACGTGCCGTAAAGCGCAATGACTCTCGAGCAAGGAAGGCCAGTGCAGGGGCCGGCCTCCCTTGCTCTGGCACCAGAGTGCCCCGTCGGCTGCTGGACCAGGTAAATCGGGATTGGGCGGGTGGGGGGGGGGCATTTCGCCGGGCCAGGGAGGGGGCCATTTGCCCAGCTAGCCCGGGAGGGGGCGGGGGATGACTTCGGCCATATCCCGGCCCCAGCCGGGCAGTGCGACTGTTACATGGCCTCCTCTTACTTCCGCCAGCAATTTTGCTGGTGGAAATCCGAGGAGGCCGAGAGGGCTTGCCCCGAGCACCCCCTCCCCCAAGGAGACCTCCGGCCCAGCGCCAAATTTGCCGCTGGTGCACAGGATCTGTCAGGCAGGCCTGGGCCGCCGGCCGGATCCTTACGCAGGATTGCGCTGTGAATCTCTGCAAGGGTGGGGACAGTGGAGGCAGTTATCCCACGGATTGCGCTGTCGCTGGGGGAAAACGTGTGCTTGCTTAACTCACTGGGGGTCCTGATGGCTTCCAGGGGGTGCAGGGAGAGCTTTAGATCACCGCTCCGAGCAATTTACAAAAACTCGAAGTGGTCATAAATAGCTGCGGAGCGGCAATCTAAAGCTCTCCCCGCAACCCCCCCGGAAGCCTCCGGTAAGTCCGAAAAAAATTTTTTTTTCTGCCGGCGGCGATCCCCAGGATCCTTAAGTTGGCAGGAGACAGCATCCTGTTCCATTGGTGGGTCACAACCCAACAGTTTGAGAACCGCTGGTATAAGGCCGACAGTATTTTATTTTAGCCCTAGAAACTGCATCCCAAAATTCTGACTGACAGTATAAGTACAAACAAACAACTCAGGCTATTCTGTCAACGTGAGAAGAGTCTTACCTGGTTGCTGCCATCTTTTCTCCTTTTTTCCAGTCCCAGAGTACTATGGTATGATAATCATCTAACCCAATCGACGCCAAGCATTTCCCATCAGCTGTGCAAAAGCAATTTCCAACATCAAAGTTAAAAAAATTCTTGACTTAAAATGTGATTAACAGCTTGTGTAACATGGAACATTTATTGCAAATGTTACGAATAAGTGCTCAAGGAGATCAAGGAGCCTGAGAGAAGTAATGTATTCTGCTTTAGTCAGACCCCACGTGGAATACTGTGTTCAGTTCTGGGCATCATAGTTTAACAGCACAATCCTGTGTAACTCTTGCACCGGTGTAACAGTAAATCCACTGGTGTAAATGCACTTATGCTAGTGTAACTTGCCGTACGTTCACGGATGCAGGACGGACACTGGTGTAACCCCCCTCTGACGCCGCACATGCACAGTTTGGATGCACGACAGACGCTGCTGCAGCTCCGCCAGCGCAGGGGACATTCTGGGGGCATTCGGATGCCCCCTGCGCGGCGGAGGTGCACTGGTGTCCGTCCCGCGTCTGAACTGCGCATGTGTGACATCCGAGGGGGGGGTTACACCGGTGTCTGCCCTACGTCCGTCAGCGTATGGCAAGTTATACTGGCATGTGCACTTACACTGGTGTAACTATATGTCATATTTGCAAACTATATTTGCAATAAACTGTTACACCGGTGCAAGAGTTACACAGGATTGTACTGTAAGAGGGATATTTTTAGATTGTGAGTCCTTTTGGGACAGGGAGCTAGTTAATCATTTGATTTTGTCTGTAAACCGCTTTGTGAACTTTTTGTTGAAAAGTGGTATATAAATACGGTTAATAATAATAATAATAATAATAATAATAATAATAATAATAATAATAATAATATCATCAAATAGCTGGAGTGGGTCCAGAGGAGGTTGACGAGGATGGAGGGGGGGGTGTACTGAAGACCAGTGGCGTCACTGTGACGTGCGTCACCCCAGAGCGGGGGACGCGCGTCACCCCCCCGACTCACCCCCCCGACTCACCCCCCCTACAGAAACTTACCTTTTCCGGTGCTCGTCACCCTCCGGGAGCCGGCCAGGAAGTGCTCCAGGGCCTTCTGAAAAGAAGAGGCCCTGGAGCGCTTGCGTTAAAACGCGAACTTTGAAGATTTTCGTGCATGCGCAAACCCTTTTCTGAGGGCAAGGGCCTGCCCTCTTGCCCTCAGGAGGGTCTGCGCATGTGCGAAAATCTTCAAAGTTCGCGTTTTAACGCAAGCGCTCCAGGGCCTTCTGAAAAGAAGAGGCCCAAGAAGGGCAGGCCCTTGCCCTCAGAAAAGGGTTTGCGCATGCGCGAAAATCTTCAAAGTTCGCGTTTTAACGCAAGCGCTCCAGGGCCTCTTCTTTTCAGAAGGCCCTGGAGCGCCGGCCGGGCCGGACGCTCCCCGGCCTTGGAGCGTCCGGCCTCCGGAGGGTGACACGCGCCGTCGCGGAGGTGATGCACGTCACCCCTTGGCGCGCGTCACCCCCCGGCGCCCTGCCCCGCCCGCCACGCTACAGTGACGCCAGTGCTGAAGACCACGTCTTATGGTTGAGGGTGCTGAGCATGTCTAGTTTGGAGAAGAGACAATTAAGAGGGGACATGATAACTATCGAAACATATCTGAGGGACTGCCATGTGGAAGATGGCGCAGATTTGTTTTTGGCTGCTCCAGAGGGCAGAACCAGGACACTGGTTTTAAATTACAATTATACAAAAATTACAATTTTTATATATGATAGCTGCGGCAAGAATTTTATATGCACAATATTGGAAGAATTCGGAGATACCTTCGCTGGAAGATTGGTGGCTGAAAGTCTTGGACTATGCTGAAATGGATAAACTTACAATTTTAATTAAGGAAAAGTCAGTTAACTTTTTCGTGAATAATTGGAAACCATTTATTGACTTTTTAAGAGAGAGAGAGAGAGAGGAATGATGTGATGATATGTGGATTTAATGAATAGAATGTGGGTGTTGTTTTGGCTTAGTTGGAAATTATATGTAGAAAATAGTGAATAGTATGCTAGTAGGATGTATTGCTTCGCGCTTGCTATAACTTTATGAAATATGTATTGTTTTTATGTTTTAATATATCAATAAAATATAAATATATTAAATTACAACAAGGGAGATTTTGATTAAAGGTTAGGAAGAACTTCCTGACAGTACAAACTGTTCAGCAGTGGAAGAGTCTGCATGGGAATTTGGTAGACTCTCCATTGCTGGAGGTCTTTAAGCATAGGTTGGATAGCCACCTATTGGGGATACCGTGGTATGTGGACAACCTGCACTGGCAGGGGGTTGGAAGATGATCTTGTATGTCCCTTCCAAGCGTATCATTCTATGCTGATAACAGTGTAAGTTGGACAATTTACAGTAGTAAATGCCATTTTCACTGCAACAATGATCCACTGTCAATCACAGCATGTATAGATCTGTCTACACCAGAGGTTCCCAGTCTTCACAGAAAGGGGACTCCTCAGTAGCACATTCTATGTGACCCACTTCCATGACTGGCCACCTGCCATCTGCCTCCTCAACGTCATTCAGTCTGCAAAAGTTACAGAGGAAAGGGCCAATGGATGTATTAAAAAAAGCCAGGGATAATAAAATCCAAGAAGTCTTTTCTGAGACCTTTAAGGCTGAGTAATGTGTGCAATTCCATAACAGAACAAAGACATGCCAACAGTATATCCATGTAATTCTTACTTTATACATCTATCCCACGTTCTTTAAAGAAAACACAGACACGCTAGAATAATCTTTTGTCTTACCAATGGAGTTCATACCTGCTTAGCTTCAGCAACAGGTGCTCCCTGGACTAAAATCAAATGCCAGCTATTGGGCTTTATCATGCCAAACCAATGACACAGCTAACTGCACATCCATCCATCATGAAGTTTCCCACAGTGTGATGGGGAACCTCGTTCTCTATTTTTGGAATTACTGCTCAGTACAACAGGTTTGCAAAGACAGGGGGAGGCTGGAATGTGTGTGTGTCTGTGTGTCCCACTGGCTTACTGAACTTGTTGGGGAGGAGAGCTGGCTTAGGAAGTAGCTACTGTGAATCAGATCAGCTGCTGCTGAGCGGATTTGAGCGAGGGTGTAATCTCCCATAAAACATACAACACATCCGAGATGCACAGCCCAGCTGGAGTGAGCCATTTGCTCCCAAATAAAGTATTTCCCCCACAGTGAAGATTTTAACATTTTTTTTAAGAAAACCACATTTAAAAAAAGAAAACAAACAAACAAACAAACAAACCCTTAATACTTAGAGCTATAAACTGTGAGAAATTCACATCAGATGAGCTACATAACCATATTAACCTGTTATTATAAAGAGGTATTCTTTATTATAGTTACAAAGCACCCAAAACCACGAGGCCACACAAAACTTAAAAGTGAAACAGACCCTGTCCTCAGGTTGATCAAAGACAAGACACATAGGGGAGGACCCAATCTGAACAATGTCCTTGAATAAAGAGCCAGGATGGTGTAGTGGTTTGGGAGTCGGACTTAGACCTGGAAGATCCAGGTTCAAATCCCCGCTCAGCCACGAAGCTTCCTGGGTGACCTTGGGCCAGTCACGATCTCTTAGCCCCACCTACCTCACAGGGTTGTTGTGAGGACAAAAAGGAGGGGAGGAAATATGTACACCACTCTGAGCTCCTTGGAGGAAGGGCGGTATAAAAATGTGAAAAATAAATAAATAAAATAAAATAAAGAATGCCCAGCAGTTATTGTTAATGGTACACAGTTATGAACGCTGCTATGACGGAAGAGGAATGCAACTAAAGTAAAAAAAAATGACGTTTGGGTTGTGTGAATGCATGACCAACTCCAAAGGACGGCATGGTGAGCCAGATGCCAGGGTCCCGAGGTCAACAGAGGGCACCGTGTTAAACTAAGAAGCTGTGTGAAAATTTCAAGCAAAGGCATCAGATAGTCTTACAAGCCAATCCTGTGTAAGATATGGCTGCCGGCCTAAAAGGCCAGCCGCCGTATCCTATCCAGGTCCCAGGTTGCCCCTTCCCTTAGTGCAAGTGGCCTGAGGCCTTATAGGCCTACTCGAATGTACGCCAGCACGGGATCTGGCGTACATTCGAGCCCTCCATGTTGGTCATTGCTTGCATAAGTCATTTGAACAGTGCTGTAGGAATGGCTGGGGTGGGGCCCGGGCAGCACGCGGGGGGACAGCTTACGTGCAGCTGGGGGCAGCAAAATGACAGTGGCAAAATGGCAACAGTGGCAACGGCAAAGAAAGCAGCGATCGAGATGGAGGAGGAGCCAGGAGAAGGCTCCTGCCACCTCTGCGCCACGGTTTGTTTTGGGGGGCCCTCCCGCCCAGCCCCCAACGGGGGGGCTTGCATTGGGCCACGTTACTATGACTCTGCATCTGAGCAAAGGACTCTACATACTGTACATATAAGAATATAAGAAGAGCCCCACTGGATCAGGCCAAAGGCCCATCTAGTCCAGCTTCTTGTATCTCACAGTGGCCCCACCAGATGCCTCTGAGAGCACACAGCCAACAAGATTACCTGTTTCCTGTTGTCACTCCCTTGCACCTAGCATACAGAAAAAAACTACTTCTAAAACCAGGAGGTTGCTTATGGCTTGTAACTTGTGATGGTCTTTTCCTTCATAAATCCCCTATCCAATCCCCTTTTAAAGGCATCTAGGCGAGGTGCCATCACCACATCCTGTGGCAAGAAGTTCCACAAATTACCGTATTTCTTTGAGTCTAAGGCGCCATCGATTCTAAGGCGCATCTTAATTTCAGGAACACCAGCAGAAAAAAAACAAAAACCATCGATTGCAAGACGCACCTCCTTCCTGCTCAGCACCAACTCTCCCCAGCTTGCCTGCCATGATAGTCCGATTTTTACTGCGCCATTTTGCCCCCTCTGCTCAGCAGCGAGCTCTCTCTTCCTGAACCTGAGAGCTCACCCCAGCATGCCCCGCGTTGCAGCTGATGATCTCCTCACTGCATTTGAGCAGTGCCTTTGCGGTACGCCAGAAAATGCAATTTCCTTACTTACCAGGGCTTGGGGGAGCTTCAGGGAGGCCTGCACAATCCTCTGCAGGCCTCCCCAATCTTCAGTTCAGTAAAAAACAGCGAATTTCAGCCATTTCCGGTTTTTGTGAAAACTGAAAATGGCCAAAATCGCTGTTTTTCACCAAACTGAAGATCAGGGAGGCCTGCAGAGGGTTATGAGGCCTCCCTGAAGCTCCCCCAAGCTCCAGTAAGTAAGGAAATTGCATTTTGGGGTGCTTTTTAGAGACCTTCGATTCTAAGATGCACCCCATTTTTTTAAATGCTTAATTGGGAAAAAAACATGCGTCTTAGAATCGAAGAAATACGGTAATTACATGCTGGGTGAAGAAATATTTTCTTTTGTCTGTTCTAACTTTCCCTCCACCCAATTTTAGTGCATGTCCCCTGCTTCTGGTGTTGTGCGAGAGGGAAAAAGAACTTCCCTCTATCCACTTTCTCCATCCCATGCATAATTTTATACATCTCAATCATGTCCCCCCCTCTTCATTAGATTTTTAATAAACTAGTTATATTTTGACCTTTAGTCTGCCTGGTTCACGGGTAATCCAGTGGATTGTCACATCTCTTCGCTCTGCAGGTGCTTCTGTGGGGTTGATTGTTACTAAGAACCCCTGAAGCTCAATGCTCTCCTGGGAGGGTTCCCCCTCCCAGACCGCTCCCCTCTGCTTGGCTTCTGTAGCCCAGGATTGTGGCAGCAGATACAATCCCTCTTCAGCTGTTAGTTCAATAAAGGGGAAATGGAAAGCAGGAAGGGGTATGTGTGCGCTAACCACCAGGCACTACTCTCCTAGGTCAGCCTGCCTTCTCTTGGTAGCTTCTTTCCCTGACAGGAAGATTCTCAGACAGCAGTCTGAGTAGAACAAACACAGAGTCATCTGTATAGAGTTAAATTAATTGACTTTCAGTGTAATTCAGTCTGTGGTCACCGGCTGCTCCGCCACTCCTGGGCGTTGCAAACGTGCCGTAAGGCACGTTTCTGACACCCGGAGAGTAGGTGGCACCGGGGCTGGCGCTGCTCACTCTCCATCGGAGAGAGGATGCTGCCAGGAGACGCAGGTAAGTTCTGTGCCGGGCATCGTGAGGAGGGTGGAACAGGAGGGGGTGATTGGCCTGCTGGGCCTGGGTTGGACTCTGCCAGATCCTATCCCCCATTCCAGGTCTGGCCGGCGTTACACGGGTCCCTCGGATTTCCGCTGGCCATTTTGCCGGCGCACATCCAAGAAGACCCATAGGGGTAGCTGGGGTATTACCTTGAAGGGATTCATTACCCAGGCTATGGCCTTTCTTGTGAATTAATTTCTTTATCACTAAAGAAAGTAATTGTCTCCTTCCATGTGGTACTATATCACTATTTTCCTAACTAATTGTTATGACAACAGGATAATTGTCTGGTGACAAAGAGAGTTAAGAGTGAAATTGGATGTTGTGTAACTTACTGGAGACACAGAGTTGCTGCCTTTCTGTATCTCTGTCTCTTTCTTGCCAGCGACATCCAGATTAACAAAACATGTGACATGATGCTGCATGCTCTGCATTTACCCACCCGCATCCGGAAAACCAATGATGCAAGGCAGGGGTGGGGGATGGACAATGCGATAACATCGCATCCCACGTTATCGCATCATACCACAAGTTACAAGAAAGAGACGGAAAAGAGACATGGAGCAGCAGCAGCTTAGTTTTATACAATAAATCATTCCATCCTTAGCCAGCTCTGAGGGGTTGCGAAATTCTGAGGCCACGTTGGTGCGGCTGCTTCTACTTCTATTTTATCTCATGTTGCAGTGTATACATCTATTCTTTTCTCCATAAAGGATACCTCTGCTTTTTCCCCTCTGAAGAAGCCTGAAATGGCAAGCCTGAAATGGCAAGCCAGAAAATTATGTGAGGGAGGTCTCCAACAGAGCAAACAGAATCGTGTGTAAAGAATTTGGTTCATTTTCCATTCTGATTTCAGTCAATTGCTGCTTACCTGAGAAGTCCAGTGCACACACTCCTCTTTGGTGCTGGCTTTTCAGAAGTGACAAACATTTAAGTGTCTGTGTATCCCAAACATGAATAGCAGCATCTCTCCCAACCTAAATGAGAGAGCATAAGAACGTAAGAAGAGCCCTGCTGGATCAGGCCAAGGGCCCATCTAGTCCAGCTTCCTGTATCTCACAGCGGCCCCACCAAATGCCTCGGGGAGCACACAAGACAACAAGATATTGATCCTAGCAGCTATGATAAAAACTAGACAGTAATTATTTTTAGTACTGATGCTAAATCTTTACAAATCATTAGACCGCCGAATCCTAACCCCTTCTTGGACCCAATTCCACAGTGTGGGTCCACACAGACCTGTGCCAGCTATTTAGCGCAGTTCCAAGTAGACAACCCCCCCCCATGCCACAGAGGTTTACCCCATGTAAGGGAACTATTGTTCCCTTACCTAGAGGAGACCTCCGCAACTGCCCCCCCCCCTCGCAGAATGGGCTCAAAGTTTATCTTCATGCTTCCGGTTCTACAGCCCTCTTACCAACCAGCATTTGTTAGCACTGACTGCTACAACCTTTTTCTTGAAGTCATCCCCAGTTCATCTCTCCCCCTGCGTCTGCTTTTCTTCCTGCAACGCTTACAGTCTCAGTCTCTTCAGTCCTTTGCTTTTCTCGTCTTCTTTCGGCTTTTGGCACTTGCTCCACTGAGCTCTAGCCTTTAAGCGCTTCTCCTCTCCTCTCTGTAGTCTATTTTGGGGTGATCCTTTGACCAGCACTATCATGCCGATGATTCATATACCATTATCTTCATTCCTACTTGCTTCTCCCTAGCCAAACTAAATCAAATTGATTGTATGCTTTATACTCTTGGATGTCTAACCATCAATAAAATTTAACATTCCCCAAACTGAATCTCTGTATTTCCTTTCAAACTTTCCCCAATCGTTTTGTTTCTCTTTACTACAAAACCATGTTCTCTTCTCTGTCACTTAAGTGTATTATGTGTCTTGGACTTCTCTTTTAACCCCATACAGGAGGAGTCTATAAATCAGCATTTCGCAACAGTTATCTGTACTAAGTAACCCACCACATTTTAAATATAGAACTGAAAATATTATGCAGCTTGCTTTCGTTTTCTTCATAGCTCCACAGCTTTCTTGACAGACTTAAATAAATCTAAGCATGTTTACTTGCAACTAAGGCCGACTGAGATCAAGAGGACTTACTTCTGATTGGTATTATGAACAACATAACTATCATTTAATGGTGATAAGTCTGTGGCACTGAACAGTTTTGCATGTTTGCAATGCTAATTACAACATGTTTGCATATCTGCCAACTTGCTCATATTTCCTCTGCCTTGTTCTGGGGTTATTCCTCCCTACTTGTGTTTTTGCTTTTGGCTTCAACATATACCTGATACTAGAGGATCAGCACTGCAGGTGAATACAAAAATTAATACTAGAGCGCAAAACATGTAATTTGTCCCACAACCCAGAAGGCTCTGCGTTTCATGGGTAGATAGACAGGTGGGTCTGGCTAGCTGCTAATCTAGAAAGGACAATTACTGCCAGAGTAGTGGTAACTACAAGATTACCATACGATCCACATTTGGACATCATCTTCAGATGCTAGCACAGTACAAAATCAAGCATGGATCACAAGGAATTGTGAGGACAAAGGGTTCTTGTATATATTGATTCCCCTTCTTGACTCCTGCAACAAATGTATTGTTGACTCCAATTCCTTTCCCTCTTCCTGTAGTCACTTTGGAGACAAAGGGTGAGCAGAACCCCCTCCCCATTTACAAAATGTCTGTTCTGGGGTGAAAAGGTAAATGGATTCTGAGACATGTAAAAGGGGTGCACGCTCTTGCACATTTTTTTGGAGCCCAATATTTCCCCTCTTCCCATGGTCACTTTGAAAGTGAAATGTAGCTTAGCCTCCCTTCATCCCTGAAGCAGTCATGGGATGGAGAAGAGGGCATCTTATCACTTCCCACCTAGTCAACACAGTTTCCTGTCCCTGTGGGACCAGGACTGGTATGTGCATATTGCTTTCTGCTTCTGGGGCCTGTCTGGGGGGAATTGGGCATGGACAGAGGTCATTCAGCCCCCTTCAACATTGTGAAAGCATAGGGGCTCCCTAGTGTTGGTGGAGATTACTTCCTATCCTTCCCCCCCCCCCCCCGGCTATTGGGTTACTCTCATATGTAAGGTAAAGGTATCCCCTGCTCGAAAGTCAGTCGTGTCAGACTCTAGGGTGCAGTGCTCATCTCCGTTTCTAAGGCCGAAGAGCCAGCGCTGTCCGAAGATACTTCCATGGTCATGTGGCTGGCATGACTAATGGAACGCTGTTATCTTCCTGCCACAGCGGTACCTATTTATCTAATTGCAATTTCTTGCTTTCGAATTGCTAGGTTGGCAGGAGCTGGGATAGGAGACGGGAGCTCACTCCATCACACGGCACTCGGGTCTCAAACTGCTGTCCTACCGACCTCCCAGTCTGCAGTTCTCCGTCTCTGGTCTGCAGTTCTCCACTGCGGCCCCTGATATTCTCATATGTACTTCCTACTTAAAATGATATAGGGATTGAATCTGATACTGGTACTAACTACCTAACTGTCTCTCTATAAATAGTAAGGTCTGAAAAGGTAAACAAACATAGGAGCAGTAACAATACTACTATGACACTGACAGCACAACCCTACCAATGTCCCACATGTCCCAGACACATGTCCCACTGAGTGCAATGGAACTTACTCTCAGGTAAGCGTCTACGGCATTGCAACTGGAAGCACAGCATTCCAAAGAAGGTAGGTGTATTAACTACATGTTACAAAAAGGCCAGTAAATGAATAGTAAATGGGAAAAAATCTCTCTTTCATATCAGATTTGTTAGCATCATTGCATGTAAATATTCACCTGCCCAGTAGCAACATAGTCTTTCACTGGATGGATGGCTAAGCTGAGGATATCATCATCATGACCAAGATAGAGTCTTTGGGTGTGTTGCTGTCTATTATACACAACAGCAACAGCAGCAATATGGTAAACCACCTCTCCAGTCTGTGTGTAGAACAAATTGTTTCGACAGTCATAGCCTCTGTAACTGAAATGAATAAAAATAATAATTAGAAAATATATGCATTTTGGTCCTTGAAAATTCTGGAAGCAAAGGATGTCAGGTCATGATCCTCAGTGCCTTTATGCTGATGCAAGTTTTGATCAAATCAATGGGACTTGTCTTAAGTAATGTATTTAAGACGAAGGTTTCAAGAGATCAGTATTAGAGATAGTACATTAACCATAAGGTTGGGATGTGAAACTGGGATGATAAAAAATGTCACAGGCTGCAAGCTCCTAACAGCAATTAAGTGTTTCCTGTCATGTTCACAATGATTAATAGGTAATGTCTTATAATTTATTATTCTTTTGGTGATGGTGGCACCAATCCTTGTTTCCAAGCCTGTTGTTTTTCCAATTTCATTTTGAATTATCAGCTAACCTAGATCTTCTGATTTCCATAGATAATATTAAGGACTTTGTCGCTCTGACTTGTAGGTTGATGAACTGAAATAATTATTAAAACAATTGAAAGGTTTTTGGGCTAAACGGCCATGGTCTACGTTTAATGCAATTAAAAATTTAAAAACTAAAAATTAAAAAACAACAAAAAGACTAAAAACTAAACCCTTACATTTCGCCTACTGCTATGGTTGGCTTCCTTAGAGGCTGCAAGTTTTTCAACGACTCTGCGCTCACCGGTTCTTATAAAAGTTGGAAATAATTAACCACTAATTGAGAATATCACTGTCAGCTCTAACTGGTTCCTTACCCTCCGTGTCATTACATTCTTTAGGGCTAGTAATTATAAGTTACTTACAGCCTGATCCTGCCTAACTATAGGCCGGCGGGGCGAGCGCTCCACCGTCCTAGGGTGTCATAAATGTGCCAGAAAGCACGTTTTCAGCACCCAGAGAGTAAGCTGTGCTGACGCAGAAGCTGGCACTGTTTACTCCATCACCTATCTGGACTTGCGCTGGCAGCAGCAGCAGGTGAGTGCTGCGCCGGGTGGTGCAGGGGGAGGGCAGGGGTGTGGGGAGGGCAGGCAGGGGCGGCGAGGGAGGGGGCCATTGGCCAGCTCGGGCTGGGAGGGAGCAGGAATATCGGTGCTCGGTTGCGCTGATATCTTATGCTCTGTTGCAGCCAGCCTTACACGGTCTCCCCGGTTGTGCGCCAGCTTCAGAGCTTGCGTGCATCTGAGGAGGCCCATTGTGGCCCGCGTTGCTTACACCAGTGGAAGGGGGTGAATGTCCCCTTCCCCCGAGGTGAGCCTAGGCCACGCTGGTGCAAGCTGCAATGGCCTTAGGATACAGCAGCCGGCCATTTAGGCCGGTCGTGCAAAGTTACACAGGATTGCGCTGTTACTCTCATAGTTTCTTCTTTCTTATTCATGTCATTTTTGTGTTTATATATTTCTATTGCCACTATACATACGTACATGATAATGCTGTTAGAGACAACACAGCTGCTTGTTCAAAGACCACCTTGTGCCCTGTTGCTACTGAATGTTCCGCAATTGCTGATGTATCGATTTGTTTCAGGCAGCAATATCTTTCATGTTCTTTTATTCAAGTATGCACACTCCTTTTTGTAGTGCTGATATAAACCTTTCCACAACAGCACGGAATCCGGTATACCCCTGCCTGGCAATGTAGATCTCTCTTATCCTTAGGTAGTTGCAAGATCTGCTGCAGTTTTGTTGTTGGTTTGTAAATCGTCTTTAATGTTGAATTTCTGCAGTAGCTTACCAATGCGATCAGTTACATGTTTAAAGCCATAAAAAGCTTTGCAACAGCATAGCACTTGCCGGTGTTGGCATGGAGGCCTGCACTGGCCCATGCGCGCCAGAAGAAAGAGCAGCGTGGGATGGAGAAGGCAAGTTTCACGCTGAGTGGCACAAGGGCTGAATGGGGCAGGGGATGGGTGGTGACAAGGTTGGAGGGTGGGTGGATCAGGCCCAGGAGGGGGGTGGGATTGGTGGCGCTGGCGCACGCTGCATCCTATCCCCTCCCGGCCCCAATCCACTGACACAAGGCAGTGTGGACTTGAACCAGCTATTGAGTTTGTGCAGGTCCAAGTTGCCCCATCGCGGCTGCTGGGGCTTACCCTTGACCAAGATGACAAATGTCCCCTTACCCCACGGAGACCTCCAGCCGCCATTATTCCTGCGTAGGATGCAAGATAGCTCGTGCTGGCCCCGCTGCATTGTTGCACAGGAAGTTAGGTAGGATTGGGTTGACAGAACTGATTGACAGAATATTGTTTTTTAAAAAAAAACTAGAAGCCAGTTTGGAACTTAGTGTTGAAAAATGGGGGAGTGAATAAATTAAAGCATTAAAAACCATTCCTACCTGCAATCCTAGACACATGTACCGGGAAATAAGTCCCATTAAATTCAATGGGGCTTACTTTTGAGTAGACATGCTTAGGATTGCACTGTTGGTTTATTGTTGTTGGGTTGTTAAATTGAAAGGACAGGTGAGGCCATCACCATAACCTTTGGCCAACCTTTCGACATGAATGCTCCTGGACCTTTAATGGTTGTATAGGTGAGGGCATTTCAGCAGGTGCAGCTGCTTTAGCAGAACCATCAGCAATTGCAGCTGCGAAGATTCTGTCTTCTATACAACTCTTAAGAACACAGAGGCCCTAATGTTGGATGGTTGGCCAACACTGCCATAAACACCCTAATAGAAAATTCGTTCTTTCTAAGTTAAAAATGTGTTTCTTGGTTTTGTGATAACTCCAGAGATAGCATCTGGATTAGCAGCCCAATCCTAACTTATTAGGATTAGATAAACAGCCCATTCCTAACTAAATCCCCCCCCCCCCCGTTGATGCAGGTGGGGCAGTCCCAAAGGTCTCCTCCAGGTAAGGGAGCATTTGTTCCCTTGCCTGGAAGTAAGACTTTGCTGCCCGAATGGATCTACTGGGACCTGCGCCAGCGATTTTACTGGTGCAAGTCTGAGTGGACCTGGGAAGGCAGATAGAGACTGGGAAGGGGGGTAGGTTATCAGCAGTGTGGCTGCTGCTACTGTCACCTTCCTGACCTTGATCCGTCCCCTCACTGCCCCATTCCACCCTCTCCCTGCCCTGTTCCACCCTCCTGCACTGACTTACTAATGCCACGGCTCATTTGCCGCTTGCAGCAGAGGCCCAGCTGTGTTTATAGAACCATTTGTGACAGCCATAAAGCACGCTGTCGCCATTCGTGACAGCCACTGGAATACAAATTCTGGCAGCGCTGCAGTCCAATAGGATTGAGCCCTTAGAGACTCTTTCTAGTTTTGCCAAGAACAGATTACCGTTTCCTGTAAAATGCAGTCTATAAAAGCAAAAAGACAAGCTCAGTCACTACTAAGAAGTAATGATACCCATGTATAAATTGCAGCTTTAAACTGTCCTCAGGGGCTCGCTCTCTTTTAAGGAAGGGCACTGAATGGTTTTTCTCTTTGCTTTGCTGTTTCAGCTGAGGTAGATCTTCTTTGTAAACCTAAAAGAATAACAGTTTCACTTAATTATATATTCCCAATCCATTTATTCATGTTGCTTATTGTTATGTGTGTCACCAGCATGCCTAACAATTTATAAGATCAGTGTCATTATCCTAAAATTCATGACAAAACCAGCTTTTTGGAGAAGGCTGATTTCTTTGTTTTATGGATATCATAGAGTTATAGAAGATCAGACCAAATCACCTAAGGAATGGTTTTGACATCTGGTATTTTTCTACCACCTTAATTGTGTGTTTTTTAAAATAAAATTTATGTAGATCATCGCATAACTATGAATTAATTTCTTCAACACGTTCTGGTGACATATTCAATCACTGCAAGAGATTTAAGTGGTCTTTAACAGTCTCAAGACCTAGGAGAAAGAGCTACACTGTTAACATGTATCGCGGAAATATATTATACATGCAAATCGATTAAAATCATGCTTATGAAAAACACAGCTGCTAGAGCTCTACGAAATGTTAGACACTGTGACAACAGTTTAATCTAGTGCAGTGATGGTGAACCTATGACACACGTGTCAAAGGTGACACGCCACGATGTTTTGGGTGACACACCAGCGTTCACCAACACCTGGCAACAACTACAGGATTTCAGTATCCGTGGAGGCTGCGGGTATGGCGGACCCTTTAAAAAACATTTTTAAAAGTCAGAAACAACTTTCCCTACCACCATGTGACAAAATCGCGCTGTTTGCAGGGCAGTCTTGCCCCAGAATACATCGCGATGGGCGAGCCAGGGTAAAGGGGGACTGTCGCGTGACCCAGAAGTGGCTTCTGCCCTGCAGGCCGGCAAACAGCGTGGTTTTGCCACACAACAGTAGGGAACAAAAGAGACACGCATCTCTTTTGTTCGTCTGTGTGTGTGTGTGTGTGTGTGTGACACACACCAGCAGAATCAAGTTCTGAATTTTTGACACACCGAGCCCAAAAGGTTTGCCATCACTGATCTAGTGGAATACTCAAAAATAACTGTAAAGCGTTTGCTTTTTAAAATAAGTCTCTGCATTGGGGGGAAGGTTCTAAAATGTTGGAGATTTTTGCAAATACTGTATTGTTGTACTATTCCCATGAAGCACTAGAAAGGAAAAAAGGGAGGACCCCAATTTTCCACACACCTCTTTGAAGCTTCACTTCCCATTTTCCCCCTAAAGCACTAACAGATAATGCATTCATTCCTGTTCCTCAAGAAGTGATCGCTGGGCAATAATAGACTTGCTTATTCTCGCCAACTGTCTCTCCTCAGAGCCTTTGACTTTTCCCATTCCATCATCATCGCTATCACAATACCTTCCCCCTTACTAATAGCAGCTGACAGCATTCAAATCCCAACAGGCAGATTTCCTTATTATAATGCCCATGTATGCATATCCTTATACGTTTTTGGAGAGATGGAGTAAAAATGTTTTAAATTAATACAGTTTAAAATACCCAAGTTCAAATTATTATCTTTATTTTCCCTTAAACGCATTCAAGTATCTTTAAACTGTCTAGTTCAGTAATTTCACTGAACTTTTCCTTTGTCAAAACTGAAAACTGCACAGATGGATTTTCAGCTTGCTGCATCTAATACCACTATTTATTCATGTTGCTCACCTGTCGGATATAGTTGATTTGAGCTTCTTGCTCAATATCCGAGTCTAACTCTGGCACGTCAGATAAATCAGAATCTGATTCTTCACTGTGAGAATCTATGCCGCCTTCTGCATAAGGGAAACACACCAAATGACATTAATTATCAAAAGAAAAAAAAAAACTAAAGTCACATCCCCAGAAATAATGAATGCAAAACCTCTATCTAAACCGGTGGTTCCCAACCTTTTTAGCACTGGGACCCCTTTTTGTAGAATGACAACCTTTCGGGGACCCCCCCCCTCCCAAGACCTAGGGCTGATGTCAGTAAGCTGGATGCCATTGTTTTTAATAAAACACACTTTTTAAAATCACACATTTTTTTTAAAAAAATCCCATTTTTAAAGTTGTATTCATAAGCAGCCCAATTGGAGGGGGTGGTGGTGGCATGAGCTAACATTAACAGAGATGCTAAAGGGCAAGCAGAAAGTAACACAAGGTGAGCAAACAAGTCCCAAGAGAGCATCAGACACTTCTTTCTCTGCAGTGGGGGGGGGGTAGGGGAAGGAGTGAGCCACCATTTTGGGTGTGGCCATCCAGCTAGTATCCCGCAACCCCCCAGAAACCTCTTCGCGACCCCCTTGTGGGTTTTGACCCCCAGGTTGGGAACCACTGATCTAAACCGTTGAAAGTGTTGTCAAAAATTCAAGGTCTCTGTGAACTTTTCTAATTCTATAATAGAAACATAGAGAACAGATCCCAGTCAAAGATGAAAACCAAGCATAGCACTGACTAAGCAATTCCTTTACTTCAGTGACCTCATGCATTAAATTTCCCCTTATTTCCCTTTTCCATAATGACCACAATCCTAGAAAGCCACACACTTCTTTGTTCAAAGTTGGATTACCTGTTCAGCTGTGTGAATGGCAGAAGTAGTAAAGCCTCAAGGATATCTTTGGCTGTGTATGTGATTTTCTTCTAATCATGCACATAACTGTCTAGCAGCGCAATCTTGTGTAACCTTGCACGAGTGTAACAGTAGATGCACCGGTGTAAGTGCACTTACACCAGTGCATCTGTTGTTACACCGGTGCATCTACTGTTACATCGGTGCAAGGTTACACAGGATTGCACTGTTGGGCTGCGACCAAAATCCACAAGTATCGGCACAGTATTTCCCCAAATGTCCTCCAACATACCTCCCCACATGTCCCATCCTGTTCTAGCTAATGTTCCATCTCAGAGATGAAGACCCTCTAATACAGAGTCAATTGTGCACAGTTGTAATTTCAGATAATTTTGTGAATTGCAAAATAGTAGCATGCATGCAAAAGGAATGCCATTTTCCATTGCAGTCATCAAAACCTGCCTTTCAATGACAATCTCTTTCAATACTTGTGAAAATAGATATTTTATTTTTATTACCTTGGGGGGCTGTTTCAAGGATTCCATTTGGTATACCTTCTGGAATAAACCGCCACTGAAAAACGGAGTGATCCGCACCTCCAGTACTTATTACCCATTGAAAGTCATGTGACCAACGGACATTAGTAACATGCGCAGAGTGGCCAACGTATTTTCTAAATTTAGCTCCTATAATTTTTTTAAAATATTACAAATAAAACCTTATTTTAGAATCCACAGGGGAAAAATGTAGATTTATTTGCTTTTTATAATAAAAAATGAACACTATCAGCACAATCCTACCTAGCTCCTCCACTGGTACAGTGGATTTAAATCCCCTTTCCCTTTCAAAGCCTCCCGTTCTGCCCACCTCCACTGGCTGCACCAGTGGAGAAGCTGGGTAGGACTGTGCTGTATATTAGCAATGGTTACAATAAATTACATAAATGGTTGACATTTACAGAAAGATGTGTTTTATTTTCCCAATAATCAGTATATGGTTTTCAATTTTCACCAAAACCATGATTATACCATCAACTTTCCTTAATCCTTACATAATTTATCAGTGTAGCTAAACTAGCACATTCACATACTACTTATTTGTACTTCTATCTTATTTTTCCATTCTCCATATACTGTATTATCCATGCAGCTGTGATCATGTGAGACACTAATTCCAGATAGTTTCTGATTACGTTCTTGGTGTAAGTCAATACACATAGCACAGGATACATCCTGTGATTCTCCCTGCTGCATTTCTAATATTAACCAATGTTTCTTTGCAATTAGGCAGATCCACTGTTTTTCTATTAGTACAGGAGCTTAGTGCAAGGAGTAAGGCAAAAATAAGAAGAGCCCTGCTGGACCAGGCCAAAGGCCCATCCAGTCCAGCTTCCTGTATCTCACAGTGGCCCCACCAGATGCCTCAGGGAGCACACAAGACAACAAGATAACCTGTTTCCTGCTGCCACTCCCTTGCACCTGGCACAGAGAAAACCCACTTCTAAAACCAGGAGGTTGCTTATGGCTTGTAAGCTGTGATGGTCTTTTCCTCCATGAATCTGTCCAACCCCCTTTTAAAGGCATCTAGGCCAGGTGCCATCACCACGTGGCAAGGAGTTCCACAAACCAATTACACGCTGGGTAAAGAAATATTTTCTTTTGTCTGTTTTAATACTCCCTCCACTCAATTTTAGTGGATGTCCCCTAGTTCTAGTGTTGTGTGAGAGGGAGAAGAACTTTCCTCTATCCACTCTCTCCATCCCGTGCATAATTTTATACGTCTCAATCATGTCCCCCCCAGGCGCCTTTTTTCTAGACTGAAGAACCCCAAACGCTATAGCCTTTCCTAAATAAATTTCAGACACTACATATCTATCATTCACCATTACTGTTTTGTCAAATTTGATCTCTCAACTGAAAATACCTTTCCTAGTACACAAGAAGTTTTAAAGTGTCACATGAAGCACAAAGATCAGGATGCAGAACACTTGCAGGAGAGCTTAAACATGCTTAGATAGCAACAAAACCAAATTTGTAACTATTTTTGTGCACTTTTTCAAGATGTAAGAGGGAAGAATAGGGGAAAGATCAACCAGGGACTATGAAGATGTAGGGAAATAAGGGACTGATGTCATTCAGTCTAAAGGAAACTAATATTTGTAGGAGGTATCAACCAAACTGATAGGCCTGAATACTGAAGAGGACATAGGAAAAGAAGGAGAGCCCTGATAGATCAGGAAGGTGGCCCATCTAGTCCAGCTTCCTGTATCACACAGTGGCCCCACCAGATGCCCCTGGGAGCACACAAGACAACAAGATGTCTGTATCCTGTTGCCACTCCCTTGCACCTGGCACAAAGAAAACCTACTCCTACAACCAGGAGGTTGCTTATCCCCATCATGGCTTGTAAGCTGTGATGGACTTTTCCTCCATAAATCTGTCCAATCCCCTTTTAAAGGCATCCAGGCCAGATGCCATCACCACCTGGGAGCACACAAGACAACAAGATGTCTGTATCCTGTTGCCACTCCCTTGCACCTGGCACAAAGAAAACCTACTCCTACAACCAGGAGGTTGCTTATCCCCATCATGACTTGTAAGCTGTGATGGACTTTTCCTCCATAAATCTGTCCAATCCCCTTTTAAAGGCATCCAGACCAGATGCCATCACCACCTGGGAGCACACAAGACAACAAGATGTCTGTATCCTGTTGCCACTCCCTTGCACCTGGCACAAAGAAAACCTACTCCTGCAACCAGGAGGTTGCTTATCCCCATCATGGCTTGTAAGCTGTGATGGACTTTTCCTCCATAAATCTGTCCAATCCCCTTTTAAAGGCATCCAGGCCAAGTGCCATCACCATCTGGGAGCACACAAGACAACAAGATGTCTGTATCCTGTTGCCACTCCCTTGCACCTGGCACAAAGAAAACCTACTCCTACAACCAGGAGGTTGCTTATCCCCATCATGGCTTGTAAGCTGTAATGGACTTTTCCTCCATAAATCTGTCCAAACCCCTTTTAAAGGCATCCAGGCCAGATGCCATCACCACCTGGGAGCACACAAGACAACAAGATGTCTGTATCCTGTTGCCACTCCCTTGCACCTGGCACAAAGAAAACCTACTCCTACAACCAGGAGGTTGCTTATCCCCATCATGGCTTGTAAGCTGTGATGGACTTTTCCTCCATAAATCTGTCCAATCCCCTTTTAAAGGCATCCAGACCA
This sequence comes from Plestiodon gilberti rubricaudatus, assembly GCA_026170595.1. Classification (NCBI taxonomy): domain Eukaryota; kingdom Metazoa; phylum Chordata; class Lepidosauria; order Squamata; family Scincidae; genus Plestiodon; species Plestiodon gilberti. The sequence continues at coordinate 10,014,644 of JANXHW010000001.1, forward strand.
GGTGCCATCACCACCTGGGAGCACACAAGACAACAAGATGTCTGTATCCTGTTGCCACTCCCTTGCATTTGGCATTCAGAGTTAGTTTTTTTCAAGTTGTGGTGGGCACCCTCTCCACCCATGCATGGCCTCCCTTGGGATTCGAATATAGGACCTCAGACACCAAGGATGACAGTCATGCCTTTAAACCACCCAGCTAGACCAAGTACAAGATGAGGAAATTCAGCTAAGCATATCATAAACATAAGACACAGGTTTTATGGGTGAAGTAGCCATGTAATTAAATATAAAATACAAAGAACTCCAGGCACACACGGCAAAACACATCTTATAAATCTTGCAACGAAAGCTTTCATGGCCAGCTACTAGAATAAAACAATACCAGGTATCAAGGTATCTAAAGCATCTGTCAGTACACTAATCGTATACGGAGACAGAATTAACACGTATTGTCCCCTGTATATTTGTGCAATATGGCAGACCATATTTTGTCAATAAATGTTAATTCTTGAGCAACCAGAATGATTCGTGGGCTGGAGCACCTCCCTTATGAGGAAAGGCTACAGCGTTTGCGGCTTTTCAGTCTAGAAAAAAGGCGCCTGAGGGGGGACATGATTGAGACGTATAAAATTATGCATGGGATGGAGAGAGTGGATAGAGGGAAATTCTTCTCCCTCTTGCACAAACCAGAAACAGGGGACATGCACTAAAATTGAGTGGAGGGAGAGTTAGAACAGACAAAAGAAAATATTTCTTCACCCTGTGTGTAATTCATCTGTGGAACTCCTTGCCACAGGATGTGGTGATGGCACCTGGCCTAGATGCCTTTAAAAGGGGTTTGGACAGATTCATGGAGGAAAAGACCATCACAGGTTACAAGCCATAAGCAACCTCCTGGTTTTAGAAGTGGGTTTTCTCTGTGCCAGGTGCAAGGGAGTGTCAACAGGAAACAGGTTATCTTGTTGTCTTGTGCTCCCTGAGGCATCTGGTGGGGCCACTGTGTGATACAGGAAGCTGGACTAGATGGGCTTTTGGCCTGATCCAGCAGGGCTCTTCTTATGTTCTTAGTCTCATTGAACAAAATACTATGGTTAGTTGTCATTGAATGTTCTGCGAGGGCTGAGACATCCTTATGTCGTAGACGAACCGCGCGTTCATGTTCCGAGATCCTTGTTTTGATCATTCTTTTTGTAGTACCAATATATTTTCTCCCACAATCACAAAGGTATACTGTAAATTCCAAAATTGGACAGCCATGGTCTGGCGTCCTTTGGTATAAGTGGCGCTTTTTGAAGATTTTATACGTGCGTGCCTGGAGTTCTTTGTATTTTATATTTAATTACATGGCTACTTCACCCATAAAACTTGTGTCTTGTATTCTAGTAGCTGGCCATGAAAGCTTTCGTTCATATCATAAATATCCTGATATTTGGATGTCTATTGAGATGCTTGAGTTTTGGTTTTCTTCCACATGTTTGACTGTTGTACATTCTTTGAGGCAGAACCCCTGAAGGTTTTTAATGCCAGTTATGTGGTACTACAGTGAGAGATAAAGTGGAAATCAAAAGTGGAAGGCTACCGTACGTTGCAGCCAGAAGGCTTTCCTCCTCGTGACTGCACAGTCTGCTTTATAAAGCAATTGAAATGACAGTGATAGAAAAACATTTTGATAGCCAACAGGCCTTAGATTGACAGAAGGAGCTCAATATCCTCGTACTCAGCAACTTCTGAATTAGTACCATAGTTTGTTTCCTGAACAATGTTTTCCTGAACTCCTGCTGCCATACTAAGAGCTGAAAGCACAGTGGACCTCCACTTTACAATGGCAATCCATTCCGGAGACACAACTGCATTGTGAAACAATTGTATTGCAGATCCAACAACACATTATTTTTTGGTAATTCATTCCAAGACCTCAACGTCTGCCACAGAACCAAGCTATTTCTAAAAAGTTATTTACAAATGCCTACTGTGCTCTGTAGTATGAGCTGAGAGCTATTTCAAAGCCTAGTCTCTCCTTCCCTCAAACACATAGAACCAGGATGTTGAACATGTTGATATTGGCTGAGACACTACCAAACACTTGCAATCCCTGATTGGCTTATCTATCAGCCACGAGGTTCTGTTAGCAGCAAAAATAAACCCATCATACATATCGTATAGTGAAGCTTGTTTAGCCTCAGAGTCCATCGTAAAGTGATTTGATCGTATTGTGAGTCCATCGTAAAGCAGGGATGTATTACAGGTTTCTATTTGTTTAATTGGAATGCAGCTGTAAATGACAACAGTGTGTAAATATGAATTTGAAAACAAAAAGTTGAAAATTGATCTTACTGATACTTTGAACTAGAGACTGGTTCCTGCAGAGGAACTTTCAGATCTGGAGGCCATAGCTGGTTGGTAGCATGAAAGACATCATGGACACTGAACTTGGCCCACTTTGTTCTGTTTAACAGGACATACCAGGTCTTGACCAACTCTCAGTCCAGTCTTTGATTGGATATGGACAACTATAACCTCATTCTGGTCAGGTGAACCTCCAACATTCTGTTCGCTCTATAATATAGTGGACTCTCACTTTACAATGGGTTCACTTTACAATCAAACCACTTTACAATTGATTCTCCATAGTAAAACAAGGTTCTCTATCTATACAACGTTATTCACTTTATAACGGGCTCAAGATTGCTGTCAACAGGATCTAGTGGCTGATAGATAAGCTAATCAGCAATGTGAATGCAAGAATTTGGTAGCGTCTCTTCCAATAGCAACGTTTTTAACATTGTGGCTGTGTGTATTGATGGAAGGTTACAGACTTGTCATTTGTATTTTATAATGACAACATTATGTAAACTGATAACCATGGCTTCTAACAGAGCGCAGGAGGCACCTTTTAGATCACCTTTTAAAGATGGAAATAGCTTTGTTCTGTGGCAGAAACATCAACTTCTGAGGTCTTGGAACGAATTACCAAAAACAATGCGTTACTGGGCTCCCATTACAATATTTTTACAATACAATGGTGTACAGATTACCATTGTAAAGCGAAGGTCCACGGTATACTGATACACACTCCCTAATCAATGAACATTTCATGGGTTTTGGGTTTAGCTGCATCTAGGATGAGAGACCAATAAAAACTTATGGCATTTTTGCAATATCTATTTACAAATATACACACTGAGCATAGAGGCGTGCTTTACCAGACAGTGCTAGCGTGGTGAAGCAATATCAGCTCCCCTCAAACCAAGCAGCATCCACTTGGCGCCTTCCAGGTAACTATCCCTATTCACCCCAGCATAGATCCTTTTCTCTAGTTCTCCCCCAAACTTACAGGGTGTATTTTAGTAATTCATTCAAGAAACATCTTTGTGCCACTGAAGAAACATCAACCCACCTTTAGTAAGCAGTCAGGTATACATACGTAGTTTTTTTTACCTTTTTTTAGACAAGGAAACCTGAACAATTTAAGCAATCCAAAGTCATCTCCAGTGACCAAAACAGCATTATTGTAGTTTCCATCCACAGAATTGATGTCTGTAACGTTACTGTACTTTGGCCAGACTCCATTCACTTCCAGTCCCATCACACAGGTCCATGAAGCCCAGTGAATCGCTTTGATCTCATCTTTGCTAGTTAAATGTTTCCCAGCTGTAAATGATCAGGTCAATGAGCTATTTAGCCATTATGTTTCTGGAGAGGCTATTCTTTTTCAGGAATATTCAAACTTTCTACATTGAGGGAACCTCTCCATGCCAGTCTGCCCACTGAGGAAACCACTGAGGTCTTCCATGGGGCCCATAGAGAAAGAAAAAGACAATCACACACTGTCTGAATTTCTGCTATTCAACTGAAAGCTACCTATGGTTTTCTTTGGACACAGAGTGGTGTTCTATCCCTTGGCATCTCTATCAAAGAAAACCTATGTACAGTACTTCACATTGGAAATAAGAGTCTCATTCTGTTCAATATGACTCCTGCACTTAAACTCGAGAAATAATGAGGATCAGGGTCTTTTTTATTCGTTTAATCCAAAAACAGCTCATGTCTAAACATTTTCTTCTCTAGTTTAGCTGAAGTCTGAACACCTGCACCAATCACACAGTCCCACCACCCCCAATCTGCAGAGTACTTGACCCTTGCTATGGGTTTGCCTAGGCAAACGCAGAACGGACGCTGGCGCAATTCTGCCAGCGCAGGGGGCATTCCGGAGGCGTATGAATGCCCCCAGAATTCCCCTTGCACTGGCGGAGTTGGGCCGGTGTCCATTCCGCGTCCGAACTGCGCATGTGAGGTGTCCGAGGGGGGTTAAGCCGGTGTCTTTTCTGTGTCCATCAGCGTACGGCAAGTTACACTGGCATAAGTGCTCTTACACCGGGGGATCTACTGTTACACCGGTGCAAGAGTTACACAGGATTGGGCTGCCAGTCAAGGTAGCCCATCTCTTTGCACTGAACTTACATGGCATCCTGTAGAAGAAGCGTTCTCCTGCACCATCATTCGTTTGCAGGAATTTACTGTCCAAAGACCAGTCAATATGAGTTATGAAGCTCGAAGACTTGCTGCACTCTCCCGTTTTCTTGTAGCGTTGAGCAACTGCATAGATATCCACTGGACCATCATTTGAACCCACTGCAAGGTAGCAGCCATCTGGTGAAAATTTCATTTCATGAATTACTTCTTTCCGGTCTTTAATATGCACTACCTCTGTCATATCTCTGTAAAACCAAGATTTGAAAAAGTTACCAGTAGGCCCACTCGATGTCCTCAAAATAGTCACACACATTTGTTTGAAATACAAAATTTAGAAGACTTATGATGCCTTATTATATCACCATGATTTGCCTGGTTAAAATATGTGTTTTACAAATAAATCTTTGGCTTCAGTAGCCTGGTGATAGTTCTTGATTGACTTTATCTTACTGCATCCTGATGGTACTGTGCAACATGAATGAAAAGAGAAATTGAGACTCATCTAACTCATTTTTTTAAAGTAACTGTGATTCTAAAAAGCTTGACATTTTACCCTAAAGTTTAGTATTTGTGCAAGGAATGTGCCTCCTATAGATTTTTCTGTGTAGATCAGGATGGACAGTAATTTAATTAGCAAAGCTAATCCAGTCATCATTTTTGTCCTTGGAGACCCCTAAGTGATCAACATTCAAAGTTGAACATATGAGATTGTACTGCATTTTATTTTAGTTGCAACTCTTCTTCATCCCGTTCCTAGAAGAGCTGTTTAAAACTGCAGCAGTCCAGAAGTTTCTGTGACCATTATTAACCCAAACTCAACAGTTGTCTCTCATCCACAGTACGTATAGCCCTAGGAAAGAGTATATATAGATTATGGTGGTCTATAATATAACCACCATATTCTACCTGCAGCCAACCCTTTCCATACCAATGCTGGTATAAAGAGGACAAATATGTAATGCTAGAATCCTGGGCTTCTCAAGAACATAAGAAGAGCCCTGCTGGATCAGGCCAAAGGCCCATCTAGTCCAGCTTCCTGTATCACACAGTGGCCCCACCAGATGCCTCAGGGAGCACAAGACAACAAGATACTTGTATCCAGTCGCCACTCCCTTTCACCTGGCACAAAGAAAACCTACTCCTACAACCAGGAGGTTGCTTATCCCCATCATGGCTGTGATGGAATTTTCCCTAAAGTTTGTGATGGAATTTTCATATTATTTCATATGCATAGTTTGTGCATATTAAAGGCTGTGATGGAATTTTCCTCCATAAATCTGTCCAATCCCCTTTTAAAGATCTTCCAGAGAAACAGACACTTTGGGATTTTCAGAAAAAAAGGTACCATACTTTGAAAGCCATACCATCAGTGCTAGAATTATTGTCAAAAACTAAAACAACCACAATAAGTAGCTATATATGTCAGCATAGTTGTGGGCAAAGAAAATATTATTTGCAAATGGATCTGTGAAAGCCCTAAAGGAATATACATTTTTGAATGCATACAGCTGAGACATTTTGCCAATAGTCCTGTAAATCTGCAAAATTCTGAAACTGACAGACTTCTTTAAACTTTTTCCTGGTTCTGGAAAATGGCCAACATAACTCATTTTGCATTCATGATCCTCATAGTCTAAAAGTGAATTTATAGCAATTTTTTTTGACTTTTCCCACTATCTATAGGGTGTTCTTTATACAATGAACACTTGTACATTTTTTACACTTCTTCCAATTAGGAGTTTTGAAGAACGATTACTTAACAGTAGGTTGGAAATAGAGTCATCAAAATTGTTTGAAAGGGGCTCTAATGTTAGCCTATCCATGAGGCTGATTGAGGCTGTTGTCTCAGGCAACAGATGGGGGAGCATCTCCTCCATCTCCCCACTTGTCCCTACTATTCCTTCTCCTCCCCCCCCACTCCCCCAAATTGAAAGAGGAGGAGTGAAAGTGTGGAGGAGAGAAGAGTGATGGGCAAGGTGCCGTTACATCCACTTATTTCTTTTTCAGTCCAGGGAGTGGGAGTAGCTGCGCGACACATCATAAAGATGGGTAAAGACGGGCATCATTCGGCATGCGGTCTCAGGCACTAGGCTAGCTCTGGTCTGAGCATCATGCAGAAATGCAGACATTTTGGAAACATTTTTTTGTGAAGGAGGAAAAACATCACAGATATGACGTGATAAGATGTTATTACATAAAATGCACTTGGTATGTCCACTTTAACAAAATCTTAATGTACAGCCCAATCCTACCTAAATCCCTGCGCGGCGATGAAACGGCAGCTGCACGGCTACCGCTGAATCCTACATAAGAACATGAGAAGAGCCCTGCTGTGATCAGGCCAAAGGTCCATCTAGTCCAGCTTCCTGTATCTCACAGTGGCCCCACCAGATGCCTCAGGGAGCACACAAGACAACAAGATACCTGTGTCCAGTCGCCATTCCCTTGCACCTGGCACAGAGAAAACCTACTCCTACAACCAGGAGGTTGCTTTTCCCCATTATGGCTTGTAAGCTGTGATGGACTTTTCCTCCATAAAAATCCTGCAGGGGATTTTTGGCTGCTGGAGGTGCAAAAATCCTGCAGGGGATTTTTGGTTGCTGGAGGTCTCCTTGGCATAAAGGGATATTTGTCCCCATGCCTCGGGGTAAGCCCCAGTAGCCGCTTTAGGTAACCCCGGACCTACACCAGCTCAATCACTGGCGCAAGTCCACATTGACCTGGGAAAGCAGATCAGGCCTGAGAAGGGGGTCGAGATCCAGCGTGTGCCACTGAATTTAAAAGAAAACTGGTGAACTTTAAAGGTTTGCAGAGGGCTGCGATGCCGGAACTTGTGTTCCGGCAGCGCAGCGTCATTTGCAGCATGACAAAGTGCGACACGCTGTTGGGCGCAAGTCACTGCTACTGGAAATGGTGGGTGGTGGCAGCTGCATGGTAGTGGCCTTTGAGATGCCTTGATGCCAGTACGTTGGCATGAGGGGTGGGGGATGGGCAGGGAAGAGGCAGGTGGAAGGCAGAACAGGGGAAGTAGGGGGTGTTAGAAGTAGGGGGTGGCCTGTTAGATCCTATCCTAGTTTCCTTTTCCCTTCCCTCTCTCTTACTCTCCTCAGAACTGCACCAGGAAAATGGCTGGTGCAGATCCAAGGAGACCTATTCGGGCAGTGGAAGCTTGCCCCATTGGCTTGTCCCAAATGTTCCCTTACTTGAGGAGATCTCCTTGACTGCTCCCTCTGCAGGATGCAGCACATGCTCCATTGACACGGCTTCATCGTTAGTTAGAATTGGGTCCTTGGTATTTGATTATAAGAGGTCTACAAAATCCTTCAAGGACACCATGTGTTTGTGTGTCCACATGTATGTACAGGTGTCCCCTGCTTAATGACAGATCGCTTAACGACGATCTGGATATATGACGGAGGTCCCCAGTAAAAAAGAGCAAAGGGTTTAAAAAGATGCGTCTTTTTAAAGCCCCAGCTCATCAGCTGTTTGTCTTTAGATAAGGGCTTTGAAGTTCAGCACTGGGGCTTTAAGCACAGCGCTGAACTTCAAAGCCCTGATCTAAAGCCAAGCAGCTAATGGGCAAGATAAGAGCTTGGATGTTTATTTATTTATTTAAAGAATTTATATCCCGCCTTTCTCCCAGCAAGGGCACTCAAGGCGGCTTACAATAAAACATTAAAATACATATATACATTAAAATAATTAAAAACAAATAATTAAAACAATTAAAACAAACAACCTGTTTAACGTTGGGGCTTTAAGCACAGTGCTAAACTTCAAAGCACAGCAAGACCCGCTTAATGACGGCTTCACTTTATGACGGGGATTTCAGAACGTATCCCCGTCATTAAGTGGGGGACACCTGTACTGTATATGCAAGCAACAGTGTCTGTGCATATTCACATGCAGAGAATGGTTCAGACTACAGTCTGCTGGATCATGAATGAAAACCTAAGGAGCGCCAAGTCCATGCGCTCCCTTCTCTTTCCTCATCAACTCCAGCATGTAGCCGTGATATAGGAATTTTGACCAGTTAAAATCCTAATTTGCAAACAATAGTTAAATCACAGCTCCCAGATTTGGATGACATGCAGAGCTGCGACTTAACTAGAAAGGATTCCTTCTTTGCAGCTGAGTGCATGAGTGAAGAACGAAAGGGGAGGAGGATGAGGGACCAGGCAGGCTCAGAGTGCCTTAGGCCATGGTTTGCTAGATCATGGTTTGATGAGCTGGTGCAGCACAGTGTCTAAGAGACTGAGCTGTGAATCAGGACTCGCCTCTGCCATGAAGTCAGCTAGGTGGCCTTAGGCAAGCCACTACCACTCAGTCTCAGCTCCCCGGCTGCAATTTGGGGATTATAATACCTTACAGAGTTGTCCAAAGGTCTTGCATGAATGAATACATGAGTTGTACTTACAAATGCAATACAAATGTTAAGAATTATCCTTATCATTTGAACCACACCACAGACAATGCCAACAAGGGATTTTGGACACTGCCTGACTAATATGGATACTAACCAATGATGCATTGTAGGATAATACGAATAGATTAGAAATATTTCTTGCCTAGATAATAAGCATAACCTTCATCTATGTTTCCCACATTGCTTGGATAGCACACAAAATCCCCAACTGGAGAAGAAATACAATGCCTGGCTAATCTACACAATACTTCACTAAGATTGTCTGATGTCAGTTGTCTACCATGCATAGTGGCTGGGCAACATGTGCCATGTGCTGTGAGTTTATGCATATTCTCCACATCTTCATGTGAATGTGCACAGTATCTAGTCTTAATGTACACTCTCCACTAAACTCACATCGACAACCACCACATATATTATTTTACATATATTATTTTTAAAAACTTATATACTACCCTTCTCCAGTAGGACTCAAAGGCATTTCACAACAATGGCAACAATGAAACAATAATATATCATCACGATAAACAATTAAATCATCATAAAACAATCAAAATCAGCAACAGTCAAGACAATACAACAAATTTAAGAGCTATCTGAGGCTCCCTGAGGCATCTGGTGGGGCCACTGTGTGATACAGGAAGCTGGACTAGATGGGCCTTTGGCTTGATCCAGCTGGGCTCTTCTTATGTTATGTTCTTATCAAACATCAAAACAGGGCCTCATGTAATGATCTGAGCTTATGGGAGAGTGGGGTAGTAGGAACATATGGGAGAAGAAAATCCTTTAGGTACCCAGGTCCCAAACTGTTCAGGGCTTTATAGGTAAGAACCAACATCATAAATTGAGCCCCGAAGCATGCAGGTAGCCAGGGCAAACTGGGAAATGTAGACCTAATATGATCCCAGTGAGCTGGCCCAGTTAATAACTAGAAAGCCACATTTTGCACCAGCTGAAATTTCCGAATGGTTTTCAAGGCAGCCCATGTACAGTGCGTTAAAGTATTCTAATCAAGAGGTGACCAGAGCAAGGATCACAGTGGCAAGGTCTAACTTCTGCAGGAGTGGTTGCAGTTGGCTCAGCAGCCAAAACTCATGAAAAGCTGTCCTTGACACAACTGTCATGGAGCAAGGAGCTCAGGGGGAATGCAACACCATCCAGGAGAGGTTGCAAACCTCTGCCCAAATCAACCTGAACCCTCAACCAAAAGCACCTCCACCTTCATCTTCAGTTTATTTACCCATCCAGTTCTTCACAGCTGCCTGACAATCATTCGGAATATCCATCACCTCCTTAGCAGCCGTTAAACATGAAAGGTAGAGATGGGAATCATCAGCATACTGGTGAGACCTCAGTCCAAACCCTCAGACAAATTCACTCCACAACTTTATGTAAATGTTAAAAAGTAGAGGAGGTGACCAGATGGATCCCTGCTGCACACTGTAGGATGACGACATTCCCTCTCTACCTCCTGGCACAAGTAATTCACTGGGTGGTGGTTTTAGTCCCAAAACCAGATCAGAAGCCAGACTGAAAAGGATCTTGATAATCAGTATCTCCCGGGAAAACCTGGAGCTGGGATGCCACCAAACACTTGAGCTCCTTGTCCAAGAACTGTACATTGGAGACTGGGTGATGGTGTGATTGGAAGACTCAAGGGAATGCGCTTTTTTAAAAAATAAGACGTAAACAATTACCTTCTTCAAAACAGCTGGAAGCTGGCCTTCTGTATGTGAAGTGTTCACCACCTCCATCACTTACAGCGCAATCCAGCACAAAGCGCTTGCTCCGCAGGTCTAGGGTGTCACAAAATTGCCATAAAGCACTTTCGCTGGACCCACGGAGTAAGTGGCGCTGGCACCAAGGCCGGCGCCACGCATTCCGCTGCCGGCCAACACCTGCACCGCCGGACACAGGTAAGACCTGTGCTGGGCGGTAGGAGGGTGTGGGGAGGGAGGGCCGGGGTGGCGGGGGAGGGGGCAATTGGCCAGCCAGGCCAAGGAGGGAGAGGGGGATATTGGTTGCATGCTCCGCTAATATCCTAACCCCCTTCCCGGGCCTTACATGGCCTCCCTGGATGTGCGCCAGCAAAACTTACACCGGGGGAAAAGGACGAATGTCCCTTTCTGCCGAGGTGTGCCTCAGCTCCGTCGGCCCTGAGCCTGCTTAGGATCCGCTGCAGCATGCTTTGCATGCTGTGGCGGATCTTAGGCTGGGCTGTTAGCCTGGCCTGCTCTATCCTCTAGCCTGGCCTGCTCTACCAGCCAGGATGGGCAAGGGGCCAGCATTTATACAAGAGAATGTGACACAGAACAGTGCAAATCGTATTTATAAATTTCAGAATTTATCTTTGTTCTCATAAGAGGGTTGCTAGAGTTAGAGTTCACTTTCTTCTTCTCCTACCTTACTCTCAGGACAATGAAAGAACCATCTTTCATTCCCAGTGCCAGCTGAGATCCATCAGGACTGAAAGATACACTTCTCACAGCTTCTTCCATGTTGCAGCGGGCAATCAAGGCATGGTCAGCCAGGCTCCATAAGCTACAGAAGAATTAAGGGACCAAAGAAAATAATTTATCATAGCAGAAGGTGTCATTTGTTTTATTTTTTTCTTGACAACAGAATATTTTTGTCTAGATTCTACGCATGGATCTCCTTGGCTATTATACTCCTATCTCTACTTCCTTATTCTCAGATGATAGAGTCTATATCCTTAAAGCTTAATGAATTCACAAAAAGGTCTTATTTTAGGGAAAATACAGTGTAATGAATAAGTATATTAAAGCATTTTGCACTTAATTGCTCAATGTGACCGAGAAAATTGCAGGATTTAACAGGAATTTTAATCTGGTGCTGCAGTTGGCATGTGAAGGGTCAAAGTAGATGCGTACATGACATGTGCTATCCACGTGTCCTCCAACCCAGTGGGGGGGGGAGAGGGCAACCCTGGTCAAGATCAGGATGCATAGGAAGGTTCATTGTTTCCCTCCGGCCCACCATCGTTTTAAAGCCGACAGTGTGAAGCAGAGGTTTGCAGGTGGCATGATAGTGCCATTGCTTCTCATAGTAAATATACTGATTGCTTTTGATTCACTGCAATCTCTGGGCAAACAACTTCTGCAGATTTTAGACATGCGCATGCACGCGGTTCGGCAAGCCTTGCGCACAACGCAGCCTGGAAGCCCTTCGTTGTGCACTTGCGAATGGCGGCGGCAAGCCGGGAGGAAAATGGTGGCGGCAGCAGCAGTGATGGCTGAAAAGCAGTGTCAGCAGCCACAGTAAGGGGGCAAATAAATAAAAACATAAAATAAACAAACAAAAAGCATTCAAAGAAAGCCAGACCCCAAAACAACCCCCCCCAAAATGCCGCCCCCCGGTTTGAGTCACCAAAAATATGGTAACCCTACTCAGGGTTAGAGGACATCAGGAATAAAATGGGGCAAAGACATGTCCTTCTGGGAATAGCGTACCACTTACAAAAAGTGCCTCTAATTCAACTTGGTTGGATTCACCCATCCAGATACCCCCCTCCTGTTCCCAAGTGTTTTCTGACCCCTAGAAGCAGCTTTTTAAGGGAAAAAGGGGGATGCTGTTGTGAAAAGTGGCAGGAATGTTCCTTGTGCTAACTTGCCAGGATGGTGTAGTGGTTCTGGAGTTAGACTTAGACCTGGAAGATCCAGGTTCAAATCCTCGCTCAGCCACGAAGCTTCCTGGGTGACCTTGGGCCTGTCACTATCTCTCAGCCTAAGCTACCTCACAGGGTTGTTGAGGACAAAAGGAGGGAACTATGTAAACCACCCTGAGTTCCTTGGAGGAAGGGCGGTATAAAAATGTGAAAAATAAATAAATAAATAAATGTTTGAATGTAATCTATTAGGTAAATCATGCCACAAAGCATAGGTAAGGCCTGAATCAGAAGATCTACTATTCAGCCATCAGAAACTGCTATTATCAGTTGCTCAATATGATTAGAGGGAGAGGGAACGGCCCCTCTCCCAGGAAACAGTCTTCCTCCGTATCCCTATGAAACTGACAGAATTATACTGAACATCAAATTGGAGTAATATAGTGGTGTGCTGAATCCATTAGACAGATCAGCTCTAATGTACAATCTAATGTAAGAGTTGGTTGAAGGAATTTAATTTCATTAAAAATGGTGGCAGTCTGACAAATATAATCATGCCCTTATTTTAGAGCCTGTGAAGAAGATCAAGAACAGTCTAAGGTCCCCTAGGCAGTTTCCCCAGGCCAGCAGTCTAAAATGCCAGGAATATTAAAAAACAAAACATCACAGCACAAAGAGAAAGCCCCCAAATTTAAGGAAAAAAAATAAGGTGACATCATTCTTACGAAACGGGGACTGAAACTGCACGTTAATGAAAATCATAGTAAAACCAGCAGCCCTGCTTTAAATTGGTAACAACTAAAATGTGTGGTGACATGATGTCACTAAGCTGCAAGTCATCTGTGGAACTCCTTGCCACAGGATGTGGTGATGGCACCTGGCCTAGATGCCTTTAAAAGGGGTTTGGACAGATTCATGGAGGAAAAGACCATCACAGGTTACAAGCCATAAGCAACCTCCTGGTTTTAGAAGTGGGTTTTCTCTGTGCCAGGTGCAAGGGAGTGGCGACTGGACACAGGTATCTTGTTGTCTTGTGTGCTCCCTGAGGCATCTGGTGGGGCCACTGTGTGACACAGGAAGCTGGACTAGATGGGCCTTTGGCCTGATCCAGCAGGGCTCTTCTTATGTTCTTATTAAGTTCCTCTGCCTCCATTTCACGTACTGGGAAAATTCACAGTGCAATGATATCATGTCATGCAAGTTAGATGACTAATCGTTACAGAGGGAAGAGGGCGAGGGATGCTTTTGGTGATAGCAACAAGATCTTCATAACATCTAGTTTCAGCCTCTATTTCACAAGGTTCTGTCAATTTATGGTGGAACATTTCTGACTGCCGCCAAAAGCAACAGCTCTGCAGCTCCCAAATCAAGATGCGGCATTGTGGCTCTTGGAGACAGTCACATGATCTCCACAATGTACCATTTCAGCCTGAGAAGGTGATGAAGATAAGAAAGATCTAGCGCTGGTTCAGATAATTCACGCTAGCCATTGAGCGAGGAGGAGTACTTGAACACGTCCCCCCCCCCTCCATGCAACATTTTGTTCCCACACAGTCACACGGGTGTGTGTGTGTGTGTGTGTGTGTGTCTAAATTTCACCCAAATGTGCAATTTAAGGTAAAGGTAAAGGTGACCCCTGACAATTAAGTCCAGTCGTGTCCGACTCTAGGGTGTGGTGCTCATCCCAATTTCAAAGCCGAAGAGCCAGCATTGTCCGAAGACGCCTCTGTGGTCATGTGGCCGGCATGACTCTCCTTGCCGCAGCACGTAGCATGCAGCTGGAACACGGAGCACTGTTTACCTTCCTGCAAGAGGTACCTATTTATCTACTCACATTAACATGCTTTGGAACTGCTAGGTTGGCAGGAGCTGGCCAAACAACGAGAGCTCACCCCGTTGCGGATTTGAACTGCCGACCTTTCGATCGACAGCTTATGGTTCAGCGGTTTAACCCGCTGCGCCACCCGCTGGCCTATTCTTACCTATACCTGAGCGAAATATTTAAGTGAACAAAGAAAGAACTTAGAATAAAACAGAGTATAGCACAGGGGGAATGTGTCCAGGGCTATCTGAGGCTAGTCGCTTTGTTGGACAAGATTTATGTTTGAAAACATATTAGAACAAACAAATCAGTAGCAAAAATAAAATGGTTCAGCGGTTTAACCCACTGCGCCACCCGCCACACTATAATTTAAAGTAGGGTTCAAATTATACTTTTAGGGCTGTTCTGGGTGTTCTGCTTCCCCCCTCGCTTGACGATGCAGGATAGAATGGCAGCAGTGGGTGATTAGGGAAAGATGCACATACTGCACAAGCTCCTACTCATGCAACGGCTGGAGTGTATTGTCTGCATCAGCCCAATAAGAACATAAGAAAAGCCAGACTGGATCAGACCAAATGTCAATCAAGTCAAGCATTTTGCTTCCCAGAATGCAGCAAACCAGATAACTCTGGGGAACTTGCAAACAGGACACGAAGGGAATAGCCTTTCCCTTCTGTTGTCCCTCCCTAGCAATTGGCATTTAAAGGGACAGCAATGCCTTGATTTTCCTCCACTTGACTATCATCGCTTTGCTCTTTCAGCCGTTTTCAATTATAACCACACTTCAAATTTCACCAACGTGCTTTCCTCTTTCGTCCGATTTCATCCACCTTCAAGGACGTTCATATGTTTATTTTTATTTATTTCTGTTTGTTTAGGTTTCGCACACATTCGCATGTGTTATATAGTTATTTACGTTTTTGCCATCCAAAATAAATTTGCAAGCTAAATAAAGCTATGCTTTGAAATTCTTCCATTTCTGACTTTTGTCCATGCTCTGCTCCCTAGCCAGATGAAAGTGCATGGTATTGCTGTACACTGCCTCCAAACATGGAGGTTCTACATAACCATGATGACTAATAGTAACTGACAGGCCTGTTCTCTGCCATAAATCTGTCTAATCGCCATTTAAAGCCAATCTAAGTTTGTGACTGTTGCCATATTCTGTTGCAGCAAATTCTATAAATTAATCGTGTGTTGTGTGTCCCTGTCTGTCCTGTATCTCCTGTCAATCAATTTCCTTTGGTGAGCCTGAATTAGATCACCTGGTGATCACCTGGTGAGAGAGGGAGGAAAACGTATTTTTCCACTTTCTCTGCACCATGCTTCACGTGATAGAGCTCAATAACATGGAATCACATGGCCAATTAGGAGTTCCCTGCAGTGTGTACCCATTTCAAAGGAGTATTTGATATAATTAGGTGTACTGTGCACAAGCTCCTGCTCCATGTTTCCTCAGCATGAGGGCCTATGGACAGTGGCCCACTAGATGCTGCAAGACAAACATGGCGGGAGGGGGAGGCTTGGATCCCTATAAATGTTATAAACAATTGCCCCCCCCCCCAGGAATGTGTGTCTTTGGTACTCATACTGAATATACACCCTTCCTCTTATTTATAAAAACTGTCATTCAATGTGAAGAACCAGTGAATTGGCCTGCCCAAAAATATAGGTGCTTCTGAAAAAAAAAAGGATATGTCACCTGAAGGATGGGGACTCTCCCTCATGGGAGCCCAGTTGTTTGCTGGACACAGAGGTATTTGAATATTCACACAAACAGTAGCGTACCAAGGGCGGGGGGGGTAGTCTGCCTCAGACGCATGCCGTAAGGGGGTGCCAGTGTGCCTGTCCCTCCGAATGCCGAGTAGACCTGGCCTCCTCTGTGGGGAATCTTGAGGTGGAGGAATTCTAATGCTGGGAATTCTACCCAAAATTCTAATGCTGGGTAAACCTGGCCTCCCCCAGGGGATCTCGAGACAGAGGCCAGGTCTACCTGCTATTTCGAATTCCGGATAGACCTGGTCTCCCCTGGGGGATCTCAAAGCAGAGGTCTGGTCTACTCATGGCTTTGAGCAGCCAATCGCGGGGTGGAGGGAGCAGTCTGCTCTGAGTACCAGTGGCACTAGGTATGCCGCTGCACGCAAATATTAACTACTTGATTTGTGCATGCAACTGTGAAACACAGAGGAACAGGGGCAAATACCGTATTGGTCTGAGTATAAGACTCACTTTTTTCTCCTAATTTAAGTTTTTAAACTAGGGGTGCGTCTTATAATCAGGCTGTTGCAATTTAATGCCAGTGATTTAATTTTTTTTTTTAATAGCACCAAACTTTAAGGGTGCATCTTATAATCAGGTGCGTCTTATACTCGGGACAATACGGTACATGTGCACATTCTTTCATAGGCAGAGAATTGCAAGCCAGGTTGAGTTTGGCTGAAAGGTTTCCACCTGTTCTGAAAAAGAGACGTGCATTTTTCAGAAGAACAAGAAGTCCATTTCACCTTCCTTAGAAGCTCTTAGAAGTGCCTTAGAAGCATTTGCCCAAAGTTTGCATTTTGTGCATCTTAACCAGTCAACTCCAAACTACTGTACTCGACTTTCTTGGTACTATTCCAGTTTCTTCTATCAGACACCTGTGTTTATTGGAGGTCTCTACTGTCTGCTGCATCCCAAAAAGGGTTACTTAGCAACCGCACCAGCAAAGAATGGAAAGATTTCAGATGCTGGAAGCTGTACTGATATTTTTCATTATGTTTAATGGTCGAGTCCTGCTGTGACAAAAATAATATGGAACTAAAATAATTTTCAAAGCTGTATCACATAACAGAATCTGCCCCTAGCTTGAAAGCTTTTGGCTTTGTAAAACCAAAATTGCAAATAGAAAAATGTAAATGCAACCATAGTGGCAGCAGTCTCTCTAAATGGCATCCCTGATTGTTTGACAGATGCAAAAGTATCTAAATATCTCAGCAAAACTTAAAGACTTGAACTGGGTATTCAACTGGGTTGCTAAACAGTCTTTCATTACTCCTTTTCCCTCATATGTAGGCTTACCAGATCGCCGACCGGGATGCTGCAGCTTGCCCTTAAGGGGCGGGGCGGGGGGAGGGGGCCAGAAAGCATGCGTTCTGGCCCCTCCCCCGCCCCGCCCCTTAAGGGCAAGCTGCAGCATCCCGGTCGGCGATCTGGTAAGCCTACTCATATGTCTGCAAGGCTGAGTCAAAAGTTCTCCTGTGAGAATGTTCAGCTTGAAATTTGGGTGTGTGAGAAAGATGTCCTCAGGTGATTTCTGGGGGAAAATGACCCATATATTTAGACTGTAAGTCTGCAGGGAGTGGTGATATAGCATCTAATTATTTTATGGCCCAATTCTAAAATCTGATTCGCAGTAGCGGAATGCTGTCCTGCTGTCATAAACTGGCTGCCAATGGGGTGCAGAGTGTGCAGATGGCGGCCATTTTCAAGCTGTCATAGCAAAGCAGAGACACCATTGGAGGCCTGCTGCTGCAGTCAGCAACCTGTTCTGGTGCAGGTAAGCTGGCGAAAGGGTGGTTAATGGGCAGGGAGGGGGAGCAACAGAGCATGTTGGGGGAGGAACTGGGGGGGGGGGTGTTGGGAGGGAAGGATCCGGTGGCAGTCACGCACACCAGATCTTATCCCCTCTTTTTAAAACATCCCCTGCCCCTTTTCTCTTCTCGTATGCCACCAAAATGCCTTTTTGGTGCATCTGCATGCTATAGTGTGGCTGGGGATAGGATTGGGCTCTTACAGCGCAATCTGACTTAACTTTTGTGCCGGTTTAACCAGCGGCGCAGCGAGAACGGGGGCCCCAGAATGGAAAAGGGATTCAAATCTACGCTTACCATCGTCCCGGAAATGACCGGGATTTTCACGGTAACGAGGATCATCCCGGTCATACCGGCTGCCCTCCCCCAGAATCCCGGTTGCCATGCGACCTTCCAGCACTTCAAACGGCTGTAAAATGTAAAAAAAACCCTGATTCACAGCTACTTTCGGTTTCGCGTTGTAACCAGAGGTCGCTGTGAATTGGTTTTTCTTTAACTCTTTACTGTAGCCGTAGGATGTGACTGGCTTTGTGTGTTATCTTATCTGTGCTGCAGGAGCCATTGTGAAACCAGCTAGCCCGCTCAGCAGGAGCGTAATTAGAGCAGTTGACGGTTAATCGGCTCGCTGGCTTCTTCGGAGCGCTGAGAGGCTCCTTGTGAATTTTTTTACAAGAAAGCATGTCAGAGTCCAGGGAAGGCTCTTTTGAGCAGAAAGATATTTTGCCTCAGCAAGAGCCTGAAATAACGGCTCCTTTTACTCCTGGGGTTCAAGCTCAGTTCAGGCTCTGCGTCTGCGTGTGGCTGGGAGCACTCGGAAAGCGAGGGCTAATTCGCGCTGGTTGTGGAGACGAAGAGGCTGAGCGGGGGCTGTGCTGAGTGGCAGCGAACTCAGTGACCCCCTGGATGTCCAGCTGGCATTTTCAGCTGGCTCAACATTATTAAATAAATACTGTATTTTACCTTTTCCCCCGTACCTCTGAGCACGTGCAGATTGCCGCCGCTGTTTTCGTCCCTGCCAGCTGGCTGCGTTGTGGCAGCCAGCACTGGCTGTCACAATGCACCTGGTTGGTCGGGACGAAAACAGCGGCAGCACTCTGCACATGCTCAGAGGCATGGGGAAAAAGGTAAAATACTGTATTTATTTTATGGTGGACACGCCCACTTCTGGTGGACACGCCCACTTCCGGTGGAAGTGACATCACAGTTTTTGACCCGCCTTCTTGTGATGTCACTTGCGTCCCCCTCGGGGGTGCCAGAAATCTGGTAAGCCTATTCAAATCCCCTCCAAAAGAGGAATTCAAAGGGGACTTAAATCCCTTTTCCGTTCTGGGGCCTCCCGTTCTCGCTGCGCCGCTGGTTAAACCGACATAAAAGTTAAGTCGGATTGCGCTGTTAGATGCTTAAGAAACAAAAAAAATATTGTTACACTGGCTGCAAGTTTCATTTGAATTGATCACGCATGCTGCATTTGGCTTGATCACGCATGCTTGTCCTCAAGACAAGGATTGTAGAAACACCATTTGATAACCTGCTTTGAAGACCTGCTGCTAGACTAACCAAGAGAAATAGCAAAGGAATACATGTATGAATTTTTTTAAAAAAATCTTGTACTTCAACTGTCACCAATATTTTGTATTTTAAACCCAGGATTAGTGCTTGCAAAGAACAAGGTCTGCCCAATACAGTTGTATGAACATGTGATAATGACTTCTATGGGCAGCCCAATCCTGCTTAAGATGTGGTGGCCGGCCTAAAGGGCTGGCCGCTGCATCTTAATCAGGATGCGGGCTACTCCGGTGTGGCCAGGGCTCACCTTGGGCCACATGCATGCATGCAGGTGTGTGTAAGCCCTGGAGGCCCCAATGGGCCTCCTCGGATGCGCGCCAGCTCTGGACCTGTCGCATGTCCAGGGAGGCCATGTAAGGCCGGTCCGGGCCAAGAAAGGGACAGGGATATAGCTGAGTGCATTCCCGATATCCCTTTCCCTCTCCCGGGCCCAGCTGACCAATGGCCCCCTGCCACCCCAGCCCACTCTCCTGCCGCCCAGCGCAAACCTTACCTGCGTTGGCCGGTGTGGGAACCGGAGGCCATCGGAGTGAGTGGTGCCGGCCTCTGTGCCAGTCTTGCTTACTCCAAGGGTGTCGAAAACGTGCCTTACAGCACATTTACAACACCCTAGGCCAGTGGAGCGAAAGCTCCGCCGGCTAATGTCTACACTAGATTGCGCGGTGATTCTGACCACTGATCCATCTATCTCAGTACTGTCAACTCTGGCTGACCACCATTCTAAAAATCCTTTCAGACAAGGATTTTCCTGGCCCAACTGGGAGATTGAAGCTGGGATTTTCTGTGTGTAACGTATGTGCTCTACCACTGAGCTCCGACCACCTTTTCCATGGTGAAACTTCACGGACAGCAATCACAAGAATACTCTTGCCTTCCTTACCGCACAGATCGATCATCACTGCCAGTAACAACCAGCGGTTTCTTGGGATGCACCGCCAGAGCCCAGAGTTCTCCTTCACAGTGGCCTTGCATGATTAACATGGGCTTATCTCTTTCTCTCACAATCACTTCAAATATTTCACTGTCCTGTGTCCCTGCTAAAAGTCGATCTGCTTTCCAACACACACTTCGGATGGACAAACCTGGGAAAGAAATGAATAGTCTTAGAAAAGCAATAATAAATCATAATTCTATTTATACCAGGCACAATGCAATATGTTTAACAGCGCAATCCTATCCAACTTATGCCACCGTTGTAACCAGCGGCGCAGCGAGAACGGGGCAATGGAAAGGGGATTCAAATCCCCTCCAAAAGGGGAATTCAAAGGGGATTTGAATCCCCTTTCCGTTCTGGGGCCTCCCGTTCTCGCTGCGGCGCTGGTTACAATGGTGGCATAAGTTGGATAGAATTGCGCCCTAAATCTCATTGTTCTCAATGGGAGAGAGTTAAGTATGTGCATAACTGTCTCCCAATGAAAGTCACAGGACTTACATTTCTTATCTTGGCTGGATCACGCCTATAGCACAACCCCACTCCACCAGCTGATATTCAGCATACTTTACAAAAACACCACTAAGAAATAGGCATAAAAATGGATTTTAAGGAAAGAAAAAAGCACCCATTACTAGAGCTTGGAAACTGAGTTGATCTTCACTCTCAAACCAATGGTTCACTAAAGGTCAAACTAGATATGCTTGCAAATGCATTTTTGAAAAATGTGCTTCCAATCAGAATTGTATCTTCATTTCAAAACATCCCCCCCCAAAAAAATACAGTTGCAGGGACTCTGATTCTCATCAGGACTGCTGTGTATGTGTGCGTGTGTGTGCGTGCGCGCGCACATGCGTGCATGCAGGTGTGTGTTATTTTCAGTGGGCCTAAAACACAAGGGAAAAGGATTAAAACCTGCCTCTTTATGTGTTGGAATCCCAATTTTGGTTTTCTCCCCATACTTCCAAATGTTAGTTACAACAGGAAAAAAAAAATCCAAGCTCAAACTACACATTTAATATAATGTGTAGTTTGGCCCTTGGATAACGTTTGATGATGGTTTTCTGATTCAACACCCAATTTTTGTCATTTGGGCAATTGCCTGCCTTAGTTATAGCTAATCATAACATACTATTTTTTTCTTCCTCCTTCAGCTTGAGTAGCAGCCAAAGGTTAATTTATACAAAGACACAATCCATTCTTTCTTAAGAGCTGTAATTGATGTTTCTTTATCAATCTGATAGGGAAACAAACATCCATTTTTATCTCTATCTTACCAGCACAGGCTATGTTAATGTAGTGCATATGTATGAGCACCGCAGAACATTTCATTCTTGCTGCTGGAAGGCTAGCAATCTGTTTCATCAGATCAAAAACTCTTCTACTGTTTAACAAACAGATGTGCCATAGTTCCCAAAATAGGCAAATAAAACCGATTTTAATGTCAACATTTCATCAAAACCACAGGTTTTCATGTTTTATAGAGAATTAATCTCTCTATGACATGTTTCAGACACTGGTTAAATCCTTCATGAAATACCTTAAGAGCTTGCAGGATCAGGCCAAGGGTCCATCTATTTAAGAATCCTGTTTCTAACAGTGACCAGCCAGATGCTTAGAGGAAACCCACAAGCAAGACGTGACAGCAACAGCTGCCTCCCATTGATAAGCTGACATTTTCTGATTCAACACCCAATTTTTGTCATTTGGGCAATTGCCTCCCTGGCAGTGCAATCCTATCCAACCTATGCCACGGTGGTGCAACGAGAACGGGAGGCCCCAGAACGGGAAGGGGATTCAAATCCCCTCCAAAAGGGGAATTCAAAGGGGATTTGAATCCCCTTTCCGTTCTGGGGCTTCCCATTCTCGCTGCGCCACTGGTTACACCAGTGGCATAAGTTGGATAGGATTGCGCCCTTTTAAGTGATTTGTATTTTACAGACTTTGCTCTTCTTTTATTAAGAGGTGACTGCTGCTGGTTTGTGTTTTATTTATGATGCTTTAATGATACTTCAAATTTTTTAAAGTGTTTTATATTTTGATGGTTTTGTAAACCTTTTTGGGTGCCCTCTGGGGAGAAAAATGGGACAGAGATCAAATCAATCAATATTCAGAGGGCTATATTGCTTCTGAACATAGAGGAGATACCATTCAGTTATCACTGCTCG
This sequence comes from Plestiodon gilberti rubricaudatus, assembly GCA_026170595.1. NCBI lineage: Eukaryota > Metazoa > Chordata > Lepidosauria > Squamata > Scincidae > Plestiodon > Plestiodon gilberti. Next base: position 10,037,224 of record JANXHW010000001.1, read on the forward strand.
CTGCCACTGAGAGATCTATCCTCTATGAAGAGCAGTCACTCCATACCATACCCTTTATTGGCATAAACAAACACACAAACAATACAATACACAACAAAACATTTCAGAACCAAACATACACATCAAAGTCCCCCCAACAGCAGTTCACATTCCCTACCCACCCACTTAGTCCAACATATCAACTCCCTCCATAGCATCATAGTTTAATCTCAGAGCCCCAAAATGGAAGATTCCGTTGGATTTGAATTACTAGATTCATAAACTGGGCAACCCAACAGGTGAACAATCTTTCAGAACCTCCCAACATATACCGGACCTTTTGCTCGTCCGACCAACCAGAGTGAGAGGACAAAAAATCATCTAGGTACCGCCTATCACTATATCTATTGCAATACAGAACCATATGATGTAAAGATTCTGGTTCATCCCTGCCGCACATACAAACTCTCAGATTAGAGGCTATCCTGCCAAAACGGCCAGATAGAAGGTTTGAAGGCACCACATTACACCTGGCCAAAGTCAGAGCTCAGCGCTCCAATGGCTGGTCCAGAAAATCAAAGTATTTGGCGCATTTGGGAAAGTGTAAAGGCAGCTGAAAAAACAGAGGTGAACAGGTTTTATTAGCCTCATCATATAAGAGCTGAAGCTCCATATCTAACAGCCTGTTTTTAAGTATGTCAACCAGAGGCGTATCTTGAAGTCCTGCTGCCCAGTGCTGCCGCTCCAGGGGGCGCCCCCCGCCCAGGGGGGCGCCGTTGGATTCTGGGGGGCGGGGGCTTCGGTCCGGTGGCAGCAGTAGCAGCAGAACTCAGGAGGAGGCGGAGGCGGGGAGTGTTGTGCGAGCGAGAGCGTGCGCCTGCCTGCCTCTCCTTTCCCCTTCGCTCGCACACACACTCCCCGCCTCCTCCTCCTGCTGCCGCCGCCGCCGGACCAAAGGCAGGTCCTGGGCAGCGCGCAGCGGCAGGTCTCCTCTCCTCTCACACGTGGGAGGACGGAGGCGACATGCCGCCCGGAGCCGTGGAGCCGCTGCTCCGGTTGCTCCACTCTCTCCACGCCTCTGATGTCAACAGCCCGTGCTGGTTCCAGGGATCCTAACAAATCAAAGGAAAGCCCCATCCTCTCATATACACATTGGCATGTCATGGGATCTGTGCATGAGAAAAATGGGGTATATGGGTCATGCAATTAGAATCCATGTGCGTAGGCCCTTATGCAGACATTCTCCAAATGCATGGTTTTCAGGACCTGCTTCCTCTCCAGACACAATTCTCCCCTCCACATGTAAAGAAGGAACCAAAAGTTATATCTATGCAGTCCTCTGCAAATAGAATTCTACCCTAATTAGCCAGTTTGAAGTGATGGTATATAATTTTATGTTCCTGTTGCCATTTTCTTTGAACTTGTGAGCTTCCTTCCAAGCATTCGCTTAATAAGTGACACTAATTTGATGAGCCCCTAATGAGACATTTCTTTAAGCTCAACAACTTAACTTCCTTCAAAGCTGGAATGCATTTCAGACCCCCTGCAGGACAATAACTAGTGGGTCTTTACAAATAGCACCTTAGGCATAAATGACATTTATAAATAAATGATGGCACCCTAATGCAGCTTATCATTCTAAAGGAAAATTTTGTTCTTCCACGTCCACAGCGACTGATTCTCACTCTCCTAACCCTTTCCAAAATGTGTAGAACCTGAAAACTACTCCAACAAATTCAAAGGATTCTTTATGAATCTGTACATGTATTTCTTAACCAACAACGATCTCTATAACCAGCTCGTTATGAGTATGTGAAAGGGTAACATACATATTATCTCCCTTTCAGAAGTGTATTCTGGCTCACTTCAAAGAGATGCAGCCCAAATGTACTTGTTTGCCCCCACCTGAAAAATATACAGTCATTAGGAAGGATCGGGTTTTCATATAGTCCTTTGACAAAAGTGTGCTCTCCAGATGTCAGTAAACAACAAGCACTGGAAGGTACTTACCTTCACCACTCTGTTTGTCCTCTGGGGTGTCAAGTACCATCTATAGATGACTTTGTACAGGCTTCTTTGAGGGTACGTGAAATAAAAGGTTGATATCCTACAAACCAGCACCCATACTTCATCCCGTCTCAGTCTCTAACAGCACAATCCTGTGTAACCTTTGCATCGGTGTAACAGTAGACGCACCGGTGTAACAGCAGACGCACCGGTGTAAGTGGTCTTACACTGGCATAAGTGCACTTACACCGCTGCATCTACTGCTAGGTGCAAGGTTACACAGGATTGTGCTGTAAGTCTCTTGCCCACAAGTTCTTGTACAATTCTCTTTATGATCTGGTTGACAATAAAAAGGTAAAGGTGACCCCTGACAATTAAGTCCAGTCATGTCCGACTCTAGGGTGTGGTGCTCATCCCCATTTCAAAGCTGAAGAGCCAGCGTTGTCCGAAGACGCCTCCGTGGTCATGTGGCCGGCATGACTCTCCTTGCCGCAGCGCGTAGCATGCGGCTGGAACACGGAGAGCTGTTTACCTTCCTGCAAGCGGTACCTATTTATCTACTCGCATTAACATGCTTTGGAACTGCTAGGTTGGCAGGAGCTGGCCCAGCAACGAGAGCTCACCCCGTCGCAGATTCGAACTACCGACCTTTCGATCGACAGCTCATGGTTCAGCGGTTTAACCCACTGCGCCACCTGCTGGCCTCTGGTTGACAATAGGATCTGATAAAGTCATGAAAACATGCCTTTCCATTGCCCCTTTTAACTTAAAGGAAGTTCACATAATGAGTAAGCTGTCTTAATTGCAATAATCTTAATTTGTTCAAGAGAAAGTATCTAATTTGAAAATTTTGAAACCAAGGAGAGTGCGTTATGAGTGTCATAATTTCTTTTCTTTGCACAAAGTCTGTTTCATAAAATCTTGAAAACTGAAAGAAGTATTCCTCTCCCAGTTCAGAGAAATTCTGATACCCTGAATAAAGAGACGGTGCCTTACTAGAGAAGTCAAAAAGTGAGACCCCTGGACTTGGTCTTTTCTTATATCTACACCATGTGTGAAGGATCTGTGAGGAGATCGGTGTTTCTGTATATAAGTTGCTAGCCCACAAGAGGGCTTCTAGCAATGTTTGAATAGATTCTTGCAGCATGCCACTTTGTTGATTAGGTTTATGAAGACCTTACATGGACAGTTTCCCTTGAAAAAGATACCATTGAAACACATTGGTAATAATACCATTCTTTGCAGCTGTCCTTCCTATGCCAGCTTACGAAGCAAACAGAGTTAGTGCTGGAAGCTGCTACAGTGAAAACAGAGGTAAAATCTAGACGGCAAACATGTTAAGTCCTGCATGTATTCTATTGATTCCTCAGGACCACGGCAGTAGGGATTAAACTCAGAGAGAAAAAATAGCTTTTTAAGTTTAGGGAGGAAAAAGGCGTAAACACATCCATATCTTGTACTGTGTGACACAAAAATCAATTATTTAAGGGCAAATCTGATTAAGAAAAGTACGTTTCTTTACCTTTGTATCCTTGTTCAGTCTCCCTGAGGTCAATTTTAGTTATTGGCTTGAAATCAGTGTCCCATAACCGAATGCAGCCATCTCTCCCACCAGTGGCAAAGCCTTCCTCACACGCATACATACTAAAAATTCCAGCCTGTTAAGTAAAACACAGTAGGTTTGAATTTTGTTCATGACGTTTTTAAAGTATACATGCTTCAGCACCTGTGAGGTTAGGGCTGTAGCAGCCCTGGGCCATGAGAATCTATGGGGAGGGGACATTTTTGTTGAAAAAGCGGTATATTAATATTTGGACTCTGAGGCACTCACAGAGTCAGACATGTTCAAATTTACTACACTTGATCTTAGCCAAAAGGCCGAGAAGCGGGCTGATGATAATTTTAAATGTAATTTTAACTTTAACTGTTTAATATCTTTATTTCATTTGCTCATTTGTAGTGTTTTTGTATTATTTCTGTTTTCGGCTGGTCTTTGACTGTAATAAAGATATTGATTGATTGTTCAAATTTACTGGGGGCAGCAAACAAGGACGCAGCTCTCAAAGTATGTCTGATATAGTGCAGGCATTTACCCACTTACAGTGCAATCCTGTCTATTTACCAGTCTAGGGAGTCACAAACGTGCCATAACGGACGTTTGCAGCACCTTGGGAGTAAGCGGCGCTGAGCCCGGCAACGCTCCTCCCACGCTGGAGACAATGCTGCACCCACTGGGGAAGGTACGTTCCCCACCAGGCAGCAGAGGGTCATGGGGTGGGAGGAACGGGGCAGTCCGAGAGGGAGACATTGGTCGGCCAGTCCCGGGTACCGGCGGCAGGTCTGCCGAAATTCTATCCCCCTTCTTGGGTCTGGCCGCCGTTACACAGCCCTCTTGAATGTGCACCAGCAAAATAGCTGGCACACATTCGAGTAGACCCATCGAGTAGGCTGGGTCTCTACTCGGGGCAAAGGGATTAACATCCCCTTCCCCTGAGGAGTGCTCCAGCTGCGCCGGTGCAGGTTTCTTTCTAGATAGGATGCAGCATGGGCTGTATATGCCTGCGCTGCAGTCTAGCTGGACAGGATTGGGCTGTTAGTTGTCACAAGGGCATTCAACCTTCATGCAGCAGAGAGAATGCACAATGCAAGCAGAAAAAATATCTTAGGCACTCCCCCCACCCCACTCCTCAGGATAAACAAGGACTGAGTTCAGCACAGAATGATCTGAGTCGAACACAACCAGCCGCACGCCTCCCCCTAGTACTCAAAGTCCAGGTGGTCTATCACTTTCATACTCACAACTCACCTGTCCTTCTATTAACTGCAGGGAACACATGCTGCAGCAATGGCCAACTTAATTGCTATATAAGACCTGAAACAGCTGAAAGGCCCAAGCTGCGCAGCGTTGGGGGGAGGGAGGGATTTGAAGGAGGATCGAAATGGGTGGAGAAATATGCCTCCTTCATTACTTCTCTGCTTCCAATTGTACCGCTTAGAAGCAGTTTTTCAAGTTTACAGCAGGCCGTCTTGTCAGTCTACTACTACACACATCTGTATACTATGTGTAATTTGGGTCCAAGTTGCCAAGCAGAAAGGCAGACCTGTACAAGTAGAATTCCCTGTGTAGTTCATTATACAGTGGACCCCTGCTATCCGTGGATCCGGCATCCGCAGATTTGTCTCAACGCAGATACGGGGGCCCATTGTAACACACAGAAAAATAGAAAAAAGGTTAAAACGCATATTGTTCCAGGAGGGGGGCTCTGTCCAGGAAGCCCCTCTGGCTAGCCTGATCTCCTGGGCTGGTGGCAGCAGATTCAGTCTACCAAAGTTTTTCCCCAGTAAGCTGTGTGTCCAAACAGGGGAGAGGAGCAGGTAGGGAGTGAGCGTGCTAACCATTAGACTCTACTGCCCTGGATCAGAGTGTGGTCGCTGACATCCCCTCTCTTGAAACCAGCATTGCAGCCTACAGACTGCCCTTGATCCATGGAGTATTGATTTTTCTGCTTTGCTGATGGCTACGGATGAGGAGGGTAAGGCACTGGAGACTGACTGCAGGAGCTCTCGAATGAAGAGCCTCCAGCACATACCTGTGGCTCTCTGTTGAATTGCTTTACCTTTCACTCACTTCGTAATTGTTTGCGTTTTCTACTCTTTGCTCATTCTACCTACCTAGAAGACTTCTTCATGTATCTGCCAAAGCAGGTTCTGGCCCACAAAAGCTTAGTTTGGGCTGCAAATTTTTCCATCGTTAGGGTGCTATGGGATACACTGCTCTTTTTCTACTAATATGGCTACCCCTCTGGAACGCATCATTCTAGCACGACACTCCCTAGAGTGATGTTTGGTTTATTAAAATCTGAATTTAGAGAACTGCTTTATCTGCAACTGAAATCCTCTTTTACGCCTGTCAAGATGACATTGACGACAGCAAAACTGGTGTCATAACTTCAAAGAGCAGCAGCAGCAGCAGCAGCAGCAGCAACAATACAAGACGCAGTAAATAAATTTTTCACACACATGATCAGAATATAAAATCTATTGAGTCTCATCTGAATCACCACAAAAGTCCTAACGAGCTCATCCAACATGACAGAAAACAGAATCATTCGAATACCTCAAAGGCATAACAGATGGAGTTTGGAAAAGATGCTTTTCTTTCATAAAAAGTAGTTTGGAGACAGCAACTTACACCATGAGCTCCTTGAATGGTGCGGACCAACGTGAGCCCTTTCCAGACATAGATGTCTCCGTTTAAAGCACCAGAATAGGTGACATCATCTTTTGCACAGGACAAACACAGGATGGTTTGTAGGTCTCCTGTTTTGCCAAAGATTCCTCTTTTGGCTGTCAAGGCGTTTCCACACAGGGTCCAGAACTGCAGAATGAAAACAGTAAAAGAGAGCATCTGCAACATTTATAACCGGAAGTTATCCCACAGGCAGAATATGGCACCATGTTGATTGCAAGCAGAGCAAGGGGCCAGAATTGCTTTCACTCTGTGCACTGTGTATACATGCCACAAATAACGGGCACTGAAAAGAAAGCAATTGTAACATGAACAACCCAACGAGAACTGAGGGGGAAAGTAGTAGCAAATGGAAATGAAAACGGATAAATCACAATATTTCTTAACATTATCTTCCTTATTTCAGCTCAGTTGCATTAGTATCACATCACAGCTGTCTGTACTTTAGTACAGACAGCTGCATCTTGAGTCCTTTGAATGATGTCTATGGACATTTGAAGTGGAATTACGTAGAGGGGGAAAAAATCACCAATTTAGTATCTGAACATAATTATATAATATTTATGTAGAGCAGTGGTTCTCAAACTTTTTAGCACCGGGACCTACTTTTTAAAATGATACTCTATCAGGACCCACCTAGCTTTACGAGACTTTTTTAAAAAAAGGAAACACCAGAAAAAAGAAGCTCAAACATTTATCTCACTATATTTACACAAGCTTGCAAACTGCAGGAGCTCAGCTGTTTGCAGGACAATTAGCAGCTATCCTGCAAACTGCAGGAGCTCAGCTGTTTGCAGGACAATTAGCAGCTATCCTGCAAACTGCAGGAGCTCAGCTGTTTGCAGGGCAATTAGCAGCTATCTGACTTTTGAATAGCCTCAGGGCTTGAGGCAATTACTTATCTGATCTTTCCATTACCCAGGTTTTCATTGGAGGCTTTGCAGGACCCACCAGATATCAGGTTGCGACCCACCAAGTGGGTCCCGACCCACAGTTTGAGAAACACTGATGTAGAGCATATCTACACCTCGGAGAAGTTTAACACCCATTCCTTCATTCAGGGACGGCCTATCCATGAGGCCAACTGAGGCGGCTGCTTCAGGTGATGCCCACTTTCATATGCTCACTTGCTTCCACTGTTCCTCCTCCTTTATTGATATAAAATTACTTCAATTTTTTTTCCAGCAATGTGCAAAAACTGGGGGCTAGAGTAATAAAGAGAACGGAGACAAATTTCAGTGCAAAAAGCCAGGTTCAAATCCCTGTTCTGACACAAACTTGTCATCAGCTTATTATTTAAACCACCTCAAAGAGCTGTCATGATGTCGATGGAGGTAAGAACTGTAAAGCACTTTATATAAACTGGAAACGTCTTTAGAAATTGGCCAGATTCAGAAGAAACAACAAACCATAATTTTAAAAAATCCCATTTGGTCCCGCGGTATGATTTTCCCAGAATTCCCAAATGTCAGTGTGATCCATATGTCTAAGGGACCCCCATGTAGAAAAAACCACCTGCAGAAAAAATCCCAGGTGTACCATGCACCTGGAGCACAGGCGGTGCTTTCGGGACTCAACGGGACTTAAGGTTAAGCCAATTCGTCCATTCATTCCTATGTAAAGCATGGACCTGACAACACAAGATTTCAAGCAAAAACATAGTTGTGTTTAACACACAGCTCCAGGGCTTTAGGGGTGTTTAGGGGGATGTCTCAGCTAAAGTGTACCTCAAGTTACAAGTCCCTACCTTCAAGGGATTTTTTTTATGGCCCTTCAAATCCTTGAAATCCTACAGTTTTAGTTGTGAGTTCAGGTCTATATAGGCCAATTCTGCCACCCATTAAGTCCTGTTGAGTCCTTTGAGGTACTCCTGATGTTGAGCATGTTTACAGCTGTGTACAGCTGCTCTCCTTCACCTGAGGTGCTCCAAACAAGGTGGATTCAAAAGCCAGGGCCCTGGCCATGAAAACAAAGCCAGAGTTTCATTTTTAATTTCAGTGAGGAGGGGGTGCCCTGCACCCAATTCCTGGGCCTCATTTTCCTTAAAAACAGTGATCTTTGCTCCTCTGGGGGGGGGGTCAGTGGGGTGACCCTAGAACTCTGAAAATTGTTTTTAAAAAAGTTTCATCTGTCTACTTTCCACAAAAAAATTCCAGAAAATTTGGGGGAAGCCATTTTTTTTTAACTATTTACTTTCGGGCGTACCACAAAGGACTCAACAGGACTAAATGGGTCGTGGCTTGCAAACTTCCCCCTCCCCATTGCAGACAAGGGAAGGAGACTAGAAGCTTCCTTTTGCAGTTTGTAACAAACCATCATTTCCTATTGCATCTGTCTTCACAATGTGTACATCTGAAAAATAACGTGGGAACCATGCTTAAGACCTTGGAGTTTAACTCCACATCAAAGATGCAAAACTACAGGGCAGGTTTCCATGCCTGGAAATTTTTATAATCTAAAAAGAGATTAAGTAAGTTTGAAGGTTGTCACGGTAAACTCGGTAAAAAGAAGTAAAAATTCTCAAGTCGGTAAAAAGAGATTTTTTACCAGGACTTAGGGTCAAACATCATGTCATGTTACATGCTTGATGCTTGCTTTTTAAAACCAAATAAAACATGGATTGGGACACCCTTGTGGTATGGGACTGTGACACTGCTAGAAGGGAGTTTTAACTCTTTGCCACCTCCACAGCAGATCTGGATCCCCCACCCTTCCTATATGACTGCTGTTAACTCTGGGAAATGAAAAGTGTGGGGAGAGAGAGAATCAGGAAACAGATTGCAGTGTTAATATTTCTCCTTCTCCAAATTTGAACGAGAATTCTTCTACACGACAAAAGCAATTATATTTACCACCTCCAGACTGGATCACTTGATTGTCTTCCAGCAGTATTAGCGTTTAGCTGTGGTAAACTAATTTCTGGCATGTCTTTGTTTATAGCAATGAATTTGGCTGGAATGAGGATTGCTTAGGTTAATCAGGGCAATGAATACAGTTCCCCAGTGCCAACGAAACAGGCGTCCACCTTCTTGCAGAACACAATGAATGGCATCTCTTTTGCTAATGTCTCGCCTTTGATATGCACACAGTGCCATGTTGAGAGTGCAAGATTCTTGGTAGAAACGATTATCTGCTTCAGATAGTTGCATCCACTTAATTAAGTAGAAATAATTACAATCTGTTAGACATCCTGCTTGTGAACACTGAGACCAAAATAATCTCCAAAAATTCTAGCCAACTATGGGATTTGACTCCCCCCATCCATCTATTCTAAACACCATGCTTTCTTCAGGAGCTTTAAAAATTCTATTTTATTTACAATCATATTCCAACTAGTTAAGTGAGCATGGCAGTAGATAGTTCAGTGAGTCCATAACAGATCATGAGTAGACCTTAAAGAGCTATATTTTATTCATTGTTGCATTATATTCTTGAAATCACAATGCTGTATTACACCAGGTACTGAGTCAGGCTGGGGACTGGGCAGGGAATTTATTTATTTATTTTTCACATTTTATACCGCCCTTTCTCCAAGGAGCTCAGAGTGGTGTACATATTTCCTCCCCTCTTTTTTGTCCTCACAACAACCCTGTGAGGTAGGTGGGGCTGAGAGATAGTGACTGGCCCAAGGTCACCCAGGAAGCTTCGTGGCTGAGTGGGGATTTGAACCTGGATCTTCCAGGTCTAAGTCCGACTCCCAAACCACTACACCATCCTGGCAAATGAGGAGGACTGGGCAGGGAATGAGGGAGTGGGTGGTGGTGGTTTTGAAGCAAAATTATTTGATACAGAAAGGGTGAAGAGTTCTCACTTCTCCTCTGTAAATGCCCCTGTGCCCTCAGTTTACATGTCTGTAGGATTGGGGATCCCAACTTCTAGGTGATTAATTTTAAAACAAATTCTAGATAATCACCCAACTATAATAAAATAAAACCACCCAATTTCGAGTCCGAGTCACATCACTGGTGCAACTTAAGTCGGACTTGTGAGCAAGTCACCTGAATCCCCAACCCTAACTACTAGGGAATAAGCCCCATTGAACTCAGGGGTACTTACATGGATTATGCTGTTAAAAAAACTAAGCTACATCGCTGCTCAAACATGTGTGTGCTCATGTGTGTAGGTGCTACTCTGAGTGGCAAAAAGAATTACTGAATAATGGGTTATTAATTGTAAATCAATGTGTCATATTGGTTATATAGCAGACCATTAGGAAAAATTGAAGGGCAAATGGAAAAAACTGTTTGAAATTGACTATTACAACTGGGCCTTTCCAGTTTGATAATCACAAACTGGAAAGGCCCAGTTGTAATAGTGTAATAATTTATCAATAATTTGATAAATTGCTGCTTCAAGTCATCTTTATTCTGAATCAATCCATCCTGGCTAAAATGAAGAAGAAAATCCGCACTGGAAAGACCTATTTTAAAATGAAACCATACAGGGATGACCAAAAAGTCTCCTGGTGCCTGAGGCGGCATGCGAAATCCCGCCCCCTTCCCTAGTGATGCGCCAGCCTCTGCTCCTCCCACTTCTTAGATTGGAAAAGGCAGAGGGGGGGAGCAGAAGAGGAAATGTGATGGCGCCACAATTTTGGAACTCTCTCCCCTTGGAATTGAGAACTTTGCCCTCCCTGACTGCCTTCTGTCACAACCTTTTGATTCCACTTTGCATTCCGTTAATTTGTTTGCTCGGGGCTGCTTTGTTCTTTTGTTCATTCTGCTTTTTGCATTGTTATTTTGATTCGGTTTTCCTTTGTTTCTTGTTTTTGGGTTTAAAAACAGATGACTATGCTATTCTGTTATTTTTTTTTACAGTGCAATCCTATCTAACTTACACCACCGGTGTAACCAGCGGGGGAAGGACAGGGTGGGAGGCTTTGGAGGGGAGGGGAAATTTAAATCCCCTTTGAATCCCCATTTGGAGGGGATTTGAATCCCCTTTCCGTTCTGGGGCCTCCTGTTCTCGCTGCACCGCTGGTTACACAAGTGGTGTAAGTTGGATAGGATTGCGCTGCCAATGTGCTACTGTTAATGGTATTTTTTATACTGAATGTTCATATGCCACCTCGGACACCTTGTTCATAAGGGGAGAGGTGGGATATAAATCTGCAGCCTGAGGTGACTGCTTCAGTCGGCCTCACGGATGAATTGCCCCTGATACCATCTTCCTGATTAACTTGATGAACAGTCCCTCACTGCAATTACTGAATATTGAAAAGTACTGGAAACCTGCCATACCACCCTGAGCTGGCTGCATAACAGATTTTTTTTAAGACAGTAAAAATAAAATATGTGAAGCAATTATAAAAAAGTCTCCTCTTGCAAAGGACTGAAACCAATTTACCTTGATATGTTTCACACCACAGCTAGCCACTCTGTTAGGTTGGTAAGGATCCCAGGAGATATCAAAAATCTGTCAAAAAACATTGAAAACTGCTACACTAAATTAGAAACCACACCCAATAAACATCAGAAGTGTCATAAATTCAACATACATTTCCCTGGCTTTGAACAAGGTCCCATTGTTCTGTAACACAGAATATAAAACGTACATGAATATAGCTGACTTTCCATATGGATGAAAAATAGGTCTAGAAAGAAGAATGAAGACCTGCAAAAATTCAGGGTAAGTGTCTGCCTTAATTTCATTCACATCTCTGTTCCTTAGTGCTAATAAGAATCCACATACGTGAAATCAAAATTAACATTTACTGGAAAATGAGTGCTTATTTTACTTACAGCGCAATCCGACTTAACTTTTGTGCCGGTGTAACCAGCGGCCCAGCGAGAACGGGAGGCCACAGAACGGAAAGGGGATTCAAATCCCCTTTGAATTCCTCTTTTGGAGGGGATTTGAATCCCTTTTCCGTTCTGGGGCCTCCCGTTCTCGCTGGGCCGCTGGTTACACCGGCACAAACGTTAAGTCAGATTGCGCTGTTATTTACTTATTTTAAAGTAAGAATAGCAGCTGTATGGGGACCTGATCCATATCAGAAGTGCAGTACCAAGCATGGAAGTAGGGGTGGTAAATCCTTTACTTTAAAACAGACAAAAGAAAATATTTCTTTACCCAGTGTGTAATTGGTTTGTGGAACTCCTTGCCACAAGAGGTGGTGATGGCACCTGGCCTGGATGCCTTTAAAAGGGGATTGGACAGATTTATGGAGGAAAAGTCCATCACAGCTTACAAGCCATGATGGGGATAAGCAACCTCCTGGTTGTATGAGTAGGTTTTCTTTGTGCCAGGTGCAAGGGAGTGGCGACAGAATACAAGTATCTTGTTGTCTTGTGCTCCCTGAGGCATCTGGTGGGGCCACTGTGTGATACAGGAAACTGGACTAGATGGGCCTTTGGCCTGATCCAGCAGGGCTCTTCTTATGTTCTTAAACATCACAGCAAATTCTGGTTTGTTCCAAATTATGACTAGAAAGTACAAACTCTTACCCTCAAAAGTGACAGGAGAGAGACCATGTAAGCCCAAGACTTGTGAACATCATGCAAAATGATGATTAAATTATGGCTCCACATACCATCTTAAACAGGCCATAACAGTAACACAGACACAATCCTACGCCCAATTGTCAACTTCCCTTATAATAAAACACAATATCACCTTCACATAATTCTTGTACAAATGAATTACAATGATCACGGTTCCGTGAGCATTAGCTTAATGGGGAACCGGATAGCTACCTCAGGAAAAAAAGTTACAGAAAATATTTGAGAACATGACAAGATAAATTAATGGCAAACTCTTTAGCTGATTACCCTATCTGAGTGGCCAGTTGCTGAAGCCAGCAATTTTCCTTTCTTCCAGTCCCAAATGCAGACGGTGTTTTTGGCATCCAGTCCCACTGAAGCTAAACGCTAGAAGACAAACAAAAAAATAAAGAGGCTCATGAATTGAAGAACAACTCAAGAGTAGCTGTTCAATGACACAAACAGCAGGCACAAAGGAGGCTGCAAAATGAAAAAAGTGAGACACCAAATGTTAACACAACTATTTGACATGCTATAAAAGGCTACTATTTCCCACAAGGACTTTAAGAATATTTTAATGCCTTCCAGAAAATACTACATTAATTCTAGCCTAGAGCAGAGATTCCTTAATTGGTTCGTCATATGCTTACTGTTGGACTTCCACTGGCTTCCAGTTTGTTAACATAAGAACATAAGAAGAGCCTTGCTGGATCAGGCCAAAGGCCCATCTAGTCCAGCTTCCTGTATCTCACAGTGGCCCCACCAGATGCCCCCGAGAGCACACAGCCAACAAGATAACCTGTTTCCTGTTGTCACTCCCTTGCACCTGGCACAATTTCCAGGTTCAATTCTAATTATTATTTTTAAAGAGCCCAAAACAATCTGGGTCCAGGATATCTAAAGGATCTGTTGATTCCAAAGGATTCTACCCATCCAATTAAGATCTCCTAGGGAGGCACTGCTCCAGTCTATGCCAAGGTTTGATGGGTGAGCATGTGGGACACACAGGCCCTGGGAGGCTCAACTGGCTCTGTCCCTTTTGGCCTGTAGGCAGGATGTCAAACCATCCTCTGGATGTAAAACCAAGATGTAAAAAACCAGGATGTAAAAACAAGGAGTGTGATAGATGTTGTCAATGGCCCTATTTTAATTTATAGTTTTTATTTTGTGATTTATATTATGTGTTTTCATTATATTTCAGTAGTTCTTGCTGACTACTGGAAGACAGCTAACTTTGATAGCACAAGGACACACACACTATAAGTTACACTGTGTTTATAACCCTGTTGATTTCTCCCACAGCAATCTGGAATAATAGCTTGCTGCCTGGAAGTACTGACACATCTCTGTTGGAAATTCTGGTTTCCCCCTCCACACAGAACTACAGTCCCCAGGAGTCTCCAAAGAGAGAGGATGACTGTTAAACACTTGTAAGTACATGGTGGATATGCCCTGAGATACGGCAACTGATCCTGCCTCTTGGGGGTTAGTGAGATGTGAATGCAAATGTGTTCAGTTTTAGTGTGCTTGTCATCGGAAGCTCTTTCTTTTGTTACTACAGGCTGATCACTGACGAGCCCCCACTGCAGAGCTCTGCACTGACTGGCCTGACTCAAGCATTATCTTTGTGTTGTGGGAAGAACTAGGATGCACAGGGTGGGGGAGATTGGTACCGCTCTTTCCGTTTTAAAGCAAAAATGACCAAAGCAGTGATTTGCCTTTGAAGTGGGCAATTTTTTTTTAATGTCATGGGGGACAACAGAGTGAACCTCGCCTCCCTGTGTGTCCCGGTCTCCCCTGAGTCCCGGTCTCCTCCCGGTTGGTAGTACTTTAAAAAAAAAAAAAAGCTTTTGGTGGGAAGATCACTAACATTGTATGAGATTGCATGCATGTCTAACTAAACCTTTAGTATTCCTCCTGTTGAACTCTTCCTATAGAATAAACACATGACCTAAGCAACAACTAACTGTAATGCAGAAAATAACTGGTATTATTTAACCCTGGTTGCCAAATGTCTCTCATTTCCTGCTCTCCTGCACATTTCCTGTAGTACAGTTATAAACTTATAAACATATCTCTCTCTCTCTCTCTCTCTCTCTCTCTCTCACACACACACACACACACACACACACACACACACACACACACACCATAGGTGTATATTTTTTGAGCTTGTGTGAGGCAACTCAGAGGAAGTGTTGTATAATAAATAAACTATAATAAAATAAAATAATAAAATATAATATTATAATAAAATAAGCAAAGACATGCACATGACTTCCTGATTTAAATGGAACAAACTTCATAGGAAAGGAAAAGGAAAAGACGGATGGATTAGTCTACAGTCTACTACATTTTCTATTCCTCTGATTTCCCTTAGGAGCTGTGTATGGTGAAAGACGGATAACCTGGGGCTTGTTTATGCAGTGGTCATACAGAGTCTTGCTCGCCACAACAGACAGAGAAGAGGATGAGTGGAGAGAAAGAATGGTAAGTGCAAGAACTACATCCTCTTTTGCTGCTGGACCACACAGGAGAAGTTATTCCTGCAACACAAAGGTAATGCTTGAACCAGGTCTATGAGGGCAGAGCCAGCTGAAAGGATGCTCTTTAATGATCAGCTGTGAGGCGAAGTGAGGCAGACACACACATACCATTGCACAGGTACAGTACATGGTTGTTTGAGTTTAATGTGAGAAATATAAAAAGGGCAAAAGCATGCAAACCTTCAAGAGAAAGAAAAAAGGAAAGAGGGATCAAATAGTCTATGGTGGGCAGAGCAATCCTAATTAGTATCCGGAAGGCGGCCCAGGGCCACCCGCCAGATCCTAACCCTGTTCTGGGCCGCTCCAGAGCAGCCCAGAGGCCTACTAGGGGTCGCCTTCCCCCGGTGTAAAACAGGGAAGCCCCAATGGGCCTCCTTGGATTTCCGCCAGCTATTTAGCTGGCAGAAGTAGGAGGAGGCCGTGTAGTGGCCGCACCGGCCGGAACGGGGGTAGGATATGGCGAACGTCATCCCCGCCCCTCCCGGTCCGGCACGGCCAATGCCCCCCTCCCTCGCCGCCCGAACCACCCATGCGGCTGCTGGGGGATCCCTTACCTTCCTCTGGCGGTCGCATGGGCGATCCGACGCCGGAGTAAGGACTGCCAGTCTAGCGCCGACGGCCCTTACTCCCAAGTCATCGCGAACGTGCTTTACGTTCAAGATGGCTTCTGGCAGCGGAGCACTTGCTCCGCCGATGGAATACTCCCAAGGATTACGCTCTTAATATGTTATCCATTCCTTCAGTATTGAAGTTTGCTTTTCTTTCAAATAATGTACTGAAAAAGTACAACATCCCTTCAACAGAGCTGCTCCCTTGTTGGGAGGAGTCTGGATCTCCTGCAACAAATAAGTAACAAACATGCATTTGTTGTGCACCCAGGCTAGTCTAGAAAGGCCCTATCCTCTACATATATCTCAAATTTTCTTTGGTAGAAAAAATTCTGACAGTGAGAAAAAGTGTGATTTAAAAGCAAATTGAGCATATACACACCTGGCCATCTGAATCAAAAGCCAAGCAGGCAACTCCATGAGTGTGCGCATCCTTCAGAATAGAAACAGTCTGGACATTGTATGAATCCCAGATGCAAATGTAGGGGTCCTTCCCAACCTGTCCAGTAGCAACAAGGGTTTTATCCGGGTGCAGAGCTAGGCTGGAAAATAGTTTAGAAGTCAGAAGTCTGCAATCTAGTTGCTGTGAAGCTCTTGGAAAAGAACACACATTTTGTCTTACCCATTTCCAGTAACACTCTTAAGATTATTTTATCAGTATTGGAATCAGTCTTTTTCTATTCCAGTTCATTTTATAAACACAGAAATTAACATTAACTTCAGAGAAAATGGTGAGTGGACTGAATTTGGCTGCAGCAAACCGTATTTCATTAATTTCAGCAATTTAGATGATATAAATTATTAATTCTCATATTACAAGTGGGAAGTTGAGGCTGGTATGCTCATGATTCCTGTTGCAGCACAATCTCATACATGTTTCTCAGAAGTCCTATTTTATTCACTTAGTAGCTAGTTCTGTTGAATCTGGTGTTGGATTATATCTAGTAGCTTTACATACTGCATTTGTTGTTCAATAGAATGCCAAGGTATGAACCCAGTTTTTTTGCACGTGTGTCCTTCGGATTGTTTGTAGGATTTCCAGCAAATATCTTTCAATAGCCTCCAGATATCCTTATTCAGTACAGGTCATCCCTCGTTATCCATGGGGGGGGGTTTCGTTCCAGCCCCCCGACGGAAACCAAGAATCCGCGGATGGTGAAGTCCACTTAATTTTTTTATTTTTTTTTACCTTTGCGTGGCTGAACAGCAGTCTCTGGCACTCCCAGAAACAACTTCCAGGTTGCGCCGAGGCCCGCATGATGCATTCTGGGGCAACCCAGGGTCAAAGAAGGGGCGCAGGCCTCGGTGCAACCCGAAGTGGCGTCCGGGAATGTTAGAGAGTGCCCTCCAGCCCTACAGCTGACGAAGTTTGCCACGCAAAGGTAAAAAAAATGCTTTTCAAAAACTTTTTTTTACTTTTTAAAGGGTTTTTAAAGTGGACTTCACCATCTGCGGATTCTCGGATGGTCAAATCCATGGATGGTGAGAGCACGGATGAAGGACCACTGCATTTTTAATTGTTTTAATTTGCGTTGTGAGCTGCGTTGAATCTCTGGAAAAACTGGGATATAAATCTTGTAACATCAATAAATATGATCACACCCAGCAAGGCCTGAGCTTTGAAAAATACTCAAAATTCAAAACTGAATTAGTATACAAAAATAGGTCATTAAAATATTGTTCTAATCTTGGCTGAAGTTCTCTAATCTTTTCACTAATGTAATGAGGTACAGTTATTTGGGATTGCGGTTTTTCATTGTCTTAAAAGCAATGCGCATGAATTCTGTATCCAAGACACTATCTGGCGCACTCATTCTTAATTTAGACTAATTAAATATGCCAGTCATGTGTTCCAGCAGGGTCTGACTGAACACCATACAAGAGTCATTAGTGAATCCATCTGGATGGGGGTCTTTGCCAGATGGCAGACTCTTACCACTTCCTCAATTCCTGTTGCAGTCCGCTGTCCACTGGCCAGAATCTCCCATTGTTCTAAAACTCTACTTACAGGGAGCGCATATCGTTTTATTTTTGCTACTGATTTTTTTGTTCTAATATGTTTTCAAACATAAATCTTGTCCAACAAAGCAACTAGCCTCAGATAGCCCTGGACACATTCCCCCTGTGCTATACTCTGTTTTATTCTAAGTTCTTTCTTTGTTCACTTAAATATTTCACTCAGGTAGAGGTAAGAATAGGCCAGCGGGTGGCGCAGCGGGTTAAACCGCTGAACCATAAGCTGTCGATCGAAAGGTCGGCAGTTCGATTTCCGCGACAGGGTGAGCGCTCGTTGCTTAGCCAGCTCCTGCCAACCTAGCAGTTCCAAAGCATGTTAATGCGAGTAGATAAATAGGTACCGCTTGCGGAAAGGTAAACAGTGCTCCGTGTTCCAGCCGCATGCTACGTGCTGCGGCAAGGAGAGTCATGCCGGCCACATGACCACGGAGGAGTCTTCGGACAACGCTGGCTCTTCGGCTTTGAAATGGGGATGAGCACCATACCCTAGAGTCGGACACGACTGGACTTAATTGTCAGGGGATACCTTTACCTTTATAGGTAAGAATAAGGCCGATGGCTGGCGACCAGCCTGTCCAAAGCCCAATCCGAACTAAATCCCCCCGCCGATGCAGCCATGCCACCAGAGCATGCACTGCCTCCGGGGGGGGGGGGGAAGAGTCCTGGAGGTCTTTTCTTGGTAAGTGAATATTTGTTCCCTTGCCCCAGGGCAAGCCTCCACTGCCCCAATACGTCTACTCAGATCTGCACCAGCTAGTTTGCTGACGCAAGGCTGAATGGATAGGAGGATATTGGCGGAGCCGCTGCTGCTGATACATCCTCCATCCCCGCCTTGATCTGCCCCCCTCCACACCCCATCCTGCTCACCCCCACAGAGGTTCTACTGATGTAAATGGCCATATGCAGGCAGCCACTTTGCAACGACCGCTGCAAACAGTGGTGATGTGGCGGCTCATTGCTGCAGCGGGCTACCCATGGTAGCACAAGTAAGCCAGCACAGGAGGTGGATGGTGGGAGGAATGGGATGGAGAAGAACAGAGGAGTGTCTGGACCGGGAGGGGGATGGCAGGAGGCAGATCGGGGGAGGGAGGGGGTGGATCCCGGCAGCAGTGACATGCACTGAGATCCCATCTCCGTCCCTTCTCCCCTTTCCTCTCCCTTACTCTCCTCAAACTTATGCCAGCAAAATAGCTGGTGTAGATCCAAGGAGACCCATTGGGAGTACCCTGAGGTAAAGGAACATTTGTTCGCTTACCTTGAGGAGGCCTCTGCAACTGCCACCCCACCGCAGGATGCAGTGCATGCCCCACTGGAATGGCTACATCGGCACTGGGGGACCTATTTAGGACTGGGCTCTCACTCTCAGCCAAGGACCTCCCCGTCACAATCTGCAATATGGGTACAATGGGCTGCGTTGGCATTTGCAAGGAAATTTTTAAAAACTCAAAAAAAGCCAAATGTTTCACATGAAATAATACCTGAGTTAGAAAGTGTTTTGTTGCTCCCTTTCGCTTCTGGATGAACATGCTACTGCCCAATAATAGGTACTCGGGGCAGCCAAAGATGATCCGGCATCCAAGACACCACCAAATTCTGTCCCGTCCCCCCGCCAGTAGATATACATGCCAATAAGAGCACTGAACCCCCCCCCTCCAGCACCCTGTGTCCCAGCATCAACTTCCTCCAGTATTGCTGCTTCTAAATTGGTGGCAGGGAGGATCCTGGGAATGAAACCTTTCTACCTCTAGATGTTTAGAAGCAGCAACTCTAGAGGAGGAGGTAAGACCTGTCTCCCACTTTCTTTTCACTTAAACTCCAGGAAAGCAAGTTAATAAAAAAGGGTGGGGCGGGGATCGGGCAGGCATGGGGTCACAGCCCACTGTCCAAAGCAAGCACTTCAGTGTGAACCACCCATGAGGCAGAAATGCTGTTTTCTATGGGCCAGTGGTTCTCGAACTGATGGGCCATGACCCACCACGAAATCTGGAAGCAGTCCCTACACCTTAAGGGGCTTGGTGACGTGTGGTGATGGCACTTTCAGGTCCCGCCATGGGAAAAGGGGTATTTTCACTTGCTGGGGGTTGCCCTAGCCCTCCAGGGGTTGCAGGGGGCCATGGCCCCCTCGAGGGGCCCCCGCACCCATAACTCCGCAGTTTACGCGTAAACTGCATTTTTCGAAAACCAGCAACTTCCAAGCGCGATTAGAAGCTGTTCTGAGGCGTGGAGAGCCCATAGAGGGGTCTGTGCCCCCCCTTGCAACCCTGGAGGGCCGGCGCACCTCCTGGTAAGTTAAAAAATACACTTTTCCCCACAGTGGCAGGACCCTGGAAGTGCTGTCGCCGGCTTTGCTGCAGAGTCCGCGACAACTTATGGGCTCCCTTACTCACCTGTAAAAGTTTGAGAACCACTGCTATGGACCATTGTTCTCACACACTGTCAATGGGAGTTTCCAGCTGCCCAGGGTGTGGGGTTGTCAGGACTACGGTTCAAGGACCTACAGTCCCGATACTGAGTGTCTCTCCCAGCTGTTATTTGCAGTTTTAAAAAGGACATACAGGGAACAATGCCGTGATTAAAACGTTACATCTATTTTCACCCTCAGTCTCCCAATTAACCTTGCACTAAGGGGAAAACCCAGTACTGTAATTGCAAACTGATTTTCCCCAGATTGCTTGGACAAAGATTTAACCAGATCTAGAGGTGTGAACAATCTCTGCTGGGCTCTCCACATATATGCACACCTCTAGATCTAGTAACACACTTTTGGAAATCCTGGGATAAAGCCCAGCAAATATACTAAACCCAAATGGTTGCTGATGTCTCCGTATATGTTGTGGGAAAGACAAAAAGAAAAGATGAATTGTATAAATGCATGTTTATTTTATGGAGAAATTCTTTCATGTTTCCATGCTTCCATGAAAACCACTGTTTATCTTCATGGGGATCAAAATTATATCTGCAAAGCTCTGCTGAATTTGAAATGCTACATATTAGGCCTTGAAAAATACTTTGTGCAGTACAGCAAACTTGTTTAAGAGCAATGAAAGGAAGTACTCGTATGCCAAAAGCACTACGTATTAATAGAGCCGCTGGGATGCCATTTCTTTTCCCTGGCTTTATGTTTTCAACAAAAAGCCCCAAGTGGAAGCATACATCACTCTGAGCACAAACTATATTTCATTCAATTATGACACAGAACAGTAATGATCACCTCCGAGGAGGTGCATAGATCTCTTGAATGCGCCTTATCAATTGCGGAAATGACAATGGGGACGTACCGTGCATGGTTTCTTATTTAACATGTCATTTTTAGATTTATTATGGCCCACTTGCTGGTAGATGGTTCCTGAAATATCCATCAGGGCATGTCCGTCAAAAGAGCTACTGAATTACCCTGTTAAAACTATGGTGATCATCATATGCTCTTGCACAGCTTTGAGTTGTCAGTTAGTGGAAAATCTTCTTATTCAATGAAACAGATATTCAGTCGTATTATTTCCAAACAAACAAAATTCGTAATAATCAAAAGGCAAGGCTTTTACAGTCACACTGACCAGCTGCCTCAAACCCAAACCAAACTTCTAAACATGGAAGGTGATAACCAATGTAATAATTGTACCATAAGGACATGGTACCATAGTGTACCAATTGTACCATAAGGACATAAGGAAGTGATAAGGGCTCTTTTCTGACCTGGTTACATTTGATTATAGAATACTTGAGTGGAATGTACCTTGGAGGTCATCTAGTCCAGCCCCCTGCTCAAAACAGGTAACTATAGCATCCCTGCAGATGGAAATCCAGCCTCTGCCAGAAAACCTCTAATGAAGAAGAGACCACAACCACATGAGGCAGACAGTTCCAGTACCAGACAGCTCTTCCTCATGTCCAGCCTAACAGCGCGATCCTGCCTAACTATTTGGCAGGCAGCCCAGGTCGCCTGCTGGATCCTATCCTCGTTTGGATCCTATCCAAACAAACAATTTGATGTTAAGCAAAGACCTCAACTTCTTCCAAACTAAAATGAACTGGACCACAAATCATTTCAAACCACGTTTGTTTTTCTTGGGATTTTTGAACTAGTACAAACAGTAAGCAAGCCAGGAAGCAACCAACAAACAACAAATATCTTAATAGATCAAATAAAGGCCAGCTCTAATTCTGAGTATACCACTAAGATATGACATTCTTGCCTTCCAGAAATAAGGGAGTACTAAGGGGGAACAGAAAAAGGGTCCATAGGCAGCCTAAACAGCCTCCTAGACCCAAGCAGGATTCCTAACTGTCACGTATGACATCTTCTTTAAAAAAATAATGAGATCTGTGTTGATGGTGAGCAACAACTTTTCAGCTCTGGGCCAGAATCTGCCCATATAGTTACAAGTCTGTCTTGGGCAAATGCACCCATCCACGGCATCTCCTCGTGCTTCGGACTGCAGTCTAAGGCCCCCACGTGCCAGAGGCAGATTTCAGCCAGCTTCAGGGAAAGAAGAGTCCCAATTTCCTCTAGCTCAGGCCCTATGTATGTGGTACTCACATCAAAACGCAGCACACAGCCACTTGAAAACTCCCGTTGAAGCCAAACACGAGTTACCGTATTGGTCTGAGTATAAGACTCACTTTTTTCTCCTAATTTAAGTTTTTAAACTAGGGGTGTGTCTTATAATCAGGCTGTTGCAATTTAATGCCAGTGATTTAATTCATTTTTTAATAGCACCAAACTTTAAGGGTGTGTCTTATAATCAGGTGCGTCTTATACTCGGGACAATACGGTATTTGTGCCTGAGGGGGAATGAAGGTGTCTGACGTTGGGCGTGCAAAATTAATCAAAAATTAATGGTACATTTTGGCTGCAATTTGAGGGGGTAGTTCATTGAGATATTATTTACATGACAAGCAAGACAAATGAAGGATACTGCAGCAGCTCAAATGAAAATAATAGCAATGACAGGGTTGATAAATTAAATTAATTTACATGTAGATGCTTCTGTGAGAAAAGCACATTGATTAATTTGGAAATGCCATGAATTATGGAAGATATGTCAGAGGAAACAAAGAGAAGTAACATTGAGTATGTTGAATTTACGCTCCAGTCCTATTAATACACAAATGCAAACATCTGAAGACTGTAAAGCTTCTCTTCAAGCAAAAGAGTTGTTCTGTTGCCAACAGGACCTATACAAGGTGCTGCTGCATATATCTTTTTTAAATTATTATTATTTCCTGGAATTAAAATAGCAATAGCAAGACTTTAATTCACCGTGGCTCATAAACTCCCATTCTTCAGGGATTCATGGATATTCCCTGTGAAAACATTTCTTAGGTGTCATTCACTGAACATCAAACTACACTTTGTACCTGCACTTTGCTTACCACTTGTAAGCATGTATGCTCAATTCACAAGGGAAATATAGAAGCCTGTGGAGGGGCAGGATCCCATTCCTTCCCCATACATCCACAACCCAATCCTCTTTAAAGCCCCACGCTCCGATGCAGCGGCGCCAGGGCAGGCGCTGTTGCATCGAATGCAGGGACAAAGGTCTCCTTGAGGGAAGGGGATGAGCATCCCTTCCCCTGTGTCGAGCCCCAGCAGCCCCCAAGGGGCTACTCGGAGGCGCAACAGCTAAATGGCTGGTGCAGCTCCGAGAAGCCCTGAGTTGGGCTTTCAAACCTGGGATGGGGGTTAGGATTCAACGGAGGCCTCCTCCACCGAGCCTGCCCCTCTCCCGGGCGTGAACCACCCACCTCCCTGCCCTCTCCCCACCCTGAAACGCCTCCTCCCCTCCTGCCCCCCCTGGCATGGAGCTCACCTGCCTCCAGCGGGCGTAGCTCCATACCTGGTGGCCTGCCAGCGCTGGCCTCCATGCTGGTGGGACAGGCCTCTAGGCTGTTGCAATGTGCTTTATGGCACATTTGCGACAGCGTGGAGTCCAGTCCTGCCGGTGGAGGCCAGCATAGGATTGGGCTCCCAGTATCCCACGTTTTGACAATCTGAAAGGCTAATTGAAACAGGTAAGCCTTTCTTCGTGTTCCTGCATTATTACGAATGACTTGGCTTTTCTGCTAGAGCAGAGGTTCTCAACCTGTGGTACGCGTACCCCTGAGAGAAGACCAACAAGAAATAAGAGGAGGAGGAGAGGGTTAGAACTAAATACTGCACGACGGTGTTCTCATGGATTTGTCAGCTATGGATTTACTAGGAAATGAGTCACAGTGCACTGAAGTTACAGAGATTCTGGTCTATCTGTAGAAATTCATAAGGAGAGTTACCCCAGCAATTTCAGAGTGTTTGTTGTACATGGGCAAAAATTATACCTATGGAAGTGGAAACAAGGAGGAGGTGCCTTGGAATTTATTTGCACCCTATTCATTTTGTTATTTTCTAAAAATATATTTCTATACCACCTTTCTCCTTCACCAAGGGAATTCAAAGCAGCTTACAAACTCAAATAAAAACAATGAAATGGTCCAGAATGATCACCCTGCAGGGGTGAGCCCAGCCTCTGATGACCCTCCAAAGGGATGGAGAGTGTCCACTCACTGAGCCACATCGCTGTGAGAGATCCATGAAGAGGAAGCACCAGATGTTGTGGAGTGGGCAACAGTGCCAGAGGGCCATTCAGGGAAATCTGAGAGCTTTCCAGACTTACAGACCAATCCTATCCTCTAGATACGCTGCCAGAATGTGCATTCCGGTGGTGTAACATGCTTTCCAGGTACCGCAAATGCAACATACTCGAGAGTGCAGCCTGGTTGCTGTTGGAAGAGGTGAGTGGCTGGGTCCACGCAGTGACAGACCAGGGACACCCACCGCTGCAGGTAAGACCATGCAGGGGGTGGGAGGGAGGCAAGGAGGGGGCAGATTGGGGAGGTCAGCAGCAGTATCCACCAAATCCTAACCCCCTTCCCAGGCCCGATCTATCTTCATGGTTCCACACGGACTTGCGCTAGCGATATCGCTGGCGCAGGTCTGAGTTGACCCATGGGAGCAATTGGGGTTTACCCAGGGAGAAAGGAACACATGTTGAGTTGACCCATGGGAGCAATTGGGGTTTACTCAGGGAGAAAGGAACACATGTTGAGTTGACCCATGGGAGCAATTGGGGTTTACCCAGGGAGAAAGGAACACATGTTGAGTTGACCCATGGGAGCAATTGGGGTTTACCCAGGGAGAAAGGAACACATGTTGAGTTGACCCATGGGAGCAATTGGGGTTTACTCAGGGAGAAAGGAACACATGTTGAGTTGACCCATGGGAGCAATTGGGGTTTACCCAGGGAGAAAGGAACACATGTTGAGTTGACCCATGGGAGCAATTGGGGTTTACCCAGGGAGAAAGGAACACATGTTGAGTTGACCCATGGGAGCAATTGGGGTTTACTCAGGGAGAAAGGAACACATGTTGAGTTGACCCATGGGAGCAATTGGGGTTTACCCAGGGAGAAAGGAACACATGTTGAGTTGACCCATGGGAGCAATTGGGGTTTACCCAGGGAGGAAGGAACACATGTTCCCTTCCCCCAAGGAGGCCTCTGGAGGCCAAAATTCCCCTGTGGGATGCAGCGGATGCCATGCTGACACCGGTGCATCGCTGCACATGGTGGATTGGGCTGCCCACCAGGGCCAACCACTCATGCGCAGGATGTCAGACCATTCATGAGCAGCCCTGGGGAGACCCGAGGGAGAAGACTCAGCCCAAGGTGAAGTTCTGATGAAGGGAGAATGGTGAGGTAGAGAACGGTCAGGGTGATGGAAAACTCTCTCCCATCTCACTCTGAGGTGTTTGGGGATGATGGAGACCGTAGAACTCAACAGAAACAAATTAAAAGTATTATTAAATTATTATTTAAAACATTTATATACCACTTTTCAACCAAAGTTCACAAAGTGGTTAATATAGGAAAAGAAATGAATATATGGTGTGTGTATTCCCCAAGAGCTCACAATCTAAAAGAGACATCACTAAAAACAGAAATCAGCAGCCAACTCAAACCAAACTAGCAGGGCATACCTAGGCTACACCAAATATCTGACAGAACAAGAATGTTTTCACACTCCTGTGAATAACAAACAAGGTGGAGGCCTTACGGCCACCCTCCAGAATTAAGCTCCATAAGATGGGTGCCACAATGAGTTACCACCAAAAGCGCTTCCACAGATTACAGCATGGGTACGTACGGCAGTCTCTACAAATGACCTCAGGGGATGGACAGATTCATATGAGGAGAAACAATCCTTCAAGTACCCAGGTCCTAAACCATTAAGAGCTTTAAAGGTACCTTGAATTGAGCCTCAAAACCAACTGGCAGCCAGTATCATTGAGACAGCAAGGGTGCAACAAGATCAAGAGTCACAAACCTTAGTTCCCATTAACTGACTGCCTATTGTGGACAAACTGATGTTTCTGAGCAGTCTAAATGTGCAGCCACATGCATGGAAGCAGATAAAAAGAATTAGTGAAACCAGCTAAAGTTAAGCGCCTTAACTTAATAGTACGAATTCCCATCGAATTCAATGAATATGCATACATCTGAAGCCGCCTGATATATGGAGGCAAGTCAGTCGTTGGTTCATCTAGCCTGGTAATTGTCTACTCTTCCAAGTATAAAGATATCAGGAATGTGCTCAACTACTGAGCTTCTCCCAACATGGCGGAGCTCAGTGAGAGCATAATTGGAGATTGAAGCACATATTGCGGTCTCTCCCATTGACATCAATAGGATTTAACATTGCATAATGCCCATAATGCTTCAATAGTCCTTGCTTTCTTAGATTTTGTTTCACCTACCCTCTCTATTGGAGGAAAGTACAATTAACGATAATCAGAGGGGTGGGGGGAAGCATATAATTCATTGCATATCACTGCATGAATTGTGCTTTGGAAATCCCCCCCCCCCCGGTTGATGTAACTCTAGTGTAACTCTATAACTGAGAGACAAATGCGTCCTCTCTGGATTGTCTTCAGTAATCCTATTGTCTGGGTTATTTTCCTCAACTTCTGCAAATTTTGGAGAAGCGACAACTAAAGCATATTGAATTCTGTATTACACGTTTGTTCCCAAATGTGCCTGAGCATAACCAAAACCCTCCCCCCCCCCAAAAAAGCCATTCAGCCTTAAAAACTGGTGGCAGTGATGAACTGCAAATACATATGCAGTAAATAAATGCCTATAGCATGATAATGTCAATCAAATTTCACTACAATTTGTTCTATGCTTGGAAGCACGGCTGAGGGGAAATTTTCCCCCTAAGGCTGAGTGAGTAATTAACTGCTTTGGGATTCCCTGGACCTACTGTGCTCTTCATAAAATTAACACATCAGTGAATACAGTCCATATCCAGGCAAGACCAAGCAAGACATGATAGAAAGAAAAGCAATAAAAAGGGGCATTGGTTTTTTAGAGAGAGAGACAAAACGAAAGGAGAAATAAAATGACGATGACAAGAAAATAAAAAATAAAATAAAATAAAAATAAAATAAATAGAATATAGTAGAAATACTGGGGAAAAGCAGACCATGAAAGCAAAATGAGATCCCTCAAATGTTCAGGCCAAGATTCAAAGAACCACACAACCACTTTTGTTTACCCAATGATACTCTGGACTGTTTTTTTTCCCTCAAAATGCCACTGAGTATGCACAAACTATTGGATGCACAAGAAGAAGCTCTTCGAATCCTGGCATTTAAAATGTAACACCCCCCCACAGGTGCAATTCTATGAAAGTCAGGTGTCCTATGGTTTTGATAGGTTTAGGCTTGCCTAAGTGCACAGGATTAGGATGTGACTAAGGACCCAATCCTATGCTTTCCCCCACCATAGCATGCACCCACGCCAAAATGGGCTGCGCTGCGTGTTACGGTGAGGGGGAACAATCAGGAGGCTTGGGAGGGGAAAGAGAAAATATTTGCCCTTACCCCTCCATAAGCCCTCGACCGCCAATGAGTCTCCTTAGACTTGCGCCAGTTCTTTAGCTGGAGCAAGTCCAAGGAGACAAAATGGGGCATGTCGGCTCGCTTCATAGGGGATAGCATTTGGCGCAAGTCTCCCGCGCCTGGTGCCCTCCTGCTCCCACATGCCCCTGGACCAGAGGCATCACTCTGCCCCCACAGGGGGGGGCTGCCGACGCGTCACCCCCACCTCCAAACACACACACCCTGCCATTTTGGCTTCCTTTGTGGAGCCAAACGGGAGCCCGTGGGACGGGAGGGCCTGGACCTCCCCCATTCCACCCGCTCCTTGCCCTGCCGACTCACCAATGTCAAGGGGCCTTCCTCTCCCCGCTGCGCCCAGGTCCTCCATGGGATCTCCAGTGGCAGTCAGGAAGTGCCTGGCTACAAACACTTCTGGATTGTCGTTTACGATGGCCGTAAAGTGCATTCTGCTGCCGGAACACTACTTTCGGCAGTGGCAACACCGCATAAGATTAGGCTGTAATTCTGCTCAGCAGTATTTGAATTCTGGAGAATTTGTTCATGAGTGAAACACCTTTCAAGAAACCTAATGGATTAATATTTCTGAAAAATCAGTGTTTGCTGATTATCATTTCCACGTCTCATAGATATGCAAACAGAAAAGATTTTGTGCCTTGCAAGGAAAATATAACTCAACTATGCTTGAATCATTCCTTTTTAATATTATCCTGTGAAGTATTTTGAAGATAAACATTTTAAATAGGTGAGAATTCGTGAATATTAAAGGCATTAATTTATCCTACCAACACATCCCAATTTCCATTAACAAAGGTGCCATTTTGGGTTTCAGTGTGTGTGGCTGTGGGAGGGGGAGGACAAAGACAAAGAGATGAAAATTTCCAGCAAAGTTCCAAGGATATATTGTCGAATGGCAGCAGAGCATTTGTTGTGTTTACTTTTCTTCTATCTCATACAACCAAAGTCATAGGTCCTCCTGAGGAATATCATATGCAAGTGTTTTTATGCCTTGTTTATGGTACCCTGGTTCATCAAGCCCGCCAAAAGATAACAATGCATTCTTTTATATATATATCTAAAGTCCTAAACTAGTTTCTGAATGCTGGTTTGTTGTTTGTTTTTTAATGGAAAGGCTTTTTTTAATGGAATTCACTGTAACAAAAATGAAGGCTGCTAGATTCAATGCCTTCAAAAGAGGATTACAACCCAATCCTGTCCAGAATGCAACGGCGGTGCACCTAAGGTTCTTTGTTTGGCTCACTTTGCCTACAATACAATTACTTTGGAAAACGAAGGCCCCAATCCTATTGGAGGCCAGCAATGCAAGGTCCTTTTGTTGTTATTGTTGTTCAGTCGTTTAGTCGTGTCCGACCCTTCGTGATCCCATGAACCACATCCCGCCAGGCCTTCCTGTCCTCCACTATCTTCCTGAGTTCGCTCATTTTCATGTTCGTTGCATCAGTGATGCTGTCTAACCATCTCATCCTTTGCCTTCCCCTTCTCCTTTTGCCTTCAGTCTTTTAAAAGCCAGGCCACTGTCACACGCTGCCACAAAGGGCAAGAGGCAGCAGCACAGGGCAGCAGTTAGTTGGCAGTGGGGGAGGCGGAGATTCAGGGGCGTTCCAAGGTGGGCTGAGGGAGGGCAGGGGGCAGGCTGGACGAGTGGATCTCGGTGGCAAACGTACATACCAGATCCTATCCCCCATTTCTGGCCTGCCCCTGCCGCCCCCTTTCTCTCCTTGGACCTAAGCTGGTGTGGGTCCAAGGAGGCCCATCAGCCATGAGGGGGCCCACACAGAGGCAAGGTAGGCCTCCTGAATGCTCCCCCCCCCCCATCCCTGGATGCAGCACGTGCTCCACCAGTGGAGCTGCATCCGCGCAAATGGTGGGGGATAGGATTGGGCAGTAAATCTTATCCATTTTGTGGTTGCATCTATGACTGCAATACACAGCACACTGTGTGGTGATATCACAGTATGCACCCAACTTCATCAGGAGAAGAGACTGAGGCTGCAATTCTATACACACTTACCTGGGAATAATTCCCATTGACCTCAATAGGAATTACTTCTCAGTAGACATGCATAGGATTGCACTGAGAGTTAGAACAAAGTTGTGATCAACTGGCAGCCTGCAGGCAAAATGTTAAGAAACATATGGCCCAATGCTATCTTGGGCTGGCCTGGCCTGCAGGAATGCGGATGTAGCATCGTTGCATGCTGCAGCTGGCTAAAGACCAGGCCAGCTGGGAGAGGTAAGTAGAGAAAAAATTCACTTACTTTCTCAGCTGCTCCGTGGTCCCATATGGGACTCCTCAAAGCCACACCAGCTATTTTGCTGGCATAGCCTCAGGAAGCCTTCTGAGTGTGTACGGGCTGGGATGGGGGTTCCAGATCTGGGCCATGCCGCTGAGATCTGCCCTGTCCCACCCTTGATCCGCCTCCACTGCCAGCAGAGACCCGCTCACAGCCAATCTGTGTAATGCTGTCAGCAGCGCATGGGATGGCCATCTGGGCCTTGCACCAGCGGCAGCTCTCCACAGAACAGCAGAGAGGCTGCCACAACGGTGGCCCACGCGGTTTGCCAGCATACCACATGGATAGGATTGGACCAAACATTTACGCATGAAGAAACCTACTTTTATCTGATCCCCATTACATGCCAATTACAAGGGCTTGGCTGTCCCACAGAGTACAGAGAGGGTGATGTGACAACAGGACCACCCTGGTCTCCAATTCCAACCAACCATGGCAAGGGTGGAAATGCCTTTGCTTTCTCTTCCACTCTGACATTACATACAATACATAAAAAGTCACAAGTGCCCAAAAGGGAATAGGATGAGAAGGCACATCCATGCTCCTTGAAGCTTGCCAGAAAAGGCATATGCACCTTTAATGTGACAGATAGAACAGAATGTGAGGCTCTCCACATGGCCATTTTGCAGAACAGTGGTGGTGTCTGTAGGGACAGCAAAAGAGTTGGTGCCTAGGAACTATCTTTTCTTTTCTTTTTTTTAGCACAATAGACATACAGTGCAAGTATAGCCCAGGTAAACCAAGAAAATATCTGTGTCAGTTATTGGTACAAAATTTCACTTGTGTGGAATAATGATGTGCTATTTGCTCAAGGAAATATTATTGTAATCTGCTTTCATTACAAATCCAATGTGATAATTCCAATCCGCATTCTTCTCCTGTAATAATCATGAGCACTTCTTGACAAACTAACATTATTGCAATTAGTTTCTATTCTGGGATGAAGATGAAGCAGGAGGAGAAAGCAGAAAGCATCCTTAGTAGCTATTCAGCAGCAGCAGGCGCATCCGGTTCCACTGGCCTTTTAGAGTAGAAAAGAGCCTGAACACATTTGCATTTCATAGGCAGTCATTTTACACAGTGAAATCAAACTCTAACTATGAAGCAGCAACAGAAATAAGCTGGAGAGATAGAACTACAAATGCAAAGGGTGATAAATCAAAACATTCTGCTTTGGTATGTGGTGGCCATTGAACAGAGGGCACAATCCAGTCAAAGATAAGGCTCACTTCTAAGGCCCATTTGTAAAATTAAAGGTTGCGCTTTAACTTCCCTTTGAAAATAAAAAGTTTGAAGGCACAGGGTCTTGACATTTACATTTAATGTTAGCAATTGCATAAAAAACACAGGGGTAACCAGCATGCGGACCTAACTTGACCACAAAACTGATCTATAGCTTTTGAAGAGATATTTAGGGATCTTTAACATAGCACTTTCAGCATCCACAGAAAACTACAATTCCCAGGATTCTTGGAGGGGGGGAGAACCAGGATAATTAAATTGGAAACAAATTGATAGAAATGTTTGTAGTGTAGATGTGTCCTATGAGTTTCAAGGCTCACTTCTCAAAAGGGCTCAGCCACCCACTGCTATTCCTTCTAGTGACTGATTCATTTTCAACTACAGGACATCATGCTTGTGTCCTTTGATATGCAAGTGTGTGTCCTTTTATAACCAGATGACCAGTTTGACCAACCTCTAGGGAACAATTAACATAATTAGCAGAAAATACAAAACAGGAGAACTCCTACAAGCAGTTCTAGCTGCCCTTGTACAAATGTGCTGCATGCTTTTAAAGACAAATATGGATTCTATTTATTAATTATATGAACAGTAACTTTCAGGAACATTACAGCCTCATACACATTTTTCACTTTTGTAATATTTTTGTATATTTTGCAATTGAAAAAGTATGCCATGCAGCCAGCATTTAATTTCCAAAAATAAAGGTTTCAGGAATCATGCCTGGGTGGAACTTCCACCCTTAGACCTGGAGAAACTCCTCTTCTAATACATTTCAGACCAGGTCTACACATACAACAGAATGAAGTGCAAATGAGGTGGTACTATAGGCAGAACTGTCTGTGACACACCGGCTGCGTTTTGGTGCGTTGCGTACAGCAACATCCGCACGCGGGTGGAAAATCTCAGTGTGTGTCTTGACTTTTACAAGCTCGCACCGCAACGCAGGAGAGCTGTGTTGCGGTGCGAACAAAGTTGGAAAAACTGAACTTCGGCCAATGAAAGGATGTGTTCAGTGCTGTGGGGGCAGGATGTGGAGCAAAGCGTTGGCCAATCAGAATCGACTCTGAAAAGACTTGATCCTGATTGGCTAACGGAGAGCAGAGGGCGGGGCAGGACGTCTTACTTGGACACTTCTCTGTGCGGCTTACTTGGATGCTTCTCCATGCAGTGTAGACAGGGTGCGTTGTGTTGCATTGCGGCACGTTGGCTACTCTCGCGCCGCAACGGGACACACCGTACTGAGACGTAGGCGGTGTGTCACAGGCTTCAGACTATAAGCGAGGGGATCACATTTATCAATACACCTCTATGTTCATCTACTTCTAAAAAACCAAGCCCCTCACTGCAAGTAGAAACCTAGCACAGCACAAAGAGGATTTTCTTCTTCCTAGAAGATTTTATATTTTGGAACATTAAAGGAATATATGATTTCACCCTAGAGTGATACAGTTTGCTCTACCTCCTCAGGATTCAAGTAACTTGTTCAGTTACAGGTTTGGGCCAGACAACAGTAACCAACTGTCCCGTGAAAAGAACAGCTTGGTCTAGAGACAAACAGTTCATTGCACAAGACAACTCTTCCTGGGCTGTGCCATTCCAGGGTGCACGTTTGAATGCTCATCACGACAAACAAGAACCCTACACCAGAATCCGGTTTCATCTGAAACCGGAAGTGGGTTGCGATCACGTCAGGGAACCGTTTTGGGGCAAGGAGAGGCCCGCAGAGGGGATTGCGGGCCCCCTACACCCTCCGGAAGCCAGGCACACACCCTGGGTGAGAGTTACGTCCCCTTTTTTGTCTCGGTAGCAGCGTGATCCTGGAAGTGCCGCCACTGTCACTGCATGTTGCCACCCCCCTTAAGGGGGTAGCAACCATTAATCCTAGACTGGGGCGTCATGACGCCCTAGTTTGGGAACCTCTGGGGTATGCCTCTATGCTCACTCATTCACCCTCTCTCACACATATACACACTCCCAGCTGGCTGTTTGTTGACACAGTTGTATAAGTCATCCCAGGGGAGAGAATGATGTAAGGCAGTGGTTCTCAAAGTGGTGGGTCGCGATCCATCATTGGAACCAAAAGCTGTCCCCTGACCCCTTAAGGGGTGGGGACAGCATGGCAGCAGCAATCCCGGGGAACGCCACCATCACACAAAAACATTTAAATGCAATTTTTGGACTTATCAGGGATCCTGGAGCCCTCCAGAGGTTTCAGGGAGGCCTGCACTACCCTCCACAGGCCTCCCTGAGCTTCAGATCGCGGCTCTGCAGCAATTTACAACCACTTCCGCCCCCCGCCCCCGCAAGCACTCAAAGTTCTCCCCACCCCATGGGGAGAACTTTGAGAAATGCTGGTGTAAGGTAAGCTAAGGCGGAAAACCTGGAGTTAGGTCTCTGCTTCTTTCTTCTTACAGAACTCCCTTCTTCCTTGAAGGTCCTTCTGAACTGGCCTTCCACATATCACAAAGAAAGAGCCACTTTCCCAGCCATCTCTCCCTCCCATCTCCTGACCTTGTGGAGGAGCAGCTGCTGTTGGGTTTGCAACATACTCTGTCTCTCGTCCTGCCAGTTCCTTCTTCTTTGGCCCTCTTAGTGGTTTCTTTCAGCTCCCAAGGGAGGGAGTCTGGGGAGAATACAGCCGACTGGAAGTATTTTATTTTATTTATTTATATACTGCCTTTCTCATCATCAGATTTCTCATCAGATTTATTCAAGGCGGTTTACACAGGCAGGCTATCCTAGACCCGAAAAGGGTCTTTCCAATATTGTTCATATATAGAACCTTCCATACCCCAGATGTTTCCCTCCCAAGTGCAGCCCTCCTTCTGGCTCGTGCCCTCAAGTACTGAAACATACACATACCCACAAACAGATCGGGCTTTCTATATTTCTCAAAATAACTTAAGATTCAAATCAAAAACTGAAACATGCTATAAAATCAGACATAGCTGCTTACAAACTATCTTTTGGCTGACCATTACAGCTACAAAACGTTAGAGAGATTCTGAAGGTCACAGGGGTTGGGAACGGGAGAGTAGTAAAAAGGAAGTCTTTTCATTTACTAACAATCCTATGCATCTCTACTCAGAAATAAGCCCCACTATTATACACTTACTCCCAGGTAAGTGTATAACAGCCCAATCCTACCTAGTTCCCCCTCTGCTGGTGCAGCCACACTAATGGGGTGCATACTATATCCCATGGGGGAGTTTCAGGGCCCAGAGGTCTCCTCTAGGCAAGGGAACATGTGTTCCCCTGCCTAGGGATAAGCCTCCGCTGCCTGCATGGATCTACTCAGATCGGCGCCAGCTACTTTGCTGGTGCAAGTCCGAGTGGACCCAGGAAGGGGGATTGAGGCCAGGAAGGGGGATAGGGTATCGGCAGTCCCCTTCCTGGCCTCAATTCACCCCTCCCCCACCTTCTCCATATTCTGCCCACCCCCTGCCCCCATCAGACTTACCCTCCTGGGTCTGGTGGCGGTCCTCCTGCACTGCCGCTGATTTCGGCAGTGCTCCTAAAACATGTAGACTGCTAAAAGCCATGTTACGACAGCAGCACTGTGTTCCACTGTCGAAACCCCCTCTGCGCACCAGCCCAATCCTGGATAGGATTGGGCCGTAAGTCTAGCAACCAATAGCCAATACACATTGATTACAACCTAATAAATAACAAAATCTCATGATAACCCCAAGTTCCCTGTTGACAATAGGTTAGCAGAAATCTCTTAGAAAGTCTGCCAGGCTTGAAAGCAGAAATTTCAAAATGGAGCCAGGAAGATGTCCACCATAGCCATAGTGATAGTCCAACCCCCTTTGGCATGCAAAACATATGCTCTATCACTGAGATCGCCATAGCTCACCCCTCTCCCAAATCTTACTGTGCATTTGTTTAATCATAATCAGGTGTGTTCCATACATATTTTAACAAGTTGTTGTTGTTTTTATCAGCCTTAGGTCTTTCTTTGCTCTCCCACCGAAAGCTAATTCTGTTCTTGTGGAACTAAGACCAACTACCATTCTTGATTTTTGTTGAAACATTGTCCTTTGTAAATCCCAGTAAACAAACTAGGGCCCCAATCCTAGTCTTTTCCTCCCCTGCCAATCCAGCTGCGCCACCAGAACTAGCGTTCCAGCAGCATAAGGCCCACATAGGATTGGGCTGTAGGATAGCTAATGGCGTTC
Source organism: Plestiodon gilberti rubricaudatus (assembly GCA_026170595.1). Lineage (NCBI taxonomy): Eukaryota > Metazoa > Chordata > Lepidosauria > Squamata > Scincidae > Plestiodon > Plestiodon gilberti. Next base: position 10,072,783 of record JANXHW010000001.1, read on the forward strand.
TACAAGAGATAATGTGATTGATTGCTGAATTTGCTTCTCTTCAATATTGTTTGATAGTTGGACGTGCCACGACAGAATTAATTGTCTCACTGACAGAGGTTGGGAGAAAATACTGGAAACACACCATAACAAATGTCAGTCACAACAGTATTCTATTCCCCAGAATCTGAAGTAAGTGAAAGCAGGTAGCTGAACCAGAATATACCGGTAATTATTTATTGACATTCACATTTCAACTAACATGTTTTTACTTCTAAATGTAGCAGTTCAGCTAAACCTTTTCCATCTTGATATTTTCAGCTTCTGACATTTCACATGTATTTTCCAAAGCATGCTGAAAGTTCCTGACACACACGGCAGCTGAGAAAATGCAAATTTAGCTCCTGCATTAGTGAGCATAAAGACGTTCTCCTTCCCTTTTTATTCCATGTTTACTTTGCATTATGCACTCAACATTATTATTCAATTATAAAGTTAGAGAATACCCTCCATCCATGTTGCTTCTCTTGTCTTATGTAAACCTGTTATTTATTTCACAGGATTTATATCACACCCGTTAAGCAAAACTCTTAGAGCAGTTTAAGTAAAATTAATAAAATCAACAAAAACGATTAATAAATTAGCCAAAACAAAAACAGAAGCATCAAACCACAGAGTTTGCAAAACACACACACACACACACACACACACACACACACACACACACACACACACACAAGCCTGGGATACCAAAAGGTTCTTACCTGGCTCTGAAATGAAGACTCAGTGCTAGGTGCACCTCCCCAGGTGTCAAGACAGAAAAGACCCTGGTATAAATCCCCTCCTGCCACACCTGGCAAGACTTGCAACCAGTCTGAAACGTACCGGTAAGTCTTTCTTTCCAAGTACACAAAGAGAACAGATTTCCACAAATAGGTTACTAAAGTAGAGGATGTCCACTATTATTCAATTATTCATCCCTGTCTAGTGACTAAGAACGTCAGAGGTATTTGAGACATAATGACCCACCCTGGATGTTTCCTAAATCTGCTTATTATCAACCGCTGCTGACGGGGTAAAGAGGCACCTTTCAAGTGGCGGATCTCTTATAATCAGCAGAGGGAGAGCGACTGGCCCTATTCATCCCAGCCTAGCCTTTTCCCTTGTCTTCTTTTTAAACTGTGGTTTGTGCTGTCGTCCATTCCTCTCTCTGGGACAAGGAACCATTCTTTCCCATTCATTTTGCTATGAAAACTGCTTTGAGAACTTTTTTTAACTGAAAAGTGGTATCTAAATACTGTATTCTAAATTATATTTAATAACATTTGCATTACCTTATTCAGACTGGATAAAGTGCGGAAATATATAGTAATATACAGTATATAGAAGTATTTAATATTATTTCTTTATCCGTCCCTCTCTAGAGCAGAGAATGAGAATATTGTAAAGTACCATTGGCTCTTCACGGGATGCCCTACAGCCTGTTTGCTGAAAAACAGATCAGGCTTTAGCAGCCTATTTTGTCCACAATATTCTAATGTCATTAGGTACATCTGCAAAAGCCAGATTCCTTTTGTCATTAGGCATCTTTGATAGTGCTTTGATTTTCCCACAAAATCCTCCCCCCCCCCCCCCGCTTTACTGCTTTTGAACGCACAACATGCTTTGAGATGTGACTTCTACAAGTACCGGTACATATGTACTCTAAATAAATGGGTACATAGTGCTAAGTGAAAGACTATATTATGGCCCAATCCTATACCCCATCAATTTATACTATGCAGCCACACTGCTAGAGAGCATGCAGCATGCTATGGTGGGGAAGCAGCCAGATGGCTCGAGAGAGTTAAGTAAAAATATTTTTTGCTTATATCTCCATAGGCTGCCTGGCTGTCAATGGGTCTTCTCGAACCTAAGCCAGCAATTTAGCTGGTGTGAGGAGCCTCAAGGTGCATGTCGGGATGGGAAAACGGGGATCGGATCTTGGTTTGAGCTAGTGCTGCCGAGATTCACCCCCTCCTGCCCCGAGCTGCCCCCTGCCCGCCCTGGTCTCTGCCCCGGTCCCCCCCCCCACCAGCCACGAACCGCCTTCACCAGCGCTGGCAGCGGTGAGGGGAGAGCAGCATTGTGGCAGCAGGTTCCATTACCTGCATTCATCATGCAAGCCAGTAGAGGGCAGAAGTTAGAATGTTGCCTAGAACTGGGAAGACCCACTCAAATCTCCACTTAGTCCCCAAGCTCACTAGGACCAGACACTATATCTGCAAGGCTTGACCAGGCAGTAGCTTCACAAACTCTAAGGATCACAGAAGTGCGAGATAAAGAAAGTACTGGGGAAAGGCCCAAGAGCTCAGTGGTAGAGCACATGCTTTTCATACAGAAGGTCACAGTTTCAATCTCCAACATTTCTAATTGAAAGTACTGCAGGTAGTAGGGCTGGGAAAGATTTCTCTGAGGTCTTGAAGAGTCACTGCCAATCAAAGAAGCTAGATTAAACAAGGGTCTGATTCAGTATAAGGCAGCTTCAAAAAGTACCTTGGGGAAAAAATCAGATAAGCCTCTTTTTCTGCCAGGCTCAAAGCGTAGCTCCTCCACACAGACTACATAGCTGGCAATCATTGTCATTGCTCTGGTACCATCTTGGGCTGTATGTGAATGTAACACTTATTCTCGTACTCATTTACTACTATTAATATACAGTTGGAAAACAGAGAAACTGAATTAGTAGCCTCTGTGAATATTTAATGCAAAAGATATCCTGGGCATGCAGACGTTTGTTGGTGCGCGCGCACAAACTTAAAACCAAGCGTTTTCCCTGGTTATGATTTAGAGACCATTATCCCACAAGAGAACACAGATAATTCTCTTTGACGTGCTTATCTCTAAGAGAAGAGAGACTCTCTAGCTGGCTGAGTGGAGAGAGAGAAAAAAAACCTGCTGGATTTACTTCAGCAAGACAACTCGGCAAGAAATACACTTGACCAAATGATAGCAAAGTGGCAGTGTTGCACAGATGAGAATAACCAAGTAACACACCTGTCTCTCAAGGTAGGAACTTGCAATTTAAACACTTTCATGAACTGGCAAGCCTAGTCATGTCTACTCAGAAATAAGACCCACTGATTTCAAAGAGACTTAAGGTAAAGGTATCCCCTGCTCGAAAGCCAGGCGTGTCCGACTCTAGAGTGCATCGCTCATCTCCGTTTCTAAGGCTGTAGAGCCAGCGCTGTCCGAAGACGCTTCTGTGGTCACGTGGCCGGCATGACTAACGGAACGCTGTTACCTTCCCGCCGCAGCGGTACCTATTCATCTGCTTGCAATTTCTTGCTTTCTTGCTTTCAAACTGCTAGGTTGGTAGGAGCTGGGACAGGAGACGGGAGCTCACTCCGTCACGTGGCACTCGGGTTTCGAACAGCTGTCCTACCGACCTTCTGGTCTGCAGTTCAGCGCCTTAAACACTAAGCCACTGCAGCCCCTTAGAGACTTACTCCCAGGTAAACGTGAATAGAACTGTAGCCTTATAGCCATTAACAGAGACAGAGGTCTTACAAATTTGTGATAATATTTTGATAAGAAAATGAAGACTTTTATTTAATCTGGGTTAATCTAGTCATTTCTTAGACTTGTGAATCTGTCCCCCCTCCAAACTTTAACTGTTCTATTTATAGTACTGTCTGCATTTTTGCTAACGAGGTTGATACAGTAAAATGGACTCCAGAAACAATGCTCATAAAATAATTAGAATGACATACATGATAGTAGTAAGATATGGTCACTACTATTAATTGGTAGCTGACACCAAACCACAATGATTGTGACTGTCTTTCAATAATTTTCAGACACGTCCTTTGGAAAATATGTACGGTCACCATCAAAGCTACAAGCCATAAGAAACCTTCTGGTTTTAGAAGTAGGTTTTCTCTGTGTGCCAGGTGCAACGGGGTGGCAACTGGATACAGGTATCTTCTGTGCTCCCTGAAGCATCTGGTGGGGCCACTGTGAGATACAGGAAGCTGGACTAGATGGGCCTTTGGCCTGATCCAGCAGGGCTCTTCTTATGTTCTTATAAAACTACAGCAGCCTTGACTGCAAGCCAGAAGATGACATTCTAATTGCAGTTGGAGGTATCAGAGCCTTAGAACAATTCAAAATTCATCTCTTTCTTTGCACGTTTATATGCACACAAAAGATCTTCCTTGGCAAAGAAGATGAAAATGTCCTGAGCTGTGTGCTGTTCCATACAATGAGTTATTCTTCAGTGACTTTTAACACAGCCTCATCTAGTAACTTACCCTGTAATTAACATGCAACATACTATTATTTGTGCACATACCAGGCTATGTGGATTACTAAAGAACGACAGGTTCAGCAGCAGAATGGTGTTATATAAAAATGAATATACCCAAAGTGGATGCAAAAATAGTTTATCTGATTGTAGGTTCTATATGGCTGACGATAGATATTAATGACAAGAGAACATATGACGCTGCCTTGCACTGGGTCAGACCACCCATCCATCCAAGCCAGGATTGGTACAGAGGGTGTGTGTGTATCTTTCCCACCACCTACTACCTGTTACTTTCAACTGGAAATGCCAGGAATTGAATATGGGACTTTTCACATGCAAAATGTGTGCTTCACCCAGGGCCTCTGAGAGGGGGGTTAAGGGGGTACAATCGTACCCAGGCCCAGGGCCAAAAATGGGTCAAAAGGGGCATCCTGGAGCAAAAAAGAGGGCCACAGGAGCCAAAATCACATGAAGGGAATCAGCCCAAAAGAAACTCTGTACCCCCTGATAAAATTCCTCTGAGTGGCCCTGGCTTTACCACTGAGCTGTGGTTCCTCCCCAAGAGGAAAGATTATACTACTAACAGTGTAGAAAGTTGCCAGTACTCCTTCTATATCTATATATACAAACACACACACACACACACACACACACACACACACACACACACACACACAGTGGAGGGAGTGGAGGGATGATTAAAACAGACAAAAGAAAATATTTCTTTACCAAACGTGTAATTGGTTTGTGGAACTCCTTGCCACAGGAGGTGGTGATGGCACCTGGCCTGGATGCCTTTAAAAGGGGATTGGACAGATTTATGGAGGAAAAGACCATCACAGCTTACAAGCCATGATGGGGATAAGCAACCTCCTGGTTGTAGGAGTAGGTTTTCTTTGTGCCAGGTGCAAGGGAGTGGCGACAGGATACAAGTATCTTGTTGTCTTGTGCTCCCTGAGGCATCTGGTGGGGCCACTGTGTGATACAGGAAGCTGGACTAGATGGGCCTTTGGCCTGATCCAGCAAGGCTCTTCTTATGTTCTTATCTCCCCTCCCCTCCAAAGTCTCCCGCCCTGCCCTCCCCCACTGGTTACACCAGTGGTGTAAGTTGGATAGGATTGCGCCGTGAGACTTTTAAAAGGTCAAAGCAACTCTGAAGACTTAACTGTTTTCCTCTTCAAAAAGTGTGTTTCATCATCACATATCACACACCCCTGGAAAGAGGCCTTCTCTACTTCTGTGTCTTTTCAGCAGTACGTTCTATCAGATGCTATGTCACCTTTCATGCAGAGAAGATCATAACATCCTTTATAAATGTCTGCATTCAAGAAATCACTTCGTCCATCACTAGAGCCAGCTTTGTGGGAACGGAGTACAGCAGAAGTCCAAAACACCACAGCACCGGTAACTGAGCAATCTTCTGGTCTGGTTAAGTCCATATTTATCCTGGTGTAATAAGGGGGATGCTTAGACAGCAGCAGCGTCAAAGGCATAAAAATAGCATCAGAAAAAGGCAACATAGCAATGACAGCTACTCCCACAGTTTCCTTGGCAACTCTACCGCTACCCACCAAACACAATGACGCTCCCAACAAGGCCCCCAAGTTGGACATGGTTGGAAGGCACCAACTCATGTACAATGATGTCCCACAGTAGCAGAAAGAACCAGTCCAGAAGCAGTGCCAAGTTCGCCTTTGATGTTGGTGAAAGAGCGTGCTCTTTTTGTGCTAAGGTCTCCATCATCAATGTCATAAGAACATAAGAACATAAGAAGAGCCCTGCTGGATCAGGCCAAAAGCCCATCTAGTCCAGCTTCCTGTGTCACACAGTGGCCCCACCAGATGCCTCAGGGAGCACACGAGACAACAAGATACCTGTGTCCAGTCGCCACTCCCTTGCACCTGGCACAGAGAAAACCCACTTCTAAAACCAGGAGGTTGCTTATGGCTTGCAACTTGTGATGGTCTTTTCCTCCATGAATCTGTCCAAACCCCTTTTAAAGGCATCTAGGCCAGGTGCCATCACCACATCCTGTGGCAAGGAGTTCCACAGATGAGGAGTTCCACAGATGTCCCTACTTGTGTGCTAAGACTTTTGTAGGCATTTATTTATTACATTTACATACCACTTTTCTGTCACACAAACCCCTGAAAGCAGTTCACAGAAAATTTAAAACCAAATAAAAATATCAGTAAAAGTCATCAAAAACAAACAAAAAAAGACCAACCAACCAACCAAAACAATAAAAGGAACAAAAAATGATAGCATAGATCACTCTTTGAACAGAGCTCCACCATAGCGGATCACTCCGAATTAAAAGCGTCGCAGAACATAATAAATGTCACCCAAAACACACCAGGATGGAGTTAAATGCATCTCCCAGGGGAGGGATTCCAGAGTTGGGGCCATACCAGAGAAGGCCCTTTCCCATGGGTTTGGCAGCCAAGCCTGAGCTGGCGGAGGCTTGTGCAGCAGAGCCTCCTCCGCCAAAGGTTGTGATGGGAAGGCAGGGTCACGCAACAGCAGACAATTCTCAGATATAAATATGAGGCAGAGTGGTGTTGCCTATATCTTTATATCTGAATTGCATTCTCTTTGCTGAGGCTTTTATATGTTGGATACTCTGTTGTGACTGGCTGCAGAGAGAGTTGGGTCCTATCTCTTGATTCAGGGAGAGACACAAATTCCTAGGAAGTTTTAATGATACAGACTTTCTGAGAACTTAATGCCTCCCTGAATAAATACACTGCCCAATGGTGGTGCAACTCCCATGCAGGCGCTAACTGCCGAAAAGCAGTCAACGCTAGTCGCAATGGTCTCCCGACTGCTCAGCGCACTGCCGGGGACGCTGGTGGGAAGGGCTACACCTTCCCAGTCGTGCCAGAGGACATCCGGATGCACACCGGGAAAGGTAAGCCAGCGGGAAGGCAGGGGAGGGTGGAATGGGGGCAGGGAGGGGCGACACTGGGCGGGGAGGCAGCGAGAAGGGGAGGATCCATCGCAGAAGCTCCACGCCGGATCCTATCCCCCTTTTCTGCAGCCTCCCTGCCCCTTTTCTCTCCTCGGATTTATGCTAGCAAAATTGCTAGCATAGGTCCGAGGAGACCCATTGCGGACCAAGAGGCTTATGCCTCTTGGCATCCCCCCTGCGGAAGCCTCCTGATCTGCCCGCCCCCGCCCCCGCCCCCGCCCCCCGCACAGGATGCAGCAGCAGCCATTTTATTTCAGCAATTTCATTTCAGCAAATCAATAGAACTGGATGTCACTTTCTATGAAATAAGAATGCATATAAGGACAAAGAAGAAAGAGGAAGAAAGACTATCATTGTAAGACTAAATTGCGGAAGACTAGAATTTTATCGTCTGGTTTTTGGTAGCGGTTTTATGTATTGTTCAGTTGTCACCATCTCACTGCAAAGAGGGCAATTCTGTACAGTCAATCCAACAAAACAATTTTAACTCCAGATTTTCTGAAGCTTTGAAGCTTTTCCTGTGAAATTACATCTATGAACCCATCAAAATGACATTGCTTCGAGCATGAAGTTTCTTTCTCACAAATGTGTCAAGAGAGCAAAAACAGACATTCTCCAATATGGTTTCTGCCTACTGAGATAATCAGTGCTACAACTGAAACGAAGCTTCACTACATTCACACAACCCCAAAACCCATCATTTGGGGCAGAGTTAGAGAGAAAAATCTCAGTTGCTGCCAGTCATTGCAATGGAAAGTACAAACCAACAGGATCGGGTCATTCTGCCAAATCCTTGATTATTATAAGGTCCCACCCTATTTTACATCGTTGGCTAGCAGATTAGCAAACTGACTTGTAATTTTAAACATTCCTACAGCGAAACAACAAAAATATAGTAAGTGTAATAAGATTTCACGTCTTATCTTAAAGTCAACCAAATTTGCTCCAGCCAAAATAAAGGTCAACATTTTGATCTGCTCATATTACTGTTATGTTTTACGATATTAAACAGACCAGCACAAATAAACCTTGAAAAATCAGAACAGTGCTTTTGGGATGGAACAGACAAGCATGATTTATGAAATTATTCACTCAGGTGGCTATTACAACATTTTTTCAAATGTTATGAAACATTTGTATTAATAACTGGGAAAGTAAACAGCACAAAGAAAACTTTCCAGGTGTTGTTTTGATGAATGGGGCCTGCTCTATCCCAGCTGTTTATCGGCAGCTTTTTTGTGCTTTATCTGAGTGTCTCAGCAGGGCCGTCACATCATTTTAACCTTGGTAACCATGTGAACAGAAGCACAGATAAAGCAAACAGAGGTCAGCAGCCCATTGAAGTAACTGTGTGAAAGTAATGAGAAGAAAAGAAGAAAAAGAACAGAAACACCAATAAATGGAGGACAGGAGAGAGGAGCGGGAACGTAGGATGCGCTAGTGAAGAGTTGACGGAAACAAACTACTGAAACCCAGGACATTTCGTACGCAGAAGAGACATTGTTGCCCAACAGGGTTGAATTAGTGCAGCTGTTCCAATCTGGAGCCTCAGGAAAGTTTCAATAAACTGAATGAATATAAAAAAAACCAAATTAATTGCATGAAAAGGAAAAGTTACCACACAATCCTATGCATATCTCCTCGGAAGGGGCAGCCCAATCCTATCCTCCCTCGGCGTAGGGCATTCAGCGTGCGCCGACGCTGAATCCTATCTCGGGAAGTCCCTGGCTGGAGGTCTACTCAGGGTAAGTGGACATTACCCTGGGTAAACCCCAGCGCCACAATGGGACTACTCATTTCTCTGCCTGCTCATTAGCTGGCGTAGAACCGAGCATTCCTGTGTCGGGGCTTGAGGTCTGGGAGGATAGGATATGGCATCCAACAAGGACACCGGTCCTACCCCCTCCCAGGCCCGATACACCCACCCCCGCTCTCCCCCGCCTTGTTCCGCCCCTCCACCGCTCAGAGCGGCCTTACCTGCTCTGTTGCGCGGGGGCCTGGATTCAGCACCGGCACAGGCCGTCCTGCTGGTGATGCTTCCTCCCCGGGTGTCAAAACGTGCTTTATGGCGCACTTGCGACACCTGGCGCCAGTGCTGAGGCCGCAGCACTGGCACCCAAAGATGTTAGGATTGTGCCATAAGTCTCATTGGACTCAATGGAACTTAATTCTGTGTAGACTCGCATATGATTGTGCTGTTAGGATCCAGCTATACATGCACTTAATTACACAACTTGCTTCAATTAGGGCTTGGGTTTAACTATAAATTGCAAAGGGGGCTACAAAACAGGGCAAAACTGCGGTGGAGGTAAAGGGCCTTTAGTGGTTTGCCCCTACCATAGCTGTCATCCCAATTGCACACACACCCATGTGCCATTTTTAAATAAGAAAAAACTTCTATTGAAAGCCCAAGGACTTTTTTCAATTAAAAAAAGGCAAGCACAAGGGGTGCAATCAGAATCAAAACTATATTGGGGGCAAATTACTAAAGCCCCCTAACCATGCCACAGTTTCCTCGCCCTTTCTTATATACAATTACATTTAAGCCCTAACTGGGGCACGTTTTACAATTCAGGGCATGTATAACTGGGACCTAAGATTGCAATCTGTGAAGGTTCCTGGGTGACCTTGGGCCAGTCACTATCTCTCAGCCTAACCTACCCCACAGGGTTGTTGTGCGGACAAAAGGAGGGAACTACGTACACCAGCCTGAGCTCCTTGGAGGTGGGCGGTATAAAAATGTAAAAAATAAATACATTTATGGGGTAGCAAACCACACTGATATGAGTGGAACTTCTAAATAGCACTGTATTGAGCTGCCCACCTACGAGACCACAACTTGGGTCAAACAACTAAATATTTCAGGCACATGTCTGGGGCTACTGTGCTGGGTTTTTGTTCAGCAACTGGAAGTCAGATCAAGTTTCCCCCACAGATTAGGATCACTGCATGAAGGACAGGGGAGTTTACACTCTGCCTCCTCCCTGATCTGAATCAGGACCTACACAGATCTATTTGCCCTAGGAAAAATAAAAGCCTCTACTGGCACCAACATAAGATTTTTCTCCAGGGAAAAAATAGCGGCTGCCAGGGAAAAGGGGGGGGGGGAATCTAGATTGGGACTGTGACAGAGACGTCATGTTCCCAATCTGTCATTGTCCCCCCCCCATCTGACTGCTATTTACTGAATTAAAACACACACACACAAAGATCCTAATCATGTGCTTGAAGTAACATCTAGGTTGACCCATGGAATAGACTTCTGTAAATGAGTCATGTTATTTCAGATCTTGTATCATTATAAATATGTAGTTGCAATTCAACAGCTCTGACTGGGTGCAGGGACCTTCCAATTCCATCAGTTAAGTGAAAGAGAGGTCCGTCAATGGGTGTTGGATATTTATTTATTTATTTATTATTATTATTATTTTATAATACCGCTTTTCAACAAAAAGTTCACAAAGCGGTTTACAGACAAAATCAAATGATTAAATGGCTCCCTGTCCCAAAAGGGCTCACGATCTAAAAAAGATGCAAAACACCACCAGCATCAGCCACCAAAAAAGAGACTGTGTTGGGGTGAAAGGGGGGGCAGTTACTCTCCCCCTGCTAAATATAAGAGGAGCACCAATTGAAAAAGTGCCTTTTACTCAATTAGCAGGGGATAACACCTAAAATATCATAACCTAATATCATAGGTTATGATACCTAAAAACAAAACTTCATATTCAGAGGCAATATACCCCCAAGTATCAGACACTGGTGGCAAACAGCAGAGGATAGAGAAAAGTTCTTTTCCCTCTCACACAACACTAGAACTAGGGGACATCCACTTAAATTGAGTGGAGGGAGGATTAAAACAGACAAAAGAAAATATTTCTTTACCCAGCGTGTAATTCATCTGTGGAACTCCTTGCCACAGGAGGTGGTGATGGCACCTGGCCTGGATGCCTTTAAAAGGGGATTGGACAGATTTATGGAGGAAAAGTCCATCACAGCTTACAAGCCATGATGGGGAAAAGCAACCTCCTGGTTGTAGGAGTAGGTTTTCTTTGTGCCAGGTGCAAGGGAGTGGCGACAGGATACAAGTATCTTGTTGTCTTGTGCTCCCTGAGGCATCTGGTGGGGCCACTGTGTGACACAGGAAGCTGGACTAGATGGGCCTTTGGCCTGATCCAGCAGGGCTCTTCTTATGTTCTTATGATGCCCAGCACTGTACACTGTTCACAGGCACATCTGGCTGAGCGACCAACACTGAAAACACAGTTCATAAAAGAGAATGGGAAGCCCATCTAGATTTGCAGAGAACTGCACTTTAAAGTTAAGACTTAGTATAGAAATGTTACTGTAAGCTTATAAAATTTACCATCGTGGACACCCTCCTGACTATATTCTAATGCTCAAAGACACAATATTTATGGGATTTCCAGCCATCAAAATGACAAATGGGCTGGAAATCCCATAAATATTCATCCCATAAATATTGTGTCTTTGAGTATAATAACAAGCCATGAAAACTTGCATGTATATTATATTTTAAGTATTGAATCAAATTACTTATGGGGTGACCTTTCAACAATGACTAAAGCAAACTAGAATCTAAAGAACATGCAATTCCCTGAAAAAGAGTTCACATACTATGAAGGAAAAGGTCCTCATTACTATAAACAGGAGGAGCATGGGCAAGTCGGTTCCCCTGACTTTGTGAAATGGACACCCAGATAAGCTTCAAGTTATATCTCCTACTTTTAGAATGAGTATTAAAGAAATGAAAAAGGAGCTACAGAATACATTTCATTGTAATCTTATCCTTGCTTGTTTCTCACTACAACAATCTGCACTGGTAATGGGATGGATGGAGGAGATCACAGGCACTGTTTATCAGGATTTGGAGATTTATGTCCATGAAAAGCTATGCCACAGAGGGAGAATGTGGCAATGCCTTCAACAGAAAAGATGAGTAACCATACTTCATTCACAAACTGCAGAGACAGTTTCACAGGTCCACAAGGCTCTTTGCTCTTTTATTGGCGGCAGTGGGAAAGCCCTATGTGTGCACATGGACTACTCGGATGACTTGCAGTGCAATCTTATGCATGTCTACTCAGAAGTAAGTCCCAGTGAATTCAGTGGGCCTTATTCCTAGCTAAGTGTGTCTATAGGATCGCAGCCTTATATTGATTATTAGGTGTCAACAGGGCTATATTTTTCAAATTTTACATAAGAATTTTACATAAGAGCAAATTTTGTTGCTCACCATCTTTTAATTTTAGTCTAGTTTGGAAGAACTTTCAAGGTGGAAACCCCTCCTTTGGTACTCAGAGACTGGGGGGGAAAAGAGCATACTGTCAAGACAAAGTATTCATCATTACAATGCAATATTAGCCTTGAAAATGACTTAACCAGTTAATATTTAACCAACACACTATTGCTTATCATACCAGAAGCAATAGTATGTTGGTTAACTATTAACCAGCTAACTCATTTTCAATCTGGCCCATTTCTGGAGGGGAGACCACCTACTACACTTACGGCCCAGTCATATGTATATACAGCTGGCCCTCTGTATCTGCGGGGTTCTGTTCCCAGAACCCCTGCAGATACTGAATTCCGGGGATACAGGGGGCAAACCGGAAAAGGTAAAAGCCACGGGGGGGGGGGGGTTAACTTTTAGAAGCAAACCGCTGCGTGTTCTTGCTTAAACAGGCTGAAATCACGCTCCAGAAGTCGCACGACTCCCCCCTCCCCCGGTCACCCCAGAATAGGCTTATCAGATCTCCAACCGGGACAGAGTGCTAGACCTTTAGGAGAAGGAATGTGGGCAGGTGTAGCTTGTTAAACCTTAGAGTACAATCCTAGGCATGTCTACTCAGAAGCAAGCCCCATTGTGTTCAGTGGGGCTTGCTTCTGAGTAGACATGCCTAGGATTGTGCTCTATGGTTTAACAAGCTCCACCTGCCTACATTCCTTCTCCTAAAGGTCTAGCACTCTGTCCCGGTTGGAGATCTGGTAAGCCTAACCCAGAATGCATTGCATCTATGAAGTGGGAACGCCATCACCTCTTTCATTGTTGTGTGAAGGACTGACACAACTGTATGTATGTATGTATAGTATGTATTTTCATTTCTATCTATTTCTATTCATTTCTATCTATAACAACTATTTCTATTGCCTTTTATGCCCTTAGACAGCTTGCAATGAAATAAAATAGAAAATAGATCAAATAATGGAGACTTATGTCTCCATAATTAAAATGCATCAATATTTCTGATGAACTGGACTGTAATCCATGAAAGTGTCAGTTGAAATAAATTGGTTAGTCCTTATAAAAGGTGCTGCAAGGCTCTTTGTTGCCTTTCCAGCAACAGACTAACATAGCTACACCTCGGAAAATGATAAGTCAGGGTAATTTAAAGGAACACGTGGACACTAATGATGCAATCCTAACCATGCCTAAGGCCTGTTTTGGTGTTCTTGTTCTACTCCACCTGGGAGGGAATGGCTTTCAGATCCATGAGCATCTTGTCTTTGCCCTCCCACATCACCACCCTTAGCATGCTAAAAGGTAATGGCTAAACTGGCCATTTATCACAGGAATGCTATAGTCAAGAACAATCCTGTTCTTGTTTTTTCCTGCTGTGTATTATTTTTATTCTTACATTTCAATAAACTTTCACTGGCTTGCAATGAAAGTTTTTTTTCCTAATTAAAACAGCATGCAGCAGGCATGATTAGGATCAGAACCGGGGGGGAGGAAGCGTTCATGCCCCCTTACCCTACCACCATGATTTTGCCCCATTTCAAGTATCCCCTGTGCTTTTTTTTTTTAGAGGAGGAAAACAAACATGTCAGCAGATGCATTCTCTATAACATGACAGCTGGCCATTACCAGTTGTGATGGGGCAGGGAAGTAAAATATATGGAAAATACCACTTTGCTCTGTAAAATCTCTACCATTTGAAGTTCCCCTATTTCAAGGTAGGCAAATTATATTAAACTATTCATATTACAGTCAAAGTAATTCAGCTTACTTAAACCCATGGCTACAAACTACAAGTTAGCAAGATTACATGGTGGGGTTGCATACGGCTTTTCCAAATATGCAAAACCACCAGACATATCCAGAAGCATCATGCCATCACCTTTCGTCGCCATCCCCCCTCCCCCCCCCCGCAAAATAAGGAACCACTACTTCTGGTGGACAGGAACATGCATAAATGATAAGTTAGAGGAGGCACAACCAAAAGCATGATATCAACAACAGGTAGATTCAAAAAAATCAGATTCCAAATTAACCATAATGTTATAGCAAGCAATGCTGGGATCAAGATTTCTGGTGATCTACTAGGAGAAAATACCTTTTCTTTTAAAAGATAAAATTTCTGAATGTATGGATGAGTTTGAATGAATTTAGCAAGTTCCAGATGTAAAATCCAAGCTGCAATATCCAAGTTTTAATAGTGTTGTTTCATGGGGTGGTATCCAGAGAAGGAACATTAAGAGACAGAAGCAGCAGCCTCGATATGATATTTATGGGCAATAAAACTTGCAGATGGGGAGGGAGAATCCCCATATTACTTTAACAGACACAGAAGCCGGCTGAAAAGTCACACCCATGTTTCAAAACAAATGAAAATTTATTTTCATTATCACAAGGGTAGTATAGACATGTCTGTTTCAGAGACAAGACATGCTACCGGTAATTTGAACAACTTCAGAAAGCTCACCCCCCAAGCATATTGCCCCTCTAAAACAAGCAAGCATGCTATCCCTCTGACATTCTGTGATCATGTATTAAATCTCCCTCCACTCAAAAATACAACCAACACCACAATCCTAAACACAGTAGCTGAAAGGAAGTTTCATCTGTTTCAGTGGTGCTTCATAGTAAATATATTTAGGATGGGAACACTGGAATCAGGGTCAAAACTGATGCAAGTGGAACAGCAGATGTGAGTATTACAGCGGCACATATCAGAGTCCAGTCCTGATGGATGGAACAGCATCATCTACTAGACACTGGCTAGTAGAGTTAGGGGGGGTTGATAAAGAAAGATAAAATTAAAGCATGGAATTTATGGGCAAGACAGTCAGGTTTCGAAGAATGATGCAAGAGCTTCCAGATTCTGGGTGCAATTAAACTTAATCTCATCTACCAAGATTCCAGGTCTTGGGCACACATGAAGAGATAAAAATAGACAGGATTCAAGTGCATCCAACATTCACATCTACATCCCTGGCTATATTTGCTTCCCTAAAATGCAAGAGGCTTGTTAAACCATCGGAAGTTGTGGAAGATTATTTTGCCAGTCCTCCCTTCTGCAAACCACCCCACACCCTTTCTTACCTGATAATGTCATCATTGTGCCCCAGGAAAAATTTCTGACTGTGCTCTCTGGTGTTGTAAACCACCCCGACTCCAGCCACGAAGTAAACCACTTCCTTGCCTGCCGTGTAGTACAGGTTGTTGCGGCACTGGTGACCCCTATACCCATACACCCACTCCAGACGGAGCTGGCATCTAGGAGCTGTCCGATCCGCCATGATAATCAACCCCCTCTCCCCAGCAGCTCACAGGGAAACTGGTGCTGCCCCCCACCCCCACGGTCCTTGCCTTTCACCGTTTCCCTCCTTACAAACGCTGTCAATTCCTGCTCAGCTGCCAAGTCTTCCGGCTGCACTTTCCGATGCTGATTTTCAATGGAAAATGCATCCAGGCAGAGTCCTGCTCTGCCGCCGCCGCTGCTGCCACCGCCGCTGCTGCTACAGCTACCTCTGCTGCTGCTTTTGGTAGTGCTGAACCGCCACCATAATCTTCTACCGCCAAAGATGAGCAGCAGCTGCTTCCCTGCTGTTTTGCAACCCAGACAACTTCGGGAGGGGGGACACACACACATCCAGGAAAATCAGTACAGTATGAAAGTATACATGTCAATTCCATCTGAAGGAGAAAGAGCTGGTCTGTGTCAAAGCCATAGGCTGCAGAATGCCAGTCCTGTGCAGCATCCCCTTAGTGAGTCAGTGCATCCTTTTTGAGCCTTCTTGCAAAGGGAAAGTCCTTGTTTTTCAAATAGGCGTCTGATTTTTAACGGTATAAAAAAGTACAGCTGATGTGCAAAAGAAGTCTGTTCTTTTTAAACGCCAGCATGAAGACTGAATTCATTCTGTGACATCTTTGACTGTGTAACAATGTAGTCTTCTAAAGGTTTTCATCATAGTACATTTGCAACTTATCAATATGAAGACAGGACATTTCTGGGGAGGAAAAGAAATACCTTAATAAAATAAATCACCCAAACAAGTTTGTATTATAATAACTATTGCAGAAGTAGCCTCAGTCCTACCTAGTTACGGTACTAAAAAAAAAAGGCATTTCTCAAACAGTTATTAAACCATTTCTGAATATAACTCAGCAATGAAATTGTCCTTCTTTGCCAAATATTTGCTAGGAGAAATACTATAAATCAAAATATTCCCCCAGGCAGGATACACTTCCTTGCACCTCTCTTCTTTTCCCTAAATCAAAAATTGATGTTTAGGATTTGTTTCGTCTTGCTTATGGTTTACCCGTTTCCATTCTAACAGCAAAATTATATTAAGTCATCACTTGAAAACCTATACTTTTTATTAAACTACAGAATCATAGTGGAATTCAAGGGAAAAAATTCCAGTACATGCACCCCAGTATGCTACATACTCCTACAGCAGAAAATGAACGAGACAATAAAAAGCAATGGAAAATAATAGGGAAATGGGGGTGGGGGGGGGGAACGTGTTACCACAACCAGAACACAGTTGCAATTTCAGGGCAATTTCTCGGAAGAGGGAGTGGGCTGGGCTCCCTTTGAAAGAGATGCAGGACCGTCCAGCGCGGCAGGGTGGGGCAGCGGGGAGGGAGAGCACAGAGGGTTGCTACTTTGACCACCATTCAGTGACAAGTTTGGAGCCAGCAACCCAGTTCCCATTTGCACTACTTCAAAATGTAAACAGCTGACATGCCTTCGCAGGAATGGGATTTTGGTAGACTGTGCAGCGCCACACACAGAAAACGTGCAGCGGCTTAAGAAATCTGTAACAAGTTGAAAATCTAAGCTGAAATCCAAAAGAGTCTCTAAGCTCACCCAAACATTTCCAGGTATGCGAAGACTTTTGAGATTTCCCCTTTCAGCAGCAGCTCCTCATCATGCTACTCTTTATAGCCCACACAAAAGTAGGGCCCCCAGAAGCAGATCATACTTCAGCAAGCTAGGGGAGCAGAGCTTTAAAAGTCTGAAAAACACTGGCACAGGGTGTTGCTAACATGGTACCGGCAACACCAGAGTAATACATGGAAAGAAAAAAAAGAAGGACTCGGAAGGCAGAAAAACTCCCCCCACAGTAAAAGAAGCTAGCATCCTTTCCAGTATAGTGTACAACCCTAGAGGCAATAATCTGATTCTGATCAAACCCCTGAATTAAATTAACAATCCCTTTGGCAGTGTCTGGAGGATAGCGATAATGTTATATTCTTGCACTACACAAGAAACCTGTTGTTCCAATAGAGGAATGGTACTTTGTGGTAGTGGATGGGTGTGTGTCTAAGCAATTCCAATCCTCCATTTTGAAATCCATGCATCTCGTACAGAAAGAGGTAGCAGAAGTCCAACCCTAGGAATGCTGATAGTGCGACCGCTACAGCTCAGCCCTTCTGACAAGCGCCATATGGATGGACTTTAAGCAAAGACTAATTCCGGGCCCAATTCAAGGTGCTGGTTCTGACCTTTACAGCCTAATCCAGCGTAAACATTGGGCGGACGGCTGAGGTCATCCGCCTGATCCTGTGCTCCGCCGCAGGCAGCCTGCAGCAGGCAGCCCGTGGCGGAAAGTCTACTTGGGGAAGGGGACGAGTGTAACGGCGGCTGGGGCCGATAGGCCTCCTCGGATTTCCGCCAGCTCTTCTGCTGGCGGAAGTCAGAGGAGGCCGTGTAATGGCCCAGTCGCCCGGCGGGGACCAGGATTTGGCGGACGCCTATGGCCGCCCTCCCGGTTCCATCATCCCTCCCCCGGCTCTGCCCTCCTGCCCACTGGATCCTGACCTACCTGGGTCCGGCAGCAGGCTGAGGGCTCCGGTGGTGGAGCTGGGAAGGTTGGCCTTGCGCCGGCCTTCCCGGCTCGAAAGTAGTCCGCAAATGTGCTTTACAGCACGTTTGCGACTACTCCAGGCAGCGGAACACTCGTTCCGCCGCCCTAGTTTAGGGCAGGATTGTGCCCTTAAAGTACTATACAGCTTGGGATCAGGGTATTTGAGAGACCTCCTTCTTCTGTATAATCCGACTTCTCCCCTTCGGTCATCAGAGAAGGCCCTCTTATGGTGCCATCGTCTATGGAGGTGGGAGGGGCAGCAGCAAGAAACAGAAATACTGGACGCCTGTGGGGTTTTATGAGGATGTTTTCATGTGGATTAGATTTTATAGGCCTTGCTCTTTCTTACTAAGAAGTGACTGCTGCTGGTGGTTTGTGTTTATTTTAAGGAAGTTTTAATGTATGACTGTATTGTAAATTATAGTTTTAAACGTGATCTTTTATGGCTCTGGGTGCCCTTCGGGGGAAAAAGTGGGGTACAAAACAAGTAAATAAATAAAGATAGAGTTTTGTGGTTTGCAGTTAGCAAAGTAACCAACTCAGCTAACAGGCTCTGCAAAACAACAAATTAAAACAAATACAATAATATAACTAATGCAAAACAAAACCAGACCAATTAGGTTTAGCCTGGTTCCTGAAGGCATGCAGTGTCAGAGCCAAGCAAACCTAATTGGGATGGATAATCCACAGGATGGTGCCACTGCTGAGAAGACCCTGCTCCTAGCAGATTCCCACTGACTGAATCTCATTTGGCAAGGCACCCAGAACAGAGCCCCAGTTATTGAACAGAGTGCACAAGGACACATGTATGGGAGAAGTCAGTTCTCTTTAGGTACTCAAGCTATTTAGGCTGCAATATCCTATACACACTTTTCTGGGAGTAAGTTCCACTGGACACAATGGGACTTACTTCTGCATAGACATAGGATTGTGCTGTTAGGGTTTTAAAGGTAAGAAGCAGCATTTCAAATTGAGTCCAGGAACGTACAGACAACCAGTGCAGTGGGTTGAACAACTGAGTGTGTACACCCGCGGGATGAAACGGGTAATTAAAAGAACGTACTGAGGCAAAATGTGGGTGAGTTGTGCTTCACAGCATCACCATCCTCTGCTTGCTCCAAGGAGCCCAGTGTGGTACACATCTTCATATACCACATTACCAGCCCAATCCTGTGTAACTCTGCACCGGTATAACAGTAGATGCACCGGTGTAAGTGCACTTATGCCAGTGCATCTGCTGTTACACCGGTGCAAAGTTACACCGGATTGCGCTGTACATTACACTAGCCCTGCCCTCTAGGCTGTGTAGGCGTGCAATGTTTGGAGTGGGTGGGAAGGGCTCAACTTGGGTTTTCAACGAAAGAAAAGAAACATGCCAAGGCTGACATTGATTTGGATTCTCCCCCCCCCCCCATCACAAACGTCTGGATGACAGACGGGATTTGGTGGTGAAAGCCACAGTGACAAGGAAACGGTACTCAGCACTTGCCCAGTATTCACAGCCAAGAGGCTGAGTTAACTTAAAACCAAGGAGGCCCCCATTCAAATCTCACTTCCATCATGAATTTCCTTTCCTAGCTTCCTTGCACGAGCCATTTTCTCTCAGCTTCAGTCCCTCCCTACTTCACCTGCAGAGGACACTACTTTACAGGGTTGTACCAAAGATTACAAAATGTGTGTGAAATTCCTTGAACATGCAAAAGTGCTATATAAATGTTGCACAAAAAAAGGATTCAAGGGTAAAAAAGCCATGTAGAAAAATATTTTTATCCAAGCCAAAATGCGTATTAAAAACAATTTAAAATCTAAGTTAAAATGCTCCACGATTTTTAAAAGCATTTGTGATACAAATCATTCCAATAGCGTGGCTGGTCTGACCGATGTTTTGTGCTAAATCATAGCACATTTACTAGGTCTAGAGATAGGTTCAGAATGTTCAGAATGTAAACTTTGAGCATTTTAACTTAACATTCTGAACCTCTCTCTAGACCTAGTAAATGTGCTATGATTTAGCACGAAATGTCGGTCAGACCAGCCACGCTATTGGAATGATTTGTATCACAAATGCTTTTAAAAATCGTGGAGCATTTTAACTTTGATTTTAAATTGTTTTTAATACGCATTTTGGCTTGGATAAAAATATTTTTCTACATGGCTTTTTAACCCTTGAATCCTTTTTTGTGCAACATTGTTTCTAGCCATGACAGCTTCTACACAATGCTATATAAATGTTTATACATAAAAGAATTACTACTACTATATCCATCTCAAGCCTGTTATTCATAACAGGTTCCAGAATAAGTCCAGTGTTTTATTTGTGATAGTTTAAGGAGGTTTTAATGTTTATATTGTGAATTATAGTTTTAAACGTGATTTTTTTTATGGCTCTGTAAGCCACTTTGGGTGTCCTTTGGCCCTTGGGGGGGGGGGGGAAGCAGGATACAAAATGAGTAAAAGAAATAAATGGAATCCTGGGGAAAGTCAAGATGCATAGGGATGCCAAAGGCAGAATATCACCGTTTGAAATATAGCCCAGCTTGGAGGATAAGGTGGCCAACTGACCATAGAGAAAAATGCCTAATCTGCTCTTGCACCTTTCATAGCAACTTGATCTGGAGAAATCAGCTAGTGAAGTTTGTTCAGGGCAAACAGCACTGAGATAAATATTATCCCCTGCTAAACATTTGCCTATTGGAGATATTGTTGAAGGAGTTGCAACAGGGCTGGTTGAGAACCTGGCAATCCCAAAAGTAGGTGGGTGGGAGAGAAGAAGCACTCACCCACCCTCACCTCAAAGAGCCATAAGAACACCAGCACAATGCCAACTCCTATTTCCTTCATGTCCTTCCTCAAAACTCACCTTTCCCCATGAAACCTTTAATGCAATCCCTGAGGCTACAATTCCATACATACATACCTGGGAGTAAACCCAACTGAACATAGTGGAACTTACTTCTTAGTAAATATGCACAGGATTGTGCTGTATGCCTACATATTTATTTTTCACATTTTTATACCGCCCTTCCTAAGGAGCTCAAGGTGGTGTAAATGGTTCCTTCCCTCATTGTGTCCTTACAACAATGGCCCAAAGTCACCCAGGAAGCTTCATGGTTGAGCAGGGATTGGACTTGATCTTCCAGGTTCACGTCCAACACCAGAACCACTACAGTGAACAGACGGGTCCTCTGGAAGACTCTGCTGCGCAAATCTCTGCTCAGTCAGGAAGCTCACTGGGGAATTGGGGGTCAAGCCTCTCTCTCTCTCTCCCTGCCCCATAATCTACCTCACAGGGTTGTTAGGAGGATAAAAAGGAGTGGAGACCCATACATCTTGAAGAAAAAGTGAGATTAAAAAGTGAATGAATGTGTAGTTTGAGTTTTTTTTTTTTCATATTCTGTAGTATCACATAGACTGTTAGCCATCTTGAATAGAAATACACCATATACAGAACGGCAGAATATACGTGACTAACCACTGAAGTAAAAACAAATGCATATTCTTCCCTGCCTAACCACACCTTCAGTTTCCATCCCTTCGTCTATCTCCCCTGAAGCCAATTTTAGACTATAAGGCAGCAATGCTATAAACATTTTCCTGGGAGTCAGCCCTATTGAACACAGTGGGGCTTACTTCTGAGTAGACATGCCTAGGCTTGCTGACGACACAATAACAGCAGCAATTGCTGAAATAAATGCAAAAGCTTCCCGCGTTCACCCCGCCTTCATTTCCCTCCCTTCGAGCTCTTTGGGGCGACAGTCCTCCGTAAAGCACCATTCGCAGTAAGGGCGCTAGATAGGAGGCGGCAGCGCAGGGCACCCCACAATCAGACAGTGATTTGAGTCACCTGCTACGAGCAGAAGGACGGGAGGCGGCAGCAGCACTAGCGGCGGCAGCACCACCGGCACCGGGCGGCGACTGAGCGCCGCTCCCTGCCCTGCCCTGCCTGCCCTGCCCTAAGCGCGTCTCCAAGGTAGGGAAGAAGCCGCCTCATCATTCGACGAGCCAGGCGGGGAAGTGAACTGGCGTCAGCGCCTGGTGAAACCCCTTGCAAACATCGCCACTGAGGCTCCATCCCCGCCCTAACTCTCCCAGGAAAATAGTCACGGGAATTGTAGTTCCACACACTATTGCCCCGTTTAAGAAGCAAGCGCTGGTGAACTACAAATCCCAGGGTGCCGTGCGCCAGCCGACCGCGCCCAGCGCTGCCCCCCCCCCGCCTTGTCTCCTGGCGTTGCTGTGGAGCCGGCTTGTGGCGTTGCGATTGCGACTCCAAAATGCAGTGGAATTTCCATGCATTGTAATGCAGTCTGCGTTTTTCGTTCAAAAGTCATTGATGTGATGGGCCTAATCCAGCCAAATCTGAGTACTTTAAAGATGATCCATTTGCCTCAAAGGGTCAGATAATGTACTACAAGCTAAACTCTTGCCCGTGGAATTCATTGGGTCTTCAAGTGTTCACTTTGGTTGGATTGAGTTCCCTCTGTTTCGTGGCCTTTTTATATTCTTTTTGACATACGGAGCTCCATTTTCAAACCCGTTCAGTCTGGAACACTCACATTGTACTTTTTTACGCAGCTGGAAAAGCTGTTTTTATCTACACAAAGGGATTTTAATTTCATTTCATCTGTTCCTGCTTGATTTGGTTTCTGACAGGCTTGGTCTTGGTAAATTTTTTCCTACTTGTTTTATTTACTCTATATGTGATTATAATGTAAAAAAAAACCCATTTGAGCATTTTAAGGAAGATAGTAGAAGAAATATGTTATCAACAAAGAAAAAAAAGTACAATTTTTAGCTCCAGCAACACTCACACACAGTTCAGCAATAAGATCTTCCAGGATGCTATTGTATTATGTATGGGGGCTTTTTGCAAGAGGGATCTCAAACCAGAAACGGAGGACCCCCCAGCCTCCTTTACAATAAATGTGGTCTCCCTGGAGAATTGGTTGGAGAGCACGTGATGATGCCATTCTGGTACGGATGTTAAACAGGCCTGGGCCTGCAAGCTGCCTCAATGGGAAACTTCCTGGAAGCCACACACAAACAGAAAATCTAATTGCAGATCTCCCTGCATCTTGTCTAGTTTGCCTGGACCTCTTCAGAGGTACAAGTTAAAATAACAAATGGTGTGCATTGACAGCACCAATCACCTGTTAAATGGATATCAGACGCTATGTGCATGACCAGCGCAGCGCACAATTAAGTTCTATTAGCTCACAGCCCAATCCTACCCAGCTCCTCCACTGGTGGAGCCAGTGGTGGAGGGCAGAACGGGAGGCTTTGGAATTCGTTCTGCCCTCCACTGGCGTTGCTGCAGGGGGGCGGAGCTCTAAGTTCCGCCACGGTCTGACCCTCCATTACGAAGCAGCCCCGCCCCCTCGCCTTCGGAACCACTCAAGGTTGCTTTCACCGCCTTGAGTGGTTCCGAAGGCAAGGGAGTGGAGCCGCTTCGTGCACCGGTGTAACGGAGGGTCGGACCACGGCGGAACCTAGAGCTCCGCCCCCCTGCAGCGATGCCAGTGCTGCCCTCCACCACTGGCTGCACCAGTAGAGGAGCTGGGTAGGATTGCGCTATCAGTCTGGAGAGAATGAAGGGCAAGTTGTAGGAGATAAACCCGATCCATATGTTCCTCAGCAAGCTTCCAGTATGGCAAATGAGAAGACTGTCTAGCTAGCAGGAAGCTAGAGGGGATGTGTGAACCTGTAGCCACTGTTGCACCAGTAAAGGTCAACTGCTTGAACTGTAGGGTTATTACTAAGAGTAGCTAATCAAGTTGGTTTCCAGGTGTGGCAAAATATAACACACAAAGAAGCCTTGGTTGCTTGACAACCCAGTCCATGTATAGTCTTTGAGGTTGCACAGAGCTTGTTGAGCCTGAGTATCTTAGATACTGACAAGACTCATTTCTGAAAGTAAAGAATCTTGTATTATTCCTTTCTCCATCTCTCTCAGCATTTGTTAGGGCCATTGAATTGTGGGTGCTGTCCGCCGATGGCTGCATTTCTGTGTTCTCCCATTCTAACTCCCTGTCTGGCAATGGCTGCTCCTCTTCATGCTTTACTTTCCAGATGGAAACCCACAGGGGTATAGGCTTCTGGTAGGCCGCATGACGTCACTTCTAGAGGTGTGGCGTCCGTAGGGGGCATCAAAACGGTCTGCGGCCCCCGGTAGGGGGCAACGTTCCTACACCACTGGGTACCCATGTGAGTCTGTTGCACCTAAAACCACAAAGAATCTTTTAGTACCTTAAAGTGGAGCCATCGTATTTGTTGTACATTGCACAGGTAGTGTAAGCCTTTTGTGGACTACAGTCCACTTCATCAGATGCATCAGTGGCTACTGACTGTGTATACTGCAGTTTGTTGGCTTCCCAGTTTGTGTGCACCATCCATTTCCCCATCAAACCTGCAAGTTCTATTCTTTAAAAATACTTCTATGTGTGTTCCATTTATTCAGAGGAAAAGGCAGGATATAAATCTTTTAAATTACATAGATAAATAAATAAAATGGCTTCTGTGCAGCAATCTTGAATTTCTTCAAAATACAGTATTTTGATTAGGTGTTCTGTACAATTGGTAAAGAAAACATGGGGAGCTTCAAAGAGCCAATACTGTATACAGGTGGGCCCCGTATCCACGGATTCGTTATCCACGGATCATGGGGCCCCCTCAGGAAACCATAGAGGGGGGTGTTTGCTCCTATCCACGGTTTCAAGTATCCATGGAGGGGCCTGGAACATATCCCCAGTGGATATGGGGGGAGCACTGTACTTATTTGGTTTCGTGGCATTTGGCATTATGCTGTTGGGATGTTGAATTTCTACAGATCTGGAGGATATACCGTATTGTCCTGAGTATAAGACACACCTGATTATAAGACGCACCCTTAAAGTTTGGTGCTATTAAAAAAAATTAATTAAATCACTGGCATTAAATTGCAACAGCCTGATTATAAGATGCACCCCTAGTTTAAAAACTTAAATTAGGAGAAAAAAGTGAGTCTTACACTCAGACCAATACGGTAGAACTCTGGAGGATATAGAACTCAATTGTTGTGGAGTAACTTCTTTTTCCAGTACTTACTGTACTGGTCTCCTGGCAGTTTAGATCTGTTGGGAGTCTTTTCTTCTCTCTCTCTCTCTCTCATATATAAAAATGTATTTTTAAACTGGAATAATAGTTATTGATAAGGTGAAAACTACAAAATGAATGTTTTGTAGCTTCATTGTTAACAATGCACAAATTGTGCAAATCAAATACGGCTCTATTTAAGTGGTGATGTAATTTGTAAATATCAAGGTCTGAATTCAGAGTGATCCATGCAAAGGACTGCTTTGTAGTTTTGGCCTACAATCCAGTGGACTCAGTGAAGCTTAAAAACATACCTACTTTTATGCTGAATTGTGGCCTCTATATGCCGGCAGAGAAGAATTCAGTACATATGTCTAATGTTATAAAGATGCCCAATCCTATCCCCTGCCAATCCATAGTATGCAGCACCCCACACTCTGCCCCCAAACCTCCCATGAACCACTTCCTCTGCCACCTTATCTGCTTCAGCGCAGCATCTGGGTGTTGCCACTGGCGTCACTGCAGGGGGGCGGAGTTCTAAGTTCCTCCGTGATCGGAGCCTCCGTTACACGGAGGAACGAAGCGCCCCGCCCCCGCGCCTTCCGACCCAGTCAAAGCAGTGAAAACAACGCGCAGGAGACACTGCATGTGCGGGGCCTCTGGCTGTTTTCTCCGGTGGCCCCGAAGCACAAGACAGTGGCGTGCCTTTTACAACGCTGCAGCAGCACTTGAGGTGGTGGACCGGGAGTTCCACCACTATAATTGCCCTATAGCAGTGATGGCGAACCCGTGGCACGCGTGCCGCTGCCGGCACACCGAGCCGTTTCTGTGGGCACGCCGCGCCGTGCCGGCTGGCCGCCCTAGAGCGCCGCCGGACTCCAGAGCGCCCCGCTCTCAGCTGGGAGGCGGGCGCTCTCAGCTGGGAGGCGGGCGGCGCCCACCTCCCAGCTGAGAGCGGAGCGCCCGCCTCCCAGCTGAGAGCGCCCGCCTCACAGCTGAGAGCGGAGCGCCTCCCAGCTGAGAGCGGAGTGCCCGCCTCCCAGCTGAGAGCGGAGCGCCTCCCAGCTGAGAGCAGAGCGCCCCCCTCCCAGCTGAGAGCGCCCGCCTCCCAGCTGAGAGTGCGACCTGCCTGCCTGCCACAGGCGGGGGCGGGTCCAGCTCGCTTCTTCTCCTCCTCGGCAGCCTCCTCCGTGGCTGGGCTGGGTGGGGGGAGGCGGGGCCGGGGGAGGCTCTCCTCCTCCTCCCCCTCCCCCACCCGCCCTTAGCCGGAAGTCAACTCTTCCTTCTTTCCGTTAAGGGCGGGTGGAGGAGGAGGAGTGAGGATTCCCACCCCGGCTGGTTGGCTGCGGAGGTGCGGCGCGGCCGGGCCCCGGCGCTGCTGCCGCCGCCTAGCCTGCCTGGCTGCCCGCGCTTCCAGTTCCAGGAGGAGCGTCCTGGCGGCAACGTGGTAACAGGCAGATGAAACTCCTTGCACGTGGGAAAGGAGCAGCTGCAGGTAAGCCGGCGGGAGGCGGGCGGGGGGCACCCGGGGGGGCGGGCGGGCCAGGGGACACCCAGAGCAGGGTCCCTGAGGGTGCACCCCCCAAAAAAATCGTGTGCGGCCTAATGGCTGCACGAAAGATCACTCAAAAGGCGCTAAATTCGTTATTCAGGTTTAATTGCAGTGTTGGCACTTTGAAAAAAATAAGTCATTCTGGTTTGCAGTTTGGGCACTTGGGCTCAAAAAGGTTTGCCATCACTGCCCTATAGGATTGAGCCAAGTCAGCTTGGGGTAATCTTTTAGGCAGGGTACCAATACTGGTGACATGCTGGGAAGGGGGGGATATTGTATTCATGTCCCATTTGAGGGCTTTCAAGAGACATCTGGGTGAGTGCTCTTGGAAACAAGATGCTGGGCTAGCTAGATTAAACTTTGGTCCAATGCAGTAGAGCTCTTTGTTCTTCCTTACTTTCTCATAGACAGAGTTGGATGAGATCGTGGAGATCATCTAGTCAAACCCCCAGCTCAGTGCAGGTGGGGTGGGGTAGAGAGATGAATTATGGATCAAATTAAAGCACAGAACACAAAGACTGGGAGAAAAATAAGTTTGCAACCTTACTCCTGACATCGGCTAAACTGATGAAGGAAAGGAGGGAACTTGTAGCAAGCACAAATTGCAATTGTTGAAACCTGGTTTAGCTCTTGCTAGTAAGAGCTCTGGATTCAGTATATTGAAATGAGATCTCCCTAGCTATTGGTCCAACTGCTTAGGTGTTTGGAATATTTACAAATATTCTAATGACTGAAGAAGTAAAGAAAAGTAAGTATACAAGCCTCGGGAGAGATGAGGAGGGTGTGCTATTGGTGCAAAAAGATGCACAGAGCGTTTTGTGCATACAAATGTTGCATTTGAGTAGTGTGAATGGGTTATATGAGAATGAAGGCAGAATGGTCACAGAAAAGACATATGGAAAAAACAAATCCGGAAATGTACAAAAGTCTCACTTGTGTATCAGACTTGGTGTCAAAGAAGTGTAAATACATAGTAAAGATAAAAATTAAATTATAAAAATCTGTAGGGCAGATGACTTGTCCCTTTGCACCTCAGAGCAAGTCTTATAATCAGCTAAATGTAACAAAAGGAGCGTCCATCTGAAAGGCAGTCAGTCTTTTGTGCTTTCGGACAGACCTATTCATTCCAGTGAAGCAAATCCCCACATGCAAAGGCGTACCTGCATGGATGGATGGATGGATGTCTGTCTGTCCCAGGACCCTATTGTGTTAGGAAATACGTTTTTGCCTTAACAGCAGCATACTGAAGAAGGAGCCTCTTTCCAGTGATGTCTCGACACATGTGCTACTTGTTCAGGAACAGCACAAGTCAAAAGGACAGATGGAGGGCCCAATGCTGCAGGAGGAAAAGGACCAGACAAAAGGCATCCCAGTGGCAGTGGTTAGGAGTCCAGGCCAGCGGGTGGCGCAGTGGGTTAAACCGTTGAACCATGAGCTGTCGATCAAAAGGTCGGCAGTTCGAATCCGCGACAGGGTGAGCTCTCGTTGCTTGGCCAGCTCCTGCCAACCTAGCAGTTCCAAAGCATGTTAATGCGAGTAGATAAATAGGTACCGCTTGCGGGAAGGTAAACAGCGCTCCGTGTTCCAGCCGCATGCTACGCGCTGCGGCAAGGAGAGTCATGCCGGCCACATGACCACGGAGGCGTCTTCCGACAACGCTGGCTCTTCGACTTTGAAATGGGGATGAGCACCACACCCTAGAGTCGGACACGACTGGACTTAATTGTCAGGGGTCACCTTTACCTTTAACTGTGCCTAGATACGCTAGGGTGTTCAGCTAATGGGTGTTCAGCAGCCCTCTCAATTTGGACAGGTGCAGATGGGAGAGACAACAAAGGGATGGGCCAAGGTGTGATTGCCACCTGGAAAACAGTCTGCTTATGGAAGGAATTGGGACTTTTGTGTACCGTAATTTACTGTAGTGGGATTAGAAGTCTACGGAAGGGCATAAGGAACAGCCGGACTGGAGGGGGTGGGTGGGTTTCACACAGACCTGCTCAGGTTTGAGCACACACATTTTGAAGCATTTCTCTCTGACAATAGCTAGGAACACAGTCTTTTCAAATGGCTGGCATTCTCTCCGACTTGGTTGCTTCGCCAAGGATTATGTGATCCTTAAGGATTATGTGATTTTTTTCCCCAAATCAACAATAAAAAGGGGGGGGAGTTGGGAATAAGGAATCTGAATATATCAGGGTTAGTTTTAAAAGCATTTAATGACATAGCATATATTTAACAGAGAGGGTAAAAGGCTAGAGGTACAGTTCCATACAACCGAAAGCCAGTTCCAGTACTACCCTGACTACAGGCCCAGTCACTCAAAAATCATTCCTATTAAATGTAATTTGTTGTTGATTGTGCAGTAAGATGAAAATTGTTCGTTACAATAGTTACAGTGACAGAGAAATGCACACTATGTATCAAAGAGCAAAGGTAATGTAGCAAAATTATAACACAGTGCTGCAGCTGACAAGCAAGTAACCATTGGAGTAACATTACTTTTTTCCAGTAAATGCTTCAGTTCCACTTTTACACTTAATCAATGATTTTAAAGGGTTTTTTTTATTATACATCTAGTTTTATTATACTTTTTACTAGAATTATCTGAAACATACAATATAATGTATTTCAGCAAAAAAAAAAAAATTGAAATTACAGATTATTTAAAACCGTTATCAGTATGCTAAGTCCTTCTTGTCCATACCAACATTCTTAACTGTCGTTCCCGGATGCAGGAAAAAAGCGTCACGATCGTGTTAATAATAAACAGATGCCTGCATACAAATAGTTTTGGTCTGTAAGTTAATGCCAAGCTGCACTCTGTTACGGTAAAGAGAATTACGCTACCATTTCGTTAAAGGTTAGATTCGCAGTGGGCAGACTCAAGTAGTCAAGACTCAGCGCACCTCAGATGGAAGTGGAAAAAAAATTGTACATTTTCTCCGATGGGCATGTTAACTTTGTAAGCACCGCTGCCTTGCATACCAGTAACACTAAGTGGTGAGGGGGGGGGGCGGGTTGTTTTCCAAGACAGCCTCACAAAATTGAGGAACAGTTTAAATAGTAAGATCTAATCTACATTAACTTCATTTAAAAAAAAGAGAGAAAAGAAAAGAATGAAATCTGGTTCTCTCTTATGCAGAAGCTGCCCAATGCACCTCATTGTAGCTTTAGAATCTTTGTGTGTGTGTGTGTCTGTGTCTGTGTGTTTGTTTTAAATGCTCTATAAATAAAAAAAATTAAATCACATTGAGGAACATTAGGCACGGAGAGTAATGTATTGGTTCTGAGCTTGCATGCTGGAATTCCACTGGAACGGTCGGAGGAGAGTGCAGCGTGTATAGAGAGATGGGAGTTCACTTCTTCTTCCCAAAAAGGCTGAATCTCTTCTCTTTGTCTTTCTCTTTGTCTTTCTCCCGCTTCCCGGGACTGGACTCGCTGGTTATTGTAACGCTGGCTGGCAGGGTCTGGGCACGGCTTGTAGCTGGGGTGCTCTGGGTGCTTGCAGGCAGCTCGATTTTGTCCGAGATCGCAGAGGTGATGGCCTGAATCCATGTGTTCATTTCCTCCTGAAACAAACATTCATGTTAAAAGGGAGATCTTCAGGAGTCCAGATGTCCTGCAACCTTTATATAAAATTGATGTTTTGTAAATATAAATTTGACAAATGGAAAACATGCACAAAATGAACTGAAGAAAACAAGATGGGAAATTCTCTTAAAAAGAAAGGCTCTCATGGGTGAAGTCTGGGAAAGAGTCTCCAGTGAAAGTCAGGAATGCATCTGGGGGAAATGGTGACATGGTTGATATCTTGGGACATGGTAGGTTTGTCCCCTTTGTCCCTAGAAAGCCCCCAAGGAAGTAAATTTATTTAATTCTTTAAAAGATTTCCTATGCTCAAGGTGGTGTACAATAACAGCCAGATCCTACCTACGGATCTGGTGACAGAATGAGCATTCCGTCTCTGGAAGCTGTCACAAATGTGCCATAAGGCACGTTTGCAATGACTTGGGAGTAAGGGAGGCCGGTGCAAGGCTGGCTGCCTTCACTCCATTGCCAGGACGTCCATGCAGCTGCCGGAGGAAGGTAAGGCACCGGCGGCCACTGCATGGGCAGTCTGGGCAGTGAGGGGGGCCATTGGCCGAGCCAGCCCGGGAGGGGGTGGGGATGGCGTACGCCATATCCCCATCCCCGCCGGGCCGGCTTGGACGTTACAGGACCTCCTTCTACTTCCGCCAGCTGTTTAGCTGGCCGAAATCCGAGGAGGCCGATTGGACATTCCCTTCCCCGAGTAGACCTTCGGGCCACAGCAGCATGGCCCGGAGCAGGGATAGGGTCCGGTGGGCAGTCCTGGGCCGCCAGCCGGATCTCTACACAGGATTTCGCCGTTAAGTATAAAAACAATGCAACAGATAAAAACGTATACATAAAACCATGAAAACAATTAAAAATGATACAGGAGCAGGTTAAAAAAATATAAAAACAGCAACAACATAAAAGCAATGACTTAAAAACAGCAACAGAAGACAAAAAGGGTCCCTAGGAGCTTCCTCCTCAAATGCCAAGCCAAAAAAAAAAAGTTTTTAAAACCCTGCCAGAAACCATATGAAGAGGGGGCTGTCTTCAGATGTTTTCATAGGTGGTTCCAGAGACGTGGCTGTCCAGATAGCTGCTGTCTAGAGTGAGAAGGGCCCCATATAGGTCTGGGGCACAAAGTCCTGAACCTCCTGCAAATTCAGCCTAAAGATGAATGGCTCTGCGATGTCGTGCTGTACACTGGACTTGGAGAGGAGTTGGGAGCAGGCTCCCTACTACCATTACCTGACTCTACTACCTACTACCGTTAGCTCCCTACTACCGTTAGCTGACTCTACTCCCTACTACCGTTAGCTCCCTACTACTGTTAGCAGATTCTACTACCTACTACCGTTAGCTGACTCTGCTCCCTACTACTGTTAGCTCCCTACTACTGTTAGCTGACTCTACTCCCTACTACCGTTAGCTCCCTATTACCGTTAGCTGACTCTACTCCCTATTACCGTTAGCTGATTCTACTCCCTACTACCGTTAGCTCCCTACTACTGTTAGCAGATTCTACTCCCTACTACCGTTAGCTGACTCTACTCTCTACTACTGTTAGCTCCCTACTACTGTTAGCCGACTCTACTCCCTACTACCGTTAGCTCCCTACTACCGTTAGCTGATTCTACTCCCTACTACCGTTAGCTGATTCTACTCCCTACTACCATTAGCTGACTCTACTCCCTACTACCATTAGCTCCCTACTACCGTTAGCTGACTCTACTCCCTATTACCGTTAGCTGATTCTACTTCCTACTACCGTTAGCTCCCTACTACTGTTAGCAGATTCTACTCCCTACTACCGTTAGCTGACTCTACTCCCTACTACTGTTAGCTCCCTACTACTGTTAGCTGACTCTACTCCCTACTACCTTTAGCTCCCTACTACCGTTAGCTGACTCTACTCCCTATTACCGTTAGCTGATTCTACTCCCTACTACCGTTAGCTCCCTACTACTGTTAGCAGATTCTACTCCCTACTACCGTTAGCTGACTCTACTCCCTACTACTGTTAGCTCCCTACTACCGTTAGCTGACTCTACTCCCTACTACCGTTAGCTCCCTACTACCGTTAGCTGACTCTACTCCCTATTACCGTTAGCTGATTCTACTCCCTACTACCGTTAGCTCCCTACTACTGTTAGCAGATTCTACTCCCTACTACCGTTAGCTGACTCTACTCCCTACTACCGTTAGCTGACTCTACTCCCTACTACCGTTAGCTGACTCTACTCCCTACTACCGTTAGCTGACTCTACTCCCTATTACCGTTAGCTCCCTACTACCGTTAGCTGACTCTACTCCCTATTACCGTTAGCTGACTCTACTCCCTACTACCGTTAGCTCCCTACTACCGTTAGCTGATTCTACTCCCTACTACCGTTAGCTGATTCTACAGGACCATCTCTCAAAGTGTGTTTACAGACCAAATGAGCAAGCAGGGCAAGAGCCTCCTACAACTACGCTATCATGACAAATGGAGGAAGAAGCAGGGGAAAAAAAAGAAAATCTAGTTCTGAATGCAGAATACAAAAATGACATGTCACTAACAAAATGCCACTGGGAACACCAATGCTATTAAGACACATAGGCACGCACAGAAACTTACATCATCTTTGGCTTGGAAGAGGTACTCATTGCCATCAGTTAGCCTGTAATGTGGAACAAGAAATGCATATCAGGTTAAAATGGGATTGTTCCTGTCATTCAAGCAATAGTGACTACCGCCTCTGGTCTTGATAATCCCACTTGAGACATTCCACCCACACCAGCTGATTCCTAGTTTGAGGTCTCCCTCTTGCGCCCCAGACCAGTGCTGTAGGGACACCCTCATTTGGGCACGTCAAGATAAAGCTGGATTGTGCCAAAGATAAATCTGTCCCAAGGATGCAGCTGTAAGGCAGTTATAACCTGAAGTTAGAGGAGAGCTCCTGTAAGTCACTCTCTTATGATGAACAAATGAAGCTGCCTGCTGCTAAGTCAGATCATTGGTCCACCAAGATCAGTATTGTCTACACACTGACTGGCAGCAGCTTGCAAAATAAATTATGTGAAATCAAAGAAATAATGCAATTATCTCAATTTGCAGAATTATACAGAATGCTGTATAACAGAATGCTGCTTTTCTTGGTGCAGAATTGCTGGGTGCCAACGTTGATTATCACTTCAGACACAAGCTTAATCTGTGGAAATACCCCATGACGTTCAATGGAAGTGTGGAACATGGTCATCAGAAGACTGGGCAACATATACAACATATATTCCAGCAGGACGATAGAGCAGTGAGGATGCTCTATCGTCCATGATGCAAAGACCTGAAATGCTTGCTGACAAGCAACAGACAAAGCTGGGTCTTCACATTTTCAAGCTAGGAAGAATTACTGTGTTCATTTTGTCTCCTTCTGAGTCATCTGGATGTGGGAAGGCAGTGGATTTTCTTGGCAGAAGACCAGATTTGACTCGGTAGATCCTGCTATTCATAATTAATATGAACCATGTGTTGAAATAATCAAAGGAACACAACAATGTGGAAAAGAACCCGTGAATCACATAGCTGGCAGCCTGGGCTTCAGTGAGAGAGATGCAGAATCCCCAAAGCATCCAATCTTCCCCATAGGTGAGTTGTGGTGTCTCACAGCCCAAACCATCAAAACTTCCCGTGCGGCGATGCAGCATTGCCAGCAGAGTTTTGGCCTCCGGAGGCCTCCTTGGAGCAAGGCCCCTGCTGACCCGCCAGGTCTACTCGGACCTACGCCAGCAATATCGCTGGCACAAGTCCACGTGCATCCGGGAAAGTGGATCGAGGCTGGGAAGGAGGTTAGGTTTCAGCATGCACAGCTACCACTGAAACGGGCCCCTTCCCAGTCCTGATCTGCCCTCATCCCCGCCAGCAGCATGCCTGGGGTGAAAGCCACCCGGTGCAGCACTTAACTGCAGGAGCTGGCGTTCTGGAAGTTTGGGGGTGATGTAATGATGCAATCATGTCACCCCTGACCTTCTTGCATTGCTTTTAATGTGAAAAGCCCGCCTCCGAATCATCCCCACTTGGCGATCTTTGGCCCTCTCCGGGAGCAGCCACCTCGCGCTTTTGCTGAAGCATGGTGAAAACATGTTCTTCAGGGAGAGCGCGAGGCAGCTGTGCCTAGAGAGGGCCAAAGATTGCCAAGCGGGGCTTGGGTGGTGCATAGTGACACCCCCCCCCCCCCGAAGGTGGCACATGGTGCAGCCCACACTCCCCTGCTCCCATGCCTGTTGCCAAACCCCACACACACACACACCCTCTGCAATCTTAGCTGGCCTGGCAAGTGTCTGGAGTCCACTGGTCTGCAGAGCTGGCCACTGGCCACCTACGACAGTGGTCAGCCTATGTGCTCCGGCATGTCGCCTTTTGCAACAGCCATAAAGTGCCTAGTGCTGCCGGAACACTTGTTCTGGTAGTGCTAGGTTGTAAAGATTACTATTTAGTAAAGATTACTAAATGTACTAAATTGATTATAGAGTACATAATTTGTCTTTTACAGTGTCCCTGGAGAAGGATTGCAAGACTTAGGGCCCAATCCTAGCCAACTTTCCAGCACCGATGCAGCCGCAATGCAGCCTTGAAGTAAGGGAACAAACGTTCCCTTACCTTTAGAAGGCCTCCGTGACTCCCCCCGCCCCCCGGCAGTATGGAGCGCACACCTCATCGGCACCACTGCATCATAAGAACATAAGAACATAAGAAGAGCCCTGCTGGATCAGGCCAAAGGCCCATCTAGTCCAGCTTCCTGTATCACACAGTGGCCCCACCAGATGCCTCAGGGAGCACAAGACAACAAGATAACCTGTTTCCTGTTGACACTCCCTTGCACCTGGCACAGAGAAAACCCACTTCTAAAACCAGGAGGTTGCTTATGGCTTGTAACCTGTGATGGTCTTTTCCTCCATGAATCTGTCCAAACCCCTTTTAAAGGCATCTAGGCCAGGTGCCATCACCACATCCTGTGGCAAGGAGTTCCACAGATGAATTACACGCTGGGTAAAGAAATATTTTCTTTTGTCTGTTCTAACTCTCCCTCCACTCAATTTTAGTGCATGTCCCCTGGTTCTGGTGTTGTGCGAGAGGGAGAAGAATTTCCCTCTATCCACTCTCTCCATCCCATGCATAATTTTATACGTCTCAATGCTGGTTTGATAAGTTTGAAAGTTTGATAAGATTTGGCCCTTAAAGTGTATTGGACTTAATAACAATTTCCAGATTTCTCTTGGTGCCAACAATGAGGCCCAACAGGCCCAATGCCTGCCCACCCACAAGCCAACAGCAGGATGTGTTCTTGAGTACAGAGTCTCCGGAAAAGCACAGGTCTTCCATTGCAAAAACGTATTGGAGTTTCTTGGCAGACAAATTGATGGAGACAAGATTCCCTGAAGGTAGAAATATTTGAAAAAGCACTGGTGCGAGGGAGCCAACAGCTGTCGGTTCCCATCTCTGTCAGGAAAAGGCGAGGCCACATCACAGAAACATTTCCTGCAGAGAGAGCGGCCAAAGCCTTACCTCAACTTGAACACATGCTTCTTCTTCTTGTATTCAACCGCCACTTCGCAAACTGCCTCCTTCAGACTCACGGGGATCTCACTGTGGTAGGGAATGCCTGAGGAAGCGGCCTTGGCGTCTTTGTAAAAACCCATCTCTTGGTTGTTAATAACACAGTACACATTATGCCAGGATCTTGGGAGACAAAGAAAACAAGAAGACAAAGGTAAGGCCACTGTCATCAAGAAGCTCAACATCTCTCAGAAGTAGAGCTTTTCCACTGCAAAGGCAAATAAAAGCTCTCTGCTGGGAGATAAGAACCAAGTTCATATGAAATAACTACAAGGCGACATTGCTCTGTCAAAAACAACAGAAGTGCTGATTGTCTGTCAAACAGGCTCTAGAGATTCCCAATACCGTATTAGTTTAGTCGGTGAGTAGGAGCATTGTTTGGAAGTACAGTATGTTTGGTATCCTCAAAAAGGAAGCTATCATGTGCCATGGATGGTCTCAGTCCCATAGGCTTGAAGGCATAATTTATTCATCACCAATTTCTATCCTGCCTTTTTGATTCAAAAAGGATACCCCAAAATGGCTCCCACAAGTATAATATAATGCAACCAATTCAGTTAAAACCATTAAAATGTCAGGAAATAACCACCCAACCCAAACTAGTAAAGAGAGTAAAAAACAGACCTCTCTAAACTGAGTAAACAGACAACCAAATGCATTTCACAATGAGAAGGCCCCTGCTATGGGCTGAGATCCTTTTAACTAAATATGCTAGAGAGACAGAACCTGGGACCTCCTATATGCAAAACACAAACTATGTGCTCCTTCCAACAGGTTCTGGGGCTCCAATCTCCATCACTTGGGCATAACAAAACTGAAAGCATAATGCCTTATCTAGTAATGAATGCATGAGCCCAAAACTTGTTCCCAATCTCACTATGCACAGTGTTTGAGATGGAGCCATGTCTCAGGGTTACAGAACATGCTCTGCATGCAGGAAGCCCCAGGTTCAATCTTTAGTATTGTCAGGTAGGGCTAGGAAAGACCCCCATCTGAAACTCTGAGGGCTGCTGCCAGACAATACTGATCTAGATGGACCAATGGGTTGACTCAGGATAAGACATCTTCAAACATTTGTTTGCTAAGTGGGGACACTGTAATTGTAATTGTAAGTGGGGTCACATTTTTATCCCGCCCTTCCTCCAAGGAACTCAGAGTGGTGTACATATTTCCTCCCCTCCTTTTTGTCCTCACAACAACCCTGTGAGGTAGGTGGGGCTGAGAGATAGTGACTGGCCCAAGGTCACCCAGGAAGGTTCGTGGCTGAGCGGGGATTTGAAACTGGATCTTCCAGGTCTAAGTCCGACTCCCAAACCACTACACCATCCTGGCTCCATGTTTTTAATGTTTATGTTTTGAGGCATTCTGGTCTTGGAATAAAGTTAGGGGTAGGAATAGGAGCAGATCAAAATCAAATTCATCAGTGGATCACTAAGTGTGCCCTTTGCACCAGTCACAATACCTGTTTGAGGCCTTCTTGCTGTGCGACTCCCACTCATGCTTGCGATGCAAGAAGCCCTCCATCTGAGCAGAAGGTATCTCTTGTGTTTTGGCCGGGAGAGTGGCAGCCGTCTGAGCCTGGAGGCCTGTCTTGGCTTTGCGATCTGCCATTGGCGAAGGAACTGGACTCGTCTCTTTGGAACTTGTCCTCTGGTCTGCTGCTCCATTGACCATTTCATTGGCTTCTCTCGTTTCTTCCATCTAAGAAACAAGAGTGGGGGAAAAAAACCTATAAGATTTGTTCAGCAATAAGGTATTACGATGCATTGTTCTTTAATAAAAGAAAATCTGAAAGATTCATCCTAAACACTGTGAACAAAGCAAGGTTGTCCATTAAAACTATTCTCACACCCCACTGGAGAAACAGAGGGATGAAGGAATTAGAAAGTATCAATAGATTAGTATCCCAACTCACAAGAGTTGCAGTAAAAGGGGAAGGACAGGAGTTAACCCATCTGTGAGAGTTTACCGCACTTAACTCTGCTTTGTCAAATCCGTAACAAGCCCAACCCACCAAATGCAAACTGTACATGCAACAAAGATTTCCTTATTAATGGGTAGAGAAGGATGATAATTCTTTGCCATTCAAGAACTGGCAATGAGAAGCAGATGCATGTGTGGGTCCTGAATTGTGGCCACCTTGCTAAATTGTGAGCATTTCTGATTGCTCAAATGTTGCAACAATGACAACCTCACATTTGTGAGTTCAGAAAGAATACAATGGAAAAAAATGGAATTTATTCATGTCAGCCATTTTCCATTCATTTATAAAATTACTGTTGTTGGGTCTGCACAGAAACTCTATAGGTATTGAGCCTGAGAAGAATACAGTAAGTTGCATCATTCACAGAAATGTCTTGATTGAGCCCAGAACTCTTGATTAGTTTCTGCAAATGCAGTTCCCCCTCCATTACTGCCTACCCCATCCCCAAAGTGACAACATAATCAGAAGACAACATGCAGAAATTAGGAAGATAGAGGACAACATGCAATTTCATCATGTCCACCAACCTAGTTAAGAGATTGGATCTTCAAAGACAGGCAGGTATCAAGGGAGGGGTGAGGTGGAATGAGACAGGTCAAAGGTTAAAATGTCAATTTCTTTCAAAGTCTCCATCAGTGGACTTTGGAATTGGGTGGATCAGATTGGGTGTTAAAGGAACTAGGAAAACACTACAACCACTCAACATCACACGTCTATTTACCCCCAAACAAAGACAGAACCAAGGCCATGGCCATCACTCGCTTTGTCGGTCGCGTTGCCCGTTGTACAGTAACTGAGTCTGAGATGCCTAGAGGGGCCAGCTTTGACTGGTCACATTCTTGATGTCTTCAGCAGCCATTTCATCCCCAAAATCATTTAAAACCGGAATCTTGAAAGCTTTAATCTTTTGAAGCGGTGGCTTGATCCCTCTTGGGGCAGACAACATTTATCAAGAATTTGGGCTTTTAATTCTGTGCCACAGAACAGCCACTTGGAGCAGCCCACAAAGAGTTACACAACTGGAATGTGGGGATTATTATTAGCAAGTTACTAAAGCCCAGCACTGCTCAATTCTCTAGTAGTAGATTACAAACACTCTGTGCCATTTTGACATGGAGGACAAGCAAGGATTTGTAAAGGGCACAATCATTAAAAGACACTTCCACTGCTCTGGCCAAGCTTGGGACAATTCGAAAGCTGCAGAATTATTACACAGCAAGCTTAAATCTGCCACCTCTTTTATACTAAAACTGTTTGGTTCCATAAGCCCCAACCCAGCAGTATGTTGACCAGTGTTCCATCAACCTGCCTTTCTCTTCTGATACCAATCTGGCCTCTGAAAAAACAAATGAACCTAATTCAAACGGCCTAGATTTTGTAATCAGAACAAAGCAAGGCAATTCCACAGGTGTATGCAAACCACCCTGCTTTGCATAATTTATTCTAGTTATAGAACCTGAGGAACTTATGCTTTCTTTTTTTAATTAAAGTCTCATCTTTTATCACATTTCACTTTTTTTTATACCGCCCTTCCTCTAAGGAGCTCAGAATGGTGTACATATTTCCTCCCCTCCTTTTTGTCCTCACAACAACCCTGTGAGGTAGGTGGGGCTGAGAGATAGTGACTGGCCCAAGGTCACCCAGGAAGGTTCGTGGCTGAGCGGGGATTTGAACCTGGATCTTCCAGGTCTAAGTCCGACTCCCAAACCACTACACCATCCATCTTTGGCTTACGTAGACATCAGTGGTCCAATGTTAAATGCTTTGAAGTGACTGAGTCCTTGGGTGGGACTAGGACCAGGATGACCCTGGTTCAACTCTCCTCTTAGCCATGCACCTCGCTGGGTGCATGTGGGCGCATCACTATCTCTCAGTCACTACCTTCAGGGTTGTTGTGAGGATTCTGAGGATAAAATGGGGGAGGGAAGACCCATATATGGTATCTGAGCTTCTTGGAACAAGGTGGGATAAAGATGCAGTGAAACAAAACCCAGCTTATGTCCAGAGTCTGCTCTCGGCTGGGTTGAGCCTCATGGATTTAGGTTTCAAAGCCACAGTGACAGCCATGATATCTTTGTATCTTTTTAGATACTTTCCCCCAGTAGCCACTGCACTTCTATTGAGTTTTATCATCTGCCAGTGTGTTATCTCCAGTGAGAACTGCCACTTCTGGACCTCCAATTGGGCTCAAACTCTCACACTGAACTGTCATTATTAACCCTCATAAAACAGCTTGAAGTCCCAGCTAATCAAAAATTTGGATAAATGTGAATGTTAATTCTTTACAGTTACACTGATGGGGGTTTGTGTAACATGGAAAGCCAATAGGAGAAGGTGGGCTTAGCTTGAAGAGGGAAAACATTAAGGAGTAGTAGAGCAATTAAGCAAAGGGAGAAGAGATGCCATGGTAGGTACACTGAGAGTCTGCTGCATCTGCTTCCTTGGAGGTTTTCAACGAAAGGGTCGGCAGGCAGAGAATCGTTAGGTGTAAGATCTCCTGTATCAGGGTAGTGAATATATAGGGACACTTGTGGGATCCTTTCCAATTACAGTTCTATGCCTGCATTCTGCAAACTGGGGATATAAGGAAGTTTGTATAATGAAAAACCCATCGTAAATTTGTAAACTGAGGTCCCAAACCATAAACGTCTTATACTGAGCTGGTAGGACTTTCTCTTAGGACTTGGCTTAGTGGTTAAGACGCTGAACTGCAGACCGGGAGGTAGGCAGGACAGCAGTTTGAGATCCAAGTGCTGCGTGAGCTACCGTCTTCGGCTCCAGCTCCTACCAACCTAGCAGTTTGAAAGCAAGAAATTGCAAGTAGATTAATAGGTACCGCCTCGGCGGGAAGGTAACAGTGTTCCGTACGCCGTGGCATTGAGTCATGCTGGCTACATGACCACGGAAGCGTCTTTGGACATCGCTGGCTCTTCAGCTTTGAAACCTAGATGAGCACCGCCCCTAGAGTCGGTAACGACTGGCTTTCAAGCAAGGGGAACCTTTACCTTTCCTAGGACTTTCCCACCTCCACACAACAAGCCTGGGAGATGCACATGCAGTCATGAAATCACCACTGGTGCTTCCGTATTTCTGAGTGGATCAGAGCCAACCTAAGCTTCATGGCTGTGTATCTGAATCCGGGATTGTGCAGGGCTTGTTGCATTGTACTGGCGAGGGCTGGTGTGTGTTGGTCTATGAGTGTGTGTGTGTGCGCACGCATGAGTTTATAAAGAAAGTTGTGTTGATGCCTAAAAATCACTACACTGCTAATATTAAGACATCAGAAATGCTCTTTTGATGCTTCCCAGTGGCAAATATTTCTG
The DNA here is from genome assembly GCA_026170595.1 of Plestiodon gilberti rubricaudatus. Lineage (NCBI taxonomy): Eukaryota > Metazoa > Chordata > Lepidosauria > Squamata > Scincidae > Plestiodon > Plestiodon gilberti. The sequence continues at coordinate 10,114,238 of JANXHW010000001.1, forward strand.
CCTATTTTTATAGAAGCTTTTGGCAACAAACAAAAAACAAGAAGAATAAAAACATGGGCAAACAATGCATGACGACACAGGGAAAAAAAAAGAATAAAGAGCTAAATAAACTTTAATGGAAACATGCTTTGAGCATGCAGAGATAACACCGTGGGTGACAAATGGTTAGTGACAACAACAGAACAACAGATCAACATGAGCATGTTATGAATACATATTTTTCATCATTGGTAGGTTAATTGCAAGTCAATTTAGTGGCTAGTTTCTTCTTGAGGTATTTATATCCTGACTATAAGATGCAACATGGCAGAGGAGGACATGACTTGAAATACCCCCTTTGCTTTTCAAAGTGCATGAATCAATATTATATTCAGGTTTTCCCCCTTGAGCCTCTACACCATCAGATGAGGGGTTGAGGGAGTTGTGCAAAGAAATTACAGCCTGCAAGCTGTTCTGTGAGATTACATAATTTTTAAAGAAAATTTCTGGACCCAAAATGGGGCTCTGAAAAGATTACAAATTAACATTTTTTTCCTTTGGTTTTTTTGTTTTTTTGCATTGACTTCAATCTTCATAAAGCCAACACCATTAAATAAAATATCTTTTAGACATTCATGGCTACGGAACAGAATAGATTTGACCATTCCCTTTTCCTATTAACGTGTCAAAAAGGCACCACTTGGTCCCTGCGCGATTTAATGCACTTTGAGGGGCAGAGACCCAACATTGGTGTAAAGGAAGCACCAAAACATTTAAATACATTGATCTATAGAAATCTAAAAAGCATTAAGAAGCTATATGCTGATATCCTGACAAGAGAGAGAAAAAAAGAGACATGCATAATCATGAAGAAAGACAGGTTTGCATGAACATATAAAATCCTAGCTTTCTTATTCTTCACAAATATTGCCAGAGACACTTTGAAAATCCAAATTCTAATAGATAGTACACCTTGCATAGATTCTGATGTGAGTCAGAGGGAAAACTGATTTATCGGATGTGGCTTGCTATAGCACAGGTTAAACGCAGGCCCTTGACATGGGTGGTGTGGATTACAGGTAATACATTCTGAAGTAACAAGGGCATAAAACAAAATGCAGGACAAGCAGTTAAACTGAAAGAAGTTCACTAATGCTGATTATTCTCAACACTCCCAACACTCAACACTTCCATATTTTCAATGCTTTCTGAGAAAACGGAAAGAATCACTCATCAGCCAATACCCCTGACTCTGTAAATAAGAAGCATGTTAAGGGACAACTCGAGGACACTTTTAGGCAAGTTCGCGTAACATGAAATAGCAACCTCTAATCATCTTTGTCACTAGCCACCATCAGGAGAGGTTAATGCATTTGCGGATTTTTCTGATCTATTGGTGAGGGGGGCAGGCAGTGGATTACAGGACACCACCTGTACCTTGGATATCATTGATATCATTAATCAGCCATTTTGCCCTTCTGTTCCTATAATGACAGCAGGTAGGTATATCTACACTACATACAGACTTGCATCATTTCTGTACTAGAGTGGGCTATAATGCAGCTCAGCGACACAGCAGGCTGCCTTCTACTGAGTCAGACCATTGACCCACCTAGTTCACTGACTGACCGGTAGCTCTCCAGGGTTTCAGATGGGATCTTTCCCAGCCTTGTCTGGAGATGCCAAGGAGTTTAAGAACATAAGAACATAAGAAGAGCCCTGCTGGATCAGGCCAAAGGCCCATCTAGTCCAGTTTCCTGTATCACACAGTGGTCCCACCAGATGCCTCAGGGAGCACAAGACAACAAGATACTTGTATCCTGTTGCCACTCCCTTGCACCTGGCACAGAGAAAACCTACTCCTACAACCAGGAGGTTTATCTAGGAACGGGTATTCTACCACTGAGCTACAGCCACTCTTGGGTGAGTTTAGTGAGTGTGCTGAAAGTTCTCCCTGACAAAACCGACCCTTCCAAGAACTCTATTTCCCAGTCTTCCCTGGGGAGAAGGAACACTCTTAAACCAGTTAAATAAATAAGCCTGTTTAAGTCTGTAGTGTAAATGTGCCCAGAAGGGTCTTTCTCTGGATCTCTCTGCCAGCCCACCCACCCTAGTCCTAGGGATACAAGTCTGTAGTTGTTTGATACTAGGGCCACAGATGCTTAGCCTCCTCCTCACAGGACAGCCAGGTTGGACAGCAGCTAACTTCTTGCGTTTGAACATGGAAGACCATATTCAGGTCCCCACTGGGCAAAGCTCACTGAGCCCTCTTGGGCACCTAACTATCAATCAGCAAAACTACTTCACTGGGTTGTTGTGAGGAGAAGCGATGTCACCCCATGCATGACACCAAGGTCCCTGGAGGAAGGTTTCACTAAATATGACACGTGCTCTAAAGAGCATCTTGGTTGGAGGGTGATGTGCAGAAGAGATTCCTACCTGTCTCCATCATGATGGAGCTTTCTTTACTGGACGGCCAATGTGCCAGAGGATTGGAGGATAGCTAATGTCACACCAATCTTTAAAAAAGGAAGGAGGGGGGACCCGGGAAACTACAGGCCGGTCAGCCTAACATCTGTTCCGGGGAAGATGGTGGAAAGTCTCATTAAGGATAAAATCTTAAAATACATAGAAGAACAAGCTCTGCTGAGGGAGAGTCAGCATGGCTTCTGCAAGGGGAAGTCTTGCCTCACAAACCTGTTAGAATTTTTTGAAAAGGTCAACAGGCATGTGGATGCGAGCGAACCCGTGGATATTATATATCTGGATTTTCAGAAGGCGTTTGACACGGTCCCTCATGAAAGGCTCCTGCGAAAACTCCACAGTCAGGGAATAAGAGGGCAGGTCCTCTTGTGGATTAGGAACTGGTTGAAGACCAGGAAACAGCGAGTGGGAGTCAATGGGCAATTTTCACAATGGCGAGAGGTGAAAAGCGGTGTGCCCCAAGGATCGGTCTTGGGACCGGTGCTTTTCAACTTATTCATAAATGACCTGGAGTTGGGGATAGGCAGTGAGGTGGCCAAGTTTGCGGATGACACTAAACTTTTCCGGGTGGTAAAGACCAGCAGGGATTGTGAAGAGCTCCAGAAGGATCTCTCCAAACTGGGAGAATGGGCAGCAAAATGGCAGATGCGCTTCAATGTAAGTAAGTGCAAAGTGATGCACATTGGGGCAAGAAACCAAAATTTCACATATACGCTGATGGGTTCTGAGTTGTCTGTGACGGATGAAGAGAGAGATCTTGGGGTCCTGGTGGACAGGTCGATGAAAGTGTCGACCCAGTGTGCGGCGGCTGTGAAGAAGGCCAATTCCATGCTCGGGATCATTAAAAAGGGGATTGAGAATAAAACGGCCAATATCATTATGCCTTTGTACAAATCGATGGTAAGGCCACATCTGGAGTATTGTGTCCAGTTCTGGTCACCATACCTCAAAAAGGATATAATTGAATTGGAAAAGGTGCAGAAAAGAGCGACCAGAATGATTCGTGGGCTGGAGCACCTCCCTTACGAGGAAAGGCTACAGCGTCTGGGGCTTTTCAGCCTAGAAAAAAGGCGCCTGAGGGGGGACATGATTGAGACTTATAAAATTATGCATGGGATGGAGAGAGTGGATAGAGGGAAATTCTTTTCCCTCTCGCACAACACCAGAACCAGGGGACACACACTAAAATTGAGTGGAGGGAGAGTTAGAACAGACAAAAGAAAATATTTCTTTACCCAGCGTGTGATTCATCTGTGGAACTCCTTGCCACAGGATGTGGTGATGGCACCTGGCCTAGATGCCTTTAAAAGGGGTTTGGACAAATTCATGGAGGAAAAGACCATCACAGGTTACAAGCCATAAGCAACCTCCTGGTTTTTAGAAGTGGGTTTTCTCTGTGCCAGGTGCAAGGGAGTGGCGACTGGACACAGGTATCTTGTTGTCTCGTGTGCTCCCTGAGGCATCTGGTGGGGCCACTGTGTGACACAGGAAGCTGGACTAGATGGGCTTTTGGCCTGATCCAGCAGGGCTCTTCTTATGTTCTTATGTTCTTATGGACATTCCTGCCTCAATAGGAGGCAACTTCTGTTTTCCTTGGGCAGCGTTGCTACTAATACACATTCCTACTTCTTCCCTCTAAGATCCACAACCCCTCTCTTAAACATACATGGAGGGAGAGGGCAGGGAAGGACTGAATCCATTAACATAAACCAGCTTGTCCTATGCTGAAAAGTGGGTAGGATCTACACAGGCAGCAGAATGAGATGGCAGAATGCGGAGGTGGTAGACTAGATCGTGTCACTTCACATTGCAAGTGGGGCATGTCATTTTCAATGCTGCCCTGTGTTTAAAAAAATACTCTCTGGAAGAAAAAAAATAAACCTGGCACAGCAGGAAGGGCGGTTCCAGCTCACTCCATTCCCTGCTCTGCTAACCTTCCACTTGCAGGGAAGGTTGTATAAAATCTTGTATAAAATGTAGACCCCTATAGTCTGGACTCGTCCACTTCACAGCCTCAAGAGTCTGCCACCTCATTCTGCCTCCTGGGTAGACCAGGTAATGGAGACCGGACAGTAAGGACTGCTCAACTCTGCCTGTCCCTCTGTAGGATGCCTCCTTCATGGCTGCTTTCTCCTCTCCTCTAGCCAGCATCCTCCCTCCCCCTCCCCCAGCAGACACAGGTGCACCTGAAGGAGGCAATGCTAGGAGGCATTGAATTAACTTGGCACAAGGGAAAAAGCAGAAGCGGAGTGGGTTTCAACAATATTTGTGCTTTGAATGCCAGATTTGCACATAATTTGGGATTTTTAGATTTTTTTAAATCTACAGTTTTAACATTCTTAATTTAGATTACAACTGTATTGTTTTAAAAATCACAGAGCATCAATCTCACTGAAAGACCTCACTATGGTAAGAATTTTCTTAATTGAATTTACAATTATGTTGTTTAAGAAAAAAACAACCCACATAGCGCACTCATTTCAGGGTAGCGATAAGAGTTGCTCCAAGATGGCCAGCTCTCTGTTTCCACGATGCCTGCCCAGCCTCGCATCATCCACTTGGGAATGTCTTTTCCAAACCTGGCAGCCCCTTCTTTAAGATGGTGGAGGCTGAAATCTTTCCAGGAGTCTCATTAATTTCAATGATGCTTGTGTGTTTCTACTGGAAAGTGGGATCAAATCTGACATCTGCTTGCCACTGCAAGACTGGCGTACCTTTCACTCCACAGAGTATGAGACTCACTGAACTTGCTGGAGACGCAAGAGGAGCTCTTATGGAAGAACTTGCAAAGATCAATCTGCAATTGTCTGTAGAATCCTTCCATTTAACTTTATTATTGTCAGCTTAAGGATCCATTTTGCTTGGAATGTTAAACAACTTATTAGCTTCTCAGTTTTTATTCTTGCTGCAGACGCTTCTCCCCTTCCTGTGTCCTCCTGCTACCCCCCCCCCCCCGCCTTTTTCTGCCAGACTCCCTTCTGTCTGAAAGCTCAGATCACGCACATAATCTGTCTGCTGATAATGCAGCTGGCTTGCTAGTATTATTGTTGTATTTGAGCAAATTAGTATAGCTAGAAGCACCGGTCATACCTGTGAGACTCTACTTCTCGTTTTCCATGACGATGAAATCTCATTACATTTCAATTACTCACATAAAGGAATGGCTTTAGCTGCAAAAATCTTAATGCCATTAATGAAACAAAAATCTCACAACAAAAGATTATGAAACAAATGCATCATTGCAATGCAGCCGAGGGTCTGCAGGTATTCAAATGAGTATTAGGATCTAGGAGACTATGCAGATATGGGCAAAAAGCAGGTTTGTTGGGTGTGAGGGCATTTGTGATGGCTATTCATTAAATCAAAGTTGAACGAATGGGAAGTGTGGGAGAGACAAGCGGTGAAGGGGATCTGGAGGCAAACAAATCAAGGAGGAACAGAAAGAGAAGCAGGAAGCAGCCCACAAATGGCTTCACATCTCAGTGTCCAGACCGAGGCCGGTCGCTGGCTGTCCATCTGCCACTAAAGTTTTTGTAGTTTTGGTAGGTTTGGGAGCGGTAACTAACCCGGGGAGATTCCTGGTCTGGTGGCAAACCGTTCTGGGAGACCTGTTCTCCTTTTGTGCCATCCCTGTTGAGAGAGAAAAGCAACAACACAAATAGTGGGATGTTAGACCAGGTTCCAAATCAACTCATTTGCTGAGGCAAGCTGGCACACTGCCGGAGTCTCCACTCTGGAGCACTCTGGCTAAAGGCTGTGACACACCAAGCACATCTGTGTGCATTGCGCCCAGCAGAACCTGTGTTCATATGGTGTGTCTGACCTCTGGACGGAACACACAGGAGCACTGGGAGGCGCTGGAAAGCACATTCCGGTTCACGCTACTGTAGACCCATGCTCTTCTTTTGCTGACTTGTGCCGCGTTCAGCCAATCAGAGCCCATATTTGGAACTCTGGGGGCGGGATGTGAAGCAAATGCGGAGCAAACGCGGTAGCCAGAGTCTGAATAGTCTCGATTCTGATTGGCTAAAAGAGAGGGGCGGGGCAGAACGTCTTCCCTTCTCCATGCGGCTTTCGTTGGTGTGCCTGGGGTTTGTAGCAACGATGTTCCAGCACGTCGGCTACACTGGACGAGACACATGTGAGACCAATGCGGAGGTGTTAGGTGTGTCACAGCCTTAAGCCTGTTGCGCTTCACTGCTGCTCCAAGCATTGAGAGTGTCACTTAGAACACATCCCTTTGCAGCTGCCCATTTCGCATGGCAAGTGATCGCTGCCTTATACCAAGTTGGAACATGGAGCCATCTAATCCAGTACAGTCTACTTTGGGAACAGCTCTCCCAGATCTGAAGCAGAGACCGACCCCATCACCTGCTGCCTGGCTGCAGGGAAAGGTTGGTAATGGTGACCTCCATTCAAAACCACTACATTGGACATGACAAAGATATTTTCCCAGCTTAGTTTCACCAGCGCAAGCATTTACACGAGCCCTGAACCACGGCTTGAAGTCTCTCTATCTACTGCAATAGATCTCCTTGCATGAGGTAGGGAGGGGCAGAGAACTGTGCAAGGTTCTTCTCTGGTCCCTTCCTGCTGTATGTCTAGACACAAACACACATGCACCTTTCCAATGAAATACCTTTCTGATGTTCTCACCGCTATTCAGAAGGATTTCTGGTGTTTGAAGGATGCAAAACACCAAGTCTGTATGACTTTCATTGGCTGCCTGTTTGGTGCTGCTGGAGATGACCTTTCAAGCCCCTTATGTACTAGGGCTGGGAATCTGAGGGAGCATACATGCCTCCATGCTCTTTAAGAGCCAGTACAGAAAATCATGATTTTCCCCATGATGGGGAAAAGCAACCTCCTGGTTGTAGGAGTAGGTTCTCTCTGTGCCAGGTGCAAGGGAGTGGCGATTGGACACAGGTATCTTCTTGTCTTGTGTGCTCCCTGAGGCATCTGGTAGGTCCACTGTGTGATACAGGAAGCTGGACTAGATGGGCCTTTGGCCTGATCCAGCAGGGCTCTCCTTATGTTCTTATGTGGAATCAGTTGCCTGTTGGCTGATTTATGACCTTGGCCTGCTTAAATAGGCTTGTAAAGACCTGGTTGTTTAGATAAGCTTTCTGCAGCTAACTGCTGCATAGTTTCTGCTCATGTTCTCTTTTTAATGGGTGGTATTGACTTTATATGTATTTGGATTTAAATGGTTATTCCCTGCCTTGAATATTCTTTGTTTAATAACTAATTTTAGCCAGGGAAAGGCAGCCAGACCCGATCATTCTAGAGACCAAGCTCATAGGTCAGACTCCTGGCTATGACGCTACCTGCTTGTGGTCTGCCTTATTCATTTCAACTACCCATGCACTTACCATTGCTGAGACTCCTCCCCAGTCCTGGGACTTGGCTCCGGAGAAGGAGGCTGCCTCTTCCGCTCTTCCTCCTCTTGCTGTCTACGTACTTCCAACAATTCCAACTGGTGAATTAATGAAAGTAGAGCAGGTTAAAAAACAACCCAGGGTCCCCAGTTTCTCAGATTTTTGGCCAAAGCAGCAACCCAGGCCCCAGCAGAAGGAGAAGACAACGAGAACAGTTGATAAGATACCTGGAGGGTGAAATGAAACAACAGGCCTTCTAGCACAGCATTCAAAGAGAGTGCTACGCCAGGCAGGGTCTTCTGAGACCCTCGTCGCTCTCCCGCCCCATTCTACTCCCACAAAGAAGAGCAGGAAGGAAGGAACCAGCCTTTTAAAGGAAGGAAAACGTTATAGCAAAGAAAAATGTACAGTTATGACGAGACTTCTCAGATTTAAAAATATACTACTTAATGTAGGTGGATCTACAAATACCCCTACTGAATGTCCTACTGAACATTTCTATAGGGCAGAGGTTCCCAAACTTTTACACCCTTTGTAAGTCTTTGCAGGAGGGTGGCGGCGGCGCTTCCACGATTGTGCTGCTGCCAAGACAAAAAAAGGGGTGTAACACTCACCCAGGGGTCATGCCAGGCTTCTGGAGAGTGCAGGAGGGCCCACAATCCCCTGTGCAGACCTCCTTGTGCCCCCAAATGGCTCCTTGGATGTGATCGCGACCCAGGGAGCTGTTCTGGGGTGTGGGGAGGCCTGCAGAAGGGATCGTACACTCCCCACCGCACACTCTGGAAACCTAGCGCAACCATCGGGTGAGTGTCATGCCCTCTTTTTTGTTGTGGCAGTGTCGCGATCCCGGAAGCGCTGCCACCATCACCACACGTCGCCACCCCTTTAAGGGGGTATTGACCATTAATCCTGGACTGGGGTGTTGCGACGCCCCAATTTGGGAACCTCTGCTATAGGGTATAAGGTACTTGATATACATTACTTCAAACCTGGTCTATATGTGCAACAGAATAAGGTGGGAATGAAGTGGTCAAGTCATGAGGTGGTAGAATGAATTGTACAGTTTCAGATTACAGGTAGGGATCACAGTTTTGAATGTGATGAAAACCACTATTTCCCTCCCCCACTTTTTTTTTGGGGGGGGGCTACTTTTTCACCTACTGTAGCACCTCAGAGGCCTTAGCAACACCTCAGCCTCCTTCAGAGGCTGCTGAATCATCCCAAGGCAGCAGACATTTTCCCTCCAGTTCCCCCATTGCTGTCTTTTGTTTCAGCGTCTTCACCTTCCCTTTGACCAGTAACCAAAAGAAAACGGACCCTGAGCCAGTTCATTGGACCCTGAAGCTCACCTGATGTCCAGGAGTGGGAAATGCCATACGCCCCCTGCGATGGGGGAGGAACTTGTGACTAGTGTGGCCCAACGCGGGTTAGAGCTCATATTACAGCTTGGCAGCAAAGGTAATCTTCTCTGCCACCATCATGTCTGCCGAGAGTTGTCCAGCGGAGCTTTTCTGTGTGGCTCGGAGCCTGCTCCATCCAACCCCTCAGGGGAAAGAGTCGACATGTTTTGTTTTGGGGTGCCTTTTGAGTAGTTAGGAAGGGTGGGCAGAACATTTTGTTTGTACTCGTGTTGTTTTATGGCCCTGGCTTTTATGTCTCCCTGCTGCTACGCTATTTTACTGTGCACTTTATCGTGCCTCTTAATTTGCATCATCCCATTGTATGGTTGTTGCTTATATTTTTTTATTTCATGATTTTATGATGTTTTATGCCACTGAGTTCTCAATTATTTCTCAACACCCTCTGATGTTTTATTGCTGATGTGTGTATGGGTTTTGTGCGACAGGTTTTATTGTGTCATGTTTATTCTGTGTTATTGTATGTATTTTATTGTTTTTAGGAATGTTGTTAGCTGCCTTGGGCATCCACTTGGTGAAGGAAGGACGGGATAACAATTTATTAAATAAATTCAAAATGCCAGGTGACCAGTCCACCACAGAAGACAGGTTTCTACCCACTGGAGATAAAACAAGGGAGCAAACCCTCCCTGCCCCTGGTCTAGAGCTGGAGCACCAGTGGCTCAGCATAGGTTGGCACACTTGGGGATGAGATAACTAGAAGCCTGGGGCCAGATGAATAAGGTGAGACAGGGAACATATCTAGCAGAACCACATCAGGATTTATTTTCAGCTCATTTTGTAAATCTCCATGCCAATCTGTATTCTCTTCACTCTCTTTTTCTGTTTTGTCAGAAGATCTGTGTTTCTTCCTTATCATCACCTGCAATTATCTCCCTGGTGGTTCCAAATCCTGGTAAACCCTTTTAAGAAACTCTGTACATTTTCACTGATTTTCCTGTCTAGTCCAAGTTCACTCAGGAGAGAGTAGAACTCATGCTTCTCCAACTGTCATGTTCTACTGCTCTTTACTATTGGAGTGGGATTTTTTTTACGGGAAACCTCAAGATTTGGGGGTTCTCTGTTCACCCGAGAAAGGGGCTTTTCCAAAGCATCCTCTCTGACTGGCCTCCCTTACTTTGGATGGTGGCAGTGACTCAACTACCAGTTATCCCAGTTTGCCTAATAAAGGGAGGAAATTGGACAGCAGGGACTGTGTGCTAGTTCTAGCCTATAGGCACTATGGCCTAGCTTCACTTACTTGATCAATTAACCTGATTGATCAAAACCCCATGTACAAAACCTGCAAGTGAAAACTAGCACAACAGGAACAGGAAGAGCCGCTAGATACTTTCCTCATGATGCTATCATTTTGTTACTTGCAGGAATAGGCTTACCAGATCTCCCACCGGGACAGAGCGCTAGACCTTTAGGAGAAGGAATGTGGTTAGGTGTAGCTTGTTAAAAACTTAGAGCACAATCCTAGGCATATCTACTCAGAAGCAAGCCCCACTGAACACAATGGGGCTTGCTTCCGAGTAGACATGCCTAGGATTTTGTTCTAAGGGTTTAACAAGCGACACCTGCCCACATTCCTTCTCCTAAAGGTCTAGCGCTCTGTCCCGGTGGGAGATCTGGTAAGCCTATGCAGGAAGGTCTTTTTTTATGAGTACTAAAAACAGTGACACCCCCCCTGCAGAATCCATTCAACCACCTCATTCTGCTGCAGACCAGGCTTGCTGCAGACCAGGCCGTAGTAAGTCTCCTTCTAAACTAGGTCAGTATTATCACCCCAATATTGCAGGTGAGGAGCTTAGACTAACACCACTTAGTGAGTTCATGGCAGACGTGAGATTTAAAATGGTGGTTTCTTGGCTCACACTGTGTCACTACGCTGTAGTAGTTCACATTTTAGAGTTCTAGGGACAGAGTGCTAGACCTTTAGGAGAAGGAATGTGGACAGGTGTAGCTTAGAGCACAATCCTAGGCATGTCTACTCAGAAGCAAGCCCCAATGAAGATGGTATGGATCTGGTAAGCCTATAACAGGGAGGAGAGAGAGGCAGGACAGACGGAGGTGGGGCGAAGCAAAGTTGGCAGATCCAAAACCCCTTTCGCAAGACAGCCCCGCTGGCCAGCAACAGAGCTGGTGTAGATCAGAGGCGATGCAGCGGCTGGAACAAGCATGTAAGCGTAACACTTCTTACACTAACAGCCTCTCCATGGTGATGGTGCATAGGATTGGGCTGAGTTCTTTAATCAGGGGCAGCCCTAGAATGGACCCAAACAGATTTATTGTGACTCACCGTGGTAAGTCTTTCAAGTGCTGAAAATCTCTCGTCCCAAGTGGCTGCAGACTTTTCAAAGGCTTCGTGCCTCTTGATGAGCTTCTCTACTTCATCCACGCTTTGCCCAATCTCACGGCTCGAAAGGTACGGCTCCTGGCCCAGCAGCCAGGCCTCCGCAACACTGGCATCCCTTGAAAACTGGTGCACCTCCAAAACTAAGTGAAAGTCAGAAACATTTGATGCTCAGAACCAGCAAAGGCTATATAATCTGCTCAAGTTTTCTATGAGAATGGATGCCTTTTCAAAACACCACCACCAAATCGGGCTGTTAAGGTTTTATTTTAAAAACTTACATCCTGCCCTTTTTCATTAGCAACAAGCCCAGGGAAGCTCATTAAAACAAATAAATGTTTACAATAAAATGCAAAAAAAAAAAAAAACTTAATCCAGAAACAAAACAAATAAATGTTTACAATAAAATGCAAAAAAAAAAAAAAAACTTAATCCAGAAACAAAACATGACAGCAAAACAGCAGCGGCGTTAAAACACTAGTAAAATCACATGGCATTAAAATAAGCAGCTAAAACAATTTCAGGACAATGCAAAGGCCGTTCTAAGGAACTGTGCTTTGACCTGATGCCTAAAGGCCCTGATGGGTCTCCTTGAGAAGAGCTCTCCACAAGGATGATGCCACTGCTGAAAAGGTCCTGCAACACCTTTCCCAGGACTCAGCCAGGTGATGGTTTCTTTGGCTCCCAGTTCACTAGGAAAGTGCACAACCAGTACCCTGGGAATGTCCTGGGTTGCTTTTCCCTATAGCTAGGCTTACCAGATCTCCAACCGGGACAGAGTGCTAGACCTTTAGGAGAAGGAATGTGGGCAGGTGTAGCTTTTTAAACCTTAGAGCACAATCCTAGGCATGTCTACTCAGAAGCAAGCCCCATTGTGTTGGGAGATCTGGTAAGTCTACTCTTAGATGGCTTTAAGATGCTACTAGTCATCATGATAGCTACTAGTCATGATAGCTACTTCATCTCTGAAGGTAGCTGAAGTCATACTACCTTCAGATCCTGTGACAGTATGCCTCTGAATACCAGTTGTAGGGAAGCAACAGTGGGAGAGAGCTAATGCATTTGTGACCTGCTTGTGGGTTTTCCAGAGGCATGTGGTTGACCATTATGGTGCACAGGATGCTGGACCAGATGGACCTTTGGTCTGATCGTATGTCCTTATAACCATCACTTCCATATTTTAGTTATAAGAGTTCTTACTCAGTCTCAGCCACTCCCATCTGTCTTCCCATTTGTCGATCATTTCTTTTCTCTTCTCTGTCAACTGCAATAGCTTTTCCTTTATCTGAATGAAATTAAAAGAATGGAACATTAGGACTGCACTACACACTTCCTCTTATTAGCCATAAGAACAGAGCTGATTTTCTCATTGGTACCATCATTTGACATACCGTATTTTACGTTCCATAGGACGCATTGGTCCATAGGACGCATGCATCCTATGGAGCATAAAATAGAGGGAAAAAAGTTTTCACTTACCTGGGCTTGGGGAGGCCTGTGGGGGCTTCAGGGAGGCCTGCGCGAGCCTCTGCAGGCCTCCCCATGTTCATTTCGGCCGAAAACAGCAATTTTCGGCCATTTCCGGTTTTGTGAAAACCGGAAATGGCCGAAAATCGCTGTTTTCGGCCGAACTGAACATCGGAGAGGCCTGCAGAGGCTTGCGCAGGCCTCCCCGAAGCCCCCACAGGTCTCCACAATGTTCATTTCGGCCGAAAACAGCAATTTTCGGCCATTTCCGGAAATGCCCAAAAATCGCTGTTTTCGGCCGAAATGAACATCGCGGAGGCCTGTGGGGGCTTCGGGGAGGCCTGCGCGAGCCTCTGCAGGCCTCCCCGAAGCACCCCCAAGCCCAGGCTTCACACCATAGGACGCACACTTCCCCCCCCCCCTATGTTTTTTGGGGAAAAAGTGTGTCTTATAGTGCGAAAAATACGGTATTTTTAAAATTACAATGAAAAGCTTAAGCTTCTTCTTTGCAGATGTTCACACACAGAGTGCAACCTAAAGAAAACTGAGCAAACGTTTTTTAAAAAGTGTGTAGTCTTTCAAAGAAAAATGATATCTCTTGCTTAATTTGTAATAGCTGGCAGGTTAACAGTAGTATGGAAATACGAGTCCAGAATTACAGCGCAATCCTGCGCAAGTTGTGGCGGCTGGCCAAAATGGCCGGCTGCTACATCCTGCGCAGGATGTGAGCCATGCCGGTGTGGCCTGGGCTCACCTTGGTGGAAGGGGACATCAGCACCAGAGGCCCCAATGGGCCTCCTTGGATGTGCACCAGCTCTTTAGTTGGCATACGTCCAGGGAGACCGTGTAAGGCCAGCCCAGCCCTGGAAGGGGCTTGGGGATATCGGTGCTGATATCCCCACCCCCTCCCAGGCCGGGCCATCCAATGGCCACCTCCCCTGCCACCCCAGCCCACTCTCCTGCCGCTCGGCCTAGGACTTACCTGGGTTGGCCTGCGCGGAGTCCAGGGGATGGCGGAGCGAGTAGCTCCAGCCTCCACACCTGTGCCGCTTACTCCTGAGTAGCCGCAAACGTGCTTTATGGCACGTTTGCAACTCCTTAGGCTGGTTGAGCGCTTGCTCTGCCAGCCTACAGTTACGGTGGATGGGGCTGCCCATGTAAGGAACAAAACCAACATCACAGTCACACCTATGATCCCATGTTGGAAGCCAAGGTCGAGACCAGGGAGGGCTGAGCAGATACTCAGAAGGGAGAAAGTCCCCGATTTGCTCCCTGCCAAGCCCAGTTAAAAGGATCTCAGGCAACAGGTGATGGGAGAGACTCCAGAGAGCTGCCGCCAGTCAAGTACACAGCACTGAGTGCCTGACTTGGTAGAAGAACTCCGTATGTGTCTCAAATGTCCAAGAAGGAGAAGCAACCATGTTTCTTATAAATTTAGAATTTATAAATAAGAAACATGGTGCAACATCCTTAGGGCAGTAGGCAAGAGTCAGCAACTCTAGATTCCATCAGCACAGACGGCCTTTGGGTCTGACACGACACGGCAACTGCAACACTGTTTTCTCAGCTGCAGCTCTCATTCAGTTACGGAGAGCACCGTACCTCTTCTGACGCATAGTGCTTCCTCGCCAACAACGATTTCCCCAGTTCAATACAGGTTGTAAAGCTGTCATTTCGGGCATCTATCTCCGCTTTGATCCCCTGGTGATTGTTCATCAGCAATTCCACAGAGGAAACATCCCTGAAATGAAATGTCTGCAGTTCACAAACGCACCCACCAAATGAGTAGCCGTACACAGAGACACATAGAGACTATCTTAACGCAGACTTCTCAAAGTTAACTTTCAGTGTGCTGCTGTTCATGCAAGCTAAAATCAGAGACATTTTTCCGGTGCAATGGTCTTTGGTCAGAATTCTGCATGGAACCTGATATTCAACGTGGATTGCGGATTCTCTCTTGCTTCTTTAGTAGTTTACGATACAAAAAACAACTTTCTAGCCTTCACAGTCAAGAGTGCGAAAATGTAAAAGGCTCTACAGCAGAAGAGATGGAGTTGATCCACGCTGCATATCTACTGGGTGCCCTGTTGGCTACAGCTGTCACTTTTATTATTTCAGATCTGCACTGCTCTGTGAGTTGTTACATTTAGCTTTAAGAATAATATGGGTTAAACTTCAGTCTTGTCATTAAGCCTCCAAATTCTACCTGCCCACAAAGTAATCTTAATCGCCTGCTGGGGCGGCATGACCTTTTATGGTGGCACGGGGCTTTGGGGAAAAACAACAACACTTTTTGTCCATGCCTCTGAGGGCAGTGGCAGATTCAACAGTGCTAAAAGCACGGTTAGCAATCCTGGCGCAGCTTTATCCTTTATGTTTTTGCCGCACCTCTGTAGGCAGCAGCAGCTTTAACAGCACTGTTGATAACATCATCAGAAGCCAGCTCAACACTGTTACATTGTGATATGTGCAGGATGGTGTAGTGGTTTGGGAGTCAGACTTAGACCTGGAAGATCCAGGTTCAAATCCCCGCTCAGCCACGAAGCTTCCTGGGTGACCTTGGGCCAGTCACTATCTCTCAGCCCCACCTACCTCACAGGGTTGTTGTGAGGACAAAAAGGAGGGGAGGAAATATGTACACCACTCTGAGCTCCTTGGAGGAAGGGTGGGATAAAAATGTGAAAAATAAATAAATAAATAAATAAATAAATAAATAAATAAATAAATAAATAAAAAAATGCTAAGATTTCTCATTCAAGTTAAGAGCCTTTGCGGATGACTTGGTATTAATGCTGGAAAATCCGTTAAAAGACACAGAGTTGTTGATGAGTAAATTAAAAGAATTTGGATCTCTTGCAGGATTCAACGTTAATAAACAGAAGACAAAAATAGTGACTAAAAATATGAAGATTCAAGATCAACTGAAATTGATGAATAAAACAGGATTTAAGGTGGGGAAAAAAAGCTAAATATCTGGGAATTGTATTGAACTGCTAGGTTGGCAGGAGCTGGCCAAGCAACGAGAGCTCACCCCGTCGCGGATTCGAACTGCCGACCTTTTGATCGACAGCTCATGGTTCAGCGGTTTAACCCACTGCGCCATACCAGTGATTATATCTGATGCACCATTTAAAGAATGGCAGAAAGACATTTCTAAATTTATCTGGCAAGGGAAAAAACCAAGAGTGAAATATAAGATCTTTCAAGATGCAAAGATGTGGGATGATCATGTAGGCGAAAAATTTCAAACTTTGTTTTTATATATGATAACTGCGGCAAGAATTTTATATGCACAATATTGGAAGAATTCGGAGATACCTTCGCTGGAAGATTGGTGGCTGAAAGTTTTGGACTATGCTGAAATGGATAAACTAAAAGTCAGTTAACCTTTTCGTGAATAACTGGAAACCATTTATCAATTTTTTAAGAGAGAGAGAGAGAGAGAGAAGAATGATATGATGATATGTGGATTTAATGAATAGAATGTGGGTGTTATTTTGGCTTAGTTGGATATTATATGTAGAAAATAATGAATAGTATGCTAGTAGGATGTATTGCTTTGTGAAATATATATTTTAAAAAATGCTAAGATTTCTAACAGAGACAGGGCTCTAGTTCTTACTGAAGCAGTAAACCTGTGTCTCAGCTGAGCTACTTCAGTCTGCACGTGTGGGGCTCGCATACTGGAATGTCCCCTGCTAAAAAATAATCTCAAGCAAGAAAACAGGCACAACAATTGATCCACGGCTGCCCCATGGGCATGAATTTGACCTCAAACCTCCCAGGTCCAACACTATAACCAGAAGATATTCTAGCTCTTACAGCCCCTAGCTGCGGAAGCCTTCTCTTGCACAACGTAAGGTCTACAGACAAAGATGTGCTGACTGTTGTGTAAACTTCAGCCTCCTCCACCTCTGCAGCTCCTTTCTGTGCCCTCTGCCCAATTTCATGGTCTCTCATCATTTTCCTTGCCTTGCGCTTTCCTCTCTTTTCTCATTCTCTTGGAGTTTGCCCTCTTCCAGCCTTTGCTTTCATGGGCCTCTGTTTCTTTGCTAGAAACAACATTTACAGCCCCATCTTATCCTGGGCCTACAGCAGCAGATCTTGCAATCCGCTGCCGTAAGTCCAGTTATGGCAGTGCAAAAGGTGTGCCGCTGTTGGGTGCTCCAGAGCCGCCAGCACAAAAGGCTGGAGGCTTCACGCACCCACCAACAGCGCACCCAGACCACACTGGAGCAGGTAAGGTGGCAGCGGGGGCAGGTTGTGGGCAGCTCAAATAAGGCTTGGGGTGGCTTGGGGGAGGAAGTGGGGGCAGTTCAGTGATGGGAGGGGGTGGATCTCGGTGGCAGCAGTTCACACTGGGTCCTATCCCCCTTTCCCAGCCCACCCCCACCCCCTGACTCTCCTTGGACTGACACCAGCAAAAGCTGGCCTGGGTCTGAGGAGAACCATTGATGGTCAAGCAGCCCACAGAAAGGTAAGTATAAAATATTTTTACTTACCTCTCCCAGGCTGCCTGGTTGCCCCCACCCCCCCAGCATGCAACACACACTCCCTCTTTGTGCTGCATGCTATGGACTGGTGAGGGAATAGGATTCGACTGCTAGACTAGATCAGCCCATAGCAGCAAGACGACTTTCAGCCTTCCCCTTTTGCCTTCAATCTTTCCCAACATCAGAGTCTTCTCCAGAGAGTCCTCTCTTCACATTAGGTGGCCAAAATATTTGAGCTTCAGCCTCAGTACCTGTCCTGGAGCTTACTCTCAAGTAAATGTGTACAGGATTGCAGCCATGCAGCTTAATCCTATATTACCCAGAAATAAGTCCCACTAAGGTCCATGGGACATACTACCAAGTACCAGTGCACAGAACTACAGTGTTAGTTCACTACAACCCAGATAATACCACAGCTATACAGTACTTTGGATGTCCGCTTTACCTTGGCTTCTCTTGGGCTTCAATCTGACGAATGACATCTTCCATCCAAAGCATGAGGTCACGGACCATGCTGAAGAACCGGAATTTGTCCCCAGTATCTACTAGCCTGACCCTGCGTCCCTCACAGGCATCAAGCAAGGCTTTCCATGCCTCCAAAACCTCATTTTCACGCTTTTGGATGTCATCGGCCTTGTCCCCGGCATAGGCCGACTGGAGGCGAGCAGCATCCTCTTGCAGCTGTCTCACCTGGTATGAAAAAAAACACCACAGGAATTCCTTACCTGGGAATATCCTATTCTTGGTAGAGGAAGAGGGCATTCCTACTCAGTAAACCTGCCTCGCTGGCAAAACAGTCACGCTCAGAGCACTCCCACTGTGGAGACGATACTTTGACAGAAAATTTTACCTGGTTTTGACCACTGAGTAGGAATGCCCCCTTCCTCTAACTGAGAATAGGGACATTTCAGCCAAAAAGAACTGTTTTGAAGGTCTGCTATTCTAAGATTACTCCCCCGTGGATTCCAAACAATTCTTTCAGCACGTTCTGCTGCAGTGGTACCATAACCAGCACTGCACATATGAAGCAAATCTTGGGAATATGAAAATGCTACAGCATGTGATAGTGGAGGCAGAATTCAGCTTCTTGAGAAGAATATCAGCATTATTTTAAAAGAAAAGTCAAGTTTCTAGCCCTTATGACTGCAAAAATATGTTTAGAAATTATTGAACATTTCCAGTGATGCGGGTGAGAAGGTAAGCTTCAGTACTCTATTTAGCTACTTGTCCTTTCCCATGAATAGCAGGAACAGAACAAAGTAAGCGAATAAAATAAATCATGCAAACGTACTTAATTTGAACAAATTATGCAGGTCAGAGAACTTATGCCTCCTTGGTGTAGAATTCTGTTATGTGTCAGTGTTCACGTGCATGCGTGCGCAGATCTCTGGCCATAATATTGTGCTTTGAGATACATGCTTGTGATTCCATTGCATTGATTAATTAAATGCTAGCCTTTCCCAACTTCAGTGACAAAACGTTCAAGCACATTCCACTGGCAGAAACTGGAGTTGTTCTCCAGAAACAGTTCTCCTGTTTCCCACGGTGGCAACTAGTTGCCTCCAGGAAGCCCAAGAGTCGAGCATGAAGGCAATAACCCTCCCTTGCTGCCCCTGATATTCAGTTGAGTTTCCATTCAATGATTATGACTGGCCCATCCCACAGGAACTTGTCTAATTCCATCTAAGCCAATGGCCATCGCCACATGTTCTGGAAGAGAGTTCCTTAAGGTGATTGTCAGCGCAATCCTATCCAATTTATGCCACCGGCTGAGCTCCGCTCAATCCTATCCAGCTTATACCACCGGTGTAACTCAGCAGTGCAGCGAGAACGGGAGGACCCAGAACGGAAAGGGGATTCAAATCCCCTTTGAATCCCCCTTCTGTTCTGGGGCCTCCCGTTCTCGCTGCATAAGAACATAAGAAGAGCCCTGCTGGATCAGGCCAAAGGCCCATCTAGTCCAGCTTCCTGTATCACACAGTGGCCCCACCAGATGCCTCAGGGAGCACACAAGACAACAAGATACCTGTGTCCAGTCGCCACTCCCTTGCACCTGGCACAGAGAAAACCTACTCCTACAACCAGGAGGTTGCTCCTCTCTTGACAATTCAAGGCTCTGCAGATTCCTACATCTAGATGACCATGAGAAAATAACCGCTTAACATGCTGCACACCTGTGTTCCTAAGGCTTGAATGTCGTGTTCAAATGTTGTATGCATCCTCTGCAGGGTTTCCACTGTGTTTTGATCTCTCCCAAGCTCCTCAGGGAGCTTCTTGTGTTTGTCCTGTATCCGTCCAAATATCTCCTTGGCATCATGGTAAAATTTGTGCAGTTCATAAGAGGCTGCTAGGATCTGTGTTCTCGTGTCAATGAGTTCCAGGAGATCAGCCCAGGCCTCATTGAGACCATCCTTCCATTCAGCAATGGTGGCAGCATCAGAATGTCCAGAATTGATGAGCTCATCTGCCATGTGGTTGACGGTATCCACACGTTCCTGGCCAATGTTTCCAGTGTCACGGGCAAATTCGCGGAAGCGTTCTTGCAACATCTAGGTAGAAAAGGGAGCGGTAGTTAAGTAATTGGGTCCTCAATTCAGACATTTAACAGGCAGACAGTAATGGCATGCAGGCCTTTGTCCAGCTTTCCGATGTACTGGAGAATTAATGAGACTAAAAGAAATAGAATAGAATAGAATAGAATAGATAATCTGAATACGCAGAATCCTAACCGCCTTCCTGAACCTGATCCGCCTTCATGGATCAACGTGGACTTGCAAGTTGACCCACAGCAGCTGCTGGGGCTTACCCCGGGGCAAGGGGACAAATGTCTTTGTACCCCGAGGAAACCTCCAGCAGCTGAAAAATTGCTGCAGGATATAGCGGTAGCTGGGCCGGCTCAGCTGCATTGCCCTGTGGGGATTTAGGTAGGATTGGACTGTTAGATGTTTTGGTTCCTGCCTTCTCAGCAACATACCAGTTGTGACTGTACTATTTATGTTACGGTTTAATATTTCACAGTGTTCTCCTGAGATCTAGAACCTATTTGTTTGCTTTTAAGATGAGAGATACATAACAGACACGTACACCTGATGCCATCTCCTGTACTAATTGCCATAGCACAAGAAATTGCTGGTTCCACAACAGCTAAAATGGCTTCCAATCCTTGACAAGTAGGGAAGAGCTGCCCAGCGATACCGCAAGGAGTGGATTTAGGGGCAGACAGCCTGGGGTGCCTGGTTTGGGTGGGGGACATTTCAGTTATTCTTGAAATGTAAATGTTTCTATTAAAATGAGCAGAAATGCATTTGTATATACAGCATGCTTATATACACATTAGCAAATCCAGGCATACACGTTTATCATTTTAAATGACAGGGATAAAACAGGCATGCATAAAAGTACCGTATTTCTTCGATTCCAAGACACATGTTTTTTTCTAAATTTAGCAATTCAAAAAAGGTCTTAGAATTGATGATGTGCAAATTGCACCCCCAAAACGCCACATTTTTACTTACCAGGGCTGGTGGGGGCTTTGGGGAGGCCTGCATGACCCTCTGCAGGCCTCTTCGATCTTCAGTTTGGCGAAAAACAGCGGTTTTCGGTCATTTCTGGTTTTCACGAAAACCGGAAATGGCCAAAAACTGCTGTTTTTCGCCTAACTGAAGATCGGGGAGGTCTGCAGAGAGACACGCAGGCCTCCCCGAAGCCCCCACAAGACCCGGTAATAAGTAAGAAGGTGGCGTTTTGGGGGTACAATCTGCACATAAATCCTAGGGGAATTTTTTTTTTCCTTGCTGGTGGTAGCAAAATTAAAGGTGCGCCTTAGAATTAATGGTGCCTTAGAATGGAAGAAATACAGTAATTAAAGGGACTACAAATGCAACAAAAAATTAAGGGATTCAAAAGTTGACCAAACGGAGGACGACACCAAAGGCACTCTTCACTTGTGGCACCATTTGATCTAAGGCCAGCCCTGCCTACTACCTAATGCCATCTTAATCCTGGCAACTTAAAGCCAGCTCAGATAAGGAGGTTTTTTCAGGAATGCTTAGTACTGTAAAACAGCCATCAAGCATGCTCTCGTATGTGGCCCAGACAGGCCAAAGCACGATATAGTCAAGACGGTACCCTCTGCCATTCTTGGCAACTGCCATGGTGGTGGTGGGGTCATTGCCTTACCATAGACTCAGAGGATTGAAGTTGCTTATACCTGCCATGCATAGCAATATAAAAAAAAGCCAAAGCCAAAAAAGAAGGTGAGACACAAGGTATCCATGTATCTTACTGTCACGTGTTCATAATCCTGGCCCAGCTCATGGGATCCAGCCACCACCTCCCTTTCTGCGATCCACTGCTCCAAGTCATCCACTTCGCGGTTCAGCTGGAACAACCGGTGTCTCTCGTCCAGTTTGCCCCTCCTCTCCTCAGCAAGGTCCTTCAGGCCTGCATACAGCTTGTCCACCTTGGACTGCCGCATGCTGATACGCTCACTAGGGAGAAAACAAAGGAAGAACAGGATCAGTGCAGGCCTTGGGTGCTTTTTTGATGTAGTGTTGTTTGGAGACCCAGCTCATACATTTTACTAAAAGGAGATGCAGTTAATGTCTAGCTCAGGGGTTCTCAACCTTTGGAGGCCCGGGTATCCCCTATCATGGTCCAATTTTCTGAAGTACCCCCTGCTAATTCATTGCTAATTAATTGGATCAATCAATCAATCAATTAATTAATTAGCTAATTAATTGTTAAATAAAAAAGTACTAAAAATTTTAAATGTGAAAAAATGTCTTAACTCGTGTGTGTGTGTGTGTGTGTGTGTGTGTGTGTGTGTGTGTGTGTGTGAGACAGACAGACAGACA
The DNA here is from genome assembly GCA_026170595.1 of Plestiodon gilberti rubricaudatus. Classification (NCBI taxonomy): domain Eukaryota; kingdom Metazoa; phylum Chordata; class Lepidosauria; order Squamata; family Scincidae; genus Plestiodon; species Plestiodon gilberti. Next base: position 10,136,651 of record JANXHW010000001.1, read on the forward strand.
GACAGACAGACAGACAGACAGACAGACAGACAGACAGACAGACAGAGGGGATTGCATTTAAGTTCTAATTAACAAGTGATTAACTACTGATTGATATTGATAAGGGGCAGGCTCTGGCGTACCCCCTGCCATTGATCCACGTACCCCTAGGGGTACTCGTACCACAGATTGAGTGGTATCCCTAGGGGTACTCCTACCACAGGTCTAGCTAATTGTGAAATAAGTACATGTCTAGTTCCTTCAGTTTAGATATAAAAAGGTTTACTTTCTATACTTATCCTGCTGATTACAGCAACATTAAATTCTAGTTTAGATCAAGTCTGCATAATTTAAGTCTCTTGTCAGCACTCGTATGCCTTCGAGTGGTTTACAAACTGTAATTTTCACATTATTACATTTTAGTGATCTGCACATTCCTTTTTCTATTTTTAAGGTCATTTGATTTTGTCGGTAAACCGCTTTCTGAACTTTTTGTTGAAAAGCGGTATATAAATACTGTTAATAATAATAATAATAATAATAATAATAATAATAATAATAATAATAATAATAAAGTAACTTGGGCTGCAATCCTATCCACACTTATCTGGGAGTAAGTCCATTGACTATAATGGGCATAGGATTGGGCTGCTCCCTTCTGAAGGCTTATTTTAATTTCAGTCAAAAGATACATATTATATATTTTCCTAATTCTTGGGATCTTAAAAAGTAGAGTTAAGATCCCAAGAATTAGCAAAATTCAGTTTTCAATAAACCTTATCAGTTTTATTTGGAAAAACTGGCTGGGTCTTCCCTTTACAATTTTTTTCCTGGTTGTTAACAGTAACATATGTAGCAAGTGGAGGCTTTTCTGATTTAATTGATTTTCATTGCAATCCTATCCAACTTACACCACCGGTGTAACCAGCGGTGCAGCGAGAACAGGAGGTCCCAGAATGGATAGGGGATTCAGATCCCCTCCAAAGGGGTATTCAAAGAGGATTTGAATCCCCTTTCTGTTCTGGGGCCTCCCGTTCTCGCTGCACCGCTGGTTACACTGGTGGTGTAAGTTGGATAGAATTGCACTGAAAATCAATTAAAATATACTTTTAATAGTGTGTATTTGTATATATATGTGTTCTGCGGAGTCTCCTCATAAAGACAATCAACACGCATTGGGAATTATTAAATAATAGTTGCACATTAGCCATGCCTCTTTCCTGCTTCTGGTACAGTCCACCTATATGGGAGAGGCTATAGCTCAGTGCTTTGCATGCAAAAAACCCCAGGTTAACTTCTTAGCATCTCCAGACAAGTCTGGGAAAGTCCCCTGTCGGAAACCCTGTAGTGCTGCTGCCATTCAGTGAACTGGATGGATCAATAGTCTGACTCCATGGAAGGAAGGCAGCTTCCTGTGCTTATTGCTCACTACCATGACAAGGCCACCAGAGGGCCTAGCAAATTTACCTCATAGACTACGACTGCAATCCTATCCAACTTACACCACCAGTGTAACCAGCGAGGGAGGGCAAGACGGGACACTTTGGAGGGGAGGGGAGTTTTAAATTCCCTTTGAATCCCATTTTGGAGGGGAATTGAATCCCCTTTCCGTTCTGGGGCCTCCCGTTCTCGCTGCACCGTTGGTTACACCAGTGGTGTAAGTTGGATAGGACTGTGCTGTACGTCTGACTTGTGCTCGGTCCCTGATTTGGCTCAGTGCTTCCAACAGAGCAATGCCAATACACACTTCTATTGACATGTAGCACAGCTATGGGCTGTGGACAAATCTACACAAAGTTCACAATATCTGACTGTTCCCAGTTCTGCTTTTTGTCAAGAGGCAAGACTGGGTGATGTGTTAAGATGCCTTCCAGACCGAACAATCAAATCCGATGACTTCTCCCATGACCCAGAGGAAGGATGTGAACTTGGCTCGGATGGTCAGGATTTCCACCAGCATCAAATGCTATTGGTAAACAGATAATCTACATCACTAAAAGCCTTCTTCCAGCCTGTGAGTTAAAGTTTCCAAAGGAAACCAATGCAATTTCTATTGATGCACCTCTTATTTCCTGGCCACTGAACAGCAATTTATGAGTGCATGTAGTCTGCAAACCGTGCCAGAATCCATACAGCACAAAGACGACAGAGGAAACTCACCCTCCACACAACCTTTTCAGTTTTCTCTGCCCTATATGGATTCTGACATCGTCTGTCAAATATATATATATATGCTCATGAATTATTTACAGTTTCGCTTGTCTCGTTTTATTCATCTCCTCTCATCAACTCCCATCGTAATTTTCAGAGGACAGGTGTTTTGGATCTCTGCAGTTCCAGTACAGGCCTGCACTAGGCCACCCACAGCACCCTGTGATGGCATCACCGAGTGCTACCACTGCCACTAGTACTAAGGGTTCAGGAGTCATCCCAGCTGGGTGGGCTCTTGGCCACTGCCGGACCCAACACCAACCTCGCTCTCTGCATACTATGGCTATTCACCTCCTGATCTTCTGACTACCTCTGACTTTGACCACAGAGGTAAAACTAGACTGGAGAGGAGGCAAGTAGTTCTGCAAGACTCCGTTACACCGGAGTCAGCGGCCCCTCCCCCTTGCTGTTGGAGCCATTCCGGCAGCGACAGGGGAGTGTCCTGCGTGTTGCTGTTGCTGCCAGAATGGCTCCAACAGCAAGGGAGCGGGGCCGCTGACTCCGGTGTAACAGAGTCTTGCAGAACTACTTGCCTCTGCTCCAGTCTAGCTATGCCACTGTCTAACCACCAAACGGTTTGCAGTTGTAAGAGGACATGAACAGGACATCATAGCCTTCCTGGGAATCTCTCTAAGGCATCTGTCTGCCTAGGCTATGCTATGAACTCCACATTGTTTTCCTTAAGAATGGCCCCTTTTAACTTAATTAATTTACGTCTAGGTAGAGTAGACCTTGATAAGCGGGATGGTACGCGGTATGATAAGTGGTATGTTTCTATTGGTTGCCCAGTTGTTAAGGTTCAACCTAATTTTCTCCAGGAGGCCAACACTCCAGGGCTGTACAGGCTATATATACATATTATAAGGTGAATAATGAAAACGTGGAGGAGGAAGCAGGACCACATTTGCTGGTCCTGCCCTTGATTCCGTTCTCTATGCATTAAGCAGAGTGCCGAAAAGGGGTGCCCACGTGCACACAGCTGTAGGGTCATCTGTGCCCTTTTCCAACTCTCTGCTGAACATGCAGGTGCAGTTCTGCTTCCCCAATTCATGTGTTCATTATATTTATGCCAGGGGAACATCTGAACTGCCCTTCAGACACTATTTATTACAGTAGCTGGTCACTCTGCTGCCCTAAGTGTTGACCTTTAGTCTGAGCCCTAAGTGTTGACCTTTCGTCTGAGCCTTGTTTGTTTGGTCAGAACAGCAGTCACCTTTCTGGATGATTATCTGCCACCAAAGTCCTGCTGGTCTTGGATAGCTGGTGCACTGTCTCAGCGTAGTCTTCCACAGCCTGTTCCAAAATCTGGTGCTTCTTCAACATGGAAACGGCACTTTGTTCATCCTGAAAATGGTAGAGAGAACAGCACCATGTTTACGGCATGAAATGGTGATGGAGGGAATCAGCCTGAGGTGTAAACGGCTGAAGTCAAAGATGCAAGAGATTTAAAAGAAAGCCAGTGCCGTCTATTGAATAGAGGGTAGACCTTGATATACTTCCCAATTACCTCTCACATTCACTTCTGCAACTGCCACATGGGAATGAATATAACCTGCCTCGCTGTGGTGCTGGATTAAAAATCATGGGGAACACAACTGAAGGCTCAAATGTTACCGTGCAGCATGGTGGCTGGTGGGACGTTGAATTGCCTGGTCTGCCTTTGATGAGCCACAATAATACAAAGGGCCAGCTGTTTTAAACTGGCTTGTAAATAACAACATGCACTATTCAGAAAATAGCCACAGTTCATGGCATGAAGTATCAATTAAGACTGGTGACCAGACAGCAGCACCAGACGGTTGCCATGAGCGTCAGGCAGGCAGCAGGAAGTTATGGCCGGGAGCGGGTGGGGCGGGGCCTTGGGTCTGATGTCACACCAAGTCAGGCTTGCACTCCTGAGCTGCTTCTGCTTCCCAGCTCAGTAGAAAAAAGGCAGATCTACCGCAATACGGAGGGGAAAGGGGCTAGAATGGGCACTGGGGTGGTAGTTTTAGCTCAACTTGTCATGGAACAAGTGCAAAAAGCTTGGTCTCCTGTCAACTTGCTTAAGTAGAATTAGTCAGTGTCATAAAAAGTAAATTGCTGGAGAGGAACTTAATATTCTCAGCGAAGTCGGTGATACAGAAATCCCTTCCAGGTTTATGAGGTTTGCAAATGGAACTGTCAGGGAGATTTACCCAAACAAAATGGCTGAATGTTCTAGGGAGATGCAAGTTACAGGAAAGGCCAATATTTGTCTAGGATCAAGGCACACAAATAAAATGAATCTGGAACATAGTTTATAGGGAGCCTAAATACAAACAAACCTAGATCTTTATTAACTATTTGAAAAAGTACTCACAAACTGGGGGAAAAACACCTCCTTGCTCAGGCGGCCCTAAAAATAGCCCTGCATTCACAGCCTATGCAGCATAAAAGGAAGGGCAGCAGAAGAACAAGGGGATTGATTTCCCTTAAGTGATTCAATCATGTTCCAAATCTGACTTCAGCAAGTGCTCACTGACAAGCACAAGAGTTTGGAGCAGCAGGGCAGGCAGGCGCTGGCTCACTCCAGCCCCTGGTGCTGCCATTCTGTTAGGCTCGCTGCATACTAGGATATTTCCTAAACACAAACTGGAAACATACTGGTTGTGCCTGGGGGGCACTTGCTGCCGGATACCTCTGTGCAAATCAAGTCAGACGTTTCATGAAAAAAAGAGACAAAAGAAGAAAAGGTAGAATTCTTTAACTGGACCACTTAAGATAAAGATTGAAATGCTTACTTAATGCTTACTTAATAGATCAGTTAGATTAACTGATTAAAAAGATCTTGGATGGACTGAAAAGCTGTCCCCAATTACAGCCCGATCCTGCCCAACTTTAAGCCGGTGGAGCTCAACACCCTGGGAGTAAGCAGCACCGGCGTGGAGGCCGGCACTGCTTACTCCGCTGCCCTCCAATTGCCCCCCGGCTGACGCAGATAAGGTCTGCGCTGGTTGGCGGGAAGGCGTGGGGAGGGTGGGCAGGGGTGGTGAGGGAGGGGGCCATTGGCCAGTCTGGCCTGGGAGGGGGCGGGGATATTGGCGCTGGGTTGCGCCATTATCCATCGCCCCTTCCCAGGCCAGGCCGGCCTTGCATGGCCTCCCCAGATGTGCCCCAGCTAAAAAGCTGGCGCGCATCCAAGGAGACCCATGGGGGTCTCTGGTGCTTACACCGGGGGAAGGGGACAAACGTTCCCTTCCCCTGAGGTGAGCCCAGGCCACGTCGGCGTAGACCGCATCCTGTGCAGAATTGCACTGTTAATCAGGCAGCGTTTTTTTTTTTTTAAAGCAAAAACTGCAAGTGGCAAGAAGTATCCCCCCTTTCTCTCTCCTGCATAAGGAAAACCTCTTCCAAAATAATGCCTGCTGTGACACTTCAAACACAAATAATTTTCATTCGAAAGCTTTCATGGCCAGCAGATATAGTTAGAGAAACAGGTAGTACGGGTAACGCAGCCATATCTATGTAAAAAACACAGCAATCCGACTGAGGTTTAAAAACAATAGGACACGAAACGTTGGGCTCACTTGTCCAGCCGTGGTTTCTTAATAATTTCTGTTTGTCCGGGAATACATCATTAAACCCAGATAAAATAGTCATTGTTTTTAAACCTCAGTCGGATTGCTGTGTTTTTTACATAGATATAGCTGCGTTACCCGTACTATCTGTTTCTCTAACAAATAATTTTGTTTGCTTGTTTCAAAACTAATGCTTTTTTATTTGTAAATTTAACTGATTGATTAACAGATTAACCTGCCTGTGATTGACTAAAATTTCTCTTCTTAGGTGACAGTCCCAGAAAAATAAAGTACAAATGGAAGGGAGATGCTGGTGATGGGCCTGTGGTAGAACTCGTGCAAGGGGGGTCAAGCATTGCCATGTCTTCACCTGGCATCAGACAAACAATTCAGAGAAATTGAAAAGCTTTGCTCTCTGTCAAACAGATGTTGGTGCAATTAATGTTATCCACTGATTCACGTAACACTTGGGGTGAATTCAGTAACACCACTTACAGTATCTGGCAATATCACCAGTTCAGCCAGTTTCAACCCATTTTAACTGCTATGGCTCACAACTTCAAATGTCTGATAAACGAAACATGCCTCTCATTTCTCATTGGATGAATGGAGCATCAGGCGATAACTGGAATGGAGGACTGGCTGCCACAGTCCCTTACCTTGGCCTTCTCTTCCGACATCATGTAGAGCTCCTGTTCACTCATCCAGGCTTCCGCCTCGGCAGCATCGAAGTAGTACTGCTGGGCTTTGTGAGACTCCTCGAGGCGCTTGTGGCGTTTTTCTGTCTCCTCTATCAGGAGGCTCCACAACTGCTGCAAGTCTGCAAGGCGCTGTTGGATTGCTTCGGCATTAAGGCTGCTGTCTGTAATGATGTTTTGGCTCCTCTCGAAAACGTCATCTACGCGAGGCTGGTGTCCCTGGATTTCCTTCTGAAGTGTCTAATGCAGGGAAATTCAACACTCAGGTTGGAAAGAGGTTGATGCAAAAATGTTCCAAGTTTAGACAATGGGAAGTCACCCAAGAGGGCAAATGTCCCAGAATATACTATGGCAATGCGAGAGTGCAGTGATTTCTGATAGGAGCAGTACTTTCATAGGCCATTCCAGTGCATGGAATGGATACACATTTCAAAAGTCCAAAGTGCTCACTGCTATGGGAAAAGCAACTAGACAACAACCAGAAGGCACACTTCTGAGGCGATATATACATTACAATCACCAGAGTTTTCACCCATAGCGGTATTATTTAGGACAACGCATGGAGTGAGTCCGGGTGATCACATGAGCGTCCATACCTGCTCTCCACATCCATAGAGTTTGTCAGCAGGGCAACTCACTATGCGAGGGAGCAGGAAACCTGATCCCTTAACATGCCAATCAGCAATTTGTGCAGAAGATGGAGTGGATTCAAACAACTGTGTGTCACTGATGTGATCTCTGCAATTATTACATTATAGTTTCTTTTAGGTTTTCATCACAGATGGCCTTTTGATTGCATAAGGGCAGTGGTGATTGATTACCACCCGACTGCAACTGATGGGAGTGGTGAGACAGAGAGACCCCCTCTATCAACCTGGCTGAATTCAATTGACATTTGGCTCCTCCCTTTCCGGAACCCTCTCCAAAAGCAGCCATTCCTCCTGACTGATCAGAGAGAAATGTGAGTTCATGAGGGCCCCTCCATCGGCTCAGCTGCTATCAACTTCCATTAGGTTCCACCGCCCCCGCCCCCAAGCTGCCTCTACCAGTATCACCTAGGAATTATGTAAATTACAGTGCAATCATATGCTCACTTACCTTGGGAGTAAGCCCCACTGAACACAGTGAAGACTTACTTCTGAGTAAACCTGCATAGGATTGCACTGTTAATTGTGCAACAGTGTGAAAGAGTTGGTTCCTGAATTTGTTTATTTTCCTCTTCCCTTCCTGTTCCTTTTCCTTTTGTATCATATCTATTAGACTGCAATTGGTAAATCGCCCTAGCTACTTTGGCAGAAAGGTGGTATACAACCGTAGCAAATGAACAAATGGGAAAGAAACTTGGACATTAGGTTAGCTGTGAGTGGGTCATTGTCTAGATCCACCTTGAAGTGCCCTGGATGGGATTAAGGACACTAGGGTTAAACTTCTGGTTTTGTCTAACAGTTTGTGTACATGAGCTTTGTGATGTTTCTGCACCTCAGTCTCCCACTCTGTAAAAGAGGCTCAAGAGCTTGTGATATCTGACCACAATACATATGTGAAGCACTAAGAGGTGGGAATAAAATTCCAACTAAAGTGAACTTGCCATTGGGGCTTGATTTGTGTGACTGTGAGTCCGTGTGCTGCAAGCAGTATTACTGAAAAAGCAGAGTTTAAATCTCCCTTGACAGTTTGCCTACTTGTAGATTACTGATTAACCAGGCAGCTTCAGCCACTTACCTGATTCTTCTTAATTAACAGCTGAACTGTCTGGAGATTGTGACCGTGATCTGTAGATGTGGCAATAGGCATCCTCTCTCCAACCCACAACTAGAGCAAAATTGCAAAGACAAAAACAGTTATGTTCCTGGGAAAGGAACTGTAAAAAGAATTAAGAGAAGTGATGATGGCCCAAGGTGCTACTGAAAGAAGTCCAGAAAACAGGAACGCACAAAGACTCCCTGCAAGTAGGCCTAGGCGTTCAGAGGCACTTTTAAACTCACAATTTCATCCTCCACGTCCCGGTTGAACTGATGGATCTCCTTGGAGGCCAACAAGTGGGACTTCCTCTCATTCAAGGGTTCCAGCAGCTCCATAAACTTCTTCTCCACCACGAAGCGTTTGCTGTCCACTTCGTCGGCACTTTTGCCCTCCTGGCTCAGTGCCTGGGCCTGGCTCTGCAGCTCCTCTATCTCCTTCTTGCGAACATCCATTTGGTTCTCAAGCATCTAAAATGGTGGAGAGGGAAAACATGCACGTTCACAAACTATCCTAACCCACTGGCACGCCATTGGGTAAGGCATGTGGATAAGGCCAATGGACAGAAAAGGAGGTTCCACCCTCCTGCAGCATTCAGCTTTCTGTGACCAAGATGGAAGTTCTGTCAATAGTTTTGTTGTCCTGTTTTATTTAAATGTATAGTCCCTTTTGCCTAGGCTTACCAGATCTCCAACTGGGACAGAGTGCTAGACCTTTAGGAGAAGGAATGTGGGCAGGTGTAGCTTGTTAAACCTTAGAGCACCCTCCTAGGCATGTCTACTAAGAAGCAAGCCCCACTGAACACAATGGGACTTGCTTCTGAGTAGACATGCCTAAGATTGTGCTCTAAGGTTTAATAAGCTACACCTGCCCACATTCCTGCTCCTAAAGGTCTAGCACTCTCTCCCTGTTGGAGATCTGGTAAGCCTAAATAAAGGGGACACCAGTAGCTATGAACCAGCCAAAGAAAACACCTCTCTGAGTGTCTAAGCAAGGAAGATTTAAGACTTTTTATTGCTGCGTCTGCCTTGGATAATCCGCTCTGGTCGCCCGCTTCTGCATACCGGTAGGATCAGAGGACAGGAATCTCAACAGACAAAGTTTGTAAGAATATTCTTTATTTCTTCATTTTAAGAGCTGATATCACATGGCTGGAAATCCCATAAACATTTATTCTTTGTACATAGTAAAAAGCCATGAAAATCTGCATGCATATCATAAAACACCTCTCTGTCTGTTTCATCAAATAGACTTGCTGTATGGAAGGGATACAGCAGTCCCTTGGACTGCTAGGAGATCAAATCAGTCAATCCTAAATGAAATCAACCCTGACTGTTCCTTGGAAGGACAGTCTCTGGAGAAGACTCTGATGCTGGGAAAGATTGAAGGCAAAAGGAGAAGGGGAAGGCAAAGGATGAGATCCGTTAGACAGCATCACCGATGCAACGGACATGAAAATGAGCGAACTCAGGAAGATAGTGGAGGACAGGAAGGCCTGGCGGGATATGGTTCATGGGATCACGAAGGGTCGGACACGACTTAACGACTGAACAACAACAAAAATGGAAGGGATACAAAAGAGGCTTCAGCTTTGAGTCTGCAACAGACATAGAGGACAATGTCTTTCTTTTACTGGTTTTGAAGAGACATGAAAACATTTGTACTCTGACTGTTTTTTGGAAACCGTGTATGCCAAATGCTGGACAGCTTGGTATTTTTGTTTTAATGTTGCTACGTGATTTTTAATTGCCTTAATGGGGTTTTATTGTACAAATGTTTAAATAACATGGAATTACAGCCATATTGAATGCCATGCAGTGGGAAATGCAGGTGGGACATTTAAAAACTAAACCCATGTATATCCCTTACCAGTGCGATGTGAGTGGTGGGAAGATGGGGGCCCTTAATGAAATCCACAAGCTCTCCCTCCCAACTCTCCCCAGGTTTAGCTACATCATGCCTCCCCCTTGACTGCAGCTAAGGGGGCCAGGCCTTACCACCACCAACAGATCTATTATGCTTTGGAAAGATGTTGAAGGGTTCATTTCACCTGTTGTTTCTTCAGCAGAATGTTGACACTGGTGAGGTCCTTGCCGTAGTCATCTGACTGTATCTGGCTCTCCAAGCCATTCAGCCACTTATCCAAGTCGGCACAGCTCTGGGTAAATAGCTCAGCCTTATTGGCGTCAAAAAGTCGCTGAGCTTTTGTCTGGGTGGTGCTTTCAAGCTCTTCCCACATTTGGTGCAGACATGTCAGCTTCTCTTTCACAATTGCCTCAGTTTCGGGTTTCTCGGCAATAAGCTGCATCCCTTCCTGCAAATAAACAGAAATATCAACCAGGAGCACTTAACGTTTCTGGGTAACATCAGTCTGGACTGTAGAACTGAGCATTTCTTAATGTCTGGTCACAACAAGCTCCCAGTCATTCTCCTTAGTATGGGTTGTCCAGGACCAACAGAAAGGGGACTGGAAAATAAAAGGTTTGGAGGGAACATCTAGAAACATTGTTCTCAAGCTTATAGATGTGTGCTGCTTTCTAGATTAAAAGACCAATCCTATCCTTCCTCCCCCCCCGCCGATGCAGCCACACCAAAAACGAGTGTGCTGTATCCAGCGGGGGGTGGGGGTGGAGTAGATCAGGAAACTTCAGAGAGGAAAGGGGAATTACCCCTCCATAAGGCTCCTGCTCCACAATGGGCCACCTTGGTTTGAGAAAAAAGGGTGGGGAGGTTCAAAAAAGAGGAGACAGGATCCAGTGCACGCCATTGCTGCCAGTTCCACCCCCTCCCGCTGCCTCCCTGCTCCCCCATTCCTCCCTCCCACCCAGTTTCACCCCCTCTCCACCCACGCCTGCTCCCTCTGCTGCCTTATCTGGTCCGGCAGGCGCTGTGGGAACTGGCGATGGAAGTGGAGCGCTCCCAAAATGGCATTTTTTATGACAGAGGAAGATTCTTCCGCTTGCATAAATCCCTTCCCCCGTCAGCACAATCGTGGACAGGATTTGGGGTGTTAATGACAGTAATAATTACAAGTGTGTCTGTCGCAGACCATGGTTCAATTCAAACAACAGAGGACTGGGGACATATACACTCCCTCCTCCTTCCCACCCAAGTATTCCTTTCATTTCTGGGTTTCCATAGGTTTTCATGACACCCAAATTGGGCATTATGGTTACTGTCCAACTCCAAACTATGATTTCAAAGAATGACTTGAAAGTTAGCTTCATTGTTCCCCTGGTATGGATGTCAAACAATGATCAGAGAAAATCCAGAAAAGGAGGAGGGAGTCGGCACACAGGAAGAGAGGAGAAAAGAGTGCGAGAGCAGTTGATACTGCGGTTTGGAGGGCTGGACTGCGACAGACGTATCAGGCCATTCTCTCAGAATTCTTCTAACAGGTTTTTTTAAACAGGTTGGCAGTATGATCTTCGCACTGAATACATGGTGGTGGTGGGGAAGGGGAAACAAGCAAGGCTGAAAGGGTGACCGAAGGAGTTCATGGCTGAGGTGAGATTTGAAATGGGGACATTGCCGCTCATAGTTCGTCTGTTTTTAAAGAAACCTAAATCTTTCATGCTTCTCCATAATCTAGAAGCTTCACTGAGTACCTTCCCAGGTCCTACACCCATAACCAAACACCACCCGTTTCCTGGTAATTGTGAGAACCAGTGGAGAGAAAATCATAACACAAGAATTAGGGAGGAATTATTCAGTACACAAAACTGACCTCAGCCCACACTGGCTCCCTACTGCTCCAAAGCCAGATGTTCTGAATGATCAGCTAAGCAAACCTGGAACACTTTTTATGAACAGTGGGCACTGCACGGTCCATACAGATGGCGGACCTGAGGGCCCACGTCCCTACGTGGCTTTGTTCCCTCGCCACATACCTTTTCAATTTTGTCAAGCCATTCTTTGTTGGACCCAAGCTCTGCCATGAACGCTTGGTGTTTCAGCCACTTGCTGTGCAGGTTTCTTGCTTCATCGTAAGACATGTCCTGAGCTGTAAGCATCTTCTCGTTAATCCAGAGGGACAGCTGAAAAGCAAGCAAGAAAATGTCACCGTGTAGTTGTTATGGATACCACAGTGAATGCCTCCAGTCGCATGAACCTCCCCAACAACTGAGATCAGCCAACGAGGCCTTGAAGGAATGAACTCATATTGAGGACAGGTTGGTCTCCAACAGGGCCTTTTCTGTAGTGGCCCCCTGGAAATCTGGAAGACACTCCTTAAAGATGTAAACAGGTCCTTTTGTTCTGTTGTGCTCTTAGGCACCAACCCTGTCTGCTGCATTTTTCCATTTCTGTATTTTATTTTATTTTTGCTGTATTGTTTTATGGCTATTATCATATATTTTAAAAGTCTTGGGCTATGGTATTCATGGCCCAGATGGTAAGACAAAGACAACGTCAATGTGACAGCTTCTCAGAGATCAACTAGGCAGTAAGACTGCAGATCCACATCTTAGAATGCAGGTTGGGCCAAATATCTGTAAAGTGGAGGGGTGTGGAGTCCATCTCAGCTGGAGAAGTAGCAGGTGGAAAACCCAATCGCTTCACCCAGGCAGTTTTTCTCAGGGCCAGCACTATTTCCTGGCTAGGAGAAAGTGATTGGGGTAATAGGTTGCAAGGGAAAAGGTCAGACCCCCTTCCCCCCCCAACGCTTCTCAGCTTGGAATTGTCACCCCACCACTTTACAAATGCTTTGTGCAGCAGTATTCTCAGGCAGGATGAATGTAAAAAGTCGCCTTGAACTGAGTCAAGCTATTGATCCACTTAGTTCAGTGCTGTCTACACTGACTGGCAGTAGCTCTCCAGGGTTGCAGACAATTGGCCTTTCCAAACCCTACCTGGAGACACCAAGGAGTTGTATAATACTAATACTAATACTAATACTAATACTAATACTAAAATACTAATACTAATACTAATACTAATACTAATACTAATACTAATACTAATACTAATAAAATTATTATTATTATTAATATTTATTAATAATAATAATACCGCTAGTAGTTCAAAAAGCAGTTTACATAGTAAAATAAATCAAATGGGATCTTCTGCATGCAAAGCAGGTACTCTCCCAATGAGTTACAGCCCCTCCTACTGCTACCACAATGTGCAATTCAAAGGTGACTTGACTCATAGCAATTCGGGGGTTGAATTAAAGATAGTAAATAACCCACAGGGACCGTATCCCACTGGCATCAACTGGAACAGTCCTCAAGGCAAAACCTTTATGCTAATTATCCAGAAATCGTACTACTGCTTCCACGAGGCTTACAGCACAGTGGCAGAATACAGCCTTCCATGCAGGAAGCCCCATATTCAGTTCTTGGCACCTCCAGTAAAAAGGGCCTCATATAGTAGGGCTGGGAAAGACTTAGACTTGGAGAAAGAACTACAGGCAATCAAACTTGGCAATACTAGAGATAGACTAGTGAACCGATTCAGTACAAGGCAGCTTCATATGTTTAACATGCATTTAATATAGTGTATTTAATATACAGCGCAATCCCTTGTAACACTATCCCTTGATATACACTATCAGCGCAATCCTGTGTAACCTTGCACCGGTGTAATAGCAGATGCACCAGTGTAAGTGTAATTACACTGGCATAAGCACACTTACACTGGTGCATCTACTGTTACACTGGTGCAAGGTTACACAGGATTGCACTGATAGTGTATTTAATATAGTAGTAAGTGCTAAGTGCCAGCGGGTGGCGCAGTGGGTTAAACCACTGAACCATGAGCTGTCGATCGAAAGGTCGGCAGTTCGATTCCCGCAACGGGGTGAGCGCTCGTTGCTTGGCCAGCTCCTGCCAACCTAGCAGTTCCAAAGCACGTTAATGTGAGTAGATAAATAGGTACCGCTTGCGGGAAGGTAAACAGTGCTCCGTGTTCCAGCCGCATGCTATGCGCTGCGGCAAGGAGAGTCATGCCGGCCACATGACTACGGAGGCGTCTTCGGACAACGCTGGCTCTTGTCACAGCACTTTACTTTAAGTGCTATACAGAACCCAGGAGTGTCACAACTTTTACAATCCAAAGAAAACTTTAACATCCTGTCCCAGATGAGGCTGAAATATCCAGAGGCATCGATCCGGTAGGGGCGGTACCATAAGTTGCGCCCCATCCTAGTCCTGTTTACCAAACCGGCAGGAGGCGGCCCCGCCCCCTCACCGTCGGAGCCATTCTGTGCGGAGAAAGCAGCAGGCAAGAGACTCCCTGCCCGTTGCTTTCTCCGCACGGGAATGGCTCCAACAGTGAGGGGGCGGGGCTGCCTCCTGCTGGCTTGGTAAACGGGACTAGGATGGGGCGCAACTTATGGTACCGCCCCTACTGGAGCGACGCCTCTGGAAATATCTGACACACCCAAATCCCATTTGCTGTTCTTGTGTTTTTGAAGGATAAGAAAACAACACAGAGCATTTACAAAAATCCTCCTTCCAGAAGCTGAACATTTTGTATCTTTTCAGCCAAAGACCCCAGGAGGACAGTACACCAACAGATCTAGGCTTCATCACTTTCATAACCCGCCTACAGATCCTAACTCACCCAGGAAAGAAGAGTGGAGCCGAGCTGGGTGGCTTACCCAATTGCCTCTATTTTTGGCCAACAAAGACCATTTTTCATTCATGAACATTTTCAAAGGTCACTTCATAAAAGGCTTGTTAAGGATGGCAATAAAGGGGAAATGTGTAATTGCTGGAATTAGAAGAATCTGCCTTTTCAGAGGAAGCTAACAAAGAACTGTTCATGAACCCAGGAAAGGTTTTTGTTGGGGGTTCTGCCCTGCAGTGGTTGGACTGTCCCCAGGGCAGCACTGGGCTCCCTTTGGTGGCCAATTATCATGACCTATGGAGGGATGATTTCTCAGGCTCTCACCCTGGAAGGCCATGGGATGGGACACAGAGGGAATGGTTAATTCCACTGTTAGAAGATGACTCCGCAGCTGCCCATCATAGCAGCTGAGGGGGGGGGGGAGGACTGGATGGTCATGAGCCATCTTTAATTTTTTTAAATTATCTTTCTGAAAGATGGTCATCTACAGTAAAAAAAAAATAAGCATCTCCCGAACTGCAGAGAAAACCAGATGTGGGTCACAACCCAACCTCAAGTGGGTCATGGCAAACCAGTTGCCTCCAAGTTCTCTTAAGGAACAGACCTTCACAGCCCTAGATGACAAAAATACCAGTGGCTGCTTTGGCCCAGACACCCAATCTTCAGTGGGCCAAATCTTCATCCTCCCACCCATCCACCTGCTCTCCCCGGAATAGCACTCCCTCTGTTCTCTGCACTGTCTTTCCTTCTTTTTGTTTTCTCTTCCACCTTTCAAAATTTGTGCATGCTGTTCTCATGCCATTTTTTTGCCCCTCCTCTCCTTCGAATTAGTCTGGAAAGAAGGGACAGGATGACACAGTAGCATCAAATGCTGATTGGTTGCCACTGGGCAGAAAAAGAAGACATGTGGGTATTCAATCACCCGCCCTTCTAGCTCTTGAATGTGGGTTGGAATTGCAGGTTGGAGTTTTAGATGGGTCCCAACTCTTGACAAGTTGAAGACCAACTTTAAAGGTAGGGTTTTGTCCTGCAGTTTCTGTGTTTTAACTTTCTTCCCAGGGTCACCACCAGAAGAGAGTATATTTTCAGGGTGAAATGGCAAATAAATTAAGGAACCAGGCTATTTTGTGTTTGGCTTGAGAGCTTCTACCATGGCCACCATGTGAGACATCTCACCTTGGCCACCATGCGAGACATCTCACCAGACAGATATATCTATAACTCACCACCGTGAGATACAGACAGCTCTCTCCCTGACTATCTTCCAGGTGCCGTCTTCTGCCCTCATAAGGCACCACTAGGCTGCACCTGTATCTGCAAGACTTCACTCACTGATCTGCCAGGCATCACCCTGTAGCTCTTTGTGTCTCAGGAGACCTGGCAGTTCTAGTTAAAGGTGGTCTGGAGAGGCGGAACAAGATGAGCAACTTCCAACCAATGCCTCTTGCTTACAATGAGAGAAGAGGGGTGAGCAAGGAGGAGGGCGGGACGTCCCTTTGCCCTTTGGGACTGCTTCTCACATAATATAAAGAACAATGTATAATGGAGGCGGTGTTTCATCTGAATGCAGAACCAACGTGGATTTAATGAGAAAGATTTATGCAAGTAATGACTTTGATTAAGAAAGGGCATGAGCTGATAAGAATCTACTAGCCTGCAGACTCTGAACTCTGACACAATTCTTTCATATTATATATATATATATATATAACACACGCTGGATGGAACTTGAAGGCATCCAAGTTTTGTTGAAGGAGAGGATCATTTTCCTCAAGGATTTATTAAAATACCTCTTGACAATCCTGAAGAAACTTCTGAAGATCTCTGTTGTCCTTCAATCTCATCAGAAGTTCACTGGCTGCCTCGCGATTCTTCTTATGTCTGTTTAAAACAAAAACAAGCAGAAAAACCATGACATGTGGGACCTTTGAGGGCACTGCAGCTCTGACTATTGTTTGCCACTTGAATGGGAGCTCTGTTATAGCTCAGTGCATATCTCTCCATCTTTGGACTCTAAGACATCGTCTAATCAAAACTCCTTGAAATGTAAGACTCGGTGACAGACCTCAAAACTTTCCATATGCAAAAAAAGGTAGCAAAATGTTTTAGAGGTCATGAGAGCAAGATGAAGGCATGGGCTTTGACAGAGAAGGGAGCTTATATGGAGATCTTTGCCGGGGGCTTTTGTGGTGCTCCTTAGGAGAGATGGCAGCTACTACAAATAGCTGCTGCAGGGACAAATACAGCTGCTTCAGAGGCTGTCATCTGGATCCCAACCTCTTTCAAGGAGCTTGAGGTAACATACAAGGGGTTATCCCATTCCATCTTCACACCACTTGTGAATAATAATAATACTTGGCATTTATGTGAATCCCTTAAGAGAGTTCTACAGCCCCTGTAACACAGATCAGTACAGTATTATGATCCTCACATCGCAGAGACAGGGATTGAGATCAAGAACATAAGAAGAGCCCTGCTGGATCAGGCCAAAAGCCCATCTAGTCCAGCTTCCTGTATCACACAGTGGCCCCACCAGATGCCTCAGGGAGCACACAAGACAACAAGATAACCTGTTTCCCGTTGACACTCCCTTGCACCTGGCACAGAGAAAACCCACTTCTAAAACCAGGAGGTTGCTTATGGCTTGTAACCTGTGATGGTCTTTTCCTCCATGAATCTGTCCAAACCCCTTTTAAAGGCATCTAGGCCAGGTGCCATCACCACATCAAGAGAGAGTCTTCCCTGAAGCCATCTTGTACGTTCACGGCAGACAACAGGCGCAAACCAGAAACTTTGTGATTTGCAGCCCCACTTCTTAGCCATGATGATACATCAGCTCTTAGTCAGCAAGCTACCTCGCTGTGAACTGAGGCTGAAAGAAAGTCACTTGCCAAAGGCCAGCTAGGTTGGAAAGTCGGTCACTCAGGTCCAAGCCTAAAAGTCTTAATACACCACGCTGGTCCTTTCATTCTATGCACAAATTAAGGAGGTGTCTGTCTGTTGTCAGCCCTGTCCCTTTTTGTAGATTAAACTGGACAAGAATATTACATTTTAAAATATTAATAAAATATTAGATTTTAAATCCAAGATGGTTTTCTAGACAGTGGCAATTTTATTTCTTGCGCATCAGTTTATTTCTTGCGCATCAGTTTAGCTATGCTGGATTTGGCCAAGGATACTGGGCCAATTCTTTTATGAGAGATTCTCTGTCTGAGTAAAGGGCAAAAGTTTTGGTCCAATAATCTTTTAAAATACAAGCCACATGAAAGTTAAAGTGCACTGACAGAACTTTAAGCCAGTTGTTTCCATTACACATCACCAGGCTTCTCCCACACGATATATGCTTCCTCTAGGGCTCTTCAATAAGTCCTTGCTATGACTCAGCACCATTCAAGCGTGCTTTCACCAAAGCATGCTGTAGCGGTTTCCATAATCCTCAAATAAAGTAACAGGCTTAAGACAGTTTTGCAGGTGGTTATATCTTAGTATTAAGATATAATAAAGGGAAGGGATTTCTTTCTTTCTTTTTTTTTAAGATCCCAGCTACTAGCATTATTTCTTGAAAAAGGAAACTTGAAGAACAAGGCTCATTAGGCACTAGACAATGTTCTCTTTTATCCCCAGTCGGTAACGTAGGGTTAAGAGATCTTTTAAGTGGAGCTGGTAGAAATTGAACCGAAGACCTTCTACATGCAAAGCAGGTGCTCTAACATTGAGCTTTAGCGCTTGGCAGCCAATCACACCTGGACCCCCCCCCCCCCACACACACACACGGTGCCCTCTTAAATTCTTTCTCCAACAGGGAACTCAATGCAGGACATGTGCTGGGAACTCTACAAGGCGGTGCTGATAGCAACCGTCATCACCTTCCCTTAACAATAAGTCCTGAAATTGCCTATGAGCTGCTGGGAGGTCTGCTGGTCTTGGTGGAACTTGGGACATCCAGTGGGGTAGCCGTGTTGTACTGAAAACAACAGTGTAATAGAGAGCTAATGTCAGAGGCATAACAACGTCTACCAGCGCCCAGGGCAAGGCAGTAAGCTGCACGCACACACACACACACACACACACACACACCCTGGGCAGTGAAGTCCTGACATCATATAACGTCGTGATGTCACAATATCACATGACTTCCCTGTTTGGGCACTATCAACTGTCCTCGTTATCAGCTGTCCTGGAGAGCTCCAAGCCCAAAGCAAGGGCAGCAGATCGCCTGTCTGCCTCCACACGCCTCCCCTCCTCCTCACGATTGTGAGGAGAAGGAGCAGCGCGCAGAGGCAGGAGGATTCGGCTGTCCTCGTTTTGGGCTTGGAGCACTCTGAGCCCAAAGCGAGGGCAACCAAAAATTGAGGTGGAAGCATGAGCACTGCGCCCTCCCCTGGTGTTGCACCTGGGGCAGCAGCCCCTCAGGCTTCACCCTTGTTATGCCCCTGACTAACATGTTGTGGTGGCAAAAGTGGTGGACTTACCGTATTTTACACTCTACAAGATGCACTTTTCCCCCCAAAAAACATAGGGGGGGGGGAAGCGTGCGTCCTATGGAGCGAAGCCTAATAAACCCCCGGAAAAAATACCTACCGGGGCTTCGGGGAGGCCTGCGCGAGCCTCTGCAGGCCTCCCCGATCTTCAGTTCGGCTGAAAACAGCGATTTTCGGCCATTTAAATTCTTAAATGGCGCTTCAGGGAGGCCTGTGGGGGCTTCGGGGAGGCTCGCGCAGGCCTCCCCGAAGCGCCCCCAAGCCCAGGTAAATAAAAACCTTTTTTTCTCTATTTTATGCTCCATAGGATGCATGCATCCTATGGACCGATGTGTCCTATGGAGCGTAAAATACGGTACTTTAGTAAAGTGGTGGTACATTACAGGGCTGTTGTAAGAATTACAAGAAGATGATTTTGTGAAGTTCTTTCAGTGTTTCATGTGCTTAGACTTTTTAGACTTGTGTGTTTGTTTTATGCTGAGATTATGTATGGTGCTGTTGCTTAAGTAATTTAGCTGGATTTTGTCATTAGTACTGTTTTTTAAAGTGTTGTCCCTCGGACTACACAGCAGTAGTAGGATGGATAAGAAGTAGTAGTGGGATGGATAAGAAAACATAAGTAGATGGGATGGATAAGAAAACAATAGCGGCAGCCACTAAAGAGAGCCAGAGCATTACGAGGGCCAAAGCAGTGTGGTTGCATGTAGACTGAAGAGACTTGGGTTCAAATTCCCACAAGCTCAGTGGGCCACTCACTCTCTCTCTCAACCTAACCTACCGCGCAGGGTTGCTGTGAGAATAAAGTGGGGTGATCCAAATCCATGTGTGTAGTGCTACCCTAAACTCAGTGGGGACTGCTGCTGCTACTGCTATTTGGGGAATTAATGGACAACAATTTGGGTGGAGGACATGGTGTGGAGAAGGAAGGGTTGAACTCTTCATGGTCCCAATCCTAAGGGGGAAGCGCCAGTTGCTGCGTTTTGCAAAAAGGAAAAGATTTCAGGAGATGCATTCATGTATTTCCTCTATCACAATTATTTTTGGCTCTTAACGTATCTTTATGTAAAAATAATTCCCGATTATTACTGTAGTAATCTGGAGATTCTGGTTGACCATTTTGATATATGAGGTAATATATGCTCGACATCTATTCTGGCAGATTGTACCAAGATTCCCTAAATATTCATAGCCAATGGTACCTGTCATCAATGGAGTCCACTTTTTCTTGGATCTTGTCAGAGTTAATGTTGCCATCACTAACCAGTCTCCGTCCAGTGTCCACCACTGCATTGATCTTCTCCTCATTGGCATCCATGGTGGTCATGAAATCCTCCTGTTTTTTGATAGCAGCTTCTGCACCTTCCAAGGTGGTGGGCATTTCAGTATGTGCCAAAACATATTCCTAGAATTGAAAGAGTGAGTGAAACATAAAAATTCTCTGATTATTTATACTCACAACCACACTAGACAAGAAGTGTGAATGCTCTCTGAACTGATGCCATACTTGTAGGCATGAAAAGACACTACAGACTGATTTACACAATAATTTCTATGTCATGATGGCATGGTGAAGGCAATTCGAAGCAGTTGAATCACTTCTGAGGTTTCATAGACAGGATTTCCACCTCTTGAAAAACTATTCAAAGATAGGTTTTAAGCCAGGAGTAGATGAGTTACCACATCGACATATTTCTGAGACACATTGGCATCGTCACAAGACCATGTTTTGCATACTGTACCCCAAATCAAAACGTCAACTTGGACTGCTTCACCAGGTAACCACCTTGTGAGAAAATGGCTCTGGGTCAATTCACCAAACCACCACCTCTTGGTTTGATGGTTGAGCATTAGGCCATAGGCGTAGATTGCTGTCGAGATTGGAAGTAAAAGAGTCACTGCACATGCAAAAGAAGCCTCAAAACGGTTTGTGTGAATTGGGCCTTCGCTTCACATTGCCGTCTTGACTCCTTGCTGGCTATTCTCCTGTGTCCTTAAGCCTGACCCACACCGCACGAGATCAGGCGAGGAGGCATGCGAGCGTAGGTGCCTGTCTGCCCGCCTCCAGTGCTGACCTGCTCTCCGCCAGTGCCGTCCTGCAATTAGTCCCTCCTGATTGTCCCGCCTTCTAATCGCTGATTGGATTAAACATAAGTGTGCACCAATTGGCTGAAACCCCCTCTAATCCAATTGGTTAAAGCAGTAGCTCCGCGTCCCCGCCCCTCAAAATCTTGGACATGAAACAATTCTGATCGCACCAGAACTCGGGAGAGCGCAGGTCTCCCACGTTCAGATGCAATCACATAATAATGGTGGCCACACAGCTGCGCGAGCTCCGCATGTGTCTGGGACGTGCTGGAACTCGTGCGGTGTGGGTCGGGCTTTAACATGATGCCTGCTTACCTGGTTGTTAAGAAAGGCTTCTGCTTGCTTTGTGTCTCTAAGGAACAGCTGGTACGCATGGGACTGAGAAAGAAGATTCTGCCGGTTTTCCCACATTTTGTGCAGTTCATTCCATCCAGTATCCAAGGCCTGCAGGCGTTGGTGCAGGAACATGTACTGAGCATCGGTCTGCCCTTGTGTCACCATCTCACCCATATCCCTCATCTTCTGATAATCTTCCTCATAATTGTTGATTTCATTCTTAATATTTTCATGCTGGGTGAGCAGCTTCTCGGCCTCTGTCAGTGTGTTCGGCATATCTTCCGAGGCAATAGCAGTCTGGGTTCGGGACAGCCAAGACTGGAAGTCATCCAGGTCGCGCAGAAACTGCTGCAACTTGCTCGCCTCTCCAAGGGATTCTTCACGGTTCTTCAAGGTTGTTTTCATTTCTTCCCACACATCATTGATTTCAGCGAGCCTGGATAGGATGGCTCGAGCTTGGTCAGGATGCTCAGATTCTAACTTTTCAGCCTCTTTCTGTAGGTCATTTAGCTTGGCCTCAATAGCAACCAAATCACGTTCCATTCCAGTCAGTTTTCTCTGAAGGGCCATAACACCAGTCAGGTCATTGCCAAGTTCTTGGGTGGATTCAATAACTTTAGTCTTCTCCCTGATCCAAGACTTGGTTTCATTACATTCAAGGTGGTAGTTCTGGATACTGAGGGCTGAAATGAGAGCATCTTTCTTTCTGTCCACAAGTTCTCTGAATTGGCTCCACCTAGAGCAAAGAAAATAGAAAAACTTAAATGAAGACATTTATCGTTGCTCCTCATTTCTGGGTCCAATTCAAGGTGCTGGTAATGACCTTTAAAGCCCTTCATGGTTTGGGTCCAGGATATCCGAGGGACCACCTTCTCCCACATATTCCAGCCCACCCTCTTAGGTCATCTGAGGGGGCTCTCCTGTGAGTGCCACCTCTATCTCAAGTTAGGGGAATGGCAGCATGTGGGCAAGCCTTCTCTGCTGTGGCTCCACAACTGTGGAACTCCCTGCCAGGGGATCTGAGAACCACCCCCTCCCTCATGACTTTTCAGCGAGGGCTCAAAACAGTTCTGTTTCATCTAGCATTTGGGTGATGGGTTGATGTCTGACTTCTGTCTCAAGATGTTTTGCTCCGCTGCTTCTCTGCCCTATATTGTCGTCCCGCCCCCAGTGGATTTTATGTTAAAAAAATCTCTAACCAGTGCTTTCAAGAGATCTACAGCCCAATCCTAACTAACCCACCCACCCCGTTGGTGTATCTTGCAGGGGAGCAGAGGCCTCCTTAGGTTAAGATTTCATTTCCCCAATAGGTCTACATGGACCTGTGGCTGGCGCAACTCCGAGTGGACCCAGGGAGATGGATCAAAGCTGGGAGGGGGATATCAACAGAGCCTCTGTCACCAATAACCATCCCCTTCCTGCCCTCAACACACACACCCTCTGCCCAGGTCCCTGCCCCATTCTTCCCCCTCCCCACCCCATTCCACCCACTCCCGGCCCATCCCCTGCGCCAACTTACTGGCACAAGGGCATCCAGGATCACTGCTATTGTTTGGCCACTGCCGCTCACCACTTCCAGCAGCAGCCCGGTTGTAAACGACAGTGAGTTGCATTTTGCGATGCCAGAAAAGGCTGCTATGCCACCAAAATAGGAGTTCTAATGGCACAGTGATCTGTTAGGACTGGGCCCCCATTCCTCATTCCCATCTTCACTTCCTTATAAAGCATTATAATACAGGCTGCATAATTTGGAGGACTGGGAAATGAACTTTGTGTTTGCATGTTCCCTCTTCTCCCCTCCCTTTGGCTGCAAACGGTGAGCAGCTGGCTCTGCATGCCAGTGGACCACAGACTGGCTGCCAATGCCAGGAAGTGTGCGCAGGGGACAAGATGGGGGGGGCAGGACAGGGCAGCAACAGGGGCGGGAAGGAGGGTGCACTGAAACTGAGAAGGGGGTGGTATCGGCAATGACAGCACACACCAAAATCCTAACCTCCCTTCTTGGCCTTGATCCCCTGACCCGGGTCCATGCAGACTTGTGCCAGCGGTAGAGTTGGCACAGATCCAAGTAGAACCGGTAGGTCAGCATGGGGTTACCTCTGGGCAAGGGAACAAATGTGGCCTCCAGGGGCGGAAACTTCCCTGCAGGATACAGCAGGCACCACACTGCGTCCGAGTACAGACACTGCATATGACTACATTGCTTCTACTCACTGTATTATGTGAAAGCACCAAGAGACAAATAGCCAGGGCAGGCACCATAAATAAAGACAACCATAACATAACAATTATGACTACATCTAACTATGGAGAATCTTTGAGGGAGAAGCACTGCTAACAATTAATGGCAGAGTCTCAGGCTTTTTCTTGCTTTATTAATACTGTCATCTCTCCAAAAGGAGCAGTGTTACATTTGGCACTTTGCTCCTCAACAGTAAGAACTGTGATTCTAAACCACCTAATGACACTGGAGTCAACTGCAGGAGCATTTAGTATTGCATTTGGTAAAACCATTCAAGCCAACAAATAACTAATGGCATCAAATCTAAATGGACAGTGTCCACACATAAGATAAAGAGGCACCTAATGGGCCAATGGGTAGTAAATTGTCGATATTTGATACATAATTGAGCCCACCTTGTATTGAGCTTATCTTGCTGTGCCTTGATCTCCTTCTCGTTTGGATGGCCACTGTGTATCAGTTGCCTAGAAATCTGGTTCACCACGGCAACACGTGACGCCTGATTGTTCATCTCCGGTTCTAAACTTTCAAACCTAGAGAGAGGAAAACAGATGATGACAGAACCTAAAGTTAGGCAACACCAAGCAATGCCCTGCAAGAGCCACTAAGTCCATCTCATCACTACTTGTCTCACCTGTGCTGGATGACTTCCAGGTCTTCTAATTTCTCAGGGATCTCCATGTTGTTCAGCCACAGCTCCTTTTCATCAATCCAAAGCTCACAAGCATCTGCTTCACTGAACATCTTGTAGAGTGCCAAGGTGTCCTGCAGGGCCTGCTTACGCAGCCGTGTGAGCTCAGCAACCTCTTTATACCGTTCCTCCATTCCAGTCAACCTGCTCTGCACTTCACTGGAGTCCACGTGTTCCTGTGGCAAGGCTCTTGCTTGCTCATGCAGCGAATCAATGGTCGACCTGTAGCTTGCAATCTCTTCAGCAACATCTTTATGTTTTCTAACCAAGGACTGAGTGGAATATTCATCATGGCCCACGTCACTGCTTGAGACAATCTTGAGGATGTCCAACATCCACGTGTCAATATCATCTGCATCAGCTTGAAACTGGTGAAGGAGGGAAGCTTCCTCGAGTCGCTTCTTCCGGATGGCCGAGAGGTGCTCCAGGTTAGCCCACTGGTTCTTGATATCCATAATCCTCTCTCTAATCTTCTCAGACCCAAAGTGATCCTCAGCTATCATATCTTCCCCTTCTTTGATGGCCTGTTGGAAGTGGCTGCTCCGACCACTCATCTCATCTTCAAAGGCTTTGTGCTTGCTGAGAAGTCTAACGATGCTGGTTAAGTCTTTTCCATAATCATCTGATGACAAGATCTGTTCCTTTTCTCTTATCCATCCCTCCTCTTCTGCCATTTCCCAGAAGAATTTCCAAAGGCGTCGGGACTCTTCCAAGCGAGCCCGGCGTTCAGCTGCCAGTTGACACAGCTCCTGGTAACAGAACTCCATGTGGGCCACACGGTCTCTGATAACCTGTGGGTCACAAGGTTTGTAACCTGTTGAGAGAAAGAGAAACACATGGAGAATTGTACCACAGTACAGGCCAAACTATCTCCAGTGGCTGAAGTTAAGAGAATGCTGCTTTCCTCGTACGTACACGTTAACTCTCCAACTTATCAGATGCAGTCTACCGAGGCATGTCAGGGCAGCCCTCTGCTGGAACGTGTTCCGAGACCCCACTCATTGTTTCTCTGCCAGCACGTTCACACAGATGCACCCAAACAGGTTCCAACCCACTCCTACCCACACTGCATCTGAAATCAGCTGGAGAACATTGAGCAGGGCAATCTACCCCCTGACATGGATTTTCAAATTTCCCCATACCTACTACTTTCTTCAGTAATGTGATGAGAAAATACCCACCACACTATACACTGTAGGGCAGTGTTTCCCAAACGTTTTCAACCTGCAGCTCCCTTGACCATTGGCCATGGATCCCCATTACATTATGTTGATGCCTTCCAATTGACATTGCACTGTTTTCCAAGAGGAATCCGTGGCACTCTGCGGCTCCCCTGGCTGGTATCCACGGCTCCCCTGGGAGCCACGCCTCCCAGTTTGGGAACCACTGCTGTAGTGAATACTAAAGAAGCCACATGCGGGCAAAAGAAGATGTACTTTGCCCACAATAGGAAGTTCCTTGATACATGCATCACGTCATGTGCCTGGAATTAGAGGACAGCCTCTGTTATGCCACACTTGGCATACTGGCAATCAAGAAGAAAGAGAAACAGAGAGGAGGAGGAGGAAATGGTAAACTTTTAGATCATGCCTTCCGTCTGCCAGTGGGAAATGCTGGGGTGAAGGTGGCACGGTGGACCATAAGGCTCAGTTCAGATGACACATTCCTGGTCCATGGTTTGTTACACTGGGAACAAGCCATGAGCTCCAGTGCTCCCTCCTCCCCTTTAGTGCCTGGCTTCATCCAAAGAATTCTTGATTCGTTAACTAACGGTTCATTGCGATGTCCAAAGCAGGAAACTATGGACCGAGTCCTTCTGACAAACCAGGATTTTTTAAAAAACAGTTTTACCTTCTCCATCTGTGGCAAACTTCTGAGCTGATGCGTTGACTCCTCTCACTCTCTCAGCCTGAATGGCGATGTCAGCCTCCACCAGTGCATGTTTCTGCAATAGGTCTTCTACTCCTAGGAGATGCTTGCCATAGTCTTGAGACAGCAGCAACACCTATTTATATAAAACCAGTCCAACATCACTTCCTCGTTTTTAGGTTCCAGAGTTAAGTTTATTTTCATGGCTGGTTTCTCACTGGGGATGCTACAAAAAAAAACTATCAGGGTTCTCACCTCTCAGGGCTGTTGCTATTTATGAACGTATGAAGCTGTCCTTATACCAAGTCAGATCATTGGTCCATCTGTATTGTCTACTCTGACTGGTACTGGCTTTCCAGTGTCTTAGGCAGAAGTCTTTCCTATCACCTGCTACTTGATTCTTATAACTAGAGATGCTAGGAACAGAACATGGGTCCTTTGAATGCAAAAGCAAAGTATGTGCTCTGCCACTGAATTATGCAACCCCGTTGGGTACACTTTCTTGAGTACAAAATACAGGAGTGACCCATCGATTAGGGGAGGCTCATAAGGGTAGAATTAAGAGTACGGTATGTCTAACAATAGCCTAATTCGACACGCCCACAACCATCTCATTTGATAGAAGACATGTTTGGTTATTACTCAAGCATGCAACAGAAGAAGGAAAGTGAGAACCAGCCCACAGCAAGATGGGCACCATCACCATATCAATGAGTGAGTACTGGGGGCTATGAAACATCCAAGATGGCAGTGTTGCTGTGAGTTGCTTTGTGCTGATAGATTACCAACTGGAGGCCCCTGGGGCAAATGTGGTCCACCAAGGAGCACTGGCTACTCCTCCAGTTGCCAACCCAGAAGAAAGAGGTGTGTAAAGGGAATGGTGGCTGCAACAACAAGACTTGCTGGCAATCATCTTTGGGAGATGGCCAGTTCCTGGCCCACTAGTCAATGTCATGTTCTTTAGAAGTAGTTGCTGACCAGCATAATTAGGACTGCTATTAGTCTAAATGGCCTTCCTACCTTCAACCCCTTTATCTCCCTGCAGAGTCATAGTGATGCAGTAATAATTGAACAGGGGAAGTCAACCCTTTTCTCCACATGATTATTTTCCGCCTCTGCCACTTACCTTCATTTCATCCATCCAGTCCATAATGTACAGCATCTCCTGGAATATCTTCTGCAGACCAAGGTTCATCTCCAGTCGTTGCCTGCGTGCCCTGAGCAGTTCCAGGAGATATTCCCACAGGCGGATCACATTATCTTTCCTTGCGGTGATGCGTTTGATGTCATGGTAATTCTCAGCCTCCAGCTCCTTGGCAACGGCCACCACTGCCTGAACTCTTTCTTCATAGGCTGCAATGTCCGTCTCAATGGCTTCGTGCTTCTTGGTGGCAGCCTCCACCGCTGGGAGGTCAAACCCAAAGTTGTCCTGAACAGACACAGAGACATGGTTATCCTTTAGAAACCAACCCATCCACAGAATCATCCCAAAGTGAACTTAGTAGGGACAATGCCATACCATCCAGTATCCGGTCATTGCACTTCCTCATGCCCAGAGGAGACTGTGGGAACGCTTTGTGATGCAAGTGGGTCATATCAGAGAGATCAGAAATCACACTATTATTTTTCAAAAAGGGATCTGACTCCATCTTAAGGCGCTGAGCTCTTGAAAGCTAGGAGGACTCTTTCAAAACTTCTAGGATGGAACTGGGCATGCTGCTCAACAAGGAGTTGCTGTCCTTCACTGAGCTCTCTCCTTGTAACACTTAGGCTAGTGGTTCTCAAACATTTTGGCACCGGGACCCACTTTTTAAAATGGCACTCTATTGGGACCCACCTAGCTTAACGAGACACTCAAACATTTATTTCCCTATATTTACACAAGCTTGCAAACTGCAGGAGCTCAGCTGTTTGCAGGGTAATAAGCAGCCATCTCGCAAACTGCAGGAGCCCAGCTCTGAAGTGCAATTAGCAGCCATCTGTTTTTTGAATAGCCTCAGGGCTTGTGGCAAACACTTATCTGATCTTAAGAACATAAGAAGAGCCCTGCTGGATCAGGCCAAAGGCCCATCTAGTCCAGCTTCCTGTATCTCACAGTGGCCCCACCAGATGCCTCAGGGAGCACAAGACAACAAGATACTTGTATCCTGTCGCCACTCCCTTGCACCTGGCACAAAGAAAACCTACTCCTACAACCAGGAGGTTGCTTATCCCCATCATGGCTTGTAAGCTGTGATGGACTTTTCCTCCATAAATCTGTCCAATCCCCTTTTAAAGGCATCCAGGCCAGATGCCATCACCACCTCCTGTGGCAAGGAGTTCCACAAACCAATTACACGCTGGGTAAAGAAATATTTTCTTTTGTCTGTTTTAATACTCCCTCCACTCAATTTGAGTGGATGTCCCCTATTTCTAGTGTTGTATGATCTTTCCATCACTTGGGACCCACCAGAAATCAGGTCGCAACCCACCAAGTGGGTCCCGACCCACAGTTTGAGAAACACTGACTTAGGCCGAGTCCCCTGCGTCATTTCATCACATTTCCCTGGTCCCACAACAGCAAGCCTGGAGCTGGGGTGGGGAAATGCAGAACGTGATGAAATCACGACACAGGTAAACTTGCCAGGGAAATGGGGTGGGACTCAACATGGGACGGTCATTTCTGACAGGAGCCCCCCTCAAACGTCATGCCAAGTCCTGCTTTAGAAACAAACAGATTTGGGGGCATACGTAGGCACCCTTTCTTTTTCTCGGGAGTCTACCAGTGTGTTCACGAGCTCTTTCAATTTCAGGGCAGAATACTTTTAGTCATCCAAGCAGCACGCACACACGCACACGCACACACAAAAAGCTTCACCTGAGAAACCAGGCGCTGGTTCTCACTCAGCCAGGTCTCCCTCATAGCTGCCTTGCGGTCGAACCTGCGGGCCAGTTGTTCCAGTTTCTCCTGTCGTATGAGCTCGTTGCGCAGTGCCAGTTCCCTTTCATGTTCGGCTTTTTCCAGTCTTTCCCAGGCCTGGAGATGTGTAAACAAAACGTGTGTAATTTAAATAAAAGGAAAATGGTCTGTGAGAAAATCCCAGAGTCTACTCTTTTGCACTAAATCAACACTGCAAAATAATACAGACAGACTTAGATGGCTGGTGTTAATTAGAGAATGCAAGGCACATTTGCCTGGGCTTTGGGACTTCCCAAAGCTTTGGAACTGGTCACAGTGGTTTGCTTTGCCTTTGGCGGTTTGCCCTGTTGTAAAAGAAGGCATGCATATTCCCTTTCCCCATTTACACTTTTTGGATATGTCAAAAGACAACATAGAGCAAAGGGTGTACTTTTTGCACCCTCTGCCCACAATATATCGTCAGGCATGTACTTTGAAACCCTGACCATCCATCATGCCTCCTGTCTCAAGAGAATGCTCAGAATCAAGCCACTCCACCTTTCAGGTCATCCCCACAAAGAAGAAACAGATCTGCAATTAGCCAGGGATTCTTAAATCTTGGCAGCTGTCACTCTGCCTGAAACCCAAGAATCTTTAGGATCTTACAGGCAAAAGAGCTTAACACACAAGTAAGGGAAGGATAGAGTTTATGCCTCTAAGGAAGCAGAGCAAGCCTGCTGGATACAAGCAGCAGCAGTTGCCTTGGGAATTCCAGGCAGGATAAAAATCAAATTAGGAAGGCTTATCTGTTTTAAAGCACTTGGTTATCCTCAAAAGATCTTGTCAGACTGGTTGCTGTTCATCTGGTTGAACTAGTACAGCAAATTGCTGGCTTCACTCTCAGCATTCAGGTTGTGCTCTAATAAGGTTGGGCAGCGGTGCAGCTTACCGAGAACATTGTTGCCAGATCTTCCAAACTGAACCAATTTCAGGCCTGCTGTCTGACTACACCTCAGGCTGCAACAAGTGCAGGAGAGGCCACAGTAGCAGAAGACTACCGTATTTCTTCGAGTCTAAGACGCCATTGATTCTAAGGCGCACCTTTACTTTCAGTACCACCAGCAGGGGAAAAAAAATCCATCGATTGTAAGACTCGCCTCCCTTCATTGAATCTACCCGCTCAGCACCAACTCTCCCCAGCATATCTCCTGCAGCTGAGGATGACTGCGTGCATTGCCTTTGCCTAGCATTTCTGGCCCCGCCAGAAAGTGCCATTTCCTTCGTTACCTGGGCTTGGGGGAGCTTCAGGGAGGCCTGCGCAACCCTCTGCAGGCCTCCCTGATCTTCAGTTCAGCGAAAACCAGCGATTTTGGGGCATTTCTGGTTTTCGCGAAAACCGGAAATGGCTGAAAATCACTGTTTTTTGCCGAACTGAAGATCGGGGAGGCCTGCAGAGGGTCGCGCAGGTCTCCCTGAAGCTCCCCCAAGCCCCAGTAAGTAAGAAGATAGCATTTTGGGGTGCTTTTTTGGAGACCTTTGATTCTAAGACGCACCCCATTTTTTGAAATGCTTAATTGGGAAAAAACATGCGTCTTAGAATTGAAGAAATACAGTAGTTACTTCCATTTTGCAAAGAACGCAGGGACATGCAGTCTGGGCACATCCTAAGAAAACTCAGGCTAACAACTGGTGGCCCCAGGGCCAAAATCTGGCTCCTTGAGACATGCCATGCGGACTTATAGTTTTCAGCCAAGTTTCCCTCTCTCCTTTGCCATAAAATGGATACAGTATTTTGGGAAACCGAGTGGGGAGAGATGCAAGGAGGAGCAAAGATTAGCATAAGTTTGCAGCTTGGTTCACCTACTCCTCCAAACACCCCACCCCGCAGCAAACCTAACTGTAAACGTCAACTGCAAAAGACTCTAAGAAGTTTCTATTCATTCATCCACAAAAAAATAAGAACAAGGGGGCAACAGAGGTATTTACATACACAGGAAGAACAAATCGCTTGCATTTCTTTTATTCAAGCCCAAATCTGCCCTGAGATTAGTAGAAACACAAGATCTCCAATGAAATACCAAACAGCAATAAAAAAAAAAGAACTCTCGTGCCATAACATTGACTGTTTACAGATTGTGAGGAGAAGCTATGAAGCATCCACTTTCTGGGCAAAATGTACGCAACTTCACACAAACTGCATGTCCAACACAGCATTTCCTTCTACGTATAAAACTGCCTGCTCATTTGTGGCATATTTACAGCACAATCCAAACCAACTTTCCAGCACTGGTGTAGCCGTGCCAGCAGAGTGCACACTGCATTTTGCAGTGCAGGGGGCAGTCATGGAGGCCTCTTCAAGGTGAGGGAACATCTGTTCCCTCACCTTGGGGCTGCACTGCGGCTGCACCAGCGTTGGAATGTTGGTTCGGATTGCACTGTTATTTACCCATATTGCCCCGAGTATAAGACGCACCTGATTATAAGACGCACCCTTAAAGTTTGGTGCTATTAAAAAAATTTAATTAAATCACTGGCATTAAATTGCAACAGCCTGATTATAAGACACACCCCTAGTTTAAAAACTTAAATTAGGAGAAAAAAGTGAGTCTTATACTCAGACCAATACGGTATATCCCACCCTTTTGCAACTCTACACAAGGTGGCTTGTAATCAGCATAGAGCAAAACACAATGCAAACAATCCAAAATACAGTATACTGTGTATCTAAGAACACCCTGAGCAGCCTTTTACAGTGGGAAATTCCAAAGCACATATCACACATGATGGTTTACATGCAATTTCCTGTTATGTGGGAGGAACATTCAGACTTGCAATCTTTAGCAGCCCCCAGGAGGGCTGTTCCATGTGAATGTTCAGTCTGCAGCCTCTCCAGGAGGTGAGTATAAAAGCTTTCCTCATTATAAGGACAAGAATCACTCTAGGACTCCAGCCCAGTGTCAGGAGCTACCATTCTTCAGCTGAGAACCTTGTTTGTTTGCTGGCTGGCACATGAGAGTTCACTGCAGGGAGCCATCTGGGCCACTGAATGGACCCAAAGACGTCTGCTCCAAGGGCTCAGTCATTAACTCTGTTCACAGCTGTGCTTTGGGTCCTTGAGGACTCTGGCCAGCTACACAAAAGGACTGGAGCAACTCTTGGCCGTCACCTGAGCAAGAAACGGCCCTCTGTCTCAGCGCACTCCTTTCCCCTCCTCTCTCCAACCTCTGCCTGGTCATGCCCAGTAAAACTCCACCCTGTGTGACAGAAGTCTTCCTCTCTCCTTGCCCTCTGTTGCCTACCGAACCTTCAGGGCCCTTGATTTGGGCTCAGAGAGATCTCTGTAGCACGGACTGCAGCTTGGCTTTTGATTCTTTTACCAGAGCACCATTGTAGCTCAGTTCTTGCTCTCTGACTGCTCTTCTATTTCTGACACTATATGTCAACAGCCTGCTGTCTGCACATGCTTCAACTCCTACCATCATCCTGCAAGGACTCAGCCCTTCTTCCTGATCCTGCTTGCTGGGCCTACTGCCCAGTCACCGACACAGTCTGGAGGGGAAAAAAAAAATCCGGAATGCGTGCATTTACCTTATTGATATCTGAGATGAGTTTCCCTTCCCTTGGCATGTACACTTTCTGATTGTTAGCCCTCATTTTGCTTTGGATGGTAAAGAGCAGTACTTCCAGATTTCCTTTTTCTGTGAATCTAAAAAGAAGCCAGAGGGCAACATTACTTCTCCAAAGACACGACAGGATATCCAACCAAAGAGCTGCATGTTTTACATGGGAAACAGTCAGAGTTTTTAATTCCTCCCCCCCTTTCATATATTGCTGTGTGAAAACCACATGTGCTCAGCTAGAAACAGCTGGTTCAAATGTCACAGTCCAAATGACCATTTTCATTTAGCTCCCAGAGGATAAAAAGAAACAAGCCAATTCCTTTTCATCTTTTCTCGCTCTGTCTGCTTTGTGTTAACTGCTGACTGGTGAATTTGAAGCCTCACCCCATGACCAACACAGTCAACATAGCTAAGCCCCCATTAGCGTTCCATTGCAGGATTGGGGCCTTTGATCACTAGCATGCACATTCTGCTTTACAGTTACAATTTCAAAACAGATACATCAGTGGCAGTGCAATCCTATGCATGTCTACTCAGAAGTAAGTCCCATTGTGTTCAGTGGGGCTTACTCCCAGGAAAGTAGGATTGCAGCCTTAGTTTAGTAAGGCTTCTGAACTCCTATCCTGTACTCCCCTGAGTCATGCTTCTCTGTTCAGTTGCTAATGTGAGTCAGGTTACAGCCTCAACCTCAGTGGTACTCAGATGGGTACTCGACTACTGTCAGCTTGTATTGCCCCATTCACTTCAATGGCCACATTCTCTTTAGTGTTTCTTTAGTTAAGTATTGAATCTCAGTAAGCCAAAGTTACCGTATTGACCTGAGTATAAGACTCACTTTTGTCCCCTAAGGCAAGTCTTTAAAGTAGGGGTGCAGCCTACAATCAAAGTCTAGCATTTTCTGCCTAGAGTTTTCTGCAAAGCCTCTCTTTTTCAAGCCTCTCCAAGTCTCTTTCAAAGGTAAAACTTTTAAACTGCAAAGCTCTGTGTTTTCAGCTCCTAATCACTTGCTAAATGGCCATGATCTCTCTAGCAACCTCTAGACTTAGAGGCATTTGAAAAAATTAACCCTTAAGTTCCATCCCCAGGACTCTGTGGAAACTAAGATATTTATTGATCCTGCAGTTTGAAAGTTGAGAGCAAGAGCTCCTGCATAGGCTTACCATATCCAAAGGGGGACAGAGTGCCAACCTTTAGGCTGCAATCCAATGCACACTTTCCTGGGAGTAAGCCCCATTGAATGCAATGGGACTTACTTCTGAGTAGACATGCATAGGATTGTGCTGTTAACCATTGAAATTTGGGCAGGTGCAGCTCATCATCATGGAAGGGTGCAACAAGCTGCACCTGTCCAAATTCCAAAGGTTAAATGTAGGCACTCTGTCCCCCTTTAGATCTGGGAAGGCTACTTATACTAGGGTGCTCAGATTCAATAAGGGACAGGGTGCCTATGCCTTTAACTGTACTAAAGCTGTACTGTTTTACTGTTCTACTAATGTGTATATTTTCTTTAAGTTAAAAAAGTTAAAAATGTATTTTTTAAAGAATAGCACCAAACTTTAAGGGTGCGGCTTATAATCAGGAGCGTCCTATACTCGGGGCAATACGGTATTTTTAATTCATTTGGCAGGGTATAATTTTCGTAAAAAATAAAAACATTTATCAATACTGAAGAGAGGGGGACAGCTGCTGCATCCCAGAACCCCTTAGACACACTGGAACACCCATGTACGTACTGGAGCCAATGGATGGGGGGCAAAAGGATGTCACTATTTAATGAAAGATGTAATAAATACCTTCCTTGGCATCTACTAAAAAGCATGAGCTTGAAAATACAGGTATAGTATCATAGGAGTGTACATCCATATTAAAAGGGACGAAGAGGATAAACCAATAAAAAGGAATAAATTGAAATCAATAACTAACAACTGTTCCATAGATTGTATTTGAGCCTAAGGAAAAGGAAAACCTGCCAGGTGATGTCCTCTATTCTACCCCTTAATCTTGCTAACAACACAAATGTTTTCCAAGATCACAGAGTTCACTGTTTGCTGCTGGAAGAATTAATTTGTGGCACTCGGATGTCCGTACGCTCACAAGAGGAAGTACTGCTCTTAGGGAAGCTGTTTGTAAACACTTTTGCTCCTGGGCCAACACGATCAAGGCCTTGCTAAATAAAAACTGAGAGTACCCTTTGTATCTACCAGAATGGCTCTGGGGCTGGTCTGAAAGAAAATCTCATTCTAAAACATTATGGTTTTGAGCTAATGTCCATTGAGCAGATGGAATGGGCCTTCCTACCTTCCCCCTTCCCGCTGCAGCCGCTTGTGCCCCCTGAAAATTGGCTCCTGAGCCTTGGAGGATCCCCTGGAACAAGAGGGGGCTGCAGCACGAAGGCAGGGTTGCCTTTCGTTCACAAGAACCACTTAGGCTCCAAGCCAATGACATTTACACTGACTGAACTGGTAGAGCAGCAAGCTTTCAAACTGCACACTGTTCTTCAGTCAAAGGATGCGCAACTCAGAAGCTTGCTAAATTTATCAATATATAAAAAAGCAATCGTAGTTGTCATTAATGATAACTGATATACAGGTTTATTCAAAAAGGGTGGTGCAAAAGTAAAGCTGATTTATTCTTAAATGAACTGACATGCCACAACCGTCATGACATGAAAAGACAGAAAAACTGTCCAAGTTTCACATGCACACTACAAAATATTCGATGTGGGCACTTGCGTAGTTACAATGGGGGAGGGAGGGGGGAAATGCCCGGGGGGGGACAGCCACAGGCTCCTGGTGAGGAGACCATGGCTGTTTGCCCCCCTTGCCCCATTGTAGCTACGCAAATGCCCACATTTCTAATGTGCATGTGAAACTTGGACAGTTTTTCTGTCTTTTCATGTCATGACAGCTGTGGTATGTCAGTTCATTTAAGAATAAATCAGCTTTACTTTTGCACCACACTTTTTGAATAACCTTGTGTACTAACAGCACGTTCTTATATGTGTTTACCCATAAGCAAGTCCCATTTTGTCCAATGGAGCTCACTTATTCCTGGTAAGTGTGATTAGGATTGCAGCCTAAGTATTACTATCACTAATTGTAGATAGGACAGAAATTAATCTAATAAAGGGTATTCTGTGAACAAAATTGTTTAAGTATCGTTATGTATTTTAAATTATGTATTTTAATCTGTTGTTAGCCGCCTTGGGCATTTGCCTTTTGGCATAGGAAAAGGCGGGATATAAATTTTTTAAAATAAATAAGTAAAAATATTTTGGACTCTGTCTAGGTTAAATTTTCATGGGTAGTTGTGAAGTGCTACTTTCTGCAATGGGAACTCCTTTGCCATTTTTGGGTGTGCATTTCTGTTTACAATGCCATGCTTGCTTACAGTTCTTGCATCGGAGAAGAGACAACCATGATTATCCCCAGCTTGTAAATAATGTCCCTGAAGTCAAACCACTTACAGCTTTGTGATATTTTTTTGTGGCAATGATTTGTTGGAGAGAAACCACAGAATCAAGTCATTCATGGACACAAATGCCAGGAGGCATCGAGCCATGAACTAAGCTGAGAATGTGAACAAGCGCAACATAGCTAGCCTCTAACTGTCCATGACTGCCTGACATACTGTACTGGTCTGAGTATAAGACTCACTTTTTTCTCCTAATTTAAGTTTTTTAACTAGGGGTGCGTCTTATAATCAGGCTGTTGCAATTTAATGCCAGTGATTTAATTAGATTTTTTTTAATAGCACCAAACTTTAAGGGTGCATCTTATAATCAGGTGCGTCTTATACTCGGGACAATACGGTACATGGCCAAAAGGATTCCAATTGGTTTATTAAGTTGGGATTCACAGCTGACAAAAAGAATGTGGTGGAGGAATCCTACTTGGGAGGTTTCTCCACTGTGCGATAGGTGTTGAATGCCTGTAGCTGTTGCTGCACACCAATCAGTGAGTTGGCAAATTTGCGGTTGTTCAGGATAATAATGGTTTGCTCAATCCACTCGAGGAGGTCAGAGGCCAGCGATTCATACTTCTCGATCATCTTCTCAGTTTCAATGGCATTATCAAGCACCTAGAAGAAGCAGTTAAAAACAAACAGGTGAGTGCCCAGATCAAACTTCCTGAGGGTAAAGGAGATCATGCTGGGAGAGTAGCTTATGAAGCAAACCACTGACTTCGGAGATCATAAGGCAAAAAAAAAAAAAAAAAACACCACCACATAATTTTATCAATGTAAATTGTAGAAAATGGACTTGAGGGGTTTAATTCCTTGTCACGGCCAACAAGAACATTTAATTTTTGTATGATACCATTGAGATACCACCTTGAAATTTTGACTGATTGGCTACAAGACATATACCTTTAAGTGTGATTTTTTTTTGAAAATTTTAAAAGATTCCATTTTTCCAAACATTCAAAATAAATATTTGAATACTTTTGATTTTCTTGAAAATTTACAATTGTGTCATGTTGTATATGACATGAAAGCCCTATTCATTTGCTTTAAAATGATACCTGTCGCATGTCATAGTTATCTTGTAAATGGCATTTGAAGGTATGGTGGCAAGTGAATTTTGGCATCTTTAGGCAATTTTGAAAATTCATTATCTCAAAAACGGGTGGACAAAAAAATCTGAAAAAAAAATATTTTTAAACATCTCATGGTAAGGTACAAATGTACCAAAAATGAACCAAATCCATGACATTAAGGTTTCATGCATTGGTTGATTTCACATGGAATGACCCTCTAGAAAAGGATGAGCTCTCCTGAACTAGCCTATGATTAGCCCAGAAATGATTCGAGATCTTCCCAAAAAAAGTGTGGAACGCGTTGGATCATTTTTGTGAACCGGCGAGGCCTGATAAAGGAAACCACCTTTTTCTGTTCAATGTAATAGAGTGAAGTTGGCTTCCACCGCTAGGTTTTTGTTATTTTTAACTTTTGAATTCGTCTCCATGCAAAGTAATGGAGACACAAAGTTCCATTACATTGAACAGGGAACAAGGGAAGCTGGGAATTCTTCTCTGTCTCAGCTTTCAATCTAAACCGAAGAATTCTGAGGTTCATAGAATCTGCCCCTCCTTTGAATGCCCCAAATTTCAGGATGACTTCATCAGCATCCCTACAGCTTATTGTCACTCCACGTCAGAGGGAGAGTGAGCAACTGAGTAGGCAGTACGGACAGAAGATTAGAAAGGAGCTCTCCTTAGAAGGATGTAGCAGCTGTCACAACCACTAGCTGTTAAAATAACCCAGAGCCTTATTATGCTCATAGATACTTGTGGAAATGGGGCTTTTGGCCCAATCCTAACCGGCAATTGCACTGGCGGAACGCTAGTTCCCACGGCATGCGCTGTCACAAAAGCATTGTCAAGCCGTAAATGTGGGGTTCTGCGATGGTATCCCATCCAGACACTGACCAGATTGAAACCTGCATCGATTCCGCAAGATTGTTGCTGCTTGTGCTTTTAGAACATGCTCTGGGACCCAACTATGGTGTAAGCAAGTAAGGAATTCATATTTCCATTTTACGGAAGGGGAAATACAGACAAACAATAGTGACTAATCAAAAGCCACCCAAACAGCTCATGATTAGAACAATTATAAAACACTACTGTTTTTTGTAAAAGTTGTAGTTTTATGCATGTTCCATATACTTTTTTAGTTGCTGTCACCCAAGTACCAGGGTGGATTTAAAATCACATCTGTAAATAAAATCTGGAATTAAGCAGATTTTGCATATCACGTCTATCATGAATTCTCATGTTCAAATGATATATGAACACAATATAATGTTCAAATATAACAAATAATAGGTTTAAATATTATATTATTTGGGGGGGGCTAAAGAGGGGAAACAAAGTCGGCACGGTAGGTAAAAACATTGGCTGGTATGATAACATGTATAGTATTAACAAGTCAAAATAAGATCTCAGTTTAATTAACGTTAGTTAAAATCAAGCCAATGGTACCTCCAATGAATTCACAGTCAAAATATCTTGCTCAAACCCGCAGTGGAGTTTTATTGAAGAGTCACTAAC
Source organism: Plestiodon gilberti rubricaudatus (assembly GCA_026170595.1). Taxonomy (NCBI): domain Eukaryota; kingdom Metazoa; phylum Chordata; class Lepidosauria; order Squamata; family Scincidae; genus Plestiodon; species Plestiodon gilberti. Next base: position 10,175,640 of record JANXHW010000001.1, read on the forward strand.
AAGTTTGCATACAATGAGCTTGAGGCTGTCAGCAGAAAAGAAGATTTAAGCGAGCTGCATGGCATATAAAACCTTAGCTTGCAAACCTTTCCAATACGCTTTCCTTCAACAGCTAATGCTTTCATCTTAGAAAAGTAGTGGTAATAGGTCACCACATAGGTGATAATGGACTTTTCATCAGGATGGTCAACACTGATATCTGAAAACCAAACGAGAGTTGCTTTAGTACAGAATCTGGTTGCACTTGATTTCAAAACAATCCGCTTTTCAAGGCTGAAATTGGAACGTGACGTCACACGTTCTCTTGAGGCTGCCACCGAAAAGAACAGTTGCACATTTAGTTTCCCCCTCCCCGTAATGCTGAATGTTGTACTGCGACATCACGACTGTTTTGTAATTCCCTATCACACTCTGTATCACTGGCTGTCACTGCTGTCACTGTTGGGTGTCTGGGAGGGAGGTGGGTGTCTGTGCAGGTCCTTGTGGAGTCATGGCACAAGACAAGTTCTGCTGGATGCTTACGAAGGAGATGGAGTAGCTGTTTTCCAGCAGCAGGTGAGTGTTTGGCATAATGTCTGACTTTCTAATTCTGTCAAAGCTCCAGAGTGGAGGAGTTCAAAAGCAATTCTGATTTATTCCCAAAATAAAATGCATGTACTGTCATTTACTCGGCCTGTAATTTTTTCAAAATAGATGCAATGATTCACCTGTAAAAACACTTGTGTACTTTGTGTAAAGCACTATGACAAAACAATAGGAATCAGCTAACATCTATGTAACTAAGAGCCCAATCCTATCCTCCCCCCCCCACACACACAGGTGCAGCTGCACCAAAAACAGGCTGTAATCCAACAGGGGGAGGCAGACTGGGTGGTATCATCAGGGAAAGGGGATTTAAATCCCCTTACCTCCACGTAAACCTTGTGACCCACAATAGGTCTCTTTAGGAGATGAGAGAAAGTCCAAGGAGAGAAAGGGGGCGGAGGCGGCAGCAAAAATGAAGGGTAGGATCCAGTGCGCGCCATCGCCACCAGATACACCCCCTCCCACAGCCTCCCCACCACCCTCATGCCCTCCTCCCCACCCAGTTTCACCCCTCCCCACCCCCATTCCGCCCTCCCCCCGCCTCCTGCAGTGTCTTACCTGCTCCTGCGGGAGGCTGGAGCTCCGGCGGGAAGGCTTCGGCCTTCCCACTGGTGTACGGGCAGAGCGCCACTGAGCGCACTGCCAGAAACTTCCGACATGTTTTCAGCAGTGCTACCACTTTCCACAGCAGTTCCACTTTCTGCTACCAGCCAGAGCCCACAGGATTGGGCATTCAGTTTATGTATTTGTGAACTAGGTTTATAATCTATTCTTGGCCAATTGCCACAACTTCTGGAAAAATCCACTATTAGGGCCTCTGCGTTCTTAAGAGTTGTGTGGAAGACAGAATCTTGGCGGCTACAATTGCTGATGGTGCTGCTAAAACAGCCGCACCTGCTGAAATGCCCTCACCTATATTATACAACCATTAAAGGGCCAGGAGCATTCATGCTGAAAGGATGGCCACCCCTGTTCTAGTGGAACCCCTCCCCAAGCCCTTCCACATCTTGTTGGTACATGCTTGGAGATATAACAAGTAAAGGGGGCTGAGGGGCTGGGATTTGGAGCTTACAAGAGAAGAGACATTTTCTGTTGATGGCAGTCACTCTTACCCTCTGGGTCCAGTAGTTTAGTAAGGCCAAGGTGCTGTTCTGCCAAGTTAAAAGCATTCTGCAGATTGTAGTGTGCATTTGATTTCTTCAGCTTATCAAAATCAATTAGATCGGGCCTGAGCAAAGAATAGGAAAAATAATACATAACCCTGCTTTTCTTCCAAATAAGCATCCTTTCCCATAACATGAACAGATGAAAGTGAGCAGAATATTAAGGACAAAACCAGAAAGATAAAGAGTTAAGTCAAGCAGATGCTGTCACACAGGGCTATGCTGTGCTTTGTTCAACATCTCATTCAGAGACCTAGTCATCTATAGCAGTGATCTTCAACCTTTACCCGAAGGTAAAGGTCGCTGCAAGTTGTTGCGACTTGGCGGTGATGGCACTTCCAGGTTCACGCCACTGCCGACCAAGTATAAAAAGGGGGGGGGAGTTGGTCTCATTCGTCTGTGGCAACAGCAAGAACCCGGGATTTTCTTACCTGTCATTCTCCCTCCCATATATCATTCTGTCCCAGCGTCTCCAGCTGCTGCCACCGACAGGTAAGTCCAAAACGCTTTTTTTTTTTTTACTTAGTTGGCGGCGGCGGCGGCATGAACCCGGCAGTGACATCGCTGCCAGCCTGACGTCATCGCTGAATCGCCACTCCCCTTAAGGGGAAAGATGTTGTCTCGCACAGGACCTAGGGTCGCGACCTCAAGGTTGAAGATCACTGGTCTATAGTGTATTGCCCTTGTGGCAGTGAAGTCTCACTATGAATAGTGTGTGTGTTGAGGTGGGGAGACACAGAGTGTCAGGAACATGTGGGACGGGGGACAGAATGATATAGGGGAGGGAGAATGACAGGTAAGAAAAAGAGGGGCATGTGCCCAAAAGAAGGATACAGGCAAAAACGAGCAAGCAACAGGAGCAGGGGAGACACAGATGGGGCAGAGAGAAATATGCTCATGGGCAGATGACTTGGTAGCTGCAACAGGGCAGGGGAGGGTTGTGTGTGTTGAAATTTACTAACCGTATTGCTGACTCTAGGCCTCTAGTACCATTTGGATTTTATTTCGCAAATCAGAGTGTGGAAGGGGGCTACACAAAGGAGGAGCTCCCTTCATTGTTTATCTGGCAGCTGTTCCACTGCTGAAGAGACAAGTTGCTTTTTAAATGGAACAAAGACTTGTCTTTTCAGTAAATGGAAATGCTATGGGGAATAGCACAAAATGAAACCCTGGCAGCATGCACATTTCTCTCCCACAAACAAAAATCACTTCTCTGAATCCTCGCCACAAGAATTATCACTAGAACAAAGTTTTAAAACCCTGCTTTAGGGCATTGCATTGAAAGAAAGTGACTCAGGCTGCAATCCTATATACATACTTTCTTGAGAGTAAGCCCCATTGAATGCAATGGGACACTTCTAAGTAGGCATGCATAGGATTGTGCTGTCAGTCAATGAACAGCATTTAATCATAGGAGTCATATTTTCCTCAGGAAATTCAATGTTCACAAGCAGTCCTTCTCAACATCTACTATTATGTATCTGTAGCCTGCCTGCAGTTTTAGCAGGTTCATATTATTATTTATTATAACTATTACACAGTGTCATCAGTAAATATGGTGCTTTACAAAGTAACAAGAATAGAAGATCTGCCTCATAGTGGTTCCAATGCAAGATTAGAGGGACAGGGCAAAAAGGATGAATTTTAGCAAATGTCCTTGTGTAAACACAATCCTATGCATATTTACTCAAAAATCAGTCCTATTGTATTCAGTAGGGCTTACTCTCAGGAAAGTGTGCATAGGATTGCAGCCATAGTCTCTATTTCAGTTGGGAATGAAAACATTCAGGTTAAGCTAAAGTTCTGTACGGGGAGAGAGAAAGAGAGAGAGAGAAGTGGCACAACACAGGTGTTCAGAAAGGAAGATTCAGGCCAGTTTCAATGATGCATCTATAGCTCCGATGCTTAAACATTTCACCGAGACTTCGACAAGTGCCCACCTGTGTTTATGGATTAGCGCGTTGAAAGCCATGCCGTCCCTCCAGCTGGTGGTGAAGTTGTGAATGTTGACATTAGGATAGCTGACACAACAAAAGAACCATAAAAAAGAAAACTCAATCAATATAGGATTAATGCTCAGAGACACAAATGGTGTCAACCAGCTGCTCGAGATAGCAAAAATCTATGCTTAAGCAGCCTTCAGACTGCCAGCAGCCCATTTTCAAGTGGAGTCCCAGAAGGCAAAACAGGATATGGCCTGCTCCCATAACCCACTTGCAAATCCACTTATAGCACAATCCTAACCAACTTACCAGCACCGGTGCAGCCTCAATGCAGCCCTGAGGTAAGGGAGCAAATGTTCCCTCACCTTGAAGAGGCCTCCATGACTACCCCTGCACTGCAAAATGCAGTGTGCACCCTGTTGGCACAGCTACACTGGTGCTGGAAAGTTGGTTAGGATTGTGCAGTTATATAAAAAAAGATGTAGAGGATGCTGATATGGAACCGCTAATGAACTTACTGCCTGCCAGAAAGATGAAAATAGCATTAACAAGGAAAACTATTGAAGTCCCAACACCGCACAACCAGATATTGAGAGGGGACAAGCACAGGGTCACTGCAGGTGGCAGGGAAGGGGAGGGGCCTGCAAGAGCAGGTGAGAACAGGGAACCCTTCAGGAGGCAGCATGGAGGGTAAGGATGCAAGCTGATGATGGGAGCAAGACTCTAAGTCAGTGGTTCCCAAACTGGGAGGCGTGGCTCCCAGGGGAGCCGCGGATACCAGCCAAGGGAGCCGCAGAGTGCCACGGAATCCTCTCGGAATACAGTGCAATGCCAATTGGCAGGCATCAGCATAATGTAATGGGGAGCCGCAGCCAATGGTTGCCAATGGTCAAGGGAGCCGCGGGTCAAAAAAGCTTGGGAAACACTGCTCTAAGTCCTTGGGAACATGCCCCACTTGTGCAGCCCAGCCGGGTGGACACTCCATGCCAGACGAGAAAGCAAGGGGGGTGGGAGAAGGTTCTAGAGAACAGGACACCCACAAGGTGGCCTGAAGCTAGTTCTCCTCCCTTCAAGAGCATAAGGGCCAAATCAGATGCTTGAGGCAACTGCAATTGCTGCCGGAAGAGCACACATTGTGATATTTCGCTGGAGCATAAAGTGGCATGTGCTGATGGACACCACTGTGCTGCTGTAGTGATTCATTAGATCAAGCCAATAGTCCTCTTAAGGAAAGATGGCTACTTGCACATATTCAATGCATTCTAGAATACCGCAAAGAGAGTCTTCTGGGTAACCACTTAGTTCAAACTCACCCAGCTGTCTTCATCTGGCACCACAACAGCAGCGCATCTTTAGCAGATTTCTTCTCTTTGTTGTCTTCCGTTTCAACACTGATATCCTGGATCTGCAATGTCAAACACCCATGTTGGTAGCAATTCATGCATCAATTTCTCAGCCATTTTTTTTCTATAGCCTTTTATAATTCTGAGAGAACAATATACAGTACTAAAGACAACAGCAGAGTAGGACACTAACAACATCTTCATATTCTTTTCAGGACTGAGTAAAGTTTTTATTTGACCAGGCTTTTTAGAGCTGTTTTATGATGCCATTTAAAAAAAATCTGCTTCTCTATTATTGTTGTTGTTGTTGTCATGTCAATTTGTTTTTAGTTGCTCTTAATTGCATTCCTGTAGGTCAGCGTTTCTCAAATTTCTCCCCCTGAGTAGGGGGAGTCATAAGTGTTGGCGGAGGCGGGCAGGGCGGCGGGGGCGCTCCCAGGATTGTGTTGCTACCAGGGACAAAAGGTCTTTTCTCAGCCTTATTGAGTGTCGCTCCGGCCCTCAAGAGGATGCGGGGAGGCCCGTGGCCCCATCTGCGGGCCTCCCCACACTTCAGATCATCGCTCCAATGCAATCGAGACCCACTTCTGTTTTTTGTCCAAAACTGGAAGTGGGTCTCAATCTCGTTGGAGCAATGATCTGAAGCGCAGGGAGACTGCGGACCTCCCCATACCCTCCGAAGAGCCAGAATGACCCTCAGTAAGCTTTTTAAAAAAAGACATTTTGTCTCTGGCAGCGGCATAATCCCGGGGGCACTGTCACAGTCGTCGAGGCTGCTGCACCCCTTAAGGGGGCAAGCGGCTGTTTCCGGTTCTCCTGGTGGGTCACAACCCACCAGTTTGAGAACCACTGCTGTAGGTTACACTGAGCACCATGGCAGGAGAACAGCATATTAATCTTAGAAATAAGTATGTTCATGTCTAAACGAGAACATAATGGAGCAAGCTGCAGACAAACACAGGACAAAGCCAAAGATTATTTTGTCTTTACCTGGAATCTCAATATAATCGTCCAAATAAGGCCAAGGGTTAGTCTGTGATTCCCATCCACGATATCGTGGGATCCCATGTTTTCAAGATGCACCCGCTGTTCTTTCAGAAACTGAAGGGCTTTGTCAACATTCTCCAAGCAGTGGATGCGCATTCGTCCCTTTGTTGGTTTGGGCTACAGAGAATTTTTTTGGAAGAAAAAAATGGGGAAAATAAATGTTACTAAAAAAGAATACAGGATTCACCATTCTAAATAACAGGATATACACAAAGAGATATACACTCATCCAGCACGCAGGTTTCTCCATTCATTGCAAGGAAGGGGACTGTCTGCACATGTTAAAAGGCTGCCATCGCATTGATGTGAATGGGGAAATCCTTGGTTGTGAGAAAATTCACGGTTACATCAGAACCTTGGGGCATCAGATGGGGGCAGATGATGTGTTCAATATTAGGAACTAGGAGGAAGGAAAAGACCACTCTTACAAGGGTGATTATGTTCCAGCACAGTGATAATGAAAACCCTATGTGTTTCGGGCTCTTGCTCTATCACTGATAATTGCATCCATTAATAAGCCTTGTCATCATTCTGGGACGTTATCCAAAATATCTCAGGAAGCATGTCTTGTTCAAAGACATTTAAGGCTTTATCATAAGATTGGACAATAAATACCGTATTTCTTCGAGTCTAAGGCGCCATTGATTCTAAGGCGCACCTTTATTTTCAGTACCACAAGCAGCTGAAAAAAAAACACCATCGATTGTAAGACTCACCTCCCTTCATTGAATCTACCTGCTCAGCACCAACTCTCCCCAGCATATTCCGCGCTGCAGCTGACGGTGACTGAGTGCCTTTGTTTAGCATTTCTGGCCCTGCTAGAAAGTGCCATTTCCTTCGTTACCTGGGCTTGGGGGAGCTTCAGGGAGGCCTGTGCGACCCTTAGCGAAAACCGGAAATGGCCGAAAATCACCGTTCGGGGAGAAAATCGAAGATCGGGGAAAATCGAAGATCGGGGAGATCTACAGAGGGTCGCACAGGTCTCCCTGAAGCTCCCCCAAGCCCCGGTAAGTAAGAAGATAGCATTTTGGGGTGCTTTTTGGAGACCTTCGATTCTAAGACGCACCCCATTTTTTGAAATGCTTAATTGGGAAAAAATATGCGTCTTAGAATCGAAGAAATACGGTACTTGCCTTTGTACTCTGATTTTTTCTCCTGGCATGGAACGTAGTGTGTGTATGAGGTGGGGAAATCTTTGGCTGCCTCATTTCTTTGTGTCAGGCTGCTGTTAAAGGCACAGGAACAGGGCCAGTGAAAAAGACGGACAACCTAGCTCAGAGTTGGATCTTGCAGAGCTGATCCATCAAGCCATATTCTACCCCATCCCGGCTCTTGCTGCAGCCGGAGAGTGCCAAACTATCAGCAGCGTGGGCCTTTCAGTGGGGAAGAAGCAGGACTCCTGCATCCAACATGCCTCTCCACCCCTCCTCTGAACTTGGATTGCTCCTTTAATGCCTCTTCCATTGAGTCCCTCTCTTTCTATCACCCACATAATTCTCAATTCTACAAAAACACACAATGTGAAATTGGAATAGACGAGTAAGATTTTTTTTTAAATCGCATGCAAGCTTTTGCTGCCTCAAATATACAGCTTGATAATGCAGAAATCCAGACCGTTGTCAATAAATCATTCCACAATGCAAGGAGCTAGACTTGATGAGCCTAGTGATCTCTCTTAGGGCCCAATCCTATACTTACCTTGCAATGGCAGCGCTCCTCTTCCACTGGCGCCGACTGCCATAAAGCAGTTAGCGCCAGTTGTAAAAGGTGCTCCGGCAGTACGCTACTCAGTGTGCTGCCAGAGACACTGGTGGGAAGGCCTGCAGGTGCCAGCAGGTGCCCAGCTACTCGCCGGATCAGGTAAGATGGCGGGGGAGGTAGGAGGGGTTGCAGGAGGGCGAAACGAGGCAGTGACAAAGGTGAGGGAAGGGTGTAACAGGGCAGTTACGAGGATGGGCAGATTTGGTCCAGGACGGGGCGGGTTCATTGGCAGCTGCCAAATCCTAACCCCCTTCCCGGACACAATTCTGTGGCGCGGGTCCACATGGACTTGCACCAGCTATTTAGCTAGTGCAGGTTCGAGTAGCCCCCCCCGAGTGCCACAGAGTCTTAACCCCCTTGATAATGTTCCCTTACCCAGAGGAGACCTCCACAACTGCCCCCCCACCTTAGGATGCAGTGGTAGCCATTTTGACACCACTGCACCGGCGGTTGGGGAAACAATAGGATTGGGCTGCAAGTCTTATGATTTAACACATTTTTCATTTTGCTTTCCCGCAAAATATTCTGCTACCCACTCTCCTCAGGCACACAGGTCTTTCTTCCTTGGCTTGCTGAAGGTTAGAGGTTTTATAATCTTGAGCATACATGCTGCTAGTTGACTTGAACTGAAACACCCCATTCTTGTGTTTCGGTACTTGCATTCCTTGCAGTGGTGGGAAAGTGCTAAACAAGCAAATAAAAGCTTTGCCTGCCCGCAGTAATGAGAACTGGGAAGAGTCCAGGGAACACTGTCTGCCAAGATGTAAACTCTTCTGAAAGAGCCAATCAGAGTTGTGGGCACAAATGATTGAAGAGACCCCATGAAGAGGGAAGTTTACAACTCTGGGGATCCTTTGAAAAATAAGATCGATGTGAGGAAGAAGAAATTCGTTCCAGCTCAGTTCCATAAAGGACTAAAAAAAGAGTCAGTAATCCAACAACATTAGAACAAACATTTGAGACAAAATGCAAATTGTTACAAAACCACATTGGGAGCATTTTGTCATTAAAAAGCTTCATGTAGCTCATAAAACTGTGGAAAAAGTGAGAGACTTAACAGTTTCTTAACAGGAGCCATTGCAATGTACATCTTTGTAATTAATTGAAATTCACAGGACTACTTCTTAAGGAACAGCAGACCAAGAATCGTTCCCAGAGTTCACCTAGACCAACCCCAGGAATGAGAGAGAATTTAATGATCTATCCCTAACAACGCTGGTTAAGAGCCAATTCACTCCACTCTTTGGCTTTGTCAGAAAGTGAACCAAAGCTGCCCAGATTGAGCTCTTGTGCTCACGGTGTGGCAGCTTTCCAAGTGGTTCACTCAATGAGCTGAGGCTGAGGGTCAGCACCATCGACCCAGTCCTGGTGGGTTTGTGATGGTGCATGGATGCACAAACAGTGCTTGCGGGGAATGAGCATGAGCAAAAGAGCAACACAGCTTGCTTCAATATGACAAGCCAGAGATGTGAGAATCAGCCCAAGTCTCTCTATTCTAAGAGCCAGAACAAATGTTCAATTGCTGCGTGGGAATTTGCTCACTTGGGATTTGTTCTGAGGTTGTTTTCCATGTGAAAATACAATCAAACGTTCAAATGCAGGTGTTCACCCCTGGGAAATCTCACTCAGTCCTACCCCTGCTTGTATCGACCATCTTATGGGAGGTATTTAGGTCTACACACGTATCATGTGAATTCCCTATCAAACGTCACTTGAGCAGGTGAAAAATGCTGAAATGGTGGGGGTGGAGGAAGGAATTCTGTCGACTGTGTGCAAAAAAATAACCCCCAGTTGAAAATATCTGTGTAGAATTGCAATCAGACAACTATAAACACTACGTGAAAACATGAAAGCCATGTGATAAAAGTAATGTTTGCTATGGCTCTGGGACTCGCATACTTTTGCCTTGCCTTTACAGTCTTCAACTGGGTTGCGACCTAGAAGAGGGTTGCAACCCAACTTCAGGTGGGCTGAGGCAGAGCTGCAGCCACCATTTTGTTTTGGAGAACAGAGATCCAGAACATCAATGGCTACCATAAGCCCTCCAGCCGACCAGATAAATCTCAAGGCCAGTATCCCTTGCTGCCTGACACATGTGCACAAAGGTAAAGGTGACCCCTGACAATTAAGTCCAGGTGTGTCCGACTCTAGGGTGTGGTGCTCATCCCCATTTCAAAGCCGAAGAGCCAGCGTTGTCCGAAGACGCCTCCGTGGTCATGTGGCCGGCATGACCCTCCTTGCCGCAGCGCGTAGCATGCGGCTGGAACACGGAGCACTGTTTACCTTCCCGCAAGCGGTACCTATTTATCTATTTATTTACAGTATTTTTATTCCGCCTTTCTCCCTGAAGGGACCCAAGGCGGCCTGGTATCTACTCTACTACTTTATCTACTCGCATTAACATGCTTTGGAACTGCTAGGTTGGCAGGAGCTGGCCAAGCAACGAGAGCTCACCCCGTCGCGGACTCGAACTGCCGACCTTTCGATCGACAGCTCATGGTTCAGCGGTTTAACCCACTGCACCACAAAGGTGCACTTAATTAAAAGTGTCCCACCCCAGAAGAGGGACGCAACACAGCAGGAACCTTCAGACTATCCACTGACACTACAGCTGGAGGAAGGATTTGAATTGCTGCTGCCAACGCCATCCATTACAAGACTGACTGCATACTGCAAAGGCACAGCGAGAATCCCCACCCACCACAATCGGGCACAGAGGGGTTTGTCGCAGCTGTTGCAAGACCCACCTCCTCCCACTGTTGCCACCATTACAGGGAGCTGCTCTTGCCAGTGCTGTGGCCAGCACTCACAGCTCAGCACTCACAGCACAGCAGCACTCATTACTTGCCCCAGTTGTGTGGGATTTGCTAGTGAGACGGAGTGCAGTGTTCCCACATGGCAAGGAAGAGCAGGCGTGGCTTCGTGAAGCACACAAGAGGTGAGCAACTGCTTGCCCAGCAGCCAGGTAAGGGGGAGCGAGGGAGGAGTGGGTGTTTGGCATATGTGTGAAGGCATTTGAGAATATGCTCAGGTCTTTGAAGAGTTTGGGAGACTGTTTCGTGTGTGCTGAGCTTGGGTGAAATTGAGCTAGTTGCAGTTCTATCTCCTTGCACAGCTCTTGCTGCTAGCTTCTTCCCACTCCTCTCAGAAGAGGATAAGGATTGGGGGAGGATTGGGGGAGGGGTGGGCTACATGAAAACTTCAGTGATAAGGTGGGTATGGAGGAGAGATCTGACGCAAAACAGGGGAGATGCTGCTGTTGCATAATTTACCTTTCGGTTTAAGGCCAATGACCAAGTGACACAACCAAACTGGCACACTGACAAAACGGGTTGGGTAGATCTGTGTAGAGTCTGGTTTGTGGCAGAGGCGAACAGAGAACTTTGTGGGGTGGGGGCCGCCGCCGCCGCCCTGCCCCGACGTAGCGTGCCTCCACGGCACGGAAACGCCCTCCGGTGCTTTTTGGCTCCTTTTTGGAGCCAAACGGCACCAGGGCGGGAGGGCAGGCCAAAACGCAGCCGTTTCTGGCTGCAAAGAGGACGCGACGGGGCAGAAATAAAAATGTTCTGTATTCTATGAAACTTGCATCAAGCAAGCATGTTTACAGTATAATGCATGATGCTAAGGTATGTTTACGCAGAAGCAAATCAATACAACATATGCCCTGCAGCTTAGGACTACAGCGTTAGACTCACCAATTTTAATGCACTGTGCCTTTTGAAGAAAAGTAGTGATACAGTTGGTAAATGATTTCATTCAGGATCACTGCCTTGGCAACTTGGGGATTCAACCCAAACTCCGTTTTCTTCGCTTTTTTATTCAGTAAATGTAACTTAATTTGTCACTGAAACAGCTGTGGCAAAACCAGAAGTTTATACGGCTGTTTATATGGAAACCTGGGGTCAACATGTGGTCTAAAAGTAATATTTTGCTAGGATCACCCCTTCCTCACTCCACAGACTCAGCAATAACTAGTTTCACTTCATGTTGCACTCTACATTCTTATTTGGGAGTCAAATGGCAGAAATCACTTCTGGTCAAAAGCATTCAGTCAATTGTTTTCATCAATCCTAGTGGATACTGGAGACAGGGAGCAGAGAACAGTCCTGTTTTTAAAGAGCCCCATGATTGCAAAAAACAAAATAGAAAAAAGACCCTACTATGGCTTCTCCTGCCCTGTACCTTTACCCTGTCCCATCGCCCACCATCCTTCCCACTTTCTGCTTGCTCTAGGTCGGGAGCCACAGAACCAACAGAAAAGCATCACTTCTGCAGCTCAGGGCCTCTTAAGAGACAGGATGGTTCTCCATGTTCTAACTGGGAAGCCTACCTGGATATTGTTTTCTTTCATTCCCCTTTTCCCTTCCAAGCAAAAGCTGTGCCAGAGATAGCCATTATAGCTTGGTTCTAGGAAAAGAGGGAAAGGCAGTTTTAGAGGTGTCATGGGCTCCTCTCCCAATCACGTATTTTCTGACTGGGTCAAGGCAGAAACAGACACAAAGGTGGCCGTGGGTAAAATACTTGCTCATACAAATGGCCCATGGGCAGCCCGTCATGCATAAATGCTCACAATGTGCATTGACAATGTAAGCAATGTGCAATGCTTCCAATGTGCATTGACCATTCACATGTCAGTAACTGGTGGCCCGCAACAGGTATGCTACACTATATAAACAAACGGGCTCGACTCGCATGGTACGAGTATTTCTATGTGACAGGGAATGCTTATGCACATAGCTGCCTTATACTGAATGAGCTCATTGGTCCTTCTAGCCCAGCCCTGTCTACCCTAACTGGCAGCCCTTCTCCAAAGACTGTGGGAGACCTTTCCCACCCAGCTATTTGAGATCCTTTTCATCTGTAGATACTTGGTGCTGGGACCTTCCTCATTCAAAGCACGTGCTATAGCAAGGGTGGCCAAACTTGCTTAATGTAAGAGCTACATATGATAAACTTCACATGTTTGAGAGCCGAGCGAGAGATATTTGAGAGCCGCAATATTTAAGAAGCATTTAAATTCTTAAATATTTTTACAGTACTTAATGTTTAAACATTAAACTTATATTTTAATCCTGTGGACTTCAGTTTATACCTGGTAAATAATTATAAAGCTTGAAAATTTCTTATTTACCTTTTATATTAATTATGATGCAAAAAGGAGCTCAGGCAACATATTTCCGAGAGCCGCACATTATATGTCAAAGAGCCATATGTGGCTCAGGAGCCGCAGTTTGGCCACCCCTGTGCTATAGCAATGAGCCCTCCAAGCTATAGCAAACACTTTACCAGTGCACATCTGTTTCTTCAGCCCCTGGAGTCTATCAGTCCAGCCCAGTCTATCAGTTTTCAATGAGGACAACAAGACTGAATGATTTCTCCTCCTTACCATCACTTCTTGTGTTGACTGATAACAGTCAATAGATTCAATGGCATTCTTATCCCAGGTGTTGTCTGCTTCTCACCTCCTCCTACTTCCTCTTCTCACCTCCTCCTACTTCCTCAACAACTGATTTGTTTATTCCACACATTTCAACCCCTCCGTTCCAAAAAAAATCAAGGCGATTTACAAATTGACAAATAAAACCATTAAAAAACAAACAGTAAAACCAAACTAAATCAACAACAACAAAAAGATTTCCAACCAGCCTACCACCTATTTTGTAAAGCAGACCAAAAGATTACTCAGCACTCATTAACACCTAAAAGTTTTCTTGAATATGCAGCCTAAACTAGGGTTAGTGCAGACAGATGCCAGGGAGAGGCCAACAACCCACCCACCCCAGGTGGAAAGGACACCGTTAATCTTGGGGGACACCGTTTGTTAAGGAGCAAAGGAGGAAAACATGACACAGACTAGTCATTTTGCAGGGAGCACCGAAAGCAACCTGTCTGCCAAACCAACTTAATTATCACTGTCGGAACAAACACCGTCAGTGGTAATTAAGACCTGTGGGCTGTAGACATTCTCACTCTGGTGCCAATCAACTGATCTGTGTTAGAGGGAGACTAAAGTTAACCTGGGAGATGTATTTAGCCCTCCAACATGGCCATGCACCACTGCAGTTATACCTCTGCTAATAATTGTTGTGGAGCACTGTTGGCTAGAGCTTTTTAATAGGAATAAACATACTTGTCTTCATAATGTTGTTCAAAGACCACCTGAACACCTGCAGCATTACTCTTGCACTTTGAAGTTCATGAAAAAAGCATTCCGTGGGTTGACGTATTGCTACTTCCAAGATTTTTATCAGGTTAACTAAAGAGACTAAATCTTTCCCTTCATCTCACTGGGAAAACATGAGCATTTGTAGAATAAATGGGGATAGAACCTAACCCAGAAGAAACCTGGAAGAAAACTCAATTCTTATTTTGTCTACACTACAGCGTATTGGAACAAGTAAGAAAGATTCCACAGGGGATGTCCTTTACACCTAGGATGACTGGCTGCAAGCGAGCAAGATAACTTGCTTGCATAGAAGGAGGAACCACACCAGTGGTTTGGTTTGAAACTGTGTTCCAAGAAACCATAGGGTTCCTTGGAAACTCACTGGGGATTCCTTGGTGAGGAGATCAATGATGAAAAATATGCTTTCCTGAAAGATAGCTTGGCCAGCACTATCAGTCTCTCTCTGCAGCACACTGTCACACAGGAGTGTTGGGTAGATTTTAAGATGCAGTCTTGGTTCACATAGGTCAACAATGAGACCCACTAAGCCCGGATGGCACTCTGCATGATAAGAGCACATCCTTGAAGGTACAATATGAAGGGGTTCTGTGGCAGACTGGTTGATGTGGAAAGAGATCACTGAAGGCAGAAAACATGAAGACCACTGTTCTACCCACCTTTTAACAGATACAGGAACTCTGTCCTCTATTATACCTGAACACCCTGTTTATGTTCAGTGTCAACTCTTGACATTAGCCATTGCTTTTTACCAAGGGAGTTAGATTCTACAAGAACTTTTATTCATGTAGTAGGGACTGCCTTTGAATCTGATCTCATGTATAGACAATATGTCTTGGGGACTAGGATTCAATTCCCTGCTCTCACTAGTAACAATCAACACCACAGGCTTAATGTGAGATACAGATACAAACAGACATAAATACATTTCCTCCTCTTTTGAGCCTTTAAATGTGATTGCTACACCAAGAAAAGGGATGAGGAGACTGGACAGCAAGGAATGGAAACTGGCTTCCTTGCTTGCGGAGTTTATATTTGTTTAGGAATTTCAGCAATGTGCTGGGCACACAGAAGCAGGATAACCATAATTCCTTCTAATCTTCCCCCTTCATGCAATAAAGGGCAAAATTCATCTGTTTATGTGAGTGACCTTTGGGCTCTCAGGAATTATAAAGAATTTATTGTTAAAGGAGCAAATAGCTGAAGTACAGTTTTATATAACAGTCTTTTATGTGTATGCGCCCCCCCCCCCGCCCCCCCGAAATAGAAGGATCACAAAATATTGTAGCTTTTTCATGCTGGCTGGATTTCTTCTGCTAGGAGGAAAATAATATATCCAGCCGTATCTCTAAAATTATCTGGTCTATTGACTTTTAAGGACTAGTGTCTTAATGAAAAACCTGCTTGTTTTCCCTAACCTTTTAGGGTGAAAGTGACTTCCCTCCTCTTTTCCCTGTTCCCTTGAAATATTTGTTGGATTTGGACAACAAACAAAAAGACACTGTGCCATGAAATGTATTTTAGAAGCAATAAAGAGGAATTCCACTGAATTAGTTTAGTGGTTAATAATTTTTCAAATGAACAAAATAAAAAGTAGGTGACCTCCCCTCTTAGGAATCCATAATCCCCTCCACAGTTCTGACCTCCAAGGAGTGATATTTAGGGCACCTGAATAATTTTATTTCCCTTCAAACATTTGATGAAACAGGATCTGGCCCCCAAATGTTCATGGCACTGTTTATTATATGTTAGGGTGCAATCCTATGAGCACTGAGTTGTACGGCCTTACTTACCGTTGAGTAAACATGCTTGTGATCGCACCACACACCACAGGACTCTGTTGTTCTTACTACAAAGACTATCAAACAAATGTTAAAGACTTCGAGAATTTATTACGAATTTCTAGTCACATTTTGGAAACATTCTGAAAAGCGTCTGGAGGTTTGGCCAAACAGGATTTTTTTAAAAAAAATAACGTTAATGGCCCAATCCTAACTGGCCCCTGTGCCGGCAGAGTGCATGCTCCGCCAGCGCTAGCCAGAGCCTTCCCAAGTGCGCCAGCACAGCAGACACCTGCCAGAGCAGGTAAGTCCTATGCTGGCCAGCACAGCGGGAGAGGGCAGGGAGGGGGTGGAACGGGGCAGAGGGAGGGCGGTGACAGGGGTAGGAGTATGCAGATCGGACCTGGGAGGGGGCGGGATTGGTCACGCTGGTGCACACCTATCCCCCTTCCCAGGCCTGATCCGCCAACACAGATCAATGCGGACTTGTACCAGTGATATCGCTGGCACAGACCTGAGTTGATCCATAGTTGTGGCTGGGGCTTTCCCCGGGGCAAGGCAACAAATGTCCCCTTTCCCCAAGGAGACTTTCCATGTGCTAAACTCCCCCACGGAATGTAGTGTAGCCCGTGCTGACACCACTGCATCGGTGTGGGAAAATTTAGGTAGGATTGGGCTGCCCGAGTGAGTATGAGAAGTGTGCACTGGAAGGATGGCTCTGGAACCTTCTCAACTGTGTGTGTCATAAAGTCATGTTCAATTTTGGTGTCCGCTGGATGCAGGTAGGTCCTGTGCCGGGAGGGCATGGGGAGGGTGGGCCGGGGTGGCGGGGGAGGGGGCAATTGGCCAGCCAGGACAGGGGCGGGGATATCAGTGGCACGCTCTGCCAATATTCAACATGCCTTCCCAGGACTGGCAGACTTTACACTGGCCCCTCAGATGTGTGCCAGTAAAATACCTGGCGCAAATCCAAGGAGGCCCATTGGGGGCGCTGAGGGTTACACCGGGGGAAAGGGATGAATGTCCTTTCTCCGGAGATTTGCCCCAGTTCCACTGGAGTGGAGATCCCGCACAGGATCCAGGGAACGTTACGCAGGATTTGGCAGTTATTGTAGGTGAAATGGGCAGCCCAATCCTACCTAATGGCCCACACACCGACGCAGCAAGGCCAGTGAAGGCTACGTTGTATCCCGTGGGGGAATTTAGCAGGTAGGAGGTCTCCTTGAGGTAAGGAGACAACTGTTCCCTTGCCCTGGTGAAAGCCTCAGCCAATGCTATAGGTGAACTCGGCCCTACACCAGCAGTGTTGCTGGTGCAAGTCCGAGTTGATCCATGTTGACAGATCAGGCCAGGGAAGGGGACAGGATACAGCATGCACCAGTGCCGCCAATTCCCTCCCCTCGCAGGCCTGATCTACTGACCCCCCCCCGTCCTGTCGCCACTCACACCCCATTTAACCCCCTCTCCTCCCTCCCCCTGCGGAGCACTGGACTCACCTACTCCAGTGTGTGTCCTCTGCTGTGCCAGCGCTGCTCATAGCCACTCTGTCACAAAGTGCTTTACGGCACTTTTGCGACAGCTAGTGACAGTGGAGCGCACGCTCTACCAGTGTTATCAAAGGATAGGATTGGGCCCAAAAAAATCAGGTAACATGTTAGTTGCTGAAGCTCAAAGTGGAAAAGACCAGCTGGTTCCACCTCTACATTTGGACCCAAACTCTGGAGACAGGTGTGCAATTTCAGTGCTTCCCTTCCTACAATATAAAGTATGTTGGCCCATATGGCAGACTAGCACAATACAAGATAAATGAGGACTGTTTAGTGTGTATACAGCTATCTCTTGGCAGTGAATATGGGGGTTACTACTAGAGACAAAAAGGTACCTACCTCCCCCTGGAACAGTTCCCACCCTCTAGGCTGCTGGCCTCAGCTCGACACATGGGATTGCTGCCTTCTGGATGATGCCCTGAGAGTTAGCTAAACGATTTTGTAGGGTTTTGCTTCCCACTATTGTGCAAGCTCAGTGCCGGAATTAGGACAAAGCCCCCCAGTTAATTATGCTAAGAGCTTATGGCACACATGTCTGTAACCAATTACCTCTTCATACCATGAAAAATAGACATTTATTTTCTCATGCTACATACAGGGAACTACAGTTCACAGAAGGCCATAAAGAGGATCAGAGCAAGGGATCAGAACAAGGGTTCATCTAATTGAGCTTTCAGCAGCCTATCTTCAATAGTGATCAACTAGTTAATTTATTGATACCTAATATGGAGGTCACTTGCACTGTATATTTATTTTGGGCAATGAAACAATTGGGTCTGACATCTTTACTAGCGTGAAACTGAACCTTGAAGTTCTGAACCTTTTTATTTAATTAGGACTTATGGGACTAAACAAAAGGAGCTTTGACACCAAAAAGGGAAAATGTGGTTTCTGGAGCACAGGGATTTCTTAAGAAGTATGTGAAAGGTGTTGCCACCACAGGACCCCTTGGCATTCATAAATTGTACAACTCTGTTATCATAATTATTCTGCTCAGGTGCTAATGATGTAGGGTAGGAAGAAAAGAATGTTCATTGCGGCTCATTAAAAATGCTGAGTTACTTCTTCTAAATGTTTGTTTTATCTTTTTAAAAATGGGCTTATTGAATTTTTCAGCAAATTGAATAAATAAAAACATACAAAACTACAAAAGCAGGGCTTATCAAGACGTATACAGAACATAAAGAACTTCAGCAGGTATTATACGGCCTCAGAGCAACAAACATAATTTAAATAAATGGCACAATTACCCAAGTGAGTCCTTTCAAAATGATAAATGACAACTAGTTGGACGAGGCACTAAGGGATCTTTGTCAACGAAGCTCAGAAAGGGATACCAGAGCAGAAAGAATCAGGTTTACCAACCCCGCAAGACAAGCAAGCCTTGTGGGTCAATTTTTCTGCTAAAGCTAAGTTCCATATCTTGGTGAACCAGTTAGTAATGGACAAGGTAGAATCATCTTTCCAATGATGAGCAATCTCCAATTTTGCAATTTTTACATATAAACAAGCATAGAGAAGAACTTTGTGGGCACTGATGTCATACGTACTTTGATGTGACACAACGAACATGCTATATGCTTACTTGCACTACTGTTTTGCATTTTCCTGTCTCCCAGCTGTTGTTGAATGCTTAATTTTTATGGTATTCACTAATAAAAACTAATACCTCAACAATGAGACTATAAAGCATTGTTCTTCGGTCATCTACTGTCTACATGGATTTTCACATCAGCACACAAGCTAAGCACTGTGATGTGCAAACAAAATGTTTACCAACCATACAACATGATACATATGATTGCAAATGTCGCTAAACAAACAATTTGGCACTGGGATGCGCTAAAACCTGCTAACATGACCATATCATAAAAAAGAGGATTCAACAGAAAAGGAATGAGTAGTGAAACTAAGAGGGTACATTTTAGTCACCATGCTTTCCCTATAGTAATAGTCACCCTCAAAAGGGGATTACCAATGAGGCTAGGATGAATACGAGGTTACAACCGATACATGACAATTAGTCAAATCCACCTCACTGAAGGTCACAGTTTCCAGTAGAACCCAATGTGACTCACAAGTCAAGCAAGAACAACAAATTGCCCAAGTTGGAAGGCTGCATAATATAATTGCAAACTAAGGACACCTCCCAGAGGCTTCGTTATGGTGGGGGCGGTGGGCCCCAAGCGGCAGGTCGTGGGGGGTGTACCAGCAGCTGGATCTGTTGCTCCTTCCGCCGTTGGGTCCTCTTCGTGCAACTGTTATTGGCTGCATGTTTTGCCCTCCCGCCCGACGGTGGTAGTGCTGCGCGACGGCGGTAGTGCTGTGCAAAGATGACGTCACGTCCCCCAGGGGCGGGCCATGTGGCATCCCGTGGGGGGGTGTATGGCATCTCGTGGGGGGTGTCGCGGCAGCGGGGCTCCCATGAGGGGTATACGGCCGCTACTGACCCCCCTCAGGACACCTTCTCCCCCCAACACATATATGTTGGATTGTTAAACTGACTCTTTTTGCCACAAAAACAAAGAATTTACATACACGTTGCCATTTATCAAAAAACTTAAAAGACAAGTGAATCTGCAGTTTGAGAGAAGAAATTTAAGCATGGTAAAACTAACATTTTGAAAGCCGAGAGAGAAAGAGAGAGAGGCAGGCATTAAGAGGCAGGCATTAAGGCATTTTCGCAGCACCTCTGGAGTGGCGCCGGCATGGAGGCCAGCCATTGCTCATTCCGCCGCTCTCCAGGCCCCGCTCTCCAGACCCCACGCTGCTGGACACTGGTAAGAACTGCACAGGCCAGGCAGTTAGAGGGCATAGGGAGGGAGGGCCAGGGTGACGGGGGAGGGATCGATTGGTCGGCCAGGTCAGGGAGGGGGGTGGGGATATCGGTGCCGCACAGCGCCAATATCCCAGCCCCCTTCCCAAACCTGGCAGGCCTTACACGGCGCGCAACTGAGGAGGCCCATTGGGGCCACTGGGGCTTATACCTCCAGTCTAACATTAGGCTGGATTGCACTGTAAGATATGTCATGAGAGCCACCTATCAAAAGATTTGAGTTTTTTTTTACAAACTGCTGTGAGATTGCACTTTCCTAGAACTAGGGCAGCATTATGTGGAATGACAACTTACAAGTCTCTCTCCTGAAAGAACTTCCAACAGTTTGATAAGCATCCGTCCATCACGAAGATCAGCGTACAAGTCCGTAATTCTACAGGATACACGTGCCAAGTGAGAGTTAACCCACTTTGTGAATGTCTTCTTCTGGACTGCCTCTCGTTCATCTGTGAAAAGCAACAAAACAACATGGCAGAATTTAATCATAAGAAACCTCATATGGGTTGCATGCAAGAAAAGCATGTCCTAATAAGCTCCTTTCTTGAACAGACGGCACTGCCTTACACAAAGTTTGACCACTGGTTCACCTAGCCCAATTCTATCAATTCACAGAAATTTACCTTCTTTATGAAAGTTATCGAAGGACAACAAAATGGACTCTTTGTGCCCTTACTGTCGCTAAAAGATTTATATTGCAAACTTGGAAAGATAAGTGCTGCCAGCCCACCATTTTTCAATGGATGTAGGATCTTTTAATTCTTTCTACATTTGAACCTGTTGCTTACAGAAGACAATTTCATAGGGACAAACCTCTGCATATTTGGAAGCCTTTCGTAGACAATTATCCATATTTAGTATATTTATTTTGCTGGTTATATTTTTTCCTTTCTCTTTTTTGTTTTTTCTTGTTTATTCCTTTTGTCCCCTCTTTTGTTTCCTTTATTATTTTTATCAACATTTGATATTGTGTTTTATGATTTTATTATTGTATTAAGTTATTCATTAATAAAGGAGTTTTTTAAAAAAAATGACCTTTAGCGGGGTGTGTTTTGTTTTGGTTTAAATTAGACATGTGAGATGGCAGTTATAGAGAAGAACCAAAGTTCAGTATCAGGGCACATCTTCGCCTAAGAATTTCCTTCACATAGAGCACTAGATTTGTTTGTCACCTAGTTTTCTATGTAGAGGGAAGTTTTGTATGGAGGCGCATTCAATCATGTGAGTTCCCACCTGCAGCCTTGAGCCACAACCCAGTCACAGGTGTAGCACCCCGTTGAGAACTAGTGCTTGAAGCCCGAGCTACATTGTCCACGGCCGCGTCGCGTCTGCGTTCCGTGCGTGTCTGGTGTCCCGCCCCCAGGTCAAACAACAGGCTCTGATTGGCCAATCAGAGCCTGTCGTTTGACCTGGGGGCGGGACACCAGACACGCACGGAACGCGGACGTGGACAATGTAGCTCGGGCTTTATAGTTCTGGAGATTTTAGGAAAACCCTGGACACAGTTCGCTGCTCAATTATTCAGCAAGAAGTAAACATGCTCCCGCCTTTCATCATTTTAGCAAATGAATGGACACCACTATAATAGCTAGTGCATCATTCCCCCCCACCCCCATCACACCAGTATATTTAATTCAAGGACCCAAGGCACTTATTGATAATCTTGTGGGTCGTACCAAGTTCAATCCTACATCTGATACGATACAGTGTTGGGATAAAAAAAGCAGAGCAGCTTTTACTTCCTGTGTTCCGTGGGAAGCGGATAGCTAATCTCTCTCTCTCTCTCTCTCTCTCTCTCTCTCTCTCTCTCTCTGTGCACAGGCATGTAGATAGATAGATTTCTATTAACCAGTAGTCAACAAATTCAGAGATAAACTCAATAAGGCCTGGTCACCCTCTTCTCAACTGAGGCCATGGGAGTCTCCTCTCCATTTATAACCTCAGAATGGCAACTTCAGCTTGTCCCTCTAGGTCAATTTGTCTCTTGCAGGCTAACTACTTGCTGAAGGATCAAGAAGTTTGGCTTGTGCTCACACAGGATGGACTCGAGTCAGAGACAATGAGTGCTGCTTATGAGCTGGCAGGTTTTACCTCATCTGAAGTGAGCGTATTTCTAAGGGTACTGAAGGAGAATGCCACACTCTGGGATATGCTCTCCCTTCAAGTGCTGGGGGAGAAGGCCAGAGTCAGAAGCTGCATAGTACCCTGACTGAGCAGCCTATGACTCTGGCACACCTTTTCCATGCTTCATGCACAAGAGCCCTACCTGGAAAAAAGCAGCAACCCATGCTAAATGAGAGGAGAAGGCAGCTTCAGGGAGTGAAATGAGGCAGAGCCTCAAACTGGTATTCAAAAACAATGACTGGCATGTAAATAGCCTGCTACAAAAAGCATTACAATTTACCTGTGGCGTTTTAGTGACTATTTTATTTTATTGTTATAATTGATTTATTACATAAGCTGCCTTTGGCATCAAATGACAGAAAGGCAAGGCAAAAAATGCCAAAAATGGGACAATCCTACTCACCCCCTGGGCAGGTGCAGAGTGTCCTAGGTCAGTGCAAGCTGTCGCAAGAGCGTCATAAAGTGCTTTTCAACAGCATAGGAGTTTGTTGCGCCAGTGCGAAGATCTGCACTGGCCCTTGAGCAGTGGCACACCCTGGACCTAGTAAGATCCAAGCAGGGCAAGAGCAGAACAGGGCGGGGGGAGGACGGGGAGGGTTGTGGGTTGTGGGGAGGGTGGCGATGGGGGCGGGCAGATTGGGCTAGGGAGGGGGTGGGATCAGTGAGGCTGGTGCACACCACATCCCATCCCCCTTCCTGTGTCTGTTTTCCCAACACGGATTGCTTGGACCTGCACGAGCGATTAAATAAAATTAATATAGAATGCAGAACAAATTGCTAAATATATGATGCCAGGTGGAGGATATATCAGTACCTTATGTGCTGTCACCTGAACAACTAAAAATGTATAAAAAGAGTCCACCACACATCAAGCAGAGATCCTCTAATAATCACACTTCAGAAACAAATTATTATTATTATAAGTGCACATGTTCCAGGATTTGTGGTGATGCATAGTTGATCATGTAACACTACATAATGCACATACATAGCTCACCAGAGATCAGACATTTACTGAATTGCTTCAACATTTCATATTTTTTCATGTGTATATATTTGATATATGTTATTAATGACAATACTCCAAAAGAAAATGTTATAATTGGGTAATTTAACAGGTCTCAATTAAGCATTATTTCTACCAGTCTTCATTTCTCCTCTTCTCTCATAGCAAAAATTACACAGGCACATTTCCCAACCTTTGGGAGATTTGGAGTGTGCTGAAATTAGTAGGTTTTGTGGTTTTGGGCCCAAAGCTAGTGAGCAACTACCTCCAATAAGAAACAGGACTCGGTTTCTCTTTAAAAACAAACAAAAAGTGACTTCATCTTTGCTTGTGTTTAACTCTGCCCCATGATTATAAAGTACACCCAACTTCTATTGCAATATCAGGACGTGAAAAATCCCAAGGTGAAGCAGAAGAGGGCTAATAACTTGCGCAGCCAGAGCAGGGAGGCAGCCACTTCATTAGAAAGCACAAACCTCGTGTCAGCAATGCAATACTGCAAAACAACGAGAAATGAAAAAGTGGCATCTTGAAACTGGAGTTGTTCTTACAGCACTATGGCACAATGCCATGCGTTCCCTGGTTTGCTAAATCGCAATGCAGGGGAGTGGGGCGGAAAAAGGGTATCCTCTTTACCCACCTACTTAAAAGAGTACTGTGCTCAGTCAAGGTGTAAAATTCAATATGCTCTGCACAAACCCCAAATACTGTATATGTTCATGAATCCATTAAACTCTTTTAAATCAAGAAGATGCTTCTGTCTACCTATTCATTACTCTCTTTGACAAATGACAAACAGGTGAAGAAACGGCAATCGATGGCCCCAAAACCATTAAACGCAGAGCAAAACACAAATGGTTTGAGGCTCAGCTCATACACTTATCAGATCAATGTCAGCAGAGTACAGGACTGGCAACCCTCCCCCTCCACCACACACATAACATACGGTCCAGGTACTCCGCATGGAGATCTGTACGCACTATTTGCGCGATTCTCCTCTCCTTTTCAGAAGAGAAGATCATGCTTACAGACTTCCATATGGAGTGCCCATGTCAGCTGTTAGGTTATGCATATGCAGTAGGGAGGGCTGCCCGCCCACTCCTCCACCATATACAGTATCACCAGTCTAGCCAAGAAGGCTCAATTCTGTGCTCCAACAGGAGGGACTGAACATGAGGGCCACAGCTCAGTATTGTGTGTGCGGGCACGCCCATCCCTTGAAAAATAAATAAGCACTTATTTTTCATGCCTTATTTTAACACACACACACACACACACACACACACACACACACACACACACACACACACACACACACACACACACACACGTCGCCCCGGGCCCCACACCCTCCTAGGGATGGCCCTGTGTGCAGGTCATCAGTTCAATCCCCGGCATCTCCAGTTTAGAAAAGGACTCAGACAGTAGTGCTGGGCAAGATCTCAGACTTTGGCAATTCAGAGTAGACAAGATTGAGCTGGTTGGTCCACTAGTAAGAAACATCTTCATGTTGTCAAAATGAATGGAGATGGCAATAGTCACTCCAGGAATGTTTAATAACGGAGTCTGGCAGAGGCGCTTGTGAATCTTACACAACGGTGAATTTGGGCAAGAAGCTGAAGTGGTGAAGCCACTACACAAAGTTGCTTTAAAAATAAATAAATAAATGAAAAAGACAAGCTGACTCTTCATTTTAATACTCTTTGTCACGGACACATAGCAAGGTCATGGCACGCTGCCTTCTCGAAAAAGTACAAAATCTGGGTTGGGCCAGGAGGCAGCGTGCTGCAGTGCTGCCTGATGTCTGTGATTCATCACAGCACTGAAAGGCACCGTCATTACACTAAAAAATGCATGGTGCATGTGAGTACAGTCAGTTATCTCTTCAATCATTAATGCTGGAGCTCATGTTACAGATGCCACAGGGATGCTGGAGAGAGCAGCCTCCCTACAGAAAGGTTCTTGATTCAGTCCCTGGCATCTCTAGGCTAGACTGGCAAAGACTCTCTGACTGAAACCCTGGTGTTTACTGACAGTCAGTGTAGAAAATACTAAGCTAGATGGACCAATGGCCTAATGGAAGGCAGCTGTGTATGTTCTCCAGATGGGCCATTGACGCCTTATATAACATGATGGCCTAAGACACTGGATGTGCTCTTGCAAATATACCTGCCAATATGTGCATGATTTGCCACAGGGAGACTGCTTTCAGAACTGCCCTTCTGGCAACAGTGAGTCCAGGCTCTTAGTCTTCTAAACCCTGTGGTTAAATAATAAATGCTATCTTAAGTACGGCACTTATTTTCCAGTGTTCTTTGCAAAATATCACATGCATGGACCCCTGCCTTAACTCAGTAATTTTCACATTATGTCCTTTTTATTTCCTTATTTCGAAGTTTCAGACAAAATACACAGGCCCAGCTGCTTAGAGAATGTTCTGTCAGCCTCCCTGAGGGAAATGTTCAATGCATGGACAGGAATTCCCAGCTGTACTGTAGTCACAGAAATTTCTCCTCCTCGTCCCACAAAATGGGGAATCCCCTGCATGTGTTTTCACACACTGAGCACATTCAAAGTCAGATACTAACATTTGTAACCCAGATTTCAGGAACTTCATGTCATAGGGGCCCTGGTGTGGGCAGAGTTTCACGCTGAGACCATTTCAAGACGCTTGCTTGCGTCGGTATGGGAACACAGCTGCTGCAGTCTCTGCGTGGAGCTTAACCAGAGAAGAGCTCTTCGTAGGTGGTTTTCTCTCACCACTTTCAAACTCATAAGGCGAACGGACAATTTCCAAAGAATTAATTTTTTTTAAACTTTCTACAGAAACACATTCTTCCTAAGAACACATTTTTCCACTACGGAGCTCCATAAAGTTCCAGCACAAGTGAGGGAGCCCTGATACCCATAATAAGCAGGCCAGGGGCACCGTCCCTTGTTCCCTCCAATGAACATCAACAGGTCTCACCTCTAGGTATTCATCTAATCCTTTTCTCAAGACAACTGCGCTACTGGCCATCATAGTCGCCTGTGGAATGAATTCCATGCATTTAAATTATACACTGTGTAAATACACGTTCTTTTGCTTGTCCTAATACCAAAATTTAGAAAGAGAGACTTAAAACAGAGGCTTGCGGATAGAATGAAAACACAAGAACGACATCCAACCACTGCATAAAAGCAGCACAGCAGAGAGAATTTGAAAAAACTATGACATGCAAGAACACAAACACACACACACACACACACACACACCACTTCTACTGTGTTCTTGACCTGTGTTTCCCAAACCTCTGAGAAGAGGGAAGGTATTTTTCCCCATTTATCATTCATAGCACGTTAGCAGTCCTCACATGGTATACTATTTCTTTATTTGATTTATTTACTTAGTAGTTTTTGCAAACATTCTACCCTCCAGTTTAAAAAAATTCCTGCCAGTTTATAATTAACAATTCAAACAATCAGATATAGAAAGATATCTATATATATGCACACATGCATGCACGCACACGCACGCGCGCACACACACACACACACACACACACACGCACGCACGCACACACACGTATGCCGTAGGACACAGTTTAGTAATTACTGGTTCAGGGTCTCTATTAAAAAAATACTCATTGTTAATTAGACCATTAGCTAGCCAGGCATGGAATATCAGGGTCTGGTAACCAAACTGGGTTGTAAGGATGGATAAAAACTTTGTATCTCCAGGGGAAAAACACAGGCGTTGAGAGATTTTGAAGCTTTCTAATTAAAGCCAGAGGATATGGGTGGAGCAGCAAATCTCTGATAGCTTGCAATAACATTGGTTTCCCGGGGTGTGTGTGTGTGTGTGTGTGTGTGTGTGTGTGTGTGTGTGTGTGTGTGTGTGTGTGTGTGTGTGTGTGTGTGTGTGTGTGTGTGTGTGTGTGTTGGGGGGAAGGGAGACAGACAATATGAGCATCAAGCAAAGGGAAGTAGCTGTCCAAGTTTGCATTGATAACGCAGTCACAGACTTATCTCCAGGCAACACTAAAGAGAGACATTTCCGCTAGACGGAAACCCCAGAGGACAATACTATCCAAATGCAGGGCTAGTAACATGGGATTCATAGTTGAGTTCTTCTCAGAGGTATTGCCTACAGACGCTTGGTAAATTAATATGGCAAATATAAACCAAGTGACAGCAAGTCTCCAGTGAACACTGAGGTTAAACTCTATCTTTGCTGTGGATTTTTTTTGTGTGGTCTTGGTCATCACTCTTTCAGGCACAGTTTTATTAAATGGGAATAAAGGGGGTCTACGTGGGTTGTTCTGGAAGGAAAGACTATAATGATTTTTTTTCTTTCAAATTAGAAGAGTGATTTAAGTGGCTATTATTAGTAGCAGAGGTATATGCATGATTTATCTAAATACGGTAATTTAAGTAAACAGAACCAGTTCTTGCTGAAACTAAAGATGAGCGATTCCAAATGTCTTAAATGGCCTCGAATGACCACTGCCTATTTAGGGATACCAAATCAGCACTCCAGTCTTCATTACATTTAGAAGTTAACTCCCAGCCATTTCAATGGGCTTCTGACTTCCAATTAACAGTAGAAGTTCAAAGGACAGTTTGTGCGCATGTAGAAGCAAAAGCAAAGCAGCCCCTGCTACGTTCTGACCAGCTGCTCTTGAAATTTAGGGTGGAGGAAACCTTATTCATCACATATTGTGTCGCACTCTTCGTCGAAGAAGCTTAGGATGCCACACATGGATGTAGGTTGCCCCACTTCAGCCTCACAACAACTCTGTGACATACATGTGTGACTGGCTGAATATCACCCAGTAACTTTCATGGATGAGCTGGGATTTGAATTCTCATCTTTCCAGACAAAGTCCATCCCTAACCATGACATCACAATGGCTCTGAATACCTCACCTCCAAACAACGGTCCGCCTACCCCACTTCAGGAGTGCCCCCCAAAGAAGCCAAACAAAGGACAAGCATTTTTCTATTATGTGTGGTGTGGGCTGAATATCTGTCGGGCTTTGAATAACAGCACTGAGGATAAAAAGGTGAATCAAATTCCATTCTCTTATGTTGTGGCAGTTGGTGGACTTTGGTCATGTTTGATTATTTAGCAACAGGGCCATTTCCTTCTGCAACACTGGAAAGGTTATGGTTCAGTTTGCTTTGGACTATTTTCTGCAATGATATGAGGAACTGGCAAAGAGGATAACATTATTGCCCAATAACTTTACTGAGGTCACGGAGCTTCCCAAACCTGTAATCTTCATTCATCATTTATATGGCATTTGTACCAAGCAATTTTTTATGAATTCTTGTCTAACTCACAACACAATCCCATCTAGCAGGATGCAGCGACACACATAAAGCGCCCATCGCATCCTATGCAGGATTGGGCCTGCCCCGGCACAGCCAGCGGCCTCTTCAGGGTAAAGGAATGTTTGTCCTTTTACCCCAAGTAACACACCAGTTGCCCCGATGGGCCTATTTGAATGCACGCCAGCAATTTTGCTGGAGTACATTTGAGAGGCCCATGCAAGGCCCAACAGGCCCAGGAAGGGGGATAGGCTATGGCAGAGGAAGCTTCCAATTCCTCCCCCTTCCCAGGCCCAATCCTCCAATTCAATCCCTCCCCAGAATGCCCTGTTCCGCCCTCCCTCCACCGCCTAGCAGGGACTTACCTTTCCACTGCGATGCTGCTTGTCTTCTGAGGCACTGGAGGAGTGGCACAAGCCTCTCCGCCAGCACCGCTTACTTTTCGGGTGCCGCAAACATGCCTTGCTGCATGTTTGTGACACCCTAGACCGGCGGAGCAGTCACTACTTAGACAGAATTGCACCATCAACTTATTTATTTTTCACATTTTATACCGCCCTTCCTCCAAAGAGCTCAGAATGGTGTACATAGTTCCTTCCCTCCTATTGTCCTCACAACATCCCTGTGAGGTATGTTAGGCTGAGAGATAGTGACTGGCCCAAGATCACCCAGAAAGCTTCATGGCTGAGCGTGGATTTGAACCTGGTTCTTCCTGGTCTAAATCAACACCAGAACCATTACAGTTTTTAATGTAAGGCATGACTGTAACAGTGGCTGCTAAAACTTGAACCCAAGTCATAGCCTGATACTCTGTCTACTGTTCTATGTTGGATCTCACTGAGACAATGAAAAGGACAGATTTCTAAAACCCTTTCACTGAGAAAGGGTCTTAGACAGTTGTTGGCTCGGGACATCCTTACACAAATCAGTTCTCCACTGAGCCTATCAAAGTCAAGTCAATGATTTTACGCCAGTGTAATATGGCCACCGACTCACCCTTGCAGCGTGATTAAAAAGTAAGGTCAACAGCGCAACAGAGGAAAACAGGGAAACAGGCACATAACTGTGAAGGAGTTTCAGGATGCAGGATATTACATTGAGCCTTGTGTTTTCTCAAGACGCAAGATGTGGAAGTACGCCTTGCATCCCACACACCGCTCCACAAATTCCTACAATTCCTGAAGGTTTTCCTGTCAAAGAAGATGCCCTTGAAAATATACTGCCCTGCAAGGATCAACAGCTTCTGTTGCTTCTCCTCTAACGTCTGTGAAACAATTGCTGATATGCAGAATCTTTAAACAAAAGCAGAGTAAGTGTAAGCTGGAAAATATTTTTTGCTCACAACTGGATCTGCCAATTAGGAAGCCCAGAATGGCCCCCACCTGAGTTGACAGCATGGGCACATCTGTATCACTACTATGGTGCAAAGTCCAGTCTTGCCTTGGACATACTATTCTCCTTTGTGCAGCAAGATTTGTGTTTTTCTCCCATGGTAGAGCACTCAAACATGACTCCTCCCTCCCTATTTGCAGTATGAAGTGGTATAGTTCAGGCAAAGCTTTAATGATTTTGTGGATTGGAGAAACTAGTCCTTAGTACCTAACCACCAAGAGAACAACTCCAAAACATACAGTTGAAATTTCCACAGAGCCATTTGCAAATGACCAACTAACTAAATAACCTGAGATTATTTATAGTAAGAGTGTACCATCCTTCATGTCACGGATTAATGCCACCCATATTGCACAGCTGGGGGCAGGGGGAACACTCCTGATTCTTTATTAGAGAAAATACAACCCAAATTAAAACCTTCATCTGTGAGTCACATCACAAGAAACATTTTGCCCACAAGCTACAATTTGAGGAGCACAGAATTATAAGGTAGAGTTTCAAAGGCGAGCCATGGTACTTAGGTGTCCCATCCCATCCCCCTCCCTGTCAGCCAGGGCCCAGTTGGAAGGCGGACTTTAGTAGCTTATACTGTGTGCTGATTTTAAATAGTAATTTACATAAACGCAGCTTTCAAGCAGACTAGAGTAACCAATTCGAAGCTCCTTTGGCTATGATCAGACAGACGGACTTGACCGACTGTTTCATCTAGTCTATGGCCGTATACTCTGGCATGCCCAATACACACCTTAGCCAGTCTTTCTAGTGGATGTGCAGTTTACTGCTATCACATCAGGTTACTGATGGAGAAATTTTCAAATGCAGCCACTGAAAAATGGTCACAATGAAAATATCTTATAATACTTCAAGAAGATGCTCAGGTTTGGAAGCGTCCAAAGAACAAGGTCTCCAGATGCAGGACAGCTGCTAAAGGTATCTTCACATCAGGCTCTCTATCATATTAAATCCAAATAGTCCTTATATGTACCCAAACTTGTGCGTATTTCACTCTAGTTCAGAGGCAATAGTAACCCAAGCAATGTGTCCTTTATAAATTTATGCTAAATTTGTACATGTGCGTATTTTACATAATTAACTGCCATGGGGAGGAGCCAAAAAGTTAATGCAGCGTAATAAAGCCCTGCTCTATAAACTCTGGAAGTCCTGCTCAACTTTTCGTCTGGTATTGAAGATGGTCTCACATTTTCAAGCTTGAGGGCTAAAAGTTTGCTTTTGCAAAAGCCTGAATGCTGAGGTTTCTCAGACTGCTGAATCCTGTGGCTGCCATGAATTCTAGCATTTGGGCCACACAATTACAGAACTGCAACATACTTCTTTTATTTATAATTTGTTTTAAGAATTTGTATTCCACCATGCCAATAAATGATTAAAGTAGCTCACAACACAGCGATGAAAACATAATAAAACCACATACAAAAACAATTAAAAGGAACCAACTACATAGATTTAATACCACAGCTGATAAAAACCACAGCTATGGGCATGAAAGGGCAGATTAACAGCCCGCTCCTGCACAAGATGCACCGGCCTGCCTAAGTGGCTGGCCTCTGCATCCTGTGCAGGATGTGGCCCACGCTGGCAGGGCCGGAACCCGCTTCGGAGGAAGGGGACGATTGTCCCCTTCCCCCGGTGTAAGCCCCAGCAGCCCCAATGAGTCTTCTTGGATGCGCACCAGCTATTTAGCTAGCACACAACCGGGGAGGCCGTGTAAGGCTAGCCAGGCCCAGGAAGGGAGCTGGGATATCGGCACAGCCTGGCCCCCTCCCCCGCCACCCCAGCCTGCCCTCCCGCCGCAGGATTTACCTGTGTCCGGCAGTGCCGGGTCCGGAGGGCAGCGGTGTGAGTGGTGCTGGCCTTGGTGCCGGTGCCACTTACACCCAAGGTGCCGTGAAAGTGCTTTACGGCTCTTTTGCGATACCTTAAGCCAGCAGAGCGCGCACTCTGCCGTCCTTTCTTTAGGATTGCGCCCTTCAAGTCTGAGAGATTAGAACAAATTTTGTCTGGTGCTAAAAAGGTAGCAATGATAGCACCAGGAAAATTCTGGAGGGATTTCACATTTTGGGTCACCACCAAAATGACCCTCTCTCCAGGAGTCACCTGCCTTTCCTCTGATGGGGTACTCAGAGAAGGGCTGCCATCTCTGATGGTAGTTTTTCCGTTTTACAGGTGAGGAAGAGAGGCTGAGAGAAAAGCTTTGCTGAGGCCAGTTCATCAAGCCAACCGCAGAACTAAGATTAACCCACAAGTCTCTCAGCCCAGCTTCTAATATACTACCCTATTGACCAAATTGGATCCTTGAATACATAACGGGAGAAGCTTTAGAATTTAATCAGCGGCCAGGACAATTCTGCTTCTTCCTCTTTGATTCCACTTAAGCTTCACAGAGATAACAAGTTATATAAAAAGAATCTGCAAACAGCACACTGAATTAGCTCGAACCCAATATAAAAAACAAAACACCCTCTTCTCTTCTGCTCGGGGAGCCGGCTGTTTGATGCCCTGACAGCAGGAGGGCATAAGAAAACCAGCCATCTGGGAAAGGCACCAAGGCCTCACATACCAATACACACAACAGAAAAGTCATCCGAGGTTATCGTTTCAAGTGACGGTTAAAATGGAGGTTATTTTTAATCAAAAAAAGAGGAGCAAATCACAGTTCTAAGCCATTTTACAGAGTAAAATGAGTAAAAATTGTCATGGGGAGTAAATTGCTCGCAGAGTAAAATGTGAGCCAAGACTCCATCCCTAGATGGGCAGCCTGATCCTATCCAGCACTGGGGCTGAGTTGGCGCCAGACCCACAATGTATCCTGTGCTGGAGCCGAGGGTCTCCTCCGAGTAAGGGGACATTCGTCCACTTTACCCCAAGTAAAGGCCCAGCCTCTGCAATGGGGCTACTCGAGTCCACGCCAGCTCTTTTGCTGGCACAGACCCGAGAAGCCCGTGTAAGTGAGACAGGCCTGGGAAGGAGCACAGGATTCAGCATTCACCGGTGACGCTGATCACCCCCCCTCCTGGGCCTGATCCGCCGCCCCCCAACCAGCCTTACCTGCGCCGGCGTGCAGGGCTTCTGAATGCGGCACCAGCAGGATGGTGCAGGCTTACTCACAGTGTGCCCCAAACATGCTTTACAGCATGTATGCGACATCCTAGGCTGGCACTGAGGCCGCAGTCCTGGTGCCGAGGCCTTAGCACCAGCAAAGATCAGGATTGTGCCGTTCGAGTGCAATCTTATGCACACTTACCTGGGAATAGGCCTCACTGAACACAATGGGACTTACTTCTGAGTATGCCTGCCAGACTGGAGTGTAAATTGTTCCATCACATTTGATGGACATTTGATCATGATATACAGTCAAGCAAAGCCTGCTAATGGCATATAATGGGGTACAATTTGAAACACCACTCATTAATTAAAAGTAAATTTACACATTGGGTATATACTTCCTCTCATTTTTTCAGAACCTGCTGCCAACCAATTTTAGCTTCCTCAAGAATGCCCAGCAAGCCCCATTGCTGATTCAAACCCCCAGATTCCTCTACCTGGCTCCTTTTAGCAACTCTCAGTTTCGAGCTTTGAAACAAGCAGACGTATGGGGTACCTGAAAAGATAGGAATCTATTTCTCCAGAATCATCCTCATTTCGGTACCTGGCCACACAGGCTGTATGTTGGCCCCGCTGCTCCCCCAGCTGCTATAGGGCAGGGGGGGGCGTGGCAGGAGCCTGAGGTCCTCTTGAACTAGGGGGATCCAATGTGTTCCATGAAAAGCACAGTCAGTCTCCGGTCCCAGGGAATGGTTGGAAGGTCAAAAATACAACCACCATGCTGCAGTAAAGTAGGTCAGTATTTGAATGGGAGACTGTCTGGGGCAGGACATCAATGTCAAAAATACCAAGTGGATGAAAGCCACAGTCAAGATGCTCCGTTAGCTAAGACCCATTATCCTAATTTTCAAAAGCATCCCTTAACAAGGTATTTTTAAAATATGGAAACTGAAGCGCAGATAGGGAGTTGCCTAAGGGTGCCCCCTGGCCAAACTAGGATTTGAACCCAGAGCTTCCTAGATTCAAATGTTCCAAATTTATGTGTGTGCATCCTTTCCTATGACATTTTAAACTAAGCCCCCATGTTTGGTATTTTTCCTTCTGGCATCTGAATCTTTCTGAAAACAAACTCAGGTTTTCCTGCTGTGTGTGGAAGTCCGGAGGGGGGGGGGAAGAGAGAGAGAGAGAGAGAGAGAGAGAGAGAGAGAGAAGTGACACAATCTTGGTTTCACCACAAGAGACTGGAGAAAACCATGACACCACAAAAACAGAATGCAAAAGGTCACAGAAACAGAACTGGAAAATAACAAAACTGCACTTCTTACTTAACAACCAAATCCTATGCACTCTTACTCAGAAGTAAGTCAGATTGAATAAGGAGGGCATACACCCAAGTGTGCACAGGGATTGCAGCTGAAGATAGCTGGCTTAAAGGACAGGAACATAATGCAAGTACCGTATTTCTTCGAGTCTAAGGCGCCATCGATTCTAAGGCGCACCTTTACTTTCAGTACCACCAGCAGGGAAAAAAAAAATCCATCGATTGTAAGACTCACCTCCCTTCATTGAATCTACCTGCTCAGCACCAACTCTCCCCAGCATGTCTCCTGCAGCTGAGGATGTCCGAGTGCACTGCCTTTGCATAGCATTTCTGGCCCTGTCAGAAAGTGCCATTTCCTTCGTTACCTGGGCTTGGGGGAGCTTCAGGGAGGCCTGCGCAACCCTCTGCAGGCCTCCCTGATCTTCAGTTTGGCGAAAAACAGCGATTTTTGCCCATTTCTGGTTTTCGCGAAAACTGAAAATGGCTGAAAATCACCGGTTTTTTTGCCGAACTGAAGATCGGGGAGGCCTGCAGAGGGTTGCGCAGGCCTCCCTGAAGCTCCCGCAAGCCCCAGTAAGTAAGAAGATTTTGGGGTGCTTTTGGGAGACCTTCGATTCTAAGACGCACCCCATTTTTTGAAATGCTTAATTGGGAAAAAACATGCGTCTTAGAATTGAAGAAATACGGTACTTTGCTTGAAACACATTGCCTCCCTCTCTCTCCAAAAGGTGAATACAATATTTGCAGCGGAAACAGCTCTGTCAACGTGAGGAATGCCAACGCTTCGACCTCAGTCACTTTCATTGTTTTTCACAGGAGTTCTGTAGGCATTGTCTTGGGAGAATAAACTCCCCCCCCCATTCCTTTGTTTAGCAAGGGTAAACATTCCTTCTTCCCTACCCTCTCCCCCCTCACCTTGCAGTGTTTCCCTGACCCCAAAGCCTGGAGACTCACAGAATAGGGTGAGAAAATATTACTATGGCTGTCTTTGGTGTAATCAAGTTGTCAGTGAAGGTTCTTCTTTGCCAAAGTGATCCCGTGTTTTTGTAAATGTAAAAGTTAATGGGGCCATCTAATTAATGGGTTAATGGGGCCATTTTCTTTTGACCTGTGTATGCCAAGAGGAAGCCACCAGGCTATCTAACTGGGCAACTCTGCATTAGATCTTGAACTGATTAAATCAATTTGGCCTATCAGTTGAGCACACACAGTGTGTGTTTTTTGCCTTCCACCGCTAGGAGCACTGGAGAGCTGTCTTTTTTCCTCCTTCCGGCACGCTCACGATGCTTCTTTTTTTGCTCCTAGCACACTCGCCATGCTAGTAGTTTGAACTGCGAGCTCGAAGCTAGAAAAGATGGTAGCCTCATGCACCAATAGGAAGGCTGCTTGGCTGTAAAGGAGCTTGGGAGATGTAGTATGAGGGATGAGGAAATAAAGATGGCAGCCTCATGCACCAATAGGATGGCTCCTTGGCTGCAAAGGAGCTTGGGAGACGTAGTGCAAGGGACAAGGAGCAACAGCAGCCATTTTGATTTTCGATCATTTCCGTTCTTGTGGAGAGCCACGCTTTCAGCATGCTACAAAAAAAGAAAAACAAACGCAGCCACAGTCTTCCGTAAGCAAAGAGACAAGTTGGTGCGCTAGTTAGACTGTCAGACTAGGACCCGGATGACCCAGGTTCAAATTGCAACTCAATCATGAAGCTCCTCAGATAACTTTTGGCCAGTCACTCTCTCTCAGCACAATCAACTTTGCAAAGTTGTTCTGAGGATAAAATGGGGTGGGTGGGGAATGTGTGGCAGCTGTCTGTGGGAAGAACAGTGTGGCAGGTGTGGCCCTGACCAAGATACCATATTTCTTCGATTCTAAGACACACTTTTTTTCAACTTTAGCAATTCAAAAAGGGGGTGCGTCTTAGAATCGAAGGTGTCAAATTGCACCCCCTTACTTACCCGGGCTTGTGGGGGCTTTGGGGAGGCCTGCGCGACCCTCTGCAGGCCTCCCCAATCTTCAGTTCGGCGAAAAACCGGTTTTCGGCCATTTCCGGTTTTCGCGAAAACCGGAAATGCCCGAAAATAGCCATTTATCGCCGAACTGAAGATCGGGGAGGCCTGCAGAGGGTCGCGCAGGCCTCCCTGAAGCTCCCCCAAGCCCCGGTAGCTCCCCCAAGCTCTGTAAAATTGGATCGGCGAAATGGAGTAGCAGGCAAGCTGGGGAGAGTTTGAAGGAAGGAGGTGCGTCTTGTAATCAATGTTTTTTTTTTCCCCTGCTGGTGTTCCTGAAATTAAGGTGCACCTTAGAACTGACGGCACCTTAGACTCGAAGAAATACGGTATATTTATTCTTTACAGTTATATCCCGCTTATCTCCCATGACAGAACTCAAACCTGGACCTCCCAGGCCCTAGACCTATTGGCCAGACCGAGCTTACCGGTAGCTTCAGCAAGTTAGCAATATATATCGTATCCCCTCAGACCATGCCCGCTGGGGTTATCTCCCCTACTCCTGGATTTGGTCTAGAGCAGTGGTGGCCAACCTTTCAACATGAATGCTGGCCCTTTAAATGGTTGCATAGGTGAGGGCATTTCAGCAGGTGCAGCTGCTTTAGCAGCACCATCAGCACTTTCAGCTGCCAGGATTCTGGCTTCTACACAACTCTTAAGAACACAGTAGCCCTAATGGTGGAAGGTCGGCCACCCCTGGTCTAGAGGGTGGGTGCCTCTGGGAAGGCTTGTTCTTCACCCCCACTGCACAGGCCGAGAGAGCCAGAGTCTAAGTAGGGATCAGGTGTGGGGTGAGGCAGTCTATTTCTTTGTTCTGAATCAAGGGCAAAAGATCTACACCTGGAAGTCCGCTCTGCTCCAGCTGCAAAGAACTTTCTTCAAACATGTTTGCAAGCCATCTCATGGACCTAAACAGTGGAAATGTGGGATATAAATCGCTTCATCAAATAAATGTCACCCCAAACACCTTGGAGAAGCAGGTGGGATCAAAACTGTGTCCTCACTGGCGTCACTACAGGGGGGGTGGAGCTGTAAGTTCTTCCGTGATCGGAGCCTCCGTTACATGGAAGAATGAAGAGCCCCGTCCCCGCGCCTTCCGACCCAGTCAAAGCGGTGAATGCGCGTTGTTTTCACCGCTTTGAATGGGTCGGAAGGCGCGGGGGCGGGGCGCTTCATTATTCCGTGTAACGGAGGCTCCAATCACGGAAGAACTTACAGCTCCGCCCCCCTGTAGTGACGCCAGTGTGTGTCCTCACCCATGCTTCCCCTTGAAAATGCTTCATTTTAAGCTATCTTTAACTGTGACAGGCTTTACGACAGGATGTGCAAAAAATGGTGGGGGTGCGTGGGCAGGGAAATGTTCAGTTTTCCCCTCCCACCAGCTGTACTTCAAAAAACTCCCACACGTACCAGCTTGGTAGTAGGGATTCAGCAGCAACCCAACCCTGACACTTTCACACATAGGTTGGCTTTTATGGCTGGCAGTAAGTAAGGAAACAGTTTGAACTGTTTTCCTATTCAAATGATGCAATTTTTAGAGTTGGAGCTAATTTTTTATTTAAGAGAAGCAGAAAAAGTATCTGAATAATCATGGTGCCAGTTAGACGTTAACAATTTTTCTATTCTCATAGATTGGATTCCTAACTGTGATGCACAGTTTGTCACTATGGAAACCAAATGGAAAAGAATACATTTGCATTAGGTAATTACTGGCTAAGCTAAAGAGGGAACTGCACAATGTAATATGGTGTGAGCACTACAGAAATGTGATGATCCGAGCAGATATTAGCACACTTTGAAATCTCCCAGTTCAAAAGCATATCAAATTATTCAGTGGGTTACAGCAAAAATTGCTTTTACTGACTGAAGCAATTTGAGGGCTTTTTGCATAAAATGATTTGCAAAAAAGAGAGATTAAAAATGTTAATGATACATAATGAGATTAGGTGCCGATATGGATTGAGAAGCATTTTAAAAATACCTTTTCCCTGACTCTATTCTTACAAGTCATTCTGTGTTAACAGCTATGAAGCTCACTTATACACATAGCCAAAGGCTGATAGAATTGGAATGTTTAAAGGCTGTTTCAGAGAAACGTGAAAATAGACATGTAAAAATTACACCACAGCACAAATGAATGTGGAGGTCCATCTCCTGTTCTGCTCCAGTTACCAGGTAGAACCTGCACTGACAGTCACCAGCAGTCACCAGCAGTCCAGTTACATCTCTTCCCACCTTTCTTTTCTCATCCACAAGTGTTTCCTTAGCAATCCTCCATGTCTCCTCACCTCTCAGAACTGCCAGTTTCCTGCTGCTCCCAAAGCAAAGCTTCCAAAGTGCAGGTCATTTCCCGCTGAAGGATGAGAAACAGCCCCAAGTCCAACTCTCCAATAGCTTATCTTCTCTTGTTTTTTTCATGTGGCGGAATGCTATCTTCTCTATAGTAACAAAGTACTATTACAGTAGGGCCCTCATATCTGCAGATTCACTTATCCTGCGGATGGCTGAATTCCCCCCCGCACCCATTATTTAATTTGATCTCACTGGCACCAAGCAAATGTGAGTCTTGTTTAAACCAAACACTATAAGCAGCAGCTTATAGCACAGCTTCTGATTGAGTAGAGCCAGCAACCTCAGCGCTACAGAGGCTCCGAAGTCTCTAGCACGGGAACTGCCAGCTCTACTCAGTCAGAAGCTGTGCTATAAGCAGCAGGCTGCTGCTTATAGCATTTGATTTAAACCAGACCTGCGCTTGCTTGGCACCAGCGAGATCAACTTAAATATGGTACTGTAATAGCTGTGGGGGCCCATGGAGGATAGCATTCACCCCCATCCGCAGGTTCCCAATATCCATGGGGGGGCAGGAACCTACCCCCCGTGGATACCGGGGCCTTACTGTATTTTTAAAAGCACACGGTACAGTTCCAGGTTCCAACTTTAATGGCAGGCTGGTTGCTGTGTGAAATTTTAGAATTGCAAGACTTCTGCATTTCAAAGACACAAGTTATCCAAATCAATCTTAACAACAATTCTGATGGCTTTCTGTGACAACTAACTATGGGTTGAAAGGTCAGAAGTTCAATGTGCAGCTCAAATCTGGAATATCTCATGGTTAGGTTGGAATTTACATATCCAGATGAGCAGTTTCTCAAGCCACATTGCAGTCAAAGGGCAGTCACATCCTTTGCTAATAAGGCAATCACTTTGGTTATTATACTGCCAATAAAAAAAACACAATGGACACACCCTAAACAGTAATTACTTTCCCATTAGTGTAACAATTCCCAGCTTCCACTGCTGTTATATTTAATATCCCATTGTTACAGAAAGATGTTATCTAGTTTAAGGTTTGACAGCAGATGCATTTGACTACCTTGTAACGAAACTCTCACAGCCCATCCCTAACTAAGTCCTTCCCCACCGATGCAGCCACGCCAATGGAGCACGTGCTGTACCCTGTGAGGAGAGGCAGTCATGGAGGTCTCCTCAAGGTAAGGGAACTGTTGTTCCCTTACCTCAGGGCAAGCCTTTGCTGCCCCAATGGGCCTCCTCCAATCTGCTGCAGCTCTTTTGCTGGCGCAAGTCCAAGGCGTAAGCAAGACGGAACAGGGAACAGCGTCAAGATCTGGTGCATATCATGCCACTGAGATGCACCCTCACCCTCCCGTTCCACCTCCTGACTGCCCCCTCCCTACCCAGAAACTCCCCCATTCCACCGCCCCCGCTCCCACCACTTGCATACTCTCTCTCTCTCTCTCTCTCTCTCTCTCACACACACACACATGTACACTCACAAACCTAAATTAAATTAGGAGACTCGTGGGGGGGAGGGGTACCCAAACACAGTGCAGGACCATTGGTACAGAAAACCTTGAAATCCCTTTTAGTTCGCTAAATTCCCTGCTTCACACCTCAACTCTGGCATTCATTTTGCAGGGATTTCAGGCTTTACTCAGTTTCAGTATATTTCTTAGGCTAAAATGCTTTCCTAAAATTAAAAAACAACAACAGACGTGTACAGATGGGATTTCATTAGTTTGGCAGTTGACCAGCAGTGCAACACTTAATCTTTGGATAACCCGGTAATGTAGATTTTCATGTCCTGCTTTTAAACCTGTGTAGGCCCAGCAGTGTCTCCCGGTTGTAGCTTGACAGTTGATATACTTTGTACTTCACCACTATTGGCACTCCTTTCTGTAACACAGCAGCTCGCCAATTGGCTTTTGTACTCACTCAAGAGAAGGCCCTTTTGCGGGTACCATCGCCCAGGGAGGTGCGAGGGGCGGCAGCCAGAAACAGGGCCTTCTCAGTAGTGGCACCAACCCTGTGGAATTCCCTCCCTCTTGACTTATGTACTGCTCCCTCCCTGGAGACCTTCCGACGAGGCCTGAAAACTTTCCTGTTTAAGGAAGCCTTCTGAGTCCTTGCCTTTTTTTAAACATCCTGCTGGCACAGGTGGAGTGCTGCTGCTTTTTTATGCTCTTGTTTTAATTGTAATTTGATCTGTTTTTATTAATTTTTAGATTATGTTTTTTACTAGTTTTTGTGGATTGTTTTAAATGTGATTATGTTTTTTACTAGTTTTTGTGGATTGTTTTAAATGTGATTTTTTTTTTGTATTATTGTATCCCTTTCCCATGTTGTAAGCCGCCTTGGGTCCTTTCGGGGAGAAAGGTGGGGTAAAAATACTGTAAGTAAATAAATAAATAAATAAATAAAGCTGCAGGGGCCACGGCTGCTTCTCGTCCAAGTCCACATACGCTACTTATTCCCATCCTGGGCCCGCTGTCTCCATTCTGTGCCTGAGTGGTCCAGCAGATAAGACCTTGCAACACACTCAGCCCAGAATTTAGCACAAAATCACTAACGTGCTCTGGGCTCATCCAGCTGATCAACTAAAGATGACTGGGAGCAAGACTGAGGGAGACATGGGCTTGAGTTGTTATGAATCAGGAAGTCCCTGGTTTTGAACTTGCCTCTGCCACTAGGGGCCTTAGGCAAGCCAGTTCCCCTCACCCTCCATCTGCAATAAGAGAACAACAATACTGGCCCTCCTAACAGGGTTGTAGGCAATGACAAGTTAATGCAGATGGAGTGCGGAAGCCTTGACTGCTATACAAATGCTAGGTATTTTTATGAGTGTGGATTCTCTCTACTCATTTAGATCTTTTATGCATAAAACCATAATTTTGAGCAAACAATAGATCTTGTAAGTTCCCAATTGCATCATTTTAAGCTTTGATATTTTTTTAAGGCAACCCAGTAATGCCAGAGATTTTGCAGGCTCTCTCGCCTATGCCATAATTATGATACGCTTATTTGTAATGTACCATTTCACTTGGAGACTGAAGGACCTTTAATTCAGGTTTTTTTTTCCTAAGAGGGAAAACAGTGGGGCATTCAGGCTGTCTGCAGAGACTGGTTAATATTAGTTTGGCTACAGCAGTTTTCTTTCACAAAGGACGCTCTCAGCTCAGGACTGCCAAGTTACAGCAAGGACTGTACGAGGCCCTTTGTGCTGGCATGGATTCCCCCTGCCATTGCGACCTTCGCTTCTACATCAAAAGTCACAAGTATGAGCCATCATCACCCGTCTCCCATGCTTTTGGCAGGCAGACATTAGAGGCCCTCACTGGCTCTTTCAGCAGCCGTGAAAGAATTTTTTAGGTTGTACTTTAGGTTGTCAAGCATTATTCGCTTTTGACATCCTTTTTATTTAGTAAATTACAGCACAATCCTCTCCAGCCTTCGACCGGCAGAGCAGCCGCTCTGCCAGTCCAGGGTGTTGCACGCAAACGTGCCATAAAGCACGTTTGCAACACCCTGGGAGTAAGTGACGGTGGCGCCGAGGCCA
This sequence comes from Plestiodon gilberti rubricaudatus, assembly GCA_026170595.1. NCBI lineage: Eukaryota > Metazoa > Chordata > Lepidosauria > Squamata > Scincidae > Plestiodon > Plestiodon gilberti. The sequence goes on from JANXHW010000001.1 coordinate 10,217,903, forward strand.
GTGCTGCTCTCCCCACCCCAGATCCAGAGTAGCACCTACCAGGAAAGCTGAGTTCCCTGCCAGGCGACGAAGGGGTGTGAGGAGGGCAGAATGGGACGTTCCGGAGGCGGGGATTGGTTGGCTGGGCGGTGGCCTCCTCTGCTGAATCCTATCCCCCTTCCCGGGCCTGGCCACCGTTACATGGCAAGCTTGAATGTGTACCAGCAAAATTGGAGCAGCTGGGGCTCTATTTGGGGTAAGGGGACGAACGTCCCCTTCCCCCAAGGAGAGCTCCAGCCGTGCCAGGGCTGGGTCCTATCTGGATAGGATGCAGTATGGGCTCTATGTCCGCGCTGCGGCCTAGCTAGACAGGACTGGGCTGCCCGTATCCTTCCCTCCAGCACAACTGTCCTTTTTAGAGTAGCTCACTAAAGTAAAAGTAAAATAGCATAAAACAGAAGAGTCATAATAGCTCAGTGTAAGGGCACACGGTTTGCATACAGAAGGTCCCAGGTTCAATCTCCCACCTGAAATCCTGGAGAACTGCTGCCAACCAGTGTAGACAATACCGATTTATCTAGACCACTGGCCTGACTCAGTTAGAATGTACATTCATGTACAAGAAAAAGGTCTTCGCCTGGTGCCAGAATGACATCAAAGTAGAAGTCTGCTGTCTCCCTGCAGCGAGCATTCCATAAACACAGGTTACTGCAACCAAGAAGTCCCTCTTCTCCCCAGGAGCCAGTCACATCACAAGGCAGGGAGAGGGCCTCTTACAATGACTGAAGTGTCCAGGAAGGAGGAACAGGCATAAGGCTTTAAAGGGAAGGAACAGCACTTCTGAGTTGTACTCAGAAACAAGCTGGAAGCCAGTAGAGCTGTTTGTTTATTTATTTATTTATTTTATAGAATTTATACCCCGCCTTTCTCCCACAAGGGCAACCAAGGCGGCTTACAATAAAAACATTAAAATACATATATACATTTAAAATCAAGGAGGTATGCCTGCCAAGGTATGGTTCCACCACCCAATCCCTATTTAGAACCTAGCAACTACATTTTGAGAGCAATTTATTTATTTATTACATGTATTCACTGCCTTTCCACTAAGGTACCCAAAATGATGTATATAAAACAGTACAATTAAATAGATGTAACTCTAAAAACCCTACAACAAAACAAGATCAGCAGAAAAATCATTAAACAGCATTAAAACCTAAAATCAAAACCCAGCCAAGTTGTGAGACAACAGCAATCACTTAAAAGGTTTGCAGAATAGATAACACTATGCAACGATTTGAGAGTTATGGGATTTTCAGCCATGTAAAGTTGGAATCCCATAACTCTCAAATCGTTGCAAATTGTTACATGCCATGGGAACCTCCACACTAGATAACACTATGTTTAATTATGTAGCAATTATGTAGCACTTTTAGAGTGTTCAAAGTACAGGTGGGCCCCCATATCCACGGATTCGCTATCCACGGTTTCAGTTATCCACAGATTGTGGGGACCCCCCCCAGGCTTTTACTTTTTTCCCAGTAAGCTTCGTTTCTTCCTTAAACAAACAGGAGAAGCAGCCTCTGGCTGCTTATTGCAGGCAAGTAGAACGAGACCAAGTCCTAGAGAGGCTCTGCAAGGTTAACAAAACCTTGCAGAGCCTCTCTAGGACTTTGTCTCATTCTACTTGCCCGCAATGGAGGTTGCTTCTCTGTTTGTTTTAAGGAAGAAACAAAGCTTACTGAAAGAAAAATAAGAGCTGGGGGGGGGCACACGCCTGCCCACAGGGGAGGCAGGGCGGGGGCCCCTCAGGAAACCATGGAAGAGGGATTAGCTCTTATCCACGGTTTCAAGTATCCACGGAGGGGCCTGGAACATATCCCCAGAGGATATGGGGGGGAGTACTGTACTCCCTACCTCAGTAATTATTACAACAGCCTCTTAGAGCAGTAGTGAGGCTAGGGGGCGCGGTATGTGCTGCAAGGTGGCCCCTCCCACTCACCGTTGGAGCCATTCTGGGCAGCAAAGGCAATGCACAAGTACTCACTGAACCAAACAGAGTCTCCTGCGCATTGCCTTTGTTGCCCGGAATGGCTCCGATGGCGAGTGGGAGGGGGCACCTTGCCAAACTTACCGCAACTTCCCCCCAGCTACACTACTGCCGAAGAGGGCTTTGGCGTTATTCTCCCTGTATCCTAGCCAAGGCTCCTTGCTCCTCCCTTTCCCTCGGGGGTTCACTCAAACGTAGGCCTGAGGCAAACACTCTATTTTGCTTGGGTCTACACCTATGGCATGAATGTGCCATAACTATGGCATAGCTATGGCCAAGATCCGATTCTTAGCTATTCAATATGGACAAATATCTCCCCAGTGGTAGCAAACGCAAGTTGAACCCAAAAGGAGAGTCAATGATCAGGAATGTGGCTGACGTGAACGAGCTTTTTGAATCCCACGAGTTGCAGGTGAGGCCTACAGGATGTGAAACCATCAACCAGCTGGTTGCTGTTTTATGGAAATGTTCATACAGTATTTGACTTGCCAGCCCAGAACAGGATAGATTTTTGTTCAGCAAGTGACTATCAAGCAGTCGTTGACAGCTTGTGCAGGCTAATCAAAGGGGAGAAGCTCCTTTCCTGCCCTGGACACACATGATCCCTTCCCAGAGTTGGAGAACATGTGGGGATGGAGAGTCAAGAGAAGAGTCTGACTCCCCATCCCCCTGGATTCCCCCCCCCCTTTAACCCCATCCATATCACACCTTCCTCCCAGGCCACAGTTTTCAAGCTAAGTTGGAACACATCCTAGGCTTTGAGTTGCAAGCTTGACTAAAAGTTGCAATATGAAAAGCCAGCCTGAGTGGGAAAGACAACAGGCTAAATTACAGTATGTGGACTTACATACAATTTCCTATTTTTATTTCTGCTGCACTGAATTTCAGGCTTGTTAACAATGAGGGATTAGCTCCATAATGCAGTATAATCCTCAAGCGTCTAATTCTGCTTGGCAATGGCCTTTCTCCGTGACCTTGAAAGGACTAGCCAACTACAGGGCTGGGAGGGCAGCTTTTCTCCTGAGACCCATTTAACAACCTTGCTTCTTGGAGCCAATAAACCAGCCAGATTAAATAGTGATGCTCTGACATGACATCACTCTCTGCCCACCTCACTGGTCTTTTGCTTACTTTCTCGAATGCAGACCAAACTGTGTGTGGCATTAATCATGCAGTTAGGCTTGGTTTTTGTTTATCACACAGCTATAATGGGGAGGGCCCCGACCCAAACTGGGTTTACAGCAGGGTTGAGGGGAGCCTTTAACCCTTTGCGACCATCCTGACTTAGTCCCCGCCCACAATGAATTCCTGTTTGCCCCCTGTGGGCAGCATCTCTTTGGCAACATCTCTCTCAGGGCAATCAGTTGCTATGGGGTAGATGGAAATTAGGGACCTCGTGGAGGAAAAGGGTCAAAGTATCTCTCCACCCCGCTGAGGTCTTCATTTGGTTCCCCTCTCCAAGACTACTGTTTAACAAAGAAAAATCAAGCATGTTTATGCCCATCTTTATTGCCTAAAACCCCAGTGAGGGGATGTGGGGCAGAGAGAGCAGCTGATTCAGTCCCCTGAGCCAAGAGGCTCAGGAATTTTTTTGAGCAAGTTCACTTAACAGGAAGTCACAGTGACACATCAGATTTGTTATCAGTGTTGGAATTCATACACAGATTTGACACTATCAGTCTTGAACTCAGTAGAAACTGGGAGTGGCTCGTTAACCACATAAAGTCATTTAGGTGTCTATGTATACAATTCACTCTGCTTTGCCAATTTATCACCAGTTCGGAATCAGCCACACCCACTCTGACTGGATCTTTTAAACTTCTGGACAGACCTTGTTTGCATTTCTACTCTATGGAAGAATATGCTGAACCTGTCTCTTGCATTGCTGGGCCATCTGACCTCCCTTTGTTTATTATTTATGTATTTGCAATATTATATGGTGCTTTTCAACCAAAGCGGCATACAACTCTAAACACACACACACACACACACACACACACACACACACACACACACAGAGCAGCGCCAAGGTCACAATACAACAGGCTGCAGAATAGTAGCGCATAAACCTTGTTTAAAAATAGACATTATTGCTGTAGCAGCAAAAGTTTAGATGAACAAGACAAAATAATCAACCCAATAATCAATACTTGAAGGCATGCCCAAAAAAGGATGGTCGTTGCTAATACAGGTAGTCCCCTACAAAAGGAGGGAGGAGGGCGATGAGTGGAGGAGCAGAGCAGGGGGAGGAACAGAGGAATTTCTGGGCAGGAAGGGGGCGGGTAGGAGGCGGAACGGGGGAGGGAGGGGTGGATTCTGGTAGCACTGGCTGGTGCCAATCTAAGGAGATCCATTGGGGCTGTGGAGGCTTAAAGTTCCCTTACCTCGAGGATGCCTCCAAGACTGCCCCCCCCCCCGGATGCAGCATGCACTCCATTGGCCCAGCTGCATCAGTGGGGGGAGTTTAGTTAGGATTGGGCTTTAAAAGTAATAATCAGCACTTTGAATTGGGCTTGGAAGAAGACAGGGAGTTGGTACAGATCGAATAACAGCAGAGTCATAAGCCTCGAATCACTAGCCTCTGTGATCAGCCTGGTAGCAGCATCTCACACCAACTGCAGTTCTCTTCAAAGTAAGACAGCCCCTCCCAGGGTGTAACCAGACCAAGCGATGCCAGGCAGTGGTCAGATCTGCTCTGCAGATAACATTTCACCACCACCACCACACACATCTCTGTGGTGAACACTTAAGCTTTTAAGCCCCGTTTATTTATTAATGCTCTCTGGAGCGATCCCCATGATTTATTGGTTAGGCAGAAAGAAAGAACTCAAATCTTTGCTCAGAGTCTTTACTTTCTACTTGATAAAATGAATGCCACTGGGTTTCCCCCCACACAAACACACACATTTGCAGCCTGCCTGTACAGGCCCAGCTTCCACACATAACCAATGTTTAACTTAAGTCACCAACAGGTTTTTCAGAAGATTTGGACACAATGAATTGCTCTGGTGGGTGAACCACAATATCCATTTGCACTGGGACACTGTTAAGACTGGTTCATCAAACTCTCACAAAAAAACAAACTGATGGTGGCTTCTCCATTATTTTTTTAAGCCAGGATGGTGTAGTGGTTTGGGAGTCGGACTTAGACCTGGAAGATTCAGGTTCAAATCCCCGCTCAGCCACAAAGCTTCCTGGGTGGCCTTGGGCCAGTCACTATCTCTCAGCCCCACCTACCTCACAGGGTTGTTGTGAGGACAAAAAGGAGGGGAGGAAATATGTACACCACTCTGAGCTCCTTGGAGGAAGGGCGGGATAAAAATGTGAAAAAAGAAAAAATTGTGGGAAGCATCCCTATTGCTAAATACACCATGTTGCATAACCAGTTCTGGGGTTCCTGTGTCTGTGTTTGAGAGTTTACATGTGTATGCACACATGTTAGAGCTGAAACATGTGTCCAGCAGCCACACATGATGCATCTGTTGCTAGGCTGAATATATGTATATGGTCAGACTGCGGGTGGGGGGATTGAAGTTTTGAATGCTCCCTGCAAAGGGAAAACTAGCATGTCCAAGAGAAGCTTAGGCTAGAATCCCCCCCCCCCCACAAGATTCTATCTGCACAGGTGCTGAGACTTTTCCATTTGGCCAGCAAGATTTGGTCACTACCAGCAGAGTTATCGTTGCTCCAGCAGCTGAGGGTGTCAGCCAAATCCGACAGTGCTCAGAGAGATGTTTCTGAGGTCTAGGGTTGGGCTATGAATGTATTGGAATGTTTCAGAAGGTGCCCATCACTCAATGAGCTTAATGGCCGAGTAGAGACTTTAGCTCAGGGTGTCCTGCTCTGTATTGTAATTTTAAGAGCAGCTATTAAGACAGACAGGTTACAAATTCAGTTGATTACTTTTGTTTACTGGAAAAACTCCAATAGTAAGAATCTGAACTTTATCTAGTTCATGCGGAAGTGCCACCCATGGCAATATGGGATTAGTGCTTGCGATAACACTGCACTGTGCTATAGGACAATCAGTGTACACGACAGGTTCAGGAATAAGATAAGCAAAAAGAAAGAAGAAGAAAAGACGGGTCCTCATTCCAATGAGTTTGCAATCCAAACTTCAACAACAGTTAAGACAGAAAGAAGCCCCTTAGATGTACATCAGAGTCCTGAAAAAATAAGACAGAGTTAAATTCTTCTTTTAAATGTATAATCTCTACTTCCAAGCATGGTTAATGCACCATTGTTGTCTTTCACTCCCTATACAGGGAGCCAAGCTACATCTATTATCTGTTACTAGACAGATAATCTTCAATGTAGATTGGAAGCTTTCATGGCCCGATACAATGTACAACGAGGTAGGGTATATAGGTTCTGAAGCCATGTAAAAAGGTTAACAGATAATCTTGTTGCATATCTCCTCCTGTGGCTTAGTGGTTAGAGAGCAGTTCTGTAGACTGGCCAGTGTTGTGTATGGGGGGGGGCACCACCCCATGATTGGCCAGAGGCGTCAGGGTTTCCATAAATGCTGGTAGAGTCATCAGGAGACTGTGCCACCGTGGAATTGTGTCCTCCCCCGCCCCTTTGTGTTGGATAGGCTTTGTGTTGGATTGTGATGAACATTGCTTAGGCATTGCACCAACCTAACAGGGGTGCTGACGCTACTTGGGCATAGGATTGTACCGTAAGATGTTCAAGGAAGGTTGTGGGGGCAGAGAAAATTTGACTAGTTCCTATTCTTTTTAAGCCAACGTTTTTGGAATGGTTCATACAGTATTAGATTACTCTGCTCCTTTCTGTTGCCCAAACTGTGCTAACAACCTATATACTGAAACTGAATAACGGACACTTAATCCTTTTCAATTCAATTTTAAATGGGAACCAAAGGGTGGCAGGGAAGGAGACAAAAACTCTTTGAAGGAAGTACTGTACTGTAATTAAATACCTGGGCTATAACCTTGTTCAGACTTGGCAGGGGGCATCAGCAGTACAAAGGAACACCATCCTTACACTTGAAAGCTAGACTGTGAACATCTGGGCAATATGCTGTTTTAAATATAACAAGCTATCCAGTGTCAAAAAGACAAGAGAGGGGCAGCTTCACGCAGGAAAACGTTTCAATGAATCACACTGCAACACTATAGTTGTCTCTTCCCTCATCACTCCTCCACTGCCTTAAATTAGACATATTTTAAATGCGTTCATGGCATAATCCCAAGAGCCACTGCATAGTGAACCGAAAAAAATCAACCAAAAAAATTATATGCAGAATTGATAAAGCATGCCTACATCTGTTGGCACAGAAGTACTGAAGCACTCTGAAGTACACGGGAAGGCCGGCCTGCTGAAGAATCCTGTGTAACTCTAAAGCATGCACACTTTTACATGCTTTTATTGGGACTCCTTTTAAGTAGGCTTCATGGGGTATATAGAGTATTGTGTATCTCTACTGAAAAAAAAATGTTCTGTGGGCATGTCACCAGACCACATAGAAATGGCTTGTGTCATCTGGTCTGCTAACATACTACAGAGCCCTTGTTTATGTAATGACTAAATAACATTAATGTCTAAATATTCTCCACTGTCAGGCTCCGAAGGGTATGCTAGGGTCTGATTTGAATGGCTGTTACTCTGCTGTCACAAGGGGTTCTCCCCTCCTCACCAACCACCTGGAAGCAAAGGTTTCACTGGAGCAGATTTACGGAAGGATCTGGAGCACAATCAATGTGAAATTGGTTGCCACAAGATGTGGTGAGGGCCACTAGCTTGGGCGGTTTTAAGCAAGGATCAGACAAATTCAGGAAGGCCAGGGCTGTCAATGATTACTAGGCATGATGGCTGTTCAGTACAGTTGGCCCTCACAGGGGATCCATTCCAGACAAGCAAGCAAGCGCGCATGCGCGCGCGCGCACACACACACACACACACACGGATAGTGAGGATCCACAGATACCAGGGTCCGCGATCAAAACAATGAAAAAACAAAGAAAAAAGCTCCCCCAATTCCCATTTCTACCTTAAATGACCAAACCACTGCATTTTCAAGCCTCCACAGGGATTCTGCAAGTTTAACAACCCACTTCCGGGTCCCGCGAAGCCTCTTCTCTCCACGCAGCCTTGCCCTAGGGTGCATTCTGGGGCAAGACTGGGAGGAGGGAAGAGAAAGTGTGACCCGGAAGTGGGTCGTTAAGCTTGCAGAAGCCCCATGGAGTCTTGAAAATGCAGTGGTTTGGTTGTTTAAAGATAGAAACAGGGATTGGGGGGCTTTTTTCTTTGCTTTTACAGAGTTTTGACCCCAGACCCCGCAGATCTGGGACCCGCGGCACATTGGTACCCGCGGAATTGCCTCTGGGAAGATTGTTCATTTTACCAATTATTCAGTTTATATACCATACTTTTGTCAATAAGTAGTAAGGGTGCTTACCAGCCTATAGTTACAGTATACATACAGTAATATCAGTAATACAATGAATAAACCAAGACATTAAAACAACCAAGCATAAACACAGCATAAAACAAGAGTTTAAAAAATCACAACAAACAAATTGAGACCCATTAAAAGTTTGGTGGAATAAAAAGCCCTTCTTTATGGTTTTTTTCGCCATGTGAAAACAGCTCTTTAACTAGAAGAAATAAAGCGAGTTCTTACACTGGTCCGTTGAGATTCCTATGGCTTTGATCCTACCGGTATGGAAAGCGGGCTATCCAAGCGGACTCTCCAAAGCAGACGAAGTGATGAAAACAAAGTCCTTTTTTCTTCTTGGCTTAACGTTTCATCCAGACCCTTTGGATTTTCTCAAAAGCAGAGAGAGAACTCAGCTAATGCTAAAAGTTGTTCTTTCTAAAAGAAAAGAGCTGTTTTCACATGGCGAAAAAATCCATAAATATTATTTCTCTGTGCAAAAAGCCCTTCACTGCCTTCTAGACTTAAAAAAGAATGGATAGGGAGGGCTTGCCTAGGAAGGGCGTCCCAAAGGGGTAGCACTGCTACCCTACTCCACATAGCCACCAAACTACATATGGAAATCTCTGCCCATATAAATGGGGCCACCTCTCTCCCCTCTTTCCTTCTCAAAACCCATCTTTTCTGTGTGACTTTCAACTTATCCCCTCAATCCTCCCTCTCAATTTTAACCAAATGTTAAGGAAATATAATGACATTTCCCCTTACTTCTTCCCCTAGCCTTATCACTCCTTCCTTCCTTCCTTCTGCTGTTGTCCCCAACATCTATTTTAAACTGCAAGCTCCTTGGGTGTAGGGGTCTGTCTACACTGCCTGTGTAACTGACGGTGGAGCATAAAAAAAGCAAACGAGCCTCTGATTTTGAAGGACTCAACGAACAAACAGGCAGTTCAGAACCCTTGAGCACCCTGCTCCTTCCTGAGTCGCTCGGGCGTTTCACCTTGGTACAAAGCTGATAGGGTGACACGAGGATGCCAAAACAGCTTCTGTTTCTTTCACTCCATTGAAATAAAGACATGAGCACCCAGCAACAAGTCCAAGCAGGTGTCTTGCTATTAAATGAGGTGTAATTAAGAACTCCCAAGCTCAGACAACACCACATCATTTCCCCTGAATTAAATCTCCAAATTAAGCTCTCTGCTAAGTGATGGGATTTTTTCCCCCTCCTTCAAATGCCTCTTCTTTCAACATTTAGTCATGGCAGTATTTTCCAATCACTCTCAACAGTGCTTAATTTCCAGCCTCTTTGCTTTTTAAAAGAGATGTGTTAAATTTAAATTTTCCATGTTTAACAGTCTTGGCAAGATCACTTTCCCATTTGGAAAAACCAGCAACAAAGGATTCTCCTCCAACCAAACGCTATGCATATTTCCCCCAGAAGTATGTCACAAGGTGTTCAATGTTAAGCATGCATAAGACTGACCCTGAATCATAAGATCATCCATGGATCTCAAAAGGTATTTCAGGTGATTACTTACACCGTGCCATCAATTAATATGGTACTTAACACAGGAACGGAAGCAAGAAGGACCCCTGCCTTCAACACATAAATTATAATATGTCTGAAGAATGTTCACAAGCAGCAAAATACAACACAGTTTTGACAACATATTTAGAGTAGATGTCTACCAGTTGAACAAGTCCCAATACGCCAGTTTTAGGTTGTACATGGGCTGCAGTTAACATTTGCTTTAAAGTGTTACCTTTATCCTGTGTTGGTAGCCACAAAAAGGTCACATGGCATTGCTTACCAACTACAATGTGACAGTGTTAGGCTTACCAGATCTCCAACCTGGACAGAGTGCTAGACCTTTAGGAGAAGGAATGTGGGCAGGTGTAGCTTGTTAAACCTTAGAGCACAATCCTAGGAGAAGGAATGTGGGCAGGTGTAGCTTGTTAAACCTTAGAGCACAATCCTAGGAGAAGGAATGTGGGCAGGTGTAGCTTGTTAAGTCCTAGAGCACAATCCTAGGCATGTCTACTCAGAAGCAAGCCCCATTGTGTTCAGTATCTGGTAAGCCTAGACAGTGTGGTAGTTGGCCCCTGGGAAATCAACCAGAAGTCTTACTGCATTTCTGTCCACCAAAAAATTTCTCAGTTAGGTCTCTATTATTAAACCACAGCACCAATTTTCACTTGCACCTATGGAGCAGGAACTTCAAGACCTTGGCCCTGCAGACAGAAGTTGTTAGGGATTCCACTGGATATAAAGCACGTGGTGGGTCTTTTATTATGGTCCTCATCAGGTTAATGTGGGCCATAAGTACCCTAATATAAATCAGGTGGCCTTTACCGAGTTGGAGTTTGGCCTTCCAGTTGGCCTCTGGCCTAAACCCCCAAGTGGCTGTACAGGCCTAATTCAGAGGCCTCCATCAGATCTCCAGTCATGCCATCTTTAGAATGAACACATTTTCAATTGACCCAAGGCTGTCTTCCCACTACCTCTACCAATATGCCCAACCTGTTGCATGAACTCCCCCCCCCCTTTGCTTCCCATGCAACTTGCTTGTTGACAACAATGGATGAAACCTGAATGGCCTCTCCAGATCTAGACCCTGGGGCCTGTCCCTAAGAGGATATCTATCTGCCAGCCAGCCTCTGGACACCATGCTTGTATGTTTTTAACTGACTGGTTTTTACTGTGCTTGCCGGGCTCTACCTACAACACTTAGATACCAGCATGGAGCCTCTTTCTAAAGCAGCCAGAACACTTTACACTGAGTGTTGATGGTTCATGACTCAGAAAGCTGCTATCCCTTGGGAAACAGGTTTTGAAATAGAGGCTTAAAATAAGGCTAACAGTCCTGCAGGCGTGAAACACAGGCACTACACACCTGTGTTGGCTGTAGCAGACTTAGAGAATGGTTTGTACTGAATGTGAGAGCAGCACTGGTGCGTCATGACCTGGTTACAAAAACACAGCTGGATATTTTTCCATTGTCTAAAGCTAAAAACTAGGCTGAACACATCCATGCTCACCTATGACATCATATTTACTTAACCCATCCATGCTCACTTATGACATCAACCACCTGGAAGATGACAATACACAGCCTTAGCCAATGAGGACCTGAGCAAGTGACTGGATGATTACCTGCCCCTTCCTTACCTTTCCACTGTTGCATCCAGAAACATCGCTGCCCATGACCTTCGCTCCTCCAGTTCCACCACCTTCAGCTGTGGGAAGTTCTGCTACTTCGTCAAATTACTCTGTACTTTCTCCCTCACTGCCCTTATGTCTGGAACTGTCTCCCAGAAGACCTGCATGATGTCACTTCTCTTCAAATCCCTCCTCCTTTTCTGGGAAGCCTTTGGCCCAATCCTCTAGTCCCCATATACTTCTGTAACTAAGCCCAAGGATATATAACTGAAATAAATGCACATTCTTTCCTTGTATCCCCCTGCCTCCAACTCTCTCTACGTACTTTGTTGTCTCCCCAATGCTGAAGTATAGATTGTAAGCCCCTCAGAGCAGAGACCTACCCTCTTGTACGTTGAGATATGCCAGGCCCAGTGATAGTGCTATATAAATAAGTTTTAGACCGTTAGATACAAAGGCCGCCACTGCTGTGTCTAAGTCACTATTCTGTAGAAGCATTGAAAGGCCACAGAATCCAACTGCCCAAGAATGTCCACTTTCATTTCTTTTTTAAAGCAACTTGCTAACACTGATGATTTCAAACATATACTTGGAAGTGTGTGAGCAATGCCTACGCAAGTCTCAAAGCCCAGGGAGGTGGTTACATATGAATTCCAGAAATTTGAGCAGGGCTTTGATGGCCTGCATAGCTGCTTCCCAAAAACAGCAGAAGGACAATCAGAGAAATAAGGCAAATGTACTTAATGTGCATAATGTATTTATGTCACAGAGTTCAAGTTAACTTGGCACAGAATGTTTTTTCTTAGCCCACAGTCCTAGATGTGGTTTTTGTACAACACGAGAGGGGAAAAAGTGGCTGAACTGACTGTAACAACTTTGAAGAGTGGCACACACAATCCTACCCAGGACAGCGTTGGCAGAGCTAGGGCTCAGCTGGTGCTGGGTGTCGCAGAAGTGCCGTAAGGCACTTTCACGGCACCCATGGAGTAAGCAGCACCGGCACCAAGGCCGGCACCGCTCACTCTGTCGCCGGCCCCGGCCCCCTAACACAGCTAAGTTCTGCGCTAGGCAGCGGAAGGACGTGGGAAGAGCAGGCCAGGGTGGCGGGGGAGGGGTGATTGGGCTGCTGGGCCCGGGAGAGGGACGGGGATATTGGCGGCAGCTCCACCGATATCCAAAGCCCCTTCTCAGGCCAAGGCAGCCTGGATTTGCACCAGCCATTTTGCCAGCGCACATCCAAGGAGGCCCATTGGGGCCGCTGGGACTGACAGTGGGGGAAAGGGATGAACGTCCCTTTCCCCCAAGGTGTGCCCCGGCTCCACCGGTGCAGCCCTGATCCTGCTTAGGATCCGCACAGTGCGCTTTGTGCGCTGCAGCGAATCTTAGGTAGGATTGGGCTGTCAGACACTTAAAGATAAAGTAATACACCGGTAAAACCTGCTCAGGTGTTAGACTGTATGCAAGTAGAAAGGGAATGCGGGTGCATTGGCTAGCCATGCCTCCTGCACCAGTGTGTTCAACGGCCATACCCACTGTTTCCCCCATATTCAGCACATGTCTGCACACCCAGTTCTTTGTGGAAGAAGAGAGCAGAGTCTGAGGAGTCTTGTTTTGAAAGGACGACACTGTTTACAAGCAGGGGCAGAAGGAAAAGCACATATTTCGCTGCCTTTTTGAGGTCAATGTCTCAAAAAAGTTGGCACTTCCAATGTTTTCTTGTTTACAACACTTATAGTGTGCCTTTCCACTACCCACTCTTCAAGGCAGTGTACAAAACCAGAATAAAATCATTAACAGTGGGGGAAAAAAAACCAAATTAAACCCAACCAAACCCCAAATAGCAAAAGAAATAACAAAAGTATTTTGTAAGTATAGTAAGTAAGAAAGAAAGAAATAGCAAAATAAATAAATAAATAAGATAAAGCAGAGGGTAGGGGGAAAAGGCCAGCGGGTGGCGCAGTGGGTGAAACCGCTGAACCATGAGCTATCGATCGAAAGGTCGGCAGTTCGAATCCACGACGGGGTGAGCTCTCGTTGCTTGGCCAGCTCCTGCCAACCTAGCAGTTTCAAAGCATGTTAATGTGAGTAGATAAATAGGTACCGCTTGCGAGAAGGTAAACAGCGCTCCGTGTTCCAGCCGCATGCTACACGCTGCGGCAAGGGGAGTCATGCTGCGGCAAGGAGAGTCATGCCGGCCACATGACCACGGAGGCGTCTTCGGACAACGCTGGCTCTTCGGCTTTGAAATGGGGATGAGCACCACACCCTAGAGTCGGACACGACTGGACTTAATTGTCAGGGGTCACTTTTACCTTTTTAGGGGGAAATAATCCATTAAAAGCTCTAGAAAACAGGACCATTTGAACTGGGTGCCTAAAAAACAGGGTAAATGACCGACAAATATTGCTAAGGGGGGTATTCCACAATCAGGGCACCACCGCAGCAAAGCCCCTAAACTTCCCCATCACCTACCTAACTCTCAAAGTGAGTGTGCTTGCAGTTGGGTCTCAGGTGGAAGATTCATATGGGAGAAGCCTCCTCCCCCCCCCCCCTCAATGTAGCAGGAAAGGCCAAAGTGAGCAAAAAAGACCCGTTTCAAGCTCAAGGAAAAATCAGGGGCAAATGGAAGTTTCAGGATAACGATAATACCTACCAAGCCTTGAGCTTGTTCCAAGTTGAGAAGACAAAATCCACCATTATTTACCTGTGATAACTGGGTTAACCCAACAATATCCACCATTTCACCTTTCTAAAAGTTTGATGCTATTCAGCAGCAGTGACTTTTCATCTTTTCATGTGTAACTTTTCTGCTCCCTCACATCTTCTAACACAATGTTATTATCTGATGAAACGTTTATCCTCAGATCTTTTCAAATCCATCTACCTGTACTTAGTGACTTTATCACAGAATCTGGTGCCTCTTTCCCATAGAAATGCACACATACAGTACATGCATTTTCTTCTAAGCATACCCACCCCAATAATTCCAAGCTATAATGAAGGTAGCCAGCCAATTCAACGCCCATTGTGCAATTCATTTCATTTTGCAATGACTGCTATAATTATACGTTGCACAAATTGATAACAGCTCCACTATAAAATTCTAAAAACAAATACGGCTGGATGTTAGAATGCGTTGTCGTTATGGCACTTGGCCATTTAATCATCACGGTGCACAGGCACATGAGACTTCTTCCAAATATTTCTCAGCATCGTGGCAGCATCTCAACATCATCGGTTTTAGCAGCAGGACCCAGAGCCTCCTTCACAACCGAGGGCTGGTTTTGCCAGCAGTGTATTAATGTAGCTACTGCTTTGAAGTGGGTCACAGGAAGCCCCCAGTGATGGGACATCTCTGACTTGCCCAGAACCAAACGCCATTATCACTTACAGCAACTAGGGCTGCTATGTTTAAAGGATTAGTTGGTTAGATTGATTAAAACCTTGTAATCAATTAAAAGGGAGCCCCCAATTAATCAAATAAATTGAAAAAATACACAATTATTTTTAACATAAGTACTTCTAAACTAAAGGTAAGTATCATCTTAAAAGATTCTGCCTCCTTTCTCACATGGGAAGGAATGCTCTTCTATGTTAAATAAACCCTGCCGTAACTAAAATGTGTATCGTCCAATAATTTAAAAACAAATAAACATGTGCTTCTCACTTCAGAATGATTGTTATTATTATGAATACTTTACTTCTTTAGATGAGAGAGCTGATGTAGTGTACTGTAGTGGACTTCCATAATTCAATTCTTACCTCTGCCATGAACGCTATGTGCGAGTCATGCATAGAGTTAAGAAAATTTAGAGTCACTGTCTTTTAGGCTGTCATGAGCCATGGGACTGATCTGCAGGGTTCCTGGAAGAGTGTGGGTGCCTGGCATTTCCTTGGATAGGTCCACCCTCTGACACCACTGCTGGGGAGAATAATTCTCACTTCCTTTTTACAGAGTTGTTGTGAGGACTGCATCAAGATAATACACATGAAGTCAGAAAGTGCTGTACAAATGCTAAGTATTATCATTATCTACAGGGTACCTCCTTTACAAAGAATCAAAGGACAGGTTCCTGCCCCAAGGGGTTTACAATCCAGATAGTGAAATGAGGAAGACAACAGAGGAAACAATGGGAATTGGAGGCAGGAGTAAACAGAGGAAGGCTGTGCAACTACTTCACTGCGCAATCCTGCACAGATTTAGGCCGGCACAGCAAGCACTCTGCCAGTCTAAGGTGTTGCAAAAGTGCCATAAGGCACTTTTGTGGCACCAGGAGAGTAAGCGGTGCATGCACGGAGGCCGGCACCGCTCACTTCACTATCCACGATGACCTGCACCAGTCGACCCAGGTAAGGGCTGCGCCGGTCGGTGGGAGGGCATGGGGAGGGAGGGCTGGAGTGGTAGAGGAGGGTGCCACTGGCCAACCTGGGAAGGGGTGGGGAAGGGGATATCGGCGCTGGGTTTCGCCGATATCCCAAGCCCCTTCCCGGGCCGGGCTTACATGGCCTCCCTGTACACACACCAGGTAAAGAGCTGGCACGCATCCAAGGATCCCATTGGGGCCTCCGGTGCTTACACCTGGGGAAGGGGACGGACATCCTCTTCCCGAGGTGAGCCCTGGGCACACCCACATGGGCCGCATCCTACCTAGGATGCAGTGGCCAGCCATTTTGACCAGCTGCCACATCTTAGGCAGGATCGGACTGCCCATTAGACATACTGAAATTTAGTTACAATAGGGAATGGGGACGAACGGGTTTTTATTCATATGCTAATCTAATCAATCTATTAATTGCCTAAAATTTCTTAGAATAACCGTCCTAACCACTTCAGTTTTCATGCGATGTCTCAGTGATCCAATGAATTCACATCAGCGGCAGTTCACCGCAAGCAGAGTTCATGGGAACAGGCTTCTCATATAGACCTCAAATGCTTTTTCTCTGAGAAAGCCCCAGAGAACAATAATTTTTTTTTAAAATAAATGCATTCCAGGGGTTTGCAAAGAGGAGAAAAGGAATGATTTTTAATGAAAATGTTTGCAATCATATGAAGAGCGCTAGGCCAACAAAAAAATAAAAATTTGAAGGCCAGTGGAAGAGCATGGGGGGGGGGGTTAATGTTAAAATACAGCAGCTCTGTGAACAAAATTGTGTCTCGCTGGGGTGCCAACAGAACATGCACAATTGTCGTGCAATCCCAATGACCCGACTTGGAGCATATTGTGCAAGGATGTCCTCTGAGAACTGGGCATGCTCTGCCTGCTGGCCCAGGTTGGCAAAGAACTACTGGAATGCCACTCAATGACTTTGCAAAGGTCTCCAGGTCTCTTGGCATATGAACAAAGGTATCTTTTCAAAAGAGACGTTTTACCCACAAAAACAACGTGCTGCCCAAGGCTCAAGACCAAGGCTCCACAAGACGTTATGAAATGCCATCTGAAAATATCAAAATGCATGAAGTGTTGCCTCATGTCTCATTGAAAATAGCCAAGTGTTATGTACTTTGCTAGGAGTACGTACACAGGAACACACTCAAGGTTTCTAAAACCCAAACGTTTACTTCACAAGAAGGACTGGTAAGTTGGGGCTGTGTTTTGTTTTTTATAACTTGAGGTTCTCCCGGCTCCAGCACATGGGTTGCTAAGGAAACAGCTAACAGTGCAGGAGTCGTATTACATTGACTTGATAGAGTTCTTCTGCTCAGGGGCACCAAGCCTCAGACTGACTGAATGGACCAGCATTCCTGCACTGAAGCTGGAAGAGGTGCCAGAGGGCTGACTGGGCATTGTGCCTAGTGGTTAGGGACTAGCCTGCAGTCTCCTGCCTTCCAATTCCCCCACTTTATTTGGCAAACTGGGGGAACTGGTAGTTGAGTCGCTGCCACCATCCAAAGCCAGGAAGGCTTGTCAGAGAGAAGCCGCTTTGGGAAATCCCCACTCCCAGCAAAGGGATTTCCTTTAAAAAACAAACACCCAAACAGTACACAGTGAAATGTGATAGTGGGAGAGATGGGGCACACCTGTTCCCTCCCAAGCAAACTTGGACCAGGCAGGAAAGTCAGTAAAAGTACACGGGGTTACAAGGCTGGGGAAACACAAGGGAGAAAATCACAGCAGATACGGAAAAAGCAAGGCTCTCCTGGCAAAATGGGGGAAAAGAGCGGAGGGAGATAAAAGGGTGGCAAGATTTACAAGGGGAGCTGAAAAACAAATCTTAATGCACCAACACTAGATATGTCCCCTATCACAATGTATGCCATCCAGTCCCCTCAAACTCAAGGCTTCCAAGGGAACAGGCACAACCCACACCGAGCATCTGATGCTCCATTACTAGGCCAGGGTACCCAGGAGGGGGTTCACTCCCAGATTTTACAGCCAGTGGGCATAAGCCCTGATTTACCTGAGAGGATGATCATTTGGAGCCACCTGGACAAGTAGGTAGGCTTCTGGGTCCCCTGAGACAGCTCAGGTCACGTTTATTTTGAACACTGGTCAAGGGGAAGGTAAAGATGCTCCAAGGACGGCAGTAAGGACAAGGGAGGGATACTGGTGAATGACTCAGCAGCCTCTGGAGGATGTCGAGGTGTCACTAAAGTCTGTGGGGTGCTAGACATGTCTACAGAAGGTGAAAAAGTGGCCCAAAATAGGAGGAAGATTACGTTTTTCTACCACAGAGTTTAAGAGCTCAAAGGCTTGACTTCTGGAGGGTGGGGAAAGTGTTTAAAAATAACTTATTAAAATATCTGTAATTTACTTGCAGTGGATAGTGTGTTTTACATGGATAAGGGAGACCTGGGTTCAAATCCCTGTGTAGCCAGAAGGTTTACTGGATAGCCTTGGGCCAGTCACTTCTTTCAGTCTAACCTACTTCACAGGACTATGGGGAGGATAACTTGGGAAAAACCCCACCTATGATAACATGAGCTCCTTGGAGGAAGGATATACGGGGGGGGGGGCTCTTAGGAAGAGAAACACTTTCCAATTGCGACCACTCCTATGCCAGTCACTAAGGACCCAACATGGGCACTGGTGAGGGCAGAGAAAAAGAAAAATACTGGGGTACAAATTCCCCCTCCCCTTAGCCTTCATACTACCAGGGTACAGTGGCAGTGCAGAGTACAGGGGTGAGTCCTCAGGCAACTGGAGCTGACAGCTGAAACTGCCGGACAGCAAGAGACCTCCCCTTTCATGAGGGCTAAACAGGTGGGGGAACCTGGGCTTAATGGACCTGCACTCTCCTCCCCTCTCAAGGATCCCTTAAGCCGCAAGGGGTTGGCATGCTCAATTCTCCCTCTGTGGTCCCATCAAGGATCCTTTGGGAGAGTCAGGCAGGCATCCTCCAAGGACTCATCCTCCAAGAGTCCAGGCCCTCACAATCCCATCCAGTGGTGTTTGAGCTGCAAGGGGGGGGCCAGAAGGGGCCAGGCCCCCAACTTTTTATGACTGCCCCCTTAGCAACTGTTTATAGAAGGCTATGGAGGTCATGATTTGGCTAACACTGGGGAGGAATCAAGAAAGTGGGTTTGTGGATTTCATTATGGATCCCTTACCTTTCACTCCATACCTTGATCACCGATCCTAAATTAAGGAGATCAACCAGGATCTTAGGACCTGCACCTCAGGTGCAATTTTACAAGCACAATCCCTTCCTCTCCTTAAACTGCAAGGGGGAGTAGCTTCTGAGGAAAAGTGAGATAAGGAAATGTTCCCCCTCTTGAGCAATGAATCTAATTAAACAAATACCAAACAATGGGGCATATAGAGCCCAAGGCTATGCATATCTATGCAGAAGTACATCCCATTTAGTCAATAGAGCAGGGGTGCAAAACATGCGGCCCCAGGGCCGCATGCGGCCCTCCGAAGGATTTCCCCGGGGATCGGGGATCCCTTGGTGCGCGTTGCTTACGAAGAGAGCGCCGAGGGATCTCCGATGTCTTCGCTCCACCAATGTAGCTGTGCAGCCTTCTTGCTCGGGTCGCCGAGCGAGAAGGACAAAGTCACTGAGCCTTGCGAGCCCATTGGCCCGGAGGCTTTGAGGCCGTTGCTGATGCCGGCGTTTGATCACTGCCGATCAGCTGGAGTCTCCTGGCATTCGGCCAGGAGCCGGAAGAGCCACGTCTCCTCTTGTGTGCCAACGGGCGCGGAGGTTTTGGGGCTTGTCCTGTTGGCGCTGTCGCTGCTCCGTGTGAGGAGGAGGCTCGGATTCGCGGTGGGAGGGCAAATCCAAATTTTTAATTCTGTAAATATCTTTATTTATTTATTAATATGTTGCTTTTCTGGATATTTTCTGGCTCATGGACACACCCCCTGTAATGTCACTTCCTGAGGAAGTGACATCACGGTTCCTTGACATGCCCCCGTGCGGCCCCAAAGACGTTTAGTCTATTCATTTTGGCCCCTACCTACTTTCAAGTTGTGCACCCCTGCAATAGAGCTTACTCTCAGGTAAGTGTGGATAGAAGTGCAGCCTTAAAGACATAGGAAAGGTCCACAGATGACAACAGAGGCTTTGCAACACACTGCAGTTTATCCTAATCTTGGGTATTTCATGCACTTTTAAAAACATTCCCTGTACTCAAATCCCACCCCAAACAACCTCTTTTAGCACCACCACCACCCCATCACAACTTCCTCTTCTGTATTGTGAATAAGCAGGCCCGCTGTGATGGACAGGCAGCCATTGCACAGTCCCTCCCTCCCAGCTTCCTTCAAATTCCCTTGGTTTTTTCAGATGAAATTACACTTCACAATCTTCGTGAGACCAGCGCAGGGTGCCAGAGTCGGTTGATATGAGGAAATATTTCAACCACATGTAGAGTAAAATTGGCTCTTGCACTACAATATAAACAAACCACAAATGGATTCCTGAAGCAGTGAAACTTTTTTAAAGCGATAAAACCTGCCCTTTCAGGACTGAAAAGGAAAGGGCCGTTTCCCACGGCTTGAGCAACAGGGACGGAGCTGCCATGGCCAGGACCTGAAAGAACTGGGCAACAAGTTCCACATGATGATGCCCAACTCTGTCCGGACTTTGGTCTTTGCTCTTGTGCTTCTTCCTGAACTGCAGCCTCTCTACTCCCCGAGTCACATGTCAATGACAACGGGTTTCTGAAACTGGAGGGATTTTCAAAAGTAGGTTGTGGTCTGGCATGATGGCCTTGGGGAGGCCCAAGGGAGGGCCTACTCAAAACTAGCTTTTTGGATTGCTGCCCATATCATACAAACACATGAAGCTGCCCTCTACCGAATCAGGCCATTGGTCCATCTAGCTCCATACGTCCACACAGATCAGCAGTATCTCAGGCTGGATGGATCTTGCCTTCCCAATCCTACCTAGAGATGTCAAAGATTGAAACCGAGACCATCTGCAAGCAAAGCATGTGGTCTACCACTGAGCTATGGCCCACCCCCACCCTGCAGTATTTGGGATCCCCAAATAGTCTCCCGTCCAGGTACTGGTCAGACTCTGAAGCAACAATATTTACTACTCTGAAGTGAAAGTATTAGTCCATTTCCTAATATATAAATCTGAAGCGCAAATTCTCAAAATCTAACCTAGGCAATGTCTAGTTATGCTTAACAGTGTTTAAAGGTTTTTATCAATTTGCATCCACACGGGATCACTGCTGTTAGCCCTTTCTGCAAAGACCAACTACAATGAATGAAAGAAGAAGAAGAGAAAAGCCAACACAAAATCCTAAAATTGCAGGCTTGGAAGGTAACCAAACCAAAAGACGACATTCTTTGAGCTAACAAAGATCCTTTTCCATTTCTGACAGGAACCACAGTACGCTTGTCTGTGGGATAGCAGAGAGTAAAAATAAGTAATATATACAGTGTGGTCTGAACTTCTGACTGCTCTGAGTAGATAAGTGATTCTAGAAAAAATGTCTATATATAACTAGAGGCTTATTTTTATCAGAAGCTGGGTCAAATATTGCATTAACTTAAGATTTCACCTAGTATTTGTTTTATTCATGCTAGAGATCCACCATAATAAGCAATGTAGTAGGCATCAGATCCTGTTTCTTCAAACACTAATTAGAATCCAGTTCTAATAGGTGCCAAGAACAATCTGGATCCATCATCATGCCCAGCATGGCTCCAGAACAGCAATATTTCTCAAGGGTCATTGTTTCAAGTGAATGCAAATGCACGTGTGCATGTGTGACAGATAATCACTGGGAATACCCTTCTCTAAACTCATGTTCCAAGAGAAACCCATAAAATCAATGGAATGCAAAGAATGGGATAACCCAAGTAGACAAGATGGATGGCTTGGAGGAGTCACACTTTGGGGTTTTAAAGGATGACTTGGGGGAGAAAGGCGATGGAAGGGGCAACAAAGGATTCTTCCAAAAGATCAGACCTTCTTCTACCCAGCACCTGAATAACTGTAAATCGCCAGAGGGGATTTCAGACAAAAAGACCACTCCCTCTTCCCCATTTCCTTGTCCTATTGTTCTCAATGGACGGGTCTGGGATGCCCCCCTCACTTTTCAGGGTTGAACCTTGAGAAGACTACGAGCCAGAAGAACACAGGAAAATAATGAAAACGAGCCCCAAGAGCCAGATAATATTATATCTCTCCTTTCGAAACCATCCGATGGCCTCGCTGTACCACCAATGCTCGCAGGAGCATCAGAATCACCTCATCGTATTTACGAGCTTCATCTCGTAGCAACGCTCCTTCTAAAACAAAAAAAAAAGACGCACGAGCTTACCTTGCAACTGCTTGAATCTTCCTTCTAATTGATTGTAATTATATGGCACTGAAGCAACGTAGCCAGGGGACAAGGGCCCGGGCATGCTGGCCGAGTTCTGTAATTCCATTTAGGAGGGACGCGGAGTTATGCTGAATTCCAGCATACGAAACAAAAATGCAGAAAGGGGAAGAAAAAGAGAGCAACCCCACAGGTTGCTCCAGGATAAATCCAAGTGGATCCCAGTTTCCTCAGAAATGTGGCGCCCCTTCTCCCTGCCCCAATGCCCAGAGATTTCCTTTAAAAAAAAAAAGAAGAACGGGGGGGGGGAGGGGGAAAGCAGCTCTATTTTATCTGTTCCAGCTCGAATACCACTTTCGATTCAGATCAATCCAGCAGCAGATGGAATAACGCATGCAAACTTAAACCGGCATGGTTTGGGCTGCAGTCCTCCACGATGACTTCGATCGCCAGGCTTAACTTAAGGCATTCACACAATCAAGCAAACCCCTTCCCGGGTTGCGACTGCGAGTCAGAGCCAAAGGCACCGCAGAGGCAAGCGAGGAGCCATCAGATGCCCCCCCCCCCTCTCCTGCCTGCCTGCTTTGCCTTCCCAAGACTTTCAGTCGCAAGCACACACCTCAGACCTTTCTGCTGGTTTGTAATATCATCAGTAGCCACTCACTGTGTATTTAGTGATGATGTCACTGATTAGCATAACGCATTGTGGAGGAAAGCGAGACTGTACCAAAGGCAAAGGCTTGTGGGTGGGAGCCGGGCAAGGACTTCAGCGATCATTAACCACGCCAGGCAGTTCTTGGAATCGAAAGCATCAGTGCGCAGGGAAACGTTCCCACTTCTAGTCCGGAGGCTACGAGCTGGGAACCAGGATGTTCCTCCTGGCCCGTTTTGAAACAGAAGAGAAGAGAAGGGGGGGGGGGGAAGCCACCTATCCAGCGTACAGCAGAAAGACAATGGTACCTTCCTAAACAAAGCTGGTGGAATTACACTCTTTTGTTACGAGCCTCATGCAACGGAAAAGTCTCCGATTACTATCGCATGAAAAGGAGGGCAGTTTTCTTCCTTCCTTGATCTTCAGTGTGGTACACTTGAGAGAAAACAAAAGGAGAAAGAAAGTAACTAAGTCTCAGGGGACAGAAATACTCATTCAGTATTTAGCATGAGGCGAAAGGAAGGAGAAACTCCAGAAATGTATACAGTACTACTTTGTAAGGCCAGCAAGTCCTGGAGTGGAGGAAAGAGAGTGAAAACTCTCCATCCAGCAAGCAAGTTAGTGTGATTCATTTTAATGGGACATGCATGCACAATATTTTGACATTTGGAAAGGAAGGCGTGGATCTCGCTAGCCAGCTCCGTTCATGCCTTCTGGTGTATAAGCAATGGCTTTCCACGGATTACACTTGGAACATAATAGCAGAGAGAGAGAGAGAGAGAGAGAGAGAGAATTGCTATTAAAAATGAGAACATTTCCACACAAGGACTTGTCTGTCCACAGAAGTCCTTGTCTTCCACACAAGGACTTGGTTCCTACAGGAAGCCAGAGTCATAAAAGTAATACACTATACATAGATGTGGGTGTTCTCAGATTTATTTCACATTTTTATCCCGCCCTTCCTCCAAGGAGTTCAGAGTGGTGTACATATTTCCTCCCCTCCTTTTTGTCCTCACAACAACCCTGTGAGGTAGGTGGGGCTGAGAGATAGTGACTGGCCCAAGGTCACCCAGGAAGCTTCATGACTGAGCGGGGATTTGAACCTGGATTTTCCAGGTCTAAGTCCGACTCCCAAACCACTACACCATCCTGGCTATACGTTTCTATACTCAGCAGCCTTCAGTTTTCCTTAAAATCTCCCTTTCCTTAGGTATCATCAGAAGCATATTGAAGCGTACTGGACATACTCACAATTCTAAACATAAGAATCATGCCAGAGAAGTTATGCTGCAGAAAAAAGGGGGGGGAATAAATAACCCAGAAATAAAGTTGTGTTCGTTCACAGGAGCAAGAAGTGCCTTGGCAACTAATTTTGGATGCACACATCTCCTGATTTGAATAATTTGGTGTGATTTGAATAATTTGGCAGGGTGACTCACACCTGAATGTGTGAAATGTGACTCCACTGAAAAGCTCTGTCCAGGTGATTTGAAAGTTCTTCTGTCTGTGGTATTGTTTGATCTGTCATTGCTCACTCACTCAGCACTTGATGCTCCAGCCCAGTGATGGAAAGAGGCCTGAGGGGCTGCGTGTGATGGCTGCTCCATCCAATGACCCCATGGACTAGGCTGCCGTGTAAGCTGATCTCACTACTACGTAATTTGTCTCCATGCTGCCATGAACCGCTGCCAGGAACATTTGGCGGTGGTGTGGAGACATGATGGATATTTTGCGAGAATGGGCCCAGGGCTGCTCATCACTCAAGGATGGCTGCAACCTCGGGTGATGGCTTCCATGTGTGAAACAAGGACAAGAGATGAAAAAGAGAGCATGTTGCATCAGCCGTCTCCCTATGCTAGTCATCTTGTCCAAGCACTCAGACTGCAAGAGACTGAGTGACCCATCAGTCCCTGAGCTGGTTTTGCTGGATTGGGTGTGTGTGTTGCACCTATGGTCTCAAACACTGTACTTTGGCAGTAACTTTTGTGGTAAGATACTTGTTTTCTATACTGTCTGCACTGCAGACAGTACAGTGGGGAGTAACTACTCTGTTCACTTGATGTGTCTGCATATACTGAGAAGAGGCACTTTATGCTGAAGCTACTGATGGGCTTATTACTGATGGAGTAAAAGATAGAAAAGGTACAGATTGTTGCAGAAGGATGATAGGCAGCAGAGAGCTCTCAGGCTCTTGGGATTTGTGTTTCAATCAGCAATAAAATACCACTTCTTAGTCATGGGATTGGGAAAGAAGTGTTACTAGTGATGTCAGAGACCATCCCATACATGCCTGTGACACTCATGTAACCCCATTCAATGTGGCTAATTGACTACTGCAATTGATATGCTAACAGATGGGGAAATCACGTTTTTGTTCCAACAGAGAAATATTGTGGCAACATGTGGGGTTCCTAACAACAGGAAGGTGTCTAGATCTTGTACAGAGACAACTGTGCAATATGCTCCCTTAGTCAGACCATTGGTCTGTCTTGCCCAGTACTGTCTATTACAGTGTTTCCCAAAGTGTGCTCCTAGGAGCCTGGGGCTCCCTGAAAACCCTTCAGGGACCCCATGAGAACATCATAAGTGGCCACCAGCTGCTCAGCACTATACCACTTCACACATGCACCAGTGCTCACACATGCACCAGTGGGGCTCCCTGAGACTCTGCTTAGGAGTGTAAAGGGCTCTGGAGACCAGAATCACTGGTCTATTACAACTCGCGATGGCTTTTAAAGAGCTCTGCTACCTGAGGTTCTAGGGATGGTAGAGACAGAACCCGGGACCCACAAGTTCACCATCTTGAGTTCCATGATGGTAGAAAGGTGGGATATAAATGCAATAAGTAAAATGTAATTAAAAAAACTAATTCTGAATTCAATGTACTGGGCAGCCCAATCCTGTGTAAGGACCCCCGACCGGCCTAGGGCCAGCCTCAGTATCCTAGCAAGGTCCTGGGCAGCCCAGGTGCACCTCGAGGGAAGGGGACAATTGTCCCCTTCCCTTGGTGCAACCTGGTCTAGACCCAATGGGCCTACTCGAATGTACGCCAGCCCAGGGCCAGGTACAGTCGAGGGCCAGGTGTCGGGGCAAACCGGGCTGAGGGAGGGCTGGGGATATCGACTGAGCTCACTACTAATATCCCCACCCTCCCCCCGCCCAGCTCAGCCAATGGCTGCCCTCCCTCCCTCCCTCCCTCCCTCCCTCCCCGGTCCTCCCTCCCTTCGCCCCTGCACTGGCCGGTGCAGGGCTTACCTGGTCCAGCAGGCGTAGGGATGGTCTGCTAGCGGGCTGTGGGCTGCCAGCCGTTGCCCCGGCGGCACTTGCCAGGTGCCGCAAAAGTGCTTTACGGCACTTTTGCCACACCCAGCGCTGGTGGGGGGAGCACATGCACAGACTTTTTTTGCGCAGGATTGCGCTGTCAGTGTACAACGGTCTCTCTCCCACTGCACAAAAAATGCCCCCCCCACACCACTCATCGCTGAAAAGGCTTGGGGGGGGGGGAATAAACATAATGCTCTGTGAAGCTGTGATGCAGCAGTGTAAGGGCAGTTTTTGAAAAACTGAAGCTTCCCTGACAGTTTGTATTTTATCCCAAAGGGATCACTTCCTGTTACACCCAGGATCTATGCTGCAGTTTGCTTGCTGGTCAAAAAACAAAGCTGCAGATGCTGTTCACACCAGTTCTGTTCCTGGCATACCCAAATTCTTTTCATTTGAGTCAGAGTTCTTGCTGCAGCCTCCCCCTTCCTCCCCTTTAACAGTACAAAATGTTGCCTTTGTTTGGTTTCTGTAGTTTTTACCATTTTTTAGTCATGCAGTAAAAGCAAGGCTAATTTTTGAAGGGGAGACAGAATGGCATAGAAGGATGTCTATTCAGAATCTTGCACGCCCACTTATTTCAAACAGAGGAAAAGGAACCTAATCTGAGCACTCGGTTCAACAATGTGCACTGTGGGATTTGTGCAGAGCCGTAGCCAGCGGATCTGGCTTTGGGGGCGACATCCTCGACGCGCCCCCAAACTAATTAGCATTAATTATGCTAATTAGTTTCCCCCGATTTGCGACGCTTTTTCCCCCGATTTGCGAGCACAATTTTCGCCAATTTTGGGCGATTTTAAGCCTTGCGCTGGGTTTTTTACTAATTATGTATGCTTTACCGGCACTTTTTTGTGTGTGTATCGCTCCCACGACGATTTTAAGCCTTCTCCCGGCCTTCTTCTCACGCCTTCTTCTCCGTGCACCCCAGAAGCAATCTCCGTAGTTTGCGCATGCGCAAACCCACGGAGTCTCCAGGGACGTTCTGGGCATGCGCAAACTACTCCCTGGAGCGTCCCTGGAGATGCCGTGGGTTTGCGCATGCGCAAACTACGGAGATTGCTTCTGGGGTGCACGGAGAAGAAGGAGCGAGAAGAAGGCCGGGAGAAGGCTTAAAATCGTCGTGGGAGCGATACACACACAAAAAAGTGCCGGTAAAGCATACATAATTAGTAAAAAACCCAGCGCAAGGCTTAAAATCGGCGAAAAAAAAGCGGGAAAAATTCAAATTTTTCCCGCTTTTTTCCGGAGCCTCCCGCCCCCCCGCACCACCTCCCGCCCTTGCGCCCTGGGGCCCACCGCCCCCAGGCCCCAGGTCAGCTGACGCCCCTGGATTTGTGACTTTATTCCAAAGGTGGCAGTCCCTCATCAGAAGGCGCCTGTTGACTTTATTCAAGGGTTTGCTGCTTCTCACTCAAGAGTTTTAGAATTGTAACTGAAACAGATTTGGGGGCATTCATGACATTTTCAATTTATAAATATCTGTCACCGGTGTAAAATGCAAAAACTTCAATTGCAGCAAAAGCCTAGGCATGTTTACTCAGAACTAAGTCCTATTTATTTATTTATTTATTTATTTATATCCCGCCTTTCTCCCAGCAAGGGCACTCAAGGTGGCTTACAATAAAACATTAAAATACATATATACATTAAAATAATTAAAAACAAATAATTAAAACAATTAAAACAAACAACCCCAGTGGGCCACCTATATTTACATTTGTTAAAAGCCATTTGTTAAAAAACCAGCCCACCATGTCAGACATCGAATGCTAACTTAAATAAAAACGTCTTAAGGCCCCGCCATCCTACCATCTTCAGTGGGGCTTACTCCCAGAAAGGTGTGCCCAGGAACGTAGCCTTACAGCCCAATCCAACATAGCGCCCCGCACAACAATGCAGTGGTGCCAATGTGGCGTCCACTGGGGGGGTTGACCTCTGGAGGCCTCCTCGGGGCAAGGGAACATTTGTTCCCTTGCCCTGGAGAAGGCCCAGTGGGTCTACTTGAACCTGCGCCAGCAATATCACTGGCACAAGTTTGCATGGACCCATGAAGGCGGATCAAGCCTGGTAAGGGGTTGGATTTGGCAGATTTGGATTTGGCAGATGCCACTGTCGCTGAACTTGTCCCTTTCCCAGTCCCAATCCCCCCTCCGACCTCCCCAACCCCATTGCCACCATGTTCCACCCACCCTGTTCTGCCCACCCCTGCCTCTTTCCCATCCCCTGCACAATCCTACCTGGGGCAGTGGGCATCTGGAGGCTGCTGGTGCACGGAGCCAGTGACTCGCCGCTTGCGGCAGCGGCCAGTCTCACACGCTCTGGCTTGTTGCCTTTTGCGACCGCCGGAAAGTGCTTCGTGCAGCTGGAACACTTGTTCCGGTGGCACTAGGTGCTGCTAGGATTGGGCCCTTCGACTGCTCATTGTTGAGCAACAAAATCAGACATTACATATATGGTTATGATCACCTTCTGCTTAAGCTTTGGGGTACACTGATACAGCAAGGAAACCGCAACCCTTTAATTTCTGTGATGCTAACGAAATGTGATGATTATAAAGACAGGAATATGCCGTACAAAACAAGCACTCCCAAATGTTCAAGTGTTTACAGAAACCAACAAATATAATTCCTTCCCCCAACAGTGGGCTACTGTTTCCACAAAATATAATATAAACAGAACCCGGGGGGGGGGATTGCTAACACTGCAACATTATTATAGAAATGGAGCTGAAATCCTGGCTCATGTTTCAGCAAAGGCAATCTGGATGCAAACAGGGCCTGCTAATAAGCTTTTCTTCCTGGTGCTTCATTTTCACTAGTGCCTCTATTTTGTGCATGCTGCAGTGCTAACGGAGAGCTGCATCCTTTTCTAAAGCATCAGCTATGTGTCTCTGCTGAACGCAAGGTAGTGCATTTGTTGGGGAACAATGTCCTGGCCACAGTTGCACAAATCCCTGTGTTTCCTCTAAAGCTCTTTCCTGATAATCTTTGCCTTGCCAGCTGTCTCTGAAACAGAATGCTGCAGTGCATTTTAAAAATAACACTCAACTCTCCCATAAAAACAAGGGAGAGATGAGAATGTACGTTCAACATCCACCCAATGAGGAAGAGTACAATACATCAGTGGTCACCACACTAGTTATCTACATTTCCCCATGATTATTTAGATCCCTGCTGGATCCATCAAGAATCTATCTCTAGACCAGCATTGTGCGTTTAGACATGGCCACTTACAGCACAATTACAAATTATGTTCATTCCGTCATTAGCGCTTACAACCTTAACTTTTCTTTTAAAAATTGCCACCGGATTGAGGGGCCCTAGGGATTGGTATCATGTGGAGGCTAAGGGGGGGGGGGTTGCCCAGGACTCTGTGACAGTCCTGGATCTGAATTTCCCTCCCCCTTGGCAAGAGCTCTTGCCAAGAAAAAAAGCCCCCATTGGTGCCAATGCAGCTGGTGCAGCTATGTAGGGGTTCTGATCTGGGTCATCACTGTGGCCAGCAGCAGTGATAAAATTCCCACATGAAACAATCTCAAGTTTTCACGACTCGTCCAAATAACAGAATTTTAAACATGTATGATTCCCACGTGAGTTTTCATTTACTTTCTTGAACTTTTCATTTCGTTAGCATGGCTAAAAGCTATTGACAAACCTGTCCTCTATGAATACGTCTAAATCAGGGGTTCTCAACCAGTGGTACTAGTACCACCCGTGGTACTTTGGCCAACTGCTGGTGGTACTCAGACCACCGGAACCCCGCTCCGATGCAGTGCTTTTGGTGGCACATTTTCACTCCTGAGAGGCTCCTGCCTTTGGCCGAGCCTCTTGGGAACGCTGAGAAGGGCCCTCCCACCTGCCCAGAGCCTCCTACCTGTGTTTTCTGACCTCCAAACAGCTGAAAACCCAGAAGTAACTGGCGATGATGTCATCGCCAGTCACTTCTAGTGGTACGCAGCAGGAGAGTGGTGCTGGAGGTGGTACTCGGCCGGGAAAGGGTTGAGAACCCCTGGTCTAAATCCCTCTCGAAGCTACTTAAGCCAGTGGCCACCCCACATTTTGTGGCAGTGAGTTACAGCTCAGTCCTATGCATGTCTACTCAGAGGCAAGTCCCACTATATTCAATGGAATTTACTCCCATGGACTGCAGCCTTAATTAGGAGCTGTGTCAACAGGTACAGTACTCCCCCCATATCCGCTGGGGATATGTTCCAGGCTCCTCCATGGATACTTGAAACCGTGGATAAGAGTGAACCCCCTTCCATGGTTTCCTGAGGGGCCCCCGCCCTGCCTCCCCTGTGGGCAGGCGTGTGCGCGCCCCCCAGCTCTTGTTTTTTCTTTCAGCAAGTTTTGTTTCTTCCTTAAAACAAACAAAGAAGCAGCCTCCATTGCAGGCAAGTAGAATGAGACTAAGTCCTAGAGAGGCTCTGCAAGGTTTCTGTTAACCTTGCAAAGCCTCTCTAGAACTTAGTCTCATTCTACTTGCCTGCAATAAGCAGCCAGAGGCTGCTTCTCCTGTTTGTTTAAGGAAGAAACGAAGCTTACTGGGAAAAAAGTAAAAGCCTGGGGGGGTCCCCATGATCCGTGGATAACTGAAACCGTGGATAGCGAATCTGTGGATATGGGAGCCCACCTGTACTTTCTTTTTGTCTGTCCTGAATTGCCTGCCTATCAATTTCATTGAGCAATTCTGTGTTCTACTGAAATGATAGGGGATAAGCTAATTCTATCCACTCTCTGCTAAACATTTACAATTTTATTCTGTCCATCCCCCATCCATGTCTGTTAGCAGCTCTCTGTAGTGACTGAGGCTTGGGCAAAAATTCAGGAAAATCCAGCAAAGTTGGTGATATATGGGAGGGTAATAGCCAATCTGCTTTGAAAATTCGGTTACAATTATCGTTTCCTTTGATAGTTGTTCTGTATCTGTCTTGCGGGCTCCCTTCAGGCTCTTTCAGTTGTGGGCACTGTTACATTCCATTTACGCTATACTGAACCTAGATCTCCAGGTAAGCCAGGAGTAATAACACCTGTAGGCATAGCCATTCAACTGCCAGTGCCCAACCCTTGGCAAACAGGTGCTGTTAGGCAAGTCTTAACTCTGCAGTCAGCTGCAGGTGAACAGGCACAGAGAGGGATTGTGTTGAGAATTAAAACAATGACCAAGGCCATCAATACCAAGCACATATTTGAACATAAACTTGGGCTGCTTCTCTGTAACAAGAGTGGTAAAAAAGAACCACAGCTCAATGGCGCAGCAGTTTTGCATTCAGAAGATCCCAGGCTCAAGCTCTCTTAGCTCTGCCATCTTCCGTTACAAGGATCCATGGGAGCAAGCGATGGTAAAAGACCTCAGCCCGTAGAGAACCAGCACCACTCGGAGCAGGCAGTACTGGGCTCACTGGCATGACACAGTAGTATAAAGTCACTAGATGCTTTAGAGCTGCTGCAGGCTTTTTTCAGCCCCCTCTCCTATGGGTGAGTTGCAGAAACACAGGGTTACAGCAGCTGAGGAAAAGCCCGTGATTAGGGCTTACTTCACAGCTGGAATCTTTGCCAGCTTGCCTTTCAGGGTGGGGGCAAAAGGAGTGTTGCTGGAACAAGCTTTTGTACAGTTAATTGAGTTGAAAAATCGCAGCAAGCCTTTTATAAGCCGCTTTTCTGTTATTGAGCAAAGCCTTGGAATGGTCAGAAGTTGCTCATGTGGGTCACGTTTTTTGCTTCAGGACTTTTAGACTCACATAGGTTCTTTGTTGTAGCTGAAGAAGCATCTCAGATAACATCTTACGGATGAGAATAATGTCTCTATGGTTGTTAAGCCTATACTCAAACACAATTTGTGTCCCAGAAAAGGTGACATCATATGCAGGAGTTGTCCCATTTTAGCCTTATAACAATTCACCCAATATGCTGACAGGCCCTCTAAATATGGTACAGTCATTTCATGTGAAGGTGACTGGGAGGACTGTGAAGGTGCCACTGCCAGAAGATGACTCTTCACCTGCCATTTCCTTGTTCCAAATCACCCCTCAAGAGTCCCCCGGGGGGGGCATGCCTGGTCCCCACAGTTAGAACCCTACTAAGGGAAAAGTTGCTGGGGGTACTTTGAAGTACTTTGAAGCCTCTCCAGGCAGAACAAGATGCTCTTCTAGGTAAACGCATGGTTCCTCCTAGCCCCACATTTGCCTCCTAATAGTAACTCAGGAGCAAGAGGGCATTTATTTATTTACTTAACAGATTTATATTCTGCCTCCTCCCCCCACAACGTGGGGTGTCCAAGGTGGCTTACAATTTGACAAAAATAAACATTAAAATGTTAAATTAGTTAAATAAATGTAATTTAATTAATTAATCAAAATTAATGTAAATTAATTAATTTACATTAACTTAATTAAGTTAATTAAACATAAACAATACAATAAAAAAATCCTGGGGGAAAATACCTTCAGCCCTTTGACTCTATGGAATGCTTTGTTTTGCCTTCACATTCTGAGAAGGAGGTTTGCAACCATGTAATCCAGCAACTTTTTTTTTTTTTAATGAAGACTGCAATTTTCAAGATTCCAGCAACATCTCTAACGCATACTGAAATACCTTGTGGCTGGACATTTGAAAATGGCAATTAAAAAGACCCCACATAACTGAGGTTTTATGAAATTATTGCCCATTTCCTTAACTCTAGTCAATTGTCCCTGACAAAAAGGTGACAAATACCAGTGCTGACAATGGAGAAACAAAAACACACACACAAATATGAAGTTTCCATGACAGAGGGAAAGAAAACTCAATTGAACTACTGCAGCACTGCGGCTCTGATATCGTAGGTGTCTGCACCTTTGTTGCAATCTGGCTTGAGTCCCAGTGCTTTGCAAAAGAACACATAAACATTCAAAGGGAGCCTGCAAGTTTCACATGGTTTCAAGATGAAGGGTCAGGGAGAGAAAAGAGGGGGGAGAGATCAATTCATGTAAGGAAATAGCTGAGAATCTTTTTAACAAATCTGGCTGGAGGATTAACTTCCCGATGATATCAGTGCAAATGCACCTTGGCTCAGGTTTCCCCGTGAGAATATTTCCAACGTCCACATGAAATGATGTACTGTACTGATATTACCTCTGCAGCAGCAGCAGCCTATCAGTATGGAACTGGAGAAGCAGGCAGAACACTTGCTAAGAGATGGCAGGCTAAGTAATGAAACCCTGCTGCACCCATATACTATGTTGAGAGCTCTATGTTTGCAACAGCACACATACTACGGTGATATAGGACAATGAATGCTTGGGGCAAAATTTGGTTTCCTGGGAATGTTTCAATTAAAATGCAAAAGTGACCAGGACTATTCCTGACAGTTGGGGAGAAATGGTTGAAAACATGTATTCTGTAGTAAAGGTGAAGGTGACCCCTGACAATTAAGTCCAGTCGTGTCCGACTCTAGGGTGTGGTGCTCATCCCCATTTCAAAGCCGAAGAGCCAGCGTTGTCCGAAGACGCCTCCGTGGTCATGCGGCCAGCATGACTCTCCTTGCCGCAGCGCGTAGCATGCAGCTGGAACACGGAGCGCTGTTTACCTTCCCGCAAGCGGTACCTATTTATCTACTCGCATTAACATGCTTTGGAACTGCTAGATTGGCAGGAGCTGGCCAAGCAACGAGCGCTCACCCCGTCACGGGAATCGAACTGCCGACCTTTCGATCGACAGCTTATGGTTCAGCGGTTTAACCCACTGCGCCACCCGCTGGCCTATTTCTGTAGTAGAAGGCTCCAAATTTAAAGGTGGCCTTGAGGCAAAGATGCCAATTGACAGGCCTTCAATCCTTTCCAGGCAAGAGCCTTCAGGTCTTCAAAATACAATGCCATGCAAGAAGATACGGTTGCCCTGGACAACCGCTCAGGCCCCAGTGCTCAGGTTGACCCCAGAAATCCAAGAGGCAGTTTAGGCTTAGCTGATATGGTGAGCACTGTAACTCTTCCAACTGCAAGTTACATCGTGGGTCTGCAATGACACGGCGCTAAAAATGTTGCTTGAAATATTGGAGAAAGGGGACAGATTAAGGAAAGAGTATACTAATTTGTTTGAAAGTTTTTAATCCCAGATGCAAAACCCTCCCTTCCAAACTTGCTTCTAATGCCAAAATGAATGAAATATACAGTTCCTAAATGCTCCAGTCCACCCCCACATGCTTCTATATTTGTGGTTTGGGAATTACCTGTCAGTGCAATACTGCAGGATGCTCAACAAGAAACAGCACGCACAATGCAATCGATCGAAGGAATCCAGCTGGCCAGGCACCTACGGTAAATATTTTGACTTTTTTCATTTCCTGTATATTATTGATACATAGGAATATGAGCCCAGTTTTTAAAAATATGAAGGGGACAAACTGTACTTCAGCGGTAGAGCACATGGTTTGTGTGCAGACAATCCCAGGTTAACTCTCTGGCATCTCCAGAAAGGACTGGGAAAGACCCCCATCTGCAACCCTGGAGTGCCACTGCCAGTAAATATAGACAATACTGAGCTACATAGACCAAGAATATGACTCAGAATAAGGCAGCTTCATACAGTCTGGTCTGCCTGCATGGGTAGGTTACTAAGGGAGCAGTTATTTGGCTGGCATTTAGAGTCAACTCTCGGTATCCACGGGGCTTAGGTTCCTGCAAACCCCAGCAGATACCAAATCCAAGGATATGGAGTCATTGATCCTATGGGATCAATGGGGTTAGGGGGAGGAGTAGCTAACTTGCCAACAGCGGAGACCTTCAGAATGGCTGCGGATGGCTTTAAAATGGCCGCGGATAGACTTATTAAATACCGGTATCTTTAAAATGGCTGCCGCATATAGTGAATGGCCACCACGGATGGCTTCAGAATGGCCAGGAAAAGCTGCAGGATGGCCACAGATGCTGAGGATAGTAGCAGATAGCCGAGAACAGATCGTGAATGGTGAGGTAAGTGGCAATCCTGCTCCCCATGGATAGCAAATCCATGGGTAGAGAGGATTGAGTGTATAGTGCTTTTTGAGTGTTCCATGGGCTCAACATACACTACCCCAGTGATCTGTACAATAACCCTGTAAATCAGTTTAATAGGGTTATTATTGCCCTATTGCACATGGGCTGAGAAAGAGTGGCTTGCCTGAGGTCGCCTAGTGAGTTCATGGCAGAGGCAGGATTAAGTCCCTGATTTGCAACTTACAGCCCAATCCTATTGGGCCTGGCGTTCTGGCGGCACAGCGTGCTTTATGGCTGTTGCAAAAAGGTGACACGCCATAGAGTGTGGCCAGGTCACCTCTACGTGGCAGCGAAGCCAGGAACAGCCCTGGTCTCCATATGTCAGCATGGTGGGTGGTGGATGGGTGGAACATGACGGGGAGGGGAATGGGTAGGGAACGGGGACAGAACAAGGGCTGGAAGGGGGTGGTATCAACAGCAGCACCACCACCAATAGATGCGCCTTTAGCAGGGGCGCCACCCCCTTCCCGGCTTAGATGCGCCTTCCTGGCCTCAATCTGCCTCGATTCGGGTCCACTCGGACTTGCCCCATTCAGGCAACAGAGGCTTACCAAGTGTTCCCTTACCTGGAGGAGACCTCTGGACTCCCCCCCCCCCGGCAGGATGCAGCATGAGCTCCAGTGGCATGGCTGCATTGCGGGGGGGGGGGGAAGGTTAGATAGGATTGGGCTGCCTGTTTCCTTGCCATATTACACTACATTGATTAATCTCCTGCTAAAGCGGGTTTAGAATTAACAAAAAGACACTCTTCTAATTTTATTTTGAAACAGTCTCCGTCAGCAATTAAAGTACTTTGATATGGTGTCCAAGCAACAAGCGGGAGGAAGAAGAAAAAGAAATCAAAGAACAATTTTTGCTCAATAAATACAAAAGCCTTGTTCGATTAACACGGTGAAGCAAAGAAGGCAGAACATTCTCGAACTGAAAACACTCACTGTGCAGGCTCTTTCATCTTAAATTGCATACTTAGGATAAAACAGCTTTTGTAAAATATGTTCTGTGACAGCAGCGGAACAAAGAAGGGCGGGGGTCGTCTCTCCGGAGAAAGACATTTCCTCCCAAATGAGCGGATGCTTGCTCCTCTGCCCAGTTCATAGCCCTGACTCAGGGCTAACTCACACGGCCACTCTGGGGGTTTCTTTTTCTTTCTTTTTTTTGCCTGCCCTGATTATTAAAGTGCCTGGGCCAGGCATTTTTGCCACAAGTACACTCTGAGGGCATGTTGCAATGCCATGTCTGGAGGGAGCCCCTGGGGGGGGGGAAAGCATTTGGATTAGAGAGGATGTGGGTGAGGAGAGAGCTAAGCAAGCACCCCCTACACATACTCCTTCTCTCCAAATCCCCTTCCTTGAACCAACCATTTTAAATTCCTTGTGTCCAGTTTCTCAGCAGCAGCTCTCTCCTTCTCCCGTTGACCACATGACCACAACTGACAGTTCACTGTGTCCCCTGCTGAAATCACAGAAGCATGAAGTTCATGTCTTTGTTTGCTTCAAGGCTCAGGCAAGCTAGGAGCTCTCGCAGTGCATAGTTCTCAGACCGAGGGAGATAGCAAGGGTTTTTATCCATTTCAAACCCTTTTTGTTGGCAACTTCTGCCCAGTTCCCCTGGACCCACCATTTACAATGCATTTGCTGAGCTCTCAACAGA
The DNA here is from genome assembly GCA_026170595.1 of Plestiodon gilberti rubricaudatus. Taxonomy (NCBI): domain Eukaryota; kingdom Metazoa; phylum Chordata; class Lepidosauria; order Squamata; family Scincidae; genus Plestiodon; species Plestiodon gilberti. The sequence goes on from JANXHW010000001.1 coordinate 10,254,848, forward strand.
CAGTGCTAGCTGAGGCATAAAACAGTCACATTCTTCAGAATTTCCAGAGTAAGCAGCCAGCTATTCAGTTGTATTCTGTTCCACTTGCAATGTGCTTAATGGGCTCAAAGTCTACTTTCACAGTTCCATTTGTCACAACCTGAGCAATCGCCATGGATGCATCTACTCATTTACTCTCTCGCTCATTGGTCAATCAGTTCCCTTTCATAAGTACAATGTTAAATGGTTTTACACACTTTTCTTCCATACTAACTGAACTGTAACCTGAACGAGCTGGTAAATGTTATGCCCTATTTTGCCCTTTGAGCTGTTTTTGGTTTTGCAACAACTGGGAATGTACATATGCTATGAGACTAGTATAATGGCTGTGGGTCAGTCAATTCGTTGAGCAGATTACTGGTACTAGTTGTAACCCCTGCTAACTGGGCAAAAAGGTACCTTTCGAAACGGTGTCCTCTTATATTTAGCAGCGGAACAGCAACTTCCCTCTTCACCCCAGCATAGCATCTGTTCCAGTGGCTGCTGCTGGTGTCTCTTCTGCCTCTTTTTTTTTAGATTGTGAGCCTTTGGGGACACGGAACCATTTATTGATTTATTCTGCTATGTAAACTGCTTTGTGCATTACTTTTCGTTGAAAAGTGGTACAGTATATAAATATCATTGCTAACTTGTAGCGATGCTCATACTGCTTGCCTCCACCTGCTCTTCAATTTATATCTTTGTAAGTAAACCAAGAGCCTAGCCCTGTTAATCTACTTGGATTTCCTTGCTTTCGAACTGCTAGGTTGGCAGGAGCTGGAGCACAAGACAGTAGCTCACACCGTCACGTGGCACTTGAGTCTCAAACTGGTATCCTGCCTACCTCCTGGTCTGCAGTTCAGTGTCTTAACCACTAAGCCACCGCGGCTTCTATAGCGCGCCTTTTACGCCATCATAAATGAATTTACGGCAGTGGGTTGCAAGATCCACAATCATAAATGAGGGACAGGATTGAGTCGTAAATCTTACAAAGACACAATAAACCTCCAGGGATTCTTGTCCAAAGGAAGCTAGCATCGAGATAGCGATGTCCCCTGGAACTTCTCACTATTCAGGGAAGTGGGGAGCACATGTAACAATATATTGTAGAACAAACATGATTGCCCTCTCTATGCTCTTATACACTAGCCATTAAGGCTCAAACAAACAGGAGCAGCTGATGGTATCTGTCAGGGGATATAAGCTAGAGGCCGACACCTGACTTGGTGTCCTATCTAAGACTTGTGTGCCCAGGATATAGAGCCCTCTTCAGACCCAGCAAGGAATGGGGATTCCTAAGATCAGCCACAAGGTAGCTTTGGCCTGCAAGGTAGATTGGCCTGCCCTAGCCATTTGTCTTGGCCAACGTAACAGTACTCCTTCCTTGCTGCTTGCTGTGCTCCGTCCCAGCTTGGCTAGCCGTAGACAGAAGTTCCAACTCTTCCTGGATCCTTAAACTTCCCCCTGTTGTGCAGCGTCTCCATATTCTATCTCCCTTTGTCCTGCCTACCTGGTCCTCCCAGGCTCTGGACTGTCTCCTTGGCAACAGCTTGCAATTATAGCTTCCAATTCTGCCTCTGCTCTCTCTCATTTGGCGTTGCGCTTCTTCATCTGTTTTTCTCTACCACATCCATTTTCTTCCCCTGAGGTCATCATCAGTGGCCCCAAGTCAGACAGAAACCACACACAACACACCTTGTTCCAGGCAAGGTCATCCTCCGCACTTGTCTTTTGTCAGCCATGATCTGCTTCTACAGACTTGACCCACAGAGCTAAATTCTACAAACTAAACTGACACACACACATAAGAACATAAGAACAGCCCTGCTGGATCAGGCCAAAAGCCCATCTAGTCCAGCTTCCTGTATCACACAGTGGCCCCACCAGATGCCCCAGGGAGCACAAGACAACAAGATAACCTGTTTCCCGTTGTCACTCCTTTGCACCTGGCACAGAGAAAACCCACTTCTAGAAAAACCAGGAGGTTGCTTATGGCTTGTAACCTGTGATGGTCTTTTCCTCCATGAATTTGTCCAAACCCCTTTTAAAAGGAATCTAGGCCAGGTGCCATCACCACATCCTGTGGCAAGGAGTTCCACAGATGAATTACACACTGGGTAAAGAAATATTTTCTTTTGTCTGTTCTAACTCTCCCTCCACTCAATTTTAGTGCGTGTCCCCTGGTTCTGGTGTTGTGCGAGAGGGAGAAGAATTTCCCTCTATCCACTCTCTCCATCCCATGCATAATTTTATACGTCTCAATCATGTCCCCCCTCAGGCGCCTTTTTTCTAGACTGAAAAGCCCCAGACGCTGTAGCCTTCCCTCATAAGGGAGGTGCTCCAGCCCACAAATCAATCTGGTCGCTCTTTTCTGAACTTTTTCCAATTCAACTATATCCTTTTTGAGGTGTGGTGACCAGAACTGGACACAATACTCCAGATGTGGCCTTACCATCGATTTGTACAAAGGCATAATGATATTGGCCGTTTTATTCTCAATCCCTTTTTTAATGATCCCGAGCATGGAATTGGCCTTCTTCACAGCCACCGCACACTGGGTCGACACTTTCATCGACCGGTCCACCAGCACCCCAAGATCTCTCTCTTGATCCGTTACAGACAACTCAGAACCTATTAGCGTATATGTGAAATGTTGGTTTCTTGCCCCAATGTGCATCACTTTGCACTTACTTACATTGAAGCGCATTTGCCATTTTGCTGCCCATTCTCCCAGTTTGGAGAGATCCTTCTGGAGCTCTTCACAATCCCTGCTGGTCTTCACCACCCGGAAAAGTTTAGTGTCATCTGCAAACTTGGCCACCTCACTGCCTATCCCCAGCTCCAGGTCATTTATAAATAAGTTGAAAAGCACCGGTCCCAAGACCGATCCTTGGGGCACACCGCTTTTCACCTCTCGCCATTGTGAAAATTGCCCATTGACTCCCACTCGCTGTTTCCTGGTCTTCAACCAGTTCCTAATCCACAAGAGGACCTGCCCTCTTATTCCCTGACTGTGGAGTTTTCTCAGGAGCCTTTCATGAGGGACCGTGTCAAACGCCTTCTGAAAATCCAGATATATAATATCCATGGGTTCGCTCGCATCCACATGCCTGTTTCAAAAAATTCTAACAGGTTTGTGAGGCAAGACTTCCCTTTGCAGAAGCCATGCTGACTCTCCCTCAGCAGAGCTTGTTCTTCTATGTATTTTAAGATTTTATCCTTAATGAGACTTTCCACCATCTTCCCTGGAACAGATGTTAGGCTGACCGGCCTGTAGTTTCCCGGGTCCCCCCTCCTTCCTTCTTTAAAGATTGGTGTGACATTAGCTATCCTCCAATCCTCTGGCACAGTGGCCGTTTTAAGGGACAAGTTGCATATTTGGGTCAAGAGGTCAGCAACTTCATTCTTGAGTTCCTTCAGAACTCTTGGGTGGATGCCATCCGGGCCTGGTGATTTATTGATCTTTATTTTGTCAATTAAGTCTGAGACGTCTTCTCTTTTAACCTCTATTTGACTTAATTCTTTAGTCAGGGGAGACCGTTCCGGCAGCGGTATTTGCCTGAGGTCTTCTGCCGTGAAGACAGATGCAAAGAACTCATTTAATTTCTCTGCAGTCTCCAAGTCCCCTTTTATCACCCCTTTCTCTCCCTCACCATCCAGCGGACCAACCGTTTCCCTGGCAGGTTTCCTGCTTCTAACATATTTGAAGAAGCTTTTATTATTCCCTTTTATGTTGCCTGCCATACGTTCCTCAAAGTCTTGCTTGGCCTCCCGTATCATCTTTTTACATTTCTTTTGCCACAGTTTGTGCTCCTGTTTATTTTCCTCATTAGGGCAAGACTTCCATTTATGGAAGGAAGCTTCCTTGCCTTTTATAGCCTCTTTAACTGTGCTTGTTAGCCAAGCCGGCACCCTCCTGGACTTAGTCGAGCCCTTCCTCCTTTGTGGGATACACTCCCGCTGGGCCTCTATGACTGTTGTTTTAAACAGCCTCCATGCACTCTGGAGTGATTGGACTCTTTTTACCTTCCCTTTCAGCTTTTTTTTTAATTAGTCTCCTCATTTTGGGGAAGTCTGCCCTTCGGAAGTCAAAGGTTTTCGTGTCAGATTTGATAGGCACTCTCCCCCCGACATGCATGGCGAAACAGATCGCAGCATGGTCACTATTCCCCAATGGTTCGGTAACATTTACCTCCCTGACCAGATCTTGAGTGCCACACAATATCAAATCCAGAGTCACCTGTCCTCTGGTCGGTTCCGTGACAAGTCATTTAACATATCCAGAAATCCAGTCTCTCTTTCATGACCTGAGCATGAATTGACCCAGTCGATGTGAGGATAATTGAAGTCCCCCATGACTACAACCCTGTCTCTCGTTGACACCTCCCTGATTTGCTTCCTCATTTCAAGATCCCCTTCAGGTTTTTGATCTGGAGGACAGTAGCATGCCCCTACTATTACATCACTCTTTGAGCCTAGTAATTTAACCCACAGTGATTATACGGAGGAGTCAGAGCCCCCCTCCAGCTCAACTCTGGTGGATTCTACCCCTTCTTTTACATATATGGCCACACCATTTTTCCTGACTGCCAAATCAAACAACTGGCATTTTGGCATGGGTGCGGAGTTGGTTTTTCACCCAGGTTGACTTCCAGTTGGGAAGTGTGCCTGTTTTCCTCTGTCAAATGTTGGAAGGTATGGATGTGTGGAGTAAGGTTTCCAACTGTTCAGAAAAAAAAACAAAATGGCCTGGCCAGTTGGCAGAAGGTTGTATGTAAAAGCCAGAACTTTAGGCTGGTTACCAGAATCCCTCGAGCAAATCTGGGATTTTTTGAGTCACAGCATTTTCACTTCCTGTGCATGCTTGAACTATGGAGCCCAGACAGATGCATATTAAGGTGCCAGGTTGTTGAGCTCAGCCAGCGGTAGTGCAACTTGCAATGCTGCCGCAGAATTCTGCCTCTGGTCTGTCACTTCTGCACAATTTTTTTTTTAAAAAAATCAGCTGCTTACTGTGCTCCTTGCATGGTTTCTTCAGTTGTAGTAGTGCAGGACTTCTGGTTTGATTTAAAGAGACTGCGCGAATGAAGGAGCTCCTTCGTTGCACAGTTCCTGTAAATCAAACTGGATTTCCTACATTTCCATGTTTGAAGAAACTGCATCTGGAGCAGGGCAAGGAGGCACCTGGTCCACTTTCCACTTGCTTTTAGGGTGCAAGTCTGCAATCCATATATTATTATTATAATAATTACTAATATTTATAATACTAATACAAATACAAATACAAATACAAATACTAATACAAATACTAATACTAATAATATAAATCCTGCAATCCATGGCAGGCTGGAGGGAGGCAGTGGCAAGCGGGCAGGGTCTCTGAGAGGGGGGTTAAGGGGGTAAATCGTACCCAGGCCCAGGGCCAAAAATGGGTCAAAAAGGGGGCCCAGGAGCATAAAAGGGGGGCCCAGGAGACAAACTCACATGAAGGGAAGGGGCCCAACAGAAACTTTGTACCCCCTGATAAAATTCCTCTGAGTGGCCCTGCAAGGGGGTGAAGGGCACCCTGAATTTGCTGCCTTCTCACCCCCACCCCACAATTTGCCACTGATGCAACCCACATCACCTTACCTAATGGATGGGCTGCCCCTGAGCTCAGCCCCAATGCTGAATTTAGTGTAAGACTGCAGCATGCAGGTGCACGATTGCTTAACTGCCCCACTTCCACCCTAAATGTAGGCTCAGCTCTCTGTGCCTGGCAGCACCAGCCACAGGGGCAAACAGAAAGCTTTTGCTACTAGGCCTGTTCCCTGATTCACTGGAGTTCGCTGGGCTCCACCTTCTGGCCACAACAAGGAACCAGAGTACTGAAATCAAGAGTTGGCTATATTAGAGAGCACTGTCTAAAACTATGTGCTTACACTTAGATCCATCTTCAGTCCCATGTGAAATGAGCCCTGCTAGAGCAGACCAAAGATCCACCTTGTCCAGCATCCCACAGTGGCCAACCAGATACCTCTAGGACACCCACAAGTCAAGCAGGGCATTATGTCATCAATCCTTTCTCTTGGATGTTCCTCAGCAACTGGTACTCTGTGGCTCACTGCCTCTGAATCCGGAGGTTCCAGATAGCCATTATGGCTCACAGTCAATGATGGACCATGGAGGAGGAGTCTATTCCTCTGGCTAGTCCCCTTTCAAATCCATCTGTGCAGTGGATTCCGTACATTAATTAGGCATTGTGTGAAAAACTAGAGGCACTTCAGAAAACATGACATGTGAAGACACCACATAGCACTCTTTGTATTTACTCCTGCATAGCACAGAAGAGCTGCTGAAATTTCTGCAGAGATTCAATGCCAGATTCTGACATGAAGCAAAAGCCACCTCAGGCGTCTCTAGGGGTTTTTGCAGCAGCTCCAATAAGAATAGCTGCAAGTTCCGTCTCACCTTGGAAATGAAGATGCCATCAATGTTTGAACAGCCCTGAGGATTCTAGCTGACTCAATATACAGTGGAACGAGAGTAACCTGTGAACCAGGTGCTTTCGGTTTTAAGTTTCCATCTAGTATTGAACAAATCCTTCAGATGTCCTTTACGTGCTTGACCTCCGGTCCTCTCTGCTGCCTCAGGCTATTCTACACTTTTTACACGTATCCCTCTATACCTTAAGTGAAACTTCCTTAACCAAATCTTGCAGACTTTTTGCTAAGCGTTCTGTGTGCATGTGTTGGGTGTACAGTATAGGTAGACGGAAACTATTGGCGGTTAGAATGTAGCCAGCAAAGGACACAGATAGTGAGGTTTTTGCAGCTGGCTGGGGAGCTCCAGGTGCATGCTGTTTGATTTTGGATGATGCTGTGAGTGTGAGTGCGAGTCCCAGAATAGAAGCAAAACAGTATTGGGGGTGGGTGGGGAGGACTGTAGACAAGCACAAGCTTTGCCAGTAGGTAGGAGGTTCCCTGTAGGGAGTCAACCCATTAACATGTTTGGATCAATTCCTGTTCAGGTTCATCAATAGTTTTACATTTCTGGTTTGGTCCTAGTTCACACACTAACTTACAGTGCAATCCCATGCAATATAGGGCCGGTGGAGTGAGTGATCCGCCAGCCTAGGGTGTCTCAAAAGTGCCGTAAAGCACTTTCACGGCACCCTGGGAGTAAACGGCGCCGACAGCAAGGCTGACGCTGCTCACTCTGCCACCGAGACCGGTCCACGCTGCCGGACACGGGTAAGTCCTGTGCCGGGCGGCAGGAGGGCGGGCCAGGGTGGCGGGGGAGGGGACGATCAGCCAGCCAGACCCGGGTGGGGTGTGGGGATATCAGCAACGTTCTGCGCCAATATCCTAACCCCTTCCCGTGCCTGGCCAGCCTTACACTGCCTCCCCAGATGTGCGCCAGCAAAATAGCTTGATAGCAAAATAGCTGCCGCACATCCAAAGAGGCCCATTGGGGCCACCGGGACTTACACTGGGGGGGGGGAGGGACAACTGTCCCTTTCCCCTGAGGTGTGCCCTGGCTCCGCCAGCGCGGTCCTGCTTTTGCAATGCAGCGGATCTTAGGCAGGATTGGGCTGTCAATCAGTTTAGACACTTTAAAGTAATTTAGATACATTTCATGCAGAGTAATATAAAACATTTTGCCTGCAATGTATTTCTACAAAATAAATAAAAAGATTGCTATTTAACTTGAGAAAAATGTTTATCCTTTGCAACCTATTTTATTGCAGAAGGTTTTTTAAAAAAAGGTTAGAAGCAAAATACATACAACAAGACAAAACCTAGGAAAATAAAATATTGATGTTACAGCTGAAAGCTGAGTGCCAGATTACTTAACTTCTTCTTTGGAAGTTGCTGCCACATTTTGTGTTTAGGAGTTTAGTTCTGGTTCGGGTTGTTGCCAGGAGTGCTTTTTACATATGCACAGGGAGAGAAGCTCAGGGTCTCATATGCTGTGTGGCGGCCAATGGCAGGAGCTCAATGGTTTGGCAGGGAAGGAAGAGGAAAGCAAGGGTGAAAAGTGCAACAAAACAAAACTTTATTGTGGAGATAATTTCACAGTAATAGGGAAGGAGAGTCAAAATAAACCAATTCAGTATTTCTTAGCCATCCACACAGCTGGGTGCGAGGTTGTTATATACAGAGAAAGCAGAGAAGGGAATCCTTCAAAGGGACAGGGGCACCTAACGATGCACGCATGGAGGGGGAGGAACGAGAAAAGACAGGGGGATTGAGTGAGTTACCCAGAGGTACCCCCCCAGGTCAGCATATGGAGGGGGGGGTTAGGTTATTGGGAAGGAAGTAGGAAAGAGGAGAATTGGGGAAGTGGAAGAAAAGGAGGGAGGAGGTTTCTTGTGGTTCAGATCAAGGCAAAAGGTTGCGGCTGGGCTGGATAACCCTGCAGCCTGAACAAAGGGCTACAAGCAAAGGTGAGCCCAGCATCCCCTCTGTAACCTTCAGAAGAATGGCAGCGGAGGCTCTGGATACCAAGGAAAAGAGGTAAATGGGGGGTTTGCTTGCAAGGCAGGTGTTGGGGGGTACCTCTCTGCCTCCGCATTCAGCACTGCCGCCGCCACCGCTTCCTCCGATTCCTTCCCTGTCCACTGCCGCTTCCTCTGATGGGTGCAGAGGGGACGCTGGGCTCTTAGCAGCAGCAGCAGCATAGAAGGAGGTGGCGGCAGAGCTTGGTACTGAGAGGAGGAGGAGGAGGCAGCAGCGCTAGATACCAGGAGGAGGACTTACCTCTCTCCCTCAGTGTCCAGCACCACTGCTGCTGCAGTGCTGCCACCTCCTCCTCCTTCCTTTAATGGCTAGTGGAGGGAATGCTGGGAGTGCAGCTTTCTCTCTGTCTCTGTGGCCATTACAGGAAGCAGCGCAGTGGCTCTGGATGCTGAGAGGGAGAATTAAATGAAGCGGGAAAGGACCGGGAGGGGAGGGGTTACTCTCCCTGTTATTCCAATTAATGACAGTAACAACAATGCCAACATTGACAACACTGTGTAATAAATGATGGTGCCCCTTTAAGTGCTTGGAGGGTGTGGGCAGGCCCAGCGATGGTAAAATCTAAATACCAGAAATGTCCCTTTTCTGGTATTTAGAAAGCTCTGGTATTTAGAAAGCTAAGAGCTCAAAGATGTCAGATGATAAGCAGGAGGACTACTACAGCAGTAAAGAACATAAGTGCAAAGAATGGTTATGTCTAGTTCCTCAAAACGTTGTGGACTTAAAGGCAGGGAAACCTATAACAGGGTGACTTATAACAGAGAACTTCTGTAGATTTTCTATATCTATAGATTGTCAGGTGTGATGGCCACACACACGCATATACACTTGTTTCACTGGATGAACACATGTTAACAAGTTGAAACAGATTGTGGTATCCAATTGCAGGGAATAGGGATGCTCAGCAAAACAGTTCCATTATAGAAAAGTTAATATCCTGCATCCCACTTTTGAGGCAGCTTCCAGCCTTAAACATTTTGCAAATAAAAGCATAAGAAATTACTGCATATAAAAAATGTATATACAAATTTCATACTCTCCCCTGCCCAGAGAAGTACTTTATTGGAAGAAAGATTGTCACATTTGAAGCAGATCTAAATTTAGCATCATATCACATCTAAAGCTAGCTTGTCAAAGCTGAAACGGGTGCCTCATTTGGACGAGCTAAATAATTGAAACACCCACATTGTATTAGATGTCCCTTAAGTGATTGTTTCACATGTATTATTTATTGCTCACCTAGGGTGTGAAGCCGCACCAAAGTCGACGGAGCCTTTTGGCTGACTTTGATGGGATTTCTGCTAGTCTCCCTGTCTGTATGAAATCACGACCATTATCAGCAGGACACAAGGAAATGAATCTTAGACTCTTGTGTTCATACCTCTCAATGAAATCCCCCATGAACACCCAGATGTTATTCTCTTTTACTAATTTGGCTTCATCTGCAAAGCTGGGGCACAATCTAGTTCTGGTCGCCGCATCTCAAAAAGGATATAGTGGAACTGGAAAAGGTGCAGAAGAGAGCGACCAAAATGATTAGTGGGCTGGGGCATCTCCCTTATGAGGAAAGGCTACAGCGTTTGGGGCTCTTCAATCTAGAAAAAAAGGCGGCTGAGGGAGGACATGATTGAGACATATAAAATTATGCATGGGATGGAGAGAGTGGATAGAGGGAAATTCTTTTCCCTCTCACACAACACTAGAACTAGGGGACATCCACTAAAATTGCGTGGAGGGAGTATTAAAACAGACAAAAGAAAATATTTCTTCACCCAGCGTGTAACTGGTTTGTGGAACTCCTTGCCACAGGATGTGGTGATGGCACCTGGCCTGGATGCCTTTAAAAGGGGATTGGACAGATTTATGGAGGAAAAGTCCATCACAGCTTACAAGCCATGATGGGAATAAGCAACCTCCTGGTTGAGGAGTCTCTGTGCCAGGTGCAAGGGAGTGGCAACAGGATACAGGTATCTTGTTGTCTTGTGTGCTCCCTGAGGCATCTGGTGGGGCCACTGTGTGATACAGGAAGCTGGACTAGATGGGCCTTTGGCCTGATCCAGCAGCGCTCTTCTTATGTTCTTCTTAAGTTCCCCTACAAAGGCCTTTCTCTTGTACAAGCTGTGCAAGAGCACTATTGTGTCACACTTCTCAGATCTGTAGGCTGGACATTAATGCTCATCCAGATGACTCCATGTTAGTGATTATACTGTATGTGGATCAAGTGTACTTCCAGTCATGCTGGTGTCCTGGTGTACGCAGCTAATGGACACTGGTGCAGGACCAGCATATTACGCAAAAGTGATTGACGGGAGGCTAGAGACATAATTTGACTGCTCATTGTCTAGAGCAGGGGTGGCCAACCTTTCAATAGGAATGCTCCTGGCGGGCCCTTTATAATGGTTGTCTAGCTGAGGGCATTTCAGCAGGTTCAGCTGCCTTAACAGCACCATCAGCAATTGCAGTTGCCAAGGTTCTGTCTTCTGCACAACTCTTAAGAACACAGAGGCCCTAATGGTGGAAGGTTGGCCACCCCTGGTCTAGAACCACCTTGCAGTGCTGGGACTATACCAGGAACCGGTATGTGTTCTCCATTTCAGGGCCTCTGTACTCACAAGTTGGAGTGAGTAGCTGCCGCCAGGAGCGCAGCAAGTGAGACAGGAAGTTCTGCTCTGTTGATAGAGCTGGGCCACGACATAGTGGAAAACATGTTCGAATGTGATCAAATCCCTACTTAGCCAATGAAATTCATTTGGTGGCCTTAGGACAGTCACTAATGTAGTTCCATAGGAGAGTTAGATGTTGTGCAGACAGACATATGGTGGTGGGAAGGGCCCATGTAGACTTTCCTGAGCTCCTTGGATGGATACAAAATGTAGCTGGATAGAAAGAGGGAGGGAGACATGGATGCTGACTTAGCTTGGCCAATCCAGACGCTTTCATTCTGCCTGCCAGCCAATCACAGGACCAGGGGACCATGAGGTTCCCAAATCACCCCCAGGTCCCCTAATGGCAACAGGTTATTATTATAGATGGCTAAGGAACAAGTTGCCTACTTCCCTTGGCAAATGGCAGAATGGTGGGTTTTAGTGGTGGCAGCTGGTATTTCAGTGCTATCTTAGTCTTACACACAATCTCTCTTGCAAATAGCCCTGAGGTGGAGTGGCCCCACCTTGCAAGCATGTCTCACACTGCTGAGGCATTTTGTTCAGAGGTCAGGAATGTTGGCACACTACCCTGGGATTTGGGAAATCATTTACAGAGTGTGCCGAAATGACCACACAGGGCATTGCCTCAAAGAAACAGAGAGAACTTGACATAATATATACAATTCTGCTACACAAACATACTTGGGTCACATGTAGATTGTTGCAGACAGCCTTGAAATGCCTTAACAAATCAAGGAGGACAATTTGCATAGTGATGAATTATTATGAGGAACGCTGCAAGGTGAGAATACTGTGCAACCTATTTGACAGTTAAAGAACACGTCTCAATGCTCTGGGGTTTTTTCTTTCCATTTGAGAGTGGGTAACCACTGCCAAGATAAAAATCATGGGGGGAAAAAGTTATGTTGCCCTCAAGCTCCCGTAGGACACTGAAATGGATGTTATTGGCACTGTAACTAGATAGCTGTATCCAAATGATACAAAACAAGTGGACTTTGCAGACAGGGGTTTATAAACTCTGACAATCCACAACTGATTTATGTGTCTGAAGTAGTTTTCTAGACATACATTTGTATCATGCTCGTCAAAACATTACTTTAACCCAGGGTCAGAAGTTGTGAAAGGTGCATCTACCAACACACCAGGGCCACTGACCCATAATCAATCTAAAGTCCAATCGGTATACGTGCCCAGAGGTCTGTGGATTTTGCAATTCTACAATCAGTGAGGTTTTCACAAAGTTTGGCAGTTGTCATAGAATGCTAGCAGATGCTGGCTCTTATGGGACTCCGAGAGAGACTTGATCTGGCAGATTCAGACCTCAACCAGCACACCAGATTTTTTTTTCCTCTGTGACTTATAGGACCTTCTAAGTCCCAACTGGCTCCCAATTTGGTCACCAGACTGACTGACTCTGGGCCCTATTTAAGTGACGGCAGGACAGGCCAACCGGAACATTCCATGGCAAGCCCAGACTTCCCTTCTGCCTTCTGTCAGAGACATATTCCATAGTCCTGGATCTTGTCCTTCCATCAAAAAAAAGAAGGGAAGACACTGATGTAGGAATAGGAGGGGAAGAGGTCTCAAGGTGATAAGATAATTTCCTGCCCAACCTATTTCCATTACTGCGACTCTTTGTTGAAGGAGAGTCTAATTCGGTTTTTTCAAGGAGGAACCAAAACTGTCTTCTACATCTACACCATAGCAACATCTCCCCTACCCCCATGATCTCTCCTTGAAACAACTGAATTAGACTTACTCCTGATGAAGAGTCACAATCCTGGAAACACATTGGGCCAACAGGTTATTTGGGCAGGAGGTGTGGTGAAGTGGCTGAGCTGCCGCCTTGCCTGAAGAAAAACTAGGACGGGATTGGTTCGAGACAACTAGAAACTGCCGACAAGCTGCCAAGAAGCTGCAATATCTGAGATAGCCTGCACTGACCCTCTGTGGGAGAGAAGAGTCGCTGTTGGACAAGCTAGGAAGCTCAAAGCCATATGCAGCCAGAAGAAGATAGTACACCATTGAAAGGAAACAGCTGGAGAAGACGCGTTCTATGCAAATACTGTAGAACATTTATTGTAAAAATCCCTACGGGAGTTTAGAAAAGCCTGCCTGTGTAAACCAGCTTGAATAAAGTCCAAGGAAAAATCTGACGACATAGAAAGGTGGTATATAAATACTACTACTACTACTAGTGTCCCCCGCTTAAGATGGGGATAGGTTCTGGAAAACCCGTCATATAATGAAACCGTCATTAAGCGAGTCCTCAGCACCATCTAGTGGCCGATTGTGGTATAACGTGTAAAACCAATACAGTACAGTGTAATGCAATGTAACACAGTGGAGTTGTAATAGGGAATGAATGGCACAGTGTACATTATGAGTGTAACACAAAGCACAACAAGATTTCTACCTGTCAATGGAGGTAGAAACACACACACACACACACACACACACACACACACACACACACACACACACACACACACACACAGAGTTAAATATGATTTTTTTTCATTTAAAATACAGTACTGTAGCTTTAGTTCTTTGTTTACACTTTGGGAACCTCCGTCATATATGTGGATCGTCATTAAGCGATCCGTCATTAAGGGGGGGGGGAGACACCTGTATTATTATTCTCCTCCTCCTCCTCTGTACTTTGAGATGTCCCTTTTTATTTCTTCTCCTTCCATGGCCACTCCTTGTCCTGTCATGGAACAGCCTTTCAGATTTTGACCCTGGCTTCTGCTCACCCAACCAGTTGCGTAGCTAGCCCACCCCAAACAGGGGCGCACACGATGACACATTTCGTGTCATCGCCCTACCCCCTGCATGCCCGGAAGGCTCCATTTCAAGCCTTCCAGGACTCAGGGCGGGTGGGAGGACCCAAAAAACGCACTGTTTATGCCCCGCGGCTGCAAAGCCGCGGAGAACGAAAATCCTGCCATGGCTCCTTTTTGCAAGACCACGGCTGTCACCTGGGGGAACAATCCCGTCTTCCCTTAGCGACGCCACACACATACCACACACACACACACACACACACACACACACACACACACAGCTGAAGCATAACATAAATAATAATGACAAGGACCCAAGCGATATCTTTGTATATAATAAAACATAACATCGAGGGCATATTTCCTCATATTCTGCAAGGTTCACCCTGAAGGAAAACTTGTTTTATCATGGTATCTTCCAGATAAAGTGGTAGCTGACAGAGAAATGGTTAAAGGTAAAATCTGAACTCTGTGCTTACTTTCAATATGTATGCTCACTGGACAGGTAGAAGGGGAACAGGATCACACCTACTAGCTCTACCGTTCCAACGTCTGTGTGTTCAGATGAAGGTACAAAGAGCTCTCTGCACATACAGCTGTATGCACATAAATTCATCAGGGGTCCCAATCACATGGACATGGACTTTTGACATCCCATAAATAGTCAACCAACCATTACAGACCTTCCCAAACTTCTCTCCAAAAGAAAGTGAAACTCACAGCGGAGGTTTACTCATATTCTAGTGATAGCAGTCTGTTTTGAGTGGAAGTAACAAGGAATGTAGTGTGTTTTGTTTTTCAGGGCATATTTTCAAATAATTTATAACAATGAGCTGGTTCAGATGATACAACCTGAACTGGCCCTCTTTGTACATTTGCCCTGTGAGGGCTCCCTGAATGTGCACACTCGTTCCATTTCTTGGCACACCAGAGTGCTTTAGCTTAATCATCTGAGAGGGCAGTTCACCTGAACCATCCCTCTACACATGCTGCTAACATTAATCTAACAGTGGAAACCTATGCATGTCTGCTCAGAAGTAACACCCATTGAATTTAATGGGACTTATTCCCAGGTAAATGTGTATCGGATTGCAGCCCAAACATAGCGATGTAGTAGGATGGCCAGATAAACTCCACACAATTGAGCTAAAGAGCCCTGGCATGACAGCAAGTGAAAATGGAAGGATCATGTGTGCTCACGGCAAAGCATGCGAAGAGAGGACAGCCCAGTTACAAACACTCTATAACTTGTACTACACTGTGCCATTCCTGAAATAGGTTTTAAAAAATAATAGTAAAGTAGCAGGGTTTTTTTTATACAAGTTTCCTTAAAAGAAGATTAAGGGATGACTGAAATGTATTAGACTCACATTAACTCAACAGTATATTGGTTTCAGATGTAATGCCAAACCACAGTTTGCCCAAATTGTGGTTTCAGATCCTGGTTTGAGGGCCAATCACAAACCATGATTTGTCAGTTCCGAGGTTGTGACAAATCAGAGTTTAGCATCTCAAACCCCGATAGGTGTTATGTCTGAACTGACCAATTACACACAATGGGTTTGTTTGGCGGTAACAGCAAAATCACCTAGTGTCACTATCCTATATTATACTCCTTTTTAAAGAATGCTCCTGATAAAAGAATAGCTCTGCTTCCCAAAAGTTGTTTCCTGGTGCAGAGTGTATAGCACTACCACTCAGTATCTATTGAACACCAACGTTGTGCTAAGTCTATACAGCACAAATTAATAACTGCACCAGCATCCATTGTAGAAGTAGTGAAATTCCTACCTGCTAAGGCTTTGATGCGAGACCTCTCAAACAGCCGTGCAGAACTGTTCTCATTGTCCCAGTCATCAACATCCCAGCGGTTGTTAACATCACTGTATTGCTGTTGGATTTCAATATTGTCAAAGTCTGTCGCTACTGTTGTTGTCATCTTGAATCTTCTTAAGCTAGCCTTGGCATCAGCTACTCCTTAGGAAGTTCCTCTGTAAGGAAAGGGGGGGGGGGAGAGAGAGATGATTATTGATGACTTAGAATAGACAGTCTAGGAATACAGAAATAAAATCTGAGAATACAGAAATAGCAGAGTTTAGGTTTTGTTTTGGTATTCCCTCCTAGGTGACTCCTCCACCTACTCAGCCTGGACATTGGATCACATCAACAAGAAGGGCTAGAAAGGCTTCCTGTCCTGGCTCTTGGGTTGTTATCTGGTTCTGTTCTCTTGGCTGTGACCACTGGTTTGGCTGCTAGTTCCTTCCTTCCCACCTCCTACTTTACAGCCACGTGTAGCCACCAAGCTCTGCCATCCTACCTAGCAACTCCCTCAACTCCTCACAGGCATCTTTCCTCACCCCACAAGACTTTCCCGGCAATATTGCTTAACCCTTCCCACTCATGAAAATCATCCAAGCTGAAAAAAGTCAGTCCTTCATAGGCACAGTTCCAGCCAGTTTTGCCAAACCAACTACAAGCAGAGCTCTCAAACTAGCCCTCTCTGTGTACTCTCAAAATAATTTTCTGCCTCTATAACTGCAGCTGCTTCGAGTTCCAGGAGGAACCCTGGACTTCTGTATTCCAGTGGGAGGAAGGATGGTTTGAGGCTGGTGGAAGTCCAGGCTAGTCAAGCTTCTCTTTCAGCTGCTGCCCAGCATCCAGGGCACCCACAGCAAATGCGCAAGAGGGGGGCTGTACATTCTCCTAAAACTGCAGAGAACTAGAAAAAGCAGCCATATAACTTTAGAGTGTAAAGTAGTAGCTGCGGTTGCGTTGCGCTTGTGTCTGGACTAGTAGCTGCGGTTGCGTTGCACTTGTGTCTGGAGATGCGTGAATGTAGGGGACAGGACACCCCGCCCGAAATGCTGCCCTGGGCTCCATCAGTTTCTTCAATGCAAATAGTCCCTCCTGATTGTCCCGCCTTCTAATAAAGCTCAACAGTGATTGGCTGAAACACAAGTGCACTCCGATTGGCTGAAAAAACCCTCTCATCCCATTGGTCAAATAATTAGCTCCGTGACCCGCCCTCTCAAAATCATGAGCATGGTCCACGGCTGATCGCAACGGAACTTGGGAGAGCACGGCTCTCCCGCGTTCCAATGCGATCAGATAACATGGAAGCCACACAGCCTCGCACTCTCCACAAGCACCCGGGATGCACCGGAATTTGTGCGGTGGAGATCAGCCTTAAGTGCATAAGCTCTTTATGTAGGGGAGCAGAAAAGAAAGCCTTCAGATTCCTTCTAGCCTTTCCACTAGAAATGATGCACTAGTACACACATGAGAGAAATAATGCACAATCCAGACAGAGCAGCCTGGAATCCGAGTATGTCACCTGACATTTTTAAAGAGCTAGCCATCCATGTTCAATGCAAATTGGGCAAGTGAACTGTGGCCAAATCGATACATCTAGTAGAATGAGGTGGGAATTATGCAGTAGAGTCCTGCGGTGGTAGAATGCTCTGGACTATTTCAAACGGTATCTGTGGAATCACATATTTTACTGGACATTTCTGAATCCTTTATGTTAAAAAAACACAACACTCCCAACTCCCTGCAAGTAGAAAACAAGAACATGGACAGGGATGTTGTAGTAAAAGAACCTTCCTCCCTGATATGGTTACTTTTCTATTTGCAAGGATTTTTTTTAACCCATGGGAGCATTAAAAGGCAACCCCCCCCCCCAACCTGCAATTTGAAGTGATACTGGCGATTTTAGCACTTCAGGATTCTACCTCCATATATCCTGCTGCATCTGTAGATCTGGCCTGTGTCAGGGATTGTCTTTTCTGCTTGCTATTATCATGTAGCAGATAGGAAGATCCCAAAAGCTGCCATGGCCAGGGAGGCAACAGTTAAAAACTGCAGACAATAACACAGAATACAAAATCCCCTTGAACAATTAAGTGGCCAAGTGCAAACAGCTGTAGCCAGCATTCCTCTTTGGATTGCCAGCTGTCCTGCATCTCTTTTTTCCAAACAGTCCAGAAATTCATTTTCGTGTCCTGACGAAAAGGCCATCCCTTTCAGAACAGAGAGATTATCTGATGTACTTAAATACAGTATATACCAAAAAGCAGAGTGGGGCAGGGGAGGAACGCACAAAGAAAATCTAAAGCTGTGAGACTCTTTATTATATGTGTGTAGACCTCTCTCTCATATCCTTGAAATCCTGCCTCAACACACCTCTCCCCTGCAGCCTTTGGCTTAACCCCTTAACAGAGCAATCAGAACAAAGTCCCATGAGTTGCTAACTGTAGCTAAACACTATGGCCCTCAGGTTGTGTCACAGCCTAGAGCTGCCTCTAATTGCTGCTTGCCCAGGCCGGCAGCAGGCAACACCCTGGGTTGAGCTGGCCATTGGCCAGGCCCAACATCAAGGGCCAGCTCCTTATTATACCTAGGACTGATTGACCAGCTAGCTGCCTTTCATTGCAACATCTCACTTTTCCTCCGCTTGTCCCCAGCATTATATCCCTCAGTCCAGAATGCTGAGAGATATGTCCTGAGAGCTGGTACAGTATTTGCAAGCTGGCAAACCTCCAAACACACACTCCAAACTCTCTCACTTGCTCTAGCTAACGGATGCCACCTACTGACAAATGACATGGGTTTCGTTTTCACAAGAACCATAGTGAAGCATTTTTAGCTGCCCAAGCGATAGAAGAAACAAAAGTAGACTCAGGTGAGATGCCATTTGTATGATTTTTTCCCCCAAGCCTGTAGTATTAGGCTTAAAAAAGGTGTATCTCTGCAAAAGTATTTTCACCTCTCTTGCTTTTTTTGGGGGGGGGGTAGTTTGTGTTTCATTAATTTCATTCTACCTATCAAATTTTCCACTTGTATTTACTTGTAAAGCAAACCCACTTTATGTAACACAGAGGTGATTAGAACTTATTATATTATTAACATTCCAGCTCATCTGAGCTGGGTTTGGGAACTGAACGAGGTTACAGGATGAAGTGCCTTCTTCTTAGCAACGAATTTCAAAACCCGGGTTGGCTTATTTCACTCTTTGGGAGTGACATTTTCACTGCACCCGCACCTGTCCTCAGCTTCTTTGGCCTGCTTTCTGTTATTTGGCTGATAAACAGAAGGACACAAAGGGAGAGGATTAGGCAACTGTGATTAAACCACCTGATAACAAGGTTGCTAAAGCAACGACTGCAATTTCATGAACATTTTGCTTAGAGCCGGATGCTCCAAGCAGATTGATTCAGTGGAGTTTCTTTTGATGGCATAGTAGGGTCTTGGAGGAGGCATTTACACTGGCTAAAAGCCAGGCTTCCATCCACTGGGTTTGCTCTTTACAAGTGTGGCATGAAGAATCATGCCCTTTGAGACCAAGGGATTTATCGTGATTGCTCTTGTTATTATGGGGATTAATACCATGACACCGATGAACATGACATCCATTGCAGAGTTACATAGGCAGCAACATACTGTACATACACAGGTGGTCTCTGCTCCCAAAGGCCTTATGATCTAAAAGAGACATTGGAGAACAGAAAAGGGAAAGGAAGCAAGACTGAGACCTTCAGTTGATGGGGAGTGGCAGAGCTGGAGGAATGGAAGTCATGAATGGGGTGGGGATAATGCTCGTCTCCTGTGTGCAGGGATTCTTTTTTGTATGAGATGGAGCATTTCATCATCACGTGAATCCGACCTGCAGTCCGAAGCACCCACCAGCAGCAAACCCACTCTTTCTGGAGGGCCAGGACCTCCTCCATTCAGGACAGGCTATCCAACTAACCTTCAGTCAGCCTCGCTCCCCACCATCAACAGCTCTGGCTTATTCACTTGCAGAAAAACAAACATGGCGATGGCTCTTTCGCATAAATGTTCATTTAAATCTCTGAAGCAGCCAGCGAGAGACCCCTGAAGCCAGTCTTGGGGTTTCGGCAGGTTCATATGTACATTTTAATTTAACATGAAACTTGAGGCACCTGGGAGCAGTAGCCAGGGCAGGGCGTGCTGGGCATCTGCATAATTTATTCTGTTGGGGAGGAGCAAGCAGTCCAAAGGGGCACTTAATTTACTTATTTATTTACAGTATTTTTATCCCGCGTTTCTCCCCGAAGGGACCCAAGGCGGCTTAGAACAAAAAAAGAAGATAACAATACAAAAAACACAATACAAAAATAATCACATTTTAAAAACACTTAAGCTCCACCCTTGAGTATGTGAACCCTTATTCAGCATCTCCTCTGGCTTCTCTGATTTCACAAAATGTTCTCCATGATGCTTTCAAGTATGAACCAGTTGTTGGCTGGACATTCGCCTCAGAGCAGACAAATAAATAAATAAATAAAATATATCAATTGTCAGTTGCATTTTTTGCATGGGTTAAAAAACTAATCTGTACAAAACTGTGCCCCTCAAAAAGGTCAGTACTGCGCCCCTCTGAGATCTGTGCCCTAGGTGGTTGCCTAGTTGGCCTAACCGTGATAGCACAAGCCCTGCAGGCCAAGACCGTTTTATTGCCTGGACTTTCAACGCTCAGTTAAGGGGCTGCTGCTGCTCTTTTAGATTTCATTTACATGTCAGTGCTACTTCTGGTTTTGCTGTTTTATTAAGGTCCAATACAAAGTAAATGAACTACTTCAGCTAGTTTTTTGTGCTTAGCTTTATTGGTGTAGCCTCCTTGAACATTTTATATGGAAAGGCAGGCTATAAACATTTTAAATCATTAAGACGACAATGGAAGGCTGCCTTCTGCTGAGTCTGCCCATTGGTCCAGCTAGGTCAGTATTATCTGGACACTGACTGGCAGTGGATCTCCAGGGTCTGGGTCAGTGGGGGATGGAATCTTTGCCAGCCCATGCCAAGGATTGGACCCGCAACCGTCTGCATGCGAAACAGGCATTCTACCACTGAGCTATAGCCCCTCCTAAAAAATATTACATCTTGCATTTTTGCATTGCTTCCATGGAATCAGAGCACATAGTCATCCTTGGATGTGACCATAACATTCTCCAAGTATGTAAAGGACATACACATGCAGAGCACTTTCTAAGGGAACAATATTCACTGGCGACCTGTTACTCCAACTGGAGGCCTACATCCAGTTACTTTTTTCGTTTGCTCAGTGTGCAACCTGATGATTTCAGCAAGTGTTTTGTGAGGGCAGAGCTGTTTGACCAACCACAAAGTCAGCACAAAGCAGGACACAGTCGTATTGTCTATCCTCTGCTTACAGCAGCACTGTCCAGCCGAGTGGACAGAGCTTGTTAAAAAGACTTGGAAGACACACACTCCATGGCAAGGGGCGTTAATCACATCTAGGCCACTTTCTAAATGTGCAAAAAGGTTTTGCTTCTTACAGCTACATTTCTGTGAGAGAGAGGTCACAGTTATTCCCGTTATACAGATGGAGGACTAAATGAGGCAGAAACACATTCATCCTTTTTCCCATGCTCCCTTGTATGCCCAGAACTGTGCAACACCCCCTCTTTCATGTCTTTCAAATCTGTACAAAAACCCTTGTTCCAACCCCCTAGTTCCCATACCCTACTGTATGGAAGCCAAAGTACCTGTAACTGAAATAAATGCACGCTCTTCTTCTGTTTCCTCCTGCCTCCCTTTTCTCTGTTGTCTCCCCTGTGCTGTAAGCTCCTCTGGGCAGGGATCTGTCCTTTTATCATTGGTAACGGTTCATGCAAGGTAGTGGCGCTATAGATAAAACAACAAACACCGAGGGGCACCTAAAAAGTGGAAAGCAAATGGTCTAGCTCCCCAAGTCGATGCCCTCTAGAATAGTTAGGTGGGTATTAAGGACCACATGGTAATTTTTAAAAAGACCTAGAATACCGTCCAATTGCAGAGCACATATTACAGCTGCTGTGAGGTTGACATCAAGATGGGCCTCCCTGTGGCAAGCAATCTGCATCCCAGCCGTAACCATGACTACAGTTGAACACAGCAGAATGGGAAGACGTTCCACAGTTGAACACAGCAGAATGGGAAGACGACACAGGGATATGCAAATCATGTGTCCCTATGGCAAAGGGACCCCATGTGAGTGCTGATCCAGGGCTCACTGCAGGAAGAACAAAGTCTCTTCTAGGTAGGCTTACCACATCTCCAACGGGGGACAGAGTGCTAGACCTTTAGGAGAAGGAATGTGGGCAGGTGTAGCTTGTTAAACCTTAGAGCACAATCCTAGGCATGTCTACTCAGAAGCAAGTCCCACGGCTTGCAGTCCCACATTCCTTCTCCTAAAGGTCTAGCACTCTGTCCCCCGTTGGAGATGTGGTAAGCCTACTTTCTAGGATTCACTGCCCCATGTGAATCAAGATGTGGGAATGGCCACTACTTTACATGGCTTTTTAAATGGATGAGACAAATTCACAGTCTATCAATGGCTATCAGCTGTGGCAGATAATAGAACCTCCATATTCAGTGGCTGAATATGCTAGATGCTGGCGACAAATAGGTTTCTGATACTAGGCCGAGGCACCCTTTTTCAAAAGACTTTTGAGTTGCCCCATTACCCTTTTTCCTCCTTGTTCTGTTGCTCTGATTAATGTAGCTACTCATTCGTTTTTAGAGGTTTTTAAAAATATATATATTGTACATTTCAATGTGATTTTATATGGTTTTTTAACATATCTGGTCATCATCTTGAAGAATTTTAATTGAATGGCAAATAATAATAAGTACAATTTCATCACCCTCTTCAAGCTCATACTATATTCTCAACGTAAGGCTCAGTGCTCAACCAGTTCAGCCATTTGCCTGTGACCCATCCAGCACTGATCAAACGTTACACTGTGGGATATTTGGTAACCTTAACCAGAGAAAGTTCACGAGTAAGCGGCTCCCAAACCCATATACTTCAAAAAGAACATTCTGAATATAAAAAGGGTCTCCTTTCTCTTGGCATCCTCTTCAAAACAAAGCATGGGAGAGAGAGTAAATAGTTTATATGAAGTGATTGGGAGCAGCCTTTTTTTCACATGGCTTTCAAAGGCAATTTCCAAAAGGCAGGACATGTGTATTTACTTCCATAAATAAACCGGATTTTAGTGCATTTATCAGATAAGGGGGAAAAAATAAGCAATTTGATCTAAACCATCTGAAGGAAGAATTCCTTTAAATTAAAAACAAAAAAACCAAGACACAAGAAACCGCACCCTCATTGGTTAACTTGGGTGAATCAAGCAGTTGGTGTTTAAATAGGAAAAGGATATCGTTGCTGTAATCCTGTCTCAACCACATCTGGATTCACTTCACAATGCTCATACTATCTTGACAGAATAATATTTGCTTTAAGGAGTTATTATTGCTTTATAAAATATCCACTAGTCAGTTTCGGGTTACTGGTAGAGCCAGGAGGATTATCAAGGGGTGTTCAGAGCCTGTGCGGCAGCCAACTAGCTGCAGAGTGGCAATCCCAGAAGGGCCTCATTTCTATGCAAATGCTCTGCTCTGACAAATCTACTGCTCTGCCAATTATGCTCCCCTGAGACTGAGAGTTTATAACTAAATAAATCAGCTGCATTGGAGGGGCTAGAAGACGCTCCCATCTACGCACTCATGGCCAGGCCTATTTGGAGCCCGTCTTCTAGCTCAGTCATCTTCAACTTGTCAAGAGCTGGGGGCCACATCTCAAACCCCAAGCGGCAACACTTTAAAGAGCCCAGTGGGTGACAGAGGTGGGCAACTGACCCACCCAATGGCGGCCAATCACCGTACACAGTTACTATGTCGCCTTGGTCCTTCTGTCCTTCCAGATCAATTGGAAGGAGAAGAGGGGCAGAGAGTGGCAACAGCATGCACTGAATTCTGAAAGGTGGAAGAAGAGAAAGAGGGAACCCTGCAACTGGGTAGGGGGCAGGTAGGAGCCTGAAGGGACCCACTGAAGATTGGGGGCTGGCTTGGCAAAACCAACCCCTCCAAAGTCAACATCTGTGGTGGGATTCACCTCATCTAAGACTCCTAGCCCTGGCTACTCTTCCAGCTGTGCAGGCCTGGGCCTCCAAACAAAATGGCAGCCATAGCATGACTAGAAAAATGGTTGCCTCTTCACTTGCTGCCCATAACAACATGCTGTGCAGCCACATATTTGAAAGTAACCCCTTGCACAGTTTACCACGGGAGTCATTCAACCAGTTTGTGCTTGCGACAGGATATTCAGGTGGACAGTCTGTTGGGAGCTAGGTTGCACACCTGAAAGTGGAGCATCTGAATACAGGTCAAGGGAATCCAACCCAGGAGTAAGTCCTTTGAACTCAGTGGGACTTCCTTCTTAGTAGACATGGACAAGATTGTGTGGTTAGGTCACCTTTTATTTATTTTTAAATGTGGGGCGGGCACTCAGGAGAAAGAAAAAATGATTGAGAAAGAAACAGCTATTTAATTTTACATTAATTTTATTTTAATTTAATTTATTTAATTAAATAAATTAATTTTAATTTTAAAATTAAAATTTAATTTTAAAAATTTAATTTAATTTTACATCTCTTTGAACATTATATCAGGCCATTATTAATTGAAAACAACAACAAATGATTTTGGTGAGGAAGGTCTGATTGCAGAAAACCATGGCAGAAAAAGGAATTTTAAAGATGGGATTAGTTATGTTTAAGCCATAGGTTCTACTCCCTGTAGTCTGATCAAATTCCTAGGAATTACTGATCTGGTAACTATTACCTCTTTCCTATAGGGACCCCATCAAATAGGTCAGGAATTTCTGTACTTGAAGCAGATCTAATCCCCCTCCTAAATTCACACCCTCTTTCCACCCTAATCTTGTATGAGATTTTCTTCCAATTTCCTTTTTGATGGTGAGTAAAATGGACAGCTAGTTGCGAGGCTAAATTAATCATGAAAAATGGGCTTATAGAACACAGAAGCAATCCACAGAAGAGTCACAGGGCATGACAACAACCAAAACCCAAGTCAATATTAAATGCTATAGTTTTGTTATAGTCTGGTGTGGAAAACATGCAGCTCACCCCAAAAACTATGAGTAGCCTCTACACTGACAATGGAATAACGGGAACTATAAAGTTAATTTAAACATAGGTTTGCCAGGCCCACACCCTGACTGGGATGCTGTACCTTTAAGAATGGTACAGCAGGAAGAATTTTCTCTGCTACAGCTTTGCCCATCACAGAGATGTAGTAATGAGGAAAAGGCACACCTGGTTACCATACAGAAACAAAGCGCTAGATCTCATGGTTAGAGTGAAATGCATCATTTATAAAAGGTATACCAGGCTTCACCCTTGTATTTGCTAGCCAGGAGATTAAGCCAGTTTTATTTAAGGGGGCATCTTAAAGAGCACTGCTAGATGGCAGACCTGGGTTACAGTTTAATAGGAGATTAATTCCTTTAATGATAAATATTCTCCTCCTCTAGTGTTTTCAGAGTATAAGATCTCAAATCAGATTTCACTCGCCAAATGCCCCCTCCCCCTGGTAATATGGTCTTTTTGTAAAGAGCCTTTAGACAGACAGAAAGTTTGGAAATCACTGCTGAGGGCAGAAGGTGGACATTCTCACCAGGAACATTATTACCCTCATGGAGTGTAATAAGCACTCTAAAGGCTGTGACATACCGTATGCGGTGTGACGTGACAGGAAATGGCTGAAAGTGGCAAGGAGAGCGCAGTGTATCCTGCACTCTCCTGCTTCACGTGGCAATGCAGGCAGCCGAGTAACAGAGGCCATGTTCACTGTTGGGGGGACGGGACGTGAAAGGATGTGAACAGCCAATCAGAATTGAGTCTGAAAAGACTCGATTCTGATTAGCTAGCAGAGAGGAGGGACGGGGCAGAACGCCTTTTGCTTCTCTCCTGTATAGACAGGAGGTGGCACGGCGCAAAGCAAAGGTCGGCTTCGCGCCACACCGTGCGGCTGCCAGAGTGTCACAGACCTAATAGAGGAAAGGCAGTTTATGGCCCGAGAAGAAAACTGAAAGAGAAAGGACAAAAAGGAAAAGAGCCATGCTTTGAATACAAATGGCAGCCCATACCTCCTCGACAAACATACTTTGTGAGAACCAACGGCCCAGACTTGGCCTGCTGGACCCAATTCCCTGCAATTCAGAGCATGTTTGTTAATATTTATTTATTAAAACATTTATAACTTTGACTGAAAGTCATCAAGAGTACAGTCTTATACATGTTTACTTAGAAGTAAGCCCAATTAATTTCAGTGGGGTTTACTCCCATGGGTTTAGCCTGACAGCTCAAGGAAGCTAACAAAGCATATTTTAAAAAGTATAAAATTATTCAAAAACAGACCATAATTTTAAAACACCCTATAAAAGCTAACTTGTTAGCAACACTGGTCACAGCAGGAGAAACAAGGCAGAGAAGTAATCGAGGCAACTCTAAAGCTCTCTGGAAGATGGCCATCTTGTCCTGGGGTCTAAAAACCAATAAGGGAGGAACAAAACTAACAGCCCAATCCTGTGTAACATCCGCCGCAGCATGCAATGCACGCTGTGCGGGATCAGGCCCATGTCGGCGGAGCTGGGGCACCCCTTGGAAGAAAGGGAAGTTTGTCCCTTTCCCCCAGGGGGAGAACCCCAGCGGCCCCAATGGACCTCTTCGGACGTGTGCCAGCTATTTTGCTGGCGCACATCTGAGGAGGCCATGTAAGGCTGGCCAGGCCCGGGACGGAGGTTAGGATATTGGCGGAGCACGCAGCCAATATCCCCGCCCCCATCTCAGCCAATCGCCTCAGCCCCCACCGCCCCAGCCCACCCCACCGCCCAGTGCAGGTCTTACTTGTGTTCAGCTGCACGGTCCATGGCCGTCAGCAAAGTGAGCAGCACCGGCCTCTGCGCCAGTGCTGCTTACTCTGCTGGTGCTGTAGACATGCCTTACGGCACATTTGTAACACCCTGCACTGGTAGAGCACTCGCTCTGCCAGCACAAAGATAGGCAGGATTGTGCTGAAACCCTCCAAGGGAAAGGAGTTTCACAGCTTTGGTACCACCACCAAGAAGGCCCTTTGTTGTTGTTGTTCAGTCGTTAAGTCATGTCCGACCCTTCGTGATCCCATGAACCATATCCCGCCAGGCCTTCCTGTCCTCCACCATCTTCCTGAGTTCGCTCATTTTCATGAAGAAGGCGCTATCCTATGTCAAAGTCCACCATACTTCAGATGCTGGGGGTACACAAAGCAGATCCTCTGAAGAAGATCTCAACACACAGGGAAGTACATTTGGGAACAGGTTGGCCTTATGATACCCTGAGCCCAGACTGTTTTGGGCTTTAAAGATGAAAAACCACACTTAAATTGGGCTGGAAACCAATTGGGGGCCAATGAAGCAATTGCAAAACTGGTGGTATACTAGTATATATGAATGGAATAAAGATGAAATGGGAAAAAGAGCACCTTGCCACGCAGAGGTGAGACATTTGTGACTTTCTTGAGAGATTCAAGACTTTCAAGAGATTCAAGACATTAAACTTTCTTAAGAGATTCAATTCCACCTCCCTTTCTCAGACATGCCAACAGACCACGGAATTCAGACATGCCAACAGACCATGGTTTGCTGGGTTGTCAGTGCACTGCACACCTAGGGAGCACTGAAGCCTACACAGCCCCTCCTCAAGCAAAACCCCCTCCCCCCATGCTCAACTGTGAGGAAGGAATCTTGATTAATTAAACCACAGCGCCACCTGACTTCTGAACCCAGGAGCTGCGGTTTAACAGTATTTACATACCAGGATGTGAAGCCAGGATCTGAGGCTTAAAATTCAGACCCCAAGTTCCAATGACGTGGAGAGCTGTGGCTTAGTTAACCTGGATGCTTGCATCATAGCTCCACACCAAGGTGAGGAGGAAAAGGAGAGCATGAAGTTGGAGCTCCTTACACTTGTACTATTCTTCTGACTTTCTGAACTGAGTCAGTGTTGACACTGGATGAAGGTGGTTCTCTCAGGTCTTTCCTTGGGACAGGAAAGCCCTGTTTCATGGGATCCTTTTTGCTGGAGATGCCAAGAACTGCACCTGGGAATCTCTCCATCTGAGCTACTGTCTAGCCCCTTGAAAGGGAATTCAAGGGATCTTCTAATTTCTTCTCAGTCCTTTGCATGTGGCACTAAGTAGGAAAGATGTTTCAGATGTAGCCTCTTGTGATCTAACCCCCACATCTCTCTAGAAGGGGAGGAGGTCAGGTGAAATGAAACATGTAGTAGGCTGTTGGCTCTTCCTGCAGGCCTTAATGGATTCCAGCTGCCCCCATTCCTTTCTGCATGCCTCACATTTTTTTTCAAGCCAACTCCCAACCCTATCAGAAACTGCTCTCCCTCTTTATCGATGTAGAGATAAAGCAGGTGCTACCAGTTAAAGTAGGGGGGAGGGGAGGGGGAGGGAAATAGAAATAGCTCCGTTGCCTTTCTTATAAGATGCACAGCTCTAAATCTTCAGTGCCTTCACCCATCAATGTAGAAGAGAAGTCTGGAAGATTTAAGGCTTATATATGGGTAGCTTGCATTTTAGTGACCAAAGGAGCTGGTTTGGTGTCTTCTAGATGCTTGCAACCCAGGCATGCATTGCACAGTGCTGGCCTTTTTTTTTCTACTTTTACTATTTCTTCCCCTTTCAGTTTAGCACTAAATTACACAACTAACAGTGTCAGAAGCTGCTGGATACAATAAATGAACAGCTGTTATTTCTTCATGCGTGCACGCATACACACACACACACACACACACACACACACACACACACACACACACACACACACACACACACACAGAGGTCTTCCCTTGAGAATGTGCTTCTATTGCAAAAATATCACATTTCCCCAGCCCTGGGATCTGCCATATTTTGTGATTGAGAAAATGTGATTTCTCCCATCTAATGTAATCAGTGTTAATGCACTTGCTGTGTGGATTGTGGCTGTGCTTGTGAGAGAATGCAGGCTCAGAACACAGTTCACTCCCACACTGCTAATCATGCATTTTGTGCATGATACAAGGGGCCATCTTTGTCACAGAGACTCTGGCTGGCATTGCCTGCAAACTAGATCAGCCTTGGTCGGAAGCAACATGGCTGTTTTAAAGTTCTTCTGAGATGTAACAATGGAGCACTATTTCTGAAAACCAGACACAGGGACAAAGAAAGGAAGGATCATCTTATCATTAGACCCTGCTAGTGAACTTCCAGGGGCCTCTGGTCACCATTAGAAACAAAATAAACCAGATCTTGGTCAAATGCAGCCAAGCTATTTCTAAGTTAAAGTGTACAGTGTATCAAGAGGTCACATCACCAAACCCATCCAAAATAAGCGTCATAATCCACTTCAGTCTTTTTGTTAAGCAAAGGAGGAGGTCATTGTTGAAAAATAGCTGTGTTTGCTACAAGCGCCTGCAAACTAGATCAGCCTTGGTCGGAAGCAACATGGCTGTTTTCAAGTTCTTCTGAGATGCAACAATGGAGCAATGGAAATTAATTTTAATTTTTAACTCAGCGATATGTACCGGCAGCAAAAACCTGAGAACCTATATATTATGGGCCTCTACAGGGAGGAAACATTACATCAATTGAAGAAGATGCCGGATATAATTTCTGGTGAAACGTTAGAGAAGGACTCGCCCTATTTTTTAACCTTAATAAACGGCCTGAAAACTCAGACTTTTTAATTTTTAACTCAGTGATATGTTTAAGTTCTCCTGAGACATCATATAGCACTATTGAGATTTGATTGTGGATATCCATGTTCCTGGAACATCTTCCATTCATCACTGCAGTTTTAACTGCTGGAAATAGTTGTGGTAGTGTTTGGTTTGTACATCTGCTCCTGACAGTGGTAGTATATTATCAGTACTATTAGACATATAGTCAAAAGATGGTTGTGTATATAAGCGCCGTGGAGCCGAATTTGTTCAGACTCTAGCAAACCTCAGACTGGATTTTTTCACACATGGCTAGTCTGTCTGTCAGGCTGCCTTCTTCAGTCAGTCAATCCTCATTCCCCTTTTTAAAGAAAGCATGCAAGCAAATACAAGAAAGGTAAAATAGTCTCAAAAACCACTAGGGACTGCTTCCCTTGATACATTCCTGGGTTCTTATAGCAAAACACAGCTATTTTTCAACAATGACCTCCTCCTTTGCTTAACAAAAAGACTGAAGTGGATTATGATGCTTATTTTGGATGGGTTTGGTGATGTGACCTCTTGATACACTGTACACTTTAAAATTCTCTTATAAAATTTAGCCCTTTAAAAAACAAACACACTCCCCGTATTCCAACCAAAGCTATCTTGTGCAGAAAAGCGATAAGCTTGAGGAGACAAAAGTAATGTCCATTGTGGATTTATTTTGTCCAGAGAGAGAGAGCGCAATGTAATAAAGATTAGAGCAAAACTTCTTGAGTATAAATTGCATGGAGCCATAAGTTTGAAATTTACATCAACTGAAAAAGGCACATACATTTCTGAAATGCAAAATATCGGATTATTAACTGATCTGAAGAGAGGGTATTGGGGCCTGGGGGGGGGAACCGAGTTTGTAAAAAATGTATTCCTTCTGGGAGCAGCATTGCTTTGTATCTTCCACAAATACTCTTGGAGTTAGCCAAAACGTCTATTTGTGCTGGCTGACATCCAAGGTTTTATTATTATGTACAATTAGTTCATAGTGAGAAATGTGAGCTAAGAAGAAAAAGACACCCATAGAGGCTTTGTAATTGGGGACATATGTTTTGATTTTTGAAGCTCTATCCACCAGCCGGGATACCATGTATCATTTTGGTCACCTGTTTGCATTTTAAGGGCTTTTTAAAAATAAGTCAGCTATGCCTGCTATGCTCTCAGAATATTCTACTGTCTCATTCAATAAATAATAAAGAAATAACTGTTGATTGCCTTCTCTTTTTTGCAGACCTGATCCCCCAGGTTCTAAACTCCTGGCATAGATTCCTCTTTAGTTCTGTGAACGTATAAAACATTCAAGAAAGAGTCATGTATCGGATAATTTATTTTTTTTTAAAAAGCCAATTATTTCAGCAAATATCCTTCCTGCCCCTTCAGCATTATTTTCCTGGCCAGATGTCATTGAGGAAATGCTGGAGAGGGACACGCTCAGGGAATTGTTCCTACTTTTTCAGGGTTAGAAAAAAAAAGCTAGCGATATTTTTGTTCTGTCTCATTTTAGGGATATCTGGATAGTGCCAAAATAAATTCCTTGATTTAACTGAGAGGTTTCTTGCATGTGCACACACACACACACACAAAGTTGGTCAGCTCAACAGCCATCACCACATTTCAAATGGTTTACTGAGTACAGAGGAAGGAAACACATTGCAATCGCATAGCAGCTGCAAAAAAAATGCTCCCCAGCCACTTCTCACTCTTCAAACAATGGCAACGAAGGTTTCAAGTAACTGAATTCACAGAGCCTTTGCCAGCTTTTGCAGAGGCTGTGCACAAGTGTATGCATGCAGCAGTTTTGTTTATTATTGTGATTGTCAAACAGCATTCCAGGGAACCTCAATGCAAACATGAGTAATGGCAGACAACCTTCCCCCACTGCTCCTCAATTTCTTCCAGTGAAGTGTAGCTGCAGGAGAGTAGTTGGGTTTCATTTATTAATTTGTATCTCACTTGTTTCTCACTTGTATCTCCAGTGGATCACTGACTAAAAGTGATCCACTGGAGAAGGAAATGGCAACCCACTCCAGTAACCTTGCCAAGAAAATCCCATGAACAGTTCCAAAAGGCTACAAGATATGACGCCGGAAGATGAGCCCCTCAGGTCGGAAGGTGTCCAATATGCTACTGAGGAAGAGCGGAGGACTATTCCAAGTAGACTCAGAAAGAGTGAAGCGGCTGGGCCAAAGCCAATAGGACGTCCAGCTGTGGATGTGTCTGAGGTTGAAAGGAAAATCCAATGCTGCAAGGAGCAATATTGCTTAGGAACATGGAATGTGAGGTCTATGAATCAAGGCAAGCTGGATGTGGTCAAAGATGAGATGATAAGATTGAACATTGACATCTTGGGAATCAGCGAACTAAAATGGACGGGCATGGGCGAATTTAATTCAGGTGACCATCATATCTACTACTGTGGGCATGAATCCCTTCGAAGAAATGGAGTAGCCCTCATAGTCAATAAAAGAGTGGGAAAGGCAGTACTGGGGTGCAACCTCAAAAACGACAGAATGATTTCAGTTCGAATCCAAGGCAAACCATTCAACATTACAGTAATCCAAGTGTATGCCCCAACCACTGATGCCGAAGAAGATGAAGTTGACCGGTTCTATGAAGACCTACAACACCTTCTAGAACTAGCACCCAAAAAAGATGTCCTTTACATCATAGGAGACTGGAATGCTAAAGTCGGAAATCAAGAAATAAACGGAACAACAGGCAAGTTTGGCCTTGGAGCGCAAAATGAAGCAGGGCAAAGGCTAACGGAGTTCTGTCAAGAGAACACGCTGGTCATAGCAAACACTCTTTTCCAACAACACAAGAGGCGACTCTACACCTGGACATCACCAGATGGTCAATACCGAAACCAGATAGATTATGTGCTTTGCAGCCAAAGATGGAGAAGCTCTATACAATCAGTAAAAACAAGACCTGGAGCTGACTGTGGCTCAGATCATGAGCTTCTTATTGCAAAATTCAGGCTTAAATTGAAGAATGTAGGGAACACCACTAGACCAGTCAGATATGACCTAAACCATATCCCTTATGAGTATACAGTGGAGGTGAAGAATAGGTTTAGGGCACTAGACCTGGTAGACAGAGTGCCTGAAGAACTATGGACGGAAGTTCGTAACATTGTACAGGAGGCAGCAACGAAAACCATCCCAAAGAAAAAGAAATGCAAGAAAGCAAAGTGGCTGTCAGATGAGGCTTTACAAATAGCTGTGGAAAGAAGGAATGCGAAAAGCAAAGGTGAAAGGGAAAGATATAAACAACTGAATGCAGATTTCCAGAGAATAGCCAGGAGAGATAAGAAGGCCTTCTTAAATGAACAATGCAAGGAAATCGAGGAAAACAACAGAATGGGGAGGACTAGAGATCTCTTCAAGAAAATTGGAGATATCAAGGGAACATTTTGTGCAAAGATGGGCATGATAAAGGATAAAAAAGGCAGAGACCTGACAGAAGCAGAAGAGATTAAGAAGAGATGGCAAGAATACACAGAAGAACTATACAAGAAAGAGCTTAATGTTCCTGATGACCACGCTGGTGTGGTCACTGACCCAGAGCCAGACATCCTAGAGAGCGAAGTCAAGTGGGCCTTAGATAGCATTACTAACAACAAAGCTAGCGGAGATGATAATATCCCAGCTGAGCTACTTAAAATCCTAAATGATGATGCTGTGAAAGTGCTGCACTCAATATGCCAACAAATTTGGAAAACTCAGCAGTGGCCAAAGGATTGGAAAAGGTCAGTTTACGTTCCAATTCCAAAGAAGGGCAGTGCCAAAGAGTGTTCAAACTATCGCACAATTGCACTCATTTCACATGCTAGCAAGGTTATGCTCAAAATTCTACAAGCTAGGCTTCAGCAGTACGTGGACCGAGAACTACCGGATGTACAAGCTGGGTTTCGAAGAGGCAGAGGAACTAGAGATCAAATTGCCAACATGCGCTGGATCATGGAGAAAGCACGAGAGTTCCAAAAAAACACCTACTTCTGCTTCATTGACTACGCAAAAGCCTTTGATTGTGTGGATCACAACAAGCTGTGGCAAGTTCTTAAAGAGATGGGGATACCAGACCACCTTACCTGTCTCCTGAGAAACCTGTATGCGGGTCAAGAAGCAACAGTTCGAACCGGCCATGGAACAACTGATTGGTTCAAAATTGGGAAGGGAGTACGGCAAGGCTGTATATTGTCACCCTGCCTATTTAACTTATATGCAGAGTACATTATGAGAAATGCAGGGCTGAATGAATCGCAAGCCGGAATCAAGATTGCCGGGAGAAACATCAACAACCTCAGATATGCAGACGATACCACTCTAATGGCAGAAAGTGAAGAAGAACTAAAGAGCCTCTTGATGAGAGTGAAAGAGGAGAGTGCAAAAGTTGGCTTGAAACTCAACATTAATAAAACTAAGATCATGGCATCTGGTCCCATCAATTCCTGGCAAATAGAAGGGGCAGAAATGGAAGCAGTAACAGATTTTACTTTTTTGGGTTCCAAGATCACTGCAGACGGAGACAGCAGCCATGAAATTAAAAGACGCTTACTCCTTGGAAGGAAAGCTATGGCAAATTTAGATAGCATAATAAAAAGCAGAGATATCACCATACCAACAAAAGTTCGTATAGTCAGGGCGATGGTGTTCCCAGTAGCAATGTATGGTTGCGAGAGCTGGACCATAAGGAAGGCTGAGCGCCGAAGAATAGATGCTTTTGAACTGTGGTGCTGGAGAAGACTCCTGAGAGTCCCTTGGACTGCTAGGAGATCAAATCAGTCAATCCTAAATGAAATCAACCCTGACTGTTCCCTGGAAGGACAGGTACTAAGGCTGAAACTCAAATATTTTGGCCACCTAATGCGAAGAGAGGACTCTCTGGAGAAGACTCTGATGCTGGGAAAGACTGAAGGCAAAAGGAGAAGGGGAAGGCCAAGGATGAGATGGTTAGACAGCATCACCGATGCAACGAACATGAAAATGAGCAAACTCAGGAAGATAGTGGAGGATAGGAAGGCCTGGCGGGATATGGTTCATGGGATCACGAAGGGTCGGACACGACTTAACGACTGAACAACAACATCTCACTTGTTTGCACAGAGATGCACTCAAGGTGGCTCACAATCATATAAAATAAGTATTGGGTGCGTTCTAGGATGCAGTGAAAGTAGAGACCCAACAGGACTATGCGGTGCCTCACACACAACCTGAACATGTGGGGACCCCGATACAGAGGACCAAGCTTTGCTGGGGTGAGAGAGGTCACCTCAAGTTAGTTTGATACTTTGCAAGTATTTTCCACTTTATAATTCAGTGGATATATACCAATCATATGGAATGAACTGCTCTGGATAGCTCCCACAATTTTGTATGGTTCAAGATTTTTATAAGTTTTGATAACCTGAAGAATAATCAGTCATAGACTCTCTTTTTCACATTAAAGATTTTTGAATTGTAATATCACCTCAGTCATTCTTATCTTAAGGAGATGTGGGTTTAATTTTGATACCTCAGTCATTCTTATCTTAAGGAGATGTGGGTTTAATTTTGATACCTTGGAGGACCTGGTTTTCACTGAGGTGCTTATCTTGTGTCTGGGCTATACCACTTCAGACAGCATTTAGCATGACTAAATGCTCTTCCTTACACACCCAAAAAACCTTCCACAGAGAAAAGGGTTTAACCGTAGCCATCTACCTGTTGTCCTCTGCGTAGTACATCTTTTGCATGGAGGAACATTCAGTCATAGGAACGCTACCTGCAGTTTGAAGCAGGGCACTCATGTCATGACACAGGCTGACCACCTCAGTGAGAACAAGGACATGAGTTCACTATCCTACCTGCCTGGGCAACTTCACTCACTCTCAAACCAGTTCCTCACTGACGAAATGGGAAAAAGAATGGGAAGATATCACAAGACTGTTGGGTGGACAAACAAAAAAAGGAAGTTTCATCAAGCAGAAATATAAATGCTCATTGTGCTTCAGAGAAATTGGTTACGGACAAGCCAAGCAGCACCTCGCTTTGCCAAACAGGATGCAGTTTAGACTGCACAATGGCCAGCGTCCATTTCAGAATCATCTCAAGGCAACTTGGAAGGTGCAAATGTGAATTATAGCAGATTCCTATTAACTTCACTGTCCTTTTTCATGTCTGGCATCTCACAAGATCCTCCCTTCCTCCCACACATGCCACTCCCTGAAAGCTGCCTTGGATGAAGAGAAACCTCGGGGGGGACGGATGTTCTGTTGGCAACCTTTTCAGGATGTCAGAGTTTTATGTCTTTGTTTTAGTGTTTCCGGCAAAAAGGAATTAACCCTTTATACCTCTCTCTAAGATGGCAATGGAAATACTGAATTATAAGCCCTTGGAGCCCTATGAGGAACCATAATCTTGGGCCCCCACACCTCCCTGACTCATATAGCAAGTTCCTTCCTCTGCTTACAGCCATACGAACAGTCAGAAGCAAATCTCACAATGTCAGGGCTTAACTTGAGCCAAAGCTCAACGGAACTTTGCCCGGCTCCAGAGCCAAGGCTTGTCCTGGGAAATGTGAAGTGATAATCTCACACTGGTCTTGCCTCTTTCCGCCACCCTGCAGCCACTTACATTGCTCCCCAGGGTCTGAGGTTCCTAGACAGCAAACTGATTAGGCAGGGCAGAGGGGGAGGAATTGATTCATCAAACATTTTGAAGCAGCTCTTCCTCCCCCACCTTCCCAACAAATGGATTGCCCACCTGCTCGTCTATCCACATGGCCACTGCTGCAGCTGATGACAACAGAGGTAAGCGGGTGAGCAAAGGGAAGCCCTCAGACATTTTACTTTGAGGGGCCACATGTCTATTTGGCAGGGCGTTTTTCCTAGTTTGCATAGGATTGCCAAACAGCATTTACACCTCCCACTATGCTTCTTCCTGTGAAACTGTTTTAGGGCCCAAACCTATCCAACTGTACCACTGCATCCTGCAGTGTGGGGACAGTCACAGAGACCTCCTCAAGGTAAGGGAACGTTTTTGTTCCCTTGCCTTGGGGCTGCATTGTGGCTGGAAAGTTGGATAGGATTGGGCCATTAATCCTCATAGCAACACAGAAAATGTCAGACTGAAAAAACAACTTGTTGCAAGTGACAAGCTTCTTGTTTGATGTGGAACTTGAAACTAGCCCTCCAGTATCAACTAAACACTAGCCTCCAATACAGAAAGAGCTTCCAACTTTAATCAACTGCTCGACAGTACAAAAACAAATTATGAAACATGTCAGGAATTACCAGCCAAGTGGCAGTGTCCTGACTCTGGCAGCCCTGCATAGGATAGAACAGGGAGCCATGCGCCAGGGGAAATGCGGGAGCCATGCGCCAGGGGAAATGCGGCTGGAGCCATCGACCAGTGTCATGGATCTAATGATATATGAAATCCCTCGTGGTCATGGACCCATATCCACGTTAAAGGTAAAGGTATCCTTTGACAATTAAGTCCAGTCGTGTCCGACTCTAGGGAGCGGTGCTCATCTCCGTTTCAAAGCCGAAGAGCCAGCGCTGTCCGAAGACGTTTCCATGGTCATGTGGCCGGCATGACTCAACACCAAGGCGCATGGAACGCTGTTACTGTCCCGCTGACGCGGTACCTATTAATCTACTTGCAATTTCTTGCTTTCGAACTGCTAGGTTGGCAGGAGCCGTTGCACGGATTCGAACTGCCGACCTTTCGATCGACAGCTCATGGTTCAGTGGTTTACCCACTGCACCACCCACTGGCTCAGCCACGTAAAAGCCCTATACAAAGTGCTAATGAGGAGAGGTGTCGGTACGCACCTGAGGGCTTTGCTGAGCCTAGACCAGAGAAGTGGCGAGGAAGAGGTTACAGGTGCATACTTTAACTCTCTCCCCTCCTTCCACCACATCTGATGCACTGAGAGAGACAGAAAGCCAAGACTAGGATCAAGAGACAGACTTCGGGGGAAGGTATTTCTTCCCACTACTCCATGGAGAGGTGATGGGTCCAAGGAGAGACTTACAGAGCAACGGCCTAATTTTGTTTTTGTTCCACAATTCAGATTATTCCAATGCAAAATTTCAATTTTTGTGTGTGAGCCTTGGCAGCCTGCTATAGCTTGGGAGTGGCTGACCAGGACGACTGCAATCTGTGGCTCACTCACTTCCGCAATGCCTGCGGCTGAAGTCATCTCCAGGCATCGGCACTCAAAGAGATGCTGTCAGCTACACAGCTGACAGCTGTCTCAATCAGACAGGGCTGGGCAGCTAGTACCAGCCCCTTAATAAGGGGGCTGGAAAAGGTTCAGGAAGAGGTGGGGCCGAGGAGACGGAATGGGGAGGAGGAAAAGAAAGAGGGAGAAAAAGAAAAAGAAAGAAGGCAGTAGGAGGAGCTGGAGCATCTCAAGAGAGAGAAGAGTGGAGAAAACAAGCAAGCAGGGAGAAAGCTATTGGAATCTGAGGGAAAGATTCCCTCAGATTGAATCTCAATCCCTCAGACTGAAAGAAAGAAGGGAAAGAAAAAGTCTAAAGAGGAAAGGGAAACCCTGGGGAGCCGGACAAAAGGGGAGGACAAGTCAACCTACCCCTAGGAGGTATGTTGAGGACCAAGAGGAGGTACAGGCAAAGAAACAGGGAAACCAGAGAACAAGCTGGGAGAAGCAGGAAGCGGAGAAGGACTTGGAGTGGAACGCTGTCAAGCTACCAACTCTCTCAGAAGCAGGGACAACAGGGCCGGGGACCCACCTAAGGGCTGTGAAGATCCAGTTCATGCTGACCCAGGGCTTAGACAGGGCCTAACTACCTCCGCCTGCAACGAAGAACCTGCAGATGCCGGGCATCTGCCTGAGCCGATTCCCTGTACCTCACCTGGACTTTGCCTGAACAGAACACTGAACACCTGAAACAACTTCATTCCTGTTGACCTCCCCTCTTTTCCCATGTTTTGTTGCAGTTAAATAAACCCCTTGGCAGCAACACCTGGCAGCTGGACTATTATTTGCTCTTTCCTCTCCCCCTGGTGTCTTATCTGGCAATGGTAGGTCTGGAGCTCCCCCCACGGGATGACCTTGAGGAAGACATGGCACCCACAGGAAGCAAAATATACACAACCCTGAACCTGCCATTGAAATGTGAATTGCTCCACAGAGTACAGTATACTGCATTTCTTTTTCTATCAGCAATATTGTTTCTTCACTACCATCTTTATTTGCTTGACAGTTTACCAATCTAGTAATTTGTTTTTGTCCATTGAAGTTCCTCCAATATTTAGGAAAGAATTTTACAACTAAAAAAGGCTATCAAAAACCAAAGACAAGTTTTCCTTTCAATATGCTTTTCTAAAGGTTCCCACCATTGATTTAAATCCCAGGCAGAGAACAGAGGATTTGCAGGTTAGGGAAAGCACAAACAGAAAAGAAGCTTCAGGCAATAACTGGATTTATACAATTGGTTTTGCAACTTATTATTTCACAGCTGCTGGCAGAGTCATCCCTCTGTTCACTAGCATAATTCACATAGCACTGAACTTGCTAACTGCTACAAAGGTGTTGTGGGTGGGAAGGCAGCATAGTTAAGTCAAGCAAAATTCATGTCAGATTTAGTAGCTGCGTACGTGCAACGAAAGGAATTTGTTTTAGTCCAGTTACTGACAACAAAGGGGGACGAGACACACTCAAGACCTATGAAAAACATCCAGCCTGATCCACCCAATGGAATGGGCCAAGAAAGCAGAATGGTAGGAAATAAACAATATTACAGAAAGATGATCGATGAATGTTGCACAGATGTTTCACTGGCATGAATTCCTTGTGGCTGATTTACAAAAGAAGATGGAAAGCAGATTACACCACTGAACTGCAGCGTCAATGCTCCAAGTGGACCTGGAAGCATTCAAAATAAACAATCCAAAGTTCAGACCATCCGAATTTCACTTGCACAAGGTTACTTGGACGTGAGGCAAACCAGTAGATCTGGACAGCAGAAGAGGCAGTGGCTTGGCCAAGAGTGAAGACTGTAGGAGAAGTTTGCAAAGAAAGAGAGTATATGGGATTTTCAGCCATGTATATTTTGTTGAAGAAATAAAGATTTTTTTTTAAAACTCATACAACACTTGTCTGAAGAAATTCCTAATATAATTGAAACCAAAAACAGAGACAGAGTAACAATGTCCAAGGACTATCCAGGTCAGAACAAGAGCAAAAAGAGAAAAAAGACTTTAGGCCTCTGCTTACGTTTCTTCCCTTGCTTGGGATTTTTTCAAAGCATACAAACCAGCAGCAGCCAGTAGATGGTCCAATACCCGAGAAAAATACCTCTCAGCTTTATACAGCAGGACTGCTGAAAAGTGCGAGAAACCTTAACAAGTTAATTAACACCAGATGTGTTCACTTCCACATTAGCCGAGGGTAACCTCCTCCCCAGTAGCTGGGGCTGTATTCTGTTAAGAATGGGAAACCAGATCTTATTAACATATATCAGTTCTTGTTGATGGTTCAGGGGGTTCAACGATCTCCTTTGGGAGAATGTAGGAGAAGTTTTAGTCTGTGTTTAGGAGTGTTCTAAATTTTGGAGAAGGCACTGACTGGGAAGGGGAATTCTGATTCCCCGGTAAATGGAGAAATATGAATGAGAAGAGGTCAGGTCTTGGCCTGCTTTCAAGTCCTGACTTTGATGGGACTAAGGGAGTCTGCAGAGCAGGTAGATGAAGGACAAAGGGACCAGAGGCAGCTGACAGACTGGGGTCAAATGCCAGATCAGGTCGATGAGGATCAAAGAGGTCAAAGACAAAAGACATAGTCAGGGCTGGGCTGGGGTCGGGCAGCAAGTGAGACAAGAAGAGGCAAGGCAAGACCATTGGTTAAGGGGTTCCACAGACTGAGGAACCAAGCTTTGAGCAACTATTATTTTGGGGTCAGTCTATTGGTTCCTCAGGTCACCTGAGCTGAAGAGCTGCAATACTGGCTCCAGCCACAGCATGGGTGCTGCTGCACTCCTTTAGCCTAGGATTGTCACACGCCATTCACTCACTTTTACAGGGGATGCACACATTATCACCATCCATCCCCATGCTTAAATTTGTCACATGTACCATATTGGACGCCCGAGTATAGAACGCTCCTGATTATAAGTCGCACCCTTAAAGTTTGGTGCTATTTTTTAAAATAATACATTTTTTACTTTTTTAACTTAAATATACAAATTAGTAGAACAGTACAGCTTTAGTACAGTTAAAGACATAGGCACCCTGTCCCTTATTGAATCTGGGCACTCTAGTATTAGTAGCCTTCCCAGATCCAAAGGGGGACAGAGTGCCTACCTTTTAACCTTTGGAATTTGGGCAGGTGTAGCTTGTTGCACCCTTCCATGATGATGAGCTGCACCTGCCCAAATCTCAATGAACAGCACAATCCTATGCATATCTACTCAGAAGTAAGTCCCATTGCATTCAATGGGGCTTACTCCCAGGAAAGTGTGCATAGGATTGCAGCCTAAAGGTAGACACTCTGTCCCCCTTTGGATATGGTAAGCCTATGCAGGAGCTCTTGCTCTCAACTTTCAAACTGTACTCTCAACTTTTAAACTGCAAGATCAATAAATATCTTAGTTTCCACAGAGTCCTGGGGTTGAAACTTAAGGGTTAATTTTTTCAAATGTTTCCAGAGGCTGCTGAGAGATAATGATCTCTCATGGTATTCAGCCATTTAGCAAGTGATTAAGAACTGCAAGGAAAGGCTTGAAAACACAGTGCTTTGCAGTTTAAAAAAAGAGAGAGAGGAAAAAAAGCCCTGTTTTACCTTTGAAAAGAGACTTGGAGAGGCTTGGTTTGAAAGCGCTTTGCATAAAACACTAGGCAGAAAAGCTAGGCTTTGATTGTAGGGCGCACCCCCTACTTTAAAGACTTGCCTTAGGGGATAAAAGTGAGTCTTATACTCGGGCAAATACGGTATTAATAACAGAGAAAACGTTACTTTTCTGAGAACTTCTAGAAGGAAACAACCCCTCCAGAAATCCCAAACATGGGGTTCGAAATGTGCATTTCATCACATCTAGTTTGAACCAAAGTTCTAGTGTGGCCAGCTTGACCAGGAAGCCTTTATAGCCCTTCCTGCCAATGGTCAGCCTTGATGGGTGGAGTCATTCCAGTACCCAGAATCCCTTTGCTGGCCAGGGAGATGCTCCAATCAGTAGTCCTGATGGCCTATGGGGCTCCTGGCTTTAGCCTCAGCAGTTCCTGACAGGCTGCCATACACAATGGCTGATCTATATTTGGCTTGGTGGGTCACAAGAACAGAGCAAAGCAGAGCAGCTTGATACTCAAACTTGGTCAGAAGGGCTCATTTGCCTTTCTGGATGGAGGGGTCAGGACCACCTGACCTGGTCAGGTAGGCTGGAGTGCCCAGTGGACTGGCACATGCCATTTTCAGCAGGTGAGCTAGCAAAGGGCTTTTGTTTGTTGCCAACTGGAGAAGATGAGCAACACACAAAATAACTGGCAGAGACTAAACAGGTAGCCAGCCTTAATGGTGAATGGCCCCAATTAACAGCCCAATCCACACAAATTCCGGCGCCAGAATGAGTGTTCCGGCGCCGGAAGCAGTCGCAAATGTGCCATAAGGCACGCTTGCGTCTACTTTCGAGCAAGGAAGGCCAGCGGAGAGGCCGGCCTCCCCTGCTCTGACGACGGAGCTCCCAATGGCCGACGGACCCAGGTAAGACAGCATCCAGCGGGCGAGGGGGCAGATCGCCGGTGCAGGAAGGGGGCCCATTGGCCCAGGAGGGGGTGGGGGATGGCTTCGGCCATATCCTGACCCCTGTCGGGCGCCGGAGCTGTTACACGGCCTCCTCTTACTTCCGCCAGCGCTGGTGGAAATCCAAGGAGGCCAATCTGGGCGGCCTCTGTTTACACTCAGGGAAAGGGACAAGCAGCCCCTTCCCCAAGTAGACCTCCTGCCCCGGCGCATGGCAGTCCGCAGCAAGCACAGGATCCAGTGGGCGGCTGTGGGCCGCCCGCTGGATCCTAGTCAGGATTACGCTGTAATTCAACTAAGCCCCTTTCATACTAAATTAGTGTTTTAGTTTAGAGAAACTAGTGGTAACAGTTTAGAGAAACTAGTGGTAACTAGTTTAGAGAAACTAGTGGTTCTCTTAAGGGTAACAAGGGGGAAAGGGGATCCAAAAGAGGAGCTCACCACAGGTATTAACAGAGAATCCGTTCAAAAACAAATGGCAAGTTAAAATAATCAAGCATGACCCTTCCCCTCTAGGATACAACGTGGCTCATTTGCTTAAGCAATCTGGAGTTATTTGTTCTGCTAACACTGTCACGTGATGGAACTGCATTGTTCTCCGAATGTGCTGGACTAATTGTGTGAGGGCATAATCCTATCCTACGCTCTGTTGAGCGATACAGCTATGCCGGTGCCGGCAATGCTGGATCCTGTGTGAGGGCATAATCCTATCCTACGCTCTGTTGAGCGATACAGCTATGCCGGTGCCGGCAATGCTGGATCCTGAGTAGAGTAGGTGGGGTTGGAGGTCTCCTCGAGGTAAGGGAACTTTTGTTCCCTTATCCTGGGTAACGCCCCAGCCTCCCAAACCGGTCTCCTCGGATCTGCGCCTGTCATTTTGGCAGCGCAAAACAAGGAGGCCTATGTCGATAGAAATGGGCCCGAGAGGGGAATAGAATATGGTGTATGCCGCTGCCACCTATCTCACCACCTCCCGGTCCCGATCTGCTCACCCCCACCCCAAAACGCCCCAGAATACCCTTCCCCAGCCCTGTGCCACATGGCCTAGCCGCGGCTTACCTGAACCCCATGTCATACAGATCTGGCCTGCAGGGGCCAGTGTAGGCCTCTGCACCAGTCTGGGACCAGCGCAACTGAGTTACAGCAGCTTTTACAATAGTCCTGGGCCAGCGCAGTCGTCCTATGGATAGGACGGAAATGACTGGGCTGCCCATGACCCTGCTTTAAGCCAGGGTGGGGTCAGACTAGACAATTTTTGGTTGCTTCCAGATCTATCATTCTATAGAATTTTTAAAAAGAACGTAGACATAAGTTAATGTCACATTCAGACACAAGAACAACAATTTTGAAACGACAAACCTCTTAAGTCCTCATATGGAACATCCATGCAAGCCCATCCACACACACACACACACTTTATTTCCATCTATCCACACACACACACACACACACACACACACACACACACACACACACACACACACACACACACACACACACACACACACACACACACACCACTTGATTTACATAAGGTGAAAACAGCTGTAAAGTAACACAGGAGAGCTTGCAGGCCAGCTGGATGAGGTACTGGCCTGAGTCAAGTGCTTGGCTGGGTATCAAGAGGGGAAGGAGGATTCTTCTCTAGCAGTCAGTGCAGATGTAATGCAGCAACTAATTGCCTAACCACAGTGAAGCAAATGGGTACCAGCTCAACGGTCATGCACTCCTGTCTCCCCCTTCCCTTTTCAAGTGCTCAGTCCCACTCCTTTGCCTCTGCAGATTCTGAGAGGATCTGCTACCTAGCAACTGCAAATATGGGAAGACTTGCTTCCATCCAGGGCTGAGTGAGAATTCTTGCCTCAGTGGTCTTCAGCAGGAGCTGCTGCCTAGAAGGCAGTGGCCAAAGAAAGAAAGGATATCATGGTGACTGTAGGAGACCCAAGGACAAGCACAGGAGATTCAGCCTGAATAATCCTGGCACCATCCATTCATGTTATTTCTGTTCCTGATCCTAGACTTTTGTGTGATTTTATTATGCGGATCTTTCCTAAGTTGCTTTGAAATCCCTGGGTGCTATAAAGCAGGATACATGTTTCTAACTGCAATCCTATCCAGAATTATATCAGAAGCAAGACCCACTGTGTTCACTGAGACTTACTCCCAGGTAAGGGTATACAAGATTTCAGCCTAAATCGAATAATAAAATAATACATGTTCTTTGTTGTACTGAGCCACAGTTATTTAATTTAGCTTATTTGGGGTTTACACTTAAAAACCAATA
This sequence comes from Plestiodon gilberti rubricaudatus, assembly GCA_026170595.1. Lineage (NCBI taxonomy): Eukaryota > Metazoa > Chordata > Lepidosauria > Squamata > Scincidae > Plestiodon > Plestiodon gilberti. The sequence goes on from JANXHW010000001.1 coordinate 10,299,467, forward strand.
ATCACAGAAGGAACAACTAATAGAAAACAACACAACAGAGAGAAAACTACCAACTTATTAAGTGACCAAATTATAAAACATCTATAAAGGCTTGATGAAAAAGTCAGACCTTCAACTGGTGGTGAAAACTCTTTAAAGAGGGAACCAACTGCACTTCCAGGGGAAAGGAGTTCCACTGTGCAGGGGCCACAACCAAGAAGGCTCTGTCATGTGCGGATACTTGTCATGTGTCGGATCCTTGTAGTTAACCATTATGTCAACAGTGATGCTAAACAACATCAAGCTGAGACTGCAGATCCTGATTAGTCCTAACCACGGGTAATATAGCTGCCAATGTAGTGACTGTATAGGTAGAAATTCTCAATCCAGAAGAAGGGAGCGGTGGGTAGAAAAGAGCCTGATCCTGTGGACTGTACCCAGTTGCTTAAGGATGGTTAACGAACTAGCCAAATAGGGTGGTGTGGAGGTAGAAGCCTACCTACAGGTTCCATCACAAAGGACATTTACTGGCAGTATGTAGATCGGACAAAGAAATGTGAATCACAACCCAGTGAAATAGAATAAATGCTCTGCTTTATTGACTGCTGCTGAGAGACCTGAAACAAATGACAAAAGGAATTGGGCACAAAATATCATTTGTGCTCTGCTTGTCCATTTTCCCACTGCTCTCGGATTCTTTAGGAACCCTGAGAGACAATACATTCAAAGGCCTGGTCTACCCATGCAGCAGAGTGCAGCGACGATGAGATGATAGAACATATCGTACCACTTCACACTGCAGGTGGGAGGGGAATCACATTTTTAATGCTCTGCTATCTTAAAAAAAAAAAAAAGCTCCCTGCAAGTCAAAAATTAGCAGAGTTATAGTTTAGATCTTTTCTTTCTGATGTGCAATTTTTTGTCCTCCAGTGAGATGGCACTTTACTTTTTGTGTTTAGACTTAGGGAGGCATTTAAAAATGGCATCCCCCCCACCTATAGCCTGAAATGGCACAGTCCACTCAGTCATGCCTGGATTCTGCCACTTCATGCTGCTTCTTGTGTAGACCAAGCCAAGAGGATTACTGCAAAATTTGTCCAAAGGAAGGAGCAGACCCAGACAGTTCTTATCACCCTGCTGGACCACATCCAATCTTGAGACAATTCTGGGAATCAATACAGATTCAAGTTGCAGCTCTTTCCTTCCCAAACTAAACATGACCTTAATTTAAACCAGACTTTTACTACAGATGTGTGTTAGCTCTTGTAATGAGCCTTACAGGAACCTATTGCTTAACGTGGGCCAAATGCACCCCTACAGAAATCTCACATCACATTACAACTGTGTGCATGGAGGGCCTACTGACTTCTCCTTTGCGAAACAAACTCTCAAGAGTGGGAGATTTGTGTTAAGAGAAGAGATGGGGAGCTCTTAGCCTTTCCCTGCCTGCTGCTTCTCCCTTAAGGCTGACCTCCACTGCACGAATTCCGACGCATCCCAGGCGCGTGCGGAGCTGTGTGGCTTCCATTTTATCTGATCGCATCAGAACATGGGAGAGCCACGCTCTCCCCCGTTCCATTGCAATTGGCCGTGGACCATGCTCATGATTTGAGAGGGTGGGACATGGAGGTAATTGTTAGATCAATGGGATGAGGGGTTTTTCAGCCAATCAGAGCGCACTTGTGTTTCAGCCAATCAGCACTGAGCTTGTATTAGAAGGCGGGACAATCAGGAGGGACTATTTACATTGAAGAAACTGGTGGAGCCCAGGGCAGCGTTTCAAACGGGGCATTCAGTCCCCTATGCTCACGAGCCTCACCACGCAACACAACAGGGGTAGGTGTAGATCAGCCTTTAAACTTCCATTCTCATTAGCTTTGATAACGTCATGAGATAAAGACAACTACATTACTGGGGGTAAAGGCAGCTGCACCTGGGAGGGCAGCCCTCCCTTCCCTCCTGTCCTTTTCTGATGCACCCCCCTTCCTGGGAACCCTTTACATGGAGGAGAGGGGGCTTTATTACAGAGGGCTGCAGTATAATGTGTAGCTTGGCTTGAACCTGGGCTACTTAGAAGAGCTTACAAGGAAGTCCTTTTACCTCGGCTGGCTGAAGCCAAAACAGACAAGTGGATTAGGGCGTGGGTTAGAGAAAGCCAAGGAGATCCAGGAACACTTGGAGGAAATTACGAACAGCTCAAATATTCGCAAGAATTCCTGCCCAAAGAAAAGCTGCCAAACAAAGCTGTAACTCTCAGTCAAGTGCAACAAGCCAGATAACGGGAACTGAGATTGGAGGAGAAAAAAAAAACCTTAATTGATCCTCCCATTGTACCAAATAGGCCCCTTCATCCCTGAAAAATTCCTGACTGATACTTACACTGCATCGAGGTGGCGGCCTTAAGTTACTGAAAGCAAAGTAAGAGCTTGGCATGACGCCTTTTCCAGGAAAAGGCCCCCCTAAGCTCCCCTCCCCCTAAGCTCACAAGTCCAGTTTGTTAGGAATCGGATGAACTCAACTGACCATTTTATTCACACCAAACAGTGATTTCGTTTGCAGGCACCATGTGGTGAGAACGGTAGGAAACTGGTTGCTGGAAAGGTCAAACCCATGTTTCTGGTCGGGGCCCAACATGAGCCGTGTGAACCTCAGATAGGATGTTTGCTTAACCTCTTTTGGCCCATTTGTCTCTTCATTCAGTGAACCAGGACCTTTCTTCATAATTATACAGTATTTCTTTCAACATTTCTTTCTTTTACAGTGGGGTGGGGGTGGGGGTAGCGGCGCATGCTCCTTCTTAATACTGCATTAATCTGCTATTGCTTTAAATATTTGACTGCTGATCCATTTGGTTTTTTGCAAGAAGTTATTTTATTTATTTATTTTATGTATTTATATACCGCCTTTTTCATCATCAGATTTCTCATCTGATTTATTCAAGGCGGTTTACATAGGCAGGCTATATTTAGACCTGATAAGGGTCTTTTACAATATTGTTCTATTCCTATATAGAACCTTCCATGCTCGAGATGTTTTCCCTTCTGAGTGCAGCCCTCCTTCTGGCTTGTGCTTTGCACTTCCAAGCTTCACAGTTCACCGCAGTTCACCCTCGGATGGTTGTCTTAGATGTTCTCTCTCTAGCTGACTCCTCCGCATTCCACCCTCTCATGATGCATTCTCAGTGTCTTTGCGAGGTTCGTCAGCAGCTTCTGTCTCCCATCCAAGCGGGAACCGAGGTCGACCCTGCTTAGTTTCTTCAGGCAGGGCACCGGCTCAAACCTTATCTGTTGTATTTTAGGTAGTTACATTATGGTTTACAGTTGAAAATTGTTTTACAGGTACAAATTGTCACCCTACCTGATTATTTAAGAACTTCTGCAGTTAGTTGATTGAAGCTGCAATCCTGTACATACCATATTTTACGCTCCATAGGACGCATCGGTCCATAGGACGCATGCATCCTATGGAGCATAAAATACAGAAAAAACGTTTTACACTTACCTGGGCTTGGGGGCGCTTCGGGGAGGCCTGTGGGGGCTTCGGGGAGGCCTGTGCGAGCCTCTGCAGGCCTCCCCGGTGTTCACCTCGGCCAAAAACAGCGATTTTCGGCCATTTCCGGAAATGGCCGAAAATCGCTGTTTTCGGCTGAACTGAAGATCGCGGAGGCCTGTGGGGGCTCGCGCAGGCCTCCCCGAAGCCCCCACAGGCCTCCCCGAAGCGCCCCCTTTGCACCATAGGACGCACACTTTTTCCCCCTATTTTTTGGGGGGAAAAGTGCGTCTTATAGTGCAAAAAATACGGTACTTTCCTGGGAGTAAGCCCCATTGAATACAGTGAGAGTTACTTCTAACTAGGCATGCATAGGATTGTGCTGTTAAATTAAAAAAAAAAGTTGGAAGAGCAGATCAAAATTGAGCTTGTAAATTTTACAATTAACAGCTATTAGCAGCTCTTGGGAGGGGGGGGTTGAAAAAGGGTTCCAATCACTGAACTCCTGCATCATGTCTAATTTGGCCCTGACTGACCTGTTCAATGTATTCTGTGTTTAAAACATCTCCCCTAATATCCCCCAGCAGTAAGATGCATGACTCTTTCTTCTCCCCAGCATCTGAAGGAGGAGCCTACTCATGTGACTGCGAGTGGAAAGGGGCTTGCCATCCCCCAGGGTTGCTGCTGGAAAGACACAACATCTTGTTGTCTTCATGGCTGGACTGCTGCTTCCTCCGAAGTTCACTCCTTGAGATGACCACCTCTCTCTTTTTGCCCTTTCTCCCAATCATCTTGCATCTCAGGAGCAGGAGTGCCAATGCAGCAGAAAACAGGCTAGGATGTAGCTGTTGCATTATTTAATGAAGTCAATCATGAAGATGCTTTGGGATATGGACAGAAGGTCTGGCTCAGTGGATAGAGCTGAAGCCTCATATGCCTGAAGATCTGATGGCAGAATCCATGAGCAGTCGAAGAGCTGTCGACACGCTGCTGACGAGCTGCAGAGACTCTATGTGAGAGAGAAAGCTGTAGCTGGCTCTCTGTGTGGGAGACAGAGTTCGCCTGTCAGTCAAAGCATGGGAGGCAAATGCCAGAGAGAGGCCAGACCGTGAATGAAGCGTTCTATGAAGATTAGAACATTTATCGTAAATGTAAAAAACGCTTGGTTTAGAATTGCCTGCCTATGTAAACCGCCTTGAATTAAAGTCGGAGGAGAAATCCAATGACCAAGAAAGGCAGTATATAAATACTGATATATTATTATTATTATTATTATTATTATTAATTTGTTCTACAAAAACAAGGCAGCAGTCGAGATGAGTATGGTGAGTTTTTTTATGTCTGATTTTAATAGAGCTGCTATGGAATGTGAAATGTTTTTGGTTGGCATCTTAAATAGTAACTTATCATCATACAAGGTTGTTACCCTGAAAGAATCCACTCTATGAAGCATTTTGAACACTCAAAAATTGTACTCAAATGCTAATTATTATCTAGCAGCATGGCCTTTCAGTTCTCAAACAACTCACACTGGAGTCATTTTAAAGATTTCTATGCAGCTATTCTAGCCTAATTAATGTGAAGATTGCAACAGAAACCTGCAAGCAAAGATAAACCAGGCTTTTCATGATGACCATGCTCCATTTTTTTCCCGTTCATATCCAGCCTGAGGAAGAGTTCTGTGTAACTCAAAAGTTTGCATTTTACATTGAATGCTAGCTAGTTCTCATAAAAGACAGTACATCACAGACATTGGGTTTTCCACCAAACCAAAACCTTGTTATCATTTAACACCCTTTGAAGGTCTCAGTGACTATTATGAATCTGTTTTTGGTTTTTAACCTGTTTGCAACCGTCATAAATATGCTGCATAAATCTGCAACCCCCTCCCGGGGTGTGTGTGAGCAAAACAAATCAGCAAAATAGACATCTTCTCCATTCCTGTTCCCAATGCATCTGTTTGGATTGTTTAGGCTACAATGAGATAAGCTGATATTTCACTGTTAGCTTATGTGGTAGACAATAAATGCAGACACTTAATGTAGCTAGTTACATTAGCTGCAGATATTTACAAGAGGCTTTTCAAGGTAAGACACATAGATACTTCTTTCAGCAAAGGGAAAACAAAGCAATTTAGCAGTTATTCAATTGCAGTGTGGTGGGAAACTGCTATCACAGGCTGTGTACAGAGGATAATTTCTCGGAAACAATGGGAGCCATTTATCCTTACAGCTACTGTGGCATTAGCCCTGATGCAATCTCAATAGACTAACAGCTATACAAATGTAATGGGGTGGGGGGCTATTGCTGAATTGGCAGGGGTGGGTGGTTCCCTAATTTTCTCTTTCCCTAATTTCTTATCATAGCCATTCTGCCCTAGAATTCATAAAGGTGTGATATCAATTACACCACATTACTGGTCTAGTCAATGTCATACCCAACAAAAGCTTTTAACATTTCATTTGTTAATTACAGTTGCATTGCACTTTTTTTCCTTGATGGAGCTCAGAGGTACATTGGGTTCCCAGACAGTTTTCTCATCTAAGCACTGACCCAATATAAACCTGCTTAGCTTCAGCAGCTTTTCTGCATTACATGCCTTCAAAGCATACACAAATAGCAGGGAATCTTCGATGCAGGGTAGGAGGAGAGCAGATTTCCTCTGTTTTCCTAATTTCTAACCACTGCCAATCCGTTCATTCCCACAAAATTAAGAAATGTATGAAATCAACCAGGCTGCTGGTCTAGACAATTTCAACCACTTCCTGGTCGAGTACCAACTCCGGCGCCACTCTCCAGCTGCGTACAACCGGAAGTGCCTGGCAATGACATCATCGCCAGTTACCTTACTTCTGGGTTTTCAGCTTTTCGGCCAGAAAACACAGGGAGGAGGCTCTGGGCAGGTGGGAGGCCCTTCTCAGCATTCCCAAGAGGCTCAGCCAAAGACAGGAGTCTCTCAGGAGCAAAAACATGCCACCAAAAGTGCTACATCAGAACAGGGTTCCAGTGGTCCAGAGTTCTGAGTACCACCAGCAGTCAGCTGAAGTACCACTGGTGGCACTAGTTCCACTGGTTGAGAATCCCTGAATTACATTAGAACTCAAGAATGGCCAACTGACAGCCTGCAGGCCACAACCAACCCGCAATCTGCTTCTACTAGAGAGTGTTGGACTTTTATTTATTTATTTATTTATTTATTTATTTATTTATATCCCGCCTTTCTCCCCGAAGGGACCCAAGGCGGCTCACAACAGAAATACAAAAAATTCCATATAAAAACATCACACTTTAAAACAGTAAAAACAATTAATAACAATTGATAAAAATAACTAAAAATCAATTAAAAAGATCATGGTGACAGTCACAACATGAGCATAAAAACAGTAGCACCCCCACCTATACCAGTGAGATGTTAAAAAAGGCAAGGGCTCAGAAGGCTTCTTGAAACAAGAAGGTTTTTAGGCCTCGCCGGAAAGTGTCCAAGGAGGGAGCAGTTCGTAGATCAAAGGGGAGGGAATTCCATAAGGTAGGTGCCACTACTGAGAAGGCCCTGTTTCTGGCCGCCGCCCCTCGCACCTCCCTGGGCGACGGCATCCGCAAAAGGGCCTTCTCATTTGAGCAGGGAGAGTCAGGTTCACAACCCCAGTCAGCCAGTACATTTCCTGGATGGCCTTGGGTTAGACACTGTCTCTCTGCCTAACTTACAGCGTAATCCTATCCAACTTAACACCACCGGTGTAACCCAGCGAGAACGGGAGGCCCCAGAACGGAAAGGGGATTCAAATCCCCTTTGAATCCCCCTTTGGAGAGGATTTGAATCCCCTTTCCGTTCTGAGGCCTCCCGTTCTCGCTGCACCGCTGGTTACACCCGTGGTGTAAGTTGGATAGGATTGCGCTGTTACTCCAGACATTTCAGAACATCTGATGCCTCTTTTGTCCATCTACAAATGGAAACAAAAGGAAACAACTGATGCCAGCTGCTGACATCCAAAACCGTTGCTTATCCGTCCACTTACTGACTGGCCATAGATAGAGGCACCTTTTAAAGTGGTGTCCTCTTATATTTAGCAGGGGGGCAGCAATTGTACCTTTTCTCCCCAGCATGGCGTTTTTTCCAGTGCCTGTTGCGGACATCTCTTTTGCATCTTTTTTTTTAGCTTGTGAGCCCTTTGGAGACAGAGAGAACTACCAGTATTTATTTATTCGTTTAGCTATAAAAACCACTTTGCGAACTACTTTGGTTGAAAAGTGGTATACATTCTTAATTTATTATTATTAATTATTATTATTATTATTTAGTAGTAGTAGTAGTAGTAGTAGAGCCAGGATGGTGTAGTGGTTTGGGAGTCGGACTTAGACCTGGAAGATCCAGGTTCAAATACCCGCTCAGCCACGAAGCTTCCTGAGTGACCTTGGGCCAGTCACTATCTCTCAGCCCCACCTACCTCACAGGGTTGTTGTGAGAACAAAAAGAAGGGGAGGAAATATGTACACCACTCTGAGCTCCTTGGAGGAAGGGTGGTATAAAAAATGTGAAAAAAAAATCTGCTTCCCCCCGTAGTCAGATCAATCACAGAGCCCTCCTTCTCCTTTCATGTGGAGATCTCACCAATCCTCTCTATCCTTCATTCCCAAAGCAGAGACTCCAGAGTGCAACTCTATCCAGAAAGAGTCAAAGGTGCCCTACTCGGTCTTATTCAAGAAGAAGCTAAGTAAAACTTCTTTTAAAAATGGAAGGTCAACTTTCCAAAAGGGGACAGGGATTCATTACTGCCATTGCAAAAACGAAAAATAATGCAGCAATGTATGACGAACCGTATTTATTTATTAAAACATTTGCATCCCACCTTTCTACCTCTTACAGGCCCCCTTAAGGATCCCCACATATATCTATTAATATGCAGTCCATAAAACTATTAAACAGCAGCTAGCAACACAAAAAGGGCTTGGCAGCCCACCGAAATGACAACACAGAGGGGGCCAGTCAGACCTCCCAAGTCAGAGAATTCCACAACATGGGTGCTACATCTTTGACTTTAGTGTTTAGCCTCACATTATGGTGAACTCATTTTTTTTAAAATAAAGAACAGAAAAATACTAACGCTAATGGACTGCAATTGTAATGAATTGCAACAGACTTCAGCAGCTCATCTGGATGGGCCTGAGAAAAATTGGTTACCTAAAGCAACTTATTAAGGTTTTGACACAAAACCTACCATGTCTTGCAATACCTAAAGAAAAAAGTACTGTGCAAAAGCACCAGTCATCATCAAGTCAACATTTGAACACTTAATTCATATTAAGGAGATTCCTTTCCCACTGCTCCAACAATTGTTGTTGTTGAGGAAATGTAAAATGCACAACATAAAATCAGTAGCATAGCTGGGGGGGGGGGCGGTAAGTGCTACATGGCGTTACTCAGAGGTGCAAAGTGGCCCCTCCCACTCGCCTTCGGAGCCAGTCTGGCAGCAAAGGAAACTGTGTTCAATGGGGCTCACTCCCAGATAAGTGTGTATAGGTTTCCACCCTTTTTATCTTTAATATACTTAATCATATTTTTTTAATGCCCACTAACTCCTGATCTGCTTTCTCAGTGCTGATCTTCATGTTATGGCACCCAACTAGGAGACTATTGAAAACATTTCTGCATAGTAAAGGTAAAGGTATCCCCCTGCTCAAAAGCCAGTTGTGTCCGACTCTAGGGTGCAGTGCCCATCTCCATTTCTAAGGCTGAAGAGCCAGCGCTGTCCGAAGATGCTTCCGTAGTCATGTGGCCGGCATGACTAACGGAACGCTGTTACCTTCCTGCTGCAGCGGTACCTATTCATCTACTTGCAATGTCTTGCTTTCGAACTGCTAGGTTGGCAGGAGTTGGGACAGGAGATGGGAGCTCACTCCGTCACGCGGCACTCAATGCTGATCTTCATGTTATGGAACCCAAACTAGGAGACTATTGAAAACATTTCAGCATAACAGTAGGTTTAAAGCCAGTCGCCACATGGATAGACGCAGGAATGTAGGGAATCTTCATGACCACACAACACAAATGTCCCTTACAGTGAGATAGGAAGGGCTCAAAAGATAGAAAGAGGGTGAGGAGGAAGCATCTTTGATATTATATCCATAGAGTGGGTTTCTGAAACCAAACGCAGGGAGGAGTTAAGCAAAATTCATCTTCTGAAATTCCAAGAATGCAAGCTTGGTTTCCAGAGAATCTCATATTTCACCAGAGGGGAAAGGGGGCAGAACAGGTTTCCAGACCTCATGATCTGTAAAGTAAGCTTGAAAATGTCCAGAATGTACCTGGGAAAAGTTTCAGCATGTTGTGCACTACACAGCTACCACCACTGCAGACTTCTGTGGACAATTAATGTGATACAGATTATAATCTCTCTACCTGGGGAGAAACGGATACACATCACAGGCAACCAAGACATTGCCTAATTACAAGCTCGTAGGGTTCACTGGCTATTTACAAGCACCTGTACTGTACTGCATTCTTCCACTCCCCTGCCCACCTGTCTAACTCCTGTCCATAGAAGCCGAAAGCTCAAGGAGGAAACCCAAATCCAAATTTTGTATTCCTAACAAATTGTTCCAAATCCGCTACATTCCACCTAGTGCTCAAGCTTATGGGATCTGGAGTTTGGGTGGAACATTTCTCCTAGAATTTAGATACTAATTTTGTTTGCTTGTTTTTTGATTGTATTGTATTTCATTATTTTAATTAATTGTTGTGACCTTGAACATCTAAGGAAAAGGCAGGGTATAAATATTTTTAAAATATAAAGAAATAAGAGGAAAATTGAAAAGGAGAAGTGGGGGGAATGAGAGTAAAGATTAATATTTTAATAATAATAATAATAATAATAATAATAATAAGTGTGTGTGTGTGTAGTAAGAACTCAATCTTATCCTCCCCCCCCCCCCCGCTGGTACAGCGGTGCCAAAAAGACTACCGTTGCATCCTGCCGGGGGGGGGGGTGTAGTCGTGGAGGTCTCCTCTGGGTGAGGGAACATTCGTTCCCTTACCTGGGGGTAAGCCTCAGCTGCATGGGAGAGGTGTCTATTTGAACCTGTGCTAGTGAAATCACTGGCACAAGTCCACGTTGACCCAGTACAGTGGATCAGACCTGGGGTGGGGGTTAAGATTTGGCAGCTGCCACCAAACCCACCCCCTTCCCAGGCCCAATCCGCCCTTCCCCGACCTTCCCTGCTGCCTTACCTCTGTCGGCAGGTTAAAGGTGCTCCAACGCACAGACACCTCTTTTGTGACTGCAATAAGGCAGGTAGCGCTGGCAGAACGCTAGTTCCACCAGCGATAAGAGAACCATAGGTTGTAGGTGAAGTTTTAAAGTATGTCCACATGAAATATATATTTTAATGATTAGTAGGTTTGTTCCTACTGGTTTTATGTTTGTGCAGTTCATATGGTTGCTTTCTTTTTATTGTATGGGAAGTTATTTTAGGCCCATTATCCCTAACACAACTAGGAGTAAGCTCCACCGAACACAGTGGGACTTCCTTCCGAGTAAAAATGCATGAGCTCTGTTAGCATTGTCATTTCTTCACTGTTATTTTAACTAATAAGTTGTACACTCTTTTTCCTTTAACTAAAAGATGGAATAGACATTTCTGAAAAGAAAAAAAAAAACCACCACATTTGTTCACAGCCCCAGCACAGAACTGGAAGCCTGGGAAGTGTCATCCTGAAAAACAAGCAACATTTTAAAAACGATTTCAATTTAAAAAAAAAAGTGGATTTTTTTGTTCAAAGTTTTTAATGTTTAAGATTTTTAATCTGTTTTAGCTTTTAAAGCTGCACTAATACAATCTCCACGTTTTTGACCATCTACCTCTGTTTTATCATTTTACTTATCTAATATTTTGTCAATGGCCGTTTACCTGTCTATTAAACACTCTTTAAGCATCATTTTGTTTCTCAGAGGTCCCCTTCTACTGCAAGTCATGCAGTCTGAGCAGCCACAGGTATCCCACAAATGCTCACAAGTGGTGTGAACTGGTAGGGGCCTCTTTACCACCTCAGCATTCTCCTACCTTGTTTTGCTGCTCGTGCAATTCTAAAATATGAAAAATTCACATAAGAAGTGGTAAAGCCAAGATACCTTTGTAAATGCAGGGGGGGAAAAGCCAAGATACCTTTGTAAATGCAGGGAAAAAAAGTATATTTTAGAATTAGGATTAGTTTAGTGTTATCTGATACAGCAATTAAGATAGCAAAAGCTCAGCGCTTGGCATTTTACCAGATGTTCTTTAAATTGGAACTGAAACCCAAACATTTTTTTTTAATTATAACAATCAAACAGTGAATAGATCCCTTGGCTGGAATACAAGTCTTGTCACCATAACTGCATCTCTCTCTCTCTCTCTCTCTCTCTCTCTCTCTCTCTCTCTCTCTCTCTCTCTCTCTCTCACACACACACACACACACACACACAAAAAAAAAACATTAAAAATGTTTAGGTTTCAATTCCAATTTTAAAAACATCCAGTAAAAGCAAAGGAGTTGAGCTTTTACCATTTCAATTCATATATCAACTAACACTCATCTAAGCCTAAAACCTATGTTCGTTTCCCATATTTACAAAAATATCTTTGCTTGTTACTACTAGTTATGCTACTCTTTCATGTTTTAAAACTAGGGCAGCCCAATCCTCTCTAGCACTGGCACAGCAGAGCCGCACGGCCCATGCTGTATCCAGCGCTGGGATTGAGCAGGCTGGAGGTCTTCTCAGAGTAAGAGGACATTTGTCCACTTACCACCTGTCGAGCCCCAGCCTGCTCAATGGGGCTACTTGGATCTGTGGCAGCTAAGTTGCTGGCGCAGGCCTGAGAAGTCCCATATAGGGCTTCCAGGCCTAGGAAGGGGGATAGGATACAGCGGAGGCCTTCTCTCCTGATCCCTCCCCCCTCCCAGGCCCGATCCACCCCACCCCCACCCCATTATGCCTCCCCACCCTCTCCAGACCCTGTGCTGCTCACTCCACGGCGCAGGGTCCAGTGGCAGCCAGTGGGGAGGCAGCACAGGTCTTAGCCCTGGCGCCTCCTCCTCTGAAGTAGTCATAAATGTGCTTTATGGCATGTTTGCGACACTTGGTGCCAGTGCTGAGGCCCAGCACCAGTGCTCCTAAAGTATAGGGTTGCGCCAAAAAGAATGTTTCAATCTTTTTGAATATTGCAGTCAACGGAGTGCTTGTCTGAAACTGCTTGGTGTTTGGTGTTGGAGGTTTTGTTGTTGAAATATCAGGCACCCACAGTGTTGAAGTGGCAAGCAAGCTATGTTCCCAACAAATGTGTGGCTTGATTTCTCAGTAGTAAAATAAAGCTTTGTATGCATATAGTTTTGGCGAATCACCACCTGCATCAGTCCTCTCTACTACTAAATGCATACAAGAAATATTATTTCCTTGATAAATTTGTATTCAAGGGCTGGTAGTGTCAGGATGCAATAGCCTCAGGGCAGCTGCTGGGGTCCAAGGAACCCAGGGAGGTCCACCACCAATGCCTGGCTCAGGCCCAGTCACCAATGCAGGGGTGTTTTTCCTCCATCCCCACTACCTCTGGCAGTAGCAAGGCAGCAGGAGCAGAGCGGAGCAGCAGCAGCTACGGCATTCTCTGTCAGCTGCCACCTGTCATACTTTCTCCCCCAAATAGCACTGTGTAAACTTTCGAAAGTGCTTTCGTCGGCCGGAATGGCTCCAAAGGCGAGGGGGCGGGGCCGCTTTCTCCCATCGTGTAACGGAGGCTCAGAGCCCGACGGAACTTGGAGCTCCGCCTCCTGCAGTGACGCTAGTGACTCCACCCCCTCTTTCTTTTCAGTCCAAGGAGAAGCAGTGGGGGTAAGTGGGTGGGCGCAATTGGGACCAATGTGCTCCCTGAGATGACTGCCTCAATCAGTCTCATGGACGGATGGGCCCCTGCTGCAGGCCTGAAGAAATCCGTCTCCATTACCACACCAGCCCCAAAGGTAAGAGGAGAGGGCCCACTGAGGTAGAACGGGCCCACAGAACTTGCCAACAACCCCCCCCCCCCACCGACCTGGAGCCAGCTTTGTTTGCATCACCTTATGGTGGACAATAGGATAGACTTCTCATCCAAATAATCTTAACAATAATACTTCATAATGCTTAGCATTTGTACTGTATAGTGCTTTTTAGTGCTCAAACCATTTCATATGTATTATCTTGCAACGTTTTAAGTTGCCCCCCAAAAGGCCAAACACATCTATCGCTAACCCTTATAACAGGAACTGCTGTGATCACATTTGGCTAGGACTAAATTTGCATCCCAAATCCCATCACTAAGTCCCTGGCCTCCTGCCGCTCTTCATGACATCCAGAAGTTTTAAAAAATGAAAACAGCTGTATTATTTTGACTACTGTGGAAGAAACAAGAAACACAAATGTACTTTTTTTTTCCAAATTGCCCTCAGGGTGGCATGAAAGTTCACAGGACATGCAAGAACTCTGAGTCCATGTGCATACAGTTACTTTATTTTATCAAAAGCTTTCATTCTCTCCAACTCCTGGTCTATTATCAGTGGACACTGATTCTCTCATGTTACAGCTCTAAACCAGAAAGCCACTGAAACGGTTTCTGCTTCAAGCCAGTTGCCACATGGATAGACCCAGGAACGTGGGGAATCTGCATGACAACACCAAACAAATGTTCCTTATAGGGCTCAGAGGACAGAAAGAGGAGGATGTGTTTCTGATATTATATCCGTGGAGTGGGCTTCTGAAACCAAAAGCAGGGAGGAGTTAGGCAGGATGGTTCATTTGCGGCTATTTCATGAATACATGCTTGGTTTTCAGAGAATGTCATCTTTCATTGAAAATAAAAAAAAAATAAGAACAGGTTTCTAGACCCCATGGTCTGAAAGATATGCTTGAAAGGGTTATAGAATGTGTCTATGACAGGTTTCAGCATTCTGTGCGCTGCATGACTACCACCCTCTATACATCTATGTACCACAATGACATGTGATGTACCACATGGAAGCGTCTCTATGAGAGGGCCTGAATGAAAGAGTTGGGGCATTTTCACAGGTGACGCAGAAATTGCTATTTCCAGTTCACAGATACCTCTGTCACAAACACCTGTGCTATGAACATTCACAGTGTAACATTCCCTGTTCTAATTCCATTTCCATTTCTTACAGCAGGAGAGGCCAAAATGCACAATTCCCCCCCCCCAAAATACAAATAGATCAATCTACTTTTCAACCACAAAAGTCACCTTTAGCAAAGTGCAATCATTCAGAAATGCTGAAAGGAAAGCGAAAAGTCATTCTTAATGTCACTTGAGCAAAATCTTTAACATGCACCTGCAAACCAAGGGTGTGCGTGTGTGGAAATAGCCTACGGCCCTCTAATCCATTGTTGAGAAAGCATTTGCGCAGAATGAGATAAGTGACAACTTTCCATTTTATTGTCAACCAGGCCTGGTACTATTTTAAGGTATACCATGACTGCATTGCCATTTGTCCAACAGACTTGTCTCAGCCCCCTGGCTTGACTTCAACACATTCCAGTACTTAATGCACAGCTTTGCTAGGGATTCAGCTGCACATATCTAAAAAATGCATTGGCTACAAGTTTCCCGCATTATAAAAGGGACCCACCCTTTCCTAGCATGAGGTCACTTTGTACAAATCTCTGCCTGCAAATGAGAAAAACATTTGGAACCAGCTCCTCTGAGAGTCCAGGTCACAAAGAGAGCAATTAAACAAGCTTCCATGAAAATAAAAAAAAAACAAAAAACAAAACACTGCTTTAGTTCCAAGGAAAAAATTGTGGGCCACTTTCTCAGTCTGATGTACATCAGCCTAGCTCGCATTGAAGTCAACAAACGATTTACTCTAAGAAATGTTCCAGCAAAGCATACTTCATGCAGCAACAAAATATTATGACTGCAGAGAAGTTACAGTGTCTTGCTTAGGTTATAGAGGGGATTCGCTCATCAAAAAAGGGCAGGAAACCATGGAACGATCTATAGTTATTTACTTCCAATTTGGCTTTGGTTGTCAGATTTAGCGCAACCAGAACACAATGACAGTGGGATCTTCATGCCATACTACACTCAAAAACAAAACAAAATGGATAAAAGAGTTAGTACACCAGGCCCCTTCGAGTCCTCTTCTCTGCCCTCAATGCTTCTATCAAAGTGTAGTTAAAGTATGAAAAAAAATTGCTCACTTGTAAGAGATTATTAACCAATAACAACCAATTAACTGGTGCCTATAAATGCCATGGTGGCTTAGTATGGTGATACTTTGAGGACATTAAGTGAACGCCACAATGAGGCCTCCAGGACTTGATACTTCCACGCAGGATGCAGTGCGTGCCCCATTGGCGCAGCTGCATCAGCACCAGGGAAGTTACATTGGATTGGGCTGCCGCCTGCCTCTGTAGTTGAAATGTTTGAATAAAGTCTGCAAATCAGAAGGAAAAGGTGATTTCTCACATGATATCAAGACGTCAGGGCTGCCTTTTAGTCTGGATTGTTTCTGAATGTTTCAATCCAGTACCTGGATCATACCTGGATCGTGCAGACCTGGCCACGGTGATGCATGCCACAGTGAGCTCAAGGTTAGATTATTGTAACGCACTCTACATGGGGCTGCCCTTGAAGACGGTTCAGAAACTGCAACTGGTACAGAATGTGGCGGCCTGTGTGATCACCGGAAGTAAGCGGTTCGACTCAATCGGGCCGCTGTTCCGGCAGCTGCACTGGCTGCCCATTCATTTCTGGGCCCAATTCAAGGTGCTGGTTTTGACCTTTAAAGCCCTATACGGCTCGGGGCCAGGCTATTTGAGAGACTGTGTACTTCCATACAATCCGGCCCGCCCCCTCAGGTCATCAGAGAAGGCCCTTCTAAAAGTGCCGTCGCCTTCAGAGGTGAGAGGGGTGGCGGCAAGTAATAGGGCCTTCTCAGCAGTGGCACCAATCTTATGGAATTCCTTCCCTCTAAACTTACGAACTGCTCCCTCCTTGGAGACCTTCCGACGGGGCCTAAAGACATTCCTTTTTAAACAAGCCCTCTGAGTTAGCTACCCCAACCTATTACCCACCAGTGGATTTTATTGGTTTTTTTAAATTTATTCTATGTACTGTTTTTAAATTATGTATTTTAACTGTTGTAAGCCGCCTTGGGCATTTGCCTCGGCATAGGAAAAGGCGGGGTATAAATGTTTTTAATAAATAAATAAATATTTTAGTCCTTTTTCCTCCTGTTTTTTTTTTACTTTTTTACTCCTGCTTTTATATTCTGTATTGTGGTTTTAGATTTTACTAATGTTTTAAGAGTTTTATATTGTTGTAAGCTGCTTTGAGTCCCCTCTATGGGGGGAGAAAGTGGGATAAAAATCTAATAAATAAATTAACAAACAAATAAAATGTGCATTTTGCCCAGTGTGGTTATTTCTTCCATTCACAAAAATGGACATCGCTTTAGCATCACTTTTTAAAGCACTTTGGGGTGGGACCACAGTTCAGTGGCACAGCCCATGTGGCAGAGGACAAAGGACATGCTTTTCATGCCGAAGACCTCCGAAACGGTCCCTCACAGCTTCGGTAAAAGGATCACAGATAGCAGGGGAAGCCTTGATGAATTGCTTCCAAGTTAGAATAAACAGAAGGTGGATCAAAGCTCTGACTTCTGCTGCATGTGTGGAGTGGAACTAGGAAGCCACAACTCAGAGGCTGCTATAACCTGCCTAAAGGTAAAGGTAAAGGTGACCCCTGACAATTAAGTCCAGTTGTGTCCGACTCTAGGGTGTGGAGCTCATCCCCATTTCAAAGCTGAAGAGCCAGCGTTGTCCGAAGACGCCTCCATGGTCATGTGGCCAGCATGACTCTCCTTGCTGCAGCGCGTAGCATGTGACTGGAACATGGAGCACCGTTTACCTTCCCGCAAGCGGTACCTATTTATCTACTCACATTAACATGCTTTGGAACTGCTAGGTTGGCAGGAGCTGGCCAAGCAACGAGCGCTCACCCCGTCGCGGGAATCGAACTGCCGACCTTTCGATCGACAGCTTATGGTTCAGTGGTTTAACCCACTGAGCCACCCGCTGGCCTATAACCTGCCTAGGTATCCCTTGACAATTAAGTCCAGTCGTGTCCGACTCTAGGGAGCGGTGCTCATCTCCGTTTCAAAGCCGAAGAGCCAGCGCTGTCCGAAGACGTTTCCATGGTCATGTGGCCGGCATGACTCAACACCGAGGCGCATGGAACGCTGTTACCGTCTCGCTGACGTGGTACCTATTAATCTACTTGCAATTTCTTGCTTTCGAACTGCTAGGTTGGCAGGAGTCGTCGCGCGGAATCGAACTGCCGACCTTTCGATCGACAGCTCATGGTTCAGTGGTTTAACACACTGCGCCACCCGCTGGCTCTTATAACCTGCCTACTGAGGGGCAAAAAGGCTTTCCTAGTTTTCAGTAAGAAGAGTTCTGATGCTGGAGGTATGCCGTGGCTTTTTTAGGAGTAGGAGCAAGTGAAAAGTACCCTTCAGAAGTCATTAGAACCGTTAGCTGCCAAGGGTACAGCTCTCACTTCCTTCAAGAGCCAACCAGCGCAGCTAGCTGCTAACCTCATGTGGCATTCCATGGGCGCTATAAATGCATGCTTCATTAGAGTGCTTGATCCCTACGCTACACACAGCTGCACTGCATTCCTTCTGCCAAGAATGGCTACAGAGCATCTTGAAATACTTTAATTAGAGTTTTGTTTATTGAAAGAAAAGTCAGAGAAACTGCTTCAAGACCAAAAAAAGAAAAGAAAAAGGAAAAGACATAAGACAGCAGTAAACAGTCAATGGGTTCAGTCCTTGATGCTTCAGCAGGGTTACACCTTTGGTTGATACCCTTAACAGAAACAAGCTGCTCATTGTCTCTGATGACATCAACAAAAAAAGCACATGGGGGGGGGGGGGAAGAGACCAAGAAATGTTTGTTGCTGCAATTAGTGATGAATTCTTGCAATGTGCGGCTGCAGGGTAACAAAATGGTATTTCACAGCTAGAAAAAAATAAATACTCAAGGATGTTTTTAGCTTGATGTTAATGGTTAGACCTAGAGCCGTTTAAATTGCCCTGTTAACCCTTGAATATGGATTCCAACCACAGGCAAACCCAGGTCCTTACTGGAATCTCAAACACCTCACGCTGTTCTGTGGAGGGGGCCATCTCTGCATACACAAGATAAACTTTATTCATTTATTTACTTTAAAATGCTTTTATTCCGCCTTTCCCCCCACAATGCCCAAGACCTATAACTTGACAATAAAATACTCATAATGATTATTGGCTTACCAGATCTCCAACCGGGACAGAGTGCTAGACCTTTAGGAGAAGGAATGTGGGCAGGTGTAGCTTGTTAAAGCTTAGAGCACAATACTAGGCATGTCTACTCAGAAGCAAGCCCCATTGTGTTCAGTGGGGCTTGCTTCTGAGTAGACATGCCTAGGATTGTGCTCCAAAGTTTAACAAGCTACACCTGCCCACATTCCTTCTCCTAAAGGTCTAGCACTCTGTCCCGGTTGGAGTTCTTGTAAGTCTAATAATGAAGACTGTCAAAAAAAGACATAAAAATCATCAATAAAAGCAATGTAAAATTCCTCATTGCTCATCCCTGTCTTGAACATAAGAACATAAGAAGAGCCCTGCTGGATCAGGCCAAAGGCCCATCTAGTCCAGCTTCCTGTATCACACAGTGGCCCCACCAGATGCTTCAGGGATCACACAGCCAACAAGATAACCTGTTTCCTGCTGCAACTCCCATACACCTGGCACAGAGAAAACCCACTTCTAAAACCAGGAGGATGCTTATGGCTTGTAACCTGTGATGGTCTTTTCCTCCATGAATCTGTCCAAACCCCTTTTAAAGGCATCTAGACCAGGTGCCCTCACCACATCCTGTGGCAAGGAGTTCCACAGATGAATCTTCTCATCTCTTGCCTTCCAATCTCTCAATCTGCCTCCCCCTCCCTTCTGTCCTTGTCTCCCCCTTTGAATCCTCCTACCACCCTTGGCCCCACCCCTGCCCAAGACTGTCAACAGCTGCATGGTATTCAGTATCCCAGGAGGTTGTCTCTAGCAATGACATCATTGCTAGACCTCAAGATCAAAGGTGTTGCCCCTTCCTGCTACATGCTGCAGCTCAAGCTGTCTACACCCCCTCACTTCACAAGCTGGGGGAGTGCAACTGGTAGAATATTTCCAATGTTTTAAACAGCTTTGTGAACTTTTCTGCTGAAAGGCAGTATAGAAATATTCTTATTACGGTAATAATAACAATAATAGGTCTGCAATTGCAAATTGGTCTTCCACTAGGCCAAGTTCCCTGGTGTGGCCAACGTGTGCTCAGGTTGAGTGGAATGTTCTCTGTCGAGAGTTTCATTTATGTTCCTCTTGGTTGCTTTTCAGAGACATTTAGAGGGAAATTCTTGCATAGACTCCTATGAAATAAATGCTGTACCCCAAATTAAGTGCTGGTAAGTATCACACTTGGACATACTGTGCGCGTGCACACACACACACACACACACACACACACACACATTTAAGGAATTACTCCAATGGTGGTATCACTTGGGGTCACATATGTCATCGAATGCCACTATGGAGTCTGAATGAACCCAGAGCATGTGTGAACACCATTATCCTGCTAAGCATCCTCTGCCTTCATCTGACATCTGCGAGGTTGCTGGGGAAAAATCATACCAGTTATGATGGTGATGGGCGTTCAACGTTGAATATCTCAAACCACTGAGCACCATTCTTTGAATATCTCAAACTACTGAACACCATTCTACTAAACATAACTGACTATGAATACAACACATAAGGAGCTTTTTTGTTTTAGCTATCATGGATATAATCCCAGATTATTTCTTAACAAAGGAAAACAATACACAAGTAGAAAAACAATATTATACATTTCTAAAGGCAAAGCAAAGAGAAAGAAAACAAAATCACCATGTCTGTGAAAAGGGATGTCCATATACAGACATCCACTTGCCTAAGTGGCGAAAGAGGGCAGGAGAAGACAGGGTGTCTATCATCAACAGTTGATGTTGATGTCTCTATCATCAATAATAAAGGTTCGCCTTGTTCGAAAGCCAGTTGTTACCAACTCTAGGGGCGGTGCTCATCTGTTTCAAAGCTGAAGAGTCAGCGCTGACCTAAAGACGCTTCCGTGGTCATGTAGCCGACATAACTCAACGCCCAGGCGCACGAAATGCTGTTACCTTCCCACTGAGGCGGTACCTATTAATCTACTTGCAATTTCTTGCTTTCAAATTGCTAGGTTGGCAGGAGCTGGAGCCGAAGATGGTAGCTCACACTGTCACAGGGCACTCGGGTCTCAAACTACTGTCCTGCCGACCTCTTGGTCTGCAGTTCAGCGTCTTAACCACTAAGCCACCATGGCACTCTCTATCAATAGTAGAAACACCTTAACCTTGTATAAAAATAATTGGGGATTGAATGACCCTCTACCTCCAGATCTCAATAATCTGATGTGGGTAACAAATGCGCCCACAGGTAAGAGGCATTCATGCATAAGCCCTGACATATTTGTAGCCATGAATTTTTGCAAAATGCTTGTGGTGTGGTGTGGAGTGTGTGTGTTTAAGGATTTTTATCTTGCCTTTCAGGCCCTAGACAGACCCCCAAGGCAGCTCACAACCAACACAATAAAACACCTTTAAAAAAAGAAAAGAACAGTTAATAAGCAATTAAAACAGTTATAGTATCTTAATATTTCAAATAAGGCAAGAGCAGTACGGAAGGACGCAGGCAGGTAACCAACATAGCCAAAATGCCTGGCAAAACAAAAAAAAGTCTTCACCAGAGGCTGAAACACCAACAGTGAAGGGGCCAAACAATGCGAAGAGTTCCACAACTGCAACTGAAAGCACCCTGCCCCACGTGACCGCCCAACCACACCTCTGATGGTGGGATAATGCAGAGCAAAGCCTCAGATGAACAAAGGGGGCCGGCAGACTCACATCGGAGGAGAGAGTCCCTCAGGTAACCAAGGTAAAATGTCCATAGCCAATCTCCTCCCACAAGTACAGTATCCTCTTAACGGCAAGGGGGAGATTGCTGCTTAAAGGATTGTGGAGTAGATGGGCATTGAAGGACTTCTGCCCCATGGCTTGTTGCACCTCCCAACTCCAATTCCTGCTCTCCCCACTGAACTTTTGCAAGTCCCAACTCATTATATCTAAGAAAAGAAGGCTCCTGTGACTTCGATAACAGGTCTCAAATAACTCTCCAACCTTAATTTGTCCTTGGGCAAAGTAATGCACTATTAATTCTGAAGCGCCATGCTTACAGGTGACTGCTGAACTATTTTTCATTCTGTTCATTAAAGCCCTTGTCATCTCCACCTTCTTCGCCCGTGTGTGTGTGTGTGTGTGTGTGTGCGCGCGTGTGCGTGTGTGTGGGCGCGCGCGCGCGCACACACACACACACACACACACACACACACACACACACACACACAAGCATGCGTGTGTCAAATTCCAGGGAACTTGGGAAGCTTACCGACATATTAGTCCACAGGAAGTTGGTGTTTTGCTCTTGTTCGTTCAGAGTCAAAAGTCAAATCGAACAGGAAAAGGGGTTGACCCTCCTCCCAGTGTTAAGTTCACCCCTTCCTTCTTTGGCCTCAGTTCCTACTCTCCCTTGGTGGTCCCTATATGGAGGCCGTCCAATCTCAGATAGGATCTCCAGGGATACCACACAGTCCAGGCTGGGATATCAGCTCTGCTCTACTCCTCTGAGGGATGGATACTGGGTCTCTAGGGTGGGCGGCCGTGGCCCTGCCACAGGGGAGTTGGCCACTCAGGGGTGCTGGGGGCAGCCACTCACTGGGTCCCAGTTTGGGGGTTTACCACTGGGCTGCTTCAGGCCTCCTGCCATCTGGCCCACTTTCTTTTCCCCTGCTCCTTCAGGGCTCAAGCCCTCAGGTACTATTTGTTGTGTTCAGCCCTCCCTGGGGGTTGCTGGGTCTTTGCTGATCCTGACCTTCCCCTCTGGGACAAGGAGGCTCCTCTTTCTCCCCTGGCTCTTCTTCTTTCTCCTCCTTGCTCTCCTGTCTTGCTTCTCTATCCTTCCCCTCTCACTCCATCATCTCCCTTCCTCCCTCCCCCTCTCTTGGCCTCCTCCCTGCCCCCTTCTTCCTCAAGCCCTCTATAGGGCTGAGGCCAGCCCATCCCTCCTGCAGCCACGAGCAGGCAGGAAGGAGGGGCTGACAGGTGGCAGCCAGTGCTGGCAGGGTGGGGCTGGCCTCAACCCTATAAAGGGCCCCTGAAGAAGGGGGCAGGCAAAGGCCAATGACATCACTGCACGCCATGCCGCTGCCCGGCTGATTGGCATGACCACTTGCTCCCTCACCCGCTTGGTTGGGTGAGTCATCATGTACCCCGCTACTCAACGGGTTGGTTAGGACACATGCTACACCTCCCAGCCAGCAGACAGAGCCCATGCACACCACACACCCCAGGTGCCCAGCGAGGCATCTCCCTCTCCCCACCACTGGCCACACCCCAAGAGGGCTCACAGGCCTATATATAAATTGCTTTCTTCCATGGCAATCAGAGCTTCCACCTTTCTTCAGCACGCTAAAAATTAAGCCAGTTGCATACCCCTCTCCTGTTCTCAAGGAGGCTCACAATGAAGCAAAACACATCATAAAACAGCCTCCTCTAAAACCATTAAACAGTAAACAAATAATCTGCTAAAAGAGCAGCAGTGCTTTCCAGACGACAAGTGTCCTCCCGATGATCATCATCCTTCAAGTCCTGTCCTAAAGAGGAAGGTATTACAATTCCTTCAGAAGGCCAGTAAATATATCCCACTCCTCTTCCTCCAGGAGGCTTTTCTACAGCTCTAGGGCCACCACTGCAAAACCCCTCTATCTTGCTTGCCAAAGTCAATCTGACTTTTTGCAGTCATTCATAAGAATCTTGCAGTGTCCCTAATCTGATTGTCGCAGAACTATCCAAAATGTCCAGATAATCAGAAGTCAGGATATTTGATAGTATTTCTGTGCCTGGCAATGGTCACCAGTCAAAATGGCCTCATATTGAATTGGATAGTGAAAGTGCCAGGAGTCAATGGGACTGATGGCTTCATCCCTTATCACTGTCCACAGCTGTCCACTGATTCCTCCTCTGACTGGAAGGAGCTCCTTAAGATCTCTCCCAGCCCCGCCACCTGTGGGACCCTATGTAGTAGAATCTTATTCTGGAGAAGCCAGCAAGGAGGGATGTTGAGTACTCTTGTACTTTTCAAGATAGAGGTGTGAATCTTAAGCAAAAGCAGGCAAGGAGAATAAGGCAAATACAACTTGTCACATGGAACTTAAAAGTACTGAGGCAAATTCCCCCTCCACAATGGTTAATTTGGATGTCCTCTCTCAATCCATAAGAACCCCTGCGAATTCATCAAAGAACAAGAGCAGTTATTGGTGACTTGTTTTGCAAACAACCCACATCTAAGTGAAGTCAGTAGCACAACTCCATTGGTTTTGGATTTCAGTCTTTGACCCACTTCAGATATCATATTCTCGGTCCAAGAAACCATGATGTGTTGAACCACAGGTGAGCAACCAACTCTAGACCTCTCCTTCCCCTTTTCACTTCACCTCACACACCAGCTGAACTGTAAACTTCTTGGTTTGTTAAGCTATGGTTTTCCATGGCATCTAAACTGGCATACTGTGGTTTGAGCATTGCCTACAAACCAGGATATCAAACCATAGTTTGATATATCCTGGTTAAAAGGCAGCACTCAAACCACAGTTCAGATGTCATAGGAAACTGTGGTTTAACAAACAAGGAAGCTTTTAATTCAGTTGGGTGCACATGGGGAGGAGGAAAGCAGAGGAGAAATGGGGAGAGTGCGCTCAAGTTTGCAATATACTGGATCATCTGAACAGGGCCTTTGGCACTCAAAGTCCTATGTACAGAGTCATTATCTTAGGTCAGGACTTGTCACACAGGTGCAAACCAGATGTTCCCCTATGCCCTGTTAAAATAAGCAAGGCTTCGAATATGAACCTTTATACAGTATTTTATTGAATTCAAGTACATCTAATTTTCTCTGGAATTATATTTTGCTCCTTGGTTTCTATACCAAAATAACTGCAGCCTCTATCTCTGAGAATTAGCAAGTATAGCTTCAGGCAGCAGCTAGAGGCAGTTTCCTAGAATGTATGCTGAATGTCATTGCAGTGGCTTTTATGAGGACAGATGGGAGCTACTTTGGGGACATTATTTGGGAAAGATAATGCATCTTGCACTCATACTGGCTTCTGTGTTACCACATCAGTTATTTGGGTTTAAAGTTGGTGTATGTTTCTCAAAGTTCTCCCTGTGAATAGGGGAAAACACTGAGTGTTTGTGGGGGTGGGGTGACGGTGGCGGTAGTGATTTGGGGATCCTGCCACTGCCAGGGACAAAAGGGGTAGTTTTAGACTTACCGGGGGTCAGGCTGTCCTCCAGAGGGTGCGGGGAACCAGCGCAGCGTGACTCCGAACAGCTCCTGGAGGCAGGAAAACCAGGAAGTAAACCAGAAGTGGGTTTCAATTGCCTCCAGGAGCCGTTCGGAGGCTTGGGGAGGCCTGCTGGGGGGGGGAGGCCTCCCTGCACCCTCCGGAGGACGGCCCCAACCCCCAGTAAGTCTAAAAATACCCCTTTTGTCCCCGGCAGTGGCACAATCCCCAGATCGCTGCCGCCACCATCGCAGGTCGCCACTTAAGGGCACCAATCACTTAAGGGGGTAGCGACCTGCCCCTTCTCCAAGTGGTGGGTCGCGACCCACCACTTTAAGAACCCCTGGAAGGAATAATAATTGCTAGTTATATTCATTTTCTGTTTCACTATTGTCTTTGGTCAAACAGGGTGTGCAGGTATTTTGTAGAGCTTAAAAATCCTGCAACACCTGTTTAACAACATATGGTTGTGGGGGGAAAGAATTTAGTGTGTATGACAGACAATAATGGCTCTATTATTCTATCTTTTGCAATCTTAAGAATTGTTTGTCTTCAGCCAAAGATTGTGATCTGGCTATGCAGACAGCAACCAGAGCTACAGCCCAGGTCAAATAATCAGCAACAGCACCAATCAGTAATTTGGGAGAGAGGAGGGAGCAGGGGAGGGATTAAATCCAGTCTCCACACCCCCTCCTGAACAGTTGAGTAGTGGTGATTTTCTGAATAGAACTATGTACAGATAGGATCAGGAAATAAACTGCATATGCAGCATCCAATCACACCTGCAATTCTTCATCCAACTAGGAACAGATGTGAGCAGACATGCCTTCACATGTCTGTGCCTCTTAGTTGGAGTGGAGTGACTGCCCATAGCAGCCCACTTCTTTCGTCACAAACCAGTAGCATAGCTAGAGGGTGTGTGTGTCATGCGCTAGGTGGTACATGATGCTGCAACTCACCATGAAAGCGGCCCCTCCCACTGTTGAAGCAGGAGACTTACCATAGTTTGGCTCAGTGAACGCCTGCGCATTGCCGCTGCTGCCTGGAATGGCTCCGACGGCAAGTGGAAGGGGCAGCTTTCATGGTGAGTTGCAGAATCTTGTGCCACTTAGCATGCAACCCACCCTCTAGCTATGCTCATGCGACCAACCCTCTAGCTATGCTACTGTCACAACTGTAACATTTTGCCCCTGAGTATACCCGTATTGTCCGAGTATAAGACGCACCTGATTATAAGACGCACCCTTAAAGTTTGGTGCTATTAAAAAAATTTAATTAAATCACTGGCATTAAATTGCAACAGCCTGATTATAAGCCGCACCCCTAGTTTAAAAACTTAAATTAGGAGGAAAAAGTGAGTCTTATACTCAGACCAATACGGTATTATTCTCCATCATTCCCCACACCCTGCATGACCATAAGCATTTCACCTTCTTTAAAAATGTCCTCCTCCTGCAATTGGTGGATTGTTCTTTCCACTTTGGGAGTGGGCTCAGAGTTCTGTTAAAAAACATGCCAATATGTGTGCTCCTTTTATACACTACTAAAACTGTGGGAGTGAAAAGTGAGGGGAGGGCGCTTGAATAGATGTCCCTGTAAGGCAGAAACTAGACATTGCAGCATATAATGTACCAAAAATAGCAGCCACATGTCTCCTCCTCCTCCTCTCTCCCCCAGAAATGTCTAGGAATACAAAATGTGTGACATGACGTCTTCATCCTCCATATCTGCCCACCACTATAGAGCAGAGAAACTTGGAGTGTGATGCTATCACATCACATGCATTTTGTAGTATCAGACATTATCAGGGAACAGAGGAAGAGGGGAGAGATTGCTGCTGTTTTCAATGACAACCCCCATATCTGCTGTAATGTCTAGTTTCTGCCTAGGAGACTGCAAGGTAAGTAGGCATGTGCAATAGCAGAAAATGAGAAAATAAGGCTTTTATCTTATATGCAGTTACCTGGGAATAAGTCCTATTGAACTCAACAGAACTTATTTCTGAGCAGACATGCACAGGATTGTGCCATAAGTTTGAAAAAGAGATCTTGATTGATGATTTGTAAATAGAAAGGCATGTGTACAATCAGATTTGTTAAAAAGATCAAACAAAAATACATTAAAATTGGATAAATGCAGCGGAGGAAACATGAAACAAAGGATGGAATGGAAGAAGTCATAAAAATTTGTCAAAATGATCATCGCTAATTCTGTGTGAAATTGGGACATAGTTAGCATCTATATGAGGTTTTAATTTTCACAATTAAAGAAGAAAAGATGAAATAAAAGTCAAACCAGGACAATACACAGAATTAGGTGCAGATCATTGGTCAGATACAGTAAAACAAATCATATTAAAAGATGCTCCAGTATGTATATGAATTAATTAGAGGATTATGATGCAAACATATTCCAAAAGGAAGCGACATACCAAACCCCCTGAGAAAGGGATGCAAGTTCAAGTCACCCAGGAAAGTCCACTGTATTATCAAACCAGGACCTCTCTTTCCCCATAGTTTTTGCCATATTACTTTGGAAATTATGCTTTTGCTAACAGAACATGAGTAAGACGGTATTTTATAGTCTCCAAGCAGTGGTCCAGAAATTGGGTGTGTATGTTGTCACACAAACCAATGGTCCAATCCTAATCCCCTCCCCCGCCAGCATAACTAATGTGGGGGAGAAGGGTGGATCAGGCCCAGGAGGGGGGCGGGATCAGCAGCAATAGCGCACGCTGAATCCCAAGCCACTTCCCAGGCCTGATCCACCTTCACAGAGCAACACAGACTTGCACCAGCGGTTGAGCTGGCATAGGTCTGAGTTGCTTCATGGCAGCTGCTGGGGCTTACCCTGGGGGCAAGGGGACAAATGTTAAATGTCCGCTTATCCTGAGGAGACCTCCAGTGGCCAGAAATCCCCTGCAGGATTCAGCAGAAACTGCACCGGCGCCACTGCATTGCCATGTGGGGATTTAGGTAGGATTGGGCTGCCCCACTCTACTGAGTGCAGGTATCCCTCGCTTAGCGATGTTCTGCTTAACGACCCCGCACATATGCGATGGGGAACATTAGCAGAATGTCATGGGTCTCTTTCCCTACCTTTTTGATGTTTGAGGCCTCTCCCTGGTCATGGGCTGTTCCTGGCCTCTGCAGGCCTTTGAGGGTCTCGGAATGGCCCACAAAGGCCTCCGTAGGGCACTTATTATGGAGGCCTCTGTGGGCCATTCCAAAGCCCTCAGAGGCCTGCAGAGGCCAGGAACAGGCCTCCAGAGAGGCCCACAACCAGGGAGTGGCCTCAAACTTTAAGGTAGGGACAGTCCTGCTTACCGACGGAGCTGCTTAACGACGGTGTTACAGGAACGTAACCCCATGGTTAAGTGGGGGACACCTGTAGTCAAGTTCTATTATATTAATCTAGCTGTAAGGGTTTCCCATCTCCAAAGTACATGTACTCAGGCAGACCACTACATATAAATACACACATCTACATACGAAATCATACAGAAAGTTGCAATATATCTGAATATCTTTATTTCCTACAACTTGAAAACACGCTTCTTTTCCTTAGAGTGAAACTGCAGACAGACCCTTTTTTTAATCATGTTTTAAAATTTTTATCATGTTTTAAAATTTAGCAGAGGCCTGATCCATCACTGGCTTATAAACAAATGTTTCTCTAAATAGAGAAAATGCCTTGATCTTTTAGCTCATCAGAACCAAGAGCTCATTTCCGTTGGATGTTTTCCAGGAAGAGTGGGTTGAAGATTTGAGGATCAGGGCCTGAGACCATACAAAATTCTTGGCAAAAAGGGGATTGGGAAATGTTGTTTGGGCACTGAGCCATAGACAGTCTTCTGGGGATGAAAATTCAATTTGTGTCCAGTTCCCTGGATTGTTGCATGCGAGCTGTAGGACACATTGTTGTTAAACAACGCTAAACAAAATGTGGTCTCAAATACTTTGTAGCATATAGTTACAACTGGTTGAACTGATATATTATGTATGCATGTTGAAACCACACTGTGATAAATCAAATATTTTACAAGGCTTTATGTAAAGTAAAATGGACACACTGGGATTTTTGGCTAATAAAAAAATACTAAAGTTAAGATCTCAAGTATGCTTATCTGGAAGTGAGTGAATATGTTCAGGACGAAGAGGTAAAGCTAAGAAATATGCAATCAATCGAGCGGCTTAATTACAAATGTAAAACCATCAGCGTTTTCTTGCTGAACCAAACCCAGATCCACTGAGTTCAGTATTCTGTTACCAAAAGCATCTTGCCAAATTTGGACACTTACAAGCCGCCGGGCATGAAGAAGTCAGATAACCCCTGTTTGTCTCAGGCAGTCTTGTACTGTAGGCTGCCTTTGAACATGGAGGTTTCATTCCGCTATCGTAGCTAGTAGCTGCTGTTAGACCTGTCTGAGTATGTCAATGAAGCTAGTGGTCCTGTCTTGTCACAGTGACCTCAGAATCAGAGCTGGGGCAAGTTGGCTAAATCAACCACACCTTGGCCAGCTCAAACACTCCTTCAACATCCATTCCCTGTTTGTAATATTTACTTATTTTATTTAAAAGATTCATATCCCACCCTTCCCCCTGAACATCAGGGTGCCCAGGGAGGCTTACAACCATAAAATTAAAATACACACAAAAGAAATCACAATAAAATTAGCATTAAACATTCATAAACATGCAATAAAGCATTAAAACCCAAAAAAGACAGCAGAGCAGATTACTTACTAACCAGGAAGAGCAACCAACAGAAACAAAGATGGGAAAACTAACTGAAATAAAACAGCTTTAAATCCTGCGAGAAGGTGAATAGGGCATAGATTTCAGACTTAACTGGGAGGGATTCCATAGTATCATTGCTACCACAGAGAAAACACTGCCCCTTGATACAACATGGGAGTAAGAGTTCTCTAAGAACTTGTTGTTTCTACAATGGGGACAACAATGTGAAAGACGGAAGTCAGAGGACTTGACTCAGAGGTATGGAAATAAATCAGCAGCAACCAACTCTGATCCTTTGAAATCAGGTATATACAGTATAGCAAGACAAGCTGAATACAGCAGTATGTTCATAGTCTGCTTCCACAGATTTGATTTACCCATCTTTAATGACTTTTCTGATTCTAAATGTATCCTACTGAGTACATTTTTGTCCTCTCATTTTAACAAAATCTTCTTAAATGATCACATCATAAAATTTATGTCATATTTATTTATTTATTTAATATATTTATATACAGCCTTTCCTATGTTCAAGGTGGTGTACAATTAAAAAACAAAATACAACTGTGGGGGGGGGGGGGGAGAGAGAAAATGTGTGTGCATGCTTGCCAGCTCACTTTTGGGACTTCCGTGGGATTTTCCATAACCTCACTGAACCATTTCCAAACATATCAGCAGGGGAAAATTACTTTCCCATATGGTTCCCATAAGAAACAAACCAGTGATAACCTCAGGTTGAAATTCTTCCAGTTCTGGAAATCAGAGTAAAAAGAACGGTACTTCCATGCACACTTAGTTTTACTGACATGCACTTACATGGTAAATGGGTGGCATTTTGTTGAAAATATTTAAATCCACAACCATGACCTCCTTCCCCTAAACTTATAACACATTCCTTAAAAAGCAAAACCAAAAAACCCTTAGGAGTCCCACTGACAAAAATGGAATTATAGTAAAGACCTTCCCCTTAAATGGACTACTCCTGTAAATCATTGGGAACAGTTCGTATGAATAGCTCGTGACATTCGCTACTGCACTAACTGGGCTGTCAACACTTTGTAACGACTGCAAAATCCATTCTAGCTTCTATTGCAAGCCAAGCACAGCGTAGCACAGTGGATAGAGAGAATGAGCTGTGGATCAGGCTGCTGCCACTTCAAATATGGCCTCTGCCATAAATTGATTAGATGCATTAGGCAAAAGTTTATTTCAGCCTCAGCGCCTTCATTTGCAATTTGGGCATAAATAATAAGACATACAGTACTTACCTTACAGGGCAAGGATTACTGAGATAATATATTTGACGTGCTCTTATTATGACATGCACAGATGTGTATCTTTTTCATTGCACACAGGTTAACAAATTACCCCACTGAGCTTGAAATGCTGTTATTTCTAGTATCCTGATTCCCACTACAAAATGGCAATATACAATTTTATTTATTTACTTACTTGGAATATCTTTACCCCACCTTTTTCCCCTAAAGGGACCCAAGGCAGCTTACAAGAACAAAAAATACAAATACAAAAAACACATTAAATTTAAAAGCAATAAAACAGTTAACTAAAACTGATAAATAACAATCTAAAAGCAATAAAAGAGACCACTATTACAATTTAAAACAAGAATACCAGAACAGCACAGCACCACCACACCTGAACAGTTAGATGTTAAAAAAGGGCAGAGACTCAGAAGGCTTCTCTAAACAAAAATGTTTTCAGGCCTCGCCAGAAAGTCTCCAAGGAGGGAGCAGTTCATAAGTCAAAAGGGAGGGAATTCCATAAGGTTGGTGCGACTACTGAGAAGGCCCTGTTTCTGGCCGCCCCCCCCCTCGCACCTCCCTGGGCGACGGCACCCGCAAAAGGGCCTTCTCTGATTATCTAAGGAGATGAGCCGGACTATATAGAAGTAGGCGGTCTCTCAAATACCCTGGCCCCAAGCCGTATAGGGCTTTAAAGGTCAAAACCAGCACTTTGAATTGGGCCTGGAAACTTGGCAGCCAGTGCAGCCATCGGAGGAGCGGCCCAACAGAGCTGAACCACCTACTTCCAGTGACTACACGGGCCGCCGCATTCTGCACTATTTGCAGTTTCCGAACAGTCTTCAAGGGCAGCCCCATGTAGAGTGCATTACAATAATCTAACCGCGATGTCAATATCATGATAACACACGAAAAAAAATTCCTACAGTGCCGTCAGGACTTGCTCATTGTTTGTGATGTGCTCATCAAGACAGCTGCTCACATATTTTCCAAGTCACACACTCTTGTCACAAGGACTATTTCTGCAAGGACCCTAGATTCATGCCAGGACTCTTCAGCAAATACATGCCACTCTGAATATACAGTAGCAATAATGCTTTTATTGGACCATACCACTTCAGTCATTAGGTGAGGAGCTGTATGTTTGCATCTTTCTCTGGAAAAAAAAAAGGTCCTTACAAGTAGAAAACTAGTAGGGCAAGAAGAAAGATTAGTCTTGCTTTCTTCCTGGCATGCTATTTTTCTATGCAGAAGCAGGTTCCCCCTATCACATCACAAAATTCAATCTTGCAACCTCCCTACATCATGAAGTGGTTCAGTCCAGGAGAATCTTTGCCACTCATTAGCAGTGCAGGTGTAAACTGCCCATTTTGGGGGGAAGCAACTGTAGCAGTCCCTTGGCTGCCCGGTTCCGGTAATTGCTACTACCCTCACAGCATTGCATCTCTCACCCTAGAAGCATCACACTAAATAAAAGTGTTCTTTTCTCAGCTGGGAATTTGCACCAGGCTTCTTAATCAAAAAGCTGATATCTCCTGTGACACTTTCACACTAATGCCATCTCTTAAAATAAAATCACAAACAAACTATGGTCCATCTTTAAATGTATGCTACCATCACTTCCCCCCAAAATATAATCACCTGTGTGGTTTGTCCCCAGTGTCTAACAATAAGAGAAGTTCATCCCTAGCTATCATGACAAACAGCCACTGATATTCATTAATTCCTTTCATCCTTTTAGAAGGTCTCAAACTATTCAATATAAAACCATGAGGGATGCTCTCTGTTTTTCCATTTCCAGACATGTTGTCTATTCATTCAATATTTATGACGCTGAACTATCTTACAATAAAATCATGGAAGCTTGAATAGATAATTGAAAGAGAAAAACAGGATTGCAATAATCTGATAGTAATACATCGTAAATAAAGGTGCAAGGGTTCCCCCCCCCATGTCTAGAAGTTCAGAGGTCAAAAAGGCCAATTCACTGCATTTCTGGATATACAAGACATAAAATCAAACATATGAATATCTCTTAAGTTTCCATGCAATGTGTGGACAGATTTTGTTCAAAGCCAGAAACCAGACTGCAGTAGTTAGGGAGAGTTTCTTGGAGACTTGGCAGCTCTATATTATCTCACAAATATGCCACTTCTAAATGCACATTTGGCCTGCAAGTATCTACTGTTTTCTTTTAAACAGAACGCACTAAAGCCCATGCCCTTTATTACAGTAATTCTTTCAGTGTTCATTTTAATGATGTTGAATTTTTTCCAAGTACATCAAATGGTCAACAAAAGCGAAGAGAGACAGAACAGAACATAGTAACTTTCCCGATGATAAACAAATGCAGCCATGTAGGAGCAGGAAAATGCCTTCAAACTCCAGAAATGAAACTTGCACATTAAAAAAAAAAATCCTCCCCGGAGGAACAATTATAACATACCACTGTCAGAGAGAAAACTAATATAAGAAAATCTTAATCATTGTAGGGTGGGTTTTTTTTTTTTTTTTGAGATACAGCTTTGAGCTTTGGTATGCATGAATAGATATACATACAATCAACCTCACAAAATGTTTGTGCTTCTAAAAGAGAATCTCATATCTTTATTTTAGGAGACGATGGCAAAATGACAGTGTTCCTTTTGAGTAAGAGGTAAATAACCCAGGTAAATTAACCTGCTGTCCTTCCATCATGGAAGGGCATTTGTACTGTATCCACAGAGCCAGCTTTCATTTACTCATCAGCCTGTGTTCCTTCCTTGCTATGGCCTGAGGAACTGTCCATTGCAACTGAAATGCCTAACGTTGCCTCTCGGCATCTACAACAACATTCTCCCTAATGTAACCCCTCCCTAATGCCGTTACTTTTGTAGTATCAGATTAATGTTTCACAGCTGCAGGCTGGACTCCATCTGACCGCATTAGAACTGCAGGACTGCAATCACATTAACCCCCCCCCCCTTCACTACAAAGATCAAGAGCAAAGAGGAAGGTGGAAAAGGAAGAAAATAAGTAAGAATTCCAACAGTCCCCAAAGACACCTGCATAATGATGATGATGATGATGGGCTGGAAGCAGCAGGGAGGGGAAAGAGATTTCCAGTGGCAGAACAGTAGCGTTCATTCCTGGGGGGAGGAAAACTGAACCAGCTTTCCTGTAGGGTGGAGCTGTGATAATGCACAAGGGACTTAGAGGGATCCGGGAAAGCAAAGCAGAAGGGTTGTCAAAGAGCCTCTGCATTGTGCTGCATCATTTCTCCCCAGGCAGAGGAAGAGCAGCAGGAGGGAAATCATCTAAAAAAAAGTGAAATAATTTAGGCACATGTCTGATTTCCTCGCACATATCCACCCTCTCCCTTTCAAAAGCACACTCATGCTTTTCAAAATAATAAATCGCTTCCCAAGAGAGGAGGAGACACAAGAGGGAAAAGAAAATATCCTCATATCAAGCTCAGATCATCAAATTAGATGAGAGGGGAAAAAAAACAGAAGAGGTATGGAAAAGTAGTATATTGGTCAAGGTTACCATCGGAGAGAACAAGCCTGTCAGCAAGAATACCCTTCCCCTAACCCACCCTTCCCCAAGTGTGTCCATCTGCACAAACCTGTTGAAGTCTTAGGGGAGGGGGAGAGAAAGCTCGACTAGTCTCCGCCAAACCATTCGGTGCAAAGAGATGGAGGGCAGCAGAGAGAATATTCAGAGCAAAGGGGGGGGAGGGGGAAAGAGATAGCGGAGAACAACCGACCACGCCTGTTTTGGACCGTTATGAGAACCAGCAGCAACCTTATGTGAGCCTCCCAGGTGGCTTGTGAAGGCTGCGATGTCATTTAAAAAAAATAATAATTCTTGCTTAATGTCATCCACCCTCGCTCATCACCGCTCTCCCGCCAATCCTCCCAGGACCTAGACCAACATCTTCCCAAAACAAGACCAGTATCAATGATTGGGGAGGGGAGGGAGGAGGCAAAGCAGGAGGGATAATAATCCTCGTGCTGCTGCAACGTTATGAGAGAGAGAGAGAGAGAGAGAGAGAGAGAGCACCCTTTCTTTCCCTTGTAGTCTTGCAGAAAAACACGCATCGCTCTCTCCAGAGCCAACCAGCCAGCCACAATGACACCCGCGAGAGAGAGAGAGAGAGAGCCACCTTCCCGACCTCTCCGCCTCGTCCCTGCAGAGCGGAGCTCAGCCACAGACGCCGCAGTACCACTACTACCGTCATCCTACCGGCCCCAACCACGCAGTCGTTCCCCCGCAACGCCCATCATAACTTAAAAGCATAACCGATCCAACCCCCCTCCGATCTTCTGTTCCTATTTCCCCTCCTCGTTGGGGAGGTATCAGCCCCAGGGGCAGGCAAGGCACCCCTTCCCCGGCTTTTGCAGCCCCTGGAAGAAAATACCCCCACACACACACACACCTCCTCCCTCTGTCCGGACGTTGCCATGCTCTTTGCACTACACGGGAGGGGGGAGCGCCTACCTCGCCTCGCAGGGATGGGGGGGGTGAGGTGAGGGGTGGGCTCCGATCTTCTTCGCCCTTGTATGCAATGCGGTGCGCTCCCTTCCTCAGCAGTGCCGGTGGCGATGAGGAGGTGGTGGAGGAGGAGTGGGTGATGATGATGCAGCAAGGAGCAGCAGCTCCTCGATGGCTGGAGCTGGCGGGGGTGGGGAGAGCGGAAAGGCGGCGGCGGCGGCGGCTCCGTGGAGGATAAGCAATGGATGGCGGGGCTGAGGGAGTGGACTCCAGGAATCTGCAGTCAGGCAGCCAGCCGGCCTGCCTCCCCCTCCGATGCCGCCTGCACAGCAACAGCTGCACTGATTGAGGCGAGGGGCAGGGACAGAACGCTCGTACACGCCCTGACTGGCGCGCGCACTTGGCCGCGCGCGCCCGGCCTCGGAGAGGCGCGCGTGCAGGCAGCTCAGCGAAGGGAGGGGAGCGCAGGCGGGCAAAGGGGCGCGGGAGAGGGAGGGCTGTAGGTGAGGGCGACGGTGACAGAGGTACCGTCCCTGCTGCCTGTTGTTTTTTTTTTTCTCCTCTTCCTCCTGCAGCGGGGACCGGACCACCCTCAAAAACGTGACAGCCGAGCCAGCCGACCGACCGGGCGGGCCTACCAATAGCTCCCGTGCCACTGCCAGCCAGCATGCCAAGAGAATAACAGATGCATGCAGCAGGCTCTTCTCCTCCTTCCCTCCCTGCAGGCAAGCAGAGAGAATAGGAGGCGGGGACAGGCTACAGGCCTAGCGCTGCTCACTGAGGTGGTCCACCTGTGTCTGGGCTGGTCTGGAGGACCCCCCCCCTCCATGCTTCCCCATTCCTAGAACAGAGCAAATTTGCAGAGCAGGAAGAAGCTTTGGCTAGAAGCCTCTCTCTCCCCTGACAGCTCGTTTTCTATATGCAGGGGATTATTTGGGGGAGTATGGAGGAGCATTGGGTGATGCGAGCGAGAGCCCCCACCTGCCTTCTGGAATGGACCAGGCAGCGGGGCCCAGCTTGACAGCCTCATTATTGCCTCTTGGTAATGTGGTCTACTGGTCACAAAACAGCCCACCAAGTAGTGGCAACCCCCTTTTTTTCTGGTTATGCGGCCACTGATGCAGACTGCAGGTAAGGGCTCATATGACTGAGGTCTCCTTTACACAAAAATACTGTATTCTTACACAAA
Source organism: Plestiodon gilberti rubricaudatus (assembly GCA_026170595.1). Classification (NCBI taxonomy): domain Eukaryota; kingdom Metazoa; phylum Chordata; class Lepidosauria; order Squamata; family Scincidae; genus Plestiodon; species Plestiodon gilberti. The sequence continues at coordinate 10,336,131 of JANXHW010000001.1, forward strand.
GAAAACCAGCTGGTGTGTGTGTGTGTGGATACAATGTACATTGATTCCTTATTTATAACTGGGCTTTTATCATTGTATGTTTAAAATTTATGTTATGAAAAATTCAAATTACTATACAGTAAAAAAGAAAATGAAAATGTCAAGGAGAAGACAAGACTAGAACCCTTCTCCCTGACATGCATTTTCCACGAGGAGGGATCGCCCCCCCTTTTTAAATATGGAGGAGTACTTGCAGTGTGAAGTACAGAAAGCCAGAAACATGTTCACCTCATCTAACAGTGCAATCCAGCCTAAATTTAGGCCTCTGCCAGCCTAAGTTGTTGCAAAGGTGCCATAAGGCACTTTTGCACCACCTCAGGTGTAAGCAGCGACAGTGCGGAAACCGGCACCACTCACACCGCCGCCCTCCGCTTCCCGCACCATCGGATGCAGATAGGTGCTGCACCAGACGGCAGGAGGGCGTGGGGAGGGAGGGCCGGGGTGGTAGGAGAGGGGGCAATTGGCCAGCCCAGCCAGGGAGGGGGTAGGGTTATTGGTGGCATGTTGCGCCGATATCCCAACCCCCTTCCCATACCGGGCTGGTTTTACATGGCCTCCCCTGTTGTGTCTCAGCTAAATAGCTGGCTTGCATCCAAGGAGTCCCATTGGATCAAGCTGTAACTCTTTGAGAACTAGGCCAGGGGTTCTCAACCTTTGGAGGCCCAGGTACCCCCTATCATGGTCCAATTTTCTGAAGTGCCCCCTGCTAATTAATTGCTAATTAACCATTAAATAAAAAGTACTAAAACAATTTTAAATGTGAAAAAATGTCTTAATTCTGTGTGTGTGTGTGTGTGTGAGAGTGTGTGAGAGAGAGAGTCATATAGACGGGGGATTGCATTTAAGTTCTAATTAACAAGTAATTAACTACTGATTGAAGCTGATAAGGGGCATGCTCTGGTGTACCCCCTGCCATTGGTCCACGTACCCCTAGGGGTACTCGTACCACAGGTTGAGAACCCCTGAACTAGGCCACTAGCTGCATGTAGAAAAAAAAAAGCCATAACAGAGACTGTCATCTGAATTGCAGATACAGAGCCAGGATGTTGTAGTGATTCAGGAGTTGGACTTATACCTGGAAGATCCAGGTTCAAATCTTCACTCAGCCACAAAGCTTCCTGAGTGACCTTGGGCCAGTCACTGTCTCTCAGCCTCACCTACCTCACAGGGCGGTTGTGAGGAAAAAAGGTGGGGAGGAACCATGTACACCACTCTGAGCTCCTTGGAGGAAGGGCGGTATAAAAATGTGAAAAATAAAATACATAAATAAATTGAGAACTACCATGGTTTTTTTCAACTCCCTCAGTTGCTTTCTTTCTTGTGGGACTGCATATCTTTTATCTTGCAGTCCAAAATGTAGCCAGGGAGAGTGATTTTTTTAGCAAGAAAATTGCATTGGGGAAAAGGTTAAGAATCCCCTACACAGACACATGTGCACGTGAGAAGCATCACGTAGTTTTGCCATGACGACTATCATTACTTAGGAACAAGCCTGGTTCAACACAGCAATAATTACTTAATGTGAATACAGAGCCATGTTGCATACATTCTGAATTACACACCACTGCGCAGCTGGTTTAACTGTCATAGCCTTGCAGAAAGGGAACCCTGGGAGTTTGGTGAGGGTGTTGCAAAGCATTGATGGAGCTAGATAGAACATCTCTCCTCCTCGTCACAGAACGAAGGGTCTCATGATTGCTTGTTTGAGAGTCTGATGTGGAACAGTTAAGTAGGCTCAGTTGGTTTACATTATCCATCTCTTGAGTCTCTAGGGATAGGGTGGATTCAAACTCTGAATGTGATTTTTGTTAAAGAAAACATTGAGGATCTTCATAAATAAGTAATCCTTCAAGGGGTGGAGAGAAAGTTATGACGTGTCTTATTTTTAGATTGTGAGCCCCTCTGGGACAGAGAACCATCTATTCATTTCTTTTACTACATAAACTGCTCTGTGAACTTTTTTTGTTGAAAAGTGGCATGTAGATTTTTTCATGATAGCGACAGCTTGGGCCAGGGAAATGAGATGATTTATGTTTTGGTGTGATGCCATCCAGTTGGAAAGCTGGGAAGTAACATCTTTTATTCCTGAATGCTGCCTGCCTTGCTGTAACATCTTGCAACTTGGGTTGCTTTTATCTCCTGAAGAAGTTCCAGGACTGGAACGAAACGTTGATTTTTGTTTTTGGTTTTTAACAGTGTTTTAAAGTGTTTTAGCTCTGATTTTATGTGGAAGTTGGTTTGTTTGAATTTCTATGGAGGACGTTTAGGCTTTTAGAAGATAAAGCACTTTACCTTCTAATTGTTTTTGTCTGAGTAAAGTTCCTTCTATGTTGCATGCAAAGTTCCTTCTGCTTTTAAAATATACTAAGCACTTTACTTTCCAACTGGATGCTTCTTATCAACTTCAACATTTTTAAACATTTGTTCTGGTTTTACCAATTGTTTTTAACAGAAATATATCTGTTTTCTACATGGCTTTTAATCCCATGTCTATTCAATCTTTGTCTGTAACTGCTGGCCATGGAAGTCTGAGAACATTAATTTCAGTTGCTTTCAGGCAGATTTAAATCAATTATTTATTTTAAAAAATTATATCCCGCCTTTTCCTATGCCAAAAGGCAAATGCCCAAGGCGGCTAACAGATTAAAATACATAATTTAAAATACATAAAATACATAACGATACTTAAGCAATTTTAAAAAACAATAAAAACACTGGGGGGGGCAACAGTATGGAGCAGAGAAACAGCATGGCAGAGCATCTTGAGATACAGGAGGCAGACCACAACCCATCACCCAAACGCTAGACGAAACAAAAACGTTTTGAGCCCTCGCCGAAAAGTCATGAGGGAAGGGGTTGTTCTCAAATCCCCTGACGAAGGAGTTCCACAATTGTGGCGCCACAGCAGAGAAGGCTCGCCCACGTGTTGCCACTCCCCTAACTTGCGATAGAGGTGACACCCGCAGGAGAGCCCCCTCAGATGACCTAAGAGAGCGGGCCGGAATGTGTGGGAGAAGGTGGTCCCTCAGATATCCTGGACCCAAACCATGAAGGGCTTTAAAGGTCATTACCAGCACCTTGAATTGGGCCCGGAAACGAATGGGCATCCAGTGCAACCGCTGAAGCAGCGGCTCAACAGAGTCAAACCGCCTAGCTCCAGCAACCACCCAGGCCGCCGCATTCTGCACTAATTGCAGCTTCCGAACCGTCTTCAAGGGCAGCCCCACGTAGAGTGCATTATAGTAATCCAGTCTTGAAGTCACTAAGGCGTGGACCACCGTGGTCAGGTCCGATCGACTCAAGTACGGCCGCAGCTGGCGCACCAGCCGAAGCTGGGCAAATGCACCCCTGGCCACAGCCGCCACCTGGCTTTCCAGGGAGAGCTGTGAATCCAGAAGCACTCCCAAGCTGCGCACCCATTCCTGCAGGGGGAGTGCAACCCTATTCAGAACGGGCAGATGACTCAGTACCTGCATCGAAGCTTTCCTGACCAGTAGGACCTCTGTCTTTTCTGGATTCAGTCTCAACCTATTAGCCCTCATCCAGACCCCAACCGACTCCAGACAGCGCTCCAGGACTTCCACAGCCTCCCTGGAGCGAGATGGCAAGGAGAGATAGAGCTGGGTGTCATCTGCATATTGGTGACACCCAACTCCAAATCCCCAGATGATCTCCCCCAAGGCTTCATGTAGATGTTAAAAAGCATGGGAGACAGAATAGAACCCTGTGGCACCCCATACTGTAAAGGGCAGGGCGCAGAACAGGCGTCTCCCAGCATCACCATCTATCCATGGTTTCAAGTATCCACGGAGGGGCCTGGAACATATCCCCAGCAGATATGGGGGGAGTACTGTACTGATGAACCTAAACTGGAACTGAACCCAACATTTTAATGGTTCAGCTACCTGAACAAAGTAGTCTTCTCTTTGGCAACAGTTATGGTTTATTTAAATAGATATTTTGTACATGGGTCATAAAGGACCCTGAGTTGGGGATAAGCAGTGAGATGGCCAAGTTTGCGGATGACACTAACCTCCTGGCTTTAGAAGTAGGTTCTCTCTGTGCCAGGTGCAAGGGAGTGACAACAGGAAACAGGTTATCTTTTTGGCTGTGTGCTCTCGGAGGCATCTGGTGGGGCCACTGAAAGATACAGGAAGCTGGACTAGACGGGCCTTTGGCCTGATCCAGAAAGGCTCTTCTTATGTTCTTATTTTATGCCCCCGGGTGCCAGATGCCCTAGCTATGCCACTGCAAGGCCATTCTGAAGCTGGTCATGCCCCAGCATGGGCATTCAAGTCCCCCAGAACCAATAACTGATGACACTCCAATGCCACACCAGAGATCACTCAGCTAATTCAGGCAGGGAAACTGTTGGGCAGCAAAGTGGGCAATACACCAACAGAATCCCAATCCTGCCTCACACAGAAACACTTGAACCCAGAGGGCCATTGGATGGGGCACCCAATAAGGGGGTTAAGTATCACAACAAATTATTGGAACCCCACCTCTGTGCCCTTGTAGCTGTGGCTGCTGCAGCATCCGGAAACCTGGCAGGCACAGATGGGACAGACCAACCCCTCCTGCTGCCTCATCCAACCAGGACTCCATGATGCACGCCCAAGTCAGCACCCTCCCTCCTGCAGGACAGAATCCTGGATCAGGCCGGTGGTCTTGTTCACTGATCTGGCACTTTACAGCAGCAGTTTAAGGCTGGAGGGGTTGCTGCCAGGAACACGAGTGAGTGGCCTGAAGGCTGGAGGGAGGGCCACAAATGAAGTTCATCTACGATTCCTTCTCCTGGATCAGCCAGCCCAAGCCCCACCACCCATCTCTCCCGCCCAAACTGTCCCTGTATAAAAAAAGAACACATCTCCCCAATGACAAGAACCAACAGCATCCCCCCCAACAATCCCACCCTCAAGAAACAACAACAACGGAGGGCTCAGAGCTATGCAGCAAAACCACTCCACAGGCACCCAGCAGATTAGACCTAATTAAAAGAGAAACCATATTCCACTTCCTTGATGGGGCTGAATTCCTGTGAGCCGAGTGTGATCTGGAGAGTTGTTGACTAGGTTTACAATACATCACCTGTGGGGAGTTTTAATGAGTCACTGTTGCTAACAAGTTGCCTGTGCCTCCCACAAGACACCTGTCTCCATCCAGGATCTGCTTTTACAGTATACGCCGTCTCTTCCCCTCAGATTTCAGAATATTTCTCAGCTGTGCTTGAGAGGCTTATGGATGAGCAGCACATACTCTACAGGAAGAAGGTTTGTTCTCCTGCGGAAGGTTCTTCTTAACAGTAGCAGGAATGGGAGAGGAGAGAACTCTCTCTCTTCCCGAGACCTTGAGGAGCCACTGCTAGTTATAGGAGACAACATTGAGCTAGTGATGGACCAATGCTCTCACTCAGAAGAGCACCAATCCTATGACATCTGTGTATAACAAGTCCCAATAAGTTATGTGGGTGGGACTTTTTACTCCCAGGGAAGCAAGCATTGCATTGTGTGTAAGGCAATTGCACAAATGCTCATTGTGTGAGCATTGCATTGTGTAAGCTGTAAAGCAGCTACATACGATCAGGAAGAGGATACTATCACAACTGGCACCTTTTACACTCTCAAACTGGAGAGGGGTGTCCTATTGGGTTGTGGGTTTGAGCTGCCCTGGCCCACACAGGCAAAGACAGGGTAGTCCAGAAATCAGTTCTGTGTTCCTGTGTAATGCTGGCTCTTAGAGGAAGCTGAAATTATCAAAGTGTCAGGGCTACAGTTCTTAGCCAAATTAAGAGTACATGAGCAAATAGACAGGGACTGATCCCTTATCTGGTAGGCTACCACCAGCTGGGCTAAACACCAGACCACTCAGTCCCAGGACTCTGAGGGTCTCTAGGCAATATAGCATGTAGAAACCATATTCCACACCAGAGATCACTCAGCTAATTCAGGCAGGGAAACTGTTGGGTAGCAAAGTGGGCAATGCACCAACAGAATCCCAATCCTGCCTCACACAGCCGGCCTCTCCCCTAATGCCGCATACTCTCTGGGTGTCAACATTTATATTGTCAGTCAGCTCAAATGAAAAGTTCAGTAGTAGCTACAGTAAAGTGGATCAAGACTCGAACCCAGTGCTTAATTTAAAAAAAAAAAAACAAGAACCAACCACCTGCTGTTGTACTATCCCTGGGTCTCTGTTTGCTGCATTTGACTTTCACACCCACCCACATGCAGACATTCCCTCAGAAGAACAACTCGTTGTTTTTTTAAATTTTGTAGCTCTGTGAATCGTAGAGTCATTGGATATGATGCCAGGAAAGCTTATGTACCTTTTTAATTTTAACACCCTGGTGTAATGGTTGTGAGAATGGAAACTACCACGGGGGGGGGGGGGGGATGTAGAATTCCTTTACACAGAGTAATCTCCTCTAAAACTAATAAACATGTAGCCTCTACCCACATAACAAATATACGGAGGCTTTTATTCCAGTCACTGACTGCCTCCAAATAATCCTGGGAATTATAGTTTGTCTGTTAACAACTTGTGCTAAGATTAGAAGAACTAGAGCAGACAGCAAGTTGCTGCACCTTTGATAATGCTCCTCATGGTTTAGGAGCGAAATGTTAGGACAACCCCTTGTTCTCTTGTTAACTTAATAAAACGATCAGAACAACCTGGAAAATGCTTCATTTTATTAATTCAAAGATATGTACCGGTCGCGAAAACCTCAGAACATAAATTATAGTTTGGTTAGATGCTGAAGATTCTCTCTTAGATATTCCTAGCCCTCCCTGCACAGAGATACTGTTCCCTGGGAATTACAGTTAAACTTGCTGAAAACTCTGCAGTAGAAATGTCCCGTGAGCAAACGCACACAAAAAGGCAAAAAAAGGGGGTTGGGTTGCAGTTTGTTTGTCCATGGTTGGTTTTGAAGGAATGTCTGAAGAGACAATGTATGTCTGCAAAGACATGAAGAAATACGTATCAGGAGCATGAGCCAATTTTGGGATTGCTTCTGGACCTGGATTTAGTGCTGGACTCTCAGGCGACAGACGCTAGCTGCATCCTCTGCTACAAGACATATCTCGCAACTGTCACGTGTACACACTGTAAATGCCCAGCTGACACGGTGGATTTTTTCTCCAATAGGAGCTGCGAAGGCAGGGGGGGGGGTCTGATTGAGACCACAGCATGGGAGGCTTTAACCTTTTGCCCCATCTACAGTCCTGATCCATATCACACCTGTAGCTGATCTACCTGATCTGTAGCTGCTGTTTGCATCAAGAAGAAAACTTCCATTACATAAGAACATAAGAAGAGCCCCGCTGGATCAGGCCAAAGGCCCATCTAGTCCACTTTCCTGTATCACACAGTGGCCCCACCAGATGCCTCAGGGAGCACAATGAGAGCTTCCCTCTCTGCACAGATAACAGTTGCAGAAGGGCCCTATCCAGATTGGCACACGGCAGGGGCACAGACAGAATAAGGACAAAATAAGGACAGTGCTCTACGAGGGACAGAAAACAGGGAACAGCAACTCCCCCTGGTAAATAGGGACTGCTGAAGCCTATGAATTTGTATGTGTGTTCTTAAAATGGAAAAATCAGGCAGCTGGTCCATCACATCATTTCGTGTGTATACACATAGACTGTTAACTGTGCAGAACAATGAAGCCTAATTAGCGTCTGGTGTGACTGAGTCAATGTAATCGTATTATAGCAGCTTTGAACAGGCATTCTTCCTGGCTCCCAGAATACTTCTCGGACCAACTTCTCCTTTCAGGAGCAGCGAGTGGCCTCACTGGGACCAAGTGGCAAGGTAAAAAAGACACAGCGAGTTAAGCAGCTGGGCGAGTTCAGCAGCGGGGCGAGGAAGCCAGGCCCCACACACAGCCCGGCACTTCCCTTGAAGAGAGGAGAGCTCCAACAACATTAAGGTACCCAAACTTTGATAAACCCATAACTTACACTCAAAAGCTATGCAGTCAGACAGCCAGCAGAGGGGTGGGGGCTACCCAGTGTTTTGCACTGAGTGTCACATGTATGACTATCTGCCTCTTGGGCACAAGTCATGGGTGTGTGCTCGGTGCCAAGAGCTCTAGGCTCTCAGGGAACGGGTTCGCTCCCTTGAAGCCACGGTTGCTGACCTGGAGAAGCAGAAACAGGTAGAGAGGAACCAGGGTGAGACTTCTAGGGACGTGGAGGCATCATCCCACCCTCAGTTGGCCAGCTCCTCAGTTGCCAGGAAAGGGAGTCTCAGGGCTGGAGGACATTGCTCTGGAAAAGAGGGAAACAATCCCACAGTGGGGACCCCTTCTTCAGGTGATGGGCCCGTATCCAGTTGCACTATGGATACTCCTCTGGGGAGGGGGGGAAGGGGGCTTCTTGTCGTGGGTGACTCTATAGTCAGAAACATAGAGAGGGGGGTCTGTGACGGATGTGAGGACCGCACGGTGACTTGCCTACCTGGTGCGAAAGTTGCGGACATCACCTCTCGTCTAGATAGGCTGGTAGAGAGTGCTGGGGAGGAGGTAGCGGTTGTGGTGCATGTTGGCACCAACGACATGGGGAAATGTAGCCGGGCGGTCCTGGAGGCCAAATTTAGGTTGCTAGGTAGGAAGCTCAAATCCAGGACCCCAAAGGTAGCGTTCTCAGAAGTGCTACCTGTTCCACGCGCAGGGCCAGCTAGGCAGGCGAAGCTCAGGGGTCTCAATGCGTGGATGAGACACTGGTGTCAGGAGGAGGGGTTTAGGTTTGTTAGGCACTGGGGAACGTTTTGGGACAAGCCGGGCCTGTACAAGAGGGACGGGCTTCACTTGAACCAAAACGGAACCAGACTGCTGGCGCGTAACATTAAGAAGGTGGCAGAGCAGCTTTTAAACTGACTCCTGGGGGAAAGCCGACAGGAGCCGAGGGGCATCCGGTTCGGGACTCCTCATCCCTAGGGAATGAGGGTGCAGAGGATGGGGAACAGTCAAGTAATAACAGAGTAAGAATTGGGAGTGGTAGCGTGATGGGACATGACAGCCAGTCTAGCAGGACAGAAGGCTGCAGGGATAAAGGTGCAAACATGCAGCCCTTCTTGGGGGACCAGGTATATAAGTGCTTTCTGCTATTCTGCTGGCGCACATTTGAGCTGGCCATGTAATGCCAGCCAGGCCTGGGAAGGGGAATAGGATATGCCGGAGGAGGCCACCAACAATCCCTCCCCCTTCCTGGGCCCAGCTGAACAATCCTACCCCCTGGAACGCCCTGTTCCATCCTTCCCCTGCCCCTCCATCACCCGGTGGGGACAACTCTCTGCTGTGGCGGTGATCCATCCTGTGGCGCTGGAGGAGCGGCGCAAGCATCTCCGCTTCCGCCTCTTACTCATTGGGTGCCGCAAAGTGCTTTATGGCACATTTGCGACACTTTAGACTGGCAGAGCAGTCGCTTTGCTGGTCTATACTTAGACAGGATTGTGTTGTAAATTTCATTTATTTTTAATTTAATGTAATATTTAAACTCTACTTTTATTTTCCAAGGAAAACTTGAAGTGGCTAACAGCACAGCCAAGAACAATCAATACAGCAATATATCTAACAATAAATGAAAACAATGCAATTCAATAGCAAATTCATATTAATGTAATGTGTCAAAAATGTCAGTAACAATTCATCACATAAACAGAATAACATTTCAACAACATAATGTCAACATCTGACTGAACAACATAGCATTTCACTAACTTATCTGTTAATATTTTATTTCAGTTAACAACAAAAGCAAAACTCTATTAAAGGGGGGGGGGGGAGACAACCACTCCACATCTTCTGTACAATGTCCTACTATACATATCTGAATCCTCCTGGCTATATCTCAGGGCAGTTCATTCACATGAACCTTGCTACAGACCAAGTTCAGCTGAGAATGCCTTGTTTCAAATTTCATCGTATCTGGATGTCAATGCAGACGGAGATGTCTTAAGTCACTGTCCTATACACACCTAGGAATAAACCCCACTATTGCACATAGTGGAAATTACTTCCAAGTTAACATGTGAAACAGCCCAATCCTATGCATGCCTGCTCAGAATTAGATCTTACTGAGTAAAATGGAATCGACTCCCAGGTAAGTGTATATAGGATTGCAGTCTAAGAGGCTCTCACGTTAAGTACACAGCTATTGCATTCACTTTTAATGAATGTCAGCAATTTATCAAATGCATTTCCATAACACACCCAGAGAAACGATTTGCTCTGCTTGTAAATTGTTACACAGGGTGCTGTCCTGAAGCAGAATCAAGTCCAGATAATCTTACAAGCAGTGGCGTCGTCAGCGGAGGGGACCTTGGACCGGTGGGCCCCTGGGCGGGAGAATCGGGCCCCATGCAGCAGGTGGGCGGGGGGTGGCCAGTGGAGGCGCAAATTGTCCCGTTCGTTGGGGCGAGCAAGGAGCGTCAATAGTGTGTTTTGCCCTTCTGCCCGCCCTGCGTCTCAATATTGTGCATAATGGCTGCAGCCGTTACGTCACTTCCGGCGCCGGGGGGGGGGGGGAAGCGATCGGTCGTAGAATCGCGACTGCTTACAAGATTCCAGTAAAGACATCTGGAGAGATGCTATGATTTTTGACCACTATAAGTGCTAACAGACAGTTGGGTCCTCCTTTTAGGCAGATGTAACTAAATGGCTTCCTGTTCAGATTTTTCTGTTTCTTTCACATCTTGTAACTGTTCCAATTTGAAAAGGTCATGACTGAATGCTCTAAAAATGGCTGCCCAACACAGCATATTTATCTTTTCACCTAATTTGAGAGGTTGGCTACCAGAAACTATTTGTTTCCCCAGCAGCATTTAACAAGCTCTCTGATTTGTGGGGGAAGGTTCATCTGGCAGTGGTGCCCCCTCTCCCCAAGAATCCCTCCTTAGATCCTAATATGTTGTATTGGACAACTTTTTGGCCAGTCTCTGACTACCTACAGTATTCCTGGACAAGGTGATCAAGTGGGTGGTGACTTCACAGTTCCAGAACTTCCTGGATATACTGATTATCTGGACCCTTTTCAATCTGGCTTCAGGCGTGGTTTTGGGACAGAAACTGCCTTGGTCGTCCTGGCAGATGATTTATGCCATTGCCAGGGACTAGATAGGGGAGTGCATCCCTGTTGGTCCTGCTGAACCTCTTAGTGGCTTTCAGCACCATTGATGATGGTGTCCTCATGAGTCAGGCAGAACTGACCACAGTGATCCATGCATTAGTGACATCCAGACTGGATTACTGCAATGAGCTCTATGTGGGGCTGCCCTTGAACACTGTCCAGAAATTGCAAGTAGTGGAGAATGCAGCAGCCCGTGTGATCATGAAGGCTTGGCAGTTTGACTCAGATGAGCTGCTATGCCTCTGGCTGCACTGGCTGCAGGTTCATTTCCAGGTACAATTCAAGATGCTGGCGATGACCTTTTAAAGCCCTTTACAGCTCAGGGCCAGGGGATTTGAAGGACTGCCTTCACCTAGATGAGATGGCCCGTCCCCTGAGGTTGTCTGTTGGGGTCGTCCTGCATGTGCTGCTGCTATCTGAAGAAAGGCTGGCAGCAATGAGGGGGAGGGCCTAGTGGCACTGCAACTCTAGAGTGCCCTCCCAAGAGAACTAAGAATGGCCTGCTCCCCGCTGTCCTTCCAACGGGGACTGAAGACCTTTTTGTTTTGTCAAGATCTCCCTTCTTTAGTTGTGTTTTGGTCCCTCCTCTTTGAATCTGAATTTGGCTTTTTGTTATTATGAATGTTATGTGTTGAATGTTTTGTTATTATGAATGGCCCATTCTGCACTGTGATTATATCTTTGCTTTTTTACTGTATTTATTTTCATTGGATTTTATTTTGTTTTAATTGTTATAAGCCGCCTTGGACATCATATTATTTTAAGAGGATAAGGTGGAGTAGAAAATAAATAAATAAATAAATAAAATCTTGTTTCATTTCAGCTTTCCAGAAGAATTCCTCTTCTAAGGATTCTTGAAACATCCTCATTCAAGGTGTTTGTTTTTGGTTTTAAACATTGTGTTTTGTATTGCAGTGTACCTGTGAGAACTGCCAAATGCTCTGGAACAAGCCTGTGATTCGGGGAACAATTTGCTGCTATACAGAAATTCTCTGTTGCTATACAGAAAGGATGCAGGGCAAAATGTTATATTTGTGCAATCCATCAACAAACACCTCTCTTAAGCAGTTCCGTGTCTGGTTTCCAGCTTGCCTTTGGGTCAAATCAGAATTCTTGCAAGATAATTGCAAGAGAAGACAGGCTTGCCAAACCTCAGGGTCTGACCAGACTTTAGCCTCTTTCTCAGGTTCTCCAGGAGATAAATCGAAGAAGTAGATACCAAGACAGGCATAATTTTGAAAACAGACAGCAGATAGGGCAGTATTTCCACCTGAGATATCAGTTACAAGATTCTTTATTTACAAATACAGTACTCCCCCCATATCTGCTGGGGATATGTTCCAGGCCTCTCCGTGGATACTTGAAACCATGGATAGGAGCGAACACCCCCTCCATGGTTTCCTGAGGGGCCCCCGCCCTGCCTCCCCTGCGGGAGGACGTGCGTGCCCCCCAGCTCTTATTTTTCTTTCAGCAAGCTTTGTTTCTTCCTTAAAACAAACAGAGAAGCAGCCTCCATTGCAGGCAAGTAGAATGAGACTAAATCCTAGAGAGGCTCTGCAAGGTTTCTGTTAACCTTGCAGAGCCTCTCTAGGACTTAGTCTTGTTCTACTTGCCTGCAATAAGCAGCCAGAGGCTGCTTCTCCTGTTTGTTTAAGGAAGAAATGAAGCTTAATGGGAAAAAAGTAAAAGCCTGGGGGGGGGGTCCCCACGATCCGTGGATAACTGAAACCGTGGATAGTGAATCCATGGATATGGGAGGCGACCTGTAATAATCTGCAAGTACCATCAGGCTCCACCCCCTTTATGGTGCCGTCCTCAAACTCCCAGGTCTCACCCACTGCAACTCAGGATCTGAGTAGCTAATGGAACAGCTATCAGTAGGTATGAATTGTGTATATCTAATCCAAATGCTGCAAAGGGGGAGGGGAAAAAAACCCGGTTGGGGTACAGTTTGCAATACTGGAATGAGGCCTGCTGCCATGAAGCAATACTGTACTGATTGAACACAGCAATGTCCCTGTGATGTTCTTTCAAGGTTTAATATGCAGCTTCCACCAGGATTACTGAGTGGTCTTTGGGTTTAGGATGGCTTGTTTTGTTTTGTTTTTGTCTGTTTCAAAACATAACTCTGGATATGGGCACAGGCAGTGCTGTGTCTCAGGAAATGCCAATCATTTTGCTCAGATGGCAAAAAATGTCTCTCCAGAAGAGGGTAGATAATATGAAGGGCACAGTCAAATTTAGCATAACTTAAGGGACATTGTGGTAATACTGTATTAGTGTGTGGTTTGTGAGCTCCTAACTTTAGCCGGTGTCAAGTTTCTCTTTTAAAAAAATGAGGCCAAAAATGGGGGGTTCTACAAAGATATGTGTTTGGAAATGGGGGGGGGGTAGTTCTTGCAGCATCATAACAGCCATAGCACAAGCTGCATTTGGGAGTTCTGGTGTATCCTTCTCCCTCCCTTCCTTGGGATGGTGTCACTCACTGCTCATATGTTGGCAGGAGGTGGAGGAATTGTGTCCTCATAAGGCCACCGCACTCTGACAGACAAGGAGTGGAGGATTCGTCTAAGATGGTGGCTTAATTTTGCAAGTCACACTTCAAGCTTGCTCATGGGATTTGTTTGTTATGTGTCTGGCTGGCTCACATCTTGTGAATCGCTGGACTAGAATCATTCCTGAACAAATCTAATTATTCTTTGGAGTGTCTTCTTCTGTGCAATTTATTGTCCCACTGATTACATCGTCCCATTCACTTGAAATGTTGATCTCTGCTCTGTTTTTACTTAGTTATTATTATCCGGCCTCTTCATATTGTTCAGCAACTACTTGCCCTATATTGATTTTAATTTCCAGCTGAAATAGTTTGATAAGAGGAAAACAGGAAACAACCCTACAAATAAATAAAGATACTACATAACAGGGTGGATCCCAAACTCTGCTGCAAATGAAAACTTTCCTTTTGGAAAGAATTGAGTTATATTTAAAATTCAGTTCCGTTTTCCCCAAGAGAGAGAGAGAGAGAGGTGTGTCAGTCTGCTGCATTTTAAAAGTTCCTTTTCAACAAAGAACTCAGTCAGACCCAGAAAAAAGAACCATGCCCTCCACTTCAACTCCCTCAGCTCCAGTGAGAAAATAACTCATCTTCCCTTTAAAAGGTACCCGATCAGAAAAATAGATGGGTTACGGTCCCAATTGCTGTGTTACTGACCAGCCAATAGTTTACATAGAAGCTAATTTCCCCTGCTAACTGGGCAAGACGCACTTTTTAAATTGGTGCTCCTCTTTTATTTAGCAGGGGAAGAGTAACTGCCCCCCTTTCACCCCAGCACAGTGTCTTTTTAATGGCTGTTTGCTGGTGGTGTTCTGCATCTTTTTTAGATTGTGAGCCCTTTTGGGACAGGGAGCCATTTAATCATTTGATTTTTGTCTGTAAACCGCTTTGTGAACTTTTTGTTGGAAAGCGGTATAACAATAACAATAACAATCTTTGCTTATTAGAAGTAATTTTTGTTCTTAATTTGAATCTCAGCAGTGAAGCAGCATTTTCTAGCTATTGCCCAGCTAGTGAAGTATCACAGCTATGAAACAAACAAACAAACAAACAAACTGTTTTAAAACTTGAAGCAACTAACAGCCCAATTTTATCTGGGGCTTACGGTGGCGGATTTCACAGTCTGCCACTCTCCTCATTAACCAATGGTGCAAAAGCCACGCTGCTGTTCTGCACACTGCAGATGCCCTGCCGGAGCTGGTAACAACAGGGGTGATTTGGGGGTGGGGGTTAGCGAGATAAACATGGAGGAAAAGCACCAAGGCTGCAGGGTGGTGGGGTTGACGGGGCCTCCTCCTCCCTCAGGGTTGCTGTTTGTCACAGTATACTGTGTCAGCCTGCAAAGAATTGGGGGGGGGGGGCGAAATGGGCTGCAGTGGTAATGCTTGCAAGTTGCAGGAGATGTTGGGGCATATAGTCCTCCCTTGGAGACGTTAGACTTTTCACTGGACTTTCTGTAAGCCATTACACCGCCTTGAAAAGGAACAGTAAGTACAAAAGTGCTGACGGTAGATGGGAATAAAACGAGTAAACTGATTGGTAAAATTAAATGCATTTTCATTTACTTTTATCATTTTAAATTTTATTTTATATTTATATTCTTTTGAAGTCGGCCAAAAGCTTCATGGGGGGAGGGGCTATAGGGAGAGACCAGAAGAGCCACATTTACTCTGTTTAAAAAGCCTGTGGAGAAAGGTGGTCAGCAGCTTTTTTAACCAAAATCCCTTCTAGCTTTCTCTGCCCATCATCAGGGGAACTTCAGAACTCCCACCAGCCAGAGTCTGCCTTACATGTGGCTCCTTTTAACGAGATGAAAGTACTGTATGTAATAATTTAATTGGTCTGTTGCCTTACAGTTTTGTGCCATATTAATGTTCCCTGGAAGGACAGGTACTGAGGCTGAAGCTCAAATATTTTGGCCACCTAATGTGAAGAGATGACTCTCTGGAGAAGACTCTGATGCTGGGAAAGACTGAAGGCAAAAGGAGAAGGGGAAGGCAAAGGATGAGATGGTTAGACAGCATCACCGATGCAACGGACATGAAAATGAGCGAACTCAGGAAGATAGTGGAGGACAGGAAGGCCTGGTGGGATATGGTTCATGGGATCACGAAGGGTCGGACATGACTTAATGACTAAACAACAGACAACAAAAATTCCTAAAAAAATTTTCCCATGAGCGATGCCGACGTATACAAGCAGCTCTGCCATAAAATTTGACAGCGCCTCAAACACAGGACTTTTTAATTGAGGCATTTCACACTTTCATTTAATTATGAGTGACATCAGCTGATGGATGAGCATATGTGAATCATTCCTTGTGCATTGAACTGGGACCATGGGACACTCCAAGAGGCACACATGTTCTAATTTGCTTTCAAGCTTCTCCTGGCCAATCACGTATGCAGTTTAACAAGTCCAGGGTTCGGCACAATAAGCAATCAGATTCATTGATGGCCACTGGACTATCCTTGAGAAAGGACAATTGTCTCCAGAGATTGTCTGCCTTATGCTCCTGATAGACGAGACAACTAACTGCTGGGAATCTATGCATGCAAGGTAAAAAGGGCTCTGTCTGAAAGGTGGACTGGAAAGATTCTCTGAGCTGATTAGCTTACCTGTTCGGGGGAGAGAGAGAGAGATGGTGGTGGTGTCCCATGTGGAGAGGTCAATGTGAGGCTGGCAATGGAGATTAAAGTCCCTCCCCCTTCTTGTCTGGTGACAGGTCAGTAAGCAGAACCTGACCAATCGCATGGTTCTGAATAGTATGAGCCTTGTCTTAAAAGAGTCACATGATGGACAAGCTGCCGTGTCCACTGGAAGATTGTATCAAGGGGTCAGTGACTACCACTGTTAAGAATGCGATTGTATTTGTAGTTTGAATTTGTTTTGCTTCAGTTCCCACCTGTTGGAACTCACTAAGCCTTCGCCTGTCTGATCAAAGCCGTAGTTCCTGGAGGTCAGATATGCCTCTAAGACCTAATCCAAGGTCGTTGGCAGTCAAATGGCATTAGTTTCAGGATGTTAATAGGTTTTGCATCAAGGCCACAAATATTCACAACCCTGTTTGGGTGAAATATAAAATTGCAGGAGTTTTGAGAAGGGGAAATTCTTATTGGGGATCATCAGACTACTAGGGAGAGAGTGGGTCCACTGACTGCTAGCAAATTCAGGAGTGGTTTGAGTTAAAGTCTTACAAGACGAGTGGTACACTGGTTCTGTATTATGCAAAAGGAACACCTTATAGCAGGGGCATAGAGCAAACCGTGAACAAGCTGTGATTGCTGGCATGGTGCACAAAATCTGCTGCAATGTAACAGTATAATCATCATCACCTGCATTTGTTTATTTGTATGCCACCGTTCCATAATAGATTAAAGGTAAAGGTGACCCCTGACAATTAAGTCCAGTCGTGTCCGACTCTAGGGTGTGGTGCTCATCCCCATTTCAAAGCCGAAGAGCCAGCGTTGTCCAAAGACGCCTCCGTGGTCATGTGGCCGGCATGACTCTCCTTGCCGTAGCGTGTAGCATGCGGCTGGAACACGGAGCGCTGTTTGTTTACCTTCCCGCAAGCGGTACCTATTTATCTACTCGCATTAACATGCTTTGGAACTGCTAGGTTGGCAGGAGCTGGCCAAGCAACGAGCGCTCACCCCGTCGCGGATTCGAACTGCCGACCTTTCGATCGACAGCTCATGGTTCAGCGGTTTAATAAATAAATGATTTGTAAAATACAGCAAGTCCTCACTTAAGGTTGTTGATAGGTTCTTGGAAACTGCACCTCATCTGCATCATCGCACCACTCGGTAAGCAGGGAGCGTGAAGCAAATCTGATATTAAAAAATACCATCATTAGATCCAAAAATATTGTGAAAACATAGTAAAGAGGGTGAACGCCAAACATCCATATAGGTAATAGAAATTCATATGTGTGTTCAAAAAGTAAGGTCATTAACTTTTTTAAAAATCAGCTCATTAAAATAATTATTCCAGTGGTACTAATACATTAATTTGCACGATGACACATGTTACCTTAGAGATGTACTCTGACCAGATGCTGATCAGTCGTGTTTTGGCAGGTGCCTTTTTCATAAAGCCTCATATATCCAAATGCCCTTGATATTTTTAATCAATTTTTAGATGTTGTTTTTATTAGTTTCGTCAACTGTTTTTTACTGTTTTAAAATGTGACTTTTGTATTGTACTTTTTTGTATTGTATTTTCTTTTCTGTTGTAAGCCGCCTTGGGTCCCTTCGGGGAGAAAGGCGGGGTAAAAATACTGTAAAATAATAAATAAATAAATATAATTTGACTTGAGATAATAATAATAATAATAATAATAATAATATACAGTATTTATATAACGCCTTTCTCGTCATTGGATTTCTCCTCCAACTTTATTCAAGGCGGTGTACATGGGCAGGCTGTTCTAAACCCCAAAGGGTTTTTACAATATAATAACGTTCTAATCTTTCATAGAACCCTTCATTCAAGATGTTACTTTCACAGTCCAGCTCTCTCTCTCTCTCTCTCTCTCTCTCTCTCTCTCTCTCTCTCTCTCTCTCTCTCTCTCACTCTCTCTCTCTCTGACGTTCGCCTCAGCACGCTTCAGCTGACACAGGCAACCTTGACTGCCACTCAGGTGCTCTAGCTTGCAGCTCCACTCCCCCACAGAGGCTCTGCAGCTTATCAGCTCGGTGTGCCAGCAGCTCTCCGACAGACTTCCAGCCGTCTTGAACTGCTGTCCTTCAGATCTTCAGGCATTTGTGAGACGAACGCTCTACCAACTGAGCCAGACGTCCTGCCCAGCCAGACGTCCTTGATAGCATTGGATTGGATTAACCAATGGCCTGACTTGGCCTCCGACAGAAATTTAACAGCACAATCCTGTGTAAGGATACATGGCCGCTGTACTCTATGCCGTTCCCGGGCTGCTCTGGGGCAACCCAGGAGCACCTCTGGAGAAGGGGACGTTCGTTCCCTTCCCCGGGTGTCGGCAAGCCTAGGGCCGATGGGTCTCCTTGGATGTATGCCAGCTCTGAAGCTGAGGTGCATCCAGGGAGGCTGTGTAAGGCCGACTCGGGCTGGGAAGGGGCATAGGATATCGGCAGAGCGCACCGCCGATATCCCCGCCCCCTTCCAGCCCAGGCCGGCCAATGGCCCCTCTCCCTTCTTGTCCCACCTGCCCCTGCGCCAAGTGGCCTAGGCCTTACCTGGGCCATCTGACACCGAATGTGTCCGCCAGGGGAGTGAGCGGTGCCTGCCTCTGCACCTGAGGCACTTACTCTCCGGGTGCTGTAAGCGTGCTTTACGGTACATTTACGGCACCCAATGCCGGCGGAGCGCACACTCCACCAGCATTTGTTTAACACAGGATCAGGCTGCCCCTAGAGTTGTAATTGGAGAGCAGCCGTTCTAGTTATTTTTTCTTTAATGAGACAAATCCTGTTGAATTTTTAGGCTTTGGGGAGTCTATATAGTGTTGCAGCTGAGATTGGAACTAGTTTGTGTGCGTCCGTGATATTTTAAACCAAGATTTTTGCAGGAGAGACCCATATTCTAAACGAGGGAGAACTGCGATCTCAAGGGAATGTCACAGCAGTTGACCATGTTTGTAGCATTAGGATGACTTTATAATGCACAGAAGGTTGGCTCATGTCGCTCAATCAAGGACAGCAAATCCACCTCCCCTTTGGCTGGCTCCCTTCCATGTCTCTTGGGCTCCACAGCTCCACCCAGGATGGAACCAGCCTGCAGACAGACCAGCTTTTTTCCAAAACAAAAGAATCCCCTGTGTTTTTGAACCAGAGTCCCACAAGGGGAGAGAGATTGGAGGAAGCCACACCTACCTCCTTGCCTCTCTTTTCTCCACACCCGTTGCCAAGCTGCAGTCGAACTCAGGGCAAGGATGGGGAGGCTGCAGCCATGAGCTTGCTGGCGCCTGGCAGCCTCTTGTCTGTTTCTGTATTTGTTCACTGTCTCTGGCCACTGGTTCACAGAACAGCCAGTGCTTGTCATTCAGGGAGCAGCTGCTGCCCAGAGCAGGGAAGGAAGTTTCCTTTTATTCCTTCAAGCGATTTGTTTCTCAAAGAATTGGGAGGAGAAGGGCTCATTTGAACTGGAACAGAATTTCTCGAGTTTCATCTTCAGCCAGTGGCCTCAGAAATACAAAAATGCTGCCTGGCAGTCAGATTGCGAGAATGTTTTTACTCGTTGCCAGGGCCTGCCTTATCCTTTCCTTCACTTAAGGTGAAAAGGCCAATCGCTGACCCACACAATCCAAAGAACCACGGGCTCTGTCTTGGCCCTGTCCTGCTTCCATTTGTAGGTGTGCCAGACCCAGATCCTCTCGGTCTGTGAGCAAAGCAAGGGCGCAGAGTCCCCTAGTTGGTCAGACCAGTGAGCTTGTCTGGCTTGGAAGCTTTGATTGGGACCAGGGGGCATCAATCATCCAGTGCCCACCCATCCATGCGGCCACCTGAAGCAGGTTGCATCAGCAGTAGATTGCAAGGGGCCTAAGGGGCCTTTCACCCCGAGTCTGCTGCTGCCACCTCCCTCCAACCCGCTGCCAGTGCAAGCGGCACTGATCTGCCTCTCAGTCACTTGCGCGAGAAGCTGTGCTTCTGTGCTCCTCTTTACTGTGCTCCTCGCGTGCTGCTGTGAAACCCAGAAGTCTTGCACACGAGGAGCATGATAAGGGTTCTGGGGTTTGCTGTTGTTGCGTAGAGGTGGCATAGGGCAGCCAGCGTTCCGGGTCACACTACCGCTAGTGTCACCTGACCCCTTCAGGCCAGCGGTGGTTAAAAGGCTTTCTTGCTGGCTGGCCTGTGCTCCCGTAATTGGCTAGAGGAGGAGTTGGCTAGAGGGGGGCACACAGGCAAAATCTCTCCCTGACACGTCCCAAGTTCAGGATCCCCCCCACCGCGTCAAGGTGAGTGGTCACCAGAGAAAGGGCTTTCTCAGTTGTCATGAGCCCCGGGGATATTTGCCTGATGCCAGATCTGATGCCTTTGTATTTTCCCAGATTTTCCCAGCTAGATATTAACTAGCTGTTTTGTGATTGGTGGTTTGTTGGATTTTGTTCTGTTGCTTTGTTCCTCCTGTGCTTTAAAATTTTATTTAAATTTTAAGATTTTATTGTATTTATTCTTTTTGTTTGCTGCCTTGGGAGTTTTAACTAAAGGGTGGTATATACGTAAGCTTTTAAAATTAGTAAAATGAATACATTTTCTTCCTATCTCAAATGACTCCAAAGAATCATTGGAAGAAAAGGAATTTACCTTGGCATCTGGCCTTTGCTGGCTCTGCACAGGTGACTGCCTGCAAAGGCAATTGATTTAAAGTAATTTTCATCATGCTCAGCTAATAATTTTATCCCTAATATTCTGAACAATGACATCTTTAGGTTTACTATAGAATCTGTATCAGCCTTCCTGAAGGGTATACTCTAAGACAGGGGTTCTCAACCTTCTTGGCCAACTGTACCTCCGTCACGATCTGTGTGACCAACTGTACCCCCTGCAAATTAACATAATTATCTAATTAAGGGTGTCTAAGACCTGCTCCGTGTTCCACACGCTCCGTGTTCCAGCTGCATGCTACGCGCTACGGCAAGGAGAGTCATGCCGGCCACATGACCACGGAGGCATCTTCGGACAATGCTGGTTCTTCGGCTTTGAAATGGAGATGAGCACCACACCCTAGAGTCGGACACGACTGGACTTAATTGTCAGGGGATACTTTTACCTTTACCTTAAGATCTGAAAGACTGTCGTCGAAAGCTTACCTGTATGAGAGCGGTAGGGGTCTCAGTGGGATGGAAAAGGATGTGACTCTGCACATGGTCAAGGATGTTCTTTTATTTAACTTGTGTTAATAGAGCTGTGCCTGGCTGTGGCAGGTAGGCAGCAGTGCTGATCCAACTCTCAACTTATGTCTCACATGAAACTCTTGGCAACATGATCACCTCCTTCAGTAGGTGCTCTTGAGGCTCAGCAGAAACCTTGAAGTGTTAGTATTGAATAATTCACAAATAAACTGCTCTTTTCAAAGGTCAGTGCACTAAGAGTGAGAGCTTGGAATGACTTGGGTGGAGATAAAAAGAGGATGGTGTCACAAGTACACTTAGACGAAAAAGAAGAAGAAGAAGAAGAAAGAGAGGTGAGAAGAATACATTCAAAGAACTGGTTAGCCGTCCTGCACCCCTTGTGAGTCACGAAGTCAATGCAATGCATTGGCATCTAAGCCTCTTTTGGTCTTTCTTGCAGTCCACAGAGGCAGCAGAAATAGGAGTTGGATTCAGCCCTTCTTGATCACTGTACACGACTGGTGGGCCAGAGGAAAATGGAACAAGCCTTTAACCTGCTCAGTAGTCTTCAGCCACATTCCCATCTATCACTGATCACAAAAGCCTCCAGGCCTTGAGAGACCTTGTCAGGCATGATGTAAAAGAGGATGCTCCTTTAGCTGGGCTCATTTTCTCTCAGATATCATGTTCACATGCTCCAGGTTTTTTTTCCAGCATTGTTCTTATTTTTTTAAATTACATTTCTATTGTGCCCTTCCTCTGATTGAGAAGAATGGTCCTCCCCAGGACCAGACCGAGACCTCCTGATGCCTGAGCAGGAATGCCAAATGCTCCCCCATACCCAATGATGCGCTAGCCTCTGCTCCTCCCACTCTCCAATGTTCTAGCTCAACACTCTCTTCCCCTCCACATTTCCTCTTCCTCTCTGTCGCCCTTTTCCTTTTCCAGTCCAGGGAGTGGAAGGAGAAAGAGGAACAATGGAGGCATGTAGGTGGACAGAGATGGGCAAACACCCCCACCAATCTGCTGCCCGAAGTGGCTGCTTCAGTTGGTCCAATGGATGGGCCGGCTCTGGTCCTCCCCCCCCCTTATCCTGACAACAGCCTTGCAAGGTAGGTTAGATTGAGAGTGACTGATCCAAGATCACGCAGTGAGCTTCATGCCTGAACCCAGGTTTCTGTACTCCTAGTCCAACCCTCTAGCTACCATATTCCACAGCCACTCTGTGTAATAGAGCTTTCTTTATCTTTCCTTTTGCACTATGCTACCCTCTAAAGTACAATCATAGGGCAGGCACAAGGATAGCCTGGTTATACTTTACTTTCTAGCAAGGGATTGTCATGCCAACTGTGTGCATGCTCTCTCCTGGACTTAAAGGGACAGACCAAGTTCTGCAACCATACACTATGATGTTCACTCTCTCCTCACCAAAAGAGAGAATATACACAACTACTATGGAGCCTTCAGCATGCATGGCTGCTTGGCTGTATTTGGCTTGGTGGCTCTCATTGTGCCTGAAAAGGAGCTAGACCTCAATGTAGTACAAGCAGAGGATACGTCTTGCCCCATCCTTTGACGGTAACCAAACCGCATGCAGTGCTCTCAGGGGGAAGGCTTGTAGCTCAGTGGTAGAGCACATGCAGGAGGTCCCTAGTTCAGTCTTTGACATATCCAGGAAGGGCAAGAAAAGACCCTTGTTGTCTGAAACCCTGGAGAACTACCCCCAGACAGTGTAACTAAGCTAGATGGCCTGATTCAGAATAAGGCAACTTCATATATGTCCCAGCTCTCTCCAGATGGACTAGGAAGAAAACTTCTCCGAGGCTCAAATACTGTGATCAGCCAGACACCAAGCTTGTGTAAACCTGTCTTCCCCATGGACATTTTTTAATGGACAAAAACGTCATCCCAAACACTGATTTACAATGTGTAGATAATGCATCCTGTCCAATTTATTGCTTTCTCTTCAACAGGAAGTGAGCTGGGAGACATGGCTACTTTTATTAGCTACAAGGAACCTTTCTATGTCCAAGCGTCAGAGGAGACCAATTTTTCAAGTGATACTTGTGGCAAATCTCGTAATCCTTAATTGCCTGCGCTCCAGACTTCTTCATGACCCTTGTCTTGCCTCGGGCTGATTGGCCAATTAGCTCCTTTACAGTTGCTTGGTAACCTGGGAGATCTGGAAGTTGCATTTCTGGGTAAGGATGCAGCTAAAACTGTTCTCTTTCTCTTCTACACTGAGAAAGCATCTTGGTATTCTGTCGTCCTGAAGCTAAGGCTGAAGCTAAGGCAAACCACTCTATTGTGGTTGGGGGACATGCTCATTTGCACCAGATTGGGGCATAAGAAAAGCCCTGCTGGATCAGGTCAAAGTCCCAACAAGTCCAGAATCCTATTTCTCACAGTGGTCCACCACCTCCCTCTGGCAAGCACACAAACAGGAGACAAAGACAGACTTCTCTCTCACCATTATTGCCCTGCAACTGGTATTATTCAGAGGCAGACTGCTGCTGAACCTGGTAGTACATAGCCATCGTGACCAGTAGCCATTGAGAGACCTGTTCTCCATGAATTTGTCCAATTCCCATTTAAAGCCAACCAAACTAGTGGCCATCACCACATCCAGTGGCAATGAATTCCACAGACTGATGCACTGTGTGAAGAAGTACCTCCTTCTGTCCATCCTAAATCTCCTGCCAATCCATTTCAGTGAATGAACCCTGGTTCTAATATTGTGGGAGAGAGAGAGAGAGAGAGAGAGAGAGAGAGAGAGAGAGAGAGAGAGAAAAATGGTCTCTCTATCCATACCTTGCCTAATTTGTCTCAAGCATATCCCCCCGACGCACCCTTTTCCCATGCTAAAAAGCCTCAAATGTTATAGCCTTTCCTCATAAGGACAGTGCTGCAGCCCTCTGGTTATTTTGGTTGCCCTCTTTTGCACCTTTTCCATCTCTACAATATCCTTTTTGAGGTGTGGTGACCAGAACTGTACACAGTATTTCAAATGTGGCTGCACTATAGATTTATATAGGAGCATTATAATATTGGGGTCTATAGCATGGAATTTGCCTTCTTCACTGCTATTGCACACTGGGTCACTGTTTTCATTGAGCTATCCGCCATGATCCCAAGATCTTTTTCCTGGTTTATCACAGACAGCTCAGACTTCCACCCAAAGGCGTCGCTCCGGTAGGGGCGGGGCTGTAAGTTTCGCTCCGTCCTAGTCCTTTTACTGAGCGAGCAGGAGGTGGCCCTCACTGTCGGAGCCATTCCCGTGTAGAGAAAGCAGCAGGCAAGAGACCCTGCCTGCTGCTTTCTCCGCACAGGAATGGCTCTGACAGTGAGGGGGCGGAGCCGCCTCCTGCTCGCTTTGTAAACGGGACTAGGACCTACCAAAGTGACACCTCTGTATAATACCCAATCCTACTCTGGGCCAGCCCAGAGCATGCAGCGGCACTGGTGCAGCCTCTGTTGCATGCTATGGGCTGGCCGAGGACCAGGCAGTGACAGAGAGGTATCCATCGCTGCCAGGTTCCCAATGGCCTACTTGGATCTGCACCAGTCCTTTGGCTGCTGTAAATCCAAGGGGGGCATGTTGAGTCCGGGCCAGGGGCATAGGATATTGGTGCTGTCACTGCTGCTGGTATCTGCCCCCAGCCCGCCCTCGATAAGCTTCTGGCCTGGCCCAATCCCCATCTCCCCCCCACTGAATACCCCTCCATTGACCTATCTGCTCCGGCAGGGGCTTGGCACTCCGTTGCAGCGGCGGAACTGGGTGGAGCGCGTGGAGCAAGAGCTCCAGGCGCTCGGGCGGGCGGGGGGCGCGCTCGGGGCACTTACCGTAGCAAAGCGACGTGTTGGATCGGCCCTCCCTCCCTCCCTGGAGCCTGTTTGGCTCCAAAATGAGTTCAAAATGGGTGGGGGGCGCGTCGGCGTGACGCTAGGGGCATGTCAACGTGACGCAACGCAGGCCCTGCCCCCACGCGCCGGGCACCGGGAGGGCGCCCGTGATTTCTGCTCTGTTGGCACATGTGTGGGGCAGCCAGCTGTTTGCGCTGGTGTTCCTCCTGGCCCATGCACCACTGCAGCAGATGCTGAACTAGTGGCCTAAGTCTTTTGCTGATGGAGTGCGAGTTCCATCAGCACAAGGCCCAGATAGGATTTGGCTGTAGATCAACCTGTGCAGATGGCAAATGAAAGACTTGGTGGAAAAGTCTTCAGGTGGCAATACTGATAGAGTTGGGGGCAGATGAGCCTCCCACGCCTGGGAGTTCTACTTTCTGGGGGCCACAACAGCTAAGGCCCTTCCCTCATCCTCACCAACTAAACATTAGAAGGCAAAGGTCCTCACAAGATGGTCTTAGAGAGCAGGCAGATATGTTTTGGGGCAGAGTGTCGTTTAGGCACTATGGTCTTAAACTATTAAGGCTTTAAGGGTGGTACTGAGGCTGAAGCTCAAATATTTTGGCCACCTAATGCGAAGAGAGAACTCTCTGGAGAAGACTCTGATGCTGGGAAAGATTGAAAGCAAAAGGAGAAGGGGAAGGCAAAGGATGAGATGGTTAGACAGCATCACCGATGCAACGAACATGAAAATGAGCGAACTCAGGAAGATAGTGGAGGTCAGGAAGGCCTGGCGGGATATGGTTCATGGGGTCACAAAGGGTCGGACACGACTTAACGACTGAACAAGACAAGACAAAGATTACAGCTTTTGATAAAACCGATATTGTTGTCTTGCCTTTTAATCCCATGATCAGTAATAATGACTTTCAATCTTACACTTTCCCATTGAACTCAGAGGACCTACTTCTGAAAATAAATAGCTCCCTGTCCCAAAAGGGCTCACAACCTAAAAAAGATGCAGAACACCACCAGCAAACAGCCACCAGAAAAACACTGTGCTGGGGTGAAAGGGGGGCAGTTATTCTCCCCCTGCTAATTAGAAGACGAAGAGCACCAATTGAAAAAGTGCCTCTTGCCCAGTTAGCAGGGGATGGGTACCAGGGATGGGTACCAGAAAATAGGGACTATTTCAGGTAAAGAGGGACGGTTGGAACATATATGAACAAATCAGAGGTTGCCATGAATTCAGGGGATCCTTGCCCATGATAACTGATGACAAAGCAGCTGGTCCTAAGCTGGCCGTACTCTGATGAGACCTAGGATGAGAATGTCAAGCACTGCTTGGGTTTCCATATGGTGAATGCTTACAGGGTGTAAGCGTTGCGTAAGAGCACATGTTGCAGTCTGAATAAGGGCGACGGGTGGGAGGGAGGCCATTAAAGCCTTTCCCATTGACCTGTGAGGACATAATGTCCCCTTTTATTTTTGCTGCTTTGAAGAATTTTTAGTTCACAGTCGCAGATCAATGACCCAGCTGGAGAGTTTACTCAGCTGCTTCTGAGGTAATGCCTCTTGTCCGTGTTCCTTACAATGCTTTCTAAATGTTAGAAAAAGTCACTGAACATATTGGAGAGCAGTATGCAGATTCCAGGCATCTGATGCTGGGGACTGTTAGAGGTTTATTATTCAACGTGAATAACCCTACAAATGAAACCCTACAAATGCCAGGACATGATTTAAAGGGAGTTTGCCATGGTTCAGAAGGCTTCTCATGAAAACCCCAATGGTGTCTTGATCTGGCTCCATGAGATCAAACTTCCAACAATAACAGAGTCCAGAGCTGACGTGACTGTACTTGGTTGCCTTTTGAAAGCAGGGATCTCTCTCATGTGTGATTGGGGTGGTTTGGTGGAGCTGCCACAGGCAGGGCTGTTAGGTAGGAAGCAAGGCCCACAGTCTGTGTTTCACCTTCCCTCCTATGGGTTCATTCGAAGATTGGCATCACGTTGGCTTACCAGATCGCCGCCGGGACGGGAGCAGTCTACCCTTAAGGGGGCGGGGGGGTGTTCTGGCCCCCCCGCCCCGCCCCCTTAAGGGTAGACCGCTCCCGTCCCAGCGGCGATCTGGTAAGCCAAGGCAACAGGCATGGCACCCTGACATAGACAGTTCTAGAAAGAGAAAAGCAATAAAGGAGGCCCCCTTCCATGCCCTTCTTCCCATCTGAAGTGAGACCAATTGCTGTGGTTTCCTCAATATGGAAGCTGGTGGCTCAAGGACCAGGGAAGCAGAGCTGAGCTGGCCAACCACAATTCTGCACCTGTACAGACACAGCAATGTAGCATTGGCCACAAGGAATTGTATCAGAGAGCGAGGGGCAATATAGCAATCTGTTCTGTTCTGACTGAAACAGAACAGAGAAATTTCCAAAGCAAAAATAGTTTATTAATGGGGGGGAGGGGAGGAAATCAGACAGAGATCAAATATCCCGAGAACAGGAACTTGAAATTAAGTAAGAACAGCAGGTCTTAGAATGAGAGGCAAGTGCAATAAAATCCTAAAGCAGACTGCCCAGACTTTTCCGTAGTTAGACTTACGGTCTTAGTTGCAGTTCTTTTGTCTGCGTCTAGGACCAGAAGGATGTGACGGCAACATACAGGCAAGTGCTGGAACACAACACAATCCAGCCTTCCCCCTTTTATTAGACCCCTAGGATCAAGGATGCTACCTTTTCTATTGGCTACTTAAGTGACAGGAAACCTAGGCCCCAGGACTTCCCTTTGGCGCCATGGTCACATGGATGAATTTGACCAATGGCAAGTGTCAGTAAATCCCAGCGAGGGTGCTGGTTTTCTCTTCCTGGCCCATTCTTTTCCTTGGGCTAGGTCAGGTATCGGCCAAACCGGTTAGTTTTTCCTGTGGATATGTAGGTAGCAAAGGTCATGATAGTGAAGCTGTGCTGACTGCCTCAAACAAGACAGCTCCTTATTATCAACCCCACAGTTTCCCATTTGGGCGAAGAGACACCCTTCACCACAGTGATACATAGATGCAGTGATCGGTAGCACCCAGGGATAGCCAACTGGCAGGCTGTGGGATTGATAACAAAAATGTGTAGCGTTTGTAAAGCATTTTCTGTGTGCAGAGTGCTTCACATCTATTATTTTCTTACAACAACCCTGTCAGGCGAATATTATTTCTCATTCATATTGCATCTGGGAAGCTGAGACTGAAAGGACGCAGGTTGCCTACGGCCATCTACTGCATTCATGGCGGAGGCAAGACTCAGACCAGGGAAGTCCTGATTCACTGCTACACCAGCTTTTGGGCTCTGCTAGCAGTTTTAATGGCAGTTTTAATTCTCTCTCTCTCTCTCTCTCTCTCTCTCTCTCTCTCTCTCTCACACACACACACACACACACACACACACACACACACACACACACACACACACACACACACACACACACACACACACACACACACACACACACACACACTTTTATTCAAGGACCAGTGCTGGCAGAACGTGAGGCACACACTCACTTTGCACACTGGTAGAGCTTGAGTCACATGCTCCGTTTAGCTGCATAGTGCAGTGGAGGCAAACAGCAGGAGAAGACTGAGGGCCAGCCCAGCCATGAGGCTGGTTGAAGCTGTTGGCTCAGGTGCTGGCCTGGTGGAAGTGGCAAGTTGGTGGGGGTGCCAGCACCCTCTACCCATCTGTGCCCCACCCAGCCCATCACCTCACCCGGCAGCTCCATCCTTGTCTCATATGCTCAGAGGGGACAGGATGGCATACTTTGTAGTGCAGAGGCTACAGCTCTGCTACCGCTTCTTGTCCACCAACCAACAGAGAGAATACTGGGAGCGAAGATGTTCCACTCCTAGCATTCTTACCATCTGCCACTTTACACAAAGCAATGGTGGAGCTGGGGAAGTGAGTGCACAACAGTGGGTGTGCATGCTGGCAAAAGTGGGGGTGGGTGGCAGGTTGCCTTGGACTGCCCTAGGAAGCCTGTCCCCTTCGTGTTTGGCTGGTCAATTCCCTGGAAACACACTTGTAACGCTGTGGGATGCAAATTGCTGGACTAGATGGGCCGTTGGTCTGATCCAGCAGGGCTTTTCTTATGTGCTTAACATTGGCAAGAAAACTGTGCATGATGCTGAAGAACCAACCATATTACAGCAGTGGCATGGCGGCTGTTCTCAACTTCTGCTGGTAGAGAGGTAATAAGTAGGGGTAAAAACCCTGCCTCAGGAGAACAGTGCCTGTCTGCCATTGGTTGCTCACCAACAGTGCCTGTGTGCCATTGGTCGCTCACCATCACATGGGAGGCGTCTGTGCAGGCACTGGACGGAGCTGTAAGACAGACTCCATGTCATGTAGCACTTCACCAAATGGCATGAGAAGCTGCCACACAGCTAAAGGTCATGTGAAAAGAGATCCTAACCAGCCATTAGCCCAACAGAAGAAACGAATGGGCTTTATTTGCTCTGATGTGTCTCCTTTTCTTTCCTCTGGCAAATTATTGCAGTTGCATTGGCTGAGTTATCCTGTCCCACGGTTACTTTTTCATTTCAGCAAACTGGTTGTTGACGCAATGGTTTTTTCCTGTTAATCATAGGGCAGGCCTGGCTCCTCCGCAGCTGAGTCACCAACTTATGCTAGAGGGGTTCTTGCTCAAAGGCGACTCAATATGGGGCTTGAGGACCCCCTGAAGAGAAATGGTCCTCAGGAGCAAACATGTGCTTTCATCTAGCAGAGCACTAATCTAGGGCTGGAACACAGAGATGGAGACATGGAAGTGATCCACCAAGGACAAGAATAACAGCAAAGGTGATGAATTCTTGGCAACGAATTATGGCCTATTCAAATGTCATGTTTTCCAGCTTATGTATACAAAGTGGTTCTGTTAAATACATTTTCTTACATGGCATCTAAACCCGTGTTCCCTATTTCTTACAAAACCTTTTTTTTTGTTAGCTATCTTGGGGTCTACCAAAACAAAAGTGAGTTATAAATTGAAAAATAAAATAAATGACTGATGTGTCTTTCCACTGCACAGAATAATAAAAAGCTATGCACCACATCACCAGATGTGGCAGTGGTGATTGGCTTAAGGGACTGGACTCATGTGTGTGTCAATGTGCAAGTGGGTATGTGCCTGCTGGCACTTCCCCCGCCCCTAAAGTGTTCTCAGCATAACCTGTGATTACATATATAATCGTACAGATGTAATGTGTATGATCACACCTATGTATACACATGTAATGCATACATGTGCATACACATGTAATGTGTATACACATTGCATACACATGTAAGGCGTACACATGTAATACACATGTAAGTGTGTACAGCTAAAAAAAGGAATGGTAAAAAAAGAGCAAAACAAATTCAGGGAAAGTGGGTATTAACTAAAGCAAATAGGAGTGTTGATGTGCAGGGACAGTGTGCCTCTGAATAGCAGGTACTGCTGGAAACAAACGGGGGGGGGGGGTGTTATTGCCCATCATGGTCTTCTTGTAAATTTCCCAGAATTGCCTGGTTGGTCACAGTTGGAAACAGAATACTGGGCTAGATGGTTCTTTGGTCTGATCTAGAAGGCTTTTCTTATGGTCTTAGGAGCTTAACAAGGTCATGGGGTAGGTGAACGTTTGAAATGATATGTCTTTAGCACTGATGTGGGGATACATTTTTATACAAACTTTCCATCTAATCTGCAGTCTTTCTGCAGTCTTGATGCAAGATCAAATACATTCAGAGCTTTCCAGGAAAATGGTACTGTACAGCAAAAGTGAAAGTTAGTATACACAGGTGTCCTCCTTCCTGACCCTTTTTGAGCAATGGAACGTATTTTACATTCTTAGGGACTGTAGCATATTGTCCCATTTATCAGTCACCATTTCCTACAAAAACAGCAGCTTCTAATCATCACACAATGACACCATGCACAGAGCATCCAAAAATGGTATTAGTTGCATCAAAATCCAGTGATCAACAGTACCAGTCAGAATGCATGCTATCCAAGATATCAAACACCACACTTTAAAAAGACAACAGAAGCACACTTTAAAATAACACAAAAACCTACTGTGTACAGTTAAAAATTAGTAAAATATCAGACTGGCTTTGTTCCTGACATCATTAATGGATAATTCCCAACATCATTAATTGGTCTTGATACTAAGTACCTTCCACCCTGCAACTGAGCAATCCAGATCATTTTCCATAAGCACATGTGTGAAAAATCCAATTGCACACGTGAAACAAAAAAAAAAGAAAAAAGATTCATCGCTGTTGTTTTTTCATGGGCCTCTAGTTTTCTAGAGGCAACTCCAAGTACATTGCAGCTGTTGTTATGTAAAGAAGGCAGAGTGTGTTGCCTTGAACAATTTGCTGGGTCTGTGTTTGGTGTGTCAGGCCAACGCCCCCTCACTCTTGGACAGCCCTTCTAGGCTGCCTGAATTTTTACTGGGGATTGTTCAGCTGTAGGAACCGGAGGCAAAGGGTCCTGCAGTTTATCAAGGGCTCCTTTCCTCGGAGGTTTGGAAGGTGCCTCCCCACAAGGCAGGCTGACATCCACTCCGTTGGTCTGAGCAATCCCGCCGGAGCTCCCTTGTTGTCCCTCCTCAGAGGCTCTGGGGTCTGTCTTGGCTCTTGCACTGATGTCTGTTTTTGATAAGTGAGTATTGGAGTCTGGTGTCTCCTGGGAATCCGGCGGCAAGGGAAGGCAGGGTGAGGTCATGCAGCTTTCCACTGAATGTCTTTTCTCTGTTTTTGACTGTCCCAACGATTCTGACCCTTCAGCACACGGCAGCGTTTTGGTTCCCTCAGAAACTGTCTCCCCCCTCGTTGGTTTTATCTCTGTCCACACCAAAGCACCAAGTTTCTGGAAAGGAAAACGAGGTTGGTGTTAACCAGGGGGACACAAGCAGTGAGAAGATGTGGCTGTGAGCTGAATGAGTGAGCCATTAGCTCAATGCTGGCATGGCATGGCATGGCATGGCATGGGGCATGGCATGGCATGGCATCTCTCTCTCTCTCTCTCTCTCTCTCTCTCTCTCTCTCTCTCTCTCTCTCCCCTCTGGCCAACAAAGGCCTGCGTTTTGAGAGCTGGGAGTCACAGAAGAAAGGCTGAGCCGTCAGCTCTTCTGATTTGTGAAATGGGGAAGGACATGGACATTTCAGGAGAGAGGCAACTAGTGACAGGGAAATGGAACTTAAGTATTGAGCTTCCTGCCCTCCTCCTCCTCCTCCTCCTCACCCAGTGCCAGTTTGCAAGAGTTCTCCTGCCCACAATGTGTGTGCCTTGCATTTATTTCTGCTGGGTAAAGTCTATTCTCATCAGATTTCATTTCTTGCTTCATGAGTTGCCATGGTTACAATTTGAAACCTTTGCTTTTGCAAGCCAAAGGGATTTATGGCTACTTCCCAAATGACTTTGGCCACGATGGTCACATGAGGAGAATACGATGCAAATCAAAAACAAAGCAGAACAAACAAACAAACAAACAAACAAACAAACAAACAAGAATCGCAAACAAATAGGATACTGTCTCCTGTTCCCTGGTGGTTGTTCCCTTTCCCCTCTCCCCCGGCCCCACTGTCACACCCTCCATATCTTGTCCATCTACTGTTACATGTGTGAAGGTAAAACTACACAGGACATTAAATGCATCATTGCATACAGTTTTGCCTTCCCAGTACAGTATTTGCAAGCATCAGCCACAGAGGGCTGCAATCTGGATTCTGGCTGTGGTGCAGAGGTCGGGGTATTTTAACTGTTTATTTCTGCACTTTTTTTCTTCACGGAAAACCATCCCCCACCCCAAAGCAGCTATTTATCCCTGGGCCATTGTAGCAAATGGCACTTTCAGGGTTAAATAGGTACTTCAGGGGGTGAATAAGTCCTTATCCAACACCCCTAACTCTATACTATGGTCCTGATCCAAATGATGACCCTGAGCAGCTGCTACTTGCTAGTAAAGGCAAGTTTCTAACTACACAATGGCACACTTAATGTCATGTGTGTCTTGTCCCTAAATCCACTCAGCATAGCAGCACTGTAGCATTCTAGGCAGCCTGGCTACTGCAATCCATGCACTAGTTATATCCAGCTTAGACTACTGCCATGTGTCACATGCAGGGCTCTCCGAGGCAGCTTCTGATAGTGCTAAACACTGGTTTAGCACCACATCTGTATCAGGTTGCTGAGAAACATTCCAAAAAGGAATGGATTGAGAAAGTTTGGTGTAGAATGCTAAGAAATCAAATGATAACTTTGAAATAACTTTCTACAGCTTTTCTGGAGGGTTAGTATCAGGAGGAGATGCTAGGGGACAAGTTATGGTGTCCCACAGGGCTCTAGTTTGAGCCTCTGCTTTTGAACATCTACATGAAACCGCTGGGTGAAGTTATCTGGAGGTTTGGTGTTGAATGTAATCAATATGTGGATTATTGATTATCTAATTATACATCTGTTTGCTTTCCTCAGGGGGAGAAGTTCTGAACTGGTGTCTGGAGGTGGGGATAGTCTGGATATGGACAAACAAGCTGAAATTAAATTCGGACAAGATGGAGGTTTTCCTGGTTACAAGATCTGCTGATACAGGGTTGGCGGATTGCCCTGTTCTCAGTGGGTTTACCCTCCCCTTGTATCAGGTGGCAAGAGTTCTGACGGTAAAGTCTTTGCAATCATTCTGTGCCTTCCTTACTCAAGCTGCTTTGGTTGCCAGTCTGCTTCCAAGCACAATTCAAGGTGCTGGTTAATGCCCTCAAAGCCTTAGAGCCAGGGCATCGAAGGACCACCTCTTCCACAAGCCTGTCCATCCTGTAAGATCTTGGAAGGAGGCTGTCTTGTGGATTCTGCCACCACTGTTGGAGGCTTGGTGAGTGTCAGCCATGAGAGGACCGTCACTTTTTCACCCGGCCGTAACAGAATTTTATAGTTTTATCCCGTTAAAAAGTTGTCTCTGTGTTCTGTTATTTGTATTGCAGTCGGCAGTTCGATTCCGCGCGACGGCTCCTGCCAACCTAGCAGTTTGAAAGCAAGAAATTGCAAGTAGATTAATAGGTACCGAGTCAGCGGGACGGTAACAGCGTTCCATGCGCCTCGGTGTTGAGTCATGCCGGCCACATGACCATGGAAACGTCTTCGGACAGCGCTGGCTCTTCGGCTTTGAAACGGAGATGAGCCCCGCTCCCTAGAGTCGGACATGACTGGACTTAATTGTCAAGGGATACCTTTACCTTTACCTTACTTCTTTTGTTATTTTTGCTTGTTAACCGTATTGGTTTTTAAATGTTTTGTAAGCCACCCTGAACCCTTGCAGAGAAGGAATGGATATACATTTTTAAAATAAACAATAATAAATAAATAAGCATGTGTATGCGGAGAGCATGGAAGTGGCACCTGGCATATCAATTATGAGAAAGTTGGAAACCATGTATGGATTACTGGAAGAGGATGATACTATCGAACCATCTGGAGAAGAAATCCTAAAAATTCTTTAGAATCTCTCGATGAAAGGCTGTGACACTTTCTGTGATTTTTTTTAAATATTCAGCCCCTTGTTCTTAGTTCTATATTTGAATGGCACAGGTAGGAAGGTATTTATGTACATATGATGTCCTGTACTGATATTTTGAGTTTATATATAAAGTTACAGGATTAAATGTGGACTGTCTCTCTTCTCTCTTCTCCACTGGCCTGTTGTCTCCATCTCGTCCCTCCTGCCTTTGTACAACTTAGAAACATTTTTCTCTTCTCCAAATGTGATATTGTGGGCAAAGCTCATTACCACACCATGATCAAAATCGAGGAAAGCCACAAGAGGCCAGATTAAAATGGTTGTGGGCAGGGCCTCTGAGAGGGGGGTTAAGGGGGTAAATTGTACCCAGGCCCAGGGCCAAAACTGGGTTAAAAAGGGGGCCCAGGAGCATAAAAGGGATTTGCCAGGATTTGCCTCACTCTTTGCTTCTGCTGCAGAGGTGGCCAGACTGCATGTCTGTGTCCTGCGACCTGGTCCTACAAACCTTGTTACGGCAACAAAGTAGTACCTTGCCAAATCCAGTATTTCAGACCCTGCCTTTTTAAGGCCCAGGGCCAGTAGTAAGACAGCATGAGGGCCATTTGCTAATACCAAATGCTGGCTGTCCTAACAGGCACGATAACATTCCCTAGTGCTAGAACAATGTATCGGAAACCTTAGGATAAACACATCCTTTTGGCTTCCTGCTGACTGTTAATAGCACAGGATACACATGTTCTTACCTTCCCTTGGTAGGGGACACAGGGAGTTGCTCTGGCATTGTACTGATATTTGAAAGTGAGTTGCTCTTGGAAAATTCTCGGAAGGCTGTTCGGTGTTCGGGGACATGCGAGTGGAACTGTAAGAGAGAACGGTGAGATTCACAGTGGAAATCAGGGACAGGACGTTTTTGCCCATCCAGCCTTAACCAGATTTGCAGCTGAAATCACACAGGACAACAGATTGCTAGCAGGATGGGTATGGGCTGCAATCCCCCCATTGCAGTATTACCTTTATTTCATGTTTAGATAGTAAACAAGATGCTTGTTTTCTATGTTCATAATAAGAAAAAAACAAGGAAATAATTTATCTGGATATTATTCATTCTAGGGCAGGGGTTCTCAACCTTGTTGGCCAACTGTACCCCCATCACGGTCTGTGTGACCAACTGTACCAACTGATAATTATCTAATTTGCAGTGGTGGCTATGGCCGCTCCTTGGAGGGGTTTGCTGCGGCTTGGAGGGGGGTTACGAAGGGTTGTGAACGGCTCGCTGCTCTCAAGGCCGTGGTGAGCTCCAGCCCTCGGTCCTTGCAGAGCCCCAGGCCGTCTTGCAGCTCGCTGATGTGCGGGCATGGCTACGGCGCTGATGTCGGACATGCAGACATGGGGGCGGAGCTTCGACGCCATTTTTCAGAGCTCCAAAAAAATTCAATTTTCTTAATTAATTATGCAAATTAAAAAGATAAGGGGAACCATCGTGCGTACCCCCGCCTGATGGTTGGCGTACACCTAGGGGTACACGTACCACAGGTTGAGAACCCCTGTTCATGGCAGTCCCAAATAAAGACCATATTTTGGTGAGGATTATTATTTTTGATGTGCATCACTCTGGTATCTGTGATGAAGGGTGAGATATAAATATAATCAATCAGTTTGAATGAGGTTTCCACAGAAGCACAGAAGAAGGGCCTTGCTAGATCAGACCAAAGGGCTCTCTAGTTGAATGTCAGCTGTTAATGACATAGGACAGAGGTTCCCAGCCCAATCCTAACTAACCCCCCCCCCGCTGATGCAACCATGCCAGCAGAGCATGTGCTGCATCCAGCGGGGGGGGGGGGCATCCAGAGGTCACAAGGCAAGGGAATGTTTGCTCCCTTACCTTGGGGTAAGCCTGTGTTACCCCAATGGGTCTCTTCAGATCTGCACCTACTATTTTGCTAGTACAGAACTGAGGAAAGCAAGGGAGAGGGGATGAGGGGAAAAAAGGGGTTTGGATCCTGGCGCACCCCAGTAACACCAGGATCCACCCCTCCCTACCCCATTACACCTCCCACCTGCCCCCCTCCCAGATGCTCCCCCATTCCTCCCCTTCCCCGTTCCTCTCACCGCCGGCTTAACTGCAGTTCTGTTGGTAATCAGCTGCGGCAGTGGGCCTCCAACACTGCCACCATTTGTAGCAGCGGTTCTGGAGTGGCTGCTGGCAGCGGGCGCCACTATAAGTCCATTTATTTTATTTATTTATTTTTCACATTTTTATACCGCCCTTCCTCCAAGGAGCTCAGAGTGGTGTACACATTTCCTCCCCTCCTTTTTGTCCTCACAACAACCCTGTGAGGTAGGTGGGGCTGAGAGATAGTGACTGGCTCAAGGTCACCCAGGAAGCTTTGTGGCTGAGCAGGGATTTGAACCTGGATCTTCCAGGTCTAAGTCCTACTCCCAAACCACTGTGACCGTGGCTCTGCTGTTCCGCTGTCGTAAAGCCCAGTTAGGATTGGGCTGTTAATTATGTGCTGTGTGAAGAAGTACAGGTGGGCCCCCATATCCACTGATTCGCTATCCACGGTTTCAGTTATCCACGGATCGTGGGGACCCCCCCAGGCTTTTACTTTTTTCCCAGTAAGCTTCGTTTCTTCCTTAAACAAACAGGAGAAGCAGCCTCTGGCTGCTTATTACAGGCAAGTAGAACGGGACTAAGTCCTAGAGAGGCTCTGCAAGGTTAACAGAAACCTTGCAGAGCCTCTCTAGGACTTAGTCTCATTCTACTTGCCTGCAATGGAGGCTGCTTCTCTGTTTGTTTATTCCTTAAAACAAAGCTTGCTGAAAGAAAAATAAGAGCTGGGGGGGGGGGGTGCCTGCCCACAGGGGAGGCAGGGCGGGGGTCCCTCAGGAAACCATGGAAGGGGTGTTCGCACCTATCCACTTTTCAAGTATCCACGGAGGGGCCTGGAACATATCCCCAGCGGATATGGGGGGAGTACTGTACTTTCTATCTGTCCAGAATTTCCTGCCAATCAATTTCATAAACTATATCTACCCACTTTCTCCACACCACACACAGCCCTATAAACCTACTCTCTTCTCACTAAACAGAGCCCTTCCTGTCTCTAAGCCATAGATTTTACATGGGTCTCATGCATCATGTCTAATTTGGCCATGAGATACATACAGTACTCCCCCCATATCTGCTGGGGATATGTTCCAGGTCCCTCCGTGGATACTTGAAACCATGGATAAGAGCGAACCCCCCTTCCATGGTTTCCTAAGGCCCCCCCGCCCTGCCTCCCCTGTGGGCAGGCACCCCCCCCCCAGCTCTTATTTTTCTTTCAGCAAGCTTTGTTTTAAGGAATAAACAAACAGAGAAGCAGCCTCCATTGCAGGCAAGTAGAACGAGACTCTGCAAGGTTTCTGTTAACCTTGCAGAGCCTCTCTAGGACTTAGTCTCATTCTACTTGCCTGCAATAATTATCCTGTTTGTTTAAGGAAGAAACGAAGCTTACTGGGAAAAAAGTAAAAGCCTGGGGAGGGGGGGCTGCGATCCGTGGATAACTGAAACTGTGGATAGCGAATCTGTGGATATGAGGGCCTACCTGTACACCAATGGATTCCGACTGGAGAATCTCTGTGTGGTAGATTCTCCCACCTGGGCTCCAAGAGCAACCAAAGATCTGCCACTTTGCAAGCTCCAAAACGGAAATGAGTTGTTTCTTGGACTTCTTCTAGGGAGGGTCTGTTTCTTTAGAAAATCAAGACAGTTTGCTCAGCAAATCCCTCTTGTTCTCAAAGTGTCTCTGAAGATTGTAAGCCAAAATCTGGAAATGTTAAGAGCTCATTCCATCTTGTTTTGTTCTACTTTTGCTCCAAGCACTCATGCCTGAAGAATTTTGTCAGATTTGAAAGTTTGCCACACTTGTAACCAACTGACTGATAAAATAAATTATTCTGGCTACAGTGTTTCATACTTGGTGGTACCAACAAGTCTACCTTACAAGCTTGAAAAAAGGCAGCCAAACCCTCCCCTTTCAATTGGCACAGGCAGTTATTGTTCTAAAGCTCCTGCTCTTGGGGGTGCTAGCATTATTTCAACTAAGAACCACACTATGCATGCAGCGATATCACATGGTACAGTCCTTCCTGGACTGCATCACGTCAGACAGCAAGTGGTTAAATGCATTTCTGAATGCTCCCAAATGTAGAAAACCAGCACATCGAGAACAGTTCAAGCCTAATCCTATCTCTATTGTCGTTTTCCGCATGCAAGGAGTTAGGGGAGCATTCAGAAAAGTCACCAGATCCTATCCCCATTTGGTCTGGAGGTCTCCTCGTTCATTTGTCCCCTTCCCTTGTTGTAGTGCGGGGAGGCCCCAATGGCCCTCCTCGGATCTCCGCCTGCAGTTTGAATTGGCAGTCCAATAAGGGCTCTAGTCTACATTGTGATTTTGCTGAACATGTTGAGAGATAGTTTCTCGGCACCAAGATTGCTCTACAAATAGGAACAGCAGCTCTTCCTTGGACTTGTAAAACAAAACATCAGAAACACAACAGAAGTTGAAAGTGAGTTCAGAGGGCTTATAACACAGGAGAACTGGGCAAGTAAACCCTGCATGAGAGAGGAGTTGAAGGAAAACAGGACTAACACCTCCTCTTTGAGGTACTACCTGCTTATGCCTATTTCAACACAGCCACAGGCCTGGTGTTAGCAGATGGGCAGCTGCAGGGCCCAATCACCCCAGGGGAGCTCTCCACTGATGTCTGTCCGGGGGCCCAATGGGGAGGATAAGGCCCTGCTGGCAACTGAGGACTGCTGGATAGATGGCTTCCCCCCCCCCCTTATGTCGGTGGCAGTGTTACAGTAGATCTTTTTTAAACTTTAGCAGCTGCCTGGCAGCCACAATAATGCCATTCAAGCTGTCCTAGCTGCTAGCTGCCATGTTTCTCCTCCACAATGCCCCATGTAATGTAGCAGGGTGGCTGCTGGCTACGGCGACACTGTTGGCCCTTTGCTGAGCCCTCCCCACATCTATAACACCTGTCCACCCAGGTAGGATGGAGTCCGCTGGAGGGCACTTCCCCCTCAAACCTGAACATAAGAAGAGCCCTGCTGGATCAGGCCAAAGACCCATCTAGTCCAGCTTCCTGTATCACACAGTGGCCCCACCAGATGCCTCAGGGAGCACAAGACAACAAGATAACCTGTTTCTAGTTGTCACTCCCTTGCACCTGGCACAAAGAAAACCCACTCCTACAACCAGGAGGTTGCTTATCCCCATCATGGCTTGCTATGCCCTGCATAGCTAAGTCCTCTCCAGCCTTTTCAGGGTGCCTTTGCCCATCCTAGAAGAAATGGTTTCTTCCACTCTAGATAGCAGACTAGTTTAGAATACAAGTGAAAGAACTAAAGACTTTAAAAAAAATTAAAGCTGAAAATATAAAGGGCACTAAGATATCTCTGGCTCTAGCCTGGAAGCCATGTTTGGTTGGAGCATCCCAGTGCACGTATACTGTGTACAGGTGTATACATGCGATGGTCTACTCACACGCTGCATGCTAGTTCTTTCCATTAAGTGCTTCCCATGATGTAGGAATTCTGCAAGAACCAGCCCTGGAAAGTTAGGAACATAGGAACCACACAGCCTTATACTGAGTCAGACCATTGGTCCAGCTAGCTCAGTATCGCCAACACCGACTGCAGCAGCTTGTCAAGATTTCAGACAAGAACATTTTCTCTGCCTTGCCTGGAGACTTGACCTCGGAGCTACCACTGAGCTACATATGGCCCCTCCCCACTGTGATTATGGATAACAAAGGCCAATGGCATTGTAGGCTTTGGAACAGGACCTTTATTAGGAAATGCCGAGCCTAACGTGCTTGCATTTAGCAGAGTGCAGCAGCACGCTTGCTCCAAGGTTGTTCGCCGTCAAAAGTAAAACACAAACAAGGCAGATGTCCACCACCAAGACTGTATTGACAAATTATGTACAGATAAGCAGCTTCAGCAAAGCAATACCTTGTACAGCATATACAAAACTCCAACTCAACGGCATAGACTCCAGCTCTCTCAAACTCCACACAATACCCCCACACAGGTAGGCTCTGCCAGCCTCCTTATATAGTGCTTTTACACCAATCACAGTGGAGATTGATGCATCTCATTATCTATTGCATCAGCTCTTTCCACAGGTGCTTTGTCACAGTGATTCAGCATTTTCCTCCTCTATTTCACTTTCACTTTTCATTGCATCACTTTACATTACATAGAGAGAGAGAGAGAGAGAGATACATACACAGAGTTCTTGGTTGCTATGCCTGCCCAAACATCAGGGCCCTGCACTATTCAGACTGGAAATTTCTTTTGATCATTTGGTAAACTAACCCTGACAACCTTCACTTCCAAGTCCAGGAAAGCAAGAACTCTCGCTACTCAGCTTTGGCATGGTTCACTTATTGGTAACTGATGCTTCAAGGAGACAAAAGACACATAGCATGATGAGAAGAGCCCTGCTAGATTTGACCAAATAATAAGATCCACATAGTCCAGCATTTTGTTTCCAACAATGGCCAACCAAATGCATCTGGAAAGCGTACAAGCAGGACAACAGCCCTCCCTGATATCTGTCCCCCCAGCACCTGCTATTGAGAGGTCTACTGCTTCTCAACACGGAAGCTCCATCAAGTGGTGCAAATTTGTTTAAAGGTAAAGGTGACCCCTGACAATTAAGTCCAGTTGCGTCCAACTCTAGGGTGTGGTGCTCATCCCCATTTCAAAGCCGAAGAGCCAGCGTTTACTTCTGTTTTAAAACCACCGTCCGTCCTGAGATATTTCCTTTTGCTTCGCCGCACAACTGGCTTTGCAGGTCTGCCTTCCACTGACTTCTCCATAAAATTTCAGCACCGGCTCACTCCGATCTGGATGGCAGCTGGCTGAGCTACACCAGAAGCACACACCAAGAGCACGACACCTCCGGGCACACACCCCAATGCTTACAAGAGGAAAAGGATGACTTTCATATGTTGGCGTGTTTATCACAAAGCCTGGTGTTCGCAAGGCAAGCTGTCAGTCTGGATTTGGGCTGAAGCTCCAAGAAGCAAGAGGGCAACTGCCATGAAGACAGAGGGCTCAGCAGAACTGTTCCTTAAGAGCCTATTAGCAACGAGATATTGTGGAGGAAGCAATCGCAGTCCTTGTGAGTCTGACTTTTGAAGGCAGTGGACATGAGCTCTGGCATTGGATGCCTGGGCCAGCGCTGTGGTCCTCATTAGAGGAAACAAAGAGATACTCGCCTGCTCGTCTTTTTCCTGGGCATTGAGACAGATCCACAGGGCTGAAAAGGACATCCTAGGTCACCAAGCCGAATGTGAATGCATTGTGGCTGGATTCGCTAGTCCAGCTCTTAAGCCACTCCTGACAGTTGCTTATCCAGCCCCTTCCTATGACCTACTGAGCCACAGAAGAAACTGTGCCTGTGGGCCAGATCTGAATGGTGGAACCTCTTCAGGCTTCAAGCCGGAAAAACGGTGGTGATAGAGAACTGTCAAGTATGCACAGTGAGGGGGGAGGGGGGAAGATGGTAAGTCAATGCAGGACAGCAGAAGCCTAAATACAAGTCGTTTCATACGTAAGCAGTAATGCAATTGAATAACTGAAAACAGACGAGGCTCCCAGTGTCTACATTCTGGCAGATCTGCAATGATTCCCCACCCTCTTAGAACCCCTTAACACCTTATGGCTTGTAACCTGTGATGGTCTTTTCCTCCATGAATTTTCCTCCAAACCCCTTTTAAAGGCATCTACGCCAGGTGCCATCACCACATCTTGTGGCAAGGAGTTCCACAGATGAATTCCACAAGGAACATCTTGAACCTTGCATATACAGTAACTGTATGCTAAGCTGAACTGAAGAGCATTCTGTAAAGGGTTGCAGTGACTTAGCCCTAGAGGGTGGGGAACACAAAAGAGCTGATCAGTTACATCAAATTACTGCATCAATTTCAAGTTTCAATTTAATTTGGGACTAGAAAGCATTTCTGTTTACAAGTATCGGAGATGTTCTATTACATAACGTAAATCAAATGGATAAATATTAACATTGTAGTAGCAACATCTGAACAGCCTTGCTTTGTGTGGGGGCAAGGGAGATTTTTTTTTTCTCATTAGTCTTACCTATTCCTTGGGAAGGCAACAGCGTACTGCTGTACTTAACTGGCCGAGACAACCTACAACTTGGCCTCTGGAAATCACTTCTCTGAGTGCTCTGCTTGTCATAAGGTGGTTTAGGAGGAAGATGCCCGGCAGGTTCACAACATGGCCACCACTGGTCCTTTCCAAGCAAAGAGAGAAACATAGTTGTCAGTACTCGAGATGCAGAGATGCTGCACAGATCTTCCATGTCTACTCTCATTTTGACTTCAAACCATATAGGCCACCCGCCTTACCTGCTTGGCCTTTGTACCCTCAGTGTCCACGTAAAGTACTGGCTCATTGAAAAACCTGGCGTTGGTTGTAATGCATTTTGTATGGTGTGGTTGAGGGTTATTGCGCCACTCGAGTGTGGAGCACTGCTGCTGCTGTTTCTTTGGTGTGTATTCACGGTGGATCCTTTCTAGAATATTATTTCGTCCTGGAAGTCCAGTGTTAAATATTCTGTAGGTATCTGGGCTAAAAAAAAAAGCAAGTAGGCAGAGGGAATTTACTTCTCTCTAGATAGACAAGACTGTTTCCCCCTACTTAATGTAACAAACAGTTTAAAAAAAAGAAAAAGGAACGTTTGTTAAAATACCTTTCCATCGTGGAATTCTAATCACTAAAGTTGCATTCTTTCAT
The DNA here is from genome assembly GCA_026170595.1 of Plestiodon gilberti rubricaudatus. NCBI lineage: Eukaryota > Metazoa > Chordata > Lepidosauria > Squamata > Scincidae > Plestiodon > Plestiodon gilberti. The sequence goes on from JANXHW010000001.1 coordinate 10,379,870, forward strand.
CCATTTAATCAGCAAATTAATCAACTCAAGCATTGGCTGGTTAATTGATGGAGGGCATTTTTTATTCTTTTTACTTTTGAGGCTTTTTCAGTTTTCTAATCGCATAATAACTTATAGTGGCAACTACATACCGTATTTCTTCGATTCTAAGACGCATGTTTTTTCCCAATTAAGCATTTCAAAAAATGGGGTGCGTCTTAGAATCGAAGATCTCCAAAAAGCACCCCAAAATGCCATTTCCTTACTTACCAGGGCTTGGGGGAGCTTCAGGGAGGTCTGCGCGACCCTCTGCAGGCCTCCCCGATCTTCATTTCAGTGAAAAACGGCGATTTTCAGCCATTTCCGGTTTTCGCGAAAACCGGAAGTGGTAGAAAATCACTGTTTTTCACCAAACTGAAGATCGGGGAGGCCTGCAGAGGGTCACGCAGACCTCCCTGAAGCTCCCCCAAGCCCCGGTAAGTAAGGAAATGGCATTTTCTGGTGGACCGCAAAGGCACTGCTCAAAGGCAGTGAGGAGATCGCCAGCTGCAGCGCGGGGCATGCTGGGGCGAGCTCTCAGGTTCAGGAAGAGAGAGCTCGCCGCTGAGCAGAGGGGGCAAAATGGCGTGGTAAAAATCGGATCGCCGTGGCAGGCAAGCTGGGGAGAGTTGGTGCTGAGCAGACAAATTGAAGGAAGGTGGTGCGTCTTGCAATCGATGTTTTTGTTTTCTGCTGGTGTTCCTGAAATTAAGATGTGCCTTAGAATCGATGGCGCCTTAGACTCGAAGAAATATGGGTATATTAAAATTCAACAAAGGGAATATACAACAATATAGGGGAGGTAAAAAGAAAAAAGAAAAAGAAAGCAGAGGGGATGTGTATAGTGGGAAATAGGGAGAGGGAGTATAGCAGGCAAGGAGTTTAAATATGTTTCCTCTCTCAACACGTTAACAGTACTGTACAATCCTATATATGAAATAAGTCCCCCATACTCACAGGTAAGTTTGCATAGGATTGCAACCTAAAGGTCCAATCCTAACAAGCCTTCCAGCGGTGGTAGGTGCTTTACGTCAGTCACAAAGCACAACACGCCAGAAGTGATGAGGTGCCCCAGGTAGGATCACATAGGGGGTGGGAGGGGGCAGGGGGTAGGTGGAACAGGGCAGGGCTTGAGCAGAATGGGGCGGCAATGGAGGTGGGGATTAGGGCGGATCAGTACTGGGAAGGGGGTTAGGGTTTAGTGGCAATGGCATCTGCCAAATCCAAGCCCCCTTGCCGGGCTCAATCTGCCTTCATGGGTCCACGCAGACTTGCGCCAGCAGAGCAGGGGGTTACCATGGGGTAAGGGAACAAATGTTCCCTTGGCCCAAGGAGGCCTCCAGAGGTCCCCGCAGGATGCAGCAGACGCCCCATTGGCTGCATCGCTGTGCAGGGAGACACGTTGGGTTGTGCTACCCTTCTACTATTGTCTGTGTCTCCAAGTACCTTGCAGATAAAACAATGAAAAGCAATCAAAGTGGAAAGGCTTCTAATCTAACCATGAAGATCAATAAGTAAGGACCAAATGTAAAGGCATCACATGCTCTCAAATAGCAAGGTTACACGGCATGTCCACCCATTCTGCAATTTTAATAGGCAGGGCAAATTCTGATCAGTGAGGGCCAAGCTAGATGTGATGTGGGGGACCATACATCACAAAGTTTTTAATAAGGATAAAAAAAAAACCTCCTGAGGTCTTTGCAGGAAGGGGAGAATACAAATTAGACAGATAACGCTTAGCACATTAAGCATTCAGATGGCTTCACATTCATGTCCTGAGTGATTCTTATAACAGCAAGGTAAAGAATGTCAATATTGTTCCCATAATGCAGATGGAGGGATTGAGACTGAGGAACTGGTTTAGGAATTAGGAACTGGTTGAAGGTGGTGGATTAGGAACTGGTTGAAGACCAGGAAACAGCGAATGGGAGTCAATGGGCAATTTTCACAATGGTGAGAGGTGAAAAGCGGTGTGCCCCAAGGATCGGTCTTGGGACCGGTGCTTTTCAACTTATTCATAAATGACCTGGAGTCGGGGATAGGCAGTGAGGTGGCCAAGTTTGCAGATGACACTAAACTTTTCCGGGTGGTGAAGACCAGCAGGGATTGTGAAGAGCTCCAGAAGGACCTCTCCAAACTGGGACAATGGGCAGCAAAATGGCAGATGCGCTTCAATGTAAGTAAGTGCAAAGTGATGCACATTGGGGCAAGAAACCAAAATTTCACATATACGCTAATGGGTTCTGAGTTGTCTGTGACGGATCAAGAGAGAGATCTTGGGGTGCTGGTGGACAGATCGATGAAAGTGTCGACCCAGTGTGCGGCGGCTGTGAAGAAGGCCAATTCCATGCTCGGGATCATTAATAAAGGGATTGAGAATAAAACGGCCAATATCATTCTGCCCTTGTACAAATCGATGGTAAGGCCACATCTGGAGTATTGTGTCCAGTTCTGGTCATCACACCTCAAAAAGGATATAGTTGAATTGGAAAAGGTGCAGAAAAGAGCGACCAGAATGATTCGTGGGCTGGAGCACCTCCCTTATGAGGAAAGGCTACAGCGTCTGGGGCTTTTCAGCCTAGAAAAAAGGCGCCTGAGGGGGGACATGATTGAGACTTATAAAATTATGCATGGGATGGAGAGAGTGGATAGAGGGAAATTCTTCTCCCTCTCGCACAACACCAGAACCAGGGGACATGCACTAAAATTGAGTGGAGGGAGAGTTAGAACAGACAAAAGAAAATATTTCTTTACCCAGCGTGCAATTCATCTGTGGAACTCCTTGCCACAGGATGTGGTGATGGCATCTGGCCTAGATGCCTTTAAAAGGGGTTTGGACAGATTCATGGAGGAAAAGACCATCACAGGTTACAAGCCATAAGCAACCTCCTGGTTTTAGAAGTGGGTTTTCTCTGTGCCAGGTGCAAGGGAGTGGCGACTGGACACAGGTATCTTGTTGTCTCGTGTGCTCCCTGAGGCATCTGGTGGGGCCACTGTGTGACACAGGAAGCTGGACTAGATGGGCTTTTGGCCTGATCCAGCAGGGCTTTTCTTATGTTCTTATGAGAAAGAGTGGCTTGCCAAGAGCCAGAGGTGAGATCTGCATCCGGGTCTTTCCAGTGGTGCTACATGCGTTCTCCAATGCTCCAACACTGGTATGCCTGATTTGTGGCCTTTCACCCAACTAGATATCAGTCATGCCCTTGTCTCATTCTTGATAAGCGGCTGTTCAGGAAGCTCTCGTTCTAAAATGAATGAGCCGGCCTGCCCGCACTCAACATTCCTCCTTACCATGCTTAGCGTTCCTGATCCTCTGCCTTCCCTGTCTCGCCCCCCTCACCTCCCCAGCAGCCTGTCTTCAATCACAGCCCTTCTCTCAGACTCTTTATTAATGACTTGCTGGGAACTCAGTCCGACACAACTGTCTCACTTCTATTCTTATCCTACTCAACTTATCAGCAGCCTCTGACATAGCAGGTCAACTCAACGTCTTCATCACCTCCACGTATACGATTTGCCCAACTCCCTCCTCTAATGGGTTTTTGTCTAACTTATCCAGAGGCTCTTCCCTCCTAGCATGCTAGGACAATGAACAGTTCTCCTGGCATCTGCTTCTCCAAAAGCTGAGACTCCCCCTTCTCTCTCCTCCACCCTGTTCTTATGTTTTATATTTTAGTAGTGCCCTATCACAAGGCAGTTTTGGGGTGCCATTAAAAATCTGCAAGGGGGTGAGGCATGTGGCTCAGTGGTAGGGCACATGCCCCGCATGCCTGAGATCCCAGGCTTGATCCCTAGCATCTCTAGGGAGAAAGTCTCCAGGGAGCCAATGGCAGCCACAACGCTGTAAGTTGCTGCCTGTAAGTAACATTGTGAGCCAAATGGACCAATGACCTGACTCAGCAGAAGGAAGCATCATATATCAGTAACTTAACTGACTGTTACTTTTTCTTAACTGTGTGTGTGGCAGAGGGGACAGGTGTTACTTGGATTTTCAACCTCAGGTACCAAATGTCTTCCACCGCTAAAACAATTTGCAAGGGACATGGAGCAGGAGTTCTGATATTAATTTTCTCCACCCTCCATGACAAAAATCAATGGTGAGCTTCTCTGAATATCACTGTCTTGCAGTATGATGCTGGTTCGCACATGCATTTATATCAGCGGATCCTTCAAATGCTTGCTGACTGCAGCTGAGGCCCAATTCAGGTGTACGGGAAGCAACACAGATCAGCACCAGATATACAACCACATGTTCTGCAGCTCCAAGATGTACGTTATTCATGTGAAGCAGCTTCCCACGTGGTCTGGACAATTGTTGCCTTGGCAACCACCCTACTCTACATTTTTGAGATTTGAACTGGTGCAGTTAACTTAAAATTACCCAGACTCAAGTGATACAAAAATCATAGGTACCGTAGCTGTGTTGGTCCATTAGAATTTTTTTTGGAAAACCACAGTAGAGTAATGCTTTTATTAGCCACTGAAAACGTCACAAGTGGCAAGCACACTTTCAAGTTCTGCAGAACAATTTCTTTCAGCACCGGGCCCAGTGGGTTCTTCCCTCCTCCCCTCCCACACCACCCATTTTGCTTAACATTCAGCCTGAAGAATTATGATTCTAGACTCTAGAATCTAGAGACCGCAAAAGCTCCTTCACTACTTTGTGACCAATAACTATATTAGGACTCTATTGTGTTTTTCAGACCTAAATGAGGAGCTGTTCAGACAAATGAGTTTCCCTCCCCCGGAACACCCTAGGAGCAGCTATCATTGAAATGACCTTCCACCCACACACCTATTGGAAGGGATGAATTGAGCCTCAGCGAGACTACTACAGGATCTCAAGCATATGAATATATTTTAACTGGGCCAAACGACATGTTACAACAACAAACACATGATTGGTTCTTGTGAACTTGTTTCCCCCCCCCCACACCCGATAGCAGCTATGGGGGGGAGGGATTGCAGCACTGGAGGGTTTTTCATCCTTTGCCATTGGTGCCAAAGGGAATGTCCCTTCTTGACAAATAGCAACCGTGCAGGGGTGTGTGTGATCCGGATCAGAAGTGTGACTGGGCAAAGCCCCCCTCCTCCAAACCGTTGCTCCACTCCAGATCGTCTCTCTGTGCAGCTGCTGCTGAGGGAAACGAAAATGAGCATGCAAAGGCCAATCACGTGCTGGTCATAACACGTCATTTGGCTCACTGTCTAGTACAGTGTTTTGCAAAACGTTTGATAGCTGAATTGAAAGCTGGCACCAACCACACTTTGCTGAAAATTCTAGACAAAATGCTTCTTGGTGTGCAAGAGTAAGAGTTCCCTAGGCTCAAAGGGGCAGTTCAGGATGACTTAGGCAAGAGATGCAACAGGATGGAAGCCAAGAGTGGGAGATTTTGTGATGGATTACTAAATTTCAGAACACACTCGTTGTTTGGGGATGATTGGTGCAGCAAACTGCTGGGGCAACTAGCATTCACCATTTTCATAAATCCCAGAATTATTACAATTGGTTTACAAGCATGAAGAAGCATGTATGCTGCTGCTGGCCGAGTGAAGAAGAAGAAGAATGGCTTGCTTGGAAATAACCACATGCACAGAATCACCCATGGAGCAATTCTGAGCTGTGTCAATCTGAGTCCAACTTTAGGGACAGGAAAACATGGAGTTGTTGTTGTCCATTGGCTCCTCAGAAGAAAAAAAAGCAGACGCCCCAAGGACTCTTCTTGAAAAATATCCATTGCACGAGTCTGCTCTGTGTTCCTCCCTTTCAGACAAGAAACCTTTTTCTCCAGGGAGGAATTTGGCCAAAGTCTGTATGGTTAGGGGAGGGGATACTACTGGTCATGCTTTCTGCAGGAACATCTGATTTCCCTCCCTTTCCGGAGGGTTGGCTGCACCAAGGTTAACGAAGGCACTTCCAGATGTGCTCCTTGTTGCTCCAGCCAGTTGTCGCTCCAACTTCCCACTTGCAAAATGGCAACACTTTCTTCCACTCTGCAGGAGATGCTGCATGTTTGGGGGACCCTCCCCTCCTCCCCCTCTAGTTTCTGTTGTAGGCATGCGTGTGTGTCTCCAAAACAATGCAACAGCAGTAATAACAAGAGCCCGTATGTATGTGGTCATTGCCTTGATATAGCGCTGTTCTAAAAAAAAAAAAAACCAAAAAAAACCAATGTGATAATTTAAGTGTGGAGAAAAGATAGATGGATGATGGCATCACGTGAACCACCACCCCATGCCGCTGCCGCCCCCCAAGTAAGTGAACAAGTGTGACAATCCCAGCTAAACAACACAGTGTGGACGTGTTCAAAGAATCTAACAGGTGAAGCCTGCCTTTCCCTCATCATCATTGCACAGGGGGGAACCCTCTCTCCCGCCACCCCCTCCTAAGTGCTGCAGCAACCGCAGAGCCCGGGAAAGGAGGCAGCAGCACTCACAGGTGGCGCGGAGGAGGCGCCTTTTTCCGCCGGCCCGCGGTCATTTCCGTGATCCGGTACATGGCGTTGTTGCCCAATGGAGATTGAAGAAGCAACAGCGGGGGGAGCGAGCAGCAGCAGCACGCAGGACGATTTCGAACGCGGAGACATTGAACTGGTTACAATCGAGACGTGACGCTAAATGGTTGCCAGGCGACGGCGGCCCGGTCACCCCGGTGAAAGGCGCGGAGGCGGGGCTAGAACTCCAAAGGCGGGGTCGGGGCGGTGCGTTCTGCCGTGGGCAATTGCGCCCTCCTCGGAGCCCGAGACTTTCTGCTAGTCTGGTTCTGCTGATCACAGGGAGGCGCTTCAACCTTCTTAAGGAGAAAGCAACATTCTCAGCCAGGAGCAAACGCCCGCTCTGAAGACGTACAACTCTCATCATCAAGATCGTTCAACAAAAGAGGCGTATTTTAAGAGCACCTGTAGTTGTGGCTTTTTCTGCCTCCTTCCTTTGTTTTCAGGAAGAGGTCTCCTTAAAACTACGACCCACTTTCATTTTGGCATTCTCTTTTTCTTCCTCCGAGGCTGTTTTAATTTTTTTAAGTTTGCTTTGACGCTCAACAAATTATTATTCAAAATAATAAATAGGTAGGTTAGTCAAAGGCTAACTTAAGTAGACGAGTTTTGAGACTTGTTAATAGGGGTATAAAAAAAATCACCACAAGCGATGCTCTTAAAATTATACTATATTACTATATATTTATTTGCAGTTTATAGTGGCCTTACCTGTTGGGCAGGCCCCAGAAGGTAGTGCTGGGAGGCTGCTGCTCGACCAATTGGCTGGTGGGGTCCTGGCAGCCAGTTTTCCTTCTTGTCCCAGCCCAGGCTATTCTACTTCTATTTGAAGCCAGTGGGAGAGGTTGGAGCCAGTTTGGCGTGCTGCAGTCATCAATATGCCAAAGACACTCTCCTCTCATTTCCATCTGGGACCAGGGAGGCTGTGGATGTCCTGCCGTGAAAGGTGAGATGTGGGTAAATAAACTGAAAACGAATGTAGGCAAGACAGAGTCAGTCAGTTAATCTAGTAGGAAGACTGATTCTGGTCTGACTTTGCAACCTGTTCTGGGGGGTTACCCAGGAAGGATGCTCTTGAATGTGCATGTGGTGGGAAGGCCAGCATCAGAACAAACTTAGTCCGATTGGGTACTACTGGCCAAGGGTCCCGGCCCCACTGAGGTGACCCCCCCCCGAAACTCCTATATCAAGCTGGGACACCAGCAGGTTCTTCCATCTTCTGCCTAGTTCCTGGCAGCGGCAGGTGAGAGCTTTCCTTTGTGCCACTGCTGGAGTCTACTGTGGCAGCTGCTTTCACCCCCCCCTCCTCCAGTAAGTGTTGTGTCCATATAGCTTACTGGGCAATGGGGGGGGGGGGAGAGCAGCAGCCTCAGCAAGTCCTTCCTCCTTCACCGGGGCTCCATTCATGTATTTGTGCATGTACAGAGGTCCCAGGTGCGCGACTTGTGCCCAGAGGCCTAGAAATGTTTTCAGACAACAACTGGGGCTTCCGTGCTGCTACCTGGGGAGAGAATCCCTGTGTAGAGGCAATATTCCCAAGAACTCTGTAGGCAGAGGAACCTCCTTTGTTGCCTGTTCTGCCACTCCCTCCACTAGAGTGATGGTCTGACCCCCCCCCCCACACACACACACACAGGGACTCTGGCCAGTGGCTGTCCCTATGTGAGGTAAGAAGGCTCCCCATCCCCTAGGTCTCCTATCACCTATTTTCTGGCAGGCTCTCTATGCCTTTAACAGCTGCTGCAATTCAACAGGGGAGGCTTTTCACAGTGCAGGCATGCAGCTATGGGAAGAGCTTTGCCTGTTGAATTCCCACCTGTCATATGCTGTCAAAGACACAGGGACCCTGCCGGAAAAAAAAATGTGTCAACACTGCAGTCTCAGAATAATCTGTCCTCATATTTCTGGGAGAGCTGTTGCCCCCGATAGTTTGTCTTGGCACCCCACTGCCACCTGGAACATATAGTGGCTGTTCCACTAACCATAGACAGACACACCCCTATCCAACCATTCCCACTCTCATCCAGGGAGAGCTCTCCCATGCCTTCTGTTACCCCAGGGAAGGATTCCCCGTACACAGGTAGCTACACTTGTCACAGTCACGGTACTCCCTTTCCCAAGGACGGAGACACCCCCATGGGCAGCAGTCTTCTCTTGCACTCCACTGTTACCAGAGATGCACCTGAACTTCCCAGTGGATTGCACCCCTCGAGTTAATTAGTGGGAGGTGGGAATGATGCCATGTGGATTTTTCGCCTCATGCGCCCAAATCTCTTGTGCTGTCTTTGCCTGCTTCTCAGTTTAAATCTGCATAATTGGACGGACTGAATCAGAATTATGACCCGCTGTTTTCTTTATGTTGACAAAAACCATGATTTCTTGTTTTGTGGTGACAGAAGGGAACAGTTGAATGTGATGAAAAACCCCTAATTTGCCCATAGAAATGTCACCATCAAAGCAAAGTGACATTGCGCTGCTAATCCATAAACATGAGCTTCAAATGCCTGGAGAGGCGGCCTCCTTCTTTTGTTCTCACAAACTCGTTGCTTTCCAGTTATTGATTGCTGATGACCACCTACCTCTTAAAGGTTTTAGATAATTATTGTACAACAGGGGCATACAGGACAACAGCCAGTTCTGGGGGGTGCTACCAGCATCTGCTCCCACCTTTAAACTAAACTTTTTAATGGATTTACTATCAAACCGTCATAAAATTGACTTTTAGTTGTGATTTATTTCATTATATACTAGCACACCCCTCTGACTTATGTAAAGATTCTATTCTAGGCACCGTTACATAAGTTGATTTCTACATAAATCAGAACTGGGCTGTGCAAGAGTAAGCCGCCCACATTTGCTGCTGTAAAGTACGCCTCTCACTTGACTCTTAAAGGCGGGCTCTTTAAACAAAGGTGGGAGGGCACCCCAGGAACACCCCCAGCTTACAGAGCAAAGTGAGTACAGTTGTGAGCTTTACAGAGTGACGAGTAGTGAGCATGGGCTCCTCCTGCACAGCCCAAACGTTTACATAAAATCTAAATTATGCAAGTTGGGGAGCGCCTGCAGGGCCAACCCATCCATGCGGCCAGGTGATGTGGATGCCTCCAGCAGCGGATTGGTGGGGAGGCGCCCAGCTCTTGACGGTCTACTTCATTGCTCTTCCTTTCCCTCTCTGGATTGGAAAACAAAGAGGAGGACAAAGAGGAAGAGGACATGTGAAGGGGAGGAGACTGCTGAGTTAGAGCATTGGAGAGTGGGAGGAGCAGAATCTGGCACATGGTCGAGTTAGGGGGGCCGCGGCATTTGGCATGCTGCTGCCTCAGGTGTCAGGAGGTCTTAGGCCAGCCCGGAGTGCCTGTATGCTATTGTCCCATCCATCCACATATATGATGTTTTACAAAGAATCGGAGGACAGGCTCCCTGCCTGGTGGGGCTTCCAATCTAGAAGACGTTGACAACCGAAGAAGAGAAGGAAAGTGGGGGTAGGCGGGGGGGGGGTAAACAGTGGAAGAATATGGTTAGAACTTGCAAGCGGTCTCCGGTTGGCCAAGTCAGGTGATGGTCATCACAGAGCCAGAAAGAGCTGATTGACAGATGTCTATCTGGATTTCTTCTGTTCTCAGCAGCATTTATTAATTTTAGAGCTACCACCACGTAACGTTTCTTGTCGATAATATGTGAAACAACTGATCAAGTTCTTCTTGTGCCCAGAACACAGGGCAGTGAGGAGCCTGAGGGCATGTAGTTTTCCAGGCCACCAGAATACTCCTTAAGAACGTCATGTGCCCAAGAAAGGACATATCCCAAGGGTCCTTGCCCTGGCGTGTTGTCAGGGGGCCCACTCAGCAGCATCACGCTTTAGTGGGACCAGCAGCCAACATGAAGATGAAGCATGAGAAATGTTTGCTAAATGTCTTCTTTACTTGCCAAATGTCTGTTAGAATGCTGCCTGCTAAACGTCATAGGGTCAAAGGGAAAAAAAATGGAACATAATGGAGAGACCTGGGATGCAATCCTATGCACACCTTTCTAGGAGTAAGAGCTGATCCCACCCCCACCATCAGAACTAGCATTTTGTCAGTGGGAAGCAAGCGCTTTAGGGCCATTGCAAACGGCCTACTGGCAGTGTGTGGAACTGCGTGCTGCCAGCCTGCTGGTAGCGGGGTTAAAGTGGCCCCATGTGGAGCGACAGCCAGGACAAGGCCTGTGGGGGAGGTGGGACAGGGTGGAGGAGGCGGGAGGAGCAGGGAGGGTGGAACAAAGGTGGAACAGGTGGGGGAGGGTGGATCGAATCTGGGAAGGGGCGGGTTCAGCAGCAGTGGTGGCTGCCAAATCCAACCCCCCATCCCGGACCCAATCCCGCACCATGGGTCTACACGGACCTGCATCAGCGATTTTGTTCCCTTACCTGGAAATGTTCTCTTACCCTTACCCAGAGGATACCTCTGGGACTGCCCCCTCCCCCGCATGCAACACATACCATTTTGGCATGGCTGCATCGTTGCGGGCAGGCGGGGGGGGGGGAGGAACCATAGGATTGGACTGTTAGTTCCACAGAGCACAGTGTAAGTTACTTCTGAGTAAACATGCACAGGTTTGCGCTACACGGCACACTTACATGGTTACTTACTATTACCTATTTAGCACTACCAGAGAGTCTTAACTGAGTGCCTTGCTATTTTGCTCAAGCCGTTCTATCACATATACAGTATGCTGTTACATTTTAAATAAACAAAAGAAGGCGGTGACATCATAACCAATTCCCCCCCCCACCTGCCTGCTCATGTATTCTTTTCCTAATGTGTGACTGTTTTTCTTGGCAAGCCAGCCTCTCTCCTTTTTCTGCATGCCTGGTTACAGGGATCCCCTGTGGTATTATGCTGTCAGGGAGCATCTATACCATATACCCAGCGGAGTGCGCTCTTGCAAGCACAGGAAATACACACAAAAGCCCACTCAGCAGAGGTGTGGAGGCTGTTAGCTATATTGCTTTAAAACTCCGCTAAAAATAGCATTGTAGCCAAAAGGAGAAAAAATGGATTTCTTCTTACCAAACTATTTTTAAATAAAAGAGTCTAGAGATCCTTGCTCAGTCTGAAAAACAACAGCAAGAATACATTGCTATAAAATTCAGAGGCAGGTCTCAATAGGCAGTGGAATCACCGAAAAGATTTCTGGGAGTTTTCAAGCTATAAAATGCTCAGTGACCTCATACTCAAGTGAGAGCCTTAGAGAAGCCTTTGGGGAAGATAGCTGGCAGACTGGGGGTAAAAGAAGCCTGTATGCAGATCTCTGGATTCACCCTAAGTTTCAGAATGACTACAAAACCATCTATGATTTAGCTTTGACATCTAAGATGAATTGCCAGCTTCATTCTGCAACCTGAATGTGTTTGGATACAATTTATTTTATTGGGCAAACTGTACCCCAGTTCAAAACTGTGACTGTTAACTGGTTGACATATTCATTAGGCTGCAATCACATCATTACACATTTACTGAGAATCAGTGTCCTGGGCAGAGGTAGAAGATGCCAGGAGCCCACATCCCGAAAGGGTTCTGCAGGCTGCCACTAGAGACAATCTGAAAATGTAGTTGCACCAATGCAGGTGAGTGCGTGGACAGGCAGGGCAGCCGTGTGGGGGAGAAGGGATGGTAGTGAAGCTGCAGCATGCATGGGGGGTGGGGGAGAGGAAAATGAGGGACAGGGAAGCTGCACAGCAGGGAGCTATGAGGGGTGCTGTGCATGCATGCTTTATGTGCATGCACACAGAGTCCAAATGTATGGGGTGCCCCAATGCCTGATGCAACCTGTCACTTGCCCTGGAAATTAATGGAACCTTTTCCCCTGCAAGCGTCAAATTAGACATGACATGGGAGTAGGGATGGCGCATCGCCCCCCAATGCCTCTGCCTCCCCCATGACTAAGTGGCCATGCCCCGCCCCTTCCCATTGCATCTGAAGAGCAGGACATGCCACATGCAGCCTCCCCGAAGCGGTGCAGAGGAGGGGGGGAGGCTGCCCGTCATGTTCTTCATAGGGAAAGAGAAGGGGAGCAAAGGGAAGTGGTTACCTGGAGCTTCCCAAGACTATGCAAGACTAGGAAATGCAATGAGAATGTTGCTTCATGGCTGGTAAATGTATTCTGCCTCTCAGGTATTTCTGTGTTTTCATTGAATTGAAATTTGTCTTTTGATTCCAGTAAGGATGGCATCTGACCTTGGTTGACACAGAAGTCCAAGATGTGCAACATTGTTGTATATGGGACACGGATTCTCAATTAATTAATCCAGAGTTATTAGTTGTTACTACAATCCCTTCCTTCCATACAGGGCCGGCCCAAGACCTCTTGACACCTGAGGCAGCATGCCAAATGCTGCCCCTTGTATCCAATGTATCCAGTGATGTGCCAGCCTCTCCTCCTCTCGCTCTCCAATGTTCGTGGTCAGCACTCCCCTCCTCTCCACATTTCCTCTTCCTCTCTGTCCAGGGAGTGGAAGGGAAAAGAAGAGCAGTGAATGTGATTGGGGGGGGGGGGAGAGAAAGGTAGGCTTCCCCTACCAATCTGCTGCCTGAGGCAACTGCTTCAATTGGCCTCATGGATGGGCCGGCCTGCTTCCATACTTGCATTATAATGTACAGAACGGGAAAGTCCAGCAAAGTATTGTACTATGGATTGTTTTCTGTTTACTTTGCTGATTATATATGTAATAGGATTGGAAACATATGATTCTTGTTATGGATTTTCCTGATGAAGGAATGTTTGTGGTCCAAAATGTATTGAGCTTCTTAAAAACAAATTCTTCTCTGCATCCTTCTGTCTGTGGGCTTTTTTTGTGCTGAACAGGAAAGAAAGAAATACACCTCTCTATGAGCAAGTTCCACATCATATAAATGTGTGCAATGATGCTCCAAAAGCTGGGTGGGAGAACAGCAAAGGGTTCTCTCCCCCCCCCCCCATTTAGCAATAGCAACAACAAAAAGGCTTAAAGGTAGAACACTTGGGTGGGGAGTGGATTTTTGTGCAAATGGACCGTGAGCTCTGTTCTGGTTCTGAAAACAAATTTCTGGGTTGGAGATGTGCTCAGAGACATCCCTTCATTCTAAATGCGTTTGCCCCCTTCCAGCCACTATTTTGCACCTGGGTCTGGTTAGTGGCTCTTGGAGTTCAGGTAAACAACACACTGGAGCCCACAAGCTTGAATTATGCACAGCTCTGCCTCTGACACATGCAAAACATTTGTAGCAAAGTCACTATGATGGGAATATCACATTACGTTCACACGAGATCGTCCTGACTTCACGCTGTGGAAACAGGAGTGAAATGAATATGAAGCCAGTTTGCAAAGGTGAAAACACACTTGAGGAGGACAAAATGCATACCATGTGGGAAGGGCCCTTTCCAGAGAATCCAAGTGTCCCATATACAATCATCTAGTTCTGTGAGAGCTGCCAGTGTCGTATTGCAATACACCACAAGAAACCTGAATTTGCTAAGGTGCGACAGTCAATAGATCATCAATCATACATCTTCTGATTAAGCAGACTCTAGTCCACAAAAGCTTTTTTGTTGTTCAGCCATCATAAATCTGTTGTCCCTTAAAGTCTGGAGCTCTTTGTTGTTTTCAGTGCAACAGTTTAAAGACCAAATTAGGCATCATCATTAGAATTGATGTGCTTTTCTTTTGTTCCTAAGTGGGAGATGTGCGGGAAGAGGGATCCAGTTCCCACCTATGGGAGGGGGGAAAGGGTGAAAGCCCCCCACACTATGATCCTGATCTGGATAACCCCCTCCCCCCATGGCTCCTATGCAGAACCCTCTCCCCCAGCATGTCAGCTGTAATGACATGCTTAACATAACATGTAGTTTGGTCCTAACATAGCAACCCCACTGGAAGTATATATTATATATCATACCGATAGTTGTCAGAGCCCCAGGATTGGTTGCCGTTCCCTGCCAAGGGTACACTCTCTGGCCAACCTGGGTTTGTTGCTCTGTGGTGGATGAAATCTTAGACATATGCCTTAAAAACACACTATATGAAGAGGTCTCTGCTAGGAAATATCTGTGCAACCCAGAAGGGTGGGGAGGGTGGAATTCCGGCATGGTTATCTAAGTTTGCTGATGCGTCTAAAACTACAAAATGATGACAGGGGCACAGTGGACTCCCAACAATGGGCAGCATAGCAAGAAGAATAGACCGTTAGGCACTATTTATCAGAGTTAAGCTGTAGTCTCAATAAAGCATTGCTGATGACCTAAATTCATTATGTAGGCAGTATAATCTAGCGGTCCCATAATGGGCTGACGAAAAGGAATGTACTTTTTCTACCCATCCCCAACGGAAGGCAAGGGCTGAGAGTACAAACCATTCCATGCTGCTCCCATGTAAGCCAAATTGAAATGACGCCAGGTAAAGAGACAGAGAGTTGTTTTTCTTCCCCACTTCATTGATCACCCGATGAAACTGATTAGCAGTAAGTTCAGACAGACGAAAGGAAAGATTTCTTCTCATGATGCATATACCTAACTTGTGGAATTCATTGCCACAAGATGTGGTGATGACCACTACAAGCTTTTGTTGTTGTTCAGTCTTTTTTTTTTTTTTTTTTGAACAGAAGCTCTCATGGCCAGCAACGATTTTGTAGCGAAACAGGAATCACGGGTATAGAAGCCATGTAAACAAACTTCAAAGTCCAGCCAAGTTAAAACGACAGACGATCCTGTCAGCGATCTCCGGATTTCTCCAGCAAAGCAAACAGGCAGAAATCATTTAAAATCCAAAGCTAAGACAAAGTGTAGCCCGACGTTTCGTTTCTCACATCTAGAAACATAATCATAGGACAGTCCAAAGACTGGTAGATGGTAGCTAGAGCCAGCGCAACAGTTCGTTGTTTTGTAATGCAAAAGCGCGGGAACGAAGCGATTGGAAACGGAACTGACGCGGAAGTCTTCAATCAGCGCTGCAACTAATCCTGCAAGTACTACAGTGGTTGTTCCATGCTTTACACTTGAAATTAAAGTAGAGCCAATGACCGAAATAAACTTTTCTCATTCATATAAGATACCAGCTGTCATTATACCCTCGTTGTCCTAAGGTAACCTCTGCTCTTTATTGAATTCTAACGCTTGTCTGTGGGTAATAAAATTATGCCAGTTATACCTTTTTTAACCTTCTGAAATGAATAAACATAATAAATTAAATAAAATGGTGCCTTTCTAGTCTTTAATCATTGCTAGCAGCTACTGTTGCATCTGCATTGTCCTGGGATAACCCCTGTGTTCCACCATTGGTTCTTGATGTTTGTCTGCGAATAACAGGGAACCATACTTTATTAATAAAACTTAAGTCCTGTTGCCTGTTAATTAATTTTTGTACGGGTCTCTTACTTATCTCAATAGGTTCCAGGTAACGAAGAATACTCACGTTGCCCTCTGTCCTCAGGCTACTGGTCTCTTCAAACTGGATGGCATGACCCATAGTCAGGGCATGCTCTGCCACAGAAGACAACTCAGGGTGCTTAAGTCTCACCGATCTTTCATGTTCCCCCAGTCTGGTACCAATTGATCTCCGCGTCAGCGTTTGTTCAGTCGTTAAGTCGTGTCCAACCCTTCATGATCCCATGAACCATATCCCACCAGGCCTTCCTGTCCTCCACTATCTTCCTGAGTTCGCTCATTTTCATGTTCGTTGCATCGGTGATGCTGTCGAACCATCTCATCCTTTGCCTTCCCCTTCTCCTTTTGCCTTCAATCTTTCCCAGCATCAGAGTCTTCTCCAGAGAGTCCTCTCTTCGCATTAGGTGGCCAAAATATTTGAGCTTCAGCCTCAGTACCTGTCCTTCCAGGGAACAGTCAGGGTAGATTTTATTTAGGATTGACTTAGATGGCTTTGAAAGAGAACTAGACAGATGAATGGAGGATTGGTCTAGCATCAGTGCTGATTTGTCAGGGTAGGTAATGGAAACTCAGTAACAAGGGAGGGCTATGGGAGGTCTCAATCCTAAATGAAATCAACCCTGACTGTTCCCTGGAAGGACAGATACTAAGGCTGAAACTCAAATATTTTGGCCACCTAATGCGAAGAGAGGACTCTCTGGAGAAGACTCTGATACTGGGAAAAATTGAAGGCAAAAGGAGAAGGGGAAGGCCAAGGATGAGATGGTTAGACAGCATCACCGATGCAACGAACATGAAAATGAGCGAACTCAGGAAAATAGTGGAGGACAGGAAGGCCTGGCGGGATATGGTTCATGGGATCACGAAGGGTCGGACACGACTTAACGACTGAACAACAAATGGGAGGTCACCTTCGTGTCTGGCTTGAAACATTCCCAGTGGCTACAGCAGGAAACAGAATACTGGACCTGTTGATTTAGAATATGTTTAATTAGGCTGCTTTTCAGCTAAAAATTCCCAAGCAGTTAACAAAAGAATAATACATACATTTAAAGCCCATTAAAATTAGGTAGTTTCTGAACCTGCCTTTGCTACATTCTGATCTGGATTTTGAAGTTCCACTGTACCAGATGCGTTTACCATATCAGGACTCAAAATGTCAGAGTCTGTTATTGTTCTAGAGGCACATTTATAGAGTTTTGCAAGCCAGGCAAGGGGGTGGGATTCCTGCTTCCTTTCCTGCCTTTTTGAACTAAAAACATACCAACAGAAAATTAAAACTGAAACATGAACTCTGCCTCTCAAAAAGCACTCGCATTAAAAATAATTATATATTTTTTTATTTGCGAACTTCACCAATAATGCAATTGCTCATTTTCTAAATTAAAAAAGTGTGTCTATACTTTTAAAAAGTAGGAGTGGTGCTTTCAAATTTTATTTGTTATATCTCCTCCTCTCCCTCTCCTCTCCCCTAGTTGAGGACATGTGCACAAAATCCATTACAACCATGCAAAATCCAGAAGTCCTGCCAGAATTCAACTAGAGTGGAACCAAAAGAATCTCAGTAATGCTAAGCCAATAATAAAACAGGGATTAAAGCAGCAATAAAGCAACAATAAAATGGGGAAATGGCAAAAACAAATTTATTCATTCAAATCCTGGGAGAACAGTAATGTCTTTAAGGTAAAGGTAAAAGTGACCCCTGACAATTAAGTCCAGTCGTGTCTGACTCTAGGGTGTGGTGCTCATCCCCATTTCAAAGCCGAAGAGCCAGCGTTGTCCGAAGACGCCTCCGTGGTCATGTGGCCGGCATGACTCTCCTTGCCGCAGCGCGTAACAGCATCAATCTCAACCAAGCATATCTGGGGAGGGCACTCCACAACCAGGGTGCCATCACTGAAAAGGCCTTGTCACAGTCATCATCACCCACCCCATGTCTGCAGTGATGGTCTGAGATAGTCTGCTTTGACATGGCACTCCTTATATTCACCAGGTTCCTACCCTAGAACTCATTGGGGGATCTTCCCCCTGAAATATTTTTGTGAGTTGCATTCTTTTTGTCGATGTATATTATACTTCTTTACAAACAAATGAGACCAACAACATTCATTCATTGGTTCAACACCCATTCTGCCATTCGCATAAAAAGGGAGTGTCAGGAAATAAGTTGGAGGCTGACTGAGGGGAATAGTGTCTAGTGGTTAGTGTTCCTGCACCCGACCCATTCCTGCTCTCTGCTTCCTGGATTCACTTGACCAGCAGCTGAATGGGAGGGTACTGGTAGATCTGTCCACTGCCACGAACGTCCCCTTCCCCGAGTAGACCTCCGGCCCGGTGGCAGCCTGGCCGCTGGTGTACAGGATCCGGTGAGCGGCCCTGGGCCGCCGGCTGGATCCTTATGCAGGATTGCGCTGTCAGTGCCCTAATACAAAAATCATAGGCAACTAGCAGAACAGAATTTTTTATAGGCCTTCACCTCACCAGAAATGACCTCAGAAGAGCATCACACATGAAATATTTGTTCCAAGGTCCCAGCATGCAGTGGGGCCATTTGCAATATTAATTTTTACAAGCAACAAGCTCTCTTTTGGGAGCCATGCCTATGAAAGCCTGAAGAAAAGTTTTAGACATGTGCACCAAACAAACCCCTCAGCTGCTTCTGCTTCCTGGGATGGAAGAGGAGGACATGCACAGTACACAGACAGAAAGCAGCCTGTCCTAATATATTATCCATGATGCCTTTTATGTCTAAAAGCATATTTTATTCAAGAATTTAGACGAGGGAACTATAGTCATGATGTCAGAGGGGGAAAGCCTGTTACGGAGACATTGTAGTCTCGGAAATTACTTCCATTTGGGAAAGGAAGTAATCAGGGTTGGCCAACTGAGGCGGTCCCCTCAGGCAGCAGATTGACAGTGGAGGCCCATCTGCAGCATACCCCCCCCCCTCTCACCTCCACTGCTCCTTCTTCCTTGGATTGGAAGAGGGTGGTGGTGTGGAAGAAGCATCAATGCAATGCCCTAGCGGCCTCTCTAGCCCACCACTCTCCTCTCCTTACACTTCCTCTTCTGCTCCACACCCCTCTTTCTTTTCCCATCCAAGCAGAGGCTGGCACATCACCAGGTAAGGGGCCCCCGGGGCAGTATTTAGCATGTCACCCACCTCAGGCACTGGGAGGTCTTCTTGGGTCACCTCTGGATGCAAACGTATGCAAGAAAACCAGTTATCACGCAGACCTCAAACCATTTGAGAAGATGGTGGTCCTATCATCATACTGAGACTCAACAGAAACCAGATTAAAATAAGTCCAGCTCTTTCTAGCTCCTGTGTATACTTTAGGGTTCCCCTCAACACCACACCACAGGCAGCCTCTTCCACCACAACTTCCAATCCTCCCCCATCTCAACGTTTTGGCCCTCTGATGGACATGGAAGCCACAGAAGCCCAGCTGCATGGCTGGGCAGGCAGCAGTGCTGGATTATTGGGGTCTGGGGCAAAGCCCCATCTTAGGCCCTCCTTTGCCCACTCCTGATGGTGCATTGGAGGCTTCCACTGCCACCAGTACTGAGGATTTGGGGTTTGGGGCAGTCAGGTGGGCTCCCTGATGGGCCCTTGGCCAGTGCTCAGCCTGGTCACTACCCCTGCTGAGTAGTTTTGGCCCTTGCAATATTAATGCATCTCATCTCCCCACTTAGAGCCAGAGCTGGCCCTGTAATGAAGTGGGCTGATGTGCCTTGCCTCAGAGGTGGGTGGCAGGAGGCGAGGGGGTAGCAGATTCAGGGTGCCCTCACCCCGAATCTGCCGCTGCCTCTGTCCAGCCCACCAAGAATGCAAGCCACATTGATCCACTTCCCACTCCCTAAAAGCCAGCAGAAAGTGGATCGTCCACTTCCTTACCTTGCTCCATGGTGCGGTTTTCCCAAAGCAGGAAGTGCAGAACTTCAGGTTTTATTTAAAGGGAGCTCCTTTGTTCAGGCTGTCCTTTTAAATAACACTGGAAGTCCTGCCTGCACTTCCTGGTTTATGAAAATTTTTCAATGAAGCACAGTAAGTGACTTTTTTTAAGTGCACCATGGCAGAGGTGACAATGGCGGACCTGGAGCAGTGTCGGGCATTGTCTCTAGTCGCGCCATCCCTGCTCAGAACCAACAGTGTGGTGTAAGAAGACCAAGGGCGAGATTTAGCAGGTCTCCTGGGACACTAGCCCTGGCGAGGCACCAGATAGTTGAGTTTCCATACCACCAGTGAAATGAAATGAAAAAGATTCAAGATTGGATGAATTAAATGTGCTTTTATTTGCATATATATTGTTACCAAAATTGCCTTTGTTATTAGGGGAATAGCTTAAAACATGGCAATTTGGAACGTTCAGGATCTTGATACCTGTGTATACCAGAGTTGGGCTTCAGAATTCTGTTTTAATATTGAGGACACACGTGGGTTGTTTTCCAATATTTACTAAATAGTTAGTCAGATTCATACATATGCAACAATTCAATATACAACAGTTCAATCACACTCACAGCATATAGATCTAGGAACTTAGGTAGAAGTTCCAGAGGTTTAGCAGGTTTCTTGATTTGTACGTGGGTGATATTTACCTATCCTGGAGAGTAGACCTTGGCTGCGATGCTGTATAGGGAGTGATGGCACAAGCCAGCAGTGAATGAAAAGGAGGAAAGAAACAATTTGGCTCTGAACTGGTTAGGCTCAGAAGTCTGTATAGTAGCTGAGAAGTTAAGAGTGGGGGAAGAGGGAAGAGGGGGTGTGTGTTTGGTGCCAGAGGGCACGCAGAGAAGAGTTCAGGAGGCAAGGGTCTAGAGAGAGAGAGAGCAAAACTGGCAGCCTGCCTTTTTATGGATACAAAAGAGGAAGAGCTGGTGGCTCTTACGCTGAAAAAGGAAATACCATATTTGGGCTGGAGGTACACCTGGGGGTGGAGACACACACACACTGTGGGGGGGGGGGAGGAAGACAGATTGCTTCCATTGTTGCAGGAGATGAAGATTGGCCTGCTCAGGGCCAGACGTCGGTATCTCCTTAAGTTTTGTGGATTCTCTTCTTCCTGGCAGACTAGCCACTTAGCAAGTCTTTGGCTATGTCCGTGCCGTGGAGAGGGGGAAGAGAATGGAATGTGCCTACGTGCTGTGAGCCTTTTGGGGTCATGGCGTGCTGAAATGCTGAATGCTGATCAGATCCTTTCCTCATGGCCTGGCTGGGGAAAATCTTTTGCAGCATGGCTTACACATCCAGGTTTGAGACAGAGACGCGGCATGGCCATCGCGTTCTGTCATCATACAGTCCAGTCTGGCACATGTTCCATTCTTGCTCACAAGTCATTGGCATCCCAAAGTCTCTTGGCAACATTCTCATTTTGAAAGGTCATGGGGCAACAATATGGCATGAATAAATACATATTTACATATTTACAGATCGCATGTAAATTTATCATGACAGGGATAAATCATGCATGCAGATCCTGCGTCAAAATTGCAAAAGGGACTAGAAATGCAATGAAAAATAAGGGATTCAAAAACTGAACAAATTAGAAGCCGGTGAAGATTTATTTTATTTTTTTAATATTGGCAAGGTACATTCCGGCTTGCTAGTTCCAGCCAATAATGATAAATACCCAGGTAGTTTAACGGCCCGATCCTATGGTGCATTCCATCAGCGTAAACCCCAGGTTGCTGGTCTGAAAGCAGCTGCAATGCAGGCTGGAGCTGCAAGTGCAAATCACTGGAGGCCCCACCTGTTCGCCAGAGGCTCAGCCAGCTGGAGCAGGTAGTTCGGTGGCTGAGGCGGTTCAGGGGAGAATCATGGACAGAACAGTGCAGAGAGCGGGCCGGACAGGGGGCAGTTCAAGAGCAGGAGGGGTGGATCCTATCTCCCTTTTCCTGGCCTAATACCCCCTAAGGCTCCTCGGACTTACACCAACTAAATATCTGGCGTAGATCTGAGGAGACCTATTGGAGGCCAGGTGGCCTATGGGGAGGTAAGTCAAAAAGATTTTTACTTACCAGTACCTCTCCTGGGCTGTCTGGTTTCCCCCCCCCCCCCCATAGCATGCAGTGTGCACTCTGGCAGCGGCGCTGTGTGCTATGGACTGGTGGGGGTGCAAGTTATTAGGCTGCAAGTTCATCAAACAATCACATTTCTTTTTTAGCCATCAGTCCACACAACGTCCTGGAAGCCTCCCTCTGCAAAGCACCTGGCTTGGAAATCTACCTCATATAAATGGAGCAGACAAATAAAATACAGGTTAGTTTTCAGCCAAGGCAACATCAAACAACCCCTGCAGCTAAAGCAATACTATATATTTTTAAGTAAACTGAAGGATGATAGAGGCAACAGTTGTTCAGTGGTATAGACACACACATTTCTGTTCTCCCTTGAAGCACTATCAGCGCAATCCTGGAAAAAGGTCTGGCGATGGAACGAACGTTCTGCCGCTGGAAGACATCGTGAACATACCATAAAGTATGTTTGCGACGACTCTGGAGTAAGGGAGGCTGGCGCAAGGCTGGCCTCCCTCACTCCGGCGCCGGACTGAGGATGCGGCCGGCAGCAGAAGGTGAGTCCTCCACTGCCGGCAGTGTGGGCGGTCTGACCCGAGAGGGAGGGGGGCCATTGGTCTAGCTGGCCCGGGAGGGGGAGGGGGATGACGTCAGCCATATCCCCGACCCCACCAGGCTGGCTTCGCCATTACATGGCCTCCTCTACTTCTGCCAGCTATTTAGCTGGTGGAAATCCAAGGAGGCTGATAGGGCCGGCCCCAGTTTACACCCGGGGAAGGGGACGAGCGTCTCCTTTCCCGAGTAGACCTCCGGCCCGGTGGCAGAATGGCAGCCAGGGCTCAGAATCCGGCTGGTGGCCCTGGGCTGCCGGCCAGATCCTTAGTCAGGATTGCGCTGTAAGACTACTAGCAAAATTTAAGATGAAACTGAGATGGGCAATGATGACTATATCATATTGCATCAAAGGCAGTGATGGCTCTATCATACCATCCATAATGATCTAAAAATGCTACTGTTTGTCTCTAACCTGAGAGTCACCAAGAATGAAATCGCACTCTCGCTAGAGACAATATTGCTTTCTGGGCTACTTCGTACACGACACGCACTTTATAAACAATAAATAATACATTCGTTTTCCTATATGGCAGCGCATACTAGCTGCTGTCAAGTCTATTCCCCTGGCAAAATAAACTCTGGCTCCCTTTCCCTCCTCACACACGTAGGTGCAATGTCACACATAAAGCAGCACTTAGCAGATGATGATGTTAGGCTATGGTCGGTTTTGAAAATGAGAGATGTTGTAGCTGAAATCTGCCCCAACCTGCTCTCTGGTCAGGACCGATGCCACTGGGTTGCCACCTTTTTACTGGTCTTCCTTCTGTGCCATTAACAGCAGCCCCATAGAAATTTAGCAGGTAACGCTTTTCCTGACATGGAGATGAACAGTAGCTTGGTGCCAGGACATTGGGGTGGGGGAGTGGCGAAGTGGCAACCCAGCTAATACCATGTTGTGTGGGTGTGGTGCAATAACTAATTATTGAGGGAATTGCACTCTGCACATCCTCAAGGGCCCTCTCTCTTTGAATGTTACACCGTATGTTCCTAGATTTGAGCCTTGCTACTGAAAACAGGTTCCAAAGCTAGGACTTGGGCTAAACCAGGACTCACATCTGCTTTAGGATTAAGTGACCAAATGTTAATTCTGAATATTAAGGATCTCATAGGACACCCAAGATCAGAAGGATTCCCACATCCAGGCAGGTATTAACCTAAGAATCAAATCTGCAATGCGCAGACATCTCTAGCAGGTTCCATCGAGTTGCATTTGGGATGCGGTTCAAAAAATATTTATTTATTTTAATTTAAAAGATTTATAGACTGCTTTTCTAAAAGCTCAAAGTAGTGTACCCTCAACATAGAACTTGGTGGCTTGCCAGGTGCAGAGAGATCTATTGGTCCATTCTGACTCTGCATTTCTGCGATGCTTTGATGAGTCCCAATCCAGTGCTCAGTGTGCCCTGGACCTCCTTAGCTGTCTTGAGGGTCAGGATGAATAGCCTCACACATTGCCCCAGGCCTACTTGCTGCAGGGTGATGTATGCTTTTCAGCAGCTATGTGCTTATTATATCTGTATGCATGTGTGTTTTTCCTTCCTTAATTTCAGCTCATATCAACATGCATCCCAGAACAGTATTTATGGGTACTTCTCATTTTGCAGGAGATGGAAGCTACATATTAAACAGTAAGCTCTCTTGACTAATCCAGCTCCCCACCTCTCTCTCTCTCTCTCTCTCTCTCTCTCTCTCTCTCTCTCTCTCTCTCTCTCTCTCTCTGGATAAGAGGATTCTGCTAGCAAACATGCACACAGATTTCTAAGAATAAAAAGGGTGCCAGGAGAGGCCGCTCCAGGGGACTTCAGGGAAATGAAACACGACAGATTGGTGTCACATAAGGGGAAAGTATGGCAGCAAATCCCATCATGCTTTGCTGGGGAACATGGCTGCAGTATCCCTAGGTACAGTATGACGCATCCTATTCAGTAGAATTCTCTGGCGTTCAGACATACAAATTGTAGGCTACACAGGATGAGGCCCAGACCTAGGCATGTATAAGCACATACACATCTCTACTCCAATTCCCTTTCCTTCCAGAACTGTACCGAGGGTCAAACTAGTTTTGCTTGAAGCACGGGACAAGGGCTAGCATGCTTGCTTGTTATTCAGTGATTTCCAGCCAGATCGGGCTCCAGTCAGGGCCAAGGAACGGGGAGAGTTTAACCCTCTGCCCCAGCCATGACCCCAATCCAGGTTCCCTTCCCCCCACCGCTACAATTTGCCATAGAAAAAAAGCTTTCACTAGCTCCATACAGGTGTCGTATTTTATTCCAATAGGCTTTCCCTAGTTCTGTGTTTTAATCAGGTTCAACACCATTATTGTTGCGTTTGAGATGTTTTATATAGCTGCGCACCTGTGTGGGTTTTTGCTTTGCACTGATTAATTTTTTTTTAATGTGAAACTGTGTTGTTTTCATGATTTCATGATTGTTGCCTACTTACTCTCCCTATAGAAGGTGGGATACAGATGAATAAATAGCCATAATAAATAATAATGCTGACCTTGCCTATTCAGGACCTGCAGCACTATCAGATCCTTCAGGAAGTCTGAACCGAACCCCGAAGATCAGCCATATTTCCTTCTTCCTCCTTGAGAGTGTCTGATTCTTCTGCCTTTTTGAACACTTGCACATGGCCCAGGGTTGGGAAGGGCTGTGAGGAGCTCACTTATGCTGCTCATGTGTTTAAACTGTTCAGTTTTCATAACACAGAGACTCCTGTAGTACTCAATTCAGGCAAGCTCTTACATCATCTTTTTATCCCCTATAGTGTGGCAAGTTCTGTGCGTCCCTTTACCAGCATTGTCACAGAAGTCATAATAGAGATCATTTTGGGCCAGGAAATAAAAGACGAAAAGTCTCTTGTTGGCAGGAGGAGATTTCAGCTATTGAAAAGGTCCTATGCTTGATCTTTGCCATTTTACATTTCATTTTAACAAGGGTCACCCTCAAGAAGTTTAACAAAGGATGCTTGTGGATTATCACAAAAGCTGTGTGTATTTGGAACGATAACAACTTATTAGCAACTCAGGCAAGAACTTGAATGAAATCCCCAGGGCTAGATATGCACAATAGACCCAATGAAAATAAATCCGGGAGTCGGAAGGAACAGCTTTCGTCATGCACATGCTGTTCCACCCCTGGCAGTCAGTTTCAAGTACTCATTTCTGAATTAAAAATGAATTCATGCCTTATGGATGACATCAGGTCAGGCCAATGGAATGCCTGTTCAGATCATACATGTAAGTATGAGACTATGTCGCTGCCTTATGCTGACTCAGGCCATTGGTCCAGCTAGCTCAGGGCTATCTATGCTGACTGGCAGTGGCGCTCCGGGATTTCAGGCAGGAGTAGGGGTAGGAGTAGCCCTGGAGATGCTTCCAGAGATTGAACCTGGAATTCTCTGCATGCAAACCATGTGCTCTACCACTGAATGTAGGCATCTCTGTATTACCTACTTTCTCGAGTGTCCCAGTGCCTGCTGCCATATGGATTATGGATTATCCACCTGTCTCCTGTCATGACAAAAAAGACCAGGGGGGCCTCATCATCAATACCTCCACTCTAAAGCAGAATGTCATATTTTGCATTGGCTGGTGATGGGTGATGCTATTGGGCTGCCTGAGAAAGTGCTGAGATTGCGCCCAGCATACTCTGCATTTCCTGCTTTGTTTAAAAAGCCTGCATGTCAGAAGGAGCCAGGCAAGCTGGCAGGATTGGTGCATTCTGATCCTGGGAGCACAATGATCTGGGCCCCTGCCATCTCAACTTGCTCTTTCCTCCATTTGGGCTTTTACAACAACATGCGCTGAGGTTTAAAGGGTCTGGTGGAGGAAGGAGAAAAGTGATAAAGTAGAGGGCCAGATGGTGGTGCTCCCCGGATCAGAATGCAGCACCCTTGCTCCTTCCTTCACGCAGAAGCGGGAACTATGGAGCGCTTCAATTAAAGATGCTCCGGGGGTAAGGGGGCCGTCTCTGTCAGCGATGACCTGGAGCAGAGGCGAAACAAGGGTGGAGCGAAGGCAAGTAGTTCTGCAAGACTCGGTTACACTGGAGTCAGCGGCTCCTCCCTCTTGCTGTTGGAGCCATTCCAGCAGCAACAGGGGAGTGTCCTGTGTGTTGCCTTTGCTGCCAGAATGACTCCAACAGCAAGGGGGAGGGGCCGCTGACTCCAGTGTAACGGGGTCTTGCAAAACTACTTGCCTTCGCTCCACCCTTGTTTCGCCTCTGACCTGGAGGGAGATGGCTTGAAAAATAGTGTGACTGTTTTTCAGGCATACACAGTAAATTCATGGTGCCCTGAAGTTCAGGCTAGGGTCTAGCTCCCACTCTTCCCTTGGATTCGATTAGAGCCCTGCTGCATTAAGAGCTCTGCCAGTGAGCTGTAAATAAACCTGTTACGTTTCTGACACATGTGGGGAACCTGAATCCAGTAAGCAAGTTCCAACAAACAGCACACCATTGTTACCTGGTTACGATTCCCCATCAAAGTAAACCAGACATTAATTTCTATGGCAATATATATTTATTTTAGAGCAGATGCTATTATACTAACATGAATTAGTGCAAAAGGAACATCAGAATTTCTGTGCACAACTTTAACATGGCACATATAGTATTGCTGAGATGAATTCACATAATACAGTCTTTGAAGCAGGGATGGGCCAATTTTTTTCCCCTCCTTTCTAGTTTGCTTCATTTCCCAACATTTTCCACAATGTTATGGCTATGTTTTTCCCTTTTAAATTTGCTTCCAGCTGATTGCAAAGAAAAAAAAAACTAAACCAACAACAGCCCTCTGTCTTCAGTAAGTGTGTGAAAGAGAGAGCGGGCCTTTGCCCATTGACTGCTCCCCCTGACGCCAGTATGCTGCTGCCCACACCCTCTGACAGGCACACATTCAACTTCCATGAGACCAGTGCCCACATACATCCTGGAGAAGGAATTCCAGGGTTCCTGCGCCTATGATGTATGCAGTACCGCCCCTTTCTCGTGAAAGCCAAACATGTGGTTATTGGGGACGGGGGTGGGGGGTGGCCACTGGGTGTGGCTGCATGAGGGGACCGAGTCAGCAGGTGTGGTCCAGCTCCCACACTCTCCTCCCCATGTTTACTGAATGCAAGGAAGATTTTGTAAGCAGAGGGCTATCTTAGCAGCAGTAAATGGTCCAAGTGTGGAAACACACCTGATTTCAGGTGTATGTACATGAGGTTTTGTATGTAACCCATCCATCCCAAGTCTTAGAGCTGGTTCAGGTTAATAAATAAATACACACACACACAAACACACACACACACAAAAGCCAGCTCGGATGAGAAGAACTCCAAGGCCGCCCTGAAGTCCCTATGAAAAGAAATGAGGCTTATACACTGTATAAGTGTATAATATAATATACAGGCTTCACTATATGCTGGATTATGGACCGAAACTGCTAATGTTTGAATGTGCCCTTAGAGAGGTTCCTATTTGCTTTCACAGCCTAAAAAAATTGGGAGATTCTGTGTTTTCAAAAAGGAATACAGGTTTAGCCAGAAAACCCCATTTTTTGTTCTAATGCAGCACATGAATATAAATGAGAGAATGGTTCCTTTTCCTTAGCATGCAGGAAGCTTCTCAGAAAAGTGCACGATGGACACTTTAGGGAGGCATGGAAATCATTATGCAGCAGTATTATAATAATCCCATGCTCAGTGTTTTTCTTTTTGGTTAGTATCTTGTGATGAACCCCGTGAAGTCAAGTTTGGGGATCTCCTTTTCGTTCGAAAAGTCCGCCCGTTCGATCTGAGAGCTGGGGCTTCCCACGTTGGCCAGCCATTCCTTCCTGCAAGAAGAAAGAAAGAAAGAGGTGAGGGTGAGAGTGGTGCAGGAGAGCCAGGTTAGAGTGCTGGGCTTTGACCAGGGAGAGCTGAGTGCAAATCTTCACCCAGTCATGCAGCTCACTGGGTGACCTTGGACCAATCACACTCGCTCAGCCTAACCTACCTTATAGGATTGCTGTGAAGATAAAAGGAGGATAGAACCAATGTATGCTGCTCTGAGCAACTTGGAGGAAGGGTGGGATTAAAATGCAATGAATAATATTGCCCGTGTAATATTCATTTGGCGATCACGCTTTGTGTGTTAAGCACATACTTGTGTTAAACACAGCTGCTTGTGTATGTAACCCCTTAACTTCCAGGAAAAGAAAGAAAAAAATATATTGTAGCACAAGACACCATCTTAGAGCCTGATCCTGTCTGCTGGGGCAGCAGCTCCTAAGATCAAGCTGCAGGGATGGTGCAACATGACATCTCCAGGTGCCATGGTTTAAACAGGAGTACCTCGAATGAGGCCATTTCGCAGATACAACTGCTCAAATAAGCACTCATATTTTGACAGTGGATTGGATTCAGTGGGAGGGGCTACAGCTCCATGGGGAACAGATGTCTTGAAGAATGCCTAAGATCCCAGGTTCAATCTCCCCAGCATCTCTAGATAAAAGATTTAAGGTTGCAAGCCTGGGAAGACCCTGGACAGCCATTGTGAGTCAGATCAGACAGTCATAAGCGAAATAGTAGACCAAGGGCCAGCCCAGCACTTCTTAGTGCCTGTGGAGACATGCCCAAAGCTGCTCCCCTTACCTGGTGATACGCTGGCTTGCCTCTGTTCTGGAATGATGGGCTAGAGCACTGGAGACACTCTAGCCCACCACCCTCCTCTCTCTCCTCCTCCCTTCCGCTTTCAGGAAGTGAAGCAGGAGGAGCAGCAGTAGAAGTGAGTGGGTGGATGGAGCTGGGCACCCCATACCAATCTGCTGCCTGAGGCAACCGCTCGTTTGGCTTTATGTATGTCCCTAGATAGGCTTATGGTGGCACAAAGCATAAGGTACCTGGCAAATAAGGAAGCTTCATAACCATGAAATCCACATTGTACCAAAGTCAATGGCAAAGGTTCTGCTGATTTTAATGCTGGATTGCAACCAATATATTTTATATAGTGGACTGCAAATAGTTAAAACATTTATTGTATGCATTTAACAGATGCGTGCTGCTCTGCAAACACTGATGTTCTGGGAATAGCATATAAAAAGAAAACAAAAAGAAAACAGGAACAAAAATAATTTTTTATTGTGGTCTGAAATGTTTGGAAGGGTCAAGACATTAAATCTCAAGTACCAGAAAGCCAACAAGATTAAAACGCATGTTATTAAATTCAAGAACAGGCACTAAAAGGTTAGGAAATGCCAGAATTCTGCCAAATACTCTTAATTAAATGCCTTTGGGTATAAATGATGAGACAAGATTTCATTGCATAATGATGCATTTTCCTTTCCTTTGTCTTCCTGCACTTCGATTCCTGGCATCAGTAAATGTGCAATCTGGAGCTTATTTACCCCAGAGAAATCCTATAAGCATGGCTCAGCCTGTGGACTGACATACTGATTCAGAACCCTGATAAACTGACCACATCATATCTATAGCACCTTTGCAATTAGATTCAGGTTACTAATAATTTACAAACCAAATGGAAGCCAAGCAGGACAATTCAAATTGCTTCTAGTCGGTCGGTCCACATGAACCAGCAGCACCCACCAACCTGCCTCAAGCATCGCAGTAGCTTAAAACCTCCATAGCAGGAAGTCCTGCTTTCATATGAGGGATTTTCTGGCCATATTTATTTACTTATCTACAGCCTGCTTCTTTCTATAAAATTGTATACAAACACTGTATAAAATGGCTGCAAAATTGTAAAACTTACAAAATCACAACACAAACAAAGCAAAGCAAAAAACTTTAGGCTTCAATGGGAGCTACTTCTTTCCCCAGGAGCTTGGGAGTGACCAGTGCAAAATGGTGGCTTGGGGAGATGGCATATATCACAAAATGGCAGCGTGTACAACAATGGACACTTTTTGGTTCTTTTCACATGCACACACAGAGAGCACAAACAAGCCACACACCAAGAGTACATAGTAGGGGAGACTGAAGACACTTGGATCTGTCACAAAAGAGTCACAGCAATGTAGCAGCCAAGCACTGCAGCGGGATTTCTGAAACCCTGTGTTGAAAATCCCTGGATTTCTCTCTCCCAAGATGGTCTAGTAGTGGATACTTCAGGATTGGTGCCATTAGGAGCCAGTGTGTGGTCTACAAGGATTCAGCTCTTTCATCCCAGGCAGCCTCCGTGTGCCCCTGGAGCTGGAGCACCTCTGCCCTTGTGTCCAGGGTCGAAAGGCAGGTGAGAAGCCCAAGTGGCCATGACTTGACCAGTGAAGCAGAACAATGACATCATCAACAAAGGGCTTTGGTTAAGTCATGTCCCCCCTCAGGCGCCTTTTTTCTAGACTGAAAAGCCCCAAATGCTGTAGCCTTTCCTCATAAGGGAGATGCTCCAGCCCACGAAATCATTTTGGTTGCTCTTTTCTGTACCTTTTCCAATTCTATTATATCCTTTTTGAGGTGTGGTGACCAGAACTGGATGCAATACTCCAGATGTGGCCACACCATCGATTTGTACAGTGCATTAGGATCCACCCCACCTTTCAAGGAGAAACGTGCCAGAGCAGATGGGAACCATTGTCTGGAGTAAGAAAGATCAGGGGCTACGTTTAGGAAGTCGCATCCGATTTTCTGATTATTTTCAAAGCCTCCCTTTTACCTAATTTCTACTGCATCGTAAAAACTGTGCCTGGGTCCTCCATCACTGGTGTCTTCATGAATGAACCTGTTTGTGAACCTTTCACCCCCTTTTGTCTGCTACCCCTGTGTTAATAAACTTCCCTCTCATTTTGACCTTTAACCTGTCTGTCCTGGTTGACTTGGTGGAGAGTGGGGAGCCTTGTGATTCCTTAGTCCTGTGCTACAGCATCCGTTTTAGGGATCCCCTAGGAATCTGGGCTTACAGTAAAACTCTCTCAGCATCTGCTGCCATGGAAACCAAATTCACCCATTCGGCAAACAGGGTAGGCTGATGTTAAAGTTGTCATGTTTCCTGTTTGTAAAGGATCAAAAAACCCATGAGACAACATTGGTGGGTGGTCAATTAAACAGAGGAGAGTCCAGTGCAGAGGTTCTCAACCTGTGGTATGGGTACCCCTAGGGGTACGCGGACCTCTTGCTGGGGGGTACTCCAAACCCTGCCCCTTATCTGCCCCATCAACATTAATTAATTAAGTGTTAATTAACATGGATTTTAAAATTATTTTCAGAGCCCTTCTGTCTCTCTGATTTTGGTTTGGGGCTACGTACAGAGACAGACTCTTCGGTCATCAGAATGAGCACAACCCCCCCCCCCCCGTTTGTAAATGATGGATGATCCAATTCGAATTGCCTGGATACTTCCAGATGTAGCGTGTACTCTGAACCGGAGTACCAATCACCAATCCACAAGATGGTCCATGCTCATATAGGACTACTCAGAAGTTAACAGTTTACATATTATTGTGCATTTACTGATGCTAGGAATCTAACAGGGTTGAGAGCTGTAGCTTACTAGAGGAGCACATCCTCTGCATGCAGAATCCCCCAGTTTTAATCCCAGGCAAGGCTTGGAAAGGCCCGCCTAGAGAGCTGCTACTAGTCAGCGCAAGATGATACTGAGCTCGATGGTCGTATGGTCTGACTTGGTATGAGATGGTTTCCTATGGTCCCTCTAGTCCCACTGCAGCCCTAGGAGGTCCCTTCTTAGTGAGCTGAGGGGTTGTTACAGGGAGGCAGTGGAAAACTACACAGCAGCAGCAACCCCCCTTTCCTTCCTGCAGTGTTTTTCTCCAAGTCCCCAATCATGTCTCAGCCGGTACTGGAGGAAGAAGGCAGGGAGGGGGGGGGGGGTCTGCTGCTGCCACATTATTCACCACCGCCTCCTGGGAAGCCAGCTGGGGCCCAGAAACCAATGTGGAGGAGGCTAATAGGAAGGCGGTGGTGAGCAAAGTGGCAGCAGCGATGCAAGTCCTTTGTCCTCCTGCCACTGTAGCTGCCACTGATGCAGAGGAAGCCTTGGGTCCATTGGGGGGTAGCTGGCATGTGTGCACTTTGAAGGAGGAGTGGTGCTTTGGGGGCCTGCTGACCTGAAGGGCTTCTACCCCACGGCTCTCCAACAGCTGGCACCAGTACCGTCCACACAGTATGTGATGCTAGAGGACAACACAGGGAAGACGCAGGAGCTGGCTTTCATAGACATGATATATGATCTTCCTGAGCCTGTGCAAGCAGAAATCCAGGAATTCTAGAGCATGATTTGCTGCAGTGCCTGTGAAAAATGAATGGCAGGTGGCAATTCTATGGCACTGCAAAAGTGAAAGCGAAGGGGGGTGTATTTGAGAGCTAGGGGCACATACAAGGAGTTATGCACATCACAAGGCAATTATCTTTCAGCAGTTACTTAGAACCCTGTGGCTGAGTTTAGGTGGTTTTTTTTTTAGTGGATTACAGCTAGAATTGCTTGTTCTTGTGTTTTCTTTCCCCAGTGCAATTCAAATTCCATGATGGGATTTTATTTATTTATTGAGATTTCTAATATGCACCCAATGCCTCTGGGTGTGCATGTTGTATAGGAAAGCACAAATAATAAATCATTACAACAAAAGTATAGATAAATCTTTGCAAAATCTACACGCACAAAGTCAGTTTCCAACATTTTGCCACACACTCTAGCATGGCAAAGATGCAGAACCCAGATAAAAGCCCATCATGGAACATGGGGCAGGGCATTTGCACTAGCAAATGAAAAGTGGGGTGATGCTGCAGATAGGGGGGGGCTGGCCTCTCAGTGGCTACAATCCCATTCTCTGGGGTGAAACCTGCTTCTTACACTACTGTAGATACTGGTGTACATCACCAGGGGCAGAGGCATTGATGCATTCATTTCATTCCCAGCCTGCCTTTCTCCCATCACAAAACCCAAGGGGGCACAGATGTGGTCCCCAGGCACTGGGCCAGACCTAGACCTTTGCAAACTTTTCCCTACAGGCTTTTGGGGTCCTTTTGCTATCTGAACTCGATTGTGTTGCTTTGCTTGCTCTTGGCCGTTTGATTACATTTTTTACGCTTTTGGTTGTTTTTCCATTTTATTTCTTTTTTTAGACTGTTGCTGTTATTTGGTTTTGTTATGTGAGCATCCTTGAGTGTTCTGCTTGAGAAAGGACAGGCAGCCTGGAAATCCCTTAAATAAATAATGGCAAAATGAAATAAAAGCATGAGCACTCAGAGACCCAGAACGTCTCAGCACCGCTTCCTTGCCAGCCCTCTCCCATAATAACCCAGAAAGCTGACGTTGCTGAATCCATCAAGAGTCTTCATCAATGTGTGAGGGGGCAAGGAGTGAAAACAGGGGCATGTTACAAGGTCAGGAGGGGGGTCCCTTTTTTCGTCTGTGAAATGTTGGGAGGGGTGCATTCCTGTGTGGGAAATAGTAGAGTTCTGACACTTGGGGACAAATTTAGGTGGTGGCGGCAGCAACAACAGCAGCAGCAGCAGCAGCAGCGGTGACCTCCACTAAGAGGGATCCCATCAGTGGGGGGGGGGGGGGAGGATGTGCAATGTATGGATCCCATCTCCAACCTTTTACCTCCTTATCATAAAGACAGGCATTTTGCTTATAGATAAAAGACATTAAATCAGAGAAATGAGTTTGTTAAAAAAGCACATGTTGCTCTCTGGCACACCAATGCTCCAGAAAGTGTCATGTCATGTGCTCTTTTACTGAAAATCCAGCACATCGGTAGGTGCACAGGCCAGAAATACAAAATAATTAAAGCCGCAGGCCTATATACACTAACCTGGAGTAAGTCCCGTTGAATTCAATGGGTTTTATTCTGAGTGGATATGCAGAGGATTGTGCTGTAGGTCAGGAAAACGGAATATTTTACAGCTATCATTATCCCTTCAGCTCCCCCCCCCAATACTCCTTAATACAATCTTAAAGGAAATGTAGCATTGTATGATTTACCAATTCAATTAAATACCTCAAACAATATTTGTCAAGGAAAGCCTTGGGCTGCAACCTGACCTACAGTTATAAGCAGCCAAGTTCCTACTGCAGGTTTCACCTCACCAGAAATTATGTGCTTATAACTTTGCAGGACTACAGCCCTACGAAAGAACTGATTCCCCATAGAAGCTAGTATTATTTCACAACCTCTAGCAGAGATTATTTTAGCATGGTCTCTAGAAACGTCCAGAATTTTATCCCTTGTACATGCATATGGAAACAGACACTTTTGAATAATCAATACTCCATTAAAGAATATAGCCTTTCCAATAAGTGTTTATAATTAAAGTCAGGACAGAACAGATTTCACTTGGAGGAAAAGCCCTTCACAAATGTTACAAGATTATATAGAGAAAAACCAGCAAACCCCCCCCCCCCAGCAAGCTTTCTAACTACCATTTATGGAATCGTTCTTAGCTGTGCATTAATGCAGGCACAGAATGAGGGGGCTGGCTGGTGATCATTCATTATAGCTCGGCCAAGTTCTTTGTCCATTGTTATTTCAACATCACATTCACTGGCTTGAGGTTCACTATTGTTGGTGTGTCCAAATGGCCTCTCATCAAGAGCATTTAAAAGCCCATTAAAATTAATTTTGGGGCTCAATTCAAGGTACTGCTGGTTGTCACCTTTAATTTAAAGCCCTTTGGAGTTTGGATTTCGCGTTGCTTAAAGACCACTTTCTCCCATGGGAGTCTGCCTATTCCTTCCAGGTATGGAGTGGAGAGCAACTCTGCAGACAAATGCTTGGATGCCAGGAGAGTTTTTGTGCACGTTCTGGAGAAGCCCTTCACACATGTCCTGTCCACATGAGAGGCAACGTATGAAGAGGGCTAGAGTTGTTGCGAGGATAAAATGAAATCATCCCACATAACCCACTCTGAGTTCCTCGGAGGAAGGATGGGAGGGATATATGTAAATGTGAATAATCCCTACTCATGATGAATATATGAAGCTGCCGCCTTACATGGGATCAGATTGTTGGGGCCTCCAGTTCAGAACTCTCGACTCTACGCTGACCAGCAGGGGCTCTCCAGCAGCTCAGACAGGAGTTTTTCTTCGTCCTGCCACTGGAGACCTTCTGCATGCAAAGCAGGTGTGCTACCTACCTACAGCCTCTTCTTAAAGCATCTCATTCCATGTGAGCATCTCATTGTAAGCATCTCATTCCAGGGTCTTCAGCAGCTCAGCCTCCGGGGCCTTACTTTCCCCACCACCAGTGCTCTGGTCCCTCACCAATGCCAGCAGACTAAGCTCTGAGGGTCAAGAGAGCCCCCTCAGCTGCAGGAACAGCCTGCATAAGGTTAGCTGCCTTCATGTGCAAATTTGGAACCACTGAGCCCTATAAAGCCCGGACCACCAACTAGCTCTTCCGCCTGAGCAACCTTTTGTGGGGAGAAGCTACTGAAACAGACTTCTCCTCCTGTCCTGCCCTGGAACCTGACCATTGCCCTGCCTGCTGCCATGTCATACACACTCTTTATTTTTCACATGTTTATATCGCCCTTCCTCCAACAAGTACAGGGTGGTGTACATAGATCCTTCCTTCATTCTGTCCTCACAACAACCCTGTGAGGTAGGCTAGGCTGAGAGATAGTGACTGGCCCAAGGTCACCATGGTTAAGCAGAGATTTGAACCTGGATCTTCTAGGTCTACGTCCAACACTAGAACCACTACATCACCCTGGTTCTCTTGCTGTGCCTGTGCTGGAACCAGACCTCCAAGCTGGCCATTGACCCTGATCCTGGCTGGAGCCTTCCAGGTCCTATACAAGTGGTAAAGAAAAATAGCAGCAACAGTATGGAATTACGCTAAGAGTCCCCCCCCTTTTTTTTAACAGACTACAAGGAGATTACACATAACAAGTACATGCCACAATTATATGTGTGGTTCTTGGATTAAACATGGCCAGAAGCCACATATAGTATTGCTGCTCTGTTTTACAACCTGTTCCCAGCACAATCCCATCTGCTGTCGTGAAAAATATTGTACCCTATATTTGCATAAGCCATTTTTTTGTAAACTGCAGCACATAATCCAAGCTGACAAACTCAATTGTATCTAACAAGCAGGGACAATACCGCCCAGGTCCAGTTTACCTGCTACCTTAAGGACTGTGGCAACTACCACTGCTTTGATGGTTGCTCCCATAGAACCCAGGGTAATGTGTATATACATGTTGCATTCCATCTAAGCAGTTATAGAGCAGTGTGATATCCAGAGACGTCACTAGGGCGCGCGCTGCCCCAGGGCCGGGCGCACGCGTCACCCTAGTGACCCCTCCCCCCGGACACACCCTTTGCTCCGGGCACCCCCTCAATCGTTGCAGCAGGCTCAGGGGCGTCTTCCCCGGCCTGCTGTCCTGGGCCTTCTGAGGAAGGCCCTCTGCGCGAATGTTATTTATAACGTGTTTAGCGCATGCGCAGACCGTTCCTGAGGGAAAAGGGCAGCCCTTTTCCCTCAGGAACGGTCTGCGCATGCGCTAAACACGTTATAAATAACGTTCGCGCAGTGGGACTTCCTCAGAAGGCCCAGTAGCGCAGGCCCGGGAGGACGGTCCGAGGCCTTCTCCCAGCCTCGGAGCCTCCCGGGTGACGCACGGAGCCTCCCGGTGACGCGCGCAGGAGCCTCCCGGGTGACGCATCACCCTTCTGTGCACGTCACCCTTGGGCCCTCCGCCCCGCAGGCCATGCTACAGTGACGCCTCTGGTGATATCAACCACAGAGCAGGTGGCAAGTATGTTGCTCAATCTGCGAGGGGAACCTATAAAAACTAGCAATGTATAAACCAAACATATCCAGAAGTGAAGATATTGTTTATATATGATCCAGGAATAATGGAGGCAGGGGGTCAGCATTGCTAGGTAGCTATTGAGGCCCATTGCTTATCCCTGAGACCATCTCTGTGCCTGTATAGCCTTTGGTACAGTGGAGGCAGAGTCATTCTCTCAGGGCCCAACCCCCTAGAAGTGTGCCCATGGGCTTGGCTCATTCAGCCAAGTCTCAATGAGCTATCACAGTTCAGACCCAACAGACAGAAGTTACTTCCATCACATCTCGAATGCAATGCTTTTGAAAGGTCTTCGTTTAGCTGCACATCATATAGTGAGGAGAAACCAAGCAATGTGCCATAGAGGAAGATAGAGTGTAGGGAGGAGGGTTCAGAGCTTAAACAACTGGTGTCACCTTGGCCCCTTCCTCTCACTCATTGAATCGGGGCTTAAACTGGAATGGTAGTTAGCCACTATCCAAGTCTAGGGGAGTCCAGGCAGAAGGAAGCCACCTTGGGAAATTTCCCCTCTCAATAGGACAGAGTGCCCTCAAATCCCAGGGTTCCCCTCAAAACTAGCAAGTACTGTAGCAGAATGTGGGCAGTAGGGGAGGTAGAGCAGGAGGGAACTGAAGCCAGGCAAGCGATGGTAAAAATGTCAGAAGTTTATTTAAAAAACTATTAAAATAAATGGGTAAAAAGCAAAGAGTGTATGAATGTGTATTCGGGGGGGGGGGGAGTCACAATGCAAACAAACAGAACCCTAATGTGTCTTTTGGGGTATGTTTCTCCCTAAGTATTCATGCAAGGCCAGGAGCTTGGTCACACACCCACTCCTAGCTGGGCAGTGATGTCCCTTGTTGATGCGCCTGATGCTCTGGTTCAGAGCCCAAGGCAAATGGGCAAAGTGGGGTTGTGGGACCCCACTTTTTATCAGGTTTGGGTATTACCTTAGATTCACCTGCAGGATTGGATACTTGTGGTCACCTGAGCCTCTGGACTTTCCCATTCTTGTGAATCAGGTGGGCTTCACAATCCAGTGAGCCAAGCTGTTTGTTTGCACGACAATTGGGGACGAAACAGGAGGACAAACAACAATAGAGCAAAGATGACTGCTGCATTTGAATGACTCAGCAGACCCTTCTTCAGGATCCTGACCCCATACACAGCAGCCTCCTTGGGTGCAGAGGCGTCGCTCCGGTAGGGGAGGGGCTGTAAGTATCGCTGCGGTCATAGTCTCTTTACCGAGTGAGGAGGAGGCAGCCCCGCCCCCTCACTGTCCGAGCCAGTCCCCTATGGAGAAAGCAGCAGGCAAGAGACCCTGCCTGCTGCTTTCTCCGCAGGGGACTGGCTCGGACAGTGAGGGGGCGGGGCTGCCTCCTCCTCACTCGGTAAAGAGACTATGACCGCAGCGATACTTACAGCCCCGCCCCTACCGGAGCGACGCTTCTGCTTGGGTGACAGGAAGATCCAAGACAGGTGAAAAATAAGGGAGAAACCAGAAATTTCCATCACATTTGCACAGACGTGAGAAGTAGTCCACAGACGTGAGAGTTGAGCAAGACATTGAAGGTAACACATGCACACACCCCTTCCCAAGTGTAACGGAAAGCAGTGGACTATGCCTTTAATCACATCACAGATGAATGTGATTATTGAGCCTCAGCCTGAGCACTGAGATATATACAGTACTACAGCAGCTACAGGGAGCTGGTTGGAGGGAAAGGAGACAGACGAGACAGACAACCAGATGGACCACCCAATGATTTGAAATCAATATCTCTTCCCCATGAATTTGGATGCTTGTTATGTCTCTTAAGTATCATAACAATCAGGTCATAAAAACCACAAGACGCTGTCTGGTGGCCCACATTTAATCCGTTAGATTCATATCAGCTTCTCCTGATCCAGGGGCTTTATTTATTTATATGGTGAATAAATCATGACGGGCTGTTAGTATGATACAAATGATATAATGTTTGACTTGAGCAGAAAGATTTGACTACTTCATGCCGGATTTTCCAGGTCTGATTTCCTTCAGAGGAGAGGGAGAGGGCCATGTTTTTCCTGTGGCTTTACAAACTTAGAGATTGAGAGCTGTCAGCCTTCATCATCTCCACAAAGTGGTTTTCAATTAAGTCAGCTCGCACATTCAGAGCTGGTCTAAATGTTATCTCTGCCACAGAATCTTCCTCATGATCAGTTTACACACCCATGCAATCACATCCACAAACACCCACCATGAGATACAATGTCATTCCTCTATAGTGCAGGAGAGGAGCTTTGTTCCAGAAAGGATCAAAATATTTCATTTAGAAAGAGTCCTGCTGGGTTTGATTAGATCCAGAATCTTGTCTCCGACAGTGACCAAGCAGATGCCTCCAGCAAGCCCACCAGTAGGGCAGAGCCTTCTCCCACAGAGATCATACAAATATGGGTCAGGTCCATGAATATAGCAATGGGGAAGTTCCCACTCCTGTTTATGTTGGATTGGGTCAGGAAGAAGCCAAGCTATTTCCTCCCGAAACTGAAATTAGTCTCAGCTTATTTCTGAGCCAGTCTGAACCCCCCTCATGGCAGTTGCCCTTCAGAAAGCTACATTTCCCAAGGGCTACTGGGGCTTTTAATCCTGTGATATGTTCCCAGTACATCAGAAAGGAACTGGAGGGATATCTCCCTCCTCCTTCCTTTCCATGGCTGAAGTACCACCACTGTTGTCTTGACCAGGTCCGATAAGGAAAATAGGGACAGCTGGGGGTGGCTGTGTTGGGGACAGTGGACAGCAAAATGGGAATTCTCCTCTGGCTCAGATTTTAATCTGAACTAGAGAAGAATGTGGGGCTTTGTAATGCTCACCCTCCTTTGAGGTGAACATTAAGGGCCCCTGAAGTTCCTTTCCAGGTCTGAGCCTAGAAACTTTTGCCAGCATCTCTAGCAGGATATTTCAGCAAAGTCCCTCAGGCCGTCACTGCTTGGCATGAATCACATGTTGCGATTTTGCCCCAATATATGATTCATATGCACTTCATCTTAAATTCATGGCCGGTAGGGTTTCCCTCTCACTATTTTTCTATATGACACGGGCCTCTTTTCTGCATGAACAGCAGGAGGAAAAAAATGGTTCTGATTTAATTCAAAAAAGAAATATTTTTCTGGCTTCTAACCCAGCACAGGAAGTTACAATCTGGCCCAAATATTTTTGAGCTTAGCTGTAAACCCCGGAAAAGTAAGAGTTTATAGACGTGAGTGCTGACAGATCCTGTGCTATTGTAGTACAAATGGTTCTGCTCTGATGACATCATTTTCCTTTGTGCCTGTGTGGGAGGAACGGTCCTTTATTTTATGTAAAGTTGCTTCTTCAAGCTGAAGTTGCAGCAAAGAAAATTAGGTGAACTCCATCATGAACCAAAGTCAATTATTAAGCTTCCTTAACTAAAGGAAGAGGAGGGAATTTCATTTCAGCTTGGAGGTATTCTGTCCACTTGATTTCTTGTACTTTGACACAAGGATGCAGCTGTGCCCTTGGGATGCTCTTGGTGTCCTAACTCCCAAAGCACATCTGGAGCTTTCCCACCTGCAAAAGCTTCCCATTGGGTTTTGAACAGAGGGAGCAGCTTCAACAATTAACACTGAAATAATTGTTGAATTCTTGAATGAATGATAGTGCCCACATATTCTTTTGCATGCATGGAACTACCAACCCACTCTACTGAAATGCATATGGAAACTTTGTGTGTTCCTCTCAGATAACTTCTTGATTAGAGAAAGGCCCGATTTGTACATTTGCAGAGAGCTGTGGTTGCCCCTTCCTCAATGGGTCACCTTGGAGTTACATCAGTAGGGTCTCTGGAACAAGGGGCTTTCTCAGAAGGCCCAATGTGCCTTGAACTCTGTACTGCTACGGTTGCTTGCCAGTTGGCTTGCTCTCAGCTTGTTGTGACGCCAGGTACAGAACCTCCTCAGTCTAGGAATGAGGTGGAAGATCCAACAGAAGAGATAGATTGGAGGAGGGGAGTTCCCCCAGCACACCTGAATCTTTTGCACAAGGGGAAGCCCAGAAGCCAAACGTGCTATCCCCACTCAAGGACAGTGTCCCTGTATTTGGACTCCAAGGACTTCCTTGGGGGCAGCAGCATAGCTGGTATTTTGTCAAGAGGGTGCTGGGTGGGACGACGTGTTGTCATCCTGCCCCCGCCACCGGAATGGAGCGGGACTGGAGCCAAAGGATTTGGCTCCGGTCCCGCTCCATTCCAGTGCCGGGGTGGGTGGGACAATGACATGTATCCCGCCCAGGACCCCCTTAGCAAAATGCCAGCTACGCTACTGCTTGGGGGCCCTGTAAAGTCAACATCTCAGTGCCATTGAAGCCAATGTCTACAAAACTGGACAAGGGCCCTTTAAAACAAGAAGAGTTCTTTGAGAGAAAGGGTGGAGCAAACCACTCTAAGTAGTTGGAACAGTTTGCTCTAGATCCTTGCTGGAGCAACATCTAAGCCTTTCAGATACCAGTGCCTAGTCCAGTGGTGGCCAACCTTTCAACATGAATGCTGGCCCTTTAAATGGCTGTATAGGTGAGGGCATTTCAGCAGGTGCAGCTGCTTTAGC
This sequence comes from Plestiodon gilberti rubricaudatus, assembly GCA_026170595.1. Lineage (NCBI taxonomy): Eukaryota > Metazoa > Chordata > Lepidosauria > Squamata > Scincidae > Plestiodon > Plestiodon gilberti. Next base: position 10,421,756 of record JANXHW010000001.1, read on the forward strand.
AGCACCATCAGCACTTGCAGCTGCCAAGATTCTGTCTTCTACATAACTCTTAAGAACACAGAAGCCCTAATGGTGGAAGGTTGGCCACCCCTGGCCTAGTCTAATCTCCTTCGTCTCTTCCTGGAGCTCTGACCTACAAAGTCTCTGTGTCACAACTCCCGTCCTAGCCTACGTGTCCTCTCCATTCAAAGCTGTCTAAGATCTGGACCTGCTACTGGAACTCTGACTCTCACCTCTGAGAGCCTCTGCTCCAGTTCAAAACTAGTCTAGCTCAAAACTCTTGCTTGGAACAGGCATGTATACCTGCTTCCCTGTTGACGTCCCACCTGGTCAATACTGGATGTGCTTGCCCGTAAACAATAGAGTTCACAGAAGAGTTAACATTCCCACTGTGATCTGCCCAGCCCAAGTGATGTTATTTTGAAATACTGTATTTCTTCAATTCTAAGACGCATGTTTTTTTCCCAATTAAGCATTTCAAAAAATGGGGTGCGTCGTGGAATCGAAGGTCTCCAAAAAGCACCCCAAAATGCTATCTTCTTACTTACCGAGCTACGCGACCCTCTGCAGGCCTCCCTGATCTTCAGTTTGGCAAAAAATTGTGATTTTCGGCCATTTCCGGTTTTCGCGAAGGGTTGCGCAGGCCTCCCTGAAGCTCCCCCAAGCCCAGGTAATGAAGGAAATGGCACTTTCTGGCGGGGCCAGAAATGCTAAGCAAAGGCACTCAGTCATCGTCAGCTACAGCGCAGGACATGCTGGGGAGAGTTGGTGCTGAGCGAGTAGATTCAATGAAGGGAGGTGAGTCTTACAATCGATGGATTTTTTTTTTCCCTGCTGGTGGTACTGAAAGTAAAGGTGCGCCTTAGAATTGATGGCGCCTTAGACTCGAAGAAATACGGTATGTGGGTTGTAGCCAGCTGAAAAATTGTAGAACTCATCCCACTCTGATGCTATATGAACACGTCCTAGTACTATTCTAACAAGAGAAGTAACGGTTTATGAGTTTCTTTTCTGGCTCTGATGCATCAGTTAGAGCCACAGTTAGAGCTGGGATTCTGGACTGACATGTGCTAAAAAGCTCAGCCACAATGCACTAAATACATGCGCTAAAGCTCTCTAGCCACAATTATTGATGGTATACTGGACTGACATGCACGAAAGAGCTAAGAAAGCTCTCTCGAGAAGGCTCCAGAGGTTTAACCTCATGTGCAAATTTGATTCCACTAACCCTCAGCACAAGCTGCCCTCTTCTCTCATTTTGTGCGCAGTGATGTTGACATCTGACTAGTTTGCCCATGTTGAGACCACAACTCACTGCATCATGGTACAACTCACATTGCAAATATTCACATTGTCTGATCGCATGTGTCTGAAATAGTTCTGAAGTACCTGCTGTGCTAAGAGAGATGGTTGGGTTTTGATATCCGGCCAAAGACTCCATGGGGCTATGGTACAGATGTTCAGTGTTAGGACTGACAGCAACCATTTCCTTCATAACCTACAATTTGAGAACGGGGGGGGGGAGGGAAGGGGTCTCACTCACTCACTCTCTCTTTATATACATGGACTATTTTTCCCCTACACTTCAAGCTGGATCTGTACACAAATTCCCTGATCAACTATTATGTGCATAGAGAGTTCTTGTGTACATGGGCTTCCCCACTCACAATGAACTGATCCAATCAGCACACTCAAACGAACATATGGCTTGGCCCTCATTGATCTTACTGTGCTGTCTTTCATGAGGAAGCCATTGAATCTTGAGGGGCTCCTTCTGCGCATCCAAGCTATTTTGACCATAAGGAAATGCTGGAACAAGATATCTTTATTTATTGTTTTATTGAAAGTATCTGTACCCTGCTCATTAGCTAATAATAAGGCTCCCAGAGCAGCGTACAGAAAACCAATCAATTGGAAAATCATTCTAACAGAACAGGTGCATGTGGGCTTATGCCTCGTCGACTCCTCTTCGTCACAGGGCACATGGTGGCTCTATGGTCGCTGTGAGTGGGGACATTTAGCTTGAAAGGAGGCGGTGCTTCTTTTCTCCTCTTCTTCCTTACAGGGCACATGGTGGCTCTATGGCCGCTACGAGTGGGGACGTTTAGCTTGAAAGGAGGCGGTGCTTCTTTTCTCCTCTTCTTCCTTACAGAGCAGTTGGTATGTATCCCATAGCGTGTGTGTTTTTTTCCAATACATACTCATGATTCTGAAAAAACGCATGGCTGGTTTTTTCAGCACATCAGAATGTATAAATAATGCATGGCTACCCCAGCTGCCGCACCGCTTCCACAGCACTTTACCTTTGAAATGTGGAAAGGATCATATCATATAGAAGGAAGCAAGAATGTGCTAATGCCCTCTTGGAGCATTAATTCATAGACAATTCCGAGCCAATGAAATGGATTCCTGACATTCATTAACCACACTAGCACAGGGGCACCGCAGATCCCCCCCCCCGTTTAATCACACGGCGCTTAAATCAGTCAGCTTGCGGGGCCTGGATCTCACTGCCAGCACAAAGAAATCAAATATGTATATGGTCATGAAGAGGAAACACTAGTCTGCATGCAGACAAAGGCAGAAGCGGTTACAGCGGGGAGTTGGCACGACCTGATTCAATTAAACATTAATAGCTACTACTTTCCTGCTTTTCTCTGAAGCAGCTGCAATTTTTTTTAACGCACCAGGAAATGGAGGGAGATTTAAAGTGGTGGAGGGAGATTTTTGTGTGTGTGTGTGTTTTTTAAAACCCAGGCGCATATATATTTTAATTGAATCAAGACAACTGCTGGTTTATTCCAAAAAATTGCTCTGCAGATCCTTAGGTTTAACATACACAAAATTACAGACAAATTGGGAATGTGTAGGTGTGGGATAAGAGCCAGCGGGTGACGCAGTGGGTTAAACCACTGAACCATGAGCTGACGATCGAAAGGTCGGCAGTTCGATTCCGCGCAATGGCTCCTGCCAACCTAGCAGTTCAAAAGCAAGAAAATTGCAAGTAGATTAATATGTACCGCATCAGCGGGATGGTAACAGCGTTCCATGCGCCTCGGTGTTGAGTCATGCCGGCCACATGAACATGGAAACGTCTTCGGACAGCGCTGGCTCTTCGGCTTTGAAACGGAGATGAGCACCGCTCCCTAGAGTCGGACATGACTGGACTTAATTGTCAAGGGACACCTTTACCTTTACCTTTTTTTTAGGTGTGGGATAAGTGAGAAAGCCCCCCCCCCACTAATGGTCATTGCCAAGCACACTGTGAGAACATTAGAAGACCCTTCTAGACGAGAACAAAGGTCTCTCTAGTCCAGCATCCACGCCCCAAAGTGCCCAACTTGACACCACAAGTAGGGCATGAAGATACCACTAGGGCTAGCCCTCTTCTTCAGTTTCTCCCCAGCAATGATCTTCAGGGGTACACATGGAAGTTCCATCACATGAATAGTTTGTTCCGTTCATATCCCACGCTATTCTATTGTGGCTCAACAAACTGGCAATTGAGATGACATCTGAACTGAGCAGGATTCTGGCTTGTTCTAACCAGAGTTTATGAACCAGCAAGGATATGAACCTGGGATTGAATGAGGACCAGATGCTGAAAACTCCCTTGCCTGCTAGAGGGAAAGTGGATCCTGGAGAGTTGCAAGGAACAGGCAGAGCACTCCGTCTCAAGCTGCTTGATAAACGTTTAGTGCTCTCATTTCAATTTGCTGTTTCTTTGAGTAGAACTTGACACAGGCGTGTCAGGTATTGCTGGGCAGAGGGAAACATCTCAAAATGAATGTCTTCTTCAGTCTAAACCTCTCAAGATAAAATATTTCAGTTTTCTCTCTTGGAACCTTGTACATGCACATCTGCTTTCCTGTGCGCTTTGCAAGGTTAGTTCGGGGCACCCATAAGGCTGTGGGCAGTGGGATCCCTCGGGCTATTTTAAGTGCTCAGCTTCAAGGTCTAAAACCAGTTAAGCACTCAGAAGACATCACTTTGCCAGAGTTATTGGTCCCTGGACTGGAACCATCAAGTAATTACATAAAAGATGTTCCAGGAAGAAGAGAGAGTAAGGATAATGCATTCTGCTGAGAAAATGCACACATACACACCACGCTCAGGCATGTTCTACACAACAGTGGTGCCTTCTTGCAGTCTTGCATGGGAGATCCATGCATGTAGTTGAGGCAAATGCAGACACTGATCCATATCACATGATCTGGACCCTGAAAGGGATGGATGTTTCTTGGATACGCATTGGGATATACAGTATATATCCCTATCTAGAACAATCAGTTATTTTGTGCAACTTTTAACCCAGAACTGCAGCTGCACTGGGGTCTATTTTACAGTGCTTTTCCTAAGTGCCCACATATGCTGGCTCATTACAACAGCCATGTAAAGTAAGCCAGTATGCTTGTCTCCTGTATATCCGATGGATGACTGAGGCTGACATTAGTATGACCCACAAAGATTCTGCAGGATGTTTATAGTGACTAACATATCCCCTAGTGTTCATCATACCCCTCATACTTCCCCTAACCCAGAGTTCTGTGTATTCTGCAATGTCCACGCTGAACTCGGGTTCAAGCAGGCTTCCCCATTCACTTAAAGGACTCTGCATTACTTTGCAGATCTAGAACTGCTCCCTCCAGTGAACTATATGGTTTAAATGTGTGTTACAGTTCTACTGACAGTAGACAGACAGGCTATTGTTTGGTCAAGCTCATCATTTTCTCATGGTTGAGGATGGTTAGCTGCTGAGTGCGATTTGGTGACAGGAGATGGTTTCCTACTGGCTGGGAACCACTCCAACGTTTGAGAGTGAGATCCCCATGGAGAAGGTGACATTGCTTCTGCTGAGAGGCAGAGAGAAAAATGCAGGCAGCATTGATAGTATCAGAGAAAGGTTGGAGGAGGAGGCCAAGAGTTTCTAGCTATTTGCAAGGACAAATCAAGAGGTGCACAAGTTGCTCTCCGGAACCTGATCAAAGGGTCGGCAGGTGTCACCTTCTATAGGGTGCCTGTTTGCTTCCACTTCATGCTGCTTGAATTGTTGTTGTTGTTCAGTCGTTAAGTCGTGTCCGACCCTTCGTGATCCCATGAACCATATCCCGCCAGGCCTTCCTGTCCTCCACTATCTTCCTGAGTTCGCTCATTTTCATGTTCGTTGCATTGGTGATGCTGTCTAACCATCTCATCCTTGGCCTTCCCCTTCTCCTTTTGCCTTCAATCTTTCCCAGCATCAGAGTCTTCTCCAGAGAGTCCTCTCTTCGCATTAGGTGGCCAAAATATTTGAGTTTCAGCCTTAGTACCTGTCCTTCCAGGGAACAGTCAGGCTTGATTTCATTTAGAATTGACTGATTTGATCTCCTAGCAGTCCAAGGGACTCTCAGGAGTCTTCTCCAGCACCACAGTTCAAAAGCATCTATTCTTCGGCGCTCAGCCTTCTTTATGGTCCAACTCTCGCAACCATACATTGCTACTGGGAACACCATCGCCCTGACTATACGAACTTTTGTTGGCATGGTGATATCTCTGCTTTTTATTATGCTGTCTAAGTTTGCCATAGCTTTCCTTCCAAGGAGTAAGCGTCTTTTAATTTCATGGCTGCTGTCTCCGTCTGCAGTGATCTTGGAACCCAAAAAAGTAAAATCTGTTACTGCTTCCATTTCTGCCCCTTCTATTTCCCAGGAATTGATGGGACCAGATGCCATGATCTTAGTTTTATTAATGTTGAGTTTCAAGCCAACTTTTGCACTCTCCTCTTTCACTCTCATCAAGAGGCTCTTTAGTTCTTCTTCACTTTCTGCCATTAGGGTGGTATCGTCTGCATATCTGAGGTTGTTGATATTTCTCCCGGCAATCTTGATTCCGGCTTGTGATTCATTTAGCCCTGCATTTCTCATAATGTACTCTGCATATAAGTTAAATAAGCAGGGTGACAATATACAGCCTTGTCGTACTCCCTTCCCAATTTTGAACCAATCAGTTGTTCCATGGCCGGTTCGAACTGTTGCTTCTTGACCCGCATACAGGTTTCTCAGGAGACAGGTAAGGTGGTCTGGTACCCCCATCTCTTTAAGAATTTGCCACAGTTTGTTGTGATCCACACAATCAAAGGCTTTTGCGTAGTCAATGAAGCAGAAGTAGGTGTTTTTTTGGAACTCTCGTGCTTTCTCCATGATCCACCGCATGTTGGCAATTTGATCTCTAGTTCCTCTGCCTCTTCGAAACCCAGCTTGTACTTCCGGTAGTTCTCGGTCCACGTACTGCTGAAGCCTAGCTTGTAGGATTTTGAGCATAACCTTGCTAGCATGTGAAATGAGTGCAATTGTACGGTAGTTTGAACACTCTTTGGCACTGCCCTTCTTTGGAATTGGAACGTAAACTGACCTTTTCCAATCCTTTGGCCACTGCTGAGTTTTCCAAATTTGTTGGCATATTGAGTGCAGCACTTTCACAGCATCATCATTTAGGATTTTAAGTAGCTCAGCTGGGATATCATCATCTCCACTAGCTTTGTTGTTAGTAATGCTACCTAAGGCCCACTTGACTTCACTCTCTAGGATGTCCGGCTCTGGGTCAGTGACCACACCAGCGTGGTCATCAGGAACATTAAGATCTTTCTTGTATAGTTCTTCTGTGTATTCTTGCCATCTCTTCTTAATCTCTTCTGCTTCTGTTAGGTCTCTGCCTTTTTTGTCCTTTATCATGCCCATCTTTGCACAAAACGTTCCCTTGATATCTCCAATTTTCTTGAAGAGATCTCTAGTCCTCCCCATTCTGTTGTTTTCCTCGATTTCCTTGCATTGTTCATTTAAGAAGGCCTTCTTATCTCTCCTTGCTATTCTCTGGAACTCTGCATTCAGTTGTTTATATCTTTCCCTTTCACCCTTGCTTTTTGCATTCCTTCTTTCCATAGCTATTTGTAAAGCCTCATCTGACAGCCACTTTGCTTTCTTGCATTTCTTTTTCTTTGGGATGGTTTTCGTTGCTGCCTCCTGTACAATGTTACGAACTTCCGTCCATAGTTCTTCAGGCACTCTGTCTACCAGGTCTAATGCCCGAAATCTATTCTTCACCTCCACTGTATACTCATAAGGGATATGGTTTAGGTCATATCTGACTGGTCTAGTGGTGTTTCCTACATTCTTCAGTTTAAGTCTGAATTTTGCAATAAGAAGCTCATGATCTGAGCCACAGTCAGCTCCAGGTCTTGTTTTTACTGATTGTATAGAGCTTCTCCATCTTTGGCTGCAAAGCACATAATCTATCTGGTTTCGGTATTGACCATCTGGTGATGTCCATGTGTAGAGTCGCCTCTTGTGTTGTTGGAAAAGAGTGTTTGCTATGACCAGCGTGTTCTCTTGACAGAACTCCGTTAGCCTTTGCCCTGCTTCATTTTGCGCTCCAAGGCCAAACTTGCCTGTTATTCCGTTTATTTCTTGATTTCCTACTTTAGCATTCCAGTCTCCTATGATGTAAAGGACATCTTTTTTGGGTGCTAGTTCTAGAAGGTGTTGTAGGTCTTCATAGAACCGGTCAACTTCATCTTCTTCGGCATCAGTGGTTGGGGCATACACTTGGATTACTGTAATGTTGAATGGTTTGCCTTGGATTCGAACTGAAATCATTCTGTCGTTTTTGAGGTTGCACCCCAGTACTGCCTTTCCCACTCTTTTATTGACTATGAGGGCTACTCCATTTCTTCTAAGGGATTCATGCCCACAGTAGTAGATATGATGGTCACCTGACTTAAATTCGCCCATGCCCGTCCATTTTAGTTCGCTGATTCCCAAGATGTCAATGTTCAATCTTATCATCTCATTTTTGACCACATCCAGCTTGCCTTGATTCATAGACCTCACATTCCATGTTCCTAAGCAGTATTGCTCCTTGCAGCATTGGATTTTCCTTTCAACCTCAGACACATCCACAGCTGGACGTCCTATTGGCTTTGGCCCAGCCGCTTCACTCTTTCTGGGTCTACTTGGAATAGTCCTCCGCTCTTCCTCAGTAGCATATTGGACACCTTCCGACCTGAGGGGCTCATCTTCCGGCGTCATATCTTTTAGCCTTTTGGTACTGTTCATGGGATTTTCTTGGCAAGGTTACTGGAGTGGGTTGCCATTTCCTGCTCCAGTGGATCACTTTTAGTCAGAACTCTCTGCTACGACCTGTCCGTCTTGGGTGTCCCTGCACGGCATAGCTCATGGCTTCATTGAGTTACGCAAGCCCCTTCGCCACGACAAGGCAATGATCCATGAAGGAGGCTGCTTGAATACTTGCAAGTAAAACAAAGTCAACATATGTCACCAGCGCTCTGTCACCCAAAGGGAACAAAACCCTGTCGTGCTGCCCCTGGAACATCTCTCGCTCAGGATGTAGAGAGCACACAACAATCATTAATAGACCTGGTTGGCCGCCTTGGGTCCCTTTGGGGAGAAAGGCGGGATAAAAATACTGTAAATAAATAAATAAATAAATAATAGTCCAGCAAGGAAGAGTTTCATGCAGAAGATGGCTTCCACGTACGCAGCCTAGATGTGAATATACATCTGCATCGCAATGTTCCTCTGAGTCCTACTGATAGATGGACGCATCTTTAGATGCAAGTGGGGATATAGTCTCTGTCTTGGATGGAGAGAAGGATGGGCAGGCTATCCAACGAAACACACAGCACAATCCTATCCAACTTACACCACCGGTGTAACCAGCGGGGGAGGGCAGGGTAGGAGGCATTGGAGTAGAGGGGGGATTTAAATCCCCTTTGAATTCCCTTTGGAGGGGATTTGAATCCCCTTTCTGTTCTGGGGCTTCCCGTTATCGCTGCCCCGCAGTTACACCCGTGGTGTAAGTTGGATAGGATTGCGCTGACAGAGTGGGTGACAACAGAAACAAAGAATATCTTTTTCTACAGTAATGCTTTATGACTCAGATGCCATTTGCAGGCAATGTTGACCACTAAATATTTCACACTGTGTTGTGCATCAAAAATACCAGGAAGTAGCAACTCACTTGACACAAGTATTTATATAGCACTCATTCCGTTACATAGCATGCATCCCCAAGGTAACAGGATACAACTGGAAATTCACTAAATAGAAGAAACAAGGAAGACCAACTGCAATGAAGTGTTTGCAGACTCCAGTGATGGATTCCAGGCATTCCAGGAGCCACAGAGAATGGAAACCTAGATAAGGTGATTGCTATGGACCACTACTGTTTTGGAATATGAATATATACTGCATAGACCCCTACCAGCCTGCAACCTGTAAGAAAAAGATAGCCAAAGATGACCCTACAGTTTAGCTAACTAGGCTGTTCAGTCTCCTAGTGCACAACATGAACATTATCTGGAGGGTGTGGCAAGTTGTGTTATCCTCTCCTTTTCAAAAGACTTTGCACATGTGCCAATGTTGAGGAAAGAGAGTAGTTACTACAGGACTGGCAGCCCAATCCTATTAAAAGCCCCGCACTCGGATGCAATGGTGCCGGGGCAGGCTCTGCTGCAACCAGCACGGGGATGGAGGTCTCTTTGAGGGAAGAGGACAATTGTCCCCTTCCCCCGTGACGAGCCCCAGCAGCCCGTATGGGGCTACTCAGAGGCGCACCAGCAAAATGGCTGGCGCAGCTCTGAGATGTCCCAAGTTGGGCTTTCAAGCCCGGGACGGGGGTTAGGATTCGGCAGAGGCCTCCTCCGCTGAGCCCGCCCCCTCCTGGGCGTGAACCACCCTCCTCCCTGCCCTCTCTCTGTCCCAGAATGTCTCCTTCCCCCCATCTCCTGGCGTGGAGCTCACCTGCCTCCGGTGGGCACAGTTCCATCCCGTGCTGCAGCCTAGCTAAACAGGACTGGGCTGCCAGTTGGTCTTAAGTAACACTCCTGCTTCTTCACCCCTAGTACCAGCATGCCATCTCTGCTTGTTTCAATCCAAGTTGGCTGTTTCTTAAAAAAACAAGCACACTGTGTGCCATTTTCTTCCTTCCCTCAATTACTCCAGCTATAAGAACATCAGCAGAGTCCTGCAGGATCAGGCCAAGGGCCCATCTAGTCCAGCTTCCTGTATCTCACAGTGGCCCCACCAGATGCCTCAGGGAGCACACAAGACAACAAGATACCTGCATCCTGTTGCCACTCCCTTGCACCTGGCATTAAGAGATAGCCTATTACAAAGACCAGGAAGTTCCTTATCCCCATCATGGCTTGTAACCTGTCATAGACGTGTGATGGACCTGTGATGGAGCTATCCATCCCTCTAGCATGGATGGATCCATGCAATCCTATGCATGTTTCAGTGTGTTCAGTGGGGCTTATCATCACTAGTAAGTATGTTTAGGATTACAGCCAATTTCATAAATCTTGCATGATGCACCAGGATTTCAGAGAACTCCTGAATTGGTATACTGATGCAATTGCATCAAAGCAACAAAAAGGTGTGTGTGTGTGTGTGTGTGTGTGTGTGTGTGTGTGTGTGTGTGTGCGCGCGCGCACACATGCGTGCATGCATTGAACTTTTTAAACAAGCAGTGGGTAATCCAAACAAAGCATAGGGAGGGTATAACGGCAAATCACTTGACCATCAAACAAACAGTAACAATCACCACTGCTTGTGTGGAATAAGGGTGTCTGGCATCAATCAAACAGCGCATAACAGTTACAAAGTAGGTGGCTATTATAAAAAAACAAAAGATCATCTGGAAGTGCTCTGACATCATTACTGTGATCCAAGTCTGGCAGATGTTTTACTCTGTGAAATCTGGTCACGTATGAATAGGGTGATCACGCAGACGAGCACCAGCAATTCCCATGATCAGAACTGGGGGGGGGGGGAAATATACTGTTGTTGTAGTCATATAAGAAGAGCCCTGCTGGATCAGACCAAAGGTCTATATAGTCCTGTTTCCCACAGTGGCCAACCAGATGCCCTGGAAACCCACAAGCAGTGCATGAAGACAACAGCCCTCCCTCACAGTTATAACCCAGCCCCTAGCATTGTCAGGCCTACTGCCTCTGAATGTGGATGTTCCCCCTAGCAATCATGACAAATGGCCCCCAGTTGGTTTACTCCCTATGACTTTGCCTAATCCCCAGCAGCCACTACCGGGGCAGCAAATTCCATCAATTAATTGTGCTTTGTGGGAAGAAGGGCTTTCTCTTTTCTGTCCTGAATCTGCTGCCAATCAACCTCATTGGACGATCCTGAGTTTTAGTATCTTGAGAGAGAGGTAAACCTCTCCACACCCTACAGAATTTGATAAACCTCCATGAATTGCTGTATGTGCATGGAGCATGGACACGTACGATACATGGACAAATGTGTGTGCAGTTGTCCACGTGCCCCTTCTATCAATGTGTGCGCACCCCCAAGGACAGTTGCTTGCATGGAATGTGGAACGTTTTGTGTGAGCCATCCCTGGAAGAGCAGCCAGGGAGACTAGGGAAACGCTCTAGGGAGAGAACCGTCCTATTGCTGCCATGATCCCAGTAAACTAACAAACAGGACAGATGACAGCCAGGGAGAATGTTTCACTCTCAGACAAATGGAAAAAGTGAGATTGCCTGGCTGACCCTGCCGTTCTCTTTCCAGAAATGACCGACATGTTTCCAAGAGACACCCGAGTGAGATATCCTTCCAAAGGGCTCGCCCCCCTTGATGTTCAGTTTGCATCATGGCAGTTTCCTGTCCTCAGGGCCAGCTTTCTAACTTGGGGGGGGGGGGAAGATGTCCAAGGTGAACAGTGGAGCCTCCAATACATTATTAAAGAGAACGTTGAAATGTACTGAATACATTTTAACTTGGACTGTGGTAGAACTAACTACTAGCCTCATTTTGTCTGTTTATTTCCCACCTTTCCAGCATTAAAACGATACTCAAGGCAGCTTACAAAAACAAACAATATTAAAGGAAAATAAATATAACAGAATAATAGAAAATAATATAAACAAAACAACAATAAAAACAGCACTAAAAACACAGAGCCGCAATAAAACAACCAGCAGGATGCAATTCACGTCCTCAAATTAACAACACACTGGAATATCTTTATGACCTGAGGATGGGATGAGACCTGCTCTATCTCCCCAGGGAGGGAGTTCTAGAGCTGGGGTGTGTTTTGTGTCAGTGTTCATGAGTGTCCAAAAGTGCTTCCCATTTTCAGGTTCCATTGCAAACTTTTATTTTGATGCTGTTCTTCTTCCTGACATTTACCTTCTTTGTTTGTTGGTGCCCTCACTGCCACAGAAGCCAATTGGTTGCAGTAGACCACATAGTTTTTCTGCACTAGTTCTGAAGCCATGATGTCATGGACGCCCATAAACAAGTCCATGTGAGTAGTCACAGCCAATCAGATTCAACAGCTGGGTGGGAGAATGACGAGGACAAGTGGGGGCAAAGAAGAAGGGAAGGGAAGCTGTACCAAAAAGCAGCAGCAGAAGCTTCAGCCAAAGCTCAGTGAAACACCAGCAGGGACTTCCAATTTGCAGAGAACTCAGGATGCATCTACTGCGTTGCCAAGAGGCCCAGACATTGGAGAATAGATTTGTGGAGGTGTGGTGCAGATGTGCCTTTGCTTTGAACAAAGCTCTCTCTTTCTCTCGCTCTGCCTGAAGTATCCAGTCATGGCTCATACTGCCCAGATTTGGTGGTGAACAACCAGCTTTCACCACTAAGTATGGCTGCATAGGGGAGAGGGATCTAATCCTGTTCCCAGAGGGTGCTGTGAGGGTGGCAGGGCGACTCCTGCACGGTGCATGGCTGCTGACTGGATAGCAGCCCCTAGCGTGGACCATGCCCGTGTGTCCTCACCGTGCTGAAATGTCAGGCCACCTACATTGGGTTGCCAACTCTGACTGAAGCTATTCCTGGAGATCTTTTTTTTCCCACATGATGTAATGTCATTTAGCTAGGGGGCCCTGTAAACATCTCCTGAATTGTTTTCAGTAGTCTCCTGCAGAATGGGGCCGGTTCCTGGAGACTCCAGGCCAATCCTGGACACTTAGCAACCCTACACCTACTGCCACCGCTCTCACAATGTCTCCCGATAAGGGCATCGGGTCCCCTCCCCGTTGCAGCAGTGGTCTGTGGCAGGAGCTAGTAGTCCATTAGCAAACTACCACTCAAGCCACTGCTGGGTGTCATCTCAGAGGGCTGCTTCAGGAAAGACAGCATTGTTCATTTGCAGTCAACAAAAGAAAGGGACCTTCCTGTCTTTCATGACACACATGTGTTGCTCACAAGAGAAGATGCATCTGGCCATAGAGAAAACATGGCTCAGTACCAATGGGGCATTTTAAATAAGAGATGCATCATCCCTTTAGCTCAACCCAGGCAAACTGGACCTTCCAATGGCAAAACAGGCAAGAACCCTGCAGGATAAGCTGTAACTTGAGACGTCAAACCGCAGCTCGTCAGGCAGCAACTGTGCAGGAAATCGTGACATCAGTCCTCGCAAATGAGATACAAATTAAAACGTCCAGTTTGACATTGACTCTGCAGATTGCTCAGAAGCCTGTTCCAATTTTAGGGAGAGGAACAGAGACAGTCAATCCACTGGATGAAAGAAGAATCTAGAATGCAAAGCATATTATGCAGCAAATACTCGAACCTGCTGATATATTGACATCTAGTGTGGGAAGTCAGAACTACAAATGCCATAGGAAACAAACGAGAGCACCCACCCTCTTGCATTTTGTTTATACGCACATACATGACAGGGCGGAATTTTTCAGGTGCCTTTTCACATGATAAAACTCAGCTCAAAACAGCTTGCACATGTAAAAATAAAATCAATTAAATTCGAAAACTAGTAATATGATAATGAGTAAAGAGAGTCAACTGGAAAGAACAGTGTCGTATGAACCTGCCTTATCTGGATCCAAACCATTTGTCCATCTAGCCCAGTGTTTCCCAAACTTTTTTGACCTGTGGCTCCCTTGACCATTGGTGACCATTGGCTGCGGCTCCCATTACATTATGTTGATGCCTGCCAATTGGCATTGCACTGTTTTCCAAGAGGATTCTGTAGCACTCCACGGCTCCCCTGGCTGGTCTTTGTGGCTCCCCTGGGAGCCAAGCCTCCCAGTTCAGGAACCACTGATTCTAGCCCAATAAGGTTGACTCCAGGATCTCAGGCTGGCAGAGATCCAGCCCTGCTACCATTAAGCTATGGTCCCTCTCCAACAAACCAGCACCAAAACGTAATTAAACATTTCAGATGCTGCCTTACCACCTTCATACTATCTCCAAGATACCCTAACAGCATACCTGGCCCAAGGCTCTGGTTTGCACAGGACACTGTCAAACTGTCCTGTCCATTTTGACTCCCGAAATCTTGCGAGAGCCGAGATTTTGGCGCCCAAATCTCGGCTCCCACGAGATTTCGGGAGTCAAGATGCTGGCGCCCAGCTAAGTTCCTCCACATTTTCAACATGGCGATGGCGGTGGCGAGGAGCGGGTGAGTAGGCCGGCAAGAGCCAGCCCGGAGCTGCGCGAACCTCGGTGAGGCATGCACAGCTCCGGGCTCGCTGTCGCTGGCTCGCCCGATCTCTCACCGGCTCCCTCGGAGCAGCAGGAGGAGCGGTGGCGACGGGCGACAATGGGGTAAGTTAATTAAATTTTTATTGTAAAATTAAATAAATAATTAAAAATTGCGGGCAATAGGAGGCACGAACGTTTTTCTTTAATTAATTATTTGTTTTGAAGATTAAACAAATTAAAAATTCCGCATGCGCTTCGCGCCCCCTGTTCACAAAAAAAATAATTAATTGTGGGCGGGTGCCCCTGTTTGAGGGGGCGCAAATATGGTAACCCTACTCAAGTCGAGTCTTTTACAAGCGCCGAGTCAAGTCTGAGTCAAGTCACTGACACAACTTGAGTCCAAGTCAATAGACTCGAGTCTACATCACTGGTTTGTGCCTCCCTTCTTCTGTTTTCTGGTGTTTTTTTTAAAAATTATTTGGTTTTAATTGTTTTAATGTTTGTTTTAAACTATGTTGCTTGCCACTCTGATGGTCCCTTTGGGGACAGAAGGTGCGGGATAAAAATATTTCAAGTAATTAATCAAAATGCATATAGCAAATGTCCATGTGTCTTCCAGTCATGGAGGGGTGTATGATATGGTATAGTCCAAAGCTTATGGGGGGGGGTAGGTAAACTTTAGTTCCTTATTTAGGCTGCTTTTGCAGCTCAGTGTTGAATAAGTAACTGGGAACTAAGAATAAGGAGTTGGGAACTAGGAACCAACTCCAGCCTCATGAGATCTTATAACATCTTAGCGACCTTGAACTTTTTCACTTAGATCTATCTGCTGAGCTAGCAATTTCTCCCCTTAGCCCCCCACACAGATGTAATATATCTCAGGTACTTTACTTTTTTTATGCAGTATCTGATTGCCTTGCCAGGCCCACCCGTGCAACTTGGAAATCTCAGAGATTACCTGTACCCAGAAAGCACACTGAGATTAGAACCATTTCTAAATACAAACTTTGCTCCTGTGGATTCACAGGCAGTTTGACAGCTGGTTGCTAATATTAACTGCAGCAGTTTCGATCTCCTAATCAGAGCTAAGAGTCAACCTGTATAATTATAATTTATACTTCTGTACTCGTCCTATATCTGCAACCTAATCAATAGTGAGGCTTCAGTTGGGAATTTTTGTTTTGCAAGGATTTTTTTAAAGGAAGAAACCCCAATGCAGTTAAGGCTTTTACTAATGTTGCACAAAAGTGTCACCTTTTTAAAAAAAATTCTGCCCTTTATAAACCAAAAAATCCAACACAAGTCCCTTGCGGAGCTGCCAACTCTGTCTCTTGGGTGGCCTATTTCAGGGTGTAACCAGACTAAAAAAAATAATGGATGAGTAATCTTACAAGACAAGGGATATAAGGGTGAAGATGCCATGTAAAAAATTAAAAGCCAAATTGCGATCAAAAACGCATTAAAATACACCAAATCACGGATCTCCAAACCAAGGATTAAAAGACTGTAATCAGGGAAAAAATACATTAAAAATCCAGGCTAAAAATTATTCAGGACCGACGTTTCGTTCTATGCTAAGGATGTTTTCTAGGTACAATCAAATAGACTGTAAAGATGGTAAGCAGCAGTGTAAAAACACAAGGCACCTTATGCAGTTTGTATGCTCGCCTTACCTGATGATGTTCGTGGATACGAATGAAACATTTTAACTTGTTTTTATTGTTTTTTAAACTGTTTTTCAAACTGTTTTTAAACCTTTTAAACTTGGATTTTAACTTTAAACACATTTTTACATGGCTTTTAATCCCGTAATGCTACAATCAGTGTCCAACATTCTCTCTGTTTAGATGGTGCATGTGAATGTCCCTGCAGGTGCCGTCTTAGAAAATGCAAACTCTCTTGTTTATGTGTGTGGGGGGGGGGATGCCTAAGGTGGTTTCATCTGTAGTTCTTATAAGTGCTGATGTTAAAAAAGCTTAATTTCTTTTTTTAAGTGTTTCCCCCAATCAATCAGGGATGCCTTTCTTGCCAGTTAAAATGGCTTTTATTCAGTTCATCTCACCAATCAAAGGTTGCAGCCCCACTATTTACACAAAACATTTATGAACCATGAGCTGTCGACCGAAAGGTCGGCAGTTCGAATCCGCGACGGGGTGAGCTCTCGTTGCTTGGTCAGCTCCTGCCAACCTAGCAGTTCCAAAGCATGTTAATGTGAGTAGATAAATAGGTACTGCTTGCGGGAAGGTAAACAGTGCTCTGTGTTCCAACCGCATGCTACGCGCTGCGGCAAGGAGAGTCATGCCGGCCACATGACCACGGAGGAGTCTTCGGACAACGCTGGCTCTTCGGCTTTGAAATGGGGATGAGCACCATACCCTAGAGTCGGACACGACTGGACTTAATTGTCAGGGGTCACCTTTATCTTAAGGAGCTCTGACTTGTTTACATACATGAGGAGAAGATGAGGTTGAGCCTACCAGCTTAATGTGGAGACAGAATGCACCTCATCTCCCCTAGTCTGGGTAAGACCCAAAAACATAGAGGAAGTGTGACTTACAGCCCGATCCTGTGTAACTCTTGCACCGGTGTAACAGTAGATCCACCGGTGTAAGTGCACTTATGCCAGTGTAACTTACTGTACGCCAACGGACGCAGGACGGACACTGATGTAACCCCCCTTGGACACCGCACACGCGCAGTTCGGGTGCAGGATGGACACCAGTGCAACTCCGCCGGCGCAGGGGACATTCCGGGGGTGTCCGAACGCCCCTGCAATGTCTCCTGCACTGACGGAGTTGCAGTGGCATCTGTCCCGCGTCCGAATTGCGTGTGTGCGGCGTCCGAGGGGGGGTTACACTGGTGTCCGTCCTGCAACCGCTGGCGTACAGTAAGTTACACTGGCATAAGTGCACTTACACCGGTGGATCTACTGTTACACCGGTGCAAGAGTTACACAGGATTGGGCTATAAGTCACAATATCTCTATATTTTTGGGTCTTACCCAGACTAGGGGAGATGATGTGTGTTCTGTCTCCACATTGGGAGAATGCAGATCCCTTCCCTTTGGACATGTCTCAGAAGCCTGGGGAAAGGAACTGTGAGACATTCACAATACCTCTGTTGCCACTTCAGGAGAACATCTGAAACAGCCCTAAGCCCACAGTACGCTTCTAGTAGGCTTGTTCTCTTGAAGAGCACTCAAGTCAGCCAGCCAGTCTCTAAGGTACCACAACACTTTTTGCTGGCTGTAGATCAGTGGTAAAGCAGATCCTTTACATACAGAAGGACCCAGGTTCAACCCCAGACAGAACTGAGAATGACCCCTCCCTGAAACCTAGGAGATCTGCTGACAGTCATTATGACTGAGTCATAACATGGATTTAGGTGGTCCATGGCTTATGAAGAGGGCAGCTTCACATGCTCAACACTGTTCTGAAATGTGTCTTTAGGTCATTCATCTTCACATGAGCCACAATTTAAGAATCACACATCTCATCCTTTCTAAATGGCATTTATGCTTGCAGCGATTGCAACCTCCGGAACCATTGGCAGTAAAGAGCGGCACTGAAAAGTAGCTATTGGGTAGGTAGGGCAGGTAGCTATTGGGTAGGTAGGGCAGGGAAAATCTCCTGTCTGAAACACTGGAGAGTCACCACTAGTCATTCACTAGACTGAATGAGATGGACAGACGGGCTGATTCAGCCGAAGGGCAGCCTCTTGCATTCACTGCATTGGCAGACTCCCCAAGAAGCCAGGCTTCTGCATTCAACGGAACCAGAATCATCACACACTCTTTCCTCTTTGCAATGGCCAGACTGCCACCTACTCATTAAGTAGCCCATGTTTTGTCTGTCACTTTTATAATGCCAAGTTGGCACTTGCGAGATCAATAATGATTAATAATTTGACACCTTCCGTTTGTGTGTGCTCCTTTCTCCTTTTGTACCATTACTTCAGTGTCCTCCTCGAGAATCGTCTCTGAACACAGCGTTCTTTTTCTTTGTAAAGAGGCTACAAGCCATTTATTATCTTTATGCACTCTTAAGTGCCTTTGTGCGGATGGAGGGCGGAGGGGGGGGGAGGATGGTGCTGGTTTTAAGTGAACCTCTTTGTTAGCTCTTCCCCATCACTCTTTGAAGCCTTGTAGGAGTATATTCATAGGCGGGTCTGCGTGAGAACTAGCTTTGAAACTTGAGCCTATAAATTCGTACTAGCTAGCTGTGTTAGATGTAATCAACCAGTGTCTTGAAATTTCATCCAGGCAAAACAGGGCTACTGTTAATTAACAGGAAAGCTGGTTCTAGATATGCAACAACTCTGATATATAGGTACTCGTACTCTTTTGAATGATTCTCTCTCTTTTTAGGCTTAATCCATAACAAAGCACAAAATGGTAATTTAGAAAAAACTAAACTACTCCAAGAAGCCTGGCTGTATTTCGAGTGTCTTTTTAAACAATTCCCTCATCCAGACCAAACAATTTGCCTGACAACAAAGACTGCAATCCAGACAAATCTCCACATAAATCTCTTTTTAAATACACAAATGAAAGGAAATTTGATTCTAGGTTAGGTCTACAGCTTGCTCTGGTGTGCCAGTTGTGGCCCTTCCTGAAGAAAGCAGATCTGGCTACAGTGATCCATGCCTCAGGGCCCAATCCTAGCCAACTTCCCAGCACTGATGCAGCCGCAATGCCGCCCGGAGGTAAGGGAACAAATGTCCCCTTATCTTGAGGAGGGCTCTGTGACTGCCCCCCCCCCCCAGGATGCAGCGCACATCCCATTGGCACAGCTGCATCAGTGCTGGAAAGTTAGATAGGATTGGGCCCTAAGTTGCTTCACATTTGGACTACTGTAAGACACTCAATTTGTGTCTGCCCTTGAAGATTGTCCAGAAGCTGGAAATGGTGCTGAGTGTGGTGACCAGGGTGCACTGCTGCTTCATTTCCTATGCCTGTCTGCATTTTATGCCCTAATTGCTCACGATATAAACCATCAACCCTCCAATAAGTGTACCGTGTTGTTTAAGGTATTTTGAATCTGTTCGGATTAGTGATATCCTATGGAATTCCTAGCTACATGCCTATCAATTTGAAAAAAAAATACTTTTTGCTGTATTTCCTTTGTATGGCCTACTATGAACCAATGTTAGAGTATTGCTTTGTCTGATATGTTACCTGAAGAACCCAGGTGCTTTCATACTGTTCTCCACCCATTTAAATAATAAAATCTTGTAACAGTACAGGTGGGCCCCCATATCCGCTGGGGATATGTTCCAGGCCCCTCCGTGGATACTTGAAACCGTGGATAAGAGCAAACACCCCCTCCATGGTTTCCTGAGGGGCCCCCCTGCCTCCCCTGCAGGCAGGCATGCTTGCCCCCCCCCAGCTCTTATTTTTCTTTCAGCAAGCTTTGTTTCTTCCTTAAAACAAACAGAAAAGCAGCCTCCATTGCAGGCAAGTAGAATGAGACTAAGTCCTAGAGAGGCTCTGCAAGGTTTCTGTTAACCTTGCAGAGCCTCTCTAGTACTTAGTCTCGTTCTACTTGCCTGTAATAAGCAGCCAGAGGCTGTTTCTCCTGTTTGTTTAAGGAAGAAACGAAGCTTACTGGGAAAAAAGTAAAAGCCTGGGGGGGGGGGGTCCCCACGATCCGTGGATAACTGAAACCGTGGATAGTGAATCAGTAGATATGGGGGCCCACCTGTACCTTTATTGGCATAACACAAAATCCATAAAATACACAGTTTAAAACAAGGACGTTCAATAATAAAATCTAGTTATTAAGAGCAGCCCTAATCTGTTTCCTCTCTTAGTAGATTTGGGATGCTGTATGCCGGAGTCATTACCCTGGGATATTCCTCTGAGGTTCTTTGTTTGAAACACTATTGCCAAAAAGCCACATGTGCAAGGTGTGGATTGATCTTTCTTCTTCACATCTACGAAAGCTAAAGACAATACCTTCTAGCCGGGCCTCCTGCTGAGATTGGCATTTGCCTACTGACTGGCAGCCAAGCTCACCTGCCCTAAACGGATGGGATGAAGTGGGCAGGTGGTTTCCCCGCATGCAATCAGGTGACCCTATGACATCATGAAACCTAGGTTTCTCTTGGGGATATTCCAACTTGGAGAAAACATCCCTGTGCGGTCACCCTCCCTGTTATTAGGGAGATGTGATGGTCTCTTCAAGTTACCTTGGAGTAAGTACAAGATAGGAAACGGTGAGAGTTAGAAGCATTAGGGCGCAATCCAAACCTACTTAGGCCGCTGTTGTAACCAGCGGCCCAGTGAAAATGGGGGCCCCCAGAACAGAAAGGGGATTCAAATCCCTTTTGAATTCCCCTTTTGGAGGGGATTTGAATCCCCTTTCCGTTCTGGGGCCTCCCGTTTTCGCTGGGCCGCTGGTTACAACGGCAGCCTAAGTAGGTTTGGATTGCGCCCTTATGGAATTACTTTGTTTTTAAGTTTGCAAGTTTTCGTCTGCTGGTGGGATTTGCTAAGATCTACACCTAGGTGCTGCTGACACTCAAGCTATTTTCCAAGTCAGTTTGCTTTATTCTCTCCTCCTTGCAATTAGTCCACCCCCTTCGTTTTTGTTCATTTCCCCTTTCTACTGGGTTTTAATAAACTGATTATAACGCCTGTCTAGTCCATGTTCACTGGCATTCGAATGGGTTGCCCTGTCTCTAGGTCACTCAGGTTTTTGGCACCAAGCCTTAGACCCCATTGCCAATTGTAACTAAATTGAAATATGTGCAACAAAAACAGTCACATACTTTCCTCCACCACCACCCTGTCTCCTCCCCTTTCTCTGTTGTCTCCCTTGTGTCAATATCTAGATTGTAAGCCACTCAGGGCAAGGACATGTGCACTCATTCCTTGCACAGCGCCATGGATGTTGCTATAGACCAGGGATTCTCAACCCCTTCACAGCCGAGTACCACCTCGGCACCACTCTCCTGTTGCGTACCATCAGAAGTGACTGGTGATGACATCATCGACAGCTACTTCTGAGTTTTCAGGTTTTCGGAGGCCAGAAAACGCAGGTAGGAGGCTCTGGGTGGGTGGGGTGGGGGCCCTTCTCAGCATCCCTGAGAGGCTTGGCCAAAGGCAGGAGCCTCTCAGGAGTGAAAATGCACCGCCAAAAGCACCATGTCGGAGCGGGGCTCTATTGGTTTGGCAATCCAAATACCACCAGCAGTCGATCAAAGTACCACTGGTGGTACTAGTACCACTGGTTGAGAACCCCTGCTATAGACATAATCAAAAACACAAGTTGTCCTTCAAGTATCTGGTATTTAGAGTGATGCCATTCCTGAATATGGGCATTCCATTTAGCTATCATGGGTCAATAGCCACTTACAGACCATATGCCATGTCAAATCCATGAAAAATAATTCACAGCCAGTGGTCCTGGTTTTAAAAGCTATGAAATTACAGGAACTGGCTGTGAGATTTTAAAAGGATGTTTACTACTTCTGTCTTTTTACTCCCACAAGTATACAGTATGTGAAACTGACAATATTAATGGGAAACAGGAGGCTTGTGGGTGGATGGAGATGGAGGCCAAAGCCTGAGGAAAATATTTCAGGGTTCTGTGTGGACAAGAAATTAGATTTTACTGCTGTTTCCAAATTATATTTCTCTATCTCTGACTATGAACTTCTATTTGCATCTATATTTCTTCCCCATTTATTGCATCCCTCACCAATGTACCTATCAGTTCTGGCTGCTTTAACACTGCCGATTCTGTCATCCACGTGAGTTTAATGCAGAGCGTGCACAACTGTTCCAGCATAAACCTCGCTCTGCTGTTGGGGGATTATGGATACTTTCACAGCTATATGTTGAGCTGAATGAAACAGATTTGCATAACAGTGGCCTACGAACAGTGATAAAAAAGGAAATAAAAAAATCTGAAAAGATTACGCCTTATGCAAAGCAATATGCATTCCCGCCTTCTGAAAAATGCCAAATCCTTCTCGGTTCGTGAGTTCCCATAAGCGGCTCCACAGAGCTCGGCTTGGGAGTTGAAGCCTCCTGCCCAATTTGGCATGCACAGGACAGGGAATGGCAGATCCGCCTGCCTGGCGCGGCACAAGGACTCCGCAAGTCTGGGCAGGCGGCTCTGCCATCCCCTGCCCTGTGTGCGGCAAATTGGGTGGGAGGAGACTTCAACTCCCAAGCCGAGCTCCAAGAGGGTTGGATGACTTTGGGTGGCAGATCTGATCCGGCCCATGGGCCGTAGGTGGCTGACCCCTGCTTTAACTGCTTGATTTGGGAATCCTCTTACACAGATATGTAACACAACATTTGTTTAGCAGCCCAGCAATTTGTTATTGTTACTGTATTTCATAATTGGGTTTAAGTATCTTTATCATTGTACTAACTCTACTTTATACGGAGAAATAGTTGTCTCACTAAAAACAGTTTTTAAAAAATAGCATGCACATCCAATCTAAACGTTATTTACAGACATGCCCTTTAAATGCTAGCTTTGGAGATATGTCGTCAATTAGAATGCCAAAGAGAACACATTAAAAGCATGAAGATAAATTTATATAAGAACATAATTAGAGCCCTGCTGGATCAGGCCAAGGGCCCATCTAGTCTAGTTTTCTGTATCTTACAGTGGCCCACCTGATGCGTCTGGGAGCACTCAAGACAACAAGATACTCTTCCCTCTCTGTATGTACATTTGCTCTACGGATTTTCACTTATCCATACCGTGCATATTAAGACCATCCCTCTTTATCCATACCAAGATTTTCAGTATACAGACCGGGAAACAGTTGTGTGAGACACCTTGCCTGATGGGTAGTGTGTCCCCATGCTTTCAAGGCACATGCATTACATGCTTCCTTTTACAGTGTATCTGTTTTTCTGCTGTGTTTCTACAACTTATTGTGAGAATACGGGTCCTAAAGAACAGAAGAAGATGAAAAAACTCATCAGAAGAAGTGGGGAAATAGGTGAAACCTGGAGGTTAAAAACATCAGAAGAGCCCTGCTGGGTCAGGCCAAAGGCCCATCTAGTCCACCATCTGAGTCCCAGTGGCCCACCAGCTGCCTCTGGGAAGCCCACAAGCAGGAGAGGAAGGCAGGTGCCTCTCCCCCCATTGCTCCCCTACAACTGGTATGCAGAGGCATGCTGCTGCTGAACCTGGAGGTAGCACATAATCATAGTTAGTAAACACTGGTAGACCTGCCCTCCATGAACTTATCCAAACTCCTTTGAAAGCCACCCAAGTTAGTGACCTTGACTTTACCACACCTGGTGGCAACAGATTCCAGACTAATTATGTGCTGTGTAAAGAAGTATCTCCTTATGTCTATCCCAAATTTCCCTCCAGTCAGTTTCATAGGATTGTATTCTAGTACGGGTGGTGCAGTGGGTTCAACTGCTGAACCATGAGCTGTCGATCGAAAGGTCGGCAGTTCGAATCCGCAACGGGGTGAGCTCTCGTTGCTTGGTCAGCTCCTGCCAACCTAGCAGTTCCAAAGCATGTTAATGCGAGTAGATAAATAGGTACCGCTTGCGAGAAGGTAAACAGCGCTCCGTGTTCCAGCCGCATGCTACGCGCTGTGGCAAGGAGAGTCATGCCGGCCACATGACCACGGAGGCATCTTCAGACAACGCTGGCTCTTCGGCTTTGAAATGGGGATGAGCACCACACCCTAGAGTCGGACACGACTGGACTTAATTGTCAGGGGTCACCTTTACTTTTTTTTTTTTTTACTGTATTGTAAGAGTGGTAGAAAAATGTCTCGATTCGCTATCTCTACAACATGCATAATAAGTCTCAATCATGTCCTCCCTTACAGTGCAAGCCTATGCAGGTCTACTTAGAAGTAAGCCCAATCAAGTTCAATGGGACGTACTCCTGGGTAACAGGATTGAAACCTTAAATCACCTTTTTTCCCCAAACTAAAAAGCTCCAGATGTTCATGTTGTAGCCTTTCCAAACAAAGAAGATGGCTTGTGCCTTATAAGAAACTGAATGTTAAATGAAACAAACAAAATGGGTTTATTTTACACTGTCAAATGTTAAGCGTTATTTTTTTTTCTTATGTTGCTTTAATACTGTATATACTGTTCATATGCCTCGAGACTTTGGATTCAGGGTCATTATTCATTAAAATGAATAAGAACTTTATTCTCATCATTTCTAAGGACTTTGTTCTCATCAAGAAATATAGCGTAATTATTTCAGGAGTTGTTCCAGAAACTTTCAGTCCAAAAACCCTCCCATAGATGTTTTCCTAGGGTACAAAGCAAACAGCTACAGGCCCACCCTCATAAAGGAGGCAACCCTCACCGATAGTAACTCTATAGTACACTGCAAGTCAGCCAGAAAAATAAATTTATTGGCACAATGTTAAGACCATCAGAGTTTCACTTTTGAAAGGAGACACTTACAAAGAATTTGCTTCACCCCAAATGTCTTGCCAATTCCAAAAAAACACCCTCAGTTTTGTTTCCCAGGGGCAGTAATTCTAGGAAACCGGGACCAGTGCGAGAAAGCAGAAACCACAAGAAGTGAGTGTTTTGAAAGCTGGCTCTGATTGTAGCAAGCTAACTGGAGAAAGGCCACTGGACCAAGATAGATAAAACATTCCCTTCTTCTTCATTGAGGACGACAGCTTGGGGAACCAAAGAAATCAATGAGCAAAACATTCCCCACGTATGAAATCACGACATTACCATGACTTGTCTAGATTTGTTCAACCTTCTCAGCCTTAAATTGTGCACTCAGAATACTGGCCAGGACCCAAAGAACCACATGCCCCTAAACTGCAGGCCCAAGGTGGCTTTGCACTTCGGTCTTTGGAACAAGTAGCTCTCTCTTCTTGCAAGCCATGGTCATCACGACACCCACAACCTTGCCTGGCATTGTATAACCTCCTTCAGTCCTGAAACTAGAGCAGGCTCAAAGGTTCCATCTGACCAAGGATCAAGCTGCCCCTTACTAATGACATTCCAATCCGGCTGCAGCTTTTTCACTTATCGCACCAGAAACCAATCAGATATCTGGGGATTCGACACAATCTCTGATTTAAGAGGAAATAACCACAACTCTTTTGGTTGTACAAGAATCCTCGGTTACTGTTATCCAACAGCCAATGCTTCTCTGGTCAACCAGCAAATCTCATCCTACATGCTCAGATTGTCCCTACTGACCAGGGACAAGTTCTATTTCCTAATACATATCCCTGAAAACCATGTCCCTGTTTTGCCTTTTGGGCGATGTAAATCTGCCGAGTTCATTGAGGTGTACTGTCAAATAAGTGAGCGTAAGACTGCAAAGCTGGATACTTATGTTGGGATAAAAGAGAGGCAAGAAAACACCTCCTGTTTTAACAGAGGCGGCAATCTTATGCACACTTACTTCTGAGTAAACATGCCTAGGATCAGGCTGCAAGCATTAGTTCTATTAAACTTCCTGAAGTTTTTTTTTAAAAAACAAACATTATGATCATCAGTTTATAAGTAAACAAGTAGGCTATTGCAGAGTATTGCAGCATCTGGGGAAAAAATCCTTCAGCAATATGAATTTAAGATTCACATGTGCATTGGGGCAGGATCAACTGTGCTTACGCAGGCTTCTTGGTGTGAGAATAGGGGTGCATGCTACACATACACAACTGTATCCCAGCTTTCAGGTGTGGCGTGCTGGAGTGTGTGAAATGGCCTCGACACAAAGCTTTGAGTTCTCAGGTGAGAATAGTTGGGCTAAAACCTACAGCAAGTCTACCGAGGCAGATTCTGACTATGAGCTGAGGGAATTGTGTTGGGTTTCCCAATCACAGAGGGGGGTGGTGGAAATCCCAGTGGGTGAGCACAAGACTTCAGGCAATATAAAAGTCACTGTTCTATATTCTGGCAACAGCATGAGCAGTAATCGCCTGTGAATCAGTTTATTAGCAAAATTAATTTGCTAATTCATCTGATAAAGGGCCTTTCTAGACAAAAAGTTATCTCCATGACTAAGCAGTTATTAATCATTTGTTGAGCAAAATCCAGGTGTCTTCTCTCTGTCTTGGCTTCTGTTTCTAGGATATTGCATTTCCTGCGCTATCAAACTGGAATGTTCTGGTGCAGGGAGAATGCAAGCCTCCTTTTATTTAGCGTCTCCGTTGCTGTGCTGAGCCTTGTGTAGCATGTGGGTATATAAGCATCACAGCTACCTGTTGGACAATGCTTATGAAATTACAAGTGAGAAACCATTTTGACTTTTTAATTTTGGTTTTTCTAATTTAGAAAAATTCCCTATATTATATGATATATAATCATATGTAATGAGTCCAGCAGCATAGTTAATCTATCAGTTAAACTAGCCCAGGGGTTCTGATAACTCATAACATGACTATCAGTTAATTTAGCCCAGGGGTTCTCAACCCCTTCCCAGCCGAGTGCCACCTCTGGCGCCACTCTCCTGCTGCATACCATCGGAAGTGACTGGCGGTGACATCATCACCAGTTACTTCTGGGTTTTCAGGTTTTTGGAGGCCAGAAATCGCAGGTAGGAGACTCTGGGCAGGTGGGAAGGCCCTTCTCAGCATTTCCGAGAGGCTCGGCCAAAGGCAGGAGCCTCTCAGGAGCAAAAACACGCTACCGAGAGCACCATGTTGGAGCGAGTTTCCAGCGATCCAAGTACCACCAACAGTCGGCTGAAGTACCACTGGTGGTACTAGTACTACTGGTTGAGAACCCCTGATCTAGCCCTAATGCTATATTCTTGTGACTCTTATAATGTTAAGAATACAACCCAAAGTTGTTAACCATCAGGAAATGCTCAGAATGCCATAAACTGCACACAGTACTGACAATTACTTTGAGAAGAGTAATTGGAGTGAATTTCTCCCTTAGCATCTGTTTTGTGCTACATGTTTCAATACTCAACTAACCTTAGTACAGTCAAGTAATAAGCATAAAAATTGTCCACTTCACAGAAGGGTTGTCAGGTTGCAACCTCGAGATCCCCTACAATAGGGGTTCTCAACCTTTGGAGGCCTGGGTACCTGCTATCACGGTCCAATTTCTGAAGTACCCCCTGCTAATTAATTGGATTAATCAATCGATTAATTAGCGAATTAATCATTAAATAAAAATACTAAAACAATTTTAAATGTGAAAAAATGTCTTAACTCTGTGTGTGTGTGTGTGTGTGTGTGTGTGTGTGTGTGTGAGTGAGTGAGAGTCAGACAGACAGACAGACAGGGGATTGCATTTAAGTTCTAATTAACAAATAATTAACTACTGATTGATGCTGATAAGGGGCAGGGCTTGGCGTACCCCCAGCAAGAGGTCCGTGTACCCCTAGGGGTACTCGTACCACAGGTTGAGAACCCCTGCCCTACAACAAATATATTGAGCAAGCTGTAATTCCCCCCCCCCCCTTATTGTATTTTGGATCCTTCCATCTATCGTTTCCTGAATCCACTTTATGGCACCTGACTGCAACAGCAGATAGAGGAGAAGGTGGTCAAAAGGACAGACCAAAACAGAAAAGGGTGAAGTCATGGTTGCTTCAACTCTCAATTCAGCAGTGAACTTGCAGTTATAGGAGGAACCTCCAGGTTGTGTCCTGTCAAACTTGCTTCTAAGGGATTTGGCAGAGGATTTCGGAAACCTGAACTTCCAATATACACTTTACTAAAATAGTAGCGCTATTTACTCCTATCACCCCTAGCACATGTGTCTTTTGACATTTAGCTACCACTGTATTATGATGGTGACTGAACGGATCTAAGAACAGAGATGACTGTCTTCCCCAACAGCTGAAAAGTAGTTAACAGAGGTCTTGATCCTGCAATGGATATTCCTGCAGATGACTGTTTAATCCCATGTGGGATTTCAACGCATGGGATGGTACTCCGCCTAGATATGGCATCCTCCCACGCATCAAAGCCAGGGCCCAAGGAAACATTTTCTGCATTGTTGAGAACCATGATTAACGTTAGCACAAACATTCAAACCACCAGCATAGACAACCTGTGGTCTTTTGAATGGCTTCATGGAAGGAGCAGGGCTCTCAGTGCCTCCTTCCTAGAACAGCGGATTACCATGTAAACCTTGGCTCTCCGTTTGCAGCACACTTTGGTCTGGATTACACAAATTGATCTGTGCTGGGGAGAGGGTAGGAACATGGTAAGCAGATGGACCTTCTTTGCAGTAGAGGATCAGATTAGGCAGCCCCAGGTACATTGCAGCTGAATCAAACTTCTGTTTTCACAGGCAGAATGTCTGTGAATACCTGTTGTTGGGGAGCAACACCAGGGGACTCTTGGCCTTCAAGCTCTTGGTAGACTTCTTAGAAACACCTGACTGCCCACTGTTCATAACAACACTTCTGTTTTTGAGAGAGAGAGAGAGTGCGTACAGATCTGACTTTTTGCTGCTTCTGGTGTTCTGGAAAGAAGCAGGATATAAATTTTTAAAACTAAATAAAAACAAACAACAGGACACTGGATCTTTGCAGGGCTCTTCTTATGTTCTTAACAACTCCTCATGCCGCCCACCGGATCCTGATTGCTGCCGCCGTGGGCAGCCTGCAGCAGGCAGCCCACGGCGGAAAGTCTACTCGGGGAAGGGGATGCTCGTCCCCTTCCCCGAGTGTAACAGCGGTTGGGGCTGATAGGCCTCCTCGGATTTCCGCCAGCTATTTTGCTGGCGGAAGTCAGAGGAGGCCGTGTAACGGCCCAGCCGCCCGGAGGGGACTGGGATTATGGCAGGAGCCATGCCCCCGCCCCGGGCAGCTGGGCCTATGGGAGCCCTCCCGGCTCCGCCCTCCCTCCCCCTGTCCGCCGACCCTCCCCCCACCTGCTGGATCCAAACTTATCTGGGCCCGGCGGCTGGCCGAGGGCTCCAGTGCCGGAGCTGGGAAGGCTGGCATTGCACCGGCCTTCCCGGCTCTATAGTCACAAACGTGCTTTACGGCATGTTTGTGACTACTACGGGTGGCGGAACGCTTGGTCCGCTGCCCAATAATAGAGCAGGATTGCGCTTTAAGTCTACAAGCTTTTCTCAATGACTAATGTATTGCACATTTATTCTGCTGTGTTCATCAGACAAACATGCTGCAAGCAGCCCTGTTGAACAGTGCAGTGAATGCAGGGTAAAACAAGCATGCACCCACTTCACAAGAACATAAGAAGAGCCCTGCTGGATCAGGCCAAAGGCCCATCTAGTCCAGCTTCCTGTATCTCACAGTGGCCCCCCCACCAGATGCCTCAAGGAGCACACAAGACAACAAGATGCCTGCATCCTGTTGCCACTCCCTTGCATCTGGCATTAAGAGATAGCCTATTACTAAGACCAGGAGGTTGCTTATCCCCATCATGGCTTGTAACCTGTGATCGACTTTTCCTCCATAAATCTGTCCAATCCCCTTTTAAAGGCATCTAGGCCAGGTGCCATCACCACATCCTGTGGCAAGGAGTTCCACAAATTAATTACATGCTGGGTAAAGAAATATTTCCATTTTGTCTGTTTTAATACTCCCTCCACTCAATTTTACTCCCTCTACTTCACATGGCACAGGTCTGCTGTACCTGTTAAAAAACAAAGCGTGTGTAGAGTTTGCAACTTGGAGTTCGATGGTGTGCTGCATTTGCCTGAAAGATCACCTGCTCCCTCGCAAGACTGCTCACCCTTGATGAAGCTTCGTTTGTAAACAGGGACTAGGATGGGGCGCATCTTACAGTACTGCCTCTACCGTAGAAACGCCTCTGCTCAGAGTGGTGCTGGCTCTTGGGAAGAGGTCCTTCCCCCAGCCCTGTTCCCCAAGATCCTGATTAGTTGCAGAGGCCAGACACTGAACCGAGCACCTTCCTTAGGCATGCAATGCAATGCCACTGAGTGCCACTGAGCTATGGCCCCATTCATGTCATTCCCTTGAACGAAAGCTCCACTGAAGAGCACAAAGGCACTTTAACCAGGGGAAAGTGCTGACGCGGTGATCAAACTGACTAATGCATAAGTGCCGTCAAGAGCCTTCGACTTCGGAGAACTTTTAATTCATGTTCTTTTGACACTACCAGCGTGCTTGGCATACCAAGTTGCTTTGCTCTCGACTTGCGGAGCTTTTATTCCTGCTCTCCTTCATCCTACTACTATCAGTGTCTCTTTTTTTTCCCCTCCCCTTTCTCAAAAGGAGGGGGAGGAAGAGCTGAAAGCCAAAAACAACGGATGGAATAATAATGAGAGAGCAAGCAAGAGTTCATTACTGGGACAGCCAGCGCTTGATCAGCTTTGCTCCCGTCAGTGGGTCTCCCCACCATGTGGGAGAAGATTATAACGGAGGCCTTCTGAGGGCACAGGGATAAAAATGACAAGCCAGTCTTTAGCAAAGACGGGGCAGGAGAACAGGATAGCCTTACACAGGAGTGAGCAAGGAATTCTGGGAAGCTGCTTGGACGCCCATCTTTGACAGGCTGACCACATCATCGCTTCAACAACAGGCTGTTAAGGGGAAAAGAATCTGCCTGAGTTGAACATCAGGGAAGAGCAGTCATGAGTTTGTTTCCCTCTCAATCTTCCTGGCTTAGTTCAACAGGAATTCCTCGGCGAAGCCGTGACAAAATCAGTATCTTTCCGAGAGAGGCAAGGAACTACACTCTCAATGTGCTTCCAAGCTCTGCTATCTTCTGTGAGGCTTAAGTGTCATTCTAGACATGAAATTTCCAGCGCAACTGTTGAAAAGCAGTATACTCTATATATACACATACCGTATTTTACGCTCCATAGGACGCATCGGTCCATAGGACGCATGCATACTATGGAGCATAAAATAGAGAAAAAAAAGGTTTTTACTTACCTGGGCTTGGGGGCGCTTCGGGGAGGCCTGTGGGGGCTTCGGGGAGGCCTGCACGAGCCTCTGCAGGCCTCCCCAATATTCAGTTCGGCCGAAAACAGCGATTTTCGGCCATTTTCTGAAATGGCCGAAAATAGCTGTTTTCTCCCGAACTGAACATCAGAGAGGCCTGCAGAGGCTCGCGCAGGCCTCCCCGAAGCCCCCACAGGCCTCCCCGGAGCACCCCCAAGCCCAGGCTTCGCACCATAGGACGCACGCTTTTTTCCCCCATATGTTTTTTTTGGGGGAAAAGTGCGTCTTATAGTGCGAAAAATACGGTATATATGCCAATAAAAGTCCTGAAATCTGAATCTGTATATACATATTATACATAATAATAACAAGAACCCTATGCACATTTATTTATTTATTAAAAAAAATATACCTCACCTTTCCTATGCCGAAGGCAAATGCCCAAGGCGGCTACTACTCTACTCAAAAGCAAGGTCCATTGAGCTCAATGAGACCAATTCACAGGAGAGTGTGCATAGGATTGTAGCCTTAGTTGCCCGTCCTGGCAAGGTAAACATTGAGCAGGCGTCGACTGTAACTGTGTCGTATATGTGGCTTCTCTGGGGTGTTTGGGAATTCCAGCTGGTGCAAAATGCTGCCACCAGGTTGCTGCTTGGGTATAACCTATCAGAACCTCTTCTATTTGATCTGTAGTAGTTACCAGCGGGTGGCGCAGTGGGTTAAACCGCTGAACCATGAGCTGTCGATCGAAAGGTCGGCAGTTCGAATCCACGACGGGGTGAGCTCTTGTTGCTTGGCCAGCTCCTGCCAACCTAGCAGTTCAAAAGCATGTAAATGCGAGTAGATAAATAGGTACCGCTTGCGGGAAGGTAAACAGTGCTTTGTGTTCCAGCTGCATGCTATGCGCTGCGGCAAGGAGAGTCATGCCGGCCACATGACCACGGAGGCGTCTTTGGGCAACGCTAGCTCTTCGGCTTTGAAATGGGGATGAGCACCACACCCTAGAGTCGGACACGACTGAACGTAATTGTCAGGGGTCACCTTTACCTTACCTAGTTACCTGTTTGGATGCTTGGACACTCCCTGTATTTTCCTTGTTGATTTTGTTTTAATGTTTCTTTTCATATTTGCTTTAATTTCAATCTCGGGCACCTCCAGCTAGTGCTAGAGAACCCTGAAGAGCTCCGGTTGCCAGCCAGAGCACAGACAATATTCACGTAGCCTTGCTTGTCAATGGATAGCTTTAGAGAGGTGCTCTACTCAGAAGCAAACCTCGTGCAATCCCATTTCTTTAAAAAGCCCCCTAATTTAACCATCCACCAACTGTAAACAAACCATAGCAAGCAACAATGACAATCTCATTCAGGATTTTGTACCCACAGAACCGCTATCCTAGGCAGCGTCTGTTTCAGCGTTGACTGTAGCTATTGCATCTGCTGGACTGTATAAAGAAGAACTATAGGAAGGGGAACATTATTCATTCATGTCAACATGACCAGAATACCAAGACATCTGGGCAGGTAAACAAGATAAAGCCACTGAGAGGAGGCTGGTGTGATTCAAGGGGAAGAGTAGAGGATTTAGTTTCAGGAAGGTTATCTGTAGGGAGCAGAGAATAATCCATTCCTGAGTCCCCAAACATTTAGCATCTCCTTATGCCAGCGATTTTCAACATTTTCCATCTCACAGAACACTGACAAGGCACTAAAATTGTCTATGCACATCATCAGTTTTTAAGGATACACTGTATTTCATCATTTAAAAAATGAGTACTGTATTAAGATATAGAAATAACAAATAAAGCTTACACGGAATAACACACCCGATTTGAACAACAGTTGACTGAAGAACGACACAGGTTCTGCCCTTCCTCTAACTCCCTCAATGGCCCTACTAAAATTTGATCCTCCCCCAAACTCCCGCTGCACAGCGGTTGAACATTGCTGCCTTATGCTAAAGAACTATCAACTGCAATTGTTTTTCATCAAAGCCTGGGACCAAAATAAACTTTTTCCTTGGCAAGTAGGAGTTCTGGGAGGCCCTGATCCAGACCCGTTTGGGCATGATCCAGCCAAAGTGCAGCACTTTGCAAAGTTCATCTAAACATATTTACTCAGAAGTAAGTCCCACAGACTTCAATGACATGCATTTCTAAGTAAGTATGCTTAGAATTGCAGCTATGGAACCTAGGCATATTTACTCATAGGTAAGTCACACTGGGACTTTACTCCAAAGCAAACGTGTTTAGGATTGCGGCCTGAAAGACCCACCAATTCCACCGAGATTTAAGCAGGTGCTCAACTCTCCTATGGAAATCAGCGAAGAACAACACTTTGGCTAGACTGGGACCTTCCTTGCTAGCATTAATACAGAAGGTAATATGGAACGGAGGCGTGTTCGGTTTACAAAAAACCATTATATAGTGTAGAATAGGTGCAAATGGGTTTGGGAGGAGCACAGAAGCCTAGGATCCTATATAATATTAACAACATTAATATGAATGCATTCAAAAATGGGGAAGGGGTGTTTATACGCAATTCCTAGCTGGCTTAGCCTGCAGCATTTCCATGCAAAGTGACATTTAAAAGCAAAGAAAATGTCATGATTCAGCTTCTGTACAACAGTATTCTGTGAATCCTAATTAAAAGATTGCATTAAGCTTTCAGGTGGCATAAAGAATTTGTCATATTCATACAAATGAGGGATGGCAGGAATTGGTATCCATGAACTGGAGAATCACAAAATGTATGAATTATTTTTAATTTCCAGCATTTAAAATGCACATATTGGCAGAATGCAATGCAAACAAAATTGGTGGCCCAATCCTATGCTGGCTTTACGGTGATGGATCTCACGATTCGCCAGTGTAAAACCAGGACCGCTGGCCCCGCAGCCGCTCCGTTGTTCTGCAGCTCAT
The DNA here is from genome assembly GCA_026170595.1 of Plestiodon gilberti rubricaudatus. Taxonomy (NCBI): domain Eukaryota; kingdom Metazoa; phylum Chordata; class Lepidosauria; order Squamata; family Scincidae; genus Plestiodon; species Plestiodon gilberti. Next base: position 10,455,970 of record JANXHW010000001.1, read on the forward strand.
TACCAATGGTGCAGGAACCAGTAAGTCCTGTCCCAGTAGCAGCAATCTCCACTGGATCACGTAGGTAGGCGTGGTTCAGGGGAGGATCGGGGCAAGGAGTGGGCAGGGCCAGGGGTGGGAGGGGGAGAATCTTGGTGGCAGCCATGCACGCCGAGATCCTATCCCAGATTCCTGGCCTGGGCACCCCCCCCCCCCAGGAGTCTCCTTGGACTTACACCAGCAAAAGAGCTGATGTGGTTCTGCAAAGGCCCATTGGAGACCATGTGGCCTATGGAGAGGCAAGTAAAAAGTTTTTTACTTACCTCTCCTGGGCTGAATGGTCCCCTCCCCCCGCTCATAGAATGCAGCACCAATGATGGAGCACATACTGCATGCTCTGGGCTGGCGGGGGATAGGATTGGGCTCCCTCTAAATGACAAGCATTACCATCAGCAAGGTCATGAAAAGGCAGCTTTTAAAAAACTTGTAAGAAACTCTGAAAGGGAAAACCTAGAGTTGCCAACTGACCAGGAAAAAAATGGCCTGAGAAAAACAGGGAGAGAAAGGAGAGAGAAAGAGGGACATGATAGTGATTTATCAAATTATGCACGGTTCTGAGAAAGTGAATAGAGAGGAAATACCCTTCCCTCCCCAACACTAGGAGACTTGGAGTCATCCAGTGAAATCAGTAGGCAACAGATTCAGGACAGACAAAAGAAAGCAATTCCTTCACACAACACATCATTAACTGATGGAATTTGCTGCCAAACGTTGTAGGGGTGGCCACTGGATGGAGGAAAGACAGTTCTCTTGAGAAAGCACAGGCATGTTGCAGACACACTCAAGCCACTGCACGTCCCCCTGGGTGGACCCACAAAGGAAGGGGCCAGAGGTCAGTGGCAGGACACCTGTTCTGGATGCAGAATATCCTGGGTTGAAGCTCTGGCATCTCCAGGTGGGATGGAGAACAAATGTCCATCTGAAACATGGGAGAGTCATTGCCTGTCTGTGTTGACGGTACTGACCCAGGTGGACCAGTGGTCTGGCTCAGTATGGCAGCGTCATACAATGGCTTAAACAAGGATTATACAAATTTATAGAGGAGAAGTCGGTAAGGACTATCAACCACAATACCAAAATGGAACCTCCATGCTCAGAGGCATCGGTGCCCAGGGCATAACAGTGGGGAAGGGCTGTGGACCTCCCGCCCGGCTTGCAGTCTTCCTGGAGGCAAGTGATTCGCCACTGTGGGGGAAAAGGATGCTTGACTAGATGGGACTTCGGTCTGATCCTAAATGGTTTCATCCTCAGGAATCAGCCAGCAAAGGTTTTCATGTCATGAAGACATGCAACATCATCTGCAGATCGCATTGTTGATAGAGGTACAGGAGTAGGAATGTATACAAAAGTTGGCAACCCTAGATTTCAGTGACCTTGCAGCATCTGGACACCCTAGGAGCCTTGGAAATAAGTAATATGATGCTTAAGAAACCAAACAGGCTGCAGAAGGTCACGTCTCCGTTTCTATACAGGAAAACATTGCTTGGTTCTTCTAAAGTTGCCAATGTTTTTACCAGGCCCTGAGCCTTTAAAAGCAACCTAATCTGCAGACTTTAGCAAGTGATGAAAAGCTTGATCTGTTTTCTGCAAGTCAAACTATTGCTGCAGGGGCAGACCAGGCTATTTTTTTCTGATCAGTTGGCAACCCCACTGCAGTTATAGATGAAAATTTCAATGACTTTAATTCAGCTGAAATGCAATATTCAGTCATGGCTGGTTCTGTTCAAATATTCCATCAGGCTTTACTGCATAGGAACACATTTACTTCTTTTTGCCTCTGGCAATAAAGAACATTTTTTTAAAAAATCCTGCCTATATTTACATTTTGTCCCTGTCCTGGGAGATAAATTTACCTCCTCCTCCAGTGAATGATCTGCCTCCTGTGTCATAAATGAGAATAATGCCGCAATGTAAACATGAACAAAATTCACACCAAAAAAGGAATGTCTGTCATATCACAGCAGGTTACTATAGCAACCACTGCAACAGCTTCACTTTGTGACTAAAGATCAAGCACAGCTGTGGGGAGGGGGGGGAAATGCCCCTTAAGGAAAAAAAAGGGAATATCCATGAATATTTTTAAACTAAAATATTTTGAAACAGTCCCCCCCCCCAAGTGTAACATTTACTTAAAAAAAAAAACGCACATACAATAATGGCTGATAAGTTAGGAAACTATCCTTTGTATAGCCTTCTGTTTAGCTCAGGGGTGGCCAACCTTTCAACATGAATGCTCCTGGACCTTTAATTAGGCTTACCAGATCTCCAACCGGGACAGAGTGCTAGACCTTTAGGAGAAGGAATGTGGGCAGGTGTAGCTTGTTAAACCCTTAGAGCACAATCCAGGCATGTCTACTCAGAAGCAAGCCCCACTGTGTTCAGTGGGGCTTGCTTCTGAGTAGACATGCCTAGGATTGTGCTGTAAGGGTTAACAAGCTTCACCTGCCCACATTCCTTCTCCTAAATGTCTAGCACTCTGTCCCAGTTGGAGATCTGGTAAGCCTACCTTTAATGGTTGTATTGGTGAGGGCATTTCAGCAGGTGCAGCTGCTTTAGCAGTACCAGCAGCAATTGCAGTTGCCATGATTCTGGCTTCTACACAACTCTTAAGAATGCAGAGGCTCTAATGGTGGAAGGTTGGCCACCCCTGGTTTAGTTAATAGCAAAAGATGATCCCTCAATGGGCACTAATGGCTAGAAGAGCCTCACTAAACTGATACCTGCTATTGGCACAATTACCTGCCATCATGGGGTTGAGAGATGTCTGTATGTCAAGAAATAGTCTGCCAGTTGGAACTTAGCCAACAAAAGAGAGATAGCTAACAAAAGAGAGATACCCAAGTTTCTGCAGCTGACTTCAGGGCTTCAAGTGCATGCTGTTTGCTTTTGGGTGAACTGATGGTGCTACTTTTAAAATTTGTCACTAAGCATTTTTATATTACAAGGCTCAATACTCAATTATTGGGAGGAGGGGACCCTTAGCTTTCGAGATGACCCCCTAAGCTTCTGGTTTTAGAATGCTATCAGGGGCCCTGAATTGGCTAAAATGAGGGAAGTCAAGGGTTGGGATTTGTAGATTCATTAAGGATCCTTCCACCTCCCCCCCCCCCACTAATCACCGATTAATCTCCAGTATCCTCAATCATGGTAATTTGTAAACTTGTAAACTTCCTTGAAACCAACTCTGTAAAAGGTTTCCCTCCTGAAACTTCTTACCAATTGATGAAATGTGGAACTAAGAAAACATATATTGGTGTGTGTGTGTGTGTGTGTGTGTGTGTGTGTGTTTGCAATGTTCTACTATGGTATTATATTACCATGATTACCAATTATAAATTAAAGAAAATTAGATGAGGCTTATAATGTGTAGTCCTAATATGCCAATAGAATTAACTATTGTATATCTTGATTGGCAATGGAAAAAGAGATTGTAGAACATCGGGGGGGGGGGGAGACATTCCCAAGCTTGAAAGAAAGATTATCTCAGAACAAAGCTAAAAATAGATGAATATCCAATAATGAAACATGCAGTTCCTAATATACCATGATCCATCAAACAGCTCCACCTAGAGTTCAAAAGTCAGGTGCTTTTAAAATCAACAAACCCAATGCAGTAGTTCAATTAACCTCATGCACAGGTTTAAGAAATAAAATGAAATGCCAAATATGTTTTAGGATTTTTCATCATAGCTAATACCCTACTAAATGTTGGGTCAGAACTGAAATGGCTTGTACTAAATTTTAAAACCACATACCTGAACCAGAGCCTAGCATGTGCTGCAGTGCACACATTGAGTTCCTGTGCCCAGGCTGTCTTCTCGGTTTCAGTGGAGCAGGCAGCCCCACCTGTGCATCTGTGTAGGGCCTCCTGGTCCACTGAACTAGACAGGGAAGCAATTGCAGATGGAGATATTTCAATTGCAGGCTTCCAGGGCACTAGGCTGCAGTACCTGCCTGCTAGCGTTCCATCAGGTGACCCCAAGGGCCAATCCCAGTCCTCCAGGCCCTAAAGACTAAGCCTCAGTCAGGACTGACTCCTCCATCACAGCTACTTGTCTGAAGTGCTGGAACAGAGAGGATGTCTGAGAAAGCCCAATCAGTCTAACCACATGCCCTAACTTAGGCTACGCTCTATATAAAGCCAAGGCTGTGTATATCTGACACTTAAAGCAAAATTCTATGCTAAGTGTTATGTGGTCAATATTTTATTTCTCGTTCTTTCCTTTAATTCAAGGCATGCAGGAGACACGTATCCAAACACATGTACAGTACATGGTAATAGGTGCCGCCGGCCCGGAGAACAGAGAGCCAGACTAGTAACACGGTTATTTAGAGGACTGATGGCAAGAAGAGGCCACAGATCCACAAGCCAGGAAGGCCACACAGGAAGGCCTTCCACAAGCCAGGAAGGCTCCCCCCCCTTAATTGATCTATGGAGTTCAATGCTCCAGAGTTGACTGGAGTTAAAATTTAATGGAGTTTTCATGCTTCCAAAATGTAGACGAAACCTTCCAGCTCCAAATCCTGTTGGAACAGCATATTTGGTGTCTTGTGACCATAGTCACCTCCCTGGACTCCTGAGTTTCAAATGTAAAACAACAGAAAGCATTCACACCTCCAACGGTCCTCACCACCCCGTGACTGAGCTCCAATCTAGGAAGTATTCAATGGCCCTCCAACTAGTTACCCGCAACCTTAGCTGGGTGGGAAAACAAAGACAGAACGTAGCACGAGTCCCCTACCAGCAGTGCAGGATCCCCTGATTGAGTCACCCCACCTAAGAACCCCATAGGATAAAATTCTATGGGGTGAAAATCTGTAAAAACTCTGAGCAATAGAGCCTCATGTTCTTTGCTCCCCCATCTGCTGCCCATGTTCTGCCTTGCTGCCCGTTTGTGAAGCATTAACCTGCTGGTGCTGCATCAAGCCCCTCAATTCCAGCCTCCATCTGAAGACCACCATGCAGGGGCATCACTGGGGTTTGCGTCACCCCTGGCGGGAGGTCAGCGCATCACCCCCATGCCCACTTCCCCCCCCCGGGGTGCTGCAAGGGGGTGCTGCCCCCCGCTGCCCGACCCCCCATCCCATTCCCAAAGCGCAGGGAGGGGGCGACGCGCCTGCTGCCCCCTTCTCCACCCAGTGCTTCTTCATCCCATTCGGAACTTACAGGGCAGGGGGTTTTTGGCAGCGCTGCCTTCCCTGGCGCTGTTTGCGCAGACGCGCGCACGAGCCGGAGAGTTCCAGATGTGCTGTGCGCCTGCGTGAGGAGATAAACAGCTCTCCTAGCGCAGGCGCACAGTGCAACTGGAAATCTCCGGCTTGTGCGTGTGCCTGCGCAAACATGAATCCCCCAGGTGTGCATATTATATCTGCTTTAAAAAAAAGAAATGTTAGTAACACAAAGTGGTATATAAATATTCTTAACAACAACAACCACAACAACAACAGAGCCCCATCAACGTGTTTTGGTGCTTTACAGAAGAACACAAGCAGAAAGACAGGCGTCAAGAGGCTTACAATCTATATTTCAGCAGAGAAGGAGATAAAATGTGCAGGTAACGGAGTCCAGGTAGCCAAATTCTGTGTCAAAAAGAGTTCACTGAATTAAGAGATGGTATGCTGATGGTCATAACAAAAGAAAAAGGGTTAACTTGTTCTGCCCGATATGTAAATATACATACAGTATTTGCACAAAATTGTTTATTTGCAGAATTTATTTTGCTTCTGCTTGTCATGGGCAGGGTAGTGAGTGACACAGGGAGGTGAACCCACCCACCCAGCCGCTGGTATTCTGGAACCGAGTCCAGGTGGGCCAGAGAAGCAGGTGCATTGTCCAAACTGGGCAGAAGTCAAGATCCAAGATAGCAATCAGATATCCAAGATAGCAACCTGGGAACAAGAGCTTAGACAACGAATGTCCTCACAAGATGGTGAGAGGATAAACCTCTGGGGCGAGGGCGTTATAGGGCCTTGCGGGCAGGGACTGGCCATTGGGGTCCGCTGACGGAGTGCTCAGGCAGGCTAGATGGCACTATTGAACAATCTGCCAGGTTTGTGGTGGGAAACTCATAGATCTTCTGCCCCCCCCCCCCACAAAATCTGATGACTCACCAAGCTGGATCCCTGGTTTTATCCATATATCCCCTGACATAAAATCCTATCCTGAAATCAGGACACCAAATAAACTAAGGGCTCGTTACATAAACCAAATAAACTATGACTCGTTATATAAAACGCTAAGTGATCTTGGCAGAAAACCGCATTTCTACCAGAGTAATTACCTCTAATCAGCCTTGCACAACAGAAACGAGTTTCTTTGATTTATTGTATTCCATTTCCCCAGCATTACAAGATACCCTGCCTACTTCCTTCCCCATACTAGACTAAGAAGTCTCCACCCTCTGCCATTATCCGTTTGATCTTGGCACATGGCCGTATTTCAGTTCTGCCTCTTAGCTTCCTACTTCCTCTTACCTCACCGAATCCCACAGGCTCAAAACACAGTTCATGGTATTTTAAAAATTTTGTATATCGCAAGTTATTAAAAATGACACACATAAATCCATGAACACTAAAACGACTACAGGCAATGGGGGAGGAAAGGCACAATTATACAAGCTTTCTGAAGTTTATGTACTTATTAAATACAATTAAAATGTGCTCAAAGGATGAGTTTGTACAGCTGTAATTTGTAGTACAAGGGTATTTAAAAATATATCTATAATGCAAGATCATGGAATGTGACTGTAGCTCAGTGGCAGAACACATGCTTTGAATAAGGAAGACATTTCCAATGTTCGGAAACTGGAATCTCCTAGCAAGTCTGGAAAAAGGCCCCTTTCTGAATTGGTAGAGACAGCCACTACCAATCAATGTAAAGCAGGGGTAGCCAACCTTTCAACATGAATGCTCCTGGCCCTTTAATGGTTGTATAGCTGAGGGCATTTCAGCAGGTGCAGCTGCTTTAGCAGCACCATCAGCAATTGGAGCTGCCAAGATTTTGTCTTCTGCACAACTCTTAAGAACGCAGAGGCCCTCATGGTGGAAGGTTGGCCACCCCTGGTGTAGAGACAATACTAAACTAGATAAAGCAATGGTCTGACTCCATATATGGTAGCTTGCTATGTTCAAATGCTGTGGAAAATCTATGAATTGGAAAGTCTTGGCCGTAGCCCCCCTCCAGTAAATGTGGATAACAACAGGGTTGTTGTAAGCATTGCTGAGCTCATCATATGTGAAGTGCTTTGAATGCTAGAAAGCACTATATAAATGCTATTATTTATTTTTCAATGATCATAGTTACTCCTAGGTATGTCACCTGCACCTAAAGCAAACAGGCATATTCAAAAGGCAATTTCTAGTAAAATGCACAGATATGTCACACCATTGAGATGCAGTGAGGCTGCTTGGCTGCAAGAGGGCTGAGACAGTTGAGCTACCAGACTTCTGGCTCAGATTAATCAGTCATTTGCTCTTGCAAAACATGCAGCCAAATCCACCGCAACTCCCTGTGCAGCAATGCAGGAACATTTCAGCCTCGCAAGGCTGCCACAGGGTAAGAGAACATTTGTTCCCTTGCCCCGAGTAAGCCCCTGCAGGCCCAGTGGGCCAACTCAGACCTGCACCAGCAACATCACTGGCGCAAGTCCGTGTTGACCTGTGAAGGTAGATCAGACCTGGGAAGGGGGTCAGGACTCAGCAGGCGCCGCTGCCACCAAATCCGCCCTCTTCCCAGGTCCAATCCGCTCTCCTCCTCGCCCCTGTCACCACTACATTCTACCTACCCCTTGTCCTGTTCCGCCCCCTCCCCGCCTCCCTCCTGGCCCCTGCGCAGCCTTACCTGCATCGGCGGGCGTCTGTTGCCATGCGGACCTGGCCACTTGCTGCATTCCAGCTGCAGCTGGGCTGCGCTCTCCAGCAGAGTTGCATTTGCGACAGCCACAGAATGCACATTCCACCGGCATAGCACATGGTTAGGATTGGGCCCTTGGTTTCCCCTTTTGCTCAGGAATGTAAGCGCAAAGTAGGTGTATAGCCAGAACTATACACCTCCAATGTATGTATGCTCCAAAACAGAGAATATAGTACTAGGTATCGGGTGCAAAATCCAGCTTCCTAAGAATATCAACATTAAAATTTTAAAATAAATCAAACAAAAAAAAGTTTCTAGCCCTCGTTGTGAAGATTTGTATCAGTGTTGCTTAAATCTCAGAAGCCAGAGGGCATTTGTGGTGGAACTTCAGAACTAAAAGGAAGCATATCCTGGCCTCTAGCAGAGGACTAGAGGGGGCAGCGTGGTATAGTGCTTAAAGCACTGAACAGGACTAAAGAAAAAGCATTCAACTCCCCAGTTAGCCATGAAGCTCACTAGGCAATTCACCATCTCAATTCACCAGGCAATTCACCAGGCCAGTCACCATCTCTCAGCCTAACCTACCTCACTGGGTTGTTGTGAGGATAAGATGTGGGCAGAGTAAACCCTGTATGTTGCTCTGAGCTCCATGGACGAAGGGCAGGATAGAAATGTAATATAATTCCTTTGCCTCATCACAGCCAGGGCGAGACCAAGCTGGCTCTAAGCAATGGCCAGAGAAGGAGCATCCGAAGGGAGCTTGCTTTCCTACTCCCTGCCAGAAAGGACAATTTGCTCCTCCAACTACCAGTTTCTCTGGGCTGCAGAAGCAAAGGGAAAGACGGTCACATTCGGGGGAGGGGGTTGTTGGTTTTGCTCTGGACTATTGCAGTCTGTTATAAACTGCTTTGAAAATAGTCAATCAAAACGGAGAGTAAAAATCTTCAAAGTAAATAAACAATCCCATGGCGATCAGAAGCTGAATAGTAAAAATGGAAGAATAAACTATGTAACATAATACTGCAAATATGCTCACTTATTATCCAGGCAGGTTGCAGAATTTCTTTTCTCGGCATACCATCTAGATGTCTTTAGCACAGAGCAAAGACACAACTCAGAGCTGGTTCAAACAATGCAGCCCTACACAACACTGGCAAAAAGTTGTTCCCTAAGCTGGCTTGCCACAATTTGAGTGGATTCGCACTCCAAGTACAAAGCCTTTCAATGGTATTGCTTTTGTGTCAAGCAAGCAGTGCAGAGGAGTTGTTTGGAAGCACTCATCAAGGTATGATAAGGTTTCTGAACCTTTTTAATTACTATAGAGTAGTGTTTCTGAAACTGTGGGTCGGGACCCACTTGGTGGGTCGCGACCTGATTTCTGGTGGGTCTCAGGTGATGGAAAGATCAGATAAGTACCGTATTGGTCTGAGTATAAGACTCACTTTTTTCTCCTAATTTAAGTTTTTAAACTAGGGGTGCGTCTTATAATCAGGCTGTTGCAATTTAATGCCAGTGATTTAATTAATTTTTTTAATAGCACCAAACTTTAAGGGTGCGTCTTATAATCGGGTGCGTCTTATACTCGGAACAATACGGGTAATTGCCACAAGCCCTGGGGCTATTCAAAAATCAGATAGCTGCTAATTGCCCTTCAGAGCTGAGCTCCTGCAATTTGCAGGACAACTGCTAATTACCCTGCAAGCAGCTGAGCTCTTTACGTGTAAATAATATATTTATTTATTTCTAGATCATCTCTTTAAGTCTTGTAAAGCTAGGCGGGTCTTGATAGAGTGTCATTTTAAAGAGTGGGTCCTGGTGCTAAAACGTTTGAGAACCACTGCTGTAGAGAGATAACAGAGGCCAAACGGTGACATTTCCATACAGAAAAAACGGGTGGAAATCACCCCAGCTTCTGATTGCTACTTGCATTAAAGGCTTTGTACTCTTTTATTTACAGAGATAACCGAACAGCTGTCCGCACACCCAAACATATTCAGGTGATTATCCAGCATGGGCTTGAGAAACCTGGACTTCAAATGCCTCCTTGGCCATGAAGTTCATCAGATGATCTGTGCCAATGCCTATCCCTCGGCCCAACCTATCTTGCCAGGAAGAAAAAAATGGGGGAAACTCCAAGTACACGGTGGGATACACATGTAATTAAAAAGTCAATAAATCTTTTTTTATTAGCTTTATAATTGAAGGCTGCCTTGAATACTTCTTTAGAAAGGCAGGGCATAAATAAATACTCTGAAAGCTTTCTCAGTCACCATTTAAACTGATGTTCCCTCTGTGGTGTTGGTTACAATTAGCCAATGGTGCTCTGTTCAAAACACAGCTATGCACCATTCTGGTTCTTAAGCATCTGGGCACATTCTTAATACATTAAGCCTGCACAGTGTTCAAATATTTAGGATAGTGTGTGTGTTTTTACTTCAAAGTCAGCATGGTAAGAGGAAGACATACAATATAATATTCTATAGGAACAACTTGGATCATTGTGGAGCACATACTTTCACGATTCTAATCGTGTTCATTCTTCAACTTTTCCTATTCTGCAGTGTTGCTCTGTTGTTCCCGCTACCACTTCCTATAACTCAGGCTTGCAGCCCTATGCACACTTTCCTGAGAGTTAGCCCCACTGAAGAAAATGGCACAGACGTCACTTTAGCGTGGCGGGGGGGGGGGACGGGCCGCCGGAGGGTCCGAGGCAGGGAGAAGGCCTCGGAGCGTCCGCCCCGTCCGGCGCCTTCTGACAAGGCCCAATGCGGCGACACGCGATTTATTACGTTTTTCGCGCATGCGCAGAACGTTTCTCGTTAACTTAACTTAATAAATCACGTATTAACGCATTGGGCCTCGTCAGAAGGCCTCGGACAGCTGGCAGCAGTGGGGTTTATGTCCTTCGTGCCGCCAAAGGCGGCTGGAAAAATTTTGAGGGGGGAACCCGCTTTGGGGTGGCGCACGCCCTAGTGACGCGCCTGGAAAACGGGACTTACTTCTGAGTAGATAAGCATAGAATTGTGCTCTCAGATGGACCCTGAGGCACGACCAAGCTTATTGACAGCTTGAGTGTGTCCTGCGTGGAGGTAGGTAGAAACAGACGGCGTCCATTTGCAGATCCAGCCTTTTCTTCAGAAAGCCACATGCCCTGGCCTAAAATGTCATCAACAAGTACTCCAATCACAAGACACCTCAACAAGCCCAACCCTACCTTGACTAGGGTCTTTAGCTGGAGCCAAGAAGATGTGGAGGAAAACCACAATAGTGTATGGGCTGGTTATACATAAAGCCCCACTTTCTGGTCTGTAAAAAGCTGAAAGCAGCTGCCTAGCAAGAGAAGGAAGGAGACCATACAGTTTCCTAGCAAATGTAGGGAGCCTTTCATCTACACTCCTCCTCCTCTGAAGGGGCTGCTTGGCAAGTTGGAGAGTGTTTACATGGGTTTCGGGAGTTCCCAGCACTAGCATCTGAACTAGGTCAGGTCCCTGCTCCTCACCCCAGCCAGGTGAGCTTCAATTGGACATATAGTAACACATGAAAATTAAATTAATAAAGTGAAGCCAGAGGTTCCAGCAATTATTTGCCCTCAATAATTAATCACTTGACCTTCTGAGGACTATAGGAGCAAATTCAGCATCAGAAAAAAACATTTTCTTTTCCTTTGGCACATCTAAAGAGAATCCTGTTTCACTGTAGAACTGAACAAAGTCTGTGTGACTCCAGAGAAGCGCTTCAGTATCTTTCCACACAACCTGGCAAAGCTACTACTTGTTAATTTGCAAACGCACTTTAACCAAACTTGACAAGTTAGTGAAGCCAACGCACACTGATAAAATAGCGTACTTACATCTCATTTACGTTATCTTCTGGACCCTGAAGTTGGCCAGCAACCGTCCCTTGACTGGTATTTTTAACCCAGCCAACTACTCCTGTTCTCCTAGCTTTTTCCTCTGCGTACTGGTTTGGAAAAAACAAAGAAACAGAACAGGAAATACACAAAATTTATTCAGTACCCAAAACAGCTCAGCTGCAAAATTTCAATTTCATTCTTATGGTTTCCTCCCTTACAATTCACTTTCTTCCACACTGGTTGCATTAAGATGTAACACCAGGCAGGATTTTCCGCCACAAGCATATACAGTCATGAGCTTGTTCCTTCCCTTACTTTTCCTTCCGAGTTCAAGGGGAGATTCCATTTCTGGTTTGTTGAAAGCCATGGTTTACAGTTTCATCCAAAGCTAGCAAAGAATGGTTTGCACAACCTGGAGTCCAAAACCACAGTTTGAGTCTAGTTTAGGATCCGAGTATGTGCACAAACAATGGCTCGTACAAAACATAATTGTTGAATTCCAAAAAAAGTGGCACACTGTTGTGTGCTGCAAATCAGAAACAGAAGCTTATCTCCTGCTTTTGCATGTGGAAGGGGAAAAGAGCCTGGAAGCCCAAGGCTGGTTGTGCTTAAAAACCAAACCACTGTTTCGTATTGCTTGGATGCAGCCAGTTTTAAACTTGGCAGTGAAAGTAGCCTCTTTTTCTGGGGTGAGGTGGGGATATATATTTCCTCTGTTTTTACCAACCTTTTGATAACATCGCCTGCTCCAGTTTTTAGTTAGTGCTTGTTGTGTATCATCTGTTGTCCTGATAGATTTCCACAATATTTGTATCAAATGCTTTATTGTCGGCTCATAAATATTCAGATTCTTATGACACATAACATATAGTTTGGCCCTCAGTTAAAGACATCACAGGATATATACAATATTATTACATACAATTACCTGACCTCAGTGAGAATTAATTGTGGGTAGCTGTTTCCATACACAAGGTCTGTGGCTATTAATTCTTGTTTCCTAACAGCACCTGCTGAGTTAGGAACAGTTTGGAGAAGCAAACAGTGAAGACTATAGATGATTGGAAAATTTGGATCTCTCTCTAAGCCACCAAAATCATTGCCAAAGGTTTTTTTATCTAGTTCTGCTTCCTACCTTCCCTCCCTCCCATAGCCTTCCCATAGTAACGGAAAGCTGTTCAGAATGAAATTATTTACATTCCGCTTTTCTTCCATCCTAAAACAGCATAAATGGAGCTGTCCAGGTAGTTTCCCATCCAGGCACTAGGGAAAGTTGCTGCATCATGTGTTTTTTCAGGTGAGGCCTTGGGACCCATCAGAGTACTTGTAAGAAGGTGTGGAGAAGAACTGCAAGTGCACATCCTTTTTTTATGGCAATGTATTATCACAGCACTTTCTCCACAAAGAGGCATTCTGGGTGACTGCCATAACTGCGTAACAAGAGCTCAGAAGGATCAGACAAAACTTTCATCCTGTCTAGCACTCTCTTTTCCACAGTAGCCTACTAGATGTCTTCAAGAAGTCCACAAGCCGAGTGTGAAAACTGTTGTGCCCCCATTTCCCCTGTCACTAATACTCACAGGCATATTGCTTTTGACCTCCCATAGATAGACCAACAGCCGCAGATAGACCAACATCCTCCACGAACAGGTCTATCCATGGATATTAGTCATGCCTCTCAACGGTAGAATTCCTTCCTCCTGGAGACTCATCAATGCAAAGTCTGAACATCTTCCAGAAGTAAAATTTTATTTGACTTTTGGTAAGTAGAGATAGGGAAGGATGGGGTAAGCTGAAGCTTTAATTATTGCAATTGGGACTTTATGATCAAGGATTTAGCAGCCGTTAGAGGAATGAATTGGAAGTTATATTCTGCTCCCCTGCTGGTACTAATGTAAAATGAGTTCTTAAAATGTACTATGCATGTGTCTTCACTGTGAATATAATCTGTGAGCAATTTAGGATTAAAATAAATAGATGAATTGAAATATATAATACAGTACAATTTACAAGTATTGTTGAGGACATTACTCTGCCTCCAGAGGCTGTTTGGAATACCATCTGAGTTTCTCAAGTAAGGCAGCAGAAAAGGACAGCTTTGCCTCTATATCAGGAACATAAATATGACTGTGAATGCAAATAACAGTTTGACATTATGTCCAAATGAACCCAGTGGCTCCATGAGGTTTGTAAGCTGTAAGACACTATACTCTGTGGCCTGCAAAGGCTTGCAGAACATCAGTTTCTAGTTACAGGTTAGTTACAGTAGCTAAATTACAGGTTTCTATTCTCGATAGCTATAGGTTCAAGATTTTCCGTATCTGTGGATCGTAGCTTAGGATGCGCTTGTTGATGAAGTAGCTGAACAAGTAGCCTCGACTGCAGTCTACATCTCACAAACAGCAACTGAGGTAGGAAACCTGCATTTCGGACAGTACTACTTTAAACTGCAAGGGGGAGGTGAATGGAATTTTCTTCAATATTAAAAAAAAACAATAAACCCTGAAGCTAGAAAACTAGCTGCATGCGGAAAGGGTTCCAGTCTGTCTCCCCAACATACAAGTTTCTATGCCTATGAAGGTTCTCCCCTGCCATGAGGGAATATGACACCATGCAAGTTCCCATTTGCAATCTGAAGTGGTTCAGGCGAGACACAAACAAAGGTTTACCACCTCAACTGCTGTTTGTTTCTTCACCACATTTATATGCTACCTTTCTGCCTACGCACTCAAGGAGGCTCACAGTCTGAAATAGCGGTTTACAATTTAATAGGTATGATACAAAAGGGAAAAGGAGCATGGAAGGGGAGAAAAATAAGCAAATTCAGGTACTATTGCCACTACATGAGACACTCCTGGGAGCCGACAGGTGAAATCTGCTGAGCTGATGGCGTGAAGTTCTTTTATTTGTTAGAATGAGGCCTTACATTAGGGTTTCCCTGAGTATTTTTCAGTTTTTATTATGAAACAGCTCGAAAATAACTATACAGTCAGACCTTTTTATCCACTGGGGTTCTGTTCCCGGAACCCCAGTGGATAAAAAAACCTGTTATATGAAAACCATGGTGGGGAGCGGTGCCACATTACCTTTTTTTCCAGAATCTTCACAGCTTTCCTCCTCCTGAATTTGTTTAAACTGACTGAAAAAAAAAACCGCTACCAGAAGCAACCTGTAGATGGCGCCAGAGACTCCCGGTTGCATTTTTTTTCTTTTTTCATCAGTTTAGACACCGCTGGCAGGCCCTCGACAGATTCCCGGTTGCATTTTTTCTTTTTTCAGCAGTTTGGACACGCACAGGAGGCAGGAGGCAGTTGGTAGGCCCCCGACAATGCTGAAAAAAGAGGTACAGTAATGTGGCACGGTCGGACTCTACAGTTTTGCCACTCGTGTTGAGTCAAATCCGTGGATGGAAAAACGGTGGATAAAAAGGTCCGACTGTATATTGGCTGGAATCCTGAGGACTACTTTAGGCATGCCCAACAATCTGCATAGCAAGATTTTTCCTTTGAATAGCAGGTGCCTTTCACAAACTGCTCTGAAATGAACTTCAGTTTCAGAAGGAGACTGGGGACTGCTGTTCAAGAGACACAATGTCACCTTGACCACACAGAAAAACTTGCACAGTTCTTTGGATTCCACTGGAAAGATACATATTTTTGCTTCCCCTTTCAGAAGAACAAATCATTTTGTTTTCAAAAGTTTTTTCCTATTTGAACATCCAGTTCTTATGGAGGAGCCTAGACGGGATCGGAGTTATGAAGAGACTCACAGACCAATCCTAAGCAACTTTCCAGCGCCGATACAGCCGCAAGATAAGGGAACTGCCTCCTCACCACAGAATGCAGTGTGCCCCCCGTTGGCTGAAAAGTTGGTTAGGATTGGGCTGTCACTGTGAGAAAGTAATCACACGCTGTAGATCTGCTTCTGAAATTTCCTGCAGTTTTCTGGAACTCTACTTCCATTTCCAACACAGGTTGGAACATAAAAACAAGAGCACATTGCAATTCAGCGTCTCAGCCCAGGCTTCAAAGACAAACATGTTTCAAATACATTCTCAACCACCTACAAATTTCACAAGAACCACTAAAATGATAACAGTGTTCCAAAGAGGTGCCCCTCCACATTCCCAGATTACATTTAAATAATAAACTTAAACAGTTTGTGTTGTCTTCGAGCTTTGTATTTTAACAGGAAAATGACTCCATACAATGTATTTTACAACAGAACCTGATTTTATGAACTGAGGATAGTGGAGTTCATAATATAAAAGTTCAGAAAAGTTCAGCTACGATTACAGGAGGTACAGTGTTCAAAAAGAGATCAACGTTTCAGTTTATGTTGATTTTTCAGTGATACAGTACATAATCAACACCACCAAGTCTTAGACTATCATTGTGCCAACTGATTGGATTATGTCTGGAAATAAGTTGTTTAGTCATTTACAGTTGTCCAACGTTCCAGTTTTCAATTTTACTCGAGAGAACTGGCTATCTTCTTTGCAGCCAAGTCTCTCAGGCTTTTCAAAAACAGGAGTTGCACTACATCACTTTCTTCTTGATCTTCCAGCCACTGCAGAGCAATTTCTAACGCATTATAGGCTTCCGAATGGGACGGGCCAGGAACAACGACAGTGTTGTAAACGCTCTCAGCATCCGAGTCCTCTTCTGTTTTGAAATCTGTAAACTCCTGCTTGAGGCATTGGGTAGCTGGCTGGTCAGCAGTCAGTTTCTCATGATGAATGCCCAGGTGGTGAATCCCATGGCGAGACTTGAATCGCGCCAGCCATCCTGAGCTAGCCTTGAAGTCAGGATTACCATTCAATTTCCTGTTCATTTCCAAAGCCTTTTCGCACAGAAGTGGACCCGAGACTGGCTCTCCAAGACTTCTCATGTGGGAAAACCAAGCGTAAAGAGCATCTTCTAACGTGGAGTTCTTTGCACATTTCATTGTTTTCCGCTTCTTCTTTCCATTTTCACTGCCCATTGTTGAGACAAAATGCAAGAGGGTGTCTTTGTTTTTCTTCAGCTGAGAAATTGTGGATTTCCCTATCCCAAACTCTTCCGCCAGTACAGTTGCTGTTTCGCCTTTCTCCAACCTTTCAACAATCTCTATTTTGCTTTGGAAAGTGAGTACAGTTCGCTTACGTTTCTTGGTCACCGTGAAAAATGGCGTGTTGCTCATACGTAATCTTTCCATGTTGTATGCTCTTGAGTATGGACCACAGGAAGATCAATGCACCCAAACTCTTAAGTCCATGTGGCCTTTGCACAACACTTAAGTTCATATACACAAACCTTGTATGAGATGGCTCATAGATTTAATTATTTATACCACTAGTGTACAGAAAATTAGAGCTCAACTGCAATGCAAAAAGGTCTCTGTTAAAACACATACCATAGACACACAATACTTAACTGTCCAGGTTAGCACTGAAAACGCGGCATTGAAGACTCTTGGAGTCTCTGCATTATTATTTTTATTGTCAATAATATTGTACAGTAGTGATGCAAAAGTGAGGTACTTCATGTTTTCTTACCAGTCTGAAACACACACCTAGGAAGGAATAAAAAGAAAATTAAAACAAATAAATAGCTTGTTCAAACTACAACAGCAACATTTTATCAACAGGGCGTCTCAAAACACACACACACTTTAATCAGCGCCAATTCATACGTATGTACTTCACTGTAGAAAACCTGCAGCATTCGAACATCTAAAGGAAGCAAATGAAGAGATGTGTGGAACCATCCCAGCACATTGATGGATGTCTGCAGATCCCTTAGTCAACTATGTCAGCGAAGTATAGCGCCAATGGCAAACATTTCGAGCACTTGGTCTAATTCATTAACTAATTCATTAAACTGGGTCAAGCAACTGCTTCTGTGTACCCCATATGCAGTATATGTCTGAATTATAGCATAATAAATTTGACACTACAACATGTGTGCACATTTTCTTGAGACACCCTGTATGTTCAGGAAATATGGCAAAAGAGGCATTATAAATGGTGTAAAGATTGGCATGCAGTTTTGTTAGGATATATGAAATGCATTTGCAAACAGACAGAGGATTATGAATAATTTCTTTTGAGAAACAAAGGGGAGTTGCTGTGAGTCGGCAGGGGAGATTCACATATGTAGCCAACGAGAATATGCACCTGCATTGTGAAGCTCAACTGGGCCCCACTCTCCTTGACGGAAGCATCTGATGATGGGCACATCGACGTCTGGAGCCACCAGTCACATTAGGAGTTACATTACCTGCTGCTACATTTCACTGTAATCGTTTCGTATTCATTTTAAGTGACTTTTTAAAATGTCATTTTGGGCAATATTTGTATTGTTTCAACTGTGGTTTTCATAAGCTGTTCCATGGGTTGCCAGGTCATGCTGGCAGAGAATACAATGAACTCAGTCAATCAACCACATGCAACTGGACTGGGCTGGGACTAAAGAGTATCATTCCTAAAGCCTTCCTTTTAAACAGAGGGTAAATAACATTTTTAATTTGACCAGCTTTCTGCTTATGAGGTTGCCGTTTATTTATTTTTTTACCATCTGACATTCATATTTCATAAAAACATACTCTGTGCTGTTTTATAGTTTTATTGCTGTTTGTATATCGTTTTACATGCTCCTGTATCATTTTTAATTGTTCTTATTTTATTGTATTTTTATGTTTTTAATTATGTTATTGTTGCATTGTACACTGCTTTGAGCTTCAGGAAACGCAGTATATTGTATACATCTTTTAAATAAACAAATGTTTTAGATGTGCTGTACTTTTAAAGATCTGTCTAGGTATTGCTCTGTTTTATATGATTGTTAGCTGAATTGTGTTTCAAAATATTTACTGCAAGCCCCCTTGGGTGGTGATGGTGGAAAGGCGAGATAGATTTCTTTCTTTTTTTAATAAATAAATTCCTAGAGTCTTCTTTTGGGCTAATCTGCTTGCTACTGCTGGTGGAGGTGGGAAAAATGGAATGAAGCATTGCTGTGCAGGAGAAGTAGTTCCTACAGCCTGCGTGAATTCTCCAGTGTCCCACTCCTCCATGCTTATTCTGCTTGCTACAACTAGTCTGGAGGAAAGGAGAGACACCCCCCAATCCCTACCTGCCATTTTTCATCACCAGGTCAAGATCGATCTGTTCCTCCAGGCTCTTCTTATCCCAGTAGAATAGCTTACTTAATTCTGCTATATTAAAGACCTAAGGGTTATTGTCCCTGCTCTGACACAGCGGTCTCTCAGATCTGCTTCATTCAGAGCCCCCATGTCATATGAAGAAAACAGAACTAATTCAGACAATAAGTGTGTCTTATGGTGAAATTCATTGTAGGCTTCTGGTTGCTAGGTCATCATAGTAACAAAAAACCCTAAGCAAACACAGAATTACACCAACTATGTGCTAGAAGACCACCTTGAATCAAAAGCCTGTATGGATAATATGAGCAGACTAAGGTGGCTGCAGAAATTCAAGAAATACAGTAAGCACAATCCAGTCAAATGTCACCACTTTAGTAGGAAAATAAGTAACCTTACAGTTGCAGCCTCAGCCCAGAGGAGGAGATTTGACACAGGTAACACATACACAAAGGATATGATCCATATGTTGAGCACATTCAAATCCCACTGATTTCAGCAGGAGCTTATTGGAGCAATCCTGTGCAAAGATGCGCGGCCGGCCTAAAGGGCAAGGCGCTGCATCCTAAGCCCATTCTGGGCAGCACTGACACTGCTGGAGCGCACCTCATGAGAAGGCTTCCCCAGGTGTAGGCGAGCCCAGGGCCTATGGGGCTCCTCAGATGTATGGCAGCTCCAGAGCTGATGTACATATGGGGTAGCCGCGTAAAAACTGCACAGGCTACAACGGGGCTTAGGATATTGGCGCAAATATCCACGCCCCCCTCCCAGCCCGGCCAATAGTTCCTCTTCCCTGCCACTCCAGCCCACCCTCCTGCCGACCAGCGCGAGAGCTCTGCCAGCCTAAAGTTAGGCAGGATTGCACTGTAAGGCTTCAATCCTAAGCACACTTACCGGGGAGTAAGCACCACTGAACAAAATGGGACTCACTTCTGAGTAAACATGTATAGGACTGGGCTGTAAGTCACTGAATTCCTATTTTTGTTTGCCTTGGAACTTTATTATTTGTTCTGTAATTAATTTGTAAAATTTATTAAGTAGTTTGGGTTTGTTGAAATTTTATTTGCATGGTATTTTTGCTGAATCTACTATGAATGTAACAGCTTGATTATATTGCCGATGTTTTTGATATGAATTTGGGCTTCTTATGTATTATTACATTTTGTTATACTGATTATTGTTTCGATTGTGTGCTGTTATTAGCTGCTTTGGGTCACCCTTAGGAAAGAAACAAGGGTTACAAACATGAAAATCAAATCAATCAACCAACAGTGACTAACGAAGGCACTGTGGGGACAATGATGTAACATGTTTACTGCTTGGTCCTTAGATGTTCCTCCTGCAGCTGTTCCAACTGCTCTCTTCAGATTTGTGTATGCTGAGATCCTATGTCTCCCATTCCTGACCTCTGTCGGTCACTCTGTCCTTCCCTTCCTTCCTTCAGTATTAATACCTAAAAATACGCATGACTCATTTAGCATCTACAACAGCAAGGCAATGGACAATTTACTACTTATTTTAAATACCTGTCCACCATTTTTTGACCTAATGATCTCTAGAGGTGGTCTACAATGCACTGTCCTCCACTGTGGAAATCTGTAAGTTCCTAGGGAACAGGGAACCCCTCTTTTATCCCTTCTATTGTAAAGCTTCATGTATATATAACTATAATTCTCAGTTATAGTTGCTTGGGGGGAGCAAATGTTCTCATGCAACCAAAACAGAAAGCAGTGAACGAATTCTTACAACTGGAGCAAGAAAATGTAAATACTGTACTTCTTCCCCTCAAGCTTCTATCACGAGCAATAAATCACACATGCGCGCAAGGCTCCCTGCTCTGACTTCTATTCGCCCATTGAGCCTAAACCCAAAGGTAGCTCTTTCGAGCATGTGCACTGAGAAAGCATTTGTGAGGTGCCTTTTCTTCGTCCACCCTCACTGCTGCACCACCCGCGCATGCGTATTCTTTCCTCTCTCTCGCCAGCTTGTCCTCCTTGCCCGAGGGAGATACTCGCGCATGCGCCCCAGGCAACGTTCTCCAAACCTCTCCCCCGCCCCTTCATCCCCCAATAATCCGCACATTCGCCCCACTTTTCCCCCACCACCCTGCTCACCCTGCACCCGGCCGAACACTTCGTAATCCACCGATATGAGATTCTGAGACATGATGCTTGCAGGGCAAGGGAGCGTCGGCTCTCCGGTGAGAAAGGGCAGAGAGCGAGCGTAGAGGAGACCGAGAGCGGTTCTAACAGACTCAGCTGGCGGAGGCCGCGACGGAAACTCGCAAGGTTCAAGATTCATGGGATAGCGACCGCCCACCAAACTAATCCAGCGCGTACCATTTGCCTCTATCTCTCCGTCAAGGAGGGAAAGAGCAACTGGAGGGAAGCATAGATAATCCAGCGCGTTCTTCCTTCTCTAAACTTCCTGTTAGCGAGTGGGGTGGGGAAAGACAGAGATTGTTTTTCTCCTACTCCACAGTGTTTGTTTAAACTTTATGTAGTTAAGTCAGCCTCCTGCGTTCAAGAAAATTTGCTCAGTTTGGCCAGTGGAACACTGAAAACTAAACAGATTAGTACAGTATTTGTAGCATGACCGCTTGTAGATTGGAGCCCCGCTTCATCACATTCATGAAACGTTATCTTCAGTTGGCAGATGTAGGTTATATAACCTACTACATTTATGTGACTATGTATGTGACTATTTTGGTTTGTCACTATCTTCCAACTTACCTACCTCACATTTTAGTCCCTGGGTATTAGGAAAGAAAAGAGTTAAAAGCAGGGCTGCAATATTTAATTGATCATTTAATTGATTTAAAAACTTTTTACTTGGTTAAAAAGGTGCTGGAAATTAATGGGCCAGCTGATTTTTAAACTTTTTAAAAATACAAGTATTGACAGAAAACACAATCAACTGGTGTTATCTTTGAAGAAGCATTTTCCCTTCTCAGACACGCAAGAGAATACAGGTGGGCCCCCATATCCGCTGGGGATATGTTCCAGACCTCTCCGTGGATACTTGAAAACCGTGGATAAGAGCGAACACCCCCTCCATGGTTTCCTGAGGGCCCCCCCATCCTGCCTCCCCTGCAGGCAGGCATACTTGCCTATCCCCCGCTCTTATTTTTCTTTCAGCAAGCTTTGTTTCTTCCTTAAAACAAATAGAGAAGCAGCCTTCATTGCTAGGCTTACCAGATTGCTGACCGGGACGGAGCGTGACGGGTTATGGGCCCCCCACGCCCCGCCCCCTTAAGGGGCGAACGCTCCGTCCCGGTCAGCAATCTGGTAAGCCTATCCATTGCAGGCAAGTAGAACGAGACTAAGTCCTAGAGAGGCTCTGCAAGGTTTCTGTTAACCTTACATAGCCTCTCTAGGACTTAGTCTCGTTCTACTTGCCTGCAATAAGCAGCCAGAGGCGGCTGCTTCTGTTTCTTTAAGGAAGAAACAAAGCTTACTGGGAAAAAAGTAAAAGCCTGGGGGGGGTCCCCACAATCCGTGGATAACTGAAACCGTGGATAGCGAATCAGTGGATATGGGGGCCCACCTGTAATTCTTCTGATAATGCAGGCTGTGATATGACAGCATGTCATAGAAAAACAAAGAGTGCAGCATTCTTCCAAACTGATTTGCAGATTTACTCAATTGATTTAAGAAAATTACACCATTACTATACTCAGTTGCTTGTCTCAGATTTCCTGAATCCTGACAGTCCTAGTCAAAGTACAACTAGGGAATGTTTGAGGAAAAGCTGAGAGATGCGTTGAGAAAAAGCAGAGAACTTCAGATACAATTACCAGTAGAAGCAATGCAGAGCAAATAACCTGAATTAGCACTGAGAGTGTTTTAGCCACCTTGGAAGCGTTGTGGCACTTACAAGGTTGCATTTTTGCTTGCTTAATAAGTTCCTATTAAATAGGAGAGGTTGGTTGCTGAATCAGAGCCACAGCAGCTCTAGTAGCAGGGAGCCCTATATATAGCTGATGTTGTATGGATTGCAAATCCTTGGTCAGATGCTGCCCCCTGCCAGCAATGTGTTGCATTGTTGTGAGCACTCCAAGGTGCTAGTGATTTCAGCTCGTTTGATTCGGTGAGCAGACACCTGACTCCGCGGGCGGAGAGGGTACCCAAAAAGGAAAAGAGAGAGAGAAAGGGAAGAGATCTGCAGTTTGCAGAGGCGCCAAAAATAGAGCTCAAAATAGACCAACGTTGTAAAAAGGAAGATCTTTTACTAGGCTAGCCAAGGACACGATCAGCAAGGCAGAAAGTGTAACATATACAATCAATACAAAAGTTTATATACATACATTATTTCATACAGAATCATGGAGTTCATTGTTACAAGAATACATAATAAAGGAGAGCCAATGAGGGAAAGGATCCAAGAAGTTGCACGTCGATACAGCCAATAGGAAGTTGGATTGAAACTTTACACCAATGAGAACAGCAGCAGCGTGTGTGAAACTTTGAACCAATAAAAGATAAACTTTATTAAAAGAACCAATGAAAAGTGTGGTGCTTTGTGCAACTGGGAACCAATGGTATGATGGGTGGGGGTACTGGGTGGCAGGAGGTAATAGGATTAGACCCCCACTTCAGGTGAAGCGAGGTTTTCCGGAGTTTTATGAATGGGTCCTTTTGAGAAGCCTGTTTAACACAAAAGGCAGTGTTTCCAATTAGATAGCCAAAAGTGCCACACAATAGGTCCCTGCCCCATGGCACCAGGCATACAGTTGAGGACATTTGAATTGTTCCTGTCAATCAGGCAAGAGCAAGGCAGGTAACTGGATTAGCATTTGAAATAATTGTAGCCAGGCAAAACAGGAACAATGGGAAGCGAGATAGTGGTAGCATGCACAGAGGGACCAGTTGCAATCAGGGAACTGGCAGCCGGAGATAGACATTTGAATAATAGTAACAAAGGAAGGCAGAGACAATGATTCCAGGATGTGGGGGGGTGGCTGTGATTGACAGAGGAGAGACACACACAGAGTTAGGCTGGAAGTTTAGGAAATGGGGGCAGCCGGAGTTCTCATGGCGCATCAGGAGTTCCCTAGATTCCCTGCCCCCATCTAGCTCCCCAGGTAGAAGGAAGCCATTTGAGAGCAGCACAGAATTGGAAGCCGTTGCTGACTAGCTTGGGTTATGTGTTTTAAATGGTCTCTCCTACTCCCTGCAGTACAGATTTGACAGGAGGAGCCTCCTGGGCTGCCTACGTTCGACCTCTTGTGTACTCGCTGGAGGGGGTGGAGGGCCTCGAACCGCTCCCCACGGTTTCCGCTCCCCGGTACCACAAGCAGGACGCTCCGCCTCGAACGGAACTCTTTAATGGCTGTAAACCTATTGTACCGCTGCCAGGAGCCTCTCCGCACAGCATGAGGCTTACCCCATCTAAGTGGGAGGATCGGGACCATTCCGTGTGGATCCCATCCCTAGAGAGAACCCCGATGACCTCCGAGAAGATCCGGGCACATAACCCCCAAGGGAACCCCCAAATAACCAAGAAAAACTTCAGAATCCTCATTCCACCAAAATAGAGTAATACTACTTTAAAGCTGTCAAATGGAGACAAGTTAGCGAAAGCCGGCTGTCAGTGCGGAAAGGCGAGAGGTCAGAGCTGGGTTAGTTAATAAGCGGCACACGCCGTCTGAGAAGGTTGGCTGAACGCCCAGAAAGAGGATTATAGGCTTAGTAGGTCAAGAGGTTTAATAGGATTAAAAGTGTACAGAGTGAACTTTTGCTACTGCCGCTTCTCTTGGGGCTCTGGAGGGCTCGTGTTAGGTGCGTGCCAGTGTACTTTTGCCCTCAGCGGGCACGCGCCAGCTGTCAAATGGTGCGCAAAGCGGAGAAAAGCCGAATTTTAAATGCGCTTTGCTAAAAATGACTGTATCTCCGTGATTCTTGGACGGATTTGGATGGGGTAAAAGGCAGGGGGTTCAGGAAGGAGTGGCAGAGGACATAAAAATATGTCGGGGGTTGGGGTTGGTGCTCACATCAGCATGTCAAACCAGGAACAATTGGCAACATGCACGCATACATACACATATCCTTCAACTGTACCTGTCCGATGTATATACTGTAGTTAGGGCATGGTTTCTCAGCAGGGGCCTGAGATGCAGGCACAGAGATGGGATTGTGAAGACACCTATGGAGCAGAGAGGTCGAAAGGTGCACTATGGCAGGAGCAGCAGGAGATACCCCCTCCCTTCTAGTCACTAGAGGCTTTTTCACATGTTTTGGTCTCGGGACTGTGGGAAGCCATAATGGGTAATTATATGAGATATAATGTCTGCTTTTGTATTCAGAGGTACAGGTACCTGTGAGGAATCTGAGACCACAGGAGTGGTCTTTGGGAGGTATTTGTTATTTGTGTGTGTGTGTGTGTGTGTGTGTGTGTGTGTGTGTGTGTGTGTGTGTGTGTGTGTGTGCGCCCACACACACACACACATGCTCCCTTTTGTGCTTGACAGCCTTTCATTTTTGTTGCACATCACCAATTTCCTTTCCACCTTGTACTTGGCAAGCACTTCCCATTGTAGAATTTCAAAAACCTGCAAACCTTACCTATAACTATAGTTCTCTGAGTGGCCATCTCTGCAGACATACATAGTGGAGTTCTGGACATGTGCAAAGCTGACCTTAAAAGCTTCCATTTCTACAGTAGCCATCACTTCAAACAGCTTGCCTGTAAGTTGGGACAAGAGCAAAAACAAACTTCATTATGAATTGGAGGTTTGATAGGCGAGTACAGGTTAGGTAAGATCCTTGAAAAACCTTCTGATCAATGAGTGCGAGAAAATGGGTGCTTGTATACTGCTGGATGGAAGGCAGAGTACACCCAGTGGTGAAAGGTGTGTAAATTACATGGCATAGCCAATCATGATTATGGTGATCACCATTGGTCTGCCGTGATGGAATTCCAAGCATCTACAAAAATCTTTAGATGCTCTCTAAACTGAGGAGGGACTGCGGTGTCTTAGTGGTTAAGACACTGAACTACAGTAGAACAGCAGTTCGAGACCCGAGTGCCGCATGATGGAGTGAGCTCCCGTCTCCTGTCCCAGCTCCTGCCAACCTAGCAGTTCGAAAGCAAGAAATTGCAAGTCAATAAATACGTACTGCTGTGGCGATAAGGTAACAGCGTTCCGTTACTCATGCCGGCCACATGACCACGGAAGCATCTTCGGACAGCGGCAGCGCTGACTCTGCGGCCTTAGAAATGGAGATGAGCACTGCACCCTAGAGTTGGACACAACTGGCTTTTGTGCAGGGGATACCTTTACCTTTTAAACTGAGGAAAGAGAATGCCGATGTTGGTGGCATTCAGAGATGTTACAGGTGTACCAATGTCAATGTCTTTGGAGGGCCGGCACAATTATTGTATATTAAAAACAGCCCCTTTTGCCACCAGAAGTGGCATGCCTGCCACCTTTTGTGATTCCAGGAGTGCCACTGCAGTCCCAGGCGCGCCACTGCTGCTGTGGCCACCACACCCCTTAAGGGGCTGGCGTCCGCTTCCGGTTCTCCTGGTGGGTCACACCAGTTTGAGAAACGCTACTGTAGCTGATGATGGTTCTGTTGACCCATGAGGTACAACCATTGGCATGGAGATTTATAGACTCGGTGGTAAACAGGCCTTTTACTTTGAGACCAGTCATGCTCCTGGCTTGGCGTCAGTAAATTATCCTGCAGCCTTTATGGGAGGATGAATGTTGCAACATCTCAATGTTTTCTCCCTCAGAGTACTGCAGACCACCACAATGCCCAATTCAGGGAAGGAGCCTAGCAATAACACCTTCAGACTGTTCCAGGGCATGATCACTGAGAGGGACAATGTCTGAGACCAAAGCCTTTGTTGGCATCACCACATAAGCCACTGAGGTGGATGATGTTGATGCTGGGGCTCTAGAAAGACTTTCTGCAGACTTGGCCTCTGAATGATATTTTGTCTTCTTTTTGAATGCGAATCCCTGGTACTGCCCTTGTGGGCATCATCTTGGTTCCAACAGCTCTCTGAGGAGAATTTGTGTGCCATCTGACTTGCCTGCTTGCCTAAAAACAATGTATTCTAACTTGTTTGAAAGCCTCTAGCGAATACCATATTTCAACATAGCCTTACTCAAAGACAGTCCATATTCTATTAATTATTGACAACTCCTGCTTCCGATTCAGAACCATATTACCATGTTTAAAGTAAGATCTCAATGGCTTCCAAATTTACCCGTAACTTATAATTAGATTCTTGCGAAAGACTCTCCGTCCATCCAAAGTTTATCCTATGGCCAGTTGTCAGCATATGCTCCACTAGGGGATATTGTTCATAATACCCCTTTGAGTAAGGCTACGTTGAAACATGGTATTCGCTAGAGCAGTGTTTCCCAAACTTTTTCGACCTGCGACTCCCTTGACCATTGGTGACCATTGGCTGGGGCTCCCCATTACATTATGTTGATGCCTACCAATTGTCATTACGCTGCTTTCCAAGAGGATTCCGTGGCACTTCGTGGCTCCCCTGGCTTGTATCCGCGGCTCCACTGGGAGCCATGCCTCCCAGTTTGGGAACCACTGCGCTAGAGGCTCTCAAACAAGTTAGAGTACATTGTTTTTAGGTCAGGTCAATTACGGTCATAGGCATGTGCCTCTCATTTCTAAGTTTGACTGCTGCCTGCTGCCTTGTGAATTAGACGCTATTGCTTTAAATGTCGGTTATAGAGAGATTCTGTTAACATCTTCTTGCTTGATATACATCTGAGGATATTCATGGCCAATGAATGAAACGTTATGCTGTTTTAAGATCTTTTATTGTAAAAATACATATCTATGACCTTGAATCCCATGGATATGATTCGTTCTTGTAAAATTGTTTTTCATTTGAATCACAGAAAATTATTGCTTGGATCAGGAAAGGAACTTTGGATCTTGCTTGGATCAGGAAAACTTCGTATCCCCACACTCACAACTTGAGATACTGAAAGCCATTTAGAACGGGTACTCCGTAGAATTGTTGTTTCCTAGGAAATGGGGGAATTAATTGTTGCCCTTTTCAGATAATGATTACAAGCCACGTGGGAACCTGGGCCACATGAAAGCACTTGAGCAACAGGAAAGTGCGTGGGCCACCAGTGTCAAGGCTTTCTATGGATGCGGGTTGCCAGCAATTATATTTTGCAGCACTGTGAAGCTGTTTAATGCATTTTCATGAACAACGCGAGTCCACTGTTTCTGCTCGGAGGCAACAAAAGCAACTCTCATTAACCATGCTGGAACATGAGGCATTAGGCTCTTTTTAGCAGGCTTTTCAATCAGATCTTTTTGAATGGCAATCTATGCTTGATAGAAAACTCAAGTAGCTATGTTTCATTTAATGCATTCTCTTCTATAGAACGGCAGCCCCACAGGTAGAACAATTGCGTGTTGGATGCCAACAAAACAAATGAGATTATCTTTCAGGTATTATTAATTTTTAAGTAAAACTGCTTTAATTAAATAAATTCTTTAATTTCCAAGTCTTTAGATCACAAGTTCATCCCATTTGCAAAGTTTTTTTCTTTGTACTGTGAGGACTATGTTTGTTCCGACTGTACTTCTACAAGGCTGAAATTAGTCACCGTTGGTCACCACATGGCTGACTACGTGCTGTTTGTATTCAGAGATCATGTGACAAGTTAATGAGCTGGTGGTGGATTACTGCAAGTGAGCTCACCAGATTTCTGCACTTATTACTGACCCTTGTCCACTGGGATGAAGGGATGCTTTCATAAGCAATGTGAAAGGAGGTCCTTATAGTCCACAAGTCCAATGGCTTCAGTGGCTGCTGATCCACCCAAACACTAGATAGGAGACATTACAGGATCAGCTCCAGGTGTATAGATCACACATCTGAAATCCCATTGTCGTTGCAGGGATGTCCTAGGAAAAGCCATATTTGTCTTTCAGTAGAGCACTCTGAAAGGTAAAAGTATCCCTTGACATTTAAGTCCAGTCGTGTCCGACTCTAGGGTGTGGTGCTCATCCCCGTTACGAAGCCGAAGAGCCAGCGCTGTCCAAAGACGCTTCCAGCTAAAGTACTGAACTAAATGTGCAGAAAAGCTGGAGTGCAGACTTGATTTAGACTGTGTACAAGGTGCAGACTTGATTTAGACTGTGTACAAGGTATGTGGGACTCTGAAAAGGTACTGTACATTTTATTAGTGCCCATCATCAATTTTAAATCAGCCTCATACCAATTTGAGATTTCTCTGTGTAAAGCAGTGAGCAAACAGCTTTGTATTTGTACTCCCTCTCGCACAACACCAGAACCAGGGGACACGCACTAAAATTGAGTGGAGGGAGAGTTAGAACAGACAAAAGAAAATATTTCTTTACCCAGCGTGTGATTCATCTGTGGAACTCCTTGCCACAGGATGTGGTGATGGCACCTGGCCTAGATGCCTTTAAAAGGGGTTTGGACAAATTCATGGAGGAAAAGACCATCACAGGTTACAAGCCATAAGCAACCTCCTGGTTTTAGAAGTGGGTTTTCTCTGTGCCAGGTGCAAGGGAGTGGCGACTGGACACAGGTATCTTGTTGTCTCGTGTGCTCCCTGAGGCATCTGGTGGGGCCACTGTGTGACACAGGAAGCTGGACTAGATGGGCTTTTGGCCTGATCCAGCAGGGCTCTTCTTATGTTATGTTCTTATGTATTTATTGCCAAGTCTCAGAATTCAAATGCTATTGCTGATTACTGATGAGAAATTGGAATGTCTGTGAAGCTACACAAAATTGTCACATGCCAACAAAAAGTCTTAATTTTCTGAGGACTAGACAACAATTGTTCATGGGGAAACAAGTTTAACAAGGATGCAGCTCAAAAATAATCTTGTTTTATAGGTTGGGGAAAAAAAATCCTTGCTAAATGGAAGGTGGTGTTGATGGTAATGGTGTTGGTTGATCCAAAGCAGCAAGCTGCCCAATGCAGAAATGTGTGAACTATTTCCAGTGCTGATAACCACCAGTGGTGGAAATTCTCTTCAATGGAGAAACTGTATTTCCTTCAGTTTTTAAACTTGGGTTCTTCCATTTGTTCTCCAGATTGAACACCAGGAAATGACAGGTGGCAGTGCTATTTTGAATACTATCAATTGATATTCTTCCCACTTAACAAGGAAGTTGTTGATGCAAGCTGTTCAGATGGGATTTTCAGCTCAGGATGTTAAGCTCCATTATATGAGACAGGAACCAACTGTGCCTTTTTCAAGCCAATGGCAACCAAAATGTGGCAAAAACTTGACAGATGGATTTAGATATGACTGAAAGTCTGTAAAATATTTATCATGAATGTATCATCCTTTTTCCAATAGTTTTGTAGAAGCTTGCTTGGAGAGGAGAAAAAAAAGTTTCAACCCTTTTCTTTTAACAGGAAAAAAATGCAATGCCCACATCAATTATAGGTTGTTAAAGCAGTCCATTTATTAAATCCAGAACCTTTTCTTAGATAATTTAAAGCTTTGTATTATTGTTATGAATGGAGATGGGTATTTCTATAAATACTGTACTTGTTTTCTGTTTATAGTGTTTGAAAATAGCAATCACATTTGTGAATGCCAGGAAACAAATAGGTTGCCCTACAATTACTAAAAATGGAGAGTAGCAGTTGTATCCAGTAGCAATGTATGGTTGCGAGAGTTGGACCATAAGGAAGGCTGAGCGCCGAAGAATAGATGCTTTTGAACTGTGGTGCTGGAGAAGACTCCTGAGAGTCCCTTGGACTGCTAGGAGATCAAATCAGTCAATTCTAAATGAAATCAAGCCTGACTGTTCCCTGGAAGGACAGGTACTAAGGCTGAAACTCAAATATTTTGGCCACCTAATGCGAAGAGAGGACTCTCTGGAGAAGACTCTGATGCTGGGAAAGATTGAAGGCAAAAGGAGAAGGGGAAGGCCAAGGATGAGATGGTTAGACAGCATCACCGATGCAACAAACATGAAAATGAGCGAGCTCAGGAAGATAGTGGAGGACAGGAAGGCCTGGCGGGATATGGTTCATGGGATCACGAAGGGTCGGACACGACTTAACGACTGAACAACAACAACAAGCAGTTGTATGTTCATATATCTCTGGCACATCGCTCCATGATACTCGGAGTCAGAGAGAATGTGGAAACAACTAAGAGGTGAATGTTGAATGAACAACATGTGCAAGTTTTCAAAATATTTATTCTGGCTTTTATTGCCCTTGATGTTTTATGTTTATTTTTTTTATTATTTTTACAGTCCAATCTTGTCTAGCAGGACATGGCGGCGCACATAAGGTGCCCGCCGCATCCTCACCAGGATTGGGCCTGCCCTGGCGCAGCCAGAGGCCTCCTCGGGGTAAAGGGATGTTCGTCCCTTTACCCCGAGTAATACGCAAGCCACCCTGATGGGGCTACTCAGATGTGTGCCAGCTATTTTGCTGGCACACATTTGAGAGCCCTGTGTAATGGCAGCCAGGCCCGGGAAGGGGGTTAGGATTTGGCAGAGAAGGCCACCGCCGATCCCTCCCCTTTCCTGGTTCCAGCCAAACAATCCCACCTCCGAAACGCCCTGCCCTCTCTCCACTGCCCAGTGGGGACTCACATCTCGGCCGCAGCGGTGATCCGTCTCGCGGCACCGCAGGAGTAGCGCAAGCCTCTTTGCCAGCACTACTTACTCGTCAGGTGAAACAAACGTGCCTTACGGCACGTTTGCAACACCCTAAACCAACAGAGCAGTCGCTCCACCAATCTACGCAGCTAGGATTATGCAGCTAGTTTAATTACTTAATAATATTTGCAAGAAGTCATGAAAAGCACAAATGCAAAATCTGAATTTAATATATAATAGATAAAGCATGAATTATGATGGGATGCAACTTCTGCTGTTTTACAGTTAGTTGCTATAAATGTTTTAGCAGCAGTTTGAAGACTGATAATAAGTTCAACATCCATCTCTAACAGACATCTAAGATAACATAGCAGATCACCCTAAAGTCTTCAGGTAACAAATAACCCATTACTTTTTCAATCAACAAAATCATTTTCCAGAAATCTTTAATATTTGGGCAAGACAAAAAGTATGGGAGGAAATCTGCATGGATAGCTGAACAGTGCCAACACAAATCCTGTGGCAAATTATAAAAACAGCTTAATCTGTAAAGAGTAAGATATCAGTGAAATTGTATCTTAAGAAAGTTAATCTTTAAAGCAGAGGCATTAGCTTAGTAGGGTAATTTGCCCAGATCTACTTCAAAGCCAGGTGTTATTAAATAGTCCTTATCTCTGTCCCACTTTTTAAAAACAACATTAAAGATTAGGGCTGCAATTCTATACATACATACCTGGAGTAAGTTTCATTGAATTTAATGGACTTATTTCTGAGTAGCCATGCATAGGATTACGCTGTAAGGCAGGGGTTTACCACCAGTGGTACTTCTGCTGACTGCTGGTGGTACTCGGACCGCCGGACCACCATAAGCCCGGTCTGATGTGGCGCTTTTGGCAGCGCATTTTCGCTCCTGAGAGGCTCCTGCCTTTGGCTGAGCCTCTTGGGAACACCTGAGAAGGGCCCTTGCACCCACCCAGAGCCTCCTACCTGCGTTTTCTGGCCTCCAAAAAACTGAAAACTCAGAAGTAACTGGCGATGTCATCGCCATTCACTTCCAGTGGTACACAGCAGGAGAGTGGCACTGGAAGTGGTACTCGGCCGGGAAGGGGTTGAGAACCCCTGCTGTAAGGCAAACAAGTTTTACAGGAACTAGAGTGGCTAACAATTTACAGATGCAATACTTCTGCTATTGTATAGTTTGCTGCTCTGAGAGGTGTTATCTGAAGTATACATAAAAACATAAGAAATGTCCTGGTATTGTTGCCTCTCCCTTGCACCTGGAATTCAGAAATAGGCTACCACTAAAACCTGGATGGTGCATATAGTACAATTTTTTTTTAAAGTACTAAGTAAGTCAGACATGAGTCTAGGTAGCTCACTAGGCTAGATCCTAGCCTTACACTCTGAGGTTCTTGGTTTTATGACAGAGTGGACAAATAAAGAATAGGGAAAAATTGTGGTCCGTTACACTACTCATACTTCTCTTCCATTTATGGTGTGTGTGTCCCCCCACTCTCCACATTAGTATTGTAACCTGCTGGGCCTGCTTGTTTACCTATTCAGTGGTAGGCAGGGGTCACTTACCATACACGGGTCCCAATTCTAAGTCACGCAGTAAACTGCTTTGGGTGCCCATTTGGGAGGAAAGTGGGGTATAAGTTGAATAAATAATAAAAAAACCCAGTGCAAACACACCCTTATTAGTGACCTTTGAACATCTGTATCTTTCAAAAGGTTTTGGTTGTCAGCCCTTCCCCCACAAAACTACAAAGTTGATTACTTACTTCTATGGTGGGATAAAAATTATTAATAATATCTTTGTTTCAGACCCTTCTTTGCAGTGGCAGTTGCTCCTTCCTCTAACTGTGTGGGCAGATAGCATGTCATAGGAAGGAGCAGGCATTCAACTAACAGCGCAATCTTAACTTTTGTGCCGGTGTAACCAGCAGCACAGCGAGAACAGGAGGCACTAAAACAAAAAGGGATTCAAATCCCTTCCAAAAGAGGAATTCAAAGGGGATCTGATCCCTTTTCCGTTCTGGGGCCTCCTGTTCTCACTGCGCCACTGGTTACATCGGCACAAAAGTTAAGTCGGATTGCGCTGTTATTCAACACAGAATCATAAGTAAGACTGCAACCAAAACAAAAAAAGAGCCCTTTTGCATGATTTACTTAATAAGGAAGAAGACGCTCACGGGCAGCCCAATCCTGCCTAAGGATTTGCCAGGCGGCTGAGACCGCCCGCCAGATCCCATGCTCTGCTGCGGGCAGTCTCTCGCCCTGTGGAAAGTATCCTCGGGGAAGGAGACGCTTGGCCCCTTCCCTGAGTGTAAAGGGCGCTGGGGCCGATCGGCCTCCTCAGAATTCTGCCAGCTATTTTGCTGGCGGAAGTCAGAGGAGGCCGTGTAATGGTCCAGCCACAGGGCGGGGGACAGGATTCAGCCGAAGCCATCCCCCTCCCCCTCCCGGAGTGGCTGGGCCTATGGTCGCCCTGTGTTTGCCCCCGAACCACCCACCCGCCCGCTGGTTCCTTACCTGGGTCCGGTGGTGGTCCTCCAGGTGCTCAGGCGGCGAAGCAGTTGTCGGAAAAGTGCCTTATGGCACTTTTACAGCGGCTTCGGCCGGCGGACCGCTTGGTCCACCGGTAGCCCCAGCATTGCGCTTTAACTGTAACCAAGATTCAAATAAACATATTTGCATTACTTATACTACAAAGAATGTTTATATAACATATCAGAAAAGTAAAAACATTCTTTGTAGTATAAGTAATGCAAATATGTTTATTTGAATCTTGGGAATATGGTTGAAATAAAATGTAAACAGTCATTTTTCATTTATTGAAGAATCCCTGGAAATATAGCTATATAACTCTTATGGTCAAATCACAGACAAGCATAAGAAGGCATGAGAGAGATAAGGAGTGTCTGGGTTTGGAAAAACCCATGTCCTCCTGCTGAGCCCCCTCCTTCAGAGGGTCTACACTCCCTGGAAGATGATAAAAGATGATTTTGCTGTCATCATTCTTATTTTCACATTTGGGGGTGTTTTTACACAAAATTGAAGCAAGGAGCTTCTTGATTTTTCAATATCACGCTGAAGTGAAACTTTAAACATGGAAAAAAGAAAAAGAAAAATATAATTGACAGCCCAATCCTGCATAAAGATCCGCGGCTGGCACATAGGATCCTACCCCCTTCCCGGGCCGCTCTGGTGCGGCGGTCTATGGGCCTCCTCAAATGTATGCCGATGTACATTCGGGGTGATGTGGAGCAAGGGCCACCGACCCTGGGAATGGGAATCGCAGCCGCCCTCCCTCTGCCCCTGCTCCCATTGGAGTAACACTGGCGGGTTTTACTCCGAGGGTGCTGAAAACACGCTTTATGGCACGTTTACGGCACCCTACGCCTGTGGAGCATGCGCTCTGCAGGCGTTACTTTATGCAGGTTTGCGCCATGAATGTGCTGGAGAGGGAAGCAAACAGTAAAAAATGGATTTTAAAATTTAAGAACTCATTGTTGAAATGATGGGACATTACTTTGAGGGAAGGAGTAGCTTTGTTTTTCTTTTTCCTTTTTAAAAAGGTGACATGATAAACAGTGGATGTGCCTACGTTCTTTGCCTACAAAACATTTTTAAAGAACTAACAAAAAATGTTAAACAATGCAGAGCACTGGGGTGGGCGGTGGAAGTGTGCTGTTAGTCACCAGTCATTATGGAGGCACTTCTTTTTCTCTTAAATAGGCTATCAAATAGTGCACACATCCTTTACAACAAATTAAGAATCCATTTAAAAACTGCTACACAGAATGTGTTACTCATCACCATCGATGTCAGTGGCACTATTCAACACATTACTGCAACAAGCTCATATGCACATCTGTTGCTGTTAGGTGCTGCTAGCATTGTTGAGAATCAGTTCTTGCTTTTCACAGGTTCTACTTGAAGCACTATTATAGAATTTGGCAGTACCAGTTTGAACATGGTATAAAAAAATGAATATGAGTGTACTTATGGGGCATGATAGTTTATAATATTATCTTTAAGTTATCTTCTGTGCAACCCCCTGGACAGTACAGCTTTTATTTTGCTTTGTTTTAATTTTACTTAAAATTACTCAGTGCATTCATTCTCAGTACAGTACTGGCGGTTTCTATAGAAAAAATCTTTAGTGAGCAGAACTAATGGCGCAATCTCATGTAGAAAAGCGCCTGCAGAGTGCATCCTCCACAGGCGCTGGGTGTCATAAACACTTCGTAAAGCGCATTTTTGACACCCAGGGAGTAAGGGCTGCTGGCGAGCAGCCTTTGGACCGACCCTGCAGCCACCAGAGCAGGTAAGATTTGCTTTGTTTTAATTTTACTTTAGATTACTCAGTGCATTCAAATCAGTACAGTACTAGCGGTTTCTATAGAAAAAAATCTTTAGTGAGCAGAACTAATGGCAGGGGCGGGGGCGGTGCACTAATGGTTGGTGCAGGGGCGGGGGGAGGGCCAGACAGTGAGGGAGGGCCCGGGATGGGGATATTGGCAGCAAGCTCCACCGATAACCAATGTCCATTCCGGGCCTGGGAGGCCCTTACCCCGCCGCCCATGCACCACTTGGAGCCGATGTACATTCGAGGAGGCCCATTGGGTCTGGGCAGCCCTACACCGGGGGAAGGGGACGATCGTCCCCTTCTCCCAGAGTCCCCATGATGTGAGCATGGAACCCCCCCTAATATTTTTATGTCCTCCCCCACTCTTCCCTGAACCCCCTCCTTTTTACCCCATCCAAATCCGTCAAGAAATCGCTGAGATACAGCCATTTTAAACAACCGCTTTTAAATTCGGCTTCTTTTTCCGGTTAGCGTGCACTTTGACAGCTGGCGCGTGCCAGCCAGGGTCGAGAGTTCACAGGCATGCGCCCGCCACGCGCCTCCGGAACCCCCAAGAGAAGCAGCCAGCAGCAAAGTTCACTCTGTACCTACTTAATCCTTTCCACTTTTGAACCCACTGAAGCCTATAATCCCCTTTCTGGGCGTTCAGCCAATTTAAACAGGCGGCGCATGCCGCTTGTTATACAGCTTACTAACCCGGCTTTTTGACTTTTTGAACTCTCTCTCCGTCAGTTTGACAGAAATAAAGGGATAGCAACCTAATTCAAGGGAATTGTGGTAATGGGGGATTGCTGTGCTTTCTGAAGTTCCCCTTAAGGTTGTGCTACCGGACCTTCACCAAGGATCATCGGGGTCACCCCAGGGATGGGTCCCTGCACAGAAGGAACCCGATCCTCCCGTTCCACTGGAGCTATTCTCGAGTTGAGCGGAGAGGCTCCTGTCAGTAGGGCAATAGATTTGCGGCCATAAACCGCTGGGTTTGAGTCCCAGCACCCTCCCTGGGAAAGTCTGGGAAGTGTGTGGGTGCGCAAGGGTCCCAGTCCCGTCTCCTCCTCTTCGCCAGTAACCAGGGGGGTAAACGAAGGTGACACTAAGGGTGTGCCTCCCGCCAGAATCTGCCCCTGCAAGGAGTAGGGGATGGCCATTTTCAGAGCACAACTTTGCCTGTCAACTACGGCTCCCAATCTGTGATGTCTCCACGTGGCTGCCTCCTACCCAGGCACCATTTGGGGACAAGGAAAAAGGGGAATTCCAGGAAACTCAGCAAGAACTCAGATTGCCAACATCTCCTGAACCCAAATCCTTCTCTTGTTGTGTGCCTTCTCTGTCAATCACCACTGTCTCCCACATCCTGGACCCATTGTCTCTGCCTTTCTTTGTCACTATTATTCAAATGCCTATCTCCTGCTACCATTTCCCTGATTGTAACTTGTCCCTCTGTGCAGGCTCTACCTCAACCACTGCTATCTCACCTCCCATTGTTCTCAATCTGCCTGGCTACTATCATTCTAATGCTAATCCAATTATCTGCCTTGCTCTTTCCTGACTGACAGCAATACACCAAATGTCTTCAACTGTATACCTGGTGCCATGGGGCAGGGACCTATTGTGTGGCACTTTTGGCTATCTAATTGGAAACACTGCCTTTTGTGTTAAACAGGCTTCTCAAAAGGACCCATTCATAAAACTCCGGAAAACCTCGCTTCACCCGAAGTGGGGGTCTAATCCTATTACCTCCTGCCACCCAGTACCCCCACCCATCATACCATTGGTTCCCAGTTGCACAAAGCACCACACTTTTCATTGGTTCTTTTAATAAAGTTTATCTTTTATTGGTTCAAAGTTTCACACACGCTGCTGCTGTTCTCATTGGAGTAAAGTTTCAATCCAACTTCTTATTGGCTGTATCGACGTGCAACTTCTTGAATCCTTTCCCTCATTGGCTCTTCTTTATTATGTATTCTTGTAACAATGAACTCCATGATTCTGTATGAAATAATATATGTATATAAACCTTTGTATTGATTGTATATGTTACACTTTCTGCCTTGCTGATCGTGTCCTTTGCTAGCAAAGTAAAGAACTTCCATTTTTTATCCAGTACTGGTCTATTTTGAGCTCCTTTTTGGCGCCTCCGCTACCAGCGGATTTTTACCCCTCTCTCCCCCACTCTCTCTCCCTCTCTGGTGCTGCTCCCCGCAGCGGAGTTTTGGTGTCCGCTCACCGAATCCCACGAGCTGAAATCACTAGCACCCTTGGGTGCTCACAACACCCAGGCTGTTCTGGAGTGGCCTGGGAAGGGCGCAGGATGCTGCAGCCGGCCCTATGAGTCGGCCACGGATCATTACACAGGATTGGGCTGTAAATGAGGAGTTAGAATTTGCATTTTATTGGTAGCTCTAGAACAAAACTAGCCAGCCGCTGTTGCCTGTTCACTAGGTGATTTTTGAAGAGCCTTTCAGTTAACAATTATATTGTTATTAGGAGACAGCTGAACAGCTATCATCATTGTTATACAGTACATGCAACACTGGAATTACTGTGAAGTTGGTATTTCAAAGATATATCTTTCCAAATAGGCATATCCAGCCAATTTAGTTGGAATGTCTCCTTCGGGCTGATTTGACATTACTTTCTCCCCCACCTTTCTCTAGGCGATGAAGTGAGATCACGAATAGGCCTTAAACTTTCACATTTGATTTCCTGCTCCTTCCCCCCAGTCATAAAAGTTGTGGTAAAAAAATCCGATTTTCTTCCTACCCCCTAAGGAGGCTTCTGTAATGAGTCAGCATTCTGAAGTGGCTGCTGAGTCAGCTTGGAGTAGCAGCAATTTGTTTTGCTGTTATTCATCTTCCCCAGCTGATCTATGAACAAAGCTGATCTGATTCCCCAGCTGATCTGTGACCTCTGGAATGGGGAAATGGCCAGGGCAGTGGATGAGATCGCTCCTGAGCGACCTTTGCCATGCCGCAGACTCAGAGCGGCTCCTTGGTTTACTGAGGAGCTGCAAATGATGAAGCGACGGGATAGATGTCTTGAGCGACGGTGGCGGAAAACCCGTGCTGAGTCCAACCGGACACGGAGTAGGGTCCATTATAGAGCCTACTCCGTGGTGGTGATAGCAGCAAAGAGGAATATCTGCTCTGCTACCATTGCATCTGCAGGCAATTGTCCAGCGGAGCTGTTCCGTGTGGTGCGAGGCCTACTCCATCAGGCCCCTCCAATAGATCAGGAGGAACACACGGTGGCCCGCTGTGACATGTTCGCTAAACATTTCGCAGATAAAATCAATCGGATTCGCCATGACTTGGATGCCTCATTGACAATATCTGAGGATGTCCCCTTGGCACCTGCTGGTCCGGTGTTGTGGGATTCTTTTCAGCTTGTACAGCCTGAGGATGTGGACAGGCTCCGCTGGAGTGTGAGGCCGACTGCCTGCCTGCTTAACCCTTGCCCGGCTTGGCTAATCAGATCTGCCCGGGAGGGGCTGGCCGAGTAAACGGGGAGGGTGGTCAACTCTTCTTTGATGGAGGGGGTGCTGCCGCTCGCTTTGAGGTGGGCGGTGGTTTGACCCCTTCTGAAGAAGCCCTCCCTTGATTCCACAATAATGGACAACTACCGGCCGGTTTCAAACCTCCCGTTTTTGGGCAAGGTAATTGAGCGGGTGGTGGTGTCTCAACTCCAGAGGGTCCTGGATGAAGCGGATTATCTAGATCCCTTTCAATCTGGTTTCAGGCCGGGCTTTGGGATGGAAATGGCCTTGGTCGCCTTGGTGGATGATCTATGCCGAGGACTGGACAGGGGGAGTGTGTCCCTGTTGGTTCTGCTGGACCTCTCAGTGGCTTTCGACACCATCAACCACGGTGTCCTTCTGGGCCGACTGGCCAAGCTGGGGGTCGGGGGCACCGTTCTGCGGTGGTTCCGCTCATTCTTGGCAGATAGGTCCCAGATGGCAGTGCTGGGGGACGCCTGTTTGGCATCCTGGCCCTTGAGGTGTGGGGTGCCACAGGGTTGCATCTTGTCCCCCATGCTATTTAACATCTGCATGAAACCGCTGGGAGAGGTCATCCAGGGATTTGGAGTTGGGTGCTATCAATATGCTGATGACACCCAGCTCCATCTCTCCTTTCCACCTGATTCCAGGGTGGCTGTTGAGGTTCTGAAGCGCTGCCTAGAGGCGGTTGAGACCTGGATGAGGGCTGATAATGAGCCGCCTTGAGTGCCCTCTGGAGAAAGGCGGGGTATAAATTCTTTATATAAATAAATAAATAATAAATAAATAAACAATAAGCTGAAACTAAATTCAGACAAGACAGAGGTTCTCCTGGTCCGGAAATCCACGATGCAGGTACTAGAGTATTGTCCTGCTCTGAAGGGGGTTGCACTCCCTCTGAAGGAGCAGGTCCGCAGCTTGGGGGTCCGCCTGGATCCGCACCTGCTCCTGGATTCCCAGGTGGCGGCTGTGGCCAGGGGGGCCTTTGCCCAGCTTCGGCTGGTGCGCCAGCTGCGACCATACTTGGATTGTGCAGACCTGACCACGGTGATCCATGCCACGGTGACATCGCGATTAGATTATTGTAACGTGCTCTACGTGGGGCTGCCCTTGAAGACGGTTCGGAAACTGCAATTAGTGCAGAATGCGGCGGCCTGTGTGGTCACTGGAGGTAGGCGGTTTGACTCCGTCGGGCCACTCCTCCGACAGCTGCACTGGCTGCCGATTCGTTTCCGGGCCCAATTCAAAGTGCTGGTTTTGACCTTTAAAGCCCTATACGGCTTGGGGCCAGGATATTTGAGAGACCGCCTACTTCTATATAGTCCGGCTCATCTCTTTAGATAATCAGAGAAGGCCCTTTTGCGGGTGCCGTCGCCCAGGGAGGTGCGAGGGGCGGCAGCCAGAAACAGGGCCTTCTCAGTAGTGGTACCAACCTTATGGAATTCCCTCCCCTTTGACTTACGAACTGCTCCCTCCTTGGACACTTTCCGGCGAGGCCTAAAAACCTTCTTGTTCAAAGAAGCCTTCTGAGTCCTTGCCTTTTTTAACATCCTGCTGGTACAGCATTGGCGCTGCTGTTTTTTATGATCTTGTTTTAATTATAGTAATCTTTTTAATCAATTTTTAGATGTTTTTATTAGTTTTTGCTAACTGTTTTTACTGTTTTAAAAAGTAATTATGTACTTTTTTTTTGTATTGTATTTTCTGTTGTAAGCCGCCTTGGGTCCCTTCGGGGAGAAAGCTGGGATAAAAATATTGTAAATAAATAAATAAACTTGGCCTTGAGCCAACTCATTGGACCATGAACCCCCCTTGCTTCTCCAGAGTAAGAAAGTTAAAGGTGATCCCAAGTAAGCCATCCAACAGGTAAATCTACATAATGCCCAGATGTTATAACAAGTAAAGAAATTCCCATTGCCCATTTGCCCTGTTGTGTTATCCAGAGCGGTGGGTAAAAAGGTGAGGGTCACCCACCACCCCACAGCCTGGTGAGGATATAGGAACTGTTTTCCTGGACTCAAGTGAACATACAGGGTAGGGAAAGTACCCAGAAAGAGGAATTAGAATTATATTTTTTCAGCTTGGCTTTTAATCTCCATACCAACATTTGCCTCAATCCTTCCTCCTGGTTATCCCATTGCTGTTGCTTGATTCCCAAAAGTGTCTTGTTTCCTTACCTTTATTTCCATCTCATTTTTTGTGTGTGCGCGTGCATGTTATTATTTTATTAATAAACTCTTTGTATTTTTACTGTTTCACCTAGCTGGTCTTGGTTCACTTAGGAGGGAGCTGGTTGCCCTGTCTTCCCAGACTGCCTGCTCTGCTACCATCAGACTTTTAAGGGGACCCCCTGGAATCTCTGTCATCCTAGAAAGGAGGTTTGCCAAGATGGCCACTTTCTGTATAGGTCTTCCCTAGCCTGGGATAGTGTCAGTGTTAACTATCACCCCAGTTTAACCCCAGTTCAAGGATGAAATGAGGATACATAGGTGGATGCTAGTTATTGAGTCCTGTGGTTCACCACAGAAGTAAATATCCCAACCGAAAGTTCCTTTATTTGCAGTGTAATCTCACTTGGCCTTGGACACTGAATCTTAGTTAAGGGAGTTTAATATCCAGGATCAAGAATGATCCCATATTCAAACTGCTGTGAGTCATCTTGGTTCAGACATTCACTTCTATGCATGGTGAGGGAACAAGAAAGAAATGCATGAACAGGGAAAAATTGTGACCTTCTCCCAGTTGAGTACTTTTAGGGTGAAGACCTATAACATTTGTGGCATTGTAAAGCAAGGTTGGTGATCACATCACCATATTCCAGTGTTTCTCAAACTGTAGGTCGGGACCCACGTGATGGGTCGCGACCTGATTTCTGGTGGGTCCCAGGTGATGGAAAGATCAGATAAGTAATTGCCACAAGTCCTGAAGCTTTTCAAAAATCAGATAGCTACTAATTGCTCTTCAAAGAGCTGAGCTCTTACAGTTTGCAAGATAGCTGCTAATTACCCTGCAAGCAACGATGCAACGAACATGAAAATGAGCAAACTCAGGAAGATAGTGGAGGATAGGAAGGCCTGGCGGGATATGGTTCATGGGATCACGAAGGGTCGGACACGACTTAACGACTGAACAACAACACCCTGCAAGCAGCTGAGCTCTTTACTTGTAAATAAAAAAAAAATTATTTATAGATCACATTTTTGTAAAGTCTCGTAAAGCTAGGTGGGTCCTGATAGAGTGTCATTTTAAAAAGTGGGTCCCGGTGCTAAAAAGGTTGAGAACCACTGCCATATTCAATCAAAATGCTCCTTTTCTTTTCTAGGGCCAAACTCTGCAAGACGGGGGGGGGGGGGGACAACAGCTCTACAGATTTAGAGTAAAAGATGGTTGTGAATGGCATTAACTGGCCAATACCTAAGACGTCACATACAATTCTGGTTTTGCAACTGTTTTTAGTGATCTTCATAGATTCCAAATTTACAGGTTTAAAAACCATGTGTAGATTCGCTAAGTTAAAAACACACATGTAAAAAACGGTTAAGCCAGCAGTAAAAAACAGTTAAACACATGAACTATTAAAAACAAAGGCGATGTTACAAGTTTCGTACACCTCTGTGGACCTCCTCAGGTAAGAGTTTCAGCAAGCTGCCAGGCTGTTACTGAGTGCGTAGCAGACTTGCTCTTGAAGAGGCTAAAAAGCACACGAAAACCAAGACGCGCGGCCTTCAACGACCTAATTAGCACCGGAAATGGCAGAAGTAAAACATGACCGTAGGTAACCCTGAGTCTATGGAGAAAGCAAAAATAGCGGCTGCAGAATCCAGCGGAGACTTCAACTGAGCACAGAAGGTTACAGTGTTTCATTTGTCTCTCCTGGTCAGTCTATTGATTGCTGGAAGCCAGATTTTATCAATAAAAGAAAGTTCTTGCAGTCTGTTCAGCAGGTTCTGATGTTTCTCTTTACTTATTGCAATGGCTTCATGATGCAACCTCTGTCTCAGTCCTGATTCATTGATTAAATTTTGTGTTGTCAAATTGTATTGTATGTCCTGTTTTCAATGCATGTTCCGCAAGGGCTGATAGTTCCGAATGTTCCAGTCTGATAGCTATTTGATATTCAGTGATCCGCGTATTGATTGAACGTTTGGTTGTGCCAATATAGGCTCTCCCGCACTCGCAGGGTACCCTGTAAACCCCTGGATTGGACAATGGGGGTCTTGGTCTTTAGGATTGCGTAGTATTTGCAATAACTTACTAATGGGTTTAAAAATTGTCTTTACATTGTATTTCCTCAACACCCGGGCAATTTTATCTGTAGTACCTTGCACATATGGGAGCGTTAACCTGGTTTCAGCCCCTCTTTCTGCTTTTTTCTTGTTTTGTTTCTCATATTGCTTGGTCCAGTTTTTGTTTTTAGTGAGAGTTTAGAAATTTAAACAATTTTTTCCCCAGAAAGGAAAGGATGAACGTATATTATACATGTAGTGCTTAAAAATCCCTTTAAAAGAATGACTGCCTGACTGAAGCACAGAGGGAGGTGCAAGACTGTTGAAATTCAGTTTGCAGTCACAAAGCAAGGAGAAAAGTACATTCACATCATTGGTGAAAAACGTGCTGTTACTTGTCTTAATCTTACTGGTCTTCATCCCAAGCACAATAGTTTTAAAGATTTGTCATATTATTAAATAGTGTATCAGTGTGGCTGAATCCACTAAGAACTGTGAAACTGCCTGGGTTTCCCCCTCCCCCCCAAATTAGAGAAAAGGTTTTTTCTTTTAACCAATATATTATGGTATTTGCAAACGGTCAGCAGAGGAATTCAAAGTAACCTGGGCAATTCTTATTTAAGTGGTTAATACTTTCAGGTTTTTCCCACACTTCACAGTTGCCATAAAGTGGGAGGACATATATTATCTGCATGCCTGTGGCATTCAGACCAGCAAAATCTCACTGAGC
Organism: Plestiodon gilberti rubricaudatus; assembly: GCA_026170595.1. Classification (NCBI taxonomy): domain Eukaryota; kingdom Metazoa; phylum Chordata; class Lepidosauria; order Squamata; family Scincidae; genus Plestiodon; species Plestiodon gilberti. Next base: position 10,500,281 of record JANXHW010000001.1, read on the forward strand.
TGGTTTCTGATAAACCACAATGAAAATGGATATTTTTAAATGAAGTCCTCAGTGAGAGACGTAAGCATTCAACGTCTCTGAAAATCACCCCACTTATTTAGTGTGTGGATTATCTATGTCAGGTGTTCAAGATTGCCAAAGAATTGTGAAAATGACAGAAGTAGTATCCAGTGGACAGCAAAGGCTAATGACTAATAATATGTAATGGCACACCTGAACACAGGAATTATTAACAAGAAGTTACTGAGACTGAAGTGGTGCAAACATTCACAGACCTGAAGCTGAATGGCCAAGACATGTTCATTCATTTTAATTCATTTCCTTCCTCCTATCCTTAAGGCTCAGGATAGGTTACAAATATATCCTAGTCTGACATGGTTTGTTGTTCACAGAGGAAGCTCTGAACCTGTTGAAATACCAACACACTAATAATACAGCAATAATATCTAACATTTCTATAACTTTTTCTGGGTTCTCAGAGGGAGTTATATATATGATCTCTGCAATCCTTACCAACGACCCTGTAAGAACTCTGTAAAGATATTGTCACAACAATATTATTGTCCACATGTCATCCCTCCCCCTCGGGAGAGGATGGAGATCCGGAGGGCAGGACTGCCAACCGGGCACAAGGGTGGAAAGGACCGCCAACACAGGAGGAGATACCCAACAGTTTAGCGGGGCGAGGCAGAGGATCTGCCACAGGGAGGGAACCTCGCCAGGCCCTGTCTTGGAATGAGGGGCAAAGGCTGAGGGAGGCCAGGGCAAAGAGGGAAGGTGGCTACACCTACAGCCTCGCCACTGTAGCTGAGGCTGGGGCTGAAAGCAGCACTGTCCCTTTTAGAGCTGCAGAGGCCAGAGCAGACCAAGTCTTGTGGGAACAAGACTTCAGGGAAACCACGCCCCCGGAAGGGGTGGGACCAGGGCAAGCTAGCCAGGAGTTCATAAGGAGCTCAGGAGCTGCTAAGAGAGGAGGCAGGTCCAGGGAGCTCCTGAGTCTGGACGAACGGCCTCCTTCTAGGGAGACAACAGAAAGAAGGACCTGGGCAGACAACAAGGGCCAGGGTAACCTGATGAGGAGAAGCCTGCCAGAACCAGGGACGGTGGGAAATACTGTAACTCCGGAGGATCAGCAACCTTCACGCCTGGGAAGGCTATGGGAGTGGGGGAAGTCTATGGTGTGGCCACCTCAAAGAAAAACCCCAGTGTGGAGACCACCTCCCCTACAACCTCTAAGGGCAGTTGCTAAAGAAGGAAAAAGGAGAGAAAATCTTTGTGATTTTTAAGGGAACAACGCTTGGGGTCCTGTGGCGTAACACGGTCCCCATGAATGTTAAATCGTTATCTCGATTAAACAACATCCAAAAGGCTACACGTAAGTCCTCTTCTTTATTTACTCGGGGCCCCGGGAACTCAAAGGCACTTACCGGCAGCGATCGCTTCGCCCGTCGAAGACCCCAGTTAGCCCACCCTGGGGAGATGGACGTCACACCACAATACAGAGGGATGCTGATGCTGAGAGATGGTGACTTGCACTACAACACTATGCATATTTACTCAAAAATAAGCCTCACTATGTTCAATGAAACTAACAGCCCAATCCTATCCAACTTTCCAGTGTTGATGCAGCTGTGCCAACGAAGTGTACATTGCATTCTGTGGTGGGTGGACAGTCACGGAGGTCTCCTCAAGATAAGGGGACATTTGTTCCCTTATCTTGGGGCTGCATTGCGGCTGCATCGGCACTGGAAAGTTGGTTAGGATTGGGCTGTTACTCTCAGGCGAGTGTACAGGTGGGCCCCCATATCCACTGATTCACTATCCACGGTTTCAGTTATCCACGGATCGGGTTTTTACTTTTTTCCCCAGTAAGCTTCGTTTCTTCCTTAAAGAAACAGGAGAAGCAGCCTCTGGCTGCTTATTACAGGCAAGTAGGACGAGACTAAGTACTAGAGAGGCTCTGCAAGGTTAACAGAAACCTTGCAGAGCCTCTCTAGGACTTAGTCTCATTCTACTTGCCTGCAATGGAGGCTGCTTTTCTGTTTGTTTTAAGGAAGAAACAAAGCTTGCTGAAAGAAAAATAAGAGCTGGGGGGGGGGCAAGCATGCCTGCCTGCAGGGGAGGCAGGGTGGGGGGGCCCCCTCAGGAAACCATGGAGGGAGTGTTTGCTCTTATCCACGGTTTCAAGTATCCACGGAGGGGCCTGGAACATATCCCCAGCAGATATGGGGGCCCACCTGTACATAGGAGCACACTTCTGTGAGGCAGAATGGAAGAGGGGATTCTCATCTCACACTCTTTGCTGCTGCAGAACACACACTAAAAACCATCCTCACTACAACCACATAAAGGAGGTGGTTGTGTTATCAGTCTTATCTCTGAAGAACCATGACTGCTGCCTTCCTATGCTCATAGCAGCTTTACAAACTTCACGTTGTCAGGTGGATAAGCCTAATTAATAAGCCATGGAAAAACATTCATGCAAATCAATCGACATTCCCTAGGTTAATTGTGCTTTGGGATGTCTGCATCATACTCAAGAGAACTGCAGAGAATTATGTGTACATACAGTAGTTATTTCCAACAGAACATGAAAAAGCCTTGGGTCACAAGTAAGTTAGGCACACTTACTTAGAAATCAGCCCTGTATGTACTTCTGAGTAAATGTGTGTAGAATCACGCAGCAATGTTAACATCATCGTATCCTGGATGTTTCAGCAGGGTTATCTACAAATTCACATTTTCTTTTTAAATAACCCCACATTGCAATTCAGATCACTTGAAAATGTAATTTCAGGGATGATTCATAGTGTCAAATTTTTATCCTCTTCATGTCTTTCAGTTCTGGCATGTAATTCTGTCAACAAAGTTTGCAATTAGGAAAAAAAATATCGCTTTCCCTAATTTTCTACACAAGAGAATGACAGTTGCGTGCTGCCACTAATACCACATTTGTATGGAGGCTGCAGAGAGAAGGATGAGTATTTCTCTCCCACACAGTCTTGTTAAGGACTGTCATACTGGGACAATCTGGCTGAAGTACTATTGAAGAAACAAGAGGGGAAAAAAGTTTCAGCTTTTTAATGGAAATATTCAGCAACAAACTTACTTGCACAGATGAAAGAGACCTGACATGCCCTCATCTAAAACATTAGAGTTCTGCGCCGTCAGTTATGTTAGATATCCAAGTATTGCCCATGGAATAGTTGCCAGAAACAGATCACATACTATGGCGCTTTCTGGATTGTTTTTTCCTTTCTCAATAGGAGGAAACAAACATAAGAATGCAAGAAAGGTTCTGCTGGATCAGGCCAAAGGCATATCAAGTCCACCACCCTGTTTTCCCATGGTGGCCCACCAGCTGCCTCTGGGAAGTCCACAAGCAGGTGAGAAAGGCACACTTCTCTCTTGCCAGTGCTCTCCTGCAAGTGAGGGCATACTGCCGTTGAACCCAGAGGAAGGGCATGGCCATCATGGCTAGTAGCCATTGATAGCCCTGTCCTCCATGAATCACCACATCTTGTGGCAAAAAATTTCAGAGATTCCTTATGCAGAGGCATCGTTGGGGGGCAGTTGGCCCCAGGGGGTGGGGTGCCACATGGCGGGGGTGTGTGTACTTGCCTCCTGCCTCACCGCCACGTCACCCCCTCTGCCGCTCTTTCCGTCTTCTTTTCCACGCTGGCTGGCTGCGAGTTCAGCCCTCCCGCCCTGGAGCCATTTGGCTCCAAAAGGGTGGGGGAGGGGTGTTTTGCGCCGCCGCAATTCAGCGACAGTGCGCAAAAATGACATCATGCCCCCAGGGGGCGTGGCATGTGGCATCCCGTGAGGGAGTGTCGTGACAGTGACCAACCCACGGGAGGTGTAGGTGTCCTTACGTGCTGTTTGTAGAAGTACCTCCTTTTGTCTGTCCTAAATTTCCCACCAATCAGTTAAACAGGATCTTCTCTAGTTCTAATTCTGTGAGAGAGGAAGGAAAAACATCTAGTATTTACTCTCTCTACACTATGTATAATAAGTCTCAGGCTGCAATCCTATACTCACTTTCCTGGAAGTAAGTCCCATTGAACACAATAGGACCGACTTCTGAGTAGCCATACATAGGTTTGCGCGGTCAATCTTGTCCCCCTTGTCTTTTTTCCCTAGATTAAAAACCTTCAAATGTTGCAAAGAAAGTGTTGCTCTCTAATTATTTTGGTTATAATTTTTTGCACCTTTTCCAGCTCTATAATGTTCTCCTTGAGGTGCAGTGACCAGAACTGTACACACTATTCTAAACTGGCTGCATACAGATTTGTATAGGGGCATTATAATACTAGCAGTCTTAGGGCCCAACCTTATCCAACTTTTCAGCACTGATGCAGCCATGCCAATGGGTCATGCGCTACATCCTGTGATGCGGGGGTAATCGCGGAGGCTTCCTCAAGGGAACATTTGGGGCTGCATTGCAGCTACATCGGTGCTGGAAAATTGGATAGAATTAGGCCCTTATTCTCAATCCCTTTGCTAATGACTTTGCTTTGCATGTTTTCCTTTTCACAACTGTTGCACGCTGGGGTGAGTTTCATTGAGCTATTTACAATTCCAAAATCGCTTTCCTGGTTCATCACTGATAGTTCAGATCTCATCAGTGTACTGTATATGTAAAACTGAGATTTCTCCCCCCGCCTCCCTTAGTGACATTGAACCACATTTGCTACTTGGTTGTCCATTCACTCAATTTGGACAGGTTCTTTTGGAGCACTTCACAACCTGCTGTAGTTTTCACCACCCTGAATATGTTGGGGTCACCCGCCACCTCACTACCTACACCCAACTCCAGGTGATTTTTGAACAAGTTGACGGATTTTTGACGGGTCCTTGGGGGACCCCACATAACTTCTCTGCACTGTGAAAACTGCCTGTTTATTCCCACTCTCTGCTTCCTGCTCTTAAACAGTTTGTTGTTGTTACCAATCAATAAAAAGGCCTGTCGTCTTATTCCATGACTGTTAAATTTACTCGAGAGCCTTTGGTGAGGGACTTTTGGCTTTTTGGAAATCCAAGTATACAACCTCTGTCTACATGCCTGCTGATGCTCTCAAAGAACTATAGAAGGTTAGTGAGGCAGGATATACCTTTGCAGAGACCATGCAGATATTCTTTTAGCAAGTCTTGTTCTTCTATATCAGGGGGTCTCAAAGTGGTGGGTTGAGACCCACCACGCCAGACAGAAGCTGGCACTGCCCCTTAAAGGACATTGTGATCCCTGATGGCAGCGACGGTGCTCCAGGATCACGCTGCCGCTGGGGACAAAAGGGGAATGTTTAGACTTATCGGGGGTCAGAAAAACCCAGAAGTAAACTGGACAGGGCTTCAATCGCCTTGGGAAGCCGTTCTGAGGCTTGAGAAGGCCCACTTGGGGGGGGGCACAGGTCCATCGCACCCTCCGGAGGGCGGCGCGACCCTTGGTAAGTCTAAAAATTGCCCCTTTTGTCCCCGGTGATGGCACAATCCTGGACCACCATTGCCCTACTCCCGCAAATACTTACAGGGGAGTAAAGTTCCCTGTAAGACTTTGAGAAACGCTGTTCTATATGCTTAATAATTTTTATCTTTAATTATGTTTTCCACCAGTTTACCTGGAAAAAGATATGGTTACTGGCCTGTCCCTTTTTAAATACTGGTGTTATGTTGCCTAACTTCCAGTACTGTCATGGAAATTGGTTTAAAGGACACGTTACATATTTTTGTGACAAGATGAGCAATTTCATGTCTGATTTCCTTAGGAATTCTTGAGTGGATGCCATTTGGACCCAGTGGTTTATTTTTTAAAATACCAATATGCTCTAGATTAGAACCAGTACTTCCTTGTTACACAGCGTCTTAAACTCCTGCTGCCTTTGCTACCCAGGGATTCACTGGTGCTGAATCTGCATCAACACCAAGGCTGCATGCAATCCTATGCACACTTTCCTGGGAGTAAACCCTATTGAACACAGTGGAACTGGCATCCAAGGAAATATCACAAGATTGGGCTGTAAGTTTAGTATACATACTGTATACACACTAGTAATCCAGGCTACTTCATCTTCACTAGTCAGCACAAACAATATCAGAACACGTTGCTATGTGTGTCCTATATCAGTTTTCTGCTAAATGACTAGATGGCCCGTACCAGGTAGTAAATGTTACTGGGCCAGTTAGTGTTCAAATGGTTGGAAGTGAGCTTTTAAACTAGACTTTCTTCATCAAGACAGGATGCACAGAAGAAAAAGGAATTCATGTCATCTTAACCTGGTTAGTCTCTCAGATTTAAGGAACAAGAAGTTTTAGCAGAGGCTAAATTAATTGCATTACAAATTGTCTTTCTTCAAAGGACTGAGGCTACAGTTTTACTCTCATTCAGTTCAAGTTATATATTTGATTCAAGGCAAACCCTTTACTTTCTTGGGGGTGCTGAGAAAAGAGGTGTGGAAGAATGACTCACATAATTGGTACTATTAAGTTATTTCACTGTCTTCCATATGTACTAGCAAGTTATTTTTGTCCAGAAGGACAGCAGTATTTGCTCCAGAACCACCCACCTTGTCCCTTTAATGCTGGTTCTACTACGCTACAAAGAACTGCTCAAAGTAAACGATGAATTATTATAGAAATGTGAGCATAACAGATGGAGTGACATTACCAGCAATTAACTGGTGGCTGAGAGCTAGGATTAATTAACCCAGCTATGAACAAGAATCCAAAGATGGAGCTTCTTCCAGTGTTCATTTGTGTGATACCTTCTAGTTATACGGACTCTGGGTAAATTACCTGGTTGAGTCAACAGGCTCTTGAAAACCCACTGGTTCTTCTCAGTGCTGTTATTCTTTTTCTTACCAAGCAATTTCCTCTACGTCTTTTGACACCCAGAAGCATCCTGTGCTGGAGTTACTCTCTTGTGAGTAGGTGGTTGCAAAGGGTTAATTTTCTAAACAAACATTCCCCATCCCTCAAATTTGCCCATGTCCCCATACCCCAGTGTGCATAGGTGGACTGTGGTTACCGAGTGGGGTAACATTCTGCATATGCTCAGAGGTATTTATTATTACATTACATGCTCCAGGGATGAACCCTACACAACTTTAGGGCTGAGCCTGGGTTCCAATGATGTCTTGCCCAGTCTCTGAGTTCCATACATCCCCAAATCTCCAACCTGAGCTCTATTTCTAGTGAGCTACCGCTGAACCATGAGCTGTCGATCGAAAGGTCGGCAGTTCGAATCCGGCAAGGAGAGTCATGCCGGCCACATGACCACGGAGGTGTCTTCGGACAATGCTGGCTCTTCGGCTTTGAAATGGAGATGAGCACCACACTCTAGAGTTGGACACGAATGGACTTAATTAATTAATTAATTGGACTTAAGCCAGGATGGTGTAGTGGTTTGGGAGGCGGACTTAGACCTGGAAGATCCAGGTTCAAATCCCCGCTCAGACACGAAGCTTCCTGGGTGACCTTGGGCCAGTCACTATCTCTCAGCCCCACCTACCTCACAGGGTTGTTGTGATGACAAAAAGGAGGGGAGGAAATATGTACACCACTCTGAGCTCCTTAGAGGAAGGGTGGTATAAAAATGTGAAAAAATAAACATAAAATAATTGTCAGGGGTCACCTTTACCTTTACCTACCTCCCACCAGCCATTCCACAAACCCTCTCTTTACCCCCAGGGTTTCCTATGCCTATAGCCTTAGGCCCTCATTTATTTCACAAGCTACCCTATCCAGACCTCTCCCCCCCAAGTCCCACATCACATCAGGCCACTGCTAAGCACCCTCTCTCCAAGCTCCCCTCCCCCATTTTCTTCTGGTTTCCCTGAGCCATCCCCGCCTAGACGGTGCGCCCCACCCCCTTATAATGGCCATATATGTTGTTGTTGTTGTTCAGTCGTTAAGTCGTGTCCGACCCTTCGTGATCCCATGAACCATATCCCGCCAGGCCTTCCTGTCCTCCACTATCTTCCTGAGTTCGCTCATTTTCATGTTTGTTGCATCGGTGATGCTGTCTAACCATCTCATCCTTTGCCTTCCCCTTCTCCTTTTGCCTTCAATCTTTCCCAGCATCAGAGTCTTCTCCAGAGAGTCCTCTCTTCGCATTAGGTGGCCAAAATATTTGAGTTTCAGCTTTAGTACCTGTCCTTCCAGGGAACAGTCAGGGTTGATTTCATTTAGGATTGACTGATTTGATCTCCTAGCAGTCCAAGGGACTCTCAGGAGTCTTCTCCAGCACCACAGTTCGAAAGCATCTATTCTTTGGCGCTCAGCCTTCCTTATGGTCCAACTCTCGCAACCATACATTGCTACTGGGAACACCATCGCCCTGACTATGCGAACTTTTGTTGGCATGGTGATATCTCTGCTTTTTATTATGCTGTCTAAGTTTGCCATAGCTTTCCTTCCAAGGAGTAAGCGTCTTTTAATTTCATGGCTGCTGTCTCCGTCTGCAGTGATCTTGGAGCCCAGAAAAGTAAAATCTGTTACTGCTTCCATTTCTGCCCCTTCTATTTGCCAGGAATTGATGGGCCCAGATGCCATGATCTTAGTTTTATTAATGTTGAGTTTCAAGCCAACTTTTGCACTCTCCTCTTTCACTCTCATCAAGAGGCTCTTTAGTTCTTCTTCACTTTCTGCCATTAGGGTGGTATCGTCTGCATATCTGAGGTTGTTGATGTTTCTCCCGGCGATCTTGATTCCGGCTTGCGATTCATTCAGCACCTGCATTTCTCATAATGTACTCTGCATATAAGTTAAATAAGCAGGGTGATAATATACAGCCTTGCCGTACTCCCTTCCCAATTTTGAACCAATCGGTTGTTCCATGGCCGGTCCGAACTGTTGCTTCTTGACCCGCATACAGGTTTCTCAGGAGACAGGTAAGGTGGTCTGGTACCCCCATCTCTTTAAGAATTTGCCAGAGTTTGTTGTGATCCACACAATCAAAGGCTTTTGCGTAGTCAATGAAGCAGAAGTAGGTGTTTTTTTGGAACTCTCGTGCTTTCTCCATGATCCACCGCATGTTGGCAATTTGATCTCTAGTTCCTCTGCCTCTTCGAAACCCAGCTTGTACGTCCGGTAGTTCTCGGTCCACGTACTGCTGAAGCCTAGCTTGTAGGATTTTGAGCATAACCTTGCTAGCATGTGAAATGAGTGCAATTGTACGGTAGTTTGAACACTCTTTGGCACTGCCCTTCTTTGGAATTGGAACGTAAACTGACCTTTTCCAATCCTTTGGCCACTGCTGAGTTTCCCAAATTTGTTGGCATATTGAGTGCAGCACTTTCACAGCATCATCATTTAGGATTTTAAGTAGCTCAGCTGGGATATTATCATCTCCGCTAGCTTTGTTGTTAGTAATGCTACCTAAGGCCCACTTGACTTCACTCTCTAGGATGTCCGGCTCTGGGTCAGTGACCACACCAGCGTGGTCATCAGGAACATTAAGATCTTTCTTGTATAGTTCTTCTGTGTATTCTTGCCATCTCTTCTGCTTCTGTTAGGTCTCTGCCTTTTTTATCCTTTATCATGCCCATCTTTGCACAAAACGTTCCCTTGATATCTCCAATTTTCTTGAAGAGATCTCTAGTCCTCCCCATTCTGTTGTTTTCCTCGATTTCCTTGCATTGTTCATTTAAGAAGGCCTTCTTATCTCTCCTTGCTGTTCTCTGGAAATCTGCATTCAGTTGTTTATATCTTTCCCTTTCACCCTTGCTTTTCGCATTCCTTCTTTCCAAGCTATTTGTAAAGCCTCATCTGACAGCCACTTTGCTTTCTTGCATTTCTTTGGGATGGTTTTCGTTGCTGCCTCCTGTACAATGTTACGAATTTCCGTCCATAGATCTTCAGGCACTCTGTCTACCAGGTCTAATGCCCTAAATCTATTCTTCACCTCCACTATATACTCATAAGGGATATGATTTAGGTCATATCTGACTGGTCTAGTGGTGTTCCCTACATTCTTCAATTTAAGTCTGAATTTTGCAATAAGGAGCTCATGATCCGAGTCACAGTCAGCTCCAGGTCTTGTTTTTACTGACTGTATAGAGCTTCTCCATCTTTGGCTGCAAAGCACATAATCTATCTGGTTTCGGTATTGACCATCTGGTGATGTCCATGTGTAGAGTCGCCTCTTGTGTTGTTGGAAAAGAGTGTTTGCTATGACCAGCGTGTTCTCTTGACAGAACTCCGTCAATGGCCATATATATAGGTCGCGAAACCAAAAAATGGGGAGCTCAGGTCAGCCGCCCCAGTGAGTTGCCTCTTCCCAAAGGTTGGCTCTGCCTCAGATACCATATTACTACTTTGCCCCAGCAATGATGCCTCGTCTCTTTTCCCAGGCGTTCCTCTCAGGCCCCTTATTTTTCACCATGACCCCTCGTTTCCTCGTCCCCCGAAGCTGCTTCCCCGCCTCTTCTTCACAGCACCCCCTGGTGCCGACTCCCCCCCCTTTCTTTCGACCCTCCGTTACTTTTCTCTGGGTCCCGTCTTCGTCCTCCTGTCCTCCATTCTTTCGCATGGAGGCGCGTGTCATCCGCACGTTAAGCAAACCATACAAACGCCTTGACTTGTCGTGAGACACACACGGCGGCGACGGGGTGCGTTGGATGTCTGGACGGGCAGCCCGGGACGAGCGGCCAGATTTGGCCCCAGGGCAGCGCGGGCAGCTTCGTGCCCGCCGCCAGTCATCCTGCTGAACCGCCGCGGGCAGAGACGATTTCGAGTCAAGAAAGCAGCGCGCGGACGGGGGGCGTCGGTCCTGCGTGGTTTTTGTACTACGTGTGGGTGGGGCGGCGGCGGCAACCACTCCTCCCTCCCTCAGCCATCATGGGCCCCTCGCGGAGCTGCCGCCTGAGTAACCTTGGGCCCGTCACCCTCCTCAGGCCCACCCACCACGCAGGGCGGTTGCTGCTGCTGCTGCTGCTGTGAGAAAGAACGTGCGCGAGGGGGGCTCGAGAAAGGGAAGAGCCGCGGGGGGGGGGAGGAAGGGAAGAAGAAGAGGAGGAGGAGGAGCAGGAGCAGGAGCAGCGCCGACTTGGCGAAGGAAGAAAACCCCGACCTCGCCTGCTCCCGCTGTTCCCTCAGCCGCTTCCCGCCCAGCCTGGTCCCCGCGCCCTCCACTCCCCCACGGCCACCCCCAGCGGAAGTGACCTCCGCCTCGCAGCAGTGCCTGGCGGCGGCACCAGCCGCCTCCGCCGCCAGAGTAGCAACGAGGCCGGCGCTCGTCACTCGCTTCGCTCGCTCAGTTGCTTCGTCACCAGGCGCCGCTGTGTGACAGACGCCCGAGGGAGCCGAGTTCGGTCGCCGGTGTAGCAACAGCCGGGACACAGCGAGCGAGCGAGCGAGCGGAGCGCCCACCGCCGTCGGAGGAGGGAAAGCAGCAGATCGCCACAAGGAGCCTTTGCGGGGCGGAGGGAGGAGGCGGTCAGGCGGGCGGCTGCTTGGTTGTCGAGCAGAACAGGAAGAAGCGGCCATGGCCGGCGCCGGCGCCGGGCCGCCGCCTCCCCCGCCAGCCGCCGCCGTGCAGAAGGAGCTGGTGTACAACAAACTGCTGCCCTACGGCGACAAGCTGGAGGCCGAGGCGAGCCACCTCCTGGCCCAGATCAAGATGAACCTCAGCCGGGCTGTTCAGCTTCAGGAGCTCTGGCCCGGAGGCCTCTTCTGGACGAGGAAGCTCTCCACGTGAGTCGGGGCGGGGGGGGGGGCCGGGATGGGATCCTCTTCTACCCCCCCACTCCCGCGCGACGCGGGGGGGTGATATAGGACTAGTGTCGCTTTTTCTCCCTCCCCAACTGCCAGAGGACAATGTGGAATGCCGAGTGTCCTTACCGTGGGCGGGGGGGTGGTGGTGTCTCTCTAATTCTGGATTTTTAGGAAACTCCCTAAGAAACAAATTGTTTCAAACAATTATCTATTCTATTGCTATTATTATCATCATAATTGATAATGACAATAATAGCCCATGTTGAAACAATGTATACCAAACCCTGTTAGTGTTATGAGGGGGAGGAGGAGGACATCCAAATTACGTTACCTTCAGTGTATTGTTAAGTATGCTATTTGCTTGTTTTAGTTTAACACTTGCCTAGGATAAGAGTGTTAGACTCAAAAGCGCCATGTCTCTTTTTCTTAACATACTGTACTTCATTAGATGTGTATGCCCCAGTGAAATCAGTGGAATTTATGCTGGGTAAAACATGAAACACAAAGACTTGGTCATAACTGTATTTACTTGGTGTTGTTGAGGCTTTCTTTTCCAGTGAAGCACTATATGTTTTAGTACTGCAAACAACTGTGGTGGTAGAAACAAGAACAGCCCAACCCTAGGCATATCTGCACAGAAGTAGATTCTGCTTAGGGTAATGTAGCATGGATTCCCCCCCTTTCCCCCAAAAGACCGAGGGGATTAGGGTATAGGGTTCAGTGGGGTGCACATTATTCCAATATTGATGTGCAGGAATTCCATTGTGCTTTGTCAAGTGATAGCAACACTATGTATGAGAATTTTAATCTTCCTCACTCGTGAAGGCTCAGGGCAGGTAAGAAGACTTGAAAACAATTTAGAAGCAATCAAAAAAACTTCTTAAGAAAAGAAAACATTAACAATGTTCATGGGTGCCTCCAGGTACATGCCTCAACTGAAGACTTTTGTTCGCACAGCTAAAGGTTGGAAAGGAGTTGTGCAGCATGTATGGAGAATGAGGGATGGGTAAAAGGCTATTCCTTCCTTCTCTGAAGTTCCAGTGGGGTATCTTATGGTTTTCAAAACAAAGTGATCTTGAGTTAACCTCAAGCTGCCCTTCTACGCACATGAAAAAGTTCAATAAGTTTAATGCACAAGAGCCAAATACTGTAAAATGTGTACTCCTCCTCCTCTTCCAGCCATAGTTCTCAAGGAAACATAATTTGTGAACCAGACTTCGTATATAATCAGAGTATTTCAAGAAGTTGCTTCTTTCAAATCTGGTGCAGCTTTTCAAATCTTTTTAACAGGCAGCTTGTCCCTAGTCAGGACAGTGTCTGGATGGTACCTGAATTCCAGACTTCTGTGAACCAAATTGGAGAGTCACTTGTACTGCTGCTCTCTTTACATCCAGCAACTTTGTTCAGTGCCACGTGTTTGCCATTGTCTGCCCATATCTGCATTACTCCAGCCTCTCCAGGGCTTTCTCTGGCACTATTTATGTAAGTGACACCAGTGGTGGGGGCTGGGTTAGGCTATGTGTAGTTATATGACTGAAGCTTTGCTTTTTGTAGAGATCTTCTGGTTTAGTGTATGCCTCTGGGGCTCCTTGCTTGGGAATAAGCTGCCAGGTCCTCAGTTTGTGTAACTGTGTGGGCTTGTGTTTGGAACATTTCATCTTTCAAGGCTATGGAGTCTTATCTGGACTTTGAGGAGAGTTTTGTAATAGAAATTTTCTGAAGTTTCTAGTTATGCAGCTGGTAAATCATATGCAACTTGTTTGTCCTAAAAATAGTTTCAGTCTTTGTTGCCAAGGCTCATGTGTAAGTTTTGTTCAGTGACTTCAGAACCCTCGTGCATCTATCCGTTACGTTGGGACTAGATTATGAAATGGCAGTTCTTACTTGAAAATGGGCTGCATTTCAGTTACACATGGCAAAACCTAACTAGTAACTTGTGGAGTTTAATCTCTGTTGCTCTCTATTCCCATCCAAACTTTGTGTTTGCTGCTTTGTCAGCAAATGTTTTACCAAATGAAGAAAAATGTGTTCTGAAAAGGCTGCAAGGGCAAAGGCACAAATTTCCAGTTCAAGGACATTTTTGCCTTCTGGGACACTGATAAAATGTTTGTTTTTTTACTTGTCATTGTGCCTTCCCTATCAAGAAATACTAAAAGAAGAGCTGTGTTAGTTTGTAGCAGCAAAAAAAGCAAACTGAGGTAGCTTATTGTAGACTAACTGGTTTACTGTGGTGGGAGCTCTTGTAGGTACCAACTTCTTTTATTAGATACACAAAACAGACTGTTGCCAATAAAGCTAATTGCCATGGTAAACTAGTTAATTTTCAAGGTGGACATTATTTATTAAGTACCAAAACAACAACTTGAAAATGTACAAAGCACCAAAACAACAACTTGAAAATGTACTATCAATCAAGTACAATAAAACAATGGCCCTGCCCATAGGCTTACAATTAATAAAGGTACCACATAGCTTTTGGAAATTTCACTACTAATTCCTAATCTCTTGCTAATGCTGATTTAAAGGAAATTGATCAAAGAAACACCTTTCATTAACATTTCATACTTAAAGGAAGAAAGACAAAGTAAAAGATAAATTGGGTAGACTAGAGCATAATACATTGCCTATTTTGGATTCTGTTTCATAGTGCTGTCATGTTTTCAAACAGAAGAAAGAGGACGGATTTTAGTATTGTTCCTATATATTGTACAGTGTTTGATTTCAAACAAGCATTTCTTGTTGGCACTTTTTCTACAATCTTAAAATCACTTTCTCATGCCAACTCTCGCTGAAGTCTATGAGTAAGTGGTTTGTGATCTTTTTGCATGTACCAAACATCTTATTATTATAATGTTTCCTTTTGAAAAAGTTCAGAGCAGCTTACAAGGGGCTCCCAGTGGTCTTCTATCCAACCACTGATTGGGTCCACCCCACTTAGGTTTAGGAATGCTACAGCATTGGTTGCTCTCAGGCCATTTACTGTCTACTAGGCATGATGATATTTTTTAATATTCTTTTAACAGAATTGCAGATGCAGCACTGAAAAAGTATAATATTAAACTTCTTGCCAGCTTGGCTGCTTGATCAGAAGGATGAGAGCAAGGTTCTGCTGGATAGCTGTTGGCATTTTTATCACTATGCTTATAATTAAAATCTAGAACGATGCTACCGTAGTAAAAATGACAGACTCTGTCAGTATTTTTTGTTTTTTTAATCACAAACTGAAAATAAAGTTTAAAAAAGTGATAGGCTCTGCTAAAACCATCTCTGTGAGCTGAAGCTTAGCAGCAGCAGTGCAAGTAAGAGTCACCACCACCCCACCTGCTTCAGTACTCGCTCTTTTGGTTCATTTAAAAAAAAGTAGTAAAATAAATATTGTGTATGGTTGATTATTCTCTAATTGTCCTTGGTTATGTTTTTAGGTGCTATCTCTGCATGATTGGCTGACAGTTATTCAGTTGAGACAGCTTGCTGCTAGGAAAGCGCCTTTACTAAGCTCTTGGCATGCTTCAAGAAATTCCCTTCTAAAGAAGGCTTATGTGTTTCTTGTAGCTGTAACTCTGATTTATGAATTACTAGCAAAGTGCCCATCATTATGAGGGATGGGATTTGTGTAGTGAGGGGGGCCTGTGTCTTGCAAGAACCCTGGTGGGCGCAGTGTATCTACGTGCTTTATGCACACTGGCACAGTGCTCCCCCTGTGGGATCTCTTGTCAGTAGCAGCTGAGTAAACCAGTGAAGGGTATATTTTGCCTTTGTTATAAGTGTCCCCAAGAGTAGCACTTTACTTTTCTTCACTCCTGTGAATAGCATCTATTAATTAGGGAGAGGGACGAAACTGAAGGGGTGTACTTAGGAACATCATTGGGGACTAACCTTGTTCTGCCCCTGGTGACTTCCAGTCCCTCAGAATTAAGCCTGCTCCTACCTGTATAGTTCAACCCAGGGTTTTATTTCTTTATTTAGAGAATCTAGACCCAGTTTTTCTCCCAAGTAGTTTACAATAAATAATATTGGCATAAGGAATTTCTGGTGTAAATTGATACTTTGAAATTTGTCTTTCTTTTAATGCTCTATTAAGTGTTTCTTCTGTCTGTGACTCTGCTGACAACATCATTTGCTTTAGTTTTAGTGCCTCTGGAGATTTAGAGCCAGCCTTGGATGACTTGTGGTTTATCAGGAATCGAAAAAACTGTTAGAGACTCCATCACTGTTAATGATGGTTTCAGAACAACAATGGATAAAATATGTCTGACTCAAATGCTCTCCAGATATCCAACGCCTGGGGACAGCAGTCCTCAGGGCCTTGTTCTGTCAAGGTGGAGTTCTAGTGATTGGTTGGGAGAGTGGGTGGAATTGAGACAACCGTTCAAGCCTCTGACAAGAAGACAGAGCCTGCCAATCTTCTCCCTTTCTCTGTACACTGGCTCTCAGGGCCCAGATGAAATTGGCTCTTTCTTCTCAGCAATGGTAAAAAGGGAGAAACTGGAAGGTTCCAAGTCCTTACCCCAGACCTGGTCTTCCAGTTCTTTCTTGGTCACAAACTAGAGTGTGATGGAATACTAGAAACTGACTTTTAGATAGATGGGTAGTAGTACAATGGCTGTTCACCTATATCGTTCAAAATAGGAAAAACTGTTATATGTAACTTCTGGTGGGAATTTAGTATTTACATTCTGTGAATCTGCCTTTTGTGGATGTCATTTTGACATGTTTACTCGGGAGGATTCTTGGATAGCATGACATTGATAGATGTAAATTAGCTCATGTGATTGCCTTAGGAGACATTTTGAACTTGAGTAGACTTAGTGTGACACTGTTTTTCCTCTAACCATCTGCTGCTACATCACTCTGTTTACTGTGAGGTCTGTTTTTATTCTAGCAGCAATTATGTGGCAATGCTGCCAAAGCATGTTGAGGCAGTGCCCAAGAGAAAGTTCTCTCTGAGAAAAGGTCTGTCTTCTGAAAAGTCCTGGGACACTAGGAAACAGCAGAACCTGCTGGTGGTTAACCCTTCGCAGTGTATATTGTGGTTGCACTTTAGTTGTCATTCTGTCCTTTGAGAATTACTATCTTGTTACATAATTTAGTAATGGAATGATCAGTTAGGGTACGTTGAATTATGATGTTTACAGTGTAGCTCTGTACCCATTCCAGTATCCTATGTAGATATCTAGTAGCAGTCAGATACAGATGTTTCAGGAAATTCTTGCCTTATATTGTTTGCTGCAAGAGTCTTGCAATTCTGGGATTACGAAGTGCATATTATGGTGATGGAAGTCCTGAGTAATATACAATAAAAGCAGTAATTCTTTAAAAATTCAATATATTAAAAAAAACAATTCAGCACATTAAAACAATTGTCACCCAAGCACAGTGTCTTTTTTGGTGGCTGTTGCTGGTGGTGTTCTGCATCTTTTTTTAGATTGTGAGCCGTTTTTGGACAGGGAGCCATTTAATCATTTGATTTTGTCTGTAAACTGCTTTGTGAAAAAGCGGTATATAAATACTGTTAATAATAATAATAATAATAATAAATAATAATAAAACAATTGTCACAAATAGAGAAAGTAACAGTATCTGAATGGTCAAAAGCCTTCAAAACTCCTAACAAAATTGCAAAACAAAATTAACATAGAAATAAATATCTTTGCCCATTTACTGAAGACTGTCATTGAGCAAACTCAGTGGCCTTCTCTGGGGGGGGGGGAGTTCCACTGAAAAGCCTCCTTCCTTTGTTCAAGCACTCCAAGCAGGGCCCACTTAGTGATGCAGGCATGTGGTGGGAGGCTTGATCAACCAGATAGTTACTTTCCTAACATGTATTATTATTATTATTATTATTATTAAACAGTACTGTATTTATATACTGCTTTTCAACAAAAAGTTCACAAGGCAGTTTACAGACAAAATCAAATGATGAAATGGCTCCCTGTCCCAAAAGGGCTCACAATCTAAAAAAAAGTGCAGAACACCACCAGCAAACAGCCACCAGAAAAGACACTGTGCTGGGGTGAAAGGGGGGCAGTTACTCTCCCCCTGCTAAATATAAGAGGAGCACCAATTGAAAAAGTGCCTCTTGCCCAGTTAGCAGGGGTAGAAAGATAGCACTGATGCAGCCATTCTCATGTGATAGCGAATCAATATAGCACAGTGGATACCAGGGGCGTTGGCTGATAGGGGGCGGTGGTGCGGTGGGCCCCAGGGCGCAGGGCTCTGGGCCCCCTGGGGGGGCGCAGGCCTCCGTAAAAGCTCCGGGTTTTTTTGGGTTTTTTCCGTTTTTTAATCAATTTCTGGGGTTTTTTCTTAATATCGCCCCCCCGCTGCAGCTGCCGCCCCCTGCTGCAGCTGCCGCCCCCCCCCCCAGGGTGTGTGTTTGCTTTTGGCCCACTTATCTTGCTTTGGAGGGGGCTCCATTTTCCCTGGGTGCCGCCATCTTGGACTGAACAAGATGCATGCTGGGGATTGCAGCCTTGCCTTGCAGCCCAGGAGTCCTGACTCACCCCCCCTAGAAGGCATTAAGGGGAAATACACTACATGTTTCAAGTTTATTCTGCAGAGCAAAGTTCACAAAATTCACATCATTATGAATGCCTCATCATGTGTGCTGCTGGAAATGGAGATAGAAGGTACAAAGTGGACAAGGAGGCTTCCAAACTGAAATCAAAAATCCCAAAAATTTGCGGCGCAGTTGCGCCGTGGGGAGTAAAGGATTATGGCCGCGCGTTTTTATGGGGGGGCATCAAGGGTTTGGGCTCCGGATCAAAAATGGTCTGGCTCCTCCTCTGGTGGATACTGTTTTAGCTTAGTCCACTAGTCTAAACTCCCACTAGTCTGTGAACCTCTCTGGCCTAACTTACCTTACAGGGTTGTTGTGAGGATAAAATTGAATAGCCCCATGTATGTTACCAGGGTACCCTGAGCTCTCTGAAGGAAAAGCAAGATGCAAATGTGAAAATACGACTAAATGTATGCATCCTTGTACATGTACAAAAGTGTAAAAGAATTAGTCCTTGTGACAGATTGTGTGGAAAACTTGCTGTCGTGGAATAAAGCTCTGGTTCTGTGACTTTTCCGGGAAGACAGAATCTTGATCCTATTTTGGCAGAAAATCATGTTGATTCAAAGTACTGTATAAATTAAGTGGTCCATCTTAATAATTTGTTCTTGTGCTTACTATTTCAATTAACTGAAATGACCTATTACTGCATATTTATTTCCTTCATGTTAAATACCTAGTTCATTCATGGCAGAAGTGTGCTCACAAGTTGTATTAACTTTTCTGTGAGTTTGCATTCAAATGGTGTTTGATTTGGAGATGAGGGAAAACTACTGTCAATTTAGTCACTCAACAGGATATGCATGCTAAAAAGCTACATGCAGAGTGTTCTTCCCTAAGTTGCATGAATGCAAGGGCACTCTCACTACATGTCTTCCCCGTTTCCTTGGGAAGCTCCCAAGACTGTCCAAAAAGCTGCATGAAAAGCTGATGGTCAGGAGACCCTCACATGGGGGGCTGTTGTGAGAGGGGGAACCTCCCCATTTGTGTGGATGGTGGCTCAAAGACACTTCTAACAACTTTAGAATGGTAACTTGAGAGGGTATTCTTAAGAAGAAGAATGATAGAGGAAACATAGCTAGAAAATAAGGAACTGACATCTATAGCTTCTTGTATGTTGAAATGGCATTTGGAAACCATTCAGACTTGTTCCTCTGGTTCACTCTTTGGCGTGACATGCTGAAGAGCAGCAAATAACTCTGCCTTGAGGGAACAGCAACTTGACGGCTTACCTGCACACTAATTCTCCTGTTCCACACCCTAATGCAAGTACAGCATGGAGGCCCACAAGGGAAGTACAGTGGTTCCCTGCTTTACGATGGCAGTCTGTTCCAGAGACACCATTATATTGTGAAAATATTGTAATATGAACCCAGTGATGCATTGTTTTTTGGTACCGTAATTTGTTCCAAGATGTCGGAAGTTGAAATTTCTGCCATAGAACCAAGCTATTTTCCTCTCTAAAAGGTGGTTAAAAGGTGCCTCTTTAGGGGTCATGGCTATGAGTTTACACAATGTTGTAATTATAAAACACAAATTACAAGGCTGTATCCTTCCCTCAACACCAACAGCCACGATGTTAAAAACATTGAGGCGCTACCTAGAAGACTTGCGTTTACATCAGCTACCGTATATCCTTCCGGCCATACACCCATGATGTTAAAACACTGCTATTGGCTGAGGTGCTACCAAATGCTTGCATTCACATCACTGATTGGCTTATCTATCACCCACAAAGTCCTGTTGTTGGTGATCATGAACCCATCATAAAGTGAATATATTGTATAGTGAACCTGGTTTTACTACAGAGAATCTATTGTAAAATGATTTGGTTGTTAAAGTGAACTCCTAAATGGGGACCACTGTATTAATGTGAGGCTGCATCTAATCTGCAGCTTGTGTGTAATAGATAATTTAAATAAATAAATAACACTGTGTTTGAAAAAGTGTTTATTTTACTCAGAAGTAAGCCCATTCTGTTCAGTAAGACTTGGAGGCTGTAATTCTCTTGTATTCAACAAAAACAAACACTTCTAGTAATAATGTTTTAGGAATGTGGTGGATCCTAGGCAACAATATGTAGTGCCAAAATCTTATGAAGGTGTATAAAACAAAATTGAATTAGCACTTAAAAATTGGAAATAATGAGGGTTGAAAATCAAGGGAAAAGGTGTTTAAAAATCAAACACCAAGTTCTAAGTGATGTTCTAAAAAGAGGAGTAGGAGCTTCAGGCTCCTGAAGAACACTAAAATGCATTGGGCATATTGCGTTTATATAATATAACTCCTCTATTGTTATACAGTACTCACAATTTTCAAGAAGTTTCTAACTTGCCATTCTTGGGCAAAGTGATCAAGCAGGTGGTGGTGACTCAAGGTTTTTCTGGGTGATATTGATTATCTTAATCCTTTTCAGTCTGGTTTCAGGTCTGGGTATGGTCCTGAAACTGCCTTAGTTCCCTGTTTGATTCTCTACTCTGGTAACTAGACGGGGAAGTGTCTCTCTGTTGGACTTTTCAACAGCATTGTATGCCATCGACCATGGTATTCTACTGGTCTGCCTGGCAGGAATGGGGTGAGGAGGCACAGTTAAAGTGGTTCTGCTCCCATCTTTAAGGTATTAGAAGATAGTCATAACATAAGAAGAGCCCTGCTGGATCAGGCCAAAGGCCCATCTAGTCCAGCTTCCTGTATCTCACAGTGACCCCACCAGATGCCTCAGGGGAGCACACAGATAACAAGATACCTGTTTACTGCTGTCACTCCCTTGCACCTGGCATACAAAGAAAACCTACTTCTAAGCCAGGAGGTTGCTTATGGTTTGTAACCTGTGATGGACCTTTCCTCCATGAATCTATCCAAACCCCTTTTAAAGGCATCTAGACCAGGTGCCATCACCACATCCTGTGGCAAGGAGTGCTACAGAATTACACGTTGGGTGAAGAAATATTTTCTTTTGTCTGTTCTAACTCTCCCTCCACTCAATTTTAGTCCTAGGTGACTACCGCTCAGTCCCTTGGCCATTGAGTTCCACAGGATTCCATGTTGTCCTCAATGGTGTTTAGCATCTATATCAGGGGTGGTCAAACTGTGGCTCCTGAGCCACATGCGGCTTTTTGACGTATAATATGCGGCTCTCAGAAAGATGTTGGCTGAGCTCCTTTTTGCATCACCATTTAATATAAAAGGAAAATAAGACATTTTCAAGCTTTATAATTATTTACCAGGTATAAACTGAGAGTCCACTGGATTAAAACCTAAGTTCAATGTTCATGATGAGTAAATATATTTAAGAACTTAAATGCTTCTTAAATATTGTGGCTCTCAAACATCTAAGCAAGTTTGGCCATGCCTGATCTATATGAAACTGCTGAGAGAGATCACCCCAGTGTGGATGGATTGTGGTCACCTCAGTGTTTGGAGTGTGGTGTCATCAATATGCTGATGATATCCAAGTCTTCCTCTTATTTCTATCTGATACTAGGGAGTCTGGAATTTCTAAACCAATTCCTGGCAACTGTGAAGGATTGGATGTTGGCTAATAACCTGAACTTGAATTCAGGCAAAACAAAGATGGTGTTGGTCAGGAAGAAAGTGGGGTTGGGGATGGGTTTACAAATCTCTACTGGCTGAGGTTACACTGCTGTTGAAGGACCAGGTTCACAACTTGGATACGCTCCTGGATCTGCTTTGCTCCTGGACACACAGGTCTCTGAGTGCTTTTGTCCAGTATCTGCTTGTGTGCCAGCTGCAGCCCTCCCTAAAGTAGGCAGATCTGACCACAGTGATCAATGTCTTAGTTGCATCTCATTTGGGCTATTATCATGCACTATACAGTACTTGGAACTTGCACTTGAAGACTGTTCAGAAGCTTCAAAACAACTGGTGCAGAACGCCGTGGTTAGGTTGCTTTTGGGCACCCATTGGGCTACACATATTACACCAGTGCTTACTGAGCTGCATTGGCTTCCAGTGTGCTTTTGGGCACAATTCAAGGTGCTGGTTCATTGCCTATAAGGCCCCATGTAGTTTGGGTCCTTGGTACATAAAGGACTGCCATCACATCACATCAATCTGCCTGCATACTGTGATGATCACTGGAAGCTGTGCTTCACGTCCCCTTTTTAACTGAGGATCGGTTGGCAGGAACGTGGAATAGACCTCTTCAGCAGCAGGCCCCTGACTGGAACTCTTCTCCCCCCTTCCCCCCCCCCGATGCCTGACCCTGACACTTTCAATTTTCAAGTGCACATGATTCATTAGACCTTTTTAAAATTTGTGTTTAACTGTACTTTTATTTGCTCACTGCTGTTTGTTTTGTTTACTTTTTCAAATTGATTTGGGTGTGAATTTTTACTGCTGTGAGCTGCCTTTTGTTGATGGTCACTTGCTGGAACTGAAAGGTATATTAAATAAATATTTAAAATAAGTATAACTTTGAGGCTCTGCCTTGTCTTTTTGGTGCCCCCCCTTTTTGTTGCTTCAAATATCACCCGTTTGGAAATGATACTTTTAATCCTTCTATGCACATGTGGGTTATAGCTGACCTCAAGGGATACAAAAATGTGTCCTAACCTATGCCACTTTAAAATGGCATGTATGTGCCTACGGTCAAGGGGCTAGTTTGTTTGTTTGTTTGTTTGTTTGTTTGAAAAGGTTTATGTTTCACCTCATTTGAGTTCAAAATACATTGACTCTTTTGTGTACTTAATTTCAACTATTGGAAAAAGTAGTGGGAAACGCACAAGCAGGTACAAGTCTAAATAGCAGTCAGGAAATGAAAATCAGGAAAGTGGAGTGGTGATTAAAAAAAAAAAGGCGCAGAAGTTAAAGGACAAGCAAAGAAAAATAAAATCAGATCCCTGAATGCAAGTTGCTAGATATTTTCTATCTTTAGCTACTCGGACTGTTCAAGAGAAGAGGAAGGAGGTCCAATTCCTGCACCCTGCGAGGGATGAGTGAGCTTTTTGTTAATGCACAGACATGGCGCATCAGTGATGAACTAGTGGTAAAACGCCCAGAGCATCTCTGTGCATTGACTTCCAAAAAGCTGAGAGTGCTGATGTCATATTGGAGCACTAAGAACCATCTGGGCTTCCCATCTTTTACTTAACCGGATGGACTTGGCTGCCCACTTTAAGGGCACATGCCAATCTCAGCAGGAGGGTTTGCCTAATTTTTTTTTGTCACTGGGGAGTTCCAGACATGAATCAACATAGGACTTGTTTGGGATGCTGTGTGATCCTTCTATAATGGCATTGGATTAAAAACGAAATAAGGCTATTGCAAGCAGTTGATTTGGATGCTTCACATAAGCCTCTGGGGATTTAAAAAGGTTTGAAATAGAGAAAAATATCTCATTTAAAATGTCTAAAAATAGAGAGAAAATTAGGTGAATAAGAGATGTTTGCCACACTTTCTGTGTGGGTCTTGGACAAATCCCCATCCAGAAACTTGCAAAAGGATATTCAGCACTGGTGATGCTGTGAGCAAGCTATGTACATCTCTCCACAAATTAAAAAGAGCTGATGTGTTTAAAATCATGGTTGAAGAATGTTGGCAGTTTGGGAGAATAGCAGAGTCAGCTTCTGTTGTCGTACGAATCACAATTGTAACTTGCAAACCTAAGAGGTTTTGCACATTGGCTACTTTACAAGTTTGCTGAAAATAAAAAAAAGATGAGTTTCTACCAGTAGTGACTTAAAAAAAGGTTCTCATACTTCAGATAAACTCTCACCAGAGAGCTCTCTATTCGGAACATAGGAAATGGCCTTCTGCCTAGTCACACCATTGATCTTTTAGCTCAGTAAGTATCACAATTGAACCTGGGACCTCCAGCAGACATGCTCAGCTGGTGCTCTGCTACTGCATATGGCCCCTCCTCCAATAGCTTCACCTCAAGCTTCATTCTTCACTGACCCTTCTTTTGGGTTTCTTTTTCTTAGTCCATCCTTCAATCTCCTTGTCTCAGAGAAGCATCTCTCAGAACCTTTTCCCAGTCTGTAGCCATTCCTTGTGTGAAATTTTAATCTCAGCCCAATGGACCCTTTGCTTGAAGAAAATGGAGTGCAATTGTCTGTCTTTGCTAAGTAGCTGATTGTTCAAGGTCAATCACTTTGAGCGGTTTCAGTGCCCCAACTGCAGTACAACAGAGTTGAATGTTACATTAAAGATATTGGTGTTCTCGATTCTGTCCAGAGAACGTGGCTTATTTTTCTCAAATTTATAAGTAGTTCATCATTCAGTAGGCTGCAGGGTGGTGCAGTGGATTAAACCACTGAACCATGAGCTGTTGATTGAAAGGTCGACAGTTCGAATCCACGCGACGGGGTGAGCTCTTGTCGCTCGGCCCAGCTCTGACCAACCTAGCAGTTTGAAAGCGTGTCAATGCGAGTAGATAAATAGGTACTGCTTGCGGGAAGGTAAACAGCGTTCCGTGTTCCAGCCACACACTTCACGATGCGGCAAGGAGAGTCACGGCCACATGACCACGGAAGTACAAATCATTCCTGCAGCCACTGGAGAAAGGTAAGGGGTGCCCCGGCAGGCGTAAGGGCAATCTGGGATGCAAGGGAGGGTGGCCATTGGCCAAGCCGGCCCAGGAGGGGCGGGGATGGCGGCTGTCATATCCCCGTCCTGTTCCCGGGCCGGCGCGGCCATTACACGGCCTCAATAGCTGGCGGAAATCCAAGAAGGCCCATTGGGGCCTCCCCGTGCTACACAGGGGGAAGGGGATGGTCCTCTTCCCCCGTGGAGACCTCCAGGTCAATCATGATCAGCCCGAAACGGGGATAGGATCCAGCGGGCGACTCTAGGGCCACCCGGGTATCTTTAGTCAGGATTGCATTCTCAGAGAGTTAGAAAAGTGTTTGTTTTAAGCAACTCTGTTCTCCCTTCTCATCATTCAGCATCCAAGACAACTATGATAAAAAGATCCTTATACAAAATACAAAGGTCAAAAGCTTATAGTCCAGTGGATTAAGTCCAAGAAAGGGCCAGCTGCAAGATCCTATGCTCTTCCCAGGCCGTTCTGGCACGGCCCGGGGTCTTCTCGGGGGAAGGGGCTGGAAGGGCCCGATGGGCCTCCTCGGATGTCTGCCGGCTCTTGAGCCGACAGAAATCTGAAGCCAAGTCCAGGAATAGGACGGGGATGCTGCGGCTCACACCCCGCCCCCTCCCTGGCTGGCTCGGGCAACTACCGCCCTCCCTCACCGCCTGCTCCGTCCCTACTCCCACCGGAGAATGCCTTACCGTCCTCCGGTGGCTGCAGGAGGTTCCCATGGCAGAGAGAGACCTGCCGGCATCTGCGCCGGCTGGCCTAACTCTCCAGGTGAAATAAACATGCATTTACGACACCCTCCGCCTGCGGAACGCGCACTCCGCAGGCAGATCTTTACTCAGGATTGCGCCGTCAGTCAGTTAAGTGGTTAACATTTTAAATAGTTGAAAGATCTTCGATTGGCAATTCTATTGTTGTTATGAGGTGTATATTCTGAATTGGTCTAATCAGTGGCGTTTCTGGAGGGGGTTCAGCACCATAAGTAGTGCAAGGCGCTGCACCGTGCATTGCAAACGGGTGTAATGTGGCCCTCCCACTTGCCCCTGGAGCCAACACTTTGCCTTTGTTACCGGAATGGCTCTGGTGGTGAGTTGGAGGGGCGCGTTACACCAGTTTGCAAGGCGCGGTGTAGCGCCTTGCACCACTTATGGTGTTGCATCCCCTCCATCAACGTCACTGGGTCTAGGAGGAGGAGGAGTCAAATTTGGAGTTTTAGTGTTGAATTCTAGACATTCTGAATAAAAGTTTCTTAATGCTCACCTGCTACTGTTCCTCACATCAGTGTCAGAGTGGGAGTTAACGGAACGCTCATGTCTGACCAGAGTCTGTTTCTCCTTTATTAAGGCAATATTAAGCAGGCAGATTTGGTCTGGTTCAAACAAAATGCTAAACCATGGTTTAGTACTATGTGAATGAGCCTCTGATGTAGTGACCTTGTGCCTTGCCCTTTTCCTCTTGTGAGAGGAGGAGATAAACCATTTGCTTTCCCTTTAGAACAAATTGCTGTTGCATATTATTGGGAAACTGGTTTGTTCTAATTCTAGTTTAACAAACCTCAATAACAAACCACAGGTTAATTGTTTTAACATATTTTCAGATTATGTTGCAGGGCTTGGTGAATGAATCTTTAGAGTTTATTGTTTTTCTCTTAACAGCATTTTGACATTCCATATTGCTAAAAACATTGGTTGGCTTACTTTCTGTTACTAGCTCACTGGTTCGCACGCTTAATACAATTTGTTTATGTCTTATAGGTATCTCCGGCTGTATGGGAGAAAGTTTAGCAAAGAAGATCATATCCTTTTTATCAAGCTTTTGTATGAGCTAGTAACTATTCCAAAGTTGGAGATCAACATGATGCAAGGTTTCGCACGCCTCTTAATAAACCTGTTGAAGTAAGTTTCCTATTGCATCATTCTTACATTATAAAAGTAGTTTGTGGTAGATAGACAATTTGAGGCTGATATGCATCAGTTTTAACTTTTTTATATAAAGAGATCTGATTTATTTACAGTATTCTATTTAATAAACCATTTGTACCCTGCTTTTCTGCCAACAAGGCTCCAACAGCAGTTTATAGAAAAGGGCATATTGGGTTTCTTATTTTTGGGGGGAATTGGCATGAAAAATGTCAGGTCCACAAATTTTGGTAGGCATTGGTATAGCTAGTCAAAATTCATAATAGCCACCATCCTTCTTTTGGTTAGGAGTGTCCAATGCTATGATAAACCTGATATCTCTGAAGGGCTGAACTTCCCTGTTCTCCTCCTGAGCCTGAGAGGAGGGTAGGGACTTGTACTTACGGCGCAGTCCTGTGTAACTTTAAGCCGGTGGAGCTCTTGCTCTGCTGACCTAAAGCATCACAAAGGTTCTATAAAGCTCTTTTGTGGCAACTCGGGACTAAGTAGCGCCTCACTCCCCTGGCATCCCGGACCTGCACTGGCCACTGCAGGTAAGTGCTGCGTTGGATGGTGCAGGGGTGGGGACGAGTGGGACAGGGCGGCGAGGGAGGGGGCCATTGGCCGGCCTGGGCTGGGAGAGGGCGGGGATATCAGCGCCAATATCCTATGCCCCATTGTAGCCCGTGCCGGCCTTACACGGCCTCCCCGGATGTACGCCAGCTCTGGAGCTGACATGCATCCAAGGAGGCCCATAAGCCTTGGGCTTGCCTACACCTAGGGAAGGGGACAAACATCTCCTTCTCCTGAGGTGTGCTCCAGCAGTGCTGGCGCAGCCCAGAAAGAGCTTAGGATATAGCAGCCGGCCTAAAGGGCCGGCTGCTTAAAGTTAACACAGGATTGCTCTGTTAGCGTTGTACAATCTTGCTTTAAAATTCCAAGTGCCTTTGAAGCCTAGTTCAGGGTAAGAAAAGCCCCTGCCCATATATCATTTTGTGCTTATCGCACATGTGTTTGCCTGGTAAAAATATGTGCTCACCACATTTGCACACTTTTAAAGAGAAATTGGTATGAGAACTGAATTTTAAAGGGTAGTTTGCTGAGTGAGAGTTCTTGCAAATGAGAATGTAAGAGTGGACTGTGCCCCTCTGCCTTCACAGGGGGAACAGAAACATTGGTGAGGTGTGAAGAGAAAAAAATTGTTTTAATGTCCTTTTTGAGTTTATTTGCTCTCTATTCATCTCCCACCATTTTTCCCTTATGATTATGAGCCCTTTGGGGACATGATTGCTGCTATGTAGAAAAAAAATGTAATCTACCTTGGGCAGCTCCTGAGGGGGACAGGAAAGGCAAGATATAACCTAATAGTATAAGGACCAGTTCTGAAGTAGCACTACCAATCTCTAAACCATGTTTTTGATGCTTGCTTCAATATATGTTCTTCCCAAAAATATGAGAGAAACATGATATAAAAAGTCTTGGTTAAGCAGGTCGGAGTGGATTGTGGGTTTGTATATGCCCTCTTCTCTAGTAACAAAATTCTTCCTGCCCTTTCCCTGTTAGATGATCAGCCTGGACATGAGCTATGTTTTACGTCCTGGTTGAGAGTGCCTTGGTTAGCATTAAGTGTGATGTGCAGTTACATCTCTACTTGCCCATGGCTTTTAAACATCACTTCAACTTTGTGTAGCAAAAATGTTGGTGCTTTGCGCCTTTCCTGAGATAGATTTTCTTGGCATGTTATAGACTGTCAGTCACCACCTCTTTTACCCTCCTTAGTAAGTGGAAGACTTAGAAAATGGCACAACAGAAAATTTGTCTGATTATGAATGGCAATTGAGATGTGAGTCATCTTGAACTGTTTTTTTTTAATTTAGGAAAAAAGAACTTATTTCAAGGGATGACTTAGAGTTACCATGGAGACCGCTTTATGAAATGCTAGAGAGGATATTGTACTCCAAGACAGAACACCTTGGATTGAATTGGTTTCCAAAGTAAGTATTTTTCTAGTTCTAAACATGGTGAAATACATTATATTTAGCTCTTAATTTGTACGTTATTGAGAGGTGTTGGTTTGATGGTCTTAAGGATGCAAGACAACATTAACAGCGCAATCCTGTGTTACCGGTGTAACAGCAGATGCACCGGTGTAAGTGCAATTACACAGGTGCATCTACTGTTACACCGGTGCAAGGTTACACAGGACTGCGCTGTAAGGCTACTATCCTATACACACCTAGGAGTAAGTCCCGTTGAACTCAAGGGGGCTTGCTTCTGAGTAGTTACAGTATGCATAGGATTGTGCTGTAAGACAATTACTTCATAGGATTGATCAGTCTAGTGACAGTTTACCAGCATTAAATCTGGAAAGCCTAATAATTTAATTGGTTAGCATAACAAATACTGTATTACATGGCCTGTTCACACCTTTATATTGCTGACATCTGTCTGCTCAATTTGGAATGTGCTGCTTATCAAATAGCATATTTTTTCAGTCATCTGAACCAACGATAAGATTTAGACTGCATCATTTATGCATTGCAGTAAGTGTTCAACATTTTTATCTCCCTTTTCTGTTTCACTGTCAAATAAGTGACATACTTGTGTCTCATTGTATGAATAATCTAGCTAAATTATAATTTATAAATTCGTAAAAGTACTACTAAGTACTTGCAAATCATATGTGAAAACAAACCATCTACAAATACATAACACAGTCTCACCTACTTTCAGTTGCAAATACTATTTTAGGGAGATGCCACAGTTCATAGTTCAATGGTGGAGTAGATGCTTTGCATCATAATGTCCACTGTTCAATCACTGATATTTCCAGTTAAAGAATTATAAGTAGCAATGCAGGGAAAGACCTCTGCCTCAGGTCCCAGAAAGCTACTGTCAGTCAACGAGCTACATGATACTGTTGATTTGAACATAAGAAGAGCCCAGCTGGATCAGGCCAAAGGCCCATCTAGTCCAGCTTCCTGTATCACACAGTGGCCCCACCAGATGCCTCAGGGAGCACACAGCCAACAAGATAACCTGTTTCCTGCTGCTACTCCCCTGCACCTGGCACAGAGAAAACCTACTTCTAAAACCAGGAGGTTGCTTATGGCTTGTAACCTGTGATGGTCTTTTCCTCCATGAATGTTACACCCTGTTGAAATTTGTTTCCCATGTAAACTGAGGAGGGGGAAGGGGGAGGGTTGTTTGTGAACAAGCACATATCCAGTGTCTTACTGTGTGTGTGTGTGTGTGTGTGTGTGTGTGTGTGTGTGTGTTGGAGGATACGTCTTCCAGTTTTATGACTTGTAGCCAAAGTGTATTGTATTTCATGTAAATGCATAGAGATCATTTTCAAAATGATGGAGTTAAAAGAGCATCTATTGGAACGAGGCCTGAGGAAGAGAAATATGTTCCAAAATAATGCTTATATTTTTAAAGTTTACTAGATTCAAACTTAAAATGGTGCAGTGCGACTTTTTCTCATATGGTGTTTTGGCAACATTGTTTAAATGTATCTGTTTCGATATTGTTCCTTCTGGTGGATTGAACAGTATAAATTTAAAACAAACAAATGGGGTCTTCTGAATTTTTGTGGTGTTAGGGTCATTTTGTGTACAATTCTACAATTTCTTTTTTTCATTGTTCTGCTTTTAAATCTTTCTCCTTTATGTTCAGTTCATGTCGACCAGGCTTGTCTTCACCTAAAACATTTGTGCTTAATGTTTTACATAGGTGGTAAGGACAATATTTTTCTTTTTTTGTTTAGTTCTGACCGATGTGTTATCTTCTTGCATGGTCTGTTCAACTGTAACGCTTGTCACATATGTGTAACTTTTCTGCGTGTAAGACTGGAAAAAAATCAATGTTAACATTACACCGCTATTTATGGGAATGTCGCACTGTATTTAAAACCTATCTAATGTGAGCCAGTATATTGCGTGTGAAGTGACTGAAACATGGCTATCTGCTAATTTTAGTTAACCGGTAAGTGTATTACCAAAGTAATAAAGGGAATGTAAAGTTAAAGGGAATGTAGTATTTTAATTATTAGGTGTAATTTATATAAAGTTTTAGAAATGCATGAATTTAATTTTCCAGAGTACTTATTTAAGTACTCTTTGGTGTATGCTGTCTGGCCGTTGTGACTGTTCAGATTTCAATTTGTCATTTTTCTCTGTAACTTCATCTTTTGTCACTTCTGTTGACTAAGTTGTTCAGTTGCTCTCCCTACCAAGCTTGATTCAATAATGGGTATCAACATCGATCTTCACTATAGAAGAAATCGGGCAGATAATAATTCATTCAACTTCTTTACAATCCCTCCTCCGTTTGTGTCTTTGTCCACTAGCAGTCCAACCACCGCCCTCGATGGTTTCCTATTTCTGATGTATTAAAGAAAAATGGCACTTTTTTAGCCATTCATTTTTGTTTGGCAAAAAAAATATAAGTCTGAGTTTATGCTTTATTTTCCTTAATATCTGTGCATAATAGAACTGTCATCTATCAGCCTCCCAGAATTTTTTGAACCAGGGAAAAAGATTTTTTTAAAAGTATTTAGTTATATTGTTTGTGAATTGCTTTATTTATGTTACCTTGGTAACGTTTACAACAACTCTGCAAAATTGGTTGGTATTGTTACAAATGCAGGGCTGAGTGGCTTGCCTAAGGCCCCTTAGTGTGAGACTTGAACAGGGATTTGCTGGTTTACAGCATGGTTCCTTCAGTCCTAGGGCCAATAACGGAAACTGTGGCAGGCCCAAGATATTGACACAGGTGTTCTGGGTCCAAGCTCAGTTCTCTATAGGTCAAATGTTGCTTTAGTATTGAAAGAAGCAAGGAATACAGGTTTAAAAGCCATGTAAAAATGTGATTTAAAAACAAGTAAAATCCATGTTGACCATTCTCATTTCAGAAAAAAAGAACAAAAGTTAAAGAAGAGAGCAACTGGTAGCCTGCATAACTAGTTCACCCTTATTTTTTTTATTGTTTTCAAACAAATACTGCCTAGCGCTACCCCAAGCATCTACACTGTGAGCTATTAGTGCTACTCAAGTCTCTGCTGCAAGAATGGAATATATTGAGCCATCTTTTAAAACTGTATTTGTGCCATACTATTCATGAGCAAAGAATTATAAGATCGGAAACTTTCATGGCCAGCAACAATTTTCAAAGAAGCAGGGAATATTTAAGAGCCATGTAAAAATGTGATAAAAACAAGTAAAACATGTTAAAATCCGAGGTTAAAAAGCAAGATAAAAACCCTTGTGGAACAAGCTTTAAAACAACATTAAAACTTGTTCCACACGGGTTTTTATCTTGCTTTTTAACCTCGGTTAATGTGGATTTTAACGTGTTTTACTTGTTTTTATCACATTCTTCTACATTTTTACATGGCTTTTAAATATTCCCTGCTTCTTTGAAAATTCTTTGCAAAACTCCCACATTTGTCTTGTAGCCCAGGGTCCCAAAAGTAGGCCAGTCTTATTATACCTACTTTGCAGCTATAGAATGGAGACTGAGGTTCAGAAATAGCAGCTCATCTAAGGCCAAGTAAGTGAGTTTGTGTTTGTGGTAAGAGTTGATCTGGAGTCTTAACAGCTTCTGTTTCTATGTAACTTTAGATTTAAGATTTTTGAAGTGATTTAAAATTTGAGTTCTAATCATTAACCAAAACTTTAAAAAATACAGGTACTTAGTTTATTTTGTCTAGTATTAGTTTAGGACTGATACTCTCTTGTACATTGTTAGCAATTTACATTAAAATATTTATTTAAAATGTTAAAGGGAAAACATCAACATTACTAATAACTTATAGAACCTTTTGCCCAGCTGTGTAAGGCCATTTAAGTCTAGTGTAAGACTAGCAGGTGTGGCCTGCTGGTTAGTTCAAATCAGTATGTGAAATTAACTTCATCACCACTCACTATTTTCATGTCAGTTGTTGCCAAGTCACTATACTGCAGTGACACTAGAATCCACAACTGGAAAGCTTCCCTTGCCAAGAGTCTAGACTCCAGATTTAGCACCTTTTGGCACCTGACTTGCTGTTCCCAGCCTTCCAAATCTTAGTTGCCTGCTTGTCAATAGTGCACAAACATATCTGTCTGTATGTTCTGTGTATTGTCTTGCCCCCGTGCATTCTGCTTTGTCCTGGGTTCCTCTTTTCTTTAACCCTATGGCTCCATCGTTCATTGTTTCCTCAAGTTTCTGCTTTTCAGGCTAGGACTACTTTGTCCTAATTCCTTTTGCCGCCATACCTTGACTAGCCTTCTGACGATGTTTCTCTTCTTCTACCCCTCCAGAACAGAAGCTCCTCCTGAAGTTTCTTTGGAGCTCCTTTCTTGGTTAGAGAGCCCCCCTCTTAGGAACGTAGGAAGCAGACTTTTGAGTCGCATCATTGGTCCATTTAGCTCAGTGTTGTCTGCAGTGGCTCTCTAGGGTTTCAGGCAGGGATCTGTCCTAGTCCTACCTGCAGATGTCACCAGCCATTTATTTATTTATTTATTTATTTATAGAATTTTTACCCCGCCTTTCTCCCACCAGGGCAACCAAGGCGGCTTACAACAAAAATATTAAAATACATAAGTACATTTAAAATCAAGAATTAAAATAATTAAAAACAATTAAAACAAACAGCCCCAGTGGGTCATCCACATTTGTTAAAAGCAATTTGTAAAAAAGCCAGCCCACCATGTCAGACATCAAATGCTGATCTAAATAAAAATGTCTTGAGGCCCCGCCGAAAGGTCTCTAAGGAGGAAGCCGTTCTTAATTCCAGGGGGAGGGAGTTCCATAATTGGGGCGCCACTGCCGAGAAGGCCCTATTCCGCGCCGCCATCCCCCTCACCTCCGTCAGTGGCGGCACGGTCAACAGGGCCCCCCCTGATGACCTCAGAGTACGGGTCGGATTATAAGGAAGGAGGCGGTCCCTCAAATACCCTGGACCCGAGCCGTAAAGGGCTTTAAAAGTCAAAACTAGCACTTTGAATTGTGCCCGGAAACGAACCGGCAGCCACTGTAGCCGCTGAAGCAACGGTCCGACTGAGTCGAACCGACAGGCCCCAGCAACCACCCGGGCCGCCGCATTCTGCACTAGTTGCAGTTTCCGAACAGTCTTCAAAGGCAGCCCCACGTAGAGCGCATTGCAGTAATCTAGTCTAGATGTCACTAGAGCATGGGTCACCGTGGCCAGGTCTGCACGATCCAGGTACGGTCGCAGCTGGCGCACCAGCCGAAGCTGGGCAAAAGCCCCCCTGGCCACAGCCGCCACCTGGGAATCCAGGAGCAGCTGCGCATCCAGGAGGACCCCCAAGCTGCGGACCTGCTCCTTCAGAGGGAGTACAACCCCATTCAGAGCAGGACGATGATCCAGTACCTGAGTCGTAGACTTCTGGACCAACAGAACCTCTGTCTTATCAGGATTTAATTTCAGCTTGTTAGCCCCCATCCAGCTCCCAACTGCCTCCAGACAACGATTCAGGACATCGACCGCCCCCTTGGAGTCAGGTGGAAAGGAGAGAAAGAGCTGGGTGTCATCCGCATACTGATGACTCCCTACCCCAAATCCCCGGATGACCTCTCCCAGCGGCTTCATATAGATATTAAACAGCATGGGGGATAGAATTGACCCTTGTGGCACCCCACACCTCAAGGGCAAGGGTGCCGAACAAGCATCCCCCAGCACCACCTTCTGGGATCTATCAGCCAGGAAGGAGCGGAACCACCTCAGAACGGTGCCTCCAAGCCCCAACCCAGCCAACCGACCCAGAAGGACACCATGGTCAATGGTGTCAAAAGCCGCCGAGAGGTCCAGCAGGACCAACAGGGACGCACTCCCCCTGTCCAGTCCCCGGCGCAGGTCATCCACCAAGGCGACCAAGGCCGTCTCTGTCCCGAACCCCGGTCTGAAGCCAGACTGGAATGGATCCAGATAATCAGCTTCCTCCAAGACCCTCTGAAGCTGAGACGCCACTACCCGCTCGATCACCTTGCCCAGAAACGGGATATTTGAGACTGGCCGGAAGTTGTTCAAAATCGTAGGATCCAAGGAGGGTTTCTTCAGGAGGGGGCGCACCACCGCCTGCTTCAAAGACAGCGGCACCACCCCCTCCCTCAGAGATGAATTTACCACCCTCCCCGTCCACTCAGCCAGCCCCACCCGGGCAGCTCTAATCAGCCATGCCGGACAAGGGTCAAGCGGGCAAGCAGATGGTCTCACGCTCCAAAGAATCTTGTCCACATCCTCAGGTTCTACAAGCTGAAAAGAATCCCAGGAAGGAGAACAGACAGGTGCCTCAGGGACATCATTAGATACTACTAATGCAGCATCCAAGTCATGCCGAATCCGATCGACTTTGTCCACGAAGTGCTTTGCAAACTCGTCACAGCGAGCCACCGTGTGTTCCGCCCCATCTACTGGGGGGGCCAGATGGAGCAGGCCCCGGACTACACGGAAAAGCTCAGCTGGACGGTTCTCCGCGGACGCGATGCCGGCAGAAAAGAAAGCCCTCTTAGCTGCCGCCACCGCCACGGAATAGGCTCTGAAGTGAGCTCTAGCCCGTGCCCGGTCGGAGTCAGCACAAGTTTTCCGCCACCGTCGCTCTAGGCCTCTGCCCTGCCGCTTCATCGTCCGCAGCTCCTCAGTAAACCAAGGGGCCGCTTTGACTCTGCGGCTAGGTCGAGGACGCTCAGGAGCGATCAGATCCAGGGCCCTGGTCATTTCCCCATTCCAGAGGTCAACCAGGGCGCTGGGTGAGTCGCCGACTCTGGCAACAGGAAAATCCCCCAGAGCCCTCAGGAATCCATCCGGATCCATCATCCTCCGGGGGCGGACCATAGAATGAGG
Source organism: Plestiodon gilberti rubricaudatus (assembly GCA_026170595.1). Taxonomy (NCBI): domain Eukaryota; kingdom Metazoa; phylum Chordata; class Lepidosauria; order Squamata; family Scincidae; genus Plestiodon; species Plestiodon gilberti. The sequence goes on from JANXHW010000001.1 coordinate 10,535,857, forward strand.
TCCCCCACCACTGCGGAGGTGACAGGCCGCGATAAGCCTAAATCCCACCAGGAAGTGATCTGTCCATGACAAAGGAGTGATGTTAATTTCCTCCACATCCAGATCACCATCCACCTGCCCAGCAGTAAACACCAGGTCCAGCGTGTGTCCCGCATCGTGCGTCGGGGCAGATATTCTCTGAGACAGACCCATGGTTGCCATGGCGGCCATGAAGTCCTGAGCCGCAACTGTCCTCGGGGCCTCAGCGTGGACATTAAAGTCCCCCAGCACCAATAGGCGAGGGCACTCCAACGCCAGCGCCGAGATCACCCCGGTCAGCTCAGGCAGGGAGACTGTTGGGCAGCATGGTGGGCGGTACACCAACAGAATCCCTATTCTGTCTCGCCCTTCCAACACGACATGGAGGCACTCAAACCCAGTGGACCGCGGGACAGGGTACCCAGTGAGACTGATGGTATCACGATAGACTATCGCAACACCGCCTCCCCGCCCCTGTAGTCGTGGCTGCTGCAATACCCGGAAACCCGGCGGGCACATCTGGGAGAGACTTACCCCTCCCGACTTATCCAGCCAGGTCTCCGTAATACACACCAGGTCAGCACCTTCATCCAGGATTAAATCCTGGACTAGGCAGATTTTATTATTAACTGACCTGGCGTTCAAAAGCAGCAGTTTCAGACTCAGGGGACTGTTGCCCAGACCGCCAAGGGTCAGAGGGATGGGAGAAGGGCCAGAAAGAGGGACAGTCTGCCTGTGACTGACCCTCGTTCTCCTGAAACGGCCTGCCCAGCCCCCACCGCCATATCTTCCGTGACCCGTCACTCTGCTAATGGTGGCTGCCCTCCCCTCCCCTAGGCTCCCTCGAGGTGTCAAACACATAGCCCTTCAGCGGAGCCTACAGGAGACCAGACAACCTAAAACTCACACACTCACCACACACTCTCAATCACCCCTCACTCTCCAGTCAATCCGTATATGAAAGCATTCCCTCCAACCCACAATTACTCCTGTCCAGCAACCCCTGCCTCCCTCTCACTGAGGCGTGGGTCACGGCACCCCACACCCCTTGCCCCCCTCTCACCGGGGTAGAGGTCCCACTCGTGCCCCTTATGCCTCCCTCTCACCGAGGCCAAGGTTAACCATTCACAGAACCCCTACGCTTACCATATACCACAATCATACACACTCAATCACCCACATACATATACCACTCACTCTACCTTTCTCTCGATGCTGACATGGCAGGGCTGACAATTAAAAGCAAATGGTGACCCACTGGGTAACAACAGCTTGGGTGAGCTCAGCCGCAAGGTGAAGTCTTCTGGCCTGCGTGGTCTCCGATCCACCGGGCGAAGAGCCACGGGCAAAGAGCCCTTAGGCTCTCGCCCTTCGGCTCGAGCCAAAGGCTCGAGCCTCTGGCAAGCCAGTGGCTCTTTCTAGCAGCTCACCTGAGGGGAGGAGAGAGAGAAATTGCTGAGCAATAGCTCCACAGGCCCAGGTGTTCCAGTTAAGGGGCCAGTCCTCAGCTCCAATACTTCCAGCCCCAGAGAGCCCAACAAACTGACTGGCAAGCCAGTGGCTCTTTCTAGCAGCTCACCTGAGGGGAGGAGAGAGAGAAATTGCTGAGCAATAGCTCCACAGGCCCAGGTGTTCCAGTTAAGGGGCCAGTCCTCAGCTCCAATACTTCCAGCCCCAGAGAGCCCAACAAACTGACTGGCAAGCCAGTGGCTCTTTCTAGCAGCTCACCTGAGGGGAGGAGAGAGAGAAATTGCTGAGCAATAGCTCCACAGGCCCAGGTGTTCCAGTTAAGGGGCCAGTCCTCAGCTCCAATACTTCCAGCCCCAGAGAGCCCAACAAACTGACTGGCAAGCCAGTGGCTCTTTCTAGCAGCTCACCTGAGGGGAGGAGAGAGAGAAATTGCTGAGCAATAGCTCCACAGGCCCAGGTGTTCCAGTTAAGGGGCCAGTCCTCAGCTCCAATACTTCCAGCCCCAGAGAGCCCAACAAACTGACTGGCAAGCCAGTGGCTCTTTCTAGCAGCTCACCTGAGGGGAGGAGAGAGAGAAATTGCTGAGCAATAGCTCCACAGGCCCAGGTGTTCCAGTTAAGGGGCCAGTCCTCAGCTCCAATACTTCCAGCCCCAGAGAGCCCAACAAACTGACTGGCAAGCCAGTGGCTCTTTCTAGCAGCTCACCTGAGGGGAGGAGAGAGAGAAATTGCTGAGCAATAGCTCCACAGGCCCAGGTGTTCCAGTTAAGGGGCCAGTCCTCAGCTCCAATACTTCCAGCCCCAGAGAGCCCAACAAACTGACTGGCAAGCCAGTGGCTCTTTCTAGCAGCTCACCTGAGGGGAGGAGAGAGAGAAATTGCTGAGCAATAGCTCCACAGGCCCAGGTGTTCCAGTTAAGGGGCCAGTCCTCAGCTCCAATACTTCCAGCCCCAGAGAGCCCAACAAACTGACTGGCAAGCCAGTGGCTCTTTCTAGCAGCTCACCTGAGGGGAGGAGAGAGAGAAATTGCTGAGCAATAGCTCCACAGGCCCAGGTGTTCCAGTTAAGGGGCCAGTCCTCAGCTCCAATACTTCCAGCCCCAGAGAGCCCAACAAACTGACTGGCAAGCCAGTGGCTCTTTCTAGCAGCTCACCTGAGGGGAGGAGAGAGAGAAATTGCTGAGCAATAGCTCCACAGGCCCAGGTGTTCCAGTTAAGGGGCCAGTCCTCAGCTCCAATACTTCCAGCCCCAGAGAGCCCAACAAACTGACTGGCAAGCCAGTGGCTCTTTCTAGCAGCTCACCTGAGGGGAGGAGAGAGAGAAATTGCTGAGCAATAGCTCCACAGGCCCAGGTGTTCCAGTTAAGGGGCCAGTCCTCAGCTCCAATACTTCCAGCCCCAGAGAGCCCAACAAACTGACTGGCAAGCCAGTGGCTCTTTCTAGCAGCTCACCTGAGGGGAGGAGAGAGAGAAATTGCTGAGCAATAGCTCCACAGGCCCAGGTGTTCCAGTTAAGGGGCCAGTCCTCAGCTCCAATACTTCCAGCCCCAGAGAGCCCAACAAACTGACTGGCAAGCCAGTGGCTCTTTCTAGCAGCTCACCTGAGGGGAGGAGAGAGAGAAATTGCTGAGCAATAGCTCCACAGGCCCAGGTGTTCCAGTTAAGGGGCCAGTCCTCAGCTCCAATACTTCCAGCCCCAGAGAGCCCAACAAACTGACTGGCAAGCCAGTGGCTCTTTCTAGCAGCTCACCTGAGGGGAGGAGAGAGAGAAATTGCTGAGCAATAGCTCCACAGGCCCAGGTGTTCCAGTTAAGGGGCCAGTCCTCAGCTCCAATACTTCCAGCCCCAGAGAGCCCAACAAACTGACTGGCAAGCCAGTGGCTCTTTCTAGCAGCTCACCTGAGGGGAGGAGAGAGAGAAATTGCTGAGCAATAGCTCCACAGGCCCAGGTGTTCCAGTTAAGGGGCCAGTCCTCAGCTCCAATACTTCCAGCCCCAGAGAGCCCAACAAACTGACTGGCAAGCCAGTGGCTCTTTCTAGCAGCTCACCTGAGGGGAGGAGAGAGAGAAATTGCTGAGCAATAGCTCCACAGGCCCAGGTGTTCCAGTTAAGGGGCCAGTCCTCAGCTCCAATACTTCCAGCCCCAGAGAGCCCAACAAACTGACTGGCAAGCCAGTGGCTCTTTCTAGCAGCTCACCTGAGGGGAGGAGAGAGAGAAATTGCTGAGCAATAGCTCCACAGGCCCAGGTGTTCCAGTTAAGGGGCCAGTCCTCAGCTCCAATACTTCCAGCCCCAGAGAGCCCAACAAACTGACTGGCAAGCCAGTGGCTCTTTCTAGCAGCTCACCTGAGGGGAGGAGAGAGAGAAATTGCTGAGCAATAGCTCCACAGGCCCAGGTGTTCCAGTTAAGGGGCCAGTCCTCAGCTCCAATACTTCCAGCCCCAGAGAGCCCAACAAACTGACTGGCAAGCCAGTGGCTCTTTCTAGCAGCTCACCTGAGGGGAGGAGAGAGAGAAATTGCTGAGCAATAGCTCCACAGGCCCAGGTGTTCCAGTTAAGGGGCCAGTCCTCAGCTCCAATACTTCCAGCCCCAGAGAGCCCAACAAACTGACTGGCAAGCCAGTGGCTCTTTCTAGCAGCTCACCTGAGGGGAGGAGAGAGAGAAATTGCTGAGCAATAGCTCCACAGGCCCAGGTGTTCCAGTTAAGGGGCCAGTCCTCAGCTCCAATACTTCCAGCCCCAGAGAGCCCAACAAACTGACTGGCAAGCCAGTGGCTCTTTCTAGCAGCTCACCTGAGGGGAGGAGAGAGAGAAATTGCTGAGCAAACCACATCCACATTGAACCTGGGACCTTCAGCAGACATGCTCAGCTGGTGCTCTGCTACTGCATATGGCCCCTCCTCCAATAGCTTCACCTCAAACTTCATTCTTCACTGACCCTTCTTTTGGGTTTCTTTTTCTAAGTCCATCCTTCAATCTCCTTGTCTCAGAGAAGCTAAAGGTAAAAGAACCCAATCTCCCAGAACCTTTTCCCAGTCTGTAGCCATTCCTTATGTGAAATTTTAATTTCAGTCCAATGGACAACTTTCCCTTTGCTTGAAGAAACTGGAGTGCAAATGCCTGTCTTTGCTAAGTGGCTGAATGTTCAAGGTCAATCACTTTGAGCGGTTTCAGTGCCCCAACTGCAGTACAACAGAGTTGAATGTTACCTTAAAGATATTGACGTTCTCGATTCTGTCCAGAGAATGTGGCTTATTTTTGCTCTAATGGTTTATCTAATTTATAGTAGTTCATCATTCAGTAGTAGATATGATAGATATCATTCAGGGCTCATACTGCATACTTTTAAAATGTAATTGTGTGTTTATTACAATTATGGACAGTAACAGACATCTCAAGTGTTAAATGTATTAACTCCCCCAATTCATTACTGGTCCCTGGGCACATGTTCCAGGTACCATTGTCTTACCTGAACCAGATGGAAATGGATGTCATTGGCATATTGATGATGCTTTACGCTAAATCAGCGGTTCTCAAAGTTCTCCCCAGAAGTAGGGGAGAACTTTGATTACTTGAGGGAGAGGTGATGGTGTCGGTAGCGATCCTGATCCCGGGATTGCGCGCCGGCGGGGACAAAAGGGTTTGTTAGACATCTCCGGAGGGTGCAAGGGGCCTGCAGATCCCTCTGCAGGCCTCCCTGCGCTTCCGAATGGGCCCCTAAAGCGATTGAGGCCCACCGGTTTTTGTCGGAAGGTAGGAACCCCTGGTAAGTACCTAACAAACCCTTTTGTCCCGGTTGCGGTGCGATCCTGGGATCATTGCAGGTCACCACGCCCCTTAAGGGGTTAGTAACCTGCTACTTCTTAAGGTGGTGGGTCACAACCAACCATTTTGAGAACCACTGCTCTAAATCGTTTGATGACATCTCTAGGTTTCATGGAGATTAGAGGTTCCCAACCTGTGGTACACAGATCACAGGCTGGTGGTATGTGGGCGACTACGCTGCTCTGGAGCCTGAAAAGTGGTGGTGTGAGCTCTGTTGAGCTGGCAAAGCTCAAGTGCGCAGACTTCCAGCGCAGGGAATGGCCCTCCTTTGAGTCTTAGCTTGCTGTTCTGCGCTCTGGTGTGGCCGTGAACTCGGAAGTAAGTGATGATTACGTCATTGGCACTTCTGGTGGTATGCGGTGGTCCGTGAAGGTGGTACACGGCGGAAAAAAGTTGGGAACCCTCTGATGTAGATATTGAAAAGCATAAGGGACAAAATAGAGCCCTGCAGAACCACACAGCATAACAGTCGCAGACAAGGGCAAAAATCCCCACTATCACCTTTTGGAACTGACCTGTTGTGTAGGAACAGAGGTATCCCAGAATACTGGGGTCTATGGTATCAAAAGCCACTGAGAGAACCTGGGGAATCAACAGGGTTACTCCCTGTCTGCCTGCCTCTTGATATAGGTGAACCACCAGAGCAGCCAAGGCAAGCTCAGTACCAAAACGGGGATAGAAGCCAGCTTGGAATGGGTCTAGAAAATCTGCATCCTCCAAGAATGTCTCAAATTGAGCTACCTGTATCCGCTTGAGCACCTTGCCAGTAAAGATGATACTTAAGATCAGTTGATAGTTGCCACAATTGTTAGAACCCAAGGATAGTCTCTTCAGGAATTTCACACAATTCCCTTATCTGCTAAGAGAGACCTGAAACAGGCATGGTGTTTTCTCTGAAAAGTGTTTGCAGATACAATTTACGGTAGTTGATTTACTGTGTTGGCTATTGTCTGACTTTACTTGCTTGCTTTCAAAATCCAGTAATTTTGTTCAACTGCTTAGTTCAGAATATAACCAGAGATGGCTAGATTTGTGTTTACTCCTATATGTGGCCCAGCAGATACTCAAGGAGAAGCAAAGAGTCAAATCAGCTTTAATCCTTGTAATTAGGTCTGTATAGTAAGGGAAGATTAACTGCTGCATGTGCACAGATGGTGTCTAATTGCATCAATATCACCTTAGACTTTGCACAGTCGTGCAGTTGTCTTAACATGCCTCCCTTGAGATAGGATGTAACTTATCTAATCTTTCTCCTTTTTCTAACTTTTAGCTCTGTAGAAAGTGTTCTAAAAACCCTCGTGAAAAACTGTCGACTGTAAGTAGTTTTAACTGTTTCCCAAGCCTTTATGTATTGCTTAAGTATTCCCCCCCTTAAAATCTTAAGACTGCTGTAGGATTGCCCTGTGGGTGTGTCTGAGGCTTTCCTGTTGGCCACTTATGGAAAGGGGAAAGAGGCCTGTGTGTTAATGATTCTGTATTTCAGTAATCTTGAGCCTAAGATGTTACCTATATTGTATTAATGGTCTCTAAAGTAAAAACTGCATGCTATGGGGAAGTGGTTGAGGTTGCAGAACTTGCAATTTGTGTACATCTTAAATCTAGATTTTTATTCAATAAAATATAGCCACGTTAAATAAGTGACTGGTCTGCGCAATGTTAACCTTATAGATGGCATTTCTGTCAACAAAGTTCGAGTTCAGCACTTGTAGCTGAATTGAATAATACATAAAACAATAATGTCCCAGAGGTTGTGTGAGGTTTGTCGATGGGTTGGCAGGTTAATGAGCGAGAGAGAGAGCTAGATAATATGAAAATCCAATTGTTCTTTCCCTTGTAGTTTGGAAATAGCAGCATAGAGCATCGGTTCTCAAAGTGGTGGGTTGCGACCCACTACTAGAACTGGATGCTGCCCCCTGCCACCTTAAGGGGTGGGGACAACATGGCGGTGGTGATCCTGGGGATTGCTGCTGGGGAAAAAAGTTTTTTAAAAATGCTTTAAACACGGTGGACCCGGCAGGCCTCCGGAGGTTTTGGGGAGCCCTGTACTCGCCACTGTGGAACAAAAAACGGAAGTGGTTGTAATCGCCATTCCGTGGCAATCTACAGCTCAAGGAGGCCTGCAGACGGGAGCGCAGGCCTGCTGGGACCCTTGGTAAGTGCTTAAAGCTCTTTGTAAATTTCCTCCCCTGGCGGTGGCAGCGATCCTGGGGATCGCCGCCACCACTGTCTCCACCCCTGCAACTACTCATAGTTCTCCCTGCCTTGTGGGGAGAACTTTGAGAAACACTATATGTTGTGGGATAAGCCTAGCAGAAGCAATTAAGCTATAATAGCTCACTGGCAATTTAACTATCACAGCTAACTATCACAGCTAACTGCTTTTGCTTGGCCTATCCTACATGGTGGTGTCAATGCATTTTTAGAAGATATTCAATGCATTTTTAGATGATATTGAAGCTAGTGACTATCTCCACATCTTGTGGCAGTAAATTCCATGAATTATGTGGTATTGAACTCTCTGTGCATATTGGTTAATATATGCATCTTCTCTTTAGGTATTTCCCAGAAAATGCTACTGCAGACATGCTAGATGAATGGCGGCCATTAATGTGTCCCTTTGATGTTACCATGCAGAAGGCCATTGCTTATTTTGAACTGTTTCTGCCTACCACTCTTCCTCCAGCACTTCACCACAAAGGTTTTAAGTAAGTCAGTCTTGGCACTTGAAAATTTCTTCATAGAATGATCTGTTTTGTGAATAGCCTAACTTGTAATGAACTGCAAAATGTTCTTAATAGTTGTATTATGCCTAAGTGATGTTAGCAGTCTGTCTGTGAATTGCTTCTCCAAAATAGCTGTCCTACAAGTAGTATGGTGACTTTATCATTTTAAACTTTAATTATTTGAGAAGAAAGCAGATGATACTTGGCATCGCTGCCTGACCCCACTTTTTTCTGCAGTGATGATACCAGCAGCTCTGATACCTGAACTTTATCAGGGATGGTGCATCAAATCATTAGAGCCTTCATCAAACCCAGCCTAACTGTGTCTAGATTCTTTGGTTCAGGCTGCAGACTTGAGGGAGTTGAGACAGGACCCTCACTGTGACTCCAAGATTAGTCAAGAGCCCACCACTCCCAACAGAGATGTCATTCTCACTTTGCATGGTGCACCCAAGAAGACCCAAGGCAGTGAGAGACTCTGCATGCCTTGACTCTTCCAGGTTTGGGGGTGCCCACTGAGGATGTCTTGTTCAAAACCTTCAAGAAACCCTGGAGCTAGTACTGCTTCGATTAATTGTTAATGTGTCACAATGGCATTGGCGTGTACTGTATATGGATATGTTTGGTGCATCATGATTTGGCTTTCATCCTCGGCACATTTAAGGCAACATGTGTTTTCAACCCTATAATGTTAAGTGTAGGTGACTTTTAAATATATACATAATGAATGCGTTGGTCTCTTTCATCTTCTTTAATTTGTCAGTGATAAAAATATGAGACCAGTTTAAAGAAACTGGAATGCAGTTGTGGATCTTGATCCAAACATCTCCTTGTGTCCAAGGGAGTGTTCTGGTTGTGTTTCTCCGGTAGTAGCTCCCCGTGCCATTGGGCAAATTTCTTTCGAAATGGAGAGGAATTTCAAAAGCAGTTTGTGGTATAGCATGGGGGGCTGGCCACTCAAAGGCAAAACGTCCGTTGCATTAGGCATGCCCCTTAAGCACACTTAAAGAAGCTCTTTGGATACCAGTCATGATTTCTAGAATCGTATGCTAGCCATTATGCTCTGTTACCAGTTTGTTTCAATGGTGACCTTAGAATATATGAGAAATAAGCATTCTGCATTCTTGTTTGTTTTTGCAGAATTTGTTCTTTGGTAGAAAAGAACAAAGAGGAATGCATGAAAGGAGAGGGCAGGTAGTGTGAACAGTAGAAATAAGTTGAGGGTGGCAATTTTTCTCTCATAGACCACTTTGCCTTTCTTCAGTAATTTGAAATATTGCACAAGTCATGAGAAGGGATTTTGTATTGGACAGGAACAATAAACTGTATGTAAGGTCTGTGTTCAAAATTGCTCCGTAGGAAATGGAGAGAAGGAAATTAAGCCACATAAAGTATTTCTTGATGTAGATACTGAATGCAGTTGAAATTGACCAAGTTAGTTGTACATTTATATACATTTTCATAAGCTAGACTTGCATGCATAATATACATTTTCAAAGCTAGACTTTTTCATATTTAGTGTCCTCATGAATTGAGACAATTGCATATTTATCTTCAAGCTGTTTCAGGCTATCCTTGAATGTTCTCATTAAGTGGCTTCATATCTTGGTACTTTTTTTCTTTGGGCTTATCGTTTCAAGGTTGTATTAAGCTACGCTTTCTCAAGTGCCTTTCCACCGAACACCTCCCCTCTGGGCTGTGTCCCATCCTGGAGTTCCTTGCATACTTTATATGACTGCTTTCTTTCTTGCTTTCTTTTGCATTTTGAGTTTTCTGGATTCAGTGGAACTGTGTCTTCTTATCATGGTCCCCCTTGGTAGCCTCTCTACATAGCTTGTTGGTGTATTGCATTTTGAGCTTTCCCCACTCAGGTGGGTTGAATTGTTCAGCAGCTGGATGACTGATTCAGCAGGAAGCACTATGCAGTTGGTTGCAGCCATGATTGGCTGTGGCAGGTAACAATTGTACATAACAAAATCCGGACAGATTCCTTACTTTCTTGTGCCACTTTTGAATAAGGTGAATAACAGTCATAGTGGACCTCTAAATGCTGTATGAATGGTACAGCAAAAATAGCTAAATGTGTATTTTAATGACTCCCATAAATATTATAGCTGAGTGTAGATTTAGAATTTGAGTAGGAAGTAAGAATATACTGTACCAAGAATTAAGACTGGGCTCAAGTGTAGGAGGCCACAATGATTACAAGATAGTTTTCCCAGAACAGTATCCACCTTCTAAAAGATATTCAACATGAGACAAGAAAAAGTGTCTGAAACTTCCAGACAGAGTTGGTGTGGCGTAGTGACTGAGAGTATGCTCTGGAAGTGCTTGGTTTACATCTCACCTGATCACACTGGATAGAATAGCTTGCTAACGCCATTCCAGGCTTCCACTTGCAAGAGAGGTAGTAATACCCTCTTTACCAGGTTTATGTAAGGGCCACTCTATGTAAGTTGCTTAGAACACTCAAATCTCTCAAGTGTTATAGAAATGCTTTCCGGTAATTATTTGAGATGGAATAATGATTTTTGAAGTAACTGATGGTGGAGAACTTGACAAATCATAAACCTTTCATTGTTTTGCAGACTCTGGTTTGATGAGTTCCTAGGCCTTTGGGTTTCAGTTCAGAATCTTCCACAATGGGAGGGGGTAAGTATCTCTTTTCTTTTCTGGTCATCCTAATGTAGATGTGGATGTTCTTTTGTAACTGGATTAGAAATGGTGCTATCAGGAAGACTGTGGTAATTTCAAGACTCTCAAGTGCTCACAGTTAAATAAACATGCCAACATGGCCTGACCAACAAGACTTAGGTGCTAGCTAGAGTCTCAGCAAGGTTGCAGAGACTCTAGCTAGCACCTAAGTCTTGTTGGTCAGGCTTTCAAGGAAGCTGCACACTCGGGACTTTTGAAGAAAAAAAATGGAGGTTTCTCCTAAACGTAAGTGCCTGGGGGGGGTTGTGGAGGGTGCGGGGGGTGCGCCGGCCTGCGGGGGGGGCGCCAGCCCACGGGGGAGCCTCTGAAAACTACGTTCGCCTCTTTCCGCGGTTTCAGGTATCCACAGTGGAGGCTGGAACGTATCCCCCGTGGATACGCCCCCCCCTGTATTTCCTCATTTATTTCAGTGGAGGCAGAGGGTCTGTGTAGGTGTTTGTACTCATGGATCTGGATCTCTATGGAAACGAATGGGGCAACTAGTTTTTGCAAAAACTCTCTGCATTTGAACATATTTGGGGTGCTAGTTCAGGGCATGTGCTGCTTTTTGTATCTATATCAGGGGTTCTCTATCTGGGGGTACGCGGATCGCAGGTTGGGAGTACACGGACTGCTGCCCATTATCAGCTGCTGTGATCAGCAGCTGATGACAGGCAGTGTCACAGGTTTTCCCGGGTCACGGCGCGGGCGGGAGGACTCCCCCGCCCGTGCCACAACCTGGGAAAAACGTCTACAGGCCTCCCGATGTCCCCGAAGCTCCCCTTTACCTGTTCTCCCGGCCGTCGCCATCTTGGATCTCGCAAGATCCAAGATGGCGGTGGCCAAAACTCATGAGGGCTTCATGTGCCCTCACGAGATTTTACCCCTGATCTATACCATGCAGTTGCGGCGTGGGTGGGCGGGACCTCCCACCCGTACCACAACCCGGTAAAAATACATTTTAAGGGGGGTACGCGGGGGGCCAACTTCTGCGGGGTACGCGGGGCAACCCGAGGCCCTCATTGGGGTATGTGGGCCTCCGAAGGTTGAGAACCCCTGATCTATATCATGCAGTTACTTGTCTCCCAATTTGCAAATTAAGAGAACATTTTGATTATTATTCCATTAAAGCAGCTTGTATCCCTGGTTAGCAGACATCATTGGCATGCCTTCTGTGACTGGCTGCTGCACTGCCTTTCCCTCTTCAGAACTCAAGAGCTTTCAGTCCTGTTTCTGTAGTCCAATATCTTCTCCCACTCAACCCAGTCTCTCGTCTTCACTGTCTCTGAGATACTGAACTGTTACACCTGCCTCCTTCATTCTTTGGGGGCTAAGAAGCTACCTTGTTGTTGTTTCTTCTGTATTCATGGCCCGCCTCCTCACCTTCATAAGCTGACTGTGAGAAGTGTGGTGCTTGCCACAGGACATGAGTGTTCTTCACTTACCTACATCTAGAAAATACTGCTCAACATGCATGTGCAGCCATGTTGGCTAAGAATGTCTGGGATGGTGGTGGTGTTTTTTTTCTTCAGCTAAAGTTGAAATCTCTTCTGGTCAGTGCCTTCCGTGGTCAACTGGCTAGTACTTGTTTACCTGCATGCTTTGCTTGGTTACAGTGTGTCTTGCTTTTGTGGTAACTAAGAGAAGGGGCAGGTTTAAATCTTGCGTTAAAAATGTGTGTTGTGTCATAAAAATGTGGTCTGTGGTTTCTTTTTTTCCCCAGCACCTAGTCAACCTTTTTGCACGCTTGGCCACTGATAACATTGGCTACATCGACTGGGATCCCTATGTTCCAAAGGTAGTGTCTAATAACTAGAAATAATAAGAATATTACATGACAATTGCTTTATCGGTCAGATGAGTGTTCCATAGTTTAGAATTTTGTCTGCTGATTTGTCTACTAGCAGTAGGCTGGCCCATCCATGAGGCCTACTGAAGCAGGCGCCTCAGGCAGCAGATTGGTGGAGGGCACCATCTCTGTCTGCCTACTTGCCTGACTGAACCTCCTTCTCCTTTTGCTCCCTTGATTGGAAAAGGAAGAGGGTTATATGTAGTAGATGCACATCCTTTATTAATTGCAGTCCTTTAATTAAATTATCATTTAATTGCAGTTCTGTGGTTCTGAAACTGGTGGGTCGCAACCCAAGAGGAGGGGCATGGCGACCGCGGCCACGACTCAATAGTGCGCCCAGGATTGTGCCGCCACCGGTGGCAAAAGGGGTTATTTTTAAATTACGATGGCCAAGCTGGCCCTCCGGTAGGTGTGGGGAGGCCCATAGCCCCCTCTGCAGACCTCTCCATGCTGCTGATCGGCTCTCTGCGGTGATTGTGACCCGGAAGTGGGTCGAAATCGCCATGGAGAGCTGTTTCGGCAGTGCGGGGAGGCCCGCAGAGCAGTGGTGTAGCTGCCGTTTTTCCAAGGGGGCCATGGGCGGGACAATGCGTCTTCGCCCTGCCCCTGGAATGGAGTGGGACCGGAGCCAAAAGGTTCCGTTCCATTCGGTAGCAGGGGGAGGGGAGGAAGACGCGTCATCCCGCCCACTGTCCCCTTGGAAAAATGCCACCTACACCACTGCCGCAGAGGGGGTCATGGGCCTCCCCACACCCTCTGGAGGGCCGGCACAACCGTCATAAGTTAAATATTGTAACTCCTTTTGCCACCGGTGGCGGCGCCATCTCTGGAGGGCCGCTGCCCCACCCCTGCAGCTACTCACGGTTCTCCCCGACTTGCAGGGAGAACTTTGAGAACCGCTGCTCTAGTTCACAGAATAATATTGCTTCTGATAGGAGCTGCATTTTTGGCTATCCTAGCAAGTAGCCAATATTAAGACTTGCCTCAGTGTATTTATTCTGGGTTTTTTTTTTAAAAAAAAACCATTTATTTAGTGGCCATCATGACATCCAGTGCCCCTATAGGTTGGTTGATTATGTCTTGTGTGGAGAACTTTCTTTTGCTGGTTGCAAAGCTGGTGTCCTTCAATTTTAGCATGTGGACTTGCCCCCAAACAACAATTTTCCCTCTTATTTAAATAAAAGCCACAGTAGTCTTTAAGGTTTTCTTTGTAACACAGATGTTTCCTTGATAAGAACATAAGAAGAACCCTGCTGGATCTGGCCAAAGACCCATCTATTCCAGCTTCCTGTATCTCATAGTGGCCCCACCAGATGCCTCAGGAAGCACACAAGACAACAAGATACCTGTGTCCTGTCACCACACCCTTGCATCTGGCATTCAGAGATAGCCTACTTCTAAAACCAGGAGGTTACTTATACCCATTATGGTTTTTAACCTATGATGGAATTTTCTTCCATAAATCTGTCCCATCCCCTTTTAAAAACATCTAGGGCAGGTGTCATCACCACATCTTGTGGCAAGGAGTTCCACAGATTAATTACACGCTGGGTAAACATTTTCTTTTGTCTGTTCTAACTCTCCCTCCACTCAATTTTAGTGGATGTCCCCTGGTTCTGGTGTTGTGCAAGAGGGAAAAGAGCATCCCTCTCTCCATCCCATGCATAATTTTATACGTCTCAATCATGTCCCCCTTCAGGCACCTTTTTTCTAGACTGAAGAGCCCCAAATGCTGTAGCCTTTCCTAATAAGGGAGATGCCCCAGCCCACTAATCATTTTGGTCGCATTGATCATTTGTTTTTCTTTTTTGTATGTTCCCTGCTGTACCATTTTTTTTTTTCAAAGATGGTAAACAGAACTGCAATGGTGGACTCCCCTTAAATTGTAAGCCAGTGTTGATATTTGCCATCGCTACTGTTACCTGCTATGACAAATGAAGCCTTTGAAAGCACTTCCAGTCCCCAGTAGTTGCACAAGAGTTATGGAGGCGAGGAGGATAGATAGAGATGAAAAGGAGGGGACAAAGACTGCAGTGGGGATAGCTAAAGGAACGAGTCTTCTTCCTCTCTGCACCCTGCCCTCATCCATTGTGTTTACAGCTGCCCACTTGTAATTATACAATTGTTAACAACCAGTAGCATCTCTTCTCACAGTCTGCCTTAAATCACTTCTATAAAAACTGAACCTTGAGGCATTTCGAGTCTTAATTATAGCATTTTGTTCCATAGTTTAAAAGTTCTTCTGGAATACTGTAGCTGTTGACAAGCTTTTCAGGTTTCTCAATAATGCTTGAAGTTGGAACAGGAGCGTTTCTGGCCATTGCTGAGAATGGGGATTATGTTAAGTGTCATTTGATTGACACGAAGGGGTAATTTTTAGTGGTATAGCTTTGTTTCGTTAGCAGCATGTGTAGATGTTTCTCAGATGCTAGTGGGTTATGTGTCCCTAGCGCTGAAAAGATCTAAACTAGTTTGTAGAGCTGTGGAGCTGCTGTGCAGTGACAAACATGCATAATTTGAGCAGCTGGAAATTCAAGGTGGTTGATACTGATAGTGTCTTCATTACTGAAGTGAAATTGCAGAGTGTTTCACCCTCTGAAAGCATTCTGGGAGCTCCATTCTGAAAGCACTGCACTAGCTCTGTGCCAGCAATAATTCTTGTTCCCTTCAACAAAGCTTTTGCTGGCACAGCGCTTTGGGGATCAGGCTGTTAAGCACACATGCTTTGATGCTTGGATAAGCATTGATGTGTGGACTTTGTAACAAGAATCAAATGTAATTCTTAACAAGTTTTGGTTGTAAAATTATGGAATTCCTTTTTCTGCAGATATTTACCAGAATATTGCGAAGTTTGAATCTTCCAGTTGGAAGCAACCAGGTGTTGGTTCCAAGATTCCTAACAAATGCATATGATATAGGGCATGCAGTCATGTGGATCACAGCCATGATGGTAGGATCCTTTCGTTTTCAGTAGACTCTCTCCACTAGCCCCCTACTCTCCAAATGTTGACATTCAAGCTTCTTAACCATATATATTGTACGTTTTATTTATTTAATATACTGGTACCCCACCCTTCAATGCATATATTTCTAGGGTGGCTAACCAAGTGAAAAACAATGAAACCCAGAACACTGACTTTGTAACTGAATAGCATAGCACAGCATTGGTTGAGAGAGGATTTGAATGGCAGGGTGCCACAGCTGAGACCTTCTCTCCAGTTGCCACCCACCTTGTCTCACGCAGCTGGGAGATCTGAAGAAGGGCCTCCATAGGAGACCTGAGTGTACGGGCAGGTTGACTCGGGAGCAGGCATCGCCACTAGACTTGCATGCAACTCTAAACTTACGTGTAAATAGAGTGCTTCGATTTATAATGTTTTGACTAGCCCTAGCCTCTGGAATAATTAAATGTACACTGCCTAACGAAAAACAACTTCTTAATTCTATCTTTCTATTCTTTAGACCAGTGGTTTTCTAACTCCTGGGAAGGCCCTTCGCTGCCCTAAGTGGCAGCGGGGCCTTCCCAGGGGTTGTGACGGCGTGTCCGGGATCGCGCCACCACCGCGGATGAAAAGGTCCGTTTTACCTGCATTGGTGGGCAGTGGATGTCTGGCAGTGTGTGTGGGGAGCATGTGGACCCATCTGCAGGCCTCCCCAAGCGTCGGAGCAGCACTCCAACGCGATTGCAATCCACTTCCGGTTTCGCGTAAAACTGGAAGTGGGTTGCGATCGCTGCGGATGGGTCTGCAGGCTCCACGCACACACTCCCAGACATCCACTGCCCACCAATGCAGGTAAAACGGACCTTGGTGGCGGCGGGATCCCGGACGTGCTGTCGTCAACGCGGGTTGCCACGCCCCTTAAGGGTGTAGCAACCCTTTGTTCCCGGCAGTTTGGGAACCACTGCTTTAGACAGTAGTGTGGATGTCAGAAATGTATCTTGTCGCCCAAAAAAGCATTATGAGTGATCAGGCTTTATAATAAAGTAAGCAATAAGAGCTTCACAATTAGTAGGAACGTGTGCTTTGGGTATGTTCCTGGCCTAGGGCATTGCATACAAAAACTCCAGGAGAGCTGTGTGCAATATCTGTCTCTTACAACATTTGAAAACTTTTTTTCCCGTACAGGTTAAATAATCAGCAAACGTTTTACTGCACACTTTGTTATAGTGCAGAGGATATGTGCAAGAATTGTCTCTTTTGTGAAACAAGCATAAAAATGGGCAGGAACGTTCTAGACATTAACAGTTTTAGAGGTGGAACTATGCTCGGTTCTAACTTCCATTCATTTTCAAAATTGCTACCAAATTACTGGAGATGATATGTACTGATTTACACCAGAATTGCTCCTGTTGTGATATAAACGTGAAACTCAATAGTCATATGCCTGACATTATAAACAATTTCAGATGTGGTGCCAACACCAAGTCTGAATAATAATATTCATTTTTCAACATGACTGTCAGAAAACTAATGTGAAATCATCTCATTCAGTAATCATGAAAACTGGTAATTATCCGGAAACTGTATGCACCAAAATTGACAAGGTTGCACATATATTCAGAACAATATCCTATGCAAGGGAACGACTCACTCATCATGGAGCATTTGACCAACCTTTGATGCCTCCAGGTGTTTGCAAATTGTATTACAAGTTTGGGAAACCACTTCCATAAAAATATTTTGTGGTAGATTAAGCTTCTCACCCATTTCCAATGTGCCGACTGTTATGTGTAAAAGAATCACATAGTGCAACTGTAAGTCTTTTTAAAAACTTTGTTTTGGGGCCTGTTAGAAATTGCATTGTGATCTTGTTAGTTTTTCTTAGAGTTCAGTCAGCTTATCTTTATCTTTTTTTCTGCACAGGGTGGACCAAGCAAACTTGTACAGAAACACTTGTCAGGGTTATTTAGAAGCATTGCATCTTTTTACCATCCCTCAAATAACGGTCGCTGGTTGGTAAGGAGATTTTTTTTTCCTTTAAAGCTCTTGATGTCAGTATTAATATTTTTGATGGTAGAGTGGAATCTTGTTGCTCATGAATCTTGTTGCTCATGAATCTTGTTGCTTTCTTCACATGTTTTACTGAAAAGCAATGTTTTCACTAAGTGATTTTTGATGGTAGAGTGGAATCTTGTTGCTCATGAATCTTGTTGCTTTCTTCACATGTTGTTTTACTGAAAAGCAATGTTTTCACTAAGTGATTTTAAACAGTTGAGCTTATATTCACACACATTCTCCAAACATGTGAGCAAAATGAGGGAAAAAACCAAGAAATTGTTTCTAGGTAGCTCCAGCTGTATCTGTGGCCACTTGTTATGTCCTGTACTTGTCTCCCTCAGGGCCAGTTGGAGTGTATTGCACAGAAAGGATTTTGAATGTCCAAAACACTCCCTTGGTCCTAAATATATTCTTCACTGGTGGTACGCAGATCACATGCTGGTGGCACATGGGCTGTTGGCGACCAAGTTGGCGGCCACCATCTCGGCCACACAATGCAGTGTCTTTGGCTTCTCTTCGCCATGATCAGGGAAAAGAAGCCAAAGACGCAGCTGCCCCAGTCTGCCTGCGTCTTCGGCTTCACTTCCCCAATCATAGCGGAGAGAAGCTGAAGATGCGGCCGCCAGAACACTGGGGCACCTGTGTCTTCAGCTCCTCTCCGCCACAATAGGCGAAGAAAAGCCGAAGACGCAGCCACCCCAGTCTGCCAAGACTCCCCCCCCCCCGAAAGTGCTGATGACGTCATTGGCACTTTCTTCTGGTGGTACATGGGTGGCCAGAGGCCCACATAGGTGGTACGCAGGCCTCCAAAGATTGGGAACCTCTGATCGAGAGCAGGGGTGGCCAACCTTTCACCATTAGGGCTACTGTGTTCTTAAGAGTTGTGTAGAAGACAGAATCATGGCAGCTGCAATTGCTGATGGTGCTGCTAAAGCAGCTGCTCCTGCGGAAATACCCGCACCTATACAACCATTAAAGGTCCAGGAACATTCATGTTGAAAGGCTGGCCACCCCTGATCTAGAGCAGTGGTTCCCAAACTTCTTAGCATTGGGACCCACTTTTTAAAAGGACACTCTATCGCAGTGGTGGCCAACCTGTCAACATGAATGCTGGCCCTTTAAATGGTTGCATAGGTGAGGACATTTCAGCAGGTGCAGCTACTTTAGCAGCACCATCAGCACTTACAGCTGCCAAGGTTCTGTCTTCTACACAACTCTTAAGAACACAGTAGCCCTAATGGTGAAAGGTTGGCCACCCCTGCTCTATCAGGACCCACCTAGCTGTATGAGACTAAAAAAAAAGACACAGCAGCCACTCAAGCCTCTGTTTTTATCCTTTTTACTATGTTGAGGGGGACCACCTTCTGGAGTGTTTGTTGAGCTCCATGTTCATTGAATCAAGACCATTTTGGTGGCCTTGCATTTCCCTTTGTTAAGAGCTGAGGCACAGTTGCCTACTCATGAGTAAATGAGCATGTGTGGCTTGGTTTCACTTTTCATAGGGCTCAATACATTTTCCTTGTCACCCTGAAAGGGGGACTTCTGGAGAGTTTGTCGGGGCCTGTGTTCATAGGATCGGGACCATTCCGGTGGCATTGAATTCCCCTCGGCCTGCCCTTTGAAGTGGACCAAGACACGGTCGCTTGTTCATGAGTAAATGTGCACATTTCATAGGACTCAATACGTTTTCCTTGTCAGCTATCAGCTTGTCAGTTTTGCAACCCACCAAAAATTGGGTCGTGACCCACAGTTTGAGAACTGCTGATCTAGAGCAGTGTTTCTCAAACTTTTTTGACTGTGACCCTAAAGACAGTTTTCAGTCCGATGACCCATGGAGTTGATATTAATAATAACTATTTGGAGCACTTGGCAATGACGTCGCTGCTATCGCTGATCTCTGGAGTGCCAAGAGGGAAGCTGTGCGGGGTTTCAGTTCTAGCTGCATGGCCATGCACTTACAGGGAACACTGCTTTCCGCGACCCTAAGGAACATCCATGTGTATTGCATCCCCTGTTTTGAGAACCACTGATCTAGAGAATAACATATTTTTAATGTACTGAAAGTAGGGAAAGCAAAATAGCTTTTGCTCCTTTGCTTATTGCCAATTAACTTAAATTGATTCTGTTCCCTTTCTTTTTATGCTGGCAGAACAAGCTAATGAAGCTACTCCAGCGGCTGCCAAGCAGTGTTGTCAGAAGATTGCATCGTGAGCGTTACAAGAAGTTGTCTTGGCTTACTCCTGTGCCTGATAGCCATAAACTTACTGACCAGGATATCACAGACTTTGTAGAATGTATTATTCAACCTGTTCTCCTGGCTATGTTCAGCAAAACTGGAAGCCTAGAGGCAGCCCAAGCGCTGCAGAACCTTGCACTAATGCGTCCTGAGTTGGTAATTCCACCAGTACTTGAAAAGTGAGTGCTAATGGAACTTGGGGTTGGGGGAAGTGGCTTTGTTTTCAGATGGCCACGAAAAGGCACCTTAAATCATTATCCTTTCTGCAGCTGAAGTGTTCTGGTTTGGCCATAGAAAACGAAACTTCCTTTTTGTACATGTTTGTTCAGGTGTGTGTTATATTTAGGCCAATTTTTTCATCTGCTCTAATTTACGCAGGTGTCTCCTGCTGTATGAAATTATCTACTCAAATTTATATGCCACCATTCTGATCCTAATAGGCCCTCGAGGAGTTGTGTAATATTTATTTTAAAAAAAACCATAAAATATCATCAATAAAAGCAGGTATCAGGAAAAACCCATCAAACCTTCCACTCAGGTCATAAGATTAGCTACACACTTCCTGAACCACATGGAATCATCCCCACAATAGTTTTCTAGTATGGGTCCCAAATAGAAGAAAATGTGGTATAATCTTAGCTTGTGGATACTTAATGTTGTGTAGCATAGCTAGTATAACGTTTGCTTAAAACTCAGTTTCCATCTTGTTGCTTTAGTTTTCACACAGTTACACCAGAGCAATATGTATCTAGTAAGAACTCCTGCAGGTGAGCTGCTATAATATCAACAATGTACTTTCTAAAATGGATCACAATGATGTCAAATACAGACTGTGTGCTTCCCCCCCCCCCCCGGTCCTCCTAACTTGTGCTTGGTCCACTTCCAAAAGTTAGCTATTTGAAGCTCCTGTATTGTGTGTTCACTCAAATTAACTTGAAAACGTCTTAAAAAAACCTATTCTGAGAAATACAAAATCATGTCATAAGAAGATTCTTCCTCGCAGTGAGCATGACTAAAACAAATTGGCATTGCATCGCTATAGAGGAGGGATTAATATAAAGCAGAAGTCATTTGTGGACTCATATTTATTTAGTAAAGAGGTACGCTTAATGGGTTTTCCAGCCATGTATTTATTGTGAGGAAATACAGGATAGAAAATTTCCTGAGGCTTGCCAGTGGAAAATCCTTTGATGTCCGTGATCGCCTTAAAGAGACAAGCAGCTGAACTGCGTTCTCCTGGACTATCTGATGCTGGCAGGTAATATTACTGACACTTGCTGATGTTTCGTTACACACTTGTAACTTTATCAAAGCAAACACACGAACCAATGTGGCTTCAAGCCGGTAGATGTTACTGTCTGTTGAGGAGCGGGTGTATGTGGGCAACACAAAAAGACCTATAAGGGTGAGATTAAAGGAACATATAAGGGCTACTAAGACTTCCCAGGAAGAAAAATCTGCCATTGCTGCGCATGCAGCAGAGTCTGGACATGAGATTGCATTTCAAGCTATCCGCTCTCTCTTTAATGAAGCCAATAATAGACAGAGACTTAATTTAGAGGCCATTGCAATAACACAAAGAAGATCATTGGACCTCCTTAACCGGCAGCAGGAACTGTCATTCGTGAACAAGGTGTGGTTTCTGCTTCTTCAAAGGTCGTTTGGACAACACACAAGGGGGGAAAAGCTGCAGCTGGCCAGTGTGCAACAACCTGCCTCTGCCTCTAATTGATCAGCCCGTTCTGCACCTCACTCACACTGTTACATGGTACTCCATAACTGTATCCCTTTAAGAGGTCATGCAGGGTTTGCGTAACTAGGCAACAAGCTTCCGTTTTGAATCAGCAGTTAGTGCTTCTCAACTACAAAAAGTAACGATGCTCCTCAACAGACAGTAACATCTACCGGCTTGAAGCCGCATTGGTTCGTGTGTTTGCTTTGATAAAGTTACAAGTGTGTAACGAAACATCAGCAAGTGTCAGTAATATTGCCTGCCAGCATCAGATAGTCCAGGAGAACGCAGTTCAGCTGCTTGTCTCTTTAAAGCGATCACGGACATCAAAGGATTTTCCACTGGCAAGCCTCAGGAAATTTCCTATCTGTATTTCCTCACGATAAATACATGGCTAGAAAACTCATTAAGCGTACCTCTTTACTAGTTACAAATAGCCATGAAAATCTTCATACTTCCATATTTATTTATTTATTATAGTATTTATATATACTGCCTTTCACACAGACTCAAGGTGATTTACATAGGCAGGCTGATCATAAACCCCATTATTATTTGTTCTATGCCTGAGATTCATATCTCCAGATTCACCTCACTTTTATTCCTGGCCAACTGCTTTGTTTCTGCCTCATATTTTCTGTTTCTGGAGAAGTGCCTTATTTTCTTAGTTAGCCCAGCAAATGTTTTCTGGTAGAGGAAGCGGGGGCATTGCTGACTGTTTGGGAAAGCCACTCCCACTAGCAGGAGGCAGGGCAAATCAAAGATGCAGTCTCCTCCTCTAGGGAGGGCTTCTCACCTCCCCAGGCCAGACCAGTGGGAAAGCAAAGCTGTATTAGACAGTTGAGGCAAACTTCTTCCCACTCAGTCTAGTCTTCCCTTTTTTCCTTCCTTCCTGAGCGCAAAACACAGAGCCTGGCAAAGCATGGGCCCTCACTCCACCCAAGCCCTATTTTACTTTCTGTGATTCTGTAGTTACATGACCAAATCACCAGATCAGTAGCATAAGTTAGGGGGGTAGGGGAGGCAGGACATATTTTTCTTTTCATATCTTCAAAAAGAATGAAAGGCTGATATAGATTTACTTTCTGCACCATATCCCCCCTTTTTAACTCTCTGCAGAAATTAGTGGAATGTAGAAAACACTACCCAGCAACTGTATGATAAAGATAATTTTGTTTATGGACCAACATGGGGTAAAGCTGGTAGCAAGAAAAACGTACAAGGAATCCCTTCATGAAAGCACCAAAACATAACTTGGGTATGCAAGGATTCCCAAGAGTAATCTTTTACATATTCATGTAAGACAGTTTGTTTGATTTGATATGTTCTTCGCTACAGACAAAGATATAAATTCTTTCTTAATTTTTCCTTCCCATGCACACTCCATAGAACATACCCTGCACTGGAGACATTAACAGAACCTCATCAACTTATAGCCACTTTAAGCTGTGTAATTGGAGTAGCCCGTAGCCTTGTATCTGGGGGGAAGTCATTTCCTGAAGGTCCAACACACATGTTGCCTCTGCTGATGAGAGCGTTGCCTGGTGTGGATCCAAATGACTTCAGCAAATGCATGGTGAGTATAGTGACCTTCATATGTTGGGTTGATTGTGCTAAATGTCTTGGGTCACATAAGAATATGGGTCTATATTTCCACAGACTGGAGCGTTGATCTGTTCTTCCATATGTCGTTCTGTCTTTCAACCCCTTTCCCAATCTAGGGTGTTTCTTCTAAAACCTAACTGTAACATGATTAATCTCTGGTGGTTTTGTTTTTTTCTTTCTTTTCTCATCTGCATATTTTTTTAAAAAAATGTTCTTTGCAAATATTATATTTTATGTGTTAGCAGAATAACAAGGAAAGATAGTACCCAAAGAGAACTCTTTTAGGCAATATCACAATTTCATGTGTATAATGAAAATATTAAAAAAACATGATCAATCAGTATTATGGTACCTTACACAAATGAGTCAGACATGTCCCATGTGAAGCTACAGACCTGTATAAGTCTATAGTAATATAATAGTATGAAATATCAGGAGTCTAAATATGCTGCAGTTCGTAGAAAATATCCAGCTCAAAATTATGTCAAAATATGTTTTGTGAAAATAGTGCAATAGATGTCCTTCAAAACTCCAAGTATAATGAAATTCACCTTGCATCATAACTTTACATAAGACAGTGTCTGATATTTTTGCATGCAACTCATCCTGTAGCCCTGTGACTTGGTTCAGACACTCAGCCACATTCCCATTTGTACGATGTGGGTTATGCAGTTCCTGTGTTCTTCTGTTTCAATAAAAGTGGTAAGGGGTTCATAGGAGTTGAGTGTGACCATATACTAAGTTGTGTCACATTATGTCCTACATGAGGTCTAAGGTGAGGCTTCTTATCCCACCACACAGAAGTTTGTCTGATTTCAAACATCTGAACTAACTCTACCATTTATCTCATTTTTTAAATAAATATATAACTATATAAACATATTTATTGTTGGCATTATGGCACTCATGATGTACTGTTCTTGTTATGTATTTATCTGATGCATATTGCAACTTTCTCTGTATCTCCCATTAGATCACATTCCAGTTTATTGCAACATTTTCTACTCTCATGCCTTTAGTAGATTGTTCATCTGTTCTACAAGAGAGAGATAATCTCACACGGGTAAGATGTTAAATGGCTAATTGTGCTTTAGCTAATCTGTGGAGAAAGCTCTTTTAGCACTCAAGTGCTTTGTCATGCTAGAAGCTATTGCACATTGAACTGTTTAAAAACAACTAACCTTAAAACGCTAGGTATTACAATGAGGAAAGAGCCTTCTGTACAAGTAGAAAAAAAGGTGAGATCACTATATCTTCTTGTTCTCTACAACCAAAAAAAGTAAGCTCTACACCCAAGTTACGTGGATCAGATCGCTTTTTCTTGGTTCTGAACGCAGTATTTTGTAGGACTTAGAATTTATTTTAATTTGCAAGGGTTGTAACAAGAGAAGGAGTATGGATAACAAAAGGGCAGAAGTTTTGGAAGATGGGATAATGATTCTTGTAGTGTATCAAATTGATTTGGAATTTCTAATTGCAGTATGGGAGGTATATCATAATTTTGATGCACTAGAAAATGAAGACATTAAATATTCTTCTCTTCTGCTTTCAAATCATAGGTGGAGAGAGAATTGTGTTCTGTTACTGCTGAATTTGAAGACTTTGTACTGCAGTTTATGGACAGGCAAGTTATAATGGTAGCTTGAATATGCAAGTGAGCTCAAACCACTGCTCTGCTGGCTTTCTTACATATCTCACCTTAGTCTCCTGCGCTTCAGGGCTGTCTGAAGATTTCTCCCCAGATCTAGCCTCCCAGTTCTATTAGTCACAAATCAAATTAGTACATCAGTGGTTCTTAACCATAAGCCTCATGCAGAGGGCCATTTGTCCCCCCCCCCTTTAAATCCATCAAAGGTAATGACCATGCTACACCTTGTAGCTGCTGATTCCTTAAGTTATGCATCGTGTGAAGAAGTACTTCTGTCTCTCTGTTTTGAGTCTCCTACCAGTTCACTTCATCAGAAGCGTCGCTACGGTGGGGGCGGTACCGTAAGTTGAGCCCCATCCTCGTCCCTGTTTACCAGCCGGCATGAGGTGGCAGGGCCGTAAGTTGTGCCCTGTCCTAGTCCCGTTTACCAGCCGGCACGAGGCGGCCCGACCCCCTCACCGTTGGAGCCATTCCGTGTGGAGGAAGACCTCTAAGCCTTCTCTGCATGGAATGGCTCCGACGGTGAAGGGGTGGGGCCCAGTGGGGTGACCAGGCTTTTTTTACTTGGTGCCCAAAGCTCTGTGCCCCCTCGCCCGGCCGCCACAAAACGCCCCCCCTGACGCCCCCGACTATCTTTGAACCCGAGTCGCGACATGTCATGACACATAATAACACGCAAAGAGTTTGTCAGTGTTTGTTTTTTATATTTTTTGGTAGTAGGCTTGCCGGAGGCGCGAGCCTTCGGCGCGAGCCGAAGGGCGAGAGCCAAAGGGCTCTTGGCCCTTGGCTCTTAGCCCGTGGATCGTAGCCCTGAGGATACCTGCATACCAAGGACATTTATTCACCGACTCTGTTACCTTGTGGAACTTCTCATCTTCTGCTGGAGCATTTATCGTTATCTGGTTGTGGATTGGCAGTGGCATGAATTGCGTATGTGCCCTGGAGAAGAGACTTACCTCCTTACTTGGATGTTCTGGGTTTGGAGGTTATTATCCTGGGGTTTTTAACATCTGCAGCACCAGAGGGGATTATCCTCTGAGCGACAAGGGGAGGGCCCTGTTCTTCTCAGTTTCTGTAACCCTGGTGAGAGGGGGTGAGGAGAAGTGGGAGGTATAGGGGACAGTGGGATTCCTTCTGGACTTGGGATTGGTGAGAGCGCCTCTTGTCTGGGTGGTTTCCTGGTTGTTTTTCCCTACCCCTTAAACTGCTATAGAGACACTGGAGGCAGTGTTACTGTCGTGTGTTGGGGTTATATTTGTTTAAGTGTGTGTTTGTGTTGTGTGAGCCCTTTCCGGGAAGATGTGTTGGGATGTTCGAGGGAGTAGTGGCGCCACCATAAAAAGTGTAACGGGCCGAGGGCGATATGGCGGTGGGGGCTGGCCTGGCCGTTCCAGGAGAAGGTGGGATGGTCATAGGCAGACCATCCCTCTTTCTAGGCCTTCCCCCAACCCCGGAGCCTGGGGAGCGCCTGGGAGAAACCCCTGTGGCCTTAAATTGCTGCTATTAAATGCCAGGTCGGTTAATAACAAGATCTCCCTCATTCGGGATTTAATCCTGGAGGAGGGTGCCGACCTGGCTTGCATCACGGAGACCTGGTTGGATGCGGCTGGGGGTGTGAACCTTTCCCAGCTGTGTCCGCCGGGATACCGGGTGATGCAGCAGCCGCGGCTACAGGGGCGAGGGGGTGGTGTTGCTGTGGTCTATCGGGATTACATCTCCCTCACCGGATACCCTGTCCCACAGTGTGCCGGGTTTGAGTGTCTCCGCATCGTGCTACAGGGGCGAGACAGGATGGGATTGCTGTTGGTGTACCGTCCACCTGGTTGCCCATCGGCTTCCCTACCTGAGCTGACCAGGGTGATCTCGGCGGTGGCACTGGAGTCCCCCCGCCTGTTAGTGCTGGGGGACTTCAATGTTCATGCCGAGGCCCCTGTGACAGCGGCGGCTCAGGACTTCATGGCCGCCATGGCGACCATGGGCCTGTCTCAATGGATTAAGGACCCAACGCATGGTGCGGGGCACACATTGGACTTGGTATTCACTGGTGGGTATGGGGATGGTGATCTGCCCATGGAGGAGATTAAGATCACTCCTCTGTCTTGGACGGATCACTATCTGGTGAGTTTTAGACTGGCAACGTTTAATCACCCCTGCAGAGCTGGGAGACCGAATTGTATGGTCCGCCCTCGGAGACTGATGGATCCGGATGGTTTCCTGAGGGCTCTGGGGGAATTCCCAGCTTCCCGGGTCAGTGATTCATCTGATGCTCTGGCTGCCCTGTGGTATGGGGAGGCAGCTAGAGCCTTGGATCAGATCGCTCCCGAACGGCCACGGCCTTGTCGTCGAGCCAAGGCGGCTCCTTGGTTTACTGAGGAGCTGCAGGCAATGAAACGACTGGGCCGACGCCTAGAGCGACGGTGGAGGAAAACTTGTGATGAATCTGACCGAACACGGGCTAGAGCCCATTTTAGGGCCTACTCCGTGGCGGTGATGGCAGCGAAGAAGGCGTTTTTCTCTGCCACCATTGCGTCTGCGAGTAGCCGGCCAGCGGAGCTCTTCCGAGTTGTCCGGGATCTGCTCCACTCGGCTCCTGTAGCAAGTGAGTTGGAGTGTTCAACGGACCGCTGCAATGAGATCGCACGGCACTTCGCAGATAAAATCGCTCAGATTCGCCACGACTTGGACTCTGGTTTAACAGTTCCAGAAGTTGTCCCTACGGCATCTGTCAATTCCATCGTTTTGGATTCTTTTCACCTCATACAGCCTGAGGATGTGGATAGGGTCCTCTGTAGTTTGAGATCGTCTTCGTGCCCGCTTGACCCTTGCCCAGCTTGGCTATTACGATCTGCGCGGGTTGGGCTGGCCGACTGGGTGGAACCTATTGTGAATTCATCATTGCGGGAGGGAGTGATGCCTAGCATCCTGAAGACTGCAATTGTGCGTCCCCTCCTGAAAAAACCATCTTTGGATTCCTCCAATTTAAATAACTATCGGCCAGTTTCCAATCTGCCTTTTTTGGGTAAGGTGATTGAGCGGGTGGTAGCGTCTCAGCTCCAGGGGATACTAGATGAAACGGAGTATCTGGACCCTTTTCAGTCTGGCTTCAGGCGGGGCTTTGGGACGGAGACAGCCTTGGTCGCCCTGCTGGATGATCTTCGCCGAGGACTGGACAGGGGGAGTGCATCCCTGCTGGTCCTTTTGGACCTCTCGGCGGCTTTCGATACCATCGACCATGGTATCCTTCTGGGCCGATTGGCTGAGTTGGGACTAGGGGGCACTGCTTTGCAGTGGTTCCATTCCTACTTGGCTGACAGGTCCCAGATGGTGATGCTGGGAGATGCCTGTTCGGCACCCTGCCCTTTACAGTGTGGGGTGCCACAGGGTTCTATTCTGTCTCCCATGCTTTTCAACATCTACATGAAACCGTTGGGAGAGATCATCCGGGGATTCGGAGTTGGGTGTCACCAATATGCTGACGACACCCAACTCTACCTCTCCTTGCCATCTCGCTCCAGGGAGGCTGTGGAAGTCCTAGAGCGCTGCCTGGAGGCGGTTGGGGTCTGGATGAGGGCTAATAGGTTGAGATTGAATCCAGAAAAGACAGAGGTCCTACTGGTCAGGAAAGCTTCGATGCAGGTACTGAGTCATCTGCCCGTTCTGAATGGGGTTGCACTCCCCCTGCAGGAACAGGTGCGCAGCTTGGGAGTACTTCTGGATTCACAGCTCTCCCTGGAAAGCCAGGTGGCGGCTGTGGCCAGGGGTGCGTTTGCCCAGCTTCGGCTGGTGCGCCAGCTGCGGCCGTACTTGAGTCGATCGGACCTGACCACGGTGGTCCACGCCTTAGTGACTTCAAGACTGGATTACTGCAACGCGCTCTACGTGGGGCTGCCCTTGAAGACGGTTCGGAAGCTGCAATTAGTGCAGAATGCGGCGGCCCGGGTGGTTGCTGGAGCTAGGCGGTTTGACTCTGTTGAGCCGCTGCTTCAGCGGCTGCACTGGCTGCCCATTCGGTTCCGAGCCCAATTCAAGGTGCTGGTAATGACCTTTAAAGCCCTTCACGGTTTGGGTCCAGGATATCTGAGGGACCGCCTTCTCCCATACATTCCGGCCCGCTCTCTTAGGTCATCTGAGGGGGCTCTCCTGCGTGTACCACCTCTATCGCAAGTTAGGGGAGTGGCAACACGTGGGCGAGCTTTCTCCGCTGTGGCACCACAACTGTGGAACTCCCTGCCAGGGGATTTGAGAACCACCCCCTCCCTCATGACTTTTCGGCGAGGGCTCAAAACATTTTTGTTTCGTCTTGCGTTTGGGTGATGGGTTGTAGCCTGCCTCCTGTGTCTCAAGATGCTCTGCCATGTTGCTTTTGTGCTCCCTACTGTTGCCCCCCAGTGGTTTTTATTGATATTATTGTTTTTAAATTATGTATTTAAACTGTTTGTATTTTAAACTGTTTTTAATTTTTGTTGTAAGCCGCCTTGGGCATTTGCCTCGGCATGGGATAAGGCGGGATATAAATTTTTTAAATAATAATAATAGTACAGTAATACAGTGTTTGGTAATACAGTGTAATGCAGTGTAACTTGCTTCCTAAGTTTCCTGTGCTGGGCACCACTTGCTCTTTTCATTTTTGTTTTTTTGATTGAAAGCACCTACACTTACAAAACACATAAAGCGTTCCTGTGGGAAAGCTTTGGTCATAGTCTAAACAGTTATGAGAGAGAGTGCCTGGCTCAAGGTCACCCAGGAAAATTCATGGCTGCAGCCTGCAGAGCAGATTGTGTCTTCCCCCCCCACCCACAGTATAAGTAATTTAAACGTGAAATTGCAAAAGAGAGATACATTAATAAATTAAAACAATGTCTCTCACACACAATTTAAAACTAAAATAAGTGAAATAAGCATTGCAAATAGAGATGCATTAATGAATTAACTGCAATAAATTAATAAAAAAGCATGCAATTGCATGGAAACCCCCCCACGCACATTGAAAAAGATTTATGAAATAATTATTTGTTTGTTTATGACTCACTTGTAACTTTAAGAGTTTGACCAGACAGACAGAAGAAATTGAACTCCTGAACTCAGTGTGAGGCAGTGGGAGGGTGTAAGGCAGTCAGAATTCGCTTAGCTCGCTAGGATTGGGCAGCAATGGTCATGTGACCTCATCCAGGAAGCAAACAGCAGCAGGGAGGACGCTTGCAAGCTGAAAAAGACCGGTAAAGTCCCCCGACCAGGTGTCGAGACCCCCACCCCTTGCCCCCAAGAGTAGAGGCAGGCAGGCAGCTCCCCAGGTCTGGGAAGGCATCGGTAATCGTTGCAGCGCCCGTTTCTCTTTAACCATTTTTTCTTCAGTTCGGTTTGCCGCCGAAGCCACAGCGGGGCATCGTAGCCCGGAACTCTCACGCGCCCCTTCCCTTCTCGAAACGCCCAACGCCTGGTGCCCACCGCACCCCATACTGTGATGCCACTGGTGGGGCTGCCTCGTGCTGGCTGGTAAACGGGGACTAGGACAGGGCACAACTTACGATACCGCCCCCACCGTAGCGACGCCTTGCATTTCATTGAGTAACCCTGAACTCTAGAGGAAGAAAATGCATAGAGAAGTTTTCTCCATCCTAGCTACACCTACATAAGAACATAACAAGAGCCCTGCTGGATCAGGCCAAGGACCCGTCTAGTCCAGCTTCATGTATCTCACAGTGGCTCCACCAGATGCACCAGATACCTGTTAGTGATTAGTGTGTTACTAGAGGAAAAAATAGTTTGTGGTGTTTGCCTGCCTGGTTGCTTGAAGGCAGTTCTCTTACCAGAAGGGTCCAAGTGCGTGGCTCTTTACAAGCTTGCAAAATACAGTATGCAGACATGGTTATATCTTGCCACTGTACAAAGACATCAGTAGGAACATTTATAAAATACAGGTGGGCCCCCATATCCTCTGATTCGCTATCCACGGTTTCAGTTATCCACGGATCGTGGGGACCCCCCCCCAGGCTTTTACTTTTTTCCCAGTAAGCTTAGTTTCTTCCTTAAAGAAACAGGAGAAGCAGCCTCTGGCTGCTTATTACAGGCAAGTAGAATGAGACTAAGTACTAGAGAGGCTCTGCAAGGTTAACAGAAACCTTGCAAACCCTCTCTAGGATTTAGTCTCGTTCTACTTGCCTGCAATGGAGGCTGCTTCTCTGTTTGTTTTAAGGAAGAAACAAAGCTTGCTGAAAGAAAAATAAGAGCTGGGGGGGGGGCAAGCATGCCTGCCTGCAGGGGAGGCAGGGTGGGGGGGGCCCTCAGGAAACCATGGAAGGGGTTTTCGCTCTTATCCACAGTTTCAAGTATCCACGGAGGGGCCTGGAACATATCCCCAGTGGATATGGGGGCCCACCTGTAGTAGCATACATTTGTTCACCTTTTTCTCAATTTTCATTATTGTGTAGATGTTTTGGGCTTATAGAAAGCAGTACACTGGAGCAAACAAGAGAAGAGACCGAAACAGAAAAGATGACTCAGTTGGAGAGTTTAGTGGAATTAGGCTTGTCTTCTACTTTCAGCACAATCCTCACACAGTGTTCAAAAGAGATATTTAAGGTATGTAGAACCAGGAGTATGGGAATGGAAATATTTCGCCGCTGCTTTGTCTTGCTTAATTTTTGCAAGACACGTAGTTGTGGAACTTTAGAACCTTCAAAAACTTATGTCCTTTTCCTGTTGCTCTGTGTTTGAAGAAGGAATTGTCCTAAAAGGCCAGTAATCATCATGCCGTCTAACCTGTGGCCATAAATGTGCTATAAAATAGTAGGGGCAATGTACTGGTTGATTTGTGACAGTGGTGTCAATCAAATCTTTAGATTGGAGTGAATGTTTCCCCATATAATGACACTTCCTCCTTCATTAGTTTTATTATCATTTCCCTCTCTTGTGTTTCTCTTAGGTCGCTTTGAAGAAGGTTTTCAACTTTGCCATTTCAAATATATTTGAGACTAGAGTGGCAGGTCGGATGGTAGCTGACATGTGCCGAGCTGCTGTGAAAGTGAGACTGTGTTCATCCTTGTCCCCCCCCCCCCTTGAAGTGCAAATGAAGGAGTAACCATAGTTTCTTCATTTTTGCTGGCCCTGGGAATCTTTGCCTGTATCTCTTCCAGGCCTTGGAGAGCAGATTCTTGTCCTAGCCCTTAATACTTAATCTCTTCTAGAATAAAGACCTCTAAAGACCTCTAAGCAGAGGCCACACTTACATTGCTCGTTTTTTTCTTTGTTTAAAACCTTCCATGTCTGCAATTTTTTTAAAATATAGAACTTGATTCTTTGTGACATTTTTAGTGCTGTCCTGAGGAGTCGTTGAAGCTCTTTGTACCCCATTGCTGCAACGTCATAGCACATCTTACAGTTAGTAAGTTTCAGTGATCTTATACTGTGTTTCAACTGACTCAATTTTGACTGTGTATGTGTTCTATTTAATAGTGAAAGAATTTTTTTTCACAAGTTACTGTTCCTGAAGAACATGATGCACTTCATGTTGCCATTTACTAGTTAAATTAATTGAAGGAGAGTAGCAAGATTTAGTTTATAACGTAGGACAAAAACATACCTTTGAGGTTAGAGTTGTGTTAGAAATCAATTCTCAGTCCAGCTATGCTGACTTGAAAGGCAACCCTAGTTAGGACCTACTTGTTTGCAGACATCATTTGGTTCAGTCTCAAAGCATCCTTTGCACAGGAAGAGTCTCTGGTAGGCTATTCAGCAGCTCTTGCCTTCACTTCCTTCTAAGGACCACTTCATACATTACATGGCAGCAACCACATATATGGTGCAGGGAATTGCAACTGATCTCCACTTCTGGTGCATGTACCCATATAACACTGCATGTTATATAACGACCCATGTACCCATATAACACTGCATGTTATATAAGGCCATTCTGTACAGTCAAACCTGAATTTGCTGCTAAGTTTACTCTAAGGAGCTGTAGCCAATTATGGCTCCTCAATGAGTTTACTTGTATGCTATGGACATGTTTGCAAAAACGTGTTCGTTGCATTCACTTATATCATTTCTGGACACACACTAATATCATTTTTGGACGCACACTACTTAATACATCTTATATACAGTACTTAATACATCTTAAGTGTATACTTAGTGTAATGTGTGGAGTGGCCCTTTTCTGTCCTCCTTCACTTCATTGTCTCTCTTTAAGCCTGGGCTGGAGAAGAGGAAGATTGGATCATTGTCTATGAACCAAGTAGGGAGGGGAGGTGTGCATCCGATACGGGACTTTGTATGAAAGAGAATCTACATTATAAAAATAAAGCCGTTCACACTGAGCCATTTCCCAAAAGAAACATGAACATTATAAGCAGTGACGCCTTTTATTGACTATAATTCTTCAGGCTAGTGTTGAGGTGTGAGACGGTGGAGGGTGGAAAAGGGTGCTTAAATATCCAAGAATGTTTAGCTGGGTTTATTAAGAGTAGCTTAATGTTCTGAGATCGCTCAGACTTTTGCAAACAAGTCATCATCTGTTATTCAAGTATTATGAATACTTAATAACAGAATGGTTCAATGTCTGTCTTACCTAGGTGATGATGTCTTGCATGATGAAGAGTTGGATAAGGAGCTTCTCTGGAACCTTCAGCTTTTGTCTGAGGTATTATGATGAATACTAGGTTTAGTTCTTGGTGTGGTTGCTTGGTACCTGATCAGTAATTAGAATGAATATTAAGGAGATTGTGCTATAGACAAAACTGTGTATTGGTATTATGTATATTATGGGTAGGCTTACCATTGTCCTGGAATCGACACTGGTTTTGGACTAGAGCGGACCTGAGCCGCTCCCAAGGGCACACTGCGGCTGTCCAATGGGCTTCTGGAACTTCCGGTCAATGACACGACAGAAGCCGGAGCCCCATTGGGCAGCTGCAGTGCATCCTTGGGAGCGGCTCGGGTCTGCTCTAGGCTGAAGCCAGCATCGATTCCGGGATGATGGTAAGCCTAATTATGGGTCTTAGCTCAGTGGCTTTGCATGCAGAAGTGTCTAGATTCAGTCCCCAGTCTGAAAGCCATGGTAAGCAGTACTTACCTAAATGGACTAATGGTTTGACTCCATATTAGGCAGCTTTACATACGTTCGTATTAGTGAAAAATAGCAAAGTGCAGAGAAACATCACTGTAGTTTTTAAAACAGAAACATTCATGTAAAGCCTACATGTGCATAAGACTGTAACAAAATTCGAACAAAATTCGAACAATTTCAATATTTCAATTCCAGCTATGTGCAGTGACAGTTAGATCCTTATTAATCCAAAGGGAAGGAAGACAAAAGCCTGCCCATTTCCTTTCTTTGAGTCACAGCTATAGCACATCAGGTGGAATTGTGGTGGCTGTGATTCTGTCCCCAGATGTGCTGGCTTCCGTGTGGCTTACCCAAAACAAGTTGTTGTTGTTGTTGTTGTTGTTGTTTCAGTGCAGAGGTCTCATCCACCATAGGTAGGCTTACCATAGTCCCGGAATCAAGTCACGCTGCGGCCTAGAAAAGACATGAGCCGCTCCCAAGGATGCACCGCAGCGAACCAACGCGGTCGTTTCGTTTACCAGAAGCTCCGGAAGCCGCGGCTTGGATTGTCCCGCCGCGGTGCATCCTTGGGAGCGGCTCGTGTCTTTTCTAGGCCGCAGTGCGACTTGATTCCGGGACTATGGTAAGCCTAACCATAGGGATCTCTAAACTGCTCTTTCCCATCATACCTCCACCATCTCAACTGATAAGCATCCTGGATTATAAAGACCTCACGCATGTCTGCCCCTTCAGGCCATGATGGCACTTTTCTTTTGGAGATTTGTGTTGTAGCTATGCAATTAGCATGAGTTTCAACATCAAATTCCACAATTTTGCACCTTTGGTGATTGGTGCTCTGTTGTTCTTGGGGAAGGGCATTTAGAAGGCTATGAGGAGTCACAAGACCTTTATTCAAAAGAGGTTGTTTGCACTGTCAGCTTAATTGTTGCTTAGAAAATTTGTAAATCTTCTGGAATAAAAGTACCTTTTACACAACCATTTAAGACAATGGAACAGAAAAATTTAAAACAGACAAGTATATATGTATTAAAAATGTTTGTTTGGAATTCAACAGTATCACTAAGGAAAATAGGATGGCACTTGGGCTTGTTGGAGGGTTGTAATACTCAAAGTAAAAGATGCATTGAGTCGGTCTCTTCTAAAGCTTATGTCCCTGTGTGTTGTTTTCATGGTTTATTATGGATATATGTCATTTCTGATGTTTCTGCTCTGGTTAGATCACTCGTGTGGATGGTAAGAAGTTACTGCCCTACAGGGAGCCGCTTGTGAAGATTCTTCAGCGAACCCTCCATTTAACCTGTAAGCAGGGTTACATTCTGTCTTGTAACCTACTGCATCATCTTCTTCGTTCTACTACACTTATCTACCCCACAGAATTCCGCAGTGTGCCAGGTGGTTTTGACAAGCCTCTTTCTGAATACCTTCCCATCAAGGCAAGGATTTTAACTTACTTAGGATTAGAGGATTTGACTGCTTGCTTGCTTGTTTTTTAATAAAAGTATGAAACTATAATTCTGTTTGCTTTTCTTTGAACATTTATCCAATCCATTGGCTTTGGAAAGTGTAACTGAAAGATGCTGAAAGTGTAGATACCTGTATTTCTTTTACTGGCAACATATTGTATTATGGTCTTTCAGTCAGTCTCTGGCCTGCTCTGTCTTCAGAGGTTTTGACAAATTAAAAACTGCAATGTATGAAAAATCAACACTAGAAGAGAGACAATATTAAATACATTGTTGAGTAGCTCAGCAACTAGTGGCTACTTCACATGATAGAAATCATCACGTGTGTTGCATGTATCTCTGCAGTGTACCCAATAAGGCATGAAAGGGATGCATACTTTTTAACTCCATGTATCAATATTGGGGACACTTGGATCAGCTGATCTAAAAATAGTGCATCCTCCTTGTATATTATATCGGACATCTACAGTATACAGTGTACCTATAGTCTTAAAACATGTGAAGTGACACTGTACACATTGTAACATTTAAGAAGTACAAAGCAAGGGCTGGCTGCTATTAATTCGGGCTGGTTCATGCAATATCTTTTGTTCAAATAAGTCAGTGGTTCCCAAACCCAGGATCGCGAACCAAACAAGGGTTGTGGAGATGTTCCGGAGAATCTTAGGAAGGGCCAATTCCATCAGTTTTCCAGCCAGCCCCGTTTTTCATGTGTAGTAACAGAAAGAGAGAGGCAGGCAGGCAACTCCTCCTCCTGGCATATTGGAGCAGGCCAGAGGCTTGCAAGTGGAACTTCCATTTGTATGATCCCAGTTATGAACTCACCCGCCTGTGCTCTTGGCACCCAGGAACCTGTGCAAGGCATCCCACCGCCAACACGTGTGGAGCAAGCCTGCAAGCGGAGCCTCCCTCCTGCAATCCCTGCACGAACTTGCCTGCCCGCATTCCCAGCACCCAGGAACCCATGCAAGGCATCCCACGGCTGCCACCATATGCTTGCAACTTTGCTCCAGATGTGCTAGGCAGTGGTGGTAGGATGCCCTACATGGGTTCCTGGGTGCTGGGAGGGCAGGCGGGCGAGTGTGCTGGGATCGCAGGAAGGAAGCTCCACTTGCAAGCCTCTGGCTTGCTCGGATGTGCCAGGAGGAGCAGTGATGCTTGTCTGCCCGCCTGCCTCTCTTTCTGCTTTTGTGTCTGCCTGCCTGCCTGGATATGCAGTCATTCTGGCTTGCCCTCAGCGCTTGTAAACCTCCCACAATGCCTTTTGCAGGCATACCTGGGCTTCTTCTGACTGGTTGTGTGCATGTGCCTTTTCTTTTGTGTGCCCCCCCCCCCCCAAGCATCCTTTTCTCAACACACTGGTCTGAGTAGGATGGAGGCAAGGAAGCCAGAGGGATTGGCCAGGGCTGGAAGAGAGGGAAGAAGACGACACAAGAAAAGGAGCTTGGGCAAGAGACAAGACAGTTCTAGAATAAAGCTGAGGGAGAGCACACCAAGATCAAAAGCATTGCTAAGGTGCAGCAATGCCTGTAGAAATTGGTGTAATTTGTGTTTGCTTGCAAGGAGTGCTCTGAGCAGTGGAACCTGGGCAGTGGAAGCGGGAAGGGGTGCAGAGGAGAACCTGGGGGACTGGACTGCTGGGGGGCTGTAAGAGAAGGAAGGATGAAGGGGCTGCCCGGGGAAGATGAGAAATGGCAGGGAAAAGGAGAAGGGCAACTAATATTTTAATTGGAAAAACGCCCAAAATGCAAATTACTGTATAAGCCTGAGTTTTTGAAGTATCGTTTCACTGAGCTCAGCACAAAATGAAACAGCATCATGGTATACAAAGAAGTACGGTTCACAGGATTGGAAGCCATGTAAAAACTGTACACTTTGTTAAAAAAACAAGTTTAAAAACTCTAGTTAAAAAAACAAGTAGTCCAGACACAACGTTTCGTCCACCTCATCTGTGGACCACCTCATGAGGAGGACGAAATGTTGTGTCTGGAATACTTGTATTGTTTTTTTAACTAGAGTTTTTAACGTATTTTTACTTTTTTTAAACATAAAGTGTACACTTTTTAAATAGGTTCGAAGGTTGTCACGACGTGACCAAATTTCCGAGTTGAGAATCAACATAATACCGGGTAACTCCGTTGTTTTAAGAGAACTTCATTCAAGTTTCAAGATGTAAACTTTTTACATGGCTTCCAATCCTGTAAACCTTACTTCTTTGTATATCATAGCTGGACATGAAAGTTTTTTTTGTTTTTTTCTATAGCATCAAGGTAGCTACTGAAAAACCATGCTGATTTTCTAAATTAATTAACCAAATTAATTGGCTCTTTTATTATTACAAGTCCCAAATGCATGGGTCACTGTACTGAAACAGAAACTGCATTTAGGATCATGATCAAAAATGTCTAGGAAACACATAAGTACTCCTGCTTGTTCCCAATCCACAGTCCCATTTCATTGTGTGGATAACTGTAACCAATATAGACAGCAGTGTAGTTCCCACAGTTTTTGTGGTGTGTTTCCCAGCTACGATTGGCTGGTTTGCATGTTGTCCTTTGAATGCATGCTCAGGGATGTATGGGACTGCTTGCATGTGCAAAAAACTACGTTTAAGTTAGTCCTTTTTTAGGCGTAGATGGTTTCATTCCATAGTGAACTGGCATGTGGTAATGAAGAGTGTGACTATCTACCATCCACTGAAGTACTCTAAAGGTTTTGCAGTTTTATGACAGTTTTTGTACAGTCCTAATTAGTCTCTGATTTTGTTGTATCGAACATATTTATTGCTGTGTAAAATGATCAAGAGCATCTCTTGACTGAAGAGGGGGGGAAAAACAGTTTGATATTAAAACATAAATAGTGAGGTAAAATGAAATAGTGGCATCATCCTAGTTCTAGCTGGAATAAAAATGCTGGTGACAATAAACATGAATCCTGCTTAGTATTCAGGCAGTGGCAACGTTGTCAGTTTGGCCCCTGAGGAATAAGGAAAACACTGATGCTACTAACCTCAGATTGCCTGGAAATGGAACTTGGCATTTGAGAGACTCACTTTGTGTCTCTTGAAAAGGAGTTGCGGCAGGTTTCCATTTTGCAAACAAAAACTAGTTCGCAAAATGATTTATATATATATATATATATATATATATATATATATATATATATATATATATATATATATATATATATATATATATATATATATATATATATATATATATATAAAAGATCGATAAATGGTTTTCTGCAAGTTAAATAAATCAACTATATATTATAGTTAACTATATTCTATATCTTGCACAATGTATCCCAATTTGGCTGTTATGAGGAGGAATAAAAGTTTGTACAAGGAATTCTGACCAATGAAAACGTTGGTGTCTTCCCCACTCTTCCCTGTTTTTAACCTCCCAGGGCAGGGATTTTCAGTGTTGAAATAACTGCAGGATTTTCTGGTTTGGTTTGTTACTTCTCACTGTAAGGAAGAGGGGGAGTATTTGAGCCTGAGGTCCAGTCCTGGTGTTTCTCTACAGTGGAGGGGTCGGTAGCTGGGTGTCTCGGTTTATATCAGCAATAGGTAGGCTTGCCAGATCCATACTGGGACAGAGTGCTAAACCTTTACGAAAGAGAATGTGGGCAGGTGTAGCTTGTTAAACTCTTAGAGCACAATCCTAGGCATGTCTACTCAGAAGCAAACCCCATTGTGTTGTGTTTGTTATTGTTTCAAGCTATAATTGGATTGCAGATAGCACTACATTTCATGGCACATACAAGACCTGTGTTGTTTCAACTGCACTGGCTAAAATTAGGCCATGTTCAAAGAAGAATCTAGATATCACTAATCTGAATCAACCATGATTGGCAGGATGGGGTAACAGCTAACTGTAAATATTTCCAGTTGGCCTTAATTTTCAAAAATGTGCTCCAGGCCTGTCTTTCCAGTTGTCAAAAGCAGACTCTTTTTAACTTCTGAGAGAATTTTGTCACGATGCACCCCTGTTGCCCAGGATGTGTGGTACAAGCCCCTTTGCCTACAGTAAGTACTAGTCTCATTGTGGACTGTGTAACAAGCAACTGTTTGCTGTTCTTGCTAAATGCAAATTCTCTCTTTGTGTTTGCAGGACTGGGGTAAGCCTGGTGATCTATGGAATCTTGACATTCAGTGGCACATTCCTTCAGCTGAAGAAACAGCTTTTTCTTTTGACTTGCTGGATTCCTTTCTTCAGCCGGAGATTGACAAACTAGAACGCTATGCAGATGGAAATCTTGAAATGTCCAGGTTAGTGACTAGGATTGGCTCTGTTGGACCGATACATTAAGAATCACCTAGGTCAGACTGGCTAGCAACTGTGGAGGGGAACAGCTATCATGATGGTTGTACTTCCAAGTGGTTCTTAATATATTATCTCAAAAATCCTTATAACAGCCCATAAAACAGGCCAATATTATTATCCCCATGTTGCAGATAGAAAGCAGTCATGCTATGCACACTTCATATGCGGTGGCAAACACTTCCTTATTATGCATCACAACCAAATTAGTTCTTTGTATTTCATACACATGACAATGAATGTGTGTGTGGTGTTTTTTGTTTTGTTTTTTGTTTTGTTTTTTGGGTAAATATGGCCCTTGAAGATAGGGGCTTGCCTAAATCACCCACTGATTTTTGTGGATCAGCTGTGATTTTTGTTGGGGGCTTCCTAGTTTAGAACTCTTATGGGGAGGAAACGCACTGTTTTACAAGGACAAACTAAAAATGTAGCATGTGTGCTATATGTGAATAGTGAGTCTGAATTGGCTTGCTTTAGGGTTCTCTGGGATAATGCTGAGAATTCAGCTGGGGACTTCTCAAGTTGTAGTTTGTGCCTTTAACACCATAAAGGTGGTGTAGAGCCAGGGTGGTGTAGTGGATTGAATGCTAAATTAGAAGTCGGGAGATCTGTTTCTACTCTCCC
Source organism: Plestiodon gilberti rubricaudatus (assembly GCA_026170595.1). NCBI lineage: Eukaryota > Metazoa > Chordata > Lepidosauria > Squamata > Scincidae > Plestiodon > Plestiodon gilberti. Next base: position 10,576,137 of record JANXHW010000001.1, read on the forward strand.
CTCAGCCATGAACCTTAGCAGGTAACCTTGAGCCTATCACTGCTTGCTCCCTTGCAGGATGGGAGGTTAAGGTGAAATCTGTACACTGCTCTGAGCTCATGAGAGGAAGGGTGGATTTAAAGCTGTAAGAAATAGTAATAAAATAGTAATTGCATCATTCAAGTGGGGGCTGATCAATGTTTGATATTATTGATATGTATATACTGCTTTTCAACAAAAATGTTGCAAAGCGGTTTATGTGTCATATATGAGCTTCCAATTAACTTAACTAAAAAAGAAACCGTTCTTGGTTGCAGCACCCTTGGATATGCTTATCTTTATAAGCTAGAATGTGATCACTTTTTAGCCAATGTTAATGGAGTCCTGCTGCACAGTTGTAGAAAACTTTATATGTTATAAAACTGGTAGAGAGGGAGAACTTGTGCTCTGTAATAAAGTAGTATGTGATTGCAGTGTTACTCAAAGTACTGTACCTGGAATTCAGAGATTGTGTGACTATCCAAGAGCATGCTCTGTTGGTGGAAGCCTTGGGAAGATCAGAGTACAATGTCAGAAGAGAAGCATCTCCCTCCATGCAACTAAGACTATTTTGCAAATCTCTAAATACTAAAATACATTCAACATTTGCTTTCAGAGATGACGTGCAGCAGTGTCTCACTATAGTGCACAATTGCCTGATTGGGTCAGGGAATGTCCTGCCACCTCTGAGAGGAAAGAGAGTAGCACACCTGTAAGTAAGCCTTGCTCTGTATGGACGATAGAGTGACTAGGCAAAATCTTCCACAGACTGATATTTGCCTGTCTTTAAATGATACAGTAAGCTTGCCTTGCATGTGATCAATTTGTTGCTATGTATGTCAAAAACCAGAGAACATTCTATAATCACTTAACAGAAAAATAAGAAGTAACACACACTTGCTTATGCTAGTCTTCTGAAGTTCTGCTTTAAAACAGCTAGGGTTTTTCACCCAAGGTTGTGGAAAACTTCTTGCCAAAGAACTGTGCTCATATCTAGTGAAGATTATTATGTTAGGGAAATCCTGCTTCCGGTGTCTTAAAGTATGAGCTCTCTTTATAAGTCTGTGGTATAGCTTGTACATGCTCTTTCAAGGAATTGGAGGGATATGACGCCAGCTTGGTTACACAAATGTCCACGTATTGAGTGTGGCAGGCAGTCACTTACAGATGTTTAGAAGGCTGGGAGAAAAGATTCTCCTTTGGGAAAACCGTTTGTGTAAAAATCCTACCATATGGCCTGCACTATCATGCCTGTGCAAAAGTACCACCGAAGGATGTACTGTACCAGTGCAGCCATCCTTAAGTCAGAGTGCCAGCATGCACCTTCTGCACATGTGCCTTTTTCAGAATGGCTTTTCACACAAGGAGAAGCATCTAACCCCTTGTGGGGGGCTAGAAATGTCCAAAAATAGGGGAAATATGGAGCCGGGGAGGGCATTCATCACAGATAATTCAGTGAATAAGGAGAAAAAAGCAAGCCCTCCCTGATCTGTCAGCTTTCTGAAGTGGCATTTGTCCTTTCTTCAGTAGTGTTACAGATGTTCTCTAGTATGCAAAAATGCACACTAGTTTCCAGCTCTAGCCAACTTAACCTGTATTACCGTATTTTTCGCTCCATAGGACGCATTGGACCATAGGACGCATGCATCCTATGGAGCAAAAAATAGGGGAAAAAAGGTTTTTTAAATAAAAAAATAAATAAAAAAATGTAAAGAAAAAATACTTACCGGGGCTTCGGGGAGGCCTGCAGAGGCTCGCGCAGGCCTCCCCGATCTTCCTTTCGTCAAAAACGGCCATTTTCGGCCATTTCCGGTTTTCATGAAAACCGGAAGTGGCTGAAAATGGCCGTTTTTTGCCGAAATGAAGAAAACCGGAAATGGCCGAAAATGGCCGTTTTTGACGAAAGGAAGATCGGGGAGGCCTGCGCAAGCCTCTGCAGGCCTCCCCGAAGCCCCGGTAAGTATTTCTTCTTTACTTTTTTTGTATTCGCTCCATAAGACGCAGGCTTTTCCCCCCTATTTTTTTGGGGGGGGAAGTGCGTCTTATGGAGCGAAAAATATGGTACCTTGAAAGTAAAGTCATAAGATTACAAAGTGCAATGTAGGTCTAAAACACAAAAATATAGACATCTGCTTCCCCTGTGAATAATATTAAAAGGAACTGTAATCTACTAAAATGTTAATAGTGACTAATGAACCTGAGAAGTTAAATAAGTCATATTCGCAGCATGTCCGGGTTTTTGTTTAAGCAGCATGTATACTTTGTGTTTACTGCAGGGTTTCAAGTCTAGTGTCTTTAGAAGAGATAAAACTTTATACTGGTGTGGACTATGGTAAGTTGGCCCCCATCTATTCAATAATAAAGTACAGTAATTATTTAGACCAGGGTTATGGTTCTCATGTGTCTTTCTGATTTGAGAGGTCCAGACTACCTGAGCCTCCCTACCTGACCATCTGACCTGATCAGGTGGGCTGGAATGCCCACTGGACTGGCACACTCAGCAAGTAGGCTAGCTTGGACCTTACTGTTCTGTTGCTGTCAGCGAAGTAGACAAGCAATACACAAAATAGCTGGCAGAACTTGCCTATGTGGCCAGCTTTAACGGCGGAGGGTCCTACTTGCCTCAGCTGAGCCTCTTTCATGTTAAACTAACCCTGAGTTCCCTTAAGGGAAACGGGGAGGGGAGGGAGAACACGGGGGTTCACCATAGTACTGAATTGTCTCATCTTGTTCTAGATTTGTCAAGAGAGAACTATAGGGAAATTATCACCAAGATCATAAGGAAGCTTTTGCGTAAGTGTGTGTCATTTTCTTCTGTTCTCACTTATACTGCATCTGTACAGTTACCGATAAGGTTTATAAAGCACTGCACGTTTTAAAATCTAATTTCAGAAATGGTAGGTCAGAAATGAAGGAAAGAAACACAAACATCATAATGTGTATTTGCTTCCTTTTCTACAGAGCATAGTTTAAATAAAGGGTCCAGTAGTTCACGAACTAGCACTTTAAGCTGTTTTTACTGAGTGGGATTTTCCTGTTCCCATGATAGATTTTATACTTGACAACTCAGAAGATGATACCAAGTCATTGTTTCTCATTATAAAGGTACAGTTGCCATTTCTGATATGTTTTTTAATATGTTAAACTGAGTAGGTGGACATTAGATAATTCTAAATAATCGAAGTTCTTGTTTTACAGATCATTGGTGATCTTTTACATTTTCAAGGGTCACACAAGCATGAGTTTGATTCACGGTGGAAAAGCTTTAACTTGGTGAAGAAATCAATGGAGAACAGGGTTAGTATTTTATATAAGCAGCTTATTTAGACACCGGTTATCTTTCTGAAACTGAAAAGGAAGAATTTGTAGGCTATATGTGGCTTTAAGTTAGTGAAATGGAAGGAAAATACAAAATGGTTATTCACTAAAATTCAGAGTCCATATGGCATTTATTTTGGAAAATTCCTTAGTATTTCACAGTGGGGAAATCTGAGGTGAGGGCAGGTTCCCTCTGTGTGTGCGTGTGCGTGTGTGTGCGTTTTTGTACATCCATAATGACCTTTTGAATGTGTGTGTGTGTTTCAGCTTCAAGGAAAGAAGCGGCATATCAGAGCACTGCTGATTGATAGAGTCATGTTGCAGCATGAGGTACTGTGCATTTCTCAACCAACATTCACTTTTAGCTCACAAGCTGGAACATTGTAATACCTGCATGTTCCTTGCATTTACAAAGTATGACTGTACAGAATTTTTTTTGGTTTGAATTGTTTTTTAGCTACGAATCCTCACTGTCGAAGGCTGTGAATATAAAGAAGTGCACCAAGGCTTGATCAGGGATCTTCTGCGTTTGTCCACAAGCTCATACAGCCAGGTAAGCGCATGCCGTCCTCCTCTGTACACAATTGACCAAATGTTAGCAGTGCTGGTTTTCAAACTGGAGCTTGCAGAAAATGTAGGGTCATTCTGCTCTTAGGCAGAAACGTTTGTATGAGCACTGGGTGCTGGCTTTGCTCTCTCTAATTATATTCTGTGCATTTCAGTTTAGATGAGCCTCTAGCTCTTTTACTAGAACACTTTACTTTACTCTAGCAAGGTCTAGCTTGTTTGGCCATGATTAAAATTTACTGTGGATGGAGTTAAAACCAGAGATTCTGCTTTAAAGTTATTATACTCTCCCCGTCAATTCTTTTCTTGGGGCATTTTACAAAATGATGGGGGGATGGAAGCAATGCACAATTTAAACAAGTTGAAACAGATTAAACGAGAGCAAATTTCAGCATAGACTGGAATAATTAAAAAGCCTGGGTAAATCAGGTTTGTTCCTGGTGCTGACAGTATAAAATGAGCACCAGATGGAGCACCCATCTAACCTCTGAAGGTGGGGAAACCAGACAGAGAGAGGGCATCAAGGGATGGTTTCAGCACATATAAGGCACTTGTATTCATGTGTCTTTTATCTGTCTTTCCTATGCACGTAGTCATACCCAAAGTATATAATCCAGACACTTTTACAGATGCCAGGAGAATAAACTTGAAAAGCAAGCATGTACAGAGCAAACTGCTGCTCTGGGTTACAGTGGTTGCAACCTATCATTTCATAAATTAAACCTAATTGCTCCTTTGTATCTGTTCCTGTGGTCAGCTTCTGTATGAATGACTGTGGTTCTTCTTTCCCCAGGTCAGAAATAAAGCTCAGCATGCATTCTTCACAGCCCTAGGGACTTACAACTTCTGTTGCAGGGACATCATTCCTTTGATTTTGGAGTTTTTGAGGCCAGATGGGCGCGATGTCACCCAGCAACAGTTCAAAGTAAGGCCTCTGTTAATTTTTTCCACAGGCTGTTCTTTCCATACTATTGGATACAAATACTAGTGTATTTGTAAGCTTGTGCTACCATGTCTTTGACATGCCTATGCCTCTCCTCCTATGCAATGTGTAGTGAATTATGGTAACTATGAAAAATCTGAAAAATGAACAAACAATTCAACAGTCCCTCCCTCAATCCCACCACCCACAGTCACCCGCAGGGGAGAAGTAACTAGGAAGGAATGAACAAATAAGCGGCAGCTTGGTTGCCTGTGCCAGTGTTAGACATCAGGTGTGCTGTGTATTCACTGTTATAAAGCAGCTCCACTCATTCTGAGTGGCAGTTACGTCAGTGTTTCTGAAATAAGAGATGTATAGGCTGTCGTGTAGGGAATTAATCTTTAGCAGTACACTATTGATGCTAGCTGAACCTCCATCTTCTATTTTAGGTTAACAATTTCTCCCTAAAACTTACTTTCCATAGGGTGCCTTGTATTGCCTTCTTGGGAACCATAATGGAGTGTGTCTGGCAAATCTTCATGACTGGGACTGCATCGTCCAGTCCTGGCCTGCAATAGTCTCTTCTGGACTAAGCAAAGCAATGTCTTTGGAAAAACCATCTATAGTCAGACTCTTTGATGACCTGGCAGAGAAGATCCATCGGCAGTATGAAACAATTGGACTAGATTTCACAGTAAGCATGAAATGATTACTTCATTCAGCAGTTCTTTAGAAATTGACTTCACAAAGTAATACCAGACCAACCTGGGACAAAGCAATGGGATGGACAAGTCTGGTAGGTTTGCCAAAAAACTTGGTAGGAGAGGATTAAAGGCAGTGCAGTATGAACTCTTGATTCATGTGTTATTCTGGCAGTGTAGTTCGTGTCAAATGCAGATTATTCAGGCATGGTAACGATCAGAGTGAGGCAACTCCCATATTCAGTAGTCGGGAAAGGTGTAGTTTTGCTATCATTTTTAATATCCTGACCCAGGTGGCAGCGGTTCCTCACAAATGATTTTTACCACTCAGAGCAGCACTCATACAGTTTGTGTTCTCACTGGATGACTTGTGTAATATATGAAGTGAGCCTGGTTTGTGAGGCCAACTATGGAACGTATACAAAATTAAATTGCTCTCCTGCTGCTCTTGTGGAGGGACCTCCAAATCAATGCAGAAAAGCACTTGCAAGGCAAAACCTTCCTTCCTCCCTCTCTTAAGAGATTAGTACAGCATCTTGCATGGTCAAAAATTTAAATGGGTTTAGTAGCAAGCTGGTCATATAACGCCTTGGAAATTGTAAGAACATCTCAGCTAGAAACTAAGGGCTACTTCACACTCCAGTATTTTTTTTCCTGCACAATATTTTTTTTCCTGCTTCACACTTCAGTATTTATTTCTTCTACGGACAGTTCCATGTGTCTCATGGAAAAAGTAGTTGCTGTGTTGTCTCTTGAGATACACTAGCATTTCCTACAGCGAGCATGTGAAGATTGGGCATTATACATGTGTCTTCAGGCACCTTTGTACATTCTTTTAGAACCTGATGCTGTGGGAGGGAGTGGTGAAAATGCTTTGTACATGCAGCAGTGTTTGCCACATAAATTGTGGAACTGCCCTGAGCAGTAAAAAGCAGGTACAACACATGTATGCAGTCATATATGGAGAATGCACACGTCTGTCTTGCTGCATATAACAACATTGTTAAGCCCAACTAATCATCACAAGGCACCAAATTTATTGGCATATTAGACGCACCGGCGTATAAGATGCACCTTCCTTTTGGCCCCGCTGTTCAAAGAAAAAATTTTTTTAAAGCATTTTCAGGGCACTTGGCCGCTTACCGCGTTGTTGTTTAGCACCTCCAATCTTCGTACCGCGTTGTCGCGTCCAGTGTCAGGGAATTTTGCGCAAGCGCCCAATGCGACTGCAAGCTCTCCGGAAACATCGGATGTTTCTGGAGGGCTTTGTAGTCGCGTCCAGCGTCTCAGCATCTGGGAGGCTCGCGTCTTTCTTGTAGAAGAAGCAAAGGTGTAGCATCTTCGAGCTGCTGACCGGAGGCAGCCCCGGAGGGGCCGTGATGCAGCCGGCAACGCGGGATGAAGATTGGAGGTGCTAAACAACAACGCGGTAAGTGGCCAAGTGCCCCGAAAATGCTTTAAAATGGCCAAGGGGGAGGAAGGTTTTTTTTAGTATCAGCGCACCCTACTATTTTGGGTCACAAATTTAGACAAAAAAGTGTCTTATACACCGATAAATACGGTAACTCTAAGCCATCTATGTAGTGCAAATACATAGAATACAAATTCTAGGCAATTGTTGCACAAGGTGTTTCCAGCAGTGGTGGGGAAATATTTTCAAGTATTTCAAGCATTTGTTCATAGTTGCCAAGAGGATTGAATTCATTTGGGGGAATGAGATTAGAGTGTAAAGAACTGTAGGCATGACCAGAGAAAGTGAGCTAGCTCTCTGCAATATTTTTTTTTACACTTATGGGAGTATAATCTTGTAATATTCTCTCTAGAGCAACATTGAAAATCAAAGAAACTCATTCATTTAAAATACTTGTAGAATATTTTTATTAATGGTGCTTTTTTGTGGTGCTATTCTTTCGAGTTCATAAGTCATCCTGCACTTACTTGGAGAAAACAACTTTGCTCTATCAAAGGTTTCATTTGTATCTTTCTCCCCAGGTTCCGGAGAAATGTGTGGAGGTGGCTGTTCTCATGCAGAAATCTGGGCATCTGCACAATGGCTGGACGTGCCTTAGTCCGGAGGAGATTCAGTTGGGAATTCAGCGGCAGAAAGAACGGAATGCTGAATCTTCTCAGTAAGTGCAAAGGGGCATTGGAGACTTCATTGCAAAGTTGTAATGCGTCGTGCGAAACCTAAACACATTTGCAAATAATTCTGACGTGTTGCTTTTCTTTGGTAGCAAAAAGGAAATGTAATGGCCACTTTGCCTGTCCCACAAGACCTTTCAAGTTGCCTGTCTGTGGGCTTTTATTGAAGAAACTGAAGAACAGTATGTAGGGGTTAGTTAAAATTTTGCTTGTATGATATCCTGTAGAAAGCCTCACATGTGTAGTAGTTGCCACACAGAGTTGAACACACCTGCACAAACGCAGGTGATATCCTGTATATTATTGAGATGTTGGTAACGTGTAATATTGGATTGCTCCTTTTCATTTTCAGAAACTATGAAAAGTTGGTTAACAAGCTGTTAGACTGTGTGGATCACAGGAATCTGTAAGTATGTCAGTGTGTGGGTATCTTTTTCAAAATGCAAATTGTGCTGTAGGTACTGAGAGACCTACAGGATTATCCTATTTGCCCGCTTACCCTAGGTAATCCCCCAGCCTGTGCAATGGGGCTACTCGGTTCTATGCCAGCTCTTCAGCTAGTGTAGGACTGAGCAGCCCCGTGTCAGGACTAGAGGCCTGGGAGGGAATACGGCATCCGCCACGGACGTCGGTCCCACCCTGCCCAGGCCCAATCCGCTCTCCCTCTGCTCCTGTTACACACCCTCCCTGCCCTCCACCAACCCCCGCGCCACTCGGAGCGACCTTACCTACTCTAGTATGTGCAGGCCCTGGATACAGTGCCGGCAGGACGGCACGGGCCTTCCTGCCGGCGCCACCTCCTCTCCGGGTGTTGGAACGTGCCTTGTGGCACGTTTGCAACATCCAGCGCTGCAGCGCCGGTGCCTGTAGCCCATAGGACTGGGCTGTTAGTGTAATACTTAGCTAAAAATGAAATATAGATGAAAATGAATTGATTTACCCAAGGAATGTTAATGAGTAGCTTCTGTTCAATTCAACTGGTACTTGGACATTGTTGGGATCATAGATTTAAGGACCATGTCCTCATACTTGTTGGGATCATAGATTTGAGGGCGATGTTGCACCTCTTGGCTTTTTACAGTGACATCACCTTTAAGTGAAAGCATAAGGCATTTTCTTGTCACTAATGTAACCTGTGGTTTACAAATGCTGATGCATTTGTCTCCCTTTAAAGCAATTATGCCTTAGCACCTCGGTTCTCAAAGTGGTGGGTCGTGACCCACCACTAGAATCGGATGTTGTCTCCTGCCAACTTAAGGAGTGGGAACTACATGGCGGTGGCAGTGATTACAGGGATTGCCGCTGCCGGTGGGGAAAAAAGTTTAAAAAATGCTTTAAATACTTACCGGGGACCCAGCAGGCCCTACCCCCCCCCCCATCTGTACGGGCGTAACATATCGTAACGTATCTGTGATACGACAATCCCCATCACAGATACGGGCGTAACGTTAGGAAGAAAACTCACAAGAGACCGTGGCCATTGAGCCCGAACAAATTTGAACTATAATAATATAGTAGATTTAACTTCTTCTTTTTTTACTCTGCAATCCTCCTCCCATTAGGGAGGCACTCAAGGTGGCTTACAATAAAAAATAAAATACATTAAAGATAAAAACTAAAATCAGAAAATAAAAATAATAGCGTCAGCAGACATGCCATGAAGGCAACAGAAAGCAAAAAATAAGCAGTAGTAAATCACAAGAAAGCCAAATGGAATAAAAAAAGTTTCTGCTAGCGTCTAAACTAAACCATGAAAGCAGTGACCCTGCTTCCCAAGGGCGGGAGCACCACCGAGAAGGCCCTTCCCCATGTTGCCATCAGATGCATCTGATGGCTGTGGATTGCATAGGAAGGAACTGTTATAGAAAGTCTTAACAACAAACTTATGAATCTTGCAATGTTTAGGAGAATGTTTTCCATCCTTCCTGGCATGTGCGTCGATTAGAAAAGAATTGTTAACTTGAAATTGATCCTTGACCATGGAAATTGTTGAAGTGCTATGAATTGTTGAAAGCTCCCCACCCCTAAAGCAGGGGTTGGCAACCTACGGATTCGACCCGCCATCCAAAGTCATCTGGCCCGCGTGGAACTTGGCTTGGGAGACATGCCGAATTTGCCGTGCGACAGACAGGGAACGGCAGAGCCACCTGCCCAGGCTTGCGGAATCCCTTTGCAACGACTCTGCAGTTCCCTGTCCGCATGTGGCAAATTTGGTGGGAGGCAAGCCCAAGCTTAGGTCCACACTGCTGCTTCGGGAGTTTGGCAACCCAGAAGTTTGGCAATGATGTCATCACCAAACGTCCGGCCCCTCTGCTGTAAAGATTGCCGATCCCCTTCCTAAAGCATCTAACTGACTTCCTTCTTTATTTTTATTTTTTAAAAAACTTGAATAGTTACATCTTGGTAGTAAAAGAGCTTTTTGTTGTACAAATGGGAGTTGAACTGATTGAGTACCAATAATGGAGTGGAGTGGAGTGACGTTATGGTAGCTAGAAGGGCAGATTTAGCAGTACAGTAATTTGGATTTGGTATCTTTGTTCACTCTGACCAGTAGGGTAAGTGGGCTTGTTTTTGTTTTTCAGCCCTTGGAAGTTTGAGCACATTGGCATTGGTTTTCTGTCCTTGCTCTTGAGAGATGACAGGGTGCTGCCTGTGAGAGCCATAAAATTCTTTGTGGAATGTCTCAACCATGACGCACTAGTGGTTCGCAAGGTAAAAATGTCAAATGGATTAACACATCTTACCGTGCAATCTTAAACATGTCTACTCAGAAGTCTCATTGTGTTCAGCGGGGCTTACTCCATGGTAAGCGTGCATAGGATTGCGCTGTTGTTGGTACTGGGCTCAATATAAGGGTGAATTCACATGGCTGCGTCCTTACATGTCAGAGTGATCTTGTGAAATGAGCCCAGCATGTAATGTGCTTCTATACCACTACATTCCAGATACACCTTAAAAATTAGTTGCCACAGCCCGATTCTGCCTAAGAAGCAGTGGCTGGCCTAAATGATTGGCTGCTGCATCCTAAGCAAGATGTGAGCCATGCATGCGCAGCCAGGGCTCACCTCAGGGGGACAGTTGTCCCCTTCCCCCGGTGTAAGCCCCGAAGGCCCCAATGGGCCTCCTCAGATGTGTGCCAACTCTAGCTGGTGCGCGTCCGGGGAGGCCGGACTTCATAGAAATAGCACCCCAAAGTTACCTTTTTGAGTTGCATCTGTGGTGCAAACTGATAGCATGAAGTGAGTCTCAGTAATTAATTGCTGTTATTGAACAGATGAGAAGTATTTTCAGAAATGACAGAAGAAAGTAATTGAGTAGAATAGACTTGGGCTGTAATCCTATGCACACTTCCCTGGGCATAATCTCCAGTAAACATAGTGGCACTTACTTCTAAGTAAGCATGCAAAAGGTTGTGCTTTTTAGTATTCTAAAGGGAGTTCAGTTTATATGCTTGTTTTTCAGTTATGTGGAGCTACTGTGTTAACCAGCAAGTTCTTCCGTCTAGGTAGAATGAGACAGAAATAATAGCCGCCTTGGGCATTTGCCTCGGCATGGGATAAGGCGGGATATAATTTTTTTAAATAAATAAATAAATAAATAAATAAATAAATAAATAAATAATGTGATATAGACTGAGCATGATATCAATGCTCCCCACTGTCATCTGTTAGTGGTCCACTCTCTGGATATCTTCTAATACGGTGGGAGTGGGTCACTATTACATTCACTTTTTTTAAAGGCTCATACTGATTGTACAATTGCCTGTACTAGATTTGTAAAATGCATGAAGTTTTTTTTTTCATCTTCTTTTCAGATGGCAATCTCTGCTGTAGCTGGAATCCTCAAGCAGTTGAAGAGACCTCAGAAAAAAGTGCCCATTTGCCCTTTCCAAATCAGTAAGTGACAAACAAAAAACAGTTTTAGGTCTGATGTTACCATATATAACCCCCCCCCCCAAAAGAACTTTTTTTATTGACTTGCGTATATATAAATAGTGTAAACATGTTCCTATTAATATGAAATGTTGAAAGATGAAAACCATTTTTATTTCCCATTCCTTTTAATGTTAGTTTAATTTTTAATGCTTTTATTTATAACTTGTGATTATTTTGGTCTCTGCTTTACACCATCAAGTGGAACCATCACGTGCATACTGGTAACAGACAGTGTGACTTTTGTCTTTGCAAAAAAGGTGGAGCCCCTCAGCCTTCTAATATCCAGGCTGGTGACAGACCTGACAACCAGTGGCTACATTATGAAAGTGCCAGTTTACCAAAGACTAAACAAGCGTGGGAGTCCTGCCATTTTGTGGAGAAAACACACTGGGGATACTACACCTGGCCTAAGTAAGTCCTGGCTTGCCTTTTCCCCCCTCATGGCAACCATGAAAGAGACTAGCCGCTTCATAGTCTTTTTCAAGTGGCCCCCTATTGGCATCATAGCCTGTTAGTCCTGTTTGATCAACGTTTTGTCCTGCTCATACATGATTTGATTGGAATGTCATTGGCAGCACAGTGTTTCTTCGTGTGTGGGTGTAGGGTGGTCTAAAGTTTTACTTGATCACACTCCTCTTTAAAAAAAAGAACTATGCTATGTTTTCTGTCCCTAGGCACTTGCTGCTCTTTGTCATTGCTATTTGGAAGTTGGGTTGACACAGGAATTGGTGTAACTACGATTTTCCTTTTCTCAAGAATATTGAAAACTGATGTGTGTTTTTTCCTTGCAATTTCTAGAAACATGGAGATCTATGCTTCTGTAGACCAGCAACCAAAGCTTGGGAGAAGCAGAGAGGAACTTTCCGAGGTAAATGTGATATTGAAAGTCTGTCATTGGTCAGATTTGGCAAATGTATGTATGCATTTTTATGAATGCGATTGAATTTGAATAGTCAATGGCCAACCTGGATTATCTTGATTCCACATTGATCCCAGTTGAAATAGGAATGCAAATGATGCTTTAACATAAACAAAAGAATTTACTGCTGACAAGTTTGCATGGCTGCTACAATCATGTTTCACTTGTTTTCTTTCCTCGTATGGAGATCTTAATCTGTGAATTCGAACGGTTTGAATATTTTCCTTCATTGGCATGTAGATAGAAAGAGAATACATACAGATCCTCTGGGCTGATTTGCACGTGTGCTTATCATTTGATGGCTATAATGTAAAATGATGACTTGCATGTGTGAATTGGGCACCATGGGTCTAATCCCACAAAACAGAACTCTTAAATCTTCTCAAATGTAAAGTTTGAGTGAAGTCAGTCCATGCATTTGCCTCCCAGAAACCAAGTGCATTAACAAAGTACAGGTGTCCCCCATTAGATACATTCTGAAACATTAAGTGAGTCTGCAGCACCGTCTAGTGGTCAATTTTGGTATAGCGCATAAAGCCTTGTTGTTGTCCTCCACTATCTTCCTGAGTTCGCTCATTTTCATGTTCGTTGCATCGGTGATGCTGTCTAACCATCTCATCCTTTGCCTTCCCCTTTTCCTTTTGCCTTCAATCTTTCCCAGCATCAGAGTCTTCTCCAGAGAGTCCTCTCTTCGCATTTTTGGCCACTGCTGAGTTTTCCAAATTTGTTGGCATATTGAGTGCAGCACTTTAACAGCATCATCATTTAGGATTTTAAGTAAAGCCTATACAGTATATAATGCGATGTAATACAGTGCAGTTGAAATAGGGAATGAATGGCAAGTACTCCAGCCGGGTCTTTTTAAATTCCCAGCCGATCAGCTGTTGGGTGCTAGATTAGTGCTTTGATGTTTAGCGCCAAACAGCTGATGGGCTGGGGATTTAAAAAAAAAACACATGTTAAAAGGGATTTTAAAAGGGCTGAGAGCTTCCTGCCTCCATTTTGTAATCAGCAGCAGGCTCAGGGGCAAGCAGTAGCGACTTTTTGTAAGGTGCTGTACTGGAGGTCCGTATATGCGGATCGTCGTTAAACAAACCATTGTTAACTGGAGGACACCTGCATAGTGAAATCTATTTGACGTAAATGCATGTGTGAATTAGGTCGCTATCATGGTAAAATGTGAAATTTGAAGAAGCTTGTGGTCACTTAGAGTGCATAGTTGGACAGATGAAGTAGCATTTTCTGGGTTAGACGATTGATTCATTCATTCCTGAGGCCTGATCCAGCAGGGCTCTTCTTATGTTCTTTATGTTCTATTCATATCATTTATCCATTCATCCACTGATTAATTTATATGTTGATTCATATACTAACTGACAGTGACTTTCTAGGTTTCAAGCAGGAGGCTTTTCCAGCACCTGTTACCTGAGAACTGGTGCCAGGACTGAACTTGGATTTTGACTGTCCAATCCTGTGTAACTCTTGCACCGTTGTAAGAGTAGATGCACCGGTGTAAGTGCACTTATTTCTGTGTAACTTGCCATACGTTGACGGACACAGGATGGACACCAGCGTAAACACACACACACCCCGGACACTGCACACGCGCAGTTCGGATGCAGGACAGATGCCAGCGCAACTCCACCGGTGCAGGGGGCATTCTGGGGATGTCCAGACTCCCCCGGAATATCCCCTGCTCCGGTGGAGTTGCAGCGGTGTCCGTCCCACATTCAAACTGAGCATGCGCAGTGTCCGAGGGGGGTTACGCCGTTGTCCGTCCTGCGTCCGTCGGCGTACGGCAAGTTACACTGCCATAAGTGCACTTACACCGGTGGATCTACTGTTACACCGGTGCAAGAGTTACACAGGATTGGGCTGTCAAACATGCAAAGCATGTACTGTACCATTTTATTATAGACGCTCCCCAAAGTTGATTTTTTTTCTTGGTATTATTTCAGCCAACCACTTTAGCATATAAAGAAAGATAAGGGAGATAACGCATTGCTATAGAAAATTGTCATATGAGGAGATCCAAGGCTGGGGGGATTTAAGGACACTGTCCTTGCCAAGAATGTGACAGTTCCAATCTCTTCCAGTTTGTCTATTGAGCAATTGCTCTGTGGAAAAACAAGGGCGATTGGGGGGTTATCAAGTGAGTTGTTGGGACTGATGTCCAGCAACTGACATCCTGGCTCTCGTTAGTTTCATAGGCACTCCAATTTTGTTCAGTGCTGATGCAAAATATGACTGCTGTGAAATGAGCAGCCCTAGTGAAGCATGGCTTGCACTGTGATTGAAGGCTGGAAACCTACTCCAAGTCTTGATTTTTAGGGTGCTGCGTAGTTGACATTTGAGACTACGAAGATTTTTTTTTTCTCCAGCACAACCCCTTTTCATTGTACTAATGAATCAGCGCTTTAGTAATTTCAGTACACTGTTGTTGTCTTACAGGCAGAGCAAGTCATTTACGATCATTTTTCTAATGCAAAGTTTGTTGAGCAGTTAATCAAGTTTCTTTCTTTGGAAGACAGAAAAGGAAAAGATAAATTTACCCCTCGCAGATTTTGCCTCTTCAAGGTAACTACTTTTCTGTTTTGATTACTTTCCTCTCCCAGAAAATGATCAAGTCTTTTTTCTCCTTTCAAATAGTACTGATTTGTTCTAAACAATGTTAAACATTTTACTGTTTTTAACAGTTAAAGTTCAACTGTTCAATTCCTTTTTGGAAAAGTAATGAGTCTTCTTTTAACAGGGCCTATTCAGAAATTTTGATGATGCCTTCTTGCCTGTTCTGAAGCCCCACTTAGAGCGGCTGGCAGCAGATTCCCATGAAAGTCCCCAGCGATGTGTAGCTGAAATTATAGCTGGTTTAATAAGAGGATCTAAACATTGGACATTTGAAAAGGTAAGTGTATTTTTGAGGATTAAACAAAACGTAAGTATGGAAATTTCAGTCACCTTACAAAAGCTACTTTGAATTCCTGAAAAAGAATGAAATATAAATAACAATTGGGACCTGCAACAAAAGATTGCACTCTATTTCTTCACCTCCTGCCCCTCTCCCCCGCTGCTCCTATTCAGGGCTCTAGTCAGCCTGAAACAGTAGCCTTATAGTGATATTTGGACCTTGCAGACCTCTTTTCACTGTGAGATATAGATATAGTGCTGAAGGCCTGAGATTGGACCTGGCTGTCAGCCCTGAATCTGGGTTAGCTAGCCGGTAAGGCTTTTCCCTCCACTAATGAGTGCCAGGTTTTGCTACTTAGGGAAAGGCAGTATAGAAATCTCCAAATAAATAAAAATTAGAATCACCAGTGAGAGAAAAGATGCTTCAACTTGGAACTAATATTAATGACTATTTGTACCTGGCTTTCTGACGGCGCAACCCTGCTTACAAATAGGCTGGCGGAGCGAGCATTCTGTCGGCCTAAGGAGTTGCGTATAGCACGTTTGCGGCTCCTTACAAGTAAGTGAGGCTGGCGCCGCTCACTCAGCCGCAGGCCCAGACCTGCGCCGCGCGCCGCAGTTAGGTCACGTGCCAGTCGGCGCAGGGACAGGGTGGGCAGGGGCAGCAAGGGAGGGGGCTATTGACCGACCCGGGCTGGGAGGGGGCGGGGATATCGGTGCTGAGTTGAGCCGATATCCTATGCCCCATCACAGCCCTGGCCGGCCTTACACATCTGAGGAGGCCCATTGGGGCCCGCACCGCTTACACCAGGGGGACAAACGTCCCCTTCCCCCAAGGTGAGCCCAGGCCGCACTGGTGCAGCCCACAATGGGCCTAGGATGCAGCAGCTGTCCCTTTAGGCCAGCTGCCACATCTTAGGCAGGATTGGGCTGTGAGCCTTTAAGACAGTATTCTATTTCCCCAAGGGTTTACAGTAGGCCTGGGGTGTCAGACATAAGGCCCGCCGCAGCTCTTTATTCTACCCACATGATAATTGGGCTCTCCCAATGCTGCCCTTGCAGCATCACCACTTCTGCCTAGGCTCTGAGAAGGAGAGACCAAAGGAGGTCTCAGAAGTCAAGGAACTTGCAGGGGAAGGGGCAGACCAAGAGGGATGAGAGGGAGAGACTGCTGATATGCTGGAAGACCCCAATTATCACACGGGCCTTCCTTTTAACAGGGCCCCTTCTGTCAGGGGCTCTCCCATATCTTGAAAATAGGATCAAGATGTGCACATTTTCTCTTCTGTCATTTGCAGCTAATGTGTTCCTATATGAGAATAAAGTGCTTATTTCTGGCCATCATCTGCTTAATGATGTCACTTCCAGCCCTCAGCAGGCACCATGAATGCTACTTGGCCTGCTACATGAAACGCGTTTTGACACCAGTGTTTGCATATTCACATCTATGAATATTTTTACCCTTGAAAGAGATTGAATACTGTGCTGAGAGATGTTATGGGTGAAACGTTTGCACACCCCCGTCCCCAACATAGTATCATCTTTGTCTGTCTTTTGTGCAGGTAGAGAACCTCTGGAAACTTTTATGTCCACTTCTAAGAACGGCTTTATCCAACATTACAGTTGAAACTTACAGTGACTGGGGGACATGCATAGCAACATCATGTGTAAGTCTTGTGCATGTTTAATTTGCTGTATTTTAAAAGCTTGCAAGTGTTGCCACTCGCCAGTTGTCTTATTCCCTCAGTTCTTCGATCAGATGTGTTGCAAGCCCTCATCAGTTACCTTGGAATAGTGAGGGAGGAAATGCCTAGTTAGGTAATCCATCTTTTCTCCCAGCCTACAGAATCTTTCCTTGGTAGAGATGTCACTCCCCTCCCCCTCCCCCCCCCCCCCCCCCCGTGTGTGTCACCCTTTGCTCTCAGTTTAACTTCTACTTTGCTTAGTTGCAGAGCTCTCTCATGCATGTTTGGTGCATGTGGGGCCAAGTTTGATCTTTGTTGATATCTCTTCTTTTGTGAGGCAGACAACTGACCTTGCCTGTCATGTGATCTAGGAAAATACTGCTATTCAATGATTGGGACTGGCTCCTTTTGTGACCTTTATAACCATGGCAGCCAATTTCAGATTTCACATTTCTATGGAAAACTGAGAAACTCTTTCTATGACTAAGCTTGCAATAAATTCAGTTGGACTTGGTGTGATATACTTCTGAGTAAACTTGCATAGAATCAGCCTATAAGGTTGCAATCCAAAGATGGGGTCAATTGAGTTTAGCTGACCTTAGTGTCCATCCACAAACTTGCAGTTGCCAGGTCTCTGCCCGGCAGCAGGATTTTGTCTCTGACTTTGCACTGCCCCTCCAAAATGCAGCGTATGGTCAGGGACAATTCCCTGCTCCTCTCCCCAGCTCCAAAGGTTGAGCTTGCAGGTGGTGATGTTTGGTTGTCCATTTGGCTGCTGCATTTGTGAAGTATTCGTTGTAAATGCAGTGGTCAAAGCAAGTCCTTTGACTCCCACCTCTAGTTTCAATCTGGAGAGCGGAGGTGAGAGGCTTGTTTTGGCTCTGTGCTTGCTGGGTGCTTAGAGCACCTTGCTTACTTAAGGCGGGTCTACACCGGACGAGACTCGGCTCGAGGCGTCCAGTCAAATTGTGTGCGTCCAGTGTAGTCCTAATTACGCTTGTCAGCGTTCGCCCGGTGACTGGTAGCGTCCCGACGCGGGTCAAGTGGAGACCAAGCCGACTTTTGCTGCTTCAGCCAACAATCAACCAATCAGAGGCAGTATTTTTGTCTGAGGGGTGGGACGCGGAGCAAACCCATCAACCAATCGGGCCAGATTTCAGGAATTCTCCACCCAATTCACTTGTGATATCTGGGTAAGGGGCAGGGCTTGGCGTACCCCCAGCAAGAGGTCTGCGTACCACTAGTGGTACCCGTACCACAGGTTGAGAACCCCTGTCTTAGAGCACAATCCTAGGCATGTCTACTCAGAAGCAAGCCCCACTGAACACAATGGGCCTTGCTTCTGAGTAGACATGCCTAGGATTGTGCTCTAAAGCTTAACAAGCTACACCTGCCCACATTCCTTCTCCTAAAGGTTTAGCATTCTGTCCCACTTGGAGATCTGGTAAGCCTACCTATAAGCAATATTTAATGTAAGTGAGTTTTTATACTGAACATGTTTAGAATACGCCATTTTGATGGTCACTCTATCTGGAGTTTTGCTGCTTGTGTTTTTTGAGAAATATACTGTTCAATAAAGCTACAATTTTATACAACACAAATGTTTGATAAATTGACTAAAAAAAATTTGATTAAAATTTTGATAAGACTAAACTGTCCTTTGTAGCGAGCTTTACTCACATTTCTGTTAGAGATTACTTGTCTTCTCCTGTTTTTTTTCTTAATACAGGAGAGCAGGGATCCCCGGAAATTGCACTGGTTGTTTGAATTGTTGTTGGAATCTCCATTGAGTGGTGAAGGAGGCTCATTTGTTGATGCATGGTAAAACTTTTTACCTCTTTATAGGCAAGACACAGATGGCAAGGGGCGAGTCAGGGTTACGTAAAACAGATAATTGTACTCTAGCATATTGTGTCGCAAATGCAATTCGACACACAAGGAAAATATTGCTGAAGCAAATACGGTAACTTCATTTAAACTGGGTGTGGTAGGGCAAATGTGGTGGTGGTATTGCAGCTGTGTCTAATGTTGTGATATGTTCACACACATGTAAACATATGTGAACTGATTTTTCAAATTGTGAACAATGTACAGTGGGACCTCGCTATCTGTGGGGGATCCATTCCGGACCCCCACCCATTCACGGATAGCGAGATTTGCATATGATGGGGTCAGCCTTTAAAAAGAAAAAAGCCCCAGAATCACTGTCTTACCTTTAAAAAGCCAAACTGCTGCTTTTTCAGGGCTGTAGAGAGCGAAATCACGCTCCTCCAGCCTCTTCCTCATTGCTTAATTTCCCCCTCCCTTCCCCAAGGTCACCCCAGAATGTACTGGGGCAGCCTAGGGAAGGGAGGGGGGAAGTTGAGCAACCAGGAAGAGGCTGGAGGAACACGATTTAGCTCTCTCTAGTCCTGAAAACAGAGCGGTTTGGCAGCCAAAAGGTAAGAAAATGCTATTTTAAACATATTTTAAACTCGCTTTGTCCACCATTTGCTGAAAATGGCATGATTGGTCATCTTTACATGAGCAAATATGCATACAAAGTTTGTTCATGCCGTATATAGGGTCCTTTGGAAAACAAAGTGCAGCTTTCTGAGTTATAATCTTATTCACTGTACATATGTTTTTCTTTTCTTCTCCAGCCGACTGTATATACTGCAAGGTGGCCTTGCACAGCAAGAATGGCGAGTACCAGAGCTGCTGCACAGATTGCTGAAGTACCTGGAACCTAAACTCACCCAAGTTTACAAAAATGTTAGAGAGAGGATAGGAAGGTTAGTATTCCCTTCTTAAATCCTTGCATTCTTGTTAGGGAGCATATTTTAAAATGATCTACCTGATCAGACTTTTGATCTACCTAGTAAGAAGAATTGTATGGTACAGTTTGATTTGAGTATCCTCCCCCCCCCCCCAAACACACACACAAACATCAAAGTTCTGTGATTTTTTTCCCTACAACCTTAACCCATTCAGCTAGGCTCCCCGAACATCTCCATGAGGTGCTGGTCTCTGTGTACAGGGAGATTAGTTTTTTAATGTGGGGGAACATTCATGCATACAAATGCACACTCCTCCGGCATTCTGAAGTCACTGTCATAAAAAGGCCTCATTACGTGATTCTTCTGAATGTAAACACCAGTTCTCAGATGAGCTTAGGAAATTGTGACGGTGTGTGTTCCTGAATTTTGATGGTGGGAAGCTTATTGTGACAGTTTATGAACTCTTAAGTGGACCTCAAGATTAAATGTCCGTATTCTTTGTTTTATGTAGTGTTTTGACATACATCTTCATGATAGATGTTTCTTTACCAAATACTGCTCCAACCAAGTCCCCTCACGTCCATGAGTTCACTTCCCGGATAGTTGAAAAACTCAAACCCCTTATGGAAGCGGATGAAGAAATTCAAAATCATGTTATGGAAGATAATGGAGTTGGAAATGAAGACGAGCGAACCCAGGGCATTAAACTCTTGAAAATCAGTAAGTGACTGTGCTAAACTGGCAGGAACCAAATTAAATAGTCAGCAGTACTTGGTTGAGAACTTAGGATGTCCTTCAAAGTGGATGCTAGTTTGAATCCTGCACTTGTGCTATTGTATTCTTTTTGACCTTGTGTTGAGCTGATCTGTTTGCCTTTCTCCCCCCCCCCCCCATAGTTCTGAAGTGGTTGATGGCAAGTGCAGGGAGGGCCTTCTCCACAGCGGTTACAGAACAGTTACAGCTGTTGCCATTGTTTTTCAAGGTACGTGGTTTGTTTAGTTTTATGTTTAAATTGCAGGGATGGGTTCTGAGAATATTAAGCCAAAACAGTGTTTGACAAGTGTCCCTGCTTCCACTTGTACATAACTTAAGAGCCATTCTCCTACCCTCGCCAAGAGTCGTCTTTGTATGAAGAACATGGCCACTTGAACTGTGCCTTTGCTCTTGCTGTGCTATTGTCTTCTCAAAGCGGGGGGGGGGGGGGCGGGGGGCGGCGGCTGCATTTAAAAATAGAGTGTGCCTTTTTGGCCCTACTCGTTTTCACCTGCAAGTTCTTCTCCCCTGCCCCCATTGCATGACACAATGCCTGTCGCACTGTGCAGAGCTGTAACAGGCATGCTGGAGCCTGTGCATATAGAACTGTATAGCCTTCCCTCACAACAGGCTATTTCATCCCATGCAGCCTTTTAGTAGAGCCTCGGCAGAAGCAGAGGTGTGTTTGTGGATGTTTCAGAAACGTTGCAAACGGGAATGGAAATGTTTGCAGTTCTCCTTCCTCCCTGACAGACATGCAAACTGTGGTAATCTCAGACCCAGTACTGCACTTCAGGCTATTATTTTACTTCAGTATGGTAGGGATGACTCATGTTCATACTGGAGAGGCTGGTATGCTTTGTGGCAGTTCCCAGTGTGCCCTGTATTGTATTAATTTTTACAAATTGAAGACTTACCTGGATCTTGCTTTCAACAACCCATCTTTGCTTAACCTCTCACGCTCTTGCTTTCAACAGATTGCTCCAGTGGAAAATGATAATAGCTATGATGAACTGAAGAGAGATGCTAAGATGTGCTTATCATTAATGTCTCAGGGATTGTTGTATCCTCAACAAGTGCCTTTGGTACTCCAGGTGCTAAAACAAGTGCGTGATGCTTTTCAAATTGTATCAATAAAAGCATTTCATGGTGACGTTCTAAATCTATGACGATAGCCCTTTGAGGGCATGATTGACTGCAAATACATTCTGCCTGAACACCCTAATTATTTGACAGGATGGTTGTGTGTATAGGGAGGGCCTAAATATGGGAAATGTCCCTTTGGGTGCAATTTGCTTTCCCCGGAGAGTACCCGCAGTATTCCACACCCACCTCATAGGCTTTTAAAAGCCTTGTAAGGATTTGGAAATTCTTTAGGAGGCAAGGTGTTGCTGAAGGGGATGGTGGTCAGCCGAGAGAAACATCATAAAAACACTGCCAGTTCCCACTCAAAGACCTTTCTTAGCTCAGCATCCCATTTCCCACAGTGGAAGTTATTTCCATTACTACTTGTAAGCTATGAAAAACTACTAGAGTCCTGTTTTTCATCATATGTTGGAAGGTGGCTTGATTTTCAACATACCTTTTCCTCTTTAAGAATTGGCTTCAAGTATGAGATTTTCATGGCCAACGATAATTCTCGAAGATAAAATGCCGGGATTAAAAGCCATGGCGGTGCTTTAAAATCTTAAATTAAAACAAAATAAAAACTCCGTTTAAAATGTTAAAAACAGTTCTAAAAGTTACAACGTTTCGGTCGTCCTTTGACAACCCTCCTCGGGTATCGGGCGCAGCGAGCTGCAGAGTGGTGAACGTCTGTCTCATAGATTTCAGTTTAAAAGACGTGCGCCAGCTAGAGCTCATTAGAACAGGCTGAGCGCCTGGTAGTAACCTGAAGAATTGGTTGTTTATTTTTCTGACTCTGCTCTTCTGTTTTGTGGTTTTGTTTTGTTTTGCAGACAGCAAAGAGTTGCTCCTGGCATGCTAGATACACAGTGCTAACCTACCTCCAGACCATGGTGTTTTATAATCTTTTTATCTTCCTAAACAATGAAGAGGCAGTGGATGATATTAGATGGCTGGTTATACAACTACTAGAAGACGAACAGCTTGAGGTGAACAAATATCTGTTGCTTGCATTGCTTGTCAACCCCGGCAAGATTCATGTTATGTTGAATAAACGTGGGGCTTTGTAAATTTAAGCACAACCCAGCTGACTAAGCATCTTTAAGTCTCACTGATTTCTGTGGAAGTGTTGAGTATATGCTTTTTCAGTTACCGTTCTAGATTATGAAACTGTCCGTTTAATTGGAAGCTCTTCCACTAGTTGTTGTGCTTAAATTTTTAGATGTGCAAAACTAAAACAGGGCCAGTCTGTAGGTTTACCATCCAAAGGTTTCAAAATCCTTAGGTGGCCTATGTTGGTCCTTTATGGAGATTCAAGTCTGCATAAAAACCTCCTGAATGCCATCTTTTGATTTATAAACTATAAAGTGTTGGGGAACCTACAATGTGTTCGCACTATTTCCCCCTCCCCCTTCTTTTGCTTGCCACCTTAGCCTGGTGAAGAATCGTATAGGATTTGAAAACTTGTTCCTTTTTGTTGGTCCTAATAAAGGCGCTACACTCTTTTGAATCTGAAGGTTAAAGACAGGGCACATTAAGGAGGAAAGGAAAAGGGAAGGAGAGTTAAGCATGAAAACCAAGGTGAACAGATGTGTCTGAAAGAGGTGTCTCGGTGTCAAAACAGAAGAAGAGGCTTGGTTGTCAGGTGGAGGGCTGTTCCAGTGAATAGGGATCTGCATGGGAAAAGGGATGCAGCAGTCAATAGGGAGTGCAATTTTAGGCTGAACAAGAAGACTGGTACATGAAGAGTGAGGCATCCAAGGAGAAACAAAGGAAGATATAGAGGAGATAAGACCAGTGTATAACCGAAGGTGCCATTTCACCTGCAGTAAAGGGTTCCCTTTACTGTCCGCAGTGGGTTAAACCGCTGAACCATGAGCTGTCGATCGAAAGGTCGGCAGTTCGAATCCGCGACGGGGTGAGCTCTCGTTGCTTGGCCAGCTCCTGCCAACCTAGCAGTTCCAAAGCATGTTAATGTGAGTAGAAGGTAAACAGCGCTCCGTGTTCCAGCCGCATGCTTCGCGCTGCGGCAAGGAGAGTCATGCCGGCTACATGACCACGGAGGCGTCTTTGGACAACGCTGGCTCTTCGGCTTTGAAATGGGGATGAGTACCACACCCTAGAGTCAGACACGACTGGACTTAATTGTCAGGAGTCACCTTTACCTTTACCTTTATATTTACTATGCTGTGGTCCATTAGATTCTCATATACTCAACCGTGGTATTGTTTAAAGCATATGCTTAAACCTTCCTCACCAAAATAAATGGGATTTGAAAGTGCTTTCCTTTGGCTGGCTCATGGTCTTTGTTCTCTTGCACTGTTCTCTAAACAATAATTATGTTTATTTTTGCACTGTTGCCAAATGCATTTCTTACTGATCTCTTATGCCTAGTCAACTGTAAAAAGTCAACTGTATATTTAAAAACCCAACATAAATGTGTTTATCATGTGCTGACTGCTGCTATCACATGATTCTATGGTTAGAGAAAATGGATATTATGGACAAACATTGTTCATGTGAAATGTCAGTCAATTGAGGCAAATGAAATAATTGTTAAATTACTAGGGCTGTTTCACTCTTGGCTGCAGAGGGATTTTTGAAACATGTTTCCCATCCAAGGCTGAATTTTGGAAAATGCTAGTTTGTGCGACAGTCCATCAGAAAACCTTAAAGACATTTTAAAAGTAGGTTTAATAGTTGCCATCTTCAAATTGCCCCTCGAGGACCTTTTATTTCATGCTCCAGTGTTTCTGAGCTGAGAATGCTACTGAGCCTGGCATCCTTCTACGGCTGTGACAGGAACATTCATCCAGCAATCTTAAAACAAAACGAACAGAAAAACCTGTGTGCTGTTCTTTCTTTAATAGCAATGCAAATGCGTGGGGATAATTTGTAGAACAAATTTGCAAATAGTCAGATGAATAAGTGTGTCCTTGCAGAACAGCAGTACAAATCAACAAAACGCTCATTTGTGTGTAGTATATCTTGTGACCATGTTGCTATGGTAACCTTGCTTTGGCAGTGGCTGTAATCTTGATCTTCCTTCCTCTGAGAAGGCATGCTCTAGGATTCTGGTCCCTGTTCCTCCAGTCCACAATTGGGTTTGCCAGATGACTGATAGGCGACACAGAATCAGTGTTTTAACCACTTGAACACTGTGGAAGCAGAACACTGTGTGCCCAGCGAGGACTGCTTAAAACAAGCAAAACACTCAGACTTCCTATATTTTTTATCTTTAGGGTAAATCATGCTACTCTCCTTTAGGTGCAAGGGATTCAGACAGAGAATGTTGGTAACACAGTTTCATTAGATCTATGTAAAAGAAAATGTATTTTGACCTAAGAGTGAATTGACTTAGGAATGAATGAATGCAGGGGATCAGTGTCCTAACATCTTGTTCTTGTGGAAAGTTCATAACTCATTCACAGAAGGAGCAGTCAGTTCAGACAGCTTTCATTTGGAAGGTATACTGACCAGAAAGGCTGTTTTAATGGGCAAGAAGGCAAGTGACTAATGGTTCAAAGAGAAGTTTTTAGTTAGGCCAGGCAGACCAACATTGAGATTCTATGTTAGGAACCTTGGGGCACTAGGCTGCTCCCTTCAGAAATATGCGTGTACGTGAGAAGGCTTTGACACACTAGCTCAGTAGCACACTGTGGCTGCCCACCTCTTGCATGGTCCTGCAAGTGGAATAGGCCAATAGAAAGTGGGAGTTCTGTGTTCGTGTCTCGTATCTCCTGCTGCCTCTTCTTTTCATGTCCCCAGAGCAGAAGTGCCTTGCATTGCACATATAGGGAAAACTGCATGGCATTATGTGAGATACTGCATAAACAGGCTTTCCATTCCTTGTAATGCTGGTGTTTTGCCTGTGTGCACACCCCATGGGGAGTGGGAGAAACATTTATGGAAATCTTCTGCACCCAGGCGCTATGCCTTTGGTGGGACTGGTTTCATCATCCTTTGTCTTCAGATGATAATATGTAGTGTTAATTACAGTGGTTGTGTTCGTCATCAAGCTGATTTAGCCTGCGTTTTGGAAGTTAACTGACTGAATTTTCTAAAAGCTCTTTGCTTGCATCTGTGGCCTGGGCATGAGGATTACCCTGTTACTGCAAAGAGTTTTGTACATTGAGGAAAAGCCACTGCCAGGTCATGGTTAAGCTCAGCTGTAAGAACTAGAATCTACATGTCAAGGGATGTTTGCATCTTCTTGTCTCCACAGTCAAACATGGTGGCTATGTAATAAATGTAACTTTAAATAGTGCTTATGATAGTAGGTATTTTTGTTGAGTATCTTTAGGTTTTGTGTGTATTACTGCTAGCTATCAGATTTTAATTTTGCACTAATTTTTTTTGTTATTTTTGACCTTGTGCTTACTGTAAGTAGCTGTACTGATTCTACTATGGTTTCTTGCCATCATTGAGGTCCGCAATATGTTTGAATAAAGTTGTTTACAGTCTCTGAGACCAGGCTTCCACATGTATGGAAGGGGCTCACTCAAGAATTCCACACCTGAGATCCAAGGAACAGATTCCCTTACCTGATGTCTACTCAGGTTCTGGCTGTCTTGGCCACAGCAGTGCCCACCCTGCTCCAACCAGTACAAGAGCTGAGCAGATTAACAGTGTCCTAGTCAGAAGAAAGGACTGCTGCACAGTTCTTTCAGGCCAGTTGTTTGTGAATACCTCTTCAGTTGTTCAGAGAACCTCAGCAATGTTGACTAGAACTGTATTTTTGATACAAGTGATATTTTATAACCACCTGATAAAGCAGGGATAAAATTTGAGGGACTTTTTCTTGCATGTGTTACGTCCGCATGAATCTGTTGATCTTTCCTGAAGAGCAGCAGTGGTGTCAATGCTGTCTTTCGAGTTGGATAGATTTGCTTCAGTAACAAGATGCCCTTGACTGATCCTAGGTGAGAGAGATGGCTGCCACAACACTGAGTGGCCTGCTCCAGTGTCACTTCCTGGCGATTGACGAGCACATTCAGACTCACTTTGAGCAGCTCTGCAAGAGAAGACTCCCAAAGAAGAGAAAACGAAACCTCGGCACCATAGTGGATACTATTCCCCCTGCAGGTAAGTAGGGGCTCACTCAAGAGAACACCACTGCGTCAAGAAAGACTTGTTCGCACTGTCTTTGTCCTAACTTTGAATAGGTATTTTCTCATGGCTCAGGCCAAGTTCCCCATTTCTGACAGAGGTCTGGTTTGGAACAGTGGAGAGGGTAATGTCAGCTGGAAGTCCTTTTGAGAGTCTGTTGATGAAAGTTGGAGTCAGAAGCCAGCAAGATGATCCAGACATGGCAGCTGGTGATAGAAGTGACGTGAATCCAAAGTCACAAGCGAAGTCCAGCAGAACAGGCAGTTGCATGAGACCAAGGACACCCAGGCTGGGAACAGAGGCATGGAAAGGCAGAAAAGGACCTTGTGAGCTCGCAGTCAGACGGACAGTTTGGGCAAGATCTGGAACCCTATGTTCCTAGCAGGATTTCCAGTGACCAGTAAGAAAGGTGACATTAGGCAAATTGCTCTCTTTTAGCCTGAGGTGAATGATTGAGAGTAAAAAGTGGGATAAGAATCTGAAAGCACTTTGTACAGTAACAAGTGCTATGAAAGTTGCAATTTTTGAAAAAAAAGGACCTTCATGGAATGTGCTGCAGCAGTGGGAACATATTTAAAACCTCATTTCATTCATGCTTTTAATAGTTTCAGATGGTTTGAGCACTCTCCAGGGGGACCTTGGGCAGTGAGCAAGTAGAGACTTCTCCTCTCGCCTGATAGAACAGTAGCCTGCCTGTTGTCATTGAGGAAAGAGAGGGGGAGTGGAGGAATGTTTCTTTTTGCCACGTTATGTCTGGGGCATTGCAGAACATTGGGAGTAATTAGTAGAAGACTATTGGCCAACCTGAATTCCATCACCTAACTCCTAATCACTGTGCAAACTCTGACTGTGGAGCAGGAGGCTCTCATACATTCTTGTCGCTTCTTACTCACTCATGCTTGTGGGCTGAAGTTCTCTGAGCACAGCTCTCTTCCATGATGCAGTCAGGCATGTTCACTGGGAGTGGCATGTTTGTTGTTGTTGTTGTTGTTGTTGTTGCTGTCTGCCTTCCCTCTGCCTCTAAACTTGGAAGCGTTGGAACTACTGGGGAGGGAACCAAGTGTTATGGGCAGCTCAAATCTCTCTTCCTTCACTTCTGCTTCCAGGTGTAGAGAGCCAGAAAGGATTTTGTAGGCCACACAGTATCACTCTGGAACGCCTCCTCAGCTGACCTCAGAGTACAGGGAGATGCATCTGAGAGAGGTGGCACTCCAGAGTCCTACTGCTTGGCCTGCCGAATTCCTGCCATCGAAAGCTAGTTGCTCTGTAGAGGCACCCTATTTATAGCACTTCTGCCAAGAGAGGCCTGAACAGTCAACTCATCGAGAACCTTTTAGAAAGACATGGCAGGTGGTGTGCCTGGCAGCAAGTGTGATATTCCTCGCCCCACACTTGTGCTCTGACTTGGTTGGGTTGTTTCCTGTAGTGGTTATGATGGTTTTATGTTGTTAAAGTTTAAAATTAAATTAATGTGTAAAAGGTTTCATTTTTGATGGGTTGTTTTAGTCATATGAGAGGCCCAGCTTTAGGGTAAAAGGCAGAATATAAAAACAAAACATAAAAATAAACCCCACCCAATAACTTTTGTAACTTAGAATCAGAATGTTATCAATGCCTAAGCAGTATTTTATGTAAGGAGTTTCATTATCACACCATTCTTTGAAAAGGGCCTTTTGGTTATTCCATGTCAATGGAGCCGAGTGTCTATGCTTTCTGGGAGTGACAGTGATTTATATGTAGAAGAATGTTGCTTTATAAAGAATTACTGGCTTGGTTTGTTGCAGATTTGGTTAAGCGCCATGCTGGTGTGCTGGGACTCAGCGCATGCATTTTGTCAAGTCCTTACGACGTACCCACCTGGATGCCTCATCTTTTGATGGATCTTAGTGCACACTTGAATGATCCTCAGCCTATTGAAGTAAGAATAATCTCTTATTGCATCCACTAGGACCTCCTCATTAGAGCCTTGATAAGATGGATGATGATGATGCATCTTTGTAGTATTCTGTTCTCCCCGCCCCACACAATGCTGCATTTTGTTTAATAACCTCCTTTTTTATGCTATTGGCTGAAGTCAGTCAGAGCATTACCCTAGCCCTCCTGGTCCACTGACCACATGCTATTAAACCCTCCCCGCCCACATCAGTTCCCTGATACAAATCTCTCTCCCCTCACCCCTAGCTATTAACCAAAAAGAGAAACATACAGGTATACGCTTCTTTCTATGGCACTGCAGCGCCGACACGGATCAGGGCATGCTGCAGCTCCTTTTGGGCAAGAAAAAGAAGTTGCAAACTCTCATTGCTGAGCTCCCATGTCATGACTAGTTCTGCATACAATGTGTACAATTTAGAGGTGTTTGTCAGGTGCATTTTTAAGGGAATGTTCTGACTTAATCAGTTTGCATTTTCAGCACCTGGGTCACAATCACAAGGCTGAAATGGTTTAGGACCATTGGGGCTTTTGTGGTTCATTTTCCAGCTACCTTTTGAAACATGAGCAGGTGGCAGCTCACACCCTGTGAAACTCCTTGTCACATAACCTGTATCTGTTCCCCTTTTCTGGAGACTGACTGACTGGAGGCTTTTTCAACAAGCATCTCCTGGGTTCTCCCAATTTCTGTTATCCTCTCTGATCATTTTGCTGGCATATTGTTGATGTGTTTGCTGCTGTTGGGTATTTAAAAAAATGTTTTTAATGAGTTCTGGAAACTGCCCTAGTGGGTCAAAGGCAGGGTATAATTTTTGGATAATCATTTGAATGCTACGTGTCTACATCAAAAACCAGAACAGGAATTACAGCAACAGTGTGCATGTTTTTGCCTGTGCCAGCACAGGATGCTGCTGCTTTTAAATACACTGTCTATGTATATTTGCTGCTTCCTATGCAGATGACAGTAAAGAAAACTCTGTCTAACTTCCGGAGGACTCACCATGACAACTGGCAGGAGCACAAGCAACAATTCACTGATGATCAACTGCTTGTCCTTACTGACCTCTTGGTGTCACCCTGCTATTACGCGTAATGAGGTGAGATTATGTTATGCTCTTGAAAAGGTCTTCAAGATATCCAGCTGGGCATGGCAGGAACTCGCATCACAAGGGACTGGGTATTGTTTTATGTTCATATTGCACCTCCGGAGTTCAGGGTGGCTGAACTCCTGGTTATTTCCTCCCGTGTTTAATCCTTGCGAAAACTTTGTGTGAGGTGGGTTAGGTTGAGATATGACAGTTGATGAGATCACCTGGGGGAGCTGACGAAGCAGGAATTTGAACCCAGGTCTCCCTAGTCCCAGTCCAATGCTCTAACTATGACACCACACTGTCTCTCAATCACTTTTCATTTTCTCCTACAGGAGTGTCTCTAGAAAGCTCAGTTCTAAATTAAGGAATGTTAGAATTGATGGCCCTTCTGGCCCAAGATAGGATAAATCTTGTAAAGGTGAATTCATACGGTGTAGCTGGAATGCTTATTGATACACTAGCAAGCTGCAGACCACTTTGATGCTACAATTTTGATCTAAGGCTGTTATGACCGGCAGTTAAACTTATTGAAAAGGGTAAATGTGAATATGACCGTGAATATGACCTTGTTACCCGTTTTACCCTTTTCAATAACTTTGATGCTAGTTCTCACAGTCTGTTATCCTTGGATTTGTTTACATAGAAGGATGAAACATGTTCAAAGAACTCTTAGTGGGTGGGGGACGACGACTTGTCTTGGTTCTATTTTATGTTAGAGCAGCGGTTCTCAACCTGTGGTACGCGTACCCCCAGGGGTACGTGGACCGCAGGTTGGGGGTACGTGAGATGCTCCCTGTTATCAGCTGCTGCGATCAGCAGCTGATAACGAGCAGTAGAAAATGGGTTTTTTTCCCCCTGAAAAGTGCTTTTTTCCGGCAGCAGAAAAACCACTTTTTTGGGGGGGGGGGTGCACTTTTGGGGGATAAGTGGGACTTGGGGGCGGGGGTATGCCAACCTTTGGGCGCCTGCCTAGGGGGTACGTGGACCCCCAAAGGTTGAGGAACCCTGTGTTAGAGCAACATTGGTCAATATCTCTGCTATTACCGTATTTTACGCTCCATAGGACGCATCGGTCCATAGGACGCATGCATCCTATGGAGCATAAAATAGAGAAAAAAAGGTTTTTACTTACCTGGGCTTGGGGGCACTTCGGGGAGGCCTGTGGGGGCTTCGGGGAGGCCTGCGTGAGCCTCTGCAGGCCTCCCCGATGTTCAGTTCGGCCGAAAACAGCGATTTTCGGCCATTTCCAGAAATGGCCAAAAATCACTGTTTTCGGCCGAACTGAACATCGGGGAGGCCTGCAGAGGCTCACGCAGGCCTCCCCGAAGACCCCACAGGCCTCCCCGAAGCACCCCCAAGCCCAGGCTTCGCACCATAGGACGCACGCTTCCCCCCCATGTTTTTTGGGGGGAAAAGTACGTCTTATAGTGCGAAAAATGCGGTAGGTAGAGGTGGGAATTAACAGTAAACAGGCAGCAGCCTGAGAGTAACCAGCAGTAGTGGGAATGACATTTGATTAAGGGGCTGGTTCAGTTGTTACCCTGAATTACCACAGGTAAGGCCGTCCCCCTTTGACTAGAATACAGGAACCAGCCCCTTAATGCCGGACTGTGAGAACTAGCATCAAAGTTGTCCGCAGCTTGGTAGTGTACCAATAAGCATACCAGCAACACTGTATGAATTCACTTTATTCACAAATATACTCTAGCTATTTGTTGGCTCCAGCAAGGGTGGTCTGAGCAGCTGGTCTTCCTTAGCAGCTGGGAAGGAGAGGTGCAAGGGAATATCATAGTGACAGATTTCTCATTCCAAACCCCATTTTCAGGATAGACACGCATGCCTTTGTTTTTGCTAAACACAGATCTGAGCTCTCATTCTGTCATTTTCGTTTGTGCTTTTCTCTCTTTCAGGTTCTTAGAAAAACGAGGGTCTGCTACCATTTCTGCGAAATAAAGGAAACTCAGAACTAATTTATTGTGTATAGAACCCTTTTGGATTTGGTAATTTTGAGGCTTAAGGATGGAATTCTTTTCAAAAGTTGCATACCTTAAGTCCCTACAGGGAAGATTCTGTTAATTGAGGATTTCTGCTCTGCTGGGGAGAGGGGGTGTGACCAGTATCTGTTTTCGAAGGGCCCAATCATGAATTTTTCATGTGAATACCTTGCATTAGCATAAAGCCCAATTCTTTTCCTTCTCTTGCACACTGACACTTTTCATTTTCTTCATATGTACTCCTTACCTTGGTTATATGCGACACAAATGAACTATCGGACATATGTTCCATCACTCTGGAGATTGAATTTAAGTGCTCCAGTTTTGGGTGCTCAGACTCTTCATCTTATCTGCCTGCAAGTATGAATGTCCATGAATTGCAGACATTTGCTTGTAAGAGTCTTCCAGAAATTCGCTTTCTGCCCCAATTTCCAGCTCCCATGAAACACTAGGCTGTGCAGAACTCTGAGCTGAGTTATCTCCGCTGGGTTTAAGTCTTACTTCTAAGCAAGTATCTTTGTGTTTGCCTAGACATGTACAATGGAGTCCAGAATTTTGCATAATCCATGTGTAAGACCCAATGACTAACCCTCAACTTTTGCCCATCTTTGTAAGTGGCAGTCTGTGGCTCTTTTCAGTTCAATAGAACCTTTGGGAAATGGTGATGGCTTTTGGCTCTCAGCAGTTTTATTTCATAGAATGAAGTATGCACACATGTTTCTAGTGAGTGGCTGAAGACTTTTAAAATGAAATTTACTAAGTCCCACACCTTTCCATTCACTCTACCTTCCCATTGAAGAACAAATATTTAACTTGCTTAAAAACAGAAGTACTGTATTTCTCCTTCCTCCACCCCAACCCCTTTTTGGCCTGCAACTCTGGTGGATATTGGCTGGCTATTTCACAATATGTTCAATATGTGTTACATAGATGTAAAAGATTGTATAAAGTGTAGAGACACCGCACTGGCAAAAGCACTGTACAGTTTGCAAAATTTTTACATAATCCCATTGTGAGATTAACTTGTAAAGAATCACACTTTTAGGTGTTAATATAGTGCTTTCAGCTTTTGTATCTGATTCAAATGCCAATTTCTTCTGGTTTTTAATATTCCCTTCCCCCTTCTTTAATGAGAACGTTTTAGGTTTTTGGCTTGATTTTCATTTACGTATCTGGTTAGCAAGTCTGATTTTTTTAAAAAATGTAATATCTGCCCCGTCTCCCTCCCTTTAAGAATGCAAGCAATGATATATACTGACTGATGTGTGGCAAATTATAGAGTGCAAGAGTATCTCCATGCTGGGAAGAAAACCCTCTGAAAATTGTGTGTGTTTTCATCGTTCTGCACATCCTGTACTTTATTTTTTTGTAAAACAGGAATAATCCATTTTTGAATCACTTGCGTGCTGGGAGAAACCATACCAGGGATTTTAAAAGCACAGTAGTGTAACTAGTACAGCATCTCATGAGAGTCGACACACAGAAAGCAACTGATGTATAGCATAGTGCCAAAATGCTGCCACCTCTTTTCAGTTGTGTACTTAGTTTGAAGCTGAATAAATAAGTTGTTTGTAAGATCTCTGTGTGTGGTTTTTCTGTGTCATTTTTTTTCCTTCAAAGCTGGATTCTTCCAAGATAAGTACTTTCACTTGGGGATATGAGAGAAAAACCTATTGGAAGCCTTTTGGAGGATCAGAGTATCCTTGCGTACAAATCATGGATCCACTTCTTGTTGTGTAGGTAACTATCCCGGAGGATTTGCATTCATAGAGAGGAGATGGGCCCTGGGTGCAATCCAGTGAAAGTTGCTCTTTGTTGAGTGCCAGATCACATGTCCACATTATTAATCATGAATGACTTCTGAAATTCCCTCTTGATTTTGTTGTTCGGTTTTTAGGCTGCCTGATTCTAGACACTCCTAGAATTTCTCAGCTGTGTGAAAGGCATGCAGAACATAAAAGGTCTAGTTATTGTTGAACACATGGAGTCGCACCTTATTTCAGTGACAGCGTACAAATTCAAAATGTTTCAGTTTTCGAAAGATTCATCATAATTGAAGAGGTTTGTGGGCTTTAAATGTGAAATTAGCCTGTCGGGGGTTAAAGATACAGCCAAGTTCCTTTTTAAAAGAAAGTAAAATAACTATAGATTGTAAACCCCTCAGGGCAGGGACTTACCTGTTTTGAATTCTGTAAAGCACCAGGCAAATGAGCGAACTCAGGAAGATAGTGGAGGATAGGAAGGCCTGGCGGGATATGGTTCATGGGATCACGAAGGGTCGGACACGACTTAATGACTGAACAACAACAACAAAGCACCAGGCACATGGATGATGCTATATCCTCAAAAAAAAAAAAAAAAAACAGTGCAGAAAGGTTTTTTGTGTGTGCTTAGTACACAAATTGGTTTTGCTGCATGCAATTATTTTAGGGGAAGAGAAGGGTAGGTTCCAAGCACAGGAAAAGGGATTGAGCCCTGCTGTTCCTTGTTCCCATGGAGATCTCTTTGCCCCAGTTCATCGTCTTCGCTTCTTGAAGACAAGATCTGCGTTCTAATTTATGTTGTGCATGCCATGTCTTTTTATGTTGTGCATGCCATGTGCTGGAATATTCAAAGGGGCCTGGCAAGAGCTGGGCACAACAATTCTGTGCAATCCTATTTTAGTTTTGGAAAATTCACCCAGACCCATGTTCGGACCCTTGAATTCTGTAAAATCTGTTAGTAATCCACTAGAACTGCCAATCCCTTGCGTATCAAATCTGGACCAATAAATTGGTTATCGTAAGACACTGTCATTGGACTAGAAAGCAACATTCAATCCTAATGTGTAGTTGTAGGATACTCTGTATTAGTGTCAACCCCCTCCCCCCCCAATCTAACTTGCATATGCCAGAAATTATGGTGCAGTTTCCATACTGTTCTGGCCCCTCCGGTTATTGATGCTGTGGAGGTTCTGTGGTTGGTTATAGGAAAATAGTGGACTTGGATAACCTAAGATGAACTGATGCAGCAGAGCTCTTGTGTTCACGTGCATGTACTGGTGGAGGATTGTTTTTAATGAATCTACGGTAATGTGTGCAATGTTTTGCCCATCTAGAAAAAGGACTACACACAGACTTGTACAGCCCTGAAATCATTGTACGTTACGGTCTTGAGTTCTTCATTAGTCCTATAGGAAAGGACCTGTGCACTTTTCACAAGTGTAGGAAAGAGAGAATTTGGTTTAACTTTAGCATGGTAGGATATACAGGTAAAATAGCCATGTAAAAGAAAATCCAGCAGAGATAAAAACTGCTGGTTTAACTTTATTTCTATTCTGCTTTTAGTACAAAGTGACAAAGCAGTTTATAAACTGAACAATAGAAATACACCAAGAACAATTTAAAAATATGTGATTCAAAACAGCAACAAGAAGCATCCCATAGAGCCGAATGTTTCCTGGAAAATAATACCTTGACTTTCACTGAAGATGGCGTTTGGTGGGTGGGGTGCTGACATCTTTCTAGAGCAGCACCATGCTTTCAGAGTATGGTGCTTCTGCTGAAAAGGCCCTGTTTCTGGTACACGTCAATCAAATTTGTCAAGGGCAGGCCAGAAAGCAAGGCCTTTATGGCTGCTGATCTAAAGGCCTAAGGCTGCAGTTTCATAGGCAAGGAGGTGGTCCTTAAAGTAACCTGCTCCCAACTTGTTTAGAGAGCTTTTAAGGTCAAAACCAGCACCTTCAAATTAAGTCTGAGTGGATTAATAACTGGTGCGGTATGCTGCAGCTACTATGCCCCAGTCAACCATCTGATGGCTGCATCCTGCACCAATTGAAACTTCCTAATATGGACTGCCTTCAAGTGGGCAGGCCCACTTGAAGCAGATCCACCCAATTCCCTTCCCACCACTTCCCATTCCTCCATGCTTTCTCGTCTGCTCCGCCGCCTCCTTTTTTCAATCCAGGGCATGAAAAGACAGAGAGAGGCTTCCCCCATCAGTCTTCTACCTGAGGTTACAGTTGGCCTCATGGATGGACTGCCGCCCCCCATGCTACTGCTCCACTAACCGGGAATGATTAATATGAATTAATGGGTGGTGGTGGTTTTGGCCTTGCAATACTGATGTCATTGCTTGTATGTTCATTTTTAGTCAACATGCTTTTCTTCTTTCTAGAGGAGTTTTGTAGCTTATTTGGACTTACTGAAATTTTTCAAGACTCCACTATCCCCACTTTCATTCAGCTGGAATCTTAAAGAAATAGCCTGCAGGTGGTACCATCGTGTTTGGGCTTTGGTGGGTTCCCTTTCCTTTTTCAAAATGGGTTTGCTTTGCTACATGCAGTACACATACATAGCTAGTGTAAGTAATTTGGAGTTGTCATTAAATCCCAGAGTGCTACCCCCTTGGTCTACCACTTAATTTTTTCCTGTACCAGTACATATGATGACTATATGTTCATCTGATTTGTTCTGACATTGTTTTATTATGATTGAAGGACCAATGAGTGAGTGAGAAACTCTGTAGGCAGCTGTTGCTATAACACATGAATGCAAATCATGTACAAGTTGCTCGCCAGAATTAAAAAAAGCTAAGGTTGCAGCAAAATTGTAAGTGGGAAAAGGAGCCCCATCCCCAAAGTTTCAAGGTAACGTTTTCCCCCTTTCTTAGTATAGCTCTCCCTGTACCGCCAAGGAATACATGCCTGATTACATTCCAATGTAGGCGGCTGCCAGGCTCAACTAAAATCTTACATGGGGAAAAAAGCAAGCTTTTGAGTTCCCCAGAACTCTTCTTCAAACTGAAAGTTAAACAAAACAACGGGAGGGAGGAGAGAAAAGGGGCATGATGTTCAACCCCCCAATCGCTATTTTTATTTATTTTATTTAAAGAATTTATATCCCGCCTTTCTCCCAGCAAGGGCACTCAAGGCGGCTATTTTTTTGTTAGAAATGTTTGTGCACATGCACGTGAAACTGCAGAGCTATGTGCTGCACTGGAATTGCACCTTCAGACGACAGTTGGCATGGCAAAACAAAACAATAGAAACATGCACACAAGCTATGTGTCAAAATGCTGCCACTGCCATCCTTTCAGACCTGGAGGAGCGGCCGGGCCGAAACCGAAGGCGGTAAGCGACTTTCTACCTCAGACCAGCGGTGCCTCTGACTACGGCCGCGACCTCATCTGAAGAACAAATCTCAAGAATGTTTGTTGTACATATTATATATGTGCAGCCGGCTGACGTTTTTAAAAGGCACTTCTACAATCTCTCCAAAATGCAACAACAAAAGCGGCGGAGGGGGGGGGAGAAAGCCAATGAGGGTCAGTGATTTTTTTCACGGGCAGCAGAAATAGGTACTGTTTTGAATCACAGAAATAGGTCTCTAGTAAATAGGGGCCGTTAGAGGAGCGCAGCAGCGGGCTGTCCGATGCAGCGCGAGCATTTTCTGTTCTTCTGCCGCGCCAGCGGCGCGAGAAGGCGGAATTGCCGCGCGCGGGGCCACACCGTTGCACACGTACAACCCAAAGAGGGACGGGTGGTGGCGGCTCGTGGCGCACGACAGGGCAGCATTTGCGCGCGTGGGTGGCCTCGGCTGTTCTCCGGTGCGAGAAGAAGGGGCTGCGCCGCAGGGATCGAGAGAGCGGCTGCCCCTGCGCAGTCGGCCGTTTTGCTGATGCGCTCTCCGGCGCAAGGCGTCGCGTCGTCTGCGCGGCCGCCTCCGCCCCTCCTCGCACGCTCCAGCGCGGGAGGGAGCCGGGCCGAGCGGCTCCGTCCTGCACGTCGTCGTCGTCGGTGCTTTCAGCCGCCGCAGCTGTCCTCGGGCCGGCTGGAGGATGCTGCTCCCCGCTCCCTGCGCTCGGCTGCACAACGCCCGCGGCCTCCACGGCTCCCACGCTTGGTAAGGACAGCCTGACAGCCTGCCTGAGGAGCAGCCGCTGCTGACCCCAGTGCGCCCGCCGCCCTTGGCCCCGAGGGACCTCGCCCTTGTCCGGCCGGCGCGCACCTGCGCCCTGCTGGGAGGGGCCCGGGCCGCCCGCCAGGGCCCCGTGGTCTGCTGCCTAGGCCCAGAACTTGCACCTGCCTCTCTGAACGGTGCCCCGGGCGGGAAACGGCCCGCTGCTTGGCGCTTGCCCGTTGCGCGGGGAGGGGACGAACGAAGACTGCAGTCGGGTTGGTGTACTCCTGCTGGTTGGGAAAGGGGGAAAGTTAGTGCCCCCAGTCGTAGCCAAGTTGTTGTCCTGGACAGTGTGTGGTTACAATAATTCTCTTGTCTTGAGGCAAGGAAATGTCAACCTCTCTCTCTCTCTCTCTGTACTATATTAATTCAGTTGGATATGTTGTCACAAAACACTGCTGAACCCTTCTAGGTAAGACACAAAGCAACCTTATATTGTGTAGCTAGAGATGACAAGATTTGAACCTGGGGGCCTTCTGCATGCAAAGTATGTCCATTGCCACTGCACCCGTGACCGCTTCCTTCCCTGAGATAAAGCTAGAGCAGGGGTTCTCAACCAGTGGTACTAGTACCACCAGTGGTACTTTGGCTGATTGCTGGTGGTACTTGGGCCGCCGGACCACCAGAACTCTGCTCCGACGTGGTGCTTTCGGTGGTGCATTTTTGCTCCCGAAAGGCTCTTGCCTTTGGTCGAGTCTCTTGGGAATGCTGAGAAAGGGTCCTCCCACCTGTCCGGAGCCTCCTACCTGCATTTTCTGGCCTCCGAAACCCTGAAAACCCAGAAGTAACTGCTGATGATATCATTGCCAGTCACTTCCGGTGGTACATAGTAGGAGAGTGCCACCAGAGGTGGTACTTGGCCGGGTAAAGGTTGAGAACTCCTGAGCTAGAGTATTCACTGTGGTGTGAACAGTCAAGAATTAAAAATTTCACCAGTTGTTTTTGAGCATACATCATTGTACAGAAAGGAAAAGCTGGCATGTGGTGGTCAACAAACATGCCCAGCTGGCAGTGCTTCTCAGTATTTTGTGTCAACAAATCCAAGTTCTCTCTGCTGTAGTTTTTTTTTTTTTTAAGTAGGGCTTTTGAGCTAATCTGTTTCCATTGAGATTGCCAACTTTGGGCCCAAAGATATCTCCTGTGCATTTCAGGGCTACCTGTGCTTGTACAAACACGCTTCACCCACCCTGGACCTCAAGTGTTTAGCGTGAGGTGCTCTCAAGCAGCAGCGTGTTACTTCCTGCGAGGATGAACCTGACGGATTGGGCTGAGGCCAAGAGGACAGATCGCTCTAACTCCTCATCGCAACTGCCACGCTCTTGGGACAGCAATGACACCTTTTCCTTCCAAGGCGATCTTCAGGAGATCATTCACACAGCCACCCTGGTCACATGCACCTTCCTGCTGGCCGTCATCTTCTGCCTGGGTTCCTATGGCAACCTCATCGTCTTCTTGTCCTTCTTTGACCCGGCCTTCCGGAAGTTCAGGACCAACTTTGATTTCATGATCCTCAACTTGTCCTTCTGCGACCTCTTCATCTGTGGAGTGACGGCCCCCATGTTCACCTTTGCTCTCTTCTTGGATTCTGCCGCTGGTATCCCTGATGCTTTCTGCTTCACCTTCCACCTTACTAGCTCTGGTTTCATCATCATGTCCCTCAAGACGGTGGCAGTCATCGCCCTTCACCGACTGCGCATGGTGTTGGGGAAGCAGCCCAATCGAACTGCCTCTTTCCCGTGCACGCTTTTGCTCACCCTGCTTTTGTGGACCACTAGCTTCACTCTTGCCACACTGGCTACCATGAGGACCCATAAATCCCGCCTCTGCCTTCCAATCTCCAGCCTGGCCAGTGGCGAGGGAAAGATCATCCCTTACTTGTATGTGATCGACTTCATTTCTTGCGTGACTGTGGTCTCGGTCTCTTATATCATGATAGCCCAGGCCTTGAGGAAAAATGCCCAAGTGAGGAAATGCCCTCCCATCATCACAGTGGATGCCTCCAGGCCGCAACCCTTCATTGGACCACTTGCAACAGGATGTGCTGATGGCGTACAGTGTGCTGTGCCAGCTCTGTACAGAAACCAAAACTACAACAAGCTGCAGCATATCCAAACTCACGGGTACACAAAGAATCTCAGCCAGCTGCCTGCACCTGCAGTTAGCAGATTCCAGCTGGTGTCCACCGTTAACTTGTCCACAGCCAAGGACTCTAAAGCGGTGGTCACATGTGTGGTGATCGTCCTTTCTGTCTTGGTTTGCTGCCTCCCATTGGGCATCTCCTTGGTGCAGGATGTGTTGTCCAGGAACAGTGGCTTCATCCTCTACCAGTTCGAACTGTGTGGATTTACCCTTATTTTTTTCAAATCTGGATTAAACCCGTTTATATATTCCCGTAACAGTGCTGGGTTGCGGAGGAGAGTTCTTTGGTGTCTCCAGTACCTAGCCCTTGTCTTTTTCTGCTGCAAGCAGAAAACCAGGCTTCGAGCTGTGGGCAAAGGGAGCCTGGAGGCCAACAGGAATAAGTCATCTCATCATGAGACCAACTCGGCCTACATGCTGTCTCCAAAGCCCCAGAAGAAGTTTGTGGACCAAGCGTGTGGCCCTAGTCATTCCAAGGAAAGTGTACTGAGCCCCAAGGCTTCCATGGGTCACCAGCGTTATGGGGGCCAGAGTAGCTCCACCCCCATGAACACCCGTATTGAACCTTATTATAGCATCTATAACAGCTGCCCTTCCCAGGAAGTGAGCACTCCCAACAGCCTGCAACCTGCAAACTCTCCATTTCGGTTTGCCAAATCCTATATTGCCATGCACTACCACACCACGAATGACCTCGTACGGGATTTTGACAGTACTTCTGCTAAACAGATTCCTGTCCCCTCAGTATAGCTGGTGGCAAATGAGGACAGACTCTAGTGTTCTACCACAGTGGCGGCAACCCCCATTTTTGGCAAGTGTGCCACAAGTCAGGGCCAAAGTATGATATAGTGCCACTCTAGAACACACTGCGCTATATGTGAAAACCTTTCATGCTTTGATGCGCGTTTGCCTTCAGTCTGCTGAGCAAGCAGCAGCCAAAATGAGAGGCAGGCAGGATTCTAGGTCTAGCCCTGTGCCATAACCCAAGTGCTCCTGTCTCAATCCTGTGGCACCCATGTGGCCAGTTGGCCACCCACCCACCCATGTTCTGCCATTTCATTGGTTGTCTGTTTCACCTTTTAAAAAGTTTTCCGATTACTAATCTCCAAGGCACAATGGGTATTATATTCCCAAAGTGTTGTTTCTAAACTCCAGCATATACGGTATTTTAATTCTGCTTTGTGTCAAAACAGCTGGCAGCTACAAATCACCACTTAGTACTTGAACTGGGTATTTAGATCACTGTTTATATGGTATTTTCTCAAAAGTACTCAGTTTTAACATTAACAGAGAAGGTTGCTTTTTAAAGATTTCTGTTCTGAGTTGTATATATTATCAGTTTGTTGCAGAAACGTTTTGTAAAGGACTGGTAGTGTGCATTAAATTGGCGGCGGGGTGTGTGTCTGCGCTATTCCGCATGCTTTACTACCAACAGAGCAGCTAGAGACTTTGCCAGGACCACAGTTTGTTTTAAAGGGATGTTTTGCTATACAGGTATTATGAAAGAATTCCGAATGCAACCCAAAATTGGGAGGAAGTCATGATGATAAAACAATGCTTGGCTTCTGTTGTACAGGAAACAAATGTGCCATGCTTTCATAGAACTGTACGCTTGTATCGATGTTTCAGATTTGAAACTGATCATGAGCAATCTCTTGAACTCACACAGGATCTTCTTTCTGTACTAGCCTTGCTATAAGACCTCCAAAGTTACTGGTCTCAATAAAATAAAATAAAATAATAGCCTGGCTAAATGTACCTGTGCCAATTATTATTTTGCACATTAATGGCTGGAAAAGCAGGCATGTTTCTATTTAAAAAGACTTTAATGTCTGATTGCCTGGAGGTCAATTTTCCATGTCATAGGCAACCAAGCAAATTGCAATCTGCAGGCCTGTTATTTGCTTACCCTCCCAACATACTAGCAGTCCAGTCCTGTACACGTCTACTCAGAAGTAAGCCCCATTGTGTTTAGTGGGGCTTACTTACTCCCAAGAAAGTGTGTTTACGATTGCAGCCTAGTTCTCTAAGTCCAAATTATAGTGTCATAGAAGCAGAGAAAAGGGGCAATGAAGTTCCAGCATTTCAGAAGAAACTGTAAGGAAGTGAATCTTCTAGTGGTCATGAACCCAGATGAGCTGAAACAGGTGTGCTTGGCAAGGAAGGCAAAAGACTCTCAAAATATGATTGAGGGAAGGGTGGCATAGTAGTTCAAAGTGCTTAACAGACATTAGTTCAATATGCCTTACAACAACCTTCCAAAGTAGGGCAGAATTATCTTCATATTGCAGATCAGGGGTCTGATTTGCCTAAGCCAGTGTTTCTCAAACTGTGGGTCAGGACCCACTTGGTGGGTCGCGGCCTGATTTCTGATGGGTCCCAGGTGATGGAAAGATCAGATAAGTAATTGCCACAAGCCCCGAGGCTATTCAAAAATCAGATTGCTGCTAATTGCCCTTCAAAAAGCTGAGCTCCTGCAGTTTGCAAGATAGCTGCTAATTACCCTGCAAACAGCTGAGCTGCACTTTGCAAGCTTTTTAAAATATAGGGAGATAAACGTTTGAGCGGTAAAGCTCAAAAAGCAGTAAAGGGGTAAAGCTAGGTGGGTCCTGATAGAGTGTCATTTTAAAAAGTGGGTCCCAGTGCTAAAAAGTTTGAGAACCACTGGCCTAAGCCTATAGTTAGTTAATTTCTGGTAGGAGTGATATTGTAACCAGGTGTTTCTTGGTTCGTAGCTCTTTCTCTTTAGCCACTAGGCTACATCAGCTCTTCAGTTCTTTCCTAACCTCAAATGAGCTGAGGTGAAATGGAAGTTGGTATTTTGTGAAAAAGACCAACCCCTGCCAAATGTGTCCTGATGTGTTTTGGAGACCATTAGAAGGGGCTGAAAAACTGGATGAGTATGTTCTAACGTTCAGAATTGGGGTAGGAAGCATTGCCCTTATTCAGGTCTGGGTTTGTGATGTTATCATGTAACTAGATTTGATTGGTTCAGTGGTGTCATGATATCATCACACTTGCTACATGGTCCCTGACTGGCTAGCTAGACCATACAGCCTGCAAGGATAACTTCCTTTCTGAAAAACGATTGCACCAAAGGGGCATCTGACAAGAGCAAAACAGTGTCTGTGGGGGGGAAGGTAAGATTTTTTTGGGGTGGGGTGTTTTTCAGAGAACATTTTGGAGGCCTTGAAATCTCCCTCTTTCACACCCAAAATGTTCAGCTATGAAAAAACTGCTCCAGCCCCATCTGTTCAAATGCGTCCCAAGTCCATACAAAGAAATCAATGTTTTGTTTTTAGTGTGTATGTTAAGCACTTTAGGCATTGTATAACTGAAAGGCAGTTTCTTGGACTGGGAAGGAACCATTGTATGTCAATGGGCAGGACTAAATGCCTAAATATACTGTATAAATAGCCTACTTTAATTGTTATTTCATGTATTTAATAATTTTAATAAAAGTAAACACAAATGTGAAATGCTTGTCAGTCATCGGATGCCTTGAGTTTCATCTGCTGGAGAAGTGGGAATGGGAGGTGGGGTAGAAGGGAGGTATTTACTTACGTTGAGCAATTAGGCCCAAACTCCCAAGAAGTTTTTTTTTCCAGATATCTTTTGACAATTGAAAGGCTTTAAAGCAGGGGTTCTCAACCTGTGGTACGGGTACCCCTGGGGTACGCGGACCTCTTGCTGGGGGTACGCCAAGCCCTGCCCCTTATCTGCCCCATCAGCAGCTAATTAAGTGTTAATTAACATGGATTTTAAATTGTAATTATTTTCGGAGCCCTTCTGTCTCTCTGATTTTGGTTTTGGACTTATTTTTGTACTTTGGAAAATGTACTTTGGTAGGGTGGGTGAGGGAGGAGCTGATTTTGGGAAGTGTGACTTGGAAGAAAAAAAATCCTTGCATGTGTGTCTCTCCCTAACTATCTCACTCTCTCTCTCTCTCTCTCTCTCACACACACACACACACACACACACACACACACACACACACACACACACACACACACAGAGTTAAATAAGACATTTTTTCACATTTAAATTTTTTTTAGTACTTTTTAATTTAATGATTAATTACCTAATTAATTGATCCAATTAATTAGCAGTTAATTAGCAGAGGGTACTTCAGAAAATTGGACTGTGATAGGGGGTACCTGGGCCTCCAAAGGTTGAGAACCCCTGCTTTAAAGCCTTTAAAAAATAAACTTATAGGAAAGGGCTGTGGCATATTCCTGAGGGTCTAGGGCACTGGTACTTCCTTTCATTGGCTCTGAAAGAGGCCACAGCTGCTGACATATTTGTGGTATGTGTAACATTTAGACCAGTTATAAGTTTCACTCTCTTGCCTTTGTTTCTTGGTGCAGTCCATTTTCTTCTGTGAAAACCATTGACAC
Organism: Plestiodon gilberti rubricaudatus; assembly: GCA_026170595.1. Lineage (NCBI taxonomy): Eukaryota > Metazoa > Chordata > Lepidosauria > Squamata > Scincidae > Plestiodon > Plestiodon gilberti. Next base: position 10,620,489 of record JANXHW010000001.1, read on the forward strand.
TTTTCAGTACAGCAATCAGCTGGCAGCAGAAGAGCTTTTGTGTGTGTTTCTCGGCACTTCGTTTTAAGTAGGCTTCCCTGCTTGACAGCTTTCTATTTCTGTGGGATGCCTAATTTATTGAATTTCTGTGGGATGCCGTTGGCTGGGAGATCTTTCAGCACAACTATAATGAGAGAGTCTTGATTTGCATTAAGGACCTGATGTTCACCAAAGTGTGGCTCATACTGGCATCAGCAATTGTTGACAAAGCTGGGCGACAGCACGAAAAGAACTCTATGACTGCCCTCAATGTGATTAAAAAATGTTTCCCAGTGCTGGGTGCCTGGCATGACATCTCTCTCATTATAATGTACTTTAAACCCATTGGCTTCCAGTTTTTCCTATAGGATTTCCCTAGACCAGAGGTTCCCAACCTGTGGTACATGTACCACTAGTGGTACGCAGACCACAGGCTGGTGGTATGTGGGCGGCCGGTGGTATGTGGGCTGCCGGTGGCCAAGGTGGCGGCCACCATAATGGCCTCGCAGTGCGGCATGGAGCCCAAAAAGCAGCGGTTCGAACTCTGCCGAGCCGGCAGACCTCAAGCACATGGGCTGCCAGTGCAGGGAATGGCCTTCCCACCCTCCCTTGCTGTTCTGCGCTCCGTCACGGCCACAAACCCAGAAGTAAGTACCGATGACATCATCGACACTTACTTCTGGTGGTGTGTGGCGGACGAGTCTCATGAAGGTGGTACGTGGCAGGAAAAGGTTGGGAACCTCTAACCTAGATTCTAGAACATTCTATTGGATTGCTATTTAAAAGCAGCTCCTTGTGCTCCTCTGCTGGCACAAGAGGACACTCCGTTGTGTCTCACAGTGATGGTTCACCTTATGGAGAATCTGCCATTCCATCCATTTGTGAGAACTTCTGAGGTGATTTTTAGATCAGACATTTCCTATGTAAAGGCTGACAAACAAAGCAACTGTTGGCTCCACTTGAGAACTCTGGTTGTGCAATGAATTTAAAACTTCTAGAGTACCAGAACCTTCTATCTTCCTTCCAATTATTTTTCCTCCCATAACATTATGTGAGAAATAGCGGGCCTTTTTATTATTTGTGACTCAGGTAATGAGTAGTTTAAAGAATAATAGTCAGAGGAATAAGAATAATTTATAGAATCCCATGCAGTTGTGAAAAATGTTACATCGGGACCACAAAAAGTAGTGTAAACACACGCATAAAGGAACACCAGCGATATTTAAGCTTGGAACAAGCTGATAAATCAGCTATTGTGTACCATGCATTAAAAACTGGACACCAGATTAACTTTGAGCACACCCAGGTTATAGTTAAAACCAAACAATATCGTTCCCGTCTGAACAGGGAAGCAATCGAAATAATAAAACATCCAACTGCAGTAAACAGGAAGGGGGAATCTGTAGAGATTAGCGATAGTTGGCTTCCAGTCCTCAAAAGGTCTCGCACTTTGACAGATCACAGAACAACAGGAAACCAAGAGAAAGACTGCTTTAATATCGCAGATAATTTACCGGTAGCACCTAAGTAGTTTTCGCAGTGCGTGGCTGTTTAAGCTCTCAACGATCGGCTGCACAAGGCAGAGCTGTTGCACTTTGCTGCCCCATTTTGTATCTGGAAAATCTTTGTAGCTATGGGACTTTGTCATAAAAATGGTGGTATGACTTTAAGGAACCTGGCAAAGGCAGCAGTTAATCTTCCAACTGTTAACAACTTGTGCTAAGAAGAACTAGAGCCAACAGCAAGTTGCTGCTCCTTTGATAACGCTCCTCATGGTTTAGGAGCGAAACGTTAGGACAACCCCTTGTTTCTCTTGTTAACTTAATAAAACAACCAGAACAACCTGGAAAATCCTTCCCTTTATTAATAGCTGGAGGGTTTGAACACACAGATCTTCGGCGCAATCCTGTGTAAGATGTGGCAGCCGGCCTAAAGGGCCAGCTGCTGTATCCTATCCTGTTCCAGGGCCTCCATGGGGCAGCCCAGGAGCACCTCAGGAGAAGGGGACGTTCGCCTACTTCCCTGGGTGCAAGCCGGCCGGGGCCCTATGGGCCTCCTTGGATGTACGCCAGCACTGAAGCTGGCATGCATCTGAGGCGACGGAGTAAGGCCAAACCAGGCTGGGAAAGAGCCGAGGATATTGACGGAGTGAACCGCCAATATCTCCACCCTCCCCCTGCGCCTGTACCGACTGGTGCAGGACTTACCTCCACTGGTGGGTGCTGCGTCTGGAGGGCGGCGGACTAAGGGCTGCTGTCCTCTGTGCCAGCGGCCCTTACTCTAAAGTCATTGCAAACATGCTTTAAGGCACATTTGTGATGGCCTAGAGCGGCGGAGTGCGTGCTCCGCCGCTCTGGACTGGTCTGCCCATCATCTGCACGTTGAAGTCCATTTTTTCCGTCACAAAAGAGAATGAGGAGGTAAAAATGCAGGATTGAATCTCCTCATCCTGGAAAAGTGGAAACAGCAAACTGTACAGTTCTCTCTCTGCTTAGTATATAGGTATTAAAAAGCAAACAGTTCATAATTCTTCACAGCCAAAATACTTTTTAACTATAGAAATTATGGTGGTTACTCCATGTTTCCCAGCTATGTCAGTAAAACCAAAGACAGAATTTTCCCTTAACTATAGTATTGCATTATTCTCACTTGGAAAATGCTTCAAAGAGCTTCCAAGTGTATAGACTTCCTATTTTTCCCCTGCTGTCTTTTTGAAAGAGATGACTAATCAGTGACCTCATCAATCACAGTTTGACCTCATTAATCACAGTTCAAATGTGTTACTTTTTTTCTCTGCACTGAGAATATTCAATTCATTTTGTGGACAACTGTCGTCACATTTTGTGAGAAGGGAAAAAAGGAGTGAGATTATGATTCCTGACCCATCTCCCCCCCCCCATCTCTAAGCATTAAGTAGAAGGAGAGAATGGACTGCATGGGTGTAGGACCTGTCTGTGTGACTAGGGCTCCCAGGGGCAAGTACAGACCCTGTGTACATGCAGATGTGTACTCTTGCTTTCTTGTTCTGTGCAGAGGTTGGGAAACTAGATCTGCGGGCACAATCATTGGGTGAATCTATGAACAGCATAAGAATCGACAATGTCTTATGGCTCTGGTTTTCAAACTTTAGTTGCTTGGAAGCTTATTACAGATTCTGGGTGGGTGGGTGGGTGGGAGAAGCTCTGTAACTGTGGACAAGATTTCCTGAAAGTCAGCTTGTCCACCACCACCACTGATCTTCCCTTGCAAGTTGGAGTTGTGTTCTAAGTCAGGGGTGGGGAGATTTTTGGCTGTACCTTCCTTTGCAGTGGCTCTCCTAGTTGCAGATAATTTTTCTCTACGTGTTGCAGACTGCAGTGGAATGATTGCCACTTCATTGATTTGATTGAAAAAAGGGGGGGGGGAAATCTGCAATTGGGGAAATCAAAGAGTAGGAACCAATTTGCTTCTATCTCCAGACTGTAGTGTTTCATGGGTCTTGGGGGGGGCATTATAGCCCCACATCAGTGGTCTTGCTGGCGACAGACCATTTGCATTTCTCCATACAAATCCCTGGAGCAAATACCCCACCCCTCACACTCCTGTCTCTTTAAGAACCCATGTATTCTTTTTGCCACAGGCAGAGCAGCAGAGCCTCATTGCAGTTCTGGCAAACTGGAGTTGATAGTCTTAAGTACATAGTCATTTGACTTGACCTTTGCTGTTCTTCTGTTCTGCAATGATGGAGAAGCTGCAGAAAGACTATAGATACTTCTCGCTCCTGGATTTCATTTTCAGACAAAATGAATCATACCTGCCAGTCACAGAATTCAGCCAACACATGGATTTTGGTTTTGAGTTGCAGCAACATCACAATTGATTTGTAGAGCAGAAATTCCAGGAGTCACCCTCCCTATTTTTTCCCTCATTGGATTTCAAAATGCAGCATTCTTGTTGTGAGCTTTGCAGTTTTTGCCAAAATCCTCTTTTGAAAATGTATGGAGACGCTCTGAACTCAAGTATTCAAGCAACTGCTTTTGCTTCATCCTCTTCCAAGTCAAAACAAGTGAGTCAGTGTTATTAGTGTGGCTTAATGCAACAGACATCTCCTCTTCCAACAAGGAACATTTCTCCAGGGAACAAGATTAAGTTGAGCACTTACCTACAGGAAGTTTTTTTTGTTTTTTTTTAACAAACTGAAGTGATGCTTAGTAACTCTCCTGCCCTTGATAGCTCTGCACTCTGAAACCTACAGCATTTCTCCCTTATACCAAATTATATGTTATGACAAATGCATAACGTGGTCCTGTGTCTTATTTTTGAGGAGGAGATGGAGGAAAGGTTTTAGCTCTTTGCAACTTGTCCTTTAAATCAGCCTCCGTGCTAGAGGAGTAGAAGGTAGTCAGTGAAATACTATTATTTGAAAAGATGCAGGAAGTTACAGGTCGAACAGTTTAACATTCTGTCGTACAGATTGACAGAAATTGGAACAAACAATATAAGAAAATTAATACTATACGACAACCCAAAGACCAGGAAGAGGTAACAACGAAAGATGATAATAAATGGGTGATTTTGCCCTTTATTAAGGGTGTCACAGATAAAATCGCCCGGACCTTTGCTCATTTTAATATAATAATGATTTTTAAACCTACGATAAAAATGGAGCAAATGTTACATAATCCAAAGGATCCAAGACCTCGGCTCTCAAATTCAGGAGTGTACAGTATATACCATGTTCTTGTGGCAGGAAGTACATTGGCATGAGAAGAATGATCAAAACCAAAGTGTCGGAACATGAGAAAGCAGTCCGGTTACAACAAAGATATTTCTGCGCTTGCAGAGCACTCTGTGACAATGGGTCACAGCATTTGGTTTGAGGATACCAAATGTTTAACCAATGATGCCAACAACAGAACCCGTCAAAATTTGGAGGCTGTTGAAATCAGTAAAAGGAAATCACAAAATTTACTTAAGACAACAGGAATTAACTTTTATTGATAAAATTTGGTTTCCTATATTATACAAGCATACAACCAAGAATACATAGAGACTCCACTTCAATCACGACCGTGCTAGCAAGGTTATTTGTGGTCATGACCTGATTGAAACTCTAGCACAGGGGTGCACAACTTGGCAGTGGGTAGGGGCCGAAATGAATAGACTAAACTTCTTCGGGGCCACAGATAGGTGTCGCGGGGGGCGTGGCAAGGAACCATGATGTCACTTCTCAGGAAGTGACATCACAGGGGGCGTGTCCATGAGCTAGAAAATCTCCGGAAATGCAACATATTAATAAATAATGAGCCACCTGTGGCTCTTTAACATATAAAGTGCAGCTCTCGGAAATATGTTGGCTTCTTAATGCTTCTTAAATATTGTGGCTCTCAAACATCTGAAGTTTATCGTATGTGGCTCTTACATGAAGCAAGTTTGGCCACCCCTGGTATATACCGCATATATACCCATCAATCATCATCATCAGGGCCTTCCCTTCTGAAACCTTACATGGCGCGGAGGTTCCGTGTTGGGAAAAGTATTTCCTAACAAACTCTGTCTTGCACGTTCTGCAGCTCTCAAATGCATAACCGACCAGCACAGGAAAAACGTGGCCACCCCGAAGTGAGGGTCCAACGGCCTGAAGAAGAGCTGAAGCATCACAGAATCGGCTGCCGGTCACCTCGGCGAGCTTAGATGTTCATTCACTCCTCCCAGAGCCTCTGCAGGGCTTTCAGCCAGAGCCCATGCTTACCTCAAAATCCTGGGATTTCTTCTTCAGCAATTCACAGTCACGTTGCTTCCTAAGGAGGTCGCCATCATCATAGCAGCCCAACTTCCCCGGGGATCTACGTCATAACCGCTGTGCCAACACCAACTCCGGCACTTCTGTAATGCAGCTGGAAGCTTCGGAATCGTCCGCTCCTCGGACGATTCCGAAGCTTCCAGCCGTGTTACAGAAGCGACAGAGTTATGAGAGCTGCTTGGCTAGAGCGGCCCGACAAAGAAGCGATGTTGCCGCTCTAGCCAGAAAACCTTTGGGGGCCACCAGAAAACCTTTGGGGGGCCGCATGTTGTGCACCCCTGCTCTAGCAGCTTTTCCTGTCCTTCAGTCTATTTACGCGCGCTTCCAACGGATCTTAACTGTATAATCACAGCAGTTCCGATCTAACTGTAACACCATCTTCGCAGCTTCGCTGTTGTCTACCTTGACAAGGACCTCGGTCAAGAGGTCGAAACGTTGGACTCCTGTAACTCCAGACTTGTCTGATTTTAACCCGTTTGAGAGATTTTTTGAGTGCTTACTTTTACGGTGGCTCTACTGAAAGTTTCTACATGTTTTATCAGTGAGTTTTGGTTGTTTTACAGTTTAAAATACATGGCTATCTTACCCATAAAACCTGTTTCGTGTAATATTGTAGCTGGCCATGATAGCTTCCGTTCTAAAAAGTTTAACATCCATTCTGGGTAAACTGGCTGTTAGGGAAGCCGGAGGCTAAGGCAAGTAGTATCTAGGGTTAGCGCTCAGCACACCCCTTCCTGTTCTTCACTTCATGGCTGAATGGGAGGAAACTAAGGAAACCAGGTAGGGGGGGCAGTCTGGGAAACCATCCACCCAGCAGAGGACAGGACTTATTCTAACCTGATCACAGTAGCACTTACGAGTAATCGGATGCAACAACACACAATTATGTGGACTAGGCAGACAAGGAGTCAAACTATAACCAGAAAACCTAGAAGAGGACTTGGGGAAGGGGTGGGAAAATGTACAACAAGCAGAGTGATGAAAAATGCCTGCACTTGGCTGGATGGCTGCAAACAGATCACGTGACCAAAGAGAATGCAGGTGCCTTGTGCCCAGCAGGAGAAAGAAGCCCGGTAGTTACTTCAGAGAACAGCACACAAAATGCCAATGTGAGGTTTGCAGGCTGGCTTGGCAAAACAAAGTTCATTCCTTAAACACATCTAGCTACAACACAGCCCCTACTGTTAGCTACTTATGTTGTTCCAGGAATGGTGGCCTTCTACACTTACTCAGGAGTAAGTGGGTGTGCAGTCTGTGAATCAACAGACCTGGCAAAACACCTCCAAGCACCCCTGTGCTTGATTTTAAGAAACCTACATTTGGCAATATATCATAGCGGTTACCCGATTGGAGGAGGAAAAACCACCTGGTGCCTTCATCCCACCCCTAAAGCCCCCTAGGTTAGACAGGCAGGTTTGGCTGTCCAATTGGTGGACACATATGAATCTCAGCAGGAACGTTGGCTAGGAATAATTGTCTGGGAGAAACCCAGATACGGAGAAAAAGCAGTACCAAGCCAGTGTGGGGTTGGTGATGCTAGAAATGTCCAAAAGTAAATAAAAATAGGAAAGAAATAGAGAAAAAATGGCATTTATCACACAAAGCATTAAGATAAAATTATTAGAATGAGGCTCATGAAAAGAGAATCAGCATAGTTTCTGCAAAGGTAAGTCCTGCCTCATTAATCTCCTAGCAGCCTTTGAAAGCGTCAGCAGGCATGAGAAGTGATCTGGGTGACACAGGGGGCCCCTGGTATCTACGGGGATCCTTTCCAGGCTCCCCCACGGATACCAGAGAACCATGGATAGGGGCGACCGCACCCTCTGTGCCCCCCTAATTTACCCTAGTAGCTTTTGTGTGTCTTCCTTTAAACAGAGTGCTAGAGAGGCTCAGCCAAACAGGAAGCAGGATTTGGAACTGCTTCCTGTTCTTCGGCTAAGCCTCTCTAGCACATCCGCTTCAGCACTATAAGCAGCATGCTGCTGCTTAAAGCATTTGGTTAAAGGAAAACACACATGAGCTACTAAGGTATATTAATGGCCAGTGAGGTGCGCAGGGCCTCCCAGTATCTGCGGATAAGTGGGGGGGGGGGCCGTACTTGGACTTTCAAAAAGCTTTTGACAAAGTAAACTTAGCAGTATGGTAAAATTAAGACAGGTAATTTATGGATGGATAACTGGCTAAAAAAATGAAGCAACAAGTAGGAATAAATTGACAATCTTCACAATGGAGGGAAGTAAGAATTGGGGTTCCTCAAGAATCTGTATTGGGATCAGTGCTTTTTAAACTTGTTCATAAATATTCTGCAGATGGGATAAGCAGCAAGGTGGCCAAGTTTGGAGGTAGCTTGCACGGAACTATTCAGGGTGGTTCAAAACAGGTGAGCGGTAATCTCTAGAAGGATTTCTCCAAAATGGAGAGCAACCAAAGAGCAAATGCGATTCAGTTTAAGTAAGTGTAAAGCGATGCATGTGGGGACAAAAGAATCCCATTTTCACTGATTGGATCTGAGTTGTTGGTGACAAACCAGAAAAGAAATCTGGGGTCATGGTGAACTGAAGATGTCAAAACTGTTTGCAGCAGCAGTGAAGGCCAAGTCAATGCAAGGGAGCCACATTTGAAATACTGTATACAGTTCTGGTCATCATGTCTCATTCAATATTATAGAGCTGGAAAAGGTGCAAAAGAGGGCATAAAAAAACCAAACAAACCAGAAAGTTTTTCTTCCTCTCGGTACTAGAACTAGCCGTCATCCAATGAAGCTGGTTGGTGGGAGATTTTGGTCAGACAAAAGGAGGTTCTTCACACAGCACTTAATCTGAAATTTGTTGTCACAAGATCTGATGCCCACTACCTTGGATAGCTTTAAGATGGGACTGGACAAATTCACGGAGGACAGGGCTACCAATGACTCAATAGTCATGATGGCTGTGCGCTCTCCACCAGCAGTACAGTAAGTCCTCACTTAACAACGTTTCATTTAAAGTCATTTTGTTTAAAGTTGATAGGAAAATGCTATGGGAACGTTTACATTTATCAATTAGTCTATGGTAAAATTGGTTTCATTACGAGTCGTTTCGCTTAACGTTGTAGCTTCCAAGAAGAACCTATCGACAACTTTAAGTGAGGACTTCCTGTCTATAAAGACTCTTAATCATAATAACTGCAGTGGCTGCCTGGCATCCTTCATGTCGTTTTCCCATAGCTCCAGTAGTTTATTTTGATTGTACAGTGGGCCCTTGCTATCCACAGGGGATCCATTCCAGACCCCCCCCCCCCCCCAGATAGGGAAAATCTGCTGATGCTGGAGTCCTGCAACCAATTGGCCATTTACTTATGCCAGGGGCCTGTTCCACATTGGTGCCGGCCTGGAAAGGCCTGCAGAGGTCTCCACGGGCCTCTGCAAGCCTCTCCAACGTGATTTAAAGTGACTTCTGGCCAAACCGGAAGTCACTTTAAATCACGTTGGAGAGGATTGCAGAGGGCTGTGGAGGCCTCTGCAGGCCTTTCCAGGCCAGCACCAATGTGGAATGGGCCTCCGCAGTGAGTAAATGGGCCATTGGGTGCTGGACTCCAGCACCCGTTAGTTGCAGGCTGCTTCCGCGGATACTGGGATCCGTGGAAGCAGAATCCGCAATGAGGCTCTACTGTATTAAAAATAATACAATGGAGCCTCATTGTTTGCAGATTCTGCTTCCATGGATTCCAGTATCCGCGGAAGCAGTCTGCAAATGTAAGGTCATTTCATGTAAGATGTCTTGAGCTTTTGAGTAGAAGGGTTAGATAAGAGGAGCTATGCACCAGACCGGCAGCCAACGGCTCACCGACTGGCACAGGTTTGCAGACCAGAGTTTGAACAGCACTGGCCTACAAGATAATACATCCTTCAGTCCTTGTGTGGTTTGGTATAAGGAAATTGGAAGAGTTGCCCTCTGATCATCCAAATGAACAGCCCAGCACACACAGAGGGCAGGAGGGGCAAAGCACATTAACGATGAACACCATTCCAACACACACAGTTTGGGGAAAACAATTCATTTTTCCAGAATGATTTGGAGGGGGGAGGGAAGAGACAAAGTTAGGCAAGCAAAGCAAGTGGGAAAAACATCCCAGATACTGTTTACTTGTGTGTCTCCTAAGAGCAAGGGCAGAACATGTGCTATGTTTCACTCATCTCCTTTAAAGGGGGAAAGTAGTAGTCTTTTCCTTAGAGTAATACTTCCTCAATTTGAGTAGATGCTATAAAAAAGACCCTGTCCCACATCACAATGCAAACCAGAAGGTTCAAGATAAGGTTTTAATGTTTTAAAAGTTTTATCAATAGCCTCTTATATACATATAATATTCACAAAGTGGTTCATGATAGCGGTTTGCTTTTTATACGGGTCTGCTGGCGAGGTCTTGCTGGCTCGGCATCTCTGTGCCATTGGCTCACGTAAAGAACTGTAACTGTACTTTCTCCTACAGCTCTCCAGGCTGACCTTTATGTATTTCCTAACCCCTACTAGCTGGGCACTGAAAGGAGTCCATACTCGTCTGCTGTATCCAAAATTTTACAGATAACTGGCGATTCCACCTGAAGAATGAAAAAAGGCATGCAAAACATTAGGAAGTGGGCCACTGTATTCTGTATCAGCAGAGGGTTCTGAGTCCTTGTAAGTTCCCTGGAACAAGAATGTGTGTCATTCTAATTCTGCAGAGCATTGCTTGTGTCATGTGCAACCTGGCCAGCCAGTTCTCCCCTTTCCATCACTCGTTAGTACAGGGGTGTCAAACTCATTTTGGGGCCACATTGGATTCATGGCGCCTGCTGAGGGCTGGTGTTGATCATCACATACACAGGCGCATGCACCCTCTCTCAACTATATTTTACTTAATTAATTTGAACAATATCCACACGTACACACAGCGCCAACATTAAAGAGAGAAAACCAAGTGGAGGAGCAATAATTCCACATAGAAAGCCCGCGTGACCACCCCTCCCCCTCTGCCACTACAATCCTGCATTTGCAATCCTCCAGTTGCAGAGCTCTGGGTAGTGGCAGGTTGTGTTGCTTCCGAGCAACCGGCCTGTCAGCGCTCTGCTTTGATCGTCAACAACCAGCTTGTTAAGGTTGTGCAAACGGCTTGTCAGGGCTCAGGTTTGATCGCCACCAAGCAGCTGATTGTCAGCGATCAAAGCAGAATGCTGACAAGCCGGAGGCTGCGCAAACGACTTGTACACCTGGTCAAGGTTGGAGTGCTTGGTGCTGGGGGAGTAGAGGGGGTTGCGCGGGCCAACTGATGAGGCTCTCTGGGCAGCATCTGACCTGCGGGTCGTATGTTTGACACTCCTGTGTTAGTAGAATGAAGAAACAGAACCCAGAATTAATCTATGGAACAGAAGCAGGTTTCATTCTTAATGACCTGTGTTGTCAGAGGTTAAGCTGATTAACTTCTGTCCCATAAAAGTGAACACCTACTATTTCTTCCTATAGGGCTAAGTAAAACTTCATTTGGGAAGAATGCTACAGTCAAAGCAACATGTGCCCACCACGTCTGATACAGTGAGAGCCCAGTCCTAACTGACAAGTGACAAAGATTCCACCGGAGGATGTACTCCCCTTGCAAAATTACAAGTCTGCATGTTCCCCACCTGTCATGACAGATATTACAGCAGCACTAAATACAAACAATACGAACCCAAAGTTCATTGCCAGTGCCAAAAGGCATCTTATACCCCAACCTTTCTGTCCCAATGGGGGACACAAGCCCACTAATCAAATCAGAGCCTTGAGCAGATTGCAAACTTAGGAACCTGGTTCACCTAGCTCAGTACTGCCTACGCTGTCTGGCAGTGGCTCCCTGGGTTTTCAGACAGGGGTCTTTTCCCAGTCCTCCCTGAAGATGCTAGGGACCGAGCCTGGGACCTCAGAGCACGCAAAGCAGGTGCTCAGCCACTGAACTAGGGTCCTTCAAGGCTTTTGGGGTGTACTATTTTTTCACTAGAATCAAGTCCACACCAACTACTAGACTGAGGTGCAAAATAGTGTGTGTGGGGAGGGGGACACACAACGGGATGCCTAGCGTTGTCTTGGGTGAGAAAGCCAATTACTTACTGCATCTCATGGACCACCTACAGGGTTTTGTCAGGTATGGTTCTCTATAACAAGCTGCTAGTCTCAGACGGATGGAAAATGGAGAGCTCTGCTCCTAGGAAGTGAGTGTGGTTAAAGTAAGGTCACAGATATAACTGTACATACCCCAAGGATGTACTGACAGGAGTGAGGCTCCAGCATATATACCGTTACTGCATGAGGAGAATCAGATTGTTTACACCTTAAAGACAGAAATAATTGCTAATGAGTGTTGCAGATCTACAGAACTCTTATTAGATGCCACCCAGTTACAAGAATTTCTGCCAATGTATGAAGCAACTCTAAGGCTTGTCGCAATATTATGTTCAGTCTAGAAAAAGGGCACCTGAAGTGAGACACATACAATTATGCATGGGATGATAGAGTGGATAGAGGGATGTTCTTTTCCCTCTTGCACAACACCAGAACCAGGGGACATGTACTAAAATTGAGTGGCAGGAGAGTTAGAACAGACAAAAGAAAAATATTTCTGTACCCAGTGTGTACTTAATCTGTGGAACTCCTTGCCACAGGATGTGGTGATGGCACCTGGCCTGGATACCTTTAAAAACAGGATTGGACAAGGGAGTGGCAACAGGATACTGGTGTCATGTTGTCTTGAGTGAGGCATCTGGTGGGCCACTGTGCGATACAAGAAGCTGGACCAGATGGGCCTTCGGCCTGATCCAGCTGGGCTCTTCTTATGTTCTGCTTTATGACATTTCCTGGTGTTACGTTGGTAAGTCTCATTGTTAGCATCAGTGTGTTGATGCAGAAAGTGATGGATTTTATTATCTGTGACATTATATGCTACCTTTCTGCCAAAACAATCAAAATGGCTTACATTAAATAATAAGACACGTGTTACAAAATGGAAAAAAAATGAGGGAAGAGAAAGATGAATCTTTTCAGGAACTAGCTCCTTCATACTGTTACATATGATTACTGTAGGAGAGAGTGGGTTGGATGCTCACTTTGGCACAGGGCCACTGATTTGTTGAAAGCTCCTTCTAGGACAGAGAGTTGTGTTCTTGCAAAGGGTCCTTTCAATGCATGTTAGGATCCAACCCAGTTCTGAGAGGGGAGGAGCCAAATAGCAGCTAGTCCCAGCCAGGCCTATATTGCAGCAGAGGTCACTGTCTCACCTCTTACTCTCAGGTAGGCACGCGGATACTGGACTGAAAGTAATGAGCAGAAGCAACATACACAATATCTGAAACTGATCTCTACCTCTCCTGATAGATACCCGACAAGTGATGGGCCACCAGTCAGAGAAAAGTATGTGCCGAAGGGCACATTTAGAAAGTTTGTGATTGTTTACAGTCTGAACGCCAGCTGCTACGCTGCAAGGCAAAACTGCTTCTGAGAGCAGGGAGAATGCTTCTGAGAGCATTCAACCCTTCGGCTTAATATTTAAAGAAAAAGAGTCCAAGTCCTTACACAGGCAAACCTCTGGGCATGTCTAGAGGGAACTCCCTGGATTATGCCCATGATTAATAAAGGCAGGCCAATCTTGTTTAAAAAACAGCTCCTGCATTCGGGTCGAACATCATATCTAAACAAGCCAGTCTAGAACAGATTGGTTTTTAAGAATGCAACTCACTTCAATTTCACGGTCACCTGTCGAGGTTTGTCAGTTAGGTCACAAACATCTCCATTTCCATAGTAGTGAGACACCATTCTGCCAGGAAAAAGTTCCAGATCAGCAATGAACTGTGGCACTCTCGCTTGAAACTTGCAGGCCACACAACAAGGAGCCCCAGAATGCCTCCTCCCTGCACTTGGCCTCTACGCAACTATTAGAAAGCAGAGAAGCAAAAGTTCTGCCACACTTTGCATACAGAAGGGCCTTGGAGACAACGGTGCTTTTGATGACACTTGCACCACGGAATAAGAGTTCGAGTATTAGCTCGGACACACAGAAATTAGAGCCGACTCCTACGAACGTCTGACTGGCTCCATGCTGGGGCACTGAGTTCTCCCCCCTCCTCTTTGCTTTCAGAGCATCCAACTACAGGTGAGCAAGTACATGTTTCTCTGGGCTGCAACTTCTGTGGACTTATCTGCAAGCTGCCCGAGTCATATACTAAAGGGCACAGCAATAAGATCTACACTCAACGAAGTGCAAGGTGGAACTCAATCGAGTTTCCCCCAGGAGACCCCACACTTTAGGCATTGCTGGTTTAAACACAGCTACGCAGAATGTTGATTTTGAGAGCAATGCCACCACCAGGCAACAAATCCCGTTCCTGAAAACTGACTCAAACATACTTCACCATTTGCAGGCCGTCGTCTTTGAGGTGATATGCTCTGGCCACATTTTTTTGTGCCCACTCCAGGTGCTCTTCCTTGTTCCAAGTGCCCACAACTACAGTGGTCTTGCCGTTTTCCTTATCCTAAAAAAATAAAAATAAAAGGGAAGTGAGAGACCCCTCACACCTAATGACATTTAGAGTGGAGTCACACTCACAATAGTCAGGTGAGTATTTCACTCCCTGAAAGTGCCCCCATGTGGCAAGACAGCTCAACTACCACATCCAGAAAAATGCTAACACACAAACTGTTTTTCAGACATGGTACTGTGTGATCTTACAGGACTGTTTATAGCACCGGACTTCTGAAAGGAAAAAATAAAATAAGGTGGCCCTTCCATTGCTAAAATGGTCATGCGCTTTCTGTACAGAGGGGACCCTGAGGGACTGAAGTCCCATCAAACAAGGCACAATCCAGCAGGAAGTGCTCCAGCACACACCCTGCCAAAATGAACAGGAGCTGTACAAGCGCACACATGTGCTCCTGTACAGCTCCTTACCATGACCATGGGTCTTGTGCCACTGGATCATGCTCTTAGCGTTTTTCTTTACCAGTATCTATCACAGGGATGGCCAACCTTCCACCATGAGGGCCTCTGTGTTCTTAAGAGTTGTTATAGAAGACGTAATCTTGGCAGCTGCCATTGCTGATGGTGCTGCTAAAGCAGCTGCACCTGCTGAAATGTCCTCACCTATACAGCCATTAAAGGGCCAGGAGCATTCGTGTTGAAAGGTTGGCCACCCCGATCTACCTTATGGGGCAAGGTTAGAACAGTGTTTTCTAGTTATCCAAGTGCTGTTTGCAGACAGGCTTGCTACAGGTGTTTCACATGTAAAAGTAGGCTAGCCTCAGAACGCCCATTCCAAATTGACACTCTGCCATGCTATGTTTTACAAAACATTTGTTGGACATAAGCCACTGAACACGAGGCTCACTCCACTATGACAGTCTGTTTAGCCCAATGCCTCATCTCCAATTGTTGGCTAGAAGAACAGGCACAAGGCGACAGCCTCTCTATCCGGGGATTTTCTACACTTCACCACCATGCCTTCAAAGAGCTTTCCTGTGCCGCAGAAAGGCAACGTGTGGCCACTTAGAGGAAGAACCTTTCAGCTGCCATTTCTACATACCTCATGATACTGATGCACGTACTTGCCATAGCAGAATTCATACTTCCACCAGCCAACACCCTACAAAAGCAACAGAGGAGATTTATTTTAATTTACAGTATTTTTACCCCACCTTTCTCCCCGAAGGGACCCAAGGCGGCTTACAACATGGGAAAGG
Organism: Plestiodon gilberti rubricaudatus; assembly: GCA_026170595.1. Classification (NCBI taxonomy): domain Eukaryota; kingdom Metazoa; phylum Chordata; class Lepidosauria; order Squamata; family Scincidae; genus Plestiodon; species Plestiodon gilberti. The sequence goes on from JANXHW010000001.1 coordinate 10,636,005, forward strand.
AATACAATACAATACAAAACAAAAAATAATCACATTTAAAACAATAAAAACAATTCACAAAAACTAGTAAAAAACATCATCTAAAATTATTACAATTATTAAGGAGATAAAATTCAAATGAGGCAAGATTTAGTAACTTCTCTAGATCTACTGTATATTCTCGTTTGCAAGACGAGAAATTTAGGCAAAAAGAAAGACCTGGAAAAGCTGCCTCGTTTTCACATCCGAAGGGGAAAAAAACCTCAAGCTGCAGGGAATTTCAAGCTGAAGCAGTGAGGGTTATTTCTCTGCCTTTAAAACAGGGGAGGGGAACCTCTGGCCCGCGTGGCCATCGGCTCCAGCCCCTGGGGAGATTGCCGGGAGGCCGCCCAACCAGCCCCCGGAGGCTCCGCCGGGTCCGCGCAGAGCCTCTGGAGGCCGGGAGAGGGCCTCCGCACGTCCTCCCTGCTCGCCGGCTCGGCCCGTTCTGACCAGGCCCTCGTCGGCGATTTCGCACAAAATCTGACCTTTGTTGGAGACACTTCTCCCTGTCTATGCTACTCCTATGGCCTGACTTCAGCCCTTGCCTTGGGCGAGCCAGCCCTGCACCATCCTGTCTGGGATGGCTGACTATCCTTTTCTCATCTCGGTGAGTGTGTAGGGAAATGTATTTAGCTGAGGAGTTATTCCTTTATTGTTTTGTGCTGTATTTTAGTATTTGGATGTTATGCCTTTACGGTTGCAACTACAGTTGCTCTTATCTTTTACCTGTATTCCTATGCTTGGTTTGCGTAGCCTAAAGTTAATAAACATCTATTTTACCTGGTGGTGTTCTTTTGAAACCATGGAGTCTTAGTCCTGAAGCCTTAGAGGCTTGGTTACATACTACCTGTGTCTGCACGTTGTATCCCCTAGCTGGCTTGGTCAGACAGCCCAGTGGGACCAACGGTTCACTCTGCACCCCTTCCCAGTAGCCTGGGACTGGAAGGGCTAGGAGGTACCCTGGCTGGTGGCAAATACTATTCCCTTGGTCAGGGGTAGTTGTGTTATTCTCCTGTGGCTCAGGAGTGCCTTCTTTCCCCTCCTTGGTCAGGAGTGGACACCCAAAAACATACAAAGAAGAGGCAAAACCCCTCTTGCTAAGGTGGCGTGGCCTTGGATTGTGCCAGCATCGAAGCTCGGGGGGGCAAGCCTCTTCGTCACATGGTTTCGGTGCAAAATTGCCGAGGAGGGCCTGGTCAGAACGGGCCGACCGATGAGCGGGGAGGACGTGCAGGGGCCCTCTCCCGGCCTCCGGAGGCTTCGGACGGTGAGCGCGGAGCCTCCGGAGGCCGATGGGGGGGGCGGAGGGCCTAAATTAAATAATTTAAAAATGGCGGCTGACCTGACGGCTTGCCCGCAAACAAAATTTAAATATTTAAATGGCCCTCGGCGGGGAAAAGGTTCCCCACCCCTGCTTTAAAAGGTCCTTTTTGTTTTGTGTTTGCTTTCTTAAAAGCATTCAACAGCAAGAAAGAGCATCTGCAATAGCCTAGTACACGACCTTTTGCATTACAAATATTATTGTAGGTAGAAAGTGCTGCCCTGAATGTTTTGCAGGTTCCCATTAATTTTGATCTACTACTAAGTGGTTGGGCTGAGTTTGAGAAGAGGGAGGGGGGCTGAGAATGAAACGGGGAAAGAGAAAATATTTTACCAATTTGCAAACCTGCAATGTGTCAGGATTTGGGGAGAAGCCTGGGAAGCTCTCTCCAGCACAGGAACTGTGCACTTTGCAAGACCAGCAACTGAAAATGGTGAAAGCTGAGCAGGTCCTGCTCACAGCAGTTAATACGGTATAGGGGCGTCACTGTAGCGTGGCAGGCGGGGCGGAGCGCCCCAGGGTGACACGTGCGTCACCCGGGAGGCTCCGTGCGTCGCCCGGGAGAAGGCCTCGGAGCGTCCTCCCGGGTTTGCGCTCCTGGGCCTTCTGAGGAAGGCCCGCTGCGCGAACATTATTTATAACGTTCTTTTGCACATGCGCAGACTGTTGCTGAGGGAAAAGGGCTGCCCTTTTCCCTCAGCAACAGTCTGCACATGTGCAAAAGAACGTTATAAATAACGTTCGCGCAGCGGGCCTTCCTCAGAAGGCCCAGGACAGCCGGCCGGGGAAGACGTCCCCGAGCCGGCTGCAACCATTGAAGCGGTGCCCCCGTCAGGCACCCCCCCAAATCGCAGCGCAGCCTATGGCCGCGCCAAAGATTTTAAAAGGGGGTGTGTCGGGGGGGAGGCGTCACTAGGGTGACGCGCGTCTAGTGACGCCTCTGGGTATATGGCGGGAGACTGCAGAGCTTGCAGTGTTGTGGCTCTCGTCTTCTGTCCTTAGCAGCCTGATTTCTTCTGATCATCGTCTGAAACAACATTTTGTCAGCAGGTGCAATGTGTGCATCCCACCCCCCCACCCCCCCCCCCCAATAGTTCTCTGCCTGTTTTTTTTTAAAGTGGTGACTTTTTTCCAATGGTTCTCAGTCATATTTTTTTTTGTTAATGGTGCTGGATAAGGGCCAATAGGCTGAGATTAAATCCAGACAAAACAGAGGTCCTCCTGGTCAGGAAACCCTCAATGCAGGTACTGAGTCATCCACCATAAGTGTGCACAATGCAGAAAGTGTGCATTATGCACACTACCATAAGCAGTGCATTAGCATCAGTCTCATCTAGAAGAACTTTTTAACTCTTTCCCCCACCTCTCTGCATGTCTGTCTTTATTTATGTACACAATCAAGTGGTTCCTTTTCAGAAAGAGACCCTCACAGAGCAAAAAAAAAAAGTACATTGTGAAGTAGGCATGAGAAATTGTGTATGTAGATGGTCCTTCCTTCAAACTTGCTGTTTCACTCAGGAATCTAAAGGAATTTGTGTCTGTTCTGCACATGCACCCACGTTTTCCTTGTTTACAAAAACGTGTCTGCCCATTTGCCTTCCCCAATCTCCCTCTGCCAGCTTTGGGGAGTCCAGCTGATTTTACACCAAATCAATACAGTATGTGGCACAAAGTATAAAGTTTCTTTCTCACCCCATGAAAGCAATAAGACCCACTAAGGAACTCTTTTATGAGTTGATCATCTGTCAGTTTGGAGATGTGCGTCGTTCCAACTGTTAAGAGCTGCTGGGTTCCAACCGCAACTGGCTTGTGAATGGAGGAAAATTTGTCTTCCTTTGAATTCATTTCTTCCTGAAATTAAAAGAATGCATCTCTTTTGATACTACTGAACATTTGCTTATCACGTACAATATGTTAAGACAGATTCCAGAGGAGAAGCCATCTTAGTCTGTTGCAGAAAACAAACGCCTGAGTCCTGCAACATCTTAAGGCGAACACTTATTAAGGCAGGAGCTTTTGTGGACTCGAGCCCACTTCAGATACAAAAGGGAAATTACAGAAGGGAACCGTAAACATCAAGAATGGGGCTGTTCTAAATTGGAAACAGGCTAAGAGGCCAAAAAGTGGGCCCTGAATCAGAGAAACAAACAAAGCCAACAATAATGGCTGCCACAATCCGTCACAATTTCTATTTTCCATGCGTGGAATTCCATCAGTGCTGCACCTGTGTGCTCCTACCTCCTTGGCCCTCCTAATAGGCATCTTCATCATTTCTTGTTGCTGTTCCAGCTGCTCCAAGTTATGGGGCTTAAGTGGGGATCCTGGCAAGGACTGGCAAAATATATCATTCACTGGGGACGCTCTGAACCTGTCCAAAAAACAAGTCACCGGTGTATTATTTATGCAGTGATTTTGCCAAGTACTCAAAATGCTTCGCACACAATGGCTTGGCTCAAAAAAGCCTTGGGCCTGCATGCTTTCTCTGCCTCAACTTCTTTTCACAGTAAGCCATGGTTTCCCACTGCATCCAAACCAAGCAAAGTATGGCTCATGCAAACCAGAATTGAAAACTACAGTTTGACTATGGTTTCCAGTTTTGCTTTGCCCAAACTATCGTTTGCCCAGTTTGAGCGTAATGGCAAACAATTGTTTGCTGTGAAAGGAAATCTGAACATGCAAAGGGAGGAAGGAATGTGAGCCAGAAGCTCATTCACTTAATGCTGAACCCATTTGGTTGTGTCTGAGCTGAGCCATAACCTCAGCCATCCTTGCCAGAAGTACCCAGGCATGATCACAGATGGGGGTGGGGGTTGCTGAGGTCAAGACACAGCAGCTTGCTCAAGGTCATTGAGCGAGTTCATGACTGGGAGGAATTTGAGCCAGGGACCTCCTGGATCACAGTTGCAACATTAGCTCAAGCAAGGTACAGCTATTTCACATATAATCAAGAATTTTCACACCTTTAATTCCACATCACTAAACAGCTAGGAAGTGTCTTTCTGGTTTCAATGTTATGGACTTCTTGTATAAAAGGATAAACCACAGATATAATAGTCATATACCTATAGAGTACAGAGACACAAGTGATCTATGAAAAGAACACAAAATGTTAAGGCTACTACTGTTAAGGTTGAGAAACATTTGGAGTGAGGTGACCAATCCTAGAACTTTTCCTTCTTCACATACTCCACTGATTCCTTCCTCCAGAAGGGTGAACAGCCAGGCTGCAGGGGCTATTCTTCTTGTTGCATATGCAAGAATGTGTCTCAGAGGACAAAAGAGACACACCTCCCTTACATGTGTGTAGAAGTGAACAATGTTATGTGCAATAAATAAAATGCAGGCATACACCTCAGTAGGATTAACAATATTTACCGGTATAAATAGTTTACATAGCAGAATACAGTAAATGAAAAAATGGTTCCTTGTCCCAAAAGGGCTCACCAGCTAAACAAAGCAAGATGCGAGAGGCACACCAGCGCAACAGCCACTAGAGAAGACATTATCCTGGAGTGAACGGGGACAGCTGCTCCCCCCCGCTAAAGGTAAGAGAGCCAGCACTTTAAAAGATGCCCCTCTGGCCAGTTAGGGTGAGCATTTCGTTTCCATTTTAAGAGTAATCTATTTCCCAATCAGAATGCTTAACTGTGTCACATAGGGATAAACATACTTTGTCATAGACAAAGGAGGAAAGGACTAGATATTTATAATTTACTACTTTATTCTGATTTTTGGTTTGGTTTAATGACCACAAGGGGAGCTACTTTGGATTGTTCAATTAACTGGACTCACCTGTATCTTTAATTGCAATTAATACATATGCAGAATTTTAAGTTGTGTTGGTTACCATAATGCATCACAACTGTTTCTGTAGCTGCACAGCACAGTTGTGCTCCCAATGTGTTTTTTTTCCCCAAACTAGTCTCAGAAATATGCTGTCTGCCAAGCAGCTTTTGAGAGCAGAATCACACACTCTGCCAAGCCTCAGGGCTGCCACTGACAACGGCCCTCCTGTGTCACATTCTTCCCCACTCTCCTGCAACAAGCAGGATCACTTACCCTGCATCATGACATCATCATACGGTTTTTCTCCACCTACATCAATGATGTAGAGCAGGGAGAGGAAAATGCACCAAGTGACTATATCACAACACCGGTCAGTGATCCTACGTGTTACAGGAGAGAGGGGAGAATTTAACAGAGCAGCAGTATCGGGTTGGGTATCGTTCAGCCTTGGACCTCCCCTGAGAAGTTTAAGCAGAAATTTGAAGGTTCTGCGGGAGAAACTGCCCGAGGGAAAAAATAGTGCTTTCAGCAAATAGCGTGCAGACAGACAGCTATGAAGCATCCTTGCCAGAAGTCCTGCCTGGATTGCAGCCTAGGCTATTAGCTGAACTTTGAACTCCTTACCTGTATTTAGGATGACTGCACAACAGAGGGGTCAAAATTACCACTTCATATTCACATGTCGTGACTTCAGCCACTGAGAGGATCTCATGCTTTGCTTCGGGGTGGCAGATGTACATGACTGTACTCGACCTGGGTAGGTTTTGTCTCAAACTGCAAGGTGTGCCATTCCCCATTCCCACAGGATAATATGGGGTCATCTGCCCTTCTATGTTTTTTGTAGGAATCTAGGTTGAAAAAAAGAAAAAGCAGAAAGAATGAGTTTGAAAATCCTTACACACATGCTTCTGAGTGAGCAGAGACAGACTAGAGCATTGCTAGAGCACTGGACTAGGAATGGGGAGACCTGGGTTCAAAGCCCTGCTCAGCCCCGAGGCTCAATGGGAGACGTTTGGTCAATCACCATCTCTCAGCCTCCCCTACTCCACAAGGTTGTTGTCAAGATAGAAGGCTCCATGTGTGCCACCCCCTTTGGAGAAAGGGCAGGATAAACACAGCACTATGTATGCTTCAGTGCCAATTTCTTGTTGCATTGCTGCTAGATGCAGACATGAGCTAGTAAATAAAACGCATAATGGGGGAGGATTGCAAGGATGAAATGGGCCTCTTTCCACTTGCCTCTTTTGAATTTTCTTTTGAATTTTCCTTTTCTTCTTGTTCTGGAAAACATTTTAAGAAGCAGAAACGTTGTCTTTTAGCAACCATTGTAAATATATAAACACACACTAAATACAGTCCAATTTAATCATTATGTAATGAAAGGCATTCAGAGCTACACCACATGTACTTCATCAAATATATCCCCACCCCCGGGGATGCTGAATAGAGTGAATGCAGAGGGGAAGGTTTTCAGGGGAGAAGAGAACAGTCAAAAGAAGAATGCTTAACCGTCCCCGGGGAATCCCTGCTGGATTGATTTCTGGTTGGGTTCAGCTGGAGGGAAAGTAGCCTGGCCGCAAGGCCATGTGTGGGGTAAGGCGGGTGTAATCCCACTCCCCCAATGGATTGGATTAGTATGATCGATGCAGTCTGGAAGTCTGCATGGGGGGCATCAGCAACAGCAGTGCCCAGGAAAAAACATGACCGATGATCTCCACTGAATTGTCTTCGGTGTACTGCAACTCTGCCCCTCCAACTGGTTTTTAATTAATCGACTAACTTTCTGTAAGGGGGAGTGAAGCAACTGAATTCTGACAACATACAACAGAGCCAAGGGAGAGGTGCTCAACAAGGTTCTACATTCGCTTTCACTGGGAAGACTGATGAGTATTTTCCACACCAGAATCAAAACTGGAACATTTAACCTCTGCCTGCATCCCCACAGTTTACACTCGGGGCTGCTTCTCTTTTCTTCAGCGGGTCATGGCTGCTGCCTCGCTTCTTTCTGACCACAAGCACTTAGAAAACAAACCTGGATCTAGTCGCGGGTTCTTTCGCAGCATGTTTCCAAGGTAGTATTCTTGAATATTTATTTTCTACAAACAACAAAACAAACACCTTCACTTTCTTTCCCCCTTGAGCACAATTTCTCTTCCATTGTTTTAATTTTTGTTATGTCACAATCATTGTTCCCTTTAAGCTGCGTGGCCACGTAGCTCAAAACCCAGCAAAGCAGAGCGCCGCACAGCTTGGAGCTCCTGGAAGTCTGGCGATGACACATGACGTCACTGCCATGCATCCGAAAACGCCGCCAAGCTGCCATGCAGCCTGCAAAGGGGTCTGCACAGCAGCACAGACCCCTTAGGGGGGAAGACTGGTCACAATATGATGTATTATGTAGAATAATCCAGATCTGTACAAAATATAGCACTAACATTTTCAGCGTTAAGCTTTATTGTATCCTTGAGGACAAAAGCTTTAACAATACATACCTGTCCAGTTTCTTTCTCTTCATGATACTGACGAATGCGTTTTCCATGACAGACCTCATAAGTCCAATAGGATTCAATCTAAACAAAACACATTGTATTAATGGACAAACACAGACAAGGTCCAATATTAAGACTCTATAAACATACCAAGGTTTTTGTGGCTGGGCGAATCTAAAACATAAATAAAAACATTGCTCAAGTTTTCAAGCCATGAACTTGATGTAGGATTTGATCCCAACGTTTCACTTTCAGCGGTGGAAAGCACCTTCAGGAGGTTGCAAGAACCTGCGATCTGGGTATGCTATGTCGATGATGTTTTTGCTATCTGGGATGAGAGAGAGGAAGAACCGTCTCTTCCCTTACTACTCCTGAACAGCAGACATCCAGCCATCAGGTTTATCATGGAGCAGGAGAGGGATGGGGCACTACCATTCCTAGATGTGCTCGTCAGCCGTAAAGAAGATGGCACACTAGGACATAAAGTATACAGAAAACCCACCCATACAGACCGTTATCTGCAGAAAAACTACAATCATCATCCTAGACCAGTGGTGGCCAACCTTTCAACATAAATGCTGGCCCTTTAAATGGTTGTATAGGTGAGGGCATTTCAGCAGGTGCAGCTGCTTTAGCAGCACCATCAGCACTTGCAGCTGCCAAGATTCTGTCTTCTGCACAACTTTTAAGAACACAGAGACCCTAATGGTGGATGGTTGGCCACCCCTGTCCTAGACAAAAAAGGGAACTTAACACTTTAATCACCAGAGCCAGATGCATATCAGAGCCTCAACATCTATATGAAGAACACACACATGTATTCAGAGCTCTTCAACAAAATAGGTACACAGAGCGAGAAATCAAGAGAGCATTGAACCCTAGACAAAAGGTGACCGCACAAGAAGATGACACCAGAACAAAAAGTATTTCTGCCCTATATTCGGAGCATCACAGATAAGATCGGGAGGGTACTGGAGAAAGCCAACCTTAGACCTATATACAGACCCACCAAAAAGGTATCTTGGGCATTACGTTCCGTGAAGGATTGTAGACCACCACTCTCTACGGCTGGCGTGTACCGCATTCCCTGTGACTGTGGTATATAGGGAATACTAAAAGGAGCGTAATCACCAGAGTGAAGGAGCACAAGCCAGCGGTGGCAGAACATGATGTGAGAACTGGTCACCAAATAAACTTTAACCAAACTCAGGTCCTCTCCACAGTGCAACAATACCATACAAGACTCTATAGGGAGGCAACAGAAATTCAAAAACTTAAAAGCAATATAAACAGAAGAGACTCTCAGCATAAGCAATGTCTGGCTTCCAGTGCTTAAACATACCAGACTAGAAAACTTCGAAAGTGAAAATTGCGTAAAAAACTGTGGGAATAATGGACAGGCAAAAGAAAGTGCAAGTGTGCCTTTAAAAACTCAAGCAAAACAATTACCGGTAAGCCTGTGGCTAAACTACTGGTAGCAGGTGATGCTACTTAGGTACTTGCCTGAGCTACCTTCAAAAGAAGGCTACCTAGAACAGGGAGCAGAGGATGCAAACTTCTTGCAACCCCCTGAAGATGCTTTCCACAGCAGAAAGCAAAATGTTGGGATCAAATCCTGCATCAAGTTAGTGGCTCAAAAACTCAAGCAATGTTTTCTCTGTGTCAGGTGCAAGGGAGTGTCAACGGGAAACAGGTTATCTTGTTGTCTTGTGCTCCCTGAGGCATCTGGTGGGGCCACTGTGTGACACAGGAAGCTGGACTAGATGGGCTTTTGGCCTGATCCAGCAGGGCTCTTCTTATGTTATGTAATGTTATTAATTATGTTTTAGACCAGCTCTTTTTTAACATTATTTTTTTTTACAGCAACCAAGGTTAAGCCACAATTAGAAAGAACCCAATATAGCTTAGGCAGTAACAATTTTTGGAGATCTCAGTGTGTGTGTGTGTGTGTGTGTGTGTGTGTGTGTGTGTGTGTGTGTGTGTGTGTGTGTGTGTGTGTGTGTGCGCGCGCGCACACACAAGATATTACTATGCCCTTATTGTAACAAATTCTGCCTCTATATAAATGAAATGTGCAACAAGCATACCTAGCCACGGTGGAACTACTGTAGTTTGAACCTATACTACAATGTCCTTATCAGCCACACTACTGCAAGTCACTCCCCAACCTTTCCTACATTCAATTTTTATGCATGATGGTCACTGTATCTGTATAACTTTGAGTTCTGATATTCTGCCATGTCGCATTGTTAGCTATAGCCTCTCTGCTTCAGATCCTATGCTGGTGGACAAATATAAGAAGGAATTATGTGATATGTGAGATTGCAAAATACACTTGCAATATGCAACCAATTATACTGTAGTTGGGAAGCAAGCTTCTCAGGCATCTTCGGGGTTCACTTTAGGATTGCCCTAAGCAGTTGTGCAGGGATGAAGCAGTATAGCATGACAGCGTAAACCCCCCACAACCCTTCCAGGCCTTGGGCTAATCTAGGGTGAGTAGATGAAACAGCTCTCTTCAAACTACCAAGCATAAAGGGGGACACAGTGCATGGCATATTTTTCTCCCTGTGGCCACTTGGATACATCATCCACTGATAAGTTATCCAAAAATTATCTTCACATTTTTAGGCCATGATCCTCAAGTTAGGTTTGAATAATGTCTGCTAATTTACAGGAGACTCACATTTGTGGGCAAGACTGAAATCTAAGTGCAGAGAAGGCTTGAAAGACATACACACGCCCACTTCTACATAGCTTATCCACTTTACATCAGTTACTAATGTAGACGTTGGGATCCTTTTGTCTTAACTAAGGCAGACGTACTCTGAAAGAACAGCTACTTTGTTTAAACAGAGGTTCCAATAATTCCGCAGGGTTGGGCCCTTTGTAATCCTTGTCTTCCTCCTAAAACAAGAACAAGTGGATGTCAATATGGCCAAAGGACTGATGAACATTTTTTAAAAAAGCACATCTGTTCATTTTAATAACTTGCTGAAAGCTTACTCCAAAAATCTGGAAAACAAATGAAGAACTGGAACACCCCATGTAAATTCCCTGATTAGCTTTGAAGTTTGATAGACTGTAAATATCTGTTCTCAGTCTTCACATTACGAAGTGTCCCAGACTAGCTTTCTTAAAGGACAGAGAAGCAAAAAATATTGGCCAGAATCCAAAGAACCATGCAACTAGTTCCGGGAGCCAAGAAGACTTTAAACCCGTGGTTGTTCAGACACACGGATGTGAACACAAACATTTATTAACATATGGCAGATGTGCCAGAACTTCATAATTGTGGTGGCTTTATTGTTTATTTCTAATGTTGTAAACCAACATGACATAACCATGTCAAATGGTCAATATGCAGCAGTATATGAATCTCTCTCTCTCTCTCTCTCTCTCTCTCTCTCTCTCTCTCTCTCTCTCACACACACACACACACACACACACACACACACACACACACACACACACACACACTGTTTTCTACAATTCAAATCACTATTTGCTTTTGTGTTTGAATACAGGAAGCTGATTGATACACATCAAGGAAACTTGCTAGGGAAGTTTAAAGGAAAGTACACATACCTCGTCTCCATTGGCCACCATTGGAAGAATGCACTTGTATTTTTCTTTATCTGCTGTGGTCATAATGATGTAATGATCTTCCTTGTACAAAACGCCAGCAGTAGGCTAAAAAAAACCACAAAACCCACCCAGTGGAAATTTATTTAATTTAATTTATTTTATTTAAAGAATGAATTGTATATTGAAAATGCACTGAGTTAAACAAAAAAGTAAACAATTGTACTAGATAGCAAGCCTATTTTGCCTTAACTAGTTACTGCACTGAATAATTTCACAGCACATTGAGAGTTGTGCTGTGAAATTATTCAATTTAAACAGACCTTGATTTCACAGACTTTGGAAATAACATTGTCACTTCATTAACTAGTCATATGATTTGCGCATGTGCATCATCATAAATGCATTTGGATTTAACAAGCTTTCAGCATTAATGGACACCACTCACCTCATTAGTCTGTTAAATCACAGTTTTACTGTATTGACCCCATTCTCAGAGCAAGTACAAACTAGTTTTACTAGTTTACTGCCACTAGTTTTCCCAAATGACCTACTGAGCAACGCAATGTTAGAGGCCAGGACTTGCATAAGGTTGCTTCCTTCCTTTACGATTAGAAAAATCACAAGACACTGACCATGGGAGAGAAGTGATCTCTCGCAAGTCCTTTCTTCAGTGTTACACAGCTCACAGGTGCCTCTTGCCCAGTTAGCAGGTGTCATTGAAGAAACCTGGAGCTCATTGGTGAGAATGTACTGCTCTCATGGGCTACAATAACTGTCAATCAACCCAGGATGAAGAGCGCCATTGCAAAACAGCACTAAAAGAAATGATGTTATCAAAGGTATTACTGTATCACTCCTCCCATCTCCAATTTAGCAAGACAGAATCAACAACAATAATCAGAGTTAGGGAAAAGAATTCCTAAGAGTCTTTCTTTCAGGCAGGAGGTCTAGCTCAGTCGGGAGAGCTGCAGCCTTACATGCCTAAAGATCAAGGACGGCAGTTCAAGACTCCATCGCTGCTGACAAAGCTGCAGAAGCCCTCTGTGAGAGAAAGCTGCAGCCGGTGCTTCGTGAGAGGGAGGTGCCTGTCAGTCAACGCGTGGGAGGTGAATGCCAGCAAAGAGGCCAGACCATGAAAGGAAACACCTGGAAAGAAGCGTCCTATGAAAGATTAGGACATTTATTTAATGTACAAACCGTTTGGTTTAGAATTGCCTGCCTGTTGTAAACCGCCTTGAATTAAAGTCAGAGGAGAAATCCAATGACCAAGAAAGGCGGTATATAAATACTGGAATTATTATTATTATTATTATTAATAATATTATTATTCTCAGGCTCTAGTCCACCCCAAAAGTAATACTGTCTCTTAGAAATTAGAAAAAAATGTTGCAACCCTGAGAACAGAAACCCTAAAATGACACGTCCACCTATACTAGCACTTTCATTTTATATTGGCAACAGAAACTGGGTGAGACAATGTGTTATTGGCCCAGTAACTACTAGTGGATTGGAAATGCTTCTACACTTCAGAGTGTCCATTAGAGGTACAGGTGGGCCCCCATATCCGCTGGGGATATGTTCCAGGCCCCTCTGTGGATACTTGAAACCGTGGATAAGAGCGAACACCCCCTCCATGGTTTCCCCACCCTGCCTCCCCTGCAGGCAGACATGCTTGCCCCCCCCCCAGCTCTTATTTTTCTTTCAGCAAGCTTTGTTTCTTCCTTAAAAGCGAAGCAGCCTCCATTGCAGGCAAGTAGAACGAGACTAAGTTCTAGAGAGGCTCTGCAAGGTTTCTGTTAACCTTGCAGAGCCTCTCTAGTACTTAGTCTTGTTCTACTTGCCTGTAATAATTCTCCTGTTTCTTTAAGGAAGAAACGAAGCTTACTGGGGAAAAAAGTTAAAGGCTGGGGGGTCCCCACGATCCGTGGATAACTGAAACCGTGGATAGCAAATCAGTGGATATGGGGGCCCACCTGTATTTTAACTTAGCAAGTCATTTGCCTTGCCCTTAGTAGAACATGCATCCCTTTTCCTAGCCTTCCTTTGCAATCTACACTGCTCGTCATTTCCATCTACTGTATCTCAAACAGTGTCTGACAGAGAGAGATTACAGTCTCTGGACTAGTAAAGCCTTGCAGTTAACTACTCACCAATGGTAAACAATTTCTTCTTGGCAAGCTGCTTGCTAGATTCAATGTGCAACCCACCTTGTGACACACTGTCCAACCAACTGCATGCACCAGGCTTGTTACCGTGGGCTTGTAAATTTTTGTGCTCTTCAGAGAAACTGATTTAGTAACATGCAACAAATGTTCTCTCACCAGTCACAAAAAAACTAAGGACCTTCAGGGTGATGAATCACAACCTGCTATAATGGAAGGATCTCAGAGAAAGCAAGCCAGACTAAAGTCTTGTTGAAATTAAGGTGACAAGCTACTTACAAGTAGCTTTAAATCCTACTGAAGTCAATGGAATTAAGACTAGTTTCTTGATCAGGAGCTTACCAGTAATTGGACCCCAAGATTTATTAATAATCATTATAGTGAAAATATACAATGCTCACCTGGCTTCATCTTAAAATCCTGCAAGCAAAGTCAACTCTAAAGCTTCTACATGCCAACCAACTCTTACTTCCCGACAACTAACGTAAAGCCTCTTCTGTTAGAATGAGATGTCCCTTGTCTTTAATATTGCAAAAGCAACTGGGTTACTCTTCTGCTTCTTGATGGGAGACTTCTGGGTGCCTAGAACTGACTATATCGTCCTCCTTATTGCATTAACTCTGAATAACTCCTGATAAGACAAATATTATTCCATTGTACAGATTGGAAAACCAAGGCCAAAGCATGGTGACGGCTCAGGGTGAAGAAGTGAGGTCATGGTAGAGACAGACACATATGCAAGTTTCCCCATACACTGAATCACAATGACTGTAAAGACAGATCCACACCACACGCGTCTCGGTGCGTCCAGCGTCCCACCCCCAGGTTCAAACAACGGGCTCTGATTGGCTGAGTGTGAATGCCAGCAAAGTGGAGTTGGACTCCACTTTGCAGGCGTTCGTGTTCAGCCAATCAGAGCCCGTTGTTTGAACCTGGGGGCGGGACGCCGGACGCACCGAGACGCGTGTGGTGTGGATCCGCCTTAACGCTGCTCTTTCCTCCAGCTCTAAAATGTTCTTCTCTTTCTACCTATTTTCCTTCCTACTCACCCTCTGGCAGGAATTAGGGTTGCACCCATTCCCGTTCTAGTAGTGCTCCTGCACCTTGAATTTCTGCATTTACTGCTGCTGCTGCTAAAGGACTCCCCTGTCATGTAGATACAATGATGGTGAAAGCTGCTTCTGTCAACTTTCTGCCTGTTGCAGCTATTGAAAGCTTGATAGAAAAAGGTGGCATACACAAGAGGATGAAGTAACTGAAAGACTATAAGGAGCACTGAAAATGTATTAAGCCAAATATGCATTAAAGTCGGTCATTGCTTCAGAAACTGCAGTAGGATAAGATTCCTATCCTAAGGACTCCTTCATGATTGATATCTGGCATGCAATATCTAGTTAGCAGAGCTTTATGCACACACTCATGTGATGGTGAACTACCCCGCACCGCAACAATATCTCACCAGAACACTTTATGGCAAGTGTGGCATGGAGAGCTCTCACTTATAAGGTCGGAAAGAGTCAGACATGACTGAATGGATAAAGGAGGAGGGAGCCTGCTTTCTAAAGAAGCAAGGGTCAACAAGGGCTCTGACTGGAAGCTTAACCATTATCTACTGCTGGTCAGTCACCATTGAAGACATTGCTCAATTAATTATTGGGTTCGTTCTTCTTTGCAAATAATTTTACTTACTACCACGTTGAAAAAAAATCTGCCTGCCATTCAAAGTCCATGTGATGCAGCAAAATGTAAATCAAAACAATAAATTATTGCACTATTGTTTTTAAATTGCGTTGCAAGCCACCTTGGGCACCTCCCGACGGGGAGGGGAAAAGTGGGACGGGAAGATTTTAAATAAAAATAAGGACTGCAAACTAAATAAATAAACTATAAATAAAAATAAGGACTGCCTGTGAAGATGAAGAAAAATTACAGTGTATCTGGGGATGATGAAGGTCCCCGTTTCCTGTGGACGTCCCGAATAAGGCATTCCAACCCACTCAGTCATTATGACGGCCGTTCGCCCCACGCACCAGCCACCTACCAGGCTGAACTCGCTGCCCGGCCAGTTCACGCGGAAAGGGACGTCGTCGCTGAGGGACTGAGGGAGCGACCGGCCTCCCGCGCCGGCCGCGGCTCTCGTCTCCAGCAGCCCCCAGAGCAGCAGGAGCGCCGCCACGACGCGCCGCTGCTTTCGCCGCTTCATCCTGTAGAGCCCGGCCAGGGCGGCGGAGGCGGCGAGCGCTCCGTAGCCACCAATCACCTCACTCACGCCCGAGGAGGTGGAGGGGGGAAAGCCGGCCACGTCTGCTTCCGGAGGGGAAGGTGACGTCAGCCCGTGACAGCTCAGGAAAGGCGGACGCGTCAAGCTTCGTAGACTTCACTTCCCGTTTCGGTTCGAACGCCCCTCCCAACGCACGAGGGCGAAGGAGGCGCCGCTCTGCCCTCAGAGTCTATGGTATCCCGCCAGGATAGGATTCCTTGCAGGGTTTGCCCATAGAGTCACGTCACGCCCCTTCGCAGGTCTTCCTGCCACGTCTGGTCTAGAAGCGAACTACAGTAGTTTTCCACTCCGGCTTCCAAGACAAAGTACAGAAAGTCTCTGTCACCTTAGAGAAATTCAGAGGCTAGAGCGGCGGCGCCACGCAACAGCTAAGCAAGCGTCACACACGACTAGTCTTTTTCGGTCTATTATGGGCTGCCCCTCCCCAGTTCCATTAGAAACCGGAAGTGTCGTTACAGTTTTATCAGCGACCCCTTGAAGGGGAAAAAGTTTCAGATCCACATTCTGGAAGGGCCCCACTGACTGAGGCGTGCGCGCGGTCCCTGAGGGGACGGAGCGAGGTAAGGAACAGGAGGCGGGCGAGGTATGGGGGTGAGAAGGCCTAGTAGAGCCGAGGCGAACATCAGTCCCTCCCGGAAGGTTTCTCTCCGCCCCCTCCGTGCCCGCCTATTTATTAAAACAAAAGCCATGACTCGCTACGGGCGGTCAGAAATATGGCCCGCTCCCGCGCTCTTGGTGCGCATGCGCAATGCTTGCGGCTGCGTGCTCAAGTTCCCGGCCTGGTTGGGGGGGCAGAGCCCGGACAAGGGAAGGAAAGTAAAGTAAAGGAGTGGTCGGGCACGAAGATTAGGGGCCTCAGTCATGTTTAGAAAAAGAAGGGGAGGAGCCGTAGCTCTGTTGTTGTCAGAGCGTCTGCCTTGAGCGTAGGGAATGGGATGCCCCGCCCCGAGTTGCTGCCCTGGCTCCACCTGATATCTTCCAAGTGGCCCTGCGTGTCCCTCCTGGTTGGTCACACGTGTGCTCCGATTGGCTGAAACCCCCTCTCCTCCTATTGGTGAACGTGTCACTCTATGTCCCACCCACACGGCCAGACATTGGCATGGTCCACAACTTGAATGTGCCGGAACTCGGGAGAATTGCGGTCGGTTAAAAAGGAAAACACACCGCTGGGGGGTGCGCCGGAATTTGTGCGGTGTAGATCATTCTTAAGGGTTTATTCGCTTCATTTGTAACGCTGTACGGTTCATGGTACTTAAGGTAAAGGTATCCCCTGACAATTAAATCCAGTCGTGTCTGACTCTAGGGTGTGGTGCTCATCCCTATTTCAAAGCTGAAGAGCCAGCGTTGTCCGAAGACGCCTCCGTGGTCATCTGGCCGGCATGACTCTCCTTGCCGCAGCGCGTAGCATGCGGCTGGAACACGGAGCGCTGTTTACCTTCCCGCAAGCGGTACCTATTTATCTACTCGCATTGACATGCTTTGGAACTACTAATATAGGTATAATGTAAGTAATAGAAGATGGTACCCATAGATGTAAATAGCAATAGCAGGAACACTTAAAGCATATCGCATGTTTTAAAAAAAATACAGTATGTCCTTAGGTTTTTGAAGCTGGCTTCCCTGGGGCCAAACCATTGGTCCATTTATTGTTTACACATGGGGTTCTCAATTTTTGAAGGCCCGGGTACCCCCTATGTTGGTCAAACTTTTTGGCATACCCCTGCTAATTAGCATAATTAATTAGCTAATTTACATAATTAATTTTAAAAGCGCCACTTTTAACAATGTTTTTTTTCTTTCCCTGAAGTACTGTACGTGTAAAGATAGAGTTCTGTTTTCTGTTTCCCACAAGGGACGGCCTGTGTCTGTCTGCGGGCTTTGCAGGTGGCAAGTGCTTCGCAAGTAGGCTGCAGGAGTCCCACGTGTCTGAGGACAGCCTGAAAAGTCCATGTGCGCAACGAGAGCCTCCTTGGGAAGAGTTAACTGCAAGTTGGAGGGGTGGAGCTTCAAAGTTGCGTGAATAAATTAATTCCTGACAATCAGCTGTTGGCTGACGCGAAAGTTGGCTGCGGAAGTCCCCGCTGCGGAGCTCAACAGCTCCGAAAATAAGTAAATGTTAACTAAGAATTAAAAATGTTAATTAAGAATTAATTAGCTTCTGATGGGGCAGATTACGAGCAGGGCTTGGCGTATCTCCTGGAAGTGGCCCGCGTACCCCTAGGGGTACCCGTACCACAGGTTGAGAACCCCTGGTTTACACTGATGGGTAGCAGCTTGCCAGGGGTTCAAATGGAGGTTGCTCCCAGTCACCCTGGAGACTTTAGTTATTACACTTATATCGTGCTGTTCTTCATTAGAGACGAGGGTTGCAAACAGAAGATGTTTAGCTGGTCTTCTGTTCAGACTGGGTCAGTTTAGCTTCAGCAAGATTGCTGCATCACAGCACAGTCCTATCATGTTAACTCAGAAACTAGTACTAGTGGGTTTTCTCCTAGGAAAGTGTGCGTGAGAGTGCAACCTTAAGCCCGAGACACACCGGGCGCATCCCATGTGCGCCGCGCACATTGTGTCTCACGCGTTTTGCTTGTGGAACATGGCTCCAGGCTGAGGTCTGCCAGGAGCCACTGGGAGGCACGTCCACGTTGACTCATCCCCTGGCTGATTCCAAGCTTTCATCCCTTTCTGCACGTCGCGTTGGCATTCCAGCCAATCAGAAGCCATTTCCTGAACCCTGGGGGCGGAACGCAGAGCAGCGCAGGCGCCAGTGATGTTCTATTGTTTGCATAGCCAAAGCCAATTAAAACCAAGTATTTTAAATCTACAACTAGCCAATCCTGAACTGCTCTTTAGTTCCTCACTAGTTGCATGAAATGGCGGAACAAGCGGGTTGTAGTTTCGATATACAATTTGTGTGTGAGGTCCAAAACAGACCTTGTTTATATGACATGTCTTCCAGGGAGTACAGGAACCTGAATGCCTGACAAGAGGCATAGGAGGAGATTGCAGAAAAATTTAATCTAACAGGTATTTCATATACGTGTCTGTCTAAGGCTGGCGGTGTCCTTTGTTTTCATGTCTATTTCCTATTTCTTTTGTAGGCACTTTGGGTCTTTACAACAAACGTTTTGTTTGGGGTGGGGAAGCTTCTCCTACATTCCCCTGCCTCTGCTTTGCAAGTAGTTATTACATTGATGTTACAGCTCTAGATGTCTCGAGCAAACCTTCTGCCTCTGGCTGGCCTTTTTTTTACAAAAGGGGAAAAAAAACCAAGCGGTATATATGACGACCAGTCTTCTGTTTTCTATTCTTCTCTCTTCCGTGCTCACTAGGATTAAGGCTTGGGCTAGTTCCGGTTCCTCCTTCCTTCCACCCACCCACCCACGCGACCAATCAGTGAACAAACAAGTTACAAGCAAGTGACCAATCACATCGCACCAACATAGGCACGGCTGCGATCTGGTGGGACCTGGTCACATCCCACCACGTCCAGCACGTAAGGCAACGCACTGGGTACGCGGGACGCGATGCACGCCCGGTGTGTCACAGGCTTTAGGCTATAGCTCTAGAGACGACAGGAATTGAATTTGTGACGTTCTCTCCTGTTGATTTCAGTAAGTTTAGATGCATCTGCCTCTTATTGAACTGAGCTGTAACTCAGTTACACTTACAGCTGTAACTTAAGATTTCAGGTGGCCCAGCAATAGATGCAAAAACCATGTGTCACATTTTCAGCCCATCCACATCCTTCGCCATTAAAAGATGGAAGTGTGGATGGCATTTCTTGAAGGCAAAAATTTACTAATCTCAGAATTTTGTCACATTTTTATTGGTACTTTGACGACGCAATTAGACTGGTGGAGTGGCCACTCCACTGGCCTAGGGTGTTGCAAACGTGCCGTATGGCACGTCTGCGGCACCCAGAGAGTAAGTGGTGCTGGCAGAGGCTTGCGCCGCTCCTCTGGCACTGCAGAAGATAGCAGTGCCACAGCAGAGAGGTAGGTCCTTGCCGGGCAGTGGAGGGGTGGGGGGAGAGCGGAATGGGGTGTTTGGGGTGGGGGGGGGATTGGAGGATTGGGCCTGGGAAGGGGGAGGGATCAGCGGAGACCTCCTCCGCCATATCCTGTCCCCCTTCCTGGGCCTGTTGGGCCTTACACAGGCCTCTCAAATGTGCACCAGCAAAATTGCTGGCCAACATTTGAGTAGGCTCATCGGGGTGGCTGGCATGTTACATGGGGTAAAGGGACAAACATCCCTTTACCCTGAGGAGGCCGCCGGGGCAGGCCCAATCCTGCATAGGGATGCGGTGGGTGCCTTCTGTGCGCCACCGCGTCCTGCTAGACAGGATTGAGCTGTTAAAGTCTTAAGAACTGCTGATAGATATTGCCATCTGTGAAAGACAAGGCCTGTGTCTGACTCCATTTTAGTTTGTCTGACTCCATTTTGGAATCCTTAGCAGAAAGTCTGGCCTTTGATGCACTTAAGTTGGACAGTTAACTCAGCTGCTGGGAACAGAGCTCATTAGTATGAGGCTGAGTGCAGGACCTTGGAGTCTTATCTTGGAGTGATAAGCCTGGCCAGTTCTCGCTCTGTGCTGGTGGATCCTGGTACTCATCAAGGACACCCTAATTGCAAAACTATCTGCACCTGTGACTTCTAGTTGGGAGGGGCAATTAGGAGTAACATTACATAAGGGCCTAGAAGCTTTGGCTGGTCCGAATTTCTGATTGGCTACTACACAGTCACCAGGTATAAGAGAATGCTAAGTTTGCCTAGTTGTCGTTCGTTCTTCTTGGGGAGCTTATGCTTGCTGTTCTGGAGCCTTGTCCCTACTACTCTTGGTGGGTTGGATAGTTTAACATCTATCTGTGCTCAGGAGAGCTAACTTTGGGTGAGTGTTGGGAACCTGTTAGTTTTAGGAAGAAAGCTTATTGTTTTATAACTGTTTATCTTGCATACTATGCCTTACAAAGAATCTTTATTTGATGCCTTCTTGGATGTAATCTTTAATTATCTTTAATAAACAAAATATCTTTTACAGGCTTGTGTCTGTGGTTAAGTACAAGAGAAATGGATTCTACCCAGCCTGCCTAACTGCTTGGTTCACTACTACCAGTGTTAAGTTCAAAGACTCTGAGGCTTGAGTCTGGCTTTCCAGGTTGGAAGGAGAGGCCAGCTTTGCAAGCACTGAGATCTGGCCCAGAGACCCCAGCTTTCCCTGGATCTGCGGGGCTGGCGTAACAGGGTGGTGGCAGCTGATTCTACCTTTGGGTTAGTGCCCAAGCCAAGAACTTCCATTCCCTTGATATGTCAGTCCTATTGGAACTAATCAGGTGGATCTGAGTCAGTAAACTTGTACTTACCGATTTGGTTTGATTGGCAAGAACCCAGGTTTCTCTTCTCTGAAGTTGTAGTTCCCTCAGACAGTGAACCTTGGCCAACATAAACACCCTAAGAACCAGGGTTTGTCCCTTCTGAGGTTGTTGCTTCCTGACGGAATAAATCACGGATAGTAAACATCTAAAAGAACAGTGGCCTCTTCCCAGAATCTTGCGCAGGCCAGTCTGGGGAAGAGTCACTTGGTATATTCATTAAGAGCTACATGCCTTGCCAACTGTGAGTACAAAATATCTCGGTGGGCTCGATGTGTGATAGAGCCATAAAGGCTGAGGCCAACTCTGGTGGACTGAAGGTGACCAGGGGGGCGCTTGGCCAGGAGGCCTGCAAACCGAAGGGGAGGGAAAACCCCTTTTTATCACACCATCCACCAAATTTCTAACATCTCGCATAAAACCTCTGCAGATCAACCAAGAAACAGAAATAGCAGAACAGACTGTCTTCTCCAGGAACAGCCACTTGAAGAATGAATCTAGCTGTTTTGTGAGTGAGAGGGTGTTTAAGGCTGCAGTGCTAAGCGTGCTTCCTGCTGAACTTGGGGTTTACTTCTGAGTAAACATGCTTAGGATTGCACTGTAAAATGGTGACCAAAACATGTGGCAGGTGGATGAAACAGGCAAGCTTAGACTTTGTGATAGCTAAGATAGGTCTGCCGTCAATATACATGCTGCCTTGGTTCTAAACATGTTTATGTAGAGATGTCAGCAGAGCCTGCTTTATGATAAATATGCCTATAACGTATGCATATTTACTCAGAAGTCCTGTGGTGTTCAGTGGATCGTTGTATTAATGTACAAGTGTACAGTGTAGTATTAGTGTTGCAGGTTCCATCTTAGTTGTATGTATTTTTATTCTGAGGTAAGTCATGCAGACTTCAGTAGGACCTACTCCCAAAGGAGACTGTCATTCTGTGTACATCATGGTACTCGGTGTAACTTGTTCCTGAGTACACAGATGTAGGATCACGCTTGGGTTTGCAGCCTTGAAGTCTTTGCACAGGGAATGATGAGACCAAGAAGTACAGTTGCTACTGTTAACGAGCACATTGTTCTTGGTCTGTTTATATATTGTAATCATGGGGCAATACTGGGAATTTTATCTGAAAGTGCTTCTTAAACACATTAAGCTATGTGTGTTGCTTGTTTTTATAGTTGTCCATTGTCTATTGATGGTCTTTTTAGGACAATGCCTTTGTTCTAGCTGAACTTTTGTGAGCCGTCTTGAAATGTTTTTTGAAAGACAGGTTATCAGTCCATTAAAGAGAAATTTTCAGTGATTTATGTGACATGGTGAAATGTACATCTAGAGTTATGCTAAGGCTCCAAGTAGGTAACAATAGCTTTAAAAGTACCGACTTTTAATATGCTAAAAGCCCTAACCTTGCAGATGTGCAATCCTGGTCCTCCAAACGGGACCTCAGTTTATAATATGTCTCTTTACATCATGTAGCTATTTTGACTAGGCAGGCAATTAGTGTTCTTAAGAGGATATGCTTAGTGGATGAGATGTGATGCTTCTTGAAGTGATAAAGGAAAAACAATGCAAATGAAGCTTATTATGCAAAGAATTTTGTCTTACCAAATGGTTTTGCCAAATACCTTAACAAAACTTATAAACTTTTCATGTGAAAAATTTGTGTACCTTCAGTTTTTCATTATTGTTTCATATTTTTCATGCCAAAGTCCGTGTAGTGAAAGTAGAGAGCCCAGCATTAGTGGAGGAGAAAGGAGAGACTGCAGGAGACTACAGAGACGGTAACTCCATTGTTACCATGTCGGCACCCTAATAGTAGAAAGGAGAAAAAGAAGCTCCTGCTTCTGCCCCTGCACACACTGACCCATCCTTGCTTCTTCTTTCTTTAAAAAACAAAACAGCTGCCAGCAGGAGGCAGAAGCAATCCTAGTTGGGACTGCAAAGCATGGGAAGTGAGGTTTCCCAGTAAAAATCCCACCTCGGAAGCAGTTACTTGCTGTTAAGCCGGAGCTACATTGCACGCGTTCGCATTCCGTATGGTCTGGTGTCCCGCCCCCAGGTCAAACAACGGGCTCTGATTGGCTGAACGCAACACAAACTCCGCCAAAGTCGAGCCCAGCTTGACCTTGGCTGCGTTTGCGCTGCGTTCAGCCAATCGGAGCCCGTTGTTTGACCTGGGGGCGGGACACCAGACGCATACAGAACGTGAACGCGTGCAATGTAGCTCCGGCTTCGATAACTATTTGGGCGGCAAACAGCACAAGGTAAGAGTTAACCTTCCTCTCCTTGCCCGCTGCAGTCTCAATTAGAACTGCCCTCCTGCCTGTTTGCTTTCTTAAGGACATTTCCACTTTTAAACATGCATGTACAGTATATGCATGCCTAGTTTGACCGTAAGTTCTGATGTAAATGCTTTTATGATGACTGGATAAATTCCCTAACACTATCTATGCCTGGCTTGTAAAATCAATTTGCCATATAATTTGGAAAAGCCATTAACAGTCTGTTATAAAAGTGACCGTTGGAGTGTTAACCTCTGGTTTGAAACTGAACTCCCTACCTAAGAAACCCAGATTTTTTTTTTTTTTAGTGTGTGGAACATGGCTCTCCTCCCCCTCACAAACTGAAGTATTGCAGTGTTACATTTATAAGTGACTGATGAGAAGAGAGAGAGAGCGCGATAGAGATAGAGATGGTTTATAGACACAAACATAAATAATTGTGCTGGTACTAATGCAAAATCAGACAGGCTTCAGTGTGAACACAACATGAATACAGAGCCATTTTTGCTATATGAGTATGTGATTGCGCTTGACACATGGAAGATAATCTTTATATATTAAAATACAAAAATATGCTTTGTTGAAGGCTTAAAGAAAATAACTTAACTCTGAGAAGCAAGGACATTCACAGTTGGGACGGAAACTCCTTATTCTAATCTACCGCAATGAGGCCCACATTTACCCCGCCCCTGAAAAGTTAACGCACCATCCATCCATTTGGGTGGGAATTGTGCAAACAAAGGAAGGTAAATGTAGTCACAGTTTCAGAAGTGCATAAATGATTGCTGAGGTTAAGTCCCAGTGGCTTGCACCTCACAATGAGCTAGACTCAAAAGAGCTAGTTTAGTGTCGTGCAACAGCTTGCCGTTATAAGTGTTCTCATTACTGTCATTGTGCCTGCATTCCCAGCGAAATTCTGACTATTTTGGATTTTGCTGAACCGCCATGACAAAAAAAATGCTTTTGTAACTTCCCACAGTCACAGATGCCTTTTGCTTTGCAACATAGGCATGGGTAAGGTGCTCTTCAAGTAACATATGCCCAATGCTCCTGAAGTGCGCAGAACTGTGTGGATCTTTAAATCCTTGCCAGTGACTTGGAAATCAGTGTTTAAAAAGTGGGTTTATTGGCAAGTACCGTATTTTACGCTCCATAGGACGCATCGGTCCATAGGACGCATGCATCCTATGGAGCATAAAATACATTTTTTTTCACTTACCTGGGCTTGGGGGCGCTTCAGGGAGGCCTGTGTGCGAGCCTCTGCAGGCCTCCCATCGGCCCCAAACAGCGATTTTCGGCCATTCCGGAAATGGCCGAAAATCGCTATTTTTGGCCGAACTAAACATCGGGGGGGCCTGTGGGGGCTCGCACAGGCCTCCCCAAAGCACCCCCAACCGTAGGCTTCGCACCATAGGACGCACGCTTTTCCCCCCATGTTTTTTTGGGGAAAAAGTGCGTCTTATAGTCAGAAAAATACGGTAAATTTTATTTTAGGCAAGCCATTAAAGCTGCAATTTTCAAAGTGTTTGCTCTACAGTGTTCCCTTTTGAAGTAACTGGCATGGTACAGACATAATACTGATGGTTAAGAGATTAGAAGCTGTTGGCTCATGCACCTCCTTCCTTCCACTGCCAGTTCTAAGCATGGTTTAATGTTGCATTCCTGCCAATGCTAACTAGGGTTTGCAAACCTTGGCTAAGAGGAAAATTAGTTGCTGTCAACCATAGTTAGCATAGATACAGATGTAATGCTAAATCATGGATTAAAATCGACTAGCAATGGGGACAATGTGTGACTTAGAGGAATACAAACTCTCCCAGTTTTAAAAGCCTCACCCCATTGTGAATCATGCACAGACCCCTTGAGTTGAGGTCTAGCTCACAGTAGGATTCAGTCCTGCTTTGGCTTCTAATCGCTTCTTCCCGGCAGTCCCCCACCTGTTTTGCAAGTAAAACTCTCTTGCCTTTGAGAAGAGGGAGCAACGGGAGGCCTTGCTGGGCCACTCCTTTGCTGGAAGTGATGCTCTGAGCATTCCCTGCCAAGGAGTTGTAACTTCTTCTGCCTTCTGAGGAAGGGGGATCTATGAGTCTCGTGCTTCCCAGCAGGAATAGATTCTTCTGAACATGATCAAAAACATCCTTTCCAGTTAAGGAGAGGCCCAGCAAGGTACATCTTCCCTGCTGCCAGTGACTATCTCCTACTTCTAAAAGGCAAGGAATTATTTTTCTGCTTGGATGGGAAGCATACCTAATCCACTTCATTTTTTAAAGTTCATCTTGCAAGTGCTCAAAAAGACAAGGTATTTCACCCCCCCCCAAGTGCTTGCAAAAAAAAAAAAGTGCAAATTGAAATGAGCCAAGGGGCATTTGTCCATTACTAAAGCCAACAAGAAAAGCGAAGAAGGAAATTCATACCGGGGGAGGGGGGAAGAAGAGCATAGGAGCCTAAAGTCCACTTCTCCACATACTGTATGGGCTGTGAGCTCATTCAGCATTATGTCTGCACATGGCCACTGGGATTGCTCTGAAGAAAGGGGTTGGGAAGTTGCATCATTAGCTACCCCCCCCCCGATGCTGTCTTGGCAGTGTAGAATTCGGAAGATTGGGCAACTGTGTGGTTTTGTTCCTTGGAGATCAAGTCACTGGGACAACTCCAAAGTCTATTTCAAGCCTGTGGCCCTTCCATTCTCAGCTCATTTAAATATTTCTGAAAAATGTTATGTCTAGTGATTTAAGGATGGGAGTTTCTGAACATTCTTGCTATTGAAGATTCAAGTCATATCCCCAGTTACTTTAACTGTTTTTAAAATGTATTGTGATACAAAAAATAAGGCACCAATATGGTATGAGTAACTCATTGTTTCTTGAGATCTTGACATTATTATGAGCATCTTAAAAGGAAAAAGCAGTTTCCTTCATGTGTAATTATGTGCTCATTTTATCAAAGGGCAGATAGTTCTATATAAATGACAGAACTATTGAGTCGATGAAACCAAACTAATGATAAATATCATGTAATGCGCAGTTACTGAAGCATTTCTAATGCAGCTGTATGAAGGACCCAGTCCTTGCATGAATAACTGCCACTTACGGTGAAATCCTACAGGTTTCCTTGGAAGTAAGTGAATACCACTGGATTCAATGGGACTTATGCCCTACGACGTGAGCGTCGGCACTATCATCTACAAGTCACCATCAACTGGCCCCACTGGGATTGCTCTGGAATATGAATAGAGGACTGTGGCCTAAGTCGACACATACAGCCCAATCCTTTGCATGTTTTCTCAGAAGCAAGTCTGTCTTTGTTCAAGAGGACTTGTATCTGCGTATATATGCACAGGACTGCATTCATAGTCTGCCTGAATGCAGGATCTAGCCCCAAACTACATTTTTTTAAAAGGAAAAAAAAATCTAATCTTGAAATCAAAGAAGTTTTCTCTAAACTTAAAGGGCCTAAATTATTCATGTTTGAAAAATGGAGAAAATATCATTCTTAAATTTTTTTTACCAAAATTCAAAACTCTCTCCCCCCCCCCCCCCAAACTCCTGAAAACATAGCTTTAAACATAATTTTCTACTGATCGGTAACAGTAGTACCCTGAATGAAACATGCAAAATAATAAAGTCCAGATGGAACATCTCCAAATCATACTCCTGTTGTCAATTAAACTGTTATTCTGATGAGGAAGGGATTGTTTGATTTTTATATGGAATTAAGCTTTTGGTTTTGTTCCTTTTCGAAGAGTTTCTTTACTAGTTTCTCTAAAGTAAAAAGGTGTTCGTCTACATCTTCCGGTACAAGATCCCTGAGGGAGTTGCAGAGTTCAAACAGATATTCTGTATTTCTTCCACTGGGACCAACTGCTTTAAAAATCTGCAGGGCAATTTCTTCTAGAGGCGCTGGTCCGAGGTAGTTGGGGTTTTCGCAGGTTCCAATATATAACAGCACATCAAACGGCTCCACTGAGGGATCTTTGGGATAGAAAATGACAGTTGTAGTCCTGTAGCCACCTTTCTCTCGAAAATCGAGATATGCTTTCACTTCACCTTCTTGTCCTAGCGGCAACTTGTATGCAACACCCCATACGCAGCCCTGTTGAAGAACGCAACCAGAAAGGTCACACACTTTTTTTTTTGGTGCTGTAAAAATAAAGGGATGCAAGAGGAAACCCTGAAAAGTTTGCAGGGAGGTTTATTTTACATTTATCCTTGCTCTACTCTCTGCAGCACTTATATGAACACAACTCCTCCTGAAAATGGACAGAAACTGGTGTGTTAGGACTGGGAGCTACATGTAACTCCAGCAAATACCTGTTCCCAAATCCATGTTTGCTGAGTAATGCTAATGATGAAGATGGGGCATTCAGAGGAGAACTGGCAAGGGGGGGGGGTGTTCTTAACCTTTTCCCTGCTGTAACCTTTCATTTCAGCCTGTCTGTCCGCCACCGTCCCTCCAAAGCAGGGTTATTTCTATTCTCAGAGTCCCGTTGGAGAAGGATATGTTATAGGGGGAAAAGCAGGGGAGAGTTAAGCTGCCATTGGTTTGTCAGGTGGCCAACCTGCGGCCTTCTGATGTGGCACTCCTGCCCGAGACACGACCTAAAGCCGAGCCAAACGCTGCAGAAAGGCTGCTCCAGAAGGGCTGTTGTTCAGATTGGCTGCGTGGGACGTTCCAGCCACTCGGAGACTGGATGGGCCAAATTTCATAAAGACGCTGGGGTGGAAGTGCAGATATTTAAATATTTAATATTTTAATTACTGGAGAAACGTATTTATTTTAGTGGCACGCTATTTAGTGTTATCTAGATTATCTACACAAAAGTGCCTCATACAAAGGCTATTTGCATTGAGGTATCTATTGCCCCTTGTTAATTTCTCTTCTGCACAATTATCTAGTGATCATTAATCAGAACATCCTGTTTGGCAGATAGTTCAACTCACACCCTCTTTAAACATGTATACCTGTATGCAACTCTGTGTATGTACTGTTAAAACAAGTTTCGTTTACAGTTGTAATCCTATGCTTACTTACCTGGGTGTAAGCCCTACTGAACACCATTTTAAGTAAACATGCATAGGATTCGGCTGTACGTAAATTTGCCAAATGAGTGGAATTTGAATGAAGCCCAAGACAAGAATATTGCCAATTAGTAGTTTCTTGTTTTCACTCCATACTTTTAACCTTAAGTGAATGGGGGAAAAAAAAAACCTTATTTGCATTGATTTGGGTTTGTTTTTATATTACAGCTACAGTGGGGGGGGGGAGCAGCCAAACCATTCTTTGCTTATAGAGGAATCTGTCAGTTAGCATAATGGGGTCCAGCTGCACAGTAATGTGAAAAACACTTACCAGAAAGGTACAGAAAAGTCACAATGACAGACACTGTGCTGCATTTTGCTTGCTTTGTCAACTACAAAAATGGTTGAAGTCTGTGCTTGCTACTATGCTCATCTCAATTCAGGGTAAGCGGTTGAGGGAAACGATGTATTTCACGTAGTTTACCCAAGGCTAAGATGAATATGACTCTATTTAGACTATGGTTAAGGAGGGATGTGACTAAATACATGGTAAAATATCAAGAGTAGTAATACTATGATTTAGCATTGGTTTCATTCCTTTGAGTGTTCAAAGAAGTACTTCACATACATTATCTCAGGAAATCATGACAGCTATCCTGTAAGATTAGCAAATATTTATCTTCATATTGCAGATGGAGAGCTGGGGATGATTTGAAGGAGAGGAAGGAGACTGAGAAATGGGGGGGGGGTGTGCCTAAGGTCACCCCGTGAGCTCAAAGCTGATGTAAGATCAACTGGGTATTTTGGAGCATGCTCTTACAACCTGATCCTATGCATGTTTACTTGGAAGTAAGTAGGGCCGAGTTCAGTGGGACTATTTGTATTGTATTTATTTACAATATTTCTATCCCACCTTTCTGCCTGAAGGGAATTCCCTGGTGTGTATTGAATTGCAGCCTTAGTGACTACAGTGCATGAGCTCTCAGTAGCAAGGCACCAGAACCTCAATCCAAGAACCAATTCAGAGAGTTTTTCAGTGAACCAGAACTAAACTTAAAATTTCTCAATTGCCTTGAACTGAAACTGAATTCCTAGACATAAAGCGGCAGCTGGTTCAAAGGAAGATTTAATCATCAGGCACTCAGTTATCAATCATATGACTGATGTTTTATTTCCCTGGGTTTTTCTATCTTGTTGTACAGTATGTAGGTTTATAAGAACCTTAAAAAATAAACAAACAATTAAGCTCCCCCCTCATGTTAAGTAGTTATTGCATTCACTTTACATTGCAAGCAAGAATCTTTTATTATTCCTCATGAACTATTTATTTAAGAATTCTTGTATACCTCTCCAACAATAGTTCACAAAGCGGTTTACATAGCAAAATAATCAACAAATGGTACTGCGTTCAGAAGACAGAATGGCTCCTTCTGTAATGGGCCTATATTCTAGTTCAGCGGTTCTCCCCACAAGTTGGGGAATTGTAAGTCTCCTGCGATTGCACCACCGCCAAAGTAATTTTAACTTACCAGGGGGTGCGTCGACCCTCCTGAGGGTGTGGGGGGCTCACTTCCCCACTGTGGACCTCCCTGTGCTTCAGATTGGCTCTCTGAAGCAATCGAGAACCACTTCTGGTTTCGGACAAAAACTGGAAGTGGGTCTTCATCGCTTTAGGGAGCTGATCTGAAGCGTGGCCCTCCCGACCCTCTGGAGGGCCAACGTGACCCCCGGTATGTAAAAAAACACACCTCCCCCCGATGTCACCGCACGTCACCACCACCCCTTAAGGGGGTAACAGCCACTTCCGGTTTTCCTGATGGGTCGTGACCCACCAGTTTGAGAACCACTGTTCTAGTTGCATGCCAAAGGTACACATCTCGCTGCCCAATACCTCCTTCCTACCTAAAACAGCTGTTTATTGCGGTGCATTCAAAAAAGAAATAACCCTAACAAATGCTCTTTAAAATAACATCTTTTGCATATTAACATCTTAAAATATTAAAGATATTAAACATTAAAATAACATCTGGGGCATATTCCCTATTTAAGCGTGTTTTAGAACTGCAGCTTTAATCCTGAACAAAGCCAAAAGCAGGCTGTGAATCTTTCCTGTTTTGCATCTTTCCTTCCCCCCCTCCCATCAGCAATCAGGCCCATGACTCTAGGCACAACATTACAAGCAAAACATGGAGGCTCCAAGGCCATTATAAGTTTCCCCAGCTGAGTTCTAAAACCAGATGTGAGCCTGGTTGGGAGAAAACTGACTGGGGGTCAGGGATGGGGCAGGTAATCTGTAGGGGAGAAGAGGTGGGCATGCCCCCTCCACCCTGCATTTTTATCTTCGTGAAAACAGGCTTGGGAACATGTTTAGCCTGATAATGTGAGGTTCTATGTCCTTTTATTTGTGAAGGGGGATTGCTGGATAGGGGTTATTATCTGTACTAATGATGATTTATTTTTCTAGCAATAATGGAAAAAATATATTCATTTAAAGCGCTGTATATATGCTGCTAAATTGATTTACTGTCTGGAACAGATCAGTTCAAGGCCATTTTCTGGAACCCATACTGTGGACTTGGATAACAATTAACTTTATTTATTCTCTGTACTTCAAAATTAAGAAAAGTTAGCCTCATATGTACTATCAAACATGCTTTGAGTACTACAGGACCATGTATATATTAAACAGCATATAAAAATACAACTACCCTACCTCAGGATCTTCAATAAGTGTCACAACTCTTCCAGGCTAAAATTAAGAGAAACATCACTATTTAAGTACAATGTCTTATTGTTAGATCAGTAGCAAAAATGGAATCAAGCAAACAAAAAGACCCATAAGACCATCAAACAGAAATGCAATCTATTTGCAAGCGATGACCTTTATTTAGAACCAAGTATATGACAGCGGGTGGTACATAACCCGTTTTTAAACTAGGGAAGTCACCTAATTGGCTTAAAGAGCAGCAAATGTGATAAGCCTGGAAATGGCATATTCTGCGTCTTTCTAGAATGGGCATCACTGCGGCCAGAAAGTTGGTTATTAGACCAGGTACTGCAACATTCACTGTGACTTAACAATGGGGAGTGGGCTGCAGGAAGAGATACCCCCCCCCCGATGATGGGTTGGGCTGCATCATAGACCTATGAATCCAGGCAGCTGCCCTCCTCGATGCTTGGTCCACTGTAGCTCTGTGCTGTTGACGCTGACTGGCAGCAGCCATCCAGGGTCTTTCCGAGCTGTATCTGAAAGGATTCCAGGGTATCAACCTGGGACCTTTTGCATGCAAACCCAGTGCTGTACCATCAAGCTATTGCCTCACTCCCTGCTGATCATGTCTGACTATTCTAACCAGGAATAGGGTTTTTTTCCTCCTTTTGGTAAGCCAACTTGAGAATTTTAATTGTGAGGCAGGGTATCCTTTTTATTTATTTTAAAGATAACAAATAAAGAACACTGATTTCCAAATGTAACCAGGAGCACTCTTATTCCGGGTTAGAGTAGTCAGACTTCTCTTTGAAGTGTAGTCATGGGAATTTGAACACAAGCACAGAGGGGAAGCACACAATAGCCACTTCTTGACTGTGAAACTTTATTTGGTGCTCTGGTTGGGTCTGCACTGGCCCTTACCTTTTGCAGATGGGGCACAACCACACCTTCTGAGCCTCAACTGTGGGGATAATCATCCTTGCCTTGCAGGATTGTTGTAAGGGTTACAACGAAATGATACATGCCAAGCACTCTGAACATTGGAAAAGCACTATACAAATGTTAAGTATTATGTATGTCCGTATTAGGGTTGCTTCTACCATTTGTGTTAAAGATGCATGTTGGGAAGCAGCAGCAGAGAGAGGCTGAACTTCTGTGTCTTTGGAACACCAGGAAGGTCAGGGGCAAGTGCAGGACAGCGCAAATGGCACAGCAGGTCTTGGCAGCCTTGTGACCAGTAGGTCACATGGATCATTCGGACATTTCCGACCGCTACCGTGTTCCGATCGATGTTTGTTCAGCAACAAGTGTTTAGAGTGCAGCTTTTGTATTCTTGGTTCCTCTGGAAGGGACGCACACAAACTGCAAAGCTAGGACCTACCCTCCCTTTGTGTCTCAACTTTCTGTCCTCCTGTAGTTTTAATACACTCTTTCCATCGTCTCCCTTCAGCTGGGGGTGCCAATTAAAGAAACATGTAAATGAGCATGAGAGATGCCTGCAGCCAGATCTACAAACCTTCATTGTTGTTGGGGCCCTGGGGCAAAGCCCTGTACTGAGCCCCCCATGGTTGCCTCTGCCCGTCCCCTTATGGTGCATTGGTGGGCCTCCGATATGAATGGTTGCTTGGCCAGTGCTTAACCTGGCTGACCCCTGGTGCCAGCTCTGGCCTTGATATTTGGATTTAAGGCATTTTAGGCCTGTTGGCTTCAGTGGAACTAAACTGTCTTAAATCTGGTCAGTTGAGTTGAACTGGTTTGTTGACAGGGCTTATGATGTTGACAGTTCACAAAACTGTAAAGCTGACAAAAATGTTTCCTATTTCCAGAAGTCCATGTCAGATTTGTAAGGAATTTTCTTTAGTTATATGTACAGTATTCTATATTGTCACCCAGCATAACCATTTTTGATTATGACATAGCCGATGGCATTCCATTACCACCAAGAACAAAATTAAGGCGATACTGAGTTTCTGGTTCTTTGACAACTTCATGTGCTTCAACAAAGATATTTTTAGAGACGCAAGTACAATTAAGTTTCTGTTTTCATACTAAGTTTTGACTAGCATTCCTCCTCCATACAATCCTGTATGGCCTGGTGGAAATTAAATGTTCTTCGTCATGGTAGGAGATTGGGAGTGTGCCATGGAGGGCTCCTTCCCACTTCATCCTCCTCAGTCCCATACAAACTTCCCCCATCATTTTGCTGTTTGCTTTACAGCCCAATTCTGTGTAACAGTAGATCCCCCAGTGTAAGAACACTTATGCCAGTGAAACTTGCTGTATGCCGACGGATGCAGGATGGACACCGGCGTAACCCCCCTCGGAGGCCTCACATGTGTAGTTCAGACACAGAACTGACACCGGTGCAACTCCGCCGGTGCAGGGGGCATTCAGACGCCCCCGGAATACCCTGCACCGACAGAGTTGCGCCGGCGTCCGCTCCACATCCGAACTGCGCATGTGAGGCCTCCGAACACCTGCATTCGTCGGCGTATAGCAAGTTACACTGGCATAAGTGCTCTTACACCAGGTGATCTACTGTTACATCGGTGCAAGAGTTACAGGATTGCGCCCTTAACCAGGGCTTGCAAAGCTAGCTTCTAAACTTGTATCACTCAGCATAAGCTACTTGGATCATATTCATTGGATGGAAACTATTTCTGTTTCTTCATTAGGAAGTAAGATTAGTCTGTGTATTAATGTGTAACTTACTGCAAACTTTTTTCCCTTCATCTGTGGATGACAATTAATGGTGTGACCACAAGTAATGAATTGTATTAAAAAGCAATTTCCTTTGAAGAGAGCCACTGCATTTTGACTGTTAAGATCTTAGGTTTTGCAAGTTCATAAATACATAGATTTCCTATGGACATTTAAAAATAGCAGTTCATCTTGACTTCTAAGGAATGATTATTTTTCTGTGTTTATATTGGGGGAGGGTGGAAGCAGTATGTTCCATTGTAGTAAAACTAAAAATGATTTTCTCTTTGATTTGAAGAAAACATTGGTCTTGCATAATGTAAGACCAGTGCATTTTTTTCAAATAAAAATCATTTTCTGTATGTTACAGTATCTATTTCAAGTGTGTTTCAGTATTGTAACACACAAAACTAGGATAACAGCTCAAGTACAAAAGCAAAAGAGAATCCTTTGAACACATCTTTCTCTTAAACCACTGGCAACGTGTTATCCACATGCCATGGATCTCTTATGCTCCCGTTTTCATTTAGCAGTGTTAAGGTTTGTTAAAATCAATGTCACCACAGCTAGAAATTTCTGCTGCACAAATCCTATTAATAATTGTCGGCCACATCACATTAAAGTATTACTTCAACCACTAAAGTATTCTTTGCTGTTGTGTAATGATGAGTGCAGAGAGCACAACGGGGCTCGGAAGCTAGCTTATTGAGAGCCTCTGCTTTCATTTTTAAAAAACAAAGCTTCTAGCCCATATGGTCATGAATGTACAATTGAAACCAGTTGTACAATGTCTCAGAAGTTGGAGAGATGGCTGAATAAAATTTCCAGTGATATGTGGGTAGGCTTTGCTAGTTAACAAAACCAGAGTAAATGATCCCAAATGGTAAAAAACTAATGAAATGTTTATAATGTAAATTTGTTTTTGCCTAGTTTGTACAGCTCACAGAATCAAGGTTTTCTGTTTGTGGACACTAGGAGTGTCTGGGCACAGAATTCATTTTTTTAAAAAAATGAACTGCACACAGCTTCTATAAGAAGCAGTGGATAACTTGTGTTTAATTTTGCCTTTCTGTTCAGTAAATTTTATTTTTTTAATGGGTCATTCATGCTTTTATTTGATATTTCACCAGCAAGCTTTGTGTTTTCAGGCATATCGATGAACTTGTTGCTTAAAGTAATGTCGGTTAAGTATTTCAAGCATGAGTACAAGGCTGCCATTATGTTGAGCAATTTTTTGTTTTACAGAAACGTGCAGCTTTTGTTATAGGCAAGAACAAAACGCACTGGTTTGTCTTTGTTGCAACGGTTGAAAACGCTAGGTGCTGTAACACACTCTGCAATTAGTTTTCAGTTGTTGCATTGCCCTTGCTGCTTTTTCAAGTGTTAGACTGTTTGGAAGCCTCAGCATGTGCAGAGGCGAGCACTGAGACAAGACCATAGCCCCATTCTTATGTTTGGCCCCAAGTGTACACAGAATGTGGACAGCCATTTCTGGTTAGTGAAAAAGGGTCTTATGTACATATTGGCGCTTCTGACCAATGCCAAACATGGTAGCAAGTGATGTGTCGTGGATGGGACCAGCTGGTGCAGGCCTGTTTCTCCTCCTCGTCTTGAGGGAGAAGACAGACTTCATATTACTCTAGTTTTAATGTGCTGGCTGCCAGTTTGCTTTGGGGCTCAGCTCACAGTGTTGTGTGTTAGCCTTGAAGCCCAGAAGAGAGTTCTGCACAACTCGGGGACAACCCATAATGTGAGCACAAAGGCGGCCATGTGTTCTCATATTTTCCTCCCCAGTCACTCAAGTCATTTTACTTTCTCCACTTCCTTCCCTTTGCTGTGGTGAGATCCAAGAAGCCACAGGGCAGGGCCTTCTCTGTGCCCACATTAAGGAATGCCTTCTCACACCAACAGATGTGGCTTGCACCCTCACTTTATAGCTTGTGTCAGCAGCGGAAAACATTTTTAGAACTGGCTTTTGTTGCAACTCTTTGATATTGTGTTTAGATGTACTTTTTGCTACGAAGTTTAATGTTTTGTTGCACATTGCCGTAAGCACTCAGCTCTTGAATAGAAAGGCGCCTCACTTATTTTAGATAAATAATGCTGTGAAAGGTTTCACTTGGAATAGCCACAAGCATTTCAAATGTTTGTTGTTCAATGTCTTTGATATCGGAAGCTAAGATTAGGGTCAATCCCCCCCCCCCAGTCACTCTCGATTGGGTTGCCAGGTTGATAGTAGAAAGACAATGTGATGGATTACAGAGGTCTCAACAGTCCCTTTTGATAGGTTGGGGTAGACGGGTCGATTCTCCTCACTGAAAAGACTGTGGGAAGTGTGGCAAGCGTATTGTACCCTGGTGCCAACTTACAGGTTCAGCTTGGCAACAAGTGCCTATGCATGATGGATGGCAAATGACCTTAGGAACACACATGAGCCCCTCTGTACGAATGACATCACATGTGAGCTGGGCATATATACCGTAGTTAGCCCAGTTTCCATCATCCTTCCATCCCTTTTGGGAGAAGCAAGAATCGCGGGAATCAGCGGCATTGCTCATATCCAGCTCCTGCGTGACATTCACACACAGGCCTTTCTGACAGTGCAATCCTATGCACACTTTCCTGGGAGTAAACCCCATTGAACACAGTGGAACCTACTTTTGAGTAACCCTGCATAGCATTGCACTGCAAGACTGGGTACTCTCCCCATCATACACAGGAGCTTAGCACCAGCTCTTATGTCTGAACCAGCCCTCGGAAAGGAACAATTTTACTCAGAGCTATCATTTAGGCATCATTGCGTGTTTTGTCCAGTTCAGTTAATTTTAATTGTTTTACCTGTGTGCTACTTCCTAATCAGTTGTCTGCTCTAGTACCAATTTGAACGAGATCAATCTTTGTCATAATCTTCTGGCTATTCCAAAACAAAAGAAGAAAACTGCAGAACAGTCAAACAATGTATGAATTGAACATTTTACTGTTGGTTTAGGCTATCCACATGTTTTTTCATGTTGAGAACTCATTCCATGTCATGCGACTCCTAAGAGAAACCTTTTTTAAAGACTTCAGGCTGGACGTGTGCATTTGGGATATGTGAGGTGACAATTCATACTCTGACCCTCAAAAAAAATAAATGTTGCATGTTCTCATTCACAGAAGAATGCCAATTATTCCTAAGTGTTGCTTCATGTAGGTTGACAGTCAGCTAAGTATTTCTGATGACTGAATAATTTGCAGCATATGCAACTGTAAATAACATAGCCCTGCCCTGTCAATGCCATTCTCCTAGATTGCTGGATGTTTCTGAACCCCATTGTTTCCTTAGCTCAACAAATGCTATTTAGAATTATATAAGCTCTATAGTTCTTGTATAGTGAGAGAGAGAGGCAAGCTAGGTTTCAAAGTACTGTAAAGTCTATTATTTTCATTCAGGTAGATTTAAAAAACGCACTTTTATTAAAATTGCAATAGGTGACTGCTTGATTTGTTTTACTTCTTAATCTGTAGGTTTTAATTAACATTAGACACCAAAAGTTCTGTGATGCACTGACTTGTATAAAGTATTCATGCCAATAAAGGCTTCTGAGCTGACTATAAAGTAGCACCTATTTAATCTATTTTCCCCCTTACAGTGCTCCTCTAAGTAAGTTTTCCATAGCTATAGGTCTATAGCTGTATTTTACACACATGCACCCTTTATTTCTTAAGGGTATAAGAAATATACCAACAGCTTTTTAAACGACTTCTGGATTTGGTGCAGGAGCTGTTTTAATGGGAAACGGCCAGTTAGCATTGTCTTCCACAAAACGTCTTTTTGAATCGGGAGAGTATAAAGAGGAGTTTGGAAGAGGGTCACCCTCTGAGTTTCCCAAAAGTTGGGACTGCATATGTCCTCTGATTTGTGGCTGAAAGCTCAAGTTCCAAATTACAGCAATACTACTTATAATGCTGTGGATATGTTGCTGGAAGATAGAGTGCAGTGTGAAATGGCGCTATATGAGGTAATTTAACATTGTTCTAATGTAGATGTGTTCACAGTACCATACACGCCAGTGAATTAGGTTGGAACCTGCTCCATAATGGACCATTGCTGCCATCACTCCTCCTACATACCAGTGGCACAAGATGATGGGAAGACCTGCTCCTGGGGGATGAGCCATGTTGTGACTCATCCTTGGGAATGGCAGGCTTCTTGGTAAGGAAGGCATCCAGGGTAGATTGCTTTGGTAGCAAGCAATTGGCCGTGTACTAGCCAGATTACACCGCTCACATTAGTGCAGCACTAGCCAGAATATGCAGCTTCTGTTGGCAGAAAGCACAGTGAAGACAGCTGTACTTTTCCGCACTAATCTTTTGAATGGTTTATGGATTTTAAACTTTTCTTTTTTATAACATTGTAAAAATTATACTTGGGACAAAGTGTTGTAACAAAATAGTGTTATAGGAGATATTACTATTGCTAATAGCATACTGAAAGTATCATATAGATAACAGCTCGAATACCACTTAGATGTTTTTCTAGTGACTAATTGTCAATGGAAATATGAACCTGAAGATACCAATTCAAATTTGTTGTTGCTGTGATTCTGTAAATGCAGACAAGTTTGCAAACATTAGCAAAGCTGAAATCCCAAGCAGATTTCTTGAATACATTCTTGGATAAGTTGAAAAACAATGCATGTAGGGGCAACAAATGCTAGCCACACTTGCTACTATCCAAGAATGATAGCAAAAAGCTCTCTGAAAACATGAGCACTGTATGCTGAGGCAGCGAAAAAGGCAAATTTGGTGTAAGAGACTGAAAACAGCAAATATCACAATGCCATATTACAAATCTGGGGTACACCCACAGTTCTAGTTGCACCAATTAAAAATTATAGTATTGGGAAAAGTGAAGACAAGGGTGGCTAATGGAGCCTTGCTATGATTGTTCAAAAGTAAGTTCCACTGTGTTCGACCGGATTTGTATCCAGGTATGTGTGCAACTGCATACATAGGATTACAGCCCAAGATGATCATGGGGGGGGGGGTGAGGGTGAGGTGTGAGAGACGCAAAGTGGTTGGCACTTTGTAGGTTAGTTTCAACACTAGAAGTGGAGGTCATCCACTGAAGTTAATTTGTAGTACGGTACAGTATTGTGAACAAGATCACATTCATACTAAACAGAAAAATACTTTTGCCAAGTAATATTGTGTGAATAGTTATGCCGATAATTGCATTAGGCTGCAATCCTATCCACACTTACCTAGGAGTAAGTGTGCAACCAGTTGGTAATGGGACTTTTCTGAAGACATGCATATGATGGGGCTGTTAGTGATATCTGCTCAGTAAGACTGACAGATTAGCAATGAAACTCAGCTATTTGGGCTGGCGGCTCCTACAAGTAAAACATAGTAAAATAGGGCACAAGCTCTCCACCCATAGCAGGCACCCCAACTCAAGAAACAGATGATGTGAGACTTAACAGAAATGGAGTCAAAAGCAACATTTGCCCTGGCTGAAAAATAGGAAAGAGGGTGATCAGGGTGTA
Organism: Plestiodon gilberti rubricaudatus; assembly: GCA_026170595.1. Classification (NCBI taxonomy): domain Eukaryota; kingdom Metazoa; phylum Chordata; class Lepidosauria; order Squamata; family Scincidae; genus Plestiodon; species Plestiodon gilberti. Next base: position 10,675,261 of record JANXHW010000001.1, read on the forward strand.
TGGTCAGGGTCCCAAATGGATGAGCTTCTGGGGCAGTAATTACAGAACTTTTTTTTGGTCCATCAGCAAAACAAGCAGTGAAAGGAAAGGAAGGGAAAACAAGGGAAGTCCATGTATCTGTCATTTTGTTTCGATATGTGGAGTAGAGGGGTGTGTGTGTGTCCCCTAATCTGTGACTGTACCTTTGTAGAATACTGTGGGGATAGGAGGATTGCATGATTGTTTTGCCACTTCAAAACATCCCTGCACAGAGAAAACTAGCATTTTAGAGGGGAGTCTGGGCTGAAAATCTCCATAACATGTTAGCTTTCCAGTCACAGGGAAAGCTACGGGGATTGACATGGGATGGGGGATCATTTGAAACATGCAATTTCCCCCACCTGCACTGTACCTCATGATCTTCCAGATGTGCACATTAGCCCTCTGCAGCTACCCATAACACAGGAAACTTGGCTTTAAATATTTTTCAGTAGTGCCCCTTGTAAGGTTGCAATCTTAAGTACATTTATCAGGAAAAGTATCCGTACTCAGCGGACTTCCATCTTAGTAAACTTGTTAAAAATATGGCTGTGATTCTATTAAGTTATTTGAAACAAACTTGTGACTAGGGTTTGTTTACACTAACAAACTGACCCAAATTTCAAAAGGGACTAAAAAGTGCATATTTTGTGCATAGTAGATGCTGAGCCCGGGTATCTGTAATAACTTGTATGGAATCCAAAACTGCCTCAAACATTGCCACCCTCTTCACGTTACAAGGGAACAAATTCATTTTATTGAGGGAATTTGCTTTTGTTTTTTCTCAAGTGAAGTTCAAGATCCGGCCTGCCCTGTTCAGTGCTTGGCATTCCTGCCCACAACAGAAGTGGCTAGATAGGCTATGGAAAAGGTGACCAGGCTGTTAGGAGGATTAAGTGAAGGCACGCAAGGGAGAACGAGCGGGGGGGGGGGGAGCTCCTTGTTCAGAAACTAACCAGCGGCTGCTGCTACTACTGTTGTGCTGGGCTTCGGCTTTCAGAATTTAATCACGGCGGGCACAACGGCCCCCGAGTCTTTTCACGCTAAAGGGGGAAATATTGTTGGCGCCCCGTGGTTGTGCCATCGACAACTGGCGTGCGAGATTGTTGCCCCAGATGTGAGTGGCCTGGGGGGAGAGGGGAGCGCGCCGCTTCTACGGAGACAGCAGGGAAACGTCTGCTTGGAAAACCGGCGCACACACATCACAGGGCGCACAGATGAGCGGCGCAGGAACGCGCGTTTGGAAAGCACGCCCGGATTCTGGGGACTTCTGGACGGGTGGGAAACCTGGGGAAACCCTAAGCCAGCTATCACCCCCACCGTGCTATTTCCCGAGCGGGGGGGGGGGTTCGCCTGCCTGCCTGCCTCCGCGGCTGCGTGGACACAGCGGTCCGGCAGTTGGTGATGAGGCTGAGTGCCAAGCACCGCTGCAACGACGGGAGAGGGGGTGGGGGGCAACATCCGTTGGCCAGCAGCAGTAGCAGCCCCCCCCCTTCGCTCCTTGGCAACTGCCGCACACAGCCCCACACCCGACCCTCGGGGATCTGCGCCGTTCCCACCAAAGGAGAGCCGCCGTGAGACCGTCCGGCTCGGGCGGGTCCCAAAGTCCTCCCCATTTGCAACTCACCTTGCCCGGCACTCCGCGGTGATCGGTGCTGCCTTGCCAGAACCGCCTGCTGTACCCGGTGATGTACCCGACCATCTTGTCCTCGTAAGGGAAATCCACCTTCCAGATGAGGGAGCCGTAGCCAAACACCCACATGTTTCTCGCCCCGTCGCTCTCAGCTTCGCTCTCCCGGGAATAGGGAGGCAGGGGGCGGCCCCGGGGGCTGCTGCCGCTGCTGGAGCCCTGCATGCTGCCCCGGCTCTCCTTCAACAAGGCACCCTGGGGCTTGTAGTGCAGCACACACGGTCGTGTCCGCTTGGCTCCGGCTCCTAATCCCACGTGGACGCGCCCTCCGGCCGCTGGCCGCTAGAGGTGAGCCGCGGGTCAGAGGCTGTGCCGGTTTCTCGCGGTGCAACCGGCCTGAACTACAACTCCCACCAGCATCCCTCTCGGTGCAGCGAGGGGCGGGGCTCCCAGGCTGCCGCAAGCTGTGGGTGGGGCGATGTTCGTAATTGGTCGCTGGGACGCCTCGCCGATGGGGCGGTCGTCGGGATACGCCTGCGGTGTTTTGCTCTTCTCTTTACGGAAGGTGACTCATTCAGAAAACAGGGTGTTTCTGTTACCTCCTGGGGTGTGTGTGTGTTGCACGGTGGGCTGAAAAACGTCCCCACTAGCTTCGTGTTCAGACATTTTGTGGGTGGCTTACGAATGTTATAGGAGAATGCTGCGGATCAGATGTCTTCGATCCCAAAAAGGAGATCGTAAAACCTCCGACGCAGCCCAGTTGATCTTTTCTTGAGTGTTGTTTGGGGGCAGTATTTCTGTGGTACTTCAGAACAGCTGGCAGCACCGACTATTCTGTTTATTCATATTGTATACAGTATTTATACCCCCCCTTTTTTTTTTAGCCAAGATGGGTTTTATTCACTTATTCGGAGGATTTCTATGCTTTTCATGAGATTGCCAAAGCTGCTTACAACAATTAGAACTCGACTAAGTAATAGAAATAACAAATGTATTAAAAAGTAAATCCAGATAGAAGGGAGTTTAAAAGCGTTTTCAACCAGGAAGGTCTTCAGCCTCCTCCTGAAGGCTATAAGAGAGGGCGCCAGTGGCCAGTTACTTATATCCTGCCTTCTCCCCCCCCCCCCCTAAAATGTAGGGTGACGGTGTGGTTCTCAGGCTTTGCTAGATAAGTAGGCAGACACGCAATCTGCGGATTCAGTGGCTGAGGCCTTAAGGCTGGGCTACACTATAGCCGTGCGGCTAGCGTGCGGCAAGCGTGCGTCCAACGTGCGGGTACGCACGGGCACGCACGTCAAGTGGAGCCTGCCGACGGCAGCTGGGCTGGCCCGTCGGCAGCCAACGTCCCCGCAGGGAAAGTCGAGCTTGGCTCGACTTTTGCCCGTTCGGCTGCGTTCCGGCTGCGTCAGAACGCAGCCGCGATGCAGCCGTGGACAATGTAGCCCAGCCTTTACTAGGTGTCAGACCGGCTAACGCTAACTGCCTGGTGAAGTTCACCTGAACTCCAGGCTCCGCTAAGCTTCAAGCAGAATGTGTATTTTGAACTCCGTGAGAAGGGCAATTTTGCCTTGGAAGGACAATTCTGAGGTGAGAAGCTATCCCCTGCTGCAGTGCTTAGCTGCTCAAAATCTCTTCCTCCTGGAACTATGTTTCTTTGGGGTTTGGTTCTGCACGTTTGCACATAATATTTAGTTAACCCTGTTAAGAAAAACCTCTTAAGTGAGAAAATGGCAAAGGCTTCATATGGGTGCAGTTGTTAGAGAGCTCTTATTTCCTGTTGAGCATCAACTCCGTGGTACACTAACAGTGCAATCCTATGTGCACATGTACCTGAGAGTAAGCTCTATTGAACAAAATTGGATTTACTTCTGTATAAGCATGCATAGGATTGCACTGTAAAGTCTAGTGGTATAAAAATGGCTCTCATTTTCCAGAGTCTAAAAATGAACTTATAATAAATATGTAGGGGGCCAAACTACATGTTATATGGAACATTTCTGATTGGATGTATTTTACTTTTGCTAAAATCAGCTACAGGAGGGCCAAATTTAGATTGAGGTTCTCCCCTTCGTGGTGATCCTCCAACGAAAATTCCTTCCCCTCTCTGAAACAGATATAAAAATAAAATGTTCAGGCCTAAGATGAGTATAGAATTTTAATCTGGAAAGTATTTGATATCTGTGTTGGTTTGATCCAGGAATGGTAGAATTTTTCATTTGGGGCTTTGTCTAGTAGTGACAGTTTTTAAACATTAAAGCAATATGAATGTCAAGGCAAGGCAATATCTTCATCAGACATGTTTAAAAGCACTTTCTTCTAATTAATTTATAATGGAGTTTTCTTACATATAAGTGTGAAAGACAAGGCCTTTCTCCCTGACTCCATTTTAGTTGCCTGACTCCATCTTGCAGGCCTGAGTAGAAAATTTACAGCTCTGATGTCTTGAATCACTTGAACAGTTAGACAGTTGCTGGTAAGCTAGCTAATTAGTGCAAGCCTGAGAGCGGGACCCGTTATCTCGGACTGATAAGTCTGGCCAGTTTGTCATTCCGGGCTGGTGGATCCTGGTACTCGTCAAGGACATCTTAATTGCAAACTATGTGCACCTGAGATTTACGGTTGGGAGGGTGACTTTGGAGCACCATAAGAACATAAGAAGAGCCCTGCTGGACCAGGCCAAAAGCCCATCTAGTCCAGCTTCCTGTGTCACACAGTGGCCCCACCAGATGCCTCAGGGAGCACACGAGACAACAAGATACCTGTGTCCAGTCGCCACTCCCTTGCACCTGGCACAGAGAAAACCCACTTCTAAAAAAAAAAAAAATGATGTCAGGGCCTAGAAACTTTGGTCCGTGGAAGCCTTTGATTGGCTATTCCCCAGTTACTGGGCAGAAGAGAACCAAAGTTTACTTAAGGGATGCCACCCTTTGTTCTGGGAGCAGAGCAGTTGTGCTGTTGACCGTTGAACATCTCCTGGAGAGGTCAGTTCGGACCTCCAGTATGGAGCCATGTCCTTTTCACACTTATTGGGACGGATAGCTTAACATCTCCACCTTATCCGTGCTATGAGAGCCAATTGGTGAGTGTTAGGACCAGTAAGTTTTAGGAGATAGCTTTATTTGTTTTTATGTATGTCTGTCTTGTATACTATGCCTTTAAAGCCTTACAAAGAATTGAATGCCTTCTAATATGTAACTTTAATAAAACCAAAATATATTTTACAGGCTTGTGTGTCTGTGTTGAGTACAAGGGAAACGGAATTCTACCCTGCCTGCCTAGCTGCTTGGTTCACTGCTACCAGTACTTACCTTTTTAAGACTCTGAGGCTTGAGTCTGGTTCTCCTGTTGGACGGAGGGGCCAGCCCTGTAAGCACTGAGACTTGGCCTAGAGACCCCAGCTTTCCCTGGAGCTGTGGGCCTGGCGTACCAGGGTGGTGGCAGTTGATCTACCCTTGGGTTGTTGCCCAAGCTAAGGATATTCGGTCTCTCTGGTTTGGTTAATCTTGCTGGAGCTAAGCCAGACGTGACTGAGTAGGTAAACTTGTACTTATTGATTTGGTTTGATTCGGTTAAGATCCAGGGATCCGATTCTTTGGAGTTGTTTGCCCTGAGAATCCGGACCCCCTGACAGTAGCAGTGGGGCCCTTCGTTCATGCTCGAGCTGAAGCCAGCCTGGACGAAGCTCCCCTGGGTAAAACTCATCTAAGAACTACAGGCCTGCCTGTTGTGAGGGTATAAATCTCTTAACAGGAGGGACTGTGTGGTAATCAGAGGGCTGACGCCACCTTGGTGCTCCGGTGGGCTGAAGTTGACCAGGGAGGCGTTTGGCCGGCACTACCCGAGTGGGGTTCAGGGGTGAGCCTCTGGCCCTCCCGGGTATCACAATAAGTTTGAACAGTTTTGTGCTCCGGCATCACAAACTGTTTATGAGATAAAATATTGCTGACTGCAGTGACTTCAGCTTGTGTGTTTTTCTCTCCCTCTTTTTCTTTGCCATGCCTGTTAGGATGGATTTTACTGAAGCCTATGCTGACAGATGCTCTGCTGTTGGGCTTGCCACCAAAGAAGGAGACGCCACTCGCCTGAAGAAGCTCATCGAACAGGGATACAGTGTTGATGTTCCTGATAACAGGGGCTGGATGCCAATCCACGAGGCAGCGTTTCACAACAGAAGTGAATGTCTGAAGCTTTTGCTTCACGCGGGTAAGGAAAACGGAGTCTCGCATGGAAAGAATCTCATAAACTGGGGAAGGCTAAATTCTGGATTCTTAGAGGTTGCCTTATTCTCCATTTCTGGGATTCATAACAGTTCAGACGGTCGTGACTTAAATTATAATGCAGCTGGCATCTCCTAGTGCAGTGCAGTGGTTCCCAAACTTTGTAGCACCGGGACCTGCTTTTTAAAATGACATTCTACGGGGCCACCTGGCTTTACAAGACTTAAAAAAAAAAGTTTAACTTTACCTGCACTCAACCCTCTCTTTTAATCCTTTTTACTGTGTGTGTGTGTGTGTGTGTGTGTGTGTGTGTGTGTGTGTGTGTGTGTGTTCTGGAGCGTTTGTTGAGTTCATTGGATCGGCACCATTCTGGTCACCACCCTTGCTTTGCCTGGCCTTTTAGATGAGCTGATGCATGTTTGCCTACTCACGAGTAAATGCACACGTGTGGCTCAGTTTTGCTTTCCATAGGGCTCAGTATATTTATTTCCTTGTCAGCTTAGAGAGGAGGACTACCTTCTCAAGAGTTTGTTGGGGCCTATGTTTGGTGCGTGGACCCCTTTCGTAGCTGTGCAGTGTCACGAAGAGTTGCAACACCGCCTCCGGACGTTCGGTGATGATGTCATCACTGAACTTCTGAGTTGCTGAGCTCTGCACTGCATGTAGCTGGGCTGGGAGATGCGTGGCTGCACTGCTGTGGACCTTATAGGGAACAATGGGTACAATCTCTTTTACCACCCCATTCTCACTTGATTCCACTGCATATGTGGACTTCTGTCCTGCAAGGGCAGAACCCAGGGCAGGACCTCTGCAGCAGATCTTCAGGGATGGGGGTGACGGTCCAGGAAAGCATTCCCTTGTCTTCTCTTCTGCCCATTCCCTGTGCTTTGCCAACACCATATGTTGTTGGTTGCCAGGAGTAGGATAGTGGAAGGAAACCAAATGGATTGTTCACCCAGCACCCTTTATGTAGCTTTATCTACCATGTGACTATATTCAGTCTCTTTGTGAAGGTGAAAGTCATCAATTGCCTGAACTCTTCACCATGTGCTATTTTTAACCAGGCAAAATCTAATTGGAGGCATTGCAAACACGTTCCACTGCTTTTACTTCAAAACCAGTGGTTAAATTTTAGAACCTCAGTGCAAGGCTAAGCTTTTCCTTATTATTTTCAGCACCCTCAGATAATTACGTAAGATCACAGACGTTCGAAGGCAGTTGCCCTTTACATCTTTCTGTGGGCCGGGGAAATGTGGAATGTGTTGCCATTCTCTTGAAATCTGGAGCGGATCCAAATCAGGTTACCCATGATGAAACCACACCTTTATTTTTAGGTGAGTATGGCCTGTTCTGAAAGTGTAAGAACTATCCAGGATATTTGGTAAGCATTTCCTACATTTGGATGTTCTTTTTGTCACGACCGGCACCCCTTGCACACTCTAACTGGAGAGGGGGTTATCCTACTGGGTCATGGGTTTGAGCTGCTCCAGCCTCACACAGGCGAAGACAGGGTAGCCGAGAAGTCAGGTCTCTGTTACTACACAATACTGGCTCTTAGGGAGATGAAACTGCCAAAGAGTCAGGGCTACAGTTCTTAGCCGAATAAACCAAATCAGGAGTACATGCACGAACACGCAGGGAATATTCCCTCCTCCGCGTACCCTTTTCCTCTGCGCCGCAACCTGGAAAAATGTCCCCAAGATGTCCCCGGTAGCTCCTCCTACCTGTTCTACTGGGCACCGCCATCTTGGATCCCACAAAATCTCGTGAGATCCAAGATGGCGGCACCAATTCTCTGATCACAGCAGCTTGATAAGGGACAGTGTCTCGCGTACCCCCGGCCTGCGGTCCGCGTACACCACAGGTTGGGAACGCCTGTTCTAACTGATGGCTAGTTGTATGGTGTAGCTCTGTTTATTAGTTTTCTGACTTGTCTTCTGACAAGTAGGAGTGCAGGTGTAAGACATCAAATAGTGTGAAATGAAGCCCCAACATTTGGACCTGGCTAACTAAAGCAGGTAGTGTGGCAAATTCCTTGTGGCTCTCTGTTGCAAAGGCCCCATTCACAGCTCATTTTTAAGGTAATGACCGTCAAGAACCTTTTGCAGGTATAGATGTAAACTTTAAGGGAGAGGATGCTAGTTGAAGAAGGAAAAGGTGGTATCTGATAATGACAAGACAGCTTTTAAGCATGAACGGGGTTGGGCAGTGGAAGACATCCAGAAGAATTTACAATTGTCCAGTCAGTTTGAACAGCATCATAGATGCTAGTTTTTAATTCATATCTTAGCTTCAGCTATGTCTAAGGTATCAGTGCAGTAGGAGCAGGGCTAGTGCCAGGCTATTTTGCTCCCTAGGCAAGGCTAACTGCCAAGGCTAACTGCTTGCATCCCCCCCCCCCAAAAAAAATAAAAAAATAAAAAAATTGCCAACTTCAATTTTCAAAAGCAGATGTCTTGTAGAAAAAATAGAAAGCACAACACTGGAAACTGCCATTTTAAATTGCAAGAATAAGTATAAAACTATGCCTCTCAAAGGGCAATACTGCGCCCCTCTGAGGTCTGCACCCTAGGAGCCTGCCTAGTTGGCCTAATGATAGCACCAGCCCTGAGTAGGAGTGTATCCACAACGATAAATTTAATTAACTCTAAGTCTTTCATAAATACATGTTGGCCAATAGGTGCTGTTCAGTTTTTTTTTAGTTTGGAAAGCCCTCTGGGGTAGGAAAACATCTTTACATTTATTTTGCTGCATAAACTGTTTTGTAAACCTTTTTTGGGGTGGTGGTGGAATAGTGGTATATAGATGTTTTTGACATTTTAATACAGCAGTCTTCCACACTGAAAGCCAAGCTGTATTTTGGAACCTTGAGGAATTTTCCAAAGTGGCTTGTGGTGTGTGTGTGTGTGTGTGTGTGTGTATGTATGTATGTATGTATGGGGCTGGCGCTAACTCAAGCTCCTACCAGGTGTGAAGCCTCTGGGCACACCTAATAGAGTCCTCTGGATTGGTGCTATTTATCAAATGATAAACTGAATGGTTTTTAATTTTGCTCATTTTCTTAGTGCTGTAATATGTTGTTTATGTAGCACCATCTGTGTACATGAGAAGAAGAGTCCCATTGGGCTGTCCCTCTAAAATTGACAGAAGGGAGGCAGTTGAGAAAGGGGGTGGGAAATGGAATCTGGGATAAACTGGGTGGGGGGAAAATATATGGTTATTTCATGTACATGTACTTGGTTAATGGCAGACTGTCTAGGCTTTGTTAAGTATGGTCTGAGGACTAGGACATTGAGCCACAGGCAACCCAGAGAAAGCTGGCTCAGTAGCAGCTAGAATCATAAGAACATAAGAAGAGCCCTGCTGGATCAGGCCAAAAGCCCATCTAGTCCAGCTTCCTGTATCACACAGTGGCCCCACCAGATGCCTCAGGGAGCACAAGACAACAAGATACTTATATCCTGTCGCCACTCCCTTGCACCTGGCACAGAGAAACCCACTTCTAAAACCAGGAGGTTGCTTATGGCTTGTAACCTGTGATGGGTTTTTTCCTCCATGAATCTGTCCAAACCCCTTTTAAAGGCATCTAGGCCAGGTGCCATCACCACATCCTGTGGCAAGGAGTTCCACAGATGAATTACACGCTGGGTAAAGAAATATTTTCTTTTAGCTGTTCTAACTCTCCCTCCACTCAATTTTAGTGCATGTCCCCTGGTTCTGGTGTTATGCGAGAGGGAGAAGAATTTCCCTCTATCCACGCTCTCCATCCCATGCATAATTTTATACGTCTCATTCATGTCCCCCCTCGGGTGCCTTTTTTCTAGACTGAACAGCCCCAAACGCTGTAGCCTTTCCTCATAAGGGAGGTGCTCCAGCCCACAAATCAATCTGGTTGCTCTTTTCTGCACCTTTTCCAATTCAACTATATCCTTTTTGAGGTGTGGTGACCAGAACTGGACACAATACTCCAGATGTGGCCTTACCATCGATTTGTAAGTGGAGGGAGCTTGATAGGGTTGCCCTCCTCCCTCGCGGATTCAGTGGCAGCTCTTTCTACTCCTGCCACAAAGTTCCTCCTAGATACAGCTGGCTTTTAAACCAGAAACAGGACTGATATTCTCTAGTCAATTTCTGATAGAAACTCCTTCAGCTGCTGGATGACTGTAAGAGACCTTTTCTGTGTGTTACCCATCAGTGTGACCCTCCCAAATGTAAGATGGGGAAAGGTGCCTTTGAGATTTTCTTTTTTTAAAGTGCCTTAAAATTGAGAGAGCATGTCTTGTTTGTACGTCAGAATGCACTGAGACCCAGTAAGGCAGTACTGTGAGTACAACAAGTGAGGAACCCCCTCTAACCTGGGCCAGGGGCTGGGAAACCCCACAGAACCATATATCAAATAGTAGTGCCACAGACGTGAAAAGGAATTGGAGAAGTGCTACCCATCAGGATAATCAGGCTTTTATAATATTTTCAATGCTTTTATGACTGGTGGTTTCTGTTGCTGTTCTTTGCTGCAGGTTGGCTTTTAATATGGTGTTTTATGTATTTTATAGTTTGTGTATTTTTTTAATACGTATGTATTTTTAAATGTGTTGTGAGCTGCCGTAGGTGCCCTTCGGGGAGAAAGGTGGGATAGAAATGAAGTAAATAAATATATCAATAAATAAGATTGTGCTAGTTAGAATGAGCATAGGGCATCTTGATATGCTGTAACATCTAAAGCAATTCTCTGTTGCTACAGCTTTGTAATCTGATCTGCTTTAGTTTTGCAATCTGTTAGAGGAGTATTTTTGTATCAATGGTACTTTTTTTTTAACTGTTCACCTTGCATGTTATCTGCTTTTGACAAATTGTTTTGGATTTTTTTTTTGACATGGTACTGTATTGATAGGCATAATTCTGCACAACCGTATAACACGTATACGGGTTTGGATGCCATGTAATAAAAGAAGACTTGTCCTTTACCCGTTCTCCAATACCGCTGATGGATCTCCTTTCAGGCAGCCGTCACAGGCATAAAAAACACATAAAATCCAAGGTTTTGCAGACCCCAACGTTTCGCTCCGACCTCGGAGCCTCTTCTGGGGGAAACGAAATCACGAAGATTGCGGATGTTATTGTCCTGAGTTGACCTCTGTTTGTATATATCGACCCCGATAAAGCTACAGAAAGAGATTAGGCATCATTCTGTTAGTATGATGCTATTGTATTGCTGCTGTGCTGAGGTGACGATTCATCTTCTTGTTGTTTTTCTTATGTATTGTAAGCTGCTTTGGCCGTAATCAATTATGGGAAAGGCAGATACACTGAAGGAGGACAAGGCTATGAAGCATTCTGAAAGGGATTGTATAGTTACAGAGGTGATAATTTCCAGGGTACTGAAGGATACAGAAATAATAACCATCCTTTAGTATATCCTAGAGCTGGCGGTATTTCTAGTGAGCCGGCAGGTGTCAGTGTTACCCAAGGAATGGCAAAAAGCTGCGGTGAGTGTAAACAGTTTGCATCGAGGCGTGTTCCTGGAGAAGGAGAGTAGCTTTATTTTTGCGTCGCAATGAAAGTAGACCTTTTCCTTTACATGGCCCTGCTGTGGGTGTTTGCTTGCGCAACAGTCATTAGCTTGGATTCTCAAGCTGTGAGGTGGGACCCCTGGTGGGTGTAGGGTGCAAGACCCCTGAATGTGAATGATGAGTGTGTGGCAGACAGGGGAATCACAAAAGTAGGATTGTTGAGGATGATGATTTGATGCTGGGAATAATTCCTTCTGGAATCCCTTCTGTTCTGTAGGAGGAAAGGCTACAACGCTTGGGTCTTTTTGGCTTAGAAAAAAGGAGAGTAAGGTGGGACGGGATCGAAGCTTCTAAACGTATGCCTGGTGTGGAGAAAGCAGATTGAGAGAGATTCTTTTCTCTCTCTCACAACCCTACAGAGTAGACGATCCAATGAAACTGATTGGTGGGCGATTTAGAGTGAACTAGAGGAAATAATACACGTAGTGCAGAATTTGCTGGCTGCTAGCATGAGTGGCTTGGGAAGGGTATTATTATTATCATCCTCATCATCCATGGAGAATGGGCCAGTGGCAATAGACATTTGGATGCTAGCCGCAGGGGAGCATGGCGGGAGAGAAGTCTGCCTTTTGTCTCCACCTTGTGACTTCCCAGAGGCCACTGGCTGTGAGCAGAAGCATCCTGGACTTCGATGATGGGCCCAGTCTAGCAAGGCTCCTCTTATACCTTGTGTGCAGAAAAGAGCGACCAGAATGATTCGTGGGCTGGAGCACCTCCCTAATGAGGAAAGGCTACAGCATTTGGGGCTTTTCAGTCTAGAAAAAAGGTGCCTGAGGGGGGACATGATTGAGACGTATAAAATAATGCATGGGATGGAGAGAGTGGATAGAGGGAAATTCTTCTCCCTCTCGCACAACACCAGAACCAGGGGACATGCACTAAAATTGAGTGGAGGGAGAGTTCGAACGGACAAAAGAAAATATTTCTTTACCCAGCGTGTAATTCATCTGTGGAACTCCTTGCCACAGGATGTGGTGATGGCACCTGGCCTAGATGCCTTTAAAAGGGGTTTGGACAGATTCATGGAGGAAAAGACCATCACAGGTTACAAGCCTGGCTTTAGAAGTAGGTTTTCTCTGTGCTAGGTGCAGGGGAGTGGCAGCAGGAAACAGGTTATCTTGTTGGCTGTGTGCTCCCTGAGGCATCTGGTGGGGCCACTGTGTGATACAGGAAGCTGGACTAGATGGGCCTTTGGCCTGATCCAGCAGGGCTCTTCTTTTGTTCTTATGTACCTGCTCTGAGGGTTCTGAGCAGAAACCCCACAAGCAACAGCCTGCTGTTTGTGCCCTGTCCTTCAGTAGAATAGCCAGGTGAGCTGCATTATAATCCTCTGCCCTCCTTTCCAGCCCAATCAACCCAGCCTAGATGGAGCAGCTTCTTTATGCCTCTGACTTTCTCTTGGTTTCCTAACCAGAGCCATTGGTGTCTATTGACTAGTAGTGTGTGGGAGAGTGGGGAGACCTAGGGTCAAGTCCCAACTCACCGTGAATCTCACTGTGTGGCCCTGGGCCAGTCGCTATTTTTCAGCCAAGCTTAAGCTGCAAGGCTTGTTGTCAAGGGCGTGCCCTTAGCTCTGTGGCAGAAGGATGAAATGAAAATGTAACTCATGGAACATCATTAGCTAACCCCTCTTGTTGCATCAATGTCCCAGATGGTAGAATGAGCTTCAAATGTGACCTGAATTGGCAAGAGACTGCCTTTCTTATCAACATTTTTGTGCTTGTCCTTAATAAGCAGCATTTCTATCTCTTTACAAAGTCACATAGGAAAGAGATCCCGTACCTCTGTTGAAGAATGCACCAGTTGGCCATGGCTAGGCAGGTGTGCTGCTCCCCAGGCTGCTATGGGTTGGCCTCAGCAATAGAGGGGCAGTGCGCAGATAAGGGGAGTGAGTTCAGCTCCGTGGATTTTCATGGGATTCCGTTTGTGTGTGAAAGAGAGAGACTTTGTTTAAACCTACTGCCTTAATACATATGTCAATATTCACAGATCTCTTCTGAATGTTGCAGGATCTGGCGTTTGTAACGCTTCACGAAGCCATGTTTGCTGTCCATTAATATTTTCTGGGCCAACTTATGTTATGAACTTATGTTCATAAGTTTTACTTATGAAAACTTGGCAAGATAAGACAAGATACTGTGGTATAAACAGCTTTCCTTCTCTTGGCTAAAATGCATCTGTTTGACATTTTGTGCTCTTTTGAGTATTCCCATGAAGGATCTTTTTAAAAATGTTCCTTTTAGATGTGGTTTGTTTGTGTGCTCTCCGTGGGATTTTGGGTGTAAACTGGAGCTTTTCCCCCTTGGACATGTTGCTGAAGAAAAGATTCTAAGTATTTTTCATACCCTTAAACATTCTGCAGTGCTGTGTGTGGCAGAAGCCTGGATATGTCCTTGCCAGGGGCAAATGCAGTGCTGGTATTGGAGGGTGGCATGCTGGGCACATGTTGGGATTCTGTGCCCCTGCCCTGGGCACCACCTATCTTCCCTATGGCTACCATGGAACTCAAGACAGCCACAAAAAGAATAAGCTTCATGCTGTGATTTTCTTAACCCTCTGTGACTTGGGAATCTGGGGCTCCTGGGAACAAACCCTCCTGGCTGCTGAACACCAGCAGGGAATGGATCCCAGGCAGCGATCCTGTCTCCTGGAAGTGTTGCATGGTGGGAAAGGGAGGAACTGCCCCATTCTATGGAGAACCTGCTAGCCAGGCAATCTGGGGAAGGAGAACTTGAAATGGGAAGAGATGAACAGGGTGATGAACTGAGGGAGAGGAAAATGGTACAAGGAAGGGTGAGGCTGGGGGTGGTGGTGGAGAGGAAAACGGGTGAAGGGTGAGCCAATGCGGAGCCACATGGCGCAGAGAGGAAAATACGGTAGGATAGGGAAGGGTGAGCCAGTGGAGAGGAAAGTGAGGTGGGGAAGGGTGAGCCAGGAGCCCCAGTACAGGACTGTGCCCAAGGGTCCAATAAACCTTTGTGCTTTGAGCTGCCGGCACGCCAAGCTGATAAGTTGCAGAGCCTCTGTGGGGGAGTGGAACTGCAACTGCACTGGAGTGAGAGTCTAGGTTGCCTGTCAGCTGAAGCGTGGTGAGGTGAACGCCAGAGAGCGAGAGAGAGCGCGTGCTGGACTGAAAGAAACCTTCTAGAATTAAGGGTTCTGTGAAAGATTAGAACATATTATTGTAGTAAAAACCCCTTGGGGTTTAGAAAGCCTGCCCACGTAAACCGCCTTTAAATTAAAGTTGGAGGAGAAATCTGATGACCAAAGAAAAGGTGGTATATATATAAATACTGGTTGTTGTTGTGGTTGTGGTTGTTGTTGTTGTTCTTTGCATGCTACTACAAGTGACTGGTCTGTGGCATGCTGGGCTGCAGAGGCACTTAGAAGCATAATGTTCCAAGTTCTCCCCCCAAGTTGAGCGAGAGACAGGCTCAGTGGCAGCCACAAATTTTGGCTGGCTACCCAAACCTCCAGTACTTGTGGATCCCTGGTGTATGGTGATGGAAACAACCGTGAGACAAAATACTCGACCGGTTGAGATCTAAAGAACCACGTGACTAGCTCTGCAAGCCCAAGGGAGCTTAGGACTTGTATTTTTCCAAACAGAAGTCCTCCATGCCACAGGGCAGACTCTTTCCGCACATTGCCCTGAGTTTCTTGGAGGAAGGGTAGTAACGAATAAGAATAGAAACTGGAAACTCTGGAAACTGAAAGTTAAACCCAGCTGGTTGATTGATGGAATTTGCAGAGGAGCATGGATAGACATGCATCAGGTTAAGCGTTCCTCTCCACAGCGCCCCCCCCCCCATATTGGTGCGTGAAAGAACAGACTGGAATGCTGAGAATGTCAGTGACAGAGCGATGAGAACTGGAAAAAAATGTTTCCCTGTTCAGCATGATCTGTGGCGTCCTGCAGAGAGCTCGAGGCTTGTGTTCAGCAGCTAGTGAAGATGACTACACCATGGAGGAAACCAGCTGGAATTGTAGGGTTCTATACAGAACAATATTGTAAAGATCCTTGTTGGATCTAGATAAGCCTGCCTATGTAAACCGCCTTGAATAACATCTGAAGAGCAATCTGAGGATAAGAAAGACGGTATATAAATACAGAAATAAATAAATATTCACATTATGTTGACAAATGCAAGTTTGGGAACCTCATAGCTTGTAGTCGCTGTTTCCTCCACTCCCCCAGTTGTCTACTGCTGCTTTTGTGATGCGCTCACCAGGCCTGCACCTGCTGGAGAAAAGTGTTCGATTTTTCTTGGCATTCAAGCTTGTCTTCCGCTAGAAAACCACTTAATCGGACATCAAGCATTTGCTGTACCTACCCTATGTCTCGCGCTTTTAAAATATGGTTATTAGTGATTGCGTTGAAACTCTCTTACCTCCGAAGCAGGCGTCTTTTAGGGATTGGCTTTCCAGGGAAGTTGAGGATCGCGCTTGAATATACGTACTTTGATCTAATGACTGCGGTATACCTAGCACGGGCACAAAGTTGTAGAGAATGAGTTTTGACTTCTGTGGCAGACGAGAAGCCAGCCACATTCTGACGGGGGCGGGATACCTGTGGCAAATTTGTTAAGAGTAATGGTTTTTAACTCTCTCTGTTTGAAGCTGTTGGAAGTGGACGTACCGCTGTGATCAAGCTGCTGCTTCAACATGGAGCCAATGTCAACGGGCCCCACTGTTGGTCTGGATGGAATTCTTTGCACCAGGCTTCTTTTAAGGTAATCTCTAAATCCATAGTTTCATTTCCATATAAATAATGTTTCCCTTTCTCTCTCTTTTTTTTTTTAAACAAACCGACAGCTTTGTATAGTCTGTTCCTTTCTCTGATTTATGACAGGCTAGTGCAGAAAAGTCAGTCTAAATGCAAATGATCATTCTGGGGAGGGAAGGAACTGCGGTGAGTGGTGAACAGTAAACTTTGGTAATATTAAAAGTATTACATGCCTTTTAAGAAATGATTAGGCATGGCTGGGGCAATAAATCTGTTATTGGACATGAATTTATTTGAAGTAATTGTTGTGTCCCAGTACGCTGGGGCCCTCAAATGACCGGCAGGGGGGTTTCAGACCTTAAAAGGTGAATGCTACTGGGAGAATCTCTGCGGTTGCAGTGATAGCTACAGCTAGTCGGTTCCTTGCTTCTTCTTCACAGAGTGATTAGTCCTGTGGAAGACTTGGAATGGACTCGATCAAAGTATGAATCCATCATAAGCCTTATGATAATAAAGCAGCAAAGCTCCATTAAAAGTTTGATAGCTTTTTCACGGGATCAGAACTGTGAGTAGCATCCCGAACGGCATTTCCATCATTGGACGCTCCCCCGGAAACAGAAACTCCCAATGACAGAGGTGCTATGCAGGGTGCTACCCAGTATATTTAGAATTCTAACACCGTGTTATGGGACTTGCCATTTGAACAGTGGAAACAATACAGGATCTCAAAAACGATTACCTGTTTTGAAAATGACCTGCATTGAAAATGCAGGGGGGGACAGAAGCGATATTGGCCGGATACGGCCGGGACTGGGGGCGTGGCCGGGGGCGGGGACTTCCTCCCTCGAGGCTGGGAGCTCTCCGGAACGGCCTGATTTCACTCGGGCTGTTCCGGAGAGCTCCCAGTCTCGCGCAAATATGCGACGAGGCTGGGAGCTCTCCGGAACAGCCCGAGTGAAATCAGGCTGTTCCGGAGAGCTCCCAGCCTCGCGCAAATACAGCCCGATTGAACTCAGGCTGTTTCGGAGAGCTCCTAGTCTCACGCAAATACGCGACGAGGCTGGGAGCTCTCCGGCCTCGTCGCAAATACACGACGAGGCCGGAGAGCACCTAAGAAGAGTCCCAGCTGGCCGGGACAATGAGAAGACCGGCCGGGAGCCCGGGATTGGGCTCCCGAACCGGGATTGTCCCGGTCATTTCCGGGACTATGGTAAGGCTAGACCCCCCCCCCCACACACACACACACCAGAGAGCGAGCAAACTTTTGTATTCCAAGCAAGTCCCATTGAAATCAATGGGAATTCTAAGGAACACACTTTTGATTTGAATATGAGTGGCGATGTCAGTGAAACTCCCTTCAACATAGTGCCTTCAAAATCAGTATTATCTTACGTATAAAATCTGTATAAACCTGAGGTGATATATGTAACGATAAAGTACCAAGGTAAAATAATTCTCTACCCCTAATTTCCTTAATGCTTGCTTAAATAAGCTTGCTTATATTGCATTGGAAAAAATGCCCAGGCTCAGAACTGACAGAAATGTCGAGAAGGAGCATGCTCACCTAGGATGTGGGAGAGTGGCCTCTTTGAACACTCTCCCGCATCAAAGCTAGCATTTCTGGGAGAAAGGTTTGGTGTTCTCATCACTGCGAACATTTTTCTGCATACAGGGAGTTCTTTTTGAGATGGTTTTTGAGTTTGGCCATGGCCTGTGCTGTCTGTATTCTTCTAGGAGGATTGCACTATGTGCCTTTTCTGGATCTGCAAATTTGATCTTGGATCAGGTTGGGGGAATCTTGGGAACCAGATTGGGTTCCCTTGGAACAGACCCAGTAAATCTCGTAAATGAATCGCCATTCTGTGGTTGGGCATCCTGAAGTATCCAGGCCAGATCGTTGTCAAGACTTTTTATGCGACACCTCCAAGCAAGGTGATTCCATAACCTTGTTTCGCTGGTGAGCTGCTGTTAATAGACACAATTTCTAGAGTCCTCAGGTGCAGCTGGCGTAAAACTGTTTACTGCTTGCTGTTTTTTTAGAGTAGGTTCCTGTAAGTGCAACCCTGATGCGGTGAGTTCTGACAGGGGGCACAATTTTAACTTGGCAAGGGAGTTCCATGTGCAGTAAGATACTTTGGGTAGTGACACCCAGTCCTCCATCTTTGTTGTTAAAACATTTCAACAATGGCTAAATCGGGGATCCACTATTTTATTTATTTACAATATTTTTATCCCGCCTTTCTCTCCAAAGGGGGACCCAAGGCGTCCCCACTAATCCCTACCACTGCTAGTTTGGCAGTGGCGAGTGATCTCCTCCTGAGTTCTCTGTGAATTGCACAGTGTGTGTGTGGGGGGGGGAAGGGTGCCCCCCCAGCACTTTGCAGAAGATAGAAGCAGCGCGAGACGCTCAAAAGTAAAAGCTCTGGTGGAAATGTAACATCCAGCCCCCCCTCCCTTGCAGTTTTCTGGCACATGAAAAGCAGTCGGGAGTCAGGACCATGGTTTTGGCAACCTTGAACAATGGCTTGTTACGAACTGTTAATATGTGTGGAGATCTTGAGAGGATGAAAATATGAGAAAATGCCAGTCCGGCTGCTCTAACAGTAATGACGTTTTCCCTCTTTCAGAGATATCCCAAGATATTGAAATTACTCCTGGACAATGGAGCCAACAAAGAATCTGAGGATGACTTTGGGATCACACCTTTATTCATTGCTGCGCAGTATGGACAACTGAAATGCTTAAGGATGCTTATATCTTATGGTAACTTTTTCTGTTTCTGTGAGATGGCAGGCTTCAAATGGCATGAATGGGTATGAATGATGGCAGACGGGAGGGATCTCTCAGTGCCCTTGCTGACGAAGGCTAGAAGGGTGCAGTGAAACCTGATCTGCTCTTTAGGCCAACTAACTGCCTCTGGTGGCATTAAGAGGTCAAATTGGATGTCAGTAGTAAATCTTACTTGGCCTTGTTGGCTATTCCCAGCAAAGTCTGTATATCCGGCTGCAGTCTCACAGTGCCGGCCCATTATGGAGCTGCTTGGATCATGCCCATTGTGTGAGCATCACTACAAAGCTCCTGTTCTTGGCTGGTTGGAGGCCATAAGAGGAACTGGGACTGCAGTGCAGCAGTTTGTTACCAGACCTCCCACTTGTCTGGCTCCTGCGTTGAACCTTTAGCGGAGACCGTGCGCAGGGTATTTGTATTCCCTTGTGTTCTGATCAGTCGGAATCCTCCCTGCGATCCTGTACAAGCGTTTCTTGCTGCAGCTTGTTGAATTCAGTAGAACTGAGCATGCCCAACTGAGTGCAGGATTGCAGCAGCCAACTCTTTTAAAAGATCTGTCATTGAGTTCATGCTGTTCAGGTGCAAACGGAATGAAGAAAACCTTAGTCATGCTGAGTGGGTCTCTGTTGTCTGTGCTCTCATTGTGAGCAAATGATACTGATCAGCATGAGTAAGCATTTTGTCCTAACATTTATCAGGTATTCAAAACTAAAGATACACCTTAGCAACAGTGTGGTAGCGAAATGGGTAGGAGCAGGTGCAGGGCACAGTGCTTCACAACCAGCACCCACTCCCAGCCCGTGTTGTCCTGAAACTGGGTTCAAACTGGGGTGGTAGTTCTTGCTACCACCACCCAAGGCCAAAGGAAACCAGATGGAAGGAGGCTGCAGAAGATCACAGAATTCATTACCACATGCTGTAGTGGTGGTGAGTAGCTTCGATAGCTCTTCAACAGGCGTTAGAGAAACTGGGGGAGGTTTGGTTATGATAATGAAATGGAATTATTACGTGGTTGCTGTTTTATTTCTGTTTCTTTCCTTTTAATTCAAGGAATGCATCTAAGCATGTGTACTTGGTGCCTGCCTGGAGAGCAAACTGCCAGACCAGTAACATGGCTATTTTACAAGATTGATGGCAAAAGGCCACAGATTCACAGGCCAAGACCGCCACATTCTTCATTGAACCATGTAGTCACCCCCTCCCACTTAATTGATCTTTGGAGTCCAATGTTCCAAACTTGAATGGAGACTTGTTTACCCCTTAAATTCAAATGGAGTTTTCATGCCTCCAAAATTTGGATGAAGCTTTCCAGCGCCAAATCCTGTTGCAACAGCATATTTGACGTTTTGGGACTATAGCCACCTCCCTGACCTCCTTGGACTCATGAGTTGGGAAAACCAGCTTTTGTAAAACAAAGGGAAGGCTTCACACCTCCAGCAGACCTCACCAGCCCCATGATTAAGCTCCATCTAGGAGCAATTCAGCAGTCCTCCAACTAACTACCACACACTCAGCGGGGTGGGAATGCAGAAGTACAACCCAGCTAGCAATCGATGATCCCCTGAAGAGTTAACCCCACCCTGAAACCCATTGAATCCCAATTCACATGTGGCAAGCATGCACGCAGAGTAGGTTGCAGCAGATCATTTCGTGGCAGGCCTGTGTATGAGATGCAGAGATACTTGGCAATGCTTGTTACCTCCTTCCTGAATTGGTTTTTGGAATTCCCTCTCAGGAGTAAACGTCAATTGTCAAGCCAGAGATCGGGCCACGCCATTATTTATTGCTGCCCAGGAGGGCAAGGACAGATGTGTGCAGTTGTTGCTGTCGTCGGGAGCAGATCCAAACCAGTACTGTAATGAGGAGGAATGGCAGCTGCCTATCCATGCTGCTGCACAAATGGGACACAGCAAGTAGGTGGCTCCTTCTCTCCATTGGACGTCCGGCCAGATACGTGGTTGCTTTGCTTATCTGGTCTACAGTCGTAGTTCTCTCTCTTGCACGTCATGATTTTTGGGCCTTGCTACTTACATTTTTCACCCCTCTGTACCCATTTGAACATAAGAGCATAAGAAGAGCCCTGCTGGATCAGGCCAAAGGCCCATCTAGTCCAGCTTCCTGTATCACACAGTGGCCCCACCAGATGCCTCAGGGAGCACAAGACAACAAGATCACCTGTTTCCCGTTGTCACTCCCTTGCACCTGGCACAGAGAAAACCCACTTCTAAAACCAGGATGGTGTAGTGGTTTGGGAGTCGGACTTAGACCTGGAAGATCCAGGTTCAAATCCCCGCTCAGCCACGAAGCTTCCTGGGTGACTTTGGGCCAGTCACTATCTCTCAGCCCCACCTACCTCACAGGGTTGTTGTGAGGACAAAAAGGAGGGGAAGAAATATGTACACCACTCTGAGCTCCTTGGAGGAAGGGCGGTATAAAAATGTGAAAAATAAATAAATAAATAAAACCAGGAGGTTGCTTATGGCTTAAGAACATAAGAAGAGCCCTGCTGGATCAGGCCAAAATCCCATCTAGTCCAGCTTCCTGTATCACACAGTGGCCCCACCAGATGCCTCAGGGAGCACAAGACAACAAGATACTTGTATCCTGTCGCCACTCCCTTGCACCTGGCACAAAGAAAACCTACTCCTACAACCAGGAGGTTGCTTATTTGAAGAGAGATCTCCCACCTTCATGCATCTGAAGTGGGCACAAAAGCTTATGTCATATTAGATTTGTTAAAATGCTCAAGACATTTTGCTTTAAAAATTATCATTGCTGCGACAAGCTAACATGGTTATTCCTCTAAAAGACAGGAGTGTTAACCCCGAAGGGAATGAAGAAACCATGGGGGGGGGGATGTGCAGAGTACAGTGGAGGGGAAAGGTGGGGGAACCAAAAGAGGAGTAGAGAAAGTGGGGTAGGGGCGGGAGGGAGAGGCAGATCGCACACAGGTCCAGGGATTGTAGACCGGAATATTAAGTTTAAATAGGTTGAAGGGCCAAATTCCTTGCCCAGAGGCTGCACCCATCATTTTCCATCCAAATATTTCAATTCCACTTTGACGTCAAGCCACCAACTTCACCTGAGTTAGAAACTAAATGTGGAAAAATATAGAAATCGCTTCTGCACCTCTAGGAAGTTATCAGCTCGTCTAGCATGTCTCTTCAAAACTGAGTCTCACTGGGGTCAATTGGACTTTCCTCTACAAAGTTTTGCAGCCTGGCTGCGTTTTAATTTAAGTAAGGTATGTTAGATTTGCATTTTAAAGTAACAGCAGGGTTGAATAAAAAAAGCAGCGTGATTTTTTTTGTTTCCCCCATGAATGCGCTTAATTTTTACGTTGCCCGTATGAAAAGGCAGCAAATGAAGTGCCAGACATGATTTTCTTTAATCTGTAAAGCTCATAGGGCAGAGGTGGTTCTTGTGCAGAAATCCGCAACAGTAACGCCTGGTTTGCATCTCTGCAGCGTGTTGCGGTCGCTCATACGAGTTACTGACCGGCTCTGTGGCAGTGCTGAAGCTAAAGTGAGTCCTGTCTACTCCGCTGTCTATGGGGGTAAAGACGAGTGCTTGGAGCTCTTACTGAAAGAAGGCTACAGCCCAGATGCCCAGCCCTGTCCCGTCTTTGACTGTACATCGCCCCTATCTCTGGCTTTCCAAAAGGACACGCAAAGCAGGTATGTATGTATGTTCCTTCTGGTGATAAGGGACACTGTGGGAACTGGCTTGCCACTGTGTACAAATAGTGTGTAGTGGTAATTGCGCTGCGGCAGAAGTTTCCGGATTTTTTTTGGGGGGGGGGGAACCTTTATAGGTCATTGTGTCTACTGGGGAGTCTCTGTATGCTGTCTGTGTGTCCCCTCTGCTCCTTGGAGCAGATTCTGGGAGAAGAGGTCTATTGTTAGCTGTTAGTCATGCTGGCTGTGTGGATCCTCCGTGTTTCACCCTCGAATGCACCCTACAGCTGCACATTGCAGAGGAAGCCTGGGACCGTTGGCAGGCTGGCTTGCAGATAAACCTGTCTACCATCATCTCTTTAAGGGGCCTCTGATAAGTTCCCAAGGAATCCCGTGGTCCTGAACAACAAAGCCCCCAGCCTTTGCTTTCCCTAAAGGTCCAACACCACAGGATGTGGGAAATCTTTGGTCAGGTCTTTCAGTGTCCCTAAAAGAAGCTTCCTGGGCGCTTAACCTTTTTCCCCCATGGATCTTTAGTCCAGGTGATTTAGTGGGACCATAACTCAGGGGTAGAGCACATACCGAAGGTCCCAGGTTCAGTCTCTGGCATCTCCAGGTAAGACTGGGATGGAAAGCTTGGAGAGCTGCTGTCAGTTAGGGTGGACCATACAGGACAAGATGCATCTAGGGTCTGACTTGGTATAAAACAGCTTCATATCAAACTGCTATACAATACAGGTACTGATTTTGTTCCCTCTGTAGCTAATAGAAACTTTGGTGGGAGGGAGCAGTTTACATCAGTAAAAGGGTTAACCCTGCCCCCCCCCCAGTTGCTTTAAGTGAAAGCAAGGCATGGGGAGACCCCATAACATATCTCCCACATTGTGTGTAGTTTGATCTTGAATGGTGACAATGAAAGGAAGCCAAGTGAAGGTCTTTGGAAAGTGTAGCGGGTACCAGGTAAGCTTGGATCATGGTGCTTTTTGAAGAGGTGATGGTGCTGATGAGCTTTCAAGACTTTTTCTGGGTTGCTAACAGATGGCTGAACTGGGGATAGAAACAAAAAAGGAGGGAAAGCTTGAGAACTTCCAGCTCCCTTAAAAGGGCTTTAGGGTTGCTTCAGCATCTTGACCTTAGCAAGACATGTTCCAGGATGGGTTGGTGCCCAGTAGTGGAGAAGAACGCATCTTGTGAGTTGGCTTTTTGTTCTCTGCTGATTAGCATCCCCCCCCCCCCCGGCATTCTTGCTTTCCCCCTTTCAAGTCACTAGTGGCTAAACCACCTGTTATGTTAAATGCCTAGCCCTCCTTTTTTGAGTTTTTCCTACTTAAATAGTGGTGTTTGTTGGATGCTAATTAGGATTGAACCTTGGCGAAGAGGGTATTTAACCCTGTCTCCTTGCACCACAGTCCTGATGAAAATCAACCCCATCTGAAGCCGCTTTTAAGGTGGAGCCACACTGCACGCGCCTGTCCTGTTTCGTTCCGGCACGCTTCAGGAGCGTCCGATGTGCCAGAACGCGATGGTGCAGGCCCCAGCCACACCCGAATGCAGGTTGCTGGCGGTGGAGAGAGCGTGGGGGACACCCTGAATCTATTAGAAATCTGAGAGGTGGTTGTTTTCACGCTGTGTACTGTATTTTTTCTTCTCTAATTCTCCCTGCCCCCTAGGAAAAGGGGTGGTGGTGAGGTGGATACGGGGGGGAGCAAAGTGATTGCCGTGAACGGTGTGGATCCAGATTTAGCCTCAGAAGGGAAGCTGTGCTAATGGCAGTTTCAGGATGGTGGTGGATTTTGTTAGTGCCATGGTGAGAGGAGAAGAGTTTGAGTACCAATCCTGAACCTCCCCATTGGCTGCTGGTTAAAATCACAAAGAGCAGGGCCAACCCATGCCTTTTATGTCCTGCCATGTCACTGGGCTTGGTCCTAAGACGAGAGCATCCTTGGGGCTTGGGGCCAGGATATTTGAGAGACCGCCTTCTTCTATATACTCTGGCTTGTCTCCTTAGCTCATCAGAGAAGGCCCTTTTGCGGGTGCCGTCGCCCAAGGAGGTGTGAGGGGCGGCGGCCAGAAACAGGGCCTTCTCAGTAGTGGCACCAACCTTATGGAATTCCCTCCCCTTTGACCTACGAACTGCTCCCTCCTTGGACACTTTCCGGCGAGGCCTAAAAACCTTCTTGTTCAAAGAAGCCTTCTGAGCCCCTGCCTTTTTTAACATCGCTGGTACAGGTGGGGGTCCTGCTGTTTTTATGCTCCTGCTCTGATTGTAGCTATGATCTTTTTAATTGTTTTTAGACACTGTTTTTTATTAATTTTTATTGATTGTTTTTACTGTTTTAAAATGCGATTTTTTTATACTGTGTTTTTTTGTATGTATTTTTTTCTGTTGTAAGCCGCCTTGGGTCCCTTCGGGGAGAAAGGCGGGATAAAAATACTGTAAATAAATAAATAATCAATAATCCTTCTGCATGATTCATGGTTCTGGGTCTCCTCCAGTCCCTAAAGAACCTTGTCCGATTCTCCCTAGGGAAGATCTTCCCTTTGAAGCAGAAGCTTGTCAAACACACATTCCGTCTAATTTCCTTGCTTTCAAAGGGTCTTATCAGCAACCTGTCTCTCCTGGGAACTTGACATGATTTTGTAATTGAGTCAAGTGTATTCTCAATTAGCATAGTTCTCTTTTTCATGATCTTTCTGCCTGAAATTGCTGTTTTATTCTCTTCAAATACCAGCCTCTCGCTTCCTTGTTTTTAAAAAATAAAAGAGAGTGAGCTAAAATAGATTCCGCTGGGTTTTCCTTTCCATTTAATCCACGAAGGCTTTCATGTTGTTACATCAGGGAGGTTGCATAATGGCCAGCTGGATGACGGTTGGTGTTGAGGCAAATCTGGGAGGAGGAGGTGGCAGCACTGCATGGCGCTGGATCTCAGCCAAGCTGACGGAGGGGCCCCTCTTGTCTTACCTCTGATCCAGCTGGGTTGAATGGGTGCTGATAGAGGCAGTTCTGGGAGGAAAGAAGGAAAATAGCCATTGTGCCCCCAACTGACTCAATGGAGAGGACTTTGTATCGCCTCTCACTATGCTGCATCCAGGTAGAATATTGAATTCGCCGCCCCCCGTCATTTTATTCTGCCTTCTAATTCTTCCCAGTCCTTTGGTAGGTAAGTACATAGAATGCAATTAACATATGGATCTGAAGACTGGGGCAGGAACCCCAAACTCTCATTAGAAGAAGACCAGAGCAGGGCATTTCAGCTGATTGATTATTATTTTTTTAGTAGATATATAAGCCACTTTAAAAAAAAAAAAATTCA
Organism: Plestiodon gilberti rubricaudatus; assembly: GCA_026170595.1. Taxonomy (NCBI): domain Eukaryota; kingdom Metazoa; phylum Chordata; class Lepidosauria; order Squamata; family Scincidae; genus Plestiodon; species Plestiodon gilberti. The sequence goes on from JANXHW010000001.1 coordinate 10,701,200, forward strand.
CACAAAGCAGTGAACAACAAGATAAAACATAAAAATAAGGTCAACGAAACATTTTAAAAGAAAGATAATGAACAGATAAGTTGGCAAATAAACCCCCCAGCAGTGTCATATAAAATAGGATAAAAATGCAAAAATAAATGTAAAAGCTGAGGAAAAACCATGTTTGTCAGTGTGTGTGCCCCCCCCTCTGGTTACTATTTATTTATTTGTTATAAGAATACTTATATCACTTTTCAACAAGAGCAGTTCACAAAGCGGTTTACATAGTAAAATAAATCAGTAAATGGTTCCCTGTCCCAAAGGGCTCACAATCTTTAAAAAAATGAATAATAATAATAATAATAATAATAATACAGAAGAGACACCATGCTAGGGTGACGAGGGACATTCCACAGCTGTAGCACCACCACAGAAAAGACTCTGTCTCTGGTCTCCGCTAACCAAATGTGTGGGTAGCGAGACAGTGAGCATGGCCCGAGATGATGATTTTACGTGATCTGGGCAAGTACGTGTGGATGCAGGCAGGAGGTCTGGCTCAGTTGGTAGAGCGACCGTCTCGTATGCCTGAAGATCTGAAGGGCAGCAGTTCAGGAAGGTTGGAAGTATCCGTGTCTGTCGGAGAGCTGTCGGCGCGCCACTGATAAGCTGCAGGTGCATCTGGCTCTTTCTGCTGCTCTTCCCTGGAACGTTGTGCCCCCTTCCAGGTATCTTCTCTCCATCTCCCCACCCCCAGGAACTTCCCCTTGAAGTTGAAAATCACTGATTCTCAAACTGTGCCATCACTTGTTACATGTGGACTGGCCAGATTGTTCTAGATTATCATAGAGTTGGATCAAGATCGTTGAGTTCAATCCCCTGCCAGTGCAGGCTCATTCTATATTTTGCATTTTTCCCGCTGCTTCCATTTCCTATGATATGCAAAGTGATGTGCCTTTGCCTTTTATTTATATATATATTTGTTTATATATTTACAATTGGTATAACTAATTGGTTTGCATTTTATATTTCCTGTTCCTTGCACACTTGTGCAGAGTCTCCACAGTCTTAACTTTTCAGCGGTGGTTCTCCATGTTTTTTTCTTTTTTCTTTTTACAATTTTCTTCTTATATTTGTTTGTTGAAGGCAGATGATGGAAATGGTGCCCAAACTTTCACAAGTCAATTCAGTTTTCCTTAAATAGTGAGAGGTGGAAAAGGAAGAAATGGTCAGATTCAGGGTCGATTGATACTGGAGATCAGTCAGGTCAGGTTCGCTGTGAACTGAGCCTACTACATATCCCTGAATCCTCTGCAATAAGCAGGGGTTCTCTGGAGGCTATGAGGTGTACAAACAGTTCCCAGAAAGTAGGATTTTAAGTTTTCATGGCCAGCAACAATCTTGGACTGGTTTACATTTACAGGATAAAAAGCATCGCAAGAAAAAATAAGTTTAAAAACATAAAAACAAGTTAAAATAGTTTAAAAACTAGCATTCAAAGCAACCTAATACAAGGTAGTCTTAAATATACCTGAGTAGACAATCGTGTTATATTGGCTTAAATCCCTCCCTGGGAATTGTCAAATTATGGACACTTCCCGGAAGTATATGTACATACTATAGATCAGTTTGGGATTTGGCAACATTCGCCTTAGGATTGTTTTCATCTCCTTTTTATTAGCTCTGTAATATGCGGCTCTTTTTTTTCTTTTTTCTTTTTTTTGGTGTGACTACTTCTCTAGGACAGGGTTATTCTAGGTCACTAGGTGACCTGCGGTTAAGTGAATAATGACGGAACAATCGGGTCAGGTTAATTATCTCATTACTGCGAGATGGAGACTTTCAACCCTCTTTATAACATCTCCAGAAGTTGTGGTGGCCACCATCTTGCCCCAGTTCACTGAGGGGTTGCTTGAAAAAGTCCAGTTGAAACTGATATTATTCTAACTTGTTGGTTTTTATGTTTTTTTAACCTATTTTTTCTTGCCATGGCTTTTTATCCTGTAAATGTAAACCAGTCCAATTCTCAGAAAGTTGTGAAGCCCACTGCACTCTGTTAACAGTTTTGTGTGTTGTACGTTATTACAGACATCGGTTAATCTACGTTCTTGTGAAGTATGGAATCACTCCACTTGAAACGGATTTAGGCCTCTGCCTGTGCCATGAGCTCTTCTCCGTGTTTCGGTGCTTCTTGAAGCGGGGCTGCAGGCTTCCTTGCGGTCAGCACATGCGCGCCTTCTCAGATTCGGCAATGAAGGCCAGAGGCAAGTACAAAGAGTGGCTGCCGTCTCTCCTGTTGGCCGGATTCAATCCAGCAAATTTCCTTTGCGAAGCATGGTAAGGAAGATGCACACATATGTATACAACACGTACACCCACGTTCCGATATACTCATGCGCACCCATTTATTTATTTATTTCCTGGGTGTTCTATTCCGCCCTGAGCGCTGCTTGCTTTTCTTGTTACCTGCCAATGGTAATGAAGGCCTTCTTAAAGCTCTCCCCTTGCAATTCAGGACTTAGCATCGGAAGGTGCTGCACTGGCGTCGCTGCAGGGGGGGGCAGAGCTCTAAATTCCACCGCTGCTCGACCCTCCGTTACACTGGTGCATGAAGCGGCCCCACCCCCCGCCTTCGGAACAGTGCCGTAGCCAGCCGATCTGGCAGGGGGGGCGGCATCCTCGACGCCCCCAAAACTAATTAGCATAAATTATGCTAATTAGTTTCCCCCCGGTTTGCGACGCTTCTTCCCCCGATTTGCGAGCACAATTTTCGCCGATTTTGGCGAAATATGTATGCTTTTACCTGCACTTCTGTGAATATGTTTGCTTTTACCTGCACTTTTGTGATATTTGGACGCTCCCACGACGATTTCTAGCATTCTCCCGGGGGCGCAGCGTCTCCGTGCAGCCGTTTACTTGGTGCTGCACTTGGTGCGCCCCCAGAAGCAATCTCCGTAGTTTGCGCATGCGCAAACCCACGGAGTCTCCAGGGACGTTCTGGGCATGCGCAAACTACTCCCTGGAGCGTCCCTGGAGACTCCGTGGGTTTGCGCATGCGCAAACTACGGAGATTGCTTCTGGGGGCGCACCAAGTGCAGCACCAAGTAAACGGCTGCACGGAGACGCTGCGCCCCCGGGAGAATGCTAGAAATCGTCGTGGGAGCGTCCAAATATCACAAAAGTGCAGGTAAAAGCAAACATATTCTAAAAATCGGGCTTAAAATCGGCCAAAAAAAGCGGGAAAAATTCAAATTTTTCCCGCTTTTTTCCGGAGCCTCCCGCCCCCCCGCACCACCTCCCGCCCTTGCGCCCTGGGGCCCACCGCCCCCCGGCCCCAGGTCAGCTGACGCCCCTGCTTCGGAACCATTCTAGGCGGTGAAAGCAACACGTAGCATTACTTTCACCGCCTGGAATGGTTCTGAAGGCGAGGGGGCGGGGCCGCTTCGTGCACTGGTGTAACGGAGGGTCGGACTGTGATGGAACTTAGAGCTCCCCCCCCCCCCCCGCAGCGACGCCAGTGAGGTGCTGCAAGGGCTTTCAGGCTTCTCAGGTGAGAGGTTTGCAATGAATGGAACTGTATAATAACTTCTGCTCCCCTTCAACTCTGGGAAATGTGCCAGAGTAAGGCAAGAGACAAAAAAGTGCAGTGTGTGTGTTTGGCTTTTCTTTTTCTCTTCCTCTCTGAATGAATGCAACTTCTAAGCATGGGTAATTTTGTCAGCATTTTTGTAAGGGTGGTTGTCTGCAAGGAAATCACAAGGTCAAGTATTTAAAAAGGAGAGAAAAGTCAGTTTCTCATAGTGTTTTTGGGGAGGGGAACAAGAGGGTGTGGCTTAAAGGGAAAAGTGCAGGGGGGGCTGTAGGATGGAAGCTGATTGTGTGGGATAGAGGGGGCTGTGTTGTGGAGCTTTGTGATCATGTGCAATCCTAGATACTCGAGAGGTGTACACGTATAGTAGTTAGAACTTTGTGGGCAGCACTATGAATACTCTGCCCTCTCCCCCCAGTCCTGGCTGAAATAAATCCACACTCTGTGCCAGGTCTCAGTTTGGAAGCCCTTTGCAGGTCGCTCTGTGGTGGACGTTCATCTCAGTGCAGATATAACAGTGCACTGTGATTAATGCTGGGAAGGGAAGTGGGAGGAATTTGTGGGGGAGAGAGAGGAAAGAAGCCAATTCCTGATCACTTAACCATGGTTTAAATCATGGTCTTCAAACCCCAGCCTGTGGGCCAGATCCGGTGCAACAGAAAACGGCGTTCGGGCACAGCGCAGCGGTGGCAGAGCTTAGTGTTCTATCCCGCAGCCTCCTATTCTCCCAGTCAATCTTTGCAGAAACCCGTGCCGGGAAGCCGTTTCCCCTGCACGTTGCTCCAGATGGCTCTGCGCCCCAAGTTTCCTGGGGAAAGCGGCTGCCCGGTGCAAGTTTCTGCAAAGATAGGCTGCGACGCTAGGAGGCTGCGGGGCAGAACGGTAAGTTCCGCCACCACCGAGCTGCACCCGGACACCGTTTTCTGACAGTCAGGTTTGGAGACCACTGGTTTAAATAAAAGATTGAGGCAAATGAAATCTGCTTTAGGCCTGATTCATAACAAACTCTGGTTAGCATGTTTAACCCCCCTACAGTGGGAATTGATGCAGGAGGATGGGATTGCAGGGAGAGAGCACATGATTTCACACCCTAACCCCCTTCCTTAACCACGGTTTGGGGAGTGTGGTGTTTGCTCTAGCCCCAACTCTTTGAAACAGAAGCAGGCTTGTAACAGATACAAACAATTATTGCCTGACAGTGAAGTTGGAAGAGAAGCGACAATGGGACCTGCTTACAAAAGATCCTGCTGCTGATCTTTTCACAATATTGTGTTCTGTTTCTCATTCCAGCTGTGCTGGCTCTGGCTCATCACGGAGGGCAGGGGGTCTGACTCCGTTGAGTGAAAGGGGAAAGCTGCCAGATACTACTTTCCTAAACAGTAAGACTAGGCAGGGAGGAAGCCTGCGTAGCCCACCTTCGGTCAGAAGTGGGGAGGATGGCACATAACAACTTTTCTGTGCCTCAAAAGGGCAGGAATCATCTTCTTGTAGAACACGCTAGACTTGCAGTCAGGTTAAAATAATAAAAGGAGCCATGTATTCTGAAGCCAAATACCATTAAAGGTCACAGGATTCAGCACGCAGGGAAGAGGTTCTTTTAACTGCTTCAGTCCCTAGCAGAGTTTCTCACTTGACGGCAATTCACTGAGTCCTTAAGGCAGATGAAATAAAGCCCTTAATGATGGCACTTTAATGAGCTTAGGGTTTCCAACTGGCTGTCTGCTTACTGTGTGTAATTTAATACTGAAGAAGGAAAAACCCAAAAAAGCTTTTCTAAGTTCTTCAAACCAAGGGAAATCTCATTGGCCCCAAGCGTGGCAATGCCTGCCCAGGTGGTTGGGTAATTGAGATTTATTGATTTCTAAATGGTTTTTACCCTTCTCCTTTGTCCAAAAGAATCTGACTGACTACAACATTTAAAATGTCAGCAAATACAATTTGATATAAAACCACAAAATCAGACAGACCACACGGCCTTGCAGTTTAAAGCACTTCAGTAAAAGGAGTCAAGGGCTGTTTGAAATAAACGTCTACCTGAAGGCAAGCCAAGATGAAAACAAATGGGCTGCCTTTGGGAGTGTGTTTCAGAGTCTTGGGTGTTACCACAGAAAAGGTCCTTCCCCTCGTTTCCACATCCAACAGCAGGGAATATAGGGCAAGGTCTCTGACATCAATCTCTGTGCTTAGGCAGGCTATACAAGGGAAGATGGTGGTTAAGGTAACCTGGTCCCAGACCAGACTATAAGAAGGTCATCACTAGTGCTTTGAATTGAGTCTGGGTGGCAGTTCCGGTGGGCAAGAGAATCCATATATCCATGGTACTGATGACTTTTGATAACTTTAGCAATAAGAGCCCTGGTTCAAGTGGCTTGTGTTTCTTAGTCCAGGTATGCTCAGAGGCGTCACTAGGACGCGCGTCACCCCAAGGCGGGGGGTGCGCGTCACCCTAGTGATGCCCCCCCAATAGAACTAATATAACCTGAACTAATATAACCTGCGGCCGTGCCGCAAATTTTTTTTGGGGGGGGGCCCACCCGGCTGCACCCTGCCCCGGGTGCCCCCCCGCCCCTTTGCGTCGCTCTCCGGACACTCCGAGGCCGGCCCGGGAGCCGGCCTCGGAGCATCCGGCCCGACCGGCGCTCCAGGGCCTTCTGAAAGAAGGCCCAATGCGTCAATACGGGTACTTTTACTGTTTTCGTGCATGCGCATGCGCGAAAACAGTAAAAGTACCCGTATTGACGCATTGGGCCTTCTTTCAGAAGGCCCTGGAGCGCTGGCCGGGCCGGACGCTCCGAGGCCGGCTCCTGGGCCAGCCTCAGAGCGTCCGGAGGGCGGCGCACGTCACGGAGGTGATGCGCGCGGGTCACCCCGTGGCGGCCCGCTCCCGTCACTTGAAACCTTGGACAAAGAACACGATGGGCTTTGATTGTGTTAACGGGCTGGTGTATTTGTGTGCATGTTTGCCTTTTCTACGATTCTGTGTTGGAAAGCAGAACATGAATAGAATGATGGCAGGGAGAAGCAGAGCATAATGGTATGGACAGATACAAAATAATGTGTTCAATAATTCTCTTTGGCGTGTTTGTGATACTTTTGATATAAACCTACTGCCAGGAAGAAGAAATGAAAGCATGAATCCTACAAATCCTTTTGTTACCCTTCTACTAAAATGCCTGCGTTTTCCTCAATCCTAGGATTTGGTCTGTAAGCAGTGATGTCCTTAATTTCCTTATGGAGTTCACTAACTGGAAGCGACTTCCTTGGCATGTGGAGCAGATCCTTTCTGAACACAAAGGAGTGTCCAGATGGGTGCCCTCTAGTCATTTTGGTAAGCAAACAGCCAGCTAATTCACTTCCGTACACTCCTTTTTTTTTCTTCTTCTTGGCAAATTGCTCTTTGTACTGATACGCAAGAAACGAGAAGCCAGTTACAAATCACTCCCAACAGTGGTGGAAATCAATGTATTCCAAAGATATATTTTCATAAGATCAACCTATTTTCAAAAGTATCTTTTCACTCTTGGCTCCAGATTGTTGCTGGAGCAGCAGCCTAAGTTGGTGCTCTTGAGTGCTTTGTGTTCAGCTGTGATCTGTCCATGGTTTTGTTCCTGTCCCTGGACTCCTGCTGATCCTTTTGCCAGACTCCTCCTTACGTGGTATGATGGAACCCAGCCGCGAACAAAGGAAAGGCAGTTTCATGTGTTCTGTATCTATATTGAGAGCATGTCTATGAACTGCCAGCAGTAACCTCTTGCCTCGGCCACAACCCTGGTGGTTGCTCTAAGCACATGCGTTGCACGTCGCAGATACCAAGTCAATCCCTGACATCTCCAGTTTAAAAAACAAGATCTCTAGAAGCAAGGCCAGGAGTCGAGCTTGTAGAGCTCCTTTGCCAGCCAGCGTCCACAATACTGGGCTACATAAACAGCGGGCTGAACTGTTTTATATGCAGTGCGTGGAGTCTAGGAGCAGAGGCAACTTAGCTTTTCCAATTAGGCTCCTGAAATCTGTGTGCTGTTGTGTTTTTTATAAATGATCCTGTGGCTCTGCTTGATCCTCTTCTGGAGAAAAGGTCATCCAATTATTTCTGGCAATGGTAAAGCTCTGGACCACCCGCCAGGGAGGCAAAAGAGTGCAGAAACAGTATGCAATCATCACTGGCTAACTAGACTCCCGGAGCATGAAATACCAGTTTTTAATAATGGAAAGGTTAGGCTTGTCTCTGATCAGGAGATGTCTCTTCTCTCATGTGTACAAGGCCAGCAAATGTACTGAGATGGCACAGCCTGAATATTTGCTTAATTAATCTTGCTTCATGCTCTCTATTAGTTTGCCTACTAGGTGTTTTTGTAATTTTCCTGTTTGAAGATCTGTATCATAAGAGCATAACCTGTATTTTTTTATTTACAATATTTTTTTTATTTACAATATTTTTATCCCGCCTTTCTCCCTGATGGGACCCAAGGCGGCTTACAAGAACAAGAAAAAACCCAAATACAAAAATCCATCACATTTAAAAAGCAATAAAACAGTTAATTAAAAAGTCATAAACACAGTCTAAAGATGATCAAAGAGACCACTATTACAATTTAAAAAACAAGAATACAAGAACAGCATCACCACACCTGTAACCGCTAAATCAGTGGTTCTCAAGCTTTTTAGCACCGGGACCCACTTTTTAAAATGACACTCTATCGGGACCCACCTAGCTTTACGAGACTTTAAAAAAAGGTGATCAATAAATAAATATATTTATTTATTTACAAGAGCTCAGCTGCTTTCAGGGCAGTTAGCAGCTCTCTTGCCAACTGCAGGAGCTCAGCTCTTTGAAGGGCAATTAGTAGCCATCCTGTTTTTTGAATAGCCTCAGTGCCTGTGGCAATTACTTATCTGATCTTTCCATCACCTGGGACCCACCAGAAATCGGGTCTCGACACACCAAGTGGGTCCCGACCCACTGTTTGAGAAACACTGTGCTAAATGTTTAAAAAAGGCCAAGACTCAGAAGGCTTCTTTGAACAAGGAAGTTTTTAGACCTCCCCGGAAAGTCTCCAAGGAGGGAGCAAGTTCGTAAGTCAAAAGGGAGGGAATTCCATAAGTTTGGTGCCACTACTGAGAAGGCCCTATCATATCAGGTTCAAGACTCTGTTACTCGTGGTAGCCCACCAGCTGCCTCTGGGGAAACCCAGACCTCTCTCCTGCCTCTGCTCCCCTGCAACTGTTAATTCGGAGGCATATTTACTACAACTGAAACTGGAAGTAGCCCAAAGCCATCATGACTAGTAGCCACTGACGAACCTGACCTCCATAACTTTGTCCAGTCCCTGCTTAAAGCCACCCAAGCTGGTGGCCATCACCATATTTAGTGGCAACGCATTTCACAGACTGATTATGTGCTTTGTGAAGAAGACTTCCCTTTAAATCTCCCACCAATCAGCTACCTTGGATGACCTCTGGTTCCTAGTGCTTTAGTGTAGAGTGAAACTTCTCTTTTTCCATTTCACTGTTTCCCCCCCAAAAGAATTCCAGAGTTACACAGTTGTGCTTGTTAACATAGGGTGGACTGACTTCAGTCTTGTTTTCTAAGGGGAAGAAAAACCCTTTCGTTTGGAAGCTTCACTATCCACATGTGTGTAAAATTCACAAAGCAAGCCTTATGTTTAGGATCTTTTGAAAGGAAAATCACTTGATGAGTAGATTCAGCGCGAAAGAAGAAAGTACTTGTGCACAGTTAGTTTATGGAATTTGCTCCCTCTTCCTACCAGAGTTGACCATCTAAAAATGGTAATCAGTTCTGGGTCCATTTTTATCAGTATTTTTTTCACTGTCAGAACCTAACTTTAAAAAGCGGCTCGGTAAGCAGTTTAGAGATACTGTACAGCATTTCTTGAAGAATAATATCTAATTATTTTGTTTGCAATGTAACTTTATAAAAACATTACAATGCTGCCTGTTTAACTTGAGGTAAAACTGTTAAAAATCAAAATATAAACAGTTTAACAGGTTTTGTAAAATAAATAAATACAGAAAACTAGATTAAAAAAAGAAAACCTTAATCTGTATGAGTGAAAACTGAGTCCTTTGTTATTGAACTGCTTATTTTAAACTGGTTACCTTTTTTTTGTATTTAGGAGGTTTAGTTCCAGTTCAGATTCAAAGCAGCCAAAAGATTTTTTTAGGTTAATTTTTCCCTTCACTGCAAAGAAATCGCTCTGAACCAGTTTTTCAGTTCAGGTCTGGTTTGACTCCCTGCTTGTCAATTTCTTTTAGCAAATCCATAGAGGGTGAGTCTAGCAGTGGCTGATCACTTAGCAGAACTTCCAACTTCAGTATGCCACTGAATGCCACGTGCTGGGGGGGAGGGGCTGGCTGGCTGGCTATAGCAGAGGTGAAGCTTCTTGAAGGCATCCTTCAACCTTCGTTGGAGCTTCTTGAAGGCATCTGGTTGGCCATTGTGGAAAAACAAGATGGTGGTCTAGATGCCCCTTGATCTCACCCAGCAAGGAAAATTCTTATGTTCCATGTGATCTGGAGCAGTGGCGTTCCTGGAGGGGGAGCGGTACTGTAAGTTACACACTGGTTTACTCAGCGTTACACGGTGTCCCTGCCTACTCGCCGTTGGAACCATTCTGAGCAGTGAAGGCAATGTGCAGGAGGCTCCCCCCTGCTCCTTGCCGCTGCTTGGAATGGCTCCGATGGCGAGTGGGCAGGGCCACCCTGTAACGCTGAGTAGACCTGTGCGTAACTTACAGTACCGCTCCCCCTCCAGGAACACCACTGATCTGGAGCACACATTCTTGTGCAAGGACATCTTTGCTGTCCTTTGGGAAGGATGGCTTGGACAGCTCTGTGCTCTTGATCAGGGCCACGTAGATGAATTTTATCAAGGGGTACAAAGTTTCTTTTGGGCCCCTTCCCTTCATGTAAATTTGGCTCCTGGTCCCCCTTTTTTTGCTCCTGGTCCTTCTTTTTAACCCATATTTGGCCCTGGGCCCGGGTACAATTTACCCCCTTAGCCCTCCTCTCAGAGGCCCTGCTCTTGATAATTTTATTTTTTCCTCCTGACAGAATTTATACCTTCCTTGTCTCACCTTTGCCGCCTGGAGATTCGGTCACTTTTGACAAGCCAGCGCTTACGATCAGACCAGTTTATCCGCCAGTTGCCGTTACCTACCTGCTTGCAGAACTTTTTGCTTTATGTGGATGTTTTGAAAACTCATGGCATTTCAGACTCTTGCCTCCAGCTGGAAGAAGCATACGAAGGAAATGGCCGGCCTGCTCAATCCAGTTCAGACAATATGGAGAAAAACAAAGCATAGGACTGATAAGGAACCATCAAAACATCTTCTGAATGCTATGAAGGCTCTGTGTGAGCGGTGCTTCACTCTCTACTGCCAACTCTTCATACAACATCCTCTCTAAGAGACTCTTCAACTCTATTTCAGTGCACAAATTTTTCAACTTTTTTGTTTCCCATCACTGAAGATTCAAATGAACACAAATTGTGTACAGAAAGCAATATTGTCATTGATCATTCCAAAATAAAGACACATTCTTAGACAACTGATTGTGTTCTCACCAGAGCCGGCCCAAGACACCTCCTGACACTTGAGGGCTCATGTCAATGCTGCCCCCCCCACTTGATGATGTGCCAGCCAGCCCCTGCTTCTCTCATCTGCCTGAGGTGGCAGCTTCAGTTGGCCTCGGGGGAGGGGCTGGCCCTGGTTGTCGCCTTCCTTTGCTGACTGGAACCCAGGAGAGCTGTCAACAGTTCTGGGTTACATGGGCCAACGGTCGGACTCTATGTGAGGCAACTTCATGAGCTGCCTTCTCTTCCCATTTCCCTCTTAAAGTGCTACATGTATTTTTGTAGCCATCAGTAAGCAAACATGTTTGAATCCACTTTTGCACTATATGGCCCTATAAGCAACCTGTGGTTTTTAAAGCATAAAAACATGTACACCCACGAAATAATTCATTTAAAAACAATGGACGCTAAATTCTAATTCAGTTTTGTCGACTCTCTCATTCATGGTCTTAACAACACAATTACCAGGTCATGCAACATGTCATAGCCAGGCATTCGTCTTACTTTCTTTGATAACTTCTTTCAATATTTTATAATTGGATATGCCATTAAATCTGTAACAATTCCACCCCCCACCCACACACTTATGTTTCTGTGTCTGTCGGAGAGCTGCTGGCACGCTGAGCTGATAAGTTGCAGAGCCTCTGTGGGGGAGTGGAACTGCAGCTGCACTTGAGTGAGAGTCAAGGTTGCCTGTCAACTGAAGTGTGTGTGTGTGTGTGTGTGTGTGTGAGAGAGAGAGAGAGAGAGAGAGAGAGAGAGAGAGAGAGAGAGCTGGACTGTGAAAGAAACATCTAGAATGAAGGGTTCTACGAAAGATTAGAATATTATTGCGTTGTAAAAACCCCTTGGGGGTTAGAAAACCTGACCATGTAAACAGCCTTTGAATTAAAGTCGGAGGAGAAATCTGATGACCAAAGAAAAGGCAGTATATAAATACTGGTTGTTGTTATTATTATTATTATTCATGCCAAATATTCTTATGTAGTTAGATAAATTAACGGAGGATGGGTCTCACTTAGCCATGATGGCAAATTAGAGCCTCCAGGTTCAGGGGCAGTATAACTTGAGTACTAGATACTAAGGGATAAGGAACTGGAGAGTGCCATCATCTTTGGGCCCTGTTTAACAGAAATCGGATGCCTGGGAATATTACAAGTTCAGATATTTAGTGGTCCCTTTTATAGCTGTGTAGTGTGGTGGCCAGAATGTTGCACAAGGAAAGGGAAAATACTTGGTTTCAGATTTTCACTCAGCCAGGAAGCTCACTTGCAGGGCTGTGGAGTCGGTACCCCAACTCCTCCATGACTCCAACTCCACAGCTCTGCTCAGTTAGAGTAAGAGTTGTGGAGTTGGAGGTGGACTTGGTAGCGACCCCACAGTTCTGCTCACTTGGGTGACCTTAGATCAGGCTGCAATACAGTGGACTGGACCCAGGGTGATTGTGAAGATAAAAAGCAGTGGGAGTGGGCAATGTACACTGCCCTGAACGTCTTGGAGAAAGGGTGGGATAGAAATTAAATAAATTAATAATAATAATAATAATAATAATAATAAATATATCCACATACAAGAGGAATGCTTCCTTTCTAAATGTGGATATCTGCAGTTGCAGGGATGTGCATATACCGTAAAAACAATTATGTTCCGAAGCCCTTGACACTTACCGCCGAGTTGCCACTTCCCTTAAGGGGCAAGGTATTTCCCGCCGGACCTTGGGGTCATGACCACTGTTCTAGAAGATACTCCCTTCCTTGAGTGGTTATCAGCTTACTGATCCCTCCTTTCCAGGGGTTTGTGAAGTCTTTCAGCTGCATTTGAAACCGTAAGAAGTCCTGAGTTTTTATTTGTAAACAACCTTTCTGACAGACGCACAACCACCCCACTGAGCAAAATGCATTCTCACTTATTCCTTCAAGGTGGTTCCACTTGAGATGTGCATTGATTCCCTTGGCTTTCCCGTTCTTCTCTTCTTACAACCTCCAGTTCTTTAGCTAAAGGATGGATCGCAAATGGCCCCCAAATTTTTGAAGCATGGAGCAGCTCCTCTTACAATGCAATTCCACTCTGGGGAGAAATTGCAATGAGAGCAGTTTTATACTAACAGGAGTAAGCATAAATATTTGATTTGCTGTTCAGGCTGAGAGCGGGAGAAGGTGGGAGCCTAGGAGGATGTCTCCCGCCTTTTCTGTGTTTGCCATTTGCGATGGCTCTGTTGCTGGTATTGGAAAATGTGAACTTTCTTCAGCCAATCCAAAAGGGTTGGACTTCATTGCTTTTGCTTTCCAGGAGTAGAAAAGGAACCCTGCCCTTTAAATCCAAAGTTCAAATATAATTATTTTAACTTTTTATATGCATTATGCTGAAAGCACGTTAAAATCAAAACCATACGCTGGAAAGAACTGTTTCAAATTGACAGTCAGAATAAAGAGGTCTGTATTCCAAGTTTAATCTTCAATAGTAGTGTCTTGCCAGCCACTGAAAGGGATCTCTCTCTCTGTGTGTGTGTGTGTGTGTGTGTGTGTGTGTGTGTGTGTGTGTGTGTGTGTGTGTGTGTGTGTGTGTGTACACCACATTGTATGTGTGTGTTCAGTTCGAGTGCATCATCTTGATGGCCTCCCTATAGAGAGCTCGACCGACCGTCTCTATAGAAGCGGATAGCATTAATCAGCCAATGAAAAAGCAGGAAGGCTGGCCAATAGGAGGGTGGCAAAAGTTAACAAGCTTGGGGGAGTCTTCCTTGTCAAAATGGCTGCTTCTGCCACACTCTGTGGTCCACTTGAACGCATGAGGGGGGCAGTGTGACCGCACTTGCCGATCACATTTCTGACGTGACAGCTGGCCACGCCTCCTGGTGACAGGGCGTCTTGGTGTGGATGGAGCCCTCCATGCATGCAGATCCTTTCATGCTCTTTCTGAATGTGCGGCCATGTCAAATTCAGGGTTGAGGTATATAACCTTTGGTCACAGTTCCGCTTTCTCCTATATGTTAGGCGGTGGGAAGAACAAGTCAGGAGACCTTGAAAGAGACAGGGGCTTCATTTTCAGTGAGGTGGGAAACCTGTGTCTGGGCTGCACCACTTCCGGCGGTAGGTAAAGGGCTTACCTGCTCGAATGTTCCCACACACACCTAGCCTGCCAGGGAGGAAGGTTGCAGTTTAGCTTCTTCCTGGCATGATAGTTTTGGGTGGTTTTTTTTTTTTTTTTTTAACGTGTAGGGAATATTTTGCATTCAGTCAGGAGAACCCCCACCTGCAGAGGTACAGCCCAGACACCGGTTTACCACCTCAGTGAAAACCAAACTTAAATGAGAGAGAATATTGGGGAATGAAGTATTGGGCAGAAAGGCTTGAAACCCGTGCAGTGAGCCGGGGGAGGGGGGGAGTGATGGCGGAAGAAGGAAGCAACCAATGATGGGCTGCGTACCTTGTGGGAACGGTAGTCTGGATCGCTGTCTCCTTTGTCCAGTGGCTCTGCTGGGCCTGATTCCTGCATTCAGTGATTGGTTTCTGGGATGCAGAGCGACACCAGCCCTGTTCAATGTCCTTTTTCAGGTGGAAGACTTGTGTGTACAGTGTCATCTACTGTACACACATGGCATTTTGAAGGTCTTTTCAAAGACTAACAGCGCAATCCTACGTAAGGATCCAACTGGCGGCCCAGGGTCGCCCGCCAGATCCTGAGCACCGGTGGCCAGGCTACTGCCAGGCCGGAGGTCTACTCGGGGAAGGGGACGCTCGTCCCCTTCCCCAGGTGTAAATGTCCGCCGGCCCAACTGGCCTCCTCGGATTTCTGCCAGCGGAATCACTGGCGGAAGTTGGAGGAGGCCGTGTAACGGCCCAGCCGCCTGGCGGGGACTGGGATATGGCCTAGGCCATACCCCTCCCCCTCCCGGGCCGGCTGGGCCAATTACCCCCCTCCCTCGCCTGGCGAAATGCCCCTATGCTCGCCAGATCCCAGCTTACCTGGTCCAGCAGCCGCAGGGGTGCTCTGTTGACGGAGCAAGGGAGGCCAGCCTCTGTGCCGGCCTTCCCTGCTCCAGAATAGTCACGAACGTTGTCAGGTTATTGTAACCTGGGAATTCACAAGCATGAACAGAAAAAACCATGCAGGGCAAAAAATGCTGTGTCATAGTGATTAAACAAAAGATGAGACCATGCTTATACTAAATGGTTAACAAGGTGGTAAAAAAAAAGTGCTGTGTCATGCTGACTAGGATGCAATGTTTGAATCTGATTGGTTAGCAACTATATAAAGGTAAAGCACCCAGGACCAGTATCTGAGGCTTCAATTCTCTATGCAGTTGCTCTGTTACTCTGTACAACATTGCTGATGAAAGACTGCCTTACTTATCTGCTTGTATATACTTGTGAGCCATGTAAATAGACTTTGGTGGTGGAAACTACCGTGTCTATGTCATTCTTCGCTGCGGACAAGGACTGGGGAGGCTGCACGCCATAAATTTCTGCGTACTCTGACAAATGTGCTTTATGGCACGTTCGCGACTATTTCTGGTGACGGAATGCTCGTTCCGTCGCCGCGTACTTGCACAGGATTGTGCTCTAAATTATGTAGTTCCTTTCTGAGACCATGGGCTCGTGGTGCCTCCATTCTTATCTTTTAGGCACCAGACAAAGTTCGCCCTGTGCTCTCTCAGGAATCTGCCTTTTAGTGGCATAGACTGGCATTTTTATATGAATCTCGCAGACTGGAATGTTTTGGTAGGCTGTGATTTGTATGGTTTCTTGTTCTTAAATGCGGTGATTGTTTTCTACTGTTCGCCCACGAAAAGTGGGCTGCCCTCAACAGTGCTGCAATCAGGGGTCAGCATTGTTGGGCAGCTGGCAGAGGACCACACAGCGGATCCCTGAGAGTGCTTCAGTGCCCATCACCATCCTGTGGTGCTGGCAGAGCAACTCTCGCAGGGCTGGCGCAAGATCTTCCCCCACCTGAGGTGGGGTGCCAAATGTCACTGGTTCCTATACCCAGCAGTGGGCCAAGAGGCGTGAAGAGCTGCTGCTGCTGCTGCTGCTTCTCCTCGGCCTCCTGTGCTTTCTGGATTTGGAGCTGTGGAGGCACTCTTGCTCGGCCATTGTTCGAGGAGGAGGAGCTAGAGTGGCAGAGGCAGGTGGACGGTGCCCCCCCCAGACCCTCCTAATCCACTGCTTGTGGCAGCCGCCTCTTGGATGAGCAAGTCCTGCCCACTGAGGTATGCGAAAACCCATGGAGGGCAGCTTGCCAAGGGCCCCCTCAAACCTGGAACTGGTCCTGACCTTGAGACTCCTGTGTTAAGGCAAGATATAAATCCATACATAAATGCAGTCTTTGCAAGTACTGTAAGGAACAAAAAAAAGAGTGAAATGACTGCTCCAATTAGCTTATGGTCCAAATGTAAAGGTTGCTGCTGCTGGTGGTGGTGGTGGTGGTGGAGGAGGAGGAGGAGGTGGAAGAAAAGGATTACAAGGGATTAGGGTGACCCAATGCAGTTGCATCGATTTAGGTTCCACTTCATCGGGGCATGAGGACTATGGGGTCAAGCTAGAAGCTCCTTGGAAAAGCTGGGAAAGAGGAAATTGGATAGGAGAGAGAGAGAGAGAGAGAGAGAGAGAGAGAGAGAGAGAGAGAGAGAGAGAGATGCCATTGTGCGGCAAGGGAGAACAGGCAGAGCTGAGGGCAGGAAACACGTGGGTGACTGATGAGGGTTGAAATGGAGGAGAGAAGATTTCCAGCCCTGGGAAATGAGGACAGATCTGTACGGTTGGGCAAAGCCATGGAGAGCTGCGAGGGTTAAGGACAAGCTGTCTGTGTTGGAAAGAAGGGGAGAAGAAGACTTGGGGTTCCGACCACCAAAGCGCAGGCCTTCTGCATGTGGAGAAATTACTGCCAGAGTGAATATTTGTTTGTTATAGTTTGTAGTGGAAGCTGAGCTGCGTATTGACTGAAAATAAATCCACTTCACATGCCAGAGTGCGGGACAGTTAAACTGGGAACTCACAGCAGAGAAATGTTCAACATTTTGCCAGGGAATAAACTTCACAAGCTATTTATTTTGAGTCAATAAAGGTCTCTGCTTGTCTCTGCACAACTCAGCATTGTTTCGTGATGGGAAGAAGAGACTATGCAGTGATCTGACACCAACTATCGACTCGGTAATATAATGGAAGCTTGTTGCAAAAATGACTGAAAATTAATGGCCTAAATTAGCCTAAAAAATCACTATAGTTTACAAAATGGCACTTGTAATCTTTTAAAGCTATTTGCTGTTGTGTGCTTTGGGGGCTAAATGTAAAGCAGGGCCAAGCATGCATTGCACATGTTAAATAGAAGCAGAGAAAGCCATTATCGTGCTTCCTGCTATTAATGGTTCTTTTCATGACTTTTATTTATCCCACCGTTTTTTCTCCATGGAGCTCAGAGCAATGCGCATGGCCATCCCTCCCCCATTTTATCCTCCCAACAACTCTGTGAGGCAGGTGTTAGGCAAAGAGAGCTAGTGACTGGTTCAAGGTCCCCCAAGCCCTGTTCTCACCCGCTTTTCTGTGCGTTCGACCTCCAGACACCAGCTGCTCTCCCATCCCATATGAAGCGTGGTGAGGCGAATGCCAGAGAGAGAGAGAGAGAGAGAGAGAGAGAGAGAGAGAGAGAGAGAGAGAGAGATGGACTGTGAAAGAAACATCTAGAATGAAGGGTTCTATGAAAGATTAGAACATTATTGCATTGTAAAAAAACCCTTGGGGTTTAGAAAGCCTGCCCATGTAAACCGCCTTTGAATTAAAGTTGGAGGAGAAATCCAATGACCAAAGAAAAGGCGGTATATAAATACTGGTTGTTTTATTATTATTATTATTATTATTATTATTATTATTATTATTATCCCTTCTGCCATCAGGGTTCTGATCACAGCATGTGTTGGATGTCCATACAAATTAGATGTGCTGGGAGCCCGTTCTCCTCTTTGGGTAATTGCTTGGCAGTCAAGGGGGGAGTCAGTGGAGTGAAGCTACTGCCCCCTATGTGTTCCACGAAAGAACTGCATGGCAGAGAAAGTGAGGGCAGGGCTCCAGTGAGTTCTGTGGCCTGAGTTTCCTTGCCCTGAGGACCAAGCAGTACA
This sequence comes from Plestiodon gilberti rubricaudatus, assembly GCA_026170595.1. NCBI lineage: Eukaryota > Metazoa > Chordata > Lepidosauria > Squamata > Scincidae > Plestiodon > Plestiodon gilberti. The sequence goes on from JANXHW010000001.1 coordinate 10,719,464, forward strand.
TCATGATACAGCATTACGAGACAAAAGCAGAAGTATCCTTTTTCTATGGAAGGTCACTGCAGGGGGCACAATGCATTTAGGCACCGCGATTGCATGCACACTCCCTCCCCATGCCATTTTGGCCACCCCCACCAGTTTTGGTAAGGAGTGCAGTATGGGAGTGGGGTAGGCCCATGTGAGCCGTGAAGTCTGCTCCAGGCTTTCGGGGTGTGGTGTGGGAAGTGGTACTATCACCACCGCACCAGAGCGCAGAAGCCCCTGGGAAGTGTGAATGCTGTCCACGGGCCCAATCCAGATTCATTACACACCAAACACAGACTCCAGATGTTCTCGTGTTGGTGTGGGTAAAGGGGTGAAGACCTGACCCCCCCAACCCAGCAAAAAGTGCATTCATCATTCAAGACGAACGGATTTAGCAACTCATTGATGAGTCCCATTATTTTAGACCAGAACGATTGCCCTAGTTTGAGTAGGTTGGAAAAATGGATGACTCTTGTTCCACAGGAACTAGCGCCTGCTGTCAAATGTACCAACCTCCTGCGCATTCTGAAGTGATACAATCCCCAAAGGATTGTCCTATCTCCCACATTTCTGCTTGAAATGCAAGAGCTCGTCTGCGTTTACTTCCGCTGTGCTAAATTGGGAACAGGCAAAGTAAGTGACATTGTTTGCTGGTTTGTCTGCCTGTATATAGGCAGACAAATGGAAGTTTCAGACAAGGCTGAAGTTTCTTCAGCACTCACTTATAAAAACTTGCCTCTTTTGTTTCTACCAGCATTACAATCTTGATTCTTTACTGCTGAATGTGTAATTCAACTCCATTGGCAAGCGTTGCTTTTGAGAGGTAGTGAGGGAATATGAACAATTCTGTCTGTGGTGCAAGTTGTATAGTGGTTCATTCACACATGTGTGAGTTCTTGCTTGATGTTGCCACTGTCAAATGAGGAATTGGTTGGAAGAGTTACGTTGTTCAGAGTACAACAGCTTTTATTAATCTTGAAACCTTCACTTGCTTTGACTGGCTCTTAATTTACAGCAGGGTGTAGCTGTCAGGCTAGTGCATAAATCCATTAGCACTGGGATTTGGAGAACCATATTTTGGATTCGCTTTTTAAACTTAGTGGAGTGGGAATTATCTGTGGAAGTTATTTCCTCCTTTCCACTAATAAATATATAGCACACGCCATTCAAGAATGTCTTTAGCAGTGCCATACAGTATAGATCCATGACAGTGCAAATAAATAAGTGAGAAATAAATTGTGAATAAAAACTCTATAGGAGAAAATGCAATGACTAACCACGGGAGGGAGCCATTTTAACATGCTATAATGCTAAGTACACTTGCATCTTGCTGTGGCTGATCTCAGCTGTTTGAAATGTGTTAAATGGAAGATACTGCTCTTAGGTAAGAGTAAATAGAGTACACCTTACTGATTATATTTATAAGCTGAAATGGGAAGTGGACTTTCAATTAAATATATCTAATGAACAATGGATACATATGTTCCTCATTGGGTTCCAGTTACTCTTGAGTAATCCAGAGATGGTGACTGAAGCAGCACCCAAATGTTATGTGCCATTTCCCCCCCCCCCCATCTCTGCTGTCACCATTGCTGGTGAGCTAGGAGGACACAGTGCAGTGGAGCAATTTGGATAGGATTGCAGGCACAGCAATCCCAGACTTTCTCCTGCTTGCTCATGGTAGCACTGCTGAGAGAAAAGGTGAGTCATCACTTCTCTCGCCAAGTGAGAAGATTAGAGACTCACAGGGTGAAGCAACTGGGTGGGAGGCAAAGGTTGTGGGGTACCCCAATCAATTCATTAACTCCCCCAGCCCACTGCTGGTTCACCTGGCCGTATGGTTGGGCCGGCCCTGCTCGAGATGCTAATGCAAAAGAAGGTATATATGGCATTGTTGATGCTATGCTCCATTTAAAATAACGTATGTGTCTGCCAGTTCAAGTTGTTGGCGTTGCAAATGGATAAATGCAGACGTTAAGCCATCTGGTGGTCGTATGCACATATATTTTAGAAAAATATATTATCTTTAGAAATAAAGACATGATCCGCTCTGAGATGACTTCTGAACCCAAGATTCAGAGGACATTCAATAAATCCATAAAAGTTTGGGGGGCCTGCTAGGAACTTCGTAACAGTGGCATACGTTCTGCCTGCGTACTCTTGGACGAAGTTGGTATTGCCATCCAAAGAAGAACGGAAAAGGATACGGCCCACAATGGTAATGGTTAAAATGCCTTCTAGGAGTTTTAGAGATTGTGGGAAATAGGCACTCTTCGGTTACCGAGAAGTGATGACTCCTTGTTGGACTCGAGTTAAATCTTTTGGGAGTATTCAAGAGGGAAATGTTGGCTAATGTAGAAAATATGGAGATTTGTACCCAACTCTCTGTTGCTTTTCTTTATGTATAAAACATAATAAAATGAAGTTAGTTTGGTTTGGGGAGAAAACGTCAACTTTGTTCTCCTCAGAATGATCAGCCGGTGGTGCCAGGTGGATGATTACATTCTCAGTGGCAGAAATTCCTTGCTGTGGGAGATCCATACCATTCCTTCCCTCCTGACATTTAAGAGGCTGCTTAAGACTGTTTTGTTTACCTGAGCCTTTGGGAAGCACAGAAGGGGATGTTTGTTTTTACAGTGTTTGTTACCGGCTGGATTGTTGAGGCATTTTCTTTTTGTTGTTTCTTTTATGGAAGATTTTTTTTTAAAAAAGTGCTCTTTTTATTGTTTGATTGTGCTGGTTTATGACAGATGTTACTGTAGTCTGTATTTGGGTCTTGTATTTGGGTCTTCAACTCCCTTGAAGTTTTCACAGACGGAAGACAGTATAACAATGGCAAAATAATTAAATATTGCCCATAGACACACCTGTCAAGAGCTCAGGTGCCGTGCTTGAATTATGGTGGGAACGCTAGGGAGTCCCTTAATGAAATCTCCAGGCCCCATGAGATTTGAATCTCCTTCCCAGTTTTAGCCAAATTATGGCCCAGGAGCCTTCTAAAAAGAGGACAGTGTTGCAACTCTCTGATATAGCAACATCTCTCCTCCTGCCCTAACCTTTTGGGAATTTTTTTTTTAATGGTAATACCGTATTGGTCTGAGTATAAGACTCACTTTTTTCTCCTAATGTAAGTTTTTAAACTAGGGTTGCGTCTTATAATCAGGCTGTTGCAATTTAATGCCAGTGATTTAATTGAATTTTTTTAATAGCACCAAACTTTAAGGGTGCGTCTTATAATCAGGTGCGTCTTATACTCGGGACAATACGGTATATTTAACACAATGAAAATAATTCTAATGATGTCTCTAAAAAAATTATATGCACATACACAGCTACCATTTGTACTTAAAGGCTGGATGTATCTGATTGCAACACCAGCAGATTGAACTGACACATATACCATTAAATGGCAACAGCCTGATTATAAGACGCACCCCTAGTTTAAAAACTTAAATTAGGAGAAAAAAGTGAGTCTTATACTCAGACCAATACGGTAATCTTATTTTCAAATGGTACATAATTTCAAAAATGCAGCAGCTAAAGGGCTGTCAACAAAGGGGAAGACAGCCAGGCTCCCTGTGCTCACCTGTAACTCCAGGTCCTTTCCCCAGCCCTGTTACCTGAGATCTTCTAAATGGGGATGTCAGGGACTGAACCTGGTGCCTTTTGCCTGCACGCAAAACATGTGCTCTCCCATTCATAAGAACATAAGAAGAGCCCTGCTGGTGCTGGATCAAGCCAAAGGCGCATCTAGTCCAGCTTCCTGTATCTCACAGTGGCCCCACCAGATGCCTCCAAGAGCACACACAGCCAACAAGACAACCTGTTTCCTGTTGTCACTCCCTTGCACCTGGCACAGAGAAAACCCTACTTCTAAAGCCAGGAAGCTTTCAGCTATGGGAGCTTCGTATTACCTTGGGATATATACCGGTATACATTTTTAGGAAATACGATTAAGACGCTTTAAGAAACATGTGACAGACATTTTATCAATTTCTCCAACAATCCCCCATGGCCACCTTTTTGCTATGGCTGTTTTTATTAGGATTTCCCCCCTTTGTGCTCACGAGAACAACCTTTTCTTCAAATTTCACATCGCAGCATCCTCTAAGTGGGGGGGATGTATTGTTGAGGCATTTCCATGTTTTTAATTATGTCTCTTTGTTCTCCTTGTGACCAAACACTTGTTTTCTATACTGACATGCATATGTATGGCTCTTTAACGTCTCCTGAATGCAATTGCTTAAAACAATGGTTATAGAACAATGAGGGTTTTTAAAAAGATTGTTTTTAATTCTATAGGAGTTGGCCCTTGGAATGTAATTAGATCTGATCTCGCTCACTTGACGCTTAATGAATAATGCATAGGCTTTAGTCATAATCGCGTTTTGTGCTTTGTGAAATTCTCAGATGATGCGCAAAGGTTACATTTCCCCTATTCTTAGAAAATGAAAATTCAGACAGTTCCTTTTCCAAAACGTGTGTGTGCATGCTCTCTCTCTCTCACTCACTCACTCACACACACACACACACACACACACACACACACACACACACACACACACACACACACGGGTTGCATGTACATCTCTCTCTCTCTCTCTCTCTGTGTGTGTGTGTGTGTGTGTGTAGCTACTTACCATTTCCTCTTATAATATTATGCGTGCATACCTATATCAACCATGAATTCGTCTAATTATTTTATGAACTGAAAGCATTGCTATAAGGATTTACCTTCAACCCTCTCATGACAAGATCTGTGGCCAACTAGATGTGGGAGTAAACAGACAAGGAGGACTTGAAATTGTAGTAGAGTCCCAATTATCCAACCTTCGATGATATGACATTCCGCTTTATCTGATGTGTTATTTACAGACTGTTGGAGCACTTTCTTTTAGCCCTCTAGTGGTTAAAGTGGGAGAGCTCTTTAGGAAATGTAGGACGGGGAATGTCAGTAGTGGAGGCACCTTCCTGTCCTGGCTCTTTCTGCAAAATGGATCTTTTTAAATTCCTTTGGGAGAAGCTGAAACCTTGTGTGTTCCCTGATGCATCTGGTGGGGCTACTGTGAGATACAGGAAGCTGGACTAGGTGGGCCTTTGGTCTGATCCAGCAGGGCTCTTCTTCTTATGTTCTTAATGAACATGTTCTTATGTTCTTAATCTAAACAAATTAAAAGAAACTCTAGGCTGGGAATGCTGGTGTGACAGCACAGTGTCTTTCTGGTGGCTGTTTGCTGGTAGTGTTCTGCATCTTTTTTAGATTGTGAGCCCTTTTGGGACAGGGAACCATTTAATCATTTGATTTTTGTCTGTAAAATGCTTTGTGAACTTTTTGTTGAAAAGCGGTATATAAATACTGTTAATAATAATAATAATAATAATATGGTCTAGAGGATTGGAGGGAATGCCCATAGTGGACTGTGGAATGACTTTGTAATCCCGAATCAGAATGATAGCAGTACGCGATAGTGGCGTCCTTCCTCAACTTCTTCTACACACGTATCCTCTGAGATCAAACGGTCTGGAGTCTGACTTAAGCCTCGTTTCAAAGATAATGCTGGAAAGCCGCTGTACCTCCAAAAAATGCTGCTTTTTTTTTTTTGGCTTTGAGGTTGAGTGCATTATATATGAAATAAAACATTTATGTGTGGAAATGTATTCAGTTCCCCAGTACCTTATCCACCAAGGAAACCAAGATAGATGCTTTGTGTCGGGAGGAGGGTGAGTAAGATGAGGGGAACATCAAGAGGCTCTGAGAACATCGCCGTGAACACAGGCGGCACAAAGCATAAACATGTGTTACATCTTGGAGGCCTTTGATGTATGTGTAGCATTCCCCACCTCCTCTTCCACCCCCAGAACCCCCACCCCTTTTTTCCTCTGCATTGTACCTCAGCATGAATATCAGGGGGGGGGAGATGATTCAATGCAGTATCCCCCTCTGCATGTTTACTTGTCCATTTTTTTCAAGTGCTGTTAGAGTAAAAACAGTGTTAGTACTGTACTTCTTTGATGGTTGCTGTCTTCTGCCGATGCAGGATGGAGACAAGGAGGAGATTCATTGAAGTGATATAGCAATTGCTTTAGCCCCTTTCTAGCTTGCAGTATTTTTGGATACATTTTCTTTCCTCAACTGGCTTGAAAGAATGTCTGAGCTGCAGCAAAACCAATCATTGTCGAGGCCCTTTTTTCTTCCACTACTGCTACAGCTGCCAGCTAGCTACTTCCCTTGATCTCTAGCCCCCTGTCACCTTTCTCATCTTCCTTTTGGGCGCTGCATGGAGAAAGGAATGCAGCCATTGCCCCTGCCTGTTGAATTGCAGCTCTCTGGAACATGAAGGGCGCTCAGTATTCAGTAACTAGGATACCAAATCATACACCAGTGCAAAGAATGTGAAGCTGCTGGCTGTACATTATTGCAAAATATCCTCAGATATTTCCCATTAATATCCCAAATATCCCATTAAAATGGGAAATAAGGCTGCCAAATCCATGTGGGGTTTTCAGGAAAGATCCATAAGCAGCGCTAAGCAGGATCAACCTTTCCTGATGGAAAACACTTTCCTGTGGATGATGACTTCAGACATAACATTGCTTATGGTTGTCCCTCTATTACTTCGTCTATCTAGCAAGGATTTCCCCATCTGTATGGTTCCATGTCCTTTCCATGGAACAAAGTCCCTGCTTTGTCACTATCTATGTCACCTTCAGACAAGCAAGCTAAGTCTACTTTCAGGATTCTGGAACATCTAAACCAAGGGCTCCTGGCTCCTCCTCCTAGTTGTTCCCACATGTGCTCGGCACATGTTGTGACAAAGATGTCTCGATCTGAAAAATGGTGCAAAGCAGAAAATATGGTTTATTGAAGGGTTACATTTGCAAGATTCAGGAAGGGGAAAGAATGTCAAAATGTGGTGCCACACAATCAACCGGCTGGAGGCGGGGGTATGTGTGGTGTCTATGGGGGAGTTAAAGGAGATAAGCTAACTCTTGACCCTGCAGGTCTGCAAAATCCAATGCTTACCCTGGTTAGTACAGACCAAGCAGACTCTAGAATGAGCAGGAGAGAGCTAGAAAAATCCTGAACCCAGAAGCAGAGCAACTGACAGAGCCAGCTGAGTTGTGGAGACATGGCTGTGGCATGGCTTACAATAATGAAGGATCCGGTTTCAAGATATGTGACAGGCTCTCCAGCAAGCCAATCAACAGTTCACTAACGGTGAGCTGAACTTGCTTCCCACCATACAGTAGTATGCTTAACTAATACTCCAGTACTGTACCTCCGAAATGGGAATTGTCCCAGTGATACATGCAAAGGGTCCTGATTGTTTTATATTTTGGAGGGCTTGATGAATCCATTAAGGTTAGTCATACCAGTGATGTAGACTTGAGTCTATTGACTCGGACTTGAGCCGGACTCAAGTCGCGTCAATGACATGACTTGGATTTGACTTGGCGATTGTAAAAAAAATACTTGACTTGAGACTTGGAGACTTTTACGATAAGTCAATTTTTATTCAGGTTTAAACCCGTTTTCCCCATTGCATAGATAGGGACTCGCAACTCGCAACCAAAGACTTGGGGGCAAAGACTTGGGACTTGACTTGAGACTTGGACCCAGAGACCTGATCCACATTCCTGGTCATACCTACAGGAGCCCAGAGGAAAGACTCTGGGCTCCCACCTTGACCGGTTAAAAATAGATTGAGCATAACACACAAACAAAAAGATGCAAGAGAGGAAGGTTCAAAAGGAACGAACCATTGACTGCATTGATGGAAAGGGGAGAGTAGAGAGAGGGAGGTTGAAACCGAAATATACTTTTCTGTATCTGCTCGGCTGAAGGTGGCTGATAAGGTTGCAGGCATCGTGACTGGAGCCTCAAGGCAAAAAGAGTTACTGGGAGTACTTGGCCAAAAAAAGGCAGAGTCCAAAGAAGGAATGCCTGAACAAGTGGCACAGGGTGGTTTTTCTGTTTTAGATTGTAAGCCCTTTGGGGACAGGGAACCATGTATTGATTTAGTTTGCTATGTAAAACACTTTGTCAACTACCTTTTGTTGAAAAGTGGTACATAAATAGTAATCATAATAATAAAAATAAATAGAAGGGCAGAGTGCTGTGCCAAGACAAAGGGAAATCCATCAGCAACATCTGGGGGTTTCAGTAGGTCAATTATATCCCTCAGAACAAAGATAACAAAAGGATTCAGGGACTGGATGGCTGAGGTCAGCTTGGAAGTCTTTGTCCGTAAGGATGGGGCAAAGAACGATGTCCTGATCTAAACAAAAGTGCTCAGTTTTGACTTGCAACAGTCAAAAGGGCATTTTCCTGCCCAGAGGGTCTCAAGCTACTGAGAGATTCCCTCAGGCTGGTCAAAGGTGGATACAAAAATACTGGTGACCGGATTTAGTGGGCAAGACGCTTAGAGGATCTCTTATGCTTAATAGGATTACAGACGGAGAAGTGTTCATTCAGGGAAAAATAAGATATTTGCACTGGAGGAGAGGATTCCTCTTTCCTCGCAGAGTTCCTTGGTGTAGGCACTCGTGACGTCCAGCATTGACCCGACCCTTGTTGCCTGACACGTGTGCGCATGTGTATGTGGTGCTGGATACATGCCAGGAGAGTGTGATCCAGGCCAATCTTGTGCAGCTTTGCTTGGGCTGCTGGCAAGAAAGCATCGGGTCCTACAGGCCTTTGGGTAAAAAAGCCAATTTTGGTTCATTGGAGCAACGCCTCACCCACCAAGAAGCCTCACCTTTGGAAAATTCCAAGACCAACCATGTCTTGCTTGGCCATCGTAGTCAGACAGACACACAAACAATGCGACATCCTGGGAGCTTCTTGACCCTGAGATAAACAGAATCTCTTATGATCGCAAAGATGTGCTATTTGCCCCTGTCCTCAGCCACACCCTTCTCAAGATGCTACAGAACAGGAGACGATCATCTCCACTGAGAATGGGTGATAGGAAACCCACCATCTCAGAACAAAAGAATGGTCTGTGAAGAACTCACCCTGCAATAGTCTACACTGGTCTATGGCAACCCCCAGAGTGCACATTCTTCTTCCTTGAAACACCTGAGAGTTACCGGTACTCACTCTTCCAGCTGGCACCCAGGACAAGTATTAGACCTCTTGCTTGTCTTTTCAGTCTCCTCTCTCTCTCCTTGCCTTCTTCCCTCTGAGCACAACTGCCCCCTGAGTTGTCTTCCAAGAAACCTTCCTCTGAGAATCAGTCTTGGCCCCTTGCCATGCTTCCCTCCCTGACTGAGACGACCTCTTGGCCCCCTCTGAGTTTGTGTAGCCAGCCCTTCTCTGCACCCCCTCTGAACTGGGAGATTGCTGCATGGTCACAAATGGTTGCAGGGCATGGTTAACAAGCCCTGCAACTCCTGCATCCACTCAAGTTTCAACCACAGGTACGGAGAGGTTAAACTTCACTACTGGTACTCCTGACTATTGACCCCCCAACCCACCCTCGTCTTCTGGGTCTTGTGTGTGTTAAATTGATGACACACTTAGTGTTTCTATCCCTTCCTCCTTAGTTTGCGTGACAGTTGTGCAGTGGGGTGGGTGTCACCCAGTGTGGCAACCCAGACGTTTGACAGTGACGTGATGAAAGCTCAGGTTGTCGATCTTTCGCCTGGCCTTGGGAGGCCACAATCTCACTCCCCCATCCCTGAGCTGAGTAGGAGTGCTGTCTTTTACAGCAGTGGCTACTTTTTGTACACCTCCTGGTTGGTTCAGGGCCGCTCCCTTCTGCCTGGTCCAAAATTCCCACTGAGCTGCACATGGGATGAGTTCCCTCCTCTGTCACCCAGTCTGTCTCTGCCTACCGTGCCCACGCCAAGCCAAAATGGCCTCGCCTTCCAAAGCTGCAGCTCATTGGCTGACAAGTTTGAAGCGTCCTTCCTTGGAGAGCTCATGGAACCGGACGCTTTTCATTCCTTCTCGGCTACTGTTATATTCACTAATCTCCCCTTCAATCCGTTCTGGGAATTGCAGTACTTTTTCCTATCCTGCCACCATTTGTTTTTCTTTGAGTGATGGTCACGGTCTGGAGCAAGCCTACCAGTGACATTTTGGTGTCGTCCCCTCGAGGTTGACACTCAGTGCGGCCGCACCCTGCTTGTGACGCCACTGCTGGTGTGTGTGTGTGTGTGTGTGTGTGTGTGTGTGTGTGTTTATAAGATTCTTTGGGTCTATCTTTATATACCAGTAAATCCCTGCACACAAGTGCAAATCTCCCATGGGTACATGTTTCACATGTCTCAGAGTATGCCTGGTAACGCTGGCCAAGTAGGAGAGGCCCATGCTCAGCTCAGGCACCAATTCATGTGTCAATAACAGACCTTGACCTGCTTGTGGTCCTCAGTTCTCCGACTCCCTCTGTTAAAGGAAGTTGAAACGTTAGCAGAGATGAGATGGGGCAGAAATTACGCTCCTCCTACTTCCAAAGCCTTTGCTTTGGAGAGGTGCCAGGATTTTGGGTCCCCAGGACTCTCAAACTGAATGGAGTGCCTTTTCAGTGGTGCATGCAGAGGCTCGGGTGACCCTCCACACCTACATCCTCCTCCTGATAAAACCGTGGTTGCACAGACCAGGTTGTATTGTGTGTCTGGCAAATTTCCTATCATTGCTTTGAACAGTCATTTTCTCCCCCTATGTACTTAACAGTGTCTGTATACTAACCTCAGGGAACGAACCTGCAAAGTTCTGAATTAATAGAGGTTGACTGGCCTCTTGAACCTGTCAGCAGCAGGGTCTGCTCTGCTACAGCAAACATATTGACTGTGTTATAATTTGGCAGCAATTGCTGTTATTTTGCTTCCGGCAATGGCCCTTCCACCTCATTTGTCTGGTAATAAGACTGGAGCCTAAGTGTGGAAGTCTCTAGGAATGTTGCTTTCTTCATCTTTCATGGTTCAGCCAATAACAATACAGTAGTTTTAAATTGCAACACCTTCATTTCTCATTGAGTCACATGCTTCCTCTTATAATTTTGTCTGCCCATCATACTTGCCTAACCCAGGTGGACAAGAAGCCAAGGTCAGGTGCCCTTAAATGTGTCTTGTGCTTCAGCCATTGGTAGTGGAGTTGGGGTTGACAAATCAGAAGGTCCCCCTTGGCTGCAGCTTTCTAATTCATTGGTCCAGTTGGGACTGCAAAACTATTTGCTTCCATCAGTGGGGTGTGATGCAAATTCCATTGCTTTGCATAGCCAACAGTGGTCAAAGGCCCCTTGCTAAACAAGGTCATGCTAAACAAGGCCCTATTACTCCTACCACCTTTGGTCTGTTTCCAAGGCCAACTTCAAAGTTCTGATATGACCTTAAATATGATATGAGCCTTAAATCATTTGCACAAGGGCTAAAGAGCACAAGAGCTCAAGCACAAGAGCTATATCTTATATGGGGCGCACTTTCATCAGAAGTACGATTCGTAGGTATGCAGGCTAAAACATCCAGACAATGGAACATAATGCTGTCTTCTAGAGAGTCATTGCTCCATCTAACTCAGTATTGTGTACACCGATTGGCAGCAAATCTCCAGGGTTTTAATTTGATTGTTTTATTTTTCTTATTTTAGTCTCTAGATTATTAGCCTACTGGGGAGGCTCATTTGTGAAAAGAAAGGTGGGTGCAGAAGTATTTAAATAAAAAAAATCTACTCTAGGAAGTCCTTTATGATTACTTCTTGTTCCACCACTAAGATTTTTATAGGGCTGTGTTGAGGGATGTACTTCTGTGGTTCATCACTTGATTAGTCTTAGGACCTTGTCCATTTAGAAGAGGCGGGGATGAGCAAACAGGATCAGAACATTTGTTACCCACCTCTTGCCTTGACAACCCTGCTCCCTCCAGTTCCTGGGCGACTCCAGGCTTTCAGTCACTTACCTTTCAAAAAATGCTGTGCTGTGTTCATTTCTAATGTTTCTTTGCTGTTTCTGCTCTCTTTCTACACTTACTAAAAAAAAACCTCAAATTGTAGGCCAAGGATATTACCTGGAAGTTCAGCTAAGGAAACTGAAGCAGGATGCTGTATGGGGGCATAATCGTTTGGCATATCCACTCTCAAGCTGAAGGTCAATAGAAGATTGCTGCTTTCCCCCTTAAGTTTGCTTAATTAATTTGTGAAAATGTGGGCTCTACATTTCCATGTCTGCATTCAGATGTGACGAGGTTCTAAGAGAGCTCTCCGCAAGGTTTTTTCTGCTGAATGTGTAGATTCACCCTTATTCAGACTGAATCGCTACCATTAATCATTTACCATTAATCATTTAGGGTAGGCTTACCATTCGTCCCGGTTTCGCCGGGACAGTCCCGGAAATCGGACCCGATTCCCGGTCGTGTCCCGGGGGACGAATGGGCGCCGCCATCTTTTTTTTTAATTTCAAACTTACCGGGCAGCATCTTGGGTCACGAAATCTCGCGTGATCCAAGATGTCGGCACCCAAATCTCGTGAGGGCATGATGCCCTCACGAGATTTGGGCGCCGACATCTTGGATCACGCGAGATTTCGTGACCCAAGATGCTGCCCGGGAAGTTTGAAATTAAAAAAAAGATGGCGGCGCGGCGAGCGGGTGCTTCTCCCGGTCGTCAGCGCCACTGGGAGAAGCACAGTGCTTGCCCGCTTTGCGCGAGCCTGCTGGAGGCTCGCGCTGGCCGGGCAAGCAGGCTGTGCTTCTCCGGTCTCCCAGCGGCTCCATGCGGTGCCGCTGGGAGACCGGAGAAGCACAGCCTGCTTGCCCGGCCAGCGCGAGCCTCTAGCAGGCTCGAACAACGCGGACAAGCAGGCTGTGCTTCTCTCCGTGCCGCTGGTCTCGCAGCGGCACCGGGAGAAGCACAGCCTGCTTTTTGCCCGTGTTGCGCGAGCTCCAGGGCACCGGGAGAAGCACAGCCTTGCGAGACCTGCTTTTTGCCAGTGTTGCTTGCGAGACCAGCGGCACCGGGAGAAGCACAGCCTGCTTCTTGCCCGTGTTGCGCGAGCCTGCTGGAGGCTCGCGCTGGCCGGGCAAGCAGGCTGTGCTTCTCCGGTCTCCCAGCGGCTCCATGCGGTGCCGCTGGGAGACCGGAGAAGCACAGCCTACTTGCCCGGCCAGCGTGAGCCTCTAGCAGGCTCGAACAACGTGTGCAAGCAGGCTGTGCTTCTCTCCGTGCCGCTGGTCTCGCAGCGGCACCGGGAGAAGCACAGCCTGCTTTTTGCCCGTGTTGCGCGAGCTCCAGGGCTCGCGCAATGCAGGCGAGCAGGCTGTGCTTCTCCCGGTGCCGCTGCGAGACCAGCGGCACCGGGAGAAGCACAGCCTGCTTCTTACCTTGTGTTCTCCAGGGCTGCGCAACGCAGGCGAGCAGGCTGTGCTTCTCCCGGTGCCGCTGGTCTCGCAGCGGCACCGGGAGAAGCACAGCCTACTTCTTGCCTTGCTTTGCCTTGCCGCGGCCCCAGCCTGCTTGCCGCGGCCCCAGCAGCAGCAGCAGCAGCGACCACGGACCAGTGACCAGCAGCGACCAGGTAAGCTTATTTTTAAATTATATATTTTTAATACAAATATTAATTATTTATTTAAAAATTTCGGACGCGCTTCGCGCGGCATGAGGGGGCGCTTCGCGCCCCCTTTACTTTATTAATTAATTATTTTAAATGGATTATTGATTTAAAAAATTGCGGCCGCGCTTCGCAAGGCAGGAGGGGGCGCTTCGCGCCCCCTTTACTTTATTAATTAATTATTTTAAATGGATTATTGATTTAAAAAATTGCGGCCAAGCTTCGCGCTGCGGGAGGGGGCGCTTCGCACCCCCTTTCTTTTACATTTTATTCATTAAAAGGGTTTCTTATTTTTGGATTAATGCTTTGTTACGAGTTTTATTGGCTTTTTTATGCTTTTTCGTTGTGCTTGAGAATGGCTTTTTCATTGTGATTGTGAATGGGACTTTGGCCTTCGTTTGGGCTGCTTAGGATTGATTTTCGTTGTGCTTTAGAGTGGCTTTTTCCTTCTGGAGGGGACTTTGGCCTTCGTTTGCCCTGTTTACGATTGCTTTTTGGTTTACGATTGGTTGTGGTTCTTTGGCCTTGCTTTTTCGTTGCTTTCACATTAATTAATTAATTAATTAATTACCTCGGGGGGGGGTATGGGGGGGTGTCCCGGTTTGAAGTTTGAAAAATATGGTAAGCCTAATTTAGGGTGGACCCCACCCTAAATGGCTAGTACTGTTCAGAGAAGACAGGACTCCCCATTTTTGCCAGGTCATTATATCTGTAAACATTGTCACTTAATGTTCATGTCACTAAGAGATTATGGGCGCAATCCAAACCTGCTTAGGCCGCCGTTGTAACCAGCGGCCCAGAGAAAACGGGAGGCCCCAGAACGGAAAGGGGATTCAAATCCCCTCTAAAAGGGGAATTCAAAGGGGATTTGAATCCACTTTCCATTCTGGGGCCTCCGGTTTTCGCTGGGCCGCTGGTTACAACGGCGGCCTAAGTAGGTTTGGATTGCGCCCTATAGACCCCAAATGCTTTAGGGGTCTCACAATTAATTAAAAGGGGTCTCACAATTATTTGAGGTGGATTCCTGATGCACAACAAACGAACTCAAATACCATGTGAGTTATCTACTTGCCATGAGGTATTGTTTAGAGCAGGGGTGGGGAATTAATTTTCCTAAGGGGCCACATGAGAAACTGGGACTGTTGTGGAGGACCTGAACTCAATTCTGTTCAATATGAATTATATCTCTTTATATTGCCTTCAAAATTCCTGATTTCCCATTAACCTTACGTGGGCCAGTCCGGGACAGCCAAAGGGCCAGATGTGGCCCTGGGGCCATACAATGCCCAGGTCTGGTTTAGAGAGACTGATAAATAAAATATATCAATTTGAGGCATACCATTCCAGTCCAGAGTGAAATGTATGCTTCAGTAGACACAGGGAACTGTCCTGTTCTTTTCGACTGACCCTGCCAACGGGGAAAAGATGCATGTTTTATAGTGCTGCTGGCTGCCTTATATTTAGCAGGCAGAGAGCAAATGTCCCATTCCACCGAGTGAATGGCTGTTGGTGTCGCCCTTGTATTTCTTTTTAGATTGGGAGCCCCTTGCAGATAAGGAACCATTCCTTTTGCGAGGCAAACCATTTTGAGAACTTTTTTGTTGTTGTTAAAAAGTAGCATATAAATATTCTAAATAAAAATAACAAGAAAACAGGCAGCTTTGAGTGTGCAAAGAGAGACATGCTGTGAACTGAAGGGAGAATTGCATCCGCTTCCCTTAGAATTATTCATGATGGAGGCAAAACAGGATATAATTATACAAAAGAAATAAACCTGTGCAGATAAGAGCTGCCAAACACATTGCAATGGCAGAAACATTTCTCTTGTTTCCTGACCTATTCATATCATCAGGCTTAGATGACCCGAATGGAGATCTGAAGCAGTATTTTTGGTTAATTTCCCCAAAGGCATCTCTGTAACAGAAGTTCCCCAGCTATATAGAGTACTTTGCGCCTATAGCTATGCTAATTATTTCACATGTAGCCCTCATATGAAAGTTCTAAATAAACATAAAACAAAAAAAAGGTAAGAATGGTATGCATTCATGATTTGATAGCAATCAAAGCTAATCATAAAAGGGTCAAATTTCCACAAACACAGAAAAAAATGAAATTCAAATACACATTACTTTTTCCTGTAGTGTTCATGTTGGCTATTGCGTCTGTCCCCCATTACCTCTGCTTCCGTCTTTTTCCAAATAACATTATTGTATCTTAGAGACAGAGGAAGTTATCGAGGGCTTTGATTCTGTACTGTGAAGGGTATTGTTATGCCCAATTCATTCTATTAAACAACTAAACATGTGAACTGAAATTAAAATGCACTAGAGTGGTTTACCCGGAGGAGACTGCAGCAGAAAATGCTACAGCGTTTTCTTGTTAACTGGAGCAATATTTGAACTGCTGCTTTCATTGTGGGCTCCAGCGAGACACCAGAAGGGAGGGACGAAGCTTAAAAATGGCAAGGAAAAGCAGCTATTTATCACTTGCTAGCTGTGACTTGCTGCTACCAGATGCTGCTTCTACATTCCTGGGGGAGTTGCTTGTATTTTTCAGGGGCTGGGAAAGAACGGAGAAAGAGGAAAAGGAAGCAAATGTTTTGACCATTTCTTATTTTATTTCTTTTAAGGCTTCACACGGATGTCATGTTTTTCACTTAAAAAGTGCACTCTCTTAAATGTGCTCTTGGGTGTGGCGAAAGTGAGAAGTAGCTTCCAAGGACAACTTCGTCTTTCAGAAGGTGGATGAAGAAACAAGGGGGCCTGATATCCTGGACATAACCCTTACCAACAGAGAAGAATTGGTTGAGGAAGTGAAAGTGGCAGGGGCTTTGAAGCCCAGAGGAGCTGCTGACAGTACTTACCACTAGCGTCACTACGGGGGGGGGGGGGGCGGAGCTGTAAGTGCTGCTGAAATCCGAGCCTCCCTTACACAGACGAATGCTTCTCTGAAGCATTCGTCTGCAAAGGGTGCAAGGGTGAGGGGGTGGGGCCGCTTCGTCTGTGTAAGGGAGGCTCGGATTTCAGCAGCACTTACAGCTCCGCCTCCCCCTGTAGTGACGCTAGTGGTACTTACCTACTTGGACCAATGGCCAGACTCAGCATAAGGCAGTGTCCTTAAAAGGGATCATGTGCAATAGCTGCTAACAGACCTATCCTACATGAATTGGTCCAATATGCCAGCTAAGCTAGTGACCATCACCACATCTGGTGGTAATGAATTTAAGAAGTTAATTTACATGGAGAGGCATATTGATATTATGTACCCTACTGACATTTATAGAGAAAATAACACTTTTGATAGGCAGATTAAAGTTGTCTGCCACTGCAAACTTAAGCTTCTTGTTTCCTAGGAGGCAAATCATAGTTAGATTTCAAATTCCAAATACTGTTAAGACTGTTTAAAGTCTAAAGGAAGTAATTTTCCATGCATAAAAGAACTGGTTGCCCTTGCTTGGACACAAGATAGAATCAGGATTTTGTTTTTCCTTTGGCTCTCAGGCAAGGAAAGGCATAAACAAAACAGCATTCAAAATGATAAAAGTAAAAATCTGAGTTTGTGGTCCTGGAAAGATGCTGGGCTGACCTGGCAGCATCAAAATTTGACTGTAACATCAGCAGTAGAGATGACATCATTCTCACCCCCCCTTGATAAGGTTGGAGTGGGCAAGATTAATTAGCAATTCAAAAGCATCTCTAGTCTTTCACCCCTTTGTTTGCACTTCTAAACAAAGGGAAGTGGAGAGACAGGAAGGGAGGCAAAAAAGATGGTTTTAATTCTTTATCTCAGCTGCAGGACCATGTACAGAGTGCAATTCTGCTGATTCAAAATTTAGGTCAGAAGGTTTGCTCAGCTGAAGGTTTCACATTTAAGAAGTCCTCCTAAATTATAAGAATGTTTGTTCATGCATAGCAGGACACAAGATAAGACGGTCTTCTCTACAAGTTCACTGAAACAAAAGTGTTAAGTCTTTTTCTTAGGTTTGAAACACATTTTTCACATTATACGTTCTTCAGGAGTTTTACTAAGCAGGTGGAGAGGGGGAAAATGAGGGAGAGGTTTTCCTTTTTGAAGTACAGCTTTCCCAGAAAAGGGATTGTCTTCTGGTTGTAAACCTTCCACTCACAGTCCCTCTCCCGGACCTTGGCCGGAAAGTTATTTCTCCTGCTTTGACTACATGATTGATGGGAGAGAGACATGAAGGCAGCTCTATTTCCCTAGTTGCTCTAGGAATGGCTTTAATTGTATTGGAGCTGTTTTTACATTGGCTCCTTTTGTGACCCAATTCATGGCAACGGAAGCACCTTACAGGCTGCTGGCGTTTGCGTGTGCAAGGAGCAGGAGGGGAGCAATATCCTCCTGTCTCTTGGAACAGTGCTTTAGCCTGCGAAGGGGGGGCCTCTGTTCCTCTAATGTATTTGTTTCCCAAATTCAAAGCTCTTGGATCTGTGGTGTGGGACCTTGTGGTTACAGGGGCTGAGGGTAGGACACGCTGGTGGTCCTCTAAAGTTTCCTCCTGCTTTTGTGGGGAAGCAGAGGGTTCAGGGCTCAGGGCAGAGGAGTTGTCCCCCTCATACTCAGAGTCCACAAGCCTTGCTACAGCCACTACACCTCTGTGATCCTGTGAGTTAACAGGAGAGCTAGGCACAGCATCCAGAGGAGCAGTTTCTCTTGTTTTGGCTGCATCAAGTTCTAGCTGATCAATCTGTTGCGTTAGAATGTCTATTTGGTGAATGTAAGAATTATGGCTTTCTTCCTTTTCTCGTGTAATGTCCTGCAATTGACTAGCGAGATCCCTTATGTGTAGCTCCTTCTGAAGCATTTCGTTCACCTGGTTCTCTATTGTGGTTCTAGCACATGCTAGTTCTGCTTGTGCCTCTGCAGCTATCTTGCCTCCCACTTCTTCATAGGATTCAAGACCTGCAAATGCTATTTGTAAGTCATTTAACTGATCCTGTAACTCCCTTATTCTGTCTTCTTTCTCTATGATTTGCCTATCCTTTTCCTGTGCAAGCTGTTCTAGATTTTTCTCCCATTGTTTTTCCTGATCTCTTTTATAACTTTCCAACTTTGCATCTTGTTCTCTTCTAAGATCTTCAAGTATACCTTCTAATCTCTCTATCTTCTGGTCTCTCCTCTCCTTTAACTTATCCCACTGAACTTTGGATTCCTGATACTCTCTTGTCAGCCTCTTCACCTGCCCTTTCAAAAGGTGGTTGTCCTCTAACAACTGTGTACGCTGAGACTGTCCTTTCTTCACAAACAATTTCTCCATCCATGTACTTTCTCTACTTAGCCCCATCTTGCTGTTCACTAACATCCACTTCAATTCCAACACATACACAAGGCCCTTATTGAGAATAGCTAGCTCAAGACAAAGTGAACAACAACAACAACAACAAGATCTGAGTCTAGCCTTTCCCAAGTCTATGTTCCTAGTACATTTTCCTATGCTTTTCCTTCACTGTGAGGCTTTGTCCTAACTTTTCCTGATTTTTCAAAAGGATTTCTGTAGAACACTGATTGGTCTCATGTTACTGGTGAATGCCATGTTTCCTAGTTTTGGAATGCTCTATTAACTCCTGTTTGAGCACGTTTCCTCTGCGGAACTCTGTGCTACTGTTCCTCTGTGGAACTCTGTGTGAGCTGGAGAGGACCCACTCTCTCAGTCACGAGGCACGTCTGCCTGGATATTCCTCTGTGGAATATTTAATATATCACGGTCACCCCCAGTGATCCTGTGATTTAACTCCTGGGGTAGCTATCCCGCTTTTGGAGTTATTGAGAGGGAGTTGCCCCCAGCAATCCCTAGTGAATTAAATGCGCTCAGAGAGAGTCACCCCCAGTGAATCCTCTGGCAAAAACGGGGAGAGAGAACTTGTCTCTTCTCCAGAAAAGAACAAAAGCAACAAGGTCCCAGCTCTACTGGGTTTCAGAGTTTGAGCTTCCCCTTCAGTAAAAGGGGTTGGTGTGGCACATATTGCTGAGCTGTAACTCTACCTTGAAAAGTGCTAGCCGGCTCTACGTTCATGTATGTAGCGTGGGGTGTAAAAAGGAGAGGAGTGGGGGAATGCCCTAACACTGATTCCCACCCACAAAAGAAGATAGAAATTAGGAAAAGCCAAACCCACTTTGATAGGATGCTCTCTAGAGCCAAATGCACAGATCACACACACACACACACCAGTTCTTGCTTCTAACTATCTGACTGGAATTCTGAAAAGCCTTTCTCCTACGTCTGTTTCTCTAAATGCACACATGTACTTAGCGTGTAACATGCATTCAGACAAACAGGGTCTGCCCGCCGAATACTCCACCAAAATCTGTTACCAAAATGCCCTTGAAATTAGGGGAATAGCTTAAATATGGCAATTTGGTATTAGACAGGGACCTTTAGACCAGCTATACCAGAGTTGGGCTTCCAGAGTTCAGTTAAATAATATAGAGGACACACGTGGTTGCTTTCCAATATTTACTAAATAGTTCAGGCAGAATCATACAAAAAGAAAATACAGTTCAATATGCATCACTTCAATCATACTCCAAAGCATACAGATCTAGTAACTTAGCCCATCTGGTCCCGCGGTATGACCTTCCCAGACTTCCCAAGTGTTAGTTTGATCAACATTTGTAACGAACCCCCATGTAGAAAGAATCACCCGCAGTAAATTTCGCCGGTGCACCTTGCACCTGGTCTACAGGTGGTGCTTTAGGGACTCAACGGGACTTAAGGTCAACTCAACTCGTCCATTTACTCCTATGTAAAGCATGGACCTGAAAACACAAGATTTCAAACAAAAACATAGTTGTGTTTAACACACAGCTCCAGAGCTTTAGGGGTGTTTAGGGGGATGTCTCACCTAAGTGTACCTCAAGTTTCAAGTCCCTACCTTCAAGGGATTTTTTTGTATGGCCCTTTAAATTCTTGAAATACGCAGATTTTGTTGTGAGTCCAGCACGAAAATGCTCAAACAAACATAGTTGTGTTTAACACACAGCTCCAGGGCTTTAGGGGTGTTTAGGGGGATGTCTCACCTAAGAATACCCCAAGATTCAAGTCCCTACCTTCAAGGAATTTTTTGTTATGGCCCTTTAAATTCTTGAAATACGCAGATTTTGTTGTGAGTCCAGCACGAAAATGCTCAAAAAACATAGTTGTGTTTAACACACAGCTCCAGGGCTTTAGGGGTGTTTAGGGGGATGTCTCACCTAAGTGTACCTCAAGTTTCAAGTCCCTACCTTCAAGGGTTTTTTTTATGGCACTTTAAATTCTTGAAATACACAGCTTTGGTTCTTTTTGTGCATTAAAAAGACCACTGAGTTGTTTGCGCAACACGTACCCATAAAGTCCCGTTGAGTCCTTTGAGGTATGCCTAATGTTGCGCGTGTGTACAGCTGTGTACAGCTGCTCCCCTGCACCTGAGGTGCTCCACACAAGGTGGATTCAAAAGCCAGGGCCCTGGCCATGAAAACAAAGCCAGAGTTTCATTTTTAATTTCAGTGGGGAGGGGGGGCCAGCCCCCCAATTCCGGGGCATCATTTTCCCTAAAAACAGTGATCTTTGCTCCTCTGGGGGGGGGGTCAGTGGGGTGACCCAAGAACTCTGACAATTGTTTTAAAACATAGGTCCATCTGTCTACTTTCCACAAAAAAATTCCTGGAACATTGGGGGAAGCCATTTTTTTTAACTACTTACTTTTCGGCCGTACCTCTAAGGACTCAACGGGACTATATGGGTTAGGTACAGAGATTTAGCAGGGTTCTTGCTAGAGTTCACCTTGGCTTGCAATGCTGTAGCTCTTGGCATAAACCAGCATTGAATGAAAAGAGGATGAAGCAATTGGGTTTTAACTGGTCTGACTAGCAGTCTGTAGAATGACTGAGAAGTCAAATTAAGAGTGGGGAATAGGAGGAGAAGGGGGGGAAATAAAATGATTCTAAGGTTCTGAACAAGCTGGGTTCAGGAACCAAATCAGTGATTAACTGAGGAGTAATGCAAAGAGAAGGGAGGGGGGTTTGCAAGAGAGAGGGGGAAGAGGGGGGGAAGGGAAACACAATAGAGAGATCTCACCAGTACCAGTCCACAGCACAAGACGAAGAACCAAGAGAGGGCTTCCCAGTCTGTCCCTGCCTTTTATAGGGAGCTGCTGAGCACATGTCCAAGAGGATCCCCAGGTACACAGACAAACAGGAAACGGGGGTCCTAGAAGGGACGCCTCAGTGCACCTTGGGTAAAACAGACAAGTGGGGGGGGAGGGGGAGGAGACAGGGGGAGGCTGTCTTGATGGTCGGTACTTAAGAGACAAAAGCAAAGGCTGGGTGGAGTCATCTCAGGTGTTCCTCTGTATTGTTTCTTCTAGGAACATCACAGTGGGGGGGGGCGGGGAGGAAATGCAGAGTAAATTCTGTGAGAGCTTTTTTGGACACATGGCGAAAATGGTGTCAGGCAGCTGGTCAGGTTTTTCCCTCATGCTTCTTGGGGAGACCTTTCTTCAGCATTGCTCATGGCAGGAACACAAGCGGCATTGTGTCATAATACAGTCCAGTCTGGCACATGTTTCATCCAAAGTCATAGCTCACATGTCATTAGCATTCAGAGTCTCTTTGGCACATTCTCATTTTAAGCCACTGGGTAACAATTGATCTTGGGGTACTGGTGGACAGGTCGATGAAAGTGTTGAAAAGCAACCTCCTGGTTGTAGGAGTAGGTTTTCTCTGTGCCAGGTGCAAGGAAGTGGCGACTGGACACAGGTATCTTGTTGTCTGTGTGCTCCCTGAAGCATCTGGTGGGGCCACTGTGTGATACAGGAAGCTGGACTAGATGGGCCTTTGGCCTGATCCAGCAGGGCTCTTCTTATGTTCTTATGTTCTTATATTTAGCAGGGGGAGAGTAACTGCCCCCCCTTTCACCCCAGCACAGTCTCTTTTCTGGTGGCTGTTTGCTGGTGGTGTTCTGCATTTTTTTTTTTAGATTGTGAGCCCTTTTGGGACAGGTAGCCATTTAATCATTTGATTTTTGTCTGTAAACCGCTTTGTGAACTTTTTGTTGAAAAGCGGTATATAAATACTGTTAATAATAATAATAAGCCTCTGCCGCTTACTCTCCGGGTGCCGAAAAAGTGCCTTACAGCATGTTTACAACACCCTTGGCTGACGGAGCACTTGCTTCACCAGCCTATAGTTAGGCAAGATCAGGCTGTTAGTCTGCAGTGTGCCTCTTGGTATCGGATACTGGGTAAACAGTAGGGGAGGACTATCATCCTATTACCATACATGAGATTCTAGAGGCATTTGGTTGGCTCTTTTTGGAAATTGAGGGAAGGACTAGATAGATTTTGGTCTAGTCTAGGATAGCATCTCTTAGGTCTGTGTGGGCTGCTGATAATCCACATACTTGGTTATGTGGAATTGTATTCTTCTTATTAAATGAATTTTAATAGTTCTAGCTGTTCCTCAGGGTGAAAGTTTATTCTGGCATTCCCCAGTGATGTCTTCCTCCTGCAGCTGGCTTTGTTAGGGACCAGTAAGAGAAACTCAAGCATATTTATGAACATGAGCTATATTTGTGGCAATCAAATTATTCTGTCTTTTAAAATGTGTTTATACCTTTGCTCAGTCTGCATCTCACGCTATTAAGTTACTGTGTCATCAAAATTTATGCCCCATGAATATTTATTGTTTCTTATACTTAAAAAGTTGTTTTCTATCTTGGGTTTGTTTGTTTTAAAAAGATTAAAATTTCATAAGGCATTGCTTGTGGAACTGTTGCTACTGAATCCTTCTCCTGCAGTCTGGTTTAAGTTTACGTAATGCAAATGGATTCTTGAGCATTCAGATCTCACCTTATCCAGAGAGCCTTTATCGTGTAAGCAGTTAAGGCAGCTTATTTTTGTATGCAGATATTCCCGAAGAGTAAAGTCACTCATGTTTATGAATGATTGTACGACTGGTGTAAAACATGAAGCTTTGCAACAGAATTTGGAACATCGACATCTGGCTGTTCTGAACAGCATAAATAGGCTGACCATATCCAAAAAGGGACAGGGTGCCAGAAGAGGGAATTTGGGCAGGTGCAGCTCATCATGGAAGGGTGCAACAAGCTACACCTGCCCAAATTCCCTCTTCTTACAATGGTTAAAGGTATAGGTACCCTGTCCCTTTTTGGATATGGTCAGCCTAAGCATAAAGTTATTATCACATTACTATCCAGCTAATATGGTATCTGCAATCTATTTGTGGTTTGTGAAATGTACGGAAAAACTCTACTCTTTTGGATGAAAGGTCCATCGAGTCCAGCATCTGGATTTCTACAGTGGCTAGATAGAAGCTTCCAGGAAGACACCAGCAGGACATGAAGGCAACAGCCCTCCCCTACTTTCATTCCCCCCCCCCCGCAATTGGCATTCCACGAACTTGGAGGTCCCATGTCGCTATCACATCTAATGGTCATTGATATCTGCCATGATTTTGTCAATTCCCCGTTCAAAGCCACCTAAGCCAATGGCCCATTTTGGGGCTGCAAATTACACGATGAGTTGTGAAAAGAAGTACATTCCATTCCATTTAGGATTCCTTAGGAACTCAGTGAAGAAAAATGATCAAACGTTGGTTGGAATTTTGTTGCACATAGCTTATAATCCAATTCTATCTAGGACTGGGCCAGCGCAAGCAGGGCCTTACGACAGCGGAACACAGTTCTGCTATTGAAAAATGGCTGCTGATAGAGTGCGGAGCGCTCCGTCAGCAGCCATTTTGGAATCGCTGACACAGGAGGTGGCAGCGCTACCCAATTTTTGTTGGACCACCCAGCACTCACCAGAGCAGGCAAGGCAGCAGCAGGGACATCGAGGGAGTGAAACAGGAATGGAAGTGGGTGGAATGAGGGACGGGGAGACTGCGGGAGCAATGCTGTGTGCTGGATCCTAACATAAGAACATAAGAAGAGTCCTGCTGGATCAGGCCAAAGGCCCATCTAGTCCAGCTTCCTGTATCTCACAGTGGCCCCACCAGATGCCTCAGGGAGTACAAGACAACAAGATAACCTGTTTCCTGCTGCCACTCCCCTGCACCTGGCACAGAGAGAACCTACTTCTAAAGCCAGGAGGTTGCTTATTGCTTGAAACCTACGATTGTCTTTTCCTCCATGAATCTGTCCAAACCCCTTTCAAAGGCATCTAAGCCAGGTGCCATCACCACATCCTGTGGCAAGGAGTTCCTGTATCACACAGTGGCCCCACCAGATGCCTCAGGGAGCACACAAGACAACAAGAGACCTGTATCCTGTCGCCACTCCCTTGCACCTGGCACAGAGAAAACCCACTTCTAAAACCAGGAGGTTGCTTATGGCTTGTAACCTGTGATGGTCTTTTCCTCCATGAATCTGTCCAAACCCCTTTCAAAGGCATCTAGGCCAGGTGCCATCACCACATCCTGTGGCAAGGAGTTCCTGTATCACACAGTGGCCCCACCAGATGCCTCAGGGAGCACACAAGACAACAAGAGACCTGTATCCTGTCGCCACTCCCTTGCACCTGGCATTCAGGGATAGCCTATCCCCTCTTTTTCAAACCTTCCCGCCCCCTTTGTCTCCTCAGACTTTCACCAGCGAAATCACTGGCGCAGGTCCAAGGAGATCCATTATGGAATGGGAGACTTATGGAGGGGTAAGGGGATTTAAATCCCCTTTCCCCTCTGAAGCCCCTTGCTGGATACAGCACACCTGTTTTTGGTGCGGCTGCACCAGCAGAGGGTGGGTAAGGGTAGGATTGGGCTCATAGTTGCTGTATATTGTGTGTGTGAGGGGGACGCTTCCATCAACTGGAGGATAGAGAATGAGATTTTGGTGTCAGTGCTTAATAAACAAGCTGCCTTATTCCTCCAGAAGCTGTAGCTTCAGCACCCTGGTCAGCTCTGTGTGCGCCTGTGTTCCCTGTTCCTGTAGTAGCTCATGTACGGTATTTCTTTTCTCGAGATCCTTTTTCAACAACTTCAGCTTTGAAATCCCAAATCTATGGGCCAAATGGGAAATGCATGGTGAGATTTCTGCCTTTTTGAAAAATAATATAGCAGGCATGCAGCGGATGAGGACCATGGGGCACATGGGGAATTTAACCCTTTACTCCCACACTCCCCCCCCCCAAAAGTTGCCACCTCTGTAGTTGCTATTTGCCCCAG
This sequence comes from Plestiodon gilberti rubricaudatus, assembly GCA_026170595.1. Lineage (NCBI taxonomy): Eukaryota > Metazoa > Chordata > Lepidosauria > Squamata > Scincidae > Plestiodon > Plestiodon gilberti. The sequence goes on from JANXHW010000001.1 coordinate 10,745,206, forward strand.
GAGGAAAAAAAATATGGGTACCTATAAAGGCAAAACTAACCATTAGAAGAGTCAGAGAGCCTTTATTCTATGCCTCATGTGGACTGATCTAGATTTGATCATAAACAAGTTGTCTGGTTAAGACCTTGTTTTTAGTGTAAATCAGCAGCTATGATCTAGATTGGGAGCAGGGTATGAAAGTAGGGGATGTTTCACCTGTTATGTCCTCTAATTTTCCTGAACCCTCAAAGTTGCTATGGGCCTCCAATGTGTCTTTTCCTACAATTTTTTTAGGGCTTTTTGGGAGGAGGGGAGAGACCTGATATTCCTGCTTTTTCCTTCTAAGTTTTCATAACTGCATTATTGTGCTGGTTTCATAAGTTGCCTTGTATCTAATTTAATGGAAAGGTGGAATAGAACTAACTATTTTAAATAAATACACAAATAAATATGATTCTGAACCAGAAGGCAGAATAGCCGCTCATTCGGTCTGTCACACTGTACTTTTGACCCAAGGATTTTGCCTTCCCATGGAGTCGTTTTACCAACATGATCCACCTTCACTGATATGTATTTTTCTCTATGACTTGAAAGCTTCTGAAGTGTCGGCGTTTAAAGACTTTTTATTGCAAAAGGAAAGGCCTGTGTGAAGAGGTTAGCGCTGATTTTAGGGTACAATGTTCTGGTTTCTCTTATGAAATCCATTGTACCACTTCACTTTCAGGCACATGGTTTGGCATGTCAATCAGCTTTATGAAGACTTTCTTTAGCTGCCCAGAAACCTTTGAAATTGCAGCCTGCGAAAATGCCTTTGCCCAAGGTAATAATATAAGTAATAGACCAAAGCCTGGCATTCTTCTTTAAAACGTTTAGTAATTTTCTCTGGCTCCTGGGGAAAAAAAACCTGACTCATATTCTTAGGTACTGAATGAAGAAATATTCTAAAATTCTGCCCAATTGAAATGTCAAGCGTTTCCTCATCTCATCTCTTTGTGTGGTTGAGTTGAGCTTCTTCTGAACGCTAGTCAGATTTTCACCTAAACCTCTCTCGTTCCATTTAACATCAAACACAAATATTGTAAAGGCTTGGGACTTACAAACCTACCAGGTTGCTAGTGATGATGGTGAGGATCTACTGAAGGGATTGTCTTAGGCTAACATGTCCACCTCAGAAACGGAACTTGACACAGAATAGGCCAACCACAATGATCAAAGGGTGGAGCACCTTTGGTACAAGAATGAGAGAAAGGGTGGGGATAATTGAGGTTTATATGTATGCATAATGTGGAGAAAGTGGATAAGGTGAGACTCCCCCCCCCTCATAAAACGAGAACGTGATGTCATGCAATGAAACTGATGGGGAGGAGGTTCAGGAGAGACAAACGGATATGCTTCTTCACACAATGCTTAAAGAATTGATGGAATTCCTTGCCACACTATGTGGGGATGGCTGCTTGCTTAGATGACTTTAGAAGAGGATTAGTCAAATCCATGGGGGAAGAGAGGTCTATTAGTGGCTCTCCATCAAGACAGCTGCATCTGTGCTATTGAATGCCAGCTGTAGGAGAGTGCTAATGGCCTTCTTCATGCCTTGCCTATGGGCTTTCTGAAAGCATCTTGTTGACCAATGCATGAGAGTATAGTGGTTGACAATACGGACCTTTGGTTTGATCCAACGCTGCTCTAGCAGTAGATTCAAATTAAATTTAAAAAAAATGTATTGATTTGTGATGTTACCACCAAATGCAACCTCAGCAATGGTCGGGTAGCGCTGGCACCTCATACCCAACAACACATTATAGGATGTTTTGTAGAAAACGTTCAAATAGGTGCATGGGTAAAATGCAGTCTCATTGCGCTGCATTGTAGTCCCTCTCAACTAGTTGAAAACCAACAAGCAAAATCCTGGCTTTTATATTCTGATTGTCATGGTAATGAACCTGTTGAGATCTGCACTGAGAATTCATTAGCAGGAGTAAGTGCTTTGGGGGATTATTGATTTTTTTTTTTCAAGAGCAGCGACTGCATCTATTAAGCCTGTTCAGTGTTGTTATGAAACATACCAAACTTTAAGCTTCAGTAAACCCTACCTAGAATGCTAGCTTAAATATCCTGAATTGAACCAAGATAGTCACAGTGGGTCTCTGCTTCTGTATCGCATTAGACAGAAAGGTTGACAAGGATGTTAGTAACTAAAAAGTCATGTAAGATGACAGCATGAGATCGCAATCAAGGGTGAGATCCAGGCAGTGGAGTCAATTGATAGGCTATCTTAAGGGGAGATGGTCTAGCATCATGGTCCCAGCTTCATCTGTTTCAGGTTCAATCCTTTGCATCTCCAGGTAGGGTAGGAAAAGACCCTTTCTGAAATCATAGACAGCTGCTGCTAGTTAATGTAGACAATACTGAGCTAGACGGATGACTGACCTGTCTCGGTATAACTCAGGTTTCATACATATTGAAAACTTCACCTCCCCATGTGTTTGGGGACGTTGGCCTACTTCCAGGAAACGATGACAAGACAGGTTTCAATCTTCTAAAGCAGGGGTTCTCAACATAGTGTGGCGTACCACTTACATGGCCGCCACCATGCTGTGTACCACCGGAAGTAAGTGGCGATGACATCATTGCCGCTTATTTCTGCGTTTTTGGCACAGTTTTCAGTGCAGAAGGCCGCCAGATGCCATGTAGGAGGCTGCCGGAGGCAAGGAAGAGGCTCCAGGTGGCCGGGTGGGCTGTTGTCTTTGCTCCCAAAAGGCTCGGCCAAAGGCAGGAGCCTCTCGGGAGTGATAATGTAGTGCTGAAAGTGCCATGTTTTTGCGGGGTTTTGGGTGAGATGGCAGGGTTCAGGGAACTCTGGCGGTCCGAGTACCACCAGAGGTACCCAATAGTACCACTGGTGGTATGCATACCACCGGTTGAGAACCCCTGTACTAAAGCCTGAAATTGGGAGAGGAGGGAAGCAAAGATTCAGTAAGATTGTATAGGATCTGACTCTCTTTAAATGTGACTTCCTCTATGTAATGATGACTTGGGTTAGTGCTGAAGGAAATAGTCGCATATAGACATGCAGCTGCATCAACCAAAAGTTTGAATGTGAAAGTGCAAATTAAGTTCATGTTTTTATGTATGTTCACTCAGAAGTAAGTCTCACTGTATTCAGCAGGGCTTCCTCTTTAATAACACTATTTTGGATTGCAACCTTAGCTGTATTGGCATCTCTTGCTTGTTTTGATTTTGGCATGTTTCAAATATAAACTCAGAAGCTATCGATATTGTTTCATGACTGCCTCTCAAGTATTAATACCATTGAATACCAACAGGAGGGACTTGGGTTCAAATCCCTTGAAGTGTTGAAGCTTACTGGCTGATCTTGGACAATCGGCCAAATCTAAATCACAGATATTGTGTGAGGATAAATGAAATACTGCTGTACTGCTGCCCTGAGCTCCTTGGATGGAAAGACAGGATACAAATGTGTATCATTGTGATGTCTATCAAATACTGTTCAAAGACTAACACCATTGCATGTCAGCAAATACAGTGAAGTGTTAAATTCTATTGCATGTCAGCTATCAAATTCTGTTTCCAAATACTATTACTTCAATAGTGTCAAATATTAACTGTTGAAATGACAAACAGGATGTCAAATATTGAGAGAATGTTCAGCAAATATCCCACATGCATGCACAGGGGGAATTTTGAGGAAAATGTTTGTGTGCCAATTCATAGCTCTAGTACCACTTAGATGGCCTGTTTGACCCTGTGGAGTTTTATGATTGTGTTAGATGTAAGGGCAAGACTTTTTTGTGGAGTGAAATGGATTCTGGATTCCAATGGTTCCGGATTTCCATTGTACATACTGACTTGGATTCAAAGGCGCCTCACTGTATGTGGGATATAGACTGGAGTCAAATGGAGGGGTGTTTCTGCTGCACAAGTTCTTTTTAGCAGTGGGTTAAACCACTGAACCATGAGCTGTCAATCGAAAGGTCAGCAGTTTGAGTCCGCGCGACGGGGTGAGCTCCCGTCACTTGGCCCAGCTCCTGCCAACCTAGCAGTTCGAAAGCATGTTAATGCGAGTAGATAAATAGGTACCACTTGCGGGAAGGTAAACAGCGTTCTGTATTGTCATGCTGGCCATATGACCACGGAAGCATCTTCGGACAGCGCTGGCTCTTCGGCTTCGAAATGGGGATGAGCACCGCACCCTAGAGTCGGACACGGCTGGACTTAAATGTCAAGGGACACCTTGACCTTGACCTTTTTATGGCTGTAGCATGGAAAGTCTATCTTCTTGCTTTGCCATGTTTCTTTTGCAGTCATGCCTCCCCTGAGACTCTGCAGCACTGCACCACCAGAAGTCGTAGGCTACCATTGGTGCAAGAATGTGTGGATCAGCACTGGATAATTTCTCCTCCCAGTCTCGGTTCTGTGCATCCAAGCTCTTGTATTCACTGATACCGTATGGAGGACTGAAAACACGGAGTTGTATCCTAAGAACTTCAAGCACAACGAAAACCTCAGAAAGCAACCTTCGGACCCCTTTTCCCCCACAAGTGCTCTGTGTGAAACCTGAAAGCCTGACCTGAGGACCAGGGGATCCTTGAGAAGGGAGTGAGATGGGCCATGGAGGGCTGCAGGATGAGAGTGGAATTTCAGAAAATGGGATGGAGGGACATCTCTTCCATTCATGGAAGGCTACTGTGGATGTTAATACTCAGAACTGAGTCTCACAGATTCCAATGCATTCTCATGAGTAAAACTGTGGTCAGAAATGGACAAATAGACTCATTGGGAATGGTTGTGTATGGCACCAGTACATTTTCTCATTGTGTCCTACTAGATTAGCTATCTCAGGTGGTATCTACTTTCCCAACCTTTTGGTGTCAGGAAAAACAATCTCTTTACCCTTACACCCCTGAAATAAGCACACCAGACAAAGCACATATGGAGATAAGGTCACTTTATTGAATTACATAAAAGACCTGCAGAGGCAAATAACTAGGGGTAACTCAATCCACCCCCCAAAAGGCGTGCGGGCACTATTTGGGGGAAACGGCACTAGCCGTCTACCTCCCCCTGGTTTTATTGGCATTGACCACCCCGACTCCAGGCTCCCTCGGTCACTGCCCGAGGGAGCCCATCACAGCCAACCCCGAAGGGTTGAGACAGCGGAGCAGTTAAGGCCCCATACTAGCCAGGCCATTGATGGTCCCCACTTGCTCCAGCCAAGGGGCTTGCCAGCCAGCCTCATCGACCCGGTCAAGCATCGTTATGAGCAGTCCTGGCTCACCTCCTGACCTTGCCGACCTCAAGATGCATGCTGAGCCCTATCAGACTACCTACCCATTCCCACACGCCACCTGCCAGGTGACTCACTGGCTACCAGCCCCTTCCTTAAAACACAGTCTGAGGTAGGCGAAAAAACCACCAACATCTTGACAATTCATTGGTGGCCAAAAATTCCTACCTGGCCCTGTAGGCGATCGGCTAATCCCAGACTATGCCAAGGGAGGGCAGGAGGGGTTGCTTCCCGGGCGACGCTGCAGCGTTCCCTCAGCCGTCGCCCCTGCCCCGTGACCGAGCCTGGCCAATCACAGGCCAGGCTCTCTGTGTTTGTCCGGTGCATGCTCCGGGGGCGTGGTAAAGCCCCTGGGACGCGAGCTGCATCCCAGGGAAATTCTCCAAACCTGTTAAGTTTTGCAACCTAGCTGTTTGTATTTCTCTTTTTCCTGCTGTTTTATTCTTTTTGAATTTATGTCCCTGCTTCTGATGTTTCTGCTTTAAATCTTTTGTCCCTCTTTGCTTTTATTGCTGTTTTTATTGTGATTTTATTGTTTTTTTGTATTATTTTGATGGTTTTTACCCTTGTTGTTAGCCGCCTCGGAAGCTTTTAAAGTTGAAAAACGGGATATAAGTCTCTCCAATGACTGAATAAATAAAATACTAATGTTTGGAGATTGCAAACAGTCACCATGCAGCCAAAAGAAAATAATTCCTTAAATTCTTATTGCATACTGAACTAAGATGCAGTTCTTCTGGATTGATCTCTCTGGAATAAAAGGAAATCCTGGAACAGATTAGCCTATGTTTAACCCAGAGCATTTTGAAATACTGGACTGGCTCACGAAATAGATTAGTCATAAACACCACAAAGACCTCTGAACATGATCAAATTGTACAGGGGAAGCGCAATCCAGCACAAGGATCCGGCCGGCGGCCCATAGACGCCCGCCGGATCCTGAGCCCTGGCGGCCATTCTGCCGCTGGGCTGGAGATCTACTCAGGGAAGGGGATGCTCATCCCCCAGGTGTAAATCCAGGCTGGCCCAATCGGCCTCCTCGGATTTCCGCCAACTAAATAGCTGGCGGAAGTAGAAAAGGTGCAGACTTCTTCTTCTTATGTTCTTATGAGGCCGTGTAACGGCCTAGCCTGCCCTCCTGGGCCGGCTAAGCCAATGCCCCCCTCCCTCACCCGCTGAACCACCCCTGCGCCTGTCAGATCCCGACTTACCTCATCCGGTGGACGCATGGGCGCTCCGGCGATGGAGCAACGGAGGCCGGCCTCTACGTCAGTCTCCCTTGCTCCAGAGTAGTCGTGTGTGCGACTGCTGCCGGTGACGGAACGAGCGTTCCATCGCCGGCATGATCGTCAGGATTGCGCCCTAAGACACATATGAGAGAAGATAGTCCTGAAAGTACCCAGTTCCCAAACCATTTTGGGTTTAAACCTGACACTGTGTGGCTGTTTTTAAAGCATAGTGCAAACCATTGGAGCAGGCCACATTTTCTTGAGCCAACTTAGCTGAGGACAAGTCTTTGTGCATGGAAAGCGTTAACAATTCCAGGCTGGATTTTGCATTCAAAAAGAGGTAAAATCTGTAATCTCAAGGCCAAAGCTATGTGGCTGATGACATACTAGAGAGAAATCTAGGTGAACCGAGGAATTACTGGGAGTCAATGAGTTGATGCAAAGCCAGCTTTCTTTGGTTTTCTTCTACCTTTGGACAATTTGACCCCTGTACAAAGATACCCATATATTGATTTTCTTTTATTTGTCTCACTGTGCACAATTGCAAAAAATCACTTTTCTTCAATTATTTTTTGCCTCTGCCTTGGGGGCTGTCAGACATGAGACAAACTTATTTTGAGCAACACCTTATCAAGGGGGAAGTTCCATTCTACCAGCAGCATCTTGAGTGTGCTTGGGCTCTATCTGGCACTAGGTGGCGCTTTGTGGCTGCCTTTTTGAACAGTGATGACAAATGTTAAGGAGCTATAGTCGCTATTGGACTACACCAATGGTAAATAATTTTAATATTAATATTGGTGTTTACTGGTGCAGATAACAGTAACACCACATTATTCAGGTTGGCTAATAAATGAAAACAATTCAAAAATGACATCCCCCCCCCCCCGGAAAGAGTCTGCCCATTCTGCCAACGTCAAACTCTCACCACTTTGTTTTCGTCTCATTTTGCTGCATGTAGGGTAAAAAAGGTAAAGGTGACCCCTGACAATTAAGTCCAGTCGTGTCCGACTCTAGGGTGTGGTGCTCATCTCCATTTCAAAGCCGAAGAGCCAGCGTTGTCCAAAGACGCCTCCGTGGTCATGTGGCCGGCATGACTCTCCTTGATGCAGCGTGTAGCATGCGGCTGGAACACGGAGCGCTGTTTTACCTTCCTGCAAGCGGTACCTATTTATCTACTCACGTTAACATGCTTTGGCACTGCTAGGTTGGCAGGAGCTGGCCAAGCAACGAGAGCTCACCCCATTGCGGATTCGAACTGCCGACCTTTCGATCAACAGCTCATGGTTCAGCGGTTTAACCCACTGCGCCACCTGCTGGTGTACCAAACTGGAAATTCCTTAAGAAAGTGAGATATTGCATGAGAGACCCTTGTAGGAATGTCTCATTGTGAGGCAAGCATGCGGTGGCACCAATGTTGAGCATGCTGATGATGAGAGGATACCACAAGCATGGCTATTTTCCAGCAACCAAGAAATAAAGGGCTACGGGCCAGACCAACATCACTGAGCCAGGGAGTGAAATGCATGCATTGCCATGATTTACATTCACATCTGTTGCAGATGTTTATTTACTTTAAACCCTCTAAACATGGAGTCCTTTAAATAAATAATTTTACTTTTTATAGATTACTACAGTACTCCCCCCATATCCGCTGGGGATATATTCCAGGCCCCTCTGTGGATACTTGAAACCGTGGATAAGCGCGAACCCTCCTTCCATGGTTTCCTGAAGGCCCACTGCCCTGCCTCCCCTGCAGGCAGGCATGCTTGCCCCCCCCCCCCCAGCTCTTATTTTTCTTTCAGCAAGCTTTGTTTCTTCCTTAAAACAAACAGAGAAGCAGCCTCCATTGCAGGCAAGTAGAACGAGACTAAGTCCTAGAGAGGCTCTGCAAGGTTTCTGTTAACCTTGCAGAGCCTCTCTAGGACTTAGTCTCGTTCTACTTGCCTGCAATAAGCAGCCAGAGGCTGCTTCTCCTGTTTTGTTTAAGGAAGAAACAAAGCTTACTGGGAAAAAACTAAAAGCCTGGGAGGGTCGGATAACTGAAACCGTGGATAGCGAATCCGTGGATATGGAGGCCCACCTGTATAACTGACTGTCCTGTGCTCATCTTGCTCATTTCACTGCTCGAACTGTGCTACAAAGGTGTTGGCAGTGGCGTCCTATCATGGGGGGAGCTGGTGTGCTCCACCCCAGGTGCCGAGCTTCTGCGGGGCGTGGCAGCCGGGCTCGGGGCTGTGCAGCGCGGCGCGGCACCAGAGCCCGGCTGGCGCACCCCTCGGAAGCGTCACCGGCTTCCGGAGGCTCCGCTCCATTTGCCCTCAGAAAGGTTCTGTGCATGCGTGAAAAGGAATAAAAGGCGCTTCGACGTGTTGGACCTTCTCAGAAGGCCCTGACCACTGAACTGGGCGGTCGCTCGGAGGAGGGCTTGTCCCAGCTTCAGAGCGGAGCCTCCGGAAGCCGGTGACGCGCCGAGTGGGCGCGCTGCTTCCGGGGGCTCCGGTCCGGTGCCGCGCTGCTCAGCCCCGAGCCCGGCTGCTTGGGGGGGCGCGGAGCGATGGGGGCACTCCAACCCCCGCCCCCCCAGGCGCCGGGAGGGCTGGGTACGCCACTGGGTGTTGGAACAGTCCTTCTAACGGGTGGGGTTCGGGTATAGGTGTTTTGGACTCTCCATAAATCTCCTTGTTGTGTACTTTTTTTTTTTTTTGGAAGTATCCTAATTGCCACTCTTACTATCACAGTATCTAATCCTCCTGTTTAATTCCAGACCAAAGGTTTAATTCCAGACAAAAGATGGAAAGAACAGGCGTAGTCCTGACTAGTCCACCTCGCTCAATATTGTTTACAGTGACTGGGAGTGTGTCTCCAGAGATTCAGACAGGGGTCTTTCCTGGCCATACTTGAAGATGGCTAGGATGGGACTTTCTGAATAGCACATGTTCCACCACGGAGCTATGGCACAAGCCCCATATTCTTCACTGCCCTTTTAGGGAAATAGCTGAGAATTTTCAGCCTTCTGGGGATAAATATGTCTCCGGTTGCTTTTCATATTTGCTAATTCTAGCTTTTAAAACTATCAGATGAATGTACAATGTAGGTCAGACAGTCTAGTTGATGATGCTATGACACCCTGCGCTGGAAAATAACGGGTTGTGCAGTTGCTGGGAAGCCATCCATGGTGACTGTTGAAAGGACCAGCTGTGCTTAAATATATGCCTGGAAGAAAAGAATTTATAAAATACCCACTGGCCTATAGAGCTCAGAATGGATTACTAATGGTAAAAAGCAGGCAAAATGTAACAACTTGTTACTTGTAGTCTTTGTGATCAGAAAAAGCTGAGTTCTACATTGTGACCAAGACATAAATCCAGACGGGGGCAACAAAGACAGAGTTCATTGAGTTCTATGGAGCAAAACAGGGTTCATTGCGTTCTATGGAGCAAAACGGGGTTCATTTAGTTCTATGGAGCAAAACGGGGTTCATTGAGTTCTATGGAGGAAAACAAAATGGGCTGCCACAATAAGAGGTCAAACTGCTTCTCCCCAAGACACTGGCAGGAAAGGTGAGCTGGACCTTGCTTCATTGGTGGCTCACGGTTACTTTTGGCCTTCCAGATCAGCGAATGGCTGACATTCACTTAGATGGGGAAAGGAAAGTGCTGCCCTTGGGGGCATAATATGAAGTGCCTGCTGTATACTGAGTCAGGCGATTGGCTCATCCAACCTCGTATAAATTACTCAAACTGGCAGCGGCTCTTCAGGTTCTGAGGCACATTGGTCTTTCCCAGACCTGCTACCTGAGATCCTTTGGAACTGGAGATTGAACAACTGGGGACCTTCTGGATCAAAAACATGTTGTGTCCCACTGAGCTATGGTCCTTCCCCCAAAGGTCAGCCTCCCAATTTGCCAGGATTTGAAGCCAGGGCCCCTTGCATCCTAAGAATCATACTCTAGGCCAGGGGTCTCCAAACATTCAGCTGCCAGGGCCACAACACTCAGTCTTGCTCTTATAGTAGTAGACCACAATTTGGTACATAACTTTATGGATTTTCAGTACAGGAGAGAAATATTTGCAATATCTGCAGCTCTAGGGCAGCTCTCTCTCTCTCTCTCTCTCTCTCTCTCTCTCTCTCTCCCTCAGCTAGGCTTTCAGTGAGAGGGACCTAACATGGGGCTGCCCTTGAAGACGGTTCGGAAGCTGCAACTAGTGCAGAATGCGGCGGCCCTGGTGGTTGCTGGAGCTAGGCAGTTTGACTCTGTTGAGCCGCTGCTTCAGCGGCTGCACTGGCTGCCCATTCGTTTCCGAGCCCAATTCAAGGTGCTGGTAATGACCTTTAAAGCCCTTCACGGTTTGGGTCCAAGATATCTGAGGGACCGCCTTCTCCCATACATTCTGGCCCGCTCTCTTAGGTCATCTGAGGGGGCTCTCTTGCGAGTGCCACCTCTGTCTCAAGTTAGGGGAATGGCAGCTCGTGGGCGAGCCTTCTCTGCTGTGGCGCCACAACTGTGGAACTCCCTGCCAGGGGATCTGAGAACAACCCCCTCCCTCATGACTTTTCGGCGGGGGCTCAAAACGTCTCTGTTTCGTCTTGCGTTTGGGTGATGGGTTGTTGTCTGCCCCCAGTGCCTCAGTATGTTCTGCCTTTTTGTTCTGCTCTACGTTGTCACCCCCCAGTGGATTTTATTGTTTTTTAATTTACTTTATGTATTGTTTTTAAATTATGTATTTTTACTTGTTGTAAGCCGCCTTGGGCATTTGCCTTGGCATAGGAAAAGGCGGGGTATAATTTTTTTAAATAAAACAAATAAATAAACTTGTATGTGCATACTATGTGCACTGCTGATTTTGTCTGGATGCACATCTAGTGTGAGATGGAACCTGCCAGGTGTGTCAATTACTTGCCCAGAGCCTTTGTCTGAACAGAGCTCCAGTGAGAGCTGGATCTATACTGACAATTTGATCAGGATTAATTTGCTATTGACACAGGTGCCCTTATTTTTATGCTAGCAGAGCTGTGGTTTCTCCATCTCAGCTTGACCTAGTTTAGAAATGTTATACTTTATGGATGGTTTTAATAATACAATGTTGAATAAATGTCTTCTGGAAAAAATAAAGAAATCCATAACCTTTTGAGCATAATGTAGTCTTTTTGTTCAGTGTTTAGTCCCAAGCAGTTTATTCCTGTCGCTAAGCCAGCCCCACTGTAACCATTTGGAGTCCTGAAGGTGCACTTGGCATGCTTGTCTGCTCATCTCCTTGACTCCATTCCTTGAGAAGGGGTGATAGCTCAGTTCTTAAGCACCTGCTTTGCATGTAAGAGGTCCCCATTTCAGTTGCTGGTGTCTCCGGGTAGCAGGGGATCATGTGACAGACCCAGGAATGAGAATGAGCAGAACTTGGATCTTCCAGGTCAAAGTCCAACACCAGCAAAACTGCTCCCCCCCCCTCTGCTGCTTTCCTGCTGACAAGGGCCTCCTGAAGCGGCTCGTTGCCATTGCAGGAGCAAAGAAGAACACCTTCGGATGTGGTTTCAGTTCTCATGCAGTGCTCTAGCATGAGGTGCAAAGCACAAGCGGAAGAACCTCTTTGGCTCTGATCTGCTGTACAGACCTAAAGGGTGTTGCTCAGTGGGACTGAGTAATTCATCTGTGGAACTCCTCACCACCAGGATGTGGTGATGGCACCTGGCCTAGATGCCTTTAAAAGGGGTTTAGATTGATTCATGGAGGAAAAGACCATCACAGGTTACAAGCTATAAGCAACCTCCTGGCTTTAGAAGTAGATTTTATCTGTGCCAGGTGCAAAGGAGTGACAACAGGAAACAGGTTACCTTGTTGGCTGTGTGCTCCCTGAGGCATCTGGTGGGGCCACTGTGTGATACAGGAAGCTGGACTAGATGCTGCACCTGTTTTGCAGGCAGATGGTTCCAGTTCAAACCCTGGCTGGCATGTCCAGGTAGGGCTGGAAAAGACCCCCATCTGGAACACCAGAGAGCCTCTTCTGCCAGATGTTGGAGCCAATTGAATGAGATGGACCAATGGTCTGATTCAGTATACGGCAACTTCTTATGTTCATCCTCAGAAACTCTTAAAGCAGTACATAAAACACAGTGAATGTCAGGACCTGCCTTATACTGAGTCTGCTCTTGGTCCATCTACCAAGTAGCTGTCTACTCTGACTGGCAGCAGTCCTCTAGGAACTTGGAGAGAACAGTCTTCCACTATAGCTCTGCTGGCTGGAGACTGCCTGGGGCCTTCTACATGCAAAAGCTATTCTCTACCACTAGGCTATGGGCTGTCCCAAGGAAGGTTAGAGGTGTAGCCTTTGCTGATCTTCCAGCAGGGAAAACCCAAAATAGGAGCCGTGGAAGATTCAGTGCAATTGTGCATCAACATTGCTACATGTCCTGCTTGTGTGCTTCCAGGCGAATCTGGCTAGGCAGTATTGGAACACAAAAGTAGATGAGATGGAGTGCTGACATCCTGGAGTGCCAGCATGGTTTAGGTCTGAGCCATCTGGAACCTCAAAGAAAAAAATACAACCTTGGTACTGAACTAACTGAACCCCCCCCCCCCCCAGCACCTAGACAGTGAGATACATCATTAGTCATGACCAGGGTCATCTCCAAAGGCTGCAAAATATTAGAGGCTGGGAAGAGTTTAGTGAATGTTTTATTGCCCGAGACACTGAAAATTGAGACCATAAGTTATCCACTTTGACCAAGGCAGCAAAAAGCACAAAGCTGGAGCATCGTGTCGACAAGACAGCACAGCCATTTATCACGGTCGGTGATGGGTCAGCCTTGAAAGGTTGGGGGATTCTGTTCTGTTTGGATAAGTGCCTGAAACGATAGCTGCTTCTCTGGTCGACCCGCAGCAGTTTGGTTTGGTTTGCTGAATACGTCAGTAGGAACAAGTTCAGGATTTGAACAAGTTGGCTAAGATATCAGCCAGAACACTGTTATAAATGCTGGCCACCCAACCATGCCAGATTTCAGCTTTATGTGGTCTGCCTGCACTCAGTCTCCCCCACCATGGGCACACAATGAGGGCCAAACTACGTATATGTGATGTGGGCAGGCACATTTTTTTTAAAAACATGTGTTTGCGCCATTCAAATATCTGGTGGGAGGTGGATGTGTCTAATTTTAACTGAGGCTTAAACAAAAGCTCTCAACTGAGAATTTTCAGCTTGACTTTATTTGCGGGGGGGAGAAAGAGGGGGCAAATCCAATTTACCATTTCACCAGCCCCTTCCACTTTTTCACTGCCTCTGGTTCTTTTGTGATGGTATAACACTCAGGGCCATTATGGGGAAAAATGGCAGCTACCAGCCAACCCGTTCAAACAGAATGCTGACCTGTTTACCCCGAGAGCATATCTGGAATTATTTGTGAGTACAGTCTGTGGCTCAGCTTGTGTTTGGACTCCAGTCTTCTTAAACTGTAGGTAAATTAGCCTAATCGAACTGTTCTACAATGTTGGGTTTAGCTGAGATGTATAGCTCTGCAGCATGGGCGTCGCTGTAAAGAAGTGAGGGTGATGCGCGCACAGGGGTGATGCGCCCACCCCTGAGGGGAGAGCGGGGAGGCCCGGTACTTACAGGTTGGTGCCGGCCTTGGTTGGGCCTTCCCACCCTCCCGTGTGTCCGTTTGGCTCCAAAATGAGCCAAAAACGGGGCGCAGGGGGTGTTCTGCGCCTGCGCGTGACGTCACGTGCGGGGGCGGTGCTGCGTCGCTCCCCCCTGCGGGGGGGCATAGCAACGTCACTGCTCTGCAGTAATGGTGCTTGGCGGAGGTCAAGTCGACCATAACAACAAATAACAGCCAAATTTCTTTGCCTGCACAGTTTCCAGTGATTCCTTTGTCGGAAGGGAGGGGGGGGAAGCAGAGTAATCAGTGAACGCACCCCCCCTTCCTATGGTAAGATATCCCACCACCCAGGCTAGTTGCTATCAATAAAACATACACAGGAATGGAGGCTTAGTTAAGGTTTCATAAGAAAGACTTTACTCACAGTTCATGGTTGTGTACATGCTTCCTCTGAAGTGATCAGAGGCCCCAACTGTTCCAAAGAACCCCTTGTGTGTGTGTGGGGGGGTCTGGTGAGGATACATATTGCAGCTATGTTGGGCTGGAATGAACTTTCTTTTTGTAGGCCTTTGTGTTTTGGCATTTATGTGTATGGTTAAACATTCATAATTAAAAAAGCAGGAAAAGGTGTACGCCATCATCACGACAAATAAAATGCTTATCAGCACAATTCAAGCAGAGAAACCGTAAAACCAGAAGCAACCCTCAAGAAGAACTTGACCAAACAGATATTTGGCTATTCACAGGGTAAAAACATGCTGAAATAATTACCTTGAATGCAGGAGAAAGGGAAATGATTGGATATTCCAGTTCAGGGGTACAGAGCAGAGCAGGGGTAAAGATGTAAACAAGCAAGTGGGTTCATAGGGGAGGAAGTGGCATTAAGATATTCAGATCCCAAGTCATTTATGTGTGGAAGTCTGCTTGTAGAGAAACTGTATTTTACACAGAGCTCATGAACCCAGGGCATACGGTGCTGTTTATATAAGAACTTCACTCCCCTGACGTTCCCTCAAACCTTTCTCTATTTTGCTACCAAGATTTTTAAAAATGCAGTAGTGTATATATTACAAACAATCTTGCCTCTCCAATCAGCGACTCTTACTGCTTATTCAGAAGTTCCTCATTTCCCCCCTTGAAACAGATTGTTCCCTCTCAGAAGACAGCTGAAAAATGGCTGGATGATTATGAGAGCTCGGTGAATGAAAACACATTCTCTTTCCTCTAGTTGAACGGCAAGGCAAAGTCAACTGGATTCAGAAACAGGCTTCTACTTAAGCGGGAGTGTTTCTCTGCACCATTTATTGTTTTGCACCCTTGTGAGCTTAGAGAAGTTAGCTGGCAGGGAGAAGGAATGAAATCTGTTGCTATTGTTAGGCTCTCAGCAACTTGTTGACCCAGAAGTGCTTCGGAGCATACAGTACATCCTAAAACTTAAGGCAGCCTTACCATTTAGTGTTTGGCTGGTCACTAGTGGTGACAACTACCACGTCTGTGTAACTGACCAGGTGACTCCAATGCACTCACAGCAGCTGTTGGAATTAGGATGCAATGCCGCCTGGAGGACTCTGGAGGGCAGTGTACTGTCCAGACACCTGAGACCTCTTCACCTGCCCTCTATGATCTTTGCAGGAGGTGTGGTCCTAACACTATTTCCTTCCTCCCTCACCCCCCCCCACTCTCTTTGACCGAAGAAGGATGTGCTCTGCCTGGGCTCTGTGCCCACCAGGCCAACCCCCCCCCCCCCTTCCACACAAAGGGAACAGCTTCTAGGGCTCTCTGTATGTAAGCAATTATGAACTGTGAGTAAAGTATTTCTTATGAAACCAGAACCAGCCTCTGCTCCTGTGTATGTTTATTGATAGCAACTAGCCAGGTGTTGTATCTTACCATAGGGAAGGGGGTGCTTTAGCTGACTGCTCTTCTCCCTCCCATCTTTCCCAACACCGCCAGTTGGAACAGAGCCGTGCCTCTTGCTGGACTTGACCAAAGAACATCTATTGCAGGGGTGGCCAACCTTCCACCATGAGGGCCTCTGTGTTCTTAAGAGGTGTGTAGAAGACAGAATCTTGGCAGCTGCAAGTGCTGATGGTGCTGCTAAAGCAGCTGCACCTGCTGAAATGCCCTCACCTATACTATACAACCATTAAAGGGCCAGGAGCATTCATGTTGAAAGGTTGGCCACCCCATGTCTATTGCAACATTCAGCTTGCAACAGTAGCCAGCCAAGTGCCTCCAGGAACACACAGCCAAGACCTGAAGGTGATGGCCTTTCTTGTTCTTGCAGGGGCAGCCCATTTATGAGACCCCCCCCTCAAGCTGCAGCTAGCGGCAAGCTGGAGAAAGATGACGCCCTTCATCCCGCACCTGCCTGCTGCCTCCTCTGACCCTCTGTCCAGCTGCCCCATCCTCTTCCTGCATACTTGGAGAGAGATGATATCCTCCTGTGCCCACTCCACCTTTCTTCTTGCTGAGTGCCAGGTGAGAGAGGCTCCACTCCCAGAATCCTCCTGACTGAGCCACTTGACAAAAAGCAACAGCCCTGGACACTCACGTTAGGCTGCCTGTTTAGTTTCCCTCAGGAACTGTTGTGGTAGTGCAAAGCTGAAGCTGAATTTCGAAATCCAGGTTGGCCCTGTTTACCTTTCAGTGGTGGTTGTGTCACCCACCCAGGTCAGATGAAAGTTCAGGGTATGCATTTCTCAGTGATTCTTAGTTTTTCGTATCGAATGTTCATAAACACGTGATTGTCCAAGGCAGAATGAGCTCTTTTCATAACTAGCCAGTCATGATTATGGTTATTGTTACTAATTAATTAATTAACAGAACGAGAAGACCGTTTCCCATCTCGTGATCTAAAAAGAGACACAAGGGAGACAACAGAGGAAAGTGGGGGGGGGGAAATGGGGGACAAATATACCAGTATTTGATGGGCATGACGTTGGCTTAATGATAGCATCACGTTAGTCCTTGCCAAACCAAAGGCGAGGGCCTCGCATTCTTCTCTCTTTGCTGCAGCCGGCAGTTTATATCAAAACACAAAGGCCTCTGAAGTGACTTGGTTTCAATTGAACTTGGCATAAGGGTTTACAGAGGAAGTGTGCTTATTTTAAGAACTCCCCCCCCACATGTTAAGAGGCAAGGCAGCCTGGTAATCCCCCTTTCCCAAGGCACATTGACGAGATTAATCAAAGAGCACCAGCCACCCTCCCTCCACACACTTCCCAGCTCTTCTTGTGCAATCCATTCCTTTAATTTCCCCAGTGTTCAGCAGCACACTGGCATTTTGGAGAGATAAGCTTGCCTGATTTTGCAAGGATACATTATTGGAGAAGGGAGATTACATGATTAGGACGAAATCCTTAATATTGTCCAAGTGTTGCTTTCTCTCCTCTTGCTTCTTACCAGGGCGGTACATTCGCAGGCACCATGGGGCTCAATCCAGGAGTTCTGCAGGCCCCAAGATCTCTCCTGAACCAGAATGATGGTCCATCCATTTCAGGGCAGAGGGGTCTGGCTCAGTCAGTAGAGCTGCCGCCTTGCAATCCCGAAGATCGGTGAATGACAAGTTCGAGACACGCCACCGACAAAAAGCTGTGAAAGCATCTGTGAGGAGGGATCAGAGCTCCTACCTGCGTTGGTTGAGTGTGGGAGGCGACGGCCAGCAGAAAAAAGCCAGACTGCAAAAAGGATACCACCTGGAATGTAGCTGTTCATGAAAGATTGGATATTTATATATTGTAAAGCCTCCCATTAGGGGGGTTAGGAAAGCCTGCCCATGTACACCTGTGACCCTGAAACCCGGCAGGAGGGGCAATGGGAGAGTAAAGATCGTGGTCTGAGTCACGAAGCTGGGCGAGGGAAAAACTCACCCTGTCTCACAAGGTCAGAGGCAACCGACATAGGAGTTTCAAGCAGGACTGGACTTGGGGGCAGGTGACCAAAGTGAGTTTGTTTTTTGTTGCTTTAGAGGTAATGGATAGATTAGGGCGATGGGCAGATGATAAAGAAATACTGCTTCACACAGCACATAATTTATGAAATTCATTGCCACAAGATGTGATGGTGGCCAGCAGCCTTGAGACACATTCATTTATTTATTTTTCACATGTCACCTTTTCATGTTTTTATACCACTCATCTTCCAAGGAGCTCAGGGTGGTGCACATGGTTTCTTCCCTCCTTTTGTTCTCACAACAACCCTGTGAGGTAGGTGAGGCTGAGAGAGAGAGAGAGAGAGAGAGAGAGAGAGAGAGAGAGAGAGAGAGAGAGAGAGAGAGATTGATCCCAGTGGCATGGCAGGGGCAGTACACCAGGAATCAGATCACAGTGGATCAAGTAGTCCAGCACCCTATTTTGCACAGTGGCCAGACAAAGGCCTCTGGGGAACCCAGAAGCAAGGTGTTGTCAAGGCAACAGTAATTGGCCCTCAGTGGCAAGTTGAGCTCAGTGTGATGGCCTTCTTGTGACATCACACTCTGACATCATAGAGTCAATTGTCAGTTGGTTCAACTGTTCAACTGGTTCAACTGCCAGTTGGCCAGAGCATCTCAGAGCATCCTGAGAGAAAGTCTTTCATGGTTGACTCGTCCCTGATTTTGCATTTTTCGTCTTTACTATTATAAAAAGATTGGGTTAGTGAGAGGAAGAAGGAGGGATGAAGAGAGTATTCATAATCTTCTTGGTTACTCTAGAAAATTAGTGTTGGTTCTAATGATCAGAGAGAGTGTATTTTGGCAGGTATCTCATTCTTTTCCTCCTGTCTGTCTATACTGATTGAAAGATTATAGCATATTGAAAGATCTAAGGATTTCTTATTGCCTTCTATATTCTGGATATCTCTGATACTGCAGGCAATCTTAGGAAGTTGTCTCTTGCTAGCCAGGGCAGAGAGTTATCTGAAAAGTGATGCTTGGGACCAGATGATTCAAGGCAGCCGATCTTTTCCTTTACGGGCAGCTTCCAAATCCCACCAGGTGAGGCATGGCAGTGGTGAAAGGGGCTTCCCTTCTGTGTTGTGATGGGCTCCCCACTTTCCTGAGCAGTGAGACTGTTTGGTGGCAAATCTGCTCTCCTTTGGAATGAGTCATCCTCGCTGCAAGGATCTTGACATAAAGACAGAGGTGAAATATCTCTTTTAAAGAGGCTGGGCAGAGATCTGTTATTTTCAGCTTTATACCTGGCTTTTAGATCACAATTATCCCCATGGCAGCTTATAGTAATACAAAAACAAGCCAGGAGATTCTTAGTCCTCTGACCAATGACACAGACCAGAGCTTGTTGCATTCCCCTGGCCAGGCCTCAGGCAACTGGAAGTTTAGAGCAAAGTTCTTTTCAGGCCGGGGGGGGGGGGGATGAGCTGCCAGCAGCTGCAACATTCTCTGGCCAATGGTGTGGGGGGAGGCTGACCTGCCCTGTGCCATGATGTTCAGTGTGTGTGTGTGTGTGTGTGTGTGTGTGTGTGAGTGCAGCCTCTCAGGGGCCCTTAGTCCCTAGTGAATCTCTCTTCACAACAATTAGGCATTATCAGGGGGGAGGAAAGGATGAGAATAGAACATAAGAACATAAGAAGAGCCCTGCTGGATCAGGCCAAAGGCCCATCTAGTCCAGCTTCCTGTATCACACAGTGACCCCACCAGATGCCTCAGGGAGCACACAGCCAACAAGATAACCTGTTTCCTGCTGCCACTCCCCTGCACCTGGCACAGAGAAAAACCTACTTCTAAAACCAGGAGGTTGCTTATGGCTTGTAACCTGTGATGTTTTTTTCCTCCATGAATCTGTCCAAACCCCTTTTAAAGGCATCTAGGCCAGGAATGCTTCGTTGTGCAGGCAAGCAAACAGCATAGTTCAAGCCACAGGAAAAGGCACAGAGGAAACTAGTACCCCATGAGAAAGGCTGTCTCATTGCCCTGGCCCCTCTACACAGGCAGTTCAACAAGGAGTAGTAATAATAATAGTTGGGAAATGTTAGTTTTGAGAGGGGCGAGGGAGGAGAATTTAATCCCCCCCCCCCCGAGCATCTAAGAATCCAACTTGGTTCCCTTTTCATCTGCACCAGGGAATCCTCAGCTATGAAAGAAGCTTCATTGCTGATCTAACAACTTGTTGGCGTTTGGAGCCCAAAGCTCTATTCCGAAGAATCGCCTTCCTGCAGGTAGGGGTTTCACTACCCGCTGCCCACTGCCGGATTTGCGCAAGCTGGGTTTCGAAGAGGCAGAGGAACTAGAGATCAAATTGCCAACATGCGCTGGATCATGGAGAAAGCACGAGAGTTTAAAAAAAAAAAAACCTACTTCTGCTTCATTGACTACGCAAACGCCTTTGATTGTGTGGATCACAACAAACTGTGGCAAATTCTTAAAGAGACCAGACCACCTTACCTGCCTCCTGAGAAACCTGTATGCGGGTGAAGAAGCAACAGTTCGAACCGGCCATGGAACAACCGATTGGTTCAAAATTGGGAAGGGAGTACGGCAAGGCTGTATATTGTCACCCTGCTTATTTAACTTATATGCAGAGTACATTATGAGAAATGCAGGGCTGAATGAATCGCAAGCCGGAATCAAGATTGCCGGGAGAAATATCAACAACCTCAGATAGGCAGACGATACCACCCTAATGGCAGAAAGTGAAGAAGAACTAAAGAGCCTCTTGATAAGAGTGAAAGAGGAGAGTGCAAAAGTTGGCTTGAAACTCAACATTAATAAAACTAAGATCATGGCATCTGGTCCCATCAATTCCTGGCAAATAGAAGGGGCAGAAATGGAAGCAGTAACAGATTTTACTTTTTTGGGCTCCAAGATCACTGCAGACGGAGACAGCAGCCATGAAATTAAAAGACGCTTACTCCTTGGAAGGAAAGCTATGGCAAACTTAGACAGCATAATAAAAAGCAGAGATATCACCATGCCAACAGAAGTTCATATAATCAGGGCGATGGTGTTCCCAGTAGTAACGTATGGTTGCGAGAGTTGGATCATAAGGAAGGCTGAGCGCCGAAGAATAGATGCTTTCGAACTGTGGTGCTGGAGAAGACCCCTGAGAGTCCCTTGGACTGCTAGGAGATCAAATCAGGTACTGAGGCTGAAGCTCAAATATTTTGGCCACATAATGCGAAGAGAGGACTCTCTGGAGAAGTCTCTGATGCTGGGAAAGATTAAAGGCAAAAGGAGAAGGGGAAGGCAAAGGATGAGATGGTTAGACAGCATCACCGATGCAACGAACATGAACATGAGCGAACTCAGGAAGATAGTGGAGGACAGGAAGGCCTGGCGGGATATGGTTCATGGGATCATGAAGGGTCAGACATGACTTAACGACTGAACAACAAAATCCCTCTTTGCACCATGTCGTCTTTCTTTTTTCCTTCCAGCAAAGTGGAGCTTTTCCTCGAAGGGGAATAGAGCTTGCGCTCCTCTGACGGACTCTAAGGATGCTCCTTCCTGTCCTCTCAAGACCTGATGGTGATGTAGCCAGGACAATTCTTATCATCAGCACTGCGGCAAATACTTCTGCTGGCCAAGTGGCATTGTGTGCCCCTGACAGGGAAGGAGGCGGCTAAGGAAAGTGGCCGTACGATGGCTTCCTCGTTGGTACATCCAGCACCCTGCTGCAGGGCTGGTTGGGGCAGGACCCAGTGACAGAACAGTTCCTGGGAACCGACAAGGTAAGCATACTGAGGAGAAGGTGTGGCCAATGCATCTTCTATTTCAAGCACGGATGGAGAAGCCTCCCCAAGGAAGATGGTCAGCTACATGTCATCAGCAGAATCGGACACTTCGTTCTTCTGGGGCTCTCTGTCTTGGCAGGTAAATTAAGGACGCCGGAACATCATCATGCCACATGTCTTCCTTGCACTGCTGAATGGCATGAAGCACAATCTCCAGGTCCATGAAGAAGAGCGAGAGAGAGAGAGAGAGAGAGCGAGCAAGCGCTGAAGGTTGCAAGACCTAAAACGGAAATCCCTGGACAAAGGTTATTAACATACTCAAAGAGAAAGGCTCACCCTTGCCTTCTAGTCTTTTATGTGTAGGGAGCCTTTATGGGAAAGAGTTCAATCTTCCAAACCCCCCCCCCCCCACTTGCAGATTGAAGTGATGCAGGCTTGGACAGGTTTAACCCCTGGAATTGGCTGAATGTTTATTTTGGCTGTCATAGTATGGGGGTGGGAGAATTTACTCAAAGCGGCTCCCTTCCTCCCGTGGGGATCTTTACCTAAAAAGAGATCTCCATTCATCCAAATGGGACATAGTAAGACCAGGAACAGCCTAGCTGGTGGATTCTTGCCCCCAGGTTCTTCCTGATAGCCTGTAGTGGTACCAGCCATGCAAGAAGGGCAGAATCCTTTGTCAGAATCATGCCATGGGAATATGTTAGGGAAGCCAAAGGCTGACCTAGAGAAACAGGGCTTAGTGCACCCCTTTCTGCTCTCCACTCCATCAAATTAGTGGATCAGCAGCTGACTGGGGGACGACAACTGGTAGATTTATTTATTTATTTCTGTATTTATATACCGCCTTTCTCATCATCAGATTTCTCATCAGATTTATTCAAGGCAGTATACATAGGTAGGCTATCCTAGACCTGGTAAGGTTCTTTACAATATTGTTTATATATATATAATCCACGACCCAGATGTGGAAGAAGGACAGAGCATGCAGAGCAGCGGCGGGCATGGGGGGCGCAGTCAGCGTTGGGGGGGGTTTACTTACCCGCGCAATGTTTCAGCCCTCCCACCCTCCCTGGAGCTCGTTCGGCTCCAAAACAGTGCCGAAACCAGCAGGGGGCGTGTTCGGAGTCACGCTGGGTGTGATGACATCACGTCACTTAGGCCCCGCCCCCTTGGCCTGGGCGCCGGAGGGCTTGTGGCATTACTGCCCGACCCATCAAACCCAGCCTCCTCCACTTATTCAATATGTCCTGTGACCCACCCTCCTAGCCCCTTCCCTAAATCAAATGTTCAAAAAGCATAAGTAACTCTTCAATTCTCTTCTCCCCAGATGACATTATACTGTATATAAAGCTATTGGTGAACCAGAAGAAGGAGATGTGAGCCAACATCCAGAGCCTGACTGCCATGCCTCAGCTCTCCCAGCTGGAGTCATAAGAAGACTTTAAACCTGCCAATCAGCAAGTAGGCAGAGAGGATTTTCTTAAACCTGGGAAGAATTGGAAGTTCCTAAAAGCCTGCATAAGCTCAGGCATTATTCTTCCTCTGCCCAAGAAACCAACTTCTCCTCAAAAGCAAGGGGAAAAAACCTAACAAGAACATTGAATTAACTGGAGGACAACAAAAATACGGGGGGGGGGGGAATCAGAAAGTGGTAGGAAAAGCAAAACAGAATACAGTGACAGAAGGAAAAAGACAGGTGGACAGAAAAATAACACAGGGCTTTGGAAATAAAAGCAGAAGAAAGAGGCCACATCAAAGCTTGCAAGAAAGAAAGGAAGAAAAATGAATACAAGTGAAGTAGAAGGTGGGAAAATCAGGCAGGATGGAAGAAAGAAGGGAAGACAAAATAAAACAGAAAAGAGAGGCAGGTGGTGGGAAATTGAGGCTATGTAAAGAAAAGGAAAGAAAGCCATAGGAGAGGAATAGACAGGAGGAAACGAAGGCTTCGATCATATGAAAAATGGACAAAAATACTGCTCTTTTGTTTAATATCTGCTGAAAGGCACCCCGCTGACCCCTATAAAAACGTAACAAGACGGAATTAAAGGGAGGCAGATGGTAGGAAATTTGATACAGGATTGATAAGGAGGCAATTGGTGGCCAACTTGAACCTGAACATGTGAGAAAGAATAAACGAGAAGTAGGTGGTAGGTAGTTGAAACAGGAATGAAGAAGGAAAGGGGAAAAAAGGAATACTGTAAAAAAGAGCTAAGCAGTGGGAAGTGGAAGCAAAATTAAAGAAGCAAAGGGGCAAAAAGAGAAATGAGAAGTAAGCAGTGGCCAAACTGAACCTGATAATGTAAAAAAGAAGAAGAAATAAAGGGAGCTAAGCATGGACACACTGGGCCTATAACTCCAGAAAGAATAAGGTAGAGCTCAGTGTACAGTAGCCAACTGAGCCTGAACACATAGGGGGGGAAAGGGAAGAATAAGGGAGAGCTCAGTTGTAAGAAAAAATGAGTGACACACATGTACGAGCATAGTTGGAAGCACAAAAAAGGAATAAGACACATGTAAGTGGTGGCAAATTGGGACTGACATGATAGTGTAAGAAAGAAAGGGAGGAAGAAAAGAGAGCTTAATGTGGCCAAACTGAACTTGATAATATAGGAAAGAAAAGGTGGAATAAGGAAGAACTCAGTGGGAAGGAAAACAAAGAATAATACACAGGTAAGGAATGGCCAAATAGAGCCTCATAATTTAAAAATGAAATGAAGGAATAAAAGAGAACTAAGTGTGGCCGCCCCCCTCATGGATCATTGCCTTGTCGTGGCGAAGGGGCTTGCGTAACTCAATGAAGCCATGAGCTATGCCGTGCAGGGACACCCAAGACGGACAGGTCGTAGCAGAGAGTTCTGACTAAAAGTGATCCACTGGAGAAGGAAATGGCAACCCACTCCAGTAACCTTGCCAAGAAAATCCCATGAACAGTACCAAAAGGCTAAAAGATATGACGCCGGAAGATGAGCCCCTCAGGTCGGAAGGTGTCCAATATGCTACTGAGGAAGAGCGGAGGACTATTCCAAGTAGACCCAGAAAGAGTGAAGCGGCTGGGCCAAAGCCAATAGGACGTCCAGCTGTGGATGTGTCTGAGGTTGAAAGGAAAATCCAATGCTGCAAGGAGCAATACTGCTTAGGAACATGGAATGTGAGGTCTATGAACCAAGGCAAGCTGGATGTGGTCAAAAATGAGATGATAAGATTGAACATTGACATCTTGGGAATCAGCGAACTAAAATGGACGGGCATGGGCGAATTTAAGTCAGGTGACCATCATATCTACTACTGTGGGCATGAATCCCTTAGAAGAAATGGAGTAGCCCTCATAGTCAATAAAAGAGTGGGAAAGGCAGTACTGGGGTGCAACCTCAAAAACGACAGAATGATTTCAGTTCGAATCCAAGGCAAACCATTCAACATTACAGTAATCCAAGTGTATGCCCCAACCACTGATGCCGAAGAAGATGAAGTTGACCGGTTCTATGAAGACCTACAACACCTTCTAGAACTAGCACCCAAAAAAGATGTCCTTTACATCATAGGAGACTGGAATGCTAAAGTCGGAAATCAAGAAATAAACGGAACAACAGGCAAGTTTGGCCTTGGAGCGCAAAATGAAGCAGGGCAAAGGCTAACGGAGTTCTGTCAAGAGAACACGCTGGTCATAGCAAACACTCTTTTCCAACAACACAAGAGGCGACTCTACACATGGACATCACCAGATGGTCAATACCGAAACCAGATAGATTATGTGCTTTGCAGCCAAAGATGGAGAAGCTCTATACAATCAGTAAAAACAAGACCTGGAGCTGACTGTGGCTCAGATCATGAGCTTCTTATTGCAAAATTTAGACTTAAACTGAAGAATGTAGGGAACACCACTAGACCAGTCAGATATGACCTAAACCATATCCCTTATGAGTATACAGTGGAGGTGAAGAATAGATTTAGGGCATTAGACCTGGTAGACAGAGTGCCTGAAGAACTATGGACGGAAGTTCGTAACATTGTACAGGAGGCAGCAACTAAAACCATCCCAAAGAAAAAGAAATGCAAGAAAGCAAAGTGGCTGTCAGATGAGGCTTTACAAATAGCTGTGGAAAGAAGGAATGCAAAAAGCAAGGGTGAAAGGGAAAGATATAAACAACTGAATGCAGAGTTCCAGAGAATAGCAAGGAGAGATAAGAAGGCCTTCTTAAATGAACAATGCAAGGAAATCGAGGAAAACAACAGAATGGGGAGGACTAGAGATCTCTTCAAGAAAATTGGAGATATCAAGGGAACGTTTTGTGCAAAGATGGGCATGATAAAGGACAAAAAAGGCAGGGACCTAACAGAAGCAGACGAGATTAAGAAGAGATGGCAAGAATACACAGAAGAACTATACAAGAAAGATCTTAATGTTCATGATGACCACGCTGGTGTGGTCACTGACCCAGAGCCGGACATCCTAGAGAGTGAAGTCAAGTGGGCCTTAGGTAGCATTACTAACAACAAAGCTAGTGGAGATGATAATATCCCAGCTGAGCTACTTAAAATCCTAAATGATGATGCTGTGAAAGTGCTGCACTCAATATGCCAACAAATTTGGAAAACTCAGCAGTGGCCAAAGGATTGGAAAAGGTCAGTTTACGTTCCAATTCCAAAGAAGGGCAGTGCCAAAGAGTGTTCAAACTACCGTACAATTGCACTCATTTCACATGCTAGCAAGGTTATGCTCAAAATCCTACAAGCTAGGCTTCAGCAGTACGTGGACCGAGAACTACCGGACGTACAAGCTGGGTTTCGAAGAGGCAGAGGAACTAGAGATCAAATTGCCAACATGCGCTGGATCATGGAGAAAGCACGAGAGTTCCAAAAAAACACCTACTTCTGCTTCATTGACTACGCAAAAGCCTTTGATTGTGTGGATCACAACAAACTGTGGCAAATTCTTAAAGAGATGGGGGTACCAGACCACCTTACCTGTCTCCTGAGAAACCTGTATGCGGGTCAAGAAGCAACAGTTCGAACCGGCCATGGAACAACTGATTGGTTCAAAATTGGGAAGGGAGTACGGCAAGGCTGTATATTGTCACCCTGCTTATTTAACTTATATGCAGAGTACATTATGAGAAATGCAGGGCTGAATGAATCACAAGCCGGAATCAAGATTGCCGGGAGAAATATCAACAACCTCAGATATGCAGACGATACCACCCTAATGGCAGAAAGTGAAGAAGAACTAAAGAGCCTCTTGATGAGAGTGAAAGAGGAGAGTGCAAAAGTTGGCTTGAAACTCAACATTAATAAAACTAAGATCATGGCATCGGGTCCCATCAATTCTTGGCAAATAAAAGGGGCAGAAATGGAAGCAGTAACAGATTTTACTTTTCTGGGTTCCAAGATCACTGCAGACGGAGACAGCAGCCATGAAATTAAAAGACGCTTACTCCTTGGAAGGAAAGCTATGGCAAACTTAGACAGCATAATAAAAAGCAGAGATATCACCATGCCAACAAAAGTTCGTATAGTCAGGGCGATGGTGTTCCCAGTAGCAATGTATGGTTGCGAGAGTTGGACCATAAGGAAGGCTGAGCGCCGAAGAATAGATGCTTTTGAACTGTGGTGCTGGAGAAGACTCCTGAGAGTCCCTTGGACTGCTAGGAGATCAAATCAGTCAATTCTAAATGAAATCAAGCCTGACTGTTCCCTGGAAGGACAGGTACTAAGGCTGAAACTCAAATATTTTGGCCACCTAATGCGAAGAGAGGACTCTCTGGAGAAGACTCTGATGCTGGGAAAGATTGAAGGCAAAAGGAGAAGGGGAAGGCCAAGGATGAGATGGTTAGACAGCATCACCGATGCAACAAACATGAAAATGAGCGAACTCAGGAAGATAGTGGAGGACAGGAAGGCCTGGCGGGATATGGTTCATGGGATCACGAAGGGTCGGACACGACTTAACGACTGAACAACAACAACAACAAGTGTGGCCGCACTGAGCTTGATAAAGTAGGACAATAAAGGAGGAATAAGGGAGAGCTCAGTGATGAGAAAGAAAAGAAGGAATAAGATACAGGTAAGAGGTGGTCAAATTTAGTCTGGTAATGCAAGAATGAAAGGAAGGAATTAAAGAGAAGCTTAGTGGAGCCAAACTGAGCCTGATAACATAGGAAAGAAACAAGGAATGAGGGAGGAAATAAAGGAACAAGAAACAGGTAAGAAGTGGCCAAATTGAGCCTCATTAAGTAAGACAGAAAAGGCAGAGCCACATGTGGCCAAACCAAGCTTCATAATGTATGAAATAAAAGAGTGTAAAAAAGAGAACTTTATGCGGACTCCCTGACCCTCATAAAGTAGGGAAGAAAAGGAGGAATAAGGGAGGGCTCAGTGGGAAAGAAAAAAAAGGAATAAGATACATTATAGTGACAAACAGAGGTTGATAATGTACGAAAGAACATAAAAGAGAGCTCATTGTGCCCAATTGAGTGTAACATAGGAAAAACAAGGAGGAAGCAGGGAGAGCTCAGTGGTGGTAAAGGAAAAAAAGGAATAAGACCCAGGGAAGTGGGGGCCCAAATGAGCCTGGTAATGTAAGAAACAAGACAAAGAATAAAGGGGAGCTAAGTGGGGATAAAATTGAGCCTGGGGGCTCAATTTTAAGGGGGGGGGGAAATGGAGCATTATTGGAGAGCTCAGTAGGAAAAAGACACACATAAGTTGTGGCCAAAATGAACCTCAATGCAAAAAGAAAAGAAGGAATAAAAGAGAGCTAAGAGTGTCCAAAATGAATCTGATACTGTAGGAAAAACAGGAGGAATAAGGGAGAGCTCAGCGGTGGGAAAGAAGAAAAGGAATAAGAAACAGGTAAGTGGTACATCGTGGCCAAACAGAGTCTGATAATGAAAAGAAGGAATGAAAGAGAGCTAAATGCTTCCAAATTGAGCTGGACAAAATAGGGGAGAAAAGATGGAACAAAGGAAAGGTTCGCGAGAAGAAAAAACAGGAATAAGACACAGGTACTGTAAGTAGTGGCCACATAAAAAGCTAAAAGACACAGGTAAGTAATTACCAAGTGGAGCCTGATAACGTATGATAACAAAGAATGAATAAAATAAAGCCACATGTGGCCAAAAGAAAGAAAATAAGGTAAAAAAGAGAGCTAAGTATGGCCAAATTGAACCTGTTAACTTGGGGGGGGGGGAGGTGGAATATAGAGAGTTCAATGAAAAAGAAAAAGAAATAAGACATGGGTAAGTAGGCTCTGTATTTCCATTGGAAATACAGAGCCTGATACTGTAAGACAGAAAGGAAGGAATAAAATACAGCCATGTTATTGAGCCTGATAATGTTAGAAAGAAAAGACAAAATGAAAGGGTGCTGAGGGTGAACAGTTGATCCTGATAATGTGTAGGGGGGGGGGGAGGAATATACAGTAGTTGAGCTCATGGGAAAGGACAAAAGGGGAATAAGGCACAGGTAAGTGATAAGGAGAGGCAAAACTGAGCCTGATAACCTAAGAAAGAAGAGAACAAAACAGAGCTGCATGTGGTCAAAGGGACCCTGTTGAAGACATAAAAGAAGGTATAAGACAGAGAAACTGTTGGCCAAATTCAGCAGGTAACATGGGGGAGGGGGGAAGGAGGAATAAGAAAGAGTTTAGTGCAAAGGAAAAAAATGCAGGGGCATGGTGTCACGCCCGGAAGTGACATAACACCCATGTCATTTCCAGGGATGAGATTTTGAATTATGCTCCCAGGTACCACAGTGTCCAGCTACTTACAGATTGCAGTTGCATATACACATCTTCGGATTAGGAGATCAGAGGTCTAAAACTATGTAGCTGTTGTCCCTTTTGCATGTGGGGATGGTGGATGGAAGGCGCATCTCCACATGTCCTTCTCCTTTGAAGGCTGAGGTCCAAGGGAATGGGCAGGAAGGAAACAGGCAAGGTGCCTGGCAACATAAGAAAAAGAGGAATGAAAGAGAGGGAAGTGTGGCCAAATTGAACCCCTGATAACATAGGGAAAAAAGTTGGAATGAGGGAAAGTTCAGTGGGACGGGAAAAAATTGAAATAAGACAAACGTAAGTAGTGGCCAAATAAGAGCCTGATAATGAAAGACAGAACATATAGAGCTAAGCGGTCGCCAAATGGAGCCTGATAACATACCCCAAAAGGAGAGATACACGAGAGCCCTGTGGGAAAGGAAAAAAAGTAATAATTTAATAAAGAAAAGAAGGCATAAAGGAGAGTTAAGTGCAGCGAAATTTAGCCTGATAATGTTGGAAAAAAGTGAGAAAGAAAAAAAATGGAATAAGAGAGAGGTAAGTGGTGGCCAAATAGAGCCTTATAGTGTAAGAAAGAAATTGAGGAATTAGAGCGAGCTACGTAGTTGCCAAGTTGAACCAGATACAATTGGGGAAAATGAAGAGGAATAAGGGAAAAGTCAGTGTTGGGAATTAAAGAAATAAAATACAATAAGTGGTGGCTATATTGAGCCTGATAATGAAAGAAAGAAAACAAGAAATAAACCGGAGCTAACTGGTGGGATTGGGAAAGAAAAAAAAAAGGAATAAAGGAGAGATAATTAGTGACCAAATAGAAACTGATAATGTAAAAAGAATAGAAGGAAGAAAAAAAGAGATCTCAGTGTGACCAATTTGACCCTAATAACGTAGGTAAGAAAACGTAGGTAACGTAGGTAAGAAAAGAATAAGACACAGATAAGTAGTGGCCAAATTAAGCCTGATAATGAAAGAGAGAAAAGAAGGAAGAAAATAGAGCCAGTATGTGTTGCCAGATGGGCAGCACAATCCTGCTTAAGTATCTGGCGGGCGATCCTATCCCTCTTCCGGGAGCAGGCCGGTGGTATACTTGGGGGAAGGGGAATATCTGGTGTAATGCGGGGAGTCCCCAATGGGTCTCCTTGGATTTCCGCCAGCTACTGGAGCCTGATAATGTAAGAAAGCAAATGCTGAAAGAAGAGAGTTCAGTGTGGCCAAATTAAGTTCACCAAAATGTGGAGAGAGAAGGAGGAATAAAAGAGAATGAATGATGGTGGTTGGAAACGAGGGGAGGAAGGAATTACTGTACAATTGTCAAGCTGTAGAAAAGTGTGACATGGAATGTGAGGTCTATGAATCAAGGCAAGCTGGATGTGGTCAAAAATGAGATGATAAGATTGAACATTGACATCTTGGGAATCAGCGAACTAAAATGGACGGGCATGGGCGAATTTAAGTCAGGTGACCATCATATCTACTACTGTGGGCATGAATCCCTTAGAAGAAATGGAGTAGCCCTCATAGTCAATAAAAGAGTGGGAAAGGCAGTACTGGGGTGCAACCTCAAAAACGACAGAATGATTTCAGTTCGAATCCAAGGCAAACCATTCAACATTACAGTAATCCAAGTGTATGCCCCAACCACTGATGCCGAAGAAGATGAAGTTGACCGGTTCTATGAAGACCTGCAACACCTTCTAGAACTAGCACCCAAAAAAGATGTCCTTTACATCATAGGAGACTGGAATGCTAAAGTAGGAAATCAAGAAATAAACGGAACAACAGGCAAGTTTGGCCTTGGAGCGCAAAATGAAGCAGGGCAAAGGCTAACGGAGTTCTGTCAAGAGAACACGCTGGTCATAGCAAACACTCTTTTCCAACAACACAAGCGGCGACTCTACACATGGACGTCACCAGATGCAGAGGCGTCGTCTGATATGGGGCGGTGGTGCGGTGGGCCCCAGGGCGTAGGGGCGGAGAGGCTCGGGGGGGCGGGAGCCTCCCCAAGTTCCATGTTTTTTTTCCTTTTTTTGGTGATTTTTTGCCGATTTTAAGTAAAAAAAAAGCGGGTATTTTAAAAAGTATGTATGCTTTGCCGGCACTAACTTGAATAGGACGTTCGCTCGACGATCTTCCTGCTCCCGGGTGCTTCTCCCTGCGCCCGTGAGCGGGACTCTGTACCGCCCCCAGCAGCACTTTCTGTAGTTTGTGCATGCGCAGACCCACGGAGTCTCCAGGGATGTGCTGGGCATTCGCAAACTCCCTGGAGCGTCCCTGGAGACGCCGTGGGTCTGCGCACGCGCGGTACAGAGTCCCGCGGCTGGGCGTACGGAGGAGCTCCGACCAGGAACAGGAAGAACATCGTCGAGGGAACGTCCTATTCAAGTTAGTGCTGGCAAAGCATACATACTTTTTAAAATACCCGCTTTTTTTTTTACTTAAAATCGGCGAAACTAAAAAAAGAAAAACGGCAATAAAACTATCAAAAATAGGTTTCGGTTTTTGACAGTTTTATTGGGGGGCGTTGCGTTTTCCGCCCCAGATGGGGGGGCGCCTGGCGACGCCACTGACCAGATGGTCAATACCGAAACCAGATAGATTATGTGCTTTGCAGCCAAAGATGGAGAAGCTCTATACAGTCAGTAAAAACAAGACCTGGAGCTGACTGTGGCTCAGATCATGAGCTTCTTATTGCAAAATTCAGGCTTAAACTGAAGAATGTAGGGAACACCACTAGACCAGTCAGATATGACCTAAACCATATCCCTTATGAGTATACAGTGGAGGTGAACAATAGATTTAGGGCATTAGATCTGGTAGACAGAGTGCCTGAAGAACTATGGACAGAAGTTTGTAACATTGTACAGGAGGCAGCAACGAAAACCATCCCAAAGAAAAAGAAATGCAAGAAAGCAAAGTGGCTGTCAGATGAGGCTTTACAAATAGCTGTGGAAAGAAGGAATGCAAAAAGCAAGGGTGAAAGGGAAAGATATAAACAACTGAATGCAGATTTCCAGAGAATAGCAAGGAGAGATAAGAAGGCCTTCTTAAATGAACAATGCAAGGAAATCGAGGAAAACAACAGAATGGGGAGGACTAGAGATCTCTTCAAGAAAATTGGAGATATCAAGGGAACGTTTTGTGCAAAGATGGGCATGATAAAGGATAAAAAAGGCAGGGACCTAACAGAAGCAGAAGAGATTAAGAAGAGATGGCAAGAATACACAGAAGAACTATACAAGAAAGATCTTAATGTTCCTGATGACCACGCTGGTGTGGTCACTGACCCAGAGCCGGACATCCTAGAGAGTGAAGTCAAGTGGGCCTTAGGTAGCATTACTAACAACAAAGCTAGCGGGGATGATAATATCCCAGCTGAGCTACTTAAAATCCTAAATGATGATGCTGTGAAAGTGCTGCACTCAATATGCCAACAAATTTGGAAAACTCAGCAGTGGCCAAAGGATTGGAAAAGGTCAGCTTATGTTCCAATTCCAAAGAAGGGCAGTGCCAAAGAGTGTTCAAACTACCGCACAATTGCACTCATTTCACATGCTAGCAAGGTTATGCTCAAAATCCTACAAGCTAGGCTTCAGCAGTACGTGGACCGAGAACTACTGGAAGCACAAGCTGGGTTTTGA
The DNA here is from genome assembly GCA_026170595.1 of Plestiodon gilberti rubricaudatus. Classification (NCBI taxonomy): domain Eukaryota; kingdom Metazoa; phylum Chordata; class Lepidosauria; order Squamata; family Scincidae; genus Plestiodon; species Plestiodon gilberti. The sequence goes on from JANXHW010000001.1 coordinate 10,778,392, forward strand.
AGAGGCAGAGGAACTAGAGATCAAATTGTCAACATGCGCTGGATCATGGAGAAAGCACGAGAGTTCCAAAAAACACCTACTTCTGCTTCATTGACTACACAAAAGCCTTTGATTGTGTGGATCACAATAAACTGTGGCAAATTCTTAAAGAGATGGGGGTACCAGACCACCTTACCTATCTCCTGAGAAACCTGTATGCGGGTCAAGAAGCAACAGTTCGGACCAGCCATGGAACAACCGACTGGTTCAAAATTGGGAAGGGAGTACGGCAAGGCTGCATATTATCACCCTGCTTATTTAACTTATATGCAGAGTACATTATGAGAAATGCAGGGCTGAATGAATCTCAAGCCGGAATCAAGATTGCCGGGAGAAACATCAACAACCTCAGATATGCAGACGATACCACCCTAATGGCAGAAAGTGAAGAAGAACTAAAGAGCCTCTTGATGAGAGTGAAAGAGGAGAGTGCAAAAGTTGGCTTGAAACTCAACATTAATAAAACTAAGATCATGGCATCTGGTCCCATCAATTCCTGGCAAATAGAAGGGGCAGAAATGGAAGCAGTAACAGATTTTACTTTTCTGGGCTCCAAGATCACTGCAGACGGAGACAGCAGCCATGAAATTAAAAGACGCTTACTCCTTGGAAGGAAAGCTATGGCAAACTTAGACATCATAATAAAAAGCAGAGATATCACCATGCCAACAAAAGTTCGTATAGTCAGGGCGATGGTGTTCCCAGTAGCAATGTATGGTTGCGAGAGTTGGACCATAAGGAAGGCTGAGCGCCGAAGAATAGATGCTTTTGAACTGTGGTGCTGGAGAAGACTCCTGAGAGTCCCTTGGACTGCTAGGAGATCAAATCAGTCAATCCTAAATGAAATCAACCCTGACTGTTCCCTGGAAGGACAGGTACTAAGGCTGAAACTCAAATATTTTGGCCACCTAATGCGAAGAGAGGACTCTCTGGAGAAGACTCTGATGCTGGGAAAGATTGAAGGCAAAAGGAGAAGGGGAAGGCAAAGGATGAGATGGTTAGACAGCATCACCGATGCAACGAACATGAAAATGAGCGAACTCAGGAAGATAGTGGAAGGAAGGAAGGAAGGCCTGGCAGGATATGGTTCATGGGATCACGAAGGGTCAGACACGACTTAACGACTGAACAACAACAACAACAAGAAAAGTGTGATCGTGGAAGAGAGAAGGAATAAGAGAGATATGGGAAAGGGACAGGAAGGAATAAAACAGAGGTAGATGGTCAGAAACCGTGCAAGGGAGGATGAGAGGCAGAAGGGAGGGAGGGAGGGTGTTGGAGGAGCGACAAGCTGGGAGCTTTCAGCCATGCTCAGTGCCTGCGCGAGCCTTGTGCAGGCGCGCGATGAGTCCCAGCCGCCTGGGACAAAGAGACGGAGCAACGAGTGCACAGCTGGCCAGCTGGGGGGGGAGAGAGGGAGCGACGAGTCCTGGCCAGGTGCAGTGGCCAGCCAGGACGAAGAAAGGCAAGGCTGCAAGCGCCAAGCAGGTTGCGGGGGAAGTCCCGGCTGGCCACAATGAAGCCGCAGCCGACCGGCCGGGACAAAGACACTGCGGGGGCAGTCCCGGCTTGCCGGGACGAAGATGCAGCAGCGGGGGCAGTGAAGACAAGGAAATAATCAACATAAAAAAGTAAGAAAAATAAACATTTATTTATATGGTGATTTTCTGGTCGGACATGCCCCTTTGTGACATCACTTCTGGTCGTGGCGGCCAGACACGGGCCCTGTGACATCACCGTGATGTCACCTCCAACCCGGTTTGCCTCCCGGAATATCTGGCAGCCCTAGCTAAGTAAATTTATACAAACACTTTATAGGGAGAACTGGGAAGGGAAAGGCGTTGCAATTGTATTTTATGTCCCCCTTTTTTCATGATCTGTATTTGGTAATTACTTTGTTGTAAAAAGGCAAACATCTTCTTTCTCTTTCTCTATGTCTTTTGTGTTGCCAATAAAACAATGCTAATGCAAATGTTAATGCTAATAAAACATTTTGGTCACAAAAATGCAATACGATCCATTTGATCTGCCTCACTTCAGTTCTTTCTCTCTGATGTGTAAAGGGCAAATTCATCAGCTAAGGGCTGGTTTTGCAGAGAATGAAATTCATGGTTTAAAAGAAACAAAACCGGATAGGAAGAAAACTGCACTCCTGCGACTTCCAATGCATATGCAACTAGGGTGCCCAGTGACCAGAAAAAAACCCAGCCTGAATTGCTCTGATTCAAATCCCCTTTGAACCCCGCCCCCCTTTGGAGGAGATTTGAATCCCCTATCCATTCTGGGGCCTCCCGTTCTCGCTGCACCGCTGGTTACATCGGTGGTGTAAGTTGGATAGGATTGCGCTGACTGCCAATGCAAATTCCAGTCAAGGCAGTGTCCTACACTGGACTGCTGGGGGCAGCACTGAATGATTTTGAAATTGTGACCTTCACTGAGCCATGATCTCAAGAAGTGATGAAGATAAGAGTTTTTACAATGGACTTATCACTAATTTGTTAAATGGATCGTAAATAACTTTTTTTAAAAAATAAAAAATCAGATCTGACATTTCCTCTCAGAAAGGTGTCCAAAGCAGCTTACAAGAAATACAAACTCATCAAAAATAAAATATATTACTAATATACAGGGGTGGTGCGACCCAGATTGCCACCTCCTGCTGTCCTGGGTCCGCTGCCTCTGCACTAACCCCTCCCCCAAACCCTTACTGTCTTCCTTGTGTGCTGTTGTCAAACCAGGAAGTGCTGGACGTCTGGATTTGACAGCAGTGCGCTAGGACAGCGGTCCCCAACCTTTTTGGTGTCAGGGACTGGTATCCTTGTGGATTTTTTCCACGGACCGGGGGGGGCAGTGGCGTACTGGGGGGAGCGCAAAATGACACCCCCCGCAAGTTCCCTCCTGGAGTGGCGCCAGAGGTGCAGAAAACTACTGGGGCGGTGGGAAAACCTTTGGGGGCTTACCCTGCCACAGTAGCGTCGCTCCAGGGGTTGGAGCACTAAGTTCCTCCGCGCTCTGACCCTCCATTACGAAGAGGCACGAGGCGGCCCCGCCCCCTCTCCTTCGGAGCCATTCAGGGTGGTGAAGCACTTTCACCGCCCTGAATGGCTCCGAAGGGGAGGGGGTGGGGCAGCTTTGTGCCTCTTTATAACGGAGGGTCGGAGCGCGGCGGAACTTAGTGCTCCGACCCCTCTGGAGCGACGCTACTGCCTCCTGCGGTCTGCAGCCCCCGTGGAGGCTTGGCGCGCAGCCCGCAACCTGCGGTCCAGTTCCTAATGGGCCGCGGACCGGTACTGGGCCGCAGACCGGGGGTTGGGGACCCCTGCGCTAGGAAACGACCCGCTTCTCGCTTGAGTGAGCAGAAAGCAGATGAGGGCAGCTTGCACCACTGGCAGATTTGATGGAGGCAGCGGCAGCAGGGTGACAGGCACCCCGAGTCAGCTGCCGCCTCTGGCCACTTGCAATCTGTCTCTGATGCAACCTGCCTCATGAATGGGCCGGCAGTGACAATCCAGCACTTGGATGCACCTCATCCAAGCACATCTCACCAACCAGACTCGGAGACAAGAGTGTCTTCAACTGACACTGAAATACTGAGAGGGAAGGAAGGAGCCAGCCTCACCTCCTGTGGAAGGGGACTCTACAAGGTGAGTGTTGCAGCAGAGAGGCCCTTTTGTGTGTCACTACGAAAGGAGCCTCAGAAGCCAAGAGGACATCCCTGAAAGGCTGAAGAGTCGGCAGACTCATATGGGGCAGTAGGGGGTGGTGAGGGGGAGGATGCAGTCCCTCAAGATCCTTGGTTCCAACCAGTTCAGGCTTTCAAGGTAACATGAACAGCCAACCAATATGGTGAAGCAACTGTGGTGTATATGGTCACAAAATGTAGCACTTTTTAGACCCCTAGCAGAGCTCTTTCCAATACCCCTGAGGGTCAAACTAGATGGCACTTTAAAGTCATCTTGGATGGATGGGTTTAGCCAGTTTGGTGCAAGAGCATAGCATACCATTAGAGGGGGCTTATGCTTCCCCCCTCCAACATTTGCACAGAAATTGCCATGTGAAATTTGTCCCCAAAATGGTAATTTGCAGACACCACTACTTTGTGATTGAAATTACCATTATTAAAAATGGGTTTATAGTATCATCTAATCTGGTCTACAGCAAGACTTGCAAGACCTGAAATGCACTGAACTAAACAAAATATTTCCAGTGTCCCTTTGAGATCATCTGTCTCTTATTTCTGCATTAGTGCCCTCTCATCTTTTCCCTCTTAAGCATCAGAGACACACTGCAGATGAATCTCTTAAAGAAAAATGTGGGTGATCTGTGATCATCATCTAAGAGACCTCTTATTCTTGTTTCACAGGTGTTTTTTTTTTAAAGCATCAGGGCATGGGGTTTGTTTAAATGTTGGGGTCACTCCAAAAGACACAAGGAAGTATATTAAATGTGTGCACCTACAACAGCATTTGTAGTGGTGGAAATGCATAGGGAGGGTTTTCCTCTCCTGTATTCATGGAGCCCTTGAGGGTGATGGAAAAGGGTAGTGGGAATCCAATCAGCTTGCAGGGATATGTTTAACTTCTCTTTGTCCTCCTAGCCTTCACTAATGTCTGTGATCTTGGACTGTGCCAAGGTCTATGCTCTGCTTAGCTTGCACAATTGATGCTGAAAGGGCTTTCACACACATGGTGGGGGCTGCTGTGAGCTTTTTTTTTTTTTTTTTTTTAAATCTGAGCTGATTATCATGACATTGTAGATCCCTGAACAACATTAGTACTTGGAAGAGAATGCAGGGGTAGTTTGAGAGCTAGAATCCTGAGGTTTGACTCTTCATCACTGATCTGAAGACATAAAAGGTAGGTCGAAAAAAGTCTTGTTAAGAAGGTGCAGGAAACCCCAACAATTTTGGGAGAGTGGGTGGGGGAAGGTATTTTTTGTTCCCAGTTGGGGTTGACAGAAAAAAAGCTGGCCTGGCCACTCCATCAATAGCAGCTTGCTTTGTATAACTTCGTCACTCATCTCTCCTCCACACTTCCTCTTCCATTCGATTTCTCTTTCCCCTTTGGAATCCCAAGAGCGTAGGGACATCAAGAGTCCCAAGAGTGCAGGGAGGGGAGTACAGACTGCACCAGGTGACGCCCCAAGGAGGGGTGACACCAAAATGTATTTCTATTCTATTGGTTACAGGTGATGCGAAAATGCACCACTGGTAGAAAACGGGTTTTCTCGTGTAGGGGTCACATTTCCCAGGAGGCCTCCACATCGTGTGGTCTGGTATGGGAGGAGGTTCATGGAGGCGACACCATGAAATCTCACCCTGGGTATCACCAACTCTGGCGACACCCCTGCAAGAGTGGGAAGAGCAGGAGAAATAGTAGTGGAGATGGTGGCTGGAGCACCATTGAATGAGCAGGACTAGTACTAGAATTCAGATTCTGGGAGGTCTTGGACCGGCCCAAATGCAGTTAATAAAAATGTTCTGATTGCGGATGAACATGAAGTGGATTTGTTAAAAGCATGGAAGGGTCCATTATGACTTCTAGACTTTTCAGAGCAGCGTCCAGAAACAAAACCACATCATTCCACATGAATTCCAGTTTTTTGTGCATGGTGGTGATGGATCTAGCACAGATCAGGGAGGAACAGAAAGGCCTATCCTTATCCTGGATACTGGAAGGACTAGCACAAACTCTGACTATTCCTTGTTATCTCTTATACTTTTAAATACTCTTGGTAGGAGAATGCTCTGACTTATTATTGCTAGTGCAAGCTTAAGGTATTATCTTCTTGCAGGTCCTGCAGGTACTGTGTCATCTTCTTTTGATACAAGGAATGTTTGTGCATCCTTTCAATTTGTGGCTAATGTAAAATGACTAAAAAAGTCAATTTCTAATTAAAAGAAGGAAAACAAGATCAATACACGCTCCAATGTATTAGGTGTAGTCTGCATTTACCTCCGCGTCCGTGTTGCGCGTCAGATCCTAAATGGCTGCCATGCTGGTGAGAGCTCTGCATTTATTAAGCACTAATTCAATCTAATGAGTTGGGTAATTCAGACAAGAGGGAAGTGATCCACCAGCCAAATGGGGAAGCATTCTAAATTGGCATTAGAAGTGTTTACAAGTCTATGATGCATGACAAGGCTTCGACAGCAAACATCAGAAAAAAATATGTTCGGCAAGATGGTGGGGGAGATAGAAAAGGCAGAATGAGGTGTTGAGCATAATGCAAGCTCACAGATCGAGTGCGCACAGCCACCAGCCTCCAGAAAAAGGAAAGATTTTTGGTGACTTGGCAACTATTTTTGAGGCTTACTGAAAACATCCAGGATTTATAGGACACGTAGCGCAATCCTCACTAATTAAGTGTCGGTGGAGCGACGGCTCTGCTGGTGCTGCGTGTGATAAACGTGCCGCGAGGCATGTTTTTGACACCCGGCGAGTAGGCTCCGCTAGTGCCGAGGCCGGCGTCGGTCTACCTGCCCGGTATTCGGCCTATCCATCACACTGAGCAAGTAAGTCCCTGCCAGGTGGCGGAGGTGGGGGGAGGGTGGACTGGGCTGGCAGGGGAGGGGGTGATTGGCCTGCTGGGTCAGGGATGAGGGAGGGATCATCGGTGGTGCGCTTCGCCGATTCCTATTCTCCCATCCTGGGCCTGGCCGGCCTAGCACCGGCTTCTCAGATTTGCGCCAGCCATTTTGCTGGTGCACATCTGAGGAGGCTCATAGGGGCTGCTGCTGGGGCTCTTCCCCCAAAGCTGAATGGGCATTTTATGGTTCCGCTGAAACAAATGGTACCTGGGGGACACATAGCAGCTGCGAAGGGATTTTTGGTGGGGAAATGACCCCGAAGTAAAGTGCGAAATATCTCCTACCTTCATGCTACAGAACTGGACTACTGTGCAGCTACTAATTTTACTTAACTCCAAACTAGACGATGACAGATGTCGTGTCTTGTCCCGTTTGGCTCTTAACCACAAGACTCAGCCTTCTGAAGTCATTCTCAAGTTACGACATACAGTTTCCCTGACATCAGCTAACATGTTGTGGCATGGAAGGTGCTGTAGCTGTGCAGGAACTAGAAAAAGTGGCTCGGATAGGGAGCAACTCTATGGTTTGGTGGAAGGTGGAGAGACACTTTTCTAGTGCTAGAACTAGAACTCTAGAACTAGAACCCTACTGCTGGAGGACAACACTGCCAGTCCCAGTGTTGGTAAAGGTCCTATAGTGATCATGTTTCCTGTTAACTGGATGTTGCTTGTGATTTAATTGGTGGTACTGGGCTTCCTCATGGATTTAATCAGCATTCAAAATGTTTGCCTACAGATGAGAGGCTCATTAATTAAAGCAATAATGAGTTGATCTGTCTTGCACGTCCCCTCAGTCTGTTTTGCCATGGCGTATCTCAGCAGCTTTCTCTGGCATCCAGGGGCTGCCTTCTGCTGCTTCTCCACCTATTCTCCAACCACTTCTTTTAGTTCCCTTTTGGTGACTCTGCTTCTTTTTCACTGGGTCCCCAAGGGCAGGGGTGGGCAAAGGGTAGATTGAGATGTCCTGGTAGATCTCCGGGTGGGTGCGATGCTGTAGATGGGCAAGGTCCTTGGACTCCGATTGCTTAAGAACAGTCACAAAAGAAAGGCTTTTTTTTTCCTAAACCAGACCCTTAGGTTCCTTGACCTGTAGTAATTCAAACGTAGATTTATACTTGTATATGCAAATCAGGTTGGAATGATGTGTGTACAGCTGTTCATGCATTTGGTACAACTTGCAACATCTGCTGAATGTGAGGAGCTTGGGGTGGGGCCAATAGTCCTGCCAATAGATCTCAGGGGTGGGGCCACTGGTACAATCTATTTTTCCTCTCCATGCAGTGGAGGGATTTGTTTGAACATCTCTAAAGTGGAGCATGTACAGGTTTTTCCTACACATTTGCTACAAACATTTGTTTGGGAATAAAGATGGAATTATGTAAAGCTTCACTCTTGCACTCAAAAAGAGACAAAGATACTGTATCTTTGTACAAAGATATGTACAAAGATACTGGAAATACAGGTTTATCGGCCATGTATTGTAGCAGGCCATGATAACTTTCGATTTTTAGAGACAGATACTGTATGTTTTCCCACTTGGCTCCCATAACAACACAATACCCAATTCCTTGCAATTAGTGGGATAGCCCACCCTTCATTCCCTGCTGAGTCATTGAGCTGTGCCATTGGCACCGCACAGGGTACCGGCACTCAAAATAAATTTCTCATGATATGGTAGGCAGGTAGAACATCCTGTTCTGCAATCTGGGAATCAAGACCAGCCCTAAGGGACAATAATTGTACATGTAATAATAAGCATGTACAGGAGTACAAACACATGTGAGGGACCATAGCCATTGGCTTGTGGCACACCTCAGTGGAAATTGGCATGTAAGGACAAGAGAGACAGATATATAGGTGCAAACACAGAAGTATTTATTGGGAGGAGGAGAAATGTACAATAAGATGGAGGGTAAATTAAGAGCAAAATAAAATAAAGCAGTGGTTCCCAAACATTTTAGCATTGGGACCCATGTTTTAAAATGACACTCTATCTGGACCCACCTGGCTTTACGAGACTTTAAAAAAAGGTGAGTTAGAAAGAAATATTTTTATTTATTTATTTATTTACTTACAAATATTTATTTATTTATTTGCAAAAATCTCAATTCATTTCTCATAATGAGGCATCCCTAACGAACAGCCTCTAGGCTTGAGGGGGGTCAGTTATGTGACCCAGCCTTCACCTGCCCCCACTACCTGTCATTGACGGAGAAACACACACCATAAAAAGACGCTCAATATATTTACACATATTTACAGAAGTTTGCAAACTGCAGGAGCTCAGCTCTTTGCAGGGCAATTAGCAGCCATCTGATTTTTGAATAGCTTCAGGGCTTGAGGCAATTAGTTATCTGAACTTTCCATCCCCCTTGTTTTCATTGGAGGCTCTGTGGGACCCACCAAGTGGGTCCCACCAAGAAAAAGAGTAAAAAAACAGGAATAAAAGGTGCCAACACGCACCAACGTGTTACCAACATGTATGTGGAGACTGACTGCATAATCAAGGTTCAACAGACAATACACTTCCCTCTATCTTTCCCTCTCTCTGTTTTTCCAGACAGTCCTTTTTAGATTGTAAGTTCCTTGGAAGCAGAGACCTGTCTATGTTGTCAGTATTATTCCGTAAGGCATTGTGTTCACCAAATACATCATAAATAATAACGCTACTCTTAGTCGATAGCTTTCCTGTCACCTCAAGGCTGCAGCCAGATTGAATGCTTAAGCAAAATGCAAGATGGGGAAAGAATGTGGGGGGAGGAGGAGAGAAGTTTCCCAGTAGAAAGCGACCGTCGACTCTAGCGGGTGTTTTGCAAGAGAACTCGGCATTCAAGGTTAATGGTTCAGCAAGGCAGGCATAGAACGAAGCGGATGTTTGACTATCAAAACGGTGATACGTTATGGAAAAAAGGCAGATAACTGAGTGAATAGCGGCGATCTTGACAAACGCTGATGAAAAAGCGACGGCTTTTATTCATACAAAGAGACAAATCTTTTTAAAAGCTAATAAATACATGACAAGGATAGCTTTCTCTGCATTGATAAATGGTGACAAGCCCGTCTGGCTACAAGAGAGAGCTGTCCAACATACGGAATTAGAGTCACGGCGTTTGGGCACGCAAGCAGCACATTGGAGCAGGAACAGTAAGGACGGAGATGGGATTAAGTGAGAATAAGGTTTCTGTGTGTCATTAAAGAGGAGGTCAGGAGGGCTATATTTTTTTAAATGACATTGATTTGCCAGGAGAAAGTAAGCCCAGTCTCTCTCTCTCTCTCTCTCTCTCTCTCTCTCTCTCTCCCTCTCTCCACACACACACACACACACACACACACACACACACACACACACACACACAGAGGGAACAATGTAAATAAGAAAAGAGGTCTTTTAATAGACCCTCAGTGTTCAGGGGGAAATCGTTAATACCAATTTTAAAACTGTGAACATCTAGGCCATTGTGAACAGTATTGATGTCTGGCTTGGAAGAATGAGAGGTGGGAACAAAGGATGGCACCAGTCAGAAGTACGAGAGTATATAATGAGGGAGGAAAAAAAGAGCCGAAATACAGCTAGCGAGAGAGGCTTAGATCACTTAAAGGATAATGGATGAGAGGGACCATTTGGTGTGGATAAATGTAAAGCAATCACGACTTTGACAGATCTCTTTTGCACTTCCGTGACACATGTTGCCAATGCTTTCGCCGTAGAGAGGTTGGGGCGGCTTTGAGCCTGATAATGTTGAACAGGAAGGAGAGGAAATTCGGTGTGTCAGATGATCAGAATGAGAAGCCCTCACACCCTGGAGTTAGGGGTCAAGGCCATGTCACCCCCTGTTATGCTATTTACATTGACCCCCTGCATTTTCTAGGTACAATTCAAAGTGTATGTATCTGCCCATCCAGAGAGAACTTCTAGGGAGGCTCTGTTGCAGGTTCTGTATCTGTAGAAAATCTGATTGGCAATAATCTATGAGCGGACTTTGTCTGTTGTGGTGCTCAGCCTTTAAAAGTCCCTTCCAGTTGAGGTTTGACCTGCTCCTTCTTTGCTGGTATTTCGGAGGGGGACCAAGACATTTTAATTTGGCCCAGCCTTTCATTGAATGTGGACCAATCCTATGGGTGCCTCCCACTGATGGAACTAGCATTCCATCAACAGTAGGCCCTCTCTTTCAGCGCTGCAGATGCAGCGATGATATGCAACAGAGCCACCAGTGTGAATTGTTGATGACCGTGTGCCACTGGAGCACCCTCTACCGCGAGGAGGTACATTAGTGGTGGGGGTGAGCAGTGGGTGGGAAGGGGGAGTGACAAGGTGTGGGGTGTGTTGGGAGACAGAGGGGGTGGATCCAGTGGCAGTTGCGCACGCCAGATTTTATCCCCGGTTTTTGGCCCGCCCTGTTCCCTGGCTCTCCTTGGTCTTACACAGTACTAGCGTGATGCCTGTGCTTCGCTACGGGATGTAAGTACTTTAAATCCATTTTGTTCCAAATAAACTTTCCTTTGATTGCAATGAGCCAATTAAATGTAGCATAACTACCCCATGTCAGGCAACACCCTGCATTTACTAAAAGTCATGGTTCCATTGAATGAGAGTTGTCCCTCTCGCTGTCGTGGGACATGATGGAGAACTCCTCCCAGTTGTCTACCACGTGCCTCACGATTAGTTCATGCACCTCCCTAGCCATGAGGTGAGTGTCATACATGAGATAGGAGAGGGACCAAAACAGGCAGACTCCATCTCCTGTGATGGGGACAATTGTGTGAGGCACCATCTCCCCTCTAACATTTGATACTCAATGGCCATACCAACTTAAAAAGCAATAGAGTGACAGCGCAATACACACTAACTTTAGATCGGCGGAGCGCGCGTGCCACCAGTCTAAACTGTCGCAAACATGCCGTAAAGCACGTTTGCAATGACTCTAGAGTAAGAACCACCAGCACAGAGGCCGGCAGCCCAGTGGCATCACTAGGGCGCGCACCGCCCTAAAGCGAGGGTGCGCGCACTGCCCTAATGACCCCCTGACTCCCTGCACATTTGCCGCGCCGCCGTCTTACCTCCGCTGCTGCCGGCTCCGGAGACATCCTCTCCGGCCGGCTGTCCTGGGCCTTCTAACGAAGGCCCAATGCGTCGATACGTGATTTTTTAGGTTTTTCGCACATGCGCAGTACGTTTCTGAGGGCAAAGGGCTACCCTTTTGCCCTCAAACGTTCTGCGCAGCCTTGAAAAACCTAATAAATGACGTCACGCCGCATTGGGCCCGAGGGTAGCAGGGGGAACATATGGGCAGCACCGTTTCCCCCTCAGCTAGTGCCTGCACGCTGGGGGATGTTATAGTATTTTCCCCACTACAGATTTTATACGTTTATTAGACTTTAATAGTTACCCTTTATCCAAGCCTCTTTCTAGCATGTTTATTTAGGGGGTTTTACAGGTAAGAAGGCCAGCGGGTGGTGCAGCGGGTTAAACCGCTGAACCTTAAGCTGTCGATCGAAATGTCGGCAGTTCGATTCCCGCGACGGGGTGAGCGCTCGTTGCTTGGCCAGCTCCTGCCAACCTAGCAGTTCCAAAGCATGTCAATGCGAGTAGATAATTAGGTACCGCTTGCGGGAAGGTAAACAGCGCTCCGTGTTCCAGCCACATGCTACGCGCTGCGGCAAGGAGAGTCATGCCGGCCACATGACCACGGAGGCGTCTTTGGACAACGCTGGCTCTTTGGCTTTGAAATGGGGATGAGCCCCACACCCTAGAGTCGGACACGACTAGACTTAATTGTCAGGGGATACCTTTACCTTTACCTTTACAGGTAAGAAATGAAACACAAAGTAGTCCCAAGAACAAATATGCATCCTCTATTGTCCTCCATATGCCAAAAAAAGAAAAAAGAAAAACAAAGAATGTTAGGGATCGACTAGGGCAAAATCTGGAACTATGTTTTAAAGCATTTGTTTGGGTAACCTTTGTGAGCAAAACCCAAATCAATCTCCCGTTGGGCCCAAGAGATCTTGAGGAATCTGTGAAAACGCATGGCAAGCCCAAGCCTAGGCATGTCTACTCAGAAGTAAGTCCTGTTCTAGTCAATGGGGCTTACTCCCAGGTAATGGCAAATAAGATTGCAGCACCCCTTTTTACCCCCTTAGGGGTGAAATTTCTAAAAATCCCTTCTTAGCGGGTGCTTACGTCACAGAAGGAACGTATTCCCCGAATTTCATGTTTCTAGGCCCCATGGTTTGGGCTGGGCGGTGATGATTCAGTCAGTCAGTGAGTGAGTCAGGACTTGTTATATATATATAGATTATCTAGATAGATAGATGGCGTAGGTCCAAGGATACACACACACACACACACACACACACACACACACACACACACACCTATGGCGTGGCTACATGCTTCAGAGTGGCGGGGATAGGATTGGGCAGTGTGCGCTTTACGTTTTTCCTGGTTCTGTAGAGCTGTTCATTGTTTTTAGTTGTGTTTCTTTTGTTATATTTAGTATTGTTTGCTGTATTGGATTTACTGCCCAATCCTAAATATACAGATGATAAACGTAAACGTATGACTGTACACGGCCCATCCAAGAGGCCAACTGAGGCAGTCGCCTTAGGCAGCAGATTGACGGGGGATCCCACCTCCGTCTGAGCACTTGTCGTCATTGCTCCCCCTCCCACTCCCAGTCTCTAGATTGGAAAAGGAAGAAGGGTGGAGTGGAAGAGGAGAGATGCTTTCTCTTCTCCACACTTCCTCTCTCACTCCATTCCCCTCTTTCTCGTCCAAACCACAGACTGGGAGAAGAAGAGATGACCAGGTAAAGGGGGGGCAGTATTTGGCATGTCACCTAGGAGGTTTTAGTCTGACTTTGTATTAATGTGTACGTTGTCACAACCATTCTCCCATCCACCCTCCTTGATTTGTAATATTAAACATAGTCACAAAATTGAAGCAAAATCTTCATACTATCTCCAAATCCAAATATTCTTTATCCTAGTCAGCATGGGCAGGAGTTTTTCTGTTCTTTGAACCCTTTTCCTGATAGATTTTCCCCATTTTTATTTAAAAGCGTTGGATATCCCTACATCATACCCATCATTGTTCCATGAGCAATATCTATGTAGACAGGCAGGCCTGTGATGTGGAAAACGTCCGGCACCAAAGAAATAATCCACTTCAAATCGAGAGAAGACATCCAGGCTGATAAGGTGGTTGAAAAAGAATTATTCATGAAAAGAGGAGACAACTGGCTTTTTGGGATGTGATAACATCAGCGCGGCAGGAACTTGCTAAAGGATGATGGGCTCATGAAGCCAATAACTGTGGTCACCAGACTGAAATGCCGGAGCTGTGGAGCCTGTGAAAAAGTGAAGTGAGTTACGACGATTGCTTGGATCGGCACCATGCAGCCCATTGGTCATGTATTATATGGTATGCCAGTCATGGGACGCTCCCTTATTTGTATTTATTTATTAAATAGCTTTATATACCATTTTGAAAACAAAGAGCCCACAAAGCAGTTTACAAAAGAAAGGTATGGGACAGACTCCTGTCCCAAAGGACTCACAACCTAAAAGAGATGCACAGGGGATAACAGAGGAAGAGGAGGAAAATGGAAGTGGGGATACATGGGGAAGGATATGTGGACTGCACAACCTTGCCCTTAGTTATGGGGATAATGGGGGGAAATGGGGGTGGTGACCCCAAAGGCAAGACCCTCTATATAGGTTTGGTTCCTCATTCTGAACAACTTGTTCAGCTGCTCAGATGGCCTTTTTTGGCTCTACCTTTGGGGACCCAACTGTCTACCTGACCTGACCACATACCTGCCTCTGCCTCCATTCTCCCCCCTCTGTCTCCTGACCCTGGAACCCTGCCAACTGAGGCCTGACACTAGTGGGTCATGTTAATCCTGAAGGGCCATCATAAGCTATGCAGAGATACCATAGCTCAGTGGAAAGCACCCATTTTGCATGCTGAAGGTCCTGGGTTCAAGTCCTAGCAACCTCAGGCAGGGCAGGGAAAGACCCCATGTGAAACCACGGGGAGCTGTCAGCAGTTAATGCAGACTAGACTGAGCTAGTCAGGCCAATGATCTGACTCAGTAGAAGGCAGGTTCTCGTGGAGACCTGTGCGTGGGAATGAGGAGCAGGACATTTGACCAAATACTTCTCGGACAACCTTCTCAGGCTATACCAGTGGCGTATGAGTGGCAGTACCCCAGGCCACATGGGTGAAGTCAATGCTGTGTCTCCTCTATATGCCAGCCTTGATCCTCCTCCTGGCATAGGTAGGAGCTGCAGAGTGTACCTCTCCTTGCCTGTGGGCAGTAGATTCTCATGTTATCGAGGTGGTGTGGGAACCTGTGGTGCTACAGTGACTTCTACATCACAACATGAGGACCACACTGGTTATTGTATGGACTACTTAGTTACTGCAATGCACTCAGCTTGGGGTAGTTTTGACTGTTCAGAAGCTGAAGCTGGGGCGTGTAACCTGGAAGCCTGCTACCTATAGTTTTAGTCAAGAAAGGCTCAAAAAGCCTGGGCCGTACATGTCAGAAAGACTGGATGCCTCCATCCACAACAAGTTTCCTTATAATCTCTGCAACCAGCCATTTGATAGTGTTCTCTGTGCCAGTGTTTCTCAAACTATGGGTTGGGAGCCACTTGGTAGGTCGTGACCTGATTTCTGGTGGGTCCCAGGTGATGGAAAGATCAGATAAGTAATTACCTCAAGCCCTGAGGCTATTCAAAAATCAGATAGCTGCTAATTGCCCTTCAAAGAGCTGAGCTCCTGCAGTTTGCAAGCTTGTGTAAATATAGAGAGATAAATGTTTGAGCGTCTCGTAAACCTAGGTGGGTCCCGATAGAGTGTCATTTTAAAAAATGGTTCCTGGTGCTAAAAGGTTTGAGAACCACTGCTCTATGCTAATTCCACCATGTTGTGTCCCATTCAGGCCTTAATTTAGGATCCTGGAGGCCAAATACTTGACAAATTGAGGTTACTACAGCTCTATGCTGCAGCAACTTCTAGTCCTTGGTACTCACTTAACGTTCCTCTGAAATCTCTTTAACCCAGACTTTGCCCTCCATAGCTGTAGGGTCACCCAGGCCCAGCAAAACCATAGAATGGGGCTGTTTGCAATAAATGAACTTGTGGACTAATTAGCAATTACAGAAACAGTTGTTAAACTACCTTGAAACACTAGTTAAGGCCTATTAAGTGCTCAATGTAAACTAATTAAATTAGATGCTCCCAGGTGCAAGCATGTGTATTTTTATATGCAGTATAAAATAAATTATGCATAGAGGCACTTGGACATCTCCGATAAGCACTCTATAAATACTTAACCAAACTGAGAGCCTCTTTTAGTTTGTCTTGTTTTGTCACCCTAACAACCCTTTGTTTTCAGTTGTGGGTGTTCAACAGTCATCCTGTGGGAAATGGGTGACATCAAGAACTTGGGGCAAATGTGATTCCTTCCAGAATTTCACAAGGCAATACAGTACTCCCCCCATATACGCTGGGGGGGGGGAAGATATGTTCCAGGCCCCTCCGTGGATACTTGAAACCATGGATAGGAGCGAACACCCCCTCCATGGTTTCCTGAGGCCCCCCTGCCCTGCCCTGCGAGCAGGCGTGCGCGTGCCCCCAGCTCTTATTTTTCTTTCAGCAAGCTTTGTTTCTTCCTTAAAACAAACAGAGCAGCAGCCTCCATTGCAGGCAAGTAGAACGAGACTAAGTCCTAGAGAGACTCTGCAAGGTTTCCGTTAACCTTGCAGAACCTCTCTAGGACTTAGTCTCGTTCTACTTGCCTGCAATCAGCAGCCAGAGGCTGCTTCTCCTGTTCGTTTAAGGACGAAACGAAGCTTGCTGAAAGCAAGCATTGCAAACCAGCAAGCATTGTAGTCTGAAAAGCCAGTATGCTGCCTGGTTCCAACCACACTATTAGTCACACCACTGCAGCCAGGAAGCTCTCCATATTCAGGGAAGGGGTCAATCCCCTTTAGGATTGGAGTCTCTAGGAATAGTATCAAACTCCAGATGACTATTGAAGCAATCCTGGAGATTTTAACACAGCCTCAGGGAATTCCTAACATTGCATCTTGTTGGAAGAAACATTTCCAGGAATAGTTTCAGTTGGAGTTGACAACCTGATCTCCAGCCCCATCTGAGGAAAAGGACATGCCTGTTTAAGTTGCAAGGACTTTCCCCAAAGGAGAAAAGAGCTAGAGACTGACTGCAGGCTATTAATAAACAGGGTTGGGGGGCTCGTTCTCAAGTCGCGGGACTCGTTCACAGGTCTGATGTCGCTGCTGCAACTTGACTCGGACTCGACTCGCGACTTGGTCCCTTTTCGGCTGAATCGCGATTCGAACCACCAGGGGGCGATAGGGAGTTTTAAAAGTAAAAAAAAAAAAATCTTGTTTTTACCTTTGGGCGCCTTTGCGCACCTAACCGCTGTTTTCTTGCTTTTACAAAACGAAATGGGGATCCAGGAGGCACTTCCTGGTTGTGCAATTCCTCTCTCCCTCTTGGTCTGCCCCTTACCCCTTAGTGTTCCTTGCCTTCTGAGTCCTCCTTCTGTCTCTCCCTTCCAGCGCCTTGGCAGTAATGGAGCTGCTGTAAGGGTGATGGGAGAGCTGAATTATCATGCGGTCCGGATAAAGAATTCCTGGGGGCTGCATCCGGCCCATCGGCCTTATGTTTGACACTCCTGGTTTAGTGGGTGTTCATCCTCCACTAAAAATGGAAGCATGCACTAAAACTGTGCATTAATGCTGCCCCAACAGCTGGATTATGGGTGGCAAGCAGGAGCTTCCCCTGCAAATGGAAGTCTCCTCTGTGAACGGAAGGAGCAGTTTGCATGCAGAAGGGGTCTTGCATGAGCGAAAAATGCTCCTTCCATTCATGGAGAAAGCTTTGCAGAAGGAACTCTTGAGAGTGGAAGCGCTAGTTGGTATGCTACCAAATGTATTTTAGAACCACAGCATTTTTCCAACAGGAGAGCATGTATTTTCCATGGATCGGGTAGGTTTTAATATCTTCTACTAAATTACTCTTTTTCCTGAATCCCTCTAGAACGTTGGGATTCCTCATAGGCTAAATTGCTTCAGGGAGATTACAATTTAGTTTGCCTGTCCTGGGAAAATCACGATGAAGCTTCTGGATTCTTCTGCGGCTCCCGCTGTTGCTATCCATACACAGTAGCTATATATTGAACTCTGTAAATATAAAGTAAATTGACATTCTTCTAGCTCTTGGTCTCCCAGTATCAAATATTCAAAGGCATTTGGATTAAGAACAAATTTATTCCCCAACCCGATACCACCATGAGGGTGCCTGTGAGTCTCAGCTTCACACCGTCTTCTTATCGTGGAATCTCCGAGGTGGCTTCTGAATGCATCCCATCTAAGCCCCATAATTCCTCATGAATTTAAAACAGCGTGGTAATTATACTTCTTCTGGAGGTTCCAGCACGACAAACCATTGGGAAGGCCATCACAGTCACACCCAACGGCAGGAAGCCTCTCAAATCCTTCCACAGTGACTGACATTTTACAAGTCTGATGGAGAATTTAATAAGTGCAACTGTGGCATTTGTACTGCAACGACCACAGGAGGATCCGTTGGGCAGCCTTCTTAAATGTTGTTTTTAATTACTGTACTAAGCAAAGTTGAAAAACAGCCAGGGTCCTTGCTATGTTTTCTTTTGTTGTTCATCAGCACTCTGAAGGATGAATTGAAACAAGAGGCCTCTTTTCCTTATTTCTTCATTTAAGAATTTATGTGCTGCTTTGGTACAGCCTGCAAAGCAGCTCGCAACATGTAAGATAATAAAGCTGCAATCCTAAACATACCTGGAAGTAAATTACGTTAAGCTCAGTGGGTCTTACTTCTGAGTAGACATGCATTGGATTGTGCTGCAAGGTTCAGAAAACAGTATAGCATAGCTTAACATGAAATGGATACTTCTTTTAGGGCTGATATTAATAATGCTTTTATCCTTCCTTCTTCCAAGTTGCTTAAGAGTGACCGGCTTTAATGAGCCTTATAGCTGATGGGGGATTTGAACCTGAGTCCTTGTCTAATGCTCTAACCACTATACCACATCGGCAGCCCAATCCTATCCCCCCACCAGCCCATAGTACTCAGTGCTGCTGACAGAGCATGCAGCGCCATTGTAAGGCCCCCATAGGATAGGGCTGTAAGTCTTTGTTATATGTTGTATTGGAAAATGCGGAAGACTTCCCCCCCCCCCCCCCAGGAGATAGGGTGTGGTGTTAGCAGTGGTTCCTCATAGGCCTAGGGTATAAGGGGTTAAAACCCAGGCTTCAGCAGTAGGCAGGCTACTCAGCTGCAGCCACTAGAGGTCATCAGGTATAAAAGCAGCACCTGGAGGAAGGAAGGGTGTGGGTTGCAGTAAGGAGAAAGCTTTGGAGGAGAAAGATTGGCTTAGCCTGTGCTGACTGACTTCTGGACTGACTTGCGGACTTATTCTGACTGACTTCTGGACTGGCTTGAGGAACCTGCTTTGGCTTTGAATACGGACTGGCTTTCTGATCTTGGACTGGTTTTTGGACTTTGATATTTGGACTTGGACTGCTAAACCTGTGAGTGTAAAAAGGGGAACTAATTAGCCCAGAGTGGGACTAGGCCTCTTAAAGGGACCAGACCAGGGATTTTCTGGGGCATATGTCCTTGCCTCTTAACGAGGCACCACATGTATAGATCACCCATGTATATATCTGCTGGTAAGCATACACTGACCCAGAGCCGGACATCCTAGAGAGTGAAGTCAAGTGGGCCTTAGGTAGCATTACTAACAACAAAGCTAGCGGAGATGATAATATCCCAGCTGAGCTACTTAAAATCCTAAATGATGATGCTGTGAAAGTGCTGCACTCAATATGCCAACAAATTTGGAAAACTCAGCAGTGGCCAAAGGATTGGAAAAGATCAGTTTATGTTCCAATTCCAAAGAAGGGCAGTGCCAAAGAGTGTTCAAACTACCGCACAATTGCACTCATTTCACATGCTAGCAAGGTTATGCTCAAAATCCTATAAGCTAGGCTTCAGCAGTACGTGGACTGAGAACTACTGGAAGCACAAGCTGGGTTTCAAAGAGGCAGAGGAACTAGAGATCAAATTGTCAACATGCGCTGGATCATGGAGAAAGCACGAGAGTTCCAAAAAACACCTACTTCTGCTTCATTGACTATGCAAAAGCCTTTGATTGTGTGGATCACAACAAACTGTGGCAAATTCTTAAAGAGATGGGGGTACCAGACCACCTTACCTGTCTCCTGAGAAACCTGTATGCGGGTCAAGAAGCAACAGTTTGAACCGGCCATGGAACAACCGATTGGTTCAAAATTGGGAAGGGGGTACGTCAAGGCTGTATATTGTCACCCTGCTTATTTAACTTATATGCAGAGTACATTATGAGAAATGCAGGGCTGAATGAATCGCAATCCGGAATCAAGATTGCCGGGAGAAATATCAACAACCTCAGATATGCAGACGATACCACCCTAATGGCAGAAAGTGAAGAAGAACTAAAGAGCCTCTTGATGAGAG
Organism: Plestiodon gilberti rubricaudatus; assembly: GCA_026170595.1. Taxonomy (NCBI): domain Eukaryota; kingdom Metazoa; phylum Chordata; class Lepidosauria; order Squamata; family Scincidae; genus Plestiodon; species Plestiodon gilberti. The sequence continues at coordinate 10,798,595 of JANXHW010000001.1, forward strand.
TGAAAGAGGAGAGTGCAAAAGTTGGCTTGAAACTCAACATTAATAAAACTAAGATCATGGCATCTGGTCCCATCAATTCCTGGCAAATAGAAGGGGCAGAAATGGAAGTGAAAGAGGAGAGTGCAAAAGTTGGCTTGAAACTCAACATTAATAAAACTAAGATCATGGCATCTGGTCCCATCAATTCCTGGCAAATAGAAGGGGCAGAAATGGAAGCAGTAACAGATTTTACTTTTCTGGGCTCCAAGATCACTGCAGACGGAGACAGCAGCCATGAAATTAAAAGACGCTTACTCCTTGGGAGGAAAGCTATGGCAAACTTAGACAGCATAATAAAAAGCAGAGATATCACCATACCAACAAAAGTTCGCATAGTCAGGGCGATGGTGTTCCCAGTAGCAATGTATGGTTGCGAGAGTTGGACCATAAGGAAGGCTGAGCGCCGAAGAATAGATGCTTTTGAACTGTGGTGCTGGAGAAGACTCCTGAGAGTCCCTTGGATTGCTAGGAGATCAAATCAGTCAATCCTCGCTCAGGAAGATAGTGGAGGACAGGAAGGCATGGCGGGATATGGTTCATGGGATCACGAAGGGTTGGACACGACTGAACAACAACAAGCATACAAGCAACTCGGGTAGACGCACACACACAAAGCTGGGATTATAAGTAAGTGTTCTATTGAGTTATGATTATTAGGTGCAATAGAACAGGAAATTCAACGTAGCCAGCTAATAAGTGAAACTTAGCGGTAGATTGACTAACAGCCCAATCCTCTTCTCCACCACACTGTAGCATGCAGGTGTGTGTTTTTCCCTTACCTCTTCATAGGTCCTCTGACAGCCCATGGATCTTCTCAGACCTATGCCAGCTACATAGCTGGTGTAAGTCATAGGAGAGCCAGAGGGCAGAGTGGCCCAAAAAATGGGGGATAGGATCCGGCACGTATGACTGCCCTGGGATTCATTTCACCCCTCCCTCCACTGACATGCCCCTGGCTCCTCTCCTGAAATGCCCCATTATGCCCCCTCCCCACCCACTGCCCATCCCTGCTGCCAACAACCCTCCGTTGACGGTGGCTGGATGCTCCAGTGGCCGGTGCACAGTCGCCAGCCATTTGCGCTGGCGGCACAGTTGTATGTGTCATCCCTGAGGCTGCGGTGCCGACGGAGAGGGCCTTCTATTGATGGAACACTAGTTCCATTAGTGGATGGCACCCATAGGATTGGGCTGTTAAGACACATTCAATATAAACACCCCCCCCCCACACACACACACTTGAGTTTGTACATAACAGGAAACTGGTTTAGTCAAGAATGAAAGTGGAAGCTATAAATCTCAGCGTCCTGTGCATGAAAGCAGAGAACAGAGAGGTCATTCTCAAACCACGGTTTCCTGTTGTGTCTGAGCTGGGCCAGAGTTTATTGTGATGTGATGACGACATGGATGCCTGAAAACAACATTATGTGAGATAACAAAGTCATTCAATTTATGCCGCAGTGAAGGAAATAAGGCAGGGAGCTGTGGGGACCAAGAAAAAGATAAATGATACTGAGAAGAAACAGCAGCGCAGAAAACAACAGGGGTCGAACGGCGTTGCCGCAATGCAATTTTACGGCTAGATGAGCATTTGTTCAGCGGTTACTGAGTAGAATTTTTAGTGGATATCAAAATGAGTGACCATGGGGGGTAAGCTAAGGCTGCCACCCTATTCAGGCTTGTCCTAACACTAGATGTAAGTCCCATTGGATTCAGAAAGACTTACTTCTGAGCAGGCATGACTAAGATTGCACTGTAAACATTGTAATAGCCAGCATTCATGGCTCCTTGGCTGACTGAAACATTGCCTGGGCAGCTGTAGTCTTTACTGGCCCTAGTGCCCAGCCCAGTGTGATCATTTTATTTCTTTTACAAGACATAATCTGTTGTATTTTATTTTTATTTGCTACTGGGGTGAATGTTGGTACAGTCACTGGTGTCGCTGCATGGGGGGGGCTGAGCTCTAAGTTCCGCCGAGGCTCCGACCCTCCGTTACACCGGAGCACGAAGCGGCCCTGCCCCCTCGCCTTCAGAACCATTCAAGGCGGTGCTTTCACCACCTTGAATGGTTCTGAAGGCGAGGGGGCAGGGCCGCTTCGTGCTCCGGTGTAATGGAGGGTCGGAGCCTCGGCGGAACTTAGTGCTCCGCCCCCCCTGCAGCGACGCTAGTGGGTACAGTGCAGCATTTTGGTGTCCACCATTTCCCCCTCCATCTCGTGTGTGTGTGTGTGTGTGTGTGTGTGTGTGTGTTCGTTTGCATAGTGTGCTGTTTAACATTCTAGACTACAGGCTTTCTGTCCATATAACTGTTTTTGCCGAATACCGCTTTGTTGGAGAATCTGCATTTGTACTGTAATACCTCTATAAAGATGGGGAAATTACATGGGCAAACTCGCTTAAAGAAATCTACCAATATAATTATACAGTACATCTATATTGTTACAAAGCAGCCAGGCTACTGTTAAGTTCCTTTCCTCAAATTCCCCCCCCCCCCCCGAATAATAGGCACTGAACAAATGATGAGAATAGCTGTCTTCATGTCAGATTCTTTAAACTGTTCTGAAAATAAGTGTGTCGCGCAAGGAGTTTAGAGAGTGACTTTAAGATAATTATACATCTTTTGTACTGCTTTTCTATTGAATATTTCAAGGTTCTCATATAAAGTTAGCCATTCTCCCTTGGAACGTGGTTAAACTACAATGCAGGGAAGGATGGCAGTTTTAAAAAAAAATCTGAAAAAGGATGAGGCATTGTCTAGTCCAGGGGTTCTCAACCTGTGGTACGCGTCCCCCTAGGGGTACATGGACCGCAGGCTTGGGGTACGCGAGATGCTCCTCGTTATCAGCTGCTGCGATCCTCAGCTGATAACGGGGAGCTGAAAAATGGGAAAATATTTTTTTCTTGCCTGTAGCGCGGCCAAGCGGGTTCTCTGGCTCACGCTGCAATCTGGAGGGAAAGGCTACAGCCCTGCCTAATCGACAGGGCTGTAGCCTTTCCCTCCGGCTTGCGGCGTGAGCCGGAGAACTCACTCGGCCGTGCTGCAGGCTGGAAAAACGGGTAAATTGTCCCCCATAGCTCTCCCTACCTTTTCTCACAGCCGTCGCCATGTAGGATCTCACGAAATCCAAGATCACGGTGTGAGATTTGGGAGCCACGATCTTGGATCTCACGAGATTTCGGGAGGCTGTGAGAAAAGGTAGGGAGAGCTATGGAGGACAATTTAACCATTTTGCTGGCCTGCGGCGCGACTGGAAAAAGACACTTTTGGGGGGCATGCAGGGGTATGTGGGACTTGGGGGGATCCGGGAGTATGCCAACCTTTGGGGGCCCACATAGGGGGTACACGAACCCCCAAAGGTTGAGAAACCCTGGTTTAGTTAGTAGTCTTTCTTCCTTCAGGGAATCCTTTCTATGTCAGCTTGTCTGTTGAGTGATTCCTTATGTCACCAGGCATGCTCTAAGACAAAGATTCTCAAAGTTCTCCCCATGGATTAGGGAAGTTGTAAGTCTTTGGGGGTGGGCCAATGGCAGCGGTGCTCCCAAGTTCACAGCCCCACTGGGATTTTTTTAATTACTGGGGGTCATGCCGGCCCTCCGGAGGGTGTGTCCCCTTCTGCAGGCCTCCCTATGCTTCAGATCAGCTCCCTGAAACAATTATGTCCCACTTCCGGTTTTTGTCCAAAATTGAAAGTGGGTCTCGATTGCTTCAGTGAGCCTATCTGAAGCGCAGGGAGGCCCGCAGAGGGGGTGCAGCCCCCCCACCCTCCAGAGGGCTGGCGTGACTCCTAGTAAGTTAAAAAAAATCCATACCTGCTGGAGATGAGGTTTGCATTGTCACAGGGACCGTGGAGCTAGTTCGCCAAGACACATCAATCTCCTCATTCAAAGGTGGTGGTGGTGGGGAGGGGGGGAAAGGCAGAAAAGAGTCTGAGTGATAGGCAAACCCAGGAGGGCTAGGCAGTCGCTTTAGCTAGTTTCAGAGAGGGAAGCAAGGCAAGGAAGCCAAGATTGCTTTCCCTGGGAAAGGTTTCTTGGAAGGTAGCTCAATGAGTGCTTGGGTTGTGGTTTGCGGTAGCACTCAGAAGAAGTGTGTGGGGGAAAAGGCAAGATAGAGAAGAGAGTGGTCCTGGGTGTTGACTGGCACAGGGGTTATGGGTAGCAGCGGGGCTAGGGCTTCTTGACACACAGGGCTGACCCAGAACACATTCCTGGAAGGAGCATGTTTTGGAGTGGGTCAGGTGGGCTAGTAACGAGAGGGGCCATTTTCCAAGCCTTAAACTGGCTCAGAAAATGATCTGAGTTAGGGGGATAGAAATTGGAATATTTTTTCATCCAATCCAATCCAAGGTCATGCATGTCTACTTATTACCGAAAAACATCGCGACTGTCTACATTCACAGCAGTGTCTTTGGAACCTTCACAATACTGATGACATTGTATGGAACTATCAACATTCACCACTGAATCACATTTACATCCACCAAATATCAGACACTCACTGTCAAAAATGAAAAGTGAAAGATGATTGGCCAGCACAACCCCAATGACTGGAATGTAAGACAAGATCAACCACAAAGGCTGTATACTTTTATCTTGCTGGTACAGGCAAAGCAACACCATCAGTTCTCTTTATTATTTCTTCCACTATCAACACATAGCTCAATTTTTTTTTTTAATTGGATGAGCACTTCAGCTCCGATGAGATTTCGAATGAGGAGCTTTGAGATCATTATTAAAAAGTGTAGATGGTGTGGTTGCAGAAACAGGCCTTAAGTTGTTGTGAAGGGAGAGAAGGGATGTGTTGCCTTTGCAGAAGATTCATTAAATACAGAGCTTGTTTTTATGGTGCTTCAGGTGTTCTCTCCCAAACTCCCCAGCCTGCTTACCACAGCAGCATTTTACGACTCAGGAGCATACTAGGAAACTGGGTTAATCCATGACTTGAACATTGAGGGGTGAACTGAATATTTTAGATGCTTGGGCAGTGGAAGGGATGTATATTTCATAGCAAGTGAAAATTAGCCATGTGTAGACCCTAATGTGGGCAGGAAGGGGGGAGGTACAGGACTTGGAAAACGGCATGCCAGGGAGACAGTTTTTTAAATGAAAAATGAGCTCAGATGCCATCCTGCCTCTACTGCTGTAAATAATGCAGCTGTTTCAATTCAGTGGGTTTTATAGGACGTTCACCCCAGAAGGTTACAACCACCATATAAGCTGAGGGCCAATCTGCATAGCACTCTTCAGACATTTGTCTGAATGCACCAAGAGGAGGAAGTGGAATTGCTTTCATGTGCTCGCTGCTCAGCTGGGGTGAAGCTGCCCCCTCGGGAAGTGGGCTGGCAGGAGGCAGAATACCAGTGGTGGCCTGACTGCACCCAATCTCTGCTGGCTGCCTGCTTGGCCCAGCCACTTACTCCCTGCTGGCTTTCCTCTGGGTCTTCTCTTTTGCTTGCTCCTCAATTTGACAAATGCTGACAGAGCTTGGGGAGAGTGAGTAAAAGAGAACGTGTCTGAAGAATGTAGAATGGAGTGCCCTAGACTAGCATCTGAGGTCCAGGTTCTGCCAGCCTTCTTAAAATCAGAGAACAAGTTGGAAGAGGTGGAGAAAGCAGGGGTGTCACTAGAGTTGGTGACATCTGGGGCGAGATCTCATGGTTTCGCCCCCATGGACCTCCTTCCATACCAGAGCACATGATGCCCCTGGGAGGAAGCTTGTGGTGGCAACAGCTGCCGTAGCTTGCGTGTGGAGTCTATGCTATTGTGTGCATATCACAATAAAAAAATGGGGGCGACAAGGCAATGTGTTGCCTCTGGTGCTGTCAGCACTTGAGCCGGCACTGCTGCTGCTGCCCTTGCTCCTCCGTGCATTCGCCATTAGTCTGCAAGAGCCTGTGTGCATAGAAACGGCATGTGCCTAGGTTCCATCTGTGTGGCTAGGGACTGTGCCTATCTGAGCCTGTAGACAAAGCCACAAAGTCTGTCCAACTGTTAGCTTGCAGGAAGGGCCTGTGCCAGTCCTTAACCTACGTACAATGCCTAGAAAATCATAGGTACTATACATAATATAGCTATATATGCATCATTTTATTCATTTTATTTATTACATTTATATACCGCTTTTCTCAATAGACTCAAGGCGGTTTTCATTGCCAGATTGAACATAAATCTGTTTTCCAGTGAGATTTTTACGAGTTCTATTCCATGAGACAATCTCATAGAACCTCCATTTCTCCTGGTGTTTCTCTTCATAGTCCAGTCATCATCCTGGCTGCCAGTACTTGCGCTTTCCAAGCTCTCGCAGGCAGCTGCATCCAATGTTCAGACCAGCTTCTCAAGGATATCCATATTTTTACAGGCTGACTCCTCCACACTCCTCTCCTCTGAACAGACACGCCAGCCGCATTGGTCTCCTATCCCAGCAACTGATCCTGCTTAGTTTTTTCAGGCAAGGCGACTGCTCATGCTCAACCTCCAGATCACACCTCCTGCCCATAATATGCACAGTGAATCCGGTCATAGGTGTAAAGAGATGTGAATCCATCTCTCTCCCATCCAAGCTTAAGATTTTACCTGCTGCATTAGCTCTCTGTATATGTAGCTCTCTGTCTGGGACAGTAGCATTTGTAATGGATGCCAGGAATCGGGGGAATTTGCATTCTTAAAATATTCCTTTTTGCAAAGAGCATAATAAAAGAATAAACAGGTTTGATCTTTGTTGTAGTGATCCGAATGAGTCATCTGGGGACTTTGGCGGCTTGTTGTCAAAGTTAGTTTTTCTTTTAGTTCCGCAGAAACCGTCTTGCCAATTTGGCATTCTTTACAAAGGGCTCATTGCCACAGATCAAGCAGTAGGTTGCCACAATATTTTAAAATAGTAGAGCATGTAACACACCTCTGAAATATTCTTTTTTAAACTTGGTGCTTTTAAAAAAATAAAATAAATCTGAGGTATGCTATAGAGGATTGCCTCTGAAATTAGAGGAACCAACTTACACCTTCAGGAAACGGTTCACAATAGTTTAAGAATTCTATCTTGAGTTAATGTGGCATTTCAGACAACTTAATTAAAGAGGAAGAACTTTTAGACTCCTTTTTAAAGCATTACCAGATCAGCTCTGGCAAATTAAACAGCGTTTTTTCTTTGCCCTCTCTTTTGAAGCATTTTCAGATATTTTTCTTTTCCTGATTGGTTGTGAAGAATTCTAAGAGCTTTAGGAACATGCATAGTTATTACGACATTAAATATCAATTTGGGGGTACTCTGTTGAACAGAGGAAGCTGCCTTATGCTGAATTAGTGCATTGATCCATTTTGCTCAGTATTTACATCAGTGGTTATCAAACGTTTTACCATCGAGACCCACTTTTTAAAATGACACTCTATTGGGACCCACCTACCTTTACAAGATGCCCAAACATTTATCTCCCTATATTTACACAAGCTTGCAAACTGCAGGAGCTCAGCTGTTTGCAGGATAATTAGCAGCTATCTTGTAAACTGCAGGAGCTCAGCTCTTTGAAGGGCAAAAATCTGGTTTTTGAATAGCCTCGGGGCTTGTGGCAATTACTTGTCTGATCTCCCCGCGCTCCGGAGGAAGGGGGCCCAATGCCGCCCGAGCCGTGGAGTCGCCCGGAGCCGCTGCTCCACTCTTTCCACGCCTCTGGCGATGCGCACAGCAGAGGTGACGCGCGTGGGTATGCGTGTCACCGTTTTGCGCGCATCACCCCCCCGGCAGTCCGCCCCCCTGCCACGTTCTAGTGACGCGGGTGCGTCTGTATACTGAACAGGTATGCTACAACTGAACTACAGCTCTTCCCCCAAAGGGACAGCTGCAGAATGGAAAACGGAACGGTGCCACCCCAATTGCTGAGGCATTGTTCGCACCTTCTATCAATGTCAGTAAAATGACACGCTTCATGAAAGTTGAACTCCAGCATCTTCCCAGTGTTGAGAAGATGGTATCCCCCTCCCTCCCCTCTCCGGCTCGTTCAGCTTCCTAAACTGTGGAGCAAAAAGGACCATTTCACATTTCAGGATAAATTGCCATGACGCAGGAATGTGAGAGAGTTGGGTGCTTTTATGGGTTGCTCTCGTGAAGTGTGGGTTTTAGTTTGCTGAATGATATATAGGGCTTTTGGCTTGTTCGAAAACAGAGCCCTTGTGCATACTTCCTCCCACTGTGTAGTTTTGAATATGCCTAAAATTTCATCCCCTGAGTTAATAACCCAGAGAAAAATGCATAAATGACTTTCAGAGGATCATAAACCTCTTAGCCAATTTATCAGACCAGCCTGTTCTCTGGCCTTATTAACAGTAAAATATTTTCAGCAAACTGCACAAAAATGATTGCACAGTTTCAACAATGAATTCTTTGGACTCCTGCCACAGTAGAATTGGACTAAAACACTTCTCCCTGAAGTCTGTGATTTTTTCACAGAGTATTCAAAAGTGCACTTCCCCCGTCTCAAATCTCAAGTGGTATAGCCCAGGAAGAACTGTAGCACATGTGATTTCTGCACATGTGAATCTACTTGGACAATGGAGACTTTAATTGCCTTGTTAACATTTCAGAAAATTGCTACTTTTTAGCTGAAGCCTGGCGAGGAGTTTCAAAAGAACTGAAGGGAGCTCTGAGTCTTAAATCGTTACTCACATGGGAACCCCCTTTGCTGTCTGAAGATTTGGCTTTGATTATTTCTCTTGGGCTCGTGGGCACGGTTGGATTTGCATGGGTGGGACCTCTTCTTGTGTACTAATGAGCTGTGGTAGCTACCTAGGAAAGAGATCTTGGAGTCATGGTAGACAGATGATTGAAAATGGCAATGTGAACATGTGTTGCTGCTGTGAAAACGGGAAATTTGGGCTTAGGAGTAGTAAGGCAGGAGCTTCAAACAAAATGGCAAGGATCATCACGCCTTTTGGTAAGTCAGTGGGCATAGTTGTGCTAAAAATATTGTGTACAGTTCTGCCAGTCTGGAAAAAAAAAGATGGCCTGCCCCATCTGCGGGTGGGGGAGGGTGGAATAAGGTGGCCACAGGGGTGGGGGAGGGCGGGGCAGGTTTGGGAAGGAGGTGAGTTCAGCAGCAATGGCAGCCGCCAAATCCTATCCCCCCTTCCTGGACCCAATCCCACAGCTTGGGCCCACGTGGACCTGCGCCAGCAAATTCGCTAGGGAAGGTCCAAGTAGATCTCTCCACGCTGTTGTAATGTTGACACGTTTTCCTTTGCATGTCTCATAATTAGCTCATTTCTCACCTCCGTCATCTTGGAGAACTCTCAGGGAAACACCCCCCTCCCCTCATTTTTTAAAGTCTGGGTTCTCCACAAAAGCTTGGGCAACAGGGGGAATGGGCTGGCAACAGCAGGGGCCCTTGTAAGCCTCATCCTTGATTCGGTTTTGCCACCAGAATGCACGAGAATCCTGCTTTTCAGGGCTTCCTGGCCGAATTCATCAGAGTGTGTGTGTGTGTGTGTGCACGCTTAAGTTCACCATTACAAGCTCTCCCCATCCCAAACTTCAGTGACATTGCAAAAATGTACATTGAGCTTCGATCGATGGCATACTGACCAAGTCCTTGATTTGAATCCAGTACAGGATGGGAAGCACAGCCTCCTTTGTATATTCTCCCCCTGTTCTCAAGCCTGTGTGTGTGCAATCCCTTCTAGAGTTTCAAATAAATCAAACCAGGTGTTAGATGCATTAACCCGCACGGATTTGGTTTAGCAGGCTTCGACTTTTGATTTTTTACTGTGAGAGAGCTTCTGAATAATTAAAAACCAGAGACGGCAGCGATGCGTTTGGCTTTCAAATCAGCCGGATCAGTTTGGCATCCCCCTTCCTTACCACTCCAGACCCACCAAACAATATATTCATTTGCCAGTCTTAGATTTCATCAATAGCATGTTCCTTGGGGAATTCCTTTATTAGACAACTCAAGCTGTCACTGTGCACAAGAATTAAACTCTGCCTCTATTAGCACAGAAGATGGCAAACACGGGGACGTTTCAGTTCTCAGCCAAGCAACAGCAACTACTGGTGCATTTATATTTAGCTCCAGAGCGTCTCTCTCTCTCTCTCTCTCTCTCTCTCTCTCCTGATAACAGCCTTTCACCAACTGCTTCTTTATAATTCTGGCTCAGTGGGAGACGGCAGGGATTACACTTTTTAAAAAACCAACAGAACAAATGACAATAACATCTAATAAACAATGGTTGAGACAATTGTCTTGAGGTCTCCTACATCAGAGCATCTTGTTGTTTGGGATGCATGCTATTGCATCAGGGTGCCATATGTAAAAAGAAATATACTCTGGGATAACAAAATAGCTTCATGGGAGTTGTGTAGCCACCTCAGTGTTTTGCCTCAGGCTTAGAAACCCATCTTCCAAAACAGAACAAATTCAAGGCCACTCAGGGGATGATGTTTTGGGGTGGGATGCCTACTCCCATGAACACTGGATGTTGTAGAGAAGACACTGGAAAATCCAGCACAAGTGCCTGGTCTGGGGTGGGGCTTTACCACATCCGGCATGTGGTAAAGCTCTAGCATAGCCAGTGAAGAACAGCACACAGTGTGTCATTAGTTTGTAGAATGCATTGCCACAAGATGTGGAGGTGACCACTAGCTTGGATGGCTTTGAAAGGGGTTTGGGAAAAGTCACGGAGGGAGGACAGGTCTATCAATGGCTACTAGTCACAATGGCTATGTGCTGCCTCCATGTTCAGCAGAAGTTCACCTTTGAATACCAGTTGCAGGGGGGGCAATGGTGGGAGCAGAGCCGTCCCCAGTGGGGTCTGGCAGGGGGGGTGGCATCCTCGACGCCCCAAACTAATTAGCATAATTTATGCTAATTAGTTTTCGCTGCTTTTTTTTCGCCGATTTTAAGCCTAGAACTGGGTTTTTTTCTAAGTATGTATGCTTTTACCGGCACTTAATGTGTATTTAGTTGCTCCCACGACGATTTTAAGCCTGCTCCCGGGCACGCAGCTTCTGTGCACCCGGCCCGGGACTCTGTACCGCCCCCAGAAGCAATCTCCGTAGTTTGCGCATGCGCAAACCCACGGCATCTCCAAGGACGCTCCAGGGAGTAGTTTGCGCATGCCCAGAATGTCCCTGGAGACTCCGTGGGTTTGCGCATGCGCAAACTACGAAGATTGCTTCTGGGGGCGGTACAGAGTCCCGGGCCGGGTGCACAGAAGCTGCGCGCCTGGGAGCAGGCTTAAAATCGTCGTGGGAGCAACTAAATACACATTAAGTGCCGGTAAAAGCATACATACTTAGAAAAAAACCCAGTTCTAGGCTTAAAATCGGTGAAAAAAAGCGGCGAAAAAATCGCTCTCCCCCAGAGCCTCCCGCCCCCCCAGGAGCCTCTGCGCCCTTGCACCCTGGGGCCCACCGCCCCAGGGCCCCACATCTGGCGATGCCTATGGGTGGGAGAGAAGGATGCTATCACTCCTGTTTGTGGGCTTGTCATAGGCAGGTGGTGGGCCGCTGTGGAAAAGAGGACGCTGAACGAGACTGGCCTTTGGCTTGATCCAATAGAGCTTTTCTTATGTTGCTATGGCTACAGGGGTGGGGCTGCAGCTCAGTGGCAGAGCACATTCCTTGCATGCAGAAGGTCCCAGGTTGAGCCCTTGACATCTTCTGGTAGGGCTCTGAGAGCAGCCATCAGTCAGTTTGAGCTAGATGGACCAATGGCTTGACACAGTAGAAGGCAGCTTCGTATGCTCCGAAAGGCTCCGACCGATGGCGAGTGGTCGGGACAACCGTGTATCGCCGAATTGAACTGCACGGCTTACTAGTACCGCCCCTTCTAGCCATGCCAACAAGGTTTGTTCTGAGTAACAAATTGCTCCAACTGAGGGTTCGGACTTAGCAGGTTTTCAAGACCAGGTGGAACCATCTTGATCTGGTCTGTCGCTGTTCACTGCAGAGCAGGTCGTTGCTTTTGCATCCTGTTCTCTCTGCCTCATCCCTGGTGTCTATGGATGGGGTGTGAGACCCTCGTGGGTAGGCTGACCATATTTCCTTGAGACAAAAATGGGACAGGGTTTTGTAATATTCTGTATTCATGAAAAATGATAACCAATGTTTTATTACATGAATATATTGAACTAACAATTGTTCTTCAGTTTTCTTCAGTGTATTCTTCAGTTTTTGTAACTCATAAAATTTTTTAGGTAGATGTAGAGGGAGACTTCACCTCCCAAAGAATCAGAGAAGCTCCAATTCTTGGCTTGAACCCAACTTGCCTTCTTTCACTGTAATATAATTTGCTCCAATGTAAAAATTTGCTATAAATAAATAAATTTTAAAAATAAAAAAGAAGAGGTCTCCTCTCTAACCCTCGCCTAGTCTGTCTCCTTGGAGATGTGTCCATGCAAGTCTGCCTGGCTGACTGCCCAACTGGAATTAGGCTGGTATCTGCTGGGCGCCACCTCCACCTCAGTTTCCTAGGGCTGAGAGGGGGACAGGGTGAAGACTGCTGAAGAACCTCTGGCTAGTTGCTCTGCCTCTCCAGTAGTCTGCTCCAAAAGTGAACTCACTGTTCCGATGAGAACTGTGCACGATATACTAGTACAGCCCCCTTCCAGCAGGCACGGTAGGTGGAGTGGTGCTGCCTAGCAGCAGTAGCGTCACTACAGTTCTTCTCTGTACACGTCGACCTCTGGGAGTGAAAGGTCCGGATTTTGATCACTAGTCTGAATTTCAGTGTCCCCCACCCTGTCACAGTGACCAGGAGCTGCTTGCGTGACTGGAAACCAGTCGGATTTTTCAGGGCAATGCCAACTGCAGGAAAACGACTCCCGGAGCAGCACCAGCCACAGTGGTCCGCACACGTGCTTTCAGAAACCGGCAGGCGCGGGTGGGTGGCATGGGCGGGCCTAGCAGCAGTAGCGTGGCTAGAAGGGGTGGTACTAGTAAGTTGTGCAGTTCTGTTCAGCGATACATGGTGGTCCCGCCCACTTGCCATCAGTCGGAGCCTTTCTGAGCAGCAAAGGTAATGCACAACAGAGCATTGTCTTCACTGCTCAGAAAGGCTCTGACCGACAGCGAGTGGGCGGGACCACCATGTATCATTTGGCTTTTCAAAGCCAAATGGCTCCAGGGTGGACGGCCCAACAGGAGGACGAACATGGTGGTGGAAACCATCTGGGATGCAGGTACAACCCCGTGCGCCCGCCGCTTGTGTTTTTATATGGAAATACCTGGATTTTTTTTTAACCTCTTTTGAAAGCCCTTCTGTTCACAGGATATCCCAAGAATGGAGTGCTACAGTGCAGAAGGTGAGGGTCCAACCCTTCACACTTGTGACCCCAAAAGATGTATAGTGCTGCCATCTCTTGTCCTTGTTGGCATTTTTAAGGTTCTTGAGTGTCTTCCATTTGCCAGAGATTCTGTTTATTGCTCTTCCTGGACTGAATTGAACCAGTTTTTCTCAGTGTACCGTCTCTCGGGTAGCCTTTATTCTCTTCCATGACCACTGTATCCCTTCCTACATCTGTGCAGCTCTCCTGCTGAGAGTTAGTGTTGAGATTGTCTTATAGTGAAATTGTGGGCCAGCAGCTAGCCAAATGCTGCTCCATGAATTTTGCAAAATACTAGAGCTGCTTCATCTTTTTTTCATCGTAGCATCTAACGAGCCCTATCCTTTGTACATGATCCAGTCTAGATTTATAGCACTGAATAAAATCCCTAAGCAGGGAGCTTTTATAGGCTAAATGTGCAAACTTGGGGTTAGATTGTGATCGAAATTGAGCTATATCTTAAACATTTGTTGCTGCCGCCAGAATGATGCTTAAACAGTGGATATACAACTCAGGAAATTGAGTTCACTAGGCATGTGTATTGCCGTATGAAAATACAATTATGGGGATGTGTGTCGTTTTCCCCCACAACAGCATAATGCATCGGTGATTTTTATCTGGGACACCATGCATGATAGCAAACATCCTGAGGCAGCTATCTATTGCCAGTGACATTTTCAATAGGCCAGAGATGTTTAGTTTTTCTTTCTCTCCATCATAATTCTCATTTGAAAACGCTGTAAGTGTGGGCCTTGGTAATACTGATCACAATCAATCAACAACCCCCCCCCCCAAAAAAAAACCACACAAATCAAATTCACTGGATTATGGGCAAATAACTTTGATGAAGAAAATGAGAAAAGAAATCGGATGCTGAAATTTGGTTCGGCAAGGAGAGATTTGTGTAGGTGAAGAAGAAGCCATCTATCTAGGGTCCAAATGTGTAGCAGGAAGGGAACACTTTACCCAGACCTGGAGGTCCAGGGGAGCCTGGCCTACACTGCAAGCCCACTACCATGAGAAAAATAAATTGACAAACAGCCCAAACCTATCCCTCACCATCTTCCACCATTCAGCCGTGCTGATAGAGTGTGTGCTGCATGCTATGGTGGGGTGGACGATCAGACAGCCCAGAAAAGGTAAGTAAAAAAATCATTTTTATGTACCTCCTAGTAGGCTACCTGATTGCCTATGGGTCTCCTTGGACCCATGCCAGCTATTTTGTTGGCGTAGGTTCGAGGAGCGAGATGGGTGGAGTGGGTTGAAAAACCAGGGATAGGATCTGGCATGCACCTTTGCTGCTGTCCATCCCCTTCAGCTTGCTCCCCGCCCCGAACCTCCCCCAAATCACCCACAAACTGCTCCCTCTGCCACCTCACCCAGTTGAGTGTCTGGGTGTGTCTCCCTCTCTGCCCCAAACCTCCCCCAAATCGCCCACAAACTGCTCCCTCTGCCACCTCACCCAGTTGAGTGTCTGGGTGTGTCTCCCTCTCTGCCCCAAACCTCCCCCAAATCGCCCACAAACTGCTCCCTCTGCTACCTCACCCAGTTGAGTGTCTGGGTGAGTCTGGCACGCGCGTGGTGCTGCTGGCCATTTCCACTAGCGGGTCCGTCATACATGATAGCATGGCTTTTGTACCGCTGCAGTGGAGATCCGCTGCCATATGCCTTTTGATAGGGTTCGGCAGTAAGTTGTGGCTCATACAAAATATTGATGGAAACTTGTTTTTCCATGTCTCTATCAGAGACACAGGATGAAGGTGCAACAAGCAAACTTTTATTGTAGGGATAAGTTTACAAATGTATGGAAGGGGAATCAAAAGCAATTCATTGCCTCTTAGCCACTCATACAGCTAGGTCCTAAAATATAAAATATGTGTAGGGAATGGAAAGAGAGATAGAAGTCTTTAAAAGGGAAAAGAGCCACCGCTAGACTTCATTGATGCATTTCCAAAGACAGTCCTTAGAAGAACGTTAAAAATCTTTCATTAAAATGTTTGCATTTCATTAACTGAAATTATCTGAGCAGATCTCTCATTTGCATGGAAAAGATGCCAGCAGAATTGTCATAATTGTGAAGGTTCTAAAGAAAACATTCTTTTAATTTTTCCCCCCTCAAATGCTCTTTGTTTAGATGGTTCAAGACAGGTAGACATCAGTGGCAGGAGAGTTGGGAGGGGAAGCAAAGCACTTCTCTGATTTATATGCATGTTGCACAGAGACTCAGCCAGACTTTACTGAAGTGTGACCTCCATCCGCTTTTGTTACTGTCATATTTCTTCCTGCGTAGTGAGGACTGTAAAAATATTTCTCATCATGGCTTATTAAAGCAATCACTCAGTCTGGAAGAACAGATGTTTTGGGGGAAGAAAGGCCTCACTTGGATAATGGTCATTCGGATGGAGCTGATTGAAGTTAATTGAAATCTGTTAGAAGCTTGAAGTTTCTGTTGCACAGTCTCCCTAAACTTTGGGCAAAATCCAAAGAATGGTGGCAGGAGCCCCTGTACATGTCTGTGAGTCGAGCCTCTGTGTCCTCTTTCTTACTACAATCCTCCTCTACCCCCCAGAAAGCCATATGAAGCTGCTCTATACTGAGTCAGACTTTGATGGCCTAATCCTATGCAGTCGTTCTGTTGATGGAACTTGTGTTCCATCAATGGGAGGCCCAGGCTGCTGGTGCTGCAGCCACTATAACGGTGTGTGCAACGGGGTTGGCGACTGTGCACATGCACCACTGGAGCACCCAGCCACCACCAGTGCCGGTAAGTTGGCAGCAGGGGTTGGATGTGGGTGGGGAGGGGGAGGATTGGGGCAGGGATTTGGGTCACTCGAGGGCATGTCGAGGGAGGGCAGGGGGCGGATATCGGTGGCAGCAACTCTGCCAAATCCTATGACCTCTTTTCAGCCTCGACACACCACCCTTGGACCCACTTGGACTTGCACCAGCGAAAGAGCTGGTGCAGATCCGAGTAGACTCATTTAGGGACCATGGTGCAGCGAAGGAGGTAAGTAATATTTTCTACTAGTAGAGTGAAAAGATGATGGAGCCATTATCTGTTGCTCACATAATATTTTCATCATGGTTTATTATTCTCCCTGTAGCTTGGTGGTGGAGTGCAGGTCCCAGGTTCATTCCTGCCATCTCTAGGTGGGGCTGGAAAATACCCCTGTCTGAAATCCTGGAGTGTAGACAGAACTGTGCTAGCTGCACTAATGTGTAGTGCAGCTTTGTGTATAAGTTGATCCTCTGTATCCACTGGGGTTCTGTTCCCGGAACCCCAGTGGATACAAAAAACAGTGTTATAGGAAAACCAGAGTGGGGGGGTGGGGAGCAGTGCCACATTACCTCTTTTTTCAGCGTCTTTGCCTCTTCCCGAGTTTGTTTAAACTGACTGAAAAGAAAAAGAAGAAAAATTGCTACTGGAAGCAATCTGTAGATGGTACCTGAGACTCCCGGTTGCATTTTTCTTTTTTCAGCAGTTTGGATGTGCACAGGAGGCGGTAAGTGGCTGGCAGACCCCGGACAATGCTGAAAAAAGAGGTAATGTGGTGCAGTCGGACTCCCTCTTCCAGTTTTGCTACCAGTATTGAGTCAACTGTGGATAAAAACATCCGACGGAACTATATATCATATTCAGCCCCCTCTGTAGTGGATCCACTACATGTCTACAGAACATTTTCTTCCACCTGAAAAAGGAACTTTCATTTATATCATTTATTTGATTATAACTGAGGGCAGAAACCGTCCCTTTAAAGTGTCTGTCAAGACCAAACAGATCTGACATGGGAGTTCCGTAATTTAGACCTCCTAATGCCTTTGCCCCGGCGTCTTTGGCCCTGTGCCCCCCCCTGAATAACATGAGACCAGATATACGTTTGGGAAAATGTCCCACTTTCTAGCCATAAATCAATATGCAGCAGGTCTTGCCCAAAGAGCGCCACCCCCTCCAAGTCCTGGCACCTACCCTGGAGGAGACAGGAAGCCTGTTGTTTTCCCCTTGGGCATTACCACTCTGGCTCAAACCTGGAGTCACCAAATGCCACCCTAGGTTGTCCACACTCCAACCCCTGGAAAGGGGGATGAGGTAGCCAAATTGTTCTGCACATCCCAATCTAGATAGCCTATCAGACAGACTTCCCAAGTCAAGCCCATGGGGCCCCAGCGTGCATCCCAGAGCCAGACAGCCTCGTGAGACCTGTACTATTTCCCCAGAGACGCTTGCTAACCTCAGGGTGCACACCAAATCCCTACTCCTAGACCCTGTCCCACATTTTTCCTGCCAGTATGGCCACCTGATGAATCCCTACCTTCAAAGATAGTCTGCGGTGGGTGAAAAAACTCCCCACCAAAAACCAATCAGGTGAGGAGCCAAAATTCCTACCCAGCCCCAAATGGTGACCAGCTCATTTAGACTGCATTCTGGTGTGGGTTGGTTGGGTTTGCATTGCTGCCTAGCTCCAGAATGAACTGGTAAGGGCTTGGCATTCAAGCTCTACTCTCACCCTGCTTTATAGAATCTCAGGCACCAATCAGGTGCTAGAACGTCACATCTGCCTTGTGCAGGGGGCAGGAATGGGCCAAGAATGCTCCCTGACCAATGGCTGTGAAGGGGCGTCACTTACTTTCAAAAATCAGCCACAGGGGGCAATTGAGTTTGGGCAGAAGGAGCTAACCCTTTTCCCCTGAGCTTCAGCCCCAATCCAGATTCTTATCCCTGGAGGTTACTAAGAGCTGTACAGAGAGAAAACACATGGGTAGCTAGCGGGAAGTTCGACCACTGGCAACTTCTCCAGGTATCGCTGGACAGACCCTTCTCTGTCTGTCTCTTCTCTGTCTGTCTGAGACCCTGGAGAGGTGCTGCCAGTCAGACCAAGGATCTGACTCCGTAGACAGCAGCTTCGCTCCAAGGAAACAGGAAAGAGTGTGGCACGGAGCCAACCTAAAATGCATTGGGTCCGCCCACACTCCTCCCCCAGAGAAATCAACCGGGGCCGTTATCGTCCCCACCCCTCATGTACCTCCGGAGCGACCTAGTAAACCACGAGCATCGCCCGAGGGGATGCTCGGCATGCTAAACTGAATAAGCCCGTGGTCTCTTCGACTTCATATATTCCCATGAAGTTCTCATTAAGAACAACTTGCCACATTTTCTGAAAGCTAACTTTCCATTTCCCTTAACTGTGTGGCAAGAGGAACGAGGTTGTCAACAAAGTGTATTTGTACATCCACCTACCTTTAAAAAACCCTACTTTTTTGGTATTTATTTCAGTAATCAGACTGAATGAACGACTTTGTATATAAAAAGAATAATTGCTATATTTTCCCCAATTTAAAATAAAAAGTGAATTCTCAAATTAAAGCTACAAAACCCGTAGACGGGCCGTCAACATCTGCAAAGAATATTAAATAACCTTGAAGTGATTGTCATTTAATTGCCAGGCACATAATTGTGCTGCCGTATATCGTTTAAATGAGAACTGCCTCCTTATGTTTGGCATGTTAATTTTATTCACTGTCTTTTAAAAAAGTTGAATTGAGCTGAAATACACGGGACGCATGAAGATGGGTAACTGGTCCTTATAGGAATATTGTCTGACATGCTAATCAACATGTGCTAGTTCATCTTTTGAAGAAGAGGAAGAGTGCAAAGCAAGGGATATTCAGATGTCTTGCAGATCTGGCTCTGGAGGTGAGGATAGTCCCCTTCGCCTTTGGCTTAGTAGTGCCAGGGACACAAACGTGGTTTTCTGAGCCTGCTACGATATCTCGTCTCTGCAGGTCTTCACCCCATATGTACTGCTCTTACGTCAGTGGGAGACCACACGCTTTGCATACAGAAGGTCCCGATTTCAATTCACTGCCTCTTCAAGAAGGAATGGGACAGATAGATCTCTGTCTGAAATAGTAAAGAGCTCCTCGGTGCACACAATACTGAGCTGCAGGAACCAAGGGTCTGACTCAATAAAAGGTCGCCTCTTGAGCTCTTGGAGGAAGACTAAAATGAACATGCAACGATCCATGAGAGGGAGAGGAATTAGAATGCTTATTAACACCTTCCTCGAAAGAGCAGCATACTAGGCTATTTCTTTCTCTTCCCCCCCCCTTTTATCCTCAACATTACTCTGGGATGTAGATTAGGTTGGAAGATGTGGGCAGCCTATGATGATCCAGGGAATGTTATAGCAGCTGGTTTGGGATTTGAACCTGGCTCACTCCTAGCCCAACACAATGGTTTACCACTGCTCTGTGCTGGCTCGCATCACTCGAGAAGCACCCAAGCAACGTGCTGCTTTCAGCCCAGTGGATTAACAGTGTGTTCTATCCCTGTGCAACTCAGCCTCCCCTCTTTTTCTTGGACTAGTTGAAACCCTGTTGCAGGCCTGCTAGGGAGCCGTATATAATAACCCTGTTTAATAAAAACTGCTGCATTATGTTGCCAGACAGCCCCATTTTGCGTGTGTGTATTTTCCACTGGTATGGACAACCATGGAAGTTTGGCTAAGGCAAAGCCCAACTTTGTCTGAGATAGTACCTAAGAGGGAATGCCGGGAGGAGGAAAGCCTCCTTTACTCATATTGTTGTTTTCTCTGCCTAAAACCTCATCAAACATGCACAATTCCTGACTGTCTTGCTCTGAAGGAGTGAAAAGGTGTCTCTTGCACCAACCCAGGCTCATGCATGGGACGGTCTTCAACCAATCACGCTTCCTCCATTGCAGAGCTACTGCTGTTTTGTTGTTGTGACCACAACATCCTTAATCTTGGATGCCATAATCGTGACCAGCAGTTCTTTGTCAGGCTCTGGACACTCATCTCTGCCCAATCAAGCTCTTTACCCTGTGCAAAGCCACAAGGGTCTTCTTGGCCATCCTAGGCTACTCAGCTCAGGAATCCTTTTGAGTTTTGGTGGGTACAATTGGTGACCACTAGCGCCCAGACTTCTCACTCAAACTAGACCCCCCCCTCATTGCCATCCCTCCCACATGGACCAGACCTCTCTGAAAGACACTCAGGCAAGCATGAGCCATCTGCTTGCTCCAAGTACTCTGTAGACATAGTCTGGACACCTTTCCTTGATCATCTCCTTCACAAGCATCTTGAGTGCCAACTTGGATTAAGGTCCACCAAAGTCCCTTTCTTTTTGACTGTATCTGTGGCTTTTGGCAAGGGGCCCTGGGAACTTAACTTCTACCTTGAGTCTCTGGCACCATTTCAGTTTAGGAGACTTTGCTAGGAACCCTTGTCTCAGCAGATTAAAGACAGGTATACCTGGCCTCTGAGCCACTTGGAACTGCCAAATGTACAGCATGTCCCTTTGCACCTTTTCTCTGCCTCACTCCTTTTGTTTAGGTCTATTTTTAACTACGGTAGTTTGGGGTGGGGGGGTGGGAGCCCAAAGATCTGACTCTAGGCTCCCTTTAATTTGATCTTCTTAACTGGTCCAGCAAGGACTCCGAGGCCTTTTGGTCCAATGCCTAGATCAAACCAATTTTATATCTGAGTGTACTCCAGTCTCACTCAGAAACTAAGCGCAATCCTGTGTAACTCTTGCACTGGTGTAACAGTAGATCCACCGGTGTAAGTGTACTTATGCCAGTGTAACTTGCCCAACGCCGACGTACACAGGACGAACACCAGCGTAACCCCCCCCCGACGCCGCACATGTTCAGTTCGGACGCAAGACAGACTCCAGCGCAACTCCGCCAGCGCAGGGGGCATTCCATGGGTGTTGGAATGCCCCCTACACCAGCGGAGTTGCACTGGCATCTGTCCTGCGTTCGAACTGAACATGTGCTGCGTCCGAAGGGGGGTTACGCTGGTGTTCGTCCTATGTGTGTTGGCGTACGGCAAGTTACACTGGCATAAGTGCATTTACACCGGTGGATCTACCGGTGCAAGAGTTACACAGGATTGCGCTGTAACATCCCAATGCTATGCTGGCCTCCGCTGGTGTGACTAGGTCCCATGCCATCACAAATGTTCTGTAAAGCACATTGTGCTAGCATGGAGGCTAGTCGTGCCGATATGGAGGCCAACGGCAGCAGGCCTCCGCCAGTGCAGGAGCGGCGCCTGCTGGAGGCAGATGAGCTTCGTGCCGAGTGGCAGGAAGGTGGGAGAGGGTGAAACGGGGGTGGGGAGGGGGGCCCTGGCTACTCCCCATTACCTGGTTAATGGGCCAGTCTCTGCTCCTCTTGTTCTCTGGACTGGAATAAAGGAGGATGCAAGTGGAGAGAGAAGTGTGGAGGAGAAGAGAACGGTGGGGTAGAGTGTCTCGGTTTTCCTTGTCCACTCCAGGAAGCAGGAAGAAGAGGAGGAGCAGTGGAGGCAAGTGGGTGGCTAGAGGTGGCTGCGCTCACCACCTGCTGTCTGCGGTGACGGCTTCAGTCAGCCTCACAGATGGACCAGCTCTGCTGGGTTGCTTGTGCCAGAGAGCCTCCAGAGACTGAGCTCTGCAGCTCCTGACAAATATACTTCATACTTTTCTTCAGTGATTTGTCAATAGACTTGAGTCTATTGACTTGGACTTGAGTCGGACTCAAGTCGCGTCAATGACTCAACTCGGCGATTGTAAAAGACTCGAAATACTCCGATTTGAGACTTGGAGCCTTTTAGAACAAGTCCAATTTTATTCAGGTTTAAACCCACTTTCCCCATTCAATAGATAGGGACTTGCAACTCACAACCAAAGACTTGGGACTTGGGGGCAAAGACTTGGGACTTGACTTGAGACTTGGACTCAGAGACCTGATCCACATCCCTGCTTTTCTTTGGTATATTCGAAGCAGAAAAAAAAATCCACAACCACCTACAACACCAATTTCTCACATCTGTCAAAAATTAAACCAAATTAAATGAAAACATCCAAACACTTAAGCCAATTATTGATTCATTTCTGCTGAAAATGTCGTGAAAACAACCCACCCATTTAAACATATTAAATCAACCAATAGCCTAATAAAACAGGATCATTTCACAACTCCAAGCAGTGCACAAGTGGAACTTTTTAAAAAAAAATGTTTTGTAACAGATTGGCACAACAGGAAATTGACCCTGCACTGGTTCCAGCCCCCTGAGTTCTGTAACCAGTTGCTAAGGACTCGGCAAGATTGTAACTGCGTGATAGATTTTATTATTTTGTTCAAAGAAAAGTGTTAAGGTTTTATGAAGGGGAGGGAAGTTTTCATCATCTTTTGCTGAAGGATGCTATCTACTTTGTACCCACAAGATCCTTCTGCTGCTTG
This sequence comes from Plestiodon gilberti rubricaudatus, assembly GCA_026170595.1. Classification (NCBI taxonomy): domain Eukaryota; kingdom Metazoa; phylum Chordata; class Lepidosauria; order Squamata; family Scincidae; genus Plestiodon; species Plestiodon gilberti. The sequence goes on from JANXHW010000001.1 coordinate 10,821,186, forward strand.
AAGAACAAAAAAAAATGACTACAGGAACCTGTGATGTTTTATCTCTGATGGGGTTGATGCCAGATGGCTCACCTTACCTGCACATCTCAGGAGGGTGTGGGGTGGCTGAGTTCATGGCCAGAACATGCTTGTGCAGACACCATGTTGAGGAGGTACCTGTACATGGGGATTGTACATGCAGCTGCTGCAATGGGTACATGGGGGGGGGAAGGATCACTTAGAAAGGGTTGCTGCCATTGTACAAATCATAGCATCTCATGTAGATATGATGAATTCATAAAATAGGATCTTTGCATAAGTGTCTCCTGACAGTAACTTCAGAGGCATACTGGGGGGGGGGGCAGTGCAAAATGACACCCCAATTGTTGCGAGATGAAAATGAAAACTGTTTATTGCCAAAGAGACTCTGAATGCTAATGACCTGTGAGCTATGACTTTGGATGAACATGTGCCAGACTGGACTCTATTATGACACAATGCCGCTTGTGTTCCTGCCATGAGCAATGCTGAAGAAAGGTCTCCCCAAGAAGCATGAGGGTAAAACCTGACCAGCTGCCTGACACCATTTTCGCCATGTGTCCAAAAAAGCTCTCACAGAATTTACTCTGCATTCCCCCCCCCCACTGTGATGTTCCTAGAAGAAACAATAGAGGAACACCTGAGATTCCACCCAGCCTTTGTTTTTGTCTTTTAAGTACCGACCATCAAGACAGCCTCCCACTGTCTCCTCTACCCTCCTCCCACTTGTTTGTTTTACCCCAGGTGCACTGAGGTGTCCTATCTAGGAATTCTTTTTCCTGTTTGTCTGTGTACCTGGGGATCCTCCTGGACATGTGCTCAGGTCCCTATAAAAGGCAGGAACAGACTGGAAACCCTCTCTTGGCTCTTCATTTTCCTCCTGGACTGGTACTGGTGAGATTCCTCTGCTCCATCTGGTTTTCCCTTCCCCCCCTCCTCTTCCCTATCTCTTGCAACCCTCCCTCCCCTCTCTCCTCAGTTAGTCACTGATTTGGTTCCTGAACCCAGCTTGTTCAGAACCTGGGAATCATTGTATTTCTCCCCCTTCTCCCAATACCCCCCACTCTTAATTTGACTTCGTTCTCAGTCATTCTGCTAGTCTGACCAGCTCAGACCCAATCTGCTAGTCCTTCTTTTCATTCACTGTTGTGCCAGAACTACAACATTTGCAACAGCCAAGGTGAATTCTCCAGGATTGTTAAGGTGATTATAACCCAAGTAAAACCAGAACCTGATATCTCTCTGCTCTATCTAAGTTTCCTAGTTCTCTGTATGATTGTATTTCTGTATGATTTTCACCTGAATCATTTAGTAAATTTTTGGAAAGCAACCACGTGTGTCTTCAATATTATTTAAAACGGAATTCTGCAAAAGCTGGACTCTGGTATACATAGGTCTAAAGGTCCCAAAACATGCCAAATTGCTATATTTAAAGCTATTCCCCTAATTTCAAGGGCAATTTTGGTAACACCTGTGACATCATAAACCAGAAGTGATGTCAGTAGTGTCGCTTCAGGGGGGGCGGAGCGCTAAGTTCTGCTGTGCTCCGACAGGCATGAGGATGCCCCGCCCCTCACCTTCGGAGCCATTCAGGGCGGCAAAAGTATAGTGCTTTCGTCGTCCTGAATGGCTCCGAAGGCGAGGGGGCGGGGCCGCCTTGTGCCTGTTCATAACGGAGGGTCGGAGCACGGCGGAACTTAGCGCTCTGCCCCCCCTGGAGCAACGCTACTGAGTGATTTCACCGCCCCGCCCCCGGGAACAGTGCCAGCGGTGCAAAAAAGTACCTGGGGGTGGGAGGGCAGGCAGGCAAAACCATTTGCACCACCGTCCGCCCACAAGAATGCCTCCGTGCCACTCTGGAGCCCTCCAGGAGCCTCCAAAGCAGTGTGAAAACCTTGCCTCTGCCACCGATGCGGCGGCTTTGACACCTCCGCTTGCTGCCTGGGCCCCCCCACCCCCCGTCTGACGCTTCTGTGTAACTTCAACAAGCCCAGATCTCTGCCCAAGAGGATATGTGTAGGGAGACACCAGCCAGATCTGCATTGTTTTGTTAGTTTTTATGTAACCAGATACAAATCATGGTTTCAGATCCTGCTTTACAGCCAGTTCTTAGCCATGGTTTAGATATTCAGACATAACACTCATGGTTAATGAAAACAAACCATGGTTAAAGTTATGATTGCATAAAGATGTTTTTGTTTTCACCTTAAATTCCCAAGTTTGTGTTAGTGAGAATAATGTATCTAGTAGTGATACATATATAATCAAGGAGGTTACAATTTTGTCACTGCAAACAATTCTTCTGTTTAGTCTCTTTTTATAAAACACCAAGAAATTGGAGAATAGAATTGTAAAGAAATGGTCTGAAGAGTGTTAGCTATAAGAGTGTCTGAGGACTCAAGCAAAGAAAATAGATATCACTTAAGAAAACCATCAGCGTTAAAATCAGAGCTTCAATAGGCAAATACTTCAATGGGATGCCTTTTTTTGGAAATGTGAATGCAGCTGGAGATATCCTGTTCATTTTTTGTTCGTATTCAGTCTTCATTATGGAGGTACTCGTCTTGCCAATGCAGCTAAGGTTGAGAGGAGGTGAATATTTGAAAAAGAATGGATGCAGTCCTATGTACTGTCCCTGATATACATGACTGATGAATGAAAATGTTTCAGGCCATTCTATCCACGATCCAATTAAACCAACAAGGATTTTGGGGCAGATCAATGACCTGATATAGTGATGTGGAGCAGACACAAATTATTTCAAATATATTTGAAATTTGCCTGAGTCCTCAGAAGTTTTTCAAATGTTGTATTTTAGATGTGAAAGGCCAGGAAAGATACCGGGAAAAGACAGACTGGCTGAGGGCAGTAGCACCTAGTGGTTAATGCTCACAGCACCCTTCTTCCTCTCCTCTCTCTCTCTTTAGTGGGTCCGCAATTGAATGGGGAGGGAAATGAGGAATTCTATCAGCTGCCACCATCCCAGGCTACAGAGACTAGGAAGAGGGGGGCTGCTCTCCTTCCGGGAGAGCTCAGAACCCCAGGGGCTCTTTTTAAAACTCAAATCACAGCAATGCCCAAGAGTGATCAGATGTGACAACTTACTGAATTACCTGTGAATTTGGACGAGGCAGGCAAGGAGTCAGAATGTAACTAGTTTATTAACAATACAAAATAATAGGAATTAAGCATAATGGAGAAAAGGGGGAGTAGGAAAAGAACAAGCATACTGATAGAAAATGACTGAACTTGGCTGGTTGGATGAAAAGAAAATGCTTGCCCAAATTAGATACAGTAACTAGTATTGCCCAGAAGATGGAGCTGGGATAATACTCAAGAAGAGCAAAGCACAGAGCACATTGCTAAGCTAGTGATATTTGCAGTCTGGTTTGGATGAAAAAGAGCAAACAAAAAACAAAAAACAAAACCCAAATACATATAGTGAGGAATACAGTCTCTATGACTAGCTACTTACATTTTCCTAAGAATTCCAGTCCCTGTGCGCTTACTGGAGAGTAAGTGGGTGTGCCTTCCACAAACCAGCTGTAGGTATCCCAGCAGACCAGACAGAGACACACGCAACCAACCCTGTGCTTGAACATAAGTAACTTAGGTTTGGTGACGTCATCAAGTTACCTGACTGGAGAAGTGGAAACCCACCTGGCCATTCCATCCCACCCCTTTACCTAGACAGAGAGGTTCGGCTGCCCAATCGGTAGGCACCTGCCAATCTCAGTAGGAGGCTTGGCTATTCCAGACAAATTCACATGGCTGCAGAGTAATGGAATTTCGAACAATGGACAAAGGCTGCTGCAGGAACTTGTTTCAACAGCTTTTTAGCCTGCTGAGCCAGCACAGAACTTCAGAAGGGTTAAAAGTGTCCGAAAATAAAGAAAAATCTGGAGAAAACAGGGCATTCATCACATGAAATTTTACCTTGAACTTTGAAAGTTTGAGGCTTTTTGACATCTCTTGATAGATTTGGATATGAGTCAAATATGAAATCTCATGAACTGTCAAGCATCTACTACCCTTATAGCTTCAATAGCCTTTATGGCAGGACTCAGAGAGAAATACATCTTTTCTCCTGCTTGTGGGCTTCCCAGAGGCAGCTGGTGAGCCACTGTAGGAAACAGAATGCTGGACTAGATGGGCCTTTGGCCTGATCCAGCAGGACTTTCTTGTGCGTGCCAGCTATCAAATACAATGATTTTTAGTCTTCGACTCTACAGTATGTTAAATGTCCAAAACACTCAAATATGAAATGCTATTGCACACTCGTGCAAACTATAAAACATAAAATGTCATGCACATCAGCGATCACATATTGTCAACTGTCAACTGTCAACTGTTTATTCTTGGCAGCAAACAGGCCATAGGAGTGTAAGGAATGGGCTTTCCATTTCAGAGACATTCTAGGAAATGATGAGCTGCGATACTACCAGTTCCCTGTTACCAGTCAGCACATTCACACGTTCAGTCACCACTTAGTGGTCTCTGCCCAGCAGTGTCACTGGGGTGGGTGACACAGAGTGCAGTGCCTACCTGGAAGAGGAAGGTTGGGGGTGATGCAATGACATATCGCATCATCCCTGACTTACCAGGCTTTCCGCATTGCTGATATGCAGAAATGCCGCCTCCATCCAGCAGGTGTCGGTCTGCCCCGGAACTCTTTGGCGCTTCATGTTCTCGCTGGCCAGCAGTGAAAACACACTCATTGGCGGGCTGCACACTAAACACACCAGTGCGGTCCGCACCCATCGCATTCCCCTGGGCATACCCTTGTCTCTACAATCGTCATTGCAGGTACTTTTCTTTAACTTATTTTTGTACCCCACCTTTCCAATCCAAGAATCAAGTGCCCAAGGCAGCGAGCATAGTTAATCAAAAACTAATGCTACTGTGAATTTGAAAAATGATATACATAATTAAAAAACCCTAAACAACAACACCAGCAGCACAGAGCAGCAGGAAATCATAAAACTAAAAGAGGAGGAATTTACAAAACTGCTCTAATCCTATAGAAGGCCTACTGCAGAAGATCTCCCAATCCACTGCTGCAAGTTCTCTTACGCATCATAAATGTTATGCCACCATTGTGCTTGTCGGAGCCACCAACGCAAACTGCTGGAGGCTCTGAGTGCCTGCCAGAGACAGGCTCAGCCTGTGTTGGAGCAGGTAAGGCGCCTGCGGGTGCGGGTCATGGGCGATTCAGGGGAGGTTTGGGGTAGGGAGTGGGGAGGTCAGGGGCAGTTTGGTATGGGAGAGGTGGAACTCGCAGCAGCACATGCTAGATACTATCCCTGGTTTCCCTGCCAGATACCCTCTGGCCCTGTTTCTCCTCAGACTTACAGCAGACAAATAGCTGGTGTATGTCCAAGGAGAGCCATTGACAGCCATTGAAAGTAAAATACTTTTACTTACCTTTCCCAGGCTGTCTGGTCAACACCCCCCCCCCCAACTATAGCATGCAGCACATGCATTGTCAGTGCGGCTGCATGGCATAAAATGGCGGAGAATAGGATTTGACCATAGGTCAAATATACAAGAAAGTCCTGTATTCAAAAGGTGGTGGAATGTGAACACAGACAGGGACAAGTCAAATTTCACAGGGCCAGGAATTCCACATTCTGGACTTTGCAGCTGGGAAGCAGCTTCCCCTTTTTGTCCACCAACCAAGCACTATTGGGATATGCAAAAATGTCCCCTTTCAGAGCGTAGTGGCCAAGCAGGTTCGTCTGGGGAGAGACCATCTTTTTGGTCTTTGGTCCTAAGCCTGCTAGGATTTTAAATGGGATCACCAGCAGGGATGTGGATCAAGTCTCTGGGTCCAAGTCTCTAGTCAAGTCCCAAGTCTTTGCCCCCAAGTCCCGAGACTTTGGTTGCGAGTTGCGAGTCCCTCTCTATTTAATGGGGAAAACTGGTTCAAACCTGAATAAAATTTGGCTTGTCATAAAAGACTCCAAGTCTCGAGTTGAGTCTTTCGAGTCTTTTACAATCACCAAGTCAAGTCCGAATCAAGTCATTGACATGACTTGAGTCCGACTCAAGTCGGAGTCAGTAGACTCAAGTCTACATCACTGATCACCAGAACTTGAATGAAGCCCGGAAATGAGCTGGCACTCAGTGCAATTGATATCAAAGAGACGTCACAGGCCCCACACGCTGTGTCTTGCTGCTGCATATTGTTTGAACCAGCTGAAGTTTGAATGAGGGATTACTTGATTCTGTGCTCTTTTGTGCTTTTATCCTGCTATTGTGCAGCTCTTTTCTGTATCAATGCTCTCAATTTTTGTCTTTTATTTTTAAAACTATGATTGCACACCACCTCGGGAGCTTCTGCTGAAAAGCAACAGATATAATTTATAAGGAATAGAAATACACAAATGTTCCTTTTTTCTGATTGTATGTGAAGGAAAAGAGGAGGGGAGCGGAGGCTGCATTGGGCTCAGTAAGGAGTGGTTCGCAATGGCCCTTTCTCTTTTGCTCTGTGCATCACTCTGCCTATTGGCCAGACTGGGTTACCTGGAAACAGGTAGTCTTCCTACTGCCACCATCAAGGCTGGGGAAGCTGGACAGAAGGAGGTCGTCTTGGAGAGCCCAGGTCAACAGAAAGCCCCCCCCCCATCCCAAGAGTCCCCTTAGAAAGCAAACAGTAGTGGAACATGAATGATGGTCTGAAGGGGTGTAGTAAACCCACCCCCTCCTGAGTGAGCTTGGACCAGGCAGGTAAAGAAGTTTATTAAAAGGCTGAATGAACAAAGCAATAGGGAGGATGCAGACGAGGATCAAAGCAAGACACATTTGTCTGCTGCACAGTGCTAGCTGATGTTTTTCAAATGTTTTCCTAGGACTTTTAGAACGTTGACGGATTTTCTCTCGCTGCTGTATTGTTCTACTCTGCTCTGGTTACGACTGGCTGTTTGAATCCTTCTGGCTACTGAGAGCACCTGTGCTGAAAGTGGGATAAACACTGTCTATGGATTGCATGCACACCTTTAGCAGAGTGCAACTCTACTGTCGGAAGCTTCCTCCCTGACCGGAAGGGTCCCTGCAAGGACCCCTTGCGTGAGTGGAATGCTAGAGGTGCATATGCAGCCTTTAGACAATGCAACCTGAAATCACACATACTTGAGCTCCATGATGGAAGGAAGTACCGGTAATCCCATGATATATGGACCAGCTGTGTTCCTGAGATGACCTCTTGAGTGGGTCACTCAGCATATAGCTGGTCTTTTCCCTCCCTCAAATCCCTGAGCAAAGTAATTTGCCAGGACAGGTATTAGCTATTTTTAATCTATTTAGTTTTCATCTGAAAGAACTCAATCATGGCTCAGAATACCCTTTGCACTGCTGATATTAGCATTCATATTTCTTAGCTTTCAGGAAAAAGCCAAGAGAGGGAGATAGAGTTGAGCACATTCTCTCCATCCCCCCCCCATCTCTGAAATTGCTTTGATCATCCACTTGTCCCCCTCCCCCTGTCCCCGATTAAGTAGATTGGGTGGCTTCATCAGAAAAGACAGTTTAGTCTCTCTGTATTAGAAGCATAGGGGGAAAAATGGGGAAAACAACATGATCAAGCACGCACTGGGCTAGTGGAATAGCTACTTATGCAGCATGTCAAATAATTTTGTGTTTTCCCTCTTATTGCTGTTGACAGGTTGACTTTTTATCATAATTTTACGATCCAAATGGATTGCTGGCGAGGACTTTCATTAATCCTGAGAGGCGTATGTCAAAATCCTGCTGTTGGCAGCCTTCAGCTTTCCCTGCCCCTTCTGGTTTTCTTCAGAAGGCAAAACTGATGCGGGACACATGCAAAATGAATCTAATTAAGGTTTTCAGCTTTCCCCAAGTTCCCGCTACCAGAATTCCAGAGCATGAGTTTGTCAGTTTCCGACAATGTTCCAGATCTAAGAGAGGGTCGATATTGGCTGATGTGAGCAGGAATTAATTTCCACTTGGCTTTTATCTTCTAATTACTTAACTCAGAAGCAGTGACAGCAACAAAACTCCTTCTGGACACAGATATATTTGCAAACCTATTACTTGACTCAAGATCCCCCAGTTATGGCTAAAGAAACAAGTCATGCATTTGCAAGCAGAATTGCTGTTGTTAGTACAGCACAATCCTAAGCACTCTTACAAGGGAGTAACAGCGCAATCCTGTGTAACTCTTGCACAGTAGATCCACCGGTGTAAGTGCACTTATGCCAGTGTAACTTGCCGTACGCCGATGGACGCAAAACGGAAACCAGCGTAACCCCTCCCGGACGCTGTACACACACATTTCGGATGCAGGACAGATGCCAGCACAACTCTGCCAGTGCAGGGAGCATTCTGGAAACGTTTGGACACCCCCGGAATGCCCCCTGCGCCGGCGGAGCTGCGCTGGCATCCATCCTGCGTCCGAATTGCGCATGCATGGCATCCGAGGGGGGTTACGTTGGTGTCCATCCTGCATCCGTCAGCGTACAGCAAGTTACACTGGCATACGTGCACTTACACCGGTGGATTTATTGTTCCACCGGTGCAAGAGTTACACAGGATTGCACTGTAAATCGCAGTGAGCTCAGTGAGACCTAATTCTCTATAAATATTGCTAGGACTACACTGTTAGCAGTTCAATGGAACTCTTATCAGTTACCATAGAACTGAATGGATGAATACATTAAAAAAGTCAATAACCATATAAGTAAGGGACTACTCACATGATATTTTAACCTTTGACATTTTACACACAAAACGTTTTGGAGCAGAGTGGCTGTTCAGCAGGAATATTTGGAAGCCTGCTTACGTAACTCATGTTATTGCCCCTTTGTGGGTCAAGCTACATCTGATGTAAAACATGGCACTGTAGCTCAGTTTTCCTGGTTTAAAAACACAAAAGAGTTGTTGTATGCTGTATGGGGAGAGGGGATTGATCCAGATGGGGACTGCCACCTGTGGAGATTGGGTTAACCCAATGGTAGGCTTACCAGATCTCCAACCGGGACAGAGTGCTAGACCTTTAGGAGAAGGAATGTGGGCAGGTGTAGCTTGTTAAACCTTAGAGCACAATCCTAGGCATGTCTACTCAGAAGCAAGTTCCACTGAACACAATGGGGCTTGCTTCTGAGTAGACGTGCCTAGGGTTGTGCTCTAAGGTTTAACAAGCTACACCTGCCCACATTCCTTCTCCTAAAGGTCTAGCACTCTGTCCCGGTTGGAGATCTGGTAAGCCTATCCAATGGCAGCTTCCTTAAATAGGTACCCCCAATCTGGATTGGGATTGGGATTGTGGTGGGGGAAAAGGGTAACCTCCTCCCCACATGCCATGGTCCCAATCTAGATCAGGGTTCCCCACCTGTTGTGTGTTTTTTAAGAAGAAGATGGACCTACAATGTCACATTTACTACCATGTGCTTTAACCCTAAAATGGTCAAAGACCCTAAAATGGTCAAAACCCAAAATGGTCAAAGACCACTTTGACCCTAAAATGGTCAAAGACCAGTTAAATTTCTTGTCAAATGGTATTTGGAATTTTTGGGGATAGCTCTGCTCCAGGGAGCAAGAAGTTCCTGCAAAGTGTGCAGACAGTACCAGCTGTAAGGAGTATCCTGCTCAGTCTGCAGGTGAAAGAAGGTTTGTGAGCAAGCTTGGAGTTTATGGACTGGGATTACTGCTAATTGGTTTGCAGGTCCAAACTGCATCCGAGTTACCCAGCACCAGCAAGAGAAGTAACCTCAGGTACTTCTCATCATCATCGGGACTCTTGGGCAGGAGGCCCTTGAGACATTTTAATAGGACTTCTTCAACTTTTTATTCCACCATCTACCGAGCCTAGCCCAGTGAGTCAATGCAATGGATTCTCTTTCTAGAGTGACTCTCCAGTGCTACCACATGATGGACATAGAAGCATCACCTTATACTGGAAGCCTACCAATGGTTCCTTGAACTGTCATGGTTCTAGCTTGTACCAGAACATACCACATGATCTATTGTCTATAACCTACAATATAACAGCATTTGTTCCAGCTTATTCCTTCGAAGCACACATTTTTTTGAGGACACACATGAGGGTATGACCTTTGCAAATGTTTAAAATCTGTCTGATGGTATCTCATGACAATGACTGAATGCCACTGATTGTTAGATGCTTGCAATGTGTCTTTTTGGGAAAGGATCTTTTCTCCCCCCAGAAATCTCTAATGATATACAGGGATCTGCTGGAGTTTTATTACTCTCGTCTATCAAAAGTTATTGTTCTTCTTTTTCTTTTTCTTTCATTAGAGGAAGAAGATATATTTTCCCTTTCTTAGCTGGGAAAGAGTTGGTGTTTTCTTCTTCCAAGTACAAAGGCTTGCATTCTGGGCTCAACCAATCCATGTCTGTGAATCAATGAAAACTGCGCTTCAATGTAAGCAAGTATAAAGTGATGCACATTGGGACAAGAAATCAAAACTTCACATATACGCTAATGGGTTCTGAGCTGTCTGTGACGGATCAGGAGAGAGATCTTGGGGTGCTGGTGGACAGGTCGATGAAAGTGTCGACCCAGTGTGCGGCGGCTGTGAAGAAGGCCAACTCCATGCTCGGGATCATTAAAAAAGGGATTGGGAATAAAACGGCCAATATCATTATGCCTTTGTACAAATCAATGGTAAGGCCACATCTGGAGTATTGTGTACAGTTCTGGTCACCACACCTCAAAAGGATATAGTTGAATTGGAAAAGGTGCAGAAAAGAGTGACCAACATGATTCATGGGCTGGGGCATCTCCCTTATGAGGAAAGGCTACAGTGTTTGGAGCTCTTCAGTCTAGAAAAAAGGCACCTGAGGGGGGACATGATGGGCAGCCCAATCCAACTTAAAGATCCAGTGCTCCGCTGCGGGCTGCCTGCAGCAGGCAGCCCACAGCGGAAAGTCTACTCGCGGAAGGGGACTCTTGTCCCCTTCCCCGAGTGTAACGGCGGCTGGGGCTGGTAGGTCTCCTCAGATTTCCGCCAGCTATTTTGCTGGCGGAAGTCAGAGGAGGCCGTGTAACAGCCCAGCCGCCTTATGGAGCCCGGCAGGGACCGGGACATGGCGGGCGCCATGTCCCCACCCCTGCCCAGGACGGCTAGCCCTATGGCCGCCCTCCCGACTCTGCTGTCCCAACCCCAGATCCGCCATCCCTCTCCCCATCCGCCGCCCTGCAACACCACCCGCTGGATCCAGACCTACTGGGGTCCGCCGGCCATTGGGGTCCTCGGGCAGCGGAGCAGGGCAGGACGGCCTTGCGCCGGCCTGCCCTGCTCGAAAGTAGTCATCAAACATGCTTTACGGCATGTTTGCGACTACTTTTGCTTATTCCGGGTGGCGAATCGCTAGGTCCGCCACCCGGAACTTGAGTCGGATTGCGCTTTGAGACATATAAAATTATGCGTGGGATGGAGAGAGTGAATAGAGGGATGTTCTTTTCCCTCTCGCACAACACCAGAACCAGGGGACATGCATTAAAATTGAGTGGAGGGAGAGTTAGAATGGACAAAAGAAAATATTTCTTCATCCAGCGTGTAATTAATCTATGGAACTCCTTGCCACAGGATGTGGTGAGGGGTTTGGATAGATTCATGGAGGAAAAGTCCATCACAGGTTATAAGCCATAAGCAACCTCCTGGCTTTAGAAGTAGGTTTTTCTCTGTATGCCAGGTGCAAGGGAGTGGCAACAGGATACAGGTATCTTGTGTGCTCCCTGAGGCATCTGGTGGGGGCCACTGTGCAATACAGGAAACTGGACTAGATGAGCCTTTGGTCTGATCCAGCAGGGCTCTTCTTATGTTCTTATGACTGCTATCTTATGCAAAATGAATAAAGGGGTGTTCCCACAACCCCTCCCTCCCATGCATTCAGTGGAAGGGGGAGGGAGATTGTGCCGGCTGGTCACATCCCACCCCACCCTCCAAATACGTTTTTTCTTGGGGAAATGGCAGGGAGGGCAGGGGAGTGGAGGTTGCTGAGAGTAACTGGACAGCTTGAGTGTTCCAATCAAAATACAACTTGAACATTCAAGCAGACCAATTGGTTTGTGGGCCAATCAAGGATGTTATTCAGTTCCCCATGTGGATGGGAGCATTGGACATATTTCTGCTAGATAGTGCAAGAACATGTGTCCCTGGACTAAAGCTGGTGCCCAGGTGCACAAGATTCAAGACTAGGGTAAAGGAGGGGAACCTTTTTCTGTTGCTGTTGTTGTGACAAGGCTCCCCTCTGCTAGAAGAAGACTCTGTAATGTTTCACTGTGGCCACACCTTAGGATGACCATCCTATCCACCTGTGAAACAATGGCCTCAGCCTGGGTGCCTCCTGCATTTTAAAATGAAGCCCTTTCTGCTGAAAATCAGCCTGACTCCAGCTGATCTCAAGTCTCTCATCTTCGACTGGCTCAAGTCCAAGTGGACCCAAGGGGCATAGCCAGGCTGAGTGGCATAAGATATTGGTGGCATCTTTGCTGCTGATAACTGCCCCCTGCCCACCGCGACACGCCTCCCAACAGCCCCGATCCTCACCCAATCCTCCTCTCTGCACCATTATTCCCTCTACCCACCCTCTGACCACCCCCCACATCAAGGGTGGACAACCTTCCACCATGAGGGCCTCTGCGTTCTTAAGAGTTGTGCAGAAGACAGAATTTGGGCAGCTGCAAGTGCTGATGGTGCTGCTAAAGCAGCTGCACCTGCTGAAATGCCCTCACCTATACTATACAACCATTAAAGGGCCAGGAGCATTTCATGTTGAAAGGTTGCCCACCTCTGCCCACTGGCGTCACTGTAGCGTGGCGGGCGGGCCGGGCCGCCGGGGGGTGACGCGCGCCAAGGGGTGACGCGCGTCACCCTCCGGAGGCCGGACGCTCCGAGGCCAGGGAGCGTCCGGCCCGGCAGGCGCTCCAGGGCCTTCTGAAAAGACGAGGCCCTGGAGCGCTTGCGTTAAAACGCGAAAATTGACGATTTTCGCACATGCGCAAACCCTTTTCTGAGGGCAAGGGCCTGCCCTCTTGCCCTCAGGAGGGACTGCGCATGCGCGAAAATCTTCAAAGTTCGTGTTTTAACGCAAGCGCATTGGGCCTCTTCTTTTCAGAAGGCCCAATGCGCTTGCGTTAAAATGCGAAAATTGACGATTTTCGCGCATGCGCAAACCCTCCTGAGGGCAAGAGGGCAGGCCCTTGCCCTCAGAAAAGGGTTTGCGCATGCGCGAAAATCGTCAATTTTCGCGTTTTAACGCAAGCGCTCCAGGGCCTCTTCTTTTCAGAAGGCCCTGGAGCGCTTCCCAGCCGGCTCCCGGAGCGCCGGAAAAGGTAAGTCTATGTAGGGGGGGGTGAGTCGGGGGGGTGAGTCGGGGGGGTTGACGCGCGTCCCCCGCTCTGGGGGGACGCGCGTCACAGTGACGCCACTGCCTCTGCCCCACATCAATGTACTGGTGCTGGGGGAGCCTGAGAAGCCACAACCATCCGGCTGCCACTGCATGCCATTTGTGGTAGCGGGCTAGTAGTGTGTGACAGCAGGTCGTATTTTATTACTTACTCCACAAACCATGCTGTGCTGCCAGGACACAGCAGTGATAGGCTTACCAGATATCCAACTGGGACAGAATGCTAAACCTTTAGGAGAAGGAATGAGGGCAGGTGTAGCTTGTTTAACCATAGAGCACAATCCTAGGCATGTCTACTCACATTTAAACTGAACACAATGGGGCTTGCTTCCGAGTAGACATGCCTAGGATCAGTGGCGTCACTAGGGCGCGCGCTGCCCCAGAGCGGGGCGCGCGCGTCACCTAGTGACTCCTCCCCTGACAACCCCCCTTTATAAATGTTTGGCGCGACCACGCAGCGATTTGGGGGTGGGGGCGACCGATGGGTCACCGCTCCGGGGGCCCCCTCAATCGGGAGAGCCGGCTCGGGGACGTCTTCCCCGGCCGGCTGCCCGGGGCCTTCTGAGCAAGGCCCGCTGCGCAAACGTTATTTATAACGTTCGTTTTGCGCATGCTCAGACTGTTACTGAGAGAAAAGGGCTGTCCTTTTCCCTCAGTAACAGTCTGAGCATGTGCAAAACGAACATTATAAATAACGTTCGCGCAGCGGGCCTTGCTTAGAAGGCCCCGGGCAGCTGGCCGGGGAAGACGTCCCCGAGCCGGCTCTCCCGATTGAGGAGGTGCCCGGAGCCGGCCTGGCGAGGCGCGCGGGAGGCCCCCAGGCGACGCGCGCCTGTGCGCGCGTCGCCTTTCTGTGCGCGTGTGCACGCGCGTCACCTGGTGCCCCCCGCACACCTCGCCACGCCATAGCAACGCCTCTGCCTAGGATTGTACTCTAAGGTTTAACAAGCTACACCTGCCAACATTCCTTCTCCTAAAGGTCTAGCACTCTGTCCCAGTTGCAGATCTGGCAAACCTAAGCAGTGAGCAGCTTGTTTGCTTTGTTTATGGTTTCTTTTTGGTTTGAGAGGGATATGTCTCATAATTCCCCACTGCCCTTAGTTCAAGTGACTTCATCCTTACTAGGAAGCCATTAGTCCAGGCAACCGAAGCTCTTTCTTCTTCTTCCAACCCCACAGTGTAAAGTTACAATTCCCTTTTCCCCCAGCCTCTTAAATGCAGTTTAGTAGAGTTGTTTTTGCAAGGTTAACTCAGATTCTGCTGCCTCCAGAGTATCCCCATGTCACATTGAGAAATAGTCATGTATATAATGACATACTGATGGGAATTGGTGCCATTTTGGACTTAACACATAACTGTTCTTGAGAGATGGTATTTATCTTGTCTGTACTTCCCTTTTAAGAGGAACTCATGTAAGGGAAATGAACACTAAGAAGTTTCCTTACTGATCTATGCCATCCTGTACTCTGAAACTGCTCCTGCAAAGGCTGCTCCACATATTCTGGAGCATGATTCCAACCTACGAATTCCTTGGTACGACAGTATATGAAATCCTTTGACCTAATGCAGGTTTTACTGAAGTTTTTGCTTCTAGGAACAATGTCAAGGGCGATGTTATGCTTGGATAATTTTCTTTTGCATTATGCCCTTATAGTTTAATCATGGACAGTATCAATATTGATGCTAGACAGCCTGCCTGCCTATATCCAGAGGCGTTGCTGGAGGGGGGCAGTACTGTAAGTTCTGCACCGTTCCACTCCCCGTTTACTCCCCGGTACTAGGTGGTACTAGGATGCAAGAAAGCAAAGTGGCTGTCAGATGAGGCTTTACAAATAGCTGTGGAAAGAAGGAATGCAAAAAGCAAGGGTGAAAGGGAAAGATATAAACAACTGAATGCAGAGTTCCAGAGAATAGCAAGGAGAGATAAGAAGGCCTTCTTAAATGAACAATGCAAGGAAATCGAGGAAAACAACAGAATGGGGAGGACTTCAAGAAAGAGAGCTCTTCAAGAAAATTGGAGATATCAAGGGAACGTTTTGTGCAAAGATGGGCATAAAGGACAAAAAAGGCAAGGACCTAACAGAAGCAGAAGAGATTAAGAAGAGATGGCAAGAATACACAGAAGAACTATACAAGAAAGATCTTAATGTTCCTGATGACCACGCTGGTGTGGTCACTGACCCAGAGCCGGACATCCTAGAGAGTGAAGTCAAGTGGGCCTTAGGTAGCATTACTAACAACAAAGCTAGTGGAGATGATAATATCCCAGCTGAGCTACTTAAAATCCTAAATGATGATGCTGTGAAAGTGCTGCACTCAATATGCCAACAAATTTGGAAAACTCAGCAGTGGCCAAAGGATTGGAAAAGGTCAGCTTACGTTCCAATTCCAAAGAAGGGCAGTGCCAAAGAGTGTTCAAACTACCGTACAATTGCACTCATTTCACATGCTAGCAAGGTTATGCTCAAAATCCTACAAGCTAGGCTTCAGCAGTACGTGGACCGAGAACTACCGGAAGTACAAGCTGGGTTTCGAAGAGGCAGAGGAACTAGAGATCAAATTGCCAACATGCGCTGGATCACGGAGAAAGCACGAGAGTTCCAAAAAAACACCTACTTCTGCTTCATTGACTACGCAAAAGCCTTTGATTGTGTGGATCACAACAAACTGTGGCAAATTCTTAAAGAGATGGGGGTACCAGACCACCTTACCTGTCTCCTGAGAAACCTGTATGCGGGTCAAGAAGCAACAGTTCGAACCGGCCATGGAACAACTGATTGGTTCAAAATTGGGAAGGGAGTACGGCAAGGCTGTATATTGTCACCCTGCTTATTTAACTTATATGCAGAGTACATTATGAGAAATGCAGGGCTGAATGAATCACAAGCCGGAATCAAGATTGCCGGGAGAAATATCAACAACCTCAGATATGCAGACGATACCACCCTAATGGCAGAAAGTGAAGAAGAACTAATGAGCCTCTTGATGAGGGTGAAAGAGGAGAGTGCAAAAGTTGGCTTGAAACTCAACATTAATAAAACTAAGATCATGGCATCTGGTCCCATCAATTCCTGGCAAATAGAAGGGGCAGAAATGGAAGCAGTAACAGATTTTACTTTTCTGGGCTCCAAGATCACTGCAGACGGAGACAGCAGCCATGAAATTAAAAGACGCTTACTCCTTGGAAGGAAAGCTATGGCAAACTTAGACAGCATAATAAAAAGCAGAGATATCACCATGCCAACAAAAGTTCGTATAGTCAGGGCGATGGTGTTCCCAGTAGCAATGTATGGTTGCGAGAGTTGGACCATAAGGAAGGCTGAGCGCCGAAGAATAGATGCTTTTGAACTGTGGTGCTGGAGAAGACTCCTGAGAGTCCCTTGGACTGCTAGGAGATCAAATCAGTCAATTCTAAATGAAATCAAGCCTGACTGTTCCCTGGAAGGACAGGTACTAAGGCTGAAACTCAAATATTTTGGCCACCTAATGCGAAGAGAGGACTCTCTGGAGAAGACTCTGATGCTGGGAAAGATTGAAGGCAAAAGGAGAAGGGGAAGGCCAAGGATGAGATGGTTAGACAGCATCACCGATGCAACAAACATGAAAATGAGCGAACTCAGGAAGATAGTGGAGGACAGGAAGGCCTGGCGGGATATGGTTCATGGGATCACGAAGGGTCGGACACGACTTAACGACTGAACAACAACAACTAGGTGGCCCCGCCCCCTCACCGTTGGAGCCATTCAGTGCAGCAAAGGCAATGGGCAGGGAGTTTCCTGCCCGTTGCCTTCGCCGCAGCGGCCACATGGTATGGCTCCGACGGTGAGGAGGCTGGGCCACCTCATACCAGGGAGTAAACGGGGAGTGGAACGCTGCGGAACTTACAGTACCCCCCCCTCCAGCGACGCCTCTGCCTATATTGACTATTGCCAGCCTTGTATTATGGATGATTTCATTGTGACCCCAGATACCTCCAATGGACAAGATGGACTCTGGACAGTGCGTTCCTGAATGTCAGGCCTAGCCCCAAACTCCCTCTTGACCTCTCTTTGCCGTTTCATGTCACACACCTTGGGAAGAGAAGAGAATCCCATGTACAGTATCCACCACCCATTTCCATGGAAAGTAATTACATAACCTTTCCAATGCACTTCCTGTTTATATGGTGCCCACGGAATGCAACCTTTCAGTGTTTCTCATATTTATGATCTTTGCATCCTTCCTGTATCCCTGTAACGATGAAGAAATGTTCCTTGTGCATCTACATTTTGGAGTCACATCTGCATTTTAGCTGTTGCCGTTGCAACCTTCTGGATCAACATCCTCTGCATAATTGAGTAACATCCTCTGTATAATTGCATTAAGGCTTTCCTCAGGAAGAAATGATCTCTTTTAATTGTGTGCCAGGATGGCTTATATATCAGCACCCACCCTCCAGTTACACATCTACACACCAATACAGAAGCCTCTGGTGTCTTTTCAAACTCCCTGGTAATTAGAATAGCAGCCCAATCCTATGCTTCCCCCCTGCTGGTGCAGCTGCGCCAAAAATGGGCATGCTCTATCCAGCGGGGGATGGGGGACAGGACAGATCTGGAGGCCTCCGCAGGGAATTTAAATCCCCTAATACCTGCATAAGCCTCCCGCTCCACAATGGGTCTCCTCGGACCTGTGCTAGAGATTTTGCTAGTGCAAGTTCAAGGAGAAAAAGGGGGTGGGGAAACTGCAGAAAAAGGGGCTAGGCTCCATCGTGCACCATTGCTGCCAGATCCACCCCCTCCTGCAGCCTCCCCTCCCCCATTCCACCCTCCACCTTCCCCGCCATCTTACCTGCCTCGTCAGGTCTCTGCAGGCCTTCCTGCTAGCACTCCGGCAACATGCTGCTCAGTGCGCTACTGGAAAGTGCTTTATGGCTACTTTTCAGCAGCTGCCGCCAGTAGAATGCGCATTCCCCTGGTGGCTGAAGCCCATAGAATCGGGCTGTAGGACACCTACTGTATGTCCTGAGCTGCATATAAGTACCCCTCCAACATACCTTTTCATAAAAGAGCATTTTGAATAACAAAGCATATTCTATCTTGGTGCAACAAGGCTTTGTGTGTGTTGTGTCAAGTTAGGGTCTCCACTCTGCTCAGAACCTCTGAACCTCTCAGAGCAAGGCTTCTCATGCACACCAGAGTCAGACAGATATAATTGCTCTTTAAACAAACATCCTGTCCCTCTGTCTCTCCCTCTCCTTTCCCTGTTTTAGCCCAATCCTAACTAAACTTCCCTGCCGATGCAGCTGTGCCAATGCATACTGTATCTGATGATGGAGCGGCAGTAGTGGAGGTATCCTCATGATAAGGGAAGGTTCCTTTACCTTGGGGCAAGGTTCTGTTGCCCCAATAGGTCTCCTCGGATCTGTGCCAGCCATTTTGCTGATGCAGAATCAAGGAGAATGGCGGGGGGAACTGGGATAGGATCTAATCCTACGTTTGAGTTGCTTGTGAAGGTGTCTGCCTGTCTAAGATTGGATTTATATTTCAAAGGAAAAGCTATAAAAACAAAGGATTTAAGGTTATAATGGCTGCCTACCCATTCACAGCAGACTGACTCATCATCCGTCTTTCTGTGCAGAGGCATGTAGAAACCATTACAGGGTTTCCATTTGATGTTTAAGTGTATAGTGGATGACATTTTCCCATATAGTGGTTTGGGCTTTCAAATAGCTTTGATGTTTATACGTTAATAAATCTGCAAATTAATGAAGTAAACAGCTTTTGTAGGTGTCAGTTTAACAAACAAGCCATTAAAGCAATTTACAGCTGGTGTCACGTCAAAGAGTAATTTTCCAAGATACATATCTAATGGCCCAATCCTATTTGGATGCCATGCTGGTGTCAGACGGGTGCCGGCACGACGTCCATCTTATCCTTAGCCCATTCTAGCAATGCCACACCAACGGCACTGTGATGCCACATGGGTCAAATGCCAACCCTGTCCTGGCAAAGCAGTGTCGGTTTCCCAGTAACACCCCCAGCATCCATGGGAACACGGACCCAGCCTGCTCTCTGCGGAGTGGTGTCCTGACAGCATCGCGGCATCGCCATGACATCGGTGCGTCATCGATGTGACATCCCTGTGTCATTGCTATGAAGTTGCTGCGTTATCGGTGTGATGTCCAAGGATGCCCCAAGGACACTACACAAGAATGCCACTGCACTCCCAACCTCCAGTGGCATCAGCGGCAAAAGCAAAATTTGCAATTACATTAAATAACTACAACCCCCCAAATGCAACCAATACAATAAAATGCTGTTGCTGAAATTTTTCATGTCTTTTTAAGACCCAGTCCTATCCTTGAGTCACACCAATGTATCACCACATACACCTGCACAACGACAACCCCGCCAGTGTCCCGTTCTCTCCCCTGGCAAAAGGTTCCTTCTAGCTGGCAGATGGGGACTTGAACGTTTGCCATGGAGGTGCTTGTGTGTCTGTTTCACATGGCTGCCCTCTTCCAAAGGAGCTGCCTTTCTGCCTGTGCTATGTACTGCTCAAAAGGTATTCTTTGGATGTTTGTGTTTATATGGGTGGGTTGGGGGGGGGCTTGACCCCTGGGTGCAGGGGTTTCTAGCAGTTCTTTGTTTTTGCCTTTTTTCGGTTGATGTCACTGTGACTCCTGTAGGTGAGGTACTGTGGGGTACTGTGGCATCCCTATGTTGTGTGTGTGTGTGTGTGTGTGTGTGTGTGTGTGTGTGTGTGTGTGTGTGTGGTGTGTCCTTAGGGCATCTCCCCATGATGATTGAGGTGGTGCCAGTGTGGGGGGCTGATTGTAAGCAGTGATTGTGTCATGCAGGTGATATGCTGACAGAACACAGATGTCACACGGATGATGTGTCGATGTCACGGTGATGACACACTGATGTCAGGGCAATGATGTGCTGCCTTCAGGACACTGTTCCGTGGATAGCAGGCTGTGTCGGTGTTTCCATGGATGCTGGGGGTGTTACTGGGAAGGGTTGTGCCAGCGTTGCTTTACCAAGGCAGGCAGGCTTGGCATTTGGCCTTTGCTGTGCTACCCTGTTTCCCCCAAAATAAGACCAGGTCTTATATTAATGTTGGCTCCAAAAAACGCAGTAGGTCTTATTTTCAGGGGGTGTCTTATTTTTTAATGTATGGTACAACAATTTACATTTATCCAAATGCATATTCTTCTGGAACATCGTCATAACTCTCCAAACCCCACATTCCGGCCTGAATTTCTTGTGACTCCATTGCCTGTAGAACCATTGGCCCAATCTCTCATGTCCAGCAATAGAGCAGGCGAGTATTGGCAGGCGAGCTCCAAACTACTGGTAGGTCTTATTTTTGGGGTAGGTCTTATTTTCGGGAAAACAGGGTAGCATCAGTGTGGCGTTGCCAGGATAGTTTTAGGATATGATGGATGTTGCGCCAGTGTCCATGTGACATTGGCCTGGTGCATTTAGAGCTGAATTAACATTTTGAAGAAAAAAAAAGAAATTCATTGGCATTTGAAATGTTGCTATATATATTGAAATTAAAACTAGATTTCAAAATTTGACATTTGGGTTTTGAAATAGAAAATTCACTACCAGGTACTCAAGGAGATTTCTAGATTGGTGAAATGAATGGGAATAGGACAAAACTTACTAAATGCTGTAGTATGTTACCTGTGACAGACTGCCAAATATTGATTACTCATCAAGTGTTGATTGATTCATGTCAAATACTGACTGCTCCTGCTCAGCAACTGATTGTCAAATAGTGATGTCATCTGCTAGATACTGCTGAGTACTTTAAAAAATGGTTGAAAATTAAAGTGAAAAACCATATACCAGTATTTATAAAACATGCTGGAATTGTAATGAAGCATAAAGATACACAAATATTATGCAGAGTAACCAAACATCCATCCAGATGTTATTCCCATTTCTAATATGTAAATGAGTTCCACAAATTAACCACACATTTATCCTCGTTCGAATCGTTAATCATTCTCATGTTATCTATAAGAGTTACAACAATTCAATTAATCAATTCATTAAGGCCTGATGAAATAGCATCTGCTGGTATAATTCTCTTCCAGTATGCTGTAAAGGGCATCCACATTTCTTGATACTGTTCCAATGCTTTCTGGTTCCCATCTCAACATTGTCTTATTTAAGTGGTCTTGCTCATGAGCATGGCATGCAAAAGGTTTCTTATCCACATTGATATCTTACCCTTCTGACCGAGCCACCACATAATAATAATAATAATAATAATAATAATAATAATAATAATAATAATAATAATAAACACCAGTATTTATATACCACCTTTTCTTTGGTCTTTCTCCTTTGACTTTAATTCAAAGGCGGTTTACATGGGCAGGCTTTCTAACTCCAGTGGCGTACTCAGCCCTCCCGGCGCCTGGGGGGGCGGGGGTTGGAGCGCCCCCGTCGCTCCGCGCCCCCCCAAGCAGCTGAGCTCGGGGTTGAGCAGCGCGGCACCGGACTGGAGCCCCCGGAAGCAGCACGCCCACTCAGAAAGGCTCTGCGCATGCGCGAAAAGGAATAAACGGCGCTTTGACGCGCAGGACCTTCTCAGAAGGCCCTGACCGCTAAACTGAGCGGTCGCTGGGAGTAGGGCTTCTCCCGGCTTCGGAGCAGAGCCTCCGGAAACCGGTGACGCTTCTGAGGGGCGCGCCAGCTGGGCTCCGGTGCTGCGCTGCGCTGCGCAGCCCCGAGCCCGGCTGCCGTGCCCCCTGGAAGCTCGGCGCCTGGGGTGGAGCACACCTGCTCCCCCCATGATAGGACGCCACTGTCTAACTCCCAAGGGTTTTTTACAACACAATAATGTTCTAATCTTTCGTAGAACCCTTCATTCTAGATGTTTCTTTCACAGTCCAGCTCTCTCTCTCTCTCTCTCTCTCTCTCTCTCTCTCTCACACACACACACACACACACACACACACACACACACACACACACACACACACACACACACACACACACACACACACACACTTCAGCTGACAGGCAACCTTGACTCTCACTCAAGTGCAGCTGCAGTTCCACTCCCCCACAGAGGCTCTGCAATTTATCATCTCGGCGTGCCGGCAGCTCTCGGACAGACGCAGACACTTCCGGCCGTCTTGAACTGCCGTCCTTCAGGCATATATGAGACGATCACTCTACCAACTGAGCCAGACATCCTGTCCACATATTTGCCACACTATTCTGGTCAAAATAATTTGAATCATAGAATCTTAGAATCATTGAATCATAGGGCTGGCAAGGACCAACAAGATCAGGTCCAACCGACCCTCTGACAATGCAGGGTGTCCACAGCTACAACATCCCTGATAGGTTTGCCCTGGAGAGCTCTAACACTCAAGAACTAGAGAGCCTTTAGAACAAAAACCTCGTACCTTATTTAAAAGCAGCTGCTTTGATGCACACAAACAACACCTCTGACCTAAGACATGTGCAGAGTATATTTTACTAAGTTTCTATTATTATTATTATTATTATTATTATTATTATTATTATTATTAACAGTATTTATATACCGCTTTTCAACAAAAAGTTCACAAAGCGGTTTACAGACAAAATCAAATGATTAACTGGCTCCCTGTCCCAAAAGGGCTCATAATCTAAATCTATTCTCCTTTGACATCTGGTTCTGCAATGAATAGAACTCTGTGTCTATTGACAGCATGCCAGAAGCTGTGTGGCCAGAAGTGCTCAGGAGTTTTCGCAATTCCTCTTATTTTTATGACAGCATTTCTGTATGTTAGAATATGGGGTCACCACTGAAACACCAGGATGGTGTAGTGGTTTGGGAGTCGGACTTAGACCTGGAAGATCCAGGTTCAAATCCCCGCTCAGACACGAAGCTTCCTGGGTGACCCTGGGCCAGTCACTATCTCTCAGCCCCACCTACCTCACAGGGTTGTTGTGAGAACAAAAAGGAGGGGAGGAAATATGTACACCACTCTGAGCTCCTTGGAGGAAGGGCAGGATAAAAATGTGAAAAATAAACAAAAAGATTGTATGAAAGGTGGCGGTTTAGTGTAGAGAAACACACGTAGGGTGCATGTTCCTCTGTGTGTGTGTGTGTGTGTGTGTGTGTGTGTGTGTGTGTGTGTGCGCGCACACACACACGTGCGCGCTGGAATATTACTTCATTTGCATTTCTTTGCTCATTGCTGCCTTCAACTGGGGGAAGGCAGTTGCTTTTCTCCTGGTGGAGCTCCAATACTGGAAGGGAAGTATGTCATTTGTATTGGATTTTCAGATGGGAGAAGAATTCTATACCTCCACCTGGCTACCTCTCTGCTTTAAATGCCCCCCCCCCATTTTTAACTAATGTGGCATGACTCATGTTCTAACACTCAGATCACTCCAGTATCGCACAAAGTGGCCCTTTTGTTGTTGTTGTTGTTCAGTTGTTAAGTCATGTCTGACCCTTCGTGATCCCATGAACCATATCCCGCCAGGCATTCCTGTCCTCCACTATCTTCCTGAGTTCACTCATTTTCATGTTCGTCGCATCGGTGATGCTGTCTAACCATCTCATCCTTTGCCTTCCCCTTCTCCTTTTGCCTTCAATCTTTCCCAGCATAAGTTTCCTTGAGGCTTGAGGTTGGCATTTGTTGGGGATAGAAGGCCAAAAATCCCCTTCCATCCCAAGTACGGTAACTACACCTGGTTTTTTGTCCTTGTGTGTCATCCTTGCATGGTGCACCCATTTTCCCGCAGCTCCTCAGTCAGGCCTTTAACTTTCTGTCTGACCAGTATCTCTGAACCACCCAGGCCTGGTCCCTTATCCTGATCCCTTGTGTGAGTTTTCCCTCAGCCAAACTGGCCTTCCAATAATTAATTTTGAAGTTCATAAACTTCATGTGACACCTCAGGAGTTTAGACAACAGTCACTGGAGGTGATAAATGAACGCGCGCGCGCGCACGCGCACACACACACACATCGAAATCAAGCTTTTTCCATTCCTTCGAAACTGGGGGAAACTGGCAGTGTTATTTTCACTAGCTTCAGGCTAAAAGGAAGATAACAGTGGCCACACAGCTGAGAATACTAAGTTCAGGGCCTGATGTTCTACTGATTGCAATGGAACATCCATTAAAACTTCAGCATAGGAACATTTTGACATGGGGAAGTCAGTAGCGATTTCAGATAAAATTTGAAGGGGAACAAAACATCTCCCAGATCTCCCCCAATCTCCCTGCAGCTCACTCACCAAACAAATGCAGTAATCATATTAAAATGACACTGCTATTAGCCATAGAGAAGGCCGGCAATTAGCAATTAGCAGGAAAATGGTAGTAAGAAAACAAACAATGAAACTAAGGGGGAAGAAAATGTGGGGGGAGGCAGAAGGAGAGCAGAGCATCTATATAATCAGCAGTCTTCTGCTAAAAGTAATAACAGAAGGTGCTGCCCTTCTGGCCCCTTATCGTTTGTAGAGGGAAATATTAGGATGGGATTTTATCATTTTTAAGAAGTGTTTTGTTTTGGGTTAATGGTGTTTTCCAAAGTCAGTGGGAGTTTGTGCATCTCTCGCAATCAATGGCAGGTGTATAATAAATGCTTTCGGGCAGGGGTTCTCAACCTTTGGAGGCCTGAGTACCCCCTATCACGATCCAATTTTCTGAAGTACCCCCTGCTAATTAATTGCTAATTAGTTGGATTAATCAATCAATTAATTAGCTAATAAATCATTAAATAAAAAGTACTAAAACAATTTTAAATGTAAAAAAAGTCTTACTTAACACTCTCTCTCTCTCTCTCTCTCTCTCTCTCTCTCTCTCTCTCTCTCTCTCTCTCTCTCTCTCTCTGTGTGAGAGAGAGAGAGAGAGAGAGAGAGAGAGAGTCAGTCAGTCAGACAGACAGACAGACAGACAGACAGACGGGATTGGATTGGAAGTTCTAATTAACTACTGATTGATGCTGATAAGGGGCAGGCTCTGGCGTACCCCCTGCCATTGGTCCACGTACCCCTAGGGGTACTCATACCACAGGTTGAGAACCCCTACTTTAGTGTTATCGAACTTTGCAACTCGCATTCCTTTGGACAGGAAGAGCAGTGAACCCCTGGAGACGTTATGGAGCCTCCCCCTGGTGCCGAGACAAAGGGCCAGCAAGTTCACCTGGAAATGTATTGACTTCCCTAGGGATACCCGGGTGCAACTCAAAGCACCTATGCACACCTTCCACATTGGGCATGGAGCTTGGGCAGGTTGGAACCTGCCACTGCAAATCTATTTCCCCCTCCACGTGTTCACTGACGGTCAAAACTGCACATTATTTTGAATGTGTACTTTGATCCTTCTGTGCTTGTTTTGAGAACAACAATGTGCAGGGTGCTGATCTAAATTGGTACTACACGACAGGGGGGGGCTTTCCCTCTCCATAGTCCCAAACTGGATCAGCCCCCTCCCTTGATATGTGCTGCAGCTGTTTATCCCAATAGAAAGTTTGGGAGTATTCTCCTTGAATAAAAAACATGCACAGTCAGGGACTCCAATCTGGATCAGAATTGTGGTGGGGGAAACGTTAAACCCCTCCTGCACTGTGGCAGTGGCGTCGCCAGGCGCCCCTGCTTATGGGGCCGCCCCCCGACGCCCCCAATAAAACTGTCAAAAATTTTAGGTTTCGGTTTCGAAACCTATTTTTGACAGTTTTTTTGGGTTTTTTTTTTCTTTTTTCGGGCGATTTTAAGTGTAAAAAAGGGATGTTTAACGTGTATGTTTGCTTTGCAGGCACTTATCTTGTATATGGGGCGTTCCAGGACGTTCCTGCGACGATCTTCTTCCTGCGCCCGGGCTCAGCTTCTCCCTGCGCCCGGGCGCGGACTCTGTAACGCCCCCAGCAGCGGTTTCCGGAGTTTGCGCATGCGCAGACCCACGGAGTTTCCAGGGACGTTCTGGGCATGCGCAAACTCCGGAAAGCGCTGCTGGGGGCGGTACAGAGTCTGCGCCCGGGCGCAGGGAGAAGCTGAGCCCAGGCGCAGGAAGAAGATCATCGTGGGAACGTCCTGGAATGCCCCATATACAAGATAAGTGCCTGCAAAGCAAACATACACGTTAAACATCCCTTTTTTACACTTAAAATCGCCCAAAAAATCGCCCGAAAATCGGAAAAAGGGGAAAAACATTGAAATTTAAGGAGGCCCGTACCCCCCGCCGCACCACCGCCCCATATCTGGCGACGCTACTGCACTGTGGTCCTGATCCAGATGGAGGGGTTGCCACCTGGCATAGCCTATTTTTGTTGAAAAAAAAGCACAGTAAGCACTGCAAAGTATATGCTTTGCAGCCTAATTCTGTCTAGCAGGTTGCGCCCACTGCATCCTGTGCAGGATGGGGCCTGTGCCGGCAGAGCCAGAGGCCTCCTTGGGGTAAAGGGACATTTATCCCTTTACCCCGAGTAAAGCCCCAGCCACCCCAATGGGTCTACTCAAATGTGCACCAGCTATTTTGCTGGCACACATTCAAGCTGGCCTTGTAACACCAGCCAGACCTGGGAAGGGGGATAGGATATGGTGGAGGAGGTTGCCGCCGATCCCTCCCCCCTTCCTGGGCTCGGCTGACCCATCCCACCTCCAGAAACACCCTGTTCTGCCCTCCCCCACCCCTCCACAGGGACGCACCTCTCTGCTGCGGTATCAATCCATCCTGCAGCACCAGAGGAGAGGCACAAACCTCTCGACAGGCACCCCTTACTCGTCGGGTACTGCAAACGTGTTTTACGGCATGTTTGCAACCCCTTTGACCAGCGGAGTGATTGTTCCGCTGGTCTAAATGTGGAGAGGATTGTGCTGCAACGATGTAGTTTGACCCTGAATTAATTATTTTTATGTGAAGAGGGCTCAAGGAACTCATAACAAGAAACTACTGGCCCAATTGTACATATCTAACTCCAGTATCTGCATCTGTCAACAAATCTTCAGATGCACTTTGATCATGTTCATATATTTGCATTATTTGGTCCATTATGGTTAGCTCATTTCAAGGTTGATTAATTCACTATCCATTAGCCTAAGCTTGAAATTAAAAAAAAATCTGTTATAATTGAACACCCAAATTACGTATCCTTCATTATATAACAATAGCCTGAACTATTGCAGGCTATTGAATTAACAGATTAAAGTCTATCCAGTTAATGCATTATTAAAGTAGCAAATATTAGACGTGCCATTCATCAGTTTCTGAGAAAGTTGACAATCTTCTTACATTTGCAGAGTTTTCTAATGAAATATGAATCTCCCAAAATGTTTATTTTGCTTGGAAAAAATTAATATTTGGCATTGCTCACATTTTCCAAGCGTCAAAAGATTGTAGTCTTCCAATGCAGTGCACTAGCAGACAGTTCTGTGGAAGAAAAGGCAGCCCAGCATGAGGCCAGTCCGTGCTCTGTTGATACTTCACCACATACCTAGCACACAAATGCAATGCAGCATTAGTTGTTATTGTGTACGTCTTGAATGTGACTCTCCAGGGCAGCAGTTGGTGACTTCACTTATGAGCGAACAAGCACTGAGCGTTTGGGACCACAGACTGTGGCAGTGGAACCACTGGCGTTGCTCGAGGTGAGGCAGAACGGTAAGTTCCGCACTGTAGTAACCTCCGCTTACTCCCCGGCACAAGGTGGCCCCGCCCCCTCGCCGTCAGAGCTATTCAGTGCGGTGAAGGCAACATGCAGGGAATTTACTATGCATTGCCTTCGCCGCACTGAATGACTCTGACGGTGAGGAGTCGGGGCTGCCTCGTGCCGGGGAGTAAACGGAGGTTAGCACCGTGTGGAACTTACCATTCCGCCCCACCTCGAGCGACGCCACTGAGTGTAACCCAGGTAGAGATGGGGTCCCATGTGAATTTCTCCACAGACCTTGGTCTTACCTGGTCTTATTTTCAATGTGGAACCAATGGGCAGCCAAATCCTATGCTGGCCTCCGCAGGTGTAACTAGGCTCCACGCCTTTGCAAATGTGCCATAAAACACATTGTGCTGGCATGGAGGCCAGTTGTACTGGTGTGGAGGCCAATGCTGGCAGGTCTCCATGCTTAAGCCAGAGCTACATTGCACGTGTTTGCGTTCCGTATGTGTCTGGTGTCCCGCCCCCAGGTCAAACAACGAGCTATGATTGGCTGAATGAAGCTGGGCTTGACTTTGGCTGTGTTTACATCAAGTTCAGCTAATCAGAGCCCGTTGTTTGACCTGGGGGCGGGACACCAGACACATACGGAATGCGAACACGTGCAATGTAGCTCCGGCTTTACTCAAAAGAGCTACTCGTGCCTCAGGCTTACTTCTGAGTAGACATGCCTAGGATTGTGCTCTAAGGGTTTAATAAGCTGCACATGCTCACATTCCTTCTCCTATAGGCACTCTGTCCCGTTTTGGATCGCAGAGGCGTTTCTACGGTAGGGGCCCTACCGTACGTCTCCTGCCTGTTCGCCTTCTCTGCGTGGAATGGCTCCGACAGCGAGGAGGCGGGGCCTCCTTGCTCCAGTTTGTAAACATGGTACTAGCACGGGGCGCAACTTATGGTAGGGCCCCTACTGTAGAAACGCCTCTGGGATCTGGTAAGGCTACTGAGAGATAGTGACCGGCCCAAGGTCACCCAGGAAGCTTTGTGGCTGTGGCTGAGTGGTCATTTGAACCTGGATCTTCCAGGTCTACGTCCACCACCAGAACCATTAAACCATCCAGGATGTCAGTCAGTCAGTCAAAATACAAAATTCAAACAACTTCTGAGGGGCACGCAGCACTAAAGGTTTTTCTGAAGAGTCAAATTTCTGCAATATGCCCAAAAGTGAAGTGTGGGGACTTGCCTGGCTTACACAGGAAGAGTGTTAGAAAGAGCTGGTACCATCACCAGAAAGACCTTGTAAATGTTTGCTGAACCTGACTTCCTCCATAGGTGGGATAAATGTGTAATACAGGGGTGGGGAACCTATTTGCGGTGGGGGGCCATTTCCCCATTGGGAAAATTGGCCGCGGGCTGGCCAATTGGCCGGCCGAACATTTTGCCCCCCCACCGCAAATTTGACACCCCCCCGCAAATCTACCGTTCTAACCCACCCACCCACCCACGGACCACTCTCCCTCCCTCCCTCCCTCCCTCCCACCCACCCACCCACCCACCCACCCACCCACCCACGGACCACTCTCCCTCCCTCCCTCCCTCCCTCCCACCCACGGACCACTCTCCCACCCATGGCCGCTTAACTGAGGCTCCGGGCGGCGGCGGCGGCAACTGCTGCTGCCGCCTTCCCGCGTCAGCTCCAGTTTAAATCAGCCTTTCTGTAGCTGCGCAGATCTCCATTGAGGCCGAGAGGGCAATCTCTCGGCCTCAACGGCAATCTGCGCAGCTGCAGAAAGGCCGATTTTAAAGGGACTAGGCGGGCGGTGGAGCCTCCGGTCCCGCGGGCCGGATCGGTCAGGTCCCGCAAGGGCCGGACCGGATCGACCCGGCCCGCGGGCCGGAGGTTCCCCACCCCTGGTGTAATACATAAAACAAAATGTACTTGTATCTATGGGTCAAAAAGCCTCCCCTAAGCCTCTGAGTTCCCATCTGGGGCAGCAATGGAATGCAGAACTTTCCTCTCTCTTCAGCCTAGGATCTGGGCAACAGATGTAGGAGATTTCTCCTTTGTCTGCTGCATACATCTTCCCCTTCCCCCTTCCATCACCTGGTAAGCCATGGGGGTGCCTACCCAAGAGAAGGGGGGGAGCAGCACGGTGCTGCCAGCACCCCCAGCCAATGGCATTCACACTACAGTGTTAGCATAAAGGAGAACTCTCCTCCATCTTCTATCCAGACTGGGGTGGGGAGCTGGCAAGTGTATGCACATGCACATGCAAAAGGGGCCCCCAGGGCTTGAGCCCAATGTACCTGCAAAAGCTGGCACCAAGGCTATAGATTGGAAGGGGAAACACACACACACACACACAGAGCGAGAGAGCGAGAGAGCGAGAGCGAGAGCGAGAGCGAGAGCGAGAGAGAGAGAGAGAGAGAGAGAGAGAGAGAATGAGAACAATTGCAGCTTATTTTTTTAAAAAAACATTGATTTTAATCTTATGGCACACACAAATGCAAACAAAAAACAAGCAAAATGGTCAAGACGTTTCAGCTTGTGCCCGTGGGTGCCAATCTTGCCAAAGTTATGCACATTCAGTTTTCTTTGATTTCAGGTTCTGTGCACCTGCTATTGAAAGGCAGGAGCCCTTTTTCTATTGGTTGCTGGGCAGATTTTCTGTTCCACAATGTGGAAGAAGCCACATACTGTTGTGTGTGTGTGCACGTGTTGGAGGATAATTAGAGACAGTAGGATAAGTGGTGCATGGCTGAAGACCTTGATTTTCCAACAGGCTGCTTAATGATGCTTTTTTTGTTTCTCTGATTGTTTCTCTGATTCTCAATTGGTTTCCCCCTCTTACTATGCATGACCTTGTTGTTTTTACTTATTAATTAGTTGTCTTGTGTGTTTCCATTCAAGAAGTGGAAAAGTTGAAGGTAGGATAGAAAACTTCACAGAAAGAAAGAAAATGAGGGGCACCTGGAAGTGAAGTTGGGGTCTGAGACACAAAGCTGGTGGCAGCAACACTAGACTCATAAGAACATAAGAAGAGCCTTGCTGGATCAGGCCAAAGACCTATCTAGTCCAACTTCTTGTATCACACAGTGGCCCCACCAGATGCCTCAGGGAGCACAAGACAACAAGATAACCTGTTTCCCGTTGTCACTCCCTTGCACCTGGCACAGAGAAAACCTACTTCTAAAGACAGGAGGTTGCTTATGGCTTGTAACCAGGGATGTATCTAAGTAACTAGGTCATGGGTGCGAGTGCGAGTACGAGTCATTTTTGCAAGAGTGCGAGTCCGAGTGCGAGTCAGTGTCAAAATGTTTGGGCAAGTACGAGTCAAGTGCGAGTCATTTTTGCACGAGTGCGAGGCGAGTACGAGTAAGGCCAG
Source organism: Plestiodon gilberti rubricaudatus (assembly GCA_026170595.1). Taxonomy (NCBI): domain Eukaryota; kingdom Metazoa; phylum Chordata; class Lepidosauria; order Squamata; family Scincidae; genus Plestiodon; species Plestiodon gilberti. The sequence continues at coordinate 10,852,580 of JANXHW010000001.1, forward strand.
AAACCACGAGTCACAAGTCACGAGTTGAGTCACTTTGGGGAAAATGGCTTTTTCCCCTGAAAATGGGGTGGGTGGGTGTCTGTGTGTGGGTGGTGTGTGGGGACCTCTGAGACTTTTAAAGCACCCACTTGGCTCCCCCTATGCCCTTTCCCTCACCTCTCAGTTTTGTCACCACCCATCTGTTTTGGGAAAAACAAGCGTGTCTACATTCAAACCATTTATTATTCCCTCCCTGCACCTTGCCCTTGCTGAGCCGAGCATCCCTTGGGCTCAGAGTTTTGGTCAATGAGGAAGAACTGCTGCGGAAGCTTCGCCTTCCCTCACTCCTCCCCACCCCTCACGCTTGGAGTTGTGGCCAATGCCAAACAGACAGCAACAAAAGGGGGGGGGACTCAGAGCCAGGCTTGTTTTCCCACCCCCTTGAAAACCCTTCCTCCCTGCTGCCCTCCTCTTCCGAGGTCTCCACTGGGCCTGCCTGCCTGCCTGCCTGTGTTGATGCTGGCCATTAAAGGAAAATGACTTGGAAATGGCAAGTCGTTACCCCCACGAGTGCAAGTCAAGTACGAGTCCAGTGGGTCACGAGTGCGAGTGCGAGTCAGTGGGTCACGAGTACAAGTACGAGTACGAGTCAGGGAAAAAGTGGCTAAGTCACACTTGCGAGTCGAGTCATTTGACTCGAGTCCCCATCACTGCTTGTAACCTGTGATGGTTTTTTCCTCCATGAATCTGTCCAAACCCCTTTTAAAAAGGCATCTAGGCCAGGTGCCATCACCACATCCTGTGGCAAGGAGTTCCACAGATGAATTACACGCTGGGTAAATAAATACTTTCTTTTGTCCGTTCTAACTCTCCCTCCACTTAATTTTAGTGCATGTCCCCTGGTTCTGGTGTTGTGCGAGAGGGAGAAGAATTTCCCTCTATCCAAGAAAGACTCAAGAAAGGGGTCTGTTGTGATGTGGGTAGTAGGATAGGGAGTGTCCTGGCCTGGGACTTCCAGCAGGTGAGCACCTGTGAGAGAGCCGGAACATGAAAGGCCCAGGGATCTGCTGTTCACTCTCATGGGAAAGAGGAGTATGAGGGCGTGCAGGGAAGCGGAGAACAAAGCATGCTGGGAACTGCAGCTTTTCTAGCGAGCAATGAGGTGGAAAAATTAGGAACTTTTTACTCATGTCTGAAAGCTGCTGTCAATCAGGTTGATCTAAATCTCTTTCCAGAATAAATGCATGTTTAATTTTGAGAGAGAAATTGACAGGAAGCCTCCCAGAAGAGAGAGCTTTTGGGTGTGATTTTTTTTTTTTTTAGTTGCCTACTGACTCCATAATCACAGTCATGACTCGTAATATCCATCAGCGGCGGAGCGTCGTGAGAGCTTTCGTTTAACCAGCCGATTCAGCATTCTCTGTGCGGATGTTTGCAGCCAGACCTGCCAAAGAAAAGCCAAGAGATGCAAGATATGTGCGAACGTGGGCTACAACTTTATTAATACATTTAAATTTAACAATGATCTGGAATTTGTCAATCAAACTACAGTATAGTGTGGGCACAAGTCTCACGGCTCAGGATGTACTCGAGAGGGGAGCGACTGCCCCCCTTTAACAAGTGAGCTAATCAGGATCTGAGACCAGTAGCAGTTCCCTGACTGTGAAGGCTCTTCAACCCCATGCAATTGACTACATGGGCAGCCAAATCCAGCGTAAGATCCGCTGCAATGCGCAAATCGCACTGTGCTGGATCCCATGTGGGATTGGGCCTGCACCGGTGAAGCTGGAACACACCTCGGGGGAAAGGGACGTTTGTCAGCCTGGGAGAGCTGACGAGCATCCAAGGAGGCTCATTGGGGTCTCCGGCGCTTACACTGGGGGAAGAGGATAAACGTCCCCTTCCCCCGAGGTGATCCTGGGCTGTGGAGGCGCATCCTGTATCCTTTGCAGGATGCAGCAGCTAGACATTTCGGCTGGCCACTGCAACTTGCGAAGCATTGCGCTGTAAGTCACTTTGAGACTTTAGCTGAACGATATTCAGCAGAATGACTAATACACGTATACAATTTTTTTTAAAAAAACCCAAATATATAATACTGGAATGAAGCTTGGTACATATGCTTCCAATTTCATTTGAAATTTAAACACCGGCTCATCCATTTTCAAGACTGGAAGGATCTACTCGGAGTCGTGCAAGAGGGTCATAAACAGCTGTCCCAAAGAATCCAAGCAGCGTCCACGGGATCTGCAAACCTACCTAGGTGACCTCTTTCATGGAGCAGAGCAGCCAGGGGCTGATGGGTTGACGGAAATCCTGGCAGTTCTGCCTCTGGATCTTCTTTGGGTTGACCTCCTCCTGATCTCCCCAGGTAGACCAGATGGCATGGAGGGGAGGTGGTCTTGGGCTGCCATCTGGGCACTGTGTTGCTGAACCTGAGCTGCAGCACAGGCCCATCATTACCACTGGTCCTGAGATCCTGGGGTTATAAGGGAGTCTGAATGTACAGTGGGGGTTGCAATGACTTTCTCACTATTGCAGCATGCTTGGGTGTGAAGTTATCGGGGGGGGCTGGCTGTCCCTTAGGGGTTGTTGACCCTTCAAGGTCCTCGTCTGTGTTGGAGGTTGCCACAGGATCCTGCTTCTCCTCTTTGAGTACTTCTTTGGGGTTTGAGCTCTGGGAGGGGGGGAGTTAACATAAGAACATAAGAAGAGTCCTGCTGGATCAGGCCAAAGGCCCATCTAGTCCAGCTTCCTGCATCACACAGTGGCCCCACCAGATGCCTCAGGGAGCACAAGACAACAAGATACTTGTATCCTGTCGCCACTCCCTTGCATTCAATTCCTGATATTCAGTAAGTTCCTGATATTCAGTACGTTGTAAGAAGGGGTGGAGCTCTAGAAAGGTTGGATGTTGTGGGATTTAAGACTGGACTTCCAGAATTTGCCACCTTACTATTCGTGAGAAACATGAGTCCAAACCCCACATGGATGCACAAATCTCTTGCTCGTGGCCGATGTCGTTTTTTTCCACAGGTTGTCCATGTTTATCTACATCTTCCCCGTTTTGATATCTCATTCACAGGAATTATTTATTAGCTGCTATTCTGTGCACTGCCCCAAAGCTGTAGTTTGATCAAAACGTGAAAAAACACCTGCTTTCAATCTTTTAATGGGTCTACAAAATGATTCATACTATACATTACATTTCTGGCTGTCTGAGGATGCCTCAAGCTACAGTTATTTCTACTTTTGAAATCCAGAATCTCTGCAAAAATGGTTTGTATGCATTGACGGAAATTTTTTTCTAAGTTAACATGCTGTAAACACTTAAATAATGTTTGCTTCAGAGGAAGGATCTACTGTCAAAACATAGAAGAAAAGCATTCTTCATGCCACTTTTGGAAAGGCAAATCTTGCTTATCCCCAGACCTATCAGAAATACCCCTAATTCCGATTGGAATTTCATGATGAATTGGTGGTTCCATCTATGGTACCACTCATGAACCAAGAACTTACCAGAACCCTGCATTGTTCTGTCCTTGTTCTGGATGCAGTAGACCTCATCACACAATGGACTGGTGCCAATGCACCATGCCCCTTGCACCAATGCAGGGTGATGATACTATGTCAAACCATGTCACTGCTTTTCTTGTGTGTACTAGCTTACAAATTGTTTTCAGTACGGGTAGTCTGATCCTGCCTAAGATGTCGCGGCTGGCCTAAAGGTCCAGCTCCTGCATCCTAGGCTGATTGTGGGCTGCGCCGGTGTGGTACCTCTTTGCAGGCGTGGTATAAGTGGCACAGGTCCCAATGGGCCTCATTGGATGCATGCCAGCACTGGAGCTGGCGCGCATTCAGGGAGGCCATGTAAGACCAGTCCGGCCTGGGATGGGGCTCAGGATATTGGTGCAACCCAGCACCCATATCCCCACCTCTTCCCAGCCCGGACTGGCCAATGCCCCCCTCCCTCGCCACCCTGCCTGCCCTCTCCACACCCCTGCATCGACCGGCGTGAGTTTAACTACATCAGCTGGTGTGGGTCCTGGTCGACGGCGGAGTGAGCTATGCCAGCCTCTGAGCCAGCGCCACTTACTCAAAAGGAGCTGCAAACGTGCTTTACAGCACGTTTTTGACTCTTTAGGCCAGTGGAGCGTGCGCTCTGCCAGCCTTTAATTGGGCTGGATTGCGCCATTAATTTTATACACTACTTGGGCACATAACGTACAAAGGTAAAGTGATTACATATTTTGAAGATAAAACTAAATAAGACTGATGGAAACGGGATGAGTAGTTCCAATAGAATGATTCTAAGGTGGCTTCCAGGCTCCACCATATTAGCAGAGTCTGTAACTGGTTTTGTATTCAACTGCCATCATAACATCTACGCAGGGCATTTCTGTTGAAGTGGATTTATGCAGTTTAATTTGAAGGATGGTAAAAACTTCCTTGGCTGATCTTTGAGGGTCTAATTTAATGAAAACCCAGATTAACTCTAATCTCTACATTTCCAGAATTTCACACCGTTTAAAAATCATTTTCATACTGGTGCACTCTGGTACTAACCCCAGTGAAAAGAGATTGCAATTGCCTAATATTTCTCATAGACTTGAGAGTTAGGTAGTGCTACTTAACAAAAAGGGAAGGAAGATGTGGGGAAGGGGAAAGACAGAACTGGATTTTTGAATTCACCCTCATATCTTGGTGTAGTTACACATCAATTCATAGTCTTGTTGTAACCCTTTTCTTCACCATGAAGAAGGGGCATGGGGATCACAGAACGATATGTCTGCATGGCATGAGAAAAAGTATCCACATTTAAAAGATAGAACGTAACTTAGTTACAGGATAAAAAGCCATGCTAAGGATACTTGAAACCGTGGATAAGCGCAACCCCCCCTTCCATTGCCGCTATTCCTGAGTTAGGTAGTCTGGAATATCTTTGGCCCAGCACCAGCCCAGGATCAAGGCAAAACTTACCTCCGAAACAGGCAGGCTCCCGCGGCTCGACGTCCATCTCGCGCATGCGCCACAACCTTCCTGCGCTTGTTAGTGCTCATCGACTGCAGCTGCTGCTGCGTCCTTGGCAGCCCGGTCGTCAAGGGCTTGGGTGCCGGCGCCGGCAGCCGCCCCGCATCCGTAGCAACCTGGTTGCTAGGGGCCTGGGCGCTGGCGCTGGCGCCGGCACTCTGTTCACGCCCGTCATGGGATGGTTGCAGGACAGTTGCCGGAGTGTCGCGAAGACTGTGCCAACCGCCACAGGGCACCCTGTGCCTCAGCCACCTGCTGGAGGGGAGAGTCCCCACCCCCACCTGCAGCAGGCGTTGCCAACCCCATGCCATGGGGGGATGCACATGGGAGCAGGGGCAGGAGACGTCACGGGGCCGGCGACCAGCCGGGAACCTAATGACGGCCGCCAAGGCGCATGCGCGACGGGTGCCATTCGTGAGGCGCGCAGGTGAGCCCCGGTCATCGAATGGGTGCGACATGGCTGTGGTGGCCACGAGCGGTTCCGCGACGGGCGCCATAGCGGCTTTCAGTGTTTGGCGACCTGGGGCGCCCCCCGACTCCCCCTCTCCGTGGCTTGGGGGTCTAGCTGCCCTCCTGCTGCGTTCTCCCTGAGAAGGTATTCCCAGTCCCTGGATTCGTGCAGGGGCTTGATTGCTGGGGGCTCTCTCTGTGTGTGGGGCAATGCTTGTGTAACATGTGGCACATGTGTTTCAAGGGGGCTCTGCCCAGGAGGCATCTTTATTTTTCTGGAACCAAAGCAGAGAATGGAGGCCTGGGGCTGGGCTTTTGTGGGAAAGAGGCTGGGTGCTGCTGGGTGCTGATTGGGTGCCTATCTTCGGCTGTATCCAGACATTGCTGCTGCTATTCCGGTCCAACTCTGGCCCAACTCGGGAGGTGGGGTGTTTGAAATTTTTCGGGAGAGGGATGGAGTGGGTAAGGTAAAATGGCACCTATGGGTCTCCTCAAATTTAGAACCACCTTTTTGGTCGACCTCAATTTTAGGTCAGTTTCGGAGCTCGAGGGGGCGTGTCAGAGCTCAACAATGTCTGGATATGGACCTAAAATCAGGAACGCCACTGTTACGCCCCCGTTACGCCCCTGACACGCCCAGTCTTAGGCCGAACTTAGGACGAAATATATAACGGCGCCCGTTTTGCTCATGCGTGGCACATTTGGGCCACCTGTCCTAAACTTTTCCTACGCCCGTCACAAACTCGGTGTAAATTAGGCCTAAACGGCGCTATTCCGTCCTAAATCGCCCTAGGCTGAATTTAGGATGGAATAGCGCCGGAATAAGCCTTGGATTGGATCGGACTGCCGGACTGCCCATTACATTCTATTTTTATTATCGCTGGCCATGAAAGTTACCAATCTTAGCCAAATTTTGTATCATGTAGGAAAGGTTCTGCACAGTAAAGAATACAGAACTGCCTGCTCCCACCATATGGACCTATCCATTTGCTAAGATAATCTCCTGATGCTGTGCTCCAGGTACCTCTGCCTAAAGAGGTTAGGAAGGTGATGACCAAACAATGGCTTAGCTAGACTGGAGCGGAGGCAAGTAGTTCTGCAAGACTCCGTTACACCGGAATCAACGGTCCCTCCCCCTTGCTGTTGGAGCCATTCTGGCGGCAATGGCAACATGCAGGACACTCGCCTCTCGCTGCTGGAATGGCTCCAACAGCAAGGGGGAGGGGCCGCTGACTCCAGTGTAACGGAGTCTTGCAGAACTACTTGCCTCCGCTCCAGTCTAGTTTCACCTCCGTGACCAAAGAAAGGGTTTTTTTCAGTGGTAGTGCTTTGGCTGTGTATGTTATCCCTCAGATAACCTGGACCCAAATCCTGAAGGGCTTTAAAGGTCAATACCAGCAACTTGAATTGTGCTCAGAAATGAATAGGCAGCCAGTCACCAAAGCAATGGTCCAACAGAATCAGACCGCCTAGGTCCAGTAAGCACCTGGGCCGCTGCATTCTGCACTGATTGCAGCCTCTGAATCATCTTCAAGGGCAGCCCTACGTTTAATGATGATGATGATGATGATGTTGATGATAATAATAATCAACCTGTATATACCACCTTTTCTTTGGTCATTGGATTTCTCCTCCAACTTTAATTTAAAGGTGGTTTACATGGGCAGGCTTTCTAAACCCCAAGGGTTTTTTTACAATACAATACAATAATGTTCTAATCTTTCATAGAACCCTTCATTCTAGATGTTCCTTTCACAGTCCATCTCTCTCTCTCTCTCTCTCTCTCTCTCTCTCTCTCTCTCTCTCTCTCTCTCTCTCTCTCTCTCTCTGGCGTTCATCTCACCATGCTTCAGCTGACAGGGCAACCTCGACTCTCACTCAAGTAGTGCAGCTGCAGTTCCACTCCCCCACAGAGGCTCTGCAACTTATCAGTTCGGCGTGCCGGCAGCTCTCCGACAGACACAGACACTTCCGGCCGTCTTGAACTGCCGTCCTTCAGATCTTCAGACATATATGAGACGGTCGCTCTACCAACTGAGCCAGACCTGCTGCCCACCATTTTATTGCCATCATTTTAAATGTAACATCCATTTTCACTCTTCTGCCTCTTGTTACATATACAGTACTATACGTTTAGATTTTTTGTTTTTTTTGGCAGTGCTAAAATGGTAAGCTTGAAAAGACATCCCCTAAGCAGCTGAAATGTCATTACACTTGTGTGAAATTGGGAGGGCCTCATTTTTATGCTGTGAATGGCTCAGCATCAGATAAAAGTATGGAGTCAAAGGTGTGATGGAGAGTTTGCGGAACAAGATAAAATGTGTCTTTCTTCCTGCGAGGTTGTTTGAAGTTCTTCCTGCTGTCGGCATTCATTTGGGCGGCCACGGAAGGTCTGATGCCTTAGTGATATTGCTTGCTTATATTTTAAACTGTGTAACTTTATGAAAAAAAGAGAGCTGAACATGTGTGGGTTTAGCTAAGCCTGTTGGTGTTATTTTTCAGAGACTCACTAGAATAAAGAGCTCAAAGTGTGAGCTGCACACAGATCTTTGAAGTGATGAATTGACGCTGGAAGAAGACACCTGCAGCCATCAACATCACTGCTACTTTATCCCGAGGCAGGTTGCGAATCCGTCGAGCTCAGCGTTGGTTGCTCAGGCTGGCCAGCAGCAGGGTCTCTTCCCCAATTCATACAACCTGAGATCCTTTTGGCTCTAGACTGACCCTGGCATCTTCTCTGTGGAACACATGCACTTGATCACTAAGCTGTGGCCCCTCTGGAGCATGGAGGGGTTCAGGATTGAAAAGCCCAGACTCGTGGGCACACCCTAGTTGAAAAGATCAGCAGTTTCCCCTGAACATGGACCCATGGAACTGCAAGGTGAAGTTGATGGTTCCTGCTCAGGCAAAACTGAGTCTCTATAGGGCTCATAAAAATGTGAGCACGTTGTTAGTGAAGTTGCCCTTCGGGTACCATCTTTGACTCACCCCCACTGGCTGTCCTTTTGCAATAAGAACAGTGGTTGAAAGCAGGATCAGGCTTAGAGTTGTGACTGCTACTGATACCTCACCTGAAATGATGATCAACTCTCCCAGTCAGGCTTGGACTTGGGCTTGGAAAATAAAACCATTTTCCCCAATGCTTCAAATACAGTTGGGTTATTTCAACTCAGTCGGATCCTTTTGGGCCTCCAGTGATGTCAGCAGGAGTACGATGAGTTTGGACGCTTCCTCCAACACCTTTAGTCAGATTCCCATGCGTAGTTTTCCAACTCCCTTCCTCTAACGGCGCAATCCTGTGTAGGTAGTAGAATGGCAGAGCACCGTTCCATCGGTCTAGGGTGTCTCAAATGTAAAGAAGTACGCTTAATGGGTACAAATAGCCATGACAATCTTCATACTTTTCTGTCTCAAATGTGCTCTAAAGCACATTTGCGGCACCTTGGGAGTAAGCAGCACCATTGAAGAGGCTGGTGCCACTCTTCCTGCCCCAGATCTGAAGGAGCACTGGGCGGTGGAGGGGTGGGTGGAATGGGGGTATTCAAGGAGGGGGGATTGGCCCGCTGGGCCCGGGAAGGGGGAGAGATTGGCGGCAGTGGTTCTTCCGAGATCCTATTCCCCTTCCCGATCCTGCCCGGCATCACACAGCCCACTCGAATGTGCGCATTCGAGTACACCCATCGGGACAGCTGGAGTTCTACTTGGGGTAAGGGGACAAACCCTGAGGAGTCCTCCAAGTGTGCTGGTGCTGAGTCCTATCCGGCTAGGATGTGGTGCAGGCTCTACGTCCGTGCCGCAGCCTAGCTAGACAGGATTGTGTTGTAAGCCCCATTCTTTTTGCCCGGCTTTCTACTTTGGTGGTAGCTTTGGGGTGGAGGAAAGGAAAAAAAGGTTTATCATTCTCCCCACTATCCTTTGGCAAACTGGGCATTGCAGTTTTCTCAGTCCTAGTTATGAGGGAGAGTTCTTGAAGGTGGAGGGTGGGAGGGAAGGGAGGGGAGGAGGAAAGGTTTGTGACCTCCTTTCCAGCTCAGAAGTAACTCCAAACTAGAGAAGAACTTGCAGGGCTGTAATGCTCTCTTTGTATTGGAGTCCCTATTTATGAGCCATGGAATTGGAGCTTCAGCAAGTGGTGGTTCTTGCTGAAGGAAAAACTGCTGCTGCTCTTCTGTATGTATATCGTACATTTTAGGGCTATTAAAAGAAGTTTTGATGTAAGCTGTTTTTGGTTATTGTAATGATGCCATGTTTAATGCTCTTAAGTATTGTGCTGTTGCTCCAGGGGGTTGTTGAATGCCACATCACAGAGTAGCATAGCCTCTGCTAACTGGGCTAAGAGGTGCCTTTTAAGTGGTGGTTCTTTTATCCTGAGCGCGCGCGCGCACAGAGAGAGAGAGAGAGAGAGAGAGAGAGAGAGAGAGAGAGAGAGAGAGAGAGAGAGAGAGAGAGAGAGAGAGAGGGAGAGAGAGAGAGAGAGAGAGAGAGACTAACCCTCATGCTGGTATCAAGCCGCCTTGAGTGCCCTTGCCGGGAGAAAGGCGGCATATAAATTCTTTAAATAAATTAAATAAATATCACTTCTGCAACTTCCTTTTTTTTAAGACTGTGAGCCTCAAAAAACGCTCTGTTCACTTTGCTATGTTAACTACGTTGTGAAATTTTTTTTGGTTGAAAAGGGACATCAGAATCAGTGGTGTCGCTAGCTCTGCTGTCACCTGGTGCAGGAGCTGGAAGTAATTGCCGTACCAGAAGTAATGGCGATGACATGATGACGTCATTACATTACTGAAAATTACTTCTGGCTTGCCAAGACACGAAGACAGAAGAGACAGAAGTGGCCAAAGTCAGACGAGCCAAGGGGGTGCCACCCCTCCCTGCAGCCTGAAGGGAGGAGTAACACCCTCGCTTGGCCATCCTCGGCAGCTCCGCCTCCAAGTCGAAGCCGAGTCGCTTCTACGTGAAGAAGCAACTTGGCTTTGGCTCAGAGGCGGAGCCACTGAAGACAGTCAAGCTAAAGGGGCATCACTTGGGGAGGGGTGATTAAAGCTTAGTCATTTTCAGCCACTCCGAGTTGCTTCTTAAGACTGCTGAACCTGGGCCTTGGTGGTGTGGCAACCGTGGTGTCACCCCCAAAACTGATGTCACCCGGTGTGCTCCACACTCACCATACCCCCTAGTGATGCCCCTGATCAGAATAGTTCTACTACTGCTCTTGCCAACAATACAGTACATAAGAACATAAGAATATAAGAATATAAGAGGAGCCCTGCTGGATCAGGCCAAAGGCCCATTTAGTCCGGCTTCCCGTATCACACAGTGGCCTCACCAGATGCCTCAGGGAGCACACAGCCAACAAGATAACCTGTTTCCTGTTGCCACTCCCCTGCACCTGGCACAGAGAAAACCTACTTCTAAAACCAGGAGGTTGCTTATGGCTTGTAACCTGTGATGGTCTTTTCCTCCATGAATCTGTCCAAACCCCTTTTAAAGGCATCTAGGCCAGGTGCCATCACCACATCCTGTGGCAAGGAGTTCCACAGATGAATTACACGCTGGGTAAAGAAATATTTTCTTTACCTGTATCCTGTTGCCACTCCTTTGCACCTGGCATACAGAGAAAACCTACTTCTAAAGCCAGGAGGGTGCTTATGGCTTATAACCTGTGATGGACCTTTCCTCCGTGAATCTATCCAAACCCCTCACCACATCCTGTGGCAAGGAGTTTCACAGATTAATTACACACTGGATGAAGAAATATTTTCTTTTGTCCGTTCTAACTCTCCCTCCACTCAATTTTAGTGCATGTCCCCTGGTTCTGGTGTTGTGCGAGAGGTAGAAGAATTTCCCTCTATCCACTCTCTCCATCCCATGCATAATTTTATACGTCTCAATCATGTCCCCCCTCAGCCGCCTTTTTTCTAGACTGAAAAGCCCCAAACGCTGTAGCCTTTCCTCATAAGGGAGGTGCTCCAGCCCACGAATCATTCTGGTCGCTCTTTTCTGCACCTTTTCCAATTCAACTATATCCTTTTTGAGGTGTATTGACCAGAACTGGACACAATACTCCAGATGTGGCCTTACCATCGATTTGTACAAAGGCATAATGATATTGGCCATTTTATTCTCAATCCCTTTTTTTAATGATCCCGAGCATGGAATTGGCCTTCTTCACAGCCGCCGCACACTGGGTCGACACTTTCATCGACCTGTCCACCAGCACCCCAAGATCTCTCTCTTGATCCATCACAGACAGCTCAGAACCCATTAGCGTATATGTGAAAGTTTGGTTTCTTGCCCCAATGTGCATCACTTTGCACTTACTTACATTGAAGCGCATCTGCCATTTTGCTGCCCATTCTCCCAGTTTGGAGAGATCCTTCTGGAGCTCTTCACAATTCCTGCTGGTCTTCACCACCTGGAAAACTATAGTGTCATCCGCAAACGTGGCCACCTCGCTGCTTATCCCCAACTCCAGGTCATTTATGAATAAGTTGAAAAGCTTATCCCAAGACCGATCCTTGGGGCACACCGCTCTTCACCTTTCGCCATTGCGAAAATTGCCCATTGACTATCGGTCTGTCTTTGGCCTGGGCGACTGTCTAAGAATCCTCTGAACACACCCTGTGTTCAGTGGAAGGAAGAGAGGTGATGCATAAATATGGCATGGACTGCCTTAAACGTAGAAGAGGTGGGGTATAAATATTTGAGATCGAAATAAAGGCCATGACACTTCAAGGGCAGCCAAAGGAGCTTCCGCAGGGAGCTTTTACACAGCCCTAGCTACAAGGTGGCTCCCCAGCATTGTCTCTGAGAATTGAACTGCAGGCGGGTGAGAGTTCAGTCTTCCTGTGACTTGCCCTTGTAAGAGCAGCCTGGAGAAAGGCCAGGATGAACTTACTTAGCCCAAGGGCGAAGCTGCCTTGGAGATTCATGCTACTTACTTCTTTGTCTCTTGCCCGAGGGCACTTAGCATTCAAAGGAGAGCTTGTTGCCATAGAACAAGGAAGGGTATTTCACAGGATCAGAGGAGTATATAGAGTTGGAAAGGACCCAGTGATACCAGTCAAGCAACCAGTTCAAGCAAGCATAGCAGCAGTTGCTCTATATAGGCAGAGCAACAGGTTGTTTTATTTATCCCAGTGCCATCTAATCTGAGTACGAATAAAACTCCAGGTTGAGGTCATTCTCAGCCTTGACATCTGATGTCCTTTAACTGGAGATGGTGAGGATCGACCCAAGGCAAAGGGGGTGTCTGCCCACTGGCCTGTGAGTTTTCCCAAACCATATGGCACAACGGAAGGTGGCCCTACCCCTCCCTACAAATACCATTACTGTACTAACTCCTGTGATCTTTGGAAAGCTCCTGTATGATGCCTTTGACTTGATTTACACATTACGTTTCCACTGCAGGGATTACCTCTGTATGATCATCAGTCTGCCCCTGTGCTCATGGCATAGCTTTCTTCCTTCTCCTCCTCTCCCACTGTGACTTTCCTCTCCTTTTTCCCCTCTCACTTTCCTTTCCTCTTCTTCTCCACCCTCCATGGGTGAAGAAGCCTCTTGTGGGCTGCATGGCCCCGCAGGGTGGAGCAGAGCCTCATAACCTCCCTCTGTACAAACCCTCACATACGCTTAGGCTGTGATATGTGCCCACAGTCTGAATGACACAGCCTTCTAAAGCAGGGCTTTTTTGATGGTGGCCCCCATTCTATCAAACGTTCTGCTAATAGAAGCTCACCAGACTTGATCTCTGTTACCCTTCAGAAACAAAGGCTTTGCCCTCACCGCAACATTGTTCCCAAAGCAGCACATTCCTCTCATAAGAGAAAATGGAACCATATAAGTGAAATCAAAGAGGTGTCCTTTGGGTAGAGACCTGGGGTTGAGGCTAAATTTGAGATCTATGGATGAAGTTACAAATGCAGCAGAATGAGATGGAAAAATCCTGAGGTAATAAAATGGAATGAATCTCTAGCACAGCGATTTTCAGCATTTTTCTTCTCACGGCACACTGACCTCTATGGTCTTCTCTATGGTCTTCACCTCTTGTGATGTCACTTCCGGCTTCCAAGAGACTCTTCTGGGTTCTGCGGCTCTGTTTCGAGGGTAACTGTCTGTAGAAACGAATTGTCGGTCCCTCTTACTCTGCCGGCTCTGCCTCTTGTGAAGAACATTCAAAAAGTGTATCAAAAATCGTTTCTCCTTTTTGTTGGGTATGAGGGATAATCATGTAGGCGAAAAATTGCAAACTTTTTTTTTATATATATGATAACTGTGGCAAGAATTTTATATGCACAATATTGGAAGAATATGGAGATACCTTCGCTGGAAGATTGGTGGTTAAAAGTTTTGGACTACGCTGAAATGGATAAACTTGCAATTTTAATTAAGGAAAAGTCAGTCAACCTTTTTGTGAATAACTGGAAACCATTTATTGGGTTTTTTTTTTTTTTTGAGAGAGAGAGAGAGAGAGAGAGAGAGAGAGAGAGAGAAGAACGATGTGATGATATGCAGATTTAATGAATAGAATGTGGGTGTTATTTTGGCTTAGTTGGATATTATATGCAGAAAATAGTGAATAGTATGCTAGTAGGATGTATTGCTTCGTGCTTGCTATAACTTTATGAAATATGTATTGTTTTTATGTTTTAATATATCAATAAAATATAAATATATGGGTCTAAAAAATCATTTCTACAAGGGGTACAGTCCCACTTGTACTGTAGGATTCTATCACCTCATTTCACTGCAGGTATGGACCAGGCCTAATTAGCTGGCCAATCAAGCATGCTTCTATCTACCTACCCTTCATCTGCATAACCCTGCCCCTTCATCAGTATAACTATCTTGGGTTCTGTATCTTGCTCACTCTCACATGTTAGGGAATGCTGGGAACAGGAGAGAGAGAGAGAGAGAGAGAGAGAGAGAGAGAGAGAGAGAGAGAGAGAGAGAGAGAGACTTTAGAATTAAGATAGGCACACGTTTTGACTTTGTCAGCTACTAAAGGGAAGAGGTTAAGCAAAAGTGGTCCTCATGGGAAAAGCTGTTCTTTAAGTGCTTTAAGGAGCTTTTCATTAGAAAGGAAAACGGATGAATAAACACCTGAAGGCATACTTGGAAATTTTTTAACAGAACTATTGACCTTTTGCCTCCAATGTTTAAGGATGAAAACTTTGAGAGCAGCCATAGATCAGATCCAGTTATCTTACTTTGAAGCAAGTCAGGGAAAGTTTCCTGAAAAACCGTCCCAGAGGAGATATAGTGGGAAAACATAGAGAGACTTTAGACTTTCTAGTTTTCATAACACTGTCCTACCAGCCAGGTTCAATTTGGCTGCATTTCCCACCCCCTTTTTTTAAAGCCTTAAGAAAACATTGATATTAAACAGGAAAAAAGTCACTCCATTTACTGTAGGCTTAGATTTATTGCTGATTCAGTGATTAGATTTTGTGACTTCATCTTTTTTTTTTAAAGGACAATCAAATCATGATTAAAATAATTTGGTGACATGTCTGGATGCATCATGTTTCCATTTAGATACAAGACAGCAGTATTTTAATAAACTATAGTCTGCCTTGAACAGCAACATGCAGAAGTGCGGCAGCTCGATAGGTCACAGCTGGATCATTCCCAGATATCAGATTTTCAGGTTTTATTGTGAGAGGCCAAGCCTTAATTTTGTAGTTACTCCATTCAGTACTGCAGCTCAGAACATGTGAGTATGATTTACAACGCAATCCGGCGTAAGTTGTGGCGCCTCCGCATCCTGCGCAGGATGCGGGCCACGCTGGTGCAGCCTGGGTTCACCTCGGGGGAAGAGGATGTTTGTTCCCTTCCCCTGGTGTAAGCGCAGAGGCCCCAATGGACCTCCTCAGATGTATGCCACTCACACTGCCGGCATCCCGGACCTGCGCCGACCAACACCTGCTACATCAGTCGGTACAGGGGTGTGGGGAGGGCGGGCAGGGGTAGTGAGGGAAGGGGCCATTGGCCAGCCCAGCCCGGGCTGGGAGGGGGCAGGGATATGGGCACCGAGTCGCTCCGATATCCTGAGTCCTTTCCCAGGCCGGCCTGACCTTACGTGGCATCCCTGGTTGTGCAGCAGCTAAATAGCTGGGACGTCCCCTTCCCCCTGAGGGGAACCCGGGCCACATCGGGCCCTTTAGGGTTGCACAACTTGCGCAGGATTGCGCTGTGGATCTGGTAACCCAAATAGTTTACAAAGGCTAAAATTCCATGCTACATGGGCAGAACTAGATGTGATTTAACTGAACATGTGTGTACTGTTTTCTGTGTAAATAACAGGTGCAGGGGGGATCCTTCATTTGTACATCGCCTTGAATTAAAGTCGGAGGAGAAATCCAATGACCAAGAAAGGCAGTATATAAATACTGTATAACGTATATTATTATTATTATTATTATTATTATTATTATTATTATTATTATTATTATTATTTGGATCAGGACCATAGCACGAGGGGAGGTCCCATGCATTTCCCCCATACCTGCTGTTTACTCTTGCCTAGTGTGTATGTTTGCAGGTACAGGTGGGCCCCCATATCCACTGATTCGCTAGCCACGGTTTCAGTTATCCACGGATCGTGGGGACCCCCCCCCCAGGCTTTTACTTTTTTCCCAGTAAGCTTCGTTTCTTCCTTAAAGGAACAGGAGAAGCAGCCTCTGGCTGCTTATTGCAGGCAAGTAGATCAAGACTAAGTCCTAGAGAGGCTCTGCAAGGTTAACAGAAACCTTGCAGAGCCTCTCTAGGACATAGTCTCGTTCTACTTGCCTGCAATGGAGGCTGCTTCTCTGTTTGTTTTAAGGAAGAAACAAAGCTTGCTGAATGAAAAATAAGAGCGGGGGGGGGGGGGAAGCATGCCTGCCTGCAGGGGAGGCGGGGGGGGGGCCCTCAGAAAACCATGGAGGGGGTGTTTGCTCTTATCCACGGTTTCAAGTATCCATGGAGGGGCCTGGAACGTATCCCCAGCGGATATGGGGGCCCACCTGTACTGTATATGTGGATTTGGAAGCAGGCAAAATGAGTGCATGACCCAGACCAGAGGCAAGTTGTCTTTGGGCAGGCTGATGCCAACATTGGGCCCACTAGTAGCCAGTAAAAGACAAACCCTGTTTTTTGTTCCCTTCTCTCACTTCTCTTCCCTTCTCTCACTTCCTTGGAGAAGCCTCTCTAGTAAAATTCCACAAGCAATTGTAATAGTCCTCCTACCATCCTATTCAGACCTGCAAAACAATGCCGGAGCCCTGGGAGCTTCCTGGCTTTTAGATAAACAGGACCATTTCTGGTCAAAAAGAGAGTGCCTCTGGCCCTTGGCGTCCCCTCACCATCTTCATTGACAAGTCAATCAGAGCCTCATGCTAACTGAGACACAGGTCTCACAAGTGATCAAGACGCACCTAGTTGTGTCTTTCCCAAAGTGTGGCACAACAGGAAATGGGCATCTCCACAGGGGATGAGTGATAATAAGTAGGGGCAGGAGAAAATGATAAATAACAAAATAAAAACACATAACACCGCTTTCTGCTGAAAAATCTGTGAATAAAATAAAACCATGTAATTTTGTGTCATTCTTCATCTTCTGACACTATACAACCTATACAACCACCCTACCACACTTTGAAAGTGGTTGCAATTGATAAAAATGGGGACATTTTGGAATCAAAACACATCACAGCGCTTTCTGCTATTTCATTTTGGTTAAACACTGAAATGTGCAAATAAAATGAAACCATTTTCTTCCACCTCTAGTGATAGGAACCCACCAAGAAGAACCATCTTGGAACAAAAGGGTGGTCCGGGGTGAGCTCATCCCGATGTTAGTCCATGACCAAAAACTCTACAGAAAGTCTGGCCACAGACCCCCAAATGTGTGCTTCTCCTCCCAGCTACCCTTGGTGTGTCTGAGATTTGACTGGCTGGTGCAGCAACATACACCTGCCTCTCATCGAGTCGCTGCAGAATCTCCATGCAAACCCTGGATCTCGAAAGTTAATCAATCAATTTTTCCTTTTGCCTCCCCTTCCTCTTTCTTTCTTCCCTGTGCCCAGGGCAGGGGGCAGCATGATCTCGGACACTCCCTGAGACAGCAGCCACCACTATAAGAAAAACCCCTTACCAAGCTCCTTGTGCAGCTTCTTCAAACCCACAAGCGCAGGGCTTCTGATTTTGTTTAAAGGGACCATGCAAATGAAGGAGCTCCTTCATTTGCTCAGTCCTTGAAAATCAAAACTGGGTTTGAAGAAAGGAGCCACTCTCACTAAAATTGTGACCTTGAGATAGGTTGGACTCCTGGAGGTAAATAAAACCTGGTGGTGACTTGTTCTTTCAGCCCTTAAAAAAGCGACAGCAGGGGGAGAGGTTGCATCCTGTAAATTGATCAAAACCCCTGGTGATACTTTCACCTTAGATACTAGAAAGTTGTAGAACAATAATTTGAGCAGGATTATCCAGCAGCACTACACAGAGCAAGATCAAATTAAAATTGATCCTCAGAGTTGCACAACCTGCTCCAGCAGAATAAATTCAAGGTAATGCGGTTATTCTTCCATAGCTAGCTGCTGCAGAAAATGTCTTGAAAATCCTTGGTGTTTCTACGCCTCCTTGATCTCTGTAATTTTCATGGTCTCCAGCAGGTGGACCTCTTCCTCTTCCTCCATTTGGAAACCCAAGCAAAGCCAGATGCTGTCTGTATTGAAGGGACATCCCTTAGATAAGACTTGGAGAGTTACCGCTGTAGGGCTATTTCAGACTGGACTGCAGACCACCTGGAGTCTGAGACCGCATAGTCTGGATTTGATCTTACAGTCTTCCTGTCTCTGCTGCATGAAGAAGGTCATTCTTGCTGCAGCAGGGCCTCTGCCCACATTACAGCATCGATATTCTGAATGGAGTATTGTCTGTCACATTCCTGCTTTGTGTTGGATACTGGAGGTGGGGCAAGGGAAGGCCATGTGGAACCCCCTCCCTCATGAGGCCCCAAAGGTCTAGATCAGGGGTTCTCAACCTCTTCCTGGCTGAGTACCACCTCCGGCGCCACTCTCCAGCTGTGTATCACCAGAAGTGACTGGTGATGACATCATCACCAGTTACTTCTGGGTTTTCATGTTTTTGGAGGCCAGAAAATGTAAGTGGGCGGCTCTGGGTGGGTGGGAAGGCCCTTCTCAGTGTTCCTGAGAAGCTCGGTCAAAGGTAGGAGCTTCTCGGGAGCGAAAACGTGCCACCAAAAGTGCCGTATCAGAGTGGGGTTTCAGTGGTCCAGCTGTTCGAGTACCACCAGCAGTTGGCCGAAGTACCACTGGTGGTACTAGTACCACTGGTTGATAACCCCTGGCATAGATGTTGAGTTATTTTAGACACCAGGTGAAAACCCATCTTTTTCAGCTGGATAGTACTTATTTTCCTGACTGCGATCTTCTGGTATTGATTTTATTGACGTGTATTTTTGATATGATGCTTTTAATAACTCGATTGTCTAATTTATAAATTGTTCTATATCTGTTGTGTGAGTCACCCTGGTGGCCCCTGTGGGGGCAGAAGGGCAGAATAACCGTTTCTGAAACAGATACATTAAAATATGCAAAGTTTTTGCTCTGTTTATGGAAGAAATTTCCATTCACAGAAAGATTGTTCCACTCATGGAATATTGCTATTTACAAACACCCCCCCCCCCCCACCAAACATCAACACATGCAAGAGCAAACAATGTGTTTCAAGTCACATCTAGTTTGGCCCTTGGTGGGGAAGCAAACTGGGGAGAGCACAGGCGTGGGGCAGAGTGGAGATATAGCCAGAGTTTTGGAGGGTTAGCAGATCTCTCTCTCTCTCTCTCTCTCTCTCTCTCTCTCTCTCTCTCTCTCTCTCTCTCTCTCTCTCAGTCATTCTCATTCTCATTGTCTGCTCTTTAGAAAATTCCATGAACTTGCACAGCACATTTGACCTAATCAGCCAAAGACGGTGCCAATTTAGTGACCTCCCCCCCCCCCCGAGCTTGCTACACCCTCAGCCAGGTGCAAGAACAATGGAAGCACCCATTTAGAATAAGCCGTCAAGGGCCAGCAAGTCTCAAAACAAGGTTTCTTGATGAGTCCAAAGCCGCCAAAGAACCCCTAGAATCCCATGGGAGGACAAGATATCAGAGCCAGGATGGTGTAGTGGTTTGGGAGTCGGACTTAGACCTGGAAGATCCAGGTTCAAATCCCCGCTCAGCCACGAAGCTTCCTGGGTGACCTTGGGCCAGTCACTATCTCTCAGCCCCACCTACCTCACAGGGTTGTTGTGAGGACAAAAGGAGGGGAGGAAATATGTACACCACTCTGAGCTCCTTGGAGGAAGGGTGGTATAAAAATGTGAAAAATAAATAAAATAAAGTATCAAAAGCTGGGTCACCAGACCCCTGTGTCTTTTGTCCCTTGCTCTGCCTTGCCGTTGCTGCTGCCGTGTTCCTGTGTTTGAGCTGCTGGTGCTGTGTGAAGTCATCTCCATTCCAGCCACACTCTAAAGCCTGGTTCACACTAGCCTTTTCCCGGCTCGTTCTGGATCTGCGTTGGGTCTTGCGGAGCTTTTTTCATGCTTGCGTCCCAGCTTGCGGTGAGGCAGGAAAGATGGTTTCTCCTCATCTTTTTATGCGCTTGCACTTGCGGGAGTGCTACGGCAGTGCTTCTGTTCACCAAATCACAGCTGCACTTTCTTCAAGAAGGCAGGACAGAAGGAGGGACAACAGGCGGCAAGCAGCCCCCAGTTCCAAACGTATAGAGAAGCGCATACAAGCGCAGACGCAGGGACAGGCGCAAGGGCAGAGGCATGCGAGCCAGGAAAAGGCTAGTATGAATCAGGCTTAAGGACCACAGTGCCGAGATGGGACCCTCTATCCGCCTATGCAAGAGAAGCACCTCTCAGAGACTCCTTAACCTAGGGGGTATCTTACCCCCCCCCCCAAAAAAGCAGCATAGAGAATGTTTAATGCATGCTGTGCTGGTACCTTATTGTTGAAAAAATGGAGCCCTGCCAGATTCACCCCTACAAGGCTTATTTTTAGTAGACATGCCAAATTATATGAGCAACATCTTGCTCAAGAAGACTAAAAGGGGCGTGGGGGGGGGGACTCTGTCTTCACTTAAAGAAAGAAAAAAGCATTTGCAATGGAACTACTGAATGAGATTTGTAATGTGAAAATCCTATTACAGCAACTCCCACAGAAATCTGGTTCCAAGTTTCCCAATTGCTATTGATATGCTCTAGCAGTGCACTCAACTTGGTCAATTTAGATTTGGAGGATTTTTTAACATTCAAGGTGCTTTGAAGAAAGGGGGGGGGATAATCCATTGACGGGGAAAGCTTGGAAGGCTTTAACGCTGTATTAGAAAGCTGGCAACCCTCCCATTCTGATCCAGAGTGGCGCACTCTTTGAAAGGCACAAAGACGGCGCCAGCGTATGTGCACATTATCTCTGATTACACTGCAAGAGTGCTTAGCCTCTTATTCTTGGAGGCATCCGTCTTAGGAAGACAATAGCAAGGGAA
This sequence comes from Plestiodon gilberti rubricaudatus, assembly GCA_026170595.1. NCBI lineage: Eukaryota > Metazoa > Chordata > Lepidosauria > Squamata > Scincidae > Plestiodon > Plestiodon gilberti. Next base: position 10,873,579 of record JANXHW010000001.1, read on the forward strand.
AAGGCAACTGTGTTGCCAAGAGGCACAGGGAGCTCGTCTTCAGGAAATGCCAGCTCCACCTTGCCAAAGCCCTCCTAGTTCTTCTTCGTACATCACAGGCGCAGCTGTCTACATCAAAAAGATACGAACGTGTACATGTTCCACTTATTCTGCATCATTGAAGCTGCTTCCGCTAGGCACGGGGAGGGCCAAGGAGCTTGTACAAGGTGCTGAGCTCCACCTTCAGCCCCTGGAAAGAAAGGCTGAGCAGATTGCCCTGGTTCCATTCAATGTTTGTTCCATGGGTTTGCTCAGCAAAGCTTCCTGCTCCATCTCTCCTTTGATGTAATATGGATAATGTCCTACACTGAAGACCTGTGTGAGCCTCCCTGCAAACTTCCGTCTCTGCTTTGCATCCTATACCACAACCTTACGTATGGTAAGTGGGTACATAGGATAGGGATTTTTCAGGGATGGGGCCCCTATACCCGTATAGTGTAGTGGTTGGAGTGTGAGACTACAACTGGGGAGATTGGAGTTTACATCCCAGTTCAGCTATGAAGCTCACCAGTCGCACCATTTCTACGTCTAACCTATCACACAGGACAAAAAATTGAGGATAAAATGGGGGGGGGGATCTTTTCTGCTGCTCTGAGCTCCTCTAAGGAAGAGTTGGGTAGAAATGTAACCAATAAACCATAGACCTCTCTGCCTTTTGAAATCCAGCTGGCTCTCCCTTTCTGAGCCTTTAGGCATCAATAAAAAAATATATTGCTCCAATGTGTTTTTCAGTATGGCGTTCGTGGAGAATTCGTGATCTGTTTGTGATGCATTCTCGCTGCTGCTTTTTATTGTTTTATTGATTATGGGCTTTTCTGATGGTTGCTAGCTGCCTTGAGGGTCCCTTTTCAGGGGTGGAAAGGGAGGGAATAACACAAGAACAACCATTTCCAGAACTGGAGTATGCAGTTCGATGCAGCTTTCATTTCCTTCTGTTGGTTCCGGTCTTTTTACCCTGCTCTACTTCAAAAGTGATATGCAGTAGTGATATGCAGCATGGGCACATGAACTGGTGAGCAGACCACTGCAGCAAGAGTTCTTTCTTTTTTTGCAAGGGTTTTTATCAGTGCACACAAGTGCTTGCACACACTGGGAAGGAAAAGGGGGGGGGGGAGAATGGATTACAGCTGTGGCCCACATTGCATGTGCTGTGGTCAAAAGAAGATCTGGCCATCAAAATGGATGAAGGATGGGTTACTAAGGGAATTGCGCATGTTTGTAATGATGAGGGCTAGAAACCTCTTCCTTTCTAAAAACAAGATGGTCAGCTCAATCCTGCCTAGGGCCGCCACAGCGTGCAAAAGCATGCTGCACTGGATCCTAGGTAGGATCGGGCCAGCACAAGCAGAGCTGGAGCACACCTTGGGGGAACCCCAATGGCCCTGTGGGCCTACTTGGATGTGCACCGGCAAAAACGCTGGCGCCAATCCGATGAGTCGGTGCTAGGCCGGCCAGGTCTGAGACAGGATAGGAATTAGCAGGGCACATCGCCAAGGATCCCTCCCCCATACCTGGTCCAGTGGGCCAATCGTGGCAGGAGTTTCGTTCTGCACTGGTCTCCTGCTTGTCTGCTCAGCTGATGGGGCAGTCTACTGAACTGCATGGGCAATTCATTCCATGGCTGTCTTCCTGGAGTATTCGGGGACATGGGAGCTTTGCGTTTGCTAGATAAAACTCTCAAGTATCTTGCTGCATGCTAGAGAGCAGCCCCTGTGCAGATATTCCCTTAGTGCTGCCAATTGTTGAGCCACAGTTTTGAAAACAAACCCAAATCCTGTGCTTCATTTCTCTACAGCAGCTTGTGTGATGTCGTATGCCTCCAGTAGATGGTGATGTGGGCCTCCAAGTGAGAACCTTCTGGAGCATCACTGTCATTTATGTGTTGTCCAATGTGCTTGATAGCCCCAGCAACACTGCTAAACATCTTGGTAAATGACAGTTTTGAATGACAACACTTTCTGCATTGCCAGTTTTTGCTCATGACTGAGCCGTGAGGGGACAGATATCTGCCACTTTCTTTTTAAACTCTGACAAAGCATTCAAAAGCAGGGCACATTTTAACAGTCATCAGAAAGGGAATATGTAAAAGGCTTGTTTTTATTATAACAAAGTGGATGAGAATAAACTTTGGCTTCTTACTCCCCCCCCCCAAAAAAATCTGGTCTTCTGTTGTACTTATTGTAGTTCACCAAGGAGTTTGCCATTGTGTACATGGAAATGATCCCATTTACATCTCACAACAACCCTGTGAGGTAGGTTAAACTGAGAGCCAGTACGTTGCCCAAGATGACCTTGCCAAGCGAGCTCCATGGCTGCGTGGGAATCTAAACGTAGCTCTGACTTACTAACCACCTCACTGCACTTACCGAGTGCAGTTAGTGACTTACTAAGGTGTAGCCAAAGAAAGTGAACCATGACTAATGGCCCAATCCAATCCCCCATCAGTGCGCATGATGCAGGGCTGCCGGCACAGACTCCTCTGCATCCTGCATGCTGATAGGAGACCAGGCTGGCTGAGAGAGTTAAGAAAAAACATCTTTTCCTTACCTTCGTGGCTGCTGCATGGTCCCTGGTGGGACTCCTCAGATCTAGCTTGACTTCATGTTCTTTGTGTGAATTATTTATTTATTATTTATTTATTTTTCACATTTTTATACCGCCCTTCCTCCAAGGAGCTCAGAGTGGTGTACATATTTCCTCCCCTCCTTTTTGTCCTCACAACAACCCTGTGAGGTAGGTGGGGCTGAGAGATAGTGACTGGCCCAAAGTCACCCAGGAAGCTTTGAGGCTGAGCGAGGATTTGAACCCGGATCCTCCAGGTCTAAGTCCGACTCCCAAACCACTACACCATCCTGGCCTTAGATTGGCATTGTGTCCTATGTTGTGTGATGTTTATTTTAAAACATGCTTTTTTATTTTATTTACAGTATTTTATTTAATTTATATACTGCCTTTCTTGTAGACATTCAAGGCAGTATTACACAGGCAGGCCGACGATAAACTCCTATATTTTCAAATTGGGGTTTTGACAATGTTATTTTATGAGAGAAACTCATAGAACCCTCCATTTCTTAAGATTTTTCCCTTCATAGTGCATTGTCATCCTGACCACATGGTCAGAACGACTTCCAAGCTTCCATAGGCAACTGCAATCAAGCCTTAGATGGGTCCACAAGCTGTTATCCATTTTTGCTAGCTGATACCTCCACAGCCCACACTCCTCTGCATTCCATTCCGAAGCTCTGTCGGCTCCGGCACTCCAACAGCGACATTCGTTGTCCCTCTTCCAGAGCGAGACCGTGGCTGACTCTGCTTAGCTTCTTCAGGCAAGGCGGCAGCTCAACCTCCAGACCAAATTTGGCAATGCAATTCAGGCAGTTCTAATCTCAAAGCTAGATTATTAGGCACTACTTGGGATTGATCTTAATGACAACATTTGGAAGCTTGCTCCCTGATGAGGGACGGATGAACAATCAGGACCACATAGCATTTGTTTCGCCCCTGGCCTCCTGTAACTTTCTGGGAATAATTAATGGTGTGTTGGATTTGATTTGTCACCCAAATGCTTTGAAGGATGCTTCATACTTTTGAAAATTCCGCTTCTCTTACATCTTGTCTTGGAGAATGCCTCTTAAATACACCACCCTTATGACAAGTCCGTATAATGAGAGGAGGCAGAGAAGTGTTCTTAGTAACTGCTTCACAATCTGGAATTCTCGTCCCTTGTCTCAGAAGAAGACAGGCAGGTAGGAAGTCACAATACATTGCTGGGTATGGACAAGAACTGCATGGAAGAGATGGCAGCAGCAATGCAGTCAGGCAATGCTTACTTTGAAATGTGCAACTCCAACAGCTGGAGGAGGTATGAACAGTGGTTTGGCTCTTCAGCAGCAGGGTCTCTTCCATGTTCAGGTCCTGCCAAGCCACTGTTCATACAACTGCTGACCCAGCTGTTGGAATTGCACATGTCAAAGCAAGCATTGCCTGACTGCATTGAACACTGCCTGAACATCTACCTAGCTATTTTGGATTGCAAGCAGCCATTATTTCAGCCTACTTCACACCTCTAGCTAAAACATTAGCATCAGGAGGCAGGCTGGCGATGGGAGAATTTGTGGTACAAAATGGGCAATGATAGTCATCTCCGAAGGTTTCTTGACATTTATCTAGATCAGAGGTTCTCAACCTGTGGTACGGGTACCCCTAGGGGTACGCAGACCTCTTGCTGGGGGTACGCCAAGCCTTGCCCCTTATCTGCCCCATCAACAGCTAATTAAGTGTTACTTAACATGGATTTTAAATTGTAATTATTTTCGAAGCCCTTCTGTCTCTCTGATTTTGGTTTTGGGCTTATTTTTGTACTTTGGAAAATGTACTTTAGTGGGGTGGGGGAGGGAGGAGCTGATTTTGGGAAGTGTGACTTGGAGAAAAAAAGAGATCCTTGCATGTGTCTCTCTCCCCCCCCCACAGTTAAATTAGACATTTTTTCACATTTAAAATTGGTTTAGTACTTTTTTATTTAATGATTAATTACCTAATTAATTAATTGATTAATCCAATTAATTAGCAGTTAATTAGCAGGGGTACTTCAGAAAATTGGACCGTGATAGGGGGTACCCGGGCCTCCAAAGGTTGAGAACCCCTGATCTAGATCAGTCATGACATTGGCACATGCATTAGGCACATGCATTATACACATGTCATTCCCTCCATAGACAGTACAGGTGGGCCCCCATATCCACTGTTTCGCTATCCACGGTTTCAGTTATCCACGGATAGTGGGGACACCCCCCCCCCCAGGCTTTTACTTTTTTCCCAGTAAGCTTCGTTTCTTCCTTAAAGAAACAGGAGAAGCAGCCTCTGGCTGCTTATTACAGGCAAGTAGAACGAGACTAAGTACTAGAGAGGCTCTGCAAGGTTAACAGAAACCTTGCAGAGCCTCTCTAGGACTTAGTCTCGTTCTACTTGCCTGTAATGGAGGCTGCTTCTCTGTTTGTTTTAAGGAAGAAACAAAGCTTGCTGAAAGAAAAATAAGAGCTGGAGGGGGGGGCAAGCATGCCTGCCTGCCTGCAGGGGAGGCAGGGTGGGGGGCCCCTCAGGAAACCATGGAGGGGGTGTTTGCTCTTATCCACGTTTTCAAGTATCCACGGAGGGGCCTGGAACATATCCCCAGCGGATATTTGGGCCCACCTGTAATGTCTAGCAACAGCAGTGCACACTCAGCTTGGTTCAAGAAACATGAAAATGCACAACTGCATTGTGCCAAAAGCAGAATGAGTAGCATCAGCCACAATAGCACATAGAAAAACTGTGACTTCGTCATGACCAGCTCTATACAACTGACTTCTTCTTCGTACTTCAACTAAGACATTTCTAGGAAGTCTGTGTTTGCTTATTCATATGGAATATTTTGCAAGCAATCGAGTTTGCTGAAGAGCCAAGCCACTGTTCATTTATTATTATTATTATTATTATTATTATTATTATTATTATTATTATTATTATTATTATTATTATTATTATTCTACACGACCTACATGACCTAAGACACTGAACCTTGCATAGAAATTTTACCATGATCACTCCAAGTTCCCCAAAACACACATGAGGATCAAGAAGACATTGTTCAGTTTTGTCTTTGGCCATTGAGCAAAGAATCTATTTATGATCAACCAGAACTGTGTTAAGGACTCTGAGATTTGGACCAGGAACATTATGGATTCAGGCTGGGAGATCTTCCGTCTGGGAGTCTTCAAACACAGCACGTAAAAGGGATGCACACAATAATTTGCAGTCAGTATGAAGTCTCTGAATTGGCCAGGCCTGGTATAAATGCCTGTAACTTGATGTTTTGCCCATGTTCAGAGGCTATATGTTTGTACCGGTTGCTGGGAAGCAATGCCAAGGGCTGTGGGATTCTGGAGGCATCTGGTTGTCCACTGTGGGGGGCAGGATGCTGGACTTATTCATTAATATTTCTTCATCCAGTGTGTAATTCATCTGTGGAACTCCTTGCCACAGGATGTGGTGATGACACCTGGCCTAGATGCCTTTAAAAGGGGTTTGGATAGATTCATGGAGGAAAAGACCATCACAGGTTACAAGCCATAAGCAACCTCCTGGCTTTAGAAGTAGGTTTTCTCTGTGCCAGGTGCAAGGGAGTGACAGCAGGAAACAGGTTATCTTGTTGTCTGTGTGGATAGAGGGAAATTTTTCTCCCTCTCGCACAAAACCAGAACCAGGGGACATGCACTAAAATTGAGTGGAGGGAGAGTTAGAATGGACAAAAGAAAATATTTCTTCATCCAGCGTGTAATAATCTGTGGAACTCCTTGCCACAGGATGTGGTGAGGGGTTTGGATAGATTCACAGAGGAAAAGTCCATCACAGGTTACATAAGAACATAAGAAGAGCCCTGCTGGATCAGGCCAAAAGCCCATCTAGTCCAGCTTCCTGTGTCACACAGTGGCCCCACCAGATGCCTCAGGGAGCACACAAGACAACAAGATAACCTGTTTCCCTTTGACACTCCCTTGCACCTGGCACAGAGAAACCCCACTTCTAAAACCAGGAGGTTGCTTATGGCTTGTAACCTGTGATGGTCTTTTCCTCCATGAATCTGTCCAAACCCCTTTTAAAGGCATCTAGGCCAGGTGCCATCACCACCTCCTGTGGCAAGGAGTTCCACAAACCAATTACACGCTGGGTAAATAAATATTTTCTTTTGTCTGTTCTAACTCTCCCTCCACTCAATTTTAGTGCATGTCCCCTGGTTCTGGTGTTGTGCGAGAGGGAGAAGAATTTCCCTCTATCCACTCTCTCCATCCCATGCATAATTTTATAAGTCTCAATCATGTCCCCCCTCAGGCGCCTTTTTTCTAGACTGAAAAGCCCCAGACGCTGTAGCCTTTCCTCATAAGGGAGGTGCTCCAGCCCACGAATCATTCTGGTCGCTCTTTTCTGCACCTTTTCCAATTCAACTATATCCTTTTTGAGGTGTGGTGACCAGAACTGGACACAATACTCCAGATGTGGCCTTACCATCGATTTGTACAAAGGCATAATGATATTGGCCGTTATAAGCCAATATATATAAGGTTATAAGCCATAAGCAACCTCCTGGCTTTAGAAGTAGGTTTTCTCTGTATGCCAGGTGCAAGGGAGTGGCAACAGGATACAGGTAAAGAAAATATTTCTTTACCTAGCGTGTAATTCATCTGTGGAACTCCTTACCACATGAGGCATCTGGTGGGGCCACTGTGAGACACAGGAAGCTGGACTAGATGGGCCTTTGGCCTGATCCAGCAAGACTCTTCTTATGTTCTTATGACTTGATGGGCCTTTGGTCTTGTCCAGCAGGGTCTTCTGCCTACCACACATAAGACTCCAGTTGCATCTCGAGCCCCAGTCCCAGCTCTGGCTCAGTCCTCCAGCTCCATAGACGTCGACAGTCTTCAGCTGGAAGCCTGCTCTTCTCATTAATGGCTGTTCTTGAAGGCTGCTATCCCTTGAGACTCAGGAAGACCAACCATGCATGTTGGTAGCTCAGATTTCTTTCCGGCTTGTCAGAAGGGCAGTGAAGCTTATACAGGGAGTTGCTCCTTTTTAGCTCTTTTGGTATTTATGAAAGCCTTCAGTTTCACGAGGAGGAGTTCTTCGTTCTGTCACATTTCTCAGCAATCCTTAGTCAAGTGTCCCATACATGTTTGCCAGCCAGCACGGAGTAGAGCTGAATTGATAAGACAATTGCTGGCCTCTCCTTCTTCTCTTTGCATTCCTTGGGTTTTCTTACAAACGAACTCCACCAAATTCATGATGGGTGAATCTCTGTCTTGTTAATAATAACAATTAGCAAGTGCACATAGCACATTTAAAGTGTTCCACAGCACTTCATGTGTGTGATCTCACATTCCACAAGGGTGGCTCTGTTCGTCTGTTGCAGCTCAAACAGCCAAGGATATGGTGGTACCTTAAAGACCAACAGTTTTGATTGTGGCATTGTGGCAGATTATGGTCCTGTTGTGGACCTTGAGTCACATGGAATGAAAGGAGTTCTAGTCCACAACAGCTCATGTCACAAAAATACTAAATCAGTTTGCCTTAAGGGTGCCACAAGACTTCCAGCCATATTATCTCAGTCATCCTTTCAATAGCCCATAAAGTAGGACAGTATTATTAGCCGCAAATTGCCGATGCCCAGAGACTGAGTCAATAGTCTCAATAGTTGAGGCAATTTACAGGAAGGGGCCATAACTCAGGAGTGGAGCACATGTTTCGCATGCACAAGGAACCAGGTTCTTTCCCTGTCACCGCCAAAGGGAAAAAAAAAGATAGAGTAGACCAGGGGTTCTCAACCTTTGGAGGCCCGGGTACCCCCTATCATGGTCCAATTTTCTGAAGTACCTCCTGCTAATTAATTGCTAATTAATTGGATTAATCAATTAATTAATTAGGTAATTAATCATTAAATTAAAAAGTACTAAAACAATTTTAAATGTGAAAAAATGTCTTATTTAACACTCTGGGTGTGTATGTGTGTGTGTGTGTGTTTGTGTGTGTGTGTGTAAGAGAGAGAGAGAGAGAAGGAGGGAGGGAGGGAGGGAGACACACACATGCAAGGATTTCTTTTTTTTCTCCAAGTCACACTTCCCAAAATCAGCCTCCCTCACCCCACCAAAGTATATTTTCCAAAGTACAAAAATAAGCCCAAAACCAAAATCAGAGAGACAGAAGGGCTTCGAAAATAGTTACAATTTAAAATCCATGTTAAGTAACACTTAATTAGCTGCTGATGGGGCAGATAAGGGGCAGGGCTTGGTGTACCCCCCAGCAAGAGGTCCGCATACCCCTAGGGGTACCCGTACCACAGGTTGAGAACCCCTGGAGTAGACCTTACTGGTCCAGAAGGATCAATGGCTTGACTTTGTATAAGGCAGCATTACACATCTGACTAATGAGTTTGTAGACAAGGTGGCAGATGAACTGAGGGTTGGGTGGATGTTGCTGATTAATGCCTATATGCCCTTAGCTTATGCCCTTAGCCACTATGCTACACAGTGCATTTCCTGTGCAAGGAGATCTTGATATGGAGGAGAGTTTAAACATAAAACTCATACCTGCTTTCTGGAGTGGTACACTCGAGGCATCCAGACCTTGAGCATCAGGAAAGAATGTGTGCTTAGGGGAAATATACCGTATTGGTCTGAGTATAAGACTCACTTTTTTCTCCTAATTTAAGTTTTTAAACTAGGGGTGCGTCTTATAATCAGGCTGTTGCAATTTAATGCCAGTGATTTAATTAATTTTTTTTAATAGCACCAAACTTTAAGGGTGCGTCTTATAATCAGGTGCGTCTTATACTCAGGACAATACGGTATGTACAATTACACTCAAACAAATGCAGCAACCCATCATGCTCTGCTGCCCCTGCATCCCCAGGAGATGTGATGCCTTGTTGGAATGCTCTGCATTGCAAGGACTCTAGCGATGCCTCTGATCTCAGTAGTGCTATAATAGTCATCCACATTCTCTTCTTCCTTATGGAATACTCTTCTTGTGTTCTTACTATCAGTGGTTATTAGCCAGGAATGCGAAGTATAAATTCTGTCTTCAGAGGCAGAATGCTACTGAGTTACCTTCACGTGTTGCTTGTGAGCTTCCTGGAGTCTCTGACTGACCATTGTGGGGAATTGGATACTGGACGAGGTGGGGTTTTGACCTGATCCCTTAGGGCTCTTCTTTGGACTTGCATGTGTGAACGATAGATTCATCACCAGAAGAGCACTGCTGGGTCAGCCCAAAGGCCCGTTCTGTTCCTAGAGTGACCAACCCCATGTTTCTGAGAAGCCTACGTACAGGAGCGTGAAGATAGTTGTCATGAAAGTAAAAATCTCAGTTCTATTCTGCCTCTCAGTGCCTTGGTGTTTGGACAGTAGCCTAACTTCCTTGAAGCTCTGCTGTACTAGGAGCTGGTGTTGTCCATTAGTACTATTTCTAACGCATACAAATTCTCATTAGTGGTTGCACCTGTGAGTGCCATCGCCAGATTCTCTAGTTGGAGGGGGCCATGAGAAATGCGAAGTCATCTCTGAAAGGTGTCTGCCTCTCATTGGATAATTGTCTCATGTGAATCATCTGACCCAAAAGGTCTTTTCAAACTGGCCTTCAGAGAACCATTTTGTCTCTTGTCTCTTGGCTCCTTTTCGTTCTCTGGACATGTGAGGCCTACATTCCTGTTCCTTCTCTCAGGACTGATGGACGCCACTCAGCCCCGTCATCGGCTGGGTGCAGCCTAGAGCTCCTTGTAGAGCGATGGGCCTTAATCTCTCTTTGGTGAGTGCTAGGAAAATGTCTAGATGCCTAGGAGCTTTAGGTTATTTGTTTTCATACCCTGTTGACTGGTATTATTTATGTATGTATGCCAAATTATCTTGCAGTACTGCACTGCTCTTATATATGCTCTATGCTTGCCTTATGCATAGTCTAAATAAAACCTCTCTATTTTTCACCTTATGTGTTTTCTTGGAACCAACCAGGCTAAATCCTGAAGCCTTAAGCCGGAGCTACATTACACGTGTCGCGGAGCTTCTGACCTGATTTTTGAAGCAGGCGGAGCCGCTGCGACCTCCGCACGGCCGGCGCGTACCTCAAGCTGGAATCCTATTTTTCAGGGGGTGGGCACGCAGAGCTAGGGGGTGGTTCGCGGAGCTACTGCAGCCTGCCCATCGTAGGAGAGGGGAGGGGAGGGGAGGTGAACAACCACCAATCACCTTGGAGGTAACATTCACTACGAACATTTCTTCCCCTATAAAATTTATCTGGCCCCTCCTGTTGCCCAACACGACCCCAGATGTGTTTACTCAGAAGTAAGTCCCACGGCACTCAGTCGGACCTACTAGGAACTGTTTGAATTGCTGCATTTGGAGAGGGAGCCAGCCCAGTCATGCTTATTCGAAAGGAAACACTGTGGAGCTCAATAGCCAATCACAGCTGCGCTTTCTTAAGAAGGCGGGACAACATGAGGGACAACAGGCTGGAAGACACTCCCCCGCTTCCAGCGCGGAGGCGGAGGTGGAGGCAGAGGCGGCGGCAGAGCCTCTGCCTGTAGTGTAGCTCTGCCTTTACGCTTAGCCATACGCTACCTTTTGTCTCTTTGCCTTGTGCCACTGCCTCCCTTGGTTAGGGAAGAGCAGTTTGCACAAAGTAATTCCTGTGGCCTTCCAGCAGTTGGGAGCTGGAAGAGTCAAGGAGCCTTACCCAGCTGGTGGCAGTATTACCTTGTCTCCTTGTTTAGGAGTGTCTCCTTGGTTCAGGAGTGTATATCTCATAAAACAAAGAGGGCTCATCTAGGGTGCTGGCCTTGGTTTGTGCTGGGCCCCGGGTGAACCTCTTCGTTACAATAGTGGTCATACCTTCTTGGCTATTTGGAGACTTCTATTGTCTCCAAGCCAGGGGGAGGGGATATTAATAGTCACTGATCGACCAAGCTTGCATAAACACGGGCTTTTATTTATTTAAAATAATTGTATTTATTTAATTTATATATTTGAATATTCAAACCCTGCTCTCTTATTGGCTTTCTTATTGGCGGGAATTGGCGATAAGAGAGCCCCTCTCCATGGAGGGGTCTTTCACAGCCCTAATTGGAGGTGCTGCTAAGGACGGACTTGGGGGTCCTTCTGCATGGAAAATAGGGGCACGATGGTTCCTCTCTGTAGTCATGTAAAACATCCACTCCCCGGGCCTTCGATATTACTACTGCTATTGTGGCCGTCTCAACGACTGCTTTGTCAGTACCATCCAAAGGAGACTTGGCAAAATTCTGGTAGTTCCACGGCTGCTGAAGTCTGCCAGGTTCGACACGTCCCTGGTTCGAATCTCTTCCAAAGGACTTGGAATGGAAAGAACAAGAGTGGAATGGATCCCCCCCCCCATTTTTTGTTTAGTCCTTTTGCTCCACCCAAATACCAGACTTGGCAGCCCTGCCCCCCAGCTGCAAGAGATAATGCTCATCCACTCAGGTAGTCTTGTCTTTAATCAATTTCACAAACAGCAAACCCCATGTTTCACAGGACAACCTATTATAAGGACGCACTTGATTCGAAAGTTCCCCGAGGCATGGCCTGAGCTGGGCAGCCAATTTTGAAATTATAATCACCCAGTCAAGGTTAAGCTTGCCTTGTTCAGGAAGGATATTATATATTTTGAACCATGTGTATGCATTAAAATAAATTAGCTGTGGCTTGTAAATGTGACTCTTCACCCTTAGGGAATTATTTTCTCTCTATTTCAGAAACACAGAAGATCATCCCATTATCTAATAACACATTCATTTTAGTGTCCCGTAGCTTTCGTTTCATGCTCGCTACAAGATGAATTGGAAAGCCTGTAATAAGAAAACATTATGAAAGATAAAGAATAGGAATGTTTTAAAAGCCATCGAGGTGTCCCTGATATTTAATGCTATCGCTATTGTTTATTGGCAATGTAAGTGTGGCTCTGTATTTAACAAACATTTGTTTTTTGTCTAAAGGCCATTTAGGAGTGAGCACTGACTCCATATTTTCAGAGATTTCATCCACTTTTCTGTAGACGTGTACCAGGCTGCAGATTGCAATTTGCCAGTCAAGGGGAGATGGCGGTGCATGGAAGCATGGTTCTCTTCTTTCTCCAGCAGTACAGAAGTTTTTTTTCTCCAGGAAAGAATTGCTCTAGAACAGTGTTTCTCAAACTGTGGGTCGGGACTCACTTGGTGGGTCAGGACTTGATTTCTGGTGGGTCCCAGGTGATGGAAAGATCAGATAGGTAATTGCCACAAGCCCTGAGGTTATTCAAAAATCGGATAGATACTAATTGCCCTTCAAAGAGCTGAGCTCTTGCAGCTTGCAAGATAGCTGCTAATTACCCTGCAAACAGCTGAGCTCTTTACTTGTAAATATATTTATTTATTACTAGATCACCTTTTTTTAAAGTCTCGTAAAGCTAGGTGGGTCCGGATAGAGTGTCATTTTAAAAAGTGGGTCCTGGTGCTAAAACATTTGAGAACCACTGCTCTAGAAAATGTGAGACTAGACATCCATAAATCCTTGCCAGAAAGACACCCAGCACCTCCCAAGAAGTCTAATTTCCACTGCCACTTTTGAGAAGGTAAGAAATAGCGGGAGTCCCTTCTGAGCAGTGATGGAAGCTCCTGCTGTTTCTTACCATCTTTGTATCCCATTGCAAATGAGAGATAACCTTACATATTCCAATCTCTCTGTGTATGCTAGTATACTGTCTTGGGGAGGTGGAAAAAAGGGTTTAGTGGCAACCACAAGTATTGAGTGGCTTGTAAGCCAAGCCAACATTTGTGGACATTTGTTTAAAGACTGCGATTCAGGTAGACTAACAGCCCATTCCAACCCAAGTGCTAAGCAGCCCAAGTCAGACCTAAAGTCAGCCTAAGTCGTTTAGGTCGAAGATAGGTCTGGAACGCAACCATTTAGGGCGAAGTTAGGTCAAAGTTAGGTCGAAGTTACGACCGACGGACTAAGAACAGCCCATTCCAACCCAAGGGCTAAGCAGCACAAGTCAGACCTAAAGTTGACCTAAAAGTGGGCGGACCATGGGTGGACCGTGGGTGTAACGGGGGCGGCAACCAATTAACGTTGGATTCCAGACCCTGGCAAGCACAGACATGCCCCCTCCAACACAAATGCTGACACAAAATTTAGGTCGACCAAAAAGGTGGACCCAAATTCGAGGAGACCCATAGAAGCCATTTTACCTTACCCAAGCCAGCCCTCTCCTGAAAATTTCTAACACCCTACTCCTGAGTTAGGTCAGAGTTAGGACGGAGTTGGGCCTGCTAGGTCTGGAAACCGACAGAGTTATGCCTAAGATAGGGAGCCTATCAGCACCCAGCCCCACCCAGCCTCATTCCCACAAAAGCCCAGCCCCAGACCTCCAGTCACTCTCTCTCTCTCTCTGAGCACGTGGCGTGGGGTTCTGTCCCCCACAGCCACAAAGTGGGACTTTGTCGGTGGAGGGCAAAATTCACAAACACCCCACTTCTCCTCTCTGCCTCCCTCTAGGGCAGAGAGGGCTGTTCTGGCTGTGGCCAACCTGTTTACAGCTGTGCCTGGGCAGCTGCCTCCATACAAGTGTTTGCTAACCCATGTCTTTTTCCCAGCCCCTCTTCCCCCCCCCCAGGCAACAACACCAGCAGGTAAGAGCAGGTAAGAGCAGGGTTTGTGCTGACATGTGGTCTGACTGCTGCCTCTATGCATTTAGAAATATAGGAAGGATACATGCCTCTTTACCAATGTGTTGTCTCATAGCTGTCTGCATAGCCTGCCATGACATGCCTCTCTACCAATGTGTTGTCTCATAGCTGTCTGCATAGCCTGCCATGACATGCCTCTCTACCAAAGTCTTGTCTCATAGCTGCCTGCATAGCCTGCCATGACATGCCTCTCTACCAATGTGTTGTCTCATAGCTGCCTGCATAGCCTGCCATGATATGCCTCTTTACCAATGTCTTGTCTCATAGCTGCCTGCATAGCCTGCCATGATATATAGGATACATGCCTCTTTAGCACTGTTGTGTCTGATAGCTGCCTGTAGTCATGTGAGCAGACACTGCCACAAGTGTGGAACTGTTAGCCTTATGTAGACACCACCTGTTTTCCCCCCCTTTTCTCCACAGGATCAACTGACAGGTCAGTAGTGCTAGATTTGCCATGGTAGTGACCCCCCAAGTTTTGTTGTTGTCTCTTTGACCCTTTCCCCTTACAGGATCATGCTCTCCTTACACCCAGGTAAGCAGCCCAGACCATGCTATGTGTGTCACACCTCTCAGCTGTGTTTTATTTCTCTCCCTGCAGGCTTTTGCAACCGACACACTGGCATTTCTTCACTGGCGATTGCTTCCACACACCAGCTGACATGTAACTCCCCCTTGTTTTTTGTCTCCCCAGGAACGTCCACTACCACCTACCTTCCTGGGAGCACCCCTGGGGCTGCAGTCTGGTTGCCCCACTGTCTGCCTTGAAGCTGCCAGAGGTCAGGGAGCCAGCCCTGCAACCCTCCTCAGCTGCCGGCGCTGCTGCTGCTGCCCCTCCCCTTTCTATGGAGCAGGCTGTGGTTCCACAGGGGAAGAGCCTGCATCTCCAGGTCCATGGGGCAGGTGTGCTGCTGCTGCTTTCAGATTGACTGCTGTGACTACCCCTGGCAGCCTCGCCTGGCCATCTCTGCTAACGTTCCAGAACAATAAAGACGCCCCTCCGGCAGAGCCCCAATGAAACATATATGCCCAGTGTTTACACAAGCATTGCCCCACACACACACAGACAGCCCCCAGCACTGAAGCCCCTACATGAGTCCCACCCAGGGACTGCCATGGCCTTCCCTGGGAGAACCCAGCAGGGGCGCTGCGAGACCCCCATGGCACAGAGGGGAGGGGGGAGTTGGGTGGGACTCTCAGGCAGGCAAACAGTGACAGCCAGGGCGTCCGCCCATAATGCAGGCGCCTCCGTCGAAGGTCCGCCTGTAATGCAGGCGCCACCGTCGAAGGTCCGCCCGTAATGCAGGCGCCTCCGTCGAAGGTCCGCCCGTAATGAAGGCGCTTCCATTGAAGGTCCGCCCATAATGCAGGTGCCTCCGTCGAAGGTCCGCCTGTAATGCAGGCGCCACCGTCGAAGGTCCGCCCGTAATGAAGGCGCTTCTGTTGAAGGTCCGCCCGTAATGCAGGCACCTCTGTCGACGGTCCGCCCGTAATGCAGCCACTTCCGCCCAAAGTCTGTCTGCATAAGAGGCGCCTGTTTATGCATCACCTTCATCTGCGGAGCGCCCCCTGTGTCCCTATCAGTCTCTGCAGACCCCTCTCTCGGAATCTGTCTCCCACCAGCCTTGTTGTCTATCTGTCTGTCTCTGACCCACCCATGCCCCTCCCCAGCACCCCCTGTTTGCCTGCTTGTGTGTCTGCCCTCCCACTCCCTGATGATGGCTGCTGGCCACCCCCCACCCTGCCAGAGCGCCTGCCGAGAGGCGCTGTCGTCGCCCCATCTGGGGGCGTGATGAGCTGCGTGAGCCCTTCACGCTCGCAGCAGACAAGCCCAAGGCATCTCTCGGTCTTGGCCGGGGCACAGAGCAGCAGGCACGCCGGGATGCCTTCTTTGTGGGCATTGCCCCGGCCTTGGAGGCCCAGGGCTTCAGGCAGCGCATGGGCGAGTCATGTCAGAGGCAGTTCCAGTCCTCATGAGACCCCCCTTGTGTGTGACGTTCCCACCCCCTCCCCTTCCCTTCCCTCCCCCGCTCACCCCCCAGTGCAGCCTCAACGTGGCTTGGGGGTGGCATCGCCTTCTGCAGGAGGGAGGGGACGGCCACTCTCCCCTGCAGCAGGTGGCTGATGCACAGGGTGCCCTGTGGCGGCTGGGCTCAGGCACCTCGCTCACCTGTCACCTGCCCTGCGCCCACCACATGACTGGCGCAACCCCCATGCCTGCGGTCAGCCCCTTTGCGACCGGGCTGCAACAGACACTGCAGCAGCTGCCATGGATGGACGCTGACACGTGCAGACACACAGGCCTGCACATGCCCGAGCCAGACACCGAGCCTGGAGAGCCTGCCTGCCTGGGAGGTAAGTGTTGCCTGGATCCTGGGGTGGTGCTGGGCCACAGAAACTGCAGCCTGCCTAACTCAGGCATAACTCTGACCTACCTCAGGCATAACTTCTGCCTAACTTAGGCTGCACTTAGGCCACAGGCCTGACTTGGAGAGGAGTTGGGTTGGAATGGGCTGTAACTCACTTGGAAATCTTAGCCAGAATCTATCACTTTGTTTGGAAAGTTGTCTTTCACCATAGACAAGAGGGCTCTGGAAAGTCCCAGTCCAGCTGCAATGGGCAGACGGCTGCTGTATAGTTGAACCAGTCCTGTGAGCTCTTCAAGAACAGGATCCATGTCTCAAAGGTGTACAGTATCTTGTATCTCAAGATGCAGTGAATTGTAGGTCCCTTCAAGGCTGATCTCCACCGCATGAATTCCGGCACATCCTGGACAAGTTCAGAGCTGTGTGGCTTCCATTTTATCTGATCGCATCTGAACACGGGAGAGCCGCGCTCTCTTGAGTTCCATTGCGATCGGCTGTGGACCATGCTCATGATTTTGAGAGGGCGAGACGCGGAGCTAATTGTTTAACCAATGGGATGAGAGGGGGTTTTCAGCCAATCGGAGCGCACTTGTGTTTCAGCCAATCACCGTTGAGCTTTATTAGAAGGCGGGGCAATCAGAAGGGACTATTTGTGTTGAAGTAATTGGTGGAGCCCAGGGCAGCGTTTCTTCTTGTCCCCTATGCTCGCGTGCCTCCCAACGCAAGCGCAACGCAACAGGGGTAGGTGTAGATGAGCCTTTAATCTCTGGTGTTCTCATCGAATAGGACTTTAAACTTTTGATTTATGTCTTTAAACTAGACTATCTTTTGTGCCATTGAATACTGGTTCCTTTTCACAATCAGTGGACAAAATCTGTTAATGTTTTTGATAGCTTTGTAGAGCTTCTAGAGCTCAAATTAATGTGAGTAAGCTATATATATGATAAAAAGTCATTCAGGGTGCGGAGCCTTTCTGGGGTTCATTATGGATAGGTCAAAGAAATGCTGAACGCTTTGCTCTGGGGTCACAAAGAGAGCAAACCAAATGGCTGAACATACAGAGAAAGTGCTGGAGAATTAAATACAAATATTATAATCTTCCATAATTTGATGGTATGCTGTAAGGCTGAACATTACATTCATTTCTGGCTAGTATGGCAGCAGGCACTGAAAGGTTCCAAGGACGAGTGAGACAAATTAGGGGAAGGAAAAAAAAACAAGTTATTTTCATTTTTGCTAGTGTACATCCCCAAAGCTCAGAGGGCTTGAAGAGGTTCTCTCTCTAAAAGAGGATAGATAAAAGTAGATAGTATAAAAAACCTGAATTTTAATAGTTGCTTTTCAAATTTCAATTCTAGTACATATATTTCTAAAAAACCACAAACCTGATTTTAAAGGAAATCTGAATTTCATCCAAACACGACATGTTAAAGCATATAATTATCACTGAAAACGGAACCATGACCACCCATCACACAGTGAGTTCAAGTTTGCTCTTTTATGTAAAAGAGAGAACTGAGGAAAAATATCTGACTTCTGCAGTTCAAGACTGTAAATAAATGATGTACTGCATTTATTATTACTGTTGTTTCCTTTTAGATCGAGGAACTGACAATCATAAGCATTTGAGTCCAGAAGGTGCCACTCTATAGAAATACAAATGTTATAAATAAACAAATGTTTATAAGGGCGCAATCCTGTAAAAAAAAGCCGTTGACGGAACGAGAGTTCCGTCGCCGGAAGACATCATGAACGTGCTGTAAAGCACGTTTGCGACACCTCGGGAGGTCGGCGTAAGGCCGGCCTCCCTCCCTCCGGTGCAGGATCTCCACGTGGATGGAGGCCGAAGGTAAGTGCTCCGTCATCAGCCGCGTGGGCGGTCCAGCCGGGCGAGGGAGGGGAGCCATTGGCCTAGCCAGCCCGGGAGGGGGCGGGAGGATGGTGTCGGCCATATCCCCGTCCCTGTCAGGCCGGCTACGTCATTATATGGCTTCCTCTACTTCCGCCAGCTATTTAACTGTCGGAAATCTGAGGAGGCCGATAGGACCGGCTTACATTCGGGGAAGGGGACGAGCATCCCCTTCCCCAAGTAGACCTCTGGCCCGCAGGTCGACGGGCAGCCCATGCACAGGATCCGGTGGGCGACCCTGGGCCAGGATTGCGCTGTAAGTCTACTAAGCAAACAGCAAAGACATTTACTTTACGTGTTTTGGAGAAACACAACTTTGTCCAGCGACTACCAGCACTTGCTTCTGGAAGCCTTTTTCACTTGATGGGATTTATTTCTCAATAAGTGTGTGAAGAATTGCAGCATTAGTTTTCAGGTTAGTGAACTTCGTTGCAAGTACACAGAGAAAGAAACAGAAATCTGCCTGATTTTCTAAGCAGATACAATTCTGTGATGTAAAGACACGTGGCTGCACCAATGGTCAAACGTTTTGAATTATGCCTTTGAGTTGTACAAAGCCTATGTTATCTTTGTTATAACAATTAATTAGTAAATACGCATGCTTCTTTGGAAACATATGAATTCCAAGATGGGATGGAAAATAGTCTCACCCCTCCACACACACTGATTTAAATAAAGATATAGATCCCCTTGATTAAAAACAAGACACCTGGCTTGAAAATATCCTCCAAAATAAAAACAACTCCCAAAGACAAAAACAAAGTCAGAGAGGACACTGAAGCCACTAGATGAGTCACTCCTTCCCAAATTATCTTTGATGGAATAAAATGAACCTCACCCAATTTCTGTAGGGCTCTCTCTCTCTCTCTCTCTCTCTCTCTCTCTCTCTCTCTCTCTCTCTCTCAGCAGCCTAAGTGCCCTCAAAAGCAAATGCTCTCTGCAACTATCTCAGAAGCCCAACACAAGACCAGTCATCCTACTACTCCACATGTGGCCTTTTTCAGCTTTCTGTCATCTCCCAGGCAGAGACCTTTCTTCTTGGAAGGTCAACACAACCATTTTAGCATCCACCTTGCACCATAATTCTGGTAAAGATATGAGCCATCCGCTAGACGTAAGCATGACTCCTGGAATGCCTCCCAAACGTACTTGTCAAGGAACGTCGCCAGAATCACATCTGTTCCTTCACTTCAATCTTTTCTTTTGATGAGCTTCAAAACTCCCGTCTGCTCCACATTTTGATTAGGGTTCTTTTTTGTCTCCCTTGGTTTCTTGGACCAAGTTAGTAGCATCTTGAAATATTCTCCCAAAATAAACTTCACAGAGAAATCAAAATTATCTTGCTGTGTTGGTAAAATTAGATTTACTTTTTATGGGTTTTTTTAAGAGTGCAGAGTTCGGTAGGTGGGCAGGAGATTTGCTTCTGTTGGTAAAGACAGGCTACGGTGCCTGGCTTCACTCTAACGGGAAGCCCTTGCTTGCATGTACTATAGAGACAGCTTGGCTTAGTCAGCCTGGACAGTCTTGCCATCATGCCCTTTGCAGCCTGCATGTCCTCTTGAAAGGCTTAACCTGGGGTGTGTATTGGCAGCATCAGTGTGACTGACACTTGTCTCTGGCAGAACAAGGAGTGAGGAGGAAAATCCCTCTTGAGGCTTTCCTCACATCTGTCCATTGGTCAAGTCTATCCACCTGGCCAGGGTGGAGGGGAGATGTGCAGAACAACATTTCCTCACTATCTATACAGGAAAGCAAAGGTCCCCAAAAGGCCTGTTCTTAGCAGGAAGGTCATTTCCTTCTGGGGGATTATGGGACCTGTAGTTTTCAGAGGCTTTGCAGGGCCTCTTTTCTATGGAGAAGAGAGCCATCCCCCCACCTGTTACTCCTCCTTTCTCTAAGGTACGGATTTTATTTTATTTTTTGCTGGGGGAAGGCCAGGGAATGGGGCTGACAGAGGAGGGGGGAGCCATGCCTCAACTATTTGTGTTTTCGAAGGAATCACATTGAATGCTCAAAAAAACAAACGCTCAAGGTTGGAAAGGTCCGATGGTTTTAAGGGTAAGCTGGGGTGGGAGCGGGGTCACATATAAGGGTGGTGTATGTGGTTCTGGTGTTGGCCTTAGACCTGGAAGATCCAGGTTTGAATCCCCGCTCAGCCCTGGAGCTTCTTGGGTGACCTTGGGCTAGTTACTCTCTCTCAGCCTAACCTACCTCACCAGGGTTGTTATGGGAAGGAGAGAAGGAACCTGAGCTCCTTATTAGAGGAAGGGAGGTACAAAAATATGAAAAATAAATAAATATCAGGTCCCTGCTTACATATGATAGGGGAGGACACAGACCCAGATCAAATGTGCAAAATGGGCATTTCTTGTGGAATAAGCACATGTTTGGAAGCAAAAACCAACGTGGGTTTCCTTATCTGTGAGGTGTTTTTTTTTTGCCATGGAATATTCAAGTACCTATTTTTACATTTATTCCATGAGTTCAAATATTTCCATTTGGATTTTGAATGTATGATAGGAAACCTCATGTGGTTGTCGATATTTGTTGTCTTTGAGTCCTCAGAGGAGATGAGATGGTGTCCTAGACTGTCTCCCAGTGGAGTCCTCCTTTGCCACAGCTCCCCCTCTCCTAGTTTTCAGCTTTAAAGGGCAGCCATCTCCATAAGAGAGACAGCGACAAAAGTGGGTTTTTCTTGATCTTTTGCTGTGTGAATCTTGTTGGAATCTCGGAGGGGGGGGGAAGACAGCTAACAGAGGTCCTCTTGTCATCGCTTTGATCCTCTTCCTGCTGGAGGAAGAAAGGGGGGGAGGGTTGTGGGTGCTGCCATTTACATTACCCTTTGCATGTCTACTCAGAAGTAAGTCCCATTGTGTTCAATGGGGCTTAGTCTCTGGAAAGTGTGCATGGGATTACAGCCCAAATTGTGGGGAAGGAGGACGCTGACAAATCAATATGTCTTGTGGAGTCAATTTCTCGCAATTTTTCTCACAAACTACCACTTCTCTAGATGCATTGGTCTCCTTGCTGAATGAGTTAAACACAGGGTTTCTTCCATTGAGCACACAACGTGTGTGTGTGTGTGTGTGTGTGTGTGTGTGTGTGTGTGTGTGTGTGTTTTCCACTCTCGCCTGGCACTTCCTGTTTGCTTTCTCCTTCAGACAGTTCCACCCAGAGCTCTTTGAAGTACAATGAACGTGGGATTTTGATCGGAGCAGCAGCCTGTGGTTGGGGTGGGACCTTGTTCAAAAGCTGCAAGACAACGAACCCTGTCAGAGGCACTGGTCTCAGCCCCACATATACATAATAAAGCAATGAAACAGGTGTGTCTGAGCCATGGCTAGACAAAGGCAACTTCCAGCTCCTTCCCCAGTAATAAAAAGAAGGGGTAAAAAGAAGGGGGCTAAAAAAGAGAGGTAGGGGGCGGAGGCAGGGAAATCCATGGATGGGGCTGTCACATCACTTCTTGCCTCAAGGATCCTACACATTCAGTAACACAATCCTATGCATGCCTTCTCAGGGGTAAGTCCCATTGTGTTCAATGGGCTTTACTCCCAGGAAGTGTGCAAGTTGCGTAGCAGTAGAGTGCAAATAAGAGCGAGGCAGGGAAGGAGGATGACATTGAAGTATCTTTGTCTGCTTTTCTGATGATGGGTGTGGGGCAGATGGGAGGGTGCATGCTTTGGGGTGGGGGAAGCTGGGGGGGGGACCAGAAACCATGCTGCAATTTTGAGCACACTTACAGGCATGCAAGCCCAAGTAATCGCAGGGGACTTGCACGGCTGTGAGCGCGCTGAGGACTGCAGCCTGAGCACCTCCTGCATGCTGGCACAGTAAACAAACAAGGAGCCCGTGAATCCTGCTGTCACGTGCAGGAAGTGCGCTGCCCTCAGAAGGGCAAACCTTAGGGGGAACTCCTGCCCCTGTCCGTGAGCAGGTGCTGCTGGGAGGGAAACCTGCAGACACAGGAAATCTGCCAAAAGATGATGAGCAGCGTGGGAAGAGGAGCTGACCTGACTTTTGCCCTGGATTGCAGTGAATGTATGGTCACAAATGCATCTCACAGAGGTCACTCATGGATGTGTTTTGCCAGGGAACAACTGCGTGTCTGCTGGTGGCCTCCGATGGACTTTGGAATGGGTCTGACTGCCTTCAGCTATCCCTGGGAACTCTCCAAGGTCCTGCAGTAGTGGAATCCGATTAGCAAACTAATCTAAGCAAACGAAAGGAATGAATTTAAGGGCCCAATCCTAACAGGATGGTGTAGTGGTTTGGGAGTCGGACTTAGACCTGGAAGATCCAGGTTCAAATCCCCACTCAGCCACGAAGCTTCCTGGGTGACCTTGGGCCAGTCACTATCTCTCAGCCCCACCTACCTCACAGGGTTGTTGTGAGGACAAAAAGGAGGGGAGGAAATATGTACACCACTCTGAGCTCCTTGGAGGAAGGGCGGTATAAAAATGTGAAAAATAAATAAATAAAATAAATAACAGGCTGCTGCGCTGTCAGAACTCACATTCTGGTGACGTGGTGGCCTTTCCAGCATCACAGAATGAGATGTGCTGTCATGCAGAACTGGGCTGCCAGTGGAAACGGTGAGTGGCGGTGGCTGCATGACAGCAGTCTTCCAGGATGCTCCAGTGCCAGTAGGCTGGCATGGGGGTGGGCGGTGGGCAAAACATGGGCAGAATCGGGCGGGGAGGGGGAAGAACAGGGACTAATATCCTATCCCCCTTACTGGTCTCGATCCATCTCCCCGGGACCATTCAGAGTTGCACCAGCAAGAGAACTGGTGCGGGTCCAAGTAGACTAATTAGGGTAGTGAATGTTCCCTTACCTCAAGGAGGCCGCTGCGACTCCCCCCCCCCCCGCCGGATACAGTGCACAGTCCATTGTCATGGCTACATTGGCAGAGAGGAGTTTAGTTAGGAGTGGGCTGAATCTGTAACAACAAAATCAGGGCCAGAGAGAGGCAATGGGAAATCACTGGGCCCTTGGAACTGGGATTGTGGATTCACTGGAATGTGAAACTGTCATGCTAACATGACTGAAACAGTGTGGGAAGTGACCACAGGGAAACGGCCACCGCTCCAGTCCTGTAGTGAGCGAACCAACTCGGAGGCGTTCTTTGACTGAAATAATTGAAATATGTTTTTCATGTTTTGCTCTCCAAGATTCCAAGATTTTCATGTTTTGCTCTCCAGCTTTTCCCATCCACACACCACTGCATTGCAGTGCATTTAGCTGAAGTGCTCTGACTACCTTAGAGGAGGACCTTTTAAAACCCAAGATAATGCAGACGATTCAAGTCGTCTCCTTCCAGAATGTCAACCATCTGCATGCATTGTTTGAATGATGGGGCTGTCATTTTGCTTGGTATTTGAAGTCCACATACTTGCTGAGAATGCTGTTTGCGGTGTGGGGTGCCTGAACAATGCAGGGAAGGAGAAGGAAATAATGTTGGGTGCTGTTGTTGCTGTATGAGAAGCAAAACCTCGAAAACAATATACATTGGAGAGAAGGCAGAGAGGACAACGAGGGCTGGTTGTTTATAGGCATGCACCATTTCTGCAAAAATGCCATGCTATCCATCTCCTCCAGTCGCAAGATACATTGGCAATAAGTACTGCCGAAGTCACACAAAATAATAACTCTAAAGGCAATACTTCACCTTTATATATGTCCCTTCATTCAAGGGGTATTGATACATTTTAGCCTTGCTGTTTGGCTGGCTGGCCTCTTGGGATGTATGTGCTCAAGATTTCTTGGGAATTAAAAGCAGAGTTTGAGGAAGTACAGTAGCTACTTAAAACCTGGCCCCTTTGGGTATTCTAGCATGGCACAATGGCTCCCCCCTCTTCACCTGATCATTCCTGTTCCTTCTCCACCATTATACGTGCACATTAAAATATTTTCTTTGAAGACATCTTAAGACCGCAAGCCTCTCTGCTTGGAATGAAAGCAAGACAGAGCTGCCTTTTCTGTCTCCGCTGCTTGTGAAAGGGGAACAAGGCAGTAGGTTCTGAAGCTCCATTTGCAACCAGTGCAAATGTGCTAGAGACCCCCCTTGCAGGGTCCTATAGAATAGTGCAGAGGAGTAAACAGGCGATGGGAGAAACAATGGTGGTGAAGGCAATCTGAGGCAGGCAGGCAGGCTGGCTGGCTAGCCAGGTGCTGATTGGACCACAGCTCCCATTCTTACTTATGCTGTCTGGGTTAGTCTGGGTTATATGGCTGTATAAGCAGATGAACAAAACATTTTTCTGTGATCTTTGTCTCCTGATCTGCCAGGCACTGGCGTCACTACAGGGGGGGTGGAGCTCTAAGTGTTGCTGAAATCAGAGCCTCCTTTACACAGACGAACAAAGCGGCCCCGCCCCCTCACCCTCGGAGCCTTTCAGGGAAGCAAAAGCAGTTGCTTTCGCTTCCCTGAAAGGCTCAGAAGGTGAGGGGGCGGGGCTGCTTTGTTCGTCTGTGTAAAGGAGGCTCTGATTTCAGCAGCACTTAGAGCTCCGCCCCCCTGTAGTGACGCCAGTGCTGCCAGGTTCCACCTCCAGTCCCTTGACTTGTCATAAACTCCTCCTCTTAAGCTTTGCCTCCTCCTGCTGGGCTCTGCTGCAGGTGAAAATAATTTGAATGGGAAGTGTTTGGCAGGGGCTGGTTGACCTGAATTCTTCATCTCAGGAATCTAAGCAAACTTGCTGTGGCTTGAAGTTCTGATGACTGGAGTGCAGCAAACACCACCGTTCTGTTGACCAGACAAGAGCAGACGTGATTTCAGGCCTCACCAACCCAGAGACTTCATACTGCTTGCTAGTCATAGAGGCTGAGAAGTCCGTGTTGTTTCCACCAGTGCCAGGAGAGCCTGGCCTGACTTGCGGGAATGAGTTGAAATGCCCCCTCATTTCCCATCCCAATCACGGTCCATTTTTGCCATTGGTAGAGCAATTTTGGGGGGTGGGTGTGAATTTACTGCCAGCACCATGGTGGTCCATCTGGCAGCCAGTCTTTTTCTCCTAGAATCTACAGAACAATGCTCATCAAACTGTTGTGTTGTTCAAAGGTAGGCTTACTAGATCTCCAACCGGGACAGAGTGCTAGACCTTTAGGAGAAGGAATGTGGGCAGGTGTAGCTTGTTAAAAACTTAGAGCACAATCCTAAGCATGTCTACTCAGAAGCAAGCCCCACTGAACACAATGGGGCTTCCTTCTGAGTAGACAAACCTAGGATTGTGCTCTAAGGTTTAACAAGCTACACCTGCCCACATTCCTTCTCCTAAAGGTCTAGCACTCTGTCCCGGTTGGAGATCTGGTACGCCTAACCATGATGCACCCAATTCAAATCCCAGGGAGTCATCTCTTTCCACTTGGAGGGCTTTAGGGATGCCTCTTTCTCTTTAAGTGAAATGATTTTTGTTGTTTTTCTCCCCCTAGCAGATGCTCTGTTCTGCACTAGGAGAAGTTGTCTGTGCTGTGACTGTTTTGGTTTCCCTGGCAACTCGCACGCAGCCAACCACATCTGCTCCAGCACCTGCCTATTAAACACCCTGATAATAGGTAGCGCACTTCCGATATTAATTACTAGTTTTGTTCTGATTAGAGTGATTCAGTTTCATGACACGTTGATGGGCTCAAGGGGAACCTGTATAATTGTACACATTTCTGTTTAAGGTGCCCGATAGCTTATCTTTGGAGATCTGGAGTGCATTTTGTCCTTGTCTTCTATTGTCAGCTCGTTAACATGAACAATAGCAGAGGGTTTGAGGGTAGCAAGGTTGAGGGCGATGTGAAGAGTCAGATGTGATCAGAAGCAGGCGGAACAGCAAAAGGTCTCCAAGTTTAGCAGCATGGTGACACAAAGTCCTTTCCAGGATGAGTAAGGATCGCAATGCATTTTCTACACTGGAAGTGCTAAGTGATGGTGATGACTCAAGTGGTGCAGCCATTTATCAGTCATTCTTGAAGTGATGATGTTTGGCTCCTTATTTATTTGCAGGTTGAGCTGGGAAGAGTGGCAGGCTCTGAGACAAACAGTGCTAGTCCTTAAGGTGGCTTCGGTCTCCGTCACTGGTGACATTTCAATACCCTGTTTTCTTGGCCAGACCCAGCTGAAGCAGGAAGTGCATGTCTGTCCTACCTAATGGCCACCAACAATCAATGCTCATTAAAGAAAACCTTCTAGCAATCCAAAGTGATTGAGCAAGCAATTATAAGCAGACTGGAGCTGCATCATCATCATATTTAAAGTGTCTAAAATTTCCTAAAACGTCATAGGTAGCTGCAGGGCCCATGAGAGGGGGCCGGTAAAGGGGGTAAATTGTACCTGGGCCCAGGGTTAAGAAGGGGTGCCCAGAAGCCAAAGGAGGGGCCCCAGAAATTTCCTGGGATCTCAGCTGGTCTCATGGACAGTGAAAGACCAGGCCAACCGGGAGGCCAGGTGTACCAGGCAGGTAGACCTGGGCACCGCTTCAGGAAGCCTGGTAGACCTGGGCTCTGCAGACTTTTCCAGCCATTGTTGTCTTCACCCTGCCCTGTTTTGCCCCCTCCCCCTTTGAAAAGGGGCCCAAAAGAAACTTTGTACCCCCTGATTAAATTCCTCTCAGAGGCCCCGAGTAGCCGTGCTGGTCCACTGAAAGAAAAATCACTCTTACAGTCTTATCAACTTGCCTCAAAAGGTAAAATGAAGGAAAGAGGACAACATGCACATTCAGATACCAAGTCTTACAAAAAAGAAGAATTGTAGTGATGGGTGTCTCTTTCTGATTAACTCGGGGATTGTTACTCCTTCTAGGAACAGAACATGTCACAGGGAGCTGCCCTGCCAAGAGGCCTATGTGACATAGAGTTGTGCATGTAACATGTTCTAATGGAGTTTTGGCAAGTTTTTTGTCACACGATGTTAACTGAAACTGACGTGTTCATCTCTGAAAATGTCGCTTGGAGCTGTTTTCTCTGGCAGCTATTTTTGCTGAATCGTTTCTGGAGGACCAAATGCCTTGTCCCTTGGTCTAGTTATGCCATCCTTTGTTACTGATGCCTAGGTTGATATATGATTAATATGGCAGAATTATGAGTTAACTCTGGTGCACCTTTTCTCAGAGGTGTCATTACGGTGGGGGCGGTGGGCCCCAAGCAGCGGGTCGCAAAGTGGTGGTGGTGGCCAGATCTGATGCCCCCTCCTCCGCTGGCTCCTCTTCGTGCAGCCATTCTCGGCTGCAAGTTTGGCCCTCCTTGGCGCTGGTTGGCTCCAAAAAGGGGCCGAAAAGCACTGGGTGTGTGTGTGTCTCCATGCTGCAGCGGCACGCGAAAGATGACATCATGCCCCCCAGGAGCGGGGTGTGTGTCGTCCCGTGGGGGGTGTATGGCATCCCATGGGGGGGGGTTGTGGCGGCGCCCCCATGGGGGGTGTAGGACCGCTACTGCCTCTTCTGGATCCCCATTCCCCCTGCCCCACCCAGATATCAGCATTTTTGATGTCAAGAGTTCTCAGCCCAGCCCCAGCTGCCCTCAGCTGTACTGTGCAAGCTCCATGTGTGGGCTGGCACTAGCAGCTCTCAGTTTGGTGCAGGGCTTTGATGTTACCAGCCTGGGCTGGGTGCTGCTAGTCATGTTCTAGGCATGGAGTTTATTTCATTCCACCCAGCAGAGCACTCGCCTGTTTTCTACGTCTGCTGCCACCAAGGCATAAGGGTACAGTGGTGAGTAGGCTTACCAGATCCCCAAGCGGGACAGAGTGCTAGACCTTTAGGAGCAGGAATGTGGGCAGGTGTAGCTTGTTAAGTCTTAGAGCACAATCCTAGGCGTGTCTCACTTTTGGAGCCAGACCAATTACAGATTCAAGGGTTCTTTGCATACCAACTTCCCCAGCTGGTCTTGAGTTGGGGGAATCACTCCAATCAATTACTGCCCCAGCTTCTCCCAAACTGGGTTTCATCAACCTGGATGGATATGGAGGCTGTTGAGCACTTGTATTTCTTTCTATATGAAGTTTCCTTACATTGGATCATACCCGTGGTCCATTCATCTCACTACTGTCTATGTTGACTGGCAGCAGCTTTCAGACCTACTGATGTTGGATCAGATCAAGGGTTCACCTAGTCCAGCACTCTGTCTCCAGCAGGGGGTAACTAGATGTTCCCAGGAAGCGGATGAGGTGAGCAAGAGGGAGATGGCCAGAATTGTTGCTTCCCTGCAGCATCTGGTCACCAGAGGTGTAGTGTCTCTGAATATGGGAATAGCATTTAGCTATCATAGCTAATATAGGTATACAGTATTAGCTCATAGCAGTGATGTAGACTTGAGTCTATTGACTCGGACTCAAGTCGCGTCAATGACTCGACTCGGACTTGACTCGGTGATTGTAAAAGACTCGACTCAGGACTTGGAGCCTTTTATGACAAGTCAAATTTTATTCAGGTTTAAACCCATTTTCACCATTAAATAGATAGGCACTTGCAACTCGCAACCAAAGACTCGGGACTTGGAGCAAAGACTTGGGACTTGACTGGAGATTTAGGGCTCAGTCCAGCCTAACTCAGGCACAGTTGAGGCCCAATTGTGGCCCAATTGTGGCCCAAACTAGGACCAAGTTAGGCTGCAACTGTGCCTGAGTTAGGCTGGAGGCAACAGCATTGGGCCAGGATCGCGGCAAAACTTACCGCAGAGGCAGGCAGGCTCCTGTGGGGAGCTGTCAGTCTTGTGGAAGCGAAGAGCCCCCTCCTCAGCCCGTCTGCGTGCACCTACCACAGCTGCTGCAGCAGTCGCAGCAGATGGGCAGCCACAGGCGGGCCTGCAGGCACTGCGCGTTTGACAGTCAGCTGAAGGGCAGAGGTTGTGCCAGTGCCAGCTGCCCCAGGGCACCCTGGGCATCAGCCACCTGCCGCAGGGGGGAGTGCGACTGCCCTCCCTCCTGCAGACTGCGATGCCACCCCCAAGCCACGGTGAGGCTGCACGTGGGAGTCATGGGGGGGTGAGCGGGGGAGAGAAGGGAAGGAGGGGGTGGGAACGGCACGCACAAGGGGGGGGTCTCATGAGGTCTGGAACCGCCTCCGCCAGGACATGCCCGTGCGCTGCCTGAAGCCCTGGGCCTCAAGGGCCGTGGCAATGCCCACAAAGAAGGCATCCCAGCATGTCTTCTGCTCCGTGCCCCGGCCAAGACCGAGAGATGCCGTGGGCTTGTCTGCTGCGAGCGGGAAGGGCTCACGCAGCTCATCACACCCCCAGATGGGGCAACGTCGGCACCTTGCGGCAGGCGCTCTGGCGGCATGGGGGGTGCCAGCGTCCATCATCAGGGAGTGGGAGGGGAGGCAGGCACACTGACAGGGGGTGCTGGGGAGGGGCACGGGTGGGTCAGAAACAGACAGACAACACGGCTGGTGGGAGAGGGATACAGGGAGAGGGGTCTGCAGAGACCGATAGGGGCACAGGGGGCACTTCGCAGATGGAGGCAATGCAGGAACGGGCGCCTCTCATGCAGACGGACCGAGGGCGGACACGGACGCCGTTGATGGGCGGAAACGGACGCCGGTGACGGGCGGACAGAGGGCGGAAACGGACGCCGGTGATGGGCGGACCGAGGGTGGGTGAGAGCCCCGGTTGCTGAAAGGGCTCTTCACGGACGTGGCGGACGTGCGCCACAGTGCCCGTCAGTGTTTGCCTGCCTGACAGGCCCCCCAACTCCCCCCTCCCCTCTGGTCCCAGAGGGTCCGGCAGCCCCCCTGCTGTGTTCTCCCAGGGATGGCTGTGGCGGACCCTGGCTGGGATTCATGCAGAGGCTTGTGTGCTGGGGCCTGCCTGTGTGGGTGTGTGGGGCAGTGCTTGTGCAACATTGGGGACATGTGTTTCCAGGGGCATCTTTATTGTTCTGGAACAGTGGCAGAGATGGCCGGGCGTGGCTGCCAGGGGTAGGCACAGCAGCCTCTAGGACCACAGCAGCAGCATCAGGCGAGCCCCATGGACCTGGAGATGCGGGCTCTTCCCCTGTGGAACCACGGCCTGCTCCATAGAAAGGGGAGGGACAGCAAGTAGGCAGCCAGGGCGGTGGGGCAGCAGCAGCAGCTGAGGTGGGTTGCAGGGCAGGCTCCCAGACCTCTCTGGCAGCATCAAGGCAGGTGACCGTGGGGCAACCAGACTGCAGGCCCAGGGGTGCTCCCCGGACGGTTTGTGGTAGTGGGCATTCCTGGGGGGACGAACAACATGGGGGTGTTCCATGGCAGCTGCTGCGTGGTAGCGATCGCCATTGAAGAGGAGTCAGTGTGCCAGTTGCAATGGTCTGCAGGGAGAGAAATCAAACACAGCTGAGTGGTGTGAGACACATAGCCTGGTCTGCGCTCCTTCCCTGGGTGTACGGTGAGCATGATCCTGTAAGGGAAAGGGGTCAAAGAGAGAGACAACAACACAACTTGGGGGTCACAACCATGGCAATCCTAGCAATACTGACCTGTCGGTAGACCCTGTGGAGAAAAGAGGGGGGGGGAACAGCTGGTGTCTACATATGGGTTACAGTTCCACACTCATGGCATTGTGTGCTCACATTAATACAGGCAGCTATGAGACAAGACATTGGTATAGAGGCATATCATGGCAGGCTATGCAGGCAGCTATGAGACAAGACATTGGTATAGAGGCATATCATGGCAGGCTATGCAGGCAGCTATGAGACAAGACATTGGTATAGAGGCATATCATGGCAGGCTATGCAGGCAGCTATGAGACAAGACATTGGTAAAGAGGCATATCATGGCAGGCTATGCAGGCAGCTATGAGACAAGACATTGGTATAGAGGCATGTATCCTACCTATATTTCTCTATGCAAAGAGGCAGACGTCAGACCACATGTCAGCACAAACCCTGCACTTACCTGCTGGTGTTGTTGCCTGTATGGGGGGGGGGGAGAGAGGGGCTGGGAGAAAGACATGGGTTAGCAAACACTTGCATGGAGACAGCTGCCCAGGCACAGCAGTAAACAGTTTGGCCACAGGCAGAACAGCCCTCTCTGCCCTAGAGGGGGGCAGAGAGGAGAGAGGAGAAGAGAGAAGTGGGGTGTTAGAAAAGTTTTCAAAGTCCCACTTTGTGGCTGCTGGGGGACAGAACCCCACGCCACATGCTCAGAGAGAGAGAGAGAGAGAGAGTGGAGGGCTGGGGCTGGGCTTTTGTGGGAAAGAGGCTGGGTGGGGCTGGGTGCTGATAGGGTAACTATTTGGGTCCATGTCCAGAGTTAGGCCACACCTGTTCGGTCCTAACTCAGGCCCAACTCGGGCCCAGGGTGTTAGAACTTTTCAGGAGAGGGCTGGTGTGGGTAAGGTAAAATGGCTCCTATGGGTCTCCTCACATTTGGGTCCACCCTTTTTGCTGGCCCAAATTTTGGGCCTGAGTTGGGCTCGAGGGGGCGTGTCAGTGGCTCTCCAGTGTCTGGAACTGGACCAAAATTCGTAACCGCCCCCGTCACACCCCCGACACGCCCCCAACACACCCACTTTTAGGCTGCAATTGTGCCTGAATTGTGCAATTGTGCCTGAATTGTACCGCAGTTGCCTTGGGCTGGACCGGGCTGCAATTCAGTCACAATTGCAGCCCAATTCAGGCACAACTCGGGCCTAAAGCACTTGGGCTGCAATTGTGCCTGAATTGTACCGCAGTTGCCTTGGGCTGGACCGGGCTGTTAGAGTCAGAGACTTGATCCACATCCCTTGCTCACAGTCATTAAATAGCTACCCTTTTTTGAGAAGGCATTTAAGGTAGACGTCATCACCACATCCTCTGCTGTGAATGAACATGGCTGTCTGACATCTGGAGCTGGAGCCACATTATCTGGAAAGAGAAAGAACTGTGTTTCGTCTGTCGCACAAATTAGAAGAGTTTTTGTAGGAGCCCACGAAAGCTTTTGTATGACTCGGCAGTGCATCAGGCTGGCTTGCATTTTTTCTGTGTCACGTTGGGAGATGAATTCCTCCCTTTAATATTTCTCGGCACCGCTGCACATAAGTCTCACTTCACATCTACTGGTGGAATGCCCATCAATTCAGATTATTGGAGCTGTTGCAAAGAGAGGCAGTGCTTTATGCTCCTTCTCTCAGCCCTGCAGCAGCGAGGAAAGCAAAATAACAGAGCCTATTTCCAATATCCCAGATATTGGATTTCTGTGCAGTAATAAGGCACTACTTAAACGAAGCTAGCTGTTGAATGGGGGCATGTTGATTGTAAAATATTTGTTGTGCAAAGGTAAGCTTAGAGAGATAAATATAAAGATGCAAAGGACTCATCCAGATATGAGCTGAACACACTCCTAGCTGGGCAGCGTAGCAAGCACATATTCATGGGATGCGCAGATGCTCACAGTGGGAATCCAGTGACCCAGACTGCATAGCCCAGTGAGGTGACCAACCTCCCACCATGAGGGCCTCTGCGTTCTTAAGAGTTGTGTAGAAGCAAGAATCTTGGCAGCTGCAAGTGCTGATGGTGCTGCTAAAGCAGCTGTACCTGCTGAAATGCCCTCACCTAGACAACCACTAAAGGGCCAGGAGCATTCATGTTGAAAGGTTGGCCATCCCTGGCATAGCCTATTCTTGCCTTGCTGGATCTAGTCCAGCACTCAATCTAGCCAGTGAGATATGATCTTTAATGCCTTAAATGGTTTGGGACTGGGGTACCACATTCCCCCATATGAATCTACCGTTGCTCTGAGGTCTTCCGGAGAGGCCTTCTTTCACATCTTGTAGTTGTCTGGTGTAAGATCAGAGGAGAAGTGCAAGAGGGCTCTCTTTGTGGTGGCCCCTTTCTTATGAAACTTGCTCCCCAAGGAGGTTCAGTGTGCCTGAAGACTCATCTATTTTGTTTGGCCTTTCCACAATATGTGTAGTTTTTCCTTTCCTTGCTGGTTACTGCTCTCCTTCTCGTACTGTTTTTATTACTTTTTTTTTTTGGAATCTTTATTATTTTGTTTGATGTTGGTTATTCTATTTTACACTTCTTGTTAGCCATCTTAGGTCTTTGGGGTGGGTATAAATCTTTTAAATATAAATACATGAAGGCAATTACAGGAACCTCTCATTTTACACGGGAGTTATGTTTTTGAAAAGCAGTGTGTATCTCAAAAACATGTAAATTAAAAATATTTTTGCCATAAGAATGCATGTAAATGGTCCAGGTCAGGTCCATGTGTTGCATTTTAGAACTCAGAGCATAGGAGGGTTTTTTTTAGCACTTGCAGATGTCCCTGGCTGAGCACTTTTCTTTATCTTCTCAGTCAGCACTGTCTCGTATGGTATGAACAGTGCTCTCACGTAAACAAAGCATGCAGCCAGCACCCGATACACGCTCTCTGAAGGCGGTTGATCACATCAAATTTCACATCAATTGTGACTGCTTTTTGAGCCTTTTTGGCTTTAGGCTCCCCAGACATGACAAATGGATGTTTTCCAGATATGGTTGATGGGGAAAACAGAGTTTCACAGCCAAACATGTGGGAGTGCATGGGACGTTTGACAGTGCTATTTCAAAAATTTGCAAGCATAAATTAGATTTTGGTATTAATTAAACAAGTGCACTCTTCCAAAAATGACAAATCAAATGAGAGTTCCCTGTATTTGAGTTGCTGCTGTTTGCCCTTCAGTGTGAATTTGGCTTTCGAGTAGCCCCCTCCCCAGCTATACAGGAAGATGATCTGTTGAGCTGGTTGCCTTTGGGGGCCACATATACATTTTTTGGTTTGCTCTTCACCTGATTGGTCAACGGTGTGGGCTTTTTTAATTTTGCCTGCTTTAGATTGTCTGAGAGGCTGTGGTGCTTTAGCCAGGTTGGTCACAACAGCCAGTGTGGGGTAGGAAATAAGAACAGGGATTGGTGTGCATCCTGAAGAAGTGGACTGGGTGGGTGGGTGTCTAGAACTGATCTCCAGAGGCTGCTCAGTTCAGGGATGCTGATTGGGAACTCCTTGTCCAAAGATTGTAAAGTCATCCTCAAAGCTTGCTCAGCTTAGGGGGAGGTACAGCTTGGGGTATGATCCAGATCTTCTTTGATCCCAGGCAGGGGTTGGCATGGATAAACATTGATTGTCAAGGATGATTGAGAGCTTTGAGTAGAGTGGGAATGCTTGGAAGGGGAATAGACAATAGTTGTCTGTCTCCTCCAGAGAAGGGAATCTGCCCTGAAAAAAAAAGGGGGGGGGTTTAGGTCTTCCTGCAATATTTTATCAATTACATTTGAAAATAAAATGGTGGCCCACTGAAATCCAATCTGCTTGTTTGTTATTAAGAGCATGCAGGCAACACAGATGTCAAACCTCACTTGCATGATCACGCTTATCCCACATTTATTCATTGCATCCATTACATCAGGGGGCTATGATGACGTTTCTCCTCATTTTGTCCTCCTCAAACCCTAGGCATTATGATAGTGACTGAGCCACATTTAGCCGGAAGCCTCATGAGTTACCAAGAATTTGGGCCTGAGCCACCCCAGTATACTGTAACTGCCCAATCATATCCCCCACCATCGGCACCAATGCAGCTGCACTGATGAAGGGTGCACTGCATCCAATGGGGGAGGGGCAATTGCACAGCCAGCAGGAGGTAAATAAACATATTTTTTACTCACCTCCCAGTAGGCTGCCTGATTGCCTATGGGTCTCTTTGGACCTATGCCAGCCATTTTGCTGACATGTCCGAGGAAAGAAAAGGGGCAGGGCGACCTGGGAAAGAGGGGATAGAATGTGGTGGACCCTGGTGCCATCAAGATCCATCCTGTCCCACCCCATCCCTGCCCAGAAAAAATCCTACCCTCCTGTAAGCCCCAGGGCCTGGGCCATATGCCCCAGCAGGATCCAGCCTCACAGGCCAGACCGACCCAGCTCACACCTGAGCCTTGGCAGGTGGGAAAGCTGAACACAGCTGGGAGAAAGGGAAAGGGGGCAGACCCCGGATTGGGAAAGGAGGATAAGAGGCAACCTGGGGAGGAGCAGGTGTGGAGCCTTGCCAGGGAATACCTGGGACGACGTGCATTATGGCTTCCTGGGAACCTGGCTGGCCATCTTGCTAGCCGCCATCTCACTCTAGGTCCCCAGTCTGCCAGAAGGAGGCCTCAGGTTCTCTCCCATTGGCCAGGGTGGCGCCGACCACCACTGGAGTTAGACCCCATGGCCTGTGGTCAACCAAGCTGCCCCTCCTTGGGACCCCGTCCCTGTTAAGCCTGCCAGAAGCCCGCTGGGATGCCCGCCCTGAGAAGGCATTGGTGCCCTGCCTAAGGAGACGATTGGAGCTACATCCCCCGTCGCCCGACCCACATCCCCCACCCTCAGGAGAACAAGGCAGACCTGGCCAAAGAAGCCTCAAGTGAATTGAACTCAGGGTACGGAAAGGGGTTAACGTTCTGTTACTAGTTCTGGAATAAAACCTTGCTTAATGTTGAACCTGCCTCGACTCTTCTCCCGCCACGAGTGAGGTTATGACAGGTATGTCCCTCCTCAACCCGTTTGGGGACCCGCAGCAGCCTCCAGGGAAGCGACACCTCCCCCTCCCAGCCCAAGTTATGCCTCCAATGCCAACTTACCAGCCCCGGTGGAGGTTTCTGAAGAAGCCAATACTGTCTGACTTCTGCTTCTTTCCGCCCTCCCTTTCTCCTCCCCCCCCCACTGCTTTTTCCTTAACAGACACAGAATGTTTTCTCCTGGCATGCTTTTTCCTTCTGGCAAGGCCATGCTGTGGTATTTCAGATATTCCATTGTTTCCACCACTGATGCTTACAAACAATTTTATTTCCAGAACCGAGCAACTTCTGTAATTGCAGGAGCTGTGGAATCCACAGAAACACTCACATTTTCTACAAGTCACCCAGGTGTCAGAGTTCATGAGTGTGAGGTTGCTGATGCCTCCAATGCGAATCTTTCCAAATAGCTTGGAACGGCTGTGTTTCCAGGTCAAATGGAGTCAAACTGTAACATCTCCAAGAAAAGTGAGCACTTTTCACAGTTGTGATTCTGCATCTTTGTGCAAGTGCAGGGCAGATTGGACTTTATCACCTACGCCATTCACCTAAGCTCTTCTGATCAATGGGAGCCGTGTATTCTAGGCCAATCAGTGCCCATTTCCTGCCTTGTGGATCAGCAATGTCTCCCATAGCACTCTTTCATGCATCATTTGACTTTCAGGGAGCATGTCCAAGGTCATTAGTTGTATTAACCAGGTATTAAAACAATCGTCGTTTGTGGATGTGCATATTCTTTTGAATTATCTACCTATGTTATGGAAGACATCCGAAGGACAACGAAAATGGACTTTTTGTGCCCTTACTGTGTCTAAAAGACTCATACTGAAATGTTGGAAAGTCAAGTGCCCTCCTGCTATTTTAAATGGACTGAGGACCTTCTAACTCTACCAATATTTGAATCTATGGCTTATAGAGGATAATTGCATATGGATAAGATTTGGATATTTGGAAGCCCTTTTTAGAAATGAATGTATAGATTCCTTACTAATATCTATTTTCTATATGACTATGTTTATTTGTACGTTTACTGATCACACACACACATACACGCGCGCGCACACACACATGCACAGTCCTTTCATTTTAAGTTTTTCCTTTTTTCTTTTCTTTTTACATCTGATATTTTGGCTATCCAAGCACAGTTGCTAAGGATATTTTGTTTAGCAATTGTATTATAGTTTTATTGTTCACCAATAAAGGTGTTTCTTTTTTAAATGAATTTCACCGTACCTGAATACTTCACAAGGAAGGAGGTTCCAGGGTACCTGTTTCCAATCATATGCACGTTTTGAGCAGGTAGGGAGTCTTTTCTTTTCAGCATTCAGACATTGAATTCGTGGACCTGCAGTACAAAATGGTATAATGCTACACCAGAGATGTGGAGGGCTTCTGCTTGTCTGTGCGAGCTCTTTGAGGCTGTTTCTGTTGTACTACAGCTGCACTGTTTTCTGCCAGATGTGGAACAGGTTAAATTTGCTAAGCAAATTTGCTCTCCATGGAGGAAATGAGCTTTCTGAAACAAGGCATTGAAAGCAAAAAAACACATGCAATATTTGGTCAGCATCTTCACACCAGCTCACTAATGAGATCTTGCTAACAGTCTGATTAAAAATGCAGTAAGAAAAACTGAGAAAAAACCCAACAATGTTCTGCATCACCATTTCGCACAGGAAGATGATAATGGCAAGGTGGAAATATCGCAAAATAATCTGATAACGGTTAAAGCCATTTTCTTTTTTGTAATTGTTAAACCCTTCGGTCTCCACCCAGCATGCATTTATACACAATTTAGTCTCCTGGGAAGAAATGTCACAGTGTGAAAGATTGTAGCCTTAGCAATGGGTATTCCTACTTTTCTCTACTTTAAGCAGAGAGGATTTCCACTCCTGAGATCTTTCATTTGACTATTCAACACGTGATGATTCTCTGAGCAGTATGTGTGAATTGCATTCACTGAAACATATAGGGCTGGCTTGGATGATACCACTCCTGTAATTTGTGGGGAGAACTGTGCCCTTTCTGCACACCTGATGTACTCGCCCTGCTTCCACCAGACCTGCACATCCAGAGTGGGATGGAACATGAACCTGGAATACTCATAACAATGTCTGCATGTAATTCAGACCTTGGACTGTGAGGAAACAAGTGAGTCAAAGGGGGTATAGTGGGTATGACTCTCACGGTACCTCCTACTACACCCCCCTTTCACAAGGAATGGGACTGTGTCTTGAGGCTACAAAGCATCAACCCACTGGCCCCAACCCAGCCGTGCTTGCTTCCAGTCAGGCAGCAGAAGTTAGGGGGTGCTGATGTCTCTTAACTGGCACAGCACTCAGCCCCCTTACAAGTCTGCTCCTTATAAATCTGAGCTGTGCGTGTGTGGACCGGGTTCTGGCGTTGTGATATGTGGAAAGTGATTGGATTATCTAGCCATTTGGTCACTTTCAACTATATAACTCTATGAAGATAATACAGCAACGGTTCAGGTGAAGCAGAACAAGGGTATAGCCTGACCTGGAGCACACTGGGGAGGTATGTTTCTGCAGCTCGATGCAAGCACACAGTTTTATTATCCCCTGCTTGCCACTCTTGACCCAAGTTGTTTCTGGGTCAGGTAGGATGCAAACAGAGTCTCAGACACATTGATACTTGGCTGTGATTCAGAAATAAAATGGGTCAATTGCAGCAAGTTGATTTTGCTTGAAAAGTGCCTTATGAAGGCTGTTCTCCAGCCTGATTGTCAAGCCCTTACCTGGATCTGGGAGAGGAAGGGTCTTTGCTAAAAAGATTTGGGAACACAATTTGCATTCATAGCCCAGATAAAAGTCTATCATCCAAAATCCAATCCACATTGCCCCTTGGGAAAGATGATGGCTCAGACATTAACAAATGCCCCTAGGCAAATTTCTTAGTTTACCTCCTGCTAATGCTTCTTCTTGGCCAAGGTCCTTTGAAAACAGCTTCAAAGGCAGCACTTGAGTGCTTCAACTGATGACATCACTACTCTGGCTGAGCCTCACCCCTGCTCCTCTTTGACTGCACTCCAGTGTTGACCAGCTAGTTTTCTCTGTGTAAGCAACTTTGTTTCTTTGGTTTGGGGAGCACTCAAACTTGCTGTGGCTCACCTGCAGTCTTGTACAATCTGCAGGGGTTCTACTATGATTCCCCCCCCCTGTGTTTGTATCTCAGCTAATAGTGTTGTTGCTATTTGAGAGCAAAGAATTTTCATGCTAGGCACTACTACAGTAAGTGTTAAATTAAGAAACACCTTCCCTCTTCTCCATTCCATAAGAAACTGCTCCAAGGCACGATCACTTACAGCATCTCGAAATTTTATCTCAGTGTCGTGGCCTGAATTTAGATTAATTTCGTCAGTTTGCGGGTTGTTGAAATCATCTTTTACTGTTCCAGTGAGTGGTGTTGCTGGAGGGGGTGCAGTACCCTAAATTGTGCAAGGTGCTGCACCATGCCTTGCAAACCGGTCTAAAGCGGCCCCTCCCACTCGCCCCCTGGTGGTGAAGGCAACACGCAGCACTGATTCCAGTTTCTGTATTTTCAGCCTGCATGACTTATCCTTCCATTTCACGTCATGCTGTGTAATCTGATTAAAGAAATCTGAGTCAATTAATTGTATGAGTGAATCTGTTGATGAATTAAACAATTACATACGCACGCATCGTTATTATTCTCCTTTTAGCACATACCCTTTTGGCCCTGAATTACTAAGAGTGATTCTCTGGATCATTTTTATTTATTTGAAGACTCTAACTTAGTGGAATCTATACATTTTGCACCCAGGGATATCCTCACATTAATTCTCTCCGTTCCATGTCACTTGGAACACTTTCAGTTGGAAAGATGGGACATATCTGGCGCAAGTCACCTGTGCTGGGTGCCACCCCCTCCTGCCTCTCTCAAACCCTACCCCTACCCCTCTTTCACCCCATTCTGCTCTCCTTGCCCTGTTCCACCACCACCCCTGCCAACCTACCTGAGTCGGTGGGCATTCGCCCCACCACCACTTGTGGGGCTGCTCCTGCCTCTTCGACGGTGTTCTGGAAGCGCATGGGTTTGCACAGTGCTGCCGTGCTGTTTGTGACTCGTTCCAGCAGTGGTGATGCCCAGTAGGATTGGACTGATAATTTCTATTGTATCTAGATCAACAATTAGACCTGCAAGATTGATTGATTAAATGTCCCAGTAAATCGAAAGTGTTCTGGGTCCATCAAAATCTCAGTCACGATGAATTGGGCTTGGAGCAAATGCCTTGCTCTAGTCTAGGCCAACCTGAGTGAAGTGTAAGCTGCTTCCGCTTTCTCCCTGTTAGTGCTCCTTGCCTTTGCTGGCCCGGCTGGCAGTAAAAAAGCTGGACTGCATCTGATGAGGTTCAGAACAATAATAATAATAATAATAATAATATAATATAATGTACAGTATTTACATACCACCTTTCTTGGTCATTGGATTTCTCCTCCGACTTTGATTCAAGGCGGTGTACATGGTGTCAGGCTTTCTAAACCCCAGGGGTTTTTTACAATGCAATAATGTTCTAATCTTTCGTAGAACCCTTCATTCTAGATGTTGCTCTCTCTCTCTGTCTCTGGAGTTCACCTCACTAACTTCAGCTGACAGGCAACCTTGATTCTCAAGTGCAGCTGCAGTTCCACTCCCCCACAGAGGCTCTGCAACTTATCAGTTTGGTGTGCCGGCAGCTCTCCGACAGACACAGAAACTTCCGGCTGTCTTGAACTGCCGTCCTTCAGATCTTCAGGCATTTATGAGATGATTGCTCTACCAACTGAGCCAGACATCCTGGCCCGTCTTGCCAGAACAAGGTTGCCGAGGTTGTGCACGCGCGCACGCACGCACACACGCGCACACACACGCGCGCGCGCGCACACACACACACACACACACACACACACACACACACTCCTCTCTCTCTCAATTGGGAAAGACTACAGTATTTATATACCACCTTTTCTTTGATGATGCAGTCAGACATCATCAAAGTCACTGCAAAGTCTTGGAGAGACATCTCTCACTCCACTGGTCTACTGTGTATTCTGGGAGTTTTCTCCACCCTTCTCTAGGCTCAGGAGCAGTCACTAAAGCAGTCCCTGATAGCTGCTCTTAGGTCTTAGAATTGAGAAACTTTCTCTTTCACAATGCCTCAAAGCAAATTGCTACATGTTGTTACGTCTGGACTTTGAGGAGGCCTCACCATATCAGGTACATGTCCAAACCTTCGGCCATTGAATTTTTCATCATGATACAGTATTCTCTAACTGGCAGAGCATAACATGCTGGTGCATCATCTGTTGCTTTGAGACCTCTTTTACGAAGTTGTGGAGCAAATCACGTCCCTGAAGCATGTTCAAATAAGCAGTGTGATTGACATGTGTATTGAAGAAATATGGCCCTATCAAGTGCTCCTCCGAAATTGCTGCCCATATCATGATACGAGGAGGAGGATGTTCAATATCCCCATAGAAATGTGGATTTTCTTTGCACAACAAATAAACATTCCTGGATCAATGAATAAGGCAGGGGTGGCCAACCTTTCACCACTTGGGCCTCTGCATTCTTAAGAGTTGTGTAGAAGATAGAATCTTGCCAACTGCAATTGCTGATGGTGCTGCTAAAGCAGCTGCACCTGCTGAAATGCCCTCACCTATACAATCATTAAAGGGTCAGGAGCATTCATGTTGAAAGGTTGGCCACCCCTGGAGTAAGGTAAGTAACACGCTCATCCGAAATTCAATGGTGGGAAATCACTTCAAAAGTTATATAGTTATATTCATCTAATAAAACTCAGTTTTAGTACTTTGTTTACGTCATTCCTTTGGCCTCAATTAGATGTTACCCGGAGTAGTTTAGGGCTGGTGTTTAGCGATGTTATCTGAGGAATTGGGAGTGGGGGTGGCTTGGGAGTGAACATAAGAACATAAGAAGAGCCCTGCTGGATCAGGCCAAAAGCCCATCTAGTCCAGCTTCCTGTGTCACACAGTGGCCCCACCAGATGCCTCAGGGAGCACAAGACAACAAGATAACCTGTTTCCCGTTGACACTCCCTTGCACCTGGCACAGAGAAAACCCACTTCTAAAAACCAGGAGGTTGCTTATGGCTTGTGATCTGGGATGGAGTGTTCCACCTGTTGCTGAATATTGAGAAAGTGGGAGGGAGGTGTGTGTGGACTGGAGGACATGATATACATATCTGCAAAATAACTGAACCTCAAAAAGAGTTCAACAGAAATCCGTTCGTGTTATATTCTTGAAAAGGAAATAAGATTAGCATGTGAAATCTGTGTAAATTTTAGCCAATATTCAGCTATCAAAAGGCTTGTTTAGAAAGTGATAGATATAAACAACTGAAAATAACTCATTAGGAGAGAACCTTGTTGCATTGTATATCCACAATGCACTTTGAGAAAGCTGTTTCCTATTTAGCCACTCTAGCAAACTGCAGATGGTTACCTAAGATGCGGGAAGCTCTTGCTGGAGATCTGAGGAATGTGAACAAGGCTGTTGTTGGCAGATGGCTTACAGATATCATTCCAAAATATCTTACCCTGACAAATAACAACAGTATATATATAATTAGCACTATGCAGATGGCATGCAGAATGGTTCCCTTCCATCTTAGCAGAAGTTCTGGTTTAGATGAGAAAAGAGGCTATTTTTGAGAGGGATGTTTTTAAAATGCTACCAACCAACAGCTCTAGTAGACAAGTGATTACGTTGTAACTGACTGCCACCATAGTACAGCTGAGCCCCGCAGACTCTAGTGGGTGTGAGGTCACCACTATGAATGAACAAATGAAAGCATCAAGAATGAAAGGAGGGCCAGACTTCCGGTTAGGAGGACATGGCAGGCTGACAACTCCGCCGATCGCTCTGTACCGACGGAGTACATCTGATGGACTTAATTACTTTACCCCTGGATTGAAAGGGAGTACGAAGAGATAAACCACATTTCTTTCAATTACCCTCATTCTGACACTTCAAGGCAAAGGCTCTGAAGTTTTGGGTTGTCGGTGAGGAAGAATGGATGACCATCAAAGCTCTGGCCGCAGATGAATCGTAAGCCAAGCCACCTCCCACATGCTTTGCTTTACTTAGGCAAGAGGCGTGGAAATGATTTATGAGTTGAAGAAATTAGCCAAGATAAGAGTTAACG
Organism: Plestiodon gilberti rubricaudatus; assembly: GCA_026170595.1. Classification (NCBI taxonomy): domain Eukaryota; kingdom Metazoa; phylum Chordata; class Lepidosauria; order Squamata; family Scincidae; genus Plestiodon; species Plestiodon gilberti. Next base: position 10,916,821 of record JANXHW010000001.1, read on the forward strand.
TTAAAAATAATTAATACGTTGCGATAAGGCGAAGTGAACATTCGAAAGTGAAAGTTGGATAAGACGAAGTTAAAGTTTTAAAGTGGAGAGTTTTATCTATTATTTTCTGTACTTATGGAAGATTAAAACAGTAAGAGAAGGAGAAGGAAAGATATGAAGAAGCTTTTTTAAATAGACTGTTCCGGCAAGAGAAATTTGTTTGGGATTTGTGTGTGTGTGTTTCCTTCTACGTATTGACATTCCTGACATTTTTGCTAAAAGAATATGAGCCCTTCCGTGTCAGAGTTCATGGATTTTGGCAATTAATCTTTCTGTTTCACGTCGGCGACCGCAGAAGTTTTTTATTTTTACCTCTCTTTTTTTTAAGAGAAAAGAGATTGGCACCTGGTGAAAAAATTGCAGCATGACTACACAATTGCAGTATTGTTTTAAAAAATGGGAAAGGAGATTTGATGCAAAAATGGCAATTTTGCAGGAAGAATTTCAGAATATGAAAGCAGAACTGAAACAAGCAGTGAAGGAAAAGGACGAAAAGGCTACGATGGAAATAGAGGAAGATAAAGAGAAAGATAATGACAAAGATAAAGATTTAGTGGAAGAGATTGTAGCAGAGGAAGTACCAAGAGTTAAATCAAGACTTGGTTATATATTTTTCGTGGAGGTGCTGAAGAAAAAGTCTGTCTTTCGGGGGAGGAATTTAGAAGACGTGAAGGATCCTGTGGAAAAAAATTGCAAAGTGGATACAATTCAAAAAGCAAGGGACTTTCGGGGAAGATTTAAGGACGAAGAAGAGAAAGAAGAAGAAGAAGAGAAGAGAAAGAAAGAAGAAGAGGAAGAAGAAGAGGAAGGAGGAGGAGGGGAAGGGATGGAAGGTGTAATGGGCAACTGTCAAAATTAAAAAGGGATTATAATTTTTTTTGTGGGGAATATTACTGGAGTTAGTTATACAAAAAGAAAAAAATGTTTTATTGGATTGGAGGACATTTAAAAATAAATAAATAAATAAGATATGACTTGTTTTTAAGAAACTCATATAAAGAGTGATGGAAAATTTTTGATGATGGAAAATTAACAAAATTGAAGACGAAAAAATGGGTTGACTTAATAAATTTAAAATATTTGAAGTGAAAATTAAGACTTTTAGATGATAAAGGTAAAGTTAGTTAACCCTTTTGTGAATAAAAGAAAAAGAATGCTTTATTATTTGAAAAGATTTAAATAATATGTGATTTGTTTTCAAGAATCTTATGTAAAAAGGGGATATAGAATTTTTTTTTAAAAACAAAAATTTGGAAGGTTTTTATTTTAATACATTTGGAGAAAAATGGGGTGGCTTTATATATTAAAATATTTGAAGTGGGAATTAAGATTTTTAGGTAAAGTAAAAGTTAGTTAATCTTTTTGTGAATATTTGGATACCACATAGATTCTTTAAGAGAGAGAGAGAGAGAAGAAGAAGAAGAAGTGATGAAATGTGGATTTAATGAATAGTATATTAGAGATATAGGCTTAGTTAGATATTATAAGTAGAAAATATATAATAGTATACAAGTAGGATTTACTGCTTCGCGCTTGCTGTAATCTTTCGTAGTATGTTGTATTGTTTTGTTTTATTGTTTTGTTTTAGTAGTTTATTAATAAAATAAATATATATTGAAAAAAGAGACATCAAAAAAAAAGAATGAAAGGAGGGCGGGAAGAAAGGAGATGGAGCAATTCAGGAGAGGAGCAATTCAGGAGAAGAACAGGACGGGAACCACTGCAGCCCGATGATGGGAACAAACAGACATGCAGAAGGACCCTAGATTCAATCTCTGCTCTCTCCAGTGAAAAGGATCAGGTAGCAGGTGATAGCAAAGGTGAATCAGCTATGCAACTCTGCCAGTCAGATAAGCCAATATTGAGCTCGATAGACCAATAAGTGTAAGGCAGCCGTGAATGGTCAGTACCAGTTCTATGGACCCATGCACTGTTCATCCTACTACCGTCATGTGATGGCTTCTTTGTACCCCCCAAAAGGCTTCATCGAACTCTCAGCTTTGTACTGGGCACAATAAATGTGAGTGGAGATGTGTTCAGGGGTGCACTGCGTCGGTCAGGCTTTGTCCATGGGAACCGTCCCTACCTGAAGCATCCAGAACCGTAGAACTGGTGGTGATGACATGAAGCTGCATGTGGCTCTTGCTCACATCATGTCTCCCAAATGGTCACTGGACTGTCCTGTCCACCTTTATTTGCTGTCTGTATGGTGGACACACACCATCAGTCTTTAATGAACAGACGTATACAATTATGCATGGGATGGAGAGAGAGGAGAGAGGGAAATTCTTCTCCCTCTCGCACAACACCAGAACCAGGGGACATGCACTAAAATTGAGTGGAGGGAGAGTTAGAACGGACAAAAGAAAGTATTTCTTCACCCAGCGTGTAGTTCATCTGTGGAACTCCTTGCCACAGGATGTGGTGATGGCACCTGGCCTAGATGCCTTTAAAAGGGGTTTGGACAGATTCATGGAGGAAAAGACCATCACAGGTTACAAGCCATAAGCAACCTCCTGGCTATAGAAGTAGGTTTTATCTATATTGCCAGATGCAAGGGAGTGGCAACAGTAAACAGGTTATCTTGTTGGCTGTTTGCTCTCGGAGGCATCTGGTGGGGCCACTGAGATATAGGAAGCTGGACTAGATAGGCCTTTGGCCTGATCTAGCAAGACTCTTCTTATGTTCTTATGTTAACAGCCATGCCTATGTGAATCAGCCTTTAGTCTTTGTTTAGTGCATTAGTATATTTTATTTAGGAAAAAGAAGTGTCATCAATAAATACCAGATGCTTGCATACTTAAGTTTTTGCTTGCATACTTAAATTTTTTGTTTCCTATTCAAATTGCAGGTGGTATAAAATTGTGGGTATAAAATTCCTCTGCAAATCAAAACAATTAGATATAAAATCCAAGTTGGGCAAATTAAAAAAGAAGCCCAAGCAATGATTCTCATATACATGATTTAAGAATGACTGAATGGGTGTATATGTTTTAGTTTCCAGTTTTGTTGTTTGCTCAACGTAGTTCTGCTATCCCGTAAAATATTCTATTTTTTATTTTTTAATGTTCTTCGTACCCTAAAGAAAGACACTGCATTCTTTTTAAAACAAGGCGTGAAGTACAGTATATGAAGCCTGCTTTCTGGAGATTGCTTGTTCCAGGCAACTGAGCCCCACAAGTCTGGCTATGCTTTGCACACATGTCGGCAGAAATGGATAGGTAACCTTGGCCCTTGGCAAAGACTGGCCATCAACTCACAAAGCCCCCTTCTATTTCCCTGTCTCACAAGCAGTGCAATTGACGGCATACACTGACTGTCTGTATCTTTTCCTCTTGGATATATGAGTGTTGTGCTTGTGTACGAGTTCAGAACTTTTGGTCTATTTTTAAACCATTTCAGAGGAAGCCGGAAAGCCGCCTTGAGCATCCAGCAAACGGTTCCCCTTAGCCCAGTGTTTCCCAAACTTTTTCGACCTGCGGCTCCCTTGACCATTGGCGACCATTGGCTGTGGCTCCCCATGACATTATGTTGATGCCTGCCAAATGGCATTGCACTGTTTTCCGAGGGGATTCCGTGGCTCCCCTGGTTGGTATCTGCGCCTCCCCTGGGAGCCGCGCCTCCCACTTTGGGAACCACTGCCTTAGCCAATCCATCAAGAACGCCGAGAACAAGGAAAGTCACTGTTACCTGTTGATTCCTGCTTGGAGGCCGGGGGCAACTGCTAAGAGGAATTGGTTAAGCCAGAGGTTCTCAACCTGTGGTTCGCATACCCCCAGGGGTACGTGGACCACAGGTTGGGGGTACGCGAGATGGTCCCTGTTATCAGCTGCTGCGATCAGCAGCTGATAAGGGGGAGCGGAAAAATGGCAAAATTGCCCCCAGTAGCTTCCCTTACTTTGTTTCCCGGCTGCCTCCATGTTGAAACGAAAATCTCGCGAGATTCAAGATGGTGGCGGCCAAATCTTTTAAGGGCATATGAGGCATGAGACTGAAGTGAGTGAAGTGAGTGAAGTCAAGTGGGTGAAGCATGCTAACAGCAGCATCATTACAGGTGCCTCATAACACCACAGAGAACATTCTGGAAGTGCATGGTCTTTCTTGGGAGCCACGTTTTCTCTGTGTAAGTGAGTCCGATACTAGTATGAGGGCACCTTTGTGGTTTGAAAGTGAAACCCAGAAGACCATGAAGGAGAAAACAAAGCAGTTGCATTTGATCAAATGTAGATATTGGCCAGGAACATAACAGAAGCCCAGCTGAGGAGCTCATTACATTTTATAGAGACTCTCTCTGAAGACTTTAAATTTAACAATTAAAACGACACCAGGGAAGAAGGTAACGTTCCATTTTGGTACATTAAACCTGTTGTTTATGTTTTATGTACTGGCTTCTCTGTGCTTTTAGTCACTGCAGCTTGGAAATGAAAGGTTTCCTGATTTGCTGCGTGAGCAAATGATCTGGAGGAAAACACTCCACCAAAGAGAGAGCAAAGTCCTAAAAAATCATTTGAAACAAATTCAAGAGTAACCACGCTCTATTATGTTGAACCAGAGCCAAGGAAAACTCAACTCCAGTTACCAAAATGATGCCTTGCCATCAACAAAGGCAAACCTTTGATCATTATGGCTGCCACTGGCTCCATGAATCCTTGCGTGCCATTTCTAGTGCATGATGCACATGTTGGCAGCAATGTGTCTTCTCAGGGGTGGAACTAGGGGGGGTGCAGTTGGTGCAGGCTGCACTGGGTGACACCAATTTTGGGGGTGAAATCACAGCCGCTGCGCCACCCAGGCTCAGCAGTGAGCGGTCTTGTTCAGCTGCTCTTGTTTGGCTGCTCCGAGTCACTTTATATTCTTGCGAGCAAATCTCATGAAGCAACTCAAGAGCAGCTGAAAATGGCCGAGCAATGGTGTCACCCCTCCCTGCAAGTTGCAGGGAGGGGTGACACCCCCTTGGCAAAGGGTGACACCCCCTTTGCTCACCTGTCTTTGGCAGCTCCACCTCCAAGCCAAAGCCAAGTCGCGTCTTTGCAAAGACATGCAGAGCTGTCGAGAATAGCTGACCAAGGGCGTAACCCCTCTCTCCAGGCTGGCGACATCCCCTTGAAGGAGAGAAGAGGATGCTTGTCCCTTCCCTCTCCATATACCATATACTCTGGGTCCAAGTCTTAAGTCAGGTCCCAAGTCTTTGCCCCCAAATCTTTGGCTGTGAGTTTCGGGTCCCTATCCACTGAACCATAACCTGTCGATCGAAAGGTCGGCAGTTCGATTCCCGCGACAGGGTGAGCGCTCGTTGCTTGGCCAGCTCCTGCCAACCTAGCAGTTCCAAAGCATGTCAATGAGAGTAGATAAATAGGTACCGCTTGCGGGAAGGTAAACAGCGCTCCGTGTTCCAGCTGCATGTTACGCGCTGCGACAAAGAGAGTCATGCCGGCCACATGACCACGGAATCGTCTTCGGACAATGCTGGCTCTTCGGCTTTGAAATGGAGATGAGCACCACACCCCAGAGTCGGACACGACTGGACTTAATTGTCAGGGGATACCTTTACCTTTACCTTTACCTTTTATCTATTTAATGAGGATAAGGGGTTTAAATCTGAATAAAATTTGATTTGTCATAAAAGTCTCCAAGTCTCAAGTTGAGTGTTCTGAGTCTTTTACAATCGCCGAGTCAAGTCCGAGTCGAGTCATTGATGCGACTTGAGTCTGACTCGATTCCGAGTCAATAAACTCAAGTCTACATCACTGACTGGTGGCAGGCTGAGGGAAGTGGTCGGTTGGTGGGGGTGGCTGCAACTGGTCACACCTTGTGCCAGCCTGCTGCCTTCACCTACAGCTGCCCACTAGCCTGACCTCAGACGGTCCTGTCTGCCACCTCCTTTCTCAGGCTGGCAGCAGCAGCTGCAGCACCACCACTTCCTCTTGCTTGCTCTGCAGGTTGGCAATTTCCCTTGCCAAAAGCCTGAAGGAGCAGCAATGATGGAGTTGCCAGATCCTGGCAAGGAAGCCATGAAAATGGCTGCTGCTCCTGCCAGCTCTTGGATGGCAGAAACTACATTGCCGTTGCTTCCTCTTCCTACTCACTCTCCAAGGCCTATGTAGTGAGTGCGAAGTGGCTTTTTTTCCTGTAATGGTTTAGTTTGCACTCTGTCTATGCTCTGGAGCTAGTTTCTTGTCCTCAATAGCACTTCAAGCAAGCACCCCTGAGGGGGTGCAAGCACCGCCTCTGCTGTCACCTCTGCTTTGCTACGGTTACCATATTTTCCCGGTTCCAAACCAGGACACCCCCCCCCTCCCGGGGTTTTCCTGATTTTTTTGGGTGGGATGTATTTATTTATTTATTTATTTATTGCCACGAAAATGGCCATTTTGCCTTTGCCGCCACTTCCCTTGCTGTCCCTGTCGCCATCACCGCCGGTGTTGCCGCCGTTGCTGCTGCCGCCGCAAATCTGGAGCCTGACCGGCTGCATCCGGGCTGGCCAGGACTCCAACTGCCCCCTCAAGCCGCCGCCGCTGCTTCGACAATTTAATTTTTTTGGCACCACCATCTTGGATCTCACAAGATTTTGTGAGATCCAAGATGGCGGTGTCTAAAAAAATTAAATTGTTGACGTGGTGGTGGCAGAACGGTGGCAGACCTGGAAAACTGGTACTGACCTGGTTCCAAGGCCGGCTGACCGGGACCAGGCTCCGGAAACTGGAGCAGTCCCGGTTTTTCCAGGACAAATGGTAAACCTATGCTTTGCCCACCCAATAGCTTTTTCAAGACAGTACTTGGCCTACTCAGCTCAGCCTGAAGAAGAAGCTGAGCAAGGAAGGAAGCTGCGGCTGCCAGAGCGCCCCACCCACTTACCTCCTCCTCTGTCACATACTTTTGGCCCCATCCTTACAACACACATCTACTCCTTCATCCTCCCTGCCTTGCTTTGGGGTCTTCTGTTTGCTGCTGTCTCGAATAAACTCTCAGCTGATGGAGAAACATTACAAAGCAGAGGCAAAAGGTAATAGAAAACATAACTCCCAATCTGAGACAGCAGGCTACTTGTACAAAGGAGAGTAATTCTTGTGGCAGGCCAGTGAATATATCGAACAATAACACATGGGCAGATCACAGCTCAGCTTGATTTTTGAAATCACCCCCACAGAGACAGCCTGTTTTGTTCCTCTACCAATCTAAAGGAGCACCCTGGGACAGCCAATAGTGGCACATTATTTTTTCACTTGCCTCATAACAATTGACTATGACGTCGCTGCGAGAAATAGTGGGAAAGGCATTGATTTCCATGACCCATGGAAGGTTAGGGGGGAAAAGCACAAAAGAAACATGCGCACACATTAACCCAATAGGGTTGGGTTGTTAGCAAGCTGGAATATCAAACTTAGATCAGATCTTGATTTGACACCTTGGCTTGTTAATTAACTGGGGTATGTATTCTGAACAAACCACAGCTTCCTGAGTTTGGCCATAACATGAAACTGTTGTTTGTAAAAAAAACACAACTGGAATCTTCCAATTACATATGAACCTCTCTCTGTCTCTGTCTCTGTCTCTGTCTCTCTCTCGTGTGGTGTGTGTGTGTGTGTGTGTGTGTGTGTGTGTGTGTGCACACTGGCGTCACTGCAGGGGGGCGGAGCTCTAAGTTCTGCCGCGGTCCGACCCTCCGTTACACGGGTGAATGAAGCGGCTCCGCCCCATCGCCTTCGGAACCATTCAAGGCGGTGAAAACAACGCACAGGGAGTAACGGAGGGTTGGATCGCGGCGGAACTTAGAGTTCCCCCCTGCAGTGACACCAGTGTGTGTGTGTGTGTGTGTGTGTGTGTGTGTGTGTAAGGGCACAAGTTCTTGTCATTTTCTTTGTTTATCTTTAAAAGTGTTCTATACCACTTTTCCAATGCTCAAGCGGTGTACAACAATAATTAAAAATTGCGATTAATAAAAACATTTAAATAAAACTATTTAAACAATTAAAATTATACAGGAGCAGATTGGTGTCTTCCTGATATCGAGTCTCGAAAAATGAAAATCATGTCAAATGTCTAGATGTAGCACAGCTGCATAATGCAAATCTTATTTTTAGAGCACTTCTGTTTTTATCTAACTTTAGAAATATCACCTGATGTTTTAGAAAGCCTTGATGACATACAAACCTCCATGAATCCTCCGATTCATTTAGTGAACAACTTGCTTATAATAATACACTCACCTTGCGGTGGGTTACACGGCTACCAAACTAATGGGGGAGGTCTGCTCAAACAGAATACAAGTTCTGCCTCAGAGACGTTTGGACTGGACTGCAGGAACGTGCATGTTCATTTTATTACATGGGCAGCTCACTCCTACCTAACTCCCTGCATGGCAATGCAGCGGCACCAACCTTTGTTCCCTTTCCCCAGGGTAAGCCCCTGCTGCTGCCATGGGTCAACTCAGACCTGTGCAAGAGATATCGCTGGCGCAAGTCTGTGTTGACCGGTGAAGGTGGATCAAGCCAAGGAAGGGGGTTAGGATTTGGTGGGCGCTGCTGCCACTGAACCTGCCCCCTTATTGAGCCTGATTCGCCCCCCTGTGTGCTCTTGTCACCTCCCCATTCTGCCCTGCCCCACCCCATCCCACCCTGTCTCTGTCTTCCAACCCTTGTGTGATGTTACAAGTGGCAACAGGCGTACGCTGTCCATCGTACGCGCAGGCGTACGCGCAGACCTGGCTGCTCACTGCTTGTGGTAGTAGCCAGGCTGTGCTTGCTGTCGCATTTGCGACAGCCATAAAGCTGTTTATGCCACTGGAATACTCATTTTGGCGGCATAAACGGCCCATCAGATTGGGCGGTGAGCTTTCCTTACATTATGAATGCAGGCACTGACACTAATTCAGCATCAGCAGGGACGCCACATCATGTGCCTTAAACACTGTTTTAAGCCCCCAAATCTTATACTCCGCCTCAGCTGTCCTCAAAGTTCTCCCCATGAGTTGGGGAAGTTGTAAGTCCCTGGGTTGACAGTACTGCGCCGGAGGAAAAGGAGATAGAAAAGACTTCTAACTCCATCACTGGCTACATTCTGACTTCCAAACAGTTCTTCTCCAGACTCTACTTCAGACTCCAAGCACTGCGATGGGTCACACCTGCCACCCAAAATCACTGGGCAAACATCTTCCAGCCATTCATGCCCATAGCTAGTAGCCACAGAAGAGCCGAGAGTCAGCAAGCTCTTCACTTAGCACAACAATGCAACAGCATGCCTTTGATTTAAGAAGTAATCCATCCCATTGTTTTAAAGCAGTAGTTCCCACCCTGGGGGTTGGGACCCCCAAGGGGTCGCGAAGCGGTTTCTTGGGGGTCGCGGGATGTCAGCTGGGTGGCCACACCCAAGATGAAGGCTCAATCCTCGCCCCCCCCACTGCAGAGAAAGAAGTGTCTGAGTCGGACTCGAGTCTCTCAAGTCGGACTCGAGTCCGGCGCCGGCACCGCAGCTTCGCCGCTACGCTTCAGCAGCAGTGGGCGCCTGGTTCGGCTGAACTGCGCGCTCTACCGTCGTTACGCCTCTAGTCTGATGCTCTCTTGGGGCTTGCTTGCTCACCTTGTGTTACTTTCTGGTTACCTTTTAGCATCTCTGTTAATATTAGGTTTCTCTCCACCCCATAGGGCTGCTTATGAGTAAAACTTGAAAAATGTGATTTATTTAAAAATGTGAGATTTTAAAAAATGACATCACTTCCTGCTTAATGACATCACTTCCGGCCCTAGGTTGTAGGGGGGTCCCGACAGATTGTCATTCTACAAAAGGGGGTCCTGGTGCTAAAAAAGTTGGAAACCACTGTTTTAAAGACACTGTTCAATATCAGAAACATTTGGCTGTAGTGGAATTAAAGCGTAAATAAATTAAAGTCCGTATAAAAACGATGACAATTAGAGATGGTGAGTGAATATAGCTTACTGGTGTTGCCAGTGGTTCTATCCAGTAAATCACTGGCATGAAACATTAATCTTTTGTCCATGCTGCCTGAACCAGCATGTACTATAGACTGTGACTGAAGTTAAGATACCCTTTTCCTCTGCTCTTTGCAAGATAAATTAAACAAATATAATAAATCTTATATTTGACTTCCATGAAACTGTGCCTGTAGATGGGGATGTGCAGTTGTTCTCTGCTAAGTCAGTGTTTCTCGAACTGTGGGTCGGGACCCACTTGGTGTGTCGCAACTTGATTTCTGGTGGTTCCCAGGTGATGGAAAGATCAGATAAGTAGTTGCCACAAGCCCTGAGGCTATTCAAAAATCAGATAGCTGCTAATTACGCTGCAAACTGCTGAGCTCCTGCAGTTTGCAAGCTTGTGTAAATATAGGGAGATAAAATGTTTGAATGTCTTGTAAAGCTAGGTGGGTCCTGATGGAGTGTCATTTTTAAAAGTGGGTCCCGGTGCTAAAAAGTTTGAGAACCCTGCAGTCCTGATCTGGACTGAGTTCCCCACAGCTTCCATTTAGTCCGGAAAAACTAAACACATGAGGGCCAAGTATGTTTGTCACATGTATTTTTGACCCTTTCTGCATAGGAAATGAGTTTCAACTCCTGTTAATGGTATGAGGTCCAGCAATTAATTTCATACATCTGCTGTCTTGAAGAAAAAAGCATACTTTATATATATACTCTGCTGTCTGATCAATCTGAGCCGCCTTTGCAATTAATCTAAATTATGTTGATCAAGAAACTAGTTTATGAATGAAAAATGAGGCAGTCCTATTAAGAAGGCACAGGACGGAGACCCAGAATTCGCCACTGGTTCATTATGCAACCGGCATTTTAAAACAGAAGGAGTGTTGACAAAAACCAACAGGTCTGCTCGCTGTGGGATTACTCCTCATGCTCGGTCTAAGCTTGCTGGTTCTTTAAATGGCAAAGCTGAACCTTCTGTCTGAATTGAAAACCCTCAGCCACTTTCTTCCATTGCAGTGACCTTTCTAGTCATTATCCTTGGGGCAAACTGATAATGAAAAAGGGGGAGGGAAAAGCAGGCAGGAGCCTGTGCTGCTTCCGTTGTGCTGTCATTTGCATACTTGTCAGGAACTCTGCATTCATCATTCTGCCCTTGCCCCCCCTAATGCCGTTTAAATGCTATTTTAAATGTACTCCAAAGAGGAAATATGCCAAACTAATAATTACTTTCTTCCTTAGGGACAACAGAGAAGATGCTCAAGACATATCAACATCCCACATTTAAACTGCTATTGTAGCCACTCTCTCCCCCCAAAGAACTCTGGGAACTGTAGTTCTTTGCAGCCGTGAAGTAAGGCAATTTGAATCTGTGCAATATAATGCTAATTAAGGGCCCCTAGTAATAGCAACTACGTTACCTCAGGTAACCCTGGGAATCCTGGTTCCGGGCATAAGCACCATACATAGGTAAGTAGGAAGCTGCCTTCTGCTGAGTCAGACCGTCTAGCTCAGTATTAAGAACATAAGAACATAAGAAGAGCCCTGCTGGATCAGGCCAAAAGCCCATCTAGTCCAGCTTCCTGTATCACACACTGGCCCCACCAGATGCCTCAGGGAGCACAAGACAACAAGATAACCTGTTTCCCGTTGACACTCCCTTGCACCTGGCACAGAGAAAACCCACTTCTAAAACCAGGAGGTTGCTTATGGCTTGTAACCTGTGATGGTCTTTTCCTCCATGAATCTGTCCAAACCCCTTTTAAAGGCATCTAGGCCAGGTGCCATCTCCACATCCTATGGCAAGGAGCTCCACAGATGAATTACAGATGAAGTATGAATCACAGATGAAGTATTGTCTACACCAGCGATTTTCAACCGTTTTCATCTCACGGCACACTAAAATTGTCAAGGCACACCATCAGTTTTTGGACAATTGACAAGGCATCATCATCATCATCTTCCTTTATTACAGTCATTGACCAGCATGTTGACAAGGCATATTGCCCTGCTGGCCAGGGGTTCATGTCCCCCAATGGCCTTACCAATAAATGACCCCCAAACTCCCATGGCACACCTGCAAACCATTTGCAGCACACCAATGTGCCACGGTTGAAAACCGCTGGGCTACACAGACTGGCAGTGGCTCTCCAAGGTTTCAGACTGGATAATATAATAATTCATTTAATGCATTAAAGTAATAATTTATTACAGAATAAATATTTTTCAGCACAATCCTGCTCAGGATTCTAATCCTAATCATGTCTACTCAGAAGTAAGTCCCCTGAGTTCAATGGGACCCACCCCCAGGTAAGTGTGCATAGGATTGCAGCCTAACAGCCCAATCCTATCGAGATTCCCCCACACACACTGATGCAGCAGTGCCACTGCAGTACGTACTGCATCCAGCGGGGGGGGGGGGAGTTAGAGGTTTCCTCCAGGTAAGGCAACTTTTGTTCTCTTGCCCCAGGGTAAGCCTCCACTGCCCTGGTGGTTCTACTCGGACCTGCGCTAGTGCAAGTCTGAGTGGGCCAGGGTAGATGAACTGAGGCTGGGAAGGGGGATAAGATATTGGTGGAGCTGCCGCCGCCTATAACTACCCCCTGCCTGCTCTTAACACACACCCCATCCCCACCCTGGTCCCTGCCTGTTCCTCCCCACCTGGTTCTCCTCCCACTTCTGCCCTCCCACTGCCTGCTCCACGCACCAACTTACAAGTGCTGGGGCACCCAAAATGGCCACTGTCACCCAGCTGCCGTCACTCACTGTTTGCGGTGCCAGCCAAACTGTGCTCTATGGCGCCTCCTGTTTTGCGATGGCCGTAAAGTGCACTGCACTGCCGGATAGCATTGGGCTGTTAGTAATATAACATCATCATAATCGTCACCATCATTTTAGACTCTGGAAGGTAACAGTTGTTTAAGGGCCTCTGTTATTACCAGCCCTGGAAGATTTAAGCCACCTTCTGCAGGACACAGCTGCCTGCTCAGGGTTGATGATCTCTGCTCACATTAGCAGTTCCTACTTCCCACCATAGCTACCTCCATTCCTGCCATTAAATCTTGCGCTGGGCCTCCCTCCAAATAGAATCCCTAAGACTGCCTCTCTCAGCTGTTCCAGTTGGGGATGTGAGAGGAAAGACGAGGACCCAAAGACCACGAGAGTGGCAGGTTGTATATGTAGGGAAAGGTAGGCGTTGCCAGATATTGTATCAGCTTTAGGATCAAGTTGGTCGTCCAGGATTGGTCTGGAATTTCCAGGCGTCAGCATCCATCTCCAGGTGACTGCCGAAAGCAATCTGGGAGTTTTTAACGTCCTACTTGAAAACATAAATCTCCAGGATTAGATATAGCCAAGTTGGCAATCCTATTATGAAGTGGGAAGGGACAAGAAGTTGCCACCATGTCTGAGAGAGCTTTTATGGAGTCCTCTATTAATGCAAGGGAGGCGGGGCTGAGCCTTTGTGATTCAAACGTATATTTTCTCAGCGCTTGAACAAAAATATGATTTCCTTCGTGAAAAGCTGAACTAGTTAACTGACATCCATCTGATATGGTTGTACAGTAGATCTGTTCTCAGAAGCATCCACATCCAGAGTTTATGCATATCCATCCTTGGCATTAGTTGGCCAGATGAGGTCATTGGCTTGGCCAAGGACTTCAGCATTCATGTGCCAAGCACCATGACTTTTCTTAAACAAAGGTTGCTGTGACAGCTGGGATGTACAGTATTTTCTGGATGCAAGATGAAAGCATCTTGTTCAGAAAGCATGGCCTTGACTCACAAAACAGCCAATGCCAAGAGACCTACGTGAAAAACAAATGCCAAATGTTGAGCTACGTTAATCCAGATCTCAGGTTAAGCATACTATGATATCAATTAATCATGCAAATTAATCAAATTGGCGCATTATGCATAATTTATGGTGCATCGGTGGTCTGTGAGCCACAGAAGAGGAAAATTGAGCTTCATAGAACGTAGGAGCACCACTCTCTCTGACCAATGAAAGTCCAATTTAGTCCTAGAATGGTTGCTTAGGAATGGCCCCAATCCGCTTATGGCCTTGAGCTGCCGGAAGCAGTGTTACAGTGTAGCGGAAGGCACTTTAGAGTGACGCAAAAGCTAGGCTGCTGTCTCACACTGCCAGGCCACTGCCACAAACAGCGCGAGGTGCGGCATGCGCAGCAGTGGCTCCAGGAGTCTCCACAGGCACCGGGGCGTTGGTGGCAGAGGTGGGGAGGGGAGAGGGCAGCGGGTGGGGAGAAAGCTGGAGGGGGAAGGTGTCAGCAGCAAATGCACACACCAGATCCTATCCCCCATTTTTTTTACATGCCCCACTTTCTTTCCTTGGATTTACACCAGATATATAGCCAGTGTGGGTCCTTTTTGAGGAGGAATTGCAGAAATCTAGCCTTTGTCAACTTGGATTTCTGTGTGGAGCATCTTACAGTCGCTTTTTATGACTGGCGCTGACTGTTTTATGGCAATCATCACCAGTGGAAGAGGCGCACTGACATTGCCCGGCCCGGTTAGGATTGATCCTAAAGGATTGGGCCGTAAAGGGGTTCATAGCATGGCAAAAGACGTCTTGTGGTGGTTGTCACACTTTTCTTTCAGCCATGACCTATATAATAATCTATATGCGCCACAGAGGGCCAAACGTGATGTGGTAGTAAACATGCAATTCCTGCTTAGAACAAGTGCCGTGCATCTAGTTCCCCTCCCCCCCCCCAACTGTTGACCTGACCCCATGCTGGGAGATCACTGAGTTCCATGTGTGTTGCCACCCCTGCTCCATATCTTTGGCTGTCAATGGCAGGGGGTCAAGGAAACTCTACACCTTTCACATCACGGGGGGGGGGGGGTCCCTTCCCACAGGTGCTGCTGACGTGCTAAGTGTGCAGAGACCTGAGGTGCATGGCCAGTGAGTGCGTGCATCGGTGTGGCTAGCCAACATGCTCCCTTTTATCTCCTCATGCTTTGCCCTCCACAGATGGATCCAGCATCTGAAGATGGATTAAGATGTCACACAACGAGATGGATTCCCATTATAGAGGGGGTGGGGAACTGACACATGTTGATGCTGTTTTCCACGGCAGCTTTTACAGCCACCTCTGCATGGGTATCTTATCTTCCCTTCCCTTTCCTTCCTTCCCCCTGTTTCATTTTTCCTATCACGTTGTATTTACAGTAACTTGTTAAGAGTGAGAGTCAGACAAATTAATTTTCTTCAAGTGTAGTTATGATAGGGCTGTATTGCAGGTGGAAAGAGAGAGGAAAATGAGGGTGACTCTATTACTGTGTTTATAGTTACCTGTCGCTATTGATCATTAACTAATCTCAGCAGAAGTATGACTTCCATTTTCTTTTTCCACCCTGGATTAAGGAATGTTGCCAACACACATTTTTCTTTGTCAAAACATTCAGAGTTAAATCTGCAATCTGCTCAGAGTTTGAAAGCTGTCTCTTCAGCTGAGGTAGCACTAGTATTTCAAAACAGTCGCCACGTACTAAACTGAACAGGAAGCGTGAGACCCCAGGGGAGCTATTTTGCTAATCTTTTGAATCACCTTTGGAACTTTTCCAAAGGTGTTTTGCCCAAGCAGGGACCTCCACGTTTGCGGAGAAGTCTTGCATGAGGCGAAACAAAGCGATTTGTGGCATCTTTCAAATTGGCAACTCTAATAGGAGGAATGGGAATGGGACAAGGCAGCCCAGCTTCTACAACCTTGTACATTGGACTTCCTCAGAAAATGAAGGCAGGTCCCCTCCAGCCTACTGATACATACGGGAACCCCTTAATTGGCTTCCTCTAATAGGAGGAATGGGAATGGGTGAGATGGGTAGATCGTATCACTGATGCAATGAACATGAATTTGAGCAAACTCCAGGAGGCAGTGGAGGACAGGAAGGCCCGGCGTAATATGGTTCATGGGATCACGAAGGGTCGGACAGGACTTAACGACTGAACAACAACAACAACAGCAACAACAACAAAATAGGAGCTCTGGAACTGCCACCACTGTAGACACCCCATCATTAGACTCTATTCAATCCAGTGACTCTACTCAGAAGTAAGTCCCATTGTGTTCAATGGGACTTACTTCCAGAAATGTGTGTACAGGGTTGCAGCCTTGGACATATACTCCTCGCCACCTGCCTGGGCTCCTCTATGCCACAGAACCTCCTTGATCACCTCCTGGACCTCAAGAAGATGGTGGCAATCCTGGACAGAAGCATGTGTTGGGCTTTCCAGAGAGGAGCCCTGGCTGATTCTGTTGGAAACAGGATAGTAGGCTAGACAAGGCTTTGGATGGCCCTGGCAGGGCTCCTTTTACCTTTATTTTTAGCGGATTGCGGTCTTAGCTTTTGTTACTGTAATGGGGAAAGGAACAAAGAATTTGTTTTTCGTTCTTTTCCTGTCCTTCTGATGTGCAGTACATAAGAACATAAGAAGAGCCCTGCTGGATCAGGCCAAAAGCCCATCTAGTCCAGCTTCCTGTGTCACACAGTGGCCCCACCAGATGCCTCAGGGAGCACACGAGACAACAAGATACCTGTGTCCAGTCACCACTCCCTTGCACCTGGCACAGAGAAAACCCACTTCTAAAAAAAACCAGGAGGTTGCTTATGGCTTGTAACCTGTGATGGTCTTTTCCTCCATGAATTTGTCCAAACCCCTTTTAAAGGCATCTAGGCCAGGTGCCATCACCACATCCTGTGGCAAGGAGTTCCACAGATGAATTACACGCTGGGTAAAGAAATATTTTCTTTTGTCTGTTCTAACTCTCCCTCCACTCAATTTTAGTGCGTGTCCCCTGGTTCTGGTGTTGTGCGAGAGGGAGAAGAATTTCCCTCTATCCACTCTCTCCATCCCATGCATAATTTTATAAGTCTCAATCATGTCCCCCCTCAGGCGCCTTTTTTCTAGGCTGAAAAGCCCCAGACGCTGTAGCCTTTCCTCGTAAGGGAGGTGCTCCGGCCCACAAATCATTCTGGTCGCTCTATTCTGCACATTTTCCAATTCAACTATATCCTTTTTGAGGTATGGTGACCAGAACTGGACACAATACTCCAGATGTGGCCTTACCATCGATTTGTACAAAGGCATAATGATATTGGCCGTTTTATTCTCAATCCCCTTTTTAATGATCCCGAGCATGGAATTGGCCTTCTTCACAGCCGCCGCACACTGGGTCGACACTTTCATCGACCTGTCCACCAGCACCCCAAGATCTCTCTCTTCATCCGTCACAGACAACTCAGAACCCATTAGCGTATATGTGAAATGTTGGTTTCTTGCCCCAATGTGCATCACTTTGCACTTACTTACATTGAAGCGCATCTGCCATTTTGCTGCCCATTCTCCCAGTTTGGAGAGATCCTTCTGGAGCTCTTCACAATCCCTGCTGGTCTTTACCACCCGGAAAAGTTTAGTGTCATCCGCAAACTTGGCCACCTCACTGCCTATCCCCAACTCCAGGTCATTTATGAATAAGTTGAAAAGCACCGGTCCCAAGACCGATCCTTGGGGCACACCGCTTTTCACCTCTCGCCATTGTGAAAATTGCCCATTGACTCCCACTCGCTGTTTCCTGGTCTTCAACCAGTTCCTAATCCACAAGAGGACCTGCCCTCTTATTCCCTGACTGTGGAGTTTTCGCAGGAGCCTTTCATGAGGGACCGTGTCAAACGCCTTCTGAAAATCCAGATATATAATATCCATGGGTTCGCTCGCATCCACATGCCTGTTGACCTTTTCAAAAAATTCTAACAGGTTTGTGAGGCAAGACTTTCCCTTGCAGAAGCCATGCTGACTCTCCCTCAGCAGAGCTTGTTCTTCTATGTATTTTAAGATTTTATCCTTAATGAGACTTTCCACCATCTTCCCTGGAACAGATGTTAAGCTGACCGGCCTGTAGTTTCCCGGGTCTAACCTTTGTCGAAATTGATGTTATTTAACCGTATGCAAAGTGGCTTATCATTAGTCAATAAATTAGTTACAATATAGATGATTAACCAACAACAAATGCTTTCAGTGCTCAACAGCCCGAATGCTGGTGCATATTTTGCATATGGATTTACTTTTATATTGGCGCCTGGCCTTTTCTTGGGATTGTTGTTGTTGTTCAGTCGTTAAGTCGTGTCCGACCCTTCATGATCCCATGAACCATATCCCGCCAGGCCTTCCTGTCCTCCTCTATCTTCCTGAGTTCGCTCATTTTCATGTTCGTTGCATCGGCGATGCTGTGATAGAAGAAAATAAATAAGGATTGAAATAGGCATGTCAGTGGACTATGTGACATAAAGCTGAATTCTACCATACACAGTTGGACCATGCAGGTCTCACCATTTGAGGATTGTTGCTAGATCAGTTTCTGCTGGGGGAATATAAAATACCTTTCTGGCTGAATTAGTGCATGCAGAGCTAAGCTCCTCACAGATGGAATTTGCGTAAATATATACACACATCTCACCCCCAAGTAGCTAATGTGGCAAGAGCATTTGGGAAGAGTCAAAATAAATAAGTAAATGGAACAAAAAGATGCGGTGGAAACCCCTCAAGACTTGTAATGGTACTAAGGAGAGAGAAAAAGAACAGGAACTCTAAAACGAGTAGTGAAATATTTTCACATATGCATACATGCACAGAAGAGAAAAGATCAATCACATGCACATTAAAGCAGATTGCATTATAAGGCTTGTGACTTGATGGGAGGGATAAATGGGCAACTTGCATACTATAACACGGTTAATGGCAGGCTGTTGAAATTTACGGTAAAACAGATATTATGGGGATGTCATTTATTGAAAAAGAGTACTATAAATTTAAGATAGGCACTTATAGGTTCCATTGAGACCACGAACAAATGGGTGATTTAGGAGCAAAGTGCGGTAAGAGGGTGTACTAAAAGAATGGTGGGGTAAAGAGGTGGTAAAGAAGCTTCATTCACAGCCCCACATAAAGAAACCGACAGCTTTATCCAGAAGAAGGAAAGTCTGATCTGTTCAGGGAGCACCGTGTGTGATGGCCAGGAGAGGCAATGCAGTGGAAGAGGCTAGCGCAACTGCATGCAGAAAGTCCCAGGGACAAATCTCCATCTGACCTCTGGCCAGTCGGGCTGACCTAAAGGGCTGGCCACAGTATCCTGAGCCTGTTCCTGGACTGCGCTGGTGCAGCCTGGGAACACCTTGGGAGAAAGGGACATTCGTTCCCTTTCCCGAGTGTAGGGCTGCCCGGGGCCTATGGGCCTTCTCAGATATTGTACATCTGAGGCGGCGGGGTAAGGCTGAACCGGGCTGGGAAAGGGCTGAGGATATTGGTGGAGTGTGCCGCCGATATCCCCGCCCTATCCCAGCCTGGCCAATGGCCCCCCTCCCTTGCCACCTGGCCTGCCTTCCCTCCGTCCCTGCACTAACCAGTGTAGGGGTTACCTCCACTGGTGGGTGCTGGGTTCGGAGCGCGGCTGAGTAATTTATTTCAACAGAAGCTTTCATGAACTACAGTCCATATGCATGAAGTGAAATCACTTCCTGGACTTAGGCCCCAATAATATTGGGGCCTTGTGCTGCCAGAACTAGTGTTCCGGCAGTGCAAGGGTCTTTACAGAGGCACGAAAGCAGAGCTATTGTTGTGTGCAGCTGCTGCAAATGGCGGGAGGGTCAGCTTGCATGGAAGTAGCTCCAGGTCTCCAGGAGGCTCCGCAAATGCCAGTAAGTTGGTGGTGGGAGTGGGCCGTGGACGGGTGGGAAAGTAATGTGACATGTTGGGGGAGGAACCAGGGTACGTGTCAGGGGAGAGAGTGACAGTGGTGGCAGTCACACACACCAGAATGTATCTCCCATTTTTCTTTTTCTTCTCCTTTTTCTTCCTGCCTTGCCCTTGCTCTCCTCGGCCTTACACCAGCAAAATGGCTGGCATTAGTCCGAGGAGTCCCATAGGTGATTGGGCAGTCTACCAGGGGGCAAATAAAAAGTGTTTTTACTGACCTCTTGCAGGCTGTCCAATTGCCCCTCCCCACCATGGCATGCAATGGTTGCTCTGTTGGCGCAGCTACATGCTATAACATGGCTGGGGATAGGATTGGGCAGTAAGCGCTGTATGAAACCAGACAGTATTTGACAAATACTTTTTTCACAAATTTACCTTTTGCCTAGACAGGGGTGTATTGTTATTCATAAGGCTGACTAGGCTTCAGCCTAGGGGCCCCGCAGGGACAGTGGGGTGAAAGTGTAGTGTAGTGGGGTGAAAGATTGAAGTGCTGGAGGGGACCGAAATACCTGAAAGCCTATGGGCCCAGCCATGGGTTAATACACCCCTGTTCCTAGGCCTACTCAGCTTGTGATTCACAAGCCAAGTGCAGCTTACCAGGCATCTAGTGAGATCATGGCAGATTTGAACCAGAGGTTTCTCAGTTGTCCCTCCTAGGTGCAATACTGCACCAAGTCCAGTCTTAGGTAGCATACAGTACAGTACATCAGTCATCGACACTGAAACAGCTGACACTGAAGTTATAGGTTCAAGAAGCAGGGCAGATTGGAGCTGGAGTCAGCAATTACGAGCATCATCATTGGAGAATGCTTGCAAAAGTGCTCTCTTTTTTTTTGGAAAGTTTTAAACTGGCTCATAATGTTGCACCTTGTTTTATTGCTTCACCCATTTCAACAGCCCCTCAAAATGTTATCTATTGTTTCTTTTTTTCCCCCATATTGTGGCCATGCAAATACCTCCAAAGGAGCCCAAGGAAATTCTGGAGTCTTGTGAACATTCCATTTGTGTGTAATCTGCCTAGATGCCCAAGGAAAGGTTCTCCCTCCTTGAACATGTTTTTGTACATGTGCGCCTACAAATTTGTAAGCATATAGACAGCATCTTATAACTAGAATTGTACAGAAGCCCAACCTATATAGCCAGTCGCAAAATAAGATCCACATAATGCTCATCTCTGGTATTTACATCCACCTTAATTCAATCGAATTTCCTCATACTTGTGTTGGCATGTATGATACTGCACAGCCACTTGGGATGTTCCATGTGGAAGTGGAGGGGGGGGAGCAGAATACTGTTTCATGCCCTTTGTCATGGACTTAATAGAAAACACCTGTGGTAGAGGGGGAAACTGTGTGGTTGCTGCATCGATTTTTTGTCAGTGTTTTCCTTTGGAGCATAGCAGCAGCCCTGCGGCCATTGCTGCAGCATGCCTTGCACGAATGAGGGTCTTCCACAGGTACACCCTACGGACAAGAAGAGTTGGTAGTGCAGGGTGCCACAGGGCAGGAGGCAAGAGGCAAAAACTGGATCAACCAGCCTTCATTAAGTACCAGATCCTGTGCAAAACAGGCAGCTGAGAAGTGTTCTGAGCACGCTCCAAACAAATCCCAAACATTCTCTGATGGATTCATGAGATACGTACATAACAGGGATTTCTACAGCTTACGGGAAATAGAAATGGAAAGAACACCTATTTATGGTCTTTTCTAGCTTCCTAAATAGTTACTTTCCTTTTTTATAACTTTTTTTTTGGTTAATTTCCATTTAATAACAATTTGCAATGACAATGTAAAGTCATAAGAAAAAAAAACAATGGGGCAAAAATAAAAGCCACATTATTTGACATGAATCTACAACTGTATATCTATGATATGCATTTCAAATCTACCCTGATGTGATAAGTGTGGATGCTCGTTCTTAATTTAGTTTTTTCAGTGTTTATTTAATTGTAACAGTGTTGATGAGCTGCAAATAAATTCAATGTTTTCATCACTCTTTCACACTTACCTTCCCCGTTTATTAATCTTCTCAGGTTACCAGTAAGCATTTCTCTACCTCTACTATCCTGCCCCCCCATCTGCGGCCCCCTTTATGTCAAGTGGAAATACTTCTAAGAGACACTAACAACTTACTCAGATAAAGAGGGCATGGATTGCTGCCATAAAATGAGCAGGTACAAGGTCAAAGCTGTGGGATCCCATGATACTAGATCAGCGATGTTCAACGTTTTTCTTCTCACGGCACAACAACCGGTCCTCTCTATGATCTTTGCCTCTTGTGATGCCATTTCGGCTACCTGGAGACTCTTCCGGCTACTGTGGCTCTGCTTCTAGGGCAACTGTCTGTAGTAATGAATTGTCTGTCCCTCTTCCTCTGCCGGCAGAACCCGGAAGAGTTTTTCAGCAATTTTCAACTGCTGTGCTCCAAAGTCCCATGGAACACCTGTGGACCTTTTGCAGCTCATAAATGTGCCGTGGTAAAACATTTGAAAATCGCTGTAATAGATTATCGTCAACTTGACTCTGTATGGTCTAACTCAGCATTTCTCAAAGTCCTACAGGGGGTTTACTTCCCTGTAAGTCTTTGTGGGGGGCAGAGTAATGTTGGAGGGTGGATCAGACCCGGGAGGGGGTGGGCTTGGTGGAAGAGGTCTCCCCTGAACCCTATCCCCCGTCCCAGGGTTGAAAGCCCTGACATGGGGCTGCTCACAGCTGCACCATTTAGCTGGTGCGCCTCCGAGTAGCCCCATAGGGGCTGCTGGGACTCGACACGGGGGGAGGGGACGATTATCCCTTTCCCTCGAGGAGACCAGTCCCATGCTGGATACAGTGGAGCCTGCTCCGGTGCCACTACATCAGAACACGGAGCTTTGGATAGGATTGGAAGTGCTTCTGCTGTCTCAAAGCACTCCATAATACAGCCCAATCCTGCATACTCATTGAAACTCATTGAATGCATCTCTTATGCATATAATGTTTTTTTTCCCCATGATACTTTTGGGGGGGAGAAGTTAACTATCCGTAGTGCAACAATCATTGATATTTGCTGATACCTATGTCCTTTTGAATTATTTATCTATTTCATGGAAGTTAATTGTGGGACAGTGAAAATGAGTTCTCGATGCCCTTACTGTAGCTAAAAGACTTGTATTAAAACTTTGGAATGTTAAGTGCTCTCCTACTACTCAATGGACTGAAAACCTTCTGACTCTATCAACATTTGAATGCATGGCTTGATGAATGACAACTACATATGGACATATTTTTTGATTTTTGGAAGCATTTTTTAGATATACATGCATAGTGTATTTATTGTTTATGGCTATGGTGTATAGTATAGATTGCTTACTGTTTATTATTATTTTTTGAAATGTTTACGTAACTTAATGCTATTTTTTCTCTCTCTCCCCCCCCGCCTTTTTGGGTTTTTTATTATGTTTTTCACTAATAAAAAGGGGGGGAAAATGCCTCTGGTGGACTCTCACACATGGCTTGTGGGTTTCATTTGCTTTGGAGGGCCACACATTTTGAAGGTCTGACACATAATGTCTTCTTTATGACTTCCCATGTCAAGAACATAAGAAAGTAAGAAGAGCCCTGCTGGATCAGGCCAAAGACCCGTCTAGCTTCCTGTATCTCACAGTGGCCCCACCAGGTGCCTCCTGGAGCACACAGCCAACAAGATAACCTGTTTCCTGCTCTCACTCCCTTGCACCTGGCATAGAGAAAACCTACTTCTAAAGCCAGGAGGTTGCTTATGGCTTGTAACCTGTGATGAGTCTATCCTAACCCCTTTTAAAGGCATCTAGGCCAATGAGCAAGCAATGAGCAACCTGCATGTACAGACCAGCTCTTCCTTTTGCTGCTTCCTTGTCCTTTTGCCACCAGACCCCTCTCCTGTACCGGCGACTTGTGCAAAGCCTTTTTTCCGAAGTGCAGTTCATGCAGCATGCTGGATGTTTTCCTGCACTGCAGCTGCAAGCTTTGCAACATTGGACTGGTGTCGCAGTCTAGCACTGAATCCTGTTTGCTTCTTGCTTCAGACACCAGACCAGGCTCTTAGAAGAATGGCTGCCTGTCTTGCACCATTTCCCTAGGCTGAACTGAAGACAAACAGCGGAAACGTTTCAGGCTTGGTCCCTTTTAGTTCTATTAGGGGAGCCTATGGAGAGTCTCAGTATTTTCATTCCTCAATAGCTAGAGGGATCTATAAAATAGCAAAAAGCATTCCATAATAAATAGCAATCAGGAAGGATATGCCACTGAGATGATGTTCCGCTGTAAAACATTTAATGCTCACTGGCATCAATATCTATTATAAAGTCAACGGCATTGACAATGCAGTAAAGAACAGCTAAATTTTGTAAAGCCTTGGATAATTACTGAGCCCAAGCCATGCAGTGGCAAGAAACATATTGACAATAGATAGCTCAACTGAAGAACATGACAGGCCCCAAATAGCTACCCTCAACATCATCCTTCAAAATAGGCAAGTTATTCAATTGGACAACAGCCGCTTCCCATTTCTGCACCCAGGGATAAATGGCCATATCTAATGAAAGGGAAGGAGGTACATAGCTCAGGGTACAACACATGGATTGCATTCAGGTGCACTACCTGACATCTGTAGGTAGGTTTGAGCAAAACCTGTTGTCTGAAGTCCTGGATAGCATAGTGTAGATCAGGGTCTAGCATTGCAGTAAAGAACAGCTCCATTTTGTATAGCCTTGTAGAGCCTGTGGGTGTCACAGGAGTTCTGTGAAGGGATGGTGGGTGGTCATCATAGATTATAGAGAAAAAAAATTGACTTTGATTAGGAAGAGATGAATTTGAGTTGGCTATGGTCTTAAGTCACTTCTCACCCTTGTGCTTCTGATTCAACTCTTGCTCTTTTGGTTTTCAGCATAAGGGTTGGTTTTTTTCCCCCCTGCTCAAAAACCAAGTTGGAAATTCACTCACTAGCAAAACAGCCTTATTTGCTTCCCTTAATCCTACTGTGAGTCAACAGTGCTTGGGAATCAGAAAAAAAGGATGGTTCGCTAAGCTGAAGATATTCTGGAGATCATTTTGCTCACAGATTGGAATATATGGAGATCACAGAGGTCAGTGATTGACCTTGGAAACTTAGGAAAGTGTTTTGGAATGTTGCTGGGAGATCATTTTAATTTTGTCTATTTTGGGGAAATATTGGTGCAAATCTAGACTGTGTGCAGCGGCGGAACGTCGGTGGAGCGCATGGAGCAGGAGCTCCAGGCGCTCGGGGCGGGAGGGTGCGATCGGGGGGACTCACCGAAGCACTGGATCGGCCCGCCTGCCCTCGCTGGAGCCCGTTCGGCTCCGAAATGAGCGGTAAATGGGCAGGGGGGGCGTCACGCATGCAGGCCTCGCCCCCGCGCACCCTGCGCCGGGCGCATGCCCATCATCTCTGACTGTGTGTCCTCCACGTACAGGTTGGAATGAGACTCCTCATTCTGACTGTGAGGAGAAACATGCAGGAACACCTCACCCATCCGCTATTTGGGCTGCTTACCAACTGTTGTGGTAAACTCTGATTGAGACAATGCTGCTTTGAAGAGCTTATATCATCTCTAATAAAGCTCCTTGAATCAATTATGTAGTTGAGGACCTAAAAACTGACAGCTCAATGCTATCCAGGGCCACCCTGCATGTTGCAGGGACCAGTGGCGTCGTTGGAGGCGAGGCGGAACGCTAAGTTCCGCAGCGCGCTGACCCTCCGTTACTCACCGGCACGAGGCGGCCCCGCCCCCTCACCTTTGGAGCCACTCAGTGCGGCGAAGGCAACACACAGTAGACTCCCTGCACATTGTCTTTGCCCCACTGAATGGCTCCGAAAGCGAGGGGCAGGGCCGCCTCATGCCAGTGAGTAATGGTGGGTCAGCGCGCTGCAGAACTTAGCATTCCGCCCCACCTACAGCGACGCCACTGGCAGGGACACTGATGCAGCATACGCCAAATCCAGTGGGCCAGCTGGGGACCAGGCCAGCCGGGATACGTAAGCAGTGAAAATGTTACTTACCTCCTCTGTCACTTCCTGATCCCCTATGGGTCTACTCAGATCTACTCCAGCTCCTTTGCTGGGATAGATCTGTTAGTGTGAAGGGCCTGGGATGGGGTCTCTGGATCAGGCGAATGTTGCTGCTGCTGTGATCCAAACCATTCCACCCCAGATCTGGCCTGACCCCCATCCCAATCCACTTCTGCTCCTCCCCTGTGACTGCGCTGATGACTGGTCTGCATGGTACCACTGCAAGTATACAACCTCATGGCCTTTGTTCCGGCGGTCATGCTCCGCAGGCCATCAGAGAGGCAGCAGCATCACTGCAGGGGGGGGTGGAGCTCCAAGTTCCGTCAGACTCTGACCCTCCGTTACGCGACGGGAGAAAGTGGCCCCGCCCCCTCATCTTTGGAGCCATTCCGGCTGACGAAAGCACTGCTTTCGTCGGCTGGAATGGCTCCAAAGGTGAGGGGGTCGGGCCGCTTTCTCCCGTCATGTAACGGAGGGTCAGAGTCTGACGGAACTTGGAGCTCTACCCCCCCTGCAGTGACGCTGCTGCAGAGAGGTGGCTGTGATGGGGGACCATGGAGTCCTCTGCTGAACCTCATTGACTGCTAGCATATCCCATGGATAGGATTGGGCCCTAAGAGCCTTAAATGTTGCTCCTCCACCGATAGCATGACAAACAGGAATGTCTTTGCCTCATCCCCACCCAGCATGATATATTTATTTATTTTGTATCCTGATCAAACTTTGCTCTGCCAAAACGTAGCCACCGCCACAGCTTTATCATTAGTTTGCTGTAGGTCATCAACAGTAAAAGGCTCCGGCAAGAATCGGCCCACCATCAGATGCGCCGGATCTTGGATTTCTCTGCATTCACATTATATATTGCCATCGGCCAATGACTCCCACTTAAATAAATTACACTTTGGTACCCCCACCCTCATCCTATTCATTGTCCTTGAAGAAGAAAGAAGAAGAGCCCTGCTGCATCAGGCCAAAGGCCCATCTAGTCCAGGGTGACCAGATGTCATCACTGCAAAGGAGGACAAGGCACCCCAAAATGTAGGACATTCAAGAAAAATATAGGACATTATAAAATCAAAGCTAAAACACATATATATTGACTTCATGTGTCTTTCAATGGCATCAGTTCACATATTCCGCCAGTGGTGTTACTGTTCACATATTCCATTACAGCAAGTGCAAGCTATTTATTTAAATGGATTTAATTTCCTTTCATCAAGAGCCAGTGCTTTTACATGGGAGTAAGCCCCATTGACTATAATGGGACTTACTTCTGAGTAGACATGCATAGAGTGGGCTGCCTGCAAACCACTTCCCTTTTAGATCTTTCAGCAAAAGAGCCAGTGCCTTTAGATGTAGAAGAAACTTAGCCAGTTTTTAAGAGTTGTTCATATCACTGGATCCATCAAGTTCTTCAAAGGGCAGCTATTTCTTTAACTTATATGTATTTTTTAGTTATTTAAAAAGGTGGTTAAGGGGGCAGCAACCCTATCCACACTTACATGGGAGTAAGCCCCATTGACTATAATGGGACTTACTTCTGAGTAGACATACTGCTTCCTTTTTAGATCTTTCAGGACAGTGCAGGACCCAGTAAAATAGGAAAATTAAATTAGCGACCCAGTAAAAGTAATGAATATTGACAGAAATGAATGCTAGAAGCAAAGATTTACTTGTTTTTGAGGGTATGGGCTCTCCTGGGCTCTCCACACTGCCACACAAGCCTCCAGACTCATCTTGCTTTTAATGCGGCTGTCTCTCCTTGGCGCTCCTTAGTTTAGAGGACCGCTCTCCCTTCCCTTTTGTTTCCTTTGTTTCCTCAGCTCAGGGATTGAACAAGTCCTCCACCTTTCTTTTTCAGCCCTTTGCAAATGCAGAGCAAGTGAGCTAGCAGGCTCCACGCTAATGCCGCACGGTTTCTTCTCTCCCGCTCCCAGCTGCGTCATGTGACTCACTATCGGAGCTTGCACTTGCTGCGATTGGAGCCTAAGCAGTGTTGCCAGGCAACAGGAGCCCAGAAGGCTTTGCGCTGCTGGCAGGTGCTGTTTCGAGGACGTTTCTTCTCTTTTCCCGGACACCTGGACATGAGCCTAAAATGGAGGACGTGTCTGGGAAATGTAGGACATCTGGTCAGCCTGATCTAGTCCAGCTTCCTGTATTTCTCAGTGGCCTACTAGATGCCTCACAAAGCACTCAAGACAACAAGATATGCATATCCTGTTGCCACTCCCTTGCATCTGGCATTCAGAGATAGGCTACCTCTAAAACCCAAAGGATGCATATAGTCAATCATGACTTGTAACCTGTGACAGACGTTTCCTCCATAAATCTGTCCAATCCCCTTTTAAAGGCAGCTAGGCCTTCGGGTGCTATCACCACATCCTGAGGCAAGGAGTTCCACAGATTAATGACTTGCTGGGTAAAGAAAGATTTTCATTTGTCTATTCCCACCACTCCATTTTAGTGGTTCTGGTGTTGTGTGAGAGGGAAAATAATTTATTAAAATTAAATTAAAATAATTTCCCTCTATCCATCCCATGCATAATTTTATATGTCTGACAGCCCAATCCTAACTATCTGGTGGGCGGCCCAAAGCCGCCCGATGGATCCTATCCCCGTTCTGGGCCACTCTGGAGTGGCCCGGTGGTCTACTCGGGGGAAGGGGATGTTCGTCCCCTTCCCTCAGTGTAAACCGGGAATGGCCCAATGGACATCCTCAGACTTCCACCAGCTATTTAGCTGGCGGAAGTAAGAGGAGGCCATGGAATGGCCACGCCGTCCGGAACGGGAATGGGGATACGGTGGATGCCATCCCTGCCCCCTCCCAGGCCGGCACAGACAATGGCCCTGCTCTTTTGCTGCCCGAACTGCCCCTGCCGGGGATTATTTACCTCCTCCGGCGGCCGCAGGGGCGATCTGGTGGCGGAGTGAGGGCGGCCGGCCTCCGTGCCGGCTGCCCTTACTGCCGAGTCATCGCGAATGTGCTTTACGGGCACGTTCACTATTGCTTCTGGTGATGGAGCACTCACTCTGCTGCTGGAAGTCTCCGGTGGATTGCACTCTCAATCATGTCCCCCCTCAGGCAATTTCTTTCTAGACTGAAGAGCCCCAAACGCTGTAGCCTTTCCTCGTAAGGGAGGTGCCCCAGCCCACTAATCATTTTGTTCACTCTCTTCTGCACCTTTTTCAGTTCCACTATACAGTGGTGTCACTGCAGGGGGGGCGGAGCTCTAAGTTCCACTGTGATTGGAGCCTCAGTTACACGGAGGAATGAAGTGGCCCTGCCCCCTCGCCTTTGGAGCCTTTCAGGGCAGCGAAAGCAACACGCAGGGAGTCTCCTGTGCGTTGCTTTCGCTGCCCTGAAAGGCTCCAAAGGCAAGTGAACATAAGAACATAAGAACATAAGAAGCGGGGCCGCTTTGTTCCTCGGTGTAATGGAGGCTCCGATCGCAGTGGAATGTAGAGCTCCGCCCCCCTGCAGTGACGCCACTGCCACTATATCCTTGTTGATGCATGTTTCATTGTGCGGCCACTGTGGTTTAGTATTGCAGAACGACTTGTGAATAAAATGGCATCTAAGTGAGTTGGCTGCTAGTTCCGACACAGTACTAGAAACTTACTACCACAAAGAGCTTGCATTACCGGAGGATAGAAAAAAGCAAGGTAACACCTTGTCCCCCTACCACTACCTACCCAGCCTTACTGCCCCCTGCTGGTACAAGTGCAATGGTACCGCATACTCCAACAAGTAAAAGGGCGTGTGTATGTTCTTCCGTGTCTTTTTTGCTGTAATACAGAAGCCCAAAGATCACACAAGGAATAATAATTAGGAACAGAAGATGGTATAAGGGAGAACTTCGCTGCCTAAAATCAGAGGCTGGGGTAGTGACTAAAAAAAATTTGCTTGCAGGTAATTGTTTCAGCTTGGCACATCAGGCAGCAGCCTAAAGGGGAGAATGTGCTTTGAAATGTCCGAATAACTTTGTGGAAAGTGAGAAGCTTTTTAACAAGGCATTAACTTTCCCCGAAAAAAAATGTGGAAGTGGAATCCTGATTAGAGGATGCACTGTGATGACTGTAGAATCTACTCTACACCAGCTGTTCCTGGGATGTCCTGGGATATCTCAGGAAAAAAAAGCAGGTGCAGACAGATCCTAAAAAGCGAATGAGACATTCGCTGCGAACCCAGAATTAAACGAGGATTCTGCAGCAGTATTTGTGCTCCATAAATGGTACCAGCCTCTTCTCCGGCTTCTTTTTTTTTAAGAAATGTTTTCTCTTATGTCCTTTGATCTATTGCACCAGATGAGAGGAAAAGCGTCCCAGCCTGTAATGTACTATTGATGAATCCATATAGTTCAATTTCATCCTCCTGATAAATCTCTTTTCATAGCTTCTAATGCTGTTACCTCTTCCCAACATTCATTTTAATATAGTTTAGATTGTGCTTGGTACATTTTTTGTAGTCACAGAGATTGGCAACTAAACAGCAGGCTACTTATTCCAAATCCATATGCAATATTTATTTATTTATTTATTTAAAGAATTTGTAGCCTGCCTTTCTCCCGAAGGCACTCAAGGCGGCTTACAACATATTAAAATACATATAAACAACTTTAAAACAATTAATTAAACACATTAAAATAATTAAAAACTTGAGATTAAAAACAACCCCAATGGGTCACCAGCATTTACATATATAACCATTTGTTAAAAAGTCAGCCCACCATGTCAGACATTAAAAGCAGTCCTGAATAAAAACGTCTTAAGGCCCCGCCGAAAAGCCTCTAAAGAGGGAGTCGTTCTTAGTTCCAAGGGGAGGGAATTCCACAATTGGGGCGCCACCGCCGAGAAGGCCCTACTCCGCGCCGCCATTCCCCTCACTTCCGCCAATGGCGGCACGGTCAACAGGGCCCCCCCTGATGACCTCAGAGTATGGGTCGGATTATAAGGAAGGAGGCGGTCCCTCAAATACCCTGGACCCGAGCTGTTAAGGGCTTTAAAAGTCAAAACTAGCACTTTGAATTGTGCCCGGAAACGAACCGGTAGCCAGTGTAGCCGCCGAAGCAATGGTCCGACTGAGTCGAACCGACAAGCCCCGGCAACCACCCGGGCCGCCGCATTCTGCACTAGTTGCAGTTTCCGAACAGACTTCAAAGGCAGCCCCACGTAGAGCGCATTACAGTAATCTAATCTAGATGTCACTAGGGCATGGGTCACTGTGGCCAGGTCTGCACGAGCCAAGTACGGTCGCAGCTGGTGCACCAGCCGAAGCTGGGCAAAAGCCCCCCTGGCCACAGCTGCCACCTGGGAATCCAGGAGCAGCTGCGCATCCAGGAGAACCCCCAAGCTGCGGACCTGCTCCTTCAGAGGGAGTACAACCCCATTCAGAGCAGGACGATGATCCAGTACCTGAGTCGTAGACTTCTGGACCAGAAGAACCTCTGTTTTATCAGGATTTAATTTCAGCTTGTTTGCCCCCATCCAGCTCCCAACTGCCTCCAGACAACGATTCAGGACATCGACCGCCCCCTTGGAGTCAGGTGGAAAGGAGAGAAAGAGCTGGGTGTCATCCGCATACTGATGACACCCTACCCCAAACCCCCGGATGACCTCTCCCAGCGGCTTCATATAGATGTTAAACAGCATGGGGGATAGAATTGACCCTTGTGGCACCCCACACCTCAAGGGCAAGGGTGCCGAACAAGCATCCCCCAGCACCACCTTCTGGGATCTATCAGCCAGGAAGGAGCGGAACCACCTCAGAACGGTGCCTCCAAGCCCCAACCCAGCCAACCGACCCAGGAGGACACCATGGTCAATGGTGTCAAAAGCCGCCGAGAGGTCCAGCAGGACCAACAGGGACGCACTCCCCCTGTCCAGTCCCCGGCGCAGGTCATCCACCAAGGCGACCAAGGCCGTCTCTGTCCCGAACCCCCGCCTGAAGCCAGACTGGAATGGATCCAGATAATCAGCTTCCTCCAAGACTCTCTGGAGCTGAGACGCCACTGCCCGCTCGATCACCTTGCCCAGAAACGGGATATTTGAGACTGGCCGGAAGTTGTTCAGAATAGTGGGATCCAGGGAGGGTTTCTTCAGGAGGGGACGCACCACCGCCTGCTTCAGAGACAGCGGCAGCACCCCCTCCCTCAGAGATGAATTTACCACCCTCCCCGTCCACTCATCCAGCCCCGCCCGGGCAGCTCTAATCAGCCATGCTGGACAAGGGTCAAGCAGGCAAGCGGACGGTCTCACACTCCAAAGAATCCTGTCCACATCCTCAGGTTCTACAAGCTGAAAAGAATCCCAGGAAGGAGAACAGACAGGTGCCTCAGGGACATCATTAGATACTGCTAATGCGGCGTCCAAGTCATGCCGAATCCGATTGACTTTGTCCACGAAGTGCTTTGCAAACTCATCACAGCGAGTCACCGTGTGTTCCACCCCATCTACTGGGGGGGCCAGATGGAGCAAGCCCCGAACCACACGGAAAAGCTCAGCTGGACGGTTCTCCGCAGACGCGATGCCAGCAGAAAAGAAAGCCTTCTTAGCTGCCGCCACCGCCACGGAATAGGCTCTGAAGTGAGCTCTAGCCCGTGCCCGGTCGGAGTCAGCACACGTTTTCCGCCACCATCGCTCTAGACATCTACCTTGCCGCTTCATCGTCCGCAGCTCCTCAGTAAACCAAGGGGCCGCTCTGACTCTGCGGCTTGGTCGAGGACGCTCAGGAGCGATCAGATCCAGAGCCCTGGTCATTTCCCCATTCCAGAGGTCAACCAGGGCGCTGGGTGAGTCGCCGACTCTGGCAACAGGAAAATCCCCCAGAGCCCTCAGGAATCCATCCGGACCCATCATCCTCCGGGGGCGGACCATAGAATGAGGTCCCCCACCACTGCGGAGGCGACAAGCTGCAACAAGCCTAAATCCCACCAGGAAGTGATCTGTCCATGACAAAGGAGTGATGTTAATTTCCTCCACATCCAGATCACCATCCACCTGCCCCGCAGTAAACACCAGGTCCAACGTGTGTCCCGCATCGTGCGTCGGGGCAGATATTCTCTGAGACAGACCCATGGTTGTCATGGCGGCCATGAAGTCCTGAGCCGCAACTGTCCTCGGGGCCTCAGCGTGGACATTGAAGTCCCCCAGCACCAATAGGTGAGGGCACTCCAACGCCACCGCCGGGACCACCCCGGTCAGCTCAGGCAGGGAGACTGTTGGGCAGCATGGTGGGCGTACACCAACAGAATCCCTGTTCTGTCTCGCCCTTCCAGCACGACATGGAGGCACTCAAACCCAGTGGACCGTGGGACAGGGTACCCAGTGAGACTGATGGTATCACGATAGACTATCGCAACTCCACCTCCCCGCCCCTGTAGTCGTGGCTGCTGCAATACCCAGAAACCCGGCGGGCACATCTGGGAGAGACTTACCCCTCCCGACTCATCCAGCCAGGTCTCCGTAATACACACCAGGTCAGCGCCTTCATCCAGGATTAAATCCTGGACTAGGCAGATTTTATTGTTGACTGACCTGGCGTTCAAGAGCAGCAGTTTCAGACTCAGGGGACTGTTGCCCAGACCGCCAAGGGTCAGAGGGATGGGAGAAGGGCCAGAAAGGGGGACAGTCTGCCTGTGACTGACCCTCGTTCTCCTGAAACGGCCTGCCCAGCCCCCACCGCCATATCTTCCATGACCCGTCACTCTGCTAATGGTGGTTGCCCGCCCCTCCCCTAGACTCCCTCGAGGTGACAAACACATAGCCTTTCAGCGGAGCCTACTTCAAGACCACGCAACCTAATAAAACTCACACACTCCACCCCACTCTCATTCACTACCACCCTCCCCAGTCAGTCCACAACCCACTATCTAACACTTCATCCAAACCCAACCACTCCTGTTCAGAAAACCCCGGCCTCCCTCTCACTGAGGCTTGGATCACTGCACCCCACACCCTTTGCCCCCCTCTCACTGGGGCAGAGGTCCCACTCGTCCCCCCTAGGCCTCCCTCTCACCGAGACCCAGGTTAAACACCCCCTAACCCATTCACAGAAATCCCAAACACTTAACAACCACACACTCAACCTACACACTAACCCTCACCCACATACAAAAATCAATCACTCAACCGTTCTCTAGATGCTGACATGGTAACTCCAATCTCCGTAAGGTGTCCTGCGCACAAACAAACAGTGTGCATGGAGAAGGGAGAAGGCTGACAGTTGGTAGCAATTGGTGACCCACTGGATAACAGCAGCTTGGATGGGCTCAGTCGCGAGAAGCAGTGTTCTGGCCTGCCTGGTCTTCGATACACTGGCGAAGAGCCACGGGCGAAGAGCCATGCGCAATATTCACTCTTCCATGGCACTTTTGCCATCACTAGCACCTCTGCCTCGTTCAGAAGTTAGAAGGTAAAATGTTTGTGAATGCTTCATGGAATACCGTCAGTTTGGCCAATGGCAATAGCTGGGTGCACCCTCAACAAGTGATACATCCAAACAAAAATTGTGAAACTGGGCCATTTAATCATTTGGTTTTGTCTGTAAACTGCTTTGTGGACTTTTTGTTGAAAAGCGGTATATAAATACTGTTGTTGTTACTATTACTCTTATTACAAATAATAATATTTGTTTAACCAGGACTTACACTGGAGGCTCTCATGAGCCACCACTGTAAGGCTCGGGCCACTGGTGCAGCAAGTGCTCTGCTGTTCTGCATGCCGCTACCACCTGCATAAAGCCCTGGAGGCCACGCATGGGTGACATCAGCAAGCAAGCAGAACCTCTACCAACACGAGTAAGTTGACGGCAGGATGGATTGGGGAAGAGCAGAGGCGAATCTAGGGCGGAGCAAGCGGAGCACCCGCTCCGGGCGCCATCGCCTGAAGGGCGCCCCGCCCGCCCCGCCCGCGAGTCTCCGAGTCCGACTCGAGTCTCCGAGTCCGACTCGAGTCCGAGACTCGAGTCCGAGTCCAAGTCCGACTCGGAGACTCGAGTCCGAGTCCGACTCGGAGACTCGAGTCCGAGTCCGACTCGGAGACTCGAGTCTCTGAGTCCGACTCGAGTCTCCGCCCCCTCAATTGGGAGAGCCGGCTCGGGGGCTGCCCTTTTCCCTCAGTAACAGTCTGAGCATGCGCAAAAAGAACGGTATAAATACCGTTCTCGTGCGGGCCTTCCTTAGAAGGCCCCGGGCAGCTGGCCGGGGATGACGTCCCCGAGCCGGCTCTCCCGATTGAGGAGGGGAGGAGGGGGGTGCCGGGTCGCCCCGCTGTAGCGCGCCGCCCCTCCCCTCCAGAGCGCACTGCCCCGCCCTTCCGGAGCGCGACGCGGCCGACACTCCGGGCACCAACAGCTCCGGGCACCAACAGAGGCAGCGACACCTCTGGGGGAGAGAGTACAGAACTGGGGGTGAGAGGAGGTGGGAGAGGGGAGGATCTTGGCAGCAGCTGTGCACACCAGATCCTTCCTGGCCTAACCCCACTGCCTAAGTCCCCCCCCCTCAGAGGTATGCCAGCTAAAGAGTCAGGATCCCCTGTGGATGCTGAAATCCACGGATACTCAAATCTGCAGTGGGGGTATCTTCCGGTCATGTCCAGAGGTGTTCTGAGGTGTGGGGAGGCCGTGTGTGGCCTCCACACACCTCAGAAGGCATCCCGGAGGTGCCTTCAGAATGCCTCCGGGAAGAGACTTTCTGAGTTGTGGCCTCCCCACATCTCAGAACACCTCCCAGATGTGACCAGAAGGCAGTTCCAGTCACTTCTGGGTGGTCACGTGAGACCCTGGGTGGTCATGTGAGATACCGCTGCCCGAACGGCCACTCCTGACTAAAGAATTAAATGAAATAGAGGTTAAAAGAGAAGACATCTTAGACTTAATTGACAAATTAAAGATCAATAAGTCACCGGGCCCAGATGGCATTCACCCAAGAGTTCTGAAGGAACTCAAGAATGAAGTTGCTGATATCTTGACAAAAATATGCAACTTGTCCCTTAAAACAGCCACTGTGCCAGAGGATTGGAGGATAGCTACTGTCAT
The DNA here is from genome assembly GCA_026170595.1 of Plestiodon gilberti rubricaudatus. Classification (NCBI taxonomy): domain Eukaryota; kingdom Metazoa; phylum Chordata; class Lepidosauria; order Squamata; family Scincidae; genus Plestiodon; species Plestiodon gilberti. Next base: position 10,952,636 of record JANXHW010000001.1, read on the forward strand.
GCCAATCTTTAAAAAAGGAAAGAGAGGGGACCCGGGAAACTACAGGCCGGACAGCCTAACATCTGTTCCAGGGAAGATGGTAGAAAGCCTCATCGAGGATAAAATTTTAAAACATATCAAAGAACAAGCTCTGCTGAGGGAAAGTCAGCATGGCTTCTGCAAGGGGAAGTCTTGCCTCACAAACCTTTTAGAATTCTTTGAAAAGGTCAACAGGCATGTGGATGTGGGAGAACCTGTGGATATTATATATCTGTATTTTCAGAATGCGTTTGACACGGTCCCTCATGAAAGGCTCTTGAAAAAACTCCAGTCAGGGAATAAGGGGGCAGGTCCTCCTATGGATTAGGAACTGGTTGAAGACCAGGAAACAGCAAGTGGGAGTCAATGGGCAATTTTCACAATGGTGAGAGGTGAAAAGTGGTGTGCCCCAAGGATCGGTCTTTGGACCAGTGCTTTTCAACTTATTTATAAATGACCTGGAGTTGGGGATAAGCAGTGAGGTGGCCAAGTTTGCGGATGACACTAAACATTTCCGGGTGGTGAAGACCAGCAGGGATTGTGAAGAGCTCCAGAAGGATCTGTCCAAACTGGGAGAATGGGCATCAAAATGGCAGATGCGCTTCAATATAAGTAAGTGTAAAGTGATGCATATTGGGGCAAGAAATCAAAACTTCAGATACACGTTCATGGGTTCTGAGCTGTCTGTGACGGATCAGGAGAGAGATCTTGTGATACTGGTGGACAGGTTGATGAAAGTGTCGACCCAGTGTGCGGCGGCTGTGAAGAAGGCCAATTCCATGCTCAGGACCATTAAAAAAGGGATTGAGAATAAAACAGCCAATATTATTACGCCATTGTACAAATCGATGGTAAGGCCGCATCTGGAGTATTGCGTCCAGTTCTGGTTGCCACATCTCAAAAAGGATATAGTGGAACTGGAAAAGGTGCAGAAAAGAGCGACCAAAATGATTAGTGGGCTGGGACATCTCCCTTATGAGGAAAGGCTACAGCGTTTGGGGCTCTTCAGTCTAGAAAAAAGGCGGCTGAGGGGGGTCATGATTGAGACGTATAAAATTATGCATGAGAGTGGATAGAGAGAGAAGTTCTTTTCCCTGTCACACAACACTAGAACTAGGGGACATCCACTAAAATTGAGCGGAGGGAGTATTAAAACAGACAAAAGAAAATATGTCTTTACCCAGCATGTAATTCATCTGTGGAACTCCTTGCCACAAGATGTGGTGATGGCACCTGGCCTAGATGCCTTTAAAAGGGGATTGGACAGATTTATGGAGGAAAAGTCCACCACAGCTTACAAGCCATGATGGGGAAAAGCAACCTCCTGGTTGTAGGAGTAGGTTCTCTTTGTGCCAGGTGCAAGGGAGTGGCGACAGGACACAGGTTATCTTGTTGTCTTGTGTGCTCCCTGTGGCATCTGGTGGGGCCACTGTGTGATACAGGAAGCTGGACTAGATGGGCCTTTGGCCTGATCCAGCAGCCAGGCTCCTCTTATGTTCTTATGTTCTTATGACCCTCCAGCATGGGTTGGCACCCGCACTGGGTCAAATCCGCAGGTGCCGAACCCACAGATAAAGACTTACTTCTCCTGAACTGTCTGGTCTCTTGCTGGACCAAAAGATGCAGCATGTTGTCTGTTGGTGGGGCTGCACACTCTGTGCCAGCAGGGGATAGAATCGGGCTGTTGTTGTTTTAATTTTTTGGGGGAGTTGTTCTTTATGACTTTTATGATTATTGTACTTTATATTTCATTCTTTTTTGGCCTTTTATTTCTATGTAGCATGTCACCTTGAGTGCTTTATTTATTTAGAAGGAGAGACGGGATACAAATAATTTAAATAAATAAATAGAGTGGGACTTACTTCTGAGTAGACATGCCTAGAATTGTGCTGTAAGCATTTGAAAAGTGCCTTTTTGTCAAATAACCACAAGGGTCCAATGAGGGGGATGAGCAGGTGGGGTAGAATTTTTTTTTTGGGGGGGGTGCTGGCCCCACTCATTCCTTTCTGGTACCACCTTTACTAAGGTGGTTGCTGCTGCGATGCATGCATCAGCTGAAAACAAAGAAATCCTGGATTTCCCCCTTGAGAACAATTTTATTTGTATAGAAATATTTGCAGATATAGCTGATTCAGGAAATAATTAATTGTTAAAACTCAGCAATTAGGATTTTTGTAATTGGGCGACGGCCCTAGATATTGTTAGCCAGTAGGTGCCAGAGAAGCAAAAGCACCAAGACCCCACTGTTTAGTCCCTCAGTATTGCATCTTAGGTGTTTTTAGAGACATGGATAAGGTTGGCTAATCAAAGTATTAAAATAAATGTCATTGGAAAGGGGCATCTGCAAGGCTCCCGTGAACAATTAGAAAAGCAAAGAGCTTCAGTTCTTCGAAGGAAGTGCTGGATAAGTGTATGAAGAAGCTTTTATGGTCTGGATTTTCATGATGCTGCAGAATGAAAAGCCAAAATTAAAATGGAGGAAGACCTTAGAAAGCTGCCTTAGATCACTGGTCATCCAGGTCAGGACTGTCGACTCTGACTGGCAGCCCATCCAGGTCAGTGCTGTCGACTCTGACTGGCAGCAGTACTCCAGGGTTTCAGGAAGAATTTTATTCACGGCCCTATGTGGAGATGCTGCCAGAAATTGAACCCACAGAAATTGAACCCATTTTTTGCATGCAAAAATGGTGCTCTACCACTGAGCCAAAGGCCTTCCCCAAGCGATAGGTATTTAAATGATAAAGGAAATTAAAGAGAGATAATTGAATCAGGAAACAGAACAAGATTATACAGTTGGGTGACCCTGAGTTCGTTTTGGTCTGATAAATGTGCAGTTTCCCAGTGGTTAATGCGCATCAACACACATTTACTCCAACAGTACTGCAGTAATTGAAGTAATGGTTGTGTACATACTCATGAGCACTGACCTCTCGGAATGTGTGAAATACAATTGACCCTTGCCATACATTTCCTTCCAGCAATATGCCACGATGGGCCAAACTAGATAAGATGCTAAGAGATACATGATTGGATCTTGCATGGTTTTCTTTGGGGGAGGGAGGGAGTAAGAGTAGCTCAAAGCACTCGTAAAAGGGCTAAAATGGGATTCGGAGCAGCATTGTATGGTTCTTGCATGTTTTTCCTTGTGGGACAGATTTGGAGCAGGGGACATGCGGTGCGGGGGCGGCAGGTGAGGCACAACCGCCCCACTGTGGTCCACGGAAAATAGCTGCAGCCTAAACTTGAGATTGCACATGCATGCCACCCGTTTTCACCTGGGTAAGCAGGTGGCATGCGTGAGCAACCTCAGGTTTAGGCTGCGGCTATTTTCTGCAGACTACAGCAGGGTACTGCTGCCAGTCAGTTCTGCCTCACCTGCCACTGCACATCCCTGATTTGGAGGGAGCTATTTTGACCAGGAAAATGACATGGGAAAGCATGACACCTGTTAACTAGGGAAAGAGGCACTTTTTCAAGTGATGCTCCTCTTTATAATTAGCAGGGGGAGAGTAACTCTCTCTCTTCACCTCAGCACAGCATCTTTTCTAGTGACTTTTCGGCAAGGGCTCAAAACATTTTTGTTTCGTCTAGCGTTTGGGTGATGGGTCGTGGTCTGCCTCCTGTGTCTCAAGATGCTCTGCCATGCTGTTTCTCTGCTCCATACTGTTGCCCCCCCCCAGTGGATTTTATTGTTTTTAAATTTGTTTATGTATGGTTTATGTATTGTTTAAACTTATTTTATGTATTTTATTCTAAACTATGTATTTTAATCTTTGTTGTAAGCCGCCTTGGGCATTTGCCTTTCGGCATAGGAAAAGGCGGGATTTTTTTTTAAATAAATAAATAAATAAATAAATAAATAAATAAATAGTGGCTGTTGCTAAAGTTTCTTCTGCATCTTTTTAGAATGTGAGCCTTTTGTCCGACAGGGAGCCATTTAATTATTTGATTTTGTCTGTACACCACTTTGTGAACTTTGTTGTTGTTGTTGTTGTTGAAAAGCAGTTTATATTCTTAACAACACAGAAATAACTTACTTTTATTGGGAATAAATAATGATCTATGCAGCTGTTTCCTTTCTATAGCAGAGATATTTTACAGACATTTTTAATTCCTGGTTGTCTTAACTCCCCCAGCACTGCTCCCCATTCAATCCCCCACAGTTGCACATCCAGTCACAGATCTCCCAGCTTCCTATCTAGTCTGGCCATAAGATTGGCCAGACGTTTGCCTCCATGCCTAGGCCAGGTTCAGTGATCTTTCCCACATCTCACCAGCCTCTCCCCACTCTCATTGGAGGCTCACTCTAACAGGTTTTTCATCTGCAGTGAACATCAGAACTTCAGCTCCTGCTCAGCCAGCACGGAAGCCAGCACGACATGAACAGCGGGGCTGGAGATCTCTTTGAGGGTGGTTCGCAAAGTGGATGACTTTCGTGTCCAGTGGCCGTGTCAAACACAGATGCTTCCTGTGGCTTCAGTTTCAGTTCAAAGAAATGTGAAGACAAAGATTCAGGCCAAAGAAAATATATGTTGCAACAATGTCCCCAGGTCTTTGCAGGCAAACAGGCAGATGACCCCCCTGACCTAGGGAACAAAATATGCAGGTAGATTCAGGTCTGCTTTACTGAGTGAGCACACAAAAGTCTCCTGATAATGTGGGAGGAGATCACATCCAGCGGTGGGATTACACCCTCGGAAGCCTATGTGCTCCATGCGTGCTCACCATAGGCAAATTGGCAGACAAATCTTGAAGTAGGAGCTAGGAGGCTGCTATCCAAGACAAAGCCGCGAAGAAAGGAGATCACATTTTATTCCTGATGCATTCTGACTGGACTGGTAAATAAGACAAAAATTACTTACCTCCTCCTCCACTCCCTGGCCTCCTATGAGCCTACTCAGATCTATGCCAGCCATTTTGCTGGTGTAGATCTGTTAGGGTGAAGGGAGTATGTTGAGTCTGGGATGGGGGTTCCAGATCTCATGGACGCTACTACTGAGATCCGCCCCACCCCGGCCCAGCCCAATCCCCACCCCAATCAATTCCCGCCACCACCTTACCTGCGCCGACAGCTGATCTGCTCCCTGCTGCTGCTGGGGCAGGGCTTTCTGGCTGCCTCACTGTAGGCAACGAGCTGCACACCGTTCAAGTAGCTGCAGCAATGTCATCTTGCGCAATCTGCTAGTGGATTGTGAGTTCTGTCAGCATATCGCATGGATTGGATTGGGCTGTTACAAATCTAACATTCACTCATGATGTTGACTTCCACCAGTCTGACTCTGGAACATCTACAAACGTATCAATCAGTTTTACAATACAAAGCAAAACTCAAATCTGCCCTGTAGTTTGAAGTAGCTTGAAAGAATCATCTTTCTTTGAGTGTTCTTCAGAGATGAGCACTCTGGTAGTTTGAAACACAAACTGTTTTCTGTTATCATCTCATGAGTAGATAGCAGATTTGTGAAATTTTATTATTTGAGAAAAAGTTGTCCTCAAAATGCATTGAGACCAGATGGATGTTTCCTTTCATTCATTTGTTTTCTTGGTTAGTTATTACAGCTGACTTTGATTCCACTTCTTGTCCCGCCAGTATATACCTCCCCTCTGAAGTTACATCTCATTGTGCATGAAAAGTTAGCTGTGCTTGTTTATGTTCCACAGTGTAGATGGGTAAAATCACACACACACACACACACACACACACACACACACACACACACACACACACACACACACACACACACACACGAGGGAGAAAATGCAGCAGTTTATACTTACTAGCCTTTTTACCTTTAGTTGAAACTCTATTTCGATCACAGGTTGCAAATGGGATTTCATGTCATTGCCTCTATCTCCTCTAAATATTTATTGACAACACAAAACTACTGAGAAGGAGACGGCACATGACAAATTGTCTCCTCTTCATGGAGGACCAGAGGAACAGGGCTAGGATATGTCATGCTAGATATTTATGGCATTCCGTGACATAGAAGGTTATATGATACCTGCCTATCAAAACTGTTTCAAAACACCATGAGCATTTTTATCAATGTCTTCTTAAGAACAATTTGCATGCACGTTTGATAATCATGCTAAGAAATTTTGCACTGTGGCTGATAAAATTATTGCGATTTATTTATTTATTTATTACATTATTATTATTATTATTATTATTATTAATAGTATTTATATACCGCTTTTCAACAAAAAGTTCACAAAGCGGTTTACAGACAAAATCAAATGATTAAATGGCTCCCTGTCCCAAAAGGGCTCACAGTCTAAAAAAGGAGGGGAGGAAAAGGTCTAAAAAGGGCTCACAGTCTAAAAAAGGAGGGGAGGAAATATGTACACCACTCTGAGCTCCAAGGAGCTCAGAGTGGTGTACATAGTTCCTCCCCTCCTTTTTGTCCTCACAACAACCCTGTGAGGTAGGTGGGGCTGAGAGATAGTGACTGGCCCAAGGTCACCCAGGAAGCTTCGTGGCTGAGCAGGGATTTGAACCTGGATCTTCCAGGTCTAAGTCCAACTCCCAAACTACTACACCATCCTGGCTTTTCCACTGGCTGACACTGTGAGCCAACTTCAAGTCTTGCATCAGCTATGATGACCTCACTCAATAGTCTTAGGGCAGCCACTCAATCCCCCATCTGCAATATGGCTACCTTACAAGATTGGTGCAAGAATTACTCAGGTACCACAGGTGAAGGAATTTGAAGCATCATCATCAACAATATAATAATGCATTTTCCTCTTCATCAAAAAGAAGCAATGTGGCAAAGGATGCGTGAAATGGGGCTTTGAAGAACGAGTGATCAAATGGTAAAAGTCAAGAGTTCCTTTGATCCAGGGGCTGGCCATCGTTCAAGCTACATAGGTTGCTGGAATGGAAACGGTTGAGCTGGTCCTGTATTTGAACTGATGCCCAGCAGATGCTGCAACACCTAGAAGATGGTGAAACATTCACAAGCAACATACCCCAAGGGAAAACAATATTTCTGGGATGACTTTTTCTGTTATGATGCTGCTGCTGCTGCTGCTGCTTTTATTGTGGGAAGACAAAATATGGCAAATAGTACTCATAAAATGCAGCCTAATCCTATGCATGTTTACACAGAAGTAATTCCCACGGTATTCAATCGGGCTCATTAGTGGCATAGCGGGGGGGGGGGTGGAAGCCCCCGAGCGACAAGGGGGTTTGTGTGACAAAACGGCTCTGTCAGTGGCAATTGGCGGCAAAAAGTCAGAAAGAAAAGAGATCCGCGGTGCTCGGCTGCTCCTGCTGGTGGGCGGTGGCGCGAAATGATGAGCCCACCAGTTTTCACGCCGCTAGGTGCCTTTTCCGGGGGCAGCCCGGTGACATCACTTCTGGGTGTGATGTCATGGGAGGTGTCATTGCGTGCTATGCCCCCCCCCCCAGCTATGTCACTGGGCTCATTTCCAAGTAACAGCCAATCTTAACTCCCTGCACAGTGATGCAGCGGTGCCAACTGGATCCCACGGGGTTTTTTTTAGCCTCTGGAGGCCTCCTCGGGGTAAGGGAATATGTTCCCTTGCCCCAGGAAAGTCCCAGCAGCCACTATGGGTCAGCTGGCACAAGTCCGCATTGAGCCATGAAAGTGGACCAGGCCCGGGAAGGGGTGAGGATTTGGTGGGCGCTGCTGCCGCTGAACCCACCCCCTTCCTGGACTGGTCTGCCTTCCTCCCCACCCCATCACCTCCCCGTCCCGTCCACCCCTGTTCTGCCCATTCCCCCACCCTCCCTCACCCTGTCCCACCTCCCCACTGGCCTACCAGACATGGCAGATCTTCGGCCATTCACCGGTGCCTGGGAGGCCACTCCAGCCTGTCCGCTGGCGGCCTAGCAGCATGCACTGGCGACTGTTGGTTTACAACAGCTGTAAAGCAGTTGCTGCAAGTGCAATTCATGTTCTGCCAGCAGGCAGGCAAGCACCATAGGACTGGGACATAAGTGTAGGTTGGATTGCATTCAAAATCTAACTGAAAGCAACAGGATGGGCCCTAGTTGCAATGCACTTGATTTCAATGGGACAGTCATGTCTGGTTTTTGTTGGATTGTCCCAGAGAGAACTGGGTCACAATTAACATCTCTCTCTCTCTCTCTCTCTCTCTCTCTCTCTCTCTCTCTCTCTCTCTCTCTCTCTCTCTCTCTCTCTCTCTCTCTCTGTGTGTCTAATTGATCACACACTCTTAGCAGGAAGTTATCTGTTTTCCAAGAACACCTCTGAAACGGCTCCACCAATTTGCACCCAGGTGTCATTTGAAAGGCCATGAAGTATAGGCATAATTAGGTATAATTAGCAACAGTTGTTTAAAACCTTACCACTGAAATTCCAAGCCCCCTTTAGCGCTCAGGAAAATGGCTCAGAGCAGCTGATGTCACAGTGAGCTTGGCCCGTGTGACATGAAAAGGCATCCGCCAAATGGCTGCCAGGGAGGCGGGGCACTCGGAGAGATCTAAGGTTCGATGTCAGAGCGAGAAGGTCGGGGAGAAGAAGGCAGGGCTGTCGGGAGTGCCGTTCCGTCGCCTGCACTCCTGACATGGCCCATTCTGCTGACAAACCCTTTGCAAAGATTATATATGAACTCTGATATTTACAATAGTGCTCTGAATAAAGGAAAGAGAAATAATCCTACGGAAGAACGATAATGAATCTTTAACAGTTGAGCGTAGCTTTGAGACTCAGAGGCGAAACAAGGGTGGAGCGAAGGCAAGTAGTTCTGCAAGACTCCATTACACTGGAGTCAGCGGCCCCTCCCCCTTGCTGTTAGAGCCATTCCGGCAGCAACAGGGGAGTGTCCTGCGTGTTGCCTTTGTTGCCAGAATGGCTCCAACAGCAAGGTGGAGGGGCCGCTGACTCCGGTGTAACGGAGTCTTGCAGAACTACTTGCCTCCGCTCCACCCTTGTTTCGCCTCTGCTGAGACTAGCAAGTAAAAGGTGACTCTCACTTTCTTATTCACGATAGGGCGGATTCTCTCTTCCTGCTTTAATTGACACATGTTGCAAAATGCCCCAAAGAGAACAAACTATTGCTCCTCCTAAATCAGGGCAACAGGTGCTGCATGTCTCATTCAGAGGGACACATGAACCTCCAGCATCCATGCACAGTTCACTGATCTCTGAGAGACTTTCTCTTGTTCCTGCCTAGGGCCAGCTGCAGGAGCCGGGGACCCTCAGGCAAGATAGCCGATGTGGGAGCCTCGACCTCACTGGACCTCTATCTGCCGCTGCTGCTGCTGCTGTTGCTCTTTGCCACCGCCATTGACTCCTCATTTGCCAGGGAGACACCTGATAAGGCAGGCAAGTGAACAAGGAGGCGGCCACAGTTTTATTTATTTTATTTATTTTAAAAATTTATACCCCGCCTTATCCTATGCCAAGGCAAATGCCCAAGGCGGCTTACAACAGAATCAAAACACATAATTTAAAAACAATACATAAAATAAATTAAAAACAATAAAATCCACTGGGTGTTTTTTTTTTTTTTTGACAATATGGAGCAGAGAAGCAGCAAAGCAGAACATCTTGAGACACAGGAGTCAGACAACAACCCATCACCCAAACGGCAGATGAAACAGAAACGTTTTGAGCCCCCGCTGAAAAGTCATGAGGTTCCTCCTTCTCCACCCATTCCTTCACCCCCCTCTGGGCCACAGGCATGAAAACACATGGCAGTGGTGACCAGGGGGTGGTAGTGGTGGTTGTGGAACTCCTGGAATGATGTAGGTGTCCAAACATGCCAACTTCTGATGCCAGCTCTGTACCCACGATCCAAATGTTATTGGATGACCTCATGATCCCATTGCAAAAGTAGGCTATAACTTTCATGGCGTTCTTTACTTCGTGGCATATTTGGCCTCAGTCAACCAACAGGTGACCAATCCATCAATACTTGACCAGTCTCATTCAGCAGTGTCTCACCGCTCTTAAGCACGCCCCTTCCTCAGTCCCTATGTGGTGCAGCAAACCCAGTCAACTGTCTCCACTCATGTGCTTCCTTGCTGTGTGAACGGAATACAAATTCTAGTCCAAGCCTCACTTTAGCCCAGCTCACCTCATCGCCCACCGGCTTAATGAAGTGCCGCTTTTTCTTGCTGCAATGGAGATGCTGTCGCCTGCGAATCTAATTCGGCATCCCACACCATGCAAGGTTGATGGCTCTGCCTTTGTTATTCAGCTAGCTGACTTGGCTGTCACATCATGAAAACCTTTCAGTAACTGCTCACATAGATTGGAGTCACCCTGAGCCATTGAATAAGAAATCACCCACGTAATGCCGCAGAGACACTAACGGCATCAAAGTCTGTGCAAGGAAATTAAACAGCCCATGGGCCTAAGCTATGAAATTGGGGAGGGGGGGGGAAGAAAAAGAATCAACTTGTCCTGGGAAAGAAAAACATATTATTTGCAAAATCTGATGTGTTTACTAGCCAAGGGAAATGACATGCAGAATTGATCTGGCCCTCCTCCAACACCCCCATCAGCTTGGACTAGTGCTGCTAAGCAGAGCGCTGCATTTTTTGCAGAGCACCACACAAGGAAGATTAACAGGGCTAACAGGGGCATTCTCTCACTCTCTCGCTGTCTCTCACACACGAAGGATGCGCCGAATGCCCCTGAGAAATTTACTTGTAAAAACTTGTTTGGCTTCCCTTGAAAATTCTCAGATTTTCTTTTTGGGAGGAACCCTGAAATTTGCTTTGAATCCCCCCCCCCTTATATTCTGGTGAGAATCTTACACACGTACAAGTACGCTACTTATGTTCAATTTAATGGTGTCTAGGAATTATGGTGCACTAAGCCTTTGCCCCCCCTTTTTTGAACATTGACATCTTGCAATGCAACAAACAGCCCAATCCTCTCTGGGTGCCATAGGGTATGGCGTGGAGCCCCACACTATATCCTATGCACACCTGGACAGCAGCCTAGAGGTCTCCTCGAGGTAAGAGGGTCAATGTTCTCTTATGCTGGGTAAAGCCCCGGCTTGTGCAATGGGGCTCCTCAGATCCTGCCACTTAATTCAGTGATGCAGAACTGAGAAGTCCCGTGTCAAGCCTGGAGCCCTGGGAGGGTGGATAGTATATGGCTTCTGATGAGGATGCCGATCCCACCCCCTCCCAGACTTGATCTGCCCCCTCTCTGCCCTCCTCCAACCTGTTATGCCCCCTGTCCTCCCCTTGCTCTCCCCCAGCCCCAGCCCCACTTGGAGCGAAGCTTACCACAGCAGTGTCCTCTGGGCTCCTTAGCAGGTGGCACAGGCCTTGGTGCCGCCTACTCTCAAGATGCCGCAAATGTGCTTTACGTAACACCTGGGCCTAGGCCGGTGCTAAGGCAGCAGCACCAGTGTAGGCCGATGATAGGATTGCACCGAAAAACAGAGCTGGTGTAGCGGTGCAGTGGTTGAGCCAAGATGGACCTGGTTCAAATGAAGATAGCAGCTTGATGACAGTTGCTAGTCACATGGACTGTGATTAGGTCTGCCAGTTTTTAGTTCAGAAATTGCAAGACACCCCTTAATATTACTGAGGGAATAGAGATGAGGCCATTTATTCTCCTGAGTAGATTTCGGGCTTGGCTCCTGGCATCTCAGGAGGTATGGCGCCATCCCGGATGGAATCTCGGGAGGTATGGCTGCCGCCATTTTGAAAGTGAAGTAACTTACTCAGGTGCTGGCATGTTGGCTCGTGAAATCTCGTGAGATCCAAGATGTTGGCACCCAAATCTCGTGAGGGCATGATGCCGACATCTTGGATCTTGCGATATTTCGCGAGCCAACATGCCAGCGCCCGGGTAAGTTACCTCACTTTCAAAATGGCAGCGGTGGCAACGACGACGATGATGGTGGTGAGCGGTTGAGCAAGCTGGCCGGCCCCGCTCTCACCCGCTCTAGCCCGCTCTTGCCTGCTCTCGCGAGAGCGAGATATTTTAAAATATTTAAATATTTTTAAATTTATTTTATTTCTTTAATTAATTAATTAATTAATTGGTTGGGTGTCCCGGTTTAAGGTCGGGAAAATATGGTAAGCCTACTCCTGAGCATAGTTTTGGGGCCTACTTTAGTTTCTAGGAAAGCCTGACCATATAAAACAGCTGCCTTTACAGTGGGATGGAGGACCCTGTATCTTGGAATCCAGCTGTGGGTATAGAACAGAAACATGGGCCCAAATACATCTCCAACATGGCCAACTGCCAGTTTACCCTTCTTCAGCCTTAATATATGCTGTTTGAGTGCATATTCTCCTCCTGGAGGTTGAGTATATGGAGGATCTCCCACGACTGAAACTCTGAAAAGTTCAAGAGAAGAAATTATGAAAGGGAATATCTAATTTAGATATTAGCCTAGTTTTAGCTTTACTTAATGAAATGTGTGTGTGTGTGTGTGTGTGTGTGTGTGTGTGTGTGTGTGTGTGTGTATGTGTGAAGTTATTTCTGTAGCTTCATTTCAGATGAATAATTAGGTAGGTATGTATTAGGTATGTATTCCATATAAGCAATGAAAGCCTGCATTTTTTAGAAGAAGCCACAGTATGGCTATGGGTTTATCACAGAGCCTTTGAAATTGACATGGGCATTTCCAACCTAATCTCAACCATTTCTGAAACCGTGAAAAGTACGGCCCAGTCTTTTCCTCGGCACAGCATTGATTCTCTGTAGAGAACCATATTTACCCAAATGAAGATGGCCTCCAATTTCAGACAATCCTTCAAAAATTGAAAACTCCAAAGGAAGCAAAATATTTTGAAGCTTGTCACATTTTGCTGCCAGTGGCAGCTGTTGCAATGTGAGATGGAGATGGTTGGTCCTCTGGGAGAGGGGGGGGGGGGAGAAACTAGACTCAGAAATTGACATCTCTGCTTTGTTTTCAGCAACCAGCCCTCTGTTTTGAGTATATCTGCAGTTTTAAGGAAGTGATCCAGTGCTATCTATTTGGGGGGGGGGAAGGAAGGGGTAGCTTAAATGAGATTTACTTCCCGGGTGTTAGTAATAGTATGGTTATAATAAGTAAAAAAGTTTGATCCCCAAAAGAAAGAAAGAAAGTGAACGCATTATAACTTCGTCACTTTCCCCTGGAAATATGTAGACCAACCCAAGTGCAAAGAGCTCCTGGCCAAACGTCCACATTGTCTCCTTCCAAACATCTCAGGATAACAATAAGGTAAAGGTAAAGGTATCCCTTGACAATTAAGTCCAGTCGTGTCCGACTCTAGGGAGGAAACGCTCATCTCCGTTTCAAAGCCGAAGAGCCAGCGCTGTCCGAAGACGTTTCCATGGTAATGTGGCCGGCATGACTCAACACCGAGGTGCATGGAACGCTGTTACTGTCCCACTGACGCGGTACCTATTAATCTACTTGCAATTTCTTGCTTTCGAAGTGCTAGGTTGGCAGGAGCCATTGCACGGATTCGAACTGCCGACCTTTCGATCGACAGCTCATGGTTCAGTGGTTTAACCCACTGCACCACCCACTGGCTCCAGGATAACAATAGTAGCTCTAATTAGGATTCCTGTCCTTTGTGTACACACGACACACCTGGCACATATTAGGCTCCAACAATCCGTATTTGTCCACGATCGTCTCTGTCTTTAGTTCATTCTCCTTCTACCTCCAGAGCTGCTTATGAAGCACCAAGTAGGCAAGGAAAGATGATTTTGAGCCTGCTGCTGGTCCCTTCCCCACACTTGCAAAAATCATGGCGTGCAGCCTCCTTGCTCCGCCCCTCTTCTGTGTGTAATGAGCATGCGCAAGGTGGCTGGCCACCAGCAGCCCCTCCCCTGCACGTGTTCATTTCAAACAGAAGAGGCATGTCCAAGGAGGCTGCATGCAGCACTCTTCCTAAACAGAGGGGAGGGGGATGAAAGTGTGCCCACCACTCACCAACCTGCCCTCTGTACGAGGGGTGCACACAGGTCCGCACGAGCAGAAGCGGGCGGTGGCTTCGGGTGGCACAGAGGCAAGCGCCCTCCCTGGTCGGTTGATGTCACTTCATGGGAGCTGGTTGCTAAGAGATGCTCTGTGTATACTTGAAGGAGATCCCCTTTGCGATAGGCACCGGGGCTTGAAGAAGATGACACCCCTTCTAGCCGAGGGGAAGGAGAAAGTGTGCATGAAGAATCAACAGTATCCCCATCTGGAACAGAGCGTGACAGAGGCAGAGAGAGCCGTGAGTTTGCTGGAGGTGCTAGAGATTAGTGTTATGAAATATTTATATACTGCTTTTCAACAAAAGCAGTTCACTTAGCAAAAGGCATTTTCAAATGGTTCCCGGTCCCAGAGGACTCCCAATCTACAAACTCTAGCGTGTGTAATTTAGATTGCACAACAGAGGCACCAGCAAATGGCCACTGGAAAAATACACTCTATGCTGGGGTGACGATGGCTTTTCCCCCTGATAAACGTAAGAAAGTAACCACTTAGAAAGTGCCTCTTAGCTCAGATTTCCTCAGATCCCCTGAGGTCACAGATTTGGTGCATTGTAGGAATGCCTTTTGTTTGCCTTCGTTTATGCTCCGCGTGTATACTTGTAAATAAGGCAATTGTTACAAAAACACTCCAGCACTCTTTCTTTCAAGGGAAATCCAAACCACTCACACTGGAAATTTTCACTGCTCAGGGAAGTGGGGGTCCTGCAAAAATGTTTTGAGATCTGTAGACCCTTCAAATGCTACGGACAGAAGCCCAAAGTCATTTTTGGATGTACGTTTGGCAGAAGTCCCGATGAAATGCTCTCAAAAAGTGACCAGTCGGTTCTAACAGTGGATAGACTCAGAACCGCTCTGCTTCCTATTGAACACTTCCTTGTTTTCATTTCGGAGAATGGGCATCAATGCTTTCAATGGCAACTGGACGAGCTCCATTGCAAGTCAGGTAGCACCTGTACTTTGCCCTGGGATGGTCCCCCACCTGGCTGTGCTGCAGCAGGGACCAGTAGAATTTGTGTGGTCCCCATGACCCCAAGAGTGATGTTACCTTGGGGCAAATCCATATTATCCATGCGTCTGGCATAGCACAGGGAAGGGTCTGTACAATGCATCCTTAGCAACAAAACAAAAACAAGTACCTGACGCCTAGGTTGGCAGATTGCACGATAAAGATTTCCCTCACCTGAATGCCATGTTATCCTAATTCTGATTCCAAAACATCAAGACTTAGCCTCGTATTGAACAAAGGCATTCTTTTGGTTGTATCCATGGCAACTGCCTCTCGGCGAGCTAAGGACTGTGAGCGAGTGTCCACTGCCGGTGACAGATCCTCGTTCTGCAGCAGACCAAGCAGGCAGGTGTGCTGTCACGCCGCAGCTCAGCCAGTTTCCTCCTGCCAATCATTTTGACGCTCACATAATTACAAAGGAAATGGTTCTGCTGCTCGCGATGCAAATCGGAAGCGACTGTATTTGCGGCAAATGCCAAGAGCATAAAATTCTATCTTTTTTAAAAAAAAAATTTTTTTTAATAATCCCTTCCCTCCAGACTCCTTCTTTTGCAGCAGGAAGGTACCCTTGTCTGGCCATTTTGTCAATCTATGTGGTAGGGATTTTCCTTTCTTTTACTCTGCCTTAGGCCTAAGTGGATAGAGGCACGTTTAGAGGAGCAGGAGTTTCCCATCATGCATCAGGCCTATAATTCAATGTCCTAGCTGAAGTGGTATTTCAGCCAGTACTGATAAAAACAACAACACCACATAGTAGTGCTACATGAATATGGCTTTTTGACTTCCTGCAGCATGCAAGCCCCTCATGCATAACCCTTTAGAAATCTTCTCTCATGAGTCTTGATTTGCCAGTAAAGTGTAGTGCAATTTGTGATGGAGCCGGCAGTCTTTAACACACTTACTAGGGCGTAGATCCCAATGCACATATTGAACAGTGTGTGTGGATTACTTCTGAGTATACATGCATAGGGCTGTGCTGAAAAGCAACCAATCAGGAACACCATTCTGGTACGTTTTGTTCAGTGGTGTCATCCAATTCAGGATTTTGTGACTTATCTTGGTATTACTTTTTTAAAATTTACCAATTCTGAAATCATTACTGTCTCTGGACTAACACCACTTTGATTATCTAAAACCAATAGACATTAATTTGGCAGGAATGTGGATCAAATCTCTGACTCCAAGTTTCGAGTCAAGTCCCAAGTCTCTGGGTCCAAGTCTCGAGTCAAGTCCCAAGTCTTTGCCCCCAAGTCCCAAGTCTTTGGTTGGAACTGCAAGTCCCTATCTATTTAATGGCGGAAACGGGTTTAAACCTAAATAAAATTTGACTTGTTGTAAAAGGCTCCAAGTCTCGAGTCGAGTCTTTCAAGTCTTTTACAATTACCGAGTCAAGTCATTGACACAACAAGTTCGACTCGGGTCCGTGTCAATAGACTCAATTCTACATCACTGTAACTTGGTACCCATGTTTGCTTCAGCTGATATACAGTAAATTTAGCTTATCATAGAATAGAATTACCAACTGAATAGGGAAAATAAAATACAGGCTTGGCTGGTTCTAAGCTGTACAAGGGGCCTAATCCCACCTCCCACCAGTCCATAGCATGCAGTGCTATGACTGCAAGAGCATGCACTGCAAGTTGGGGGTAAGGGGGGAGGAAATGACCAGACAGCCCAGGAGATGTAACTTAAAATCATTTTTACTTATCATACCTCTCAGTAGCCTGCCTGGCTGTCAGTGGGTCTCCTCGGACCTATGCCAGCTCTTTAGTTGGCGTAAGTCTGATGAGACTTTTGGGGGAAGGTCTGGGCCAAGAAAGGGGTACAGAATCTGGTGCTCACTGCTGCCACCGAGATCCACCCCTCCCGCTCCCTCCCTCCCCTCTCCTCCCCACTCCCTGCCCTGAACTGCCGATGAGGTACCCCCCTCCGCCACCTTACCTGCTCTAATGCAGCATCTTGAAACCACTGTCTTGTGCATGAGGCCTCTGGCTGTTTGCACCAGCAGCCCCAAGGCGCACAAAAGCCACAGCAGCACTTACGGCAGTGGAGCAGGAGTTCCACCACCGTAAGTGCCCTGTAGGATATTGGGTCACCTGGCTGCAATCCTATACACATGTATATGGGAGTAATTGAACTAAATGGGGTTTCCTTCTGAGTTGACATGCATAGGATTGTGCTCTTTGTAGTAAATAGATAAAGCTTGGTGGCACTCAACACACGTCTCCTTGTAATATGCAGCCAGAGAGACTGCTATATGAATGAGCCCTGTGTCTTCTCGGTAGGAAGTTGCGCTTGCATTGACAAGGAATGGCGCCCACAGCAGTGAGCCATGCAGTCATGGTCACCAATCATTTCACCACTTATTTTTTAAAATATTTTACGTATTTTAAACTTTTAATAAATGATGGCTATCCCGGGATAATGCATGTTTTTAATTCAGAAATCTGGACCAGTCGTGAGAATCTGAGACTGTAAATTTCACCACTGTTTACATCCGTATTCAAATAGCTGAAATGCCCCCTATCTGCACAGGGTGGTGAAATGGAGGGGTGGGGGGTGGGAACAGAATTTCAGACCAGCATTAGTAAGGACACATAGAGGCTGAAGGGTATTCTCCATGGCTGCCCCACAATGGTAAAGCTTTCTTCTTTTGAAGTTTTGCTAAACTTTGAGCAGAAGCAGGACTTAAACGTCTCTTTTCCTGACTTCTCAGTAACATCTGAACCAGCCTTTTCTAGAAGTGGTATGTGGGGGTGGCCTGGCTTGAAGTTATTTGAGCAACTATAGGGGTTGGGATAGTGAGGGCCATATTAGCTAGTTCCAGTATAAAGTACAGGTGGGCCCCCGTATCCACTGATTCGCTATCCACGGTTTCAGTTATCCACGGATTGTGGGGACACCCCCCCAGGCTTTTCCTTTTTTCCCAGTAAGCTTCATTTCTTCCTTAAAGAAACAGGAGAAGCAGCCTCTGGCTGCTTATTACAGGCAAGTAGAACGAGACTAAGTACTAGAGAGGCTCTGCAAGGTTAACAGAAACCTTGCAGAGCCTCTCTAGGATTTAGTCTCGTTCTACTTGCCTGCAATGGAGGCTGCTTCTCTGTTTGTTTTAAGGAAGAAACAAAACTTGCTGAAAGAAAAATAAGAGCTGGGGGGGGGGCAAGCATGACTGCCTGCAGGGGAGGCAGGGTGGGGGGCCCCTCAGGAAACCATGGAAGGGGTGTTCGCTCTTATCCACAGTTTCAAGTATCCACGGAGGGGCCTGGAACATATCCGCAGCAGATATGGGGGCCCACCTGTACTGTACAATTTGGGTACTGTATTTTATTTGGTTGGCTTATTGGGTTATTGTTTAAGTGTCCTGAGCTTTTGTGACCTGAGCTTTTGCGATTAGATAGTTCAGAAATTGAAATGAATGAATGGATCAATGAAATGGATAGGTCAGCTGAATGGAATGAATCATCCACCAGCCCTGCCAAACCTCCCTCCAAATAGAGAGTAAAACTGCTTGCTTACCAGCTATCTTCAACAATATCTACTAAGCTGCAGCAGGAAGCGCTGGCGGTTGCAAACTGGACAGGCAATTTCAGCCTGTCCACCACCACGATCAAGTACAGGTGTCGTCGTCCCCTTAATGACAGATCACTTAATGACGATCCACATATATGACGGAGGTTCCCAAAGTGTAAACAAAGAATTAAAGCCACAGTACTGTATTTTATATGTCTTTAACTCTCTGTGTTTGTGTGTGTGTTTCTACCTCCATTGACAGGTAGAAATCTTGTTGTGCTTTGTGTTACATTCATTCCCTATTACAACTCCACTGTGGACTCGCTTAATGACGGTTTCACTATATGACAGGTTTTCCAGAACGTATCCCCGTCGTTAAGCGCGGGGGGGGGGGGGAACCTGTATTTCATTATTTAAATTGGATGGCACCATCCCCCTTCTGTCTCCACTCTAGTTTTATATTATTGGCTCTTCTCCCCAATAATAAAAAGGACAACACATAGGATTTGCAATAACAGCATGTTTGAAAAGGTCACTTCAGGCAAGTGGTAGTGAAATATTCTGAATATTCTAGGATTTTCGCTTGGATTTGGGTGACTAAGATGACATTCTCATAGCTCATTAAGTTTATTAAGGGTATAGAGTGGGGTTGGTAGTTCAGAGATGGCTCCCCCCTCCCCTTGCTAACGCAGAGTCATCTTTTTTAGCATGATGATCTGCATGAAGCATTAGCATAGGCTAATCTTATGAAACATGCACCACGATGAGTAATAATAGATTTCCTACAAATTATAATAATTGTATGACTTCATTACCTCGAGTGTCAATAAAATGTCAACTAGAAGAAATGAAAATATAAAATGGGGCTAGGAAACGTCTTGGCTCTTTTTCATTTCCAGAGAGGTTGTTATCTGGAATCCAGAGTTGTACTTTCGTGAGAACCAATAAATGTAACACAGGATTGAAGACAGAAGGTGGACTGGGTGATTCAATTTAAATAATAAAATACTTTACTGGTTATGGTGGCGAGACGAAGATTGCATGTCCTGCTTAGAAATGCTGGTGTTTCTTGCTGCAGTTAATAGACATTTGGAAAAGAATTGTTGGAGAGAGGTTGACAGGACTGCCGAGATTCTTCGAAGAGGGGCTGAGAGCAAACATGCGTCAGGCTCTCGGCCTCTCCGTTAGGGCTGCTTACAAAGTTTCCCAATCGCTATCCACAATGTGCACATGTACAGTTATGTACAGCACTGTACACTAAAACAGACACTGAAAAAGATAGTCTTGATGTGTCTGCACACATGATGCATAAAGATTCTTTCTGTGCAGTGTTTTACCAATGTACAGAAGTACATATGCGCATCAGGAAAACCCTGGACAAAAAATAATAATTTGGATGCAATTGTACATACATTCACATGAAGATTATACTGTTTTATCAATGTCCATGCGCACATTTGTAATGCAGTAGGAAAGCTGTGGCAAATGGCACATCCTCCCAGCTCTGGAATAAATTGTAGGAATTGCCCTAGTTAAAATTTGAATTGAACAAGCATTTGTATCATACAGATGCATGACAGAGAACAGCTTCCTGTTGAATGTATACTATACACCCAGGATTATCTGCGTAATGTACAAGATGGCACTGAGATCCTGCTTTCTGAGAGTAATAATCTCACAGTATGATTGGTTTAAGAAGCAGTGATTATATAAGAAGACTCTAATTTTTGTGCAGTCAAGATCATTACAGAGATGGACTTTTCCATCATTCCTGAAACATGTGCTTATGTGTGTCTTGCTATGAGTTGTAATCCATATACATGATTGCAAGCATTCAACTAGGAGGCAAGATGGATTCTAGACGTGATTACTTGAAATGTAAACAGCAGTGATTCTGGTGTGTGTGTGTGTGTGTGTGTGTGTGTGTGTGTGTGTGTGTGTGTGTGTGTCTGTCTGTCTGTCTGTCTGTCTGTCTGTCTGTCTGTCTGTCTGTCTGTCTGTCTGTCGTTAGGATCTGTTTGGATCAGAGTCATTTGTTCGTCTGAACCAAACGGATGCATGACTTCTCAGGATACTTTTTGCCCTGGCTGGACCAATGAAATGAGTGAACTGCAGCTACAGAAACAGGGGAAATCAGGCAGGGGAAATCTGGGTGTTGGAGGCTAGATACAGGAACTCAAGCCTGGGTCTACACAAACAGCAGATGGTGGCAGCATTGATCTTGGAAACCTCCAGATTGTAGGCGCAGGGCACATGGTTGCTCACTCCCACACAAAAGCATCTCCACACAGAAAAAAACTAATCTGTCAGGGAGAAGGTGGTGCTAGAACCACCTCTAGCCCTACTCCGACATTCTCCACAACCTGTTCAGTAAACCTTGAGGGGGGAATAGGGAGTATGCCAGTTCTCCACCCCACCCTGTCACCCGTGTCTTCAGCACTTGCCTGCAGGAGTTCGGAACTTGCTAGCCAGGGTTCTCAATCCTGTAGGGAAAGTCTCCACGTGTTCAGTGCTGGACTTTGCAGACTCCTGCTGGATGTGTGGGTACAAGGGGTGTGGCTAGCCAAGACCAAGGGTGCCCACCCCACCGGGGTGTGGGGTGGTGTCCACCTCACCCCCGCCACGTACACCTCCACCATTGCACAGACACCTCACCATCTTCGTCCTCCTTATGCAAAGGCTGCAGTTCCACCACTGCTTCTTGCAAAGTGGCAGGTGCAGAGACTGCTGGTGGGAGGGGAATGCTGCAGGCTTTCTATAATGGGAACAAAGTCCTCCCATCCACCTCCCCATTTTTCGGAAGCAATAAAGGAATGGGGCTGCTGGTTGGAGCGCTGGCTGAGGCAGCAGGCAGACAGGGGATGCAGGTGTGCCCCATCAGCTTGCTGCCTCCCCTAGTTCACTGCCTGAGGTGACAGGCTCAACTGGCCTCATGCTGGGCCAACCCTGCTGAGCACATGGGGCTTGAGATGCTGGGAACCAGAGATGCTGGGAAATGAACCTGAGACTTTCTGCAAGCTCTACCATTGAACTACATCTCCTCCCCACAGCTTATTGCCCATTAATAGTTTGACACGTGGAGTAGCCACCACCAAAATGAATTAATGCGTCCTCTGATACGTTGCCCATCCCTCTGCATTGCCTGCAACTCTCCTGCACAATCTGTATTGGTTCCCTCCACCTCCCTTCCATTTCCCAAAGCTATGAATAAATTAAAGACAATCTCCTGTAATGTTTTACTTTGTGTTTTATAATACGCTTCAAAAGACCCATTACATTGTTTGGATTCTTATAGCTGTTTAATAATATGGCAGAACGTGTGTTTAGCAATATTGCAGCTTATAAAGCAGTTGTTATGCATCCAAAGGCTCATCATGACCATCGAACAGCAGTTTGGTTGCTTCTTTTTATTAAGAGACGTGTAATAGTTCAAGCAGAGAATGAGACAGTCCTTTGTATGTAAAGCATCCAATCCGAAGGAACTGGTTCCCAGCGGTTCTGTAAGGATGGTCTTCCTTCCTCTCTCCTCATTTGAACTCTGCTCAGGCCACATTCACCTTGTATTCAGTGGCGTTCCTACGCCCTTTGGGGGGGCCCGACATTTGACCCCCCACCTTTTGGGCAACCCCCCCACCATTTCCCTTCAGGTACTCACAATTGCGCCGCCAAAGGTGGCACGGCAAAATGGGGGCAGTGTATTTTGCAAAAATTCCGTTTTTTTAAAAAACGTTTTTGGTGTTGTTGCGGCACACCACGGGTGATTGACTACTTAACTGGCCGGCAGCTTTCGAGCATGGGGGGACTACTTAACTGGCCAGTGGGGCGCGGCTGCGCAGGGCGATTGATTACTTAAGTGGCCGGCAGCTTTCAATCCTCCTTTGGCATCATCCTCCAGGTGGCAGCCATGATGTGAGGGCGAGACTCGCTGGTTGGTCCTCCAGAGCCTTGAGAGGACTCAGGGGGACTCGGGGCCAACTCATCCAGGAGGCCAACTAAGGTGGTCATCTCAGGCAGCAGAATGGTCCAGAGTGCCCATTTCCATCTCCCCACTCACCTCTACTGTTCCTCCTCCTCCCTGATTTGGGAAAGGAAGAGGGGGATGGAGCAGAAGAGAATGTGTGGAGGAGAATGGTGGGCTAGAGCTTTGGAGACAGTCTACTCCACCACTCTTCTCTCCTCCACATTACTTTTCTCTTCCTTTTCTAATTCAGGAAGTGAGAGAGGGCCAGAGACTGGCACATCACCAGGTTGGGGTGCACTGGGAGGTTTTGGGCTATCCCCAGGTATGCTTCAGAGGTAATAGGGGATCAAGGAAAATCATTCTCCCCACTGCACAAATGGAACTTCTATTCACAGGAGAGGTTCTTAGGATTCAAGGCAAGCCATGGTTACTGGAAATTGATAGCGCTGACACAAATAATGGAGGCAAGCAGGAGAAAAAAATTTGCATGCATACCTTGGAATTCCTGCAGCCTAATGTTTATATTAGGATAATTTATAACCTCTTAATTTGCTTCTTCTGTCCCTACCACAACATTTTCAATTATAGATGCTGCTTTACTGTGAAGAAAGCAGAGGTATGCAGGTAAGACATTTGATACGAAGTACAGAGAGTTCAGTTTCACCAGAGAGACGTAAAGTAGGTTCCATTTCCTGCCCAGCCGTGAAGCACACTGACTGACATTGAAACCAGTCTCGTTCTCTCTTCATGGGGTTGTTGTGAGGATTCACATGATGAGGGAAGCCCTAATCAACTCTCGGAGCAATGTAGGGGAAGTTCCAGTTTAAAAATAAATTGCAATAAACAACAAGATACACACACCACTGCTTGGAGAAATCTGAGTGTGGAGAAGTTGCTTGCAGTGGGACGACAAACACAGCCATTTGGGTAAAAATGGTCCCTTGTATCATCTTGCCTGTACAAATCAAATATTAAACTATATACTCTGGGTTTTTTTGGGGTTTTTTTGGGGGGGGAGGTCTTTGCAACATTGCAATTCAAGAACACTCTTTTACATTTTCACCCAGCAGTGTGGGAGTCATGTGTCCTCCTGGTATAATCCCACATTGATGTGGGATGTATATAAATATCCCAATCAGGTGGGTGGGGCTAAGTGTGCAGATCTCCCACCTGACTGATAGACACCTTCCCAGCAGGGTGCTGATTGGGTGAGGAAGAGCCATATGATTGGCCTCTCCTATGCAGTTGGAATATTCTTACATATTTCCCAGTTATGTGAGAGCACACTTTGGAAAAGCAGACCACATATTGCTGAGTGAGTGTGTGGAGGAGACCACATAACGGGACATGAGATGTTGACATTGGGGCCAATAGAAGATCCCTAAATCTTAAAATGAATAATTTAGTAATAATGCAATTTAAACACTCTTTTGCTTGTGTTAGGAACTCTCCTTCTTCATAGCTTCCTTGATTAAGCTATGGAATCATCAGGGGGGCAACCCAAGAGTTGCCATGGCAGCTGACAATGATGTCATATATGCTCAACATTCTAATCTGACTACAGAGTATAACTAGGCAGAACTATATGCAAGTGTACAAGAGACTGATTTTCCTAATTAGCAGTCGCGAGAGGGCTTCAGGAAATTATTATAAGCAAAATAAATTGCTTGTTTATTATGTTGTTCGCTCACCCTCCTAACCTAAGTTTGCTTCTGTAGAAAAGTGTTGTTGTTGTTGTTGTTTTTTTTTGGGGGGGGTAATGGGGATTTTCAGTACCAATACAGAAATGCTTCCTGCATAATTAAATGCTCATTGTGGGACAAAAAGCATTAAGATCTTTTAAAACAGCTTTAGTTCACCAGCAAAAAAGACTCCCACTGCTTATAATGGGGGCTTGGATCAGACCAAAAATAATAATTATAGTATCCCCCACTGAAGTCAAATGGGAACTGAATTTGATCCGGATGGTAGTGTCAGGAGACAGAGAGGCTGAGATTCTAGAAATGTGTGTGTTTGTGATCAAGATAAGGAGTATTTGTGTATTTGTGATCAGTGCACTGGATCCCCCGAGATCACTAGCAGCTCTGGGGGGGCATGGGCTCAACTGTGCTCGAGCTAGTTGACCTCTGACACCAGCCCTGGTTGTGTTCACAGTAAGGTGACATCTATATGGAGTTATATGATCTATCCAGGCTGATGACCTTGAAAAGACTCGATAATCTTCATTTCATCCACAACATCACCACTAAACTATTGTCTGGGCTGACCAGACAGAACATGTAACTCTATATAACTGGTTGCCCCCTCGTAAGAGAGTTTTTGCTTATGAGGAAGAACTGGCAGGGGGTCAAAAATACTGTGTGATGAAAGAAGGAAGTTATAGTCAGTGGTGTAGCCAGAGGGGGTGCAGTGCTGTAAGTAACACAAGACACTGCATCGTGCATGTAAGTGGCTCCTCTAACTCACCGTCGGAGCCATTCGGGGAGCGATGCTATGCTGCAGGGAGTGCGCTGCATGTTGCCAGCACTCCCTGGAATGGCTCCGATAGCAAGTAGGAGGGGCCACTTACACATATGTTGTAGCGTCTTGTGCTACTTACAGCAACGCACTCCCTCTGGCTACACCACTGTTTATCAACTCAGTCTTCGCCTGAGCAAGAAGCTGCTCAGCTGAGAAACCAGGACAGAGTCGGAAGCTTTAGAGCAGGGGTTCTCAACCTGTGGTACGAGTACCCCTAGGGGGTACGTGGACCAATGGCAGGGGGTACACCAGAGCCTGCCCCTTATCAGCATCAATCAGTAGTTAATTACTTGTTAATTAGAACTCAAATGCAGTCCCCCCTGTCTGTCTGTCTGTGTCTCTGTCTCTCTCTCTCTCTCACACACACACACAGTTAAGACATTTTTCACATTTAAGATTCATAGAACGAAAGCTTTCATGGCCAGCTACTAGAATACAAGACACAGGTTTTATGGGTGAAGTAGCCATGTAATTAAATATAAATACAACCGATGTTTCGTCTTATTTCCTAAGACATTATCTAGGTCTAAACAGCTTGGCTGTTGGGATGGTACTGAAAACCAACTGACAGAAACGGAACTTAAAGGGAAACACAGGCAGAGCTTAACATAGATCTTAAAGGAACATCAGACAGATTCTAAAGGCAAAAGGCAGAATTAACATATATTGTTCCCTGTATATTTGTGCAATACTGGAAACCATATTTTGTCAATAAATGTTAATTCTTGTTGGCGGTTAATAAGATTTTGCGATCTTCTTTTACTAATCTCAATTGCTTCCAGATTCTGGCGCGTTCTATTGTTAGGATCATTAGCCAGACATTTAGTCTCATTGAACAAAATACTATGGTTGGTTGTCATTGAATATTCTGTGAGAGCTGAGACATCCTTATGTCGTAGACGAACTGCGCGTTCATGTTCCGATATCCTTGTTTTGATCATTCCAATATATTTTCAATATATAGTACCAATATATTTTCTCCCACAATCACAAGGTATACAGTAAATTCCAGAATTGGACAGTAATGGTCTGGCGTCCTTTGGGTTGCGGAGCAGTTGTTCTATTTTGGAGGTGGGTTTAAAAATTGTCTTGATATTGAAGTGTCTAAAGGTCCTGGAGATTTTATCAGTAACCCCTTTTATAAAGGGCAAAGTAACCCATTTCTTTTCCTCTTTTGCTGTCTCCTCTTCCTGATCCCCGGGTGGTCTTATGGTAGTGATTTTCTTGTATTGTTTAGTCCAGGTCTTATCAAACTGTGCCGCTGTATATCCATTGGCTTTCAGGGAATCACGTAATATACATCTTTCCATTTCTAGAGAGGACTCATCACAGATCTTAATTGCCCGATATGCTAAAGAATTTATCAAGGAGTTTTTTTGAGCAGGGTGATGATTCGATTGCTGATGGAGATAGCGACCTGTATGGGTGGGTTTCCTAAAGACTGTATGCCCACAAGACAAGTTGTCCTTTTTAGTGACCAAAACATCCAAGAATGGCAAAGCATTGTTCTTCTCTCGTTCCATAGTGAACTGTATAGCGGAACAGAAACTATTTAAATGTCCCAGGAACCTATGTAATTCTTCCTCTCCATAGTCCCACACGCAAAAAACATCGTCAACATATCTAAGCCATGTTTTGGGTCGGAACCGTGCCGTCTTGAGAACTTGTTCTTCAAAAAATTCCATATAGAGATTGGCACAGTCGGGGCTTAACGGATTCCCCATTGCTACCCCTTCTTTTTGTTCTCTGAATTCTCCATTCCAAAGGAAATATGTTGATATCAGACAGTGTTCAAAGAGGGGGATATGGTCTCTAGGGACAGTCGATTCCTCTATTAGTCTCATGATCTCTTTCAATGGGACTCTAGTAAATAGAGAAACCACGTCAAAACTTACTAATATGGAGTTTGAAGACAACTTTATCATTTGCAGCAGTTCTATAAAATGATAAGAATTCTTAACGTAACTCATAGTATTGCCCACAAAAGGGCTGAGTACTTTAGCTAAATACTGTGAGAGACTATACGTTGGAGAGCCTATGTTACTAACAATCGGTCTGAGGGGTACATTCTCCTTATATATCTTGGGTAGACCATAAAAACGTGGAGGCAAGGCTTCTGGTTTGGTTAACTTATTTCTTAACTCTGTTTTAAGATTAGTGTCCTTAATTAGTTAATTAGTTACATTTAAAATTTTATTGGTTGGATCCTTTTTAATCAAGTTGTAGGTATCTGGAATTAACAGATCTCTTATTTTCTTACAGTAATCCTCAGTGTTGAGGATTACTGTAGCGTTGCCTTTGTCTGCTGGGAGAATGACTATGTCAGAATTATTCCTGAGCTGTCTTATAGCTATTAGTTCTGAACCCGTAACATTTCTCTGGGGGGTTTAGATTTTAATAAATTTTTTGCTGTGGAGATTCTTATTTCCTCAGCTGTATTTTTATCCACTTCTACCAGTGCAGTTTCTACATTAGCTATGATGCTTTCCACTGGAACATTTTTAGGTGTTAAAGCAAAGTTGCTTCCTTTTAACAAAATGGAGGTTTGAGCTTGTGAAAGTGTAACATCTGATAGATTTATGATCACCTTATCAGCAGATAACTGAGGGCTAGGTTCTACCTTACACTTAAGTAAATTATTTAATTTTCTACAATGCCTCTCCTTAATGATCAAATCTTGTTTAGAGATAAAATCCAAAGACATATCCTCCCACTGTTGCCAGTCATGTGGAGCTATTAAATTGCTGATCTCCAAGTGTAGTCTATATATCTCTGAATCCAGTCTATTCAACTCATATCTGATGAATATGTTCTCTTAGTAAGGCAGTCTCCATTCTTTTATAGATAGTCTCTATTTTCCTTTGTTTCCAACATTTAAGATTGTTTTAGTACTTTTTATTTAATGATTAATTAGCTAATTAATTTATTTATTGATTAATCCAATTAATTAGCAGTTAATTAGCAGGGGTACTTCAGAAAATTGGACTGTGATAGGGGGTACCCAGGCCTCCAAAGGTTGAGAACCCCTGCTTTAGAGGGTTAGTAGGGTGTGACCAGAAGGCATGAACAGGTAATATATACCATGTTTCCCCGAAAATAAGACCGGGTCTTATATTAGTTTTGGCTCCAAAAAAAATGCAGTAGGTCTTATTTTCAGGGGATGTCTTGTTTTTTTAATGTACGGTACAACAATTTACATTTATCCAAATGCAATCATGTCATCTTCTTCTGGAACATCGTCATAACTCTCCAAACCCTGCATTCTGACCTGAATTTCTTGCGACTCCATTGCCTGTAGAACCATTGGCCAAATCTCTCATGTCCAGCAATAGAGCAGGCGAGTATTGGCAGGCGAGCTCCAAACTACCTGTAGGTCTTATTTTCGGGGAAAAAGGGTAATATGTAATATAATAATATACCACTGCTGAAGCTAAGCCCAAGTGGGGCACCACCTGGAAATTCCACCTCGAGTTCCATGGTAGAAAGGTAGGATGCACTTGGGAGAAATTGTTTGGCGCCATGGGTCACCTGACCTGTCCTTCTCAATTGCTGATCTAGTAGCTGAAATATCAGCCATCCAGAAGCGGAATATTGGAGCAGGTTAGCATCTTTCTCCTCTACCAGGTTACCGATGGTACAATGAGTCTGTCAGAGTCCAGCTGCCAGAATTCTAAGTAAGTCCCCCAGTGCCTTCTACTCATGTTTAATTGAACTATCCTAATCAGTCCCATTCTCTCCCCTTTCCTCTGAAAAACAGGTCTACAAGCAAACAATTTCTACTCTCATTTGTTTCTTCCATGCAGCCATTAGAGCACATTGCTTCCTGAAACCATCTGTGCTTTCTGTGCCTGTGTCCAAATGACCTTCATTTCCACCCAGAAATTACTTCTTTTCGAAGTCCAAGCAGGTATTTTAGCCAATTTTCAGAATGAGGAACATGGGCTTCACATTGTTTCTGTTATTACAAGACTCTTTTTTGCTTTTTACCTCTACGGCGATGTCAAAATCAGCCTTAATAGTGAGATAGCCAGGATCAGAGAGTTGAACCTGGCCCCAAAGAGCATTTTAAGTGGTGCCTCCGCGTACTGATGAATAATCGTTTTGTTCTGACACGCACCTTGTAAAGACTCATGATGGATCGCTAGCACATTCAAAAAACAAAGCCAGTGTTTGAAAGAGAGTTTTAATATGACACAGGGTAATTTGCAGCCATGGTTGCTGCTTCGGCACATGTCCTTGCTTGCGCCACGACAGACATGGCAGTGTGATGAACCAATTGGGAAGAGAGCTTATCAGGAGGGCATTGCTCAGCTCCTATTGCCACTACAAATTCATACTGTAAAGTTAAACAGAGAGTGCTAAATAATAATCATTCATAATAATGTTTTTTATGCCAGTTTAACTCATAGTTCCTATGTGTTGAACAATCCTGGGAATTATAGTCTGGTGGGAGCAGGAGAAATACTCTTATATGCTAGTCCTAGGCAAGTCTACTCAGAAGTCAGTCCCATTGAGTTCAGTAGGTCCTACTCCCATGTAAGCAAACATAGGATTGCAGGCTTATGGCCCAAGGCAGCCTCTGTTGCTATGCCATGAGCCAGCCAGGGACCAGGCAGTGGCGGAAAGATAAGTAAAGAATTTTTATACTTACCTACTCTGATGCTCCCTGGTCTCCAATGAGCCTACTCAGATCTATGCCAACTTGTTTGCGAGTGTAAATCCAAGTAGTTCCAAGGGGGCATGTTGGATCCAGGCCTCTGGCACCACCACTTCGGCCTGCCCTCAACATGCCTTGATACTCACCCCGATCCTTCCCTGAACTGCCCTGGTCTGCCGATACCCACCCAGAAACCCGACCTGCTGATACCCACCCCATTCCTCCCATGAAATGCCCCGACCTGCCGATACCCACCCTAGCCTGCCAATACCCACCCCAATACCTGGCCTGCTGATACCCACCCTGATCCTCCCATGAACTGCCCCCTATGTCAACCTGAACCAACGAAGCATCTGGGTGGTTCTGGTGCACATGTGGAGCCTCTGCCCATTTGCGCCAGCAGCTCTGAAGTACAGGACAGCGGCATGGCTTTTGTGCCACCGCAGTGCAGCAGATCACAAGAACTAAACTTTAGTTTAGGTACAGTAACTTAATACAGTACACTGTGGCAATATTTCGATAGTGTTGGCTAGCCATTTCTTTTGCTAAGGAGATTGCTTGTTTATAACTCAAAATGGTTGATTGATGTCTTATCAGTGGAAACTAATGGGTAGGAGATAGTTCCGAATTCCTTTGTGTGGATTAATGGGATGTTCATCAAACTCAAAGCTGGGGGAAGGTGACAGCTCCCCACCCCCCATGCTGGCTAAGAGAACAAGGCAGAATTGTGTTATGTAAAAACAGTGAAGCTTGGAGCAAAGACAGAAGGAGAGAGAGGGAGGGAGGGAGGGAGGGAGGGAGGAGAGACATGTGAGTTGGCTGTAATTTGGACACACATTAAGGGTAACAGTCATCTCTCTGGAGATCTGATCTGGGAGACTGAATCCAGTGCAGGTTGGTGTGGTGAGGGGAAGCAGAGGAGGCAGGCAGGGGATGCAGAACTGCCCCTGTCATAGTCCACAGCAGAGATGACGGGTGTGCGCCAGGCGCGCGGGGCCGGGGCCTGCGCGTGTGATGTTGACGCGCCCCCGCCCGTTTACCGCTCATTTCGGAGCCGAACAGGCTCCAGGGAGGGAGGGCGGGCCGATCCGGCGCTTTGGTGAGTTCCCCCGATCGCGCCCTCCTGCCCCGAGTGCCTGGAGCTCCTTCTCCACGCGCTCCACCGACGTTCCGCCGCTGGTCCACAGAAAATAGCTGCAGCTTCCCCTGTGATTGCACATGTGCTCCACTCCACTTTGTGGAGCATGTGCACAATCACAGGGGAGGCTGCGGCTATTTTCTTCCCCTGCCTCCCCTCACCCCACGTCCCTGATCCAGTGCCTTGTATAAGTGCGTCCTGTTTGCCCCCACTTATGCTCTAGTTGTGTGTTTATAAATAAAGCAAATATTACAAAATCACAAGTCTCCCCTGCCTTCTAATCCAAAGGAAACTAAACACAGTTATTCTCCTCCTGGAATTTACCATCACCACGTGTGGAAATGGGGATCATGCAACAGCCTATTTATTTCACTATTGAAATTATTACGATTATTGCACCTTTTCAGTGATAATATAGTGTTAGCAAGTGTGCTTTTAAAAATGCATAACATGTGCACATGGGGGAGAAATCACTTTGTGTGCTGGGATCCTGTGTAGTGGCCATTGGTACAGCTCAATGGCTCAGCAGGGAATGAAGAGGGAGGCGAGGGTGAAGGTGCAACACACTTTTATTAGCAACAGTAGGGAATAGGAATGAAAATAAAACCGTTCAATGTTTCTTAGCCATTCAGTCACATGTAAGCGATTAATGTAGAGCAGAGAAGGTAGAGGAGAGGAGAGAGGAGAGGAGGAGGAGGAGAAAGGAAATTCTTGAAAGGGAAATGGGGTATAGGGAAATTATGTGCATTTCCCAGAGAGACCTGGGGGCTAGGAAATTGGGGGTTTCGGGTGGAGGGAAGGAAGGAGAAAAGATCAGAAGACAGGATTGGAGGATCAGAAGGAAAAGAAGGGGGAAAGGTTCCTGCTGTTTGGACCACAGCGAAAGGCTGTGCCTGGAGAGAGATTCTCTGTAGTCTCAACCAAGGGCTAAAGGCAAGGAGCTTTGGCTGGCTGTGAAATCACCTCACCCACTTGTGTGGGGAGGAGCCAGACAAGGACTTCTAATCCTCACTACAACAGCTTGAAGGGAGCCCACCTCAGGCTTCCCAGTATTTGAGCAGCTGGAGTGATGATTAGTCTGGAAAGGAGGTTGATCTCGGATCTCCACTAAAGCAGTTTCAAGAAGAAACTCTCTCTCTCTCTCTCTCTCTCTCTCTCTCTCTCTCTCACACACACACACACACACACACACACACACACACACACACACACACCAGTGTATTCCCACAAAGTGACTCCCTCCCAGCTCAGTCAGTCCTAAGCAAAACAATACTTTTCATAAGGCTTCACACAACCTATTTTGTGGCCCTATTGTTTCTTTTACTGGTGAAAATGCTCAGGAAAATTCCTCCACGTTTCTCTTGTCTTGATTGCAAAATGTCATCGCAATATTTTTTGCATGCTGTTTTTCTTGTCTCTCCCCCCCCCCTTTTGATGCAACAGTTTGATGGCTCTTCGTGGTGGAATCCTGAAGATGAACAACAAAAACGATTGCTAGGCTATGCTTGGACCCACCAGGATTTGTAGCTCTTACTGTCTTTTCAGGCATAGCCAGATCACATAGTATAGTGTTTGCTTAGTGGCGGAGCCAGAAGCCTTGATCCTGAAATGAATTGTCGCAGTCAATATTTGGCTGTTACTGTTGCTGCTGTGCAAGCTGGCCCTGGGCCTGTCAAACCACAGAAGCCATTTTGAGAACTGAACTAACGGCCCTATTAAAATACGAAAGGAGGGAAGGTTAACAGGAAGGATTGCCCTCACATCTTGACTCCTTCTGCCTGTTCCAGCGACAACTAGATCGAGCTTCTGTTAGACTGTCCAATTTCTCAGTGGACATTTGGCTGACCATTTGGAAATGCCTGTCATTTCCCTCTTATTGTGAATGTCTGTCCTTTTGTTTGTGCCCAAAGACGAAAGTAGGGGAAATGCAAGGCATAGACAGACAGAGAGACGGGCAAGTTGGAAGGATATTTTGACGTGGGGCCATGTCCGGCCTATCCATGAGGCCAACTGAAGCAGATGCCTCAGGCACCAGTTTGGAGGAGGGCACCCATCTCTGCTTACTTGCCTCTACTGGTCCTCCTTCTCCTTCCACTCCCTGAATTGGAAAAGAGAGGGACAGAGAGGGAGAGGAAATATAGAGGGGAGGAGAGTGCTGAGCTAGACCATTGGGGAGCAGAAGGAGCAGAGGTGACACATCATTGGGTAAGGGGGAGCAGCATTTGGCATGCTGGCAATGCCAAATTGCTGGCAGCAGGGCTGTCATTTGGGGGTGCAACTTTCCCATTGGCTGGCAGGGTGGAGGAGAGGGAAGAAGCCTTTGCATAGTTTTGCATGGGCATTTTCTTTTTTCTCCTCATCCCCACTGACCAATGTGGGAGGGGGCATTCAGCTGTTGACCCCCCTGCCGTGGGTCCCTGGCAGATGATGATGATGATGATGAAGATTAACAGTATTTTTCAACAAAAAGTTCACAAAGCGGTTTACAGACAAAATCAAATGATTCAACGGCTCCCTGTCGCAAAAGGGTTCACAATCTAAAAAAAGATGCAGAAGAACACCAGCAAACAGCCACCAGAAAGACACAGTGCTGGGGTGAAAGGGGGGGCAGTTACTCTCCCCCTGCTAAATATAAGAGGAGCACCAATTGAAAAAGTGCCTCTTGTCCAGTTAGCAGGGGTAGGATGCCTTGGTAGGCCCTTCACTGTCTCCCCTGGTTGCTGTAAAAGCTGTTTCATTATCCAGTAATAGCTCTATATACTCTTCATCCTGGGTGCAATTCTTACAGTTTTATAAAACAAAATAAAAAAGATTAAAATTCATGGAACTGTTAAAAAAAAATGATGTGGAAAAGTACACCTGTCTGTGCTGTGATTTCAGCCAATTGGGTGCTGCATGTTTTGACTAGTGTAAGGCTAATTGCTACCAGTCAGTGTTTCAGGAGAGGCTACAGTGGCAGGACAGTCTAGCCTGGGTGCCTCCTTCTTCTTCAACTAGAAGCCCTTCCAGCAGAGTCCAGGACATTCATAACAGGCTGGCTTTTTGACAATAAAAATGAAAGTGTAGAGATAGCAGGTTCAGCACTTTGTTTTATATCCAAGGATGAGTCATTTTCAAAGTAAAGTACAACAGAAGGTAAGGTCACTGAGGGCACTAAGAAGCAAGTGAGATTGCTTACATATGTATATTTTGGATGTGAGAGTCTGAAATGTTTGACAGCCCGATCCTATTCATATTTACACAGAAGTACCGTATTGTCCCGAGTATAAGACGCACCTGATTATAAGACGCACCCTTAAAGTTTGGTGCTATTAAAAAAAATTAATTAAATCACTGGCATTAAATTGCAACAGCCTGATTATAAGATGCACCCCTAGTTTAAAAACTTAAATTAGGAGAAAAAAGTGAGTCTTATACTCAGACCAATACGGTAAGTCCCTGGCTCAGCAGCTTTGATAGCCTTTGGGGAGATAGAGAGAGAGAAGGCTGGGAAGGAAGTGGGGTTGTGGGATGTTACCGATCCTGGGTGCTAGCTCGCACAGTGGTGTTTTGGTGGGGGTGACCAAAGCACCAGAGGGTTAATGCACTTCAGACCAACAGTGAGCCAGGCAGGACCCAGGAATGAAGAATGGATGATGAATGATGAACCAAGAACATGCGGCTTTGAAGCCCAAGGTTTTTTTTATAGATTTTAGCCCCATAGAATCTTATGTTGTTGTTGTTCAGTTGTTAAGTCATGTCCGACCCTTCGTGATCCCATGAACCATATCCCTCCAGGCCTTCCTGTCCTCCACTATCTTCCTGAGTTCGCTCATTTTCATGTTTGTTGCATCGGTGATGCTGTCTAACCATCTCATCCTTTGCCTTCCCCTTCTCCTTTTGCCTTCAATCTTTCCCAGCATAGACTCTTATAGGGTAACTCAATAAGACAGTCCTCCATTGCAAGTTGAGGAATGCTGCTGGCTTCTGCTTTTGTTTTCTCACCCAGTTGAGGGTGCAGTAACCAGTTGGAGGACTGTTGGAGGGTTCCTAGTCATGGGGTTGATGAGGACTGTTGGAAGTGTGAAACCTTTCCTTTGTTTTACAAAAGTTGTCAGAGCAAGGATGCAAAAGCCTGCCTTGAGGGTTGAGGCTAGTGACTCTCCCTCCCTGAGTTGCCCCAGGAAAGATAGAGCCTTTAATCAGGCCTGTACAACATGCAACTCCACAAGCTGAACTCAGCCCACCAGCAGCCATGTATTGTATTTCATAATTCCAGATAAGCAGCGAAAGCAGGTTTATTGCAGCCTCGATGGACTGCTATGCATAGTTGGGAAGTTGCTTTGGACATGGTGGGTCACAAGTTGTGCAGGTCTGCTGTGGATAAAGATAGTCGGTAACAGGTCCCGACCCACATTAACTGTGGATGTTGTGGGATGTTGCAGGGAACCTAGCAATTACTGACTAGCTGTCCCCCCAAGAATCCTTCTCCATGGGAACTTCATTGATCTGTAGCTGCTCATCATGTCATGGGATTTGGAAGGTACATCTCCACCCCAGACTGAAGTTGATTTAAGCTAATTCCACTCCCCAGGAAACCTTGAAGACTAACAGCGCAGTCCTGACTAGAGAGAGAGAGAGACCTTTATTGGCATAACAACAACTAACTATCTGGCGAGTGGCCCAGGCTGCCCGTTGGATCCTATCCTTGTTCCGGGCCGATTGAGATTGGCCCAGAGGTCTACTCGGGGGAAGGATACATTCATCCCCTTCCCCCGGTTTAGCGCGGCCTGGCCTCAATGGGTTTCCTCTGATTTTCGCCAGCTATTTAGGAGGCTGTGTAAAGGCCGCGCAGGCCGGAACGGGATGAGAATATGGCGTCCGCCATTCCCACCCCCTCCTGGCCCGGCTTGGCCAATGGACCCCCTCTTTTGCTGCTCGTTCTACCCCCGCCAGGGGATCTCTTACCTCCTTCGGTGGCCGCAGGGGCAATTTGGCAGTGGAGTAAGGGCTGCCAGCCTTGCGCCGGCAGCCCTTATTCTAAAGTTGTCGTGAACGTGCTTTACGGCACGTTCATGATGGCTTCCGGTGGCAGAGCACTTGCTCCGCCACTGGCGTTAGTCAGTATGTTGTGTGAGAACAAGCATGATTGAAAAGCCTTTGGGGCTAGAATTTTGATTCACTAGCAATCGCTAAATTAAAACTGAATGCAAGATAGCCTGTGAGCCAGTTGACCTGATCACATCCCACAAAACAGCACAAGGTGTCCCAGGGAGCTGACACATCTATTTTCTCCAAGAAACCTCAATGAAGTTCCTAGTCTAGCATCAGAAAGACTTAAGAGTTCAGTGCATGGAGATTATTGAGCATCATCACCTCCAGATAGGTGTCAATTCCTTCCGTGACGTCCTCTGCCTTAGGTAATTAACACTAGACCTGACAGAGCCTGGCTTCAAAGTCAAATTCCCCATTGGCTAGTCAAAACATCTAAGCATTGCTGAGCTGCAGCCCTGAAACCTGATTGGGCAAGATTCACACAGGGAAACTCTCCCAGGAGTGTTGCTTTCAAAAGAGATTTTTTTGTGAATGGGGTTATCTAATTATATGCCTTATTATAATGGTCATATAATATGTGACTATTTTTCCATGTTGCAAATTCATATCAATGCAGAGCTAGAGAAATGAAGTTAGCATGACATTTTATCATTTTCTTTTTTTTTCCTTTCTGAATTGCCTGTTTCATATCTCTTCTTTCTTTTTATCAATACAAATAAAAGGTAAAGGTATCCCCTGCTTGAAAGCCAGCCGTGTCCGACTCTAGGGTGTGGGACTCATCTCTGTTTCTAAGGCCAAAGAGCCAACGCTGTCCAAAGACGCTTCCGTAGTCATGTGTCCAGCATCAGTGGCGTCGCTAAGCCCTCCCGGTGCCTGGGGAGGGGCAGGGGGGTGGGGGTTGGCCGAGCTCCCCCGGAAGGAGCGTGACATCATCACGTATGGCGGGCAGATGGGCGGGCACAACAATTCCCGGGCCTTTTGGGCCCCCCCGAAGATGGCACCCGGGGCCCGGGCCACAGGGCCCCCATTCAACGACGCCACTGGCCGGCATGATTAACGGAATGCTGTTACCTTCCTGCTGCAGTGGTACCTATTTATCTACTTGCAATGTCTTGCTTTTGAACTGCTAGGTTGGCAGGAGTTGGGACAGGAGACGGGAGCTCACTCTGTCACGCGGCACTCAGGTCTCGAACTGCTGTCCTCCCGACCTTCCAGTCTGCAGTTCATTGTCTTAACCACTAAGCCACCATGGTTATCAATACAAATACAATATCAATACAAGTACAGGGGAGGTTCTGTAACTCTGTGGTAGAGTATATGCCTTGCATACAGAAGATGCTGGCTTCAATCCTTGGGATCTTCACGTAGGGCGGTGAAAAATCCCTGTCTGAAATCCTGAAGAGGTGCTGCCAGATTTGACAGTACTGCTCTAGATGGATCAATGGTCTGACTCTGTAGAAGGTAGCTTCATGTGTTCATATACCTTGGTGTTGCTACAGCTCAAAAGTGCCCATGTTTCTTGAAGCTCTACAGTGTAGAGTCTACACATTACTAATCTAAGAGAAGTGGGGATAGAGAGGTTGAAAAGATCCCAGGTTCGATCTGAGGTAGTGGGGGATCGGAAGGACCTCTGTCTTTGCTAATAGCAGTCAAGAGTAGACAATACTGGGCTAGATGGATTCTTGGTTTACACAATATAAGACAGGTTCACATAACCCCCATCTCTGCCTGTGCAGTACCCCCCCCCCTCTCTCTCTCTCTCTCTCTCTCTCTCTCTCTCTCTCTCTCTCTCTCCCAGATTCTTTGCAATATCCTGAGCAAACCCGATCTAATATGAGGCAGAGGCAGATGATGACTCTATGTATATTCCAGTTTTTCGGATGAAGTTAGCAGGAAAAGGAAAGTTCGGAACACTCAGAAAAGAGTTTGAGTCAGAGGCTCTCAATGAAGGACTTATTGGAGAGCATAGTGGCCGCTTGATGCACAGAGAGGAGCCAGCCAGCCTGTACATCTGATGACCCACCAACCTAAATCTACCTCCAGTCATGTACTGTAGCCTGCCAAGTGCTTGACAACCCTCAGGCATGTGGCAAAACCCAGTAGTTTACTGAATGCCTCTCAGTTTTCCATACTTGTCCAGTAGGTGTCATTTGGCTTGTGTAGTCCACAGTCACAGTGGGGATCAATACATAGGATCAAAATGAGACTTGTGCCTATATTTGCAGACAACATCTCCTGATGGTTCCATGTGTGTTAAATTCTAGAAAGCGCATGAATCCCACTCCCTTTCCATTATTTAAGAACTGGGCATTGTACTTGCTGCCCATCTACAGCACATGCAGTTGCAATGCCAAATATAAAATGCCAAGTTACTCCAAAAGAAGTGCAGTATTTAAAGCAGATTCTCATAAAAAAAGAAACCCGATTAATTTCTCAGAGGCAAAAAGCGACGCGGGCTGAAAAGAACAGCGATGTTGATCTCTTTCCATTACTTTCAAGTCTGCGATGCCTACTGAAGCATAATGATGTTTTAGAAGGAAAAGGAAATAAAGTGTTTCGCAGACTGCAAAGAAGTTTGACATTTCACAGATTCATAATAGGCTCTCTGAAGTTCTGGCATTAACTCTTTTATGCTATTGTACGTTGGCACTAAATGCAGCCTTTGTTCTGCTCAATGGCTGAGGTTTTTGCTTGCTTGATTCCTGGCAAAATGTTTAGTTTTATTCATGGCCTCTTGAGTTGTGCTGAAGGTCATGTCTCGGGACATACTGTAATATAGGGCTGGCAGCTATTGGACAATATTTAATTAGCAATATATTTATTATTATTAAGAATATTAATTCTTAATAGTTAATTAATTAATTATTATTAAGAATAGGAGCCAGGATGGTGTAGTGGTTTGGGAGTCGGACTTAGACCTGGAAGATCCAGGTTCAAATCCCCGCTCAGCCACGAAGCTTCCTGGGTGACCTTGGGCCAGTCACGATCTCTCAGCCCCACCTACCTCACAGGGTTGTTGTGAGGACAAAAAGGAGGGGAGGAAATATGTACACCACTCTGAGCTCCTTGGAGGAAGGGCGGTATAAAAATGTGAAAAATAAATAAAATAAATAAAATATTTATATTCTTAGTAATATGTACATTTACAGTGCAATTGTATGCATGTCTGATAAATACAGAGCTGGCCAAGTACAGAGCTGGCCGAGGTCCACGGAGACCCATTGTGGAGCGGGAGGCTGATGGAGGGGTAAGGGGAAATAATTCCCTTTTCCCCTCTGAAGCCTCCTGACCCCCCCCCCCTTGCTGGATACAGCATACTTTTTGGCACGGCTGCACCGGTAAGGGGTGGGGGGGGAAGGGAAGATAGGATTGGGCTCTAAGGCAGCTAAAAACATAATTTAAAAACAAATACTAAAAACAGAACATATCAAAATAAAAATAGACGGCTAAAACAGAGGCATAAAACGGATAAGAAAGAGAAATGGCAAAAGAGAGACACTCAACAGCACCAGGAATCAAGGGAGAAAAGCTAACTAAATAAAAAGGATTTCAGCGGGTGCCAAAACTGAAGTAGCGGCAGTGGCGACCTCACCTCCTGGTTCAGTGGGCCTGGATGAGTATTAAGACGCAGGTGTGCATTTCGATGTGCATCCACATCAGCGTCTGCGCCATGGAAAACCGCTTGTTGTCTGCATCAAGGTGGCTTTATTTAGCCAGTGGCGTCGCCAGGCGCCCCCGTATCTGGAGCCGCCCCCCCCCCCGACGCCCCCCAATAAAACTGTCAAAAAATTTAGGTTTTGGTTTCGAAACCTATTTTTGACAGTTTTTTGGGGTTTTTTTTAAATGTTTTTTGGTGATTTTAAGTGTTAAAACAGCATGTTAAAGTGTTACACTGTGTATGTGTGCTTTGCCGGCACTTATCTGTAATATGGGGCATTCCAGGACGTTCCAGCAATGATCTTCTTCCTGCGCCTGGGCACAGCTTCTCCCTGCGCCCGGGCGCGGACTCCGTAACGCCCCCAGCAGCGCTTTCCGGAGTTTGCACAGGCGCAGAACGTCCCTGGAAACTCCGTGGTTCTCCATGGTTCTGGAACAAGATCATCACTGGAACGTCCTGGAATGCCCCATATTACAGATAAGTGCTGGCAAAGCACACATACACTTTAACATGCCGTTGTAACACTTAAAATCACCAAAAAACATTTTAAAAAGTGGGAAAATGCAAAAAAAAAATTGCAAATTTCAGGAGGCCCGTGCCCCCCCGAGCCTCAGCGCCCCTACGCCCTGGGGCCCACCACCCCACCGCCCCATATCAGCCGACGCCTCTGTATTTAGCTTAAAGATTGTGGGGACAAGTGGAGTATTGGATATATTCGGGTGAAAGGGCCCCAGCAGGTGTAGCCCTGCTGCATGGATTTTACAGTACTCACCTCCTAACCCTTGGAATGAGTATCAGGGAAGGACATAAGAACATAAGAACATAAGAAGAGCCCTGCTGGATCAGGCCAAAAGCCCATCTAGTCCAGCTTCCTGTATCACACAGTGGCCCACCAGATGCCTCAGGGAGCACAAGACAACAAGATAACCTGTTTCCCGTTGACATTCCCCTGCACCTGTCAACGAGAGACAGGGTTGTAGTCATGGGGGACTTCAATTATCCTCACATCGACTGGGTCAATTCATGCTCAGGTCATGAAAGAGAGACTGGATTTCTGGATATGTTAAATGACTGTGCCTTAGAGCAGCTTGTCACGGAACCGACCAGAGGACAGGTGACTCTGGATTTGATATTGTGTGGCACTCAAGATCTGGTCAGGGAGGTAAATGTTACCGAACCATTGGGGAACAGTGACCATGCTGCGATCTGTTTTGCCATGCATGTCGGAGGGAGAGTGCCGAGCAAATCTGACACGAAAACCCTTGACTTCCGAAGGGCAGACTTCCCCAAAATAAGGAGACTAGTTAAAAAAAAGCTGAAAGGGAAGGTAAAAAGAGTCCAATCACTCCAGAGTGCATGGAGGCTGTTTAAAACAACAGTCATAGAGGCCCAGCGGGAGTGTATCCCACAAAGGAGGAAGGGCTCGACCAAGTTCAGGAGGGTGCCGGCATGGCTAACAAGCACAGTTAAGGAGGCTATAAAAGGCAAGAAAGCTTCCTTCTGTAAATGGAAGTCTTGCCCTAATGAGGAAAATAAACAGGAGCACAAACTGTGGCAAAAGAAATGTAAAAAGATGATACGGGAGGCCAAGCAAGACTTTGAGGAACGTATGGCAGGCAACATAAAAGGGAATAATAAAAGCTTCTTCAAATATGTTAGAAGCAGGAAACCTGCCGGGGAAACGGTTGGTCCGCTGGATGGTGAGGGAGAGAAAGGGGTGATAAAAGGGGACTTGGAGACTGCAGAGAAATTAATGAGTTCTTTGCATCTGTCTTCACGGCAGAAGACCTCGGGCAAATACCGCTGCTGGAACGGTCTCCCCTGACTAAAGAATTAAGTCAAATAGAGGTTAAAAGAGAAGACGTCTCAGACTTAATTGACAAAATAAAGATCAATAAATCACCAGGCCCGGATGGCATCCACCCAAGAGTTCTGAAGGAACTCAAGAATGAAGTTGCTGACCTATTGACCAAAATATGCAACTTGTCCCTTAAATTGGCCACTGTGCTAGAGGATTGGAGGATGGCTAATGTCATGCCAATCTTTAAAAAAGGAAGGAGGGGGGACCCGGGAAACTACAGGCCGGTCAGCTTAACATCTGTTCTAGGTAAGATGGTGGAAAGTCTCATTAAGGATAAAATCTTAAAATACATAGAAGAACAAGCTCTGCTGAGGGAGAGTCAGCATGGCTTCTGCAAGGGGAAGTCTTGCCTCACAAACCTGTTAGAATTTTTTGAAAAGGTCAACAGGCATGTGGATCCGAGCGAACCCGTGGATATTATATATCTGGATTTTCAGAAGGCGTTTGACACGGTCCCTCATGAAAGGCTCCTGAGAAAACTCCACAGTCAGGGAATAAGAGGGCAGGTTCTCTTGTGGTTTAGGAACTGGTTGAAGACCAGGAAACAGCAAGTGGGAGTCAATGGGCAATTTTCACAATGGCGAGAGGTGAAAAGCGGTGTGCCCCAAGGATCGGTCTTGGGACCGGTGCTTTTCAACTTATTCATAAATGACCTGGAGTCGGAGATAGGCAGTGAGGTGGCCAAGTTTGCAGATGACACTAAACTTTTCCGGGTGGTGAAGACCAGCAGGGATTGTGAAGAGCTCCAGAAGGATCTCTCCAAACTGGGAGAATGGGCAGCAAAATGGCAGATGCGCTTCAATGTAAGTAAGTGCAAAGTGATGCACATTGGGGCAAGAAACCAAAATTTCACATATACGCTCATGGGTTCTGAGTTGTCTGTGACGGATCAAGAGAGAGATCTTGGGGTGCTGGTGGACAGGTCGATGAAAGTGTCGACCCAGTGTGCGGCGGCTGTGAAGAAGGCCAATTCCATGCTCGGGATCATTAAAAAAGGGATTGAGAATAAATCGGCAAATATCATTATGCCAATAGAACGGCAAATATCATTATGCCTTTGTACAAATCGATGGTAAGGCCACATCTGGAGTATTGCGTCCAATTCTGGTCACCACACCTCAAAAAGGATATAGTTGAATTGGAAAAGGTGCAGAAAAGAGCGACCAGAATGATTCGTGGGCTGGAGCACCTCCCTTATGAGGAAAGGCTACAGCGTCTGGGGCTTTTCATCCTAGAAAAAAGGCGCCTGAGGGGGGAAATGATTGAGACGTATAAAATTATGCATGGGATGGAGAGAGTGGATAGAGGGAAATTCTTCTCCCTCTCGCACAACACCAGAACCAGGGGACATGCACTAAAATTGAGTGGAGGGAGAGTTAGAACAGACAAAAGAAAATATTTATTTACCCAGCGTGTAATTGGTTTGTGGAACTCCTTGCCACAGGAGGTGGTGATGGCACCTGGCCTAGATGCCTTTAAAAGGGGTTTGGACAGATTCATGGAGGAAAAGACCATCACAGGTTACAAGCCATAAGCAACCTCCTGGTTTTAGAAGTGGGGTTTCTCTGTGCCAGGTGCAAGGGAGTGTCAAAGGGAAACAGGTTATCTTGTTGTCTTGTGCTCCCTGAGGCATCTGGTGGGGCCACTGTGTGATACAGGAAGCTGGACTAGATGGGTTTTTGGCCTAATCCAGCAGGGCTCTTCTTATATTCTTATGTTCTTAGTGCATGTCCTCTGGTTCTGGTGTTGTGCGAGAGGGAGAGGGACCTACCTCATCATTGCCCTGGCAAACGTTGTCTTAGCCCAGTCCTAGATGTTTCCCCAGCACGTCACACTGGGTTGCCTTTGGAAGAGGCACCCTGCCCTGTGGGGCTGCTCCACTGTGTCCTGGTGCTCACGATGGAGACTGACACTCCTGTAGCTGGTTGTCTTCCCCCAGAAGCAATTGCCACAGGATGCCACATCCTTGCCACAGGGTGTGGTGATGGCACCTGGCCTAGATGCCTTTAAAAGGGGTTTGGATAGATTCATGCAGGAAAAGACCATCACAGGTTACAACCCATAAGGAACCTCCTGGTTTTAGAAGTAGGTTTTCTCTGTGCCAGGTGCTAGGGAGTGGCAACAGGAAACAGGTTATCTTGTTGGCTGTGTGCTCTCGGAGGCATCTGGTGGGGCCACTGTGAGATACAGGAAGCTGGACTAGATGGGCCTTTGGCCTGATCCAGCAAGGCTCTTCTTATGTTCCTATAATTCTTGAGGCACCTCTCTCTTTGATGCCTTTTCTCCATCCTGGCCCCACAGGCACCTTACAGCCCATTCCAACCCAACTCCTCTCCAAGTCAGGCATAAGTGTGGCCTAAGTGCAGCCTAAGTTAGGCAGAAGTTATGCCTGAGGTAGGTCAGAGTTATGCCTGAGTTAGGCAGGCTGCAGTTTCTGTGGCCCAGCACCACACCCCAGGATCCAGGCAACACTTACCTCCCAGGCAGGCAGGCTCTTCTCCAGGCTCGGTGTCTGGCTCGGGCATGTGCAGGCCTCTGTCTGCATGGGTCAGCGTCCATCCATGGCAGCTGCCACAGGGTGTGTCGCAGCCCGGTCGCAAAGGGGCTGACCGCAGGCATG
This sequence comes from Plestiodon gilberti rubricaudatus, assembly GCA_026170595.1. Classification (NCBI taxonomy): domain Eukaryota; kingdom Metazoa; phylum Chordata; class Lepidosauria; order Squamata; family Scincidae; genus Plestiodon; species Plestiodon gilberti. The sequence continues at coordinate 10,996,562 of JANXHW010000001.1, forward strand.
GGGATTGCGCCAGTCATGTGGTGGGCGCAGGGCAGGTGACAGGTGAGTGAGGTGCCTGAGCCCAGCCGCCACAGTGCATCAGCCACCTGCTGCAGGGGAGAGTGGCCGTCCCCTCCCTCCTGCAGAAGGCGATGCCACCCCCAAGCCACGTTGAGGCTGCACGTGGGAGTCATGGGGGGGAGCGGGGGAGGGAAGGGAAGGAGGGGGTGGGAACGTCACACACAAGGGGGGTCTCATGAGGTCTGGAACTGCCTCTGACATGACTTGCCCGTGCGCTGCCTGAAGCCCAGGGCCTCCAGGGCCGGTGCAATGCCCACAAAGAAGGCATCCCAGCATGCCTTCTGCTCTGTGCCCCGGCCAAGACCAAGAGATGCCTCGGGCTTGTCTGCTGCGAGCGTGAAGGGCTCACGCAGCTCATCACGCCCCCAGATGCTTGTGTAAACACTGCGCACATATGTTTCACTGGGGCTCTGCCCAAGGGGCATCTTTATTGTTCTGGAACGTTAGCAGAGATGGCCAGGCGAGGCTGCCAGGGGTAGTCACAGCAGCCAATCTGAAAGCAGCAGCAACAGCAGCACACCTGCCCCATGGACCTGGACATGCAGGCTCTTCCCCTGTGGAACCACAGCCTGCTCCATAGAAAGGGGAGGGGCAGCAAGAACAACAGCCAGGGAGGTGGAGCAGCAGCAGCGCCGGCAGCTGAGAAGGGTTGCAGGGCTGGCTCTCTGACCTCTGGCAGCATCGAGGCAGACGACCATGGGGCAACCAGACTGCAGCCCCAGGGGTGCTCCCAGGAAGGTAGGTGGTAGTGGACGTTCCTGGGGAGACAAAAAACAAGGGGGAGTTACATGTCAGCTGGTGTGTGGAAGCAGTCGCCATTGAAGACAAGCCAGTGTGTCGGTTGCAAAAGCCTGCAGGGAGAGAAATAAAACACAGCTGAAAGGTGTGACACACATAGCATGATCTGGGCTGCTTATCTGGGTCTAAGGAGAGCATGATCCTGTAAGGGGAAAGGGTCAAAGAGAGAGACAACAACACAACTTGGGGGTCACTACAATGGCAAACCTAGCACTACTGACCTGTCAGTTGATCCTGTGGAGAAAAGGGGGGGGGAACAGCTGATGTCTACATAAGGCTAACAGTTCCACACTTGTAGCATTACACAGTTTGAATATTTATGGGATTTCCAGCCATTTTTTTGATTTTTTTTGAGAGAAGAAATAAAGTTGTATCTTACAATTGACTGAAGACACTTCCTTTCCTGTTTCAATTGCGTTGACGAGATTGGATGCACAGGAGCGGACTATCCAGGGCAGTCAGAGATGAAAGCTTTAAATCTTCAATTTGCTTTTACGTTTCTTCCCACTCCAGGGATTTCTTCAGAAAGCAGATAGCGATTTCAGCAAAGGCATGCTGAACAGATGTCCATAGCCTTGGCAGGCAGCACACAGAGAAGTTATAGGGTAGTGGAGCACTCCAGGTGAAGCACAGAAGCCTTTGATTGTTGATTGGATGCGGATGTTATTGTTGCCGAATTGACTGTGGAGTGCTCGAACGCGTGAGAAGCCTTGATTGCTAATTAGCTGCAGGAGCTGCTGATTCCGAATTGACAACTGGTGCCCTTGTAGCATTGTCTGCTCACATGACTACAGGCAGCAATCAGACACAACAGTGGTACAGAGGCATGTATCCTATATATCATAGCAGGCTAAGCAGGCAGTTATACAACACAGTGGTAAAGAGGCATATCATAGCAGGCTATGCAGGCAGCTATGAGACACAACATTGGTAAAGAGGCATATCATAGCAGGCAAAGCAGGCAGGCATGAGAGGACACATTGGTAAAGAGGCATGTATCATATATTTCTATATGCAAAGAGGCAGAAGTCAGAACGCATGTCAGCACAACCCCTGCTCTTACCTGCACTTACCTGCTGGTGTTGTTGCCTGTGTGTGAGGGGGGAGAGAGGCTGGGAGAAAGACATGGGTTAGCAAATGGTAGCATGGAGACAGCTGCCCAGGCACAGCTGTAAACAGTTTGGCCAAAGCCAGAACAGCCCTCTCTGCCCTTGAGGAGGGCAGAGAGGAGAGAGGAGAAGAGAGAAGTGGGGTGTTTGTGAATTTTGCCCTCCACCGACAAAGTCCCACTTTGTGGCTGTGGGGGACAGAACCCCATGCCACGTGCTCAGAGAGAGAGAGAGAGAGAGAGACTGGGGGCCTGGGGCTGGGCTTTTGTGGGAAAGAGGCTGGGTGGGGCTGGGTGCTGATAGGCTCCCTATCTTAGGCATAACTCTGTCGGTTTCCAGACCTAGCAGGCCCAACTCCGTCCTAACTCTGGAGTAGGGTGTTAGAAATTTTCAGGAGAGGGCTGGCTTGGGTAATGTAAAATGGCTCCTATGGTTCTCCTCGAATTTGGGTCCACCTTTTTGGTCGACCTAAAATTTGTGTCAGCATTTGTGTTGGAGGGGTCGTGTCTGTGCTTGCCAGGGTCTGGAATCCAACATTAATTGGTTGCCGCCCCTGTTACACCCACGGTCCGCCCACTTTTAGGTCAACTTTAGGTCTGACTTGTGCTGCTTAGCCCTTGGGTTGGAATGGGCTGTTCTTAGTCCGTCGGTCGTAACTTCGACCTAACTTTGACCTAACTTCGCCCTAAATGGTTGCGATCCAGACCTAAAGTCGCCCTAAACGACTTAGGCTGACTTTAGGTCTGACTTGGCCTGCTTGGCCCTTGGGTTGGAATGGGCTGTGAGTCTCTTGCCAGCAGTGCTTTTAATGTTCTTTGGGGCTTAATTGGACAACCTGCATCCCAATGATATTATTTTTAAGAATCTTTATACACCCCTTCTCAACTACAAGTCATTCACGAAGCAGTTTACATAGAAAAAGAAAATACCTCTGATGTACATCACCTCCAGCCCAGCTTTGTTGATATCTGGCCATCATTCATTGAGCCCATTAAAGATTTCCCAACTGGGCAGCTTCCAACAGGGAGAAGGACTTACTCAGGGTTGCACTGACACCGGACTACATAAGGAGCACCCCTAATTATGGATTTGGGGTGAGGGCAGAGGGTCAGATAACAGAGTTCCACCGAATGGAAGGGCTATCGTATGACCTCACATTCCTGTTTTGAAACGAGAAGAAATTAAATCATGATTAAATAGCATGTTGTCATGCCGATAGCTAGAACATTCTATTATTTCATTGATCTGACGCAGCATTGTGTCTGTCTATGTGTGCATTAATATGAGGGCTGTGACATAGCAATACATTATGGCCAGCTGCTACAACTATTTATTGATTCTAACTGGGACTGAAATGTGATAAAGTTACCTAACCTGCCATGACCAGCTGTCTGGTAGAGAGAAAATAACCCTACAATTAATGGCATTTCTGTTTCCATTATCAGCTGTTCCTGTTACCTAATTACAGCTACACAAACTGAGATGGAAAAAAGCTAACTGTCACCTGACAGCTCAGAATAAGATTAATGCATAGTATTTATGAGGTACCAGCAATAAATAAGATAATAAGGTTTCCGGAACATGGCACAAACATTCATTCCAGGTTGTAATGTGGTGAGAGGACAGTCATAAATCTTTAGTTTGTTAATCATTTTGTAAGTGATAAGGTGAACCATAATTTGGCCATGAAAACTTGAGGAGCTGGAAAGACATTCAATTAGTTTCTTCGCATGAAGGCCAGGCCACAGACTACATTATCCTGTTGGGAAGATGCCAGCTAACCCGTTTCCAGCGGCAACCTTAGTGGTGTAACAAGGGTGGTGCAAAGGCAAGTAGTTGTGCAAGACTCCGTTACACTGGAGTGAGCGGCCCCTCCCCCTTGCTGTTGGAGCCATTCTGGCAGCAACAGCAACACGCAGGACACTCCCCTGTCGCTGCCGGAATGGCTCCAACAGCAAGGGGGAGGGGCCGCTCACTCCAGTGTAATGGAGTCTTGCACAACTACTTGCCTTCGCACCACCCTTGTTACACTACTGGACTCATCCTAACCTCATCCTAAATGCATCAGACCTGGAGGGGGAGGGGCCATCCCGCCGTAGAAAAGCATAGGCTGAAGATTCTCGGTTCATTTCCTGCTCTTGCCAGTTAAAAAAGAATCTCGGGTACCAGATTTGGAGAAAAGACCACTGTCCAAACCCTTGGAAAGCTTCCAGCACTCAGAATGGGGTCAATGGTTTCAATCTAAAGTAGCTGATATTCTGAATATCAGAATCACGGCCCAATCCTATGGGCTGGCGCTGTATCCAGGCCCTGCGTGCGGCAGAGCAGGTAAGGCCACTCCGAGCAGCACAGGAGCTGGGGCAGGGCAGTGAGGGGGGTGTAACAGGACAGGGGGAGGGCAGGGAGTGAATAGATCAGGCCTGGGAGGGGGTGGGAATGCCATCCGTGGCAGACACAATATCCAATCCCGCCTCCCAGGCCTTCAACCCTGACATGGGGCTGCTCAGTCCTACGTCAGCTAAAGAGCTGGCATAGAACCGAGTAGCCCCATTTCACAGGCTGGGGGGTTACCCGGGGTAAATGGGCAAATGCCTGCTTACCCTGAATAGTCCTGTTGGGCATGGCCTTCCCTGGACAGGATGCAGTGTGGGTCATGTGGCCCATGCTGCACACCCTACGCTAGGGGAAGACAGGACTGGGCTGCGCCATGTTCTTAGAAATAAAAGCTTAGAGCTGAAATTAATTTGTTGTTTTTCCCCCTCAGCCCGCATTCTTCTCTACAAAATTCTGCTACCAAATATTCTCCAAGAATGTATGAATCTTCAGGAAATATTTTTGTATCCCATATCTGCATTTGATATCCAATGGTTTTTCAACAGTAGTCAATATTTGCCAGTGTGACATGTAGCAGTAAATATTTGCCTGTCATTAACACTTGATTGACAGCAGGAGCAGCAGCCCGTATTAATAGGCTCTGACAGCTGACATGCAACAGTCAACATTTATCAGCATCTGACAGCCGACTTGCAAAAATAATGATTATAAATTTTGTTCTAACTTCATACATTCACAACCAATCAGGAAATGAATATGTGAAATACCCCAAACACTATTTGTGATATTTTTATTCCACCTTTTCTCGAAGGAGCTCAGAGCAGTGGCGATATTCTCCCCCACCGATATAACCCTCACAAAGGAGAGATGTTGATCAGTCCACGGTCTCCTGTGAGCTTTGTAGCTAAGCAGGAATCCAAACCCAGCCCCCCCCCCCCATAAGAACATAAGAAGAGCTGGCACAGAGAAAACCTACTTCCAAAGCCAGGAGGTTGCTTATGGCTTGTAACCTGTAATGGTCTTTTCCTCCATGAATCTGTCCAAACCCCTTTTAAAGGCATCAAGGCCAGGTGCCATCACCACATCCTGTGGCAAGGAGTTCCGCAGATGAATTACACGCTGGGTAAAGAAATATTTTCTTTTGTCTGTTCTAACTCTCCCTCCACTCAATTTTAGTGCATGTCCCCTGGTTCTGGTGTTGTGCGAGAGGGAGAAGAATTTCCCTCTATCCACTCTCTCCATCCCATGCATTATTTTATACGTCTCAATCATGTCCTCCCTCAGGTGCCTTTTTTCTTGACTGAAGAGCCCCAAACGCTGTAGCTTTTCCTCATAAGGGAGGTGCTCCAGCCCACGAATCATTCTGGTTTCTCTTTTCTGCACCTTTTCCAATTCAACTATATCCTTTTTGAGGTGTGGTGACCAGAACTGGACACAATACTCCAGATGTGGCCTTACCATCGATTTGTATAAAGGCATAATGATATTGGCCGTTTTATTCCCCCACTTCTAGTTCAACACTCTAACCATTGCAGTACACTGACTAGTCAATATTACAATTTTGAAATGCAAATGCTGAATTTGGGTGTCAGCTCTTGACTACTTTTATCATTTTGCAAGAAACAATAAAATCAATGAAAGCAAGAGCACCATAATGGTTGCACCAGCATCAGTACAGTGTAGGACCAGATGTTAGCTCCCAGCAGAACTGTAGTGGAACAATACACCCCTTTGTAATTGTTCCATGCATAGGACAGAGAAACCAGTCATAGTACTGGGGAAGGGAATGGCTTGACTGGGCACAGCCGCAAACCCTATACCCCAAAGTGGCATATCAGTGAATCTTAGTTGCCACTTCTTTCACATACTGTTTGGAAGCCAGTCAATGCCATCCTAAAACCAGGTTTCATCTAAGCACTTGAACACTAAGGCATTGTGCAGTGCCCATTCTTCCATTTCATGCACTGATAAGGTCATTTTGAGCTCTTGATAAAATATTGCAGGACAAATATTTTTTTTTAACCTTGTATATCTGTAATCGCAGGAACAGTATTGGCTTTTAGATTGGCGAAGTTAAACCCTCTTGTCCCTGTAACAAAAAGCCAAATTGTGTTGCCTTTCAAATTGACGGAAGACAGACAGGCGTTTTGTGGAATAAATGTACACAGAAGGTCCAGTAGAACCTCCTGCAATGTGCAATAATAGGGAAAGAGGGGCTAAGGCAGTGGTTCCCAAACTGGGAGGCGTGGCTCCCAGGGGGGCCGCGGAAACCAGCCAGGGGAGCCGCGAAGTGTCACAGAATCCTCTTAGAAAACAGTGCAATGCTGATTGGCAGGCATCAACATAATGTAATGGGGAGCCGCGGCCAGTGGTTACAAAATGGTCAAGGGAGCCACAGGTCGAAAAAGTTTGGGAAACACTGGCTAAGGCAATGTGATCCTTGTTATGCAGTACATGCATGCCCCTATTTTCATCTTTGACATATTGGAAGGATTGATTTTAGCCTTTAAAGCATCACACTCTGAGTAGTTCACTGTAAAATTTGTTTTGGTGACCACACACTGTATTCCGCATATAGGAGTTTAATTTTTATCATCTGAAAAATCTGTAGGATTTCCTATTTTGCCAGTTCGGCTTTGCCCAACAGATCATAATAAGTTCAAGAATAATCTTCACAAATGCATATTTTTTTCTAACAACACCGGCTTGTGTGTATCAGTTTAATAAATCAGTTTTGTCAGAAGAAATATGCATTATTATTATACATTATTTTTTATGGTTATAATGACCTCTAGTTCTGCAGAATTATTATAATCCAATGCTGTTATCATCCCTCCCCAAGTAGGAACACACCACTAGCTTTCAAGCAGCAAGAAGCTAATTTGCCTGAGATTAATTCTCCATGTTCAGACATGTTCTCTTCTGCGTAATTCCTATATTGCCGTAGCAATGGTTGATGTCATGTGGCCTGACCAATGTCCAGGCTACATGAAGAGCTAAGCCCCTGCCCTGGAGGCATGTGTCCAATCAGAAGTATTTCCTTTTTCCTTTACAACAGCCACATGGATTAATCTGGTTAGAAATGGAGCATGTGGGGAGGGGGGATTACTTCTTCCCCTGCGTACTGTTCCCCTCCCCAAAAACTGCACTGCTGAACCAGGAAGTTCATGGTGGCTACTTCAGCAGGGCAGTTTTCAGGGAAAACACAACACATGGGCAGAGAATTACACTGCCTCTCCCGCACGCTCCCATTCGGGCAGCGCAATCCTGTGTAAGGATCCGGCCGGCTGCCCAGGGCCGCCTACCAGATCCTGAGCCCGAGGCTGCTCGCCAAACGGTGGGCCAGAGGTCTACTTGGACACTCATCCCCTTTCCCAGGTATAAACCGGGGCCGGCCCGATGGGCCTCCTCGGATTTCCACCAGCTAAATAGCTGGCGGAAGTCGGAGGAGGCCATGTAACGGCCTAGGCAGCCTGGCAGGGATGGGGATAGGGCGGGCGCCATCCCCCGCTTCCCAGGGCTGGCTAGATCAATGGCCCCCTCCCTTGCCTGCCGGACCGCCCACACGGTCGCCGGGGGAGCACTTACCTTCCTCCAGCGGCCGCTTCCTCGGTCCTTGCGCCGGCCTCCCTTATTTTTGAGTCGTCGCAAATGTGCTTTACAGCTTGCTCCGCCATTCATTACTTCCCCAGTCATTACTAACTGGATTAACCCACATGGCTGGTTTGAAAGAAAAAGAAAGCCCTTCCAGTTAAAAGCATGCCTCCGAAGCAACATTTATGCACTCAAGTAGTTTGGCCCTCATCTCCCAAGGAAACAGGAACTATCTTGACTTGCTGTGAGTGATTGAGACGAGGTCTGCAAATAATTACAAAGCAAGGTCATGGTGCACAAGTATGAATTTTCATATTCAGGGACAGCAGCGGAACAAACTTTTTCTTCTGCATCAAGAAAGTAACTGTTGCTCCCAGTAATTGCTCTTTGCCGTCTCATAGACCATCATTTTGTATCTTGGACAGGATCAGTTTGTCCATTTACTAGATCAGTGGTGGCCAACCTTTTTATGACATGTGCCACTTTTAGTTTTTTTTGTATCTTGGGCGTGCCACAAAAATAAATAAATAAAGTAAATAAATAAATAATAAATAACTGTGTTTTTATTTTATTAAATATATTATACTTTAGCCTCCGTTTCAGCATCACTTTACTTTACTTTACTTTAGAGCAGGAAAGAAGAGAGGCGGCTCCAGGCGGCAACTCAGGCTGGGGCGGCGAAACGCCGCGCCGTCCTGACTTGCCGCCCGCCCTCCGCTCGCCCATTATGAATATGCAGAGAAAATGGATTTAGACAAATTTTCATAAATGCATAAATGGTCTTGGGGTCATGGTGGGGAGGACTGGACTTCCAAGTGCCTATCCCTTACCTACCATAGAGAGTTTGCTTCCGACATTCCTACTATACATAGTACTACTTGCTTCACTCAATATGGGGGGGGGGGAAGCCTTAACCATTTTCATCTGACAAGTGACAGAACAGGGGGCATCAAATGATGAAGAAACAGGGACCACATGCAGAAGGAAGAGTTGGCCCCTGACTTTGACTATAGCAGCCAGCTACAGAAAGGGGATGGGATGGGGATAGCGTTCACCTTCACACGTATTTGGTGTGCAGATTTGGGAGAGCATGAAGAAAGGTTGACAAGGAAGGCTGCCACCTTTTTCTGGACAGAGGCTTTGTGCCTTTAAGAGAAGCATCACTTTCCCCCAGCAAAGGTCCGATAGGCGTCTGTTAAAGGCTCCGCGCCTCTGGGCTTAGAAGCAGGAGAGAGAGAGAGAGAGAGAGAGAGAGAGAGAGAGAACTTCATCTGAAGAGGGGGGCGGCCGTGTAGGCAAAAGTACAATAACAGAATGACCACTGCAGAAGCAGAGCTAAAGACTCACACTGGGATATTTTTAAAAGATGAGTAGAGTACTAATTGAGGATAAAAAGAACACTTTGTGGGCATTCACAGGTAGCTCCTGCTCCTTCTAAAGCCCGAGCACAAATGCAGCTCCTCTGGGGTAGCCCATCCCTTTTTCCCATTTCTCTCACTCAGAAACCCTCCTGTGTGGAGGAGGATGAGCATATTTGTCCCTTTGTAAAGCATCAAACCCTCCTGCCACCACCTGCAAAAACCAGCAGAAAGGAGGCTAATCCTGCAATCCTATGCATATTTACCTGGGAGTAAGTCCCATTGAACACAATGGGACTTACCTCTGAGTAGACATGCATAGGACTGGGCTCTAAAAAGTTACTGCAATTAAAACCAGGGCAGAACAAAAATACAGGTCATTAAGGGGACAGCAGGTACATTAGGAAGTAAGAGAACAGAGCCACACTAGGAAATAAAAGAACAGCAAGGTAACTAAGCAAAAACTGAGAAGAAAAAGCTGGGATGGGGATGAAGGGAAAATTGAGAAATGCAAGCACCAGGGAATCACAAAATGGAAGGCAAGTGAACAGTGGGCTACCAACGGAGAAGAAAGGCAATACAGGAAAACCCTCCGAAATGGGGGGAGGGGAACAAGGACTGCTTAATATTGATAAACAGATGAGCTGGAGAAGCATGGGTGAAGTGTAAAAGAGGGGGAGTGAGCCAGCTTCAGCCAAGGATACAGCCGCCCACCTAAGGATCAGCGCCCAGGGGCTACTAAACTTCATTCTTCTCACTACTGAAGGGAAGAGAAATTAACTTACAAGCAGTTCAAAACCTGGGAAACGGAGCAAGGAAGGAACTGGCTAGGGCAGGCAGCAAGTGGTTACCAAACAGACTTGGAGTCTGCAAACAACCTGCAGCGTCCTCCTCCCCCTACTCAGGCTGCATGGATGGCGTGCCTGGATTTTCGTGCCTCTACTCAGCGCGACGGAGAGGCTGGGCAGCTCAACAGCAGATGGGAGGACGGCCCTCTCCTGCACATTCATTCTTCAGCCAGCAGCTTGGGACAGCGTCCTTGGCCCTTTTAGTCATCCAAAAAGTCAGATCCCTTCGCAAACTGTGTTTTAAGAGCAGTTCTCGCAGCGCTGCAGCATGTTGCAACCGCTGTGGGGCCGACCAAAGGAGTGCAAAGGCACTCCGCTCCTGATCATCAGCTGGAGCGCAGGGCATGCTGGGGCGAGCTCCCAGGAGGCAGCCAGCCCAACCAGCTCTCTTTCTGAGCCTCCTCAAGTGAGTGGGATGGGACAGCAACCTCTGGAGAGATCGCTGCAGCATGCACCAAGCTCCAGCTCACGCTCAGGAGTGGAATGCCTTTGCTGCGATTGGGACCGGAGGAGGGAAGAGACTGGGGGAGGGAAGGGGGGCTCCAAGCGGCAAGAGGGAGGCCTCGAAATCGCCGGCTCAGGCCTGGGCAGTATAGGCCGAGCCGGTGTGACAGGAGAACACTCTCTCCCGGCCTCCGGAGTCGCGCGGACCCGGAGGGAGAAGCCGGGAGGGAGGTGGCCGGCGGGCGGGCCGGTGGCGTGCCACCCGACGGACCTTCCCGTGCCACTCTGTGGCACGCGTGCCGCGGGTTGGCCACCACTGTTCTAGATGAAGCATTTGCCCAAGCCGCGATGGCCTGAGGATGGAAGGAAGCCGTTGCTTTTCGGGCTGATTGATTTCAGATGAGTGCATGTAATGCATAGCCATGACTCAGGCCCTTTTCATGCACAGATATTCATTAACTGATGGCTACAATGTGATGACTTACATGAGCGAATGATGATGTATGCTAGATACAGGTTTCATTTCACCCACAACCACACCACATTAAGTTAAACGTGTCATTGATGTGCTTAACATTTCATTACCCAAAGGCAACCAGGGAGAGCAGGAGGTAATTGTGGCGTACCTAAGAGACTTGGTTCTGTTCACAGTGTTTTAAAATTCTAAACTATCACCAGTATGTTTTCTCATAGAAAGGTTGGATGTAAATCTCAAACTAACAAAATAAATCAACACAGTTGGGATGCGTCGCATGGAGTTGTTTTGTCATGTATGGATCAGCTCCTAGATCAGCTAAAAAAAATTCATTCCAAATGCTTCCCAAATAAGAACCATGCTAAACAGACAAAAGTACAGAGTCAGGCTAACTATACACTGAGAGATGGAAATAAAGACTTTGGGGAGTTAGATGGAGCACTACTAGCATGTTTTTTTTCCATGCACAGTGAGTGACACATGCAGATTTTTCCTGGCTTGTTCATGTGAACAGGAATATATACAAAATGCAAATAATTATAGACTTCTGTCTCCTGAGATATTTTTAACATATGTATGGCTGTTGTTGAACATTTCTCCTGATGCAGTCCTGTAAAAAGAAAAGGGGAATGTTACATACCTTACTATTAACTGGGCAAAGAGGCCATTTTCCAAGTGGTGCTTGTCTTCTGTTTAGCAGACGAAGAGTAACTGTCCCTCTTCATCTCAGCACAGTATCTTTTCTAGTGGCTGCTGCTGCTGGTGTTCTGCATTTTTTTGGGGGGGGCATTGTGAGCCCTTTTGGGACAGGGAGTCATTTAGTGATTTGATTTTCAATGCAATCCTGCACAATTTAAGACTGGCTGAGCAGGTGCTCCGCCAGCCTAGGGTGTCGCAAAAGTGCTGTAAAGCACTTTTGCAGCACCTGGGGAGTAAATGGTGCCAGTGCCGCTGCTGGTACCATGGCCGGTGCTGCTCACTCTGCTGCTGGAGGACACCCGTACAGCAGGACACAGGTAAGCCCTGGCTGGGTGGCTGGAGGCCATGGGGAAGGAGGGCTGGGGTGGCGGGGGAGGGGAGCGGGCGGTTGGCCAGCCAGGGCAGGGAGGGAGGCTGGGATATCGTTGGTGTGCACTGCCGATAACCTAACCCACTTCCCGGGCCTGGCCGACCTTCCACGGATTCCACGGATGTGCGCCAACAAAATAGCTCACGTGCATCCAAGGAGGACTTACATGGGGGGAAAGGAACAAATTTACCTTTCCCCTGAGGTGTGTCCCGGCTCCGCCAGCACCGGCCACTTCCTGCTTAGGATGCAGTGGCCGGCCATTTAGTTTCTCTGTTAACCAATTTGTGAACCTTTTTGTTGAAAAGTGGTAACAACACTTGAACAAAATAAACATTTTGTAAGGAGTAGGTTGAGGCTGCGGGAGATTCTACCCAAATTGTGACTTGGAATGCTTGGGGTTTCTGTGATCAACTGGAAAAAGTTGAGTCAGAATTGCAGCAAACAGAAGGTCCTGCTCTCATGAGCAGGCAAGGCTAGACTTCTCGTGTTTATATTTGGCCAATCCAGCAAATTCATAATTCCAGCCAATCACAGAGGCTGATGTTGCACTCTGCTATTCTTCTCCATGCCAGAAGAGGGCACTGAGACCTAAGCACACGGTTACAGGGTTATAAGCCAGGTTCCTGCTTCAGACCATAAGCTTCCTGGTTTAAGCCCTGTAGTTTCTAACAGTCCAACATGGGCTAGTGACGAGTTCCATTGTCATAAAAGGTCGTACAGCAGCATGCATAGCATGTACCTGGTGGCCATTTTGCAGCCCCCACCACAAATGTCAGTGTCTGTGGCAACCTGCTGCTGTAGCTAGTTGCCTGCTCCAGAGCAGATAAGCCAGTGCAGTGGGTGGATCATGGGCTGGGAGGGGGAGGAACTGTGTGTTCCAAAGGAGGGACCAGAGGGGGGATGGGAGGGAATGGATCTGGAAGCAAACAGTGCATGCTGGATTTTATCCCGTTTTGGTAACCTCCCTGGCCCATTTCCCTTCTTGGATATGCACCACCAAAATGGATGCCATCTGTCCGATGAGACCCATAAGTGACCTGAGGGTGTACACGGAGGTAAGTAAAAATATTTTTCCTTACCTCCCATTTTCTGTTGGGTTTTCCCCCACCATAGGATGCAGGGCGTGCTTTTCTGGCACAGCTGCATCAGCGCTGGTGGCGGGGAATAGGATCGGGGCCTTAAATGTACACGTTTCCCTTCTTGCGTCTACACTAACAGCTCAATCCTAACTCCCTATGCGGTCATGCAGTGGTGCCAACGCAGCATCCACTGTATCCCACGGGGAAGTTTCAGTATGTGGAGGCCTCCTCAGGGGTAAGGGAGCATTTGTCCCTTGCCCTGGGGTAAGTCCCAGCAGCCGCCATGGATCAACTCGGACCTGCGCCAGCAATATCACTGGGGCAATTGTGCATTGATCTGTGAAGGCAGTTTGGGCCCAGGAAGGGGGTTAGGATTTAGCGGGCACTGCTGTCACTGAACCTGCCCCCTTTCTGGACCTGATCCACCCTCCTCCTTGTCCATTCTCCCTGTTCCACCCTCCCAACCCTGTTCCACCTAGGCTTACCATCCGTCCCGGAAAAACTGGGACTGCCCCAGTTTCCAGAGCCTGGTCCCAGCCTGGTCCCAGGGCAGTCCCAGTTTTCCAGGTCCTCCACTGCTGCTGCTTCAACAACAATTTTAAAAGGGTAAAAGTTTTCCTGAGCGCCCATCTTGGATCTCACAAAATCTCATGAGATCCAAGATGGCGGCGCCCAAATCTCATGAGGGCACATGAAGCAGTGTGCTATTGCCTCATCGGGCAGCGGTGGTAGCGGTGGCAGCGGCAGCAGCAGCACCACCCCATCACCAGGAAGGAGGCAAGGGGGCGAAAGGGGGCAAAAATTGGGGGTTTAATAATTAATTGAAAAATTCAGACGCGCTAAAATTCAGTGGCTCTGCGCCCACAAAAAACAAACAAAAAACCCACCAGAAAAAAGGCCAGAAAATAATTTAAAAAAAAAATTCTAGAGGGGAAAAAGGGGGGAGTTATGGTTTGGACACCTCAAAATATGGTAAGCCTAGTTCTACCCCCTGCATGGCCTTACCTGCACCGTCAGGTGTCCCTGGCCCATCGGTGCATGGACCTGATCGCTCACCACTTGTGGCAGTGTCCGGGCTGCGCTCACTGGCACAGACCTGTTTGCAACTGCTGTAAAGCACATTATGCCGACGGAATGAAAATTCCACTGGCATATTGCACCCATAGGCTTGGGCCGTAAATTTGACACACCAGAACTTAGTAGTATGCTGAGCTGCTGAAGTTGCAATAACTTATGCACCTGTAATATTATATAGTATACCCATTTTGCATCTAAATCAATCTGTGCATCAAATTACTATGATGAGCCTTTTAATAATTAGCTAGAAGTTAGGGATGTGAATAAGTTTAATTCCAGCAAGACCTCTCCGAATTTTTGCATTACTGTAACATTATGAAATCTAAATGCATGTCCTAATTGGGCATTGTTCCTAGTGGGAATATTGCCTAAAGTAAAACCAGGGCAAATATATGCATTATGCTAATCAAAACTGACTAGAGAGTTAGAGTGTATCAGTACCTACAAGGTGTAAAACAAGAAGAAAATGCTTTACTGAACGCTCAGTGCTGGCCGACATTGTTCTCAATACAAGGGGGCAACTACGCTGGCTTCAGTGGGGTCGACACATGCCTCTTCACCCTGGGATTTTCTCAGCAGCATGTGGATTGCACATGCTTTCGAAATTCTCCACATGACTTCCGCCCCAGATTCTGGTGCTCCAGATCGCATGGTTTTGTTTCTGAAGTGGAACCAATTTATTAGGAACTCCATATGGTTTTGTGCTTTTTATTTATTCTTTACAGAGTACTGTACATGTGTGGTTTGGCATTGGGTTTAGTTGCTTCAGTTCATTTGTGTCTTCCTCTTTCCACATTAACAGTGCACATATATGTGATGGTAAAGCATTACGAGAAAAATTGCATGTGTGAAAGTTCTGCCATGAAAAACCTATCCCCTGTACACAGAAAATGAGCATGTCAGGGAAAAGAGTGCCCCCTATCCTTCTTCAAGACAAGTTCCTTTTCTGTGTACAATGCATTGTCTTCTGAGCCTTGGTTGCTTCATTCAGGCTTTGCATGGAGATTTAACTGGTTTATTAATAGGTGAGCCGTGGTGGCTTAGTGGTTAAGACCCTGAACTGCAGACCAGGAGGTAGGCAGGACAGCAGTTCGAGACCCGAGTGCTGCATGATGGTGTGAGCGTGATAGTCTTTGGCTCCAGCTCCTGCCAACCTAGCAGTTCAAAAGCAAAAAATTGAGAGTAGATTAATTCAGTACAGCTTCGGCAGGAAGGTAACAGCATTCCGTGCAACTTGGCGTTGAATCATGCTGGCCACATGACCACGGAAGCATTGTTGGACATCGCTGGCTCTTCAGCTTTGAAACGGAAATGAGCACTGCCCCTAGAGTCGGTAACGACTGGCTTTCAAGCAAGAGGAACCTTTACCTGAAGCATCTGGTGGGGCCACTGTGAGATACAGGAAGCTGGAAGCTGGGCTTTTGGCCTGATCCAGCAGGGCTCTTCTTATGTTCTTATGTACCTTTATCTTTATACAGCAGGGTACTGCTGTATAGGCAGGGCTTCACCTAAGCAAAGGGAAGAGAGGGTCTGGAGGCTGATTGTGCTGAAGCTGATATTGTACAGTACAAGTATTTACCATATGGGTGGTTGGTGTGCGAGCATTCAAACATCCATCCCCTCACTTGCTCCCTGGGTAAAGCTTGACTATTTGATTCTGCTGACTGTATGATCCTTATATCCCAATATGTGACGACTTGCCCAAGTAAGTATATCATGGCTGCTGAGCTCGGGGGACTCTCTAATTGGAGGCTTGGGCAGAGTTTTTTTTCCCTTTATGCACCTCCACTGCTCCATCCCATGTGTGGGCCAAGACAGACCCAGGTGAATTGGAGGAGTTACAAAGGCATCTGGTGGGGCCACTGTGTGATACAGGAAGCTGGACTAGATGGGCCTTTGGCCTGATCCAGCAGGGCTCTACTTATGTTCTTATGTTTAAAGGCGTTGTATCACCTGGGTATGGAACTATCAACGGAGCCAATGCTCTTGGCCTTTCAGTCATTGCTCAATTTAACCCGCCCCCCTGCTAATAACATGCCTTGCCAAGCAGGATCGTTCGTAAGTTCAGATGAAGTGCATTTACAACTGTAGTTACAGTGCAGTTAGTTTTGGCCCTTTCAAATGGCATCTATTGCTTTGTCAGTCGGCAGCCATTATCCGCTTCCTCCCATGAAGCCAGATGTGTATTAAGAACTGGTCTATGCCCTATTGTTCATTCTGGCAAGCGGACATGAAGCTGCATCATCTGGCAAATAACAGATAATTTACTGGATATCTCCCTCCACTATTATTTGCCAAATCCTTTACTGAACAGAGTTATTGTGTTGGCCTTCACAGCATCCTCCAGTAATGAGATTCACAGGGTTAATCCTCCTTTTTCTGGGGAAATCTCTCTCTCTCTCTCTCTCTCTCTCTCTGTCACACACACACACACACACACACACACACACACACACACATACTGTTGCAAAGCTGCTTTCTGGCTAATTTCCTTAAGTGGATTCCAGCATTGATATTAAATCATCTCTATTTGGAGGGTGCATCTATAATTCATTTTTATAAAGGGTTAATGTTTTCTCGCTCCCCCCCCCCCCCCACTGGATATCTCCATTGTGAATTATTCATCCCGGTCTGTTCTGCCAAGAAAGGAGACAAAATCTCTTGCATATTTTTGCAGCTTTTATATAAAGCCACTTGGGCTGAATTTTGATTTTTGATATCCTGGAGATTGTTCATAATCACTCATTCTCAAACACTCATTCGGGGTACTACTGAGTTGTTAGATGTTGCAAACACATTCAGACAACTCTTCTGGCACCCTTGTTCCCATATTCAATGTCTGCATGAGGAGAAAGTGAGATGTAGGTTTACGTTTATCAGGTCAGATGTATAGAAAAACGGGAGATTTCTGAGACAGGACCTGGTGATGCCACAAGGTGGGTCCTGGTTGTGTCACATGACTGAGATAACCGCTGCTAAGTGGGCCAAGCGGCCCCTTTAAAGTGGTGTCCTCTTATATTTAGTGGGTGGAGAGCAATTGTCCCTCTTCATCCCATCCCATCCCATGGAGTCTTTTCCAGTGGCTGTTGCAGCTGTCTCTTCTTTTGCATCTTTTTCAGGATTGTGAGCCCTTTGGGGACAGGGGACCATGTATTGATTTATTTTGCTATGTAAACCACTTTGTGAACTACATTTTGTTGAAAAGCAGTACATAAATATTCTTATTATTAATAACAATCCATTAAACAATCCATTAAACTAACTACCCCCTCATGGATCATTGCCTTGTCGTGGCGAAGGGGCTTGCGTAACTCAATGAAGCCATGAGCTATGCCGTGCAGGGACACCCAAGACGGACAGGTCGTAGCAGAGAGTTCTGACTAAAAGTGATCCACTGGAGAAGGAAATGGCAACCCACTCCAGTAACCTTGCCAAGAAAATCCCATGAACAGTACCAAAAGGCTAAAAGATATGACGCCGGAAGATGAGCCCCTCAGGTCGGAAGGTGTCCAATATGCTACTGAGGAAGAGCGGAGGACTATTCCAAGTAGAACCAGAAAGAGTGAAGCGGCTGGGCCAAAGCCAATAGGACGTCCAGCTGTGGATGTGTCTGAGGTTGAAAGGAAAATCCAATGCTGCAAGGAGCAATACTGCTTAGGAACATGGAATGTGAGGTCTATGAACCAAGGCAAGCTGGATGTGGTCAAAAATGAGATGATAAGATTGAACATTGACATCTTGGGAATCAGCGAACTAAAATGGACGGGCATGGGCGAATTTAAGTCAGGTGACCATCATATCTACTACTGTGGGCATGAATCCCTTAGAAGAAATGGAGTAGCCCTCATAGTCAATAAAAAAGTGGGAAAGGCAGTACTGGGGTGCAACCTCAAAAACGACAGAATGATTTCAGTTCGAATCCAAGGCAAACCATTCAACATTACAGTAATCCAAGTGTATGCCCCAACCACTGATGCCGAAGAAGATGAAGTTGACCAGTTCTATGAAGACCTACAACACCTTCTAGAACTAGCACCCAAAAAAGATGTCCTTTACATCATAGGAGACTGGAATGCTAAAGTCGGAAATCAAGAAATAAACGGAACAACAGGCAAGTTTGGCCTTGGAGCGCAAAATGAAGCAGGGCAAAGGCTAACGGAGTTCTGTCAAGAGAACACGCTGGTCATAGCAAACACTCTTTTCCAACAACACAAGAGGCGACTCTACACATGGACGTCACCAGATGGTCAATACCGAAACCAGATAGATTATGTGCTTTGCAGCCAAAGATGGAGAAGCTCTATACAATCAGTAAAAACAAGACCTGGAGCTGACTGTGGCTCAGATCATGAGCTTCTTATTGCAAAATTCAGACTTAAACTGAAGAATGTAGGGAACACCACTAGACCAGTCAGATATGACCTAAACCATATCCCTTATGAGTATACAGTGGAGGTGAAGAATAGATTTAGGGCATTAGACCTGGTAGACAGAGTGCCTGAAGAACTATGGACGGAAGTTCGTAACATTGTACAGGAGGCAGCAACTAAAACCATCCCAAAGAAAAAGAAATGCAAGAAAGCAAAGTGGCTGTCAGATGAGGCTTTACAAATAGCTGTGGAAAGAAGGAATGCAAAAAGCAAGGGTGAAAGGGAAAGATATAAACAACTGAATGCAGAGTTCCAGAGAATAGCAAGGAGAGATAAGAAGGTCTTCTTAAATGAACAATGCAAGGAAATCGAGGAAAACAACAGAATGGGGAGGACTAGAGATCTCTTCAAGAAAATTGGAGATATCAAGGGAACGTTTTGTGCAAAGATGGGCATGATAAAGGACAAAAAAGGCAAGGACCTAACAGAAGCAGACGAGATTAAGAAGAGATGGCAAGAATACACAGAAGAACTATACAAGAAAGATCTTAATGTTCATGATGACCACGCTGGTGTGGTCACTGACCCAGAGCCGGACATCCTAGAGAGTGAAGTCAAGTGGGCTTTAGGTAGCATTACTAACAACAAAGCTAGTGGAGATGATAATATCCCAGCTGAGCTACTTAAAATCCTAAATGATGATGCTGTGAAAGTGCTGCACTCAATATGCCAACAAATTTGGAAAACTCAGCAGTGGCCAAAGGATTGGAAAAGGTCAGTTTACGTTCCAATTCCAAAGAAGGGCAGTGCCAAAGAGTGTTCAAACTACCGTACAATTGCACTCATTTCACATGCTAGCAAGGTTATGCTCAAAATCCTACAAGCTAGGCTTCAGCAGTATGTGGACCGAGAACTACCGGACGTACAAGCTGGGTTTCGAAGAGGCAGAGGAACTAGAGATCAAATTGCCTACATGCGGTGGATCATGGAGAAAGCACGAGAGTTCCAAAAAAACACCTACTTCTGCTTCATTGACTACGCAAAAGCCTTTGATTGTGTGGATCACAACAAACTGTGGCAAATTCTTAAAGAGATGGGGGTACCAGACCACCTTACCTGTCTCCTGAGAAACCTGTATGCGGGTCAAGAAGCAACAGTTCGAACCGGCCATGGAACAACTGATTGGTTCAAAATTGGGAAGGGAGTACGGCAAGGCTGTATATTGTCACCCTGCTTATTTAACTTATATGCAGAGTACATTATGAGAAATGCAGGGCTGAATGAATCACAAGCCGGAATCAAGATTGCCGGGAGAAATATCAACAACCTCAGATATGCAGACGATACCACCCTAATGGCAGAAAGTGAAGAAGAACTAAAGAGCCTCTTGATGAGAGTGAAAGAGGAGAGTGCAAAAGTTGGCTTGAAACTCAACATTAATAAAACTAAGATCATGGCATCGGGTCCCATCAATTCTTGGCAAATAGAAGGGGCAGAAATGGAAGCAGTAACAGATTTTACTTTTCTGGGTTCCAAGATCACTGCAGACGGAGACAGCAGCCATGAAATTAAAAGACGCTTACTCCTTGGAAGGAAAGCTATGGCAAACTTAGACAGCATAATAAAAAGCAGAGATATCACCATGCCAACAAAAGTTTGTATAGTCAGGGCGATGGTGTTCCCAGTAGCAATGTATGGTTGCGAGAGTTTGACCATAAGGAAGGCTGAGCGCCGAAGAATAGATGCTTTTGAACTGTGGTGCTGGAGAAGACTCCTGAGAGTCCCTTGGACTGCTAGGAGATCAAACCAGTCAATTCTAAATGAAATCAAGCCTGACTGTTCCCTGGAAGGACAGGTACTAAGGCTGAAACTCAAATATTTTGGCCACCTAATGCGAAGAGAGGACTCTCTGGAGAAGACTCTGATGCTGGGAAAGATTGAAGGCAAAAGGAGAAGGGGAAGGCCAAGGATGAGATGGTTAGACAGCATCACCGATGCAACAAACATGAAAATGAGCGAACTCAGGAAGATAATGGAGGACAGGAAGGCCTGGCGGGATATGGTTCATGGGATCACGAAGGGTCGGACACGACTTAACGACTGAACAACAACAAAACATGGGGGGGGGGAGAAACCTGGCGCCAGTCCAGTTGTAAAGGGGCAGAGCTAAGCAACAACCCCCAACATGGTCAGTGATTAAACTTTGCTGCCTGAAAAAAGAACAAAAAAATAAAATTAAAATGGAGACATGGCAAATTGGCCACCCTAGTGAGCTCACATGCTGCCCCAGCTGCCATACCCATTGACTCCAGTTCATAGGCATCCCTGCATTTCCCTTATTGGAGAGGCAACAGCATGTGAGCAGTGCCACCCAGTGGATATATTCAGCGTGTGTACATATTGGCTTCCCCCAGTGAGGGGAGTTTAGGACTTGTGCTCTCTCCGATTTGTTTAGACTTCTCATTGGGTTCTTTTCATGTCTTATTGTTTCTGTCTCTGTAACAATGGTTGCAATTCTTTCTTTGTTCCAGTAAAAAGTCTGTTTACTGTGTGGAGGGCTGCTTGAATCGCTCAGCTCTGCTGACACCCCTTTTGCTTGCAAAGGCAGTGTATGGCAGTGATGTATGTGGAACGGGGTCCTGCATGCAATGTAGAGCCCTGGCTGTAAGCAGGAAGCAGAGCTGTCTGAAGAGGGCTCTCCTCTCTTGATCTCTCTCTTTGCAAGGCTTTCCCCTAATCCAGTGATCAAGATCATCATGTGATTCTGAGCATTCTGCTAAGGGAGGAAGAAGGCTCAATCACTGAATATGAGCCATTAGAGCAGCTAAAAGTGAACTTGGCTAGGAAAGCGTTCTCACAGCACCTATGGACAAGAAGGCATGGTCTCTCTATTGACAGGAGGATTCCAGACAGTGTGGAGGTTGAGGTTTAGAGCCCAATCCTATGGTTTCCCCAGCCATAGCATGCAGTCATGCCAAAATAGGCATGCTGTGGAGGGGGGATCAGTTCGGGAGCACCAATGCACCACCAATGCAAGCTGCCATGATCTGCTTCCTGCTCGCTCCAGTGAGAAGCAGGTCATCCCCCCCTCCTTACCGTGCTCCTCATATACTGTGGTCAAACCTGGCAGCGTGCAGCAGTGGGCCAGGAGCACAGTAAGGGTGTTGCGGTAGTAGAGCAAAATGTTGTTTTTTCATGGCAGAGGTGGCGGACCTTAAACAGCATCAGGGCAACGTTCCAGCTCACACCATCCTTGCAGGGGAAAAACCTTCCCATCATGTCATGGTGGGAAGTGGACTCAGTGGTGTACCTACACCCCCCCATGGGGGCGCCGCCACGACACCCCCACGTGATGCCACAAGCCCCGCCCCTAGAGGTGAGACATCATTTTCTGTGCTCCGCCGCTGAATTTTGGCGGTGGCGCGGTGCAAAAACATCCCCCGCCATGTTTTGACTCATTTTGGAGGCAAACGGCTCCAGGGCGGGCAGGAGGGCTGATCTCGTCGCCGGAGTGATGTCAAAGAAGAAAAAAGCGGTGGAAGGGGCGACCCGGCGATGATGACTCCGGAGGCAAGTGCGCCCCTGCACCGCATGGCACCCCGCTGCCCTGGGGCCCCCGCCCCCTGAGTGGCCTGATTGGCAACAGAACTGAGGTCATACAAACGAGGGAAAAGCCGAGGTGGCCCAATGAAGTTGAATTGATCTGGAATTTGTCAGCCTCTCCCAAAACACGCAATGCAGCACTTTTTACTTTATTTCCTGTAAAAAGTATGTCTATCCATTTCCACCAGTATTTCCCAGCTGATCTGAAGAGAAACAATCTCAATGTGCTTTTCTGGTTGTTGTTTTTTGTTTTTTTGGGGGGGAAAAGAGATCATCATTTGGGATTTGAAAAGAAGAGGTTGGAAGGAGAAGGAGAATGTCTTCATTGGGGACTGGATCCTGGACTCAGCTTTGTTCTTTGATTGTAGGTTCATTAAGGACATTATAATTGCCTTGATGTTTTCTTCTTATTCAGCAAATAATGCCCCAAGGACCAATCACCAGGCAGCAGAGCATGAAAAGGCACCTAGTAGAACGGAGACATGGAAAACCTTGTGTCATGTGTCAATTTCCAATTCATTAATTTGGACTCAACATACCGCAAGAACTGTTTCAGAGGCAAAAAAAAAATGCTTTGCTGCGGAATTGGGGCATAAGGCCAGGGCCACTTAAAAGCACAGAAGTGCAAGATTTAAGTCTGTGCTACATCAGAAAAGGACCAGGGATCTCTCTAGCCAGTCATTCACAATGCAAGACCCATCTTTTGCCTAACTCGAAGTCCTGTTTTCATCCCAAAGCCAAGAGCCTATTTGTGTTCATTTTCATCCTTCCCTTCTTCCTTTTGTTTTTTACAGTTTGTCTTCAATAAACTCTTGTTACTTTCACACATTGCTTGCTTGCTTGGTCTCAGGGCAGTAGCATCCCTTTTGTGGAGGGTCACAGATCCCTTGTATCAATCAGTGGCTCTCAAGCAGACACAATCCTATCAATATCAGATTTATCATATCAGCTGAACCTCATTTGAGCATGAGCATGGATACATTAGCCGAGAATCTAAAGAGGAAGGGGAATAGTTCAAATAAGATTTTAGATTTTCATGGCCAGCAACGATTAATGAAGAATGAATGACAGATACGGGCCTGAAAGCCATGATGTTAATGATTTTTATTAATTAAAACACGGCTGATAAAGATGGTAATAAAAGGCAATAAAATCTGATTTAAGGATCAAAGTAAAACCGATGTTTTGCTAGGTAGTATTCCTAGCATCTTCAGGATAAAAACACACAGGAAGCTGTGCTTCGAGTGGCCTAGTTCAATAGTGGAATAGTTCAGTTCAGCACAGTATGTATAAGGTTCTCAGTTCAATCTCTGACATATCAAGGGATTCACGGGACTAAGAAGGGAGGAAGGCCCTTGCTTGAGACTTTGGAGGGCTGCTTGCCAGGTAGAGTGGACAGCATTGTGCTAGACAGACCAATGGGCTGATTCAGCATCCAGCAGCTTCAGATGTTCCTATCGCGTTCATAAGAGTTGTTTGCTCTCCGTAACATCTAGACAAAAACAGAGCAGTGTGCCCTAGCATTGATCAGCAACAAAGAATCTGTCCTCATATATGTGTCTTTGTCTGGGTGAGTTTGTCACTTTTAATGCATATTACTATGATATCTATTCCAAATGTTCTTTTGCAGGTAATGCCTGCAACACTGATCTAAATTACTTTCCATTATACGTTTTATGGAAAATAAATTTCCCCAAATAAAAATCTAAGCAATTTGCTGCAACAGCAACCTGCCTCTGGTATGCTGGGTTTAATAAACAAAGCCATCTTGGTATAGGAAAGAAACCTCACAAACCATAATCAAGGGTGACAGGCTGGCTATGGGAAATGCAAGCCCTTGATGTATATATCTACTTAAAAGCTTGTCGAATACCAGACACATTAATTTAAGTCTATTGTGTGACCAAGAGTTCCTAGTTTTGTGGGGCAGAGAGAATATATGGTGTGTTCCTTAGCACATGGTATATGGGTAGATCATACTATCTGCATGTGACAAATCAATCAGTGGAAGTGTGTGTTTGTGTGTGTGTGTGTGTTATTCTGTTGCAAAGCAGTACTGTGCTGGTATAAACCTGATTCACTGCTAACCATGGTTAACAAATGGGGAACAGGAACCCATCCTAGGTAACACTCTCCTCACAGTTCCTTTCACTGAGTGGAGCACATCCTCCCTTTCCTCCATAAACAGTTTGCACTAATTGAGGTTAGTCAGAGTTCCTCTTAACCTGTCACACAAAATCCACTTCACCTTTTCAAATTGTGGTCAAAAGGAACTGTGGAACAAATCTGAGGAGTATGGTTGTTGTTGCTGGTTTGTTTGGGTGGTTTTTTTTTTTTTTTTTTTGGACAACGAGAGTTCTGGTGATTACAGAACCCCAGTTCAGACCAACAAACTAGAGTATTGAGTTCTCCTGATCACTTCGTTGTGAGCAAGATAGGGATGAACACAGCCTGGATTGTGTTCAAACAAACACAAGCAATCGGGCTCGTGCTCTCCCTGAACCTGCAAGCTCCCTCCATTGCTGCAAAAGTTCTTGCTCTGGCTAGTAAAGGTGCATAAAGCATCATTTTTCCCCACAGTCCCAATGGAAGGGCAAAATGATCTGTGGGGGCTGGGAACTGCCCCAGCTGCCTCTTCTTCCACCACCACTGCCTTCCCTGTACCCCAAGGTATGTTTCTGGGCACATTGGGGCAAGAGAAAGGGGTGTGGCAACAGCAGAGGTGGCTTGGAGCACCTACCCACATCCTAAGATCAACATTTGGATGTATTGGAATGGTGGAAAGGGATACTCCAGTGGAGGTGGAAAGGGATACTCCAGTGGAGGCAGAAAGGGATACTCCAGTGAAGGTGGAAAGAGATACTCCAGTGGAGGTAGAAAGGGATACTCCAGTGGAGGCAACAGAACTTTGTGAGTGAACAATATGATTGCTTGCAAAGCCTCAGGGATTGTTGCGTATTTACATGGTATCTGTGCACATTCCAAGCCAGGAGATGATCGTGCATCCCTACAATAAACCAAGTCTCATTATTATGAACTTGAACTGGAAGATGC
Source organism: Plestiodon gilberti rubricaudatus (assembly GCA_026170595.1). Classification (NCBI taxonomy): domain Eukaryota; kingdom Metazoa; phylum Chordata; class Lepidosauria; order Squamata; family Scincidae; genus Plestiodon; species Plestiodon gilberti. The sequence goes on from JANXHW010000001.1 coordinate 11,021,834, forward strand.
CTCACGCCTGCACAGTCTTTTTGCACACGAGGGAAGGAATTTGAACGGACATCCTGTGACAAGGAATTCCGCAGATTAATTAGACGCTCGGCAAAGAAATGTTTTGCGAGAGGGAAAATAACTTCCCTCTATCCACTCTATCTATCCTATGCTAATTCTATATGTCTCATGTTCTCCCTCAGGCACCTTCTTTCTAGACTGAAGAGCCCCAAATGCTGTGGCCTTTTCTCATAAAACTATACTATCCTGAGCTCCTAGATAGAGGGATGGGATGAAAACTAAATAACTAACCATTTGTGGTTAACCCATGTTGGTGTTATTTTGCTTGGTACTATCTATCCTGCTATCCCAATTCTTAAACTATAAACAAGTTGCTCAGCTCAGCAGAACAGCTGATGATGAAATTACCTCAGAACTTGCCCAAATCTGCTCTTGTAAATGTAGGTTTTGACTTGAAAGGGGAATGGGCAAAAAATCCCACAGCATCTCTCTTTGGATAAAATGCTCACTATACAAGGGAAATGTTTGCAAGTTTTGGACTCTGAGGCATCCTTTGTAGAAACGTTCTTGTGTTGAATTGTCCCACTGAGAAATGGGGGACAATTCTTTTGTGTTGAATTGTCGCACTGAGAAATGGGGGAAAATTCCCTTCTTTTGCCTGCCAAACTCTGTCAGGTGCCTAGCAGTGGAGATTCATATGCTCGCATTTCTTCCTAATATCTAGCTTGACAATCTCATAGTGCTGTGGCCCTTCCTGTTATATCACAGGATGCAGAATCTCGCACTCCGGAGATTGCTTAATTCGTCAGGGTGAGCTAGGTTTTAGCCAGCTCTGTTAAAGGGGTGCTGATTGGCCAGGAGAAACGCCATTCATCTGACTGTTTGTTGCAGCTAACTACCAATATAATTAGAGTCTGTGGCTGAGGTCAGGCCTAGGGGAGCGATTTGCATTTTGGCGGGTCTGAAAAAGGTCCAGAGATCACTCATAAATAATGCTAAAAACAGTAATTATTGAAAATTGGTACTCAAATGTGTATCCACTGGGTAGCGGTTTCAAAATTGTAGATTAAAACCTAGGCATGAAATTAGATAGGCAGAGGATTTAAAGGGTAGAATTAAGACTTCTGCCTGGCAGTCGCCACTTTTGTAAACAGTCATATCGAAAAAGCCTTGCTGCTTTGTTTCCAAACAATTCACTCAACAGGTAATCTTGGAAGCTGCTGGAGCACTTAAAGAACGGATGAAACCTCCTCCCATTTATAGCATTATTTATGGCACATACACAAATGCACACATGCCCTGATCTGCTTTAAAAAAGTATTTAACCACGGCTCATGATGGTGCGAACGGGCTTGTGCGTACGGATGCAGCCATGCAGTGCAAATTGATGGAATTGTCCAGATCCGAAATATGTGTGAAAATCAGGGCATTAAAATATTTAATTAGCTAATTAATTAAATTATGTAATTTAATTGATAATCAGCCCCACAACACCAAACAAATATCAAGCCCTTATCTAGTGCGAAACAGCTGATAACTTGGGGCTTTAAAAAGACGCGTTTCACGCTAGATAAGGGCTTGGACCTTCAGCGCTGTGCAGTGGTGAAACAAGGGTGGAGCAAAGGCAAGTAGTTCTGCAAGACTCCGTTACACTGGAGTCAGCGGCCCCTCCCCCTTGCTGTTGGAGCCATTCCAGCAGCAACAGGGGAGCGTCGTGCGTGTTGCCTTTGCTGCCAGAATGGCTCCAACAGCAAGGGGGAGGGGCCGCTGACTCCGGTGTAACGGAGTCTTGCAGAACTACTTGCCTTCGCTCCACCCTTGTTATGCCTCTGGTGCTGTGGCTTTAATCTGCTCACAGCTGCCGAAGAACTCCCCAAAGTTATCAGCTGCTGATAACGCAACAGCCTCTTGCGTACCCCCCGCTGGATGGTCCGTGTACCCCAAGGGGTACGCATACCACAGGTTGGGAATGCCTGCTCTAGCCCCCCCCCACTCTCCTGCCCCCATTTCCTCTTCTTTTCCATCCCTTTTCTGCTTTTCCAGTGCAGGTAGCATCCCAGGTAAGAGGGGGCAGCATTTGGATGCCAGGGGGTCTCCGGCCAGCCATTTTGATAGTAGGAAAGAAGCAGACGGAGTGAGTTGCACCTTTCTTTTAGTTACCACAGGGGGGACAGAGACTGGGTGGTGGCAGCTCCTTGTCGGCGGCGGGGGGGGGTTTGCTCTTCCCTGTCCCTCTCTGGTCACACCTATGTGTGTGTGTTTTATTTGTTTTTATGTTATTTGAATTGTGATTTTAGTTTTGCTGTAAGTTCCTTATATCATCTTGTGGAAAGGAAATGAATAAAACAAATGTGGTAAACATATAAAGGACGAAAGAAGCGTGGCGAAGAAATGTCAGATGCTTTTTTTCCAGGAGTTTCCTGTTATTTTGGCAGCTCACGTCGCCGTTTCCTGTCTGCAGTGAAGAAAATGTGCTTAAACATTGCTTTTTAAGGAGCGAGACCTTTCATTTCAGCTGTGGCTTAAAACTCTCAAGAGCTGTTTACTCAAGCTTTGAGCAGTTGGTGGAAAACCCCTTTTGAACTTTCAACTGTCATTCAGTTGTGAGAGAAAAGCCGGCAGTATTTTATTTTTAATTAAAAAGAAAACACCCTTTCCTTTCTCTTGATGAGCTGTACAGCTGAGACATTCAAGGCCTCTCTATCTGGGTTTTGGGTAACTTATCATACTGTTTCTTTAGATCAATTTACAATTCCTGGCTCACCTTTATGACCCATAAGAAAGCTTACAACAAAAAGATACTGCAATTCTCAAAAAGGCTCACAACATTGAAAAACCAACAATTATTGAACAATTCAGTCAGTTATGTTTCCATCTAGAAACACAAACCAATATCCAAGATCTCAAAGACAACCGCAGTGGGCATTCAAACAGTGGCATTCCTACACCTTCCGTGGGGCCCCCCCGCTGACACGACACCCCCATGTGATGCCACAAGCCACGCCCCCATGGGACGTGATGTCATTTTCGCGCACTGCCAGCGAATTTCAGCTGCAGCGTGGCTTGAAACACACACACACACACACACACACACACACACACACACACACACACACACACACACATCATTTTTCAAGGCTTTTTGGAGCCAAACGGCTCCCAGGCGGGCGGTAGGGCAAAAAAAAGGATGAGGAAAAGACGACAGGAGTGGGGGTGGAGGGGGCGACCAGGTTGCAAGTAACCTCCCGCCACCACGTACACCCTCTGACCTCGGGGCCCCCGCCCCCCCCCCCACGATGCCATTGCATACAAATGATTTATAAAACAACAGTTCATTCTATTTATTCAGGGCAGCTGCCCTGAAATGCCTGCCACAACAGAAAGGTCTTTGCCAGCATTGTAAAATTCTAGTGTGGAAAAGGTCCCAGAGGTCTGGTTCAGATATCACACCAAACTGTAGTATCAAGATCATGAACCTTAAGTTTCTTCAGTCTAGAGAGAAGGTGCTTAAGGGGAGACATGATAGACATATAAAATCATGCATGGGATGCATAGAGCGGATAAAGGGAATTTCTTTTCCCTCCTGCAAAACACCAGGGGACAGCCACTAAAACTGAGTGGCAGGAGCGTTAGAACAGACAAAAGAAAATTATTTCTTTACCCAGCGCGTAATTAATCTGTGGAACTCCTTGCCACAGGATGTGGTGATGGCACCTGGCCTAGATGCCTGGATTTATGGAGGTAAAGTCCATCACAGGTTATAAGTAAATCATGATGCCTGTATGAAACCTCCGGGTTTTAGAGGTACCCTATCTCTGAATGCCAGGTGCAAGGGAGTGGCAACAGGATACAGGTATATTGTTGTCTTGTCTGCTCCCTGAGACATCTGGTTGTCCACTGTGAGATACAGAAAGCTGGACTAGATGGGCCTTTGGCCGAAATCCAGCAGGGCTCTTATGCCTGCAGGACAGGATGTCTGACTCAGTTGGTAGAGCAATCATCTCATAAATGCCTGAAGAACTGAAGGATGGCAGTTCAAGACGACTGGAAGTGTCTGTGTCTGTCGGTGAGCTGCCGGCACGCCGAGCTGATAAGTTGCAGAACCTCTGTGAGGGAGTGGAACTGTACCTGCAGCACTTGAGTGACAGTCAAGGTTGCCTGTCAGCTGAAGCGTGGTGAGGCAAACACCAGAGAGAGAGAGAGAGAGAGAGAGAGAGAGTTGGACTGTGAAAGCAACATCTAGAATGAAGGGTTCTACGAAAGATTAGAATGTCATTGTATTGTAAAAAAAAAACCTTGGGGTTTAGAAAGTCTGCCCATGTACACTGCCTTGAATTGAGGTTGGAGGAGAAATCCAATGACCAAGAAAGGCGGTACAGTATATAAATACTGTATATTTTGATGATAATGATGATGATGATGATGATGTTCTTAAGTTGCATGCCCCTCATCCTCACCCTACCTTCCTGCACAAGGACCTGATTCCGAATCCATTTTGCCTTTTCCTCCTCCTTCCTCCTCCTCTGCTTGAAAAGCCACATGGAGGATGGGATTTTCTAAAGGTGACTGCAGCTGCTGCTGATGCCCTGCCTGTACCCAGTGAGACCCGATATTTCTACAGACTCGATATTGTTCCAGTGGCTGCAGTAATTAACTCTTACTATGCTCCAGACATCCGCCATTTCCCAAATCTGCATCTCTTTAAAACAAAATTGCAATGAGACATTCCCCAAAGGCAGAGAAGGGCCTATCCTACCCTTCTCCACATTTGCACATTTCTGCTGAGAGAACCCTGCATGCTGCAAAGGACGGCTGATACATTTTCTAGTACCTGCACTGACAGCCCAATCCTAGCCAAGGCTGTACTATGCAGCCATTATGACAGAGGAAGCGAGTTCTGCTGTTGTAAAATGGCTGCTGATGGAGCACAAAGCTCTCCGTTGGCAGCCATTTTGTATGCGCTGCTGAACCCTGCTACTCCAGCTGGAACAGGTAAGCTAGTGGTGCGGACAGGGGTGGGCAGGGAGGGGGTGAAACTGAGTGGGGAGGGGGGAGGAACAGGGGCGGGGAAGTGGCAGGAGGGGGTGGATCCAGCAGCAATGACGAGCGCCGGTCCGATCCCCTCTTTCCACCCCTCCCTGCCCCTTTCTTTTCCTCAGACTTGTGGCAGCTAAAGAGCTGGCACAGGTCCAAGGAGACCAATTGCAGAATGGGAGGCTTAGAGAGGGGTAAGGAGAAATAATTCCCCTCCCAAGTCTAGTATCCGCACCTCCTAGATCTCTGAGAGCCCAATCCTGTGTAAGTATCGGTCGGGCAGCCCAGGCTGCCCACCTGATCCTATCCGCCTTCCCCGAGTTCTACTCGGGGGAAGGGGACGTTGGTCCCCTTCCCCTGGTGTAACGCGGGGAGGCCCCAATGGGCCTTCTCGGATTTCTGCCAGCTATTTAGCTGGTGCACGTCCGAGGAGACCGTGTAATGGTGGAGCCGGCCTGGGAATGGGACGGGGATATGGCGGCCACCATCCCCGCCCCCCCAGGCTGGCTCAGCCAATGGCCCCCTCCCTCACCACGCAGATCATCCCTGCGGCTGCCAGGGGGATCACGTACCTTCTCCAGCGGCCATGGGATCGTTTCGGCAGTGGAGTGAGGGTGGCCGGCCTCCGCGCCAGCCATCCTTACTCAAAAGTCGTTGCAAACGTGCTTTACGGTACGTTCGCAAAAGCTTGGAAACGCTCGCTCCGCTGTTCCATTCTTCCATTGGATTGCACTCTGAGTCATCTAAGGCACTGGCCAAGTGTTGAACCTCACCTGTATTGAGAGTCTGCCATTAAACATATACCCAGCACTCTCCTACAGCCCACTCACACATTGCAGGGTAAGATCAGAAGTGGTGATCAATGAGTCTTTCATATGCAGTCCATATATATTCCACCACTATTGATTTTCTCACTCAGGAATCCCTGATAAGGTTCCAAGGAAGTCTGCGGTTTCTCAGGACAAAGATCAAACACCAATGCTCTTCACCACATTGGAAGATCTCTGGATAGATTTTGGTCTGATTCAGGAAGGCAATTCTTATGTGCTTATTTAAATTGGCAACCTCACTACTCAGGTAATGTGTGAAGCAAGGCTTTGCAAAGTACTGCAGAGATGTTTACCACGACAACAGGCAACAACACCCATGTGATAATCACAGTAGCAGGCAGCCTCATTCAGAATCAACAGGGTGTTCTGTTTATGACGCTTCTATGCTAATGGCCTCTGTTGTGTCAATGCAAGCTTGGCTTTGCCAAATGGCACCTCTCTGTACTTTATTAAACACAAAACAAACCTGGGGACCTGAAGAGTGTAAACAAATACACACACAACTAATTGGATCAGACTGGTTGCTAAACAAGACCTGTCTTTTTGGCTTGTGATCACTTTTTGGAGACTTGCTGCATCTGGAATGTCGAGTCTATTCCAGATCAGCCTGCAGTGTGTATAGTAATCAAGCACGACTACATTGTTTTGAAGGTGAGGATTCTGAAGAATATCTACCCTCCCTCCTGTACCCCCTCCCTTTAAAACGCCAAACCGCTGCGTTTCCAAGCGTCCACGGAGCTTCTGCAGCCTTAGCAACCCACTTCCAGGTCGGACAAAGGCTCTCCCCCCCCCCTTGTCCCAGGGTGCATTCTGGGACAAGACTGGGAGGGGGGGAAGTCTTTGTGTGACCCGGAAGTGAGTCGCTAAGGCTGCAGAAGCTCTGTGGATGCTTGGAAACGCAGTGGTTTAGTGTTTTAAAGGTAAAACAGCAATTTTGTGGCTCCCATCCCTTTAATAGGGTTTTCTAGGCAGACCTTCACAGATCCGGGACCAGTAGTGTAACAAATCCATGGGTCCCAAACCTGCAAATAAAAAGGGTCTACCTGTATACCTTTATGGTATTATTCATAAATACAAATTTTCCAAAAGGTTTCCACAGCTTGGGCCACTAGTGGTGTCACCCCCTGAGGGTGTCACCTGATGCGGTCTGCACCCCTGCACCCCCTTAGTGATGCCACTGTTTTAATAAGCAGTTCCAAAGCATGTTAATGCGAGTAGATAAATAGGTACCGCTTGCGGGAAGGTAAACAGCGCTCCGTGTTCCAGCCACATGCTACGCGCTGTGGCAAGGAGAGTCATGCCGGCCACATGACCACGGAGGCGTCTTCGGACAACGCTGGCTCTTCGGCTTTGAAATGGGGATGAGCACCACACCCGAGAGTCGGACACGACTGGACTTAATTGTCAGGGGTCACCTTTACCTTTTTAACTGTATGTACAACATTTATTTTCCAGAGCATCAGCAGCAGACAACCTGTTGACTTCCAAGCCCGTGGAAGTGGAGGTTGCTCTTAAATCGCTCCTTGCAGAATAGACCACACTGCTTGCTTGAATCTTCTACCGCTGTTCTCATGGTTATAGTCAAGGGACCTTCCCAGTGCAAAACAGTAGCCTAGTGCTTGATCTGGGCCCCACTAAAGGAGAGGAGATGTCATCATCGTAAAGTCAAACACTGACTCTGCCTTGTACCTTGAGCTGCTGGGATCATTTCACTCCCCGTGATTCAGTCATACGATCCACAAGCAGTGCAGCACCCTGCCACGTAACTGCGAGGGTTTGAACAGGGTGCTGTTTTTTCCTAAACAAGACAACATGATAAATCCACTTTGCTTTCATTGCAACAGAGACTGTATTGGCGTTTATTAGCATGCCTCCTCGGAGAGGAGTGTTTTTGTTTTTGTTTTTTTTCCCAGGGAACAATTCCTTTTTCTTCCTTTGGTGTGAAAGGTGAGATAAATGCACCTCCCACTTAGCAACAGTTTCTATTCTCTCCTTGACAGCTTGCATCGTCTTCTTTTTTATTCACAGCATGCTTCCTGGTGTCATTACTTCTCAGTTTCTGTCTCCGGCTAACACCAGGAATCCTCCAGAGGTGCGTCATTTCCATCACTGGCAAGTCGATATTCATTTGCTTTCTTCAAGGTTTTGCAGCTCTGCTCCATAAGCACCACAGAGGGCTTGATTGTTCTAGCAATTAAGCAGGGTGTAGCATGCCCAAGCCGATTGCTGATGGGCTTTTCTGGTCCCAGAGAACGTTAAGTCCAAAAAGGACGACAAACGGCAATTTACCCAACTGATTATCGGCTGCTTTAAAAACCAGTGAGCTGTTGACAATGGTCTCATTTCAGCTGAGCAATATGAATCCAGAAATGGTGAAACCAAACCGGGGATTTCTAGATCGCATAATGAGATGTCCCTTTGCAGAGGTTTGAAATCCAGGAATAAACTCAGAGGTTTAAATAAGATCAGGAAAGAAATATTAGCCGAAGTTCCAATTAAGAATTAAGCCGAAGTTCCAATTAACAAAACAACAATGCAAAAGGCAAACAAAGAGTGGGTAATGTAGGACCAAGAATTGCACAGCTTGTGCAATTTAAACTTATAGCCTGAAAATAGGATAATAATATGTCTAACAGCGCAATCCTGTGTAACCTTGCACCGGTGTAACAGTAGATGCACCAGTGTAAGTGCACTTGTAAGTGCACTTACACCGGTGAATCTGCTGTTACACCGGTGCATCTGCTGTCACATTGGTGCAAGGTTACACAGGATTGCACTTTAAAGTGCTTGGATAACCCAGTGAGCTGTGACAGTACAAAATTAGCCAGGTAACATCTGTTATGGAACCAGCTTCTCCAAACACAACAAGAAATGAACAACCCTTGCTCCATAGACCAATTTGTGCTGTCCTCCCACTTAGCACTATTCTGTTAGCCATGTCAGATAGGCATGAGGGCCCAAATCAAAAGGTTCATTGGAGGAAGAGGAAGCAAACAAATACAAATCATGATACTCCACATGCCTAGGTGAATCTCTGCCCCCATTATTGATGTTTCAATTCACAGTTGGCGTGATGTTTCTACAGTTCCTTTGGAAGCATGCAGAAGAAGCTTATTTGTTTTCCAAGAGTTTGGTCCCAACTCAAAATGTTGATGCATGTTTACAGATAGTGTTGCGCACATACGCCTTATCATGACACTCCCTGGGAATTGATGTTCCCAGCTAAGACTGAGAGTCACTTGGAATTCATCCCTCCAAACAAAACTACCTATGATGTGTACGCATTTTAGATTTGGATGGGGAGAGCAACCACGGAAAAAGGAACGATTGACATAATGGATCCAAATAGAAAGAAGATACACACCAAACAAAAGGCTGTGTGGTTGGGTAGTCTAGTCATGTAGATCACTAGCGATGTGGCAAGCATTCTACCAAGGGAGCTTGAAATACATTGTATTGAATGCCCCAGCTCAAATGTTTGTGAGCAGAATCAAAATGAGCATGTGTGTGCTTGCAAAAGTTTAAATCTTGGTGAGCACATCAACCATTTGCAAAGGTTCTTCTCCATCTGAACCTTGAGAACCTTTGCAAGAGGTTAGTGCTCACAAATGTTTGACCCTTTGCGGACACATTCAAGCCTTTGCAAGAGATCAAGTTGATGGTTAAGAAAGGCTCGAGATTTTGCAGGCATTTGCTTGGATCATGTGCACAAGCTCAACTTGATTTCAAGTTGAACACTGGGTTTCTTGGGCATCTCCAGTGGCAGACTGGGTCTAAAAATATTGGTTTCCAGGAGACAAAGGGGGCTCACCCACAACTATAATAATAATTAATATTTTTATATACTGTGGCCCTATGCCCTTTAATTTAATTTAATACATACCTCTAAAAGGTCATCAACATTTTAAACATATTGACTAAATGTTTAAGGGACCCCACTTCATCAGGGGCCCACAGGGCCCACTTGCCATGGGGCAAGCTGACGCCCTGGCCAGTCTGCCACTGGACACCTCTATAGCTCATCACCACAACCATCAATAAGAATTTCATTGAAAGTTAGAGGCTGATGTTAATAAACATCTGCACACCTGCCTACAAATCAGTTGATGTTGGGCATCTGGTCTACCGAATGCTGACTATGCATGTGATGAATCTCAGTTAGCATTCTGAAGAACTTCAGTGGGAAATGATGCTTGATTCATAAAACTTCCAAGCTGGACAAATCTGTATTCCAAGCCAGATAATTCATTGCAAACATTGGTGGCACCAGTAGGTCCAATGGGCTGTTCTGGTATGATGGGCAGTCTATAGGTACACGTGTGCTACCTCAGTCCTTAGTCTATGGAGCACATATGAAGCTACTTTGGCTTTGTTTTATTTTTGACATTCATACCCTGCTTTTCTTCGATCATGTAACTCAACTGAGTCAGATCATCTAGTCAAGTATTGCCTGTTCTAACTGACTGTAGCTCTCCAAGCAGAGAGTGGATTTTTCTGCCAGTGACATCCATCCAGCTGCTGATGCTGATGACTGAACATGGGAGCTTCTGCATGGCAAAACATGTGCTGTATCACTCATCTGTGGCCTTTCCCGAGTTTCTTCCAATGTGTATATGTGTGAGAGTGTGTATGGCCCAGGGTATCATCATCATCATCATCATCATCATCAATAATAATAATAATAATAATAATAATAATAATAATAATTTCTATCCCTCCTTTCTCCCCCATAGGGGGACCCAAAGCGGACATTTGGGTACCTGTGCAAAAACTGGTGTTATTAAATCTGGATTTCTATGGGCAGGTGAATTCCTTCCTTCTTGTTCCCAGCTCTCACTGCCATCGTTTTGAAAGAGGATCCCTAGCTAGGCTGTGTGTACCTTTCTTTCTGAAGTTTCTCTAAGCCTGAAAAGAGATTGATAATTCAGTGTGTTTTCCAATTTATTGGAGCAAGTCAGTAAATGCAGGTATGTGTCTTCTGCAGATTGGATTCAATTGTACAAACGGCATGCTTAGAAATCTCCTAATGGACATCGGCCAGAAAATGGACATTTTGTGTCTGTCTGATGAGCTCTCTGTTGAAAATGGGGTTTTCACTTTGGCACTGGGTTCCTCCCCCGCCCCAATACCATTTTACCCTTTTTTGTTAGTCACTTCTATGTTTTCCCATACAAAATAAGAAGGATTTTCTCTGTTGAGAAACATAAGCATATTTAGCCAATGGAGAATTGCTTACAGATTTAAGTGCAAAAACAGAAGACATAATGCATGAACGGCGCAATCCTGTGCGCGCTGCCCCGGGACTAGATATCGTGCAAGTGCCGTAAAGCACTTGCACGACACCCGGAGAGCAAGCAGTGTTGGCGCTGCAGCCTGTGCTGCATGCTCCACCGTCTCCCCGGCCCTGTGCCCGCTGGACCGGGTAAGTTCTACACCGGTCGGGGCAGGGGCGGGGGGAGGGCGGACCGGGCGGTGAGGGAGGGCAGCCATAGGCCGCCCAGGGCTTGGAGGGGGCGGGGATACTGGGGCCCAAGATCCCTGGTATCCAAAGCTCCCTCCAGGCCTATATCAAAACAAAAATGTATACCAGCCATCACTTTGAAGGTTGGCTTTCTCTTTCTTTTCAGTGGTTTGGCTGCAACCTAATGGTTTACACTGGCAAATTCCCAGGGTTTTCCCCCCTGCTTATTCCATTGCAGCTGCTACCCATCCATATCAATGGAGAGTATTACAAAACCAAACCACAGATGTTTTTGCCCCTGTTGTGAGTTGTAGCTAGCTATTGACTTGTATCCTACAAAGAGGAGGCTGTCGATAAAAACAGAAATGCAAGCTGTTTATTCAAATGACATTTAAACAAAATTGTTTATCAAAATGAAGAATGAATCCATGCTTGCCAAGATACATTAACTCTTTGTTATCTTCACAGGCTCAAAGGCCACATTACCAGAAAGTGTCACCATCCAACATCTTCTTCTTGTGCCTGCCAGTAATGTGTATTGAAATAAAGTCGGGTGTTGTGATGTCCCTGTGTGCAGGGCTTCCCATACACGTCAACGTTTCACAGATGAAACGGGGAACACACTTGTAAACCCCCCATTAGACACCACTGAAGGCTCTACTCTGTTGTATGCTGCATTCATTTACTTAGCAACAACTTGGCCTCCTCCAATTTGGACACAAGACTGTGCTTTCAGTGACAGATATATTAGAAAAACCACAATTGTCAGGTAACATGTTCTCACCTTTCAAAATGTACCTGAGTATTCACAGTGTGTGAAATGGCAGACGGTGTACTGCATGGAGCTTATCCGTCAATTTGAGAGCCAGCACTGTCGAATGGCAAGAGTAGCACCTTGGACTTAGTCCAAGGAGAGCCAGGTTCGAGTCCTGACAAAGCCTACTGGAGACCAAAGTATGCATTAAAATAAATTTATCATTAAGAGATGGGCTTAAAAGTGGAAGTTTTTGGAGAAATAGCAGTGCTGTGGTGGTGGGCAATCAGGACCATGGCTAACATTAGTTTACTGTTCCCCTGCTTGGTTTTCTCAATGGAAAAATCCTCCTTGGATCAGCATTGTGTGTATGTGTAAATAAATAATATGCCTACCTCTTAAGTGCTGTGTGCTTGCCTGATCACATGAAAAAGGCTATAAGAGAAGGGCAGACTTTTCCATCTTTGAATTCTTTGACCTACGACAATGAAACAGGGTCAACATTTGCTATCCGAGCAGTTTTTCAGAGCCAACATAGATTTGTGAGCATTTATGAATTCTTGTTGGATGAGTGTTCCAAAGAGGTGTTGTTGCACGTCAGCAGCCTGGAGATTTGGATCACTCACACGCACAGACTAAGATTTATGTTGCATGCACGATGGGATTTATTTAGTTCCCAGCCATTAGGAATTTATGATGCATGTATGGTGGGAGTGAAAGCGTTTTGCTTACTTTGCCCATCCACACCAGCTCTGTGAGACCTGGCATCGGTTGATGATCCGTTCCGAAATTCATTCTTAAAAAAAAGAGAAATGCATAAAAGTGATGGATGTGAACAAGATGGACTTGCCTTGTGTGTGAACTGCATATTACACTCTTGCAGTGCATTGTGGGCAATCTGTGTGCCATAAAAACTATGTCGAGAAAGTAGAGAAAATATACGGTATATATATACTTTCAACTTCTAGATTCATAGCCATTTGAAGGTTCTCCTTGCCACTATCACTTGTCAACCATCACTTGTCACTATCAACAGGCTGTGTCTTTGTAGAATTCTTATACATTTTAGAACAGGGGTTCTCAACATGGGCCCCTGGCTGCCAAGATGGCTGCTGCACCACACTGGAGCCCTGGAGATGGCAGCATGAGCTTGGCAGAGCTCAAGCATGTGGGTTTCCAGGACTGGAAAAGGCCCTCATGCCCGCCCTTGTCCCCTGTCCCCTTACCTTTGTTTTCAGGTCTCCAGCCTGAACCCAGAAGTGGTGATGATGGCATCATCACTTATTTCCGGTGGTACTCGTGCGGCGGTGGCCATGGAGATGGTGCGCCATGCCAAAGGGGTTGAGAACCCCTGCTTTAGAATATGCGTTATGTGACATATGTTTGCCTTGTGGCGTTAAATTATGCAGTGCTTTGAAGATATTTTGCAGCTTAGATGTCAACATTTTCAATCTGACCTTTTAGTGCTGATCAATGCATGAAGGGAAACGCATGGAGAATTGCTTTGCATGCGGAAGAAGAATGTCCGCATATAACTCTATGCATGTATGGCTCTCTCCCTGCTTATCCAGGCTTCCCAACCATGTGAACCCTATTCAAACGTTGTATTCATTATGCATACGTTCTATGATCGTGTACACATGATTGTTGATCTGTATGTGCATTCAGTTAGTCACATGTTACGTTCAACCTGCATACAGCTGTACACATTCTCTGTACTCTGCATTTTCAAAGGGTCTAGTGCTCATGCCAACATTTAAAATAAAATGAATGCATGTGCACATTCAGATACTAATGTGTACATGTGCATAGATAGGTAAAGGAGAAGGTGACCCCTGACAATTAAGTCCAGTCGTGTCCGACTCTAGGGTGTGGTGCTCATCCCCATTTCAAAGCCGAAGAGCCAGCGTTGTCCGAAGACTCCTCCGTGGTCATGTGGCCGGCATGACTCTCCTTGCCGCAGCGCGTAGCATGCAGCTGGAACACGGAGCACTGTTTACCTTCCCGCAAGCGGTACCTATTTATCTACTCACATTAACATGCTTTGGAACTGCTAGGTTGGCAGGAGCTGGCCGAGCAACGAGCGCTCACCCCGTCGCGGGAATCGAACTGCCGACCTTTTGATCGACAGCTTATGGTTCAGAGGTTTAACCCGCTGTGCTGCACACTTATACAATGCAATAGTCGAGCCCTACAGAAAGTAGACTCTACGGAAAGAACTCTATGATTGTAAAGCTGTTTGTGCATTGACTTCATTCACACATTCAAGTGAACACGTGTAAATCAGGAGCTGGGGTCTACAGCCATGACCCTGCTCAACCCCATTCACTCTGGATATGTTGTGAGAACTGGGCTTATACCACTACAGAATGCAAGTGGTGTTGACGTATGTTTTCAGTTCTCTCCCAAATAAAAACAGTGCCCAGAGAAAGTTAGCATGACAAGGAGAGAGCCTCTAGCACAACCATTTCCCTTATGATCTAGTTTTATATGTACAAGGAGTTATTCCATAAGGGATCTTTCAAACAGATGATGCCTGCACTTTGAAGCGGTAGAGACCTAGGTGGGCCACAAGTTCACCAGTGCATCATGCTTGGCAAAGTGCTGGGACAGGCTGGTGATGGAGTGAAGAGCCAGAGATGGGTGGAGCAGTCAAGGATGGAGCAGGCTTGAGCACTGGATGAGGCAGTCCAGGAGCCTTTTACGACAAGTGAGAGGCGTTTCTACGGTAGGGGCCCTACCGTAAGTTGCGCCCCGTCCTAGTACCATGTTTACAAACCAGAACAAGGAGGCCCCACCCCCTCGCTGGCGGAGCCATTCCACGCTGCGAAGGTGACAAGCAGGGAGTCTCCTGCCCGTTCGCCTTCACAGCGCGGAATGGCTCAGCCAGCGAGGGGGCGGGGCCTCCTTGTTTAAACCCATTTTCCCCATTAAATAGATAGGGACTTGCAACTTGCAACCAAAGACTTGGGGACTTGGGGGCAAAGACTTGGGACTTGACTCGAGACTTGGAGTCAGAGACTTGATCCACATCCCTGTAGGCTGGGGATACGTGCCAAGGAAGTCAGTCAAGCAGAGGACCCAGGGCAAGGCAGTCTGGGTTGCTGCTCTGACACGTTGCTCAACTGCCAGGTTGGCTCGGAAACAAAGGCTTAAAGGGCCCAAGAGTCAGATAATCCCATTCAGGCTGGAGTCAGCTGACTGGATCCAGTTAGCTATCCACAAATTGCACTGCAGAGGATGCCCAGGTGCTAGAGGATGCCCAGGTGCTAGGCTTGCGGAGGTCAAGCTCAGATGCCCAGGTGCAAGCCCAGGTGCACAGGTGCACGACTTGCTGAGGTCAAGCACCTGGTTCGACACTTTCACCCCTGTTTTCTTATGCTGAGTATATTTTGAATTGGGCCAAACTGGACATTTATGTTGGAAGTTTTGAGATCAGATTGTCCATGATTTAACACCCCCCCCCCATCAAATAGCAGCTACAGTATGTTTGTGTTTGTGCAGACTGGGACCACATACTAATTAATTAATTAGTTAATTAATTACTAAATTAATTCCCCCTCCCTCCTCTGGGGGAGGGGAATTAATCCTTTGTTGCTTCATGGTTTTCCCAATGAAAGTTGCTCCATGAGCTGCTCTATGCCACATATGGGGAAATGTAAGTATGGGGCCTGCCTGCAAATTCCCCCCACCCCCATGGGACAAATAGCAGCATCAGAAGGGAGATTTTCATTAGGAAAATAATGCAGGGGGGGAGTGTTGAATCAGCAGAGGCGAATCTAGGGCGGAGCAAGCGGAGCACCCGCTCCGGGGCCATCGCCCGAAGGGCGCCCCGCCTGTCCCGCCTGCGAGTCAGACTCGGACTCGAGTCTCCGAGTCCGACTCAGAGACTTGAGTCTCCGCCCCCTCAATCGGGAGAGCCGGCTCGGGGACGTCTTCCCCGGCTGGCTGCCCGGGGCCTTCTAAGGAAGGCCCGCGTGAGAACGGTATTTATACCGTTCTTTTTGCGCATGCTCAGACTGTTACTGAGGGAAAAAGGCTGCCCTTTTTCCCTCAGTAACAGTCTGAGCATGCGTAAAAAGAATGGTATAAATACTGTTCTCGCGCGGGCCTTCCTTAGAAGGCCCCGGGCAGCTGGCCGGGGAAGACTTCCCCAAGCTGGCTCTCCCGATTGAGGGGGGGTGCCCTATTTTACTATAGGGGCGGGCGCCAACCCTCCCATTGCTCCGGGCGCCAACGGAGGCGGTTCCGCCTCTGGTTGAATACCTTCCACGGTTTGGTCTGATACAAATTGCCTCTCCCACGCACCTAATATTTAATTTTGTAAAAACTGGACCTCTCACCACTATGTCCAGTGTGGCCCAATTCAAAAAGCTTCGTAGATATTGTCCTAACACTGGTCTTTGCTGGTGAAGAAGCCAATGAAGTCATACTTCATGCCACGAAGCCCTGTCGCTGTGACAATTTTGGAAGAGGACTTGCTCAAACTCCTCCGTCTTTCGCTACTATTAAATTCGAAAGGAACAGAACTTTGGATCTGATTCTATGATCTGTGACAGGTAAGTGTTTTTCAGTCAAAAAGAGGGGAATTAGTTCACTGCCCCTAGAAACGCAGACTTGGAAAGCTGTGCTCTGAGTTTCCTTAATGGGTTTTGTAGCTCCAGATAGCAGGGCATTCTGCACGATGACAACTCTGCTTTTGAAACTCATTGAACACCCCTAATGGAAATGGAGACCAAGTGCAGTAATCGTTAAACTGTAAAGCTAATGCCGAGAAAACCCTTGAGGTAAAATTCTTCAAATGAACTGGGACTGCAGAGCACTCGCAGGCAAAGGAAACGGGTCACCTAATCATGGGGATCATAAATCACTCTTGATTGACAGAAGACAAGACAAGAACAGTCCAAAGCTTTTCAAAAAAGTAAAAAATTGGTTCCAGCCAGAAGGAAGATCTCAGATTTTCGGTTGCTAATCTTTAGGTATTTTAACATAGGCAGTCTTTTCCAGAAAACCTCATTTGCAAATTTAGGGCCAACCTAGATGATAGGCCTATTGCAAGATTGGAGCCTGGTACCCCCCAAAAAATACTTTTTTTAATTAATTCAGTTAATTAATTACAATTAATTAATTGTGTGGGGGGGGGAGGGAGATTTTACAACCGGGAAAATCTGGTAAGCCTAGACTGGGCTGTTAATCTAAGCATATGCAACCAAAACAAGACATACTCTTTCCTTATGTACCCCATCCCCATTTCCTTCCCTTTCCTAAATTTCCTGTGCCTAATAAAATGCCATGAGCCCCTTGGGGCAGGCCCTGTCCATATTCACGTAGATGACACTATAAAGAAATCCATTATGTCATTATTAAATGCGTGTCTTTACCTTGTTAGGGTCATGTCATGTGGTCTCCATAACAGGTGCAGTGACCTAGTGGCGTAACAAGGGTGGTTCGCGTGGTTCAGCCGAACCAGGCGCCACCCTGCTGCGGAGGCGCCGCGGCGAAGCGGAATTGAAGGAGGGGGCGGGGTGAAGGAGGGGCCACCGGGCACGCGCAGCACGGCACACACACTCACAAAGCGCAGCCTGCTGCTGTCTTCCTCTCCTCCTGAGGCTGGAGACTGACGGCGGAGAGGTCCTTTGGGGTCAGCCCGGCAGCAGCTTGAACTTCCGCTGAAGGAGTCCAGCGGGGAATTGAAGAAGAGGCACACACTCACTCACTTCTGCTTCCTGAACTGAACGCAGTGCACGCCGTCGCTGGGCAGGAGGTAAGCCGGCCGGGTCTGCGCTGAGGGGGGTACCCGGTGTAAGGTCCCGCCGGGTCGCCCCCCCTCCCGGAGCGCGGCGCCCCCACCCCCCGGAGCGCGGCGCCCCCACCCCTGGAGCACGGCGCCCCCACCCCCAGAGCGTGGCGCGGCCTCTTGGTGCGCCAAAATTTACTGTATAGGGGCACCAATTCCCCCCCCTGAACCGGGCACCAATGGAGCCCTACGCCTCTTGAACTACCAAGAAGGCCCTGGAAGACTGCCAGTCTTCCAAGGCAGTCCCACTGAGAGTGCTTTTTTGGTGCTCTAATTTAAGCATGATTGCGAAGAGAGGACTCTCTGGAGAAGACTCTGATGCTGGGAAAGAGTGAAGGCAAAAGGAGAAGGGGAAGGCAAAGGATGAGATGGTTAGACAGCATCACCGATGCAACGAACATGAAAATGAGCGAACTCAGGAAGATAGTGGAGGACAGGAAGGCCTGGCGGGATATGGTTCATGGGATCACGAAGGGTCGGACACGACTTAACGACTGAACAACAACAACAAAAGGGCCCAATCCTATCTAGCTTTCCAGCTCCGATGCAGCCTCAAGGTAAGGGAACAAATGTTCTCTTACCTTGAGGAGGCCTCCGTGACTGTCCTCTCATCACAGGATGCAGCTCACACTCTGTTGGTAAACCTGCATCAGCGCTGGAAAGTTGGATAGGATTGGGCCCTAGTTAGGTTAAATACTTCTAATTGCCATTCATTTCAATAGGAGACTGTAGGACATTCTTAAATCTCTCCCATTGAAGTTGGCTCAGTAGACTTACAATTATTTTTGTTGAAGCTACAGTGATAACTTTTTTAAAAAATTCCTGTAGTTTCTGAACTAGACAGTATCTTGTACACTAAGCCAGCTGCCTTCCAGGCTTTTATTACATTAGAATTGAGCTACTTTTACACATTAATCCATATTTTCTCTGCTTGAGAAGTGCCCTTAGAAATAAGAATCTCTTTCTCAAATTGCGGCTACCCGAGATGAAATCTCAACACTTGATACATTTTTTATGCTCTACATATTTTAATAGGTTTCCGACTATGGAAAAAAAATTAATCTCCTCTACCAAACACCTTTTTAGTGCTGTTTCACTTTTTCTGCAATATGTTTAATTTCCCAGTAGCAGTTCTTCTTAGTTAATATACTACCAGTGTAGAATTTATATTGTATCTGTGAAATGGCTCTTTGCCAACAAAATAATTTCTCTGCAAAAAAAAAAAAAAGTCAGTTAAGGTGTCCTAACAAAGGAATGTGATAATTGGCTTTAGTTTTTAAGAGCATAGATGTTGGGGGACACTGTAAAATTCTTTAGGCAATTGTATTTATTAGGCCTCTTCCCAGATTAAAGAAATCTTAGCTGATTTATCATACAAGTTTTATTCAATTCATAGATTAATTAATTGAATTTGCATACAGCTACATATTATTAAAACAACCGTGCTTAGGCAAAAAACCTTACATGTCTTGTTTTCAGATGGAACGTGTGTGTTCCATCATCTTTGAATCATGTGAGAGAGGAAAGGGGGAAGGGATTGTTTTTTTTTTTAAGATAATGCTTTTGCCATCTACAGGTTTTAAAAGTGTTCCATTAAAAATAATACTTCTCCTGTCCAGTTAACTGGGGTACCTTTTTAGCTGATCAAACTTGTAAAAATCATTTCACATTTATCATCATCAACGGTATTAATATACCACTTTTCAACAAAACAAGTTCACAAAGCAAATTAAAATCAATGGTTCCTTGTCTCAAGGGCTCATAATCGAAAAAGATGCAGAAGAAACATCAGCCACTGGAAAAGATGCAGTACTGGGGTGAAGAAGGACCACTGGCGTCACTGCAGGGGGGGCGGAGCTCTAAGTTCCGCCGCGATCCGACCCTCCGTTACACGGGTCTCCTGTGCATTGTTTTCACCACCTTGAATGGTTCCGAAGGCGAGGGGGCAGGGCCGCTTCGTTCACCCATGTAACGGAGGGTCAGATCACGGCGGAACTTAGAGCTCCACCCCCCTGCAGTGACGCCAATGTGAAGGACAGTTGCTGTCCCTCTGCTAAATATAAGGGGGGATATCATTTTAAAAGTGCCTCTTGCCCAATTAGCAGGAGTAAATTAACATTTTTTTTTAAAAAAATAGACTTCGATCCCATGCACACTTACTGTACCAGCGACTGCATTGTCCTATCCCCCCCCCCACAGATGCAGATGTGCTGCTGTGCAGTCTGCAACCTGTGGGGGGCAGCCCCAGAGGTCTCTTCTGGGTAAGGGAACATTTGTAAGGTCTCTTCTGGGTAAGGGAACACCATTTTCTGGTGTTGAGGATGCGTCCATTGCCTGAAGGGGATCTAGGACTTGGTGGATGCCAACTCCTTCCCCCTCCCATGTCCCTTCTGTGACCCTCCCATGTCATGCCCCAATCTCCTCTCTGTTTTGGCTTCTCCACTAGTGGAGTTGTGCCTCCGTGTGTGTGAGCAACATTGGTGTGACATTTTTCTGATGTTCTGTCACCATCTATGGTGCATCCATATATATATATATATATATAAGTAACAAGTCCTTGTATATGTTGTTCTGCCCCATCGTTCTGCATTATTATTAATTACATTTTAACCCACCTTTCCTCCAAGGAGCTCAGGGTGGTCTACCCCGTCCCACCCCCATTTTGTCTTCACAGCAACCCTGTCATGTAGTTTACCCTTCTTCATATTTATCAATGATTTTGCTATTGACATGTTGCTAATTTGCGATTAATGATATGTGTTTTCAGTTTGTCTTGCTCATATTTCACATACCCAAGGAGTGTTCAGTTGATACATCAGTGAATACCGAATTCCCCTCCCTACTAACATTCAAAGACTTTTATGTCCCTCTCTATGACCATCTCCAAGCACTTCCCTGATTCTTCTTGCTAATAGGACACAATCTTTCAACATTAAGGCTACATTTTCCCTTTGCTTCCTATTGCCACAGATCTCATACAATTTTATTGGTGTGGCTGTCTCCAGCTTTTTAATTTCCTTTCGCCCTGGGCCCAATTATTTTCTCATGTCAATAGCTCCAACTTTGAAAATTATTTAATAAAGCTTAGATGATCCAAGCTGCAGAAAAACCAAGATCCTTCAATGAGAGCCCAGTAATTTAGCAGTTATGCATTTTTTTTATCATATTAATTTCAGTGTGTGGGGGCAGAGAGTGTTCAGAGTAGAATGATAGCATCATACGTACATCCATTGTGAAGGTATTCTTGTTAAAGACTGAAAAGAGCACAAGAGCCAGTGTGGTACAGTGATTAGCATATTGAACTAGGATGAGGGTGACCTGGGTTCAAATTGTTAGTCAGCCATGAAGATAACCTGGTGACCGTAAGCTGGTCACTAATGGCCCAATCCTATTTGGACACCATGCCAATGGTGCACCAGTATGGCACAATGGCCATCATATCATATGCCTGTCAAGGCAACGTCAGTGTGACCTTGTACAATCATGGAGGAAAAGTCCATCACAGCTTACTAGCCATGATGGGGATAAGCAACCTCCTGGTTGTAGGAGTAGGTTTTCTTTGTGCCAGGTGCAAGGGAGTGGCAACTGGACACAGGTATCTTGTTGCCTTGTGCTCCCTGAGGCATCTGGTGGGGCCAGTGTGTGATACAGGAAGCTGGACTAGATGGGCCTTTGGCCTGATCCAGCAGTGTCCACGGAAACCCTGACACAGCCTGTCACCCAAGCAGTGGTGTCCTGATGTGATCATGAGATCAGGACGGTGGGCAAAGCAACACATCCAAGGCTTTCTTTATATGCCACTTTTGTAAAACCCATTCACACAAATTACTTCACAAGTTCGATTTACAAGGTCACAGCATTTACAAGTTTGATTTAAAAGGTTTGTCAATCAAAAACCTTGTTTGTTCATTAAGATTAAAAAGGTAAAGGTATCCCCTGACAATTAAGTCCAGTCGTGTTAGACTCTAGGGTGTGGTGCTCATCTCCATTTCAAAGCTGAAGAGCCAGCGTTGTCCGAAGACGCCTCCGTGGTCATGTGGCCGGCATGACTCTCCTTGCTGCAGCGCGTAGCATGCAGCTGGAACACGGAGCGCTGTTTACCTTCCCGCAAGCGGTACCTATTTATCTACTTGCATTGACATGCTTTGGAACTGCTAGGTTGGCAGGAGCTGGCCAAGCAACGAGCGCTCACCCCGTCGCGGGAATCGAACTGCTGACCTTTCGATCGACAGCTTATGGTTCAGCGGTTTAACCCGCTGCGCCAGAGAGTGGTAAATCAATAATAGCTTCTTGATTACACAGATGCTCACATGGGTGCCCTAAATAGAAGGGATCCCTCCGAGAACCCTCCCCACAGTCAGGGAAAACTACAGAAGACTGAAGTTTCATTTACCCATCACCTCCCTCCCTCCCTCCCTCCCTCCCTCCCTCCCTCCCTCCCTCCCTCTCTCTCTCTCTCTCTCTCTCTCTCTCTCTCTGTTTATTTAAATATTTTCCAATGTTATATTTTAAATGTGTTCTAAACATTTTGTGCCATTGTATCAAAACCGTGCAGAAGATCATGCAGTTTCCAGAAATTCAAATATTTTGGAATTTAAGCAAGTTACCCTCTTAATACTCTGTTGTTGCATCTTAAGTGGCCAGTTTTTTGGCACTGATTTATCACACAAAGTAAATTTCAAAGTGAATTTCGGGTTTCCTCCCAATGAGAACCATCTGATAATTTCAAAGGAAACCAAATGAGTTTCAATAAGAGGAGAGAGATTTCTCTGAAGAGATATGCAAATTCCCTGTTTCCCCCCATCCAATTGCCAATCTGACAACCCCTCTTCCACCCAGCAATGCTTCTTGCACAATAGTTGTGGATAGTATTGTTTTGGCATTGTATCATAGTATCATTGTGGTATTGCGGATAGTACAAAAGCGGGTGTGCAAGTCCTTGTGTGGCAGTAGACAGACCCAGCAACTGGCATTTACTTCCAGCTAATCTCGTCTGAAACCCTGACTGTTCCCTGGAAGGACAAGTACTGAGGCTGAAGCTCAAATATTTTGGCCACCTAATGCGAAGAGAGGACTCTCTGGAGAAGACTCTTATGCTGGGAAAGATTGAAGGCAAAAGGAGAAGGGGAAGGCAAAGGATGAGATGGTTAGACAGCATCACTGATGCAACGAACATGAAAATGAGTGAACTCAGGAAGATAGTGGAGGACAGGAAGGCCTGGCGGGATATGGTTCATGGGATCACGAAGGGTCGGACATGACTTAACGACTTAACAACAACAAATCTCGTCTGAAACTGGGTTTAAACTGGGAAGAAGTTTCACGAAAACCATAAGGAGGCTGCAGTGGGGAAACCCCCTTCCATGTGTAATGGAGAGCCCCCAAATCTCTGGGGATTCTCTTAAAAGCAGGACAGTCGTGAAGACTGGTGGTCTGGGAAGGTGGGGCAACCAACTCGCTCTCTCTCAACAGAACTGAGATCAGGCAGGTTAACTACAGGGCTGGGTGAGGCAACCGCAGGCTGACTGGGGAGGGGCCGCCCACTTCTCTCCCACTAGCCCACTTCTCTCCAGTCCACTTCTCACCCACTTCTCTCCATCCACACCCCTCCACTGCTCCTCTTTCCTCTCCCTGGATTTGAAAAGGAAGAGTGGGAGGAGCAGAGGCTGGCGCATCACCAGGGAAGAGGGGGCAGCATGGGGCACACTGCCTCAGGTGCGGGGAGGTCTTCTTGGGCCAGCCGTGGCTAATTTGTATCAATTGAGTTTTATTGTATTAAAAGGGCGAAGAACACCACGGCAAAAGGAACAAAGTAAACAGGCCAAAAATATAGCACTTGGGAATCACAGAGAGAAAAAAAGACAGTTTGAATGGGCAGGATGGAGAAAGGTGGTACGGAGGTTAAAGGCAGGCTGAGAACAAGAACAGAACTCAGGGTCGGGAACTTTCCCTACCCTAAGTACTCACACTAGTCCAGGATCTTGGTTCTCTTTCCTCAATGGGCTTTCCTTATATTTCCTTGTACTTTTCCTCTCCTATAGACCTTTGTGAGTGCTCAGTCTGAACTTGGCTATTTTAGGTGCTGGTTTTTGCTGTAGATGCTTTCTCTGTAGCTTTCATCTTTTCCTCTCCCTCTGCAATAAAACCAGGGGAGGGGGGAATAGGCATTTCTTTCATTTTGTATTTGCTTCGTCAACAGTTCTTCACTGTCAATATCAGGCACAACTAGCGCTAAGCTAAACTGGGAGTGAGAGAGTGAGGTTTCGTGAACGTTTTCTCAAACAGCACATCCCTTTTTTTCCAGTTTGGGCAGGAGAGGGCATTGAAAGATATGGAAATGTTCACTGTGAGAGTTCCTAACTGTTTTTTTTAATTGTGGTATTTATGTGTTTTTTTTAAAAAAAAATCGAGGTTAGTAGGCTTAGAAGTAATTTCAGTGTTCAGGAGTGGAGCTTCAATGGCCAGCATTTCTCTTTGCTATTCCTGTGACAAGCAAAATGAGAATAATTAGGCAGCATGAGCAAAGATAGGTAAATTTGACTAATGAAAATAATTTATACAAGTTGTAGAAGTCACCTTTTGCCACAACATTTGGATTACCTTTATATCAAATTTTAAACTTTTGTTTATCACACGGTATACAAGCCCCCCCCCCTTTTTTTAATATAGTACAGCAATACTTGACTTTTGTCCACTTGACTTTCGTTGCTTTGCTCATTCGGCCGTTTTCAATTATAACCACATTTCAGTTTTTTTCCATGTGTTTTTCTCTTTTGTCCGATTTCATTGCTCGTGGTTGGTTGACATTTTACAGAAAAGACCCTGCACGTGCGCCCCATTCTCCGCTAAATGGAGGCCCAGAGAACGTAAAGGTCAGAACTTCGGTAAAAGCCACCCCACCCTTCTGGTTCCAAACTGTAATTGTGAGGAAACCAATATTGTGCGATATGTGAGTCCAGTGGCCGAGCATCACGTTTCAGTTCGCATCATGTTTCTGTTTATTAAGGGACGAAAAACACTGGGGCACCATTGCAGTCCGACTCCTCAAGGACACTTCCGGTCTGTCCTTGCAACGGTTTTTCTCAATGGACAGAGGGCTTTCACCATAGAGACTGTGTAGCCTAGAGCAACGCCACTCTACAAAATCACTTGGACCAATGATTCTGGTTTCCCCAGTTTTTCAAACAGTGTGCAGCTCTTTCCCTTCAGAAGTCGGGATGAATGTGATCAGCATTGTATCTCCCCCCCCCCCCCCAATTACTGGAAAAGCCATGTTTTCAAGGTTCATTTTTAAAACATTGTCCACATTGAATTTGCAGGCCAAAATTAATTTGCAAGCTAAATAAGGCTATGCTTTGACATGAATGAATGAAGAAGATGTTGCAAAAATTTATACATGAAGATCAATGTGGTTTTCTACCAAAAAGACATTTGAGGGAGAATGTAAGAATTGTTCTAGATATGTTGGAACATTTTGACAAACGTATAGATAAGCAATTAGCATTAATATTTATAGATGCTGAAAAAAGCTTTTGATAATTTGAACTGGTCTTTTTTATTAGAAGTTTTACAAGAAATGGACTTCGGGGAAAACTTCAATAAATGGATAAATTCAATTTATGTGACACAAACTGCAAGAGTATTAGTGAATGGTGAGCTGACTAAGACATTTGAAATTCAAAAAGGTACGCGACAAGGATGTCCGTTATCATCATTGCTGTTTATATTGGTGTTAGAAGTTTTGAATAGAAATATTAGACAAGATGAAAGAATACATGGTGTGAAGATTAAGAAATAAATATTCAAGTTAAGAGCCTTTGCGGACGACTTGGTATTAATGCTGGAAAATCCGTTAAAAGATATAGAGTTGTTGATGAGTAAATTAAAAGAATTTGGATCTCTTGCAGGATTTAAAGTTAATAAACAGAAGACAAAAATAGTGACTAAAAATATGAAGATTCAAGATCAACTGAAACTGATGAATAAAACAGGATTTAAGGTGGAAAAAAAAGTTAAATATCTTGGAATTGTATTGACAAGTATGAATTGTACATTATTTCAAAATAATTATGTTAAAGTATGGAATGAAATTAAGAAAGATCTGTTAAGATGGGAAAGATTGAAATTGTCTTTACTAGGAAGGATATCGGTGATTAAGATGAATGTATTGCCAAAAATGATGTTCTTATTTCAAACGATACCAGTGATTATATCTGATGCACCATTTAAAGAATGGCAGAAAGACATTTCTAAATTTATTTGGCAAGGGAAAAAACCAAGGGTGAAATACAAGATTCTTCAAGATGCAAAAGAGAGAGGAGGATTAGGACTACCGGATCTGAAAGTATATTATGCAGCATGTTGTTTTGTGTGGTTGAAAGAGTGGGTGTATTTACAAAATAGAAGATTATTGGAGTTAGAAGGCTCTGACTTGAGATTTGGTTGGCATGGGTATTTGTGGTATGATAAAGTGAAAGCAAATTTAGAATTTAAAAATCATTATTTTAGACATGCATTATGGAGAATTTGGAATAGATATAAAATGAGGTTTTATGAGAAAGTACCATTATGGGTTGCACCATATGAAGCACACTTTGGTGGAAGTAGCGTGCCAAAAGAGAAAGGACTACTGTACAGAAATTTATTAATTTTTTCACAAGGAGACTGTACAATGAAGTCAAGAGAAAAACTAATGGAAGAAGACTTTAATTGCCAATGGTTTGTATATGCTCAAATTTTGGAGAGATTTAAAGTGGACAAGAAGGCATATGGATTTGTAGAAGAAGAATCAATATTGGAGGTACAATTAAAATCTGAAGACCAGATAATTTCAAAAATGTATAAATTGCTTTTGAAGTTTGAAACAGAAGAAGAACAGGTTAAAGAATGTACGATTCATTGGGCGAAAAATGTAGGTCATGTTATTTTAATGGACCAATGGGAACAACTATGGTTAAAACAGTTGAAATTTACGTTAAATGTTAATATTAAAGAAAATATGTATAAAATGATATATAGATGGTATATAACCCCAAGCAAATTAGCAAAAATGTATGAGAAGGTGACGAATAGATGTTGGAAATGTAAAAAGCAAGAAAGAACTTTTTACCATATGTGGTGTACATGCCCCCAAGCAAAGAAGTACTGGACTCAGATTCATAAACAGATTGAGTTGATTTTAAAGATTAAGGTTCAAATGAAACCGGAAACATTTTTGTTGGGTATGTGGGAGGATCATGTAGGTGAAAAATTTCAAACTTTGTTTTTATATATGATAGCTGCGGCAAGAATTTTATATGCACAATATTGGAAGAATTCGGAGATACCTTCGCTGGAAGATTGGTGGCTGAAAGTTTTGGACTATGCTGAAATGGATAAACTTACAATTTTAATTAAGGAAAAGTCAGTTAACTTTTTCGTGAATAATTGGAAACCATTTATTGACTTTTTAAGAGAGAGAGAGAGGAATGATGTGATGATATGTGGATTTAATGAATAGAATATGGGTGTTGTTTTGGCTTAGTTGGAAATTATATGTAGAAAATAGTGAATAGTATGCTAGTAGGATGTATTGCTTCGCGCTTGCTATAACTTTATGAAATATGTATTGTTTTTATGTTTTAATATATCAATAAAATATAAATAAATAAATAAAAAGGCTATGCTTTGACATTCGTCCATTTATTTATTTTTACTTTCATCCATGCTCTGGTCCCTAACCAGATGAAAGTGCAAGGTATTGCTGGATATAGTACTAGCTGACACCTCAATAGGTCAGCCCACCAATATTCTTCTGAACTAAACCTGAGCCAAATCTTCAAATGGATGAAAGTTCCGCCTAAATGTGGGGTGGGTTCAGGGGTGCAAGGAGCAAAAATACCTGCCTCCGTCTGCAATTTTGGGAATGAATTTGTGATTTAGGGGTTGGAAGGACTTACCAGTGATTTTTTCAGTAGACGAAGAATGCATGGAGGGCACCAAAACCCTGCCTGAAAGTCCTGTCCCTGACAAGTGACAATGCATTTCTAAGCCCAGCCATGAGCCACCACAAGTGCAGCATTTGCTGTTGCAGATAACTGCAGGGGCAGACAGACACATGTGGAGGCTTGGAGCAGGGCTTAGGACTTAGGAGGCACCTCATTGGGAGTGCGTCAGCATGTGGGGGCAGCCTTGATGATGATGCATTCTAGCTCCCCCCCCCGATATTCTTTTCCACAAATATATGAAAGTCTGCACAGGACTAGAGTTAGGGCGCAATCCTGTCGAAAGATAGAACGGCGGAGTGAGCACTTTGCTGTTCTAAGTCATCTGAACATGCCGTAAAGCACGTTTGCGACGACGTTAGAGTAAGGGCGGCCGGCACAGAGACCGGCCACCGTCACTTCGCCACTGGATTGTCCCTATGGCTGCCGTAGAAGGTAAATGATCCCCCGGCGGGGGCAGTCCAAGTGGAGAGGGAGGGGGGCCATTG
Organism: Plestiodon gilberti rubricaudatus; assembly: GCA_026170595.1. NCBI lineage: Eukaryota > Metazoa > Chordata > Lepidosauria > Squamata > Scincidae > Plestiodon > Plestiodon gilberti. The sequence goes on from JANXHW010000001.1 coordinate 11,050,181, forward strand.
GCTAAGGTGGCCCAGGGGGCGGGGCAAGGATGGCAGCCACCATATCCCCTTCCCTTTCCTGGGCCGGCACGGCCTTTACGCAGCCTCTTCCAACTTCCGCAAGCTAAATAGCTGGCGGAAATCCGAGGAGGCCCATTGGGACCTCCCCGCGTTACACCGGGGGAAGAGGACAAACGTCCCCTTCCCCTGAGGAGACCGAGGAGACCTCAGGGAATGGAGATAGGATCCGGCGGGTGGCCTGGGCCGCCCACCGGATACTTACACATGATTGGGCTGCCCACCTTTGATCAAAGGGGAAGGGAAAAAAGGAGGAATTGCATATGTGTATCTCCCATTGATCCCTTAAAGAGCCAATCCACACAGTAGGGATTAGAGAATGAGGTGGTTGATCAAGGAGTTTGGCTCATATAACTTCACATTGCAGGGGGGGGGGAAATATTCTCCCTTGAAAAAGGGAAACTCTGCTTGCAGTGAATTAGTTAGTACATTACGGAGAGGACTATGCTGAACCATTCTCTCTGTCCTAGTTTTCTACATCCTGGGAGTTTCAATATGTGGGAGTGATCCAAAGCAACCCCCCCTTCAATCTGAAGTGGTATACTCCATAATGTTACCACCGCAGACTTTTACCAGCTCATTCTGGACATGTGTTGCCAGCAATCTCCTGCATGTTTCCACCTATTTTCCCTTCCTCTCCCATTCAAAGTTGACTCTCAGCGCAAAGATGCAGAAAAACACCAGCAAAGAGCCACCAGAAAAGACACTGTGCTGGTGTGAGAGGGGAGCAGTTACTCTCCCCCTGCTAAATATAAGAGGAGCACCCATTGAAACAGTGCCTCTTGCTGTCTCCCACCAGCCCCCTGATTGTCAATGTCAGGGTTACAATGCTTGGCATGAACAGGCAGCCTTCCAAATGCCAGGAACTCTCTGTCCATGGGCTGATTGTTGCTAGTGCCTCTAGAATTCTGTGCGAAAGTTTGCAATGTTAACATCAATCTACTGGTGTGAATACATTCTGGTGTACGTGCTATGTTTTGCAGATACTACCACAGCTATTCAGGATATAACTAATATCCCTGAATAAAAGGTATAAAATTATTCACCCAGATGGAAACTGCTTCATGCACGAATGCTTAAAACTTTTCCTAGGCTTTTTACCATGTCTAACAGCGCAATTCCATGCATATCTCTTCAGAAGGAAATCCCACTGAGTTCAATGGGGCTTACTCCCAGCTTGTGTCTACAGGATTACAGCCTAAATGTCTTTGTTTTTCCTTTGTCAGAATATTGTTTAAGTCCTTTAACTAAAGGGGTATACACACCCACAATGATTTTTTTTTTCTAGTGACGGGGTTTAAAATAGGCTCAGTGGGTCGGCCAAACTTTAATTTCCTCTGGAGAGGCTAAACTAACCTCTAACCTACTTGGGGAAAACAAACCCCACATTAAACCTGCATTTAATGGCAGGTATTGAGGACAGGGAAGTAAATCCTCACTAGGTTATGAGTGCCTCCTCAGCATAGAAACAGAAATGAGCGGAAGAGAAAAAAAAATATGCTTATTTAGCCTATATGCAATCCAAACATGATTAGTCAAAACTGGTCCCATTGACGTAAACACAATTGCAAGACAAGACATGTGGGATGCTCTGATCCTTGTTAATCTCCTCTGTCATCCTTAACAATGTACCACTACTCAGAAGTACGTCCCATTGACTTCAATAGGACTTACTCGCAGGTCAGTGTGTACTGTATAGGATAGTAGCCCCAGAGGGATTTTTTTTCTCCTGACAGGGCTCTTGTGTTTTTAACCAGCTGCAAAGCATGCAGGCATTCAAGAGGGAAGGTGTTTGCCATCCCTGAAGCTTGTGAAAACTCTGGTACTCCTCCATAAAGATACGGAAGAGTTGCCGGGAAAAGGCCATTCCCATTTCCAGGTCTTTACCCACCCTGCAGCATTTCTTGGGTCCTTTTGGGCTTCCACCTCTCTTCCCACTTCTACGACCACCCAGTCCTGCTGGGGTCCTGGAGGTCTACTGTGTTTGTATCTCAGTGACCTTTGGTCAAAAAGAAACTATGGGGCAGAGGTATGAACAGAATGCCGATCCCGTGCCTTTAGCGCAGGGTTCGTCTTTGGCTGGCCCCCTCCTGCAGATTGGTGACCGGTGAGGGGGAGGGGTGTCCAGGGCCTTACCTGGTCGCCCTGCAGACCTTGTGGTCATTCTGCATGTTCCTGCTGGTGAGCAGCTTCGAGTGGGCTGTGTAATGGTGGCCACGCCTGGGAAGGGGGAGAGAATTTTGGCGGAGCCACCACCATCGAGCTCTCCCTCTTCCCAGGCCCGACTGTCCAATTCCCACTCCCAGAATGCCCCATTCCACCTTCCCTCTGCCCCTCTGCCACCCAGTGTTAGAACATACCTGTCGGGTGCTCCGTTGCATCTAGGATGGGTGGAGTGGTGCCGGCCTCAGTGCTGGTGCTACCTACTCACCGGATGCTGCAAATGTGCTTTGAGACACATTTGTAACACCCTAGACCGGGGGAGTGCACGCTAGAGGTAGACTGGATTGCACTGTTAGTCGATGTCAGTGGTGTATAGACACCTATGGGGAACATTTTGAGTACTTGGTCTAATCCATTAACGATCAACTGCTTCTGTGTATACCATATGCAGTATAAGTGTGAATTATAGCACAATCAATTTGACACTATAAAATGTGTGTACATTTTCTTGAGACACCTTTATATACAGTACTCTCTCTCTCTCTCTCTCTCTCTCTCTCTCTCTCTCTCTCTCTCTCTCTCTCTCTGTGGGTGTGGTGGGTGAAAGAGTGGGTACAAATAAGGGCCCTTGAAACAGCCCCCCCCATTTTTATATGTTTTTTGGTTTTTTTTTGTTTTTAAATTCCTTGGCCCATTTGGCCTGGGAAAATTAAAACTGCACTGAAAGGGACTTTTTTGATTGCCGTTTCCATTTGTTCAGAGCCATTGCACACCATTATAATTGTCATGTGGAAAGCTGTTCTGCCTGCTCACACATCCCACTCAGACACAGGGCTACTGAACTTTTTCCTTAAGCATTTCTTCCACATAAAGTCCTGGTCTTTCCTTGGCTCTTTGCAATCCTTCCGCCAGCATAGAAAACAGACCCCTGTGGCCTGGGAAGAAACGATCCCTTTCCTCAGATGCTTCTCCCCTGGTATTAACAAACAGATACTGGGGAGGGCAGCCTAGAGATATTGGATGAAACCATTTTATTCCTAAACTGTTGTGCTTTTTTAATGACTCTTTTACTTACTACTGCTGTTTGTTTTGCTTTGTGGCTGCTTTTGCAATGGTTGTAATACTGTACTTTGTAAGCCACTTTGTCATTTACATTCAAAACATCAGATACAAATGTATTAAATAAATACATCCCCAATAAAATGTGTTGATGACAGTCCATGAATTGGGTCAGTTTTGGAGCGCCAGGGCCATGTTGATAGGAGATGAGGAAGGGGTGGGGGGTGGGCCTCAATGGCTTGGAATGGGTCTGGGGGCAAAAAAAGCTGTATTCATCAAAGACATAAACTCCCCCTCAAAATAGCTGAGGGAAAACAGTCCAACCTTACCCCTTCTGTCCCCCCCAAGCCAAAAAAAATAAATGAATGTTGGCCAGATCACTGTTTTCCCTGTCAGTTGGTAACTCGATGTCTGCTCTGGTTATCATCTCTTGGGTGTCTGTGGCTTCTGAGACCCCCACTTGACACTGGCAGGTCCCTGTGGAGTGCGGGATGCCAGCCTGGCAGTCTTTCTGCATCCTTCCTGTGGCACTGCCCTCTTTCTGAGTGCCACCTTGAGCTTCTTTTCGGCTGCTCTCCTCCCTCTGACACCAGCCCCATCGCCCCCCCCCCGCTGCAGCTGTCTCCCGTTTCCCTAGCAACCTGGCAGGGGGTCTGAAATTTAATCTATGCAGCATCCTTCCCACTTGGGCTTCCTTCTGCTTGCTTCAGCAGCCTTCCTTGCTGCAAGTCGCTCAAGCCAGGCACTGCTTCTTTGCCACAAGCATGAAGGATGAGAGTGCAAAATGCCAGTGGGCGCCTGGAAGAACACACACCGCTCCCTCCCCTCAAAAAAAAAAAAAAATCAGGATGTGATCGACTTGTCACCAGATATTACCAGAAGCAAAACTGTGCAGGCAAATTTGGAGGTGCCTGCTAGGGAGAACAATCAGGGGTGTGTGTGTCAAGGGAAACAAAAGGAACTTCCAAAATAGCAGCAGATTTGGGAATAGAGGGTTAAATCTTTTTAATTCTCTCTATGGAAAGGTCATCATCACTGATGATTCCAGCAGTGCCTTGTAAGTAGTTCTGAGCCAAATTCACTCCCCCCCCCCATTTTCACCACTCCATTACAAGCAGCAAATATGGAGGGGGGGCTTATTGTGATTTTTCAGAGGGGCCAAATGGGGTTTGGTAGTGGTAGAAGTGGTAGTTCTCTCAGCCTAACCATTACATCATATTTGCTTTCCCTAGAGTTGGGATACACGCAAGGACTTTTCTAGCTACAAATACTAGCTCATGTTTCGTTCTTCTGCAGGAGCAATGGGGTGAATTTGTTGCATTGATTGATGCAACAGAACTCAGTACAGCTAGACTCAATTGGTCCCTCCCTGTACTGTTATAGTGCAGAGAAAAGAAACCTGAGCCAGTGGATGAGATCTATCCAGAGACTTGATCAAAAGTCGAGACTGCTGCAAACTTATAGAATGCCAGGGTCTGATGAAGCGACTTTCAGATCTATGGCCAGATAATTTATTATTCCAATTTAGGTGTATGGGGTGTACCAAAGACCTCCTCTGAGGCAGCATGCCAGATGCTGTCTAACTAACCTAACCCAATGATGTGCCAGCCTCTGCTCCTCCCACTCTGCAATATTCTGGCTCAGAACCCTCCACATTTCCTCTTCTTTTCTGTCCCCCTCTTCCTCTTCCAATCGAGGACATTTATGGAGGAAAAGACCATCACAGGTGATAAGCCATAATCAACCTCCTGGCTTTAGAAGTAGGTTTTCTCTATATTGCCAGGTGCAAGGGAGTGACAACAGGAAACAGGTTATCATGTTGGCTGTGTGCTCTTGGAAGCATCTGGTGGGGCCACCGTGAGATACTGGACTAGATGGGAAGCTGGACTAGATGGGCTTTTGGCCTGATCTAGCAAGGCTCTTCTTATGTTCTTATGTTCTAGGCTGGTCTGGTCTTTGACCGTAATAAAGATATTGATTGATGTTCTAGGGCAGTGATGGAAAACCTTTTTGAGCCCAAGTGCCCAAACTGCAAACCAAAACGACTTATTTTTTTCAAAGTGCCAACACTGCAATTAAACCTGAATAACGAGGTTTTAGTTTAGAAAAAAAACAATTCGTACAGTTTTTCAAACTAATTAACAGCTTTTGTTTAAAAAGAAAAACACAATAACAGAGCTTTCCATTAAACATTTTTAAACAATTGTGACCCCCCCCAGCCCCGTTGCACGCTAAGTGTCAGCTCCGCTCCTAAAAATGTTTAGCAGCATGACAGGCCGGTGCTGTGTTGATTCCTGGCGATATCCTGTAACTCACACCATCAGAGCTGATGTGGGGGGAAAACCCTCATTTGCAGATGCAGGGGGTGGAAGCTGGCCGGGTGTAACGGAGGTGTCTTGGCAGGGCTGTTTCCTGGAACAGACACTGCGGTCCTGGGTGCAAGCCCAGTTCTCTCTCTAAGTGGAATGAGACCCCCACCCCACTGAGACACACACCTTGAAAGATCCCCCTGCTTTGATCCTCCTCCGCTCTGTCTTTGGAAGAGATCCGCTCTCGAATGCAGGGGTCTTCAAATCCAGCCCCCAACCAGCCTCCTGGCTGGGCAACTCACAATATCGCCAGCGGGTGGAAGCCGCACCGCTCCATCGCTGCCAGCCCACAGCCAGGAGGCAGAAAACTACATCCCCCAGCAGCCTCCGGGCCCCTCCTGAGCATTGCCGAGATCTGGGCGGCTGGCCCTCGGCAGCGGGTCAGATTTATGATGTGGCCCTCATGCCAAAACATTTGGAGACCGCTGAACTCGCAGGTTCTTTTGGATCAGGCCCGCATGCGGGAAGGCTCCTTTTCAGCTGCAAAATCCAGCTCTCTTGCTGACGATTTTTACACTGACAACAATTCAAACAGTAAACAATATCAAAGAGGGAGCATACATTCAAAAGACAAGGTGCACCCTCTTCCAGTTCCAGGAACAGTCCCAGGCCTATTGTCCTCCAGGGTCCCTCCTCCATCCCGCTGTTTTTTGGCCCCTTCCAGCCCTCTCTCCTCCGGCTTTTTCACTGTCCCTGTCAAAACTCCCAGCACAGAAATGATATTACTGTATTTAGGAGCGGATGCACGGACTCACTCTGCGGCTTCTATGAGGCTGATTTTCTCTCCTTCCTACTGCAGCGAGTAGTGACCAACTCGGACCGTGGCTCTGATGCTGGGCGCGCGCGTGTCGCCTCTAGACGACGACGCTCTCGGACTCGAAAGCAGCCTGGAGCGCCTGGCCGCCCGCAGCCTGCTTTTGAGTCCGAGAGCGTCGTCATTGAGAGGCGATGCGCGCGCGCCCAGCGTCAGAGCCGCGGTCTGAGTTGGCCACTACTTGCTGCAGGGGGAGGGAGAGAAGACCACCAGCCCCATAGAAGCCGCAGAGAAATGTGGGAGATGTAGTCCTCGGGAGCCGACGCCGTGACTACAGTGTATGACTGTAGTCACGGCGTGCCCACAGAGACGGCTCGGCGTGCCGGCAGCGGCACGCGTGCTACGCGTTCGCCATCACTGTTCTATGGCATGGAAGGAGGAAGAGGCGCAGTGGAGGCAAGTAGGCGGATAGAGATGAACATTATTCACCAATCTGCCACCTGAGGCAACTGCTTCAGTTGACCTCATAGATAGGCCGGCACTGTGGGTGTAGGGTAGGACATTTGGACAAGCCACATTGCATGACATTTTGTAAAACTGGTAAGGAGAAACCAGCATTAGGAACAGGTGTCAGTGAAAAAAGATGATTGCTCAGCTCGCTGTCCTCTCTGCTGGCTGTGCAGATACCCACTCATATCCCCCCCATTAGCTGTGCATGGTGGGCTCAATGCATTGGTCCATCTGGCACAGTGCTGTTGATGCTGACTGACAGTGGCTCTCCAAGGTTGCAGACTGGACTTTTTTTTCTCCGCCCTACCTGGAGATTCAGAAATGGGAGCGGCGACCTTCTGCATGCAAAGCAGATACTCTCATACTGAGCTATGGCCCTTCCCTAAACAGCATGATTGACTGAGAGGCGAGAAAGCAGGAAGAACCTGCAAAAGTCTCAGATGGGTTCTTCCTCCCCCCCCTCAGCTAATTGGGTTGTTCCAAATCCCAGGGACCTTCTGGACACAGAGGATCCTTGAGAACAAGTCCTCATCTGCCCGCTCACTCGCTTATCTGGCTGGGTGAAAACCAGGCTGGGTGAAAACCAGACAGATAAGCTGGTGAATGAATGGGGGATTTTTTTTTTCTGTGTGTGTGTTGGGGGGGGGGGAGGAGAGCATAGCTATATGGAAATGTCTGACTGTACATGCACTTTGTGCATGCACAAGGGTTTTTCTCCCATTGCTCGCCGCCTGGTGCTGCCCTGCTCTTGTATGATATTTGATTCTCTCTTATTTCTTACCCTCTCGTTCCAGCTGAGTCACATCTTGATTCCTGATTCCATCCTAAAGCATGTGCTTCACTTTCCCTGCTCATCCACAATCTGTGCACCATGTGCACTGAATGAGATGGCATGGCCCTGCCACACAGGACATGTAAAATCACCCAGGGATTGGTCCTTCTTAAGCAGGACTCAGTGAGAGCCTCTATCTAAGCAGCAACACTTTGCTGCAAAAGGAAAGTCAGTATTGGAACTTACTATGCAAAATGCATGCTGAGGATGATAGTGCACAAAAGTCTGCTAAAAATAATCAGCATTCCCAAAACTAATCTAATTGTATCAGTTGGCAGCTGGGACACACTGTCACTATTACAAGGGGGTTGGAGTGACAAAGATAAACCTCAGGCTAATTTACTGAACAAAATCCGTCAGCTTGAGTAAGGCTTTTTGTTTAAAAATTGGGTAATGACAATCTGAGTTTCTAATGGTTTAAATTATGCATCCGTAAGAGGAACTGGATGTGTCTTCGTTTAGTTAGAGCGTAATTGCCATCTCCATTGGTGATGGCAGGATGTGCCAACATTGGTGATGGATAAAGAAAAGCCTTCAAAATTCCTCTGTGTGACAGTCTGGAAAAAATCCACAGTTGCTTATATATTTTTTTGAGAATAGCATCTGGTACCATGTCTTTTCTCCCATGTCTTTTTTTTTTTTTTTTTTGACAACAAGTAACAACAAATAGGTTTCCTCCAATCATAAATTTTGAGGGAGACAGTCATTACTGACTAATAAATTCCAAACTTTTTTTCTTTCTCCAGGATGCATATCTCAAGTATAAAAGTTCCTGAAGGAAGAAGGTGAAAGCAAGAGCTGCGCACAAGACCAGCAGAATCACATGTTACAATTCTTGTAACAATTCCCAGATTGCAGGTGATAGCTTGTATACTTGAATAGAGCTCTCTGCATATAGATAAGCTTGTATACTTGAATAGAGCTCTCTGCATATAGATAAGCTTGTATACTTGAATAGAGCTCTCTGCATATAGATAAGTGGCATGGGATGGAGAGAGTGGATAGAGGGAAATTCTTCTCCCTCTCGCACAACACCAGAACCAGGGGACATGCACTAAAATTGAGTGGAGGGAGAGTTAGAACAGACAAAAGAAAGTATTTCTTCACCCAGTGTGTAATTGTGGAACTCCTTGCCACAGGATGAGGTGATGGCACCTGGCCTAGATGCCTTTAAAAGGGGTTTGGACAGATTCATGGAGGAAAAGACCATCACAGGTTACAAGCCATAAGCAACCTCCTGGCTTTAGAAGTAGGTTTTCTCTGTGCCAGGTGCAAGGGAGTGACAACAGGATACATGACATCTTGTTGGCTGTGTACTCTCGGAGGCATCTGGTGGGGCCACTGTGAGATACAAGAAGCTGGACTAGATGGGCCTTTGGGCTGATCCAGCAAGGCTCTTCTTATGTTTTGGAAAAAGATTCCAGATTTTGTCCTCAACATTCATGCAAGTAAGTCAAGTCTTTGTCAAATTATTTTTAAAGAGAATTTGATTCAGAAACAAATTTATCCAGTTTTAATGTGCAAAGTGTTGTATTTCTGCTTTTTTCTTCTTATGAAACTGGAATCTGACCAACGGTGATGGGAATGTCTTTGCATATTTCAATTATTTTAATCCAATAATTGGATTAAAATTAAATTGGATTTAAATATTATCTACGGAAGATTAGTGATTGCCGACATTGTGCTTTTAGGTACAGTCTTTAACAAGTGACTGAAAGAGACTTCCAGAAAAAAGGAGGTTAAATCATTAATATAAAGTTATAAAGTTATCGTTTTTCTCATTTCTTGTATAAAGCTGTCAATGGCTATCGTAAAATTTAAAAACGTATTGAAATATATATTTCTGCAATCTGATTTGTCCTTTCCATCAGATGTTACATTTGTGCTGCGGGATTACAATATTTAACTGAACCACAAGTGTGAAAATTGCTTCCTTCAATAACGTATTGAGTATCCAATTAGGAAAACACTGACATGTCTTCAGTTTCTACAGATACCCTCTGTGGTTTTGGATAGATGATGTAAGACCATTCTTTTTGACCAAAGGCATTGAATACATGATGAGGGCATTGAGGATGTGATGCCTCATTATCAGTTGCAATGTGTTTCCTATAAGGAGCTAGGACATAAATACATGGATGATTTTCTTGAACACGTGAAGCTGCATTTTACTGAGCAGAAAGAGCTTGGACTTTGAACTCTGTCATCAATTGCAGGGGACAAGAAGGGACATGCTTCCCTATTGCAATTGTATCTTTCTCCCTCTGTAGATGTTCCCTCTCCTGAGAACATGCTAGTCCCACACCAGGGACGTGCAGTCACTAGAGGCAGGGGAGGCAGACCCCCCACCTGCACGTCAAATGTCAACGTTACGTGATGACGTGCGTTGGTCGTGGGAGGGGGAAACCCCGGGCCTGGTCTCGGCAGGAGAGGGCATGTGGAGACCCCCCCCCCGGATTAAGCCCGGGAACGAGGTGGCCACGGTGTGAGTCCAAGATTAAGCCAAGACTCACCCGGACATGGGACACCCGCCAGTATTAAGCCTGGGAACGAGGTGGCTGTGGGTGGTGGTGGTGGTGGTGGACTGGCGTCTCCCAGCCATGGACGGGAAGGCCTCCGGAGGCCAGGTCTACATGCCAGGATTAAGCTCGGGAACGAGGTGTCTCCTGGGGGGTTTCTCATGCCCCCTCCTGCCGAGACCAGGCCTGGGGTCTCCCCCTTCCACAACCAACACACATCATCATGTTACGTTGACATTTGACGTGCAGGTGGGGGTCTGCCTCCCCTGCCTCTAGTGACTGCACATCCCTGTCCCACTCCCAGTCATGACGCACATAGCAGGCCTGCTACTGCTGTCTCTATGGTCAATGTTTGTCCACAGAGGCAAATGCTGAACATGGAGAGAGCGGGAACAAGCCTAAATGGTGGGGCCATCATGAGTATTTCTGAGAAGTCTCTCACACCTTCTCTTCCTCAGAACTGGGAACATCTGTAGAGGGGGTTTGTGTTGCACTTTTTAATTATAAACTGATTTTGGAGTCAAAGTTAGCTGAAAAGTAGTGTATAAGTACACAATCATTTTCAGTCAATATACACAGAGTCCCATTTTACAGCTCAGATAATGGGCTGTGTTATAATGATTGGTCTAATGCTCTTTACTAAGCTGACGAAGCTGCAAAAACCAGGTTTGCCAAGTTGAAGGCCAACACACTCAGTACATTGGACCCATGTGTTCTTAGAGGTGTTATCAAATTTGAAAAAGGGCAGAAGGGCTCAAAAAGAAGGGATAGGTTTCTGGCACAAGTCGGTGTAGCCGGGATCCCCTCCTCCCTCCCCCCCCCCACCCACAACACACCTCTGCCGCAAACTTACTGATGCTGATGGAGGCCTCTGGAGCCTCTGCTGTGTGTGCCACACCACTGAAGCAGCAGCTGGTAAGACACGACAGTGGCATGGCGTTTGCGCTGCCAGAAAGCGCCCTGTGCTTGCATTCTGGCAGCGCAGGACGATCATAGCATTGGGCCCACCAACATATCAAGAGCATTGGGAACCTCTTGCCTACATCTTTTCCAAAATATCCTTTTCTCAGCCCCAAGAAATGGAGTTGCCCTCTTGGAATGAGGGTGAACGTGGGGCACCTGCCACAGGGGCATTTTGCCACAGGGGATTTTGCACTTTGCCATGTGTGTCCTACGTGAAGGTGTCTTGGGCTGCAAGCCTAGACACACTTACTTGGGAGTAAATCCCATTGAACTCACTTGGGCTGACTTCTGAGTAGACATGCATACTGGGAGTGTTGGGATGCATAGAACTGCAGTGTGAGAGAACCTATTTGCCTTTGTAGGCTTACAACTTCACAGTCATCGCATTGTGTGTTGTTCCCAAAGGAGGTTTTGCAGTCGATGCCTATTACTTATTGGCTCATTATGGGCAAGATTTGCTTCCAAACACTCTGTCTAATTTCATATTCAGCCTTATGAGGACATCAGGAGGAAAAGAGAGAAAGAGCGCACACTTCTCTCTCATGCGAGCTGCTGTCTCTCTAGGATCCTTAATGGCAATGCCTGTGAAGATTCGAGTACCGAACGCATCCAGGGAACTTTAATGACACCGGCTTGCTGTTCTATTTGCTATAAATGAGAAAAGCAAGCTTAATAGGATTAAGCCATTCACATCAGGTTCAACTGCTTGGGACCTATTTCCTGAAGTGCCTATTTCCTGACACAATTAGGTTGCAAAATTCTCTACAATTATACTGGACATTTAGAAATATGATTCTATATGGCCACAAAGTAGAAGTGAAAGACATTCCCCCTCCCAATAACTCCCCATCTTTTTTTTTGCATGTACAGTTTTTTTTAAATTCCACCCAAGTATTATAACAGGTTAAAACACTGATGTGTAATAAACACATTTGATTCTCATACCAAGAGTTGAGAACATGCTTCCGAAGTTTTAGCAAAATGATTCAAGTATTTTTGAGTTGTTTGCCCTTTTCTATGCATAAACCGCTGAACCATAAGCTGTCGATCGAAAGGTCGGCAGTTCGATTCCTGCGACGGGGTGAGCGCTCGTTGCTTGGCCAGCTCCTGCCAACCTAGCAGTTCTAAAGCATGTCAATGCGAGTAGATAAATAGGTACCGCTTGCGGGAAGGTAAACAGCGCTCCGTGTTCCAGCTGCATGCTACGCGCTGCGGCAAGGAGAGTCATGCTGGCCACATGACCATGGAGGCATCTTCGGACAACGCTGGCTCTTCGGCTTTGAAATGGGGATGAGCACCACACCCTAGAGTCGGACACGACTGGACTTAATTGTCAGGGGATACCTTTACCTTATGCATAAAACAGTCTATGCATGGACGGGATGAAGGTAAGTGTAAGTGGCTTCCTATAATTGTCTGCATCAGGATAGGGCCATGTGGGGAGCACAGACTTGCCCAAGAGGGATACAGTAGCTTTGCAGAGGATTTAGGTTCCACTTTAATGGAACTGGAGTAGAATATAATACCATTGCCTGTGCACCCCCCAATAAACACATGAGACAAATGCATTGCAGCAAATCGGGCCACTTTATTGGAAGCCAATCAAAACATATAACACCTCCAATTCACCCCCCTATAGTGCATACATCTAACCTAGGGCAGGCAGCAAACAACTGTCTATTCCTCCTATGGGCGTTCCCAGCCTAGACTCCAAGTTATGGTCCATCAAAGGACAGCATGAGCTTCTCAACACCAAACCCAGAGGGTTGAGGCCACTGGACTGCACTGCCTCCCCCAAGCTGGAAAGCCTTGGAGGTCAACTTTGCAATCCAAGCCCAAGGGCTCAGCAGTCAGACTCCCTGAGCTAGGCAGCCTCTAGGGATTGGAACTGGCTCACTCACTGACTTTTGCTTTCCTGTCAGGGTTCACACCAAAATCCCTACTCCTGCCTGCCTGGCACAAAACCTGCCAAAAGTGACTAAAAGAGGCTAAAAAGAAAAATAATAATCAAAAACCCACTGAACCCAAAATGAACAGTCTGGGGCAGGTAAAAACCCCTCTGCCCATTAAGGCCAATCAACCAGACAGCAAAAAATAACGACCTAGCTCCAAAGGCAACTAGCTAATCTCAAGGGAGGAGAGGACAGGGTCACAAGTCAGAGCAGACTGAAGTCAGACTGTTAGAAGGTGAGTTAATGGTTGGTGACGCTCTGCCCTCCCCCACCCCCAAGGAAAGCACCAAATCAGGTACCGGAACATTCCTGCCTCCGCCTCGCAGAGGGTGGCAGAGACCTTGTAAGGGCTGAAATACATTACACGCAGAGACTCTGCCGACACCTCTGCCTCTGCCTACATGCTTGGAGCGGGGGAGTGTCTTCCCGCCTGTTGTCCCGCCTTCTTAAGAAGGTGATTGGAGGTAGTTCTGATTGGCATGCTGCATTAGCTCCGCGAACCGCCCCCTAGCTCTGCGAACACACCCCTCAAAAGTAGGATTCCAGCTTGAAGTACGTGCCGGCAGTGCGGAGGTCGCAGCGGCTCTGCTTGCTTCCGATGTGATGTCAAAAGCTCCGCTACGCGTGTAATGTAGTTCAGCCTTCAGGGGAGGTGGAGGTGGTGTGCCCCCAGCATCGGGGGTGTAAAGCGGTGGCAGTGCACTTTCGCTGCGCCACCACCAAAATTTGGCTCAGTGTGAAAGTACCACCCCCTGGCGTTTTTCTGGTCATTTTTAGGCCGTCTGGAGCCTTGGAGGGTGGGAGGGTGGGAGGATTAGGCCTCCCAGGCTTCGTATGCCCCCCAAATGGCCAAAAAACGTGTGTGTGTGTGTGTGTGTGTGTGTGTGTGTGTGTGAGTGATGTGTGAGTGATGTGTGTGTGTGTCATGTGTGTGTGTGTGTGTGTGTGAGTGATGTGTGTGTGTGTCATGTGTGTGTGTGTGTGTGTGTGAGTGATGTGTGTGTGTGTCATGTGTGTGTGTGTGTGCTTTTGGGCCGCGCTGCCGTCGAATTTCAGAAGGTCTTCTGATATGTGCAGAAAAGAGAGCTCTATGAGCTATCACTTTGTATATATCACTTCGTGTGTATGTGTGCGTGCGTGCACGTTTTCTTCTTCACGGAAACCTTGTACTTCATTACAGAAATGCATGCTTTGGGTTGCATGATGTCTGTGCCCCTGGCCATTGTTCCATCACTCCTCTTCTGCACAGATATTCTTGTATTTTTTTTTTTAAAAAAACAGGTTTAAAGTGAATTCACACCAATATACCTGCGCAAGCATTCACCTAGGTATTGAATTTTGTTTCTGCTAATTGGCTCTTAGCAGATGCTAAGCCTTGTTACAATCCAATCTCAGATCCTCCTCTTTCTAGCAAACAGAGTTGAATTGTTGGTAGGTAGGTATGCAGTGATGCAAATATAGTATTTATTAAAGGGGGAAATATAGAACTCAGAAATATGTTTCTGAGAAGATGCATTTGAAAATGTCCAAATATTAGTTCCAGGATAGAAAAGGATAAAAGGAAAATGAAATATAACAAGTTTGTTGGCCTAAACACACCAAGTGGCAATCTGTTCTTCCATTTTCAAATATAATTTGTTGGAATCTAATATTCTGGTCCAATGGCTTAATCAGCCAGCCAGATCCCAGAATTGTTCCTTTCAGTTACCATGCATAGTTATATTAATTGAGAAAGACAGAACTATTGCAAGACTTGGAATGCTTATTGGGTCAATGCTTCTTCATCCAATTTCTTAAGCCCTGCCCCTTAACACTTTGTCCTATTGCTGTTACTAGGACTGTTACGACCCGATCCTATCCAGACCTTACAATGTTGGCTCTCACGATCTGCTACCATAACTCCCAGGCCAGTGGTGTGACAGCCGCTCTGCCATACCGCAGGCCATGGCCACCAGCAACACTGACCTGCAGAACCTCCATCATCCTTCGCCATTATTGTCAGCAGCAGATAAGGGGAGGCTTAAGAGCAGATCGGGGTGGGGAGCAGGCTGGGCCTGGGGCAGTTTGGGGGTAGGAAGGGGGAGGATCATCATGGTGCCATTAGCGCATGCCACATTATATCCCCCCTTCCCAGCCTGGACCTGCCCCCTGACTCTCCTTAGACTTATACAAGCTTGAGAGCAGGTGTAGGCAGTGGCGTCGCTCGAGGTGGGGCAGAACGGTAAGTTCCACACTGTGCTAACCTCTGTGTACTCTCCGACACGAGGCGGCCCCACCCCCTTGCTGTCGGAGCCATTCAGTGCGGCGAAGACAACGTGCAGGGAGTCTACTGTGCGTTGCCTTCACCGCACTGAATGGCTCCGACGGTGAGGGGGCGGGTGCCAGGGAGTAAACAGAGGTTAGCACAGTGCAGAACTTACCATTCCGCCCCACCTCGAGCAATGCCAGTGGGTTTAGGTTCAAGGCCATTGGAGACCAGGTGGCCTACAAAGAGGTACGTAAACAAGCTTTTTTACTTACCTCTCTGGGCTGTCTGATCTCCTGCCATCTTATAACATGTAGTGTGCACTCTGTTAGTGACTCTGCATGTTCTGGGCTGGCGGGGAATAGGATTGGACTGATAATCTACTAAACAGAGCTTGTTTTTGTTCTTTAAAGGTCCTGGTGCATTTTGGATAGCAAATATATGAAATATTAGTTCAAACAGATTCATTTTGACACATCAACTAAATTCTTGCGTTTTGTTTTCCAAGTATGCTTTTGCTACAGTTCCAGCACAATAGTTGGAGTGAGATCTTGTACTAAAAGCCTCACCCCCTAATTTGGCAGCTGTGCAGCTACCCAGGCCTCAGAATTTAGGATACTGCAGTCTGCAAGAGCTCAGCTTTTGCAGTATCCTAAATTCTGGGGCATTGAAATGCAAACTCCCCCATTTGAAACGTTTGACCCTATTTTTGGTCCAGCCCCTTTCAGGTCCCAGCAAATCTGGCAGCATCTCTAAGAGGGATTGTTTCACATTTCAGGGAAATATTATTTCTTTGCTACTAGAGTAGTGCCAGGGTGAAAGCCTTTTGCCAAAGCTTTTGCCAAAGTATGAAAAGTATTCCCCTTTGCTGAATTTTAAGACTATAAACTAAGGTGGAAATGGTCACCCACTCGAAGTGAAGGCAGGAAGTATAATCTCACTCTGAACTGACTTTTGACGCAATCCGCTAGCAGAATGAGCATTTCTTATGGCAGTCATAAAAGTATACATTCTTAGGCTTTCATGGCCAGCATGGCTATCTTTACATTTAAACTTCTCCGGGTTTTGTGACCACAGTCCCATTATATGATTGAATTCCTGATGTTTTGCCCATACCTGTGATGGGCATTGTCAAAGGTAAAACACAAGACCCTCAAATCGTCCTTCTGTAGTCCTTCTGTTAACTTCTGTTATTTAAAGGACCGGCAGTTCTTTTCCCTCTGGCTCTGCCATGTTCTAAAGCTAAAAGGTTCTGCACCTTATTAGGCCTATTTGGCATCTTGTCTTGCATGTTCTTAGTGCTGGCTCTTACAAGTTCTTAAAGTTGTGAATTCTTGCACCCTTCAAGACTGGTAGCCAGGCATCACTTATAGTTAGTGTACTGTTTCTTCTTTCCTATTTATGTTCTGTTGATGTGGTTTGAATTTCAATTGTGTCTCTAAAGATGCGAGTATGGTATTGTTTTGTCCTGGATAACACTTGTGTGAGATCAAACCTTATGTGATGACCTGTCGTTCTGGCCTGTTCCTGCATTTCAGGCTGTTTCAAGCGAGAGTGCCTTTCATGCTCTTTCAACCTGGTGTTTACACTCCTCTTTGTTGAACCTGTATAAACTTTTCCACAGCTTCAGGGAATACAGTATACCCTGCAGTGTCAAGAAGGTGTCTGAGGTCTTTTGCTGAGCGCAAAATGTTGTACTTTTTGGACAATTTTAATTGTAAAGATAGTCATAAAAGTATCTGGCAGCA
The DNA here is from genome assembly GCA_026170595.1 of Plestiodon gilberti rubricaudatus. Lineage (NCBI taxonomy): Eukaryota > Metazoa > Chordata > Lepidosauria > Squamata > Scincidae > Plestiodon > Plestiodon gilberti. The sequence continues at coordinate 11,067,352 of JANXHW010000001.1, forward strand.
TGTGAAGCCACATGCTGCTGAAGCATTGGTGGGGAGGCCACAGCAGCCTTGCACATGGCAATGGCTAGGGACTGGCCCGCTGACCCAGTAAATCAGTGGGGGAGGTGGGATGGGGCAGGGAGAGGGTGGAACAGGGGCAGAGGAGGGCAGAACAGGGCAGGAGAGAGGGCAGATTGGGTCTGGGAAGGGGGTGGATTTGGCAGCAGCGGTGCTTGCTGAATCCAAAGCCTCTTCCCGGACCCGATCCCATAGCCCAGGTCCAAGGAGACTCCTCCGCGCCTCGGAGGCTTACCCTCAGGTAAGAGAACAAATGTTCCCTTTCCCAGAGGAGACCTCTGTTACTGTTCCCCCCCCAACAGGATGCAGACCAAACCTTTTTGGCATGGCTGCATTAGTGTGTGTGGGGGGGAAGCATTGGATTGGGCTGCTTATATCATCATGTAGCCAAATCAGTTGCATTGTGGTGGCATCAAATTCATTATGTGATTCCTGATTGGTTGGGCTCCCATTCTCTCGAACAACCCATTTTTAAAATGGAACTAAAGCCCACAGTCCGCAAACAGATGTAGAAAAATCAAAAGCTTACATTTGTGCTGAAAATATTCATGTGCAATCATTTAGTGTATTTCTAACTAGGACACAAACTAGATTTTGTAAGTCTCTGTTTGGAATGTGATTTGGGAGAAGGGGCCTGTTAGTAATGAAATGGGAGGCAGCTTAAAGCTGGTAGTTTGCTAAGTATTTTTAGCTTTGACTTAAGGGAAGGCATTTTTTTTTAACTTTGCTGCATCTCAGCTGTTTTCTTTCTGTGCATTATTGTACCTGTCTAAAGTCATCTTAGCTCTGAACACCTGAAAATATCATTCGGAAGACAGCATGAAGTGGGACATCCATTTTGCCTCTGTGTCTTGAGGCTTCATATTTCACGGAGTGCTTTTGTTTTGACATGCTGTGTCACTTGTAAATGATGCTATAAAAGGCAGCATAAAACTGCAGAAGAAAACATTTTTATTGTCGAGTGAAACCTAGCCATCACCTAGTAATTTCTCCCGATACAAGTTGAAGGTGCAGGATTTATTCCCAAACATGCTTTGAAAAAGAAGGGGGTGGCTAATTTAGATTAATACAAGTTTTAGCATGTGTGTGTGTGTGTGTGTGTGTGTGTGTGTGTGTGTGTATTTGGTTGGGGAGGTCTTGGGCATAATGACGTTGTCTTAATTTACACATGCAGCAGATGAAGTAGTAATAAATCTGTTTCTAGTCTGATTGCAAGTGGGTGATGACTTTAGATTGCAAGTGGGAGATGACAGGGGTGAATTGTCCATCCTCAAAAGAAGCAAAGAAATCCCTGCACGGAGAAAATCACATGTCAAGGAGGAGTGCTCTTGTCGATCCTTCTCCCTTTCTAGATTTCTAGAAGTGCTACAATCCGGAACGAGGCTTGCCTTATTTACTACATTTTGTCCTGCCCTTCCACTAGAAAATTCAGGATAACACACATGGTTCTCTCTCCCCTCCACCCTGCAAATTATCCTCACAACAACTGTATCAGATAGGTTCCAACAAGAGATGGTGAATTAACTGAGTTTGCAACCCTATACACACTTTCCTGGGATCAAGCCCATTGAACCTAAAGGGACTTATTCCTGAGTAGACAGGCATATGCTTGTGCAGTGAGTGAGGCCTTGAACCCAGCATGGTAGTCCACACTGACAGCCCAGTCCTGTGATCCACCGCTGTAAGTCCTGGTGCAGCATCGCAAAAGGCGCACTGCTGTCATGCGCTGCGGGACTGCTGGCACAGATAGTCAGAGGCTCCACGTGCATGCCAGTGGCTCGACCAGAGCAGGAACAGTGGCAGCGGGGGCGGGGCGGGGGTGGTTCATGGGAGGAACGGGGTGGGGAGCAGGGTTTGCAGGGGGTGGTTCAAGGGTGGGAGGGGGTGCATCTCAGGGGCAGTTGTTTCTGCTGGGATTCTACCCCCCTTTCCTTGCTCAACATGCCCCCTGAGACTCCTTGGACTAAATACCTGGCATAGATCCGAGGAGACCCATTGGCGGCCAGGCGGCTTACAGGGAGGTAAGTCAAAAATGTTTTGACTTACCTCTCCCAGGCCTTCTGGTCCCGCTACCAGTCGGTGCTCTGTCGGCACTGCTACATTGCATAAGATGGGTGGGTGGGTAGGATTGAGGCATGACTGTTATCTGCTGTCTGTGTGAACCAAGTCACAGTGGTAGCTTTTCCCCTTTAAATGGGAGATGCTGCCATTTTTGTCTGTTGTCCTCCCCTACCTACTGTGATGTCCAGCCTGGATGATTGAGAGTGAGTGACTCTGCCATACTGACAAGCAGCCCACCAGATTATTCATTCATTCATTCATTCATTCATTCATTCATTCATTCATGTTAACATCTCTATTTTGTTGTTGTTCAGTCGTTAAGTCGTGTCCGACCCTTCGTGATCCCATGAACCACATCCCGCCAGGCCTTCCTGTCCTCCACTATCTTCCTGAGTTCGCTCATTTTCACGTTCGTTGCATCGGTGATGCTGTCTAACCATCTCATCCTTTGCCTTCCCCTTCTCCTTTTGCCTTCACTCTTTCCCAGCATCAGAGTCTTCTCCAGAGAGTCCTCTCTTCGCATTAGGTGGCCAAAATATCTCTTCACTTCAGCAACTTAACAATGCCGTGGCCTTGGACTGGGAGAGGATGGCGAAAACTGGGAGTAGGAATGACACATGGAGGGGCCCATGGAAATGGCCACGCCCGGCCTGGGGAAGGGGTCACTGGCAGCTGCTTCAGCCAAATTGCAAATGCTGTCTGGCACTGGAGCACTCTGTCTCATGCAGTATTGGACCCTCCAGCATCGGGAGGTTTTGAAGCAGAGGCTTTCAGGGATGCTAAAACAGTTGCCTGCATCGGACTAGGTGACTTCCAAGTTCTTTTCAAGCACGGACATTTTATAAGTCTATGAAATAAGGCATTGTCCCTTTAAGTTGAAACAACGTCCCTCACAGGCCAATCCTACATTACCCTCCCCCCCACCGATACAGCCATGATGCCAACAGAGCACGTGCTGCATCTGCCGGGGGGGGGGGGCTGTTGGAGAGGTATCCACGTGGTAAGTGAACTATTGTCCAATTACCCAGAGGAGAGCGTTCACCGCTGCCATGGTGCTCCTCGAATCTATGTCTGCTATTTCTCAGGTGTAAATCCGAGGCATGTAACTATGGCGGGAGGGGAGAGGAAAGGGGGCTAGGATATGGGCGAATGTGAGTATTGCTGATCCCGCCCCAGGTCTGCCTCCCTCCCTGCCCCCTCCCTGCCCAGGAGCTCCCTGCTCCTCCCCCTCCCCACCCCATTCCACCTCCACTGCTGTTGGACTCACCGTACCCAGTCTGGCAGCAGGCCTCCTGCATCGCCAATGGTTGTGGAAGCACATGCAAAATGGCTGCCAGTGGCATGCTATTTTATGATAGCAGAACCTTGTTCCACTGTCATTAACCCCTCCATGCACCATCAGGATTGGGCCATCGGAGGGGGCATAACTAGACCCAGTACCCTGACTGTGGACTATTAACGCTCACAGTTGACTCCAGAAAACTGCTGGAGCAAAATCCTTTGCCTTTGCTCTGAGTGGCTGTAAATTCAGCCTCTCAGAGTTGCTCTACTGCAGTGTTTCTCAAACTGTGGGCTGGGACCCACTTGGTGGGTCGGGACCTGATTTCTGGTGGGTCCCAAGTGATGGAAAGATCAGCAAAGCAATTGCCACAAGCCCTGAGATGATTCAAAAATCAGATAGCTGCTAATTACCCTGCAAAGAGTTTGCAAGCTTCTGTAAATATAGGGAGATAAATGTTTGAGCGTCTCGTAAAGCTAGGTGCGTCCCGATAGAGTGCCATTTTAAAATGTGGGTGCCGGTGCTAAAATGTTTGAGAACCACTGCTGTACTGGAAGCTAACCAAGGTTCTGATATCCTTTACTTGGCCTGCTCTCTAGCCAGGTCTCACCAATATCTGTGTGGGATTCCAGCTGGGAATAGGACAGTCTTCTGTTGCCGAGATAAAGCCTTTGGTTTGACCTGGGAATAGGTTAGCACTGGCGTCGCTGGAGCGTGGCGGGGGGGTGCCACGGGGTGACGCGCGCACCCCTGCGCGTGTCACCTCCGTGACGCGCGCCACCCTTTGGACACTCCGAGGCCGGCCCGGGAGCCGGCCTCGGAGCGTCCGACCCCGTCGCTTTCGGGGTCCGACCCCGTCGCATGCAGCGCTTTCATCCGGGTATTTTTCGAATTTTCGCGCTTGCGCAGACCGTTTTGAGGGCAAAAGGGCAAAAGGCCCTCAAAACGGTCTCTGCACATGCGCGAAAATTCAAATAATACCTGGATGAACGCGCTGCATGGGCCTTCTTTCAGAAGGCCCTGGAGCGCCGACGGGGTTGGACGCTGACCAAGAGGCTCCTGACTTGAATTCCCACTGATCCTGGCACTGAGATAAAAAATACAGTGTAACTCCATTCTAGGGATGTGTCCATCCCACACTATGCCATGCCCCAAGCATATTCAAAGTTTACCATAAAATATAGCTATGTTTCACATGTGCATTTGTGTGTACATGTCCATACATGTAGAGCATTGTGCACACATAAGAAGATCTGTAGGATTTTACCGACCAGAGTTATCTTCTTGAGATGGCCAAACACTGAGATATGATCAAATCACCCCGGTGCTTTAAGTTAGTGGAAGACTGTGTGTCATTGTGGTTGCTCACATTGCAGAAATATAAATCCAGGAGACGGGGTAGATGGGCAACAAACACAGAGTATATTAAACGAAGCAGACTATAAAGCATAGAGAGGGAAAGGATTTATAGGATATTACAGAAAATCATTGAAGCCACCAGCCAACTTAAATAGCTAAAATAAAACAGCAAACAGACTGTTGGGTTATAGGAAATTGAACAGAAATGTGGGAGACACACATATCGTAGAAAATAAGGGCACTTCATTGATACAGTGCATGAAGCTGAACGCATTTAAATTTATAGAATAAGATCGTCAAAGTATAGTGCAGTTAGAACAGACTCGAAGGCTGTCTAGTGTATAGCCAAGGCTGGTGGAGGGAGGAAGCAAGCCGAGGAATTGCATAAGAACTCAGTGGAAAGGGGGGCTCATGTCCCACAGAGAGATGGGGGGGGGTAACAAGAATGAGAGAGAGAGAGAGAGAGAGAGAGAGAGAGAGAGAGAGAGAGAGAGAGAGAGAGAATGGGGCAGGGGGGGTCCCTCTTAACACTCTGTAAAACTCAGGCACATCCTTTGAAACTGATTGTCAGTAGATTCAGGAGAGACAAAGGGAAGTGCTCACGCAATAAACTTATGGAATTTGTGGCCACAAAGTGTGGTGATAAGAGCCACTATTTTAAATGGGATTAGAAAGTAGAGGGGACAAAGTCACAGAGAATTTACATGCCCAGTATAAGAGCAACTGCCCTCCCCCCTTCAGTTGTCCTTCTTAGCACCTGGCATTGAAGACTGTAGCATCCCTGACCCTGCTCCATGGGAAAGGTTCATTCAGTTGACCGGGCTAAAAGTCACTGATAGAAGCACCTTCAGGAATTTGTCTCATCATTTTGAACACCACTTAAGCCTGTAGCCATCATATCTTGTTAGCTATGCGTTGTGTGAAGGAAATCTGTCTTTTGTCTGTCCTGAAAATACTACCAGTCAGTTTCATAAGGTGACCTAAATTCCGATTGGTATGAGAGGAAAATTTCCTTCTGTCTCGCTCCACGCCATCCAGAATGGTAGAAAATATCGCTCATGACCCCTTCCTGGATCCATTCCGCCTCTGCCGGATGCACCTTTCCCAGTCTGGCAGAGAGTCTCCTGCACTGTCACCGGTTGCGGGACTGCATGCAAAATGGCTGCTGGCGGCACCACCGGAACCCATTTTATGAGACCAGAACTCTGCCCCGTTGTCGTAAATCCCTCCACGCGGCAGCCCAATCCTGGCTAGACTTGGCCCATGAAATGATCCAGTTGCCCTCGCCTTTCCTTCCTTGCATCTAAAAGAATAAAGCACAGATATTGCTGCCAAGGGGTTCTATGAAGCCCAGAAGAGGCATCAATAATATGAGCACGTTGGAAGAAAGAAGAATCCTGCTGATTTAGACCAAAGATCCATCTAGTCCATCTGTGGCCAGTTAAACACTCCGGAGAAACCCACAAGGAAGGCATGAAGACAATAACTACCTCCTGCCCACACATACGTCTTTGGACATCGGACTCATCGCATTTCTGAACAAGAAAGTTCCATTTAGCTGTTACATCTACTGATAGTCCTATTCTTAAGAGGCAACTGTCTGGTGGACCTTGGTTGGACCCAGCAAGTCAGCCCTTAGTTGACATCCATCTCGAGGTAAGCAAGGTCTGGGGGTAAGCCAGGACCGCTCAGACGATGCTGAAACGGGTCGCTGAGGCAGGCTGGCAGCCCCCAGGCTGGATTTGCTGTGATCAACTTAGGGAGTGTCCTGAGGTTGGTCACAGCTGTTCAGCTGCCTCGGCCCCTTCAGGGGTTGGCTGGGATAGGCAGCTCGGTCGTGGACCGAGTGCGCCTGGAGCCAGGATGGCTCATGCCCGTGTAGATCTTGGGGGAGGCAGACGGCTAGGACCGTTTCCCCCAGCCTAGCCGCCTGCACGCCATGTTAGAGCCCTGCTGCATTTGTGTTCATGATAGTTAATAAAGCAACCCTACATTCCAAGGACCTGTCTGGCATGTTTATTGGGGTGGTACAGGGGTAAAGTTCCATTTAGCTGTTACATCTACTGATAGTCCTATTTTTAAGAGGCAACTGTCTGGTGGACCTTGGTTGGATCCAGCAAGTCAGTCCTTACCTTTTTTATCACCCAATCTAGAAGGATACTCCCATTCACTGTTTCCATACACAGAACACTTCTGCTGTATCAAGGTCTCTTCAATATTATATAAATAACATTTGACTTGTTAACACGTAGCCCCAGAGTGTAGGTTGTACAAGATGACGCAAGCATGAGCATGAAGCTCAGAGTTATGCATCCACTAAAATTGACTGGCGGAAGAGGTAGAACAGACCAAAGGAAATCTGTGGAACTCCTTGCCACAGGATGTGGTGATGGCACCTGAAGGCCTAGATGTCTTTAAAAGAGGAGTGGACAGGTAAATAGGACCTGAAAGGCCATATACATTGACAGGGAACTGTATGTCTCCTCCAGGCAATGGCCAAACCTACACAGGCATCGTTTGTTTTCAGATGCATCTTAGAACCAATGAAGGGGCCATGAGAGGATGATGATACAGTATTTGGCCCTGAGGCTCTCTCTCTCTCTCTCTCTCTCTCTCTCTCTCTCTCTCTCTCTCTCTCTCTCTCTCTTATCCTCTGCTACCTGTACAATGAATTGGCTCTTTCTGCTTCTTTCTACTGTATTCCCACACTTTTATGTCTAAATTTTGAATGACCTCCACTACTTGAAAAGTGTTTAAAGTACAGGAGCAACGAGAGAAACCAGATTAGTACATCTTATTTGAATCGAAATTATTTCACTACTGACACGTTAGATTATGGAAAAAGGCTGAAGAGAGTCAGAAATTAAGGATGTCCATCGACAAAACTAGGTTAAACTAAAGTTGAAGAGGTTCTGATCTTACATTGTTTCATTAATGAATCTCATCATTATTTTCAAGCCGGCAGTTTTAATTAGGGATGTGCCCAGCATGGAATACCCACTTTTAGTCATGCAGGTAATTGCATATTCTAGGCAATTTCTTGCCCATTTTAGGAGACTGAACACTGCAATAATAAAAAAGAAATCTATGAGTCTTAAAAATGCATTGAAGGCAAGATTTCCTTACCTCCCTATCTCCAGGAATGATAGGCATGCAGATTGCAAGGAGAAGAGTAGGAAGATTAAAAAATGCTCCCTTGAAATTGCCGTGTGTCATGATGACATCAATGTCATGGTACATTTAAGGAGCACGAGCATTGGCGCCCATGGCATGTCAGGGTTAGCTTACCAAATGATCAAAAGAAATGTCCAGTCTGAATAGTGCAGGGTCCTGATGTTTGGGCAGGCATAGCAACCAAGAACTCCGTGTATGTATATCTCTCTCTCTCTCTATGTAATGTAAAGTGATGCAATGAAAAGTGAAAGTGAAATAGAGGTGGAAAATGCTGAATCACTGTGACAAAGCACCTGTGGAAAGAGCTGAAAGAGCATATTTCCTAATTTGGCAGTACCCCTTCAGGGGAGGGGGGAGCTGCTACAGGGTGGCAGGCTTGATCCTGATTGGGACTGCAGTGGTGGCAGGATCAAATCCACCAAACAGCCAACGATGTGTGTAACATAACGCGGAGTTTGGCACATGGTTGCAGGCCTTTCAGTATGACCCCAGTGTTGTGCAACAGTTGTTGTCTGTTGTACCCAGGGATGTGCAGTGCAGGCGTGGCAGTGAGGCAACCCCACCCCCTCGTGGTTCACAGAAAAGAGCCTCAGCCTAACTGTGAGATTACACATGTGCGCTACCCACTAATGCGGGTGCAAGTGGGTAGTGTGCGCACAATCTCACGTTAGGCTGTGGCTCTTTTCTGTGAACTACGAGGGGGTGGGGTTGCCTCACTGCCATACCCGCACCACACATTCCTGGTTGTACCAATATCTGGGGGGGGGGAGAGCTGGAAGGTCACAAGAAGTTCCTAGACTTTTGGGTTTTGTTTACAGGGTCAAATGTGCAGCCACTCATGGCATTTTCCACCATGAAATCGAGGCAAGGCCATCAAACCAGCCAGCCAACCAGCCAGCCAGCCAGCCAGCCTATGTGTGTGTGTGTGATTGCTCTGAGAAATTAAAAGTGCATTCTTCCTCACAGCCTGTGGGATCCAAGGTTTCTTGCCCTCAGTTCAATTACAGAGTCATGTTCCTGGCCAGGGTCATGGTCACCTGGCAGGCACCCAGTGCTATGCAGACGGGCATACGAATGTTTCATGCATCTAAAAAAAGGGGAGGGGGAAAGGTTGTCAGGCAACAGCTGACATGGATGAATGGACATTGGGAGAATGACAGCCTTCTCACCAGTGGAGGCACTTCAGAGAAGCCAGGGAAGAAGTCAACAAGAAGCCATTTCTTCTGCAGTTCTTCTTGCTCTAGGGAGGAAGACATCAGGCGCTGAGAGCACATAATGCATCTCCAGACCTCCAAAGGGCACCACCATTGATGAGGTGAGCTATCCCCACGTGGGTCACCTCTGCAGGTAGGGACTTGCCCTTTGGCCATGGGTCTGGTTTGTGTCCTTTACGTATCCTCCAAGGAGGCAGTGGGGATGTTGGGCATCACGTCTGAACTGAGCGGGTTGACGTGCGGCAGGCAGGCTGTCGGGAGGCTTGCCTGAACAGAGCACATTTCCAAGGGCCATGTTCATTTCCTCTCAAGTGCTGTGTGAACCAGACCTGTGATTATCCTTTGCATTTACTTACTGAGCGTTGAAGTACTAACAATAAAAACAAACAGTGGCCGACAAGGGCAAACTTTGTTGGGTTTCTTGCTAAATTCTTCCTATTCCTGGAAATGGACAACAATGGCAGGGGCTGAATTCAAGGCACTTCTTTTTTTTTGAAAGAAGCTCTGAGGACAGAAACATAATTGGCTATAAAATGTACAGATGCTTTATGCAGAGTACAATATCATATTTTTCCCTTGCTGCAAAGGACACTTTTGTAATAAAGGAAAGCACCATTTCTGGCAAGGTGCGGAAGGGTTATGAATGATAGATAAAGTGCTGGTGCATCTCTTCCTTAAGCAGTTTCGCAGGCCTGGGGCTCAGAAAACGATTCCAGTGCTTTATTTAATTCCTGCTCAAGCTTGAACGATGGAAACGGAGGGCTTGCAACTTACAATATTACTCCGCAAATGTGCTCAGGATTTCCCGCAGGCAGCTCTGGTAAATTGCTTGTCTGTGTTAGAATGCAGAATGCTAATTTAAGAACGGGGGAAAAAAACAATCTTCATAAATATGGGCAGCACTAGCAGGGAGTTGTTTACTCATAAGTCTGACCCTTCAAGGTTGTTCAGTGAACGTCCATCAAGTTTTGCCTCCATAACTGTTGGAACTGCATGGATTTGTCAGTCTTGGCAGGAGGAGCATCACAGTTAAGTTTTTCTGTGCACATTCAGTCCTTCCAATGCACTTATTTCAATTGCAGTAACACCGAACGTACCTGCGAGGCTGTGCGCTTCTCTCTTCAGCATACAGATGCAAGTGTATTCTTCTCAACCAGAGCAAAGAAGAACAGCTTTCCGTCATGCTGGCGGCATGCTGTGTGCGCTGCCGTATGGCCTGTGGTGACAGCGGAACTCTGTTCTGCTGTCGTAACTAGCCCAATAGGATTGGGCTGCCAGTCTGCGCTGAATCTCACCTCTAATTACTACCATTGGACTGGATCCAGAACTTTGCCAGAATTAGATAGGTACTAGATTTGGTCTAGAAATTGGCCCACCCCATCAGAAATCTAGGGCTTCAACCTGAATTCCAGATGGGACAGAGTTCAGTGCCATCTCTTTAGGCAACAAATGTATACAGACTGGCATTGGTGAGTGTGTTTCTACAGTGTTGGTGCGCTGTGTTGGTGAGTTGTTGTTGGTGAGTGTGTTTCTACTACAATCATCCCTCTCATTGACTGATTCCAAAGACTGACCATGTTTCTGAAGTGCCGGGTTTAAACCTCTTGAGAAGGTGGGCACAGTTACAGTATGAAGACTCAGGTGGCAGTATTGGTAGTTCCTTAAAGAGCTGCTGTGAATCAGCGTAGGTGACACCAGGCTAAATAGATGTATGGTCTGACTCAATCAAGGTATTATACTGGCTCCAGGGTTCCTAAAGTTCACCGAAGTGATGTGTGCCTAATATCATCTCACTTGTGACAAACAGGTAGGGGGAAACCTCTTCTATTAGAGTCCATTTATAGTTTTCGTGTTTGAGGAATCTAATTCAATACCTAACCACCAAGACAGTGGTCCCTGTAAGAGGCTGTGATGTCTCTAGTGATGGGTGAACTCATCTTGGTTCGATTCAGAACCAGTCAAGTATTTAGGAGAGTTTACAGAGAATTTGGGCAGAGGGGAATGACCTGAGGAAACGGTTAAACAAAAAGCTTCAGAGGAAGCAGGAGTAGCCCAAGTCCAGTATTTCTCGTCTGCACCCTGAAATGGCTATATATAAACTACTAATGATAAATAATGGAGGAACACTGAAGGGGAAAGACGGACACTAATGAGAGGCATAATTAGAAAAGAAAATGTACTAGGGAGATGAAAGAGAGCTTATCTTCAAGAGAAGAGCCAGCTATTTGAAAAGCATCTGACATTATAGAAAATTGGAGGGGGTTTGCTATGTCAGAAAGTCACGCCAGTTGAATTGAACATGTGGATTTCAAGGAAATTCACATCAAGCTACTCATGATATGAAATGCACAATATGGACTAGTAGCTTTTCTTGTTTGTTTTTAAGCAGTGGCCATTGGGGCTGCAATACAGAGAGGGCCAATGGCATGGGGTGGGTGGGGGGCTTTGCTCCCATAGCAGTTCAGAAGTAGGTCATGTCCTCATGAGCTTCCATTGGTTTCCATTTCAGTGTTGGTTTTCTATTTAAAATAGTATGGGGGGATGATCGGGAGCAAAATTACAATGCAGGCAAAGTTCTAAAGTCCTCCAACCTCCCCCCACTCCAACCTCCCCCCCCCCGAGTTCTGCTTCATTTTGCCATCCTCAGACACTTTTTTTTAAAGGAAAAGCAACACTGGGCCTTGTTGTACATTCATATCATACATTATACACTATATAAAATAGTGACTGAGGATGGCAAAATGAAGCAGAACTCGGGGAGGGTGGTGGGTTTTAGAACCTTGCCCGCATGGCAGTTTGACCCTGACATAATCAAGAACAAACCCTTCATGACAATGATTTCCTTTACAAGAGATTAGTAGTCCAATCGACAATACCCAATGCTCCATACCAGGTGTACCCAGGACTGCACTGAAGGACCCCAACACCAATAAAAGACCATAACTGGTACCCTTGCATGAGTACTGGCATTTAAACCTTAGTACTGCTGGTATGTTGTCTTACCCAAGACTAAGCAACGAACATGAAAATGAGCGAACTCAGGAAGATAGTGGAGGACAGGAAGGCCTGGCGGGATATGGTTCATGGGATCACGAAGGGTCGGACACGACTTAACGACTGAACAGAGAAGCAGGAGGGAGGAAACCCATTGGGGTTGCCAGGATGATGAGGGAGGAGACTGTGCAACCACTTTGGCTGCACATCTGTAGATCATTCCCATGTATGCTTGGTTTTTGAGTGCCCCCTAGGAGGGCAGCCTAAGATCGGCTGACCACTTGTTGGGGTCCAGTGGGGATTTGCTTTGCTCTCTGCTTGTTAGGATGTTGGTGGGAGTCTCTGTACCCACTCCGGACTGCTGGAAGGGGTGAGGCGCTTTAGCAAGATGGGTCACAACTAGCACGTTCAGTGTGGGATGCGGGTTAAGAATAGGGTATTGGTTAGGGTTAGGGTGATGTGTGATATGCGGATTTAATGAATGTTGGTGATATTTTGGCTTAGTTGGATATTATATGTAGAAAATAGTGAATAGTATGCTAGTAGGATGTATTGCTTCATGCTTGCTATAACCTTACGAAATATGTATTGTTTTTTATGTTTTAATATTATATTAATAAAATACAAATATATATAGAAAAAAAATAGGGTATTGGTATGCAGTCCGAGCAAGTCGAATGTTTTGAATCAATAAATCCTGGCCCATTATAATTCCAGTCCACTTGTCTTGTTTCTTTATTGTTTCTTTATTTGCCCATCATGCAGTATACCAGTGATATATTGGTCAGGTACTGGGTTTCTTATGGGTAGAGACTCTGGGTCACATGTATAGGTATGTGCATGTCTAAGAGGCATGTTTAAAAGCAGAAGTGCCTTCTTTCTTATAAAACAGCTGGAAGGGGCCTCATCTTGATTGGGACCACAGCATGAAGGGAGGGGGCAGGTTGCCTTCTCATGCCATTTGCCTCTGAAAAGCATCCACCCCAAAGCTGCTATTAGGGGGGGAGGAGCAAATAGCCACTTGGGGGGAGGATTTTCAGTAGGAAAACAATACAAGGGGAAGAATTAACCTAGCTTCTTCCTCTTCATCATGGTCCCAATCAGGATCACTCCTTCCCATAGCTTTTTTTTTTTAAAAAAGAAAGAGGCACATATGTTTTGCCATGCTGCTAAGCAGCATTCCCCCTAAGAATTGCACGGATCCCTTTTATGACTGCATAGTGGCAGGTCAGGGCCTCAGTAACATCGCTAGGCCAGGGCTGGGTGTGTGTGCTGGGTGCTGACCGCGGTCTCCTTGTGAGGAGTGGCCCCGGCAGCTTCTTTCGCAGCTGCGGTGTTTGCAGAGGTAATTCAGGCTGGTTTCAGGGCAGGACAATTGCCCCTTCTGCCCTCCCTCGTTCGTATCCAGGAACAACGTTGTGGTGCAGGGATGGGGCGATGACGTGAAATGGATCATCGTCCCGTCCGTGGCCCCCTCCAGCAACACCACTGCAGGGCCTCCAGATGTTTGGTGATGACGTCACCATTTCCGACTTCTGGGCAGCCGAACTCCAAGCTGCATGGAGCTCAGCTACGAAGTGCATGACTGTGCAGACACACACCTTAGGGAAACAGTACCTCTACGCACACATTATCTGTGCATGACTGGTTTGGCCCCATACTTCTTAAGGTTGGATCTACACAAGCAGCAAAATGCGGTAGAATGAGCAGTACCACTTCAGGCTGCTAGAGGAGGATACAATTCTTGAGTGGTCTCCTGCTATAAAAAAACCCCTCCCCATAAGTAAAGTAGCATGTCAGAGGGACAGATTCTGACGCAGTTCTAAATAGCGCAGGGGCGGGGAACCTTTTCCTTGGTGAGGGCCGTTTTAAATATTAGAAATTTGCTTGAGGGCCGGCCGTAAGGCCAGGTGCCATTTTTATTTATTTAATTAATTTTTGCCCCCGCCCCCCATCGGCCTCCACGCTCACCGTCCGAAGCCGCCACCGGGTCCGTGCATCACCTCCGACGTACCATGCCGATGAGGGCAAGAGGGCAAGAGCTTGCCCTCATCGGCGTGGTACGCATGTGCGAAATGGCCAACGGCCTGGTGAGAAGGGGTTGAGGCGGTGGCCGGGGAGGACATGCAAAGGCCCTCTCCCGGCCTCCGGAGGTGACGCACGGACCCGGCGGAGCCTCCAGGGGCCGGTTGGGCGGCCTCCCGGCAATCTCTCCGGGGGCCGGACCGGATGGCCTCGGGGGCCTGATCCGGCCCTGGGGCCGGAGGTTCCCCACCACTGAAATAGCGCAATGGACAATGCAGATCCTTAGAAGAGCTTGTTATTTTCTTCTCATTTTGAAAACTGTCCATCAACTATTTGTTTTTGCTTCTTGGTTTTTTTCTCTCTCTGTGTGTGCTTGAACTAGTTATGAATCTATCAGAAAATGTGTTCCCTTATCACATGACTGCTACTTTTCTTTAGATGTCTTTGCTAAGGACTTTGATAAAAGCTTTTTAAAAGTTCAATTATACATGGCTTGTTCTAGTTAATTATTTGTAACAATTCCATTCTTAATAGCACTTTCTACCAATTTTCCTGAACCAGGAGTCAGGCTGTTTAGTCTGTAATTTCCTGGACCATTCACAATTTTTATTTTACATGACATTACACTAGTCACCTTCCAGAAGAGCTTAATTTATGCCAGGGGGTCACCAGGGTTCTGCTCTGGCATCGTTTTCAGTGCCAGCGTTGAACACTTTATGGTCTGGGCCTGGGATAATAAGGAAACATCTTCTCTTACATGCACATGTTTGCTTTTTAAGATGCAGTGCAGATAATCTTTTAAGATTGAAGGTTGGTCTTCACTATGGAGAGACCTTTCTTGGTGATAGCCCTCAAATTATGGAACCAGTTGCCCATTGTGGTCCATCAGATTCAGGACATTGACTCTTTAGTGGGCTTCCGTTTATTTAGAGACAAATGGCTAATAAGCTGTTATGGCTAATACACCTATTTGGTTTTTATTGGATGCTGTATTTTTTCCAGCTTATTATCTCATTCAGATAGTTTTATTTATGTTTTAATTGTATTTTGACTGTATTGTTTGTTCTTCACCATTATAATTGCTATATTGAAAGGGAGGGGGTGTACAGGGGTGTCGCAAGGGTTGGTGACACCCGGGGCGAGATCTCATGGTGTCACCCCAATGGACCTTCTCCCATACCAGATCACACAATGTAGAGGCCTCCTGGGAAATGCAATTCCCGCGCGAGTCACGCCAGGATCTGGAAAAAAACAACCATTTTCTACCAGTAGTGCATTTTTGCACCACAGTTAACAAATAGAATAGAAAGTCATATTGGTGTCACCCCTCCCTGGGGTGACACCCAGTGCATTCCACACCACACACACACACACACAGACACACACACACACACACACACACACACACACACACACACACACACACACCTGCATCCTCCTAGTGATGCCCCTGGGGAAAATATATTTTCCAGATAAACAGATAGCTTCAGGTACTCAAGAAGAGTCACTCAAGAGTTAATTTTCATTCCCACTGAGAAATTATTGAGTCTCTATGTTACAGCAAAGGGATAACATTTTCCAGGTGTAACTGTATGTTACTTGATTTTGTAATGAGTTATTGGGCTAGTAAACTCACCGCACTTCTACTGCATTAATGAGTGGATTGAAACATCTCCCTTTCATTCTCCATGTCATTTATTTGGGTAAATGACACAGCCATGGAATATACTTTGCACAGCATATTACCATCCCATAAACATGCCTTTCAATGATGTGTGGGGAACCCTTGGGGGATCACAGACAGTACCATACCAATAAGGATGCAGAGATTCCTTCCCACATCTAGGCTGCTTTATTTCCTTTTGGAAAGGAGGGAGGGGTGGCCCATAAGGAAAGAGGGAAAGGGCAGGGGGGTGGGAAACCAGAGAGCATTAGATGATAAACAAATGGTCAAAATAAATTTGACAGGGATGACAACCCGCAACACTTGTGCCTAGAGTGTCTCCTTAAGGTACACGCAAAGCCATAAAATATGGAAAAGGAAAGGAGATACTGAACACACACTCTTGACACACTGAACAGGGAGATCCTTTGGGAGAAGAGCCAGCGACTCTATTGAGTCATTATTCTCCCTGAAGTCACTGATCATGGGAGAGAGGAAAATAGAACAGTGTTGGTAGCCATGCTTCCTATACCAGCGCCTTCCCTGGCCAGACCTCTGGTCTCTGCACATTCAACACTTGCCTGGAGAGGGCAGCACTGACTGCAGGGCGGGTTTTCCAGGGTTCTCAATGCATGGAGAAGCCATCTTCTGGTTTGGGGTGTAGCCAGTGAGCATGTCGGAGTGGCTAGCTGCCATTCCCCCATCACATCTTGCTATCCATGGATGGTGTAGCATCTGAACAGGACTGGGTGTCCATTTTAGGTCAGATTTCCATGAAGGACACCTCTTGCTCCCCACCCTGAAAAACTGTATCACAGTTCTTACCCCATTGCTCAGTGTTCATGTCCCTTGCCCAGAGCTGCTGGACAAGGATATGGGAGACATGTCCAGGTTTCCCATTTTCTGTAATGGCCGGTGCTCTGAGTAAGAACTTCTTGATTTGTCTCCATTTAATAAACAGATCCATCTTTCAGGCTTAACAACCGTGTCAATTAAAAAACACTGTTTTTAAGTGTCTGAAAGACGGATCTGTTTAAAAGGTGCACTGAGTGCTTATGCATACATGCTGAGGAAGAGAACAGCTGTGTTATGTCCAATGGGACTCCTCAATGGACTGGGTTGAGCCCCAAAAGTACATCTACTTTCTTTATGACTTCTTGAGTGAATGACTGCACTGGTTTTCCTGTCTGATTTTCACTCACAGATATGTGTGAATTGCGAGCACTGGCTGCAAGGCTCTCCATTTTGCCAAAGAGCACTGCTTAGGATTAAATTGAGAGTTGCCTGTCATCCATCCCATAATTTAAAAGAGAAGTCCTGTTTGTAAAAAAGATCTATATCCATGCTGGGTGTCAGGGATGATTTCCATAAGGTGCCCAGTAGAAGCAATTTGGATTGAGGTCCCTCAGTGTATGTGTGTTTTGATATGTGGTGTTTTCTGACTTTGTGGTTTCCTTCTGCTGGTAATTGGCCATTTCCCAAGATAGCAATTTCCTAGTGTGAGATTCAGTCACTGAGCACATTTATTCATGTGAGGACAATTTTATAGAACATCTAAGTGTGAGCTAGAACACCAACTGTTGGGCTTCAGTGAAGTGTGCAGCCCTCATCTGTACTTCATTACGTTTTTATTTGGGTGAGTCATTAACTCTTAGCAGGCTGTGTGTTCTGTAACCTGTCACAGAAATCAGTATTGAAGCCTCATTTTCTTACGGGGTGTGCAAACTCCACCACAGGAATTCCGTTGAGAAGGTCCACCCAGATGGCTCCCATTTTGAATATGGGAGAATCAAAGATACAGTACTTTTCTCAGAAGGTCCTCTCCATATGGACTGCGTACAAAATGGTGCTGGTCAATTGGGGACATTCTAGGGAACATCTTGAATGCTCCTGCCAGTCTGGCCATCTTTAATTCTACTGTCCCTGCTGCTGTTTTGTAGGAAATTTGTTACATATACATTTCTCTGTGTATAACTGTTCTAGCAGCAGCATTAGTGGCAGTAACAGCAAGAAGGGCTTGTGGGAGCACTAAAGTTGCTGCATAGATGGATTCAGAATAAGTTGAGTTATAGCTCAATTTATTCCAGAGCAATCTGAGGAGAACCAGTCTTGAGTGTTTTGTCCATTTCTGAGATTCTCTCTGCACAACATTTGAAAATGAAGGGTTGTCAGCGGCAGAACTTCGATGGAGTGTGTGGAGCAGGAGCTCCAGGTGCTCGGGCGGGCAGGGGGCGCGCTCGGGGCACTTACCGAAGCGAAGTGCTGTGTTGTGTTGTGTTGTCCCTCCCTCCCATTCGGCTCCGAAATGAGCGCAAAATGGGCAGGGGGGCGCGTTGACGTGACGCGAGGGGCGCGTTGATGTGACGTGATGCAGGCCCCGCCCCCACGCGCCGGCCGCCAGGAGGGCGCCCGTCATTTCTGGGTTGGATCCAGAGAAGGTAAAACAGAAGAATGCTTGTGGAAAGGGACATTCCTGCCCCCTCCTCTCCAATGTAGTCAGTCTCTGGGTAGTATCCTGAAGATTTAGGGACCCAGCAGAATGGCATGGAATCTGGCATGGGGGGAACTACTGGGAAAAGAAGGACATTCTCCAAAATCATGCCACATTCCACACGACTCCAGAAGGTTCCTGCTCCTCAGGAGTGAGTTTCCAGGGGGTGCAGAGTATGTGGAATCTTCTGGAATCATGTGGAATGGAGTTATGTGGAATGCATTTGGGATGAGGAGATAAGAAATTCCCCTTGTGCAAGTGTGCTTTTTTGGATCCAACCCCAAAACTGGAACAATGGAGGATTCCTAATGCATGCAGTCTGTTCCTAATGCATGTTCCTAATGCAACAAGACCAGGCAGTCTGAAATTCAAAAACCTATGGGGACCTTTTGGATGATGAGGAGAATATCAGAAGCATCTCTACAGTTAGTGCTGAGCAACTTTAAATTAGTTTCGGAATTGTACAATTTCTCAAAGTTTAACTGTCTTAGAACTCAAGGCTTTAAGAAAAAAATACTGGTACCTACAAAGAGGCACATAAAGGTTACGTGTGAATTAGGTAAGAAATGAAATAACAAAGCCGCACAAAAGTTCACTTCAATAAGATGCAACAATAAATAAAGCTGTGCGCCATGTAAAGATGAAAAGGTGAGAGCATAAATCAGCAAAGGCTGGGAAACAAGAGCGAGATGTTCCCTGATGCATTGATTTTTGGAAGAGTTTAATTTCAACTGACTCTTGAGCAGCACCTCATATTTCTGTCTTGTACAGCGATTTGTAAAAGACCACACATCTCAAAAAGCAGGCGATGTCTCCGATCAATCTGGCTGGGCTGTCTAGGCAGCTTTAACACAACAAAAGCGGAACCTAATTAACATTTATTTATTGCTAGGATCCCAGTTCTGAGGCGAGACTTTGAGAGGTTGGATCCGTACCGATGGAGTTCTTTTACAACAGGATCTGCAAGCTGTTCAAACCACGTTTGAGCCATCGCTAGCCACTCAACTTCATTCTTGTTACTGTCTGCCTGCAGGCCCCTGGAGCAGAAGCGAGGGAGATGGTTGGTCCCCCTGGTGGCAACAAGCTCTATTCTCATCTTCCCGTACTTGGCTTCTATCCGGTGAAGCCTGTACGGGCGAACATGCCACTCTGCATCTTCCAGGGCCCTCCAAACCAGCCAATCGGCTACTGTGCCCTTTATTCCCTGCACGTGCTCTGCCCTGACTGAGGCTATGTGGGATCTTGTCCGGGTGAACCGGCATCTGAGTCCCTAGTGGAGAGGGCGAGGCCACCCGCCGCCCCGTCTGCACAGGTGCCTGTGGTCAATCGGGTCCTGATGAGGGACAGGTTCTACGATTCCATTGTCCACTAGTTGAGCCATGGCCTGGAGTGTCCGGGCATGTCCGGGGTTGCAGGATGGTCTGCGTAGTTCTGTGAACCTGTCTCTTGGAAAGGAGTGGAGCTCCGGGGAGCATCCCTGGCTTACCGACTGCCGTAGCCCCTGGTCCTTGGTGAGTGCTGGCCACTTGTCCGTGGACTCATGGTGCCGTCCTTCCACTTGGGCAGGAGGAGGGCCGGGGCTGTCAGGCGCGGGTGGACTTGGAGCCCTTGGGAGATGTTGGTGGCGTTGAAGTGGCTTCTGCCTGACTTTGGAGCCCTGCGGAGCCCATGGGATCCAAGGGACTCCAGAGGATTGACCCGATGACGGTCTGGTCGATGACCTGTAGGGGCAAAAGGAGCGCTGGGGCGAGCGACTTCCGGTTGGGAGGAATGGCTGGCTGACAGCTCTGTCGGTTGCTCTACACCGACAGAGCACGTCTGATGGACTTAATTGCTCTACCCCTGGATTAAAAGGGTGTGCGATGAGATAAAGCACACATCTTCGGATCGCTCCCATTACTTTCTCGGAGAGCGTAGGCTTTTCGAGTTTGTTTTGGTTTGAGCGTGGAAGAGAGGATCAACACCGAGCTCAAAAATCAGCCGGAACGTAAGCCAAGCCCTCTCCCGCTTATACTTTTGCTTTGCTTATGCAAGTGGCAAGGAACTGCAGTAAGAATTGAAGAAACAAGCTAAGATAACAAGTTAACTTAAGAATAGAAGATTTGTTGTGAAAAGGATATAATTTGGAAGAAAGACAAGATACTACAGTGAAAATATTAAGTGACAACATTAAGTAATTTGTTGGTACTTACGGAAGATTGAATTAGCAAAGAAACATTTGGGGGAGATATCTATAAACTGTTGTAACGAGAGAAAGAGACTTGTTTTGCTTTTGAATTCCTTTTGGAATTCCTGTGGTTTGAAAATAGAACAAACAATCCCTTCCGGTTAGAAGGTCACCATTGAAAAATAATTATGTTGGTTGATATTTGCCGCCTGCACATATTTTAAGAAGTTGAGTCTTTATGGTTTTTGGTTTCTAAAGAGAAGGAAGAGAACTTTAATTCAAGTTCTTTAATAACTTTAATTCAACTTTAATTCAACAAGTGAAAAAGTGCAATTTGATGAACTTATAAATATGGCTACAAGAAAAAGAGGCAATACATCAGAAAAAAAATCTCCTCCAAGGTCAACTGGACAAGAAAAACCAGTGGAACAACTGGAAGAATGCTTCAAAAGATGGGAACTTAAAATTGATGCCAAATTTGATAAATTTGATGCCAAATTGGGAACTTTGCAGGAAGAAATTCAAAAGATGAAGGTAGAGATGACGCAGGAATTACATCAGTTGGATGTTGCTGTAAAAGAAATGAAAGGTGGTTTTCAAGAGATAAATACCAAGATGAAAATACAAGAAGATAAAGTGAAGAATCTTGAAATGGAGAGCTGTAAGATTCAGGATATGCTGGCGTTGGCTGAACAAGAGAGAAAACAGAATTTCTTACGGTTTCGTGCAATTCCAGAACAGCAAGCAGAAGATACAAGAGATAGAATGTTACACATTCTGTCAAAATTCCTAGATCGAGACGAAATGGATCTGGAGTTGGATAAGGCATATAGAATTAATACAAGATATGCAGCAGTTAAGAAAGTGCCAAGAGATATCTTGGTGCATTTTGTGAGGCAACAAACAAGAGATAAAGTTCTACAGCAACATGCTAAATCGAGACTCAAGGTAGAAGGAGTGCACATTATTGTGCTAAAGGAGATTCCGCTGAGAATTTTGCAGAAAAGGAAAACTTATGCTTTCCTGGTCGAAGTGCTGAAGAAACAGAAGATTGTTTTTAGGTGGGGAAAATTAGAAGGTGTGATTTTTAAACTTCAGGGAAAAACCTACAGATTGGATACAATTCAGAAAGCAAAAGAATTCCTGGAAAGATTCAAGGATGGAAGAGAAGAAGAAGATGATGATGATGGGATGGACGGTGCAATGGCAAGCAGTGAACAGTAAAAATGGATTACAAATTTTTATCATGGAATATTAATGGAGCTAATGCTCCGTAAAAAAGAAAAAGAGTATTCCATTATTTGAAAAAACTTAACCAAGATGTGATTTGCCTTCAAGAAACCCATATAAAAAAGGGAGATACAAAATTTTTGATTCAGAAAAATTTGGGAGAAGATTTTTTTTTCCAACAAACATCAAGAAGAAGAATGGGGTGGTTTTATATGTTAATTGAGTTGATTTTAAAGATTAAGATTCAAATGAAACCGGAAACTTTTCTGTTGGGTATGTGGGATGATCATGTAGGCGAAAAATTTCAAACTTTGTTTTTATATATGATAGCTGCGGCAAGAATTTTATATGCACAATATTGGAAGAATTCGGAGATACCTTCGTTGGAAGATTGGTGGCTGAAAGTTTTGGATTATGCCGAAATGGACAAACTTACAATTTTAATTAAGGAAAAGTCAGTTAACCTTTTCGTGAATAATTGGAAACCATTTATAGATTTTTTTAAGAGAGAGAGAGAGGAACGATGTGATGATATGTGGATTTAATGAATAGATTGTGGGTGTTATTTTGGCTAAGTTGGAAATTATATATAGAAAATAGTGAATAGTATGCTAGTAGGATGTGACGCTTTGTGCTTGCTATAATTTTATGAATTATGTATTGTTTTTATGTTATTATATCAATAAAATATAAATATACTTTAAAAAAAAAGGAGCGCTGGGGGTGCCGCCCCGCCGGGCGTGAGGTCCGCTCCCTCACAGGCAGGGCCTTCTTCTTTGTCTCCACTAGGAGTGGCTCCAGAGCCCCACCAAATGGTTTTCCCCCTTGGAAGGGAACTCCCACTACTCTAGCCTGGGATGCTGCGTCGACGTCCCAGTGACGCAGTCAGGTGCTCCTGCGCACGAAGACGCTTGCTGCCATGGCTCTCGCTGCCAGCTGCAGTGAGTCACAAGTGCCATCTGTCGCAAAGGCTGAAGCAAGGGATTTTTGTTGTTTGTTTTTTTACCGTGTCTTTGAGCTGGAGGCTACTGCTTGCAGAGCAGTAGCCAGACCCTGTTCGCCTGTGGAAGGCAAGGACAGACTGGGGAAGCCAGGAGCCCCTCCCCTCCTATAAAGACTGGATCACATGACCCTGCCTAACCAGAAGGGAGGAGCTAAACCAGCACTAACACTGGGCCAGACCTGGAACCACTGGAGAACCCTCCTTTTGGGGGGGGGAGTAGAATTGCCTGCCTATGTACACCACCTTGAATTAAAGTCAGAGGAGAAATCTGATGACCAAGAAAGGCGGTATATAAATACCAGTATTATTATTATTATTATTATTATTATTATTATTATTATTATTATTAGTAGTAGTAGTAGTAGTAGTAGTAGTAGTAGTAGTAGTAGTAGTAGTAGTAATAAATATTGTCACTCCATTGGCATTTCCTAGCAGTCCCTCTTTCTCTGAAGGATCTGGTCCATAGCCTTGATGAGCTCCTGCTTTACTACTCTGTAGTCAGGTTGAAACCATGGAGTGCATTTGATCAGCTGTGAACGGTATACCTGGCACACCCCAGAGCAGGGGGAGGGCAGGGAGGGGATTGAATGGGGCAGGGGAAGGAGGAACAGGGCAGTGACATGGGTGTGTGTGTGCGGATTGGGTTGGGTTTGGCAGCGCCAGCTTGTGTCATATCCAAACTCCCTTCCCAGGCCTGATCAGCCTGCATGGATCATCATGAACTTGCACCAGCGATATTGCTAGCGCAGGTCTAAGTTGACCCATTGCAGCTGCTGGGGCTTATCCCAGGGCAAGGGGACAAATGTGCCTTTAACCCGAGGAGATCTCCAGCAGCCAAAAATCCCCCATGGGATGCAGTGTAGCCCGCGCCGGCACTGCTGCATCACCGCACGGGGATTTACGTTCGATTCGGCTGTTAGTTTCACGGACACAATGAATTAATCTAAATGAAGCCCACAGAGGGTATGACTGGGCCTTTTACATATTTCCCTTTTTAAAAATGTAGCTCTATATGCATGAAGCTAATACCAGCATGAAGATCTGCAGAGAGGAACAAAACTAAATTGGCAATAGAAAAACAAATCTTAGCGTGTACAATATCATTTTCTGTGGGGAGTTCCAGAAGACCTAAGAAAAACAACGGGGAGCGATAGCATCAGCAAATGCAACACTAATATCATTTCTGTTTTCTTTTGTGTTCTCTTTGTGTTCTTTTCTGCTGTCTTTTTCTCCTTTTATCTTTTGCTTTCCAGTTGTGGTTAAATGTCCTGAAGGATGGCACAGTGCTACTTGATATCTACACAAATCCTTCTGCATTATATTTTTAGGGGTGCCTAATTGCCTGCTATCGTCAACAAAAGACAAATGTATTTTCATGGGGTGTTTCATTTCTTCACTTCTATTTGCAAGTTAAGATAGAATTCAGAATGTAATCACATGTGTAAATTATTATGCATTGTTTGCATCCCGGCTAACAATAGTCGGCAAACACGATTTCAGAATTCTAAGCAAGAAAACGGGATGCTGAGGCTGATTCTGTTCTATTGATGCTAACTTCTCGTCACATTTCTAGCTTACAAAATAATTGTAGCATTGAAAAATTGGGAGAAAACCATATAAAGGTTGGCAGCAGGGAAAACATTGCATTAAAACGAGTTCATCTGCACTGGCTTCCCATTTGCTTTCAGGCCAATACTGTTGAAGTCCTAAGACCAGCACAGGCAGTGGCGTCACTGGAGGTGGGGCGGAACGCTAAGTTCTGCACCACGCTGACCCTCCGTTACTCACTGGCACGAGGCGACCCCGAACCCTCGCCTTCGGAGCCATTCAGTGGGGCAAAGGCACTGCCCACTGAATGGATCCGAAGGCGAGGGGGCGGTGCCGCCTCATGTCAGTGAACAACGGAGGGCCAGCGCGGTGCGGAACTTAGCGTTCCACCCTACCTCCAGCGACGCCACTGAGCACAGGGCATGACTTGAGGAATACCACATGTCCCATACATACCACTCATCCTCAGCTGGTGAGCTCTTTTGTCATGATCTTCCCGTCACAGAGGTGGGGACTTAATGGGGACATGAAGGAGGGCTCACGGACAGAATCAAGAGGATTTCCTCCATTGCATCCCTGGTTTCCCCTGCCCTCTGTTCCACTCCTTCTGAATTCAAGTATTAAATTTAGATATTTTGGAATTGGAGCATTTGAAATTTGCTGCAGCTTCAGTCGCTTCAGTTTGCTGCCATCTTTCCCCTTTCCCTGTCTATCTTACCGAGGCAAATGACAAAACATTACAAAAAAGCAACCTTGATGTGATTTTGTGTATGCTTGCATCATGACGGTGCGGTGTTTTAGGGATGTTCAAATGGACTTCTGAGCATCAGTAAAACTCCAGACAGAAGGATTCTTGAAGTAATCAGAGGTGGTGTTGGGTCAGTCAGGTTGAGCGCGGAGCAAGGGCCCCATCGGAGTGAAGGAAGATGGAGGGCGGAATAAGTTCAGTGCCTGGCACTTCATAACGGACACATCCTCCCTGCTCCCACTTCACCCTTGGAACAGGCATTGGACTGGGACAGTACATCCCGCAGCCACCCAAGCTAGGGGATTCCAGACGGAAGGAGATTGCCTTGGGGAAACATCCCTCCCAGGGTAAGGTAAAAGTAAAGGTGACCCCTGACAATTAAGTCCAGTTGTGTCCGACTCTAGGGTGTGGTGCTCATCCCCATTTCAAAGCTGAAGAGCCAGCGTTGTCCGAACACGCCTCCGTGGTCATGTGGCCGGCATGACTCTCCTTGCCACAGCGCGTAGCATGCGGCTGGAACACGGAGCGCTGTTTACCTTCCCGCAAGCGGTACCTATTTATCTACTCACATTAACATGCTTTGGAACTGCTAGGTTGGCAGGAGCTGGCCAAGCAATGAGAGCTCACCCCGTCGTGGATTCGAAATGCCGACCTTTCGATCAATAGCTCATGGTTCAGCGGTTTAACCCACTGCCCCTTACAATCCTATAGGCCAGGGGTAGGGAACCGGCGGCCCGCGGTCCGGATCCGGCCCCCGGAGCGATTCGATCCGGCCCGCGCGAGCAGACCGGAGGCTCCGCCAGCCCCGCCGGCCCCTCGCGCTCTCCCCTCGCATTCTGCGCATGTGCAGAAGCAGCCGGATTCGAAAGGAGTCGTGCCGAGGGGAGAGCGCGAGGGGCCGGCGCCGGCAGCTGCCGCCGCCTGAAAAAGGTAAGGAGAGCATGGGGGGGAGGTAAGGAGAGCAGGGGGGGTAAGGAGAGCAGGGGGGCGGTGTGTGCGCCCCCGACGCGCCCCCGCGTGCTCCACGTGCGCCGGGGGACCCATTTGCGATGGAGGGGAACACGGCCCGCGGGACATTTTCCTCATGGGAAAATGGCCCTCCATCGCAAATAGGTTCCCCACCCCTGCTATAGGCAGACGGTCTGGGGCAAACAGGCTCCCTCTCGAGTGACCTCAGACCAGGTAAAAGAGTACAATAAAGGAAGTTTATTAGAAGAGGTTAAACTTGCACAAATGATGGAAGGAGCATAAAAAGGAGTGAACCAGGCAAAGTCGAGGAGCAGTCATTGGCACAGCAACAAGGTGAATGTTGGGTCTGGGATAAAATGTCAGCACAGAGTTTAATAGGCAAGTAAAAACAAAAACAAAATCCTACTGGGTACATTTCCCTACTCTATGTACCTGCGGTAGTCCAGGATCTTGGCACCAAAAACACACCTCTAGCTAGGCAGGTGGGCAACTCTTATTGATATATCCTATGGTTGGATGAGAGACTACGGCAAAGGCCCCAAGGGGTGTGTGCGCATGGCCTCACTTTTTATAACCTATAGGAGATAGCCAGGTTTTACCTGTGGGATTGTGGGGGTGGGAATGGTCACCTGTGCCTTGGGAGTCAGGTGTACTCTTTTACCTGGTCTGAGGTCACTTGAGAGGGAGCCTGTTTGCCCCAGACTGTCTGCCTATAGGATTGTAAGGGGTAGTGGGTTAAACCGCTGAACCATGAGCTGTCGATCGAAAGGTCGGCAGTTCGAATCCGCGAAGGGGTGAGCTCTCGTTGCTTGGCCAGCTCCTGCCAACCTAGCAGTTCCAAAGCATGTTAATGTAAGTTCATGGTTCAATGAACTGGCTTAAAGCCAAGTTCTTTATTTGCCGGTCAATGGAGGAAGAAAATAATAATAATAAGCAGTGACCATGATATGGTAAGTATCACTACTGCCTTGGGATGATTTGACAGCACTTTCAGGCTGCTGAGATTGGAAGGTCAGAACAGATGAAAAACAGAAGACAATGGGGGGGGGGGTTTCACCACAGCCTGCATGACTTGTACCCCTCCAGTACCAGTCAGAAACCACAGATACCCCTCATATGCTAATGGGGGGCACAGGAGGAGTTGTCACCTGCTGTTATCAACCATCACCCACTGCTGGTAAACTGGAAGGGGGCAGTTCAGGATTCTGTTCTAGGCCTCCAGCAACCTGGCAGGGTATAATCCTGCTTACAATTGCATCAGGGTTTGGGTTGTTTGCATGTTTTATGACTGTAGAGGGGGAAGACAAGAAAACAGTGAAAGGTGCCACCATCGGCCTTCGTTTTGTAAGGAATGAAAAATAAAACAAATAAGTTATCTTTGGTTCTTTTTTTTCATGAAATTGATACACACCCCTAAGATTTGGCTGAAGACTGGAGTAGAAAATAATAATAATAATAATAATAATAATAATAATAATAATAATAATAATATAATAACAACAACAACATCATCATCATCAACATCAACAACAACAACAACAACAACAACAACAAACAAACAACAACAGTATTTATGTATCGCTTTTCAACAAAAAGTTCACAAAGCAGTTTACAGACAAAATCAAATGATTGAATGGCTCCCTGTCCCAAAAGGGCTCACAATCTAAAAAAGATGCAGAACGCCACCAGCAAACAGCCACCAGAAAAGACACTGTGCTGGGGTGAATAAGCAAAGAAGATAAGCAAAAAAGCTTTGGAAGGTAGAGAACTATTGGGCCATGTAGCCACATGGGAAAACCAGAACTATGATGGATGGTGGTGGTGGTGGTGGTGGTGGTGGTGGTGGTGGTGGTGTGTGTGTGTGTGTGTGTGTGTGTGTGTGTGTGTGTGTGTGTGTGTGTTGGGGGGGGGAGAGTCGCCAGTCCACAATTTGGCTGCAGATTTCCATTTGCATGTGTATTCTAGCAACCAGAAAGCAGCACAGATTTTGCCTGCCCATCTCTTTCTCTAAGCATCATCGCACTGCTGTGCTAGCAGAAGACAGATGCTCTGCTAATCTTTGCTGATTGCCTTCTGATTGCCAGTTCACTTGTCCTTCTTCAGCCATTTAAGATGGCCATCTGGGAAATCAGCAAGGAGGATCATTAGAACAGCAGAAGTCAGGTACTGAGCCGAAATCTATTCTTGACCATATATCTTTTTTAAAATGAACCCAATTAGCAAATATATGAGTCTGCCAAAATGCATTGATCATCCAAAACTTGAGAGTCTGCTAAATTAGTCAAAATCTGGTATAGCACAAATCATACTGGCAACCTTGTGTCTTTGAAGTATAAGATACTGAGCAAGTGTCCAGGCTAACAGGATATGACAAGTCCCAGCTAAACTACTGTGTCAGAATTGCCTTCTTGGGACAAGGTGCACCGAGAGCACAGTGGCATCTATCCTGGTATTTCTGGATGACATTGATCCATTGCAGTCTGGTTTCCAGACTGGGTTTGGAGCTGAAACTGTCTTGGATGCCCTAACCTATGAAAGGAGACGGAAAGGGAGAGCGTGTCTCTGTTGATTCTTCTGGATCTCTCAGCAGCTTTTAATCCCATCAGACATGGTCTCCTCCTGAGCCACATTGCAGGAACGGAGCTACAGAGCACTTCACTCCAACGATTCTGGTCATTCCTGAGGATGGGGTCTCGGAAGATGGTGTCAGAAGATTGCTATTCCACCCTGTGGCCTTTGGTCTGAGGAGTGTCACAGGGTCCTGTCTGGACCCCCATCAGTGGCAGAGCACGGACCACCACCCCCGTGCCAGAAGTGACGTAACGGCTGCAGTAATTAAAGATACTACCAAGGTGCAGGGCGGGCGGGAGGGCAAAACCCACTGCCGCTGCTCCTCGCGCCGACGAAAGGCATGAGTTGCGGCGGCACCGGCCACCCTGACACCCCCTGCCTGCCAGGCCCAATCCCGCTGCCCAGAGGCCCACTGCCCCCCCCATATGACACCTCTAACTCCCATGTTTTTTTAACATGAAACTGTCCAGAGTAGCCTCTGGAGGTTTGGGCTGAAGGATGCTGCCGTAACAAAGTCCTGCCTCTCGTCTGCAGTATCAGATCCCAGGAAGACAGCAGTGGTGACAGATCTGATGTCCAGTCTGGTATCTGTTCAGGAGTGAATGGAGGTGAACAAGCTGGACTTCAGTCCAGACAAGATGGAGGTGCTTTTGGCCAGGAGCTGTGGCAATATGAGAGAGGTTGTACAGCCTCTTCTAGGTGGCATTGCACACGCCTGTGAAGGAGCAGGTTTGAAGCTTGAGTTGCTCTTTGATAGATAACTCAGGTGATGCCAGTAGCAAGGAGCTTCAAATGGTTCTCCAGCTGAGACAGTGATGACCATGACTGACCTGGTACTATTTATATCCTGGAAGATACTTCCAGGGTGAATGACTACAATTGTCTGTCTGTGGGATTGCCTTTAAAGACAGCATGGATACTTCAGCCGGCCCGAGAGGTGGCTTCCAGACTATCATCTAGGGCTCAATGATTGCAGCACAGAACTTTGATTTTATGATATCTTCCCAGGTCGCCTATTTGTTTCTATTTTCAGTTTCTTGCTGGTATCATAGAATCATGGAATGTTCGAATTGGAAGGGATCTTGCAGGTGACCTGGTCCAAGCTTTGGCTTAGTACAGACCACTGCTACAGCATCACTTACAGTTTTGCCCACTAACAGGCTGAGCTTCAGTGACGTCACTGGAGGGGGTGCAGAGCTGTAAGTGGCGAATGACACTGCCACACACTGTGTAAGTGGCCCCCCTCACACCCGCTGTTGGAGCCATTCGGGGTAGCAACTGCAATGCGCAGGAGACTCCGTGGAGCTCCTGCGCTTTGCCGTCATCTGCCCTGATTGGCTCGAACAGCAGGTGGGAGGGGCCGCTTACACAGTACATTGCAGAGTCATGCGCCATTTACATCCCCTCCAGTGACACCACTGCCAGCTTTCTCTCTCTCTCTTTTTTAAATTAAAAGCAAGTCTTTAGCTGCTCTAGAGAAATCCAGGATGTTAGCATAGTTGTCATTGGCCAGTAATGTCTCTCTCTCCCCCCCCCTCATAAAAGGCTGCTGCAAAGAAAAGAGCCTGTGCTAGATGTGGCCCTGGAAGAAGTATGAGAAGGCCATTTCGGCAGAATGAGCTTTGAACATTCTGTAAGAGATCTCTGCAAACCCTAAAATGGACAGAGTGTATTGCAGTTGCTCCCCAAGGGAAACCTAGATTCACAAGCTTAGTGTGAGCTAGACCATGGTGGTCCAATGCATGGCCCGCGGGCCGCATGCGGCCCCGAAGGCCTCTGCTGCGGACCCCCGGCTGCTCTTGGAGCTCCCCTCCCCCGCAGTTACCCACGCTCCCCTGATGATCGGAAAGGCGGTCGGGAGCCGACTGCCTTTTCAATCTTCAGGGGAGCATGGGCAGGGCATGCTAGACAGCGGGGCGGGGCATGCATCGGTCATTATTATTAAGTAATTAATTAAATTTATTGTACGGCCCCTGGGTTTCATGTCGAAGTTCACATGCGGCCCTCGAGGTACGAAACGTTGGACCACCCTGAGCTAGACAGTCCCCACCAGTTTATTTTGTCTCTACTTGACTGATTCTGACAGGAGCGGCAAGGAAGCATGCCTTGTAAAAGACAATCCTTCAGTGGGGGAGTTAAGTGAGTATACCCCTATTTACTTTTAAGAGTTGTGTAATAATCAATTCATTTCCTCGCCATTGTAATACGATGAATCATAATGAAAGTATTTGCATAATATGCAGTTTCACATATATTCAATTATCATTCAGCATTTGCTAAATGTACCATGGAAATCAAACAGTTCTAAGCAGAGGCAGGTTGGGTTTGAAACGCATACGGGGCATCAGGACAATATTGCCGCTGCTGCTGTTTTTGCTGTCGTCATCCGACCTTCCTCTCTGCTGATAAGGCTAAGGCTGACGGAACAGTCTTTTATCCTTCTGTGTTCTAGGAGGTGGTCATGATGTCTCCTGACATTTGTCAGGCTCCAATCGGACAGCAATTCTGAGGCAGAGGAATCTGCTGCAGGGATGGATCCTCAGGCTGTGGGCTGACCCCAAAGTCCAGCCCAGTCTTTTGGAAATCACTCTGCTGATTACCCCACAGAGGATGAGGACCACAAGCCTCCCTCTGTGCCTAAAGCAGGGAATTCAGACTAATTGTGCTGAATTTTTGGCTTGAACATTGGAAGGCTTGAGGTGACTGAAAACCACCCTGAATGTTCTCCTCTAATTTTTTGCCCTTCACTTTTCCCCCCTCCTGGCTCCGTCCTCAGTCTGAGCAACTTCTGTGTTGTACAGAGACAAGCTGCTCATCAACCACTGGCCTAAATGGGGATTCCACAGCCTTTAGAATTGAACAGGAAACAAGCAAACAACAGTGCTGGGCTGCGACAGCATGAGCACCCTTAAGCAGTGATGCTGCCAGAGTTCCTTGGTTCGGGACCTTTGGTGGCTTGAAATGCAGATCTTCAGAAATCTGGTTGGTGGGTACCAGTACCAGTGGGGCAGCCCAATTCTGCACATGGTGCACCGGCCGACATAAATGGCTGACCGCTGCATCCTGCGCAGGATGCAGTTTGCGGTGGCGGTGTGGGTGCTCACCTCAGGGAAAGGGGACATTCGTTCCCTTTCCCTGGTGAAAGCATCAGTGGCCCCAATGGGCCTCCTCAGATACGCGCCAGCTATTTCGCTAGCGCACAACTGGGGAGGCCGTGTAAGGCCGGTCAGAGGGTTAGGATATCGGCACAGCATGGCGTCAATATCCCCGCCCCCCTCCCAGGCCTGACTGGCCAATGGCCCCCTCCCTCATCACCCCGACCCACCCTTCCCCTGCACCGGCACCGGCCTCCACACCAGCGCCACTTAATCACTCAGTGCCATGAAAGTGCTTTACGGCAGTTTCGCGGCACCTAAGGCCGGTGGAACGCGCACTCTGCCAGCCTATAGTTAGGCTGGATGGCGGCTGAACTCTCTGCCCAGAGAAATGAAGCTGTCAAGGCCTTCCTTTTT
The DNA here is from genome assembly GCA_026170595.1 of Plestiodon gilberti rubricaudatus. Lineage (NCBI taxonomy): Eukaryota > Metazoa > Chordata > Lepidosauria > Squamata > Scincidae > Plestiodon > Plestiodon gilberti. The sequence goes on from JANXHW010000001.1 coordinate 11,099,417, forward strand.
CAGAGGGCCATTTCTATTGAGACCTAATGTCACGCTAACTGCTCCTACTGTGCTGCAGGAAGTTGTGTTTTATTGTATCTTTTATTATGATCATTCACACCAGCTTAGATTGTTTTATCATTTCCTGTAAACCGCTTTGCAGTGATATATGAAAAATGGGATATAAGCATGAAAAAATAATATGAAGTGGAGCATTCTGATCCCTGTGTTCTTCTCCAATTTGGATTTTAATCTGAGCTAGAGAATAACTCCTCCTCCTCCTCCTATGCAGATTTGTCAACCTCTCTGACCTCTGAGTTCATCTCGTGAGGCCCCACCCCCCGCATGCCCCATCTTTCTCACAGATACATCTAGTACAGTGGTTCTCAAACGTTTTATTATTTATTTATTTTATTTATTTAAAGAATTTATACCCCGCCTTTCTCCCCAGGGCACTCAAGGCGGCTTACAACACAATATTAAAATACATATATACATATTAAAAAAATTAATTAAAACAATTTAAAATAAACAACCCCCCAGTTTTAGCACCGGGACCCACTTTTTAAAATGACATTCTATCAGGACCCACCTAGCTTTACGAGATGCCCAAACATTTATCTCCCTACAGTATATTTACACAAGCTTGCAAACTGCAGGAGCTCAGCTGTTTGCAGGGTAATTAGCAGCTATCTTGCAATCTGCAGGAGCTCAGCAATTAGCAGCTATCTGATTTTTTAATAGTCTCAGGGCATAAGGCAATTCCTTATCTGATGTTTGCATCACCTGGGACCCACCAAAAATCAGGTCATGACCCACCAAGTAGGTCCTGACCCACAGTTTGAGAAACACTGATCTAGTGTGAATGGGGAAGAGAGCTGACTCTGTGACAGCACCCTGGCTGTGAAATGCTCAGTGCCTTGGAGAGGCATCTAGTCGCTACTGTAATGTGTTTACACCACTTTTTTTTTTTGCAAAACTCTTTATTAGCCATTTCATTTACGTTAGCTGTTTAAATTGTTTTCTGCCAGTTATGTCCTCTCTTTATTTGTTCTCAATTGATTTTTTTTAATTGTAATTCATGTACTAAATAGGTTTTTTTTAGATTAAATTAGTTGTTTTAATTGATTGTTAGCTGCCTTGAACGCATATAACATATAAGAATGTTGTATAACGTTCTTATATAAATCAATTTTGGGGGTGGGAAGCTCACCAGTGAGGAGGTTGGGGTGTGGGGCTTACAGGTTAAACTGGCAATTACATGTCAATTTATGGCACAATCCTATCTGGGCCTTCCAGCAGCGTCACTGCAGGGGGGGCGGAGCTCCAAGTTCCGTCGGGCTCTGGCTCTCCGTTACACGATGGGAGAAAGCGGCCCCACCCCCTCCCAGATAAGGAAAGCAAGTGCTTTCGTCGGCCGGAATGGCTCCAAAGGCTAGGGGGTGGAGCCACTTTCTCCCGTCGTGTAACGGAGGGTCAGAGCCCGACGGAACCTGGAGCTCAGCCCCCCCCTGCAGTGATGCTGCTGCTGGGGCCTTCTGCTGGCGAATCTCGTAACCCGCTAGCATAAGGCCGTTCTGTGGGTGACTGTAAGCGCTACCAGTGCAAAGCCCTGGAGGCCACGCATGGTTGACTCGCAGAACCTCTGCCATTTCCGGGAACTTGGTGGTGGGGATGAAGTGGGGCAGATCAGGGTGGGGAGTGGGACAGGGCAGGAGGGGGGGTCTTGGCAGCAGCTGCACATGTCCAATATCCTATCCCCCTTCCCAGCCTGGGCCTGTCCCTGACATCTGGCATAAGTCTGAGGACATTGTAAGGGTTTCCTGAGCATAAGCAGAGTGTTTTCCTTGTAGTAAGCATCAGAATGTATTTCTGAGTTCAGAAATACCAAACATAAGAACATAAGAACATAAGAAGAGCCCTGCTGGATCAGGCCAAAGGCCCATCTAGTCCAGCTTCCTGTATCACACAGTGGCCCCACCAGATGCCTCAGGGAGCACACAGCCAACAAGATAATCTGTTTCCTGCTGCCACTCCCCTGCACCTGGCACAGAGAAAACCTACTTCTAAAACCAGGAGGTAGCTTATGGCTCAAACAGCATAATCTCTTAAATAAGTCTCTGCAAAGAGAGAAATATACACCTGTTTATGTTATAGCTTATGCTCATATATAGTCAGAAAGCAAGAGTATCACATTAACTGCATTTCTGCCGCAATTCTGTTTCTACAGAAGAAATAGTATGACGTACGAAAGGGGCCCTAAGCCAGATACCTGCCATAGATAACAGGCTGGCAGGGTGGAACCTTGGGTTAGCCCTTCTTTTGTTGCCAATAAGGTTAACTGGACATTGTTGTTGTTGTTGTTCAGTCGTTAAGTCGTGTCCGACCCTTCGTGATCCCATGAACCATATCCCGCCAGGCCTTCCTGTCCTCCACTATTTTCCTGAGTTCGCTCATTTTCATGTTCGTTGCATCGGTGATGCTGTCTAACCATCTCATCCTTGGCCTTCCCCTTCTCCTTTTGCCTTCAATTTTTCCCAGCATCAGAGTCTTCTCCAGAGAGTCCTCTCTTCGCATTAGGTGGCCAAAATATTTGAGTTTCAGCCTTAGTATCTGTCCTTCCAGGGAACAGTCAGGGTCGATTTCATTTAGGATTGACTGATTTGATCTCCTAGCAGTCCAAGGGACTCTCAGGAGTCTTCTCCAGCACCACAGTTCAAAAGCATCTATTCTTCGGCGCTCAGCCTTCCTTATGGTCCAACTCTCGCAACCATACATTGCTACTGGGAACACCATCGCCCTGACTATGCGAACTTTTGTTGGCATGGTGATATCTCTGCTTTTTATTATGCTGTCTAAGTTTGCCATAGCTTTCCTTCCAAGGAGTAAGCGTCTTTTAATTTCATGGCTGCTGTCTCCGTCTGCAGTGATCTTGGAGCCCAGAAAAGTAAAATCTGTTACTGCTTCCATTTCTGCCCCTTCTATTTGCCAGGAATTGATGGGCCCAGATGCCATGATCTTAGTTTTATTAATGTTGAGTTTCAAGCCAACTTTTGCACTCTCCTCTTTCACCCTCATCAAGAGGCTCTTTAGTTCTTCTTCACTTTCTGCCATTAGGGTGGTATCGTCTGCATATCTGAGGTTGTTGATATTTCTCCCGGCAATCTTGATTCCGGCTTGCGATTCATTCAGCCCTGCATTAGCAAGGACATTAGCACTGGACATTAGCAAACAGAATAACAAGCGTCATAAGAATATGTAAATGAAATACCAAGAATTCTGTACGTCAAAACCTCAGCTGTCAGAGAATGACCAATAAGATATGTAACTTGTCTATTACGTGCCTTCCTGTATTTCTGTAACCAATAAGAAGCTAATGTGATTCTTTGACCCACCTTCTGTCTATAGCTGCACATTTTTGAACTATAAGAGGGAGACTGAGCAGCAAACTGGTACAGTTTCTCTGAGATATAGACGTTTGTCCCCAGGGAGCTGTCAAGACACGTGTCTAATAAACTCCTCTTCTTTCACGCTGGTTTTTGCAATTCTTCAATGCATAACAACATCCACTGGGGACCAGGTAGCCCACAAGGAGTAATAAATGGCTTTACGTACCTCTCCTGGGCTGTCTGGGCAAGTGGGGGATAGGATTGGGCTGCTTGTAGACTCCGAAAACTCAAAACTCCAAAAAACAACAACACTGTTTGCCAGTGGTCTTCCTTTTGCCTATAATTGCTCAATCCAAATCTAACTCTCTGGGCAAGTTCACCAATCATTCCATAGTTGGGTTTTGGTAGGTCACAGCTACCAGAGGAAGCCCACTAAAGCCCACAGAAGGAAGCCCACTAAATTCAATGACATTGATTATCTTTCAGATGTTGGAATGAGGAGCCGGGCTTCCAGGCTACAGTGTGCTAGTTACTGTCTTGCAAGTTTTTCTTGAGTTCCTGCTTCAAGCTGTCTTGATGTGGACCAAATTAGTCTGTATGGGATGCACATACACAGCGGCTCCGGCTTGACATGCTTTGAAAGCACAGGCCCTTGTGCTATAATAAGATGGATAACAGAACAGTACCATAAGCATATGTTAATGTCAGGAACCCATCTGAATTCTTAAAGCCCCCACATTCAGGCTCATTTGCAAGTTTAGCATGCTTTCTATCAAATACGGAGCTGCATTTGAGCAATTCCCAGGTCACCCAAAAGATTATCATGTCAGTGTAATATCTTTGTGGGTTTTATATGATGTAATGTCATTTTTTTAATGATTTAATGTCATGCAAAATACCTTGGTTTTTTTTTTTTGGCATGCAAAATAGCACAGTTAAAAAAATTGCTTCCTCTCCAGATATAAAAGGTATTTTTTTTTTTTTAAAAAAAAGTCCTGCCCAACTTGCAGTCAGTGCTTTACAAATTATTATGGAAAATGAAGATTTATTTTTGTAAGCATAATGCATTTGTTGGATCCTCCAGGGTTTTTAAAAGCCTGCTCTGCATTCAGAAAGCAGCAATGTAATGGCAAAAGGCTAACACAACCAACAATGCTTAATTTGTTTTGACTCTTGTTACCACTGGCTTGACAATCTGAAGGAAATAAAAGCGCATTGCAGAAATGGGGACGCTAAGGCTGCTAACGCAAAACACTAATAACAGGAGAAGAGGTATAGCTTTAAAGCCCGGGCGTGCATGAACTGTCGTGGACAACACACCACAGAATGAGCCTTTGGATGACTGACATCCTCTCCAACCAATGCTTTCCTTGGAGTCAGCTCACACATTCATAAAGTGATATGCCCCTGCCCCCAAATAAATCAATGCATGGGTGAATCTGTTCTTAGGAGCTTGCAGATAAGGACTGTTTTTCAACATCATCATTATCATCATCATCATCATCATCATCATCATTAGATACCATTTTAAACAAAATTTTCACAAAATGGTTTACAGAGAAAATCAAATAACCATATTTCTCATGGTCCAATCCTATCGGTTGGCCTGCAGCGTGGGCCTACTCAGATCTGTGCCAGCCTTTTGACTGGCACAAGTGGGCCCAAGGAGGCGTGTTGAGACTGGAATGGTGGCATAGGATATCGGTAGGTATCTGCCCCTGCCCTCCCCTGACATGCCCCCAGCTGGCCCCGATCCTCCTCCTCCCCATCCACAGCCCACCCCTGCTGCCAACCTACTGGCATTGGTAGTGGCTGGGAGCTCTGGTGGTGCATCCGTGTGGTTGACAACCGTTTGTGCCCATTTTGCATGTGCCATCACTGTTACTGCCATGCCAGTGGCCTGGGCCGTATCAATGGAATGCGAGTTTGTCAGCAGAAGGCCTGGATACGATTGGGCTGTTGGTTGTATAGCAGTCTTGCAGAAATTAAGAAAACAACAATAGCATCTAATTCCCTATCAATTTTGTCACTTCTTGCTCAATGCCATATACAAAGGCCTAGATCTTTAAAAGGGATATTATTTTAAAAGCCCTCATTTCATTCTTTATGGCCTTCATGTATATATTTAGTTCACATTACCTTTAACAGCTGATTGTAGCCCTGAAAACACAGAGCAATTGCTTCTATTTATGCTGTCTGGCATTTTTTCAACCAGCCGGTTGAGCAAAACCAGCCCTTGAGTCGCCATGTTGCTTTGTATTCTTTTTAGAGAAAACCAGACAAGAGAAATAGGGAAATAGACCAGAAAGTGACAGTCCTCTGACTGTTGTCTGATGAGAACCCAACTCAATGAAACTGACTAGCAGGATTCAGGACTGATGGAAGCACTTCTTCATGCAATGGACCATTAACTTATGGAATTCACTGCCACAAGATCTGTTGATGTCCCTTGTTTAGATTGCTTTGACTTTTTTTAAGCCTTAAAATACAAAAAAGAGTTAAACAACATTTTCACATTCACATTCAATTTCCATCACTGCGACAAACTGTGACAAGGGCGAGGTTGGCTAAAAAGGGATTCCAAAAGTAGGACCCGGTTTATGGATGTGAAGAAGAAGGATGGATACATTGAAATACATTTGTTAGCTTTTCAGATATCACAGGATTCCTGGTTGTCTTTGCTGCAAGAAACGAACATTTTGGAATCCACCTTTTATGGAGAGTCCATGACAGTTACTAATGGGTCACACTGCTCAGTCAATGATTGACTTAAGAACATAAGAAGAGCCCTGCTGGATCAGGCCAAAGGCCCATCCAGTCCAGCTTCCTGTATCACACAGTGGCCCCACCAGATGCCTCAGGGAGCACAAGACAACAAGATACTTGTATCCTGTCGCCACTCCCCTGCACCTGGCAAAAGAAAACCCACTCCTACAACCAGGAGGTTGCTTATCCCCATCATGGCTTGTAAGCTGTGATGGACCTTTCCTCCATAAAACTTCTGCCACCACATCTTGTGATGAGGAGTTTCATAAGTTAAGTACTTCCTCTTGTCAGTCCTGAATCTACTGCCACTCAGCTGCAAATCCTCAAGTCACCCAGAGTTCACAGTTAGGACCCAGAGCCCAAGAACAACTCCAACATAGTCATTTGCTTCTCTCTTTTGCTCAGTGGCCCGTTGTAGCTTCATTAGGTGTTTTCTGAAGGATGCTGGGAAGAATGGAATACACTGAAACGGTTTTCAATTGTTTTCCAGAATCAGTGCAATTTATTACGTTATCACTATAAATTCAGGGGCATGCAGCTTGTTACTTATGCAAAGGATAGACATATCCTCTCCTACAAATTCTATTTGCAGCCTATTGCAGGAAAAAGAAGACAGCCTCTTTTTCATGCTGCTTTCAGACAGAACATCTTCCCGTAAGTTCCGGCATGAGGCCACATTCATTTTACCTAACTAGAAATAAAGTTGGACTGGAGTGAACTATGTAAAATAACTTCATTATGGCGGGGAGGGGGGCGGAATGTTCACGCCATCCTCCATGCAGACTTCCACATATATCTGAAGCTTCATGACAGGGGAGACAGAGTTTGTTATTATCGGGAATACATAATCACTTGCCTTCATTCACCACCCTCATTTTCAATTGCTTTCAGTCGAGTTCACAATCCAGTTAGAAGAAATGGTTTGCATTTCAACTGATATGGAAAGGCTCTGTGGGTTGGTCCACTTTCCCAACTGGAGGAATGTGAAACTCTCCCTCCTCCATCTATTTCTTTTTAGCTTTGCAATAAGACACTTTTCAAAGCTCATTTGGTCTCCCTTGTGAATATATGAAGCTGCCTTATCCTGAAGGAGACCGTTGGTCCAGCTAGCCCTGTATTATCTACTCTGATGCATTATGGCTCACTAAAGCCTCCAAAATGTTTTACAGCACAATCCTATTGCCCCTGAGCGGTGGCAGAGCACATGCTCCACTGGTCCTTGATGTCACAAAACTGCTGTAAAGCAGTTTGTGATGTGCGGGAAGGTCTGCACTGTCCCGCCGATGCCAGTGCAAGCTGTAACATGTGCTGGTGCAGGTGAGTGCTGCGCTGAACAGCGGAGGGATGGGGGCAGGGCGGGGCAGGGCGAGGTGGCGGCAGAACAGTGGCAATGTCTGGCAGGGGAAGTGGCGATGGGGGCAGGGGAAGGATCAGGCCCAAGAGGATGATGTGATCAGTGGCACTAGCACATGCCGTATCCGATCTCTCTTCCCAGGCCTTATCTGCCGACCCTGATCAACTCAGACTTGCGCCAGCCATATGGAAGGAGCAGGTCTGAGTATGGCAGGCGCAGGTCTCCAGTAGCGGAGGCTTGGGCTTTCCCTGAGGCAAGGGAACGAATGTCCCCTTACCTCTAGGAGACCTCCTGAATTTCCCACAGATTCAGCATAGCCTGCACTGAAGCCGCTTCATCAGTGCGGGGAAAGTTAGGTAGGATTGGGCTGCCCAATGTTTTATAGACTAAAATAGTGTGGTGGATGACTTCTAAAGAAGCTGTGGGCAGCGGGCTGGCTTGCTGTGATTTTTCAGGTATGATTTCTTAACAACGCTGTTAAGGAATTCGTTGTTGGCTACCATGATGCCATTCCCAGCTGGTGGGTGGAATGCACGTTTTGAATACACAAATTATATGTAAACATGCTCTCAGATTTGAAATGGTCACATCTGCACTATTCGTACTAATACTAGCAATGTATATTAACGTTTTCATACATTTCCATGTATGCACTGCATTGTGGGTTTTGTAGTCTTAATGATGCATAAACAGTTACCTCTCCTGCATGATCATGAAAATAGAGCATTTTCCAAATGATATGTCCAGTGGAGACTATAAAAGCAATGCAGATTTCAGCAGGTTCCCACAGGCTCAAAACACTATTCTGCAATCATGAATCATCACATGTTAACTTGACTTCCATCTTATGGTACTGTGACCTTTAAATGCCAGGACAGCAACAGGGCTAAAGGACCGTTTTCACTTACCTGGCAGCACTGCATTTTATTCTTTCCTTAGGTGATGAATGGACATTTGTTGTGTTATATTAATTTTAGTCTATGGGTGGCAGTCCTTTTCTAAATTTCTTACACCATGATTGCATTATAGTCTTTCCTGCTTTGAGTTGACAAAATTTGTTGTTTATAACACACATCAAGAGGAACTCAATAAGATCAGTGCTAATTACATAAAAGTGCAGAGGGTACATGAACAGATGTTAAGTGAAGGTTAATACAGTGTGTCATTTTTTAAACGGGATGTCCACTGGGACTTCACAGTGGACCAGATGTATCGTGTACATGTGAAATGAAAATAATTATAGTGAAAATATATGCAAAGTGGTATGCATTGCAAAGTACTACACACAGTTGTCTTAGTCTTTGGGAACTCTTGCAGAATTGGTGAGGGGCTGGAGGACTGGAGATGACCACAAGTAGTCCCTAACTTTAAAAAAGGGAACTAGAAAGGTCTGGGAAACTGCAGATTGGTCAGTTTGTCCAGATGCCTCCAAGAGCACACAGCCAACAAGATAACCTGTTTCCTGTTGTCACTCCCTTGCACCTGGCACAGATAACCTGCTACCTGTTGTCACTCCCTTGCACCTGGCACAGAGAAGATTCTTAAGTAGATTGTCTGTGAGCACTTAGAAAAGAATGGGGTGATTTCTAGGAGGCAGCAGACCTCACTTGGAATAATGCAACCTGTTTTGGGCACCTTGTTTTAAGAAGAACATTGACAAGCTGGACGAGGAGCAGAGAAGGGCAACAAAGATGGTCCTAGGAGGAATGGTTAAAAGAGCTTAGCATAGGCAAGAGAAGACTGCCACGATTGCTGTCTTCAAGTATCTGAAGGGTTGTCACACAGGTGAGATCATACCCTTGGTGGTTCCTGAGGGCAGAACTAGAACCAATGGGTTGAAACTACAGCAAAGTACCGGTAGATTTAAGCTAAACATGAGGAAGAATTTCCTAACTGTACAAACTGTTTGGCACTGGAACAGTCTGCCCTGTGCAGTTGTGGGCTCTCCCTCAGTGGAGCTTTTCAAGCAGAGGCTGGACGGTCACCTGTCAGAGGCTGTGTAGCAGTTTCCTGCACTGAGCAGGGGGCTGGACTAGATGGCCTCCAAGAACCATTCCAACTACTCTAGCATCCTATGCTATGATTGTCTCAGCTGTGCAATCATATAATGACAGGACCAGATGAGACTTGGAAGCCATGAGGCTGAAGGACTATGAAAGCCTTCTACATTCTTCAGGAGAAGTAGGAAAGGGTATAGATCAGTGTTTCCCAAACTGGGAGACGCGGCTCCCAAGGGAGCCATGGAAACCAGCTAGGGGAGCCACGGAGTACCACGGAATCCTCACAGAAAACAGTACATTGCCAATTGGCAGGCACCAACATAATGTAACGGTTGCCAATAGTCAAGGGAGTTGCAGGTCGAAAGAGTTTGGGAAACACTGGTTGCTAACAGTTGTAGCAAACAGACCAATTTGGACTGTAGTGGAAGAAGATCCAGCAGACTGGCAGGAGCCAAATGTGGTATCAGCAGTGGACCCTTGTTGACAGATCCAGGCAGCAAGGAGTTAACAGATGAAGACTTGGACTTTGACAGGACTTTGACAGGACTGGGCAGCAAGGGGTCAACACCCAGGACTGTGTGGGTGGAAGCACACCTGAAAGCAATTGGGCGTGGCCCACAGGTGTTGCTACTAAGTAGGAAGAAACTGGGACTTTGAGTGCAATGGGTGTGGCTCGCAGCTGCACCCAATTTGCACTAATTGGAACTTAAGAGTATAAAAGCAGCAGCAGTAGGAGCAGGAAGAAGCCTTGCCAGCTTGCCATGGGGATACGCTGCCGGATTTCCGAGCGACGACGACGCTGCTGCTGGACTGGAGGAAGGACTGCCACTCTCGGCTGACAGAAAAGAGGACTGCACGCCGGTGACGCTGCACTTCCGAAAGGACGACGCCCAGCTGGGGGACGCCAAGCCAACGGAGAAAGAAGCCAACTCTGCTGCCAAAAGAGACTGGTTTGAGGGGGAGATAGACTTGTTTCTGTTTAGCAGAAGGGTCTTTTGCTTTTGGGAGATTTATGGTGTTAGAGATAAGGATGCTGTAAAGCAATAAATTTGGGTTAATTGTCTATCTGAGTTCGGCTTTCTTTTTTACACACGGCATTAAATATTTGAGGTGTTTTTCAGTCAAAGCGGGCATTTAAAAGGGAACAAACTTGCTCCTAGAAGGAGAAGTTGGGTTTGGGCAGGACATTTGGGTCCCCAGAGTGGGGTGATTCCCAAAGCAAGACATGGACGCAGAGCAGCTATGGGGAAGGAGAGGTTTGCAGGAATGACTGTCAGTTGTTCTTGTGTAGCAAATTACCTGGGAGCATGTCGCTTGGGTAAAGGTATGAAAAGCTACCGGCTCAAACCTAAGTAGCAGGAGCCCAAAAGTAAGGAGCTTGTGGGTACGTGGCCAGCAGACAGAACTGTATTATTATTATTATTATTATTATTATTATTATTATTATTATTATTATTATTATTATTATTGTCTGTGCTATTTGCAAATCTTAAAACATGTTTTTTAAAAAAAAACTGGGAGGGGAGTGTTCAACTAATGTTTGCCATTAAATCCACTCAGCTGGCAAGAACATATGAAGCTTTCTTATACTGTACTGAATCTCATCTCCATTTCAAAGCCAAGGAGCCAGCGTTGTCCGAAGACCACGCCTCCGTGGTCATGTGGCCGGCATGACTCTCCTTGCCGCAGCGCGTAGCATGCAGCTGGAACATGGAGCGCTGTTTACCTTCCTGCAAGCGGTACCTATTTATCTACTCGCATTGACATGTTTTGGAACTGCTAGGTTGGGAGGAGCTGGCCAAGCAACGAGTGCTCACCCCGTCGCGGGAATCGAACTGCCTACCGTTCGATCGACAGCTTATGGTTCAGCGGTTTAACCCACTGCGCCACCTGCTGGCATAATTCTATAAGCATCACCCATGCATAATTCTATAAGCATCTATCATGTTTCCCCTAGGTAATCTTTTACTAGGCTCAAGAGCACCAAATGTGACGTGTGTGTGTGTGAGAGAGAGAGAGAGAGAGAGAGAGAGAGAGAGAGAGAGAGAGAGAGAGCCCACTGTCCTTCAGGACTATGTGATCCACACAGTCACTCTGGTGTTTTTAATGCCAGAAAGATGTTGAAATACTCTGAAGGTTAGATTATGAGTAACTCCTGAATGTTTCCATGTGTACCCTATATAACCTCGCATTAGAAGGTTCCAGGGAGCTTGAGTCTATTTTTGCCACCTTGATCCCTGCCTCTTTATCACAGAATATCACTTCCCACAAGTAAATGTCATAAGTTGTGACTGAATTTTCACTCTTGATTGAGCAGTTCAGCTAGATTGGAAATGAGAAGCAAAATTTCAGGAAAGAACCAACAAAAATGAACGCAGAGCACAAAAGCATTTGTTCTATTTTACTATTAACTGCTGCTGGTAAATGGCTTCCAGCATCAATTCAAATAAAAAGAAGAAGGCGGTAAAATGGCCAAGGCACTATGCATCTTTCATACAACCATTGCAAGAAGGCCATTTGGGATTCTGTTGGGCTATAGCCCTACGCAAGTGCAAGCTTCAAATGTGGAACCTCCTCAATTCCCACATTGTACGATCCTTACACAAGTCCATTCCACTTCTCTTTTTTGGCATTTTTTCCCCTTCTACATGATCAAAGGATTGTAGGAGACCTCCTAAACCCCAGTTTCCATGTGCATTGGGTTGGGGATCAGAGCTTCCATAAGAAAGTGGGTATGGACACTGGGGAACAGACAACCTCCTTACCATCCTGGTGTCCCTTCCATGTCCTTCCTTTTTTTTACCTGTAATTCTTCCTGCATCAGTAATTCATAATTGTAATTCAACTGCATCAGAAGCCAATCAGAAATGGGGATTTCTGTTGCGTTACTAGAGATACAATTAGCTTGGTAAGAATGGCCAGATCGTTCTTTCCACTGATATGCTTGCCATCATTTCAATACATTTGCGCTTGTAAGTGCAGAGGAGAGAATAGCCCTTTAATGATCAGATGCTTATCAACCACTGAGACCAGGCAATCATGCCGTAAATGCACTTAACAATAGAGACATCTAATCTTACATCTTGGCAGTGTTTGTAGCAGATCCTGGTCTATAATCCTAGTTTGTCTGAAGCTAATGGCAAAACCCTCATTAATTTCAAGGAAGTGAAGATTGTCTACCAAGACACTCCTCAGTCATACAAGATGAAGAAAAGGGTGGGGGCAAGCTAATTAGTTTCCTGCTGCTACATTCACACATTCAGTAGAATCAAGTGGTAAGGCTTCTTCAATCTAGATTGTACTACTTTGGGCTAGCAATTTTCCAGACTTGGAACCACGAATCTCGGCAGGTTTGCAATGATCACTTTGGAAGGTGATTTTCATTAAGAAACCTACATATGGAAAAAAATTAAACCCTCTCCCCTTCCACCACAGTCCTGATTCAGATTTTTTTTTTTTTTTTGGGGGGGGGGGGTTGCAGCTCCTATTCCTTTTAAAGCAAGAAAGATGGAAATCCAATGGCTCATTTCTTAAAATGCCTCATTTGATCCTTTGAAAACAACTGATCTAGTATGAAAGCTGGTATTCCGTCAGCCAGATAGGTACATTTGGTAGATAACAACATTCTACTATGGGCCAGTTTTATGAAGTGTTTAGTGCAGCGATTATCAACTTTCTTCTCGTGGCACACTACTCTATGGTCTACTATATGGTCTTCGCCTCCTGTGATGTCACTTCTGACTTCCGGGAGACTTTTCCAGGTTCTGAGGCTCTATTTCTTTTCTTTTTTAACCTTTATTTTCATTTTGTGAGAACAAAGAAAATTACATTGAATAACACAACAATTTTAAAAAACTGGAAAGCTTAAAATACAGCTGAGGAAAAAACCCTATTGAGGTAAGAAAAGGGGGTGGGGTGGGAAGAAAAAAAAAGAATATATATATATATATATGCCGCCAGCGGGTGGCGCAGTGGGTTAAACCGCTGAACCATAAGCTGTCGATCGAAAGGTCGGCAGTTTGATTCCCGCGACGGGGTGAGCGCTCGTTGCTTGGCCAGCTCCTGCCAACCTAGCAGTTCCAAAGCATGTCAATGCGAGTAGATAAATAGGTACCGCTTGCAGGAAGGTAAACAGCGCTCTGTGTTCCAGCTGCATGCTATGCGCTGCGGCAAGGAGAGTCACGCCGGCCACATGACCACGGAGGCGTGGTCTTTGGAAGTCTTTGAAATATCGGCTTTGAAATGGAGATGAGCACCACACCCTAGAGTCGGACACGACTGGACGTAATTGTCAGGGGATACCTTTACCTATATATATATATATATATATATATATATATATATATATATATATATATATATATATATATATATATACATACATACATACATACATACATACATACATACATACATACATACAGAGAGAGAGAGAGAGAGAGAGAGAGAGATCTATACTGTGAAAGAAACCATCTAGAAAGATGGGTTCTGTTTGGTTCTCAAACGTTTTAGCACCGGGACCCACTTTTTAAAATGACACACTATCGGGACCCACCTTGCTTTACGAGATGCTCAAACATTTATCTCCCTATATTTACACAAGCTTGAAAACTGTAGGAGCTCAGCTGCTTGCAAGGCAATTAGAAGCTATCTTGCAAACTGAAGGAGCTCAGCTCTCTGAAGGGCAATTAGCAGCTATCTGATTTTTGAATAGCCTCAAGGCTTGTGGCAATGACTTATCTTGAACTGGAGAGACCCTCGGCATGACAAAGCAGTCGCTTTGCAACTGAGCCACGGCCCTTCTCCCTGAGAGCCATGAGAAAATAGCTACTGCCTCTTTTAAATGGGTCGCATTGGAAGCAATGAAACCGGTGAATGTTCCAAAAGCGTTGCTCTCAATGGTGGCTACAGAATTGGCTCTCTCTCTCCCATATGAAAATGACTTGCACAGAATGTTCCAGGATGCTTCGAGAAGTTCGGGGAACAGGAATTGCTTAATCATATTCTTCTTTGAGAATAGGGACAGATTGGCGTTCAGAAAAGTTCGGCAGAAAGAGTATGGGGGTTTCTTTTCTTTTTTTTCCTGGTGTGAGTCAACAGTGATTTCTGAGCTTGTTTATCACGTAAATGTTACCCGGGAAATTATTAGACGGTTGCCATGGCAGCAAAGGCCTGGCACTGGTAACATTCCTTCCTGTAAGCAGTTAAGACAATGATCAGTCTTGCACCCCTACAGCTAACAGTCAGTTCCCAAGTGTGGAAGTGACAGATAACATAACACCTAGTTTTTACTGATAACAAAGCAATTTAGAAATATTTATCGGATGGGCTGTAGCTGCTCAAGTACGTTTATGAATCTTATGGAGATAATGTATATGTGCAAGAAAACAAAAAAAGCAAATATGTTCCCATTTCATTTCCAGCAGCTTCACAAAAGCAGAGTAAAGATGTCAGTGTGCGCTGGAGTCCAGAGGTGGGTGGTGGTGGTGGACAGACTTCTGAGCCTCTTTCTTTCTTTTAGCTTTCTCCACAGAAGCCCAGACCAGCAAGGAAGAAGCAGTATGCATCACTGCACTGCACCATATGCAAGAACTGTTTACTCGGCAGGCTTATCAAAGAAGGCAAATGGGATAAGACTTCTCAAAAACATTGGGGCGATTACTGTTAGGGCCTTTTTTGTGGTGGCACCGGCTGTGTAGCATGCCCTCCCTAGGGAAGCCTGTGTGGCCCCCTCTTTGTACACCTTCAGGTACTTGGCTAAGACCTGGCTTTTTGTATAGGCAACTGGATAGGATTGATTTGACATGAAGTGTGTTTTCCTGATGAGCTGTTTGTTTTATGCTTGTTGTGTTTGCTGTTCTGCATTATGCTATGTTATTATTATTATTATTATTATTATTATTATTATTATTATTTTTCACATTTTTATACCGCCGTTCCTCCAAGGAGCTCAGAGTGGTGTACATATTTCCTCCCCTCCTTTTTGTCCTCACAACAACCCTGTGAGGTAGGTGGGGCTGAGAGATAGTGACTGGCCCAAGGTCACCCAGGAAGCTTCGTGGCTGAGCGGGGATTTGAACCTGGATCTTCCAGGTCTAAGTCCGACTCCCAAACCACTACACCATCCTGGCTGTTAGCCACCAAGTTACTTATAAGAGAGGCAAGGTATAAGTGTTTATAATAAATGTGTAAATAACAGCCCAATCCCAAAGGGGCAGGCCAGAGCACCTCTTCGGCTGGCGCTGACTGCTATAAATGCGCTCCGGGACACTAAGCAAAGTCAAATAATCAGGTGTTTGGGATCATCAGCAGGGGGCTGGATTTAGTCACCCTGGCCTAGACTCTGAGTAAATCTGCAAAGCGCACCTACATCTCTGCAGCCTGGGTTACTGCATGTCCCTGCAATTGGCTTTGAGTCACTCTCTTGGTCAGGCAGGGGTGAATTGTACTGAATCCAGCCGAGATGAAAAAGAATTCCATTCAGAATTGAAAATTTGTCACAAACGGGTATTTTCTCTTCTGCATTTGCCTGGATCTTTGCTTTTCATTGTCTGCACTGATCTAGACATATACAAATTCCAGAGTTGCCCATGGCAGTAACTGAAAGCGGAGGATGAAGAATCAAGTACAGTACAGAACACAAGTGCTGCCTTTTACAAACCAAAACAAGAGGCACAATTTTGTTCCACTGCAGCTGTACTGCCTACTTCAACCTGCAGGTGGCAGCAACTTGCTTTAGAAAAAAATAGGGCTGTGAGGCAATTAAAGATGTGTCCATCAATTAATGGCCTTGTTTTTAAAGATGATGGGCTCTTGAGTGTCCTTGTTCCTGGGCCCCATCTCTAGCCCGGTGTCAGGGCCTGGAACTGGGTCTAGTATTGGTCCAGCAGGCTGTTCCTCCTAAGGCTCTCCTAGTTACTGCTTGGGGAGGTGGGGAGGGTAATAATTCAGAGCTTCTATTCATTTTTTTTTTTTTTAGAAGAAATGGGCATTTTAAATATTGTCACCATCACATTTGGGGCATGGAATATTTATGTTCTTAGAGAAACACGACAAAGCCAAAATTATTTTTGAAAAACAAACAAGCTCAATGCCCATCAGTAATATATCCTCTATGAGAATGCAGGTAAGTGTGACCCCAATAACATTTGCATATAGGAAATTCAGCGGTACTGTATTAAATGTGGAGATTGCTGCATTTTATACCATCCTGCTGCTATTTCCACTATCTCCCTACTATAAATATGTGAAACTCAAAACCAAAACACATATGCCTCCCCTGTTTAGCTCTGCCTCTCATCACTCTGGCATGTCCTTTATGTAAGTTTCTAATTCCATTGAGAGCAGGGATCTGTATTTTTTACTCTTTGTAAATCATCATGTACGTTGATGGTGCTATGTGCATTATTATTATTGACAATAATTTAATAATTAATATTTATTATTATTAAGAATGCATTATTAATAATGCATAATAATGTTATGCTGGAGAGCAGGAGAAATAGTCATGGGAATGGTTTTTAGAAATATTTCTCATGGTGCATGAAACATGTACTCATGCATACAACATTCCTGTGCATGCCAAGCATGGGTTGCTACACCAGTGCAAAATCATGGACATTTTGCTGCATCATTGCATTTGTGAGGTTGCATCAGTGTGTTAGCTTTTGCGACCAATTCTATGTTTTTTTTTTTCCTGGAACAGCACAAAACATGGCTGCAAACAAAGAAGAAATCTGATGAAGAAAAAAAAATCTCATACTGATCACAACCAGAGAGCACCGCAGTAGAAATTAGCCACGGGCAAAAGCTTTTTTATTGATTTTTGAAAAAAAAAAACTTTCTCTGTTAGAATAAAATAAAGAATAAAGAATAAAAGAATTTTACTTTACCATGTCTTCACTTCTTTACTTGTTGGTTCCTCTGAGGCACAATTAGGAAGTGAAAAATAAACCTTTGTTTGGATGAGTAACAGTATTTTAGGGTTTATCCACACATGCATATAGATTCCACTCAAGAAGACCTGCATGGACCCGGAGAAGACTGTGGGAACTCCCCCCCCCCCCGTATTATTATAAAATACTGACCAAGGTGATGGTGCATGATCCGACAGAATGAAGGACGGGGACGGCCTCAATCTGGTGCTAGGCAGTGGGACATCATCACTACAGCAGATGGTCAGAAGATGGCAG
Source organism: Plestiodon gilberti rubricaudatus (assembly GCA_026170595.1). Lineage (NCBI taxonomy): Eukaryota > Metazoa > Chordata > Lepidosauria > Squamata > Scincidae > Plestiodon > Plestiodon gilberti. Next base: position 11,117,097 of record JANXHW010000001.1, read on the forward strand.
GTTGGCCTCATGTGCACCCTTCACCCACCTGTCTGCCAACCACTTTCACTGGCCTCCACCAAGCTCCTCAGCCCCCCCCCACACACACCTCCTCTTCCCACTCCTGCCTTACTGTCAACTGAAAAAGGCAGAGATGAGCACAAGTGTGTGGACAAAGAGTGTGGCAGTGACTTAGAGCACCTTCCAGAAGATTCTCTAGACCAGGGGTTCTCAACCAGTGGTACTAGTACCACCAGTGGCACTTCGGTCGACTGCTGGTGGTACTCGGACTGCCAGACCATTGGAACCCTGCTCCAGTGTGGCGCTTTCAGCAGCTCGTTTTCATTCCCGAGAAGCTCCTGCCTTTGGCTGAGCCTCCCGAGAACATTGAGAAGGGCCTTCACACCCTCCCAGAGCCTCCTACCTGTGTTTTCTAGCCTCCAAAAACTCAAAAACCCAGGAGTAAATGATGGCAATAATGTTCCAGTGGTACGCAGCAGGAGAGTGGTGCCGGAGGTGGTTCTTGGCCGGGAAGGGGTTGAGAACCCCTGCTCTAGACCAACCCTACTCTTTCCCTCTCCACTCTTCCTTTTTTGCCCCTCCTTGTCTTTTTCTTATGGCAGCAGGATTGGAAAAGTAGGCGATGACAGGTTTGAGTCAGAGAAGGAGAGGAAGGTGGCAGCAGAGGAGATGTCAGCGGTGCGAACATACTACCAGGTTAGGATGGGGAAGAGAGAGAGAAGGAGAGGGCAGGGTGCACATGTGTGCAGCTGAGGAAGAAGGGTAGAAGTGACAATATGCTGCCTCGGGTGGGGAAGCAAAAATGTGGGGGCATTTGGGCTTAGTTCGAGCTTGTAAAAAATAGTAATAAAATGTTCAGCACTGTGATGGTGAGAAAAATGACAACCGGTACACTCTGGAAGGTACAGGAGCCCTTTCAGGGGCTGGGCCTGCCACTGTACAATCCCCTCCTTCTGGAAGCAAAGGAAGCAAGAAGGCATTCGCTTGTTGCTGAAAATGTTGGTGGAGGAACAAGGTGAAGGGGGCAGAGCTACTAAAGCACCTTTGTCTTCCTTGTCTCGGGCTCACATGTGAACCCCAGAGGTCATCTCTGGCCATTGATAATGATGATGAATTGACACCAGGTGATTATTACTGTCTAGTCAAGGCAGTTTGGCTAATTAAAAATCTCCAACTTCTTTCCATCTCCCCAGCATGGCTTCCATGCCAGTAACCTAGCCGCTACTTACTGTGTGCTTGGCACCTTATTAATTTTGATGACGGATATGCCAAAGCACCTTTGGAGGCTCAGCTATGCGTTCTTTCTTTCCAAACGGTAACATTAGGAACAGTCAAGCACAAAAAGCTGGGCCATGAACCAGAACCAACTGACTTCAGCTCAGTAAAGCTCTGCTGAAACACCCAGGAAGATTCTGGAGTCAATGAGACTGTAGATTGCAGGAGCCTCTCTGGGAAGAGATTTCGAAAAGGTAGAAAGATCCCTTTTGCATAGTATGATATGCATCATATGTACATTACCTTTACCATTAGCCGCCTTGGGCATTTGCCTCGGCATAGGATAAGGCGGGATATAATTTTTTTTAATAAATAAATAAATTAAATAAATTACAGAGATAGTCACACAGTTATGGCAAAACTTTTGGTAGGAAAACACTAAAATAAATATGAAATATTAATCTATGATGGGCTCTTCTCAAATGAACCATCCCTGTATTCAATAGAACTTGCAGCCAAGCAAGGGTGTTTAGATTTGCAACCTTAATTAAGCACTAAATAATATAGTAGGTGGAAGCAGATATCTGAATGAGTTACATGAGTGCTGAGTGCCCGTGTGAATGGGGGATATGAGCGATGTGTTGGAATGGGGAGTGGCCTTAAGTCTTAACGCTCTTTCATGGCTGGGACTGCTGCGGACACATGCTGGGGTGGAGCTTCGGTGCGGAAATAAGTAACATTAAAAATTCCGGGCAACTCGCGCTGTGGCAAGGAGAGTCATGCCAGCCACAGGACCACGGAGGCATCTTCGGACAACGTTGGCTCTTCGGCTTTGAAATGGGGATGAGCACCACACCCTAGAGTCAGACACGACTGGACTTAATTGTCAGGGGTCACCTTTACCTTTTTAGCTGCTGATCGCAGCTGATAAGGGAGAGTCTCTGGCGTACCCCCAGCCAGTGGTCTGCGTACCCCTAGGGGTACGCGTACCACAGGTTGAGAACCCCTGGCCTAAAGATTTCAAGCATTACGATTTCCTACTCATGAGCTTTACTAACAAAAACACACTGGCTAATTTCCCTGGGTCTCCACTTGCAATCATTATATTCTGAAAGTCAAAGTTTAATTTTGAAAGCACAGTGGAAGGAAAATTCAATGGTATTGCCTAGGGGGTTGGCAGAGAGAAAAATGCAATGTAAAGTGTAAGCAAGGCTGTGTGTTTCCATAGCACCCATATCTATAGTTATAACAGCATACATAGCTGGAGATGACGGCGAGCAAAATCCATATTACTTTCACTTAGAGGGCCTAGCGCTCAATAGAGCACAGAATTATTGATTTCCCTGGCAGGGAAAGGTTAAGACTTGTATTTAAGTAGCCACTGCAAGTCAACAGAGCAGAACAAGTCACACATGTCCGACCCACAATAGCCGAGTGCTATTTCTGTAGTGTTTAAATGGCCAGCCAGCAAATCAGTCAGTGTGGAAGATAGAATCGTTTCTGATGGGAGTCATATCTCAACAATCAGGATTCCCGGTCAAACACGTCACGTTTCATCTGCAAGTCAGTACATTTGGGGGCTCAGTGGCCAAGCTGATGCTTTGCATGGAGAAGGTCCCATGTTTCAATCCCTGCCAAATCCAGTAACTATAACAAGGGTCTCAGGTAGCAGGGCCTGGAAAGACCTTCAAAAGGACCGAGATGCTGGTTGTGGTTAGAGCAGAGAAGAGTGACCGTATAGATAGGCTTACCAGATCTCCAACCGGGACAGAGTGCTAGACCTTTAGGAGAAGGCATGTGGGCAAGTGTAGCTTGTTAAACCTTAGAGCACAATCCTAGGCATTGTGGGGCTTGCTTCTGAGTAGACATGCCTAGGATTGTGCTCTAAGGTTTAACAAGCTACATCTGCCCACATGCCTTCTCCTAAAGGTCTAGCACTCTGTCCCGGTTGGGACATATTATATATATAATATGGTCAAAGTATATGGTGCAGAGTGCATAGTCTCAAGATAACACATGTAAGGAAAGAACAGCTATAAATCTGTTTGATTAACGTGTAGCTTGTTCATACCAGACCAACTTGGAGAGAGGATGGAGGCAGCTGATAAGCCGCAGTCCGCACCCACTGGCCTTGCAGCAGCCCACTCAGCGGCCAGCCCCATGGGCACCTGTGACCTGCCCCACTGGTCTGTGTGGCCTGCTTGGGGGCCATGGTGCTCCCCATCAGGGTTGGCAGGTGGGTACTCTCCTCCACTTCCCTGGTCAGGGCCCCAACAGCTTCTGCTGGCAAGTGCTGGTGAAGTCCTGGTCCAGCAGCCATTTTTGCATAGGTCTTGGGGCCCTGGGTGTGGGGAATGTGGAGTTACGCAAGTACGATGCATGGATAAGATGGAGCCTCATGAATAAAGGACCTAAATGATTACCTTCTTCCACATAAACCAGCTCACCATTAGAGATCTTGGTCTGCTTAGGCAGGTGGATACTGGAAAGGCCTTCTCTGTGGTGGCACCCAAACTATGGAACCCTCTCCTTAGACATGTTTGCTTGGCATCATCTCTGGTACTTTTTAGGCACCAGAAAAGGTCTGTATTCACCTCTGACACTTTTACTGGTATTTTAAATCCTTTTTTTTTTTTTTTTTTTTAGCTGCTGATTTTAGTCTGCTGGCTCTGTTGTTCTTATCCTGGTGGTATTATGATTGGTTTGGGGTTTTTGTATTTTATTGACTCCTGTAAGCCACCTCATGGGTGTTATGTCAAAATATGGAGTATAAATCAATATAAAGTAAAATGCACAGGCCAAGCCAGCAGCAGGCTCACAACTTAAAAATCATGCCGCAAAAGGAGATAGGGTTTGGAGGGAGAAGGAAAATGTTGTACTCTCTGCATGAGACGAAGAACCAAACTCGATGTTACTTTCGGCACATGACAGGGGCTGCTATGTTGCTATCATATTCAGTCAATAGCAACTAGATTGCGAACCATGACACGGGGATGGCTTGTTTAACCCTCTGCCCCTGCCGCAGTCTGGATGTGGATCTCCTCCCCTCCCTGTGGCTGCTATTTGCTCTGGGAAAGGCTCCCATTGCAATGAGGGCTTCTCTCTACTGTAAATAGTGTCTGCTGGGGTGTGTGTGTGTTTCAGAGGAAGACCACAATCTGGGTTGGAACTGTGGCGGGACAGAGTGTTAACCCTAGGGTTACCAGATTGTCAACCGGGACGGAGCTATAGCCCCTTAAGGGGGAGGCGCATGGGCGGGGCCGGTACCGGCCCCGCCCACGCGCCTCCCCCTTAAGGGGCTATAGCTCCGTCCCGGTTGACGATCTGGTAACCCTAGTTACTTAACCCCCTTTCCCCCACACATGCAAACTACAGTCCTGGTCCATGGGCAGTGTGGTGTGTGACTCTCATTTACTGACAGCAGTAACAGCCTATCGCAGTGGTTCTCAAACCTTTTAGCACTTGGACCCACTTTTTAAAATAACACTTTATCGAGATCCACCTAGCTTTACGAGACGCTCAAACATATATCTACCTATATTTACACAAGCTTGCAAACTGCAGAAGCTCAGCTCTTTGAAGGGCAATTACCAGCTATCTGATTTTTGAATAGCCTCAGGTCTTGTGGCAATTACTTATCTGATCTTTCCGTCACCACCAGAAATCAGGTTGCGACCCATCAAGTGGGTCCCGACCTACAGTTTGAGAAACACTGGCCGATCGCATACTTATAGTCTAATGTGACTCTTCAGGAAGCAAAGAGAATTAAAGTCCCTCCTGCACAATTTCCAACCTCACGATAAGAAACGAATGAAAATAGAACGTCATCGTGAGGGAAACACAACAATTTTCTTCAAGCAAAAATTCTTAATGCTGAACAAAGAAGAGGCCTGCTGAATATTTGATGAGCGAGAGTTCCAGCCACGAGGGGCTGCTAGAGAGGAGGGACGTGGATGCAGAATCTGCACAAGGGAGAAGAGATTTAGGAAGAAGATTAGTATTTGATGAACACAGGAACCAGGGACGAAACTGAGAACAAGCAACAAAGGCAGAGAAGAAGGGGCAAGACCGTAAAGAGACTTAGAGGTTAGCAGAAGTTTAAAACTGCATAGCCAACAATAGAGGAAGCCAGTGAAGAGAAACATATTGAGATGTGACATAATCAAAGCATGAAAAAATAGGGCGGGTGAAAGGCCAAATTAGATGTGACACTAAATGCTTCATTTTCTAGTTTGGGAGAGTTTTTTTATTTTTTTCTTGAAATAGCAGCTGTGTGGGAGCCCGATCCAGATCTTTGTCTTAGAATCCTATGGTTCCGTTAGGCCAGGGCAGTGACAGCTGCGTTGGCCCCTAAGGTGTTGCAAATGTGCCATAAGCAGGTTTGCGACACCCTGTGAGTAGGTGGTCGTGCCGTCCAGCAGGTGCTGCATCCAGGAGCACCATGCACGGGAGCAGGTAAGGGTGCTCCAGGCAGCGTGGTGGCTGGAGGAGAGCGGAGGGAAGGCGGGGAGGGGGGTAAAGGGGTGGCGGAGGGCGGGGGTGGACGGTTCAGGGCCAGGAGGGGGAGGGATAAATGGCCTCGGTGCATGCCAGATCCTATCCCCCTCTCAGGCGTGAAACCCAACACAAAGCTTGTCATTCAGCGATTGAGCTGACATAGATCTGAGTAGCCCCTTTGCACAGGCTGGGGGTTTACCCGGGGGAAGGGGAAAATCATCCTCTGTCCTGCTCCTAGCCAGCACTGGATACAGCATGGCCCGCATGGCCCCGATGCACTGGCGCTGGATAGAATTGGGCTGTTAATATGGGGTATAAATTAATGACACAAGAAAAAGCACAGAGTCAGCAGGCTCACAATTTGAATGAAAGAGGAAGGGATGGAGGGAGGGGGAAAAAACTTTCTACACTGTGCTTGAGACTGCTGAGGTAGACCTTCATTTACCCTGGGTCTACTCGGACCTACACCAGCTTTATACAGTAGCTGGTGCAAGTTTGAGTTGATCCATGCAGGTGGATCGGGCCCAGGGAAAGGGGTTAAGATTCAATGGGCACCACTGCCACTGAACATGACCCCCTCCTGGGCCCAATCCGGCCCTTTCCCCGCCCACCTCCTCCCCATTCAGCCCACCCCGCCCCCTCCCTGCCCCATTCCACCCTCTGCGTGGTCTTGCCTGCTCCGGCAGGCATCCCAGAGCCGGTTCCTTGTTGTTTGCGGCAGCAGCCAGGCTGTACTCACTGGCATAGTCGCTTTTGCGACTGCCGACTAGGTAGGATTGGGCCGCCAGTCAATCGCAGCTGGTTTGTCCCACCCACCCAAAGACAAAAGTGGAATGGCATGCCTGAATATTTCTGAATGTTTGCACTGGTGTCTTCATATGCAGACAAGAGGCGGGTGTGGTTGCAAGCACACAGGCCCGTTACAAAGCAACATCAGTTTTGCTTCCTCTTCAAATCCAAATTAGTTCTGGTTCATACGCTCTCGACTTTGCCAGCTGCTTGCATCATCCACCTTGGTAGGTTGCAGTTTAGACACTCAAAGCAACCAATTGCCATGGAGAAAACACTGGTTTGTGTTTGTTTTTAAATAAAAAAGCAATGCAATAAATATTAATAAAGGCTCACACTGTGCCCTTTGAGGCACAGAACCCTGTCCCCCAATTTTTCCTGTCTATATATTAAGCTTCACTCCTTGTTAGTTTCATTGATGTACATTGATAATTTATACGATCTTAAATGTGTATTCTGTACATTTTGGTAGGGAAGAAACAGAATTCAACTCATTAGGAAAAACTGAGTTCATACTGCATAACTACTACAATGTTAGACAATGGACTGACGGCATAATTAGGAAGAATGTTTCTTTTTATAGAAGGGCTGGCTGCGAAAGGTGACTTTCCCACTCAAAAACCCGCTGATAAGATTGTGAAAACTGGCATGTATAATAGCCCCTACTGAAAATGATTAAAAAGTTCAAGTACAATCAATTTTTTTGAAGCAGATAAAAAGGGGGGGGGGACATAAATGCACCAGTCTTATAGCTTACTCTACAATCCATGTGTATGCCCTGATAATTGACTGTAAAAAATTCAGGCCCAGTGACCAACAGTCAAACTAGATAAAATGCCTATTGTGTGACAGGGTCTGCATAGTTGTTGTTTGTGTTGTTGTTCAGTCGTTAAGTCGTGTCCGACCCTTCGTGATCCCATGAACTATATGCCGCCAGGCCTTCCTGTCCTCCACTATCTTCCTGAGTTCGCTCATTTTCATGTTCGTTGCATCGGTGATGCTGTCGAACCATCTCATCCTTTGCCTTCCCCTTCTCCTTTTGCCTTCAATCTTTCCCAGCATCAGAGTCTTCTCCAGAGAGTCCTCTCTTCGCATTAGGTGGCCAAAATATTTGAGTTTCAGCCTCAGTACCTGTCCTTCCAGGGAACAGTCAGGGTTGATTTCATTTAGGATTGACTGATTTGATCTCCTAGCAGTCCAAGGGACTCTCAGGAGTCTTCTCCAGCACCACAGTTCGAAAGCATCTATTCTTCGGCGCTCAGCCTTCCTTATGGTCCAACTCTCGCAACCATATATTGCTACTGGGAACACCATCGCCCTGACTATGCGAACTTTTGTTGGCATGGTGATATCTCTGCTTTTTATTATGCTGTCTATTATTATGTTGTTTGTACTTCAATATAAATAGCTGCCAACTTGGGTCAGGACCACAACAGGGTGGTGGCTTTAACCCTTCGCCTTGCCCCATGGTCCTGATCCATCCTCTTCATCAAATAGCGTGTGTGTGTGTGTGTGTGTGTGTGTGTGTGTGTGTGTGTGTGTGTGTGTGTGTGTGTGTGTGTGTGTGTGTGTGAGAGAGAGAGAGAGAGAGAGAGAGAGAGAGAGAGAGAGAGAGATCTGGATCTGGATCTGAAGCATACCAGGGGCAAAGTGTTAAGCCCCTTTTCCCCTACTGTGGCCCTGATCTAGATGAGGGCTCCGCACCACTGCTATTTACATCTTCTTAAACAAATAAACACAAGGCCCCAGTCTCACAATCAGCATGCCTTCTAGTCTTGCTCTCGCAGGAGCTGGTGCTAGAAAGAACTCAAGTATGTAGTGTGTCTTTCTTGGATAACCAAGCTGAGGGACATTAGGCAGAGTGATTCTCAGTGCAATCCTATCCAACTTACACCACCAGTGTATCTCAATGCAAGATTTATGGACAGATTTATGGAGGAAAAGTCCATCACAGCTTACAAGCCATGATGGGGATAAGCAACCTCCTGGTTGTAGGAGTAGGTTTTCTCTGTGTCAGGTGCAAGGGAGTGGCGACAGGATACAAGTATCTTGTTGTCTTGTTCTCCCTGAGGCATCTGGTGGGGCCACTGTGTGATACAGGAAGCTGGACTAGATGGGCCTTTGGCCTGATCCAGCAGGGCTCTTCTTATGTTCTTATGTTCTTAATCCTATCCAACTTACACCACTGGTGTAACCAGCAATGCAGCGAGATTGGGAGGCCCCAGAATGGAAATGGGATTCAAATCCTCTCCAAAGGGGGATTCAAAGGAGATTTGAATCCCCTTTCCGTTCTGGGGCCTCCCATTCTCGCTGGACCGCTGGGTTACACCGGTGGTGTTAGTTGAATAGGATTGCGCTGAGTTACACCGGTGGTGTAAGTTGGATAGGATTGCGCTGTCTGTCTGTATGCCACTATCCAAATGTGGCCAAAGAACTGCAGAGAGAACAGCCATACCAGAAAGAAAGCCTCTGAGCACCAAATGGCATGCGAGGATTGGATGGGCCTCCCCGACCCCAACTAAAGCTTCTGAGCCGGGCTTCCTCACTGGTTGGGACAACTAGGAGATTTGGCTCTTGCTGGCTATGGAATCAGGAGTCAATTCATACAGGCAGTCAATGCAGATCTATTAAATACACTGGAATAGAGTAGTCTAAAGTGTGTTATGACTTGCAGCGCAATCCTATCTTGTAATGCAACCCCTGTCCTGTAACCAGTGTCGGAGGGCAGGGCAGGAGGCTTTGGAGGGGGGGGGGAGATTTAAATCCCCTTTGAATCCCTCTTTGGAGGGGATTTGAATCCCTTTTCCATTCTGGGGCATCCCATTCTCGCTGCACCACTGGTTACACCGGTGGTGTAAGTTGGATAGGATTGCACTATTGGGCTGTTGAATACTTTGTGAACATTGGGCAATTTAATGCAAACACTTTAGGCAATCCATTTTAGCTTGTCCTCTATATGTGTGCATGATCATGCATGCAAACCGGCATGCACACATGTGCATGGATATCTGTGTGTGCATTTGACAGGAACATACCACTGCCATAATAATGCCATATTTTGGGGTATTCAATAGGAGCTCTAATCGATATTCAAACAAAATGGGAAATTCTCTGCAAAGCTTTAAGGAAATGGGCAGTTCAGTCCATGCCTAGGGATGCATATTGAAAGCTGCTCCTTCCATGCCAGGGGGCAGGGTAACCTAGCCTGCACATAGGAGGCCTAACGAGGCTTCGAGAGAGATGCCATTGCACAAGACTGAGCTAGCGCTCGACAAAGAGGGCAAAGGGAAAAAGAAGATCCTTTTGCTATTCATGAAAATGATTCAGTGCACTGAAGATGATAAAAATATACGTTCCGTTATCTTTGCAATGGTATAAATTATTCATTATCATGTTAATTAGCTTAGCATCAATTATGTTATTGTCTTTACACAAATCACCACATGCACCCATTTGTGCTGCATCTGCTAACTGCAGACGGCTATTATGCCTTACAAAGGGTGCAATCCGCATCCCATTGACGCCAATTCCGTAACTCTCACACATCTCATTGGAGCTGGACAGCATCCAAAACGGGCAACTATTTACTGTTGTTAGAGACAGAAGTTCTTTGTACTGGCCAAAGTAAGATTCTTACCAAGTTACAGGGACACAAATGTACCTGGGTAGAAGGTTATGGACTCATTTAAAACATATCTACCCAATCTTTCTCTTTAAAAAAAAATCCAAAGGAACTTACAACTTATAATAATAATAAACATGACGAAATCAAAGTAGCAGGGAAAAACAGGGAAAGCACTAGTCGTTCAGTTAAAAGCCCGGGAGAATAAGACATATCATGGAGAATATCTGTGAGCAATTGGGAGTTTGTTTGGTGATATTCCTCCCTGTACTGAATGGTATCGTTATTTTGATACGGCCCCTGAGGCAAAGCTGTTGCTTTGATTTAATGTCATCCTGGTTGTTAACAGTTGTTCGGTATGTCCAGGCAGGAGCCAGGAGTGGCCTTGCTTTGGTTCATATAAAGTTTTCAACCATTTTTGCACTGGGTGCTCATGAGATTATTATACTGACCTTCACTTGACATCTTAAAAAAATAGCATTAATGCCATTATGAAGTGAACATTCTGGGAAGAGAAATCCATAGATGGGGGTCACCACTGAAAAGACCTTGACACAAAATTAATTAATATTATTGAATCCTAGTTGTTGGCCGCAGCTGAATTCAAATGCAACATTCTTTCAGACGTATGTTCTGAGGTTTTCACAACTGGTACATATCTTTGAATTAATAAAAGGAAGCATTTTCCAGGTTGTTCTGGTTGTTTTATTTAGTTAACAAGAGATTTCCTAACGTTTCGCTCCTAAACTATGAGGAGCATTATGAAAGGAACAGCAACTTGCTGACTGCTCTAGTTCTTCTTAGTACAAGTTGTTAACAGTTGGGAGGTTAACTGCTGTCTTTGCCAAGTTCCTTAAAAAAGACATTCCACCATTTTATAACAAAGTTCCATAACTGCCAAGATTTTCCATATATAAAATGGGTGTCAAAGCGCAACAGCCCCCCCTCTCATATAGCTGATCGTTGAGAACTTAAAACAGACATTTCTTTCAGATATTTTCTTGAACAAATGTGGAGGCTGGGGTGGCCAATCCATTAGGTTGCATCAGTGGAAAACTGCAGGGGACTAGTAGAGGTCCGTGGGTTTGCGGTACCCTTCACCCCAAGTCTGCCACCGCTGCCTCCCTCCAGCCTGCAGGTGATGCAGCCTGCATTGATCCACTTTCCACCCACAAAAAGTGAGCAGAAAGTGGATCACCCGCCTCCTCACCTCACTCCAGGCACAGTTGCTCCAAACAATACGGACGTTCAGGACTTCCAGTTTTAGTTGCAGAGACTGGGCAAATGAAGGAACTCTTTCATTTGGGCAGGGCAAGCGGGCTCAAGGCAGGATCAGCCGGTATTCCGGGCCATGCCACCACTCTGTGCGGGGAGGGGGATAGTTCCTGCCCCTCCTCCCCTACGAGCATTCCGTATAGTATCTGAAAGAGACGATACTTGTGCAAACTGGTTCTGTATAGGCTCTTTGTGCTGAATGTGTGCAAGGGCCGGGCAAGGCCAGCCGGCACACCACATGTTTTCAGAGAAACATCTGAACAGTATTTTGTGTTCACCTCCGGCTAACAAGCTAGGCTCGTTTATATTACCTTGAAAGTCAAAGCCAGCCTGAGATCAAGGAATAGCAGGGTCGTAAAGGGAGTCTCCTGCCCGTTCGCCTTCGCTGCGCGGGATGGCTCCGACAGCGAGAGGGCGGGGCCTCCTTGCTCCAGTTTGTAAACACGGTACTAGCACGGGGCGCAACTTACGGTAGGGGCCCTACCGTAGAAACACCTCTGAACCTCCTGGTTTTAGAAGTAGGTTATCTCTAATGCCAGATGCAAGGGAGTAGTAACAGGATCCTCTGCTTTCTTTTCTGTTCTTTGAAAAAATAACGTCCCTTTCACTCACACATTTCTGCCAGCGGAATGTGTTCTTTTCTTCTTAATAAATATCTTTTCAAATGGGAGTTTTCTGAAAGGCTCAGCAAGTTTTAAAATATTTTGTATTCAGATTTTTATCAGTTGGGAACAGAAGAAACATCTGTGTGGAAAATGTTACCCATCTGTCTTTAATAATAGCGGCGTCTTTTTTTCTAATTGTTTTAATTTACATGCCAGGCAGCTAGAACATATCAATGGGGGAAATCAGATTAGAAAGGGAAAGAAATGCTGGCGCAGCTGTTTAGAATTTATTACTAAAGTGGGACTCAGGAAGAAAGTGGGAAAGACATTTGTTCATTAGGGGTATGATCTAGCACAGTTGTTCCATTTAAAAATATATGGCTTGGTTCAGATGCTACACTCTGGGTTCAACAAACCGAAGTTTGTTGAAATGGGAGCGAGCGGCGCACTTGAGTGATGCCTTCACCTCCTTGCTTTCTTCCTTCATACATCCAGCCTCATAGGAGACTTTCTGGTTTGTTAAACCACAGTTTTACAGACTGCAGGTGGGGGTGTGTTCCTCCATTCTAAAACCTCCCTGCACCTAGAAAACTAGTCTCTCAGGAAGAAAGGTCCTAGTCTGGCCAGGGTTGACCCATCCATGAGACCCCCTGAGGTGGTTGCCTCACGTAGCAGATTGGCAGGGGTCACTTCCTTCCATCCGCTCATTCACCTCTTACTGCTGTTTTAACCTTTCACTTGTTTTAATTCAGTGCATTTTGTTGTGTTTTAATCCATGTTGTGAGTAACCTCCACAATCCCTCCACAATCTCCCCTTAGAGACGAGACATGAATATTTGAAATAAATAAGTGTACACCAGCAAGGCTATTCCTTTCCCACAGCATTTCTTCAAAAGTGAGTAATAATTCCTAACGTCCTGAAGGGCTGAACCATCTCCAGTCTTAAAGTGCACACGACATGACATTTTGAGTGTACATTGCCATTAGGCTCCATTTGTAATGTAACAACTTAGAGAGGACGGACCAAGTGCAGTAATATAATCTTCTGCGAAACCAATTTCTGCCTTGATTCCATACAGCAAACATGCATCAAGTTTCCTATTTCTAAGCCATCGAGTTTTCCCTTAGTTAACCTCTTTCCTTCTCTAAGTGATGCACAGAGACTTTGGACCTGCTAATTAAGCCATCCAATCTGTTTGCTTGTTTGTTTCCACTTATTTGTTTTCTTTCCTTTCTTCTTTACATATGCTAATCGCCCTCCTTTTTATCAGCTTGTTCACTTATCCCTAAAAGCTTTCAATTTGACTCACTGACCAAAACAAGTCCATGGCCTGTCTTAAGAAAGCCAAAAGTGCAACTTTCATTTCAATGTTGCGCAAATGGAGCAATGGTACAAAAGGGGGGTCAAAAAATTTAAAAAACACTAACGTCTGCCCCCTTTTTATATGAAGACATGAGTAGACAGTCATAACAACTGTGGTCCTGTAAAAGTCCATATTTATACTGTTCACAGTCCAAATTGCAGGTCTTTTGGTGGGAACAATTTTTTATAACCCTTGGCTGGGTGATGAAGACCCTGGGTGACTCCCTGAGATCAGGGAGGTTCTATCATCTTTAAAAGAGGTCATAGTTCAGCCTCTGCCGAAAAAGACAAGTCTTTGGGTCCCACCTCCCGAGTTCATTACCAGCTTGTCTCCAACTTAGCATTCTCGAGCAAGGTGATCCAGCAGGTTGTGGCGTCTCAACTCCAAATCTTCCTGGATGACCCCGACTTTCACTCTGGGTACAGGACTGGCTTTGGGATTGAAATGCTCTGATTGACATTCTGCACCAAGAGCTTGACAGGAGGAGTGCATCCCTGCTGATCCTGCTGGATCGCTCAGCAGCGTTGATTCCATTGACCACTCCTTCTGGACCACTTGGCTGGGATAGCTTTGGAAGGAATGGTGCTACAGTCGTTTTGTTCTTACCGTTCTGGGAGGTCATAGAAGGTATAGATGGGAGATGGTCTGATGCTCCAGTTGCCACCTCCTCCCACTGGGTCTCCAGTCTATTGAAGTCTTTGGACCCCATGGGAAGACACAGCACATCCCTTTGATGGGAGGGGAGTGGCTGTGTGCACATTAGTCTGTGCACATCTCCCCCCCCCCTCCCCATGAGATGCACAGCTTCAGGCACATTTGGGCAGGGGATTTGGCCAGAACTGGTAAATACACGCAGTTTAGAATTGAGGTTTTCATCCTTCAGTTCTTCCACAGAGCGTGTCCGCTCTCCCAAATAAACCCTCTGTTCCTGCTGAGCGGTGTTGCTACTTTTTCAGGCTCCATATCTGTTTGTCCGTTTTCATGAAAGATGAAGCATAAGAGGCTTGGGTGCAGATCCCCCCCCCATTCTACTCTGAAGCCCCAGAGGCAACATAGGCTGTCCCTGCAATTGTCAAGCCACAGGGCAAAGGAATGTAGGGAAGGAGTAGGGTCTACTACTGTGTGTCATTGGGAATTTCTAGCAGTTTCCTTTGAAGGAGGAGCTGGAACCCTCCTCAAAAGGATCTTCTCTTCGATCTCATTGCCGAGAGGGTCACGTTGAGGAGGGCGTGTATAGGGGTATATGATAATTTGATTTAAAAGTAACAGACAGTATTAATAGGGGCTAGAGTGCGGAATTTGCAGGCATGGGTTCAAATCTCTCAGTTCTGAAGTTCACTGAGTGCTCTTAAATCAACTAGATGGGACGAAGCAAGATTTTACTTTAAAGTAACACATCATTTGACGTGTGAGAGTTTGGGGCAGTGGTGGGGGGAAGGGAAACAAGCTGTTGGGGTGGTGGTGGCTTCAACCATTTATCTGCTCTATAGTTTTGATCTGGATTGGGAGCTGCTGTGGAGAGTATTTGTCCCAGAGGGAAGTTCCCAGTTCCTCAATGCCAAATTCAAAAGCATGCGTAATGCTATGCCAAGGCGATCCAATAAAACACATCATTTCATTTGACTTAATTTGGAAATGTTACATATAGCTGTGAAAACTTAATGGTGGTTTCCAAGAAAATTAAATGGTGACTTTGCAGTCTTGCTGAAAGCAATGATGTAGGTCTCACCCTTGATAGTGAGTGGTCTATATTAAAATAATGCAAATAATGCAATCATCTCTCTCTCTCTCTCTCTCTCTCTCTCTCTCTCTATATATATATATATATATATATATATATATATATATATATATATATATATATATATAGTCAAGATTATTTTCTCTCTTCCTTTGATGGTAATCAGTGGTTGTATTTTACTGCCAGTAGGGGTTTACGGCATTAGAAGGCTTATGGCAACTTTATTTCAGTGATGACCATCATATCTACTACTGTGGGCATGAATCCCTTAGAAGAAATGGAGTAGCCCTCATAGTCAATAAAAGAGTGGGAAAGGCAGTACTGGGGTGCAACCTCAAAAACGACAGAATGATTTCAGTTCGAATCCAAGGCAAACCATTCAACATTACAGTAATCCAAGTGTATGCCCCAACCACTGATGCCGAAAAAGATGAAGTTGACCGGTTCTATGAAGACCTACAACACCTTCTAGAACTAGCACCCAAAAAAGATGTCCTTTACATCATAGGAGACTGGAATGCTAAAGTAGGAAATCAAGAAATAAACGGAACAACAGGCAAGTTTGGCCTTGGAGCGCAAAATGAAGCAGGGCAAAGGCTAACGGAGTTCTGTCAAGAGAACACGCTGGTCATAGCAAACACTCTTTTCCAACAACACAAGAGGCGACTCTACACCTGGACATCACCAGATGGTCAATACCGAAACCAGATAGATTATGTGCTTTGCAGCCAAAGATGGAGAAGCTCTATACAATCAGTAAAAACAAGACCTGGAGCTGACTGTGGCTCAGATCATGAGCTTCTTATTGCAAAATTCAGGCTTAAATTGAAGAATGTAGGGAACACCACTAGACCAGTCAGATATGACCTAAGCCATATCCCTTATGAGTATACAGTGGAGGTGAAGAATAGGTTTAGGGCACTAGACCTGGTAGACAGAGTGCCTGAAGAACTATGGACGGAAGTTCGTAACATTGTACAGGAGGCAGCAACTAAAACCATCCCAAAGAAAAAGAAATGCAAGAAAGCAAAGTGGCTGTCAGATGAGGCTTTACAAATAGCTGTGGAAAGAAGGAATGCGAAAAGCAAAGGTGAAAGGGAAAGATATAAACATCTGAATGCAGAGTTCCAGAGAATAGCAAGGAGAGATAAGAAGGCCTTCTTAAATGAACAATGCAAGGAAATCGAGGAAAACAACAGAATGGGGAGGACTAGAGATCTCTTCAAGAAAATTGGAGATATCAAGGGAACATTTTGTGCAAAGATGGGCATGATAAAGGATAAAAAAGGCAGAGACCTGACAGAAGCAGAAGAGATTAAGAAGAGATGGCAAGAATACACAGAAGAACTATACAAGAAAGAGCTTAATGTTCCTGATGACCACGCTGGTGTGGTCACTGACCCAGAGCCAGACATCCTAGAGAGCGAAGTCAAGTGGGCCTTAGATAGCATTACTAACAACAAAGCTAGCGGAGATGATAATATCCCAGCTGAGCTACTTAAAATCCTAAATGATGATGCTGTGAAAGTGCTGCACTCAATATGCCAACAAATTTGGAAAACTCAGCAGTGGCCAAAGGATTGGAAAAGGTCAGTTTACGTTCCAATTCCAAAGAAGGGCAGTGCCAAAGAGTGTTCAAACTATCGCACAATTGCACTCATTTCACATGCTAGCAAGGTTATGCTCAAAATTCTACAAGCTAGACTTCAGCAGTACGTGGACCGAGAACTACCGGATGTACAAGCTGGGTTTCGAAGAGGCAGAGGAACTAGAGATCAAATTGCCAACATGCGCTGGATCATGGAGAAAGCACGAGAGTTCCAAAAAAACACCTACTTCTGCTTCATTGACTACGCAAAAGCCTTTGATTGTGTGGATCACAACAAGCTGTGGCAAGTTCTTAAAGAGATGGGGATACCAGACCACCTTACCTGTCTCCTGAGAAACCTGTATGCGGGTCAAGAAGCAACAGTTCGAACCGGCCATGGAACAACTGATTGGTTCAAAATTGGGAAGGGAGTACGGCAAGGCTGTATATTGTCACCCTGCCTATTTAACTTATATGCAGAGTACATTATGAGAAATGCAGGGCTGAATGAATCGCAAGCCGGAATCAAGATTGCCGGGAGAAACATCAACAACCTCAGATATGCAGACGATACCACTCTAATGGCAGAAAGTGAAGAAGAACTAAAGAGCCTCTTGATGAGAGTGAAAGAGGAGAGTGCAAAAGTTGGCTTGAAACTCAACATTAATAAAACTAAGATCATGGCATCTGGTCCCATCAATTCCTGGCAAATAGAAGGGGCAGAAATGGAAGCAGTAACAGATTTTACTTTTTTGGGTTCCAAGATCACTGCAGACGGAGACAGCAGCCATGAAATTAAAAGACGCTTACTCCTTGGAAGGAAAGCTATGGCAAATTTAGATAGCATAATAAAAAGCAGAGATATCACCATACCAACAAAAGTTCGTATAGTCAGGGCGATGGTGTTCCCAGTAGCAATGTATGGTTGCGAGAGCTGGACCATAAGGAAGGCTGAGCGCCGAAGAATAGATGCTTTTGAACTGTGGTGCTGGAGAAGACTCCTGAGAGTCCCTTGGACTGCTAGGAGATCAAATCAGTCAATCCTAAATGAAATCAACCCTGACTGTTCCCTGGAAGGACAGGTACTAAGGCTGAAACTCAAATATTTTGGCCACCTAATGCGAAGAGAGGACTCTCTGGAGAAGACTCTGATGCTGGGAAAGACTGAAGGCAAAAGGAGAAGGGGAAGGCCAAGGATGAGATGGTTAGACAGCATCACCGATGCAACGAACATGAAAATGAGCGAACTCAGGAAGATAGTGGAGGATAGGAAGGCCTGGCGGGATATGGTTCATGGGATCACGAAGGGTCGGACACGACTTAACGACTGAACAACAACAACAATTTGAAACGAATGCTGGAAATGATTGGATTTGCGAGATAAGGGTAATGAAGACAAAGGCCACGAGAACGTTATTTAAGTATTTTTTTTTTGTTCAATGAAGTCTTTAAAATAGGGATTAGGAAAGAAAGGGGGGAGCCAGCAGGGGACGTGGGCAGAGGGCAGATGCCAACTCAATTTGGGGTCACAATGGTCATTTATTCAGGCCTTGCTATGAATGCAGTTTTTAATGAGGGTCAAACAGAAATAAAATTTCACAGCGCCTTATAGGTGACAAGCAGAGCTCAGCAAACAGTCTGTGCTAAATAGATTGCTTGGAAAGTAAGATCTGCATTTCTCGTGTGTGTGTGTGTGTGTGTGTGTGTGTGTGTGTGTGTGTGTGTGTGTGTTGACTGAAAATCTTTTTATTATCCATGTTGTGTTATTTCATAGTTCCTGTGTCCGCATCAGAATTCTGTGTGTGTTGTAGGGATCGAGATTGTGCCGGCTGACCCTAAACCCGCTGCATTTCCAAAGTCCAGGGGTTGGGCTTCATATTTGCATAGGGGGCCTACACACACATGGACCTGAGTGTACGTAGGCCTGGATCGTATGATCTGTATGCTTCTATTTTGCAGTGCACAGATCTCATAATTCAGGCGTTCATGTAGCAACCAGGACTCAACTCATGGGAAAAGCATTCTCATGTGTTAAGACCAATCAGGCTTCCAAAGGAACATGCAAGAAAGCCTCACCAGATGCCCTCAAGGGACGGAAAGATTCCTCTGAGGAGAACTGATCCTTTAGGACCTAAAATATTTATAGCTAGAAGCATCCAATCCTCACCAGGCTTGATGCAGACCGATCAGCTGGAGGTTTTTATTTAATCATCATCTGAAGAAGATGCTTGTTTCTTCCTTGTTTACCTCCTCAAAGAATCTCAGTAACTGGACAACTGACCTGGAGGCCCCCAGGCTGAGCTCTGGAACTGTGTGACAAGTCTGAACTTTAGCCTCTCATTCTTGGTTCAATCTGTCTCTGCCATTCCATATGGTGAAGTCATCACTTTGAAGTAACTTGAGTTCTCTCTCTCTCTCTCTCTCTCTCTCTCTCTCTCTCTCTCTCTCTCTCTCTCTCTCTCTCTCTCTCCCAGAATCTGAGTACACAAACCAGAGATATTACACTAGAAAGTTTGATCTGGGAGTGAAGGCTGTAGCTGAAGTCGTTTCCAGTAAAGTTGTCTCTGAAATTGTCTCCTGGGATAGGAAGGCTTCACTCCACCATTGACTGACAAGACGATGTGACTTAGAAGGAAGATGTAATGCAAAACAAAGCAAGAATGAGTAGGATTCACATCTCATGTGGGCTCTGATACCTGACATATGCTGTAGTGGTTCCTAGCATTGCTAATGAGCATATGTCCATTCCCCTTTCATGCTTTCGTACTGAAGGCATGAGCCTGGGTGGGCTTTTTCAACTAGGAGATCTTCTGGACAAAATGAAATGTTATCGTTACAAAAATATGAATTAAACAGAAGGTTTTGTCTTGGGGAATAGGTTGAGAAATTGAAAGAGTGATCAAAACCTTTTTTTTTTTTTTAATGGAATGAATTTGACTGAGGACCCAATCCTATCCCTTGCCAGTCCACAGCATGCAGCGCCGTCAACAGAGCACATGCTGCATGCTATGGTGGTGGTAGACCAGACTGCCTTGGAGAGTTAAATACAAATCATTTTTACTTGCCTCTTTGTAGGCCTCCTGGCCATTAATGGGTCTCCTTGGACCTACACCAGCTCTTTAGCTGGTGTAGGTCCGAGAAGACTCCTGTGGGCAGGCCCAGAATGAGAAAGGGAGATAGGATCCAGTGTTTGCTGCTGCCACAGAGATCCACCCCTCCCACCCCCAAACCATTCCCTGCCCTCCCTGCTCCCTGCCCCAATCCTCCCCTGAGTTGCCCACAAATTGCCCCCTCCATCTTACCTGCTCCAGCATGGCATCCGGGATCCACTGTTCTATGTGTGGGGCCTCTGGCTATTTGCGTTGGTGGCTCCAAAGTGCACAACAGCGCTACATCTTTCACGACACCTCAGCAATAATTACAGCGGCGGACTGGGGGTTCTGCTGCTGTATCTTATAGGATTCAGCCATGAAATATGATGTGATTCGGCAATATACTTTGCAACTTGAATATACTCTTGAACAGCATTAGGAAGTTGGCAGCTTGCAGGCTGGATCTAGCACCTGAGGGAACTTCATCAGGCCCTGGTAGTTCTGCTGAATTATAATCTCTTTTTTAATGTATTTATGTACTGTATAGCAGTGCTTTTCAAATTGCGGGTCGGGACCCATTTGGTGGGTCGTGACCTGATTTCTGGTGGGTCCCAGGTGATGGAAAGATCGGCAAAATAATTGCCACAAGCCCTGAGGCTATCCAAAAATCAGATAGCTGCTAGTTACCCTGCAAGGAGCTGAGCTCCTGCAGTTTGCAAGGAGCTGAGCTCCTGTAGTTTGCAAACTTGTGTATAGGAAGATAAAATGTTTGGACGTCTCGTAAAGCTAGGTGGGTCCCAATAGATTGTCATTTTAAAAAGTGGGTTTGGGTGCTAAAACGTTTGAGAACCACTCACTAGCGTCACTACAGGGGGGGGCGGAGCTGTAAGTGCTGCTGAAATCCGAGCCTCCCTTACACAGACAAACGAAGCGGCCCCGCCCCCTCACCCTCGCAGCCGTTCAGAGAAGCGAAAACAACAGGCAGGGAGTCTCCTGCCTGTTGTTTTTGCTTTTCTGAACGGCTGCGAGGGTGAGGGGGCGGGGCTGCTTCGTTCGTCTGTGTAAGGGAGGCTTGGATTTCAGCAGCACTTACAGCTCCGCCCCCCCTGTAGTGACGCTAGTGGAACCACTGCTGTATAGTATTGTACAGGCATGCCATTTTTTGTGGGGTGATGATGGCACAGTTGACTCACTGGCCAGCTGAGCTCTGTGGGGATGGATCGAGCTGAAGAGAAAAGCTTGAGAGCAACAGATGGCTCTTCTCAAATAGCTGAGGTGATTGCATGAACTGGCTGACCATCATGAGAGAAGCAAGGAGACATGGTTCTGCTGTCATGATGTCTTTCGGAAGCCTGGTTGCTTATAAGGAGGCACATGTGCCTTGCCAGATTATATTTGATCAGGAAAGGGAAATAGCCAAGGGATATTAGCTCCGTAGCCCTGCAGCTGAACAGATGCCAGGTGTGGAGCGGAGCTGGAGGAACGTGGTGGCATTTTAACTCCTTCAAGGCTTGGGGTATGGCATGTGAAAACGATGCTGTGACAACTGGGACGCCTACGAAATGCTGTAACTGAAAAGTGCTTGCTGTGGCTGGTGCCACATTTATTAAAGAGTTGGGCCATTCATGGTGGGCTCAGATTGCTCTCTCCCAAATGTAGTGGGGCTGTAGCTCAGTAATAGGGCACATGGTTTGCAGACAGAAGGTCCTGGGTTCGATCTGTGGGGTCTCCAGGTAGGGATGAGAGAGACTCCTGCCTGGGTTTCCCAGGAGAGCTGCTGCCGGTCAGGCAATCCGGGCAGGCAATCCTGCGTGAGATGGATCAAGGGTTTGATTTGGTACAAAACATGTTGATAGGTAAACTGGCCATCCCTGCTCTCAAACTTTGTATTGTATATACTCACTTTGTTCTCCAGAAAGACTGGGCATATGTTCAGTATCCCTGAAACGCAACAGTCACAATAATCCTTGCACAGCTGTCTTTGATCCCTCGCTAGTGTTGAGACAACTCCTGGGAATCCGAGGATGTGGTGCCTCAATCCATACATACAAGGTTGTGTGTGGAACTGGTGTGAGAAATATATACCACAGTGGCAGCACAACCCTGCACAACTATATGCCGGCGGAGTGAGGGCTCCGTCAGCACTGGGTGTCATAAACGTGCCATAAGGCACGTTTTGGACACCTGGTGAGTAAGCGGCACCGGCAGAGAGACCGGTACTGTCCACTCTGCCTGGGGCTGGAGGCCACACCGCCGGATGCAGGTAAGTCCTGTGCCAGGTGGCGGGAGGGCGTGAGAAGGGCAGGCTGGGGTGGCAGGGGAGGGAGCGATTGGCCGGCCAGGCCAGGGATGGAGGAGGGCATATCTATGGCGTCCTGGGCCTGGCCAGTTTTACATGGCCTCCCCGTTTTTGCATCGGCCATTTTGCTAGCGCCCATCTGAGGAGGCCCATAGAGGCCCTGGGGCTTCCCCAAGACGATCTTCAGCCCCACTGGCACTGGCCCAATATGGGCTAGGATCCCCATGCCCAATCCAGGAATAGGGCATACTGTACTTCACTCACAGGTACGTCCTAATAATTAGACTGAAATATAGAGCAGTTTCTTCTGGTCTAGGCTGGAACTAGTTCTGTGAAGATCCAGGAGCACAGATCTTTGCCAAACGGCTGCAAATGAGGCATATGATTTGACGCAGAAAACCATCCAGCAGGATGTTGATGTCTACCACTTGTCCTTTTCTCCCTGCAGCCCATTCTCCCCAACTGGTTTTCACCACAATACAGCCAGTACCTCTCTGGAGCTCCAGCTGAGGAATAAGGAAAGGTGTGGTGAAAGGTTCTGGAAAACCTCTGGAAAAAAAGTTCTGGAAAAAAAAGGGTGATCAACAGCAGCTGCACTTCTATGACACCCAAAACAATGAAGAACAGCTGATAGGACTGGAGTAGCTTTATGCTCCACGTGTCTACCAAGGAAATACGAACGACTTCAGACAAGAGTTCAGCAGAGCCTCAAGCAGCCCAGTTGGGAATAAGCCAGTCACTTGTTTTTCATTGTTTGGGGGAAGGTTACGCACCCGTGTCCCGTCTGTCATTTCTCCGCACCATATTGCCCCTGCTGTGTTGCAGCTCTTTGGTGGAGGTTAGATTGGGTTCCTTGACCTGGTTCTGCCCTAGTACCCTGTAGCCTATGGACATTATCCAAGGTCATATATTGTTGTTGTTCAGTCGTTAAGTCGTGTCCGACCCTTCGTGATCCCATGAACCATATCCCGCCAGGCCTTCCTGTCCTCCACTATCTTTCTGAGTTCACTCATTTTCATGTTCGTTGCATCGGTGATGCTGTCTAACCATCTCATCCTTTGCCTTCCCCTTCTCCTTTTGAAGGTCATATATAGCCCACTGCTATCCCAGGGACCTTCTTTGTAATAGATGTGAAATTATTGACAAACATTGGGCAGATGTCAAAGTTTGGACTGAAAGTGTTGAGTGTCGTAAGGGGGGGGTATGGTTGCTCTCAGAGTAAAATAGCTGCTGCAGGAGGGGTGGGACAAATGGGAAAGACCTGAACAGGGGCAATAAATAATCAGAGACCAATTAGATTGCAGGCAATACATGTCCTAATTAGCTGTGAATTATTTATTGTGAAATACTGCTGCTACTTTGTCACTGGAAAATCAATATGCGGGCTTGTAGATGGTGAGAATGTCATGCCCCCCAGTAGTAGCTATCTACTTATCCATATAGATCCATCTTTCAAGTTGCTACACAACAGGGAGCCTTTCTTCCTGTAGTCCCTGGTGGTAAGAGGTGGGGCAGCGATGCTTCATTACGACTGTTCTGCCCTTTTCCAAATATTTTTTTCTGGAGAGAAGAAAGGAAGAAAGAAAATGGCATGACCAGCCATTATGGCAAGGAGACAACAACGGACTTAACTAAATGTCGCATGTGCGTAATGAAACTCTGTGGACATTTAGAAAGGGAAAAGGCACCTCAGGAAGAGATGAGGTTGGGAAGTGGAATGGGGGAGTGGGTGCGGAACCCTTTCCTCTCCCTTCAGATTACTACCTGAGCCACTTTTCCATCAGTGTGGGGTTCAAAACATGAGTTTGCATAGGTAACAATCATTGGGAAATCTGTTGAAGCGGAACAGCTTGGAGGTGCTTTGAGGTGAGTGAAGAAATGAAGTGAAGAAATGAGTGAAGAAATGAAGGACAGGTCAAGGATAAAGCATCTTCTGGAATCTAAGTTCTCTCCCCCTCCCTGAAGAAGCTTTTCTCTCTTAAAGCACTCAGGATTTCATTACATGACATTTGCATGTAAGAGTTAGTAAATTCACAGCCCAAGCCTATCCCCTGCCAGCCCATAGCATACAGCTCTGCTGACGGATGCTATGGCGGGAGAGAGTGACCAGATGGCCTGGGAGAGGCAAGTACAAATCTTTTGTGCTTAATTCCCCATGGCCTCCTGGCCTCCAGAGGCATAGCTAGCCTCTGCTGCACCTCCCGTAATGTCGCTAGCCCTGCCCCCTCTAGCGACATCACCCCAGCAGCGTTACAACCACGCCCCCCAGGGACTCTTCAAGTTGACCTTAGATTAAGTACCAGCTGCATCAGCCCCATACCAGCAGCATGAAAACCAGACCGCCATCATGTGCGTTGAAGCTACCAGTGCAAATGGCTCCACCGACAGCAGTGGCTCCCAGATGCCCCACCAGAGCATGTAAGATGGCGGTGGGGTGGTTTGGGGGAGGATCACGGCAGGGTCTGGTTAGAACTGGGGGCAGTGAGGGAGTGGGAGGGAAAGGATCCTCACGGCAGCAGTGCATACCTCCAACCTATCCCCCTTCTCCTGGCCTGACCAGCCACCAGAGGCTCCTTGGACTTACGCCAGCTAAATAGCTGGTGTAGGTCCAAGGAGACACATCGGCAGCCAGGTGGCTTATGGGAAGGTAAGTAAAAATGATTCCTTTTTTAAATCATTGCCTGGTGGGGGACAGGATCGGGCTGCTTCATGTTTTAGGGACTTAATTTGCTTTTAAGTTTGCTTTTAGTAGCCTCTTTGTATTTTTGCTGTGATCCAGACCTGCGTACTGCCAACCAGAGGCGTGGAAAGAGTGGAGCGACCGGAGCAGCGGCTCCGGGCGGCTCCACGGCTCGGGCGGCATTCCTCCGGAGCGCCCGCCTGCCCGCCTGCCCGCCTGCCCGCGGGCGGCATTCCTCTGGAGCGCCCACCCGGTGACGCAGGCGGGCGCTCCGAGGCCTTCTCCCCTGGCCTCAGAGCCAGAGAAAGCCCGACCACCACGACCGGCGGCCAGGGCTTTCTGAAGGCAGCCGACTGCGGCGCCGCGCTATTTATCCTTTTTTTTTTTTTGCACATGCGCAGAATGTTTCGTTCGTTCGGCTTTCTCCGGCTCCGAGGCTGGGTGAGAAGGCCTCGGAGCGCCCACCCGCGTCACCGGGCAGGCGCGCAGGGAAGCCGGGTTGCCCCCCCCCACAGCGGCGCTCCGGGCAGCGTTTGCTGCAGCTACGCCTCTGCTGCCAACACTCAAGCCATTTCCCAAGCCTGCTGGTTGTATTCTTTCTTCTTTGCATTATCCATCCCCCCCCCCCTGTACTTTTAATAAAATCTCTTTCACATTTTAACTGCTTACCTGTTAGTGGTTGGTTGAAATCAATCAGAACTTTGCCTTTGTCTTCCAAGACCCTGGGCTACACACTACTGCATTAGAATTGTGGGAATTCAGTCATGTAACTGGGGACAGGACTTTTGAGGATGGTCTCTCTATGTGGCTTTGTCCTTGTGGCGATAGCGGAGTCTACTGATTTTGGTTCTGGTGTAGGGCAGATCTAGGGAAAGAAGGGGGTACTGGCATCCAGAGGCGTCGCTCCGGTAGGGGCGGGGCTGTAAGTTTTGCTCAGTCGGAGTCCCGTTTACCGAACGAGCAGGAGGCGGCCCCGCCCCCTCACTGTCAGAGCCATTCCCCTGCGGAGAAAGCAGCAGGCAAGAGACCCTGCCTGCTGCTTTCTCCGCAGGGGAATGGCTCTGACAGTGAGGGGGCGGGGCCGCCTCCTGCTCGTTCGGTAAACGGGACTCCGACCGAGCAAAACTTATAGCCCCGCCCCTACTGGAGCGACGCCTCTGCTGGCATCAGGGCTCCCCCCCCCCAATCACTGCACATATGCACTTGGGTGGACAAATGGGACAGTGATGAGGAAAAGATTGAACCTGTCTCTGCTTGTTCGCCACCCAGAGAACATAAGAAGAGCATTGCTGGATCAGGCCAAAGGCCCATCTAGTCCAGCTTCCTGTATCACACAGTGGCCCCACCAAATGCCTCCGAGAGCACACAGCCAACAAGATAACCTGTTTCCTGCTGTCTCTCCCTTGCACCTGGCACAGAGAAAACCCATTTCTAAAGCCAGGAGGTTGCTTATGGCTTGTAACCTGTGATGGTCTTTTCCTCCATGAATCTATCCAAACCCCTTTTAAAGGCATCTAGTCCAGGTGCCATCACCACATCCTGTGGCAAGGAGTTCCACAGATGAATGACACACTGGGTGAATAAATATTTTCTTTTGTCCATTCTAAAGAGAGGACAGGTGTGTGTACACAAGACTCTGGTTTGTAGCCACTATATTACCTTTAGCAAAGCTTTTTTTTTCAGGTGTGATGTAAATTTATTTATTTATTATTTATTTATTTAAAGAATTTGTAGCCCGCCTTTCTCCCGAAGGCACTCAAGGCGGCTTACAACATATTAAAATACATATAAACAACTTTAAAACAATTAATTAAACAATTAAAATAATTAAAAACACTTGAGATTAAAAACAACCCTAATGGGTCACCAGCATTTACATATATAACCATTTGTTAAATATGGCCATTCATAATTTCCTCAATTCTCAGTCTATGATGGGATATCGTCATCACATCGATTTGTCCTCGGGCCATCTGGGAGCTGAAAGTAATGTGACAAATTCTGCATAGACGTCTCCTGTTATGTACACTTTGTGGCAGAAGTGATTCCCATAAAATGGATTCCCAGAGAAAGCACACGAGTGTCAACATACATTTCATCTCTGAGCCTTCCTGAAAATTATAAAAGCAATTCACCATCTGAAACAAGGTAGACCAGACATCATTCACTTCTCTGGAGTACATTGAACAATCCATAAACTTTGAAGCACATATCGTAATTGCTCTCAGAAGAATGATAGTTGAGCTCAGACAGTGAGGATTGGAATTAGGTAAAGAATCAATTAAGTTGTTTGTTTTATCTTCTGCCACGCATTATGATATAGCTAAGGCACAATAATGTAAAACATCCACTTTTATTAATTTCAGCCTAGAGACAGCAGCCTGGAAGAGGACAAGGAAAGCACTTTTTATGGCAGCCGCCGAAAGGAAGCGTTTTGAGAGATTTTTAAAAGCACTTGGCAATAGTGTTTTCCTCTGCATGAGACAAGCTGAAAATAATATTTCATCACACTAATCATCTGTTGTGGGTCAGAAAAAGTCCACATGCTTGCCGTCAGAAGCTAGTTTAGCAAAAAGAGAAATTCCCTGATCTGTCACTGTCTCCTTTTGATATTTGGTAGCATCCATAGTTTAATATGATCGTCTATTTATTTACCATATTTGTCGCCCACCTTTCCTCCACAGTGCTTAGGCCAGCAAATGTGGCATTCTACCATTTTTTATTCTTGTACTGGCTCTTGAAGTTAGGTAAGGCCTGCCTTAAGGCTCAGAGCACTGGCGGGAATGCCAAAGCCTTACCGCGCATGTCAATGGAGTGCCAGCTGTCTGCCAGGGAAATAAGGTGGCAGGGGAGAAACTGGGTGGGGAGGGGGAGGAGAGGCTCAGGGAGGGGTGGATACAGTGGCATGGTGCCCCTTTCTCTCCTCGGACTTGTGACAGTAAAATTGCTGCCATAGGTCTGAAGAGATCCATTGCGGGGCAGGAGACTTACACAGGAGAAAGGGGATTTAAATCCCCATTCCCTTCCTGCTCTCCCCATGGGATATAGCGCGTGGCTTTTTGGCTCAGCTGCACCAGCGGGGAAGGAAGGATAGCAGTAGAACCTTTTATAACTATAAGCCAGGCCCAAACACCAGAGAGAACTTGGGCTCAGCTTTAGGTAAAGGTAAAGGTGACCCCTGACAATTAAGTCCAGTTGTGTCCGACTCTAGGGTGTGGTGCTCATCCCCATTTCAAAGCCAAAGAGCCAGCGTTGTCCGAAGATGCCTCTGTGGTCATGTGGCCGGCATGACTCTCCTTGCCGCAGCGCGTAGCATGCAGCTGTAACACGGAGCGCTGTTTACCTTCCCGCAAGCAGTACCTATTGGAACTGCTAGGTTGGCAGGAGCTGGCCAAGAAACGAGAGCTCACCCCGTCGCGGATTCGAACTGCTGACCTTTCAATCGACAGCTCATGGTTCAGCGGTTTAACCCACTGCGCCACAGTGCATGGCTTTTTGGCTCAGCTGCACCAGCGGGGAAGAAAGGATAGCAGTAGAACCCTTTATAACTGTAAGCCAGGCCCAAATGCCAGAGAGAACTTGGGCTCAGCTTTAAGGGCCTGATAATTCTGGACAGGCCAGCGGGTGGTGCAGTGGGTTAAACCGCTGAACCATGAGCTGTCGATCGAAAGGTCGGCAGTTCGAATCCGCTCCTGTCTGAAATCATGGAGACCCATTTCAAATTTGCATAGATAATACTGAGTTGGGTGGATAATACTGAGTTGGGTGGCCTCACTTGGTAGAAGGCAGCTTTGTATCTTGTACATTACATTGTATATTTTTTTTCTCTGAATGCTAGAGAGAACAGTAGACTGACTTTACCCTTACCTACTGTGCAAGATCTCTCTTCTCTTTTTTTATGAAATGCTAGTGTAAGAATTTCATGACAATGCATTTTTTAGTAGCAAACCATGGTGGAATGTAACAACGCAGAAAACAGAGTGCAATTAGTGTTAAAAAAAATCATTTTCTCTGAAGTCACAGAATTTGAAACAACATTGAAAAGATCTTTTGTAAAGGTCCATAGAGTAGTATCTATTTGGTATGATTTGATCCAGATTTTTTTAAAGCCCTTTTTAAGCATCTGCAAGGGATGGAATTATCACAGTTTTTAATAAAAGACTTTCTTTGACATCTCTGTGGCTTTTAATATGATGATGGTTTTTAAAGAATTTCCCCCCCCCCTCCTTCTTCACATTTTCGGAAGAATAAATGCAAATGATTCTTCGCTGTCTTCCCTAAGTAGAAATGCTTGGAGTCATTCTTGGTTTTAAAAGAGTGGAGATTAGTTTTATCTTTGCCTTCAGATATTTCACTTCACCTGCATACCAATGGGCAGTCCAACCGTGTTCGTCAGTGGCTGCTTCCGAGCTGATCTAACTAGCAAGAATTCTTGTTTTAATTTAATACACTTTACTGCTGATGTTTATCTTCACTGAGGCTGAAAATAAAAGGTTTTCTTGGAAGAAAAAAAGACACACCTTCATCACAAATAAGTAATTCCAATCGAAAACACTTGGTAATGGCATGAAAGTCCCCAAGAGGCACCATTTTCCTCTA
This sequence comes from Plestiodon gilberti rubricaudatus, assembly GCA_026170595.1. NCBI lineage: Eukaryota > Metazoa > Chordata > Lepidosauria > Squamata > Scincidae > Plestiodon > Plestiodon gilberti. Next base: position 11,146,463 of record JANXHW010000001.1, read on the forward strand.
TGTGTATGTCCTATTAAGTTTAACCAGAAGTACCAATTGGAGTGGAGAATGAGAAGGGCGTGTAGAGTCGTATTTTACACTGGTGGCCTTATTGCTATGACCCTGATTTCTGGTGGGTTCTTGCATGCGAGCGACCCTTCTTTCATTACCAAGGGCATGCATCTTTGCCAATGTAGGGGCTACTGCTCAACAGGTAATGTATAGAACTGTATAGTTCTTAATGCACACGTGCAAGCTTTGTAGTAAGTGAAGGGAGCATGGAATTTGGAAGAAGAAAGAAGGATGCAACCACCAGAAACCATGTCTTATTTTGAAAGAGTACAACATGATTATGGGCCATAACTTAGTAGCAGGGCAGATGTTTTGCATAGAGAAGACTCCTGACTCAATCCCTGGCATCTCCCATTAAAAAGGATATTAGAACAGCGCTGGGGACGTCTCTTATCTGTGGTCTTGAAATCAAGAGAAATCAAGAGAAACCTCACTGGGTTGGTCAATATTCATACACAGCTTAAGGCAGCTGCAGTCACGGTTAGGAAGCTCCTAGGATGTGACTTGTTTATGGGTTTAACAGCCCAATTCTATTAAAATCCCCCCCACCAGTGGAGTGCGCGCTGCATCCTGTGCAGGGGGCAGTCCAAGAGGTCTCATCCAAGCAAGGGAATCCTCCTGGGGCGCGCATAGCGCCCCGGGAGCGTTTGCCCTGCCTCCGGGAAAGGACGGCAGCAACGGCTCCCCTCCGTGATCCCGGCCAGCTGATTGGCTGGCCGGGTCACGTGCTCCTGAGCGCCGACGCGAGGGAGCCACGTGTTAGCGTGGCCTCCTCAGTCGGCGTTCGGGAAGCGACGAGGGTGGACGCAGAGGCGCGAGCTCCGTTGCTTCGGCCCTGCGCCCACTCCCGGGGCTTCTAAGGCGGCTAGGCCGCGCGACCCGGCTTGGTTCATCGCGCGCGTGCGCGAATAGTGTGAGCTCGGCCCGCGGCCTGTGGGGTCGAGCCGTCGTGGGACTCGAGCGCGGTATTCGTCGGGGGTGTACTCCCCTGCACCGATTGGCTCGCCTGGCAAGGGGATAGAGGAGCTCCTCGGGAGCGGCGCTGACCCTCCCCCCCTGTTTTCAACTTGAGTCGTCGCGGGAACAGCACAAGCCGCGGGGAGTGAGGCACACAGCCCTCCCCGCAGGGTGATTGTGGTCAAAGCAGACACATCCCTCCCATACACATGGCTGGGGGGGGCAAACGACATCAAAAACGCGGGGGCCGGGCTCCTAAGCGACCGGCCCCTCAACCCCTCGCGGAGGCCTCCTCTTCGGATGAGGATGATTTGGTCTCCAAATATAATGCCGTTATTGCACGCCTAGAGGCGTTGGAAAGGGAAAAAGCGGAGAGAGAGGCGGGCCAGGGCGATGGGGGTAGCACGTCTGTGGCTCCTGAGCCCGCGCGCCGGTCCACCCGGAAAGGGAGGGGGTCAAAAATGATTCTGTCATCTTCTTCCCGGTCCAGGGCCCCCAATGCTCCAGCGTCAGGCCCTTCTCCGGCGCCTCCCCCGGCGGGGGCTACCGCCCCTCCTAGTTTTGAGTTGACTGAGGACCCCCCCTTCGATATAGAAGCGGCCATGGCAGGTGAGGCCTCGCCGCTTTCGTCCTCGGGTTTGGGGGAAGTGTGGGGGGGTCCGGCAGGGCCGGCCGGGGCGAACAGCGCAGCTTGGTTCGCCCTCTTTTCTAGCCTGTTGACCCGCTCTGGCAGTTCGGAAGCAGGGGCCCCGCCTGCCGCTCCAGCTGACCCGGGCCAAAGCTCCTATGTGGCCCCTTCAGAGATGGTAGCGCAGCCACCTTGGCCACCGTGGACGCTGCCCGGTGGGTCTTATGGCGGGACTCACAGCCCTGCCACATGGCCCCCGGCTCTTCCTGTGACCTCCGGCTTTACTCTGGAGCCGGAGGACGACCTGCCACGCCGGGCTCACGGCGATATGGGCTGGCCTCTCGGCTGGCACCTGGCACTCGCGGTAAAGGAAAAAATTTGGCGAGGCGAGTACGTTGACATGTTTAGCCTCCTGCAAAAGGAGCCTGAACCTGTTCAACGTGTCGGGGAGCCTATGCGGGACCAGGAGGTCGTCCGCCGCCGGAAGGTCGACAGGACGTGGGCGAATTGGCTGTCCGGGTACTCCATTTATATGGCAGTGGTGCTACAAATGCACCCCAAGAAAGCCCAGGCCCTGGTTAAGCATTTGGACACTGTCCATAAGGCTTCTAGGGAGTACGGCGGGGGTGGCTGGTTAGCTTACGATGAGGGCGTACGCCTGCGCTCGGCCCACGACCCCTCCGTGGATTGGCGCACCCCTCAATGGGAAATATGGAATCATTCCGTGGTTCCGGGGGGAGCAAATAAGGGTGACAGGTCGGATAGCGGGCACCTCATAGCTCGGGTGCAGGGCGGCCAGGCCAAATCCGGCACGGGCCAACAGTGGGTTCAACCCCCGCGGCCCTGCTTTGAATACAATACGGCGGGCCACTGTGGCAGACAGGGATGTTCCTTTTCCCACGCCTGCGCGCTCTGTGGGGCTAAGCACGCTCTCAAGGGTTGCGCCCGACTGTCGGGGCAACGGCCCGGCGGCCGGGGGCAGACCGGGGACAAAAGAGGTGGGGGTTCCGGGGCAGGTGGAGGCCAGCAAGGTAAAGGGGCCAACGCCGATTAGGCTTGGCCCCTTGCTGGCAATCCTCCGGCACTACCCGAACCGGCAGGCGGCACATCTGCTGGCCTCCGGCTTCTCTGAGGGATTTCGCATCCCTTCCCCCCGTCCGACATCCCCTTCATGGGCCAAGAACCTTCGGTCGGTGTCGGGGATGGAGGATGTGGTATGGGCTAAACTTGGGAAAGAGCTGGCTGCGGGGAGGATAGCTGGCCCCTTTGAGGCCCTCCCCATACCCAACTTGAAGGTGTCCCCGCTTGGTTTGGTGCCAAAACGGGCTAAGGGTGAATTCAGGTTGATACATCACCTGTCTTTTCCGCAGGGTTCCTCTGTCAATGACGGTATACCGGAGGAGCTAGCTTCCGTAAAGTATATGTCTTTAGACGAGGCCGTAGCCATTCTGCGCGCCTGCGGGAGAGGGGCATTGATGGCCAAGGCGGACATCGAGTCCGCCTTCCGTCTGTTGCCGATTTACCCGGATGATTTCTGCCTGTTGGGCATTCAATTTGAGGGGCGGTACTACTTTGATCGTAATCTCCCGATGGGCCTTTCTTTGTCGTGCTCGCTTTTTGAAGCATTCTCCACAATGCTGGAGCATGTCACCAAAGAGCGAGCAGGAATATGGTCCGCTGCCCATTACCTTGATGACTTTCTTTTTATGGGAAGAGAGGGATCCGGGGAATGTCAGCGGCTCCTGGATGCCTTTTTGTCACTTTGCCAGGAGCTGGGGGTCCCGCTGGCCCAGGGCAAGTTGGAGGGCCCCACCTGCAAGTTGACCTTTTTGGGGGTAGAGCTGGACTCCGAAGCAGAGTGCAGTCGCCTGCCAGCCGAAAAGCTACACAAGCTGACTGGGCTGCTTGAGCAAGCCGTCCGTGCACATCGGTTGTCTCTTCGAGAATTGCAGGTCTTGGTGGGTCATCTGAATTTTGCCTGTCGGGTCGTCGCTCCCGGCCGGGCCTTCCTCCGGCGCTTATGTGACGCCATGGGGGGGGCCCGGCGACCGCATTTTAGGCTCAGGGTGACCGGCCCCATGCGGGAAGACTTGCGCATGTGGCTGGCCTTCCTGAAGGGGTTCAATGGTATTTCCTTCTGGCGCTCAGAGCAAGTGCTGAACGCTTCGCTGGAAGTACACTCTGATGCGGCCGGGGGTGCGGGTTTCGGTATTTACTTCCAGGGCCGTTGGTGTGTGGCCCCCTGGCCAGCAGCGTGGGCCGAGAGCTCGTTGGTGCGCGACCTGACCTTCCTGGAACTGTTTCCCATCGTGGTGGCCGTCCACATCTGGGCTGACTCTTTCAGGAACGCCACGGTGCGTTTCTGGTGTGACAACCAAGCCGTGGTCTTTGTTGTTAACCAGCAGACGTCACGCTCACACAGAGTTATGCGATTGGTGCGGGCGTTTGTCTTGCAATGCTTGAGGATAAACGCCCTGTTTTGCGCCCGCCATGTCGCAGGCTTGGCCAACTCCGTAGCAGATGCCTTGTCTCGTTTCCAGGTGGAGCGCTTCCGGGAGTTGGTACCCGACGCTCGCCTGGAACCGGAGGCGATGCCGCAGTGGCTCTGGCAACTGGGGTTGCCAGAGCCCAACACCTGATGTGGTCCGCCCTGGCCCCGTCTTCTCGCATCAGCTATGCGGGTAAGGTTAGAGCCTTTAGGGATTTTCGGGCGGACTTTCCTTTGCCCGATTCGTGGCCTGTGCCTTTGGATCATCTCCTCTGCTTTATCCTACACCTGTGGGACTGCGGCCTGGCAGTGAGATCCATTTCTGTTTACCTGGCCGCCATTGGTTTTTACTCCAGGGCTTGCGGAGTGGGAGATTCCACAGGGGACTTCCGCGTCCGCAAGACCCTCGAGGGTCTGCGGAGGGCGGCGCCGTCTGTGCCGGACTGGCGGCGCCCCATTACCCCGGCAATCCTGGGTGGGTTGAGTGGGGCTTTTGTTACGTGCTGTGGGTCGGCATACAAGGCGGCCCTCTTTAGGACTGTGGCTTTTGTCATGTTCTTTGGCGCCTTCCGTCCCAGCGAAGTTCTAGCGTGTTCGCAATGCGACACGTCGGGGAGGGCGTTACAATTTATGGACCTGAGGCTCGCGCCAGCCGGGGCTCGGCTTTCCCTCCGCCGATCCAAGACGGATCAGCGGGCCAAGGGGTACGTGATTTATTTGAGCCGGGCCTCGGGGCTCCACCTCTGCCTGGTGGCCGCGCTCGAAGCTTACGTGAGGCTTCGGGGCAGCCAACCGGGATGGCTGTTTCAGCACACTGACGCCTCCCCTCTGACCCTGTTTCAATTCAGGGCAGTTTTGCACAGGGCTTTGTCCCTGTTGGGCCTGGAGCAAGGGGAGTTCAGTCTCCATTCCTTCAGGATCGGCGCGGCTTCGGCTGCCGCCTCCCTGGGGCTTCCGGCATCGACCATTCAGCGGATTGGCCGCTGGCGGTCCGGGGCCTTTAAGGGATATTTCAGACGCTGAGGGCCGGGCGGTGGAGCCCTGATGTGGCCGCAGTGTCGGCCCCTCCCTCCGCTAGTGCCTGGGGGCTCGGTGGGGGCCTGCAACCCAGAGTGGGGGAGGTTATAGCGCCAAAGGCGCTCGGCCTGTGAGCCTGACGGCTATATATGTGTTTGTATGTTTTCCTGTTAGGGTCAGTTTGAGACTCACCTTGTTCTTGTTGTTTTTAGATGTGTACAGCCCGGCTCCTGCAAGGATCTTGATGCTGGGACACTCCATCTTGTTTTGGGCCAGGAAGAGGGCTGCCGCGTCCACCTTTGGGGACCAGCTCGGGCTGGGCGGCATCGCCTCCGTGTGGTGGGCCGCCAGGCGAGGACTGCTCTGCGGCCAACTCCTGCCCTTATTGGCGCAGTTTCTGGAAGTTCATCCACCGCCCCAGGTTATTCTACTGCACTTGGGTGAGAATGATCTGGGCCAGAGGTCTTCCAAGGCCTTGAGGCTCCAGATCCGCAGGGACTTACATACCATCAGGGGTTGGATCCCAGGAGTTCGCTTCCTGTGGTCCAACATGTTGCCCCGGCGGGTTTGGAGGGGGGCGTTACGCCCTAGGGCGGTGGACCTCGCCCGTCGAAAAGTTAATGCATACCTGGGGCGGGTGGTGCGCACGATGGACGGAGCTTTTGTTCCTCACCAGCGCATCCGTTTTGAATCTGTTTGGTTGTTCCGGGGGGATGGTGTTCACCTTTCCCCCTCAGGGACAGACTTATTTTTAGAAGACCTGCAGAGGGATTTGTTTAACTGCCTGGTCCAGTGGGGCTGGGTGATCAAGCGCTAGGCTGATCACCCGATGTGGCAGGTGGCGTGCGGAAATGGGTAGGCAGGGTGATAGGGACGAGGCGTGCACCTGGAGTTCAGCAAGGTCAGGTGGTAAGCCAGGACCGCTCATCACGACACTGTTACCCTCGGGTCGGTGAGGCTGGCTGGCGTACCACCTGGCTTGGGCAGGGAGGTACCATCTAGGGCGCACCTAGTATGGTTACCTGCCCTGCCCAGCTGTCTTCACCTTCAAGGGTGGGCTGTGATAGGCCCCCTCGGGCAGAGACCGAGGGGGCCTGGAGCCTGGGTGCTTACGTCTGAGGAGTAGGGGGAGGTAATTGGCTAGAGCCAATTTCCCTCGACCAGTATCCGCACGCCAAAGGGGGGTGGGTTAGATGCCCCCAGATATTGGTTACCTCTGCAGGTCTTATTTGTATTCAATAAAGTGACCATATAATCCAACACAACGTTGTCTGTCGTGTTAATTACGGGGTGTAAGGGTAACATGTGTTCCCTTGCCTTGGGGTAAGCTTCCACTACCCCGATGGGTCTACTCTACTCGGACCTAAATCAGTGATTTTGCTGGTGCAAGTCCAAGTGGACCCAGGTAGGTTAATTGAGGCTGGGAAGACGGAAAGGATATTGGCAGAGCTGCTGCCACCGATACCGCCCCCTTCTTGGCCTCAACCTACCCCTCTCCCCATCCAGGTCCCCACCCTGTTCTGCCCGCCTCCCACCAACTTATTGGTGCCAGGAATCCCACAGAGGCTGCTGTCGCCTGGCCTGCTGTCTGCCACTCACCATTTGCGGTGGTACTCAGGCTGCACTCTATGGCGTGACATGTTTTGCGATGGCACTGCGTGGCACAAGAGCACTGCACCACCGGAACGTGCATGGTGGTGACCCGGCTGCTGGAGAGGATGGGGCTGTAAATCTTGCCAATCAAGCACGGTGTGGTTAGTCATGGAATGTTCCAAAAAGAAAAGCAAGGCTTCCACTACGGTGGTCAGCGAGAGTGATGGGGTGAAGGTTCCTCTGAAGAACCCAAATTTGGCCTTTTCCTCTAAGCCTGTGGAACCTGGTGCCTCCTCACCACCAGCCAAAGCAAAATGCCATGAGACTGGCCTGAGTCATGCTCACTTGGCATGCGCCCAGCACCATGTATACGTGCATATATAAACTAGGGGGACAATTCCCCTCTGGCCACTCTAATATTTGAGCACCACTACATAGTATCACCAATATGCATTTGCTACAAATGCAGCATGTATGAAAATCAAAATGGATCAGAAATATAAAATACATATAATGGGAAAACTCTTTGCATGTTTATCAGCATTTCCCCTATATGTATGTAATCATTCTTGGTTCTCTCTCACATTGTACTTCTGGAAATTAGGAGGGGAAAAAAAATATCCAAATTGACAATCAACAATTTGCTGCAGCTCTAATGTTCAGAAATATCTCCCAGGTGAATGAATATTCAAAAACTCAGAATTAGGAATTATGTATTATCAGATCATCGTAACTGAACAAGAGGGAGAATGTTATGGTAGTAACCATAAATGACAGGCATTGGACAAATCTGCTTAACTGAACTTTAATTGAGTAGGTTGATCTTCCATAACTATGGCAGGCTATGCTGCCAAATTGTAAACGCAGCCTCTAAGAAAGCCATCACTGTTGTCCTGTACACACACAAAACTGGTGCACAGCCAGAGTGAGAGTGATGTAACCAGATGGAACAGTAAATGTTTTTAACATGGCCAGTTAAAATGATGCAGAAGTATGAGACAGAGTGGAATCACACAGGAAGGGCAAATCATATACAAAAAAAAAATCATATATAAAGTATAAGATAATGTAGCAGTTTTTGAAGAGAGCTGGATCCAATTTTTAGAATGTTTGGGAGATAACTACAAGCAACATATTACAGCCACATACTTCAGCTCCCCTTCTTGTCTCCCTTTTCTTCTCCAAATCCAGATAGTCCACAAGCAAAATCGATTTTGAAAATGTTGCGAAAGCATCAGACGGCGATGCTCTAAAATAGGATAAAAGCTGACCAAGGAATATTTGTCTACACGAGCATGGCCTGATAAGCGGCACTAGTCTTGTTCTGTTTTCCGCGCTAGATATATGCTGCAGTCCAGATCAGGAGATCCCCACCCACAAGCAGATGCACATTTGTATGCTCATCCAGCTGTGCTGGGTGTCTATCCATTTCGCCTGACTTTCAATTAGATGCACATTTGATTGTGTATTTGCATGAGCATCTTCGTCCACATTCTGGGGCACCTACATGGTCCTAGAGCTGGACTGGCAAGGAAAACTAACCTCAAATGTTATCAATACTTATTTCTGTTTCAACTAGGAACATACATTCCAAGCATTGACCTAAACCTCAGGAGCACATTGTGGACACTGATCTGGTACCCAACATTTAATTCATACGGACACCCTAGTTATGTTCATTTCCCACATACAGGTATTTATTTTTAAAAAAGTTATACCCTGCCTTTTTCCCTCTAGGGGAACTCAAGGTGACTTACAGAACTCATTAAAAGCAATTGATAAAATCTCCCCCCCCCCCAGTAGCAGCAAAACAAACAAAAAACAAACCCGACCTCTTTTCCTTCCTTGGACTTATACTAGTTACACAGTTGGTGTGGGTCTGAGGAGATCCATAGGCCATCAGGAGGCCTACAGCAAGGCAATATTTTCCCTTACCTCTCACAGGAGACAGTGAGTTAAAAAAAAAAAGACAGGGAGTAAAAAAAAAGCAAGCACTGCACTGACCCACTATGCTAGCAAGAATTTTACCCTACATCTCAACAGAGTATTCCAGTAAGTGGGCCAAATGACATAAAAGAACATAAGAAGAGCCCTACTGGATCAGGCCAAAGGCCCATCTAGTCCAGCCTCCTGTATCTCACAGTGGCCCCACCAGATGTCTCCAAGAGCACACAGCCAACAAGATAACTTGTTTCTCGTTGACACTCCCTTGCACCTGGCACAGACAAAACCTACTTCTAAAGCCAGGAGGTTGCTTGTGGCTTGTAACCTATGATGGTCTTTTCCTCCATGAATCTGTCCAAACGCCTTTGAAAGGCATCTAGGCCAGGTGTCATCACCACATCCTGTGGCAAGGAGTTCCACAGATGAGTTACACGCTGGGTGAAGAAATATTTTATTTTGACCTTCTGTCTTATGGTCTTAAGAAGAAAATCTTAAATTATGGGTCAATCTGGTGCTACGCCAGACCAGTGGCTCCTCCATCTTGACTGGCAGCAGGTCTGCATTGCAGCTTGTCAAGGTCTTGGGCAGAGAACTTTCTACACCTTCTCCCTGAAATCCCATCATTGGGTATGTACACTATTGAGGAAGGGCTAAGCTTCTGAACAGGTGACTAGAATTCAGTTGCCAGTCCAGGTTCTCTATGCACTCTACAACAGCGACCAGGCCCAGAACCTCATTCATTAAAAACATACGCAGTATAATGGATCTGGAGCCCCATAAGTGTGGCACATAGATGCATTAAAACAGGGATAGTACTTATCACATCCATTAATCCATGACCACTCTTGTGAAGGCACTGAATTGCTTTGTCCTTTAGCCTCTACACTGGTTTTGATCCAGTATGGTTTTGATCTAGTATGAATGAAGTAGAGTTCAAGAACGCAGCGCAGGTACTTGCATTTTGATGGGTTGCTCTCGAGAAGTTAAGCAGCTTGCTTGGAACACAAACACCTGAAAATTGCTCTCTTTGAATATATTTAGGCTGAGATCTGCGACTTCAAACATCAAAGAGTATCCCAGCTTTTGTGTTTTGCCTCTGTGTGGTTTCTTGTTTTTGTTTTGCTTCTCAGAGTTCATACTGATTGTTGTGGTATGCAATTGCTGTCCAGAACTATCAGTACTGCGTGTGCCCTTCCCTGGAGAAAGCGGATCTGGCCATGGAAGCACATGGCTTTGCTACATTAAGACTGGACTACCATCATGCGCAATATGATCTTGCATTTGGAAAGGTCAAGCTGTGTTGCAAAATGCTACAGCAAGGTTGTTTGCCTGCATTCCCCAATAATATACCAGACAAGGTGTTTGAATTATAATGGGGCACCATTTATTGAATTAATAAAAAGGCCAGAGGCTGGAGAGAGGGAAACTGAACCACATGGGGGTTGATTAACTGCATGTGCTGCCCTACCTCTTCCTCCAGGTATTGAAGCTTCTGGCTTGCCAGAGGCACAAGGCTTTGGTGCAAGCCAAAGAGCAAAAGGGCTCCTTCCCCTGGCTCTTAGCCCTGGGAATGAGGCCCTGGGTTATTGCTGAGACTGCATCAATCACATGGAAGCTGCTCATTTGAGCCTTACCATCTCCTACTGTGGGAGAAACCCTGGATTTTCCACCTTCTGGGGTGGTGATATTTCCTCAGGCAGACCTGCTGTTGCCAGAGACAGCAAGAACCCTTCACCCAGGGGTTGAACATCTGCAGAGTCCTGCCATCATCACCCTCCCCTTTTTTGCTGGGTGATAGGAACAGAAGGCAGCAGCAGCAGCAGCAGCAGTGTCATCACTCTTGACCCACTGAGGAACCCACCCCTTTGAATTTTCCATCATCTGAGGACAGGATATTTCCCCAGGTTGGCCTGCATTGTGTTCTATGGTCAGTATTTTCTTACTCTTTATTTCACATAAACACGTGTGCACTTAGTGCTGAGTGCCTCCCAGAGGAGCATAGGTCAACCCAGTAATGTGGCAAGAGGCCACAGATCCACAGGTGGGGAAGGCCACACTTTGGATGAAACCATGGTCTTAGTTGATCCATGGTGGAGTCCAACACTCCAAATTAGAACAAAGCCTGGTTTACATCTTAAATTCAAATGGAGTTTTTACGCCTCCAAATTCAGATGAAGTCTACCAGCTCCAAATTTATTTATTTATTTTAAAAAATTATACCCCGCTTTATCCTATGCCGAAGGCAAATGCCCAAGGCGGCTTACAACAAAAATTAAAAATACATAATTTAAAATAATACATAAAATAAGTTTAAACAATACATAACCGTACATAACTAAATTTAAAAAAACAATAACATCCACGGGGGGGCAGTATGGAGCAGAGAAGCAGCATGGCAGAGCATCTAGAGACACAGGAGGCAGACCACAACCCATCACTCAAACGCTAGACGAAACAAAAACGTTTTCAGCCCTCGCCGAAAAGTCATGAGGGAGGGAGTGGTTCTCAGATCCCCTGGCAGGGAGTTCCACAGTTGTCCAAATCCCGTAGGGACAGCATGGAAAGCGTGTTGCCAGCAGTGTTGACGTTGGCTGTGGTTCTTCCCCTCCTCCTGAAGAAACCCTCCCCAGACTCCCCTGTGTTGGATAATTGCTGGCCAGTCTCAAACCTCCTGTTTCTGGACGTGACTGAGTGGGTGTTGGCATCTCAGCTCCAGAGGGTCCTTGGTGTCAAGGAATACCTCATCCCCTTTCAATCTGGCTTCAGACCAGGCTTTGGGATGGAAACAGCCTTGGTTACATTGGTGGGTGATCTTACACTGGGCGCTATTCTGGGTGTGTGTGTCCCTATTACTCCTGCTGGACCTCTAAGCATTGGTTTCAACACCATCAATTATGGTATCCTTCTAGGTAGGTTGGCTGGGTTGGGGCTTGGGGGTACTGTTTTGCCATGATTCCAGTCCTTCCTGGTGACAGATTCCAGAAGGTGTTACTGGGGGACACCTGTTCATCACCCTGGTTTTTGGCATGTTTGGTGCCACAGGGTTTTATTCTGTCTTCCATGCAGAGGTGAAACAAGGGTGGAGCGAAGGCAAGTAGTTCTGCAAGACTCCGTTACACTGGAGTCAGCGGCCCCTCCCCCTTGCTGTTGGAGCCATTCCAGCAGCAACAGGGGAGTGTCCTGCATGTTGCCTTTGCTGCCAGAATGGCTCCAACAGCAAGGGGGAGGGGCCGCTGACTCCAGTGTAACAGAGTCTTGCAGAACTACTTGCCTTCGCTCCACCCTTATTACGCCTCTGCTTCCATGCTGTTTAACATCCACATGAAACTGCTGGAACAGAGTTTTGGAGTTGGGTGTCACCAATACTCCCCTCCTCCATCACCATTCTGGCCAGTGGTCTGGCCCCATTTTCCCACCTTGCCTTGTAAAGGGGGAAGGGGCAAAGGCACCCCCCCCCCCAGTGATTTGGAGAGAGGTCCAAATTCGTCATATGTTCCCATTTTTTGTTCTTTTTCCCCAACTGAATGTGCTGCTGCCTACTGCGTTGACACCAAAATTTCCAAAAAGTGACATCTGAAGCAAATGTCAAGGTTCCTTCCAAGAAGAAACATCTGAACATTTTCAAGGGAAGCCAAAAGAATTTCTGTGAGCCAAATGACATTTCTTGGAAGTGTTCGGTACATCCTATTTATTTGGCATATTTCATCCCCCTTAAGCTCTTAATATCCATTCGCTCCACCAATGATTTTTCCTGCTTTAGCTCCATTTCTCCTTCTGGGTTTTCTTGTTTATTTTTTTTTTTTTAAATATCAATTGTGACCTCCTTTACAATGTCATTTGTCTTTATTTTTCTCATCTCTTTTATAACATCTTGCTATTTTGGCACTTAGTAAACCCTAAATATTATGTTATTGCTTTATTGCTATTCTTACATTGGACATTTCTTCTGAAATAGTGATTTAGCAGCATTTCAGGTTGGCTTTCTTAAAAGCTTCTCTCCCCCCCCTTCCTCCCCCGCCATCTCTTTGGCAAAAAATGAAATTGACACCATGACATGTCTTTTTAAATATACTCATTTCAGAAAAGCCAAGGCAGCCACTGCCTGGATTACAATGGGATTCATATGCAGAGAAATTCGTTTCTGATATTGCAACTTCTCATCTTGAACAGACATTATACACAATTCTCACGGCTGGCGGTTCAGCATTATATATCAGCATTGGGCGCAGCTGCAGTATTTTCTGGATGAAGAATCTCCATGTTTACCTTTTAATAAGAGCACCAGTTTGGTGACATCCTCGGTACTCGGAGCTGCTCATGTGTTGGTAACAATATAGCAGCCTGCCAAAAAAAAAAAAATGCATGTTGAATAAATGAGGAAGAAAGGAAAGGTTAACTGTTGGAGAATCAGGACAATGGCAGGAGCCTGAACTCTTCATTTCAGATAAAAGCAGGAAAAGAATCCTGCTACTCAATTGGGCTATCTATCCCGCTGGCAGAATGAGTGTTCCGCCAGCGCTGAGTGCCGTAAAGCAGTCGTAAAAGGTGCTCCAGCAGTGTGCAGAGTAGCATGCTGCAGGAACGCTGGCGGGGACGGAGGCCGGAGCCTTCACGCATGCATCAGTGGATCCCGGAGGACCTGCCGAGGCTGGTAAGATGGTGTGGGAGGCAGGATGGTATGAAGGAGGGTGGAATAGGACAGCGGGTCTGCAAAAGGGATGGGTTGGGCAGCAGTGGTGGCCGCTGAATCCTAACACCCTTCATGGCCCTGATCCACCGTCCCGGGTCAATGCGAACTTGTGCCAGCAATTTTGCTAGCGCAGGTCCAAGTAGACCCCTCGCGCCATGGAGGCTGACTCCCAGGTAAGGGAACAAATGTTCCCTTACCCAGAGGAAAACTTCATGACTCTCCCCCCCCCCTCCGCAGGATGCAGTGATAGCTTTTTACCACTACATCGGCGGGGGTGATGGTGGATGGGATTGGACTCATAGAAACATAGATCTGGAAGAAAGCCAAAGGCCATCAAGACAATCCTCAGTTCAAAAGTACCAGTCAGCCTATCAAGCCACCTACCTGCCCCACATAGATTCAGTCCTGCAGTCCAGGTCTCTGCATATCACATACTCAGGATGGGGGGCAGAGCAAATAGTCTAGATACCTTAAGCACCCGCTGGGTGATCCTGATGTGATATAGGACCCACAATGACCTCCTCGGCCTTGAACTGAGTAGGAAGTCCACAGAGATAAATACGATACGTGACATATCATTTATACGGCTTCAGAAATAAAATATTTCCCTCCATTGTTCTGTACTTTTTTATATATAGAAGAGTTGTCTTTAACTCAGTGTGTTTGATGGTCATGACTCCATTTTAACAGATCCATAAGTGTAGGGTTTAACTGTTTCTGTTAAATTTGGATTTCCTTCTAAACTCAATTTTTTGAAGTGACACTACAACAGAAATGTTTACAAATTAAAAGGTGTCTTAAAAAAAAAACACCTACGTTTTTAAAACGATTCATATATACAGGTTGAGTATCCCTTATCCAAACTGCTTGGGACAGGAAAATGTCTGGATTTTGGATTTGCCTGGATTTTGGAAGATTTGCATAAACATAATGAGATATCTTGGGGATGGGTCCCAAGTCTAAACATGAAATTCATTTATGTCTCATATACACCTTATACACATAGCCTGAAGGTGATTTTATACAATATTTTTAACAGTTTTGTGCCCCAGCATGCCTTGTGCTATGCCAGTCAGATGTTGGAAAAAGATGTTTTTTAAGTCATAGCGCCAAAAATGTTTGGATTTCGGAATAGTCTGGATTTTGGGTGTCCGGATAACGGGTAACCAACCTGTATAGGTTTATAAATCGCAGAACTGTATTTTAATGAATGCTCATGCCAGTATTGAGCCCAAGCAAAAAGTCCCATTCCCTCCTCACCACTGCAGCCTGCTCAGGATCTGAGCCTACCATCACCCAGACTTGACTCCACCTGCAGCTCCTCCTGCCCACTTTCTCAAGAGGAACGATCCTGGGCTATGTCATCAGTCATACATATCTCCATCTAATCCTAAAATATTGTGACATGTTGTGGATTGAAATTTAGACATGAACTGCACATTCTCAATTGAGAATTTTGAGATTCAAATGAGGGGGCGGGGCGGGGGGATTAGGGCCCCTGAGAGAGTGGCATCATTTCAGGGGTAGCATTTTTTTGGGTAACATTCCTGATGGGGTCACCATTGGTGGTGGCAGTAGCAAGGATGATAGCTACTAGTCAGCGGCAGTAGTCCTCTGAAACCATACCTCATTAAACACACACACACACACACACACACACACACACACACACACACACACACACACACACACACACACACACAAAAGTTCAAAATATCACACTGGAGTGAGGGAAATGTGATTTCTCCTTCATACTGTCACTGTGTGTTTTCCAGTGGTGTGTTTCTCAGCTTGGCTGCTCCAGTAGATGCCTGCAGAGCAATCCAATACTGATCTGGAGAGCAAAGGAGGTCTAAGTGGACGGTCTGGCAGCATTATTAAAAGCACAGCTTGGTGACCCCTTCTTCCTCAAAACTGAAAATCCAACATTTTTCTTCCAGCAGGTGGTTCACTTCGACTTCACGAAAAGCCCAGATTAAGCCTAAAAAAGACTGTGATATTTAGTCATTTCTTGGTGTTAATGCTGTACTTTCAGATAACCTTGGACTAACACAGCACCTTTCATTCTCTGTGACTTCAAAGTGCCTTATGGCCAAATTTGGTTTCATAGGCCATAGATGATCAAGTGGATCATAGATAATCAAGTGGATCAAGTGGATCATAGATGATCAAGTGGATCGAGTTTAAGGCTTCAATCCTAATCACACTTGCTACAGAAGAAACTCCATGAGAAGAATTTCTGGATAAGGCTACTGCCGCGCTCCGCTGACCTACTTTGGCCTCTCTACCAGTCACTGAGGATCTGGTGCTAGGTTGAGGGGAAGGGAATATAAACCAGAAGCTTTGACTTATGTTTATTTAATCAGTTTCTACCCCATTTTTCTATGAAATTCACATTCATGAAGGCCAAAGAGGCTTACAACTGTATATAAAGATAAGCATCAATCATAACACATTGAAATACAGGTGGGCCCCCATATCCACTGATTCGCTATCCACGGTTTCAGTTATCCACGGATTGTGGGGACCCCCCCCCAGGCTTTTACTTTTTCCCAGTAAGCTTCGTTCCTTCCTTAAAGAAACAGGAGAAGCAGCCTCTGGCTGCTTATTACAGGCAAGTAGAACGAGACTAAGTACTAGAGAGGCTCTGCAAGGTTAACAGAAACCTAACTTCGCTCTTATCCACGGTTTCAAATATCCACGGAGGGGCCTGGAACATATCCCCAGCGGATATGGGGGCCCACCTGTACATGAAAACCCACAATCCGCAGCGTTACAGTAAAAACTAACCATACACAACAAAAGCAACTGCCACTAGATATTTTAAGCCAGCTTTTAATACTGTCCTAAATGTAGCAAAAGAGTAACAGCACAATCCTATGTGTATTACTCAGAAGTAAGTCCTATTGTGTTCATTGTGGCTTACTCCCATGAATGTGTGTATAGGATTGCAGCCAAAGTTTGACAGATCTTGTCTCCTCAGGGCTGATGTCCCTCCCCCCTGGGCCTCAGCATCAGGGCCTTCTCCACCCTGACAAGACTCTTTCTCATCCCTGACCCTCTCTTTGCATCCCCCCCCCCGAGGAAACTCAAGTCTACATCACTACAAACCATTAGAAAACTCATGCAAGGTTTGGAATTGGGGCCAATTTGACCTCCCAGGTTTGTTGGATTTTTATTTTTGGCAAAGTTTGCAATACACCTTCTCCTACCCTGCCTGATGTCAATGTTCAATCAACAACCTCAGATATGCAGACGATACCACTCTAATGGCAGAAAGTGAAGAAGAACTAAAGAGCCTCTTGATGAGAGTGAAAGAGGAGAGTGCAAAAGTTGGCTTGAAACTCAACATTAAGAAAACTAAGATCATGGCATCTGGTCCCATCAATTCCTGGCAAATAGAAGGGGCAGAAATGGAAGCAGTAACAGATTTTACTTTTTTGGGTTCCAAGATCACTGCAGACGGAGACAGCAGCCATGAAATTAAAAGACGCTTACTCCTTGGAAGGAAAGCTATGGAAAATTTAGATAGCATAATAAAAAGCAGAGATATCACCATACCAACAAAAGTTCGTATAGTCAGGGCGATGGTGTTCCCAGTAGCAATGTATGGTTGCGAGAGCTGGACCATAAGGAAGGCTGAGCGCCGAAGAATAGATGCTTTTGAACTGTGGTGCTGGAGAAGACTCCTGAGAGTCCCTTGGACTGCTAGGAGATCAAATCAGTCAATCCTAAATGAAATCAACCCTGACTGTTCCCTGGAAGGACAGGTACTAAGGCTGAAACTCAAATATTTTGGCCACCTAATGCGAAGAGAGGACTCTCTGGAGAAGACTCTGATGCTGGGAAAGACTGAAGGCAAAAGGAGAAGGGGAAGGCCAAGGATGAGATGGTTAGACAGCATCACCGATGCAACGAACATGAAAATGAGCGAACTCAGGAAGATAGTGGAGGATAGGAAGGCCTGGCGGGATATGGTTCATGGGATCACGAAGGGTCGGACACGACTTAACGACTGAACAACAACAACAACCCTGCCTGATTCCCAGCTTCTACCACCTGCTGGTCATTTGAGACAAGGTTAGCGCTTGACCAGAGGCATCGCTACGGTGGGGGCAGTACCGTAAGTTGCACCCCATCCTAGTCCTATTTACAAGCCGGCATGAGGAGGCCCTGCCCCCTCGCCGTCGGAGCCATTCCGTGCCGAGAAGGCAGCAGGCAGGGAGTCTCCTGCCCGCTGCCTTCTCGGCATGGAATGGCTCCAACGGCGGGGTCGCCTCTTGCCGGCTTGTAAACGGGACTAGGATGGGGTGCAACTTACGGTATCGACCCCACCGTAGCAATGCCTCTGTGCTTGACTGGGTCAGAAGAAGCAGAGTCAGAGTGGAAACTGGTGGGTCAGGGTGGAGCATAACAGACTGGAGGAGCAGAAGCAGAGACTGGAAGGTTGGAACCTGGGCTTTATGGTCATTTCAGACTCCAAAACCGCTTACCTGACAGGCCAGAAAAAAAAATATTGGCTGGTTGGCAAACCTATTAATCTCAGAGAGCCTTAAAAAAACAATCTAATTCAATAGCCCTTTCACAAATGATTGGCCTACCATCTCTACTCTGAAATCTTCACTTTCTTTAGCTGCAGGTCAAAACCAGACATTTTAAAGAACTTATTTGCTGGAACCCAAAAAGTTTAACATTCCTCCCAATGCATTGTCCCTCTAGCTATTAATTTCTGGTCTGAAAGCTTTTTGGTGGGATTGAAAGCATCTGTCATTAAGTGTGAGGCCATTACTCTGACCTCTATTTTGTCTTGGTTAACCTTATATTCTGAACAATAGCCCTTGCTCAAGGCAACCTCTTATTTTCCAAGTTTCTAAAGATCAGAATTTTAGCAAGGACTCGGGAAGTGCCAAGGCTATTTCACAGTGCTCTGAATGTGTTCAACAAAAATGGTCTGTAGGATTTTATTCAGAGTTCAGTTCTACTTTATCTTGTTTCTTCCTAGATTCAGTTTCTCTGATGTACATGGGAACGTACATTAGTGTAAGTAGATCTTCTGGGCTGGCTGGTGACAGTCTCTCTTTATACCTTATGACACCAATTGTAGTAGATAACATTCCCTGTAAACTAAGGAGGGAGCTGGAATTTGAGCAGGAGCTGTGAAAATCGCCTGCCTTGAGAGGGAGGAGGTATCTGGGGCAATTGAGGGAGGAAGAGGTGGGAATATTCAGGGAGAATAAACAAGTCTGAGACTGTGACATCGTTGAATAGTCTAAGAACTGTCTATGAGTTGTCATTCATGTGATATGGATTATTTATTAAGAAAACAAAGTCAATTCACCTTTCAATTCTCCAATAATTATTTCCACTGGTATTTTTTTTTTAGATTGCAGTCTATGACAAATAACACTGTAGGGGGGACATTGTATATCCAAACCATTCAGAATCACTGGAGTTCAGACCAGATGTGCCATTTACAAATTAGAGGGGGAGAGCATGGTATTAACAGATGGCTTTTAACAAATGTAAATGTGGATGACCCACTGGGGTTGTTTGTTTTAATTGTTTTAACTGTTTTAATTCTTGATTTTAAATGTATATATGTATTTTAATGTTTTTATTGTAAGCTGCCTTGGTTGCCCTTGTGGGAGAAAGGTGGGGTATAAATTCTATAAATAAATAAATAAATAAATAAATAAATAAATAAATATACATTATTTCTTGGTAACATCTATATCTCTGGTCAACTCCCTAGTTCTACACACTCAGTCAGTAGTACTTATTCTTAACAAGGAAATGGATCTATCAGAATAGAAAAAGCTGAATCAGAGTCTGATGCTCTTAGTTCCTCAGTGCTCTTCAAATGCACAAAATGGTCTTGTTACGTGGAACAACCTGCAACGGAGACTGCATCCCAACTATACAACAATTTAGTCCCTTGAGACTCAGAATTAGCAATTGTAGTTAAAAAAAATTATGTTGTATTCATTGGATTCATCCATTGAGTTCTATCACTTTGATCTTTTCTTTAAGAAAAATAATACTGATTTGTATCATTTGCACTTCAAAAGGAAGGTTGTTCACAAGTTGGAAAGGATTCAGGGGAGGGCTGTATAGATGAGTCGGCTCAAGGAAAGGCTGTGTAAGATTAAAGGGTCTGTACTGATGATCTATGAGGTTCTTTCCAACCATGCAGCTATCTTAGGGCTGGTTAAGACTTTTGTTGTGGCAGATTTGTGAGACAGCTTTCACTCTTTGGATCCAGAATACATATATTACATTAACACAGAGTTGATATATAGTCACATGAAAGACTCTATGGAAAATTGGAACAAAATACGCCTACTGGCTCATTTACTGAATGCCTGCTGAATATTCAGGAAAAAGGTTCAGAAAATCTAGATTATTTGAACTTTTTTTTTCTGAATATTAGCAACCGGAGGAGGATAAATGATATCATGAATCCACATTGGTGTACAGGGCCGGCCCATCCATGAGGCCAACTGAAGTGATTGCCTCAGGTAGCAGATTGATGGGGAGCACCCATCTCTATCCACCTTCTTGCCTCTGCTGCTCCTCCTCTTCCTTCAACTCCCAGGACTGAAATGAAAGTGGGACACAAAGAGGAAAAGGAAATATGGAGGGGAGGAGGGTGCTGAGCTAGAACATTGGAGAGTGGGAGGAGCAGAGGTTGCCACCAGAAATGACGGACGCCCTCTCGGCGCCCGGTGCTTGGGGGCGGGGCCTGCGTCGCGTCACGTTGACACGCCCCACCCCGCCCAATTTGCCCCCCTTCCCCTTTTGGAATCATTTTGGAGCCGAACAGGCTCCAGGGAGGGAGGGAGGGCCTATACAGCACGGCGCTTCCGACGGTGAGTGCTCCACGCGCGCCCCCCACCCGCCCGAGCGCCTGGAGCTCCTGCTCCACGCGCTCCACCGAAGTTCCGCCGCCGGTTGCCACATCATCGGGTAAGGGGGGTGTCAGGCATCAGGAGGTCTTGGGCCGGTCCTGTTGGTGTACCTAGCCTCAGGGCCCAATCCTATCCAACGTTCCAGTGCTGATGCAGCCATGCCAATGGGGTGTGTGCTGCATCCTGCGGTGGGGAGGCAATCATGGAGGTCTCCTCAAGGAAAGGGAACATTTGTTCCCTTACCTTGGGGCTGCATCGGCATTAGAAAGTTGGATAGGATTGGGCCTTCAGTCTGATCTAGAGAGCCCCAACGTACAAGAGGAAGGACATTTCCTAAATCTGCAGGGATAAACACCAAACTCTTCCAGAGGGTGATTTAAATTTGTGTATTCCTTTTCTATGTGTATGCAGAGGTGAGAGTGACTGAACTGACTCCAATTCTAGCATACAATTCCAGCTGTTTAAAAGCAATTTTGTAAACCTTAGTTACTTTGTATATAAAGAATATTACGACTACTGTACAAAGGATTTCATGGGGCGTATATTCTAAGTAGCTATTGATTTCAAGCTGCAGCTAAGGAGGGGAAAATATTATAGTGATTTAAAATATAGGATTTTTAATAATAGGGTTTTGATGACTGTGTTCAAAACTATTATTATCCTAGTCAGTCCTTTATGTCACTGACCAATTTCTGCCCTTTCTATTTCCTTTGTTCTATTCATATGACTTACTGTGTGAGTATGTAGACCAGCATTACAATTTTCCCTCAAAAAATTGTTCGTTGTTGTTGTTGTTCAATCGTTAAGTCGTGTCCGACCCTTCGTGATCCCATGAACCATATCCCGCCAGGCCTTCCTATCCTCCACTATCTTCCTGAGTTCGCTCATTTTCATGTTCGTTGCATCGGTGATGCTGTCTAACCATCTCATCCTTGGCCTTCCCCTTCTCCTTTTGCCTTCAGTCTTTCCCAGCATCAGAGTCTTCTCCAGAGAGTCCTCTCTTCGCATTAGGTGGCCAAAATATTTGAGTTTCAGCCTTAGTACCTGTCCTTCCAGGGAACAGTCAGGGTTGATTTCATTTAGGATTGACTGATTTGATCTCCTAGCAGTCCAAGGGACTCTCAGGAGTCTTCTCCAGCACCACAGTTCAAAAGCATCTATTCTTCGGCGCTCAGCCTTCCTTATGGTCCAGCTCTCGCAACCATACATTGCTACTGGGAACACCATCGCCCTGACTATACGAACTTTTGTTGGTATGGTGATATCTCTGCTTTTTATTATGCTATCTAAATTTGCCATAGCTTTCCTTCCAAGGAGTAAGCGTCTTTTAATTTCATGGCTGCTGTCTCCGTCTGCAGTGATCTTGGAACCCAAAAAAGTAAAATCTGTTACTGCTTCCATTTCTGCTCCTTCTATTTGCCAGGAATTGATGGGACCAGATGCCATGATCTTAGTTTTATTAATGTTGAGTTTCAAGCCAACTTTTGCACTCTCCTCTTTCACTCTCATCAAGAGGCTCTTTAGTTCTTCTTCACTTTCTGCCATTAGAGTGGTATCGTCTGCATATCTGAGGTTGTTGATGTTTCTCCCGGCAATCTTGATTCCGGCTTGCGATTCATTCAGCCCTGCATTTCTCATAATGTACTCTGCATATAAGTTAAATAGGCAGGGTGACAATATACAGCCTTGCCGTACTCCCTTCCCAATTTTGAACCAATCAGTTGTTCCATGGCCGGTTCGAACTGTTGCTTCTTGACCCGCATACAGGTTTCTCAGGAGACAGGTAAGGTGGTCTGGTATCCCCATCTCTTTAAGAACTTGCCACAGCTTGTTGTGATCCACACAATCAAAGGCTTTTGCGTAGTCAATGAAGCAGAAGTAGGTGTTTTTTTTGAACTCTCGTGCTTTCTCCATGATCCAGCGCATGTTGGCAATTTGATCTCTAGTTCCTCTGCCTCTTCGAAACCCAGCTTGTACATCCGGTAGTTCTCGGTCCACGTACTGCTGAAGCCTAGCTTGTAGAATTTTGAGCATAACCTTGCTAGCATGTGAAATGAGTGCAATTGTGCGATAGTTTGAACACTCTTTGGCACTGCCCTTCTTTGGAATTGGAACATAAACTGACCTTTTCCAATCCTTTGGCCACTGCTGAGTTTTCCAAATTTGTTGGCATATTGAGTGCAGCACTTTCACAGCATCATCATTTAGGATTTTAAGTAGCTCAGCTGGGATATTATCATCTCCGCTAGCTTTGTTGTTAGTAATGCTATCTAAGGCCCACTTGACTTCGCTCTCTAGGATGTCTGGCTCTGGGTCAGTGACCACACCAGCGTGGTCATCAGGAACATTCAGATCTTTCTTGTATAGTTCTTCTGTGTATTCTTGCCATCTCTTCTTAATCTCTTCTGCTTCTGTCAGGTCTCTGCCTTTTTTATCCTTTATCATGCCCATCTTTGCACAAAATGTTCCCTTGATATCTCCAATTTTCTTGAAGAGATCTCTAGTCCTCCCCATTCTGTTGTTTTCCTCGATTTCCTTGCATTGTTCATTTAAGAAGGCCTTCTTATCTCTCCTTGCTATTCTCTGGAAATCTGCATTCAGTTGTTTATATCTTTCCCTTTCACCTTTGCTTTTCGCATTCCTTCTTTCCACAGCTATTTGTAAAGCCTCATCTGACAGCCACTTTGCTTTCTTGCATTTCTTTTTCTTTGGGATGGTTTTAGTTGCTGCCTCCTGTACAATGTTACGAACTTCCGTCCATAGTTCTTCAGGCACTCTGTCTACCAGGTCTAGTGCCCTAAACCTATTCTTCACCTCCACTGTATACTCATAAGGGATATGGTTTAGGTCATATCTGACTGGTCTAGTGGTGTTCCCTACATTCTTCAATTTAAGCCTGAATTTTGCAATAAGAAGCTCATGATCTGAGCCACAGTCAGCTCCAGGTCTTGTTTTTACTGATTGTATAGAGCTTCTCCATCTTTGGCTGCAAAGCACATAATCTATCTGGTTTCGGTATTGACCATCTGGTGATGTCCAGGTGTAGAGTCGCCTCTTGTGTTGTTGGAAAAGAGTGTTTGCTATGACCAGCGTGTTCTCTTGACAGAACTCCGTTAGCCTTTGCCCTGCTTCATTTTGCGCTCCAAGGCCAAACTTGCCTGTTGTTCCGTTTATTTCTTGATTTCCTACTTTAGCATTCCAGTCTCCTATGATGTAAAGGACATCTTTTTTGGGTGCTAGTTCTAGAAGGTGTTGTAGGTCTTCATAGAACCGGTCAACTTCATCTTCTTCGGCATCAGTGGTTGGGGCATACACTTGGATTACTGTAATGTTGAATGGTTTGCCTTGGATTCGAACTGAAATCATTCTGTCGTTTTTGAGGTTGCACCCCAGTACTGCCTTTCCCACTCTTTTATTGACTATGAGGGCTACTCCATTTCTTCTAAGGGATTCATGCCCACAGTAGTAGATATGATGGTCACCTGAATTAAATTCGCCCATGCCCGTCCATTTTAGTTCGCTGATTCCCAAGATGTCAATGTTCAATCTTATCATCTCATCTTTGACCACATCCAGCTTGCCTTGATTCATAGACCTCACATTCCATGTTAAAATTGTTAGCAATGCAAAAAAAAAAATGACTTCCTTTTTTGTCAGTCCTGGTGAATATGATCTTTTAAGTTATTTGTCCTCACTGGCCCTTGTTTCTAGTTGTCTTCACTTGCTCAGATATGACATTATGTGATAAATATGAACTTCTGTGCTCATCTGGGTTATTGTAGATCAGTGGTTCCCAACCTGGGGGTCAGGACCCCCAAGGGGGTCACAAAGCGGTTTCTGGGGGGTCGCGGGAAGATTCCAAGCCAATGCATTTGTGTTAATATTAACTCACTTTCCCCCCCCCCCCTGCAGAGATGTATCTGATGCTCTCTTGGGGCTTGTTTACTCACCTTGTTTTACTTTCTGCTTGCCTTTTAGCATCTCTGTTAATATTAACTCATTCCTCCCCCCCATGGGGCTGCTTATCAGTACAACTTTAAAAAATGTAATTTATTTTAAAAAGTGTGATTTATTAAACTGTGTAATTTATTAAAACAATGACATCACTTCCTGCTTACTGATATAACTTCCGGACTAGGTCTTAGGAGGGTCCCGACAGTTTGTCATTCTACACAACGGGGTCCCAGTGCTAAAAAGGTTGGGAACCATTGCTATAGATAGAAGCAAACAAACAGCCCAATCCTACCTAACTTTCCCCACATTGATGGTGTGGTGCCAGTGCAAGCTACACTGCATCCTGCGAGAAAAATCAGGAGGTGGGAGGTCTCTTCGAGGTAATGGGACATTCATCCCTTTGCCCCAGGAAAAGCCCCAGACCCTGCAATGGGCCTACTCAGACTTGCGCCTGTCATTTGGCTAGGTCCAAGTGACTTCGTGTTGGTGGATCAGGTGTGGGAAGGGGGTTAGGATATGGCACGTGCCAGAGCCACTGATCCCACCCCCTCCCCGGCCCAATACCTCACAGGGTATGTATTACTGAGATGAATGCACCATTTGGCAGTATTTAGGCTCCACTCCATGCTTTCCTAATAGTTGTAAAATGCCAGAATCTGAGAAAGCTGGAACTCAGTGTTAATTTAGGACGAGCAGCCAAATTCTATGCTCCAGATGTGACTGATATCTCCATGTAAGTTGGTGTAATGATGGCACCACTGGTGCAGAAGCCCACCCTCTGACAGACCCACCACAGACACCTGTGCAACTTTGGAAAAACACTGTGCCTGTCTAACTCAGACTCTGGCGCAACTCTGCTGGTTGAGGTGCCAAAACAGGTAGGATATTGAGACAGAGGCGTCGCTACGGTGGGGGCAGTACCGTACGTTTTGCACCATCCTAGTCCTCGTTTACTCCCCAGTACGAGGTGGCCCCGCCCCCTTGCCATCAGAGTCATTCCGTGCAGAGAAAGCAATGAGCAGGGAGTCTCCTGCCTGTTGCCTTTGCCGCACTGAATGGCTCTGAATGTGAGGGGGCGGGGCCACCTCATACCAGGGAGTAAACGAGGACTAGGATGGTGCAAAACGTACGGTACTGCCCCCACCGTAGCGACACCTCTGTCTCAATATCCTACCTGTTTTGGCACCTCACTGTAGCGATGCATCTGTATTGAGACATGGCATGCAAGGAGTCACCATAGGCAATAGCCCTATGGATAACAGACATTCCCCACCGCTGGAAAGATGCTATGCCAACGACAGAGCAGGTGTGGGGAACAATGGAGAAAATCACACCTGGATTTTCACACCACTGGAATATCACACCTCCTACTACCACCCTATGCCACCCACTTCCTACAATAGAGCATAGGATTCAGTGCAGCCAATCACAGCACACCAACCCCAGCATATAAGCCTTTACAGGGAAACTACAACTCAGATGATAGGGGATGCAGCATGGGGCTATACCTCTCTGGTCTGTCAAAGGGGAACTTTGTTGATGGAAACCATGGTGAAAGGGCACTTGGCACACAAAGGGAGCACTGTACACAACCTCTTGACCCTCACAACATATAAGGCAAGATATTTGGTTAATTCTTCTCTTCTCAGAATTCCTATTGCAGGTCTTCTGCCTCAGGAGGACTCCACACAAAAACACCAAATTAGAATCTCTACCTCACCACTCCAATGGGGAAGCAATGACAGTGTACCCCACACAGGTAAGCACGGGGGGGGGGGGATCCCATGCTGCCACACACTGATGCTGCATCTCTGTCTCATATCTCTACCCCCCCACCCGACCCTTCTGGATTATCAAATATGTCTCTGCTATAAATCATTTTGCCTACCTATCCCTTCTGCCTTATTGCTACCAATCAGTGCACAAATATGAGAGCGATGCTATTCATTTTCATTCCTTGCAGTATCTCCCCAATAGTCTGATGCAGTACAAAGTACATTACAGGTTGAGTATCCCTTATCCAGACGATTTCAGAATATTATTATTATTATTATTATTATTATTATTATTATTATTATTATTATTATTAATAATAATAATAATAATAATAATAATAATAATAATTCCAGTATTTATATACCACCTTTCTTGTCATTGGATTTCTCCTTTGACTTTAATTCAAGGCGGTTTACAATAGGCAGGCAATTCTAAACCAAACGGTTTTTACAATACAATAAATGTCCTAACCTTTCGTAGGATGCGTCTTTCCAGGTGTTTCCTTTCATGGTCTGGCCTCTCTCTGGCATTCCCTCACATGTGTTGACTGACAGGCAACTCCCCCTCACAGAGTGCCAACTGCAGCTTCCTCTCTCTCACACAGAGGGTTTTTTTGCAGCTTTGCCAGCGGCGACGGAGTCTCGAACTCCTGTCCTTGGCCTTGATCTTCAGGCACGTAAGGCTGCAGCTCTCCAGACTGAGCCAAACCTCTTGCCCTAATATAATGCAACATTCTAAACGCAACATTCATTTATGTCTCATATTCACCTTATACAAATAACTTGGAGGTAATTTTATACAATATTCTTAATAATTTTGTGCCCCGGCATGCCTTGTGCTATGCCAGCCCGGTGCTGGAAAAACTTGTCTGGATTTTGGAATACTTCAGATGTCCGGATAAGAGGTAATCAATCTGTATATGATTGCCCCCCCCCTTCTCCTGTAACTGCATCTTCCATTTCCCCCCTCCTGATCCTCAATCCCCAAATACAGTGTACAAGGAGGAACAAATCCTTTTGTTCTAAAAGGGCTAGGGACAAGATTGCATATAGTATTTAATTTAATATGCAGATTGGACAACCCTGGTGTGCAGAATGGGAATATGACAACCCTACACCCATCTGCTGCCTGAAGTGACTATTTCAGACCACCACAAAGATGAGATGCCCGGAAAGCTATACCCCAGCTTCCGTGAAAGTCATTGCGCTCTTTCCTACACTATGTAGACATTTGTCATATCTTTTAGTCACCCATGCAAATTGCCTTTCCAGCTAAATAACTGAAAATTATATTTACTACATGTTTCCTGTACAACAACCTATTGATATACTCCACTGTGTTCCAAGCGATGACAAGTAATTTAATCATGGTAGTTATAAATGGACTTAACTCCACTTCAGCAGAAAGAGCCTATTAATGCGAGTTATTACTGCCCAAAAGCATTAGTGTGCAGAGGTTAATCCAAACAAGTGTCAAATCATGCCTTTCATCCAGAGACAAAATAATGACCTATGTATAGACTAAGGAAAAGAAAATGACATTAGTGAAAAGAGTAAAACTCAAGGTTCAAATGACATCTAATTATGATAGACCAGACAAGAAGCATTGAATTATCTAGAGAGACATGTTGTTTCAGCCATGCTCAAATTAGAAAATAGTTCAAGTGGTGTGCAATTGAAATACTGTATTTCCTCCCCAGTAAAATAATAAAAAAATTCTTCTGTTGTTTCAAGAAATTTTTAAAGGAAAAGTCAGTGCACTGGCAACACATACATACTTTAATGCCTAGAAAAATCCTTTGAACCCAGTGTGATCTAGGAGAGCTGAAGACAAGGAGATGTGGAACCAATCGGTCACCTGGAATGGAGACCACTGGGAGCTCCGTGTATGTAATGACAGGAGATCACCACAGTATTGTACCCAACAAACAAAAATCATATGGAAAGTAAATTAGATTTGCATATGCTAACTGTTCAGGAAGGGACCAGTGGCGTCGCTCTAGGTAGGGCAGAGCTCTAAGTTCCACCCCGCTCTGAACCCTTCCTTACTGCCCGGCACGAGGCGGCCCCGCCCCCGTCGCCGTCGGAGCCATTCAGGCCAGCAAAGGCAACGTGCAGGGAGTCTCCTGCATGTTGCCTTTGCTGGTCTGAATGGCTCCAGTGGCGAGGGGGCGGGGCCGCCTCGTGCCGGGCAGTAAGGAAGGGTTCAGAGCGGGGTGGAACTTAGAGCTCCATCCCACCTAGAGTGACGCCACTGGAAGGGACCCTGCTCCCCATTAGCTGGGCACATGTCCATCTGGGTAATCTGGGAAGCTGTTGTCAAGGGTAGGTCAGATACATTTGGAGAAAGCTTGGCTGTGGGTGGTTGTCCTTTGGTGGTGACCATTCCTGCTGGCTACCATGAATGTCCCCTTCATGCTGCTGCATCAGCACATAGTGTCGTTCTGAGGAGGCTTTTGAGGAAACATTGGCAGCTGCTAGGGTGTTGAGCAATTTCTCAGAATACTGTCCTTAGGATTCAGGTAGTGTCACTTCAGTGGATTTTGTGTGGTTAATGCTACATTAGTTCCAGCCCAAGTTCTGCTAACTACATGGATCTGCAAATAATTATTTTAAAAGACAGCCAATTGTTTTGACGTCCACTTACAAAATGCTTTCAGTGTGTTAAGCAGCATGAAACTACTGAGATTTGACTATGAAATGGCAGAGATGGGTGAGGGATCGGACTGTGAGTATTCATAAAATGGAGGATAGGTGCCTGGAAAAGAAAGTAGAAGCTAGAAAACAGGTAGACAATGTGAGATTCTGTAGTACAGAAACATGTGACAGTCAGCGGTTTTTCCTCATGCTTATCATGTTGGAGCATGTGAGAGTCTTGAGGCAGGTCAGAGACAAAGGTATTATAGAGATAGTACATATTCTTTGGAACCAATCAACCAATCATTTCACTGCATGATTCCATTCATCTTGAATTTGGGGGGCAGCTGTATATTACTGTGTGTTTTGTTAATAAATATTTTTAATGTTTACGCTCCACAGCCTATTATCCTATATTTATGATGAAATACACAGTGGGTGTCTGGTGTGGTGTTGGGTACAGACCACCTGTATTGGAAGAATGCGGAAGAATTCCCCGAGGAGATAGGGTATGGTGTCAGCTGTGACCCCTCACCTTGACAGGTCTAGAGAACATAGGGTTAAACCCAGGGCCTGTGCTTGCCACAGCACACAGCTGTAGCTGGAGAGGATAATGAGGGCTCTGGGGATAAAAATGGGGGAATCAGCACCAGGTGGTGTGGGTTGGAGCGGAGGAGTAAGTTTGGAGAGGAGGAGACTGCAGAGAGAGAATGGACTGACTAATGAACTGACTTACGTAGGCTTGCCATCCGTCCCGGGTTTGGGACGGTTCCGGGCTCTGGGATCCGTCTTAGACTTTCTGGGCCAGGTGAAGCACTTGCTGCTGCCGCTGCCGCTTTTAAAAGGTTTGTAATTTTAAAACGTGAGATCCAAGATGGCCACCAACAGGAAAAAATGTACTTTTTAAATTTTTTAAGTGGCGTCGGAGGGTTCTTCGGGGGGCAGGAGTCCTGGCCGGCTCAGATGCAGTTGGCCAGGCTCCAGGAGGAGTCACACCATTGGCAAAAAGAAGAACAAGATGGCAGTGGTGGCTGCTGCTGAAGACGACGATGGAGGGGGTGGGTGCGACGATAATGGCGGCGGCCGCAGTCACGGCTATCAGTAGGCAATGATGGTGGCAGAATGGCAGCAGCGGGACAGGACAGGCAAGTCAAATAATTAATTGAGTAAAAAATAAATAATTAATTGAAAATTTCGACCACCCTCTGCGTTGCAAAAGGGCACTTCACGCACAAAAAAACTAACATTTATTTTAATTAGTTAATTATATAATTAATTATCATTTCCTGAAATGAGCTTCAGTCTTGTGCTACTATTAACAACAGAGTTGTCACGCCTGGAGGCTCAGCAGTGTTACAATAACTGAGATTGCTGTTCTTTTTGAGGATGCCCGAGATGAATCAGGGCGAAACGTCAAGCCACGACTTGTCCAGTTATAACTTAAATAAACAGCTCAAAAAACAACAATACACAACCGGACCTTTTAATTGTAAATTATTGAATGATATAATTAATTAATTAATTAAATTGTAGGGGGGGGTGTCCCGGTTTACAGCCGGGAAAATCCTACGCTTACGAACCCTGACTTGGCTTACGGACCAACTCTTGGACTAGCTTGCAGACTCTGGCTTGGCTCATGGACTCTGGCTTGGTTTGTGGACTCTAATGGACTTGTGAGTGGAAAAAGGGGAACTAATAGGTCTAAAGCAGCCCTAGGCCTCTGAAAGGGACAGAAAGGGAATTTTCTGGAACACCACCTTAAATAAACTTAAACCCGTTTTGGTTGATGAGAAAATCCAGAGTAGAAGAGTAACAGATTAAGGAAATGTAAGTAGAAAGAAAATTTCAGTGTGGATCCAAGAGCAGCTATGAATTAATATGAAAAATTGTAGGAATTATTCAAAGAAACCAAAAATCATTCATTACAAGTATTGTGTGGGTGACTATAGAGCTGGATAGAGGGTGTGAGAAGGAGATGCAAAAGCAAAACTCCCTCCAACCTGCTAAATCGTGGCCTCTTTTTGCAGTGGCTTTCCAAAGTTAAATTTCCAGCTATCAAGCAAGAGTGGGTGATCTATGATGAAACTGTTGGAAATTCTATATGAAGGAAGATGAATATTTATTAAATGTTTTAATTAAAATTATCAAGCTGCTAAATTATGCTCCCAGTTAAAAAAGAAAAAAGCCAAAAGAGACAACAAGTATGAAGTGGGAATACTGTAGCAGAACTAAAACTCAGCTGGAATTCCTATCAGCAGCCAAGAAAGAAATTTGCTATGTTTGCATCCCACAAACTTAATTCAATAATACTCTGAAAGCATGAAATTCCCAAAGGGGGCATGTTGCTAGCAAAAATAATTCATTAATGCTCAAGCTCAAGAATCAATACAGGAAAGCCACTGAACCAAAAAGCATAGACCATAAGTCAAATTATCATCATTATGGATTACCTTTTTCATAGTTTTTATTATGAAAATACCAATAAGCCACCTTCAGGCAAATGCCTTTTGTTCTTTCTGAAGTTGAAATATTACGGGAAAGAATGACAGCAAAAATGAATTGGAGAAACTGAATATGGGAATTGGAGATGGCACTGACTGCTGAGGCAAAGCTGGGCCCCATTGCCCTCCTTCCTGCCCCCCGTGGTGTAGTGGATGCTACCTTTGCCACCAAGTTTGAGGGATCAGGGGTCAGTCAGTTCCCCACCTGGCCCAACCCTGAGAGATGGTTCCTTCCAGGGATGTCTGAGTCAATAGACTCAAGTCTACATCACTGGTTCTACATCACTACTCCCCTTTGTACTTGATTAAAGTTGGGAACTGGCAGGGATGTTGATCAAGTCTCTGACTCCAAGTCTCGAGTCAAGTCTCAAGTCTCTGGGTCCAAGTCTCAAGTCAAGTCCCAAGCCTTTGCCCCCAAGTCCCGAGTCTTTGGTTGTGAGTCCCTATCTGTTTAATGGGGAAAATGGGTTTAAACCTAAATAAAAATCAACTTGTCATAAAGGGCTGCACGTCTCGAGTCAAGTCTTTCGAGTCTTTTACAATCTCCGACTCAAGTCCGAGTCAAGTCACTGATGCAACTTGAGTCCAACTTGAGTCCGAGCCAATAGACTCATGTCTACATCACTGGGGACTGGATGTGTGAAATGGCAAACCTGTAGCTCAGCCAGACTGAAGTGAGGATGGTGACCAGAGCTAGTCAGGTGGAGGTATGCTAGCAATAGGGACTATCAGACAACGCCTGTTCATTCCCAGGGCATCGAGACTCACAGCCTCACAAGAGATGTGAGGTTACACATGACATTGTTTAGATAAGGGTTGTTTCTTTACAGGGCATTCCATGAGTCTTGTAAGCCTCGCTGCAAGGATGGCATCAATGGTACCCAATTCACTGAATTCTTGGAGGCAGAGGATCTTGAAGGTGCTCTATAATGTCCTCTCGGCCCTCCCCATCTCTCTTGCCCTAATTGCTGCTGTTGCTGCATTCATAGTAGCCACCCGGGGGGGGGGGGTATTAACGTCCGACTCAATGGCCTAAGGAAGTGGGACTTCTCCTTGTCCAACCAGTTGACCATGAGTAGCCTAACTACACTGATAAAGGTTACATGTTCATATTTGCACACAAAGCATTTGAAGTTGTGCCCCGACGACAGTGATGGAAACTTGGGAAGCAAGAACATTATTTTGCATAGCATTGTTTGTTCTCCTTCTGTACATCCGAAAAAATGATTAGATTAGATTATCAAGCTGTATATCTGGTGCTCATGTTTCTGTGCTTATTATGCATTACTTACTTCACAGCTTTTGTGACAAATCACTTTTTTAACAATACTGAAGGCTTTGGATCAACGAGTGAGAAAACCAGGACAAATTGTCTGGCTTTTTTTTCAAATAGAATTTTAAAAACATTATTCTTAACCTGGAAAGTTAATACATTTCCTTTGTTTAATAATTTCCTGTTGCTCTGGATCCTTTTACTAGACACTTTAAAAAGGAATCTGGAAGATTAATAAAGAGCTTTATGTGCCGGTGCTGCTGGTGGAAAGGCCGTAGCCTTCCTGCGTGTGCCAGCAGATGTCCGGAGACCCGCTGGAGTAGGTAAGCCTGTCACGGGGGGTAGAACAGGAAGGAGATGGGGCAGGGGATGGGCAGATCAGGTCCCGTAGGTTGTGGGTTCGGCGGCAATGTCACCCGCCAAATCCAAACCGCTTCCCTGGCCTGATCTGCCTACATGGGTCAATAACACTGCGATAACACTGGCACAGGTCTGAGTTGATCCAGAGCGGCTGCTGGGGGTTAACCTGGGGCAAGGGGACAAATGTCCCCTTATGCCAAGGAGACCTCGAGCAGCCAAACCTCCCCCATGAGATGCAGCGGAGGCTGCAGTGGCACCGCTGCATCACCGTACAGGGGTTTAGGTAAGATTGGGCTGTATGGCGGATTGGGCTGTAAACCGCTTTGTGAACGTTTTGTACACAAAGCGGTATATAAATACTGTTAATAATAATAATAATAATAATAATAATAATAATAATAATAATAATAGTTACTTGGGAGCAAGCTCTATTGACTGCTACTAGACTGACTTCTGAGTAAATCTAGGATTGGACTGTAAGGCTGCAAGCTATGAATGCTTACATGAGAGGAAGACCACTTGAAAGCAATATGTTTTACTTCTGACTCAGCATGCATAAGATTGCACTCTTAGGCATCTTCTTAGTGATTCAGTACGATGGATGGATGTCGCTGTTATAATAATAATAATAATAATAATATACAGTATTTATATACCGCCTTTCTTGGTCATCGGATTTCTCCTCCGACTTTAATCCAAGGAGGTGTACATGGGCAGGCTGACCTAACCCCCCGGGGTTTTTACAATATATATAAATGTCATACATTATATACATTGCTACATCTTTTATACATGTTATAGCAATGTTATACATTGCTACATCTTTTTTTTTGAAGAAAGATGGGTCTGTAGGCTAACTCTCTTTTTGAATAGATATGGATTGCTCTTAATTAAAACAAAAAATTAGGCAGTGAATTGTATATATTAGTTCCATTTATTTATTTTTGAAATTACCTTCCATGCCCTTGTGAAGTCCACATGGTGATAACATTTTCTTCTCCAGTTAAAATGAGTTGAAAAACTTACAGCTTTTTGTGACTATTTTTGACAGTATCAGAAAACTCCTGCCTCTTTCAATTATTTGGTGATGTTCCTTAAGAAATGGTTGCCTAAGCAGCTGTGTTGCCCTGATTTGCTCTCACTTCCAACTGAAATCACCTGCCTTCCATGACATCATCACATAGCCAAATATGGTTGCCTACGGAGCATTGTGAGTTCACCACCATCCCGTTCACTATGTGATTCCTGATTGGCTGGGATCACACATGTCCAAGGAGGAGAAATAAGCAACAACTGGGGGGGGGGGAATGATATTGAAGGAGCAGCCAGGAAAACAACAGCACCATAGCGAAGAAAAAAGGTAACAGAACAAATATACCTGGGAGGTGTGGTGAGAAGTATTTCTACCCCACTGAAAAGTATTTCTGACCCAAAATACCTGGCACAGTCCTAATTAGAACCAGTACAAATATTCAGAAGTCCTCACGGGGAGCAAAGATACAATTTTTCACCATAGAACATAGGCTGATAGTCATATAAAGAATTATGTCAGTGTATTTAAACCTTTCTCTGTTTTCCAGACTGCAGGTGTGGATGTCTGGGTCAGGTAAAAAAAAAAAACCTTCTGTGCAGTAAACTAGCTCACTAGAAAGAGGTTTAGAGTAACCTTGATGTGCTGGTTTACTACATGCAGAGAGATGTTAATAAGGGGTTGGGAAAGGGGTGTGTGAGAGCAGTTTATGGAATCTTCCTTTTCAGTCCAGAGTTTGCAGCGCACAAGAGGAACACAGATCTTGGCATATGATGCTCCGAGAGACAGAGGACAACTTGTGTAGCTTCTCTGGTTTCACCCTCCCACCCTTTCTGCATCATAGCGGACAATCGTCATCACCCTGATGGATGCTACAACCAGCTGCTCAGTAGCGGAAAGGTCAGGTTGTCCTTTTCAGAGAGAGGGCCATGACAGCAGCAACCTCTATTTCTCAGAGAGAGAGAGAGAGAGAGAGAGAGAGAGAGAGAGAGAGAGAGAGAGAGAGAGAGAGAGAGAGAGAGAGAGCACTATACAGCTTTCTCCAGCTTCGCCGCCTCCTCTTTTGCCATTTTCTCTCTAACTCTTGGTGCTCACAGACAGAAAGGTTCATGGCCAGCTGGAGGGAATCTCTCGGGGGAGCAATGGGGCCTGTGGTCTTTGCAATAACACACCAAAAAATACAGAAAATATTACCTACAAATGCAGATGAGAAAAAAAAGAATATAATGAAATGTAAACAGATCAAAAGCAGCACAATAAATGCTGGCTACCATAAAACAAAAAATGCATTCTCTGAAATTAATTGTTACTGTTGCTTCCTGTTGCCTGAACTCAATCCAAACAATACTCTTGCTTAGTAGGTTTACCAGACGTCCCGGTTTGGCCGGAACAGTCCTGGTTTCTGGCCACTATACTGACCAGCCCCAGTGTCTTGGGCGTCCCTGGAAACCGCCACTTTCCTGGCCGGTTGGTTGCATCCTCTGCTGCTGGCCAGGGCTGAATGTTGGCTCGCATGCCTGTGCGACCCTCGCACAGGTGCCCAACACCTGAGAGCTCCGTCTTCAGAATCATCCGGGACTCTTCGGATAACATAAGAACATAAGAAGAGCCCTGCTGGATCAGGCCAAAAGCCCATCTAGTCCAGCTTCCTGCATCACACAGTGGCCCCACCAGATGCCTCAGGGAGCACAAGACAACAAGATAACCTGTTTCCCGTTGTCACTCCCTTGCACCTGGCACAGAGAAAACCCACTTCTAAAACCAGGAGGTTGCTTATGGCTTGTAACCTGTGATGGTCTTTTCCTCCATGAATCTTTCCAAACCCCTTTTAAAGGCATCTAGGCCAGGTGCCATCACCACATCCTGTGGCAAGGAGTTCCACAGATGAATTACACGCTGGGTAAAGAAATATTTTCTTTTGTCTGTTCTAACTCTCCCTCCACTCAATTTTAGTGCATGTCCCCTGGTTCTGGTGTTATGCAAGAGGGAGAAAAATTTCCCTCTATCCACTCTCTCCATCCCATGCATAATTTTGGATAAGTCCGAAGACGTAGCTCCCAGGTATTGTGCACCTGTGCAAGGTTCGCATGTGAGCCAGTATTCATTCCGCTGGTGCAAGCAGCAAGCTATGGGGACCATGCAAAGACAGACCGCAGATGCCTGCCGGTGCAAGTATGGCAGTGTAGGGTGATTGGGAGGGAGGCAGGGAGGGGATCGAATGGGTTGTGGTGGGTAGAACAGGGAGGCAACAGGGTAAGGAGGATAGTAGATCGGGCCCCGGAAGGTGGCGGGTTTGCTGAACCCTAACCCCCAACCGTGGCCTTCACTGGTCAATGTGGACTTCTGCCAGCTATATAACTGGTGCAGAACCATGTTGACCCCTGGCGGCAAAGAGAGCTTACCCTGGGGGAAGGGAACAAATGATCTCTATTGTTCCCTTCCCTCGAGGAGGCCTCAACATACCAAAACTCACTGTGTTGGCACCGCTACATCGCCACACAAGGCGTTGTGGTGGATTGGGCATGTTCACAAACTTTCCATTTCAATGAAACTTTCCATCTCAGCAGCTGAGCCAATGGCTCAAAAGGGCTGAAGTCACAGAATCTCAGTGCTAATAATGACAAAGGTTTCAGTCTTCATTTACCTGGAGGTTTTTGGGAAGGTGTTTTTTTTTTCTTCTGTCGAGTTTATCTGATTTTGAGGGTAAATTAGTAAAACCACCATTTCCTTGCAAATCACCGTGTTACGTGCTTTGATTTGATACCTCATTTGACTAACTATGACCATAATAAGTGCCCTAAACTTACCTCAACTGGCTTTGACTGCAGAAATAGATATATTGATCCTTTGATGGAAGCCATGGGCGCAGCTTATTGTGCTAAAATGCAACATTATAGTAACCATGGAAAATCCTGCACTCTGTGACTACAGCAGGCAGCAGCCTTAATGCACACCGTTTGTTGTGTGCTTACCTTCCATGTATGCACAGGGTGTGTGTGTGTCTTTCAACCTTCGATCTTTGTCAGACGTCCCACATTCAATACAGTATTCATGAAAAGTGGTTTATGCTTTGCCAGTGTTAATCTGTGCTGAGAAAGTCTAGCAGGAAGCACACACCACCCAGGGGCTGATTGACAGAAACATGTTTTCCTATGGAGTGCTGCCAGTAGAGTTTGTGTATAACAAACAAGGCTGTCTATCGGAAGCGGTCCAGGCATGATGACATGACAAACGGTTGAGCCGAAGCTTTAATTATTCAGAACGGGACAATGAATTATTAATTGGGCCTCTTTGAGTGGACCTGGGAAGGCTGGAAAGGAACATCGTCAGAAAATCCGGCACACAATTGTTGAATGGAGCTGAAATGAACTGTCAAAGATAAAATCAACAATTGAGAGCTTCTTGAGGTCCATTAGATCACCTCCTGATCACCGTAATTTGATTAAGGGCTCTCCCCCCCCCCAAAAAAAAAACTATAAAAAGAAAGCTTTCAGGAGTAGAGCGGCTGCAAAGGTTAACACTCCCTAAATGCATACATGCATGCTTGCATACATACATGAGGTGACTGTTTAGAGCAGGGATTCTTAACCGGGGCTATCCATACCCGCTTTCTCTTCTCGGACCTACACTAGTGAAATCACTAGCACGGGTCCGAGGAGACCCATTATGTGTTGGGAGGGTTACAGAAATGTAAGGGGATTTAAACCCCCCTTTGCCTCTGAAGCCTCCTGATCCACTCCTCCACTAGATACAGTGCACCAGGGGCGTCGCGACGACGCGCGACACCCCTGAGCGGGGACGCGCGTCACCCTTAAGGGGGAGGCTCCGCCCCCGTGTGTGACGTCACACGCAGGAGCGGAGCGCCCTCCCCGCTCCGTTTTTGGCTCATTTTAGAGCCAAACGGACCCAGGGGAGGGCGGGCGGGCCCACCTTCACTGCAAAAATGTGAGTGAGGGGCATCGCGCGTCACCCCCATACGCGCGACGCCCCCGGCGGCCCGCCCCCCCGCCACCCCCCGTCGACGCTAGTGCAGTGCACCCGATTTTGGTACAGCTGCACCAGCGGGTGGGGGGGGGAAGGATAGGATTGGGTTGTAACTGAGCTAAAATCTACTCACAATTTTTTAATAAACCTTTTTTCACAGTGCCCCAAACCTCTTTTTGCAACTTTTGTTTCACGTTCCTTGTGCAAATCTTCTCTTATTCCTTTACATAGCTGTTGCACTGACTCACTCTCACTTCCATCAGTGACATCATGATGACACTATCTGGCACAAAGGATTGTGACAAATCTGATGCAATCTAAACGTTGGAGAAAAAATGTGATTACAGCGCAATCCTGTCCAACTTACACCACTGGTATAACCAGCGGTGTACTGAGAATGAGAGGCCCCAGAACGGAAAGGGGATTCAAATTGCCTCCAAAGGGGGATTCAAAGGGGATTTAAATCTCCCCTCCAAAGTCTCCCACCCTGCCCTCCCCTGCTGGCTACACTGGTGGTATAAGTTGGATAGGATTGCACTGTTAGTGAAATAGCCTACTTTCTACCCCACCCATAATAAAATGTAGCACACTTTATATATAAAACTCTTGCAGGAATCAAGGCACAAGACCATTTTTAAGTTTTAAAAAAGAAGAGGGATGTGAGAGACATGCATACACATGACCACACATTTCTCTGCAGAAATGACTAGAGATATATATTTAAAAATCAATAAAATACAAAATCCATGAAGACCCTGCGTATAACAAGCACAGCCCCAGAGAGAAGCTTCAGTTTGCATTTTCTTTTAGTAGTAGCACCAGTATATCAAAAAATGATGCTGAAAGGGTTTCTATGACAGAGAGCTTTGTATGTGGAATTTGCTACTCAATTCCATGTTATCAGGGATTCGAGATATATAAGTGAAAACCGGGGGTCTATTTGCTTCAGAAATAGTAAATCCTTCAAAAACTATACTTTTGCTGCAGGAAAATATCTTATTAAAGTGCGCATATGCTGCTGACATTAACAATATCCATTTCCAGTTAAAGTGCTACTCAAAGCCCCTTTTTTTGCATTTATATGATGCATAATGTAGGGCAGAATGAATGTGTGCCTTCCATGAGCTGCCAATTTTTCCCTCTATCAGTGGGAAAAATCCTAATAGAAAATATATCTCTTTTTCTGAAATAGCAGCTAGGACTCACACGCCCAAAAAAAGAAAAAAAAACTTTTTCTGATTTGATTTTTTTTCTTTTTCATTTTCACAACCCTCTATCCTAAGGCCCAATTGACTAGTTGCTGTTGAAGTGGCTGACAATTTCACAACTGGATTAAAATGAGCCTGGGGTTGTATTATAACATGATAGTTATATATATATAGACAGTGTCTCCCCTAGCTGAGAGTATTGCTCACTCATCACCTAATTCCTCTTGTCTCTTTTCTCTCACCATGAAAATTAGGGGGACCCAGCCAGGTGGGAGGGGACCTGTGGAGGGCAGTTTTCCTCCTGAAACCTGAAGTTAAATGGAGAATGTGCATAAAATCTGGCCATTGCACAGATTCACCAGATGTTGCAGAGAATGTGAGTAGCAGCACCAACAAAACATTCTGTATATTGCCTGTTAATGAGCAAAGGCCAGTGCTTTTCAACCAGAGTGTGCACAGTGCACATTGGTGTGCCACGAAAGGTCCGCAGGTGTGTCGCGAGAGTTTGGAGCACAGTGGTTGAAAATTGCTGAAAACCCTGCTGCAGGGTTTTCTACAGGCTCCTGTTTCTAGGGCAACTGTCGGTAGTAACGAATTGTCTGTCTGTATATCACTATATACCAGCGATGGGCCAACTAGATTCATCTCACTCTAGAAATGAGATGAAATAATATAACATAATAATATGAAATTATAGGCACCAAAATTATAAGCATTTTTAGAAAACTCTTGGGAAAAAAACAGGGATGTGGCTCAAGTCTCTGACTCCAAGTCTCGAGTCAAGTCTCAAGTCTCTGGGTCCAAGTCTCAAGTCAAGTCCCAAGCCTTTGCCCCCAAGTCCCGAGTATTTGGTTGCAAGTTGTGAATCCCTATCTATTTAATGGGGAAAACGGGTCTAAACCTGAATAAAATTGGACTTGTCGTAAAAGGCTCCATGTCTCGAGTCCAGTCTTTCAAGTCTTTTACAATCGCCAAGTCGAGTCATTGACGTGACTTCAGTCCAACTCACGTCCGAGTCAATACACTCAAGTCTACATCACTGGAAAAAAACCTCTTTCCTCTCCCCAAGAGTTCTAAATTAACCCAAAATATTGATTGTGTGTGATTTTAGCAGTTTGTTGTTTTTATGTATTTATTCTTATGTTTGGTTTGGGTTATATTATTTGGTTTGGCCGTTCTTGGTCTGTTGTTTTAATTCCCAGCTTGTTGAATGGCTTAATTGCTGCTTTTATTAGACATGTTTATATCACGTTTGCCATTGGTTGCCTATTTGGGGGTGAAATTTTGTTGATGTTTTGATGGAATTGTAAATAATGATTCTTAAAAAAATAGTACAAGCATAATATGAAGGATTTTCAGGACTTAGCTGTTTGGGCTCAGTCCCAGTTTCTGCACAGGTGTGCTTAAAGAATGACCATTGATATTCAGCCTCAGCTTTAGCTGGCTCTAGTTTTCACGTATGATAATCTTACTGTGGCGGATTTTAGGGAACAGTATGTGCATGGATTTGACTTGCGAATCCACCAATGTTTTTGTTTAGGTCTCTGCCTCAAAGCCTCGACCACGTAGGTTTAGTATCCAGCTCAGCTTTTCTGAGGAAGTAAGGTAAAAGTATCCCTTGACAATTAAGTCCAGTCGTGTCCGACTCTAGGGAGCGGTGCTCATCTCCGTTTCAAAGCCAAAGAGCCAGCGCTGTCCGAAGACGTTTCCATGGTTATGTGGCCGGCATGACTCAACACCGAGGCGCATGGAACGCAGTTACCATCCCGCTGACGCGGTACCTATTAATCTACTTGCAATTTCTTGCTTAACCCAGCTCTAAATCAAAGATGAAACTTTCCATTTTACTGTCTTTCCCTGCCAAAAAATGTCAATTGTTCCTCCACCCACTCAGTCTTCCAATGCTCCTGGACATCTGTGTGGAAAGCATCTACCCCCATGTCAGAGAAATGAATGCCATCTGGACAATTTGTGAGTAATGAGGTCATGCCTCAAGAGAAAAATGTGACAAAAAGCATGTCATTTTGTAATTATTCACTTATTTACTATTTGGCCTAGTTCTTACTGAAGTGGCAGACCTGTGTCTAGGCTGGACGTCTTCAGATTCCATGTGGGGCTTACAAGACTAAATGCATCTTCATACAAAAGGGGAAAACGCATGTTTCAGTTCAGGACGCTCTTGCTCCAGGTTGCCCAGCTTCCTGTTCCTCCATTCATGCCAACAGCATGATTAGAGAACTGCCATCTTTTCCGCCAGGTGGGGGCATCACTGAGGCTGTTATCCAGGCCTTTGAGGACTGCAGGAAGAAGCACAGACCAGACCAGAACGCACCAGATTCCAACTTCGTTCTCACGGAGGTAGTTATCAGATGCTTTGTCCGAGCAGCAGTGTGAACCAAAATACTGACCCGATGCCACCTTGGGTCCTCTGCACAGTTGCCAACCCCCCCCAACCCCCAGCTGCTTACTGTGCTCCTCGCACTGTTTCATCAATTCCAGATGTGCAGGACTTCTGGCTTGATTTATTGGGACTTTAAATGAAGGAGATCCTTCCTTCACAGAGCCCCTGTAAATCAAACCGGAAGTCCTGCACGTTCACGTCTGAAGAACCTATGCAAGAAGCAAGGTAAGGAGGCGGATGGTTCACTTTCTGCTTGTGTTTAGTGGGTGGAAAGTGGATCAGTGCAGTTGCACCTGCGGCAGGCTGGAGCGAGGCCGTGGCAGCGGCGCCTTTTAGCGAGGGCATCCCGATGCCACCACCCTCTTGCTCCCTGTGACCCGTCACTGATGCAACCCACATCGCCTCACCTAATGGAGTGAGGACCCCTGCTGTGTCCTGTGCTGAACAGTGTAACAGGCTCTATATCTCTCTTTTCTGTAGCAGTTGTTCCCTGAGAGACGTATACTGTACGGACAAGCTTATTTTTTTACTCACTTCACATCTAAGAATTGAGACAGTCATGACAATTCCCCATACTTTTCAGGCGACCAGTCACTTACCTTGTTTTTATCTCAGCTAGTCATCATTGCCATGTGATGAACAAGAACCATGTTCTGATAAATGGGATGGAGATTTCAGGGGTGGCTCCTCAATTTGCCGTGGTGGGTCCTGAGGTCCAGATGAAAGGTGCAGAAACTCATGTGGAAATGAGCATTTCCCACAACATAACTGCTTGTTTGGGTGCAAAACCCACATGGGTTTCCTTATCCAAGAGTGCGTTTCCACAGAATGTGTCTGTGTTTCCACAGACTAGGGACCAGATGTTGGAGAGGTAAGTAATTTTTTTTCTTTACCTCTTCCAGCCAGCCTGGACCCCAGCCAGCCCACAGGATGAAGCGGACGCTGTGTCAGCAGCCCTGCACCACGCAGGCTTACCCAGGATAGGACCGGGCTGAAGGTTAGTATGCCACCATAAGGATTTAAACTAAGATAAATACTTGAAAGATCAGGAGGGTGGGTTTTTTTTTTTTTTTGCCAGATTTGTGGTCAACAACATGTGCAGATTAAGCTCAAAATCTTAATAAAAATGAATCCACCAATTATTTTCCTCCTCTCATCCCGGCAAAAAAGACTATATAAATATGTTGCTCAGTACAAAAGAGTCAGTCGTACATCGCAATCCTGTGTAACCTTGCACCAGTGTAACAGCAGATGCACCGATGTAACAGCAGATGCACTGGTGTAACAGCAGATGCACTGATGTAAGTGCACTTACACCGGTGCATCTACTGTTACACCGGTGCAAGGTTACACAGGATTGCGCTGTATGTCTTCGGGAAAATGTATGTAAAGATAGCTTGAATTTTGAATGAAAAACCTGCAACTTTAGCTGTAGGCACTGTTGTAAAATCAATATAGCATATATCTTTGGTATTTTAACATTTGTTTCTAGATGTTGCCTTATTTCTATTCCAAGTTAGGTGTTGCACTGGCAATAAACCTTGAACCTGGTCAAGGGGCACTATGACCTAACCTGTTGCATAGTCAATTTTTATTTCCTTTTAATTCAAGGTGTGCAGTAGACACACATTTATACATGTGTACTTGTTGCTGAGTGTCTGCCAGAAGAGCAAGTTTCAGGCCAGTAATGTAGCTATTTACAGGACTGATGGCAAGAGGTTTCAGATCCACAGGTCAGTAAGACCACACTTTTGATTAAACCATGTAATCATCCGCCTTAAGAAAAAGCCTTAATTGATCCATGGAGCTCAATGCTTCAAATTTGAATGGAGGCTTATTTACTCCTTAAACTCAAACAGAGTTCTCACACCTCC
Organism: Plestiodon gilberti rubricaudatus; assembly: GCA_026170595.1. Classification (NCBI taxonomy): domain Eukaryota; kingdom Metazoa; phylum Chordata; class Lepidosauria; order Squamata; family Scincidae; genus Plestiodon; species Plestiodon gilberti. The sequence continues at coordinate 11,189,736 of JANXHW010000001.1, forward strand.
AACATGCAGCTGTTGCCTACCAGCTCCAAATCCTGCTGGGATAGCATATTTGGTCCCTTGTGATCATAGTCACCTACGAAGGATTTCTCAGTTTAGAAAAAAAAAACTGTCACAGAAGAGAAATGTTTGCACCATAAGAACCTGTGGTGCAAACATCACCACACCCTGTGGCAAGGAGTTCTACAAACCAATTAAGGTAAAGGTAAAGGTGACCCCTGACAATTAAGTCCAGTCGTGTCTGACTCTAGGGTGTGGTGCTCATCCCCATTTCAAAGCCGAAGAGCCAGCGTTGTCCGAAGACGCCTCCGTGGTCATGTGGCCGGCATGACTCTCCTTGCCGTAGCGCGTAGCATGCGGCTGAAACACGGAGTGCTGTTTACCTTCCCGCACGCGGTACCTATTTATCTACTCACATTAAAATGCTTTGGAACTGCTAGGTTGGCAGGAGCTGGCCAAGCAATGAGAGCTCACCCCGTCATGGATTCGAACTGCAGACCTTTCGATCGACAGCTCATGGTTCAGCGGTTTAACCCACTGTGCCACCCGCCACCAATTTAACCCACTGCGCCACCACTGCGCCACCAATTACACGCTGGGTAAAGAAATATTTTCTTTTGTCTGTTTTAATACTCCCTCCACTCAATTTGAGTGGATGTCCCCTAGTTCTAGTGTTGTGTGAGAGGGAAAAGAACTTCTCTCTATCCACTCTCTCCATCCCATGCATAATTTTATACATCTCAATCATGTCCCCCCTCAGGCGCCTTTTTTCTAGACTGAAGAGCCCCAAACACCGTAGCCTTTCCTCATAAGGGAGATGCCCCAGCCCACTAATCATTTTGGTCGCTCTCCTCTGCACCTTTTCCAGTTCCAATTATATTATACTGTATTGTATTATATTGTATTTAGAATATTTATATACCATTTTTCAGCAGGGTAGTTCACAAAGCAGTTTACATAGAAATAAATCAATAAATGGTTCCCTGTCCGCTGTCCCCAAAGGGCTCACACTCTAAAAAACATACAGAAGAGACGGCAGCAATAGCCACTGGAAAAGATGCCATGCTGGGCGGGGTGAAGAGGGAAGTTGCTCTCCCCCTGCTAAATATAAGAGGGCATCATTTTAAAAGGTCCCTCTTTGCCCAGTTAGCAGGGATGTAGATAAAGGTGATTTGCTTACAAAGGAGAAGAAACTTGCAGGGAGGGTTAGTGGCAGAGATGGAGTTCAACCCCGTTTTGAGCTTCACAAAGACTCAAATGAGCCTGCACTTGTCTCAAAATGGGATGCCCCCTTTTCAGCAGCATAGAGTTCAAAGCCCCCCCTCTCAAATGTCATCAGCATTGCTTGTGCCTTTGAGAATCGAGCCAGCCTGTATCTGCTTTTCACTAAAAAATAAAAAAATAGTTTAATAATAATTTTAATCCCAATGCAGAAGCAATCAGTGTCATATATCAAATTTCTTCATGGAGAAATAAACTGGGAGTCTTGTCTGATCATCCCTATTTTGAACTAAGATTTGTTCTTTGCACTTACTTCAAGCCTTGCAAGACTGACATTTTTTCGTAAGTTTTAAAGGACTCTGAGATTCAAGGTTAGGAAGAGAGAAACCATTTATCATGTTTTATCACGAATAGAAAAGAGCACCCAGGAGAGGGAAAGGGTGAGTGTGTGATACACTTCCCGCATAAAAGTTGAGGGGGAGCTCTAGTCTGTCATGATTAGAAATGAAAGAGCTGGCCCAGAATAAATAAGAAATCCTGACCACAATCTTTTCTGTGGTTCCCAAATCCCTGGATATTTGTCTGTATCAGCAAACACTGTAACTCTTCAGATCCCAGGTGCTGCCAGGCAGGGCTGGTCCAAATCATGTTGCCGTCGGAGACAAAAGACAAGAAGTTGCCCCCACCCACCCAACCTGTGTCAGGTTACAGTGGGCTCCATGCCTCCAGCTTAGGAAGGAAGCACCTTTTAAAGTACTGTACTGTTATAAAATAATATTGCTACAGCCAATTAGACTAAGGCAAAATTCTTCTCGTTAGCGAGTCAGGTCGTGAGAATAGCATTGCTGCTGCATTTTCTGGATTACGAACAGAATTGCACTACATCATAGCATCAACTGCTCAAAATTAGCTTCAGTAGCCTGTGAAATGGCAGCCTGTGTACTGGATGCGATCCTCATCAATGCAAACTCAGAGTCCTTTACAACTCAGAGTTCATGTGCATGCATGTCTACTGGGGAGAAAGCCTGGATGAGGAAAGAGAGTCCAGTTGCGGGTCCTGGGTGCCGGGTCGGCGTGCTGGGTAGTGTGGACCCAGCCACTCGCTGCTTCTGGTGGCAGCCAGGCTGCGCTCTCCAGTAGTGTTGTGTTTGCAACCGCCGGAAAGTGCACTATGCCAGCAGAACGCCTGTTTTGTTGGCATAGTGCGCGGTTAGAGTTGGGCCCAAAGAGTTGTCAGGTAACACTGTTGCAGCAAAAAGAAGAAAAAAATGTGTAGCACTTTAAAGACTAGCCAATTTATTCCAGTGGAAGCTTTTGTGGACTACAGTCCACTTGGGTACGAGTTACCAGAGAAAGGGCCTTTCAACACACACACACACACACACACACACACACACACACACACACACACACACACAGAGAGAGAGAGAGAGAGAGAGAGAGAGAGAGAGAGAGAGAGAGAGAGAGAGAGAAGAAGAAGAAGAAGAAGAAGAAGAAGAAGAAGAAGAAGAAGAAGAAGAAGAAGAAGAAGAAGAAGGCTTGGTGGATTTCAAGTTGCAAAATATCAGTCCACCAAACCTTTTTTTAGAGTTGTCTCTTGGTGAAATGGCACACCGTTTGTGTCAGACCCTTATGATGAGGGCTCACAGAGAACAATCTATATCCTAGTCTTCTAAACAGTGTGAGCTCTTTCTTTCAGAGGCCTCAGGGAAATCTTTTTAAGGCCACAGTTACACAGAAGTCCATGAGCAGGCCTCTAGATGACAGTACTTTAGCTGCCACAGTCACTTGAAGGCATCTCATCCTGTGGAATCTCATTCATGTGTAACTGTGGCTCTTTCAAGTAAAGACAAGGCACCTAGATTTCCCCCCAGGAAACGGCCATGTATTTCATCGAGGGAGGACGATGGGATGGATAGCAAAGGACAATATTGCATTCTGTGGTGTTAGTAGTTCTGAATGGCTCTTATTTGTGACCGACATTTCTTGAAGCCAATTGCAAGGCATTTCTGGAGTCTGAAAGTCTAGACTTGTCTCGTGGGTCTAATGCCCATTTAAATCCATGGCAACCATCTCGCTGCCATTTGCCTCCTAAGAGCATATTTGGGGCTCATAAAGGATTAATTTCAGACCAATTAAACAGAAGCTTTGGAGATTTATACCACAAGCTTGTATTTTCCAAAGGCACTTCTACCAAATGCAATTGATTTTTCCTGACAGTGGGAAACAAAATGGAGACCAGTTGTTCACTTGCCCTTAAATATCTGTGCTTTTTGAAGAAATAAATATGTTACTTTGCCAGAATGCCGAATGAAATGTGAACCTCATTTCTCACTTAAATAGTAATAACACTGTCTGCTCCCTGCTGCAAGGGTTGGGTTCTGACATAGGTGAATTGACAATGTTCTCTCAGCGGAAGCAATAAACAGATCAATAAGGAAACGTAGCCTGGGGTGATGGAGGTGTGACAAGTCAACCATGTTTTCAGAGTCTTGCTGGGACCCTTATTAAATTCATTTATGGCAGTGAAAACAATGGACACTTCATTGGGTTAGAGGTAACCTGCACAAAATATTAGATTGGAGAAACTTTGCCAACTTCCCAAGGGAAAAGGAAGGGATAGCAGCACATCATGAGGCACTCTGATTTAGTTTCCTGAGAACATCAGGCAAGGAAAACAGGCAAAGACACCATTGTTAAGGGGACATTTTGCTGCATTACTTTAACATTCTTCTTTGCTTCTGCTACTCATCCTGTCATGGGATGAGAGGAATTCCCTGTTTCTGTTCCTCTTGGGGTCTGTCTGTCCTGAAATCCACTCCTCCTGGATTCTGGTTAACTGGAATAATTAAAAAAAATATGTGTTAGAGCCCAATCTTATCCTTCCCCTCTCCCGCTTGTGCAGAAAACAAGTGTGCTGTATCCAGCGGGGGCTGGGGGGCTGGTCAGGAGGCTTCAGAAGGGAAAGGGGATTTAAAACCTCTTACCCCTCTGTAAGCACCATCTCCGCTGGATCCATCCCTTTCCGCAGCCTCCTCGCCCCCCATTCTGCTCTCCCTCCCTGCCTTGTTTTGCCCCCTCCTCAACCCTGCTGCTGGCTTATATGCTCCACTGGGTGCTGGGTGGTCCGGCGACCGTCTTGCAGGTGGCGACCCAATCCTAGATAGGATTGGGCCGTTACTCCCACGTAAGTGTGTGTAGGATCACCCAATTTATTTTAAATATTTGTATGCCTTGTTTCCCGTCTTCACTGGGAGGCACCCAAGGCAGCTTACAACAGAACTTAAAAGCAATAATGTAATAACAAGCAAAGAAAATAAAATTGCAATTAAGCACAGCAGTATCAATAAAACACAGCAATAAAAGCACCGCAGAGCCAATAAAAACCACAGCATCTGAAAACAAACAAACAAAATGAAACTAGATAAAAATAAGGCTACATAATGTGAGGGGGGGGAACCCTAACCCCCAATCTAAAGAAAATAAATGTTTTCAGCTGCTATCTGTAGGTGAGCAGAGAGGGGGCCAACCTGCTTTCTAATGGTAGAGAATTTCCCATACAGGGTGCCACTGCAAAGAATTTGCCCCAGTCACTGCCAACTGAATATCCACCAGCTATGGAACCCTCAGGAAGGCTGGCTGACCTCAATGGTCCAGCTGACCTCAAAAGGCAGGCCATTTCATAGGGGGGGGCAGATAGTTCTTCAGGTACCACCTTCTTCAGGTACCTTGGTCATAAAGTCCTAATGGCCCAATCCTATTGGGCTGTTACACCGCTGGAACATGTGCAACAACACCGGAGAACACAGCCTGGCTGTCGCTACAAGCAGCGAGAAGCTGGCTCCAACTGCCACCTAAGGTAAAGCTGTGCAGGGGGCGGGCAGGAGGTGGGGAGGGGTGGAATGGGGCGGGGGGAGGAATGGGGCAGGGGAGGTGATAAGGTGGGTAGGAGGTTGGATCACACCCAGGAAGGGGGCGGGTTCGGTGACCTTCTTCTTGCTCTAAGAATAGAAAGTGTGGGATCTACTACATTGTTACCCGACTTCCCTACTTTTTGCTCTTACTCTGTTTTGTGGTGATTCTCAGTGGGCAAAACCAATGTTGACAAGACTGTGGAAGAGGTTTTCAATCCGTTGTCTCTTTCTTCTGTCTGCAATCTGTAATGTTGCTGTTGAATTTTGCCTACAGCAAAATGACAAGGAAAAACGGTTACTTCTGCTTCCGTGAACCTTCTGTGGAATTCTGAGATATGCAAAAAGAAGTTTAGGAAGACGAGTTACATTTCTCACATATATCCCTAGTGAAGTACCTTCCAGTCTGTAGAGACCTAGCATGTGAGGGAGAACATGTTGAGTTTTTAGCCTTCTTCTCCCCGATATACTGGCTTTCTATTTTGCAGGACGTTTTGGTTCTAGCATACTGTTTCGAGTTCTCTGTTCTTGCGCCTTCGTTTCTGGTGATTTGTAGTGGGCAAAACCACAGCTGACAATGCCAGTGTGAGTGTACCTCTTATACTGCCATTGCCTCTGCTGTCTAAAAGCAATAAAGCAGCTGTACCCAGCACATACAGTTAAATGTTGAAATGAAAGATTGTGGTGAACAGTGATGAGTTACATCCATTGATTCTTTGCCTTCCCCAAAGAATTAGACAATCAGACTAGCTGCTTTTATTAAGCTACCGGCTGTCTCTTTCTGGTAGTTTATTGCTAGGCTTTATTTTTATTTTTTTGGAAACTGCATATAATTTTTCAAAGGTGGCTTCTGCGATTAGATATTTGTTCCTATGATTGTTTAATGGCCTCACACACAGGGGCAAATATTACCTTTGTTTTGGGTAAAGAGAACATATGGTTGAAAGAGAGGTTAATCTGATGTTCACATTGAAGATCTTAGTGCTCATGGTTCACAACAGTAATTAGCTTTCAAAATACCACCAACATGATGGATAAGCTAACAAGGAGGAACAATTTGCCCCCAAGTCTTTTTCCATATTCTGTTGATTTGTATCTTATTGCTGAATATAATGTTGTGTTAGATGAAGCATAACTTAAGTGGCACGCAAGCACAATGGAGCAAGATGAGGGTGATTCTCAGTGGTTTTTTTTTTTAATTATTACTGTTATTTGCAAATTGCATCAAGGAAAGCTATAATAAATAGGATCCTGTTCTTGCACAGCTGGTGAAATTTTCAAAGCCGTAAAATAGCTGTGATCCAAAATCAAATCAGGCGGACAGTTTGGATTTCAGATGGTATAGTTCCGTTTGTGGAAAACAGGAGGAAAAAAAAAGGATTGTCAATGGAGACGTGTGGTTCAAGATGAAGGAAGCTGCAGAGAGCGATAGGCCCAGGTCAGCCAGAGTGGGTGGGTAGATACTACTAGGGATGATTCCAAAATTCTCCCCATCGGATTTCTGCCTCACATTTGGGCATTTGGGCAGCACAATCCACCAAGGATCCTGCAGGTGGCCTAGGGCCGCCCGCCAGATCCTGTGTACCGGCGGCCATGCTGCCGCCGGGCCGAAGGTATACTTGGGGAAGGGGACACTTGTCTGTGCCCACCAGATCCCGCCTTACCTGGTCCGGTGGCCACAGGAGCGCTCCATCAACAAAGCAAGGGAAGCCGGCCTCTGCACCGGCCTTCCTTGCTCCCGAGTCATCGCGAATGTGCTTTACGGCATGTTAGTGATGTCTCCCAGGGACGGAGCACTTGTTCTGTCATCGGCCCGCCTCCCAGGATTGCACTGTAAATTGCCTAGTCTGGGTCCTCATGCATTCATCAATCTTTTTCTTTCTTCCCCCCCCCCAATTTTTTTTTTGTCCAGAACACTGTGCATTATCAATTTGTAAGAGCTTTCAGTTCCTTCACATCCCCCCCCCCCACACACACACATTTCCAATATACATGGATGCAATGATAAAACACTCAATAAACTACAAACCGGAAGCCAGTGCAGATCAAAAAGCTCCGGCCTTCTATGCGACTACTAATAAAATAATGCATCCTGCCAAACTGAATGTGAGGCCTCTGACCTTGCGGTGTCTTCGCTTGTCTCTCCATCGCTATAAATATTTGATGATTGTGGACAAGATTAATAAGATCTAAAAGGTTCATATCTGAAAGCCAAGCAACTGGGAATAAATGTTGGGGAATATCAGTTATCTGAGGTTATATTTCAGGAGAATGATGGACTTCAGCACAGAAGGGTTTGACCTGTGGAGCAAAGTACATTGAGGAACTGTAATGTTATGAAAAGTGCCTTTCCTAGTACTAGGCAAATATGATGTATTTTCATCTTCCTATATAGTGGGCACCAAGTTGCCACCAAGTATAACATAATGGTTAAGAGACTGTCATGTGACCCATGTCTTGAGTTCAAGGCTTGCCTCTGGAACCAGCTAATCCATAAGGACGACAGCCTCAGGCAGCAGAGGGGCGTCCACCTCTTCCTACCTGCTTGCCTCTTGCCCCCATGAATTGACTGAGATTCACGATTCAATCGGTTAATCACACATCTGAAATATGGGGGTAATGATTCTGGCCTGCCTTGTAGGGCTGTTGTAAGAATCACTGGCATAAGGTATGTGATTTGCTTGGCACACTCAGAAAACATTACATACATGCTAAGTACCATTATATTAGGAAGCTGCCTTCTACCAAATCAGACTTTGGTCCATCTAGTTCAGTACTGTCTACTACATGAACTGGCAGTGTCTGACTTTCTCAGTCCTCCTTGAAGATGCCAGGGGTTGAACCTGGGACCTTCTGCATGCAAACCATCACACCGGTGACCCTTTCAGATGGTCCAATTGCATACAACTCCCACTGCTGTGACCACAAAGCCCTGCATGACAGAGGAAAAGTGATTGTCTGAACCCTCCCCTTAAGCCTGGGACACACCGCCTGCATTGTTGTGCGTTGCGTCCCGGTACGTTGTGAGAGTAGCTGATGTGCCGCAATGCAACACACCCTGGTTACACCAAAGAAAGAAGGGTAAGACGGAGAAGGGTAAGACATACTGCCCCACCCCCTGCTCTCTTTTAGCCAATAAGGATCAAATCTTTTCAGACTCAATTCTGATTGGCAACCACTTTGCTCCACATCCTGCCCCGCAGCACTGAATGCGGCCTCTCATTGTCCAAACGCGGCCAAAGTTCATTTTTTCCAACTTTTCACGCAACGCAACGCAGGTCGCGAGCTTGTAAAAGAAAAGACACATTTCCAGTCGCGTGCGGACGTTGCTCTATGCAACGCACTGCATGCGGCCATTGTGTCCCCAGAGGTAGTTCTCCTTTTCTATCTGCTAACTTTGTCATTTTAACCACAGAGAGCAGGGTCACATTCAGCAGAGAAGACCCAGTAGTTGAATTGGAGGGTGGAGGGGCCCTAGTCCCACACCTTTTGCATTCTACAGGTGGTCATGATTTGACTAAAATTGGGGGCAACCAAGGGATGAGAGTGATGGATATGGGCCCTGAACCTGCCCCTTCCCATAATTCTAGCACCAGCATCTGTCTTCTCATCAGTTACTTTATCCTCCCGTCAGTGGTCCATGGGCTAGAAGTGTCCATCATTTTTTGTGTGTGGCCAGGGCATTGTATGCCAAACTCACAGAGAGATGGAGTGTTGAATTGTACCGTTTTTCTCTGACAGAACTTGAGAAAACAATTCATTCCTTTAGGAGTGCAACGAGTGTGGGCATCTTACCACACCTTGATTAAAATTTAGTAAGGCCGCTAGGGGCAGATAAATTGTTTCAGGAGCCAGACATGTGAAACAGCAAAAAGTTGATAGAACTCTGGGATTCTGTACATTTCACAGATCAGGCTACAATGCAGCCTTTCCATTTTCACTTCCTTTGCCATTTTAACAGCTATTGGCCATAAATAGTTTAACTCCTTTGCAGCTATCTCACCCCTTCAGTTCTGGTGCCACCTGTTAGACATCTCATCTATATTTGATCTGTCTGCAACTATCATAACTTTAAAAATGAAAAAATAAAAAAGATGTGCAAAGCTACCAGAAGAAAACAGATAGCAGGGGGAAATCTTGGTCAGAATAGGAGGGTCGAATGTATATAGAATGGGAGGCCAAAATGCGGATCCACAGGCCAATGATTTTTTTTGGGGGGGGGGGAACACCACAAACAGATCTCCCCAAACTTGTGCCCTTTGTAAAGATGTACTGTTCCACATTTTACTAATCATATTAATTTCTTCTCACAAATTTCCTACAGAGGTTTCACTCGAACAGGACTTCCAAGATTTGCCATAAATGTTCCTTTTTGCTTTAGATACAAAGAAAACCACGCAGTGTAGAGATGGGGAACTGGCAGTCTAATCTTGTCAGAATGCTTAGCTTGGGTCTTAACTCCCATCAGCCACTGCATCTCCCTTTCGGATGCTGTGAGAAACATCAGTTCATAGGAGGGTCTCAAAAAGGGAGCAGGAACAGCGCGATGTGCGCTATTGTCTCTTTGTGCGCTATGTCTTTCTCCTGTGTGCCTTGGGTTAGGGTTAGTTCACGGGACAACGAACTCCCCCTTCCTACTCACTGCTCAGAGGCGGAACTTGTGCGGAGCTCATGGAGCTGCTCCAGGCGCGGGCGCAGGGGCAGGGGCGGGGGGCGCATTCAGCGGGGGTTGTACTTACCCTCAAGATGCGCCGCCTCCGCTTCGGCCCTCCCTCCCTCCCTGGAGCCTGTTTGGCTCTGAAATGACACCAAAACCGGTGGGGGGCGTCGACGTGACGCCACGCAGGCCCCGCCCTTGCTCCGGGTGTCGGGAGGGTTTCCGTCATTTCTGTCACTGCTTGTCACCTTTGCTGCTTTGCTGCTCCTGCTGCTGGAAGGATGAGTAAAAAGTCCATAGGGGTGAGCTTAGACAGCTGGTGGGAGGAGGGCAAGTCCCATATATTGGCTCAGAAAATGGTTTCATTTCTTCCCCTCTTTTTTTTTTCAGGAAGAAATCAGATCCTTGCCAAGTGAATACCAAGTGAGCAAAAGAGGCTCACCCACGTTTAATAATGAGGAATGCATAGCCCATATCAGCAGGCAGTGGTGAGAGACATAAGATTTACTTAAAAAGATGTATTGCACATTAAAAATATATATACTGGTATGCTGGCAAACTCCTGGAATATTTCCACATCAAGCTAATTGAAAGAGTAATCCCCAAAAATGGCTGGTGTGATCAAACACCATTGCATCTCACGACTATAAAGATCCACCTGGAGCACAGCACAGAGGAGCTAGACTGGAATTAATCTCTCATAGCCCTTTCGAGATATGCTGGAGGTTGGTGAAAAATGTATTAATCATGAATGTTGCTTGAAACTTGTGGTGTAGGAGCTCTCCCTGAAACCAGTGAGAAAAACAAATCTTACCTACAAGAGAGAGAGAGAGAGAGAAATATGCATTGGCAAGGCCTTTTCATGCATTCTCACCAGATACACCTGAGTGTTTACTTTCATTTAAGTTTTACACCATGCTTTGCTCTTCCAAGGAAACTTGAAGTAGCTAACACGCACAATGACCAATTAACAATATCAAATTAACAGCAAAAAATCCCCCCAAAGTCTAACAATAGATCAGTCCCCTGAACAAATTCATAAAACCGCAAACATTTCAATAGCAATGTATGTTCTGAGGTTTTCAAGGATTTCAATAGCAATTCATTTCATAAATGTAAGAACAATATTAACATTGAGCTAATGAACAGAATAGCAACATTTCATGACCAAATTCATTGCTATTTAGGTCTTTAAAAATGAGAGCCAGGCCAGCATTTTGAATGGTGCCCAAAAATGGACCTGCAGCCATTGATGCTGCAGTAAAATGCTACACCCCCCCTCCCGATTTTGCCAGGACTTTTGCTGCTACATTTTCTACTTACTGAAGTTGCCAAATGGACTCCACAGCCAGCACCACATGCAGCATATTACAGGACACCACTCTAGGTCTAACTGACATCCCAATCCTATATAGGCTATTGTGCTCTTACAGTGAGGAACCTTGCAATCTGTAAGTAAGTCCGTTGTAAGTCCTGATGAGGCACTGCAAAAGCCACACTGCAGTAATGTGCTTTGGAACCACTGGGGCAAATGACCACAAACACTGTGAGTGTGCCAGCAGCTGACAGATGCCCTGGCAGGGGGGCGGTTTGGGGGAGTATTGGGGTGGAGAGCGGGTTGAACTGGGGGCGGAATGGGGCAGGGAAGGATCTTGGTGGTAGCAGCACACGCTGAGATCCTATTTCCCCTTCCCGGCCAGGATGATCCCCCAGGAGACTCCTTGGACTTACACCAGCAAAAGAGCTGGCATAGATCTGATGAGACCCATTGGAGGCCAGGTGGCCTACAGAACAGTTTTTTTAGTTACCTCTGCTGTGCTGTCTGGTCACACACATCCCAACTTGCCACACGTACACAGTTGGCGACAATGCATGCTCTGGGCTGGCAGGAGATAGGATTGGGCTATAAGTCATGTGTGACCATAGCAGGTCTATCCCCTTCAGAAATAGGTGCAATTGGCACACCAGGCAGCCTAAGAGGAGCAAATGTGCTCCTGGCCACAGAAATCCAGGAGCTGTCACAAACTGCAAACCTGACTTTTCAAGTGTGCAAGCTCATTCAAATCAGACTGAATTCCTACTGCTGGCTAAGCAGTCCGACTGCCCATAGGCCCCTCCATTTGCTCTGGATTCCATTTCAGCCAAAGCAGGTAAGGCAACGCGGAAGGTGGGAGGGGTGGGGGAGGGTGGAACAGGGATTGGGCCAAACTGGGTGGGGAGCAGGGAGGAATGGGAGTTAGGGAGGCTGTGGGAGGGACAGATCCTGCAGCAATGGCACACACCAGATCCTATCCTCCTTACCAGCAGCCTCCCTGCCACGTGCGTTGCTGGGCCGTGCCGGGGGGGGCGGGCCGCCACAGGGTGACGCGCGCAAAGGGTAAAACGCGCACCCCCACGCATCATCCTCCAGACGCTGCCGGTCCAGGGCCTTCTGACGAGGCCCGACGCGTTAATACATTACCTTTTAGCTTTTTCGCGCATGTGCAGACCGTTTCTAAGGGCAAAAGGGCAGCCCTTGCCCTCAGAAATGGTCTGCGCATGCGTGGAAAAGCTAAAAGTTCACGTTTTAAGTATTGGGCCTCGTCAGAAGGCGCTGGACCGCCGGAGAAGGAGGACGCTTGGAGCGGGGGTAAGTCCTCCTTCTCCGGCTTCTCTGGAGGGGGGGAATTGGGGGGCACGGGGGCAGCGTGCATGCCCCTGCCATTGGGCGGCGCGCGTGCAGCAATGCCACTGCTCCCTGCCCCTTTTCCCTCCTCAGACTTGCGCCAGCAAAATCACTGACGCAGGTCCAAGGAGATCCATTGCAGGGTGGGAGGCTTACAGAGGGGAAAGAGGATTTAAATCCCTTCTCCCTTCCAACGCCTCCCACTTTGCCCCCTGCTGTATACAATGCATGCCTTATTGGCGTGACTGCACTGGCATTTGGGGGGGGGGGATAGGATTGGGCCTTAAGTTTAATTGAGTTAATTCAAGCCTGATCCAAAGTGAGCCTGAATTAGCTTGGTTGAGACAAACTCATTCCAAATCCAACCAATCATTCATAACTACACATGACTCATTTATTTTACACAACACATTTGCACTCAAGTTGCGCTGCTCTGGAAATAACTTTTGGTAGTTGTCCCATATCTGGAGAATGTAGCAACTGAATTGGTCTTTAGCTAGGCAATAAACAGTGTCATAAAGAAGGGCTTTATACTGCGTACTCTAAACTTGGTGAAAAAACACATTCCTCTTGACTTCAGTGTAATCAAGTTCAGACCCTATACGCTTCACTTTTAATTAGTGGCCCACTAATTAAACAATTCTCTGAGGGCATCTACAGATGTTACTTTACATTACATTTCGATGGTAAGTGTTGGGTAAGAAATTACTTAGTTTTAATCAACTAATTATCCAACAGCCTGTTCAAGACTATGGCATGTAGCAGCATAAGACAGACACTTAGCACATCATGAGGAGGAAGGATACCGAGAGCATGTGGGTTGAGTGAGGTCCTCCTTGCTCCCTTCTTCCCCTCCCATATGTTTCCCTTAAGGTCCAGTTGGAAGGGGGCTACTCTGAGGCACTTTGAAAGCAGCACAGGGCGGTGAGGTGACCTGATGTGGCTTGCATCAATGGTGGATGGTGGCAGGCGAGGGGGAGGCAGAGAATCGGGGTGCTCTTCACCCCCAGTCTGCTGCCACCTCCCTCCAGGCTGTTGCAGATGCGAGCCGCATTGATCCACTTCCTGCCCTTTGAAAGCAAGCGAGAAATGGATTGCCCGCTTCACTACCCTGTCCCCTCATCCCTTCCTCAAGCAGGCCAACTGCGTGAGGAATAAGCCAGGGAGGTGAATCGGCTCACTGCCGCCTGCACCCCAAAACTGGGCGAGCAGTGTCGAGCCAATTTGTTCCCTCTTCCCTTCATTCCTTCCTTGAATGGTCCATTTGAACTTCAAGGTACCATGCGAGGAAGAAATGAGGGGATCAGCCACTTATCCACCTGCTTCTTTGCCATCCCTTTAAGTAGGCTTACCAGATCTCCAACTGGGACAGAGTGCTAGACCTTTAGGAGAAGGAATGTGGGCAGGTGTAGCTTGTTAAACCCTTAGAGCATAATCCTAGCCATGTCTACTCAGAATCAAGCCCCACTGTGTTCAGTGTAAATGTGAGTAGACATGCCTAGGATTGTGCTCTAAGGGTTTAACAAGCTACACCTGCCCACATTCATAAAGGTCTAGCACTCTGTCTCGGTTGGAGATCTGGTAAGCCTACCTTTAAGTAAAACAGAAAGTGCAGTGCATTCTGGGAGTTCTCACATGACCTGCACTTCCTGTTTTATCAAGAGGATTGTGCGGGAAGCAGCGGAGTTTAGAAGCATCTTTTTTTCCCCTCAGTTGGGGGGTGGCATCAGGGCATCGGCCACTGGTGTTGCTGGAGGTGGGGTGGAAAGCTATGTTCTGCATCTTTCCACCCCACCATTACTCTCCGGTACGAGGCGCCCTGCCCCCTCGTCGTAGGAGCCCATCAGCGGAGAGAAAGCAACATGCAGGGACTGCAGACTGCTTTCCACCCCACCTCCAGCGACGCCAGTGGCATCGGCATTGGTTTGGCCATTCCTGAAGTAGCACCATTGAAGAAAGAAAGACCACATGGCCAAGCAGGCCGCCTGTTCTGGGCCTCCTTCATCTGCTTTCCCCCACAACAGTCGGGCCTGCTGGGATTGGCATGTGCCAGCCAACTGGGCATTCACACCTCCCTGGTCAGGCAGTTGTAAAATATATAATAGGATGAAACAATGATATCATCGAACCTATGATTCTTAAGGTCAAGTCCAAGGTTGCTTGTGTGTGTTTTGGCTTGGCTCCCTCAGAGAATTGTTGTGGACAAAAAGCCCACACAAAGTTTGCATGAAAATAGTTAAATCCAGCAAGAGACATTTTTAACTCTATCGCAGCAAAATATATACCCTTCAGCTCAAGCAAAGATGATTCCGCTAAAGTTGGCAAGTAAGTTTGTTGGCTTACAGTTGCAGACAGTAGCAAGACAGAAGCAGTTCTTTCCCCCCTAGTTTTGTTCACCCAGTGCCCTTCCACCTCCACCTCCCCCAGCACATTCTGCTAATTTACTCATTCCAATTACAGGGCCTCAAAAGAGTCCTGTGTTGTTATTTTTTCATTGCTACCTCCCCGGGTTGGGAGTGGGTAATAATTTTTGCACCTGCTGCCTTCCTTGGATGTGGTAGCTGTTTCTCAGGCTCTCTCTCCAGAATCGAACCCTGGTTCCCCATTACCCGTGGTCACTATGGGAGGCACAGAAAGTACCATCAAAACTTGATAGGGCTTCCGTCACTCATTAAGAAGGGTGTGGGGGTCCAGGCACAGCTCTTGGGAAAGCAAAGCAGAAGGCAGCAGAGGCGTCGCTCCGGTAGGGGCGGGGCCATAAGTTTCGCACTGTCCTAGTCCCGTTTACCAAGCCGGCAGGAGGCGGCCCTGCCCCCTCGCCGTCGGAGCCATTCCGTGCGGAGAAAGCAGCAGGCAAGAGACATGCGCAGACTCATTACGAACATCATGAGGTCTGTGTTAAGTTCAAAATAGGACCTGGAATTAACCAAGGTATTTTCCGATTTGTATTATTGTTTTAAATACCGTATTGGTCTGAGTATAAGACTCACTTTTTTCTCCTAATTTAAGTTTTTAAACTAGGGGTGCGTCTTATAATCAGGCTGTTGCAATTTAATGCCAGTGATTTAATTAAATTTTTTTAATAGCACCAAACTTTAAGGGTGCGTCTTATAACGAGGTGCGTCTTATACTCGGGACAATACGGTAGTTTGCTTTGCCAAGTCCAATTCCAAATCAAATGGTGTGTGTGTGTGTGTGTGTGTGTGTGTGTGTGTGTGTGTATCTGCAGAAAGAAAGGAAGAGACTTCCCCCTCCCTAATGTGAGAGACCATTCTGTGGGGACTCCTCCATCTCCTTCATCGGTTTCTTTAGCAACTGAAAGGTGCCTTTGATCCCCACCCTGTGCCTTTGTTTTTGCATTGTGATGAATTTATCACTAGTTAATGTTTAATTCATGTTGAATTGATGTGCTAAATGGCAACACTCAAAGATAGATACACTTTTTTCTCCTGTAAAATCAAACCACATTCATTTGAACTCCATATGAACCACTTCAGCCCTTTGAAGCTGAAAATATTAATGAGAATATTATTAATATTAAGAAAACGGCACACTCAGTCACATTCATGATCGCATGTGAGGTTTTAATACGGGTAGGCATCTCGAATGAAAAGTTGACTACGTCAGCAAACATTTTCTCGACACATACCAGCTCTCGTCTACTTGTTTGGGGATGAATAGAGAAGCAAGTCATTCCTCGTGGACTTGAGTTCAGGTTTGGACCATTGATGTTTCTCTTTTGTTCACATCTTGCACTCTGCCCACTCTCAGCTTGTATGTACACTGCCACAGGCATAATGACACTGACCAGAAGACAAATGCAAAAAGAATATAAAATGGTAACAAAATAGAACTTTCCTCTCCAGGGGCACTATACCTCAGTGAAATGGCTGTTGCTTTCAAGTCCCAATTATGAACTTCCCAGCAGTGCTGGGCTACCTGCTGTTGGAAACATTTGACATGATGGTTCTTGGGGCTCATCCAGTAAGATAGCTCCTGTGTTCTCAGAGTGGTCTACACTGTCTAGCATGCAGTGGTATAGACTTGAGTCTATTGACTTGGACTCGGGTCGGACCCTAACTAAAAAGTTACCACAACAAAGGTACAGTAGTAAGGTATTCTGCCTTTTGCACGCATACCACGTCAGCAGCAGACAACCAGAGGTTGAAAGGGGAGCAATTGGAAAAAGGTTCTTCTGCCATATGACTCTGCTTCATTTACACCCATAGATCCCCTTTTCCAACATTTGTCTCGTCCCTACCCAGGCTCCTTCCTACTGATTTGAGATGCTGGTAGGGAGAAACTGAGGCAGCCATTAGGGCTGCTCTGCATGATCAGGTTCGCATTCCACCATGTGGAGGCCAAGCAGGGCTCACCCACTGACCTGGGGAAGCAGACTGGGTGTTGCTGGTTGTCATTGGGGGCTGATTTAGAAATGTTGCTCCTCACATGATTGGCCTGTGGTTGAGAAGTTTTTTCCCCCCAACTTCCTCCAGACTGGCTGTGGTGACATAGCTTAGTCCAGTGGTTCTCAAACTTTTTTGCACCAGGACCCACTTTTTAAAATAACACTCTATTGGGACCCACCTAGCTTTACGAGACGCTCAAACATTTATCTCCCTATATTTACACAAGCTTGCAAACTGCAGGAGCTCAGCTGTTATTAGCAGCTATCTTGAAAACTGCAGGAGCTCTACTCTTTGAAGGGCAATGAACAGCTACAGTATCTGATTTTTGAATAGCCTCTGGGCTTGTGGAAATTACTTATCTGATCTTTCCATTAACTGGGACACTCCAGAAATCAGATCGTGACCCACCAAGTGGGTCCCGACCCACAGTTTGAGAAACACTGACTTAGCCTGTTCACAACTGGCAGATTCAGTGCAGTAAGAACAGGGAATTCAGTGTGCACTCCGAAGCGAGCGGATTGCTCAAAGGGGTCACAAGACCAGTCTCCAAAGGTAGCAGTGATGTTAGATAGGGGCCCTGGGGGCCAACGTCTGGGGGGGCGCCAAAGGGGCGCCAAAAGGTCCTGGATTTTTTTTCGCCCCCTTTTCGGCCTTTCAATGGCCACACAGCACAGCAGCGCCCCCCCCCAGGTGGCAGCGGTTTCGTGCGCCATTGAAAGGGCGGAAAGGGAGCGAAGCAGCAGCTGCCTTGGGGGTGGGAGGATATCGCCAGGCGCGGGGTGAAGCAAAAGCAGTGACTCGGGCCGGGACTCGGAGCCTCGGACGACTCGGATGGAAGAGGAGGAAGAACAAGTGTGCCTCTCTAGGAGGCGCCTCCCAGAAAGTCTCGCTGGTGAGTCACCAGCGAGACTGGGGAGGCGCCTAGAGAGGCCCGAGTTGCTGCTTTTGCTTCGCCCCGCGCCCGGCGATAACCCCCGATGCGCGCGGAAGCCCGAGCCCCGAGAAGGTAGGTTTTGAAAAAAGCGACACCGAGGGGGGGGGAATTTTGCAGGGGGGGAAATAAATAAATAAAATGTGGTTTTGGCGCCCCCCCAAATTGCTGCTGCCAGCTTTGCCGGCGGAGGGGAGTAAAGAGGGGGCAAAAGGGAGGGGGCGCCAATTCGAGGATGGGGCCCCCTATAGATTTAGGGCTAGTGACACTACTGTCCAAAGGCAGATTGACTCAGGGATGTTGGATCAATGGGTGTAAAGTCAAGGCTGATTGGCTTGAGGTAGGCAATTCAACACTAGATTTCGTATAGGGGTTGGTGGTGATTATCTGGGGTTATCAGATGATCTGCAGCTTGGAGCTGGAATGGGATCACCCCAAAATGGGGGCGGGGAGATACAACCAGGGGACGAGAGTCCAAAGCAGGAAACTGTACTCAAAAGGGGGAGGAATGGGTAGGATAGCTAGAAGCCACTGCTGTTCATGTTCAATGACTGATAAAGTGATGGCCCATTTATAATCCAAACTCCTTGTCTTGTGTCTAATTGGGGTATGTGGGGAAAAGATAATACTGTATATAAATGTAGTAAATAAATCAATAAATATTACCCACTTATTTCTATAGAAAATGGCATCACGGATACTTCCTCACCTTTGCAATTAATTCCCAACCTGCTTTGCAGCAAGTTAGAATACAATAGAGGTCCATTAGGTATTCTGTCTCAAAGTAGCTGTTTTCTGTAGACTGCAGCAATCTCCTCCCTCTCAGCCAGAGGTCAGAGCTTGGTAAATGTAACATGACAGGGTTCCAAAGACAAATAGGATGATGTTAAACACTTAACAATGCAGCTATATTTAAAAGCAAATTAAAAGGGGGCCATCGCACAGCAATTACAACGGAAGAGACGAAAATAATTGTGAATATAGAATAGCTAAATTGGATTATATTTAAATATATGTAAATTTGATTGAACTTGAAATTTAATCTCCAGGACTGCATTTTAATTTAGTCGCATGCAACCATTTCTCCTTTTCAGTAGAAAACAGATTAGTTATTTGGAGACTACAGGTGATTGATTTTGTTGAGGATTTCAGAAGTGGACTGTGGAGTAGGGTTGGGAAAGTTCAGTACTGTACTGATGTACAGTGAAAACGTATACTGGTTGCCACAAAAGCTTGAAACCGAGGGGTGTAATGTAGGCACGTGCATTTATTTTTGGGATGAATGGAATGAGATATGAACGCGCCCCATTCATATCCCTCTTCCATTCATTCCAAAAAGAATGCATCAGGAATAACGAGAACAAATAGTGGGTCTGTCTTTTCAGTGACAGCCATTTTTTTTTCATGATGGCAGCCATTTTTTAAACCACAGACCTCTACAATGATGCCGTGTCATGGAGCAGGAGGGTAAAAAGCGCATCGCAACTGCAAGGAGACAACTGTGTGGAAGAACTCCTGCCAGGAGCTATTGTTTCATGTAAGTCTATATACTCTGTTACTTTTTTAAAAAAAAACAAATTAAAATTTAAAAAATGAAGATGAAAATAAAGCAGAATCTTAAGCGTCATCTCGTCCTGGGTCTCTGATCTCTCTGCTTGTCGTATGAGTTCTTGATGCCATTGCCTGACCTGTTCTGAAATCACAGTGGATCATACTTTTAAAAGACATCGGCTCAGCTGCCTGCACTCTAATGTCAGGTAGCCTGCATCAGATTCAAGGTATCATGGTATTTCTGAGCTGAGGTCAAAAAGGGGCTCACAGCCAAATCCTACCTCCCCTGCCTCATTCCACCACCTTCCTACCCTCCCCATGCCCTGACCCACCCCTTACACAGACCTACCTGCTCTGGCGGGTGTTGCTCTGCACGTTGGCACCGGTGGGAAGACCTCTGGTCTTTCCACCAGTGCTGCTAACAGGCACACTGTTTCAAAATGCTTTACGGCACTTTTGTGACCAACTTGCGCCGGCATAGCGCATGTTCCCCCAGCACTAGTAACAGATGGGATTGGGCCATCAGTTTGCTCTGTGTCACAGGGGGACTTACAAGTCTCAAGCCAGGCAACTAACTACTTAGGGAGACCATAGAAACATTAAGATGTGATTCCAAATTCCATGAGCAACTTTTGCTAAATTAAATTGTGTCTATTCTATTGTGGGCATGTTGGTGCAAATTAGATATGGTCTTGGAGACTTTTTTTAGTTAGATTATAAGAGACAGTGTTTGCTGCTTACATATCTAGATATACAGTACATCAAGTGTCATTGGCTCACTTACACTGAAAGGCTGTAAAACCACCCAACCATAAATGGAATTTTAATTTACTATGATTCTCTAATGTCTCCAATGGCCCGTGAAGTACCCAACTACCCTCTGTAATGTCGGAGTACCTAAACAAGTGGTAGGCACAGGGGATTATTCAGTCATGCCAGTTCCTTCTCTATACCACCAAATGAGCAATAGTTTCTGCTGTTTTCTGCTGGAAATTGATGGAGAGGTAAAAATTGATGAGTTATAGTTGTGGATAATATTGTTAGGTTTTCATGTTGGTATGTTAACCATGTGCCTGATATATTGAGAGTTTGAATTGATAAATGGCTTATTAATATTTTAAATAAATAAGCAAGCAAACGACATTTTAGAGGGTTAAAACTAAAACATACTGAAGTTATGCATCCTGCTCAGGTCCAGTGCAGAAAGAGTTGACGAAAGAATATTTCACTTGCCTTCAAATACAGTTTGTTATGATTGGGAAGGGGAGGAGGTTAAAAAAAGATTAGTTAACTGGAGAGGGAAGCCCAGTGCATCCTGGGTAAGTCCAAAATAATGAAGTGCTCATTAGTACAAAAATGCTTTGTTCATCATGACCAGGAAACTGTGGCTGAAATCCATTTTTGTCTGCTAGAGAACTTGGAAGAGCATAAAGCAACGTGTTTTCTGAGGTTGCTGAAAGCTACAGCAACCAAAGCTACAGCAGGTCCAATTAATATAAAATGTTGCTGTTTGACAACATGAGAGGCCCATCCAGTCAGATTTTACATGCGACACCCTTCCTATCAATGGACTGTGGACAGAAATGATGACTGTTATCCAAAAACATTTCATTCATGCCAGGAAGGCAATCGCCACCCCTCGTTTTGGACCACACATCATTACTCTTTCAGGACCCCTATATCTTTGGTTATAACAAAGTACCCCTATATCTTTGGTTATAACAAAGTAATCAGAATGTTGGCAATGCCATCAGAATTAAAACAGAATTTTGGCTATGAGTGTTATTTCTGACTGTGTTTAGAGATCCTGAAATCCAGAAAGCCAGTTTTTTGTTACATTCTTAGACTATGAAATCTGGAGTAATAGAGTGGAGAGTGTTCTCAAAGAATGTCCATTGTGGTTTAATTGGAGAGCAAGGTTCTTGATCATCTGTCCACTGTATGTCATTAAGTCGTGTCCGACCCTTCGTGATCCCATGAACCATATCCCGCCAGGCCTTCCTGTCCTCCACTATCTTCCTGAGTTCGCTCATTTTCATGTTCGTTGCATTGGTGATGCTGTCTAACCATCTCATCCTTTGCCTTCCCCTTCTCCTTTTGCCTTCAATCTTTCCCAGCATCAGAGTCTTCTCCAGAGAGTCCTCTCTTTGCATTAGGTGGCCAAAATATTTGAGTTTCAGCCTCAGTACCTGTCCTTCCAGGGAACAGTCAGGGTTGATTTCCTTTAGGATTGACTGATTTGATCTCCTAGCAGTCCAATAGACTCTCAGGAGTCTTCTCCAGCACCCTTTGAATCAATCTCCTGGTCACTTTCTGAGAGAAAAGGAAGATGCATAACTGTCCTACAGAATGCCAGCTTAAATGTTTGTTGGGTGAGGATAATATGCTTGTAACACACAAAGCAGATAGATTTACTACAAGTGGAGACACACCTGGTTGTCAAGGATCTCCCGCCCCTTGATTTTCCTTGGGAGGATTTAGTGGGAGTTTTCCTTAAACTTATTTATCTCATACATACATACATACATACATACATACATACATACATACATACATACATACATACATACTATATACTGTATATGCGCCACCTTTGTGTCACAAAGATTGTTTGCGTGTTATAAAAAAATGGCTGACAATGCTAGAGATAATACAAAAGGAATGTTAGGGGAACTCACACTCGTACTAATCAACACTCATACTAATCAACACACGTACTGATCAACACTCGTACTGCTACGTAATGAAATTACACCATGACCACGTGGAGCATCCACTGCAAGAGATGGTTCTGGGAGGAGAGTTGCTGAATGGCAGCTGGGCCCAGCTAGGCTGCTGGCAGGGACTTGATTGTCTTATGTCTTCCTTGGTTGCAACCAGGTAGAATGACTGCTGATGAGAAAGGAGGGGAGGAGTCCAATAGTCGTTGACTCCAGCCAGACTAACAGAGGAGGCTTCTCTGTCTCACCTCTCTTGGGTGGACAATCTAACAATATCCTAATTTAGTGTTGGGAAGAATGGCTAGAGATGATGGCAAGAGATGATGGCATAGTCAAGCCTTTCCAGTGCTCCATGCCTAGCAAAGAGCTTCCTACCATCCCAAGAATGCCACCACTGTTCGTTTGCACTCACCAAAGGTACATGCTCCAAGAGAGAAGTCTTTGTTCACATGCCTCATCTCTTCCAGATGAATAGAATTTGCAGAGGATGCCTTACCTGAAAAGCCCCGAGTCCTGCACTGCTTTCCAGTAATCTCACCTCACCTCCTCTTTGGGTACTCCAGGCCTTCCTGAAACTCTGCTGTTGTTCCAGTCAAGCCACAGGGTTAAAAGAGGGGAGCTTTCCAAGGAACCATGTCTAGCCCTGTTATTGAGCAGGTGGAGGGAACTCTTTCATTCAGTGTAGTTGTGTAAGCAAGGGCCCAGTCCTATTCAGTGATGGCATGCTGGGCGCAGGGCTGCCATCACAGCATCCACTGCACCCAGTATGCCATCCAGGGACCAGGCTGGTCAGGAGAGGTAAGAACTGATGGGACTCCTTAGATCTAAACCAACTCTTTTCCTGGTGTAGCTCCGAGGAGCCTACTGAGGGAGTGTCCAGCCTGGGAAGGCAGTTCAGGATGTGACTGACACTGCTGCTGCCGCGATCCGCCCCCATCCCACCCCCATCCCTGCCCTTCTGCCGGCAGAAATCTGGCGGGGGCCAGTCTGAACTGCGTGGCTTGCTGCTCATGGCTTTCTAGCTGCTGAGCAGACCAGTGAAGAGGCTGCCACGTCAGTGGGACTCGCATTGCACTGCCATACCTGGTGGTAAGAGGTCCATAGGATTGGGCTGCTAGACAAATATTGTTGGGGAGGTGTCCTAACACACTCAGCCTGGAGAATCACCTGTTTTATTGTCTCTCTCAATCGCATGCCCCCCCTTTCCTTTTGCAAAGCCATGGGGGAAATACATTTCAATGACAGCCGATGGTAATTCCTTTCTGTATGCACTCTGGCTCATTACATGATCATCTTTCTAAAACAGAGGGGGTGGTGAGGATTTGCGTCTCTTCCTATCATTTTTTGCCACACACTGAGTCAGTGAAAGAGGTTTTTGGGGTGGCCGGAAATAAATTTAATTGCCTCTGCTGTTTCCTGGACTCTGAGTCATTTTGTCTTAAGGTGATGATTTTACCAACACCATTCAGGTTCTTCTCTCGGAACTCAGGCATGGGAAAGATCATCACGATACAGGTTGTAACACCACTGTAACTAAGTACAAGGCTCAGGAGAGTGTCGCTGGTTGCCCTCGGCGATTCCGTCTTCCTGATGAAGATAAGGTCTGGTGTCTGGAGGGAGTGCTGAAACCATGAATAAGTTGGATTTTGCAGATACAATCCAGTGAACTTCAGTCATAACTATTGCCCACACTGTTCAAAGCCTTGAAGTCGCCCGGAATCTACCAGGAAGGCAGACAGTGTGGAACTATGCACTGCAGTCCCTATGCGCCTCCTATCCTTGTATCCCCAATTAAATGTACTCAGGGGGACCCACAAGTTATTTGACGATCCGAAACGGTTTGAAAAATATCCAGCAGGATTGTGGTGGGTCACAAACTGGCTTTGGCCTGTGGAGGAACACTCACTGAGGCAAGTATTCCTGTGCCAGGGTGTGAGCCAGAATTAGCTAGCAACAGGGAGATTAACTAATGCTATTAAAAACCCACACACAGCTATGTACTGCTAGACTAATGAACCTAATTTATTGAGAATAGCTCACAAAAACTACATCATCCTGTAGTGATTTTCCCAGGGGCATTTTGAGGAAAATGACAAACTGGTACCTGCTGAGAAAATCACCCCACCACAAAGCCCTCTTCCTGAACATTTTGCCTCCCCTTGGGCACTATTTCGTGCCCCCCCCATTAAAAAAACCCCTCCTCTCCTCATTGTTGCCACTCGCAGATCTGGACTTCTTGGCTCAATACTGTCACATAGCCAAATCTGATTGGCTAGCTAGAGTCGCTAAGGCTGAAGTCAGTTCTGACTGAGGACAATGCTTCCTGGATCACACTGGCTTCACTCCGAATGGGAGAATACTTTCACCCTGTTTTGATCTCTCCTTTAAAATATTGCTGAAAGTGGTGGAAAGCAACTCTAATTTTGGCTCATCTCTAGGTGGGATCAGTCACGTGACTAATCCAGGAGGAAGGAACAACACACAGGGAAATTAAAGTGTGGCAATGAGCTGGGAGGAGAATTCCATTGGATGCTGACTCACTCTGGGAATGATACTTGCACAGGCTAGTCACATTCTTCAGATCTCTGGTAAGAAAGTAGTGGCCCATGTTTTAACCCATTTTCTGTGCCCCATCTCTGTGGGCAGAATTCATAGCCAGGTGGATCTCTCCATTTGCAGCACATGTGTAGACCCTTGGGTTGGTTCTCAATTCATAGTTTTTGAATTATGACCATATGATGCAGTCATAGGGGTAGCTGACCCACAGAGTTATCAGGTGAGTATCAGATGACCCAGTCAACTGGACCACCAGGTGGACAGGTGGAGGGCTGGATAAGGGATATTAAAAGGGAACATTTTGGAGTTAAAATGGACATGAACTTAAGCCTTCAGTCAGGCTAGGAGAGAGAAGACACTGCTGTAACAGAGCCCAAACCCTTCTGCTACATAACTGGCACAAGAGCAGGTAAGTCTTAAACAAGGAGACATGATTGAGACATAAAATTATGCATGGGATGAAGAGAGTGGATAGAGGGAAATTCTTCTCCCTCTTGCACAACACCAGAACCAGGGGACATGCACTAAAACTGAGTGGAGGGAGAGTTAGAATGGACAAAAGAAAATATTTCTTTACCCAGCGTGTAATTCATCTGTGGAACTCCAAAGTATGACATTTTGAAGAAAAATTCTTACAAAAATATACTGGTACTCACCCACCAGCCAGATGACAAGCGCTGCTATTTAAGCAACTTGCCTCCAGCTGACGCAGTCCTTTGCTGGTATAGCCAATTTTAGACTATAAGACTTGTCATACTGAGTCAGACCAATGCTCCATCTAGCTGTGTTTTCCAGCGATGGGTAGCCAGATGCCACAGGGATGTTCATAAGCAGGGCATTACAGTGATAAGCATCCCCTCGAGTTTTCCTTCGCATCCAACAGCAGAAAGATATATGTCTTTTACGTGGATGTTGTGCTTAGGGTCATCACAGCTTGTAGCCATTCATAGATCTATCCTCCATGTATTTATTACTCCCAGGGTTTGGAGAAGGTTGCAACAAAATTGAAGAGATGTATCTGTATGAAAAAGGTCCTCTAGCTCCCAGCAAAATAGACAACCTACAGGCAAACCCACAAATGTATATTAAGACTGGACTGATGGTTACACCAGACCACTAAGGAATCCCTTCAGATCTTCTTCCAACCCTTCTCCAGAAATTATTTTCTCCCCTTTTTGCTCTGTTGTTTCTTAACAAGTCCCCCGCCGCTGAACTGCCTTTGTAGCATTAACAGAGTTTCTTCAATAAAAACAATAAATAAAACAAAATAAAAACAGGCCTTTAGAAATACTTGGCAAAAAATAACCAAATAAAAACCTGACAAAATACAATATAGGTCTTTATCTATTGAGAAGCTTTCTTCTGGTCACCAATCAGAAATGACTTGAACTGGATCCAAAAGCAGCAATATAGCAATCACATCCCTGTGACTTCTTACTACCCAGGTCTAGTGTACTAACATTTTCATAGGAGACCCAAGTAGCCTAGACCTCCAAGGTGGTTCCTTTCCACCTAAACATTACCTGGTTAGAAGGAACAGCATTGTTTTGGGTGCGAAGGGATCAAATCATCGACTCTGCCCATATGCTATAGGACTGAAGGGGAGATGAGGTGAGCACAACTTTCCTTTTGTCCCCAAACCGTTGTAGGGCCTGGCGCCCAAGACAAGCTTGCTCGACAAGTACTTTAGGGCTGAAGAAACAAGGAACAAGCTTATCTTCACCTCAAGTTTATCATAGCAGCTGGAGCTCAATACATAGAAAGGAGGACAAAAGGAGGAAAATCTCTTTCTTTTTGCTCTATTCCTCTCACCCACCCATCATTCCTCCATGGAATGCCACTATTTGTGCAGCATGCCATTGCCATTGCTTGTGCTAGCAGCAGCAGCAGCTTGTGCTAGCAGCAGCAGGTCAATAGAGGTACTATTGACCTCTCAGGACTTTTAATACTGATGATTGCAATATCCTCCTGGGCGACCTTTCCAGAATGGGATTAAGGAACACTATGTTGAGGTGGCTTTAATTATTCCTAGAAAGTCAGCCTCAGAAGATGGTACAGGGGTTCCTGTTTTGCCCCTTGCATATCAGCCAATGAGGTATCACAGGGTTCCATCTTGTCCCTTATTCTTTACATGAATAAGCATCTACATGAAGCTGTTGGGAGAGACCTCTGGAGAAAATCCTAGGACAATCGGACAACCTATGAAATGCTTTTACTTACATCCTACAGGTTGTAAAATTGCCCCCCACCACCACCCCATTGGATGCCACATGTGCCTTTTTGGTGTGGCTGCATCAGTGTGGGTAGTGAGAGATAGGATTGGGCTGTTAGACTGCAGGGGCATCAATATGCTGACAACACTGAGCTCCATCTCTCATTTTCTACAACTTCTCTAGAGGTGATGGAAAAACTGAACCATTGTCTGTTGGTTTTGTGGACTTGGATAGGGGAGATCAAAGTGAAACTTAGTCCAGAGAAGATGGAAGCACTGTTGGTTAGGGTTAAATAATAATAATAAAAAAAACGAACACATCACAGAGAAATGTTTTGTCTTGCATTATCCTTGCTGTGCTAGTTTTCTATTCCCAGGAACATTCAAAATGGTGATCCCTAACTGCAGCCAGAAGTGGGACATTCCATTGTACCACATCATTTCCACCTCACACCACTACAGTACATGTGTAGATCCAGCCTTACAGCCCGATCCTGCCTAAGATGCAGTGGCTGGCCAAAATGGCCAGCTGCTGCATCCTAGTGTTGTGAGCATGGGACCCCTCCCCAAATATTTTTATTTCATCGGCCACCCTCCCCGGAACCCCCACCTTTTTACCCCATCCAAATCCATCAAGAAATCACTGAGATACAGCCATTTTTATCAAAGCGCATGAAGAATTCGGCTTCTTCCTGGCTTGCGCGCATTTTGACAGCTGGCACACGCCAACAAGGGTCAGGAGTTCCCTGGCACGCGCACGCCGCAAGCCCGAACCCCCAGCGAAGCAGTCAGCAGTAAAGTTCACCCTGTATCTACTTAATCCCCTTAGCCTTCTCGCTTCACTGCTCCCCACTAATCCCCTTTCTGGGCGTACAGCCAAGAACTCCAGCCGGAGTGTGCCGCTTGTTAACCGGATTAGCTGACTAAACTTTTCACCCTTTCTCCGCTCGAAGCCTCTTAAAGCGGTACTACTTTCATTCAGAAAATCGCAGTCTCTGAAGAAAAAAACACTATTTTCCTGGGTTCCCTCCATGGTTATGGCACCGGATCTTCATCGAGGATCATCGGGATTTCCCCAGAGATGGCCCCCACACAGAAGGGTCCCGATCCTGTCATTCTTCTGGGACTAGTCTCAGGATGAGTGGAGAGGGCTCCTGGAGCAGTGCTCATATCTTGCAGCTAGTAAAAGGCTGGGTTACCGTCCCAGCATCCTGCTTGGGGTCTCGGGAGGCATGTGTGAGTGCGGGTATGGCCCCTTCACCACCCTCAGCCCAGACACAAGAGGTTAACCGAAGGCAAGGCACTGGGGATGCAACAGGCATCGGGAGTGCGCCTCCTGCCAAGATCCTGCACTGCCGGGAGTAGGGGAAACCATTTTACAACCATAACCTGTAGCTGACGACAGCAGCATCTATTCTGTGGTGTTCTTAGAATGGCAGCCTTCTACCTGGGCAAGCTGTTTTGGGAACAGGGAAAAGGGGGGCTTCCCAGGAGTATAGGAAAACTCAGATGACTGCCACCTCCTTGGATTCCAAACTAACCCTTTGTGTCTTTCGTCTGTCAATCACAGTCAACCCCCACAGCCTGAGATCACTGTCTCTGCCTTACTATCATGCTAATGCCTACCTCCAGTTGCCAGCTCTCTGACTGCAGCCCACCCCTTTGTGCATATCCCCACTATCTGACTTCCCCATTGTTCCTGTTCTTCCTGGCTACAATTGTTTCACATGTTAATCCAGTTACCTGCCTGGCTCTTGCCTGATTGACAGGAACAATCCCAAAGCCTAACACTGTATGCTTGGTATCAGGGGGCAGAGACCTATTGTGTGGCATATTTTGGGCTATCAAATTGGAAATACTGCCTTTTGTGTTCCACAGGCTTCACAAAAGATTCATTCATACAACTCCGGAAAAACCTCATTTCACCTAAGGTGGGGACCTAATCCCATCACCCCAGGCATACAACCTTCAGACCCCTCTTCCCATTGGCTACCAGTTCCCATCCCCATTGGCCCCAGTTAACACAAAACACAACACTTCTTATTGGTTCTTTTAATAAAGTTTATCCTTTATTGGTCCAAAGTTTCAAACACGCTGCTGCTGCTCTCATTGGTGCAAAACTTCAATCCGACCTTCCATTGGCTGTATCAACGTGCAACTTCTTGGATCCATCCCCTCATTGGTTTATCTTCCTGTCTCCATGTATTCCAATGTATATTCTGAAATAATGAAATGTATAAAACCTATTGTAAATGATTTATCTGTTACACTTTCTGTCATATGATCGTGTCCTGGGCTAGCCTAGTAAAAGCTTTCTCTTTTACAACGTTGGACTATCTTTGAGCTCTTTTTTGGCGCCTCTGCAACTGCAGACCTTTCCTTTCTCTCTCTCTCTCTTTTATTTTTGGGTACCCTTACTCTATCCTTGGAGCCTGGTGTCTGCTCACCGAATCGCAAGAACCAGTACCCCTGGGGTACTTACAACACTAGTCAGAATGTGGCCTGCACTGGCGTGGCCAGGGCTCATCTCGGGGCAAGGGGATGTTTGTTCCCTCCCCCCCCCGGTATAAGCGCCAAAGGCCCCATTGGACCTCCTCGGATGCGCGCCAGCTCTTTAGTTGGCACGTGTCTGTGGAGGCCGTGTAAGGCTGGCCTGGCCCGGGAAGGGACTTAGGGTATAGGTGCAACCCAGCCCCCTACCAGGCCCCTACCAGCCCCCTACCTATATCCCTGTGCTCTACCAGGCCGGGCTGGCCAACGGTCCCCTCCCTCGCCACCCCAGCCCTCCCTCCCCAAGCTTACACTAGAGGTGCCACAAAAGTGCCTTACAGCACTTTTATGATACCTTTGGCTGGCGGAGCATGCACTCCACTGGCCTAAACGTACGGTAGATTGCACTGTTAGTCTCATGAGACCTAGTGCAACTTTCTTCTACGCAAACAGCCTTAACTGCACATCACAATTTAATTTTAGCTGGATCGAGACCAGATTCTCCATTATCATAGCAAAATTCACTAGGTGAGACAAAGCAAATCTTGAAAAGGTTCTCAGGGGTGTCACAATATATTGATATTTGCAGAGACTCTTACAATATATTACTGTCATATTATTATATTAGAATATTAATTTAATATATCAGAATATTAATCCTGGACCAGAAAAAGGGGGTTGATTGGATTCTAATTACCTTAGACCAGATGCATTATCTGCTCCTGAAGCCTGCCGTTTTATGTATAGGAGTATTTTGTTGGCTTTTGCATTTATTGCCTACATGAATTAGGTATATTTTATAAATGAAAGGCCTTCAATTCACACAGGAGTGTTCTCTTCACCATCTCCCCTCCACAAAGGCTATTATTTGGGATCTATAAAATGAGTCATTTCTTTTTGTTAGCTATAGCACAGGCAATGGGAGGGGGCGGGTAACTACCTTACTTGGAAATCTGGGAAATCTTTGAATAAGGTCAAGCACATTCCTGGTGCCTATTAGAAATGATAGCAGGCCAAGGAGTTTAGTAGCCCTATTGAGTATGATATATGAAAGCACAGCCCTCCATAGCAAGGCAATCCATTGAGCCACTGGTATAATAGATGATTGCTCCAGCCAACATAATTGGCATCTATATAACAAAATGCAGAACACCGAGGGAGCAGCTTCTTATTGTTATGAATCATTGCTATGCTTATTATAGAAGATTGGCATGTGCCGGCAGAAAGTCAATTAGACTATTGAGCCCCTGAGCTACCCTTACAGTGGCTTTGTTTAATCACTGCTTAAGTTAACAGTTAACCATTAACTAATACAAAGGAACTCCAGCCATCCACACCCCAATCATCCCAATTGTGCTGTTCACTATGTGCTTAGTACCTATGTAGCTCCACATCAATGTAGCTATGTGAATAACTCTCCTCTTTCACCGAGGATCAGCACATTCTAAGAGTCCCAGAATGAACTATTCTCACTGTAAGACCATTTAGGCACGAGCAAATTAAGAGTATGCAGAAGGCTTTTTGCAAAAAACGTTCTAACACTTTACTGCAGTTCTACTCTGATTCAGAACCCGGTATCATCTTAGAACAGTGTTTCTCAAACTGTGGCTCGGGACCCACTTGGTGGGTCGTGACCTAATTTCTTGTGGGTCCCAGGTGATGGAAAGATCAGCTAAGTAATTGCCACAAGCCCTGAGGCTATTAAAAATTCAGATAACTGCTAATTGCCCTTCAAAGAGTTGAGCTCCTGCAGTTTGCAAGCTTGTGTAAATATAGGGAGATTAATGTTTGAACATCTTTTTTTGGTGTGTGTGTGTTTCCATTGACAGACAGGTAGTGGGGGCAGGTGAAGGCTGGGTCACATAACTAACCCCTCAAGCCGTGAGGCTATTCATTAGGGCTGTCTCATTACAAGAAATGGATTGAGTTTTTTTGCAAATAAATAAATAAAAAAAATATTACTTGTAAATAAATAAATATATTTCTTTCTAGATCACCTTTTTAAAGCTAGGTGGGTCCCGATTGAGTGTCACTTTAAAAAGTGGGTCCCGGTGCTAAAAGGTTTGAGAACCACTGTCTTAGAAGCAGCCCTCCTTTCCTGCATGAGAATCATACAGTGGCATCTTTTGAATCAATTAAATGTTGTTGTTTTATCACCCGATTTAATTGATTAATTGACTACACATTGTAGGCTTTTATTAAAACCTATGCCCCAGTCCCACCTTAAGTAAGCCATGAATAATTAGCCCCAATAAAAAGGGTCTTTTAACACTTGGGAAAGGGGCTCACGCTTTTCGAGTCTCTGGGCAGCCACAACAAATGTGCTATCTATGTGTTTGCTATAGCACTGGATGCACTGGTGCGTTTGCTGCTATTGTTGAAACAGCGATCAATATAGGCAATGATGGGAAGTCACTGAATATAGGCACTGATCCAGTTTGTAATTACTACAGGAAAATTGGATTAATTACCCAAGCATCTGAGGAATGCATGAAAATCAAACCAGTGCCCCCCCCCCATGATAAAACTGTTCTCCTTCACACTTCCAATGACATTATTAGAATCGTGCGAAGAGATCAAGAGAAAGCTTCCTGAATGCTGAGCTCATCTTACTGGAGCTTCTCAAACCAGTAACCAGGCAGCCAGGACAACACAGGTGAGATGCAACTGGGCAAGAGGCACTTTTTCAAGTGGTGCTCCTCTTCTATCTAGCAGAGGGAGAGCAACTACTCCCCTTTCACCTCAGCACGGTGTCTTTTCTGGTGGCTGTTTGCTGGTGGTCTGCATCTTTTTTAGATTGTGAGCCCTTTTGGGACAGGGAGCCATTTCATCATTTGAATTTTTCTGTAAACCGCTTTGTGAACTTTGTGTTGAAAAGTGGTATATAAATACTGTTAATAATAATAATATAGGCTCACCAGATCCATATTGGGACAGGGTGCTAGACCTTCAGGAGAAGGAATGTGGGCAGGTGTAGCTTACAAGCTACATTCCTTCTCCTAGCACAGGGGTTCTCAACCAATGGTACTAGTACCACCAGTGGTACTTTGGGTAACTGCTGGTGGTACGTGGACCCCTGGACCACCGGAATCCCACTCCAACATGGGGCTTTCGGCTGCATGTTTTTGCTCCTGAGACTCCTGCCTTTGCTTTGGCCGAGCCTCTTGGGAACCCTGAGGTGGGCCTTCCCACCCGTATAGAGCCTTCTACCTGAGTTTTCTGGTCTCTGAAAACCTGAATTAACTGGTGATGATGTCATTGTCAGTCACTTCCAGTGATACGCAGCAGGAGAATGGCGCCAGAGGTAGTCCTCAGCTGGGTTGAGAACCCCTGGTCTAGCACTCTGTCCCGGTAAGGATCTGGTAAGTCTATCATAATAGCTTGCCCCTCTTTATTTTGGCCCTTTTCTATTCTGCTTCAGGGTCCAAGAGCTTTATTTTGGCCCTTTTCTATTCTGCTTCAGGGTCCAGGCATTTCTCCTGGGTTATTCACTTGTGTGGTTGTTTTCTTTAAAGGGACCCAGTCTCAGCTCTGGAAACTGGTCCTACTGATTGCAGAGTTCTTTGCCATCGGACACAGAGAGAGGTGGTTTCTTAGACAGTGTGGGTGGAGAGAGTCTCTAACACACACATAGAGAGAGATCCTCACCCAGTCATGTGGCTCAGCAGAGCTACTCGTAAGGTCTGGTCTTAAGCTGACACCATCCTTATCTTGGCATTACAGAGCCTATACCAATCCAAACATGCCCTGTGGCCTGTCTCCACTGCTCTTGGGGGTGTCCGACGATGACTCCC
This sequence comes from Plestiodon gilberti rubricaudatus, assembly GCA_026170595.1. Classification (NCBI taxonomy): domain Eukaryota; kingdom Metazoa; phylum Chordata; class Lepidosauria; order Squamata; family Scincidae; genus Plestiodon; species Plestiodon gilberti. The sequence goes on from JANXHW010000001.1 coordinate 11,222,850, forward strand.
GTGTTATTACTGTTTCGGCTTTTTCCTCCATTTCTCTTGCTTTGCTAGTGAGAAGGGTCAGCCTATGGCATCATTTTATGAGCTATTTATTTCACTATAAAAATTACCCCTCTGTGACTGGCACCTGCTATCAATCACATTCATTTCCATTATGCCGTAGTTCTGGCTGGTAATTCCATATCATGGGGTGGCTATTTGTTATGGCTATAAGATATTTTTCTTGCTTTCCTGCCCCGGTGAATCTGACTCCTACAATTTTGGCTTTGTTTTCCTCCCTCCCCCCTTTCCAGAAGAAAGTGATGTCAGATGAAACTTCCACAGTTGAGATTTAAAGGGACAGTCTCGTCAGGAGCCATACTAAATAAAATGATGAGCACATTTGCATGTACTATGTCTGCAAATGTATACATGCAGGTAATGCAATAGTAGTACTGCACAGGCCATCTGCCTCACCCCTCCAGAATTATATTAACACAGAAGATGTACCACCAGGAGGAAGGAGTGGAGGTAATGGAGTGGCGAGCCCTCCAAATGTCCCTTGCCTCCTAAGATCAACTTCCCTAATGCAGAGAAGGGCTACTGTAGCAGCAGAGAGCACCCCCAAAGCCTCCGGCTTCCCCCTATTTGCCCATTAGGAACATTCAAAGTTCATATCAAACTGCAGCTATCCCTATTTGGTAGACATCCCACTAGTTAAGCCAGTGGTTCTCAAACATTTTAGCACCAGGACCCACTTTTTAAAATGACACTGTATCGGGACCCACCTAGCTTTACGAGACACTTAAACATTTATCTCCCTATATTTACACAAGCTTGCAAACTGCAGGAGTTCAGCTGTTTGTAGGGTAATTAGCAGCTATCTTGCAAACTGCAAGAGCTCAGCTCTTTGAAGTGCAATTAGCAGCTATCTGATTTTTGAATAGCCTCGGGGCTTGTGGCAATTACTTATCTGATTTTTCCATCACCTGGGACCCACCAGAAATCAGGTCGCAACCCACCAAGTGGGTCCCGACCCACAGTTTGAGAAGCACTGAGTTAAGCTATAATATCACTATACTACTGTGCTAGCATTTGGGCAACTGTCTGTTCTAGAGGCTGTGCACCAAGTTACTCACTGGGATATAGTGCTAGTGAATAGCCTTGTCCTATGCATTTTGGATACTGAGTGCTGAACCATACGATTGAGCTGGTAGAATCAGTTGATAGAAGCATACAAGTATCACATCCCTGGACAAGTTTGTACCCCAGTGCTTACTGGACATTGTGCTGGTCAAGTTAGCCACGAATACCCGTCCATCATCTCCTGTTCCTTTCTCCAAGGGAACATTCCATTATGCTTCAGAGGTGCAGGGGTGCTTCCTTGTATTGAACATTATTGATAATCTCCTCTGTACAATCAATTTGTCTCATTTTTATAAGACAGTTGTTGCCTGATTTATGTACTGCACTTTCAGGGTTTCATGGCTCAGATTACAAGAGTGCTTGCTGCTTTGAATCTGTAAGAAGTTACAGCATGAATGAATCAAACACATATAGGAGGGGCGTCATAAAGAGAGTAAAACAAAACTCTCAGAATGGATGGAATTGTACAATTAACATTGGCCAGAGATATCCGTCTGTCTATCCGTCTAAGGCATTTCTACCTCACTTTTCTACAAAACAAAGGTGTCCAAAGCGGCTTAGTATGAAGCAATTCAGACCAAACACAATAAAACCTTAACCTAGAAATAATAAGACAGCAATACAATGGCAGTAGAAGAATAAACAGAGGAAAACAATTGACAATTGCAGTTAAAAGCATGCCAAAATAAAACATCTTTGCTGTCTGGTGGAAGGCAAATAGAGATGGGGCCAGGTGTATCTGTCTTGGAAGGGAGTTTCAGAGCCTGAAGTGACTGTAAAGGAGGGTCTCTCTGGGTCCCAACCAAACAGGTGCACTGATATTGTAGGGACAGACAGGAGGTCCTGTTCACTGATCTGAGCAAATAGGCAGTGAAGTATACTTGAGTCTATTGACTCGGACTCGAGTTGGACTCAAGTCGCATCAATGACTCGACTTGGTCTTGACTCGGCGATTGTAAAAGACTCGACTAGAGACTTGGAGCCTTTTACGACAAGTCAAATTTTATTCAGGTTTAAATCGATTTTCCCCATTAAATAGATAGAGACTCGCGACTTGCAACCAAAGATTTGGGACTTGGGGGCAAAGACTTGGGACTTGACCCGAGACTTGGAGTCAGAGACTTGATCCACATCCCTCAAATAGGTAGGTTCTTATGGAAGAAGGTGGTCCTTTAAGTATCCTGGGCCAAGCCATTTAGGGGTTTAAAGGTCAAGAGCAGCTCTGTGAATTAGTACACCTGGAAACACACTGGTAACCAATGCAATTGCTGCAGCAACCGGGTCATGTGATCCTAATGTCCTGCCCTCATCAGCAATTGGACCACTGCATTCTAGACCAACTGAAGTTTCCAAGCGGGCTTCAAGGGCAGCCCCATGTAGAGTGCATTGCAGTAGTCCAAACATAGTGTCATCAGGGCATGTGTATTTCATGTTGGGTTTTTAATGATTTTTTTCTATTGTACAGTACTTCTGTTTAATTGTATTTTATAATCCACCTTGCAGGCCTGTTTGGAGGTGGAAAGGTGGTTCAAAGTTCTTAGATAAACACATATGGACAAATAATTGGCAAACCTAATAATTGGCTGAAGGAAATACTAGACATTCACTGATAACCCCAGATTCACTGCTCAAATTTTACATGTGAAATTTCAAGGTCAAAATTGAAATTTGGATTTTGAACATGAAATTCAAACCTCATTTAAAATGCAAATTTGCTTTAGAAGTGTTAGCACTTTTTTTTTTTTTTTGCCTGCATACAGCATGAAATTGCATGAAATCTTTTAAACTGCCAACTGCAGGACACTCAAATACTAAATACAGACTTTGAAGAGGTTCTTGTATGATTAGAAGAAGTCTTTTAGGTTAATGTCTTTTAGGTTTACTAAGGACACACAATGATAGCGATTGCATGTCAATTATCCAATACTGTCAGGTGCTAAATGCCATTTTAAATGTCACTAAGTGCTGTCAAATGATAAATATTCCTCTATGTCAGCTATGGAGAACAGTCAAATACTAAATACCATGCATGTCAAATATCGAATGCTGTCAAATACGAACTACTGAAAGGGTAGAGCGATCCAAATGTTATTGTTATTTAGGCATTCTGTTTTTTAGTCATTGCTCACATGGAAACTACATAGTAATGTGGAGAGGGTGAGGCTGGTGGTGCTGTTCTGAAAATCTGGAAAGCAACAGGCGAAATGCTGGTTATATCCATCCTGAGCATTTGAAATTCAAAATGGTGTCACATCATCATTTACTATGAAAATATGGGGATATCACAGTGTAACCTACCTTTCGATGCAATGAACATGAAAATGAGCGAACTCAGGAAGATATTGGAGGACAGGAAGGCCTGGCGGAATATGGTTCATGGGATCACGAAGGGTCAGACACGACGTAACGACTGAACAACAACAACAAACCTACCTTTTCTTTTTTGATGTTGCTAGGAATAAGTTGCTAGGAATAAGTCTCTGGGTTCAAGTATCAAATCAAGTCCCAAGTCTTTGCCCCTAAGTCCGAAGTCTTTGGTTGTGAGTTGCGAGTCCCTGTCTATTTAATGGGGAAAATGGGTTTAAACCTGAATAAAATTTGACTTGTCATAAAAGACTCCATCTCGATTCAAGTCTTTAGAGTCTTTTACAATCGCCGAGTCAAGTCATTGACGCGATTTGAGTCCAACTCGAGGCCGAGTCAATAGACTCGAATCTACATCTCTGGCATCCTCTATATGGGCCAGGGGTGGAACTCGCGTGTAGCGCGTGAGCTGCTCCAGGTGCGGGGGCGGGGTGTGGGCGCACTTGGCGCGGGGGAGCACTTACTGTCGCGATGCACCGCCTTGTTTCGGCCCTCCTGCCCTCCCTGGAGCTCATTTGACTCCGAAATGACTTCAAAACCGGGGGGGGGGGACGTCACGACGCAGGCCCTGCCCACGCTCCAGGCGCCGGGAGAGCGTCCGTCATTTCTGGTAGATACCATTCTGAATTCCCTTCAAATTGCATTCTGTTCATATGGGAGTTCCCACTTGGAATGCGCAGAGCAGGATATCAAGGAACACTCCCTTGTTCCTTGAAGGTGACTCTGGTAGAACCCCCAATCCATTGGCAGCAACGTCACCATATTCGAGGAGGTTCTTTAGCTTCCAGATGTTCTCTAGGATGTGGCGAGTCTCGAATCTCACCAGGGATGTATCTAAGTAACTAGGTCACGAATGCGAGTGCGAGTACGAGTCATTTTTGCAAGAGTGCGAGTCCGAGTGCGAGTCAGTGTCAAAATTTTTGGGCAAGTACGAGTCAAGTGCGAGTCATTTTTGCACGAGTGCGAGTTGAGTACGAGTAAGGCCAGAAACCACGAGTCACAAGTCACAAGTCGAGTCACTTTGGGGAAAATGGCTTTTCCCCTGAAAATGGGGTGGGTGGGTGTCTGTGTGTGGGGTGTGTGTGTGGACCTCTGAGACTTTTAAAGCACCCACTTGGCTCCCCCTATGCCCTTTCCCTCACCTCTCAGTCTTGTCACCACCCATCTGGTTTGGGAAAACAAGTGTGTCTACATTCAAACCATTTATTATTCCCTCCCTGCACCTTCCCCTTGCTGAGCCAAGCATCCCTTGGGCTCGGAGTTTTGGTCAATGAGGAGGAACTGCTGCGGCAGCTTCGCCTTCCCTCACTCCTTCCCACCCCTCGCACTCGGAGTTGTGGCCAATGCCAAACAGACAGCAACAAAAGGGGGGGGGGACTCAGAGCCAGGCTTGCTTTCCCACCCCCTTGAAAACCCTTCCTCCCTGCTGCCCTCCTCCTCTGAGGTCTCCACTGCGCCTGCCTGCCTGCCTGCCTGCCTGCCTGCGTTGATGCCGGCCATTAAAGGAAAATGACTTGGAAATGGCAAGTCGTTACCCCCACGAGTGCAAGTCAAGTACGAGTCCCGTGGGTCACGAGTGCGAGTACGAGTGCAAGTCAGTGGGTCACGAGTACAAGTACGAGTATGAGTCAGGGAAAAAGTGGCTAAGTCACACTTGCGAGTTGAGTAATTTGACTCGAGTCCCCATCACTGAATCTCACCATGTTGTGGTTTATTCATGTGAACAATGATGAGTATCCATCACCTTGAGTAGACCTTCCTGCTTCACACATGTGTGCAGACTAATCGACTTAAGGATCAGCTTGTTAAAAATGTCATAATTTATTGTTGAAATGTTAAATATCAGATGCACATTTCTGAGGATAACTATATAATCCCCATTAAATTGCTTTTTTAAAAAAAAGATTGCACTTCTGCAGTTTAGGCAACTGACAGCAATCTAACAGCACATTAATTTGTACTGTTGGCTCAAGGGTGAGACGATGCCATTTGTTTGGGGCTTTGGGGTGCAACACAGCAGCCATTATTACTGTATGAACTAAGCTACTCGACACTTCTATGCAGGAAGGAAAGCCGGCTTCCTTATCCTGTCGAAGCAGCAGGGGATTCTAGGTACATTAGGCAGAATGCAATTACCCAATTTGAACCAGGGCCAGGGCACAGGAGATAATATCTTCAGTCTTTGGGAGAGTCACACGGGATCCCTAATGATGATGTTTTATCAAGATCCTGGATCCATGCCTTTTGTAAGAGTCAACACTTCACAGCTGCAGCCGTCTTTACAATATTCTCTATACAGCACTATGGGTTGTTGTTTTTTTAAAGTATGGATTTTTTTTTTTAAAATGAGGAATTAATTTGTTTGTATTGTATTTCTTGTTGCCTTGATGCAACCTGTGTGTGTGACAAACCCGGCTCCCAATGAAGCAGATGTTTGAGGCCCCCCACACTCTTCAGAGATGGAGAAATTGTTTCCCTGGCAACAGAAACTTATGCAAACTCTGGAAATATCTTTCCTCTGCTTCAGGTTCCCTTTTTCATTTAATGCTTCATGTGCTTATAAGCCTCTTAGGTGGAACCAAGCAGCCAGTGTAGGTTCGGAAGGGACGCTAAATAGAATGGAGTAAACAAGGCAAGTGCGTTTCTGCAGCTTTCATCTATCAACATCTATTATGTATTGAAAAATTAACTCACCAGGATAGATCTTTTCCCCTTCAAGAATTCTTCACACTTCTGTCAAAACAAAGAAGCAGATGATTTAGCAAAGTGGTTGGGTAACTTTTTAACCAAAAGTGTTTGCTTGCAAGGGAACAACACCACTAGAGATGGGTGTGTGTGTGTGTGTGTGTGTGTGTGTGTGTGGATACATGCCAGATAAAGCATCGGCAATTATGCTCAAGGGCACTTTCCCAGCTTAATGGTGAGAAGATTTTGTTAGGCTTATAGCAGAATGGCCATCCGCTGCATTTCTGCTTGAGTGAAACAGCAGGCTGGTGATAGAAAACCAGTTCAGTCATATACTGTATTGCTCCATAGAGAAGACCCAGGTAAAGAATTACTCAAGGAGTCCACTGTTTCCAAAAAGTGAGCATAAATTTCTTAAAGCCACACATTAGTACACTGTTAACATTCTCAAACATAAATCAAATCCATAGTATGAAACTATTGTCAAATGTAATCTTAATTCACCCTGGAATACAGAAAAGGAGCTCCAGGTTCGCGATCATGAGACATGTTTCAACCCAAACGTCTTCATCAGGAGTTTTAGGGATCATGACAATACATTGCTCCAGAACGTGGTGAGGTGTGGCAGGCTTGCAGTCCTTCACTTATAATCTTTGGAAAACAGATACCAAATAAAGTATGTTGTTCAGTCGTTAAGTCGTGTCCGACCCTTCGTGGTCCCATGAACCATATCCCGCGATATGAACCATATCCCACGATCATGACCCTTCGTGATCCCATGAACCAAATAAAGTATACAGACAAACATTTCCCATGACTATGATGCAATCCATGTTTGTTGATTTGCCATGGAATCCCGCTGCATTGGCCCTCCTCCCTGACCCTCAAACCTGTGTTGGTGTACCCCAAGGACCCAGGTAGAAATGACTGAGAGAGGTCAAGTCCTCCCAACCAGTAATGCCACGAGCCCTCCCGGCACCCGGGCCAAGGGGGCAGGGCTTAAGTGGCGTGACGTCATCGCGCCCAGCGCGACTCCGAACATGCCCCCCGCTGGTTTCAGCTCCGTTTTGGAGCCAAACGAGCTCCAGGGAGGGTGGGAGGGCCGAAACAACGTTCGGGTAAGTACGCCCCCACAACGTTGACTGCACCCCCACCCGGCGCTGCTGCGCCACGCACTCCATCCTACTTCCGCCTCTGCTCCCAACCTATTCTCTTAGGTGTTGCTACAACAAGCCAGATATCAATCAGTCATTGATGCTTCAGACTCACAGGGCACAATCCTATAAAAAAAGTCAGTGACGGAACGAGCGTTCCGTCACCAGAAGATGTCACGAACGTGCCGTAAAGCACATTTGCGATGCCTCGGGAGTAATAAAGGCCAGTGCAAGGCTGGCCTCCCTCACTCCGGTGCTGGATTTCCATGCGGAAGGTAAGTGCTCCATCGCCAGCCGCGTGGGCAGTCCGGCCGGACGAGGGAGGGGGGCCATTGGCCTAGCCGTCCCGGGAGGGGGCGGGGGATAGCGTCGGCCATATCCCTGTCCCCACCGGGCCGGCTACGCCATTACACTGCCTACTCTACTTCCACCAGCTATTTAGCTGGTGGAAATCTGAGGAGGCTGATTGGGCTGGCCAGGGATTTACACTCGGGGAAGGGGATGAGGATGAGTGTCCCCTTCCCAGAGTAGACCTCCGGCCCACCGGTCAATGGGCAGCCCGTGCACAGGATACGGCAGGCAGCCAAGGGCCACTGGTCAGATCCTTAGTCAGGATTGCGCTGACAGTCTAGCATAGTGCAGTTACCCCCTTCTGAATTCCACATTCTGTATGACTGTCTCTGGGATACCCAGCTGTTGCACAGACACAAAGCTCCTCTCACCCACCCCCTTTTTGCCTTGCTCAGCGACCCACAGAATTGGCCCTCATATTCTTACTGTGTTGGGATCGCAGTTTAAATTTGAAAACCATGGTAAAGCACAGGGACTCTGGAGGAGTCAGAGCAAAGCACTGTTAATTTTACCAGCGATATTGCCATCGGCACCAGTTCCTTGTTATGTAGAAGGCACTCAGGCACGACTCCAATGGGAGACAGGAGAAAAGCTTTTAGCAAGGTGCGCCTTGAAGCTGATAATGAATGAATCCATGGCCAAAATGTTCTGTCTTTCTTCAGGCAAAACACCTATTGAGTAAGTGCACAGTAATTGAATTAAAGTCGAATTCCTGCTGAACTGAATAGAGTTCATAGAAGAGTCCCAGATTACAAAGCTCAATTTTCACTGTCATTTTGCAAGTCCTGCTGGGAAGCAATTAGTAGGACCCTTCAGTATATGAAGGAGGAGTCTGTATAGATGGTCTCCCCTTTCATCCTCCTTTAGAAGAAGGCTATGTTACCCCATCCGGCTAAATTCTAGTGTCATTCATATACCAGCAACCTGCCCATGACTCTGGTGGGTGGAAGATGCAGGGAGTCAAGGACTTCTTAAGCAGGTTCTGATGTTGTAATATTCCCATGGGACTGCCTTCAAACAGAGTCCAGACATGACAATTAATGCCGAATGTGGCTCCCAGGTTCTCCTCAGGGGCTCGTGATTCTAATCACATTGTATTGCTTGATCTGCACTGGTGCTGGTTCGTTTTGGGGCTCAATTGGAAGTGTTAGTCATGACTTTGAAAGCCCTAAATGGTTTGGGTTCAGGATGTCTGATGGACCACTGACTCCCATATGATTCTGCCCATCCCTTGTGATCTTCACTGGGGAGGGGACTTTACTATATGCCACCATTGTCTAAAATTATGTTGGTAAGTACATGGGAGGGAGCCTTCTCTGCGTGTAATTTCTTCACCCAGCGTGTAATTCATCTGTGGAACTCCTTGCCACAGGATGTGGTGATGGCACCTGGCCTGGATGCCTTTAAAAGGGGGTTGGATAGATTCATGGAGGAAAAGACCATCACAGGTTACAAGCCATAAACAACCTCCTGGCTTTAGAAGTAGGTTTTCTCTGTGCCAGGTGCAAGGGAGTGACAACAGGAAACAGGTTATCTGTTGGCTGTGTGCTCCCTGAGGCATCTGGTGGGGCCACTGTGAGATACAGGAAGCTGGACTAGATGGGTCTTGAGCCTGATCCAGCAAGGCTCTTCTTATGTTCTTATGTTCTGCACTTTTGCTCTGGAACTTTGTCAGGGAGAACAGCTGGCCCTATCCCTCTTTTCATTCCAACAGAATGTAAAAATGATGATTTCCTATTGGTCCCCCCCCCCATGGATGTGTTTTCCCATTGGTTTGTCTTATCTACACAAGCTCTGTAAAAATTTTAACGTGGGTTTTAATTGCGGCTATTTAGTTTGAATTATTTTGATCTAAATTTCGTGCATTTTTCAATGTTTGTGAGTCACTTTTGGGCGCTCATATTTGGCATGTGGCATAGAGATATTAACATGAATGAATGAATGAATAATCTGGTGGGCTTCTTGTCAGTATGGCAGAGTCACTCACTGTCAAGCATCAAAGCTGGAATTGGTTGCTCTCATCCTAACAAATGCAGCTTTATTTTTCTCTCTGTGAATGAATGGCAATCATTTTCATCTACAGAATAAAGTAAAAGGGGGTACTCTGAGGCACCACTGGAGTTGGGTATGAAGTTGCTGTTGCCTCCGGTCAACCCAGCCATTAAGAACCTAACCTGCTCCTATCTGCATAGTTCCATCCTGAGTTCTGTTCCTGGTCGCATCAGAACGCTGAGGTCTGGTTGGTTTTACATAGTCGGTTTGGCAGTCATGTTGATAAAATGGTGTTGTTCAACAGAACCGTGTGCAGAAGCACCATCGTGATTAGCAGCACTAAAACTTTATCACGGGGCGATCGAGCCAGCAGCAGAAAAAGGGCATTTTCACATGGCTGCTACTTCAGCCCTTGCCATTCACTTGGCAGTTAGGAGTGAGCAGCCACTCAGGTTCGAAAGTGGTGTAAAACCATTGAGGTTGCTTGTATATGACTTAGTAGAAAAGATTCCTATCAGCTTGTGATTGTAAAGCGGCAAGGTTTCTTGTGCAACATCAGGCTCAATGGAAGCACAGCAAAGCCCCTCAGAGCTCAGGAATAATAATAATAATAATAATAATAATAATAATAATAATAATAATAATAATATACAGTATTTATATACCGCCTGTCTTGGTCATTGGATTTCTTCTCTGACTTTAATTCAAGGCGGTGTACATGGGCAGGCTTTCTAACCCCATGAGGTTTTTACAATATAATAACATTCTAATCTTTCGTAGAACCCTTCATTCTAGATGGTTTCTTGCACAGTCCAGCTCTCTCTCTCTCTCTCTCTCTCTCTCTCTCTCTCTCTCTCTCTCTCTCTCTCACTGTGGCGTTAGCCTCACCACGCTTCAGCTGACAGGCAACCTTGACTGCCACTCAAGTGCTGCAGCTGCAGTTCCATTCCCCCACTGGAAGCGAACTGGCAACCAGTGGAGCTGGAAGAACACACATGATCAGAGGCGTCGCTGGAGCGCGGCGGGAAGGGCAGACCGCCTGGGGGCGGCACGCGCAATGGGTGACGCGCGGTCCGCACACGCACCCGTGCGTGCACCCGCGCATCACGCGCAGGCGGTCCTCCCTTCCCGCAGCGCTCCAGCGACGCCTCGGAGGAGGCCTCAGAGCGTCCGCCCTTGGCGGAGCTCCAAGGCCTTCTGAGGGAATCCCGATGCGCGACGTCATATTTACAAGGTTTAGCGCATGCGCAGAACGTTTGAGGGCAAATTTGCCCTCAGAAACGTACTGCGCATGCGCGAAAACTTATAAATATGATGTCACGCATCGGGCCTCCCTCAGAAGGCCTTGGAGCTCCTCCGAGGGCGGACGCTCCGAGGCATCCTCCTGCCCGACAGCCGGCCAGCGAGGATGTCTCCAGAGCCGGCAGCAGCGGAGGCTCCGCTGCTGTCGGCTCCGGAGACATCCTTGCCGGCCGGCTGTCGGGCGGCACGGGGGTCATTAGGGCGGCGCGCGCGCCCTCGCACAGGGCGGCGCACGCCCTAGTGACGCCGCTGCACCTGATAGTGGTAGTTGGTACCCATCAGCACTGTTGCAGATACGTTTTGCACCAGTTGACATTTCTGGAGGGTTTTGATGTTTCTGGAGGGTTTTTCAGCCCCACATAAGACACGTTGAAGTAATCTACATGAGAGGTGACTAAGGTGTGGATAACAAAAACCAGGTCTGAATCAGACAGAAACGGATGCTGCAGTTGGTGCCCCAGCCAAAGCTGAACAAAAGCACTCTAGGCCACTGCAGTCCCTCCTTGGACATCAAGGCAGGGTCCAGGAAGACCCCCAAACTGTGGACCTAGTCCTTCAAGGGGAGTACAGCCCTGTCCAGAACAGGATGGCGTGCCATTGCCAAATCAGCAGATCTCCTTAATTTTAGCTTGTTTAATTTAATTTTAGCTTGTTTGCCCATATCCAGCTTTTCAATGTCTCAAGATACCAATTAGAACAGAAGTGTGTGTGTGTGTGTGTGTGTGTGTGTGTGTGTGTGTGTGTGTGTGTGTGTGAGAGAGAGAGAGAGAGAGAGAGAGAGAGAGAGAGAGAGATCACCCCCATTTATCTAAAACATACAAAGTGTGAATTAAATTTCATCCTTTATAAAGTATATCATCTTATGAGATTTGAAAATTAAGTTTTTAATTAATGCTGACAGGCCTCTGCTTCTGAGTTGGCATGGGTGTCTAATGAAATGTGCTGACAGACCTTAAGAATCTCATCATATCATACTCTGACAAGACTGAGACGAGGTTGGCATTCTCTCTCTTCGTGAACCTCACTTCTAGCATTCTCTTTGAACTCAATGATCTGACTTTCCTGATGGCCCCTCCAGGGATGCACAAGGGAACAAAAAAGCCTTGTAGATATTGGCTCAAAATTATCCCATTGTCATTTGCTGATTCATGTGTTCCTGGTAGCCCTGGACATTGATTGCTGTGTATTCTCACTGTAGCATATTGTTCCTAATGAGAGCCCTGCTGCTACATTTTTGACAAAGAAGGGAGCAGGGAGCATGCTACTCTCCTCCATCTCACCCCAGGGTAGGAGCTCCACCTTGAAGAGGCAGAAGGAGGACATTTGAGGCAACGTTGTAAAAATCGGTACTGCCAATACTGGTACTATTGGAAAATAGGTACAATACCACCTCCACCACCAGGGGCAGTGTAGTGTTGACTAAGAAGCTACCTCTGCCAGACCTTTACTTTCCCCCCGTTTCACCTCTAGCAGTGTGTCTCTACCTGATTTCCCCCCCCCTCTCTCTCTCTCCTCCTGATTCTCCAAGAATGCAGACCTCTCTTTGTGATTTCTGAACAGCCACCATGCCACAAGGTCTCACACACCTGTGAAAAGAGAATTAGGATTCCCTGTTCCAAAGTTTAGGACCTGTACAGTCAACAAAGATGTACATGCTTGTGAACTGCGAGCAACGTTACGTCCTGGTTCCGTTCCTTTCCAGATATTTGTCCAGAAGCCAGTACAGGTGTAAGTCGGAATGACTGGCTCTTGCTGGCGCAGCACTATTGTGTCTACATGAAAGCACAAGAACTGTACCTGGGCAAAAGCACCTACGTGGCCATCCATAATTCAGATGTCCATAAGTTGGCTATCTGTAACTTGGGGACCCAGTGTATTTTTTTTTTTCGTTGAAACCGTTTTCTCTACCTCTGCTCATATTTTATTCTCAGCAGCAATCTAGCTGGGTTAGTAGGTTGCTTCAGGAAAAAGCATCTTCCACTTTTTAACTCTGCTTTTTATAGATGTCTAGACCCTCCTTTTCCATTAGATACTTCAAGGTGTGTTATTGTAGGGGGATAAACAAAAGTACAATGATTGGGATCAACTAAATGTGGTAGCTTTATCAAGGGGCTCATCTGGCAGCTGCATCACTCTGTGTCACACCGCTGGCTCTCCCCTATGTAGATGACCAGTGTCCCCAACTTCTTCTTGTTAGGTAGGGGTACCTTAAGGCCCAGCTGAGGTCAGCCTCAGCCTGAAGTCTGTGTCGGTGGTGGGATCCTCCCAGCACCGGGGATGGCTTGCAAGGTAGATGGCTTGCAAGGGTGCTCCCACCCTTCTTCTCCTTGGTCTCACTGAATGGCTTTACCCTTGGTTCCCCTTGATTCCTCTCCTCCTTTCTTCTGGTTCCACCTCCTCCTTGCCAGCCCTCCTCCTTTCTTCCTCTTCTCTGCCTCTCCTAGCAATCCAACTTGTCCACTCTCTTGTCTTTCCTCCAAGAGTTTTCTTTCTTGTTATGTTTCCTCTTTCCTCTGAACTCCTTGTTCAGAGTGGAGGAACTCACTTTCCTCCATTCAATCCTTCCTTCCTCTCAGCCCAATCCTGTGTAATTCTTGCACCGGTGTAACAGTAGATCCCCCAGTGTAAGAGCACTTATGTCAGTGTAACTTGCCATACGATGATGGAAGCATGACCGACACCGGCATAACCCCCCTCGGACGCCTCACTTGCACAGTCCAGATGTAGAATGGACACCGCCGCAACTCCGCTGGTGTAGGGGGCATCCTGGGGGCATTCAGATGCCCCCCAGAATGCCCCCTGCACTAATGGAGTTGCGCCGGCATCCGTTCCACATCTGAACTGCATATATGAGGTGTCCGAGGGGGGTTATGCTTCTGTCCGTCCTGCGTCCGTCAGTGTATGGCAAGTTACACTGGCATAAGTGCTCTTACACTGGGGGATCTACTGTTACATCGGTGCAAGAGTTACACAGGATTGCGCCCTCTGTCTCTCGTCCTTGTCTCTCTTCCCTCCTTTGCTGGCCTCCGAACTCCCTCTGCTCAGCCTCTTCCTCTATCCTCTCCAACTTTGCCCTGCATCAGCCCATTTAACGCCCATCTGCCCCTAGATAGAGGTGGCTATCAGCTGTGTGACTGACAATTGCTCTTTGACCATTGGGGCCTGATGATGACATCAGCACCAGATGCGGTGGGAGTCAGGTGCCAAGTGTGACCACAGATCTATGCAGCCCAACTGAGCCGTCCTCGGGTGTCAGAGCTCACAGGCACTCACAACTTGGGTAGAAAACAGGGAAGCCCCATCATGAATGGGAAATGAGCCCTGGCAATAATATGGATTATTTTATAATAGTTTGAGAACAATTGTATTTATTTATTTATTTACAGTTTTATATACTGCCTTCCTCATAGACTCAAGACAGATTACTTAGGCAAGCTGAACATAAATCCATTTTTAAGGAGATTTTTACAAGTATTATTCCATGAGAGAATCTCATAGAATCCAGCACTGTAGGAAGGGATGGTGCGGGACGGGGGTCCCCTGGATGGGCGGCGGGGGGGACGACTCACCGGAAGCGGGGGTGAGAAGATGGCAGCGGTAACGAATGCAGCGGCGATGGAGAATGTAGCAGTGCTACAGGCGGCGGAGCAGCTCGGAGAAACTGTCTGCCGCCTTCACGCGGCTGTTTTATTTGGTCCCCGCCCTCCCGCCCAGCCTCTGAGGGACTTTTGGCTCTGGCTGACAACACTCGGGGGGGGGGCGGTGGCATCATCGTGCGCTGTGGCCCCACCTCCTAGGAGGCACGACTACGCCACTGATATTCTCCATTTCTCCAGAGGTTTCTCTTTATAGTGCTGTCATCATCCTGGCTGCCAGCTCTTGCGCTTTTCAAGATTTTGCAGGCAGCGGTAAACCAAGCTTCAGACTGGTTCTCAAGATGTTGTCCATTTTTGCCAGTTGACTCCTCCACACTGCTCCGCAGAGATATGCCAGCGGCCTTAGTCCAAGGCAGCTGATCCTGCTTAGCTTTTTCAGGCAAAGCTACAGCTCATCCCCCAGACCACACCTCCTGCCCTTATTTTAAAATAATTTATTTGAATCAGGCACATTCCTAATTGACCTGGGGTAAAGTCACCCTCTGAAATGGGCTACTTATTTCATTTAAGGTTAGACTTAGCTTGTCATGGATGAAACTGTGTATGGAACAACACATATTTGGTTTTTAAAATATAGCACAGACTTTTTATTATTATTTTTTTGTAATTGATTAATAGCTTTTAAAATACAAACTGCTGTTTTCATTAACTTCTTGTTATTAAAACCAACTGGTTGCATGATCATCTTTTTGAACTTTTTTTCCTGGACAGAAGCTGGAAAAAAAAAAGACTGCAGTTTTTCAGAAGCTGAAATGATTAATTGTCATTTAATTATTTCCTGACTCTGTTCAAACTAGAAAATATGCTGACTTTGATCAATGAGTAGAAAGAGCAACAAGCTTTGCTCTCTAACCAGGAATGCTCATGATGATGATGATGATGATGATGATGATGATGATGATAAGGCTAATGAGATCCAAGTCCCGAGTCTTTGGTTGCAAGTTTCGAGTCCCTATCTATTTAAAGGGGAAAACAGGTTTAAACCTGAATAAAATCCGACTTGTTGTAAAAGGCTCCAAGTCTTGTCAAGTCTTACAAGTCTTTTCCAATTGCTGAGTCAAGTTTGAGTCGAGTCATTCAATAGATTGAAGTCTACATCAATGTGACCAGCCATGGTATGGTGTGTGCATAGTATTGTTAGACAGACACTCCGTGAGAAAAATAAGACTGGCTGCCCTATCCATGGTAGCAATATTCATCCTAAGGGATGGTGAAGGAGGTTGTAAGCAACAATGGTGGCCAGACAGGGGTGAGATGAAACTGGTGATGGATGGAACCCCCTGGACTGATAGGTCCTGGATCGTGTTACATGACAACAGGCCCATCTGTATTTTCGACTCCTGTAATGGGTTGCGATGTTGTAGCATGAACACTGAGGATACTGCACAATAACAGATGGCAGCTTGCTCAATATGCACTGCAGCACACCTTGTCAGGACAACATGCTGTGTTACTATTACGTTGGCATACCCTGCGATCTGTTGAGTGTCCACATTTTGCAGGCTGTTGTAAAAGCAGTCCCTGCAGTTGTAAACTAGAATGCCACTGCGCCAAGTGAAGGGATTGCAAAGTTTTGGGGACGGAATAAAAAGTAAACCTCAGCTTTTCGGCGTTGTGCTTTGCTGCCTAAAAGGCATGTTGGAAATAATGCTTTGCTCACGTTCACTATGAAACTGACTGAAAGGGAACATGCTTCTAGTGAGTTCTGAAGTGATTAAAATCTCCTTGGAGGAAGGGTGGTATAAAAAATGTGAAAAATAAAATAAGAATAATAAAATGTTCTCTCTTGCATGCATCAATTGATGAAATACAAAGCAAACCTCAGCTTTGTAATTTGCTGCATCTGTGTGCTTCTTTGCCCAAAAATGATCAGCCGGCAGCTTCTCACTGCACACAGCATGAGACATGGATGGAGGAGGCATTCATGTTTTCTTTTTCCTGACTCTCTATGAGAAATTGCAGTGGCTGGAATGCTGTGACCCATTCCAGGGCCACTGGTCAATCACATTCCCCATGGCTCCCTTGCACAGGTGCTTAGGAACTGCAAGTCAGTTGCTGTTGTGCCTGCATTGCAATTCAGTACTGTATATTTTAATGTTTTCTTTGTGATTTGATGCTTTGCGTTCTTCTGATGGCTGGAATCAGACAATTGCAGTGAAACATAGAAGTGATTATCATCATAGCAGTATCATTTTGTTAAATAAAATCCGCAGTCCTCTTCCTGTTTCTAAAAATGAGCAACCAGCAGTCCCTCTGGGGAATTGGTTGCATTGTCTATGGCATTGGAATGTTAGGGTTCATCAGAAGTGACTCTTGCTGATCTGCTGCCCAAAATGTGGCAGATGTGGCACCTCAACCCCCACATTCTGCTGCCCCCACCATTGCACTTGCACATACAAGCACACAAACCAGAACCCCCCCGGCACCAGACAACACCCACCCACCCACACACACACACACATACACACACACACACACACACACACCAATCCCTACCACCTCCTCCATCTTTGCTCTGCTGAGCTGTGTTTTCAAATAGAGCAGCAGAGCAACTGGAAAAAAAAAACCGATGAAGCGTTACCCCACTTCCAAACAGGAATTAACCTCCCCAGCAGTGGCGTTCTTTAATGGGGGGAGCTGGTGTGCTCCACCCCAGGTGCTGAGTGGGCGCAGGGGCGCGGCAGCAGAGCTCGGGGCTGCGCAGAGCGGTGCGGCACCGGAGCCCGGCTGGCGCGTCCCCCCGAAGCAGCGCGCCCACTCGGCGCATACCCGGCCTCCGGAGGCTCCACTCCGAAGGCTGGGGATAAGCCCTCCTTAGAGCGACCGCCCAGTTCAGCGGTCGAGGGCTTTATGAGAAAGCCGAACGCGTCGCCGGCTTTTATATGGGTTCTGCGCATGCGCAAAGCCGGCGACGCGTTCGGCTTTCTCATAAAGACCTCAACTGCCGAACTGGGCGGTCTCTTTGAGGAGGGCTTGTCCCCGGCCTTCAGAGCGGAGCCTCCGGAGGCCAGGGATGCGCCGAGTGGGCGCTCAGCCCCGAGCCCGGCTGCTTGGGGGGGCGCTCCAACCCCCGCCCCCCCAGGCACCGGGAGGGCTGGGAACGCCACTGCTCCCCAGCCCGATCTGCAAGAACTTCTGCATGAACAGTATGGGTTTTCCCACTGAGCTGCAGTCTCTCCATAGGGGAAGCTATTTTATAACAATGGCACCACTCCAGAAGGGTCCCTGCCCTCGGACAACCTTGAGTCCCCATGGAACTAGCTGGATGCCAATGGAATTCTGTGTCCCTCTATCAAAGCCATTGATATCAGGACTTTTGATTTCATGGTCTTTCTTGAGGTGTCAAGACCAGAACTGAACACTCTCCTCTAACAAAAACTTTTTCTTAATACCTGGCAGGATGGGCAAACGGCCTCCCACGGCTTCCTCATAATAAGATCCCATTAATGGAGCTCAGCATGGTGTTGGCGCCCTTTGCTATAAGACGGTCCTGCTGACTCATGCTCAGTTCGCCATCTGCTATCTCGTTACTCCAGACAGATGGCTGCAAAACTGCCCAGTTTCGGCATCACTTTCGTTTCTGCGTCACTGTTCTTCCTGAGTTTTACTCAGCCCCCAACGCCCAGCCTTTGTTTCTCCTTCCTTAAAACAGTGCATTTACCAGGTTGAATGGGTCCGTCATGTGTGATCTCCAGGGTTGCTATTAATTCTATTTTGTGGTGCACCTGGGGAGCCAGGAGTAGGAAGGTTGTTAAGCTCTTAGGTCTTCGGTGAAAGGCAAATCCTGCCACCACAAAAGCCTGACTTTGACAGATGGTATTTCTCCCTTTACATGGCTGCTTTCCTTTCGTTCAGATTAGGAGACAGATCTGACAATATTTATCCCACCACCATTTGTTTACAAAGATGGGTGCCCGGAGCCTATGATTTGTAGTCTCCTGACAGGTTCAGAAAAAAAAAATGTGTCAACTTTCTTTCTGGATCTCTGCAATTATTATTTTTCTCTCAAGGCACTTTTGGAGAGAGAGAGAGAGAGAGAGAGAGAGAGAGAGAGAGAGAGAGAGAGAGGCACACACCGAGCAGCACAATTTATATACCATCAGCCAGGCTGTACTTAGTATGGAGAATTCCCAAATGGAAGAAGGACTTGAGATGACTGTACAAATCAGTAACGGGGATGCAATTCAAGTGGGAAGAAGGACTGAAGAGCAAGCTTGCCCTGCTTGAAAAGTGCTATCCCATTTCATTGGGCATTTGAATCTGAATCCAGGTCAAAATGGATTTTCTTATCTACCCCTGACTCTAGACTTCCCTGCCAGGGCTCCCATTTCTGCAAGGAGAAGGGGGAATTGCTGTGGGGAGAACAGAGTACTCATTTGACAGCATGGTCTTCTTGCCTACATGACCCCAGGCCTTAAAAGGATGCTTCTAAGCATGCTCTCTGGAGCACAATTTCCTGCTGGAATAATGGGATTTGTAGTTTTCTCTGCACAGTCAGAACTACTAGTCCCATGATATCTGTTTAGTCAGTCCTCCCTGCCACTGGTTGGTTACCCCCCCTTTTTTTTTGCTTGTTGGTGGGGAGGGGGGACAGAATGACTGGGGAAGGAAAGGAAAAACCCAAGAGAATAAATTGGCATTTTGCAAATATTTCTGCTGAATGCTTCCAATATCCATCCAAATGGTCTTTGAGATGAGGTGGGGCAGGGTCTGTGTTAGTTCACACGTCATGAGTACAGTGGACAATAGTGTAACTAGGGTGGAGCGCGTGGTTCAGTCGAACCAGGAGCCCACCCTGCGGGGGCGGCGCGCACCCGTGCCCGACTCGGACACTCGAGTCTCCGAGTCGGGCCAGCCCCCTCAGTTGGGAGAGCCGGCTGGGGACGTCCTCCCCGGCCGGCTGCCCGGGGCCTTCTGAGGAAGGCCCGCGCGAGAACGGTATTTACACCATTCTTTTCGCGCATGCTCAGACTGTTACTGAGGGAAAAGGGCAGCCCTTTTCCCTCAGTAACAGTCTGAGCATGTGCAAAAAGAATGGTGTAAATACCGTTCTCGCGCGGGCCTTCCTTAGAAGGCCCCGGGCAGCCGGCCGGGGAGGACGTCCCCGAGCCGGCTCTCCCAATTGAGGGGGCAATTGAGGGGGCGCCCGGAGTGGCGACCCAGGTCGCCCCCTCCGGAGCGCGCCGCCCCGCCCTCCGGAGCGCACCGCCCCGCCCTCCGGAGCGCGCTGCGGCCTATCGGCCGCGGCGCTATTTAATTATAGGCGCTTGAACCAGGCGCTAGAAGAGGCTGTTACGCCGCTGACAGTGGACCCCTGCTGTCCGTGGATCCTGCACCTGCGGATTAACACAGATACAGGGCTCCACTGTAAAACTAAAAAAAGAAAAAGAAAAAAAGGTTAAAACGCAGTTTGCTTACCTTTTAGATGCAAAACACTGTGCGTTCTTCCTTTAACAAACTGAAATTGTTAAACCTCTTCCAGGTTGCACGACTCCTCCCCTCCCAAAATAGCTCCAGAATGCATTGCATTGCAATGCATTCTGGAGTGAACTTGGAAGAGGGGAGGGGGGAGTTGCATGACCCGGAAGAGGCTTCTAGAGTGCAATTTCAGCTTGTTAAAGGAAGAATACGCAGCGGTTTGCAGTAAAAGCTAAGAGCGCTGGTGGGGCACTTCAGCAGAGGGCACTGAGCAAGTGAGCAGCACAAAGGCAGGATATTTCTGCCACATATTGGGGAACATAACAGGTTACATTCAAATTTCTCTGCTTCTGAGCTGCCCAGAGTCATGTGGTTGGCTCCTATTGAAGACAGAATGCTTGACCAGCTGGCTGTTGGGACTGATCCAACATAGGCAGCCATTTACATTCTTATGAGGAAGCTGACAGTGTGTGAGCACCACAACCCCCTTTTCCAGATTTAATCAGAAATTCTGTGCCAATCCTGGGGTGAACAAAGCTGTGACAGGTTAAGGTCACAATGACAGGTTGTGGTATGGTTGTGCTCTCTTTTGTACGTCTGCAGAAGATGTGTCGGTATTCACTTTGAAAGGAGCATACCTGACACTGCTGGAGAAGTACTGAAACACCCTTGCTTTGCTAAATAATTATATGATTGTGGTGCTCCTTGGTGACCTTTTGTTTTCTAGGCTGCTGCTTCTTCTCCCTGTCGTTTTCCTTCTTCCCCATGACAGCTGGCGCAGCAGTGTCAGTCGTCGCACTTTGTCGACCAGCATCTGTGATGTCATCGCTTTAGATGTGTCATTGTGGAGTCTTCAGCAAAATCAAGAGGGTTGTCATGAGAGCAACACGGGGGAGAAGAGCAGCACTGAGATGGCACTGAGATGACATTTAGCGCAAGGAGCTGCTTTGCGACATGTGTGAGAATGAAGCCAAACTGAAGTGAGCTGCTTGGGCTCAGCTCTCGACAAGACCTGTTGCTGGAGAGAGGCAGGCAAAGCTACGTTCCGAGACCTGTCGAGCCAGTGACTCTGGAAGAGAAGTTCCTTCACATCTTTGGAGGATTATTTTTCACGTTGGTAACGAGCCTTCATTTGGTTAGATTGCCAATCTGCAGTGCACTTGGCTGTCATCTCAGGGTATAATTTGTAATTAGGAAGGAAAAGAAAATGACTCCTCTGAGTACACAGCATAATCGTTGTTATGCTCTTCTTAATGTATCATGAAACAAGACGCAAGGGCTGTTGTACTATAAACATGCTTGAGTCATATTAGGCACCCAAGGGTAGGATTCTGAGGAGCAAGTGAGGAAAATACTGAGCCCAAACCACAGACTACACCAAGTGCCATTGTAATGCGTGAATGATTGGGTGAATGTGGAATGGAGCTGAAGAGCCAAAGAAGAGCCAGAGAAGATGGAGAACTCGCAATGCCTGCTGGGAACTGTTTAATTTGCATTGAAAGCGAGAAATTCCGAGACCCTGACTGCCAGTGCCTACATGATTGTTTAAAGAACAAGAGGAATGTTATGTTCCCCTTTCCAAGGATGGTACAGGCTGGAAGAGCCAGGAAGACGTGAGGCAACTGATAAGGAAAGGGTCTGGAGTTTATCAAAGTGACGACAGAGTAACCCTCCTCCCTACACTGACGAGAGATGCCTGCTTGAAAGACGAGAAGGCGGGTACGAAAGACAGAAGGAGAAGAAATCTTTAAAAGCAGAAGAAAGAAACTTACAAAGTGTGTTCCAGCTACCACAGCAGCTTGAGCTCCCCCATCCCTCCTTGGGTGGGTAAGTGTGCAAGGATTGTGTGATTGTGTGAGTGAAAGAGAGCTCTCTCTTGATTCTTGGTTTTTGTCTGTCTTGTCTAAAATAAATGTTACATGCATAGTGTCTTTAAATCCAAATTTGGTGTCCTGGGTGTCTGTGTCAAACCTCTGGTGCGGGGGTGCTACAAGAAGGGAGGTAGGGCTCTGCTGCACTCTCCTAGGAAAAAGAACAACCCCCCCCTCCTTCCAGACAGTTGGAAGGGGAAGGTAACACCATCTGCAGAGAATACCTGTGTCCAAGTTCTCTGTGTGTGCCAAATGATGTGCAGAAGAGTGGGGCATGCATCTACAATGCTACTGCCACACACACACACACACACACACACACACACACACACACACACACACACACACACGAATTTGCCTTTTTCATTGCTGCAGCCCACAGTGTTCCATGTTTCCATGAATGCTTCCAATGTCTACTGTACTGGCCAGATGTTGCAGTTGTGAATTCCAAAACTTATTTGTGTGTCTTGTGTATTCTTGCTCCGCTACAAGAGAACTGATTGTATTGTTCCACTTTTCTTGGGGGGGGGGGGGGGAAACAGTGCTTTAATTATCAGCACAAAGATGCAGTGCATTTGAATTTGGCTTCTGACTTTGTTCTTCCCTTTAGTATTTTTCTCCAGTTAATGAGTTTCCCGACACCTTCCCTTAATAAGTTCCTGTTTAGTTTGCCCTTAGAGATCCACGCTAATTTCGACTTTTCAGAATGCAAAAATTGTCATGACTGTTTCTCGCAAGCTAACTGACCTGCTGATTACTGATAAAAAGAAATGTAGGCCCAGTGCATTCATCACCTTAATTAATTTAATTGCTTCATTAAGACTGCTTGCACCAGGATACTGGATGGAAAGACACACTACTTGCGGCAGAAGATCTTGCCGAAAAGGATAATACAGCGGTTGTAAAATAATGAACTTCCAAATTAAAAGAAATGATTAGACAAATACAAATATTATTATGTAGAGAGCTAGAGGGTTCTCTGAGTACTAAGGGAATTTTGGAGCAATAATAATTGTCTAATTATAGTGGCCACAATTCAGCACAGGCATACTTCCTGAAGTCTCCTTGGAACAGGAAGCTTCAGTGATGCATCCTTTTAGCTCTGGTGCTGGTGAAGCGGCAACTGTTGACAACACTGCTTCAAGAATTGAAGAAGACCTCCGATGGATCATGCCAAAGGAACATTGGCAGCACAATCGTAGACTGGCAGAGTGCCATTCTGCCAATCTAGGGGGGTCACAAATTTGCTGTAAAGCACGTTTGTGGCACCCTGGGAGTAAGCGGTGCTACTGCTCCTTCCACCCAGATCCAATGGAGTGCTTGCCGGTGAAGGTGAGTTCCCCACTGGGTGATGGAGGGACGGGGGGAGGGTGGGTTCCGGGGGGAGGGGATTGGTCGGCTGGGCCCAAGAAGGGAGGGATCGGTGGCAGTGGTTCTGGAATGTGAGCCAGCAAAATAGCTGGCACACATTCAAGTATACCCATCGGGGCAACTGGGGCTCTACTCGGGGTAAGGGGGCAAACATCTCCTCCAGCTGCGCCAGTGCTGGGTCCTATCTGGCTAGGATGTGGCATGGGCTCTATGTCCACGCCTCAGCCTAGCTAGCTAGGATTGGGCTGCCCATCTAGTATTCTTGTCAGTGGTGTGGTGGCAAATTTTGAAGTGCAGGCGCTCACCATAACACCCTTCAGGAGCTCACCAACACACCCCAGAGCCATGTATTCAGTAGAATTTACACCTAGGTTTGCCTAGGATTGTAGCTGGACAGCCCAACCCTATCTAAATCCCCCGCCCTGTACCAATGGAGCATGTACGGGGGGGGGTAGTTGGAGAGGTTTCTGCAAGGAAAGCCTCCACCACCGCCATGGGTCTCCTAAGGTCAATATCTGCAGTTTCACAGGTGTAAGTCCAAGGCATGTAATGATGGCAGAAAGGGAGAGGGAAGGGGCTAGGATATGAGCACATGTGAGTGCTGCCAATCCTGCCCTGGTCCGCCTCCCTCCCCACCTTCGGTGTCACCCAGGAACTCTCTCGTTCCTCCCCTCCCCACCCTGTTCTGTCCCTGCTGCCCATTGGACTCACCTTTCACAGTTCAACAGTGGGCCTCAAATTGATAAAAATGGCTGCTGGTGGCACACTGTGCGCACTGCTGCAAACAATGTTACAACTGCAGAGCTCTCTTCCACTGTCGTAAACCTCTCCGCCTAGTGGCCCAATCCTGGATCGTCTTGGGCCATTAGTATAACATGAACTACATACTGTGTCCCAGGTAGCCCTTGGAAAAGACAATGGCCTAGACCAGGGGTGGCCAAACCTGCGTAAGAGCCACATGTAATAAACTTAAGGTGTCTGAGAGCCGCAGTCTTTAAGAAGCATTTAAATTCTTAAATATATTTACACACCATGGACACTAAAAGTATGTTTAATCCAGTGGACTCTCAGTTTATACCCGATAAATAATTATAAAGCTTGAAACTTTCTTATTTCCAGTAACTGTGATGCACAAAGGAGCTCAGTCAACATATTTCTGAGAGCTGCACATTATACGTCAAAGAGCCGCATGTGGCTCAGGAGGAGTTACAGTTTGGCCACCCCTGGCCTAGACATTACCATAGACCTGTAGGCATTTTTCTCAATTTGTATCCTGCTGATCCATCTTCTCAGCCCAGTTTATAACAGCCCTTGACCAAAGTTTCAAGCACCTGTTTCAAGAACAGACCTCAGTGTTCCAGCTGGTGACATCACTGTAGGGGATGTCCTGGAGTTCTGCTCCCCCTCGACTGTACCCCTAATTCTGTCACAAAAATGGCCAGCCAGATGCCTGTAGGATGCTTATAAAGCAGGGAATTAAGTCAACAACCCTCTCTCCTTATCTGCCTCCAGCATTTGATATTTGTACTGCATATTGTCAATTGATATATTTGTATATGTATATGAATTACATATTGAAATATGGAATTTCTGTCTTGCTATCATGGTTAATCACTGTTGATGTGCCTATAATTAGAGGTGTGAATTAGAAATCCGTTCACTAAAATGAATGAATTTGAAGCTACAGGGAAGTAGATTTATGCTAGACTCAGGGATGAAATTCTTGGCAATAAGAGCTGTGCAGCACTGGAACAACCTTGGGCAGTAGTGAACTCTCCCTCACTGGAGGTATTCAAGCAGAGCTGCATGGCCACCTATCAGGGATGTTATAGTTGTCTGGACTGAGGGGGTTGGACTAGATTACCTCAAAGGTTCCTTCCAACTCCAGTATTCAATGCTTCTAAGGATCTAACAGCCCATTCCAACCCAAGTGCTAAGCAGCCCAAGTCAGACCTAAAGTCAGCCTAAGTCATTTAGGTCAAAGTTAGGTCTGGAATGCAACCATTTAGGGCGAAGTTAGGTCAAAGTTAGGTCGAAGTTACGACCAACGGACTAAGAACAGCCCATTCCAACCCAAGGGCTAAGCAGCACAAGTCAGACCTAAAGTTGACCTAAAAGTGGGCGGAACATGGGCGGACCGTGGGTGTAACGGGGGCGGAGACCAATTAACGTTGGATTCCAGACCCTGGCAAGCACAGACACGCCCCCTCCAACACAAATGCTGACACAAAATTTAGGTCGACCAAAAAGGTGGACCCAAATTCGAGGAGACCCATAGGAGCCATTTTACCTTACCTAAGCCAGCCCTCTCCTGAAAATTTCTAACACCCTACTCCTGAGTTAGGTCAGAGTTAGGACGGAGTTGGGCCTGCTAGGTCTGGAAACCGACAGAGTTATGCCTAAGATAGGGAGCCTATCAGCACCCAGCCCCACCCAGCCTCATTCCCACAAAAGCCCAGCCCCAGACCTCCAGTCACTCTCTCTCTCTCTGAGCACGTGGTGTGGGGTTCTGTCCCTCATAGCCACAAAGTGGGACTTTGTCGGTGGAGGGCAAAATTCAGAAACATCCCACTTCTCTCTTCTCCTCTCTGCCTCCCTCTAGGGCAGAGAGGGCTGTTCTGGCTGTGGCCAACCTGTTTACAGCTGTGCCTGGGCAGCTGCCTCCATGCAAGTGTTTGCTAACCCATGTCTTTCTCCCAGCCCCTCTCCCCCCCCCCCACAGGCAACAACACCAGCAGGTAAGAGCAGGGTTTGTGCTGACATGTGTTCTGACATCTGCCTCTTTGCATTTAGAAATATAGGAAGGATACATGCCTCTTTACCAATGTGTTGTCTCATAGCTGTCTGCATAGCCTGCCATGACATGCCTCTCTACCAATGTGTTGTCTCATAGCTGTCTGCATAGCCTGCCATGACATGCCTCTCTACCAATGTCTTGTCTCATAGCTGCCTGCATAGCCTGCCATGACATGCCTCTTTACCAATGTGTTCTCATAGCTGCCTGCTTTGCCTGCTATGATATATAGGATACATGCCTCTTTAGCACTGTTGTGTCTGATTGCTGCCTGTAGTCATGTGAGCAGACAATGCCACAAGTGTGGAACTGTTAGCCTTATGTAGACACCAGCTGTTTCCCCCCCCCCTTTTCTCCACAGGGTCTACTGACAGGTCAGTAGTGCTAGGTTTGCCATGGTTGTGACCCCCAAGTTGTGTTGTTGTCTCTCTCTTTGACCCTTTCCCCTTACAGGATCATGCTCTCCTTACACCCAGGTAAGCAGCTCAGACCATGCTATGTGTGTCACACATATCAGCTGTGTTTTATTTCTCTCCCTGCAGGCTTTTGCAACCGACACACTGGCTTGTCTTCAATGGTGACTGCTTCCACATACCAGCTGACATGTAACTCCCCCTTGTTTTTTGTCTCCGCAGGAACGTCCACTATCACCTACCTTCCTGGGAGCACCCCTGGGCCTGCAGTCTGGTTGCCCCACTGTCGTCTGCCTCGATGCTGCCAGAGGTCAGGGAGCCAGCCCTGCAACCCTCCTCAGCTGCCGGCGCTGCTGCTGCTCCACCTCCCTGGCTGTTGTTCTTGCTGCCCCTCCCCTTTCTATGGAGCAGGCTGTGGTTCCACAGGGGAAGAGCCTGCATGTCCAGGTCCATGGGGCAGGTGTGCTGCTGCTGCTTTCTGATTGGCTGCTGTGACTACCCCTGGCAGCCTCGCCTGATCATCTCTGCTAACGTTCCAGAACAATAAAGATGCCCCTTGGGCAGAGCCCCAGTGAAACATATGTGCCCAGTGTTTACACAAGCATTGCCCCACACACACACAGACAGCCCCCAGCACTGAAGCCCCTACATGAGTCCCAGCCAGGGACTGCCACGGCCTTCCCTGGGAGAACCCAGCAGGGGTGCTGCGCGACCCCCACGGCACAGAGGGGAGGGGGGAGTCAGGGGGGCCTCTCAGGCAGGCAAACAGTGACAGCCAGGCCGTCCGCCCGTAATGAAGGCGCTTCCGTCGAAGGTCTGCCCGTAATGAAGGCGCTTCTGTCGAAGGTCTGCCCGTAATGCAGGCGCTTCCGTCGAAGGTCCGCCCGTAATGCAGGCGCCTCTGTCGAAGGTCTGCCCGTAATGCAGGCGCCTCCGTCGAAGGTCCGCCCGTAATGCAGGCGCCTCCGTCGAAGGTCCGCCCGTAATGCAGCCACTTCCGCCCAAAGTCTGTCTGCATAAGAGGCGTCTGTTTGTGCATCACCTTCATCTGCGGAGCGCCCCCTGTGTCCCTATCGGTCTCTGTAGACCCCTCTCTCGGAATCTGTCTCCCACCAGCCTTGTTGTCTGTCTGTCTGTCTCTGACCCACCCATGCCCCTCCCCAGCACCCCCTGTCTGCCTGCCTGTGTGTCTGCCTCTCCTCCCACTCCCTGATGATGGCTGCTGGCCACCCCCCACCCTGCTAGAGCGCCTGCCGTGAGGCGCCGTCGTCGCCCCATCTGGGGGTGTGATGAGCTGTGTGAGCCCTTCACGCTCGCAGCAGACAAGCCCAAGGCATCTCTTGGTCTTGGCTGGGGCACAGAGCAGCAGGCACGCCGGGATGCCTTCTTTGTGGGCATTGCCCCGGCCTTGGAGGCCCAGGGCTTCAGGTAGCGCACGGGCGAGTCATGTCAGAGGCAGTTCCAGTCCTCATGAGACCCCCCTTGTGTGTGACGTTCCCACCCCCTCCCCTTCCCTTCCCTCCCCCGCTCACCCCCCAGTGCAGCCTCAACGTGGCTTGGGGGTGGCATCGCCTTCTGCAGGAGGGAGGGGACGGCCACTCTCCCCTGCAGCAGGTGGCTGATGCACAGGGTGCCCTGTGGCGGCTGGGCTCAGGCACCTCGCTCACCTGTCACCTGCCCTGCGCCCACCACATGACTGGCGCAACCCCCCTGCCTGCGGTCAGCCCCTTTGCGACCGGGCTGCGACAGACCCTGCGGCAGCTGCCATGGATGGACGCTGACACATGCAGACAGAGGCCTGCACATGTCTGAGCCAGACACGGAGCCTGGAGAAGAGCCTGCCTGCCTGGGAGGTAAGTGTTGCCTGGATCCTGGGGTGGTGCTGGGCCACAGAAACTGCAGCCTGCCTAACTCAGGTATAACTCTGACCTACCTCAGGCATAACTTCTGCCTAACTTAGGCTGCACTTAGGCCACACTTATGCCTGACTTGGAGAGGAGTTGGGTTGGAATGGGCTGTAAGAGGATCAGAATGCAGAGTGAAGTGGCTGGGTGGGTAGTGGGCCAGAGGGGGCAGGCGGACAGGTGGACAGGCATGGGGCAGTTGCACCCCTCATCATTCACCACTTGCCTCCAGCCCACCACTGAAAGCAGCACCTTCAATCAGCCTCATAGCTGGAGTGGCCCTGCTAGGATCCCATGATGAGAGTTGCCATTGATCGGATTCCATATCAAGCAATGACATTCAAGGTGCAGTGGGAGGTTCTTGCTCAAATGACAGCCCGATCCTGCTTAACTGTAGGCCAGCAGAGCTCTCACACTGCCAACCGAAGGAGTCGCAAAAGTGCCATAAAGCACGTTTGCGGCTCCTCTGGAGTAAGCGGCGCTGGTGCAGAGGCCAGCACTGCTTACTCCATCACCTACCTGGACCCGCGCCAGCTGACACAGGTAAGGAACGCGCCAGTCGGCGCAGGGGCGTGGGAGGGTGGACTGGGGTGGCAAGGGAGGGGGCCATTGGTTGGCCTGGTCTGGGAGGGGGTGGGGATATCGGCAGTGTGCTCCGCCATATTCCCGTCCTCGTCCTGGGCCAGCCTTACATGGCCTCCCCGGACGTGCGCCAGATCCAGAGATGGTGTGCATCCGAGGAGGCCCATTGGGGCTTATACCTGGGGAAGGGGTTCCCCCAAGGTGAGCCCAGGCTGCACCGGTGTGGCCTGCATCTTATGCAGGATGCAGTGGCTGGCCATTTTGGCTGGCCGCCGCGACTTGTGCAGGGTTGCGCTGTAAATCATCTAAGGAATTTTAAGGAAAGCAACACAACTTTGGATAAGAAACGTGACATATCTCAGGTTGAATTT
This sequence comes from Plestiodon gilberti rubricaudatus, assembly GCA_026170595.1. Lineage (NCBI taxonomy): Eukaryota > Metazoa > Chordata > Lepidosauria > Squamata > Scincidae > Plestiodon > Plestiodon gilberti. The sequence continues at coordinate 11,252,200 of JANXHW010000001.1, forward strand.
CACACTTCCTAAGGTTGCCTCTTGTTCATAGACTGTAAGACTTTGGGGCAGACACCTGTCTTTTTCACTTTCTTGTGAAGTGCAATGTACATTGATGGAGCAATAATAATCATAATAATAACAGCAACATTTGAGGTTCCTGTTTCAGGCAAAAATGCCTGAGGACGGTCAACAAATCTAAAAGAGTCTTTGCAAGGACTGATAAATGTTTGTTTTTTTTTGAGGGGGGGGGATTCCACATCCATCTTTTGCTAGTAGCCTGGGGATTTGGGGGCAGGATGTGGGTGAGGATACAGAGATGGTTCAGTAGTATAAAGGAATTAGGAATGCAATATTTTTGGAGTTAAGGTTGTTCCAGTAGCTCAACAGATTGCAGATTTCAAGAACATTTGGGTGGTGAACCTTGAACGTTTGAAACTCAAATATTTGAAACACTGCCAATGCTCTCTAGGTGCAATTTCTGGAAAAAGCCTGTATTCTCTTTCCAATATTGCCAAATATGAACAGAACACGTTCATGTTTAATAAAAACGTATGGACAAGCAAAATAAATGTGCTGACTAGAGGCTAAATTATGTGTGTGACCGCTCTATTTACTTAAATATAGAGGAGAAGAATGTGAACAGAAAAGATTCTTGAAATCTTGATGAAAGGTCCACTTCACACACAGATCCCGTCTGTTTCATATGCCCTCTCCCATTGTACAGAAAACCTTCAAAGTGAAGTAGGGGTTTACCTGTGTAACTACCTATTCAGGTACACCTTTCAGGAGCAGCGAGTGGCCTCACTGGGACGAAGTGGCTCACTGGGACAAAGAGGCAAGGTAAAAAAGACACAGCGAGTTAAGCAGCTGGGCGAGGAGAAGGTAAGTGAACTCTCTCAGTTGTGCAGCTTTGTCTAACTTTAATTTACCATTAACTGTAAAGGACTTGGTTAAAGCTACCTTAAGCTACCTTAAAACTTAAGATAGAACTAAGCCTAGCTAAGAACTAAGCCTAGCTAAGTAGAACTAAATATAACCTGAGGAGGGGAATTTTAAGGTCCAGAAGCTAGGACACAGGCACAGAAGCTAGGTGGGGAAATTAAATAGATTCAAATAAACAAACAAGCACCTATCTAAAAGACAGGGGCAGAAACTGGACAAGCCTGGGAGCTGATTCTAAGGCGAATTGCAGTTCAAATCTAAACAGGTCTAATCTGAGTAAAACCAGTGTGTACTTGAGAGTAAAAGCCCAGGGCAGAGACCTGAGTCTACTTTAGAGTAGGAGTTCAAAACAAAACAGGAGGCTACAAGAAGGGGAGAAAGCAAGCTAAACTACACCTTAAGCAGAGTTAAACTTAAGCAGAATTTAAAACTTACACTGTATAGCAGGCCAGATGTAGCCATCCCAGATACGCCCGGCACTCGGCCGGGACTGGGGGCGTGGCCGGGGGCGTGGCTGGGGGGCGGGGATGTCCTCCCTCGAGGCTGAGAGCTTTCCGGAACAGCCCGAGTGAACTCGGGCTGTTCCGGAGAGCTCCCAGCCTCGTTGCGTATTTGCGCGACGCTGGGAGCTCTCCGGAATGGCCCGAGTAAACTCGGGCGGTTCCGGAGAGCTCCCAGCGTCGCGCAAATAGGCGCGCGAGACTAGAGATCAAAACTGAGACGCGCTGCAGCTGGCAGCACAGTCTCGGAAGAGCTCCGGCCCGCCGCGATGCAGCCGGCAGGCTGGGGCCAGGACAAAGAGACAGCTCGGGGGGGATGGGGGAACGAAGGGGGCGTCGCCGGGACAATCCCGGTCATTTCCAGGAAGATGGTAAGCCTAGCCAGATGTGGCTCAGGAACCATAGCAACATACATTCCTGCCAGCTAAGTAGGTCAGATGTAAATTGAGGCAGCAGCAGGAACAATAGCAACAGGAATTTCCTGCCAGTAAACCCCATCAGGCCCTCCCCCCTTAGAAGCCAATCTTTTCAAACTTTCAGGTAGGCAGGGGGAGGAGCTACACAACAGTTTAAATCTGGGGCTGGTTTGCGAGTGAGCCCTTTCAGGAGCAGCGAGTGGCCTCACTGGGACGCAGTGGCTCACTGGGACAAAGTGGCAAGGTAAAAAAGACACAGCGAGTTAAGCAGCTGGGCGAGTTTGGCAGCGGGGCGAGGAAGCCAGGCCCCATGCACTGCCCGGCACTTCTCCCCTGTGGAGAGGTGAGAGGGAGAGCTCCAACAACCTTGAAGAGAGGACAGCTCCAACAACATTAAGGTACCCAAACTTTGATAAATCCATAACTTACACTCAAAAGCTATGCAGTCAGACATCCAGCAGAGGGGTGGGGGCTACCCAGTGTTTTGCACTGAGTGTCACATGTATGACTATCTGCCTCTTGGGCACAAGTCATGGGTGTGTGCTCGGTGCAAAGAGCTCCAGGCTCTCAGGGAACGGGTTCGCTCCCTTGAAGCCACGGTTGCTGACCTGGAGAAGCAGAGACAGGTAGAGAGGAACCAGGGTGAGACTTCTAGGGACGTGGAGGCATCATCCCACCCTCAGTTGGCCAGCTCCTCAGTTGCCAGGAAAGGGAGTCTCAGGGCTGGAGGACATCGCTCTGGAAAAGAGGGAAACAATCCCACAGTGGGGACCCCTACTTCAGGTGATGGGCCTGTATCCAGTCGCACTATGGATACTCCTCTGGGGAGGGGGGAAGGGGTCTTCTTGTCGTGGGTGACTCTATAGTCAGGAACATAGAGAGGGGGGTCTGTGACGGATGTGAGGACCGCATGGTGACTTGCCTACCTGGTGTGAAGGTTGTGGACATCACCTCTCGTCTAGATAGGCTGGTAGAGAGTGCTGGGGAGGAGGTAGCGGTTGTGGTGCATGTTGGCACCAACGACGTGGGGAAATGTAGCCGGGCGGTCCTGGAGGCCAAATTTAGGTTGCTAGGTAGGAAGCTCAAATCCAGGACCCCAAAGGTAGCGTTCTCAGAAGTGCTACCTGTTCCACGCGCAGGGCCAGCTAGGCAGGCGGAGCTCAGGGGTCTCAATGCGTGGATGAGACACTGGTGTCGGGAGGAGGGGTTTAGGTTTGTTAGGCACTGGGGAACGTTTTGGGACAAGCCAGGCCTGTACAAGAGGGACGGGCTTCACTTGAACCAAAACGGAACCAGACTGCTGGCGCGTAACATTAAGAAGGTGGCAGAGCAGCTTTTAAACTGACTCCTGGGGGAAAGCCGACAGGAGCCAAGGGGCATCCGGTTCGGAACTCCTCATCCCTAGGGAATGAGGGTGCAGAGGATGGGGAACAGTCAAGTAATAACAGAATAAGAATTGGGAGTGGTAGCGTGATGGGACATGACAGCCAGTCTAGCAGGACAGAAGACTGCAGGAATAAAGGTGCAAACATGCAGCCCTTCTGCAAACATGCAGCGAACCCGTGGATATTATATATCTTAATTTTCAGAAGGCGTTTGACACAGTCCCTCATGAAAGGCTCCTGAGAAAACTCCACAGTCAGGGAATAAGAGGGCAGGTCCTCTTGTGGATTAGGAACTGGTTGAAGACCAGGAAACAGCGAGTGGGAGTCAATGGGCAATTTTCACAATGGCGAGAGGTGAAAAGCGGTGTGCCCCAAGGATCGGTCTTGAGACCGGTGCTTTTCAACTTATTCATAAATGACCTGGAGTCGGGGATAGGCAGTGAGGTGGCCAAGTTTGCAGATGACACTAAACTTTTCCGGGTGGTGAAGACCAGCAGGGATTGTGAAGAGCTCCAGAAGGATGTCTCCAAACTGGGAGAATGGGCAGCAAAATGGCAGATGCGCTTCAATGTAAGTAAGTGCAAAGTGATGCACATCGGGGCAAGAAACCAAAATTTCACATATACGCTAATGGGTCCTGAGTTGTCTGTGACAGATCAAGAGAGAGATCTTGGGGTGCTGGTGGACAGGTCGATGAAAGCGTGGACCCAGTGTGCGGCGGCTGTGAAGAAGGCCAATTCCATGCTCGGGATCATTAAAAAGGGATTGAGAATAAAACGGCCAATATCATTATGCCGTTGTACAAATCGATGGTAAGGCCACATCTGGAGTATTGCATCCAGTTCTGGTCACCACACCTCAAAAAGGATATAGTTGAATTGGAAAAGGTGCAGAAAAGAGCGACCAGAATGATTCGTGGGCTGGAGCACCTCCCTTATGAGGAAAGGCTACAGCGTCTGGGGCTTTTCAGCCTAGAAAAAAGGCGCCTGAGGGGGGACATGATTGAGACGTATAAAATTATGCATGGGATGGAGAGAGTGGATAGAGGGAAATTCTTCTCCCTCTCGCACACCACCAGAACCAGGGGACATGCACTAAAATTGAGTGGAGGGAGAGTTAGAACAGACAACAGAAAATACTTCTTTACCCAGCGTGTAATTCATCTGTGGAACTCCTTGCCACAGGATGTGGTGATGGCACCTGGCCTTGATGCCTTTAAAAGGGGTTTGGACAGATTCATGGAGGAAAAGACCATCACAGGTTACATGCCATAAGCAACCTCCTGGTTTTAGAAGTGGGTTTTCTCTGTGCCAGGTGCCCTTGATTATCAACGGGAAACAGGTTATCTTGTTGTCTTGTGCTCCCTGAGGCATCTGGTGGGGCCACTGTGTGATACAGGAAGCTGGACTAGATGGGCTTTTGGCCTGATCCAGCAGGGTTCTTCTTATGTTCTTATGTTTATGTTCTTATTACCCTCCCCACTAACACAATTCATCCTCTAGAGGTGCAACAAATATCCATTATTTCCATTTAGGCGAAATTGCATATTTGTTATTTGCAAGCAAGTGTCCCAAGGAAAGCAATGAGTTTTGAGCAATGACTGAATCTGCAAACAGTTAAAACTGGTGTCTTATTGCACAGGATGTTATATGATTCATTCCCCAATCTTATCCCCCACCAGTTTATGCGATGCGGGTGCGTTGGGGAGAATGATCAGAAGATCTCCCTGAGGTAAGGAAACTTTTGTTCCCTTACTTCCAGGTAGGCCCCTGATAGCCTATGGGTCTCCTCAGACCTATGCCAGCTGGTTAGCTGGTGTTAAGTCCGAAGAGAGTAACGAGGCAGCGCAGGCTGAAATTGTGAGGATAGAACCTGGCACCGGTGTTTGCCGCTGAGATCTGCCCCCTTCGTCCATGTCCCGGCCTCCTGCCATCCCCCTGAACTGCCCTCCCCCTCCCCGCCCACAACAGAGGCGTTTCTACGGTGGGGGCAGTACTGTAAGTTGCGCTCCGTCGTAGTCCTCGTTTACAAACCGGAACGAGGAGGCCCCGCCCCCTCGTCCTTGGAGCCATTCCGTGTGGTAAAGGCAACGGGCAGGGAGTCTCCTGCACAGTGCCTTCACCACACGGATTGGCTCTGAGGACGAGGGGGCGGGGTCCCCTCATTCTGGATTGTAAACGGGGACTAGGACGGGGCGCAACTTACAGTACCGCCACCACCCACAAAACACCCCCAGGGCCTACCTGCTCCAGTGCAGTTTGCCGGCTGTGGGAGCACTCTCCTTCCGCCACTTCGCAGTGGCGGCTCGGAGTGCCCCACCAACAGCACACTGTGTGTACTGTCACAAAGCCATTTACAAGGGTGGGATTCCGTCCCACTGACATATGGCAGCCCATAGGAATGGGGCTGTCAGTCAATGATACATGATAGAGAAAGGGTTGCAGTAGCCCTGCACCATGCAAGTTCGAGCCATTCAAATGGGGGCTGGTTACAAGGAATAGCAAGTCGATCATCTGTTTGAATTGGAAATTGCCATGAACAACAGCTATGATCTATGTAAAAGGATAGTATCAGTTAGCCTTTTACAAAAACCTGGGAACAGAAACAAGCAGTTTGGAAAATTAATGGCAGGGTGGGCGAGAAAGGGGGGAGAAGCATGCCTTGTCACCTTTTGAGAAAGGAATGTTCAGCTGGAGAAAGCAGAAGCCGACTGAGGCAATGGGCTTAGTAATTGCCACGGAGGCGTCTTCGGACAACGCTGGCTCTTCGGCTTTGAAATGGGGATGAGCACCACACCCTAGAGTCGGACACGACTGGACTTAATTGTCAGGGGGTCACCTTTACCTTTACCTTAGAGAAAAAAGTAGGCTGTTGGTTTAGGGTTGGATCTCTCTATCCTTCCTTCTGCTGCTCAAGCAAACTTGATATATTTCTAGCTAGTAGACTGGAATTGCTATTCCAGCCACTCAAAGGTCTCAAGTCTCAAACCCATGAATACATGCCTGGAAGAATGGAGAAGTTAAAGTCATCTCACATGACAGGTATCTGCACATGAACCCCAGGGAAAATCAATATATTACCATTTTATATGCTCCCCCCCTTTTTCGTCAATGGGTAAAGACACTCTCCTGTTTCATATGTTCATAGTATGGCAGCCAGCCTACATTATGTTAAATACGGGGGGGGGGGGAGGCCAAGAAAGCGGAACCTCTGAAAAGATGCTAAACGTTTCAGACTCAGCTATCTTGATTAGGATTAGTTATGTCCAGGTTAAAGAAGGTTTAAAAAAACGTAATTCCAAAAATGACCGAAATGTTTCAGGATTTAGAGAACTAAACAAGGTGACATTAAGGGAACTCCTTTTTCCCCCTTCGCAAATGTTGCATATTATGAATCTCCTTTTTTCCTTTTATGTTTCTGAATGTCTCAATGGTGTTATTTTCTACTGTTCTGTAATGTGCTCTGCGCATCGTTTGTATTTTTAATTATCAAATAAATAAGGAAATGCATGTTCAGTTTTGTCTGTGCATGCTGATGCATGAGGGACTCTCCCAAATTTGCATGCCCATAAAAACGTCACAAATGCCTCATTCTCCAGCTTTCTAAAATATGACTCTCTTGGTGTGCATCATTTTCCCACAAGAAATACCTGAAATGATAGTATGCTTCTCAAATGAAGATGCATTTGTATTTTTTCTTTTTGGTAAAATAAGTGTGTTAACGTCTTTGGCAAATAAAGAAAAGAGAGCCATTTTCCCTTCAGCTGATTTTTTTCCCAAGCAATGTCACTGCGCTTTTCTATTCATTTCTATTATCTAAAGAATAATAATCGGAGGTAATGAGAAATTTATGCACTGAAAAACTCAGGAAATTCATGTGGAATGCATCAGGAAATTACTGATGACAGATTTTTCCAAGTAGAGCACCCTTCTGTGAGAAAACTTCAGCTGGGACAAAAATAAGTTCACCAATGTTTACGAGACCTGGATGCTTTCAGCTACGTGAACATACAAATCCGCTTCACGCAGAGTCAGATCATTGCTCTATCAAACCCAGTGCTGTGTACCTGGACTGGCAGCAGCACTCCAAGGTATCTGGTAACCGAGGCCCTTGAATGGGATTGCCTAAGAACTTCTTGCTCTCACAAAACATGTGTTTTCTCACAGAGCTATAGCAGAATTCTGAATTGCAAAGAACATGGGACTGTGCCATGTTGGGCTCTTCCCTTTGATAATGTGCAGTTCAAATGACTCCATGCCTTACGGCGAAATCCTGTGTACGTTGAGCCCTAGGGCAGGGCGTCGTGAAGTGCCGTAAAGCACTTGCGTGACACCTGGAGAGTAAGCAGCGCCGGCGCTGCGACCGCTGCTGCTTGCCCTGCCATCTCCCCGGCCCTGCGGCCGCTGGACCAAGTAAGTCCTACGCCGGTCGGGGCAGGGGCGGGGGAGGGCGGAACATGAGGCAAGCGAGGGCAGCCATTGGCCACCCGGGGCCTGGAGAGCTCCCCATTATCCTGAGCTCCCTCCAGGCCCCAGGTACGCCGGCAAGGGTGGCGTGAATGTACATGAGCTCTGGAGCTCGCGTACATTCGAGGAGGCCCATGGGCCTCCCATCACTTACATGGGGGGAAGCGGACAATTGTCCCCTTCTCCTGAGTTGTTCCCGGGCTGCCCTGGGACAGCCCGGGAACTCGATAGGATGCAGCAGTCGGCCCTTTCAGCTGACCGCCTCAGCCTACACAGGATGGGGCTGCCCATAATGTAATTCTTATCATTTTCCTGCTCTGGCCAGTATCAACCAGTGGGGTGTGAAACTGCATGGCTGCAGCTGAGTGCCCAAAAATAGGGAAGGGGGACATGGTGCCCTTACCAGAGAGCATCCTAGCCAAGGAAGGGCCGTAACTCAGTGTAGAGCAGGGGCTTTGCATGCCAAAGGTCTCAAGTTCACTCCCTGGCACTCCAGGGAGGGCAGGGAAAGACCCCTCTCTGAAACCCTGGAAAGCTGCAATGTAGACCAATGAGCTCGATGGTCTGTCTCAGGAAGATAGCTTCCTATGTTCCAAGGGTGGCAGGAAAGCGCAGGGGCTGCTACATTAGCACCATGCAAGTGTATGGGCTCTGGAGTGTCTAGCAGCACCCAGCACATGACAGTGGTGTCATGCCCATGGTAGCAGGCCTCTGGGTTCTACTGCTGCCTCTCCGGTAAGAGTGCCGGGTCCCCCTCACCGATTCAGCAGTGCTCAGTGATGGAAGCTGGCGGTCCACCAGGGAGTGACATTATCAGCTACATGTTGATAGCCATGCTGGGAGCCAGGATGGTGTAGTGCAGTGGTTCCCAAACTTTTTTGACTTCCCTTGACCTCCCTCACCGTTAGCTGTGACTCCCCATTACAGTGCATGGAAGAAACAGGCACTCTTTACATGCTCAGAGGCACCCTTTCTTATATGTATGTGTATATGTATGTGTATATTCCCAAAACGAGCCCTAAAGTGGATTTTCCATGCTTATGCTGAGCAGCAGCTAAGCCAGGAGTGCGCAGGGTGGGGTTGGGATGCTGCCCTCCCTCCATTGGCAGGCCTGGGTAGAGGGCACTGATGTTGTCTGCGTTAGTCCTATTCATGGCAAGAGAAACATCAAAGCATGGGAGGGAAGCATTGGTCATGCCCCACCCCAGTTGCACGAGAGAGAAAGAGAGAGAAAGCTAGCTCCTTTTGGTAGCATCTTTGCAAGATGAAAAACAGATTCTTATACTGCCTGGCAGTTTCCAGGGGGGGTGGGTTGTCCCAGCAACTAGAGTGGGGAACTAACTTAGAGGTGGGTCAGAAAGGAAGAAGGAGAGAAATCCTAATAATTAATCAACCAAACTAAACATAGAAATCAAAGACTGTATGTAAAGCAGAACCTGCTCTGCACCATTTTCAATTGCAGTTCTTGCATTTGTTTTGTGTTTGCTTTATTAAAAACATTCAACAGAAAGAAAATACTTTATTTGCAAACCTGCAATGTCTGAATGAAACCTTGAATGAAAATACCTTATCTGCAAACCTACAATGAGAGAAACGGGATGCTGTCTTGTCTCCAGGAACTCAGCTTGAGTACTTAGCTATCAATAGAGTTGTAAATTGTTCTTTAACATAAGATAAGCAAGGGCTTCCCTCACGCTGTGGTTAAAAACAAGACGTGGAAACTGCCTACAAACCTGAAGTGTTTTGAAATTAACTTTGAGTGACCCGATGTGAAGAGGCAGCTTTTCCCCTGGGTGTTTGTTTTTGCTCTCTCTCTCTTGCAAGCAAGAATATGTGTTAATTAAAAGACTAATGCGACGCCCCTGGCTGCTTTTGATGACGCACTTGGGAGTCGCGCCTCACACTTAGAGAACCTCTGTGGTTTGGGAGTCAGACTTAGACCTGGAAGATCCAGGTTCAAATCCCCGCTCAGCCACGAAGCTTCCTGGATGACCTTGGGCCAGTCACTATCTCTCAGCCCCACCTACCTCACAGGGTTGTTGTGAGGACAAAAAGGAGGGGAGGAAATATGTACACCACTCTGAGCTCCTTGGAGGAAGGGGGGTATAAAAATGTGAAAATAAATAAATAAAAATAAAAAATAAAAAATGCTGAGCATGACACCAAGACATAAGCTGTATTTCATGTTGCAGAGAGGGGTCTCTAGAATGCATTGCTCCATCCACTGTTACTTCCAAGAGAGTATAAGCATTGAATTGGCTCTGTGGCTTAACAGTGTACACATTTCCCTGGAAAATGTCACTAGATTTTCCAAAGTTCCTTGCCTCATTTCCCAACTTTTCTAAAACATATTTTGTTTGAGCCAGCCTTTCCTAATTCACATTAAATATTAGCTTGGTTTATGGGGCTAGATATGTAAACCCTGCCTTCCAATGAATTTGGCTAAACGTAGTTCCTTGAAGTTCCTACAGATATTTGCCTGAGCAGGTAGGTCTCCACATTCACTTCCATTTTGCTTTCAGCACATTCCGGTGACAACTCAACAAGTGCCTCTACTTCTGTCTTTGTGCAGCCTAACAAATCATTTTGGGTGATACAAGCTTGTCATTGTGTCTTTTCAGCTCAATGATCAACAGTCTCAGCAACATTTTCTTTCTCAACTGGCCTGCGACAATTCTGGTTGACTGTTCAGAACAGATGCACACTTCCCCTAAGTTTTGATCCCTTGCTATGACTGAAGCCAAAAGGGGGCCAAAGTCTTGTCCTATAAGAACATAAGAACATCAGAAGAGCCCTGCTGGATCAGGCCAAAGGCCCATCTAGTCCAGCTTCCTGTATCACACAGTGGCCCCACCAGATGCCTCAGGGAGCACACAGCCAACAAGATAACCTGTTTCCTGCTGCCACTCCCCTGCACCTGGCACAGAGAAAACCTACTTCTAAAACCTACTTCTAAAACCAGGAGGTTGCTTATGGCTTGTAACCTGTGATGGTCTTTTCCTCCATAAATCTGTCCAAACCCCTTTTAAACCCCTTTTAAACCCCACCTCTACCCATCTAGAAGGGCAGATCAGTCATTGCTGTTTGGCTAGTTATATGTATTTGGTGGGCCTCCAGTGCTGAATTGCCTACCCATCTTCTAAAGAATACAACATCAAAATGCAGGCCTCTTTGTAGCTTTGGCTTTATGAAGGAGGTTAGGAACTTTCCTGATACTAAAATCTAGACCCCATTAAAATGATTTTTGCGCTCTCCTGTCAAACTGCTTTAAATCTGGCTGCCACTATGCTGACCTGTGCTTTAGAAAGACACTTTGGGTTATATCTTTGCCTCTGAAGTTTTATGATCTCTCTCTCTCTTTTGTTTCCCATCGTTTCTGTATTATGACATCGGCACTGAAGTAGTAACTGCTTCTGTCATGGTGTGGAGAATGGGGCATAACCTAAAGCCTTCACTCATGACAGCTGGGAAAGAAGATATCACCTCAGGTCAACGAGGAATGCCTGCAGATTCCAGGTTTTGTTAATGATGAACAAAACGGGGCCAATTCATATGGTACTTGTTACGTATGTTATACCGGCGGAAGAGGTGTAGGAGCCTATAGATTCTCTGGTGTGTCCTAAGCTACTCCAATAGCGTTTGGATGCAGGAACCAAATGGGCCTGACTCCTTACCACTTAACCGTAACCCTTTCCCCTGAGAGATGATTGGGCGCTAAGAAGCCATATCTTTGAAGCTAGACTTTGAAGCATTGGCTTGGACCCATGCGCTAGGGATCGAGCTGAAGGCAGTTCTGCTCATGGAAGGGGGTGAGTGTTTCCGATTTTTGCCAATGCCCCCACCTCCCAGCTTCAGCCCTTTTTGCCACGTTGCACACTATTCTGCTTCCCAGGAGCATCTCTTGGAAGAAGTTCAGGTCGGAAGGGGTGTGTGGGAAAGAATATGTGCAAGTGAAACACTGCTTGTGGCTCTTTGGATACAATCACCTTCCTCAAATACTGTAAATCAATGGTTCTCAAACATTTTAGCACCGGGACCCACTTTTTAAAATGACACGCAATCAGGACCCACCTAGTGTTATTAGTAGGCTTACCATATTTTTGGGAACCCAGTCTGGGACAACCCCCCCACACACACACACATTTTTTTCCCCACCACTCTTTTTTTTATTTTGAGGGTTTTTTTTAATCCTTTTTTTCTTTTTAGGTGTAGAGTGTTTGCTTGGCGCCCGGTAGGGCGTTCAAAATTTTTAATTCTTTATTTCCCTTGTTTCTTGGCCATTTTTGCGTACCTTTTGCTGCTTTTGCTGCAAGGGGGGGACATGAACGCCAAGACTCTCCAGCTCAGAGATGCCTGTGAACCCTGGGGTATAGAGATCCTCCAAGTGGGTGGGCGGTGAGGAGGTTGAAAGTGGCAGACTTTAGTTCACAATCCAGGCGGGGGAGGGAACTGCTGCTGCTCCGTGGTGCCCCCCGCGCCCTCCCCCAGCAGTTGCAGGTGCAGCCAAGGCTTCCTTCCTTCCCTTGCTCCCAAGTAGCTGATCCAACCCTAAAGCTCAGGGGAGACGACAGCAGAAGCGGAGACATCGGGGGTCCTGCAATGCCAGCAGTGGCTCTAGGGAGGACCGGAGGAAGTGGGCGTGGGGTGCGCACAGCCAAGGGAAGAGGGAGGAGGGTCCAAGGAAGGCGACAGCGATGCTCACAGCAGCTGGTAGAGGCACTGAGAAGCAGGCAGGCAGAGCGGGCTATCTGCCTCCTTCCCGTTCTACTCCAGCGGAGGGGACCCTTGGTGGCAAACCAACGCTGAGAAATAGATCCACGTGGCCACAGAAGCGATCGGCGGTGGCTGCAAATCCAAAAGAAGAACAAGTCGGGAATCGGGCAACTTAAAAGCCTCCAGTCATGCTGTACACCTGTGCACTGGAGGCTTTTTAATCACTCAGTTCTCGGAATTGTGCGATTCCAAAGCTTCCGGCCGCGCAGGTGCACAGCACGACTGGAGGCTTCTCTGAGTCACCCGATTCCTGGCCGAAAACTGAGTGACTGCACAAGCAGGCTTGGATGAAGAGGACGAAGAGGAACTCACAGACTCACAGAGGCCAAAGAGGAAGACGTGGCTGTAGTGGCCATTTTTAAAAAAAAAATTAAAAAATGATTTTTTTTAAAAAAAATAACTGGACTGGACTGGGGGCAACGGGGGCCGCTCGGGACCCCCCGGGATGATGCCCCCAAACTGGGATTGTCCCGGTAAATCCGGGACGTCTGGCAAGCCTAGTTATGAGACTTTAAAAAGTGATCTAGAAATAAATAATATTTTAATTTACAAGTAATAATTTATTTATTTATGTGCAAAAAACTCAATCCATTTCTCGTAATGAGGCAGCCCTAATAAATAGCCTCAATACTTGAGGACTTAGTTATGTGACCCAGTCTTCACCTGCCCCCACTACCTGTCACTGAAGGACTTGGGAAAAAGCACACGCACCACAAAAAATAGAGGCTCAAACATTTATCTCCCTATATTTACACAAGCTTGCAAACTGCAGGAGCTTGGCTGTTTGCAGGGTAATTAGCAGCTATCTTGCAAACTGCAGGAGCTCAGCTCTTTCTGATTGTTGAATAGCCTAAGGACTTGAGACAATTAGTTATCTGATCTTTCCATCACCCCTGTTTTCATTGGAGGTTCTGCAGGACCCACCAGAAATTGGGTTGCGATCCACCAAGTGAGTCCCGATCCACAGTTTGAGAAACAGTGCTGTAAGTTCTTTGAACTAGTGAACAAATAGCTAACATATTGAGAAAGGATTTGGTGAGTTCTTTAAAGGAGACATGAAAATGAAATCATCTCTCTGCTGGCAAAACTCGCATAACTGAAATTATGGTGGTGAAGCTTCCACGGTAGGATATACAACTGCAGGTGAAGTAAGACTAAGATGCATGATGATTTTGCAAAACTGAATTTGCAAAATTGTATCAGACACAAATTATGGTTATTCAACACAGCTCCAGCTTCCATTCCCAATTATGAAACTCCTTGCTGAGAGAAGCTCACGGAGTCCGTTCACTCGTCATATACTGTATAAGAAACTTGAATGGTTATTATAGTCTTGCCTGCTTTTAATTTTGTTTTATGGATTTTTGGTTTATTGTTTTTAAAGATTGTATTGTTTTCATAATTTTATTGCCAATGACTTTGAGAGCTTGCTGAGAAGCCATTGAGAATAAAGCTGAGCTTAAAGGGCAATGATGTTCATTAACATTTGCAACTGCATTGAAGACGGTGCCCCATTTTGGTCATTCTTCAAGGACTGATGAGAAAGAGGACACAATGTTGGCCTATTCAGGAAGTCCTTTGTTTTGAATAGGTTTTATTTGCCCTTAGAGATGTCGCCAAATAGCCAGATCAGATTGGCCACATAGCTCCATGACATTCAGTATGTAATTCTTGGTTGACTAACGGTGCAATCCTGCCTAAGATGTGGCGGCCGGCCATAATGGCCAGCCGCTGCATCCTACGCAGAATTCGAGCTGCACCAGCATGGCCTGGGCACACCTCGGAGAAAGGGGACATTTGTCCCCTTCCCCTGGTATAAGCGTCGGAAGCCCCAATGGGCCTCCTCGGATGCGCGCCAGCTCTTTAGTTGGTGCACGTCCAGGGAGGCCGTGTAAAGCCGGCCCCAATGGGAAGGGGCATTGGATATCAGCAAAACCCAGTGCTGATATCCCTGCCCCTACCCAGGCCAGGCTGGCCAATGGCCCCCTCCCTCGCCAACCCTGCCCATCCTTCCCATGTTCTCTTGCTGCCCGGTGCAGCACTCACGTCGGCTGGCACGGGTCCTGGGCGATGGCAGAGTGAGTGGTGTTGGCCTCCACGCTTGCGCCACTTACTCCCAGGGTATTGAAAACATGTACGGCATGTTATGACACCCTACGGCATGTTATGACACCCTAGGCCAGCATAGCACTCACTCCGCCAGCCTATAGTTAAGCAGGATCGGACTGCCCATCCACTCATTGCTCTCGCTCTAAACTCAGTGATACCAGCATGTTGCCAAGTCTAACTGGATACACAGAACTATGACATTATCAGGTTCACTACATGACCTTTGACTAGAATCACCATAGGCAGGAGAAAGACTCTCTAGCCAAAAGTATTGATTGATTGATTGATTGATTGATTGATATGATTGATTGGTTGAATGAATGAATGATTGAATGAATTTATATTCCTCCTTTCCCAAGCTGAAGAAAATGCCTAAGGCGGCTTACAAAGTTCTATAATGAAATCTATAATAACAATGAGTAAAAGTATAATAAAAAAACAATAAAACCAAGGGGGGGGCAGCTATTTGGTCCAGAAAGAGGCAGCAGAGCCAAAACACTATCACAGAGGGCAGACATCAACCCATCACCCAAACACCAGATGAAACAGAAATGTTTTGAGCCCTCACTGAAAAGCCATGAGCAAAGGGGATAGTATAATAATGTTGAAGCGGAAGCAGACAGTAGAAAAGGCAATGGCAGGAAACAGCTTTGAGGGGGGGGGAGTGAACATTAGAGCAAAGAGCCCAATCCTATCCTCTCCCCCAACCCGCTGGTGCAGCTTTACCAAAAAGGAGTGCTGTATCCAGCAGGAGGGGGTTGGGGGTCAGAAGACTTCAGAAGGGAAAGGGGATTTAAACCACTAACACCTCCTTGAGCTGCTCTGCAGTGGGCTTCCTCGGACCTGCGTCAGCTCTGTAGCTAGTTCAAATCTGTGGAAAGAAAGGGTGCAGGGAGGTTGCTGCTGGTGGAGATAGGATCTGGTGTGTGCTATTGCTGCTGGATCCAACCACTCCTGCAGTCTCCCCACCCCAGTTCCTCCCCACCCAGTTTTGCCATCCTACTGCCCCCGCCTCTGCCTTACTTTCTCTGGTGAGCGCGGCCAGGTCTGGCGACGTCCAGGAAATGCTGCTGGCTGCCTCTTGTGGCAGTGCTCCCAAAACGGTCACTGCTCCATCAGCAGCCACGGTGGAAGTGGGTCATAACGCCCTGCCCTCGACATCCCAATCTGGAATAGAATAGGGCTATAAGTCAGTTTCAGGAAAGGTATCTATTCATTCCTTAAGCATCACTTTTGACCTGAAACTCAAAATGAGCAAAGATGAGATGGAGCCCTGACTGAGAATATTTATTTTTTATTTATTTTCTGTATTTATATACCGTCTTTCTCATCATCAGATTTATTCAAGGCGGTTTACACAGGCAGGCTATCCTAGACCCGATAAGGGTTTTTACAATATTGTTCTATTCCAAGGTGGTCCAACGTTTCGTACCTCGAGGGCCGCATGCGAATTTCAACATGAAACCCGGGGGCTGCACAATAAATTAAATTGTTAATTAATTAATAATAATGACCGATGCATGCCCCGCCCCGCTGTCTAGCATGCCCCGCCCACGCTCCCCTGAAGATCGAAAAGGCAGTCGGTTCCCGACCGCCTTTCCGATCATCAGGGGAGCGTGGGTGATTGCGGGGGAGGGGAGCTCCAAGAGCAGCCGGGGCCGTAGCAGAGGCCTTCGGGGGCCGCATGCGGACCACGGGCCACGCGTTGGACCACCATGTTCTATTCATATATTGAACCTTCCATACTCAAGATGTTTCCCTTCCGAGTACAGCCCTCCTTCTGGCTTGTGCTCTGCACTTCCAAGCTTCACAGTTTTACTACAGTTCACCCTCGAATGATTGTCAAGATGTTCTCTCATGGTGCCTTTTCAGTGTCTTTGCGAGGTCCGTCAGCAGCTTCCGTCTCCCATCCAAGCGAGAACTGAGGTCAACTCTGCTTAGCTTCTTCAGGCAGGGCACTGGCTCAACCTCCAGGCCACACCTCCTGAGCACTGGCGTCACTACAGGGGGGCGGAGCTCTAAGTGCTGCTGAAATCAGAGCCTCCTTTACAAAGAGGAACAAAGCAGCCCCGCCCCCTCACCCTCGGAGCCTTTCAGGGAAGCGAAAGCAAGTGCAGGAGACTCCCTGCGCTTGCTTTCGCTTCCCTGAAAGGCTCCGAGGGTGAGGGGGCGGGGCCGCTTTGTTCGTCTGTGTGAAGGAGGCTCTGATTTCAGCAGCACTTAGAGCTCCGCCCCCCCGTAGTGACGCCAGTGCTCCTGAGTAGTAAAAATCAGTGAATTATTCATCAGTCAACAACATAATCTTGTAAGTGTGCTGTTGATTCAGCTATAGCAGGAAGGATGCAAGTTGGTTCTAGCCCAAAATATACATGGAATTGGTGTGAAAAGGGTCTTAAAAGAGTTGCCCTTGACTCTGTAGGAAGCACTGACTTACATCTGGGAGAGCTTTGACTGGAGAGCATTTCTATTATGCCCTGCTGTGAATGGTCCGTTTCTTGTTATGCATCCCAAAATAGCACACACCATTTGAGCCACAGCTTCATATTGCTGACTCATGTTCCGTTTTCCCTCTGCTATTATGCCCAAGTCCTTCTTAGCGACACAACTGCTTAGAAGGCAGTTATTTCCCATTGTCCACCTGTGACTCAGGCCTTCCTCCTTTATAGCTAATCGTTCCCTGTGTCTAATTCATGCACTGAGCATGAATTATCTCTGGCGATATTCAGCCAAGCACACGATTGAGAGGCATACAGTTCCACTGCACTGTGCTAGAGAAACCACGCAAACTAATCAGAATGACGTGATGAAAACCACCAACTGGTTCAATAAGCGTAACTCTGGCTGCTATCAAAGTCCTTCACGTTTATTGGTTTATAAGATTCTTTATTCATTGATTCAATTCTTGATTCAGTCTCCCATCCTTAAGACCCAAATGAGATGAGATGCGGGTAGTTCTCCTGTGGGATTTTTTGGTTTCTAATTAAATTCTCATAACCTTGCAGACCCAATTCAATATGCGCATGTTGACCTACAAACCTCTATGTATTCTGGGTAGTCACATGTCAAAGAGAGCCTCTTTCACTGGTCCCCATCATGATCTCTTGGTCAACTGTCAGTGACAACTACTGTCACTACTAATAGAAAACTTATTTGGGAGAAAAATAGTTTGATTTCCGTGGAACTTATTTCCAGGCAGATTTGCTGAGGATCGCATTCTTCATGTTCATCTAGGTCATTGATTCATGACTAGGGATATGGGCTGATATTTCAGTTTCAGAGTCATCTTTTTAGTTTTCTTTAGACATGTTTATATAAATGCTTTTGGCTGTGTGGTAGGAGGGCCAGTTATAAGTTTAAACAATTAATGCAATAACAAGGTTAACTTTGAAGGAAATGACATCTGTATTTGGGACACAACCCTACAAATAGCTTTCGGGCTAGGACTGAAAAAAAGTTGAGTGTTTTTGCTAACATTTTTGGCAGCAACAAAAATCCCTTCCCTTCTAGATATTTTTCAGAGACCGAGGCCCCAATCCTACCCTCCACCAGTTTACATGACACCAAATGAGCGTGAACTGCATCCTATGGTGGGGGTGGGGGGTGACCAGATGGACTAGGAAAAGTAAGTAAAAACTCTTTTACTTACCCCCCCCCATAGGCCACCTGGCTGCCAATGGGTCTCATTGGACCTATGCCAGCTATTTAACTGACTGGGTCTGGGCTGGGAAAGGGAGATAGGATCTTGGCATACATTGCTACCACTGAGATCCTCCCCCTTCCACTCCAAACCACCTCTGGTTTGGTCCACTCCCTTCCCTGACCCTCCCCCAAACTTCCCCCTCTACCATCTTACCTGCTCCAGTGGGGCATCTGGGAGCCATTGGTGCACACATGGTACCTCCAGCCATTTTCACTGGTGCCTCCGTAGCGCATTATGGCAGCATGGCATTTTTGATGCCACACCCGCACTTATGGTGGTCAGGATATCCGCTGACGGAAGTGCACAATAGGATTGGGCTGTGAATGAAAAAGGAGAATTGAGAGTGAGCACAATGCTTCCTGAAGAGTATTTCACTTGCTTTCAGTGGTACTGGTATATAGTTAAATCTGACAGGTTATGCATTGCTAAGGGATCCCCAATGCTTGAAATCATCCATCTGACAGTTGCAGGCAGCATTGCCCTCACTCTTAATTGGCTTCGGTGGCCCTCAGTGATGTCACCAGGGAGCCAAATCTGATCAGCACTGTGACATCATCCCAACCACTTTGCTCTTGAAGAGTACCAATGGCACTGAAGCAGTCTCAGCAAATAGAAATAGTGGAAGCAAACAGGCAGGAGGCTCTTTTTATCCAAGAGAGATCTTAGGCTGCAATCCTAGTCATGTTTCCCTGGGAGTAAGCCCATTGGACTCAATAGGATTTTCTTCTAAGAAAACATCCATAGGATTGTACTGTTAGTCCACTGAAAAGCAATATTTTTGCCCTGAAAATAAAAATGGTGAACATTGGCATAGTAGCCCGAATTCAGACCAAATGAAAAGCTGCTCCTACTGTTCTAATTGAGGTATCTGATGCATAAGACAGAGCCATTCTTCAAAGTGCCATTCAGTGGAGATCAATGCCTCTGAAGTCAAGAGACAGGAAATGATAGGCTCTTTCAGTCACTCTCATCTCTACACCCTGACTCCTCACTGATTACAAAGCAAGACAGTTTGCCTAGAGCAAAAGCAAGTTGCATGCTAGCTTCATCTGGCGAGGAGATGCAGTAGATTAACCATTTCAGATGTTCCTGTGCCTTTCGGCTGGCCCAGCCAATAGATGGAATATGCTACAGCAGGGGTTCTCAAACTGTGGGTCAGGACCTACTTGGTGGGTCGCGACCTGATTTCTGGTGGGCTGCGACCTGATTTCTGGTGGGTCCCAGGTGATGGAAAGATCAGATAAGTAATTGCCACAAACCTTGAGGCTATTCAAAAATCAGATAGCTGCTCATTGCCCTTCAAAGAGCTGAGCTCCTGCAGTTTGCAAGATAGCTGCTAATTACCCTGCAAACAGCTGAGCTCTTTACTTGCAAATTTATTTATTTATTTATTTATAGATCACTTTTTTAAGTCTTGTAAAGCTAGGTGGGTCCCGATAGAGTGTCATTTTTAAAAATGGGCTCCGGTGCTAAAAGGTTTGAAAACCACTGTGCTACAGGGAACATTCACATGAAAAACGGAGGTTGCATCTCCCAGCAATCACCAACAGCCTTTTTCTTTGCAAATGGGGCTTCCAATACCTTGTTTTGTGCGGTTCAGAAAAGACATTGAAATGTGTGAATGCTGTGGCACGTAATATGGAAGAAGACTTGTTCTAAGGGCACTTGAGAGATCTTCAGTAGCTGGCCTCTCCCATCACTGAAGCTCTTCCACGGGGAACGACTCGCCTCGTTCTAATGGGATCGAAGTGAACTTCTCAACATTCAGCAAGTGCCACACTTCAAGAAACCCAGCCAAGAAAATTGCAGCCGCTGCCAATACTGCACCTTAGCGTCAAAGTTTCATTCTCCTTCCCACTGTGTAAAATCGCCAATAAACATCTATCCTCTAAGCACAGTTGATCTGAGTGCTCGTCTTGACTCTCAGTGCTTCTGGCTGGTCCAGTCTGAGGAAAAGCTGAACTCTGACCCTTGGGGGAGCAGAGTTAAGTAACTGCTCTCGTACATGGATCAAAGGAATGGTCAGGAAGTAGACGTCTTTATCCAGATCCGTGACAGAAAAGCTGATAGGGGTGAGGGGAGGCTGGAAGGTTAGGCTCAACGTGTCCAAATGTTATATAAATCTATTATAGCAGATAGCAGTGCAGCCAGGGCAGTGAGACCAGCAGCAGGAGTGGATGAAAGTGGAGCAGGAAAAAACAATGCTCAGGATCTGTTTGCTGTGTTTCTTCTTTCGTCTCATTCACACATGCATGGACATCACTGCTTGTCGGATTACTATGCACCAGGAAAAGGACAACTGAAGCTGTGAACCGACCCCACCCAAAAGCATTGTGTTTGAAACATTGTGAGACACGTTCCATGAGAGATGGATGGATCTTGCTGTTTCCATTCCATCCAAATTTCACTCCCTTTGCATTGATTTCTGTCCTGCTTTCTTCTTCTTGCGGGGAGAACTTTGAGAACCACTGCTCTATGCATTTGTCCAAGCCCCCTTTAACAGCGCCAGCAGTGACAAAGCCCCAGCAGTGCAGCTCCGGTCCTGATGGCGAATGCAGCCCAGATGCTGGCGCAGCACAATGCTGGATCAAGATATCCACACTTTCCCCCCATTTATTGCCCCCCCCCAATTTGAATTCAAATTCATACCTTTTGAGCATTTTATATATTTCTCGCCCAAAGAGCTGGTGCTGTATTGTGAAATACACCTTTTCATATGTGTTTTTCACACAAACTACAGGGTGCATAGAATCCATAGTCATATCTGAATCTTACAAAATCCAGTCCAATCTGGGGAGCAAGAGGGACCCAGAATGATGCATTCAGTCGTGAATTGCAGCCAGAGAAGAATGCAGTAGCATCCTTCTGTTCTGCCTCTGGTGTCAGATCTGTGGCAGTCCATTCACTTGTGCTAATCACTCTATGGCTTACATGTAAGCAGTTAGTCATGACTAATTTGTCCCACAGCCCAATCCTATGCCTCAAAAATGCCAGCCAGAGCACTATAGGATAGAGCAGCATTTCTCAAACTGGGGGTTGGGACCCACTTGGTGGGTCGTGACCTGATTTCTGGTGCTATGATTTAAGCCTCTAATGAAAACACAGATGATGGAAAGATCCGATAACTATTTGCCTCAAGCCTTGAGGCTATTCAAAAATCAGATAGCTGCTAATTGCCCTGCAATTGCTAATTGTCCTGCAAGGAGCTGAGCTCCTGCAGTTTGCAAGCTTGTGTAAATATAGGGAGATAAATGTTTGAGAGTCTTTTTTATGGTGTTTTCCCCCCCTCAAGTCTGTCAATGACAAGTAGTGGGAACAGATGGTGGGCCACATAACTAAGCCCCTCAAGCCTGGAGGCTATTCATTAGGTCTGCCTCATAAATGGATCAAGTTTCTTTTGAAAATTAATAAACAGAGCAATCCTATGTCAGGATCCGGCCGGTGGCCCAGGCCGCCCACTGGATCCTGTGCTCCGCCACGGCCAGTCTGCCACTCAGCTGGAGGTATACTAGGGGAAGGGGACACTTGTCCCCTTCCCCGAGTGTAAATTCAGGCCTGGCCGAACAGCCTCCTTGGATTTCTGCCAGCGAAATTGCTGGCAGAAGTAGAAGGAAGCCGTGTAATGGCCCAGCTGCCTGGCAGGGACCAGGATACGGCCAAGGCTGTCCCCTGCCCCTTCCCGGGCCGACAGGGCCTATGGGCACCCGCCCTCCCCCGCCAATCCCCCCCGCCCGCTGGATCCTTACCTGGGTTCGGCGGCGGCCAGGTGTGGGATCCATCAGTGGAGCAGGGGAGGCCGGCCTTCCCTGCTCTCGAGTCATCGCGAACATGCTTAACGGCACATTCGCAACAGCTTCGGGCAGCAGAACACTCGTTCTGCCGCCCACCAGTTCTTCAGGATTGCGCTAAAAATATTACTTGTAAATAAAAAAAATATATTATTTCTTTCTAGATCACCTTTTTTTAAAGTCTCGTAAAGCTAAGTGGTTCCTGATAGAGTGTCATTTTAAAAAGTGGATCCCGGTGCTAAAACATTTGGGAGCCACTGGAATAGAGTATGTCCTCAAAAGCCAGTGCTCATAGCTGTCATGACTAGTAGTGTTGCTAAACCTGACCTCTATGACAGTGGTTCTCAAACTGTGGGTTGCGACCCACCATTGAGAACCAAAGCTGTCCCCTGCCCCTTTTAGGGGCAGGGGCAGCATTGTGGCGGTGGCGATCTGGGGGATCGCCACCACTGCCACCGCAAAAGTGCCCGAAACTGCCCCTGCTGTACTTACCGGGGCTTGGGGGAGCTTTGGGGAGGCCTGCACGACCCTCTGCAGGTCTCCCCAATCTTCCCCGATCTTCGAATTGCTTCAAAACAGCGAAAGGGCTGCACATCAATGGAGTTGTCTGGGGTTTCTTTCCCCATCCTCCTTTGGACTGAACAGGCTTACGATGTGACAGACACTGCTTAGATGTTGTCCCAATGTTTCAGTGACTCTGGTGCCGCTTAAGCTTAGAATTGCACCATCATTTACTACAGTGGTGCTTAGCCATGACTACCTTCCTTTGAAAAGAACCATACAGGTTGCAGTCCTCCAGTGGTCAAAATTCAGGTGAGAATTAGACATTTGTTGCCACTCGAATGGTTCAAAGTCAGTATAGTTGGTCAACAAATTACAGTCCAGTTTGCCAAATTCCCCTCCCTCCTTCCTGTTCTTCAAGTTAAGATTTGTATTTACTTTTTAAAGGTGGAGGAGAGGGACTGGCAGGGAAGGGAGGGTATGTGTCACCCTTGTGGACTTTTCAGAAGGCCAATAGGAACACTTGAAAAGTCCAAATGATCTCAGACTGAACTGAAGGGGGGGTTGGAGCTCAGACATCAGTGGTAACATCCAGTTCCGGCCTCCATGTTGAATAACTACAACTACCTTTGTTGAGATGGAACTGTGTTGTGTGCAACAAATATCACACCTGATTCACAACAGTGCAAATAGAGAATGTTTGCTTTGTTTTCCCTGTTAAGAACCAGGGATGGGGACTCGAGTCAAATGACTCGACTCGCAAGTGTGACTTAGACACTTTTTCCCTGATTCGTACTCGTACTCATACTCATGACCCACTGACTTGCACTCGCACTTGTACTCGTGACCCACGGGACTCGCACTTGACTCGCACTCGTGGGGGTAACGACTTGCCATTTCCAAGTCATTTTCCAAGTCATAGGGGAAGCCAAGTGGGTGCTTTAAAAGCCTCAGAGGTCCCCCCCCACACACACACACCACACACACACACACCCACACACCCATTTTCAGGGAAAAAGCCATTTTCCCCAAAGTGACTCGACTCGTGACTTGTGACTCGTGGTTTCTGGCCTTACTCGTACTAGACTCGCACTCGTGCAAAAATGACTCGCACTTGACTCGTACTTGCCCAAAAAGTTTGGCACTGACTCGCACTTGGACTTGCACTCATGCAAAAATGACTCGTACTTGCACTCGCACTCGCGACCTAGTTACTTAGATACATCCCTATTAAGAACCCACATCATGTTGATATTTTCTGTGTTTTGCTTTCTGCATATCTGCAACCAGAATATATCAGTAAAGGTGCTTGGTATGCTGAAGCACAAATCTCCATGACTTTGGGATGTTCCTGCTGTCTGTGGGATGGGTATAGTAAGACTTGCTTGTCCCTTTTTCCAAAGTACAGACTTGAGCACACAGTATTTTGCTGTGCTGCAGAGCCCACTCATTCCGAAGCTTCAGGATGAGTTCTGGCATATCCTGCTTTCATTTGCCTGCACTGAAAGCACGTACGAAGCAGCGAGGCCATAAAACAGCCGTTTCAATGACCTTTTGCTGCTGAATATTGATCTGAATTTGAGTTTCCCACATCTCCAGCATTCTGCCTGCTTTTCTGCATTGCTTCTTTAGCCACGGCCTAAAGATCTGGACAAGGAAAAAAAAATCCTTGGCTGCTATAAACTGATAAGCTGTGCAACAAATCAATGCATCTGTTGTGCTTTGCTCCAGCTGGTGTTCCAGCCTCATGAATCCAGTTTCTAGGAAGCTGAATTAAGATGACCGGGCTGGTTGTGCTTCTCATTAAGACGTTTTATAGCTTTGCCTCTTGGGCCTGTTCCAACAAACAGACACTTTCCTTCATCTCATTCTGGCACCCTGTCCAGTGAAGTGAAATGGAGAAGGCAAATTGGGAACTCTGCTCACCCTGTCTAATGACAGAAGAACAAAAGGGTCATTGACACTGAGACTGAAAGGGCCGGGGAAAAAAAAAGTCTTGCAGCATGCAAGCAAATGTAACACAATGTCATTTACCCAGAGCTTGCTGACGTGTTATGCTTCAGTTCTGGTTGGAATCGACTTGGCTTCTATTATAAGCCTCCAATCTTTTCAGCCTCAGGACTTGGGTTTAATCCCAGGTTGCAATGTGGAACCCACTTCTAGTTTCATTTACCATATGTTACTGGGTGTGTTCTAAGACACATGTAGCATGCTGCATGCATAGGTGCGTCTTTGTGTCATTGCGTGTGCAGGCACAAAATGCACGGTTCTGTAGAATGGCAGCGTTAAAGGCACAACAATAGATAGCTTTTATTGTGGGATTAAGGTTAGAAAAACTGGGATGGAGAATCAACACTAGAATGCAATGCTATGTACACAACGATCACTTCCATAACCAGGCCCGCAATGTCAGTTGTTTATAGAAAGAAAGGAAATCCTTGCAGAGAAGGCAGTGCTTAATGTCGCATTAAGGAAGGGGAAAAAAGGGAGAGGTGTAAGTAGGGAAATCAGGAGGGTTACCTATGGAGAATAGGGGCTGAAGATCAGGGGATTATGCAGTAGTGGGAAGGGAGAGGAGAAAGGAGAAGTGGAAACACACCAACATTACTTGCATGTATTGTATGTCATGAGGTTGTGGTCTTTGCTTTCTGTAGGAATAACCCCTCAGTGGGTTGTGAGAACACATTGCTCTCTTGCAGTGGGAGAACTAGTCTCTCCCACTGGACAAATCCTCTTAACCAGCACCACAAGTGCTCAGAGGGGTGTTCTCACCTTAAGTCAGTGTCCCACCTGTTTATCTGGAATGATGCTTAGGGGAGTCCATCTGACTGGAGGCCCAGGGCTGATCTTCAGCACTCCTCCTAAACTCCTATTTTTGAACAGTTTAGGGGGAATCCTGAAGATCAGCCCTGGGCCTCCAGTCAGATGGACTCCCCTAAGCATCATTCCAGATAAACAGGTGGGACACTGACTCAAGGTGAGAACACCCCTCTGAGCACTTGTGGTGCTGGTTTAAGAGGATTTGTCCAGTGGGAGAGACTAGTTCTCCCACTGCAAGAGAGCAATGGGTTCTCACAACCTACTGAGGGGTTATTCCTACAGCAAGCAAAGACCACAGCCACAATGAGGGAAGCTTGAAGGTACTTCTTTTATGTGGCGAGTGACTTTGTTTCCTCTAACATCAGGAAGTTCCCAGGATGTGGCTTGTTTACAGGTTCAGATCTGCCAACCAAAGCAAGACATGGACAATGCTGGAATTTTTCAAAATGCAGAAGAAAGGCGAGGCTTCTCCTAAGCCGGCCAGCTAGAGTGAGGCTGGTGGTGGTTGCTCTGAAGTCTGAAGCACCAAAGTTTGGCCTCCTCCTTGAATCCTGTGGGATCTGAGGTTTTCCTGCCATCAGCCCAATTCAATGCCACGAAGCTGGCCTGGGTCATGCTCACCTGACATGCACCCAGCACTGCATACAGTCCTTTCCCTGACAAGTGTACAAAAGCAACGTATCAGACAACACAATGTTTGCATTTTCATTTACATTCTTAAAGAATTGCAAAACCGCAATCTTCATATGAACCTGTACAAATGCTGTAATGTTTGCAATGAAGCATCTTTTTTTGACTCAAACATCCCATGAGAGTCTAAAGAGGTCAAGGAAAGAAAGGGTAGAGGATTAGCTAGCAGAGTGTTCAATAAAAGCCTATGCTTCTCTCATGGGCTAGGTTAGGAAACGTCCCCTGAGCTTGACTAGACAAGCTTGGATAGACCTGCATAGCTTCTTTTTCCCAAGGCTTGTGGGATTGTTCCTTGGCTTGCCCACCAAACCCAAGAGCCCTAAAAATCCCACTTGGGGTTGTTGGCTTCACTCCATGTGAGCAGCATTTGATGTCCAGAACATAGTGTGAAAATAGAGTTGTGTGTGTGTGTGTGTGTGTGTGTGTGTGTGTGTGTGTGTGTGTGTGTGTGTGTGTGTGTGTGTGTGTGTGTGTGTGGTTTTTTTAAAGCAGTCTCTCAATGTAGAATCTTGCTTCTCAGTCCAGTGAAATAATATTTCATTTCATGCTATGCAGGCAAACCTGTACTCCAAACCAGATAATTACGACTTTCAGCAACATGACTGCATATGCAAGCAGGACTTCCCAAGAGGACCTTACCATGTGGGACAATGTGTGCAACCTGAAAATGTGCAAGAATCCACGTCCCTCTTTGTGAAATGTCACTAGTCTTCCTGAAATTAGTCTGGCTACGCTCAAAATTCATTGCCTGTTTCACCTGAGCAGGAAGCCCCCCAGATTTGTTTCTACTTTCAGTTTTCCAGCAACAACCTATGCCACATCCTCCTTACGAAAGGTGGCTAGTCTCATTGAAACTGTTTTAGCTTCTATGAAAGTTCTCCAATGTTCTGCTAGTAAAGGGGGAACCTCTTATTTCATTTACAATTTCACTTTGGCCAACATTTCATTGGTAACTCTAGCTGTGACAAAGTTTGAACACCCTTGCACCAGACGGATCAAATTGCCAAATGGGGCATTGAGTCCTTATTGCATCAGCACCCATTTCAATGATCAAAGAGAATATGACAGAAATATCTCCCTATGATCCAGGTATAGGTATTAAAGTCGTCCTCATGGTACTTCCTGGCCTCTCACTCTTTCCATCAGGCTCTTGCTAAATATCTCATTAATGTTTAATTCTCAACAATAGAGTATTGGAATAATATTAATGGTCTGGAAATGTTCTGATGACCAGAGTGCAAATGCTAATGTGACCCTGGTGTCAGACCTTGAAAGTGAGTCTAATATACTGCTTCCTTTGGAGGTGGAAATTGGCTGCATTACCAACTGTACAGTGTATCACCTTTTCGGATTTTCCTTATGAAGTTATTTTTCACATTTGAGGGCAATGGAACCGAGGATGGCCTGAAATTCATTGTAAGAGGCACATGCTTTGCATACAGAAGATCCCAGTTTCAGTTTCTGACATCTATATTTGAAAAGTGTGTGTGTGGGGGGGGGGGGAGGGTCTCAGGTAGCCAGGCTGGGAAGTATCCCTCCTTGAGCACACCTTGTGAAACAGCTTCATACAGTCAGATAAATAGGCATGTGTATGCCAATCACAGGATTGGCACCAACATTTCGAAAATAATGACATTCCAAGTGAATTTCAGGGATCCTTCCAGAGAGAAACATCTGAGAATTGTCAAAGGAAGCCAAATGAGTTTCGATAAGACACTGACATTTCTTGTGGGGGCTTTTGGCGGTTTGAATCTGCGACGGGATGAGCTCTCGTTACTTGGCCAGCTCCTGCCAACCTAGCAGTTCCAAAGCATGTCAATGCGAGTAGATAAATAGGTACCGCTTGCGGGAAGGTAAACAGCGCTCCGTGTTCCAGCCGCATGCTATGTGCTGCGCTAAGGAGAGTCATGCCGGCCACATGACCACGGAGGCGTCTTCGGACAACGCTGGCTCTTCGGCTTTGAAATGGGGATGAGCACCACACCCGAGAGTCGGACACGACTGGTGTCAGGGGTCACCTTTACCTTATTATCCCCAGCAGTTCAGAGTACACCCATTCTAATAACATACTAAAAGGATTTAACACTGAAATAGAACTATCAACCCGACAACACAACACTGGAAAAACAGTCGCCAGCCAGAGAATGAAGCAGCCACGTCAGGAAGCCAAATAACAAACACAAGCGTGGAGGTTTAAAATGGCCTAGTAGGAAACAAACAAACAAAAAGGTATTTGCCTTGTGTCAAAAAGAGAGGAGACACCACAGCTGCTTGTGAGAAAACTCAGGTCTTTAAGTTACAGAGGTCTCTGAAGATAAGCACCAGAGCTTTGAATCATGCCTGGAAATAGTCTGGCAACCAGTGCAGCTATTTCAGAACTGGTGTGATGCTTCCCAGGGCCAGTCCCCATCAGTAGCCTGGTGGTTGTATTCTCAACTCCTTGAAGTTTCCCGCAAGTCTGGGGCAGCTGCATTTCTAATGTCCTGCAGCTATGGTCTCTATGCGTTGGTGGCCATATTGTTCTGATTGTCGACTAGGCAACTCTTCACGAGTAGCTTCTGTCTGGACTTGTTCGACTAACGTTCCCATTTTGGTGGTGAACATTCTGTAAAGAGAGGCTGGGGGCAGGTAATTTGCTGTTGGTCTGGTGTTTCAGCTCCTGTGTATTTTTCCCCCCTCAATAGAAATCTCATACAGAACACAATTCACGCACTCGGCATCAAATAAAACATCACATTTTTCATAAGTTGAATCGACGCTTTGGAAACCTGCCAAAAGACAGGGAAATTTTCCACTTGTGTGCTGCCACGGCAGCCTCTTTCAAGCCCACTGTTAAGCAGCAGGAGCACATACGCACTTCTTCCCTTTTTCTATTACGACGAGCTGACACATTAAGCTCCTTGGAATAGTATTCATATTTTATCAGCTGTCCCAACACCAGTTCTTTATTTATAACCTGCTCTGACTTTTTTACCCATCTGCGTTGCCAAATTTAGGAAAGAGACAATGCCAAAGCCATTTTAAAAAATGAAAAGTCAGCCCATGGGTTTAATTGCTCTTTTTAGCATCTTCAGGCAGCTTTATAGATCTCGTCTGATAAATTATTTTTCACTTTCGATCAGGCCTGCCATGACAAAGCTAAACGCTGCCTACCAGCCACGCATGGTGGGCGTCCAGAGTCTCAATAAACCATTTTTTCCTTCTGTCAAGGACTGCAAAAATTGGGCTGAAGTTGTCAAGCATTTGTCAGGCCACAGTATGTGGCTGCTGGGCTACATTTGGATTGGTGTGTCGGATTGGATTAATGTTACGTATGATGATCTTACGTATTATTTAGCTTATCAAGGTTCTGGTTAATTTTGTGTGTGGTAAAGTCACAACAGTAAGATGTTTAGCTGTTATTTTCATGTGGTGAACATTTCTTCTGAATGTGACCCCCGTTGGTCCTGGAGATGGATCATATGTTCTTGAAGATGTGACCACAGAATCTGTGGTGGCCTGTTTCTGGCAGCCTAGGGGAGGAAGGTGGAGCTGATGCAAAATTTGAACTTTGAAATGTGGAATGCACTCGGATGTGTGGAATGCACTTTGAAATGTGGAATGCACTTTGAAATATGGAATGCACTGGAGACTGAAGTGTTCTGATATGTTGTTTGAAAATGGATGCAAATATCCTCCCCATTGATGGGTCTGCTTGGGACAGTTGGAAGACCAGGTTATCTCACAAGACCACCTCATAGGACTTGAAAGCTCCTCAACTCTTTCCTTCCTTGGTATTTAAGGTGTTGCCCTCATTTAAGCTTCCCTGAATCCACCTTTCAGGAACCTCTGCAAAGGAAGAAGGAAGAGGATCTTAGCCTTGGGTCAATAGCACAAGGTTTTGTTCCCTGGCTGTGCAAGTCTCTCCTTGCTGTGTTCTGCTTTGATCCTCCTGGAACCGATATATGTTTTCTGTCCCATAGGCAGCCCAATTCCATGGATTTCCCAAACCACCATTGTAAGTGCTGGTGTGGCACCACAAAAGGTGTGCCACTGTTGTGCACTGTGAGACTGCCAGTGCAAATGGTTGGAGGCCCAGCGCATGCACCAGTGGCCAACCTAGGTTGTCCAGGAGCTGTGATAAGGTGGCAGAGAGGGTGAATCATGGGCAGTTCAGGGGGGGATTGGAGGAGGAGCAGGATGGGGATCAGGCTGGGCTGGGGGTGGTTTGAGTTTGAGGTGGATCTTGATGGCAGTAGTGCAGCTTGCTGATCCTATCCCCCTATTCCGACCTGGATCAGTCCCCTGCGGCACCTTGGATTTACACCACCTACATGGCTGGTGTAGATCAGAGGAGACCCATTGCTGGCCAGGTGGCCTACTGAGAGCCTACTACTGGTGGCCGAGACTCCCAGGCTGTCTGGTCACCCCCACCCCTCACCATATTATGCAGCATGCACTCAATTGGCACAGCTGCATCACATAAACTGGTGAGGGATAGGATGGAACCTTAGTCCCTTTGTCTTAACCTTTTTCCTTATCCAGTTACATCACTCACATCCTGTCTTGCCTGCTCCCCTCTCTCTCTCTCTCTCTCTCTCTCTCTCTCTCTCTCATATGCATACAAACTATCTTTTACCATTGCTTGTTTGGTAAAATTTGTTTAATTCTGTTTGATAATTCTGTTTGATAAGTTTGTTGATAATTCTGTTTGATAAGTTAAAAAAGTTTGATAATTCTGTTGCTCCAAAAAACAAAAGCAAAAACACCTCCACTCAAAAAAGGGAACAGAGAACCCAGACAATGAGGACTACCGTATTTCTTTGAGTCTAAGGCGCCATCGATTCTAAGACGCACCTTTACTTTCAGTACCACCAGCAGGGGGAAAAAAATCCATCGATTGTAAAACTCACCTCCCTTCATTGAATCTAACCGCTTAGCACCAACAATCCCCAGCATGTCTCCTGTAGCTGAGGATGACTGAGTGCACTGCCTTTGCATAGTATTTCTGGCCCCGCCAGAAAGTGCCATTTCCTTCATTACCTGGACTTGGGGGAGCTTCAGGGAGGCCTGCGCAACCCTCTGCAGGCCTCCCTGATCTTCAGTTTGCGAAAACTGGAAATCACATTTTTTTGCTGAACTGAAGATCGGGGAGGCCTGCAGAGGGTCGCGCAGGTCTCCCTGAAGCTCCCCCAAGCCCCAGTAAGTAAGAAGATAGCATTTTGGGGTGCTTTTTGGAGACCTTCGATTCTAAGATGCACCCCATTTTTTGAAATGCTTAATTGGGAAAAAACATGCAACTTAGAACTGAAGAAATACAGTAATTAACAGAGCAGGAGCTGCCATTTCTCCAGACCATTTCCTTGGCAATCCCATATAATACATTACTTGAGTATGTAGAGAGGAGGTGCCTGGCGCTTTAGTAAGCATCCACTGTGTTCTTTTTGGGGTCATCACAGCTCAAGAAAAAGTTGAGTGTGGCAAAGGAAATACTTGTTGTTTACTGCCATCTGAGGATGCCACAGATGTTGGTGGCGAAATGTTAAGAGCTGTGATATTTTGATGTTTTAACGTTTTAATATTTAATTAAACGATGAATTTTTTCCCAGCATGACTAAAGTTTTTAACTCCAAGAAAATACTGTTTCTAGAAGAAGAATAACAACATCAGGTCCTTCAATCAAGGCCTCTCCAAGCCATTCTCGGTGATGTTGTGAGCAGGTCATTGTTCAGAAACTTGGTCGTGTGCTCCATGGGGTTGAAAATCTGACAACAGGGTTTCCTGGCTTATTCCAGTTTAATGATCTGCTTGCTTGGTGCTGGTACATGTTTTGTGTATTCAGTTGTTTTCCCCATGATGTCTTTTGAAGCAACTTCTGGTGGAACAGTACAACAGTAGAAAGATAAAAATGGGCAAATATTTTGATCTGAAGGCCACTCTGAGGTATGGAAATTGTGTGGAGGACCATAATGCCTGTTTATTTATTAAAATATTGATATCCTACCCATCTCATCCTGAAAAGGATGCACTCAAGGTAGATAACAACCCACTTTAAAAAGTCAACATTCACAACATCCAACATTTCACAGCATCCAATTATGAATTGGAGGTGGTCTGAGGAGGAAAAGAGGGAGATTTCATGTCTTGCTCTGTTCCTTTTTTCTCGTGTATACATACCTGAAGGTAAGCTTTCATGCAACTGATGAAGTGGACTGTAGTCCACAAAAGCTTATGCTGCAATGCATTTT
Organism: Plestiodon gilberti rubricaudatus; assembly: GCA_026170595.1. NCBI lineage: Eukaryota > Metazoa > Chordata > Lepidosauria > Squamata > Scincidae > Plestiodon > Plestiodon gilberti. The sequence continues at coordinate 11,284,499 of JANXHW010000001.1, forward strand.
CTTATCTCAGCTTCCACAGGGCTCTGTTGTTTTAAGAACCAGTCATTCTTTCCAGGTTCCCTCCCCTTCTCATACGTGTTCCAGCCCCCACTGCAGACCCCAGAAATCATACACAAGCTTTTTAAACACACGCACCCCTACATTTCTCTCTTAAGATCATGAGGTTCCCATCCCATCCTCCCTCCTATTATTCCCCAGACCACCTTATTGGCATCCCCCCCCCAGGATTGTCTCCCCTTAACAATCCATGTTTGAGCTCTCCACCAACCACATTTCTGTTTTGTTTAGTGTTAGCACACACCCACACTCACCAGCGCAATCCCTTTCTCAGGGGAAACACTCATCAATGTCAAAGAGTTCTTGGCTGGCACATGTGGGCTTGATTTGCAAGTGGATTGACAAGAGGTAGCAGAGGAGGAGGAAGATGATGGTTTGAATGAGAGGAGAAAGTCCCTTGGCAATCCACAATCCAGCACACATCTACATTTCGCTGTTAAAATCAGGAGGTCACCACCTTCCTCCCCTCCAATGGCCTGCTTGATCCGACATTATCCATCCTTTTCTCTATGACAGACCCCACAATTAGCACACACACACACACACACACACACACACACACACACCAGTGCAGCCACTTTCTCAGGGAGACACAGGAGCTCTTACAGGCAAGTTCAGCTTGATTTTCACTTGACCTGGGAAGAGGGGAAGGTGAGAACTGGGTGTGGCCAGGATCGCAGCAGAGGAGGAAGGTGAGAACTGGGCCAAAGCATGATGGCTGAATCTGCAACACCAAACCACCATGGTGTTGAGTTTGCAGCATGCTGGGCGAGGGACAGGTGCTGTTCAGCTGACATCAGTTACATACCCACAGCAGCACACAGGTACAAGCTGTCTGAGCAGGGGAGCACTGCGACAAGCCAGATGGCTGGATTAGAGCCTGCGCAATTGCAAGTGGAGGGCTAAGTCTGAGGCTCTCCTAGGTAGAGGCCCAAACCTATTGAGCCACTGTGCCACCAGAATGCGCATTCCGGCAGTGCAGTGTGCTTTACTGTGGTTGCAAAATGTGACCTGCCATTCTGCATAGCTGGGCTGATGCCGCAAGCATGAGAAGCCGGATTCTGGCGGATTCTGGAGAAGCCACAGCACCAGTAAGTCTGCATGGGGTTGAGGGGTGGGCGGGGGAGGAAGGGGAAGGAATGGGGCACAGATCAGGGTGGAGAGGGGCGTGTGTTGAGGCCAAGAAGGGGGTGGTATTGGCGGCGGCAGCTCCACCAATATGCTATACTCCTTCCTGGCCTCGATTCGCTGACCTGGGTTCGCTCAGAACTCTGCCAGCAAAATCACTGCCACAGATCCAACTAGACCCACTGGGGCAGTGAAGGCTTACCTTAGGGCAAGAACAAATGTTCCCTTACCTCGAGGAGGCCTTCATGGCTTGAAACTCCCCATGGAATGTGGCGCACACCACATTGGTGTGGATGTATCAATGCCAGGGAAAGGTTGTAGGTTGTAGTACCAGCTTGTGGACTGTAGTTTGCCGACCTCTGGTATTAGTACAGTAGAAAGAGAGAAAAGTGCCTTCTTTGGATGTCACCGCAGCTGGTGTTGCTATGGTGCTGGGAGACTATTTGCATTGCTAGTACCATGGTTGAAAAAATTCACCCTTTTGGGTTTCCTCCAAACCTTACCAGGAAAAACTGGTTTCCATATTTCCAACCATATTCACATATGCATGCACATTATGTCAAGCATAAGCTCTGCATTAGTCAATGTGTGATGACTCACAACTAAAGGCCTGACTTGAATCCATTGACAGACTTTCCATTGGAGTTGATGAGTGTTCATACAAAATATCTATTTGCATTGTTTGATCTTTGTTGAATCATTCTACAATTGAGTTCTGGACATGCATGTGGAAAGTCAGCCTTGAAAAAATCAGTGGACATTACTACAGGATGAAAGTTTGAAGGAAAGTCATCAAACATGCAGCCAACCCCATATTTATTCTGTAGTCTCGCTGAGTTTAAATGAATGTATACCCAAGTAAGTATGTATAGGACTATCTTTTTGATTCAAATCTTCTTACAACAATTCAAATTTATATTCTCCTAAGGAGCTTAGTACCAAAAGAGAGAGAACACAAGCTGAGGAGATTTGAAACATGATTATCTTAAACACGTCAACAAAGGCTCATTTTAATATTACAGCTTTTATAGGTAAGTTTTCAACTAAGTGACAGTCACAACATGTAGAATAATTGGTGTAATATTTGGAAGCCCCTAATGACAAGAATTAGCTCCATTACAAGTCTGTAGCTACTCCATCTCTAGCACCTCTGGCAGTGATGTGGAACATGTGCAAGGTGGGTGGGGGCTTTAAATAAACAGGTCTGTAGTACGAAGTACTGGCAAGTCAACTTCCTTTTTGTCAGCCTTCTACATAAGGGTTGTCATATTTATGTTCCTCCAAGTAATTCTAAGTGGACAGTCTGAAATACAAGAAGTCCCCACTTAAAGTTGTCAATAGGCTCCTGGAAACTGCAACTTGAAGCGAAATGACTCATAACAAAACCAGGGCAGGGTGAAGGGTGAAGAGGGAAGCAGAATGGGGAAGTGAGGGAGCAGTTCCTGGTGGCACTCATGTGCATCGATATCCTGGGCTCCCTTCTTCCCCCTTCTCTCTCTCTTATTCTCTTCAGTTCTGCACTTGCAAAATAGCTGATACAGATCTGAGGAGACCCATTGTGCAGCAGAGGTTTACCCCAGGATAAGAGAACAAAAATTCCCTTACCTTGAGGAGACCTCCAGACTGTCCCTCCTCCTGGAGTGCAGCATGCACTCCCTTGGCACGACTGCAGTGGTGGGAAACATTTAGTTAGGATTAGGCTGTTAGTCTATGGAAGTCTATTCCAGGTTCAAGGTGGCGTCCATGCCTTTTACCAGTCACTGAATGAGTCCAAAGCAACATATCCCCCAAATTCCATCACTACACTCAGCAATTCGAGAGTTGGGCATCAACTCTAGAAACACAGTGCAGACCAGATATTTCAGGTCTTAGTAATAGTCTCTTAATGCCAGATGCAAAGGAGTGGCAACAGGATACAGGTATCTTGTTGTCTTGTGTGCTCCCTGAGGCATCTGGTGGGGCCACTGCGAGATACAGGAAGCTGGACTAGATGGGCTTTTGGCCTGATCCAGCAGGGCTCTTCTTATGCTCTTATGTTCTTATGTTCCCAAGCTTGTCTACTCTTGAAAAAAAGTAAAAAAATAATAAAAAGTGGGTGATTGAGTATTTTGTTATCACCCAACTTGCTTTGCATTTCTCAAATTAATCCATTATTCTGATTTTTTTTCCCCCACCACCCTGACAGCCTTTCCATATCAAGAGACTGGGAAGAGACGAGAATGTTTGAAGGAGGAAAGCTTCAAATTAATTAAAAATCATAGGTGTGCCTTAGCTCATGTTAAATCTTGTGTATCTCCCGAAAGGTCAAGTTGAATTACACCAGATTTTTGCTGGTGCAACATAGAACGGGCCTTGGCATTTCTCCCTGAAAAATATAAAATGTCAAATAACAGTGTGAAAAATGATCAACGCTCTGAGAACCTAGGTTCTGTAGGGTAAGCTGTTTTGCTTGGGAGAGGTTTATCTCAAAATTGTGAGGACTGAAGGAGAATGCAGAGAGGGGGGGAGAGAGAATATCTGCACAGGAAGAAGAACGTGTTGAAGATGTACGTTCCCAGCAACACTCGTCCCGCGTATCACGTTGAACATGAGAAATGCATCATGTTGAGCAGCAGACCTAATGGACTTGTTCCCCTCCTCCCAGGGTTGGTCAGATTGGGCATCTGTTGAGAACCCAAACCTCTCACATGACCCACCTGGATGTACCAACCCCTGAACCCTCCAGTACCAGCCATTCACTGCAGATTCCCTCCCTTCACCAAAGAGCAGAACAGGGCAGGGGGTGGTGGTTACAGGGGTGGGGTGAGCAGATTAGGCCTGGAAGTATCCTATCCTCTTTGGGCATGTGCCATATCCTGTCCACCTTCCCAGAACTGTTCCACATGGAACAATGCAAACTTGCACCAGCAATATCGCTGGTGCTGGCCCGAATTGACCCATTGCACATGCTGGAACTTACCATGGTGTAAGGGAACAAATGTACCTTTACCCCGAGGTGACCACCAGCAAGCAAAAATCACCAGTGGGATGCAGCGGGGGGAATTTAGTTAGGATTGGGTTGTCAGTATAAGGCAGCTATCTGTATTAAATTTGGTGTATTTATGTATTTTATACTTTTATGCATTTTTAATTTATAGTATATGTATATGTTGCGACAGCGCAATCCTCCCTAAAGAAGCGCCTGCAGAGCGCATGCTCCACAGGCACCAGGTGCCATAAATGCACTGTAAAGTGCATTTTCAGCACCTGGGGAGTAAGGGCCGCCGGCGCAGAGGCTGGCAGCCCTTCCTCTGACTCCTCCTGGACCTTGCAGCCGCTGGTGCATGTAAGAGATGCACCAGTCAGTGCAGGGGTGGGGGGAGAGTGAGCTGGGTGGTGAGGGAGGGCGACCTTTGGGCGAGCTGGGATGGGATGGGGCGACAAGCTCCACCGATATCCCGCGCCTGATCCCGGTCTCAGCAGCCCTTACCCCATTGCCCCAGATGTACGTCGGCTCTCGGGCTGATGTACATTCGAGGAGGCCCTTTGGGGCCAGGCAGCCCTACACTGGGGGAAGGTGATGAATGTCCTCTTCTCCCGAGGAGTTCCCGGGCCGCGTCAATGCAGGGTATAGGAAACGCAGGATCAGGTTGCCCGTCCCCTTGGGTACCCTTTAGGGAGAAAGGCATGATATAAATCGAGTAAATAAGTAAGCAAATTAATAAATAAATACTACCGCCAAGTGTTCAGCTTTGAGATCTTCTTGTCATGGTCCGTTGCCAGGAGTTTTGTGGTTATAGCCAAAACCTTAAAGAGAAGACTAGAGTTGCCCCTGAATTTTGCCTAAAGAAGTAAATAAAGTTAATGCAACCATGCTTGGGGGGGGGGATTTAGATGAGCCATAACACTCCCCTGAGTTCCCGTTTTCCCCTGCAATCTTTTCTTAATTTAAATTTTACCAATGCAGAAGTTTCTAGTTGCTCGTTTGTTTGGAAACTGAAGCAAATTTTAAAGTTCTTCTCAAGAAAAAACATCTAAGAAGTTTCAATGGAAGCCAAATGCGTTCCTCTATGACAAGGGGAATTTCTCGGGGGGGGGGGTCTCAGGGTGAAGAATGGGAGACCTATGTTTTAGTGGTGGAGAACTGGCAACACAAAAACATCCCACAGAGAAGGGAAAAAAGAGCATGACAACAATCCCTATCAGTGCAGAGGATAAGCCAAATTTCAGTGTAACAATGACTTTGTTTTTCTGTGCAGGCCAGGTCTTATTGCCAATTATTTCACTCTGTCGCAATGAGGTATCAATCTTATCAAAAGTTCAGGGAGAGGAGACTGGAGAGGACAGGCAGCAGGGGCATCATCACAAGCTGGCCATCAATACACCAAAAGTGTGCCTTGCTGTTTCACACTGAAGGAGCCGAGAGACCTGAAAGAAAATCCAAGCTTCATTAGTTTAAGCTCAATATATGGTGCTGCTTTGGAAGGTTTGGGGAGCAAACCAGGGAGAGATGAAATGTTGAAGGAAAGCAAAAGGTGTTTTAGAAAAAAAAAGATCACTATGCCACTAACCAAACAAGAGGAATAAAAAATGTGTCAGTGCATCCTGCTAACAGTAGAGTAGCTGGACTCGCGCCAATGGGGTAGTGGGCAGGGCGATATGGCATTGCCCCGACTGCCCTGCCACCGGAATGGCCCTGATCTGCCAAATGGATCAGGACCATTTGGGGGGGCGGGGGGGCGATGATGCGTAGCCTTGCCCACCACCCCACTGGCGTGAGTCCAGCTACGCTACTGCCTGCCAGCCTCCTTTGTCACCATCACCTCCCTGGCTTCCTCTAGCCCCATGGCAGCTAGAAATGTCCCTTGGGGCAGGTAAAATTGTCGCTTGGGGCAGGTAAAATTCTTGGTGGAGGTGGCAGAGGTGGTGCAGGGCAAATGTTGGTACAGGGCAACTCTCTCTCTCTCTCTCTCTCTCTCTCTCTCTCTCTCTCTCTCTCTCTCTCATACATACATACATACACACACACACACACACACACACACACACACACACACACACACAGTCAGGGAAGAGAAACTCCCAGGAGAAGGCTGACCCAGGGGAGTAGTACCTAGTGGTTAGCATGCACACACCCCTTCCTGCTTCCCACTTTCCCTTCACTGGACCAGCAGCTGAATGGGGAAAACGTTGGTAGATTGTATCCACTGCCATCACCCCAGGCTATTTTTTTTTCTTCCCCAGTCTGATGTTATATTAGAAATTTCTTGGAGGCCCAGTTAAAATCTCCAGGATTGCTTTCAGTCATAACCTGGAGATTGATGCCGATTCCTCCAGGCCAGACCCGGAGAGGTGGCAACCCTGGTTAGGTCTGAGCCTTTGCCTAGAGTCTAGACAACAGCCAGACTCTTATCTTGCTATCGAGTCTTGTTCCAGGTCTCACTGCCTCCTCCTTTATCCCTGCCTGCTCCCCTCCTAGCCTGTCAAATTTCTCTCTGCTTGCCTGCCTTTCAGGCTAGTGCTTGTTTGAATTTGTTTGAATCCTCATTTCTATTCCTCTTTGTCCAGATTCTGTACCTGGCTGCCCCATGATGTGCCCAGCCATCAGGCGATGAATTGGAGCAACTTCCTGAGCAGAGAAGGGCTCTCAGATACAGCAGAGATTCCAACCACTCAGTCAACATTGGCTCAACTTATAATTGGTCCAGCTTTTCTGAACTGGGGGAGTTCATTCCTGAGCTTTCTGAACTGGGGGAGTTCATTCAAAAACTTTCCTACTTTCCCCCCTTAATTAAAAAGCAGACAAGGCCAAAATCTGTTCTCTACATTTCACGTGGGAAAATAAAGCCACCCTAAAGTTTGACCTGCTGTAACAAGGCCTTCCATTCCAATGCTAATTAGATGTTATAAACGAGAGCACAAAGGAGTTTGTTACATTGAAAACTATATCATTAGTTCCCCGTGAAATGACAAAGGCTGTAATGTAGCTGGAGAACTGAAGGAGAGCTAGAATAAGTTGAACAAAGTATCAAATGCTCCCCTCGCCCTGTTAGGATAAGAAAAACATATCACACAATGTTTGTGCAGATAAGAGAAACTTTTTTTTAAATGTTGGAAGACTCTTCATGTGGGATTTTCTTTTACCCTGACACTGATGGACATAAAAGCACCCTGAAAGGATGGAGGCAGGTGGAATATTATGAAGGGCAGACAAGCCAGTTTCCTTGCATACTTTGTAAAGGATTAGAAGCAAATGCGAAGGTGGCTTTGGGATAGAAGCAGTTCAACATACATCTTATATTTATTCATGAAGTCACAGCGAGCTTGGGATAATCTTTGAGGGCGCATATTCTGGTCACAGAGATGAATGAGGCTTCACATTAACAGCCCGGTCCTGCCTAAGATGCGGCAGCCAGACTAAAAGGCCGGCCGCTGCATCCTAGGCAGATTGTGAGCTGCGCTTGGGGGAAGGGGACATTTGTCCCCTTCCCCCGGTGTAAGCGCCTCAGGCCCCGATGGGTCTCCTCGGAAGCGCATCAGCTCTGGAGCTGACGCACATCCAGGGAGGCCATGTAAGGGGCATCATAGGATATCAGGACACTGATATCCCCACCCCCTCCCAGGCTGGGACTCCAATGTCCCACTCCCTCCCCACCCCTGCTCGCCCTCCCCACGCCCCTGCGCTGACTGGCGCAGGCCTTACCTGTGTCAGCCGGCACAGGTCCAGGTAGGTGCCGAAGTGAGCGGCGCAGGCCTCCGCACTGGCACCACTTACTCCAAAGGAGCCACAAACATGCTTTATGGCACATTTGGAACTACTTAGGTCGGTGGAGCATTTGCTCTGCTGGCCTATTTTTAAGCAGGATTGCGCCGTAAAGTCCTGAATACAGATGGGCAGAAAACACAGTATTTTTTTTTTGTACAATCCTATACATACAGTACAGGTTGGTTACCCCTTATCTGGACATGTGAAATCCAGACCATTCTGAAATCCAGACACTTTTGGGGCTATGACTTAAAAAATTTTTTTTTCCAGCACCTAGCTGGCATAGCATAAGGCATACCTGGGCACAAAATATTGTATAAAATGATCTTCAGGCTGTGTGTATAAGGTGTATATGAGACATACATGAATTTTGTGTTTAAATTTGGGCCCCGTCCCCAAGATAACTCATTATATTTATGCAAATATTCTGAAATTCAGACAAATCTGAAATCCTGACAATGTCCCGTCCAGTGGCGTTCCTGCGGTAGGGGCTCGACCGTAAATCGCGCCCCGTCCTAGTACCGCGTTCACGAACCGGAGTGAGGAGGCCCCACCCCCTCGCCATCGGAGCCATTCCGCGCAGCGAAGCCGAACGGGCAGGGTCTTCTGTCCATTCGGCTTCGCTGCGTGGAATGGCTCCGATGGCGAGGGGCGGGGCCTCCTCGCTCCGGTTCGTGAACGCGGTACTAGGACGGGGCGCGACTTACGGTCGAGCCCCTACCGCAGGAATGCCACTGGTCCCGTCCCAAGCAGTCTAGATAAGGGATACTTAACCTTTATTTACTCAGATGTGAATCCCAGTACGTTCAAGAGGGCTTACTCCCAGGTAAGTGTGTACAGAATTGCAGCCTTTGTCAATTTACCTCCACAATCAGGGAAACTCAACAAAATAAAAAACAAATCTTGACATAAGCGTATTTAGCTATCTCTGAAACTACCACCACCAGCACCACCAGCCATTCAATGCAAAACCAGGGGTGTCACTAGGGGTCGGGAGTGGACTGCCCCGGTGTCACCCCAGGGAGGGTTGACACCTAAATGACTTTCTATTCTATTTGTTACTGGTGGTGCGAAAATGCACCACTGGCAGAAAATGCCACTGCAACTCGTGCAGGGATCGCATTTCCCAGGAGGCCTCCACGTCATGTGGTCTGGTCTGGGAAGAGGTCCGTGGGGGTGACACCACGAGATCTTGCCCCGGGTATCATAAACCCTAGTGACCCTTCTCCCCCCCCCCCCCCCCGTGTAAAACCTCTGACTTTTAAAAGAATCAGTCATAGCCGGCTTTGCAGCTGTTCTCAAAGTGGTAGTTTGATTCCTCAGAGTAAACAGTGCATGGTGATAAGTGCTGTTGCCATGTCTAGAATGACTGTTACCGGCGATAGATAAGCTGCTATAATGTAACATTTGTGGAGTATCTTCAGTACACAAAGTCATACAGAACCCAGAGGAAGTGACATCCCTTCCCAGCAGCCTCCTGGTCCCATTTTTATTTTTTGCAGATTTTGCAGACCGAACCCAATCCAAGCGTAGGACCAAAGGCTTGTTCAGCACCTTCCATTTCAAAGGCTGAAGCCGAGAAAATGTCTCTCTCCCTCTGCAGTAAGAGACCCGAGTTGCAGAAACCACTGCCAGCTTTCTGAATATATTACTTGATTTCTTGCTATTGATTGCTGTCCTGCACTCTCTGTGTATGCATTCTGATTATATAGATTAGTTGCAAAATAACTCAGATAGCTCTGAGTTGTGGAAATGTATGTTGTATATTTATTTATTTATTTATTTATTGGAGTACTTGTAAGGGTAAGGGAGAGCGAGAGCGAGAGCGAGAGAGAGAGAGAGAGAGAGAGAGAGAGAGGCAGGCAAGACAGGATGTGAGTGATGTAACTGGATAAGGAAAAAGGTTAAGACAAAGGGACTAAGGAGAGAGAGAGAGCACAATCCTATCCAACTTACACCACCGGTGTAAGCAGCGGTGCAGCGAGAACGGGAAGCTCCAGAATGGAAAGGGGATTCAAAACCCCTCCAAAGGGGGACTGAAAGGGAATTTGAATCCCCTTTCCATTTTGGAGCCTCCCGTTCTTTCTGCACCGCTGGTTATACCAGTGGTATAAGTTGGATAGGATTGCACTCACACACACAGACAGACAGACAGACAGACACACACACATACACACACAGAGAGAGAGAGAGAGACAGCACAATCCTATACTTGTCTACTCAGAAGTAAGGCCCATTGTCTTCAGTGAAAAGGATTACAGCCCCCCCCCCGACATGTTTTACACATATGGCAACATTATCTAGATTGTAAGCTCTTTGGGGCAAGGGCCTATTTTCCCATCCTTTTTAATATGTACATGGAAGGCACTATATAAATAATGAACAATAAGCCTCAATGCAGAGGACGCTTTTTAAAATATAAGGAGATGGGTCCCTGCCCTGACAAGCTTGCAATCTTTCCTCAGGGCAGAGGAAACAAGCAAAAGAGGGAAGGGAAGCAAACAGGAGAAGAAGAGGCATTTCTTTCAGTCAGGCATGCTGAGTTTTCATGACCATGAGGGATGGAGACTGTGCAGAAGTCTTTACAGAAAAGGGGCTTTTTAGAGAGGGATTTTTGCCTTTCAAAACAAACGAGGCAGTGGAGTGGAAATAACTTTTCAAACAGCATTTTAAAACTAGGAGCCAGAGAAACAACAGTGTGGAAGCCAGTAGGTTGTACCAGAGAGGGCCTTCCATCAGCTCATGTCCCCTCGGTCCCCACTTCGGAGGAGGAGGAGGAGGAAGAGGAGGAGGAGGATGGGATGCAGAGTAAAACCTCACCGAAGGATCTCGCTGAGGACTTCTTTCTTTTCAAGGTGATTGTTTCCAGCGCTTGCTCTAAGAACAAAAGGAACCCATCCGCCATTCAAAGATTAAAAAAGAAACAAGAGGAAAACAAAATCCCGCTCTACAATCTATCTGACCTTATCAGCATAAACTGAGTTGACAGGTCTCTTCTTGATGGGTGAGTGTGGTTTTGCTACTGAATTGTAGCCCATGAGGCATTCACGATCGCGAGGTCATTTTTCCCCCTGTTGGTCTCTGCTGAATATAATTGGCTTCATTAGCACCACAAGCTCATCTTTTCCCAAAAGGCACAGAAATAAAATAGTCACAAAGTTGCAATTCAAGGTATGGTTTCATTTGTGCCTCATGGAATTCCGCACATGCAGTTGAGGTGTATGCCTCAGAATGTTTTGTTCTCTAAGAGGCGACACGAATTTAAAGCGACAAAACCCACCATTTCATGAGCAGAATCACCTTCTGGTTGGATTCAGTTGATTTCATGTCAATTCACCAGATACCCTTAAGCAGCCACCATCCTTTCATTAATCTATAGGATTCCTGCCAAAGGTAACATCTCAAAACATTTTGAACTTTTCAAGGTGATGACAAGATTTTGATGTACAACTTCATTGATCAGTTAGAAGGCTTTGTTTGTTAGTGTCTGGGCAGCCTTATAGACTGCAATTTGTGGGTGGGTGAAACATAACCTCAACTCCACAAATAAACAAATGCAGATACAGGGGTCTTCTGGAAGGAAGGAAGGAAGGAAGGAAGGAAGGAAGGAAGGAAGGAAGGAAGGAAGGAAGGAAGGAAGGATCCTCAGTCCTAGCGGACACGACTTCTTAACTAGTCTCAAAAACCTAAGAACAAATATAAAGAACTAGGCGGGTTCAGTCCAAATACCCTCTTATCCAGTATCCTATTTCACATAGTGACAACCAGATGTGTTTGGGAAGTCCAGAACTGGGACATGTAGACAAATATCTCTCCCCCTGTTCCTTCTAATCAACTGGTACTCAGAGGCCATAGGATCCTTCAATACGCATATGACATATGAGAGAGGGTCTTCACTATGGCGGCATCTGGTCTCGGGAGCTTCCTCTTCCAGGATCAGAGATAGTCTCCATCTTTGCCACTGTTCCAGCGACAGCTGAAGTTTTCTTTGTTTTGTTCAGCTCAGTTTGTTAGTGCTTTTTTGTAGTTAGGTACAATACTGCTTCTGTAGAATGTTTGCTTGATGGTGCTTGTATGTGTGTTTAGGGTTAACTAAGCGTTAGGCAGCCATTGAATGAGGGTCAAGAGTTGTGAATAAGGAGCGAAGAGTCACGCCAGTGGTCACGGTTGGGAGGGGGGGTCAAGCCAGGAGTTCTAGCTAGAACATGAGAGCTTGGGAACAAGTTGAGGGTTAGAAGAACATGACAGGACCATAAGAACATAAGAAGAGCCCCGCTGGATCAGGCCAAAGGGATACCATTGCCCAGGCAAAGTTTCAGTTTGAACAGGGAGCTACGGAAAGGCAAAGACCAGCTTGTGGGTGAGGGCCCTTTTTCTGTTGTGGAAGGTGCTCTTCCCCATAGCCTGGTGGTTCCTCACATGAGGCAACCATGCATATGGCTGGGGGAGTCCTGGCAAAGGGGAAATGAAACAAAAGTGGAATCAGACACTAAGCAGGAGGACAGGCAAGCAGGTGGACACCTGGCAGGCGGGGAGGGAACTGTCAGGGAGGCAGAGGACAAACAGGCAGCGGTACCTGGAACAAAACTAGAAAGCAACACTAGCCAGGCCAGAATCTGAATGTTTGGCTGGCCAAAGTCCCAAACCTATCCTGGAAGCATTTATTATAACCAGACCAGGTCAGGAGGAGCCAATAGGCAGCTATGTGCTCATGGGATGAAGGAGCCATCCTGGGATGTGGATCAACAATGCTGCTTCTGCTGCATTTACACTGTAGCCCCATTGGCTCATCAAAATGGCCACCAGTGCCCAGATTAGCATACCGCTCATTTTTGAGTCCTTGTCTGACCTTGGCAACTGCCTTCTATGTGGTGTTTATGTTCATGAAGGTAGGATCTTAAGTCTGCTTGCGCAGAAGCGCGGTCCACTGATGTCAACAACACATATTTCCAAGAAAAGCTGTTTAGGATTTCCAAGAATTGTCGTACTGAACTATGGAGCCCTTTTCTGTATGCCAGTGAGTTGCTATCTGCTCTGATCTCCCTCTCCACTATCTGCACCTCTTGTTAAGTCATTAAGATCAGTGTGACTGTCACAACACGTTATTATCTCCGTTCTTCTTTCAGTCGGCTTTGCTCTCTGCACAAAATAACCTTCTTGGCTTTATGGTCTTATTTTGATTACACATGTTAATACTTTGTCTATTTCACTTTTGCTTTCCCACAAAGACATGGATTTACTTGTATAAGAATAAAAAGCTTCCCAACTTTTTTCAGAGTTGGTTCCCCCCCCCCTCTCTCCTGCAAGTGAAATCTTTCATTGGGATGCTGGGACATTTCTAAGCTTCTGAGGCTGGATCCAAATTCAGCTGTTCCATATTGAGAGTGAAGATGTAGTTATTCTCAGGAACATTGTTCAGGACTTAGTGTATACTCTCTCTCTCTCTCTCTCTCTCTCTCTCTCTCTCTCTCTCTCTCTCTCTCTCTCTCTCTCTCTCTCTCTCTCTCTCTCACACACACACACACACACACACACACACACACACACACACACACACACACACACACACACACACACACTTCTTCATTAGGGTGTTGGGAGTCCCCTGATGGTTTGTTTCAGGGCTGATCTACCCAGCAAGAGCTCATTCAAGCAACTTACTGCAAGAGAATTTTCCTAATGTGTTTCTCCAGGGACGGTGCTAAATGGGATGTCAGTTTTTTGTCAGATTTCTGCATTACAAGAAACCCTCACATCTTACCTCTTGAGATCTCGATCAAGTTACCTTAATTTCCCTGCTCTTTATTTTTGACCATGCTTCCAATATCTATCTATCTATCTATCTATCTATCTATCTATCTATCTATCTATCTATCTATCTATCTATCTATCTAATTCATGAATTCACACACAATTCACACATAAACACAATGCGATGAAACCCAACAAAGAGCTGGAATCTCTTTTCAATACCATGCGCTCTCCATGGTCCTGGCCCCTTCTCTCCCAGCCAGAGGAATCCAGGGCTTTTCCTATAATAGCATAGGATATACCCATGCTGATAAGCAGATATTAGCCTGGACAAGACAGCACTGATGGGTGATATGACAGAACTCTTCAAATAAAATACAAAATTCTGCCACATAGAAGAAGACAAAGAAGGCAGGACTAGATCTAATGGGCTTAAGTTACACAAGGGTAGATTTTGCTTGAACATTAGGAAAACATTCTTACCGTCTGATCCTAACAAGGATCAGACTGGAATGAAGAGGGATTGACCACAGTGGAACAGAGTTCTGCTGTTGCAAAATGGCTGCCAAGTGTGCTCAGAGCAAGAGGTGGCAGCACCGAAGGAGCGCCGGTGCTGATGAGCCAGCAGGAGACCCGTGGGGTGGGCCGAATGAGGCAGAACATGGGTGGAATGGGAAGGAGATCGGGACCACTGGAAGTGTGTGTTGGGGGCAGGAGGAGGGCAGGTATTGACGGCAATGGCTCCGCCGATATTCTGTCCTCCATTTTGCCCCCGACATGCCTTCGTCCTTCTACTCGAATTTGTGCCAGCTAAAGAGCTGGTGCAAGTCTGAGTAGACCCATTAGAAACCATGTGGGAAGAGAGGTGGTAAGTAAAAGACATTTTACTTACCTCTCCATCCCCGCATGGTCTCCAGCTGCCCGGAGGCTGCAGCGGAGCCTGTACTGGTGCCACTGTCAGAGGCATAACTAGATGCGCGTCACCCCAGAGCGGGGCACGCGCGTCACCCTAGTGACGCCTCCCCCCTGACGCGGCTGCCGCCCCGGGCAGGCCGCCGGGCTGCCGCTCCGGGCACCCAATGGGCTGCCGCTCCGGGCGCCCCCTCAATGGTTGCAGCCGCCTCGGGGACGTCTTCCCCGGCCGGCTGTCCTGGGCCTTCTGAGGAAGGCCTGCTGCGCGAACGCTATTTATAACGTGTTTTATAGCTTGCGCAGACCATTCCTGAGGGAAAAGGGCAGCCCTTTTCCCTCAGGAACGGTCTGCGCAAGCGATAAAACACATTATAAATAGCGTTCGCGCAGTGGGCCTTCCTCAGAAGGCGCAGGAGCGCAGGCCCGGGAGGACGCTCCAAGGCCTTCTCCCGGCCTCGGAGCCTCCCGGGTGATGCGCGGGTCGTGCAGAGCCTCCCGGGTGACACGCGGGTCGTGCGGAGCCTCCCGGGTGACGTGCACAGGGGAGGTGATGCGCGCGCACGTCACCCTTCTGCACACGTCACCCTGGGGTGCTCTGCCCCGCCCGCCATGCTACAGCGACGCCTCTGGCCACTGTCCCCTGCGGGCAACATTTAGTTAGAACTGGGCTGCTCGTGATACAAGCAGTTTGAAAATGGAACCAAATTGCTGGGGAATGGAGGTCTCTGCCCCAGTGGAGGTCCTCAAGAAGAAGTTGGACAACTATCCGTTATTGATATCTGGATTTCCTGCATCAAGCAGACGCATCAAGCAGACTCTAAATGGGTCTATTTAGTTGGCACAAATCCGAGGTGACTCAGGGTGTGGATCAGGGCAAGGAAAATGGGATAAGATCTTGGTGTCGCAGCTGCCATCAAGATCCTCTTCATCTCACTCTCACCCACCCCCAGCCTGTATTTTTTACCTACCACCCTGGTAGGCTGCCTGATTGCCTATTCGTCTCCTCAGTCCTATGCCAGCCATTTTACCATTTTGCTGGCATATGTCTGATGAGAGAAAAGAGGCAGGACAGCCTGGGAAAGACAAGATAGTATCTGGCCCACACTGGTGCTGTGAAGATCCACCCCCTCCCTCCCTGCCCCCTGCCCTCCCCCTGCCCCAAACCTCCCCTGAACTTTCCCATCCACATCCACAATATGCCTCCACTGCCAACCTACTGGCACTGATGGAGGCGCCTGAAGCTGCTGCTGTATGTGCCGCGCTGCTGCCCATTTACGGCACTGGCCTGTGACTGTGCAATGGTGGCCCAGCTTTTATGCCACTGTAAAGGGCATCATGCTGCTGGAATGACAGGATTGGGGCCTTGGTGTCTACTTTATCTTTATCCAAAATAAGGCCCAGATCAGACATGCAAAAGCCCATGTGGAAATTAGCATTTGCCATGGAATAAGTGCATGTTTGGCTGGAAAACCTACGTAGGTTTGCTTACCCATGAGACATCTGTGAGTCTTTTCCCATGGAATATCCAAGTTCCTTCTTCACTTTTTATTCTGTAAGTTCTGAATCTTCCACATGGGTTTTGAACATATGTATGAAAACTCATTTGGTTTTCAACATCTGCGAAGATTGAATCCTCAGAGGAGGTGAGACAGTGCTCTAGTTTGGCTCCTGCTAGAGGAGGCCTCCTTTGCCAGAGCTTATCCTCCTGTTCAGCAGACAAGTGCTGCTGAGATACATGCAGACACAGGAAGTCTGTCGGGGGATGATTGTCAGCATGGGAGGAGGGACTAGTGAAGTTTTTGCCAGGAGGAAGCCCCAGATTGCATTGAAATATGTACTGTAGTCACAAATCCCTTATTGATGGACACTCACAGATGTGACTCATGGATGCATTCTTTCACGCAATAATAATGGGCCTAACTGCCCAATCCTTTTCCCTGCCACATCATAGCATGCAGCTGCACCAACAGAAGCTGTGCTACATGCTGTGGTGTGTGTGTGTGTGTGTGTGGGGGCAATTGGACAGCCTGCAGGAGATATTGTTTATGTACCCCCAGTAGGCTGCCCAATTGCCTATGACTTTCCTCGGACTCATGCCAGACACTTTTCTGGCGTAAGTCTGAGGAGAGAAAAGGGGTGGGGAGGCTTCATAAAGAGGGGATAAGATCTAGTGCTAATGCCACTGAGATCCCTGCTGCCAACGTACTGGTGCCAACAGAGGTAGGTTTACCAGATCTCCAACAGGGAGAGAGTGCTAGACCTTTAGGAGAAGGAATGTGGGCAGGTGTAGCTTGTTAAACCCTTAGAGCACAATCCTAGGCATGTCTACTCAGAATCAAGTCCCATTGTGTTCAGTGGGGCTTGCTTCTGAGTAGACATGCCTAGGCTTGTGCTCTAAGGTTTAACAAGCTACACCTGCCCACATTCCTTCTCCTAAAGGTCTAGCACTCTGTTCCGGTTGGAGACCTGGTAAGCCTACCATTGCTGCATGTGTCATGTGACTTTGCTCTGCCAGAAGACTCCAAATATTCCCACCCCTGCCCTTCTCAATCTCTGGAATTTGTTCAGTATTCTTTCCAATACGACATCCACTTATCTCCTATAATATACATTTGGATGATTACAAAACAGAACACTATGCACAGTTCCTGACATGTTTTTAAAACATGTTTAAAAATGCTACAATAGTGTTACTACATTTAAAGTCTACCCATTTGTGGGATTCAAATCAATTCCTCGTTGAAACTGTGTGTGAGCTGCGGAAACAGATGTCCAATTACTAATTAAACCTTCCCTCATTTTTCTCTCCTATTTGGGGGGTTTGCCTCCCCCTATAAATTAAAACTGGACTGTGTGCATGTAAAAATGTGCTTTAACACTGGGCTACAGTGACCCCCCCCCCATGGCGCTCTCAGTGGAACTGCTGCTGAGATTGTAAACAGATTCTATAAATAATCAGAATTGGGGGGGTGAATTCTGGGATCATGGATCCTTCATCATGGATTTTGAGGAGGACGTCTGTATGCTGCTTTCCAAAATCTTTTGCAATTCCAGAAAGTGTTTAGTAAACCTCTACCCAGCTATGGGACACACTTCACTAGGGATGAAACAAATGTCCTCCTTGGAGGGAGAGACTCAAAATGAGAACTTCCCACATCAAACCAGTGGTGTAGCTAGACTGGAGCGGAGGCAAGTTGTTCTGCAAGACTCCGTTACACCGGAGTTAGCAGCCCCTCCCCTTTGCTGTTGGAGCCATTCCGGCAGCGACAGGGGAGTGTCCTGCGTGTTCCCTTTGCTGCCAGAATAGCTCCAACAGCAAGGGGGAGGGGCCGCTGACTCCGGTGTAACGGAGTCTTGCAGAACTACTTGCCTCCGCTCCAGTCTAGCTACGCCTCTGCATCAAACCATTTTATGTTGAGCTAACTCACGCTAGTCTTGACTGATCCTTGATGTCAATCACAAATCGGGCTCCCTTCCCTCCCCTGTCAGTGCTCCCTTCACAAACAAAGGAAAACTTCTGTGAGGCGGAAACCAATGGCTCACTAACCAACATGTGACCAGCTTGTCACCTGCTCTTCCAGCAGAAACTGAAATACCACTTCTGAGCATGCTCAGAATTATCATTTCCTGCATGGATCGAAGGGATGGCCATTTTCTTATCTGAGAGAAGAACTGGTAAAACAGAGAAGAGGTGGACAAAACTGTTGAACTTGTGAGAACAGACACACCTATTAGACTTTTCTTCTCTCAGCTATTTACAGTATAAATTTATTGTATTAATTCAAAGATATGTACCGGTTGTGAAAACCTCAGAACATACATTTACGGTATAGTTTACAATACACTGGGAAGGCTAGAGTAGAAAAACTTTGACTGATGAAATAAATGCAACTTATTTGTCTCTGGTTAGTGATCTACCTGTCTCTAGGGCAGTTCATGCCCTTTAGGAGGTCATACAGGTTCAGTCATTCACACAGGCTTCTGCTGCAAATGGTGACACTGTTTCCGCCAGCGTCCGACATGGTCTGTCACATCCGATGCCTTCTCGGTTTGTCTTTTAAAGAGAGTTCCGCTGCCGTAAGTGCCCAATAGGGTTGGGCCGTATGTCTCACTAGGCCCAGAACAAAGGCTGAAGTACAGGTAGTCCTCAACTTATGGAAATCGCAACTTCTGGACAGCCATGTTGGCACATTCGTGCAGGCGCAGACCTTGTGCTTCCATGCAAGCGTGATTCTTCCATGATTCTGCATGATTCTGACTTACATCGGTTCCAACTTCTGGACAAACTTCTGGACCTCTAGAATGGAACAAGGACGTAAGTCAGAGACAACCTGTACTCACTACTGCTGCTGCTGCCTCGACATGTGCACTCTCTGCCATGTCATCCTCAGCCATGCGCTAGGCCCATGCCAGGATTAGTGAATGAAACTGAATAATTTCTGGGCTAGGGATCACTCTTCCTTGGGTGCTTCAAACTGACGTGTCTATGGAAGGGCAGGAATTAGTTAAGTTCAGAAGCCTCCACGTTACCAAGAAATGTGGGGAATGACCAAAACACTGGGTGGAAAGAAGGCCTCCATCTGACTGCTAGCGCCTGACAATCGGAGCAGCTTTAAATGAAAGGCTCCCAAACTCCTCTAATTTGAATAAGATAAAGAGCCTGCTTGCTTTCTTGGTAATGGCATATTGAGCATACTGCGCACCGCACTGGTGAGATGCCTTTTAAAAACAGCTTCATTATGCTCCCTTCAGGTAGAGGCCATGGCTAGAGGCAAAATCCTGGGCGAGATGGATCACTGGACTGATCTGATATGGCAATCCCTGTGTTTTCTGTGTTCACAACGAAGATAAGGTTTTAACCAAGCATAAAGGTTTCACAGCTGGATGGAACAAATCCATTTTGTTGTTATGGAAAAAGGAAGAAGGGGAAAAATACATTTTTAATCAGAGTTTACTGGCATTAGTCAACCGAATGCCTGTGTGTGGCGATGCTGGCAAGAGGATTTGCTGGCAGATTAAAGCACTGGGGAGCAACGTTTGCATGCATTCTTGCACGGGGAAACGACGACTCGATAGGCTGAACGGAAGAGTCCTTGTATGGGCACAACAGTGCCACTCTTTGCTTCCCATTGAAGCTGTGACTTGGCCCTGGCCATGAACTGCACAAGACGAGTCCGAGGCAAATTTAGCAATGGCAAACTTGGGGGTTCTTAAAAGGAGGTGGAGCCTGACAGGGAAAAGCCGAGACAAACTTTGCAGATCAGGAACAGAACCAGTATGTAATCCAGCAAGGGAGGCCTGGAGCCAAGGCAGAAAGGCCACAGTCAAGCAAGGGTCCAGTGGGTGGAGCCTAGCAGATCATGGGTGGAGCCAAGAATTTGGAGTTTAAGAGTGCAACATTGGTTTTCTGATCAAACAGCTCTACTGCTCACAAGTTGGCAACCCTAAAACACACTTTATGTGGGATATACCACATCATAATAAGGAAGGTGCATCTAGGCAAGTGCAAATTGCTATTCTGGCACAGGCAGCCACTTTGCACTTTGCACATGGGCTTAGGAACTGGGTTTGCAAATCAGTGGGCATTCCCTTCACAATCATTCCTTTCATACCTGCAATCAGTTTGGCTGTTCCAATGCACCTGGACGATGCAATTGGGACCTGCTGAACAACCATGAGTGTAAATGATGCTGGTGTCTTGAGAGAGATGCAAGAATCTCTGATAATGGCCTTAGAGCCCTTGTGATTGTGAAGCACTCTGGGATTCTGGAGAAGAAACAGGGTGAATGAATGCATCTAACTCAGGGGTGGCCAACCTTCCACCATGAGGGCCTCTGTGTTCTTAAGAGTTGTTATAGAAGACGTAATCTTGGCAGTCGCCATTGCTGATGGTGCTGCTAAAGCAGCTGCACCTGCTGAAATGCCCTCACCTATACAACCATTTAAGGGCCAGGAGCATTTGTGTTGAAAGGCTGGCAACCCCTGATCTAACTCTTTGTGTCAAATTAAACGAAACATTCACAGCAGGTTTAGGGCATCTTGTGTTTTTCTTCTTCTTTCTTTTCTAAATAGCAGCCATCAGATTTGGACCATTGTGCTATAACTTTGTCTTCCTCCTGCACAGCTCAGAAGCTCCTGTTGGCTACCAAGAAACAAGACATTTACTTTTTGTTGACCATCTCTTCCAGTTCCACAAGCAATAGTCAAGGAAGTAACCATTGGAAGACCCTTGAGCTGCTAGAGGGAAAAATAATAGTCTCTCTCACCAAACAAATGGTCTCTCGCTCCATACATTACATAATCTTACAAGCCTCAATAATGTCACCCTGTAACCAACTGTTATCTACACTATAAGTCTGAAGCATTAGAGCCTTTCCTTGTGAGAAAGATCCTCCATTCCCATCATTATTGGGGTTGCCTCTTCTGCACCCATTCCACCTTTACAATATCCATTCACGGTATTCCATTGTGGCCACACCATAGTTTTGTATAAAGGTGCCACAGGACTGGCCCAAGACCCCCTGATGCCTGAGGCTGCATGCCAAATGCTGCCCCCTTACCCAGTGATGCGCCAGCCTCTGCTCCTCCCGCTCTCCAATGTTCTAGCTCAGCACTCTCCTCTCTCTCCTCCACATTTCCTCTTCCTCTTTGTCCCCCTCTTCATTTTCAATTCAGGGAGTGGAAAGAGAAGGAGGAGCACTGGAGGCAAGTAGGCAGATAGAGATGCGTGCTACAGCTCCTCATCCATCTGCTGCCAGAGGTGACCGATTCAGTTGGCTTCATTCATGGGCTGCCCCTGAGTAGGCTTACCATTCGTCCCGGTTTCGCCGGGACAGTCCCGGAAATCGGACCCGATTCCCGGTCGGGTCCCGGGGGACGAATGGGCGCCGCCATCTTTTTTTTTAATTTCAAACTTACCGGGCAGCATCTTGGGTCACGAAATCTCGCGTGATCCAAGATGTCGGCACCCAAATCTCGTGAGGGCATTGCCCTCATGAGATTTGGGTGCCGACATCTTGGATCACGCGAGATTTCATGACCCAAGATGCTGCCCGGGAAGTTTGAATTTTTTTTTAAAAAAAAGATGGCGGCGCGGCGAGCGGGTGCTTCTCCCGGTCGTCAGCGCCACCGGGAGAAGCACAGTGCTTGCCTGCGTTGTGCGAGCCTGCTGGAGGCTCGCGCTGGCCGGGCAAGCAGGCTGTGCTTCTCCGGTCTCCCAGCGGCTCCATGCGGTGCCGCTGGGAGACCGGAGAAGCACAGCCTGCTTGCCCGGCCAGCGCGAGCCTCTAGCAGGCTCGAACAACGCGGGCAAGCAGGCTGTGCTTCTCTCCGTGCCGCTGGTCTCGCAGCGGCACCGGGAGAAGCACAGCCTGCTTTTTGCCCGTGTTGCGCGAGCTCCAGGGCTCGCGCAACGCAGGCGAGCAGGCTGTGCTTCTCCCGGTGCCGCTGCGAGACCAGCGGCACCGGGAGAAGCACAGCCTGATCGCCCGCGTTGCGCGAGCCCTGTAGCTCGCGCAACACGGGCAAGAAGCAGGCTGTGCTTCTCCCGGTGCCGCTGGTCTCGAGACCAGCGGCACCGGGAGAAGCACAGCCTGCTTCTTGCCTTGTGTTCTCACCCTGCGCAATGCAGGCGAGCAGGCTGTGCTTCTCCCGGTGCCGCTGCGAGACCAGCGGCACCGGGAGAAGCACAGCCTGCTCGCCTGCGTTGCGCAACCCTGGAGAACACAAGGCAAGAAGCAGGCTGTGCTTCTCCCGGTGCCGCTGGTCTCGCAGCGGCACCGGGAGAAGCACAGCCTGCTTCTTGCCTTGCTTTGCCTTGCCGCGGCCCCAGCCTGCTTGCCGCGGCCCCAGCAGCAGCAGCAGCGACCACAGACCAGTGACCAGCAGCGACCAGGTAAGCTTATTTTTAAATTATATATTTTTAATAGAAATATTAATTATTTATTTAAAAATTTCGGACGCGCTTCGCGCGGCAGGAGGGGGCGCTTCGCGCCCCCTTTACTTAATTAATTAATTATTTTAAATTGATTATTTATTTAAAAAATTTCGGACGCGCTTTGTGCGGCAGGAGGGGGCGCTTTGCGCCCCCTTTCTTTTATATTTTATTCGTTACAAGGGTTTCTTATTTGGATTTATGCTTTATTATGAGTTTTATGGTGTTTTTTATGCTTTTTCATTGTGCTTGAGAATGGCTTTTTCGTTGTGGATGGTACTTTGGGCTTCGTTTGGGCTGTTTAGGATTGCTTTTCGTTGTGCTTTAGAGTGGCTTTTTCGTTGTGGATGTTACTTTGGGCTTCGTTTGGACTGTTTAGGATTGCTTTTCGTTGTGCTTTAGAGTGGCTTTTTCGTTGTGTATGGTACTTTGGGCTTGGTTTGCGCGGTTTAGGATTGCTTTTTTGTTGTTTACGATTGGTTGTGGTTCTTTGGCCTTGCTTTTTCATTGCTTTCACATTAATTAATTAATTAATTACCTCGGGGGGGTATGGGGGGGTGTCCCAGTTTGAAGTTTGAAAAATATGGTAAGCCTACCCCTGAGGAACTATAACATTAGCAGCTTTATTTTCAATTCCTTTTCTAAAGACCCTAGCATGGCTTTTACCCTTTTCATGGCTGCTGTGCCCTGGGTCAATGTTTTCATAGAGCTATCAACCACGGTCCCAAGGTGAGCTCCATGCAGGGCAGCAGGGAGTTGGGAGGAGGGCAAAACGAGGGTGGGGAGGGGGTATTCCAGGGCAGGGGGAGGGAGAGGAATAGGGCGGAATAGGCCTGGGAGCGGGCAGGCTCATCAGAGGAGGCCTCTGCCAAATCCTATCCCCTAAGTTCCTGGGCTTGGAAGCCTGACACAGAGCTGTTTGGATATGCACCAGCCATTTCGCTGGCACACATCCAAGTAGCCCGCTAGAAGCTGCTGGGGCTCATCACAAGGTCAGGGGACATGCGTCCCCTTACCAGGCCTCCAGCAGCCTCCAGTCCCATGCTGGAGCCTGTCCCAGCCCGCTGCATCCCAGTGCGGGACTTTGGATAGGATTGGGCTGCTCATATCATGAGTTCACCCAAAAAATTCTGGGAATTGTAATTTGGCAATGGTGATGACACTTCTGTTAAGATCCCTCCCAGGATTTCAATAGCACGGGTTCCCTGAGAAGAGAGCATGACTATTAAATTGGTTTTAGTCTGTGATGGAGATGTACTTGAGCGGACACAAACTAGATTTCAAAGAGCCCTCATGGGGCCAGTTCACGTGGTGCTTTTTTAGAACAGGCCTCTCTTCATGAGAGTAGGAGCAGGATTGAAGATGTTCCACTCCTTCCGGGGCACTTTTTCCCTGTTTGCTATTTGCAAGAAGGGGTCACCTAACCCCCCCCCCCCCATTATTAGCAAAGAGGGAAAGTCATACTGTAAGGAGGGAAAGGACATGCATGATCATGAACATTAAGAGGGGCCAGTATTGACCGACTTGGTCCATAGTTAACAAGTGACCTGGGAGCAAAATAGTAGCCACTTCTGATGTAAAATACAGGAAAATTATGCAATAATGCTTATTTTTAAAACCAAGGTCTGTGAATAATGGATCCAAAATAAGAACTTATAACACTTTTGGCCATTTTTTAATTGGTTGCTTAATACAAGCCTGTTTAGTGAGTGTGTTTGCATATTTGTGTCTCAGGCGGCTGTGTTTTGCCAAGGACAAATGCTTCTCTTGACAAGTTGTGATGAACTACCCCTATTGTGACATGGTGTTGGCCTTTCTGTCACGTCTGCTTATCATCTTCCACACGCTGGATGCCTCACAGCTGCACAACTTGCAGGGAGGATTCTGTTATGCAACAGGCAGCTACTGCAGAAGCGACATTTGCTAGATGACATGTGGGGGCTGCAACCCGACTGTCTCATGGAGCGTCCAAATTTGCCACAAACCAATTTCCTTTCCCCCACCCCACCCCCCAGAATTCATTTCTGTCACACTCAACTCATCTGTCAAATAAAACATATGAGATTTATGCCCATATAGTGATAAACCCAGTGAAATGCTGAGATCAGTATTAATATTTTAGCAACACATTGTTTCCAAGTTCCAGCTCCCCCCTCCCCATATTCAGCTTCAGAATGACCTCTACGACTACTTAACAGGAAGAAAAAGAAGGAAAATAATTCATGAGAATTGGCAGGCTAGTCAATTGAAATTCAGCTAAGATGGATGTAATTGAAGTTGAATGAAGATTGAAGAGGTCCTGGGGATGGGGCACTGGGGAGGGGGGGGTTGGCTATAGGGATGTGGATAATTGATGGTCAGCGTTCCCTGCTCATGGCTTTGGTTTATTATTGTAATAACAGCAACCGTGTACTTAGTGTTATGAAGTACTTAAAACCAGTAGATGCTATAGGAAGTATATTACCAATGTTAAAGCCTAAAGTCCTCCTCTATTTGTTAATCAGGTCTCCATTAGCAATCCAAAGTCATGTGTAACCTTGTATAACATCACATCACAGTTCTCCTATCATTGATGACCCATCCTATCCCCGGTCAGGGCACACAATTCAGGGCCACCGGCTCAGCCTCTGCTGCCTCCTGCACACTGACCAAGGACCAGGCCAGCAGGGAGGGGTATGGAAAAAAGCCTGACTTCCCCAGCCACTGCCTGGTTCCCTATAGGGATCTTCATATCTATGCCAGCTCTTTTGCTGATGTAGATCTGAAGCGCTGCAGAGAACATGCCCTGACTCGGCGAGGGGTTTTGGATACAGCCGATGCCAGTGCCACCACGATCCACCTCTGTCCTGTCCCCGATCTGTCCTTCTTTCAGGCCCTCCACCAGCAGAACCCCACTGGCAGCCAGTCTGCATAGCACTGCTGGGGGTGCACACTCTTCTGGACCTTACCACAGAAGCAGTGTTCCACAGACCAGCTGAGGACCTGCCACACCAATGTACCTCATGGTACAACATTGTACCATGAGCATAGGGTCTGGACTGAGTCTGGAGGTTCCGGTTTGAGAGGTGATCAAGAGTTCCTTGCACTAAGGAACTTGCAAGAGTTCCTTGCACCAGATCCTATCCTCTATTTTTCAGTCTAGTCTGGCCTGGCCTACCCCACCCCACCCTGTTTCTCTCCTTAGATGTACATCAGCTATATAGCTAGCATAGGTCTGAGGAGACCCATAGGTCACCAAGAGACCTACACAGAGGTAAATAAAAATGCTTACATTTGGCAGGTCTCCTGATTGCTGTCTGTCCCGTTCCATTCCCTCCCTCCCCCTTTGGATGCAGCACATGCTCTGACAGCATAGCTGCTTTGGCCCCAATGATAGAGGATAGGATTTGACAGTTAGACAAATAAATTCATGGGGGGTTAGCTGATCAGTTGCTAGTAGTCATGATGGCTAAGTGGATCCTTCATGTTCAGACAGGCTTAGCATCATCCTGGAATCAAGCCTGGCTTCAGCCTAGAATGGGCTCAAGCTGCTCCCAAGGGTGCACTGCAGCTGCCCAATGGGGTTCCAGCTTCGGTTGCGTAGTTGACCGGAAGTTCTGGAAGCCGGAAGCCCATTGGGCATCCGCAGTGCACCCTTGGGAGCAGCTCGTGCCCATTCTAGGCTGAAGCCAGGCTCGATTCCGGGACGATGGTAAGCCTATGTTCAGAGGCAGTTTGCTACTAAATGCCAGGTGCTTGTTGCAATACCAGGAGATGGATATTTCTTCTGCCTTACTTGTTGGTTTCCTGGGAGCATCTGATTGGCCCCTGTGGGAAGCAGTATGATGGGACATCAAGCTGGTCCATTGGGTTTGTCTCTTGTGTCTTTAAGACATGACCTAAGTCTACTGTTGCCACCACATTTTGCATGAAATGTTGAGATTAATTTGTAGATTCCTGCTTGGAAAAAAAAAATCCTAGGAGTTTTGTGGAAAGCAAAGAGTGTTGATAAAACTGGCAAAATTCCTTACATTTCTATTTTAACTTGCACAGTTCTTACAGGCTCAATCCCAACCTTCATGTGTAGACTGTTATGATCCCTGCCCAGAAGGCTAGAGTTGTAAGTGGAGTAGTAGAGCACCTCTTTTGCATTTAGATGGTCTCAGTTTCACTCCCTAGCATCTCCAGGTGGGTCTAGAAAAGACTCATTTCTGAATCCCTGGAGAGTCACTGTCAGTCAGTGTAGCCAATACTAAGCTAGGTAAAGGTATCCCTTGACAATTAAGTCCAGTCGTGTCCGACTCTAGGGAGCGGTGCTCAGCTCCGTTTCAAAGCCGAAGAGCCAGCGCTGTCCAAAGACGTTTCAGTGGTAATGTGGCCAGCATGACTCAACACCAAGGCGCATGGAACGCTGTTACCATCCCACTGACGCGGTACCTATTAATCTACTTGCAATTTTTTCCTTTGAACTGCTAGGTTGGCAGGAGCCATTGCACGGATTCGAACTGCTGACCTTTTGATCAACAGCTCATGGTTCAGTGGTTTAACCCACTGCGCCACCCGCTGGCTCTATGATACTAAGCTAGATGGACCTTAAGTCTGAGGATAAGGGTAGTTCCTGGGTTCCTAAGAAGCTCATCACCAGAATTCAGATTCAGAGTTTAACAACACAATACAATTAAAATGTAATTGTTTTAATTGTTTTAATTATTTGTTTTTAATTATTTTAAGGTATATATGTACTTTAATGTTTTATTGTAAGCAGCCTTGAGTGCCCTTGTTGGGAGAAAGGCGGGGTATAAATTCTTTAAATAAATTAAATAAATAAAAACAATACATGTCTACTCAGAGGTAAGCCCCATTGAATTCAATGGGACTCACACCCAGGTAAGTGTGCATAGAATTGCAGCCTGAGAGAATTTACTGGAAGCTACCAAGCAAGGAGCTTCTCTCTTGTCAAAACTGCTACAAAACTGAAAGAGGTTGCATGCTGTGGCAATTGTTGGGTAACTTCCAATTCAACTACAGCAGGAAAGGAAAAGGAGAGGAGGACCAAAAAAGCAAAAAAAAAGTGAAGAGAGCCTCAATTAGGTGCCAAAGGAGAATTTAATTTACTGATACAATTGAATTGTCCAACAAGAGTCTTCATTAGATGTAACACTGGCAAGTTGTCCTATATCAAAAGGCGCTTTCAAAGAGTTTTAGTAGACATAGCATGTGTCTCAATTTAACCAAGCCATCAAGTGACAGGTGCAATTATCATGTGATAGAATGTGGTTGTGCGAACTGGTTCTAATTATCCTTCCTAAGTGTCGTGCCACGCAACCTTCCTATTTTTTTTTACACACACATCCCCATATTCCCTCTCATTAGGAAACACTGTCTGTGCTTTCTTCTACTGCATGCACTGCGAACTGCTTGTGAATCTTTAATGCAAGATGGAAATGCTATTCAAATTAGTTCCCATGTGTCTTCATTCCATTTTAATTAAAAGTAATGAGGATATTGATTCAAAGAGCATAACCCAAACTCTTTTTTTTAACAAGCCTACAGATGATAAATATGTTTGTCAAGGGTAAGACCATAAAGTGAAGCTCTCTGATGTAAGTGATCGTTGTTGCAATAAAATCAGTACTTGTTAGACATTTGTATCATGTTTTCAAATTGAGGCTGATTGTGGAATGTGCCTTCTGTATAGATCAAAGTACCCCTAGTAGTCAAATGGTTTTGATGCTAGGATTATACAGCCACCTCTGCCTTTCCATAAAGATTTATTTATCCTTCTCAAGATCACGATATCCCAATTAAAACACACACACACACACACACACACACACACACACACACACACACACACACCCCTAATCTTTCCCCCACATGGAAATAATAAGCAAAGGTTCCTAGTTATGCCTAGCATTGCAAGAGTGAGAGAAAAAACGTTAGAAGTTCACCCATTTGTAAGATTGACAGGGTAGCCCCAGGAGAGTTTTGCTGCAGCCAGAGATGCGAGTCAAGAACCTGGAATTGAAAAAAAAACAAAAAACGCCCTGTGATATGATTCATTCATTTATTTATTTATGTACAGCACAACCCTATGCATGTTTACTCAGAAGTAGATCCATATGTGTTCAATAAGGCATGTTCCTAGATAAATGAGCCAACGATTGGTAGTCAATCCATTATAACTTGGTGGAATAAATATAATTACTTCTGAATAAACATGTTTAGGATTGCACTTAGTTATAGTATTTATGAATCACCTCTCCACTTAAAAAAAGTCCTCCAGGAGAATCCATTTCTTCAGTAGAATGAGATTTCCAGACTTTTTTTGTGGATCATGGAGTATCGTGAATCTTAGAAGATCCAGCGATTACTGGATATGAGATCCTCTTGACAGTAGAATATGCATTATTAGCCTGAGAGCCCTTTGAGGGCTTCTCTGAAATCCTAATCACACTCATCTTTTTTGGTCCTCCTTACATCATTCATTACATAGCCAAGAACTGTTCAGGTAGTTCCACGTCTCCAGGTGGTTTTGGATTTTTGGGACAGCAGTGTCCCCTATACCAGGGGTTCTTAACCCTTGAAAGCCCGGGTACCCCCTATCATGGTCCAATTTTCTGAAGTATCCCCTGCGAATTAATTGCTAATGAATTGGATTAATCAATTATTTAATTAGTGAATTAATCATTAAATAAAAAAGTACTAAACCAATTTTAAATGTGAAAAAATGTCTTACTTAACTCTGTGTGTGTGTGTGTGTGTGTGTGTGACAGAGAGAGAGAGAGAGAGAGAGAGAGAGAGAGTCAGACAGACAGACAGACAGACAGACGGATTGCATTTAAGTTCTAATTAACAAGTAATTAACTACTGATTGATGCTGATAAGGGGCAGGCTCTGGCGTACCCCCTGCCATTGGTCCGCGTACCCCTAGGGGTACTCGTACCACAGGTTGAGAACCCCTGCCCTATACTGATTATAAAGCTGAGGGCCCTTGACAAAACTCTGCCTCTGGAAAGGCAGAGGTGGCTGTATAATCCTAGCATCAAAACCATTTGACTACTAGGGGTACTTTGATCTATACAGAAGGCACATTCCACAATCAGCCTTAATTTGAAAACATGATACAAAAGTCTAACAAGTACTGATTTTATTGCAACAACGATCACTTACATCAGAGAGCTTCACTTTATGGTCTTACCCTTGACAAACATATTTCAAAAAGCAACTTGTGATGTGGCATAGAGGCCATCAACCCAAAGTCAACAAATCCTACTGAGTATGCCCAAGCCCTTGGATGTACATAAAATAGCTCTTTTGCTCCTGGCCTTCATCTTCCTCTCATACTTGTTAATGTCCAAATCATTCCTTATTGACTTTCCATCTTCCACATCCTGCTTGGATGCAAATGAAAGTCATGAATTTTTAAAAAACAATTATGCGCCACAAGGTAATCAAGCTTCTTTCTCTATCTGCTTTGGGCTTTCATGATTAAACAAACCCACCAATCCGGAAGACGCACACGAGTTGGTCTGCTTGTTTTAATTTGCGAGTGTAGTGCAGAGAATTTTTCATTTGCTGTGTTCAAAAAGTGACATGCCAATGAAAAAGGTACACATTATTGATAAATCCCTTGGAATGCATGCATTTCTACACTAGAACTATGCAGTCAAATACCACGTTATTATTACACAGAGTATCAAAATAGTATTTCTTTCACGATTAAACAAACCCCCCAATCCGGGAGACACACACAAGTTGGTCTTTTTGTTTTAATTTGCGAGTGTAGTGCAGAGAATTTTTAATTTGCTGTGTTCAAAAAGTGACATGCCAATGA
The DNA here is from genome assembly GCA_026170595.1 of Plestiodon gilberti rubricaudatus. NCBI lineage: Eukaryota > Metazoa > Chordata > Lepidosauria > Squamata > Scincidae > Plestiodon > Plestiodon gilberti. Next base: position 11,314,841 of record JANXHW010000001.1, read on the forward strand.
AAAAGGTACACATTATTGATAAATCCCTTGGAATGCATGCATTTCTACACTAGAACTATGCAGTCAAATACCACGTTATTATTACACAGAGTATCAAAATAGTATTTCTTACTCCATCAAACCTCCAAGGCCCACGGTTGAATTAGCTGGAGGCTTGTTGCCTTAGCAGTAATGCAAAAGTAATATGGGAAAAGGAGATAATAAGGTTGCCATCATATCTCACTGATTTATTCTCTTTCGGGGAAAGATATGACTACAGACACATATGGAAGCGACACAATTACAGGCCAGTTAAAACACATCAGCTCAACATTTTTACTATCTGCTCATTATCATGCCCAACTAGGGGGGCTGCATCTGCTGGCTATAAAAATCCTCAGGCAAATTCAAAGAATGTGCCATAACATTGCAATCTGATGTGTCACTCAGGCGAGTTACAGCTTCCAACGTGTAAAACGAAAGCTCTCTAGGGTGTTAGGATCAATTGCTCTAAACCAGGGAGTAAAGTAACGGTAGGTCTTTGGACTGTATTTGGGGAGAACGTTCGGAGGCCCACAGCATAGGCATGAAAGGGTGTGAATGACCAGGATTTGTGGTGATGCAGTGGCAGCAGGGAGGGTGAGCCCCCCCCCCCCCCGGGTCATTGCCCACCACCCTTTGCTCATTTCTCAGAGGGATTGAAAGACAAAGCTGGCAGCTTACCATGACTTACACTTGCATTCCCCCTTACATAGGCTTACCAGATCTCCAACCGGGACAGAGTGCTAAACCTTTAGGAGAAGGGATGTGGGCAGGTGAAGCTTGCTAAACCTTAGAGCACAATCCTAGGCATCTATGGGGCTTGCTTCTGGATAGACATGCCTAGGATTGTGCTCTAAGGTTTAGCAAGCTACACCTGCCCACATTCCTTCTCCTAAAGGTCTAGCACTCTGTCCTGGTTGGAGATCTGGTAAGCCTACCCTTACATATAGAGATCCCAAGGGCAGATTATTACTAATACTATCACTATCATTCTTTTCAGTGTTTTCAAACTGTGGGTCACGTGGGTTGCAACCTGATTTTTGGTGGGTCGCAAACGTTGCCTGCCACCTGCCCAAACGTCTGGGTTGCTAGATTTTTACGTGCACGGTGGTCTTCGGCCCATGCCATGCCTCATTCTCGCTGATGAGAAGGATGCAGTGAGGCCCGGAATGGGCCCAAAACCACTGCACAGAGGCTCCAGCGGCAATTTTTTTGCAGGAATAAAAATGCAAAAGCCTGGCAGCCTGAAAGTAATGGCAGTGATGTCATCACCATGACTTCCAGGTTGCTGAGCTCCAAGCTGAAGGTGGGTTGCAGGGTGGGTAAGTTTCAGAACCACTGATTTATTTTTATTACCTTTTCAGATGTATTTATATAGTGCCATCAACAACTCAGGTAGGGGAATGTGGAATTGTGTCCACTGTCACCACTCCCAAACCTCCACAATTCCAGTCGAAGATGCTAGTAGAGATAGCATATGGGCCAGCTTTATGCCCCGAGGTTCTCTATGTGCTACTGTGAAGCAACAGGCAGGATCAACCCATTATATACAGACAGAACCTACACACATACATGCATATAGGCCCTACTCACACGGCAACTGAACACATCAAGGTGGGGTGGTGGTCTACTCCTCTTTCACCCATGCAGGAAACACAGCTATGTTGTGCTGCTGCCCCTTTTCTTCTGGCCGAGAGGCTGCTGGAACTGTTTTAATGTGTAGTTGCTGCTTTTATCTAAAACTGAGCACTACACTGATGTTTTTTCCTGCTGCTTGGTGCTTTTATTTCAGGGTCGCCTCGGACCTTGAGCCAGCCCACCATGTGGAGAAGAGTGAGCAGCTCCTCTCGACCTATCCAGTGCGCTCTCCACATCACTGACCTTTCATGCACAAACATGTGGGGATGAAATGTCCAAATGTACTGCCTAATCATCCTCAATCAACCATGAAATTAGCAGCCCGGTCCAGCCCAAGGCAACTGCGGTACAATTCAGGCACAATTGCAGCCCAAGTGCTTTAGGCCCGAGTTGTGCCTGAATTGTGCCTGAGTTGGGCTGCAATTGTGACTGAATTGCAGCCCGGTCCAGCCCAAGGCAACTGCGGTACAATTCAGGCACAATTGCACAATTCAGGCACAATTGCAGCCTAAAAGTGGGTGTGTTGGGGGCGTGTCGGGGGTGTGACGGGGGCGGTTACGAATTTTGGGCCGGTTCCAGACACTGGAGAGCCACTGACACGCCCCCTCGAGCCCAACTCAGGCCCAAAATTTGGGCCAGCAAAAAGGGTGGACCCAAATGTGAGGAGACCCATAGGAGCCATTTTACCTTACCCACACCAGCCCTCTCCTGAAAAGTTCTAACACCCTGGGCCCGAGTTGGGCCTGAGTTAGGACTGAACAGGTGTGGCCTAACTCTGGACATGGACCCAAATAGTTACCCTATCAGCACCCAGCCCCACCCAGCCTCTTTCCCACAAAAGCCCAGCCCCAGCCCTCCACTCTCTCTCTCTCTCTCTCTCTCTCTCTCTCTCTCTCTCTGAGCACGTGGTGTGGGGTTCTGTCCCCCAGCAGCCACAAAGTGGGACTTTGAAAACTTTTCTAACACCCCACTTCTCTCTTCTCCTCTCTCCTCTCTGCCCCCCTCTAGGGCAGAGAGGGCTGTTCTGCCTGTGGCCAAACTGTTTACTGCTGTGCCTGGGCAGCTGTCTCCATGCAAGTGTTTGCTAACCCATGTCTTTCTCCCAGCCCCTCTCTCCCCCCCCCCATACAGGCAACAACACCAGCAGGTAAGTGCAGGGTTTGTGCTGACATGTGGTCTGACGTCTGCCTCTTTGCATAGAGAAATATAGGTAGGATACATGCCTCTATACCAATGTCTTGTCTCATAGCTGCCTGCATAGCCTGCCATGATATGCCTCTATACCAATGTCTTGTCTCATAGCTGCCTGCATAGCCTGCCATGATATGCCTCTATACCAATGTCTTGTCTCATAGCTGCCTGCAATGCCTGCCATGATATGCCTCTATACCAATGTCTTGTCTCATAGCTGCCTGCATAGCCTGCCATGATATGCCTCTATACCAATGTCTTGTCTCATAGCTGCCTGTATTAATGTGAGCACACAATGCCATGAGTGTGGAACTGTAACCCATATGTAGACACCAGCTGTTCCCCCCCCTCTTTTCTCCACAGGGTCTACCGACAGGTCAGTATTGCTAGGATTGCCATGGTTGTGACCCCCAAGTTGTGTTGTTGTCTCTCTCTTTGACCCCTTTCCCTTACAGGATCATGCTCACCGTACACCCAGGGAAAGAGCGCAGACCAGGCTATGTGTCTCACACCACTCAGCTGTGTTTGATTTCTCTCCCTGCAGACCTTTGCAATTGGCACACTGGCTCCTCTTCAATAGCGATTGCTACCACGCAGCAGCTGCCATGGAACACCCCCATGTTGTTCGTCCCCCCAGGAATGCCCACTACCACAAACCGTCCGGGGAGCACCCCTGGGCCTGCAGTCTGGTTGCCCCACGGTCACCTGCCTTGATGCTGCCAGAGAGGTCTGGGAGCCTGCCCTGCAACCCACCTCAGCTGCTGCTGCTGCCCCACCGCCCTGGCTGCCTACTTGCAGTCCCTCCCCTTTCTATGGAGCAGGCCGTGGTTCCACAGGGGAAGAGCCCGCATCTCCAGGTCCATGGGGCTCGCCTGATGCTGCTGCTGTGGTCCTAGAGGCTGCTGTGCCTACCCCTGGCAGCCACGCCCGGCCATCTCTGCCACTGTTCCAGAACAATAAAGATGCCCCTGGAAACACATGTCCCCAATGTTGCACAAGCACTGCCCCACACACCTACACAGGCAGGCCCCAGCACACAAGCCTCTGCCTGAATCCCAGCCAGGGTCCGCCACAGCCAGCCCTGGGAGAACACAGCAGGGGGGCCGCCGGACCCTCTGGGACCAGAGGGGAGGGGGGAGTTGGGGGGCCTGTCAGGCAGGCAAACACTGACGGGCACTGTGGCGCACGTCCGCCACGTCCGTGAAGAGCCCTTTCAGCAACCGGGGCTCTCACCCACCCTCGGTCCGCCCATCACCGGCGTCCGTGTCCGCCCGTCACCAGCGTCCGTTTCCGCCCTCTGTCCGCCTGTCACCGGCGTCCGTTTCCGCCCATCAACGGCGTCCGTGTCCGCCCTCGGTCCGTCTGCATGAGAGGCGCCCGTTCCTGCATTGCCTCCATCTGCGAAGTGCCCCCTGTGCCCCTATCGGTCTCTGCAGACCCCTCTCCCTGTATCCCTCTCCCACCAGCCGTGTTGTCTGTCTGTTTCTGACCCACCCGTGCCCCTCCCCAGCACCCCCTGTCAGTGTGCCTGCCTCCCCTCCCTGATGATGGACGCTGGCACCCCCCATGCCGCCAGAGCGCCTGCCGCAAGGTGCCGACGTTGCCCCATCTGGGGGTGTGATGAGCTGCGTGAGCCCTTCCCGCTCGCAGCAGACAAGCCCACGGCATCTCTCGGTCTTGGCCGGGGCACGGAGCAGAAGGCATGCTGGGATGCCTTCTTTGTGGGCATTGCCACGGCCCTTGAGGCCCAGGGCTTCAGGCAGCGCACGGGCACGTCCTGGCGGAGGCGGTTCCAGACCTCATGAGACCCCCCCCTTGTGCGTGCCGTTCCCACCCCCTCCTTCCCTTCTCTCCCCCGCTCACCCCCCCATGACTCCCACGTGCAGCCTCACCGTGGCTTGGGGGTGGCATCGCAGTCTGCAGGAGGGAGGGCAGTCGCACTCCCCCCTGCGGCAGGTGGCTGATGCCCAGGGTGCCCTGGGGCAGCTGGCACTGGCACAACCTCTGCCCTTCAGCTGACTGTCAAACGCGCAGTGCCTGCAGGCCCGCCTGTGGCTGCCCATCTGCTGCAACCGCTGCAGCAGCTGTGGTAGGTGCACGCAGACGGGCTGAGGAGGGGGCTCTTCGCTTCCACAAGACTGACAGCTCCCCACAGGAGCCTGCCTGCCTCTGCGGTAAGTTTTGCTGCGATCCTGGCCCAATGCTGTTGCCTCCAGCCTAACTCAGGCACAGTTGCAGCCTAACTCGGTCCTAGTTTGGGCCACAATTGGGCCACAATTGGGCCTCAACTGTGCCTGAGTTAGGCTGGACTGAGCCCTAGATGTCCCATACCTGTGTGTACAGCATTTAGATGTTCCATACCAGTGTGTACAGGGGCAGGGGCGGTGTGCTGGGTGGTGCACATCGTGCATAAAGGCAACATACCTTTCATGCGATGGAGCAGTGCATTATCCAATCCAGCTCAGTATGTCTCGATGACTCCTTGTTAGCCACCATGGATGCCATTCGTGGTAAAAGAATCAGGAGCAAATCAAGGTATCTTGTTGGCTGTGTGTTCCCTGAGGCACCTGGTGGGGCCACTGTGAGATACAGGAAGCTGGACTAGATGGGCCTTTGGCCTGATCCAGCAGAGCTTTTCTTATGTTCTTATGTATTATTTTAGCCCTCAGAGCACTGGTATTCTTGGTTTTGGTATGTCGGCACTTTGCACTGGGAAACAATATCAGCTGATGAATTTTCTTAAATTCAGACACATTTCTTTGCATGGTTTTAACCTCTGCTAACTGGGCAAGAGGCAATTTTTCAACTGGTGCTCCTCTTTTATTTAGCAGGGGGAGAGCAACTGCTCCCCTTTCACCCCAGCACAGTGTTTCTGGTGGCTGTTTGCTGGTGGTGTTCTACATCTTTTTTAGATTGTGATCCCTTTTGGGACAGAGAGCCATTTAATTATTGGATTTTGTCTGTAAACCGCTTTGTGAACTTTTGTTGAAAAGTGGTATATAAATACTGTTCATCATCATCATCATCATCATCATCATCATCATCATCATCATCTCACTTTTTATCGATGACAAGAAGCATGAGAATCCCTCATGAACTAAAAAGGGCAAGTTTGGCTTACGTGGCCAACCACGTATGATGAAACATCCGTGATCCTTAGCTGCTTGTGAGATGCTGCTAGTCGATGCATTGAATTCCATGTGCCAGGTCTAAGCAGATAAAATCCAGCTTGCTGATCTCTTTACCCCCAGACCCGCCAAATAAAGCCACGAGACAGCGTGTTGGATTTTAAACCGGGTCACTTTTATTTAAACATAACATTTTAAGACTTGCAACAGGGCCCTAGCTATGCCAACAACCCAGAGCCCTAACCGTGCTGGCACTATCAGGGGAAACAGCTCTAGCTGTCTACCTCCCCAGTGATCCGGATGATCAACGGGTGTGCCACCCAGGCTCAAGAAGCCGCGAGGGGTGCCCCCCCAGCGCTCCTATCCTTGCCAACCCCACGGGGTCGAGCCAGCAGGACGTTATGCCCGTCAGGCGCGCCGACCGGGCATACCATTCCAGCCAACACGGGCTGCCAGCCTGCCTCACCAGGCCGGGAGAGCACCCCTGACTGAGCGGTACTGGCTTCCCGTGTGACTTTGCCGGCTCTGAGTGGACACCAATCACTACCTTACCTGCCCCGCCCAGCACGGTGCCTGCCACGGATTGGGGACAGTCTAGCACTTGTCCCCAGTCCCCCACCTACCCTGAAGGAGGTCAGTCAAGCCCTGCTGCAAGTCGCCGAGAAAAATATCGGCCCCCTCCTCAGACAAATGCACTCCATCACCCCGAAATAAGTGGGGGGAGCGAAACTGGATGCTCGGGTGCTTAATGACACCTCCCCCTTGCCTCCGCACCATCCTGCCCACGTAGGCGTTAATCTTCATCCTAGCCCTGTCGATCCTCTTGGGCTTGCGTGCATTCCGCCACACCCTCCTCGGCAGCAAGTCGGACCACACGACCACGCTGCCAGGTAGGCGGTGCCAAAGCTGTGTGAGATCCCTGCGGACCTGCCGCCTCAAGGACAACGACATCCTCTGGCAGAGGTCGTTCTCACCAAGATGAATAAGGATGACGTCGGGCGGCGGGTGGGAGGACAAGTACTCAAGGAGGAGGGGCCAGAACTGCGTCCAGATCATCCCACGCTTGGCGATCCAGTGAACGCTCGCGACCCCACCCAGACCAAGCTGGGTGCCGAAGCCGCCGCCGGCGGCCCTCTTTCTCGCCCAGAACACGATGGAGTGCCCACAAATCAGCACCCGCGGCCTCCGGGGGCGATCAATACCTGCCAACGAGAAAAAACAGTGAGTGAATGTACAACCCAGCAGCTAATAACAGTGCGGGCCTCGCAAGGTAGCCGCAGAACAACACAACCAAAACAGAACGTGGGAACCCAGCTCCCTGGGCCCCTGGGGAGGAGGACGGGACACCCATTCCTGCCCAGCCTCCCCGGCTAGCAAAATGCCTCGGCAAGATGCCCACCACGAGGTGCTCAACGGAGGTAGTACTTGTAGGCCCCTGAACGCCATCTCCCAATCCGCTGTATGTCCTCCCGTGACAAACCCAGGCGGGCCGCAGCTGTTGCCGCTCCTATTCGGAAGGAATGTAGGGAGTAACGATCCCCTTGCATGCCCAAAAGAGCAATGCACCGACAAAAAAGCACCCGAAATTGAAACATAGTTAAAGGCCTGCCGTCAGGCCTGGCTAATAACGGCCCCGGGGTGGGGCCCCTCCACTGCAATAACTCCCTTATGGCAGTGACTGGACACAACACGGATCTCGGCAGGTCCTTCAGAGTTATCCTAACCCCTCTGCCCCGCTGATCAGTCTTAGATCTCCTAAGGAGGAAAGACACATGCGCTGCACCTACCTCCATGTCCTGGAATTGGATTACAGCTTGGAAAGATTGGGCCAAAGCCGCTAGGAGTTCCCCAGGGCGGAACGCCCCAAAGAACATAGTCATACACGCCGCTCTGAACAAGCGGCCTTCCCCTTCATCCCTACAAACTATCCTGCTGGTGGTGCACAGTCCGTGCAAGATATCGACCGTGATAGGCCTCCTGCCGTCACATACCCGTGGGGCCGCCCGGCGGAAACCTTCCAACATCCTGCGAATTCTAAAATCATTGGTGGGATCCTCCAGGCCCGAGGCCTTAGCCGTGAAGGCCAGTGCTGCCAAGTAGACAGAAATAGACCGTGGGGAGAGGCCGGAGTCCTGCAAGTGGAGCAGGAATTGCATTACGTGCTCAGGGGGAATAGGGCAGGAATCTTCCAAACCGTTAGCTGCTCTGAACATGTCGAACTGCGTCACTTTGGCCTCATAGCTCCGCCTGGTGGTTGGAGCCAGGGAAGCCCAGACAGCAGACTGGACTCGGAGGAACCAAGGCTCCAAAGCCAGGTGGGCATGGGGTCGGGATTGGCGTTGGCCCGAGGTGCCATCTGACGGAAACGCTCCACCTGGAAGCGAGAGAGAGCGTCGGCTAAGCTATTCCGAACTCCCGGGACGTGGCGCGCCATGAACACAGCATTAAGCTGCAAGGCCCTCAGGACGAACTGGCGGACAAGCCGCATAACCAAAGGGGACCGGGAGGTCTGCTGATTGACCACAAAGCACACAGCTTGGTTGTCACACCAGAAGCAGATCGTAGAATCGCGAAACTGCTCCCCCCAGAGATACGTGGCCACTACCAACGGGAAGAACTCCAGGAAAGTGAGGTCCCGCGTTAAGCCTAGACCCGTCCACTCAGCTGGCCAACGTTCAGCGCACCAGCGTCCTCTGAAATACACACCGAAACCCACACCCCCTGCAGCGTCAGATTGTATCTGCAACTCAGCTTCCAGGTCCTGCCGTGCCCGCCAAAAGGAAACCCCGTTAAATTGGTCAAGGAAGCTGAGCCAGACCATCATGTCCTTCCTCATGGCAGCTGAAACCGCGGTCCTATGGTGGGGTTTCCGGAGGCCAATCGTGGCGTCGCACAAACGCCTGAGAAAAGCCCTCCCTGGCGCCACAACCCGGCAAGCGAAGTTAAGGTGCCCAATCAAGACCTGAAGCTGGCGCAGGGACAGCTTCCTGGAACTGATTGCTTCTTGGAGGAGTACTCTCAAACGGGCAAGCTTGTCGCCCGGGAGGCGACTGCACTCTGCCAGGGAATCCAATTCAACGCCCAAGAAAGTTAAGATCGGGGATGGGCCCTCAGTCTTCTCCGCCGCGAGCGGCACCCCCAGGTCAGCACAGACCTCCATGAATACATGGAGAAGATGGCCACACTGCTGTGTCCCCGCGCTACCAACAAATAAAAAATCGTCCAGATAATCGGCCAACGCTTTGGACCCAGACCTGACTACCACCACCCAATGAATCATTGAACTAAATTTTTCAAAAAGTGAACAAGATGAAGCTAACCCCATAAGGAGCGCTCTGTCTACATAAAACGAACCCCCAAAACCGAAACCTAACAATGGAAAACTATCTGGGTGCACTGGGAGGAGCCGGAAAGCCGACTGTATGTCAGCCTTAGCCATAAGAGCGCCCCTCCCCGCTGCCCGGACCATGGCTACCGCTTCGTCTAACGAGGTGTAACGCACAGAACTCAAGTGGGGGGGATGGCATCGTTAACTGACCCCCCTCGTGGAAATGAAAGGTGGTGTATCAGCCTGAACTGTCCAGGCGCCCGCTTTGGCACGATTCCCAGAGGTGACACGATCAAATTAGGGAAGGGGGGGAGGCAAAAGGTCCCGCCACCCTGCCCGCCCTCACTTCCTTATCTATTTTTTGGCGTACAACCTCCTCCATTCCCACCACCGAACGCAGGTTCCTGGAAAAAAGAGGCATCCTAGGGGATGGGGCGGGTACACGGAAACCTTCCGTAAAACCCTCCAACAACAACTTAGCGTCATCCTTCAACGGGTAGCTCGCCAAAACCTCCTTCAACACAGGCAGCTTAATCGGGGAGGGGCCCTTTCCCAGCCTGGGAGTTAGGAGCTGGGTGTCCCTTCCTCCCTTGCCCACTAGCCGCTTTCTGGTTCTGTTTGAACCAACCCATTTTCTGACACCCCGAGACGGAGTGCTTACCGCCGCAAAGGCTACAGGCGTGAGTGAAGGGACAACCGCTTTTGGAACACTTCCCCGTCGAATTAAATTCGTAGCACATCCGCGGCGCCTGGACGCCCTGCGTGCCCTGCTGCGAGCGGGGTCCTCCCGCCGTGTTCCTAGCGATGAGGTGCCCGCTATCAGACCTGTCGCCGGGTACAGCCCTGGAAGGAACTACTATCTGCACCCATAGCTCCCACTGGGGCACCCTCCAATCCAGGGCGGGGTCGTGCGAGGAGCGTAAACGGAAGTGCTCGTCATACACGACCCAGGCCGACCCCGCGTAGTCCTTGTAAGCCTTATGAATAATGTCTAGATACTTAATTAAGGCCGGAGCCTTAGCGGGGTGAGCCTGGAGGGTGACAGCCATGTAGATTAAATAACCGTTCAACCAGTTAGTCCAATTTTTGTCTATTTTACGTCTGCGGACTAACTCCTGGTCACGGATAGGCTCACCCACACGCTGCACCGGTTCAGGTTCGGCGTGCAAAAGACTAAACATATCTACAAACTCCCCCCTCCATATTTTTTCCTTTACCGATAGAACTAAGTGCCCACCAAGAGGGAGGGCCAGATCACCGTAAGAGGAGCGGGGCCTATCCGCTGCCTCCCCCCATGGCGCGGGAGGCCAGGCCACCCCATGCGGGCCCCACGAGCCCCATTGGGGTGCACTGAAAGGGTTGGCTCCCGCTTGAGGAGCAAAGTAGGACTGCCCATAATCCAGGGCGGGAGGCAAGGCGCCCGGCAGCGGGGGCGCGTAGCCCTGACCGCCACAATATGCCAGGGGCCACCACGCATAATTAAAGGCCGAGGGAGGCTCACCTTGCGCCCAAACCCCGGCTAAGTTCTCCTGCTCAGGGGACTGCTCACCTGCAACCATGCCCGAACCGGCGTGGGGGCTACTCCGGGCTGCCCGCTTCGGAGCCGCAGGTCCATCCAGCGCCCTCTCTCCAGAAGGAACGAAAGGCCCCTCAGCGTTTCCCTCAAGTCCTTGGCCATCCCCAGACCTAGGGAACATGGATTTGAGACGATCCCCTCTACCTTTCCTAGTAAACAGCCTGGGCTGGCTCTGGGGCGCACCAGACCCTTCGCCCCCATCCCCCAGGCCCGCTTCCCTCTGCGCTTTTTCCTGCTCCAGCGCCTCCACCCTAGCAATCAATGCTCTTATCTGTGAGCCCTCATCCTCCTCATCCGAGGAGTCCCGTGCTGGCCTTTGAGTGGGTGCAGCCCGCTTAGGAGCCTTGCCCCCTGCTTTCTGTTGTTTCTTGGGCATGATGCTATTCGTGCTTTTGTATGGGATACTTGTTGCCAGCAGCACAGCCACTGGATACTCCCTGCTTCCTGCTATCCCGCGCCGAAGCTCGACCGCGCAGCCCGACTTCACCCCGTCCAGCTGCCGGCTCAGATCGCTCGCATCCCGTCTCACACCGCTCCCCCGACGATATCAGCTGCTCCCCGACGAAGGCGAGGCCCAGCGGAGCTCCCGGCTCCAAGCGCGACGTCCCAATGGGAGCAGAGCAAAAGAGGGAGAGAAGGCCCGATGGGGCACGCTGCGAAAGACTCGCCGAGCGGCGCCGCTCCAAACACAGGCGCACGTGGCCTCAAAACAGAGAGTTCCCACGCGCGCCCGCCCAGTAGCGACTCCGGCCGACGAATGCAGGAGGGCCGGGGCACGCCGCGCAAACGGCCGGCAGCGCCCCGCCCCTCCTGGCCACCCGGCCAATCGCCGGGCATCTCAACCCCCTGCCTCGGACTCCAGCCGGGCTGTGGGTAAGGACGGGCGGCGCGCAAGGAGCGCGCCACCGGCTTTATCACCTGTCAATTGCGTTTCTGGTTTGACTCCAAGGCAAACCTGCTAAGGAAGATTTCTCTGTCTTTCCTAAAAGAACTCATACTTTTTTTTTTACTTCAGTATTCAAAGCACTTGTCAACCCCCCTCCTGGTTTGGTAATATTTCATTTCCTACTGCTCACGACCCACGTATAAATTGATAAATTTTGTGATAGCCAAATTTGTGATAACCAGTTCTGCTGTGTTAAATATTTTCCTAGTTTGGATCTCATCATTGACTGTGGCTGCAATCCTATGCACACTTTCATGAGAGTAAGCCCCATTGAAGAGAATGGGACTTACTTCTGAGTAGACAAGCATAGGCTTGATCTCAGTATTTTCCGATATTTGCAATTTGCTCCGATCTGAGATTTACTCAGAAGTAAACCCCATTGGTGCCAATGGGACTTATTTTCCATCAGGTAGGCTTAAGCTTGAAGCCCTATGGACTAATTCAAGCCATAGTGAGTTCAGTGCGGCCTCCTCCCAATTAGCTGGGAGTAAGCCTTCTTGAATACAGTGACATTTATTTCCAAGTGAACATGTGTCAGATTGAGCTTCACTTTGACCTGTCATGCTTTGACTGGTCAAATGCCCAACCTTCCTTTAGCATCTTTGTTCTTCTTTATATCTGTGCCTGTACTGACATTTCCACTGAAAGAGGAGCTAAAGCAAAGAAGAGGTGTAACACCCATCTCTTCTTTAAGGAGGACTTGGTATTCCCACGTCGTAACTGATAGTTTAGATGTACTTCACCCCAACACTGCTCAGTGCCTTCAAGAGTGGCAGGGGTGGCATCAGAAGGTGGCCCAGCAGGTACTGCCCAAGGAGTCCTGCCCAGCAGTGGGTGCACCTGGTCAGGCCAACCCCTGAGACCTCAGTACTGGTGGCAGTGACAGTGCCCAGTGCACTCCTGAGGGGTGCTATGGAAAGGGCTACTCCAGGGTTCTCAGCAACCTGACACCAGCACTGACGGTTGCCTCTCCCACCATGGCAAAAGGGACAGTTTCCTCTCTAGAAAGGAGGACTCTGGGAAATCCTCACATCAGTTTGCAGAATGGGATTCCTTGTGGGAAGGCTACTCCTATACAAAATGAATATGTCTGTGATCAGGTTAGAAGTAAGGCACACTCTTCTCAATAAGCAGGTTGAGATATCTACAGATCGAAGAGCAGGATTCAGGTCTACTTTCTGTTCAAATGGCAAACATGTGTCTCAGTTGTACCTGGGCTTACCAGATTTTGAGGTGCCCAAACTAGGACACCCCCTCCTTTCCCCACCTCCAGACTTCTTTTATAATAATAATAATAATAATAATAATAATAATAATAATAATAATAATAATTTCCATGTCACTTTGCTTCTCCCCTTTTTCTTTTTCCGGGCACAGAGTGCCCACTTGCCACCCGTGAGGGCAGTCAATTTTTTCAATTATTTAATTATTTTCCCTGCCATTTCGTCCCTTTTCGCTGCTTATTTTTGCTGGCTTGCTTCCTCCTTCCTGCTGCTGCTGTTGCTCCTCCTCCTGCTGTTGCCATGTTGCTGCCGCCGCCACCATCCAATTCCTGGTTGGACAGCTGCTCGAGCCAGCCAGGACTCCTCAGGCACGATATTAAAAGTGTAAAAGGTTTCCTGTGCAGCCATCTTGGATCTCACAGGAAAACTGTGGAAGCAGCAGCGGTGCCAGACCCAGAAAACAGGGATTGCCCTGGTTCCGGGCCCAGTGGCCGGGACCAGTCTCTGGAAACCAGGGCAGTCCCGGTTTTTCCAGGATGGATGGTAAACCTAGTTGTACCACTTTGGATTGCTAATGGGGGGGGTCACATGGTTGAATACTCTTCCGCATTCCTGAGAGGCATGGCCAAAGGCAGGAGCACCCAGAGGCACCGGATCGCGACGGGGCACCCGGGCAAGGGGGAGGGGCATCCGCCCTCTGCAGCCAATAGGAGGGTGAAGGGAGGCAGCTGCGCGCGCAGCACGTCTCCTATCCCACCCCCACCCCCCGCCGGTTATGCTATCATTTTGGAGCCAAACAGGCTCCAGGGAGGGAGGGAGGGCCGAACAGAAGACGGCCGAAGTGACGGGTAAGAGACATGGCAGGCGCCTGGAGCAGCTGCTCCGCGCGCCCATCGGGCACGGGCCATGCGCCCGCACCTGGAGCAGCTGCTCCACGCGCTCCACCCTGTTTACGCCGCTGGGAGCACCTCTTCCCCACCTGCTGCTTCCCTGCTGCAAATCTTACCATCATAGCCTGTCCCTTTTGTAGCTGCTTCTCAATGGTCAGGGTTCCCAGAGCCAGAAAATAACATCACAACCTATGAACAAGCCCTGTTGGATCAGGCCAAAGGCTCATCTCTCCCAGTGTCCTGTTTCCCATAGTGACCCACCCCTTACCTCTGGGAAGCCGGCCATTGCTCTTTTGCAACTGGTATTTCTAGCACTGTTCAGCTTTGTACACGTGAGCACGGCCAAAGTGTCTTATCATTGAAATGGAGGAAACTCACACACCTTTTTTCCAAACATTTCCACTTGCTCCCATTTAAAGATATATTTCTCACTGTGCCTTTTCTCTTTTTTTTTTTCAATGGAGTGATGGGGCAAAGCCAAATGTTAGCCGTAATATACATGCTTTGTATGACTGTCCCAGCTTCAATTAAAAGGTTGAGGTAGTAGATGACGGGAAGGACCTCTGGCTGAGACCCTGGGAATTCATTCCTAGTGTAGACAATCCTGGGCTGATGGACCAGCACTGTATGACTTTCTTCACTTGGCCGTAATTCGGTGGGGTCCCTCCATTCTCCATTCTTCACACTCCACTATCTTGACTTCTCCCTTCCTGTGTCGTTCATTTATTTCCTAGCATTGTTAAAATAATGGTCAATATGAAAGCCTAACTCTTGGCATTCTTTATGTTTTATCACTATTTTATTGCTGTAAACATGGTTATCAACAGATAAATAGTCCCAGAGGGACATAACTGAGAAGCTGCAAGTATTTAAACTGCCTCATTAACATTTTCCAGTTTCAGTTAAGATGTTAAATAATTGTAACTTTCACAATCTCATACTTGTATACAATCTAAAACATTTGCATAGTTCTCTAGAAGAACCTAGTCAAGCCATATGTTGTCTGTTCCTTGTCTTCTTTCTTCAAAGATACCCCAAGGCAGAAGAGACAAAACATTGTAGCCTGATTGGCACAGCAGAACAAGGGATTTGAATTCTGTTCTCCTTGGTTCAACTCTCCATCCACTAGACCAGTGGTTTTCAATGTTTTTCTTCCCACGGTACACTGACCTGTTGTGTGTTCTCTATGGTCTTTGTCTTCTCTATGGTGTTCTCTGTGGCCTTTGCCTGTTGTGACATCACTTCCAGCTTCCAGGAGACTCTTCTGGGTTCTGTGGCTCTGTTTCTAGGGCAACTGTCTGTAGTAACAAATTGTCCCTTAGAGCCGGCAGAGGAAGAGGGACAGGCAATTCATTTGCCCTAAAAACAGAGCTGCAGAACTGGAAAAAGATTTTCAGCGGTTTTCAACCAATGTGCTCCAAACTCCAGTGGCACACCTGAGGCCCATTCATGGTATATCAGTGTTCCGCGGCACACCGGTTGACAACCACTGCACTAGATGATAGCAGTGCTGATCTGAACATCCATCAAAGTCTCATACAAGGCACTTCCAAGCTATTTCCCAGAGTTGCCATGTATGTCTTTGTACACTCAACAGCTGTTGGGCATCTGACTACTGTTGGGCATCTTTTTTGAATGCCACCAGAACCAAAGGACATGCACCAGAACCAGGGGACATGCACTAAAATTGAGTGGGGGGAGAGTTAGAACAGACAAAAGAAAATATTTCTTTACCCAGCGTGTAATTCATCATAGAACCTTTAATTCTAGAGGTTTCTTTCACAGTCCATCTCTCTCTCTCTCTCTCTCTCTCTCTCTCTCTCTCTCTCTCTCTCTCTCTCTCTCTCTCTCTCTCTCTCTGACGTTCGCCTCACCACGTTTCAGCTGACAGGCAATCTTGACTGACTCTCACTCAAGTGCAGCTGCAGTTCCACTCCCCACAGAGGCTCTGCAAATTATCAGCTCGGTGTGCCGGCAGCTCTCCGACAGACTCAGACACTTCCAGCCGTCTCGAACTGCCGTCCTTCAGATCTTCAGGCATATACTGTATGTGATGGTCACTCTACCAATTGAGCCAGACGTCCTGCTAAATGAATCCTATTTCAAGTCCATCCCATGCATAATGGGGGTTTGACCTTTTTGTGAGGGGGGACATCTAGACAAATCTCAGACAAGACCTAGTGAGCAGGGAGAATATGGTTGTGCTTTCAGGAGGAGGGACTATAGTTCTGTGTTAGAGCACCTGCTCTGCATGTCAAAAGTCCTTGCTGGCATCTGTACTTGAAAGAATCTCAGGTAGCAGGTGATGGGGAAAAGGCCTCTTCTTCCTGAGACCCTGGATACCAGCTGCCAGTCAGGGTAAGCCTCACCAACCAATATCATTTGAGACAACTTTAGACATGTGGATCCTTCTCCTACCCCAAGAAATATCAAAAACCTTACTGGAATACCACATATGTTTCCCCTGAGCAACAACCATCTTAGTTTAGAGTGGCAGTTGGAATTGTTGATCTCCCCCCAAAATATGCTGCTTATATTTCTCAAGTGTCACATCACATCACATTGCTTACGATGTGGAAGGCCTGTCTGACATTGTGTGTGTCCCCCCCCCCTTCTTTCTAAGAAACCTACTTTAAACAATTTTCTGCCTAGTAAACTCCTTGCATTTACCAACCCGGAGCAGCTGGCAAGTTCCTTGCATTGCAACTCTAGGGGGATGAATCACGTTTAAATAAACTTGTCATTCCTTACACTGCAAAAGTACAAACAAGAAGGATGAAAGAAAGGAGCAAACATTCCCTCCACTCCACCCCTAAAAACACTCTGAATTCACTTGGAAAATATTTATCACATAGGTTCTGTTTGCCTAAACTGGACCTACTTTCAAGAAAAAAACCCCCAAAAATGTAACAGAGCAGTGAGAGATTATCGCAGTCTGGCATTTTGTTTTCTAGCCTTTTCCCCTTGTTATGCCAAAGCCTGCCTGGAATATAAACTGCTTTTGCCGCAAAATGATGTGGGATGTGAGGAGAATCATTTGTTTTTTAAATTTCCAATGATAACAATCTGTAACATTTTAAACCCATTTTTTCCACTTGCTTTCAGTAGGGACTGGACGTTTTTCTTCCTAGGGATGTGCAAAGCTTGTCCCCTTATTTCCAGAGAAACACCAGCTTTATCCCACGTATTCCTGAATATTCACAGAATGACCACAGAATGCATTATTATAAACTATTTCTCTGTAAACATTTCTATCCCACTTTCTCTTGTCAAAAGAGACAACTCAGAGCAGCGAAGAATTACTAAAACAATCGAGCAACGAAGAAGACGTAGTAATGCAGCAAAAAAAACCCACAGACAATAAAAGCCAGCAGGAATTCACCAAACAGCAATTAAAAAATGCAGACAGTCAGCAAATGCCTATAGAAAAGCAAGGTCAATTTAGCCCAAAGGCCTTTGTGCAGGGCCTCTGGTGTGGAGTAAAACACGTGGGGGGGGGGACATATGTGAGAAGTTGGTCCTTAAGGGCCAAGCTAGTCAGACAAAGGCATGCTTCCAGCCAGAAGTACCTCTTACTTGTAAAATACAGTCATGGGAGTTGGGTGCACAGGGAAGGAGAAGTTCACTCTTCTCCCATGTGCTACTTTCAAACTGAAAATTGTCCCTCGCCCCTGCAGCAATTAGACCATGAAGCGCTGATTTGAGGACATCAGTACTTCAGGGGCTAATTGCCACTAGAAGGGGATTTTCAGCTTGAAAAAGGCATGCGAGGGAAGAGGGAACCCCCCCTTCTATGTGCCCCCCTTCTAGTTTGGGATCACCCCACCCCACCCTGCATGGCTGCATTTTACAAATAAAAGGCTGGAAACACACCTATCATATGCATTTGGTACATACCTACTTTGACCTTGTCTAGCCTGTCCTTGTTTCTCTGAGACAGTTCTGCCATGTTTTCTTTTTCTTCCCTAAAAAAGCAGTGCAGCAAATTGGTGTGCCTAGCATAGCATAGGGCCAGGGTATGCATGTTCATATTTTACATGTGCAACATTTCTGGTTGCACCACAGTTGATTGATTGATTAAAATATTTAGGTTCCACCTTTCCATGAAATGACCCTGAAGGCAGTTTGCAATTTAAAACAATCAATAGAAAATCAAAATAAGATCATGACAAAACAGTTTATAAAAAGAAAAAAATCCAAATAGCAAAAGAAAACTAGCCATCAGTCAATCCATGGTAAAGACATTCTTAAAGAGCTGGGTTTCAGCTGTTCAGCAGACAACACACAATGAACTGGACAAGCGGGCCTCTCTGAGGAATGGAATGAGTATTTAATGTTGTTACCTTGCCTTTGTAGCGCAGACACATGTACAATTTCAGAAGGGGAGAAGAGCAAAGTTGGATTTGCACATTAAACCTTGTCCATATACTCCAATTCAGCTCTAGTCATGCTCAGTTCCAGGGCCGGTCCTTCCATGATGCAGAGGAGCCCATTCACATCAGGCTCCTCACCAACCCCCTCTTCCAGGCGGCTCTTTAATCACAGCAGGAAATGCAGGGTGCGATCCTAGCATTGTCTGCTTTGCGTAAAGAGCCAGCAGGAAGAGAGGAGTGGAGTGAGATTGCTTGTTCCTTGTTGACCTTGGAGAACAGCAACCTCACTCAGAGGCGTCGTCAGGGATGGGGCGGTGAGGTGGTGGGCCTCGGGTGGCAGGATCGGGCCCCAGGTGGCAGGCGGGCAGTGTGTGTGTGTGTCACGGTGGCTGGCGGCGGTGCGAGTCATCCCGGGGGTGGTGGTTGGGGAATCGCCACTGACCTGGCTCCCTCACCTGGCTCCCTCACCTTCCTCCTCTAGGCGCTTTAGAACAGCCCTGTGGGGAAAGGCGCAAGATCTCTCTTTCTTCTGCATGGGTTCTAAAGGAAGAGATGCAGAGCACACTGGGGGCTATCCTAGCTCACTTTTCATTTCCTGCTTTGATTCAAGAGTCCGTGTGGGAGAAGGAGCCATGTAAACGGAGCCGAGGAGCTCTGTGCAGCCGCAGGCAGCCCAATAGCTTCAGCCAGCCTTGCTTGGCAATGCCTGACTCATTGCTAGTTGTCAATGGGAAGGCACATCAACGTGCCCATTCCATGTTGCAATAGTAGTGCTGGCAGACATGGAAATTTGCAGGCCGTTTCAGCCTCGGGTTTTCCCACTCTCTGTCTGGCTTGCATAAGAGTCTCTGCAGTCAGCCACCATTTTTTCCCTGTCTTGCCCCTCCTTTGCTGAAATGCCCCTCCCTAATTTTGCCACCTGCAAATAGGGCAGCAAAACGGAGGGGTTATTTTTCGCTCAGTCTGAGAATATTCAGAGAATATTCACAGTCAAAAATCTTTTAAAGGAAAGCTGCTGGTCAACTAGGGAGGTATGGACTCTCCCTGGGAGATCTTGGTGTTCTTCTTGGAGCTCTTTTTCTTTCGTTTTGGAATTCCTCAGATGTTTCATTCAACTAGAAACCTTCACATTTTCTTTTTTGAAAATCCCTTTTCAGTTATTTTGTGAGATTTTCATCCCACCTTATTCTCAAATGGCTTCAAGACAACTTACAATTACAAAATTTAAGGCCCAATCCTATCCAAGGGACATGCTGGTGGAAAACAATGGCTCTTCTACAATGGATCATAGGATACAGACTACATTTGGCAGCCAATCACAGCAAACCAGTCCCAGTGCTAAAGAATCTGCCAGAGAGCTAAATTTCAGATGAGACGACATGTGGCATGGGGACTATACCTCTCTGATCTCTCAAAGGGGATCTTAGGTGATTGGAACCATGGTGAAAGGGCACTTGGCACATAAAGGGAGCATTATGCACAAACAACCTCCAGGCCCTCTCAATAAAGTATTGTGAAGAAAGTATTTCTTTACCCAGCGTGTAATTCATCTGTGGAACTCCTTGCCACAGGATGTGGTGATGGCACCTGGCCTAGATGCCTATAAAAGAGGTTTGGATAGATTCATGGAGGAAAAGACCATCACAGGGTTACAATCTATAAGCAACCTCCTGGCTTTAGAAGTAGGGTTTTTCTGTGACAACAGGAAACAGGTTGTCCTGAAACAGGAAACAGGGAGTGACAACAGGGAACAGGTTATCTTGTGGGCTGTGTACTCCATGAGTAGGCTTACCATTCGTCCTGATTTGGCCGGGACAGTCACAGTTTTGGGGCGCCGATCCCGGGCGGAACCCGGGGGGCCCCCAGCAAAAATAAAAGTAAATTAAAAAAAAAAAAACGTGGTGGCCACCATGTAAAAAACATGGCCGCCGCCTCCTGGGCCGCTTGTGCGCATGCGTGTGGCTTTTGCAAGCCGCACGCATGCACACAAGCGGCCCAGGAGGCAAGGAGGTGGCGGCGAAGGAGGCGGCAAGTGGCGGCGACAACAGTGAGGCTGCAAGCAGGCTGGCCCCGCTCTACCGAGCCGGCTCTCCAGCTCTCGCTGCTCCAAGCTCCAAGCTCAGAGCAACGGCAGCCGGTGAGAGCGGCGGCTCTCCCTTAGATCGCCCGCTCTCGCCGCTCTGGGAGCGAGAACGGACAAGCAGGGTGAGCATGGCCCGGCCCGGCCAGAGGAGCAGCAGCAGCAGTAGCGCAGCGGCGATGACGGCGGTGACTGGAGAAGGTAAGTCAATTTAATTAATTTGTTTAAAATTGGCTTTTTTAAGTGCTTATTTATTTATTTATTGAGCTTGTGGCTTAAATAAATAAATAAATAAATAAATAAATTTGCAACCGTGCTTTGCGCGGCAAGAGGGGGCGCTTCGCACCCCCTTGGTTTCTTTATAATTGCTTTGCCTTTTTCTATTTATTTATTGAGCTCGTGGCTTAAATAAATAAATAAATAAACAAATTTGCGGCCACGCTTTGCGCCCCCTCTTCACTTTTTAATATTGCATTGGTTTTTAATTTTTACTGTTTAATTAATTTTAAATTAATTAATTTTTTTCAAAAAATAATTAATTAATTGTGGGGGGGGGTGTCCCGGTTTAAGGGCTCAAAAATCTGGTAAGCCTATCCCTGAGGCATCTGGTGGGACCACTGTGTGATACAGGAAGCTGGACTAGATAGGCCTTTGGCCTAGGACTAGTGGGTCCCAGTGCTAAAACGTTTGAGAACCACTGCACTAGATGGCTAAAAGAAAGAGCTTCTGCAGTCTGTAGCACACCGGATAAAGAGGAGTGTTGGATAAGCAAAGGTTGGATAATTGAGACTCCTCTCTCTCTCTCTCTCTCTCTCTCTCTCTCTCTCGTGTCTCTACCCCCCCCCCCCCTGTATTCCGATCCTCCAGGATTATCACACATATCTCTGATATCAAAAGTGTTGCCTAAACATCCCTTCCTTTTGCAACACCTAAGAGCTGGAAGTGTCTGCTCCCTTTTGGTAAATGCCAGGGGCTCCAACCATTGGTTTAGCTGGCCAAAATACTCATCAGAACATCCTGTCTTTTCCAGGACTGCACCATTGCCACAAGGGGTTGAACAATGGTCTGCATAGTTCCACTGCAGCCCCTCAGACCAGGAGAGGAAAAGGTAATGTCTCAAGCCACCATGATGGTCATGAACCCCTACAGGGCGCCCCTGCGTGTACACTCTGGGGGCACCACTCTCCCTCGCAAACACTGAGTATGTATCTCAAGCCAGAGAACAGGTGTAGCTTATGCTGTTGTCTATTCCTTGTTACTCTCTCTGTGTTTCTCTTTTCTCCACAGCCAACTGTCCCCCAGGCCAGGACCCCAAGGGAAGCCCATAGCCTGCCTGGCTGCAGTGACCAGTGTGAGCCCAGTGTGAGCCCAGCTGTCCCCAGCTCAGTTCACCCTGGTGGTATCTCTTTTGCTGCCAGTGGTGGAGCTGATTGGACGTGGTGATTGCCTCCTTGGACATCCCACCAATGACACACTGATGTCACAAGGATGATATGCCAATTTCATGGTAATAACACACACACTGACGATGTGCTGATGTAATGGCAATGATGCACTGATGTCATAGTGATGACACGACAGAGTCACACTGATGATGCGCTGATCTCAGGATGCTGCTCTGTAGATAATAGGCTGTGTTGGTGTTTCCATGGATGCTGGGGTTGTTACTGGGAAGGGATGCACCAGCATTGCTTTGCCAGAACAGTGTGCCATTGGTGTGGTGTTGACAGGACGGTCTTAGGATATGATGGGTATGGCACTGGCATCCATGCGCTGTTGGTGCAGCATCAAAACAGATTTGGGCCATAAAGCTGGGTCCTAGAGCATAAGGTACACAATAGAGTACATGATTCAGCCAAGCTGCTGAGGCTAAACAGGTGTAGGTTGGATCAGTGCCTGGATGGGTGTCTGTCTGGGAATCACACAAATACCACCTTGAGTTCAAGGATGGAAGAAAGCGGGATATGAATTGATAAATGAATCAGCAGCAGAAAGTCAATTAGAAAGGTCCCAGACATGAATTAAATGTCATTCAAGGAATGAAATAGAAAAAAGAACTTCATCTGGGACCTAAAAGGTAGCAAGGAAATAGATCGAAAACTGTTATGACCAGCCACAATGTAACAATGTTACATGGTAGTAAGGAAGTCAGCAGACACACACACACACACACACACACACACACACACACACACACGCGCACACGCACACGCACACGCACACACACACATCTCAAAAGGAGATTTCCACAATTTTGGTGCCATCAAAGGGGGGGGGGGAATGAATGCTCTTTCCAGTAGCCACCCATCAATCACGAGAAGACGCAACACCTTGAGAAGGGGCTCTGAAGCACATCTTTCAAGTGGTGAGTGGGTTCAAGTAGGAGAAGGGAGTTTTCAGTTCCCATGGTCCCCGACCATTCTGGTCCCACCATTTTGTTTTGACGAAACACTAGAACACAACTGTTTCTGATTGAGTTCTCTTCAAAGAGCAAGGTTATTTCTTCTCACCGATGGGTATTTTGTATCCTCACTTTGAACTGAATGGACTTCACTTTTTCATGGCCTCCATTTCACTCCCATAAAATTTGATTATTTCAGCTTTATCTGGATTGATCTGATGCTGCCCAAAATGCATGTCAAGTAAAAAAGATGGCATGCCTGACACAAGAAAAGGTAATAACATGGATTACAATATCACATTGCTTTGTACTGCATATATTTTGGAACTAGCCAAGCATTTCATTTTTATCTATCTTTGTAAAATAGTTTCAGGCTTAGACTTTTGGTGGCCATCATATATATATATTTTTAAGACGCATTTACAGCAAAAGTTTTAAAACCTAGTAAAACAGTTTATACAATGAAAGCGTTGATGCAATGCTAGCTATTCCACAATTGAACAGTGAGGCTTGAAGCATTGCTTCAGCTAACACCGAGACTGAACATTGGGTCAAATGAGGATATTTGAGTTGCTGTCAGTATGTCTCAGAAAAGAAGAAGACATAAGAGCCCGAGAATGTGCTGTAAAGACCTGATCTGCTGGGGACAATTTCCAGCTCCTAAAAAAAAAAAGAGAGAGAGAGAGAGAGAGAGAGAGAGAGAGAGAGAAGAAAAAGGGAATGCTACAGATGTTGCAAACATTTATTTAGGCAAGAGATGCTCCTGGCGACCTTAGCCCCAGGTCTTGTCTGTTAAGAAGAAATGTTGGCAAAGTTGGCAATGTTGGTCCAGAAACCAGCTTCAGCACTTGTAATGATTGTGGGAAAGAAAATGCAAGCCTAGAAAATACACACATTCTTCTCCAGCATGGACAATTCTCACCTCCTAGCCCTGTAGTAGTTGGGAAAAAAAATAAATTTCCCATGACCCACTGGGGCCTTTTTTTCCAGGCAGTTGTAATGAGTCACCCATGGGATGGAGGGAAGAGGGGACATTCCGATCTCTCTGGGAGGACTGGAGAACCACAGCTATCCTGCACAGATATGTTTTATTGAACAGGGAGTGGGAAGGAGATTGGAGATATAGGTCAGTGGGTGAATTCCAAGCACTGAAGTGGCTTGGAAAATAACAGCCCAATCCTGCCTAAGATGTGGCAGTTGGCCTAATCAATTCAGCGTAAGTTTAAGTGGCCAACCTAAAGGGCCGTCCCTGCCACTTATCCTAGGCCCATTGCGAGCTGCATCGGCACGGCACGGGCTCACCTCGGGGGAAGGGGATGTTCATCCCCTTCCCCAGTATAAGTGGCACAGATGCACACCAACTCAGTGCCAATATCCTCGCCCCAGCCCGGTCAATGGTCCCCTTCCTCGCCGCCCCTGCCTGCCCTTCCAGCCCTGCAACAGCGCAGATCCTGGGCAACAGTGCAGTAAGCAGTGCTGGCCTCTGCGCCGGCACTGCTTCCTCACAAGGAGCCACAAACTTGCTTTACGGCACATTTGCGACTCTTTAGGCTGGTGGAGCACTTGCTCCACCAACCTATTGGTAGGCAGGATTGTGCCGTAAGGCAAGTTATTTCCGATTATTGGGGAATAAGCACAAATTATTTTGCAGTCCAAAATGAGCAGGGTGAGGAGAAGCTTTAACCTCAGGTTACATCATCTCTTCCTTTCTGGTTGAAGCAGACTCAGCAGAAGGCAACTCTGTATACATCAGAGGAAGGACCTATAATTAGGCTTACCAGATCTCCAACGGGGACAGAGTGCTAGACCTTTACGCGAAGGAATGTGGGCAGGTGTAGCTTGATAAACCTTAGAGCACAATCCTAGGCATGTCTACTCAGAAGCAAGCCCCATTGTGTTCTGTGGGACTTGCTTCTGAGTAGACATGCCTAGGATTGTGCTCTAAGGTTTATCAAGCTACACCTGCCCACAGTCCTTCTCCTAAAGGTCAAGCACTCTGTCCCCGTTGGAGATCTGGTAAGCCCACCTATAATGGATCCAATGTGGTATCTGTAGTTCAAGTGTTGGACTTGAGGTGACCTGAGGCGAGTCATTTTCTCTCAGCCTAACCTCCCTTACAGGACTCTAATAATGATAAGATTGTTATCATTGTTAACCTCAACCTTGTTTTCTGAGATACTTGCAGTGTGGGTGGGATAAAATGCAGTCATAGCAATGTTCTGTGCTAGACACTGGCAATTGCACACCACTCCTTCCAAAGAAGAGCAGCCATGGCAGATGAACAGCCTTTTAAAAATCTCAAGCTGAATTTATTTCAGTGCACAGAATATCCTCATATATTTCCAGTGTCTTCATATATAACTGTTATCTCAGATTCGAGACACTTTGGATTGCTCTAATCTCATATAAATTGCCTTGTATCTTATTGTC
The DNA here is from genome assembly GCA_026170595.1 of Plestiodon gilberti rubricaudatus. NCBI lineage: Eukaryota > Metazoa > Chordata > Lepidosauria > Squamata > Scincidae > Plestiodon > Plestiodon gilberti. Next base: position 11,340,066 of record JANXHW010000001.1, read on the forward strand.
AGGGCTGGCCAAAGAACTCCCAGTCCCTGAGGTACCATGTCAAATGCTGCCCCTCCTTATCTGGTGACATGCCAACCTCTGCTCCTCTCACTCTCTGGATTAGGAAAGGAAGAGGAGGATGGAGCAGAAGAGGAAGTGCAGAGGATAGGACAGTGGTGGGCTAGAGTGTCTCCACTGCTCTCGCACAACGTTCTTCTTTCCTCCACGCTTGCGTTTCTGCTCTACTTCCCTCCTCTTCCTTTTCCAATACAGGGACTGCAAAGAGAAGGAATAGCGCATCCGCGCGCGCACACACACACAGTGGTGTCGCCAGGCGCCCCCGCGTCTGGGGCCGCCCCCCCCGACGCCTCCCAATAAAACTGTCAACAATTTTAGGTTTCGGTTTCAAAACCTATTTTTGACAGTTTTTTTTTTCTTTTTTTGGGCGATTTTAAGTGTAAAAACGGGATGTTTAAAGTGTATGTTTGCTTTGCGGGCACTTATCTTGAATATGGGGCGTTCTAGTGACGTTCCAGCGACGATCTTCTTCCTGCGCCCGGGCACAGCTTCTCCCTGCGCCCGGGTGCAGACTCCGTAACACCCCCAGCAGCACTTTCCGGAGTTTGCGCATGCGCAGAACCATGGAGTTTCCAGGGACGTTCTGCGCCTGCGCAAACTCCGGAAAGCGCTGCTGGGGGCGATACGGAGTCCGCGCCCGGGCGCAGGAAGAAGATCGTCGCTGGAACGTTGCTGGAACGCCCCATATTCAAGATAAGTGCCCGCAAAGCAAACATACACTTTAAACATCCCGTTTTTACACTTAAAATCGCCCGAAAAAGAAAAAAAGGGGAACAAATCAAAATTTTAGGAGTCTCGCGCCCCCCCAGAGCCTCAGCGCCCCTACGCCCTGGGGCCCACCGCCCCACCGCCCCATATCAGCCGACGCCTCTGCACACGCACACACACACACACACACATTAAAAATGCTTCTCCAATCTGTCCTTTCTATTGTAACTCTCAGGTCTACCAGTTACAGGGCTATACTTCAGTGGTAAAGAACATATTTTGCTACGGAATGTCAGTTCCTGACTTCTCCAGTTAACAATATCAGGCATCAAGGCTGAGAATGACATCTAACCTATTGCTTATGTCTTTCTTTCTTTTGACTCTAGGATTTTAGTGCCACCATGAAAAAAGAAGGGCAGGTGGAGGAGGGAAGGACATTCAAAGTTATTCTCCTCTCAACAACATCTTCGGAAGAGCTCTGTAAGTCATATGGCTTACACGTCACCTGGGGTGACATGCTGGCTTGACATGCTGGACACACATCAACAGAACAACCATCTCAACCTAGTGACAAATGTTCTCAGAAAAAGTTGGTTCTTGAACCTGCCACTGGGAGACATATCCACATCAGCAGGAGATCAAATGCTCTTTTTTTAGCTCAACTTCTCTGTAGTTCAAATTTCTTTCTAGCGTGTCACTCCTGAGCTGCCTGCAGGTACACAGAGGTTTCAGAGCATGCGCCTCAATCTTTCCTGAGTTCTGACTTCTTCTTTGAGGAAATGTGGGGTTCGACATTGGAAGCAAGAGGCTCAACAGATGGCTATATTTATGGTGGCAAAGTCCTAGAGACATGGGCCGCCCAGTCCTCTCTAATGTTATGCCCTGTGATACAGTGAGTCTGGTGCCGCTTCCAGTGCAAAAAGGCAGCCAGGAGGTCACCACGGGGGAAGGGAACATTTGTTCCCTTCTCGGGCAAAGCGGTGCCAGCCTCTTTGCTGGTGCCACCTACTCACCGAGTGCCGCAAACGTGCCTTACAGCACCTTTGCGACACCCTAGACTGGAGTCTAAAATCTAGACTGGACTGTGCCGTGACATTCCAGGCTTACCCACATCTCCACTCAACTATGAGACAGGAGTCCTTTTCTTCAAGGTCAACAATGGGACAGGGGTGGCCCATCCATTAGATGGATTGCGGGTTGCATCTGTGGCAGATTGGGGGGGGGGAGAGAGGGCAGCAGGTTGGGGTTGCCCTTCAGCCAAGGCTGCCCCCATCACCACCTCCCTTCAGCCTGCTTTGGATGCAACCTACACTGATCTACTCAAAGCAAGCAGAAAGTGGATCACCCACCTCTTTCCCTTGCTCCTGGCACTGTGTCTTCAAACATGGGAGTGCAAGACGTCCAGGTTTCTTTACAGGGACAGTGCAAACGGAGGTGTTCCTTCATTCGGCAGGAACTTTGAATCAAACTCGAAGCCCTGCACTTCTGCAATTGAAGAAACTGTGTGAGAAGGAGTGTGGTAACTGGTTGCTTTGTTGTTTCGAATTGTGTAGAGGTGGAGGACCCAAGAAGGCATCAGGCAGTGTCCCAGGATGTGCCACTGCTGGATACAGAGAAGGTGACTCTAGTAGAAAGAGTGTTGGACTTTGAGCCAGGCTTCCCTACGGGAATCGAAGGTATCAATGGCTGGGTCAGAGACCACTCATTCCTTCGTCCATCATTGCTGTCGCTTGGGACCCACTGATGTTACATCAAGCAACCCCATTTCCTCGGGTACCAAGGAACTACTGTGCCAGCCAGCACCTAGGACAGGAATCAGCCTCTCCACCTTTCTTCCTCTTCTCCGCTCCTTTCTCCTGAGTGGTATCACAAGTTGCAGCTCCAGTGCCCCTTGGGCCACATTCCCTTTGGCAAGCTGCTGCTCCAGCACCCTCTTAGCCATATCTCAAGACACCCTCCCCCCCAGGGAGAACCATCTTGGCTCCCTTGCCCTGCTTCCCTCCTTGAAACTAGCTAGTTTAAATTCGCCACCATCTTTGTATTATTATTATTATTATTATTATTATTATTATTATTATTATTATTATTCCCACGTTTTTAAATAAAAGTTATTGATCGTTGCGCCTGTAAACCTGCCTCCCTCCTCCTTTCTTGCCATTCCACTACGTTTGCCATTGGCCATACTGCGCTTGACCCCTGCACATGAGTTTTCCCATGTGCACTTGTTCCATATGTCCTAAAAGCACACCCAGTAATGACGACCTTAAAAGGGGGATGGTATCACGTATGCTGCCCTGAGCAACGTGGAAGAAGGAGGGGATAAAAATGTAACCAATTAGCACAAATAACCTCCAGTTTCTTCTGCCTAACATTAGTGTCTGGATTTTGTTTGTTCTGCAGGCAATAAGTGGGTGTCAACTTCCTAAGGGGGGCTTTACTTGCTTTCAGTCCATCCCAAAGTCGTTTGTAGCATTGTCAATTAGTTCTTCAGGTCATGTTCTGCCACATCTTCCTTCTTCATTCCTCAGTTGAATGGGAAGCTGACATTGTTACCCACAACTCCACACTAAGATCCACACAGTCATTAGCATCTCCTCTGAAACTGATGTTTCATCTTTCAATGAGGAGCTTATGAACCCTTGAATTAAGTTGTGAAAGACACATATCTCTTGGCAAGGTATTTTTTTGTTGTACTTGCATGAGCTCAGATGTTTTTCCCCCTAGCAGTTCTGCTGCTGTATACATTGTTTCCACTTCTAATAGGCTATTCCCCAAAGAACTGTTATGCTCTCAAAGAATTTTGGCGACATTTTCCATCAACCTCTGACTTTTTTTTGTCTCACTCACCAATCAATGCCAACACAGGTAACATCCATCTACTTCCATTTAGAAGTTCCAGTGCCCATTGGGGATGCATTAAATGTACAACTGTAAGGTTTGTCTATCGCTGCCTTACCTTGTTTTGTGCTTTTCAGTGCTGAGATGCCATTTATTCCGCTTGACCTGTTATTATCTATGGAGTTTGTTTTGTTTTGTTTTCTTACATTGATATCACTTCTTTCAGGCATATTTGTTCACTGTCAACGTCCATTACATTGTCTGCGACATATTAAATTTCCCCCTCTCCTTTAAAAACAAAACAAAACATTCCATCTCTAGGGCAGCCAGTGTAGAACGTCTTCAAAAACTGGTCTTTTTCCCCCAAACATATTTTAAGAAAAATTATCTGGCGAATGGAAAAAAACACACACCTCTCAGTAAAAAGTTTTGGAAATGTGAACTATTTCAATTTTCTCCTGACTGATTGGAATTTTCAGTAATATGTATAACAGGAACATCATTTTGGGAGGGTGGAGCATAACACGTTCTCCCCAAAATCCTTTCTTTCTGATCAGAGGTGTTCTCAGGGGGGCAGGGGGTCCCCGCGTGTCATGCTTGGAGGGGTGCACTCTCACTGCCGCCTCGTGGTGGCAGTGCACCCCCTCAGAACTCGACACTTATTTATTTTATTTATTTATTTTTCACATTTTTATACCGCCCTTCCTCCAAGGAGCTCAGAGTGGTGTACATATTTCCTCCCCTCCTTTTTGTCCTCACAACAACCCTGTGAGGTAGGTCTTCTGGGAAGTCCCCAATGATTTCGAAAGCACTCAAGGGGGAGTTCTTATTATTATCGCGTTGTTCATTGTCGTCGTGCACCTCCCCCCCCCCCGGACGGAGGCCAGCCAGACGTGACCTTCCTGGCCGGCCGTCAGTATGAAATGCGATGCTGGAGAGGCTGCGTCTGCGCAAACTTGCTGCAGCCTCTCTAGTACCCTTACAGCCCATTCCAACCCAACTCCTCTCCAAGTCAGGCATAAGTGTGGCCTAAGTGCAGCCTAAGTTAGGCAGAAGTTATGCCTGAGGTAGGTCAGAGTTATGCCTGAGTTAGGCAGGCTGCAGTTTCTGTGGCCCAGCATCACCCCAGGATCCAGGCAACACTTACCTCCCAGGCAGGCAGGCTCTTCTCCAGGCTCTGTGTCTGGCTCAGGCATGTGCAGGCCTCTGTCTGCATGTGTCAGCGTCCATCCATGGCAGCTGCCACAGGGTCTGTCGCAGCCCGGTCGCAAAGGGGCTGACCGCAGGCAGGGGGGTTGCGCCAGTCATGTGGTGGGCGCAGGGCAGGTGAGCGAGGTGCCTGAGCCCAGCCGCCACAGGGCACCCTGTGCATCAGCCACCTGCTGCAGGGGAGAGTGGCCGTCCCCTCCCTCCTGCAGAAGGCGATGCCACCCACAAGCCACATTGAGGCTGCACTGGGGGGTGAGTGGGGGAGGGAAGGGAAGGGGAGGGGGATGGGAACGTCACACACAAGGGGGGTCTCATGAGGACTGGAACTGCCTCTGACATGACTCGCCCGTGCGCTGCCTGAAGCCCTGGGCCTCCAAGGCCGGGGCAATGCCCACAAAGAAGGCATCCCGGCGTGCCTGCTGCTCTGTGCCCCGGCCAAGACCAAGAGATGCCTTGGGCTTGTCTGCTGCGAGCGTGAAGGGCTCACACAGCTCATCACACCCCCAGATGGGGCGACGACGGCGCCTCACGGCAGGCGCTCTAGCAGGGTGGGGGGTGGCCAGCAGCCATCATCAGGGAGTGGGAGGAGAGGCAGACACACAGGCAGCCAGACAGGGGGTGCTGGGGAGGGGCATGGGTGGGTCAGAGACAGACAGACAGACAACAAGGCTGGTGGGAGACAGATTCCGAGAGAGGGGTCTGCAGAGACCGATAGGGACACAGGGGGTGCTCCGCAGATGAAGGTGATGCATAAACAGGCGCCTCTTATGCAGACAGACTTTGGGCGGAAGTGGCTGCATTACGGGCGGACCTTCGACGGAGGCGCCTGCGTTATGGGCGGACCTTCGACGGAAGCGCCTGCATTACGGGCGGACCTTCGACGGAAGCGCCTGCATTACGGGCGGACCTTCGACGGAGGCGCCTGCATTACGGGCGGACCTTCGACGGAGGCGCCTGCATTACGGGCGGATACCCTGGCTGTCACTGTTTGCCTGCCTGAGAGGCCCCCCTGACTCCCCCCTCCCCTCTGTGCCATGGGGGTCTCGCAGCACCCCTGCTGGGTTCTCCCAGGGAAGGCCGTGGCAGTCCCTGGATGGGACTCATGTAGGGGCTTCAGTGCTGGGGGCTGTCTGTGTGTGTGTGGGGCAATGCTTGTGTAAACACTGGGCACATATGTTTCACTAGGGCTCTGCCCGAGGGGCATCTTTATTGTTCTAAAACGTTAGCAGAGATGGCCAGGCGAGGCTGCCAGCGGTAGTCACAGCAGCCAATCTGAAAGCAGCAGCAGCACACCTGCCGCATGGACCTGGAGATGCAGGCTCTTCCCCTGTGGAACCACAGCCTGCTCCATAGAAAGGGGAGGGGCAGCAAGTATGACAGCCAAGGAGGTGGAGCAGCAGCAGCACCGGCAGCTGAGGAGGGTTGCAGGGCTGGCTCCCTGACCTCTGGCAATATCCAGGCAGACGACAGTGGGGCAACCAGACTGCAGGCCCAGGGGTGCTCCCAGGAAGGTAGGTGATAGTGGATGTTCCTGGGGAGACAAAAAACAAGGGGGAGTTACATGTCAGCTGGTGTGTGGGACGCAGTCACCATTGAAGACAAGCCAGTGTGTCAGTTGCAAAAGCCTGCAGGGAGAGAAATAAAACACAGCTGATATGTGTGACACACATAGCATGGTCTGAGCTGCTTACCTGGGTGTAAGGAGAGCATGATCCTGTAAGGGGAAAGGGTCAAAGAGAGACACAATAACACAACTTGGGGGTCACAACCATGGCAAACCTAGCAATACTGACCTGTCAGTAGACCCTGTGGAGAAAAGGGGGGGGGAACAGCTGGTGTCTACATAAGGCTAACAGTTCCACACTTGTGGCATTGTCTGCTCCCATGACTACAGGCAGCAATCAGACACAACAGTGGTAAAGAGGCATGTATCCTATATATCATAGCAGGCAAAGCAGGCAGCTATGAGACAACACATTGGTAAAGAGGCATGTCATGGCAGGCTATGCAGGCAGCTATGAGACAACACATTGGTAGAGAGGCATGTCATGGCAGGCTATGCAGACAGCTATGAGACAACACATTGGTAAAGAGGCATGTATCCTTCCTATATTTCTAAATGCAAAGAGGCAGCAGTCGGACCACATGTCAGCACAAACCCTGCTCTTACCTGCTGGTGTTGTTGCCTGTGGGGGGGGGAAGAGGGGCTGGGAGAAAGACATGAGTTAGCAAACACTTGCATGGAGGCAGCTGCCCAGGCACAGCTGTAAACAGGTTGGCCACAGCCAGAACAGCCCTCTCTGCCCTAGAGGAGGCAGAGAGGAGAAGAGAGAAGTGGGGTGTTTGTGAATTTTGCCCTCCACCAAAGTCCCACTTTGTGGCTGTGAGGGACAAAACCCCACGCCACGTGCTCAGAGAGAGAGAGAGAGTGACTGGAGGTCTGGGGCTGGGCTTTTGTGGGAATGAGGCTGGGTCGGGCTGGGTGCTGATAGGCTCCCTATCTTAGGCATAATTCTGTCGGTTTCCAGACCTAGCAGGCCCAACTCCGTCCTAACTCTGACCTAACTCAGGAGTAGGGTGTTAGAAATTTTCAGGAGAGGGCTGGCTTAGGTAAGGTAAAATGGCTCCTATGGGTCTCCTCGAATTTGGGTCCACCTTTTTGGTCGACCTAAATTTTGTGTCAGCATTTGTGTTGGAGGGGGCGTGTCTGTGCTTGCCAGGGTCTGGAATCCAACGTTAATTGGTTGCCGCCCCCGTTACACCCACGGTCCGCCCATGTTCCGCCCACTTTTAGGTCAACTTTAGGTGTGACTTGTGCTGCTTAGCCCTTGGGTTGGAATGGGCTGTTCTTAGTCCGTTGGTCGTAACTTCGACCTAACTTTGACCTAACTTCGCCCTAAATGGTTGCATTCCAGACCTAACTTCGACCTAAACGACTTAGGCTGACTTTAGGTCTGACTTGGGCTGCTTAGCACTTGGGTTGGAATGGGCTGTTAGTCTCATTGGCTGGAGGACTGAGTGTGGAGCACACAAGAGCCAACACCAGAACCAGGGGACATGCACTAAAATTGAGTGGAGGGAGAGTTAGAACAGACAAAAGAAAATATTTCTTTACCCAGCGTGTAATTCATCTGTGGAACTCCTTGCCACAGGATGTGGTGATGGCATCTGGCCTAGATGCCTTTAAAAGGGGTTTGGACAGATTCATGGAGGAAAAGACCATCACAGGTTACTTGCCATAAGCAACCTCCTGATTTTAGAAGTAGGTTTTCTCTGTATGCCAGGTGCAAGGGAGTGACAACAGGAAACAGGTTATCTTGTTGGCTGTGTGCTCCCTGAGGCATCTGGTGGGGCCACTGTGTGATACAGGAAGCTGGACTAGATGGGCTTTTGGCCTGATCCAGCAGGGCTCTTCTTATGTTCTTATGAGCCCTGCAGGATCCAAGAATCCATCTAGTCAAACATTCTGTTTTGATGCACAAAAAAGGATTCAATGGGAAAAAAAGCCATGTAGAAAAATATTTTTATCCAAGCCAAAATACGTATTAAAAACTATTTAAAATCAAAGTTAAAATGCTCCACGATTTTTTAAAAGCATTTGAATCATGGTCAGCCAGATATCTCCAGAACCCTCTAAGCTGGGCACAAAAGCAACTTCTACAAGTTAACTATACTTTCTGTAAAATAATATTTTGTTCTGAACCGGTTGCCAACGCATTTCAATGGAGCCTCTCTCTCCATATCATTCATAATTTACAAAACTCTATCCTATGTGCATCCTGTGCATATTTACTCAGAAGTCAGTCTCATGGTGTTTAATGGGGCTTACTCACAAGTAGGTGTATTTAGGATTGCAGCCCAAGCCCATTCACTCATTTTGGAGCAATCCCTCTGGTCTTCTTCACAACCGGCTTTGGATTTCACCATCCTGAATAATTTGCTGTGGTCCACAAACTTGACTGCTTCCCTGATGCTTCCTCACACTAGGTAATTTATAAGAAGTTAAATAGCATTGTTCCTAATACAAAGTCCAGGGGGACTCTACTGCTTGCTTTTTCCATTCGAGAACAGTCCATTTATTCCTATTCTCCTATCCTATACCTATTCTTTGCCTCTTTCTGCCTTTTACCTGAACACCCCCCCCCCCCAAATAAGGACGCAAGACAGAGGCTTGGATAAAAGTGTCACTTTAGAAAACAAAACCTGCAGCAGGGCACAAACAACCTAACTCCACCCCCTATGTGCGAGCATCTAGCTTGGGGAAAACGGTGGTAACAATCTACCTCTTCTGATTATAAATGGGCGTCACACCCTGACTCCAAGCCACCCTTAGCTATAGACTGATTGAGCTTATCACCGCCAACCCCCAACAGGGGTAGAGGTAGCTGGACAGCACAGACTCCCACAGGCAAGCTTTAAGTTAGTCATTGCTTATTCCAGCTTGCCAGCCAGCCTCACCAATCCGGTCAAGTATCAGCGGTCCTGGCTTACCCCCTGACCTTGTTGACCTCAGGATGTATGCCAATCTAAAGAGCCCTGTCTACCCAGCCCACACATGACCTGCCTAAAGTGACCAAAGAGCCACCCTAACAAGACCAAGACCACCCTAACAATAAGGCCCTGCCCAATGCCAGTCCAGCGTAGGCGGAACCCCCCCCCCCCAGGCAATTGCCAATGAGGCTGAAGGCAAAAATTTCCTACCCAGTCCCCAAAAGAGCAGCCAGCTTATAAGACTGAACACTGGGAGGGCAGAAGGGGCTCAAAAAACTCAACGGACTGGCCGGGGGCAGGAAAACGAGACTCCTAGCCAGTCGGACCAACCTGCCCACATCCCAGCAGTCATCCAATCACCGGGTAAGATTTTCGTGCTTCTGCCAAGAGTGCAACAGGAGGGACCAGGCAAAAAAGGCGAATTGCCACATCACTCCACCATCCTTCCCTATATACGGATCCATAAACGAGAACCTTCTCTTATCCAGTATCTGCAATAATACCTCCATTTCCTTTAGAAATCAATTTTAGCTCAACTTCATAGGTTATTCTCCTCTCAACAACATCTTCAGAAGAGTTCGTAATCCATAATCCATTTCCTTTAGAACTTTAGTCTGTTTCCTTTAGCATTCTTTCTCTGATGCTGGGAAAGATGGAAGGCAAAAGGAGAAGGGGAAGGCAAAGGATGAGATGGTTAGACAGCATCACCGATGCAACGAACATGAAAATGAGCGAACTCAGGAAGATAGTGGAGGACAGGAAGGCCTGGCAGGATATGGTTCATGGGATCACGAAGGGTCGGACACGACTTAACGACTGAACAACAACAACATAGTGCTTCTATGGTGCTTTTCATCCTAGATTGATTGACAGCTAACATAGCCAATGGGAATATTGCATTCTGGCCAATCAGTCCCCGTTTCCTTCAATGATGTCTCCTATTGAGACAGCACTCAAATTTTCAGGAACAGGTCTCTGGCATTAACAGAGGTATTACTGTACCAGGTTTAAATAGGAACCTTTTATGATGGATTTCATCAAAAGCTTTTAGGAAGTCCAAATGTATGGGAATACTTGATCACCATTACCTACACTCTCAACAAATTCTAAAAGGTTAGTGAGGCAGGACTTCCCTTCAGTAGCGTCACTAGGACGCGCGTCACCCTGGGGCAGGGGGCGCGCGTCACCCTAGTGACGCTACGATATCGGCGCGGGGGGCGACCCGGCTCCCCCCCCCGCGTCGCCCTCTGGACGCTCCGAGGCCGGCCCGGCTAAGGCCCAGGCAGCGCGTCCATCCGGGTATTTCCCGGATTTTCGCACATGCGCAGACCCGTTTTGAGGGCAAAAAGACCCGTTTTGAGGGCATCACATCATGGATGGACGCGCTGCCTGGGCCTTCTTTCAGAAGGCCCTGGAGTGCCGACGGGGTCGGATGCTCCGAGGCTGGCTCCCGGGCCGGCCTTGGAGCGTCCGAAGGGTGTCGTGCGTCACGGAGGTGGCGTGCGCGGGGCAAAAAGCCCTCAAAACGGGTCTGCACATGCGCGAAAATCCGGGAAATACCCAGATGGACGCGCTGCCTGGGCCTTCTTTCAGAAGGCCCTGGAGTGCCGACGGGCTCGGACGCTCCGAGGCCAGCTCCCGGGCCGGCCTTGGAGCGTCCGAAGGGTGTCGCGCGTCACGGAGGTGGCGCGCGTCACCCGGGGGCGCTCCGCCCCCCCACCACGCTCCAGCGACGCCCCTGCTTCCCTTTCAAGAAGCCATGCCAATTGGTCTGCAGCAAGGCTTGTTCTTCTATGTGTTTACTAATTATATAATTCATAATACTTTCAGGCAATTGGCCAGGGGAAGAAGTTAGGGTGGGTAGGTTGAGTTAATTTCCTGGCTCCCTTTCTTTTACTGTGTAAAAATTGCTTGCACTGGCTGCCTTCCAGTTCTCTGGGAAGGAGGCTAATTTCAATTATAAGTTGCATTTTTTATTAAAAGATCAGCACTTTCCAATGTAAGCTCTTTAAAAACTTTAGGTGAATGCTTCTTAGAAGCACTTATAGCTCCGATTATTGTGAAATATATATTATAAAAATCCATTGCATACTCTTCAAATACACTACTTTCTTTGCACTTTTATCTTGAACATAAACAACAGTAAGCCTTTGATCCTTGCTGTTATTGTCATTAAGAATGATAATTCACTAAAAGCTGAAATGGCACCTCTTCTGTGTAATTCCACAAATGGAAACTTTTAGGAGATTTGAAAATTCCTAAGGCTTTGTATAGTGTTGTGTGACTCATACAACAATCCCCTTTATCTGATGACAAATCACATTTCATTTACCTCTATGTTCACTTTTTTGCATCATCTGTTGCAATCACCTTTGCAGAAATCAGGGCATGGGCTCACTGTGGTCCTCAGTGTGCGTTATCTGTGGTGTGGACAGAAGCGTCATCGGGGTAGGGGCGTGGGGGGCGTGGGCCATAAGGCGGCAGGGGAGCGTACCTGCCTCCAGTCATCTTGGAGCCAGCCAGTCCGTTTTTGTTCTGGGCCCGCCCGCCCTGGAGCCATTCAGCTCTGAAATGCCTGCTATTTTGGCTCCAGGGGGCGTGACTTGTGGCATCATGTGGGGGTGTTGCGGCAGTGGCCCCCCCACGTGGGGGCCCAGCTTCGTCTCTGGGTGTGGATAACCCAGTCTTGTACTCAGGGGTGGTGCCAGAGGTTGACCATGTCAGACATTGGCCAAGAGCCCATGTCCATTGGGGGGGCCCTGGACAGATCAACCCCAGAACGCTCAGTAATGGTGGTAGTGATAGAACCCAATAACCATCGGGATGAATGGGAATACCATGGGCAGCACCTCCGCCTGTGTCATAAAACAAGTTAAGTCTTTCATTAATTTGTATCCCTCTGGTAGATATGTTCATGAGTTCGACAAAGGGCTTGCTAGTTTCATGAATTAGGGAGAGACTTGCTTAATTCGTGCAATTTCATGGATGAAGAAATTTCACAAATTTACTGTAACACGAACACAGCGCCTGCCTGTGATGTTGGCAAATGCCGGAACTAGTTTTGATAAATGAGTCTGCATCCCATGCTGTCCTATCTTGCCAAAATCCTATTGAAAGGATTGCAGGCTCATTCGTCACTATGGAGACTGGGGCTGTTGCCTTGACTAAAATAGCAGGGATGGGTCTAGGTTATGTTGATCCTTTTTTCATCAAAAACTCTAATATTGCAGCACCTCCATTGGGACTGCGTTCTATAGTGTCAGCAATGCACACACTAACGCTCTCTCTTAAAATTTAACCTAGGCCTAAACCAGAAATTGATGCAATACAGTGGCTAGCTGTTGGGCTGAAGTGAGGCAATCAGCATTTGGATCTCTGCTCAGCCTTGAGGCTCACTGGATAGGACAGCCTTGGGCAAATTACTGTCTCTCAATGTAGTCTACTTCACAAGCTAGTAAAGCTTAAATGATGCTCCGAAGTCCTTGCAGGAAGGACAGGATGCAAATGTACTCAATTAGCACACTTACAGCCTGATTCGATGCCTATTTGCTTCAAAGCTCAGGTGTGTTCAAAGATGCTTCCTCACATCATGTAAGCATATGTAGGATGGAAGTCTTAAAATGAGTCTTAAACTGGATTACTTGTGTAATGCGACCACAAATCAGTAGCATGCATGTCTGTGCAACTATGAATAGAGGCAAGTGTAGATGAGCCAGGATGGTGTAGTCGTTTGGGAGTCGGACTTAGACCTGGAAGATCCAGGTTCAAATCCCCGCTCAGCCACGAAGCTTCCTGGGTGACCTTGGGCCAGTCACTATCTCTCAGCCCCACCTACCTCACAGGGTTGTTGTGAGGACAAAAAGGAAGGGAGGAAATATTTACACCACTCTGTGCTCCTTGGAGGAAGGGCGGTATAAAAATGTGAAAGTATTAGCAGCCTTTAACACAGGTGGGTGTCAGCAATCAGTCAGAAACATGACTAGCAACCACAGGAGATTTAATACGATGGGGAAACTTGCAATCATGGCCTCTGAGAGGGTGGTTAAGGGGGTACAATCGTACCTGGGCCCAGGGCCAAAAATGGGTCAACAAGGGGGCCCTGGAGCAAAAAAGGGGGGGCCCAAGTGCCAAATTCATATGAAGGGAAGGGGCCCAAATGAAACTTTGCACCCCCTGATAAAATTCCTCTGAATGGCCCTGCTTGCAATCACCTGGGGTGGGATATACAAACAGGATTCCAAAGGGCGGTAAATAAATAAATGTAGCTAGGCTTCTGTGGCAGCAGGACAGTAGGCTCTCCTTTTCCAGGATGTCTCTGCCAGCAAGGATCTTCCACTTCAGTTTCTCACTGGGCCGTCACCAGCCCTCACAGACCCACTCCCAGGCTGTCACTCTCTCTCAATCTCCCAGACTCTGCCCTGATTCCTTCCTTCTTTGAACTCCTACTGCTTCTGGCAAGGCTGGCCCCCCCACCCCACCCCTTTCTAGGTCACAGCAGGTCCATTTGGGTTGGCGGTGTGGCTTGCGCTGTCACCTTGCCAGAAAAAGCTAACTAGGTTCAGCTGCTGGGAGACCAGGAGGCCGTTGGCGTACCTGTGTGGAGGAGTCAGCTGGCAAAAAGGAGAACATCTTTGAGAAGCTGGTCTGAAGAATGGTTGCAGCTGCCTGCGAGAGGCTTGGAAAGTGCAAGAGTCGGCAGCCAGGATGATGACTGCACTGTGATGGGAAACTTCTGGAGAAATAAAGGTTCTATGAGATAAATGGATTTATGTTCAGCCTGCCTACGTAACCTGCCTCGAGTCTACTGAGAAAGGTGTTATATAAATATTGTAAATACATAAATAAAATAAATAAATGCAAGCCCAGGCTCATCGGTCCTGTTACATTTGCTTCTTCCAAAGATGTCTGGGATTGCAATTTTTTAAGAGTTCTGAGAATTGTCTTTCAAAAACCTCTCGTGAAATATTTCCCATGCTTCTGGAGGGCTTCTGCATCTACTGCTTTCCACATCATTTGTGCCTGATTAGCTTCTGCAATCTGCACCTCGGGCTAAGACAACAATTTTTCAATGAAAACTTTTGGCATGAAGAGGGGAGGCAAAATGAATGGGATCTGCAGACAGTCTACACCAATTGAGGAAAAGGGGAGAAATCAGAGAGGGGGCAAAAGCCACTGCTTTGGGCTACTGGGTATCTGCCACTCCTCGCCTCCCCCCCCCCCAAGTCCCCATCACAGTCATCCCATGTCTCATTGTGTGGTTCTTTTTACTTTGGGGAAAAATGGCAGTCAACAACTGGTGGCAGTGGTGGGTTTCACCTCCCCAATTAGCCCCTTACCCCTGAAAAGCAAAGCCCCCATTTCACAGCCTGTAAAATGGGATTATGAAATAGGGTGCTCATCTGGTGCACTGTCAAAACTGAAGCAGATACTAACCTCATGCAATATCCCTTACTTACATTGAGGGACAATATCTCATCATCTCTCTCACACCCCCTTCCCAAACACTGTCCTGTGCTTCCTCTTCCACTCTTCAACATTTTAATTTGTTGTAAATAACACTAAATACTGGTGTTTCTGCCTATCCCCCCTGCTTACCCCTAAATGCCCCATACCATTTCCCCCTTGAGCTTCTGAAAATTGCACCACTCCAGCAAATCCCAAGCCCCAACACTCTCTCCCTTTTTGCAGCTGTTACGTGTGTAAGGATGCATAGCTAATGTATAGATAGCAGTACAGTAGTTATGTGTATAAGCTGAACTCTTCCTCCTCGGTAGATTGTCTCTCTCAAGAACAAGGCCTGCAATCCACATCTGCAAAAATGTAGCCAGGGAGATATAAAGCAAAGAACAAAAAATGTGCAGAGTATGTGCAACTCTGGAGTGCTCTTTTCCCCTCCCTTCTTTAACTATAAGGGCTTTACACAAGGTTACAGCAGTGCTCCTGAACCTACCTAGCTCTATACCTTTACATCACCCCTTCATCTTTCAAATACTTGATGAGCCGGCGTATTCTTTCCAAACTTTGATGTCTCTCCCATCGAAGGACCCCTGAAAGAATAGCTTGCCTCTCTGCATTGCATTCATGTGCTCTTCTCTGTGTACACGAATGCCCTAATCAAATATTTCATCAAAAGATGAAATATTCTTGAAAGGCTGACATTCTCTGTCAATACGAGCCATATCTCCATTTACTTTGCTCTGTTCTTTCTTCGGTTTTCCCTCCTGGGTTTTGTTTAACCTCTTATATGAATTTTTCTTTGCCAGGAATCTTTACCGAAACCGTCTTTTCCAGGGTCAGTGTTTCTGCCATGACCTGGATGCATCTTCGCTGTTATTTTCTACTTACGAGCTTCTCTCTCCCTTTGCAGGATACCCTCATTTCTCTTAGTATTTTCTTTCCTTCTTTCTCATCTGTAAGCGCTGCTTAAGCTCCCCAGTGAAATATGCATCAACCCTTTTTTCGGTTCTTTCAAACCATTGCATAGATTCTTTCCCCCCTTCTTTCTGAGGTGGAGTAAGGTCAAACAGCAGTCTGTTCTTCTTCCTTTTTTTCCTGGGATAGTTACAGTACTTTTAAAAAACTGACTTGGAATTCCTCCCTCGTTTTCACATTCTCTGATACTATCAAGAAGTGCTGAAATTTGCCTAAAGCTCCTTTGCCAGCCCAATCCGAACACCTGGGAAGTGTTGTGAGCAAAAAGGACCCTGCCGCCCTCCTTGCTACTTCTGTGCCCTTCAGAAAAATCTTGTTTTGTCCTCCTGTCCTCTGGAAGTGGCGCTGGCCTTTCCGACGCTACTTTTCATGGCTGCGGTGCTCGCGACCTGCAACCTGCCTGCACAAAACAAGACTGGAGTCTTTCTCCCCCCCTCTCAGCCTTCTGCTGTTTTCTGTGAAGTGCTGGAAGCACAGCGAGTTCAGGGGGCTGCTTGATGTTTTGCTCCCAGATCATAAAGACAACATAGCCTTCCATTTTGTGTGTGTGCTTCTGCTGCTTTTGCTGTTTACAGCATATCCGTTCTAGACAAACCTTTGGCGCTGTGTTATATTCTAAGACCGACAGAAGGGGGCATTTAATGAGGATGGATGAATCAGTTATCTTATAAATCCCATTTAGTCCCGTTGAGTCTTTAGAGGTACGCCCGAAAGTAAATAGTTTAAAAAAAGGGCTTCCCCCAATTTTTCTGGAATTTTTTTGTGGAAATTAGACAGGTGAACCTACTTTTTAAAACAATTTTCAGAGTTCAAGGGTCACCCCACTGACCCCCCCCCCAGAGGAGCAAAGATCACTGTTTTTAGGGAAAATGAGGCGCAGGAATCGGTTACAGGGCACCCCCTCCTCACTGAAATTAAAAATGAAACTCTGGCTTTGTTTTCATGGCCAGGGCCCTGGCTTTTGAATCCACCTTGTCTGGAGCACCTCAGGTGCAGGGGGGCAGCTGTACACAGCTGTAAACAGGAGCAGCATCAGGCGTTGCTCAAAGGACTCAACCGATCTTAATGGATGGCAGAATAGGCCTGTATAGACTTGAACTCACAACTAAAGCTGCAGGATTTCAAGGATTTGAAGGGTCATAAAAAAAAAAAAACCTTGAAGGAAGGGACTTGAAACTTGAGGTACACTTAGGTGAGACATACACCCCTAAACACCCCTAAGGCACTGGAGCTGTGTGTAAAACACAACTATTACTGCACAGTGAGACACATATACGGGTTTAGATGCCATGTAATAAAAGAAAGACTTGTCCTTTACCCGTTCTCCAATACCACTGACGGATCTCCTTTCAGGCAGCCGTCACAGGCATAAAAACACGTAAAATCCAAGGTTTTTGCAGACCCCAACGTTTCGCTCCGACCTCGGAGCCTCTTCTGGGGGAAACGAAATCACGAAGATTGCGATGTCGCAAACTACGTGTTTTTATGCCTGTGACGGCTGCCTGAAAGGAGATCCGTCAGCGGTATTGGAGAACGGGTAAAGGACAAGTCTTTCTTTTATTACATGGCATCTAAACCCGTATATGTGTCTCACTGTGCAGTAATTTTGGGCCATGAAAGTTACAGAAAAAGATTAAAACACAACTATGTTTGTTTGAGCATTTTCGTGCTGAACTCACAACTAAAGCTGCGTATTTCAAGAATTTAAAGGGCCATAAAAAAAACCCTTGAAGGAAGGGACTTGAAACTTGAGGTACACTTAGGTGAGACATACACCCCTAAACACCCCTAAAGCACTGGAGCTGTGTGTAAAACACAACTATGTTTGTTTGAGCATTTTCGTGCTGAACTGACAACTAAAGCTGCGTATTTCAAGAATTTAAAGGGCCATAAAAAAAACCCTTGAAGGAAGGGACTTGTAACTTGAGGTACACTTAGGTGAGACATACCCCTAAACACCCCTAAAGCACAGGAGCTGTGTGTAAAACACAACTATGTTTGTTTGAGCATTTTTGTGCTGAACTCACAACTAAAGCTGCGTATTTCAAGAATTTAAAGGGCCATAAAAAAAACCTTGAAGGAAGGGACTTGTAACTTGGGGTACACTTAGGTGAGACATACCCCTAAACACCCCTAAAGCACTAGAGCTGTGTGCAAAACACAACTATGTGTTTGTTTGAAATCTTGTGTTGTCAGGTCCATGCTTTACATAGGAATGAATGGACTCATTGGCTTAACCTTAAGTCCCGTTGAGTTGCGAAAGCATCGCCTCTGCTCCAGGTGTATGGAACACCTGGGAATTTTTCTGCAGGTGGTTTTCTCTACATGGGGGTCCCTTAAACATGTGGAACACACTGACATTTGGGAATTCTGGGAAAATCAGACCGCAGGACCAATCTAGCTGGCAGGAGCTACAACCCGGAACCGCTTTGCTCCCTGTTTTGGTGAACAGATAGAAAGGTTCCCTGGCCTATGATGTCCTCCCAGACTTGGCACTGACTCCACCCACTCAAGCAGCCCAAAGGTTTCCCCTGATAGAGTTACCAACACATCTGAGTTAGAATTCTTCCGGGATTTTGCCTCAGCCACAGTTAGCCTTGACTTTGTTGGCCATGCCCGGCTCTTGTTCCACTGTCGTCTATATTGCTACAGGGACCCAGTCCCATTAAGAGCCTCATGCCTTGCCCTATTCCATCAGCCAGAGAACTAAGGGGCCTTGGAGGGTGCCCTCTGCCTCCCAGGAAGAACACCATGGTAGGGAGATGACCAGGCTGAGACCTATTTTACCCCAATGAGTGTTTTGAGCAATGCCTGAAAGAAAATAGTTTAAAAAAGGGCTTCCCCCATTTTTTTCTGGAATTTTTCGGTGGAAATTAGACAGGTGAAACTATTTTTTAAAACAATTTTCAGAGTTCTAGGGTCACCCCACTGACACCCCCCAGAGGAGCAAAGATCACTGTTTTTAGGGAAAATGAGATGCAGGAATTGGTTGCAGGGTACCCCCTCCTCACTGAAATTAGAAATGAAACTTTGGCTTTTTTTTCATGGCCAGGGCCCTGGCTTTTGAATCCAAGTTGTTTGGAGCACCTCAGGTGCAGGTGAGCAGCTATACACAGCTGTAATCAGGAGCAACACCAGGCGTTGCTCAAAGCACTCATTGGGGTTATATGGGTAACAAAATAGACCTAATGTAGTTATTTTCATCATATTGCATCATTTCCTATACTTTGTGAGCAGATTTCTGGCTTTTTTCTCATGGCCAGGGCCCTGGCTTTTGAATCCACTTTGTTTCCAACACCTCAGGTGCATGTGATCAGTTTTACAACTCATTGGGCCTTAGAGGGTAATCTAATGCTATTCCTGTAATTTGGCTGTTTGTTTCTGGGTTGTTTTTTTCCATTCCCCCCTCAGGCTGAGCCTAGGAGGGGGTGAAGGTTGGGGTACTAAGAATTCTGTCTCCAGCCTCAAACTGACTGTTTACAGAGATCTGCCATGTTGCTGTGTTATACAGGTGGGCCCCCATATCCACTGATTCGCTATCCACGGTTTCAGTTATCCACGGATTGTGGGGACCCCCCCAGGCTTTTACTTTTTTTCCCAGTAAGCTTCGTTTCTTCCTTAAAGAAACAGGAGAAGCAGCTTCTGACTGCTTATTACAGGCAATTAGAATGAGACTAAGTACTAGAGAGCCTCTGCAAGGTTAACAGAAACCTTGCAGAGCCTCTCTAGGACTTAGTCTCGTTCTACTTGCCTGCAATGGAGGCTGCTTCTCTGTTTGTTTTAAGGAAGAAACAAAGCTTGCTGTAAGAAAAATAAGAGCTGGGGGGCAAGCATGCCTGCCTGCAGGGGAGGCGGGGGGGCCCTCAGGAAACCATGGAGGGGGTGTTCGCTCTTATCCACGGTTTCAAGTATCCACGGAGGGGCCTGGAACATATCCCCAGTGGATATGGGGGTCCACCTGTACTGATTTTCAGCAGGATTTTTGCAGGCAGTTCAATGTAGATGTTTATCTCTAGGGGTTTTTTCTCCCCCCCCTCATCAGGCTGAGCCTATCACAACAGGGTTGAAGGATGGGCTACTCAGAATTATGTCTCCAGCCTCAACTGAGTGATTGCAAGTACCTTGCAGGCAGCTGTCATTATATACTGATTTTTGCAGGGAGCTCAGTTTAGCTGTTTATTTCGGGGGGGGGTCTTCCCCCCCAGGCTGAGTCCACCCTGGTGACATGGTATTTTTCCAGGAACAAGTGCATTCAAGGGTCAGGAACTAGCCTCCAGCTATGTGGGGATGGGTGGAGTAACAGCCTTTGTTATAAGGCTGGTTTGCTTTGCTGAGCGGGTATTTAATTTTTAAAGACCACATCAGAAACAATCTTTGCATGACGTCTTTCAAAAACGAACTGTCAAGAGCTATATAAAAAAAAAAACCTGGCACCCAGGGACTTGTAACTTGGGGTACACTGTGCTGAGACATACCCCTGCAGACCCTTCAAGCACAGAAGTTGTGTGCACAACACAACAATGTTTTTTTGAGCGTTTTTGTGCTGAACACACAACTAAAGCTGCAGTATTACAAGGATTTGAAGGGTCATAAAAAAACTCTTGAAGGAAGGGACTTGTAACTTGGGGTACACTTAGCTGAGGCATGCCCCTAAACACCCCTAAAGCACAGGAGCTGTGTGTAAAGCACAACATTGTGATCTTCGAGCATTTTCATGCTGAACTCACAACTAAAGCTGCGTATTTCAAGAATTTGAAGAGCCATAAAAAAAAAACCCTTGAAGGAAGGGACTTGTAACTTGGAGTACACTTAGCTGAGACATACCCCTAAACACCCCTAAAGCACATAAGCTGTGTGTAAAACACAACTATGTATTTGTTTGAAATCTTGTGTTGTCAGGTCCATACTTTACATAGGAATGAATGGACTAATTTGCTTAACCTTAAAATCCAATGAGTGGCAAATGCAACGCCTCTGCTCCAGGTGTATGGAACACCTGGGAATTTTTTGGAAGGTGGTTATATCTCTTTGGGGGTCCCTTACACATGTTGAACACACTGACATTTGGGAATTCTGGTGAAATCATACCAGCTGCCTTGGGCATTTGCTTTTGGCATAGGAAAAGGCGGGATATAATTTTTTTAAATAAATATCTGTTGATAGTACAGGTCCTAGATTTGGAACTGGGAATCTTAGAGCTATTCCCTTTGCATGGGTGTGTGAGACCTCATGGCATGGTGGACTCCATACCTTTCAGTTGGTCAGAGTTCAGGGAGAGAGGTCCTGCATAGTTGGAAGATCAGGAGGAGGGAGGGAGGAATACAGAGATAGGTCAAAAGAGGAAAGGAGCAAAGGTCTGAGACAGGTAGCCTCTGAGTCATCTGCCTCCTGGGTAATACACTGCCCCCTAGTGTCCTGCAGGGTGCATTGTACCTACTTTCCAACAATACCAAGGTTTGTCTAGATCAGCATTCTTTTTCAAGTGACTCCAGTAAGCATGAAGGACACAACACTCTGCTATTTGCTTCCAAGTATACTGGAGGTATACTACATAGGTATACTGCCTCTGAACTTGGAGAGTCCAGTTGGCTGTCATGGCTAAGAGCCAGTGGTTCCCAAACGTACCTGGCTCACTGAACCCCTGCAGCTTCTTCTTCCCGGCTCTCCTGGGTGCCGCCATCTTGGATCACACAAAATCACGCGAGATCAAAGATGGCAGCACCCAGGTCTCGCAAGATCCAATGTGGTGTCGGCATCTTGGATTTCATGAGATTTTGCACAATCTAAGATGACAGCACCTGAGATAGCAGGTAGGAGGGGCCACCGGGGACATCCCGTGGCGCCCCTGTGAGTGTGCCGTGATAAGGTGTTGCGATGCACACTTTGAGAACCACTGGCTAATAGCCATTGATAGACTATTCCATGAATTTGTCTAATCCTTATTAAAAGCCATCTAGGCTAGTGGCCATATTGTCACATCTTGTGGCAGTGAAGAGAAAGCTTCTAGGGTACTCTTCGGTAAAATTCTGGTCATGTTCCACCCATGTTGTGGGTGTGTAAATGGAGATGGTATCTCTTTATAATGTTGGGTAATAAATTATACAGATTGTTTGCTAAATCATAGGAAGGTTCACCTGCATAATTTCTTTCATGGTTGGTTCTTATCCTTTTTTATGGTAAGCATGGCTCTAATGAGCAATATTTTGTTAATTAATAGGGAAAAACTGGAAATGTTCCAGCATCATCAAGGTCATTAAACTTGGAAGCATATGTCACAAAGGACTCACCTGACATTTTTATGCATACAGTAGATGTGCAATTCTTGGTATGAGAGCTGCATATGAAATGTACATAAGTTCTGAACTAAATGGTGTTTTTTAAACTCTTGCCAGAATAGACATCAAATGCTTCCCTTTTGAAAGATACCATGCTAGATGATTTAAAACAGCAGGATATTGCTGTCATGGCTGTTCTTGTCCCAACAATCGACATTATTGGTTGTGACATCAGAACCAAGCCCTGCCCATTGAGAGGGTTTTTTTCCTTTGGTGATATCAAGTGGAGGATACTGAAAGTTGGTGGTACAGGAATGTCAGTTGATCTTTAAAGTCTTTGGAGACAAACAAAATGATCAAGCCACTGTCAAGAAAGCTTTGAATGTTCTCCCACGTTGCGATTCACAAACCGTGTACTCTGGAATAATCCAATCAAAAGCAACTGGATTCTTCCCTTTGTGGCCCGTTGAATTCCAGCCAGGGCTTCTAAAATGATAACTTGCCCTCAGAAAGCTGGAGACACTTCAAAGCATTAATGAAGAACCTTTCAATGGTTCGGTGTTTCTTCTTACTGCTTCTTACTTTATTTGAGTCTTACTGCCCCAGACAAATTAGAATAAGCTAAACTGGATGCTTTCTCTCTTCATTCCAAATTAATGAGCAGGTATTTTGCTATATGGTCCTCATACAGACTAATTTAAATTAATTGCTTGTCTATGTGGCCCAATCAAAAATAAAAAGTCATACGACATCTGCAGGTGCATTACTACTGCAGTGTCCAGTAGTTAATTCTCAAAATTGCTGTGCTAGAACTCTTGTTTCAAATTCCAACGTTCGGGTAGCCAAGCCATCCTATTTCTCTGAGTGGAAGCACTTTCCATTCCTGCATTGCAAGAAGTTTACTTTTGGATGGTGTAAGAAGTCTGAATATTTCTTTCTTTATTTTTTTAAAAATTGTACCCCGCCTTATCCCATGCCAAGGCAAATGCCCAAGGTGGCTTACAACAAAGATTAAAAATATATAATTTAAAACAATACATAAAATAAAATAAAAACAATAAAAACTACTGGAGGGAACAATATAGAGCAGAGAAGCAATGGAGCAAAACATCTTGAGACCCAGAAGTCAGACATCAACCCATCACCCAAATGCTAGACAAAATGGAAACGTTTTGAGCCCTCGCTGAAAAGTCATGAGGGAAGTGGTAGTTCTCAATTCCCCTGGCAAAGAGTTCCACAAACTGTGGTGCCACAACAGAGAAGGCTTGCCCACGTGCTGCTATTCCCCTAACCTGAGATAGAGGTGGCACTCTCAGGAGAGCCCCCTCAGATGGGGACTCTAAGCCCTGGATAGGATTGGGGCCTAAGTCATCTCTGGGGGCCCCATCACATGATGTGGCATGTGGTGATTGGGGAGGGCGACTTTGTCAGTTTTGGTACCCCAATTGTGGAACGTTGTCCCCAGGGAAGCTTTCCCAGGGCTGAACTTGATGTCTTTTTTGCACCAGGCAAAGACCTTTTTATTCTCCCAGGTTTGTTAATCTGTGATGGAACGTGTTTAATCACTGTTACTTTTATCCTACACTTTTATTCTTTACCTATTTTTATTGTTAATTATTGCTGTTGGATTTTCTTTTTGTGAGCTGGTCTGGAAATGTGATACACTGGAATATAGATGCTTAAGATGATGGCGGCAGCCATCTTTCTTTCAGGTTCCTGCTTCTCATCTCCAGCAGCGTCACTGCAGGGGGGGGCGGAGCTCCAATTTCCGTCAGGCTCTGACCCTCCGTTACACGACGGGAGAAAGCGGCCCCGCCCCCTCGCCTTTGGTGCCATTCCAGCCGATGAAAGCAAGTGCTTTTGTCGGCCAGAATGGTTCCAAAGGCGAGGGGGCGGGGCCACTTTTTCCCATTGTGTAACGGAGGGTCAGAGCCCCATGGAACTTGGAGCTCCACCCCCCCCTGCAGTGACGCTAGTGCTCATACAGCTACCCTGTCCCCCATTCCTATAACCAACATTTGTATAAATAGCCATTTTAAGTGCCCATCTGGGAGAAAAATGGGGTAAAACTTGAATAAATAAATACATATTTGAAAGGAAACTTTCACCAGTTGATATAAAAATGGTGTTGTTACTCTGGAGGAAGTGTTATTTCTCCTGAATGGTCATCTAGACTTGCCAAGTGGTCAGTCCAACCTGTTTATAGATAGATGGATAGAAAAAAAGAAAGAAGTCCTAAGTTTGCAGATAGATTAATTGCTCAAGGGTTGTCATTACAGAATGGAGTTTCGCGCTGTGCAATCATTGTTTGTAGAGAGATAAGGACGTGATTGGCTAGGTGTGGGCTTGGTGACTTTGATGCAGCATGAGGCCTCTCTGATCTGATGGGTGATTCATCCATTCTGTTTGGGAAGTCATTAATTGTCATCAGATTCAGCTGTGCATGTTGGTCAGCCTCAGACTGTTCCTTCACTGCCTCTTGTGCCCTTCTCGCCAGTAATTACAAGAATCGGGTGTGCTAAGCTGCCAGGCTGTGACTTCTTCCTGTAAACGTCACCTTTCACAGGTGGTATTTAATTCCAGGCATGACTACACAGCATCCGCCAGTCAGCACTTCTGTCTCAGAAAGTAATATTTTCACAGGGAACCCAATCTTTCTTGGAATATCAATAGCTGCCTAGTGTTTAAAGCTGCCATCGTGAGCTCTTAAATCTCTCTGTCTTTGCCTGATCCCACCTGGTCTACCAATCGGGTTTTAGGTTAAATTACAATGTGTTGAAACCTGTTGGACTGAGCTGTCTTTTGGGGGATTTTTCAATGCAACACCTCTCCCCCCGCATCAATGTTTTCCAAGTTATTGCATGGGAGAGCTGAGCTCTCTGACTGACACTGCAGGGTGATAGAGAGGAGAGCAGAACTCCCATCCTTACCTGCAAGCACCTGGAGACAGCGGTGGGAGTACCTCTGTTAGTTTTGTTGTTAGACAACCACCCCTGCTGGGAATGCAGGCTGATGAGGGCCACAATCCATTCAGGCACCTCTGCCATCACTGCCCTCTTCTGGCACTGAATGGTAAGAGTGGGAATTCCCCTCCATCGTGGATTGCCCTATAGCACCAGCAAACTGCCTCATCAAAGCCCTTGACTGTAGTGACAGCATGACCAAGAATGCCACCCAATGCTGCCTTCAATCTGTTTCCCTGGCACAATTACAAAGATTGTAATTTTAATGGGTGCTGCTTGCATGGTTTCTTCAGTTGTGGAACTGCAGGAGTTCTACTTTGATTTAAAGGAACTGAGGGGAATGAAGGGACTCTGTTTGTGCGGTTGCTGTAAATCAAACTGGAAGTCCTGCACAAAATGTTTGAAGCCACACCTACAACAAGGTAAGGAGGTGGGTGATCCACTTTTAGTGAGCAGAAAGCAGATGAGTACAGGTTGCACCCATGGCAAGCTGGAGGGAGGCAGTGTTGGCAGCAGACTTGGGGTGAAGGGGACCTCGAATCCACCACCTTCACACCCCCTGCAATCCACAGCTAATGCACCCTGCATAAGGGATGGGCCGGCCACCCTGTTTGACTGGGTTGGAGGATAGACAAAAACAGATCATCCAACTATGTGAAAAAGGAAAGCCAGAAACGTCAAAGTGTTGGTGCTGGGGAGGAAAGTGATCAAGGGGCTCCTGCAGCAGTGTGTGTGTGTGTGTGTGTGTGTGTGTGTGTGTGTGTGTGTGTGTGTGTGTGTGTGTGCGCGCGCGCGCGCATGCGCGGGGAGGAAGTACAGAATATATCTTTTTTTTTTGTCCTAGGCCTTTATAGATGTTAGTTATACATATATTTTTCTGCTGAAACTCTATTGTTGCTTTGTCTATATTGTTCGAATGTGTTTTATTCTGTTTTCTTAGATTTGTTTTTAACTTTTTTCCAAGTCGCTCTGAGAGTTTATACTAAGGCAGGCCATTGGGTCCCTCTAACAGCAGCTCTCTAGAATGAGTTTCTTTTAACTGGGATTGAAACTTCTGCATGCAAAGCATTCACGCTTAACTCCAAGTTACAGCCGCTCCTTCAAGTGATGCCAAACTGCACATATCTAATTCTAGAATATCCATTAGACATCCAGGTTAAGCCACAATTCAGGACTAGAATATAAGGCAGAGCAAACTAGAGGGACAGTAAAATAATGGCATGGCGGAGCATCTCCCCACTCCCTGTCTCCACGACCATGGACATCATATGTATAGCTTCATTCTCTTGCTTCATTTATATGTATATGTATAGCATATGTATAGCTTCAAATTCTTTTCCTAATTCAAGTCCATGTTTTTCAACACCCCCAAAACGTCTGTTGCTCTTTAGAAAGAACAAGCTGAAAAAGACTGAATTTAGCATGTTGGACAATTTAACTATCATAAAGCACCATGTACATACATAATGCTATGCAATCATCAATAAATAATAGGTAAAGGTAAAGGTATACCTTGACAATTAAGTCCAGTCGTGTCCGACTCTAGGGAGCGGTGCTCTGAAGACATTTCCATGGTCATGTGGCTGGCATGACTCAACACCGAGGCGCATGGAATGCTGTTACTATCCCACTGATGCGGTACCTATTAATCTACTTGCAATTTCTTGCTTTCGAACTGCTAGGTTGGCAGGAGCGTCGCACGGATTCGAACTTTTGATCAACAGCTCATGGTTCAGTGGTTTAACCCACTGCGCCACCCGCTGGCTCTTCAATAAATAATAGTTTTCTTTATTTGCTTACAGCCAATGGTCACTGCAAAAGCAGTGCTCCATGTGTGCTGCACCCTTGGGCTGCGTTACGGCAGGGGCCGTCCGGTCCCACTCTGCACGAGGCAAGCCAGGGAAGGGTGGCACCAGATTGGTGCGCTGGGCGCATCGGGTGAAGCTAAGGCAGCATCTTCACTCTGCAAGTCTTGAGCCTGAGTCTGGGAAGCATCATGTGGAACTGGGAACTGAGTCTGGGAGGCACCGACTTGGAGCTGGGAGCTGGGCTTTCCCAGATGGGAGCATGGTGGCCTTATCAGTGATGGCATGGCAACAGTTTAGGTTGGGTCATGCGCCCCCACCACTTGGGTTGGGGGCTTTCAGAGTCAGCTTGTGCTGCTAGCACTGCCAGACCGAGAACTCCTCTCCCTCCCATTCAAAGATTTATAGAAAAAACCAACCAAAGCGGAGGAGGGTAGGTTAGAAATGTGTGCGAATGTGAAGGAAGGCTGCAAGTTTTGTTCCTGGGTAAACTGCCTTTGGGGAATTGTTGGGAGTGCAGAGGGTCATTGTACCAGGGCATAAACAGCTTGGCACTTGGTGCTGAGCATGTGCATTCTTCTAGGGTTGCTGTTAAGTTGGGTCACACTAGGGGAGTGAGTCTGTTGCAGGAAGAGCATGCCCAAGCACATTCAGAAGTCTGGAGGCAGGGTACAGAAGGCCCCCCTCCCAGCTTTGTTATCTGAGGATGAAGAGGACATTGGATCAAATAGGACACTTCTTGCCAGGCTCGAGGATGTAGAGTGTGCTGAAGCAGCAAAATAACCCATCAAACCATGTGGCATGGGGGGGGGGAGCAACAGAAGGGGAGAATCGGGAGCACAGATCAGTGGCTGCCCTTAGCATGATCTGAAATCCTTCCATTAGCACAAAAGCGCCTTGGGATCCAGGTCAATAAGTCTTGCAGCTGATTTATGACTCTGCCAGGAGAATCGGTCACTAACTAGCACCTCTAGATGTTCAAAAGTATTAATCTGTTCCTGATTAGAGCAACCCATGCAGTCCTTGTGCTTTTTTCGCGGATTCTTTAACCAAACCCCCATCACTTTAGTTTTGCTGCAATTAACAATGAGGCGTACTTGCTGACCAAAGGCACTACATTTTTTAAAGGATAATTTAATGTTATTGCCTAAAAGTTATCCAGGAGATTTCATTTGTGATAAAAGCCTTTAGCTGTCATCTCCTTGAGGTTTGGATCTCTGTGTCATGTAATCAGCAAGAAGCAGCAGGCAGGCAATAGAAAGAGGAGTGGAAGTACTCAGGAAAACGTCTTGCCTGCACTGCCATTGTAGGGGAGTAGTAGCTGCCTTTGCCTGCAGGAGCTGTTACTATCTGCAGCACTAGGATAATAGTCGGCAAGGTGAGAACACAGGAAACTGCCTTACTCCAAGTCAAACAAACATGGACCTTTCCCAGTCCTATCAGCTGATTGCCAGTGATGTAGACTTGAGTGTCTTGACTCGGACGTGAGTCGGACTGAAGTCACGTCAATGACTCGACTCGGACTTGACTTGGCGATTGTAAAAGTCTCGAAAGACTCGACTTGAGACTTGGAGCCTTTTACGACAAGTCGAATTTTATTCAGGTTTAAACCAGTTTTCCCCATTAAATAGATAGGGACTCGCAACTTGCAACTAAAGACTCGGGACTTGGAGGCAAAGACTTGGGACTTGACTCGAGACTTGGACCCAGAGACCTGGGACTTGACTGGAGACTTGGAGTCAGAGTCTTGATCTACATCCCTGCTGATTACATTTTAACTGGCAAGCCCAGGGATTAAATTTGGGACTTTCTGCATCCAAATTTATGGTCCTTCCTTGGGTGTCTTCTGGTTAAGGATGCTTATAGAACCCACCACCACAGATTTTGAAGCTCTGCCTCACTGGATATGCTTACTGGAGACGAACAAAACAAACCCCATTGACATCTGGGCTTCATCTGGGGTATATTTCTTGAATTGCGTCAGCCTGCTTCTGGAATACCAGATGGTCCCATATATGATATAAGCCATCCAATGTAATTTTGCTTTGCTTTTCCCCTTGGAAGCTCAGAAGGTAGATGTTTGAATAAGTATAGCATCACATTAACTGGAGAGAAAGGTCAGCTCTTTGCCTTACATTAACCTTTAATTTGAAGGTTGTGCAAATTCAAACGAATTACCAGCTCTCTCTCTCCCTCTCACATTCTATTTTGTTTATTATTGGGGTAGGTGAATCATCAATACCTCTCGCTGCTGACAATTAGTCTTGCTTTTTCTACCCTGCACTGATCTTAGAAATCCGTGATGATATTTGTTGCATACACCCCCCCTCCCCAGAAGCCTTGTACAAAGTAACCATGCTCCACATGTTTGTAATATGGCACATTCCCCAAACATCCCTCCCATCGATACATCATATTTTGTATTAGACTTTGGAAAGGTCATCAGTCTACAAGAAGCAACGCAAGCCCCACAGATCTCCATAGTTGGGCTCAGTATTAGCAACTCACTTGTCAAATGTGGTCTTTTGAGACAGAGTTGACCTACTCTTAAATAGGCTGCTCGGTTGTTCCCTCTATGGAGTAACAACCACCACCGTGTGGCGGCGAGATTGGCAAAGCTCCACCACCGTTTCCCCAGTCCTGATTTATTATTAGAGAGTAATCATTCGTTTAGTTATACCACACAGCAGTAGTGCAACTGGGGTAGAGCAGAGAAGGAGCATCGGAAGGATGCTAATTGGAAGGAACACAGAATGAGCAGCAGCTATCATATCAATACTTATGAAGAAAAAATGTTACATCACATCATGTCTTCTTTCCAATTTGGAATAGTTAGGTGTGCTTTCCAGGTGGCAGAGAGGAATCCCACCTCTGTGTCATTTTAAAAAGAAAGCATTCATTTTGGCTTTGGCTTTTCATTTTATGTCCAGATTATTATTATTATTATTATTATTATTATTATTATTATTATTATTATTATTATTGAATTTCTATCCTGCCTTTCTCCCCCATAGGGGGAGCCAAAGCAAGGCTAGCACTGTCAACTACAGGTTGAGTATCCCTTATCTGGTCTGTATGGTACGGGAAGTTGTCTGGATTTCGGATTTGTCTGGATTTCGGAATATTTGCATAAATATAATAAAATATCATGGGGATGGGATCCAAGTCTAAACACGAAATTCATATATGTCTCATCTACACCTTATACCAGAGGTTCCCTAACTCCTGGGAAGGCCCTCCGCTGCTCTAAGTAGCAGCGGGGCCTTCCCAGGGGTCGCGATGACGCGCCCGGGATCGCGCCGCCGCCGCCACCACCACCGCGCCTGGGATCGCCCTTTTTACCTTCATTGGTGGGCAGTGGTTGTCCGGCGGGGGTTGTGGGGAGCCTGCGGACCCCTCTGCAGGCCTCCCCAAGCCTTGGAGCAGCGCTCCGACGCGATCGCAACTCACTTCCGGTTTCGCGTAAAACTGGAAGTGGGTTGCAATCGCGTCGGAGCGCTGCTCCGACGCTTGGGGAGGCCTGCGGAGGGGTCCACAGGCTCCCCACAACCCCCGCCGGACACCCACTGCCCACCAATGAAGGAAACAAGGACGATCCCGGGCACGGCGGTGGTGGTGGCGGCGCGCCGTCAACGTCACCGCGGGTTGCCATGCCCCTTAAGGGCATAGCAACCCTTTGTTCCCGGCTGGGGCGTCGCGACGCCCCAGTTAGGGAACCACTGCCTTATACACATAGCCTGAAGGTAATTTTATACAATATTTTTTTTTAATAATTTTGTGCCTGAGCATGCCTTGTTCTATGCCAGCCAGGTGCTGCAAACGTGTTTTTTTTTTTTTTTTTAAAGTCATAGCCCCCCAAATGTCTGGATTTTGGAATAGTCTGGATTTCAGATGTCCGGATAAGGGTTAATAAACCTGTAATAGTGAGTCAAAAGGAACATAATATTGATCATAAGAAGAGCACAGTTTGGTCTAGTACAGTGATAGTGAACCTATGACACGCGTGTCACAGGTGACACGCGAGCTCATTTTGGGTGACAGGCTGGCGTTTCCCCTAGGGCCCCGACACACCTTACATTTTCTCAAAAGTTTTACAGGCTTGTCTTGAACATTTAGGGTAGGGGTTTTGGCAGACCTCTTTCAAATGATTCTCTAGTAAAACTCAGCAACAAAAAAGTCACTAATTGATGTTAAATAAAATGCAATGTGTTCTATAGTTGTTTTCAGTTCAGTTCAATTCAAAAATACTATTAAAAGTAGCAATAGTCAAAGTACTATTAAAAGTGTGTGGGGGGACACACACCAGCAGAGTCAAGTTAGGCATTTTCAAAAATTTTGACACACCAAGCCCAAATGGGTCTCCATCACTGGTCTAGTCCACTATCCGGCTTCTCAACCAGATATCTTTGGGAAGGTCGCAAGCAGAGCATAAAGCCCTTTGCCTCCATGCTTGCAGCACCCCACCCAATGGTATTCTGTGCCAGGCTATCTCTGAATTTGGGAGATCTTGGGAAATCGAGCTCAGATACTTATACATTTGTTAAAGGGCCGGCTGTAGCTCAGTGGTAAAACACCTGTTCTGCAGGTAGAAGGACCCATGGTCAACCCCTGGCATCTCCAGGTAGGAAAGAAGAAAAACTTCTGCCTGGACCCCTGAAGAGCCACTGCTGGTTGGTGTCAACAGTACTGAGCTAGTTGGGCTGATTTGGTCTAAGGCATGTCCCTATGAAATTAGTACAAATAATGCTTAGAAACTGAAAGATACGTTTCCTTTTATTGAGCTACACTTAATTTTAAAAAATCCAGATAAACTGACTCAAGTGTTTATTTGTAAACATATTCCATGATTGGGGGGGGGGGAGTAGTGTTTACACACAAACCTGGGCAAACTGTTATAGGTTGGTTACGGTATCATCTGAATCAATACTAATCCCGTTCTTCCTGTTCACACTGTTTGGAAATCCATTTTACTTTTCAAGGTCATCGACAATCTTTTGAGGTTGTTAGCTGACTGGAGTTTTAGGAAAGACAAGATTGTCAAAGCCAAATAAAAACCCCAACAACACAACTGTAATGGTTCCATCATTATCTTCCTCTCTCTTTCTTCTCCCTGCGATGGTATAGTATCATTATTTTTGCAACAGGAAACAGAACTCGTGTCACATTCCTGACCTTAGGGATATCCAATGCTCTTTGTTATCTCACAAATACCTTCCTTCTGCCCCGCGCATTGCACAGCTCATCCAGTTAATGAGAACCAAACTAAAAATTCAGCAGAATTAGATGGAGCCTTCCTCACCATTAAGTAGCATTTTCCTCACAGCATATAATAATTTCTCCATTGTAACCACTTTAGGCACCATTTAGTGTTTTTTTTTTGGGGGGGGGGTTGCAATTTTGTTTCCACCAGTTCTCCAATTTGCTAAATTGTTCTCATTAATCAGGGTTGTATATATTAGGGTTCACAAACTCAAAGCACACAGACACACACAGACACACACACAGACACACACACAGGATTTCAGAAGCAAAGGCTAGAACTGAAACAACAAGCATGAATCTGTTCTTTGGATTCAGAGCTCTAGATCTTTGAAAATTGAATATCAAAAACTTGTGGGCTGCAAAAATGGAGGAGCATTTTGGTGATTAGGGGGCCAATTGTGAGATGGTTGAAACTCACCAGCAGATCTCCTGGTTCCTCCTGTCAGAACAACGTGGGCAGCGCAATCCTATCCAGCACCAGCGCAGTGTGGGCGCCAGACTCACTCTATATCCAGTGCTTGAGAGGAGCGGGCCGGGGGTCTCCTTGGAGACATTCGTCCCCTTGCCCCAAGCAATGCCCCAGCCTCCGCTATGGGTGGCGCTGACTCGAGAAGCCCTATGTTAGGGCTGGAGGCCTGGGAGGGAGGATAGGATATGGCATCCAATGAGGACACCGATCCCACCTCCTCCCAGGGCCGATCCGTCCCCTCTCCAACCTCCCCGCCCAGTTATGCTCCCTCCCTGCCCTTCCCCTGCCCTCCCCCAGCCCCTGTTCTGCCCAGTGCAGAACTTACCTGCTCCATGGCATAGGGTGCTGGACCCGGCAGTGGAGTGGTGGCGTTGGCCCTGGCATGGCTTACTCCCCGGGTGTCACAAAGTGCTTTACAGCACTTATTGTGACAGTGCCAGTGCTCCCAGCCAGTAGGATTGTGCCATATATCATGAAAGATATCCACCCACTGGACCACCAAATTTGACTGAAAATGATCTTTGGAGATCTTTTGGCCCCACCCTATCTATTGCTGCTAAAAAAATGGACCTCTTCTGCCAGACAGAAGATTTGGCTCCACCTTTAAACATCCCCATGTGTTATGGGGTATACTTTTTATAACATGAATACCATGTGCACATGAGGGCAATCCACTATGTGCAGGGATCAAGCGCAGTGACCAATGGCACAGCTGAATGGTTCAGCAAGGAAGGGAGGAGGCGAGGCAGGGTGAAGGGGCAACAAGCAAACTTTTATTGTGGAGATAAGTACAAATGCTGGGAAGGGTAATACAACTAAATGCAGTTCAATGTATCTAAGCCATTCATGCTGCTAGGCCCTAAATGTTGGTGGGGTGACACACAGTTAGGAGTGTGGCCTTCATCGCAACCTGTGGGATCTGAGGCCTCTTGCCATCAGTCCAGTTTCAAACTCAAGGTGTTGGCTGAAGTTCACATATTGCTTTGAAATAACCAACTACATCTGTAGCTGTAGACCGGTATTGTTATAGTATATTATTATTATTATTATTATTATTATTATTATTATTATTATTAAGTATATTTATATACCGCTTTTCAACAACAACAAAAACGTTCATGAAGGGGTTACAGAGAAACAGCCCAATCCTAACCAAATCCCCATGTGGCGATGCTATATCCTGCAGGGTATATTTGGCCGCTGGAAGTCTCCTTGGGGTAAGGGTACACTTGCCCCCTTGCCCTGGGGTAAGCCCTAGCAGCAGCTATGTATCAACAGACCTGTGCCAGCTCGATCACTGGCGTAAGTCCATATTGACCCGGAAAGGCAGATCAGATTTGGGATTTGGCATGTGCTGACACCGCTGATCCTGCTCCCCACCCGACCTGATCCTACCTCCTCCCCGCCCATCACCACCCTGTTTCCTCCCACCCCTCCCCCGTTTCACCTACCTCCCACCCCATTCAACCCCCTCCCCGCCTCCCTCCACCCCCCTATACAGGCTTACCTGATCCAGCGGGTGTCCGTGGTTCCACCAATGTGTGGGAAGCTACTCTGGTCTCGTCGCCAGTGGGCCTGCAGCGTGCATCGGCAGAGGCTGCTTTGCAACAGCCATAAAGCAGCCTCCACCGGTCCAATGCTAGTTACGCTGGCAGGGAAGGGGTGAGGATTGAACCAAAATCAAATAATTAAATGGCTCCCTGCCCCAAAAGGGCTCACAATCTAAAAAGACACAGAAGAGTCACCAGCACAAAAGTCACTAGAAAAGACAGAGTGCTGGGTTGAAGAGGGACAGTTACTCTCCCCCTACTAAATATAAGAGGAGCACCACTCAAAAAAGTGCCTCTTTGCTATACCCTGGATCTGTTATCTTTAAAAAAGGAATCTTTTTTAAAGATCTTAAATCTTTAAAAAAGGAAGGAGGGGGGACCTGGGAAACTACAGGCCAGTCAGCCTAACATCTGTTCCAGGGAAGATGGTGGAAAGTCTCATTAAGGATAAAATCTTAAAATACATAGAAGAACAAGCTCTGCTGAGGGAGAGTCAGCATGGCTTCTGCAAGGGGAAGTCTTGCCTCACAAACCTGTTAGAATTTTTTGAAAAGGTCAACAGGCATGTGGATGCGAGCGAACCCGTGGATATTAAATATCTGGATTTTCAGAAGGCGTTTGACACGGTCCCTCATGAAAGGCTCCTGAGAAAACTCCACAGTCAGGGAATAAGAGGGCAGGTCCTCTTGTGGATTAGGAACTGGTTGAAGACCAGGAAACAGCGAGTGGGAGTCAATGGGCAATTTTCACAATGGCGAGAGGTGAAAAGCGGTGTGCCCCAAGGATCGGTCTTGGGACCGGTGCTTTTCAACTTATTCATAAATGACCTGGAGTCGGGGATAGGCAGTGAGGTGGCCAAGTTTGCAGATGACACTAAACTTTTCCGGGTGGTGAAGACCAGCAGGGATTGTGAAGAGCTCCAGAAGGATCTCTCCAAACTGGGACAATGGGCAGCAAAATGGCAGATGCGCTTCAATGTAAGTAAGTGCAAAGTGATGCACATTGGGGCAAGAAACCAAAATTTCACATATACGCTAATGGGTTCTGAGTTGTCTGTGACGGATCAAGAGAGAGATCTTGGGGTACTGGTGGACAGGTCGATGAAAGTGTCGACCCAGTGTGTGGCGGCTGTGAAGAAGGCCAATTCCATGCTCGGGATCATTAAAAAAGGGATTGAGAATAAAACGGCCAATATCATTCTGCCTTTGTACAAATCGATGGTAAGGCCACATCTGGAGTATTGTGTCCAGTTCTGGTCACCACACCTCAAAAAGGATATAGTTGAATTGGAAAAGGTGCAGAAAAGAGCGACCAGAATGATTCGTGGGCTGGAGCACCTCCCTTATGAGGAAAGGCTACAGCGTCTGGGGCTTTTCAGCCTAGAAAAAAGGAACCTGAGGGGGGACATGATTGAGACTTATAAAATTATGCATGGGATGGAGAGAGTGGATAGAGGGAAATTCTTCTCCCTCTCGCACAACACCAGAACCAGGGGACATGCACTAAAATTGAGTGGAGGGAGAGTTAGAACAGACAAAAGAAAATATTTCTTTACCCAGCGTGTAATTCATCTGTGGAACTCCTTGCCACAGGATGTGGTGATGGCATCTGGCCTAGATGCCTTTAAAAGGGGTTTGGACAGATTCATGGAGGAAAAGACCATCACAGGTTACAAGTCATAAGCAACCTCCTGGTTTTAGAAGTGGGTTTTCTCTGTGCCAGGTGCAAGGGAGTGGCGACTGGACACAGGTATCTTGTTGTCTTGTGTGCTCCCTGAGGCATCTGGTGGGGCCACTGTGTGACACAGGAAGCTGGACTAGATGGGCTTTTGGCCTGATCCAGCAGGGCTCTTCTTATGTTCTTATGTTCTTATGTTATCACTTATTGGTATGATGATGCTTATTGATGCCCCAAAGTAGAAATAGAGGCATCCTACAACAACCCTGGACAATTTCCAAGTCTGAATCACTAATCAGCAGCTTTGGTAAATAAGGACAGGCTGCACCAATAACCAATAATCTTCAAGAGGTTTCCCTGTGATAAACCAACATTTCATGGATTTCCATTTAATATCAGTTGCTTCCAAGCTCAACTGTAGCACCTGCACAGTTAAGCTGAAATGGATTAAGCTGATCTGCTTTTCCCATTATTTGCTCCCCTCGCTCCTCCCTGTTCTTGCCGGAAGCATCCTGTGAATGAAGAAATGTCATTTTGGATGAACTTTCATTGTATTGGAACACCTGATTAGAAAGCAAAGACTAGCTGGGCTTTGCAGTTTTCTGAGCCCCTTCGAAAAAAGATCTTTCTCTATTCTGCTGTCAGTCTCTGGTTCTGTGAATTTCTGCTGCTTTGGGGGGACTGCTGGTGTGACTAATAGGGATGAGATGTAGCACTTTAATTTTTCTTTTAGAGAGGATTTGCTATTCAGAACTGCTTTCTTATTCTTTAAATGCGCAGTGCTCTCACCCAGGGTGACTCTCTAAATAACTGCAATTTAACATTTGGGATTATTTCGTACCATATACACATTATATAATTGGACACCTCAGCTGGGGCAGAATAGGGCAAGTGGCATTTGGTGAAAGTCAGTCACCAGGGGCTACGTCCCCCCCCCCCTGCTCTGAGATCAGAATCGTCCTCCTCTTGTTGATAGCAGTCACAGACGTTCTGGCCCAGAGCCCTGCTGAGGAGCTCCAATTCAGTGCTCTTTCTTACATCACTGAGCTGCTGATAGGAGGAAAGACATTCTGGCTGGGGCATGATACTGTCATTGCTTTGCGTGGGCTTTGTGTCTTGATTGGTCGGGTTGCTGGCTGTAACAGTAAAAAGCCTTCAGTCCTCCACTGAACAGTGTAGGGAAGATGTTGTCTGGAGACCCAGTATTGACAGGGAGGCCAAGGGTCTTCTCTGCCACTCATTTGCCTCCTCGCCACCCTGAGCCAGCTAAGCTTCAGGATGCCTCCTGATTGGTCCATCCCTCCTGCCCTTAATGTATCCTGAGGTGAGCCTCTAGTCTAGTGTGACATCTGGGGCATCTGAGGAGGATCGCAGCTGTTCCATCAACTCAGCAATCAGGCAGCGACGTCCTCCTTTTCAGCCATTGCAGTCTCTGCTGTCAGTACCCCAGTCATAGCAGCAATGACTGCAGTATCAATGGATTGGTGCAACTGTCCCTCTCAGATGAGAGTGTTAGCGAGAGGAACTAGGAGTAGGTTTTCTCTGTGCCAGGTACAAGGGAGCGAGTGGCGATAGGATACAGGTATCTTGTTGTCTTGTGTGCTCCCTGAGGCATCTGGTATGGCTACTGTGAGATCCAGGAAGCTGGACTAGATGGGTCTTTGGCCTGATCCAGCAGAGATCTTCTTATGTTCTTATATCTTCTTCCCCTTATGTCAGCCGGCCTGAGGGATTGGACCCTAGATAAATACCACAGACCAGACCAGAGTACTCATGATCCGGGCAATTAGATGACCCCAAGGAGCCAAGTTTGTAGAATTACCTGCTGTGCAACTGCAATGTCTGCTGCTCTCTTTCAGTCTGGGTAACTTGTTCAACAGAGAGACCACTAGGCTATGTTACCTCCTCCATTCCAGCTTACCTCAGTCACCTATGGGGTTAGACAGTCAGCACTTGGGCCCAGGCCAACTGTGATGAGATCCGTTTCAAGGTGCAAAAAGAAGAACATGTGGATGTTATCCTGACATTCTCTGTCTAGAAGATCAACATTAGAATGTGTTGCTCTGGAGAAAGCAAGAAGACTAGTCTGTGCAGTGCCAGGGCCTGGATGGAAAATCTCCTGGGGGCTTTATGGACACTCTATGAACAGCCAGGAAGAAAGGTGAGATCTAAATGTAATGGAGTCCAAGAGGAGTTCAACAATGTTCAACAACAAAAAAATTCTCAAGTGATGGCGCAATCCTGCACATCTTTGGGCTGGCGGAGCATGTGAACCGCCGGCCAAAGGAGTTGTAAAAGTGCCGTAAAGCACATCTGCGGCTCCTTTGGAGTAAGCAGCACTGGGCGCATAGGCCAGCACAGCTCACTCTGCCACCGTCCTAGACCCAGGCTGGCCAACGCAGGTGAGTGCTGCACCAGGCAGCGGGAAGGCAGGGGGTGGGTAGGGGTGGCGTGGGAGGGGACCATTGGCCGTCCTGGCCTGGGAGAGGGCAGGGATATCGGCACTGAGTTGCGCCGATATCTAGTACCCTGTCCCAGGCTGGCCTGGCCTTACACGGGCTCCCTGTATGTGCGCCAGCTCCACAGCTGGCGTGCATCCGAGGAGGCTAATTGGGGCCCACGGCACTTACACTACGGGAAGGGGACGAATGTCCCCTTTCCCCAAGGTGAGCCCGGTCCACACTGGCCCGGCTTGTATTCTGCCTAGGATGCAGCGGCTGGCCTTATAGGCCAACCGCCACATCTTAGGCAGGATTGGTCTTCCTGTCTCTTTTCAAGGTTTCTCAAATGCTGAAGAAAAATGTAGAGAACTTGGACTGAATTGCTTTCCCTTCCCCAGTGAATTGATAGTGAAATAGCTGAGCCAGTCCTGCAGGCAGAAACAACATATTTCTCTTGTCCCTTACCTGAATATAAGGGAAATGAAGGCTGAAAGGGAATCTTTCCAATATCACTGTTTGTTTTTATCCTACCTGGCATCAAGGTTGGGGAAGGGAGGACATCGAGCAGATTAAAGAAATATAACGAAAGTTGTGTTGTTTCTTAATGTCTGTGGCAAGACATAGCCCATGCTTAGATTAGGGCCCAGCAACTGCAGGCTAAAATTCGCTCTTAGAGGGCTGTCATCTCCTTTCCCCAGCTGCCAAACCAGAGGAGCAAAAGAGGCCAGGAGACAGTAGAATGATGAATGCAGGGGTGGTGATGTTGACAAGTTTCTTACTATATAATCCTGTCCCTCCAGTATGGGTTTTGAGTGACTACATTGCTGGACCCGTGTGGGATGGGGCCAAAAGGAAGCAGCAACTGAGCTGCTCCAGCCCAAATAGACATTAATTACTACATAGTTTGAATGACTGGAGAGTCGGCCCATTGTAGAGGAGGCAAAGATAACTGTATGACTCAGGGTATTTTCAGTGAAGATATTGTTGAGTCTTTAGCCAGGAGGGAATCATTGTATAAAAGAAACTGCTCTCATTGAATACCAGAGGCAAGGAGATAAAGCTCCATTACTCTTGATCTGCCCCCCCCCCCTGCATACTTACGATTTATTGTCCAATTTTTGACTTTGAAATGCAGGAGGCGGCTCTGGAAATGAATATCCAGATCATTTCCGATAGCACCTTTCCACAATTATACTGCATGGTGACAGAAAATTCATTTCAGTTTTCAGCTCACTACGTTTGCAAAGTCTTAGGGTGAGTAATAATAAGCAAGAAAGCTAGCTTTCACTTGTAAAAGCACAACACCACCACCAAGAAAAAAAAATCCACACTGGCATTATAAGAAGTTTTTGCTTGTACCTAGTCATAATACGTTTGCCCATAGAAGACAATCGTCCGAGTGTTCTCGTGGACTTCTGAAAAACAGAGCTGCAAAGCTGAGTAATGCTCACCAAGTGTGCAGATAAAGCTCTCCACATCTCCTTACTAACCATTGCTAGTCTCTCACACGTGTTGAATCCAGAGTGATTTGAGGGTCTCTCTCAGTGATGCTGTGACAATCTACCTTAGTTGAAGTCACCTGGAAAATAAGAACATAAGAAGAGCCCTGCTGGATCAGGCCAAAGTCCCATCTAGTCCAGCTTCCTATCAGGGATGTAACTGGGGTGGAGCCTGAGGAGCAATCGCTCTGGGCGCAAGCCCAGAAGGGACGCAACACTCAGGGCCCGCTGCCCCACCAACAGAACATGTGCCGCAGTTTCTGGGCTGCAGCACGGACAGGAGGAGGCTGGGAAACAGCGGCACACAGGCTCTATGCTTTCGCGGAGTCCGCGCCGGTAACCCGGAAGTGACATCACGTGACATCACTTCTGGGGTGCAGCAAGCTCCCAGGGTGCCTGGGCGCCGCGGGAGCTTGTTATGCTCCTGCTCACAGTGGTCCACCAAGTGCCTCAGGGAGCACTCAAGACAACAAGATACCAGTATCTTGTTGCCACTTCCTTGCATCTGACATTGAGAGATAGGCTACTTCTAAAACTGAGAGGTTGCATACAGTCATCATCATGACTTGTAACCTGTGATGGCCTTTTCCTCCATAAATCTGTCCAATCCCCTTTTAGCAGAGATTAGACAGCCACCCCAAATTGGGTTAAACCGCTGAACCATGAGCTGAAGATCAAAAGGTTGGCAGTTCGAATCCGCGACGGGGTGAGCTCTCGTTGCTTGGCCAGCTCCTGCCAACCTAGCAGTTCCAAACCATGCGAGTAGATAAATAGGTACCACTTGCGGGAAGGTAAACAGCGCTCCGTGTTCCAGCTGCATGCTATGCACTGCGGCAAGGAGAGTCATGCCGGCCACATGACCACAGAGGCGTCTTCAGACAACGCTGGCTCTTCGGCTTTGAAATGGGGATAAGCACCACACCCTAGAGTCGGACACGACTGGACTTATGGTAATTGTCAGGGGTCACCTTTACCTTTACCTAATCTGAGTTACCAACAGAATCTGAGTTATCAACAGATGAACTAAGATTTCTTA
This sequence comes from Plestiodon gilberti rubricaudatus, assembly GCA_026170595.1. NCBI lineage: Eukaryota > Metazoa > Chordata > Lepidosauria > Squamata > Scincidae > Plestiodon > Plestiodon gilberti. Next base: position 11,380,778 of record JANXHW010000001.1, read on the forward strand.
ATTCAGTTTAGCTCTCGGGCCCAGTTCTTACCTCTTACACTCTTGCAGGGAATGGGTGTGCACCCTTTTCCTTATAATGCTCTAATGCACTACTTATTATAATCAAACTTATTATTTAGATTGTCTCTATTTTCAATTTTAAAAATAATTGTCACACAAAAATAAAACATTCAAAAATTGTATAGTAGTATCAATTTATTCTTATTACAGCATGCTAAATAAATATATTATATCCGTAGAAGAGTGTTCTTTATTCTGGCTACAGTGATAATATATTATCATATAAATCATTTCCTGCAGATTTGCATGCAAGGTCTTAGTGCAGTTCAATAAAGATAACACCAGTTCAAAATAATAATCTAACCTTATATGAATTATCCTTTATATTGTGACACTAATTTTACTCCAATATAATTTTGATGATTATATTCAGCTGGTGTGCCAACTATGTCTGTACTTGAATCACTCAGACCTGAACACGGTGGTCCATGCCTTAGACCAAGTCTGGATTACTGTAGTGTGTGCTACAGGGGGCTGCCCTTGAAGACAGTTCAGAAGATGTATTAAGTGCAAATTGTGATGACACAAGTGGTTACTGGAGCTAGGCGGTCTGATTCTGTTGGACCGCTGCTTTGGCACCTTCACTGGCTGCCCATTCGTTTCCAGGCAAAATTCAAGGTGCTGGTATTGACCTTTAAAGCCCTTCAGGGTTCGGGTTATCTGAGGGACTGCCTTCTCCCATACATTCTGGACTGCCTTTTTAGGTCATCTGAGGGGGTTCTCCTACAAATGCCACTTTTGTCCCAAGTTAGAGGGATGGCGGCGCAAGGGAGAGCCTTCTCTATAGTGGAGTCACGATTATAGAATTTCCTGCCAGGGGAATTAAGAACTACCTTTACCCTCATGGCTTTTCAGCAAGGGCTCAAAATGTTTCTGTTTCCTCTGGCATTTGGGTAATGGGTTGGTGTCTGCCCTCTGTGCCTCTGTAATACTTGTTTTTGTTCTGCTGCTTCACAGCCCAATCCTACCATAACTTGGCCAGCGGAACGAGTGTTCCGCCGGCCGAAGATGTCGCATACTTGCTGTAAGGCATGTTTGCGTCTACTTCTGATCAGGGAAGGCCGGCGCAAGGCCGGCCTCCCCTTCTCTGCTGACGGAGGACTCGCCAGCCCGCCGCCAGACCTAGGTAAGGATCCGGCGGATGGGGGGGCGGTGGTGCGGCTGGGAACGGAGGGTGGCCATAGGCCCAGCTGATCGGGGAGGGGGTGGGGGACGGCTTCGGCCGAATCCTGTCCCCCACCGATCGGCGGAGCAGTTACACGGCCTCCTTCGACTTCGCCAGCAAAATAGCTGACGGAATTCTGAGGAGGCCGATCGGCCCCAGCGCTCTTTACACCTGGGGAAGGGGACAAGTGTCCCCTTCCCCAAGTAGACTTTCCACCATGGGGTGCCTGCCCGCGGTGGAGCTCAGGATCCGGCAGGCGGCCTGGGACACCCAGCGAATCCTTACGTGAGGATCAGCGGCGTCACTGCAGGGGGGCGGAGCTCTACGTTCCGCTTCGATCGGAGCCTTCGTTACACAGAGGAACGAAGCGGCCCCACCCCCTCACCTTTGGAGCCTTTCAGGGAAGCGAAAGCAACGCGCAGGAGACTCCCTGTGCGTTGCTTTCTCTGCCCTGAAAGGCTCCGAAGGCGAGGGGGCGGGGCTGCTTTGTTCCTCCGTGTAACGGAGGCTTCGATCACAGCAGAACTTAGAGCTCCGCCCCCCCCCTGCAGTGATGCCGCTGGTGAGGATTGTGCTGTCATTCAGTTATAAATAGTTGTCCCCCAATGGTTTTATTGTTTTTATTAATTATTTTATTTATTGTTTTTATATATTGTAACTTTTATTATTGGAACTCTGTAAGCCACCTTGGGCATTTGATCTCGCATGAGAAAAGTGGGATATAATTTTTTAGAAACAAACAAAACAAATGACGTACATCACATGCACATCTTGGCCCACTGCTTTCTTTGTACCATCTAGTTCCACTCCTCATTTCTGGGTAAACACGTCATCATGGGGGTCACTTGGTAACAAAATAAATAGGATCTCCAGGTTCACTGGCAGTATGCGTGTATATACCAGTTGCAGGGGAGCAATGGTGGAATACAAATATGCCTCGTTCTCTTGTTTGCACGCTTCCCAGGGGAACTGGTGAGACACTGTAGGAAACAGGATGCTGGACTAGATGGGCCTTTTGCATGATCCAGCAGAGCTGTTCATATATTTTTAGGAAGAAGTCCAGTTTTGCAATATGTCTAAGTGGTTGGCCGTGAGCGGTGCAAGGTAAAGCATGATTCTCCCCCACCGCCATCTCCCAAATAAGCAAGTTGTCAACTCGCACAAATCCTTCTGTTTGTGTAGCTAATCTGGTCTCCATGATTCAATGCATGAATCATCCAAGAACCTCTCCAAGTCGCTCCTGCATTTAATTTAGAACACTTTGTCATTTTTCCCCCCTTCGTTCACTCTGGAGATTAGGAAGCTCCTAAAGCAGGCAGGCAAAACTGCCTGCTCATCAACGGACGTTCTTTATAAAGCACCTTCAGAAATAATTATTTAACACACTCTTAAAATTCAAATTCAAATTAAAAAAAATCGCTGTGTGCAAATGCGAGCTGTGGTCATAATTGTGCAGTGATATTTTATTTTCATTAAAACGCTGAAGTAGACACACCATTTTTCAAGGATGCCCCGAGGACAGGATCAAGCAACAAAAAGACCAAAATAGAAGGTCAACATAGCAGCAAATTAATGCAAATGAACTATAGAATAAGTGATATACTATTCACTCATGGTAATTATTGTTTAAACAATGAAGACCTCAGGTTCAATCCGCAGCATTTTCAGGTGGGGCTGGGAGAGACCCCTGCCTAAAATCTTAAAGACCGCCTGCCAGCCAGTGTAGACGTTGCTTACCAAGATAGACCAGTTGCCTGATTTCATATGGAGCTTCATCTGTCCATCTGTAGTGACAGTGGCTCATAGTCTTTCATGTTATCATCTATAAATATGTATCACAACAACAAAAGAGCTTTCTTTGCACTCTCCTGCTTGGGGAAGTGCATAACTGCGGGAACTCCTGGATGTGGCCAATCACGTGGGTCCTTCCCACCTGACTGCTGCTATCAGCAATCAGAGAGGATAATGACTCGGAAGGAGGAATCCATGTGTTTTGGTATTCCTGTATATTCCACAATTGAATGGGATTGCATCGTGGGGGAAGCTGCTCCACCACGACTGCAGGTACGTCTGATGGGAGTCACTGGTGATATCTTGATGTTGGTTTTTTTTTATTAGTTTTAGTTAACTGTTTTTATTGTTTTTTTTAAAAAGTGATTATGTTTTTTTGTATTTGTATTTTTTGTCGTAAGCCGCCTTGGGTCCCTTCGGGGAGAAAGGCAGGGTAAAAATATTGTAAATAAATAAAATATATTCCAAATGGTAGTAAAATCCTGTGCTACGAGACAAGACAATTAAAAGGTGCTCAGCGTTGTCAGCCCTGACAATACTGATCACCTACTGCTGAAGAAGGGGAAATGACACCCCCTTCTGTGCCATCATATTTGGCACAGGTCCGAGTAGACCCAGTGTGACAGCAAGGGCTTGCTTTTGGGCAAAGGAACAAATGTTCCCTTTAGCGGGCCATGAAAATCACCACAAGAAATTAAATGTTCCCTTACCCCACGGAGGTCTTCACGGCCTGAAACTCCCATGCGGGATGCTGCATGTGCCCCAATGGCGCAGCTGCATTGCCGTGTGGGGATTTAGGTAGGATTGGGCTGTTTGGTTGATAACAATAATCTCTATTCCATTATTCTTATTGCGATAATTGATTTTTTTTGACCAATTTGTTTCAAGGCATAAAGATTAGTTTCAATTACCTTTTTTTTTGCTAAAAACATCACATAATTTTTTTAGTCCCTGTCGCTTAAAGTTAATTAAAAATGAAGCTCCTTGTTTTGAAAGTATTTGAACTATAATGCTTCATTTATAAATTTAGTGCAATCAAGAGTATTTACCATTTTTGATTGGAGATGTTGTTTATTATTATTTTTTTCCTCCGCAGTTGCTAAGAAGTTCAGTGTTTTCAAACAGTCAAAGCTGGTATTTAAATAAATAAATAAATACAAAATTAGGTGATGGCAGCATTCATAGGCCCCAATCCTAACTGGACTTTGTGATGTTGTAAAGGCATGTATGGCAGCATACATACCTTTACAATATTGTAAACAGTGCAATGCCAGCAGCCATGTTGGGGACACTACCGCAAAGGGAGGAGGCCCCGGCACACTGCTGCAGAGGTCAACTTGTGCTAAGGCAGGTAAGCTGTTGCAGGAGGCGGGTAATGAGCGAGGGGTCATAACAGGGCAGGAAGGGGAGGAACAGGAATTTCTGGGTGAGGATGGGGGGCAGGAGGCAGAATGGGGGCGGGAGGGGTTGGTTCCTGGTGGTAGCGACTTGCACTGGATCTTACCCTGTTCCCTCTCCCTTACTCTCCATGGATCTATGCCAGCAAAAATGCTGATGTAGATCCAAGGAGACCCATTGAGGTAGTGGAGGCTTACCCCCATGGTAAGGGAACAAAAGCTCCCTTACTTCGAGGAGGCCTCCAGGACTGCCCCTCCCCGCAGGATGCGCTCCCTTGGCACAACTGCATCAGTGAGGGGGTTAGTTACGTCTGGACTGCTAAATTGGGGATAATATGCACACACATTAGAGTCCCGCTTATCTGACTTAAACAGGTCCGATGGTGGTCCGATTTCCGAAAATGTCAGATAGTGCAGAAACTGGGGCGGAGCAGTTTGCCAACTCCTCAGAAAGCAATGTTCTGCCCCTCTCCCTCAATTCACATATTTCCACCCAGATGCACCTTCAACACATCGATCCCAAATGCCACCAGGCTCCATCTTCTCCCAAAGGAAATACAAAAGATCTATTTTGCATAAATAGGTAGGACAGGAAGGTGCCTCCACTGCTGACATCCCCCATCCTACATTTCCTGCCTCTCTAGGAATAAAAGCTATGTTGCCGTAACCACTAGAGCAGTGTTTTTCAAACTGTGGGTCGGGACATCCTGATGGAAAGATCAGGATGGTGTAGTGGTTTGGGAGTCGAACTTAGACCTGGAAGATCCAGGTTCAAATCCCCGCTCAGCCACGAAGCTTCCTGGGTGACCTTGGGCCAGTCACTATCTCTCAGCCCCTCCTACCTCACAGGGTTGTTGTGAGGACAAAAAGGAGGGGAGGAAATATGTACACCACTCTGAGCTCCTTGGAGGAAGGGCGGTATAAAAATGTGAAAAATAAATAAATAAATTAAATAAGTAATTGCCACAAGCCCTTGAGGCTATTCAAAAATTGGATAGCTGCTAATTGCCTTTCAAAGAGCTGCGCTCCTGCAGTTTACAAGATAGATGCTAATTACCCTGCAAGCAGCTGAGCTCTTTACTTGTAAATAAATAAATATATTTATTTACAGTATTTATTTCTAGATGACCTTTTTTAAAGTCTTGTAAAGCTAGGTGGGTCCCAATAGAGTGTCATTTTAAAAAGTGGGTCCCGGTGCTAAAATGTTTGAGAACCACTGCACTAGAGGGCTAAAAGAAAGAGCTTCTGCAGTTTATAGCACGTCGGATAAAGAGGAATGTTGGATAAGTGAAGGTTGTATAATTGAGACTCCTCTCTCTGTCTCTCTGTCTCTCTGTCTCTCTGTCTCTCTCTCTCTCTCGTGTGTGTGTGTGTGTGTGTGTGTGTGTGTGTGTGTGTATACAAAAAAGACAATGGTGGTATTGCCATTTGCGCAGCATGTTTGAGGTTTGAGCACAACAATTCCAGCAGACCAGTTGAACACCAAATGCCTTAGAGATGTTGATACTTCCTTCAATATTCAAAACACAGTTACAGCATAGAAGCAAGTCCCATTATGTTCAATGGGGCTTACTGTCAGGAAAGTTAACATAGGATTGCAGCCTTACAGCGCAATCCTATCCAATTTACACCACCGGCGTAACTCAGTGGTATCCTATCCAACTTATACCACCGGTGTAACCCAGTGGTGCAGCGAGAACGGGAGGCCCCAGAACGGAAAGCAGATTCAAATCCTCTTCAAAGGGGATTTGAATCCCCTTTCCCTTCTGGGGCCTACCATTCTCGCTGCACCGCTGGGTTACGCCGGTGGTGTAAGTTGGACAGGATTGCGCTGTTAGTCATTTAGGGTCAAAGACTCATCTTTCCTCCAAGATCTCCTAAGGTGAGAAAGAACATTAATTTGGCATGAAATAAGGAAATTTATTCAGCAGTTCATGCTGCCTCCAGGGTTTAGGAAACCTGCCAGATTCTCTCTACCCCTTGTTGTTCTTCCTAGTTAATGCAACAGAACGAAGGGTTCCCATCCATTCCACGATTATTGCACAAGAGAAAGAAATTCTCAATATTTGTGCAATGTGAATGTGTTGCTAGTAAAATGTTCTCCGTTGGTTTCTTCTACTTGCTAGCAAGTGCCATGACCCATATTATTCATTGTGCATTAAAAAGCTTGTCAGCTAAAGTACCATATATTTGGGAGAAAAATAATATTGGCTGATAGCAGCATGTTGTTGGGTAGTGTGTGTGTGTGTGTGTGTGTGTGTGTGTGTGTATGTGTGTGTGTGTTTGTGTGTGCTGCATTTCATTCAGTTTGTTCTGTTCTTGTCACACAATGTTCCTGTTATCAGCTAGTATTCATGTATTTTGTCAGGAATGCAAATTGTCTTTTAATTAAAAAACAATACATAGACAATGGTGGGCATGTCTTAGTTACTAACAGCCCAACCCTATTCCTCACCATTTTACGCCATGTAGCCATGCTGATGGTGCATGCGCTGCATGCTGTGGTGGCGGAGGGGGTGTGTGAACAGGCAGCTTAGGAGTGGTAAGTAAACATTTCCTTACTTATAAAAAATATTTTAACTTCCCTTTCTGTAGGCCACCTGGCCATCAAGGTGTCCTCAGACCTACGCCAGCTATTTTGCTGGAGTAAGTTTGAGAAGAGGCAGGGTGTGTGTCAGGCTTGGTGGATTATTTGAGTTCTCTTTGGTGATAGATTAGACCAGAGTCATAGGAAGGCCACTCTGGTTGTAATGTTGGAGGGTGTAGGTAGTCTCTCCAGCTCAGGGTTTTTCAGGGCAGTGGCTTGCATTGTGAGCCTGGAGTGAAGGAGACAGAAGAGAAAATTCCCAACTGTCCATCAAGCAGCCCATCCTGCTCTTGAGCTTCTTCTGCAGAAGTCTGCGTTCGACCTGCCACTGTCTGCATATCCAACTGCAATTGCAGGCAAAGAAATGAGCTATTGACCAGGCAAGAGCAGAACATCAGACCAACCTTGAAGCTTCAGCACGCCTGCCAACCATAGGAGCTGTTCTTGGGTGTCTTTGTTCCTTTATGTGTGAACATAGGAATCTGTCTTGCACTGACCACTGTACAAGACTATTGGTGCAAACAGCTTATGGCAGCAGCTTCCCAGGCTTCTGGGCTGTGATCTCTTCTAGCCCTACATTGCAATGATCTATCCCGGGACCTTTTGCATGTGCTCTACCACTGAGCTACAGCCTCATCATAATGTGGTTTTCCTCGTTCTTGTAGCCCACTAACGTCCACATGTTTTCCAGAATTAAGTGACTCTTATCCTGGATTCCATGCTGAGAACTCATGTAACAGAGGAATTGTTTTAGTTGCCATCCAATTATCTAGAAAAAGAAAACAGGTTTCTCTGTACCGTTTTTTAAGAAATTGTGACATCACCCTTGCAGCATAGAAAGGTAACCCAGGACTGCGTCAAGACAAAATTTAAATGTCAACACAGCACTTACTTACTTTCATGAGGCATGAAGTCATGTCTGTCTGTTTCACTGCAGAAAAGGAAAATTAAGTCTGATTCAAGAGATCAAAAGCAGTTCTCCCATAATGACGCCTTTGCAAGACGCTGTAGGACAAGAGGGAGCCGAAGACTGAGAGAGATTTGATGAGGCAAGAACAGTAGGGGGAAATTAGAAATTCTCTGCTGGGCTGCTACAGTCACGATGACCAGATTGCATCTCCGCTTCCAAGACTGGGAAAAAAATGGATATTTTAAATAGCTGAGGGGTGTAGAAAAAGCCCTACTTCCTGGCAAAAAACAAGGCATAAGCCACAAGTTCAGGGTCAAATGGTACAGTCTTTATTTGAAAAGCTTTCTCCTCAACTGTATAGGAGGCAGCGTACTGCAATCAAATAACCGATGCAAATAAATTAAAACCGTTTCTGCTCAGACAATAGATTAAACTGCCCCTTAATGGGGAAGGTGGCGTTGACGGTATTAAGTGAAAGTGTTGTTAAATGATAGTCAACATAAGTGCCAGCTGTCACCACAGGGGAGGCAATCAATGCGGTGTAATGGATATGGTGTTGGGCATGGATCAGAGAGTCCTTTATTTATTTGGTTTTGTTTGAAATATCTACTGTATATCCTGACATTTCAGGGGCGGCTTCCAATATATTTAAAATACACTAAAAATAGTAATCAAGTGGCATTTCAAGTTCCTCACTGGTTAGGGCTTCCTCTGCTCTATTGCCAGTGATGTGCCCTGTGGTTCCTGATGTGCCCTGTGGTTCCTGTGGTTTTCCATGTGGCAGGTGGAAGAGTCCTGGGGTGGCGTCAAAGATGCTGACAAGATTCTCGCCTGTCCTCAGATTTTCAAATCCCTATCCAGACAGGATGCTTCCGGCGGTGAACTTAAGTCAAGTGCTTTCTCCCACCCAAATGATAAGGTCCAAGGTGTAATCCAGTCCAGTATATAGTGAATGTGCTGAATATGCCGTTGTATAAATGATCCGTAATGGAACAGTTCAGCCAGAGGCGTATCAGGAGTGGATGCCACCTGGAGCACCGCTCCTGATACGCCGCCCCGAAGGGCCTCGGAGCCGGAGAAAGCCCCGGAGCGTCCACCCCGACCGGTGGACAGGGCTTTCTGAAGGCGGCGCGCTATTTAGCCTTTTTTGCACATGCGCAGCCCTGTCCACTGTCCACAGAAAGCCCTGTCCACTGAAGGCGGCGCGCTATTTAGCCTTTTTTGCACATGCGCAGACCGTTTACATTACGTAAACGGTCTGTGCATGTGCAAAAAAGGCTAAATAGCGCGCCACCTTCAGAAAGCCCTGTCCACCGGTCGGGGTGGACGCTCCGGGGCTTTCTCCGGCTCCGAGGCCGGGGGAGAAGGCCTCGGAGCACCCGCCCGCGTCACCGGACAGACGGGCGGGCGAGCGGGCGCGTGCGCTCACTCGCTCCGTGGAAAGACTGGAGCGAGCGGAGCAGCGCCGCCCAGCGCCGCGGTGCCGCCCGGAGCCGCTGCTCCGCCCGCTCCAGTCTTTCCACGCCTCTGAGTTCAGCTACCATCTGATCGTTGCCTGAGTGGTTCAGTCTTACTGGGCAGAGCTCTTCTTTTGTTCTAGTTCTCCTCAAGACATCAAAAGGAAAAGCTGCGTTAGCTCTTCTCCTCCATTCCCTCCCCTGTGGCATATTCCAGTGTTCCAATCGCAGGGACAAACTCTCCTCCAATTCAGCATTTGTTTCTGCATGTCAGGGGTGTGGCTAAGAAGCATGTCATTGGCAGGGGTGTGGCCAAGCGCACTCATCCCTGCAAACCCCACTGCAAGGAAGAGGGACCCTCTGAAAAGGGCACCTGTTGCTAACCAGTCCCTACCAGCAGATCATAATCAATGGATGTTGCTTACAAGCATACCTGTCTCCACTGAATGCTGACCTGAGGGCAGAACCTATCAGGTCCTGAGAATCTGAGTGAGGAGTCCGTCCCTCAAAACCATAGACGAAGAGAAAACATACGGATGTTAAGATTGGAAGTCTTTGCCCGAGTTGTAGAGTCACTTGACTGTTTTGATTGGTTAATTTTGTACTGGTATGTGAGTGTTGACTGCCTCAAGAATTCCTTGTGATTGAGAGACGGGATGTCACAATTTTAAAATAACTGAAATGGCATATGTCCAATCATACAATTGTTATCACAGGACCTGTTGCTCCGTCCTGCCCCCCCCCCATGATTTGCATGGTTGTGACACAGGTGTGCCCACCGGGTGGGCTATGCTTTGACCTGCCAAAACAAGACACCAACAGTGGCAAATGGGAACAGCAAATGGGAACGACTGAACATTATACAGTGTTGCATGTAAATGTGAACGTTAAAGAAGAAATTAGCATGCAGAATGTACATAAAGCAGCAATTTCAATGTTTATAGAAAACTATAAACTTGTCTTACTGTGCAGAAAGGAGCTATTCAATTTCCCTCATCCAAATATGTCTTAAATAAAGCAGTTTAATTTAAGGGAATGATTACAGAAATCTAGAAAAGGTGCCTCGAAGTATATCTTTATTTCATTATTAAGAAACAGAATGGACTTTTAACATTTGATCTACAACATGTTGAGGCAGAGCCTTTGGTCTACTAAGGAACTAATTCTAAAAGAAGGTATTTAGCTGGTGTTCTTATATTATACTGTCAGCAGTAATTAAGGTCATTGGAATTATCTCAGAAAAGAATGTTTTCAATTTTAAAGGAAAAGGAAAAATGCGATGAAAAGATGCTCATTTGATTCCTATGTTAAATAACGTCCTTTTGCATAGTAGGATTGTAGGACAGGTGTAGATTCATATTCATTAGTGATGGACCAACCCCTCCCCCCCCGTGCCCCAACACTCATTCCCTGATATTTATTGGGCAGCTCAATCCTATCCCCTGTCAGTCCATAGCATGGAGCGCTGCTGATGGAGCACGTGCTGCATGCTGGCGGGGGGGGGGGGGGTTACCAGATGGCGTGGGAGAGGTAAGTAAAAATATTTTATACTTAACTCTCTCTAGGCTGCCTGGCTGTCAATGGGTCTCCTCTGACCCACACCAGCTCTTTTGCAGGCATAAGTCCAAGCAGAGTAGAGGGGCGGGTCTGGGCTAGAAAAAGGGGAAGGGATCCGGCACACATTGCTGTCCACTCCTTTCTAGAAAATGTTATCTAAGAAGACCCGCAGAGCAGATTGGTATGGGAAAGAACTGCAACTCCTATCACACTCAGAGCGCAATCCTACTCTAACTTCGGCCGGTAGAACGAGCGTTCCGCCGGCCGAAGATGTCGCAAAGGTGCCGTAAGGCACTTTTGTGACGACTCGAGAGCAGGGAAGGCCGGCACAAGGTCGGCTTTCCCTGCTCTGCCAGTCGAGGACTCGCCAGCCCGCCACCGGACCCAGGTAAGGATCCAGCGGATGGGGGGGTGCGGCTGGGAACGGCAGGGGCTGATAGGCCCAGCCGATCGGGAAGGGGGAGGGGATCAGCCTCGGTCGAATCCTGACCACCACCGATCAGCTGAACTGTTACACGGCCTCCTCCGACTTCCGCCAGCAAAATAGCTGGCAGAAATCCGAGGAGGCCGATCAGCCCCAGCCGCTGTTACTCTCGGGGAAGGGGACAAGCGTCCCCTGCCCCGAGTAGACTTTCCGCCGTGGGGTGCCTGCTGCAGGTCCCCCTTGGTGGAGATCAGGATCCGGCGGGTGGCCTCGGCCGCTCTGCAGATCTTTATGCTAGGATTGGGCTGCCCGTATATTTATTTTTAAACGTTACACCCTGTGCTTTCTCCCACTAGGGGAATTCAAAACAGCTTACACCAACAAAATTAAAATACAAATCTACACTAAAAAAATTAAGCAGAAACTTAAACAAACACTTTAACGAAAGCAAACAGAATCAAAACAGAGGTGGCAGCAACTAAATCAAGAAATCTCAGGAAATGCCTGCTGAAAGAGCCACCTTTTTAGACTTCAGTTACCAAAATAAAATAAAATTCAGCAGTGAGGAGGCCAGACACATATTAAGTGGCAATGAGTTCTGGATGGGGGCTGCCACTGAGAAGGTCCTTTTACACATCGTTGCCAGTCTAGCTTCAGAAGATTGTGGAACACATAAGGGAACCTCCCTCCCAGATCTTAATGGATGGTTAGATTCATATGGAGGAAGGTGGTTCTTCAGATATCCTGGACCTAAGCCATACTGTAAAGGTAACAACCCACACCTTGAATAGTGCCTGAAAACAATCAGGTAACCAATGCAGCTGAAACAACATATGCAAGACATGATCACAGAACCTCACCCCGACATACAGTATGCCATAGGAATTCATCCTGGTTTATAAACCAGAGGTGGAGATGAGAACTGTCTGAAAATGTTGAGATTTACAACTTGGGTCTGCTCCTTCATTCTGAATTTATCCATACCACAACCTGATCTTGCTACACTGGATTTGTTTTAAATAGCAATTCTGGTTGGTGACCAACATCTAGAGTAAACAAATGGCAAATTGCAAGGGCAGAGAAGGTGACCATGGGTAGCATACAGAGTTTCTACTCACAACATTTTGATTACAGGCTATAATCCAAGTCACTGCTTGCAAACAGGAGATCAGTTGACATCAAGCTTCGAAGTGCGGCATGTAGTGCAGCTTCTTGTGTTTGCAGCTTTCTGAAAATCTTTCCCTGCTTCAAGAACTCTTAAACAGACAGCTCTCTTCACATTCATCATCCTCAAAAAGGGATTGATGGGCGGTGGGACAACTGCGCCGGAATGATCTGACATTAGCAGCAAGTGGCCAATTGTACAGGATGTGACTGAAGAGCCCTGTGAAAAGTGTGAAAAATGCCTAAAATGGCTGTTTTGAGAGGGAGAAGAAGAGAGAAGTGTTGGCAAGCTGTGAACTGCGAAAGCTGGATAGATTCCAGCCTCTGCTCCTCCCAACAGGATGAGAAATCAACCCAACTGATTTATTCTTCATATTTCCATTTGAGTTATATAGTCTTATATAATATACCCTTTTTCCCTACATGGAAATGGTGTACAACCACTGCATGTAGAGAATCACAACTGAATATGTGTCTATTTCATGCAGCAAAATGCAGGTGTACAATTGTGAGGCAAGTTGATTGACATGTGTTACTGTTGCCACATCAGATGCATCCCAAAATGTGAGATTTCTGAGGTGGCGCCTTGTGAGGTCACAAGATATCATAGATTAATGGCCCAAACCTACCTGGGCCTCATGTTCCGGCAGCACAAGGCCCTTCACAGCAGCATGAAAGCTGGACTGCTCTCGCATGCTTCTGGGCCAGTGCCGCAAATGGTTAGAGGTGCAGCGCAGCGCATGCAGCAACAGCTCCTGGGTGCTCCACCGCTCTTGGTAAGTTGGCAGTGGGGGCATGTCATGGGTGGCCTCCTAATCACCCCCCACACCACTGGATGCAGCGCACACTGTGTCAGCATGCTGCATTGTCATAAATGGTGGGGATGGTCATTGGTGGTCATCCATATCATTAATGGATTGAGTCCTTGGGCCAGACAAGGAAGAATTTCCTAGTTGTAAGAGCTGTCCAGCACTGGGGCTGCCTGCCTCTGTGGTTTTGAGCTCTCCCTTACTGGAGGTTTTCGAGCAGAGGCTGGATGACCATGTGTCAGGAATGCTGTAGTTGCCTTCATCTAATCAACGCTCTAGATTCTTGCGAGTAGTGGACAATGAGGGGTCAGCCACATGGGCCCTCAGCTAGTGCCTGACTTGGCTGACCCTTGACTCCTCCTCTCTCATGCCAGCCAGCCCTGCAGCCTACCGCTTCTCTCTCAACTTGTCCATGGCCTGACACACTTCAACAAATCAATAGGTCGAGCACTCCTGGAACAGGTTGCAGCATCCTAAGTTGCGGGCAAAAGCGGTGTATTTAATGAGTCAATGGGGGCCATTTCCGTAATAGCTCTGTTATTTTGCATGGATATTTATCATTATCATTATCACCGCTCATCTTCGTGAGCACCACGAAAGCGGCCTATTCGTCACTGTGAAAGGAGCTGGGGTGCACAATGCATCACACGGCTACCTTTTTAATAGTCTCTAAAGCTCTTCAGCATGATTTATATATTTTTCCATATTTTGGTAATTTGATGAAAGCTCTCCCACGTAAAGGACATTTTTTATTCTCTCTCTCACCTATCTTCTCTCTCCTGTTCCCTCCAAGCTTTGTCTCCAACAACAGCCAACTCTTCAAACATTACAGAAGCGACTCCAACCTTGCTTGACCCAAAATCCATTTTTAATTTCACTTTTATTTTCTGCAGTCTGGCTAAATTGTGTTTATAACATAAAAGGTAAAGATATCCCCTGACAATTAAGTCCAGTCGTGTCCGACTCTAGGGTGTGGTGCTCATCTCCATTTCAAAGCCGAAGAGCCAGCGTTGTCCGAAGACGCCTCCGTGGTCATGTGGCCGGCATGACTCTCCTTGCCACAGCGTGTAGCATGCAGCTGGAACACGGAGCGCTGTTTACCTTCCCGCAAGCGGTACCTATTTATCTACTCGCATTGACATGCTTTGGAACTGCTAGGTTGGCAGGAGCTGGCCAAGCAACGAACGCTCACCCTGTTGCGGGAATCGAACTGCCGGCCTTTTGATCAACAGCTTATGGTTCAGCGGTTTAACCCGCTGCGCCACCCGCTGGCCTGTTTATAATTTATTGTACTGTAAATTATACTGTACTGTATTGACCCAGTGCACCCAAGGTGTCATTACTAGAGATAGGATTTGTGAGTGGAAATTTTTGCTAAATTGAGTGCAGATTTTTTCGTATTGCGTGCATATTGTGTGCAGACTGTTCTGGGGTGGAGCAAACGTGGTAGCCAATCAGAATCGATATCGAGTCTTAAAAGTCTCGATTCTGATTGGCTAAAAGAGAGGAAGGGGGCGGGGGGAACATCTTCCCTTCTTTCTTTGGCGTGCCTGGGGTTCGTGCAGGGGAGAGAAGGAGAGAAATGAATGCACTAATCCAGTGTGACCCTCTCGTGATCCTCAAGAACACCCATGTGGCCCTTGATTGGGTCAAGACCCCTAGTTTGGGAATAGTTACATTTTGCGTTCATTTCGAGTGCAGATTCAAGAATGTGTTCAGAATGCGTTCAGCCAGTGTTCAGTGCCCTTCAGAAAGGGCTTTTGAGTGCTAGCGTTCAAGAATCCTATCTCTAGTCATTACATAAGGCAACCACTTAAGTGGAGGAAAAGCAGGGTAGAAATATATTAAATAAATAAATAAATAAATAAATAAATAAATAAAGCGGTTCTTGGGGAAACACACTTCCAAAATACTGACCCTCAATATGGAAAAGACATAAGTGAACCAGGCCAAAGTCTGCGGTGCCACCTGAGAAAATGAGGGTGAAAGATTATATGAAGCAAGAGCAAGTCATTGGCGCGCTACGAATCTAGGCTTACATTCGTTAAAGATTTAAATAGAGAACCATAAAAGTGTTCATGCACAGTGAACACTGAACTCGCTCACCAGTATACCAGTGTATAGTGCAGTCTTCTCTCAGAATAACATATCCATGAAGATCGAATTATATATACATCATGGATTTTCAACAGCAACTTCCTTTGGGTATTCTAATGTGCAAAACTGCAACACGATATCCCAACAGCTTCTTCTCAATCTCTTCAACAGTATTCAGGGTTTCCTCCCCCCCCCCCCGAAAAGGTACCTCCTTGAAGACAAATCAGCCTGTGGGAAGAGTGACATGTCCTTAACTTTATATGCATTCACGTAAAGAGCGGGGATAACACAGTGACTAAAGTTGCAATCCTACACACACAGCGCAATTCAGCCTAAGTATAGGCCGGTGGAGCATGCGCTCTGCCGGCCTACAATGTCAAGAAAGTGCCGTAAGGCACTTTGACGGCACTTCTGGAGTAAGCGGCACCGGCGCAGAGGGCGGCACCACTCACCGTCAGCACCACTCACCACAGTGGTGCCACCCTCCGGTCCCTGCGTTGCCAGACACAGGAAAGCCCTGTACCGGGCAGCGGGATTGCATGGGGAGGATGGACCAGGGTGGTGGGGGAGGAGGCGGTTGACTGACCAGGCCAGGGAGGGGGCGGGGATATCAGCAGCACGCTGCACTGATATATCCCAACCCCCTTTTTGGGCCGGGCTGGCCTTACATGGCCTCCCAGTTTATGCACCAGCTAAACAGCTGGTGTGCATCCAAGGAGGCCCATTGAGGCTGCTAGGGCTTACACCAGGGGAAGGGGATGAATGTCCCCTTCCCCCGAGGTGAGCCCCAGCCCTGCTGTCATGGATTGCATCCTGCATAGGATGCAGTGGCCGGCCACTTAGGACACCTGGTGCATCTTAGTGAGGATTGGGCTGTTAGATTGAAGTAAATACCATTCAACACAGTGGGGCTTACTTCTGAGTAAACACGCACAGGCTTGCCCTACTGAGACTGAGCTGTGAATCAGGAGTGCTCCAGTCTGAATCTTGCCTCTGCCATGATCTTCTAGCTGAACGTAGGCAAGCAACTCCCTCCCCACCTCAGTCATCCCCACCCCCCAGTCTCTTCCAGTATGGGATATACTGCTATGGGAAGTATATTCCCATAGTAGTATATATTCCAGTATATATTCCCATATTCCAGTATGGGAAGAGTAGTATTTGCTATTTGCAGGGTTGTTGTAAGGGTTAAAAAGGTAAAGGTGACCCCTGACAATTAAGTCCAGTCGTGTCTGACTCTAGGGTGTGGTGCTCATCCCCATTTCAAAGCCAAAGAGCCAGCGTTATCCGAAGACGCCTCCGTGGTCATGTGGCCGGCATGACTCTCCTTGCCGCAGCGCGTAGCATGCAGCTGGAACACGGAGCGCTGTTTACCTTCCCGCAAGCGGTACCTATTTATCTACTTGCATTAACATGCTTTGGAACTGCTAGGTTGGCAGGAGCTGGCCAAGCAACGAGCGCTCACCCTGTCGCGGGAATCGAACTGCCAACCTTTCGATCGACAGCTCATGGTTCAGCGGTTTAACCCACTGCGCCATCCGCTGGCCTTACCACAAGATAATACACATGTAGCGCTCTTTCCACCTCCCAAAAGTTCTGTACAAATGCTAAGTCATATTAGTCTTTTAAATTCTGTCCCGATTTCTAAATGAGACCTGTTTTTAGATGATTGACAGGGGGGAATCATGTACTATGGCGACAATGTGCTGAACTATGGGGACTTTTAGTTCCGTTCATATGGGCTCTTCTTATGACATTGATTCAAATATTATTTGAATCAATGTTCTTATTTTACTGATTCAAATACCTGTACTGCACCTGTCAGTTCTACTACTCCTGGGACAGCTTACAAAGAAAAATGAAAACAGTCTACATTGACGGCAATTAAAAAAAAAACACAAAGAGCAGCAAAGCAGGATAAAACAATACCAGCAATAAAACAGATCTAACAAACATTATGAAATATCTGGGATGAAAAAGGTCATCACCCAGTGCTGGGAAAATACGTGATTCAATGCCAGATGAAACTTCATGGAGAAAGAAGATGAAGAAGGAGCTTTTGCTCTTCACCACCTCCCAAATCTCTGAAGGGCAAAACACCTGGACAGGACCTCCAAAGATGCCCTCTGGATTTGGGTGGCCCTTCAAGTTCTCTAGACAGTCTGTCATCACTGAGGATAATCATAAAAACAACAACAACAACAACAACAACAACAACAATAATAATAATAATAAACAAACAAACAAACAAACAAACAAACAGTCTAGCACCTAAAAAGGCACTGTACATGATAAAATTGTAGAATTACAAAGAAATGAGAAGGCAACGGAGCAGAAGTCTGCCCTCAGGCTTGTAATCCAAATAGACATACAAGCATAAGAAATAGGTAGAGGAGTAAGGAAAGACAATGATGGAAAAGACTGACTGACTTAAAATGCATCAGCTAATTGGAAAATAATGTGAAAATGCATATGCCTTGCGACATTTCTCAAAGAGTGGAACTGGGAGGGACTGAATCATATGACTATCTGGGGGCCAACCTCAAGAACAGTTTCTCTGTTTGCCTGTCCTCTAGTATCCGTTTTGAACTCAAGATAAAAATGATCTGGAAGGGAGCTCTACATAGTTTGACACCCCGAAGGTGGTCTTCTATTTAGTTCCAGTTGGCTCTCAAGAACTTCCACTGTGGTGCATCACTGGAGAGCAGATTGTCACTGTCTGTGCCTGAAACCGTGTAGTCAGTGGTGACCCGCTTCACGCACCTCAACCCTCCCTTGCACACTTAAAGGGACCACGCAAGAAAGGAGTGAGGTGTGCAATAAGGAATCAGATGGCCCATGCACACACAGGTCTTTCAGGTGTGGGCAGTGGCGATCTGCATCCCCCTACACTCGGACTTCACTCCTTCCTTGCGCAGCCCCTTTCAGTTTACATTTAATTAGATTGATATGGCTTTGTCTGTGGCAAGCTGGAGGGAGGCAGCGGCAGACTTGGGGTACAGGGGCACCCTGAGTCTGCTGCTCCCTCTGCTCAAAGCAAGCTGCATATTGGTGTCATGGACGGACTGGCCCTGGGGGAGACTGTACCCATCACGAGGAGTAGCCTTTGTAACTCACTGCCGTCAAATTGTGAGTTGCCACATATGTACCCTCAATGGCTCCCAAACCTGTGAAGTGGGAGCATGGAAACTCAACCCATGGCATGAGGAGTGAACCAATGGGCTGGGCCATTTTTAGCAGAATGCGATGGTTACATTAGCTTTTTCAGCCCTTCCTTTTGGCTCCCTTGAACTTATTTCAAGTGCCTCTTGGACAACGTGTGCTCATTTTCTCTTTTGTTTGCTGAGCAAGTGCTTTGCAAGAGTAGTTAATATTAGTCATTTATTTGATTATCTGTATTTATGGTTAAATCCATTTGGAATTGGATTCTATGTGCCACCAGTGCAGAGTAGTTGTGCACCATTCTGTTCATTAATTTAAACTTAATTGATACTAAAACTAAGTGTAATTGCAGTTTCAGTGTGTTGTCTGGATGAGAATTGTTGTTAAAAGGGAAATGCACATCTGGATTCCCAGGTGGCCTTGTTTGGAAACTGAAGTAATTGAGGAGGGGGGGGAATCCTGTAGATGTAGAAAAAGATATGCTAGCTAGAGGAAAAGATGAGGTCCGAAAAATGGCAGCGATTCAGAAGGCAAGCCTATCATTGGTGCTGAATTTAGGGTTCACAAGTAGTCCAATTCCATGCTCGAATGCAGGGCATCTTACTAACATCAACCTTTGCATGAAAATCCTCCAGGAAGAAGGATACCTGATCTTTTCCATTCTGCAAAGTATTGTAGTTCCGTCTTATTCCCATATTCTTAATGGTGAGTTGGGATGGAGAAATAGTGACATGAGCAAATCCTCTTGCTCAGAACAATTGCTTGAAATCCTTGTCCAAAGGGAAGACTTTCAAGGTGATAATGGTTTCAGCCAGCTAATTTTTTTTTTTTTAAAAAAATGAAGATGATCTTGAAACATATCATGCCTAAAGCCTCTTATGGAGCCACTGCACTACGATTCTGGAAAAGCACGTCATGTCAAGAAAAACAGTCGCTATATCCTAGGGTTGTAGCCTCACGTTCTGCGAGGAATGACTAAAACCTAGCAAGGCTTTTTCAGTGGCTCTGATGGTTATCCAGGTGGAGTAACTGGGTAACCTGTGGATAGGTAAAGTCCTAGTCATGTCTTTCCTGTGGAAAAGGAGCCCATTTTCCACTGAATATTGTGAAGCCCTGCATAAGGGAGAGAAACCTCAAAAAGCAACAACTGTGTTTTCAGCCGTTAAGGATTTTCCAGGGTCAAGAGGAAAATGAGTTCTGTATTTTGATGATTGGATTCTGAGAGCCTAAAAATCTTAACATGCGGAAAATCATTAATGTAAGTCCAAGCCACACAATTATGACACAACGATGACTTTTTAGAATTTGAGGGCACTAGTAAAGCGTAAGCATTGATTCGGCTCCTCCGCATTGAGGGAAGCTTCCTCGGGGCTGTTTGCATTTGGAATAGAGTTCAGTATTGCTAACTGAAAATATTAAAGTGCAGTTTATGATTTGCTGAGGAAGGCGAAGATCAACTAAGTACATACAGTGAAGTGGTATCACAGAGTGAGATGGATTAAGTTCGATGGATACATGATTAGGAAATGAGGATCTTTTATTGTATATCTGTGTCTCTGTATGTATATGAACCTCTCACTGAGTGCTTGACTCTTCCTTAGCCCACATTACTTTGAGCCCAATCCTATCCAACTTTCCAAGATCGATGCAGCCAGAAGAACATTTGCATTTTGGACGGGGGGGGGGAGCTGATTACCCAGCTGATTATCCAGTAATACCCAGCTTCTTGTGTTGCGGATCTGAGGCCTCTTGACATCAGTCCAGGAAATAGTTGCATTACTGACCTAGAAGGCACTCAGCACCAAGTGATGGTTGTAGGGACAAAGGGTCCAATCCTATCCAACATTCCAGTGCTGATGCAGCTGTGCCAATGTGGCCCATGTTGCATTATGTGGTGGGGGGACAGTCACTGAGGCCTTCTCAAGGTTTGTTCCCTTATCTTGGGGCTGCATTGCGGAACAGCAGCTGTATACCTTGTGACAAATTTGTGAAATTTCCACAAATTTCAGGCTCCACAAATTTGAGCTCCCAAATTGCAGAAAAACAAGATCAACAAGTTCAATGAAACAAATGAACCACCTTTAGTAGTCCTCACCAACTCAATGGACAAACCCAATCAGTGAGGCATGATAATGAGCCAATGGACCTCCTAAACAACTGCATGTGAAAGACAAAGGCAGCACCCACCAGGGGGTCCTGAACTAGCAAAGGGGGAATCCCTTGATTAGATCACTCCACAAAGGATCCCATAGGATTCTATTCGTGAAAATCTATAACAACATAATCTATAACATTAGAGCCTCAGGTCCAGATTCACCGTTGCCCTGCTTATTATGAGGCTGGGGGGATGACTGCAAGTAGCAGACCCTGAAGGGGAGGAGACACCCTCTCTCTGTGTGGTAAGCCAAACACCATTGGGGGGAGGAGGTGAGGTAACCCCGCCCCCCACCTGAGCTCTGAGGCTCCCAGCAAGAGGGCTGGAGGGAGGAGAGGCCCCTACCTGGGCAATCTGCAGTGGGGGTCACTCCACATGCACATAAAATTGTTTTTTTCCAGACCTCAGTTTTCCAAACTAATATTAACTCATTAATTTATACCTCTACGCCAATATCAAAATTATACTGAATACTCTTGACACTGAAAAGTAAGTTGGCACCAAATAAGAAATTGATGTTTATTTCACAACTCTTGGAAATATGATTCATCCTGAAAAGTTTTTGAAATCAGATTTGAGATATTGAAAAAAAACAACCCAAACTAATTTGGATTACCAGCAGTCAGCCATTTCAATATGTCGTGGCACATACAATATGTGTCTTTCCAGATAAAAGTGCTATTGTTCCTAGTCTGAGATCTGTCACTTGGAAGCTCAAAGAATTAAAAAATATTTTTTCACTGTATCTCTATTATTTTGATAGAACTTTAACAATTGAACAGGTACTCCCGTTATTTGTGAATGGCTCCTGGATTTAGACACAAACAATCAAGGTCATACATTTTTATCAATAGGTAGAACAAAACTTTGAACCAACCCATCTATTTAAGATGTCTCTATTACTCCCCAACCCACCCCCATAATTCATAAACACCTCACAAAATGTCTCATTCCCCCCCCCATCTTTCACCAGAAGTGCTCAGTGGGTTCCCTCCATCGTGCCAAGAAAGAGGGCCTTGACCATGATGAGTCCTTCTGTGTGGAATTAATTGTGTGGGGCTGAGTTTTTCTTTTTCAACAAAATTGTTTTAACAGAGACCTGGTTTGAATTATGGTCTCCCTGCCAGGAATGGCATCAGGAATCAGTCAGGTCATCGACCGACTAATGGTCCTTGACCATCGTATACTATAGTATCCATACCATCTAGACAGGTTAAGCCCTGAACCCTCCATAGTAGTGGCAGTGGTATCACCCAAAGTGCAGGGTTTTGCCTCAGTCACTAAGAGCAGTGGCATCACTAGGGCGCGCGTCACCCCATAGCGGGGCCCCTAGTGACGCCTCCCCCTATAGGGGGGCGCCTGACGGACGTCGCTGCGGACGCCCGACAGATGTCGCTATGGACGCCCGATGGGCGCCGCTCCGGTGCCCGACAATTTTTACAGCCGGCTCGGGGACGTCTTCCCCGGCCGGCTGTCCGGGGCCTTCTGAGGAAGGCGCGCTGCGCAAACGTTATTTATAACGTTTTTTAGCGCATGCGCAGACCATTCCTAAGGGAAAAGGGCATTCCTAAGGGATGGTCTGCGCGTTTGCACAGCCCGCTCCGGGGACATCTTCGGGGGGCGACGCGCGCAAGAGGTGACGTGTCATGCGCGTGCGCGCGTCACCCCTTGCGCTCGTCACCCCATAGCGGCCCGCTCCCGTCGCTTCACGGGAGCGACACCAGTGACTAAGTGTCCAATCCTATCCATTCCCCATCCTACCCATCGATGCAGCAGTGCCAAAAAGGCTACCCCTGCATCCTCTGGCGGAGAGAGAGCAGTCATGGAGGTCTCCTCTGGGTAAGGGAACATCCATTCCTATGAAAGAAAGTAAAAATCAGGGCAGCTGAAAAACTCATGAACATCTTGTTTCTTGCTATGGGAATCTGTGGGAACAGCTGCGCAGAGTGAGACTTCTTGCTGAGGAACTGGGTTCGGCCGGCTCAGAACCGTGGCAACAAGCTTCATTATCGTGCCGGATCTATACCTCTCAAGGACAACTATTGCAACTCCCAACACTTGTGTTTCTAGCTGGGAGGGGGAAGACTGAGTGGCCTGAGGGTTATGTAAGCCTTTGGAATCTTTGGCGGGCCGAAACTTCCTATTGGCTTAGAAGAGTCACCTTCTCTGTTTGAAGGAAAAAAAACGTCCGTTGGTAAAGGGGAGGGGCTAGACTTTGTCAGTTACGGTATGTCGGTTTGCTGTGAGCATGGGTTCCCGCTTTCCCGGACATGGGGAAACGGGGTAAATTCTGGTCTTCTACTAGGCCCAGAGGCATCGTCGCCGAGAGTGAGAGATAGGGTTTCGAGCTGTAGGAGTTTCACCGTTCGTTATTTTATTCCTGTGTGTGTTGAGATTGTATCTCTGTCTGAAGCTTCAAGTACCTTCTATTGTAATTGTGTAACTATAATTATGCTCTGGAATAAACAGTTATAGTAGATGGATTGAGTTTCATTGAACTGTACAGTTTTAGGTTTCCCGAAATCTGGCCAGGTCACTCGCCTACTACCAAATGTGGAAATTATTCTCTGATGCTTGAAGCTTGACATCCCTTCCAGAGAGCTGGGGATGGTGGATCAGGCCTGAAAGGGGGTTAGGATTTGGAGGCTGCTGCTGCTGCCGAACCCACCCCCTTCCCGGACCAGATCTGTCCTTGCCCTGCCCCTGTCACCACCCTGTTCCACTCTCCCCCATCCTGCAATGCATTCTGGAGCTATCTTAGGAAAGGGAGGGGGGAGTCATGCGACTCAGAAGAGGCTTCTGGAGCGCAATTTCAGCTTGTAGAAGGAAGAACAGGAAGCGGTTTGCAGCCAAAAGGTAAGGAAACTGCTTCTTAACCTTTTAAAAAAAAAGTTTTCAGGTGTGTCCCGTCCCCCCCGTATATGCGAAGCATCTGTGGTGAGACAAATCCGTGTTTGCCAAAGTCGCGAATACGGGGGACCAACAGTATTACAAATGTTCTTTGAAGGAGTCATATCACAAAAGAGGGCAGAGTGAGAAAAGCAAAGCAAGGATTAGCCACATCACTCTTTTTGACTCACCATTATTAAGAAAGGAAATGGCTGCTAATAGGATGCTGGGTAGCCATTAAATGAAATTAATGGATCTGAGATTGTCTAGCGAGGATTTTCAGGAAGGTTCCTCACCCCGGTTTTCTTACTGAGTTTCACATGAAAGGTAGCTATATAAACTCTCCAAACATGGGCTAGGAAATACATTATTAAGGTGGAGAAGGAGTGACTCTGAAAACCAAGAGATCAATCCTGAGTTGGAAGATCAATCCAAGGTGCCTGTCATTCGTGGCCACCACACCCTTCTGTGCTTCCATCCCTCATTTTCCACATCAGCCTCTAAAATTCTACAAAGCCCTCCCCAAACATTGCCATGCCTTCTCATCCATTCCTTGCTGGATCCCTATTCATCCTCTACATTTCAGAAATGAAATGTTTGGCGAGGTGATGCGGGTTGCCTCAGTGGCAGATTGCAGGGGGGGTGAGAAGGCTGCTGATTTGGGGTGCCTTTCACCCTAAGACTTCCTCCGCCAGTCTTCCTCCGCCACCGCCTCACTCCAGCCCAATGCAGATACAACTTGCACTGATCTGCTTTCCACCTGCTAAAAGTGAGCAGAAAGTGGGTCCCCCACCTCCTTACCATGCTCCTTGCACAGTCTCTTGAAATGTGGAAGTGCAGGACTTCTGGTTTGATTTAAAGGCACCGTGGGAGCAAAGGAGCTCCTTCATTCCTGCGGTCCCTTTAAATCAGATGTGGAAGTCCTGCACTTCTGCAATCAAAGAAACCACGCAATGATCTTGACGAATGGCTGCTATTTTTTCCCCTTTTCGTGAGTAGAGATAGCATCAGGCAAGGATCCGGGTCAAGCCTCCGCTGCCTCCATGCTATGACTCCAATCCAAATTGTCTTTCTGCCAGAGCCATTGTTAACCATGGAGGGAAAGTTATGGGCACAACACCCCCCCCCCATACATTTTCTCCTCTCCATCTAATATCAGCTTTGGAGGGGAGGGGCAGAATTTAAATTTGGAATCAGGGTAAGGAGAAAAGACTAAGCCCCCCTCTCCCCCTGCACTCCAACCCTCATTTAAATCACACAGACCCAAACGTCATGTCTAGGTTGGATGCCTGGGCCTGTTTAGCTATATATCTATGTACAGTATATCTATAATTGGCACCAGATGAAATTCAGCATTTCGCAATGCCTTGCATTTATGCTTCGTTATTCAGCTGAACGGGGGGAGGGGGGGCCGCCGGATTTGAAAGGAGCTGTGTTCACAGCAGGAGGGAAGTAATACACCATTCCTCCTATGAATATCATCTCTCCCCAAGATTATATAAGCTAACTTTGACGTTTGCTTCATTAGCGCTTTTCTGTTTTAATCTTTTATGTAATAAGACGAGATGGTCAGGCTTTTCAAATTATTGACATTGGTAAGATAAAGTGATAGAGCACACATAGGGAGCGTGTCCAGAAACACCAATTAGCAGCAGGTATTCAAGTCCCTGTTTGATCCGGGGTGTGTGTGTGTTGGAATGACACCTCAATGCGCCATTTTTCCAATGCAAAATCCAAACCGTCATGATCTGCAGGGGGTGTCTGAACTTTAAGGACCCAATTATGATTGCAGGTGTTCTGAGCGTGGGCTGTGAATGTTTTATGCATGATTCCAGGTGCTATATTCCAAGAACGTGAAGGATGATTTGAATGCAGCAAAGCAGGTGAATGGTGCCTACAGGCAAAATCGAGCGCAATAATCACATTTGGGGACACAGAAAATTACACTATTTTCAACATTTTACAAAATAACCATATAATGACAGGAAGGCACTTAATTTCACCTCCGTCGCAGCAGTGTGGTGGGGAATAAGACTCCAAGGAGCACAGAGGTGGATGCAACAAAAGGACCCTTTCGTGCCAGGATTCCTGACTTCTCCATTCTTGAGAAAGCCATCAAGGGATGGAAGCGTGTTTTGACACAGACCATCTGGCTGCTGAAAGCAGGCCGGGGCCAGGAACAACTGCACCCCATGTCCAGACTATTGTTTGGTCCCAGAACCAAACCAGAGCAAGATGTGGAGCTACTCCGCCCTCTTGGCAGCCTCTAGGCAAGGAGGGAGGCTGCTGCCCGCACTGGAGTCCCCCTGCAAAGCCTGCACGTTGAGAACCAGGAGCACAAGGTTCAGTCCGTACAGGCTTGAAGGCAGATGCCGGCTGAGGAGGAGGGAGGCTCTGGTCAGCAAGGGGCAGGTCTGACCTTGGAATGCTTTGCAAGGGGCAGCATAGGCTGTGGCAGTCTCCCCGCTCTTGCAGTGGTCAGCTCTACTCTTCCAGAAGGAAGAGAAGAGTGAGAGGAGAGGGAGGAGCTGCTAGAAGCCATGGTGGCGGGGTATGGGTGGAGAGAGAGGAGTCACAGTCTGGGAGGAGAGGGGGCACAGATGGAGTGGGGTCTGCAGTGGCACCCACCCATTGCCTACTGGCACTTGCTGCCTTAGGCGACTGCTTGACCACAGGAGAGAGTTGCCCCAGGGTAGGGCCTACAGTTCAGGAGTACAGGGCATGCTATTACCTTTCCTGTACACTAAGATCTTCTTCAGAGGTCCTTCTCTCTCTCTCTCTCTCTCTCTCTCTCTCTCTCTCTCTCTCTCTCTCTCTCTCTCTCTCTCTCTCTCTCTCTCTCTGTGTGTGTGTGTGTGTGTGTGTGTGTGTGTGTGTGTGTGTGTGTGATCAAAAGTGTCTTTGTTTTAAAAGTGATGTGAACTGTCTTGTGCATCCCTTTTGGGACAGAAGATCCAAATAATATGACATGGATGGTGAGCAGAGGCAAAGCCTTTCGGATCATGGCACTCACTAACGGCCCAATCCTTATAGCGGCAAGTGTTGCTGACACTTTCCGGCAGTTGCAAAGCGGGACACGCCAGAGCGCACAGGCTGGCCACCGCCGGAAGTGGTGAGTGGTTGCTCCATGCAGCAGCGGACGACAGACACCTGCTGCCCAAGGTAAGACTGCACAGGGGTGGGAGGGAGGTGGGGGAAGGCAGAACAGGGAGGTGACAGGAGCAGGGAGGAGGACAGATTGGGACCAGGAAGGGGACAGGTTCGGTGGCAGGGGCATCCACCAAATCCAACCCCCCTTCCCGGGCCTGAATTGCCTTCACGGGTCCATGCAGACTTGTGCCAGCGATATTGCTGGCGCAGGTCCGAGTAGTCCCACCAGGCCAACCAGGGTCTTCCCCGGGGCAAGGGAACAAATGCTCCCCTGACGTGTGGAGGCCTCCAGAGGTCAAAACACAACCGTGGGATGCAGCGGGTGCCACATTAGTGCCGCTGCATCGCCTCCTGGGAGTTATTTTGCGGGTGCCGTCGCCCAGGGAGGTGCGAGGGGTGGCGGCCAGAAACAGGGCCTTCTCAGTAGTGGCACCTACCCTATGGAATTCCCTCCCCTTTGACTTACGAACTGCTCCCTCCTTGGACTCTTTCCGACGAGGCCTAAAAACCTTCTTGTTCAAAGAAGCCTTCTGACACCCTGCCTTTTTTAACATCTCGCTGGTACAGGTGGGGGTGCTGCTGTTTTTATGCTCCTGTTTTAATTGTACCCATGCTCTTTTAAATTGATTTTTAGATATTGTTTTTATTAATTTTTATTGTTTGTTATTGTTTTTAAACTGTGATTGTTTCTATATTGTATTTTTTGTATGTATTTCTCTTTTTTGTTGTAAGCCGCCTTGGGTCCCTTCAGGGAGAAATAAATAAATAAATAAATAAATAAATAAATAAATAAAATTATGGTGGATTGAGCTGCCCGAGATCTCCCTCCCCATCAAGCCTCTCCTGGTGCCAACACCATTGTTTTATCTTCTTTTTTAATGTAGTTGTGGAAATTAAGCATGTTTTGTGTGGCTTGTTTTTGTAAACTGCCTTTTAACCATAAACAACCTTGATTTTTATATATACTGTATATAAAAGGCAGTATAAATAAATAACCCAAACTTATTAATTAGAGAGCCAGGATGGTACAGTGGTTCTGGTGATGGACTTAGACCTGGATGATCCACATTCAAATCGCTGCTCAACCTTGAAGCTTCCTAGGAGACCTTGGGCCAGTTACTATCTCTCAGCTTAACCTACCTCATAGGGTTGTTGTGAGGACAAAAAGGAGGGAAGGAATCATGTACACCACCCTGAGCTTCTTGGAGGATGAATGGTATAAAAATGTGAAAACTAAATATTGTTTTTATTGTTCTTCCTGCATTTACTCTTTGGTGCTTCAATCATGGTTTTATTTCTTGTGTTGGCAACCCTGAGAGCTCCCTGAAACTTTTCACCCTGAAACTCCAGCATATAAATATATCTATTTTTAAAGTACATAAACTAGAACAGTGTTTCTCAAACTGTGGGTCGCGACCTGATTTCTGGTGGGTCCCAGGTGATGGAAAAATCAGATAAGTAATTGCCACAAGCCCCGAGGCTATTGAAAAATCAGATACAGGTAGCTGCTCATTGCCCTTCAAAGAGTAGAGCTCCTGCAGTTTTCAAGATAGCTGCTAATTACCCTGCAAACAGCTGAGCTCCTGCAGTTTGCAAGCTTGTGTAAATATAGGGAGATAAATGTTTGAGTGTCTTGTAAAGCTAGGTGGGTCCCGATAGAGTGTCATTTTAAAAAGTGGATCCCGGTGCTAAAAAGTTTGAGAACCACTGAACTAGAGGGTGAAAAAATCAGCAGTTGCTATGACCAGAGAACCAGTAACTTCTGACATAAAGGTTGCCTGGACGCCTTGGGACACATCACCCAGGGAGCCAATCAGGCTGCTCTACTGGTTGGCACTGGCATCACTACAGAGGGGGCGGAGCTCTAAGTTCCTCCGTGATCCAAGCCTCGGTTACACAGAGGAACGAAGCGCCCCGCCCCCGCGCCTTCTGAACCAGTCAAAGCAGTGGAAACAATGCGCAGGAGACCTGCGCGTTGTTTTCACCGCTTTGACTGATTCGGAAGGCGCAGGGGCGGGGCGCTTCGTTCGTCCGTGTAACCGAGGCTCGGATCATGGAGGAACTTAGAGCTCCGCCCCCTCTGTAGTGACATCAGTGCTGGTTGGCAAGAAGCAGGTGGAGCTGAGGCCCCAACAGACCTGGGAAAAACCAACCAGGGGATGTGGTTCTCCTGCCACAGTCGTCGTTCCACCCCATCCGAATCACTGAAGGCTCCATTTGACCTGCAGCACCTTTCCCACACGACTGTTCCGGGAAGCGGCCGGAGCTCAGCAGTAGAGCATCTGTCAATGCCAGAAGGGCACAGATGGCTTCTTGTCGCTGCTCTTCCCCCAAGACCGTAGGGATCCCTCCTTTTTGGTTCAGCCTCTGATATGAACAGTCCGAACCATAAGCTGTCGATCGAAAGGTCGGCAGTTCGATTCCCGCGACGGGGTGAGCGCTCGTTGCTTGGCCAGCTCCTGCCAACCTAGCAGTTCCAAAGCATGTCAATGCGAGTAGATAAATAGGTACCGCTTGCGGGAAGGTAAACAGCGCTCCGTGTTCCAGCTGCATGCTACGCGCTGCGGCAAGGAGAGTCATGCCTGCCACATGACCACGAAGGCGTCTTCGGACAACGCTGGCTCTTCGGCTTTGAAATGGAGATGAGCACCACACCCTAGCGTCGGACACAACTGGACTTAATTGTCAGGGGGATACCTTTACCTTTTTTAGCGACTTCAGCCTCCATTTACAGGTTCTATTTTGGTCTTTCTGTCAGTATGGAAGTAATTAATAAAATCCAGTTTAATTCCCCTTTCCTTGTCTCTTTTTGACACAAAACATATTACACTTCCAGCTTGCAAGGAACACCAGAAACCAGCTTCTATCACTCACACCCCCGGCTATCTGCAACCAGATTTATTTTTTTCCTCCTTAACATATTCCAACTGATAGAGAGCTGCGAAGAAGAGACATACAGGATGTTCTATAAAGAGCCAGCAATCTCCTGCCAACACAGTTGTTATGATTAATTGCCACTTCGATGGAAGGTAGGATGTTTTGAAGCGAGCGAAAAAGATAAAAATGGCCTCAAAATTTTAAAGGGTCAAGCAATTTAACTGGCTAGAAAATAACCAATTAAGGCAAAAGAGAACATGTTAAAGGTGAATCGGTTCTTAATGACGAGTGATAATGACAGGTCACAGAGGTGCTCCTGAGATCAAGAAAGATTGCATGATTTTTTTAAATATATATTTTTTGCCTTCATGTATAAATATGAAAGAGAATAAAGCTGCAAGGCAATCACTCTGATTCGTAAGCGGCAAGGAAGAGTTTGTGCATATGGATAACAATTTGAGCAACAAGAAACTGTATTTGCAATCTTTGTTTTTCTCAGTGGCACAGATATCAGAGGACAGTTACGGTTACCCAGCTGGGTGCAGAAACTGAGGCTGGAAGTAGCTATGGCCATTATCAGTCTGCTGCCAGGAAAAATGGAAGCCATGCGTCTCGTCACTCTTCCCACTCTGATTGGTCCACTATGATTGATGCATGTTCTGTGTTACCGGCAGTGCTTTTTAAAACATATGTAACATGTGCACATGGGGGGGGGGGATTCATGTGCAGGGATCCAGTAATTTATCTATATAATTCAGCCGTGAAAGGGAAAATGGAGCCGAGAGTCAAGGTGCACAACAGTTTACTAAAAGTGCCCAAAGAATAATAATAAAAAACAGAGGGTTTGAACTGGGACTAGCTGGATTAGCTCATCCACTCTTAAACTATACAGAAAGATCTATTACCAACATTCACACACAACTGAGCCCTGAGGAAAGATGTTAGAAGGAGAGGGAGGAGAAGGGTGGAGAGCAGAATTCCTTAGATGGAAAAGGGGCAGAGCAAGGAGGGGGAAAGCATGGGGGGAGGGATGTAGGTTCCCAGTTGGGCTTCCCAGTGGAACCTGGGAGAAGAAAAGTGAGACTATGGGGTGCAGGGAAGGAAGAAAGAGGGGAGAAAGTTAGGGTGATTAGCAAAGATGTGAAAGGAGAAAGGTACAATCTTACCATACTGTGGTAGCAGAAGCAGCTGGAAATGTCTCATTTTAGCCTGACATGGCTGCAGACAAGGAGTGAACCTAAAAATGGGCCATGAAAGCACCTCATCCCCTTGCAGTGGGACAGCTAGTCTCGCCTACTAGAAAACTCTCTTGACCACCAAGGCCTCTGAAGACTTGCTGGGTTGGTTAAGGGAGTTTGTTTGGTAAAGGAGACCTGGGCTGATGTTGGATCTCCAAAAAAGAGGTAAAGGCAGAAAAAGCCTACACACACACACACACACGCACGCACGCACGCACGCACGCACGCACGCAAGCACACACACCCCACTCACAAAGAGAGAAGAGAGGGGCTTCCAGAGACCACACACTGACATAGGGCAGTAGTGCCTAGTGATTAGCATGCTCCTTCCTGCTTTCCCTTCTTTGGTCACACAGTTTACTGGGGAAAAGCTTTGGTAGATTGAATTCACTGCCACCTGCCCAGGAAATCAGGCTAACCAGAGGGCTCCCTGGGCAGAAACCCTCTCCTAGAACAATACTGAACCTCAGGCTTCTCTGTCAAAATCTCTTTCACCATAGCACCTGCAGAGTGAGACATGACAATCCACTGTACGTCCCATACCAGGAACCAGGCAGACTCAGAGTAAAATGTAAAAGGTTTATTAAAAGTCTAATAAAAGGAAAAGGGGATAACAGAACCAAATGATCAAGAAAAAACAGTAAAGGCGTTGAATTTTGCAGAAAAGGGGTTAATCACCTGCAATCATACAGGCCACCAGCAGATGGTGATGAGACACTGCAGAATCTCACATATGTGTTTCAACTTAGAGCTTTACCATGAACTTCAAAAGAGGTCTGTTAATATGGCTAGAGAAGACACTAAAATAAACATAATTCCTTGTGGTTTTCTGACTAAATAAATTGTTCATCATCTGATTGTACCTAGATGATTGAACTACCAACTCTTTACACTCGCATCCTGGGCTCTGGATGGCTGGAGGCCAAAGAGAGTGAGCTTCCATCCCAGAACAGATTTTCTTTCTCGGCTGGAAAGACGTCATCTGTCCCTCTAGTTTGAGGAGTGCCAGCTGCCAGGCCACTGGTCCCCCACCCCAATGCTTTGAAACTGGTTGCACTAGCTTGGTTGGTTATAATTTGCATCTCAGCTCCGAATCAAATTTTCATTTCATTTCTCCCTCACTCTCATCTGGCAGCTTCTGTAAGGGTTAACAGAAAAGTTGCAGGGGGAGAGGTGACAAAGACAAGGAAGATAGTGGGAAGTTGGAGGATCCTTGACCAAGGTTATGGCTCTTCTGTGACAGTGATGTGTTGCAGAGGTTGTCGTGGCAAAGGGCGGCTACATGAGCCTTTCTGGGCAAAGAGGGGTTTTAAAGATGGAAAGATGATGCAGGCCCTTAACACTGGGGTTGTTTGTTTTAATTGTTTGAATTATTTGTTAATTATTTTAATGTATATGTTATGTCAATGTTGTAAGCCGCCTTGAGTGCCCTTGTCGGGAGAAAGGCGGGATACAAATTCTTTAAATAAATTTAAATAAATAAAATAAATAAACATGCATGGAGGCAGTAGTCTTGAAGAACATAAGAACATAAGAAGAGCCCTGCTGAATCAGGCCAAAAGCCCATCTAGTCCAGCTTCCTGTATCACACAGTGGCCCCACCAGATGCCTCAGGGAGCACACAAGACAACAAGATAACCTGTTTCCTGTTGACACTCCCTTGCACCTGGCACAGAGAAAACCCACTTCTAAAACCAGGAGGTTGCTTATGGCTTGTAACCTGTGATGGTCTTTTCCTCCATGAATCTGTCCAAACCCCTTTTAAAGGCATCTAGGCCAGGTGCCATCACCACATCCTGTGGCAAGGAGTTCCACAGATGAATTACACGCTGGGTAAAGAAATATTTTCTTTTGTCTGTTCTAGACAAGGGGGCAGGACAATGGAGCCAAGCTGCCTTTCTTCCCATGAGAGGAAGGTAGGGGCACTTGGAGACAGAGACAGAGACAGAGACAGAGACAGAGACAGAGACAGAGAGAAGTTGGGCTGACCAGCCCATGCTGACATCAGCAGTTTCAGTAGCGCTCAGGAAAATAGAGATGGAGAATGCTGAAAAGGAACATGGCTTGCGGGGCTTTACCAATCCTGGGAGCTGGCTGGAATGGTGGTTCTTGGATGGAGGCTGGATTGGGGGTGGCTTGACACCGCACCAGCAGGTTTTCCAAAATGTGCAACAGGGCAGGGGACCAGGTGGAAAAATACAACCAGGTGCAAAAGGAGGAAATTGAGGCTCTAAACTTAGCCAAGGGTTTTTATAGGTTTTCACCCCATGGAATCCTATGGAATTCTTAGTCAGGTTGACTCAATCTGGAGGTCTTTTATTGTTTGTTAAGGGCCCTGCTAGGTTAAGCCTTTTTTCTACATTTTTTATTTATTTTTTCACATTTTTATACCACCCTTCCTCCAAGGAGCTCAGAGTGGTGTACGTATTTCCTCCCCTCCTTTTTGTCCTCACAACAACCCTGTGAGGTAGGTGGGGCTGAGAGATAGTGACTGGCCCAAGGTCACCCAGGAAGCTCCATGGCTGAGCGGGGATTTGAACCTGGATCTTCCAGGTCTAAGTCCGACTCCCAAACCACTACACCATCCAGTTGAGGGTGTAGTAACTAGTAACTAGTAACTAGTAACTAGTTGGATCATTTCTAAATTGGAGCTCAGTCCTGAGGCTGGTGAGAACCCTTTCCTTTCTTTTACAAAAGTTG
This sequence comes from Plestiodon gilberti rubricaudatus, assembly GCA_026170595.1. NCBI lineage: Eukaryota > Metazoa > Chordata > Lepidosauria > Squamata > Scincidae > Plestiodon > Plestiodon gilberti. The sequence continues at coordinate 11,414,367 of JANXHW010000001.1, forward strand.
TTCTTCTCAACCTCAGGAATGCAAGGCAGTGACTACAGTCACAAACCATCAAAAACACTGTTCCAGCTGGATTTAGAGCTGGAAAGCTTCATCTGAACGCCAGAGGTATGGACACCCCATTTACATTTAAGAAGTAAACAGGTCTCCATTCAAATCTGGAGCGCTGAGCGTGGGTGGGTGATTACACGGATCAATTAAATTACACGGATCAGAAAGGTGGGTGATTACACGGATCAATTAAAAGTGTGACCTCCCTGGGCTTTGGATCTATGGATCTATGGCGTCAGTCCTTTAAACAGACATGTTACTGGTCTGGCCTTTGATCTCCAGGCAAGCCCTAAGTATACAAGTTTTGATGTATGTCTCCTGCATTTCTTGAATGGAAATAAAGTATTGCCCATGTAACTGCTGATGCCACGATGTTGTGCATTTCTCCAGCAGCAATCTGGCAGCAATCAGCATATGGAGCAGGGGGTGAATATCCTGGTGTTATGAAGTTATGCTAGATGTTATGAGCAGAAAATAGGGAACTAGACCCGTGGCTGCTATTTTTGTCAACTTCTGTGTGCACAGTATATGATAACATCGAGTTCTTACCTGACTAGTGAAGCTTGGCTGAGTAATACTTGGCTGCGTGATTAGCTTCCCACACATACACACAAATACACTACACACACAGGAGCACAGGGAACATAAATCCAGGCAGGGTCGGGATGTGTGTAATGCTAATGATGTGGAGGAAGATTTGAACCAGGGATGTTGCCGAATTCATCTCTTGCTGAAATGTATGATGAAATGCATGGCTTCACAATGGATTGGATTTTAGGAGAGAAATAATTTCTGCAGATTCAGTGTACTTGTATATTTGTGGAAAGATATGAATTTAAATGCATACTTTGTAACATATTATCACACCACCTCTTGGGTAGGAAATATGTGAAAATACCTGAAAGAAATCTGTATTTAAACAGATTTTTTTTTCTTTTTTGGCAGTGTTGGGGGGGGGGAAAGCTGGAGATTTTAGTGGAAGAAAGCAGAATGCAAACTGGGTGGCATTTAGACAGAACAAAAGCAGACAGATCCATCCCTAGCTTGAACTACTAGACCAAGGGTTAGAGCCAGGAACTGCGATAAATTCAACGTAACCAAGGCTCTTACAGGTTCTCCGGGCCTTTAGTTAGAGGGACCATTTGGGGAAAAGGGATGGGGCAAACAGATTATAAGATAGTCAATTGCGTCTCAAGGCAGAATGACTGAAGAGGGCAGACGAGCTCCCCAGGTTCAAGATTGTCCCACCTGCTGCAGTATTTTCATGGCCATGAGAGGAAAGATTTCTCTGACTGTAAATTGTGTCCAGGCTACATCCCATTTATTTTGCCCTATAGAATCAGAGACACTTCCACAATTGTCAATTTTCTTCCCTGCATTTAGAATTCAAAATTAAATGTTTTATTTGAAATAAGCTAATGTAATAGGATTGTTCTGCTTCACCCCCCGTTCCATTTTTTTAAAAAATTTCCAAATTTTGGACAGAATGCTGCACACATTCCTACATTGATTTAGATTTCAGTCACTTCATTCAGTCCTTTACATTTCCATCGTTTACATTAATGTTGTGCGAGGGGTGTACTGCTGGCGGATCTGTTGCTCCCTGCGCCGCTGGCCCGTCTTCGTGCAGCCATTGTCGGCAGCAGATTTGGCCCTCCCACCCTCCCAGGTGCTGTTTGGCTCCCAAAAGGGGCCCAAAAGAGCTGGGGGTGTATCTCCGCTGCGGCAACGATCGAAGATGACGTCACGCCCCCCCCCATGGGCGGGACATGTGGCGTCCCATGGAGGGTGTATGGCATCCCGTGGGGGGGTGTTGCAGGAGGGCCCCCCATGGGGGGGTGTAGGGCCACTACTGACTGGAGCCAATGGCGGGGGATAGGACTGGGGCAAATGCCATTTCAGCACTACTTGGTGTAGCTACTTGGTGTAGCTACTACAGGGTTGGAATTCTATATATGCCAAGTGAGGAAAGTGCAATTCATTCTGAGCAAAATGCATGAGAATCAGAGCAATGACGTTCCACGCCCTTTCCAAAAGGATTCAGAACCAGCGGCTTGTGAAAGCATGAATCCTTTTCTGAAACCGTATCAAAATCTTGCATGTTTATTTATTTATTTATTTTTATTTACAGTATTTTTATCCCGCCTTTCTCCCCGAAGGGACCCAAGGTGGCTTACAACAGAAAAAAAAAATACATACAAAAAACACAGTATAAAAATATCACATTTTAAAACAGTAAAAACAATTAATGAAAATTAATAAAAACACTGTCTAAAAAAACAATTAAAAAGATCATGGTTTAACATGGTTTCAGCCTGGACCATAATGCCTTCTGGTGCACTAAAACACAGACATTGGTTTCTCTGCCATATTTTAGATGGTGCTTTTTTCCGAGGTAGTTCCAGATACAGGCTTGCAGGGAAGAGAAGGTGACTGCTTGAAAAAGCTGACTCTGAACAATCTAGGTAATTGAATCCCCTGGTATTTGCTTTTAGGCTGGGAGGTTTCCATCAGCTTTTAATGGATTTTTAATGCAGACACAGTTTAGTTTAAATAAAACTGTTGCCATAAAACATCTAAGTATTGGAGGGCTTTCCCCCCCCAAACCTGTGAAAGCGTTTCCCCCTCCCCTTAACAAAGTGAGACAGCCACGTCTACAGTGCAGGTGAAAGACATTCACAGTTCAGTGAGATGTCGGATGCTGCTGCTACTGCTTCTGTCTGCTGCTCACCAGGGCTGCTCACCAGCAGGGCTGAGCTTGGGTCAGTTAAGCAAAGAGTTCGAGGGCTGCACCTGAGATGGCTTCTGAGGGCTAGACTAGGTGAGATGTGGGAGAGCAGACCTCTCAATGTTTCCTGAAAGGAAAAGAACAACTCTGAAGGGTGTGTGTAGTAGCTTTGGTGCTCATACTTTTCCCCAGCAGGATGAAGAGCAACTGAAGAGGTGGTCATTTCGTGTAGGAAAATGGTGCAGGGGAAAACAGTTCACCCTCTCCAGAACTAGCTGTGTCCAGCAGCTACTTAAAGAACAACACATGGCGAGATCCACTGCCCAATGCTAAATGCATGGCCCCGAGGTGGCACACCTCCCGTGCAGTCGCAAAAACAGCGCTCTGCCGGGGACGCCTGCGGGGAGGCCTACACCTTACCAGCTGTGCTGGAGGAACTCCGGATGCACGGCCGCGGGAGGGGGAGGATCCATTGCAGAAGGCCCGTGCTGGATCTTATCCCTCTTCCCTGCAGCCTCCCCGCACCTTTTCTCTCCTTGGTCTTAAGTTAGCAAACTTGCTAGCGTAGGTCCGAGGAGACCCATTGCGGGCTATGAGGCGTACGCAAGGGTAAGTGAATTAAACATCCCCTTTCCCTGCAGAAGCCCATTCCCACCCCCACACACAGGATGCAGCAGCTGCTATGTTGAGCAGGGTGTGTGTGAATAGGATTGGGCTCCCAATCTAGTTTGGGCCATGATTGCATAATATAATTTAGCAATTTGAGATTGAGCTCACTTTGGGCTCACATTAACCACTGGTAACTGGGCAAAGAGGCACCTTTGAAAATGATGTCCTATTTAGCAGGGGGAGAGCAACTGTCCTTCACCACAGCATGGTGTCTTTTCCAGTGGCTCTTGCTGGTGTGTCTACTGTGTCTTTTTTTTTTTAGATTGTGCGCCCTTTGGGGACGGGAAACCATTTATTGGTTTATTTTGCTATGTAACCTGCTTTGTGAACTACTTGTTGAAAAGCAGTATATAGATATTCTTAGCAATACTACTACTACTACTACTACTACTACTACTACTACTACTACTACTACTAATAATAATAATAATAATAATAATAATAATAATAATAATAATAATAATAATAATTTCAGCATCCACTCTTTTTTAATTTAAAATTCATATGTGGCCTTTACAGCTATGAAGATAGGCATGGAGATAGGTATGAAAATCAGTCAAGTTCAGTGGTTGCAGCCCTCCAGCAAGAGGTGGTCAGTGATTCCACAACCCTACCGTTCCAGTTAAGCCTCTCCCACCTTGCAATGTCAAGTGAGTCCTTCACCATTGGGAGGGAAGAGGTTAGGAGAATGAAATCAGTAAAGAGGCTGTATTCCAGAGGCCATCTCCAAAATGAAACATCCCTTTCCGTGTGGGCCCTTTTTGTTGCTATAAGCCTAGACCCACCTTCCCTGTGCCAGCTGACCCATGTCCTGGTGCCAGCACTATCCCTGAGCCTGCACAAGCCTTGGATCCAACAGAAGTAGCCATCATTCCCAACAGGCTATCAAATCCTTGACCTAGTTCAGCTAAAGTACTTGGATCGAAGACGAGTCATTTCGACTTCAGCTTTTCTCTTTGTTGCTTTGGGCATTCTTGCCCCAGGAAGAGCTGGCTTGAAGCTCTTGGATCCCACTTTTGCTTCTGCAGACAAACAATCAATCTGCCCCATAAAGAACAGAAGGTGGGTAACCATATGGCTTGCTTGTTTCATTTAGCTCCACAATGCATTCAAGCATATATGCTTTTTTAAGCTGCCGCTGTTCACAGTTGATCTTGTATCGATTTCCTTAGAGGACCATCCATGTTGAGAACACATCTGCGCATAGTGCGTGCCGAGCGTGGAGCATGTGAACTATTTTTATAACACGTCCTCCTTTACACTGACTCCAGTCAAACGGTATCTGCCATGGTGCTTTCTGTCTCTTACTGCTTGCAATTGCTTCTGGAGTCCTCCCTGGCCCCGACGAATGAATTTCGATATAGATTTTTTTTTCCTGCTATGTCTTCCACACCATTGTCCTTAAAGGTGGCAATTTGCAGCATGTCCCTAGCCCTGCTCTTATTTTATGTTTAATTATTTGCACCTTGGCTAGAGCTCACATTGCAGATTAAATCCAGTCCAATACACTGTGATTGGCATATTAGTATTCATTTTTCAACTGCCATATCCTGTGGAGCATTTTTCATTGCAACAGGAAATTGTGATATGTATGTATTTATTTTATGCATTCACACATTGATATCCCATATTTAAAACGTATCTCCTTCCCAAGGCAGATTACAGATACTGCTGCGACTACTATTGTTAATGATAATAATAAAGCAGCAACAAATTAAAATTGCAAGAATTAGAGGGGGAAATCATGACTCAAGATAGGTAAAGAGAAGGTAAGTAGTTACTTTCAATGAATTTGACGGCCCAATCCTATCTTAGTCCTCCTCCTACTGATGCAGCTGTGCCGCCAGATCATGTGCTGCCTCCTGCTGGGTGGGGGGGGGCAGTCCCGGAGGTCTCCTCCAGGTAAGGGAACATTTATTCCCTTGCCTGGGAGTAATAGGATAGGATACGGCGGGCGGCCCTTTAGGATTGGGCTGCCCGTGTAGGTCACCACACCCTTTGCCTTCTGCTTCAGAGACTTGGAGGAATCTCCAAACTGGCTTACATTTTCATTTTGGCTGAAATCCAGTGATAAGCTTGGAATGTGCAGAACCTCCCTGATAAATGTTGCTACCCTTTTTGAAACTCCTCTATCATCATTTCAAATTCCTCTGATGTTTTTGCCTCAAAGAGAACCAATGAATTTGCTCCATTTGTTCCTTCAGGAGAAATCTCAGGGGCTACGTCTATCTGGGGTGGCATTTGTGACTCTTTTGCAGCATTGTGGAGATAAAAGGAGTGCTTACACACCCACAGTCACATAATAGAGGAGGGGGGGCATTTATCTACGGTTTCACCCTACAGTCTTGTTCCCACAAACTACATTCATTTCTCACTTTACCTTTTGCACACAGAGTAATGATGTAATGGACTGAGGTTATTTTCACATTTTGAATAGTCACACTTGTTACCAAACGTTTAGGGTCAATGAGCTCCTTTGTCCGGATATCTTACTCCAAGTGGCATGAGCCACTACACTCAATGCCAAATTGACAGTGGTTCTTAAAAGCTGAAATTGGGTGTTTAACAATGTGAATTCTGTCCATGTAATTATGGGCAAAAAGTCAGCCCAAATGTATAAATTCCTTTTCATGGTAAGAGCCCTTTTGCAATCAATCAATATCACTCAAAATTTTAGCAAATTTTAATTGCTAGGGAAGGTGAACATAGTCAAATGGATTATCTGTGGGAGTGAGCTTTTACCGTTATGGGTTTTTTTTCCCCAAAAACGTTGTAGATTAGGTCTGCAATCCTAATCCAACTGAAATCAGTAATGATGTTTTAATGAAGTAGAATTGATGCTTTTGGTAGTTTAAAGAATGCATATCCTGCCATTTAATTTTAAAGTTTCTGGGATGGTGTACAAAATGAGCAGAACATTCTTAATACAAATAAATAAAACTATCAAGAATAAAACAGCAGAACTGCAATGTTTTACTTTAAACAAACCTGTCAAATACCGTTAGGCCTTGGAAAATAAAGAATTCTTCACATGGTTTAAGAAACGCATCAATGTTGGCATGAGGTGAGCTTCCATTGGAAGAACATTTCAGAGGTGGGGGCACATAAGAACATAAGAAGAAGAGCCCTGCTGGATCAGGCCAAAAGCCCATCTAGTCCAGCTTCCTGTATCACACAGTGGCCCCACCAGATGCCCCAGGAAGCACAAGACAACAAGATAACCTGTTTCCTGTTGACACTCCCTTGCACCTGGCACAGAGAAAACCCACTTCTAAAACACAATGGCACAATGGAGAAGACCCTATCGCTCTTTGCCAATTACCTCAATTTAGATGGCGGGGGTGCCAGGAGACAAGCCTCCAAATATGACAGTATACAGGCAGGCTGATGTGGGAGTAAGTGTTCCTGGTCCCAAACTCGGAATTGAACCCAGAGCCAGGGGGGATGTTTACAACACAATCCTGTGTAAAGATACACGGCTGGCCTAAAGGGCCGGCTGCTGTATCCTACGTTGTTCCCAGGCTTCTCCGGAGCAGCCTAGGAACACCTTGAGAGAAAGGGAAGTTTGCTCCCTTCCCCGGGTGTCGGCAAGCCCAGGTCCTATTGGCCTCCTCGGATGTCCACCAGATCTGAAGTTGGCGTGCATCTGAGGTGGCAGTGCAAGACTGACCTGGGCTGGGAAGGGGCACAGTATATTGGTGGAGCACGCCAACGATATCCCTTCCCCCTCCCAGCCTGGACCTGCCAGTGGCCCCCCTCTGGGCCTTAGCTGGGTCACCGGGGATGTAAGCAATGCCAGCCTCTGCCCCGGCACCGCTTACACCCGAGTTGTCGCAAAGTGCTTTATGGCACATTTGCTCTGCCACCCTAACATTAGGGAGGATTGTGCTGCCCATAGCTTAGTGGCTATGGTTCAAACTAACTGCAGTTTTGAAATGGTCTTCAAAGGCAGTCCCAGGTACAACACATTATAGTAGTCTTCTAATGTGCAGTTCAGTTGTCTGGTAATCTGGAGGTTTACAAGAACATGGATAACTGTGGTCATACATACTGTCTGTCAGAGGTGTCGTCGCTACAGTGGGGTGGTACTGTAAGTTCCACACAATTCTACTCTACGTTACGAAGTGGCCCCGCCCCGTCATTGTCAGAGCCATTCAGAGCGGTGAAGGCAATGTGCAGGAGACTCGTGTGAAGGCAACATGCAGGAGCCTCGCGCAGGAGACAATGAAGGAGCATTGCCTTCCCCGCTCTAAATGGCTCCGACGGTGAGGGGGCAGAGCCACTTTGTAATGTAGAGTAGAACTGTGTGGAACTTACAGTACTGCCCCCACCGTAGTGACGCCTCTGCTGTCTGTCCAGAAGGCTATGCACTATTTCATCCTCACAACAGCCCTGTAAGTTTGGTTAGTCTAAGAGATTGTGACAGGCCTAAGGCTGTCTATGAGCTTCAACATGACTGAGTGGAGATTTGAACATGGATATCTCCAATCCTAGTTGATGCTAACCACAATACAACGTTGGGTCATTTGTTGTACTGTGAACTGCCATGAGAGTTATGATAGGGTGGAAAGGGGCTCTATCAATTTTTTTAAAATAACTATTTATTTATTTATTTATTTAAAAGTTGTATATGCCACCTTTCCTCTTAAATGCTAAGATGCCGAAGGCTGTCTTGGCTACAAGAATATTTGAGAAGCAACTCCAGCATATGAAATCTTTTCACTTGAGACTCCCACTCTTTTTGATCCAGTAAGTATATTTTTAAGCTATATAATTTCTTACTCAGCTTTAATACAATGGAAAAATATGGTCCACAAATAATGAAAAACGAATGTTTTCCCCATTGGGGGGAAAATGGTTTGTTTGTTTGCTTCCCTGCACACATACTCTCTCTCTCTCTCTCTCTCTCTCTCTCTCTCTCTCTCTCTCTCTCTCTCTCTCTCTCTCATAGGCTTAGCACTCTGAAATGTCTCTTTATAATGGGATAACTTCTGAAATATTTTTGTCAGACATCTGCAGTGATTACATATCCTTTTTCTGGTTTCCTTTCCATTTGATAGATAGATATTTATACACATTCTCAAAGAATTCCCCTTCAAACCCCGAACAATACAGAGTATACTCTACTTTCTCTGATAAGGGAATTCAGTCAGTGAAGTAGCACACCAAAGTGATCGCCAATGGCTAGGAGGAAAACAGGAATAAACGTCTGTTTGTTTGTTTCTATTTGCTTGAGGTTCAACACAGCTCTCTTTTGGAGAGGGTATCTTCTCTTCCTCCTCCCACTTCTCCAATTGTGTCGGTCTCCTCTCCAGTGTGCTCATTTTGCCTGAAATGAAAACAAAGATGCAACAGAGTCTTATCCATCTTCTGCCAGTCCTTTTGGTAAAGGACATTAACAACAGTCCAATCCTACCTAAATCCCGTTGTGGTGATGCAGCGGCACTGGAGCGAGCTACGCTGCCTCACGTAGTGAAGTTTTGGCTGCTGGAGGTCTGCTCGGGGTAAGAGGACATTTGTCCCCTTGCCCCTGAGGTAAGCCACAGCAGACGCAATGGGTCAACTCAAACCTGAACCAGTGATATCGATGGTGCAAGTCTGCATTGATCCATGCAGGCAGATATAATAATATAATATACAGTATTTATATACCGCCTTTCTTGGTCTTTGGATTTCTCCTCTGACTTTAATCCAAGGCGGTGTACATGGGTAGGCTTTCCTAACCCCTCTAATGTTTGTTTGTTTTTTTCTTACAACATATAGATGTCTAGGCTTACCAGATTTCCCCGGCTGTATACCGGGACACCCTCCCCCCCCCACAATTAATTAAATAATTAAATAATTAATTGAAATAAAGTAAAAAAATGCCCCCATTTTTATTTATTTATTTATTTGTTTATTTATTTTATTGCATCTTCGTTCAGCCCTTCTGAGGGCACAGCTTCAAGCGGTGTTGTGCGCATGCACTGCTTGAAGCCTTGCCGGGCCTACTTAGAAGAGTCCGAGCTGCCAAAGAAGACGTGGCTCGGCCTGCTGGTGCATCACCCTCTCCTGGCGTGTGGGGTGAGTACTGGGGGGTGACACGGCTGTGTGGGGTGATGTAGCTGTGGGGTAGTGGGGGTGACACAGCTGTGGGGGTGACGCGCCAAGCCAGCTGACCCCTTGCCCGGGGTGATGTGCTGGCTCATGATGCCGCTGGTAAGAATTATCTTCTGAATAAGGGTGCAACTAACATAACATTTCCGCACACTAGCACATCAGAATGCTGAAATGGGGCCACACAGCTGGTGCAACTTGGGGATAGGATTGCTCTGTGGATAAACTTATGAATCAACATTGAAATCAATAAAATATGAATGACGAAATCGTTACTTGAAACTGGATCCGACATGAACCCCACTGTGCATTTTAAAAAGACCACCACCAAAAAGTCTTGTGTGAATCCAACCCACATGAGAGCAAAATGCGGTCACATAAACTCCTCAAAACCAAGACTGATGTTTATTGCATTTGGGTTTGGAAAAATAACAGCCCATTCCAACCCAAGGGCCAAGCAGCCCAAGTCAGACCTAAAGTCAGCCTAAGTCGTTTAGGGCGACTTTAGGTCTGGAACGCAACCATTTAGGGCGAAGCTAGGTCAAAGTTAGGACGTAGTTACGACCGACGGACTAAGAACAGCCCATTCCAACCCAAGGGCTAAGCAGCACAAGTCAGACCTAAAGTTGACCTAAAAGTGGGCGGACCATGGGCGGACCGTGGGTGTAACGGGGGCGGCAACCAATTAACGTTGGATTCCAGACCCTGGCAAGCACAGACACGCCCCCTCCAACACAAATGCTGACACAAAATTTTAGGTCTACCAAAAAGGTGGACCCAAATTCGAGGAGACCCATAGGAGCCATTTTATCTTACCCAAGCCAGCCCTCTCCTGAAAATTTGTAACACCCTACTCCTGAGTTAGGTCAGAGTTAGGACGGAGTTGGGCCTGCTAGGTCTGGAAACCGACAGAGTTATGCCTAAGATAGGGAGCCTATCAGCACCCAGCCCGACCCAGCCTCTTTCCCACAAAAGCCCAGCCACAGGCCCCCAGTCTCTCTCTCTCTCTGAGCACGTGGCGTGGGGTTCTGTCCCCCACAGCCACAAAGTGGGACTTCGTCGGTGGAGGGCAAAATTCACAAACACCCCACTTCTCTCTTCTCTTCTCCTCTCTCCTCTCTGCCCCCCTAAAGGGCAGAGAGGGCTGTTCTGGCTTTGGCCAAACTGTTTACAGCTGTGCATGGGCAGCTGTCTCCATGCTACCATTTGCTAACCCATGTCTTTCTTCCAGCCTCTCCCCCCCCCACACACAGGCAACAACACCAGCAGGTAAGAGCAGGTAAGAGCAGGGGTTGTGCTGACATGTGCTCTGACATCTGCCTCTTTGCATATAGAAATATAGGTAGGATACATGCCTCTATACCAATGTCTTGTCTCATAGCTGCCTGCATAGCCTGCCATGATATGCCTCTTTACCAATGTCTTGTCTCATAGCTGCCTGCATAGCCTGCCATGATATGCCTCTTTACCAATGTCTTGTCTCATAGCTGCCTGCATAGCCTGCCATGATATGCCTCTTTACCAATGTGCCCTCTCATGTCTGCCTGCAATGCCTTCTCTGAAATGCCTCTTTACCAATGAGTAGTTTCATAGCTGCCTGCAATGCCTTCTCTGAAATGTCTCTTTACCAATGTGCCCTCTCATGAATGCCTGCAATGCCTTCTCTGAAATGCCTCTTTACCAATGAGTAGTCAGATGCCTGCCTGCAATGCCTGCTATGATATATAGGATACATGCCGCTTTACCACTATTGTGTCGGATTGCCGCCTGTTGTCATGTGAGCATACAACACCACGAGTGTGGTGGTGCTGTTAACCGTCTGTAGACACCAGCTGTTCCCCCCCTGTTTCTCCACAGGGTCAACTGACAGGTCAGTATTGCTAGGATTGCCTTGGTTGTGACCCAATATATGTGTTGTCTTCTCTCTCTTTGACCCTTTTCCCTTACAGGATCATGCTCGCCTTACACCCGGGTAAGCAGCTCAGACCATGCTATGTGTGTCACACCTATCAGCTGTGTTATTTCTCTCCCTGCAGGCTTTTGCAACCGACACACTGGCTTGTCTTCACTGGCGATTGCTACCACACACCAGCTGCCATGTAACACCCCCTTGTTTTTTGTCTCCCCAGGAATGTCCACTACCACCTACCTTCCTGGGAGCACCCCTGGGCCTGCAGTCTGGTTGCCCCACGGTCCTCTGCCTCGCTGCTGCCAGAGGTCAGAGAGCCAGCCCTGCAACCCTCCTCAGCTGCCGGCGCTGCTGCTGCTCCACCTCCCTGGCTGCCTACTTGCTGTCCCTCCCCTTTCCATGGTGCAGGCTGTGGTTCCACAGGGGGAGAGCCTGCATCGTCAGGTCCATGGGGCATGTGTGCTGCTGCTGCTGCTTTCAGATTGGCTGCTGTGACTATCCCTGGCAGCTTTTCCTGGCCATCTCTGCTAACGTTCCAGAACAATAAAGATGCCCCTCGGGCAGAGCCTCCTTGAAACATATGTGCCCAGTGTTACACAAGCATTGCCCTCCACACACAGACAGCCCCCAGCACTGAAGCCCCTGCATGAATCCCTTCCAGGGTCTGCCACTTCCTTCCCAGGGAGAACACAGCAGGGAGGCTGCCAGACCCCCATGGGACAGAGGGGAGGGGGAGTTGGGGGGGCCTCTCAGGCAGGCAAACAGTGACAGGTGCCACGGAGCCCATAGCGGGGCCGCTTGTGGCCGCTGCATTTGTGTAGTGGCCGCTCAGCAACCGGGGATCTCGCCAGCCAGGGCGTCCGCCCGTAATGCAGCCGCTTCCGCCCACAGTCCATCTGCATAAGAGGCGCCTGTTTCTGCATTGCCTTCATCTGAGGAGCAACCCCTGTGTCCCTATTGGTCTCTGCAGACCCCTCTCTCGGAATCTCTCTCCCACCAGCCTTGTTGTCTGTCTGTCTGTCTATCTGTCTGTCTGTCTGTCTGTCTGTCTCTGACCCACCCGTGCCCCTCCCCAGCACCCACTGTCTGCCTGCCTGTGTGTCTGCCTCCCACTCCCTGATGATGGCTGCTGGCCACCCCCCACCCTGCCAGAGCGCCTGCCGAGAGGCGCCGTCGTCGCCCCATCTGGGGGCGTGATGAGCTGCGTGAGCCCTTCACGCTCGCAGCAGACAAGCCCAAGGCATCTCTCGGTCTTGGCCGGGGCACAGAGCAGAACACACGCCGGGATGTCTTCTTTGTAGGCATTGCCCCGGCCCTGGAGGTCCAGGGCTTCAGGCAGCGCACGGGCAAGTCATGTCAGAGGCAGTTCCAGACATCATGAGCCCCCCCTTGTGTGTGACGTTCCCACCCGCTCCTTCCCTTCCCTCCCTCGCTCCCCCCCATGACTCCCACGTGCAGCCTCAACGTGGCATGGGGGTGGAATGGCCTTCTGCAGGATGGGGGACAGCCACTCTCCCCTGCAGCAGGTGGCTGATGCACAGGGTGCCCTGTGGCAGCTGGCTCAGGCACCTCGCTCACCTGTCACCTGCCCTGCGTCCACCACATGACTGGAGCAACCCCCCTGCCTGCGGTCAGCCCCTTTGCGACCGGGCTGAGACAGACACTGCAGCAGCTGCCATGGATGGACGCTGACACGTGCAGACACACAGGCCTGCACATGCCCGAGCCAGACACCGAGCCTGGAGAGCCTGCCTGCCTGGGAGGTAAGTGTTGCCTGGATCCTGGGGTGGTGCTGGGCCACAGAAACTGCAGCCTGCCTAACTCAGGCATACCTCTGACCTAACTTAGACATAACTTCTGCCTAACTTAGGCTGCACTTAGGCCACACTTATGCCTGACTTGGAGAGGAGTTGGGTTGGAATGGGCTGTCTGTCTGTCTGTCTCTCTCATTCCTGGGATTATTTTCAGTATTGTTTATTAAATAAGGCACCATGCCTGCCTTAAAATTGTCAGAATGAGGAGTATTGTCTCAGCCTTGGGAGGTTTAAGTTGGCAAATCTGTCCTTAGCACAGACGGCAAGAAAGTAGAAACAACAAGAGGGAACATTCTGTTCCCCTTTGAGTCATCCACTTGTCGGGATTTTTAATTTGTTGCCAACCCTGTCCTCCTGCTGGAGATGATTTTTCTGCAGTTGAAGATCCTCCTTTGCATATTTAAATATTGTGATGATATGAAGGATCAAGTACAGCAAGGCTCTAGTGACCTTTTGAGTTTTTTTGCAAATAGTGTGGAGCTTAACTAGCTCCAGTCAGAGGCAGCCTGCAAAACAGGAACAGACTTTGAAAATGTGTTTTTGGAAATTGTATGTTTGTCTCCTACAGATGCCTTCCCTTTTTAGGCTGTTGCATTTGAGTAAGTCACTGAGCTTTTGTCACATATTACCAATGAGTCACATATACTTCAGCTATACCAACCCTCAACAAATGAATGGCGTTAATTACTTTGCGATTGCTATTCTTGGTGTTTGTCCTGGAACATTGGAGAACTGCAACCATCTTGAGTTAGATGTTGGCAGGCTAAGGCATCATACTGTCATCAAAGTAAGAGCTTTCATTTGTGTGATCTTTAAGTACCAACGCATGCAATTGATGTAATATTGTTGTGTCAACTTTGGAAGTGGCCCCAGCACTTCAAGTTTAAACATAGGATTGTAGTCTGAAAACACACACACACACACACACACACACACACACACACACGTGTGCGCGCACATGCGCGCACGCACACACAAAGGCGTCGCTCCGGTAGGGGCGGGGCCGTAAGTTTCACTCGTCCTAGTCCCGTTTTACCAAGCGAGCAGGAGGCGGCCCCGCCCCCCTCACTGTCGGAGCCATTCCCCTGCGGAGAAAGCAGCAGGCAGGGTCTCTTGCCTGCTGCTTTCTCCGCAGGGGAATGGCTCCGACAGTGAGGGGGCGGGGCCGCCTCCTGCTCGCTTGGTAAAACGGGACTAGGACGAGCGAAACGTATGGCCGACGCCTCTGCACACACACACAGGTTTCAAATGTACACACACACACACACACACACACACACACACACACACACACACACACAGAGGTTGCAAATGCACACATTCATGGGAGTAAGCCCCATTGAACTCATTGAGACTTATGTCTGAGTATACGTGCATAGGATTGTGCTGCCACTTCTGTAACTGATGCAAAAGTCAGCTGTGGATAGTGCTGATTGGCCAGTTCCTGTGACACCACAAACACATCTCTCAGAATTCTCTGAATAATGTTATAGCTAGAGGTGGGAGAAAATGGTTTTGTTTTTTGTTCGCAGATTTTGGTGTTTAACCAAAATGAAATAGCGGAAAGGGGTGTTTTGTTTTTATTTCAATTTTTCCTCATTTTTATCAATTGCAACTGCTTTAAAAGTGTACTAGGTAGGTAGGTGGTATAGGTTGTACAGTGTCAGCAGTTGAAGAATGACCAAAATTATGTGGGGGGGTTTATTTTTTTATTTTTTGCAGATTTGTTAGCAGAAAGTGGTGGTATGTGTTTTTTTTATTTTGTTATTTTCTCCTGCCTCTAGTTATAGCTATTTTTAAAGTGTTAAGGAACAAAACAAATGTGAAGGATGGATGGATGTGCAAGGCAAGCATCTAATCAAGGGAAGAGAGCAAACAAGCTCCTACTCCCCTTTCAGGCAGTCCCACCCTGACTCAGAACTGCAGCCTGTCAAAGGATGGCCTGAGCTTCTTCACAACAACCCCAAAGGGTCGAGGCAAATGGATTGCATTGCCTTGACTCCCCCAAGACAGAAAGCCTCTGAGGTCAACTTTGTAATCCAAGCCCGAGGGCTCACCAGTCAGCCTCCCTGAGTTAGGCAGTTTCTCGAAATCAGTACTGGCTCACTCACTGGCTTTTCTTTACCCCTCAGGGTGCACATCAAAATCCCTTCTCCTCAGTGGCGTCACTCCAGGTGGGGCAGAGCTCTAAGTTCCGCCACGCTCCGACCCACCGTTACATGCTCGCACGAGGCGGCCCCGGCCCCTCACCTTCAGAGCCTTTCTCTGGAAGGAGTAAGGAGTCTCCTGCGCGTTGCCTTCACAGTCCTGAAAGGCTCTGAAGGTAAGGGGGCAGGGCGACCTCTTGCAGGTGTGTAACGGTGGGTCGGAGCGCGGTGGAACTTAGAGCTCCGCCCCACCTGGAGCGATGCCACTGCTACTCCTGCCTCCCTGACATGCACAAAACCTGTCACAAGTGACCCAAACAGCAACTGAAAAAAACCACCAAACCCAAACAAAACCGTCTGGGGTAGGTGAAAAAACTGTCCGTTGCGGTCAATCAGGTAGAGCAAAAAATTCCAATTCAGTTCCAAAAACAACCAGCTAAACTCAGATTGTGCAAAGGGTGGGTGGGTGGAGTTTAGAACCCTGAAGCCTCGAAGACACCAACAGTCAGGTAAGCTCCACCCCATGGCCTGCACCAATCAGGTGCGTAGGATTTCCCACCAATGTCTTGTGTTTTGGAGGAGACTGGGCAAGATTCCCCCCCCCCGTCCCAAACACAGAAGTGGCAGTGAAGTGACAGTTTCATGCTATGAAACAAGCTCCTGCATTGCACTACAGTAAAATGGTTGCGAGAGTTGGACCATAAGGAAGGCTGAGCGCCGAAGAATAGATGCGTTTGAACTGTGGTGCTGGAGAAGACTCCTGAGAGTCCCTTGGACTGCTAGGAGATCAAATCGGTCAATCCTAAATGAAATCAACCCTGACTGTTCCCTGGAAGGACAGGTACTGAGGCTGAAACTCAAATATTTTGGCCACCTAATGCGAAGAGAGGACTCTCTGGAGAAGACTCTGATGCTGGGAAAGATTGAAGGCAAAAGGAGAAGGGGAAGGCAAAGGATGAGATGGTTAGACAGCATCACCGATGCAACAAACATGAAAATGAGCGAACTCAGGAAGATAGTGGAGGACAGGATGGCCTGGCGGCATGTGGTTCATGGGATCACGAAGGGTCGGACACGACTTAACGACTGAACAACAACAAGAAGTGATTCTTCCCTCCTCTAAGTTAAGACCAGCTTACAGCAACTTTGAATGTGATTCACAGTGCAATCCTATCCAACTTACCCCACCAGTGTAACCAGCGGTGCAGTGAGAACAGGAGGCCCCAGAATGGAAAGCGGAGCTAGAACAGAAAAGGGATTCAAATCCCCTTTGAATTTCCTTTTGGAGGGGAATTGAATCCGCTTTCCGTTCTGTGGCCTCCCGTTCTCACTGCACCTTGCCACAGAAACTTCTTGCCACAGGAGGTGGTGATGGCACCTGGCCTGGATGCCTTTAAAAGGGGATTGGACAGATTTATGGAGGAAAGGTCCATCACAGCTTACAAGCCATGATGGGGATAAGCAACCTCCTGGTTGTAGGAGTAGGTTTTCTTTGTGCCAGGTGCAAGGGAGTGGTTACAGGATACAAGTATCTTGTTGTCTTGTGCTCCCTGAGGCATCTGGTGGGGTCACTGTGTGATACAGGAAGCTGGACTAGATGGGCCTTTGGCCAGATCCATCAGGGCTCTTCTTATGTTCTTATGTTCACCGCTGGTTACACCGGTGGTGTAAATTGGATAGGATTACGCTGGAAGTGTAGTATGGACAGAAAGCGCAAGGGCCGCACACTTCCTGTCTTCCTGTGTAGCCGCAGGCCTGACTCCATGTTTGTAACTGTTGAATGGAAACTCCCCCTCCCCTCTTTGGCTGTTCCAAACTGCCTTTCTTCAAGGTGAAAAGCACCTAGTGAAGAATAGAATGTGGGTCGATAAGAGACACAGCGACAGCTAGACATACAGCTGCATGTGGGAGATGTTTTCTTCCAGCTTCAAAGCACATACTCCAAGATAGGGAGAAGAACTATTTGCGTTTTCAGTTTTTGGCTTAGGTTACCAGATGTATAATGAATTGTTACGTACAGTAGCTAGTACAGCATGCATATGCAAAAGTATAAAAACCTCACACCTTCTTCTTTGTCTCTTTGTTCATCTCTCTCTGACCTGGAGAGCTTGAACCCATGCACGTTAAATAAAGAAGTCCTTATCTCTCCCCACGTCTGGTTATGCAATTCCTTTCGGGCAAAACACGGCGACACCTGGATGTCTTCATCACACTTGCGGCAGGACTTTCACATCTCGTGGGACATGATTTTCCTGTAGAAGGAGATGCAAAAGTCCAGTTTTCCATATGGCGGAGCAGTGCAGAGACAGGAAGGTTGAAGCAATTGAGCTTTTTGTTCCCTTGCTATCTTCATCATATCCAAAGTGACTGTAAGTCAATTGGCTGTTACCACCATTTAATTGTCTGCTTCCAGGTTCCTGAGTTCGTAGCTAGGAAGGTTATAAAACAAGAGCTATTTTAATTGTAGTCAGTGTAGAAACATACTACTTAATTGGATATGGTTGGAAGAGAAGGTGATAAGAGTGCTTCAGTGTAGTCAGTGAAATGGACACATGTTATTTAGATGGAAATATTTCTCAGTTTTAAATATATGGCACTATGATTAATCAACCAAATCGATTGAATCTTGGGGGACTATTACTAATTTTGAAGGCTAGTTTGAATTCAGAATTCACGCAGACTTCCTTTTATTGGTGGTGGTGGATTGGGGGAGTCCCTAAACTGGACCTTTCATTGCAACTGGCATTTTTAAAACATGAGAATATGCCCTAGCCCCCATTTCTCTTAAGTTTGCTTTATTAAAAGCAAAAGAAAAACAATGTTCGGTTAAAACTGTATGCAAAGAAGACATTTCAGTATTTATAAAGGACATTATTGAAAGAAACTATTTTGTTTTGTTGTGGATGCTACAGTCTCTTTACCTACAAGGTAAATAGATTTGCATTTTGTATTAAAAGTGCTTAAAGTTAAAGTACATTATTTTTCATTTGAATTATAGATAAAAGGAATGTTTTGTATTTTTTTTTTTGCTTGAATTACTCAAACTTATGTCATTCACCTGGTTTTGGCAAAAAAAAATGTCAATGGGCGAAGGTTACCGGTAAATACATAATGCAAAAAAATCCAACATTCACTTTTGAGTGCTGGATTTTGATAGTAGCAATTTAAAAACATTATTAACTCTCTATTGAAATGTTTGATATGTACAAACATTTGTACATATTGATATATACATTTGTACATATTGATATGAACACCTTGCACAGTCACTGGGTCTTTTGCAAAAGACCCATAGAATTGGGCCATTTGTGACTGTTTTAATTCATAGAGGCCCAGTGAAATCCGGAATGGCAAAAGGAAGAAGTTAGGGATGTCTAAAACTTATCTGCAAAGAGCAAACATACAAAATGCACAATGCTAATCCAGTGCTGATCATTACTGTACAGTTCATGCATATTATTATCTGCATGAGCCTTCAATGTGCATCATGTTCCCCATTGGAAGGTACAGGCATCCCTGTAACCAGTATAACACTCATCCTTGTGTGCAACACTTTACATAACCATTTGCTTCTCCACCCCCACCCCCACCCCCTGGATCTAAGCATATAACCCATTTAAGATATTTTTCCACGACTGTGCATTTTCTGCACTTGGAACTGAAAATGATAGAGGACTGTAGCATCCTTACAAGAAGTTAACGGTTGGCATGCTTTGAATCAAAAATAGACAAAATGACTGGGCAGACATTTGTCTTAAAAAAAATCCCTGCTGGTGTTCTAATTGTTGTTCTGGGCAGATGTGGCAAGCAAGGAAAGAGCCCCCAGTGGTTTGCCTGAACTTCACAACTTCAACGTTTCATAAGCCAACACTGTGGGATATTTGTAGACCACATAGTGAAGCAATGTGCCCTCCTTGTTTGTGTCAACAGATGTTCCCATGAATATATAGCAGCAGGAGCAACAGAAGGTGACATGGTGGCAGTTGTAATTTTTCTCTGTAATCAAGGGCCTTTCTGCCTTTTTAAAAAGTGCTGGATTTACCAAAAAGACACTTTCATGGGCTGCCTCTTCAATACTGTCAAATACACCATTTTATATATACAGGTGGGCCCCCATATCCACTGATTCGCTATCCACGGTTTCAGTTATCCACAGATTGTGGGGACCCCCTAGGCTTTTACTTTTTTCCCAGTAAGCTTCATTTCTTCCTTAAAGAAACAGGAAAAGCAGCCTCTGGCTGCTTATTACAGGCAAGTAGAATGAGACTAAGTACTAGAGAGGCTCCGCAAGGTTAACAGAAACCTTGCAGAGCCTCTCTAGGACTTGGTCTCATTCTACATGCCTGCAATGGAGGCTGCTTCTCTGTTTGTTTTAAGAAAGAAACAAAGCTTGCTGAAAGAAAAATAAGAGCTGGGGGGGCAAGCATGCCTGCCTGCAGGGGAGGCAGGGTGGGGGAACCCTCAGGAAACCATGGAGGGGGTGTTTGCTCTTATCCACGGTTTCAAGTATCCACAGAGGGGCCTGGAACATATCCCCAGCGGATATGGGGGCCCACCTGTATAAGTGTCTTTCTGGTAATCCAGCACTTTTTAAAAAGGCAGAAAGGAGTTCTTTCTCCTTTCTATGCCAGAGAGTTCACCGTTATGTGATGGGAAGTATTATTTGCCTTCTTCTGGGAAGCAAGAGACCTCCATGTAATTTGTACCAACAGCTGCATGTGTGTATACGTGGGCTGATTAAACTTCCAAAACACCTTCTGTATAAGATGAGAGTTAAGGTGCTTTACAGCCCAGTCCAGCCTAAGGCTTCAGCGGCACAATTCAGGCACAACTGCAGCCTAAGCGCCTTAGGCTCGAGTTGTGCCTGAATTGTTCCGCAGAGACCGAATTTGTGCTGCAATTGTGACTGACATAGGATGGGTTAAGGAAAGTTGACCAATTCAGTCCTAAGTTCGGCATAAGAGCTATTCCGTCCTAAGTTTGGCCTAAAAGTGGGCGTGTTGGGGGTGTGTCGGGGGAGTGACGGGGGCGGTTACGAATTTGAGTCGGATTCCAGACACTGGCAGGCTCCGACACGCCCCCTCGAGCAAAACTGCAGCACAAAATTTAGGTCAACAAAAAAGGTGGACTTAAATTTGAGGAGACCCATAGGAGCCATTTTACCTTACCCACTCTAGCCCTCTCCTAAAAAGTTCTAACACCCTACGCCTGAGTTGTGCCTGAGTTAGGACGGAATAGTTGTGGCATAACTCTGGACATGGACCCAAATAGTTACCCTATCAGCACCCAGCCCCACCCAGCCTCTTTCCCACAAAAGCCCAGCCCCAGCCCTCCTCTCTCTCTCTCTCTCTCTCTCTCTCTCTGAGCACGTGGCGTGGCGTCCTGTCCCCCAGAAGCCACAAAGTGGGACTTTGTCGGTGGAGGGCAAAATTCACAAACACCCCACTTCTCTCTTCTCTTCTCCTCTCTGCCCCCCTCTAGGGCAGAGAGGGCTGTTCTGGCTGTGGCCAAACTGTTTACAGCTGTGCCTGGGCAGCTGTCTCCATGCCAGTATTTGCTAACCCATGTCTTTCTCCCAGCCCCTCTTCCCCCCCCCACAGGCAACAACACCAGCAGGTAAGTGCAGGTAAGAGCAGGGTTCGTGCTGACATGTGGTCTGACGTCTGCCTCTTTGCATATAGAAATATAGGTAGGATACATGACGCTTTACCAATGTGTTGTCTCATAGCTGCCTGCAATGCCTGCCATGATATGCCTCTCTACCAATGTCTTGTCTGATAGCTGCCTGCAATGCCTGCCATGATATGCCTCTCTACCAATGTCTTGTCTCATAGCTGCCTGCAATGCCTTCTCTGAAATGCCTCTCTACCAATGTCTTGTCAGATAGCTGCCTGCATAGCCTGCCATGATATGCTTCTCTACCAATGGCTTGTCTCATAGCTGCCTGTATTCATGTGAGCAGACAATGCCATGAGTGTGGAACTGTAACCCTTATGTAGACACCAGCTGTCCCCCCCCCCCTTTTCCCCACAGGGTCAACGGACAGGTCAGTATTGCTAGGTTTGCCATGGTTGTGACCCACGAGTTGTGTTGTTGTCTCTCTCGTTGACCCTTTCCCCTTACAGGATCATGCTCACCTTACACCCAGGGAAGGAGCGCAGACCATGCTATGTGTGTCACACCTCTCAGCTGTGATTAATTTCTCTCCCTGCAGGCCTTTGCAACCGGCACACTGGCATTTCTTCAATGGCGATTGCTACCACACACCAGCTGCCATGGAACACCCCCTTGTTTCTGTCTCCCCAGGAATGTCCACTATCACCTACCTTCCTGGGAGCACCCTGGGCCTGCAGTCTGGTTGCCCCACGGTCGTCTGCCTCAATGCTGCCAGAGGTCCGGGAGCCTGCCCTGCAACCCCCCTCAGATGCCGGCGCTGCTGCTGCTCCACCTCCCTGGCTGTCGTACTTGCTGTCCCTCCCCTTTCTATGGAGCAGGCTGTGGTTTCACAGGGGAAGAGCCTGCATGTCCAGGTCCATGGGGCACGCCTGCTGCTGCTGCTGCTGCTGCTACGTTCTGAGTGGTTGCTGTGCCTACCCCTGGCAGCCTCGCCTGGCCATCTCTGCCAATGTTCCAGAACAATAAAGATGCCCCTTGGGCAGAGGCCCCTTGAAATACATGTCCCCAATGTCACACAAGCACTGCCCCACACACAGAGACAGCGCCCAGCACACAAGCCCATGCATGAATCCCATCCAGGGACTGCCACTTCCTTGCCAGGGAGACCACAGCAGGGGGGCTGCCAGACCCTCAGGGCTCAGAGGGGAGGGGGGAGTTGGGGGGCCTCTCAGGCAGGCAAACAATGACAGGCGACACGGCGCCCATACTGGATCTGCTCACGTCCACCACGTCCGTGAAGAGCCCTTTCGGCAACCAGGGCTCTCACCCGCCCACGGTACGCTTGTCAACGGCGTATGGTCCGCCCGTCAACGGTGTCCGTTCCGCCCACGGTCTGCCCGTCAATGGCATCCGTTCCGCCCAAGGTCCGTCTGCATAAGAGGCGCCCGTTCCTGCATTGCCTTCATCTGCGAAGTGGCCCCTGTGTCCCTATTGGTCTCTGCAGACCCCTCTCCCTGTATCCCTCTCCCACCAGCCTTGTTGTCTGTCTGTCTCTGACCCACCCGTGCCCCTCCCCAGCACCCCCTGTCTGCCTGCCTGTATGTCTGCCTCCCCTCCCACTCCCTTATGATGGCAGCTGGCAACCCCCCACCCCGCCAGAGCGCCTGCCGCGAGGCGCCAACATCGCCCCATCTGGGGGCGTTATGAGCTGCGTGAGCCCTTCTCGCTCGCAGCAGACAAGCCCGAGGCATCTCTCGGTCTTGGCCGGGGCACAGAGCAGAAGGCACACCGGGATGCCTTCTTTGTGGGCATTGCCACGGCCCTGGAGGCCCAGGGCTTCAGGCAGCACATGGGCGAGTCATGTCAGAGGCGGTTCCAGACATCCTGGGACCCCCCCTTGTGTGTGACGTTCCCACCCCTTCCTTCCCTTCGCTCCCCCGCTCCCCCCACATGAATCCCACGTGGAGCCTCAACATGGCTTGGGGGTGGCTACCCCTTCTGCAGGAGGGAGGGGACGGCCACTCTCCCCTGCAGCAGGTGGCTACTGCACAGGGTGCCCTGTGACGGCTGGCTCGGGTACATCGCTCACCGGTCACCTGCCCTGCACCCACCACATGACTGGCACAACCCCCATGCCTGCGGCGGGCCCCTTTGCGACCGGGCTGCGGCAGACACTGCGGCAGCTGCCATGGATGGACGCTGACACATGCAGATAGAGGCCTGCACATGCCCGAGCCAGACACCGAGCCTGGAGAGCCTGCCTGCCTGGGAGGTAAGTGTTGCCTGGATCCTGGGGTGGTGTTGGCCCACTGCTCTTGCCTCCTGCCTAACTCAGGCATAGTTGCAGCCTAACTCAGCCCTATCTTAGGACACAGTTACGCCACAATTGGGCCTCAGTTGTGCCTCACTTGTGCTGCGTTGGGCTGGACTGAGGCCTTACTGTCTTATACGGTTCAGGTTCAATTCAGGTAAAACAGGGAAAGACCCTTGAACAGAGGCTGTCAGTCAGTGTAAGCAATACCAACCTCATGCCTGATGCAACGTAAGGCAGCAGAATATTTTTGTGTGTACTATTCACTGCCTATAGGTTGTATAGAGTCATATTGGAGGGATACAGGGGCAGTTACAGGGGACAGCCAGATTGACTAAGGGACCAAGGACTCCTTCCCATTGAAGGGCCAACCATTGAAATCCCCAAAGTGTCCACTGTTCCTCACCACTGGACCCTCCTTGGCTTACCTAGCAATGGAGCACAGGAGCAGATGCCCCTCTAAGCAGCATGGCCTCAATCTCAGCTTATACAGACACTCCCATGGCTGAATCATATTCATCGCCACATCCATAAACATTCACAGACAATGCGTAGACTCCAGTTCAACCAAATGATTAGCCTGATATCCATTTTTTTTTAGCATTCTCTTCTGCAACAAGATCTGATCCTTCCACTCTGTTGTAACAGTTTGGTGCCTATTAAAAGAGGTAAGTCATGCAACAAAATGTGGTCCATTATTAGTATTCAAAAAGCCACTTGCTTATTTCATGTGGTACGTTGTGGAGCTGAGCATCCTTCCCCTCCTCCATGTATACATGACCTCTCCAAAAAACGGGAGCAAGGTGAGTCCACATGGGACAGGTGTCTGAGCGATCTGGCGTTTCCATGGAGTGCCTGGCTGTTTCCAATGTAACCATAACTGGTTTGTGCAAGGAAAGAGGCTCTGCTCCACTACCATGCAACGTTCTGGCTATCATATAAACCAGGACTATGGCTCATGAATTCAGAAGAGTCTCGTTTGTGTGGATTGAATGGAGACATTCTGCTAGCAGTCTCTGTATCCAGAAGTCATCAAACACGAGAAAGAATTGAGTTCCCCAATATTACCATTCTGCTTTGAATAATTTATAACATGGGCCAAATCCTGATAAAAGTAATTCATTTTAATTATTCACTGAAAAAGGGAACGGTTTGCTGAATAATGCATTTGATAAAGAATGTTTAGCCATCTCTGCTCTGTTCAAACCACGAGCCAACATCCCCGAGCTGGACAATGAATGATTATAAAGGTAAACGGAATAGATGGAGTCTGTGTTAGTTGAATATGCTAACTCAAAGGCTCAAAGTAATTTCAGCCATGAAATTAAAAAGTGGATGTGATGGCCAGGAGTAAAACTGGGTTTGTACACTAGATATGTTCATCCATGGCCATTAATGGATCAATCCCAAAGTTAACCATGTAAGCTGGTGTGAGGAGAAGAAAGGGGTGGGATGGACTGGGAAAGAGGGGGTGGCATCATATATCAAGTCACTGCCACCAAGATCCACCCCCTCCCTACTCCAAATGGCCCCTGCCCTCCCCCTCCCTGCCTAGAAACTCCCCAAAACACCCTCCCTGCCCACAACATGACCCCTACTGTCAACTTACCAAGGTTAGCACAGCCCGGCAGCGGTGTGGCCATGCCCCTGGGAGATGAGGCCATGGCATGTGGCGACTCCCCCCCCCAACACTGACGTCGCTCTAAACCAACCCAAGACTCCAGGTGGGCGGGCGGGCCAAACTGCATGCTGGTTTTTCTCGCCCCTGCCTGCCCGCTTGTGCCTTTTTCGATGCAGCCGCAGTGCGATTGTCACCCCCCGCATGTCGCCCAGGGGCGCCCCACCCCAGGTGGTCCGATGCTACTGCAGCCCGGTTTCCATTGTGGCAGGCGTGCGGAGTTGTCGATGCTTTGCATCAGCAGCTCTAAATGGCCTGGCTGTGGTGCAATGGTTATGCCATTGCTGGGTCTTTTATGACAGCCCATTGGAAGATAGGTTATCATAAAAGGACGATAGGACTGGGTCATTACTAACTGATGACACACATTGCACGCTAAATTGGCTTAATTGCATGGAACTGCGTATTCAAAAGCACAGATCTGGCTTTCTTGTGTGCCATTTGGGGCTAACTCAGCCTTGAAGCCTGTTGAATCCTTTGCCTCAGCCAATGGGCTGAGACAGGTGGCAAGCTGCTGGGGCGTGCCCTGTACCCATGCCCACACACCACCTCCCCTGGCCCACTCCCTGCCCAATGGTCCTATCTTCTTCTTGTGTGCTTAGAAGAGGAGAATGGGGAGGGCTTAGTTTCTGCTCCTCCAACCTCCAGCTCTGTCATTGGCCAGTGAAGAGAATGTTGGGAGCAGAGAGGTTCTTCTCCCAGCATGCTCCTCACACAACAACTTTACAAAAAGCTGTGGCAGAGCTGGAGGTCAGATTAAGCCCTCCCCACTCTCTAAGCTGAGTGTGTGAGAAGAGGATGGCATGCCAGGGGGGGCACGATGGTGGGGGCCAAGTTGTGGTATTTGGGGCAGAAGTGGCTCCAGGTGGCCTCAGGTGGCAGCTCACGTTGGAATGCCCCTGGTGCCACTCTCCGTTCAAAAGCACAGACCTGACCTGACTTTTATTTGCATGTTTGTCTTTCAAAAGGGTGGTTGGCACCAACGTTTCCAGAAAGTGACAGCTGAAGTAAATGTCAGAACTTCTCCTGAGGAGAAACATCTCAGACTTCTAAAGGAAGCCAAACAAGTTTCTGGAAGCCAAGTGGCATATCTCAGGGGGTTCTGCTCATTCCTGTTCAAAAGCAAAACTCAGTCATGATTTTAATCACTGTTGTACAATGAGCTTAACTGCACCACATAACGCATATTGACTATAATAATACCTAACTTTTATATAGCATTCACTGAGTGTGCAGAGTGCTTCACGTGTATTATCTAAGTGTCGTTCTTACAATGACTCTGTTAGGTGAGTTACAGCACAATCCTACACATGTCTACTCAGACGTACATCCTGTTGTGTTCAATGGGGCTTACTCCCAGGAAAGTACGCATAAGATTGCAGCCTAAGGATTGTTGTCACCATGTTGCAGCTGGGGAGCCACCTGGGGAGAATTCACGGCAGGGATGAGATTTGAGCTTGGGCGGTCCTGATTTGCAGCTGAGTATTTTACAGTGCAAGCTTTTGCAAGTCTACTCAATGGAACTTACTCCCAGGTAACTGCGTATAGGATTGCAGCCCTAGCCGCCACACCACCTCCTCCCCCTAAATGTATGTGATTGAGCAAACCTATTGAAGATAAGTCAGCCTAGCTTGTAACCTTGTCTGGATGGGGGGCCACGTGCTAACCCTACGTAAAGGACCTTGTGTATCATCAGAGGAAAAGGTGAGGTAAACGAAGAAGACTATTTACAATCTTCTGCCTTATTGGAGACACTCACCTGCACTTCAGGAACAGAGCGGTGACCAATAGCGTTGCTCTAGGTGGGGCGGAACGCTAAGTTCCGCCCCGCTCGGAACCTTCCCGTTACTCTCCAGCACGAGGTACCCAGTCCCCTCTTCGTCAGAGCCATTCAGTGGAGCGAAGGCAATGTGCAGGGAGTCTCCTGTGTGTGTTGCCTTCACTCCACTGAATGGCTCCGACGAGGGGGTGGGGCGCCTCGTGCCAGAGAATAATGGAGGGTTCCGAGCGGGGCGGAACTTAGCGTTCCACCCCACCTAGAGCAACGACACTGATGGTGACATCTCTAGTCTGTTCAAGCAGGGGATTTTGATGCTCTTGTGCCCTGATGTGAAGGGAAACATAGCTAAGATTTAAAATACTGCCTAGTAAACCCACAAAAGTTAAATAAATGGAAATAAAAGAGGGGTGGTTTCTTCTGCTTTTGGCTCATAGGCAGAAGTTTTTTGGTTTTTTTTTACTCTTTTTGCCTCACTTGCCAAGGTCTATCCTGAATAGCACAGAACATACCCCTGTCTCCTGTAGTCTCTTTGAACACATTTCATTTCATTTTACCCTCACAAATCAAGAAAAAAATGCATCTTTCACTGCAATTTCTGACACATCTTTTTGAGTGTTCGATATTTTGCTAAAGTCTCATCTTCCCAGCACATTGCCACAGGCTACTAGAGTGGAACAAAGCTCTCAAACATAATAAAAAGGTGAAATCACAGAAGAGAAACGTTACGGCCATGCTCCTGCTCTGACAGGCTTGTCAAGATATTTTAGCATCAACCAAAGCAAAGTAAGAGGTCCAAGCTTGTTGGTGCAGTTTTGTCCACCTTTGGGGACAGAACTATGTGACATCGGGGAACCCAATGGAACTGCAGCATCTTGGCTGGAAGTCATACATTTAAAAAAAAAACATTTTGAAACAGGACTGAGTCTGGCTTTCTTTTATCCTCTGGTTATATTATATTTTTATGGATTTATGTCTTTCAATTTGTAGTCCATTTCTATCACAAAGACTATAATTATAACAGATACAGCAGTACGAATGACAAAGCTACAGTCCTCTCTTGCAAGTCTGCATGATGTATGGCAGAACCACCCTCTTCTGAAAAGGCCGATTATCTGGAGCCTTTCCTGTCCAATTTCCAGACCAGTTATCAGCTTCAAATGGTTTTCATCATCATTGTTAATATTCTTTGCAAGGAACTGGCCAGGAGGAATATGTCCTTGTTTATGATGTTGGTCCTCTCTGTTGAGGGGCTTTGATACCATCAGCCATTGTATCCTTCTGGTTGCCTGGCTAGGATGGAACTATAAGCACCTTTTGCAGTGGTTCTGGTCCTTTCCAGAGGGGCAGTTCCAGAAGAACGTGTTGAGGGACTTCTAGTATCCTAAAGGACTATGGCAGTAGTTCTCAGTATCCCCGTTGTCGCAACTCACCTTCTGCCGCTGCTCACCCATCGTGACCCACTGGGACAACTTCCAGAAAGGCCTCCAGACCTTCACAGACCACAGAAAGGCCTCAAGACACAACCGGAAGTCACATCAGCAAAAACAGAAGTGAACTGGAATCACTTCTGGAGGCCTTCCGAGGCTTCCAGAGGCCGTCCTAGTCCCAGTACGATGGGGGTGAGTCGCAACCCAGAAGTGTCCTCTGGTTGCTTCTGTTTGGCTCTGAATTGGAACCAAATGTAGCCAAGGGTGGGCCCAACTGGCAACCCATCTCGGCATCAGGCCATGACCCACACTGGGTACCCAGTGGTGGCTATGGCCAGAAATGCTATTGCCAACTTCAGCTGGCATAACAGTTGTGTCTGGAGCAGGCAGATCTAACGGGGGTCACTCGTGCCCTGGTCACATCTAGGTTGGGCCACTGCAACAGATCTGCCTTTAAGAAGTGTCCAGCAACTGCAGCTCATCAAAACATGGCAGCCAACAACATTTTGACTGGCGCCAGCCTTTAAAGAGCCATTGATGCCTATTTCCAGGCAGAAATTAAACTGCTGGCTACTGCCTTTTTTAAAGTCGTAACTGACTTTGGGACCAGGTACCGTTGTTTTTAGAGTATTTATATATGACAGGGCTGATAATATAATGCAGGGCTGAATGAATCGCAAGCCGGAATCAAGATTGCCGGGAGAAATATCAACAACCTTAGATATGCAGACGATACCACCATAATGGCAGAAAGTGAAGAAGAACTAAAGATGGAAGCAGTAACAGATTTTACTTTTTTGGGTTCCAAGATCACTGCAGACAGAGACAGCAGCCATGAAATTAAAAGACACTTACTCCTTGGAAGGAAAGCTATGGCAAATTTAGATAGCATAATAAAAAGCAGAGATATCACCATGCCAACAAAAGTTCGTATAGTCAGGGCGATGGTGTTCCCAGTAGCAATGTATGGTTGCGAGAGTTGGACCATAAGGAAGGCTGAGCGCCGAAGAATAGATGCTTTTGAACTGTGGTGCTGGAGAAGACTCCTGAGAGTCCCTTGGACTGCTAGGAGATCAAATCAGTCAATCCTAAATGAAATCAACCCTGATTGTTCCCTGGAAGGACAGGTACTAAGGCTGAAGCTCAAATATTTTGGCCACCTAATGCGAAGAGAGGAGTCTCTGGAGAAGACTCTGATGCTGGGAAAGATTGAAGGCAAAAGGAGAAGGGGAAGGCAAAGGATGAGATGGTTAAACAGCATCACCGATGCAACAAACATGAAAATGAGCGAACTCAGGAAGATAGTGGAGGACAGGAAGGCCTGGCGGGATATGGTTCATGGGATCACGAAGGGTTGGACACGACGTAACGACTTAACGACTGAACAACAACAGCAACATATATGACATAAATGTTTTTGTCCAAAAGGGGATCACAATCTTGAGAGGGGGGGAGAGGGAGAGAGAGTAGGAAACAGTCACTAAAAAAGATACTATGCTGTTCTCCCCCTACAAAACACAAGAAAACTAAAATGTGCCTTTTTACTCAGTTAGCAGGAAGTGAGTAAACGACATCTCCTCGCACATGTGTGCGGTGCCTGCTCATCCACTGAGATCCAGCAATGGATCTCTGTCTCCTGCCAACATCGAAATCTCCATTGGTTTCGACTCATGAAAGGACTTTTTCTATGGCCTCACTGTTGGAAGCCTAGGGATGTATGTGCATTTGATGGTGGTGAAGTAAAACAGTAAGTTGTATCAGTTTTGGGATTCCAGCATTGTATCATCTGAATTTCCAGATTGGATTGGTATCTTTGACAATGTTACCTGGTTCATCCTCCCTTAATTAATTTTCAGTAACTTTCACCATGCCATGTTGCATGCTAATTAGCATTCAGCTTACCAGCTAACAATTTCAATTTTAATTGCAATTTTTCCTGGCTAAATTTTAAAATATCAATTAAATGCATGTTGCATAAACTTAATTACCAATTTAATATATTAACAGGAATGCAATTGTGTATTTATTGCTTGCGCAATTTTAAGTTAATTACAACGTCAAATAGATTTACTTTTGGTATAATGAATAACACCACTGAATGACTTTTTAATATTTTAATGCATATATTTAATAAAGATATTGAAGAATATTGGCTTAGGTAACTTTGGATAGGCTCGTAACTTAGTGGCTGAGCGCATGGTTTGCATGCAGAAGATTCGAGGTTCCACCACTGACATCTCCAGATAGGACTTGGAAAGACCCCATCTGAATCTCTGGAGAGCCACTGCAACTCAATGTCGACAATGTCAATGCTGAGCTAGGTGGGCCACAAGGTTCACATTTTCCACACATTTGGTTCCTCTAATGCAGTGTTTCTCAAACGGTGGGTCAGGACCCACTTGGTGGATCGCGACCTGATTTCTGGTGGGTCCCAGGTAATGGAAAGATCAGATAAGTAATTGCCAGAAGCCCTGAGGCGATTCAAAAACCAGATAGCTGCTAAGTGCCCTTCAAAGCGCTGAGCTCCTGAAGTTTGCAAGATAGCTGCTAATTTTCCTGCAAATAGCTGAGCTCCTGCAGTAGATTGAAGGGTTTTTTTTTACAAATAAATAAATAAAATGTTACTTGTAAATAAATAAATACATTATTTCTTTCTAGATCACCTTTTTTTTAAAAAAAAAAGTCTTGTAAAGCTAGGGTGTCATTTTTGCACTGTAAGTTTACGAAATGGTAAGACTGCAATTCTGTACACACTTTCCTGGGGTTAAGCGTCACTGAACACAATAGGATTTACTTTTGCATAGACATGCATAGGATTGTGCTCCTCGGTTACTAATAAACAGCAGAGAGTACAGAGCAGTGTTTTGGTGTTTCAGACATACATTTTCTCAGTAGTCTTGATGCTGAATGGTCAACACCGAAAAAAATAATTTTTCTATTATTAAAAAGCATCTATTCACAGTGAAGCATTTGTTGTGGCTTCTCTTTGTGCCCATTGATCTTTTTCAATACAGTCTCAGAAAGAAAACCTAGCCTAGCTCCTCATTTTGTTCAATGAGTAAAGCTGGAGAGAGAGAGAGAGAGAGAGAGAGAGAGAGAGAGAGAGAGAGAGAGAGAGAGAGAGAGAGAGAGAGAGAGAGAGAGAGCTTACTACTAACAGATGGTGGGGACAAACAGCAAGGAATGGATATCATTGTCTACTTGCATGCGTTCTTCAGCCAGCTGGTTGACTACTCTTTGGGAGAGAATTCTAAGCTTAGTGGACCATTAGTCTGACCAAGTATGGCAGACAGTTGGGGACCTGGGCTAGAACAATAAAACTTTGATTCTTTTAGGAAACCCAATACATTACTTTCACTTTGCATCTGCTGTACAGGTGGACGGGCATTATTCACGGGTCCAGCATCCATGGATCTCAGCATAATCCGAATACGGGGGACCCTTTTAAAAACATTTTAAAAAGTAAAAATAAGTAAGTAAATGGCCTTCCCTGTCATGCGGCAAAATCGCTCCATTTGCAGGGCTGCAGGGCAGTCTTCTATGCTCCAGGAAGCCACTTCCAGGTCACGCGATCCCCCTCCCTTTGCCCTCCCTTTGCCCTGACTTTGCCAAGAATGGATTGTGCTGGGAGAGCCAACGTGAAAGGAGGCTGTTGCATGACCCGGAAGTGACTACCTGGAGCAAAGAAGACTGCCCTTCAGTTGTGCAAACGGAGCGATTTTACCGCATGAAGCTATTTTGCTGGTGCACATCCAAGGGGTTGTGTAAGGCTGGACAGGCCCAGGAGTCACATTGGATATTGGCGGTGTGCGCCACCGATATACCTGCCCCTGTCCCTGGCCTGGCCAGCCAATCGCCACCTCCACCCCGGCCCTCCCTCCCCACGCCCTCCCCACACTTGGTGCAGGATGTACCTGCGTCCGGCGGTGCAGCCTTCCTCCAACAGCGGAGTGAGTGGTGCCGGCCTTGGCACTGGTGCTGCTTACTACGCGGGTGTCTCAAATGTGCCTTACAGCACGTTAGCGACACCCTGCACCAGCAGAGTGCTCTCTCCACCAGTGCAGCATTAGGCAGGATTGTGCTGTAACTGGCCCACCTTCTAATACCACAATTCCATTAGAATAAGCTATATGTGATGCATATTTACTTGTGATTACGCAGATCTCATCTAATTATGCAGCATATACTGTATAAAGCGAGATAAATGTATGTGGGTTTCCTAAGGGAATCAAGAACAACTTTAAGGGGAAATAAAAGAGAATTAAACTATGCCTAAAAATGTCAGTTGTTAACTTCTTAGCAGTAAATGAGTTAAAGTTGCCATCAGCACAAAAATAATACAATAGATAAACTGCATCTTTTACTGGATAATAGAGTGGGTTCTTTTAAAATCTGAACATTTACCATGCTATAACATTTAGCAGCAAGATCCATGCTTTGGGAGGTTAAAGAATGGGAACAATTGGGAAAACCATTTACTATGATGAAGGTTAAATGTTAACATCCTGGAAATATTCCCTTGAGAGATCTCTGGCTGGTTTCTGTACAAGAGCTCCACAATGTCATATTCTTTGCAACAAAAGGAAGAGTCATCCTTTCTCATTCAAAGACCTGGAGAGGGCCCATACCATAGTGGGAGAAACCACCTGATTTGCATGCAGAAGGTCCCAGGTTCAATTCCTGGTATCACTATGTAGGGCTGGGAAAGACAGCCCTACCTAGACAACCACTACCAGTGACTGTAGACCTAGTCCTAGATGATCAAATTTTGCTATAAGGCAGCTTCATATGACTTCCTCCACCAACTCTTTAGATGTGACAAGTACCGTCTGTATGTCAACTGAGTTGGAGATGTGTGGCGATGCTTTGGGCCGCTTATTGGGGAATGAGGATGGGCGCTGTGTGGGAATGGACTTACCGGTAAGCCTGGAAGGCATGCTTCTGCCCCTGCCACAGACCAGACAAAGCAACAGTTAGCTTTTGCTTCATCGGAAGCCATTAAAGCCATGCTGGGAGAAACCATGTCGCTTCCAGCACCACCCACTAGCACCTCCTTTGCCAGGGAAACCAAGATGCTTATGAAGGAGGGCGGCTGAAGCATATGCAATGGACGGCAGGGTAGAGGCTCTGCTGTTGGCTCCTGATGAGGGAGAGCAGATGGAAACTGAGAGCTATTGCAGACAGGCCAGCCCCAGAAGGGGAAGCCCTCCCTAATGCCCAGGGAAGATCCAGAAGCTCATTGTGGAGGAGGACGTGAGACTGCAGCCTTAACCCCCTCCTCACAGGCCTTCCGAAGCCAAGAGTAGCAAAGGGAATATTTCCTGTTGGAAAATGGGCAGCACATCTGCAGGACACTAGGGGGCACTGTGCCATCTGAAGACTCTCACCTGGCCTCCTTTGCCTCCTCTTTGGTACCTAGAAGGGGTGCGGCCCCTTACCCTGTTTCCTTCCTGTCCCTTCCCAGCCAGGTTCCCTTGAACCTCAGCCTTCAAGGACGTGTGAAGAAGCGCTCCTCACTAGCGTGCCTCCCATCCACCATCCCCACATGCAAAAGGGACAGCTACACAGGGTTCCTCGTTCTCTGAGTTTTAGACCTCTGATCTCCTAATCAGAAGATGTGTATACGCAACTGCAATCTGTAAGTGAACTTTCTTTTTGTAACGTTTACCAGCCTCTGCCTCCGTGTGTCTTTTATTGAAAGCAAACTCACCTGGGTGGTTGGGATAATCCTTTTTTCCACTGGAGAGGGGTATTCCGCTGTTGTTCTGCTACAAACCCCCTATATTTCCAACATTTCCCAATACTGCTCCTAGGGGAGGAAGCATGAAGTCACTGCACCAACCTGGGGTAGAGTAAGCCTGGCTTATCAACCAACCCCCCCCCCCAGTGCCCTTTAACCCAATTTCAATTTTGGGCCATCCTTTACAAGGAGTTGACTGGCCTTGGCCACCCTTCCAAGGCATCTGGACTTCATTCCTTTTGGATTGGAGCTGCAATAAATGCACCTGGTTTGGGCATGGGTTCTGCAAAAGTAAGAAAAAATCCTGGGAAGTCTGCTGTGGTCCATTACTATGTTTGCTCATGGGGTTGAGATTGGTGTCTTTGCACGCGTGTGAGTGCACTGTGGCTTGCTCTTTTCCTCCAGTTTTCCTCCAGTAGGTGGCAGCTGGAGAGCACTGGTGAGGCTACAGATTTGCAGACGTTGAATTATTGTTTGGGTCCACAAGAAAACAAGTTCCAGCCTCACTTGAACCAGCTGGTGCTGCAAACAATGCTGGAAAGTAACGGTAATGGTAAAATTGAAGGACGACGTTAGAAAAAAAAATTGCCCAGTCCACAAGTACATTTTTCACCCTCAGAATGCTCACAGGTAAACATTTGGTAGAGCCCTAAGAAAAACACTTTCCTTCAGGTTATCTCTTATACAGAAGTGAAGTCTTCAGAAGGGCTGGACTGAAAGTAAATAAATAAAAAGCAGCATGCAATTGTTAACATAGAGCTTTAGACCTTGAAATCTTGTTTTTATTAGGCGAGGGAATGTTAGCCAGGAGACTAAGGTTATCTTGGAGGGCCAGAGGATTTTTTAACTTCCACTTGGACAGACAGCACAGATGTAGGAGTTAAAAAAAGATTCATGTTTGTGTTCCATACATCTAGCAAGGACGATTCACTCTTCGCCCAGGCAGAATACCAAAAAAGAAACATGCTCAGTCCACCATAAAACCCCAAAGGGTCAAAAACTTACACTGAAATAATGTTTGAAAACACAGTGCATTCCTCCATGGTATGATTCTCATTTAAAAAAATAAAAAAGCACTAATCTCCTTCACCAGTGGAGCCAAAAGCTTTACCCCAAACCAGATAACATCGATAACCACCGTTGGACAAAGACACGAATGCAGTGGCATTGCTGGAGGGGGTGTGGCACTGTAAGTGGTGCAAAGCACTCGTGTTTATTGCTCCTATGTCACCTTCACCACCGGAATGGCTCCGGGGGGCAGGTGGGAGGGCCACACCCCCTCCAGCAATGTACTGCACTAATGCATAATTCACTCAAAAACCGTCACAAAACAAGAACCAAGCCTGTTGCAAACCTCTCTGCAGGTTTGCATGATCTTGACAGTGGTCTTAGGGTCAGTTAATAGACATCGTGGTATCAAGGGGTTAAGCCAAGGGTGGCCAACCTTCCACCATTAGGGCCTCTGCGTTCTTAAGAGTTGTGTAAAAGACAGACTCTTGGCAGCTGCATTTACTGATGGTGCTGCTAAAGCAGCCGCACCTGCTGAAATACCCTCACCTATACAACCATTAAAGGTCCAGGAGCATTCATGTTGAAAGGTTGGCCACCCCTGGGTTAAGCTATCCCTAGTCTGTACCACTTCAGGATCCAGGTGTGATGTGTGTGTATTTAGCCTTCCTCTCTTCCAACCTGGCCAATTTAGAAGTAGTACAATTGGCTTCTTTTAAGCAAAACATTGGTCAGGATCCAGAGAGGTGCATGGGGGATTTCCTTGCAGTGGCACTTCATTCATAGGACAATAGTTTGGAGGGTCTTTGACCATTGGGGCACTGAGGAAGATGCAGAGGCTGCTCTGAAAGAGGGGAACTGACAAGCCCCTCTGTGACACATGTAGCCACAGTCACACACAGTGCTGTGATGCTTGATCATTAGCTACCTTTAACTGATTCTTACTCTGAATGTATTTATAGCAAGCTCTACCACAAGTTATACTGATCTTAAAAATATATAACACCACTCATTTTGTGTTCAATGGGGCTTATACCCTAGAAATGTGTTAGGATGGATAAAGCAATAGGAAAAGTAGTATTTGCTTAGTATCTCTAGGCTTACCAGATCTCCAACCGGGACAGAGTGCTAGACCTTTAGGAGAAGGAATGTGGGCAGGTGTAGCTTGTTAAACCCTTAGAGCACAATCCTAGGCATGTCTACTCAGAAGCAAGCCCCACTGAACACAATGGGGCTTGCTTCTGAGTAGACATGCCTAGGATTGTCCTCTAAGGTTTAACAAGCTACACCTGCCCACATTCCTTCTCCTAAAGGTCTAGAACTCTGTCCCGGTTGGAGATCTGGTAAGCCTAAGTATCTCTCATGCTGCAACACATTTAAAGGCACAGGAGCAGAGCCAAAAGAAAAGGTTGGCAACCCTAAACTTAATTGCACTTATTAAATCTTTTAATTCTTTTTTGAATCAAGGAGTTTGAGCCAGGAGAGAGATACACATACTAGTTTGGCGTGCAGGCCATGAGTTATTACCATCTGTTTATCTGCACTTGCAAATGTTTGTGGGTTTTCCTACCAAAGCAGATATCAAGAGCTTGCTCCTTTTCACTGAAAAGAGGTGAGTTTTTTCTTTAAAAAAAGAGATTGCAGACACACGTTACAAAAGAAGATTGTTCCTTTCAACTTGCACGTATAAAAGAAATCCATTGCTGTCGTACATGTGCAGGAGTCACGTGGTCTACCCCACTAGACAGGTTTGAGGCTTGCACATATATCCAAATGTCAGAACGTCCCAGAATTGCATCCATGTCAAGCCATGCCTTCGGCCTACACTTGAGGAGCTTTTATTAACACTTCAGTCTCTTTTGCACAAACAAACAAAGCCGATCAATCAGATTATGCAGTCACAGCTTTGCCCCGGGCAGACAACAATCTCAAT
The DNA here is from genome assembly GCA_026170595.1 of Plestiodon gilberti rubricaudatus. Classification (NCBI taxonomy): domain Eukaryota; kingdom Metazoa; phylum Chordata; class Lepidosauria; order Squamata; family Scincidae; genus Plestiodon; species Plestiodon gilberti. The sequence continues at coordinate 11,451,271 of JANXHW010000001.1, forward strand.
GCAAACTGAGAAGCGCGAATGCACACAATACAAACACACACAGAGTACTGTCATTCGTTTTAGTCTCAGTATTGTTGTTGCTTTAAAACATGTTAACAAAAGATCACAGAACAGAGAACACCACATTCCATCACATTTACACTTACTTATTTTGTTTAATAGCTACTGTTTTCTGTACAGTAGCTCCAATCTTCATTCCAATGGATAGTGGAATGAATGATCGACAGGACTTTTAAACACAGCCCTTTTATTTTCTCATGAACCATGGAATGAGGGGGTGATTCACAGAACCCAGAAATGGGATTGAGGGTAAGTATGCTGAGTCTAGACAAAATCGACATTCTATGATTGTTTCAGTATGTCCAATATTTCAACAGAGTTGGTATTTTTGGACTGAACCACCATTGCAGTTGCACCATTGTATAAACTTAAGACTGAAACTTAAACTGAAACTGGCTGTTATCTATGAATGCACAGAAAGGGGAGAACAAGACGGTGCTCAATGATTCTGCCTTTCCCTTCCAATCTCTACATGTTCTTCCAAAGATCTGAATGGCAGGCCCTGTATGCTGAAGATTCTGTCTTTCTGTAGGGTGAAGAGAGCCCCCAGGTGTATTTGACCAGGTACGGCTTCCCTCAACACAGGTGGAGATGGTCCTGAACGACTCAACTACTACGGGGAGTTGAGACAACACCAGAGCTATGGATGGCCACTTCGAGGTGAACCTCAGAAGCTCAACATAGGTGAACATGGGTCGATTGTACTGAATCAGACCATTGATCCATCTCGGTCAGTATCACCTCTAGCATTTCAGACAGGGTCCTCCTAGAGATGCCAGGGATCAAAACTGGGACCCTGTGCATGCAAAGTATGTGCTCCACCACTGAGCTTTGGCTCCTTCCTAAGCCCAGAAACCAGCCACACCACTAGGATGTTGGTTCACAAGCTGGTGCCTAGCCCAGATGCAAGAAGGACTCAGGCCCCAACAGTGGCGTTGCTGAAGGTGGCGCGGAACGCTAAGTTCCGCACCACTCTGACCCTCCGTTACTCCGGTGCACGAGTCTCCTGTGCGTTGCCTTCACTCCACTGAGTGGCTCCGACGGCGAGGGGGCGGGGCCGCCTCGTGCACCGGAGTAATGGAGGGTCAGAGTGTTCCACCCCACCTTCAGCGATGCCACTGGGCCCCAATCCTACTGAGGCCTTGCACTGCCAAAAATTGAATTCTGGCAGCACAAGGTCCTTTACAGTGGTGTGAAAGCTGGGCTGCTGTCGTGCGCTGCCGGGCCGCTGCCACAAATGGCAAAAGGCATGGGGTGCACAGCAACGGCTCCAGGAGGCTCTGTAGTCACTGGTCAATTGGCAGCGGGGCAGAAGGGGGAGGTTCAGGGGTGGTCTGAGGTGGAGAGGGGGACCTTGGCAACAAATGCACACACCAGATCCTATCCCCCATTTCTCAACCTGCTCCGCCCCTTTCTCTCTTTGGTCGTATACCAGCCATATAACTGGCATGAGTACAAGGAGAACCATAGTAAGCCATCAGGGGGCCTATGCAGAGGTAAGTAAAAATATTTTTACTTACCTCTGGCAGGCCTCCTGATTGCCCCACCCACCACTGGATGCAGCATGCACTCCACCAGCACCTGCACTGGTGCTGACGGCAGGGGATGGGATTGGGCAGTTGGTTGCTCAGGTAACAGAATGTATAAAGGAACAACATGGCTGAGGAAATGGAAAGGAAATACCTCTACACTTTGAAATCCAGATGCAAGATGTTCTGATGAAGCAGGACCCTCAACTTCAATATTAGCAGGGAACGAAAGCATCAGTTGAATATTTCCAGATCAAAATACCTAATTTAAGGCTACGTACATTTATGCGGAGTTCAGCATGAGTTCTGGATGTGCTAGATTGGTTTCAATCTATGGTATATCCACCACCCTCTTCGTTCACAACGTACATCTATTGAAATAGACCCTGGCTTCTGGAAGTTGCTACAGCAATGAACTAGCTATAGCCCAAGTCCAGCTCCTCATCGATGTTGCAGTGTGCACAATGAGTTCTCACTGAGCACAAATGTCTCTATTAAGTTGTCTGGAGAAATACCAGTCTGTGCAATGACAATGCGTGCGTGGAGCTCTCCAGACATTGCAGTGAACCGGAAAGTCCTTGTACATATACAGTAAGAATTTCACACGTGCATCAAAGAGCTCTGGGCTGGAAGACCTATATTTAAGCACACATTGTCTTCTTCCTGAACTTTTCCATTCACAATATCCTGTTATGTATATAACTAGCACTTGGCTGATTAATATTTACTAAACCACAGCCTAATATTTGAGATTTCTTCATGTCAAACAACTACTAATTGGTGAGCCAGTCAAGCAGTCTGCTACACTCAGGATCATCTGTGAGAACGTCCTGGCACGCAGATCACGCCGGTGCAAACTGTGACATGTTCTCAAGGGTTTACTCCACACTTCCTGTATCATGCAGGGTCCTCTGCTGCCTCCATTAAATGTGCACAGTTGAATGACTGCAGTTTGAACTTTCATAGTGCCTGACAATCCTTTTCCATTCTGAAATTATTCTCTCTGTTGTATGCAGGTTTTCATGGCTTGTTACGATTTGCAGCGAGATCGGAGGTATGGGTAAAGAAGCCATGTCAAAAGTTTTTGTTGAAGAGACCAATAAAATTTTATTATTACCAAAAGCCTGTTGAAATTCATTAAGCGCAAAGACTCCAGCGTATTGAAGAAAAGAGGGGCGCATAGCATTATCAGACAGACAGGAAAAATAAAAGTCCACAGTCCACTTGCGACGTTTCTCCCCGCTCCAGGGGTTTTCTCAAGCAATCCTGGCCGTAGCCAGTAAATGTTTCTGATCCACCTAAAAGAACTTACCCGGCGCCGGCAGCTCTTGGCTCACGAAATCTTGCAAGATTCAAGATGTCGGCGCCCAAATCTCGTGAGGGCATCATGCCCTCATGAGATTTGGGCGCTGACATCTTGGATCTCACGAGATTTCATGAGCCAACATGCCGGCGCCCGGGTAAGTTACCAAATTTTCAAAATGGCGGCGGCGGCAATCCGCGATCGTGGCATACCTTCCGGGATGCCGGGACCCAAGCCCGAAATCCGGGAGTGTCCCAGGCATTCCAGGATGTATGGCAAGCGTACTCAAAACAAAACTGCAGCTGAAGCATATAACCTTCCTCTGTTAACTCTTTACACAGTTAAAGATAGGCCCAATCATCATATCCCCCACTGGTGTGTAGGGAGCATGTCACTGCAGTAGTCATTGTAACCTGCACACTGGCAAGGGACCAGGCTGACTGGGAGAGATAGGTAAAGAAAAAATTGTACATAACTCTCTGGCCGCTACCTAGTCCCCTATGCACCTACTCAGTTCTATGCCAGCTCTTTTGCGCACATAGATCTATTATGCAACAGGGGGGAGTGTCAAACCTCAGATGGGGTATAGGATTTGGTGGCTGCCAGTGCCGCCAAGATCCACCCCAATCCACCCCATTCCAGCCCAATCTTGCCACAAACCAGCAAAGCCATAGTGGCGGCCAGTTTTGCTTTGCACTGGGTTTTGCACTGGCGGCAGCAGGAGAGGCTGCCATGACAGCAGACTGCACAGTATGCTGGCGGACCTTGGGATCCACTAGCATACCATGGAGATAGGATTGGACTGAGAACCAACTCATAAAGCCTTTGAACATTCCAGAAAAATGTTCAGGATCGCACTTCAATACGTATCCTAATAGGAGGAGGTCAGGAAGAGTGAGTATTTAACAAATGATGTTGGCTTATATTAAAATTTCCACCTTCACAACAGGAATTACAGTATGTACTGTTGATGCTGATATTCATACAATCTCCGATTTAGGGTTGAAACTGGAGAGTCTTGAACAGTAGTTTGTGGAATTTTCTGAGTAGCTGGGACCCCTTGTGCCAGCAGAGGTCTCATTCCATCCGTGGAGGGAGTTTTTGATCACAGAGGGTGCTCCTCAGAGTTGCGCCCCGTGCTAGTACCGTGCGCCCCGTGCTAGTACCATGTTTACAAACCGGAGCGAGGAGGCCCCGCCCCTTGCTGTCGGAGCCATTCCGCGCAGCAAAGGCTTATGGGCAGGAGACTAATTTGGATGCAACCCCCCTGTATGTCCAATTCTATCTTATTTACTTTCTGCTAGGCAAAACAACACACACACACACGCACGCACGCATGCACACACACACACACACACACACACACACACACACACACACACACACACACACACACACACCATCCATGGGCAACTGCTATCTGTATGTGGATTTATGCATCACCCCTTTACATTGAAATAAACAAAAGAAAATAAGGAGCAGAAGTTCCACAAGCAGCACATGGTAACCCTTCCTGCTTCAAAGGCTGCTCCTGACAAAAGCACCTAATTCTGAATAGGATTTTTTTAAAAATAATTTTTACCCCACCTTTCTCCCGATAAGGGCAATTAAAACGGCTTACAATTAAAACATGTTAAAATACATAATAGAATGCAATACAATAAAAACAATTAAAACAGGTATTTAAAACAATTAAAACAAACAAACCCAGTGGGTCACCTTATGATTGCATTTATTAAAAAGCCAGCCCACCATGTTAGCCATGAAACACCAACCTGAATAAAAATGTCTTGAGGCCCTGCCAAAAGGTCTCTAAGGGAGCTGTTTTAATTCCAGGGGCAGAGAATTACATAGTTGGGGCGCCACCGCCGAGAAGGCCCTATTCTTCACCGCTGTCCCCCTCACCTCCGTCAATGGCGGCACAGTTAACAGGGGCCCCCCTGACGACCTCAGAGTATGGGTCAGATTATAAGGTAGGAGGCGGTCCCTCAAATACCCTGGTCCCAAGCCGTAAAGGGCTTTTAAAATCAAAACTAGCACTTTGAATTGTGCCCGAAAACGAACCGGCAGCCAGTGTAGCCGCCAAGCAACAGCCCGACTGAGTCAAACCAACAAGCCCCGGCAACCACCTGGGCAGCCGCATTCTGCACTAGTTGCAATTTCCGAACAGTCTTCAATGCGTAGAGCGCATTGCAGTAATCTAATCTAGATGTAAGTAGGGCCATCTAGATGGGTCACTGTGGCCAGGTCTGCACGATCCAAGTACGGTCGCAGCTGGCGCACCAGCCAAAGCTGGGCAAAAGCCCCCCTGGCCACAGCTGCCACCTGGGAATCCAGGAGCAGCTGCGCATCCAGGAGAACCCCCAAGCTGCGGACCTGCTCCTTCAGAGGGAGTACAACCCCATTCAGAGCAGGACGATGATCCAGTACCTGAGTCGTAGACTTCTGGACCATAAAAACCTCTGTTTTATCAGGATTTAATTTCAGCTTGTTTGCCCCCATCCAGCTCCCAACTGCCTCCAGACAACGATTCAGGACATCGACTGCCCCCTTGGAGTCAGGTGGAAAGGAGAGAAAGGTCTGGGTGTCATCAGCATACTGATGACTCCCTACCCCAACCCCCCAGATGACCTCTCCCAGCGACTTCATATAGATATTAAACAGCATTAAATGCAGCTGTAAGTTTCTGACACAATGGAAACCTGATTCATGTCCAGATCACCTGAGTTAAACAGAGAAGCAATACAGAGAACGAGCCTTTCGTAAGCCCGTTCTACATGCATTACAAGGAAGCAAGTCCCCATGACTTTAAGGAGTATTCAGCATGTAGGCTTCACTATATATCCACAAGGGTCAGTGTAAGGCTTCTATACTTGCCAACCCCTGAGCAAGCCCCCTTGACCTCAATGGGTCCTACTTCCGTGCAGACATGCACAGGACCACATGGAGCCACTATAGTGGGCCCGGGGCCCGGGGGGATGCAATGCCCCCTGGTGACAACTGTGATCTCATCACAAGGAGGAGCCACCACGGGGGGGGGGGATGTTCGCTCAGCAGCTGCTTTTTTGCAGCCGGAGCAGAAACATGCCAAAAACGGCACGTTTTGTTGACCCTCTCACCTGCCCCAGTTCCTAGAAGGCTTCAAATGAAACCTTCTGGGAGTGGAGGGGACGGGGTAGCAAAGCAAATGACATGGGGATCTTATTTATTAAATACGATTCAAACCTGCTGTAAATATCAACAAATATGCTAACAAGAGGGCAAACTTGTTGGTATGAATCCCTTGCCAGATTTGCGTCTCCAATAAGACTTCTCTGACCCAGCAGCCTCTTCTCACTACACTATTTTTTTTTATACCTTATACTCATTCTCACTGGCTTACTTAGTGCCTTTGTATCTGCATTCAGCTCCAGGGAGCCTTTTGCTTCAGTTCCTCTTTTTTTGTACAAAAAATCCTGCCATGTCAGCGGCTATAGTCTACGTTCATCCGCCTTCCCGTGCAACTTCTTTCCCCCGATTTGCTCTACTTTCAGAGGCTAGACGCTAACACACAATGCATTATTTAAATCCGTCTCACTCTCGAAGCATTTTGATGGAGTCTTTAAAACGGCCATATTCTGAGTGATGATTTCAGCTGCTTCCTGAGATTGTTTATTTAAATGAAATGTTTCGACAGTAACAGGCACTTTTCGAGGAAAGGCACTGCTGTAATTTTGTGACAATCTCCTCAAATGTTTTCACAGTAAGGTTACGTGATGCTTCCATTGGCATTTATAGATTTGATTGGGTTATGGATAAGATGAAGCATCTTTTCTTCTTTAAAAGACCCTCCTATTAAGAAAAGCTTTCAGTGCTTTAAGTAGGGATGAGTGGATTTTGCCCATTCCTTTAGTGTTCTGAGGGTATGATCTACCTTGTGTTCCTCTAATGCTGAATTCTGGTTTGTGTTCCAGTAATGCTGAAAATTAGGAGAATTTTGAAAATTCCCTTTACTAAATACATTTGCAGATTGTCACGTGACCAAATTTCCCAATTGAAAATCAGCATATTGCCAGGCAAACGCCATCGTTTAAAACTTGTATTCAAATTTACCAAGTTGTTATAACAACTTTACGTTTTGCCCCAAACATATGAGTCTCCAGGGCTCAGTATCAATCCCAGGGTGATGACTGGAAGCAATCCTGGAGATTTTAAAAGGGCTGCCAGGAATTTCCTGCATTACCAGCACAATCCTAACCAACTTTCCCAGGCGGGTGCAGTCACAAAGCAGCCCCGAGGTAAGGGAACAAATGTTCCCTCACCTTGAAGAGGCCTCCATGACTGCCCCTGCACTGCAAAATACAGTGTGTGTGCGCCCTGTTGGCACTGCTACACCGGCGCTGGAAAGTTGGTTAGGATTGTGCTATCCATCATGGTACAAAAAATGTCTCCAAGAATAACCCAATCCTATCCTTAGAGCCCAAACCTATCTCCCCCCTCCTGCCAATGCAACTGTGCCAAAATGGCACATTCTCTATCCTTTGAGGGGGGAAGATCGGGAGGCTTCAGAGGGGAAGAGAATTATTTCCGAGGACTGGACAGGGGGAGTGCGTCCCTGTTGGTTCTGCTGGACCTCTCAGCGGCTTTCGACACCATCAACCATGGTGTCCTTCTGGGCCGATTGGCCGAGCTGGGGGTCGGGGGCACCGTTCTGCGGTGGTTCCGCTCCTACTTGGCAGATAGGTCCCAGATGGTGGTGCTGGGGGACGCCTGTTCGGCACCCTGGCCCTTGAGGTGTGGGGTGCCACAGGGTTCCATCTTGTCCCCCATGCTATTTAACATCTACATGAAACCGCTGGGAGAGGTCATCCGGGGATTTGGAGTGGGGTGCTATCAATATGCTGATGACACCCAGCTCCATCTCTCCTTTCCACCTGATTCCAGGGTGGCTGTTGAGGTTCTGGAGCGCTGCCTGGAGGCAGTGGGGACCTGGATGAGGGCTAATAAGCTGAAACTAAACCCGGACAAGACAGAGGTTCTCCTGGTCCGGAAATCCACGATGCAGGTGCTAGAGTATCGTCCTGCTCTGAAGGGGGTTGCACTCCCTCTAAAGGAGCAGGTCCACAGCTTGGGGGTCTGCCTGGATCTGCAGCTGCTCCTGGATTCCCAGGTGGCAGCTGTGGCCAGGGGGGCCTTTGCCCAGCTTCGGCTGGTGCGCCAGCTGCGACCATACTTGGATCATGCAGACCTGACCACGGTGATCCATGCCACGGTGACATCGCGATTAGATTATTGTAACGCGCTCTACGTGGGGCTGCCCTTGAAGACGGTTCGGAAACTGCAATTAGTGCAGAATGCGGCGGCCCGTGTGGTTACTGGGGGTAGGTGGTTAGACTCTGTCGGGCCGCTTCTTCAGCGGCTGCACTGGCTGCCAATTCGTTTCTGGGCCCAATTCAAGGTGCTGGTTTTGACCTTTAAAACCCTATACGGCCTGGGGCCAGGATATCTGAGAGACCGCCTACTTCCATATATTCCGGCTCGTCTCCTTAGGTAATCAGAGAAGGCCCTTTTGAGGGTACCGTCGCTCAGGGAGGTGCGAGGGGCGGTGGCCAGAAATAGGGCCTTCTCAGTAGTGGCACCAACCCTATGGAATTCCCTCCCTCTTGATTTACGTACTGCTCCCTCCTTGGAGACCTTCCGGCGAGGCCTGAAAATTTTCCTGTTTAAGGAGGCCTTCTGAGTCCTTGCCTTTTTTAACATCCTGCACAGGTGGAGTGCTGCTGCTTTTTTATGCTTCTGTTTTAATTGTAATTTCATGTGTTTTTATTAATTTTAGATGATGTTTTTACTAGCTTTTGTGGATTGTTTTTATTATTTTAAATGTGATTATTTGTTGTATTTGTTGTATTTGTATCCCATGTTGTAAGCCGCCTTGGGTCCCTTCGGGGAGAAAGGCGGGGTAAAAATATTGTAAATAAATAAATAAATAAATAAATAAAATTTCCCCTTACCCCTCTGTAAGCCTCCCACTCCACAATGGGTCTTTTTAGACCTGTGCCAGCTCTATAGCTGGTGCAACTCCAAGGAGATGGAGAAGAAAGGTGCTGAGAGGTTTGAAAAAGAGGCACATGGTAATTTGTCCTAAGTGACTTGGGACCAGATGGGAGAGGGCCCACTCTGTGGTCATGCGAGGCTCTGGAACGTCCTCCCTAGTTGACTGGCTAATCTTGCCCCTTTTCTGCTAATTTTTCACAGCCCTGTAAAAACATTGTTATACTGGCAGGCTTTTAACACGCCTAATGGCTGATGTTTTCTATCTGCTGTCAAACTGCCTCTTAGATTGCTTTAATTGTTGTTTTTTACTGTCATGTTTTAATTTTCGGTGGCTGTCTTGAGTGTTATTTTTAATATTTAAATACCAGAAAGGGAAGGTATCAATATTGATAAATAAACAAACATCCAATGCATCCATCATGAAGTCTCCCTCAACATACTCCCTTTTATTATTGTCAGGTTTTCAAAGAAATCATGTTGGCGGATGATATTTTTGAAACAGAAGGAAATCGCTTTCATTGATTCATAGGCAACGGCTGTTCAAACCCATTCATCCTGGACGGACAATGGACACAATCTTGTGAAGGTGGAACTATTTAGCAATCGCTGTAAAGCAGAGGTTCCCATCCTGTGGTACGTATACCCCTGGTGGTACTTTGTGTGACCACCGGTGGTATGTGGCAGGCTGGTCCCTATCTGGTTTTCCAATCTAGAATTCAGTGTTGCTAATTGTTGCTCTGGTCTCACATGTGGAACACTGATCCCAAGGCCTCTTATCTGTGACAGATAGTAAGCAGCTGCTAGAATGTCTCTTATCTGCAGTTCCGTCTCTCTCTCAGCTGCTTCTGCCTCTTATCTCCAATCTGTACTGTTCCGTATTGCTCACTGTATATACAGCATTGAACCACTAGGTGGCGCAGGCAAAAAGGAGCAGGCAAGAACCAGCTGGCAAGTCTTTTATTTCCTGTTTCTTTTCTTTCTATTTTATTACTGTATTTGAGCAAGCTGCTCAAATTGCTATAGTTGAGCTGTATCTGAGCAAGCTGTTGTCACGCTGCACATATTTGTAGAGATTCAATTTTTAGAGATTCAAAACAATAGGTATGAGTGGTGGTGGTGGTGGTGGTGGTGGTGGTGGGAAAGCAATGAAATGTAATTGTCCTGGGGAAAGATAGCCCAAAAAACAGAGAGACTGAAAACTGAGGATGCATGATATTCTACTCCTGAAGTGAAGCCTATATATCTGCTCTTTGGGATAAGCTTCCAAAGCAGGAAGTGGATCTGTGAATACTACTGTTTGGGAAAAACAAAAACCTCAGAGGCTTAATTGCTGCATTTGCTGACACAATCCCCTATCTAGTGCATATATTTATTTAATTTAAATAATATAAATTTATTTATTGATGCAGGTGGTACTTCAGAAAATTTGACTGTGACAGGTGGTACACCTGGCGACAAAGGTTGGGAACCCCTGCTGTAAAGCTAACTCATTTCTTCTTCCCCTTTAGCATTACATTTAAAAAGACTTGTTTCAAATTATCCCCTCTTGCATCCTTCAGTCTGGTCTCTGCTGAATGAAAACTGATGATCAAAAAGCAAGGAAATGTCAAGCAAACCGGAATGGATTCTGCGAGACTGACTGCCAAGTGAAATTTCTTGGTCTTCAATTCACCACGAGCCGTATCAGAGTCTGGTAACATAAGTTGGTGGGAACATGGGATTGTGCTTTGAAGAAGCCTGCAGAAGCACATCACCATCACAAAAAGGAAAAAAAAATCTGAAAAGCAGTAGATCAAACGCAACCAATTTAGGGACAAACTACATGTGTTATGAAAAGTGCCGTCACATTGAATCCCAACCTGTATTTACATGAAAGGAAGACAGTCCATTCATACAAGAGATTTGTACTTGAGGTTTGGGAGATGCTTGGGGGCAGATTTTCAGGGGGCACAGAGGGCAGCAGAAGGAAGGGGGATTAATAAAAATCACCCCCTCGTGTAAATGGAGTCTGTAGTAATGTACTAGTTGGGAGCCAACCCACTGTGTTCTTTTCTTCTTTAAAAATGGCGACCGAGGTGGTGGTGCAGGGAGTGAATCCAGGTTGTCATCATGGAGGCTTTTTTAACCCATTCCGCTTGCACTGCACGTTTGACTACAATTGCACTCTAGTGTTGCTGTTTGCCTCAAGAGAAAAGCTGTAACTAATGCTGAATCACTAGTGTCTCTCTCTCTTTCTCTCTCTCTCTCTCTCTCTGGATGGAGTGGGGGGTGTTGAACCAGAATCACAGTAGCAGTCCCGATCCTCAATCTCTGCGCCTTCAACTGAAGGGCTGAGCGGAGCTGCTCTGTGCCCATTCACTTCTGCAGGAGAAAAGGAGACAGCAAACAGATAACAATCGAAACAGTGAAGTTTGAACACTCTCTCCATTAGCCGTCTGTGTCAGGGGTTTAATGAGTCTATAGGTACTTATAAGAAAAATTTCAAAATGGCTTGTAAATTGCATGAAAGGTACTTTAGTGGGCTTTCTTCCTGTTCACGAAGAGCAGGCGGGAATTCAGTGTCTCATCATTTAGCCGTTCGTTCAAATTGCCCTCAAATAGTGCTTGCTGGCCCCTTTCGTCTCTCAGCTTACATAACATCTGGCACTTCTGGGTTGTGTTCCTGTTGGCCAAGCATGGGGTTAATGATTTGATCTCTTTAATCCTTCGTTGGAGTCATGGCTGTTATTTTTCAGAGTGGTGAGAGGGAAGTAAAAAGGGAGGGACTTCTAGTTGTAATATCCTGTGCATATGTATTTGATGAGATTTTTAAAAGGCAGGAAGAGGAGCCGGGCTGCAGCCGAGCTCACCTTGTATTTGATTGTACAGCTCCTATTATAATGGGCCAGTTTGAATCGCCTCCACTCAAAATGTCCTTGACAAACAGATTTGCTGGGAATAAGCCAGGCTGTTGGCATCAGATGGGCCATGTCTGTCTCTCCCTTTGTGGTAAAAGCAGGGTAATTATAATCACACTGCCTTCCAACAAGAGTTAGGTGAATTATTATGGCTTGCGTTGGTATTGTTTTTAAGAGAAAACCTGGTTAATATACATGAAAATCAAAATTCTGAGTAACAGGCATTGGAGACAAACAAACTGGAAGGGCCACTGTTGTGGGCTTCATACAAACAGCTGGGTCATTTCAAAGGTCCTTGTAGCCAATGTTCCTACATCACAGGAAATACTGTACTGATGAAAGACAGGGCTCGTAGGAGTACGGATTCAAACCCACACCTCCAGACCTCCAGATACTGCAACTTTAACACAGTGCCTTTAAGTACTCAGCCATCCTGAAAGCTTCCTGGAGGCTGTTTGCCCCAAGAGAAAAGCTGTAACTTGGAAAAGGCTGGATACATGGTGGCAGTAGAACACGAGAGGGGTCCTTGTTCTGAAACAGCATACTGTTGGATAAGAAGAGCATGGCTCTTCTTAGGAACATTATAAAGAACATCCAATCGTATCTTGCATGCAGGCTTATTCTTATATTACCTTTGCTGGAATGGGAGCCGTTGCATCTGGGCTGCTTCCCACACCATCTGGTAATATCACTTTAGAAGAGCCATGTTTCAGATTTTTGCCATGTCAGCATTGCTCCACTTTCTGGAAATTGGAGGAGTGCGGCAATCAGAAGTTGCTAAGCCAGACTGGGTTTCTCTTACAGAATCTTGGATGTCCACATTTTCTGAGAGGAATGAGAAAGACCTGCAAAAGGTAATGTCAGAAGAAAGCCACATCTAAAAGAATGGTATGCTGGGTTAACTATGCTGCTATCGACACAAGAGCTTGGTGTGCATAAGAATATAAGAAGAGCCCTGCTGGATCAGGCCAAGGGCCCATCTAGTCCAGCTTCCTGTATCTCACAGTGGCCCCACCAGATGCCTCCGAGAGCACTCAAGACAACAAGATAACCTGTTTCCCGTTGCCACTCCCTTGCACCTGGCATTCAGAGACAGACTACCTCTAAAACACACAGGTTGCATGTAGTCATCATGACTTCTAACCTGTGGTGGACTTTCCCTCCATAAATCTGTCCAATCCCCCTTTAAAAGCATCAATGCCAGGTGCCCTCACTACATCCTGCGGCAAGGAATTGCCACATGCAGAACTGCCCACCATGTGCCACTATGTTCATTTCAGCGGATGGAGCCCTGACATCCCTGTGCATTTACAAAATGCATCCCTTCATTGGAGTAGATGGAGCAACCCAGACAGCAAGAGTTCAATCTTTGCAAGTAGCATACATAGGGCCTGGATTGAGGCCATTTAGGGAGGGTTTTTTGGAGAGTTTTCCAAAGACGGAAGAGCTGGTTCCAAAGAAGGAAGAACCATGGGTGGAACTGAACTAGGGCAAACCTCCCACTGAAGAGGAATTTAATGCAGATGGCAGGACATAAACAGAGGCTAGCACAATGGCTTAAAGCCTTTATGTTGCCATCATTCTTCAAACAGCAAACATGTAACAGTAAGCTAACATTGCAGTTATCAAAGGCTATTACTCAGGCACAAATAGCAGATGCTACTCAGTAATCATCCATATCCTTTTTCCAGATTATCCACAGTATGTGGATACCTCTGGATTCAGTTGATGACGAGGCACGAGGGCACCCAAAGTTAGGGTCTCTAACAACACTATGAAGCTCATAGCACTGCCAAAAGCTGGTGTAGAGTCAACGGATCCACCCAACTCCTCCCCACACAGACGTCTGCCCCTAAGCAGATCTAGAGCTACCACATTCATACTACACTCAAATCTAGGAGATTGACCCAGAAACCAAAGCTCATGTGTACATATTAGGAAGGTGGAGGTAGGTAGGTAGGAGGAGGAGGCTAGAACCATAAGAAAAGCTGTGCTGGATCAGGCCAAAGGGCCACCTGCTCCAGCAGGTTTCTGGTAAGCCCACAAGCAGGAGAGAAAGGCAGACATCTCTCTCACCATTAATGTCCTGCAACGCCAGTTCAGAAGCATACTGTGGTAGAGGCAGCACAAAGTCCTCATGACTAGTAGCCATTGACAGACCTCTCCTCTGTGAATGTCTCTAATCTCATTATAAAGCCATCCAAGTTACATCACCACATTTTCTAGCAGCAAATTCCACAAACTATTTATGCACTGTGTGAAGAACGACCTCTTTTCGTCCAATCTCCCACCAGTCAATTGAATTGGCTGCTCCCCTGTTTCTAGTCCCATGAGAGAGGGAGAAAAACGTCTCCACATCATGCGTAATTTTATGCCTCAATCATGCCCCCCTTTTTATAAGCTAAAAAGCCCCAAATGCTGTACACTTACCTTGTAAGGAAGGTGTTCCAGCCCTCAGATCAGTTTGATTTCCCTCCTTTGCACCTTCTCCACCTCTACAATATCTTTCTTGAGGTGTGTGGTGACCTGCACATAGTATTCGAGATGTGGCCACACCATAGATTTCTATTGGGGCAATGTAATATTAGCAGTCTTATTTGTGATCCCTTTCCTAATGAAAGGAGTAATTTGGACTAGGCAAACGTTGTGAGGGAGTTGAGCAAAGCCAAGATAGCCTATGTAGTTTTCTACTTTTGTTCTTGTCAAAATCATCTTTCTGTTTCAGTCTGCTTTCTAGTGCCATCTCTATTGGAGGAATGCATAAACCTTAGGGGGTTCAAGTAGCAGAGTAGCAGCGCAAGAAAGCCTTATTCCTATAACCAGCAGAGTTATCCCAAACACCCAGGCTAGCAAGCTATCAATAAAAGAGACACGGAGGCAGAGGCTTGTATAGTTGAAAGAAAAATAGTTTACTTACAGTTCAATTTCATATTGTACAGCTTCTGGTTATGACCAGAGTTAGACTAAACTTAAACGGACGGTTTACCCCTGAAGCTAGTACACCCGGCATGGCAAAGCATGCTAGAAGATGGCCGCTAGGCTGGAGAGCCTAGGGAAACACAACCTTCCTCTTTGGGAGTCTGGAGACAGAGAGAGCCCACATGGCCAGGAAAGAGGAAGTTGGGAAAGGGTCAGGGTCACGCCCCTTCCAGGGCATAGAGAGGGCCAGGTGAAAAGGTCTTTTACAGGTGAAAGGAACACACACCGCCCTCCAGTGTCCTTGCAGACAAAACGTTGCTCAAATCCCAACAATCTCCAAAGTTTTCAACTTTTCATCCAGGTCCTAGACATCAATAACAGCTCCGGAAAAGCTGAGCAAAATCCCTCTCGAAAACTGCAGCCCCTGAGCTGTTGGTCCCTGGGGCAGCTCCTCCAGGATGCTCGGAGCAAGGGAAATGTCTAAGCAAGGTTGGGAAATTTCTGGAGCTGGGTCCTGCCTAAACTGTCATTAGTGTCCAGAATGGACTAAAACAGAGAGGAACACTTAGTACTGGCTAGACACTGGTGTCCTGGCAGGGACAGTTTTCTTGCAGTCACAGCGCAATCCTGAGTCTTCTGCCTGTGCTGGAATGAGCATTCCGGTGCCGGGAGACATTGTGAACATGCCGTAAAGCACGTTCGGGATGACTCGTGAGCAAGGAAGGCCAGCGCAGAGACTGGCCTCCCTTGCTCCGCTGCCGGAGACCCCGAACGGCCGCCGCCGAACCCAGGTAAGGATCCGGTGGGTACGGGGACGTTTCTCTGGGTGGGGGAGGCGGGCCATTGGCCCAGTCGGCCCGGGAGGGGCGGAGGATGGCCTCGGCCATATCCTGGCCCCTGCCGGGCGGCTGGGTCGTTACACAATCGCTGGCAGAAATCCAAGGAGGCTGGTCGGGCCGGCCTGCGTTTACACTCGGGGAAGGGGACGAGCATCCCCTTGCACAGGATCCGCCGGGCAGCCCTGGGCCACTGGCCAGATCCTTACTTAGGATTGCGCTGCACGTCTCTGCATCTCTTCTCCATTTGATCAGAGGGGCAGGTGCATGAAACACCTGTCCTGCATGCATGTAGCTGCCTTCTCCTCTTGATCCATCTTGCTCAGCATTATCTACACTGCCTGGCAGTTGCTCTCCAGGGTTCCAGAGAGAGGTCTTTCTCAGTCCAGCCTGCAGATGCCAGGAATTGAAGCTGAGACTTTAGCACGCAAAGCACATGCTCATCTATTGAGTATGATTCATGATTACTCCTCCCTGACCAAGCCTGGCAACTCTTGGGCTGGAGGGTCAATGACTGAAGCAGCACTTCTTAGTCCCTCTATCAGCTGCCAGTTCCTAGAAGGGCCCAGCAGGTCTTGCTGACACTTGCACATTCAGTTCACCCACAAGCCAAGCTTGGCTCGAGCCAAGGAGGTTCTGGGGTTGAACATGTGCAATATCAATAGCTGTGCAATAGCAATAGCAAACCACTGGGTCACGATGAGGGAGGTCCACATGAGCCAATCCCATTGGCTGTGGTTATCCCAGTGGTTGGAACTCACTGTGTTATAACACTGGGAATCCCTTGTATGATTATCATAAAAGGTACACCGTTTCATTCATGAGGATTAAGGGGAGAAAGATCTCTATTTAGTTTGCATGCAGTTTAGCTGATTTTACCTACTGGGCCATATTCCTCAGCTTTATTACTATGGTTTATCTTCTTAAGGAATTACCTCCTGCTATTTTTCAAAAGATGTTTCAAAAGATAGGGAATATTACTGTCTACTAAAGATTGTGCTCAGAAGCAGCAGTTCATACAGTGTTCAGTGGCTGGTTGCTTCTCAGGGCAGGTTATCAGGAGCATATTGGCTGGTGTTGAACCATCAACACTCAGAAGCATCACTGGGGGGGCGGTGGGTGGTGGGCCCCCAAGAGACAAGCGGAGGGGTGACAACCATGCCACTTCAGTGGCGGGAACAGTGGGCGGTGGAGACGGCACTGGGTTTGGTCCACCCACCTGCCCTGCATCTAAGAAGGGATTTGCAGTGGCGCTGATGGTGACATCACTTCTGGTGGTGACATCACGGGGGGCAGCATCATAAGAACATAAGAACATAAGAAGAGCCCTGCTGGATCAGGCCAAAGGCCCATCTAGTCCAGCTTCCTGTATCACACAGTGGCCCCACCAGATGTCTCAGGGAGCACAAGACAACAAGATACTTGTATCCTGTCGCCACTCCCTTGTACCTGGCACAAAGAAAACCTACTCCTACAACCAGGAGTTTGCTTATCCCCATCATGGCTTGTAAGCTGTGATGGACTTTTCCTCCATAAATTTGTCCAATCCCCTTTTAAAGGCATCCAGGCCAGGTGCCATCACCACCTCCTGTGGCAAGGAGTTCCACAAACTGATTACACGCTGGGTAAAGAAATATTTTCTTTTGTCTGTTTTAATACTCCCTCCACTCAATTTGAGTGGATGTCCCCTAGTTCTAGTGTTGTGTGAGAGGGAAAAGAACTTCTCTCTATCCACTCTCTCCATCCCATGCATAATTTTATACTTCTCAATCATGTCCTCCCTCAACCGCCTTTTTTCTAGACTGAAGAGCCCTTTTCAAGACCAATTCGTGATCCTGGTTGCATTTACCTTTAAAACTCTTAATGGCAAGAACAATCTCTTTTCCATGTCCCACCATGTATCTAAGATCTGCTAAGAGTGTACCCTCTGTCTAAAGTCCTTATGACAAGGGTGTACAGAGAGACATTCTCAGAACTGCCAGAAAAGTAGACACTCCTTTCCCTTAGAAACACATCAAAGTTGTAGCCCTTGGACACTTTGGAAGTACTATAAAAATTTGTTTTGACTGCCTTCTGTTGACAATGGATTTAGGCAAGATTCCACTGTTCAATTCATAATTAGTTCAAAAAACCCTGATTTTTTTCCTACCCATTCTCCAAGAATGGCATATGTAGGCTTATCTCGTTTTATAACCTCATAACTATTCTGTGATGTACGTATTGGCAGTGAGGTGGGTGGTAGGAAAGAGAACTTGATCCATATTGGCAGAGTTGCATAGTGTACAGATGAGCCTCAAATGATCCTGTGCTTTCCGAATCCTATGGGCATTTTAGAATTCCGCCACCATACAGTAAATGGTGTGCTGCTGCTGAGCACATTGGAGCTGCTGGCGCAAACGGCTGGCATCTCCACATTCCCTCCACTGATGAACCTAGCCCACACCAGAGCAGGTAAGGTGGCAGCGGGGGTGGGCCATGGGCGGTTTTTGGGGGAGGTTCAGGACAGGCATGGAGGAGAGAGAGCAGGGAGTGGTTTGGTTTGGGGCTGGATCCCAGTGGAGCAGCATGAGCCAGGATGCAATCCCCCCCTTTGTTTTTGGCAGCCCACCACACCCCCTTCGTCTCCTCCGACTTATGCCAACAAAATAGCCGACTTGGGTCCAAAGAGACTACTCCACTAGTGCAGCTGCATCATGCTATGGACTGACGGGGGATAAGATTAGGCTGTTAGTGGTATATTCAGAGTGCTTGAGTAACCCAGGAATACCTGGCCTTTATCAATTACCAGTGGCGATCCCCTGGTGGTCCACACAGCTCCCCATCTCATATACCCACACATCATAGTGGCAAGTATGTTTGCTAGCTTCAAAGCGTGGAAGTGATAAATAACTAGTAATGTCATATTTCTGTGTACAACTTGTCTAGTTTCTAAATCCTATGAAAACACAGGGTTTCATGAATAGGAATGATTTGGATACATTCACAGTCACATCTCCACTGTGATCTCAGATTAGCAGGATGGTTAGAAACATGAGCTGTGAGCTAGGAAATCCCCATTTCAAATTTCATCTCAACCTCATTCTGTAATATGAGGACAGCTAGTACAGCACAGTATACCAAATATCACTTTACAGTTTACATATTTTGCATCTTTCCCTCCCCAACTTTGAAAAAAGATGCAGGGACTAGATATGTGTTTGAACCGCAGGAAAGTGCTTTGTGTGCACTTAAAGTTCATTCTTATATTCAACTGTTAAAGGAAAATATTGTACTATAACAAACATTACAGTAAAATGAGATACAAATTCTCATAAAACAATGAACCACCTGCACATCTAAAATTTTGTTATGCATTTGGAGCCTCAAATGCAAAACAAGTCCTCTTTTTCAAAACAACTATTACTATTGGCTGAAAGAAATTGAGACACAGATCTTTCAAGCAAAGAAATTTTCCTTGATATTTAGAACTTGATTCTTTGCATACAGATCACTGAAATAAGATAGAATTTCATCAACTCTTTCTGAATAGATAGAGAATTTTAAATTATAGGGGATATTTCTGAATGATCCATCTTGAACCACAACAAATAACTTTTGAAATCACGGAAAAGTCAACACACTCATATTTAGAGATTTGGTGAGGATCAATAAACAACTCTCATGCTCATAAGAACATTTGATCATATAATACTTTGGGACTGTTTTCACATTATTTAATTAACAGCACAATCCTGCGCAACTATAGGCCAGAGGAGCTAGCGCACTGCTGGCCTAGGGTGTCATAAACATGCCTTAAAACACATTTTCAGCATGGAGGCCAGCACCGCTCACTCCGTGACCTACCTGAACACATGCCAGCCGCCGCAGGTGAGTGCACGCCGGTCAGTGCAGGGGGGGGTGGGGCATGGGGAGGGCGGGCAGGAGTGGCGAGGGAGGGGGCCATTGGCCGGCCCGGGCTGGGAAGGGTGGGAATATCGGTGTTGAGATGCGCTGCTATCCTATGTCCTATCACAGCCCAGGCCAGCCTTACATGGCCTACCTGGTTGTGCTCCAGCTTCAGATCTGATGTGCATCCAAGGAGGCCCATTGAGGCCCGCACTGCTTACACCGGGGGAAGGGGACAAACATCCCCTTCTCCCAAGGTGTGCCTGGGCTGTGCCGGGGCTTGGCGCAATGGGCCACAACTTCCGGCTGTCTTGAACTGCTGTCCTTCAGATCTTCAGACAGATTTATGAGACGAACGCTCTACGTCCTGAGCCAGACGTCCTGAATCTTAAACACTGCTAGTTATGAAAAATGTTCATAAAACAATTTATAAAGTTGAATTAGACATACTGTATTGTCTTCTGATACCAAGTGGATCCTGTTGATATATTTTTTGAAATTTGTTCTTGAAGGCAAAGCTTAGGCAATCCATCATCAGCCAGGGAGAGGCTGTAGCTCCACAGTACAGCACCTGATTTGTATCCGGAAGGTCCCAGATTCAGTCCCAGAACTAAATAAGAAGCAAAATGGACAAAAGAGGGGCAAGTCTGAAGGAGCTAGAAGGGGAAGTAAATATGGAATATATGGAAGAGAATCTGTCACGTGGACTCGAGGAAGCTTCCAGACAAACGTTCCAGACAAAGTCTGAAGGAGCTAGAAGGGGAAGTAAATATGGAATATATGGAAGAGAATCTGTCACGTGGACTCGAGGAAGCTTCCAGACAAACGTTCCAGACAAAGTCTGAAGGAGCTAGAAGGGGAAGTAAATATGGAATATATGGAAGAGAATCTGTCACGTGGACTCGAGGAAGCTTCCAGACAAACGTTCCCTGCGTTACTACCAATCTAGATTCATTTTTGAACTAGTGTATATGATCCAATATTATTTCATGGTGTGACCTACGTTTGCCAGGTCTCAAGGTTTGTGATCTAAGTTCAGGATTTTAGGTGCCTTCTCAGAGTTTCCAGGGTAAGGTGCAGAAGCATAAAATAAAGCTATTTACTATTTACTCCCATCCCCAGTCTTCCCCTCCTTTCTAAAATTTAAAGATCTCTTTCTTTCCCGCATGTTCTCCCAACCTTCTCTTTCTGTGGGAGAGAACAACTGAGATGGAGCCACCAATACAGGGACACTAGATCTATGTTGAAAACACATGAAAACGTGTTCTAGGGTAGAAATCGGTTAGAAAGGAAAGCTAGATATAGCTTTTTAATATTTAAAATTTAAATCATCAATTGCTGACAAAACATTGCTCTTTGCTCTAGAAGCCCCCATTGAGTCCCCCCCCACCTTGGGTCTTATGATGAGACCCCGAAGTGACCTGGCAAACTTGGGCAGATCTCAAATTTGACTCAAATTCATGATGTTTTTGAGTTTAGCAGCAATTTGAGTGACCCGAATGACACCACGTAAAGGGTAATTTTATTTAGGCTGTATATTTTCTGGGAATTGATTCTCTTGTTGTTTCCTAATAATGTTACCCATTTTTGAATATTTGTGAGTTTGATGAATGTACATATTCGTGCAGGTTGGCACTGAAATTTGGAAAAAGTGAGATTTGAAATGAATTACAGGGTGTTGGCAAAGGAAGTTTTCAAAGGAAGTCAAATGAATTTCTAAAAGTGACATTTTTGGGGGAGGGGGGCTGGGGTGTCTTGCATATCACTAGTTAGTCATTGTGATACATATGTCATGGTAATTTCTGAATATATGTTGTGGGGCGGGGGCAATAGGGAAAGGCATTGGGGATTGTACCTTGCTTGTGGCCTTCCAAAAGGTCTCCAGTTGGCCACTGTGGAAAATAGAATGCTCAACCCTCTAGTCTAGGCCAAAGATTCTCAACCAGTGGTATTTGTACTACCAGTGGTACTTTGGCCGACTGCTGGTGGTACTCAGATTGCCAGAACGCCGGAACCTCGCTCTGACGTGGTGCTCAGAACCTCCTACCTTCGTTTTCTGGCCTCTGAAAACCCAGGAGTAACGGTTGATTATGTCATCATCAGTCACTTCCAGTGGTACCATGCAAGATAGTGGCACCAGAGGTGGTACTCGGCCAGGAAGAGGTTGAGAACCCCTGCTCGACTTTTGTTCTGACCGAGGAGAGCTCTTCTTATGTTCTCATGCACAGGGAAAGAACAGGAGCATAAGAACAAGCTCCATCCCAAGTGTACACATCTTCAACTGAAGGTCTGAAGAAATCATACATGTGTTGGGACTTTTCTTAGTAATCAAGAGCCCAAAGTTCCCAGTATCATGATGAGGCACCCACCCATGTACACAGGCAAGATGTTCAAACCTTTGAATGAACGTGCGCAGGTTGGGGCAGATACTGGAGCAGATAAGTGATGCTTTCCCCTTCCTTATGCGCATTCTCTATTTGCACAAATGGGCCTTGAGTCTTTGGGACAGAATGGGTTAAAAATCTAAATGAGTAACAAATAAGTAGTCAGCACACAGCATTACAGCATCCCCACAAAAAAAGGAAACAAGCGTGTGCCAAAGCATTATGAATGATTATCTCTGCTGCGCAAGTAATTACCTTTCAAAAAAGCACAGTCACCAAATGAATCAAGGCTTGCTTACAAGAAGGATTCACAGACCATAATCAAATTAGAAAACTGTATAAAGCAGGTCATGAGCTGGATACGAAGGGGGAGAAAGGGTTAAAGATGCTACAGCAGGAAGCAGAGCCAGCAAATCGGTTTTGACCTCAAGGTGTTCCTCAGGAGCCATATGAAAAGGAAAAGATAATTAGTAATAAACATAATTAGCAATTATGAGTGCAACTAAGCAGATGTTTATCTTCACAGATTGCTCCCACTGAACGCCTTGTGGGTCTGACATCATTGGTGACTCTATTTTCGGTGTGTGTTTTAGAGATAAGCATCTTAGTCTTTTCCCGGGCTGTGTTATCCAGGTGTCACAACCATTAAGTCACAGTGACTAATGGCTTTATAATTTCTGCCTTCATAAAACCAAGAGCTTGAATGGCTGCAAAGTTCAAGGATGGTTCGCCATCAGCAGCCCTCTGCTCCGAATGCAAGAAATGAGATCTCCTGAACACAGGTCTCAGAATGCACCAGGCACATAGCTGGCCTGGCTGCCCCAGCAGAGGAGCTTCCAGGAGCAGTGGCATTCCATAGCCTTCAGGCCACATTTGGGGGGGCTGGTATCAACAAAACCACACAACATGATGAGGGAGGTTGAATACTGTATATTATTATTATACATTGCTTGGTCATTGCAGAGTAATGATAGAGGCAGGGAGGTGGGGTGGAATGTAAGAAAACAGGACCACAGCAGGCACCACTGACTAGGCACCAACCCCAAACTGTTGTGGAATCCATAGTGCATATCTCCAGCTGCCCTCTGATAGGCATGACTGACCTCTGTGCCTTGATCACCCAGCACTGGTTGAGTAGTGCACTCCACTTTGCATTCCACTTAGCAACAAAGTGAATTCCACTTAGCAACAGAAAGGAATTTCAGGAATGGCAAGTTTGAAAAGTCCCTTGACCATTATGAGCTAAGCTCAGGGGTGTAGTGATACATTTTAAAGTGCAGGAGCTCACCATGAAGCCATCCATTGCCATGCCCTACTTAGACTATACAACAACAATTCAACTTTAAATGATTTGGTTTGAGCGCTTTCCTTTCCTGCCACTTATTTCTATGTTGAAATACAGTATTGTACTTCATACAGAGGACAGAGCCCAATCCTATACTTACTGGCTGATGTCATCCAATGTCGTCCGCTGGTGCTAACTGCCGTAAAGCAGTCAGTGGCAGTCATAAAATGCACTCTGACAGCATGATACTCAACGCGCTGCCGGGAGTGCCGGTGGGAAGGCCTACGCCAGTGGCTGCCGAATCCTAACTCCCTTCCCGAACCCAATCCCACGGCATGGGTCGACACAGACCTGTGCCAGTTTAGCTAGTGCGAGCCTAAGTAGACCCACCACACTATGGAGGCTTACTCCTGGGTAAGGGAACAATTGTTCCTTTACTCAGAGGAGACCTCCGCAACTGCCCCCCCCACCATAGGATGCAGTGGTAGCCATTTTGACGCTGCTGCATCGGAGAGGGGGGGAAGGATAGGATTGGGCTGTTAAAGGTCTAGCTCATTTCATCCCAAACTCTTGGAGTGGGTTGTAATAGGTTTAATTTAAAAAATTAAAATGTGTTTAAAAAGATATCCCAAGTAAATAAAAAGGCATAGTAGAATGCTATCCTACGCATGTTTACCCACAAGTAAATCTCACTGTGTTCAATAAGATTTACTCCCAGGTAAATTTGCATAGGATTTCAGGATTTACACACTTACCTGGCAGTAACTCCCACTGAAATTAGTGCGGCTTACTTATGCATAGACATGCCTAGGATTGTGCTGCTACCGTAACATGAACCACACACTGTCTCTCAGGTAGACCATTGAAAAGATGATCAAGACACAGACTGATGCACCTACACAAATTATTTTGTATCCTGCTGGATTTCATTCAACTCCCCCTCAACTAGACCCCTGGCTAAGCCCAACCTCTGTCCTCATTTCATCTCGGCTTATAACATTTATGTATTTAAAAACATGTTTAGCCCAGAGTTCTCCTCTACAATTAAACCACCAAGTAAGTACTCAAAGCAATAAATTTAGCACCAATCTTTCCATCTCCCAATTTCCCTTCTGTTTCCACTGACTATAATTTTGCAAACGTAGTTGCAGAGAGAGGCGGAGAGAAACAGGCTGGTTAAGCTCTCCCCACAGATGTGAATTGTGGGAAGGTTTTGTATTCTTCTCTGCTCATTGATTATGAGTCATTTTAAAAAAAAAAACCACCTATAATTACGGTTGCCATATTCCAGTTCCTCAAAGTCATGCAGTCTAATTTGCGTATTATGCAAATCATGTGCTGATTATGCAAATGGAGTGGAGAATCAAGGCTGTGTTAAGCACCACTGCTTTCCCACTCCAGATCACACCCTCTCTCAGTGTTACTGTACAGCAAGAAAATAGGCCACTGGCGTTTTCCTCACTGTTGTAACAGTTATGTATGTATATACTATAACATTTCCACCCCATGTTTTGCTGTAAAATGGGCCCGAGACACCTTAAAAACTAACCAGTTTCTTTCAGCATAAGCTTTCATGCCCCACTGAGGCATTCTTGAATCTAATCAGTTAACCTTTAAAGGTTATGGGCTTTGTCATCTCTTCTTCCCCTTGTTACGTATTGTTGTTGTTCAGTCGTTAAGTCGTGTCTGACCCTTCGTGATCCCATGAACCATATCCCGCCAGGCCTTCCTGTCCTCCACTATCTTCCTGAGTTTGATCATTTTCATGTTCGTTGCATCGGTGATGCTGTCTAACCATCTCATCCTTTGCATTCCCCTTCTCCTTTTGCCTTCAACCTTTCCCAGCATCAGAGTCTTCTCCAGAGACTCCTCTCTTCGCATTAGGTGGCCAAAATATTTGAGCTTCAGCCTCAGTACCTGTCCTTCCAGGGAACAGTCAGGGTTGATTTCATTTAGGATTGACTGATTTGATCTCCTAGCAGTCCAAGGGACTCTCAGGAGTCTTCTCCAGCACCACAGTTCAAAAGCATCTATTCTTCGGCGCTCAGCCTTCCTTATGGTCCAACTCTCGCAACCATACATTGCTACTGGGAACACCTTCACCCTGACTATGCGAACTTTTGTTGGCATGGTGATATCTCTGCTTTTTATTATGCTGTCTAAGTTTGCCATAGCTTTCCTTCCAAGGAGTAAGCGTCTTTTAATTTAATGGCTGCTGTCTCCGTCTGCAGTGATCTTGGAGCCCAGAAAAGTAAAATCTGTAACTGCTTCCATTTCTGCCCCTTCTATTTGCCAGGAATTGATGGGCCCAGATGCCATGATCTTTTGTTACGTATAGCAATTCCTAGATTCCTCGCTGTAAACAGTCCTGTGCTTGAGCTTTCGGTTTGAGCTTTGACTTTGGAATCGAACAACACAACCAGCCCCTGCCACAGATGAGGAGAGGGAAAAAGCCTCATCCCTTCACTAACCTCCCTGCAAGTTCTTGGTGGGGCTGCCAGTGGGCTGTCGACAGTGCAGGGGCTGGCTGAGGGGCACGCTGGCAGCCAGCCATGGCAGTCTCTTGGGTTTCTCCTGTTGCTACTCTGCCAGATGTTCTCCCCCAGCTCCATCACCATCGAGCTACTTGAGACACTCTCCACAATCTTTCCTTCTAGTGCTTATCCCCCCCCCCCAAAGACCAGCGACACATCGGCCGCCTCTTGCGCCAAATTGCAGTTGCAGCAAGGGCAAGCATGTGTTCTCCACAGGTGGGTTGGTTTTGCCTCTCTTCCTGTTTCTTGTTAAGCGATTGAGCAGCAAACTGCCTGCCTGTTTGGGCACATCTCTCAACTTCCACAAGGGACTTTTTTTTTAATGAAAGCTTGCAATCTGGACCCACCAATGGTTCAGTTGGGCAAGCCACAGCATGGACAGGATTCAGGCCAAATCTGGCCATCCAGGTTAAGGTGCCAAGCCTACCTGCAGTTCCAATGGTGAAACCGAGAGCGATCTCTTTTTAAGCCCTCTGCACGGCTGATTTTGGGAAGTGCAGTTGTATTTTCTTTTTTGCCATGACGAAACTACAACTTCCAGAGCTCCTGTGGACCATGGAGAGTTTAAGCATGTGCAAAGGCCTTTATTGATGTGTGCCAGAAACCTAGGGAGATTGCTGCTAGCTCTTGCAAGCCCTCTCAGTTTCCTCGGAAACTTGTGAATTGATGGTGGTGTGCAAATGGCAGGCGGCAAGGCTAGTGATGGTGAAGTCCACCAGGTTGAGGCTTTTTGAGTAATACTGCAGATATATGAATGGTGTGTGCAGGCAGTCTTTAGAGGCCTCAGGGGCTGCCATGACTGAATGATGAGGGGATGGAGGGAGTAGCCGGCCCAACCTGTTCTCCCCTCCGCTTCTCATCCCTTCCTTGGTGCTTGCTCTTTGTGTACTGAGAGCAAAGCATGTGCTCTTCCCTTCATGTCTACCCGCCACCACAGCCTCATTTTGAGGCCTTGGGCAAGTCACTGCCACTCAGTGACCATCTGTAAAATGGGAGTAATAATGCGCAATCTCCAAGGGTTGCTGTGAGGGCACATGCAAGGAAGCTTGCGAAGCGTAAACTAAATGTGCTTTGTAACTGAGTACGACTAGTGCGGAGCATAATGCTGGAACCATTTTGGGATCATCAGTTGCAATCGTCGTATACCGTCAAAGCCGATCATCAGTGCGAATCCTTAAAATGTTGCTTTTATCCCAAAACGTGAAAGAAATGTATGTTACTTTTCAATGAAGAACTACTAACAGAAAATGACAGAGGAAGAGAGAATGGCCAGGATCAGTTTTATACATCTGTTAATTAAGTGCCCCTATTCAAGATGACTAAATATAGACCAATTCAGCAAAGCCTATTTTCATTAAAATAATTACGCTGGTAGCAGATGTTTTGACAAGGAAGGTCTATGGTCCACATTGCTTAGTTGCATGGATGTAAATCCAGACCACCTTTAGAACTATTTATATGTATTACAGTGCAATCCTGTGTAACTCTGCACCTGTGTAACAGTAGATCCATCGGTGTAAGTGCACTTATGCCAATTTAATTTGCCATACACTGACAGAAACGGGACAAACACCACGTAACCCCCCTCGGATGCTGCACATGCACAGTTCGGAAGCAGGACGGACTCCAGCACAACTCCACTGCGAATGGGGCATTCTGGGGGTGTCTGAATGCCCCCAGAACGCCCCCTGCACCGGCGGAGTTGCGTTGGCATCTGTCCTGCGTCCGAACTGTGCATGTGCGGCGTCCGAGGGGGGTTACGCTGGTGTCCATCCTGTGTACGTCGGCGTACGGCAAGTTATACTGGCATTAGTGCACTTAGTCTGGTGGATCTACTGATACACAGGTGTAAGAGTTACACAGGATTGCGCTGTTATTCTGAGAACTGAGAAATGTAGCCTCTGGAAAATGTGTAGTGGGTTTAATCACAGTGGGGTGAATATCTGAGAATACTTCAATGACCTGATTCTATGCAGAGGCGTCGCTGGAGGGGGGGGTGGTAAGTTCCCTCCCTGCTCGTTGCCTTTGCCGCACGGAATGGCTCCCACAGCAAGGGGGCGGGGCCACCTCATATGGGGAGTAAACGGGGAATGGAACAGTGCGGAACTTACAATACCCCCCCTCCAGCAATGCCTCTGATTCTATGAACTGAGGCAATGGCCCATTCGATCACGCACCCAATCTAAAGAGTGGTGTGTGATGGCAATGTTGAAGCCCATCCACAGAACCAACGTATGGTACAACACGTCTGATTCATATCCTACCTGGCAAAGATTTTTCAAAGGGACTAGCGGCACAGACATTAGGTGAGGCTGCTGATCATAGTTTTTGCCTGTGAACATACGAGCTGCTGCTCCCATTGAGAAGGTGGGAGACTAGCAAAGACAACACATTCCTGCTCCGAATCAACCTTTCCCCACCACAGTAGACATACTGGGCCTGGTTTACACGTGCAGAAGAATGTCCCATCCAGATCATCAGTACAGGGAAGTCCTCACTTAAAGTTGTAGATAGGTTCCTGGAAACTGCAACGTTAAGTGAAACAACTTATAACGAAACCTTGTAACTCTTGTTTATACATAAACAAGAGTTAGGTTCCTATTGCATATTTCTGGTCACCAAAACATCACCAAACTTCTATATAAAGACTCAAAACACTTCTAACAATACACTTCTTCTTTGAGTTTTTTTTTGGGGGGCGCACAGACATCAGGGGGGCATGGTGCACATTTACCACTCATTGCAGTAGGGTTAAATCAAAGATTTATCAGCAATGGCAAGTGGCAGGCTCACCAACTTTCAAGTGGCAAGCTCATAACTTGCAAGTTGCAGGATCAATATCATCGTTTCCATAGTGTTCCTGGAGCTGGAGGGGTTAATTGGCTTCAGCTTTCTTGCTTTAGCTGTAGGGCTATTGTGTTCAGCAGCCTGGTAGAGATAAGAGGCTGGAGCAATAATTGTTTTCCGAGCGAGTGCCTGGGGCTCCGTTGTTTTTAGCGCGAAAACAATGCGGAAGTGATTACATGATTGAAGCTTGAAGAACAACGTTAAAACGAAACGACGTGTAGCAAAGCAATTGTAAGTGAGGACTTACTGTACAAGATGCAGTTCTGCTTGCAAATCTGAAATCTCAGTGCTTCATCAGTCCTCTTCTTTTGCTATCAACCAATACATATTGTATAAGTCTCCTTGCAGGTCACCATCCCAGAGGACATTAGTCTCTGACAATACCCTCCAGAGTCCAAACTACAGAAGCACAGCCTACACAAGTAGTAGGGTCATTGGTTGGACTCATGGCACATGGCCAGAGCCAGTCTGTTCAGGCCCTTCCAACTCTTCCTGTGCACCCCCCCCCCCCATGTTCTTCTTTGTCACAGAACTCTTAAGAACGTAGGAAGAGCCCTGCTGGAACAGGCCAAGGGCCCATCTACTCCATCTTCCTGTATCTCACAGTGGCTCCACCAGATGCCTCAGGGATCACACAAGACAACAAGAGACCTGTCTCCTGTCACCACTCCCTTGCACCTGGCATTCAGAGACAGGCTACCTCTCCTCTCTTCCCTTCCTTTCGTGGAAGTTGTGCCACACCCATGCCCTGCAGGGACTTATGTCCATGCACATCCATGCCCCACTTGTCCCGCTGTGCCTGCTGCTATCTTCCATTCTCTGATAAGCATCACTGAGGCTTACTGGGCAGCACTGCCGTCGCTCTAGGTGGGGCGGAAAGCTAGGTTCTGCAGCGTTCTGCCCCACCGTTACTCTCCGGAACGAGGTGCCCCGCTCCCTCATCATAGGAGCCCGTCAGTAGAGAGAAGGCAACGAGCAGGGACTCTCCTGCGCGTTGTCTTCAATCCACCAACAGGCTCCGACGACAAGGGGGTGGGGCACCTCATACCGGAGAGTAATGGTGGGGCGGAACGCTGCAGAACTTAGCTTTCCGCCCCACCTAGAGCGACGCCAGTGCTGGGCAGAAAAAAAAAAAGCAACTGGAAAATCTTGCATCCAGATGGTACTGCACGGCCTGTGGAAGTTGAGCAGAGCAGTAAGGTCTGAGCAACCTCATATCCCACCTTTGAGCAGGCATGAGCATCTTGTCCCCATTAAATACCCCATTAGGTTTCAGAAAATGGCTGCTTGTGTTTTCTTATCCTTTCAAACACCTATGCATTGTGTTCTTCATGAAGAATTCTTATCTATTTGCGAAGGAACTCGGTGACAAAAAGGAATGATGATGGAGTCCCGGAATCCCTCCGTTTGTCTCTTTGCATTCTTCGTGGAAAATAAAGGAGGCTGCAGAGACAAAGCTTCCATTCACAGCTGTCCGCGGAGAGCACTGTGTATTATATATGTTGCAAAAATAGGATTTAGTGATGTTCGTAAAACTCCTCTGTGGAATAAAAACTAAGTATAGAACCCTCTGGAATTATAAATGGAACAAATCAGGGCTATAAATTATAAACCTCTTAGCACAATCTGAAGCATTATTCAGAGACATCTCAACCGATTTAAAAATTTAGCACCATTCACAGTGCTGGAAGCTTTCATTCTCTCCTTTTTCTCCTCTCCTTAAGAAATCTACAAAGAGATCTGTATGTGCAACAGTCCGGAACCCACTTTAGAAATGAGCGGATTGGTAGCAAGAAAGTCCAACAATAAACATCAAAGAGGGGAAATCTGAACGCTTTAGTGAAAGACCATGCTACTTGGAAACTTGGGAGGGTTAAGACAGTTGCCTTGGCTTCATTCATTGAAATTAGAATAAATTTGGTTAGTTTCCTCTACTTTAGGGTTTCAGGCCCAGCAGCGTCACTGCAGGGGGGGCGGAGCTCCAAGTTCCGTTGGGCTCTGACCCTCCATTACACGACGGGAGATAGAGGCCCTGCCCCCTCGCCTTTGGAGTCATTCCAGCCGACAAAAGCACTTGCTTTCGTCGGCCGCATGGCTCCAAAGGCGATGGGGCTGCTTTCTCCCGTCGTGTAACGGAGGGTCAGAGCCTGGCAGAACTTGGAGCTCCGCCCCCCCTGCAGTGACGCTGCTGTTCAGGCCTTCACTCATTAAATGGTAAAGTGACTTTACCTTTAGGCTTACCATCTGTCCCGGAAAACCCGGGACCGCCCAGTGGAAGCCACCGCCACCGCTGCCACTTGCGAAGTGCCAAAAAAGGCACTTTTTCCCCGGCTCCGCCATCTTGGATCTTGCGAGATCCAAGATGGCGGCACCCAAATCTCGTGAGGGCACATGAGATTTGGGCACCACCACCTTGGATCGCGTGAGATTTTGTGAGATCCAAGATGGCAGCGTCGGGGAAAAAAGTGCCTTTTTCGGCACTTTGCAAGCGGTGGCGATGGAGGCAGGAGCTGGAGTCCTGGCTGGCTTGGATGCTGCCAGCCAGGATCTGAAGACAGCGGCGAAGACGATGATGGCAGCCGCAGCCATAGTCGTGGCTGGCGGCAGAATGGCGGCAATGGCAGCAGTGGCGGGACAGGTAAGTTAATTAATTAATTAGATTAAAAATAAATAAATAATCCGGCCGCCCTTTGGGCGGCAACTGATTTTTCTAATCTAATTTATTTTTAATTGTTAATTAATTGTTGGGGTGTCCCGGTTTAGAACCGCCTATACCTTTAACCCTTGGAATTTGGGGAAGGTGCAGCTTGTTGCACCCTTCCATGATGAGCTGCACCTGCCCAAATTCCAAGGATTAAAGGTAAAGGCACTCTGTCCCACTTTGGGTAAGCCTACCCAAAAATAACATATAACCTTGAGTAGCTGGGATATGAATAGAGGTAGCTTGACTCCAGCCCTGATCTATGGATTTACATTTGAATGGCCCTAGAGTGGCTCCGTGTAAAGTACTCATGTTCTAAGAACACATTAAAACCAAATGAGGAGTAGGCTGGAGTGGAACTTGCCACTACTATGATGCTCCTTCACCATGTGTGTTCATCCAGGCAAGAACATTCACAGAAGAGTATCCTGAACAGCTTGGGAAAGGGCAGCTGCTGTTTGACCAAGGCTGTTTTGCTCTGTCCCCCGTCTCCCTGCAGCAGAGAGCAGGGAAGAGGATTTTCTTTGCTCTAGGTTTGTGTTGGCCGGAATCCTTCCCTGTACAAGAATTCTGAGCAAAAACTGAAAATCTGAGGCTCTGGTACCAGGATTCTGAACTGATTATCTCCCAGCACTGGTCGCCTGTGACTAAGGGATGCAGTCATGCAAGGACATCAGGGCTAGCCTGACAGGGGTCTTAGAAGACCTGAAGGTTTGAGTACACTTGTGGTTAATGACCATATCTCCCATCTCTGATTCCCATCTCTGAATCAGAACTCTGCAGGGATAAAAAGGAGATGAGCCATTAGCCATTTATTCTACAAGGGTTGTTTTATTTTGAACCCATTTTAGCTTCTGTTTTAGCCCACGGATGTACAAATTCATTAGATAATAAACATGAGTGAACTGTAGACCATACGATGCCAAGTCAAACCGTCTTTTGTTGTGTCTCTGAATTTTATTCTATTTCCAACTGAGCATCCTTTGATAAACAAGCTTTCGCGTTCCCTAGCTCAAAACTCTCTCCACTAATAAGGCTCCGTTTCAGAATAAGTAACATAAAATGCCATTTTTGTTATCTTTAATTAGAAGGGGGTAATGGAATACAACTTGACAGATTTCAGCACTCAGTGGAAGGAA
This sequence comes from Plestiodon gilberti rubricaudatus, assembly GCA_026170595.1. NCBI lineage: Eukaryota > Metazoa > Chordata > Lepidosauria > Squamata > Scincidae > Plestiodon > Plestiodon gilberti. Next base: position 11,483,623 of record JANXHW010000001.1, read on the forward strand.
AAGTGTATCTGTGCAGCTAACAGGCAGCCGGCCCCAGCGTGGTAGACTAGACGCAACGTTGTCTAGGGGCTCCCGTTCCCCCATTCTCTTTTCAGTGCATATTTCACAAATGTCTTGTTTTTGTTTAGGAAGTTCGAACAGAAAACAGGGTAAGAGTTTCCTTGAATGAAAGAGGTTAAATTTCCCCATTCTCTCTAATCAGTATTGTTTGGCAAAGGATGTTAATGAGCTGCTTGCAGGAGAAAAACACACTAGGTAATTTACAGAAATGCAAAATATTCCTATTAAACACAGTGATTAGCACGGGATGAAATAAGAGGTTTTACATACTTAAAATGCCTTGTCTCTACATTAAGCAATCAATGCTGTATGCACGCTATACTTCACCTCCCTGTCAAGGAAATTGCCATTCAATAGCAGGTGTTGACATTGTCACAGGGCTTCTTGTTCCACAAACTTTGTCCTCAGCACATCTGAGAAGAGTGAGTGAGCTCCCATTCGAGATTCCGCCAGTAAGAACTCCCTGCAGTGTAACAGGGGATTGGACAGAGTCATGGAGAATACAACGACCGCTGGTCTTTAACCAGGATGACCTATGATGGAACCCACAGAGACTATATCCCTCTCTGAATGCTGAGAAGCTGCAGCAGGTGGGATTCCTGCTCCCACTATCTAGAGGCATCTTGGTTGGCCCCTGGGGAAAGTAGAATCATCCCATGTTCATGCTGCACTGGCAAACTAGGGCCGACCGCTGCATCCTAGGCAGATTTTGGGGGCGCACCAGCTCTTTAGCTGGCAACTCAGCACCGATATCCCCACCCCCTCCCAGGCCAGGCCGGTCAATGGCCACCTCTCTTGTGCCCCCCAGCCCTCCCTCCCCATACCCCTGTGCTGACTGGTGGGGGCCTTACCTGCATTGGCAGGCATAGGTCCATGTAGGTGCTGGAGTGAGTGGTGCCAGCCTCCGCACCAGCTCAGCTTACTTCAAAGGAGCCGCAAATGTGCTTTGCGGCACATTTGCGACTCCTTAGGTCAGCGGAGTTGCGCAGGATTGCATTGTAAGACACCCAGGGCCCACTGTCAGGATCCCTTCTTTGGTGGTCACTGCCAGAATTTGGTGTGGAATGTTGGTCCTTGTCTCTCTTGAATCAGATCAGAGAACTCCCCACTGTGCTACTTCCGTACCCTTTGGTAACCATTCATAGTTCAAATGGATGCCATTTTCCAGGGCCAGCTCCAGTACAGGTTTTGCTGCTGTGAGAATATTCATTTAATAGCAATCTGTGTAATCAGGAATAATGAAGTTCTATATAATTCCACAAAAATGTTAAAACATCCGATTTTGAGGGCATCCCCTGCCTGTGTTAAGTCTAAGAGTTCAGCCCTCATAAGCCCTCATTGTGACAATCCCACAACCCTAGAAAAAAACAAGAGGAAAACTCTAGAAATTCCCTGGAGAAAGAAGCCTTCCATTTCCCCCATAGGCAAACAGCCAAGAGAATACATTTTTAAAAGTTAATCTATTCAACTCTGTTTTGAAACCAGAGTAGTTTCAACAAATGTTCAAGGCATGAAATTTCAATTTCTGATGTTTAGGGAAAACACAAAACTGCATGAAATTCTGCCATCCAGTTTCTTTTCAAGACATCAGTTGATCTTTTCTTTTCTTTTTCTTGTAGGGCTTTTGCTGATATTTAAACCTATAATTAAATACAATGGGCCCTGCTAATAAGGGTTAAGGACTTAATCACTCTCTGCACTTCTTTGAAGTTAAGTAGAGCATTGCTGGAATAGAGCATTTGATTAAAGAAAAGAAGCACCACTGATATCACTGGCCTTACGCAGGTGTAGGGGGAAATCCAATTAATATCCAAATACATGGGTTGACAATGAGGTACCCCATAATAATGCTGCAGAAAAGGCTCTGGGGGATTACTGGGAGAAAAAAAGGGAACTTGCTTTTCCCACTGCTAGACATAGCCCATGAAAACACCGAGGATCATTTTTGTTCAAAGCACCCACAAGACGAAATCCAAAACACCTGCTCAGTGACATCTCTTTTGTTTCCTCTCTGTGTTCATACTGGAAGCTGGACAGACAAAGACTTCCAGATGCAACAGGTTTAATTCTAGAAACTCGTGGGACCCAAGGCGTGAACTGGTCACACAGCCTGTGTGTCACTCAGTGACTCCCATGTCAAAGGAGGAATGTGACCGCCATTGCGGATCACACCTTGAGCTTTCATATGGATGATGTCTCCTCTGATACATTGTCAGCTGAAGTGGTGCTCATGGGCAGGCATACAGTCATGCTTCGGGCTACAGTCATGCTTCAGTCATTCTGCACTTCTTGATCTTAAGCCCTCATAACACTTTGGGCTGGTTCAGTCACTATTTTTCATTGTGTGTGGAAGGTGGTTCGTCTGAACTGTTCCCCTACAAGTGTTGCTAAACTGCGCGCGCACGCACACACACACACACACACACACGCACACACACACACACATACCACCACCACCACCACCGCTGCTGCAGACATTTTGGATAGCGGGGTGGAATCTGAAATGGTCACCCGCGGCGCACTCTGCGTGACGCCATAAAACCTTTGCAACATCGTACCTAGCATTATGAGGGGGAGGGGTGCTTTCATGCATGAAGCGGCATCCTGCTACACATACGCTCCACACCAGCCTCGGAATGCTACTGCGGGGGGGGGCAGTATAGCGACGCCACTGGCACAACCCAGCATCCAGTGTTCCGGAGGCCTCAAGAAAATTTCTTCTGCATGGAAGGAAAAGACCTACATTAAATGGAAAGGCAGTGTGTTTATGTATATTTCCCTTTCTACAAATGAAACTGAAGTGTCCTAGCAACAGAGGAATGAAGAGGATATGCGTTTTTACCAAGTATGCTGTTGTTGAAAGGGAAAGTGCACACTGCTGAGTAAAAAGCACACCAGGAAATTGGAGCAAGCGAGAAGAACAAAGGTGGGGAAATGAGGAAACTAAATGTTAAACTAAGGCGAGATCAAGCAGCCTGCTTACCACCACATAGCAAATTGGCAAGGAATTACATAGGAATGGTGGGGAGGAGAATACAAGAAGGGAAACGGGGACATTTAAAACCACCGAGACCACAGATATATAGGATGTGTTTTGAAGCACAGCCTCAGCCTGAACCAGGCCTGAAGGGAGGGAGTAGTGACCAAGTGTGGTTCTGAACAGCCAGATTCGGGCTGCTTTCCAGCGTAACCATTGTGCCAAAATAATCTGTAATGAAGTGATCCGCAAATGTTGGGTAGGATGCACCAGTGATTGTGAGAAAGCTTTATGGATGGTTTTGTCTGACTGCCAAAAGAGGAAGTTGACAATAAGGAAGGCCAAGTCTCGAGCAATGCTTTGCTGCAGATCATGAGTGGGAATTGGGAAGCAATTTGCAGGGCCCCATGATACTTGCATAGACACTGGTCCCCGAGTTATGAAGGTCTGAGTTACGGACAGCTGTGTTGACTCTTTTGCACCAGGCGCAGTCCATCTGTTGTGGTGCTTTTGTGCAGGTGCAATAGCAGTGGGCTGGCAACTGCCGGCTGTTTCAAACAACGTACAGTACATTCCGACAAACCTCAGGAATGGAACCAGTACTTAACCTGGGGCAAGGTTTTTTTCAGAACAGTTGAGAACCTGTCACCACAAGCCATATATACTCACTCTTTCTTTGCGGCTTCTTATTTCTTATCCTTTTCCCAAACCCACCTCTTCTCTGACAACTTTGGCCCAACCCTCTAGTCCCGGACTCCCCACACTTCAGTGTAACCAGGGGGGCCTAAACTCGCCTGCAGCCAGACACAGATTCTGCCACCCCCCTCATCATTGCCACAAGCTCTCTACCTCTTGCTTTCCAGTGCTTCTACAAAACTGCCGGGGGGGGGGGGGGGCGGCAGAGTGATCCTGGGTGTGGAAGGAGTTCCTTTTCTACCTCTAAGATCCTCCACACTTGGCCCATTTGAAAGATGGACCAGGCAGTGGACCAGGCAAGACGGTGGCAGTCCCCATGGCTCTCCTCCTCTAGTGCCAGTGCTGCCGTTTTTCAGAAGGAGTGGCTGCAGAAGGAGTTAAGCCATCCCACTCCATCTTCCTCTCACGTGCTCCAAGAAGAGATGAGAGACAAGAATGGGGCAGCAGCTGGAGTGAACGGGGGGGGCAGTGGGCCAGAGGAGGTAGCAGGCGGGTGCTTGAAGTGTCAGGTCCAGTCAGCCTCGTGGATTACGTGAGTTATAGCTGCCCCTGCCATAACTCAGCCGAAGTCGGTATCTGTGAGAAAGAATTGCATATTTTCCTCCAGTCTTTTCCGACCTCCTTTTCTTTTCCTCATTTGTGTCTTTTTTAGATTGTGAGCCTTCGAGATAGGAATCTGTCTTGTCACTTTATGAAAAGTGTCATGTACAAGGATGGCACTTTATTATTATTATTATTATTATTATTATTATTATTATTATTATTATTATCATCATCATCATCATCATCATCATCATCATCATTATTATATTGTCTATATTGTAAATATATTATTATTATTAATTATATTGTCTACATTGTAAATATATTATTATTATTATTATTATTAATAATAATAATAATAATAATAATAATAATAATAATAATAATACAGCTCCCTCTTGATTCCCCAGGTTTCTGAAGGTGTGGAGAATGGCATGAGGGAAGGAGCAATGGGGATGCTTCCCCTCCCAGCGCCACATTCATGTTCTTTCCAGGGATTTCTTGCGATTTCTTGGCACCATCTTTCTTTCGCTGAACTTTCAGTAGCATCTCTACCAGTCGCCAGCCCCCGTTCATCAATGGTTTCGCACAAATGCAGCTAAAGCTGGCTTTTTGGATGTGTGGCTCTAGTGCCAGCGGCACACTTGGCTGTCAGTTCTGGGTCACTAAGCGTGCCACAGAGTTCCATCTGCAGACATTCTGCCAGGGCCTCTACATGTTGACTGCAGGTGGGGTCCCCTCTCTTGCACATGTTTCTCGGCATGTCTGCAATGTCCCTTTCATGCCTACACACATAAGCTTATCAGCACATTGCAGAGGTGCCAAGGAAACGGCATATGGTGGGGGGGGCAGAGTCTATCACATTCCCCTCCTCCCGTTCATTAATGTCTGCAACGCATCAAAAAGACGATGCTTTTGCTTTTGTTGTTTACGTATCACTCAACATTTGTCTGTGTGCTTCCAGAATGGCGAATGGTGTCAAGCTGGAGCAAAAACGCTGTTTCATATCCTTCACTTACCTTGTGGTTCAGCTTCCCGCGACAGGAAGACGTAGCTGTTTATTAGAAGGCTTGAATGAAGAATAAAAGTACAGATGGCAGCAAGAACAGTCAAATAATAAAAAGAGCTTCCAAATAAAATTGAAGCAAGATATTCAGGGAGACGGCAGTCAGCCTCTAGAGGGATGGTGAATTGAGCCTGCCCAAAAGAAATCTTAAAAAGGAAACCACCTAGCTGGGCTGCATAATTCACTGTAACCCAACAAGCTGGAAACAACCTATCAAGCTATGCAGAAGATTGCCAGTTTTTGAACCAATCAATAACCAATTGATCTGCAGCAATTAGCAAACATGACAATGTTTGTCTCCATAGGAGTGAAAAGCTTCACCTGTAATTTCTGCATATGAAGCAGCCTTTAAAAGCACGAGAACAGGCTAGTGGGGGGGGGGGAGGTTTCGTGGCCAGTTGGCAATCCCACCAATTCATCAGGAAACTAGGAGGAAACAGGGAACAATATCTCAAAAAGCAATAATCATTAATGTTGGTTGATGTGCCTCTGCTATATTGGAGCAGATTTATACCAGGCCAATTTTTAAATGGTGATCTTTAGGAGTGGTTAATTTTTTAAAAGGTATTGTGTCCTATCAGGTGCTTGATAAATGCCCAGTTTTTGCAAACCCATGCAGGGAGCCTGGGGGCAGTGAATCACCATATACATAGATGGTCAGCTTTAGCTTGGGTTGGTTACGAATCATGCAGACTTGCTCTGCTGTTGGTTTCAAGGGGGCCTTTTTTCCTTGTAAACTTTTATCTATTTGTTTGGTTTCTATCCCTCCTCTCTTCAGCCACAACTCCGTATTTCAAATAAAGAAAATACACAAATACTGCGTGTGCCCTTTTCTCATCTCAGTCTCTCCTGCTCTGTGCTTAGTTTTAATTTAATTTTGATCCAAGTTTGTGTTATTTGATTCCAAAGCCTATTCTGAATAGGAAGGCTTTGGTGCAAAGAATAGGGCTACAATCCTATATGCCTGGGAGTAAGTAAGTCCCATTAGGGCTACTTCTGAGCAGACATGCATAGGATTGTGTTGTAAGGCTAGGAATTTTGGAGAATTCCTTCCTACAAGCATAGGGCTGCAATGGCCGCAGTCACAAGTTATACTCAGAATGGCTTCTAGACAACAGGGTGCGTGTGTTTCCTCTGCTTAAAGCTAATGAGGCATTTAATGTGGGTAACAGTCATTGTTAATTTGAATGATGTTCTGTAGCAATATGGCTACATAATTTGAAAGATCTGGTGAACGTACATTAGGGGATGTACAGACCTAATTTAACTGGTCTTGTAGAAGCAGTTTTTTTTTTCTTCTGAAATTTATCTATTGTACCATCTGAGGAGAAACCTTCACTTGTGCCTCCTCAAAGACACCCATAATGCAAAAACATTTCACTGGGGGTCATCCAGTGAAACTAATTTACAGGACATTTCAGCCAGAGAGAAGGAAGTTTTTTTTTGTTTTGTTTTTTTTGCACCATGCGTAATGATGCATGAAATTCATGGCCACAAGAGGTGGAGATGGCACCACAAGCTTCAATGACTTTAAAAGGGGATTAGACAAATTCATGGAGAACAAGCCTTTTAGTACTACCTCCAGGTTCAGAGGCATGCCTGAATACCAGTTTGAGGAAAGCACTTCAGGGGCAGGGCTATCTTGCCTACAGATCCCAGTTCTGGGTTTCCCAAAGGCATCTGGCTAGCCACTGTGGGAAACAGGATGCTAGATTAGATGGAGCTTTGGTCCACTTTAGATTGGACCATTGACATTCTTAGATTCAGCCTGAGAAGTTTCACTACTTTTACATAAACCCTGTCCACATTGTGATGCTTGTTCAGATTCCATTGAACTGGCTGGATGAGTCTTTTGATGGGGATGCAGATGTGCATCCCCATCTGTACCTGCAGTTCCTGCACACCTGTAGTCATCCCTTACTCGGAATGGACGAGGAACTCAATCTACCATATATACTCTCATACAAGATGACAAATTTATACCTAAAATAGACCCTGGAAATCCTGGGTCGTCTTATTCATGGGTCAGTGATCAAAGCCAAGCTAATCCCTGACAATCAGATGTTCCTGAGCAAAGCCCTGAGGCTATTAAAAAATCAGATAGATGATAATTGCTCTGAGCTGAACTCAGTTTGCAAGATACAGTAGTTGCTAATTCCTCTGCAAAGAACTGTGCTGACCTGAGCTGCAAGAGTTTGCAAGAGAGCTCATTGCTAATTCCTTTGCAAAGAGCTGTGCTGAACCTGAGCTGCTAGAGTTTGCAAGAGAGCTCATTGCTTTGCAAAAAGGTGATGCTTTCCAAAGAACTCAGCTCCTGCAGGGAGGGAGCCAATTGCCTTTTATATTTTATATGTAATATAAAATGCTCCTTCACCTTTCTTCCTGTTTGGAGAAGAGCTCCATTTTGTGCAGCTTCTTTTAACCTACCCCAAACTTTTGTTGCTGTTTCAGAACAATTACTGGTAAGTCATTTGAACTTTTTCCAGGATCTGACCCCACAAGTCCTTAGGTTTTACCCTCGTCTTATCAAAGGGTCACAGCAAATTTCAGGATTTTTGGCTCAAAACTTGCCCTCGACTTATCAGTAAGATTGTCTTATATGCGAGTATATATGGTATATCATGCCCAGCAATTAACCGATTAATAACCGTGAATCAACATAAACTCTGAACTGAATAATTTATTTCCTGCATCTTCTTGCCTCTCAGTTACCCCAGTTATTTTTATTTTATTTTATATTGTAAGGCAGCCATGTTGCAGTCATGCAAGAGTGAATTGCAACTGTCTTGCTAACAAAGACAAACTTTGAACTGGTATAGACTTGATTTTTTTAAAAGCAGAAACATTTTTAATGTCTTCTATCTCTTTTGAAAGTTTCATTTCTCAGTGTCAGCTGAGCGACAATCAAATCAATGGAAGCAAAGGAAAGCTTTCATTTTGGGATTGTGCTACTTTTAATGGAAGAAAATCAAAAGTCTTTGCCGTAGTAGAAAGAAATGTTTTCCAGGTTGGCTTCTTTGCTTCTGAAAGCGGCGAACTAAGTTTCCTTGAGCTTTGTCAAACGCAATTCAATAACACTTTTCTCTTCCCCCCTCCAGCCTTGTCTGCTCCTCTGCTGTGGCTGCAACTAGATGTAAGGGCTTATAGGAAATGTGTAGCTGCCACTGAAAACTACAGCCCTGCGTCTTCTCTGTCCACAGCAATATGTGATTTCCCAACCCTGCTCAACTTCATTATCTGACCCTTGAGAGAGTGGAAAACTCTGCGCACAGTGATGTCACATCATGCATTTTGTTTTATGACCCATCCGTGGTACAAAGAGAAGACACAGGATTGCCTTTTTCAGCGGCAGCTACGTGGGCTGGTCTAGTTCCACACTGAGAAAGTTCTCTGATCGTCTTTAGCATTTTTATTTATATTAGTGCCATCCGTGTTCAAGATGTTTTAATGTAACATTATGATATGGTTTGCTGGGCTATAGTATTTACACATCTTTAAATGTTTCCTGATTATTCATTCACTTTATCTGATATGCAGCCATACCCCCGCTCTCCAATAACAAGTGGTGGTTATCATTATCTGGTAGTTATCATTGTTCCTTTCTTTGTAGGCTCATGAATAAAAGACTCTTGTTTGGAGCTGTCCTTGACATTTACTTGGAAGCTTTAGCTAGTACAGAATTCTGCTCAGGGACAGCTGAACCAATGTCCATGCCTGATGATGCCCTCCCACCAAGGGGGGGGGGAATAGCTACTGACCTCCGCTCCTTCCCATGTGATCCTCTTGATAAAACAGAAGTGAGGCTTATGCTGGGAACTCCCAGTGTGCACTGCACTTTCTGTTTAACTTTAAAGGGATGACCAGGAAGGAGCCAGCTTTGCGCGAGGAAGGACACACCCCTTGCCCCTCCACCATCTGCCACTGATGCAAGTCGCAGCAGGTCACCTTATGATTGGACAGGCCCTGATTCTGCTGACTGTGTATCGGTAGGCATTGGGGACAAGATAGCATACTAGGCTTACCAGACATCCTGATCCGCCCAGGACAGTCCCGGTATTTGGGGGCTCATCACGGGCAGGGTCCCGGGAGGCCCCCGGCAGCCATGACAAAAAAATTAACTGTTTATAAAAACATGGCCGCCGCCATGTAAAAAAACATGGCCGCCGCCATTTATCTCCCAGATTGCCATGCACAAGCGGCCCGGGAGCCCTTCAGAATGATTTTTGGGGCCCCCCCAAAAAAAATCAGGAGGGTGTGTGTGTCCCGGATTGGGTCACCAAAATATGGTAAGCCTATAGCAGTGTTTCTCAAACTGTGGGTCGGGACCCACTTGGTGGGTCGCGATCTGATTTCTGGTGTGTCCCAGGTGATGGAAAGATCAGATAAGTAATTGCCACAAGCCCTGAAGCTATTCAAAAATTAGATAGCTACTAATTGCCCTTCAAAGACCTGAGCTCCTGCAGTTTGCAAGATAGCTGCTAACTACCCTGCAAGCAGCTGAGCTATTTACTTGTAAATAAATTTATTTATTTATTTATTTATTTCTAGATCACCTTTTTTAAAGTCTCATAAAGCTAAGTGGGTCCCGACTGAGTGTCATTTTAAAAAGTGGGTCCCAGTGTTAAAAAGTTTAAGAACCACTGGCCTATAGCATATCCACCCAATATTTGCTCCATTGCATTGGTTACCAGTTCACTTTGGAATCCAGTTCAGCATACTGGTTATTACCTTTTAAGCACTAGATGGGCTGGGACAAAGGTGCAGTATTTGTGGGACTATATGTATCTCTCCATGCTTGTAATTCGCTGAATCCTTGTTCTGTCCTTTGCTGATCTGAAATGTTGTGACTTTCAAATAGTGTTTACTCCACAGTAAGGAAGCTGTACGCTCAGTATGTATTCCACAATTATGGAGTAGCATCGCCAAATATGCTCAGCAGACAATACAGTTATTGTGTGGTGAAAACAGTAGAAGAACTGAATATACTCCAGTGATCAAGAAGGAGTTATTAATTGTTATAAACTGGCTAGGAAATCCAAGGCAAAATTAGAATGCTACAGTCCAATGGCAGAAGCCCTTTTTGTCTTATTGGGGGGCTAGTGCACTCCCAGTGTCCCTCCAATATTTAAAGCAGACGCGGCCACAGTCTGAAAGCAGCATATATGAATCACAGTGCTGCAAAATGGCTGGAATGTCCTACTTGGGACAAAGCATTCTGCCGGGACAGAGCATTCTGCCACAAAGCACTACAGCTGCTGCAAAACACAGTCAGACACAACATTCATGTAATGAGAGAACCTTGTCAAACAAAATGGCTTCTCCTTTTCTGCTTTTTTTTTTAAACTTTGCTGATAAATATAGTAAATTTCCCATTGACTACACCTGTTATAGGAATGCCCAGAGTCTCCTTTCGGCAAACAGAATCCCTTTTGGTGAGGCATGGCAAGCACACACGTAGATAATAGCAACATCATTCCTCCCTTAAGAGCTTGCGATCTATAATAGACAAGGAAGTCAGATTAGATCCTTAGTGAGGGAAGGCTGTATTCTCTCTCTTTTTCTTCTTGTTTCTTTTCCTGGCTCAGCAGTGGTTGATGTTAGAGATTTCAGTGGAGAGCTAAATCAAGCTATTCACTGGGAAGTCATACAATTGGCATTCGAGCCCTCATAAGCTTCCTTGCAAAAAAAAGATGCTGGACTTAACATACCTTCTCCCCGTGGGCTTGCAATGAACAATGAGCTTGAAACACAGCTGTAAATCACACTACCAAGCTGCCATCGAATTCAAAGCACTCCAAGATGAGGAGGCAGGGGAGCTATTATGGTGATAGTAAACCCATAACTTAGCATTCAGAATAAAACATCCCCTTAAGAATGCAATTGCCTTCCTTCTTTCCCCTGCGCGTGTGAGGGAGGGAGGGAGAACAACAGTAACGTTACATATAATGTTATGGCTGCTGACCAAACATTCCTGTGTTCAAAAGATGGCTGGTTAATACTCCAGGATGGCCGGTTGGTGTTTCATCAATATGGGCTAATGAATAGGAGATGGTTTCCTGACAGCTGAGGATCTCTCTGTGTTTTTGAATGGGATATCAAAAGCATTCAGAGAGGCTAACATCTCTCCAGCTGAGGGAAGGAGGTAGCATTAAAATTGGGAGTTACAACCAGCCATCCCAGCTTCTTTTCTGGGTATCTGCCTTGTAGGTGTGCCTGTCTGGGTCTGCTTATGCTCTGCTTCTAATGTATACATAAAGCAAATATTACAAAAACACCATCTATCTTCAGAGCTCTCTTGTACAAAAGAAATGGAGGCTCCAGTCCCATGGACACTTACATGGGAGTAAGTCCCACTGAACACAGTGGGACTTATTTCTGACTGAACACACACAGGATTGTGCTGCACAGCAATAGCACTGCACCTGGAATTTCACACCACTAGGGGACATGGCAAGCATGCAACCATGAGATATCGGGGGGGGGGAGTTTTAAAACTTGTGTGTGTGTGTGTGCGCGCGCGCGCGCCCCCGCGTGCGTGTGTGCACGTGCATGTGTATATTTCTTCCAAGTCGTGTCAACTCAGTGACTTAAACCTCAATACAATGCGATTGTTAGTCATGTGTATTTACGCGCATGTCCTGCTACTCAGCTTCCTGGTGAGACTACTGAATCATCATCCAGATGCGGTGACCATCATCTTTCTTGTTGTTTATGGCTTGAGCATCTCCTTTCTTGGTAAACCAGGGGCCTGCCTTTGGGTCACCTCACTGGACTGGGCAGCCCATCCGATTGAGGAAATGGGCTGATTGAGGAAATTGAGGACCTCAGGTGTCATCCCCCGCCCCGACACTATCCAATCCCTGAGGTGACACCACCCACAGGCTATAAAAAGCAGAGTCAACCCCCCACCTTTGTGCATTTGCCAAGAGCCGATATCAGAAGCCGCTGAGGATTCTGGGGGACTCTCCCACTCCCCTTACTGCCAGTGTGGGTGCTCAGACCAGGACCATGGATACTGTAAGTAGGAGACTACAATTCGTCATGCCAGCGTTTTTGTTTTATTTTCCACTTGCCTTTTCTCATCCTTGCCATCCCTTTGCCACAGCCCCCTTTCCTTTTGCTAGTTGATCAGTGTCTTGTTTCGATCCCTGGCACTTTCCCATCTATTATTTGGAATTTTCAGCCTTTCACTTGTCTTTCACTTTTACGGCTTGTGTGCCTGGTCTCTGTTCATTCAAGAAGGAGTGGGTTGGGTTGCCTGGTCTACCACACTGCTCATGTTCTGCTACTAGCTGATTTTAAGGAGACCCTCTGAGTTTGGGGCCTCTCTGTTCACCGAAGAGGGATGCTTTCCCAAGCCAACCCCCTTGTATCTGGGCTCTTTAGCTTTGGGTGGTGGCAGTTAACTGCCTTCTCCCAGTTTGTTCCCAACTTGCCCAGTAAAAGGAGTGAAGTGAAGAGTGAGATAGAATGATGTGGTTGCTAACCACTAGGTGTTACACCCATTACCCCCCCCCCCATCTTCCTTTCCAGCATGCATATTTACTTTATACTTTATGGTGTATATACACTTTGCTCGCTACCATTGGGGGTACCTTTTCACAGAGAACTCTGGGGGCTGCTGTGGAGTGAGAGACTGGAAAGGTGAAGGGAATGTGGGAAGCCCCATAGCACAATTATTCAAGTCCCTCCCAGCCATTATGCCTTAACTCAGCACTAGCTGTTTTGTGGTTTTTTTTTTAGTTTTGTGCTGTTGAATATGTAAAAACATGGAATTACATGACATTTAACATACTCTAGATTTACAGTATTGATGTTCCCCAATGCAAAACCATGTCTTCCCTTTTTGAACTATTCAGATCCTGTTGACGAGTTTTGCAACCAGTAATCTTGTCTCACACATGATCATTAACATCAATGTTCTGCCTTTCTGTAAATTATTGGCCATGCAGGATAGAGTGCACGCTCCAATTCGTAGCCTCTTTCTGGGGTCCCAGCTTTTCATCCCAATGCATTTTATCCGTGGATTTGCTGATAATAAATCCATGGAACAAATGCATGCAGAAACACATTCCTGAATTTATTACTTCATTAAGTTAAACTTCATTAGGGTTATTGAAGTGAAGCTAATATCTGAGGTGTGCCATATCAGTCAGCGTTTTGAAGCTGCAGAAATAAAATATGGAAATAATAGTTTCAACATTGTACGTCCTCTTGGGCAATTATAGTCATGGTTGTGTATCCGAGTTCAACTGTAGAGTTTGTTGTCCTATGTTACAGTCATTGGAAGAGGCTCTACTCTGAGTGCCTTCACCTTCAACGTCAGGCGGGCGGTGACCAGGAAGAGACTCTAGAGAGCTCCTGTCAGCAAGTCAAGATGACACTCGTTTCTGAGCCCAATTCAATGTGCTGGTAATGACCTTTAAAGCCCTTCATGGTTTGGGTCCAGGACATCTGAGGGACCGCCTTCTCCCATACATTCCGGCCCGCTCTCTTAGGACATCTGAGGGGGCTCTCCTGCGAGTGCCAACTCTATCTCAAGTTAGGGGAATGGCAACACGTGGGTGAGCCTTCTCTGTTGTGGCGCCACAATTGCGGAACTCCTTACCAGGGGACTTGAGAACTATCCCCTCTCTCATGACTTTTTGGCGAGAGCTCAAAATGTTTCTGTTTCGTCTAGCGTTTGGGTGATGGGTTGTTGTCTAACTCCTGTGTCTCAAGATGTTCTGCTTTGCTGCTTCTCTGCTCCATATTGTCGTCCCCCCCCCAGTGGATTTTATTGTTTTTAAATTATGTATTTTAATCCTTGTTGTAAGCCGCCTTGGGTATTTGCCTTGGCATAGGATAAGGCGGGGTATAATTTAAAAAAGAAAGAAAGAATACTGACCTAAATGGACCCAAAGTCTGACTCCATATAAGACAGCAGCATATCTGTCCAGATGTGAGACCCAGCTGTCGTTCCCCACGGACTAAGCTTGCAACCAAGAAGACATCAATCGCCTCCCTGTGAAGGGTACGTCATGGTGGGCAAGCTGCCTTTCTTTGCTGATCTTCTCACTGAGAAACTCCTGATAAACGTCTGGGAAACCTCAGGGTTTCCTGAAACATCATTTGAAAACCACTGGACAAGTTAACAAACATTTTGAACTATTCCACTGCCTGCTAGGGATTGGGCCTAATGTGGGTTTTAATCACTCAACTGGAAATACCTTTGGTGGATAATCTTACTTTGAAGCCCAGTGTTAAAGAGACTGTTTGAAGTTTGGGAGTTTGATTTTCTTTAAAGAGTGATTAATCAGGGTTTTTTTTTTCCTTCCCAGTTTCAATCCTTCCAAAAGGTCCTCAGCATGCACTGTTGTTTTTCGCAGATAAAGGAGATTTGCACGTATGTTCCGTCCCTCTATTTATCTTGCTGTCCTTAGAAACAAAGTTATGAGAAGTTATGGATGAGAAGAAGGGGGAAAAAAAAACCCAACAAGGAAAGGTATGGGAAAGACCTGTGTGTGCATTGGTAGGGACTGAAATGGAAAAAGCATGGAAATCAAAATCAAAATGAAAGGAGCTGTCATAACATATGGCAGTGATGGGCAGCCCAATCCTGTGTAACTCTTGCACCGGCATAATGGTAGATCCACCGGTGTAAGAGCACTTATGTCAGCGGAACTTGTCATATGCTGATGGATGCAGGACGGATGCCGGCGTAACCCCCCTTGGGGGTGGGGGCACAAGAGTTACACAGGATTGGGTTGCTAGAGCTTTATAGGTTAACACCACAATTTTGAATTGTGCTCAGAAACGTACAAGGAGCATTAAAAGCGTGGATGATGGATTAACAAGGATGTAACATGGTCATGTCCCTTTGTCCCTGTTGACTGTAAGGAGCCTCACAGCATTGTTCTATAATGGTTGCCGTTTTTGGGTAGTCTTCAGAAGCAATCCCATATAAAGTGCATTACAGTAGTCTAATCTACACATGGCGACCAGGTTGGGTCAGTCTGATTCAGAAAAGGATGCCGTTGGTGAACCAGCAGCAGCTGGTATAAGGTGCTCCTAACCAACACCAATACCTGGCAATCCAGGGTCATGGCTAGTCCCAGGAGCACCCTCAAACTGTGACCTCGCACAAGAATATTACCTTGTGACTGCCCTGCACAAGAATGATATTACCGGTCATCAACTAACAGTATCTCTAGATTCTTCAGATTTAATTTAAGCTTGCTCACCCTCATCCTTGCTCACCCATTACTGACATCAGGCACCAGTTTGGGACTACTATGACCTCTGAAATATTCCTATGAAACCGGAATTCCTCCGCACCACCATTTGCAACCTTCCCTCCAGGGAAGAGGCAAGACACAGGGTTTTTTGGAAGGACTGCACATAAGTCCTTACAAAAGGACTCTGTTGGTGAGAGGATAGGAATGTTAAGCACACCTTTCATTCATGACAGCTTGGAGGAGGCTACATACAAAATGCATTATGGTTATGGACTCCAGCCTTTTTGTTTTAATTAGTTCATCTAATAAAAGGCAAACAATGTGCTAAACTTTAAAACAGATGCACTGGACTTGTAAATTACTAATCAGTTATTATCTGACTTAAAAGGTCCTCTGTTGCCCGCAGCCATGTAGAGTCGACTTGGAGTTGCTGGATATAATTTGCCAAGATTAAGATGAAGCACCTTTTAAATTCTGTCTCATCATCTAGAGATGGGTGATGAGAAAGAAATATGGGGGTCCCACAACTCTGAAGTACCTATAAAACATGGCATGCCTGCTTTAGCATTTATCAATTTTTAACCACTCCTATAAGGCTTCAAGCAATCAATTATTTCCCAGCTTGGCAAGGGACTCAAAACTATACCAGATAAACCAGAAATCAATTTTACTGCCCTGTAGTTGGTTTTTAAATGTGTTTCTTTCCCAACCACACGGAAAACAAACAAGCGCTACACTTTTTATTACCATCATCTTGGCACTCCTTTCACTCCTTATCTGATATTTAAAATTTAAATGGCGGGATTCAAATTTGTACTCACCATCCGTTTGGTGGTTTATTGAAGCCTTGAGGAATAAAGCAAGGGGAAAAAATGTTCCCTTTTCCCCCATCCTGCAAAAATGTGGGAGTAAGTGAATATAAAACTACATTTAATAGAGTTTGTTTCTGTCCTCATCTCCTCTGGATATTTCAGGAAGTGATAATATATGGTGGGGATGTGGATTAGAGAACCAGCAGCAAACCAAACCAGAACCGGCCCAAGTGAGTAGGTGGTTTATTGAGGACTCAGTTGGAATGCCTGCAAAACGTCACAGGCTGCCAATACCTGCTATCCTTACCTCGAGGGAGGAGTAGGGAGTGCCAGGTTCCAGGTGGTGATGGGTTCTCTATGAAATGTGTGAGATAACATTTCCCACCATGGGATTTGAATACCATGGTCCCTGGCAGAAAAAGTAATTATCTGTGTCTCACTAAAACATAGGAACATAAGAAGAGCCTTGCTAGATCAGGCCAATGTCCCATCTAGTCCAGCTTTCTGTATCTCACAATGGCCCCAACAGGTGCTTCAGGGATCACACAAGACAACAAGATACTTCTATCCTGTAGCCACTCCTTTGCACCTGGCATACAGAGATAGGTAAGGGTAAAGGTATCCCTTGACAATTAAGTCCAGTCGTGTCCGACTCTAGGGAGCGGTGCTCATTTCTGTTTCAAAGCCGAAGAGCCAGCGCTGTCCAAAGATATTTCCATGGTCATGTGGCCGGCATGACTCAACACTGAGGCACATGGAACACTGTTACCATCCCGCTGACGCGGTACCTATTAATCTACTTGCAATTTCTTGCTTTCGAACTGCTAGGTTGGCTAGGTACAGAGATAACCTCCTTCTAAAACCAGGAGGTTGCTTATGGCTTGTAACTTGTGATGGAATTTTCCTCCATAGAATTTTCCTCCTTTTTGCCTCCCAAGGCAAGACTCAGAGTGCTCACCAGCACCTGCTATTCCTTCCCTCTTCCCCAAGGTCAAAGCTTTGGGAAAAGGGAAGAGGAGTAGTGATGGTAGAGGGTTATAGTGACTGTAAGGACTTCGCAAGAATAACTGAGCCAAAACTGCTCATAGTAGACCACCCTCACCAGGCCTGCTGCCAAGCATTCAAGCTCGCATAGTGAAATGCTCATACCTTCCCTAAATCAAACAGTGCAGTTCAGAGGATACTTCCTTATCACTAAGGCCAGCGCCGCCAACTTCTTCAATGAAATGTCTTTACCCAATCCAGGCAGTCGAATCCATGCTAGAAACAGGTTCTCCATGGAACCTCTGCATGCAACAGTGAGTCTGAACACTCGATGTTGGGGGTAAACATGGAAGGGGGATGTTGCTTATATTATATATAGGTCTTATTTATCACTTTCAGTGTTATAAAGGAACTGTGAGACTCCCTGCACATCTTCCACCCATGCTCACACAGAAACTCATACCACACCATACATAAGTAGTCCAAACATCCACCACAAATTCAATGCTTTCTTTGGGTTATTTGTTTAATAGTTGCTGCATAATGCGATGGGTGGGAGTAGAGCTCCCCACATGGCTCCCTATAGGGCTAAGGTGTCTCTGGAGGTTTGCCTAGTAAGTAGGTCTTTCCGGGACAAGAACTTCCAGGTCTTGAAATGCTCTGTCAAAAGCACTCAGGGTTGACCCACCCAGGAGACAGAGTGAAGCGACCTCTCCAGGCAGTGGGCTGGGGGGGGGGTGATGGCTGATCAGGGACATGCCGCCCACCTCCTCCTCTAATCCACTCACCTGCTTGACTCTTGGGCTGAGAGTGACTGTTCTCAGCTTGAGAGTCAGCCACTCTCACTCCGGCAAGAGCCAGCCAAACTGAGCATGGCTGCTGGTGGTCTGTTCTCACTAGATCCCTGGAACAGACAGTGGCAGAGGCTGGAGAAACCAGACAATTCTCAGGCTGGAAGGTGCCCAAGAATAATCTCTAGCGACTGCTTCTTTGCGCTCAGGAGTGGTGGTTTTGGAGTTTGGTCCCCTACCTACACCAGCCCTCTCTGAAGTGGGTTTTCCAAGGTCCCTGTTGATATTTGGTAATTTCAAGTCCATCCCCAACTCCCAGCATGCCTGAGGTGGGATACCTTATTGCCCGGTTGTGTGTAGATGTGCACTCACCTCCACCCCCATGTCAAGGAGCCGTGCTTCCTCTTCCCTCTGGGTCTCTTGGTTTTCCCAGCCTGGGGATTCAGCGGGATCAGTGGTGGTTGCTTGAGAATCAGCCAATTTGTGAGTCACCACCACCTCTTCTCAATGCACCTCCAGTCTGCACCCCACTTCAGACATGCAGGGCGGTTGGGCCTGGAAGCACCAACTATCCATAGTGTCTGTTGGAAAAGATACTGCAGAGTAGGCTACACTTGGTGGGGAGCAAACCTCCAAAACCACAATCCTATTTTCTGATTGCAACGTTTTGCAGCACTTTCGAGCCGCCAGAGCAATGCTCTTGTTACCCTTTTACTAGTCAGACCCATTTGCCTATCAGCAATAATTCATGTGCATGTTCTTTCCGCTCAGGCAGCACATAAACAACCATCTTGGAAAAGGAGGGGAAAAAAATCTGCTCCATTTTGATACTTCACTATCATATTCGCCATGTCAAAGGACTTTTAACAGGGAAGTAAACTGTTGCTGCAAAGAACTTCACTAAAAATAAAAATGATGAGTCACATTGCATAAAGCCCGGCATATTTTTGTTTTATGCAAGCAATTGCCGTTTAAACTGCCATACATATTGCACACATTAGCCACGATAGTATGCCATTTAAAATAAATGCTGTTGAATTACAGTTTCCCATATAAAGTCTCTAATAGTTCTTTGGAATGTTGTTTCTTTGTTAGGCTCAAGAAAATAAAGAGAGAAAAACATCTGATGTTTGCCACCAGCATCAGCTTCAGGCCTTCAAATGTTTTCTTACACTTCAATTTTATTTTTAAACCGTTCTACCCAACCTTTCCTAACTCAACGGGAAAGCTCAAAACAGCTTACAACACCAGAATTAAAAAAAACAATAAAGCAAGATCAATCTAAATTAATAAAATAACAAAACAACAAAATCAGCAGTTAGAAACTACCAGAATCTTCAGAGGAATTACAAACAAATCAGTTCA
This sequence comes from Plestiodon gilberti rubricaudatus, assembly GCA_026170595.1. Lineage (NCBI taxonomy): Eukaryota > Metazoa > Chordata > Lepidosauria > Squamata > Scincidae > Plestiodon > Plestiodon gilberti. Next base: position 11,503,134 of record JANXHW010000001.1, read on the forward strand.
AGGCCTGGTGGAACTCCCCTTTGAACTGCCAGCATAGAAGAGGCAGTCCTAAACTCAACTGGGAGTGATTTCCACAGGCTGGGTGCCACAACAGAGGAGGCCTTGTCATGAATGGCCACCTGGAGACAGCACCTGCCAGGCAGCTTCCCTTGATGACCTGATGGGGTGAATAGATTAATAGGGGGGAGATACAGTCCTTCAAGCATTTTTTTTTTCTTTCAGCTGTTACAGGTATACTTGTGCCTGTTTTTTAAAGGGAAAAGGTGGGACACAGGCAGGTTCTTGATGTTTATGAACACCTGCATAGACCTACTTGTTTAGGTTGGACTTTTGCTATATTTACCTCTATTCTAATTTTAAAAAAATGTGCAGATATTTTATGTTTTTGGTATTTTTAGAATGTTTTATAAACATTAAAATAATAAAGAACTGTATAAATAATTAAGATAATAGTAACTAATAATTATCATGCAGAAAAAAGGAGGAGCACTAAAATTAGTACCTCCTTAAAGTGTATTAATATCTTTTAAACATTTTGTATATTCTTCCAATTAATCCACATTTCGTTTCCGAACTGCTATTTTGTTTGCTCAGTGATGCGATTTCTGTTTTTATGCTGCAAATGACATGAACCAATTCTGAATTTAGTAATTAAGAATTAAGAAATACATGCCAGATTATCAGCTCAATCCTATGGGCTTTGAGTGCTGGCAGAATGTGTGTTCCACCAGAGCTGGCTGCCAAAAAGCAGCCGTAAAGTGCCTCCTGGCAGTGCGTTGCCGGGGCAACGGCGGGAAGGCCAGAGCCTTCCCACCGAGGAAGCTGAAATGGCAGGGAAGGCAGGAGGGGGTGGGGGAGGGCAGAATGGGTGTGGGGAGGGGAAAAAACTGGGCAGAGAGGGGGAGGAATGGGGGGCTGTGGGAGGGGTGAATCCAGTGGCAATGGCATGCACTGGATCCTATCCCGTCCAGCAGCAGCCTCCCCACCCCGTCGCTTTCCTCAGACATGTGCTAGCAAAATCACTAGCACAGGTCTGGGGATACCCTCAGAGGCTTACAGAAGGGAAAGGTACCCTCCGGGGAGAAAAAGCAGAGTATAAATACGGACGGTACATACATACATACATACATACATACATACATACATTACATTACATAAAGGGGATTTTAATCCCCTTTCCCCTCCAAAGCCTCCCGATCCGCCCCACCACCACTGGATACAGTACTCAGCACACCCTTTTTTGGCGTGGCTGCACCAGTGGGGGGGGGAGGATAGGATTGGGCTGTTAGATACATAAGGCGGAAAAGTGAACCTAGACGAAAAACAACAACAACAACAAAGAGTTTCTAAACCAGATGTGGGAGACTATTTTTCTTATAAAACTGACTGCTGTGGCTCGAATGAAAAGCATACTTTTTCAGGGGGGGGGAGAGCAATGTACCCCAACGTGAGATACAGAACTTGAATGAGTTTCCTTGAGCACCAGCTGCAAAGGAAAACAAACATCATCCTTCAATGAAGTGTTTCATTTTAGCTGAACAGGAATAGAACAGCAGTCAAACAACGGGGTCAATCGTAATATATGTTTACACATGCATGAATGACACTATACGATGAGTAGTTTTAGTTTTTGATTAAATACATTTGGGGGTAGGGGAAAGTAACCCCAACACTATCAGAATACAAGTTACAAAGCTGCCATTTAGAAAACATTATGAAGGGACAAGGACATTCATGCAGCAGGGCAATTGGAATCCGGAGTTTGAGGGAGGCACAGGAGCAATATGGAGTGTTGTACAAGTTGAAAATTCAAGGTCTTTCTCTTTTTTCATTTCGTTCAGCCAATTTGATCCCGTTTTTCTGACTAGGATTAAATCTGATGTTAAATACAAAAAAACATAGCGGAAGTCTATGGTAGTGAACTCCTTAACAAATGCTGTATTGAGCATGATTTCATGACTTTAAAAGACAGAAATATCATTGACATGATTCAATCATGTGGTTCTTTCTTTGTGTTGCTGTTTGAAAAAGTGAACTAATCGTTTGTCTACTTTTTTCTTAATACCATAAAATACTTCTTAATATTATAATTATTATTATTATATAATTATTTCCCAATACTATAAAATTATAGAATACTATAAAATTAAGAGTATTCTATAATTTTATAGTATTAAAATATTATAATTTTATAGTATTGAGGCAGAGGAACTAGAGATCAAATTGCCAACATGCGCTGGATCATGGAGAAAGCACGAGAGTTCCAAAAAAACACCTACTTCTGCTTCATTGACTACGCAAAAGCCTTTGATTGTATGGATCACAACAAACTGTGGCAAATTCTTAAAGAGATGGGGGTACCAGACCACCTTACCTGTCTCTTGAGAAACCTGTATGCGGGTCAAGAAGCAACAGTTCGAACCAACCGGCCATGGAACAACCGATTGGTTCAAAATTGGGAAGGGAGTACGGCAAGGCTGTATATTATCACCCTGCTTATTTAACTTATATGCAGAGTACATGATGAGAAATGCAGGGCTGAATGAATCGCAAGCCGGAATCAAGATTGCCGGGAGAAATATCAACAACCTCAGATATGCAGACGATACCACCCTAATGGCAGAAAGTGAAGAAGAACTAAAGAGCCTCTTGATGAGAGTGAAAGAGGAGAGTGCAAAAGTTGGCTTGAAACTCAACATTAATAAAACTAAGATCATGGCATCTGGGCCCATCAATTCCTGGCAAATAGAAGGGGCGGAAATGGAAGCAGTAACAGATTTTACTTTTTTGGGTTCCAAGATCACTGCAGACGGAGACAGCAGCCATGAAATTAAAAGACGCTTACTCCTTGGAAGGAAAGCTATGGCAAATTTAGATAGCATAATAAAAAGCAGAGATATCACCATGCCAACAAAAGTTCGCATAGTCAGGGCGATGGTGTTCCCAGTAGCAATGTATGGTTGCGAGAGCTGGACCATAAGGAAGGCTGAGCGCCGAAGAACAGATGCTTTTGAACTGTGGTGCTGGAGAAGACTCCTGAGAGTCCCTTGGACTGCTAGGAGATCAAATCAGTAATGAAATCAAGCCTGACTGTTCCCTGGAAGGACAGGTACTAAGGCTGAAACTCAAATATTTTGGCCACCTAATGCGAAGAGAGGACTCTCTGGAGAAGACTCTGATGCTGGGAAAGATTGAAGGCAAAAGGAGAAGGGGAAGGCAAAGGATGAGATGGTTAGACAGCATCACCGATGCAACGGACATGAAAATGAGCGAACTCAGGAAGATAGTGGAGGACAGGAAGGCCTGGCGGGATATGGTTCATGGGATCACGAAGGGTTGGACACGACTTAACGACTGAACAACAACAAAGACAAAACATTGAACTCATTGGCATTTCCTATGTATGTGTGTCTCAAATGGGACCCTAGCATGGTCCGATGAGGCTTTAACTGTTTGCCTGCTCGCTACTTCCCACCATTCCACCCAAAGGGTTTTTTGCTCCCGTTGGTGCCATCGCAGTAAAGATGCCCTTGAAGCCCTAATGGTGGAAGGTGCCTTCACTCAATTTCAGGAAATTGTCCCCTCTTCCTGCAGGCCTGTACACCAGGGGTTCTCAACCCCTTCCCGGCCGAGTACCACCTCCAGCACCACTCTCCTGCTGCGTACCACTGGAAGTGACTGGCAATGACATCATCACCAGCTACTTCCAGGTTTTTAGGCTTTCGGAGGCCAGAAAATGCAGGTAGGAGGCTCTGGACGGGTGGGCGAACCCTTATCTGCATTCTCAAGAAGCTCGGCCAAAGGCAGGAGCCTCTCGGGAGCAAAAATGCGCCACCAAAAGCTCTGCATAGGAGTGGGATTCCAGTGGTCCAGCGGTCTGAGTACCACCAGCAGTTGGCCAAAGTGCCACTGGTGCTACTAGTACCACTGGTTGAGAACCCCTGTCCTACACCATATACAATCTTGTACTGAGGGTCCCCAAACCATCAAAGAGGCCTTAGGGGTGGGGTTCAGGGGGGTTGCATTGGGAAAGAGAGGGCAGGGGATTCCCCTTCCATAAACTTCCTTCCTCTCATGGTTGGTTGAGTCCAACCCTACTTGCAAATGTAAACTCTACTCTAAAATAATAGGAACAAAATAAAATCATAAAACAGCACAGTAGTAAAATCTCAGAAGTAACAATAACATCAAGATGCGTTCTTGTTAAATTCTCATGCAAATCAAGTGCTTGTCACTAAAGGAAGGACAAGCAACCATGGAACAGCATTCACAAGCTGAGCTGCCATAGACCCCAATCCTTTGCTGAAATTACCTCCTCCCTAACCTCTTAGGTTGCGGGAACCCAGAGAATGGCCTCCATCAAATATCTCCACAACGAGGAAGGTTCATGTGGGTTTTATATCTATCCAATATTTATTTCCATGTTCAGCATAGTTGGTGTATCTGTCCCCCTAATGCTGTGTTTCCCAAACTTGTTCGACCTGCAGCTCCCTTGACCATTTGTGATCATTGGCCGTGGTTCCCATTACATGATGTTGATGCCTGCCAATAGGCACTGAACTGTTTTCCAAGAGGATTCCGTGGCACTCTGCGGCTCCCCTGGCTGGTTTCAACGGCTCCCCTGGGAGCCACGTCTCCCAGTTTGGGAACCACTGCTTTAATGTATAATGGTATTGTAGTATTATACATGACTTACTTCTCCTTTGGCAAGCTCAGAGTGGTCTACATAGGGCTTTTACTGGCTTCCTACTCAGGCAACGATCGGTTCTACATCTGCTCAGCTTCAATAATGCAACCGCATGAGGTTCCTGCCCCATTCACTGGGTAACAGTGTGTCTGCCTCCGAAGGAGAGAAATTGCTCATTATTTCACTTCCTTGTTTTTTTTTTGTTTTTTTTTTGTTTTTTTGCGTTGACACCATTTTAACATTATGTCTCACCTCCGCACTTAACTGAATTTTATGGACATTGTACTTCTCTGCATTTCTGATGTGACAGGTTCTAATGAGGATCTGTTTTCCCCACTGAAATGGAGGGGGGCAGTGGTATGAGAAAGGGAGCATTTATGAGCATTGGGAAGAAATCCACTACATCAAGAGGAATGCTTTCAAAAATATTCAGATTTACATTTCACATAAAAATATATTACTAAGCCAAACATTTCCAACACTGTTAGAAACGTCCAGGCACTTTTGTCTGGAAGGAGCATCTGGGACCAACAGAAGCATGGTTCATCACATCTTTGTCAGCTTTCCTGACACATCTTTAGTTAATAAGATGTGACCTTTCCAGAAAACGTTTTTTTTGTTATTTTGGTTTTTAATGAAGGTTAGAGCTGGGATTGATGCCGAAATGGGATGTGCTTTTATACAGGTTGTGTCCGGTTTCGCACTGGGTGCTTGGGTTTTAAAACATTTTCTAATTGATATTGGTTTGCATGTTTGATCATTTAACGGTGTAATAACAATAAGGACTAATCCAGACGGGTTTCATAAAGTAGTCATTCATACATAGAAGATTCTATGTTATGAAGAGGCACTGTGAGGTATGATTGGGGAGGGAAAAAATATCCCCAAAGCCATGTACTCGTCTGATATCAACCTTCTTTCCCTGTCAGATCATTTGAACACACTGCTAGTACAATCGGCCTACATCTTACGCAAGAGTTACATTTCAGAGTTGAAACGAAAAGCTACAATCGCTTATGCTCAAAATTACAGTACCTTGAAAATCCCTTATATCCGAAAAATGTGTACTTCTGTCTCTTTAAAAACTGTGAAAGGCAGCTGGAAACTGAAGCTGACTGAGGAACCAGCAGCTTCTCCAATCTCAGACTCACTCTGAGGCACATATTTAGGAACTGAATGGTGGGTGGAATCGCCTGCACTATTCAAATTATTGTTTCTCTTGTTTTTTTGTTTGTTTGCTGAGCTAAATGTAGTTGAATTTGTGCAAGTAAAGTGCACATAAGAAGTGGACCAACTGTACTACTTTAAATGATTAAACAAAAATGTTCCGCAGTGCAGGAAGTGAGTGGGGCATGCACACACTCTGCAAGCTTGCCTGTATATGTCCGCAGAACGGCAAGAATCATCTCCGTCATAAATGATCTGCTTTTCACGTTATCTTGTGCCTATTCTTAATTCTGGACCCTTTTCAGTCTGGCTTCAGGCGGGGCTTTGGGACGGAGACAGCCTTGGTCGCCCTGCTGGATGATCTTCGCCGAGGACTTGACAGGGGGAGTGCATCCCGGCTGGGCCTTTTGGACCTCTCGGCGGCTTTCGATACCATCGACCAGTAGCGTCACTAGGACGCGCGTCACCCTGGGGCAGGGGGCGCGCGTCACCCTAGTGACGCTATGATATCGGTGCTGGGGGGGGCGACCCGGCTCCCCCCCCCCGCGTCGCCCTCCGGATGCTCCGAGGCCGGCTCCCGGGCCGGCCTCGGAGCGTCCAACCCCGTCGGCACTCCAGGGCCTTCTAAAAGAAGGCCCAGGCAGCGCGTCCATCCGGGTATTTCCCAGATTTCTGCGCATGCGCAGACCCGTTTTGAGGGCAAAAAGCCCTCAAAACGGGTCTGTGGATGCGCGAAAATCCGGGAAATACCCGGATGGACGCGCTGCCTGGGCCTTCTTTCAGAAGGCCCTGGAGCGCCGACAGGGTCGGACGCTCCGAGGCCGGCTCCCGGGCCGGCCTCGGAGCGTCTGAAGGGTGTCGCGCGTCACGGAGGTGGCCCGCCCCCCCGCCACGCTCCAGCGACGCCCCTGCCATTGACCATGGTATCCTTCTGGGCCGGCTGGCTGAGTTGGGACTAGGGGGCACTGCGTTGCAGTGGTTCCGTTCCTACTTGGCTGACAGATCCCAGATGGTGATGCTGGGAGATGCCTGTTCGGCGCCCTGCCCTTTACAGTGTGGGGTGCCACAGGGTTCTATTCTGTCTCCCATGCTTTTAAACATCTACATGAAACTGTTGGGAGAAATCATCCGGGGATTTGGTGTTGGGTGTGACCAATATGCTGACGACACCCAACTCTACCTCTCCTTGCCATCTCGCTCCAGGGAGGCTGTGGAAGTCCTGGAGCGCTGCCTGGAGGCGGTTGGGGTCTGGATGAGAGCTAATAGGTTGAGATTGAATCCAGAAAAGACAGAGGTCCTACTGGTTAGGAAAGCTTCAATGCAGGTACTGAGTCACCTGCCCGTTCTGAATGGGGTTGCACTCCCCCTGCAGGAACGGGTGCGCAGCTTGGGAGTACTTCTGGATTCACAGCTCTCCCTGGAAAGCCAGGTGGCGGCTGTGGCCAGGGGTGCGTTTGCCCAGCTTCGGCTGGTGCGCCAGCTGCGGCCGTACTTGAGTCGATCGGACCTGACCACGGTGGTCCACGCCTTAGTGACTTCAAGACTGGATTACTGTAACACGATCTACGTGGGGCTGCCCTTGAAGATGGTTCGGAAGCTGCAATTAGTGCAGAATGCGGCGGCCCGGGTGGTTGCTGGAGCTAGGCGGATTGACTCTGTTGAGCCGCTGCTTCAGCGGCTGCACTGGCTGCCCATTCGTTTCCGAGCCCAATTCAAGGTGCTGGTAATGACCTTTAAAGCCCTTCACAGTTTGGGTCCAGGATATCTGAGGGACCGCCTTCTCCCATACATTCCGGCCCGCTCTCTTAGGTCATCTGAGGGGGCTCTCCTGCGTGTACCACCTCTATCGCAAGTTAGGGGAGTGGCAACACGTGGGCGAGCCTTCTCTGCTGTGGCGCCACAACTGTGGAACTCCCTGCCAGGGGATCTGAGAACCACCCCCTCCCTCATGACTTTTCGGCGAGGGCTCAAAACGTTTTTGTTTCATCTAGCGTTTGGGTGATGGGTTGTCGTCTGCCTCCTGTGTCTCAAGATACTCTGCCATGCTGCTTTTGTGCGCCATACTGTTGCCCCCCCCCGTGGATTTTATTGTTTTTAAATTAAGTATGTATTGTTTTAAACTTATTTTCTGTATTTTAAACTATGTTTTTTAATTTTTGTTGTAAGCCGCCTTGGGCATTTGCCTCGGCATAGGATAAGGCGGGATATAAATTTTTAAATTAATACATAAATAAATAATTTGGTCTGAAACCTTCTAACTCCTCAGAAGCTCCTGGGCAGGTTCAGCCGTCTAAAAGCAGCTGCAACTTGGTCCTGAAGCATTTGACCTTCGTGTGGACAAACACCATTACCAGGCAGCCATGAGAATTTGTGGATTCAGATCCTTCTCCCTGCCAGGGAGTAATTGTGTTTTACCAATTGGGGCTACAGCTAAACCCTTCTGTCTAAGGCAGAGGTTCCCAAGCTCTTGGAAAGAGCTTATGCTGCTATAAGTCAGTGCAGGGAGCCCCGACAGCAGCAAACTTTGCAACCCACAATCGCAACCCACTTCCGCTTTTCCGACTAAACTGGAAGTGGGTCACGATCACGTCGGAGGGCCATTCTGAATAATGGGGAGACATGCAAAGGGGTCTGCAGGCTCCCCGCACCCCCCAGAGGACCACTATACCCATCCGCACCCCCCAGATGACATATACCCATCAAGGAAGGTAGAAAAAGCTGTATTTCATTATCTCAAACGCACCATCGACGTCACTGTGAGTCACTGCTCCCCTTAAGGGAGTAGCGACCCATTGTTCCTGGCTGGGGTGTCGCGACGTCCCAGTTTGGGAACCTCTGGTCTAAGGAAAGGGGTGGGATGGCCAGGCGGGTTCCACTCCTCCAATCAGGTAACTTGATGACATCATCAAGCCTAGGTAACTTAAGTCCAAGCACAGGGATGCTCACCTGGTCTGCTGTGACATATGATGCTGCTTTAGTTTAGCACCATGATGAGTGGGGGGATTCTGTATGCTTTGCTTTTGAATAGTCTTCCAGCTCCACATGCTGACTGCTACTGGTTACTGTACCTAATTTACTCAAGCTTTTCTTTGTGTCCACCGAGCTCAGGCATTTTTCCATTAGCCTACTTGTGCTTTTGTCTACCCCGCCTTTCCCCCCCGTTTGGTTTAATTCCTTTTCCTTTTGATTTTTTTTAAATAAACTAGTTATCTATTTTAAGCCATGATGGGTATAAGCAAACTCCTGGTTTTAGAAGTAGCCTGTCTCTGAATGCCAGAGGCAAGGGAGTGGCAACAGGCTGCAGGTACCTTGTTGTCTTGTGTGCTCTCGGAGGCATCTGGTGGGGCCACTGTGTGATACAGAAAGCTGGACTAGATGGGCCTTTGGCCTGATCCAGCAGGGCTCTTCTTATATTCTTTGAGTCTTTGTTTGCCTAGTCCATGTTCACAGGTAATAAAGACGGTTGTCATGTCTGACTACTCTCAGATGCTCCTGTGGTTTTGAATTTTTAACCAAATCAAATGGCTCCATTGTACTTAAATTAGGATTGGTTCAACACACACAAATTGATTCCCCGCCCCCACAACAGATAGGTCTATTGTCACCTCAGTGGATCCTGCTTCATTTTCTAAGCCTTAGAATCTAAGGGTGTTTTTTTTTCAGCACTGGCAGCAGCTGAAGGGGTTTTTCCTTCCTTTATGAAGGATGAAAATCTAGAGGACAAGAACTTTGCTGGAAAGAAACACCTGTATACTTTACCACCTGTATACTTTACCACCTGTATACTTTACCACCTTTACCAGGCAGCACAATCTTGTGTAAGGGTCTGGCTGGCGGCCCAGGGCCACCTGCTGGATCCTGAGCCCGGGCTGCCCATCCGATGGCGAGCCGGAGGTCTACTTGGGGAAGTGGACGCACGTCCACTTCCCCGGGTGTAAACCGGGGCCAGTCTGATAGGCCTCCTTGGATTTCCACCAGCTTAATAGCTGGTGGAAGGAGTGGAGGCCATGTAATGACCTAGCCAGCCTGGTGGGAATGGGGATATGGCTAGGCCAATGGCCCCCTTCCCTCTCCCGCCGGACTGCTCACGCGGCCGCTGGCAGGAGCTCTTATTTCAGATGCTCCATTGGCCACGTCCTGGTCTGGCATTGGAGTGAGGGAGGTCGGCCTTGCACCGGCCTCCCTTACTCTGAAGTAGTCGCAAACGTTCTTTACGGCACGTTCGCGACACTTTAGAATGGCGGAGCATGTGCTCCACGGTTCTAATGTTCCCTAGGATTGCGCCCTGAATGATATTGCTCCTGCAGTGGAAACATGGCTGCAAAGGCAGACAGCAACTTATTGTCCCTTGCCCCAAATCTCCTCTCTGAATGGCCATTGCCTGAAGACGTCCCAGCTGCCCTGCATTTCTGTCGCAGAGCTCTTTGGACTATCCCCAGAATGAAAGGTTCTGCAGTAGCCACATTATCTCATTTTGTGTCTACCAGCACATCCTCTAGAATCCTAGGAATGATGACCCTGTAGCCCTGACAAGATGCGGCGGAAGCAAAAGTAGGATGACGTTGGTTGAAGGACACTGTCATTTCCCACAACACAAAGTCCACAGGAATAAAAGTTCTCTTAAATTCAATCTCTGTGTATGCATGTCTCCGTTTTGTTTCATTTCTATTCTGTTTCTTTTCAGTAAATAAACTGCATGTCTAACTCAACTTATATATACTGTTTATATCCCTGGGTTCTGAAATACCCTCCAGTCAGAGAGCATTTTTATTATTTGATTGTTTTTAATCTCAGGTCTCACAGAGGCCCATTGAAATTGCGGGCTTTTATTCTCACCCTCTAGCATTTGTAAGAATCAGTGGCTAAACTGAACATGTTTTTTTTTTCTTTGTCATACTGATCAGTTAAACTGTCAGAGACGAAAAGCACTTGCAGAATAACGCATCAGCAGCAGGAGAGAGAGAGAGAGAGAGAGAGAGAGAGAGAGAGAGAGAGAGAGAGAGAGAGAGAGAGAACATAGCCTTGGCCAGATAAAGAAAAGAAGCAAACAAGAAGAAACCATATGGTAATAAAATGTAAAATAAACATGGCTTTGGAAACGTTCAAGCTATCTGAGAGTTGATCAGTTCCATAGTGTTTATGACTGATAGCACTGCAATGGGAAATCTGGCAATATGATGGATAGTAAATATAATGCTGGGGAAATACTTGCATGCAAAATGCAAGCAAAAAATACACATGAACAAACCAGAACGCAAGGATAGACTATGAGCACTAGCGTCGCTCCGGTAGGGGCGGGGCTGTAAGTATCGCTGCGGTCATAGTCTCTTTACCGAGCGAGGAGGAGGCAGCCCCGCCCCCTCACTGTCCGAGCCAGTCCCCTACGGAGAAAGCAGCAGGCAGGGTCTCTTCCCTGCCGGTTTCTCCGCAGGGGACTGGCTCGGACAGTGAGGGGGCGGGGCTGCCTCCTCCTCGCTCGGTAAAGAGACTATGACCGCAGCGATACTTACAGCCCCGCCCCTACTGGAGAGACACCTCTGACTATGAGTAAGAGTGTTCAGTGTACCGGGTTGAAAAATGTATGCGTCATGCCCACCTTGGTCTTTAGATGAGGGGAATTGATACACTTGGATCTAGATGTGCAACTCAGTGACAACTGGCTGAGGCTCAGTCTAGACCTACAGCGGATTGAGCTGGTAGAATCCAAGCATCATTCCCGCTAAGCTGCACGGCCATGCGGCTGCACAGTTCAGAGAGAAGTTGAACCGGAAGTGATAATGTTATGACATCATCACCGAAAGCCGGAAAGATGCTGCTGTGCCACTGCACAGCCCTGGGAGGGCTCCATGCATGGGCAACAAGGTTTAGGGGAACATAGATCCCAAGGTGGTAGAACGTTGGGTACCACTAGGCTGTAGGTGATGCAATGCCATCTTTAAATACTTTTGCCCAAACAAATTCACTGCAAGAGAAATGAAAATTAGCATACTAGGGGTAAAGCTACCAGAGGAGTCTTTTCCTGGCTGTTCTATTTTTCTACTTCTAGGGAGTTATTTTTTTTCTTCGAATATGGTATCCTTTGTCTGTAACCTGAAGTAGCGCCATCCATTCTACTACCACAGGACAGAACTCATTCCCACCTTGTCAGTCTGTTGTATGTATAGACCAGTGATGTAGACTTGAGACTTGAGTCAGACTCAAGTCGCGTCAATGACTTGACTCAGATGACTCGGCAGTTGTAAAAGACTCAAAAACTCAACTCGAGATTTGGAGCCTTTTACGACAAGTCCGGTTTTATTCAGGTTTAAACCCATTTCCCCCATTAAATAGAAAGGGACTCGCAACTCGCAACCAAAAATTCGGGACTTGGGGGCAAAGACTTGAGGCTTGACATGAGAGTTGGACCCAGAGACTTGGGACTTGACTCAAGACTTGGAGTCAGAGACTTGATCCATATCCCTGGTATAGACCAGGCCTCAGTCTGAAAATGGCAGCTCCCCCCATATAATACAGTGCTTCCTTGTCTGTTTAAGATCAAGAAGCAAATCAGCAGCCTTGGAACCTCTTTTATAGTTATAGCCAGAGGAACTATACTCATCAGTAAATCACTAAATATTAACAACTCCTCAGGTATAGGTACGTCAGTGATGATACAGTCACTGTCCAATAGGTTACCACAAGAGTTGAACAAGAACACAGCCCAGTCTGACATATTTTGCATTGATATGCCAATTTCATTCTATGCAAATATGCATTCATATTTCAAATGGGCTTGCCTTTGGCACCTTGATATCTGTGAAGAAAGAGAAGTATGACTGAAAACGTTCATATGGACAGAAACCCAAACAAGGGCACGTCTTCCTAGGTTCTTGAAAAAGAAAACACAGCCAGTTTACTACCACCTAGGTTACAATTCAAAATGGCATGAAGGGAGCCGAATAGCACTCGAGACATTGTCAGCTCTATCAGTCAGTTCAGTGGTTGACAAAGCAGAACTAGAGTGCTGACCCACAGTAGTAAATGGTCCTCTGCCCTAGACAAGCATCATCCTTCGAGACACGAGCAATGAGGAACATAAAGTCAAGAATGAGCATGAGGGCATCCTTCCTCAGCCAAGCATACATCATGTCTGGTCTAGTTTTGTTGATTGTTTGTGAACTTGGAGGGGAAAAAAATCTCAGCAATGTGAAGTTTATTGTATTGTATTTTTGAAGGCAGGCAGTCTCAGGATGTGTGGAAGCTAGGAGCAAAGGATTCTGGAAGCTCTACAGTGCACATTTCCTTGAAATTTCCATTTCCCACTGACTGCCTAATCCTCCCCCCCCCCCCGCCACACTATAGCATGCAGCTGTGCCAAAATGGTGGAAGGGGGGGGCAACCTGAAGGCAAGTGGAAGGTAAGTAAAAAGCCTTTTAATTTACCTCCACATAAGCTTGCAGGATGCCTAAGGGTCTCCTCAGACATATGCCAGCCAGTTTGATGGTGTATGTTCAAGCAAAGGGGTGGAGAGGTTTTGAAAAGAAGGTATAAGACATGGCGTGCATGATTGCAACTGGATCCACCCCCTCCCCCACCCCTAGTTCCTCCCCCAACACACCACATTACTCCCCCTCCCCATCCGTGATCCTCCCCCCCCCATGCTGGCAAACCTGCACTGGAGCAGTTCACCAGCAGCAGGCAACAGCAGATTGAAAATGGCCAGTGGTGCAGTCCACTCTCCTGCTGCAAATCCTTACCCACAAAGTGTGCCATAAACAGCCTGGCTGTGTGAGAGTTTGGAAACAGGGATTTTTCTTATGCCTTTAAACAGGCCCAATCAATCAGGTGAACATCATATGTAAATGCTGCACATGTTAATTGGCTGATTGAGGTAACTGATATTAATCTAAGATTGACTTGATGAAACACACGGGCAGCCCGATCCTGCCTAAAGCCGGAGCTCTGATTGGCTGGACGGGTTTTGATTGGCCGGACGTAGCGCGGACGCAGCAAAAGTCGAGGTGGCCTCGACTTTTGCTGCGTCCATGCTATGTCCGGCCAATCAGAGCTGTTGTTTGGCCTGGGGGCGGGACACCAGGCGCACATGGAACGCGGACGCGACGCGAACGCGGACAGTGTAGCTCCGGCTTAAGATGCGTTCATCCCCTTCCCCTACCGCGGGTTTTTTCTTCCTCTCCTCTTAGTTGAAGTGGATCTGACAGTAGTCATGGATCTGCAGCAGTTCCTCCTACAAATTATTTTCACAGTCCTGTAATCTGAAATATACTGGGTGACCTTGGGCCAGTCATCATCTCTTAGCTAAACCTTCAACACAGGGTGGTTGTGAGGATAAAATGGGGTGGAAGTATATTATATGCTATTCTGAGCAGTAGCGTTGTATGATGGGGGGCCCTGTGGCCCTGGGCCCCAGGCGCCAAGTGGGCGTGCTGCCTCCGGGGGCGCCGATATGGGGAAAAAGTTTTAAAGGGCAGCTTCAGCGCCAGCTGCCACTCTAGCAGAGGATGCCACAGCGTTAGCGTGGATCCTGCTCGCTCGCTCTGCATTTGCAAAGGGCTGAAAAAGAAAGGTGGAGGACTTGTTAAAATCAATACCTGAGCTGAGGAAACAAAAGGGGAGGGAGAGCGGTCGTCTAAACTATGGAGCGCCAAGGAGAGACAGCCGCGTTAAAAGCAAGACGAGTCTGGAGGATTGTGTGGCAGTGTGGAGAGCCCAGGAGAGCCCATATCCTCAAAAACAAGTAAATCTTTGCTTCTAGTATTCATTTCTGTCAATATTCATTACTTTTACTGGGTCGCTAATTTAATTTTCCTATTTTACTGGGTCCTGCACTGTCCTGAAAGATCTAAAAAGGAAGCAGTATGTCTACTCAGAAGTAAGTCCCATTATAGTCAATGGGGCTTACTCCCACGTAAGTGTGGATAGGGTTGCTGCCCCCTTAAACACTTTTTTAAATAACTAAAAATACATATAAGTTAAAGAAATAGCTGTCCTTTGAAGAACTTGATAGATCCAGTGATATGAACAACTTCTTAAAACTGGCTAAGTTTCTTCTACATCTAAAAGCACTGGCTCTTTTGCTGAAAGATCTAAAAGGGAAGTGATTTGCAGGCAGCCCACTCTATGCATGTCTTCTCAGAAGTAAGTCCCATTATAGTCAATGGGGCTTACTCCCATGTAAAAGCACTGGCTCTTGATGAAAGGAAATTAAATCCATTTAAATAAATAGCTTGCACTTGCTGTAACGGAATATGTGAACAGTAACACCACTGGCGGCAGGGAGTATAGAGGGGGAGCAGAAGGGAGGAGGGGCCCGGGGCGGAAGGTTGAATTTGCACCCCCCCACCAAATCGACGATGACGCCTTTGGCGGCGGCAAGGAATATAGAGGGGGAGCGGAAGGGAGAAGGGGGGCAGAAAGTTGAGGGTGTGCCCCTAGTACATTTTGGGCTAGAGACACCACTGATTCTGAGCTCCTTGGAGGAGCTCAATCTGCTGTAATCTGCACCCCTCCCTCACCTGCTAGTCCCCTGCTCCAAGTGCAGTGTGGGTCCACCTTGCAGTTTGAGATCCGCTTCTTCATCAGGGAACAGTTGCTGCTTGGCCCAAGAGGGAACTCTAATTGGAAGAGCTCCTAGAATAGAATGTTCTTACTCTCAAATCTAGGGTGATGCAGCATTAAGGCTAAAAGTCTTGTTCATTGCCACAGGTTCCGTAGCTCGTATAGTATGTGAAGGCACTTGCAATATGTCAGCCTTATGGGGAAGGAACCCTCTCTAACATCTCACTGGGGAGTCGCATTGAAACTTATTATTAGCAGAGAGGCATTAGATGACCTCAAAATTGGGGAGGGGGTATTCTGAGCCAGCGGGTGGCGCAGTGGGTTAAACAGCAGTTCGAATCCATGCGACGGCTCCTGCCAACCTAGCAGTTCGAAAGCAAGAAATTGCAAGTAGATTAATAGGTACCGCGTCAGCGGGACGGTAACAGCGTTCCATGTGCCTTGGTGTTGAGCCATGCCGGCCACATGACCATGGAAACGTCTTCGGACAGCGCTGGCTCTTTGGCTTTGAAACGGAGATGAGCACCGCTCCCTAGAGTCGGACACGACTGGACTTAATTGTCAAGGGATACCTTTATCTTTACCTTATTCTGAGAACAAGCCTGCTATCTTCCCAGCATTGTTTGATCTGCTGATTTTCAAGAACAACAGGGTTATTTAAATTGTACCATACCCCTAAGCCTTATAGTTTTAAAGGAGAGAAATTGATAAAAAAAATACCTCTTCATAGTTTTTTTTATGTATTTATAAATTATACTGAATTTGATGTATTAACCTGCTCAGTTTTGCATATTACAATCTTCCCAAACAGAAACAAGTCTACCTTGAATTTGTAGGGTGGGCATTTATCAGTCCTTTCCTCTTCCTTGCTCAGTCATTGCACACTTCAAGAGATGTACAGTATACCTGCCAAGGAAAACACTAGCACCATCTCTCTCTTTTCCTCTCTTCCCTATAATGTACTGCAAAAGAGAATGTGTGACTGGACAACAGCTGGCCCCAAATGTGACAAGCTGCAAATGTGGGAGGGGGGGCATTTTGATTCCCTTTGAGGGTGGGAAGCCACAAAACTCACAAGTGCAACCATACCTTTCCCAGTGGCTAGTGACGGGCAGCTACGTTTTTTTCCAGTGGCCAGTGGCACAGCTATCTGATTGGGTGGGGAAGGGAAGAGGGAAGCATGGGTGAAAGGTGCAACAAAAGGGATGTATTTTAGTGATTCACAAAGGGAATCAAAAGGGGCATATCTAAGGAGAAAAGGGGAGAAAATGACAGTGTTTAGTAGGAAAAAGGGGAGAAGGGTGCCTAAGATTTGGACCATGGCAAAAGACAGTGGCTAGAAGTGGCTTTCTGTAGCCTGAATCAACTGCTATAGGTAAGGCTACAGGTACAGGTAAGCAAAACTCCTCAGTAAAGCAGGATCAGTAAAGCAGAAAGAAGATTATGAAACAAGCCCTTACATGCAGTTTGGGTGAAAGGGAGAAGCAGGGTATGGGAGCCACACTGCTTTCCCAGACAGAAAAGACGCATCAAGTCAGCTTGACCAGCCCACCCTGGCTCAGCTGTTCCAGGGAGAGAGAAGAAGAGAAAAGTTGGACGGGAAAAGGGGAGCAGGTTGTTACCGAACCTGGGTGCCATTTGGCATGGTGGTCCTTGGATAGTGGCTGGAATGGGGGTGACTTGATGATGCAACACTGGTGGGTTGATGATCGGCAAGCCAACAGCAAGGCACGTTTACTGTTCCGGCAGGATTAAACCCAATTTGGATATTGGAGCTGGAGCCAGTCAGGTCCATTCACATCTGGAGAAGGCAGAGCTCAGTTACATCAATTGCAGGTGGGGGGGGTGATTACTTAGTACACTAAAAGGTGACCTTCCTGGCCAGCAGGTCCTCCTGGCCTATGGACATGTGTACATCTGTGTGTCTCCTACATACCCTAAAATAAAAAGAGAATAAAAGATTGACTGGGTAACAGCAGGGTCCGGGGAAAGCAATACTGCCCCTTGTTCTCTCACTGCACAGCCTCAAGTGGACCACCAGAATGGGCACCGATGCACAGACCATTGCTCCGCCACCCATGGCGCAGAGGGAATTACTTTGTCTCCACCCTATTCCTGGATTGAACACGAGGCTGGGGAGGACCCATGCTTGGGATCTTATGCCAACTGGCCAATGGGAAGGCATGGATGGAGCATTCATCTACAGTTCTCACATCTCCCCTTGGTATCCGCTTTAGGTGGCTTTTCCCTCCAAGCTTGGAGAGTCTGTTGGCTGGTGGGAGCTGGCCCCGCTCTTCCGTCGTCAAGTGTTGATTGTTTGCTGTGTTTCCAAGGTTGGCCTGGCTCGTCACTGTAAGCCTTCCCGCGGAGAAGAGAAAGGATCTGGCATCGCAGCAGAAGTTTTTAGCGAACTATAGACTTCATTGAGCTTTCACAGGCTCATTAGTTCAGCTAACAGCTTCCACTTGTTAAGAGGCTCTGCGGGTAAGGAGAGCAGCAGCAGTCAATGATGCTTCAACAGGGATAGTGGCGGAGAGCATTGTGCTAGTTATTGCGAAGGTTACAAGAGGGGAATGGGCACATAAACTGTAGCAATGGAAGCAAAGGATCACTTTAAAACACAACCATTCAGCCTTGCTGCACAATTTTTCGATGAGGTCTTTGTGCACTGAAAAACGCAAAGAGGAAAGTGAATAAAACATCAGTCACAAGCAGCTTTCTCCTGTAGCCTATTAACCCTGTTGCTTTCCACAGGATTGTCAGGCTTTCAAAGAAGCAAATATCCTGTTTTTTATCCCTGTCTTCTTTCTTCCCCTGTTCCTCCGTATACTATGTACTTTGTTAACTGAAAAGTGCAGAGACTTCCACAGCCAGCCTGGAAGTCACATCTTCAGCCCTAGAAGACCAGATCCTTCCACTGATGGTTACTCAGAACCAAGTTCAAAGTCTTGCATTATTTATCTGGAGTAGTTACTCCATTTTCTCCCAAAATGCACCATAGGAAGGATGCTATGTCAGCACATCATGTTCTCCCAAGGGACATTTTGGGAAGAAAATGGCATCTTGTCAGGGTTAGCTCACCAAATGATCTGAAATTTCCAGTCTGAATAGTGCAGGGCCCTGATGTTTGGGCAAGCATGGCTACCATAGACTCTGTGTGTGTATATCTCTCTATAGTAATGAAATGTAATGAAAAGTGAAAGTGAAATGGACAAGAAAAATGCTGAATCACTGTGACAAAGCACCTGTGGAAAGAGCTGATGCAATAGATAATGATATACTATAGATTGTGATTGGTGTAAAGCACTATATAAGGAGGCTGGCAGAGCCTACCTGTGTGGGTTGTTGTGTGGAGTTGGAGAGAGCTGGAGTCTGTGCCGCGGAGTTGAAGTTGTATATATAAGTATTGCTTTGCTGAAGCTGCTTATCTGTAAATTTTGTAAATACAGTCTTGGTGGTGGACATCTGCCTTGTCTGTTTTACTTTCTGCGGAGAACGACCTTGGAGCAAGCGTGCCGTTCCACTCTGCTAGAAGCAAGCACATTAGACTCGGCATTTCTTAATACACCTTTCTTCCAAAATTGCTGAAATGGTTCCCCCATTTTGCCACCCCAAAAATGAGTTGGTGACATGTTGGAAGCCATTTTAGTTTGCCCCTAGGCGGAGCACAGGTTTTGTCATCACACCAACAGTGTCCTCAGATTCTCCTTGATCCTTATGTCACATATGTTGGTAACTTGTTAATATTTCAATCAGGGTTGACAGCAGTCAAGTCTGGAGATGGGGAGATCAACATGTGACTGATAGCAGGAAGGGAAATTTCAGTCCTCTCGCCACTTGGTGGCTGGCAGGCAGAACTACATTTGGTTGAGTTAGAAGGGATGGAAAGCAAACTGAAAAAAGTTCATCAAAGGGCGGAGTCCTGCCCAAGTCAATGCTGGCATTGGGCATCACAGAAGTGCCGTAAAACACTTTTGCGGCACCCAGAGAGTAAGTGGTGCCGGCGCCGAGGCCGGCACCAGATAACTCAGCCTCAAGGCGCTGACCTGACCGCCAAACACAGGTAAGCCTTGCGCTGAGCGGCAGAAGATTGTGGCAGGGAGGGGGCGATTGGCCAGCCAGGCCAGGGAGGGGGCGGGGATCAGCAGCATGCTCCGCCAATATCCTAACACTCTTCCCGGGCCTTGCCCAGCCTCCCCAAATGTGCGCCAGCAAAATAACTGGCGTGCATCCGAGCGGCGTGCGGCCGGTCATTTAGGCTAGCCTGCGCATTTTACTCAGGATTAGACTGTTCGGCGGAAAATTGGGAGGAATTTTTAATAATAATAATAATAATAATAATAATAATAATAATAATAATATACAGTATTTATATACCGCCTTTTTTGCTCCTTGTTGGATTTCTCCTCTGACTTTAATCCAAGTACATGGGCAGGCTTTCCTAACCCCCCTAATGTGTTCTTTTTACATTATATAAATGTCCAATCTTTCGTGAACAGCTACATTCCAGGTGGTATCCTTTTGCAGTCTGGCTTTTTTCCACTCCCACACTTGACCGACGCAGCTGGGAGCTGTGTCGCCTCCCACACTTGACTGACGCGGCTGGGAGCTCTTATCTCCTCACGGAGGCTTTCGCTTTTTGTCAGCGGTGTGTCTCGAACTTGTCATTTACCGATCTTCAGGCTTGAAAGGCGACGACTCTCCCGACTGAGCCAGACCCCTCTGATTATAAAATTCATAATATTGGGATTCCATCCCATTTCCTCCAAATCAAAAATTCTGTGTTGTCTCTAGTACAAAAATTTATGTACTCCACCCCTTAGGATGATGCTTAGCAGCCCCAAATGACCAGGTAAGTAACAAGGTTGGACCAAATTCTGGTGGGTCCTGCCTCAACACCCCCCCCCCCCAAAAAAAAAGCCTTGCTGTTCCTGAACTTTCTTCTCCTCCTAGCTTATCTTTTCTTTCTTTCCTAGTGGTTATTCTTTTTATAAGTCTAGCATAAAATCCAATATTTGAGAGAGGAAATGATCGGTACCTTTATGCTGCATTGCTCACACAAGTGTCTCGCTATGTGGTAATGAGCAATCAAGGCACATCGGGTGGGGGGGGAATCCTGTAGTGTGCGCCCACTTTCACATGATTCTTTTCAACATTAATTTCTGATTACGTGGTTTCCTGCACTGGAGAAAGCACAGTTAAATGCTACAAATCTGACTGGGTTTATATATTTTACAAAAAACAGCCTGACTCCACTAGTTCATTTGGGCGAGTCCTGCTCCTTAGGACTAGAGTTGCAATATTTGTTCAATTTCTTTACTAGATGAACCAACTACCAGTGCAATCCTGCAACTCAGCTATGACAGTGACATGTCGTCAGTCACACCATACTCATGTAAGACGTTGCACTGGATTTCTGTCTCTAGTTACCAGTGATGTAGACTTGAGTCTATTAACTCGGACTCGAGTCAGACTCAAGTCATGTCAATGACTTGACTTGGACTTGACTCAGCAATTGTAAAAGACGCGAAAGACTCGACTTGAAACTTGGAGCCTTTTACAAGAAGTCGAATTTTATTCAGGTTTAAACCTGTTTTCACCATTAAATAGATAGGGACTCGCAACTCGCAACCAAAGACTCAGGACTTGGGGGCAAAGACATGAGACTTGACTTGAGAATTGGACCCAGAGACTTGATTCACATCCCTGCTAGTTACATCTACTACTTGCTCTTACAATGATGCTGCAAAGAAAAAGGGGTTGAATATTTTTCCAGTAACATCAGTAGTTAGAGTACAGGCATAGGTTGAAGATAAGAATGCTCATACCAGGAAAGAACAGGCTGACCAAGGGGAGTAGTGCTTAGTGGTTAGTGCTAACACACCCCTTCCTGCTCCCCATGTTCTCTTTATACTGGGTGAGCAGCTGACTGGGGGATATTGATATTTTATATCCATTGCCACCATCTCAGGCTTCAGAGACCAGGCAGGGGGCGGAATCCCAGGGTTCTTATTAAAAACATAAAGCACAGCAGTGTCTGAGAATGGTCAGATGTGACAACCCACTGCATTACCCGTGAATATGGATTAGGCAAATGTCAAGATAACTCATATTTTAGAAACCGAGAAGCAAGTGAATTAAACCAAGTGTGGAAAAGGGGGGGTAGGAAAAGTACAAGCAGGCTGATGGACAATGACTGAACCTGTCTGGGTGGACACAAAGAATCAGGGTCTGATTCAGCAAAAGGCACCTTCTTATAATCTAAGAATTCTGTGCGAAACTAGAAGAGCCTTGGTAAGACTAGCAAATTTCCCAGGGTAGAGTTTTCTACATCCTGTAAGCAATTAGGAAAAAAATCCTAGGGGTTTTTTGTTTGTGTGTTTCTCTGTCAGAAGTAGGAGTAATTCTAACAAGCCTGAATTCCAGAAACATGGACACTCCAAGAATACAAAGAGAATGTTTGTTCCTTTCTAGTGACTCACTCTCTGAACCCTTTGAGCACTGGGCGATAGAAAATGTGTCTTAATTAATTCATGTTTTCGGTCCCCATCTAATATTTTTAGATGC
Organism: Plestiodon gilberti rubricaudatus; assembly: GCA_026170595.1. Classification (NCBI taxonomy): domain Eukaryota; kingdom Metazoa; phylum Chordata; class Lepidosauria; order Squamata; family Scincidae; genus Plestiodon; species Plestiodon gilberti. Next base: position 11,525,113 of record JANXHW010000001.1, read on the forward strand.
CGCATGGTGTGCATTTTGTATTCAAAAGCTGGATGACTCTCAAGTTTGTTTTTATACAGTTTTGTGACATTGTTAAAAATTCATTTTTTTCCCTAATCTGTCACTATGCACTTTGAGCTGAGAGCATCTGCTTAAATTATTTACCATGCGGTAACAGCTGGAAATTTCTGACAAGACTCTTTCTAAAAGCTCAACTCCCCAAATGCAATCTTTGTTTAGATTGCCCAGGATCTATTCCCCCCATTTGCCATTTTATTGTGCATTTGGGAATTCAGGCCTTAGCAAGTTGATTAAACTTTTACATTGGAAGGAGCAGGTCAGTAAATTTTTAGACTCTCTCCTGTGATTACTGTTTCTGATTTTTTTTCTTTTTTTAAAAAAGTGCATTCCCTTTCCCTCACTTAAGATTCAGTCATATGGATTGTCTTGCAAACTCAGTAGCAATGACTGCAAATGTTTTCTTAATACCTACCATAATGCTCATTAGAGCTGCCTCTTTGCACCCAGACACAGCAAATGAGGCTTTGGAGGTTAAATTGCTGCTTCAAGGGGAGGTTTGCAGGAGGAGAGAGCCTAGCAGTAAGGCGTTTGAAACCCCCACCTCTGTGCCATTGTCCAAATCCAGACAAAGGCCCCACACGGCAGCTACTTTAGAACCCCCTTGCTTGACAAAGACAAATTTAACATCTCAGCTTTTGGGCCTGAAATCTCCCAGGTGGGCTCTGGCAACTGCTTGACAGAACGCTTCAAGCTGACTCTAGGCTGCTCTTAAAGGTTTTTCATTGGTCTTTCGTTGGCTCCCGATGAGTTTGCTGATGGTGGTGGGAAATGCTGCTTTTTATTTGTCCTAACTGTTGTATTGTGTTTGAATCCTATATTGTAGGCCACCTTGAAAATGTTTTAATGAGAGGCAGGGCCAAAGTGTTTCAAAGCAAGATAAAATAAAACAGGTTTAATTGAGCTAGAATTGGCCCTTCAACACACTCACAGCCCAATCCTAACTAAATCCCCATTAATACAGCTTCTGCTGTATCCCCAGAGGACCTTTGGCCACTGGAGGCCTCCTCAGGGTAAGGCAGTGGCTCCCAAACTGGGAGGTGCAAATACCAGCCAGGGGAGCCGCAAAGTGCCACAGAATCCTCTCAAAATACAGTGCAATGCCAATTGGCAGGTATCAGCATAATGTAATGGGGAGCCATGGCCAAAGGACACCAATGACCAAGGGAGCCACAGGTTGAAAACGTTTGGGAAGCACTGGAGTAAGGGAACATTAGTTTCCTTGCAATGGGGTAACCCCCAGCAGCCACTATGGGTCAAGTCGGACCTGCATCAGTTCAATCACTGTTGGAAGTCCGAGTTGATCCACGAGGGCGGATCAGGCATGGGAAAGGGCTCAGGATTCGTCATGCGCCACCACCAAACCCACCCGTCTCCCCATTACTGCCCTGTTCCATCCATAAGAACATAAGAGCCTTGCTGGATCAGGCCAAAGGCCCATCTAGTCCAGCTTCCTATATCTCACAGTGGCCCCACCAGATGCCTCAGGGAGCACACAGCCAACAAGATAACCTGTTTCCTGCTGTCACTCCCTTGCACCTGGCACAGAGAAAACCTACTTCTAAAGCCAGGGGGTTGCTTATGTCCTTTCCCTCTGGTGTTGTCCCCGTAAAACAGTTTTAGATTGCTGTGAGTTAGCCCAAAGGTAGGCTTACCATATTTTTCAAACTTCAAACCGGGACACCCCCCATACCCCCCCCCGAGGTAATTAATTAATTAATTAATGTGAAAGCAACGAAAAAGCAAGGCCAAAGAACCGCAACCAATCGTAAACCAAAAAGCAATCGTAAACAGGGCAAACGAAGGCCAAAGTCCCCTCCAGAAGGAAAAAGCCACTCTAAAGCACAACGAAAATCAATCCTAAGCAGCCCAAACGAAGGCCAAAGTCCCATTCACAATCACAATGAAAAAGCCATTCTCAAGCACAACGAAAAAGCATAAAAAAGCCAATAAAACTCGTAACAAAGCATTAATCCAAAAATAAGAAACCCTTTTAATGAATAAAATGTAAAAGAAAGGGGGCGCGAAGCGCGTCCGCAATTTTTTAAATCAAGAATCCATTTAAAATAATTAATTAATAAAGTAAAGGGGGCGCGAAGCGCCCCCTCATGCCGCGCAAAGCGCGGCCAAAATTTTTAAATAAATAATTAATATTTCTATTAAAAATATATAATTTAAAAATAAGCTTACCTGGTCGCTGCTGGTCACTGGTCCGTGGTCGCTGCTGCTGCTGCTGCTGCTGGGGCCGCGGCAAGCAGGCTGGGGCCGCGGCAAGGCAAAGCAAGGCAAGAAGTAGGCTGTGCTTCTCCCGGTGCCGCTGCGAGACCAGCGGCACCGGGAGAAGCACAGCCTGCTCGCCTGCATTGCGCGAGCCCTGGAGCTCGCGCAACACGGGCAAAAATCAGGCTGTGCTTCTCCCGGTGCCGCTGCGAGACCAGCGGCACGGAGAGAAGCACAGCCTGCTTGCACGCGTTGTTCAAGCCTGCTAGAGGCTCGCGCTGGCCGGGCAAGCAGGCTGTGCTTCTCCGGTCTCCCAGCGGCACCGCATGGAGCGGCTGGGAGACCGGAGAAGCACAGCCTGCTTGCCCGGCCAGCGCGAGCCTCCAGCAGGCTCGCGCAACACGGGCAAGAAGCAGGCTGTGCTTCTCCCGGTGCCGCTGGTCTCGCAGCGGCACCGGGAGAAGCACAGCCTGCTCGCCTGCGTTGCGCGAGCCCTGGAGCTCGCGCAACACGGGCAAAAAGCAGGCTGTGCTTCTCCCGGTGCCGCTGCGAGACCAGCGGCACGGAGAGAAGCACAGCCTGCTTGCCCGCGTTGTTCGAGCCTGCTAGAGGCTCGCGCTGGCCGGGCAAGCAGGCTGTGCTTCTCCGGTCTCCCAGCGGCACCGCATGGAGCCGCTGGGAGACCGGAAAAGCACAGCCTGCTTGCCCAGCCAGCGCGAGCCTCCAGCAGGCTCGCGCAACACGGGCAAGAAGCAGGCTGTGCTTCTCCCGGTGCCGCTGGTCTCGCAGCGGCACCGGGAGAAGCACAGCCTGCTCGCCTGCGTTGCGCGAGCCCTGGAGCTTGCGCAACACGGGCAAAAAGCAGGCTGTGCTTCTTCCGGTGCCGCTGCGAGACCAGCGGCACGGAGAGAAGCACAGCCTGCTTGCCCGCGTTGTTCGAGCCTACTAGAGGCTCGCGCTGGCCGGGCAAGCAGGCTGTGCTTCTCCGGTCTCCCAGCGGCACCGCATGGAGCCGCTGGGAGACCGGAGAAGCACAGCCTGCTTGCCCGGCCAGCGCGAGCCTCCAGCAGGCTCGCGCAACACGGGCAAGAAGCAGGCTGTGCTTCTCCCGGTGCCGCTGGTCTCGCAGCGGCACCGGGAGAAGCACAGCCTGCTCGCCTGCGTTGCGCGAGCCCTGGAGCTCGCGCAACACGGGCAAAAAGCAGGCTGTGCTTCTCCCGGTGCCGCTGCGAGACCAGCGGCACGGAGAGAAGCACAGCCTGCTTGCCCGCGTTGTTCGAGCCTGCTAGAGGCTCGCGCTGGCCGGGCAAGCAGGCTGTGCTTCTCCGGTCTCCCAGCGGCACCGCATGGAGCCGCTGGGAGACCGGAGAAGCACAGCCTGCTTGCCCGGCCAGCGCGAGCCTCCAGCAGGCTCGCGCAACGTGGGCAAGCACTGTGCTTCTCCCGGTGGCGCTGACGACCGGGAGAAGCACCCGCTCGCCGCGCCGCCATCTTTTTTTTTAATTTCAAACTTCCCGGGCAGCATCTTGGGTCACGAAATCTCGCGTGATCCAAGATGTCGGCGCCCAAATCTCGTGAGGGCATCATGCCCTCACGAGATTTTGGTGCCGACATCTTGGATCACGCGGGATTTCGTGACCCAAGATGCTGCCCGGGAAGTTTGAAATTAAAAAAAAAGATGGCGGCGCCCATTCGTCCCCCGGGGCACGACCGGGAATCGGGTCCGATTTCCGGGACTGTCCCGGCGAAACCGGGACGAATGGTAAGCCTACCCAAAGGCCCCGAAAGGAATTACAAAACATAAAGAGAGAGAGAGAGAGAGAGAGAGAGAGAGAGAGAGAGAGAGATCTTCATAGAGTCTTTATTCCATTTTGAAAATTTGACATGGCCATGGGTCCCAGCAATACAAATCAAATCAGAGCTGGAACCCCGGGCAAAGGACTGAGCATGGTCTTATACCTACACATTTTACATATTCATGAAGGGTAGTACAACTCAGGTTACATTCAGAGAAACGATGATATCCAAGCAAAATCCCTCCTCCCCTTGGAATGTGTCCTTTATCTTTAGCTAACCCTAACAAACAGGACGAGGGTCTGTGTGATGTTCCTGTAACAGGATTTCTCAGGCGAAGTCAGAAAGTGTGCCCCCTTATCTTGGTTCCTGCATGTTACATTCTCCTTTGTCCTTTTTCCAACAACAGGAAAAGGGGAGTCAAGAATGTGCTAAGGTAGCTAGAAAGGATGAGAGTGGAAAACTTACAAACTCTTATGGCCCATGGTTCAAGATGGCGAGAGGCCTAGCTAGCCTGCAGCAACAGTGTGTTGCACCAGTGCCCAGCCCAGTTAGGACTGGGCCAACACATTTCCCTTGCTCTTTCCCATATAAATCATGCCGAGTGCTATTCAAAATGGCACCCATTTTAGTTTCATTTACAAGCATAATTATAAATCCTACTCAAAGAAATGAGACATTCCCCCCCCCCAGTAGTTCTTCCTGTGAGCTGGACAGCTTCACAGCCTCATACGGGAATGTATTAATGAGGAAACAAGTTCAAATGAGGTCCATTAGCCTCAATATGCCATTTCACTCAGAATAACATCTCTTGCCTCTTGAATGACTCACTGTGTTTTACCTCAGAGCCTTTCCTGCTAAGATAGGTTTAAAAATGCATGACAGAAAGGGGAAGCATTTTTCTCCTCCAATGTGTATTATGAATTAGAATTGTGAGGAGTAAAACAAGTTATTATTTAAAAAGTTATTATTAACAAATAAGAAAGCTATGGCAAACTTAGACAGCATAATAAAAAGCAGAGATATCACCATGCCAACAAAAGTTCGTATAGTCAGGGCGATGGTGTTCCCAGTAGCAATGTATGGTTGCGAGAGTTGGGCCATAAGGAAGGCTGAGCGCCGAAGAATAGATGCTTTTGAACTGTGGTGCTGGAGAAGACTCCTGAGAGTCCCTTGGACTGCTAGGAGATCAAATCAGTCAATTCTAAATGAAATCAAGCCTGACTGTTCCCTGGAAGGACAGGTACTAAGGCTGAAACTCAAATATTTTGGCCACCTAATGCGAAGAGAGGACTCTCTGGAGAAGACTCTGATGCTGGGAAAGATTGAAGGCAAAAGGAGAAGGGGAAGGCCAAGGATGAGATGGTTAGACAGCATCACCGATGCAACAAACATGAAAATGAGCGAACTCAGGAAGATAGTGGAGGACAGGAAGGCCTGGCGGGATATGGTTCATGGGATCACGAAGGGTCGGACAACGACTTAACGACTGAACAACAAAAATGCCTGGCGCTAACAGACACTCTTTGTAATGCCACAGAAAATAGCAAAATCGCAAACTACAAAGAAAGAATGTTCAACCAAAAATAATTAGACATCAGCAAAGGGAGTAAGGGTATGCTTGAAGGCCACTACATGGTGGTGAATAGACCTATAGACAGGAGAAAGATAAAAAGCAGTAGTTACCAGTGGCGTCGCTCCAGGTGGGGCGGAGCTCTAAGTTCCGCCGTACTCCAACCCACTGTTACAAGGCAGCCCCACCCCCTTGCCTTCGGAGCCTTTCAGGGCTGCGAAGGCAATGCGCAGGAGACTCCTTCACAGTCCTGAAAGGCTCCGAAGATGAGGGAGCGGGGCCGTCTCGTGTGGGCGTGTAACGGTTGGTTGGAGCACGGCGGAACTTAGATCTCTGCCCCACCTGGAATGATGCCACTGGTAGTTACATTCCAATTAAAAACAGGACGATAGAACTGAACCAAGCCAGGTGGAAATAAGGTGAAGGGAAGATCGGGGAGACGGATCTGGAGGCAAGTACACCCCATCACATTGGGGCCCACCGCCACACCACCCCCATAACGACACCTCTGAGCAGCCTTCCAGGTCATGCCACCCTTGGTGGACGGCCGTCACAAATTGCAAATAATAACACACATGCAATTGCAATATGCAACAATTCTTTGCAAGTAGTATTGCATAACTCTCATACCTTTACAGCCCAATTCTAACCAACTTTCCAGTTTGGTGTAGCCACAATGCAGTCCCGAGATATGGTAACAAATGTTCCCATACCTTGAGAAGGCTTCTGTGACTGCCTCCCCCTCTGCAAGATGTAGTGTGCCCCCCCCCATTGGCATGGCTGCATCGACTCTGGAAAGGTAGGATTGGGCTGTTATTGCATAATCATGTTTTTGGGAAAGTGAAAATGTCCACTGAAATTAACAGATGAATGCCTGCACATCCCTAATACATTTTATCTTTTAGGTTGCCAGAAATGACCTAAAGAATGCCAAATGTATCTTGTGATGCAGCCTTATGTGATGCAGGTTAGATTAGATTAGTCACTGAGGTTCTGCAAAGCTTGCTTTAATCAGGTTGCAAAACACCTGTAAAGGCTTGCAAAGTTTATTGCTTTGATTATGGAAACTCAGATCTTGAATAGTTTACTTTCTGCGCTAATAGCATTGTATAAGAAATGTCAATGATTGCAAAGCTGACAAGAACAAATTAAAGTCAGAAGATGAGATTTCACAGAAGAAGAAAGAGAGTGAGCCCAGCCTTTATTAGACCCTGCCAACATTCACACATGCATAATTCAGAGTGAAATGTGACATCACATAACGGACAAACTCTTTTCTGAAAATGCTATCTGAAAATATTGCATCTATTATGACTTTGGCAAGTCTGACATGACATGACAATAAGAGATCATTGTGTATCCTTGCTTGCATTATCTGCAGTCCACATTATTGTAAAGTTTCCGCATCATCTTCAGCAAGCTCAGGAAATCAAACATTTCGAGCAGTGAGGCCGTCGCTGGAACTTCGATGTAGAAGAACTGCTAAATATTTAGCCATTAGACTAAAGCTTCAGAGGAGCCAGGAAATGTAATAAGGAGCAGGGTCTCAGTTTCAAGCAGGAAGGAGTATACTCTGTCTGTCGCCCCCGCAGTTGGAAAAGAGACCCTCGTTTTGGTGGAGCAAACAGCTTCTTGAGGCAGAGTTACAAGAACACTCTGATTCTGATGGAGACACAGGGTTTGGGGTCTATTCTTAATGCCGCTGCTAAGCTGCCTACTGGAGTGATGATTGGGTCCCAAAACGTTTGACTGTCGACCTAACATTCCTGGATTTTTCCCCCAACTGTGGTTGCAGTGCGTCTGTGGTGGTAGGAGTTTAGCACAACGGCACAGTGTGCTTCTGGTGTGACAAGCAAGTAGTGCTCTTTGTTGTCCACCAGCAGATGTCCAGGTCTCACAGAGTGATGAAACTTGTACAGATGAAACTAGTGAACGTTGAAACATCTTGCTCATGGCCAGGCCCGTTCCTGGCCTGTCCAGCCATATTGCAAATGCTCTCTCTTGTTTTTAGGAGGAGCATTTTCTGGAGCTGGCTCAGTTGGCTTGCTGGGATGTAGACCCAATTCCCCTGAAATTAAAGCTAAGAGGATCCAAGACTGATCAGAAGGGGTGTAGACAATGGGTAACGCACAGGCTTGCCATCCATCCTGGAACACCCTGGACCGTCCCAGGTTCTGGGCTCCAGTCCCGGATCGGTCCCGGGCGTTCCGGGCCCGGTGGAAGCCTCCTCCGATTTTTTTAAGTGAGTTTAACTTACCTTTTTTCTGGGCATCACCATCTTGGCTCTCGCAAAATCTCGCGAGATCCAAGATGGCGGTGCCCAAATCTCATGAGGGCATGAAGCAGTACAGTACTGCAGTACAGTAATGCAGCTCAAGGCTCGTTACTGTGCCCAGTAAAGCGTAAAGATAGACTTGCAACCCAACCTGGGTCTTCTATGCTGCCAGGGCCATCCCATCCATGAGGTCACCTCAGGCAGCAGATTAGGGGGCACCAATCACCTGCTTGCCTCTCTAGCTCCTCCTCCTGCTCCCTGTTTTGGAAAAGGAAAAGGGGGACAGAGAGGGAGAGTACTGAACCATGCACTGAGGTGTAACTCTGTTCCAAGTTGGACTTGTTGTTTATGGTTATGGCGTCTTACGAGTTCGAACTCCAGTTTGGTTCAGAACATCCTGAAAAACCCATCCGTGGCCGCATGAGAGAAATGCGGTGGGCTGCAGTTGGTCAGTAGGTCTTCATTTGCTGACAGTTCATGACAGCCTTCTGCCTTCTCTGAAGTAATAGATGTCACTCTTGGTCAGCGGCTGGGTATTAGATCAGACAGGATATCAAGATAAGGAGATCACAGCCTCTGCATATTTAGATAAATGGATTAATCACCACATTGAGAAAAGAATCAGCACCGTCCCCAAGATGTTAACTCCCTTAAGGAGGGGGGGACTTAAATGCAAACCCCGCTGGAAATGAGTCCTGCAATGCGAGCCAAGGATGTCCAGCATTGTATTTACTTTTAAATTGCTTTTCAACAATGCTGGGAGCAGGTCTGCATTATTCCCTTAAGTTCCAATCACAGTCAACCTCAGGTCTCTCTCGCGCTCAGTTTGTATTTATGCTCTCCATTTCTGCAAGCCAGGCACTATGTATCCCCGCGTATTTGTCTGCATTACATTTCATTTGTCACAGATACTGTTAGCCCAGTCAGGAGCAATTACACAAAATGATGCAGTAAGAGCGGATGGAAACAATGCATCTCCGAATGTTACATTACCAGAGACATAAGATATTTGCTACATACACAATGGTGGGTATTTGTCAAGCCTGAGATGCTTTGGTGCCTCTATTAGGATTAATATGTTTCGAGGGAGCTCGAACATTGTGGTAATTAATCAAGGTCCCATAATTAAGGTAGCCTTGATTTAAGCAAATTATCTTTAATGCTTTTCAGGAATCAATGGTTTAGAGAAAAGTGCGAAGTCAGTAAACTGTGTGGTTTACAAGTGGATTCCTACTATTGAGTAATGGAAGCACTTCCATGAAGGTCTCCCCTCCCTATCCACCCAACCCAAAAAGTTGCAAATCTACTTAGAAATCCTGATAAGCTTTTCTAGTGCACAGAGTGGTGGTTTTTAGTCTTAGCAAATGGGCATTGCCACTTTTTTCTTGACAGAGGCTCTGCGGCATTTTAGTGCCTGCCTGGCAGGCAGGCAGGCAGGCAGGCAGGCAGCAAATCAACAGGCACAGCTTCCTTGGTGTAGAAATGTTGGGATGGAAAAGATGAACTTCTGCTTCTTATGCATGTATGAATTGTGATGGCTAGATGGAGCTTCCAGGTTCAGGGGCACTCTACCTCTGAATAGGAGTTGCAAGGGAAAGCTATTGCCCTCATGACTTGTGGGCTGCCTGGAGGGTTCTGGTTGGTCACTCTGTGATGGAGGATTCTGAACAAGGTGCACCTTTGCTCTAATCTTGCAGGGCTCGACATGCTCTGAGACAGTTCCTTCCTTAGGATAAAATAAATCATTTTGTCAGTTTCATTTTCCTTCTTGATGTGGGTAGTTCTAAGTCCAGTTATATCCACACCGTAAGGAATGGCACCAAGGACTGTAGAAGCAAGGCAGAGGTGTCTGATATTTTACGTCATCACGATCACAGCAGCTTCAGGGAGGGGCCTGCTGATGACCTCGTCTCTGCTACACTGCACCACCACCAACGAAGGTGGCCAGAGCATGGTATTATATAGCTATCGGCTCAAAAGAGATCAGGAGATACATAGCACTGATAAAGCACCAGCTCTGACACTTAACCACGCTATCCTGTCTGGGACAGTACCGGTGGAACTATCGTTCCGCCAGCGCTGGGTGTTGCAAACATGCCATAAGGCACACTTTTGACACAGTGGCATTTCTATGACCGCCCCCCCCCCCCCCGTGCTGGAAGTGATGTAATGGCTGCAGCGGTTATTCACCACACAGAGGCGCAGGGCAGGTCAAACACGCCAACGACACTCCTCGCTAGCCCTGGCAAACAGAATGACACCCCCCTGCCACCTGGGGCCCAATCATGCTGCCCGGGGGGCCCATCGCCCCAAGGCCCCCTCTGCTGACAACGCCACTGTTTTGACACTTGGAGAGTATGTGGCACCGGAGCTGAAGCTGGCACCGCTCGCTCTCCATGGGGCTGACCACCACTGGCGGACACACAGATAAGGTCTGCACTGACTGGCAGGGGAAGCATGGGGAGGGCAGATCGGAGTGGAACAGGAGGGGGGATTTGGGTGGCCGGGCCCAGGATGGGGGAGGGATCATCGGCGGCACGCTCTGCAGAATCCTATTCCCCTTTCTGGGCCTGGTCAGCATTACATGGGCCTCTCAGATTTGTGCCAGCCATTTTGCTGGCGCACATCCAAGAAGACCCATTGTGGAAGCTGGCCCATTACTCGGAGTAAAGGGACAAATACTTTTGCATGCTGCCATGGTCCTAGACAGGACTGGGCAGCCCAATGGTTAACTGTGGGGCAGTTAAGGAATGTCATTTAACATTTCAGCTTGGGTTTTGCTGCCATAAAGGAGAGCATGCAGTAGAATTAGAGGGAATAGGGGAATGATAGAGATATATAAAAGTATGGATGGATGTTGAGAAAATGGATAGAGCTCTCTCTCTCTCTCTCTCTCTCTCTCTCTCTCTCTCTCTCTCTCTCTCTCTCTCTCTCTCTCTCTCTCGTCTCCCATAAAACTAGAAGTAAAGGTCACCAGATGAAATTGATCGGAGAGAGATTCAGGACAGACAAGAAAATGTTTCTTTGTCCAATGTGTAACTCATTTATGGAATTCACTGCCACAAAATGCGATCGCCACTTGCTTAGATTGGGGTTGGCAGGCTTCAGACATCTGGAATCTGTTTTGTTGTTTTCCTAGACCCCCAAGATCCACGACCCAGAGCTAGTGCTCAATAATGACTTGGGGGGGGGGCAGACAGAATGAAAGATCAGAGTGCCACTCTCAGCCCCAATGTAGGTTTCTGTACCTGGTGTCAGTTCACAATTCTTTTACACACAAAAACAAACAAACCATATTCTGAGGTGGCGAGGGGGGGAGGCAGAACAGTGGAGAGAGGGGGTCCCAGTGGCAGTGACTTGTGCCAGAATCCTATCCCTGTTCACTCTCCCTTACTCTCCTTGGACTTACACCATCAAAATAGCTGGTGTAGACCTAAGGAAATCCTTTGAGGAAGCTGAAGCTTACACCAAGTTAGAGAAACAAATATTTCCTTACCTTGAGGAAGCCTCCATGACTGCCCCCCCCTGCAGAATGCACACTCAGTTGATGAGGTTGCATTGGCACTGGGGGAGCTAGTTAAGATGGGCTCTGAGACTTCCAGACTCAGAGCAGCAAGTCTTTGAATACCGCTTGCTGGGAGGGAGCAATAGCCTCCATACTCGGCTTGCAGGGATTCCAAGAGCACCTGGTGGGCCACTGGGTGACCACACAAGATGGTAGATGTCAGGTTATTGTAACCTGGGAATTCACAAGCATGAACAGAAAAAACCATGCAGGGCAAAAAATGCTGTGTCATAGTGATTAAACAAAAGATGAGACCATGCTTATACTAAATGGTTAACAAGGTGGTAGAAAAAAAGTGCTGTGTCATGCTGACTAGGATGCAATGTTTGAATCTGATTGGTTAGCAACTATATAAAGGTAAAGCACCCAGGACCAGTATCTGAGGCTTCAATTCTCTATGCAGTTGCTCTGTTACTCTGTACAACATTGCTGATGAAAGACTGCCTTGCTTATCTGCTTGTATATACTTGTGAGCCATGTAAATAGACTTTGGTGGTGGAAACTACCGTGTCTGTGTCATTCTTCGCTGCGGACAAGGACTGGGGAGGCTGCACGCCATAAATTTTCTGCGTACTCTGACAGTAGACAAGATGGAACTTTAGCTTGACCCAGCTTGGCGTTTCTTATGTTTTTATGTTACGTCCTCAGAGCCCAAAGGAAGCTTAATTCAGACAAACAGGATAGTTGCCTAGAGATGTTTTATCCCTTGAATGCTAAATTGATGCCACCTTCCATTGTCTCGTCCCAATGCTAAAATGTTCCCAAATCCAGGGAAATGCACCATTAAGGTTCAATTCGTTTTCTCCAAGAAAGCAGCCAATGGCCTGCTGGGAAAAACATGAAGCAGAAGTGGACAGGACTCTGACCACCACCCAGTTTTGCTCTTTCAGGAGGTGAGAAGGCTGTTTGAGATCCTGGCTCGTGTCTGTGCCAAACAAGCACCTCTCCTGTTTAGCTGAAGGCAAAGGTGGGTCATCTGCCCCCTGGACACAGTCAGTCTTTGCTGCTAAATTCATGAAAAGAAGATTGACATGGCAAGCCGGGGACGTTATGCATCAGAACAGCCATAAGCATCTGTTACTCTATCAGACAGATCAGCTCTAGACAATGGAATGTTCTTCCCCCAAGGCCTCTCTTCTTCAATCTACTGTTAAATCTGTTTCCTCTTTGTTCTCACTGTACTCAGGTAAGCTATATAAATGAATCAGTACAAGTTCCTGAACATCGGTCCTATGATTGGATGAGCCATCTAATAGACATATTGCCTCTCTCTCCTATGGTTACTTCTTTGAGAACCTGTAAGCGTGAACACGTTTGCTAAAGCTGAAAGACGTTTACTCTCTGAAATCTTCTACTTCTGCATCTTGCCTAGGGAACTTGGGTTCAGTGGACTTGGGTTTTTTAGGGTAGCCAACACAAACGTCAGTCCATCTTCATCTACATACTGCAGAATCTTGTTCTGGGATGCTGGAGTAAACACAGCACGCTATCCTGCTTCGACCCACATATTTATACGCTGCGGCTGATGCTCAGTGTTTTTAAAGGCATATTATGTTGCCATACAATGTTTCCTATGGAAATTCCTGTTGTGGAAATGTGTAACACCATTTATTATTACAGGCTGCATATGTTACCAGGTGCGCTATAAGACACACGTAGCATGCACTCCTGGAGGAAACTGACCCCGTATGCAGGGATCAAGTGCAGTGGCTCATGGCACAACTCGGTGGATTGGCATGAACTCAGGAAAAGATAAGGCTACAGGTGCAACAATGTATATGGCTTTATTGTGGGGATAATAAATCCCCACAATAAATGGGGGAATCAGAAAAGATAATGCCATTACCCAAGCAAGCATGGACTCCAGAACACAGTCACGCCAAACCAAAGGAGGAAGGGACAGAACACCAACGGCCCAGTCCTATGATCATGATAGGCTGATGGATCTCAGAATCCATCAGCACATTGCCTGAGCTGCCATTGCCCCAGCCTCTCCATCATTCTGCGGCCTGTGCGGCACCTGGGAGCCCTGCACCATGGGCCACAGATTGACCGCTAGAGCAGGTAAGGTAGCAGTGGGGGCAGTTCAGGGGAAGATCCTTTTCCAATACAAAGGAGAAAGAGGGGCAGCGGAGACAAGTAGATGGGCGCTCCCCACCATCCTCCCCACCCGGGCAGGGGTTTGGCTCAGTTGGAAGAGTGACTGCCTCATATGCCTGAAGATCTGAGGATGGCAGTTCAAGATGCCCGGAAGCACCCGTGAGCTGTCATCAACACACCGACAAGTTGTGGCAAGTGTTGCGCTAAACAATGTACTAACAACGTTCAAATGACAACTGATTTTTGATACCCTTAGTGAACCCTTGGAGAATGTTTGATGCAGCACTAATAAAAATATAATTATATTGCCACATATACTGTAAATGATACAAAAATTACAGTGCCAAGCAGCAGAAACTATCAGTAGCCACCAATGCTGGATAGAACAGGTACATTTTTAATAATTTTCAAAAATCCCAGTGAGAAGCAGCTTAGTGAGGTTGTGTGTGTGTGTGTGGATTTCCACCATGCGAGGTTGTGTGTGTGTGTGTGTGTGTGTGTGTGTGTGTGTGTGTGTGTGTGTGTGTGTGTGTGTATTTCCACCATGCTACTGTGCAGTTAGGCTAGAAGGTCATCAAGTGCTATTTTTTAACAGAAGGAAAGTCTTGACTGTGTCTGCCTGTGTGCATCTAGGTCAATATGTTACCAGCAAACAAACCAGTGATTTGCATAACAAAGCACCAAGACAGAGACAGAATCCTTAAGATTTTTTTTAAAAGCCATTATAATGACACCTTTGGCGGCTCAGAAGTCCTACACCCCATGAAAACTCTCTGCAGTAAATACATTAATGCACTCCATGCTGATGAGATATACCGCTTCATTTTCTTCGCGGGTTGTAAAACGGAACAGATGGTGGTCTAGCACAACTGTGAGCATGATAACGTCATTGCTTTTCAATAATTTAATGTGATTCACAGCATGATGAAAGATGACAAATAGAAACAGTATATAGTCGGGTTTCTTCCCCTGAATCAACAGTCCTTGCCATATTGTCCAGGGAATTATTAATTTAAATTGGCTCTGGTAAGAGCTTTTATTGGATCAGGTTTTCCAACTGGGTTCTGAAGAAGCCTAGGGTTCCTCACAAGCTTATCAGGGTTTCCATAATAATATCATGGTGGAGAAGTCTTCATCAATATACCCCTGCAATGTACCACTGCAGATAAATGGCAAGTGTGTTCCATGCCCAGAACCTGCATGGACAAATTGGCACCCTAGAACACTTCCCATAATCTTCTGCAATGAACAGGTACTCTATGGCAGACAACCAAGCATGGAAAGGGTTTCCTGAAGCTAGAACATGTGCTAACTGGCCATGTGAATATTGTTGGTAAAGGTGTATGCAAGCTTTTGTGTTCAGCTGAACTCTTCAGCATGCAAATACTGTGATGAGACTTGTGGTGCTTCAAGCTGTATACAAAATGTATATCGTGACCATAGACAGCAGCAGTAACTTGTGAGAAGCAGTGCTGACCCAAAAGTTCTCATAGAACAAGTTTCGGGACCAATATTGCGGAGCTGGACAAAATTCAGGCCCAGAACTGGGGGGAGGGGGGATGAGAAATCCTGCAAACGCTTTGGGTACAGCTTACGGCCAGAGCAAGAGCTGTTTTTTTTTTCCTTTTAACTTTTTTTCACTGCCTGTTTAGAGCTGCCTCTTCTGCCAAATAGGTATTTAAAAGGGGGAAAAGCAAACAAAACAAAAACCAACAATTACAAGATCAAAAGGAGAGCTACCGTCAACCACCAGCAAGCCATTTTCAGAATCTTGCAAAATTTCTCACCCCACCCCCACCCCCACCCCAAAATGGCCAACACACTTTTGCTGCTTGCAAGTGGGGTAGCCAAAATATTGGGGCCATATTGAATCGACCTTCAGCAGAATATATTCATCGTGGATTTGGATTCATTCAATGGGAAGAGACAACATACAATATAACATTTTCCAGCTCTGTTTTATTAATTTTATAATTACTGGAATTATGACTTTGTTACAATGTATCTGATCCCAATCTTGTAATGTAATGTCCATATTTGATTGGGTTTTAAAAAAAACGTTTTGTTTAGATACCTTTTTTTAGCGTGTTTTGGGGTTTGGGCAAAAGCATGGCATTAGTTGTCTACCCAAGGCAAACTGAGGAAGGATCGATCACATACCCTGCAACAGATACACCCTTCAGAGCCTTTATTTTAAAAGAAAATAAAAAGCTAAATGTGAAATATCTCCACAGTCTCAATTTGCTACATGTGATTCTGTCAATTAATTACCCTGCCTGAATATTCCAAAAAATGATGATCTTTAAAAAAAAAAAAGATTAGGACATTTTAACATTTTTATTACCTTCCTATTCAAGGCAGCCTGGGTATATCTCATTATTCTGAGGTTGGGCGTTGCTGCTGTTCTAATCTATTGTTGTGCCGGCAGACTGTCTTGGGGGTAGTGAAAATATTAATTAAACCAGCAGGCCTTTGACTGCTGAAAAGCAGGTATTGGAAGCTTCATGCAGTTACTCTTCTTAAGACTAAGTATTCTTTGGGGATGCATAAATTCCTGAGAGATGGGTTGACATTGTATGCTAAAACATTGATACCCTTTCTTATCCAACAGCCAGATTTTCTTAGGGTTTAATTTATGGCCTCTTCCTCCCACCCTTCCACCGCCTCATGCTGAGCTAATGTATAGGCCAGCCAGAATTTTCAGGCACCTAAAAGCTCTATGGGATGGTGCTCAATCCACTGAAGTGTCTGATGAGAGCACGTTGCTTGCAATTATTCCGATACTCACAGCAGAGCTATAGTTTAACACGTCTATAATTAGCTAGACGTAGGTGTTCATATGCTGAAACATTGTGGTGTTTAATATACGAACACGGGTTTTACATTGCAATTATTCACAGGGTGTTTTCAGTAGTGCTGAGCTGAATGTTTCAGAAGGAACATTTTCAGTTCAGAAAAAAAATATGCTTCGAGAAAGCCCAGAACCATTCCCCAAAGACCCCCCCAAAGCTTCCCTTTTTACTTGAGTTCCCTCCTATTCACAGTTCCAATTGACTGCAGCTTCAGAATCATTTTTACCCATTTTGAAATAGTTTCTTCTTCTCAGTGAAATTGTTGTGTTGCTAATCATATTTGAGGGAATATGACCACCACTGCCCACATACGCACAATAAAGACAAGGGACAATGTGGTGTTTGTTAATGTGAGTTACAATTTATGGAAATAATCAAGGCTGCAATAGGTGCTCCCTAACCTCAACTCCACCTCATTTAGTGTGGGTTCCTAATGCTGGGGGAGACAACAGCTGCTGTCCACCCCCATTGGGCATACCCACCCAGACTCAAAGCGAAAGTTTGCCAACTTTCCCTAGCTTCTCACCGTCTACAGCTGGTACAATGGTAGGGGGGGGGGGGTTGAGGAAGTTATAAACTTTGGAGACTGCTCCAAGTTGCCAAGCCTCTGGGATTGACTCTGCAGTTGTTACTCAAAAGGATCCCCTCCAGCACCTTGCACCATGGAGCTCGTCTTGGATCCCCTTTAACCAATCAGCTAACCTCAGGGTGCACCCTATTCTTTACCCCATGCCCTATTCTTAACCCCATACTATCACAATGCCTTTGTACAAATCGATGGTAAGGCCACATCTGGAGTATTGTGTCCAGTTCTGGTCACCACACCTCAAAAAGGATATAGTAGAATTGGAAAAGGTGCAGAAAAGAGCGACCAGAATGATTCGTGGGCTGGAGCACCTCCCTTATGAGGAAAGGCTACAGCGTCTGGGGCTTTTCAGCCTAGAAAAAAGGCGCCTGAGGGGGGACATGATTGAGACATATAAAATTATGCATGGGATGGAGAGAGTGGATAGAGGGAAATTCTTCTCCCTCTCGCACAACACCAGAACCAGGGGACATGCACTAAAATTGAGTGGAGGGAGAGTTAGAACAGACAAAAGAATATTTCTTTACCCAGCATGTAATTCATCTGTTGAACTCCTTGCCACAGGATGTGGTGATGGCACCTGGCCTAGATGCCTTTAAAAGGGGTTTGGACAGATTCATGGAGGAAAAGTCTATCACAGGTTACAAGCCATAAGCAACCTCCTGGTTTTAGAAGTGGGTTTTCTCTGTGCCAGGTGCAAGGGAGTGTCAACGGGAAACAGGTTATCTTGTTGTCTTGTGCTCCCTGAGGCATCTGGTGGGGCCACTGTGTGATACAGGAAGCTGGACTAGATGGGCTTTTGGCCTGATCCAGCAGGGCTCTTCTAATGTTCTTATGTTCTTATGTACAAAACCTGTCACACAGGGAGAGGGTTTAGCATGGACTTTACTCTCCCACCATCCAACCTGCCAACAGGGATGTTGTGTGGGCCCATTGCTGAGCCTACCAAAATAAATCTGTCCCAAGAGGAGACAACTGCACACTGTCGTCCTTAAACAACAAGGGTTGAATATTTGTTATACTCAGGTGAGCAGTAAAAGCACGACCCACCTGGGCAACCATTCTCCCTAAGGCATTGTTAACGTTATGCCTAAACTTGTCAATACACCCGGGGTATCTAATATTTCTCCAGTCCCTACATTGGAGGAGGTCATATTATAGAATGACTTCTCCAGGGTGCCAAGCCTGAATAATGGCACAGTCCCTACTGACCTGTCCTGACCGCTCAAGAACACAGACATTCTTGGTCCCCAGGTCATTTTTGCCTAAATGCATCAAGAGTATCTGAAACGACTGGTGCCTATGCAAGCACTCCCAGAACACTGGAAATAGCTACCTCCCAATGCATACCACATCTTCCCACCCAGCTGATTTCAACAAGTCTTCAAGCCCCCAAGATGAGTGTCTATTTCACAACTGATACTCTCCAGTGGGCCCGAAAGACAGGGGAGTGCCCACAGAGCACAACTTGCATGGGTTATCCAGATGCCAACCTAATAAAAGAAAAAAAATGTTACATACTACAGAGGTTCTCAACCCCTTCCTGGCCGAGTACCACCTCCAGTGCCACTCTCCTGCTGTGTACCACCGAAAGTGACTGGCAATGACATCATTGCCAGTTACTTTTGGATTTTCAGGTTTTCAGAGGCCAGAAAACGCAAGTAGGAGGCTTTGGCGGGTGCGAGGGCCTTTCTCAGCATTCCTGAGAGGCTCAGCGAAAGGCAGGAAGCCTCTCGGGAGCAAAAACACACCACGTCTGCATGGGGTTCTGGTGGTCCGGTGGCCTGAGTACCACCAGCAGTTGGCTGAAGTACCACTGGTGGTACTAGTACCACTGGTTGAGAACCCCTGCACTAAACACAAACAACTGTAACCTGAGCCCAATAAATTTGAAGACCAACAGGCCAACAAAATATTAGGCAAGCTGTAACACCCACCGGACTTGCCCTTGGTACCGACACATGTAAGGACATCCGCAGCTCAAACAATTGATGCTGCCTAATACCGTTAAGTCCCATCTTCAATTCTGCAGTGCCTATTAGACAGACGGGCACATCGTAATAGAACAAGGCTGAGTCAAATGCATGACTTCATATGCATGAAGGATAAATCACTTCATAAAGAGTCTGAGTGCCTACATAAGTGCCCCCTCCCTGCCTCGTTTCACCCACCCCCTGCCCTGCTGCTGACTTTCCTTCCCTGCTGGAGGTAGCCGACTGCAGGAGCAGCATCACTGTTAGTGGCAGCGCTCCTAAAATGGCCCCCGGTGGCGTACTGCCAGGGTTCCACTGATCTGCTGTCATAATGGGCAGTGCAGCCCTAGTTAGGATTGGGCTGTTAGAAACCAGGGACGTGAGGTGCAGGGGCGAGAGGAGAGGCAACCCTGCCCGCAGAGGTGGATCAAGGGTGGAGCGAAGGCAAGTAGTTATGCAAGACTCCGTTACACTGGAGTCAGCGGCCCCTCCCCTTTGCTGTTGGAGCCATTCTGGCAGCAAATGCAACACGCAGGACACTCCCCTGTTGCTGCTGGAATGGCTCCAACAGCAAGGGGGAGGGGCCTCTGACTCCAGTGTAACAGAGTCTTGCAGAACTACTTGCCTTCGCTCCACCCTTGTTTCACCTCTGCCCTGCCCCCTCCTACTCTACCGAAAATCACCACGGCAGACCTTTGAAGTGCGCTCGCACACCATCCACTGCACTCAAGTAGAGCGCAAGCACACTTCAAAGGTCTGCCGAAGCAATTTTTGGTAGAGTAGGAGGGGGCGGGGTTGCCTCACTTCTCGCCTCTGCACCGCACATCCCTGTTAAAAACCAGTTTCCTGTTTAGGAACTTACCTTATAGGGTTATTTATCATAAAGGGTCTGCAGTAAAAGTCAACCTACAGTGCAACATTTTTTACTTCTAGGGAGCTATTTGAATAGGGGTCACTCAGCAAAACTGGGCCAAAGTGATAGACGGTTGTCCAGGCAACTTCAGGGACTTATTGGCAGTCAAGTCAGGACGGAGCCACAAGCAGTGCCAGGATCAAACTGTCACAGGGATTCAGCAAAGACCAAAGTCAGCTGTAGCTAAAAAAAAAAAAATCAGTCCCTGAGGGCTGACAGACCTGGCAGGGTCAGGGAGCAAACTTGGATCGATAATTCTTCAGTTTCATTTTTTAAAAATCAGATTTTATGCCGCTTTCTGGCCATGGGCCCCAAAGTGGCTCACAAAAACATTAAAAAGAATAATGCATTAAGGAAGTAACAGTTAAAATTCAGATCAGCAATAAAATAATAATAATCAGCACATTCCAAGGGAAACAATCACCTGGATTAAAACACGTTGGATGGAATGAAACCAGATGCCGGAAGTGAAATGGTGCATCTCCTAAGAGAGCGACAGGCCAACCCACTGGAACTTCCTGCACGGTGATGCAGCGGCGCCAACATGGCATCCGCTGCATCCCGCAGGGGAGTTTTGGCCTCCAGAGGCCTCCTCGGAGCAAGGGAACATTTGTTCCATTGCCCTGGGGTAAGCCCCTGCCAGCCCGGTGAGTCTACTCAGACCTGAGCCAGCAGTATCACTGGTTCAAGTCCACGTGGTCCTGTGAAGGTGGATCCAGGCCAGGAATGGGGCTTGGATTCGGTACACTGCTGCTGAAACCGCCCCCTTCCTAGTCCTGATCTGCCCTCCTCCCCGCCCGCATCATCACTACCCCCTCCTCTCTCCCACCCTTTGCATGATCTTACCTAAGGCGGCAGGCATCCGGAGTCAACTGCTACGAGGAACCGGCCACTCACTGCTTCCATTGGCGGCCAGGCTGCGTGATCTGGTGTGTTAACTTTTGCGACAGCCGGAAAGCACCTAGTGCCACTGGAATGCTTGTCCCGGAGGCACTTGGTGCTGTTAGGATTGGGCCCTGAGTCCCCAAGCCTCAGAACCACCCCCAAGAAGGCCCTTCCCCACCTGCCCATGAATCTCACTTCAAAAGGTGGTGGGACAAGTATCACAGCTTCCTCGGAAGTTCAAACTGAGTGGGCTGCCTCCCTTGAGATTGAGAGCAGATGGTTCTTCAGGTACCCTGGACTCAAGTTGTTTAAGGCTTTATAGATGATAACCCGCACTTTGAATTGGGTCAGTAACAAATTGGAATTCAATGCAGATCAGTTCATACTGGAGTCAGATGCTCTGAGTAGCGCGCGCACGCACACACACACACACACACACACAAACACACACACACACACAACAATAATGACAACAACAACAACCTCCTGGCAGAAGCATTTTGCACCACTTGTACAGTACTTTCTGAACACTGTTAGAGGCTGCCCCTTATATAACACATTGCAATATCCTAAACTGGATGCGACCAAAGCATGCATGACAGTTGCCAGATCTGCTTTCCCCATGAAGGCTGTAGTTGGTTCATTAACTGGAGCTGCGCGAAAGTTCGGTCCTGGCTACAGCTGTACACTGGCCATCTAGGAGCAAAGTTGGGTCAGAAGCATCGCCAAAATATACACCTCTTCCTTCAGAGGAAATGCATATCCCATCCAGAACAGGTAGACCAACTCAAAGCAGACCAGCTCTCCTACAGACCACATGCACCTCTGTTGAGATGAAGTCTCAGCCCATCACAACTCCAGACCATGGTGAAGGGTTTCGATGTGAATTCAGGTTCAATGAAGGGTTTCCATTGCCTCCTTGGAATCTGATGGAAGAAATAGAGGTAGGGGTGTCATTTGCATATTGGTGACACTGCATGTCAATTCCCCAGATGATCTTTTCCAGAAGTTTAATGTAGATGTTAAACAACATAGGGGGAAATAAAGAATAGGCACTGCACCTGTGGTTAGTGATGACACCCTTCTCCCTTGCTCTCCAGTCTTCTTACGGGTTAAACTGAGAATAACTGGGGAAAGGTAGGTCTTGGTTTCAGGGTGCTTTATCGCTGCCAATACAACCTAGGTGACCAATGCAGTTTCGGATATGCACCCCAAAACAGAAAACAGAATGAAATGGGTCATATCTCCAAGACCACCTGCAGTTGGGATACCACCACATTAAAAAGGGGTGTGTCAGGAATCAGGAACATAGATTGGAAAGATGGAGAACAGGCTAAAAATAGCAGCTAAAAGTTAGGAGGAGGAGCTGTTTTGCTTTTCCATTTATTTTATTGGTTTTTGCTGGGTATGCCACTAGGTGGTGCTGTACTACTGTTTGTTGTCGATGTGTGCTTAAGTTAACCATGATACAAACAGCACTTTAGCAGCCCTTACAGGCAGAACATGTGCATTACAATAAAGTTGAATCCCTCATGTAAGGAAATACATTTAAAAATGGATGGAATTCACAACTATCCTCTAGTCTACCTCATCTAGAAAGATAACCACATTTTTGACTGCATGCGTTCACTAAGATTTTCACTTCCAGAATAAACGTTTATTTTAAATTTTCTTTGAGTTCAGTTATAGTCTTTGCCTACAGAATCTGGTAACCTAACAAAGCAGTTGACCCCTGCAAGTCTTAAGGCCTATAATCAACCCCATCATAGGTACATGCACATGGCATTTTTCACAAATAATTTGCAGCAGAACTTCTGGAAGACCTTTACGACAGTGGATCTCATGTTCCGCTGTCAGAAAGGCTGTAGTGGCACAGGAAATGGCGTGTCACTGCTGTGCACATTGGAGCTGCTGGGGCACATGGCTGGCAGCTCCACACGCCCACCACTGACAGCCCCAGCCTGCACCAAAGCAGGTAACGTGGCGACAGGGGCATGTTGCGGATGGTGCAGTGGAGGTTTGGGGTGGAGAGGGGGGAGAGCAGTGGCGGTCTGGAGGCTGGAGTGTTGGATCTCAGTAACCAACAGTGTGTGGCAGGATTTGAGCCGCTTTTCCAGCCCAACCTGCCACCTTCTCCTCGGACTTATGCCATCAAAATAACTGGCAGGGGTCCGAGAAAACCCATTGACAACCAGGCAGCATACCAGGAGTTAAGAAAAGCATACAAAGGCTTACAGCGCAATCCGACTTAACTTTTGTGCCAATTTAACTAGCGGCGCAGTGAGAACGGGAGGCCCCAGAACGGAAAAGCGATTCAAATCCCCTTTGAATTTCTCTTTTGGAGGGGATTTGAATCCCTTTTCCGTTCTGGGGCCTCCCGTTCTCATAAGAACATAAGAAGAGCCCTGCTGGATCAGGCCAAAAGCCCATCTAGTCCAGCTTCCTGCATCACACAGTGGCCCCACCAGATGCCTCAGGGAGCACAAGACAACAAGATAACCTGTTTCCCGTTGACACTCCCTTGCACCTGGCACAGAGAAAACCCACTTCTAAAACCAGGAGGTTGCTTATGGCTTGTAACCTGTGATGGTCTTTTCCTCCATGAATCTGTCCAAACCCTTTTTAAAGGCATCTAGGCCAGGTGCCATCACCACATCCTGTGGCAAGGAGTTCCACAGATGAATCTCGCTGCGCCGCTAGTTAAATTGGCACAAATGTTAAGTCGGATTGCGCTGTTAAGTTCCTATCCAGGAATAAAAGCCATGTGTAGAAAAGTTCCAAAAATGATTCTATGTTTTTTTTTAAAGCTGATTAAAACCCAGGTTAAAGTTAAAAACACATTGTTTTAGAAACAAAGTTAAAAACAAAGTTAAAAACTTCCAAAATGGTTAAAAATAGTTCCAAAAAAGAAACATACAACACACTGGACCACAACATTTTGTCCAATTCTATGAACTTCTTCAGGTGGACGAGTAAAGAGCCAGCAGGGCTGTCAAGGTGTTAAGAAAATAATATTTTAAGTTTAAGTTAAGAAAAGATATTTCACTTACTTCTTGTTGGCTGGCTGATCAGCCCCCCCCCCTTACTGCATGCAGGACATGCACTTCCCCCCCCCTTACTGCATGCAGGACATGCACTCCGTCAGCCTGGCTCCATGGCGGAAGATAGTGGGGGATAGGATTGGGCAGTACATTTAAAAAATACTAGTACCTGTACTGGTCTTCTTATTGGAGAAGTCAACTAGCAAACAGAACAGCAAGCAGTAAATCAACATCGAGATCCCTGCTTCATAGTGTAATAGGAGCAACCGGACCTGTTTGGCTTCATCCCAAACGAATACAAATTTGCCAGCTCGTAAATGGTGCCCAACAGTCTATCTATGCAAGGTCACCATGTATTCTTTCGGCAGCAGTTTAAGTAGGTTCTGTGATTGAGGTCACTCCATGACTTGTTGGCTCTGATTTTAAGAGCCTCTTAAACACAAAGTACAGAGGCAGAGTCGAGGCTAAAGTAAAGAATATCCCTGCCATGATCAGGATTACGGGACAAACAGGAATAATTGAGTCCATTTTTCTGTCTTTGTGTAGGATCAAGATTGTTATTTTATCGCAGGAGAGTAAGCAGCTCTCGTCGTTTTCCTTCCAAACACTTGTAGTTCACTCACCTTGAGTACTTATAATGTACTGTTCTGTTAAACAGAAGCGCATCTTTGTGCTGCACGTGCTGTATTCCTCAGTGTGATTCATGACATTTCTATGATTCCTCATGTAGCTGGAATAGTTTGCATCAATCCTGTGCCATCTTTGACGTGCCGAAGGATTTATTTTCAGCTTAAAATTGCTATCAGATTGGTGTGCACCTCATCTGATAAAGGTGCTTACAGTCATATCTAAGCAGAACTCACTATGCATTTTTCTGTGTGGACCAAATGCAGATTCCAACACATTCAACAGACTCACTTATCAGCTACCTGAATGCTGTTCTCAGTTGTCTGACTTGCCCCCACCCCCAATCTTCAGGTGAGCTGTCTGGTTATATTTTATTTTTAAATCATGGCATAAACATTTATTTGTGTGCCAGTGTGTTCCTCATTTTATTTTATGTTTAAAGGGAATACCCTTTTAAATAAATAGAGCCGCAAACCAGGCTGGGGGTGAGGCAGCAGATTTGTGACACAGAAGTACCGGACAATCAGTGTTGTATGCAATCTGGGACAAGGAATTGTATATCTGTATACAACATAGCAAGAAAAGTGGCAACGCCTCCACTGCTTTGAAGTGTGACCCCCCCCCTCCTTTCCTATATGTATTATTGCTCTCTGTGCACGGACCTGCTCCACTTCAACAGAGATCCTCTGAGATCTCCTGTCTGGATCCCTACGCTCAATCACTTGTGTTTTTGCATCAACCCATTTTGTGACCAATCTAACAGCACCATGGGCAGCCCGATTCTGCCTAAAGATATGCCGGCGGCCTAAAGGGCTGGCCACAGTATCCAACGTCCATCCAGGGCTGTGTTAACATTTCCAGGACCACACTACTTTTGGCTACCAGTGGGGGTTTGGAAGTTCTTCTATTTTAAATATTTAAAATTAAAAAGGGGGGAAAAAAAGCACTTTCCTTCATGTAGAAACCTTGGATAGGAAGTCACCCCATTCATAGATGGCAAAAATGAGGGGTATTTCAGTTATTTGGAGGCATGTCGAAATGAGGGGGCTTACTGGTGGCAGCAGCAGTCATTCCTTAACAGCTGGTGGCTGCTATCTTTACCTCCAGCATACGTCTGGGAATAATGCTACATCCTTACATAGCACCATTCCCAAGGACACTTGAGGGGAAATGGTGGCCTCCAGTGGGGTCTGCCACATTTTCCCAGAATGCCTTTGAGACTTGTGCTAGGAGAAGTATTATTCCCATAGGCGTACTAAGGAAAACAAAATGGTGGCTGCCAACTGACCACTGCTACTGGTAGTGTCAGAAGAGGGAGGACCATTGAAAAAAGTAAGTGAATGTTATTCCAGTAAGTCACTTATGACAAGCGATAAAAGTAGCAAATGCAGGACGTCTGGCTCAGTTGGTTAGAGCATTCATCTCACAAATGCCTGAAGATCTGCAGGACAGCTGTTCAAGACGGCCGGAAGTCTGTCGGAGAGCTGCTGGCACGCCGAACTGATAAGCTGCAGAGCCCTGTGGGGGAGTGGAGCTGCAGCTGAAGCTGAAGCGTGTTGAGGCGAATGCCAGAGAGAGCGAGAGAGAGCGAGAGAGAGCGAGAGAGAGAGAGAGAGAGAGAGAGAGAGAGAGAGAGAGAGCTGGACTGTGAAAGTAACATCTCAAATGAAGGGTTCTATGAAAGATTAGAACATTATTACAGTATATTGTAAAAACCCTTTGGGGTTTAGAACAGCCTGCCCATGTACACCGCCTTGAATAAAGTCGGAGGAGAAATCCAATGACCAGAAAGGCGGTATATAAATACTGTATTTGATGATGATGATGATGATGATGATGATGATGATGTCAGGAACATGTCACAACGCAAGGGGAATGGCTATAGCTCAGTGAGAGAACACCTACTTTGCAAGCAAAACCTGTCTGAGCCCTGTGTTCAGCACTGGAGGCACTGCTCCATGTCCTTTCACTGGCAGAGGTGGGGATGTGAGACGAGACCTTCTCAGTGTTGGCCCTGAAATTGTGGAATTCCTCCCCAGGGATGCCCAACTGGCCCAATCACTGCCAGCACTTAAACAGGCAATTAAAACTCATCTGTTTTCATTTGGCATTCTACTAATATTTTGTCTCTGTTCTGGGGACAAAAATGAACCCTGGGAGCTCAGGGGATAGGAGATATAAATGTTTTAAATAAATAAATGTTTTAAATAAATAAAGCGTCCCAAGTTCAGTCCATGGCATCTGCAGGCAGGGTTGGGAACAGCAAAAGGTTCCTGTTTGAAACTCTGGGGACCTGCTGCCAGTCAGCGCAAAACATGCTGAGCTAAAGGGATGAATGGCCTGACTCAGTAGACAGCAGCTTCATATGTTTTTCAGGGAAATTGCCCCAGTGCTGCATGAGCTATAGGAGACTGATCATCTTTCCTAAAGAATGTCAGCTCAGGAATTGTACTGAGAGTTTTTGAGGTCTGTCTTGCTGATTTGTAGGTATGTTACTCCAGCATTAATAAATGTATGTATTTCAGATGACAACTCGTTAAGATGGCAATCTTCTGAGGTTTATCGTGCCCTATAGGAGCATTTTCATATTTGTCTCACAAGTCAGCATTAAATCATGCCTTTATGACTTGATTTATTCTTGTAAAATATTAATGGCACTAAAGAGTCACACTGAAAAAGTTGCACTGAAATATCTTGTTTACAACAAGGTGGCAATGATAGCACATTTTAAGAGGCCTGAAAGAAGCAACTGAAATCAACTGTTAATTTGTTTTAAGGTATACCCATTATCTAATAACATGTCAGTTACCACTTTCCTTTGGTAACTGACATGTTATTAGATAATGTTATTAGATAATGGGTATACCTTAAAACAAATTAACAGAACTTGGGCAAGACAGAGTAGGATAAAACAGAATGGGAAGGAGGTGAGGCAGAGCAGTGACGAAGAAATTAGACCACCAGTATATTTACCCTTCATAAAGGGTACAACAGACAAGATTGGTAGGATAATGAGTAAATATAATTATAAGCCTATTTTTAAACCTACCAACAAAGTGGGACAACTGCTGAGAAATCCTAAAGATCCTAGGCCCCCGCTTAATGTGCCTGGTATTTATAAAATACCATGCAATTGTGGAAAGGTCTATATAGGCACGACTAAACGTTTCATTAATACAAGGCTAAAGGAACATGAACGTGCGTGCCGTCTTGGCCAGGTGGAAAAATCAGCACTGGCACAGCATTGTGTGGAGACTGGACATGATATTATGTTTAATAAGACAGTGAGGTTAGGGCATGACGATAATTATAAAGCTAGATTAAATCTGGAAGCTATAGAAATTTTTAAACACGGATCACAGGTTATGAATAGGAAGCAGGAATTGTCCTTTATACAAAAGGTCTGGACACCTGCAATTTGCAAAAAATAAAGCACTTTAATAATATTTGACCTGCCATATATTTGTCGCCACTAGAGGCGGTATGCTTGACTCACAGTGAGGTTACCTGAGGTTACCAGGTGATTTCCGGTTTAATTGGAGTAGTAGGAATGCGCGCCAAAATTTGTACTTATAGTGTTGGGATTAGGATGGCTTCTCTAACATCTTTTCGCCTATTTAGGCTTTTATGCATTTGAAAAAGTTTACAGAGTGTAAACGAAACGTTATGCTGTTTGTGGTATGTTTTTATTGCATTATGCTCCATGATTTTTAACGTATTTTTACATGAACTTTTTAGCTTTTACTGTTAATTGTGTGAATTTATGGATGAACTATGGTGTTTTTACAATTAAGACATTTACATAAATATTTTTAACCAGTAATCCCGATGATGATTCATACTTGCTAGTTTCAATCATGTCACTTGAGGGTGTTTTAGGACTGGAGAGCAGAATAATCTCAATGAAGAATTTTTGACCTCGAATTTGGGGTGACAGGCCAAATGGGGAAACTCCAGGGAGCCTTCTGGAGAAGCCAGCAGCGAAATTCCAAGAATTAGGCTTACCAGATCTCCAACTGGGAAAGAGTGCTAGACCTTTAGGAGAAGGAATGTGGGCAGGTGTAGCTTGTTAAACCCTTAGAGCACAATCCTGCCATGTCTACTCAGAAGCAAGCCCCATTGTGTTCAGTGGGGCTTGCTTCTGAGTAGACATTCCTAGGATTGTGCTCTAGGACTTAACAAGCTACACCTGCCCACATTCCTTCTCCTAAAGGTCTAGCACTCTGTCCCCGTTGGAGATCTGGTAAGCCTACCAAGAATGTTTGGGGGGTAGTTTACCACTGCCAAGTGGTTGGAAGCTATCCTTTTTCCTTTTCATGTCTTCCCCTCAACAACCCATTGGATTTGGCTGGTAATTTGAACCTTTACAAGCAAAATGTGGGAGACTTTGCTGAAGAATTTCCTCTCTACACAGTAAACCAGGGGTGGCCAACCTTTCAACATGAATGCTCCTGGCCCTTTAACGGTTGTATAGCTGAGGGCATTTCAGCAGGTGCAGCTGCTTTAGCAGCACCATCAGCACTTGCAGCTGCCAAGATTCTGTCTTCTACTCAACTCTTAAGAACGCAGAGGGCCTAATGGTGGAAGGTTGGCCACCCCTGCACTAAACCGAGCTCAGACTAGGCTCCCTGAATAACTAGGCCCGTTAATGAATTTCTGGAACAACTTTATGATATGCCATAGATTATCTCATGTTCTATAGAGCCCCATCACTAGCTTTTGAAAAAAAACCCCAACATTGATATGGTGTCCTGTCTGCCCCCCGCCGCACACACAAATTCAGTAGTAAACAAAATTTCTGCTGAGTTAAATGTATGAAATGATCTCAGCTGCATATAACTGGAATATGATGACAGCACATATGACTGTCTTTACCATGAAGTACCTGGAAAGAAACTCAGAATCTTTCATTTCAATGTCCAGGATGAAGCTGAATGTTCTGAAGATTGCCTTGGGAGTTGGGATAGTTGGCTCTGCATGTGCAGTAATATAGAAAGAGTGAGATCTAAGCAGACAGCTCACACTGACCAAATGGATTCCAACAGTCAGGGCAAGGGAAGCTCACTGACAGAGTTAACCATCCATAACATAGGATGTTGGGACCAGTTCTTGAAAAGATAAAATGCCACCTTTGCCTCTAGAAGCTGTTCTAGTCAGAGAGTAATTGAAGATGATGGCTACAGAGATGTCTGTAGAGAGCTCTATGGGCATATCTGTGCTATGCCCTCAAGCCAGTTTAATGGGCATGTTTTCTTCCTATGGAAACTTGGGTATTGTTAAAGATGGGCAAGCTTCCTTATCTCTGCCTCAGAATAATTCAGAAGATCTCTGATAATGTTACTGAGCCAATTCAAGGCCCAGAAAAATGATTCATCTCCCCCCCCATCAATGTAATTCAGTAAAATGGTAAGCCGCTTTGGCTTTATTGTAAGCCACTTTGGGTCCCCCCCTATGGGGGAATAAAGCACGGTATAAATTTAATAAATAAATTAATAAATAACATTATTGAATAGGAGCTGAATTCAAAGACTTCAGGCAAAAAAATGAGGGTGAAAGTGAAAGCCAATTCATCATGCAAGAAGTCGAGGGGGGGGGCGGCTTCCCTCCTGTCTTCTTTGCCTCTGCAACCTCTGAATTCAGCCCCGGATCAATGTAATGGGGCTCCGCGTCACTCCACGATACTGAATTGCAGTTGAATTCGCACTGAAATGGTAGAAATTGGGAGAGGGGAGGAGAATAACCCTCTAGATGTCCTTCAGAGGGCTTGGTTTTTCTCACATTTGTTGTATTTTGCCCCTGAAGCATCAGATTTCATCTCTCATTAAATGTAATGGAGCCCCAGAGCGTCAGTACATTATAATCAAAATCCCTGGAAATTGTAGTTTTATGAGGGGCAGGGATAGAAATGATTTCATCAAATGTCAAATGGGTTATGGGGGATTTCTGAAGATGCCACCAGTGTACGTGTGCGAAACGTCAAAATATGTTCTAACATCTGTGAAGTTTGTTTCTTGAAATAAATTATTTTTAATACGACGGAGTTTTCCCGGCAACATGCGAATTTTTAATTCGACAATCTGGTCACGCCGTGATAATCTACAAAAATATACAATTCCTAGAATTCTTTTTTTGTGGGGGGTAGCTATGGGATTTAAATAGACATAAAACTGATATAACCAGATATCATGGAATCGTAGAGGTGGAAGGCACTCAGAAGGTCATCTAGTCCAACCCTCTGCCAGTAGCAGGAAATCCTCCTAGAGCAGGGGTTCTCAACCTTTGGAGGCCCGGGTACCCCCTATCACGGTCCAATTATCTGAAGTTCCCCTGCTAATTAACTGCTAATTAACTAGATTAATCAATTAATTAATTAGGTAATTAATTGTTAAATAAAAAGGTACTAAAACAATTTTAAATGTGAAAAATGTCTTGTTTAACTCTCTCTCTCTCTTTTTCTCTCTGTGAGTGAGTGAGAGATAGAGAGAGAGAGAGAGTTAAATAAGACATTTTTCTGTGAGTAAGAGAGAGAGAGAGAGAGAGAGAGAGAGAGAGAGAGAGAGAGACATATGCAAGGATCTCTTTTTTTCTCCAAGTCACACTTCCCAAAATCAGCTCCTCCCTCCCCCACCCCACCAAAGTACATTTTCAAAAGTACAAAAATAAGCCCAAAACCAAAATCAGAGAGACAGAAGGGCTCCGAAAATAATTACAATTTAAAATCCATATTAACTAACACTTAATTAGCTGCTGATGGGGCAGATAAGGGGCAGGGCTTGGTGTACCCCCAGCAACAGGTCCGCTTACCCCTAGGGGTACCCGTACCACAGGTTGAGAACCCCTGTCCTAGAGCATCTCCAGCAGATGCCAGTCAAGCCTCTACTTGAAGATCTCCACTACCTCCCTCGGCAATCTGTTCCACTGCAGAACTGCTCTTACCATCAAAAATTTCTTCCTGATATCCAACTGAAATCTCCTCTCTTGCAGTTTGTACCTATTTGATCTAGTTCTACTCTCAGAGGTAGTTGAGAACCAATTTGTTCCTTCTTCCATATGACAGCCCTTCAGGTACCTTTCCTCATAGGGCTTGTTCTCCAGGCCTCTGATAATCCTCATCGCTCTTCTCTGAATCCGCTCCAGTTTGGCTGTATCTTTCCTAAATTGAGGTGCCCAGAAGTGGACACAGTGCTCCAGGTGAGGTCTGACCAACGCAGAGTAAAGCGGAACCACTCCTTCTCACAACTTGGAAGCTACGGTTCTACTAATGCTGGCTAAAATTGTGTTAGCCTTCTTTGCAGCTGCATCACATTGCTGAGTCATGTTCATCTTGTGATCCACTTTATGACGTGCCTTTATGACGATATATAAGAGCACTTGTGACAGATATGGGATATTTCCCTGTTTCAATATTCTCCAAGAGCCAACCCTGCCCCACACTCCATTTCACTTGTCTTCTGACACTACATGGAAACCTTCTACAATGAATTTTGAAACTGATTCATGCACAGATTGCAACTCAAATATTTTGGCCACCTAATGCGAAGAGAGGACTTTCTGGAGAAGACTCTGATGCTGGGAAAGATTGAAGGCAAAAGGAGAAGGGGAAGGCAAAGGACGAGATGGTTAGACAGCATCACCGATGCAACGAACATGAAAATGAGTGAACTCAGGAAGATAGTGGAGGACAGGAAGGCCTGGCGGGATATGGTTCATGGGACCAGCCAACTCCCCCCCACGAACTCTGTGTGTGCCCAAGAATATGCCACAGAATCCTCTACAACATTCAGAGATTCATGGGATCACGAAGGGTCGGACACTACTTAACGACTGAACAACAACAATTCTTCCATTTGTTCACATTAATTTCTTTTTCCTGTTCAGGTAATCCATGCAAATGAATGGACACACGTATTGAAACAATGCAATATTAACGTCTTCTTTTTTAGTATAAAAATAGGCATCCATCTGAAATCATGGCAAGTAACTCTCATGTTGGTCCTGTTTCATGACCAGAAGACCTAGGTAATTCAGAGCTCAAAAATATGGGGGGGGGGGGGGAATCAGAGGCATTGCAAGGTAATGGCCATTAGGCACATTCCTGAATGCATTCTCAATTCATGATTAGTGACCATAAGATCCAGCAGGACCAGCCAACTCCCCCCCCCCCCACGAACTCTGTGTGTGCTCAAGAATATGCCACAGAATCCTCTACAACATTCAGAGATTCTTGGGCAAACATGCATGAGTTCCTAGGCAGACAGGTTGATCTAGAAAGGGTTTCCTGGAATTCACATTCCATTCACATTTATATTAGCATTTCATCATATTGATCAGATTCAGGCGGCACCCAAAAGCCGTTGAGTCACCATCATCTTTTCCTTTGCTGGCTAAGACAGGAGACAGCAAGATGCTGTTGCCAATAACCTGCATTGCTTTCACCGCCTTGAATGGTTCCGAAGGCGAGGGGGCAGGGCCGCTTCGGGCACTGGTGTAACGGAAGGTCGGACCGTGGCGGAACTTAGAGCTCCACCCCCTGCAGCGACGCCAGTGGCCCGGCCTCTCTTTGGACAGCATACCTGAGGGCCGATTCACACTAGAGTTTACCAGGCTCGTTGCGGATCTGTGGAGGGTTGTGAGGAGCTGTTTTTATGCTTGCGGAGCAGCTTGCGGAGCAGCAGGAAAGATGGTTTCCCCGTAATTTTTGAGGCGGTTGCGCTTACAGAGCTGGGGGATGCTTGCGGAGCTACGGCAGCCCACCAATCAGATGGGAGGGGGAGGAGACTGGCGGCATGCCAATCATAGCCACCTCCAATCGGCGTGGAGGTATAGTTCAAGGTTTCCTCCGAGAGGAAGTCTGTGTGAACCTTTTTCACCTTTTTGTGAAAGCGCGCAAGGAGCACAAAAGCAAGAGCGAGCGAGGCGGGCACTGAACTTTTCTGTCTTTGTCTGTCTGTGAACTTCCGAGAGCGGAAAAGGCGCAGGGTCAAAGAAGGGTCGCTTTTTGGCCAATCGGAGCGCACTTCTGTTCACCAAACCACAGCTGCGCTTTCTTAAGAAGGCGGGACAGAAGGAGGGACAATGTCCAACCGCATAGACAAGCGCATAGATCGCATCCAACCGCATAGACAAGCGCAGACGCAGGGACAGGGGCAAGGGCTGGGGCATCCGTGCCAGGAAAACTCTAGTCTGAATCGGCCCTAAGTCTACCCAGCAGCCTAAGGATCAGTCATCCCCTCCCTTTTCTTCTTATAATCTCTAAAGCCTCTTCCCAAGTCTCCCTCCTTACTAAAAACAATCTTCTACCTTAACTAATACCCTCTCTGCATCCTAAAAGGCTTGTCTTCCCTCCCCCTTTCCCAACGCAGTTCCTTCTTTAAACTTTCCCCTCAGTCTGCTTCTCCCCTCCCATTGAGTTGCAGTAGCGGGCCTACACCCCCCCCCCCGTGGGGACACCGCCACGAGGAAACACACACACGCGCACGCTTTTCATCCCCTTTTTGGAGCCAAACGGCTCCCGGGAGGGCAGGAGGGCCAAATGTGCAGCCAAGAACAGCTGCATGAGAAGGAGCCAGAGGCAGAGGCGACAGATTCAGCAGCAGGTACACCCTCGTGACCTGACGTTTGGGGCCCACCGCCCCCACCGTCACATTGTTTCTGTTGAGTTGTCTCAGGGGTAGGAAACCTGGCTCAGCTGGCAGCCTTACACACTCCCTCTTGCTGTCTTCCTTCCTTCCTTCCTTCCTTCCTTCCTTCCTTCCTTCCTCTCATTTAACCCATGCCTGACCTTATGGAACTATTTTTAAATACCGTATTGTCCTGAGTATAGGCCGCTCCTGATTATAAGCCACATCCTTAATGTTTGGTGCTATTTTTTAAAAAAATATATTTTTAACTTAAAGAAAATATATTCATTAGTAGAACAGTAAAACAGTACAGCTTTAGTACAGTTAAAGGCATAAGCACCCTGTCCCTTATGGAATCTGGACACCCTAGTATAAGTAGCCTTCCCAGATCCAAAGGGGGACAGAGTGCCTACCTTTAACCTTTGGAATTTGGGCAGGTGCAGCTTGTTGCACCCTTCCATGATGATGAGCTGCACCTGCCCAAATTTCAATGGTTAACAGCACAAGCCTATGAACGTCTACTCAGAAGTAAGTCCCATTGCATTCAATGGGGCTTACTCCCAGGAATGTGCATAGAATTGCAGCCTAAAGGTAGGCACTCTGCCCCCCTTTGGATATGGTAAGCCTATGCAGGAGCTCTTGTTCTCAACTTTCAAACTGCACTCTCAACATAGGATCAATAAATAACTTAGTTTCCACAGAGTCCTGGGGCTGGAACTTAAGGGTTAATTTTTTTCAAATGCTTCTGAGGCTAGAGGGATCATTGTTTTCAGCCATTTAGCAAATGATTAAGAGCTGCAAGGAACAACCTTGTAAAGGCTTGAAAACACAGCCCTTTGCAGTTAAAAGAAAAAGAAAAAGAAGAAACAAGCCCCGTTTTACCTTTGAAAAAGACTTGGAGAGTCTTGAAAAGGGAACGCTTTGCAGAAAAAGCTAGGCAGAAAATGCTAGGCTTTGATTGTAGGCCGCACCCCTACTTTAAAGAGTTGCCTTAGGGGAAAAAAAGTGAGTCTTATACTCAGGCCAATACGGTATCCATCGACGACCATTAAAACTCTAAGCAACTGGTCTTATAAGTGAACCTGCCTTTTTCCAGTTTTCTATATCTTTTCAATAAAACCTATATTCTTTTGGAAACTCTGTCTTGTGGTTCTTGGTAGCCTAATCAGAGGCGTTTTGATCGCTCCGCTCTTCAGGCAACAGCCCAATAATGGCCATTCATTGCATCCCCTGTGCATTGGCAGTTCCCCCAAAGTGGTCTTAATTCTGGGCATTAGCCTGTAAATGCTTTAACTAATTTCTGGGCATCTCAAGTAAAAGCTGGAAAGCAGATATCTTCCGAGAGCTCTCCAAGTGATATGTCCTTACAGTTGCCCTCCATATGTCCAATGTACCTTTAAGGCATGACGAATTTGAGAGGGTTAAGACACCAGCAAGATTTCTCTGTGCCAATTCCAGCCCATTGCCCTAGCTGTGCTAAGAAGCGCTATACATGACGTGGACATTTAAATGATCAGGGTGGAAGTAAAGTGCTGGATGACGTCGGTTGGTGAACATCTTCATGTACTGTGGATGCTGTGGATGCGACATCCATTCCAAAATAATTTTGAAGAGGAGCCTTTGGTATATAGATGAGTAATAAAATCCCAGTGATTTCACCCGAGCAGAACTTGTCAGACCTTAGCAAAGCAAAGTCACACTACATGTTTCATCCTTTTGATATTTGAAGTAGCATTTTTAAAAGAGATGTTATAAATGAATTTGTTTTAGAAATGTGAAGCTTTCCACTGTGATACAACCATCTCTTTTATAACCTCTCTCTCTTTTTACTGTAACAAGCAAAGAAGCTAAGCAGCTGTTTAATAAAAAAAGGAGCCATGGGGAGGGCAGAAATAAAAAAAAAGAATGTGAATTCTTTTCCACTTCAAACATGTAGATGGAAGAAGACAGGGAGGAAAAGGCCCGGCTTCTTTCATTTTTCTTTGAAAAGGCTTTGTAGAAGCTAAAAACCCACAGCAGTTTAATAGCCTATTGAATGCTTCCTGCAGAATTAATGTCACTAATGTTTCTAAATCAAGGATGACCAAGTGAAACCAGAAGAAGAAAAAAATCATCCCATTCAGGAGCAAGAGGCACAAATGCACTCAGATCTAATGGAACAGTATTGAATGAAAGCGCTTGAATGGAGAACAGAAGATACCATGTCCAACCAAGATTCCTCCAGAAAGCCCCCAAACAAGGCATGGATGGGCCTTCCCTGTGGCTTCTTCCCTACTTCTGGTACACTGCCTCTCAATATGGAGGATTTATTTAGCTATGGTAAGGGGCCAACAGGTGTTGGTAGGTCCATCTTCTGAGATGGTGTTTATTGGAGTGCACACATTAGAAGGGTAGGAAGTCCTTCAGAAAGTCTGTTGTTACATGTTCAATGTTCTCTTTCTCTTTCTTTCAAAGTGTGCAACCAAACACGTAGACTTGGTGCTGAGGACCTTCCTGGAGAACAACGGCCATGCCCACACCAGTCACATGGCTATTTGCAGGACCGAGGGTAAGAAGCCTCCAATCTACAGGCCAGGAAGGTCACCTTTTCAATTAAACCATATAATCTCCCCTTTCTTTAATCTATGGAATTCAATGCTCCAAACTTGAATGGAGGATTGTTTACTCTAGGGAAAGGATGGGAGGAGGGAAGAGTATTCGCGTGACTCGGAAGTGTGTAGTTAAGCTTCAAGAAGCCCCATGGAGGCTTGAAAATGGTGCACTTTGGCTATTTAAAGGTAAAAATTGTGATTTGGGGGCATTTCCCCCCCCCTTTTTAACAGGGTTTTTAGAGTGGACCTCGTGGATTTGGGATCTCCGGTGAGTCAAATCTGCAGATCCCGAACCCACGGATAGAAAGGGTCCACTGTACTGCATAAGCATTCCTCATTTTCTTGGGTGAAAGAAAAATGAAATGGCTTTGAAGTCCATGATGGGACCTATAGTCAAAAGGATCTCTGGAAGCAGGGCAGATTAAAAAAAAGCCCTGTGGCTGTTTGCTGGTGGTCAGTAGCGTCACTAGGACGCGCGTCACCCTGGGGCAGGGGGCGTGCGTCACCGTAGTGACGCTACGATATCGCGGAGCGGGGGGGTGACCCGGCTTTTTGCCTTCAAAACGGGTCTGCGCATGCACGAAAATCCGGAAAATACCCGGATGGACGCGCTGCCTGGGCCTTCTTTCAGAAGGCCCTGGAGCGCCGACGGGGTCGGACGCTCCGAGGCCGGCTCCCGGGCCGGCCTCGGAGAGTCCGGAGGGTGTCACGCGTCACGGAGGTGGCGCGCGCGGGGTGCGCGCGTCACCCCGTGGCGCGCGTCACCCGGGGCGCCCCGGCCCCCCCCGCCACGCTCCAGCGACGCCCCTGCTGGTGGTGTTCTGCATCTTTTTTAGATTGTGAGCCCTTTTGGGACAGGAAGCCATTTAATCATTTGAATTTGTCTGTAAACCGCTTTGTGAACTTTTTGTTGAAAAGCGGTATATAAATATTGTTCATCATCATTGTCATCATCATCATCATCGTCAACATCATCATCATCATCATCATAATCTCCAGCCCATAATGTTTCTATCATTATGATAGTGGTGGGTATAACTTGGCTTAAGGCAGTATGTTGCCCTTTCCCCCTTCCCCGATGTTTACTGACTCTCTGTATAAGGCATCTTCATATTGTCTTGAAAATATTTCCCCCCTAGAGATCCTTTTTTTCCACTGTATCGTGCTCAAATGCTTTTTATTTCTTTGCAGTCACGTCAGAAGACTCCCACATTCGCTTATTCAGACGAATTGATTCTTGTCAGCATTCTGCTATAATTTTGTGTGTATGTATTGTTGTGAGGAATGTGGGTCCAAGTCATTAAAAGTGCAAAGTTCTTCTAAAGCACATCTGAGAGAAAGAAAAAAAAGCAAGTCTTTTTAACACTCACCATTTTTATTTTACTTCAAAACAGTTGCTGGGTGGCCTTTTGGCACTTCTGTAAGCCTAGTTTTCCTACCTTAACAGACTCTAACTTGTTGACATACTGGTAGACCAAACTATCTATGACTTTAAATTAATAACAAACAAAAAAAGCACTTAGAAATTGGAGAGTGAAGGAAAAGTAAAATGTGTTTTCACAGAACCTCATCTTTCTCCTTGAAGCAGTCTTTTCAATCTCTGTTCAAGTTAATGTAGTATGGATATTTTCATGACCAGACATAATGACAAAAGGGGTAGAGTTTATATAGGTTAAAAGTCATGTAAAAAGATTTTTAAATATTGAACAAAAATATGAGGAATTCCAAAACTTTAAAATACATAAAAACATTGAAAAACCACACAAATTGTAAAATATTA
This sequence comes from Plestiodon gilberti rubricaudatus, assembly GCA_026170595.1. Lineage (NCBI taxonomy): Eukaryota > Metazoa > Chordata > Lepidosauria > Squamata > Scincidae > Plestiodon > Plestiodon gilberti. The sequence continues at coordinate 11,563,565 of JANXHW010000001.1, forward strand.
ATCCAACGTTTCATCCAAGACTCTGGACATTTTCAATGTCCATTTTCTGGACATTGAACGTTTCATTCAAGACTCTGGACATTTTCAATAGAATCGTTAATAGGATTTGGCTGCCTATCCTGAGGAAGATTGTTTCCATACCAGAATCATGATCGCTTTGATCCTTGCCTTTTTTGTGCTTGTTCCGCTTTAAATTGATTCCTTCCGAGACAAGCGGTTGCTTGTTTTCCAGTACTAATTGACAGCTGTTTACTATTTTCAGATTGACAGCTGTTTCGTATTTTAACTGGTGTTTTTCTCTAGCAGTCAATTCCATCTCACACAAGTTGCTTGTGTGTTCCTTGAAAATGTCCAGAGTCTTGGATGAAACGTTGGATTAATATTTTACAATGTGTGTGGTTTTTTTCAATGGTTTTATGTATTTTAAAGTTTTGGAATTCCTCATATCTTTGTTCAATCTTTAAAAATCTTTTTACATGACTTTTAACCTATATAAACTCTACCGCTTTTGTCATCTGTTCAAGTTAGGTGTCTTGCAAATTACACTTACAGTATGGCCCAATCCTTAAGCCTGGCACAACATAAATGCAGCAGTGATGCTGGCAAAGGTGAAGAAGCTGCCTATGGATCACTGCGTGTACCGAAGACCCGCCCAGACCATGCCAAGATAAGGACTATGGCAGCAGTATTTCATGGGCAGGGAGGGGGAGGAATGGGGCAGGAACTGGGGCAGAGAGGGGCCTGAAAGGGCCAGAGGCTGCATCCTGCTCAGTTCCCGGGCTGCATCGGCACAGCCCAGGATCACCTCGGGGGAAGGGGAGGGGACATTCAAGTGGTGTGGGCCCAATGGGCCTCCTCGGATGCACGCCAGCTCTGAAACTGTCGTGCATCTGGGAAGGCCGTGCAAGGCCGGTCTGGGCTGTGACAGGGTTTGGGATATCGCTGCTGATATCCCTGCCCCCTCCCAGCCCTGGCCGGCCAATGGCTTCCTCCCTCGCTGCCCCTGCCCGCCCCTGCGCCGAACTTCACGGGACCTAACTGCGGCAGCCAGTGCAGGTCCAGGAAGACGACTGAGTGTGCAGCTCCGGCCTCCGTGCCAACACCACTTACTCCCAAGGAGTTGCAAACGTGCTTTACAGCATGCACGGAGCCTTAGTCCAGCACAGAGCCAGCCTAACTTGTGCTGGATTGCGCCCTCAGCATCTTAATTACAAGAAAGACGGACTTATAATTTTATCTGTTCTTCAAAAATAGAATAATGGGTATCCATATTTTTCCCACATTCTTGGACAAGTTCCATACCCTGACACACTAGGAGCCCAAACGATCCATCATTTTAACAGCAAAAGGAATTGAAAAGCAGAGACTCTGAGGGTCGAACTATGCTTTATATTAAACATGTGCTTTACACTGGCATACTTGCACTCCTCACTCACTCACTCTATTACTCACTCACTCACTCACTCACTCACTCACTCACTCACTCACTCAACTAATTAGCAATGACTTGGGCCCACTGGTCAATGGGAACTTACTAGCTGAAGCAAACTGCAACTGTAGGGGGAGATCAGGATTGGGTCTTCACAGGGGGTAAAGGTTAAAAGCATCCTCACCTCATGCCACAGTCCCACAGAGGCGTTCTTACCCTGGGAGAGCAGGAGTGCTGCGCCCCAGGCGCAGAGTGGGCACGGTGCTTCCGGGGGGCACGGCACCAGAGCCCGGCTGCCGAGCCCCCGGGAAGCAGCGCGCCCAATCGGCGCGTCACCGGCTTCCGGAGACGCTTTGCTCCGAAGCCGGGAAGCCCTCCTCCTTGCAACCGCCCAGTTCGGCGGTCGAGGGCTTTGTGAGCCGGCCGAACGCGTCGCAGGCTTTTATTTGGGTTTTCTGCACATGCGCAGAACCTTTCTGAGGGCAAAGGGCATTCTTTCTTGAAAGACTGTTGTCCATCTGATAGAGAAGGAGCAGTAAACCCCCACCCTGTTCATTCCCCATGAACAGCATTTGTCAGTGCCGACACAGTCACCACCTTAAAGGTGACTCTTTCCCAGTAAGCAGGGCCATTAGCACAGCCCTTGAGCCCTGTCCTCCCTTGGAAGAAAGGAAGGGCCCATGCATGCATTCCCCTTATTCATCTAGCCATCCCCGAAAGCTCGAGGCTTTGGCTCAGAACTAAGCTGAGATACTTCCCCTCAGACCCCCCCTCCATGAAATCCAACCCCCGGATTGGATTTCACCCCTTCTCTTTCCCTTAAAACACCACTTAGCACCCAGGGCAGCAGTGGCAGTGGTGCTGTGGCACTAGAGAGGGGGAAGGAAGGGGGTCTGTGCTCTGACATCTGGTGTGCACCTAACAGTACACTAGGGTGAATGGCTTCAGTGTCCCTTGGGAAATAAGTTCCTTGGACTGTGGTGGCCTTGGGAAAATTACAATTCCCAGTAGCCACTGCGACCTTTCATCTGGGTGTGATATTGCATAATGTGCTAGGTGCCAGAAATGGGATAGCAGGAGAGACAAATTGTTGCCACTGCTGACACCTCTAACCCTGCAGGTGAGTTTAAAGGGTAGGTGGCTTGGGGGCATGGGGACTGGTTGTCCCCATGCCCCCCAGAATCAATTAATCCAGAATTCTTCCCTGGCTTGGATTTAAAGCTATTACAGAATAATCTGGTGTCTTCTTCGAGATGAGCATTCTGAGGCCCAAAAATCGTATTCAAACTCCATTTGAATGAGCTTCACCAGCATCTGTACTCAGAGCACAAATAATTTGTGGGCTGGTGCCTTTGGGAGGTGAGGGATGGATGACTGGGTCAACACATGAAAGGCACGCACAACCCTGTCTTTGAAAGTCATGGCCTGTATCACACAGTGATGCAACGACAAATGCGAAGACATTTCTTTGAAAGAAAGTCATGCAACGACAAATGCAAAGACAGGAGGCTTTACTGATTCCTGTGCTGATCCCCTTCCACATGTCGTTGTGCCCACAGGCAGTTTTACCAAACATGCATTAAATTAGCTCTTGATTTATTCTGATATGCAATTCTTGACATCTCCAAGAATTTGAAATCGGGCAAGGATTTGGACAACGAGAAGGATAAAAATGGTCTGGCGCAGGGGAGCACAGGGGAATGACGGCAAGCTTCCTCAGAAATTGTTTGAACTTCCAGACTTCTGATCAGGGCATTTTTGGTTTGATCCACTGATAGGAGCTGCTTGTGTGTGTGTGTGTGTGTGTGTGTGTGTGTGTGTGTGTGTGTGTGTGTGTGTGTGTGTGTGTAACAAGAATGAATGAAAAGGTAGCTACATTTTGCATCAGACTCCATATTCCATACTGCAGGGAACACAACCCTAGATTTCACATGTCCTTGTTTACAAAGCAGCAGCGTTCTTGGAGGGGATCTGGCACCGTAAATGGTGGAAGGTGCTACCTTGCAAACCAGTGCAACACGACCCCTCCCACTCGCCAACTGCGTGTTCCCGCCAGAATGGTTCTGGGGGTGAGTGGGAGGGGTTGCGATACACCAGTTTGCAAGGCGTGTTGCAGCACCTTCCACCACTTCTAATGCCGCACAGGAACTCCACTGTTACAAAGTTGTAAGTTTTCCTCGGTGACAAGAGTCACATATTTTTCTTTCTCATCTTCCAAGTTAGAGGCAGTTTCCACTGACAACTATTTGTTGCTAGATGCTTCTTCCCTTGACCTCCAGAAGATTTCTTCAAATAGGGCAACTTGCAACAGCATGGTCAAGAAGGTTCAGTGTACGTAAATGGAAACTGATGCACACCGGGGCAAAAAAATCTCATCTTCACATATACGCTGATGGGGCCTGAATCGGCAGTGCCTAAAAAGGGAAACAGATCGGGGGGGGGGGGGATAGTTCAATGAAAACAGCCACTCAGTGAGAAAAAGGCTAACATACGCTAATGGGTTCTGAGTTGTCTGTGACGGATCAAGAGAGAGATCTTGGGGTGCTGGTGGACAGGTCGATGAAAGTGTCGACCCAGTGTGCGGCAGCTGTGAAGAAGGCCAATTTCATGCTCAGGATCATTAAAAAAGGGATTGAGAATAAAACGACCAATATCATTATGCCTTTGTACAAATCGATGGTAAGGCCACATCTGGAGTATTGTGTCCAGTTCTGGTCACCACACCTCAAAAAGGATATAGTTGAATTGGAAAAAGTGCAGAAAAGAGCGACCAGAATGATTCGTGGGCTGGAGCACCTCCCTTATGAGGAAAGGCTACAGCGTCTGGGGCTTTTCAGCCTAGAAAAAAGGCGCCTGAGGGGGGACATTATTGAGACGTATAAAATTATGCATGGGATGGAGAGAGTGGATAGAGGGAACTTCTTCTCCCTCTCGCACAACACCAGAACCAGGGGACATGCACTAAAATTGAGTGGAGGGAGAGTTAAGGCCGCTTCAGACTGCACGAATCTCAGCTCGTCCCGGATCTTAGCGGATCTTAGCCGAGGCGTGCTTGGGTGTCTGGTTAACACAGCGGAAGCGAGCAGTCTCCCGATTGCCGGCACGCTCGAACATCCCCTGGGCCATGTTTTCAGGGGGACGCACAGCGATGCTACTGGAGCCACCAATCAGAAGAGAGGGGGAGGAGTGTTAGCAAATCACCGTGGAGGTTTCTTCCAAGAAGGCGGGACAAAAGGAGGGACTATTTGCAGGGAGACACTCCTACAGACAGGCAGGTCGGTGGCCAGCCTCTCGCGCTCGCTCGTCTTCGTCCACTTCCGCAAGCGGTCTGAATCCGCTCTTAGAACGGATAAAAGAAAATATTTCTTTACCCAGCGTGTAATTCATCTGTGGAACTCCTTGCCACAGGATGTGGTGATGGCACCTGGCCTTGATGCTTTTAAAAGGGGTTTGGACAGATTCATGGAGGAAAAGACCATCACAGGTTACCATCACAGGACCATCTCTATTCATCACAGGACCATCACCTCCTGGCTTTAGTAAGTAGGTTTTCTCTATGCCAGGTGCAAGGGAGTGACAACTGGAAACAGGTTATCTTGTTCTCTTGTGTGATCCCTGAGGCATCTGGTGCGGCCACTGTGTGATACAGGAAGCTGGACTAGATGGGCCTTTGGCCTGATCCAGCAGGGCTCTTCTTATGTTCTTAAGGCAAAGTTAATGCTGGAGATTATTAATAAAAATTGAAGATACAGCTGTCAGTATCATAGTACTACTGTATAGATCTAATGCAGGGGTGGCCAACCTTCCGCCATTAGGGCCTCTGCATTCTTAAGAGTTGTGTAGAAGACAGAATCTTGGCAGCTGCCATTACTGATGGTGCTGCTAATGCAGCTGCACCTGCTGAAATGCCCTCAGCTATACAACCATTAAAGGGCCAGCGCCAGTAGCATTCAGGCTGAAAGGTTGCCCACCCCTAAGGTGTAGGAGCATTTGGAATACTATGGACAATTCTAGTCACCCCATCTCAAACAGGGTATCATAGAGATATTGTAGAGAGGAAGGATGTGGAAGAGAGCAACCAAAGTGGTGATGAAAAGCATACACGTTTGGATATTTCAGTTTTTTAAAAAAATGACTAACAGGAGACATGATAGAGAAGCAGCATAATTTGTAGTCAGTTGCAGCCCAATCCTATACCTGGGAAACACCAGCAGTGAACATCCAGGTACGCCAGTGAAAAGACAGCCTCACTGTCACCGAAGCCCCTCCGCCAGTTGCAGCAGCCGGACAGCCCCGCACCACTGTCAAAGGGGCGCAGACCAGCTGCCAGCACAACCCCACCATTGGACAGGTGGAAAAAGGGTGGCGAGCAGGGCAGGACTGGGGCAGGGTGAGCCGGAGTCAGCGGCCGCCAGATCCTGAACCCCCCTTCTCAAGTCAAACATGCTCTCAGTGCTACCAAAGTGCTATCCCAGCACCATAGTGGTCAGGGCCACTCAGAGGATTTTTTATCAAGGGGTACACAGTTTCTTTTGGGCCCCTTCCCTTCATATGAATTTGGATCCTCGGGCCCCCTTTTATGCTCGCCCCCCCTTTTATGCCCCCTCTTTTATGCCTTTTGACCCATTTTTGGCCCTGGCCCTGGGTCCAATTGTACCCCCTTAACCTTTCAAAGGCCCTGATACAGGTAAGCCTGACCCCTCTCACCCGCCTTGACTGGCCTCTCCACCATGATGCTGCATTGGATTTGGCAGCCATTGCACTGGTGGGCCATAGAGGACGGAGCTGCCAAGGAAATTGCTGGGCAGCAGATTCAGGACAAACCCAAGAAGGAGCTTCTTCACATGACACACATGATGCCTGGCATTCGCTGCCATGTGTTGATGGCCATTGTGTGGATGCACACAGTGCATTGCATACAGTGTTGATGGCCACTGCCACCAATAGCTTTAGAAAGCAGTTGGACAAATACATGGAGGTAAAATCTATTCATCTCTATTCATCAAGGCAGCTATTTGGAACATCCACGATGCTGGGCAGCAGCAGCAGCTATCAAGCATTTTGCCTTCCTGTACTGCTTGTGAGCTTCCCAGAGATGTCTGCTTGGCCACTGTGGAAATCAAAATCCTGGTCTACGGCAACATTTGATCTGATCCCATAGAGCTTTTCTTATGTTCTCGTGTTTTGAATTGTTTATCACAAGCAAAAACCAATTTTTCACGCCATGGCTTAGGAGGCTGTTCTAAGACCAAAAGTCCTGCTGGCTGCACACATGCCCTTGGGCATGTCCTGAATGCAGGATCAGTCCACCAGGGAGTCCCAGTGTGTCCTTGCATCCATTGGCAGAAGCAGCTGTTTCACACCTACCTGGTGGAGAAAGCTGCTGCCTCTGCCAAGCAGCTGCTCCTCCCTCCCCAGCCACCCGACTCACCTGGCGGCCACAAAAGCCCTGCCGACACTAGATAATTCCTTTGCTCCTCCCCTCCCCTCCCCATTGGTTGCCTAGCCGCTCTGCTGAAAAGGAAGAGGGTGGGTCCACGGGGAGTGGAAGGAGCAGAATGGTCACTCTAGACAGCCACGCCTCCACACCTCCTGCCCGATTGGCCCTCTGCCTGAAAACAGAAGCAAGAGAAGCTGGGCAGTGGCAGAAGAGAAAAATAAGTACGCAAGTTACACACCAATGGAGGCAGGAGAAGCAAAGGAGGGAAAAACCCACTGGGGAGGTCTATGGGCCTCAGTGAACAGAGAGAAGCAAAGGAGAAACTACAAAATGAAGGAAAAGGTGGGGCAGCACCTTGCTTCCTGGAGTCAGGAACAACAGGCCCAATAACCCTCTGAATTGTAGCCTTCATCTCTAAAGAGCAGCTACCATATAGAGGTCTTGAATATCCACTTCTAGTCAGCATATTCAGCTCCGCCCATTTAAAGAGGCCATATGTTTGGAAACAAACATTCTTAACAGATTCACACAGAAAGGTGGGGGGTGTAAGGTTGGCTGCATGTGCAAAACCGATGATGCACGAGGCAGGTAATCTACATGCTGCGATCTGCACGACGGCATCGCACACTTGAGCAAATGGTGGAATGCACATGTGATATTATTTATTATTTTATTTTTCACATTTTTATACCGCCCTTCCTCCAAGGAGCTCAGAGTGGTGTACATATTTCCTCCCTTCCTTTTTGTCCTCACAACAACCCTGTGAGGTAGGTGGGGCTGAGAGATAGTGACTGGCCCAAGGTCACCCAGGAAGCTTCGTGGCTGAGCGGGGATTTGAACCTGGATCTTCCAGGTCTAAGTCCGACTCCCAAACCACTACACCAGCCTGGCTCATACTATGTCTCATCCTTGCACATGTGATCCTTACACATGTGATACTGGGTGTAAACATCCTTAACATGTGAAGCCAAATAGCAGACATATCCGAACAAGCCAAGTGACAGGTTTCATTCATCCCTAGGAGTATGTTTTGAGAGCCCATTGCCTGCGCTTTCACACTCAAAATCCAGTTTAAAAAGCTCTGGCATGACCTGAATGTAGGCCAGACACAGCACATATTACAGTATGGAGCAACATCTGTTCGGTTGAGAAGCCGTGGATGAGAAAGTGTGAAACTCAACATCATGTTGTGACGTCAGAAATCAGATGGAGAACATACGATCCTTCCAGCAGGGTCTGATTGCCACCATAAGCAATGAAGCCAAAGTTCCAAAGTATAACAGATCATTATAGCGAAAACTGAAAGAAGCAAAACTATACCATACATAGTTTACCATAGTAGCTACACATGAATATATTGGATGCTGTTAGTGAAAACAATACAAAACTGCATCCTATCAACTTTGACATTAGGTTACATTCAGAGTTCCACAACACTGCAGAAAGGATGGAAGAAGTGAACTCACAAAAGTAAAGAAAAGATGATTAAAAGTTTAGAAAAGTCAGATCCAGGGCAAGAGGCCATGTTTAGCCTGGAGAAAAGATGACTGAGCAAGCTGTACTTGATCTTTGTAACTAGAACGTTATAAAACGTTATAAAAAAACATGCTCAGAGGGAGGGAACAAGGAGAAAAAATATTTATTTCAGATACTAGGAAAATAAAGTTGCCATTTGAGTTTTGCCTACAGTGCAATACCAAGGCAAAATCCAGAAGTCCGGACAAATGCCAGGAAAATTCTGAGCTAGTGAAATGTCTTGGTGGGGGGCAACTGTTGAGTGGGATGTTCTACAATTTCCCTATTCTACTCTTCCTAATTTGCAGTCTCCCTCTCCCTATACATATGAGCAGTACATATCATCATGCATAGGATGATAGGCTAGTACATGTGGAAAGGCTACAGCATTTGGGGTTCTTCAATCTAGAAAAAAGGCGCCTGAGGGGGGACATGATTGAGACTTATAAAATTATGCATGGGATGGAGAGAGTGGATAGAGGGAAATTCTTCTCCCTCTCGCACAACACCAGAACCAGGGGACATGCACTAAAATTGAGTGGAGGGAGAGTTAGAACGGACAAAAGAAAATATTTCTTCACCCAGCATGTAATTCATCTGTTGAACTCCTTGCCACAGGATGTGGTGATGGCACCTGGCCTAGATGCCTTTAAGAGGGGTTTGGATAGATTCATGGAGGAAAAGACCATCACAGGTTACAAGCCATAAGCAACCTCCTGGTTTTAGAAGTAGGTTTTCTCTGTGCCAGGTGCAGGGGAGTGGCAGCAGGAAACAGGTTATCTTGTTGGCTGTGTGCTCCCTGAAGCATCTGATGGGGCCACTGTGTGATACAGGAAGCTGGACTAGATGGGCCTTTGGCCTGATCCATCAGGGCTCTTCTTATGTTCTTATGTTTATGTTTCCATCCCCACATTCATGATTTAGGAACCCATTGCTAAATATAAATGAGCATAATAATGTACTGATTGTTTTTCAAAGTCACAATATATTCATATATTCTGTTACACAGGTATGTCTCTGGTTATTTAGTAGTTGTATTTAACTGGTGGCCTGATCCTGGGCTTCCATTTTAGCTGAGTATGACGCCTCCTTTTACAGATCAGGGTTCTGACCTCAAAGACCTTCCTGCTTAGTGATGGGTAAGTTCTACCAGAGACAACTTGGAAAGCTTGGAAAGACCAAGTGTAGGGAGCTTCTCCTGTCAGTTCCATCTCCTTCCAGAAACTGGCAGCCAACAGAAGAGGTCTTATAGGCCTCCCTTTAAGGCTCAGCTATAAGGACATTAACATTGCAGATTCTGGAGCCTCCTCTTCTAATTCAGAAACCAGAAACCTGGAGACATTTGAAACTACAGAAGCTCAGAATTGTCTAGACACAAGGATGAGGTCTACTTTGCCTCTGTGGTCTTCAGCCAGCCCTCTCCACTACTGATTCCTTCCCCATCAAAAGGGCAAATTTATTAGGAATAGGGGGGGGGGGCTTCCTGCCAGCGCCGCCTACTCTTGAGTCATCGCAAACGTGCTTTATGGCACATTTGTGGCACTCAACGCCGGCACCGGGCTGCAGCGCTGTCAAACAATAGAACTGCGCCATTAATCTCACATCTGTACCTGATACACATAATGCAAAATTGAAACATCTGATATGAAGAATTTGCTTTAAAAAACCCTTTGCTTATATTCCTTTCATTTTTCTCATAAGCATATTTTCAAAAACTCATGATATCTCTGATGAGTCCTTGACCTCTGTTGCATTTGTTCTGCTTTGAACTCGAAGGAATAAAGGAGAGCTGTTTGACAATGTTATTTTATGAGAGAGAGAGAGAGAGAGAGAGAGAGAGAGAGAGAGAGGGAGAGGGAGAGAGAGAGAGAAGAAGCGTGTGTGTGTGCAAGCTGTAGCTATGCAGGCTGGTATTTAGTGAAATTCAGATTAGAGAGGCTATACTGTGCTTTGGGATGTTCCAAGCAATGCAGAATATATCACAAAGGACCATCTGCTGTGCTGATACAATGGCTGACCACCCAATCACCCAGAGTGCGAGGCTAATTGAAATCTTCACCAAAGTTTTCACTGGCTCTTCTGCTCTGCCTACACGGCATTCGTACAAAGTCACAAACAAACGAAGCTGACAGATATAGCAGGTTCGTACAAATGTAATTAGTTTTCCTTGGGATCTCTTCCAATATATTTCTTCCTTTTCCATGACGCCACAACATTCAGTTCATCTTAAAATGGCTTTAAAACTCCCACATGAGGCCGATAAGGGTGACTTTTTCAGATGCAAATACTGGGAGAACATGGTCATGGAGAACATGGTCATGGAGAATCCACCCCCAACATTTTCCTTCCAATCTGCTGATGGCAATAGAAGTGTTGACACACAAGACATTATGCTGCATGCAGGTACAAGTGTCTGTACATTCAGACTTGTTTTGATGTGAATGACTCTACATGCATTCACTTATAAGTTCAGAAATGTCAAGTATTGTTTGTGCTGACGTATGCAGATTGAACAGAACAAATGAATCTCTATAGACAGACTGTGTGTGTTGAATAACACATGAATGGTATTATTCAGGTAATGTCTGAAAAGGGCTCCTCTCCCGAGACATGGTGAAAAGATGGCCCAAAGCCTCCTGGGCATATGGCTATGTCTGCACTCAGCTCCATGGACTGTGGTCCCAATTCCGAGGGGAAAAACGATGAGCCTGATATCAGGGCCTTTCAGTTTGGCAAGCATGTTTCCCGTTGTATTTATTTCGACAATTATGAGCTACCCTTTCTATGAGGAGTTCAGAGCAGTGTAACAGTAACAGCCCGGTCCAGCCCAAGGCAACTGCGGTACAATTCAGGCACAATTGCAGCCCAAGTGCTTTAGGCCCGAGTTGTGCCTGAACTGTGCCTGAGTTGGGCTGCAATTGTGACTGAATTGGGTTCCGGCACAATTCAGGCACAACTGCACAATTCAGGCACAATTGCAGCCTAAAAGTGGGCATGTCGGGGGCGTGACGGGGGTGTGACGGGGGCGGTTACGAATTTTGGTCCGGTTCCAGACGCTGGAGAGCCCCTGACACGCCCCCTCGAGCCCAACTCAGGCCCAAAATTTGGGCCAACAAAAAGGGTGGACCCAAATGTGAGGAGACCCATAGGAGCCATTTTACCTTACCCACACCAGCCCTCTCCTGAAAAGTTCTAACACCCTGGGCCCGAGTTGTGCCTGAGTTAGGACGGAACAGTTGTGGCCTAACTCTGGAACCAGACCAAATAGTTACCCTATCAGCACCCAGCCCCACCCAGCCTCTTTCCCACAAAAGCCCAGCCCCAGCCCTCCACTCACTCTCTCTCTCTCTGAGCACGTGGCGTGGGGTTCTGTCCCCCAGCAGCCACAAAGTGGGACTTTGAAAACTTTTCTAACACCCCACTTCTCTCTTCACTTCTCCTCTCCTCTCTGCCCCCCTCTAGGGCAGAGAGGGCTGTTCTGCCTGTGGCCAAACTGTGTACTCCTGTGCCTGGGCAGCTGTCTCCATGCACGTGTTTGCTAACCCATGTCTTTCTCCCAGCCCCTCTCCCCCCCACAGGCAACAACACCAGCAGGTAAGTGCAGGTAAGTGCAGGGTTCATGCTGACATGTGGTCTGACATCTGCCTCTTTGCATAGAGAAATATAGGTAGGATACATGCCTCTATACCAATGTCTTGTCTCATTGCTGCCTGCAATGCCTGCCATGATATGCCTCTATACCAATGTCTTGTCTCATAGCTGCCTGCAATGCCTGCCATGATATGCCTCTATACCAATGTCTTGTCTCATAGCTGCCTGCAATGCCTGCCATGATATGCCTCTATACCAATGTCTTGTCTCATAGCTGCCTGCAGTGCCTGCCATGATATGCCTCTTTACCAATGTCTTGTCTCATAGCTGCCTGCATAGCCTGCCATGATATGCCTCTATACCAATGTCTTGTCTCATAGCTGCCTGTATTAATGTGAGCACACAATGCCATGAGTGTGGAACTGTAATCCATATGTAGACACCAGCTGTCCCCCCCCCTTTTCTCCACAGGGTCTACGGACAGGTCAGTATTGCTAGGATTGCCATGGTTGTGACCCCCAAGTTGTGTTGTTGTCTCTCTCTTTGACCCCTTTCCCTTACAGGATCATGCTCACCTTACACCCAGGGAAGGAGCGCAGACCAGGCTATGTGTGTCACACCACTCAGCTGTGTTTGATTTCTCTCCCTGCAGGCCTTTGCAACCGGCACACTGGCATTCCTTCAATGGGGATTGCTACCACACAGCAGCTGCCATGGAACACCCCTGTGATTTATGTCTCCCCAGGAATGTCCACCACCACCTACCTTCTGGGGAGCACCCCTGGGCCCGCAGTCTGGTTGCCCCATGGTCGTCTGCCTCGATGCTGCCAGAGGTCTGGGAGCCTGCCCTGCAACCCTCCTTAGCTGCTGCTGCTGCTACATTCTGAGTGGCTGCTGTGCCTACCCCTGGCAGCCTCGCCTGGCCATCCCTGCCAATGTTCCAGAACAATAAAGATGCCCCTTGGGCAAAGGCCCCTTGAACACCATGACCCCAATGTTACACAAGCACTGCCCCACACACACAGAGACAGCACCCAGCACACAAGGTCCTGCATGAATCCCAGCCAGGGCCTGCCACAGCCAGCCCAGAGAGAACACAGCAGGGGCGCTGCCAGACCCTCAGGGCTCAGAGGGGAGGGGGGAGTTGGGGGGCCTCTCAGGCAGGCAAACAGTGACAGGTGACATGGCGCACGTCCGTGAAGAGCCCTTTCAGCAACCGGGGCTCTCACCCACCCTCGGTCCGCCCGTCAACGGCGTCCGTGTCCGCCCGTCAACGGTGTCCGTTTCCGCCCTCAGTCTGCCCGTCAACGGCGTCCGTTTCCGCCCTCAGTCCGCCCGACAACGGCGTCCATTTCCGCCCTCGGTCCGTCTGCATGAGAGGCGCCCGTTCCTGCATTGCCTCCATCTGCGAAGTGACCCCTGTGTCCCTATTGGTCTCTGCAGACCCCTCTCCCTGTATCCCTCTCCCACCAGCCTTGTTGTCTGTCTGTTTCTGACCCACCCGTGTCCCTCCCCAGCACCCCCTGTCCGCCTGCCTGTGTGCCTGCCTCCCCTCCCACTCCCTGATGATGGACGCTGGCACCCCCCACCCTGCCAGAGCGCCTGCCGCGAGGCGCCTACGTTGCCCCATCTGGGGAGTGATGAGCTGCGTGAGCCCTTCCCGCTCGCAGCAGACAAGCCCAAGGCATTTCTCGGTCTTGGCCGGGGCACGGAGCAGAAGGCATACCGGGATGCCTTCTTTGTGGGCATAGCCACGGCCCTGGTGGCCCAGGGCTTCAGGCAGTGCACGGGCATGTCATGGCGGAGGCGGTTCCAGACCTCATGAGACCCCCCTTGTGCGTGCCGTTCCCACCCCCTCCTTCCCTTCTCTCCCCCGCTAACCCCCCCATGACTCCCACGTGCAGCCTCACCGTGGCTTGGGGGTGGCATCGCAGTCTGCAGGAGGGAGGGCAGTGGCACTCCCCCCTGCGGCAGGTGGCTAATGCCCAAGGTGCCCTGGGGCAGCTGGCACTGGCACAACCTCTGCCCTTCAGCTGACTGTCGCACGCCCAGTGCCTGCAGGCCCACCTGTGGCTGCCCATCTGCTGCAACCGCTGCAGCATCTGTGGTAGGTGCACGCAGATGGGCTGAGGAGGGGGCTCTTCGCTTCCACAAGACTGACAGCTCCCCACAGGGGCCTGCCTGCCTCTGTGGTAAGTTTTGCCTCGATCCTGGCCCACTGCTCTTGCCTCCTGCCTAACTCAGGCACAGTTGCAGCCTAACTCGGTCCTATTTTGGGCCCCAATTGTGCCACAATTGGGCCTCAACTGTGCCTGAGTTGGGCTGGACTGAGCCCTAAGATTCCCATCCAGGCAGCTTATGGAAGATGACCTGCTTACTTCCGTGAGTCTTCTCAACAGTGGCAAAGCTAGCCAAAGTGGTACCCCTTCGTGTGATGCCCCTGGAAGTGATGTCACCACCAGAAGTGACATCACACAGACATACTTTTTTTAAAAAATGGAGGCTTTTTTTTTTAAAGGTATTTGGTTTTTGTAAAAAGGTATGTGGCCACTTGCCGCCCCCCTCCTCTGCTGCCTTGTGGTCGCACCCTGCCTCAGTCCCCCTCCTTGCAGGTGGTTCGTGTTGCTGCTGCTTCTCCTGCTGCCTCCACCTGCCTCCTTCGTAGTTTGTCATCATCTGCTTGCGGCTGGATGATCCACACAAATTCCTGAGGCTGGCGAAGTGGCGGTGACTTCATCAACAACCTCCTTAAAGGTTAGGCACACGGGGGGGGGGGGAGATGCGACAAAGAGGTTGCGATTGTGGGAAACTTAGCAGCTGATAGGCGGGTGGCGCAGCGGGTTAAACCGCTGAACCATAAGCTGTCGATCGAAAGGTCGGCAGTTCGATTCCCGCGACGGGGTGAGCGCTCGTTGCTTGGCCAGCTCCTGCCAACCTAGCAGTTCCAAAGCATGTCAATGCAAGTAGATAAATAGGTACCGCTTGCGGGAAGGTAAACAGCGCTCCGTGTTCCAGCTGCATGCTGCGCGCTGCGGCAAGGAGAGTCATGCCGGCCACATGACCACGGAGGCGTCTTCGGACAACGCTGGCTCTTCGGCTTTGAAATGGGGATGAGCACCACACCCTAGAGTCGGACACGACTGGACCTAATTGTCAGGGGATACCTTTACCTTTTTAATCAGCTGTTAAGTTTCTTGCCACTGTCACCTGTCTGTTGCCCTGGGGCAGTCTGCCCCCCCCCCCGGCTATGCCACTGCTTCTCAATGGCTGTCCATTTTAGCCCATGCTCACTTCCCCCATGAAATCCAGCTTGTATCTAATAAGAGAGATTTACATTCTACTCCATTGTGATACTCAAGCCTGCAGCAAGACCTGAATGCAGGACTAGAAGGATGTGAAGCAGGAATTTAACCTGTGCATGACTACCTGTTTTGGCCAGATACAACAAAGGTTGTTGAGAGAGAGAGAGAGAGAGAGAGAGAGAGAGAGATAAGGATTATTTCTCCTGTAAACAAATTTCGATTCATAGAACGAAAGCTTTCATGGCCAGCTACTAGAATACAAGACACAAGTTTTATGGGTGAAGTAGCCATGTAATTAAATATAAAATACAAAGAACTCCAGGCACACACGTGTAAGATCTTCAAAAAGCGCCACTCATAACAAGCAGCAAAACGATGAGTGCAGAGAACTCCGATGTTTACAGGAACCGACGTTTCGTCTTATTTCCTAAGACATTATCTAGGTCACGACAGCTTGGCTGTTGGGATGGCACTGAAATTTAGATTCCTGTTTTATATCCATTTTGATATTCAAGTTGGTGTAAATCATGAATCACAGTTAGTTAAAAATACAAAATGATATAGAGAAGAAAAGCTCCACCACCCTCCCCCGTGTGCCACATGAAAATGGGCTACTCATTGTTATCTAAAAAGCAAGGTTTGGTTCATATGTTAAAAGGCATTCAAGGATGGAGCTAAGCAGACCTCATTGGGGAAAGCATTCCAGAGCCAGGGTGTGGAGACTGAACATGTCCTATCTTGCACCTACAATGGCAGAGGGACATGGAATAAGATTTCTGATCTTGACTGCATTGGTAGACATCTATAAGATGAGAATAATTTATTACACTGTCCTCACTCCCTGTTAATCCACATATTCAGCCAAAGGTCTGAACAAAACCTCTATGTATACAGGGCACCTGCACGTTTTGTGTACAAACAGTAATGCTCTGCATCTTGTGCATATTTCCAGGTTGCCCAGAGAGCGCCTATGCACATAGAACTTGTACACATTGTGTACACAGAACTTGTACACATTTCAATACAAGCAAGAATGTGAAACTGTCCACCCCCATTTAGGATAGTCACCGTGAAATGATAGGCACAGAGCAAGACTATAGACTTCATTTAGAAAGCTTGGAGTCGGTCTATTTTCCAAATGCGTCCTTATTTCTGCCAGAAATGAGGTGTTATCCATGCAAAATGCATTTCATTGGGTTTTTCTAAAAGATAAAGATTCTACTGGCATCTAAAGAGAGAAAAGCTTCTTCTGACTGTCAGGTGAATGAAAAAGGAGGGAAACTTTGATCATTCCTGAGCTCTATTCTATACAAAACCACTGAATAAAACCAGGAATGATTGACGGATGACTGTGTGTTAATAACTGACAAGTGACTACGTTTCTAGATGTTTAGCTCAGTAAAAATTACTAATTTCAGAATTCTGATTATTCTCCCAGAACCAAAAGAACCTAATCCCAGTGCTAAGCAGCCCTAAAATCATGCTCAAGAGGGCCATAGAACTCCCTCCTAGAGAGTCACCACGCAGCTCTATATTTTTTTTAACTAGAGTTCTAGGCTGCTGCTGCAGGAGAGGGTGGTCCCTGTGGGGGCTCAGGATGTGAGCCCCACAAGTGGTGCTGCACCTGTGCAAAGGGAACTGCCATTAACTCTTTGTTGTTGTTCAGTCGTTAAGTCGTGTCCGACCCTTCGTGATCCCATGAACCATATCCCGCCAGGCCTTCCTGTCCTCCACTATCTTCCTGAGTTCGCTCATTTTCATGTTCGTTGCATCGGTGATGCTGTCTAACCATCTCATCCTTTGCCTTCCCCTTCTCCTTTTGCCTTCAATCTTTCCCAGCATCAGAGTCTTCTCCAGAGAGTCCTCTCTTCGCATTAGGTGGCCAAAATATTTGAGTTTCAGCCTTAGTACCTGTCCTTCCAGGGAACAGTCAGGGTTGATTCCATTAACTCAAGCCTAGCTAAAAACTAAACTAAACCCCATCCTCCTAATAAATAAAGAAATAAATGCTAAATGGCTGCCTTTGGATGACTCTGACTGAATCCAAATGCAGCATCTGTTAAATCTGATTAGAAGCAGACATGTGCTGAACTCTAAGTAAATAACTCAGGTTGGGGAGAAAAAAAGCTCATTTGATGCCCTGCAACCCGGGACAATAAAATGTGCCTGCATATGGCTTTGAAACTGAATTAATTGTAAATAAAAGCTCTGCAGGGTTTTTTCCCCCTCCTAATTCCAGCTAAACTCACTCTAAAGCACCCATGACAATGGGGTAAAAATTAATAAAGCTTCGGCATGATGGCAAATTACTTACATTGTCTGATTTTATTTTTTCTTTTTTTTTAAAGGCCCTTTTGCAAAGGGCATGAAAGGGAGTTGATTGAATCGCTTGGTGATGCTTATTGTGGAGAGGTATGAAATGGATCTTTCACTGCAGCTTTATTTTGTAAATAAGTTAGCATATTGTGATGGAGAAGGAAAGCGGGCTTATGAAAGTGTTATTTCTTATTCTTATGACAGGGATGAATCACTGATAAGAAATTGCCAGCTGGAGAGCTGAACATGAAAAGCATTTCCCGAGACCTGCTCCGAAAGTTCTCAAGACTGACTGCAAATACGTGACTGGGAAGCAGAACTGGACATACAAAAGGGGGGACCCTGGAAGCCCCACGGTACTCAACAAGGCAGGGGAGACAGTTGCAAATTGTCTTGTGTTGATTAGACTGTGGTCCTCAAGACCAGCATTGTATTTCCCACAGCTGAGAGCCAGCTACTTCTAGTAGCACACAAGCAGGACATGAATGTGAGGACATCCCCCGCTGATTGTCCCAGCTTCTGATAATCAGATGTACAGGGCCAGCAGACACAGAGTTTCCAGCTACCTGGCACAGGTAATAGCCATTGAGATACCTGTCCTCCATGGATGTCTAATCTCTGAACAGCGTAACCCTGTGTAACCTTGCACCGGTGTAACAGCATCTACTGTTACACCGGTGCAAGGTTACACAGGATTGCGCCGGAAGTCATCTAAACCGATGGCCAGGGCCCATGAGAAGTGGGTAAAGGTAGCAATTTGCTGAAGGCCACCCAGTAAGCTCAAATCAAATCAGTCAATCAAATCAGTCAAATCAAATCAGTCAATCCTAAATGAAATCAACCCTGACTGTTCCCTGGAAGGACAGATACTAAGGCTGAAACTCAAATATTTTGGCCACCTAATGCGAAGAGAGGACTCTCTGGAGAAGACTCTGATGCTGGGAAAAATTGAAGGCAAAAGGAGAAGGGGAAGGCAAAGGATGAGATGGTTAGACAGCATCACCGATGCAACGAACATGAAAATGAGCGAACTCAGGAAGATAGTGGAGGACAGGAAGGCCTGGCGGGATATGGTTCATGGGATCACGAAGGGTCGGACACGACTTAACGACTGAACAACAACAACAACAACCCAGTAAGCACCTCTAAGCTGAGACCTTGTATCAGGGGCTAGCAGTATACAACTCATGTCTGTCATCACTATGTTTGCAGCACATCACAACTTTCACACCCATTGACATGTAAAAAGGGCTGCTTCAAAAGGCTAGACCATGTTATGGCAGTAGTAGTGATTCCCAATGGAACAAGATGGTGAGATATCTGTATGGGGCAGTCATCTGATGTTGGCTCCTACCATTGGATGCTTTTTCTGCACTCATCCAACTTTGTGATGTTCTGCTTCACTTTGATGGATTAACTGGAGGCAGGCTTCCAATTAAACCGTTTATGGAAAGTACAGGACAACCGTCTGCTCTAGAATCAGCCTAGTTGTTTCCTAGCTTGGTTGGGTTGGACTGGCTGGGTAATGTAGGGATGAATAGAAAATTATTTCAGGAGAGAAAACAGAACTGTGGTTGAAAATGGTAACCTCTGCAATGTCTACACATCAATGTACATTATGTTTTGACATGATCTATTTTTCCCTGCCCCTGCTTAACATCATTGGCTGGCATTGGCAGGGGCGAGGAAGAAAATATTACACAGACCAACAAAAAAGTTTTTTTTCTGGTGCTTTGGAAGTTAGATCTGTTCTTGGGTATATTTGGGACGCTGATTCCAAAAATTGCATCAGTTTGGCCCTATCAGCTCTAGTTTTTGAGATATGACATAACCACCTTATATGCTGATTCAAGCAGCTCTCCCTGGCTGAAGTTATAAAGGAATCTCAGATGACATAGCCAGGAAGGAACTCTGACTAAGGCCTCAGAAAACGGATGTTGGTGGATAGTAGTGGGCAAGATGGACTAATGGTCTGACTTGCTCTATGTTAGAATCATGGGTTGATACATGCTGTGGAAGGCCAGCCCCGTTCATCCAGTCTACTGTGTCTCCTGTATCATGAAAAGGCTCAAGAGCTGGGATGGCATTTCATTATGGCCATTAGTAATCCTCCTGACAGGTTGAATCTCGGTGCCGTCTTGTGCTCTTCATCCCTTTCTCCATTCTTCTCCATGTGTTAACAAATAGATTAAGGCAGCACTGCTAACAGCCTGGCTTGGGCTTTGTCACTGATAAGTAATAATTGAGATTACAATTGTTGTGTTTCTAACACTCTTTGGAGAACAGACATGAAGTACGCACTAGGAAGGATACCTTCCTGCAGGCTGACTGCGCAAGGGGTGAGGTGGGTCCTTCGCTTTTTATTATTAGCTCTAATGCTGGCTGGTTTAGCTCCGCGGCGGAAAGCAGCAGAACCAATTCTCTCCATTGACTCCCGAGAGATGGACGAAGTCAGGCAAATCAGAGTGCAGAAGAGAAAGATCGGGATGTGGCGCACAAATTCCAGGATAGACCAGTGCGGGGAAAACCGACGACTAGTGCCTGGTGCCAAATTTCTCTAGCCCCAGTATAAAATTTTATCATTCAGGCTCCCTTCTCCTCCCCCTTCCCACAAAAAGGGGGAGAATTGATTGGCGTCTTTTAACAATTTTCTGTTTGGAAAAATGGAAGGATTGCTTGAAACCCTTTAGCTTTTTAGGCCCCTTTCTTTGATTAAGCTCCTTGCAGTTTTGCTTATCAAGATATACAAGGAATAGGACAGCAGTAAGAGCAGCAACAGAAGCAGAGAGACTGGAATCAATCACCTGTTAAAAGTTGGGGAAGCAAGCATTTATTTACTTCATTCCTTAAGAATTACATGCAATCCATGAAACACTTTTCTACACTGACGCATGCAAAGTTCTTGAGAGTCACTCAGTCAAAAACGTTGCAATTGCTTTGAAACAAACAGTGCTATAAGCAGTACAACATTTAATAGGCGGCAACAAAACAGCAAAGAGAATAGTAATGAAACTTTAAAGGTCTGTTTGAATAATACTGTCTTGACGCTCTGTCTAAAGGTCTGTCAGATTTATCAGGGGGATCATTCCACAATTGAGGAGCCACCACTGAAAAGGCCCCATACCTAACAATGATACCCACCAACATTATAGTTAACAGGGAAGACCCATGAACAGAATTTCCAAAGCTGACTGAAAGGCTCAGGCAGGTTATCATGGGCAAAATCTCAAGCCAGTAAAGTAAGTGCCGGCCAAGGATCCACATGAAAAAGCTCTTCCTAGAACAGTGATGGTGAACCTTTTGGGCTTGGTGTGTCAACATTTTTGAAAATGCCTAACTTGACTCTGCTGGTGTGTCGCCCCGCCCCCCCCCCCCCCGAACTTTTAATAGTACCTTTACTATTGCTACTTTTAATAGTAATTTTGAATTGAACTGAAAACATATAGAACACATTACATTTTATTTAACATGGTATTTTAGTTAATATTGCATTGTATTTAACATGGATGGCATTTTAAAGGGGTTGTGGATGGTGGGTACTACACAGAGAGAGGGGGGAAAGCTGGAAGCAGAGATTACCAAATGTACAACGAAAATTAGTGTCTACCCAGGGCTACCTTTGCATCCCTTTCTTTCCAAACGATCTCTCTACTCTCTCCCCCCCCACACACACACACACTGACACACATACACTCCGGACTCTTGCAAGTGATTTTGAGCACCACGGTGAGGGAGGAGCAGGAGCCAGGGAAGCATTGCAGAAGAAACTCTGGAGGGGTGTGTGTATGCTTTTTGTTAGTTCGTTTCACAGCCTCTTGCTCGACTTGTCTGTGCTCCCCTCGTGCTTTCCCACCCTCGTTTTGAGGCATTTTTCACACTTAAATGAGGCAAGGGCTGCGTGTGGTGTGGTGTGGTGTGGGGGAAGAGACTGGATTGAATTGGGGGTGGGGGTGAAAACCGCTGAGTGGGGGGTGGGGAAGCTGGAAGCACAGATTGCCGAATGTAACCCCCGCACCACCCATCCATCCAGTTACTCTGCAGCATTGCATCAGCCCCATAACACCAAATCTTAAAGAGAGATTTCTTTCGTTTCTCGCTACGGGCTAGTGCCCACCCTAACGACCCCCTCCTTCCAACTCACCAACGCTCCCTCTTTCTTCCTCCTTCACTATCAGCTCCTGCTTCCACGTGTATGAGTTAGTTAGTTAGTTCTCTCTCTCTCTGTTTCCCGCTGCATTCATTTTCACACGCACGCGCTCTTTCCCTGCTTCCCACTGCATTCAGTATCACTCGCTCTCTCCCCAGAAGTCTTTGCGATAGCAACAGAAGCCCCCTGCAGGATTTTTAAAACGTCTGCAGCAATCCCTGCCCTCAAGATAAGCTTGAAAAATGTAAAACTTCTGTGAAAATTTAAGGCATGTCGGGCCCTGGGGGAAATGCTGGCGTGCCACCCAAAATGACCTCGCGTGTCACTTGTGACACGCGTGTCATAGGTTCGCCATCACGGTCCTAGAAGCTACTGGTCTCGTATGTTTAGGCTTACCAGATTTTCCCAGTTCTAAACCGCCCCCCCACGATTAATCAATCAATCAATTAATTAATTAATGTAAGTACATTTTTAAAATCTTTGGGGGGGTGTGAAGTGCTCTTTTGCTGCCCAAAGAGCGGGTGGAATTTTCATTTATTTATTTTAGCCCCCAGCAGCAGCCCCCAGCAGCAGCAAGCAGTAAGCAGCAAATTTTAAAACTTACCTTTTTTTCTGGTGGCGGCCATCTTGGATCTCACAAAATCTCACGAGATCCAAGATGGCAGCGCCCAAATCTCATAAGGGCACATGAGGCAGTTCTGTACTGCTTCATGCCCTCACGAGGTTTGGTGCCGCCATCTTGGATCTCGCGAGATTTTGTGAGATCCAAGATGGCCACCGCCAGAAAAAAAGGTAAGTTTTAAAATTTTAAAAGCCTCCAAAGCAGCTGCGGGGGCTTGCACCAGCCCAGAAATGTTCCAGGACAAATCGGGGACCCGAGCTCAGGTTCCCAGACTGTCCCAGAATTTCAGGTACAAATGGTAAGCGTAGGTATGTTGATCTTCTTAAAGCAGGGCTGGGGAACCTTTTTGCGATGGAGGGCCATTTTCCCATGGGGAAAATGTCCCGCGGGCCGTGTGCCCCTCCATCGCAAATTGGTGCCCTGGCGCACACACGCGCGTGAAGCGCGCGCGCCAGGGGGTGCGCACACACACACACACACACACACCGCTCTGCCCCCCGCTCTCCTTACTTTTTTTAGGCGGCCGCCTCCGCCGCCGTCCCCGCACACGCTGCTCGCGCGACTCCTTTCGAACTCGGCTGTTTCTGCGCATGAGCAGAAACAGCCGAGTTCGAAAGGAGTCGCACGAGGTGAGCGCGCCGCGCGCTCTTCCCTCGGCGCGACTCCTTTGAATTCGGCTGCTTCTGCACATGTGCAGAAGCAGCCGAATTCAAAGGAGTCGCGCCGAGGGGAGAGCGTTTTCCTCGGCGCGACTCCTTTGAATTCGGCTGCTTCTGCACATGCGCAGAAGCAGCCGAAGGGGCCGGCGGGGCTCGCGCGGGCCGGCCCTGATTGATTCGGGTCCGGTCTCGCGTGGGCCGGACCGGATCGCTCCGGGGGCCGGATCCGGTTCCCCACCCCTGTTTTAAAGAGTAAGCACACGCATATGAGAGTAGGCAGATACTTGGCATAATGTTTCCCAGAAAACATATGGATTTCTATGGGAACCCCTTTCCCAGCCAGCTAGTAGGAGAATAAAGGGCTTAATCTTTTTTTTTTTTCTGGACTGTATATCATCCTACAGGAACAGTGGAAGGTAGGGGAGCATTGCAAGTTTGAATGGTTCTCCATGGGAAAAAATGTCCCTATGCATAGAAATATAGCATGAAAACTTATCCCTGACATGCTAGTTCTCTAAATACAGAGAGGTTTTTTCTTGGAGCATTCAGACATACAATTGTCTCCACCCCCCAAAAATGCACTTACCATAGACTGAAGAGATAGAGTTAATTTTTGAGAATGTATAAACTGGTATGTCATCTCTAGACCTTTTCTACTTTTAAGCAGAAAGAAAGAAAGAAAGAAAGAAAGAAAGAAAGAAAGAAAGAAAGAAAGAAAGAAAGAAAGAAAGCAAATAGTTCTGTTTGAACTTTTGAAAAGACCTCACATTTCCGTTCTTCAAAGTCTGGCACTGGTGAGAATTGCTAAGTTTTACCTGTGTGTTCACATGTGCTGGCTCTATTCAGGAATAAATAATGTATAACTCAGAAATGTATTATTTACATCAGGGAACATGAAATGACTAATGGAACCTGACATAATGTGCTGTATCAGATAACACATTTATCAAAAAATCACTTATATATATAATTAAGGCTGAGCTGAAAAGGGTAGAGGCACATTTCACGATACTTTTGCCCATTTATTGCAGCTGACTTGAGCAATTTCTGTTTTGTTACTTGGGATGCAAATGAGGGCAAACATGTGGGTCTTTCCCCGACACTCATTCAGAGTGAGGTCAGTGCCTCTCGCCCTCACTCGGAATTGGCTCAGTGTTGATTTGTTGCTATTTATTTTTGACATATTATTTTGTGCATATACATACATATACACAGTGTGTGCACGCGTACACGTGTGTGTGTGTGTGAGTGTGAGTGTGAGTGTGTAAAAATCCATCTCAAAGCAATGGAAGAACCTTTTGTAAGGTAAGTTTTCTTCAGAGAGAGTTCTGGACAGGCTCCAACAAACCTGGTTGCATCTTCGCCTGTGGTGATATGGGACGGACTCCATGGCAAATGGAACATTGCTCTCGCCACAACTAGATGCGAGCTGCAAAAACCAGGACTAGATTTGGGCGGGGAAGGAGTTTGTGCTCTCTAGTTATGTGTTATCCTGCACAAACCTAGCCAGAGGAAAAAAGAAACCACCTTCCCTTAGAGTGGGAGCTTTTGTTCCTCTGCTGCAAAACTCAGTGTGGTTTGCTCCATGTGTATGTGCATGCAAGAGGGTGTTTGTCTTCACGTCAGTGCTAAGACACCTGGCTCTCCTGCATATGCCAGTACAATTCTCAATCTCCTGCTCATACAGCTGTGCTGCCTCCGTCAGCACCGAGCAGGGGTGTAGTTGAGGGGGAGCGGGGGGGGGAGTGGAGCTCCCAGACGACTCTTAGGATAGGAATGGTGACATGATCAGCAGGTGCACTCAGGTGCTGCATTTGACACTTTTTCCAAAAGACTTTAGCCAAGAAGACATAACAGGTTCAACTGGAGACAAACTGAGAAATGTGCCTGGGGGCATATATTAATGTCTAAGTCAGGGGTCAGCACCCTTCTTTGGCATAGGGGCCAGAGGCCATGTCTGTAAGTGGACGGTGAGCCTCTGTGTTGTGATGCTACTTCCAGACATTCAGCAATGATGTCATCAGGTCACTGCAGAGCTCGGCTTCATATTAGAGGGAACAGTGATGGTGAGCAGGTCGCGGCTGAGCAGCACGCAGCAGCCCAGCTTGACAAAGTACCACTATTTTTGGCCTGAGCGCCACAGCAGCACCATGATGAAAAAACCACAAGGCCGCCACTGCTTTAATGTTTCCTTACCCCAGTATGGAAAAATGCTCCACAGAGTATGCAGCAGAAGCCGTGTCGGCGCCACTGCATCGGTATGTGGGGATTTCAGTAGGATTGGGCTGTTAGCAGTAGCATCACTACGGTGTGTGGGGGACTGGACCGCCCCAGGTGAAACCCTCAAGGGGGCGACACCACTAGTGGCCAAAATTGTGAAAACTTTGTATTTATGAATAATACCATCATGATATATATTATTCAATGTGTAATTTCATACAGAATGCACAGAGTTATCTCTATTCTATCAAATGTAATGGTCAAATAACCAGGAAAATAAAACACAACTGCCTTATGTAACAAAGAATTGATTTCCTTAACTCAAAACAGACCAATGGGACTGACAACCCAATCCTGTGTCACTCTTGCACCGGTGTAACAGTAGATCCACCGGTGTAAGTGCACTTATGCCAGTGTAACTTGCTGTATGCTGACGGACACAAGACGGAAACTGGCGTAAACCCCCTTGAATGCCATGCATGTGCAGTTTGGATGCGGGACGGACACCAGAGCAACTCCGCTGGTGCAGGGGGCATTCTGGGGGCATTCGAACACCCCCAGAATGCCCCCTGTACCAGCACAGTTGCAGCAGTGTCCAAACTGCGCATGCGTGCTGTCCAAGGGGGGTACGCCGGTTTCAGTCCTGCATCCATTGGCGTATGGCAAGTTACACTGGCATAAGTGCACTTACACCGGTGGATCTACTGTTACACCGGTGCAGGAGTTACACAGGATTGGGCTGTGATCCTGAGAGCCGAGTTGGTTACTGATTTCTTGGGTGACCTGTACTGTTATATATTAAAATAAATGAAGTCAATGGGGCTGACACTATCGGTTACCGAACCGGGTGACACCAACCCTAGTGACATCACTGACCAGGAGTAATCTGTAAAAATACATAGTCCTGCCTGATGGGCATCTTTTGTAGAACCCAGCTCAGCCCTACCTTGTTGCTCACTATTCACTTCTGGGGTCCATCATCATGGGGGTGACATGTTGAGCTCTTGCACCAGGTGCCGTAAACCCTCGTGACACCACTGACTGTTAGAGTGCTTTTAGGACATAAACACCTTGTGTGCTTCAAATGTTTAGGGAACCCTGACGGCTCTAAATCAACACATAATATTGGTTGCAATATAAGTGATCGGCTTAAAATTTTAATTCTTTTCTTTTTCAAAGCCTGGGCATTATCCCTGGTCCCTGGAGCCTTCAAAATCCCAGTCTAGGGTGTTTACTTAGTTCACTGTGAACAGCCTTTTGTGTCCAGAACTTAGAGTAAAAATAGCTTCCAATTAAAAAACAAACTAAAAACTGAGAAGACTTTCTGAAGGAAAATAGCATTCAATTAATATTGGCACCTCTAAATACAGGGGGGCATATCTGCGGATTCATCCGCAGATAGCGGGAGGCCCCTCCCTGTTCTCTCTCTCTCTCTCTCTCTCTCTCTCTCTCTCTCTCTCTCTCTCTCTCTCACACACACACACACACACATACACACACACACATTGTGTTAGCTATAATACAATTCAGTTTTACTGATCTGCAAATATGAAGGTCGTGCTAATCAAAAGCAGGGTTTCTGTGTCGCTGCTAAGCTATGCTATTTCAGCATATTCATCTTAACTGAATTGTTTTTAAGGCTCCCTTTTCCCCTTCCAGTGGAAGATTATTTTGATTTACTGTGTGATCCCTAATTTACTGTGTTTGACTGGCTGCCTGTATTTTGGCTGTAAGCTTTCTGGATATGATATACTGGGAGGAGAGACTGCCTGACAATTTAGTAAAGTTTTGCTCCCCATAAATATCCCCAACAAACAGATAGACAGACCAATAAAGAAGAACTGAGGTTAACTTAACTCAATAAATAGATTCACAAACACAAACAACCTTGTGCATTTAAAATCTCAAGAACTGGGGAGCTGTCCACTGCATTAAACGTGCCATGTGAAATGTATTTATTTACAGTAATTGCAAAGTAGCTAATACCGTATTGACCTGAGTATAAGACTCACTTTTTTTCCCAAAGGCAAGTCTTTAAAGTAGGGGTGCGGCCTACAATCAAAGTCTCGTTTTTTCTGCTTAGAGTTTTCTGCAAAGTGTCCCGTTTTCAAACCTCTCCAAGTCTCTTCCAAAGGCTGTGTTTTCAGCTCTTAATCCAATGGTGGCCATTACAGTGGTGTAAGTAGAGTGGAGCAGAGGCAAGTAGTTCTGCAAGACTCTGTTACACCGGAGTCAGCGGCCCCTCCCCCTTGCTGTTGGAGCCATTCCAGCAGCAACAGGGGAGTGCCCTGCATGTTGCTGTTGATGTTGCTGCCAGAATGGCTCCAACAGCAAGGGAGAGGGGCCGCTGACTCCGGTGTAATGCCTCCGCTCCACTCTAGTTACACCACTTGTATAGCTGAGGGCATTTCAGCAGGTGCAGCTGCTTTAGCAGCACCATCAGCACTTGCAGCTGATTTACCCCCCCCCCGCTGCCCCTCATGGGCCCTGGATGGCTAAAAGTGCTGTATCAAGCCCAGTGCTTTTCTTTCTCTTCCATGGGTAGGCTTACTATATTTCCCCCCCCTCAAACTGGGGCACCCCCCACAATTAATTAATTAATTGATTGATTGATTAATTAAAACTGAAAAATTAAAGAAAGCTAAAAATCAATTTAATTTTCAAAAACGAAGGGGGCGCAAAGCGCCCCCTATTGCCGTGCAAAGCGTGGGTGCAATTTTTAATTAATTAATTATTTTTTCACTTAAATAATTAATTAAATTTACTTACCCCATCGTCGCCGTCGCACTGCTGCTCCTCGTGCTGCTGATCCGGCAATGCTGCTCCTCGTGAGTTGTGCTGCTCCTCGTCGTGCAGACTGCCCGTGCCGTGTGAACCTCCCGGAAGCTCGCGCGGCCCAGGCAGTCTCTCGTTCGCCAGCTGTCTTGCCGGCTTCAAGCCGTTGAGAGAGCAGGCGAATGGCCTACTCACCCGCTAGCTGCTGCTGCCGCCGCCGCCATTACTAAAGGAATGTACCCGGCGCCAGCATCTTGACTCACAAAATCTTGCGAGATCGAAGATGTCGGCGCCCAAATCTCATGAGGGCGACGAGGAGGCTTACCAATTAGTCCGGAATCGTTCCAGGACTTTTCCATGAACCGAGGTCGGTTTCCGGGACTGTCCCGAAAATGCCAGGACGAATGGTAAGTCTATCCATGGGGCTGTGTGGGTGTCATGTTTGGAATGAGGATGAAGCAGCAGCCAGTGTCACAGAGGTTTCTTTATGTCCTCCTGGCCACAGATGAAAAGCAACAGCTGTAAACTCCAAAGTGTGAAGCCTCAGTAACATCTCCAGCCCGCAATATTTCACCTTTTTTATCACTGATGAAAAGGCAAAACAAAATCTGTTCTCACCTGAAGCTTCAGAGGATGTCAGGAGATACTGAAGGCAATGAGGTGCGATTTATTTCTCCGTCCAAAATAACTCCAGGAATATGATCGGTATGTAACAGAGGCAACATGTCTGTCACCCAAACGCCTCCAACAAAAAGCCCCAGCATGGCTGCTGTTTCAATGTTGTCCTCGTTCATGAAAACGACTTGAGTCGCAATGATAACTGTACTTCAGAAGCGTCGCGTTCTGACCCCCCCACGCCCCTCCCCCTTAAGGGCAGACTGCTCCCGTCCCGGCGAGGATCTGGTAAGCCTGTCTCTGGGTGATCTTCGAGAAGCCACATCCTCAGTCAAATCTCAAAGGGAGGATAAAAGGGCAGGAACCTTGTTCACCCTCCACCTACCAACTTACAGAACACTTTGCTTCCTATTCTCATTACGGGGACCACAACGCCAGTCTTGAAGGAGCTCTGTTGTTGGAGCACAACATTCTCCCATAGAGCTTTCCCCATGCTTGAAGGTTTGACTGAGAGGGTGTGACTTGCCAACAGGCATCATTGCACAGTGTGCACCATGAGCTAAGCAGGGTGGGGGGTGGGCAGTACAGATCCCCAGATGCTGCCTGGCTCAGAGAGGCTGAGTGGCTGTCAATCCCTTGGACTTGGGTTGCAAAGTCGACCTCAAATGCTTTCCAGCCTGGGGGAGGCAGTGCAGCTCCTTCAAGCCCACAGGCTTGGGGTTGTTAAACCTGGTGCTATCAGTTGATGGCCTGCAGCTTGGAGTCAGGGTGAGAACACCGATAACTATGGGAAGAGATGCTGTTTGTTGTCTCCTCTAGGTTATGTGCCCACACAGAAGGGGGGGCAGCTGGGAGACAGGAGCCGCTGCTGAGTTTTTTTCAGATTCATGATTGGTTTTCTTTAATAAATGGGGCCCAATTCAAATTCTAAACAATTTGTCTTGCATGTTGGGTGTGTGTGTGTTAGGGCAAGGTTCAGATGGAAGTCAGAGGGTATAATATGTTGCCAGTGGTCCACTCATCTTCTTGATAGGTTCCTGCATTCCACATCAGTGGCAACCTCCAGTTTTCAGAAGCCTGAATGGCTCAGAAAAAAGCCTGAATGGTCCAGAAAAAAGAAGCCTGAATGGTCCAGAAAAAAGCTTCAACCTTGCAAAGACATCAGTAAAATCCCCACCACATTACTCTGACAGTTTAACATGACTTTGGCATTCTATGAGAATGGGAACAAAAATGACAGAGCACAGTAAGGAGGCAGTCCGTTTTTTATTATTGTTTTTGCTTCAAGGAACACAAGACATTTTAAATGCACATTTTACATCTCTTTTTTTTGGGAACCATTTCTATTTTCACATCTCCCTCTTCTCTGCCCTTTTGCCTCCCCCAGCAGCTGGCTTTGCTTGCTTGAGTCTCTCGTCATGCACTCCAGGGATGTCCTTCAGCTTCCTAGGAATGGGCTCAGCCAGGTAAGAAAACAGGAACATTCTTTATTTGTCAGAAAGACACAGCTACACTGAAAGACTCTCAGCTCTACTCCCAACAACGCACAGAGGATCATATACTGACAAAGTACTCGTCATCGTGATAACAAATGAGGAGGAGTAGAGGGAGAGTTTATGTACTGCAAGGAATTCTAGGGGGACGACACTGTATCTCTGCATGCTGCAGGCACATCGCTCCCTCTTGCAGAATGCTGTGTTGCAGAATGCGCATCACTCCGTCTTGCAGAATGCTTGCAGAAGGCCAGGCCACACAGTCTTGCGGATGGTAGGCAGTTGCTTCCCTCACTTCAATGTTGTCACCACGTGCAGTGTTTTACTTTCCCTAGAGGAATAAATGGAAACAGTTCATGTCTATGGAAGAAAATACAAGTATGCACTTGGGGACACAGATGCAGGCGGTTGATAAACTGCCCTGCTCCTAGCTGTGTTTTCAAGGACAGTGAATTAACTGTGCCTTAACAACGTCTGCATGGAGCCTGAATTCAATAGCCAAGGATCAAAAGACAACACATGAGTTAGTAAAAACCAAGCTTGCTCCAATCTGCATAGCCTCACCTTGGGGCTCTGGTTCTTGGTCACAGTATAGTGTGATGGAATGTGAGAACTAGTGGTTGGGGTAGATCTAAACATAACACATTTTTTTTTCTCAGACATGACAAGGTGGCAGATTATTATCCTTTAACATTATCTCTTATTTAGACAGATGATTTGGGAATATGACTGTATATTACACACGCTACATGAGAGCAGCCCCATTACATAAGAGCTCTGCTTTTGGGAAATTCTGAAGGCTCCACCACCACCATGTGCAAAAACGAGAGGGGGATGGAAACCAGATCCACTGTGAAAGAGGAGCCAGGAGTACCCTTGCCTTTGCCTGCGGATCCTTTTCTCTTTTTCTTAGCAACCAATTTCCTCTCGATGGGACAGGGAGGAACAGAGAAAACGTAAGAACATAAGAAGAGCCTGGCTGCTGGATCTGGCCAAAGGCCCATCTAATCCAGCTTCCTGTATCTCACAGTGGCACCACCAGATGCCTCAGGGAGCACACAAGACAACAAGATACCTGTATCCTGTCGCCACTCCCTTGCACCTGGCACAAAGAAAACCTACTCCTACAACCAGGAGGTTGCTTATCCCCATCATGGCTTGTAAGCTGTGATGGACTTTTCTTCCATAAATCTGTCCAATCCCCTTTTAAAGGCATCCAGGTCAGGTGCCATCACCACATCCTGTGGCAAGGAGTTCCACAGATGAATTACATGCTGGGTAAAGAAATATTTTATTTCGTCTGTTTTAATACTCCCTCCACTCAATTTGAGTGGATGTCCCCTAGTTCTAGTGTTGTGTGAGAGGGAAAAGAACTTCTCTCTATCCACTCTCTCCATCCCATGCATAAAAGAAGCTGCTAAGAACATACAATGAATGGAAAAAAGGAGAACAGTAGCAGCTCCTGCGCCACAAGCTCCTTGGAGAAAGGCTGAGTAGAAAATATATGTTAAATAAGATATAGCACAATTAACAACATTCCCACAGCAATTATAGAAAGAAAAGAGGCCCCTAAAAAACCCTACCAAATGTCTGCATGCTTTTCCATCATGGGAGTCATTTCCATGTAGCTACGTGATGAGTTCTCCTGTGCAAGATTCACCTTTCTTTGTTAGCAGACTGCATTGCAAAGGATCTCAGAATGGGAGGCGAGTCACATTTACTTGCCACCACGCTACAGAAATCGATCACACACAACAATAAAATGGAAACTGCAAGGGCTACTGCGACTTGGTAACACTTTGCCTCGGTGACAGACATGAAATTCTTATCCATCGTCCTTCTATAATGTCCAGTTTTGCAGCAGAAACTGCCTTGGTCCTGCGCATAACAAGGTTCTATTCACACCAAGCGATTTGACACTCAATTGTGAAGAGAGGAGCGCAAACAGGAGTCTGCTGCAAGGGACTGTGTCATTTGTTTTCACACCCCAAAATCCCACCTCTGTCTAGAAACAGAAGGTGATAGACAGAGCGGATCACCTGAATGCTACAACAGCTAAATTCTCTCCCTTTTTTAGTTCTTCTTTTTATACCTGACAGTTTTGATCTGGGAAAAAATAGATTGGGGCTGATGGTAGGCTATTGATTGGTTGTGCAGAGTGAGAGGAGTGACAACGAACGGACTTGAGCTTCCTTCACCTTCATCTCCCCAGTGAGGTCTCATTCCTTCTCAAGAAGTTAATATTTGTTGTTTTCTTCCAAAGCCAGTTGCACTGATCTCTGTGGAGAAACATCTCTATGCTTCAGATTGCTTTGCTCAAATTCCCAGCTGGCCACTTAAAACACAGATAAGACTTAATGGTAAAGATTTAAGCAATGGAAGATACTTGATTTAAGGAATGGAAGATACTTTTTAATGGTCTTTGTACATAATATCTCAAGAGGGATATCCAGGGATAAGCAGATTTATCCCCACTCATTCCTTTGGTTCTCTCTCCCTTCTGTTTCATATGGTGGTGCTTTAAGGAGGCTATAAAAGGCAAGGAAGCTTCCTTCCGTAAATGGAAGTCTTGCCCTAATGAGGAAAATAAACAGGAGCACAAACTGTGGCAAAAGAAATGTAAAAAGATGATACGGGAGGCCAAGAAAGACTTTGAGGAACGTATGGCAGGCAACATAAAAGGGAATAATAAAAGCTTCTTCAAATATGTTAGAAGCAGGAAACCTGCCAGGGAAACGGTGGGTCCGCTGGATGGTGAGGGAGAGAAAGGGGTGATAAAAGGGGACTTGGAGACTGCAGAGAAATTAAATGAGTTCTTTGCATCTGTCTTCACGGCAGAAGACCTCGGGCAAATACCGCTGCCGGAACGGTCTCCCCTGACTAAAGAATTAAGTCAAATAGAGGTTAAAAGAGAAGACGTCTCAGACTTAATTGACAAAATAAAGATCAATAAATCACCAGGCCCGGATGGCATCCACCCAAGAGTTCTGAAGGAACTCAAGAATGAAGTTGCTGACCTCTTGACCAAAATATGCAACTTGTCCCTTAAAACGGCCACTGTGCCAGAGGATTGGAGGATAGCTAATGTCACGCCAATCTTTAAAAAAGGAAGGAGGGGGGACCCGGGGAACTACAGGCCGGTCAGCCTAACATCTGTTCCAGGGAAGATGGTGGAAAGTCTCATTAAGGATAAAATCTTAAAATACATAGAAGAACAAGCTCTGCTGAGGGAGAGTCAGCATGGCTTCTGCAAGGGGAAGTCTTGCCTCACAAACCTGTTAGAATTTTTTGAAAAGGTCAACAGGCATGTGGATGCGAGCGAACCCGTGGATATTATATATCTGGATTTTCAGAAGGCGTTTGACACGGTCCCTCATGAAAGGCTCCTGCGAAAACTCCACAGTCAGGGAATAAGAGGGCAGGTCCTCTTGTGGATTAGGAACTGGTTGAAGACCAGGAAACAGCGAGTGGGAGTCAATGGGCAATTTTCACAATGGCGAGAGGTGAAAAGCGGTGTGCCCCAAGGATCGGTCTTGGGACCGGTGCTTTTCAACTTATTCATAAATGACCTGGACTTGGGGATAGGCAGTGAGGTGGCCAAGTTTGCGGATGACACTAAACTTTTCCGGGTGGTAAAGACCAGCAGGGATTGTGAAGAGCTCCAGAAGGATCTCTCCAAACTGGGAGAATGGGCAGCAAAATGGCAGATGCGCTTCAATGTAAGTAAGTGCAAAGTGATGCACATTGGGGCAAGAAACCAAAATTTCACATATACGCTAATGGGTTCTGAGTTGTCTGTGACGGATCAAGAGAGAGATCTTGGGGTCCTGGTGGACAGGTCGATGAAAGTGTCGACCCAGTGTGCGGCGGCTGTGAAGAAGGCCAATTCCATGCTCGGGATCATTAAAAAGGGGATTGAGAATAAAACGGCCAATATCATTATGCCTTTGTACAAATCGATGGTAAGGCCACATCTGGAGTATTGTGTCCAGTTCTGGTCACCATACCTCAAAAAGGATATAGCTGAATTGGAAAAGGTGCAGAAAAGAGCGACCAGAATGATTAGTGGGCTGGAGCACCTCCCTTACGAGGAAAGGCTACAGCGTCTGGGGCTTTTCAGCCTAGAAAAAAGGCGCCTGAGGGGGGACATGATTGAGACTTATAAAATTATGCATGGGATGGAGAGAGTGGATAGAGGGAAATTCTTCTCCCTCTCGCACAACACCAGAACCAGGGGACACGCACTAAAATTGAGTGGAGGGAGAGTTAGAACAGACAAA
Source organism: Plestiodon gilberti rubricaudatus (assembly GCA_026170595.1). Lineage (NCBI taxonomy): Eukaryota > Metazoa > Chordata > Lepidosauria > Squamata > Scincidae > Plestiodon > Plestiodon gilberti. The sequence continues at coordinate 11,597,969 of JANXHW010000001.1, forward strand.
AGAAAATATTTCTTTACCCAGCGTGTGATTCATCTGTGGAACTCCTTGCCACAGGATGTGGTGATGGCACCTGGCCTAGATGCCTTTAAAAGGGGTTTGGACAAATTCATGGAGGAAAAGACCATCACAGGTTACAAGCCATAAGCAACCTCCTGGTTTTAGAAGTGGGTTTTCTCTGTGCCAGGTGCAAGGGAGTGGCGACTGGACACAGGTATCTTGTTGTCTCGTGTGCTCCCTGAGGCATCTGGTGGGGCCACTGTGTGACACAGGAAGCTGGACTAGATGGGCTTTTGGCCTGATCCAGCAGGGCTCTTCTTATGTTCTTATGTTCTCTACCGACTCAAGCCATTGGTTCATCTACCTTAGTACTGTCTATACTGACTGGCAGTGGTGGTGCTTCTGGGTTTCAAGACAGTCGACTTTCCCAGCCCTTTCTGGAGATGACAGGGAATGAACTTGGGACCTTCTGCATGTCAAACGTGGTTGGAAGGGTCCTTGGAAGTCCCCTGTTCAGAGCTGGAAACTGCTATAGCATTTCTGACAGATGACCACCCAGCCTTTGCTTGAAAGTCTCCAGTGAGAGAGATCCCACAACCTCATGAGACTTGTGCCAGACAGCTTGTATAGCTAGGAAATTCGTCTTCTTCATGTTCAACTTAAATCGACTTCCCCCGTAGTTTCAACCCATTGGTCTACTCCTGCCTTCAGGGACCACCCAAAGCAAGCCCTCCCCTTCTTCTATGTGACAGCCCTTTGGATACTTGGAGACAGCTATCATAACTCCCCTTAGTCTTCTCCATGCTAAACTTACCAAGCTCTTTTAACTGTAGCTCATAAGACTTATGGCCCAACCTTATGGGAATGTTGTGTCACTGGAACTGGCATTCCAGCAGCACAGTGTGCCCTACGGCTGTCACAAACAACAACAAGCAATTCAGCAGAGCTGGGCCACTGCCACAAGTGGTGAACTATTGCAGTCATGCTCCAGCGGCCTCCCAACACAAGCCCTGGCACTGGTAAATCAGCATGGAACTGGGCAGAGATGGGGCAGGGAGGGGGTTGGACCGAGACTGGGAAGAGGGCAGTATTGGCGGTGGCAGTGGTACCCTATCTCCTCTCGGACACTCCCACTTCCCACCCCATTCCACCCACCCCTGCCCCCCACTACTAATTTTCCAGCTCCAGTTGGGGCACTGGGCTCTGGCGCTGAGGCTGTGGGCTCTGCTCCTTCTTGCAGTGGCACTCACAAAATGGCTGCCAGCGGTGCACTGTGCACGCCATCAGCAGCCATTTTACGACAGCGGAACATTGTCTGCTATCAAAAAACCCTGTGCCTAAGCTGTATATCTTACACCATCTGTCAATCACAGTCATGTCATTTTCCATGCTCTTTAATGCCACTTAATTTAGTTTCAAGATTTTCTGACATGTGAGCTATCCAGAGCACATTATACAGGACTGCTCATTCCTTTATAGGGTGCCAAAAAAGGAACCTTTTTTATTTCCTGGGGTTTTGTAACCCTCACCCAGCATCTGTCCTCTAACAGATGATCATTTAAATTTAGCAAGCTTCCTTATAAATAAATATCTCTGGAGTGTTTTTACTGGATTTAATTTTATGCATCCTAGTTCTGTCCACAAAATTAAAACATTAATAACAGTCACTGATTGTTTAGCCACATGAACTCTGTGGTTTTTTTTCCCTTGATGAGGCTGTTCATTAAGCCAAGTCATCTGCATATTCGGCAACCGACTTGTAGCTCTCTGAGACAGACTTTTGATTCATGTGATTCATGTGAGTGCTGCGCTCACCCTACTATGCCCAAGACTTGTGTGTCAGCACTTCAATTATAAACCTCGCCTTTATTGGCGCATAGCTCAGCTGTGAAATCTTGCCATGGGCTTCAAATGCGACAGACAATGTCTGCATTCTCTAGTTCTGTTTTTCCTGCCAAAATGTGAAGATTGAGGCCTAATCCAATGGCCCATTTGGTGCCAATAAGGACCACTTCATATATTGAATCACATGTGTACCTTTGGGAGTGCCATGATTGGCTGAAGTTCCTTGTTGTGCAACACTCCTGGTAAACCCGAGTTTGCCCTGGTGTACTGTGAGAAATTGCACCAAAGTGCTCATGATGTGCCACAGTGATATGTGCATCAGGATAATATCCTGTTGCTTTGTGCTAGCATCGTAAGCAGTACTAGAGTTGTAGTGAACTTCTCCAAGCTTCGGTTTGGAGGAGAACTTGGCAGGGCTCATAAATGCCTGCCTCAAAGGAAAGGTGAATTTTTCTTTGCAAATTTTCAACATTATTCTCCAATAATAACTTGCAGCCAAATCCTGTGTAAGAACCACCCGCCAGATCCTTACACAGGATTTCGCTGTCCAGACCACCATGCGGCGGTCTGGAGGTCTACTCGGGGTAGGAGACTGGTCCTATCGACCTCCTCAGATTTCCGCCAGCTAAATAGCTGGTGGACGTTGGAGGAGGTCGTGTAACAGCCGAGCTGGCCCGGCGGGGACGGGGATATGGCCGCCCCCTCTCTCACCCGCTGGACTGCCCATGTGGCCGCAGGCAGGAGACTTACTTGTCTCTGGCGGCTGCAAGCTCGCAAGCTCACTCTAAAGGAAGGTGCCTTATAGCACATTTGCGATAGCTTCCAGCTCCGGAGCGCTTGCTCTGGCACTGGAACTTTGGGCTGGATCTCGCTGCCTGAAACGTGGGCATCTCCTTCCCAACCACCAGCTTTCGGTCACCCAAATCCAGTCCCCACCAGCCTTTAGTTATAGGTCTGGTGGTAGCAGGAGCAGTGTCAGTAGCAGTGGTGTACTGAGAGTGCAGAAAGGGAAGATTCCCCCCCCCCTTGCCCTCCTGATGCACTGGTATTGCTGAGGTCCTTGGAAAGAATACGAGTCTCAATGGGCACCAAGCATTTTCTCCTGGCATGCTTCTTCACCATGTGTCACAACAACCAAGGGGAAAGGAGAAGACCTCCCCATCCGCCTGGTGCATGGCTCCATAGTGTCAGGGGGAAGGGGGGGCTGGCGCTGCTGCTGCCCCCTAGTACATTAAGGGCAAGGATGGACTGGAAGACAACAAGGAGGACTGGTGGGGAGGGGATGGTCTTTTTCTGAAAGGAGCCAAAGATTGAATCAAAAAATGTTCTGATTTCTGCCTGATTTGGGGAGTTAAGCAATTGGATGATGGCAAGCAAGGGAGAACATAAGAACATAAGAACATAAGAAGAGCCCTGCTGGATCAGGCCAAAAGCCCATCTAGTCCAGCTTCCTGTGTCACACAGTGGCCCCACCAGATGCCTCAGGGAGCACACGAGACAACAAGATACCTGTGTCCAGTCGCCACTCCCTTGCACCTGGCACAGAGAAAACCCACTTCTAAAAACCAGGAGGTTGCTTATGGCTTGTAACCTGTGATGGTCTTTTCCTCCATGAATTTGTCCAAACCCCTTTTAAAGGCATCTAGGCCAGGTGCCATCACCACATCCTGTGGCAAGGAGTTCCACAGATGAATCACACGCTGAGTAAAGAAATATTTTCTTTTGTCTGTTCTAACTCTCCCTCCCCATCTTTCTCACCCATCTTTCAGCTGAAAGATGAACTCACCCATCTTTCAGCTGAACTAGCTGGGAGGGTTGATACCATGACCCCAGGACTGAAAATACAAGAGGCAACGACCTACAAATGTACAGACACACACAGACTGGGTAAACCGTCAAACATCCCTTCCCTCATTTCACTGGTGCAGCCATTTTTTAAGACCATGAGGTGCATCAATTAAAGGAGACACATGGTTCATATGCAGCACAGTGTTTTGCTTTTGATTGCATAGCCAACGTATTCTTTAAATATTCTGGAAGCAGCTGTGCTTCTGTGATGGAGGTCAGCTATCTTAAATCCCATCTGAACAAAAAAAAATTGTTACTCGCTCCATCAAAAGTTCATATTTTTGACCGATTAACATTTACTGCAGTGTCTGGCCAGCATTTTTTATTTCATCAGTTAAAATGAAATCTAAATATAATATCACATTGATTCCTTCGTTCCCCCCTTCCCTTCACACATTTATTATTAACTGTGTTTCTATTATGACAGTTTCCAGAGCCACATATTTTTGGATGATGAGATCTCTCCTTTCACGGACAACCAGTGAACAAGAAATATGGGCTGTTAAGAAATGGAAGCACTGTTTGTAAATAGTTTATACATTGTAATTCTTGCATATGATAATTTTGAGCATCTCCAGAAGGAAGCTTCTTACATAATAAAGCGGAAACAGTACACACAAATTGAAAAGGGGCAACGTTGGCTAGCAGTCGGGATGCTCCCAAAATTCTTGTGATCCACATTTTCAGAGTTTCAATTACTTAATGTCATTTCCAAAGTGGAACTGATAGACTCAGAATTCTCCATTGCCCCCATTTTTTGTTTCCATATGTTGTATAGAGCACTGTGTGTGTACAATCTGCTGCAGCTTTCACTGCCTTCTGTTTTGGGTCTTTCTCCTACCACATGAGTTCTTCGCATCTGCATCTGAACACAGATTAAACCCTGCAAAGAAAGGCAAACTTCATGTGATTGTACATACGGCTGTATCAAGATCTTTTTTGTGTGGTGTTTCATCAGTGTGCAGAAGTACACATGTGTATCAGTAAAACAGTGCTCCCAAAATAAATGTATAAGATATAGGATCATACCAAGTAGTGTAACAATACACAAAGTGGTGAGGAGAGTAGGCACAGCCTCTCACCCTTCTACATGTATGGGCCGGACTGGAGTGAGGTATCTCATTTGGCCCCCTGCATTCCATTGCTTGGTCATGCTAGATACAGAGATGGAATTGTATATATGTTTCTGTGACTATTATAGTCATCCAGGTTTTGGGGACAGACCAGGCTAGAAACCTTAATTGGCCCATCTCTACCTCTTCGTTCTGATACCATAAAAAGAATAATGTGTTCACATTTAACAGACCTGTCATGATTGGATACACTTCTGTCATTTTTCTGATATCTTCCTATTTAAATATTGTTTGCCAGCAGCCTTGCCAACCATCTTAGCTGTCACCCTCCTTTTCACCTCTTGTCTTTCCTCAGGTCAGGCTGACTTTTGGTTTCATGATGTGTCAAAAGAGCTATTTACACATACTGGGCAAGCTGTCAGTCACCCCATGAAGCTGTGAACTATGTGACGAATGTTATTGTTCACTAAGCAATCTGGAAAAAGCATGTGCTCGCCTTGTCATTAAAGAGAACAAATGGGAGACTTGGGGAGCTGCTAAATAAGAATGGAAATTATATATAAATACAGTATATCCCCATTGGCCTTGTTAAACAAAAATTATGACATCTTTCCACTGTTGGCTTTAAACCACTGCTGCATAGATCCCATAGGAATTCATCTCGAAAAGGACTTTATGCCTCCAGTGGCAACTTTGTGCTTCTTGTGGCCCAACCCTATCCAGTCTGTCTGTTGACTGTCCTTCAGTGGAAGGCCCAGGCCGCTGGCACTGCAGTTGCAGTGATGATGCATGGAATGGAACTGTCAGCGCAAATTGCTGGCGACCATGCTTATGCACCCAGCCACCATGGGCACCAGTAAATTGGTGGTGGGGCAGGGCTATGGTCAGGGAGGGGGAGGATTAGGGCAGGGATCAGGGCCAACTGGGGCCATATCGGGGAGGGCAGGGACAGTGCTGATATCCAAAGCCTTCTTCCAGGCCTCAACACACCCGCTTGGGCCTCCTCAGACTTATGCCAGCCACAAGACTGGCACAGATCCTAGTAGGCCCATTGGGGATCATGACATAGCAGAGCAGGTAAATAAAACATTATTTTACTTACCTCTCCATCACATCATGGCCCCCAGCCAGCCCATAGCATGCAGCTGAGTCCATGCCAGGACCTCTGCATGCTGCAGGCTGGCCAAGGATAGGGTTGGGCCTTTGGCCGCTTTTTTGCTTTGGTAGAATTACGTCCCCCTTAGCCAAGTAGGTAATATCTTCTTTAGGTCTGGTTTTGGAAGATAGGGGAGGGGTCCTAGCTTAGCACATGCTTTGCATAACAGGAGGTCCTCGTTTTAAATGAGGGCTGGGAGAGACCCCATCTGAAACTCTGGAGAATCACCACCAATGTACCTAATGTTGAACTAGATCAGGGGTGGCCAACCTTTCAACAGGAATGCTCCAGGCAGAGGCGTCGTCTGGCCTGGGGCGGTGGGCCCCAGGGCGGGGGGCGGGAGGCTGGACGGGGGGCGCGGAGGCTGAGCAACGATTTCTTGATTTGAATTTCTTGCCGCCGAAATAAAGGGAAAAAAACGGAACGTTGCGGTTTGCCGCCGAATTTCAGCGGCAAACCGAGGCTCTTAAGGGGACAGAAGCTTTGCCGCCGAAATAAAGAAAAACAAGTTCAAAACAACGAAGCAAGACGCCGAGAACTATAACATCTTTCATTCCTTTTTGGATTGCCCCAGAAGATGTGTCCAGATTAGGACACGAAACGTTGGGCTCACTTGTCCAGCCGTGGTTTCTTAATAATTTCTGTTTGTCCGGGAATACATCATTAAACCCAGATAAAATAGTCATTGTTTTTAAACCTCAGTCGGATTGCTGTGTTTTTTACATAGATATGGCTGCGTTACCCGTACTACCTGTTTCTCTAACTATATCTGCTGGCCATGAAAGCTTTCGAATGAAAATGAAAAAAAAAACGTTGCGAGATCATTCCTCAGCCTGCCCCGGGCGCGAACTCTTAAAGCACCAGCAGCTTTAACCAGAACCCGACGTTCTGCACCTGCGCGAAGTGTAAAGTGCTGGGCGCTTTAAGAGGAACGAGGCTGAGGAACGAGGTCGTCGTCGTCCTGGAACAGATCGTCGCTGGATCATCGCAGGAGCAGATCAGGGCTAAAAAAGATCGTCGCAGGAGAAGGCCCGTGATCACCACCAACACGAGGAGAGGGAGAGTGCATAGATAGGTATGGGAACAACTTGTTATCTTTAAAACCTTGAAGGATTTAATACAAAGGTACCTAAAGGACTGCTTCCCCCCCCTTATGAAATGGTCCCCCTGAAGTATATGGAGGGGGTCCCTTCTGCAGGTTCTGCTACCAGTGGAAGCCTGTTTGGCAGTGACGCTTTAAGCATTTATTTCCATTGGTTGTGTTGGTTCATTTTTTTTCTCTGCTGCTGTGAGGATTTTATGCCTGTGTTGTTGCTTTCTGTATTATAATTGATGCAATGGTTTGATTTTGTTGTTTTCCTTGGTTTGTGGTTTTTTTAAATTTTGTAACAAATTACCTGCGTGTGATTATATGTCATGAGTTGTCATGAGTTGTCATGAGTTGTTGGGACTTGTTGGGACGGGGGGGGCTTCTGGTTGCGGTAGGGCGAGGGGCTTACTGCTCTGGACCCCAGGTAAAAAAAACCCTGGCTACTCCTCTGGCTCCAGGACCCTTAACAGCTGTGTAGGTGAGGGCATTTCAGCAGGTGCAGCTGCTTTAGCAGCACCATCAGCAACCGCAGCTGCCCAGATTCTGTCTTCTACACAACCCTTAAGAACGCAGAGACCCTACTGGTGGAAGATTGGCCACCCCTGATCTAGATGAACCAATGGCTTCATAAGTACAGAACCAATGAACACAGCTTCATAAGTTCATATGTTTACAGATGGTCCCATAATAGGTTCTGTACATAGTGGAGAATGAACCTTTCACCTATGCACTCTCCATCACTTCACGTAGAACCTTCTGCATTGATGTTGAATATAAGAACAGAAGAAACTCCCTGCTGGATCAGGCCAAATGCTCATGTAGTCCAGGATCCTGTTCACCACAGTGGCCCACTAGCTGCCTCTGGGAGGCCCACAAGTTAAAGATAAAGGCATATCCCTCTTCTGTTGTTGCTCCCCTACAAATGCTGTTTAGAGGCATACTGTTGCTGAACTTGAAGACAGCACATCATCACCATCATGACTAGTAGCCATTCTCACACCTGTCTTCCATGACATGTTTCATCGCTTTTTAAAGCCACCCAAGTTAGTAGCCATCATTATATCGTGTGGCAACAATTTCCAGAGGCTAATTACGTATTCCTCCTTTTGTCCATCCTAAATCTCCCACTAATCAGTTTCAATGGAAGAGAGCTGGTTCTAGTATTTTGAGAGAGGGAGAAACGATTCCCTCTACCCACTTTCTTTACACCATGCATAATGTGCACAAACACCTATGTAGGTAGCATCTCACATAGTCATAGGTCTTGGGAATGGGGGTGGATCAGGGCCATGTGAGGACCCTGCTTCCCTCTGAAAGATATAAGCATGGAAGGGGAGTGTAAATCCTATACACTGGGGTTGTTTGTGAACCATATGTTAGAAGAAGGACTATCTGAGTTGACAACCAAGTAGCCTGATGTGAAATGGCCACCAAGCCATGGAATTGGTGGCCTCTTTGGAAAAGTTCTAAAAGTCCACCTTGTTGAGACCACGGTGGCAGTAGAGTCTACTCTATAATGGGCCTGTCAGGATTCAAACCTTGTGATTCAGCTACTTGAAGATGAAGGTAAAAGAAAGAGCATGATTAACTTCACAGTGGGTGAATCCAGTGCGGTCCTATTCAGCATCAGCTCAGTATTTATGAGCTTCCTCTGCATTCAGAAAAAAGGTCGTATGTTCTCCAAGAGTTCTCTCCCAGCTTGCAATGTTAACACAATGTTGTAATGGTGCTGTGAACATGTACATTATCATGTTGTGTCCTGAGAACTGTAATTTGGCGCCACCTGCCCTGCTTCCATCCCACAGCACTAGCAGATAGTTGGAAATTCAACCCCTCCACAAAAAAAGGACACTCAGGGACAAGACAGAGTTTTAATTATGAGGGAGATTAAACAGTCACATCAAACGAGAGATGGTTTGACTTTGCATGAGGAATGTTCAGAATGAGGATTCACCTGTTCAAAAACTCTAAGCCCCTTTTGATTTGAGCCTAGAATTGTTCATGCAAAGCCCAGTTTGAAATAGGGTTCACATCCTACTGCTATCCAGTCATCCTTGCCACTTTCCCCTGCCACCCCCAAGCAAAAGTAAAAACTCTTACCTTGAGGGAAGAAGTAATAGTTGATGGCACACTACTACCCAGGAGTGGCCTTGAGGACTTCTCCTTAGTGGAGAAGACTTTCTTGGGAATGTTAGCTTCATTCCCAAGGCTTTCTTGGGGAGAAGTCATGGCAGCTGGTGGGAGCCAGCTTCCAAGAAGATCTTGCCTGCTGTCTCTGCTCCTGCTGCCAAAGAAATGGTGGAAAAAATGATTTCAAAGGAAGTTTGTGCAGCTGCGATTCAGCAATAAGTCACTCCTGAAGCTTTGAAAGACATTGTCTGTCTAACCCCAAAATGGGTAAAATGCCCACCCCCCATTTCAGGAGGGAGCATCAAATTGAACATTTTAGAACATTTCTCCAAAATGTGAGCCCAAAAGTCTCTAATAAGATCATTCAGTTCAGCACTAGTAACCACATCCACTCAGGAGAATCATCCAAGGGATTTCTACAGAAACAAAAGGAGTTTCAATAAGACTAATGGCCCAAACCTATACACATATCTGCTGGTGAAACTAGTGTTCTGTCAGTGGAGACAACCTTACAGCAGTTGTAAAAGGGTCTCTGGCAGTGCACAAAGCCACATGCTGCCAGAGTGCCAATGGGGAGGCCACAGTTTCCTGGTGTGGCAATGGACCGCAGCTGGTCCACCAACCCAGGTAAGCCAGTGGGGGAGGCTTGGATAGATTCATGGAGGAAAAGACCATCACAGGGTACAAGCCATAAGCAACCTCCTGGTTTTAGAAGTAGGTTTTCTCTGTGCCAGGTGCAAGGGAGTGACTACAGGAACAGGCTATCTTGTTGGCTGTGTGCTCCCTGAGGTATCTGGTGGGGCCACTGTGTGATACAGGAAGCTGGACTAGATGGGCCTTTGGCCTGATCCAGCAGGGCTCTTCTTATGTTCTTATGAGGCAGGACAGGGCGGGGGAAGGCAGAACAGGGGCAGAGAGGGTGGAATGGGTCCAGGAAAGAAGCAGCTTCAGCAGCAGCAGCAGCATCCACTGAATCCAAACCCCCTTCCAGGACCCCACCCCAAGACCCAGGTCCATGCAGACCTGCACCAGTGGTTTGACTGATGCAAGTTCGAGTAGACCCATCCACACCTTGGATGCTTACCCCTGGGTAAGGGAACAAATGTAAGAACATTTCTCCAAGGGAAGGGGTCCATTCCACACATCTCCATTTGAAGCCCATTAAAAATATGCATCTGAGGCCAGGTTTGTTACCTTAACAAGCATCTCTCAAAATGTGCTATGTTGCTATGTGAATGCTGATGCCCATGTGCTTGAAAAATGCCCAGCATAGCAGAAGAACTGGTCCTCCTCCTCATGGAACAGCTTCATCTTTCAGACACTCGGCTCTGGCACTAGCCCAAAATCACAGTTCTGCTAACACAGCCGGAGCATTAATATTCACACCATGTTCAGTGCCTCTCAGCTAGAATGTTTTTGAGTCTCTAGAATGCCAGAGAGAGGGATGCCTGGGAGGGCGCCAAGATGATGTTATTTCCTCCTCTGGAATAAGTGGAATATTTCTTACTTACTTGTAGATTAATGGTGACCTCTGTAGATGACTGAGTAGCAATGGAAAATGATATACACACACACCTATAATAGCAGTTAGGAATACATTTGTCTCCTTAATAAGTGTGATATAATCAGGCTACATATAGGTACAGATTGTGTATACTTGTCATGTTATATCCATTGATTTCTGTACCTAGAGGAGGGAATGACGATACAATATAAATGTCCAGCATTTGAATCTATTTTCTGCTGTAAGTCAGCAATGGGCAACAACAAACCATAAAAGGTCACAAAAGTGTCTTCTTTAGCTTTGAAGCTACTATATGTGTTCTTCTTGGTCTGGAGTAGCAGAGACATGTTCACACATGCATGCTTATGTCCTGATGATTGCAGTATCAAGTGATGGTTCATATGTGTGAAAGGGCGAGCTCATATATAATTCTAATGGCAGAATGTTCAAATTACTCCTGTACAGTCAAACCACATCCTCCAGCTCTACTGCCCAAGCCCACATACTTTGTGGTCCCACTCCTAATATCTAGACCAGGGGTTCTCAACCTTTGGAGGCCTGGGTACCCCCTATCATGGTCCAGTTCTCTGAAGTACCCCCTGCTAATTAATTGCTAATTAATTGGATCAATCAATTAATTAATTAGCTAATTAATCATTTTAAAATAAAAAAGTATTAAAACAATTTTAAATATGAAAAATTTCTTATTTAACTCGTGTGTGTGTGTGTGTGTGTGTGTGTGTGTGTGAGAGAGAGAGAGAGAGAGAGGGGGGGGGGCCTACACAAAATCAGAGACAGAAAGGGGGGAACATGGGGGTGGGGCAATTTTTTTAAAAAATAAAAAATCCTCTGGCCACCGACAATCAGCTGATCTTTGCTGATAAGGGGAAGCCTCTCGGGTACCCCTACCTGATGGTCCGCATACCCCTAGGGGTACTCGTACCACAGGTTGAGAACCCCTGATCTAGACATTTAGCAGAACATCAGAAATGAGGGTCTGCACAATAAAGAACCCTGCACAATTGGGTTGAGAGAAAGCCTAGCCAACCCCCACATCTGAATTGATGATGCCCAATTGAACACCCGGAAAAGGGTTCTGTATGCATGAATCAAGTGTTGAGAAAGCAAGTGATTGTACATACATTGTTTTAGATCCAGCTCTGCTCATTAAGAAGATGTATTCTTAACATGCAGGGCAGGTAACATATCACATACCCACACTGACTTTCAGAGGCAATTCTACGATGGGGTCAGTACTGTAAGTTTCGCCCTGTCCTAGTCCCGGTTTACAACCCGGAACGAGGAGGCCCTGCCCCCTCGTGGTCGGAGCCATTCAGTGTGGCAAAGGCACTAGGCAGGGAGTCTCCTGCCCATTGCCTTCGCCACACTGAATGGCTCCGACGGCGAGGGGGCAGGGCCTCCTTGTTCCAGGTTGTAAACAGGGACTAAGACAGGGTGAAACAGTACAGTACCGTCCCCACCGTAGAAACGCCTCTGTTGACTTCATCCTCACAATCCCTTCTAGATTGTGCCACTATTAACTTTTACAGAGGGAGGAAGGGTTACTAACAGCCCGGTCCAGCCTAAGGCCTCAGCGGCACAATTCAGTCACAAAAGCAGCCTAAGTGCCTTAGGCTGAAGTTAGGACGGAATTGTGACGTTGAGGCCGACTTTATGCTGCAATTGTGACGGGCGTAGGACGAATTTACGACGGACGCAGCGCGCATGCGCACTACAGGCGCCGGCACAATTCTGTCCTAAGTTCGGCCTAAGAGTGGGCGTGCCATGGGCGTGACGGGGGCGGTTACGAATTTGGGTCCAGGTCCAGACACTGGCAAGCTCCGACACGCCCCCTCGAGCACAGCTACGGAACAAAATTTAGGTCGACAAAAAAGGTGGACTCAAATTTGAGGAGACCCATAGGAGCCATTTTACCTTACACACTCCAGCCCTCTCCTGAAAAATTCTAACACCCTACTCCTGAGTTAGGCCTGAGTTAGGACGGAATAGCTGCGGTACAACTCTGGACATGGACACAGATAGTTACCCTATCCGCAGCCAGCCGCACCCAGCCTCTTTCCCACAAAAGCCCAGCCCTAGGCCTCCATTCTCTCTCTCTCTCTGAGCACGTGGCGTGGGGTCCTGTCCCCCAGCAGCCACAAAGTGGGACTTTGTCGGTGGAGGGCAAAATTCACAAACACCCCACTTTTCTCTTCTCCTCTCTCCTCTCTGCCCCCCTCTAGGGCAGAGAGGGCTGTTCTGGCTGTGGCCAACCTGTTTACAGCTGTGCCTGGGCAGCTGTCTCCTTGCAAGCATTTGCTAACCCATGTCTTTCTCCCAGCCTCTCCCCCCCACACACAGGCAACAACACCAGCAGGTAAGAGCAGCGTCTGGGATGGCATGTGTTATGACCTCTGCCTGTTCATGAATATGTTTGACTGTAGCCTGTTCATGCCTATATGTAGGACTTCTGCCTGTGTAAGCCATACCGTGTCTGCCTGTGTTTGCCATAATGTTGGACTTCTGCCTTTTCATGCCAATATGTATGACTTCTGCCTGTGTTCGCCTTTATGTAGTACTTCTGCCTGTCAGCACACATATATATGATAGCTGCCTCTTTACCAATGTGTCCTCTGATAGCTGCCTGTTGCCATGTGAGCAGACAAATATGTGTTCGTGTAAATGTGACTTGCCTGTTAACAAAGGTGTGTTTACTAACCCGCAGCCTTGCCCCCACAGGGTCTACTACAGGTCAGTTATGATTGGCTAGCCATGTTTGTAACCCTACAGTTGTGCTGTGTTTTCTCTCCTTCACTGTTGTCCTTTGCAGGATCATGCCCTTCTGACGTCCAGGTAAGCTCCTCACACTGTGACAAGCTTGTTATACCTACAGCTGTGTAATCTGATCTCTCCCTGCAGGCTTTTGCAACCGACACACTGGCTTGTCTTCAATGGCGACTGCTACCACACACCAGCTGACATGTAACCCCCCTTGTTTTTGTCTCCCCAGGAACGTCCTCTACCACCTACCTTCCTGGGAGCACCCCTGGGGCTGCAGGCAGGGTGCCCCACTGTCTTCTGCCTCGATGCTGCCAGAGGTCAGGGAGCCAGCCCTGCAACCCTCCTCAACTGCTGCTGCTACTCCACCTCCCTGGCTGTCCTACTTGCTGTCCCTCCCCTTTCTATGGAGCAGTTTGTGGTTCCACAGGGGAAGAGCTTGCATCTCCAGGTCCATGGGGCACGTGTGCTGCTGATGCTGCTTTCAGATTGGCTGCTGTGACTACCCCTGGCAGCCTCACCTGGCCATCTCTGCTACCGTTCCAGAACAATAAAGATGCCCCTCGGACAGAGCCCCCTTGTGCCGAGTGTTACACAAGCATTGCCCCACACACACAGAACAGCGCCCAGCACACAAGCCCCTGCATGAATCCCATCCAGGGACTGCCACTTTCTTCCCAGGGAGACCACAGCAGGGGGGCTGCCAGACCCTCAGGGCTCAGAGGGGAGTGGGGAGTTGGGGGGCCTCTCAGGCAGGCAAACAATGACAGGCGACATGGCGCCCATACTGGATTCGTTCGCGTCTGCCACGTCCGTGAAGAGCCCTTTCGGCAACCGGGGTTCTCGCCCGCCCACGGTCCGCCCGTCAACGGCGTCCGTTCCGCTCACGGTCCGCCCGTCAACAGCGTCCGTTCCACTTCCGGTTAGGAGGCCATGGCAGGCTGACAACTCCGCCGATCGCTCTGTATCGACAGAGTACATCTGATGGACTAAGGGCTCAGTCCAGCCTAACTCAGGCACAGTTGAGGCCCAATTGTGGCCCAATTGTGGCCCAAACTAGGACCGAGTTAGGCTGCAACTGTGCCTGAGTTAGGCTGGAGGCAACAGCATTGGGCCAGGATCGCGGCAAAACTTACCGCAGAGGCAGGCAGGCTCCTGTGGGGAGCTGTCAGTCTTGTGGAAGCGAAGAGCCCCCTCCTCAGCCCGTCTGCGTGCACCTACCACAGCTGCTGCAGCGGTTGCAGCAGATGGGCAGCCACAGGCGGGCCTGCAGGCACTGCGCGTTTGACAGTCAGCTGAAGGGCAGAGGTTGTGCCAGTGCCAGCTGCCCCAGGGCACCCTGGGCATCAGCCACCTGCTGCAGGGGGGAGTGCGACTGCCCTCCCTCCTGCAGACTGCGATGCCACCCCCAAGCCACGGTGAGGCTGCACGTGGGAGTCATGGGGGGGTGAGTGGGGGAGAGAAGGGAAGGAGGGGGTGGGAACGGCACGCACAAGGGGGGGGGGGTCTCATGAGGTCTGGAACCGCCTCTGCCAGGACATGCCCGTGCGCTGCCTGAAGCCCTGGGCCTCAAGGGCCGTGGCAATGCCCACAAAGAAGGCATCCCAGCATGCCTTCTGCTCCGTGCCCCGGCCAAGACCGAGAGAACCGTGGGCTTGTCTGCTGCGAGCAGGAAGGGCTCACGCAGCTCATCACACCCCCAGATGGGGCAACGTCAGCACCTTGCGGCAGGCGCTCTGGCGGCATGGGGGGTGCCAGCGTCCATCATCAGGGAGTGGGAGGGGAGGCAGGCACACTGACAGGGGGTGCTGGGGAGGGGCACGGGTGGGTCAGAAACAGACAGACAACACGGCTGGTGGGAGAGGGATACAGGGAGAGGGGTCTGCAGAGACCGATAGGGGCACAGGGGGCACTTCGCAGATGGAGGCAATGCAGGAATGGGCGCCTCTCATGCAGACGGACCGAGGGCAGACACGGACGCCGTTGATGGGCGGAAACGGACGCCGGTGATGGGCGGACAGAGGGCGGAAACGGACGCCGGTGACGGGCGGACACGGACGCCGGTGATGGGCGGACCGAGGGTGGGTGAGAGCCCCGGTTGCTGAAAGGGCTCTTCACGGACGTGGCGGACGTGCGCCACAGTGCCCGTCAGTGTTTGCCTGCCTGACAGGCCCCCCAACTCCCCCCTCCCCTCTGGTCCCAGAGGGTCCGGCAGCCCCCCTGCTGTGTTCTCCCAGGGATGGCTGTGGCGGACCCTGGCTGGGATTCATGCAGAGGCTTGTGTGCTGGGGCCTGCCTGTGTGGGTGTGTGGGGCAGTGCTTGTGCAACATTGGGGACATGTGTTTCCAGGGGCATCTTTATTGTTCTGGAACAGTGGCAGAGATGGCCGGGCGTGGCTGCCAGGGGTAGGCACAGCAGCCTCTAGGACCACAGCAGCAGCAGCAGGCGAGCCCCATGGACCTGGAGATGCGGGCTCTTCCCCTGTGGAACCACGGCCTGCTCCATAGAAAGGGGAGGGACAGCAAGTAGGCAGCCAGGGCGGTGGGGCAGCAGCAGCAGCTGAGGTGGGTTGCAGGGCAGGCTCCCAGACCTCTCTGGCAGCATCAAGGCAGGTGACCGTGGGGCAACCAGACTGCAGGCCCAGGGGTGCTCCCCGGACGGTTTGTGGTAGTGGGCATTCCTGGGGGGACAAACAACATGGGGGTGTTCCATGGCAGCTGCTGCGTGGTAGCAATCGCCATTGAAGAGGAGCCAGTGTGCCAGTTGCAAAGGTCTGCAGGGAGAGAAATCAAACACAGCTGAGTGGTGTGAGACACATAGCCTGGTCTGCGCTCCTTCCCTGGGTGTACGGTGAGCATGATCCTGTAAGGGAAAGGGGTCAAAGAGAGAGACAACAACACAACTTGGGGGTCACAACCATGGCAATCCTAGCAATACTGACCTGTCGGTAGACCCTGTGGAGAAAAGAGGGGGGGGGAACAGCTGGTGTCTACATATGGGTTACAGTTCCACACTCATGGCATTGTGTGCTCACATTAATACAGGCAGCTATGAGACAAGACATTGGTATAGAGGCATATCATGGCAGGCTATGCAGGCAGCTATGAGACAAGACATTGGTATAGAGGCATATCATGGCAGGCTATGCAGGCAGCTATGAGACAAGACATTGGTATAGAGGCATATCATGGCAGGCTATGCAGGCAGCTATGAGACAAGACATTGGTATAGAAGCATGTATCCTACTTATATTTCTCTATGCAAAGAGGCAGACGTCAGACCACATGTCAGCACAAACCCTGCACTTACCTGCTGGTGTTGTTGCCTGTATGGGAGGGGGGGGAGAAAGGGGCTGGGAGAAAGACATGGGTTAGCAAACACTTGCATGGAGACAGCTGCCCAGGCACAGCAGTAAACAGTTTGGCCACAGGCAGAACAGCCCTCTCTGCCCTAGAGGGGGGCAGAGAGGAGAAGAGAGAAATGGGGTGTTAGAAAAGTTTTCAAAGTCCCACTTTGTGGCTGCTGGGGGACAGAACCCCACGCCACGTGCTCAGAGAGAGAGAGAGAGAGTGGAGGGCTGGGGCTGGGCTTTTGTGGGAAAGAGGCTGGGTGGGGCTGGGTGCTGATAGGGTAACTATTTGGGTCCATGTCCAGAGTTAGGCCACACCTGTTCGGTCCTAACTCAGGCCCAACTTGGGCCCAGGGTGTTAGAACTTTTCAGGAGAGGGCTGGTGTGGGTAAGGTAAAATGGCTCCTATGGGTCTCCTCACATTTGGGTCCACCCTTTTTGCTGGCCCAAATTTTGGGCCTGAGTTGGGCTCGAGGGGGCGTGTCAGTGGCTCTCCAGTGTCTGGAACCGGACCAAAATTCGTAACCGCCCCCGTCACACACCCGACACGCCCCCAACACACCCACTTTTAGGCTGCAATTGTGCCTGAATTGTGCAATTGTGCCTGAATTGTACCGCAGTTGCCTTGGGCTGGACCGGGCTGCAATTCAGTCACAATTGCAGCCCAACTCAGGCACAATTCAGGCACAACTCGGGCCTAAAGCACTTGGGCTGCAATTGTGCCTGAATTGTACCGCAGTTGCCTTGGGCTGGACCGGGCTGTTAATTACTCTACCCCTGGATTGAAAGGGAGTACGAAGAGATAAACCACATTTCTTTCAATCGCCCTCATTCTGACACTTCAAGGCAAAGGCTCTGAAGTTTTGGGTTGTCGGTGAGGAAGAATTGGACTACCATCGAAGCTCCATCCGCAGATGAACCGTAAGCCAAGCCACCTCCCACATGCTTTGCTTTACTTAGGCAAGAGGCGTAGAAATGATTTATGAGTTGAAGAAATTAGCCGAGATAAGAGTTAACGTTAAAAATAATTAATATGTTGCGATAAGGCGAAGTGAACATTCGAAAGTGAAAGTTGGAAAAGACGAAGTTAAAGTTTTAAAGTGGAGAGTTCTACCTATTTTTTTTCTGTACTTATGGAAGATTAAAACAGTAAGAGAAGGAGAAGGAAAGATATGAAGAAGCTTTTTTAAATAGACTATTCTGGCAAGAGAAATTTGTTTGGGATTTGTGTGTGTGTGTGTGTTTCCTTCTACGTATTGACATTCCTGACATTTTTGCTAAAAGAATATGAGCCCTTCCGTGTCAGAGTTCATGGATTTTGGCAATTAATCTTTCTGTTTCACGTCGGCGACCGCATAAGCTTTTTATTTTTACCTCTTTTTTTTTAAGAGAAAAGAAATTGGCACCTGGTGAAAAAATTACAGCATGACTACACAATTGGAGTTTTGTTTTAAAAAATGGGAAAGAAGATTTGATGCAAAAATGGCAACTTTGCAGGAAGAATTTCAGAATATGAAAGAAGAATTGAAACAAGCAGTGAAGAAAAAGGACGAACCGCAAGGAATGGAAATACAGAAAGATAAAGATAATGATAAAGAGAAAGTTTTAGTGGAAGAGATTGTAGCAGAGGAAGTACCAAGAATTAAATTAAGACTTGGTTATATATTTTTCGTGGAGGTGCTGAAGAAACAGTCTGTCTTTCGGGGGAGGATTTTAGAAGACGTGAATGATCCTGTGGAAAAAATTGCAAAGTGGATACAATTCAAAAAGCAAGGGACTTTCGGGGAAGATTTAAGGATGAAGAAGAGAAAGAAGAAGAAGAAGAGAAGAGAAAGAAAGAAGAAGAGGAAGAGGAAGAGGAAGGAGGAGGAGGGGAAGGGATGGAAGGTGTAATGGGCAACTGTCAAAATTAAAAAGGGATTATATTTTTTTGTGGGGAATATTACTGGAGTTAGTTATACAAAAAGAAAAAATGTTTTATTATTAAAAAAATAAGATATGACTTGTTTTTAAGAAACTCATATAAAGAATGATGGAAAATTTCTGATGATGGAAATTAACAAAATTGAAGACGAAAAAATGGGTTGACAATAAATTTAAAATATTTGAAGTGGAAATTAAGGCTTTTAGATGATAAAGGAAAAGTTAGTTAACCCTTTTGTGAATAAAAGAAAAAGAATGTTTTATTATTTGAAAAGACTTAAATAAGATGTGATTTGTTTTCAAGAATTTTATGTAAAAAGGGGATATAGAATATTTAAAAAAACAGAAAAATTTGGAAGGTTTTTATTTTAATACATTTGGAGAAAAATGGTTTGGCTTTATATATTAAAATATCTGAAGCGGGAATTAAGATTTTTAGAAAAAGTAAAAGTTAGTTAATCTTTTTGTGAATATTTGGATATCACTTATAGATTCTTTGACAGAGAGAGAGAGAGAGAGAGAGAGAGAGAGAGAGAGAAGAAGAAGAAGAAGAAGAAGTGATGAAATGTGGATTTAATGAATAGTATATTAGAGATATTGAGATGATAAGACTGAACATTGACATCTTGGGAATCAGCGAACTAAAATGGACGGGCATGGGCGAATTTAAGTCAGGTGACCATCATATCTACTACTGTGGGCATGAATCCCTTAGAAGAAATGGAGTAGCCCTCATAGTCAATAAAAGAGTGGGAAAGGCAGTACTGGGGTGCAACCTCAAAAACGACAGAATGATTTCAGTTCGAATCCAAGGCAAACCATTCAACATTACAGTAATCCAAGTGTATGCCCCAACCACTGATGCCGAAGAAGATGAAGTTGAGCGGTTCTATGAAGACCTACAACACCTTCTAGAACTAGCACCCAAAAAAGATGTCCTTTACATCATAGGAGACTGGAATGCTAAAGTAGGAAATCAAGAAATAAACGGAACAACAGGCAAGTTTGGCCTTGGAGCGCAAAATGAAGCAGGGCAAAGGCTAACGGAGTTCTGTCAAGAGAACACGCTGGTCATAGCAAACACTCTTTTCCAACAACACAAGAGGCGACTCTACACATGGACATCACCAGATGGTCAATACCGAAACCAGATAGATTATGTGCTTTGCAGCCAAAGATGGAGAAGCTCTATACAATCAGTAAAAACAAGACGTGGAGCTGACTGTGGCTCAGATCATGAGATTCTTATTGCAAAATTTAGGCTTAAACTGAAGAATGTAGGGAACACCACTAGACCAGTCAGATATGACCTAAACCATATCCCTTATGAGTATACAGTGGAGGTGAAGAATAGATTTAGGGCATTAGACCTGGTAGACAGAGTGCCTGAAGAACTATGGACGGAAGTTCGTAACATTGTACAGGAGGCAGCAACGAAAACCATCCCAAAGAAAAAGAAATGCAAGAAAGCAAAGTGGCTGTCAGATGAGGCTTTACAAATAGCTGTGGAAAGAAGGAATGCAAAAAGCAAGGGTGAAAGGGAAAGATATAAACAACTGAATGCAGAGTTCCAGAGAATAGCAAGGAGAGATAAGAAGGCCTTCTTAAATGAACAATGCAAGGAAATCGAGGAAAACAACAGAATGGGGAGGACTAGAGATCTCTTCAAGAAAATTGGAGATATCAAGGGAACGTTTTGTGCAAAGATGGGCATGATAAAGGACAAAAAAGGCAAGGACCTAACAGAAGCAGAAGAGATTAAGAAGAGATGGCAAGAATACACAGAAGAACTATACAAGAAAGGTCTTAATGTTCCTGATGACCACGCTGGTGTGGTCACTGACCCAGAGCCGGACATCCTAGAGAGTGAAGTCAAGTGGGCCTTAGGTAGCATTACTAACAACAAAGCTAGTGGAGATGATAATATCCCAGCTGAGCTACTTAAAATCCTAAATGATGATGCTGTGAAAGTGCTGCACTCAATATGCCAACAAATTTGGAAAACTCAGCAGTGGCCAAAGGATTGGAAAAGGTCAGTTTACGTTCCAATTCCAAAGAAGGGCAGTGCCAAAGAGTGTTCAAACTACCGTACAATTGCACTCATTTCACATGCTAGCAAGGTTATGCTCAAAATCCTACAAGCTAGGCTTCAGCAGTACGTGGACCGAGAACTACCGGACGTACAAGCTGGGTTTCGAAGAGGCAGAGGAACTAGAGATCAAATTGCCAACATGCGGTGGATCATGGAGAAAGCACGAGAGTTCCAAAAAAACACCTACTTCTGCTTTATTGACTACGCAAAAGCCTTTGATTGTGTGGATCACAACAAACTGTGGCAAATTCTTAAAGAGATGGGGGTACCAGACCACCTTACCTGTCTCCTGAGAAACCTGTATGCGGGTCAAGAAGCAACAGTTCGAACCGGCCATGGAACAACTGATTGGTTCAAAATTGGGAAGGGAGTACGGCAAGGCTGTATATTGTCACCCTGCTTATTTAACTTATATGCAGAGTACATGATGAGAAATGCAGGGCTGAATGAATCGCAAGCCGGAATCAAGATTGCTGGGAGAAATATCAACAACCTCAGATATGCAGACGATACCACCCTAATGGCAGAAAGTGAAGAAGAACTAAAGAGCCTCTTGATGAGAGTGAAAGAGGAGAGTGCAAAAGTTGGCTTGAAACTCAACATTAATAAAACTAAGATCATGGCATCGGGTCCCATCAATTCCTGGCAAATAGAAGGGGCAGAAATGGAAGCAGTAACAGATTTTACTTTTCTGGGTTCCAAGATCACTGCAGACGGAGACAGCAGCCATGAAATTAAAAGACGCTTACTCCTTGGAAGGAAAGCTATGGCAAATTTAGATAGCATAATAAAAAGCAGAGATATCACCATGCCAACAAAACTTCGTATAGTCAGGGCGATGGTGTTCCCAGTAGCAATGTATGGTTGCGAGTGTTGGACCATAAGGAAGGCTGAGCGCCGAAGAATAGATGCTTTTGAACTGTGGTGCTGGAGAAGACTCCTGAGAGTCCCTTGGACTGCTAGGAGATCAAATCAGTCAATTCTAAATGAAATCAAGCCTGACTGTTCCCTGGAAGGACAGGTACTAAGGCTGAAACTCAAATATTTTGGCCACCTAATGCGAAGAGAGGACTCTCTGGAGAAGACTCTGATGCTGGGAAAGATTGAAGGCAAAAGGAGAAGGGGAAGGCCAAGGATGAGATGGTTAGACAGCATCACCGATGCAACGAACATGAAAATGAGCGAACTCAGGAAGATAGTGGAGGACAGGAAGGCCTGGCGGGATATGGTTCATGGGATCACGAAGGGTCGGACACGACTTAACGACTGAACAACAAATATTAGAGATATAGGCTTAGTTAGATATTATAAGTAGAAAATATATAATAGTATACAAGTAGGATCTACTGCTTCGCGCTTGCTGTAATCTTTCGTAGTATGTTGTATTGTTTTGTTTTATTGTTTTGTTTTGTTTAGTAGTTTAGTAATAAAAAATAAATATATATTGGAAAAAAAAACAGCGTCCGTTCCGCCCACAGTCCGCCCGTCAACGGCGTCCGTTCCGCCCAAGGTCCGTCTGCATAAGAGGCGCCCGTTTCTGCATTGCCTTCATCTGCGAAGTGACCCCTGTGTCCCTATTGGTCTCTGCAGACCCCTCTCCCTGTATCCCTCTCCCACCAGCCTTGTTGTCTGTCTGTTTCTGACCCACCCGTGCCCCTCCCCAGCACCCCCTGTCTGCCTGCCTGTGTGTCTGCCTCCCCTCCCACTCCCTGATGATGGAAGCTTGCCACCCCCCACCCCGCCAGAGCGCCTGCCGCGAGGCGCCGACGTTGCCCCATCTGGGTGTGTGATGAGCTGCGTGAGCCCTTCCCGCTCGCAGCAGACAAGCCCAAGGCATCTCTCGATCTTGGCACGGAGGGGCACAGAGCAGAAGGCATGCCGGGATGCATTCTTTGTGGGCATTGCCACGGCCCTGGAGGCCCAGGGCTTCAGGCAGTGCATGGGCGAGTCATGTCAGAGGCGGTTCCAGACATCATGGGACCCCCTTGTGTGTGACGTTCCCACCCCCCTCCTTCCCTTCCCTCCCCTGCTCACACCCCTATGAATCCCACGTGCAGCCTCAACGTGGCTTGGGGGTGGCATCGCCTTCTGCAGGAGGGGGGGACGGCCACTCTCCCCTGCAGCAGGTGGCTAATGCACAGGGTGCCCTGTGGCGGCTGGCTCGGGCACCTCGCTCACCTGTCACCTGCCCTGCGCCCACCACATGACTGGCGCAACCCCCCTGCCTGCGGTTGACCCCTTTGCGACCGGGTTGCGACAGACACTGCAGCAGCTGCCATGGATGGACACTGGCACATGCAGACACAGGCCTGCACATGCACAAGCCAGACGCCTAGCCTGGAGAGCCTGCCTGCCTGGGAGGTAAGTGTTGCCTGGATCCTGGGGTGGTGTTGGCCTAACTCAGTCATAACTCAGGCCTAACTCAGGCACAAATTACGCCACACTTAGGCCACTCTTAGGCCAGATTTGCGAAGGAGTTGGGCTGGACCGGGCCCTAAGACTTAAAAGACTTCCTTGCTCAAGAGATTATTTGGTAAGTTGACCTGCAAAGTAGGGTTTGAGCCTAGGTGTCCCGGGCCAAAGTTCCACACCCTATCCATTGTTAAGGAAATGTGAAACCCACCAGAGAAATTGTGCTTGTCTTACTGCAATCTTTTTCCCCCCTTTTTTTTGCAATTCCTCAGCTATTTTGCCCCATAAGAAACATCCAAGAAGAAATATCTCCTCAGATCTTTAGTTCAGGTGAACTTGTTCCAGGCCATGGTCTGAGGGCACATGCTGTTGACACCTTGCTGAAGCGAAGCAGATTTGATCCTAGTCGATGTTTGCTTGGGAGATTGCCTTGAGTCCTATTGAAAGGTGGGATAAAATAAAGAGAATTGATGTGTCAGCTCCATTCTCTGCTCTCTAAAATCTTCTCTGATCTCTAAAACCTATTTAGCTTTCCTTTAAATTCTTATGATGGCTAATTTGAATAGCAAACTCTCAAGCTCACTTCAAATTTCCCTTCCGGCAGAAGTCAGGGGCGGCTCTGTGCATCTTGGGGGATCGTCTAAGATCGGTGGAGGAGATGTACGGAATACCTGCCCCACTCCAATTGTTCAGACGTCATGTTTCTCAGGAGTCTCCCCCCCCCCCGTATCTTTGACCAGCTCACTGGTTCTTCACATTATTATAAAGAACAAAATTGGTAAAGACTAAAGTCCCTTTACTTCAATATTTCAACAAAGGTTTTCGGTTGGCCTTCAACATACATATGCAACAAACAGCCCATTCCTAACCAGCGCCAGAGATTAGCGGGGATGCATGCTCCATGCTGCATCCTATGCTGGCTAGGAGCAGACTGGAGGTCTCCTCGTGGTAAGGGGACATTTGTCCCCTTACCCTGGGTAAAGCCCCAGTCTGCGCAATGGAGCTACTCGAATCCTGGCTAAATCGGTCTAAATCACTTGCCCAGGACCAAAAAGCCTGAAAGGGGGGATAGGACTTGGTATGCGCCAGCGCTGCTGATCCTGCCCCCTCCCAGGCCTGATCCGGCCCGTCTTTACCCATAGGCATCGTTAGGGGGCGGGGGGCCCAGACAGAGGGGGTGTCAAGTGGCGGGGGGGCACTTTTGCTGCACTGCCGCTGAAATTCGGCAGCGGCACAGTGTGAAAGCATGCACACACACAAACACACACAGAGAGAGAGAGAGAGAGAGAGAGAGAGAGAGAGAGAGAGAGAGAGAGAGAGCATTTTCGGGCTGTTTTTAGGCCGTATGGAGCCTGGGAGGGTGGGAGGATTGGCTTTCCCAGGCTCCATACACCCTAAAAATGGCCCAAAAATGCTGGGGTTGTTTTTGTGTCGTGCCACCACTAAATTTTTGTGGCAGTGCAGCAAACGTGACATCGCACACCCCAGGGGTGGGGCTTGTGGCATCATGTGGGGGTGTCACATCGATGCCTCTGTCTTTGCCCTCTCCCCACCCCCGCCCCTGTTACACCCCTCTTCGCCCTCTCCCAGCTTGCCTTTCCTTAGCCCCTTCACCACTTGGAACAGCTCTTATCTGCTCTGCTGCACGGTCGTCTGGATCCGGATCCGGTGGGATAGCACAGGCCTTTCCGTCGGTGCTGCTTGCTCTCCAGGTGTCAAGGAGAGCTTTATGGCACTTTTGTGACACCCCAGGTTAACGCAGCACTTGCTGCGCCGGCATTAAGCACAGTTAGGATTGTGCTGAAAATGTAGAACTTTGGAAGAAAAGCTGGTTTCCTGGTTGCTACTTAAAGTTTCCAAGGGTGCTCAGTAGATTTGCAGGATCCCTGTGCCAAAGGTATGTTTGTTTATCAGGTGATACATTTTGCTAGCTATTGATTTGACTTTGCTGCTTTGTATCACCTGGCAGAAAAGCTGCACTGACATCAATAGGAAAATAAAGGCAAACAACACGTACACACATTATTGACTTCAGTGGGAACAGGATTTTGCCCTGGTATTAGTGCTGCAGCATTTGATAATTGTGAATGAAGATGTCTCACTTTCCTCTGTCAGGATAACAGGATCAGAGCTCTCCTGACTCAATGCCTGAAACTACTAGGGCGCAAAACCTATGCCTTTTGAACCTGGATTACACTGGCACGCTGGCTGGTTGCTGGCTTGGCATTTCTGCCTGTGACAAATATCCCCGTAGAGTTTGGACACTGTGGAAATCGAATTCCAAAGGGCAAGTGCTGTCTTGCAAACCTAATTCTTCCCATGGGAAAAATGTATTACCTCAGGGATTCACTAAACGAAACTGAGGCAGACCATTTATCCAAGACGATTGTGATGAATGACAACAATGAAACAGCAAGTGGCATCACAAAAACTGCACATCGGAGTTGGCATCACATGTATCTTGGCACTGTACAACATTTGCAGTTGTGAAGAATAATTTTGAGGCGTGCCAAAGGTACATGGGGTCTTTTTTATTGATTGATTTCATACTTCTATTCCTCAAAGGGGCGTACAACGTGCTAAAAAAACACTTTCACAATGAGTTGCATCCAAGTCCTCTCTTGCACAAGCATAGCCTTCAGCTCCTATAAGCAAAGCGAAGGAGCAATGTGATCTTCTGTTTTTTCTCCTTTCCTCTCCAGCTCCTGCACTCAAGAAAAATCTGCTCCTGAGGGCTGGGCAGGATATGTTGTGGCTGGTGTGGTAGTGGAGAGGGAAGGGTGAACTGCTGAAAACTGAAGCCCGTGCTGTCTTGTGTCTGTGTGTGGAACACGACAGTCACATCAGAGAGCCTTTGAAGACACCCCAGTAAAATCAGCATAAATGAAATATCAGTCAAATAGGTTCTCAAATTTTCATGGCCGGACGAAACATACACAGTTAAAATATCCGGGTTTAAGGACCATGGTTGTACATTAAAAGAATCCATACTCCAATGTTTCTTCCAGTATAATTTGAACTTTCTTCAAGGAATATGTGAGAAACCTCTGAGGGAAACGAGAACTTCAGTTCTATGTGAGGTTTCTCACATATTCCCTGAAGAAAGTTAGATTATACTGGAAGAAATGTTGGGAGTATGGATTCTTTTAATGTACGACAATGGTCCTTAAACCCAGATGTTTTAACTGTGTATGAAATATCAGTCATTGTTTTGACATGAAAGCAGCAAAAAATTAAAACAAATAAAAAATCAGGGTCTCTCTCATCCAAATGAAGACTGATTTCTTTCTTTTTAATTTTATTATAAGAAATAAGAAATCATTCTTATTTCTTTTTAAAAGATAAAAAATACTTTTTATTTTTTATTTGTTATGGTGAAGAAAATGTAAAGTTGTCTAAGAACTGCTTCTCCATAGTTTGCTTCTATGGTTTTTTGTACCTCTTTTTTTTCTTTTTCTCCCCCCCCCCCACTCTATATTTTTTTTCCTTTTTTCCCCCTTTACTTTGGTATTAACTGCTTTTATATGTTATCAATAAATAAAATAAATATTAAGTAAATAAAAAACCAAATGAAGAATGGTGCTGGAAGAAAGGGTCAATCTTACCCCTGCACCCTCTTACCAGGGCCAGTTCTCTGATGGGATTAGCAGCCCTATGGAGCTGCTTTCAAGTGAAACAAAGGACATTCCAGAGAAGGCCACACCTGAGAAAACCTAATTCCGGAGGGTGTAGCATGGAAATCAGGGTGGACTTCTTGGAGCCCAGCTAGTGGCTTTGTTCTTGGGCAGAAGTGGAAAAGCCTGAGAAGGGTCAGCCCAAGGCCCACACTGGCACTTGTGGTGGGGTGCCAACCAAATGCTGCTGCGCCTCCTTACTTAGCAATGTGGCAGCCTCTGCTCCTTCCACTCCCTGGATTGGAGAAGAAGGGGGGGCAGAATGGCACTTCCTCTCCTCCACACTTCCTCCTCTCCTCCACACTTCCTCTTCTGCTCTTCCCTTTCTAATCCAGGGAGTGGGAGGGAGAGGAGGTGAATAGGCGGCCAGAAGTGGGTGCCCCCCACCAATCTGCTGCCAGAGACAACCACTTCAGTCAGCTTCATGGACGGGCCGACCCTTAGGCCTGTGATGTACAAACCCAACTATTCCCGTGTCTGCAGAGCAAACATGTAAGGGGCTCCTTTTGAACAGGCACCAGGGCTCTGCTCAAGATGATGCATGCTCAAGAAGTTCAGGGTTTGTCTACAGAGACAAATGCTAATGTGCAGGGGGTGGAGCTAGTCCTCATACATAATCTGGTGGGATGGATGGGGCTATGGCGCATTTCCAAGAGAAACCCCTCATGCATTTGCTCTCCACAGGAAATAATGAATTCTGCTACAATCAGCATGGTTTCTATATCACAGCAGCAGATTTTAATTGTGAAATGACTGGGACAGACCAGCTCTGGGAGCCGGCGTCTATGCAGGCAGAATATGGCCAATGAATCAGCAAGATTGGAGAAGTTAAAGCTGCATTGTAACGTAGGTTGCCTGCATGCTTTAATCCAGCCCAGGTTCCCAAATGTCACACTGCATTCCGGATGGGAAGAAAAACAAAATCAAAACCCAAATAAAATAAAGCCCTTGTTTTTAATCAAAGGAGAATGAAGAATTGCTGCGGGTTTCAATCCACCTCTCCCAATTGTGTAGTGTTTCAATTTCTCACCAATTGGCTTTTCAGAAACCTTTGACACAAAGTTCAATTTAGATTCTGTGCACAGAAAACAAGCCGTAGCAATAAATCCCCATTGCGACATAGCTGAATATGGACTGTTGGGTGTCCTGAACCCCTTATACTTTTTATGGGTTGTGGTTTGAACCTCATGTAGTGTGATCCTAAGTATGGTTCCTCAGAAGTAAATCCCATGGGACCCGCCAATGTGGGTGTGCTTAGAATGATTACGGTAATAGCCTTGCCCTGGGCACTTGGAACAACATGGCCTGGGATACAAGGGCAATTGAGCCCTGCCCCCTTGTTGTCCCAGTTGCAACCTGTTTTCTTCATTCTATGCACAGAAGGCCCTTCCCTTTATTCCATTCATTTGTATGCGACATGGAAACAGTGATGTACCTATCCCCAGCGGGAGGGGGGGCGTGAATAAAAGTGCCCCCCGCTGGAGGTGACGTCACCGCCGCCACAACTGCTCAATGCTTTCCAAGGCTCTGGGCAGGCATCTTTTTGCCGTTGCCATGGTGCGTTTGTGTCCCCCCCCCCCCCACGTGCCACCCGGGGTGGACCGCCCCTCCACCCCAGGCAGCCCAACACCTCTGCATGGAAAAAGGACTTCAGTCAAGAAACACAATCCTCTCTCCCCAGCCACTTTGTGCAAGAGACAGGTGTAACATGAATTTTAACCTAGGACAGCAACATCGCTTGAGTATCTCCTGTTGGGATCATGGGATTTGTAGTAAGAACATAAGAACATAAGAAGAGCCCTGCTGGATCAGGCCAAAAGCCCATCTAGTCCAGCTTCCTGTGTCACACAGTGGCCCCACCAGATGCCTCAGGGAGCACAAGACAACAAGATAACCTCTTTCCCGTTGACACTCCCTTGCACCTGGCACAGAGAAAACCCACTTCTAAAAACCAGGAGGTTGCTTATGGCTTGTAACCTGTGATGGTCTTTTCCTCCATGAATCTGTCCAAACCCCTTTTAAAGGCATCTAGGCCAGGTGCCATCACCACATCCTGTGGCAAGGAGTTCCACAGATGAATTACACGCTGGGTAAAGAAATATTTTCTTTTGTCTGTTCTAACTCTCCCTCCACTCAATTTTAGTACATGTCCCCTGGTTCTGATGTTGTGCGAGAGGGAGAAGAATTTCCCTCTATCCACTCTCTCCATCCCATGCATAATTTTATAAGTCTCAATCATGTCCCCCCTCAGGCGCCTTTTTTCTAGGCTGAAAAGCCCCAGACGCTGTAGCCTTTCCTCATAAGGGAGGTGCTCCAGCCCACGAATCATTCTGGTCGCTCTTTTCTGCACCTTTTCCAATTCAACTATATCCTTTTTGAGGTGTGGTGACCTGAACTGGACACAATACTCCAGATGTGGCCTTACCATCGATTTGTACAAAGGCAGAATGATATTGGCCGTTTTATTCTCAATCCCTTTTTTAATGATCCCGAGCATGGAATTGGCCTTCTTCACAGCCGCCGCACACTGGGTCGACACTTTCATCGACCTGTCCACCAGCACCCCAAGATCTCTCTCTTGATCCATCACAGACAGCTCAGAACCCATTAGCGTATATGTGAAAGTTTGGTTTCTTGCCCCAATGTGCATCACTTTGCACTTACTTACATTGAAGCGCATCTGCCATTTTGCTGCCCATTGTCCCAGTTTGGAGAGATCCTTCTGGAGCTCTTCACAATCCCTGCTGGTCTTCACCACCCGGAAATGTTTAGTGTCATCCGCAAACTTGGCCACCTCACTGCCTATCCCCGACTCCAGGTCATTTATGAATAAGTTGAAAAGCACCGGTCCCAAGACCGATCCTTGGGGCACACCGCTTTTCACCTCTCGCCATTGTGAAAATTGTCCATTGACTCCCACTCGCTGATTCCTGGTCTTCAACCAGTTCCTAATCCACAAGAGGACCTGCCCTCTTATTCCCTGACTGTGGAATTTTCTCAGGAGCCTTTCATGAGGTGCTTCCTGCCCAGAGTGCTTCCTGCCCAGAGAAAACCACAAATCCCATGATGCCAGAAAGAGCTATCATTACAGAACATGCTCAGTGAAACATTGTTTCAGGCTCAGGGTTCTGGTGGATCAACCTGTCTATAAGCCCTCCCTGCCCTAAGTTCCTGCCGCCCTCAATGTTTTTGTTTGCAAAGGGTGGGCAGGGAGGGCAAGCTAAGGAAGGAAGCAAGCTCAGTTTCAGTCGGACCAGAACTTGACCCAGGGATGATAAAAGGAGCCCAGGTCTCCCTGCCTCTTTCATCACATCATGGATTTTTACCCCCAAGGTTTTTCACAGCTGAAGGTAACAATTTAAGAATAAGAATATTGTAGAATACGTGCGATACGTTCACGAACAGTTCCTGAAATTAATTACAAGCTACTAAAATAAGCAACTTATCTGTAAAAATAAAAATAAAAATGAGGTACCCTAGAGATATAAACTGTTTTTTTTTTTAATGAAAACACGGATTTTAACAAAGGATGGCTTCTTAAAAATCAGAATTTAGAATTAAGTGTGCAGCCCAAATCTATGAAAACCTATGCCCGATTCTATCCCTCTTTTCTCCTAAGGGCTGTATCTCATGGGTAGAGCATCTGCTTTGTGAGCCAAATGTCCCAGCCGTTCTGGAACCAGGTTGCTGGTGATCTGTGGCAAACCCCTCCCCCATGGCACCTTCAGATGCCGCATTGGCTGCCACCACAGCCACCGGTATTTGGGGTCCCGCTGTGGCCCCTCTTGCCTGTGGTGGCCACAGGTCCTTGCCTAGTGCCCAACCTGATTCTACCCCTGATCCCAGTTTCAATCCAAGGCATCTCCAAGTAAGACTGGGAAAAGCCTTTTTTCTGAAACACCAGAGAGTTGCTGCTGTCAGACAATTCCAATCTAGATGATGGCCCCTGGCCTGACGCAATATCAGGCAGCCTTGCTGTGTTCCTATATGTCCACTGAGGTCCATGGAGTTTATGTTCAAATTTGTGTATAAGGATTGGGGTCAGTCTATGGCCTGGTGTCTCAGAAGAGCAGTACCAACTACCTGGCTATTAGTCACACTGAACTAGTGACAACATCAGCCTCAGCTCAAGCCTTTTGGCATCACTGGTTTGGAGATTCTGAGCTCCATCATCTCCATGTACCCATCAGCTGGTACATATCAACACTTCGTCCTGTGCTGGCAGATACAGGTTGAAACTCTGTGTGAATCTTCAGCATTTTCAAAGAGATACAGTCCTGAAGGGACTTTTAATTGTGCCATTATTCACTTTGAGTATGCTCTCAGTTGAAGCTTTTTATTCCTGGTATCATATATTGCTCAGTGAATATAAAAGAAACACTATTTTTATACCCAGATATTTGCTTCCATTTAACTCACCATCCATATTGTGGAGCCTGGTGGAAACAGCTTAGATCGTTTGGACTAAGTTGAGAAACAGCTTAGATCGTTTGGACTTGTATCAACACAGTCTTTTCTGATGTGTTGTGCAGAGGCTAATTGGAACAGTTGAAAAATCAGTACATGATTTAGGGTGCAATCCTGACTAAAGAAGGAACGGGGGAGCGAGCACTCTGCCGTTCTAAGCCATCGAGAATGTGCCGTAAAGCATGTTTGTGATGACTTTAGAGTAGGCCGGCTGGCCACCCTCACTCCGCCTCCGGATCGCCCATGCGGAGGCCGGAGAAGGTAAGTGATCCCCAAGAGGGGGTGGTCCAGGCGGCGAGGGAGGGGGCCATTGGTCGAGCTGGCCCGGGGGTCAGGGATGGCGGTCGCCATATCCCCATCCCCTTCCCAGGTCGGATCCGCCATTACTCGGCCTCTTCCAGCTTCTGACAGCGAAATACACCTGGAGGAAGGGGATGAACGTCCCCTTCCCCCGAGGAGACCCCGGGAAACGGGGATAGGATCTGGCGGGTGGCCTGGGCCACCTGCCAGATACTTAGGCAGGATTGAGCTGTGAATATATTTGGAATTCTAATGAATGTTTGGATTGGCTCGGTCACTGCCCATTCCTAATCATATCTGCATATGACATCTTTTGATGCAAAACATCCTCTAGAGTACACAGAATCATAGAATGTTAGAGTTGGGCGGGATCTTGGAGGTCATCTCCTCCAAATCCCTGTTCAGCGCAGGGAACTACAGCAGCACCTCCAACAGGTGGCCATCCAGCCTCTGCTTAAAAACCTCCAATGAGGAACAGCCTACAAATGCATGACTCGTGCATTTGAGGGGCAGGAGAAAATGGTGATAACGAAATAAAAACACATAAACACCACTTTCAGTAAAAAAAAAACCATCTGCAAAAAATAAAATAAAACCATGTCATTTTTGCATCATACTTCATCTGCTGACACTGTACAACCTATACTACCTACCTAGTACACTTTTAAAGAGGTTACAATCGATAAAAATTGGAAAAAAATGGAATAAAAACACATCACTCCACTGGTCTAAAAGTAGACAGGATTGCACTGTTAGTGTCTGGACATAATTCCCACCATAATTTTCAGGACCAAGTGAATGAATGGTGGACTTCCTTATACGGCATCATTTAGGGGGGAAAGTAAAGAAATCCAAAGTCAAAATTAAATGTTTACCTTATCATGGAAATGGTTTGTTGAAATTAATGTACAGTTTATGCAAGGTTAAGTAAACTCTCAGCAGAATATTGTCTCCTCCTAATTGTTTGTGTTTCCTTCTGTTTTCAGTATTCACTGCAATGTGCCTCCAAAGCAACATTCCACATAAAAAAAGCTCTATCAGGACTGTAGTTGAAATGAGGTGAACCGTGTCAAACTCTGGCCTCTTTTTAAAAATAAGCAAGAAGGCTATATTTACCATAACCTAGCAGCACTCTCATGTTCTTGCTTAGAATTCTCATTTGCTGCAAAATGCATGATTTGATTGCAATTGCCCTCTTCACAGGTTCAAGATCTCCTCTGTGCATTTGAACATACATAAGGCAGAGACAGGCATGTGATGGCAGGTTCTGCCCCCACATATTCCGCAGTATGTCTGCAACCCTCTCTTTACAGGGATGCAGAAAGGTGCCTATGCATATGCACATATGCACACAACAGGCATGCCAGGCAGAGGCGTAACAAGGGTGGAGCGAAGGCAAGTAGTTCTGCAAGACTCAGTTACACTGGAGTCAGCGGCCCCTCCCCCTTGCTGTTGGAGCCATTCTGGCAGCAAAGGCAACACGCAGGACACTCCCCTGTTGCTGCTGGAATGGCTCCAACAGCAAGGGGGAGGGGCCGCTGACTCCAGTGTAACGGAGTCTTGCAAAACTACTTGCCTTCGCTCCACCCTTGTTTTACTCCTGATGCCAGGCACCCCGTGTGCAGCAGGGAGAACCTGACCCTCCTCCCACAATGTATACATGTATTTCATATGTATACATGTATACATTTCATAAGGCTTGTGAAGGTGGAAATAAATGCTTTGAATATTAATTACGTTAGGGTCATAGTCTTCCTACCAAGCACATGTTACGATGGGGGTGTCACAAAGAGTCCCACCCTGGGGTCCATTCCTGATCTGACTAAACTGCAGAACAACACTGCATGTGACTCACATGGAATGTGATGATCGATTCATGCCAATCTCCAAGCAAGGACTAACTCCCTGCAAACTGACACAAACCACAAAAAGGCCAAGATAAATTACTAGGAAGACCAAATAACCAGTACTGCATATTGCCAGTCAGTAGTGTAACAAGGGTGGTTCGCGTGGTTCAGCCGAACCAGGCACCACCCGCTGGAGAGGCGCTGCAGCAAAGCCATGGTGCCGGTGTCGGACTCAAGTCCGACGAGCGAGACTCGAGTCCGACTCGCGAGACTCGAGTCCGACGAGCGGGGAATTGAAGGGGGCACAGTGACGGCAAGCACACACACTCACTTGAACTTCCGCATCCGCTCCGCGGGGATTGAAGGAGTCCGAGGTGGGGAATTGAAAGGAGGGGGCACACACACTCACTTTCGCTGTGCGGCAGCGCGGGGAATTGAATTGAAGGAGCGAACGGAAGCACTGCAAACGGAACGGAACTGAACACGCTGGAGGTAAGCTGGCCGGGTTCGCACTGGGGGGTGGGTGGGTGCCCGGTGCAGGGTCCCGCCTGGTCGCCCCCTTCCCCCCGGAGGTCGCCCCCTTCCCCCTGGAGGTCGCCCCCGTCCCCGGAGCGCGGCGCGTCCTAGCGGCCGCGCCAATATTTACAAAATATATTACATTCCCTAGGGGCGCAAAATTCCCCCCCCCCGAGCGGGCGCCAAATGCTTTAGTTACGCTGCTGTTGCCAGTAATATGCCAAACGAGCATCTTGACCTGAAAAACACCCACATAACAGACACATTATGTTGGAGATGAGCAGCTTTCGTCTGCTGAACACTGGGGGGGGACACTGGGGGGGGGCTGTATCGTCTCGTCACCTGAAATACCTTTTACCTTGACCTCTCTGTGTCTAAAGGAAGGGGCGTGGCCCTTTGACCATATTTCCTCCTTCTTCATGCTTTCTCACTCTTCTTCCTTCTCCTGACTCCAAGGTGGATGGACGTGTGCCATGTGGGCTCTGACCCTGGCGGCCATCTTCCAGCACACTACCATGCAGGAGGCGCCAGCAATGAGGGGCACCTCATCCTTAAGTTAGTATAAACTCTGATCTTAATCAGATGCTGTATATATGAGCTGAACCGTGAGTAAACTCCTTCTTTTTGCAACTTCACTCAGCATATGCCTCGTGTCACTACAGGGGGGGCGGAGCTGTAAGTTTGTCCGTGATTGGAGCCTACGTTACACGGAAGAACGAAGCGCCCCGCCCCCGCGCCTTCCAACCCATTCAAAGCGGTGAAAACAACGCGCATTCACCGCTTTGACTGGGTCGGAAGGCGCGGGAGCAGGGCGCTTCGTTCTTTCGTGTAACGGAGGCTCCGATCACGGAAGAACTTACAGCTCCGCCCCCCCTGTAGTGAGGCCAGTGCCTCGTGTGTTTATTTAGCTAATAGCAGTCTGCCTGGGTGTAAGAGGGAACAAACTCTGCTAAGAATCTCCTAGATAACCTCCCAAATAGAGGTATCTCCCAACATTAACAGACACATTATAGGGCTTAAGCAATTCCACTTGAAGAACAGAGGTAACAGTTTTTATATTGTAGTGATATGCCAATAATATGCCAAATATAAAGAGTTATATTAAACACTCAGTGCTTGGAGCACAGTTTAGAACACTCAGTGCAAAACCACATCCCCAGGTGGAAAAGGAATGATGCTGCTAAATTTAGACATGTAACACTGTGCAGAAGACTGAAGCTCTTTACATTACTTTCCTAGAGATCATCTTCTTGTAGCAGTCCAGTATCTTCCCTGAACAGAAGGAAGAGGAAGTCAGAATGTCCCAGACTGCCTACTGGAACTTGATCAACTCAATAGCATAGGTATTTACCAGGTCTTTAGCAAAGACCTGGTAAAAAGCACATTACAGTCTATTGTTGCTCTCTATACAGTATGTAACCTATGCCAATTGCTAATACATTTCTGACTTTTCATTATCTGGCAGGGCAATTCTGTGCATGTCTACTCAGGTTTAAGCCCCACTGAGTTTAATAGAACATACTCCCAGATAAGTGTGTATAGGAAAAGGACTGCAGCTGATATAAAACAACTTGATCTGTTGTATAAGTCAACTCATTCCAGCAATAGCCACAGGCAAACTGGAGGACAATAGAAGCAGCACCTGTTCTTGGTCAAAAATAGCAATGCGGGTGGTGGGATCCGATCAGACCTGGTCCATATGAGGGAGAGGGAGCTTCTTCACCCTCCTGGAGCAGCAATTTGACTTTGAGCAGCTATTTTCCCCAATTGACAATTTGGGATTAAACAGCTGTTCAGAGAGGTGATTTTCAGTAAGAAAATGGCAGGCGGGGAGAAAATGGGGAACCCCCCCCCTCCAACTGCACATCCTGGTCCTGATGTGAGTCATTCTCTACACAGCTATTTTAGGCAAATACACAAAAACCAGGTACTTTTGCATGAGCATCTAGTTTGGCATGAGCATTAGAAAGCATAACAGGCAGGAGTAACACTCTATAGTATGTAGGACAATCTACCCAATATCTGGGGGCCATTATGAGGTGCATTTCCCCTTCTATACCCTCATGCTACATCATTGGTTGCCTCGGGGAGGGACAGAGGTGCATTGTAATGATATCAGGAGAGGGGGTACCTTGTCCTACATGGTATACAGGGAAGGGCTTGACATGGGGCCGGCCATCAACTTAGGCGGTTGCCTTGTGCTTCTTGAAGTGAGAGTTTCTGCCCTGAGAAAGGTCTAAGCACTCCAACACTGGTCTTTTCAAAGGTTTGTTCTGATGCCGCTCTGCACAACAGTCTGAAACATGCATGCTATGACTCTGAGAACTGCCCGTTTTCTTTTTCTTGCTTTTGGATATTGTATGCAATTAAATAAAATAATAAAAGGAAAATAATCTCACAGACAGACAGATTAAAAAAAACATTTCAGGGCTTCTGAACATTAAACAGTTTGAACGAGAAAAAAAATCAATTTGGCAGTCATAAAGATATGATATTTTTCATTGATATGAAAAAGCAGGAGAGAGAAGGATGAGTTGCCACCACTATTACCTGCAGCTCACATCTCCTCTGTGTGTCTTCCAGGCACATCTGATAAAAGAAGACGTGCGACATACCGTGTCCAGACTTTCTGCATCCCTGCTCCATTTCAAAAGCTGCTGCTCGTGTAGCAGCTGCAGGGAACCTCTGGCTGCAGTGATGTCATGTGGCACATCTCCTTTTATTCGATGTTACACAGGAGACATCTGTAGTGTAGGTGATGTGGTCTGTTGTTCTTCGTGGCAGCCATCCATCCTGTATTGTCCAGTTCTAATGGAGTTCTAACAGCAGTTCATTTGTTTATATTATAAGTTGAGTTTTATCCACATGTTCCCCACTCAAGAAGTCCCTCACAGCCCAATTCTATCTCCCACTGGCCCAGAGCATGCAGCGCTTTTGATGGAGTGCACACTGCATGCTGTGGGCTGGCAGGAGACCAGACAGCCCAAGAGAAGTAAGTAACAGACATTTTTACTTATCTCTCTGTAGGCCACTTGGTCTCCAATGGGTCTCCTCAGATCTATGCCAGCTCTTTAGATGGCATAAATCTGAGGAGTCTCACGGTGGGTCCAGGTTGGGAAGGGGCAGAGCTGGAGGGGGGGCGGCCAGGTTGGGAAGGGGCAGGCTGGAGGGGGGGCGGTACTGTAAGTCTCCTGCCTGTTGCCTTCGCCGCACGGAATGGTTTCAATGGCGAGGGGGCGGGGCTGCCTCGTACCGGGGAGTAAATGGTACAGTACTGCCCCCCTCCAGCGACGCCTCTGGAAGGGGGATAGGATCTGGCATGCACATCTGCCGCCAAAATCTATCTGCCTCCCGCCTCTGGCTCAGACTGCTCCCCACCCCTGATCCTCCCTGATCTACCCCCACTGCTGACTTACTGGCAACAGCAGAGCTTCTGAGGGCCAGTGCCGCCCACGTGTGGCCTCTGGGGCTTTGGACCAGTGACAGTGGCCCACAGAATGGCAGAGCGCTTGCCGCCCCAGCAGCACAGGCCTTACAGTGGCAGATTGCAAGACCCGCCAGCATATGGCGAGAATAGGGTTCAGCCCACAGGGTTAGGCCCTGCCCCATTTTTAACATAGAGTTTAAGAAGGCTGACGATTGCTCTCTTTTTTCCCCACAACCCCCCCTAGTTTTTCTCAGTGCGATCCTGCTTTGTTGCACCTCTTCCTACTTTCCTCTTATCTATTCCACTACAAATAAAAAAAATATTTTACATTCAACCCTTTCTTCCAGTTCTAGGCATAACATTTTGATAAATCACTGTATGTTCTGAAGTGAGAAGACTGTACTTACTTTGTTCATAATAATAATTTTAAAAAATCTTATTGATTTGATCATTTTTCTTTCAGCATGATGTCGTTCTTTTTGATGCTCCAGGATATTTGATGATTGTAGAATGAGGCATTTCATTTTTTTTTTCTTTACACTTTTCAGTAAGGTCTGCATGCCACAAAAACTAAGCTAGCAAATAGAAAGTGTAGGAAAGAAGACCTGGAGAAACTTCAAAGCTACCTGGTGTCACAGAGCAGGAAAAAGGCTAGAGATCTGTTTCCATAATCTCAGTAGTTTGAGCAAGTTGTCCAAGGATATGGAGTCATTTTTAGCACAGGTTTATTGAAATTATTGCAGAAAAGAAATGGCAAAATTATACATAACTACTAAGCAAAACAAAACAGGGAAAATTAGCATGAAAACTGAGCACAATGAGATGCTTTCATATTGAGAAGGTTCATTTTACTTTTATTTTCAAGTGTTTCCCAGTGATGTAGACTTGAGTCTATTGACTTGGACTCGAGTTGGACTCAAGTCACATCAATGACTTGACTTGGACTTGACTCAGCGATTGTAAAAGACTCGGAAAGACTCAACTTGAGACTTGGAGACTTTTATGACAAAGTCGAACTTTATTCAGGTTTAAACCCGTTTTTCCCCATTCAATAGATAGGGACTCGCAACTCGCAACCAAAGACTCGGGACTTGGGGGCAAAGACTTGGGACTTGACTTGAGACTTGGACCCAGAGACTTGAGACTTGACTCGAGAGTGAAGTCAGAGACTTGATCCGCATCCCTGGTGTTTCCTCATAGGAAGAAAACAGTGGGGTGGAAACCAGACAGTGGTTTCCCTCACTTCCTTGACCCTCACTTCCTTGACCCTCGGTCTCTCTCGGAAACCTGCCTAATCTCCCCTAAATTTAAGGACTTCTTTCTCCTCCCCCTATCTTCCTTTCACATAGGGCTGTATGGAGAGTGGCTGATCAGATCGTCTTTTCTAGACATAGTGAGGGAGTGAGCAAGTTCAGTTAGTTCATAGTTCCTTGCTTTTTGAATCACTAAAATAAACCCTTTCACTGCAGCTCTCATCCAGCCCCCCCCCCTTTCTTTCCCTGTTGAATTCCCATAGCTGCACCATTGGCCACCACACAGGATCTGTGCACATGCACTATTTTCCCACCATGTGTGCATGTTGCACGTGTTTTAAAAAGCACAGCCAATACCAGTTGGAAAATTTACTATTTGGTCAAGTAGTGCAATGATATTGTTTGCCTCCAAGAAGACAAAGGGGGGGAGGCATGGCTAAACTCTAGTGTTTTATTTTTCCTTCTTTGATCTCCTGCTTTCCCAAGAAGTCTTCATCTTCTGTCAGACTACTTGATATCAGCACTTATTCTCTCCTCATTGGTCTTCCATTCTTACAAATAGGCACTGATTATGAGCTTTTACAACCTATTTGTTTGAAATTAAATTATGTCCATTTGCATTTATGGGAAACATAAATAGTGTTTTGTCCTGCTATACATACATTCCACCCAATGACTCCGGATGGCCCCGTTCCAGCTCTTTTTCAGAGCAAGTATTTGCAAGCAGTAATTACATTGTAATCAGCACTGTATTCAAGTTAATTGCAAATGAGCTCTATGGGGGGAACACTTTCATCTTCTTTGATGTGAGTCATAGGTACTTATTGCTTTG
Source organism: Plestiodon gilberti rubricaudatus (assembly GCA_026170595.1). Lineage (NCBI taxonomy): Eukaryota > Metazoa > Chordata > Lepidosauria > Squamata > Scincidae > Plestiodon > Plestiodon gilberti. The sequence continues at coordinate 11,637,483 of JANXHW010000001.1, forward strand.
TGTTTGCTCATCAACACAGGCTTTGAAATTCCACAATCTATAAGTTTAAGGTGGGGAAAGAGAGCAGAAGAAAGGCAGGGGTAACAATGACAAGGCTAAGGGGAGTAGGTGATTGAACCTTGTGGGCTTGTTGAAGCATTGGAAGAGAAGACCAAAAAAAAAAAAAACCCACCACCAAATGGGAATGCTGCCACCAGGATCACAGTGCAGAGCTGCTCATGGGCAGATTACCTGCTTTGCACATTATAGGAAGTCCCAGGTTCAATCCAGGTTCAGCTTGCTGGGTAAAACCCTGGATAGCTGCTAACAGACAACCCTGGACCCGAGATCTGACTCGGTTTAAGGCATAAGGCAAATTTGTATGTGCAAACTGCATGAACCTAGCATGACATGATATGCTCCTCCCAGATCCCAGCTTCAGCTCAGAGGCACCTGCCAGAGCGTTAGGTTTCACCTGGTAGCTGGTTATGTTGAATCTGCTCTTCTATTGCATCTACTAGTCTTTACATACCAGCAGCCCAATCCTGTGTGAGATTTATTTAAAGAATTTTTACCCCGACTTTCACCCGATAAAGGTAATCAAGGTGGCATTAAAACATGTTCAAAATACAATAATAAAATATAATGCAATGACAATAATTAAAAGATAATTAAAACAATTAAAAAACACAAACACCATTGTGGTTATCATCACAAGAAGCTCTTCATAAAAGAGAAATGTTAGGTACACATAATTGGTTGACTTATCGTGATATATTAAAATTCCCACAAGGAGATTGTGTTTTAAAATTAAGAGAAGAATTATTATATGAGGGTCATGTATGTCAGTGGTTTTCATATTTACAAATGCAAGAAAGGTTTAAAGTAGATAAAAGACTTTTTGGTATTGAACAAACTAAATCGGAATTTGAAAGGGAATTATGTTTAAATGATGAAAAACTTATTGCTAAAATGTATAAATTGTTGAAATTTGAAATGGAAGATGAACAAGTGAAGGAATGTACAGTAAAATGGGCTCAAAACTTTGGTTATAATATATTAATGGAACAATGGACAGGTATGTGGTCAAAAGGATTGAGATTTACGTTGAATGTTAACCTTAAAGAAAAATTTTATAAGATGATGTATTGCTGGTATTTATCACCTGTAAAATTGTCTAAAATGTATAACATATCAGGAATGTGCTGGAAGTGTGAACAGAAGGAAGGATCATTCTATCATATGTGGTGGACATGTAAGACTGCTAAAAAATTTTGGATACAAATTCATTCGCAAATCCAGAAAATTCTAAGGATTAATATACAATGGAAACCAGAGGTTTTTTTGTTAGGTTTGATGGATAATCAGTTGAAAAAGAGATATGGTACTTTGATTTTGTATATGGTAACAGCTTCAAGACTACTTTATGCAGAGAAGTGGAAGTGCTCCAGTATACCATCAATAGAAGACTGGATAATGAAGATGTTGGAGTTAGCAGAGATGGCAAAGTTGACATCCTTCTTAAGAGATAAAACAACAGACCGATTTTTGACCGAGTGGAAGCCTTTTATTGACTTTCTGCAGAGCCTAGATAATAATGACTTGTATATTTGTGGATTTGGAGAATGAGAAAAGTTGGATTTAATAGAAAACTATAATATTGTTAGTTATGTCTGAGGTGGAGATAAGTGGAAGTCTTTTTAATAGTTTGTTTTGTGTTGTGGTTGCTTTTTTGTTGTTGATGATGTATTTGATGTATTTGTGTTTGTTATAAACAATAAAATATATGAACAGAAAAAACACAAACAAACCCCAGTAGGTCACCTTATGATTACATTGATTAAAAAGCCAGACCACCATGTCAGCCATTGAACGCCTACCTGAAACGTCTTGAGGTCTATAAAAACGTCTTGAGGTCTAAAGGGCTGGCCGTTGCATCCTATCCCATTCCCGGACTGCCCCGGGGCAGCCTGGGAGCACCTCGAGGGAAGGGGACAATCGTCCCCTTCCCCAGGTGTAAGCAGCCTGAGGCTCTATGGGCCTACACGAATGTACGCCAGCTCTGGAGCTGGCGTACATTCGAGCCCATGGTGTAAGGCCACACCGGGCTAGGAAAGGGCTTGGGACTTCGGCGGAGCTAGCCACCGATATCCCTGCCCTCTCTCTGCCCGGTGCAGCCAATGGCCGCCCTCCCTCTGCCCCTGCACCGGCCAGTGCAGGGCTTACCTTGCCTGGTGGGTGCAGGGATGGTCTACGCCAGCAGCCCTTACTCTCCGGGTGATGTAAGTATGCTTTAAGGCATGTTTACAACACCCAGTGCCATGGGAGCACTTTTTTACATAGGATTGCGCCGTGTCTGTGTATTGCTTAATAGAAGGACACATTATGAACACAGCCTTGCATGTGTGTTTCCTCTGAGCTGCTTCGAAGATTTCCAGTAAATACCTTACAAGGATCACAAAAGGGGATGGGAGATTGGGTAGGGCTCCTCATTCTTTGTGCGAAAATAGAGCTTGTAACAAACACGCAAGAAGAGTCCATACTTTCTGAACTGCTGAAGCATTCCACCCCATCTCCTGAACCAAGACGTCCCCTGAAAGGCTAAGTATACACCATAATGAGATGAACAGATCCATCTCCCCTTCTCCTAATCACTGACCGTTTTCTCTCCTTTCATGTATTGAGCTGCATATTCTGTAGGTGTGAGCATATAATCATCACCCCCATAACAATGGGTAAGAATGACGAATTACAACCTAATTGAACTGAACATCAGAAAAGCATGAAGGAATCAGATGAAACCAGATGGGAGCTAGGAGGGAAGTTCTTTTGTTTCAGTACATTTTTATAAATGCAAATGCTTCTGCAAATGTATAGAACTGTATTGGAGTTGATTTCGTTCTGTGTTATGGGCTCTGTGTGCTAATAGGGCATCATGTAATGATGGTGATTGGGTCGACTGTCAAGAGATATTTAAGCATACTGTATTCTATGGGTTGTGCTGATCCATGAGGTCCAAGCAACAGCTTCTTGTGCCATGTCACCAACTGCTTTTGAATTTCCTTGACGTTCAAAAGAGCTGCGTCATATAAGAACATAAGAAGAGCCCTGCTGGATCAGGCCAAAGGCCCATCTAGTCCAGCTTCCTGTATCACACAGTGGCCCCACCAGATGCCTCAGGGAGCAGACAGCCAACAAGATAACTGTTTCCTGCTGCCACTCCCCTGCACCTGGCACAGAGAAAACCTACTTCTAAAACCAGGAGGTTGCTTATGGCTTGTAACCTGTGATGGTCTTTTCTTCCATGAGTCTATCTTGGGATTCATGAATCATGACTTGGGCAGGGAAGACTAGTGTTCAAGAAACACAAGTCAATAGCCAACTTGGATGTAAACTAGTTGTGTGCTTTCCCAGATGCTTGCTAGTGCCTTCCAGGAGACCTGTTAAGATGAAGGATGGTGGGCAGGGGTTGCGAGGGAGGAGGCCATTGGCCAGCCCAGACTGGGAGGGTCGGGGATATTGGTGCTGAGTTGCGCCAATATCCGGTGCCCCTTCCCAGACTGGGCCGGCCTTACACAGCCTCCCCAGACCCATGCCAGCTCCAGAGCTGGCGTGCTTCTGAGGAGGCTCATTGGGTCCTGCACCGCTTCCCCCGCTTCCCCCTTCGCCCGAAGTGAGCCTGGGCTGCACCAGTGCAGCCTGCAATCGGCCGGCTGCCACATCTTAGACAGGATCAGGCTACTAGTGTGAGAGAAGGTGCTATAAAAAAAACCCAGAGCCCTTGTCTTCATCTTTTATGAAGGTTTATCAAATTAACTGCCCGGTTCTATGGGCTGGATCCACTGCCGGAACAAGAGTTTGGTCCTGGTATGGTGGCGGGGGGGGGGGAGTTGTTCTGTGGGCAGGGGGAGGGCTTTCCTGGGTGGACCAGTAGAGGGTGGGAGGCATGTCCGAGGTGGGAGGGGGTGTATCCCAGTACGAGCAATGTGTGCCGGAATGCTATCCCTTCCGGAGCCTTCTGACACGATCCCTTTCTCTTCTCATGCCAGCTATATGTAGCTGGTGCAGGTCCATGGAGACCCATAGGCAATCAGGAGGCTTATGGAGGGGTAAATCGGCCACTTGCAGCAGCACAGTGGTGGTAGTAGTAACCACCATCAGCAGCAGCAGCAGCACTATTTATATACTACCTTTTCTTGGTCATCAGCTTTCTCCTTTTACTTTAATTCAAAGGCGGTTTACATAGGCAGGCTTGCTAACCCCCAAGGGGTTTTTACAATAATACAAATGTTCTAATCTTGGAAAGAACCCTTCATTCCAGGTGGTTTCCTTCACAGTCCGGCCTCTCTCTGGCATTCACCTCCCATGCTTCAACTGCGACTGCAGCTTTCTCTCTCTCACACAGAGACTCTGCAGCTTGTCAGTGGCATATCAACAGCACATGGATACTTCTGGGCATCCCGAACTGCCGTCCTCAGATCTTTGGGCATATGAGGTGGCCGCTCTGCCAACTGAGCCAGACCTCCTGCCTGGTAAGTGTCTTTAGATGGTAAGCATCTTTATTGATTCCCCTGGGGGGGGGGGGTGAGCTTGTTCAACCCCTTTGATGTGGAACTCTTGCCCTGGGGAGAGGTGGGAGCCCTGGGGGCCTGCTACTGTGGCTTACAATAACAGGTTCACCTGGTGCCTAAAAAACTAATAGTGATAGCACCAGAGGGACACTTCCATAATTTGGGTGCCACCAGAGAAAAGACCCTTTTTCTGGTAGCCACCTGCCTAACTTCAAGAGGCACCTGGAGTATATGCCCAAATTGTCCTTTATCAAGGAAAGTGATGTTTTTCTGATTCCTGTCCCCTGAAAAGTTTCTCCTCTATCTTTGTTTTGGAGAGATTTGGGGAATACTTTAACACTGTTACACACCTGTACATAAGAGCTCTTCAGGTTTCAGTTCTCCAGAAACTATTTTATTTTTTTGCATTTGGGTGAGTGTGGGTGCATCTTAGTTCTATTGCACAAGCATTTAAATGGCTGCCACTGAACATAAAACCACACGGTGTGATTTCTCCTCCATCCCCACCCCATAGCTGCTTATGCAGATGGTAAATGCTGCAGAAGGTGTTTTGAGTTTCAGCTATTCTATAATAAACGCAACCAGATCCACTGTGAAATTAAATACTCTATTAAACAAGTTTTATTTTTAAAGAGGAAACTGTTATAGTCAGTTTACTAACAGTCCTTTCTAAAGCCAGTGCAGTATAGTCTATTGCCGAATAAAAGGAATACAGCACGTGGCAAACAGGGAAGAGCGTTCAGCAAAGCCTCATTCGGGGAAAAGGGTCATTGCTCAGTGGTTGAGTACATGGCTTGCATACAGAAGATCTATTGTTCAATCCCTGGCATCTCCAAGTAGACTGTCGGAGAGCTGCCAGCACACCAAGCTGATAAGTTACAGAGCCTCTGTGGGGGAGTGGAACTGCAGCTGCAGCACTTGAGTGGCAGTCAAGGTTGCCTGTCAGCTGAAGCATGGTGAGGCGAACGCCACAGAGAGAGAGAGAGAGAGAGAGAGAGAGAGAGAGAGAGAGAGAGAGAGAGAGAGAGAGAGAGAGCTGGACTGTGCAAGAAACCATCTAGAATGAAGGGTTCTACGAAAGATTAGAACGTTAATATATTGTAAAAACCTCACGGGGTTTAGAAAGCCTGCCCATGTAAACCGCCTTTGAATTAAAGTCAGAGGAGAAATCCGATGACCAAAGAAAAGGCGGTATATAAATACTGGTTTATTTTATAATTATTTATTAGGGGGTCTAGCAGCGTAGCTAGCCCGCTTCGGGGGGGGGTGGCACCCATTTGAAACCTCCTGTGATATCACATGCCCCACCCTTCTGGCGGGTTTTCCTGCAAAAAAACTGCCCCCCAGGCGTTTTTCTGCTGGAAAATGGCCACTAGGCGCCTGGGCGGTCAGGGGGGGACTCCTTTTCCTCCCGCTGCACCAAAAAAATGTTTTTTTTCAGGTGCATGTGCACTCCCCCTGGCGGCTTGTGCACCCCCCTTGATGCCCGGGTGCGGTCCGCCCCCCATTCCTACACTACTGAATAAGCTGTCACAGTGTAAGGCAGTTTCATGTCGCACCTCTGTGGCTTTGTGGGTGTAACTATGGACAGGACTCTCTCTTCAGGAGCCACGTGCCTAAGGTCAGTAGGTGGTGGCACCTGGAGAAGGACCTCTGATGAAGATCTTGATTGACAGGTAGGTTCTCAGGGGAGGAAGTTGGAATAACTGCATTTGACCCGCAACGAAAGGCCTATGGACCTGCCTGAAGAGGGGCTGTAGCTGTAGCTGTAGCAGAGCACATGTTGTGCTTACGACAGGTCTCAAGATTAGGAATGGGACATTCTCCTGTTGGAAATCCTGAAAGCTGCTGCCAGTCAGTGTAGACAATACTGGCTAGATGGACCAGTTGTCTGACTCAGCAGACAGTGCAACGAGGAGCTTCATGTGCAACGAGGAGGTTTATGACTCCTTGGTGTAAGGACGATTCCAATCATCATCATCATCATCATCATCATCATCATCTAGAGTATTTTCATCTGCGAATTCTGAAGCATCAGAGTTACAACCCACCCACATTCCCCCAATAGTGATGCTGATTTGTTTCCCTGCCCCCTGCCCTCCCCGTTTGATCCTTCTTGGGTGGCACACCTCACACTGTGAAAACTGTGACTCTCAAAACACCACATTTGGAGTTAAAACGGTGCAGGAATGCAAGAGGGAGCGTGGTCCTTTTTGTTTTTATCCCTTTGCAGCTACGCTCAAATCCTTGCCAAATCCTTTTTCGCCTTAACAATATGCCAGTATCAAAGTGGACCATGCTTCTCTTTGCAAAAACCACCATCCTTCTACTAATGACTGAGCGATGCTTGTTTTAAAACTCCCTTGGACTAATAAAAAGCTGTTTAATCGGCTTGGGGTTAAACAGGGTTCAGGCTCAATAAGTACAGGAGCTAAGAGGAACTAAAAACTCTGCTTAACGAGCAAACGTGCTGTACATTTTGTGAAAAAAAAGGCTATCAAAGCTGCAAGTTTATGAGATCTCAATTAAAGCAATTTGCTGTTAATTTAAAATATACCCTAGATGCTCAGATGTTGAATTAAACATACTGGGGGAGCTGAGATTTTTTCCTTCAAATTATTATTTTACAAGAATTCATTGTCTTTGTACCTCCATGTTAGATTCATTTTACATAATAAGGATAAGCTTAAAAAATCAAGTAGGTATTCAACATCATAGCTGAATTTTAAGGTCATGCAACCAGAGTAATCCTACTTATGTTTGGAAGCATGGACATGTTAGGGAGGCCTTTTCTACTGAGCTTCTCCGAGACAAGGTAGTTATCTCTGAAGAGTAGTAGACCACAGATTCACGGGTGGCAGAAGACCTGTTGTCAGGCTGCTATTGGGCATGCTCTAAGACACACATGTCACATGAGCATACGGGGAAATCTCGTCTGTCCCTGCAGAAGAGCCCTCTTAACAGATGCTCAACGGGTGCCCTAATGCTATTTTGGGGCTCCCTCAACCCACTAGCCTGAGCAGTTGCAGTAACTGTTGGGGGAGTCCGCTTGACCAGAGGCCTGCGGGCAATCTCTGGGCCTCCCCTTTAAATAGTCAAAGATAGCACAAGGAGTCCTAGGGCTCAGTCCAGCCCAACTCAGGCACAGTTGAGGCCCAATTGTGGTACAATGTGGTACAATTGGGGCCCAAAATAGGACCGAGTTAGGCTGCAACTGTGCCTGAGTTAGGCAGGAGGCAAGAGCAGTGGGCCAGGATCGAGGCAAAACTTACCGCAGAGGCAGGCCGGCCCCTGTGGGGAGCTGTCAGTCTTGTGGAAGCGAAGAGCCCCCTCCTCAGCCCGTCTGCGTGCACCTACCACAGCTGCTGCAGCGGTCGCAGCAGATGGGCAGCCACAGGTGGGCCTGCAGGCACTGGGCGTGCGACAGTCAGCTGAAGGGCAGAGGTTGTGCCAGTGCCAGCTGCCCCAGGGCACCCTGGGCATTAGCCACCTGCCGCAGGGGGGAGTGCCACTGCCCTCCCTCCTGCAGACTGCGATGCCACCCCCAAGCCACGGTGAGGCTGCACGTGGGAGTCATGGGGGGGTTAGCGGGGGAGAGAAGGGAAGGAGGGGGTGGGAACGGCACGCACAAGGGGGGTCTCATGAGGTCTGGAACCGCCTCCGCCATGACATGCCCGTGCGCTGCCTGAAGCCCTGGGCCACCAGGGCCGTGGCTATGCCCACAAAGAAGGCATCCTGGTATGCCTTCTGATCCGTGCCCAGGCCAAGACCGAGAGATGCCTTGGGCTTGTCTGCTGTGAGCGGGAAGGGCTCACGCAGCTCATCACTCCCCAGATGGGGCAACGTAGGCGCCTTGCGGCAGGCACTCTGGCGGGGTGGGGGGTGCCAGCGTCCATCATCAGGGAGTGGGAGGGGAGGCAGGCACACAGGCAGGCGGACAGGGGGTGCTGGGGAGGGACACGGGTGGGTCAGAAACAGACAGACAACAAGGCTGGTGGGAGAGGGATACAGGGAGAGGGGTCTGCAGAGACCAATAGGGACACAGGGGTCACTTCGCAGATGGAGGCAATGCAGGAACGGGCGCCTCTCATGCAGACGGACCGAGGGCGGAAACGGACGCTGTTGACGGGCGGACTGAGGGCGGAAACGGACGCCGTTGACGGGCGGACTGAGGGTGGAAACGGACACCGTTGACGGGCAGACACGGACGCCGTTGACGGGCGGACCGAGGGTGGGTGAGAGCCCCGGTTGCTGAAAGGGCTCTTCACGGACGTGGCGGACGTGCGCCATGTCGCCTGTCACTGTTTGCCTGCCTGAGAGGCCCCCCAACTCCCCCCTCCCCTCTGAGCCCTGAGGGTCTGGCAGCCCCCCTGCTGTGTTCTCCCTGGGCTGGCTGTGGCAGGCCCTGGCTGGGATTCATGCAGGGCCTTGTGTGCTGGGTTCTGTCTCTGTGTGTGTGGGGCAGTGCTTGTGTAACATTGGGGTCATGGTGTTCAAGGGGCCTTTGCCCAAGGGGCATCTTTATTGTTCTGGAACATTGGCAGGGATGGCCAGGCGAGGCTGCCAGGGGTAGGCACAGCAGCCACTCTGAATGTAGCAGCAGCAGCAGCAGCTGAGGAGGATTGCAGGGCAGGCTCCCAGACCTCTGGCAGCATCGAGGCAGACGACCATGGGGCAACCAGACTGCGGGCCCAGGGGTGCTCCCCGGACGGTTGGTGGTAGTGGGCATTCCTGGGGGGACGAACAACTTGGGGGTGTTCCATGGCAGCTGCTGTGTGGTGGCAATCACCATTGAAGGAATGCCAGTGTGCCCGTTGCAAAGGCCTGCAGGGAGAGTAATCACACACAGCCGAGTGGTGTGAGACACAGAGCCTGGTCTGCGCTGCTTCCCTGGGTGTAAGGTGAGCATGATCCTGTAAGGAAAAGGGGTCAAAGAGAGAGACAACAACACAACTTGGGGGTCACAACCATGGCAATCCTAGCAATACTGACCTGTCAGTAGACCCTGTGGAGAAAAGAGGGGGGGGAACAGCTGGTGTCTACATATGGGTTACAGTTCCACACCCATGGCATTGTGTGCTCACATTAATACAGGCAGCTATGAGATAAGACATTGGTACAGAGACATTTCATAACAGGCATTGCAGGCAGCTATGAGACATGACATTGGTAAAGAGGCATATCATGGCAGGCTATGCAGGCAGCTATGAGACAAGACATTGGTAAAGAGGCATATCATGGCAGGCATTGCAGGCAGCTATGAGACATGACATTGGTAAAGAGGCATATCATGGCAGGCATTGCAGGCAGCTATGAGACATGACATTGGTAAAGAGGCATATCATGGCAGGCATTGCAGGCAGACATTGGTAAAGAGGCATATCATGGCAGGCATTGCAGGCAGACATTGGTAAAGAGGCATATCATGGCAGGCATTGCAGGCAGACATTGGTAAAGAGGCATATCATGGCAGGCATTGCAGGCAGCTATGAGACATGACATTGGTAAAGAGGCATATCATGGCAGGCATTGCAGGCAGACATTGGTAAAGAGGCATATCATGGCAGGCATTGCAGGCAGACATTGGTAAAGAGGCATATCATGGCAGGCATTGCAGGCAGACATGAGACAAGACATTGGTAAAGAGGCATATCATGGCAGGCTATGCAGGCAGCTATGAGACATGACATTGGTATAGAGGCATGTATCCTACCTATATTTCTCTATGCTAAGAGGCAGAAGTCAGACCACATGTCAGCACAAACCCTGCTCTTACCTGCACTTACCTACTGGTGTTGTTGCCTGTGGGGGGGGGGGAGAGGGGCTGGGAGAAAGACATGGGTTAGCAAACACTTGCATGGAGAGAGCTGCCCAGGCACAGGAGTAAACAGTTTGGCCACAGGCAGAACAGCCCTCTCTGCCCTAGAGGGGGCAGAGAGGAGAGAGGTGAAGAGAAGAGAGAAGAGGGGTGTTAGAAAAGTTTTCAAAGTCCCACTTTGTGGCTGCTGGGGGACAGAACCCCACGCCACGTGCTCAGAGAGAGAAAGAGAGAGAGTGAGTGGAGGGCTGGGGCTGGGCTTTTGTGGGAAAGAGGCTGGGTGGGGCTGGGTGCTGATAGGGTAACTATTTGGGTCCGTGTCCAGAGTTAGGCCACAACTGTTCGGTCCTAACTCAGGCCCAACTTGGGCCCAGGGTGTTAGAACTTTTCAGGAGAGGGCTGGTGTGGGTAAGGTAAAATGGCTCCTATGGGTCTCCTCACATTTGGGTCCACCCTTTTTGCTGGCCCAAATTTTGGGCCTGAGTTGGGCTCGAGGGGGCGTGTCAGGGGCTCTCCAGCGTCTGGAACCAGACCAAATTTCGTAACTGCCCCTGTCACACCCCCGACACGCCCCCGACACGCCCAGTTTTAGGCTGCAATTGTGCCTGAATTGTGCAGTTGTGCCTGAATTGTGCCGGAACCCAATTCAGTCACAATTGCAGCCCAACTCAGGCACAATTCAGGCACAACTCGGGCCTAAAGCACTTGGGCTGCAATTGTGCCTGAATTGTACCGCAGTTGCCTTGGCCTGGACCGGGCTGCTAGAGTCCCACATGCTCACCACAATCACAGCAAAGGAGGAAAAGCTAGAAACACTAAGCATGTCATCCATTTGACTGCACAGGAGACATCAAAGGTAGAGGAGGTGTGTGGAGAATGGTCAGGGTGGTCCACGGCCAAGGCCATCCATCCTTCTCTGCCGAGGTGAGCTCACCTGCTGAGACGAGCGCTGCAGGGACCATAGGGCGAAAGTTCCAAGGGTCGGAGACAGCCGAGTGGTGTGAGACACAGAGCCTGGTCTGCGCTGCTTCCCTGGGTGTAAGGTGAGCATGATCCTGTAAGGAAAAGGGGTCAAAGAGAGAGACAACAACACAACTTGGGGGTCACAACCATGGCAATCCTAGCAATACTGACCTGTCAGTAGACCCTGTGGAGAAAAGAGGGGGGGAACAGCTGGTGTCTACATATGGGTTACAGTTCCACACCCATGGCATTGTGTGCTCACATTAATACAGGCAGCTATGAGATAAGACATTGGTACAGAGACATTTCATAACAGGCATTGCAGGCAGCTATGAGACATGACATTGGTAAAGAGGCATATCATGGCAGGCTATGCAGGCAGCTATGAGACAAGACATTGGTAAAGAGGCATATCATGGCAGGCATTGCAGGCAGCTATGAGACATGACATTGGTAAAGAGGCATATCATGGCAGGCATTGCAGGCAGCTATGAGACATGACATTGGTAAAGAGGCATATCATGGCAGGCATTGCAGGCAGACATTGGTAAAGAGGCATATCATGGCAGGCATTGCAGGCAGACATTGGTAAAGAGGCATATCATGGCAGGCATTGCAGGCAGACATTGGTAAAGAGGCATATCATGGCAGGCATTGCAGGCAGCTATGAGACATGACATTGGTAAAGAGGCATATCATGGCAGGCATTGCAGGCAGACATTGGTAAAGAGGCATATCATGGCAGGCATTGCAGGCAGACATTGGTAAAGAGGCATATCATGGCAGGCATTGCAGGCAGACATGAGACAAGACATTGGTAAAGAGGCATATCATGGCAGGCTATGCAGGCAGCTATGAGACATGACATTGGTATAGAGGCATGTATCCTACCTATATTTCTCTATGCTAAGAGGCAGAAGTCAGACCACATGTCAGCACAAACCCTGCTCTTACCTGCACTTACCTACTGGTGTTGTTGCCTGTGGGGGGGGGGGAGAGGGGCTGGGAGAAAGACATGGGTTAGCAAACACTTGCATGGAGAGAGCTGCCCAGGCACAGGAGTAAACAGTTTGGCCACAGGCAGAACAGCCCTCTCTGCCCTAGAGGGGGCAGAGAGGAGAGAGGTGAAGAGAAGAGAGAAGAGGGGTGTTAGAAAAGTTTTCAAAGTCCCACTTTGTGGCTGCTGGGGGACAGAACCCCACGCCACGTGCTCAGAGAGAGAAAGAGAGAGAGTGAGTGGAGGGCTGGGGCTGGGCTTTTGTGGGAAAGAGGCTGGGTGGGGCTGGGTGCTGATAGGGTAACTATTTGGGTCCGTGTCCAGAGTTAGGCCACAACTGTTCGGTCCTAACTCAGGCCCAACTTGGGCCCAGGGTGTTAGAACTTTTCAGGAGAGGGCTGGTGTGGGTAAGGTAAAATGGCTCCTATGGGTCTCCTCACATTTGGGTCCACCCTTTTTGCTGGCCCAAATTTTGGGCCTGAGTTGGGCTCGAGGGGGCGTGTCAGGGGCTCTCCAGCGTCTGGAACCAGACCAAATTTCGTAACCGCCCCTGTCACACCCCCGACACGCCCCCGACACGCCCAGTTTTAGGCTGCAATTGTGCCTGAATTGTGCAGTTGTGCCTGAATTGTGCCGGAACCCAATTCAGTCACAATTGCAGCCCAACTCAGGCACAATTCAGGCACAACTCGGGCCTAAAGCACTTGGGCTGCAATTGTGCCTGAATTGTACCGCAGTTGCCTTGGCCTGGACCGGGCTGCTAGAGTCCCACATGCTCACCACAATCACAGCAAAGGAGGAAAAGCTAGAAACGCTAAGCATGTCATCCATTTGACTGCACAGGAGACATCAAAGGTAGAGGAGGTGTGTGGAGAATGGTCAGGGTGGTCCACGGCCAAGGCCATCCATCCTTCTCTGCCGAGGTGAGCTCACCTGCTGAGACGAGCGCTGCAGGGACCATAGGGCGAAAGTTCCAAGGGTCGGAGACCTCCTGATTCAAAGCTGGGGAGAAAGGCAGGAAAGGGCTTGACAAGCAAACCCAGCAGGGCTAGACAGCAGCCTGAGTTGGTTCCAGAGAGGGAGGGAAGCAAGGCAAGGAAGCGGAGATTGTTTTCCCAGGGCAAGAGTTCCTTGAGAGGTGGTGCTGGAGCTGCAGATGGCAGTTGTTTTGGAGGACAAGGTGGGAGGAGACCAGGAAAGGCTGGAAAGAGAAAAAAGACTGCTAACAGCCTGCTGGCTCTTTGTTTCTCCTGATGAGGTCCATAGAATTGGCCAAAACATAGTGGTTCCTATGTGGTGTGTGCTTTCCTGGAACCTTTTTTTACAGCTATTTTAAATGTTTTTAATCTTGTTTTTAAAACATGTGTTTTTAAACTTTTTTCTGGTTTTAAATCAGTTTGTAAAGGAACGTATATATTTTTTGGAATTTTATGACACATGGCTTTTATTCCTGGTTTTAAACCTAAGACTTTGTATATTTGTGCTGGCCATGAAAGTTTTAGACTGTTTTTAAAAGTCTGATCCCTGCCCTGGGTGTTGGCTGGCACAGGCGTTCCTAGGGAGCAGAGGGAATGGGACTGCGCTTGATGATGCAGCACCAGCAGGTAGTTGAGAATTTCACGAGCAAGAACAGACAGGCAAACAGCAAGCAGGAGGGGTCTGTGACCCTGCGGTTTATCACCAAAACTCCCCCAGGGAACCTCGTAAGTATTGTGGGAGAAGGCAGCATCAAGGAGCTTTCCTTGGTTTCGTGATGGTCCATCCTCGGCTTGAGATGGGAGCCTCTCTCGTTCTGCACCAGGCAGAGGGGTGTGGCAGAATCCTCCGGATTGCCTTGCCCTTGCCTGCTCTGGATGAGGCCTGTGCCTGGATTCTCCTGCAACACTTGACTACATTTACAATGAGGTTGGAGAGGGAAGCTATGGTTGAAGGCCCCTCTTGTGGGTTGCTACTGTGTTGCGGGGGGGGGGGGGGCGGCTGCTCTGAAAAATCAAATATCTGGCCTTTTCTCCAAGGCCTGTGGGACCTGGGGCTTCCTGGCCCTCCGCCTTAGCAATAGGCCAGTAGTCAACTGGTATTACCAGCATTTTCTTACCTCACAGGGCTGTTGTTATGCATATGCAGTGTTTGGAGAACTCTAAAAGCACTGTACAAATGTTGATTATTATCATGATTGTTTTTTAGTGTCCAGGCAGTGTAGACAATACTGGCCCAGACAGGATTAATTAACACTAAGGCAGCTTCATCTGTTCCTTTGGAACATTTGCTACTCCAGTTGATGCTTCCCCAGGGTCCGTGTCTGAGGATTTCTCAGTCCAACTTAAAAGTGACATCAGGCAGGATTAAAAAAAAAACCCCAAACTAACCTCATTTGAGGATTCCAAATCCTCAGCTTCACGTTAAAATTAGGTCCTTGCAGCTACATGTACCATGCAAATATATCACTGCTGTGCAATCTGGACCATGGCTCCTTGGTGTGCAAACACTGTACAGAGGCGTCACTACGGTGGGGGCGGTACTGTAAGTTCCACTCAGTTCTACTCCCCAGTACGAAGGTGGCCCTGCCCCCTCGCCGTCGGAGCCATTCAGTGCGGTGAAGGAAACTCCCTGCCCGTTGCCTTCGCCACACTGAATGGCTCCGACGGCGAGGGGCCAGGGGCCAGGGAGTAGAACTGTGTGGAACTTACAGTACCGCCCCCACCGTATGCATGTACTGAGGCAATCTGGTTTAAATGTGACACTGGGCATGTGAAATGCACCACCAATGAGTTTCCTTGTACACTCAGTGTCAGGTTTAAATCGGGCCACTGTACCTTTTCAGGGCCAAGAACACAACCTTACCCCATTTTCCATCTTCCAGTTTCAATCCTTTCCAGTTTCAACTTCAGGTTTATTCAGATCTTTGGGTCTGGAATCTTTGTGAGGTAAAGACATAAACACCAATTTACCAAAGGAAGGAAAGCGGACCCGGGAAACTACAGGCCAGTCAGCCTAACATCTGTTCCAGGGAAGATGGTGGAAAGCCTCATCAAAGATAAAATCGGAAAACATATAGAAGAACAAGCTTTGCTGAGGGAGAGTCAGCATGGCTTCTGCAAGGGTAAGTCTTGCCTCACAAACTTTTTAGAATTCTTTGAAAAAGTCAACAGGCATGTGGATGCAGGAGAACCCTTGAATATTATATATCTGGATTTTCAGAAGGCGTTTGACATGGTCCCTCATCAAAGGCTCCTGAAAAATTCCATAGTCAGGGAATAAGGGGGCAAGTCCTCCAATGGATTAGGAACTGATTGAAGACCAGGAAACAGCGAGTGGGAGTCAATGGGCAATTTTCACAATGGCAAGAGGTGAAAAGCGGTGTGCCCCAAGGATCGATCTTGGGACCAGTGCTTTTCAACTCGTTCATAAATGACCTGGAGTTGGGGATAAGCAGCAAGGTGGCCAAGTTTGCAGACAACACTAAACTTTTCCGGGTGGTGAAGACCAGCAGGGATTGTGGAGAGCTCCAGAAGGATCTCTCCAAACTGGGAGAATGGGCACCAAAATGGCAGATGTGCTTCAATGTAAGTAAGTGCAAAGTGATGAACATTGGGGCAAGAAATCAAAACTTCATATACACGCTAATGGTTTCCGAGTTGTCTGTGACGTATCAGGAGAGAGATCTTGGGGTGCTGGTGGACAGGTCGATGAAAGTGTCGACCCAGTGTGCGGCAGCTGTAAAGAAGGCCAATTCCATGCTTGGGATCATTAAAAAAAGGATTGAGAATAAAACGGCCAATATTATTATGCCGTTGTACAAATCGATGGTAAGGCCGCATCTGGAGTATTGCGTCCAGTTCTGGTCACTGCATCTCAAAAAGGATATAGTGGAACTGGAAAAGGTACAGAAGAGAGCGACCAAAATGATTAGTGGGCTGGGGCATCTCCCTTATGAGGAAAGGCTACAGCGTTTGGGGCTCTTCAGTCTAGAAAAAAGGCGGTTGAGGGGGGACATGATTGAGACGTATAAAATTATGCATGGGATGGAGAGAAGTTCTTTTCCCTCTCACACAACAGTAGAACTAGGGGACATCCACTCAAATTGAGTGGAGGGAGTATTAAAACAAACAAAAGAAAATATTTCTTTATCCAGCATGTAATTGGTTTGTGGAACTCCTTGCCTCAGGATGTGGTGATGGCATCTGGCCTGGATGCCTTTAAAAGGGGATTGGAGAGATTTATGGAGGAAAAGTCCATCACAGCTTACAAGCCATGATGGGGATAAGCAACCTCCTGGTTGTAGGAGTAGGTTTTCTTTGTGGTAGGTGCAAGGGAGTGGCGACAGGATACAGGTATTGTTGTCTTGTGTGCTCCCTGAGGCATCTGGTGGGGCCACTGTGTGATACAGAAAGCTGGACTAGATGGGCCTTTGGCCTGATCTAGCAGGGCTCTTCTTATGTTCTTAATTGTGACTAAAAATGAAAATAGCTAACTCTGGAGCTTCTTAAACACACACACACACACACACACACACACACACACACACTCTCTTTAAATAAATGGTTGTTGTAGTAGTGACCATTTTGGTCTTTTATGAAAATTTCAGTGGGTTTTAAATAGACATGCTCTTCAGAACTCAGGAATTCCTGGACTTTGTTTTGTAAAGATAAGACTTTTAATGATCACAGTTATGGTTTCTTTCTGATCTTTGAGAATGTTGAGCATTTTCAGCGATTTAATCACAGTTCTGTCTAACAATCCCCAGCATTTCATCCCTTCATTTTTCATCCAGGAATCTCTAGTGAATGCCATCTGCTCTTGGTACATCCTGGGAGACTGGGGAGTGACTATGTCACATCAGGGCTGAGAAAAAATTAAAACAAATGGTCGCTCCAATGAAGAAGATTCAAGTCGGGTGAGCAGAAAAATTGAAACCTATTTTCACATTTACAATTCTTCATTGTTCAGTGACCAACGACAGCAAAGAAGGCCATATCAGCCACTTTGTGTTTAAAAAATTAAATGGAATTAGCTCAGCTGATTTAACCTTGAAGAATAACCATCAAGTCCAAAGAACTGGCAATTATTGTTTTCCTTCATTGGTTTTAGTGGTAGGAAACAAGGCATGTTAGATAAGGCCTTGAAGCTTTGCTTAAAAACCCATTTGGCTTGCACAAGTGGAGTCCCATGAAATTCACAGGATATTTCTCTCTTTGCAAGCCTTTCTTTGGCAAAGGGGAGCTGCAACCCTCCTTCACTATCAAAGTGGTTGTGTGCGTGGGGGGGAGCATTTGACTTTGAGTGTACTCACTTCCACCATCCAACTGGAACTATTTCAAACACAAATCGTGTTACCAAGTGTGCTTTTCAGACATGCAGTAGCCTGCACAGATGAGAGAAGTCTATTTTATGTACTCCGACCCTGTGCAGTTGCCAATAGAACAGCTCAATGGCTCGGCAGGAGAAGATAAAGGAGGCGAGGGTGAAGGTGCAACAAACAAACCCTTGACTGTGTGGATAATTTACAAGACATTCATGGGGGGGGGTTAGCCCACCACTTCCTCCCCTGCATGAGAGCCAAGGGCTTGTACCTGTGCAGTGTGGTGTGCTGCTGGGTTACATACATAAGAACATAAGAAGAGCCCTGCTGGATCAGGCCAAAGGCCCATCTAGTCCAACTTCCTGTATCTCACAGTGGCCCCACCAGATGCCTCCGAGAGCACACAGCCAACAAGATAACCTGTTTCCTGCTGCCACTCCCTTGCACCTGGCACTGAGAAAACCTACTTCTAAAGCCAGGAGGTTGCTGATGGCTTGTAAGCTGTGATGGTCTTTTCCTCCATGAATCTATCCAAACCCCTTTTAAAGGCATCTAGAAGCTGCCATCGACACATCCTGTGGCAAGGAGTTCCACAGATGAACAACACGCTGGGTGAAGACATATTTTCTTTTGTCCGTTCTATCCTTTCTGAGGATAGAGGCAAGGGAGTAAAGGTCTCTGAGTAAGGTCTCTATTACTTGTAGAGACCTACTACCTGTGCTTCAATGATGGGGGAATGATTGGGAGCCCTTAATGAAATCCGCAAGCTGAACTACCCAATTCCCTCCAATGTTAGCCAGATCATGTCTCCCTGAAGCCCAAATACAGTAAGTAGACCATTACAAAACGTAGGGGAGCAGGGCTCCATCTAATCCCCCCCCCCAGTTTGACCACTGCCTCCTCCTAACATACCTGACCACATTTGTCCATCTTTGATCTTCTCCTTTGCAAAATACCCGGCCACAAGTCTCTTAGCACTCCTGTCACAGCCATGCCTCAGCCTGAGATGGCCAAACCTGAAGCTGGGAATATGCACAGGACATTCATCACCCACGTCTTTGGAGCCTTTTGCCAACAATCCATCGTCACCTAAGGCGGCCGCCTCAGTACACCCAATTAATGGGCCACCCCTGGCACCCGTAGCAGTTTCCTCCAAGGGACCCTGGGAATGGTAGCATAGCGAAGATGCTCAAAATTCTCCCCCAAGATCCCAGCCCCTCTCACAGAACTATAGTTTCAAGAATTCCCTGGGAAATTAAGGGAACTGTTACCTGGGAGTAAGACCCCTTTAAATCAGCAGGACGTAATTCTGAGTCAAGATGCATATGACAGACCACGCATCTGTGGTATAGATGTGCCCTTTTCAAAAGTGTCCTTCTCTGTGGTTGTTCCGGGAGTCCAGCTCTTACTGAACGTGCAGGTTAAAACTGTGCAACCGTTTGGCTAAGCACGAGTGCCGTTCACGGCAAAATGAGGCTGTGTAATGTACGCATGACTGGCATGCAGCTATATGACTGGAATACCTGGCAGCTGTTCTGCAAGCTGGAAAAAAAAAAATCCTGGCGGCCTTTCAACAATGGTGCTTATGCTGTGTTCTATGGATACACTGGAGTCAGCACGTCGAAACTATAGGGAGCAGGTCATGGCTAGCCGGAAAAATTAAATGGAAAGAAAACAATAACAATGCTACAGTGACTGGGCCACATATGCAGGAAACTGCAAGCGGGGTGGGGTGGACACCACCAAGCAGGGGCTGATGTGCTCCTGGATCCAGTCTCAGCTGACTAGCTGCCCATTATCACATCACTCAGGGCAGGTCCATCCATGAGACCGACTGGGCCAGTTGCCTTAGGCCGTGGAATGGTGGATGGTGCCTCTACTGCTTCTCTTCTTCCTCCCGCTTCCTGGATCAGAAATGAAGGAGTCGGACTTAGACCTGGAAGATCCAGGTTCAAATCCCCGCTCAGCCATGAAGCTTCCTGGGTGACCTTGGGCCAGTCACTATCTCTCAGCCCCACCTACCTCACAGGGTTGTTGTGAGGACAAAAAGGAGGGGAGGAAATATGTACACCACTCTGAGCTCCTTGGAGGAAGGGCAATATAAAAAATGTGAAAAATAAATAAAAAAAATAAAATCTGTTCTGCCCCCCTCTTCCTTCTTCAGTCCAGAAGTGGGAGGGACAGCCGTTGCCACATCAGCAGCTTTTCAGCCAGCTCTGCCTTGACTTTGTATAAGACAAAGGACTGGTACCGTCTGCCACAGGCTGTGAGGTTGAAACAGGCAATGCATAACCGGAGGCTGAGATCTAAGCATGTGAGCGCCCAGGGTGTGTACAAGCAAGTGTGTACTCCTGCCTCAGAGCACAGAAGAAAATATATGTGTGCAACATTAGCCCTTACATCTGGCCAGCAGTATCTGGGTTGGCTCTGGATTGGCTAGGCTCATATGCTCCAACTGCCCCTATTGGCCAGGGATGCTCTCTGTTTTCTGCTATCTGTCCCTCATTTGCCAATGCCTTTGTTTCACCAAGGTGGCTTACGGGGGGGGGGGAGGGGGTCTGAGGGCACATGATACAGTCACCTTGCTGGAGTTAAGCAGGCCTAGGTCTGGGCAGGGCCTGGCGCTTAACCACCTGGGGACCCTCTGCAAGCCCTGTGGGTTCCGGGATGATGGAAGAAAGGGAAATGTAAATACAGGCAATACGTAAATTGAGGGGAAATGCTATGACAGCTTTGTTTTTTAAAATGTTGTTAGTGCACAAACATGCGCACCAACAGTGGTGGAACAAGGGTGGAGCGAAGGCAAGTAGTTCTGCAAGACTCCGTTACACTGGAGTCAGCGGCCCCTCCCCCTTGCTGTTGGAGCCATTCCAGCAGCAACAGGGGAGTGTCCTGCGTGTTGCCTTTGCTGCCAGAATGGCTCCAACAGCAAGGGGGAGGGGCCGCTGACTCCAGTGTAACGGAGTCTTGCAGAACTACTTGCCTTCCCTCCACCCTTGTTACGCCTCTGCGCACCAATACTCTTCCCATTTTATCCCCCTCCCCTGGACTATAGATCTTAAATTCATGGTGTGATTAAACATTGTAGTAACCTTACTTTTTAAAAAAGAAAATCAGAGCCATGCCTTCTGCCCCTGCCTGCTACACAGAGCAGTACTGTACTTTCTGTGTGCTGCAGCTGACCCCTCCTAGCGTACTGCCTGCACCCACAATATGGGGGAATGTGAGACTTCTGCCTGGGGGAATTGATCGCTCCGGGAACCTCCTTCAGGGTGCGCTGCCTCTGAAGGTCCAACTTCAGGGTTCTTCAGGTAGAGGGGCTCCTGGCTGTCAGGCTCTAGCTCTATCATAGGCTTAGGCCTGGTCTGGATCCACCCTACTGTGGCTCATCTGTTGGCTCCACCCATCTGTTGGCTCCTCCCTTTTTGAGTCAGAATCCTGAACACAGCTTGAGCTTGGAGTCATGACACCAGAGTCCGTCCTTCCACTCACAGCACACTTCACTTCCACCCCGCTTCTTCACTCCCATTCCAAAAGTCATCATTGTTCCAGTTTAAAAACAAAACAGACCCCAGAACAGAGCGAACCCTGTAGCCCAGCCTCTCCTCTTCTCCACACAATTCATGTCTCCAGCAGTTCCTCTGTCCACTGCTCCTCCATAATAGATAGCACAATTAAGTCTTTTCTCTTCTAGCCTGGACAATAAAAACTGTGTCAAAACAAGTTGACAGTTTCCGTAGAAAAGGGAACAAAAGTCCACAAATAAAGGTTTAAGCATGCGCGTGCGTGCGTGCGTGCATGCGCGCGCGCACGCACGCACACACACACACACACACACACACACACACACAGAGGTTTTCCAGAAGCAGGAAATGTTTACCTTATGAGACGGAATACAGATCCAGTATCCAAGTGGAGGATAAGAAGAATTCTCAATCTCAAAGATATTCATGGTTATGAATGGAACGTTGTGCTGTTTTTTAGCTTGCTTTTAACTTTCGTGTTTATAGTTTTTAACTTGCTTTTTAAACATAAATATTTGATTTTTACATGACTTTTAATCCTGTTTTGAAGTTTCAATCCTACTACAATTCTCAATTGCTTCTCTGACTGGTTGAAAGTGATATGCTGCCAGTGATAGAAAAGAGCACGATTGTAACTGCTGCAGGCTTTAATTGGCTCCATCAATTAAAACTGTGGTTCAATCATTAAAAGGTACTGTTTTAATTGGTGGGAGCTAATTTTAATTGATAAGGGCATCTATCTAAGGACACAATCTAAGGGCACAAGAACATGAATAATATATTTAAAGGAACCAAGCTGGATCAGGCCAAAATTCCATCTAGCCCAACATCCTGATTCTCACAGTGGCCAAGCAGATGCCTCCAGGAGACAAGTTCAAATCCCCGCTCAGCCATGAAGCCTCCAGGGTGAACCTTGGGCCAGTCACTATCTCTCAACCTCACCTACCTCACAGGGTTGTTGTGAGGACAAAAGGAGGGATCGAACCACCCTGATCTTCTTGGAGGAAGGGCGATATAAAAATGTGAAACTAAATTCCTCTTGTTGCTCCCCAGAATGGGATGCAGGGGCATAGAGCCTCTGAACACAGCTTTATTCAGCTATCATGGCTAATAGACAATAATTGACCTCTCCTTCTCCATGCATTTGTGTAATCCCCCTTTAAATTCCTCTCAGCTTGTAACCAGCACCAAACATTGTGGCAGTGAATTCTATAAATAACCTATTTATTGAGTGAAGAAGTGTTTCCTTGGTTATTTTCCAAGGCTATTTGAGTCTGGTGCATTACTGTCAGTCTGGCATCAGCATGTGGTATATTCAGGCCAATGCTGGGGGTCCAGCACATCCCGCACCTTCAGAGAACCTACTGTTCCTAGTAGAGCTACTAATACCTACAATCCCACACCGGCCGTCTGAGATCTCAGTTTTGTTGTTGGACCCCTGGCATTCCACTGCAATGCTACATCAGGGGGCTGGGCCAGAACATTCAGAACAAGGTGTGTGTCTCTCCACTCTACCTGGTTTGGTTAGGCCAGGACAGAGGATGGGCAAAATGCCTTCTGCCTACACCTAGCCTAGTACATGATGAAAAACAGATAGAGCATACATCGTATGATTGTATTGGTGGTAAGCAGCATACAGAATATACAAACACAGAAGATGAGCTTCAAGAGAACATGAATTGTCAAAGAATTCTGAATATCTGTTCATATAAAATAACAATAACCTACAAATAACAATATGGCCATGGATGATTTAACAGAGAGAGAGAGAGAGAGAGAGAGAGAGAGAGAGAGAGAGAGAGAGAGAGAGAGAGAGAGCCCAGACTGCAAAGGATACCATCTGGAATGCAGTTGTTCATGAAAGATTGAACATTTATATATATTATTGTAAAGCCCCCCATTAGGGGAGCTAGGAAAGCCCGCCCATGTAAACTGCCATGAACATAAGAACATAAGAAGAGCCCTGCTGGATCAGGCCAAAGGCCCATCTAGTCCAGCTTCCTGTATCACACAGTGGCCCCACCAGATGCCTCAGGGAGCACAAGACAACAAGATACCTGTGTCCAGTCGCCACTCCCTTGCACCTGGCACAGAGAAAACCACTCCTACAACCAGGAGGTTGCTTTTCCCCATCATGGCATTAAAGTCAGAGGAGAAATCCAATGACCAAGAAAGGCAGTACATAAACACTGTATATTACTATTACTATTACTATTACTATTACTATTACTATTACTATTACTATTACTATTACTATTACTATTACTATTATTTTATCCAAGGGTGGTCTACTGTACATCAGTGTCATTCTTCCCCTCCCCCCAAAAACTACACCAAGAACACTCAGATTTTGCACCACATAATATATTGTTTGCTTTATGCAAATTAAGATTGAATTGTGCAAATGTATGCTCTTTCCTTGTCCTGCACATATTTAACATTCCCTTAAATTAGACAAATCTATGCTATTTTTATTGAACACATGTTCTACTATTTGTATAACTCTTTAAAAACAAAGTATGTAAATTGTGGGGTAGGGGATTTACTATTCAGGTAGAGCATGACACTTAAAAAACATGTGGCTCATGGTTATTTAAATATTTCCAGACTGCAACCAGGGATGTGGATCAAGTCTCCGACTCCAAGTCTCGAATCAAGTCCCAAATCTCTGGGTCCAAGTTTCAAGTCAAGTCCCAAGTCTTAGCCCCCAAGTACCGAGTCTTTGGTTGCAAGTTGTGAGTCCCTATCTATTTAATGGGGAAAACGGGTTTAAACCAGAATAAAATTGGACTTGTCGTAAAAGGCTCCAAGTCTCGAGTTGAGTCAAGTCTTTTAAAATTGCCGAGTCAAGTCCAAGTCAAGACATTGACGCAACGTAAGTCCAACTCAAGACCAAGTCTACATCACTGACTGCAACCATAGACAACTTCTGTACCATGGAAAGCTACATGTTACACGATGGTCAGTTTAATTCAAAGTCTAAGAATATAAGAAGAGCCCTTCTGGATCAGGCCAAGAGCCCATCTAGTCCAGCTTCCTGTATCTCACCCGTATCGTGTTGCTAGTCCCTTGCATCTGGCATTCAGCGATAGCACCTCTAAAACCCAGAGGTATAGTCTGCAGAAGTGATTTTATTTGATATGAAAAGAAGCAATTAGGATTGTAACATGATCTGGGGTGTGAGTGATGAATGTCTTTATTTTGATAGAGATCCCATATTGACTTTGTGGAGGAAGGGCTTGTATATAATTTTTCTATATCGTGAGCATAAGGAAACCTCATTTTCTTCCCAGAAACATGCTAGGCTGGACCATTTCTGTCCCACAATGTGAAAAGTACATTTCCCCCCAAGTTAACAAGTCATTTATTTTAGCAGCATTCATCTTGTTTTCCTAAATAGATGTCAATGCCTGGATTATTAATTTTTTGGCCATTGAGTTCTATCTGGGAAGTGAGGAGGCTCATTTGTAAAACCTGTCAGTGAAAAAGTGGCTTCTGAATGTCTAGCATAATTTCCCAGCAATATACACATGATCCCTAAATGGGCCCAGGGACACTTTGTGTGACACTCTCCAATAAATCTGCTTCAAATCTGCATGGAATTCACTGGATTTCGTCCGAGTTGTCCATTAAAAAGTGCTCCAGATAATCAATCACAGTATTTCCAATAGGAACCTTGCTGGGATTTGATTCGAAAGGAAACCGTAAATGAACAAATGATTTGGTGCTAATAAAATCCCAGATTCTTCTTGTATTTCATTGCATTAATCAAAACCTTACGGTTTTGAGATGTATTTCAGATAATTAATTGGTTGCTAGAGGGGGCATCCATTACAGCGATATTTATATCACAAACAAATATGCTTTTAATACATGATAGTTAATACAAGCCAGGCTGGTGACAAACAGTTTCATTAGTTACAACAATTTTCCCCCTTCCTCCGATTGTATGTATCACTCTGAGATACTTTGAGAATATATACCATACACCTTGTGGTATACCTTGATATACCTTGTTTATCAGCATAAACTTAGACATAGATGCATTGGGTGACAAGTCGCAATCTTGCAGCCACAATTGCTGATGTATATAAATAAAATATTGTAGACAACCTCCATTCCCAGAGTTCTCTTGCATATCAATTTGTCCAAGAAACAGAACCCAGGAGTGGGCAAGATAAAGGAAGGAATATGCTCAGAAATGTCAGCTTCATTCACAATGGTTGGAGTCACCGCAACTGCCATTTACTCTATGACAGCGCAATCCTCTGTAACCTTGCACCGGTGTAACAGTAGATGCACCGGTGTAAGTGCATTTATGCCAGTGTAAGTGCACTTACACCAGTGCATCTTCTGTTACAGCGGTGCATCTACTGTTACACCGGTGCAAGGTTACACAGGATTACGCTGTGAGAAAGGTAAAACATTGCACTTTAACAAGAGAATGAGAGTAAATTTTCTCAGTCTTTAAGCAAACAATTCCCCTGGAATAACAGCAGTGTATTGGTTGAGAGGGCAGCCTGCTCCCCTAGTGCCAGCTAAAGACTAAAGAAGACGACGACTCTATGATGGGAAAAGTCACCAAGTGACGACAAGTTCCTTGTCATTATCCCATCATGAAACGTTCTTGCAAGTAAAGTAGTATGTATATTTTCATGGCTTGTTACAATAGAAAGTGAGACAATTCTTATGGGATTTCCAGCCATGTATCGTTCTTTATTGAGGAGATAAAGTTGATCTTAAACTTGCCTTAAACTTGGGCAGGCAAGCAAAAACTTTAAAACGTCCGCTTAACGTTTCCTCCCGAAACGCATGTTTCTCCCGGGTGCTGCTTCTGAAGAGGTCCCGAAGTGCCGGGAGGAAACGTTAAGCAGAGGTTTTAAAGTTTTTGCTTGCCTGCCCAAGTTTAAGTTTAAGGCAAGTTTAAGATCAACTTTATCTCCTCAATAAAGAACGATACATGGCTGGAAATCCCATAAGAATTGTCTCACGTTCTTGCAAGTGTGCTTCTAAGCAGTCAATCTGTACAGTATTTATTAACCATGTTCAGAAAAAGGTTTGCTTTTATCGTTTGGGGTGTAGGGAGGTTACAAACTGCATTTACAAGGTGCACTGCCAGCACAAACACTTTCTACATGCTCTTTTTAGTGGTATAAGGGCTCAGTCCAGCCTAACTCAGGCACAGTTGAGGCCCAATTGTGGCCCAATTGTGGCCCAAACTAGGACCAAGTTAGGCTGCAACTGTGCCTGAGTTAGGCTGGAGGCAACAGCATTGGGCCAGGATCGCGGCAAAACTTACCGCAGAGGCAGGCAGGCTCCTGTGGGGAGCTGTCAGTCTTGTGGAAGCGAAGAGCCCCCTCCTCAGCCCGTCTGCGTGCACCTACCACAGCTGCTGCAGCGGTCGCAGCAGATGGGCAGCCACAGGCGGGCCTGCAGGCACTGGGCGTGCGACAGTCAGCTGAAGGGCAGAGGTTGTGCCAGTGCCAGCTGCCCCAGGGGGGAGTGCGACCCTGGGCATCAGCCACCTGCCGCAGGGGGGAGTGCGACTGCCCTCCCTCCTGCAGACTGCGATGCCACCCCCAAGCCACGGTGAGGCTGCACGTGGGAGTCATGGGGGGGTGAGCGGGGGAGAGAAGGGAAGGAGGGGGTGGGAACGGCACGCACAAGGGGGGGTCTCATGAGGTCTGGAACCGCCTCCGCCAGGACATGCCCGTGCGCTGCCTGAAGCCCTGGGCCTCAAGGGCCGTGGCAATGCCCACAAAGAAGGCATCCCAGCATGTCTTCTGCTCCGTGCCCCGGCCAAGACCGAGAGATGCCGTGGGCTTGTCTGCTGCGAGCGGGAAGGGCTCACGCAGCTCATCACACCCCCAGATGGGGCAACGTCGGCACCTTGCGGCAGGCGCTCTGGCGGCATGGGGGGTGCCAGCGTCCATCATCAGGGAGTGGGAGGGGAGGCAGGCACACTGACAGGGGGTGCTGGGGAGGGGCACGGGTGGGTCAGAAACAGACAGACAACACGGCTGGTGGGAGAGGGATACAGGGAGAGGGGTCTGCAGAGACCGATAGGGGCACAGGGGGCACTTCGCAGATGGAGGCAATGCAGGAACGGGCGCCTCTCATGCAGACGGACCGAGGGCGGACACGGACGCCGTTGATGGGCGGAAACGGACGCCGGTGATGGGCGGACAGAGGGCGGAAACGGACGCCGGTGATGGGCGGACCGAGGGTGGGTGAGAGCCCCGGTTGCTGAAAGGGCTCTTCACGGACGTGGCGGACGTGCGCCACAGTGCCCGTCAGTGTTTGCCTGCCTGACAGCCCCCCCAACTCCCCCCTCCCCTCTGGTCCCAGAGGGTCCGGCAGCCCCCCTGCTGTGTTCTCCCAGGGATGGCTGTGGCGGACCCTGGCTGGGATTCATGCAGAGGCTTGTGTGCTGGGGCCTGCCTGTGTGGGTGTGTGGGGCAGTGCTTGTGCAACATTGGGGACATGTGTTTCCAGGGGCATCTTTATTGTTCTGGAACAGTGGCAGAGATGGCCGGGCGTGGCTGCCAGGGGTAGGCACAGCAGCCTCTAGGACCACAGCAGCAGCAGCAGCCGAGCCCCATGGACCTGGAGATGCGGGCTCTTCCCCTGTGGAACCACGGCCTGCTCCATAGAAAGGGGAGGGACAGCAAGTAGGCAGCCAGGGCGGTGGGGCAGCAGCAGCAGCTGAGGTGGGTTGCAGGGCAGGCTCCCAGACCTCTCTGGCAGCATCAAGGCAGGTGACCGTGGGGCAACCAGACTGCAGGCCCAGGGGTGCTCCCCGGACGGTTTGTGGTAGTGGGCATTCCTGGGGGGACGAACAACATGGGGGTGTTCCATGGCAGCTGCTGCGTGGTAGCAATCGCCATTGAAGAGGAGCCAGTGTGCCAGTTGCAAAGGTCTGCAGGGAGAGAAATCAAACACAGCTGAGCGGTGTGAGACACATAGCCTGGTCTGCGCTCCTTCCCTGGGTGTACGGTGAGCATGATCCTGTAAGGGAAAGGGGTCAAAGAGAGAGACAACAACACAACTTGGGGGTCACAACCATGGCAATCCTAGCAATACTGACCTGTCGGTAGACCCTGTGGAGAAAAGAGGGGGGGGGGGGAACAGCTGGTGTCTACATATGGGTTACAGTTCCACACTCATGGCATTGTGTGCTCACATTAATACAGGCAGCTATGAGACAAGACATTGGTATAGAGGCATATCATGGCAGGCTATGCAGGCAGCTATGAGACAAGACATTGGTATAGAGGCATGTATCCTACCTATATTTCTCTATGCAAAGAGGCAGACGTCAGACCACATGTCAGCACAAACCCTGCACTTACCTGCTGGTGTTGTTGCCTGTATGGGGGGGGGAGAGAGGGGCTGGGAGAAAGACATGGGTTAGCAAACACTTGCATGGAGACAGCTGCCCAGGCACAGCAGTAAACAGTTTGGCCACAGGCAGAACAGCCCTCTCTGCCCTAGAGGGGGGCAGAGAGGAGAGAGGAGAAGAGAGAAGTGGGGTGTTAGAAAAGTTTTCAAAGTCCCACTTTGTGGCTGCTGGGGGACAGAACCCCACGCCACGTGCTCAGAGAGAGAGAGAGAGAGAGTGGAGGGCTGGGGCTGGGCTTTTGTGGGAAAGAGGCTGGGTGGGGCTGGGTGCTGATAGGGTAACTATTTGGGTCCATGTCCAGAGTTAGGCCACACCTGTTCGGTCCTAACTCAGGCCCAACTCGGGCCCAGGGTGTTAGAACTTTTCAGGAGAGGGCTGGTGTGGGTAAGGTAAAATGGCTCCTATGGGTCTCCTCACATTTGGGTCCACCCTTTTTGCTGGCTCAAATTTTGGGCCTGAGTTGGGCTCGAGGGGGCGTGTCAGTGGCTCTCCAGTGTCTGGAACCGGACCAAAATTCGTAACCGCCCCCGTCACACCCCCGACACGCCCCCAACACACCCACTTTTAGGCTGCAATTGTGCCTGAATTGTGCAATTGTGCCTGAATTGTACCGCAGTTGCCTTGGGCTGGACCGGGCTGCAATTCAGTCACAATTGCAGCCCAACTCAGGCACAATTCAGGCACAACTCAGGCCTAAAGCACTTGGGCTGCAATTGTGCCTGAATTGTACCGCAGTTGCCTTGGGCTGGACCGGGCTGTTAATGTTCAGAAAGCATCCAAAGCCTGTATTTTCCCCCAAGGCGATTTTGTGGTTTCTGCCTCTGTACTCATTCTGCAAACCCTATTATCTGGGTGTGTCATTGATTTAAACAGTGGTGCTGTGCATGACCACAAATACGGCCATGTTAATTTCAGCTACTTTTAAAATAAACTGGAGGAAATAGAAAGGCTTCAAGACCGAATATTCTCTTCACTGCTTCCTGCAGACTCATTTTTTTTTCCTGGTCACATTGTCTTTCTGCCAAGAATTGCTGTTCTTCAGTATCCCATGTTGCAAACAAGTTTCCAAGCTTCATTGAAAGCCCTCCAGATTTGTCTAGAACAGGGCACAGCTAGATTCACCAACCCATTCTGTCTGGTATACTGGGCGACTTGCTTTTTTCCCTTGCTTCTGTTGCCTGAGTGTAAGTATGTTACATTGTGCTCTGTGTGGGTTGGGATTAAAGTTTTCCGTTTATGAATGCAGCCTTGGCTGAGCTTATTGGAATTAGTATGCTGAAATTCAGAGCAGAGATAGTCACTAAGTACCAGTCAGTTCCATGCTTTCCTGAATTTGGACCTGGCTTGCGATTGTCTACTGTGGTGTCAGAGGCCTGCCTGCCAATCTTCTCATTCAAAAATGTCATTTGGCGCAAAGTAGAGGGCCAGCAAGGAGGGCTTAGATGCTCATTCCACCAGCGCTCACATTCCACCAGCTCTCACATTCCACCAGCGCTCACATATCACTGAGGATTAGTTGCAGAAGATCATCTTCTTCTTTTTCTTCATACTTGCCAGTCTCCAAAATTTCATATACCATCTTCTCCCATTAGAACTCCCAATCCTTTAGGTCTTTTACAGCACAAGCCTATGCATGTCTCATCAGATATAATCCTGTGCCTATCTACTCGGAAGTAAGTCCCATTCTGTTCAATGGGCCTTACTCCCAGATAAGTGGTATAGACTTTTAGGCTTAGCCAATTTGCTGAGATAGTATAAATTGCTTTTAAATTAATTTATTTTAGATTTTTGCTATGGCTGATTGTGTTTTGCAGATTTGCAGTTTTAAATATTGATTGCTTTATGCTACTTTATATTGCTGCTTAAACTTGTATTTTCCATTGTTAGCTGCCTTGGGGGCTGCTTGTGTGGCAGAAAGGCAGGGTCTGAGATGAAGAAATACGTAAATGCAGATTTATGGAGGAACAGTCCATCACAGCTTACAAGCCATGATGGGGATAAACAACCTCCTGGTTGTAGGAGAAGGTTTTCTCTGTGCCAGGTGCAAGGGAGTGACTACAGGAACAGGCTATCTTGTTGGCTGTGTGCTCCCTGAGGTATCTGGTGGGGCCACTGTGTGATACAGGAAGCTGGACTAGATGGGCCTTTGGCCTGATCCAGCGGGGCTCTTCTTATATTCTTATGTTCATTGTTCATGTCCCGTCCTCAGATCCTCCTCCATCAAAAGTTCTTGGAAGTCTCTGTGAAGAGCTTCATGTCATTCTGGGAATACGTAGGGGAGATTGTCCCAGGAACTTGCCTACAACTTGGATAGTGGTACTAACAATTTATGAAGCTGCTTTATAGTGATTTTTTTTTTAAAAAAAATATATTTATTTGCCTTTCAACCCTTCCAGGATCTCAAGGTGGCTTACATAACAGAATAAAACCACACAATAAAATAATCCATAGTAATGTTTTTTTTAAAAACAGCCAATATTAGAGCAACAACCCTAGTTAAAAGCAAGACAAAATACAATCATGTTAAGACCACCATAGAAGGCCACAAGGAGAAGGGCACTCCTAAGTTCAAGGGGGAAGAGTATTTCAAAAGCAGCTTTTCATAATCGAAAACACCCTATCGCAGGTCACCACTAGCCAGACATCAAATGATCATGGCGCCCATAGGAGGGCCACCTGAGATGATCTAATGGGACACACAGAGGAGGAGAATGTCCTTCAAGGACCTGGGTCCTAAACCACATAAGGCTTTATAGGTCATTACAAGTCCTTTGAATTGTACTTGGAAACTGAGAGGCAGTCAATGCACTCAATGCAGGTGGATAAATAGGAGCGCTACATTGTCTGAGGAGGCAACCATTTTTTTTGGGGGGGGGGGTCTCATGGCAGAGCTGCCACTGGATAGAACCCTAGAGACAGACTGCCAGATTAGATGGACTTTTGGTCCAGCAAGACAGCTCTCATGTCCTCAAGAACTTGGGCTCATTAGAGATCACTTCCTTCGCTGACCTTCCTCGCAATGACTAAGCTCCAGTGACTATCATCTGTTCATTGTCCTACAATATCAAAGGGTCCTCTTAGTTCTGATCTCACAGATAAGAGTCCCAGAGAGTTCCTCAAGCCTATGCTTGAAAATATTTGAGGAACACTGTAGATTCCTTTTTATTTCAGCTGGCTATTAGTGATGCCAAGGTTAAGCCTGATTCATTTGTTTTATTCATTTTAATGGGCTATTCAACATAGTGTGTGTGTGTGTGTGTGTGTGTGTGTGTGTGTGTGTGTGTGTGTGTGTGTGTGTGTGTGTGTGTGTGTGTGTGTGTGTGTGTGTGTGTGTGTGTGTGTGTGTTTAAATGTCTTACTGGCCACTCTGAGCCTTCGGGATGGGTTAAGCAAGAAAATGTAAATAACTAACTAAATCATCATACTCATTAATCTTTGAGCAATACAATCAATTCTAATACAACAGTGAGGTTGGAAATGTCAGCTCTAATTAAAAAATAGTCAAGTTTAAATTTGACCGCGCCGATTATTCATCATGAGATGTGCTCATTAGATGTTGGTTTTCACATAGAACAAATGAGCCCAACTTTCAGTGAAAATGCCGGAACACTTGTTCACAGGATCCCAGGTCTTCTGTGTCCCCCCCCCCCCTTTTACAGAATGATGAGTGGGAAAAATGAGTCTCTCTTCCATTGGCGTAGCATAACAAAGCAAGGGCAGTCAAAAGAACCTCAGACTTTAATGCTCATACTCTCTGCTTGTGCACAACAGTGTGCTAAGAAAAAATGCCAGTGTGGCACAATCAATCAATCAATCAATCAATCAATAATAGCCCAATCCTGTCCAGAGTTGGGCTGCCAGCTGGAGCGTGTTGTGACAGTGGAACACACATCCGCTGTCGCAAAATGGCCTCCAACAGTGTGCCTAGCGCTCCATCGGTGGCCATTTTGGGTGTGCTGCCACAAGAGGCGGGTTCCCGCAGCACCCAGTGGAGCTGGTAAGGCAGCAGTGAGGTGGGGTGGGTGGAGTAGGCAGGAAGGGAGTGAAACTGGGCAGGGAGGGGGAGGAACGGGGACAGGGAGACTGCCTGAGGGGGTGGATTCAGCGGCAATTGCTCAGATTTGCACCAGCTACAGTGCTGCTGTAGGTCTGAGGAGACCCATTGCAGAAATAATTCCTGATTATTCTCCTTATTCCCCCCTTCCCCCGCTGGATACAGTGAGCTCATTTTCAACACAGCTGCATTGGCAGGGGGAAGGATAGGATTGGACCCATCAGGAGCTAGATGTGCGTGAGAGCCCAAAGCACAGCCCCTACCACAAAAGACCCTGCCCTCTCTGTCTATAAATCATTCACTTTTGGCTATGCCAGCCCCCCCAATCCTGCTGTCTCTTTCACTCCTGATCCAGAGAACTATCTGTCCTCACAGCAGACTCAACCAAAGGGTGACTCATGCAAACATGCAGAGGGTATCAATGGGTGAACACTTCCCTAACAGAGAAGCATTCGGGTTGTGTTTTTTTTTTTTTTTTTTTAGTTTTGCTAGTAATTCCTCAGTAAAACCTCATTTAAAAAAATCTGGAAAAACCTGGAGTGGGGGATGAGCGGAGCATATTGCATCATGCTGCCAGTCTGTCATGCCCTTACAAAGCCCCCCCTCCCAATTCCTTAGCTTTAAGAAGAAAGACCTCCTGGTTTTAGAAGTAGGTTTTCTCTGTGCCAGGTGCAAGGGAGTGACAACGGGAAACAGGTTATCTTGTTGTCTTGTGCTCCCTGAGGCATCTGGTGGGGCCACTGTGAGATACAGGAAGCTGGACTAGATGGGCCTTTGGCCTGATCCAGCAGGGCTCTTCTTATGTTCTTAAAGAAGGGATAAACACTGTTAGGGAAAGCTTGCAAAAGACAGAAGATGCCCTACTAGTGAGTTTAACTAGAAATGCCTTACCTCAGAGTGCTTGTGAGGGTCACTTCTTTAGCCTCCCAAATTTATAGGGAGACGGAGCAAACTCAAATCCCATACTCCTTGGTGGGAAATAATGACAGACTGGGGAGCAAGGGATCGCTAGGTTCCACTGTAGTGTCTCGTGAGTGAGTCAAATTGGTAGACAGGAACTATTGATTTCATTCTCCCTGATCTGAACAATGATTCCCAACTAAGGAGCGGCCCGAAAGCACTCCCTACTACCCGTTACCCACTTGATCTTCTCAAAGCTAAGGATTTAAAATATTACACTAGGAGGGAATGGACTGGCAGGGAAAGCTGGCTAGCAGTGGGGGGTGGAAGTGAACACTACATCAAAACCAGACCCAACTTCAAAGACTCAGCTCCACATGTGGACCAACTTTTCAAACTGGGGGAATTTACAATTCAAACTCCCTCAACAGTTAATTCACCAACAGAAATATGCTGGCTCCACTGAATGTAGTTCTTACACTCTAAGGCCCCAAGCCTATTGGTGCCTAGCGCAGATGGAATGAGCTTTTGGGGGCTGCTAGGCACTTTCAGGCTCTCGCAAAAGGCAACACACGGGAGCGCATGGGCTGACTCTGCGCACCAATGGACTCCAGGATGCCCGCTGGCCTTGGTAAGTGCGAGAAGGGGGTAGGAGGGAGACAGGGGTGGGCTGAACGAAACAGTAAAGGAGTGGGGAAGAGGTTGGATTGAGACTGAGAAGGGGGCGGGTTTGGTGGCAGTGGCATCCGCCAAGCACAACCCCCCTTCCCTGGCTTGATCCGCCTTCATGGAGACTCACGGACTTGTGCCAGCAATATCACTGGTGCAGGTCTGAGAAGATCCACCAGGCCAGCAAGGGCTTACCCCAAGGCAAGGGAACTCCAAGGAGTCCTCTGGAGGCTGAAACTCTCCTGCAGGATGCAGCTGGCACCATGTTGGCACTGCTGCATTGCTGCAAAGGGAGTTATGGTGCTGGACTGGGCTGCCCCTCTCTAAAAGTAAACCATTCTGTCTGGGAGATTGCCTTTTGTCTCCCACTTAAAAAAAAAAGATACACTACACGAACAGTTTGGGTTTCAAAAAGTACAGCTCTCTTTTCATATGGACTCTCTGAAATGAAACTGGATTAATAAATCTCGTGGCTTCATTCTCCTCTTCAAGTTGAATCATGGAAATAATTAGAAAGGGTCTCCTAGCTTCTCAGTTTCAAGATTTCATTATGATCTCCCTAATCTCCTTGTGTAGGTGGTAGCAGATGATTACTCAAAGCTCAGTAAAGTTTCTCTTCCCTGCCTCAATAATAATGAGTCCTAGGAAAAATATACATATATATAAAAGCAAGTCTATGGTTCTCTGTGGCTTCCAATCTGTTCCTCGTTTTATAATGTCTTTTCATGAATCTTCCATTTTTTTAAAAAAACATCAACGTTTACATTTTGATTTTGCTCCCATATCTCTCATAACCTTTCTAAGTTGTCAATACACAGCAATTCCTTTTTCAGAAGATTGGGATAAAAGCTCTGCTATACATTTAGAACATGAAGTTCTTCACTTACAATGATGTAGCTGGGAGATTATGAAGCACTGACGATACCTCACAAAATCATAGAAATATGTTCTGCAGGATTGTATGACAGGTAGCAGTGGAGTCTCCTTCTCAGTGCTGGTCACTGGTCAGATGATCCCAGGTTTAGCCAGCACCTAGGTCTGATGGACATGATGTCAGGAAGAGTACTGCTGGATCAGGCCAGAGGCCCATCTGGTCCAGCTTCCTGTATCTCACAGTGGCCCCACCAGATGCCTCTGAGAACACACAGCCAACAAGATAACGTGTTTCCTGTTGTCACTCCCTTGCACCTGGCATACAAAGAAAACCTATTTCTAAAACAGGGAGCTTGTAACCTGTGATGGGCTTTTCAGTCCCCTTTTAATGGCATCTAGGCCAGGTGCCATCACCACACCCTGTGGTAAGGAGTCCCAACAGATTAATTACGCACTGGGTGAAGAAATATTTTCTTTTGTCTGTTCTTACTCTCCCTCCACTCAATTTTAATGCATGTCCCATGGTTCTGGTGTTGTGTGAGAGGGAAAAGAACTTCCCTATATCCACTCTCTCCTTCCCATGCATAATTTTATATGTCTCAGGGCCCAATCCTATCCAACGTTCCAGTGCTGATGCAGCCATGCAAATGGAGTGTGTGCTGCATTCTGTGGTGGGGAAGCAGTCATGGAGGTCTCCTAAAGGAAAGGGAACATTTGTTCCCTTACCTAGGGGTTGCATTGTGACTGCATCAGCATTAGAAAATTGGATAGGATTGGGCCCTCAATCATGCCCCCCTCAGGTGCCTTTTTTCTAGACTGAAGAGTCCCAAACACTGTAGCCTTTCCTCATAAGGGAAGTGCCCTAGCCCACTAATCACTGGCGTTGACAGGGGGAAGCGGGGGGGCGGCCGCCGAGGGGCGTCGCGCGTCTAGGGGTGACGCGCGATCACCCCCCACTTATAGTTTCGAGCTGAAGGTGGGCCCGCCCGCCCTCCCCTGTGTCCGTTTGGCTCCAAAATGAGCCGAAAACGGAGCGGGGAGGGCGCTCTGCTCCTGCGCGTGACGTCACGCACGGGGGCGGAGCCTCCCCTTAAGGGCGACGCGCGCCCCCGCTCTGGGGTGACGCGCGTCGTCGCGACGTGACTGCCACTAATCATTTTGGTCGCTCTCTTCTGCACCTTTTCCAATTCAACTACTGTACAGGTGGGCCCCCATATCCACGGATTCGCTATCCACGGTTTCATTCATCCATGGATTATGGGGACCCCCCCCCCCCGGCTTTTACTTTTTTCCCAGTAAGCTTCGTTTCTTCCTTAAACTAACAGGAGAAGCAGCTTCTGGCTGCTTATTACAGGCAGGTAGAACAAGTCTAAGTCCTAGAGAGGCTCTGCAAGGTTAACATAAACCTTACAGAGCCTCTCTAGGACTTAGTCTAGTTCTACTTGCCTGCAATGGAGGCTGCTTCTCTGTTTGTTTTAAGGAAGAAACAAAGCTTGCTGAAAGAAAAATAAGAGCTGGGGGGGGCAAGCATGCCTGCCTGCATGGGAGGCAGGGCGGGGCCTCTCAGGAAACCATGGAGGGGGTGTTCGCTTCTATCCACGGTTTCAAGTATCCACGGAGGGGCCTGGAACATATCCCCAGCGGATATGGGGGGAGTACTGTATATACTTTTTGAGGTGTGGTGACCAGAACTGGACACAATACTCCAGATGTGGCCTTACCATTGATTTGTACAACGGCATAATAATATTGGCTGTTTTATTCTCAATCCCTTTTTTAATGATCCCGAGCATGGAATTAGCCTTTCCTCATAAGGGAGATGCCCCAGCCCACTAATCATTTTGGTCGCTCTCTTCTGCACCTTTTCCAGTTCCACTATATCCTTTTTGAGATGCAGTGACCAGAACTGGACGCAATACTCCATATGCGGCCTTACCATCGATTTGTACAACGGCAAAATAATATTGGCCATTTTATTCTCAATCCTTTTTTTAATGATCCCGAGCATGGAATTGGCCTTCTTCACAGCCACCTCACACTGGGTCGACACTTTTATCGACCTGTCCACCAGCACCCCAAGATCTCTCTCCTGATCCATCACAAACAGCTCAGAACCCATTAGTGTGTATGTGAAGTTTTGATTTCTTGCCCCAATGTGCATCACTTTACACTTACTTACATTGAAGCGCATCTGCCATTTTGCTGTCCATTCTCCCAGTTTGGGGGAGGGGTTAGGGTTGGGGCGACAGCCACTGAACCTAGAGATCATAATGATCATGATGACTTGGAGATCATGATGTCTTGGAGCTGCTGATAGATGTGCCCTCCACGAATGTGTCTAATCCCATTTGGAAGCCTTCTAAGGATGTACAGCTGCCATCCTAAGGTAGTGAGGCTTTCTTCGTCTTGTCTCTTTCATAGCTTAACTTCCTAACTCTACTGCTGCGGCTACATTTCCCTTTCAAACCTTCCTTTCCAGTTTGTTTTGTTTTTAAACCTGGGCGTAAGCTGACATCGATTATTTTCAAGTATGCTCCAAACACACAAAAACTAACTTTTCCAAAAGGAAAATTAGTAGGAAGGAGGAATGATACGTGATATCGGCTGACCCAGCTTCTTCCTGATTCCTGAAGTTTTCAATCAGAGTTATTTGCAATAATGGAAGGGAACCAATATAGTATCTACATTTTCCATGGTTTTTTTGCAATTAGACCAACCTGAATCACACACACACACACACACACACACGCCACCGCCACCGCCACCGCCACCGCCGTCTTCATTTAGGCAAACACCAGACTCTCGGGCTTAACCTAGCAAAGTCTTTACTGAAGATGAATGCAGCCAAACAGGGGCCTCATGTTGTCTCTTCTCTTTCTGGGTAATGTGTAGCAAATCCAAATATGTGACAAAAGAAGGTAATCTTATTCTAGTGGAAACAGCAGCCAGTGAAGGAACATGGGGCTGTGCAATCTCAGAGGATAGCACCAGAACACACATCTTGTTCTACGACTACCGGAGATGCAAAGGAAGATATGTCAGCCTGCTCTTTTCCATGGCAGTCACACATCTTGATACAGCAACAACCCATTCCCTGCTAACTTACTCGACTTCCATCCTGTCTGCAGGGGTGGTGTGACCAGGAGCCCCACCCCATGCCGATGCTACAGCTGCACTCTAGAGAAGGAAAAAGCTCCTTACGGTGCTTCTCTGATTTCGTCAAACCTGGAAGTGCAAGACTGATTGATTGCAAAGGATGGTGCAAATAAAGGGGCTCCTTCGTTCACGCTGTCCCTGTAAATAAAACCGGAAGTCCTGCACTCCTAGTTTTAAGGAAACTGATAGCCCAGTCCTATGCCAGCTTCCACCGATGGGACTGGGTTCCGCACTGTCAAAAATGTGCAATAAAGCACATTGCGATGAACAATAAAGCATGTGCAATAAAGTACATTGCGACAGTGTGGAGGTCTCTGCCAGTGAAGGAGCTGCGCCCACTGAAGGCAGGTGAGTTCCGTGCCGGCCGGCGGGGAGGTGGGAAGGCGGGAAGTAGGCATTTGGGGGCAGATTGGAGGGGGGATCAGGCCCAGGAGGGGGGCAGGCTTGGCAGAGGAGGCCTCCCCCAAATCCTATCCCCAGTCCCAGGCTTGAAAGCCTGACACAGGGCTGCTCAGAGTTGCACCGACCATTTTGCTGGCGCACCTCCAAGTAGCCTTATAGAGGCTGCTGGGACTCGACATGGGGGAAGGGGATGATCATCCCCTTCCCTCGAGGAGACCTCCAGCCCTGCGCTGGATGCAACAGAGCCTGCCCAGACACTGCTGCATCCGAGCATGGGACTTTGAACCAGATTGGGCTGTGAGTGAGGAGGGGAATGATCCACTTCTTGCTCGAGTAAGAAGGAAGCTGACCATTGTGGCTCACATCAGTGGTGGGCCGGAGGGAGACAGCAGTGGCAGCAGATTCCCAAATCCGCTGCCCCCTCAGACCTCTCTCAATCTTAGCTTTGCCTCATGGTTGGGCTGGCAGTGCCTATCTGTGCTGGGCAGCAGGCAAGGAGGGGTGATAAGTTTTCTGGCATGCAAATCTGTGAGTTTCTTAGCCATTGCCATTTTCTCATCTAGTAGCTGCTCATTCGAGCTCAGACAATGGGCCATTTTATTAAGCACCACAACACACAATGGAGACGCTTCTGAAATCCCCAAACAACCTGACTTCTAAATCCAACCTAGGTCAGTTTACTATATACTCTGCCGCCCTAGTATGGTGCATGAATCTTCTTCAGTTAGATGTGTAGCCTTTAGTGCCAACTGGGTTAACTGTCTCTTGAGTTCTCTGGCTGTGTGTTCAGTCCTAGTTTCGCTTCTCCAGTTCTACTATGAAGTTAGATCCATAGTACGGTATGTCTCCTTCCAGTAAGCAGTCATCATTTTTTAAAAAATGCTATACCACATCCATTCCTGCAGCACTCCAGTATGAATAAACCTGAAGGCCAAAGCTAATTTTTCACATTTTAGTTACCATGTAATTCACAGTTTGCATATCATTAGCATGAACACAGCACATCACCCTTTCATACTCCTATTCCATGAATGCCAATTCCAAATGTGAAAGAACTTCTAGCAAATCATGTAATGAGCTTAGCATAATTATGATGAGCAAAATCTGCCCCCCCCTTTTCCCCCACAGCTATTTCTGCCTTCCCACATGCTGGCATTGTACTCTGTGAGACATCTGTGAACGTAGCTTTCACAGTGCAGTGCATGGTTTTCACAGTGCGGATCCAAATCATTCTTGCACAGCGCATGAATGTTATTATCCACAATTGGCTTAAACAGTGGCACACCATGTTCATTTTACCCAGCACAGACAGATACCTTCCTAAGCAGTATAGAGCTGAATCACTACATTGAATGTGCAATCGGCTTCATGGTGGAGCAGCTTGGACTACCATTTGTCACTCCCCCCCCCCCCAGAGATCCAACTATTTTATTTATCAAATGTATATTCTGCCCTTCCTCTCTAAGGACTTTAGGGCAGTGGTTTTCAAACTTTTTAGCACCGCGACCCACTCTTTAAAATGTCACTCTATCGGGACCCACCTAGCTTTACAAGACTTTAAAAAAAGGTGATCTATAAATAAATAGAAGGAGCTCAGCTGCTTGCAGGGTAATTAGCAGCTATATTGGAAACTGCAGGAGCTCAGCTCTTTGAATGGCAGTTAGCAGGTATCTGATTTTTGAATAGCCTCAGAGCTTGTGGCAAGTACTGATCTGATCTTTCCATTACCTGGGAACCACCAGAAATCAGGTCGCGACCTACCAAGTGTGTCCTGACCCACAGTTTGAGAAACACTGCTTTAGGGCAATGCACATGGTTTTCTCTCTCTCCCCCCCCCTCCCAAAACGGTCTTCCTTTTATCCTCACTCGCTGACAGAGATTGAGTTGCCCCAGGTCACCCAGTGAGCTTCACAGCTAACTGGATTTGAACTCACATCTCATCCGTTCTAGTCTGGTATGCTTAGCTACTACACAACACTGGTTCTCCCCTAGTAGTCTCAAACCTGCCAAGTGCCCTTGTCTAATACTGCAAACAGGATGCTGGTCCAGCAGAACTTTGGTCTGATTAAGCAGCACTCTTGTGTCCTTATATTTTATAGCTGTTTTTAATGCTTCTTTATGCTTGTGCTGGAGGTTAATGATTTTGGCTGCTTCTGCAATGTTATTGCCACCCTGAGAGTCTTATTACTAAGGGGCAGCCTATACCTTTTCAACTAAATAAATATGCAGGGATTTTATTTCACAAAAATATTTATAACACACTCTTTGGGGTCAAATAGTTTTGACACAGCAACTAACAACAAATCAATATTAAAACAACAACAACTCCAAAGCCAATAATTAAAGCATAATTCAAATGGTCAAGCAAAACTAATTAATTAAACAGCAATAGGCTAAACAAAGACAAGAAACCAGCAACAAAACATAGCAAAAAGAATTCAGTAAAAATAATCAGGAGGGTAACACAACTCAGATAACCCCAAAGTCTCGCTGAAAGAATACAGCATTAGCCTGGCCTCAAATCCCAGCAGGCAATCAACAGAACAAACCTCCCCCTGGAGTTAAACGTTTATATGCTGTCTTTCTAAAAGAAAAAAAATGATTCAAATCAGCTTACAATGTAAAAATTAAAAACAAAATCCACAACAATTAACAGTCATACCCTACTGAGGGCTCACAACAGCAGATCTCGCGAGGTGTGCCAGGTGAGATCTGCCAGGATGAGGTGCCAGGTGAGATCTGTGCCAAAGTGCAAGGGACTGACAACAGGAAACAGGTTATCTTGTTGGCTGTGTGCTCCCTGAGGCATCTGGTGGGGCCACTGTGTGATACAGGAAGCTGGACTAGATGGGCCTTTGGCCTGATCCAGCAGGGCTCTTCTTATGTTCTTATGTTCTTATGTCCCAGTCCGGCGTCATAAAAGTTGTGCTGCTGTTGTGCACTGGGGGACCATGGACACAAATGGTCAGATGCCCCATGTCCATGTGTGTGCCAATGGCTCACCCAGGCCACACTGCAGCAGGTTAGGTGGTGGCAGGGGTGGGTCGTGGGCAGCTTGGAGGAGGATTGGGGAGGGGAGTGGGATGGGCAGGAGGAGGCCTGGGGGTAGGAGGGGGTGGATTTCAGCAGCATTTTTATTGTACATGCTGGAATCTTCATATCCCCCTTTTCCTGTCCC
This sequence comes from Plestiodon gilberti rubricaudatus, assembly GCA_026170595.1. Classification (NCBI taxonomy): domain Eukaryota; kingdom Metazoa; phylum Chordata; class Lepidosauria; order Squamata; family Scincidae; genus Plestiodon; species Plestiodon gilberti. The sequence goes on from JANXHW010000001.1 coordinate 11,679,268, forward strand.
GACATGCCCCCTGAAACTCCTCAGATTTACACCAGGTAAATAACTGGTGTAGGTCCGAGGAGACCTATTGGAGGTCAAGTGGTTTATGGTGAGGTTATGGTGACTGTCCACTTCCCTTGAGGAGACCTCCAGCCCAGCGCTGGATACAGTGGAGTCAGCCCCAGTTCAGGGCATTGGATAGGACTGGGCTGTGAATTTGGTAAAGGTATGGACCCAAAGTCTTGGTGCTACCGATGTTCTCTCCCAATCCAAGGGATTCCACCACCCATTTCGAAACACAAGGGCATTTTGTTGTTTATTTTAACTTAAATTGTTTTAATTAATTATTTTAATGTGTTTATTTATTTTAATGTGTTTATATGTATTTTAATATGTTGTAAGCCGCCTTGAGTGCCCTCGGGAGAAAGGCGGGCTATAGATTCTTTAAATAAATACATTTCCCCAAAGATCTAAGGAAGCTCTTAAAGAACAGGCAGGCTTATATGGAAGAAGGTGGTCCTTTATGTACTCTGGTCTCAGACCATTTGGGACTTTTAAAAGTCAACACTTTTCAAGGTAAATGTTCAGCAGTCAGGCTCAGAAACAAACTGGAAGTCAACAACATTGTTTTAAGATTGATATCATGAGTTCCCCAGAATAATTTGACAGCTGCATTTTTCACCAGAAGCAGTACAGTATCATTCATTTGAAAGTATTATTAAAAGTTTTTAAGTCATTTGAAATGTGCAATGCTACAACAACAACTCTTCCCTTCTTGGCACCATAACCAGCGTCAGTGGATGTCAACATTGGGCAGCTGCTGGGTCGTGGGGCCAACCAGTTGAGAGCCAGCGCTGCCATGTATGTCAAGGCAAAAGCGCTGTCTGTGCCAGACACAGTGGGCGCGATCTCTGAGCTGTCCGTGTCCTGCACCAATAGACCGTGAGCCTCAGAGTCACCTCCTGTGATGGTGCAAGGAGGAGCCTTGGGGCCATTTCTCAGTTGACATGGCCTACTGCTTTTCATTCCTCACTTGGTTTGCTCCATTTTCTCTCTCTACCAGCCTGGCAGACAAGGAGTCCTCCTAGGTCAGGTTACCTAAGGGTAGGCTTACCATATCCAAAGGGGGACAGGGTGCCTACACCTTTAACCATTGTAAAAAGAGGGAATTTGGGCAGGTGCAGCTTGTTGCACCCTTCCATTATGAGCTGCACCTGCCCAAATACCCTCTTTTTACAATGGTTAAAGGTGTAGGCACCCTGTGCCCCTTTGGATATGGTAAGCCTACCTAAGGGCCACCAAAAAGCCATAATCAAAACAAATCTGTTGAAGTAAAGCATTGATGAGGAATCCGAACTAGTGAGTACATAGCAGGCTTAAGGTTCTCCCTCCTATAAATATTTAGCATCACCAGTATAATATTTTTTATAGTGCTCAGAAGACTTTACATGCATTCTTATTATAATCCTTACAACCTTGCAAGGTAAGTGAATATTATGATCCCCATATTGCAGATTGGGGGATTAAGCTGAAAGGAAATAGCTTGACTAATAACCAATCCTTTCCCCTGCGATGTTATAGCATGCAGCTGCACCAATGGAGCATGTGCTGCGTGCTGTGGGGGGGGGGGGGCAACAAGAGGTAAGTAAAAATATTTTGATAGTATTTTGATATTGCCTTATCCCAGCAGTTCTCAACCGGTGGTACGTGTACCACCAGTGGTACATGAGGGAACCGGTGGTACACGTGGCACCTGCGGACACCCACCTCACATAATGGAGACCGCAAAGAGGCTCAGAAAACACTGGTAGGAGGCTTGACTTCAGCGCGCAGTTTTTGCACACTCGGAATGGCCCTCCCACCAGCCCGGAGCCTCTTACCAGCATTTTCTGAGCCTCTTTGTGGTCTCCAACCTGGAAATAAACGGCGATTACATCATCAATGTTACTTCCGGTGGTACTCCAGGGGTTGGGACCCGACAGAGGTGGTACATCTCAAGGGTTGAGAATTCCTTCCTTATGTAATAGGGCAAGACTTCCACATAAAGGAATCCTTCCCAATCTTCAATTCTGGATTAAGTCACAGTGTTAATTTGGCGTGTAAATAAGGTTCAACTTTATATTTATTTGCCATCATATTTCACACATACTGCATCTCACCGTAGATATTGTTAATGGGATATCCTTAGCTTTAGCATATGTAGACCCCAATACCATCCATTTCAGTAGAAGGGCTACTGCAGAAGTCTCTAGGACAGGGGTTCCCAAACTTTGTTGCCATTTGTACCCCCTGTCACGGTCCAGCACGGTCCAAGTACCGGAGGTTGCTGCAGTTGGCCAGCGAGTGTGGGAGATGACTCCAAAAACTGGGTGTGTGTGTGTGAAAGAGAGCACATGACAAGAATGGGACGGGAGGGCGCGGGGAGCAGGGGAAGACCTGGGTGGAGAAGGACTGGAGAAACTAGTTTGGAGGTGCCGGAGCAGGAGACGAGGAAGGAAAGAAAGGCTGGAAGGAATGTCTTGGAGGAAATCTGCAGCAAGAGGGGGGCTCCGAGGGAGCGGGCGGGGAGGTGGAAGGTGGACAGTGCCGTCTCTCCAGGATTGACCTTCAGAGATCCCCTTGGAGACCTTTGCTGCCCCAATCAAACCGACAGGCTGCTCGTCTCTCGTCCGCTCCGCTTTCCAAGGCAGCCTGGGAAACCGGCAGGATCCCAGAGAGAACTACCAGAGCAATAGCCAAGGAGGCAGGCAGGCAGGGCGGCCAAGGGCACGTGCAATGGGGAGATCCAGCGCAACCCCCCACCCCACAAACAACTTTCATGCCGGAAAGAAAGCAGACGCGAGTCCTTTTGCGACCCGAACGTGCAGTGTCTACTCAGGGTGATACAGGCACCTAAACCTGGAAAAGAGCCTTAGGGAAACTGGAAGGTTGTCAAATTCATTTGGCACAAAGTGCTGTGGACCAGAATCAGTAACACCAAGTGCTGTGCTCCTCAATGGGTGCAGGTGCGCACACGCTATAACAGTGGAGTCAAACGGCCACGCAGGCACAGGCAGTCACAGCCCGCAGCTACGGACGGCTGCAGGCAAATTGGAGGACGAGCTGCCTAGGTCCTAGGAGGCCAAGCTGACGTTGGCGGCAGAGATTATGTCATCAGCTTGGGGCGGAGCTTGAGGACGCAAATCACGTCAATTTTTTTTCTAAAATCACCGATGCTCAGCTGATCAAAGCTGATCAAAGAAGATAAGGGGGAGCCTCTCGCATACCTCCTCCTGATGGTCCGCGTACCCCTAGGGGCAAGCGTACCATAGGTTGGGAACGCCTGCTCTAGGATAGTCCAGGATGGAATTGCCCATTGTGCAGAATTAGCCCAATAATCACTGGAGGTTAAAAGATAAACCTGATGATGTAAACTAGAATCAGGAAGTCCAAACCCTCCTTCGCTAAATATTGAACCCGCTTCAAAGTCATCCTGGGCAGTGTTGATCCCCATAAACATTTCTGAAACAAAGCATAAAGTTAATACTGTATAAACTTGGGGTTCAGAAATAAATTACAAATATCATCTGCGTATAAAATAATTTTGAATGTATTGGTCGGTCCAATCGGCCTACAGCCAGCGTGCATTAGACACAAAAAATTAGCCTTATTCATCTAGCTGAATATAACTGTTTTATGTGGGTTTTTAATAACCCATTCTCCTTTACCCGCTCCCAGATTATACTGTAGTTTCTTGATAACAGACCATACTTATAAGCCAACACCCGCTGAAGCTCAGAGTGCCACTTTCCACCATTATACCAAGTTGTCTGTCCCACTCAACTAAAAGCACAAGTAATTTCTTCCAAAGCCATTTGTCTGCAAAAGCATTTTTCATCTGAAGTCCATATGTTCCACCTTCCTCTCTGAGTAATATTTATAAATTTTTCCAATATTATGAGTATGTGTAAGAAATGCAAATTTCTTTTTTTTTTCTGTATGCTGAGAAGATCATACCTACTTAAATAATAGCTAGACATAGAGGAAAGAAATAGAATATTTTATGATATATATTGATGCCAACATCTGTTCTAGTCCTAAAGGATCTTTTTTTCTATATGGTGCTATCATCCGGAATAAATGGGAACACACAAAGGAGAGAAGATCATTTTTGATGTCGCAAATGCCTGGCAGTTTGGGCCTCATTTGGATGCATGTTGAACTACCCTTGACGTTTTTGGGAGGCAGACACACAAGCCAAGCTGTTCTCTTGGGCTTCGGCAGCACAGACACCAAGTCCCTCCACCCCTGTTAGACTGCATTAACTTTACATCAGCCCCTTGTATTCAAAATGAGAGTTGATGTTGGATCAGGAGGAAACATTATATTCCTCAACTGCATCCTAATGTTTTATTTCCATTTATTTTATGCTACATGCTGGCAAACACAAGCTGTAGCTGCTGGCAGTGGCTTCAGACGTCGTCCAAAGAACTGTCCACTTTAAAGAGCTAAAGGGATGAAACCCCATGGAGTCTGGTCTTGGTGACCACCTATCAGTGATGCAGTGGGAAATTATAAATTGCACATGCTTCTCATCACACACACACACACACACACACACACACACACACACACACACACACACACACACACACACACACCATCATAACTACACCCAATTAAGACTATAACAACAACAAAATCAATTTTAAATTTCTTCATTAGGACATTTTATTCTCCTATCACTTATTTCTTCTTTGAAACTGATTATATTTTATTTAAGCATCTAGCTCACTTCATCCCAAACTCTTGAAGTGAGTTGCAATAGTTTTAAAATAAATGTATAAAATTACCTCCTGAAAAGCCTGATGCTTCTTTTTGACGAAGGTCCTTCGAAAAAAGTCTCAGAGGCAGCACCTGAGTGCGACTGCCAATGAGGTCACAATAGGATCGTGTACCTGAGTACCTCTCCCCCCAACAATACTTTTATACCTATTAGCACACTGTGGTCCAGTAGCAATGCATGAAGTACAGTATAGGACACACCAGCCTTAATAATATCTAGTATCTAATACCCTATGTGTGCCTTGCTTTCCCCATCATCACCATCCATTGTCTTCTTTCAGCTCAGTTTCCTGCCCTTCAGTTTTGTTCATCAAACTACATCCATCTTCTCATTGTATTCCTTTCTTATTTTTCCCTATATGTCAACTGCCTGATCTCGATCTCTCTCTCCTCCACTCCCATTGTGCCCCTTTTATAGTCCCACGAAAAAGTAGTACTTATAGCTGATCATTCCAATTGTAAATTGCAAAAATCAAATTTGTAAAAGAAATCAAAATTGATTGCAAACATTGTGCCACTCCCTTTGTGCAAAATGTTGCATTGCTTCTCTGACCTGTACTGAACTTAGCTCAATATTGCTACCGGAAAAAAAAAAGTTAGGGGGGAGGAGGGTGAGCACCATAGATGAATTACAAAGACACACACAAGCACACATATCTGGGCAGCTGCTCCTGCATTTACAATATTCCACCGTAAAGTAGATAGATCATATGAACAGAATACTGTGTGGTGAAGATAGAAAGAATCTCAATATTATTCTCTCCATTAACATCTAGTGAAAGAACGCTAGTCCATATTCTGCCCAGGAACATCTTTCCATTGGCATAAAAAAGGTTCTGATTTTACAAACTCTGTTTTAATAACCCTGGCAAGGATAGGGGTCCAACTTGACAGAGAATAATTTCTTTCCCACTTGTTGCCATGGATACTACATCTTGTCCTCTGTTCTGTTTCTCCTCTTCATCATATTTGACTCTTTGGTCCTGGTGTCCATGGTGACACACATTGCATAAAATAACTGGCATAGGTTTGTTTGTGGATTCTTTTTGATAAAAGGTTCAGCTTGTCTCCCAACATTCACCCCAAATGTAATAGCTTTCAGGCACTATCCTCATGTGACAGGCAAGAAGATACCTCCCATTCTCCCTTACTCAACATATATCAGCAAGATGTTCTAATGATTTGGATACCCGTCATAGTTGCCACATCTCGTTTGCATTCATTTTTCATCTTCTTTTAATTATTTTGTGGGGACAGCTGCCTTATGTTGAACACACCATCTGAGGTTGACTAAGGTTGAGTGGAATAGCTTGGTTCTACTCTGAAACAAATGGGCACAGCACAAACTGGATTCTGACTCCACCAAAACTCCAGAGTGGATTGTGGAATTCAGAGTGGATTCCACAATATATTCTGTGCATACACAGAACCCTAATGCGCTTTGTATATGTCCTCAGGCTTCTAATACAACAACATAGGGCACTATCAGAGCCTGGGAACATCACCGCCTCAGCTTACCAGATGACTCAGAACATCATGATGCATCCAGGGGCCGTCCCCAAAGTGTACTAAGCCTGTCTTGGGCACTGTGCACAGAATCAGCCTGAATCACAAATGATGTCCGCCCCTGCTGGAATACGTGATTCTGACAAGGATCTCATCAGGGACAGAACTCTGTCCCATCTCTAAAGTAGATATGGAACAAGCATTAATTATGAGCCTAATCCTATGGGCGACTTTCACTGACGGAACTAGGACTCTGTTGGCACTGCAGACATACATGTGCACAATGGGGCTGCCAGCACGAATGGCTGGCAACTCCGTGCATGCCACCAAAGTAACCAGACATGGCCAGAGGCGGTACATTGGTGGTGGGCAGTGGCGTTGCTGGAGGTGGGGTGGAATGCTAAGTTCCGCACCGTGCTGACCTCCGTTACTCACCGGCACGAGGCGGCCCCGGCTCCTCGCCTTCGGAGCCATTCAGTGCGGCGAAGGCAACGCGCAGGGAGTCTGCTGCGCGTTGCCTTCGCTGCACTGAATGGTTCTGAAGGCAAGTGGGCGGGGCCGTCTCATGCTGGTGAGTAACGGAGGTCAGCGCGGTGCGGAACTTAGCATTCTGCCCCACCTCCAGCAACGCCACTGGTGGTGGGGGTTGGGAATGGGCAGGGAGGGGGGAGCAATAGGTAGAAGCAGTCCAAAGCGGTGTTTTCACCGTTGTGGATTTCGGTGTTTTCCAACAAGTAAAATTGCTGAAAGCAGTGTTTGAAATTTTCGGGAGAGGTCTGGAGTGTGTAAGGTAAAATGGCACCTATGGGTCTCCTCAAATTTAGGACCACCTTTTTGGTCGACCTAAATTTTAGGTCCGTTTCGGAGCTCGAGGGGGCGTGTCGGAGCTCGCCAATGTCTGGATATGGACCTAAAATCAGGAACGCCCCCGTTACGCCCCTGTTACGCCCATGACACGCCCACTCTTAGGCCAAACTTAGGACGGAATAGCTCACAGCGCCCGTTGTGCGCATGCGCGGCGTTTTTGGTCCACCTATCCTAAACTCATCCTACTTCCGTCACAAACTCGGCGTAAATTTGGCCTAAACGGCGCTATTCCGTCCTAAATCGCCCTAGGCTGATTTTAGGATGGAATAGCGCCGTTTAGGCCGGAATAAGACTTAGGTTGGATTGGGCTGTAATTTTCTGAATTTTATGATGTTTCTATCTATTTATTAAGTTTTGTAAGCCACCTTGTGCTTTAGGAAAGGCGGGGTAGACACGTGTTAGTTAAATAAATAAATAAGTACATTTTAATATTACATGATCTTCTGTGGAGTATCTATGCTATTAAGGATAATGCCCTCTGAGCATTTAGAGCATGTTGGAGTATTTGCTTGGGCATTTGCTTCAGCTTGGGAAAGACTGTATATAAATTCATTTCTTCAATAAATATTTCTTATTCATGAAAGCTTCTTGTGTAAACAGTATGACAGGAATGCTGGATCAGGATTGCAGCATCTCTATACCTCCTGGTCCTGATCCAGATCGCATTCCCACTCATTATGCAACTTGTCCCTTAAAACGGCCACTGTGCCAGAGGACTGGAGGATAGCTAATGTCACGCCAATCTTTAAAAAAGGAAGGAGGGGGGACCCGGGAAACTACAGGCCGGTCAGCCTAACATCTGTTCCAGGGAAGATGGTGGAAAGTCTCATTAAGGATAAAATCTTAAAATACATAGAAGAACAAGCTCTGCTGAGGGAGAGTCAGCATGGCTTCTGCAAGGGGAAGTCTTGCCTCACAAACCTGTTAGAATTTTTTGAAAAGGTCAACAGGCATGTGGATGCGAGCGAACCCGTGGATATTATATATCTGGATTTTCAGAAGGCGTTTGACACAGTCCCTCATGAAAGGCTCCTGAGAAAACTCCACAGTCAGGGAATAAGAGGGCAGGTCCTCTTGTGGATTAGGAACTGGTTGAAGACCAGGAAACAGCGAATGGGAGTCAATGGGCAATTTTCACAATGGCGAGAGGTGAAAAGCGGTGTGCCCCAAGGATCGGTCTTGGGACCGGTGCTTTTCAACTTATTCATAAATGACCTGGAGTCGGGGATAGGCAGTGAGGTGGCCAAGTTTGCAGATGACACTAAACTTTTCCGGGTGGTAAAGAAGACCAGCAGGGATTCTGAAGAGCTCCAGAAGCATCTCTCCAAACTGGGAGAATGGGCAGCAAAATGGCAGATGCGCTTCAATGTAAGTAAGTGCAAAGTGATGCACATTGGGGCAAGAAACCAAACTTTCACATATACGCTAATGGGTTCTGAGTTGTCTGTGACGGAACAAGAGAGAGATCTTGGGGTGCTGGTGGACAGGTCGATGAAAGTGTCGACCCAGTGTGCGGCGGCTGTGAAGAAGGCCAATTCCATGCTCGGGATCATTAAAAAAGGGATTGAGAATAAAACGGCCAATATCATTATGCCTTTGTACAAATCGATGGTAAGGCCACATCTGGAGTATTGTGTCCAGTTCTGGTCACCACACCTCAAAAAGGATATAGTTGAATTGGAAAAGGTGCAGAAAAGAGCGACCAGAATAATTCATGGGCTGGAGCACCTCTCTTATGAGGAAAGGCTACAGCGTCTGGGGATTTTCAGTCTAGAAAAAAGGCGCCTGAGGGGGGACATGATTGAGACTTATAAAATTATGCATGGGATGGAGAGAGTGGATAGAGGGAAATTCTTCTCCCTCTCGCACAACACCAGAACCAGGGGACATGCACTAAAATTGAGTGGAGGGAGAGTTAGAACAGACAACAGAAAATATTTCTTTACCCAGCGTGTAATTTATCTGTGGAACTCCTTGCCACAGGATGTGGTGATGGCACCTGGCCTAGATGCCTTTAAAAGGGGTTTGGACAGATTCATGGAGGAAAAGACCATCACAGGTTACAAGCCATAAGCAACCTCCTGGTTTTAGAAGTGGGTTTTCTCTGTGTCAGGTGCAAGGGAGTGTCAACGGGAAACAGGTTATCTTGTTGTCTTGTGCTCCCTGAGGCATCTGGTGGGGCCACTGTGTGATGCAGGAAGCTGGACTAGATGGGCTTTTGGCCTGATCCAGCAGGGCTCTTCTTATGTTCTTATGTTCTTATGTTCTTATGTTCTTATTATTTACATAGAAAAAAATATCAAGTGTGAGTTTAACCCTTATTTTAAAAAAGGAGGTAACGTCCAATTGGCACCCACTTAAATCCATTCCGTTCTGTTAGACATGCTGGCCACATGACCACAGAAGCGTCTTCGGACAGTGCAGGGTTTCAGCCTTAGAAACGAAGGTGAGCACCGCACCCTAGAGTCAGACACGACTGGCTTTCAAGCAGGGGATACCTTTACCTTTACTTAAATCCATCTCCTTTTGATGCTTAGTCAGCTCTCTGGGATTCAGCAAGAAACCTTTCCTCTTCAGCAAATCACCTGATGACTGGAAATGTTGATCCGGCTCATTTATGGGAAGAACATCATCAGCTCTTCCACCTTTCTAAGAAATCCACTTTTTCCCCAACAATCACCCATATTATTTCAAGTAAGAGAAAAAAAATAACAATATGAATGTTCCAACATAAAACAGAAGGCAATCTGGATTTGACTGCTAAAGGTCAACTCTGGTATAATGAAAATCTGAGAAGAGGCGACACAGTTACTGCCTCATATGCTGAGGGAAAAATGTGAATGACTCTCTGGCAACTGTTTGATCAGTTGGAGGGACCAAAAAGGTCGCTCTTTACCTAGGCACAGCAATCAAGGCAAATTTTCAAGAGTGCATGTGGTTAATTTTCTGAAGATATTTGTCCAGTGTCAAGGAAAAAATTACCTAGCTCCTCAGAAACAAGCAACAATAATAACATCAAACTTAAATGAAGAGTCATAGAATGCAGAATATGGAGCTTAAACCAGAAAGAAATGAACTTGTTTTTTGGACAAACCGTATTGCTGAAAACATTGGGGGGGGGGATTGTTCAGGGTTAAATATTGGTCATTTCAGAGGAAAGCTTTTCTCAAGGATTTTGCCAAAAATTCATATCATTGAGGGGGGGGGGCTTTCCAATGGTGGTGGCATGAGTGTCCTTTCTATACTTTGCATCATTCTGCAGTGCATTTTGAGTACAAAAAGGGGGCTGGTGTAGTGGTTTGGGAGTCGGACTTAGAACTTGGAAGATCCAGGTTCAAATCCCCACTCAGCCACGAAGCTTCCTCAGTGACCTTGGGCCAGTCACTATCTCTTAGCCCCACCTACCTCACAGAGTTGTTGTGAGGACAAAAGGAGGGGAGGAAATATGTACACCACTCTGAGCTCCTTGGAGGAAGGGCGGTATAAAAATGTGAAAAATAAATAATAAATAAAAATAAAACCCCTTTCACCCACCTACACCTCCAAGCACTGCTTTCTGAATAAGCGATATTAAAGGGTGTGAACTAGAAAAATAGACATCTGTGCAGCTGCAACCACGAGTCAACTCCCCTTTGAAATTATGCAAAATGCTGCCCCCCAAATGCTGAACAGCCCCCTCCCTTTTTGCTGCCTATAAATTGGGCAGCAAAATGGGGTGACCTGTTCAAGTCAGCACTTGTTTGTATAAAAACAAATACAGTGTAAACAATCATACATTTCTTTGATCTTGACCCTTCCAATGGTTTGACTTAGCCATTTGGCTGGCCAATTTTCTTTCACACTGTACAGTATATCATGTCATTAATCAAACGTACAGTACCAGGCAGCAAATACATTTTACTTCTTTTTTTTTTAGCCGTTTTTCATGTCGATAAATTGCATCTTCATTTGAAATATACATTTCCCACCTGCCTTGCTGGACTCCTCCTTGAATACAGCAGATAATTAGATTCCAACAGAACAGAAGCTAATTTGTGGATTTAATACAGAGCTGCTTTTAACATGGTCATAAAATCCCGCTCCAAAGCACCAAGCATACATCAGTATTGTCATAAATGAAGCGTCTTTCAGCACCACGTCTCAGTTCTCGTGTTATTTAGATCGCTAATGACGATGCAATATTTATTGCTATCTAATTGCTCCCTGTTTTGGAAACAAGGAATGACTCTTGACAACTTTGAAGGAAGCCAGGGGGAATTACAACAGGTTGCTTTGGTGTGTTTTCCCCCTGCACCCGGTGCTGTAGCAATCTGTAGCTCAGCTTCAAGGAAGTTACAATTTTCCAATGCCATTACCTAACACTGCAACACTGTGCATGTCTACTCAGATGTAGGTCTCACTGAATTCGATGGGACTTACTCCCAGGTACATATGTACAGAATTGCAGCGTAAGGGGTTTTGTTGTGAGGCTTGTGCATTGCAGTGTGCAAAACGTCCACTACCTTTTATTACTAAAGGTGTCATTCCATAATTTCATTGGAACTGGCACCTAAGATGGAAGACCAAAAGGTTGCAGTCATTCTGGAATGGAAGCTTTCATATTTCTTTCAGGTCTTTCCACTGGCACCAGCTACTCTCCGAGTGTCACGACGTGCTTTACGGCAGATTTGCGACACCTTAAGCCGGCGCAACACGTGCTGCGCTGGCCTAGCTGGTCAAGCAGGGCTGATGCACAGCTGACATTTGCCATGGGTATGAAAACAGTCTCCTCACGAGATGGCGGGAGCCATTCTCCGCCCCTCCCAGGCTGGCTAGTCCAATGCCCCCCTCCCTTGCCCGCCGGACCGCCCATGTGTTCGCCGTCGGAAGAGCTTAACTTCCTCCGGCGGCCGCATCCTGGTTCGGCGACAGAGTGTGGGAGGCCGGCCCTGCACCGACCTCCCTTACTCCCGAGGTGTCACGAATGTGCTTTACAGCACGTTCGCTGCATCTTAGAACGGCGGAGCACTCGCTCCGCCGTTCCAACATTCTGGTGGATTGCGCCCTAAAAGAAATATCTCCTTTAACTAGAATGGGAAATAGCCCACACACTAGTGTTAGTCAAAATCTCACTGGGCTCACTGATCCCCTTCTCAGAGTTGCAACCTTTTGGTTGAGAATCTCATGGTCAAAACACAGCTGCAGCAGGACTAAAAAATAAATGTGCAAGTCACATTCAGGTAGGACAAGTAGGAAGAGTTGGACAAAAGCCCAATGTTCCATGAAATTGCAAGGAAATAAGCATGTATATTTTCTTTAGAAGGAAGAGGATGTGCTCATGTAACAAAAAATAGTAGTACAGTTCAGCTGTGCCTGTATGCCTGTATTTGGGGAACAGCCTGTCAGGGGTAAAATACAATCGATCAGTACATTTGTTGAATTTAGGAAAAGCTCGATGCAGGTAAGTATCACGAACTTGTGATGTTACTATTTCAGGCTAGAAATTCACAGAAATAAACAGTGAAGGTTTTGCACCTCCCAAGATCTCACATGTGCCTAAAGTGACTGCTTTTAAATTCATGACTTGCTTGCATTTTAGGGTTTTCTTTTGTCTGTAAAAAACAAAAAGCCATGTGCTTAAAGAAAGTGTAATTCCCTTATTATTATTATTATTATTATTATTATTATGATTATGATTATGATTATGATTATGATTATGATTATGATTATTATTATTATTATTATTATTATTATTATTATTATTATTATTATTATTATTATTATTATTATTACAGGTTGAGTATCCCTTATCCGGACTGCGTGGGATGGGAAGATGTCTGGATTTCGGATTTGTCTGGATTTTGGAATATTTGTATAAATATAATGAGACATCTTGGGGGTGGGACCCAAGTCTAAACACAAAAATCATTTATGTCTCATATACACCTTATACACATAGCCTGAAGGTGATTTTATAGAATATTTTTAATAATTTTGTGCCCAGGTATGCCTTGCGCTATGCCAGTCAGGTGCTGGAAAAAGTTTTTTTACAAAATGACATAGCCCAAAAGATGTCTGGGTTTCGGAATAGTCTGGATTTCGGATGTCTGGTTAAGGGATAACCAACCTGTATTATTGTTATTGTTATTGTTATTAACAGTAATTCCCTTCAAATCTTGCTTTCAGTTTCCAGCATTCCTTACTGTATCCTGCAAATAGTTTCCACCGTCTATATTTGCCAGCAGCCTGGCTCTTCTTTTGATGCGCTGTGCTTTGTCTGTGACCTTGAATATGCAAACTGGGGATGAAAAATGATGCTGTGAGGAAAGTTCCTTTTAAAGTCTTGAATGATCAACACAAACGTATCTGTTAGGAGCTTAGCTCATAATACAAAGGGTGGTTGTGTCTTAAAGGACACTGCATTCCATTTGAGATGCTTTTATCATAAACAATCTCAAAATATGCATGCTGAAGATTGGTTTGATAAAGGAGTGGTCCATTTTCTGTGACCTCGCCTAAAACCCTATCAAACTTTTATCAGGGTATGATAAAAGGTTTGCATGCACAGTAACTGAAATGTGACATAGCTCTGCTTTCAGGAATATGAATTTGGATGAATGAATAGGTGTCCCGTCTAGCCTACCATGTGACATCTATGCCACAAAGGGCCCGATCCTATCCAACTTTCCAGCACCAATGCAGCTGTGCCAACTGCATCCTGCGGTGGGGGGCCAGCCACAGAGATCTCCTCAAGGTAAGGGAACATTTCAGCATCAGCCAGTGTGCCATTGAATACTGCAGGGAAGGGTAGGGGCAGAGGGGCACAGGGAAGAGTGAGGGTCAGTTTCCTTCTTGATCTGTTTGTATACTTTGCAAAGGCATCTGGTTGGTACAGTGGGAGCACAATCTTGGACTAGATGGCCCTTGAGCTTGATCTGTCCATAAGGCTGTCCCTTGTGTTCGTATGCTGTACTAAAACACCATTTGAATTTTATTGAAAACTTCAGCCCCAGGTCTTATCAGCTTTGCCCACTACATGGAAAACATTTTCATATGCCCTGGACTCCCAACAGGACAGTCAGTGCTGGAGAGAGGCAGATGATGACACCAACCACACATCTGAACTAACCACCTGAATTAATGATTTCTGAACCCCCACTACGAATGTTTGGGATTGTTGCCAAGAGACTTTTCTAACGAGAAAAAGTGTTGGTGGCCATGAGGCCTTTTAAAACGTGCTGTGCGCAAGAATGGAACATGGGCCAGACCGGACTGTATGATGGTGCAACGCGATGGCCACGCCGCGTTCCTGCGCCAAGATTGTGTGGAGCCATGCTTAAAAGGGTTTCCCCAAAGCCAGGAAGCCATGAGGGAAGAACCTGAGCAGCAGCCACCATTTCACTCACTGCCATGTGTCCAAGCTCGCACAAGCTCTCTACTCTGCACCCCACCCTCACTGGTATGCTAATATGGTCATGGGAGAAGACAATACAGCGGGCCACCTGAAATGACTCATCCAGGACTCTCCAGAACCTCTGCTTTGTCCCATGATTGAATCAGCCCGCGCATTAATTAACGACTGAACCATCAAACCAACAATCCTCCTCCCACTTTTCTATTGTTTGTGTGTAGTAGAGATGTACCAGAGGTCCACTCAAGGTGTCCTCCCCTTTTGCCCATGTGCTTAGTGCCCTATAAAAAGTAGATACAGTCTGCCAGTCTCACTCTTGAGTTTTGGGACTCCTACTCTGGTGAGCTCTCTGCTCTATCTTTTTCTCCTCCCCCCCTTTTGCCCCCTCTCTCTTTCACAACCCCCTCTCTTTGCATTACTTCCCAGTTAGCCACTCTGTTGGTTCCTGAACCTACACCCAGTACTGCAATCCCAGGACAACTCCTCTTCTCCAGGACAGGTAAATACCACCCATGTGTACAAACCAAGGAAAACTGCTAAGTCTCTGTCTCTTTCTATCTATGTTTCCTAGCCCTGTATGTTGTGTATGATTGGATTTTTGTATATGTATGACTGAACTATCTAGTAAACTATTGGAAGCAATGCACATGTGTCCTTAAAATCATTTAAACGGAATTTAAATGATCTTTAAATAAACCTTTAAAGCCCTATACGGCTTGGGGCCAGGATATTTGAGAGACCGCCTACTTCTATATAGTCCGGCTCATCTCCTTAGGTCATCAGAGAAGGCCCTTTTGCGGGTACCGTCGCCCAGGGAAGTACGAGGGGTGGTGGCCAGAAATAGGGCCTTCTCAGTAGTGGCACCAACCTTATGGAACTCCCTGCCTTTTGATTTACGAACTGCTCCCTCCTTGGCCACTTTCCGACGAGGCCTAAAAACCTTCCTGTTCAAGAAAGTCTTCTGAGCCCTGCCTTTTTTTTTAACATCCTGCTGGTACAGCTGGGACATTGCTGCTTTTTATGCTCTTTTTATGATCTTGTTTTAATTGTAATGATGATCTTTTAAAATTAATTTTGAGATGTTTTATTAATTTCGTTAACTGTTTTTACTGTTTTAAAATATGACTTTTGTATTGTATTGGTTGTATTGTATTGCCTTTTTTGTTGTAAGGCACCTTGGGTCCCTTCCGGGAAAAAGGTGGGGTAAAAATAATATAAATAAATGAAATAAATAAATAAATTCTGGGGATGAACTCTGGTATACATAGGTTTAAAGTTCCCTGCACATACCAATTGCCATACTATGCCCCATAAGAATATGTGGCATTTTTGGTAACAGGATCCACCTGAGAAATATCACTAGCTTTAGCGAAAGTCTTATTTATTTCCCTTGAAATTCCTTAGATGGTTTTCCTGAGCAGGAATCTCAAAACTGAGTTCAATGTTTTGCAAAATTGAATGATAGCTCTAATTTTAAATGCTCAGTGTTTTTTGTGTGTGTTTTTCTTCTCCTTTTCTTAAATAATGTCTAGCAACAGAGAGATGTGTATTTTTGGAACTGTCTGACTCATGAGATTCAAGGTTCTGAACTGTGAAAAGAATGGAGTCCTGCAGCATTACAAGGTGGCATCTTCCCTTTTGGGTCATCTCTTTAAAAATTGATGATGAATGAATGACCTATAACCCTAGTTAAGGCACACCAAACATTGCACATTGGAAAATTTCAGAGGTTTACTCTAGTGGTACAATCCTCTTCCATAAAACCCGGGACAATTTAAATTCTGGAAGCATGTCTGCAATGCCAGTTGCAATTTCATCTTTCAACAACAAAGCCCCAAGTGTTAAGCATCGTAATTCTGTTTACTATTTTGCTTCATCACAAATCTGCAGTCCTATACACATTTTCCTGGAAGTAAGTCACACTGAACGCAGGGAGACTCATTCTGAGTAAACATGCATAGGATTCTTGAATTTACTGGTAAAGTCGGGTGTAAAGCCATGGCAAAAAAGTTTAGAATGGTGCTAATAAAAAAAACAAGGAAACTAAGTGCAGTATAAAACTGCCATGACTTGGACTCTGGTTTAACAGTTCTGGAAGTTGTCCCTACGGCATCTGTCAATTCCATCATTATGGATTCTTTCACCTTATACAGCCTGAGGATGTGGATAGGGTCCTCTATAGTTTGAGATCATCTTCCTGCCCGCTTGACCCTTGCCCAGCTTGGCTAATACGATCTGCGCGGGTTGGGATGGCCAATTGGGTGGAACCTATTGTGAATTCATCTTTGCGGGAGGGAGTGATGCCTAGCATCTTGAAGGCCGCAATTGTGCGCCCCCTCCTGAAAAAACCATCTTTGGATTCCTCCAATTTAAATAACTACCGGCCAGTTTCCAATCTGCCTTTTTTGGGTAAGGTGATTGAGCGGGTGGCGGCGTCTCAGCTCCAGGGGATACTAGATGAAACGGAGTATCTGGACCCTTTTCAGTTTGGTTTCAGGCGGGGCTTTGGGACGGAGACAGCCTTGGTCGCCCTGCTGGATGATCTTCGCCAAGGACTGGACAGGGGAGTGCATCCCTGCTGGTCCTTTCGGCGGCTTTCTATACCATCGACCATGGTATCCTTCTGGGTCGGCTGGCCGACTTGGGGGCACTGCCTTGAAGTGTTTCCGTTCCTACTTGGCTGACAGGTCCCAGAAGGTGATGCTGGGAGACGCCTGTTCAGCGCCCTGCCCTTTACAGTGTGGGGTGCCTCAGGGTGTCTCCCATGCTTTTTAACAGCTACATGAAACCGCTGGGGGAGATCGTCCGGGGATTTGGAGTCAGGTGTCACCAATATGTCGATGACACCCAGCTCTATCTCTCCTTGCCACCTTATTCTGGGGAGGCGGTGGAAATCCTGGAGCACTGTCTGGAGGCAGTTGGGGTCTTTTGTTGTTGTTCAGTCGTTAAGTCGTATCCAACACTTTGTGATCCCATGAACGATATCCTGACAGGACTTCCTGTCCTCCACTATCTTCCTGAGTTCGCTCATTTTCATGTTCGTTGCATCGGTGATACTATCTAACCATCTCATCCTTTGCCTTCCCCTTCTCCTTTTGCCTTCAATCTTTCCCAGCATCAGAGTCTTCTCCAGAGAGTCCTCTCTTCGCATTAGGTGGCCAAAATATTTGAGCTTCAGCCTCAGTACCTGTCCTTCCAGGGAACAGTCAGGGTTGATTTCATTTAGGATTGACTGATTTGATCTCCTAGCAGTCCAAGGGACTCTCAGGAGTCTTCTCCAGCACCACAGTTTGAAAGGATCTATTCTTCGGTGCTCAGCCTTCCTTATGGTCCAACTCTCGCAACCATACATTGCTACTGGGAACACCATCGCCCTGACTATACGAACTGTTGTTGGCATGGTGATATCTCTGCTTTTTATTATGCTATCTAAATTTGCCATAGCTTTCCTTCCAAGGAGTAAGCGTCTTTTAATTTCATGGCTGCTGTCTCTGTCTGCAGTGATCTTGGAACCCCAAAAAGTAAAATCTGTTACTGCTTCCATTTCTGCCCCTTCTATTTGCCAGGAATTGATGGGATCAGATGCCATGATCTTAGTTTTATTAATGTTGAGTTTCAAGCCAACTTTTGCACTCTCTTCTTTCACTCTCATCAAGAGGCTCTTTAGTTCTTCTTCACTTTCTGCCATTAGGGTGGTATCGTCTGCATATCTGAGGTTGTTGATATTTCTCCCGGCAATCTTGATTCCGGCTTGCGATTCATTCAGCCCTGCATTTCTCATAATGTACTCTGCAATAAGTTAAATAAGTAGGGTGACAAGATACAGCCTTGCTGTACTCCCTTCCCAATTTTGAACCAATCGGTTGTTCCTTGGCCGGTTCGAACTGTTGCTTCTTGACCCACATACAGGTTTCTCAGGAGACAGGTAAGGTGGTCTGGTACCCCCATCTATTTAAGAACTTGCCACAGTTTGTTGTGATCCACACAATCAAAGGCTTTTGCATCGTCAATGAAGCAGAAGTAGGTCTGGATGAGGGATAATAGCTGAGATTGAATCCAGAAAAGGCAGAGCTCCTACTGGTCAGGAAAGCCTAGATGCAGGTACTGAGTCATCTGCCCATTCTGAATGGAGTTGCATTCCCCCTGCAGAAACGGGTGCGCAGTTTGGGAGTACTTCTGGATTCACAGCTCTCCCTGGAAAACCAGGTGGCAGCTGTGGCCAGGGGTGTGTTTGCCCAGCTTCGGCTGGTGCGCCAGCTGCGGCCGTACTTGAGTCGATTGGACCTGACCACGGTGGTCCACGCCTTAGTGACTTCAAGACTGGTTTACTGTAACACGCTTTACATGGCGCTGCCCTTGAAGACAGTTCGGAAGCTGCAATTAGTGCAGAATGCGGTGGCCCGGGTGGTTGCTGGAGCTAGGCGGTTTGACTCTGTTGAGCCGCTGCTTCAGCAGCTGCATTGGCTGCCCATTCACTTCCGGGCCCAATTCAAGGTGCTGGCAATTACCTTTAAAGCCTTTCACGGTTTGGGTCCAGGATATCTGAGGGACCGCCTTCTCCCATACATTCCGGCCCGCTCTCTTAGGTCATCTGAGGGTGCTCTCCTGTGAGTTCCACCTCTATCGCAAGTTAGGGTAGTGGCAACACGTGGGCGAGCCTTCTCTGCTGTGGCGCCACAACTGTGGAACTCCTTGCCAGGGGATCTGAGAACTACCCCCTCCCTCATGACTTTTTGGCAAGGGCTCAAAACGTTTTTGTTTCGTCTAGCATTTGGGTGATGGGTTGTGGTCTGCCTCCTGTATCTCAAGATGTTGAGATACCCCCCACCCCCACCCCAGGCAGCCCAATCCTGTGTAGGATACGGCGGCCAACCTAAAGGGCCGACCGCCATATTCTATCGAGTTCAAGGGCTGCCCTAGGGCAGGCCAGGAACAAATCGGGAGAAGGGGATGATCATCCCCTCCCCCCCCTGTAAGTGGCGGGAGGAAGGCCTCCTCGAATGTGTGCGAGCTCTAGAGCTTGCGCACATTAATGCTGGCCGTGTCGGCATATCTTGGACCTGGAGGGAGCTCGGAATACCAGGGATCTCGGCCCCCAGTATCCCCACCCCTTCCAGGCCCCGGGTAGCCAATAGATGCCCTCCCTTTCCATCCGGTCTGCCCTCCCCCCGTCCCTGCCCCAACCAGCATGGGGATAGGATTGGGCCCCTGGTAAATCTTTATGAAATTGCACCCCAAAATTGAATGCACCTCCAACAGAATTAGACACTCCTACAGAATAGGCTGCCCTAAGCTTAAGTTGCTTAGCTGGGTGAGGCTTATTTATGTATTTTTAACAGAAATTTATGGAATCTAGGAATAGCCCAGTAAATTGTAAATGTATGCTTGTAACGTTTGTGACTATGCCTCAAACATCAGAAGAAACTCTATATCAGGAGTGTCACTCATGTCATACAACGGACCGAATAGCATTCATATCACCTGCTGAGGGCCGGAAATGATGTAATTAGGCAGTAATTGATGTCATTAAGCAGGTGATGACCATAAATAAGCAATTTTTAATCACTTAGGAACTCATTAGCTGCAAATGACAGAAGAGAAAATATGCAAATCTTGATCATATTTTCAAGTTATGGGAGAGCCCAATTATCTAGCCTCACCCTTTCAGCAGGGGTCACTTTGCAGCTCAGCAGCTGAGGGGTGCTCTGCACAGTGACGTCTTGGTAGAAGTCTGCTGAAAGGGCAGCCTGCATAATACTGCTGAAAGGGCAGCCTGCATAATACTGCTGAAAGGGCAGCCTGCATAATACTGCTGAAAGGGCAGCCAGCATAATACTGCTGAAAGGGCAGCCTGCATAATACTGCTGAAAGGGCAGCCTGCATAATACTGCTGAAAGGGCAGCCTGCATAATACTGCTGAAAGGGCAGCCTGCATAATACTGCTGAAAGGGCAGCCTGCATAATACTGCTGAAAGGGCAGCCTGCATAATATTGCTGAAAGGGAGCCTGCATAATACTGCTGAAAGGGCAGCCTGCATAATACTGCTGAAAGGGCAGCCTGCATAATACTGCTGAAAGGGCAGCCTGCATAATACTGCTGAAAGGGCAGCCTGCATAATACTGCTGAAAGGGCAGCCAGCATAATACTGCTGAAAGGGCAGCCTGCATAATACTGCTGAAAGGGCAGCCTGCATAATACTGCTGAAAGGGCAGCCTGCATAATACTGCTGAAAGGGCAGCCTGCATAATACTGCTGAAAGGGCAGCCTGCATAATACTGCTGAAAGGGCAGCCTGCATAATACTGCTGAAAGGGCAGCCTGCATAATACTGCTGAAAGGGCAGCCTGCATAATACTGCTGAAAGGGCAGCCTGCATAATACTGCTGAAAGGGCAGCCTGCATAATACTGCTGAAAGGGCAGCCTGCATAATACTGTTGAAAGGGCAGCCTGCATAATAATTGGGCTCTCCCAGCACCTTGTCAGCCTCTCCCTTTCTCGCCCCTCTTGGTCTGCCTCTTCCCCTGTACCATTCCTTGCCATCTGATGCCTCCTTCCATCTCTCCCTCCCAGCACCTTGGCAGAAGCAGTGCTTCTGAAACAGCGGCCTGCATGATAACTGGGCTCTTCCGCACCACCCATTCAGCAGTGCTGCTTCTGCCGATGTGTCACTTAACAGCTCAGCAGCTGAGAGCAGCTGATGGTGGGGCTGGGACAGTCCAATTTTCACGGCGAGCAGATAAAGAGCTTCCGCGGGCCGTATCCTGCTCACGGGCCTTATGTTTATCACCCCTGCTCTATATTGTATAGGCACCACTGACATAAAATATACAGTAAATGGCCCTGGGGGGGCAAGTTTTTGAAGTGGAACTGGCTAAAAGCAGGAAGTATTTTATTAAAATATTATTTGGGGGCTGTAGCCGCTCTCAGTTTGATGCAAGGCCTTTGCTGTTATGATAGCCCTCACTCATAAGAGCTTTTTTACTGTTGCTTTTATTCTTCACTGTTTTTAGAGTCTATTAATGTTTTTAAGAGTTTATTATATAATTCACTGTTTTTATGATTTCTATGTATTAATTTTCTATTTTATGATTTGTAAGCCGCTTTGAGTCCCCCTATGGGGGGAAAAAGCGGATAGAAATTCAATAAATAATAGTAATAGTAATAAAATAAAAACAGTTAAATGATTGTGATTTGCCTTTTCTAGTGTATACATTACTGTTGCAGATGTTGTTGATCATCTACCTGAGTTGATTCCCAATGGCAGAAGAAATTACTACTATATTGCTATACTAGTAATTTTCCTGAATTTTTGAGCTGCGACCATTTTTCTGTTGGGCCTCCCTCTCTTCCCAGCACTAGAGTTTATTAAGGAGGAAAGAAAGCTTGTCCTCAGAACATCAGATGATTAATGAGGACCATGTTGCATATGTCAGAACTGCAAGCTGTCCAGGGCAATGCTCTCAATTTGGAGGTTGCTCTAGAAGTGAAGTACATAGGACATTTAGTAGTAGCTGCATCCCAGGAGAACTATGGCTTGAATTCAGATACACAGAGTCTTTGATTTGCACCTACTCATTGGGAAATACAGTATCTTCCTTGGACTTACAGAGTCATTATTTGTTTGGGTAAAGGGGCCAGTTTTTCATGCCTCTTTCCTTGTGTTTGCATTTTTTTTCCTTTGATATATCTCAGGTGTGACTATGGGAATACATTTGCCCAGACATACAAATAGGGGCCCCAGATTTTCTGGGGTTGGTGGGTAACTTGGAGCAAGTAAAGGTAACAGAAGAAAGGCAATTTCTAGATCTTCAAACTGAATCTATTAAAACAGTTACATTTTGATACATTAACAGCATGATCCTGTCTAGTTAGGCTGCACTGTGGGTATACAGGATAGGACACCCTATCCAGAGAGGACCCAGCACCAGCATGGCTAGAGCTCTCCTCAGGGGAAGGGGATGTTCATCGAGGAGAGCTCCAGTCATCCTGATTTTACTGGTGCACACTCAAGCTGGCCGTGTAGGATTCGGCAGAGGAGGCCAACATCAATCCCTCTCCCTTCCAGAGCCCGGCCAACCAATCCCACCCACCCCCAGAATGCCCCATTCCGCCCTCCCCATGCCTCTCTATCGCCCAGCGAGGAACTCACCTTACACGATGGGCGCTCCTCTGGATCCAGGGTGGGGAGAGCAATGCCAGCCTCAGTGCCGCCACCAGAAGCATTGTCGGGGGGGGGGGGGCTTGGTGCCCTGGGCACCAGGTGCTGCTTGGGTGGTGGTGGAATGTCACGGGGGAGGGGCGGAATGTCGTGGGTCACTTACTGGTTTGCCGGTTGCATCTTCGCAGCCATCTCGGCTGCGTTTCGGCCCTCCCGCCCGCCCTTTGTCCGAAGCCAAACTGCGGGGGGGGGGATTGGGGTCGCACACTGATGTCACGACGTGGGCTGCATCACGTTGGCGGGGCCCCCCACGTGGGGGCGGAGCAACACCACTAGCCGCCGCTGCTTACTCCCAGGGTGGCCACAAATGTGCTTTACAGCACGTTTGCGACACCCTGGACCAACGGAGCGGCTGCTGCGCCAGTCAAAGACTGGAGAGGATTGCGCTGTAAAAGGAATGCACCTCATTTATGCAGTGGGGGAAAAGGATGCCGAAAAAGAAAATGGACAGGAAGTGAGGAAAGCCATGTGCTTACATCATGATTGTTGGATAATCTCCAACTGAAAGTTTCTATGTTTATGCATGGAAAGGTGAACAGTCTAACAGGGATCCAAAAATCTGTCCTACTCATGACTCACATTATGCACTATTTCACATCTCTGCAATGCCAAATTTCATAATTCTGTAATAAAGGAATACGGAATAGTGTCCATGTGCTTTGTCCTGGAGGCAGGGGTGGCTTTGCCCAATTCTTCCCAACACGTGAGGCTTGAGCGCTTCATAGTAGTGGATTGGCTGAAGACTAAGGGGTGGGGCTAAGGCAGCCATTTACCAATCTTCCCCTTGGTATTCTCAGTTCCTTTCAGGTGGAATATGAACCCCAGCCCAACCACCCAGTTTGCAGTATGAGGTCACCTTTAGAGAACGGTACTCTTCCTCATAACCTGTGTAAATCAACCAGGTGCTCCATATGTAAATGGGAAGTTGGGGGTGCCAGAGTGCAGAGAGCTATTAATGTTATGTTACTACCTTTGGTTTTATGTAGGAGATATATAGGAGGCATCACTTTCAGCTATGTACTGTAAGTATGCACAAAATGCATTTAAATATCTTATTGCATCTCTTTGCAAATGAGCAGTGCAATCCTGCCTAAGTATCCAGTGAGCAGCTCAGGCCGCCCGCCAGATCCTATCCCCGTTCCGGGAGCAGCCCGGAGGTCTACTTCCTCTGGTGTAACTTTCATCCCCTTCCCCCGGTGTAACGTAGGGAGGACCCAATGGGCCTCCTTGGATTTCCACTAGCTATTTAGCTGTCGCATGTCTGAGGAGACTGTGTAAAGGCTGCGCTGGCTCGGGAACAGGTCAGGGATATGATGGCTGCCATCCCTGCCCCTCTCTGGGCCAACTTGGCAAATGTCCCCCTCCCTCGCCGCCCTGACCACCCCCATGCCTGCCAGTGCTGCTCTTACCTTCTCCGGTGGCTGCAGGGATGATCCTAAAGTGAATTTTTGATCACTTTAGGCACAAAACCTGCCCTCGTCTTATCAGTGAGATCGTCTTATATGCAAGTATATACGGCACCTCTAGAAACAGGGAATTCTGTGTCATTCGGGTCAAAGGTCATGTCGTACCCAGAATTCCCACTACTGCTCTAAAATGCTTTACAAATTTTCTGGCAATATATTCCTTAACAACTAAACTTGACATTCACACAATACATTTTCCTCCCCCTTTCTCATTTAGGGCTCAGAATTGTTTGCTCTGCTACAAATCTTGTTTAGATTCCCTGCTGTTTTTTATTTAAATTTGATTTATTACGAGCATTTCCTTTTTAAACAGCAGTGCAAAATATAAATTTATGCACACACAGGCACCCATAAGAACACAAACCATGTAAATACCTTGAAAATGATTCCTAAGACTATTTTATGTAAGCCAAGATTGCAGAAGCAGATAGCACTTTCAGGGGGGGAAACCACATATGCACTCACCAAGTACAGGAGAGGTAATTAGACTTTTTGTTTCCCACCTTCCCTCTAAACAAACAAGATCTACTGCCTACTCAAGCCTTGACTGCCTGATCAGAATTCAAAATGTCCTTATCAGCCCTGCCAGGCAACATAACTTTAGCAAAAGAAATATTGTCCCTTTAAATTGAAACACATTGTCCTATAGACATAGATTGCAAAGTAATTTTGTAATCATTCCAATATAGAGCACACATCATCTGCTTGCATGGATTTAATATACACCTTACACAGGGAAATACAGGAGTAGTTGAATGACCCTTCAAGCACATGGCAGCCATTTTCTTTTTGTCTGATGTGCAGTTGGTATATGAGTGACTGGCTCAGCCTTTGGCATCATGGAGTGACATGGAATCAGTAGTGTTGCGAGGACAGGGCAGGGGGAGTGACGTGATCACCGCCTTAATCCACAGCCTGTACAGCGCTTCCCTGACAAGGCCTGGAGCAGCGAGCAGGGCTCCGTTTCAGCGGTTTTTTCCCACCGCACTCGGCTCAATATGACCTGAAATCCCCTCAATCCGAAAGCAATTGGTGGTGATGCGATGACATGATTATGTTCTTATGTCCCGTTCCCCCAGTGTCAGCCCCAGCGGCCCCAATGGACCTCCTCGGATGTGCACTGGCAAAATGGCCGGCACAAATCTGGGGAGGCCGTGTAAGGCTGCACTGGCCCGGGAAGGGGCTTCGGATATCAGTGGACTGCGCCACCAATATTCGCCCCTCTCTCAGGCCCCTGCGGCCCAATCACCCCCTCCCTGCCACCCTGGCCCACCCTCCCCACACCCTCCTGCTGCCCATCGCAAAAACTACCTGCATCCGGCGGCTGGGTCTGGATCCAGCGGTGGAGTGAATGACGCTGGCCTCGGCACCAGCACCGCTTACTCTGCGGATGCCGTGAAAGTGCCTTATGGCACTTTTGCAACACCCTAGACCTGCGTAGTGCTCACTCTGCTGGTCTATAGTTGCGCAGGATTGCGCTGTGAGACAGATTATTTTGATGTGTTTTTCAATGCTCATATTGGTAACATGGAGGGGGTGGAAATGAGCAAAAGGAACTGAGAGTTGCCGCACACTGTGCGTACCTTAGCGTTGGAATTAAATTTAGACAGTCTCCTAATTAAACTTGAATTCAGCAGATGTGGAAAGCAAGGCAGAATGAACCCGTGAAAGAATAAATGATTGGAAGGGGGGGGGGAGAGGAGAATCTGCTCATCCCTACTCAAAGCACACAAACATTCCACTGAAATCAATAGAGCACCCTGATGGGATGGCTTAAGCAAGCAGTCTTAGTGCAGACGATGGAAGAATCTGGAGCTCCCTGTCTCCAAACTCCAGTCAGGCATCTTCGGAAACAAATGTCTGTGAAAGATTTTGGGCACTGGATTAAAAAGAAAATCCTGTCACTAATTAAGCAATAGACCAATTCTCACGCTCATCTTCTTTTTAGCTGACTTGAAACCATTGGTCTTATTTCAGGCATGTGTCGTAGAAGCTGACACACTGGCTCCCCCTTGAGCACAAACCAGCTGGCCTGGGAAAATGAAGCGCCTAACTGATCTACACATTCTGAAATGTGTAGCCCACTCTACAGACTGCTAGGGGCCCAGCCCCTTTGAAGAATTTTCAGGAGAGGAAGTGGAATGTTTTTTGGGCAGCGCTTCTGATCAGATGGAAGCAGCATCCTTTGCCAGGGCTGGATTGAAGAAGCCAGGGTCTTGTGCCAACACTGGCAGAAAGATAGAAAGGCAGTATCAACTGAAAGATGCAATGGCACCTGTCATACTGCATTTTCCCATATCTGAATCTCTAGTAACCTGTGGGTGGTGCTTGAGGCTGTATTATGACCAGTTACCAACCAACTGAAACCCACCATCAAAACCGAGTAAGCAAGGGGAATATGTGATCGTCTTTCTCCCAATACGATGTCTATATGTCTACAGGATGCCTTCAGACTCCTGAATAAAATTCGACGTGTCGCAAAAGGCTCCAAGTCTCAAGTCGAGTCTTTTACAATCTCCGAGTCAAGTCATTGACGCGACATGAGTCCGACTCGCGTCTGAGACAATAGATTCAAGCTTACATTACTGAACCATGGAGGGCTTGAAGGTAACTGCCAGCATTTGCAAAGAGACACAGTTTATGGGTTTTCCAGCCATGTGTATTTTCAAATTGAAGAATTAAAAATAGAAATTGAAGATTTCTCAAACTTGCCTGAAGAAATTCCGTACTTTACCACAAGTGCTGTCAAAGGATTAACAGGGCGTCCGTTTTCTAAGGATTATCCAAAAGCAGGCAAACGGACGCTCTGTTAATCCTTTGACAGCGCTTGCAGTAAAGTACGGAATTTCTTCAGGCAAGTTTGAGAATTCTTCAATTTCTATTTTTAATTCTTCAATTTGAAAATACACATGGCTGGAAAACCCATAAACTGTGTCTCTTTGCAAATGCTGGTAGTTATATATATATATATATATATATATATATATATATATATATATATATATATATATATATATATATATATATATATATATGTATGATGAATACATTTCTACCCGATCCTTCGAGTTAAAAAAAAAAAACTCTCAAAGTATCACACTATAGTTCAGAAGAACAAAAACACAAGAGAAACGAGAAGGGCATTTTTTCCCTGGGATGGGGGAGGAACTTTAACCATAACAAACCTTTTCTAGACCTGTCTAGACTTATGTGGTGTAGCATTTTCAGCTCTGTGCTCCTCATTATTTTAAAGTCACATTACGAATGTGTGAAAGAACAGGAGCAAAGCGCAACTATTTATGGCTTTGTTATTAGTACACTGCATTCTGTCAAGCTCTGCAAAAGATCCCTGACTTATCAATGGGATCTATGAATGTACATTTTGCAATTTAATTTTAAATCCCTGGTGCTGGCACTAGTTGAACAAATGGGATGAAAAGGAGGTAGAAAACCTGAAAGAAACTTTGGAGAAAAAATAGACATTTGGCAAAAGATAAACAGGGAGCAGAAGCTATTGCTGCCAGCCTCAGATAAGATCTACCCTAATAAGTTTGTGTTACTACCTTTTTAAGTCTTCACATACAAATGGTGGTTTCAATTAAGACTGAGTCAAAATTTATCTTTAGACCTTTTTCAGTTGAAAATAGCATTGGAAAGAAAAGCTTCATGAAACCACCCCACATTCATCTTTTTGTTTATTACTTCCTGTTTCCTTGGATAGTGCTCTTGGTTGCTGGTGGATGTCATTCCCCCCCTCCCAACCCCAGGTTCTCGGGTGACGTAAAATGCATTGTCCTCACTCTGACTTAGCTTCATGACAACGCCACATACCATTGGACAGAACTGTCATGAAGCCAACTGAGGGAAGTGTTCTGTCCCTCACTCTGGAGCCTTGTGGGGAAAAAATGGCAACCACCAGCCACAGGGGACACAATAACTAGTGGGTTCACCTCTACATTGCCCATGTTTGTGTCCCCACTCTCTAAGTTGACAAAATGCCCTACCTTTCCATCCTTTGAACTCATCCATCCCTAGTTAAGAACCACTCCAAACCTACAACTGACAATGATTTATTCCAGGCATGTCTAAGTTGTCGCCAGTTTTCACAAAAAGATAAATTTAAGGCAAACTTGAAGGCTTATGATCAGGGGAAAAATCCCTATCATTTGGAAGGTAAGGAGTTCCAATGACACAAGCAACATTTCCCCCAGGTCACCCCCTACTGCAGCTGGCCCCAGGGTGGGAATTGGGTGGGGAGATCCCCCATCAATGCCCCCCTTATCCAGGGCCTGTAAAAAGGGAACCCCATGAGCCCTCTATGCCATGCTGCCATGATGTCATGCTGGCCGGAGCAAGAGGACAGGGCGGGCTGCACAGCAATGGCCATACCAACAGGGGCAGAAGGAGGGACTCGGGGTCCTTGCTGGGCAGGCTTCAATATATGGCAGTTGTCACACCTTTGTCAAGGCAATGTTGTGTTGCCATCGCAATAGGATTGTGCTGTAAGTGTCCTGCCAATCCATTTCACTGGAGTTGTACTTTTATCATTGATGGGTCAAAGAAGCAGTGTGCGCAGCGTGAGCTCAGTAGGTGAGCCAGACCTCCAACTAGGATGGTGTAGTGGTTTGGGAGTCGGACTTAGACCTGGAAGATCCAGGTTCAAATCCCCGCTCAACCATGAAGCTTCCTGGGTGACCTTGGGCCAGTCACTATCTCTCAGCCCCACCTACCTCACAGGGTTGTTGTGAGGACAAAAAGGAGGGGAGAAAATACGTACACCACTCTGAGCTCCTTGGAGGAAGGGCGGAATAAAAATGTGAATAATAAATAAATAAATAAACAAACTATTCAGGAGATTCTACAATGGACAGCTCCAAAAGCATCAAACACTACCACAACAAACAGCCCAATCATACCTAACGCCCTGCGTGGTGATGCAGTGGCACCAATATGGCATCCATTGTATCCCGTTGTGGATTTTTAGCCTCTAGAGGCCTCCTCGGGGTAAGGGAGCATTTGTTGTCGCCTCCATGCACTCTGGATAGATTTGACCCTTTTTAATTTCCCCCTTCAGCTTCTTTCTAACTTGTCTGTTCATTTTTGAGAAGTCCACCCTTGATTTGGATAATCAAGTTTAATTTTGTCAGATTTGCTTGCAACGTTTCCCCCAATGTGTATGTCAAGATGGATTGCAGCATGGTCACTGTTCCCCAGAGGTCCCATAACATTTACATCCCTCAGCAGATCCCGAGTACCACACAACATCAAATCCAGAGTCATATGCCCATGGTTGGCTCCATGACTAGCCTTTCCATGGCACAGTCATTTAGCATGTCAAATGCTACATTTGATTAGGATCTGGTCTCTCTTTCATGACCAGAACATGAATTGACCCAGATAATTGAAGTCCTCTATTATCACAACAGTGTTTCTCATGGATGCCTCCCTGATTTGTTTCCTCATTTCAAGGTCCCCCTCAGATTTTAATCTGGAGCACGATGGCATGCTCCCACTAAATCGCTCCTTGGGCCTGGTAATTTAACTCACAGCAATTCTAAGGCAGAGGTGGTTCTCCCTTCAAATTTCTACCCTGCTTAAATTCTACCCCTTCCTTGACGTATGAATGCTATTGAAATGCATTCGGATCGCCAGTCTCTGAAACTGCCTTTTTTGCCCTACCTTTAACTTATTTAGGTCAGGTAGCTTCTTGGAGCTTGGCCAAGCAAGCTCAATGGTCCCCCAGCTCCCTTGCTTCCAAGCTTTGAGCGCTTACTTGGACTGTCTCCTGGGGCTAGTGAGGGATTGCAAATTTCTATGCACCCCTAAAATCAGCACTTCTGTGCTTTTATATAGCTCACCTGAGCAGCCATCAATGCACATGACTCAGACAAAAAACAAAACAAATGAAAAACAAGATACAATCTAGGCTGTAGCTCTCTGCCTCCCCCTCTGTCCTTCAGATTTTCTGCTTTTTACAGTCGGGTCTCCCCCCATTCTTTCTAAACCAGAGTCACAGATCACAGCAGTGGCTAATGGGAAGTGTAGTCCCATTGCAAATGTAATTTGACCTAAAAAAGATTTTTTTTCACTAAGACAATTTTCAAAGTAGCAGGAAGGATTTTTTAAAAAAACTTTTTTTTGGGGGGGGGTACCTACTGTAGTTCGAAAACCCTTTTAGGGTCCATGGACTCCAGGTTAATAAGAACCCCTTTCTTAGATTAGATGTTCAGAGGACCAACTTATTGGCTGCCATTTTAATTACTTTGGGCTTCAAAAGTTTGCTTTCAATCAGCATTAAGTATTTCGACATAAATAAAACAGTCAAGGAAAAATGGTTTTTTGGCTCCTAAAATGAAAAGAAAAGAAAAACAAGAAAAAAAAAGTCCTTTTCTTTTCTAAGACACAAAACTATAGTTTGTTAGTATATAAATGGGGCAACATATGGCATTTGGTAAATATAAGTTTTAAATAATCAAGCAATCATAATAAAATTGCTTGAGAGTGGAGTATGTATGTTATAATCAAGGGGATTTTAAAGAAATAATCAAGCAGGGTGCAAATGGCATAAATAAGCATCTCTTTCGTTATAACTGGGAGGTCTTTAAAAAATCACATGTTTCTGTTTGTGAGTTTGCTGTTAAAAAGTGGGGGTGGGGCAGGGTAGCCTACATTGGATGTCTGTGCTTCCAAAGAATCTGAGAAACCTTAAAGTTGCTATGACAATCCATTTATTTGTTTGCCTGAAAGGCACACAGTGTTTATGCAAATATTTTGACAGCCACAAGACACAATACTATTCTATACCATATATATTAGCAGCATTTATTGGAGTTCATCAACTTCTGGCATACACTCTCTCCTCTCACTGGAGGAGCCACAATTTTCATGCAGAAATCCCAGGCTCACTTTCTCATTAAAAGGATCACAGATAGCAAATGCTGGACAGATCACAGACTGACAGTCCAATCCTGCCTAAGTATCTGGCGGGCGGCCCAGGCCACCCACCGGATCCTATCCCCATTTCCCGGGGTCTCCTCGGTCTATTTGGGGGAAGGGGATGTTCATCCCCTTCCCCCGGGTGTAGCGCAGGGAGGCCCCAATGAGCCTCCTTGGATTTCCGCCAGCTCCTTCGCTGGCGGAAGTCGGAGGAGGCCGTGAAATGGCGGCTCCGGCTGCGGGGGATGATCTGGCAATGGAGTGAGGGCGGCCGGCCTCCACACCAGCCGCTCTTACTCTAAAGTCATCGTGAACATGCTTTACAGCACGTTAGCAACAGCTTAGAATGGTGGAGCACTCGCTCCGTCATTCTTTCTTTCAACAGGATTGCACCTTGAGGCTGTGTTTGTTTTCCCCTTCCTGTGCTAGGAGTGCTGGAGAGCCGGGGTTTTTTGCTCCCAAAGCATGTTTTTTTAAAGCTCCTAGCCTGCTCGCCACACTAGCAGTTTCAACTTCAAACTCAATGCTAGAAAAGATGGCGGCCTCATGGACCAATTGGAAGGCTGCTTGGCTGCAATGGAGCTTGGGATATGTAGTAAGAAGGACGAGGAAATAAACATGGCAGCCTCATGTACCAATAGGAAGGCTGCCTAGGTGCAAAGGAGCTTGGGAGATGTAGTATGGGGGACGAGGAGCAACAGCAGCCATTTTTATTTTCGGTCATTTCCATTCTGATGAAGAGCCACGCTACTGCAGGCTACAAGCATGCTAGGAACGTCACTTCCTGCTATTTCTGAGGAGAAAAACAAATGCAGCCCGAAACAATGGAGAGCTGTTGTCAGGCCGTTTCTGACGGAAGCCAGGCAACACACAACAGCACATTGTAGTTCACAATGCTGCAAGTCAGGCTGTGCTGCTAGAACATGTGTTCTAGTGGTAGCACACCCAATGATAGGATTGTACCGTCAATTATTTAATGAAGAAAGCCAATGCATTTAATGTTTGCAAAACTGCTTCCTGTTCTGGATGCTGATACACAATAGCATATATGCATATATGAGAGTTAGGCACATACATGCTGTTTTCTCTTCAAGAATGGTAAAACACAGATGTTTACAGCTTCCCTATTGACACTATTTTCCCTGGTCCTTTAAAATAAGTTAACCCAAATCCTTTCTCCTCCAATAATGGTCTTTACCATCCTTTGGTAAAACGAATTAGTTTTGCATCACAGCCCCATGCACAAACAACACACCTTGAGAGCCCTCGGTAACAGTGCTATAATTGCAATGCATCCAGGGAAAAATATCACTATATTCTTTGACCAAGGATGGGGAAAAGGCGAAAGGTTACTGTCAAGCCGCCAGTGGTAAGAATGGATCTGTAATGTACCGTGTAAATTACTCGCACGAGTCTATAGAATCATTCATCTAGAAGCAGTATAAGTCCAAACAAAAATAATGGCTTGTTCTTGGATGCATGTGAAAAAATCAGGTATTAAATCTGTCTGAACACACAGAAGCCTCTGCCCCAAACACTAAATATTTCAACTTGCACACTGACCTTTCCGGCACCTTTTGCACAGGACTCTCTTCCGTTACAAAATGCTACAGTGAATGGAAATGTTGTCAATTAAGTAAAAAGGGTGTTTTTATCAACCTTTTCATGTGAGGAATTTAATGACATTTTAAGGTTAAAGTAAAAGTAAAAAAGTAAAAGTACAAACATTGATTTGTACTGTCTGCCTTTAATGTGGCTAATGAATAGAGTTTTCTATAAAACCCTTTGTAATCCTTTCTAAACCTTAAGCTATCAAAGGCTGTGTATTCTTTTCTTGAAAAAACTTTCAGCATTGACAGCATGGGAAGTCAGAAAGAAAAAAAGTCTATCAGTGGGAAAGAAGTAAAAAATTAATGTAGGGCATGATCCACTTACGCTGGGGGCGGGGGACAAAGCCCATATGTGGATTATTTCCATAGCCCTCAGTAGAGAACTGTTCTCTCTCTTTCCCTACTCCGCAAGTAACTGCATGGAGCAGAGATCAGCCATTTTTAGACATTTTATCAATGTGTGGACGCTGCTACGTTGTATCAATGGGAACTTGTTTCATAACATGGCCATGCACAGACTGCATAGGTGGCCAACCCACGGCATGGGTGCCACTTAGTGGCACGCTGAGCCTTTTGAAGTGGCACGCACCGCCGTTTCTGCCCAAGTCGAGCAATGTAGTCCCTCTCTCTTTCTCAACCCCAGCACACCTTTCCAAGCCTGTGGTACTAGAGGAGGTCTCTGTACCCCACTGCGCCTCATTCTTCTTGCACTGTCACGTTGCTTTAAATATTTTCATTAGCTTAGAAATATTTATTTATTTATTTATTTAAGTGGCATGCTTATGATTATCTACATAAAATGTGGCACATGACGTGCCATGGGTTGGCCAGCAATGGCACAGAGGATTCTCTCCAATAACTTCGGGAATGTCACTTGGGAGTGTCACTTTTTCTTTTTTTTTACATAAAGAGAGTTCCCCACATGTAAGTAAATTATATAGGGCCTTCATCAGCCTTATAACGAATGCTAGCCCATGCCCCCACCTCCACCCCTACTCCTCAGCATGGCAGAGCATCTTGAGACACAGGAGGCAGACCACAACCCATCACCCAAACGCTAGACGAAACAAAAACATTTTGAGCCTTCGCCGAAAAGTCATGAGGGAGGGGGTGGTTCTCAGATCCCCTGGCAGGGAGTTCCACAGTTGTGGCGCCACAGCAGAGAAGGCTCGCCCACGTGTTGCCACTCCCCTAACTTATGATAGAGGTGGTACCCGCAGGAGACCCCCTCAGATGACCTAAGAGAGCAGGCCGGAATGTATGGGAGAAGGCGGTCCCTCAGATATCCTGGACCCAAACCGTGGAGAGCTTTAAAGGTCATTACCAGCACCTTGAATTGGGCTCAGAAACGAATGGGCAGCCAATGCAGCCACTGAAGCAGCAGTTCAACAGAGTCAAACCGCCTAGCTCCAGTGACCACCCGGGCCTCCGCATTCTGCACTAATTGCAGCTTCCGAACCGTCTTCAAGGGCAGCCCCAAGTAGAGCGTGTTACAGTAATCCAGTCTTGAAGTCACTAAGGCGTGGACCACCGTGGTCATGTCCGATCGACTCAAATACGGCCGCAGATGGTGCACCAGCCGAAGCTGGGCAAACGCACCCCTGGCCACAGCCACCACCTGGCTTTCCAGGGAGAGCTGTGAATCCAGAAGTACTCCCAAACTGCGCACCTGTTCCTGCAGGAGGAGTGCAACCCCATTCAGAATGGGCAGGTGACTCAGTACCTGCATCGAGGCTTTCCTGACCAGTAGGACCTCTGTCTTTTCTGGATTCAATCTCAACCTATTAGCCCTCATCCAGACCACAACCGCCTCCAGGCGGTTTTTAATGTTGGCCTCGGTACCCATGGATTTCAGTATCCGTGGGGATTCCGGGAACGGAACTCCCGCAGATACTGAGGGCCAACTGTACATTATTTTGTTTTGATAGCTGACACAGCCTGTGACTCAAGGGCCAACAAAAGACCTGGTACACCTTTGGACTAAGCTCTCTTGGATTCCAGGATTTTCCAACTGCTGAGAGGACAAGCTGGGTCCCAGACTGGAACTCAGACAGATGAATTTTCAGCTTTCCAATGAGATTCCTCAACCTCTGCCCACGTGTCCAGAGCCAAACTACCAATCCTTGCCATGTTTCTGACACTGCCACAGTAAGACTGGCCAGAGATGAATAGACGGAATATTTGACATACTCATGACAGCAATATATCTGACAGAGCTGTGTAAACATGCAATGGTTGTCATTGGCCCACCTGAGAGTTAAAAGAAAATGGTTCAGGCTTTCAGGTGTTTGCATTCAGCTGAACTGAATTTTTGTTGCTTGTGGTTGCAGACAATGCAGGTTGTGGAGGCTTGCCCCAATGTTTCTGGATTTTTTTGTGTGGAAAGTAGACAGATGGACCTATGTTTTAAAACAATTGTCAGAGTTCTTGGGTCACCCCACTGACCCCCCCAGAGGAGCAAAGATCACTGTTTTTAGGGAAAATGATGCCCTGGAATTGGGGGGCTGGCCCCCTCTCCTCACTGAAATTAAAAATGAAACTCTGGCTTTGTTTTCATGGCCAGGGCCCTGGCTTTTGAATCCACCTTGTTTGGAGCACCTCAGGTGCAGGGGAGCAGCTGTACACAGCTGTACACACGCGCAACATTAGGCGTACCTCAAAGGACTCAACGGGACTTTATGGGTACGTGTTGCGCAAACAACTCAGTGGTCTTTTTCATGCAGAAAAAGAACCAAAGCTGCGTATTTCAAGAATTTAAAGTGCCATAAAAAAACCTTGAAGGTAGGGACTTGAAACTTGAGGTACACTTAGGTGAGACATCCCCCTAAACACCTCTAAAGCCCTGGAGCTGTGTGTTAAACACAACTATGTTTGTTTGAGCATTTTCATGCTGGACTCACAACAAAATCTGCATATTTCAAGAATTTAAAGGGCCATAACAAAACCCTTGAAGGTAGGGACTTGAAACTTGAGGTACACTTAGGAGAGACATCCCCCTAAACACCCCTAAAGCCCTGGAGCTGTGTGTTAAACACAACTATGTTTGTTTGAGCATTTTCGTGCTGGACCCACAACAAAATCTGCGAATTTCAAGAATTTAAGGGGCCATAAAAAAAAATCCCTTGAAGGGAGGGACTTGAAACTTGAGGTACACTTAGGTGAGGCATCCCCCTAAACACCCCTAAAGCCCTGAAGCTGTGTGTTAAACACAACTATGTTTTTGTTTGAAGTCTTGTGTTTTCAGGTCCATGCTTTACATAGGAGTAAATGGACGAGTTGAGTTGACCTTAAGTCCCATTGAGTCCCTAAAGCACCACCTGTAGACCAGGTGCAAGGTGCACCGGCGAAATTTACTGCGGGTGATTCTTTCTACATGGGGGTTCGTTACATATGTCGATCAAACTGACATTTGGGAAGTCTGGGAAAGTCATACCGCGGGACCAAATGGCTTTAATATACTTCTACAGTTAGAAGCTTCTGGATGTGAATACAAATCAACATAGAAAAATTAATCTGCAGATTCCCAGAATTTTAGAACAGGAGCCAGCAATGAGACAGCAAAACCAGCAAGAAATGTGAAAGGTCTCTAGAGAGACCTCTAGACCTACTGTACAAATAAAGTACTGTATATCTAGAGGCAATCTCACCTTACTTACATGCCAGTGGTGCTGAACTCAAAAACATTTAACTGAAGAACTCCTGACCGCAAATTTGTGATGGATGGCAGGCTACATTCGGGGGACTGAAACCCAGGAATGGGGGTGGTTTTGAAGAGGATCCAGAGAAATTCTGAAAAATCTTGAGAACTGCAAGTGACTGCAGTGGCGTAGCTAGAGGGGGGCCCTGCTGCCCCAGGGTCCCAGGTGCCAGGCTTATGGGGGTGTTTGTGACACCACTAGTGACCAAAATCGTTGAAACCTTGCTCATATGTCATTCGATGCGTATTCCACTGCAGAATGTAATGGAACAAACCATATCAAATTATCTGTGTACTATCAAAAGTTATAGCCAAAAAACTAGAACTGGAAAACACAATTGTCTTATGTAGCATTTATTTTCTCGCCATTATTATTATTCATTTCATGTCATGACTATTAATGAAAAAAAATTATATGGGAGGGTGTCCAAAAATTTATGTGCCCCGGGTGTCAAATGACCTAGCTACGCCTCTGAGTGGCTGCCCTGTTTTCCTGTCACCTCTGTGAAAATTTATGAAATACTTTGTTAAATTCTTTTTAGTTTTTTCTTAAAAAGCAGTGTATAAATACTTAACAACAACAACTTGTGCTTTCCCTTTGTTTTTAAAGGCACACACGCCAGTATTTTTTGTCCCATGGGAAAAATAGCTGCTTGGGAGGGAATTTTAATTTTAATTTTCATAGTTGTGCAGAGGAGAACATTTTGACAAGAGTGGCTTGTCCTGAATGGGTGAGAAAAAAAATATGTCTCTATCCTCATTCTTCATTTTGACATTCAAATTGGCATTAACATTTTAGAGTTTGTTATGGTGTTTACTGGAATTGTTGTTGGTTCTATTCTGATGGTTACAACCTCCCTTGTGCAATTGTCCAAATGAAAGGTGTAATAGAAATATGTAAAAATAAATAAATTAAAACCCATCTCTTCCCAAAATAATAGGTAGGTGCCGATAATTAAAAAATGGGCCAAAATATCCTAATTGATATGATTTTTTTTACTGTTAACAATTCAAAAATGGACCTTCTCAAAACTAGAATTTTATATATTTTATATGATCGCCATAGCATCATATAAAAAGGGGGGCAGAAGTTAGGGCTTTAGGGGCCAAAGCCACTGTAATTTGGCCCATTCATAATGAAATACGAGTTGGAAGTGGCATTTTTTTAGACCTGGGATTTGCCTTCATGAGTCCCAGTAATTGAAAACTTTCAGTGACACCTTAATACCTCTAATCACCTGTTGAAGGTAATGGTGTCAAACCGCACCTCCAGCCATTCCCATTGTCAGCACTAAATGGTGTCAACACACACTATTGTCAGCACTAATGGTGCAAAAATGCACCTCTGATATTCCCGTTGTCAGCAGCTCACCTATTCTTTCTCAGCGTTCTGCTCTTCCCATAAGTATTTTTGCAGCCTAAATTAAAGCAGGGGTGTTGTTGTTTTTAGAATCCAGTCTTATGGGTGATTATTTCAGAGGCTTATTAGCCATGCTAGCACAGCTCAGCCAACTCTCTGCAATTTCAGAGAGAAGAGCCTAAAAAAAATATTTTTTTAAAAAAAATCTAAACATGGCTCTTTTTACTGTTTGACATTGTTTGACATAGTCAAAGAAAAACACAGCTGTGTGGAACAACAAATTTGTAATTTTACTGAAGTTTTCTTTGCATGCTGGGGGTGTTTCTGCTGCCTGACAATGCCATGGCACTTTTATGCTGAAGTATGCGGAGGTACTGTGATTATTCCATGCCTGGCTGTGCCAAGCTTATGGTCAGGATGAAACTGACATGTAATTTAAAGCCCACTTTGTTCATAATGAGAAGTCCATAGATACGCAAATGCACCGCTGGTGCATACATACCCCCTACAGTGGCACTCATTTTTTTTATTATTTTTTTGCGGGTCATAGCTGTCACAGGTTGTGTCCCCTTATATAGACATTAATATAGACGCGGTAGTCGGTCGGGGCGCGACTTACTGTCGAGCCCCTACTGCAGGAACGCCACTGGCTGCACTGACATTACACAGATACTGGCAAGATGTCTGCCATCTCCTAAGCCCATCCAGGCAACGTTACGCTGGCATGGCCTTCCCAATAATGCTGGCCCAGTGTCCTCCACTGTCATAAACCCTGCCTGTTTTGGTCTCTTTGCCAGCAGAGTTGTGCTGCCATCTTAGTGATGTCTGTCCTATGTCAGTGTGACATATTTGATCGTACGGTATCTGACACATAACAATCAGATTTGTCCAGGTACCGCCCCATAAATGACACAAGATAAGCAGCCCCATCCTATCCTGTCTCTACATCCCTTTCTGACCATTCAAGTTTATCACATGTGTCTCTTCTATCCACTGTGTTGCCTAACCATCCCTTCCTTTTGCAACAGCTGAGAGCAGGGAGCATCTCCTCCCTTTGGTTGAATGCCATGGGTTTCCATGGACGTCGTCGGCATTGCTAGGAAGGGTTGGGCCAGCATTATTGGCAGGGCCACACCAGCGTGACGTTGCCTGGATGGGCTTAGGAGATGGAAGACGTCTTGCCAGCGTCTGTGCAATGTCGGTGCAGTGCAGCACCCAAATAGGATTGGGCCCTAGGAGAATGGCCTCTGATGATGAACAAAGACCTCAGCAGGCTCATTTGGGATACTTGTTGCTTCTTGATGATAAATCACACTTTACATTGTTCGAAGTGTTTCGTATGCAGTACTTTTTGTAATCTTTACCAGAAACCTGTAAGGTAGGTCACTATTATTATCCTCATATTTCAGGTGGTGGGGGTAGTAAAGAGGGGGGACTTGCCTCATGGCACATTATTATTTATTAACAGTATTTATTTAACATCTTAGAGCATTTATAGCAGAGGTGAGATCCAGACTAGGGACATCCTTATTGGAGCTCAGTCTCTCAACCACTGTCCCACGCCCTTCTGTTAAAATGCTCTCAATGCACAATGTCTGCCAGACAGTGTCTAATGGAAGGAAGATGGACCACTGTCACTGGTGCTCTGCTCCCCATCTCCCAATAATCATGAGAAGTTGACTGGTGATGGGGGGGGGGAAGCAGTGGCTGCAGAGGACAGGTTGGATGGCCACGAAAATCAAACGATGAGGTTATGGCTGCAAACTCTTGTGCTCCTAACACAATCATTTACGTGGAGAACCACATTTCTGGGAGCATAACAGGGAACTCTCAGTAAAGCAATCAAAGAACACACGCTTGGAAAACATTTCTGGCTCACGGCAAGGTCAAAGAGCGAGACAATCCAGGAAGGGGAAGAACAGACTAACAGGCTCATGGGCAAAAAGAAGAGTGGATCCAACATCCTGACTCTGAATGTCATTGGGGAAAAATTATGCCAGGAAGCTCAGCAAAGAAGGGTGATTCATTTCCACTTAAGGGGAGAGCTCCATGCTTATGAGTTAGATTGCTTCTAACTAGAAAACCAGGATTACTATTCTCAATGGACGTATTATGTAGAAGTTGAAGGTACGTTTGCAATGCATGCATTGTCCCTCTGAAGGATAATTACAGGGCATTTCCATATATGTGTGATGGTGTCACATGAACCCACATTAACCATACTTAAACGTCCCATGGTGCATATTCCATGTGCATATTTCCAAAGGCTTCAACTCACTTATATGCCCTGAGCAGACCTGCTACCCAACAGAGCTCCATCTCATAAGCCAATGATGTAATTGAATTGGACATGATGTGGTTTGAAGTTGTGTAATTTCCCATATCTGCTAGAACCTCTTGGGGGGGGGGGAGGACTGGTTGGGCGTCAAGTTGAAATGAATTCACGCTTAAAATCACCAGTTGGGTAGATGATGTTGATAGTGATATTTAACAGTTATAGTGCACTTTCTAAGTGTGCAAAGTGCATCTCAAGCCATATCTTAGAAGATGTGTGCAAGCCAGAGAGGGCTTATAACACCGGCTCCTATAGAGACCAGCACTGGCCTGAGAGTTTTATTATTTTGTATTCTACTTTTTAAACTGTTGTAGGCCACCTTGGGGACGTCTTCAGAGGTAGAAAGGCAGGATATAAATACCTGGATGAATGAATATTGATATTGTCCTTACAACAATCCTGGATGCAGCTGGGGAACCAAGGCTGACTTGCCTAAGGCCACCTAGTGAGAACTCACGGCAGAAATAAAATTCAAATTGGGAACATCCTGATTTGAGACTCAGGGCCAATCCAATCCCCATCATTCCATAGCTTGCAGCACCACCAGAGCGTATTAATATTAATTATTATAATATTATAACATTATTAATTAATTAATATTAATTATTATAATATTAATTAATATTATAATATTATTAATAGCATATTAATACCATGCTATGGTGGGGAGAGGAAGGCCAGACATCCCAGGACAGGTAAATAAATATCATTTTTACTTACCTCTCCATAGGCCACCTGGCTATCAATGGGTCTCCTTGGACCTTAGCTGGCATAAGACTCCTGTGGTCCAGCCAGGAAAGGGGGATAGAATCCAGTGTGTGTTGCTGCCACCAACATCCACCCCATCCCACCCCATCCAGTGGGAGCCATTGCCATGCATGTGGATCATCCAACCACTTGCGCTGGTGGCCCCAACACACATGACAGTGGTGTACCTGTAATGATGTCACAGCAGCACTTATGGTGGCAGAGTGGAAGTTCCACCTCCATAACTGCCCTATAGGATTGGGCACCTGTCTCTCAGCTACTGCACTACACCAACTAGTGATGGAGCACTATTGCTACTGTAAGCTTCTCTTTCTTTCTGCCAGGATCCAAGCTATTGAGCCTAACATGAAAGTTGACACGGAGGCAAATAAGGATTATGCACAGTTGTGATATCTGTATTTATAACACTCCTTTGATTGCAGAATCTCTTGTAGGTATCCACAACAAAAATACACAACCTAATCTGAATTGCCCCTAGCTAAAGTCCCACTGGTGTACCATTCTCTTCTTGAAAAACTCAGCAGTAATCATATGCATGCCCTTGCAGCCATTCTCTATACAGGCATTACTCGCTATCTGTCTCCTCTGCACTGGAAATATGCAGGCACATTTTTCTCCCTAAAGCAATGGCACAGAAATGGAGAATGCAGAAGAAGAAGAAACTCTGTAATTATTAAAGAAAAGTACACTTGACAGAGTAAGGCCCACTCAAGCAAGCACAAAAAATTAATAATATCATGCCCAACTCTTATCTCCAAATATTTAACTTATCCCAGCCAAGCTGTTCAGGGTTTTAAAAATAGCCTTCAGATACTTCTTCTAAGCTAGGTCTGAAATTCTATACCAACAAGTGCAAAGTGAAAAACAAGCCAGAAACCCTCTAAACAAAGAAAAATTCACGGAGCATATTAGTACACTTAATTCAGTCTGGCATCCCAGTCGGTAGCGTAGCCAGAGGGGGGGGTGGTGCAGTAAGTGCTGCATGGCGTTACACGGAGGTGAAAAGTGGCCCCTCCCACTTACTGTCAGAGCCAGTCTGGCAGCGAAGGCAGTGTTGCCTTCGCTATTGGACTGGCTCAGACGGTGAGTGGGAGGGGCCACTTTGCATCTCTGTGTAACGCCATGCAGCACTTACTGCACCGCCCCCCTCCCCCGGCTACGCTACTGATCCCACTCTGTCAGAAGATCACAAGAGCCATCACTGTGTATTGGCTGAGTGTGTGAGCTAAGAAGTCTTTGGTTCAACATCCACCTCACCTATGTACTCAGTAAATGGCCTTAGACAAGCCACTAATCTTGTAGCTTCAGTCCCTTCTGCTCTATCTATTATGTGGGGCTAATAATGCCTGCCTACTTTGTTGTTATAAGGAATGCTGAGATAATGTAAGCAAAGTGTTGACTATTGTACATGGCGATGAGAATGCAGTGATGATGATGATGATGATGATGATGATGATGATGATGATGATGATGATGATGATGATGATGCCAGATATTTCCCTACAAATAAGAATATTTTCTTAGATCATCTGAAGACAGAACTCAAAGTAACACTCGACTCAGTGATGGCCCAATTCTACAGAGGGTCTATGGCAGCAGCAGATCCATAGATCCTCCTATGGAATCCTTAATGTTGCACTGCCATCTGCCATTGTGCGTGTCAAAAATGCTGGCACAAATGGCTAGAGGTTCCACACACCAGAGATGAACCCAGCCTGCATTGGATCAGATACGGTGCTAATGAGGACAGGTCATGGGCAATCCGAGGGAGGTTCAGGG
Source organism: Plestiodon gilberti rubricaudatus (assembly GCA_026170595.1). NCBI lineage: Eukaryota > Metazoa > Chordata > Lepidosauria > Squamata > Scincidae > Plestiodon > Plestiodon gilberti. The sequence continues at coordinate 11,722,004 of JANXHW010000001.1, forward strand.
GAGGGTTGGGGCGGGGATCATGGAGTTCAGGGGGCAGCTCAGGGGCAGGAGGGATCAGATCTCAGCAGCAGCCGTGTGCACTGGGATCCTACCCCCTTTTCCTTACCCGACACGTCTCCTGCCTCTCATGCAGCGCACGCTCCCTTAGTACGGCTGCATAGCATAAAATGGTGGCAGAGAGGACTGGACTGTGAGCTGCCCAAAATAGCGGGCACACCTCGAGCTCACACAGCCTTTGTCCTCGTAATACTCAGGCCCACTAACTCTGTGATTCTCCACCCACACCTGCACAGCCAAACATGCAGAAAGGAGAGAGGGAAACATACAACATGGTGTCACAAGATGAGTAGGTGAGCAGGGGGCTGGCACTGCTTCCAGCGGCAACAGCAAAGAGGGTTAGCACACAACTGCAGCCATCACACATCACTGTTCTATATAACAATAGCTTTTTCAATGTGATTTCCAAATAGAAAGAGATCACATATTGCTAAAGGACAAATAACCAATTGGTTCATGTACAATGTGCTTGTCATATGTCGAGGGGAAAAAAATGACAGGCATCTGGTCGTCTTCCTGGTCCAAGTCTATTGTCTCTTTTTCAAATCTCGTCACATTTTCTAATTAGGAATGTGCATTTCATTCAGACAGAATCAGGCTCAGAACTGCATCACCCTGCTTTGGGGCTGCTTTGAAGAGAGTGCTACAGTAAATGAAGCCAGGTCCCTCCGCAGCCCTCCAAACCCAAGCAAAGCCTTTGGAAGCAGCTGCAGATGACCAGCTCCTTGGGTTGGCTTTTCCTCGCTTTCTCCTCTTTGTCTGTCTCTAACTGCCTGGAGCCCTTTCTTCCCTCTATGGAAGGTGACCCCCAAGCAGTCAGGGGAAGGAAGAGGAAGGTCAAGGGAAGGGCAACATGATTGACAGCTCTGAGCTGTCAGTGACACAGGCGCTGCTACCTGGAGCTCCTTTCCTTCTCCTTTCCAATCAGTGGGATTCTTGAGATGGGACTGTGAGAATAAGAAAGCATTCAGGTCTTGGGGCAACTGTTTTCCCTGCCCTGTGTGTATTCTCTCTTGGACATGTTTCTGGAGCTTTCGGGGTGGGTGAATTCCCCTCCATTCAAGACTCTCCCCCCCCATGGTACCTCCTGAGTGCCAGTGGGAAGGGGGAAGTTCACCAGCATGCCACGAGAGGCTCCAACAGCCAAATAATGTCCCCGTTGTCTAGTAATACAAATTGGACCTTTTTATCCACTGGGGTTCTGTTCCCAGAACCACAGTGGACAAGAAAATCAGTGTTATATGAAATCTGGGGTGGGGGTGGGGGTTCCAGCATCTTTGGTACTTCCCTCCTCCTGAGTTTGTTTAAACTGGCTGGAAAAAAAAGAGGAAAGAATGCTACCAGAAGCAACCTGTAGAGACTCCTGGTTGCATTTTTTCCTTTTTTTCAGCAGTTTGAACAAGCGCAAGAGGCAGGAAGTGGCTGACAGGCCCCTGACAACGCAGAAAAAAGAGGTAATGTCAGACTCCCTCTTCCACAGTTTTGCCACCCATGTTGAGACAAATCCATGGATAAAAAAAAACATGGATAAAAAGGTCTGACTGTATAGCCCAAGTCAAGATCATCTCAGAAAGAGGACAAGATGACAGGGAGGCGTAGCTGCAAGGCTACTGAGACACCCCATCGGATCAGACCATGCCAACCGATCAGGACTGTAGCCAACTGTTCATAAGGCAGCGAGTACCAAGCAGGGAGTATCAACCCAGAGATGTTCCACATCCACATCCCAGAAAGAGGAAATGGGGGAGGCAAGAGCCTGGGGAGAGGAGAGAAGAAGCACTCTGCATGATTGTCATTCACCTTTCTTTAAAACTGATCTCAGACTTCAGGTGAGCCTTGGGGAATTTGGATCACTCCTCCCCATCTGCTATCCATAAGAACATCAGGAGAGCCCTGCTGGAACAGGCCAAAGACCCATCTAGTCCAGCTTCCTGTATCTCACAGTGGCCCCACCAGATGCCTCAAGGAGCACACAAGACAACAAGATGCCTGCATCCTGTCGCCACTCCCTTGCAGCTGGCATTCAGAGATAGCCTACTTCTAAAACCAGGAGGTTGCATAAAGTGGTGTCATGTGGGTGGTGGTGGTGAGGAGTGACACGCAGCAGGGGGTTGCATGAGCCACCAATTTGGCGTCAATTCGGCGGCATGGGAGCATCTGCGGCAGCAAATTTGGTGTTTTCGCAGGCAACAGGAGTTGCCCACCTGCACCACTAGTGACCTAAAAACGGCCGAAAAACTGCTGGGGGTGCTTTTTTTCTATTGTTTCTGGCACAAGGGCGGGGCTTGTGACGTCACGCCCCAGGGGGCTTGTGATGTCACATGGGGTGTCACAGTGCGCGGGGGCCCCTGCGGAGGCTAGCTACTGTATGTCTCTGCACACCAGTGCCACCGGGATCCACCCCTCCCTCCCCCATTCCACCTCCCATCTGCCCCCCTCAGACACTCCCCCATTTCTTCCATGCCCCACCCACTGCACCACTTCAGCGTTCCTGCTGTTAGCTGGCAGCAACAGCAGGCCTGCAATTTGGCAGCGGTTCCAGAATGGCCACTGCCGGTGCATGCAGCACATCACCACCGTGTGGCCATTTATGACAGCAGGACCGCTGTTCCACTGTTGTAAAGCCCAGTTAGGATTGGACTGTGTGTGTGCGCACACGTGCGTGGCATACGTGTGTGTGTGTGTGTGTGTGTGTGTGTGTGTGTGTGTGTGTGTGTGTGTGCTATTTATATTTGTATCTACTTATTTGAGATACAGTATTTGTATAATTCCAATATTACACCTTCAAGCAGCATTTTCTTCAATGAAGCTGTAGCAGCTGCTGGTCTACTGGCAAAATCTTTGACTCTGGCTGCCCAGCAGAGATTTCAAGGCCTCCTATCCTTTGGTCCTATTTGTATCATAGCACATATTGTTCCCATGCTAGACCACAGCAGGAAAGTGTTTTTGTTTAATATTCAAGCTGTCTTATCTCTTGCCAACAGACCAGAATGTTTTTTGTTGTTTGGCTTAACATGACTTTTGTTTGTTTTAAAAAAAGGAATATCACTAAAGAAGACACTTTTATTCTGGATCGTTTGCTCCAGATTTTTCAGCATCTAAAAAAGGGATACTTCAGCTCTCCTAAGGGGAAGTGGTTTCCAAAGTCATTCTTCTAAACCCTTGAATCTGGGCAACCTAGTTATAAGACAGGAGGCTTAGCTGTTGTTTAACATCTGCAGCTATGGGCTCCTTGTCCTGGTTGGGATCTCAGCACATGGGACGGGGGCAGCGAATTCTCTCCTCTACTGTTTTCCTTTCCCAATTGTCATGTACCCCTGCAGCTGCTGCTTTAGGGAGATTTTGAGTGGGAAAATGACGTCGGGGGGGGGGAATATCCCTTCCCGCATGGCATGATCTCAGCCAGGATTGCCCCCCCACAACTACAAAGGAAGGCGGAGTCAGCTTTGTGCCAGGCTCTGGAGTAAAGCTCCCCCCTGCCTCCCCCACCCACAATGCACTGGGCACTGACACTGTCACCAGTATTGGGGGTTGAGAATTTGCCCTGGCTGGATGAGTCCTCTGATGGTGTGTGCCCTTCGTGAGTGCCCACCCTGGGCTTTTTACTTAATAAAACAACAAACCTCACCCATGCAGTTTCGCCCTATATTTATCAGGGAGTTGGAGCACCTTCCCTGTAAGGAAAGGTTAATGATGCCTAAGATAGGACATCCCAAAGAAACCATCCCAAAGAAAACCATCCCAAAGAAAAAGAAATGCAAGAAAGCAAAGTGGCTGTCAGATGAGGCTTTACAAATAACTGTGGAAAGAAGGAATGCAAAAAGCAAGGGTGAAAGGGAAAGATATAAACAACTGAATGCAGAGTTCCAGAGAATAGCAAGGAGAGATAAGAAGGCCTTCTTAAATGAACAATGCAAGGAAATCGAGGAAAACAACAGAATGGGGAGGACTAGAGATCTTTTGCCCTAAGTCATGATACAACAGAACATCCAGTATGTGGAGTAAGCGATGAGGTTAGAAAAGAAGAATAGCAGCTGGACTTTGTATTTATTTTAAGCTTGTTGTATTTGAAAATAAACTGCTGTCTCCATGTAAAAAGAAAAAAGAAAATTGGAGATATCAAGGGAACGTTTTGTGCAAAGATGGGCATGATAAAGGACAAAAAAGGCAAGGACCTAACAGAAGCAGAAGAGATTAAGAAGAGATGGCAAGAATACACAGAAGAACTATACAAGAAAGATCTCAATGTTCCTGATGACCACGCTGGTGTGGTCACTGACCCAGAGCCGGACATCCTAGAGAGTGAAGTCAAGTGGGCCTTAGGTAGCATTTCTAACAACAAAGCTAGTGGAGATGATAATATCCCAGCTGAGCTACTTAAAATCCTAAATGATGATGCTGTGAAAGTGCTGCACTCAATATGCCAACAAATTTGGAAAACTCAGCAGTGGCCAAAGGATTGGAAAAGGTCAGTTTACGTTCCAATTCCAAAGAAGGGCAGTGCCAAAGAGTGTTCAAACTACCGTACAATTGCACTCATTTCACATGCTAGCAAGGTTATGCTCAAAATCCTACAAGCTAGGCTTCAGCAGTACGTGGACCGAGAACTACCGGACGTACAAGCTGGGTTTCGAAGAGGCAGAGGAACTAGAGATCAAATTGCCAACATGCGCTGGATCATGGAGAAAGCCCGAGAGTTCCAAAAAAACACCTACTTCTGCTTCATTGACTACGCAAAAGCCTTTGATTGTGTGGATCACAACAAACTGTGGCAAATTCTTAAAGAGATGGGGGTACCAGACCACCTTACCTGTCTCCTGAGAAACCTGTATGTGGGTCAGGAAGCAACAGTTCGAACCGGCCATGGAACAACTGATTGGTTCAAAATTGGGAAGGGAGTACGGCAAGGCTGTATATTGTCACCCTGCTTATTTAACTTATATGCAGAGTACATTATGATAAATGCAGGGCTGAATGAATCACAAGCCGGAATCAAGATTGCCGGGAGAAATATCAACAACCTCAGATATGCAGACGATACCACCCTAATGGCAGAAAGTGAAGAAGAACTAAAGAGCCTCTTGATGAGAGTGAAAGAGGAGAGTGCAAAAGTTGGCTTGAAACTCAACATTAATAAAACTAAGATCATGGCATCGGGTCCCATCAATTCCTGGCAAATAGAAGGGGCAGAAATGGAAGCAGTAACAGATTTTACTTTTCTGGGCTCCAAGATCACTGCAGACGGAGACAGCAGCCATGAAATTAAAAGACGCTTACTCCTTGGAAGGAAAGCTATGGCAAACTTAGACAGCATAATAAAAAGCAGAGATATCACCATGCCAACAAAAGTTCGTATAGTCAGGGCGATGGTGTTCCCAGTAGCAATGTATGGTTGCGAGAGTTGGACCATAAGGAAGGCTGAGCGCCGAAGAATAGATGCTTTTGAACTGTGGTGCTGGAGAAGACTCCTGAGAGTCCCTTGGACTGCTAGGAGATCAAATCAGTCAATTCTAAATGAAATCAAGCCTGACTGTTCCCTGGAAGGACAGGTACTAAGGCTGAAACTCAAATATTTTGGCCACCTAATGCGAAGAGAGGACTCTCTGGAAAAGACTCTGATGCTGGGAAAGATTGAAGGCAAAAGGAGAAGGGGAAGGCCAAGGATGAGATGGTTAGACAGCATCACCGATGCAACAAACATGAAAATGAGCGAACTCAGGAAGATAGTGGAGGACAGGAAGGCCTGGCGGGATATGGTTCATGGGATCACGAAGGGTCGGACACGACTTAACGACTGAACAACAACAACAAGATAGGACAGCAATCAATCCCACAGCCAGATACTGGTTTGCTTGGGGTCACCGTGCACAAGCCAACTGGGAAAACTGTACTCATTGTCCTGAGTTCCTTGGAGGAAATGCAGAATATGAATATGTCCTAATTCAGAGAAGGTTGGGTCTGCTGAAAAGCTTCATTCTGGTCTGGAGTGTAGCTCGTGGACCCCGAATGAAGACACCCATACCGAGGGGAGAGTTCAGTGCTCTTGCCCCACCCGACAAGACACTGACGTCCGTGGGTGATTTGCAGCGTGCGCACAAGGGCTGCAATCCTGAGCACAGCTGACTGCTTCGAGACCATCAGCTTCAATGGAATAGAAGCCATCCAACTGTGCACAGCGTTGCAGCCAAGGCTGACAGCGGATCCATTTTAATTAAATTACCCTGTCTCTTAATTCCATGGCTCACCAGTTTTCCTGGAGTCAATGTTCTTATAAACCATCTCGACAACTCGTGGTGTGTCATTTTTTTTTCCTAGGCCTGTGTCTGTTTCTTTTAATAGTGACTTGAAAGTCTTTGGAAACCCAGAGATCCAATTAGTTCATGTAACGTCTATGCCGCATTTGCCTTGCAACCTGTCAGACGTAGCCTGCAGTGCAATTCTACCTTGGGTCTCCGCTCAGCCTTCCTTCCACATGAACCTTCTAGTGAGAGAATGCTCTGCTCGGCTGCAGGCCCCTGGTCTGGAGATCCCAAGGCTCATCATACACCTTGTCATCTTGATTAATATTAACGCTTTCTTCTTCATTTCAATACCAGTCGTGGAGATTTGCAGTTCGTTTGCAAGAGCTGATCGTCTTTTAGGCATATGCACTGCGTCTCCTAGTACCCCTTTTTTTAATGAACACTGCACATTCTTCTTCCGTTCTGGCCTACCCTCAGGCTGCATTGAAGAAAAAAGCCTCAATCAATGGCACATTCTATTTTCGGTTACTCATCGGTGCTCAGAGTTTCACTACGGTTCAGAGATCTTTTGCCATCGTCGTTCTTCATTGTGGTTCATGCTGTTGGACTTTTGCTTGCATGTATGGAAAACCCTGAGTAGTATGTGTGCTAAGGAATTAATTGGAAACCAGGCACGCTGTGTGTCAAGCTTTCACACTGAAAACTCAATGGGCTGTTAAGAAGTCTAAGGCTGGAGACAATTGTTCTTAAGTGTTGTAACAGACGTCATTACCTTTGTCAATACACACTGCATTAACTCTGGTCAAACAGATTTTGCAGGTTTTGGAAACCCTATAAGGACCTGTTAGCAGATGGGATGTTTAGGGGAGTGTGCACACCAGGGGCAATAATGTCTTTCTCATACGACCTTCAATTTTTGTCTCTGCAGAACATCACATGGAAATAGTACTATTGAAATGCTTCTTACTCCATTCATTGCAGAATCACAGGCTAAGTACTATATACACAGTGATGGGACTGTTACCAGGCAAGGAAGTACATGGTTGACATCGTATTAGACCAGTGATGGCAAACCATTTGGACTTGGTGTGTCAAAAGTTTTGAAAATGCCTAACTTGACTCTGTTGGTGTTTCTCTCCCCCCCCCCCAACTTTTAATAGTACTTTGACTATTGCTTCTTTTAATAGTAATTTTGAATTGAACTGAACTGAAAACAACGATAGAAACAATTGCATTTTATTTATCATCAATTAGTGACTTTTTTGTTGCTGAGTTTTACTAGAGGTCTGCCAAAAATCTCTGCGCTAAATGTTCAAGACAAGCCTGTAAAACTTTTGCGAAAATGTAAGGTGTGTCGGGGCCCAGGAGAAAACACTGGTGTGTCACCCAAAATGACCTCGCGTGTCACCTGTGACACGCATGTCATAGGTTTGCCATCAGGGTATTAGACACTCCTGTATTCATATTTATTTCATTTTGATCCTGTTGTTCTTTCAATGAGCTCTGGGCAGTGTAACGGCCTCCATTTTTTTATCCTCAAAACAAGACTATGAGGTAGGTTATGCTTCTTGTACTGTATTTTGTGTTGTATCTCTACAACAAGAAATGCACCTGATTTTGCAGTGTCTCGTTTTAAAAGTCCAGCACTCCAAGCTGGTTGACACAGCTTTTCCTCTGGGCTGCCATAAACATATGGAAGCTCCCTTCTACTGGGTCAGACCATTGGTCCTTCTCACCCAGTACTGTCTCCTCTGATTGGCACCTGCTTTTCAGGAGCTCAGGTAGCGATCTTGCCCATCACACCTGCTACTTAGGATCCTCTAGGGGGAGATGGCAGGGACTGAAATGTAATCTTGTGCATGCAAAGCAGGTGTTCTACAACCATTATTTTCTTTCAACAATTATTTTAGAGAGCTTAACGTATCCAAAGTGTTTCGTATCCCATCTGAGGCCATCACATGTCCTGCATATCTGCTGCTCCTCATGATTGAAGCACCCCAGTCCAGGTCTCACTGTTCCTTATAATGTTGTTGTATCCATGGACTCTTTTCCATGGATAACACTCTTTTCCAACAACACAAGAGGCGACTCTACACCTGGACATCACCAGATGGTCAATACCGAAACCAGATAGATTATGTGCTTTGCAGCCAAAGATGGAGAAGCTCTATACAGTCAGTAAAAACAAGACCTGGAGCTGACTGTGGCTCAGATCATGAGCTTCTTATTGCAAAATTCAGGCTTAAACTGAAGAATGTAGGGAACACCACTAGACCAGTCAGATATGACCTAAACCATATCCCTTATGAGTATACAGTGGAGGTGAAGAATAGATTTAGGGCATTAGACCTAGTAGACAGAGTGCCTGAAGAACTATGGATGGAAGTTCGTAACATTGTACAGGAGGCAGCAACGAAAACCATCCCAAAGAAAAAGAAATGCAAGAAGGCAAAGTGGCTGTCAGATGAGGCTTTACAAATAGCTGTGGAAAGAAGAAATGCGAAAAGCAAGGGTGAAAGGGAAAGATATAAACAACTGAATGCAGAGTTCCAGAGAATAGCAAGGAGAGATAAGAAGGCCTTCTTAAATGAACAATGCAAGGAAATCGAGGAAAACAACAGAATGGGGAGGACTAGAGATCTCTTCAAGAAAACTGGAGATATCAAGGGAACGTTTTGTGCAAAGATGGGCATGATAAAGGACAAAAAAGGCAAGGACCTAACAGAAGCAGGAGAGATTAAGAAGAGATGGCAAGAATACACAGAAGAACTATACAAGAAAGATCTCAATGTTCCTGATGACCACGCTGGTGTGGTCACTGACCCAGAGCCGGACATCCTAGAGAGTGAAGTCAAGTGGGCCTTAGGTAGCATTACTAACAACAAAGCTAGTGGAGATGATAATATCCCAACTGAGCTACTTAAAATCCTAAATGATGATGCTGTGAAAGTGCTGCACTCAATATGCCAACAAATTTGGAAAACTCAGCAGTGGCCAAAGGATTGGAAAAGGTCAGTTTACGTTCCAATTCCAAAGAAGGGCAGTGCCAAATAGTGTTCAAACTATTGCACAATTGCACTCACTTCACATGCTAGCAAGGTTATGCTCAAAATTCTACAAGCTAGGCTTCAGCAGTACGTGGACCGAGAACTACCGGAAGTACAAGCTGGGTTTCGAAGAGGCAGAGGAACTAGAGATCAAATTGCCAACATGCGGTGGATCATGGAGAAAGCACGAGAGTTCCAAAAAAAACCTACTTCTGCTTCATTGACTACGCAAAAGCCTTTGATTGTGTGGATCATGACAAACTGTGGCAAATTCTTAAAGAGATGGGGGTACCAGACCACCTTACCTGTCTCCTGAGAAACCTGTATGCGGGTCAAGAAGCAACAGTTTGAACCGGCCATGGAACAACCGATTGGTTCAAAATTGGGAAGGGAGTACGGCAAGGCTGTATATTATCACCCTGCCTATTTAACTTATATGCAGAGTACATTATGAGAAATGCAGGGCTGAATGAATCTCAAGCCGGAATCAAGATTGCCCGGAGAAACATCAACAACCTCAGATATGCAGACGATACCACCCTAATGGCAGAAAGTGAAGAAGAACTAAAGAGCCTCTTGATGAGGGTGAAAGAGGAGAGTGCAAAAGTTGGCTTGAAACTCAACATTAATAAAACTAAGATCATGGCATCGGGTCCCATCAATTCCTGGCAAATAGAAGGGGCAGAAATGGAAGCAGTAACAGATTTTACTTTTCTGTGTTCCAAGATCACTGCAGACGGAGACAGCAGCCATGAAATTAAAAGACGCTTACTCCTTGGAAGGAAAGCTATGGCAAATTTAGATAGCATAATAAAAAGCAGAGATATCACCATGCCAACAAAAGTTCGTATAGTCAGGGCGATGGTGTTCCCAGTAGCAATGTATGGTTGCGAGAGTTGGACCATAAGGAAGGCTGAGCGCCGAAGAATAGATGCTTTTGAACTGTGGTGCTGGAGAAGACTCCTGAGAGTCCCTTGGACTGCTAGGAGATCAAATCAGTCAATCCTAAATGAAATCAAGCCTGACTGTTCCCTGGAAGGACAGGTACTAAGGCTGAAACTCAAATATTTTGGCCACCAAATATTGGCGAAGAGAGGACTCTCTGGAGAAGACTCTGATGCTGGGAAAGATTGAAGGCAAAGGGAGAAGGGGAAGGCAAAGGATGAGATGGTTAGACAGCATCACCGATACAACGAACATGAAAATGAGTGAACTCAGGAAGATAGTGGAGGATAGGAAGGCCTGGCGGGATATGGTTCATGGGATCACGAAGGGTCGGACACGACTTAACGACTGAACAACAACAACAATCCATGGACTAGTGGTGTAGCTATGCCCTGTGGGAGGGGGCGCGCACCCCCCATGACACCCCCTGTGACATCACTCTGGGGGGAGAGTTACGTTACTCGCCCCGCCCCCAAGATACGTCACATGGAGCAAAAACATTCCTGAAAAGCGGGGGGGGCAGGAGCAACATTTCTTCCACGGACACTTCTGCGGCCTCAGCCGCCTTTTCTACACTGCAAAGCAGTTTGAAATAACTCGCCACCACCATTTTTGCCGCTGCTGTCAAATTGCCGCCAATGCGGCGACCTTGACACACAGCCCTGGAGTGTTGCCCGGGGGCACCATTTCCACTGGGTTTTGTTTTTCAATGTGAAGAACATTCAGAAACATGACACCGCACACACACGCATGCACACACGCGCGGGAGCACACACACACACACACACACACACACACCAGACGACTGAAATGGTACAAACCATTATACCACCTCAACATTTTACCGTGCCATTTCCCCCTTATTGTGTGTACTTGTGTAGACCAAACCTAAGGCACTGGCAGCTGCTAGAAGCCAGATAGATGCAGAAGTCCTGGTGACAGAAGCGTTGTCGGGGGGGGGCTTGGTGCCCTGGGCACCAGGTGCTGCTTGGGGGGGGCGGAGTGTCACAGGGGAGGGGGCTGAATATCGTGGGTCACTTACTGGTTTGCCGGCTGCTTCTTCGCAGCCATCGTGGCTGCGTTTCGGCCCTCCCGCCCGCCCTCGGTCCGATTGGCTCCGAAAAGGAAGCCAAACTGCAGGGGGGGTGATTGGAGCTGCGCGCTGACGTCATGACATGGGCAGCATCGCATCGGTGCCCCCCCACATAGGGGCAGAGCAACACCACTGCCTGGTGATGCAATAGGAAGGGCAGCATTCAAATGACCTGTGTGCGTGCATGCATGTGCATGCACAGAAGAGGGCCCCTTGGCTCAGCTTTTAGCAGGCTACAGGGCGAAGCCATATTTGGCTAAAATTGGGGGCAGCCAGAGGGTGAATACCAGGTTCCTACGGACAAAAGGAATTATTTCTTTACCCAGCACGTAATTAATATGTCAGCCACCATGAGATACAGGAAGACTAGATTGACCCTTGGCCTGATCCAGTAGGGCTCTTCATATGTTCTTATGTTTTTCCCTTTTCCTTCAAAATTTGAGCTGAATTTTGGCAAATTGAGCAAGCTACCTATTTAGGACCTGCATTGCCCATAGTTTGGGAAGAATGCTTTCTAGAATGAAACTACAATTGTCTAATGTTGTTTCTATGACGGTTTCTATTTTCAGTCTCCTTGGTCAATTACACAGAATTTATGGGGTTGCATGGCCTTATTAATCATCCAAATTTGTCTTAGCACAGCGACATGAAAAATGTAATTCAATGTAAAACTGAAATCAGATCAAGGTCTAAATTGATTTTAAAATTCATCCAGACTAGATATTGAATTAATTTTAGATGTAATCTGTGTACACAATAAATTGATTAAAAACTTAAATCTATTTGAACATTGAACTGATTCAAGTGATTAAAGAACACTGGAGACAATTTACACTTAAGCAACCCAAACGAAAGGGCAATTACAGGGAGAACAAAGATGTGGACCTAAAAAAACTAACCTATTTTGTTTTCAGTGTGAAGTTTTTTATAGTCTTTAGAATGAGGAACAGACAGTACAATGTCTAAGTAGAACAGCAACGCTCTACACAATGGATATCTGATTTCAGTTCTGACCTTTCTTCCTTCCTGCCTCATCCCAAATGGAAAGATATAATCCAATAACTTTAATTTTGTTACACTGGCAAAAAGACAGTAGTAAACTAAAGATCTTGACCAAACGTTGACCACAGTGACTAAAACCCACACACACTGGGGCAGCGGAGTTTCTTCTGTATATTGGTTGATGTGTATTTTATGCAGCTACACACATACAGTCCTGCCAACACCCCCCCCCCTTTTATGGCAGTGCAAAAGTTGGGCCATTGTTGCATGTTTCCGGGCTGCTGCTGCAAACAGGAAGCAGCACAGCACACAGCAGCATTGTGCCAGAGACCTCTGTCGGCACTGGTGAGTTGGTGGCAGAGACATGTTGTGGGTGGAAAGGCGGAGGGTAGGGGGAATTTCAGGACAGATCAGGAAAGGGCATGGGACAGGGGGGAGGGGAAGGGAGGGGGTGGATCTTGGCAGTACCAGTGTGAGCCAGATCTTTGCCCCTTTCCTAGGCCACCTGGCCCCTTTTCTCTCATTGGACAGATGGCAGAAAAATGGCTGGCACGAGCCCAAGGAGACCCATAGGCAATAAGGCAGCCAACCAAGGGGAGTAAATAACAAATATTTATTTTTTACTTACCTCCTGCTGGTTGTCCAACTGCCCCACCACCACCGGATGAAGCATGTGCTCCGCCAGTGCAACTGCATCACCAGGTAGGCCCAGAGTAGGAGAATCGGCCAGATTTATTCTACCCATAAGCTATCTACATAAACTTTTCTCACTTTAACCAAAGAAGGCCTTAAATGCAAACAGTTGTATCCCACATTTCTCAGTTACCCCTGTTCAGTATCCTTTTCAGCAAATGCTTGACACATTTTTTTAAAAAAAAGTTTCTTCTTCTTGCGCTATATGTGATCAAGCCAATCAGGGATTATATAGGAAGCATGATGACATCACAGCTTTACATAGCCAATCAGACTTGTTTATGTGACAATATCACAACAAGTTAGAGTGAGGGCACTGCTTCATGCTCTCACTGACTAGGATAACATTGTCGTCCCATTTTGCAGGGTACCCAAATTATTACCAAATGGGGGGAAATAATTCCCCCCCACAAATTAAGATAATCTACACACACACACACACACACACACACACACACACTTCTCAAGCCCAAGCTACATTGTCCACGTCCGCGTCACGTCCGCATTCCGTGCGTTTCTGGTGTCCCGCTGGGCTCGACTTTGGCTGCGTCCGCGCTACGTCCGGCCAATCAGAGCCTGTTGTTTGATCTGTGGGCGGGACACCAGACACGCATGGAATGCGGACGCTACGCGGCCGTGAACAATGTAGCTCGGGCTTAAGTCTACTTGATATGCTTCATGAAGCTTTGTTATCTACAAAAGATTATTGCTACAGTAAATGAGCTGGACTCCAATGTGCCGTAGCATTTTTCAATGTTTACTAGGTACTTTCTATGCTATGTGGTTCTAAAGGGGGGGGGGTGGCGGCAACAAAACACCAAATGCAATGAAAACATCACAAAGTCATTTCCACAAAAATATGGGATGGGGGGTCTTTCCTCTGAAATTCCTTCCTATTTTCATATCAAATTGTAGACATTAATAATTCTGCAGACATTTTTTTCCACGTGGAATGATAAAGGGTTACAGTTGGCGTTTGTATATGCAGAGTACAGTCATATAAAAAAGTATTGAGGTCAGACAGAAGAATTAATCCTCTCTCCCAGGATTACACAAATTAGTTAGGAAGAGGAAAATTTAATCTAATAAGCTAAATGTGGCTTGCTCATAAATACCACTATCTTCAGCAGCTTTGACAGAGTGGTGGAAAAAAAGAAAGGACTTCCCGCAACATAAGAATAAACAATTAATGATCTTCCTACAGTTTATGAAATATATTAATTCTAAATTGAGATTGCATTAACCATTGGGCTAATTCGATATCAATAAATAACAATTCCTCTTCCCACCCCTGAAAAAGTCATCAGTTTTTCACTTAATGCTTCTCAAAGTCTTAACAAAGACAAGCAGGAGTTGATTTGTATTTATTTACTTATGTATTTATTTATAAGAGACCCTAAAGTGTACTAGGACCTGCACAAGAAGTAAAATGAATGAAAATCATCTTCACTACTGCAATTTCCTACTAGCTAATCCTCCATTGGCTAATCTTATAGCTCAATCCTATCCATCCCCAGCCACTCCATAGAATGCAGCCACACCAACGGAGTGCACGCTGCATGCTATGGTAGGGGGCGATCAGACAACCTGTGAATGGTAAGTACAAATCTTTTGACCTCCTGGTAGACCACCTGATAGCTTGTGGGTCTCCTCGGACATACACCAACTATTTTGCTGGCGTATGTCTGAGAAGAGGAAGGGGCAGGGCAGGTTGGAAAATCAGGGATAGGCTCAGGCATGTGCTTTTGCTAGTGAAATCCACCCCCTGCTACAAACCACCAACAGTCCACCCCAGTCTTACGTGCTCCAGTGTGGTCTGGGAAGGCCATTGGTGCATGCAGGGAACCACCAGCTGTTTCCCCTGGCAGCTCCCTCATGCTCAGAGGTTGCGCACCATTTATTTATTTATTTATTTATTTATTTATTTATTTGTACCCTGCTTTTCTCTTCAGAGAGCACCTAAAGCGGCTTACAGAACCATAAAATTATAAAACACTGGAAAAATATTACAAAACATCTTTAAAACACCATTAAATCATCACAAATAAAACACCAAACAGCAGCTGTCACCTCTTAATAAAAGAATAGAAGGGCAAAGTCTGTAAAAGCAAAACGCAAGTTCTGCCGTCATAAATTTGTTGTTGTTCAGTCGTTAAGTCGTGTCCGACCCTTCGTGATCCCATGAACCATATCCCGCCAGGCCTTCCTGTCCTCCACTATCTTCCTGAGTTCGCTCATTTTCATGTTTGTCATAAATGGCAGGTAGGAATCGGCCGCAAATCCCCTCACCTCCATTCAACACACTGCTGCTAAGGACATGTCGCAAGATCACATCATGCCCCTTCTTCAATCCATTTTCCAGGAGCACTGCTGCCTCCACCAGACTTGCAATCCCTGGGGGAGTCCACTTATACCACCAAGACAATCACCATGGTAACCAGAGGCAAAGGCCTCTGCCAACATCAAGCCCACTACCAACTCCACATCTGCCAATGCTGCCATCGCCACCACTGCGGCCGCAGAACAAGCCACACTAGGGCCCTGCCCAGGCCACAACTACTTGCACCTCTCGTGAGCAGGCTTACCTCTGTTGGTGGGTCTCCGTCGGTCCACCAACATGCGTGGGAAGGCCCTGGCCTTCCTGGTGGCACGCCAGCTGCTCACACTGCCACAAAGTGCAAACGTGTGGCAGCCAATGCTGACAAAACATGCATTCCGCCATGCTTCCTTTCGTAAGGATTGGGCCGCGAAAAATCCCCACATAAATTTTGCTCATTTGATTGAAAGAAATGGGTGTCTCCAGTGATCTGCCCAAGCAGAAACTTAGTGATGGGCCATAACTCAATGGTCGTGTGCATACTTTGCCTGCAGGGCCACCCAGCTCCAGTCTCTGCCACCTCTTGGGAGGGCTGGGAAAGACCCCTGTCTGAAACCCTGAAGAGCTGCTGCAAGCGAATGCAAAACTTAGACGGACCAGTGGTCTGACTCAGTACACAGCGGCTTCAATTATACATACATGTCCTCTATGTGGAGCTCCATAGCTGGGCTTATAGAACTGTTTTTTGCATTCCCGAAATGTCATCTCATTGGAACCTCCATGGACAGAGACTGATCCAGATTCTGGGGCCACAACAAGTGTAGGTTTGATTTTCTGTTGGTGGGCAGTGATGGTATCACTGCTTGAGGGTCCATGTCTTTAAAAGGGTCCACTCCGACCCCTCGGTGCCAGTGGCAGTAGTAGCACCCAGTGCACTATCCAGGGTCCTGGAGGGGGTGCAACAGGTGGCCCAGTGCAGGGCTCTGCCCCAAGGGCCCCAACAACCGGTGCCTGGACTGCCTGTGAGCTCCCGGAAGTCCATTTAATAGCCACACAATACCTTCCTTGTGCGTGTCTTCTTTTACCCTAGCTGAAGAAGCGGAAGTAGAGGGGAGGGTCTGGAGCAGCTGCTCCAGGGCGGGGGCGGACCTACCATCTTCGCAGGGGCGCACTGGTCTTCGCGGTTTTGGCCCTCCCGCCCTCCCTGGAGCCCGAACGGCTCCAAAATGGGTAGGAAACCGGTGAGGGCGGGGGCGGTGCCGCGCTGGGCGCGTCACATCACCTAGGCCCCGCCCCCTTCCTCCGGGCACCGGGAGGGCTAGTGCCGCCTCTGCCTAGCTGGCAAATAATGCCCCTCAGGTCACCTTTCACTTCAGCCAGAGACTCACTGCGAACAGCTATTGACACCCAGTGCCAGTGACTATGCCCGATGGTGAAGTCTGCAGTCTGAATGCAAACACGTATTATTATCCATGAAATATCTTTCGCCTAGCTTGCTTTTTCATTGCATGGATGATGTTGCCAAAAGAGGAAGAAAAGAGTTTTAAATGTTAATTAACAGCAACAAATTGGTCTAGAAAAGAGTTGATAGATGTATCGTGCTCGTGCTCAGGACTGGCTGAGCATCCTATCTTCAGCCAAAACCCCTTCTTTGGCTGGCTTGCTGAACTCATCCAGACATAAATCCTGCTAGCAATTTATTGTAGCACACTGACCCTCTGCTTGAGCCACACTGAGCATCTGTACTAGACTAGCTGGCTGAATAGTGCTGCCTTGCCCAGGGAATGTCATTAGACAGCCTTCTGGTTACTCCAAAGTATGTAACAGTATACAGTAGCTGAGTTCACACAAACATGCTGGTGATGTGCTTCAAGCAAAGACTTGCACCTATGAAACAGCCATCATCCCTCAAGCAGCACAAAACAGAGCTTTCTATGGGCTTCAAACAATCATTTTCAAGGGAGGTTTTTTCACAAATTCAGTTGTGAGACATCAAATGCTGAGTAATCAAGGCCCAGTTGTGATGAACTCTGTCCACAGAATACATCAGTGAGAGGTGGTAGCTCCGTGGCAAATCACGTGCTTTATATGCAGGCGCTTCAGTCCCCAGCATCACCAATGACTAAGAATCCAAAGTCTGCTGGGCTTGGAAGAAGCTCTTCTGAAGAACTTAGAAAACTGCTGCCATTTGGAGTAGCTAACCCTAACACCAAGCTGGATGGGTGAATGGTTGGACTCTTTGTATGTTTATATGTTGATAGCAGGAATGTGGATCAAGTCTCTGGGTCCAAGTCTCAAGTCAAGTCCCCAGTCTTTGCCCACAAGTCCCAAGTCTTTGGTTGCAAGTTGTGAGTCCCCTTGGGAAAACAGGTCTAAACCTGAATAAAATTCAACTTGTCATAAAAGGCTCCAAGTCTCGAGTCGAGTCTTTCGAGTCTTTTCCAATCACTGAGTCAAGTCCGAGTCAAGTCATTGACACGACTTGAGTCCAACTCGAGTCCAAGTCAATAGACTCAAGTCTACATCACTGGTTGATAGGTATGTAGAGGCTATGAACTGTGGGGAAACAGAATTGCTGCAACTTCTCCATCTGCTGGGCATGTCTGTCCCAGCTCTAGACCAGGTAGATGTCTTTACACAGGATATAGCACCTACCTTTACCGCACATGTGTAAATCCAGGATACCGATGCAGAAATCATGTGGTTATTAAAGTGCAAAATGACTATAAGGTTCCAGACCTAGGACGTGCTGAACTTAACGCTTTTCTGTCTTGCAGCGCAATCCTAACCAACTTTTCAGCACCGGTGCAGCCCAAGGTAAGAGAACAAATGTTCCCTCACCTTGAAGAGGCCTGCATGACTGTCCCTGTACTGCAAAAAGCAGTGTGCACCCTGTTGGCAAAGGCGTCACTCCGGTAGGGGCGGGGCCGTAAGTTTTGCTCATCCTAATCCCGTTTACCGAGCGAGCAGGAAGCGGCCCCGCCCCCTCAATGTCGGAGCCATTCCCCTGCGGAGAAAGCAGCAGGCAGGGTCTCTTGCCTGCTGCTTTCTTCACAGGGGAATGGCTCCAACAGTGAGGGGGCGGGGCCGCCTCCTGCTCGCTCGGTAAACGGGATTAGGACGAGCAAAACTTACGGCCCCGCCCCTACCGGAGTGACGCCTTTGCCTGTTGGCATGGCTACACCGGCGCTGGAAAGTTGATAAGGATTGAACTATTGTTCAAACATCAAGTCCAGACATGGGCACTTGCTGTGTCTTAAGACATGTCTGGTGTGTGCGCGCATGTGTGTGTGTACACAATCCCATCGTGCATGGCCTTTACACACATGCAAGTTCATCTGAACTCAGCCAAACATAACATAATATAAGAACATAAGAAGAGCCCTGCTGGATCAGGCCAAAGGCCCATCTAGTCCAGCTTCCTGTATCTCACAGTGGCCCCACCAGATGCCTCCGAGAGCACACAGCCAACAAGATAACCTGTTTCCTGCTGTCACTCCCTTGCACCTGGGACAGAGAAAACCTACTTCTAAAGCCATGAGGTTGCTTATGGCTTGTAACCTGTGATGGTCTTTTCCTCCATGAATCTATCCAATCCCCTTTTAAAGGCATCTAGGCTGGGTGCCATCACCACATCCTGTGGCAAGAAGTTCCACAGATTAATTACATGCTGGGTGAAGACATATTTTCTTTTCTCCGTTCAAACTCTCCCTCCACTCAATTTTAGTGTATAAGGTAAGACATACGTGTATGTGGTCATCCTTCCTCTAGTTCTGTAGGAGGGCCTGAACCTTCAGTGGTTCCCTCCTTCAAGAATGGGGAAAGGAATTTTTCCGTGGCTGCCTTTTGGGTTGCTAGCCCCTCCTGCAAAACTGGAAAGTGCTCTCCAGGGGCTGTTTTGGTCCTTCCTTTCCAGGCAGATGGAAATGTTGTGGCTTTTCCTTTTTCTGGTGTCTCTCATTCCTCAGCTTCGGTGCCTTTATTTTTCCAGATAAGGCTCCTTCTTCTCAATCCCCTCTCCTGTGCAGTTGGTCAACGATGTCCCTTGTCAGTCTTCCACATCATCAGGCAGAACAATCTCCTTGCATCTGCCGCAGACAGGGCAAACATTTATGCTCTCGACAACTGGGTGGATAGAAATGGCCTTTGTAACTGTTTTAGTAAAAGAAGTATTTGCTCCTAATGCGGTAGCTTACTGAGGCATGCAAAAGTCATTTCCACATTAATCTACACCCGAAAAGGCTGCTCAGATAAGAGCTGGCCACAGCCAGTAAGTCCTTCTCAACTCATCTTGGTTCTACGGCAAGGCTAATTGTGCAAGCAACAATCATCTATCTAACGGAGGGATTGACTTAATTTCTTAAGCTGCCTTTTATAGTTCAGCCATCACATGGCTCTCTGCTCATTCGCTTGTGGTATCCTGGAGGGTTACGAGAAGCTTCCCCCCCCCCCCTTGCTGATGTACTGCTAATAGTTCTGAAGCAGGGATTTCATTTCTCCTTCTGCACACTCAGATCAGTGTAGGACTGCAGGGATATTGAGCTCAACTGTTTATTTACTTATTTATTTAAAAGATTTATATCCCACCTTTCAAAAACAACAACCCAAAGGAGAGGCTACTGAGCTGGCGCAGGTCCAAGGAGACCCATTGCAGAGTGGGAGGCTTATGGAAGGGTAAGGGGAAAGAATTCCCTTTCTCTGCTGGAGCCTCCTAATCCCCCCTGCTGGATACAGCAGACTCGTTTTTGGCATAGATGCATCAGCAGGGATGAAGGATAGGATTGGGCCCCTAAGTGATGGCTTTGAGAATAAAGGTCAATGTGTCAAGGTCACCAGTCTCCTCATAGGTCTTCCAAACGGTAATATGAGCAGTAAGGCTGCTGTGTTGAACGAGGGAGGAAACGTAGCTTTCAAATCTGTATTCCTTGGCATTTCTGTCTGAAGGCACTCAAATCTTCTTCTCAGTTTGAATATTCTGGCCTGAAAATCCAGTAAATTGTAGCAGCTGAAACTTTCACTCCTTTTGACAGAGGTATATTTTACTTCTTCCAGGAATATAGCTTTAGCTGGGAGCCCTCTGGTTAGTTAAGAAAAAACACTCCTCCCCCACATTACATGGTGATAAAGAATGATGGCATTTTGGGGACCAAACAAGAAAGACATCGTCGGTGTGGGGATAACTCTCCTTATAATTTAGGCTTGATTGTAGCTATTTCTTGGAACATTGCAAATGACGGCAAAACTGGATAACTAGCCTAAGTTGCCAACGCTGGAGATTCCATTTTGTCCTTCTTTGGTCATTCCCATTGTGTTATATGAGGCAAACATATTATAGTTTATCCATTCATGCAACTATCCGTCCCTATGCAAATGTTGAGAGTAGAAAATTGGGACATGGGAAGACTGGGGAGAGGGTGGTTAGGGGACAGCCGCCTTGAATGGTTGTCCAAACCACAATGGACAAGAGTTGTGCTTATGCTGGTGCTTCCCACAGGCTACTACAGAACATCCCTGCCATTAGTGGGCATTGTTTTTCCATAGCTGCTGGAGTAAGGAAATAACTGCAAGGACGACGGGGAATTCAGCTCTGAAGACATGTGGAGCCAAATCCCCCATGAAAAGAATCCTTTGGGGGGCAAAAAGGAGCTGGAATATGAGGGCAGGGGAGGGATTGGCTCTGCCACATGCCCCTCCGATACACATCCTCAGAACCATTTTCTCCCTCAAATTATCCTTTCGGTGGTAAAGGGAGAATTTCCCTTTGCCATGGATAAAGAATGCAGGATAACTTGGATTCCATGATTGTACCCTTGTGACCCAATTCTCCCTTCAAAAGGATTCTTTCTGAATTAAAGGGAGCTGTCCATTGGATTCCCAAAATACCATGGGGCTTTCTCCCCCCCACCTCCTGAATTTTCACATGTCCCATTGGCAAAAGTACCATCACTGGGGTGGGGCAAGTATGAAATGTGGGTAATGCAAGCTTGTATACTGCAGAGACTCCTGGCAGTTCATGCATACCTCCTACCCCCTTGTGGGATCTCTGTCAGTGATGACTGGGCCATACAAGGTCTGGTAAAGAGGGCAGGTTTTGCCATCACAACATTGTCCCGAGTACAGAACTTTATTTTTCCCATATCAGAGAATGTCAACGTGGTGAGCACTGAAACCTCCTTCTGTACACCGAACTCCAGAGCCGGATTAGAGCACAGAGCACTTACAGCTACCAAAAGCCGTACACTTAGCCAGACATCCATTTTTTGTTTGTGTGTTTTTTAAATAATGTTAGCCAAAATGCTTTTAATTTGGGGAATAGCTTTAAATATAGCAATTTGGCATGTTTTGGGATCTTTAGACCTATGTATACCAGAGTTGGGCTTTTGCAGAATTCCGTTTTTAAATAATATTGAGGACACCCGTGGTTGCTTTCCAAAAGTTTACTCAGGCAGATTCATACAATAAAAAGAAAACACAGTTCAATATGCAATCATACTCCCAAAGCATGAAAGATCTAGGAACTTAGGTAGAAGTAGAGATTTAGAAGAGATCTTGTTTCACTTGGGTTATAGTCACCTAAATCCTGGAGAATTCACCTCTGATGCTGTAGATCTGGCACAACAGTGAATGAAAAGAAGGACTAGCAGATTGGGTCTGAGCTGGTCAGACTAGCAGAATGACTGAGAACGAAGTCAAATTAAGAGTGGGGGGTATTGGGAGAAGGGGGAGAAATAAAATGATTCCCAGGTTCTGAACAAGCTGGGTTCAGGAACCAAATCAGTGACTAACTGAGGAGAGAAGGGAGGGAGGGTTGCAAGAGATAGGGAAGAGGAGGGGGGGGGAAGGGAAAACCAGATGGAGCAGAGGAATCTCACCAGTACCAGTCCAGGAGGAAAATGAAGAGCCAAGAGAAGGTTTCCACTCTGTTCCTGCCTTTTATAGGGACCTGAGCACATGTCCAGGAGGATCCCCAGGTACACAGACAAACAGGAAAAAGAATTCCTAGATAGGACACCTCAGTGCACCTGGGGTAAAACAAACAAGTGGGAGGAGGGTAGAGGAGACAGTGGGAGGCTGTCTTGATGGTCGGTACTTAAGAGACAAAAGCAAAGGCTGGGTGGAATCTCAGGTGTTCCTCTATTGTTTCTTCTAGGAACATCACAGTGGGGGGGGGGGAAATGCAGAGTAAATTCTGTGAGAGCTTTTTGGACACATGGCGAAAATGGTGTCAGGCAGCTGGTCAGGTTTTTCCCTCATGCTTCTTGGGGAGACCTTTCTTCAGCATTGCTCATGGCAGGAACACAAGCGGCATTGTGTCATAATAGAGTCCAGTCTGGCACATGTTTCATCCAAAGTCATAGCTCACAGGTCATTAGCATTCAGAGTCTCTTTGGCAATAAACAGTTTTCATTTTCATCTCGCAACAATTCCCCCCCTTTGAGACGAAAATATTACGTCAGGAATGTTTGTAGTCTCAAAACTTCTTCTTCTGGAGTCTTCTTCTGGAGTCTTGTTCCGTTGTGGGAAGGGAGACAGTACAGGGGAGCACACAAAAGGGTAGGTGCACTGGGTAGCTAAAAGAGTGACCAGAGCAAGTAGGAGTATAGGGTAGAGATTGCATGACCAGAGAGCAAGTATGAAAATAGGAAGTAGGAGAAGAAGACTGTGCCTTGGTTTCCTCTCCAGGAATACTTGAATACTTACTCAAATGTGGGTACAATACAAGCAATCAAAAATTCAAATGAGGTAATGCAAGGTCATAGGCAATAATGCAAAATTTCAATACACAATAACTAAAACTCACATGAGGTAATGAAAGGTTATAAGCAATAGTGGAAAATTCAACACAGTTACAAGTACAGTTCTCAGATGGCTTGGTCAGTGAGTAAGACATTGATCCAGGTTTCTTACTCACAAGTAAACAAGTTAACTTTTATCTTACAAACATGAAGCAAGGGAATATCTGCTGGTGTCTCCCCCCCTTGTCCTCAAGGTTGGAGGGAGCCCAGGAATACTTCAAAGAAGAAAAACAATCCAAATACATTTTAAAGATGCTGCCTTGGCATGTGAAGAAATGAAATCAATAGGGACTGGTTAGGAGTTCTGCAGTGTGGGTGTGTAAGAAGCTGATGTATCCAACCCATACTCAGAAAAATAGGTGGAATATTCCAAATCACAAAAACATCTATTCATTTGAGGAAGCATGGGTTGGATTTGGAAAGAGTTAATGACACATGGCATTCTAATGCAAGCACACCCTTTTTCTAGGAGCAAATGCAGATGCATCTTCTTCTTAAAATATACTGGCAGTTTCCAGAGAGAGATTCAGCTGTAAAGTAATATAGCAGAATAGCTATTCAAAGAATAATGTACATACAAGCAAATTTATCTCATAGAGTACTCTGATATGTTTAAAGTAAGTTTCATTGACCATGGTACCAAAACAAAAATGAAATGAATGAGCTCAAAATTACAAAAATATCAGGCCTGTTGAAAGCAAAAGCAAAAGAAAATTTATCATCATGTGGGCTTCAGGCCCTTCAGTGGTTGGCCATATCATAATAAAATGAAAATAAAAATACCGGTAGGTGAAAATAAAATAGACAGGACAGACAGACAAGCGCTTATCATTCATACCACACAGGACAAACAAACAGATAACATATTCAAGTATGCAACTATTATGACAGTACTTATACTGTAAAAAAAAAAATGTCTAATGATGGAAACAAGGTACACTGAACCATGATTCCCTATTTCTGAGGGCAACAGCTTTTCCATCCCTAATTGTAGCTGGAACAAAAAGGGTTAAAACAAAACCAAGATCATAGACATAGGCATAAGCTAGCATTCAGTTCTGTGAAGCTTTTATTTGTTTGAAAGTGTCTTTGCACTCTGTGTATGCTCTGTTTTTCCAGAGACACCAAGTTAGAAGGGTTCCTCCTATTTGCTTAGAGGAGATGCACAGGCTTATTCCATTGTGTACCTGTGAAATTTCAAAAGTTGTTAAGAAAAAAACTTAAGGTTGTTATTCACACTCAGGCTGTCTGCCAGTGGCAGGGAGTTCCAGTGGCAGTTGGTAACTCCTCATTTTCCTTGAAATAAAAGTCAGTTAGTACGCACAATACTGTTAAGACTGTTTAAAGTCTAAAGGAAGTAATTTTCCATACATAAAAGAAATGGTTGTCCTTGCTTGGACACAAAATAGAAACAGGATTTTTTTCTTGGCTCCCAGGCAAGGGGAGGCATAAAAGTAAAAATCTAAGTTTGTGGTTCTGGAGAGATGCTTGGCTGACCTGGCATCAGCAAAATTGATTAACATCAGCAGTAAAGATGATATCATTCTCACCCCCCCTTGATAAGGTTGGAGTGGGCAAGTTTCAAATTAGCAATTCAAAAGCATCTCTAGTCTTTCACCCCCTTTTGTTTAGAAGTGAGAGACAGGAAGGGAGGCAAAGAGATGGTTTTAAATCACCCACAATATTCTTTATCTCAGCTGCATGGCCAGGCTAGGAGATGGGCCATTGCATAACTGTGCCCAGGTTGCCTGTCCATGTACAGAGTGCAATTCTGCTGATTCAAAATTTAGGTCAGAAGGTTTGTTCACGCATAGCAAGAGGCACAAAATAAGATAGTCTTTTCACAAGTTCACTGAAACAAAAAGTGTTAAGTCTTTTTCTTAGGTTTGAAACACATTTTTCACATTATACGTTCTTCAGGAGTTTTACTAAGCAGATGGAGGAGGGGGAAACGAGAGAGAGGTTTTCCTTCTTGAAGTACATCTTTCCCAGAAAGGGAATTTGCTTTTGGTCGGAAACCTTCCACTCACTGTTCCTCTCCTGGACCTTGGCCGGAAAGTTATTTCTCCTTTGACTCCATTGATGGGAGAGAGACCTGAAGGCAGCTCTATTTCCCTAGTTGCTCTAGGAATGGCTTTAATTGTATTGGAGCTGTTTTTACATTGGCTCCTTTTGTGACCCAATTCATGGCAACGGAAGCACCTTACAGGCTGCTTACAAGCTCTTGGATCTGTGGTGTGGGACCTTGTGGTTACAGGGGCTGCGGGTATGACACGTTGGTGGTCCTCTAAAGTTTCCTCCTGCTTTTGTGGGGAAGCAGAGGATTCAGGGCTCAAGGCAGAGGAGTTGTCCCCCTCATACTCAGAGTCCACAAGCCTTGCTACAGCCACTACACCTCTGTGATCCTGTGAGTTAACAGGAGAGCTAGGCAAAGCATTCAGAGGAGCAGTTTCTCTTGTTTTGGCTGCATCAAGTTCTAACTGATCAATGTGTTGTTTTAGAATGTCTATTTGGTGAATGTAAGAATTATGGCTTTCTTCCTTTTCTTGTTCATGCCAGTGGATACACTGAATGAAGTCTGCATTCTGTTTTTTTAGGTACTCTATGTCTTCTTCTGATTGGATTTCTAGATCTCTTACCCTTCTACTCTGCTCCTCCTGTGCTTGTGTAATGTTCTGCAACTGGCTAGTGAGATCTGTTATTCTGTCTTCTTTTTCTTTTATTTGCCTATCTTTTTCCTGTGTAAGGACAATAAGCTGTTTCTGATGTGTATCCTGCTGTTCGGCTATCTGAGTTTCTAGCTGGCTTTCTAGCTGTAGCTTTAAGTTTGCTATCCTGTCTTTTTGTTCTTGAGTATACTTCACCACCTGATTTATTAATACGTCTATCTCAGAATCTTTTTCCTCCAATTGTTTTTTTAAAGTAGCCAATTCTTGGTGGTCTTTCTCCTGCTCCAATTGGGTCTCTTTTAAGATGGAGAGACTATCTTTTAGAGCCAAGAACAAACCCCATGTGGCAACTTGATCCTTTTTTGCCTTATTGGGTTTGGACTTAACACAAAAGTCCTGGAAGGCATTTTTCAGGGTCTGGAGAGGATCAGGTCCCTTAAAAGATCCTTCTTCAAACGGGCAATCCCCTTTCCGGAGAAGCCATTTGTCCAATTTAGGCTGGCTTGTTTTTTCCTTGAGCATGTTTGTCTAGGATGCCTGTGTAAAATTATCTATTTTGTTTGGTAAGGCCGCCCCCAGCGTATTCCTCCCAATTTTTGTTTACTGCTGAGCTGTGGAGGCTCTACTGACTCCTGTTTGAGCACGTTTCCTCTGCGGAACTCTGTGCTACTGTTCCTCTGCGGAACTCTATGAGCTGGAGAGGACCCACTCTCTCAGTCTCGAGGCACGTCTGCCTGGATATTCCTCTGTGGAATATTTAATATCAGGGCCGCCCCAGCATATTCCCTGGGCTGTAACTCCTAAGGTAGCTATCCTTTATGGAGTTATTTCATCTAAGAAAGCCGCCCCCAGCGTATTCTTCCTAGTGAATTAGATAAGCTCAGAGTGCCGCCCCCAGCGTATTCTCTCTCGCAAAATGGGGAGAGAGAGAACTGGTCTCTTTTCTGAAAAGAACAAAAGCAACAAGGTCCCAGCTCTACTGGGTTTCAGAGTTTGAGCTTCCCCTCCAGTAAAAGGGGTTGGTGTGGCACCATATTGCTGAGCTGTAACTCTACCTTGAAATTGCTAGCAAGCTCTATGTTCATGTATGTAGCGTGGGGTGTAAAAAGGAGAGGAATGGGGGAATGCCCTAACACTGATTCCCACCCACAAAAGAAGATAGAAATTAGGAAAAGCCAAACCCACTTTGATAGGATGCTCTCTAGAGCCAAATGCACAGATCACACACACACCAGTTCTTGCTTCTA
Organism: Plestiodon gilberti rubricaudatus; assembly: GCA_026170595.1. Lineage (NCBI taxonomy): Eukaryota > Metazoa > Chordata > Lepidosauria > Squamata > Scincidae > Plestiodon > Plestiodon gilberti. The sequence goes on from JANXHW010000001.1 coordinate 11,749,112, forward strand.
ACTATCTGACTGGAATTCTGAAAAGCCTTTCTCCTACGTCTGTTTCTCTGAAAACACACGTGTACTTAGCATGTATTCAGATGAACAGGGTCTGCCCGCCGTTCTCCACCATTAATCTGTTAGCCAAAATGCTTTTAATTTGGGGAATAGCTTTAAATATAGCAATTTGGCATGTTTTGGGATCTTTAGACCTATGTATACCAGAGTTGGGCTTTTGCAGAATTCCGTTTTTAAATAATATTGAGGACACCCGTGGTTGCTTTCCAAAAGTTTACTCAGGCAGATTCATACAATAAAAAGAAAACACAGTTCAATATGCAATCATACTCCCAAAGCATGAAAGATCTAGGAACTTAGGTAGAAGTAGAGATTTAGAAGAGATCTTGATTCACTTGGGTTATAGTCACCTAAATCCTGGAGAATTCACCTCTGATGCTGTAGATCTGGCACAACAGTGAATGAAAAGAAGGACTAGCAGATTGGGTCTGAGCTGGTCAGACTAGCAGAATGACTGAGAACGAAGTCAAATTAAGAGTGGGGGGTATTGGGAGAAGGGGGAGAAATAAAATGATTCCCAGGTTCTGAACAAGCTGGGTTCAGGAACCAAATCAGTGACTAACTGAGGAGAGAAGGGAGGGAGGGTTGCAAGAGATAGGGAAGAGGAGGGGGGGGGAAGGGAAAACCAGATGGAGCAGAGGAATCTCACCAGTACCAGTCCAGGAGGAAAATGAAGAGCCAAGAGAAGGTTTCCACTCTGTTCCTGCCTTTTATAGGGACCTGAGCACATGTCCAGGAGGATCCCCAGGTACACAGACAAACAGGAAAAAGAATTCCTAGATAGGACACCTCAGTGCACCTGGGGTAAAACAAACAAGTGGGAGGAGGGTAGAGGAGACAGTGGGAGGCTGTCTTGATGGTCGGTACTTAAGAGACAAAAGCAAAGGCTGGGTGGAATCTCAGGTGTTCCTCTATTGTTTCTTCTAGGAACATCACAGTGGGGGGGGGGGAAATGCAGAGTAAATTCTGTGAGAGCTTTTTGGACACATGGCGAAAATGGTGTCAGGCAGCTGGTCAGGTTTTTCCCTCATGCTTCTTGGGGAGACCTTTCTTCAGCATTGCTCATGGCAGGAACACAAGCGGCATTGTGTCATAATAGAGTCCAGTCTGGCACATGTTTCATCCAAAGTCATAGCTCACAGGTCATTAGCATTCAGAGTCTCTTTGGCAATAAACAGTTTTCATTTTCATCTCGCAACAATACAAGGTCTGGTAAAGAGGGCAGGTTTTGCCATCACAACATTGTCCCGAGTACAGAACTTTATTTTTCCCATATCAGAGAATGTCAACGTGGTGAGCACTGAAACCTCCTTCTGTACACCGAACTCCAGAGCCGGATTGGAGCACAGAGCACTTACAGCTACCAAAAGCCGTACACTTAGCCAGACATCCATTTTTTGTTTGTGTGTTTTTTAAATAATGCCTGATAGTTGTTCCTTTATTATAATATTTTTCTTGGCATTGTTCTGCATCATTTCCTTTTTCATCGTCTTTCGTTCTGGTTGGGGCTCAGAGCTACTCTTGGCTTCACATCAGCGCACATTCAGTCTGCTCTGTTTCAAATCTGTAGGAGATTATGCGCTTGAAGATGGCTTTTCAGGGCCCAAAAGACCTATGGGGAATTAAATAGCCATTTAGGCTTTACATTATTATAATTACATTCCTGTTGCAATAACATGTTTTAAAATCATTTAGAACAGTCCTTCCTGGCTGAACCCTCTATTATGGTGCATCAGCCAAATGATATCTATTAAGCCAGGTTCGGAGGGGGGAATGCAGTTGCTTTGGAGAAGGGTGGAACAGACTGGGATCCTTTCAGTGGCATCCAGATACTGCTCCTTTCATACAGAAAGGAATACCTGGGGAAATGAGCTCTGAGGACCGTTGGCAACTGAGCACCATTCTCCCTCCAACCAGAGCTGCCAAGGATGTTGCTGCCTCTTCAACACTGAAAGGATCACAAGAGGTGGGGAAATTGAGCTCTAAGGCCAATGGAGGCATGACCTGGGAGCCCCATGTTTGGATTGCATTGCGAGGTTCTGCTAAAAGCCAGGGGTTTGGATCAAGTCTCTGACTCCAAGTCTTGAGTCAAGTCATGTCTCTGGGTCCAAGTCTTAAGTCAAGTCCCAAGTCTTTGCCCCCAAGTCCCAAGTCTTAGGTTGCGAGTCCCTATCTATTTAATGGGGAAAACGGGTTTAAACCTGAATAAAATTTGACTTGTCTTAAAAGGCTCCAAGTCTTGAGTCGAGTCTTTCGAGTCTTACAATCACCGAGTCAAATCTAAGTAAAGTCATTGACGCGACCTGAGTCCGACTCGAGTCCGAGTCAATAGACTGAAGTCTACATCACTGCTAAAAACAGTTCTTAAATACGAAATTGACCTGGAGCCTACAGTACCCAGATAATACTGCTCAGTTGATCATGTAAGGGCAGAAGATTAAGGAGGTGCAGAAACCCTTGGATAAATTTCACTTGTCTTGTTAGAAACACATTTGACTTATTTTGAGAAACTGCTGGATTTGATAGGCATTTAGCCTGATCTAGCATGTTTTTTTCTTTGTCCTACCACCTGATAACTAAATTTATTTATTATTTATTTATTTAAAAAAATTATATCCCGCCTTATCCTATGCCAAGGCAAATGCCCAAGGCGGCTTACAACAAAAATTAAAAAACATAGTTTAAAATACAGAAAATAAGTAAATATAACAGAATATGCAGGGGAGGGGAACCTTAAGGTTTGTACTGAAATTTCTCACAAAGTGAAATTTGAAGTTAATATCAGAATTTCACCCACAGAGAAACATCTGGGAATGTCAAAAGAAGCCAAATAATTTTCCATAATGCTAGTGAAACGTATCCGAGAGTTTCTGCACACCCCTAAAACAACCTCTATACTCTAGGTCAGTCCAGGCTCTGGAACAAAAAATAGTCCTGCTTGGCCCCTGCAGAGTAGTCCTATCCTGTTTACAATCTGGGTAGGCAGATTGTTGCCTCACTCCACAGAGACATGAGGTGAAATATATCTGCATCAGCAAAGTCATCTTCCTTTGTTTTATTACTCTTTTAAAAAAAAGTCTAGATTTCCCTTCCATAAACCCACCAGGGTGGTGTCCAATAATAGTAATAAACATTCCACCCACCCACCTTTCTTTGTTGTTGTTTGCAAGTTTTAAGAAAGCACTTTCAACCAAACTAAATTTAACATTCAGTAGGACAAGCAAAGGCAACTGATAAAGACCAGGATGCCAATAAGCATCAAGAAATATCTCAAAAGCAGCATAAGGTGCCATTCTTGTAGCTTTTGTGAAGAAAAATAGCCTAAGTGTTTTGCTTCAGCTTTCATCCTGAGATAAATAAAACCCAATGATTTCTGAAGAGATGCTTTGGTTAGATAAAGTCGTCATATTACTCAATCGCTGTAGGGAAAAAAAGCCACCATTATGAGAAAGTATGAGTTTAAAATTTTATTCTGTTGGTAAAATTTACTGCCTCGAACAAGTGAGTACCCTGTCGGCATTGTAATGTAAATCTTCTAATGTGAGTATGTGACTCGAGAAATACATAGATGCTGTATCTGGAGCTTTGCGTATCCAACATCCACTTTGTTCTCTTACAGCCTGACAGTGCAATCCTAGGCATGTCTACTCAGAAGTAAGTCCCACTGAGTTCAATGGGACTTACTCCAAGGTAAATGAGTATAGGATTGCAGCCTGATTCTGGGCACACCTACTTGGCAGTAAGTCCTACTGTACTTAGTGCATAGAATTGCAGTTGGGCAGCCCAATCCTATCCTACGCTCTGCTCAGCGATCCAGCTGTGCTGGTGCCGGCAATGCTGGATCCTGAGCAGAGTAATAAAGATAATGATAATGATCTGTATTAGGCAAGGTTGGAGGTCTCCTCGAAGTAAAGGAACTTTTGTTCCCTTACCACAGGTAAAGCCCCAGTCCCCGCAACTGGCCTCCTCAGATCTGCACCTGCCATTCTGGCGGCACAAATCAAGGTTGCCCATGTTGGGAGAAACGGTTCTGAGAGGGGGATCGGATATGGTGTATGCCACTGCCACCAATCCTGCCCCCTCCCAGGCTCGATCCACCCACACCACCCTCCCCCACCCCGGAATGCCCCTGGAACACCCTCCCCCTATGCCACCCAGACCAGCCGCAGCTTACTTGGGCCGCATGCCATCTGGATCCAGCCTGCAAGGGCCGGCGCAGACCTCTGCACTGGCACAACTGCTTTACAGTTGCTTTTGCAACAGTTCTGGGCCAGCGCAGAGATCCTATGCCAGCCTAGTGGACAGATAGGATTGCGCCCTTCTTGGGCATCTGAATGCATAGTCCCATCCATATCACAATGAGGGTTAGACTTGCCATGTAGCAACCTGAATCAGTTGCATGGAGGGGCATCCTTGGATATGTGACCACAGAAACGTCTTCTGACAGTGCTGGCTCTTCGGCTTTGAAATGGAGATGAGCACCGCACCCTAGAGTCGGTAACGGCTAGCTTTCGAGCGAGGGGAACCTTTACCTTAAATTTCACCTAAACCAAGTTTGAAGGGAATTTAGAGTTCCTGCCAAGGTTGAACATCTGTAGCAATTTTAAATAATGTTTAGAAGATGGAACAAATTTCCTAGAAGAGTTTTACATGTCTCCCCTTTTTACTTTTTTTTGTCCCTTGAAAACAGGCCCTTTTATTTCAAGCTCCCATGAAAACAGGACAAGCAGCTGAACTCTCATCACAGTTCTATTTATTAGTTGATTATTGGATTCTAGGACTGTGCAAGACCCTGCTAAGGGTCTTCTTTTAAGTTCTTCAATGATTTGTGGTCTTCTACAATTCACGAACAAGCAAACGATATGTTGTAACTGTGGGCACTCCTGTTATAGTCCTGTCAACAATAAATTCTATAATACTATTCTGATTCCCCAGCAAGTTGTTTTGTTTTATCAGCTGATACATGTCACATTGCTGGGGTTTCATTAGAGCTGCACCAAAATTTTCATGAACATTTTCATCAACCGTGATGTTCAGGAATTACTGCGAAAGAGAATGGAAGGGTTCACCTATTCAGGAAGCACTGCCTTGGGTATAGTTTGTTTGCCCACAGTGACACTGGCATCGCTACAAGGGGGCGGAGCTCTAAGTTCGCTGCTTTCACCGTCTTGAGTGGTTCCGAAGGCAAGGGGGAGGGGCCGCTTCGTGCTCCGGTGTAACGGAGGGTCGGAGTCTCGGCGGAACTTAGAGCTCCGCCCCCTGCAGCAACGCTAGTGCACAGTGACATCATCGTGTTCTGTATGTGATCACTGATTGACTAGGATTACTTTGCGATCAGTCCAGAAAGCAATGCCCTTGCTCATTAATGTTGGGTGTTGGAGAAAAACATATTCAAGCTCCCGTGAAAACAGGCCAAGCAGTTGAACACGCATCACAGTTCTATTTATTAGGTTATTTAATTCTAGTAAAGGTAAAGGTGACCCCTGACAATTAAGTCCAGTCGTGTCCGACTCTAGGGTGTGGTGCTCATCCCCACTTCAAAGCCGAAGAGCCAGCGTTGTCCGAAGACGCCTCCGTGGTCATGTGGCCGGCATGACTTTCCTTGCCGCAGCGTGTAGCATGCAGCTGGAACACAGAGCGCTGTTTACCTTCCCGCAAGCGGCACCTATTTATCTACTCACATTAACATGCTTTGGAACTGCTAGGTTGGCAGGAGCTGGCCAAGCAACGAGAGCTCACCCCATCGCGGATTCGAACTGCCGACCTTTCGATCGACAGCTCATGGTTCAGTGGTTTGTGCAAAACCCACCTGCCATATCTCCTCCCGCCAAAAATGTCACTCAACATCAGAACTCTTTGTGCTGCCTTCCCTTCACATTCCTTGAATTATTCACCTCAAAAGGAACAAATTCACTTGAACATTCCTCTTGCAATGAAATTTGGGGGCAACCATGTTAAATTCTATATCCCTTTTCAACGGTCATGCCAATATTAATTCTTTTCATTCACTTTTCTCGGATGTTGTCAGTGCTAAGGACTGAATGCACAAGGCTGTTAGTAGCAAAGAAAATATAACAAGACTCTAGGCAGTTCATTCAGTGGTAATGCTTAGCCTATGTAATAGAGTAATTAGAATGTTAATTAGTTCACTTTTGTGAAGTGCTGTAAAGGCATATAAGTCCTGACATTGCCCTTACTTAGCTATATTGAATTTTATTTTTAGCCACCATAATCTTTTGGGTGGGTGGGTGCTTTTTTCCCCTTGTCTTAAGAGGATGGTGGCAAAATGGACCATGTGAGATCGTTTACACAGTACTCACAGCTAGAGAAAAAGATTCTAAGCACAGAGGAAAAAAAATTAAACCTATACAGTGGTGTCTTGTGCTATCTCATGTTTTTCAGAAAATAGGACACATCACATCACATCACATCAGCACATCAGCCTGTACTGTAAATTAGAGTGCTGTTGGAGTTGCAGCTAAGTCCCACCAGATGGCAGGCAGAAATGAATGGCACGCTGATAAGGCCTGCATCCCCTTTGGACATCACCAGGGGCATAACAAGGGTGGGGCCTGACGGGCATCTGCCCCGGGAACAACGCCAGGGGAGGGAGCAACCCTCAGGCTCCACCACCTAATGGCTGCCCTCGTGTTCGGCTCGGAACTCTCCGAGCCAAACGCGAGGTCAGTCATTCACCTGCTGCCTTCTCGTGCCACCCCTTCTCACAATCGTGAAGAGAAGGAGCGGTGCGTGGAGGCAGCAGGAAATCGTCAGCCCTAGCGTTCCCTTTGGAGTGCTCTGAACGGAACGCAAGGGCTATCGATAGCACCTGAACCCAGAAGTGATGTCACATGACGTCACTTTGGGGGCACAGCATGCTCCTGTGCCCCAGGCAGTATGGGACCTTGTGGTTTTGCCAGCAGCATGCCAGAACTTCTTGGTTCTAAGGGGGTGCCAGCTCACAAAGCATGATCAGGGTGAGATAAAGTGCCAGGGAATGGAATCAATCTGGATGTGGAATTATACCGAGGAACCAATGGGCAAAAACGTTTTGAAGGATGGATGTGGAAATCTCTCTGGACTTTTTTTTTACAGTGTTTCAAGTTGTCCTAAGTTCATTTTTTTAAAGAATGCAACAAATATTTTTGGTTTTCAGTTTCTGACAAACATTTGTGTTTTTTAATACACAGCCACAAACAAGATGTTTCCTGATTACAGAATTCAAATTCAGCTATCATGGGTGAGGAGGGCGCGGGGGACAGTGTTTTTTTGTGCAAGGTGCTGCACAATGAAGCCAATTGCACTGAAGAAGGTAGAGAATACAGTAATATGGTTGTTTAAAAAACAGCTTGGCACCACTAGCAACAGCATGCCAGTCATCATCTTAATGGGGGAAAAAATGAGAAGCCATAACAAGCTGGCTGCTAGCAGTTAGTTGGGGGAGCCATGAGAAACAGTAGCCCAACACCATGTGAAATAGCAAACCAGTCAACTCTTTGAATAAGGAACAATGCAGATATATGACATAATGTAGACTTATACACAACTAATAATTTGGGTCGTCCAATAATTGTGAAAACTACATATCCACTTTTGTGTGCTCAATATACAATAATATTTTTCATCAAGACAGATATTAGCAGAGAAGGCTTTGCAAATCGCTAAGTTTAACACTTTACCCAGTGGTTTTCCTAGCTTCTTTCATCCAAATGCATACAAAAACTTAAGTTGATACTTCCATAAAAATATTCTTCAACCAAATTGGCTTCTTCTACATGGTTCAGGCCCTTTATTATTATTATTATTATTATTATTATTATTATTATTATTATTATTATAGAATTTATATCCCACTTTTTCCCCATATGCGTTTTTCTTATTTGTAACCTTTAATAGATATCTTAAGAAATCATGTGTCTTGTTAGTTATAAACAAACACACTTTTTTCCCAAGTACTAAGATTTATAGAGCTCCACTTTCACAAAAGAGTAATTTTTATCTCAACCATATTCAAGCCATTAAAATTAAAACAACACATGGACAGATTTACAACAGTGTACCTTTTTATTGGGAAATGTTAATCTGATTGGTTTTACAATATGTGTTACTCATTCGACAGCACGTCCCCCAAGTTTATTAAAGCCCAGGGCAGGCTGTCTTCCTGTCTATTCGAAATGCAATGAGGTTGATCTATTCGATGTGCTTTTCCACCAAGAGTTTTCCTTGCCAAAATGTCATAATTGCCTGCAACCACTTTCAATTAATTATGTGGCATTTCCTTTCAATGAATGAGCTGCTTCAATGAATGCTCAAACCGGCTGTGTCTGTTTGAAATCCATGAGCCTACATTTATGATAGGATAATGAATGCACTCTTCTCAAGCGCAACCATATTGAAAAAAGCTGTAGGCAAAAGTACAGTATAATAAATCTTGCTAAATGGGGACCATATATATTTAGAGACAAGTTGTTTTCACAAAGGTTGGAAGTTGATGACGAAAGCACTGACAGCCAATATGCATATTGGCAATATGACAGTCAATATGCAATGATGAATAAACATTTGTAAACAGTCTGAAATGTTGGGTAATCAACTACTGGGACATCATGCATGTGTGAACTGGCCCATCCTCTCTGTTCTCTCTGCAGTAGTGCAGACATTGCAGAGGTAACCCTGGGCATCTATTCCACAAATGACATGCTTGAAATGTATTTGTTCCTTGGAAGCAGTGAATTCACAACTCACTTCCTTCATCTTTCACAGAACCAACAACGGCATTTAATTCTATTAAGAAAAAGCTGTCTTGAATGCTATTTATGGTAGAAAGGCGGCATAATTTTAAAAAGAGATAAAACAAATACAATCTTCTAAGTCTTCACATAAAAACATAAGAAGAGCCCTGCTGGATCAGGCCAAAGGCCCATCTAGTCCAGCTTCCTGTATCACACAGTGGCCCCACCAGATGCTTCAGGGAGCACACAGCAAACAAGATAATTCCTGTTTCCTGCTGCCACTCTCCTGCACCTGGCACAGAGAAAACCTACTAAAACCAGGAGGTTGCTTATGGCTTGTAACCTGTGATGGTCTTTTCGTCCATGACAAAATTGCTGGTGGAAATCTGAGGAGGCCTATCGACTCCAGCCATCATTACACTCAAAGGGTTAGCGTCCCCTTCCCCAAGTAGACTTTCCGCCATGGGCTGCCTGCTGCAGGGTGCCCGCGGTGGAGCACATCGCCCGATCTTTATGCTGGATTGGGCTGCCCCTTCAATAAATACAAGTCCAAAGAGACGCCATGTTATCTTTGGGCATCCTCCAGGCCTCTTTTTTTATGACTTCACAATAATTGTTAATTCTGTATGCCTCAGAATCTGTTGGAATTTCAGAAAGGAAACTTTCAACATACAGTGAAACTGGCATTTTTCTCGTCACTTGGTCCAGAGTCATCTACAAAGAATCACAGCTGAACCACCCCGTAATAATAAATCCATGATGCCCCCAGAATGCCCCCTGTGCTGGCAGAGTTGCACTGGCATCCGTTCTGCATCCAAACTGTGCATGTGAGGTGTACAAAGGAGGTTAAACCGGTGTCCGTCCTGCGTCCTTCGGCATACAGCAAGTTACATTGGCATAAGTGCTCTTACACTGGGGGATCTACTGTTACACCAGTGCAAGAGTTACACAGGATTGGGCTGTGAGTCCCATACCCACATCATTTGGTTCCTATACCCCAATGGGTATGGATAACTCCAGGTAAGAATCCCTGCTGTAATATGTGTGGAATCTGTCTCTACATGTTCCAACTAGTAAAAACCGGACAACCCCAATCATCTTCAGAGATTCTGGTTTTGACTAGTTGGAATGCGAAAGTACTGGTCGTTTTGGTACAACACTTTCTAATTCTGAACGAGAATCTCCGAGATTCTGAACGAGAATTTTCAAGGACACTCCAGAGCTTCATGTTTGCACCAATTAGAACCATAAACTCCTGAGAGGCTCGGGAGATTACTAGTTGAAACAAGTACTGACTCATTAGCCGCCTTGAGTGCCCTCGGGAGAAAGGCGGGGTATAAATTCTTTAAATAAATTAAATAAATAAGCATATATAAGGTTATGAAGAATGAAAGGACACAGTATTCATTATATTTTTCATTCCTTATTTTCTCTTTGTATTTATTTCTTTTTAAGAAACATCCAATTCCTAGTAAACTCTGTATGCCACACTGCACGAAAAATTAGTTTGCAATGAACAAAATGTGTCCACTTGAATGTGAGAATTTAACCTGATTTTATATGTGCTCAGAAAATCCTTTGCTCCATCTAGGCAGGCTTCACAGTCATAAAGGTATTGTATGACGATCACCTTCAATGGTCTGTGAAAATGTTGCTCTCTCTTCTTGAAGTGCTACTCGCACCTCGCAACACATCTTGCTTTGGAAGGACTGTTCCTCTCAACGTATTTATTTTGAAATGGTGTGTTCTGCCTTTCTATTAAAAATGCTCAAAGTGGCATCCAATAAACAAGAACAAAATGTATACAATCACAAAAACAGGAGCTTGTGTCCAAATATTTTTGTATCACGTTTGGAAGGAACTGTTGAAACAATATGCTAAGGAAAGTTTAATGGCTGGTAAAAAGCACATTACTAATTCCAGGTCTGCATCTTGGATCAATTTTTTCAAATAGTCAAATAGGCTTGAAATGTTATGCATCTGAGTAGAAGACCAACACATACTGTAGAAAGAGGCTGCTTAACCCTTTTCTCTCCACTTGTTTTTCAGCTCAGAATCACACTCTTCAAAGTGTTTTTTCACTGCAGAAGAAAAATAGAGAAAAGAACAAATCACAGAATCTGCATGTAACGCATTGTTTGAACCTCAAAGAAAGAGAACACATACACGTGCTCATTGAGCCAGCTTTTCCTGAGCTTTGTTTTTGGATCAAAATCTGTATATCTGATGAGGGTAACCTTTCTCTTGAGCCTTTTGTTTGATGTGAGAAAATCTTTCAGCAAACAGCTAAGCAAATTACTTGAAAATCGAAAGCATTTCTGAGATTTCTCTTCAAATCTTGGATGCTAATCACAGTTCAGACAGACTTGCAAAATCTTTTATATTTAAGGTGATAGGGATCTGTGTGTTAGCTGAGGGAAGCTTCAGAGTCTTGGAAGTAAGGGGACAACGTAATTCTTGATCTTTTCTGACCAAGCTTGGAGAAGGTACCAGATTGACTGGCTTACGGCTTACGCACTTGTGCACCACCCTATTATATATTGTCAGTAAACCCTCATCCAGCTCATATGGCTCATAGCAGCCACACTCGAGCCCTGTCTACCATCACACTTGTGGATGAGAAGGCTTACAAAGATTTTGTGAAGGGGGTATTGTGCATAAGCTTCTGCCCAGTCAAGTGGGGTCTTCAGGTCTTCACCACACTTGGTCCACAAACTGAGGGACTGCACAGTTCTCTTACTCCCACAGCTTGGAAGGTTATCTGTGGGTCGTTACCTCAGGAACCGCAGCCTTCTCAGAAGCTTTAAAACCAAGATTGGGGAACTGGGTTGGCACAGTTCTTCCAACTTCTAGGAGGAAAAACAGACCAAAACAGGATGGTGTAGTAGTTTGGGAGTCAGACCTAAACCTGGAAGATCCAGGTTCAAATCCCCGCTCAGCCACGAAGCTTCCTGGGTGACCTTGGGCCAGTCACTATCTCTCAGCCCCACATACAAGGGCGGTATAAAAATGTGAAAAATAATAAATAAATAAATAAAACATGCTGGAAAATGGAGGTACAGGTATCCACCCCATATCCACTGATTCGCTATCCACGGTTTCATTTATCCATGCAGACGGTTTCAGTTATCCACGGATCATGGGGGACCCCCCCCAGGCTTTTACTTTTTTCCTAGTAAGCTTAGTTTCTTCCTTAAAGAAACAGGAGAAGCAGCCTCTGGCTGCTTATTACAGGCAAGTAGAACGAGACTAAGTACTAGAGAGGCTCTGCAAGGTTAACAGAAACCTTGCAGAGCCTCTCTAGGACTTAGTCTCGTTCTCAAAGAACTGACTTGCCTGCAATGGAGGCTGCTTCTCTGTTTGTTTTAAGGAAGAAACAAAGCTTGCTGAAAGAAAAATAAGAGCTGGGGGGAGCAAGCATGCCTGCCTGCAGGGGAGGCAGGGTGGGGGGGCCCTCAGGAAACCATGGAGGGGGTGTTTGCTCTTATCCACGGTTTCAAGTATCCACGGAGGGGCCTGGAACATATCCCCAGCGGATATGGGGGCCCACCTGTACTTTTTAACCATTGCAAAATGGAAACTGACATTAAATAAATAGTTTTGGCTGTTTCTGGTACGGCCACAAACCAATTTTACAGTGGTATTATTTTAGTCTAAGGGCCCAATGCTACTCACCGTCCGATGTCGCTTGTCATCTTCCGTTGGGACTGACTGCTGTAAAGTGGTCCAAAATGGAGTTGTTATAGTTTCTCTATGATACTTAAATTCAACATTAGTTAACAATGCTTATTAGACTTCTTCCACGCTATGGAATTATAATGTGTTTGTGAATATCTTGTGTACCACCGGTTGGCGACCGCTGGTATAGGATATGGTACATGCCAGGGGTGGCCAAACTTGCTTAACGTAAGAGCCACATGCAATAAACTTCAGATGGTTGAGAGTCGCAAGAGAAATATTTGAAAGATGCAGTATTTAAGAAGTATTTAAATTCTGGATTTACTCCTGAATTTACTCTGAATTTACTCTGAAATCATTTTGAATGATTTACCGAATGATTTACTCCAGAATTTACTCAGAATTTACTCAAAAATAAATGGATTTACTCACCATCAACATTAAACTTACATTTTAATCCAGTGGGCTCTCAGTTTATACCTGGTAAATAATTATAAAGCTTAAAAAAGATTTCCCTTTTATATTAATTGTGATGCAAAAAGGAGCTCAGTTAACATATTTCCACGAGCCACACATTATATGTCAACGAGCCGGATGTGGCTCGCAAGCTGCGGTTTGGCCACCCCTGGCATATGCCCTCAGACACTGTACAATGAAATCTCTGCCAGCACACTTATAGCCCAATCTTATCCAAATTCTCCCCTGATGCACATGCACCAAGGAGGCATGTGCCGCATCTTGGGGGGGGGGGCAGTTGCAGAGGATTCCTCAGGGAAAGGGAACTCCACCTTTCTTATGGGTAGGCTTACCAGATTTCTTCCCGGGACAGAGTATAGCCCTTTAGGAGAAGGAATGTGGGCAGGTGTAGCTTGTTAAACCTTAGAGGACAATCCTAGGCATGTCTACTCAGAAGCAAGTCCCATTGCTCTAAGGTTTAACAAGCTACACCTGCCCACATTCCTTCTCCTAAAGGGCTACACTCTGTCCTGGGAAGAAATCTGGTAAGCCTACTTATGGGTATCCATGGTTCTGCACCAGCTATTTTGCTGGTGCAAAACTAAAGAGAGTGAGGGACAGGGAAAAGGAGAGGGAAGGGGGATAGGATATGGCCACATGTGAGTGCCACATATTGCACCCCTCCCTCCTCTATTCCACCTCCCGCTCCGCTCCCCTCCCCACCCAGTGTTACTGGCAGGGCTGTGCCATAATGGTGTGTTTTGGGGGCGTTACCCCCTCCCTCTTTCTGCTGGAAGGGCTTCAGAGATGATGGATGTTGTGCCAATATTGCACTGACATAACAAGAATACCGACGCTACTTCGACATAGGCTATAACACTGTTATTTTTGTTAAAATGTCATTTCGTGTAATACTGTAAGGGCCTGTAAGAGATACATTTGATAACGTTCCAGAAAGTACTGTTTGGAATCTGCATTAAAAAGACTGACATTTTGAAAATGCATTTGAAAGTTACATTTAAAAGATTGCATTCAGTGTTCCGTTTCAACTGCCATATAAAGTGATTTTGTTGTTCCACCACTAAGGACACTCCCACAATCTTGACCTTCCCACAAAAATTGCATTCAATATATTCCATGTATATGAGCCAAACGAGACAAGAAGATGAAGATCCATGACTAGATCTCTTGTCCTTCTAAAATGTTAAAAGTACGCATAAGGCACATTTTGACGCCTGGAGAGGAAGCGGCGCTGGCAAGTAGGCCTGCAGTATCCAGGCCCCGCATGTGCCGAAGCAGGTAAGGCCACTCTGAGCAGCGCGAGGGCTGGGGGAGGGCTGGCGGAGAGTGGGGAGGGGCATAACGTGGCAGGGGTGGGTGGATGGGTGGACCGGGTCTGGGAGGGGGTGGGATCAGCGTCCTCATTGGATGTCATATCCTATCCTCCCTCCCAGGCTTCCAGCCGTAACACAGGGCTGCTCGGTCCTACGCCAGTTAAAACATTGGCATAGAACTGATTAGCCCCATTGCCCGGGCTTTGAGTTTACCCAGGGTAAGTGAGGAAATGCCCGCTTACCCCGAGTAAACCTCCAGATAGGACCTTTGTCCATTATCTTCTCTAGATTATCCCTCAGCTTGATTATAATATCCACTGGGAAACATTAATTGCTAGAAAGCAATAGAAGTGCAGAACAGCTGATAAGATCAAATCCAGGTGTTTTTCAAAACTCCATTAAAAAGTGAATGAAATTGAAAATGAACAGTTTACATTGATTTACACATGATTTTGTAAGTGTCTAATTTATTAATCAGTAGCTGCTCTTTCAATGTGTGTAAATCAAATTTGCATAATGTAGGTAAGCAATTTAATCTTTCAATTAGCTAATTAATGTAAATGTTAATAGAAATCTAGCATTAACAGTTGGTTGCTCAACTTTTACAAACTAAAAAAAAAAGTCAGGCTTTGTAAAGCAGCCTGCTTCATCCTGAATCAAAATTTGGGTCCGCATACATCATACACCTAGAATAAACTTTTAGCAACACATACTTATTGTCCAGTAGATCTTGTTTGCAGTGTGATGTCTGTAAATAGAGCACAAAGAATATGGGCAAGATATTTGTAGAGTGGAGACAAAACAAGGAATGGAGTCAGCAGGTCAGTTCATGGAAGGTGATACGCAACTGGGCTGTAACTCGATGGCAGCAGAGCGGATGCTTTTGACAGAAAAGGTCCCAGTTCAGTCCCTGGCTGGCAGCATCTCCTAGATCCCTCCCTGAAACCTGGAGACCAGCTGCCAGTCAGTGCAGTCAGTACTGGGCTAGAATGGCATAACCAATGGCATAACTCAAGATTAGGCAGCTTCATTTTTTCATACATAAGGCCCAGGCAGGCAAGTTGGCTATACATACAGGTGGGCACCCATATCCACTGATCCGCTATCCACGGTTTCAGTTATCCATGGATCGCGGGGACACCCCCCCCAGGCTTTTATTTTTTCTCAGTAAACTTCAAACAAACAGGAGAAGCAGCCTCTGGCTGCTTATTGCAGGCAAGTAGAACGAGACTAAGTTCTAGAGAGGCTCTGCAAGGTTAACAGAAACCTGCAAGGTTAACAGGCGAATGTGGGGCTCCCTCCCTGCAACCCCTGGGGTACTCCCAGGAAGGTAGGTGGTAGAGGACGTTCCTGGGGAGACAAAAAACAAGGGGGAGTAAAATGTCAGCTGGTGTCTGGTTGCGATAGCCTTTGAGAACAAACCAGTGTGTAGGTAGCAACAGCCTGCAGGGAGAGAAAAGAAAACACAGCTGACAGGTGCTACACTCATGGCACGGTGTGAGGTGCTTACCTGGTTGTAAGCATGATCCTGCAAGGAACAACGGTCAAACAGAGAGTACACTCCACAACTGTTAAGTTACAAACATGGCAAGGCAATCAACACTCACCTGTCAGTAGACCCTGTGGGGGCAAGGGTGAGAGAGAGTGAAAAAGCTATTGTCTACAGGCAAGTAACATTTATGCAAACATACAGTTTCTGCTCACAGACAGCTATCAGAGAACACATTGCAGGCAGCTATCAGAGAACACATTGGTAAACAGGCAGATATCATATATGTTTGCAAACAGGCAGATGTCATACATGGCGACAGACAGCTATCAGAGAACACATTGCAGGCAGCTATCAGAGAACACATTGGTAAACAGGCAGATATCATATATGTTTGCAAACAGGCAGATGTCATACATTTTGGCAAATAGGAGAAGTCAGAGAACATGGCAAACAGGCAGAAGTCAGAACACATGTCAGCACAGAACCTCCTCTTACCTGCACAGATCCTGTCAGCACAGACCCTGCTCTGTTGTGACCATAGCCAGGGGTTCCCTGGGGGAGAAGCTGGGAGACAGATATGGGTTAGCAAGAGCTTGCATGGAGACAGCTGCCCAGGCACAGCTGTTAACAGTTTGGCCGCAGCCAGAAAAGCCCTCTCTGCCCCTGAGGGGGGGAGAGAGGAGAAGAGAAGAGAGAAGTGAGGAGTTTGTGAATTTTGGAGCCAAGTGCTCCCCTCCACCACCAAAGTCCCACTTTGTGGTTGTGGGGGACAGAGCCCCATGCCACGTGATCTGAGAGAGAGGGAGAATGGAGGTCTGGGGCTGGGCTTTTGTGGGAAAGAGGCTGGGTGCTGCTGGGTGCTGATTGGGTGCCTATCTTCGGCCGTATCCAGACGGATATGGACCTAAAATCAGGAACGCCCCTGTTACGCCACCGTTACACCCCTGACACGCCAACTCTTAGGCCGAACGTAGGACGAAATATCTAACAGCGCCCGTTTTGCGCTTGTGCGGCATATTTGGGCCACCCGTCCTAAACTTTTCCTACGCCCATCACAAACTCGGCGTAAATTCAGCCTAAATCGCGCTAGGCCGAATTTAGGACGGAATAGCGCTGTTTAGGCCGGAATAAGCCTTGGGTTGGATCAGGCTGCCCGTTTCCTTTCCTGGGAAAAGAAGCATTTCAGCACGCAAGACACCATTGAGATGGAGAGGGACCTCATTCTCTTACAGCCATTGGCTGCAGAGGGGGTGGGGAGAGAAGAGACTAGGAAGTATGCACATAATAATCATATGGATGCATAATCATCTTCAGTAAACATTCTCTTTCACTCTGTCGCAATCATTCCCATGCCTGGTCCAGCCCTTTTTATATATATGAAAGATGCAATCATTTACATTACAATCATTTACTTAGTTATTATTACAGTCATTATGTACAGCCATAATAAAACATGTTAATTATGCAGTTTCACATGCCATGAATATAGAAATAGCTCTTCATCTGGAAAGAGAATTTCAAGCACTTAAATGATTTGAATCTCAATCATTCGTATATGTTCCTTCCTATAACTCCTCCCTTAGGTATCTTGCTATTGTCTGCTATCTACTCCCTGCAGATTATGAAGGTAACAGCCCAATGCTGTGGGCCAGGTCCACTCAGATACATTTTATCAGGGGGTACAAAGTTTATTTTGGGCCCCTTCCCTTCATGTGAGTTTGGCTCCTGGGCCCCTTTTTTCTGCTCCTGGACCCCCTTTTTGACACTGTTTTGGCCCTGGGCCCGGGTACGATTTACCCCCTTAACCCCCCTCTCAGAGGCCCTGCTGTGGGCTCTTTGCACTGGTTTCCTGCAGCTCACAAAGCGCGCACACTAGAGCACTGGTGGGAAGGCCAGAGCTGCAGGAAGGCCAGGGCAGAGTTGTTCATCAATGATCACTACCAATTTAAGAAATGGATTACACACACACACACACACACACACACACACACACACACACACACACACACACACACACACACCTCTAAGTCAGATGCAATTGAAACCATGCCTGATTAATATATGGAATTCACAGCTGCAGGATGTAGAGATGGCTACTACCTTTAAAAGAGGATTAGACAAAGAGAGGAAGAGGCCCTTTGGGCATAAGAGCTACACAGACCCTGTACAGTGGCAATATGCCACTGGATGCTAGCTGCTGTGTGGCAGGCAACTGTATGAATGGGCCATTCATTGTGAAGCAGGATCCTGGATTTGATGGCTCTTTAGCACTGGCGTCACTACAGGGGGGGGGGGAGCTGTAAGTTCTGCTGAAATCGGAGCCTCCCTTACATGGAGCAATGAAGCAGCCCCGCCCCCTCACCTTCGGAGCCTTTCAGGGAAGCGAAAGCAACACGAAGGCTCCGAAGGTGAGGGGGCGGGGCCGCTTTGTTCCTCCGTGTAAGGGAGGCTCCGATTTCAGCAGAACCTACAGCTCCGCCCCACCTGTAGTGACGCCAGTGCTCTTTAGTCTGATATAGCAGAGCTTCTCTCAGATTCTTAAGTATTGAGGATACTAAAGCTGCAATTCTCTGTATGCTTACAAGGGAGTAACAGCCCCCCAACCCTATCAATTTCCCTGCCATAGCATGCAGCCACGCCAAAACAGGCTGCACTGCATGCTTTGGGGGGGGGGTTGATCATGATGCTTGGGTGAGCCTTACCTCCCATAAGCCTCCCAATTGCCAGTGGGTCTCCTCAGCTCTTCACCAGTTCTTTGGCTGGTGCAAGTACGAGGAGAGAAAGGGGGCATGTCGGGAGGCAAGGAAGGGAATAGCATCCTGGCCCAGGTTGCAGGCACCAGGACACCCCCCCTCCTGCCCCAACACACCTCCTCCCCTCTCCGGTTTCTGCTCCATTACGCCCACCCCACCAGTTTACCTGCGGTCCTGTGCAGAGTCGGGGGCTGAAGCAGGCCACTAAGTCCACCGCATTTTGTGATGCTTATAACTTGCGTTATGACTTCACAACTGGCCCGATAGATTGGGCCATAAGACCTATAGACTTCAATGGGACTTACTTCTGAGTAAGACTGTAAGACATGCGTGGGTTTGCACTATAAGACAACGAAGGGACCATTGTCTAAAATTTATTCTCTGTTATTGGAAGCAGAAGGATACAATGGAAAGAAATTTGTACCAAAATTGCAGAAAGATTACGGCTGCTTGTATCCTTGGAGGGAAAAAGTGAGATAGGAAGTGTTGTTTTGTTTTAAATCTGGTAGTTTCTCTGTATCAATCACAAAAAAACCATTCTAAATTTATGGACTTTGTCGGTTTCTTAGCTCACACAGTATATACAAGATTCACAAAAAAGATGCTGTCAGATGTTGGCACGATTGTAGTCACAAAACAGATTTCAGATGTCTACATCTCTGGAGATCCTATCCTAAAACTTGTTTGTACTAGAATCCCATGGGGTTTATTCCCCAGGAAGCATAGCTAGGATTGCAGCCACAATCAAGCAACTGACTGTCCACAATAGTCCCTTCAACTCTATTAACAGTCTGTTAGCTTCACAGGAAAAGGACAACATGCTCTAGTTTGGAACCTGAGAAGAATATAAAAGATTCAAATTGCCTCTACAGTAAATGGCACTTTCCAGCCACCCTATCTACTAAGGAATAACTGCCTAAAACATGGAACATTGCTGAAATGGCAACAATTACTGAGATTGTCCAATTAAGAGAAGGGAGGAGGAGAAAAACGTAAACTTTTGAAACAGCTTGCTGACCAAATATATATTCCAGAAGAACCATAGACACAAACTAGATCATGTAAACGCATCTAACTGCTTTTCGTTATCTTATCATAATTATTTTTATTATGGCTGCTGACTTCATTTTAGCCTGAAAATTCTAAATATGTTTTGCCCTTTTCCCTTTTTTATTGTACCTGTTATTCTAGGGACAGTAAGGATCCTGTTCCTTGTATATTGTGATATTGCATTAACCTTGATATATATATATATATATATATATATATATATATATATATATATATATATATATAACAAGGTGCTGCTCAACCCGAGAAATGAATGCAAACCAGGAACATATAACATGGGTTGAAACTTGTCACATTACCCAACACAACCAGTTGGGACCAACATGTGTTCTCACAATTCATTTCCTTGCATAACAAATGAACATAAGAAGAGCCTACTGGATCAGGCCAAAGGCCCATCTATTCAGCATCCTGCTGCCCACAGTGGCCCACAAACCACCTCTGGGAAACCCACCAACAGAAAAAAAAAAAGGCATCCTTCTCTCCTGCCATTGCTCCCTTGCAACTGGTATTCAGAGGCATACTGCTGCTGAACCCAGTGGCATTGCTCTAGGTGGGGCGGAGCTCTAAGTTCCGCCATGCTCCAACCCACCGTTACACACCCGCACAAGGCGGCCCCGCCCCCTCGCCTCCGGAGCCATTCAAGGTGATGAAAGCATCGCACAGGACTGCGTGTTGCTTTCACCACCTTGAATGGCTCCAAAGGCGAGGGGGTGGGGCTGCCTCGTGCGGGTGTGTAACGGTGGGTCGGAGCACGGCGGAACTTAGAGCTCTGCCCCACTTAGAGCAATGCTACTGGCTGAACCTGGAGGTACATAGCCAGCGTGACTAACAGCCATTGATAGTCCTCCATGGATATGTCCTTCTTTGGCCAACTATGGCACCAACTGATGGTACTGACAATCTCTTCTCCAAGAAACCTGAGAATTCCAGATCAAATTTTGGTCTGTTTGTTACTGTTTCCTTACACATTGTTTAATCACATGTGGGATTTTTTTTCCCCAGTCTGAATGTTCCTTAAAATTATATTTCCTCAGAAGGTACGTTTCTTCAGTAAAAGCAACAAAACTAAAATAATTCTAAAAGTACTCCAGACTGTCACAACACATTTAAAAATAATTCATCTCCCTTTTCACAGTATATATTGTATGCTCAGTATTTAGGCCACAATCCAATGAAAAAAAGAAGGGTTGTTTAATTAAACATATGGATTTCAATGGACTTAAGGCTTTAGGCTTCACCGTGCTCTAAGGCACGTGTAACATGCGCACATGGAGAAAACTGACTACATGTGCAGCGACCAAGCTCAGTGGCTCATGGTGCAACTCAATGGATTTACGTGAAATGAGAAGAAAGACAAGGATAATGGTGCAAAAATATAAAGGAGATGTGTTGTGGTGCAAAATGGAGGAGGGAAGAGAGGCAGGAGAATACAGCATTAGAGAATTCTTAGGGAATTCTGAAAGATAACCGCCTTGATTGCCCTATCAGGAGAAAGACAGGAGACAAATTCTTTAAATAAATAAATAAATAACTCCAGGGAACGGGAACTGAAGAACCAGGTGATATATGGTAGTGAGGAAGGAGAGGGAGAGGTGGACAACCAGAGAGAAGAAACAGGAAAGCAGTTGTGTTGCTAGCAGGGTCATGTGGGGGGGCGGTGGTGATGATGTGTTTCGCGTCATCGCCCTGCCCCCTGTGCTCCCAGAAGGCTTCATTTCAAGCAGATGAAACGAGCCAATTTCAGCATGTTTCAGCTCCACAGTTGCAAATGCAGACCTCCTGCTGTAAAAAAGTAGCCACGGAGCCCAAAAACTCACTGCGGCTCCTCCTCGCGAGGATACACACACACACACACACACACACACACACACACACACACACACCCCAGCCCCGCTATAGCGACGCCACTGCAGGAATGCACCGAAGGTTCCAGCCATGATGTCAGAGAACAAGTAAACCTATACATTCAAAATCAAAAGAACTCCAACATATGAATGGCTTTTACACATTAGGTAAAAGGTAAAAGGTATCCCCTGACAATTAAATCCAGTCGTGTCCGACTCTAGGGTGTGGTGCTCATCTCCTATCCTCCATCTTCGAAAGCCGAAGAGCCAGCGTTGTCCAAAGACACCTCCGTGGTCATGTGGCCGGCATGACTCTCCTTGCCGCAGCGCGTAGCATGCAGCTGGAACACGGAGCGCTGTTTACCTTCCCGCAAGTGGTACCTATTTATCTACTCGCATTGACATGCTTTGGAACTGCTAGGTTGGCAGGAGCTGGCCAAGCAACGAGCGCTCACCCCGTCGCGGGAATCGAACTGCCGACCTTTTGATCGACAGCTTATGGTTCAGCGGTTTAACCTGCTGCTTACACATTAAGCAGCAACAAATGAGATTTGCCACTGACTGCGCACTCCATAATGTACACTTTGATCAAGCCACAATTCTGTATCCAGGTATTGTACTCTTAAGCCCCATAGAAACCAGTGTGGCTTAGGCATGTGTTACTGACCTGAGACTAACATCCAGGTCATGCTGGTATTTGGTATAAACGTCTATCATCTGATTTCTCATTTTGCCATGAAACTGTACTTCAGTGTGAAATTTAATAGTAGCCAAGGCTCAAGGATTTGTTTTTCAGAATATCTAAGTGAGAGCTTCACTGCTTTAATGGCCCTATCTTTCTCAATGTTTTGAAAATACTGTACACTCTTTCGTACTGTTCGTGGTAGTTTTCTTCTCTGTCACTGGAAAATCTATTACACAGTTCCTTGATAGATCCCATTCTTAAGAACAGCTTGGAGCAAGTCATAAAGATGGCATGTTTATTTATTACTTATTTTACAATTTCATGTTCTGATAAAACATTTTTTCATTATGATACCCATAAGAATTTTTCCAAAATCCACCCCAAGGATCCAAATGTCACGTTTAAAACTGGATCACCTAAGTCATGCACAGTAAAATTTTGTCACCTTCTTGAAGTGATGGCGTTAATTAACTTAAAACCTCTCACATTTTATGAGTGAATAGTAAAGTGGAAAGCAAGAGTTTAGCGGAAGGGTGTCTTGACTCCAAACACGATGACAGAATTGAACTTGGTAGCCAGAAAGTAATTAAACTACCATGAGCAAAGAATGATTAAATTACTTGAGAGACTTGGGTTGGCCAAAGCTTATAAGGATGTACATTTTCTTTACATTTCTTAATTTAAAACTTATGATTAATATAAAGTAGGCTGCTAGACGGGTTTCACTGCAGTTTGAAAATGCACAGTTTATTAAAATGAATGACCCCGTGAAAAAGCATTAGCATTTGGCAATTTCTGAGATGTAATGAAGC
Organism: Plestiodon gilberti rubricaudatus; assembly: GCA_026170595.1. Classification (NCBI taxonomy): domain Eukaryota; kingdom Metazoa; phylum Chordata; class Lepidosauria; order Squamata; family Scincidae; genus Plestiodon; species Plestiodon gilberti. The sequence goes on from JANXHW010000001.1 coordinate 11,772,029, forward strand.
AGAATTAAAATGATTAAGAAATAAATTGGAAGAAAACAGTGCAACTTTCTGTGTAAGTGAACTTTTATTCCAGAGCAAATGGGCTGTGCAACATCCCCTTCTCTTCTGGACCAGACAGGGAAGGCTGAGAGACAAAAGACTTGGGAGAAGCCTTGACACCATGGGGCGAATCAAACAAACTGTGAGTGCAATAAAGGTTGTGGAAGGCAAATTCCCTGCCCTGTTCTTCCCACAAAAGCACCTGAACCTTCCTAAGAATCTCTTCTGAGGGTTCGGGAACACTCCAAGTCTGATGGGGCCGGATTGGACTACAGGAGGACAAGGGATTTCTGAAAAGTGGGTAGTGGAAACTTCCATGAGCAAAGCATCATGTAACATCTTGCTTCACTTTAAAGGCTATTAAGCAAGGGTCTAACTGTCCACTCCTGTCCTCCATCTGCGCTGCTGAAACTTGTGTTCCAGCAGCACAGCATGGTTTGCAGTGTTGCAAAACACAATTTATTTATTTTTTTTCACATTTTTATACCACCCTTCCTCCAAGGAGCTCAGAGTGGTGTACATATTTCCTCCCCTCCTTTTTGTCCTCACAACAACCCTGTGAGGTAGGTGGGGCTGAGAGATAGTGACTGGCCCAAGGTCACCCAGGAAGCTTCGTGGCTGAGCGGGGATTTGAACCTGGATCTTCCAGGTCTAAGTTCGACTCCCAAACCACTACACCATCCTGGCTCCTACAATGTGCTGTTGCATGCAACCAGGCCACTACTGCAAATGGTGAGTTGCACCAGCTGTGCGGCAGCAGCTTATCTGGCTCCTGTAGTGCCAGTAAGTTGATGCAGGGGGTGGGAAGGGGTGAGCAGTGGGTGGGAAGGGGGATTTATGAGGCAGAGAGGGGGAGGATTAGGTGGGGGTCAGAGCCACAGGGAGGCCTGGCAGGGGGTGTCTTTCAGTGGCAAAGGTGCCGCAAATATCCTATGCACCCTGCCCAGCCTTGCCATGCCCCCTTGGGTCCACTCGGACTTGTGTCAGCCAAAGAGTTATCCCTGCTAAATGGGAAAAGAGGCACTTTTTCAAATGGTGCTCCTCTTATACGTAGCAGCGGGGAAGTATCCATCCCTTTTCACCCCCGCACAGTGTCATTTCTAGTGGCTGTTTGCTGGGGTTCTTCTGCATCCTTTTAAATTGTGAATTCTTTTGGGACAGGGAGCTACTTAGTTATTTGATTTTGTCTGTCAACCATTTTGTGAACTTTTTGGTTGAGAAGCAGTTTATATAAATTCTTAATAATAGTAATAAATAATAATGGACCCATAGGGCAACAGGGGACTTACCTGGAAGTAAGGGATCACCCCACCACCACCATAGGATGCAGCGTGTGGCTCCATGGTGCGGCTGCATCACTGCAAGTGGCAGGGGATGGGATTGGGGTATTCGTTACCTTTACCATGTTGTTATCTGAAATCTCAGCATAATATACAGTACAGTCAAAGCAAGGGAATCTAATTATGCATCACTGCATTCTATTGCTATCCTTTATGCACAAAATGATCTCTAGCAATGCTTCTAGCAACCCTCTGAATAATATTTGGTCAAATTAAAAAAGACTTCCAGGGTTAAACGAGACAGTACATATAACTGCTGTCCAAAATGGTAGCTGTGCATTTAGTTTCCCTCTCCCCCTTCAATAACATGTAATAGAATATTGCTAGTGTTATAAAATATTGACATTCCACATTTCCCTGCCCTTTGTCTTACCTGACATGCTCAAGGACACACGAAATAACACACATACATGGAGGAACAAGCACATGTGTAGGGTCCATTGCCGCTGATTTGTGACACACCCCAATGGGAACTGAAGATTTACTAAGGATGAGAGAGAGACAAAGATATAGGTGCAAATACAATAGTGTTTATTGGGGAGAAAAATGTATATACAGTATAGGGGAAGGGGGAAGCAAGAGAAAAATGTAACTGAATATTCAGCTGCTGGGTAGACTACATGAAAAAGCCCAACCTCCTGAAAGGGCAGGGGGATGTGAACACTCAAAATGGACAAGAGGCAGGAATGTGGATCAAGTCTCTGACTCCAAGTCTCGAATCAAGTCTCAAGTCTTTATGTTCAAGTCTCAAGTCAAATCCCAAGTCTTTGCCCCCAAGTCCCGAGTCTTTGGTTGCGAGTTGCGGGTCCCTATCTATTTAATGGGGAAAATGGGTTTAAACCTGCATAAAATTTGACTCGTCATAAAAGGCTCCAAGTTTCGAGTTGAGTATTTCGAGTCTTTTACAATCGCCGAGTCAAGTCTGAGTCAAGTCATTGGCACAACTTGAGTCCGACTCGAGCCTGAGTCAATAGACTCAAGTCTACATCACTGACAAGAGTGACACATCCAGCGTGTAATTGGTTTGTGGAACTCCTTGCCACAGGAGGTGGTGATGGCACCTGGCCTGGATGCCTTTAAAAGGGGATTGGACAGATTTATGGAGGAAAAGTCCATCACAGCTTACAAGCCATGATGGGGATAAGCAACCTCCTGGTTGTAGGAGTAGGCAGAGGCGTGGAAAGACTGGAGCGAGCGGAGCAGCGGCTCCAGGCGGCACCGCAGCGCCGGGCGGCGCTGATCCACTCGCTCCAGTCTTTCCACGGAGCGAGCGAGCGCACGCTCCCGCCCGTCCGGTGACGTGGGCCGGCGCTCCGAGGCCTTCTCCCCCGGCCTCTGAGCCGGAGAAGGCCCCGGAGCGTCCACCCTGACCGGTGGACAGGGCTTTCTGAAGGCGGCACGCTATTTAGCCTTTTTTTCACATGCGCAGACATTACGTAAACGGTCTGCGCATGTGCAAAAAAGGCTAAATAGCACGCCGCCTTCAGAAAGCCCTGTCCACCGGTCGGGGTGAACGCTCCGGAGCTTTCTCCGGCTCCGAGGCCGGAGGAGAAGGCCTCGGAGCGCCCGGTAAGCCGGGCCGCCCCCCCCGGAGCAGGGCCGCCGCCCCCGGAGCAGGGCAGCCCCCTATAGTGCTCCAGGCAGCATCCACTCCTGATACGCCTCTGGGAGTAGGTTTTCTTTGTGCCAGGTGCAAGGGAGTGGTGACAGGATACAAGTATCTTGTTGTCTTGTGCTCCCTGAGGCATCTGGTGGGGCCACTGTGTGATACAGGAAGCTGGACTAGATGGGCCTTTGGCCTGATCCAGCAGGGCTCTTCTTACTTTCTTATGTTCTTAAGAGGGAAGGCGGCAAAGGGGAAGCACGATGTGAATGACCATTAGCATCAATGGAAATTGGGGTCTTACCCAGGGGCAGGAGGGATGAAGGGGGAAAAAAGGGTTTGGGGTGCACAAGGGGGAGACAAGATTTTTTTTCTTTAATAGTGCAGAGGCAGAAATAGCAGACCCTAACATAGACTTCTCTTTTCTGGGAAGAGCTTACCCTTTTGTTCAGAGATGGGTTTCTATTGTCCCTCCCCGGTGGAGATGGCAATTTCCTTGTGTGTGAAATCATAGGAAAGGTGTGTTTAGGTGCTTCTGATTGCTCAAGGGACCAAGGCTCTGACTAAATGGGCAAGAGGGTTGGTGAAGAGATGCCAGGGCCAGATGCACTCTCTTTTGCGACCTAAATGGTCGTGTTTGCCAGAAGACAGCAAAGCTCCCAGAATTGTGGCATGGTTTTGCAGGTCTGAACGGGATGGCAAGGCTAGCTGCGGACCCTTGTGACATTTTAATAGAAGCTTCTCTGAGCCAGAGAGGAGACAGAAGTGGGGAGGAATCAATTCTGGAACCAAAGTGTTGCCTTTTATGGAGGCTTGTGGGCCAGATGCTCTCTTGGTATGAGCCTGGTCAAGATCAATACAAGTCACATACTCTCTTAGCATGCTCTCATCACATGTGTTGACTTATGCATCAAGTAACATTTCCCAATGGCAGCTATTGATGTGGTGTGTGGGATGGGAAATGCAGAATATTGTGATGTCGCAACATACGATAGCATCTCCAAAATGTTACGGATGTGGAGAGAGCGAAGCGTGCAGTCACAATTTTAGCTGGCAATTGTTCATTTAGTGCAATGTCTCATTTAGCTCTCAATGAAACAGAACTACAAGCACCTGGGTTTGTTTATGAGGAATGACCCCCATTTCCTTAAATGTATGGACGGAGCAGGAAAATTTCATGTCAATGAAAAAAGGCAAAGGAGTAATGACATGACACCAAGTGCAGACCTTTCTGCAATACCTTCAGCTGAAAATACAAAGGTCTTGTTTATTATTGCAGTGAGTTTCAACTTCCTTATTGATTAGTTCTGTGCCAGAAAAAGAACAAAAATAAAAGAAAATGGAGAGTAAGGTTTCTTATTGTTACGGGGATATGAAAAATGGTTCTTGGATTAAAAAAGAGTATCCGCCAAAAAGGAAAGTAAACAGACTTATTGGAGGCTTTCAAATGCCATAACTTGCGGCTTTTCTTGAATGATACATTCACATCACTGTCATAAGGAAAATACAGAACAGCAGCAGAATATTAGGAATTGTTCTTGGGTTGAAAGGTAGGCTATTACAGTGAATGTTAAACAAGATTAACATTGCTCCATAATGGTTTGCCCTACTTCTGATTATTGGATGCATGTGTCTGTTTCCAAAAATAATTCCAGACAACTAGAGACAAACCGAAAAGCAAAGAGGTGAACCAGTTCTAATTATGAAGAGACACTTCTGTTAACAAAAGCTCAGTAACCTGTCTTGAGCCAAAAGGTAGGAGTTACCACCAAACTAAGGGTGTTGCTAACTCTCCATTCACTTGAACAAAGGACCAAGCCTTGAAACAGCCATTTCCCAGATGTGTGCAATTCTCCTCACTCAAATTTCTCCCAGGATTTTAGAGCACCAAATGACCTACTATGGTTTCCAAAGTAGAACAGATGCAATAGGAATTCACCATTGTTCTGGGTTTTGTTGTTGTTGTTGTTGTTGTTGTTGTTGTTGTTGTTGTTGTTGTTGTTGTTGATGATGATGATGATGATGATGATGATGATGATGATGATGATTTCAATCTTTGCAGAGACGCTGTGCATTTCCAGTGTACCATAGTTTCAGTTCCTTGCAGTACAATCCTATGCATATCTACTCAGAAGTCCCTTTGAGTTCAATAGGACTAACTTCTAGGTAAGTGTGTATAAGATTGCAGCCTAACAGCCCAATCCTAATACACAATTTGTGGCAGTGGGACACTCTCCCGCTTTCATAAATTGGCTGCTAAAGATCTGCAGAGAGTGCCACCAGGGGCCAGTTCCAAGCTGCCACCGCAGAGGAACAACGTTGGAAGCCCACTGCTGCGACCAGTGACCTGCTCTGGTGCAGGTAAGCCAGCATGGGGGGGGGGAGGAAGTTTGTGGGTGGGGAAGGGGAGTAACAGGGTGTGTTGGGGGAAGAATCAGGCGCAGGGAGGGGAAGGGAATGGATCCGGTGCCAGTTGCGCACACTGGATCCTCTCTTTTCAAAACCTTCCCGCCCTTTTTTCTCCTCAGACATATGCCACCAAAGTAGCTGGCGTATGTCCAAGAAGACCCATAAGCAGGCTGTAAGTTTATGTGGAGGTAAGTAAAAACACCTTTAAGTTTGCCTTCAGGTCGCCCCCACCACTACAGCATGAAGCATGCACATTTTGGCACAGCTGCATGCTATAGCGTGGCAGGGGATAGGACTGGGCTCAGATAACCCATTCCTAAGTGGGTCTCATGCCACTGGTTCTAGCATTCCGGTGGCATAAGGCCCTTTGCAGCTGTTGCAAACATGACACGCTGTCGCGAGAAGCTGGACCGCTGCTACAAGCAGCAAATGGCAGTAGCAGCCTGCCGGTGGATCCTCCATGTCCCCCCAGTGCCGGTAAGTCAGTAAAAAACTATTTTACTTACTTTTCTGTAGTCCGCCTGGCCTCCAATGGGTCTCCTTGGACCTCCATCAGCTTTTTTGGGAGGCAGGTTCATTCTGGGAAGGGTGGATAGGAACTTGTTGTGTGCTGTTGCCACCAAGATCCTCCCCTCCCACCCCCAAACGTCCCCAAGCTCAGCCCTCTTGCTGCCCTAGTCCTCCTCTGAACACCCCCTCTGCCACCTTACCTACTCTGGTAGGGCATCCAGGAGCAGCTGACATGTGCATGGAGCCCCCGGGCATTTAGCACAAGATGGTGGTGCAGCATTTGCGGTGTCACACCAGGACTTACAGTGGCAGATCATGCGATAAGAGCCCAATAGGATTTGGCTGCCAATATGATTACCTCAATCTTGCATCAAGATTATTTTTGTGCTTTGATTTATCAATGAGCTCTTGTTGCTTTGCCAGCTCCTGCCAACCTAGCAGTTCCAAAGCATTTTAATGTGAGTAGATAAATAGGTACCGCTTGCGGGAAGGTAAACAGTGCTCTGTGTTCCAGCTGCATGCTATGCACTGCGGCAAGGAGAGTCATGCCGGCCACATGACCACGGAGGCGTCTTCGGACAACGCTGGCTCTTCGGCTTTGAAATGGGGATGAGCACCACACCCTAGAGTCGGACACGACTGGACTTAATTGTCAGGGGTCACCTTTACCTTTTTTGTGTGTCCTTGTGTGATAAAACATCACAAGAAAAACAAATTATTTAGTTAGTTAAACAATTTGTACCCTGCCTTCCCCCCAAACACACACTGGGGCACCTAAGGTGGCTTACAATATATGATAAAAACACAGTAAATTCAGTAAAATACTGAATGGCGATTGTGCATACGGTTAGATATTAAGATTCTTTTTGTGTGCGTTTTTACCAGCGCAGGCACACAGAGCAGATATTTGACAGCAAATACATCTAACCCTCTTTTTAAATGGAAAACTCTTAGGTTTGGAACAATGCTGTGTGGCATTGACAGGTCTCCACTGGCAATGGCTTCAGGGCCAGCATTAAGCAGCCACTGCATTTAACATCTTTTTGCAACAAACTGTTCGCTATGTCTGGCTGCTGTTAGCCATTCCAAAGCTCATTAATAAGCAACCAGGATCCTATCGTAGGACTGGGAACCACCTAGGCAGTGACAATTACCACAAGAATAATTGTTTTTGTCTTCCAGAAAAGTAGCCAAAAGCATAATATAATGGTATCAAGGGGGAAAGGGTGCAATAATGACCTGCTCCCTGAACAGAATCCATTCTGGCTTCTGTAGAACTCCTGCTGTCTCCACACAGCTACGAAGTCCAACATCATGATCAACACCAGATCTGCCAGAGGGCAGAGATGCTGATCAAAGGGGAGGAAGCTGTGAGTGCTGATGAGAGATGGACCAGCCATCCTCCTACCAGTGGCTCATCTACATCCAATGTAGCAGAGCAAAATAAGGTATGTTGGAAGATACAAATCAGTTTCAATCTAGCGCAGCTGCATTCCCCCAGTTCACCCACTCACCCAAGACCACAGTTAACATAAGAACATAGGAAGTGCCCTGCTGGATCAGGCCAAAGGCCCATCTAGTCCAGCTTCCTGTATCTCACAGTGGCCCCACCAGATGCCTCAGGGAGCACACAAGACAACAAGATAACCTGTATCCTGTTGCCACTCCCTTGCAGCTGGCATTAAGAGATAGCCTATTACTAAAACCAGGAGGTTGCTTATCCCCATCATGGCTTGTAAGCTGTGATGGACTTTTCCTCCATAAATCTGTCCAATCCTCTTTTAAAGGCATCTAGGCCAGGTGCCATCACCACATCCTGTGGCAAGGGGTTCCACAAACTAATTACATGCTGGGTAAAGAAATATTTTCTTTTGTCTGTTACATGGAGCTGGTAAGCCCATAGACTTGGGAGTGTACCATTCCCCTGAACTTCATGCTTCAAGGCCTCCATAAACCAGCATAGGACACCACCTGAATGACCACATAGCAGTTGCACTTAGGTTGCAAGGACATGTACAAGTTCAAAGACATTTTATATATACAGTATTTATAATATACAGTATTTATATACCGCCTTTCTGGTCATTGGATTTCTCCTCCGACTTTAATTCAAGGCGGTGTACATGGGCAGGCTGTTCTAAACCCCAAGGGTTTTCACAATATAATAACATTCTAATCTTTCATAGAACCCTTCATTCTAGATGTTGCTTTCACAGTCCAGCTCTCTCTCTCTCTCTCTTTCTGGTGTTCGCCTCAACACGCTTCAGCTGACACAGGCAACCTTGATTGTCACTCAAGTGCTGCAGCTGCTGTTCCACTCCCCCACAGAGGTTCTGCAGCTTATCAGCTCGGCGTGCCAGCAGCTCTCCGACAGACTTCCGGCCGTCTTGAACTGCTGTCCTTCAGATCTGCAGGCATTTGTGAGACGGATTGCTCTACCAACTGAGCCAGATAGAAAACAGGACAGTTTTTCAGATTTGAAACAGCTTTATTCGTTCCAAAGAAAGGAGATGTGCTGTAACATTTTGGGAATGGAAATATTGCTCTGTAACCAAACACATTCCTGTGATGTAGAAGAGCTCAGATTCAATCCTTGACATCTCCCGTTAAAAGGATCTCAGGCAAAGAACACCATGTGAGACCCTGGTCTGTCTGGTCACTGACAGCATTGGAGGGACCAATATTCTGAATCCTAAGGGACCAATCCTATGGGTATTCAGTTCCACTATTGTAAAAGGCCCAGCGATGGCGCAAATATCACGCCACTGCTGGGCTATTCAGAGGCGCCTGCCACTGCAGACCCTGGGCTGCACCAACCCAGGTAAGTTGGTGGCATGTGAGCAGGAAGGTTCAGGGCCATTTCAGGGCAGGGAGGGACAGGGTGGATCCCGCCAGAAGGGACTTGCACCAGGATCCTATCCCCTGTTTTCCAGGATGCCCTACATCCTTTCTCCCCTCGAACTTGTGCAAGCTACATAGTTGGTGTAGGTCTGAGGAGACTCATAGGTGGCCAGGTCTACCCAGAGGTAAGTAAAAGATACCTCTGCTTGGCCTTCTGGTCACCCCCCCCCCACACACACACACAATTGGATGCAGCATGTGCTCCATCAGCATGGCTATATTGTGGACAACGGTGGGGGAATAGATTGAGCTGTTAGGCAACTTTCTGTGTTCGCTGATCCTGTTTGTAGGACTGATGTAGGAGCTTTCATTTCCCTGTCAAACAAAGCCATGAGGTTTGACAGCACTTTCATTTTCCTACTTTTAGTTGAGAAGGGGCCAGAGAGCAATGGCAGGTCACATGCTTTCCATATTGATGGCCCCATGTCCAATCCCTAGTTAAAGAATCTCAGGTAACGACTGGGAAAGGCTGATTCCAGGTTCCTATGAAGTAGTGATAATAGTAGATTACTTACTGTAAAGCACATACAATACACATATAAAATATACATTCGTATAATAAGGGATTATCATCAAAAGCAAACAAAATAAAAGATGAAAAGTGGGAAGACCGGACTTAAATATTCTGATTTTCACACTTATACTCTGCTATATTCATGTCCACAGAATCTTGTCTAATTTTAGCTGTTAAAGCAAATATAAGGACCACTTTTAAAGTTACATAATTACAGTATGTACATTGTTTAACAAATATTTTAACTTATACAGCAATGATGGCCAGCCTACCGTTCTGACCCAGAACTGGATCCAGCAGCTCCTTGTATGCCCACAGTTCCTACATGCTAAAATCCCCTCTGCAGAGCAATCTAATGACTACCATCATCATATGAAGGAAATAGCATGTGAATGGAGAGGATCACACAGGTTCCCCATGCCGAAGTATCACTGGGAAACTGCATGTTAACTCATATATTTATTTATTTATTTATTTTTCACATTTTTATACCACCCTTCCTCCAAGGAGCTCAGAGTGGTGTACATATTTCCTTCCCTCTTTTTGTCCTCACAACAACCCTGTGAGGTAGGTGGGGCTGAGAGATAGTGACTGGCCCAAGGTCACCCAGGAAACTTCGTGGCTGAGCGGGGATTTGAACCTGGATCTTCCAGGTCTAAGTCCGGCTCCCAAACCACTACACCATCCTGTATGTTGCTTTCTCCATGCGCCTTTATGCATGGAATCCTCCATGAGGACGGATTGTTATTAACTGGACCACATATTAACTGGACCACAATCCTTACGACAGTCTTCTAAAGTGGGACAATGTTATGATATGCACATTGCAGAGGATGATCTGAGGCTGAAGGAACAGTGGCCTGCCTTGGAACTGACATCCCGCCATTGTTTGGCTGAGGAAAGATCAGAACTCGAGACTTCTGCGTTCAGATGCTTAGTCATGAAGAGTTAGTTGACTTTCATCTTTCTGGCTTCATCAAACCTTAACTGGAGTGCTACTGGATGCTTGCTCTAGCAATTAAGCACTTTTCCTAGCTGCCAGAAGTGAGTAACAAGCTGGAACAGCAGCAGAACAAATTAGCGCTTCATTGTGTTTATCCTCCAGCAGTCAAATGACTGCGGTCCTTTTGCACTAACAGCACCAGCTGGGTTGGGAATCATAAACATTGGTCATACCGTAACTCTACGCGCAGCTTCCTACTTGTGGGCTTTCCAGAGGCAGCTGCTTGGCACTGTGGGAAGCAAGATGCTGGACTGGATGGGCCTTTGGCCTGATCCAGCAGGGCTTTCGTATGTTCTTCTTATTCATTCATCCTTGCATCCATCCTATCCCACCCTCCCTCCAAGGTGTTCCGAGCAGAGCACATGGCTCTAACGGCATCCATTTTATTCTCACAACAACCCTGTAAGGCATGGTAATGTGAGAGTGGCTCGCCAGAGGTCTCTCAGGAAGCTTTATATCTAAGAGGGGATTTGAACATGGGTATTCCTAGTCCCAATACTCTAACTGCTACACCAGCTCTCCAATAAAGTGTGTTATATGACCAATGCAGTGCTCGCCCTTTAGCAAAAAGAAGAGAGGCTCTTTCCTTCCAGCAGCAAGGAATGTACATTGTTATTGTGGGTTTCATTTGTTTCATACTGTGATCAGATGATAAGGATCATCAGCAACAGCAAGGGTGAAAACAGAAGTTATTGGCTTCTTCACCCTCGAACACCCCAGTGCTAAATGCTTGCAAGCGTCTGTATCAGCCCACAGAATCAACAAAACACCAGAGTCATAACTGTCCAATACATTAAGTACAAACACTCATGAGTGAAAAAAAGAACAGCGTTCACCTACTTGCCTCCACTGCTCCTCCTTCTCCTTCCACTCCGTGGATTGGAAAAGGAAAGAGAGACAGGGAAGAAAAGGAAATGTATGTGGGGGGGGGAGTGCTGCTGAGCTAGAACACTGGAGAGTGGGAGGAGCAGAGGCTGGCGCATAAGCAGGTGTAAGCATAAGCTGGAGCCAGCGAGTGGCGCAGTGGGTTAAACCGCTGAACCATGAGCTGTCGATCGAAAGGTCGGCAGTTCAAATCCGCGACGGGGTGAGCTCTCGTTGCTTGGCCAGCTCCTGCCAACCTAGCAGTTCCAAAGCATGTTAATGCGAGTAGATAAATAGGTACCGCTTGCGGGAAGGTAAACAGTGCTCTGTGTTCCAGGTGCATGCTACGCACTGTGGCAAGGAGAGTCATGCCGGCCACATGACCACGGAGGCGTCTTTGGACAACGCTGGCTCTTCGGTTTTGAAATGGGGATGAGCACCACACCCTAGAGTCGGAAACAACTGAACTTAATTGTCAGGGGTCACCTTTACCTTTATGTGGGGGGGGAGTGCTGCTGAGCTAGAACACTGGATTGTGGGAGGAGCAGAGGCTGGCGCATATGCAGGTACGGTCTTGGGCTGGCCCTATGGGAGCCCATGAATAGGATGGACAAATTCACATCATTATTTCTTCTAAAAAAAAGGAGGGAGGGGGCAAATTGGATAATCATGCATATAGACTTTGGATTTCCCCCCTCACAACAATGCTCTCATTACATGGTGGGCAGGATGGAGTGACCAATGCCTGTTGTCCACCACATGAGAGGTCCACCACCTCATTTACAGCCCAATCCTGTGTAGGCTGCGGCCGCTGGCCTAAAGGGCCAACCGCCGCATCCTATCGAGTTCCCAGGCTGCCCCAGGGCAGCCCGGAAACAACTTGGGAGACGAGGACGATCATTCCCTCCCCCCCCCCCCCCGTGTAAGCAGCGGGAGGCATGGGCTTCCTCGGATGTATGCGAGCTCCAGAGCTCACGTACATTCACATCAGCTGTGTCGGCGTACCTGGGGCCTGGAGGGAGCTGTGGATACCGGGAACTCGCAGATGGGGGCAAATGCTATCTTCCACAAGCTCCCCTCCTGTGCCCCCCCGGCACCCATTATCTTACTTACGTTGCTATTGCTAGCACCAAGCAAGCGCGGGTCTTGTTTAAACCAAGCTCTATAAGCAGCAGCCTGCTGCTAATAGCATGGCTTGGGACTCAGTAGAGACGGCAGCCTCAGTGCTAGAGAGGTTCCGATGTTAATAGAACTTCCTGTTAACATTGGAGCCAGTGGCACTTCCGGCTAGGAGGACATGGCTGGCTGACAACTCCGCCGATTGCTCTGTATTGACGGAGTACATCTGACGGACTTAATTACTCTACCCCTGGATTAAAAGGGAGTACGAAGAGATAAACCACATGGCTTTCAATCTCCCCCCTTCTGACACTTCAAGGCAAAGGCTCTGAAGTTTTGGATTCTCGGAGAGAAAGCGGGAGTACCAACGTCGCTCGAGCCGCAGATGAATCCTAAGTCAAGCCACCTCCGACATGCTTGCTTTACTTAGGCAAGAGGCATAGAAATGATTTATGAGTTGAAGAAATTAGCCGAGATAAGAGGTAACGTTAAAAATAATACGTTGCGATAAGGCGAACTGAACATTCGAAAGTGAAAGTTGGAAAGACGAAGTTAAAGTGGTGAGTTTTATTGATTTTTTTCTGTACTTATGGAAGATTAAAACAGTAAGAAGGTTTTTTTTTTTAAATAGACTATTTTGGCAAGAGAAAATTGTTTTGGACGGTTGTTGTTGACATTTCTGACATTTTTGCTAAAAGAATATGAGCCCTTCCATGTCAGAGTTCATGGATCTTGGCAATTAATTTTTCTGTTTCACGTCGTCGACCGCAGAAGTTTTTTATATTACCTCTTTTTTTTTTAAGAGAAGAGAGATTGGCACCTGGTGAAAAATTTGTAACATGACTACACAATTGGAGTATTGTTTTCAAAAATGGCAACAGAGATTCGATGCAAAAATGACAATTTTGCAGGGAAATCTTCAGAATATGAATGCAGAACTGAAAAAAGTAGGGAAGAAAAAGGATGAATTACAAGGAATAAATGATGGAAATGAGGGAATACATGATGGAATGATGGAAGTACAGGAAGATAAAGAGAAAGACAATGATAAAGAGAAATTTAGTGGAAGAGACTGTAGCAGAGGAAGTACCAAGAGTTAAACCAAGATTTGAGAAGGAGAGTACTTTACCAAAAAAGGTGCTGAAGATTGTCTTTCGGGAGAGGAATATAGAAGATGTGAATGATCCTGTGGAAAAAATTGCAAAGTGGATACAATTCAAAAAACAAGGGACTTTCGGGAAAGATTTAAGGATGAAGAAGAGAAAGAAGAAGAAGAGAAAGAAGAAGAAGAAGAAGAAGAGGAAGAAGAAGAAGGAGGAAGGGGAGGGATGGAAGGGGTAATGGCAAATTGTCAAAATTTAAAAGGGATTATAATTTTTTTTTTTGTGGGGAATATTATTGGAGTTAATGTTATATAAAAAGATGATTGTTTTTTAAGAAACTTATATAAAGAGTGATGGAAAAATTTTGATGATGGAAAATTAACAAATTTGAAGATAAAAAATGGGGTGACTTAATAAATTTAAAATATTTGAAGGGGAAGTTAAGACTTTTAGATGATAAAGGAAAAGTTAGTTAACCCCTTTGTGAATAAAAGAAAAATAATGTTTTATTATCTGAAAAGACTTAAATAAGATGTGATTTGTTTTTAAGAATTTTATATAAAAAGGGGATATAGATTTTTTTAAAAAAACAGAAAAGTTTGGAAGGTTTTTATTTTAATACATTTGGAGAAAAATGGGGTGGTTTTATATATTAAAATATTTGAAGTATGAATTAAGATTTTAGATGATAAAGGAAAAGTTAATCTTTTTGTGAATGTTTAGATACCACTTATAGATTCTTTAAGAGAGAGAGAGAGAAGAAGAAGAAGAAGTGATGAAGTGTGAATTTAATTAATAGTATCTTAGAGATATAGGCTTAGTTAGATAGTATAAGTAGAAAATATATAATAGTATACAAGTAGGATTTATTGCTTCGCGCTTGCTGTAATCTTTCGTAGTATGTTGTATTGTTTTGTTTTGTTTGGTTTGGTAGTTTATTAATAAAAATTAAATATATCATGAAAAAAAACAAAAACATTGGAGCCAGTGGCGTTCTAATGAGTTCCGGCACCTGGGGGGCGGGGGCTGGAGCGCCCCCGTCGCGCCAGAGCCCGGCTGCCACCCCCCCTGGAAGCGGCGCGTCACCGGCTTCCGGAGGCTCCGCTCCGAAGCCGGGACAAGCCCTCCTCATTGCAACCGCCCAGTTCGGCGGTCGAGGGCTTTGTGAGCCGGCTGAACGCGTCGCCGGCTTTTATTTGGTTTTTCTGCACATGCGCAGAACCTTTCTGAGGGCAAATGGGCTGCCCTTTTGCCCTCAGAAAGGTTCTGCGCATGTGCAGAAAAACCAAATAAAAGCCGGCGACGCGTTCGGCCGGCTCACAAAGCCCTCGACCGCCGAACTGGGCGGTCGCAATGAGGAGGGCTTGTCCCAGCTTCGGAGCGGAGCCTCCGGAAGCCGGTGACGCGCCGAGTGGGCGCGCTGCTTCCCGGGGGCTCGGCAGCCAGGCTCCGGTGCCGCGCCCCGCCGCGCAGCCCCAAGTCCAAGCTGCCGTGCCCCCTGGAAGCACCGTGCCCACTTGGCGCCTGGGGTGCAGCACACCAGCTGCCCCATAGTAAGAACGCCACTGATTGGAGCCTCTCTAGCACTGAGGTTGCCTGCTCTACTGAGTCACAGGTTGTGCTGTAAGCAGCAGGCTGCTGCTTATAATGCTTGGTTTAAAAAAGATCTGCACTTGCTTGGCACCAGCAAGAGCAACGTAAATAAGATAATGGGCATGGGGGGCTGATAAATGAATCCATGGATGCCAAATGAGTGGATACGGGGGGGGGGGCTGTATAGTTTCTACCTTTTGAGACAAACATGGAGGAACGAACGAAGAGACCCATTGGTGGTCGCAGGGCTTCACGAGAGGTAAGGGGAAATAGTTTCCCTTTCCCCTCCCAAGCCTTACAATCGCCCCACCACCACCACCACCATAGCATGCAGCGCAGTTTGTTTTGGTGCAGCTGCATGCTATGGCAGGGAAAAGAATAGGATTGGGCTTTAAGAGGAATAGCTGGGTGAAGTCAGGCAGCTTTGCCTTATTATCACCAGGGATAGGACACTCACTACTTACAGTTACACAAGTTCCTACTTCGGCGTTGAAGCCTTTGCAATACATTCCAAGAAGTAGGGTGTCATATTCTCATACTTTGCTGTTGGCATATTCCATGCAAAGCATTTATTTGCTGGCCGGGGAACATTTAGCATTTGGCTGTTCGTTGGATACTGTACACCAGTTTGACATGTTTGTGGAACAAGCTGTCTGTTTCTTTTCTTCTGCAAAGATCTCCATTCCAACTCTGAAATTTGTCAAGTCAAAACAGACCGTGTTCCAACTGCATCTATCTCATATCCAATTCCCTGAAGTTATTTTTCCCAGGGCAACATTGCAACAAAAAAAGGTCATATGTTAATAGCTGTTAAAAGCTGGATGTTACTCCATGTTCCCATAAATTTGTCAAGGCAAAACAAACTATGTTCCACTGGGCCTAACAATTCTAATTCTCAATGTAATTGTAAAACTCCCTGAAGTTGTTTTCCTGGAGCAACAAACTTGTCATATATTAATAGGAGGCCTGAACTGAACACACATGCTTCCGTTATAGCAGGAGGTGTCTCTGGGGACAGGTTGCTCTGCCCCCACAAAGGCCAACCACAGTGCCTGCAACATAGCTTGGCTGCCCTGAGGGTGGTGGACGGACAGGGTGTCAGGAGCAGTGTCTGCCCCCTTCATGTCACTTCCGGCTAAAGCAGAAGTAACCTCAGTGGCAGGGATGAATGAGGCAGTCACCGGCATCGCTGCAGGGGGGGCGGAGCTCTAAGTTCCGCCGTGGCTCTGACCCTCCATTACACCGGAGCACGAAGCGGCCCTGCCCCCTCGCCTTCGGAACCATTCAAGGCGGTGAAAGCAGCGAACTTAGAGCTCCGCTGCTTTCACTGCCTTGAATGGTTCCGAAGGTGTGGGGGCGGGGCCACTTCCTGCTCCGATGTAATGGAGGGTCGGAGTCATGGCGGAACTTAGAGCTCCACCCCCATGCAGCGACGCCAGTTGAGGCAGTGCAGGAAGGGATTACAGGAGGTGAGCAGGTCAGCGATATCGGCGGTGATATCCCAAGCCCCATCGCAGCCCGGGTCGGCCTTACACGGCCTCCCTGGATGCACACCAGCTCCGGAGCTGGTGTGCATCCAAGGCAGTCCATTGGGGCCTCCAAGGATTACACTGGGGGAAGGAGACGAGCATCCCCTTTCGTCAAGGTGAGCCCGTGCCGGCGTGTCCCGCAAACTGCACAGGATGCAGTGGCCGGCTGTTTAGGCTGGCCGCTGCAGCTTGCACTGGATCGGGCTGTTAATCTACCATACACAGAAGCAGCAGAGTCACTTACCTTATTTGCGACTGGTGTGGCACGCCAGCCGAAAACTGGAAGTAACTGATGTGGCATGATGACATCATCATGCCATGCCAATTACTTCCGGGTCGCAGAGCCGCGAAAAAAGCTGAAGACAGCAAAGGGGTGAGACTTCTTCCTGGCTGTGAGCCAAAGCTGTGCGAGTTGCTTCCGACTTGCATGGCTTTGGGTCGCAGTGTGCAGGCGAGTGGCCGAATGAGCCAAGGGGGGGGGGTGTTACCCCTCCTGGGGAAGAGTGACACACACACCCCTTGGCTTCTTCTGTGGTTTTTTTTTTTGTTTTTGTTTTTTTGCAGCTCGGAGCTGAAGAAGAAGCCAAGACTCGGATTCAGCTCAGCTGTGAGAGGTGAGAAATACAGCTCACAGCAGAGTCTGCCCAGCCATGGTGTCACCCCCATGTAACTACCAAATTTTGTGTCACACCACATACACACCCCTAGCGATGCCAGTGCAAAGAAGTATTACATTTCTTTGGGAACTCCTGCCTCTCTCTTTCTGAATTGTTTTTGGGGACTTTCCTAGGGTCAGCTTTGCATTTCCTGTGACATTGATGCAACCTGGGCAGAAAACAAAATAATTAGAAGCTCGACAATTACTTTGAGAGATAACTTTGACCCCCTGCAGCTATGCTTCTGAAATTTAGCAGGGATCTTACATAAGGGCATCTATGTTCAACCTGTGAGTTTCGTGCAAACGTTAATGTAAAGACAGGTAGCAGAACCCACAGAAACCCTTTAACATTTGCACTCTTCATTTACCCCTAGGATGAAAGCCCTAGCACTTATTTGGATGACGTTCAACTGATTTTACTCCCTTGTAGAGGGCTTCCATTCCTGTAAATTTCATCCAGTTCTGAAAAGTAATTTAAAAAGTTGCAGTGAATTGAATTTTGCCTATTGAAATCAATGGGAGTGGGAGATGATTAAAAAAAAAGAATCAAAATTGAAATGAATCATCCATGTGAATAGAACACAAAGTGAAGCAAATTGTTGAAATGAGCCAATGAAACACATTAGGCCACCCAACCAAGCAATTACGCAAAATCCAAATTGCGTGCGTGCGTGAGTGCATGTATTTACATATCCCTACTTCAAAACATTTAGGGCATTAGACCTGGTAGACAGAGTGCCTGAAGAACTATGGACGGAAGTTCGTAACATTGTTCAGGAGGCAGCAACTAAAACCATCCCAAAGAAAAAGAAATGCAAGAAAGCAAAGTGGCTGTCAGATGAGGCTTTACAAATAGCTGTGGAAAGAAGGAATGCAAAAAGCAAGGGTGAAAGGGAAAGATATAAACAACTGAATGCAGATTTCCAGAGAATAGCAAGGAGAGATAAGAAGACCTTCTTAAATGAACAATGCAAGGAAATCGAGGAAAACAACAGAATGGGGAGGACTAGAGATCTCTTCAAGAAAATTGGAGATATCAAGGGAACGTTTTGTGCAAAGGTGGGCATGATAAAGGACAAAAAAGGCAGAGACCTAACATAAGCAGAAGAGATTAAGAAGAGATGGCAAGAATACACAGAAGAACTATACAAGAAAGATCTCAATGTTCCTGATGACCACGCTGGTGTGGTCACTGACCCAGAGCCGGACATCCTAGAGAGTGAAGTCAAGTGGGCCTTAGGTAGCATTACTAACAACAAAGCTAGCGGAGATGATAATATCCCAGCTGAGCTACTTAAAATCCTAAATGACGATGCTGTTAAAGTGCTGCACTCAATATGCCAACAAATTTGGAAAACTCAGCAGTGGCCAAAGGATTGGAGAAGGTCAGTTTACGTTCCAGTTCCAAAGAAGGGCAGTGCCAAAGAGTGTCCAAACTATCGCACAATTGCACTCATTTCACATGCTAGCAAGGTTATGCTCAAAATCCTACAAGCTAGGCTTCAGCAGTTCGTGGACCGAGAACTACCGGAAGTACAAGCTGGGTTTCGAAGAGGCAGAGGAACTAGAGATCAAATTGCCAACATGCGCTGGATCATGGAGAAAGCACGAGAGTTCCAAAAAAACACCTACTTCTGCTTCATTGACTACGCAAAAGCCTTTGATTGTGTGGATCACAACAAACTGTGGCAAATTCTTAAAGAGATGGGGGTACCAGACCACCTTACCTGTCTCCTGAGAAACCTGTATGCGGGTCAAGAAGCAACAGTTCGGACCGGCCATGGAACAACCGACTGGTTCAAAATTGGGAAGGGAGTACGGCAAGGCTGTATATTGTCACCCTGCCTATTTAACTTATATGGAGAGTACATTATGAGAAATGCAGGGCTGAATGAATCGCAAGCCAGAATCCAGATTGCCGG
This sequence comes from Plestiodon gilberti rubricaudatus, assembly GCA_026170595.1. Classification (NCBI taxonomy): domain Eukaryota; kingdom Metazoa; phylum Chordata; class Lepidosauria; order Squamata; family Scincidae; genus Plestiodon; species Plestiodon gilberti. The sequence goes on from JANXHW010000001.1 coordinate 11,791,136, forward strand.
GAGAAACATCAACAACCTCAGATATGCAGACGATACCACCCTAATGGCAGAAAGTGAAGAAGAACTAAAGAGCCTCTTGATGAGAGTGAAAGAGGAGAGTGCAAAAGTTGGCTTGAAACTCAACATTAATAAAACTAAGATCATGGCATCGGGTCCCATCAATTCCTGGCAAATAGAAGGGGCAGAAATGGAAGCAGTAACAGATTTTACTTTTTGGGGTTCCAAGATCACTGCAGACGGAGACAGCAGCCATGAAATTAAAAGACGCTTACTCCTTGGAAGGAAAGCTATGGCAAAATTAGATAGCATAATAAAAAGCAGAGATATCACCATGCCAACAAAAGTTCGTATAGTCAGGGCGATGGTGTTCCCAGTAGCAATGTATGGTTGCGAGAGTTGGACCATAAGGAAGGCTGAGCGCCGAAGAATAGATGCTTTTGAACTGTGGTGCTGGAGAAGACTCCTGAGAGTCCCTTGGACTGCTAGGAGATCAAATCAGTCAATCCTAAATGAAATCAAGCCTGACTGTTCCCTGGAAGGACAGGTACTAAGGTTGAAACTCAAATATTTTGGCCACCTAATGCGAAGAGAGGACTCTCTGGAGAAGACTCTGATGCTGGGAAAGATTGAAGGCAAAAGGAGAAGGGGAAGGCCAAGGATGAGATGGTTAGACAGCATCACCGATGCAACGAACATGAAAATGAGCGAACTCAGGAAGATAGTGGAGGATAGGAAGGCCTGGCGGGATATGGTTCATGGGATCATGAAGGGTCGGACATGACTTAATGACTGAACAACAACAACTTCAAAACATATATTTCAGGGCTATCGCTTAAAACTCAACAATTCTTAACAATGACAGTACTGAGCAGTGCTGTGTAGAGGCCACATTGGAGCCACCTATCAATGTGTGGGGCAGCCCAATCCTAGGCTGGTTGCAGAGGGAATGGCATTGAGCCCAGTACCAAATCCTGTGCGCCTGGGCAGCTGGCTGAAGGTCTCCTCAGAGAAAGGGGACATTTGCCCCTTACACGAGCAAAGCTCCAGCTTCTGCAATGGAGCTACTCAGGTCCGTGCCAGCTATTTTACTGGTGCTGACCCAAGAAGCCCCGTGTAAGGAGGAAAGGGCTGGGAGAGAGCATAGCATACAGTGTCTGCCAGCACAGCCAACCCTACCCCCCTCCCAGGCCCAATCCACCCACCCTCCACCCACCCTGTTACACTCTCTCCCCACTCTCCCCCAACCCCATGCCTGCTGGCAGCTAACTCACCCGCTCTCCAACGTTGGTCTTTGGCTTCCCGCCAGAGCACTCACAAGTCATTGCAAATGTTCTTTACGGCGTGTTTACAACACTCAACGCCGGCATGGGCCACAGCGCCAGCACTGGCAAACAGTCAGATTGCGCCAGCAGTCTTTTTTGTGAGAAAACAAGGGCTGCCCTGCAGTGTTTTTTTGCATCCTTCCTAACCCAAATGACTTGCTTTATCTTATACTGGAAAGCCAGGGAGAACCGGATTTTTTTAATTTGATGATTTTCTGGGGTTGTTTGGGAAATGATCACTAGAGCCTAGATAAATCACAGCCACAATAAACTAATTTCCTTGATTGACTGTGCACCCCGGCTGCTGAAGCAAGAGACAGTCACTCGTCCCAGAGCTGCAGCCATCTGCTCTGCTATTTCTCTGAGAGGGAATGATTGTTGATTAACACTCTCTATGTAAATTCCTCTCCTTACGTGAAGTGCCCTGTGATCATTTGCATAGCACAGACTGAGGAAGAAATTAGTTCATCTATTAATGCAGATAAAGGGTTGTGAATGGCCCTAGACTGCCCATGAGTAGAGGACAGATGCACCCACTTTGGCACCTGTAATTTGGGGCCGGCCGTGTGAGCATCTCCTCTCCAAAAGTCCAAGCCAGCAATCAGCCAGGCTCTTGCAACGGCATGCTGTGTTCCCTCGCGGGAAGGTTGAGGACACTCAACGTTGTGCCAGCTCATCAGACAGTGATGCACAAGTACGCTCTGTATCAAGGGTGGGAAGTTTTGAAGAACCAGTGTGAATTGACACAGAGGAACAGATTGTGGTGGCAACTCTATGTGATGTGGAGGCGAAATGGCGGAATGATAAGCAAGCTGCTGTACTTCCTAGGTAGAGCTGGAGGAAGGTCTATCAGAATCCTAATTGGCGGTGCCAATTAAAATGTCAGTCCTCCCTTGATATACCTGGAGTGGATAACTTGGCACTGGGGGGGGGGCAGAAACGAATTTTGGCAGAAACGATGAGGTGAAAACAATGGAATGACAAAGAGTTCCCTACATCTTGCTCAGAAAGAAGACACCCAACAGTTGTGTCTAGAACAACGACATATTTGTCATCATTCCAGATACAAGGTGCACTGCATCATGGTGGCTGCAACAGTCTTAGACAAAAACAGATTTTTGTGGTGCAAAAATGTGATGGTTTGGAACTACTGAGCCGGTCTGGCATGCAAAGATTAACATAACATGAGAAGACAGATTGTTCATTGCTTAGTACAGTATTGAATAAAACTAACAGGTAAGGGTTGCAGATTTTGGTAAGAGTGCCTGCAATTTCAAACAATATTTTGATTTGATGGAGCAATATACTTCAAAAGCCAGTTTACCATTTATGAAATTCACTTGTAGCTCTACTGGTCTTTTCACTTAGGTGGAAGCAGCAATGGTTATTGAGAACACTATCAAGCCCTAAGAGGAGAATCAGAATGTGTGTATGTGTGTCTGTAAACGTCTGTAAATCCAGCATCTCCCTGTGTACCCTGAACATGACGTTCTGTACTGGAGCATGGGAAATGAAAGGGGGTTGGCAATAATACCTGAAGCGATTTTCAGGACATTGAAACTTTGTTTTATTGAACACTTGATAAAAAAGCAACAATGTTTTTCTCTCTCCCTGTCAAATAAAGGGGGAAATATACCTCACCTGCAACAGAATATCACTTTTCAAATCCATGCCTATCTTTTTCACTTTTGCTATCCCTCTCGGCTATTATGCTGTGTGATGGTTGGAAAATGAAGCCCTCTTCCAGTACATGCTGCACTGGCCTTACGTAGCACCTCCAGCACCTGGGGAAGGGCTCAGTAATGCTAATGGGGGAATTCCCTTCATATGTGTGGAGATATACGACGAACAAATAGAGGGGTGAGGAGTTGACTGTGCTGAAAGTGTTTCCATCAAGTTATGATCTGTATATGAAATTTAGAACTGGGCAGCATGTCCCCAAAAATCACTGTAGATATTTTTGCAACTTTCTCCTGTACCAGCTAACAAAAGACTTCACTTGGTTGCATAATAGCTCAGCTAAAATATTATCCAACAATCCCATTAAAACTCAGAGGATTAATTGACTTTTAGATGCCATGGCCCCTGAAGGACTCATCTGCTAACTAGCTCATGGAAATAATTAATGTCTGGGGTCATGTGATCGTTACATTAAAATGTCAGGAAAAACAATTTCCCCACACAAACAAAGCGCTGCAGAATACGATCACATTTTGCAGCAAGGGTTTTCATTAAGTATGTTTTATTTAACTTGGCTGGATTGAGTATATATGGAAACATGGATTAATATTTAATTTTACGAAGCAATGCCAGAGATATTGCCATGCTAACATTTTCATAGGAAAAGAATTCCAATTGCCCATGGGCTAATTCCTGCTGCATTCTGATGTCAGGTTCACATAGCAAAGGAAGGAAAAACCACTAAAGGGATGGGAAGAATTAGTCAGTAGCTGTTCCCAAAGCACTCAGGGAGATAAGCTATGCACACAGATCCTCTCACAGTCTGGGGGATACCAGGGATAGTCTTCCATTTTTGTACCTCACTCTGGTAATTCTCTGTCCGTCCATAAGAACATAAGAAGAGCCCTGCTGGATCAGGCCAAAGGCCCATCTAGTCCAGCTTCCTGTATCACACAGTGGCCCCACCAGATGCCTCAGGGAGCACAAGACAACAAGTTACTTGTATCCTGTCGCCACTCCCTTGCACCTGGCACAAAGAAAACCTATTCCTACAAACAGGAGGTTGCTTATCCCCATCATGGCTTGTAAGCTGTGATGGACTTTTCCTCCATAAATCTGTCCAATCCCCTTTTAAAGGCATCCAGGCCAGGTGCCATCACCACCTCCTGCGGCAAGGAGTTCCACAAACCAATTACACGCTGGGTAAAGAAATATTTTCTTTTGTCTGTTTTAATCCTCCCTCCACTCAATTTGAGTGGATGTCCCCTGGTTCTAGTGTTGTGTGAGAGGGAACCATTTGGTTCCTGGTTTTACTTTTGTAGATGACTTATAAAATGTTGCTGACATGAATTGCCAGAGTCGACATTCTTCAGAGTTTAGCTTTTCCCCCTGAGTTTTGCAAAAGGACAATCTACAAGTGATTGACAGATGTACCTTGACCCCAGGGACACATGCACATTAAAGCACATGCATGAATATGCAACTTCTCCATAGTGCTCATCCTGTCACATTTTGTACAGAGCTACCGAGGTTTCATAACAGAGGGAAAGACAATTCTGTTTTTTTTTTTCTATTGTTTGTAACCAAAGGAACAAATGCCTCTTTGTTTTTAGGGCAAGAAAGGTTATGGTAGAGGAAACCATTATGGCACACAGTGGACCGAGTATGGCCTTCAGTCTCTTGTAGTGGAGAGCACTATGGGCTGACATGCTTGGTATGTTACAATGTTTGTAGACAAGACTGTTCACATGTTCATCTCTGAAACGTTGGAGGGTATCTGCACAAGGCAAAGTGTATGGTTGTACTGCCTGAAAAATCAAGGTTCTTTTCAAATACGGAAGCAATGGAACAGAGCAGGGGGAGAAAGACAGAAATTGGATTTATTAGCTTTGCGCAAGCAACAATCCCCCATCAGACAGAATAAAAATATAGTGCTCTTACATGATCCCTCAAAATAGAAGTGGCCCCTCCTTCTATCTATGGATTTCTCTCATGGGCAAGTTTGTGTGAAGTGTGTCTGCAGTTACCTACACCGATGCCAGGTGCCTGTCTGACAGTCCAATCCTGCACAGTCTAATCCCTAAAGGACCGGCTGCTGCATCCTGCTCAGGTCCTGGGCCGCATCAGCGTGGCCAAGGGTCACCTCGGGGGGAGGGAACGTTTGTCCCCTTCCCCCAGTGTAAGCAGGGCAGGGCCCAATGGGCCTCCTCAAATGCATGCTAGCTCTGGAGGCCCTGTAATGCCACCCCGGGCTGCGACGGGGCTCAGGATGTTGGCACAACTCAGTGCTGATATCCCCACCCCCTCCCAGCCTAGGCCGGCCAATGACCCCCCCTTCAGAGCTGGCATACATCCGAGGAGGCCCATTTCTGCTCACGTCGCTTACACTGGGAGAAGGGGACGAATGTCCCCTTCCTGCAAAGAGAGCCCAGGATGCACTGGGGCAGGCCACAATGGGTCTAGGATGCAGTGGCCGGCCCTTTAGGCCGGCGGCGTATCTTTACGCTGGATTGGGCAGCCCATCTTGTTTCAATGTGCCCAGGAATCTTGCATTGTGATACCAAAAAAAGTGAACTGAAGTTCCCTTTCACATTGGTTCCATTTACTACTTGCAATACCTGAGACCCCCAATCAGTTAGCATTGAAAGGTTTTCCAGAAATACAGTGTGAGTGGGGAGGGGGCGTAAAGACAATTGCTTGCTTGTTCATTGGACCTTATTTGTGATGAGAAGAAGATCAAAGCAAAACTATTACAACAAGTGCAACTTAGGAGAAGGTGACATACTGGAGGTGCTAAATTATCAGAGAAGTGTCTGACTAATAAGGGCTACATCTGGTGTACTGAGTAGATGCACGTAAAAATCTACTTAATATCAAAGATTAATGCGAATGCCTGGCAAACGGCTTGGGTGAAACAAACATGTTGAGCTGAACTGAATCCAAATTCTGTGAGTTCCTGCAATAGCAAATGAGTAGGACAATTTAAAAAAAAAAACCTACAATTTTCTTTGAATTCTCCAATCCATCACTTTAAATGTTCTAATATAATTGTTCTCAAGCAAGATTACTTGTTAACGTTCACACCTTTGAAAAATTGAGGACATAATACAGTCAAACTCTGGAACCTCAGTTATCCCAAGTCCACCGTGCTGGAGCATTCAACCTTGCCATTTCCACGTGTCAGAAATGAAGTGCCAAAGAGGGAGCAAAGTACATCTGGTAGGGAGGTTTGGTGGTGAGATATAAAAGAAAATGGCCTTTTTCAATAGATAGATGGATTGATGGATGGCCATCAGCCCAAACCTACTAATGCAGTGATGCAGCAGTGCCAACACAGCATCTGCTGTATCCTGTGGGGGAATTTCAGCATACTGAGGCCTCCTCAAGTAAGGGAATATTTGTTCCCTTGCCCTGGGATAAGGCCCAGCAGCAGCCACCATGGGTCAACTTGGACCTGCGTCAGCAATATCACTGGTGCAAGTCCACGTTGATCTGTGAAGGTGGATCAGGCAACAACTGGATGGTAAAGAACTACATCATTCGAGGGTAGTGCCGGATTGCAGTGGGCCCTCAGAAACTTGGTCTTGGGTTGCCCCATTCATGGAACCCCATGACTTTCCTCCTGCCCACTCCACCCCCTATACAATTAGATGATGGAGGAGGGAGAGGAGAGGAAGAATCCAACTGACTGAGGAAGGCAAGGGAGTCTCATGCAGGTAGCTTCTTCTCCTCTGCCCTCAGGGCTCCGACTGCCTCCTCGGCGAACTAGACAAACAATCTAAAGTGGCATGGTGACTCCACACTGTCATAATTGTATGAGTGAATTGAACATAGAGTTGAATTTTGTTGAGTCAGATTGTTACTCTAGATTTCTGGATCATTCCTAGCAGTGGTCCGAGGGATCCCTTGGGGTCATGTACCCCTAGCACATACCCAGGTAGGCCCATGCTCTGGCATCACCCTGGACACCATTGGTCCTGCCACTGTGGTTCTTGGATGGTGTAGTGGTTTGGGAGTCGGACTTAGACCTGGAAGATCCAGGTTCAAATCCCCGCTCAGCCACGAAGCTTCCTGGGTGACCTTGGGCCAGTCACTATCTCTCAGCCCCACCTACCTCACAGGGTTGTTGTGAGGACAAAAGGAGGGGAGGAAATATGTACACCACTTTGAGCTCCTTGGAAGAAGGGCAGTATAAAAATGTGAAAAATAAAATAAATAAAATATTGACAGGGCAACAGGGACAGTCATGAGAAACTGACTTCCACACAGTTGTGGCAGGAGGCTACCAAAGGGCCTGCAGAAAGGAAAACTACCCTAGACCTGCCAGCAAACCGTAACACCTCTACATCCCCATGTAAAGAATCCCTAATAAACCTCAAATAGCAGCAACCTTTCCCTCCTCCATCCTTCTATCCTCCTCAGCATGTCCTTCTCATCCCCCCCCCCACAACGTAGAGCTTCCCCATGGGATGAGGCAATGGTGGAAAGGCCCAGCGATGTAGACTTGAGTCTATTGACTCAGACTCGAGTCAGACTCAAGTCGCATCAATGACTTGACTCGGCGATTGTAAAAGAATCGAAAGACTCGACTTGAGACTTGGAGCCTTTTACAACAAGTCGAATTTTATTCAGGATTAAACCCATTTTCCCCATTAAATAGATAGGGACATTCAACTCGCAACCAAAGACTTGGAACTTGGGGGCAAAGACTTGGGACTTGACTTGAGACTTGGAGTCAGAGACTTGATCCACATCCCTGGAAAGGGCAACTACAAGTGGTTATTCAGGTGGAATCCATTGTTTGAGCAATGGGTGCCCTGCTGCAAATACGTAACCCTTGAAATGCAAATAAAATCACCCACTGAATGGATTGTATGAATACAATGAATGGATTGTATGAATACATTCAGAGGAATTGTCTGGATAGATGACTCTGCATCTGGACTGAGAGTTGCATTTTTTTGAACCTTTGGATCCCATCCAAATGCTGTGAACTGCATCAACTATTTTGTTGCTTTGAAAGAACTAGGAGTTATGTTTGATTTTGTGTTATAGTTTTTGAAGAAAAACTGCCTGTTTTATGGAATGAGATGCTGTTTCCACATAACATCATAATGTGCATGAATTACATTTGTGTGACTTTTCCCATTATGTTTATTCTATGCTTATGTGTGAATAAAATTTTCACTCTTATTATTTTGCTTTGATTTCCATTAGGTGCTTTATACAAGATAGCTGTGTATTCTCAAGACAATTTCAAAAATACAGGAGCTGTAAACAACTGTGCTTGCATGTGTAAATTCAAAAGTATCATTTGCACAGCACACACATATAATGGCATTTTAAGTAGTTTATCACCCCAGTTCCCAACTTAGTTAAACTGCACTCAGTTTTAGCTGAGTAGTCCCATTGGAGTAGGCAACTAATGGCACAATCCTACGCAACTCTTGCTCCGGCAGAACACATGTTCCTCTGGCGTGCGCTGTCGCAAATGCATCATAAAACACTTTGCGACAGCATTAGTTCCAGGCACGCTGGTGGGAAGACCAGAACCTTCCTGCAAGTGCCAGAATTTGCAAGGATGCCTTCTGGAATAGGTAATCCCATGCAGGGGGCGTATAGTCAGGGCGTATAGTCAGGGCGATGGTGTTCCCAGTAGCAATGTATGGTTGCGAGAGTTGGACCATAAGGAAGGCTGAGCGCCGAAGAATAGACGCTTTCGAACTGTGGTGCTGGAGAAGACTCCTAAGAGTCCCTTGGACTGCTAGGAGATCAAATCAGTCAATCCTAAATGAAATCAACCCTGACTGTTCCCTGGAAGGACAGGTACTGAGGCTGAAACTCAAATATTTTGGCCACCTAATGCGAAGAGAGGACCCTCTGGAGAAGACTCTGATGCTGGGAAAGATTGAAGGCAAAAGGAGAAGGGGAAGGCCAAGGATGAGATGGTTAGACAGCATCACTGATGCAACGAACATGAAAATGAGCAAACTCAGGAAGATAGTGGAGGACAGGAAGGCCTGGCGGGATATGGTTCATGGGATCACGAAGGGGCGGACATGACTTAACGACTGAACAACAAATGCAGGGGGCAGAACGGGTCAGAGGGGGGGGAGGGAGGGGGTTGAAAGTGGTAGAGGGAGGTCGGCGATGGGGTGGGAGGTGGGTGGATCAGGCCTGAGAAGGGGTGAGATTGGCGGTGCTGGCATGCGCCATATCCAAACCCCCTTCCTGGGCCCAATCTGCCTGCACTGATCAATGTAGATTTGCGCCAGTGAGATTGCTGGCACAGGTCCAAGTTGACTGATTGCCACTGCTGGGGCTTACCCCGAAGAGTAATGCATAATTCCCCAGTCAGATGCAGTGTAGCCCATGCTGGCGCCACTGCATCGCCGTGCGGGAGTTAGTAGGATTGGGCTGTAAACTGCAGAACAGAGATGCCTCAATGCATTTACTGGGATTCAACATGACATGAGGAGCTTTTGTTTTGCTTAAACTTAGATTTCATGGCAAAATGGGAGGTTCCTACTACTCAATCAGGCAAAATGTCTGAAAATGTTCAACAGAAGCACGCAAAAATTTCCATAGGGCTAATGGAATTCCTTTCTTCCCATCTCTAGAAAAATCTGATTCCCTCTTCCAGTCTAAATATTTACAGGCCAATGGGAAGGGAGAAAGAATCAGCTTTAGACCAGTAATTATTACACAGCATGCCAGGGCGGCTAAGTGGGCCACAAGAGGACTGACAGAGTGCTGTGAAAAAATAAATTAAACATTATGTGTCATGAGGAGGGGACGGCACGGCACGGAGTGTGGAAACTGACTGGTAACTTTATTTAACATAAAATACAATAGAGACATCACTTTAGCAACTGCTGCCGGCAAGGCAGAGAGAGACTGAAGTACAGCATCCTATGGCAAGCCAGAAGGTCCAGCACTCTACATTAAAGAAATACAGGTGGGCCCCCATATCCACTGATTCACTCTCCACGGTTTCAGTTATCCACGGATCGTGGGGACCCCTCCAGGCTTTTACTTTTTTCCCAGTAAGCTTCATTTCTTCCTTAAACAAACAGGAGAAGCAGCCTCTGGCTGCTTATTACAGGCAAGTAGAACGAGATTAAGCCCTAGAGAGGCTCTGCAAAGTTAACAGAAACCTTGCAGAGCCTCTCTAGGAGTCTCGTTCTCCTTGCCTGCAATGGAGGCTGCTTCTCTGTTTTAAGGAAGAAACAAAGCTTGCTGAAAGAAAAATAAGAGCTGGGGGGGGGCAAGCATGCCTGCCTGCGTGCAGGGGAGGCAGGGTGGGGGGCCCCTCAGGAAACCATGGAGGGGGTGTTCGTTCTTATCCACGGTTTCAAGCATCCACGGAGGGGCCTGGAACATATCCCCAGCGGATATGGGGGCCCACCTGTAATGAATGGCTCCTGTGAACCCAAAGTTCCCACCCATAGCCAAGACCGTTGTGGGATTGCCTCAGGGCTGGTGCCAGTTGCTAGGAGCCCTGGGCAAAGCCCTGCATTGGACTCCTCAAGGAACCCCTGACCTCCCCCCCCCCTGATGATGCATTAGTGATTAGTTACTATGTTATCAGGCATGCTCTTGAAAAGTGGTCACATGTGCGTATGGGAGAAATCTGTTGCGTGTGCAGGGGCCTAAAGCAAAATGTGGGGATTCCTCCTTAGGTGAAATATCAGACAAATTGTGAGGGATGACAAATGAGCTCCACTGTACAACTAATGACCTGTCTGAAGGTTTCTTCATTTTTCCCTAAGATTTAAGTGGGGCTAACCATCAACTTTGAACTGGTATCTACAAGTCGTCTTGCATTTGCCCAAATATGAGTGGTATGTCCAATGTGAACTGTGATTGAGTGCAGGTCCATCCCAAATCAAGTCTTAAAAACACTCCCTGTGATACATTCTGAGAACCCCGCACTGTAATTTTCCACATTCTACTATCAATAAGGCATGTGTGGATGTATTTATTGCATGAATGAATGTGAATCCCACCCTTCTGCATGTCAGGACTTTCAATGCGATAAAAACAACATAAAGCAATATTTCAAACAGAACAAGCAATTAACGTCGTCACAGATAAAACCAGTTTACCATTAAAAGCCTGACAAAACAAGAAAAAAGGTATTTGCCTAGCACTGTAATAATACCTAAATAAGCACCAGGCAGGCTACTGGAGAGAACATTCCGTGGATGGGATGCCACAACCGAGAAGGCCATGGCATCCCATCCCTGGTCATCGTCTGCCTCACTGCAGAAGTCTCCAGTGAAGATCTCAGTGTACGGGAAAACTCTGTGGGGATAGACAATCCAGTCCTTGTTGAGATTTAGAGGTACTGCATTGCACTTAAACTAAATACTGTAGCTTTGCATCAGTACTTATTGTCACATCACCTAAAGTAACTATTTTATTTATTTTCCCACATATACAGTACAGTATACTGTATGTACACCACCCTTTCTCTGAGGAGTTCAGGGTGGCATACATGACTCCTACTTTTATCTTCACAAAAAATCTTGCAAACAGTGCATAGCCCAAGGTAACCCAGTAAGTTTTGAGGCTGAGGTAGGATTAGAACACATGTCGTCCTGACCCAAGTACAATACATACTTCAGCCACTGCACCACATAGGCAGTGACTAGCTGATGACTCTAGTTTCTTTTTGCACTATTATATTGTGTGCTGCATTTATTTATTTTCCTCAGGACAAAAAGGATCATGGAGGGAAATTAACCAAATGGATGAAGGCAGCCACTATCTCCCACCAGGCAAAAATAGAGCCATATATTGATGCAAGGTGCTACTGTTGCAGTATTCACAAAGTTAGAATGATTGCTTTAATCAAAGACAACAAAATGCTTGGGTTGATGAGGAACCACCCAGCTTCCTCTGAGAAAAAGGCACAGCATTTAGCTGGGCTGGAAGATTTTAGAGACGCGAATGTAGCTCAAGATAGACTCAAAAGAAATGTGCAGGGATCTAGCAAAAGGCAAGATTATTCATTTCACTCCAACTGCATTCTTCTGTTTTAAATAGGAGACGCAAAGAACTTCCCTGTGACATTGTGCTAATCTGAGCTCACCTAATGTGAAATTGTCAAGCAAATTTGGAGGTGTGACAAGGGGAGGGGGGGGTTCTGCACATCTTTCCTAGAGACCACGAAAATAATAATGCAGGACATGAAGTCAAGCTGTGCTATGGATGTCATCTGCCTCTTAGCAACACTGGATCTCCCTCTATCGGGACTCTGTGAGGCTGGTGAAAATGCTCTTCTTGCAGCAGGCAAAGCAGATAAAAGCAGAGATTAAATTTGGCACAGAATTTTGCCTAAAGGAAAAGGTGAGATAGATCCAGAGCATCTTGCTAGGGAGAAATATCTAAGGAATTTCAAGGAAAGCCAAAGGATTGAAGGGATAAATATTTCTTGGGGGCCACCCTACCTAACCTGTTGTTATAGGTTTGTGTGCACCCCACATCCCTCTGCCTCCTCCCATGGGGACCTGCAGCGGATGAGCTAAGGACAAAGAATATGTAAGTCTTCCATGGCTGCTCACAGAGGAGTTTGACTGTCAGGGGAATCTCCAAAAGCGGATGGGGAATGTCCTTGGAATTGCTGGAGGCGTCACCCAGGCGTCCTCATGCTGTGCACGTCACGCAGGGAGGGGTGGGTTCTCTTTGCTCGAAAAGATGCTCTGGGCTCCATGGACCCAACTCCAAAGTGGGAACGCTGGCCTAGTGACAGGACTATTCCATCCCGTTCAAGGCAGGCTTTGGGACCCCACTCTGTTGCAAGCTGTGTTCTCCAAGGAGCTCCCCCTCCTGGCGCTACCTGACTTTTCCACCTCTTCTTTCCTCCCCTTCTCTCACCTTCATGTGCTTCTTGCCTTTCTTCCCTCTTCTGCCTGTACCCTCCTCCTTCTCCTCTTCCTCCTTCTGCCCCCTCCAATTGTTTTCTTGCCTCTCCCTTCTCACCTTTATCCTGGCTGTAGGCTCTCTCTTCCCAGTCTTTTGCACTGTTTTTCCCTCCTCCCCCTGCCTGTTACACCTGCCTTCTCCTTTCTTCTGCTTTCCCCTCTCCTTTCTTTTTAAACATTCCCTCCCACATCATTCTCAGCTATCGCTGTCAGCTGGGCTGACAGCGTCTTGGGCTGTTTCATCACTCGAAAATGACATCGTCATCTAGTGGGGAACCAGGAAGCAGCGCCCTTCCGTGGCTCCGTGCTGCTTGCCCTGCTGCCAGAGTTCACAAGGAAATGTACAAGTTCATAAGTTCACAAGGAAACGCCAGAGTTCACTACTTAACCCTATAATTTAGGTTCCCTCAAAATTATGATAGAACTTTTGGCAATTCTACCTTGACTTCCAAATTAGCTGAACTAGACACCAGCACTAGCCAAGACTTCAGGAGCTGTGCATATTTGGCAGTGGCCTGGAAGCACGCAACAGTGGCCCACTTTTTGCACCACTGTAGAGGAGCTTGCACTACTGGAACACTAGTTCCAGCAGCACAAGTCCCCAATTAGGATTGGGGCCGTACAGCCTAATCCTATTGGGCAGTAATGTTAGCGGAATAAGCATCATTCTGCCTGCCTTACAGCAGTCACAAAAGATCCTCCAACAGTGTGTGAAGCCACACACTGCCAGAATGCTGGCAGAGAGGCCATAGTGGCCTCATGTGCAGCAACACACTGGACTAGCCTGCTGACCCAGGTAAGTTGGCAGGGGAGGCGGGATGGGGATGGAGAGGGTGCAACAAGGGTGGAATGGGGGCAGGGGAGGACAGAACAGGGCAGCAAAGGGGCATAGGGAGGGCGTATTGTGTCCAGGAATGGGGCGGGTTCAGCAGACACTGTGGTCGCCGAATCCAAACCCCCTTCTCAGACCCGATCTCAGTCCACATGGACCTGTGGGTCGAAACACACCTCCACATGGTGGAGGCATGTCCCCCAGGTAATGGAACAAATGTTTCCTTACCCAGAGGAGACCTGGGTAGCAGAATGCAGCGGTACATAATTAACATTGGACTGTTAATTATGTACTGTGTGGAAAAGTGCTTCCCTTTTATCAGCCTTGAACTCCTCAAATCAGGTTATTGTTTGAACCCAAGCCCTTGTAACATGAATGAGAGTGGGAAGAATTGTTACTACAGACTTGGAGGAGACAATCTTCACTGGATTCATGAAGCTTAGCAACAAGCCTGGCATGAATCATACAGCTGATTTCCATCCCATCTGAAAACGTTTCCTGTGAATCAAAAGACAGATATCATGTACAGTATCGCAAGCATAATCCATTTCCCATAACTGGAATCCTTTTATGATCCCAAGGAAATAGACTGCTTTGGACAACACTGTTTAGTGTTCCAGATTGTCTCTGATTTTTTTCCACAGCCTACCTGTGCATTTGTCACAGTCCTACAGAACCCCCTGGCCACCTTCTGTTAATTGATTCTGTCCTAGATAGTCAGGCATAAACCAGGCTTAACTAAAGAGAGGAGAGGTGGTCTGAGGAGCATAAAATGTGCAAAAGCACATCAAGGCCAGTATTTCTTCCTCTGCAGATGGTGACTTGCCAGAAAGGATCAGCAAGACAATCAGAAAGCTTGTACAGGAAAAGAAGACGGCTGGGTTTTAACAGTACAGCAGACTAGAAGGAAGAATAAGCAGAAGCTACTCATGAGATACTTACTAGGTCGGGAAACCCAATCCTATTGGGCGGCCCCACTGGCAGAACAAGCATTTCACCAATGCTGACTGCCTTGTGGCAGTTGTAAACATCACTCTATCAGTGTGTAAAGGTGTGCACTGCTGGAGCACTGGAACCTTCCTGCACATGCCAGAGAATCCGCCCTGGACCCTCTGAGTCAGGTAAGTTGGTGAGGGAGGCGGGTTAGGGTGGGGGAGGAAGGATTGGACAGGGGAGGGCAGAACAAGGCGGCAATGGTGCAGCAAGAGGGTGGAACAGGGATGTGAATGGGCAGGGGGTGGGTGAATCAGGTCTGGGAAGGAGGTGGGTTTGGCAGCCGCCACAGAATCCTAGCCCCCTTTTCAGACCCAATCCCACAGCACAGGTCCATGGGGACCAGAGAATTCGCTAGCGCAGGTCTGAGTAGACCTGTCCACAATGCGGAGGCTTACCCCCAGGTAAGCTGGATCAGGTCAAGGGCCCATTCAGTCTAACTTCTTGTATCCCACAATGGTCCACCAGATGCCTCTGGGAGCACAATAAATGATACCATTTAGAGATAGGCTAACTCCAAAACCTGGAGTTTGCATATAGTCATCATGGCTTGTAACCTGTGATGGATGTTTCTTCCATGAATCTACCTAATCCCCTTTTAAAGGCATTTAGGCCATCACAACATTCTGTGGAAAGTAGTTCCACAGATTAATTACATGCTGGGTAAAAAAATCAATATTTTCTTTTGTCTGTTCTACCTGTCCTGCCACTCAATTTTAGTGGATGTCCCCTGGTTCTGGTGTTGTGTGAAAGGGAACACTCTATCCATTCTATCCATCCCATGCTCTAATTTTATATGTCTCAATCATGTCCCCCCTGAGACGCCTTTGTTCTGGACTGAAGAGCCCCTAACATTGTAGCCTTTTCTCATCTGGAACGTTCCCCAGCCCACTCATCGTTTTGGCCACCCTCTTCTGCACGTTTATGAAACTCTTCTGCCAGCAGCCATTTTTCCAGGGCATCCTCCTATATGATAAGAGAACAATGACTGTGGCTCAGTGGTAGAGCACATGCTTTTTATGCAGACGGTCTAGTAGAGCACATGTTTTGTATGAAGGCATCTAGAGAACCACTGCCAGACGTATATATGACTGGCAAAGTGGGCAGAACTCACCAGCCACACAGTGTTCCTCCTGGAAGTGGTCATATTTTTCATTTAGAAGCCCCCACCAGAGCAATGTTATATCATACAGTACATATGAATGCTAACATATATATGCTAACATATACCAGACCCCTATTTGTTCCTTGCTTCACCTGTGCTGATGAGCTTTGCATGGGTCGTGCTGCAGCACAGTAGAGATGGAGCTGACCGCTCACACTACAGGGAGTAAAGCTGACCCTTTGCCAGAATCCTTGGTTTGAGACTCCTCACATCTTAGAAACTCTTTCCAATAAATCTCTATAACTCAAAGACACCATGGTACCTCCTAAATGTTCCCACAATGCCATGATATCAACTTTTTACATGGGTTCATTGACAGGCCTACAACCAAATGGGCAGATCTCATAGCGCAAGTCCTTCAATTGAAGTTGCTACCCAGCCTGGATTGGAAGCAACAGTGTTGTGTTAAAGATTGTTGCCAGCACTGTGCACGCACGCACGCACAGTGGTGTAACTAGACTGGTGTGGAGGCAAGTAGTTCTGCAAGACTCCAATCAGCGGCCCCTCCCCTTTGCTGTTGGAGCCATTCCAGCAGCGACAGGGGAGTGTCCTGCGTGTTGCAGTTGCTGCCAGAATGGCTCCAACAGCAAGGGGGAGGGGCCGCTGACTCCGGTGTAACGGAGTCTTGCAGAACTACTTGCCTCCGCTCCAGTCTAGTTACACCACTGCGCACACACACACATGCACACACACACACACACACACACACACACACACACACACACACACACATCTATACATGTAAACATGCTGGAATTAAAACCGAACTGCGGGAATTTATACTCAGTAACCAGAGAGGCCAGGACACAGCGATGACTATTTGTAGGGCTTTAACTGGATAACAGAGCAAACAACCTCACTGCACCTCTAACTAGGCTAACAGTAACCATGAGACAGAGGTTTCTAAAATAATGTCAATTTTATTGAAGGATACAGAATGCAAGGGAAAAGACAATTTATCTTATAACCATTTGCTTAGAGTTTAGTAGTTGTGGATGGAAGGTAACTGAAATAGATTCCATTTAGACAGACATGACTTAACAGGCTCAGGTCAAGTGAGAGGAGAGGGGAGAGAGAAAGAGAGGGAGTCAGTTGGGCTGATCCAACAGGAGGGAAGAAGGGCCCAATCCTATCCAACTTTCCAGCGTCGATACAGCCATGCCAATGGGGTGTGCTCTGCATCCTGCATTTGTTCCCTTATCTCGGGGCAACCTTGCAGCTGCATCAGTGCTGGGAAGTTGGATAGGCTTGGGCCTGAAGAAGATTAGTGAGAGGTTTAAAACAGAGACTGGGGAATGGACGTTTTCGAAGGGAGGAAGAATTCTCATTGGGGTTGGAGGAAGGAGAGAAAAGAGAAATTCCCTGTCCTTAGTCTGCTGGGTAGAGTGGGGTACACTGCCCTTTTGTGCAATGAGGCCAGGCTGCACAGCAAATGCAGTGCCCCTTGGCAGGCAAGGTAAGCAGTACCTCCAGGGATGAGGGCAACGACTACTGCAGATAGAGGCTTTCCAAGCAAGGGGAAAAGGCGGCCATGCTCTGGATCACCTGTTATGTATGTACAGACTGAGAACCATCCCTCACATCCATGGGGGGGGGGTGCATGAGCAGAAGCATCATTAAGAACTTTTGCACTGTTTTGTTTTGCACCTTTTGCACAAGGTGGCATGATGGGGCCATGCTTCCTCGGGTGCCAGGAGCTCTTGGGCCAGCCTTGCCTTATATCAGGGGTGGCCAAACTGTGGCTCCAGAGCCACGTGTGGCTCTTGGAAATGTGTTGGTTGAGCTCCATTTTGCATCACAATTAATATAAAAGGTAAATAATATTTTTTCAAGCTTTATAATTATTTACCAGGTATAAACTGAGAGTCCATTGGTTTAAAATGTAAGTTTAATGGTGAGTAAATACTGTATATTTAAGAATTTAAATGTTGCAGCTCTCCTGCATCTGAAATTTATCATATGTGGCTCTTCCACTCCCTGCCATGACTCCCACTCCTAGGCAGCTCCACTCCTTTCTTGAACATTAGAGAGTCTGGAGCCTCACATTACGTTGCTTCACTGCTATTTTTTGCCAGTGGCATTGCCTGCATGGGCAATCCATCTGGAGGCCTCAGGAGGATGCCGGCATGGCTAACAAGCACAGTTAAGGAGGCTATAAAAGGCAAGGAAGCTTCCTTCCGTAAATGGAAGACTAGCCCTAATGAGGAAAATAAACAGGAGCACAAACTGTGGCAAAAGAAATGTAAAAAGATGATACGGGAGGCCAAGAAAGACTTTGAGGAACGTATGGCAGGCAACATAAAAGGGAATAATAAAAGCTTCTTCAAATATGTTAGAAGCAGGAAACCTGCCAGGGAAACGGTGGGTCCGCTGGATGGTGAGGGAGAGAAAGGGGTGATAAAAGGGGACTTGGAGACTGCAGAGAAATTAAATGAGTTCTTTGCATCTGTCTTCACGGCAGAAGACCTCGGGCAAATACCGCTGCCAGAACGGTCTTCCCTGACTAAAGAATTAAGTCAAATAGAGGTTAAAAGAGAAGACGTCTCAGACTTAATTGACAAAATAAAGATCAATAAATCACCAGGCCCGGATGGCATCCACCCAAGAGTTCTGAAGGAACTCAAGAATGAAGTTGCTGACCTCTTGACCCAAATATGCAACTTGTCCCTTAAAACAGCCACTGTGCCAGAGGATTGGAGGATAGCTAATGTCACGCCAATCTTTAAAAAAGGAAGGAGGGGAGACCCGGGAAACTACAGGCCGGTCAGCCTAACATCTGTTCCAGGAAAGATGGTGGAAAGTCTCATTAAGGATAAAATCTTAAAATACATAGAAGAACAAGCTCTGCTGAGGGAGAGTCAGCATGGCTTCTGCAAGGGGAAGTCTTGCCTCACAAACCTGTTAGAATTTTTTGAAAAGGTCAACAGGCATGTGGATGCGAGCGAACCCGTGGATATTATATATCTGGATTTTCAGAAGGCGTTTGACACGGTCCCTCATGAAAGGCTCCTGCGAAAACTCCACAGTCAGGGAATAAGAGGGCAGGTCCTCTTGTGGATTAGGAACTGGTTGAAGACCAGGAAACAGCGAGTGGGAGTCAATGGGCAATTTTCACAATGGCGAGAGGTGAAAAGCGGTGTGCCCCAAGGATCGGTCTTGGGACCGGTGCTTTTCAACTTATTCATAAATGACCTGGAGTTGGGGATAGGCAGTGAGGTGGCCAAGTTTGCGGATGACACTAAACTTTTCCGGGTGGTAAAGACCATCAGGGATTGTGAAGAGCTCCAGAAGGATCTCTCCAAACTGGGAGAATGGGCAGCAAAATGGCAGATGCGCTTCAATGTAAGTAAGTGCAAAGTGATGCACATTGGGGCAAGAAACCAAAATTTCACATATACGCTAATGGGTTCTGAGTTGTCTGTGACGGATGAAGAGAGAGATCTTGGGGTGCTGGTGGACAGGTCGATGAAAGTGTCGACCCAGTGTGCGGCGGCTGTGAAGAAGGCCAATTCCATGCTCGGGATCATTAAAAAGGGGATTGAGAATAAAACGGCCAATATCATTCTGCCTTTGTACAAATCGATGGTAAGGCCACATCTGGAGTATTGTGTCCAGTTCTGGTCACCATACCTCAAAAAGGATATAGTTGAATTGGAAAAGGTGCAGAAAAGAGCGACCAGAATGATTTGTGGGCTGGAGCACCTCCCTTACGAGGAAAGGCTACAGCGTCTGGGGCTTTTCAGCCTAGAAAAAAGGCGCCTGAGGGGGGACATGATTGAGACTTATAAAATTATGCATGGGATGGAGAGAGTGGATAGAGGGAAATTCTTCTCCCTCTCGCACAACACCAGAACCAGGGGACATGCACTAAAATTGAGTGGAGGGAGAGTTAGAACAGACAAAAGAAAATATTTCTTTACCCAGCGTGTAATTCATCTGTGGAACTCCTTGCCACAGGATGTGGTGATGGCACCTGGCCTAGATGCCTTTAAAAGGGGTTTGGACAAATTCATGGAGGAAAAGACCATCACAGGTTACAAGCCATAAGCAACCTCCTGGTTTTTAGAAGTGGGTTTTCTCTGTGCCAGGTGCAAGGGAGTGGCGACTGGACACAGGTATCTTGTTGTCTCGTGTGCTCCCTGAGGCATCTGGTGTGGCCACTGTGTGACACAGGAAGCTGGACTAGATGGGCTTTTGGCCTGATCCAGCAGGGCTCTTCTTATGTTCTTATGTTCTTATGAGGCCCTTGAAGTGACAATGTTGGCCCTTTAAGGGATCTGGCATTTCAGGCTTGGAGGATTCCTGGTGCCTAGTCTCAGGGGTCAGCTGATCCTCTGAATCTGTGTCCAGGTTCCTGAATTTGGTAGGGGCCATGAACTCACCCAAAAAGTGGGTGATACTGCAGTCATCCTTACTAATCTCAATCAGCAAATTCAGGAAAGAGATTCTTCCAGGTTGTATCAGGCAATTCCTCCAAGCACAGAGACTTACTGAATGCACCTATCAAAGACTTAAGGAAAATATTAATATCAACATCTGAACAAAGGTTTGGGGGATTGCATCAGTTTCATAGCAACTAGTGTGGGTGTTACATGAAAATATTTTGATCTCAAGAACAACTTTAAAAGAGAGAGAGAGAGAGAGAAGTCCCCCAATTCCATCTGAGAATGTTTACGAAGGTGTGAACGGCAATGTGTGTGGGTGAAATTAAATGCACAAAATAGCTAATGGTGCTTATGCATATACTTTTGGGCTCATGCACTGAGATATTTTATGTTCCCAAATTAGCTGCCTATTTTTTGCTGTAAGTGAGCTGTCATGATAGAACTATTTAAAATGCTGTGAAAATGAAAACTAATCGTATAAAACAAAGGAAGCAAAATATTGAGAGCCCATGACATATCCACTGAACAAAACAACGGTAAACAGAATGTCTCTCAAAACTGGTGTCCAAAGAATAAGCAAAATAAAAAAAAGTTGAAATCTACTACAGATACATTATTTAGAAGTTTGGACCCTATATATTACAAATCATGTCTGTGCCAAAGCTACCTTTTTTTTGTAAACATCCTCAGAAATGCCAAAAGGATACAAACTCTTTCATATTTATGTGTGAATTTTTTTCTTCTGAAAATATTTATTCATTTCAGTTTCCCTCACTGTCAGTTGCTGTCATTGCCTTCAGTTATGTCACCATGCAGTCAAAAAAAAAATTCTTATAACAAATGTCTCTATCATTGTTTCTAGATGGCCATTATAAACACTGTTATTTATGCAGGCTTTAGAACCCCCTGAATATACAGTCTGCTCCTAATCTTAGATGTGCATTAATAATATTGATGACTGGTTTAATGTTCTGCTGCTGCTGCCTTTCTACTATTTTATTTGTGTATTGTTACAATATTTTAATTATTTGAAATTAAATTAAGAACTCTGTGTTTCGACTGGCTGAGGAGAAAGGCAAAAGTCAACAATTCCCTATCCAATCAATACATTCGAGAGAGGATTGGCTCCTTGCCCCCACCCCTAACCTGCTGACATTGATCAGTCTTCTGAATAGGGGGCCTACCCGTGTACAAGTTGTATGCACATAGGCTATGCATGATGTCCCATCTATACCTTGCAACAAGGTAGAGATCACACAAAGCATGCACAGGTATCACTTTTATGATCATAGGTTATTATTTCAGAAGATCCAGTCAACATGAAAAGGTCCGAAGCAGACCCAAGTGATAAGATCCTCTCTCCACCCCAGACTGCACACTGCGTTGCTGTATTTATAGGACTATGGAGAGTAGGCAAAAGAGATGGGAAGTTATGAGCTTGGAAATTATTTGGAGCGCATTCCAGGCAAGACCAGAATCTAGCTGTTGCACAGATCTGGAACCATTTACAGCAGAGCCAATGGCCGACCCAGATGTGTTGAACTGTGCTGGAACCTGGGAAGATAATACAATTGTGTCGGCCTTCTCTCTGCCTCCTTAAGTGAATCACCATGAAGGACAGATGAAGAGAAAGAAGGAGACCTCCTCATTCTATTCCTGGGTGCTCTTAACAAGGTATATGTGAAGCATGAACTGTTACTCCCCCTAAGAGAGCAGAAGGTTAGCAATCTGTAGTCTCTGTCTAAAGATGTGGCAGCTCCCAGAACTGACACTGCAAGTAGGAAATGGTCTTCTACCATTTACAGGGGAAAATGCTATTTGTCTGCCTGGAAGCTGAACAACAAAACATCTAATACTCTTGCTAACAATTCATCTCAAGCTTTCAAAACAGAGATGAAATTCTTCAGGCGGTAAGAAATCTTCCACAAATACACCATAAAGGTGCCAGAGTATTTATATACATCCTGGTTCTGAGTTACGCTCCCCATCAACAGGAAAGCCTTTGATCCTCTAGAGTGAAAAGTATATGATTAGGATATATCTTTCTCTGCACCCCTCCCTAGCTGAATAGGAAACTGAGAAGAGGATTCAGGCATTCAAAGTGTAGCTTGGAAATCACAGGCACTCTCTGCATCTGGTCATTGCTCTCACTTATGCCCCAGTCCTATGGCTGGGAATCATCGGCGTACTGCCATGCATGCTGGAGCGAAGATGGCCTGCCATCTTGGAAGCCCATCCGCTAGCTGCTGCTGCACAGCCACCAGTGCAGCAGCCAGAAAGCTGCACACCACCAGCAGCTGGGCGCAGACCAGCTGCCAGCACAACCCCGCCAGCAGAGAGGAAGGAAAAGGGCGGGGAGGGGGTGGGATGAGGCAGAGCTGGCAGCCACTAGATTCTGGTCCCAAGCCAGAACCACTCCTAGTGGCTCCTCAGAGCTATGCAAGCAACAGAGCTCTGAGGAGCCCCATAGGGGACTATGCAGCAGCCGGGACGCTCTAGTAAGTATTCCCCTCCCCACCCCTCTCGACCAGCCTCTCCACCAGGATGCAGCAGACATGGCACCTGTGGCCCTGCATCCAACGTGCCACCCCCACCTAGGATTGGGCCATCCATGACTTACCACTACAATTGCCCATTGCGTATATGGGCTTTAGACCTTGTTAAAAGACAGGTCAGGAATCTGCCTCCTTTTCCCTTCAGGCTTTTTCAGGAAGGGATGAGCTGAACTGTTATTCTACTAGCAAGTGGTTACTGCTGGCTCTCAATAGATGGCTTAAATAAAAGCGGCTTGATCTGTAAAAAAAAAGTGCAGAGAATGTCAGCTTGATTACAAGAGGCATACTCTGAACTTCTAAATGGGTCCTTTCCATCTGTAGGGAGTTAAGCAGTAGTAACTCTAAATCAGCGTTTCTCAAAGTTCTCCCTGCGAAGCTTGCACAGGTGGGGCCAGCGGCGATGGTGATCCCAGGAATCACCGCCGTGAAAAAGTTTTTTAAACACTTTGTAAAGGAAACGAAGTTATGGGTCTTGCAGCCATGTACTTTGTTGAAAGAATAAAGTTTAATACTTGTACTATTTGTCTGACGAAATTCCTTAACGCCGAATTCCCCTCTCAATGGGCTGGAGGAGACACGTCCAAGGATTATCCTAAACAGACAAGAAACTCTAGTCCCCGCTGACGTTTCACCCTGCACTTAGGGCCTCTTCAGAGCACGGCGGTTAAACACGGCGGTTTAACACGGCTTTTTTAAACACGGCAGTTTTTTTAATGTGGTGATTTTCGCACAAACTGGAAGTGGTTGTAGATCGCTGTTTTGTTGCAATCTGAAGCTCAGGGGGGCCTGCGGAAGGTAGCACAGGCCTCCCCAAACCCTACGAAAGGTTCCAGGACCCCCAGTAAGTCCACAGATTGCGTTAAAAAAAATATTGCTGCCGCCACCACCATGCTGTCCATGCCCCCATGGGACAGCTTTTGGTTCCAATGGTGGGTTGTGACCCACCACTTTGAGAACTACTACTCAAGATGACTATCAGGAGAAAAACTCATGGTTTGCTGAGGAACAGAGCCCTCATTCTTGGTTTTCATCTCCATCATCACCATCATCTGGAGCCATGTAAAATTCAGTCTTCCCCTTCAGGGATTAACAACTAGTTATCCATAATCTGTGTTGGATTGCTAAAACTGCAGTCAGATTCATGTTTACCTGGGAATAGACATGCATAGGATTGGGCTGTAAGTTCCCACATCAGATGCTGACCGAACCCTACATCTGGCAACAAACAAAGATACCGGTAGGTAGTATTAGGGCTTCTAGGGCACTTAGACGAACTTCAGAGTTCACCTCTCCATGAACACTTCAGAAAAGTCAGAACTCTAGACATAGAAAAAGCTACTCATGACTGAAGAGACACAATGGCATGAGGCAGATCTAAAGACAAAATGTAGAGCCTAGAGGATAAAGCAGATAATACATTTAAATACGTAATATTACTATTAAAATAACTTGATTCATATCCCAAAATGAAACACGTGCAACATCGTTCAAAAAATGAGCATAAGAATAAATATTAATCACCTTTGATTGTGATAAAATTCATAAAATTTGATAGAAATGATTAGTAATATTACTATGAAACCTATCAGTGTTTAAGATCTTGAATTAACTCATATAGAAAAAATGATTATGGAGAAGAGCTTATGCGTTTCTTAATCAGTTTTTCACATTATCAGTTCCATCAAAGGTTATGAATGTTATCATTATCAAAGGAGTATGGGAGTGCTGATTAGTTTCACCCACACAGTTATCTCTGAAGCAGACAGACACTGTGTTACTAGGTTCACCATATAACATTATGGCATGTGGAGGCATATATGTATTTTTAATATTAAGATTTCATTGGGTCATTTTACTGAGCCCTTATTCACCTTGAATATGTTACCATACACACAGCGCAATCCTATGTAAGGATCCGGCCGGCGACCCAGGGCCCCCTGCCGGATCCAGTGCCCAGGCTGTCCATCGACCAGCGGGCCAGAGGTCTACTCGGGGAAGGGGACACTTGTCCCCTTCCCCGGGTGTAAACCAGGGCCGGCCCTATCGGCCTCCTCGGATTTCCGCCAGCTAAATAGCTGGTGGAAGTAGAGGAAGCCGAGTGACAGCGTAGCCAGCCCGGCGGGGACGGGGATATGGCCGACGCCATCTCCCGCCCCCTCCCGGGCTGGCTAGGCCAATGGTCCCCCTCCTTCACCTGCTGAACTGCCCCAGCGCCCACCGAATCCTGACCTACCTTCTCGGGCAGCCACCTGGGAGTTCCGGCGCCGGAGTGCTTGCTCCAGCAGATTCGTCAGAATTGCGCTCACAGTTGGCCTGAATCTTACCTGTGCAAATTCAAGTATATGCACTTGGCAAACAAACAAGAGCAAAAAACAACCATTTAAATAATGTAGGAAGTTCCAACCGCCATTCCACTTACTAACAGCCCAGTTGTGCCGTAAAGGGCCGTACGCTGCTGGAACGCTCGTTTTCCAGTGGCTTAAGGCCCAAATAGTATTGGGCTGTTAATCTTCATTTCTATTCTTAATATGTACCATGTCTGGTCTGTAAATCTCCAGAATAAAAATTCTGTTATCAACATTCCTGAAATTTACTGGTAAATCTGAAGACCAAAAAGTGCTCTTGGCAGCTGATCAGGTTTCATCCATACTTCCATTATGTATTGATAAAGAATGACATTTATAAAAGCAAATTGGCACTTGTCCATTTTGGACGTTCACCAATGCCAGTAAGAACCACCAAGACATAACATCATCTCACCCACTTATCCAAGAAGCCCAGGCTAGTAAAAATTTACTAGTAAAGTTTGCCATTTATCAGGAAGGCTGGGAAATTTCCAGAATGTGACAAAATGCCAGATGGTGAAGACGGAGGATGGTGCATTGGTTCCGGAGATGGACTTAGACCTGGAAGATCCAGGTTCAAATCCCTGCTCAGCCATGAAGCTTTCTGCATGACCATGGGCCAGTCACTATCTCTGCATAACCGACCTCACAGGTTGTGAAGACAAAAGGAGGGAAGGAACTATGTACACTACCCTGAGCTTCTTGGAGGAAGGACATTTTAAAAATGTGAAAAATATGTAATTTTTCAGACGTTTTTGGTGAATATTCTGATTTTTCTGAAGCAACCTTTTTTTTTCCAGAAATTCTACATCAGAGAATGGACTTGTGACATCCCTTTGGATGACTTTGTGGTCTGAAGAAACTAATCCTGGAGCAATAGAACCTGCCACAGCCATCACTTCTTCCAGCCCTTTAATAGCAAAGTCAAATAATTTTGACAGCAGAGCCCTCCCTTCCCAAAAAAATTCATAAACATGCTTCCTTTAAAAATTCTTAAATGTTTCTCCATGGGAGGAACCCTGAAATTCACTTTGAATTTCACTTTTTTGAGATGTTGATGCTAACTCAAAATTATATTGCTCAAAGAATGGTCTAATAGCACATGATGCCAAAACATTTACAGCCCAACCCTGTCCAGGGCCAGCCTGTACAGTACAGGGATGCTGAAACATCTTTTTCTTACTGTTGTACCAGTGTCCATGGTGTAGCCATTGGAGGGGGGGGGCTTCTGTGGCAGTGGGGCCAGTGTACATTTTATTATGCCGGCATATCTTGTGGATAGGATTGTGCCATTATTTGCCTAATTTGTGACCCTGGTCACAACTGGTGCAACTCCTTTGGGCCTGCGGGATGGGCTGGCACTGGCTCACTGGCGTCGCTCGAGGTGGGGTAGAAAGCTAAGTTCTGCAGCTTTCCACCCCACCGTTACTCTCCTGCACGAGGTGCCCCGCCCCCTCGTCGTAGGAGCCCATCAGCGGAGAGAAAGCAATGCACAGGGACTCTCCTGCGCGTTGCTTTCTCTCCGCTGACGGTCTCTTATGACGAGGGGGCGGGGCGCCTCGTACCGGAGAGTAACGGTGGGGTGGAAAGCTGCAGAACTTAGCTTTCCGCCCCACCTCGAGCAACGCCAGTGCACTGGCTGAACCCATTATGAGCTGACCCTGAACTTCAGAGAAGTTTTGGGTCAACTTGTAACTACTCAGAGTTTTCTGAAGTGGGAGAGGTAATCATTGAACCCATTTCAGAGCATCTGTTTCTAAATTCCCAAGTCCAAACATCACAGCCATAGCAAATAACATCAAATATTAGACAGAAGGAAGTATTCAGTGGCTATTTGTCATGATGTGTAAATAGATCTCCCACAGCCCAATCCTATGTGCGCCATCCAATGGCGGCGCACCTCCCATGCTGGCACTGACTGTCGTAAAGCAGTCAGTCGCAACTGCTAGTCGCTAGCAGTGCTAGTCGCAAATGCCTCCCAAACAGCACACCAACCAGCACGCTGCCAGGGGTGTCGGCAGGAAGACCTATGTCATCCCGCCTGCGTCGGAGGCTCCCCAGATGCTCGCCAGAGCAGTTAGGATGGAGGAGACGGTGGGAGAGGGCAACGTGGTTTGGTCTATAATAGTCATGGCCTGCTTGTGGGCTTCCCAGAGACATCTGGTTGGCAAGTATGGGAAACCGGACGGCGGATGCTGATTTTTTAGTCTGATCCAGCAGGGAACTGAAGTTCTTAAAAGGAAAGAGAAGATAGGAGGTAAGCAGACAGCTACTGGTGGTATATAACAGAAAAAAAAATGAATCACATGAATATTAGCTGGTGCAGATAAGCCACCCTACATTACAAGCTAGTTTGACCTAATTCATGGCTACCAATTGCTTTAGTGCTCAAGCTTCATTAATTGCAGTAAGCATACGTTTTTCATGCTTAAGAAAGAACCACCAGCTAATGTTTGCTGAACATCTTTTCCTCTTTCTCATTCTTTGTCTCTGCCCTGCCCCCAACGCCTGATTGCTTTTATTTCAAATCCTTCAAACTAAATTAGACAATTGTTTTGATGGCAACTGCTGTGCAAGGGGTGCTCTTGAATTTTACCTTGAATGTACTAATTAAATTGTATATAATAGTGACAGCACATTGACATTGCAGAAGTAAATGATCCAATCTGTTTGCAGTTGAAAAACATTTGGAGTTGACTTAATTTCATTAATCTTGACCAATGTGAACAATTTGAAGTACCCAGTAGTTGTTTGGAATGGACAGAAAAAAATGTCCCAGAGCATATCATGCTGACTGGATTTCTGATGAGGATTCTGCTGATATTAGTATATAAACACACTGGTATAAATCATCGATGTAAGTTACAGAATATTTGCACACTGTATACATTACAATTTTTTAATAGGGCAAAGTAGGCACATACATGCATTACAGAACTCCTGCTCACTTGGCCCTAACTGATGGGTGCAGATCATGTGAACCAGCATCCTGGGTGATATTTGCTCCCATTGCTGTTCCTCCTATCCTTGGAAGGACAGGATCCTGCCCCCAGAATGGAGCAGCTGGGAAACATGATTGTGAATCCTATGCCGGCCTTTGCTGGCAAAACTGGGCTCCTCGCTGTCGCAAACGTGCCGTAAAGCACGTTGTGACAACGCGGAGGCCTGTCTCGCCAGTGTGGAGGCCAGCGCCAGCAGGTCTCCACCAGGAACGGAGTTACACCAGCCAGAGGCAGGTGAGCTCTACACTGGCTGGTGGGGAGGCAGGGAAAGAGTGGCGGGGAGGTGGGGAGGAGGCATTCCAGGGCGGGATGAGCATGGGGAGGAGGGTGGATCGTGTCCGAGAGAGGGGGCAGGGCGGCAGGCTCAGCAGAGGATGCTTTCACTCTGCCAAATCCTAACCCTAATCCCCGGCTTGAAAGCCCAACGTGGGGCTTCTCGGAGCTGCGCCAGCCATTTTGCTGGCATGCCTCCGAGTAGCCCCATAAGCCCAATCCTGTCCCCTGCCATGCTACAGCATGCAGTTAGCATACAGCATACAGCTACACCTACAGAGTGCACATGGCATGTTATGGTGAGGTGGCGACAAGAAGGCCAACAAGAGATAAGTAAAATGGTTTTTACTTACCCTTTGGTAGGTCTTCTGGTGTTTTGGCAAAGGCATCACTGCAAATGTTGTGGCAGTGGGTTAGTAGGAGCTCTTCACCTGACCCTATTAATTTCATTTCTTGCTGCTCATGCAGAAAAACTTCCCCGTGGATTTTGCTTATTAGTTGTATGCAACACTTTGTGGACAGTGTGGCCATATAGCATTTCTACAAATAATGAGCGAAACCCACAGGGAACATTTCCTGCATGAGCACCAATGAAATTAATAGGATCAGCCAAAGACCATAATGCACCACTCACAACTGTACACTTTCTATTCATTTATGTGGAATCTGATACTACTGAAGTTCTCCTTTGGAAATGTATTCAGAGGGAGGTTTGGATGTGTGTTGGTGAATGTCTAACTCTGCTGAGGAGTATTGGCCAGAATTCAAAGAACCACACAACTAGTGTTGCATGCCTCACATCCCAATCCTATCCTGCCCCCACCGCCAGCGGAATGCGCTGCCCACCCCAATCACCACTCACTTTACGCTGGCGGAATTCAGCAGCAGGAGGAGGATGCCGACAGGACGTCACTTCCTCCAGCAAGTGCAGCAAGGGTACCAGTGCAATCGCTGGTGGGCAGGCGCGCTGACTGGCAAAGAAGATTCCGTGAGTGGTGAGTGAAAGTGAGTGGTTAGAGTGGGTGGAAGGAGGAAAAGCGGTGGGAGGGGAGGAAAAGAAGTTTCTGGATGGGGAGGGGGCAAGGAGGGAGGAAGTGGTGGGATCAGTGACAGTCATGTGCGGCTAGATCTTATTTCTGCTGCCATTACACTCTTCAGTTCTGCACCAGCAAACTAACTGGTGCAGGACGAAGGAGAGCTATTGGGAAAGCAATGGCTTTTCCCAGGACAAAGGAACAGAAGTTCTCTTACCCTAAGGAGTCCTCTGCAACTGCTTCCCCCATGTTCCCCATGTTCATGTTACCCTGCCTGCTGCTTTCTCCGCAGGGGAATGGCTCTGACAGTGACGGGGCGGGGCCGCCTCCTGCTCGTTCGGTAAACGGGACTCCGACTGAGCAAAACTTACAGCCCCGCCCCTACCGGAGCGACGCCTCTGCTCCAACTTGTCTCTAGTCCATATCAATTTTGGCCCATTGTTGTTTCATGACTGGGTTTCCTGCTATTCTCATAGTACTATTTATTATTATACCTATGACTGCCAAGAAGACTGTTAAATATATGCTAATTTACTTTTTCCTATTGCTTGGTCTGAACCGAAGCAGTTAAGAAATGTGAAGAAATAAAAGGCTGAGCAACCTTCGGTTCACCCTCTGTTTGTCGTGTTGGAATTCCATGACAGTTTAGAGCAGGTGAGGATTTGCTGGGTTCTATTTGCCAAGATACTCGCATGCTGACACATTAAATACATATTATTATTAGGGCCTGGAAATGGCATCAGGCAAAAGGGGTAGCCTATTTTTCACTGGTTCATGTCACATCTGAGCACAAATATTATCTTTTCTCCTTCTTCCAAATATACTCAGTAATAAATAGCTGCAAGAAATTTGCTGAGCAGGAGTCATTTGCTGCCTCATAAACTCACAACCAAGTGAAGCCATCACTTACAAGAACAATTAAATAATTGTACTGCTGTTCTGTAAGAGTCTGGACTAAGAAATGTTCTTGAGGACCCGACACTGACTCTCTCTCTCTCTCTCTCTCTCTCTCTCTCTCTCTCTCTCTCTCTCTCTCTCTCTCTCACGCACACACACACACACACACACACACACACACACACACAGAGGAGAGAGAGGGGGGGAAGGCTGGCCGCACATTTAATAGGAACGTTCAAAGTTCATTAGATTTGGAGTTATTCTGTGAGCCTCAAAATTGCCTAGATTTTAACACGTTCCCTGTGATTTGTGATCTAATTACCATTTCTCATTATGTGTATTACTGAAAGAGCAAATGAGCACTGGAGAATTTTTGTTGCTGTTGCAGTTGTAGCCTAATGTAAGTTATTTACAGCAAGAACCTTGCTAACAGCCTCTTTGCTGGAGCTGCCGAGAGAGAGAGAGAGAGAGAGAGAGAGAGAGAGAGAGAGAGAGAGAGAGAGAGAGAGAGAGAGAGAGAGAATTATACCTCTCACAAACCAGAAAGGCAACAGATGAATGGGCTGTAAATACCATGTTATTAGTGGGAATAGGGAGGATTAAGGGTGGTCCTTTTGAACCCTATAGCGGCAGCTAGAGAAATCCAAAAATCAGAAATGCACTGCAAAACATGTAGCTTGGGGAGAGATTAATAGTGGGTGATGACGGACTATTTCTGCTCCTTTAGTTCTGATTAGAGGTGCCACGTTAATCTGGCAAGTTTGATTTCTGAACGTTCCACGTTAATCCAGCAGGTTTGATTTCTCAAGACTGATTCTATCCAATTAATTTTCAGGGAAAAAAGATAGAGGAAACTCTTGAATAAGCTACCAGAGTGTGTAAGAATGGGGGGTGCGTGTTCACTTGAAACATAACGTGCAGCATTGCATGTAGATGGGAATTCGGGTGTCCAAATCCAGTTTACATCCACAGTTCCTCAAAGCAAAGAAATCCAAAAACATTCTGCTGAACTTCTGTGGTTATCTAAGACTAAGAGGAAAAGGTAAATAAGGACAAGTTGCCTTATGACTGCAGCGTATCTAGAATAACTTGTATAGTAATGCTTCTCCAGGGCAATTGAACTTCTCACCAGAGGGAGTCTTTGTAAATACCCTAGAACCAGTCCTATGAGTACCACTTATCATTCATCTTTCTTCCTGGTTCTTTCAGCCCAAACAGCTTGTGACTAGAACAGGGGTTCTCAACCCATGGTACAAGTACCACCAGTAGTACTTCAGCCAACTGCTGGTGGTACTCGGACCACTGGAACCCCGCTCTGATGCAGCACTTTTGGAGCCATGTTTTCACTTCCTGTCTTTGGCTGAGCCTCTCGGAAATGCTGAGAAGGGCCCTCCCACCTGCCCAGGGCATCCTACTTGTGTTTTCTGGCTTCTGAAATCCTGAAAACCCAGATGTAACTGACGATGATGTCATTGCCAGTCACTTCCGGTGGTAGGAAGCAAGAGAGTGGTGCTGGGGGTGGTACTCAGCCAGGAAGGGGTTGAGAACCCCTGGCCTAGAACATACCAAAGGGATGAGCTGTCCCCACAGGTTACTTACCCTTTGGTAAGCCCAGCTTCACCGATGACCCTGCAAATTGGGACCCACTTTCTGAAGTGAGGTAGAGGATCATGAGGAACAAGAGCTTTCCAGTTGTGATGCTTCAACTATCAAATGCCCTTCTCCAAGGAATGGCATCAAGGGTTGGCCAGTTAAGGTTCTGGTCAAGAGCACATGCCCAATAGGCATCCCAGGTAGGTGGGCTGACCCTTTGATCCCCTAAGAGCCCAATCCTATCCCCTGTCATGCTATAGCATGCAGCCGCACCTACAGAGTGCACATGGCATGTTATGGTGGGGTGGCGACCAGAAGGCCAACAAGAGATAAGTAAAATGGTTTTTACTTACCCTTTCCTAGATCTTCTGGCTGCCTATGGGTCTCCTTGGACCCATGGCAGCTATGTAGTTGGTTTATGTCCAGGGAGAGGAAGGGGGCACGGTGGGCTGGAAAATGGGGGATAGGATCCACCATGTGCTTTTGCTGCCAAGATTCATCCCCCTCCAGTCCATTCCCCAAACCCTTCCCTCTCCCCTCCCTGACCTGAACCTCCCCCAGACTTCCCCCTCATCACCCATGATCCACCCTAGCCACTATCTTACCTTGGTCTGCATCAGCCAGGCTCCATGCTGGGTGCGCAGAGCCTCTGGCCGTTTGTGCCAGCAGCTCTGGAGTGACTGATGGCGGCACACCTTTAGCACCGGCATACCATAAATGGATTTATGGCAGCAGCTCATGATATCCGCTGCTGTAAATGGGGGACAGGATTGAGCTGTAAGTAGCTATCAGAAATGCAGATTTTCTCGCCCCTTTTTCCTGAAGGGAGAGGGTAGAAGAGTTGCTGTTGCCACCGACTGCTGTTGCCACCATAATGATTGGTTTCATTTATTTACTGCATTTGCACACTGCCCCTTAACCAAAATGGACATAAAAACGTAACATAAAAACTATAGTAAATAAAAAAATCAAATGCATGAAATGAAAAACATCAGCATCAAGCCATAATAAAAGCAGTAGGGGAAAGTAGCATTTTAAAGTTTAAACAATATCTGAGAGAGAGCTTGGTGGTGGAACAGGAGAAGGCAGTGCTAGCATCAGGTTGCTGCACACCCTTGGGGAAATCCCTGCACTGGATCCCAAAATTTACTAGAAGTGGGTACTTCTAGTTTTTATGGTTTATTATTTGTATATTTCTCTGACACACTGTGATCCACATCGGGCTCCTTTTTGGTTAGGAGCAGTGTGCAAATGCAGAAAAGAAATGAAATCAATCAATCCACAATCCAGCATTGAATTTATTATTAGTACAACAATAATAGCACAATCTTAACCAACTTTCCAGTGCCGGTGCAGCCACAATGCAGCCCTGAGGTTAGGGAAAAAATTGTTCCCTCACCTTGAAGAGGCCTCCATGACTGCCGCTGCACTGCAAAATACAGTGTGTACCCTGTTGGCACAGCTACACTGGTGCTGGAAAGTTGGTTAGGATTGCGCTGTAATGACCATGGCTACAATTATTATTTTTTTCTGGGGCCTGGGTTTTTTTTTAATGTTTCAATTACCTTTCCTTTTCCCAATAAAGAAAATGTGTGGGGGGTTTTCAATGACACCATTTCATAGCACATTTACTGGTGCAGAAAAATAACTTACAATATTATGCCAAAGAATATCATTGACTTGCAACTGTGTTAAATTCTTGCAGAAAATCCACCAGTCCTATCACAACTCCTATGGCTTCTCTCAAAATGCATCAGACATTTTCTCAAATGGGAACCTCAGAAGGGAACCTTCAAGTGAAACCCAGTGGCAACATGAGGGGCAAAAGAACCTTTTTGTGTGTGTAGTTATTCTGCTTCTAGATATGATGTCATGACTGAGACGTATAAAATTATGCATGGGATGGAGAGAGTGGATAGAGAGAAGTTCTTTTCCCTCTCACACAACACTAGAACTAGGGGACATCCACTCAAATTGGGTGGAGGGAGTATTAAAACAGACAAAAGAAAATATTTCTTTACCCAGCGTGTAATTGGTTTGTGGAACTCCTTGCCACAGGAGGTGGTGATGGCACCTGGCCTAGATGCCTTTAAAAGGGGATTGGACAGATTTATGGAGGAAAAGTCCATCACAGCTTACAAGCCATGATGGGGATAAGCAACCTCCTGGTTGTAGAAGTAGGTTTTCTTTGTGCCAGGTACAAGGGAGTGGCGACAGGATACAAGTATGTTGTTGTCTTGTGCTCCCTGAGGCATCTGGTGGGGCCACTGTGTGATACAGGAAGCTGGACTAGATGGGCCTTTGGCCTGATCCAGCAGGGCTCTTCTTATGTTCTTATGTTAATAAAAATGCAGTTGTTTAATTATTCAGTCATTAAAATCATTATCATTGTTTCATGTGTTTTCCTTTTTCCATTTATTAAAATCATTATCATTGTTTCATGTGTTTTCCTTTTTTCATTTATTCTCATGTCCCACTGCTTTCAAGGAGAGATCTAGCTTCAGTTCTGCTGCTTGTAACTTCTGTATTTTCCATCCAATTAGGATACATTTTTCAGGATTGCAGAGTTTTTCTACGTATGATGCTCTATTGAAGTCGATTGAAGATAAAGACCTTGGATGCCTGGAAATGTCTCATGGAGAGCAAACAGCAACCTACCACTGAAGAGTTATGAAAGAGTTTTGAATTAATTTATGTCATTCAGAACCTCATTTAGAGCTGGATGGTTTTTGTTTCATTTATAGTGACAAATGAAATGAATGGGGCTCATTCATTTCAATGTTTCATGTATTATGAAATGAATAGACACTTCTTCCTATCCACATTAGCTTATATCAAAATTCCTTAAAAAAAATATTTGCCCACTTCCAAATTTCACTTTCAACAAAATCTAACAACTCCTTGCAGGAAATGTTACTAATAGCAAAAGAAATGCTGCCCATATTTCCCCTTTTATTTTCATTCCTCCTCCATGGAGATGCCTATTTTTTTTCTTGTGCTGTCAATACATTTTCCATCTTTATTACTTCATATGTATTCCTAGAAGATGAGCCTGATCCAATTGAAGTTGAAGTCTTCAGCATTGCACTGAGCATACTGCACCTGCTTTCACCCAAGAAATAAGTTGTGGCTCAATTCAAGCTGAATCTCTTTTATGACCTGGCCTTGCATTTCTCTGACACAGTCTGGTCAAACAGCACACTCTGTGGGACCATAAAAATGTCCATTTGTGCACCATATGCTTCCTGCTATTCTGCAGTGATTAAACAAGCATCAAGAATGCCAGAAAATGCTGTGCGGCGTAGCTGTCACTTCAGTTGTTATGTAATTATATGCAATAAGCAAAGCAATAAATAAACGCACAAAATAAATATTCATAAGCATGATGACTATGCTCATTTCCTGAGGATTCCCACCACAGCTTGCAAGTTGCAAGCCTTCTTGGGTTAGATTCCTAGAAGCCTGTTATAATTGATCAGTTTATCTATCTCATTCATATTCCTCCAAGGAGCTCAGGGCTGTGTACCAAATATAAATGGCAGTAGTGGTACTTCACAGAACAGCATATGCTACTTAACCCCACTGCCATAGTGGTGACCATGTGTAATGGAACAAGATCCAGAAGACTGGCAAGAGCCGAGTGTGGTGTCAGCAGTGGACCCTTGTTGACAGATCCAGGCAGCAAGGAGTTAACTGATGAAGACTTGGACTTTGACAGGACTGGGCAGCCAGGTGTTAACACCCAGGACTGCATGGGTGGAGGCACACCTGTTGCCAATAGGGTGTGTCTCACAGGTGTTACTAATAATTAGGGCTTTAAGGAAAAAGCCAGGACTTTGGATTGCAGTGATTGTAGCCCCATGATTGTGCACAGCAGCCCCAGCTGTGATCCATGATTAACTAATGAGGGCTTTCAGTGTATGAGCAAGGTTCTAGGGCTAAGGTACCTGGAATGATGATGGAATGCAGCTGCTTGCTAGAAGGACTTGGCTCTCTACAAGATGTGTGGCTGGAGGTGCTGCTGGACTGGTGAAAGGACTGCCATTCCCAGCTGATGGAGAAGAGGACTGCATCATGCTGGACTTCTGGAAGGATGATGCCCAGCTGGAGAATGCTGTGCTGACAGAGGAGGAAGGAGCCAGCCTTCTGCCTTCCTGGATGCTAGCTGAAAGGGCCTGGTTTGAGGGAGACTTTTTGGGAAAAGGAAGACAGCAGCGGCTGTCTTATTTCTGTTGACTGAGTTACAGAGGGATTGCTTTGCTTTTGGGATAATTTATGGGTGTTAGAGATAAGGGTTGCTTGTAAAGCAATACTTTTTTTTGTTAACTGTCCATCTGAGTTCAGTTTTCTTTTTGTGCACAGCAAACTGACTCAGAGTGTTAATTAGCTGAAGTGGCAAAGATAAGGAAAGTCAAAGGGAACAAACTACCTCCTAGGAGTGGAGCTTGGGTCAGAACCAATTGGATTTAATGGAACAAATTGGTTCCAGGAGTGAGGTGATGCCCAATTAAGACACCATGCGGCACTGAGTCTATCATAGGGCCTGGGCAAGACTTCTCTAACATTCAAACCCATTATTCTCCCCTTCACCACACTTCCTGTTCTGCTCTGTCCCCTTCTATTTCAGATCCAGGGAGTTGGATGAGGAGGAGCAATGAACGAAGTTGAGTGGACAGAGGTGGGTATCTTTCTCCTCCCCCCCATCTGCTGCCTGAGGTGACCACCTCAGACACCTTAATGGATGGGCCAGTCTGATAGAAGTAATGATGAGGGTAAGATGTGGCTGTGGAACTTTTTAGTTTAGGGAAGAAACATAATTTAGGGAAGAAGGGTGCAGCAGCACAAAGCATGAGGCAAGTTGTCTATGTGTGCACACAGCCCTGTCTCTGGTGGTCACAGTGGTACTTGAAAAAGTGGTGCCCACAAAAAGGTGGAACTTGGAAATGTGGAAAACGTGGGAGTTGAAAAGCGGTTCCCCACCCCCCATCCCGGTCATACATGTGCAGGGTGGTGGTGACAGCGCTTCTGGGATCACGCCACCTGAAAATAAGAAATAAGGGTGTCCTCATTCACCTGGGGGTCATCATTCAGCTGGGGATCCCACTCAACTGGGGGTCGTGCCGCGCCTCCAGAGGGTGTGGGGAGCCCATGGCCCCCTCTGCGACTTCCCCGCACCTGAAAACGGTTCCTTGGAGCAATCACAACCCAGTTTTCAGCAAACACTTTGGGAACCGCTGCTATAGTGTCTATGCGTACTTAAGCAGACCCAACCTCTGAATGATTGTCACTCGTTTCTGCCAATGAACAAGTTCCAGAGAGGTAACTGTTAACAAAAACAACAAAAGGTTCTGTGGCACCCCAAAGGGTAACAAAGTTATTTCAACATAAACTTTCATGGACTGTAGTCTATTTCATCAGTTGCATGAATTGAAATCCTCAGCAGACACCAGACACATATACATAGAACAGGGGTGGCCAATAAAATCCACTTAGGATAAACTTATATTATAAACCACAATATTTAAGAAACATTTAAATTCTTAAATATATTTACTCACCATGAAAATTAAACTTGTGTTTTAATCCAGTGGACTCTCAGTTTATACCCAGTAAATGATAAAACTTGTTTTTTTTAAAATTTACCTTTTATATTAATTGTGATGCAAAAAGGAGCTCAGTCAACATATTTCCACGAGCCGCACATTATATGTTAAAGAGCCACATGTGGCTCACGTGCCACAGTTTGGCCACCCCTGCTATAGAAGAAGAAAAAGTTTAAAAGTGGACAATCTCATAACAATGCTAACACTATAAACATTGTGATGAGATACGAATCCCGAGTCACAATACAGACGCCCTCCTGCGATGATGCCAATTTTTGTTAAAAACTTTAATTCAGCTTTTTCCTCTGTCTGTTCTCCCTTTGAAGTTTTTCTGCTGGAGGACTGTCACTTTGAAATCTGCAGCAGAAGGATTTTGGAGGCAAAATGTTCCCCAACAGGTTCCTGGATGTTGCTGTTTCTGATGTCAAGTTTGTGCCAATGTATTCTTTTGTGCAGAGACTGGCCTGTTTGTCCTGTGCTAACAGTGCCAGTGAAGAATACCATGAAGCGTCTGTTTTATCCAAAGCAGATAAATCACAAAGCACAAAAAACACGGGCACTTTTAAGTCTCACTTATTTCAGTGAATTAAATACATATGTAATTCTCCCACTGAAATCAAAGTGCTTAAATAGAACCTCTCAAAATGTCGCTTTTAGTGAAATTCTGTGTGAACTTTAACCATCATGTACCTGTTTATAAAAAAAAAGTTGAATGTTTTTTATTGAGATAAACATAACTCTCTCTTACATGATGCAGGATATATGGGAAAAGATGCCATGTATTTTTTCTTTCAAGCCAAAAAATAAATAAAATAAATGGCATCTTTTCCCGTATATCCTGTATGATTACTGGAGGCCATGAAAGCCTCCGTTCTAACCGCACGCACGCACGCACACTTCCAAATATAAATCAAATCAGCAGCCTGATCTTATGCAAGTTTATTTGAAAGTAAATTCTTATAGATCAATCCTATCCTTCCCTTCCCCCCCCCCCCCGCTGGTGTACTGTATCCAGTAGCGGGTGGGGGTGGATTGAAATTCCCTTACACCTCTGTAAGCTTCTCACTCAACAATGGGTCTTCTGGGACCTGCCCAACTCTGTAGGTGGCACAAGTCCAAGGAGAGAAAGAGGACATGGAGATTGCCCATGGAGGGGATAGGATCTGGCGCATGCAACTGCCACCAGATTCACCCCCTCCTGCAGCCTCCCTGCTCCCCGTTACGCCATCCCCACCCCTCCCATCTCCCCCAATGTCTTACCTGCCTCGGTGGGTGGCCAGTGACCTGGCGACACATGCAGGAAAGCTCTGACCTTCCTGCCGGCACTCCAGCAGTGCACTTTTACAACCGAAATAAAGCAGGTAACTCTGCTACAAGTGCTATGAATGCTCTAATCCCATAGGATTTGACTGTGAGTTACATGGGATTTACTCCCCCCAAAAACATGCTCAGGGTTGCTTCTTTAGTGAGTTTTCACATTTATTTTTATAGACTGATTTTTTTTTCCAGAAAGTAACTTCTTACAAAGGGATATCAGATGTCCTTGATTTCCTTTGGGCTCTCTTTGCCTCCTCCACCAGCTGGATATAATTTGCATCAAAATTGGTCACACCTTCATAAATCATATTTTGCCACTTTCTCCTATCTCAAACATTCTGTTCCTATGTGTCAATTGAGATTGTTTATTAAGCTCGATCCTCTGGTAGTTGATACATTTTGAACAGATGCATCACAAAAGCAGTGACCAAGCATCCTCTCCTCTTTCACTTGCTGCTCTTGCCCAAGGTCCAAAGACTTCATTCATTTCCTTCCTGTTTACATCTTTTGCTTACTAATCCCCACTGAATCAAGTTGATGTCTAGTGGTTTTCATATTTGGCTTGAAAGGCTGCATGCTGCTCTCCATATCTTATTTGGAGGATGCATGTGCCATCACATTGAACTCATGTAGCAGGGGTGGGGAAAGGCAGGATATAATCATTTTAAGATAAAGAATAAAGCCAGGAGTCAACCCACCAGACCTTTGGAGTGAACATTGAGCCCTCAGGACTGGTGGTGGAGGTGATGATAGCATCCCATGCACTCGCACAGAGGTACCACGGGGACCCAGTGCAGGGCTTTGTTCAATGGGAACATCAATGGCAGAATCCGAAGCATCATCCAGGGAGACATACTTGCATTGGGAGAACAATTCTCCCTCTCCTTCTAAAAGCAGCCTTCTGTGTCACTAACCTTGCCATGTTTGAAATTCAGAGGAATGTGGATCCAGTTGTCAATGCACCATAAGAAACTGCTGTCAGAAAAAAATGGGAGGAATCTCAGTGCACACTAATATGCATGTCTGAGGGGCTTTTGGGATCCTGGCCTAAGAGGGCCCTGCACTTCAAGCTGCACTTGCCATTGATGTCTACTTTGCTACTTTCCCGTCAAGCAGCATCTTGGAGTAAAATTACTACTCTTGGCCAATTTAGCATGATGCTTGGTATTCATCTTCAAGAAAACGTGTGTATGTTATTGAGCCTAAGTATCCTATTGATTTCTGCAGCAGAAGTAAAGAGTTCCCAGATGTTAGCTTTTCCAGTCACTGACATTTCACAGTTTTAGGCAAATAAGTAAATGTTCACAATTCTGTAAGATCTACTAAAATGTTGCATGGGGGGCAAGGAAGAGCCAACAGCAATGCTGGGTTACTGCTGATGTTTCTAAAACTCTGGTAGGAAAAGAGGGTTTGCAGCACATCTGTGTAACAGGAAACATTGTGGTTTATAAGGCAGAATGCAACTACTATACAGTATAACAACAAATGCCTAGAGGTGGGGGGGTTTCTTGATTAAATTCTTGATTAAAAAAGTGTTTTTATTCAATGCAAATAGTCGTGTTATGTGTTTTTATTCCAATTTTTCATTTTTATTTTTTATTATTTTTAAATTTTATTTGCTTTTAAAGTGTTCAGAATAGACTATCTGTGCATAGGTGATTGTGTCAGCAAATGCAGCAATTAAGCTACTGTTTGACAGTAGTATTCACAGATCCTCTTCCTGCTTTGGAAGCTTATCCAAAGAGCAGATATATACTGTACACTAGTATAGGCTTCACATCAGGAGAACATCAGGCATATTTTTGGCATCCTCAGTTTTCAGTCTCTCTGGGCGCAATCCAAACCTACTTAGGCCACCATTGTAACCAGCGGCCCAGCGAAAACAGGAGGCCCCAGAACGGAAAGGGGATTCAAATCCCCTCCAAAAGGGGAATTCAAAGGGGATTTGACTCCATTATTTGTTCTTCTTCTTCTTTTTGAGCACCACACCCTAGAGTCGGACACGACTGGACTTAAGTGTCAGGGGTCGCCTTCACCTTCACCTCACCATTTATTCTAGTTAGAAAAAGCTTGTACTATACTTTTGTTTGTTTTTAAAGAGACTGGCTTCTAAGCAGAACATATTAAACATGAGGATCTGGGCTGCCAGCCTGTTTAAAGTGAAATTTGGGAGCTCCCCTCAGGTAAAGCAGCGAAGAAATTTCAAGGAAAACCAAAAGAACTTGATCCCTGATACAGTTTGCATATTATTATTA
This sequence comes from Plestiodon gilberti rubricaudatus, assembly GCA_026170595.1. NCBI lineage: Eukaryota > Metazoa > Chordata > Lepidosauria > Squamata > Scincidae > Plestiodon > Plestiodon gilberti. The sequence continues at coordinate 11,832,316 of JANXHW010000001.1, forward strand.
TTAGTCGTAGTCGTAGTCGTAGTTGTAGTTGTAGTAGTAAGTAGTGAAGGTGAAGGTGACCCCTGACAATTAAGTCTAGTTGTGTCCGACTCTAGGGTGTGGTGCTCATCCCCATTTCAAAGCCGAAGAGCCAGCGTTGTCCGAAGACGCCTCCGTGGTCATGTGGCCGGCATGACTCTCCTTGCTGCAGCGCGTAGCATGCAGCTGGAACACGGAGCACTGTTTACCTTCCCACAAGCGGTACCTATTTATCTACTCGCATTAACATGCTTTGGAACTGCTAGGTTGGCAGGAGCTGGCCAAGCAACGAGAGCTCACCCCATCGCGGATTCGAACTGCCGCCCTTTCGATCGACAGCTCATGGTTCAGCGGTTTAACCCAGTGTGCCTAGTAGTAGTAGTAGTAGTAGTAGTAGTAGTAGTAGTATATAATATCCCATCAATGTGCATCGTGCTTTACAAAGTGTAAGAGAAGATGTCCCAACATGTAGGAGCTTACAATAAAAAATTGACCCAGGGCATAAAACAGTGGTAGAGAAGGAAAATAGGGTGGAGGTAGACAGGGGGATTCATTTGGCTTTCATTCATTTGAATTTCATTTACAGTTCTGTCACAGCTAATGTGGTACAGTGAAGACAGCATCTGATTTGGACCAGGAAGAACCAGCTTTCTGGTAGCAGCAGCCTCCCCATACCTTATTGCACCCCAATATGACCCCCCAGGCTTACTGCATCCAGACCAATCATCATGAGGGATGCCTTTAAGAGGCCAGCTAGAGGCCCTGGAAAACCTCCCCTCTCTAGAGGTCTCAAATGTAGCTCCCTGAGTACAAGAGCAGCAGACCCTGAACAGCAGGGCAATTCCCAACACAGCTTCACAGCCTGCACAACATAAAACTCAATGGTGACTTTGGACCAGTCACTATTTCTCACTCTAGCCCCCAATGATGTAGACTTGAGTCTATTGACTCGGACTTGAGTCATCAATGACTTGGCATCAATGCCAAAGCATCAATGACTTGACTCGGCAATTGTAAAAGACTCGAAAGACTCAACTCAAGACTTGGAGCCTTTTACAAGAAGTCCAATTTTAATAAAGAGCGATAGCTTTCATGGCCAGCAACAATTTTATAAGAAATAGGGAACATGGGTTTAGATGCCATGTTAGAAAATGTATTTAACAGAACACAAATCACACAACCCACAACGTTTATTCATGGGTGAAGGGTTGACTGAGGAAAAAACAACAGGGTAACAGGAGCTACTCACTGTTTACCTTTTATTGAAGGAACAACAGATAAAATAGCTAGGGTTTTTGGGCATTTTAACATAAGGACGATTTTTAAACCAACAGTTAAAGTGGAACAACTACTTAGCAACCCCAAAGATCCGAGACCCCCTCTGTCGTATCCTGGGGTCTACAACATCCCATGTGAGTGTGGGAAGGATTATATAGGCACTACTAAACGCCCGATTGCCACCAGAGTTACAGAGCACGAGAGAGCCACCAGATTGCTTCAAGCAGAACGATCAGCTGTGGCAGACCATGCAAAAAATACAGGTCATACTATTCAATTTGAGAAGACAAAGTGTTTATTCAATGTTTCTGAGAATAGACAAAGATTTAACCATGAAGCAATACAAATAAGCAGACAAAAAAACCAAGATCTCATGAACAGACAAAAATGAACTGTCTTTCATAGATAAAATCTGGCATCCCATATTATATAAGAAAGAGCACTCCTAGCAGTTACATCATGGCCTCAGGCACCTCTGAGCTACATCCTTGCAGGGTTATTTCAGGTCACCACCAAGATTCCATTCTTCTGTTACTGTTGACAGTTAAAGCCTTCTTCAGTGGCACCCAGTGCATTTTACATCTTGCTAGCACGGTGCTGCTGTACACCAGAAGACGTCCACAGAAGTGGACGAAACGTTGTGTGTTTTGTGTTCTGTTAAATACATTTTCTAACATGGCATCTAAACCCGTGTTCCCTATTTCTTATAAAAAGTTCAGTTTTATTCAGGTTTAAACCCCCTTTCCCCATTAAATAGATAGGGACTCGCAACTCACAACCAAGGACTTGGGACTTCTTGAGTCTTGGACCCAGAGACTTGGGACTTGACTCAAGACTTGGAGTCAGAGACTTGGTCCACATCCCTGCTCTAACCTACCTCACAGGCAAAGAATGGGAGGAAATGTGGGATCAAGATGCAATAATAATTGTAGACTTGAATTGTAATAATTGAAGTAATAAAAATTGTTTCATCATAAGCTGGTCATGTGTCCACAGGGCACAGAAGGAACATCGGGGAGTGAGCTGGAGTCCTTTTCAGGCTCTCTCCTTAGATAACAGTGTGGTATACATTACAATACCGTCATCCAAACAGATTCACATCTTTTTTCCCACAGGTGTGTAATTAAGGGGGCACAATCATTTGATTTCAAACAAAGCACAGAGTAGCTCCTGTTACCCTGTTGTTTTTTCCTCAGTCAACCCTTCACCCATGAATAAATGTATGATGAGGTATATTAATCTGTGAAAAATAACTCTAACAAAGAGCTATCCAGATGGTGCCATAGCATAATAAATGCGCCTAATGGAATTATGTGACGCCTGCACCATTGATGTCATGGTATTTTATCTCCTCCTTTCTGCAAACACATCTGAACACAAAACGTAGCCTCGCTTGAAAAATGGTGTGGTTTAATAGGAAAGTTGTGCCTCTGGATAGCCACATAAAAGTCGATAAAAACTGGAATTCCTTGAACACAGAATTTAGGGATAGAAAGCTGTGCAGAAACAAAATAAGTTACTAATGAGGGTGAGAGACATTAGCCAAACTCCTGAGAGACCCTAACAAAAATGTCAGATAGGATTCCCTAGGGAGGGATGATGTAGTGGCAAATTTTGGAAGAATATTGTTGTCTCAAGGAGTTAGTGTGCCCACATGCCCCCTTGAATCCCTGGAGTCCCTTAAGGGTTAAAAGCCTGCTGTAGCCGCCTGCTCTGGTATAGTTCCACTGCTTGTCAGACACTTCTGAAGAACACTGTTTCACCTATTCTACCTCCCTTAACTGGGTGCATCTTCTACGTCTTGTTAGTGTTCCCAGGCAAGGACTGGAAGCGACCACACAGTTTGTTGAGTCTTCTTTTTACCCCTGCTTATCTCATGTTTCTCCTTTCTCTTTCTTCATATAGACAGGGTGTAGGTCCAACACTTGCAATTGAGGGAGGGGTAAGTAAAGATTTTTACTTACCTCGCCCAGGCTGTGTGGTCAAACACCCCCCCCCCAGTAGGCAGCACGCGCTCCGTCAGTGGAACTGCATGCTGTGGGCTGGCGGAGGTTAGGATTGGGCCATTATTCACCCAACCTCCCCTTAAAACTAGCCCCCTGACCAATAGTTCAACATGAGCTTTTGCCCCGGTCCCCTTTCTCCTTAGCCACATTGTCTTCTATTCCACGGCTCCACTCCCATCCTTTCCTCTTTTCACGGATTTTTGCCTCACTTCCTTCCTTTGCTTATCTGGACTCTTTCTACCTGTCCAACTCCCCCCCCCTCTACTGTCAGACTGTCCTTAGCCCACATAAGATTTTCTTTCACATTAGCCCCATTGATATTTACACTCCGTGCCCTTTGCTTCATTGCTGGTACTTGCCGGCATGGCTGTCATCCGTTTCCCCCTCCTGTCCTTTTGCCACTGCCTGTCTTACACCACGGTAGCAGAGAACAGGGGGCTCAGGTCCAGATTCCAGTTGGGTGTTAGTGCATGGAGTACTCCTGGGGCACAGTCCTCCAGTAAAAATCCCAAGAAGACAAGTGTTAACCGAATGTCTTGCCATATATGTTGTCAGGGCCAAAAGATTGCTCGTGCAAAGTGCTCCCCTTGTGCACCAAGTACCCTTTCACCATGGATCCCATCACCAAAATTCCCCTTTGAGGGACCAGAGAGGTACAGTCCCCTGCCACATATCTTATCACCTGCAGTAGGGTTTATATACTGAAGTTGGTGGACTTTGATTGGCTCCTCCATGCAGTGTATAACAGGCTCCATCATACGAAAGTGGACGGGGCAGGGGGTGGCAAGAAGTGCAATTTTTTTGATGTTTTTCCTTTTCCCATTGCCCCCTATGGGGTATCTCCTATCTATAACAGTACTTTCATTACTGTAGCATTTTTGTGCCATTGGGGGGGGCGTGTCCGTTGTCTGAAGGGTGTTATGCATACATCAACGCCTCCTCATCTCTCTCCCATGTCTCTCCCACATTATACTCCAATCTCCTTCACTTTTCAGCATCTCTACTGGTCATAACAACATAAGAACATAAGAAGAGCCCTGCTGGATCAGGCCAAGGGCCCATCTAGTCCAGCTTCCTGTATCTCACAGTGGCCCCACCAGATGCATCAGGGAGCACACAAGACAACAAGATACCTGTGTCCAGTCACCACTCCCTTGCATGTTGTGCCAGGGTCAAGTTGTGCCAGGGTCCAAGCTATGTCAGTGCAGCATTTTTCAGGCATTCCACCAGCATCCATAGTGCATCTGTCAGTGTGCAGACTTCTGCAGCAAAACTTCCAGGGTCCAAGCTATGTCACTGCAGCATTTTTCAGGCATTGCACCAGCATCCAGAGGCGTCACTGCCTCTATTGGTGCCCGGAGCAAGGGGTTGGCGCCCCTATAAGGAAAGAGGGGGGGCGTCGCGCTCCAGAGGGGGGGCGGCGCGTGGAGGGGGGGCTGCGCGCTCCGGGAGGGGGCGACCCTCCCGGGCACCCCCCCTCAATCGGGAGGGCCGGCTCAGGGACGTCTTCCCTGGCCGGCTGCCCGGGGCCTTCTAAGGAAGGCCCGCTGCGAGAACGGTATTTATACCGTTCTTTTTGCGCATGCTCAGACTGTTACTGAGGGAAAAGGGTTGTTGAGGGAAGACGTCCCCGAGCCGGCTCTCCCAATTGAGGGGGCCAACCCGAGTCTCCGAGTCGGACTCAAGTCTCTGAGTCCGACTCGCGGGCGGAGCGGCGGGGCGCCCTTCGGGAGATGGCGCCCGGAGCCAGTGCTCCGCTTGCTCCGCCCTAGTTTCGCCTCTGCCAGCATCCATAGTGCTGGTGCAATGCATAGTCAGCACCAGCATGCATAGTCAGTGTGCAGACTTCTGCAGCAACAGGGCCATCGCAGAGATAGGGTGACATGTCTCAAGGATAGGATTGGGCTGCACGTGGACCTTTGGTTTGATTTAGAAGAGCCCTGCTTAATGGACATGGCCTGACATGGACATTAAAGATATATGGAACCCCTATTGAGAAATGTCACTAGACATTTCTCAACAGGGGTTCCATATATCTTTAATGTCCATGTCATGCTTCTGATTAACAGCATCTTTTTCAACGAAAGCTTAGGCCAGGGCTAAGGACTCCACGTTGTTAGTGTTCCTTGGGAATGTTGTTGCCGTACCAGTCATCACCCATTTTAGTTTTGTCTATCCTTCTTGCTTTTCTATCTTTTTGATGAGAAGGGTAAAACCAGAACATCACCTAACATTGTTACAAAGTTAAATTGTCGTGGAAAATGCATAATTCCCATGAACATACATTTGGAATTTTCCATTACAGGTTCAGTGTCCCTCAGAGCAGATGGAAAAACAGGTGTAGTGTCAACGCCATAGCTGTAAAACAGATGGTAGTACAATACACACAGAGCTGCACAGTACACACTGGACATATAAAAGATGCATATTAATAAGAAGTGCATGATGGTCCTGAATGTTCATCTTCCAAATCGCATACGTGGCTGTTGATGGTGGTGGTTAGGGAGAAGTGGACATGACCATCTGTGCCAGGGGATCTCCTCCAGGCATCATTTCAGTTTCACTGTCAAAACTCTCGATTTTCTGTCTTACTCTTTCAAAAAATACCCTCTATCAATGCCTATATAAGGGCACAGGGCATGTTTTGCAGACACACGGTGCTGAAGCTAAGGAGGTGTGGGGCAAGTCAGAGGGAGGTGGAGGCAGGTGTGGGGAGGCCCTATGTATGCTGCATTCAGTTCAGTGGTGGAAGAAACGTGTGGTGCACATGTGATAAGAAATAACAGAGGTAAAATTAAGTTTGAGGTATTTGGTGCTTGCTCCTTCACCCCACCTCTTTGGAAAGGAGCTGTGCTTTGCCTGCAGAAGAAGGTTCAGTCCTTGACACCCCCACTTTGAATTGGAAAAGACCCTGTCCGGAACCCTGAAAAGTCAATTGCTGTGGATAGTACTGAGCTAGATAGATCATGGACTGCCTCAGTATAAAGCAGCTTCAGGACATCACGGGGGGGGGGGGGAGCAGGGGTGGACCACCCAGGATGTCACCCCAGGGAGAGATGACACCAAAATGACTTTCTCTTCTATTTGTAACTGGTGGTACAAAAACACACCACTGGTAGAAACTTGGTTTTTCCTGATCTGTGCCGTGACTTGCGCAGGGATTGCATTTCCCAGGAGGCCTCTGCATCATGTGTTCTGGTATAGGAGGAGGTCTATGGGAGTGACACCACCAGCCCTAGTGACACCCCTGAGCAGATTCATATATTCATAGCAGGATTTGGGGTGAAATTTGGTAAATACAAACCATTGACCGAGTGGTAACTTATCCTGGTGTACAGCGACCTGCATTGCCTTGATGAGTGGTAAGAATAACGTTGCCTAATATCTGCACAAGATGAGAAATTGGAGGACAAGTTCTTCTCACCATGATGGAGACAATTTCTCACATGGCTACCCTGGGGGAATGATCATCTGGATTCTCCCACTGACCCATGAAGGAACACGGTGAAGAATGTTTCTCCTTTCTCCTTCTTCATATAGACAGGGCTGTAGACAAGGGGGAGTGTGGGGGGGCAGAGCTCTTCTACAGCAGAAGGGGTGATGCTTTTTTTGCAACGTAACACTATAAAATGAATGTTACATGAAGATTTTCATGGCTGGGCACAATTGACACTATAAAATGAATTCACTTGAGAGAGAAAAACTCTCATTCTCTCAAATGGTGTATTTTCTTTAATTTTTAAATGTTTTTACAAACAAAATGCAGCAACCAGATTTTTTTTTAAAAAAAAACAAAAACAAAACAGGAGCATAAAGCATTGTATACAGCCTAAAACTGAGTGCCTGGTTTATTTATCTTCAATTCATCTTCAGGCTGAAGGCAACCAAGAGAACGAAGCTTTAACTTCAGGTTCAGTTCATTGAAAAAAATCCTCTCTAAACCAGTTTTGGGTTCAAAGATGTTCAGTTTGACCCTCTGCTTGTGTGAGTGGAGGACCACGTTTGAGCTCTCTGTCTTATTGGACCCTGCACTGCTTTCATCTGGGTTACCATTCAACTTTTTGGAGCAACTGGGCCTCTGCTGTCATGTACAGGGTGCTGATCAACTTCACCACTCCCCTTTCTATCCCATGCCAGGCCAGGTCATTGCCATCCTAGTTCTCATTTATGGCTTGCTAGGGTTGCATGTGCTGCATCTCTGCAGTTGAATGGTTATAGCTGGGCTGCCAAAGTTCCTTGCACTGCTTGTATGACGCAAGAGTTGTGCCTGCATTGCAGGAAATGGACATTTTATTATCCATCTTGTGTTTGTGTGTGTGTGTGTATAAAATTATATTGTTCTGAAGCTGCTTTATTAGTCTTTATTAAGTGTAATTCATTAACTGTTTGATAATTATATGATTTGAAATATGGAGGAGAATTAGCGGTCCAAAAACTGTTGCAACCTTTTTTTTTTTTAAAAAGGGGGGGCCACTGGGTTAGTAAAGACTTGAGGAAAGTAACTGATTGGATGGTTTCACTAAATAGTGAAATCAAACCACACATGGAAGTAAGCACTTCATGCAGATTGCAGTTAGGAAAAGAGAAGCCTTGTCAGATGGAAAACAATATACTTGAAAAGGAAATTCCTCCTGAGAATTATGAAATTCCTGGTCCTAGTCATATTAAGGAGTCTGAGTATTTGGACCCTGATACAACTTTAACAACGCAATCCTATCCAACTTACACCACCAGTGTAACCAGCGGTGCAGTGAGAACGGGAGGCCCCAGAACAGAAAGGGGATTCAAATCCCCTCCAAAGGGGGATTGAAAGGGGATTTGAATCCCCTTTCTGTTCTGGGGTCTCCCGTTCTCGCTGCACCGCTGGTTACACCGGTGGTGTAAGTTGGATAGAATTGCGCTGTGTGCCACTTAAATGCCTCTTTGACCTCCGTTGGTGAGTCTCCGGTGTGTAAGAAGAAAGTATTAAATACTGTAGGTCTAAGAGACATATTGCAAAGAAAAGATGGGGAAGATTAAAAGGACCTACAAATAGTTATTTTTTTTACTTCTGAAGATGACTTAGATGAGGAAGAATGTCACTGTACTGATTCAGAAATTATTCAGCAACTAAAGGAAAATTTTAAAACTACGAACAGAAGTAAAAAGCTCATGATTTTGATAGTTTTACCAAAAAAACTGGCCCTATAAAAGAATAGAAAGTGAATTCATTCTCTGTAAAAATCCTGTTATAAATGTTTGGATTCATTTCAGTTTACCACATAATTTTATCAATGTAAATTGTAGAAAAATGGACTTGAAGGGTTTAATTCCTTGTCACTGCCAACACTAAAAATTTTTTTTGTATGATACCACTGAGATACCACCTTGAAATTTTGCCTGATTGGCTACAAGACATATACCTTTAAGTGTGATTTTTTTTTTGAAAATTTTAAAAAATTCAGTTTTTCCAAAAATTCAAAATAAATTATATTTGAATATTTTTGAATTTCTTGAAAATTTACAATTGTGTCATGTTGTATATCAAATGAAGGCCCTATTCATTACCATTAAAATGTCACCTGTCCCATGTCTGTAGCTTTCATAATTTTCGTGTACATGGAATTTGAATGTATGGTGACTAGTGAATTTTAGCATTTTTAGGCAATTTTGAAAATTCAATATCTCAAAAATGGGTGGACAAAGAAATCTGGAAAAAATAATTTTTAAACATCTCATGGTAAGGTACAAATGTACCAAAAATGAACAAAATCTATGACATCAAGTTCCAAAATGGATTTTTCATTGGTTGATTTGACATGGAATTACCCGTATACAAAGATATATATACTGAACACAAATCCAAACCACCCAAACCCCTGACATTACAATTACAGTAATGTGCATTTTAAATATCTGTGAACAAAACAGAGGTTAGGACCTCTTGGATTGGCCACTGCAGATTAAATAATAAAGCCTTATATCTTGTAAGATGAGCAAAATGACGATCATATGATATTTTACATTGAGACTAGCATGCATTTTTTTTCCTGACTTCACTGGAGGGAGAACGTCCTGTATCATTAATTTTCCCCCCCTCTAACTGTGCTACTTAGCTGTGCTTATAATTAGGGTCATCCTTTCAGCCATGATAGCTCAACTCATTAATGCACAATTTGAGAAAGATAATTAAAAATATAGGAAGGGATATGAAACTACCATTTCTGAGGCTCCTTAGTGCTCTAAGATGCTGACCCTGGGAACTGCCCGTTTTTAGTTTGATAGCATTCGTGGCTCAAGGTTTTTAAGATGATTTTGCTCTTTGCTTGGTACGTTTTGGTTAACTCTCTGTGGGAGCAAGTGGGATAGCTAGAGACAGAGCTTATCCTTCCTGATCCCTCTATGGATCATATTATAGGAAACAAGCTTTCACATGCATCTCTCCAGCTGGAAGAGGAATCATCAGGTCTGGGCCACCTATGAGGTAGGTTGATGTGGCTGCTTCAAGAAGTGGCTGGGGGAGGTGGTGAAAATGCCAAGGTATGCCCCAAAGTATGCCAAGGTATACCCTGCAACCGGCACCTGTCTGCCACCTGCTTGGTTGCTCCGCCCTGCCACAGCCCCATCCTACTTTCATTCAGTCTCCAAGGCAAGTGAGTGAAAGATGATGGGGGAAGTGGCTTGCCTTCTCCTCCCCGTCTCCTCCGCCTTGGCCACTTCTTCAAAGGAGATCATGCGGCGACGATTGTTGTGTCAAGCGCTGCTTTGGTTTTGGCCAGGGAACCATGTACGCAAATAGCTGTGGTGCATATGATTTCCCCATCCGACTCATCAGCCAGAGCTTCACATGTATAGCTCCCATGAGATAACCTGAATAATTTCCATCCCATTTTGGGGACCCAGAGGAGGGGAAAGGATTAAACCTTTCCTCACTCATTCTCTCGGCCAAACAGCTGATTTTGCACCATTCAGAGTATCCAACCTACATGGATGCAAACCTCTGTACCTCCACACTGAGTACAACCTGGCTCCATTAAGGCCAATGGAAGCATTAGTGGGAGCCAAATTGTGTCTATTACATTTGCCTTTCCCAGTGCCGTAAGACTCACTGTTTCTAATTTCACTGAAACTTCACTGAAGTTTCTTTCATAATCCCAGATATTTTACCTGGACGGTCAAAGTCAGATTGCATTTAGCAGCCACCCTGAAGTTTCAAGAAGGATTTTTTTTTGCCCTTGTCACACTGGGAAGGTCAGGAAAAGATAGACTGAGGGTCCCTCAGTGAGGGAATAACTGGTATGGTATAAAAAAGCTTTGCAACAATTATAGATTGACTTAGCTGGGTTGGGGAATCCCCACACTGCTTAGTCACACAAGTTCAGACCTTTGTCCCAAGGTTCAGAAGCTTCCTGGCTTTGCTATAATTACCTAGAACTTTTTTTAAAAAAAACCCATTGGGATTAATTGTTTGCCTCTGTTTGAGTTGCAATTAGCATTCAGGACTTGGACACCATGTAGACGAAAGTATAAGGTAATATGGTACAGTGCACTGTACATTGCAAGTCTGTTTAGAACACTTGGAGGAAAACGTTTTTGTTTTTTTTTTCCTTACCATTCTCTGAAGATGTTCACATTTGCTGATCCAGTTCAAAATAGAGTTCAGGGGAGTTTGTCCACCATGAAAAATTAGTGATACATATTTACTCAGCTTAGAATTTCTCCTGTTTCACTCAAATTCACTTTGATTTTGCAGTGACATCCCAACAAAGCGCAGGACCTTTATGAAAAATGTCACTACTATGAACACTTTTCTGGACTGTCTCAATATTATTTTCACATTTCACTTGAAGTGGAACCTCCAGATGCAAATTTTGTATTAGATTAAATGTTGATGGCAACTCTACCTCTTTCGCTTTATTGCAAACTTGCAATACAGATGGTGGTTAAATGAACATGCTATTCTATGACTTCACTCTGCATCTATTTTCCAATGGTGTTGGAAAATTCCAACTGGAATTCCAGTCATGGAGGGGGAGACAAATCAAGATGAAGCATAATGTGATTGGCTCAAAATTCTCAAACTTTGTTGAACATTGTCAACTTTGGGACATATTGTCTCAAACTTTGCACAGTTCCCATTCATTTCAGTGGCCCAAAGATTACCTTTTACCCCCAAGTACTATTAACTGTATATTTGCTGGAGGGCACCACCCTTTAATATTGCAAAGGGACTGGCAGAGCCGTAGCTCAGTGGTAGAGGGCGCATTTTGCATGCCAGCCTCTGACATCTCAGCTGAAATGGTCACAAGTAGCAGATGCATATGATTGCCCCTCTTCCATTCTTACAATGCTTTTCTGGTTTACTCTGCCATGCTCCTGAATTCCAGTTTAACTAGCAGAAATTATAAAACTTTGGAATTGAAACATGCAGTTTGCCTGAGCTTTTCATGCCTTCAGTTTATATGCTTCTTTTCCTTCTTCTATGTGTTGTTTGAGCAAAGTGTAGGACTTCATGTGAGAATTAGTAAAACACTGCAAAAAAAATGTTGGTGTGATTGGCCATACAGTTGTTCCACGATCATTTTTGCTGCCTTTAACTGATTCACAGAGCAATCCTGTGTAACTCTTGCACCAGTGTAACAGTAGATCCACCAGTGTAAGTCCACTTATGCCAATGTAACTTGCCATACGCTGACGGACGCCAGCGTAACCCAACTCGGATGCTGTGCATGCACAGTTCGGACACAGGGTGGATGCCAGCGCAACTCCGCCAGTGCAGGAAGTATTCCAGGGGGATTTGGACACCCCTGGAATGCACACTGTGTCAGCGTAGTTGCACTGGCATCTGTCCTGTGTCTGAACTGCGCATGCGTGGCAGCCGAGATGGGTTATGCTGGTGTCCATTCTGCATCCGTCGGCATACGGCAGGTTACACTGGCATAAGTGCACTTACACCAGTGGATCTACTGTTACACCGGTGCAAGAGTTACACAGGATTGCGCTGTCATGCATATACTTCTGCACCTTGCTAAAATATCACACCAACAGCCCAATCCTAACTAAATTCCCACACAGTGATGCAGTAACACCAGAACAGCTTCTGCTGTATCCTGCAAGGGACCCTTGGTCACTTCCTTCTCGGGGTAAGGGAACATTGGGTAACCCCCAGCAGCTGCCATGGGTCAACTCGGACCTGCACCAGCTCGATTGCTGGCACAAGTCTGAGTTCATCTGTGAAGGCGGATCAGGCCCAGGAAGGGGGTCATGATTCAGCATGCACTGCCACTGAACCCGTCCCTTCCTGGACCCAATCCACCCCACCCTGTTCAACCCCCTCCAAATCCCTTCACCAACCTACCTGCACCTGTATGCATCCTGTGTCCATCTTCACGTAAACCTGGCTGTTCGTGGCCGGTGGTCGCGGCCAGGCCACGTGCAAAGAGAGATACCTCTTTGTGGGAAAGAGAGATACCTCTTTGTATTCAAGGCAGGCCTTTAGTGGTTTCTAGAATATACATGTTCTATAACACCCAGAAATGCCAACATTCCTTTGGATTTCACCAGTGGATGAGGAACTCTGCAGGCTGGTCCCACTGGAGTCCTCAGAGCAAGCTGAAAGGAAATTGTTGCAAACTTTTGTTTGCCCAGTTCCTATTCCAGATGTATGATGCTTTCTTTTCCCTATTGCATTTCCTATATGTAAGCTTTCTCTTGCTTCTGCATTTCAACAAAATCTTACTCTTTCTAACAGATATTGTGCTCTGACTCTCCTTGGTTACCCTCTGAACCTGGGAAAAGCAGAGTCTGGCTAGGCAAGGCCAGCCTCTGGATTTAAAGATATTATGGCAAATTGCATGTGCACAGAATTGTCAAAAGGCCAGTCAATGTGGAACTCCCAAATGTAGGGAGAAATTTGGATGAGGGGAACTTCAGAAGCATCCCTGGCAAATCACTGCCAGTTAGACTAGACTGCACTAGGCCAACGATCTGACTCATACATTTGTAAAGTTTTGACGTTTCGAATCCAACGGAGAAACTGACTGAAGTGTCGAACGTGGTAGGATGTGCATGAATGCCCCGATCCTGAAATTTGGTTTCATACAGAGCTCCTCCACATGCAAGAGCTTCCTAATTAACTGGACTGAAGGGCAGCTCAATGCAGACAAAAGATTGTGGATGGAAATTTTTAACATCGCTTCTTAAATGGGCACATGCACTCCTCAGATGAGGATAGATGGCACAGTGGTGGTCCTTGGCAGACAATTAGTGGTATGTAATAATCTATAGCTGAGCTAAACAAGAAGAAATGGAAAACTCATTAAGGGTCAATAGGAAGCACTGTGTGAAAGAGAGAGGTGTGAGCGAATAACAAATGATAAGAATAATTCAAAATCGGTTAATACCCCCCAGATGCCTGATCATCAAATTACATGTTCTGTTTGGCTGACTCAAATAGAATGCCATCATAAACATTTTCGGAAGAAATTAATTAGGATATATGCATTGCTCAGAGTGTGGCCTGATTTCAGTGAGGGTAATGGAAGGAAGCCAGAGCTCAAATAACACCTAGTATTTATACAGTGCTTTAGAATGTTATAATATATAAGTAAAGGTAAAGGTGACCCCTGACAATTAAGTCCAGTCGTGTCCGACTCTAGGATGTGGTGCTTATCCCCATTTCGAAGCCGAAGAGCCAGCGTTGTCCGAAGACGCCTCCGTGGTCATGTGGCCGGCATGACTCTCCTTGCCACAGTGCGTAGCATGTGGCTAGAACACGGAGCACTGTTTACCTTTCCGCAAGCGGTACCTATTTATCTACTCGCATTAACATGCTTTGGAACTGCTAGGTTGGTAGGAGCTGGCCAAGTAAGGAGAGCTCACCCCGTCGCGGATTCGAACTGCCGACCTTTCGATCGACAGCTCATGGTTCAGCGGTTTAACCCACTGCGCCACCCGCTGCCCGAGAGAATATATATATATTCCCCTCCCAACAGGACGGTGCTCAAGTCAGCTAACAACTTATTAAAAAGAATGCAATAAGATACAATAGAAATAAACTCAAATAAACACACACATCAATGACCATCACAAGTACTTTTAGTAATCCACTGCCCTTCTGCTGTTTTCATAACTTCCTTCCTCTGATCTGTGCCCTCTATTTTCTATCTGAAAAAAGCAGCAGGATCTGCAAATGGAAATGGAGGTGCAGATGCACTTGTGCATTATCAGCAAGAATTTGATGTGGAGGTAGAGGGAGATCAGTGCAGGGGCCCAGCAGTGCTATTTACATTAGACAAATGCACACGTGATGCCCCAACTGCGCAAGAGGCATATAGCCTAGCTTGGTCCTTCGAAGTGATCCTAAGACACGGTTCCACTGGGATTACAAGTGGGGGGCTCACATAATGCAATGCTCCTCTGTACACACACATGCCCACATGCCCTGCCCATAGAAATCTAGTATATCAGGGAGAAGGGATCTTGCATTTTTATGTGGATGATTATTTTTTAATGGCGGAGTACTCCATCATCTCCAAGAAGCAGTCGTGTGTACAATTCTCTATCAGTGTATACTAACCAACGGTGTGAATGGTTGCCTCCAGCAGAAGCAGAGCTACAAGCTATCTTGCTACTTGGTGGCAATTTGTTGACAGTGTCTTTTTTTTTAACCTAAGCAACTCCCCTTTCACTTCCTGCTTCTGTTCTTCTGGTGGTGTAAAATTGTAGCCACTTCTGCTTAAGGGGTAAAAAAAAGTGTAGCATTGCTTGCAGCCTGTTTTTGCAATACAGTACAGGTCTTAGCAAAAAAAAAAAAAATGCAACTCTGCTAAGTGTAGGTCTGACTCATTTCCTCAGATCTTTTAACAAACAGAGTCTGCACCTGAAATGATACAACCGAAGCACCTATACTGCTAACCTGACAGTTTTACTGCAGAACTAGTAATGGTTGACAACTCTGTTTACAGTCTGTGTGTGGTGGGGCTGCCAGTGCCCATAGCCATTAACCCAACCCTGCTTGTCTTTCTGCCACCACTGAGATAAATTTCTATTGTGAACAACCCCCCCTAAACACTACGCCATGTTTCCTGATTACTAATAAACATTTATAAAGTGTAAACGATCACAGCATGTTACAAACACCATCCAGATCACTTCTCTGCCACCAGGCATGGATGGTTTCAGCGAATGTGTTCTCAGCAACAAAAAATATGTAACCAAAAATAAAATTGTTTTGGGTAAACAACAGCTTTACCCCTATTTTGATCAAAAGCAGATTGACGATAAAGGGCATTAGGATCCTGTTTCAAAAAAAGGAGAAAGGAATATGCTGTGTTTTAAAATGGGAGTAAATGAGGTGCTGCTACAGATTATGTCAATTGTGTAGTTTTGCCCTGTGCATATCCACGCACGCATGTGCACATGCACACACACACACACACACACACACACACACACTTTTTAACAAGAACACACAGCAGTTTGGATTTAATAGGTAAAAAAAACCATGGGTTTAAAACTTTTTTTCCTTCTTTTTTTTAGCATTGAAACAGTGGATCCTCGTGGATCTGGGACCCTCCAGCAAACAGCTGCTGGGAGGGATGCTGTGCTGGGATGAACAGGGAAGTTCCCCCCCCCCATGCTAACCATAAGAGAACCACCATTTTAAAGAGATGCTTTTTTTGCCCCAGTAGCTCGGCTAATAATCTCCCCCATTTGTTAGGGTCAATTCATTTCAGAATGACTAAATGGACATGATGCTGCAGTCCATTTGTATCTATTTCTAGTCTATTTCTGAAAATGAATTCACATGCCTAATTTTAGTGGGTGTTAGCTGCCTCAAGACCTCTGACTGACAGTTGGGGTGTAATGCATAAAAAAAAGGCCCTTGAAGAGCTCAGCCCCAGAGCCTACACATAATTCGCTTCATTTTCTGCATATGCGACCACCTGCTGAGAGACACACACCCTGCATATAGGTTGGCAATCCAGCCTCAAAGGTTTGTTCATGCTTATACAGTGAATGCCTCAAGAGTTTTCTTCAGCCATTCATCCACAGATAACAAACATTAAGGATTGATTACCATAATTAAGTGTCAGCATTCAACCCAGTCTTTGGAGAAGCATTTATCACCCAACTTTGAGTAATTTGTTCAAATAAAACGGCATCTTTTGGTGTTTGTTCAAATAAAACGGCTTTTCCTCTCTGTTTCAATAAAAGAAATCAAATCAAATTGCATTCAGTTGAAATCCTTCTTGAAGTTACTGCTAGCTTCATAACCATACTCAATCCACTTTACAGATAATATTAAGTGGACTTGCTTGCTTGAGATGATGATGGAATGTGGATTTCCATATGAATGAACTGGATGGTGTTCTCAACTTTTTACGATATGTTTTTTTCCATACATGTAGCCTATAAATATATATTTGGAAAATATGTTTCTGTACTGTAGACACAATAAGATATGAGAGATCATTTTTCCCACTTAAAGAAAAAAAAAACATTCTTGCGTAGTATACACAAAGATAAAGTGTTCCTTCTGCAGCCAATGGATCACAAGCAAGGTTTTCTAATCCATCCTACTTTAGCCCACATTGTTGGGGCTGGTAGTCATCAGTGCTTGAGATGGTGTAAAGTAAGTTACCTTACTTTTCCTCCCCACCCCCCCATTGCTGTGATTACATGATAATGCCTGACATTTAAAAAAAATCACCATGTGGTGACATTTCCCTTTATATCCATTTATTGAGATGCCCAACCCTATGCAAATCCCTGCACAGCAGTGCAGTTGCGCCAATGTAGCACCTGCTGTACCCTGCAGGGGAGTTTTGACCTGTGGAGGCCTCCTTAGGGTAAGGGAACATTTGTTTCCATTGCCCAACTTGGCCCACTGCATCTACTTGGACTTGCACCAGCTATATCACTGGTGCAAGTCCACGTGTGCCCGGGTTGGGGGATTGAGGCCAAGGAGGGAGATTGGATATTGGCATCCGCATGTGCTGCTGTCGATACAGCCCCTTTCTGACCCCAATCTGCTCCTCCCCTCCTCACTCTGTTTTGCCCCCTACTCACTTCTCTCCCACCCCCTGCACTAACTTACTGGTGCAGGTGGGCCCGGCCACTCGTTGCTTGCAGTGGCATGTTTTGTGACAGCCGTGAAGGGCCTTATGCTGCTGGAATGAGTGTTTTGGTGGCATAAGGCCCAAATAGGATTGGGCCATAACCCTCTTATAGGAACATTAATTCTTGGTCTCATTAGTCCAACACAAGACCATCTTGCATTCTCCTGGCTCCCCTATCCTTGCCAAAGTGATAGACACGAATCTGTACAAAGACACCATTAACAAGTCTTTCACAAAATACAGGGAGCACAACCCAAGGCTGCATGAAGACTTGATATTTACAACAACAACGTAAGAACATAAGAAGAGCCCTGCTGGATCAGGCCTGGTCAACAACAACAACAACAACAACAACAACAACAACAACAACAACAATATACAGTATTTATATACTGCCTTTCTTGGTCACTGGATTTTTCCTCTGATTTTAATCCAAGGCGGTTTACATGGGCATGCTTTCCCAAACCCCCTAATGGTTTTTTTTACAATCATATATAAATGTTCGATCTTTCATGAACAACTGCATTCCAGATGGT
This sequence comes from Plestiodon gilberti rubricaudatus, assembly GCA_026170595.1. Lineage (NCBI taxonomy): Eukaryota > Metazoa > Chordata > Lepidosauria > Squamata > Scincidae > Plestiodon > Plestiodon gilberti. The sequence continues at coordinate 11,850,256 of JANXHW010000001.1, forward strand.
ATCCTTTGCAGTCTGGCCTCTCCCTCGCCGTTGCCTCCCACACTTGGCCAATGCAGCTGGTAGCTCTTAATCTCTCTTCACAGAGGCTTTTTACAGCTTTTTGTCAACGTCGTGTCTCGAACTGGCCATTCACCGATCTTCAGGCTTATGAGGCGGCAACTCTACCAATGGAGCCAGACCTCCTGCACTTATGAATACTTACAGTGCATCAAGCTTGTGGTCCATAGCTCAATACAGTTAACACTGACTGGCATTCGCTCTCCAGGGTTCAAATTAGGGGTCTTTCCCACCTCTATCAGAGAGGCATCAAGGGTTGGACCTGGAATGTTCTGTACACAAAGCATATGTTGTTCTGCCACTGAGCTAGTCCCTAGTTCTCCTTCACTTCTTAGCTCGTCCCAAACTATATTAATAATACAGCTAACAGATTACCACACAATGCAATCAAATGGGGGAAAGAGGCCCCGATTACTCAACAGAATTCCAATGTCATGCTGATTTGCATCTCTCTAGGATTCCCTAGGCTGATGCTGCTGTGCAGTGTAATTTATGCCAAGAGGCTAGTGTGTCTCAGAGTGCGCCAACCCACTGTCTCTTTTGTGTTCTTCTTATAAAGATTGCAAAGACATCAGAATTGTTCCTGAAAGATAATATTATTATATTATAATGTGATCAAAATCAAGTACTGTATGCAAACTTTTTGTTCTTCCCCTTTACAAAGACAGCATTATCAATGGCTTCTTATCTTAACTGCTGAGGGCTGTTTACAGAAGCAACCTATATGAGGAGGCACTGCAGAATCATCACTTCAGCATATTTGGGACAAAACCACCATTGCTAGAGGAAGGGCATGCCCCATTTCTTTCATATTGATGATGTGAATCGTCATAATCAGCTCTTACAAACTAATCTCTCCATATGAAACTAAACAATAGACTTGACACTTAGGTAACATACCGTACCTTTTCAGAGCCAGGATGGCTCCCATGCTTGGTTTATCCAGAATACTGTATACGTGAAGGTATTTTGGATGTTTTGCCCAGACAATGCTGCATTGGTTACCTGGTAGCTTCCAGATTCAATTCAAACTGGGACTCTGGAGTATTGCTCTCCAAAGCTCTGAACGTTAGAGGTCAATAAAGAATGCTCACATTAACATCTTCAACTGTGCATGTGCCTCCTTCTCATTTCTAAGTTTGACTGATGTCTGCTGCCTAGTGAATTAGCCGCTATTTCTTTAAATGTTGGTTATAGAGAGATTCTGTTAACATCTTGCTGACTCTTGGCTTGATATGTGAAGATATTCATGGCCAATGAATGAAACGTTATGCTGTTTTAAGATCTTTTTTTGTAAAAATACATATTTTATTACCTTCAATCCTGTGGATATGATTCAACCCTTTCCCTTGACAAGTACTCCAGCTCCGCCGGCACGATCCCAATCCTGGCTGCATGTAGCGGTCGCCTTAGGTGCGCCTTCTAGACAGGATTGCTCAAGTTATATCTTTGAAGAATTGTTTGACTATAGTTACTACTGGCTATGTGGCTGGTTTCAAGAACTGTGCATGTCTCAGTAAATCAGTCTTGAATGATACAAGCACAATAAATATGTTATAATATATGCTGCAAAATGTTTATATAAATAGTACAGAGTAGTACGTATAACTATAGCAGTAACAATGTTAGTAGTGGCACTACGGTAAATGTAGCAGTATTTTCTAAAATGCCACAAGGTTGGGGATTTTTGTTCCTACAGACGAACACAGCAACTGTTCTGCAACTTTAGGAAGACTTCATGAACGTCACACTCCATTTGATTTTGATGGAGATGGGCTGATTGACTCTGTAGATTAGAAAGTGCCATCATGAAAAAGTATCATCAGTAATGATCAGCTTGATCAGAATATCTTTGCTTGCAAATTAAATTTTAAGAGTTTGGCTCTTAAGAACTCTGTTCCAAAGTTCTGCACTTCCCTGCTTCAGTTCCTCTTTCCTGCTACAGCTTCTTGGGTTTCCCAAAAATCTACTTCTGAAGGCTCGTAATCCAGTGTGCAATGTGGTGTGTGGGACTCTAACTGGGAAAAAATAAGAAGAAATCTGAGTGAGATCCACTAGGTTGTTGCCCATAGGGCTTCTAGGGGCCATCTGACCTGGATGCACCCCACTCCCCACCCTGATCATCCCTGATTCTCCCTCTCCTGCCCACGGACTGCTCCTGCCACCACTCCTTACATAAGAACGTAAGAACATAAGAAGAGCCCTGCTGGATCAGGCCAAAGGCCCATCTAGTCCAGCTTCCTGTATCACACAGTGGCCCCACCAGATGCCTCAGGGGGCACACAAGACAACAAGATACCTGTGTCCAGTTGCCACTCCCTTGCACCTGGCATTCAGAGATAGCCTATTACTAAGACCAGGAGGTTGCTTTTCCCCATCATGGCTTGTAAGCTGTGATGGACTTTTCCTCCATAAATCTGTCCAATCCCCTTTTAAAGGCATCCAGGCCAGGTGCCATCACCACCTCCTGTGGCAAGGAGTTCCACAGATGAATTACACGCTGGGTAAAGAAATATTTTCTTTTGTCTGTTTTAATACTCCCTCCACTCAATTTTAGTGGAAGTCCCCTAGTTCTAGTGTTGTGTGACAAGGAAAAGAATTTCCCTCTGTCCACTCTCTCCATCCCATGCATAATTTTATACGTCTCAATCATGTCCCCCCTCAGCCGCCTTTTTTCTAGACTGAAGAGCCCCAAACGCTGTAGCCTTTCCTCATAAGGGAGATGCCCGAGCCCACTAATCATTTTGGTCGCTCTCCTCTGCACCTTTTTCTGTTCAACTACTGTATATCCTTTTTGAGATGCGGCGACCAGAACTGGTCACAATACTCCAGATGCGGCCTTACCATCGATTTGTACAACGGCATAATGATATTGGCCGTCTTATTCTCAATCCCTTTTTTAATGATCCCAAGCATAGTGCCCAGGAGCTGATGAAGCATGCATGGGTCTCACAGCACATGACAGTGGTGCTCTTTTTACAACACTGTAAGAGGACATCCAGTCACTGGTGTCGCTGCAGGGGGGGCGCAGCTCTAAGTTCCGCCGGGGTCAGACCCTCCGTTGCACAAAGCGGCCCCGCCCCCTCGCCTTCGGAACAATTCAAGGCGGTGAAAGCAACGTGCAGTGCTTAGAGCTCCGCCCCCCCTGCAGCAACGCCAGTGCATCTAGTGGTGGATCGCAAGACCACTGTAAGCCCCCAATAAGGTTGGTCTGCTAGTTATGTAATACAGCGACACCTATTAGCATCATATTTAATTATGTGCAAAAAAATTCCAGTTTAAATAAGTAGACATGTTTTAAGATGGTAGAGGTTGAAAATCTGAATATCTGGTTGTGTTGGCTTGTTTCTTACATTTTATTTGTGAGGTTCTTTGTTAATTTGGTTTTATTTTGAATCCTTGATTGTTTTACTGCATAATTAGCTTTTGTATCTTTTTGGAATAGAAATTATCAAATAAAATACATGAGAAAATAGGAAGAATCTGTGGTGTTTACTGTGGAGGAGGACGGGGGGGGAAGTAGGCAATATAAAGAAGCACATCTGGCAGTTTTTGGAAATGGGGGAAGAATGCAGAAAGGGAACCTCATGAGAAAAGCTGGTTTTGCTTACTGCCAGAGTATCCAAGGCTGTCCCAGCTCACAATGTACTAGCAGTGGTGTCATAACACCACCCTTGCCTGGGGGCCGCAGGCCGCAATGACACCGTCTGGAGGAAGCCATGCCCCCGGGGGTGACGTCAGCCAGAAGTCACACCCCCCAGGTGACGTCATTGGCCTGTAACTGGCCGAAAATGTCATTTCGGGGTGGGCGGAATGGCAGGAAACACCTCCCCCGCCCTCCAGAAGCCTTGGCTCGCAGCCACCGCAGAAGCCATCAATGCCGCAAAAACGTGCTGCCGCCCCCGCCACCAATTTGCCACCCTTAGCGGCGGTCGTGCCCCCACCCAGCGTGCTGCCCAGGAGCGAGCCACCCCCCGCCTGCCCCATTCCTACACCACTGAGCACTAGCTTGGTTGAGTAGTGTCAGGGGTCAGTAGCAAAACGCATTCGTTGGACTGACAGATTCCAAAGATTCCATTGATTGGAGTCAGACAGCAGTATATGCAGGACTTTGGAGAGATCATATTGCTACAATTGACAGAGCCACACTACATGTTAGCCGAAATGTATCATTAGCCCTATGTGTGTTTATTTTTAGGCTAAAAAGCAGCTGCAGGGGAGGGGAGAGTATCAGAATCAGGACCATGGAATGCAAGGAGGCTGTATGTAATCCATCCCCTTTGTATCACAGTCAAAATAAACCCATTAGTATCAATAGATGCTTCCCTCTATTGATCGAAACGTCAGGGGCATGTCTTTCATTGGGACTGAAGTGTGAGGGGAAAGGGCTAAATGTCCCCTCCCCACACTCCATGGCCCTAGCCTAAACAAAAATAAACACTCACAAAGCTAATGACACATTGTTTGGCCCACAGTCAGAACCCTTTGGAGTTCTTGAATAGTGGATCAGACCAGCTGACTCCCCACAAATAGTTGTGAACTGGTCAAAGGGGAAGAGCCTGTGGGTCGGTCTGGGGCATTTTCAGGTGTATCCTCATCTGTCGCATGCCCTTACCCGCAGGTAAATAGTACATCAATGTTCAGGAAGCAAGAGAAGACTTTTCTGATCACCAAGCTTTTAGTAGTTCTTTATAATTTCTAGTGATGCTTGATTTTATTGTCTCATTACTTCAGATGAAACTTTAAATTTATGTCATTTAAATTGCTTTGATTTCCTCTGCTTTTAACTTCATAAGATGTTGATTACCAGTTGTCTTACTGCTCTTTGTCATTTTCTAGATTTGTTTTAATCTGTCGTGCTTCTTTGAATCCCATTTTAATAGAAAAGTAGCCTATAAACAATTCAATTTTTAAGTGATTGGGTAGCTTCCAAGTGCACTACCTTTTTTCCCTGCCTGCATATTCCTAAAGCATTGATTATTTTTATTTTAACATGTTTTGCTATGATAAAAATAATCAATATTACTCTAGATTGTTCAGTCACTCAAATAGTATTTTGTTCTTTTTTACTTTCTGCTTGGGGAGTGCAGAGGTCACAACCAAGCTGGCATACCTATGGCCTGATACTTGGACAGTGACTATAAGGAAGAGAGGATTTAGGAATATGCAGGCAGGGAAAAAAGTACTGTACTGCCTCATGCCCTCACGAGATTTGGGTGCTGCCATCTTGGATCTCGCGAGATTTTGTGAGATCCAAGATGGCCGCCACCAGTATAAAAGGTAAGTTTTAAACCTTTTAAAAGCCCCAAAAGTGGCAGTGGTGGCTGTGGAGGCTTGCACCGGCCCAGAAACGTTCCAGGACAAATCCGGGACATGAGCTCGGGTTACTGGACTGTCCCGGAATTTCCGGTACGGATGGTAAGCATACACTTAATCATCGGGTGCCGCAAACATGTTTTCCAGCACATTTGCGACACAGACCGGTAGAGTCATCACTCCGCTGCTCTAAAATTAGACAGAATTGCACTGTAAGAGTTTAGCCAATCAAAAGGCTCATGTTGCCAGAAGCGTAACAAGGGTGGAGCGAAGGCAAGTAGTTCTGCAAGACTCCGTTACACTGGAGTCAGCGGCCCCTCCCCCTTGCTGTTGGAGCCATTCTGGCAGCAAAGGCAACACGCAGGACACTCCCCTGTTGCTGCTGGAATGGCTCCAACAGCAAGGGGAAGGGGCCGCTGACTCCAGTGTAACGGAGTCTTGCAGAACTACTTGCCTTCGCTCCACCCTTGTTTCACCTCTGCATGTTGCTTCTTCAGTGTGAAGAAATGAGTTCTGGTTTTCTTTGATATGCCCCTTTTCTAAAAAGAAAATGGCAGCCCCATGCTTCCTTGTAATGGGCAAAAGAAATTTGCAGATGCTGCTGGCACTTGGATGAGAGAAGGACAAGACAGTTTGCCATAAATTCCTGTTCCTTCCATTCATTTTCAACCTGTGCATTACCACTTAGCATGTGCATATTGATAAGCACTGCAGAAAGGCAATTGTGAACATATCATTACATCAAGATTCTTTTCACTGATGCCTTTTCACTGATGCCCTGTTTCATGGGTCAAATACTACACAAAAATAAATACACACAATCACAAGTGATTTTATCACAGTGCCCCTGCACATTGGTAAAAAAAATGTACAAAGAATCTTGATGCAGATATGCACCTGTTTTTTGTTTTGTTTTGTCTTACCAATGCAAGGAGGAGGGAGATGCAAATGAACTAAAAGAATTGAAAGCTTCAGCAAACTGTGCATGAAGAGTAGGCTGTACAAGATTCAGAAATGACTAATGGAACAATAGAGAATTCCTAGTTCGTCAGTTCCACTTCAGAAATGAGAGCAAATTAGTACTCCAAAATTCAGGGAGGGACTTGGATGAGGAAAATGTTGGAAACCTCCCTTCTGTGTCGGTGAACACATCTACTTACTCTGTATTCCAATACTGCATTATCATTTCACTGCCATTTTCCTGAGGCTGCTGAAAATATAAATGTCCCCTTACTCTGAGGAGACCCCCAGCCCACTCTTCTCCAGCACAGGATACAGCGTGGGCCTGCACCAGTGCTGGATAGGATTGTGCTGCCTGGACCAGTTACCAGTGACTTTGGACCAGTTACCGTTCCTCAACCTGACCTACCTCAGAGGGGTAGAGGTATGAAAAATGGAGGAAGACCTAGGTATGCTGCTTGAAGAAAGGGCAAGATAAAGAAGTAATTAATTAATAGCCCAATCCTAACTAAACACCCCCAACTATGCAGCTGCACCCAAGATGCACGTGCTGCATCCTATGGTGGAGGGCAATCATGGAGGTCTCCGCATGGTAAGGTACCTTTCATTCCCTGGCCCCCTTAATGGGTCTTCTCAGATTTTTGGCACAGAACTGAGGAGAGTAAGGGAGAGGGAAAAGGAGAGGGAATGGGGATAGGATCCTGGTGCACACTGGTTACACTGGAGTCAGCCCTCTTCCTAGCCCTGTACAGTCTCCCACCGACCGCTCCCCCCTCAGACACTCCCCTGTTCCTCCCTTGCCCTGTTCCTCCCATCCCCATCGGTTTATCTGCACTCCCGTAGGTAGCTGGCTGTGGCAGTGGGCCACCGACACCACCACCGTTTGTGATAGCAGTTCCGAAATGGCCACTGGGGGGGTACGCTGCACAAAGCGCTGTATGGTGATTTACAACAGCAGAATCTCTGTTTGACAGCACAATCCTAACCAGCTTTCCAGTGCCATTGTAGCTGCAGTGCAGCCCCGGGGTAAGGGAACAAATGTTCCCGCACCTTGAAGAAGCCTCCATTACTGCCCCTGCATTGCAAAATGCAGTGTGCACCCTGTTGGCATAACTACACTGGCGCAGGAAAGTTGGTTAGGATTGCGCTGTGACTGTTGTGTAAGCCTTACTAAGGATTGGGCTGTTAAAATAAATCAATATTAATGCAAAACTTGCAAGTGTTAACAAAAGTCTTAAATAAATGCATTGGCAGGGTAAGTGAAGGCATTACAAGAGAAACTGCCCAGGTTACAAAAAGTGAGGCAATCATTTCCACAGGAACTGAGTTGCTGGACGATACTTTCCTTTATAAAGTACCTCATATATAATCGTAAGGAAGTATACTGTATTTACTGTGCTCTGTGTTTCTTTTGAAGTGAATGAGGAAGCTGAATGAAAGCCAAACTCTTAACCTTTCTTCTGAAGAACATGAAGGAGGGGGGGAAATTAACATTTTTTGGCAAAAAAAAAACCTTACAAAAACACACCAACACAAGCAGCATGATCCTCACAGTTAGTTGCACTATGAAGCACCTCATTAAAGATGATGAGTCTTGTATAGACAGTGAGATTTAGAAATGGGGAGATTTAATACAAGAAACGTCTGTTGACACAAATGCCAAGAAGCTGGGCTTGGAAAAATCTGTGAAGTGTTTGTGTACCTGCAAAAAATATAAGATCTCTGCTAGTTCTCATGACCCCTTCATGGATCATTGCCTTGTCGTGGCGAAGGGGCTTGCGTAACTCAATGAAGCCATGAGCTATGCCGTGCAGGGACACCCAAGACGGACAGGTCGTAGCAGAGAGTTCTGACTAAAAGTGATCCACTGGAGAAGGAAATGGCAACCCACTCCAGTAACCTTGCCAAGAAAATCCCATGAACAGTTCCAAAAGGCTACAAGATATGACGCCGGAAGATGAGCCCCTCAGGTCGGAAGGTGTCCAATATGCTACTGAGGAAGAGCGGAGGACTATTCCAAGTAGACCCAGAAAGAGTGAAGCGGCTGGGCCAAAGCCAATAGGACGTCCAGCTGTGGATGTGTCTGAGGTTGAAAGGAAAATCCAATGCTGCAAGGAGCAATATTGCTTAGGAACATGGAATGTGAGGTCTATGAATCAAGGCAAGCTGGATGTGGTCAAAGATGAGATGATAAGATTGAACATTGACATCTTGGGAATCAGCGAACTAAAATGGACGGGCATGGGCGAATTTAATTCAGGTGACCATCATATCTACTACTGTGGGCATGAATCCCTTAGAAGAAATGGAGTAGCCCTCATAGTCAATAAAAGAGTGGGAAAGGCAGTACTGGGATGCAACCTCAAAAACGACAGAATGATTTCAGTTCGAATCCAAGGCAAACCATTCAACATTACAGTAATCCAAGTGTATGCCCCAACCACTGATGCCGAAGAAGATGAAGTTGACCAGTTCTATGAAGACCTACAACACCTTCTAGAACTAGCACCCAAAAAAGATGTCCTTTACATCATAGGAGACTGGAATGCTAAAGTAGGAAATGAAGAAATAAACGGAACAACAGGCAAGTTTGGCCTTGGAGCGCAAAATGAAGCAGGGCGAAGGCTAACGGAGTTCTGTCAAGAGAACACGCTGGTCATAGCAAACACTCTTTTCCAACAACACAAGAGGCGACTCTACACATGGACATCACCAGATGGTCAATACCGAAACCAGATAGATTATGTGCTTTGCAGCCAAAGATGGAGAAGCTCTATACAATCAGTAAAAACAAGACCTGGAGCTGACTGTGGTTCAGATCATGAGCTTCTTCTTGCAAAATTCAGGCTTAAATTGAAGAATGTAGGGAACACCACTAGACCAGTCAGATATGACCTAAACCATATCCCGTATGAGTATACAGTGGAGGTGAAGAATAGGTTTAGGGCATTAGACCTGGTAGACAGAGTGCCTGAAGAACTATGGACGGAAGTTCGTAACATTGTACAGGAGGCAGCAACTAAAACCATCCCAAAGAAAAAGAAATGCAAGAAAGCAAAGTGGCTGTCAGATGAGGCTTTACAAATAGCTGTGGAAAGAAGGAATGCGAAAAGCAAAGGTGAAAGGGAAAGATATAAACAACTGAATGCAGATTTCCAGAGAATAGCAAGGAGAGATAAGAAGGCCTTCTTAAATGAACAATGCAAGGAAATCGAGGAAAACAACAGAATGGGGAGGACTAGAGATCTCTTCAAGAAAATTGGAGATATCAAGGGAACATTTTGTGCAAAGATGGGCATGATAAAGGATAAAAAAGGCAGAGACCTGACAGAAGCAGAAGAGATTAAGAAGAGATGGCAAGAATACACAGAAGAACTATACAAGAAAGATCTTAATGTTCCTGATGACCACGCTGGTGTGGTCACTGACCCAGAGCCGGACATCCTAGAGAGCGAAGTCAAGTGGGCCTTAGATAGCATTACTAACAACAAAGCTAGCGGAGATGATAATATCCCAGCTGAGCTACTTAAAATCCTAAATGATGATGCTGTGAAAGTGCTGCACTCAATATGCCAACAAATTTGGAAAACTCAGCAGTGGCCAAAGGATTGGAAAAGGTCAGTTTACGTTCCAATTCCAAAGAAGGGCAGTGCCAAAGAGTGTTCAAACTATCGCACAATTGCACTCATTTCACATGCTAGCAAGGTTATGCTCAAAATTCTACAAGCTAGGCTTCAGCAGTACGTGGACCGAGAACTACCGGATGTACAAGCTGGGTTTCGAAGAGGCAGAGGAACTAGAGATCAAATTGCCAACATGCGCTGGATCATGGAGAAAGCACGAGAGTTCCAAAAAAACACCTACTTCTGCTTCATTGACTACGCAAAAGCCTTTGATTGTGTGGATCACAACAAACTGTGGCAAGTTCTTAAAGAGATGGGGATACCAGACCACCTTACCTGTCTCCTGAGAAACCTGTATGCGGGTCAAGAAGCAACAGTTCGAACCGGCCATGGAACAACTGATTGGTTCAAAATTGGGAAGGGAGTACGGCAAGGCTGTATATTGTCACCCTGCCTATTTAACTTATATGCAGAGTACATTATGAGAAATGCAGGGCTGAATGAATCGCAAGCCGGAATCAAGATTGCCGGGAGAAACATCAACAACCTCAGATATGCAGACGATACCACTCTAATGGCAGAAAGTGAAGAAGAACTAAAGAGCCTCTTGATGAGAGTGAAAGAGGAGAGTGCAAAAGTTGGCTTGAAACTCAACATTAATAAAACTAAGATCATGGCATCTGGTCCCATCAATTCCTGGCAAATAGAAGGGGCAGAAATGGAAGCAGTAACAGATTTTACTTTTTTGGGTTCCAAGATCACTGCAGACGGAGACAGCAGCCATGAAATTAAAAGACGCTTACTCCTTGGAAGGAAAGCTATGGCAAATTTAGATAGCATAATAAAAAGCAAAGATATCACCATACCAACAAAAGTTCGTATAGTCAGGGCGATGGTGTTCCCAGTAGCAATGTATGGTTGCGAGAGCTGGACCATAAGGAAGGCTGAGCGCCGAAGAATAGATGCTTTTGAACTGTGGTGCTGGAGAAGACTCCTGAGAGTCCCTTGGACTGCTAGGAGATCAAATCAGTCAATCCTAAATGAAGTCAACCCTGACTGTTCCCTGGAAGGACAGGTACTAAGGCTGAAACTCAAATATTTTGGCCACCTAATGCGAAGAGAGGACTCTCTGGAGAAGACTCTGATGCTGGGAAAGACTGAAGGCAAAAGGAGAAGGGGAAGGCCAAGGATGAGATGGTTAGACAGCATCACCGATGCAACGAACATGAAAATGAGCGAACTCAGGAAGATAGTGGAGGATAGGAAGGCCTGGCGGGATATGGTTCATGGGATCACGAAGGGTCGGACACGACTTAACGACTGAACAACAACAAGTTCTCATGATCCACAGCTTACTCCTACCTTCCGCCATGTTGAGGAAACCAAAATTATTTATGTATGTTCTGAGGTTTTCATGACCCGTACATATCATTGAATTAATAAAAGGAAGCATTTTCCAGGTTGATCTGGTCGTTTTATTTAGTTAACAAGAGATTGTCCTAACGTTTCGCTCCTAAACTATGAGGAGCATTATCAAAGGAACAGCAACTTGCTGTTCTTCTTAGTGCAAGATGTTAACAGTTGGGGGGTTAACTGCTGCCTTTTCCAAGTTCCTTATAGGCATATCACCATTTTATAATGAAGTTCCATAGCTGCCAAGATTTTCCCTATATAAAATGGGAAATTATTTGTTCCATTTCATTTTAGGATTCAGTGGACGCTTTATATCTGCGGATCTGGGATCCATAGATTGGAAATACTGTGGATCCCAGATCCGCAGGGTCCACCTTCAAAAAACTGTAAAATGGAAGAAAAAAGCCCCCCAAATCCTGGTTTGTACCTTTCCGTGGTGAAATGGCACCGTTTTCAAGCCTTAACGACCCACTTCCGGGTCGCACGAAGGTTCTTCCCGCCTCCCAGGCTTGCCCCAGAATGCATCCTGGGGCAAAGCTTTATAATTATTTACCAGGTATACACTGAGAGTCCACTGGATTAAAACATAAGTTTAATGTTCATGGTGAGTAAATATATTTAAGAATTTAAATGCTTCTTAAATATTGTGGCTCTCAAACATCTGAAGATTATCGTATGTGGCTCTTTCATTAGGCAAGTTTGGCCACCCCCCTGTTATATAAAAAGGGTTGTGGGAAACAGTTACAAAAATTATGGCAACAAAGAAATAAGATGCAGCTCCCCCATGTGTTAATGAGGGAAAACGGGCTAAACCTTCACATGTCAATTGCAATGCATACACACCACTGGCTACAAGTACGCAAGGCTCATTTGCTTTTTGGGCAAACTCTGAGCCATTTTCGTAATTTCAGCATCCTAAAAAAGTCTGCAAACATCAGGAAAACCCATGTGTTCATTTGCCTGTAGCAATAATTCACTGAACCCCTGACAATCTGTATGAGCTCTCAGAAACACAAATGTGGGGGAAACCCACTTCTGGAATCCTGCATTTTAGCTCTGACAACCAGCACCACAATTTCAATTACTGTGCAACCCAAGGCTACTTGTCACAATGAATGGTTGCTTAAATATGGCACTGCAGTCCAAGTGCAACTGTTAGACAAATGAGATTCTGGAATTCTTACTCTACAGCAGCTGTACTTGGAGCAACAAAAAGCATCTGTGATTTAGAAGAATTGGTCTGCAAAGTATGGTTTTACATTTTGCCTTTTAAACTTAAAATTGGGCCTGTTAAGGGGAAGAACTGAAGTTGACAATTTTTTTTTTACTTTACTTTGTGGGGAAAATGTATACACATAGTTTGACCATTATTAAATTCAAAAGAAAAGAAATGGAATGAAATACTATGATTCAGTTACTTTTGATTAATAGCCTCCATTTTTTTCATGACATTAAGGGAAGTGACATGTGTATCACATTTTATCCCACTCTTCTTCCAAGGAGGTCAGGGCACATTCAGGGTACATGGTAAATAAATACGAATGGTTCCCTCCCACACCCCACTTTATCCTCATAACAACCTGTGAGGAAGGTTAAACCCAGAGACCGAGACTGCTCCAAGGTCACATACGGTCCAATCCTAATAGGATGCTGCCAGAACTAGAATTCTGACAGTGGAATGCACTGAACGGCCATCACAAATGCCCTGCCAGCAGCACACAGAGCTGCAAAACTGGGCCCATGCATGGTGGCAGAGACCAGAGTGAACCAGGTAGGTCAGTGGGAGGGCAGAAAAGGACAAAGGGAGGGTGGGGCAAAACAGGGGGAGGGCAGGAGGCGTGTCGAGCAAGAGGGAGTGGCACCCCGCACAAGCGACTTGCACCACAGGTTATCCCCTCTGACAGCTGACAGCACACTCGCTTTCTCTCCTTGGATTTGCACCAGCTAAAGAGCTGGCACAGGTCCAAGGAGACCAATCGAAATTCGAGAGGTTTATGGGGAGGTAAGGAAAAATATTTTTCCTTACCTCTCCCCAGCCTCCCAAACTGCCCCCCAGGATGCAGTGCAAGCCTTCTTGGTGTGGCATTTTTTTCCACACGTATTCTTTGTGTCTCTCAATCTTTATGATCTTTAACTTTCCTTTCAACTCCCAATGATCACTTTCTACAGTCAGTTCTCATTATCCGTTAGGGTTAGGTTCCTGGAAAACCTAGTGGATACCGAATTAGTAGATACCGAATCATTGAGCCTATGGGAGAAATTGGTTTGGTTCCAGGGGAACCTCTTCGCCATACACTACATGAACTTTGTGAGCCTGAATCTTACCTTGAAGTCTATGGGCTGGGTGATAGCGGGGGCACCATCCAGTATACCACATTGGCTCTTTGTAATGGAACAATTCCTAATTCTAGCAAATTTATTATTATTCCTTCCTAACAACATTATGCAAAAAATAAAGGTATTGTACAGTACCCTGGAAGCCCAGAGAGAGCACAAACAATTCCCATTGTGTTGCAAATGGCATTCAACAGAAAACACACAGACGCATGCACACGCGCATGCGTGCACACGCACGCACGCACGCACGCACGCACACACACACACACACACACACACACAGTAACTCCAGAAGAGACAGATTGCCCTTTACAGTAAATGCAGCAAGGCAGGGAAATTTGCTCCCAGAGCAACGTGGAGACCCGCATAAAAAAGCTAAGAGAACAATGGTCCTGATGAGACTGCAGATAATGAGAACAGACCACGGATAAGGAGAGATAGGTGGCAATTCTGCCCCTAGCAGATAGCGAATTCACATATAAAGAGAACTGACTGTAACATAACTGTCACTTTTCATTGGCTATCTAGAATCTTCCTTCTATCTGAATCAGTTCTCTTCAGAACTATTAGTAATATTCCACAGCAATTACATAGATGATCATGTGATTGAACATTTATGTAATTAGTTTGCGTTAAATTTGGTGCTGGCTCCAAAAACATTAAATTCATATATTTAGGAAAGGATTATTTTACACTTTTTAGTGCATTTTCCTTCTCTCCCTCCCTCACTCACTCACAGCACAATTCTGCCTAAAGATCCGCAGGTGGCCCTAGGGATGCCCGCAGGAATCTATGCTTGCTCTGGGCCACTCCGAAGTATCCTGGAGGTCTCCTCGGGGGAAGGGGACATTCATTCTTTTCCCCCCAGTGTGGAGCTGGGAGGTCTCAATGGGCCTCCTCGGATTTCTGCCAGCTCTAGAGCTAGCATAAGTCTGAGGTGGACATGTAATGGCCGCCGAGACTGTAAATGGGATGGGGATGTGGCGGCCGACATCCCCGCCCCTCCCAGGCCAGCTTGACCAACCGGCGCCCTCCCTTGCTGCCCACCATGCCTTTGCCTTACCTCTTGCTTTACCTACGGCTGGGTCGCTTCGGTGGTGGAGTGAGGGCTGCTGGCCTCCGTGCCCTTACTCTAGAGTCATCACAGACATGCTTTACGGCACATTTGCAACAGGTTAGACTGGTGGAGCGCACGCTCTGCCGGTCTAAAATTAGTTTGGATTGCGCTGTCACTCTATTGCTTTTTAAGTTGGTATGGCCATTGAGTTTTTAAATGTTAATGGGGAGATGGTGCCTCACACAATTGTCCCCATCACAGGAGATGGAGTCTGCCTGTTTTGGTCCCTCTCTTATCTTATGTATGACACTCACCTAATGGTTAGGGAGGTGCGTGAGCTAATCGTGAGGCATGTGGTGGACAACTGGGAGGAGTTCTCCATCATGTCCCTCGACAGCGAGAGGGACAACTATCATTCAATGGAACCATGACTTTTAATAATTGCAGGATGTTGCCTGACATGGGTAGTTGTGCTATATTTAAATGGTTCAACTGCAATCAAAGGAAAGTTTATTGGAGTCAAACTGGATTTAAAGTACTTACGTCCCGTAGCGAAGCGCAGGTATCGTTCTAGTAGTGTATTAGTTATGTACGTCCTGATAACTGAAGGAACACCTTCCTCACTGTATGAATCTGCCTAGTAATCAATGTCCTCTTTGGATGTCTTCTTCAGGTGCTTCCAAATCCACCTTTTAAGGTGAGTTGGGTGGTGACTGCACAGAGAACTTTCTTTGCCCAAACGTTGCAATTCCCTCCTGACACCAGTACATCTGGCTCTTTCATTGCTATTAAACATGCCCAAGTCTACCCTGTGTTCTCACAGGCTTTTCATAGCATTAGTTAGCCTATTGTTACGTTAGTTGCCCTGACTGTAACTGTTTTTACCAGCAGTGGTATTTATTATTGCTTGTTTTTAATGTGTTATCTGTAATTGCTTTTAATTGCATTACTACACATTGTTCATATTGTTTTGGGTTGTATTGTGAGCTGCTGTGATACCTGTGATAAGGCCAGATATACATGACTTCAGTAAATAAACAAATCCTTTTTTTGCTTCCCCAACCTTTTCTCACTTGTTTCAAAATAGAGAAAACTACCTTTTGTTGATTCAGCTACATATTAGAGACCAGTGCAACCAGGTAAGAAGGGTTTGAACATTCACTCAAAGAGAATGGAGAAACAAAATACCAGGAAGGAACAAAATGTGTACACTTAGTTCACACACACACACACACACACACACACACACACACACACACACACACACAGAGAGAGAGAGAGAGAGAGAGAGAGAGAGAGAGAGAGAGAGAGAGAGAGAGAGAGAGAGAGAGAGAGAGAGAGAGAGAGAGAGAGAGAGATTGAGGACAGCCAAAAGAACCACTGTGGGTCTCTGTGGTTGCTCAGGCAGTATGCCAATATGACCTTGTAAACAGAACTAAGATGTATTATTGTAGAAATGTAGCTTCTTATATTCACAAGTGTGATGCTGTTATCATTTATGCTGCTTTATTGGTGATTGTTTTTTCTGATGGTTTTATTTATTTATTTACAGTATTTTTACCCTGCCTTTCTCCCCGAAGGGACCCAAGGTGGCTTACAACATAAAAAATACAATACAATACAGAACGAGTCAGAACGGGGCTAACCACCCCACGAGTCCAATTTCTGAATTGAAAGGTGGAGTAAAAATATTTCAATTAATAAATAGTGTTGAATCTGATCTCAAACACGTTTGGGAAACCAACAGATCATCCCATAGCATCACTTGATGCTGAAGGGAAACCAGGATTTCATGTATGTAATTGAATGTTCAAGTCTGATGAATTTGATTGAAAGCTGGCTAAGCAACTAGAGCTTTGTTGCTATATTTGGACTTCACAGCATCAGAACTAGGGATCCGTCTTTTCACTTTTATGTTCATGAATTAAAACGTTTATTTTATTTCAGTTCTGCACAGAAGTCTCTGTGGTTCAAGGCCAATCTGGGGGTGTGGTGCGGAAGCACTGGGGCCAGAAAGTGCAGTTCACAGATCTGCCAGTGCACATCTGTGGCAGCATGGAGTCAGCTTTCATCCCTGGAACTACCAAACCTGATGTGAAAATAGAAGGCATGTGAGATCCTATTTTCTGTAGGAGAGAGGTGCAAGCTGGGAAAACCCTCAGATATAGAAATCGCTGTGACTTAGAATTGTTTTGAAGGAACAAGGTTTCTTCTTGCTTTCTTCAGGTCAAAGTGTATCCAACATCACAGAGCTAGAAGAGGTGAGAAGGTTTCAGTCCAAGGCCAGAGCAGGGCAGGATATCAGAGCCCTTGGACTGCAGGTGGCTGGAAGATTCAGATACATTCATGGAGGAGCAGTTGCTGGATGGCAATTAGCCAGTCTAGCTAAAAGGATCCTCCACATTCTGAGGCAAGGCAAGGAAGATGTCTGAGGGAGAGCAACCAGAAACCAAGGACATAAAACAGGGGGTGTGGTGGTTTCCTTCACCCCTGCTGCCAGTGTTGCTGCTGCCTCCGTCCTTGCTCCCACCAAGCCCCCCAGGAGAGGCTGCCGCTCCCCATGTCCAGCCCGTAGGCCAGGGTCAAACTAGACCATCAAGGAGCACACTGCTACTCAACCAGTTGCTAACACCCCAGCTGGCACTGCAGCCAGAAGAGTGACGGACCCCAGGCAGGTTCTGCATCAACGTATGCCTCTCCCAACAGCTCAGATAAGCGGGGATAGGAACAAAATGCTGGGCTAGATGGACCTTTGCTCTGATGCCGCAGGGCTCCTGTGCTCCTCCTTGACTGGACTGGATGGCTTGCCTCAGCCTCTCTTGGAAAAGGGCCACATTCCTCCTCCTTCCTTGCCATCCTTCGATCTGCAGCATTAATTTCATGGAGCTGTAGGAAAACTTTTTTTAAAAAGAAAGAAAGAAAAATCCACCTATGTGAGTCAGGATCTCAAGCTGGTGCATTCAAGAATCCACTTGTGGTGTCTTCATTCATTCACCGTACAGAAATGAAATTAAAAGTTGCGTGTCTGCCCTTATGATCCACAAATCAGCGCAACACCACCACGGCTTCGTTGGGTGGCGTGCGGAGGGCGTGATTGTGCGTCTCCATGCCTCTCGTGGAGAGCGTGAGCCAGTCGGGAGGTGAGGGGGGGGGCGTCCGTCGATCTTCTGCTCCCCACTGCTTGGAAACGTCCTCCAACGTGCCATTTTTCTTCTTGCATTACCTGCAGCGCTCTCTCAGATGCCTGGAAACGCTCGGGGAGGGGGGCGTGTTAGCAGGATCACGTCACCGGCTTTGAAGAGGAGATCAAATCTGGTGCCAAAAGGAGAAGGGGGGGGGGAAGAGAGAGAAAGGGAGAGACAGACGAAGGGAAGATTATTCTGTTTTAACCCCAGCCAGCCCCCCACCCACCCCCGGTTTTCCTTCGGTGAAGCGGAGCTCTCTGCTGTGTGCTCCTCTGAGGAAGGCAGGCTGTGATGGAGAGATGGAGGCTGTGTAGGGAGAGGTTGCTGTCCACGATGCTGCAGAGAGGACAGCTCCTCCCTCCTCTTGCAGACAGACAGCAAGCAGGCGTCACGTGGGTCTCCGCTAGCCCTCCTTTCTCTCCGCTCTCCTCCCTTACTCTTCGAGATAGATAGAAGCCCGAGCCTGACGCTGCTGAAAAGGCAACGGACGGCACATTCCGCCCCCCCCCCCCGTCTGCCTTATTCAAAGAACCTGAAGGGAAATTCTCTTTGACCAACACTTGCCTGCCTCAAGATCTGTTGTCACAAGCGAGAAGGAAAATCCGCGCAGGTAAATAGCTAGAAGACCCGTTTGGGGAGGGGACAGGTATTGCTTGGGGGGTGGGGGTGGCGGGCGTTGGGGGGGGGGAAGAAGAGGTGGGAGAAGGAAAACACTCGTTTAGCAGGGCTCGGGTCTTTCAAGGGTGCTCAAGGGGCTGGCAGGCTGCTTTGGCGTGCAGCAGCCTTGGGAAGAGGTAATGGCAAGGAGGGGCTGATGCGATGGTGCTGCTGCTGCTGTGGCTCAGGAAGTTAAAGGCTGTGACTGTGGTGATTTATTAGCCGTTTGGGGGAGAAGGGGGGGAAATCCTGCCTGTCGTGTGAGAGATGGGGGGGGGGAATCGATCTTATTGCATTTCTCCTTTTTCTCTCTCTCTCTCCCTCCTCCCCCCACCGTTGGTAGAGTATGTGGTAGCAATAGAAATATGCGTTTTCCAAGAAGGGATTGCGAAAAGGTGGAGAGATGGTTTGAGTACAGGGTGGTATGGGACGTTTTCATTGGGATCCATGAGAGAGAGAGAGAGAGAGAGAGAGATTCTCCTGCCCTCTGCCTAGGTAATGGGTTAGAAGAAACTGCTCCCATCCCCGGTGATGCTCTGTTTTGGAAAAGATCGCAGGCACATATAAAAATTGAAGTGGAACTGTAGCCTGCCTGCTTAGGGGAGCAAAAGCAAACAAACAAAAAGCAACAAAGCGTTTTTCTAGTAGTCAAAGAAAAGATTCGTTCCTAAAAAAAGAATCATGTAGAAATACATATAAAACGAGAGTGTGGGGGGGGGGGGGGAGCTAGGTAGCAAAATCAAATTAATGGTGTTATTATTAAGTCTTTGCTTTGGAATTAAAGCGCTGCTCTTCGGCTGCAGCAAAGGTTGTGTGTGTGTGTGTGTGTGTGTGTGTGTGTGTGTGTGTGTGTGTGTGTGTGTGTGTGTGTTTCCCCTCCAGCCGCGCTTTTCATTTCAGCCTGTAATTCGTGTGCTCTCCAGGTCTTTCCCGCACCCAGAGAGAAAATCCTAAGGACACTTATAACAGTAGGATGCTGCCAAGACTGTATATACTAAAATGACCTGCTATTTATTAAGGATTTATTGTCTTGCCGGTCTTTCTTACTTGATTCCCCCTTCATCTCCCCCCACACACAGACACTTCCTCCAGTCCACCCTTATTTAATAGCTCAGTGGGGGCACCTGTGCCCAAAACATGATTTTTAATAAAATAATAAGGTTCTTTTAAAGAGGAGAGCGTTGCATTCATTGACAAGAAGTGGAATATTGTCTCCTTATCTTATTAATCAAACAAAATGGACAAAATACTTCATTTAAAAAAAAGAAATCTAAGAGCCCATTTAAAACATGCAGGTAAAATCAGCAATCCATCTTCTACAATACTGTATAACTGCTTCACTTGTTTTGCAAATGACTAGACAGTCAGTGCTGTTTATCATTGTATCAGCCATAATAAATAAGCAAGTCGCTATTTTTTAAATTATTTTTTTGCTGTTGTTGTGGCATGTATATATGCATAAGAAGGGGGGCAGCACAGAGAGAGATATTCTGGTCATCAATTTCATCTCAGAAGGATCTTGAAGAGGGATCCCCTTAGCTCAGAGGCTCTCTCAGCTGACACTTCTAGGGACCCATCTTCCATTCACTCCTGACTCACATAGGTGCACGTGTGTGTTCACACAAGCACACACTGCTTTGCTGGGCTTCCAGCTTCCAAAACAGCAGTGCAACTGGTCCTTGTACCACACTCAGGACACCATTTCTTTGTGCAGTCATACAACACCAGCTACAGAGCCCATCCCTTTGCACACACACACACACACACACGTGTGCGTGCATACGCACAGAGAGAGAGAGAGAGAGAGAGAGAGAGAGAGAGAGAGAGAGAGAGAGAGAGAGAGATTTCCTTCAATAGGTACATATAGTTTTGCACCTCATTCACCTCACCATCATACACAGACCAGAGTTGTGTGACTAGCATTGAACTCTAATCTGCCATTCGTCTATGAATAGCTACATCTCATTTCGCTACCTCGTCTGGCTTTCTACATAAACACCTCCCTCCAAAGCTATCCCTAGCAGGGCCACAATATGCAGACACAGAGCGACAAAAACTCTCATCCAAGCCACAGACAGGATGCCTGCGATGCCAGGAACTTTTCCATACATACAGATGATCTTCTCACAGGGGCCAGCTGGTCTTTGTCCTCTCACACAGTTACTCTCTTCCAATGTAGCAGTGTCCCTCTGCTACCTTTACATATATATCTTACAGGGAAAGCTGCCTTATCCGGAGTCAGATCATTGGTCCATCTAGCTCAGTATTGTTTACACTGAGCTGCCCTCCAGGGCTTCAGGCAAGGGTCTTTCCCAGCCCTACCAGGAGGTGCCAGGCAGGGACTGAACTTGCTCTACCAGTCAGCTCCAGCTCCACCTCTTTCACACCTGCAGAAACACAGAATGAATGTTTAATCCATCCAGAAATTCTCCTACACTCTCTATTTGCACACTTCTGCAAATGCTTACTACATTCCAATCCTCATTCCTTGCTGCAAACACAGTCACAATCCTTCTGTCCTCACATACTGTCCTTCTGTCCTCACATACTGTCACATGTATTAACCTCTTATATCCATCCACTGTGACACCTGCTTGAAGTGTTGCCTTTTTGCACATGCATCACTCTGTCTTATCTGAAGCACCTTGAGACATCTGGTATAACGCTCACTCCCACTGTCACACTATTTGTAGACACGTGACGTTCTCCGTACAGACTAGTGTGAGATAGATAAATAATCAGTTCCTTCTGCAGTTCTCTGTCACCCACAAAATTAATGAGTCCCCTTCCCACAGCTTCCTCTTTGTCATACAAAATGCACATGCACGCACACAAGCAGCGCTTTCATGCATTTTCTCTTCCACTCATATATACACTTATATACAAAATAACCCCTTCCTGCAATATTCTCTCTCTCTCTCTCTCTCTCTCTCTCTCTCTCTCTCTCTCTCTCTCTCTCTCTCTCTCTCTGACTCTCCTGTCTGTCATTCTCTCCTGCATCTGGCACCTAAACACCCACCCACGCTCATTAGCCCAATATTCTCCCTCAGATTCTGTTTCTCTCTCCCTTTTCTGTCATGCTCACGTCCGGGACTTAATTAACCATTTCTTGTGAATTTTTCACACCATCATTGCACCCCCCACCCACCGCACACGCATTTCCATTTGCATGCAGGAGACCCTGGGTTTTATTCTTGGCGTCTCCAGGATTTCAAGCAGTAGGGTGCGGAAAGACTTGTGCTTGGAGACCTTGGAGAGCTCCCGCCAAACAGAAGAGACAAAACAGGGCGAACGGGATTAGCAGTCTGGCTCAGTATCAAGCAGAGCTGCTACACCTATTCTTCAGCTCCGTTATTTTGGCGTGAAGGGGCCATAGCTCAGACGATGCATGCAGGAAAAATCCCAGGTTCGTTCTAGGCATCTCCATCGATCACACCCACAGTCTCGGGGCGGGGCCGGAGTGTAGCGGTGGAGCACATGTTTTGCATGCAAAGATTCCACAGCCAGTCACTCCTGGCCACTCCAGCCGAATGGATCTCAAGTCGCCCGGCTGACAAAACAGGAGACCTTGGAGAGCTCCTGCCAGCCAGCAGTGTGCGGAGTGCGCTCCATGAATGTGGTCTGCCTCGGTGCGAGGAAGCCGCGGGTGTTCATATCGCATGAGTCTTCTTCCGTCTCCCTCACACACAGAAGTAACCCTTCTCTCACTGGTGTGCAGATAAGGAATTCACACACACTCTGTAAAGATCCTCCGCGTTCATTAACCCTCGTTTCCTATAATAATATCTTTTGCCAGAAGAAAAGCGCTCTCGCCCTCACACCTCATTTCCCTTCATCTCCATCCTCCCCCCCTCGCCCTTTCCCCCGAGCTTCATCACAGCAAGAGAGTTGAGGGGGGGGGGGAAGGTGCTGGAGCCACACTGAGCCGTCGGGCTGGGCTCCCCGCGCAGCAAGCAGGCGTGAGTTCCTCACGCGCGGGGCTCCGAGCCTCGCGCGCTGCCTGGCGGGGGGAGGAGCTCGGCGGGGCGGAGCTGCCTGTGGGCGCGTGAGAAAGGCCGAGAGAAACGGTGGGGACTCGGGAGGGAGTGCGCCGGCTCAATGCGGTGCCATAAATTTGCCGCCGCCTCCTTCGCGGTGTGTCCCCCCCCCCTTCCGCGCGGGCCGGCGCGAGACACCTGCTCGGCACGGGTGGGACGCCTCTGGCGCCATGTCCGCGCGCCTCTCTGAGCAGGCGGAAGAGGCCGGGGAGAGGGCCTCGCTCTGCGGGCTTGGCGGAGTTGCTGCTCCTCCTGCTTGCGCGCCTCGCTGATAGGGAGTGAGACGCAGGCAGACACAGCAGGGAGAGGTAATTGCGGCGCTCTGTGGAAACAGACCTCGACTCCTTTAGCTGAGCAGCGTTGACCAAAAAAGCCCGGCAGGCAGCCCCTAACGCTCCGGCTCTCCGTGTTTAGCAGGAAAAGAAGCCCAGGTTTGTATTTCGTTTCTTCAACCTGCCCCTAAAGAAGAGACCACTTGGGGTGGGGGTGGCGTTTGGGGAGGCGCCTTGTTTCCCTTTTGGCGAGTGTGAGTTTCTCTCTTCTCGTTCCTCCGGATTCAGACCTCTTCCCCCCCCTCCATTTTCTTGAGTTAAATCTCTGAGCCGTCAATCTTTTTCGGCTTTGTACAGAACCCCCTCCCTTTATGGCCATTTACCTGCGCGTAAGCCTGTGAATACAGTGGTGGTTCCTTCTGAGTAAGCCTGCTGCGCAGGAGTGTGAGTGGAGTGCACGCAAGCACTTCAGGCACAGCCTGCCATTTCACGCCGGGCAGATGCTGGGGTGTATTTTGCACTGTGTTGGCAGATTGCCAGGCCATTAAGACATTTGTTTCCTCCAAAACATCTTTCTGCAAATGCACAAGCATTGTCTGGGGTTTTTTAAACGGGCAGGGTGCAGGCTCTTGCAAAGAGTCAATGCACGCAACAGACAGATTCGCACCTTCAGCAATGAGTGGAAGCGACGCGGGAGGGCAGCAGGTTCAGAAAGGGAACGGGAGTCTTCAAATGTTGGGGGCGGGAATGGCCATTTCCAATGGGTTTCTAAACACACCCAGCAATTGCAGCCTTTCAAAAGACTCTATATTATATTCACTTATTGTTTCTGCTCCAACCCGTAGGCTTCTTCACATCTCATTTATACCCCTTATTTTAAAGCAATCACTTTAAAATAGTAGGAGTGTATCCCTTGCTTTGTGTGATATTCCTGGGGTATTTTGAAGCCCCAACAACTTTGCCTCCCTCATGTCAAACCTTACAGCCTAGCAGTTACATGACACATCCCACTCTTGTCCAGCAGTTCCCAAATGTCCCTACTCCCTTACTCAGGGACTGCAAACCAATTATAAATGCCCCATGTGTTACCACTACCATGGAGTCTCTTTGTCTTCCCAGGAATGACAAAGTATTAAAATGGGGGGGGGAGCACAGGAGTGTACATAAAAACTGCAAAATATTGACCTCTGTATCCTCCATCTTGAAGTTACAAGTCATTACAAAGGTATTGTATGTGTTAAAACTGCTAAAATTCCCAGCATTTTCCAAAAATTAAACTGCACCTACAATTGCAACATTGAATATTCAATTCATGAATATGAATCCATGCACAATATGAAGCAATTTTTTAATCGGCTTTGCTCCTTAATTACACAGTATAGAAATGCTCCAGGTTTCAGTACAATGCAAATTACAGGTGGCAGGGGTCATTGAGATCCTTGAGGCATATAAAGAATATGCCATCTGATAGCCTAGGCCAGTGGTGGCAAACCATTTGGACTTGGTGTGTCAACATTTTTGAAAATGCCTAACTTGACTCTGCTGGTGTGTCGTCGTCCCCCCACTTTTAATAGTACTTTGACTATTGCTACTTTTAATAATAATATTGAACTGAACTGAAAGCAACTATAGAACACATTGCATTTTATTTAACATCAATTAGTGACTTTTTTGTGGCTGAGTTTTACTAGATAATAATTTGAAAGAGGTCTGCCAAAATCCCTGTCCTAAATGTTCAAGACAAGCCTGTAAAACCTGCGAAAATGTAAGGTGTGTCGGGGCCCTGGCGGAAATGCTGGCATATCACCCAAAATGACTTCGCGTGTCACCTGTGACACATGTGTCACCTGGTTCGCCATCACGGGCCTAGGCACAGTCTAGGGAAAATCATGTTCCGCTATTGCTGCTTCCTTGAGGCTGCTTTTGATTTGCTGTTGCATGTGCCTGAATTCAGCTAGATGACAGCTAGAGCTGGGGTGGCACAATAATCATTGACACTGCTTAGAAACAAATGCTTGGAAAGAAAACAATAATATGCATTATCCATAAGAAAGGGAACAGGAGTCTTCAAATGTTGGGGGCTGGTTGGGAGATCTAGTTGGGAGCATTTCAGGTGGAAAAGGGAATTCATCATAAAAATGTGAACTCCTTTAGAGAGAAAGACACACATTCGTAATGAGAGTATGGAATGGTGAAAAAGTATATGGCCTGGATTAAAAACACACACACACTTCTTTATCCCAGATGGATAGCACTACCTGCATGTATTAGGGAATAGCTAAACTATGGGCTATAGCAGAGGTGGCCAACTTTTCAACATGAATGCTCCTGGACCTTTAATGGTTGTATAGGTGAGGGCATTTCAGCAGGTTCAGCTGCTTTAGCAGCACCATCAGCACTTGCAGCTGCCAAGATTCTGTCTTCTACACAACTCTTAAGAACGCAGAGGCCCTCATGGTGGAAGGTTGGCCACCCCTGAGCTATATGAAATCAACAGTTTGTCTGAATGTAATTTATTTCTTCTAAAAATTGATAATTTCAGCAGTTAAAGGTGGCAAGGAAATTTTACACACATAAAACTTCTTAATGTCCCTTTCTGTTATAGCACATACATAAATAATTATTTTCAATGAATTTTCATATCCAAATCACTGCTGCATTTGGAGATAAAACTATGACTAGCAGTTTTCACCTATAGTGCAGGATTTAGCATAGGGCATTGAGCAGGTAAGTTTAATTCTTATTAAATGATGGTGTAAGCAGGAGATCCTAGACCTTCCGTTGGTTATATTTTATTACTTTCCTCTGGTTATATTTATCCTTGTCCCTTTTATAGTCTCATGATAGTCAAGCAATCTACAGGGTTGTTAATGTATTTTTTTTAATCTTTACAGATGTTTAAAATTTTATTTTAAAAAGAGCATGTGCAAAAATCTAAAAAAAAACCACACTCTTGGATCTTTGCTTTGGCTTTGCACAAGAAAACAAAAGAGGAGCTGCGAAGCTTGGCATAGCAAATAGCTTCTGAGCTATTTGACAGTTTCTGGATTTCAGCCCCGTTGGGAAAGAGGCAAAGCGTCTTTTGGTCTCTGGCATGTCGGCAGTCCATGATCTGATGAGATGATCAGTGTTGGGAAGACAGGTTTGGAATCAGGCAGTTGCTTCCAGTGAAGGGTGAGGGGAAACCCTCTGAAGAATACAGCTGTTGGATAACATGACCTCTACATGCACTGGGATACTTATTCCATGCATTCTGGGATATTGATCAATTCTTGCTGGCTTTGTGGATTCGTTTGGAGAAGATTTTCTGGGTGTATTTTTTGGCCTTCCTGTATCCATATATTTCTCACGCCACCCCATATCCTTTTTAACTTGGTGCCATGGGCTTTTGATGGTAAAATTTCTGCTTACTCACTCACTCATTTCTAGACATCTCTTCAAGAATCCAAGCAGATGACTGAATAACATCTATATTGGTGCCTTCTTTTTTTCTGAAGACCTTTTACACCTCAATCAAGTTTGCACATTTGGTGGTGCTTGAAACATTTTATTTTGTTTTGAGGGGGGAGAAGGGATTTGTATCTTGGGTGCACCTCACTTCAGCCTCTCCTTCTGGGGAGGAGCTTCAGTATTCTTCCGCAGTGCACCAGGAAAGCAAGAGTTAACCGTCTAGTGTGAGTGGTGACTAGAAAGATTTTACCCTGTCTGCTCCAACCCCCCCACCACCACTCCCCCCTCCTCTTCCCCCTTTCCCCCACCCCACCCCAAGAAGAATGGGGCCTGTGCTCCTCAGGCGTGGAGGATGCCTCCTACTCTGGATGGCGCTGCTCCTGGGATGCTGGGCTGAGCTTGGTAGCGGCCTAGAGTTCCCAGGAGCGGAGGGCCAGTGGACTCGCTTCCCTAAATGGAATGCATGCTGTGAAAGTGAGATGAGCTTCAACATGAAGACGCGTAGCTCCAGTGGCCTAGTCCTCTACTTTGATGATGAGGGCTTCTGTGACTTCTTGGAGTTAATCTTGACCCAAGGTGGGCGGCTCCAGCTCAGTTTCTCCATCTTCTGTGCCGAGCCTGCTGTCTTGCTGTCCGACATGGCTGTGAATGACAACTTGTGGCATACGGTAGTCATCCGCCGCAATTTTAAGAACACGACGCTACTCATTGACCAGGCAGAGGCTAAGTGGGTGGAGGTGAAGTCCAAGCGGCGGGACATGACAGTCTTCAGTGGCCTCTTTCTAGGGGGCCTGCCACCGGAGCTGCGCTCAGCTACTTTAAAAGTAACACTCTCCTCAGTGAAGGATCAGGAACCCTTCAAGGGATGGATAACAGATGTAAGGGTCAACTATACACAATCCTCACCTGTGGAGAGTCAAGAAGTGCGGCTGGATGATGAGCAGAGTAACCTGTGTGCCAGGGATGACGTGTGCCTCAATGGTGGCGTTTGTTCTGTGCTCAATGACCAGGCTGTCTGCGACTGCTCCCAAACAGGCTTTCGTGGGAAGGACTGCAGTGAAGGTAAGAACCCGCTTCACCCTTGCCCTGCCAGCCTCTCCCTGCGTGACAGGGAAGGTCAGGAGAGGGAGACTGCATGGCTTTTCCTCTGTATGAGTGAATCTCGCAGCTGTGCTTTCCCTCATCCATCTCATACTTGGACCTTTGTTAAATATGCCAGCCCTCCATCCTTTTGAACACTTAATGTAACCATATTTTTATAAGTTTTTTTTTTTTAAAACAAGGGTTAAGTGGTGGTGGAGGTGGGGCAATGGGAACTTTGGGGACAGGTAGGGTGTGGTCATAGGAGAAGACAAACATTGTGATGAGCAAACATTGTAGTGTGGAATGGAACGCAGGAAATAGGATGAAGAAGTTCTGGTGGATGTTTTCTTTCTTTCTTTTAAACTCAAGAAAAGGTAACTTGGAATTATCCTTGAGAGTTTTCTTCAGAAAATAGATTGGCAAATCCATTCATAACTCAGTCAGCTGGAGTACTAGGATTTAAACCCATATAGTCCCAATGGGATTAAATTACTTTAAATGCAAGTACTTCAGTTTAACAAGGTTGTGGATTTGGCTGCTGCCAGTTTTACTATTGTCCAGAGCAGTGGGAAGAGATAATTGGCTTTATTCCGTGTATGAAGGTAATGGAAAAATGGAGTTTACCCTTCTTCTGTTGGAACAGGCTTATTAATATCATCGGATTGCTTGAAGTCATATCAATGATTTATTTGTGCAATTCTTTAATGAGCAAGGAATATGGAACATGGTGGATTTATAATTTCATACTAGAGTAAATGCCGTTTTATAATAATGGAATTAGAAAATTGATATGCACGTCACATGAATGGCATATACAACTGTAGAATAATTTTGACTGGGATGTTTTGAGGGATCAGTATTTAGAACCAAGAGACCCAGGAGGTAGAAAAGATGCCTCTGTTTCCCATCTAAAAAGACATTAATTATGGAAACTTAATTGTTCTCACGGTTTTTGTTTTGGTAATGCAAATGGATTTACTTGCAATTGTATTTGGACTCTTAAAAATATATAGTTGTATTTCTAAGTTTTTGCAGTTGCTTTTTCAGCAGAATGAAACAAACAGCGAATATTCTTGTTGCATTTTATAGAACTGAAATGACAGTCAAAGCTGTTATGAATGACAGATTATGGGGAGGAGTTGAAACATACTTTTGTACATGTATATAAAAGAAAGGAAATAATCTTCTTTCTGAAGACAGTGAAAATGTTTCAGCACTTAAAATAGATCTGATACAGGCCAGATGAAGGTGTTCGTTGAGTGGCTGCATGTCAGTAATGGTTGAGTAATTTGCCTTTATCACATTTAATCAAATTTCACTGGCTGTAGAAGAGACCTAATTTTGTGGATATGCTTTTTATTATGTAAACTTCCTGTCTGTGCTGTCCAATATGTAGGTTTTCAGTCATTTAACATCCTATTTCATTTATCAGCTCTTTATCTTTCATTTCTCTGCCATTGGTTTAAAAACTTTCAAGCCTCTTTTATATTCACAAATGCTGTTGAAAAATAAATAAATATATAATGGAGAATAATAAGCTGTACCTTCGCTAGCTCTTGGGAGAATTCCTCTTCTGTATGGGACTTATTGGCACATGGTTTGTTTCAAAGTGGTATTTGATCTTAAAGGAGTGTTAATGAATTTAGCTTCTCTTATTTCTCTGCACTAAACCTTGTGCTAATTCATAATGGTAATTGATGTAGTCAGTTACTACCACAACATAAATTACATATGTTAACAATGCCTAAAAACACTATCCATTTTACAGAAATAGCTAACTAGCAGGTTTGAAACACTAATGCAGGTAATATAATCACAGAGGGAACCTAAAGAAAGGAACATCTGTACACCACCCAACATCTGTACACCAGAAATAATGAAACAGTGCTGCCTCCCTTCAAATTATACTTGCTTGTTGATTTTATATACATATAAACTTAAACACTATTTTAGATTTGAAATTAATAGATAGATATCTCTCTTTTGACCTATTGCATATACAGTCCTATTCTGTGCATATTTATTTATTAAGTGGGAATTACTCCCAGGTAAGTGTGCATAGGTTTGCTGCTTTAGACAACAGCACAGGTCTTTAATTTCTGTAATGGCAAGGATTCTTTATCCCTGTTCCAGCAAATCTGTGTAAGCAGCTCACAGAGGAAAAAGAAATGCACTGCTTGTTATGCACAATGTTACACCAGTTTAAAATTTCTTTCAAATAAAAGGCAACACTCCCAATCAGTTCTTCAGAACTTGTTAGTCTGATCCAGTGCTTCTCATTTGTTAATGAAAACCATATCAAACAAGGAAGATTGTGTAAGAGAGACTTGTAGCTCTTTGTATTGATTAATCAAAGGTTTGAATTACTCTGTGATTAGGTTACATTTCTCATGACTCATTAGGGGAAGCAAAAATAAATTAGGAGGGGGACAACTACAACCTGTTGTCCTCATTAGGCTTAAGAATCATGGCTGTTAATGCCTACAGCAGTTTAATTTCAGAAGGTTCTTCTTCTAAACGCTTCTTTTAAACTGGTTCTGAGTCTTCGTAGAACTGGAAAAGATAAGTAGGCATTTATCCTGAGGCCTGTTGAAGATGGTGCATGCTTGGATAATTTGGATAGATTTCCATTTGGGTTTGTAGGAAGGATGACATTCACCGCCATCGTTTATTGTTTGCAGAAGTGCCTAAAACATAGTGGTCACTCACTGTTGTATATGCATGGATGCTAATCAGAAAGTCTTTCCCACTGTTGAAATTCATGGTATTTTATAAGTACTGTATTTGTAGTTTGGCAAATCTTCTTTTATTAACTTGAATAGCTTATAATTGTTTGTTATTTTTCTTTTCGTTTCTTATAACAGAAACCTGGTAGAATGTGGAGAAGCAGTGGGATACTGCAATCCCAGGATACAAACTCTATAGGAGGGACAGAGAGGGGCGTGTTGGAGGTGGGGTGGGCATCTATGTCAAAGAGGGGGTAGAATCCACCAGAGTAGAGCTGGAGGGGGGCTCTGACTCCTCCGTAGAATCACTGTGGGTTAGATTACCAGGCTCAAAGAGTGATGTAATAGTAGGGGCATGCTATCGTCCTCCAGATCAAAAACCTGAAGGGATCTTGAAATGAGGAAGCAAATCAGGGAGGTGTCAACGAGAGACAGGGTTGTAGTCATGGGGGACTTTAGTTATCCTCGCATCGACTGGGTCAACTCATGCTCTGGTCATGAAAGAGAGACTGGATTTCTGGATATGCTAAATGACTGTGTCTTAGAGCAGCTAGTCACAGAGCCGACCAGAGGACAGGTGACTCTGGATTTCATATTGTGTGGCACTCAAGATCTGGTCAGGGAGGTAAATGTTACCGAACCATTGGGGAACAGTGACCATGCTGCGATCTGTTTCACCATGCATGTCGGGGGGAGAGTGCCTAGCAAATCTGAAACAAAAGCCTTTGACTTCTGAAGGGCAGACTTCACCAAAATGAGACTAGTTTAAAAAAAGCTGAAAGGGAAGGTAAAAAGAGTCCAATCGCTTCAGAGTGCACGGAGGCTGTTTAAAACAACAGTAATAGAGGCCCAGTGGGAGTGTATCCCACAAAGGAGGAAGGGCTCGACTAAGTCCAGGAGGGTGCCGGCATGGCTAACAAGCACAGTTAAGGAGGCTATAAAAGGCAAGGAAGCTTCCTTCCGTAAATGGAAGTCTTGCCCTAATGAGGAAAACAAATAGGAGCACAAACTGTGGCAAAAGAAATGTAAAAAGATGATACGGGAGGACAAGCAAGACTTTGAGGAACATATGGCAGGCAACATAAAAGGGAAGAACAAAAGCTTCTTCAAATATGTTAGAAGCAGGAAACCTGCCAGGGAAACGGTTGGTCTGCTGGATGGTGAGGGAGAGAAAGGGGTGATAAAAGGGGGCTTGGAGACTGTAGAGAAATTAAATGAGTTCTTTGTATCTGTCTTCACGGCAGAAGACCTCGGACAAATACCGCTGCCTGAACGGCCTCCCCTGACTAAAGAATTAAGTCAAATAGAGGTTAAAAGAGAAGACGTCTCAGACTTAATTGACAAAATAAAGATCAATAAGTCACCGGGCCCAGATGGCATTCACCCGAGAGTGCTTAAGGAACTCAAAAATGAAGTTGCTGATATCTTGACAAAAGTGTGCAACTTGTCCCTTAAAACGGCCACTGTGCCAGAGGATTGGAGGATAGCTAACGTCACGCCAATCTTTAAAAAAGGAAGGAGGGGGGACCTGGGAAACTACAGGTCGGTCCAGGGAAGATGGTGGAAAGTCTCATTAAAGATGAAATCTTAAAACACATAGAAGAACAAGCTCTGCTGAGGGAGAGTCAGCATAGCTTCTGCAAAGGGAAGTCTTGCCTCACAAACCTGTTAGAATTTTTTGAAAAGGTCAACAGGCACGTGGATGCGAGCGAACCCATGGATATTATATATCTGGATTTTCAGAAGGCGTTTGACACGGTTCCTCATGAAAGGCTCCTGAGAAAACTCCACGGTCAGGGAATAAGAGGGCAGGTCCTCGTGTGGATTAGGAACTGTTTGAAGACCAGGAAACAGCGAGTGGGAGTCAATGGGCAATTTTCACAATGGCGAGAGGTGAAAAGCGGTGTGCCCTAAGGATCGGTCTTGGGACCGTTGCTTTTTAACATATTCATAAATGACCTGGAGTTGGGGATAAGCAGCGAGGTGGCCAAGTTTGTGGATGACACTAAACTTTTCCGGGTGGTGAAGACCATCAGGGATTGTGAAGAGCTCCAGAAGGATCTCTCCAAACTGGGAGAATGGGCAGCAAAATGGCAGATGCGCTTCAATGTAAGTAAGTGCAAAGTGATGCACATTGGGGCAAGAAATCAAAATTTCACATATACGCTAATGGGTTCTGAGTTGTCTGTGATGGATCAAGAGAAAGATCTTGGGGTGGAGAGAGTGGACAGAGGGAAATTCTTCTCCCTCTCGCATAACACCAGAACCAAGGGACATGCACTAAAATTGAGTGGAGGGAGAGTTAGAACAGACAAAAGAAAATATTTCTTCACCCAGCGTGTAATTCATCTGTGGAACTCCTTGCCACAGGATGTGGTGATGGCACCTGTCCTAGATGCCTTTAAAAGGGGTTTGGACAGATTCATGGAGGAAAAGTCCATCACAGGTTACAAGCCATAAGCAACCTCCTGGTTTTAGAAGTGGGTTTTCTCTGTGCCAGGTGCAAGGGAGTGACAACGGGAAACAGGTTATCTTGTTGTCTTGTGCTCCCTGAGGCATCTGGTGGGGCCACTGTGTGATACAGTAAGCTGGACTAGATGGGCTTTTGGCCTGATCCAGCAGGGCTCTTCTTATGTTCTTATGTTCTCTGAATCACATCTTAGGTGTTGCTTATTATTTTACAGATCACTGAGCAGAAGTTTAAAAAACACAAAACACACAAATCCTGCTTTAAATATTGAATTAGGATAGCAATAGACCACTACATCTAGAGGCATATATTTAGATCGCATCCCATGGTTGTACTTTAGTATATTATTGGTTTTTCTATTAATGATAATATTTAGTACTGAAACAGTGGTAAGTGTTTTCTGAGTGTTAACACGCTATCTCAGTAATCCTTATGAAAACTTTGTAATATAGTTAGCAAAAATCAGTCTTTGTTTTATTTAAACCATAATGTCATGGTTTATTTATTTACATTTATTTAAAATATTTATGTCCCATCTTTCCTCCCATAAAATGAGATGTTTAAGATGTTTATGGCCATGTACTTAGGCAAAATGTACAGTAATAAACATATATCATCAGCACAACTAAGAAAAATACAGAATAGAAAATACAATATAGAATTTTAGACTAGGTCTCTGTAAAAACTAACTGCATTCAGCTTCACAAAACTTACCTATTTTTTTCTGCAAATATAGTCACTTAATACAACATATGTGTCTTGGTTGTTCAGTGGATAGCATAACGTGGCTCTGTCATCCTGAAAACTTGTTTGGATTATCAGGCCAGATAAAAACTTGTCTGTGGGGCAGAAATGGGGGCATCACAAAGGAAAATGTTCTTGGTCTTGTGTTTTATGTGCTGCCAATTCAGTCTAGTCATATGAGATCACTTCTCAGTCTATTGGCTAAGATCAAGTATTTGTCTTTAAGGTCTGCAGTAGACACAACTTGGAACCAGAGCACTATAAATGCTGTCCTAAATCTACAATGTGTCCGTTCATAGAAATAACTTTTCATTCCTATCTTGATATGAAGAAAAAAAATGCAAGCAAGGGGGAAATAAAGATGACAGAAGAATGGGCGTATCTTGTTGCCTAACTGTTTCTTCAATCCTAGTTATAATTAATGTTAGAACTATTTTTGGCTCGGCTCACTCATACTATTTCTTTTATTACCTACAGTATTTGTGTTTTGGACCATTAGCATAGAAGGCATTGTACAGAACACATAAGACACAGGTCTTGTCAACACATGCAAGAGAAAGGACTAGGAATGAGGTGGTGAAATGCTAAAGTGTGTGTGTGTGTGTGTGTGTGTGTGTGTGTGGTTTTGAATGCTCCTACATGTAATGTTCCCCTCTCCAAACCTCCATGCAAATAGAAAACTAGCACAACAGAGAGAAAGATTCTATCCCAGCCCTTTGCCTGCTAGGCTGACCAGTGGTGTCTCTATGGTGGTGTGGGGGGTGCGGACCGCACTGGGTGACACCCTCGGGGGGGGGACACCACTAGTGGCCAAAATTGTGAAATCTTTGTCTTTATGAATATCATCATCATGCTATATATCATTCAATGTATAATTTCATGCAGAATTATCTGTATTCTATGAAAGGTATGGCCAAATAACCAGAAACAGAAAACACAACTACCTTATGTAACAAAAACTGGATTTCCTTAACTCAGAACCGACCAATGACACTGATTTTTCTGAGAGCTCAGTTGGTTACTGATTTGTTGGGTGACCTGTACTGTTATACATTAAAATCAATAAAGATAATGGGGGTGACACCAACCCTAGTGACACCACTAGGAGTAATCTGTAGAAATACATAGTCCTGCCTGATGGGCATCATTTGTAGAACCCAGCTCAGCCCAACCTTGTTTCTCCCTATTCACCTCTGGGGTCCATCATGGGGGTGACGTGCTGAGCTCTCCACACTGGGTGATGCAAACCCTAGTGACGCCTCTGTTTAGGCTGCAAACATACATTTAGGCTGTGCGTATAATATTGTAATTTAAAGGTGTAATTTTGATTACGCAGGAGGTGGGGCAATGATGCGGGGGCGCGGCCAGCAGCATTGGCGATCCTGGGGATTGCCGCTGTCGCTGCCAAAAAAAGCCCCCCAAACAGCCGTTTCTGCACTTACTGGGGCTTGTGGGGACTTTGGGTTTTTTGAAAATTTGAAGCTCCTGAAAATCGACGTTTTTTGGCGAGCCGAAGATTGGGGAGGCCGCCAGAGGGTCAGAAAGGCCTCCCCGAAGCCCCCCAAGCCCCGGTAAGTACAGAAATGGCTGTTTGGGGGCTTTTCAGTGGCGACGGCAGCGACCCCCAGGATCTCCGACGCTACTGCCATGCTGTCCCTTCCCCTTAAGGGGGCAGGGGACAGCTTTTGGTTCCTATGGTGGGTCACGACCCACAGTTTGAGAACCACTGCCTTAGGGTATTACTCATATATATTTTTCCTGTTAGAATATGTGGGACTGTATCATAACCAGTGGAACTTAATGACAACTAACCATGCATGTAATACGCTCACACGTACAAATTTACACCTGGTGAAAATTGCAATGGGACCAATCAGTTTTGAATGCATCAGAGCTGTAACCACCTTGAATTATTCACAATGGATTAAAATAAATAAATACTTAGAGAAACATAAGAAAAAATCAGAGCAGATCAGCAGTGAAATATAATAAAGAAGCCTGTGTCTGAATATAACATGAATCTATGAAGGATGTTTATTAAAAGCAAAATAATTGTATAATTTGTAGTGTTGCAAAATATTGTGATCTTTTTGTATAATGAAAGGTTTTAATTTTACTGAGCTCCTATACAGATACACTTAGCATGATAATGAATATTTATATACTAGTTTTCAACAGGAGTAGTTCACAAAGCGGTTTGCATAGTAAAATAAACCATGAAGTGGTTCCCTGTCCCCAAAGTGCTCACAATCTAACAAATACAGAAGAAACCCCAGCAACAGCCACTGGAAAAGACACCATGCTGGAGTGAAGAGGGACAGTTGTTCTCCCTCTGCTAAATATAAGAGGACACCACTTTGAAAGGAGCCTCTTTGTCCAGTTAGCAAGGGTACCATCATGGGGCTGCTTGGATCTGCGCTGGCTAAATGGCCATCACAAACCAGGGCAGATCCATGCCGGGCTTTGAAACTAGGGATGTGAGATAGGATTCGGTGGAGGCCTCCTCTGCAGGCGGAGGCCTTAAAAGACCACCCCCCTCCAGGGCCTGATTCGCCCACCTCCCCGTCCTGAAACGCCCTCCCTACTTCGTTCCATCCTACCCCCTCCCCTCTGCAGCCTGGCGGAAGCTTACCTGCTTACCTTGACTTCACATGGGTTTGGTGCTGGCAGGCTGGCATCGAGCCTCTGCAGGCCTCCCCGATGTTCAGTTCGGCGATAAATGGCCCTTTTCAGCCATTTCCGAGAGCCATTTATCGCCGAACTGAACATCGGGGAGCCCCCACAGGCCTCCCTGAAGCCCCCAGAAGCCCAGGTAAGTTTAAAACTTTTTTCCCTATTTTTTTTGCTCCATAGGATGCATGCGTCTTATGGTCTGATGCGTCCTATGGTGCGAAAAATACGGTAGTCCGTTTTTCTCAGCATCATCTCATTGACTTGTGGCTCTCCGGAGATTCCAGCTATTGAATCTGGGAACTTCTCCATACAAAACATGGGCTTTTCACTGAACTATAGCCATATTCATGATTCCCACATACTTTCTTCCTTTGAGTTTAAGTACAGCGAACAGTAACACCCTTGGCTTTCAGCTCAGATATTATGCTCATAGAAAATATATTTAACATTCAGGCACAGTGATATTCTTCAGTAATGGTTTTTACAGACAGTTATATGTAGCAAAATAAGTTTTTACTTTTAAAATTTCAGTAACTTTGTACTTCTCCGAAAGGGAGGGGGGTGAGTGAGCTTCTCACCTCTGGGAAAAGGGACCACAGCATCATTTCCTCCAGCATGCCCGTTAGCTTGCTACAGACTGGTCAGTTCAAGGAGCAGCTTTGTATTACAGATGCTTGTAGCAAATGAGCCAAGCTGTACACTACAGGAGA
This sequence comes from Plestiodon gilberti rubricaudatus, assembly GCA_026170595.1. NCBI lineage: Eukaryota > Metazoa > Chordata > Lepidosauria > Squamata > Scincidae > Plestiodon > Plestiodon gilberti. The sequence goes on from JANXHW010000001.1 coordinate 11,887,026, forward strand.
AACTTTGTACTTGCCATCTCATGCCTCTGCTAATAACAGACAGGCTCGTCATATTTACAGGCTTTTCTGTATCTCTGATATTTCTCACAACCTAAGACAGAGTGAAGATTATGAAGCTGATTCATATTGAGTCAGACCCTGCCTTTTTACTGAAGTACATTTCAATCCACTTTTTACCCAGTACATTTCAATCCACTTTCTCTACACTCTAAACTTAAAGCTATATGGTGGAGAAAGTTCAGTGAAGGTGAAAACGCATGAAGGAATGGAAAGGAAGCCTTTTTATTCACCCATGCAAATGATAATAGTTCTTCAGCTTGGTTAGCAACTCTTGGATCCATAACTTTTTATAAACATTGCCGGGAAGACCAACATTAAAAGCCTGAATAATTTAGGAGTTTCTTTGGAGGGCAAAGTAAAAATAATTTGAAAATAATATCCCACATAGCCATTTGTGGACACACGTAAGGGTGTTGCAGCATCAAATCTTATAAGCTGGACAGTCAGATCTATGAATAATGAAGCTAGAAGTTTCCAAACTGTGTTCTGGGAAATGCTGGGATTCCATGGAAGATTAGCAAGGTTTCCTCAGTGGTAAGATCAGTAACAGTGGACAGACTTCTTTGAAAATAAACTGATCCACCACTGCTGATCTTCCTTCCAGTAGTTTAAGTACTGTTAAGCACTCCTGGGGAGTGCCAGCTGCCTTTAGGAACAGAAATTGATTAAATAAGATGTAAACGTTTCATGGCTAGCAAAGATCACAGACTGGGTTAAAACGCGTTCAACAGCCATGTAAAAAAGTTTATAGTTAAAAATCAAATTTTAAAAAACATAGAAGTATTTAAAAATGCTTAAAACGTTAAAACAGCACAGTAAGAACAAAAGAAGAGCCCTGCTGGATCAGGCCAAAGGCCCATCTAGTCCAGCTTTCTGTATCACACAGTCGCCCCACCAGATGCCTCAGGGAGCACACAGCCAACAAGTTGCTTATGGCTTGTAACCTGTGATGGACTTTTCCTCCATAAATCTATCCAATCCCCTTTTAAAGGCATCCAGGCCAGGTGCCATCACCACATCCTGTGGCAAGGAGTTCCACAGATGAATTACACGCTGGGTGAAGAAATATTTTCTTTTGTCCGTTTTAATACTCCCTCCACTCAATTTTAGTGGATGTCACCTAGTTCTAGTATTGTGTGAGAGGGAGAAGAATTTCCCTCTATCCACTCTCTCCATCCCATGCATAATTTTATATGTCTCAATCATGTCCCCCCTCAGCCACCTTTTTTTCTAGACTGAAGAGCCCCAAACGTTGTAGCCTTTCCTCATAAGGGAGATGCCACAGCCCACTAATCATTTTGGTCACTCTCCTCTGCACCTTTTCCAGTTCCACTATATCCTTTTTGAGATTCGGCAACCAGAACTGGACGCAATATTCCAGATGCGGCCTTACCATCGATTTGTACAACGGCATAATAATATTGGTCGTCTTATTATCAATCCCTTTTTAATGATCCCAAGCATGGAATTGGCCTTCTTCACAGCTGCCGCACACTGGGTCGACACTTTCATTGACCTGTCCACCATCACCCCAAGATCTCTCTCTTGATCCGTCACAGACAACTCAGAACCATTAGCATATATGTGAAATTTTGGTTTCTTGCCCCAATGTGCATCACTTTGCACTTACTTACATTGAAGCGCATCTGCCATTTTGCTGTCCATTCTCCCAGTTTGGAGAGATCCTTCTGGAGCTCTTCACAATCCCTGCTGGTCTTCACCACCCGGAAAAGTTTAGTGTCATCCACAAACTTGGCCACAATGTTTCATTTGTCACTGTGAATCCCATCAGGTGAGCGAGCCTAAGCTGCGAGTTGTTGAAGCTTACCTGGCTTCACCATCTTGCAGCTTAGGCTCGTTCACCTGACGAAATTCGCAGTGACGAATGAAACGTTGTGCTGTTTTAATGTTTTAATCATTTTAAATACTTTTTGTTTTTGAAGTATAAACTTTTTTTTACATGGCTGTTGAACCCGTTTTAACCCAGTCTGTGAGAAATTGATTATTTAATACTGTGTGTGCGTGTGTGCGTGCGTGTGTGCGTGCGTGTGTGTGTGTGTGTGCATGTTTTTGTATATTGCAGAAATCTGCATAATCCACCAGCAAGTTTTAAATGTACAAAGCAAGATGAATATTTTGTCTAACAGTGTTAAGGTACAACTAATCAGTAAGAGATATCTTTCAGGAACAGACTTTACCTTTCCTTGCAAGGATCCCACAACCAGCAAACACTAGTTGCTGGACTACAGATTTTCTTATGGTCTACCATTGATGGATCATAGTCCACCTTATGAAACAGGAATGTTTTAAAGGCCCACTTAAAAGCAGTAAGAGATGGGTCTGGCCAATTGTCCCAGAGAGGGAATTTTGCCATTATGGTGCCAACACTGAAAAGAGCCTGGTCTGTCCATAATGTTTACATTCTGCTATGCTCAAACTAAGTAGTGCTTATTTGTATATTAATTTGATTTGGATTGTGTAGACCTCTGGAGAATCCATAAGCTGAGTTTCTGCTCAGGGTGAACTTAAATGACTGTGATATAAACTTTTCAGAAACAGGCTTTTATTTCATTTCATACAATTTCATACTGCAGGGGTGTAATCACAACAAAGCAAGATAATTGCCTAGAAAAAAAAATCAGAATTATGCAGAGTTTCCTTTTAATTTCTTCCATCCTTTATTTTTTATTGCAACCTTTAACATATGTCTCAATATTAAACCCCTGGGCAGGAAATAGGCATGAATTTTGATTGTATCTATGAACCTGACATTTTAAAGTACAGTAATGATATTCCTTCTGAATTCGAAATAGGGAATTTCTGTACAGGCATTTCAGTTTTCAGATAGCCTGGACTGAAACTTGCAAATGTTTACCTTCATTTTAGACAGAATAGAAAACAGCTCTGTTTGATGCCTGACATTCTCCTGGTCATACAGTTTCGTCAGTGATAGGAAATATGCACAGTAATATGTCTTGCCTTCAATACTAATGGCTAGAGGGAGAAGCACATTTGATTTCTATTAGACCTTGCTTGCTTACAGCCTTAGGCAGTTAGAACTGCCCTTGTTATAGAATAAGTCTAATGATCCCAGGGCTAAAATGAAAACTTGCAGAAGATTTCAGATTTGCTGGATGTCAAATTCTTGTCGAAAAAAAATTGCAGTTTAAAAATGATGCGTCTTCCACATGTTTTGGGAGCAACTAAGGATGCTTGGATTTTTTTTCCCCTGATAGGTGAGTGCTGAGCATGAAAAGGAGACTTAAATTCTAAAATGCTCTCCTAAATTGTAAAATACTGTAATGCATTTATTTTCCAGTATTTATTAACTACTTTACAAAATAATTTACGAAGCAATTTATTTATAAAAGATACTGCTCTATAGCTGAGGCATCCCTGATTTTAGATTCTTAAAGTGAGAATGTGTTATATTAGTGCCACGGCCATCTCGGTGAACTTGCAACTTATTCATAATAATATGGTGAGTCTATGTCGCAATTTGAGGACAATTGGATTCCCTGAACATTATTTTACATCCCAATCCTATCCAAAGCTCTGCGCTCGGATGCAGCGGCACTGGGCAGGCTCCACTGTTTCCAGCACGGGGATGACCATCCCCTTCCCCTGTGTCAAGCCCCAGCAGCCCCTATGGGGCTACTCAGAGGCGCGCCAGCTAAATGGCCGGTGCAACTCCGAGCAGCCCCGTCTCGGAACGGGGGATAGGATTATGAGCCTGCCCCCTCCCGGGCCTGATTCGCCTTCCTTCTTGCCCTCTCCCTACCCTGGGACATCTCCTCCCCGCCGCCCTCCCTTACAATCCTCCCTTAGGAATGGGCAACTTACAGCCCAATCCTAACCAAATTTCCAGCACCTATGCAGCAGCAGTGCTGCTCTGGGGTAAGGAAACAAACATTCCTTTATCTTGAGGAGATCTCCATGACTTCCCCCCCCAATGCAGAATGCAGCTCGCGCCCCATTGTCACCACCGCATCGGTGCCGGAAAGTTGGTTAGGATTGAGCTGTTAGGTCCACATTTCGTTTGACTTGAAAATGTAACCCAAATTATTTTCCCTTCCCAGCTGTAACATTTTCAAATATTTAACACATAAAGTCACTGTGTTGCGAGTCTCCACTTTGTCGGGGACAAATTTGACTGCTATCAAATAATCAATAATCACCATCAGCAACAGTCTGATAGATCTTTATTGAAGAGTATACTATCTGCAAATTCTAAACTGTTCTGTGTTCAAGGGACCAGCTCCCCCCCCCCCCCCGTTCTTCCAGCATTTATGTCTTCTAGCTCAAGCGTAAACAAGTATGGACTCAATTATGTAATTCACTATGTAATTAGTCATGAGAATTATTCTTGGAAGACATTCCAGTCGCCTTGACCCTCTATTGTTTGTATCTTTCCCTCTCCAAGTTTTATCCAGAACTGTCAAAGTTGAAGCATCTTTCCCACCATGATTTTGTTTTGTGTAAAACAGTTGTTGGCAGGACATTTTGTTACTAATACAGATAATTCATTTAACTGTGTAGTGTATTTAACCCTAGTGAATATAACTTGGAGAATTACATATCAATGGCAGTAAAATTCATCGTGTAACATTTATATTTTAATTACAATCTATCAACATGATGAGTACCAGTGATATGGAATGGGACTGTGGAGACTCATAAACACAGTTCAGTCCTTACATTCCTGCTCTGGCAAACCATGGCTTGTTTGATTACATAGGAGCTTGATCACTTTCTCCTCACACTTCTCCTTACTACTATCCTTCACACACCCAGCTTCATAAAATAATTCTTGATTAAAGCTGTGGTTTAGTTACACAATTTGCCTTTCCTGGTCCAAACCAGTAAACTGGTTCATGCACTTCCAAGGACTGTTTTACTTTCATACATGGATATTACTCTCACCAAGGAAATAACATGTATCCTGTGCATAACATCATCATGTGCCTACAAGACAATCTATTTGGAGGAGTTAAAACAAAGATATGTGTGCATTGTCACATATAACAGCATACATGTGGAATAAATGCCATTTCCTAAATGGAGGTGATAATAATTTTAAGACATAAAATTTCTATGTACAGAACTTCTGAAATATGAATAATCCACAAAAATGATGAACAAATAGCAACATCTGTCTTTCCTTCCTGTGCTTGTCTTGTTCATCCAGCATAGAATATAAACCCTCTAATCAGGGTCTTCCCCCCCCCCCCGACCTGCAATGTGTCCAAACACATTGTTGCCATGAAATTAATATTAAATAGTAGTTGCACTATTTTTAAGGTATTTTCTTTTAAAGGTCTTTTAAGGTCATAAAGCTATGAGCTTAAAATATAAAATAGGATAACCCCTTATGCAGGCTGGCCTGAGCTTTTGAGGTTCAGTGTTGGCACCATTTGTTAGACATGATTGCTGTGAGGAAAAAAACAGTAAAAGACATTACTCGTCAGATCATCTATCCTTTGCAAATCCCAGGAAAATGAATTGAGCTTGTGCAAAAGCACAGGTATGTTTGTCAGGGTTGTGTTATTTTACAAGTCACATTTCTGTGAGTCTTATGCAAGATTAGTTTGCAGCAAGTCACGAAAGCACTTTGAAGACCTATACAGTATTCGTGATCAATAGTGGTTGGTAGTCAAATCTGTGCTTTAGATCGCAGCCTCCCCCCCCCCAATCTTCCAACTGAGTGTCATTTTTCATTGACATGGCACTCATGTTATGCACTTTCAGTGTGCAAAGGAAAACACATGAACGTTCTGTTGATTGGGCACAGCAGAGTTCTCATTTTTCTGAAAAGCAGAGAAACTCAACTCTTGACTTTTCTACCAGTAGTGATGTCTTCCTTTAGGAGTACATGGAGGGACATTATAGAGGGCTGTTTGCTTTATAGTGCGCAAATGTACAGCAAGCATAATGTTTCCAAATTAACTCTTCAATCTGTTACAGCAACTTGACCTTCATTTTACTTTTCTTCTTACATATTTTGAAAAATATGTATCTTTTAATTGCCAGGGCTTTCTTTTCACTGTGGCACCAGACATTTATCTTAAAACAATTCCCTGTTATATATTCTGCACTTAGCAGTTCAAAGTTTGCCAGTTTTTCTGCACAGTGTGTCATCATGTATACCAGTGAGTGAGGATTAGGGCTGTATATTCAATTAAAGGACTCCAGACCAGTAAATTGTTTGAGTTTTAGATCAATCAATTAAATTTGTGTATGAGTAAAAACAATAGTGTTTAAGCAAAAACACCCATATATTCCTCATTTACAAATGTCTTGTGTTCACAAATATTATTGATTAAAATAACGATTTACCAAAAAATAAGAACAAAGTCTATGTTTGCATCTCTATTGGAGATTTTCTGTGCCAGTTTAGCAAAAGCAATTGCTCACCAAATTACTCACTAAATTTGAAATAGGGTTAAAATATCCATTTCCTCCCAGACCACAGGTGTATGCATTTAACTCGCGTTGCGTATATACAGTTGCAAGAAAACGTATGTGAACCCCTTGGGATTACGTGGAGTTTTGCATGAATTGGTCATAAAATGTGCTCTGAACTTCATCTAAGTCACAACAATAGAAAAACACAGTCTGCGTAAGATAATACTACACAAACATTAGATGTTGCCATGGTTTAATTGAACATAACATGTAAACATTCACAGTGCAGGGAGGAAAAAGTATGTGAGCCCCTAGCCTAATGACATCTCCAAGAGCTAATTGGAGCCAGGAGTGAGCCAACCTGGACTCCAATTAGTGTGATGATATTGGATGTGTTGCTGACAGCTGTCCTGCCCTTTAAAAACACACACCTGTTTTGGGTTTACTGTTTTCAAGAAGCAATGTCTGATGTGAACCATGCCTTGCAGAAAAGAGCTCTCAGAAGACCTATGATCAAGAATTGTTGACTTGCATGAAGTTGGAAAGGGTTACAAAAGTATCTCCAAAAGCCTTGATGTTCATGTGTCCACGGTAAGACAGATTGTCTACAAATGGAGAAAGTTTAGCACTGTTGCTACTCTCCCTAGGCATGGTCGTCCTGTAAAAATGACTGCAAGAGCACAGCGCAGAATGCTTCACGAAGTAAAGAAGAATCCTAAGAGTGTCAGCTAAAGACCTACAGAAATCTCTGGCACATGCTAACGTTTTTGTTGACACATCTACAATAAGGAAAACATTTAAACAAGAATGGAGTACATGGGAGGACACCACGGAGGAAGCCATTGCTGTCCAAAAAAAATATTGCAGCACGTTTGAAGTTTGCAAAAGAGCACCTGGATGTTCCACAGCACTACTGGCAAAATATACTGTGGTCAGATGAAACCAAAATTGAGTTGTTTGGGAAGAACACACAACACTATTTGTGGAGAAAAAAAGGCACAGCACACCAACATCAAAACCTCATCCCCACTGTAAAACATGGCGGAGGGAGCATCATGGTTTGGGGCTGCTTTGCTGCCTCAGGGCCTGGACGGATTGTTGTCATTGATGGGAAAATGAATTCCAGAGTTTATCAAGACATTTTGCAGGAAAACGTACAACCATCTGTCCGCCAACTGAAGCTCCGCAGAAGATGGGTGATGCAACAGGACAATGACCCAAAGCATACAAGTAATTTAACAAAAAAAAATGGCTTCAACAGCACAGAATACGCCTTCTGGAGTGGCCCAGTCAGAGTCCTGACCTCAACCCGATTGAAATGCTGTGGCATGACCTTAAGAGAGCGATTTACACCAGACATCCCAAGAATATTGCTACACTGAAACAGTTTGTGAAGAGGAGTGATCCAAAATTGCTCCAGATCGTTGTGCAGGTCTGATCTGCAACTACAGGAAACGTTTGGTTGAGGTTATTGCTGCCGAAGGAGGGTCAACCATACAGTGAAACAATGTTTATGGGGTTTCCAGCCATGTAAGATTCTAAAATTGAAGAAATAAAGTTTGTTCTCACAACTTGACTGTAGAAATTCCTCTTCTCTGATCCTGCTGTAGCAAAGAAAGCAGGCGTCCAGAAACGGATTATCCAGGTCAGCCATGAAGAAAATCTTTAAAACTCCTAGCTTGATGTTTCTTCCTGATCTCAGGATTTTTTCAAAAGCAAATAAAGAGACTCGGCAAACACGCTGGTAGATTATCTTAACCTTTCTTGTGAGGACACCAGACTGATATAGAAAGGAGATGTTAGAAAGCACGGAACCGCTAGATTGGTTAATTGCTTGCGGAAGCTGCGGTTTCCGAAATGACCAACAATAACCTTTCCTCCGCAATCCGCTGTTTAAAGGATTTGTTTAAAGAAGGGAACCAAATCCTGTCGATATATGTCAGTTCCTGTTGACGGTTCAAAAGGACATTTGATCTTCTCTGAGAGATTGAAATTGCTTCTAAATTTAGACGCTGTTTATTATGTACTTCATTGAACAAAGTGCGGGTGTTTTTGAAGTCAATTTCATGTCCAGTTGCTGCTGCATGCACAGCAACCGCAGATTTCTCTTCCTGTAAGTTTTTGACAGCTCGTGAATGCTCTTGGATTCTAACTTTAATAGGTCATTTTGTATTCCCTACGTAGGTACCCTGGCAGTCTTTACAGGGAATTTCGTAAACGCCTGGGTTTGACAGGTCTGGTCTCTTATCTTTAGGGTTACCCAAGAGCTGTTCTATTTTTATAGTGGGTAAAAATATGGTTTTAACATTGTACTGTCTGAACACATAGGCGATCTTGTCAGTGATCCCTTTTAAATAAGGTAAAGTCAACCACTTACGCTCCTTATTTTCTATTTTTTCCAATTCCATGTCCTTGTTTTTCTGATTAATTTCTTCCGGTGTAGGGATATGATGTGCTTTTTCCATTTGTTTCTTCCAAACCGCTTCAATTTGTTTGGATTTATACCCATTTGCCTTTAGCGAGTCCATGATGGTTGATTTTTCTTTATTCAAAGAGTCCTTGTCGCAAACATGAATGGCTCTGTACACCAGAGAGTTGATTAACAAATTTTTTTGCGCAGGGTGATGATTAGAAGACTGATGTAGGTATCTGCCAGTGAAGGTAGGCTTTCTGTACACCGTGTGTCCGAAGGAAAGATCTTTTTTTCTGGACACTTGTACATCTAAGAATGGTAATATTCCCTCCTTCTCCAATTCCATCGTCAACCAGTTATTAAGTCCAAAGGTTCACATACTTTTTCCTCCCTGCACTGTGAATGTTTACATGTTATGTTCAATTAACCATGGCAACATCTAATGTTTGTGTAGCATTATTTTCCGCAGACTGTGTTTTTCTATTGTTGTGACTTAGATGAAGTTCAGAGCACATTTTATGACCAATTCATGCAAAACTCCACGTAATCCCAAGCGGTTCACATACTTTTTCTTGCAACTGTACACCCTTGTGTAAAAATGCCTTAATTGGAAAGGTGCTGGATGGGAAGAATTATAGGAGTTTGTATGTAGTGGCTAGAGGGTCATAGGAATGATATGATGCAGAATAGTCATAATGCATGAAGGGTTAAATATTCATTTTTTTCTCTGCACATGGCAGTGAGAGTCTGATCTCTTTCCTTAGCGTCTCTTGTCCTTTCATTCCAGTCTAAATTTTGGGATGGACTATCCTGTGCTTAAGAAATCTAGGGTAGCGGAGTGGCTGAGTTGTGAGTCAGGACTGCACTGGTTTGAATCTGACATAAACTCATGAGATGGTTTTAGGCAAGTCACTCCATCTTGGCCACAATATGGATATAAAAATACTTCCTTACCTTGCAGGGTTGTTGTAAGGACTACATTACGGTAATACATGTGAAGTGCTTTGCCCATCCAAAAAGCACTGTACAAATGTTAAATATTAATGTTACTATAAAGACTGCAGCTAGTGAAAGTCTGGAGTAGAGTCACTCTGTGCTTGCAGATGTTAAAAGGGGGCAGTCACGTGTGCTGCTCACTTTACAAAATTAGAACTAGTTCATCTAAGACAGGGGCAGGGAACCTTTTCCCTGGTGAGGGCCGTTTTAAATATTATAAATTTGCTTGAGGGCCAGCCGTAAGGCCGGCCGCCATTTTTATTTATTTAATTTCCCCCCCCATCGGCCTCCGGAGGATCCGCGCTCACCGTCCGAAGCCGCCGCCGGGTCCGCACGTCACCTCCAGCGTACCATGCCAATGAGGGCAAAGAGGGCAAGAGCTTGCCCTCATCGGCGTGGTACGCATGTGTGAAATGGCCAACGGCCTGGTGAGAAGGGGTCGAGGAGGCGGCCGGGGAGGACATGCATAGGCCCTCTCCTGGCCTCCGGAGGTGACACGCGGACCTGGCGGAGCCTCCAGGGGCCGGTTGGGCGGCCTCCTGGCAATCTCTCCGGGGGCCGGACCGGATGGCCTCGGGGGCCTGATCTGGCCCTGGGGCCTGAGGTTCCCCACCGCTGATCTAAGAGATAAGTAGGTTGGGAATGAGGTGAATGACCTGATAACTAATTTCAGATTAGTTCTCACATAACGAAGTGGATGGTTGAATTGACACAGTTGGACTAGCAAGAGACACTGGACAGGATCCAGGACAGCCATACCATTCTTTAAAATGATTTTTTTAAAGTTTTTTGCAATTCAGCTATCCCATTCCTGCCACCACTGGAATAGTCTTACTTGGATTCCCCATGTTCCATTATGGCATGGAAGCTGTTCAGCAGGACAAGGAGTCCGTTCCAAAGCAAGGTTGCTAAAAATTGAAGTATTGTTAAAGAAGTAAGATTAACAGGATTAAAAGCCAAGTAGAATCTAAAAAATATTAATGTCCTTTATGTTTAAAAATAGTAAAACACATTTACAAACACATAAACACAATTCCAAACACGATAAAAACATTAAAAAACACAACGTTTCGTCCACGAGCTGTGGATCTCTTCAGGTGTCAGCACAACAGTCTGGCAAGATGTTAGAGACTGGGTAAGCCAGTTAGAGACTGGGTATGCCAATCTGCTTTTTTAAGAAGGAAAGGTGCCAAACGAGGAAAGCACGCGAAAGCACCAGGCAGGCAATTAGTGCTGGAAGTCTGACCGAGCGGTCATAGGGAGAGCTTCAACAGAAAGCTGTCAGTCCTGAGTTATTGATGTCAGCGTAGTGATCTAGGCAAAGACAGGACATCCAAACGTAAGTGAAGGAGAAAAGGTGACCAGCCAGAGAATGTGACGAGGAGACGGGGCAAGCAGATTGAAATTACTGGCAATGCGGTCATGACCATATACCGTATTGTCCCGGGTATAAGACGCACCTGATTATAAGACGCACCCTTAAAGTGTGGTGCTATTAAAAAAAATTAATTAAATCACTGGCATTGAATTGCAACGGCCTGATTATAAGACGCACCCCTAGTTTAAAAACTTAAATTAGGAGAAAAAAGTGAGTCTTATACTCAGATCAATACGGTAATCTCTTGCGGGTGCTCTGTCATGCGGTTGTCAGTTCCTGGTTGCTGGGATCGTTTTTCCCATTGCTGTGCTGAGAATTGGCATCCAAATTTTATCTATGAAGGACCATTTCTGCTGTCTATTATTATTTCTGTTGTCTATTAAAATTTGGATGCCGATTCTCAGCAAATCAATGGGAAAAATGATCCAAGCAACCTGGAACTCCACAAGAGACTATACGGTCATGACCTCAGCACCCTTATAATGAACACCCATAGCAAACCAATCTAGATGTGTGCTGAAAACTCCTGAGAAAATTTCAGTTTTCTTACAGAAATTTCTTTGCATTCCTTGAAAGTTCTCAGGTTTTTCTCTTTGGAAGTAACCATGGAATTCACTTTGAAGTTCACTTTTTTCAAAATGTCAGTGCCAAACCTGATATGGTGATTCTGTTTGCAGCAAACTCAACCGCAATTACCATAGTAGAGGTGTAACTGAATGTTTCTAGCAATTCAAAACTGCAGTTTGAGCATTGAGAAAATGTTATCACCCTGAAATGGATGTGCCAGCATTAGGAACATCTAGACTGTACATGACAAATGGGTAATTACTGCAATGCAATCACTGCAACCGTGGCAAAAACCAAAGTAATCTGAAAACCTACCAAATTATGCTTACCTTAAACACTATTGTAAATGGTGGATTGTGTGAGGAAATAGAATTTGATTGCATTTTTAAATTCTACAGCTGATCTTTAAGAACCGGTACTACAACTGTGTCACTAAATGGGTACTTACAAACTGCTGTGATGTCCAAATTGGATTATTAATTTTTTTTCAAATTACCATTTCATGTTAACTTCTGATCTTTGTAGGGGTCCTCTTCTCTTGTACAGCACCAATTTTAACAGCACTAAAATGAAAGTCAGTTTTTTTCCTGCCTTGATCTGATACGTTATCATTAATTACTGGAATCACCCTTTAAATTTTTCCTATTCAGAAAACAGACAATACAATTTTCTCTTGAAAAGTACAAGTGAATGAATGACCTAGGGAGCTCACCTGCACCCCTCTCTCTTTGCCAAGTGCATTATGTGTATGACACTAAAAATGCCTGCTTTTTAAAAGTAGCCTGTTTATAGTTTTCCAACCATGCGTTGCAATTGATTTTCATGCTCCTTTTGCTGTTTTCAGATGCTTATATGATATGTACTGCTTTTAAAAAAAGACCAACATCTATCTCAAAATGGCCAGTGAAAATTCCTTCTTTAAAAAAACACAATTGGCTTAAGAAATACTTTCCCAATGCTTAATGATGCTAAACATAGTGGGGGTGTTGTGCATGTGCACTCTCTCTCGCACGCACGCATGCACGCACGTACACACGCACACAGAGTTTCAGAACCTGCTTATTTGGGATCGAATATTCTTCTCTTCAATAGATGTAGCAACAAAGTCGCTTTGGGAAAGTTCTAGAAACGTTCCAAGCTCATAGCTACTGGAGTCATAAAATACAACATAGCTACTTGTCATAAAATAATGTTGTTTATTTTATACTTTTGAAATGCCCGTCATTATGCTGGAAGCAGGATGCAGATGGTGCCTTGCCCTGTGCATTTTTCAGGCTCACATTATTATGTCTGCAGAGGGGAAATATATTTTTTGTGCTGGCACCCTGTGTAGTGGTCACCGATGAATGGTTCAGCAGGGAAGGAAGAGGCAAGGGTGAAGGTTCATCAAACAAACCTTTAATTTGGAGTTAATTTTACAAATGCAGCGAAGAGGAATAAAAATAATAGCAATACTAAAAATCCTAATACACAGGAGAAAAATTATAACGACGCTAAGAGTGTTGTCAATTTGACTGTATGGGAGCCAGGAAAGATAGGAGGGACTTTGTGAGTCAAAGGTGAGGCTGTACCAAGGACCAAGATTACCTATCATTTCTCTGCTGGTTCATGTGCTCTGTGCTGCAGGAATTGTGGGGCTACAATGTCGAGACTGAGCACTTCTCCTGTTCCAAAGCAGAGGCAGAAAAGGGTTTTGAAGCAAGTCCTGAAAATAGGTTGTATCCATAGCTAACTTGCGGAGGAAAGCAGGGAAGGAGAGGTGGGGCTGCTTGAAAAAGAGGTGTGTTACGAGGCAGCCCAGAAAAAGATAGCTGTCCAGCCTGTGCTGGCACAGGCTCTTTTGGTTACACTCGAGGAAGGGAAGGGGAAAAGGTTGGAAAGAGAAAGGGAGCAGAAGATTACCAGCTGAGTTGGCACAGTGGTTCTTGGTATGGCTGGAATGGGGGTGGTTTGTCGCAGCCTCTGTGGGTTAAAGGAAAGAAACACAGCAGCAGCAACGCGGACAGACGAGTGAGGGATGAAAAGACACAAGAGTCTGGTGATCCACCTTTTCATACTTTCTCTTCCCACAGAATCCTACAGGATCTTTTGTGGGGTGAGCTCATCAAGGAATCTTTTTTTTGTTGCTTGATGGCCCTGATTGCTCCCTCCCAGTCCTAAAGGGGTTGTTTTGTGCCACAATTGTATTGTGCTTGATTTTCGAACGAAAGCTGTTATGACCGGCAACAATGTTCAAAGAAAGAGGTAACACGGGTAGCCCGGTCATGTTAAAAAGTAGCGATCCAGCTGAAAATAACGATCTCAAACTACTTGGTATGGGCTTATTCACCCAGAAATCCAAATAGAAAAAAATGTTAAAAACAAATTCTGGAACTCAAGGACCCAACGTTTCATGTCTTTATCCAGACATATCCTCAGGGGTATTTTCCAAAGTTCATTGGTAGATGTTAGTGAAAGCGTCCTGCTTCATCCTTTTTATTTTCAAAAGTTCCCGCCCTTTTTTGAAAATAAAAAGGATGAAGCAGGACGCTTTCACTAACATCTACCAATGAACTTTGGAAAATACCTCTGAGGATATGTCTGGATAAAGACATGAAACGTTGGGTCCTTGAGTTCCAGAATTTGTTTTTAACATTTTTTTCTATTTGGATTTCTGGGTGAATAAGCCCATACCAAGTAGTTTGAGATCGTTATTTTCAGCTGGATCGCTACTTTTTAACATGACCGGGCTACCCGTGTTACCTCTTTCTTTGAAAATTGTATTGTGCCTTATCAAGGGGCAAGAAAGAACTTGGGACAAGCTTCGGAGGCCTGTTGCTTCATTAGCATGAACCACTTGACTGAATTTGGCCATGGAGTTGGTGAGGGCAGCAGTAGTTGTGTCACTGATTACTTTGTTCACGCCAAGCCAGGAAGCTCCCAGGATGTGGCTTTTGTTTACAGAGCGAAATGTGCAAACAAGGGGCGGTCACCCCATGACATTTTCCATGGATTAGGCTTCCTCCAAGCCAGCCTGATTTGGGGGGGGGGGCAGAAGGAAGGTGATTGTTATGATGGTTAAGAGTGTGGCCTTCCTCCAGGCCTGTGAGATTGCGTCAAGTCACAGTACCAGCCTGGGTTGTGGTCTCCTGCAGAACCTAACACCACAAACATGTCTATACATGCACCAAGCATCTCACGTTCAAAATAAAAAGGATATAAAAATGCTTGTCAGGCAACACTTTACATTTCATGACCTGTGAGTGTGTGTGTGAGAGAGAGAGAGAGGGAGAGAGAGAGAGAGAGCGCACAATATGCGCCTTTGGACTTTATACAGAGACAGAGATTGAACCTCCCATCCAGATTCCCCCCCCCCACACACACACACACAGAGCTATGTGTCTGAAGGCCAGTTCATAATGGACTGGAAAAGGAAGAGGGGGACAGAGAGGAAGATGAAATTTGAAGGGGAGGAGAACTCTGAACTAGAACATTGGAGAGTTGCTGGAGCAGAGGCTGGCATATCGGGTGAGGGGGAAGCATTTGGAATGCCACCTCAAATATCAGGAGGTCTTGGGGCAGCCCTGATTCTTCCATATTAACATAGAAAACATCATGGGTGAAGAATCATAGATATTGCAGGCAAAAATGTCCATGGTTAGAGGCTATAAAAAGGGCTACAGTAATCGGAGGACTTACTGGTGGCCCTGTCTGCTCTTAGTCATTCATATCCTGATCCCAATCCTTTTGATTGGGAAGGTAAGATCAGCTGTGGGTAGGAGTAAAACTGGTACCAATCAGTAATGTTGGGCCGCCTGGGACGAGGGGCCGGTGGGTCCCCAGGCGGCACACGGTGGGTGACAACCGTGCTGCGGCTGCATTGGAAAAGGTGCGAGCGGGCGGGCATTGGCGAGAAAAGTAGGTGCGCAGTTTGGCCTGCCCGCCCACCCGGATTCTTGGGTTCATTTAGAGCAGTGTCGGCGTTGGAGGGGGGGGCGTGTTGCCGTGCGCTGTGGCCCCACCTTCCGGGGGCATGGCTACGCTGCTGTACCAAGGCTCTGTAAAGAGGTGTTACTGTGCCTTCTTAATCTTCAGGGAGAACTGCACTGTGCGTTGTGGTTTTTAAAAGGGACTTTAAGGCACAACATCCCAGTGTTTCTCTGCTTGCAATATTTGGTTTTTTTTTTTCCCCTTTCCCACCTTGCTGTTAGCCTATATGAGTGTGTGTCTGTGGAAAGTTTGGAACAGCTTGTACTTAGAAGGCAAAACGTTATGCGAACAAGTCCTGGGGAAGAATATAGAAAAGTAAAAACAAAATATTGCATTTCAGTACCATGATTGAACTATTTGTTATCTATGATAAAAGCATGTCTAATCATTTGCCCATAAACTGTTAGTTGTTTTTGCTATTGTATTTTAAAAAATCACCTGCTGTCTTTCACAACACATCTGCCTTTTTCATTCTGTACTGAGGAAGCCTGGGTGAATGATTGTAGGTAATATATTGAGAGGAGAGCAGATACCGTTTTATCAATCAATATGCTATGGAAAGTAATATAATGGGAGCGATGAATTTCTCATCCTGCCTTTTGTTTTTGTTATTTCACTGGCTTGCAATCAGTAAGCCTTATATCTGCTTCATTTTTATTTTGCTTTGCTTCTCAGTGCATGCACTTTTCCACATTTATTTCTAATTTGGAAACATAAAACTTCCCTTTCCCCCCAGAAACAAATTTTCTTCATTTGCTTTTCATAACAGTATCTGGGCTGGGAGAGACATCTTATCTTGTTATTCTCTGGCAATTTCTCACCTTCAAAACCATTCCTTCCTTCAAGCTATAAGGACATAAGAACATAAAAAGAGCCCTGCTGGATCAGGCCAAGGGCCCATCTAGTTCATCTTCCTGTATCTCACAGTGGCCCACAGGATGTCTCTGGGAAAGCACAAGACAACAAAATACCTGTATCGTGTTGCCTCTTCCTTGCACCTGACATTGAGAGAGAGGCTACCTCTAAAAACAGGAGGTTGCATACAGTCATCATGACTTGTGACTTGTGATGGACCTTCCTCCATAAATCTGTCTAATCTTCATTTTAAAGGCCAGGTGCCATCACAGTGTGATGTGGCAAAGAGTTCCGCAGATTAATTACATGCTAGGTAAAAAAAAAATTGTCGGCTCTGACTCTCCCATCAGTCAATTTTAGTGGCACCTCTGATTCTGGTACTATGCAAGAGGGAAAAGAACATCCCTCTCTACACTCTATCCATCCCATGCGTAATTTTATATGTCTCACTGCGGAATCCTACAGTAAATAAGGGCAGCGGAACGAGCGTTCCACAACCGGCAGTAAAGCACATTTGTGACTACTTTCGGCGATTCAGCGGGGGAGAGAGGGTCGGTGAACGGGGGGGGGAGGGTCGGTGGCAGTCGCGTCGCAACAACGCGCGACACCCCAGAGAGGGGGCGCGCGTCGCCCTTAAGGGAGAGGCTCCGCCCCTGCGCGTGACGTCACGCACAGGAGCAGAGCACCCTCCCCGCTCCGTTTTCGGCTCATTTTGGAGCCAAACAGACACAGGGGAGGGCGGGCGGGCCCACCTCCAACGAAAAACTGTAAGTGGGGGGGTTGCGCGTCACCCCTATATGCGCGACGCCCCCCGGCGGCCCGCCCCCCGCGCTTCCCCCTGTCGATGCCTGTGGTCGGTGGAGCCGGGAGGGCGGCCATAGGCCCAGCCACCCCGGGCGGGGGCATGGCTCTCGTCATATCCGGGCCCCCACTGGGTGGCTAGGCCTTTACACAGTCTCCTCAGACTTCCACCAGCAAAATAGCTTGCGGAATTCCGAGGAGGCCGATAGGGCCTGGCCCCGGTTACACTTGGGGAAGGGGATGAGCGTCCCCTTCCCTGAGTAGACATACTGACGCGGGCTGCCTGCACGGCATACGGTGGGTGGCCTCAGCTGCCCGGCAGATCCTTTAGCAGGATTGGGCTGTCAATCATGTCCCCTTTCAGGCACCTTCTTTCTAGACTGAATGGCCCCAAACGTTGTAGCCTTTCCTCGTAAGGGCAGTGCCCCAGCCCACTTACCATTTTGGTCGCTTTCTTCTGTATCTTTTTCAGTTCCATTATATCCTTTTTGAGATGTGCCAACCAGAACTGGACAAAATACTCCAGATGTGGCCTTACCATTGATTTGTACAATGGCATAATAATATTGGCTGTTTTATTCTCAATCCTTTTTTAAATGATCCCGAGCTGGAATTGGCATTTTTCACAGCCACTGCACACTGGATCAAATCTTTCATCGATTTTTCCAACCTCCCCCCCCCCCTGAAATTTTGATTTCTTGCCCCAATGTGCATCACTTTACATTTACTTACATTGACGTGTGTCTGCCATTTTGCCACCCAAACCCCAGGTTGGAGAGATCTTTCTGGAGCACTTCACAATCATTTCTGGACTTCACTACCTGGAAATGTTTAGTGTCATCTGCAAACTTGGACACCTCGTTGCTTATCCCCAACTCCAGATTATTTATGACCAAGTAGAAAAGTGTTGGTCTCAAGACTGATCCTTGGGGTACACTCTTTCCATTATGATAATTGCACATTTACATCCACTCTCTGTTTCCAGGTCTTCAACCAGTTCCTAATCCATAAGAGGACCTGCCCTCTTATTCCCTGACCGTGGAGTTTTCTCAGGAGCCTTTCATGAGGGACTGTGTCAAACACCTATTTTTTTTATTTCATAATAGGAAAGGTGGTAGTCTCCCCCCACCCACTGGTCTAAAAACAGCTGGCAGGAGGCTGCTTTTGAGCTGGAAAACCAGCAGAGAAGAGATAAAATGATCCTGTTTACTGCTAGATTGTGCAATATGTTTACTTAACCAGATTAACAGCACAATCCTGTGTAATTCTTGCACCAGTGTAACAGTAGATCCACCAGTGTAAGTGCACTTATGCCAATGTAACTTGCTGTATGCTGATGTACACAGGACGGACACCAGCGTAACCCCTGTTGGACGCAGGACAGATGCCAGCGCAACTCCGCTGGTGTAGGGGGCATTCTGGGGGCATTCAGACACCCCTGGAATGCTTCCTGCACTGGTGGAGTTGCGCTGGAGTCCATGCTGCATCCGAACTGCCCATGTGCGGCGTCTGAGGGGGGTTATGCTGGTCTTCGTCCTGTGTATGGTAAGTTACACTGGCATAAGTGCACTTACACCAGTGGATCTACTGTTACAAGAGTTACACAGGATTGTGCTATTTTTTTTCTCCCGAAAAGTTCAAAGGACCTATATTATATATGTTAACAAGTGCCAGAATTTCATATTTGCAAAATATTGGAAGATAAGTACAAGTTGAATGAAAACAGAACAGTTAAATAAAATTCAAGAACTGCTGACATTTGCTAAATTAACAGCTTATAATACAACAACATTAAACCATCATAATGTGTCAGGCCTAGAAACTGGTAGTGTCATTTTTCTCAGCTTCTGTGATAAATGTTCATCTTTTTTTAATTTCTGTCTTTTCTCTGTTCTAAATATATTTTCATATAACATTTGATACATTCAGAAACAGATATAAAATTTTGTAACATTTTGAAATGCAATAAAAAAGAGAAATAAAATTCTCCTCATTCTGTATGTATGCCTCTCTCCCTTTAGAGATCACAGCCAAGGTGGCTGCTTTAATTAAAAAAAGAGAAAACATTGAGGGGAAAAGTACACATGATTAATGTCATGTGTAGTTTAAGCTTCAGTAGTGGGAGGATATGAGTTCAGTATAATTGTCCTTTGGTCAGTGACTAAGTGCAGTAATATGTTGCACAGGCAAATTGCCAAATCAACAATGAACTGAAGTGCAAGAATGGCCAAACTGTGGTGGTACAAAACTCTTTTCAAAGCAGATGTACAAATTCACTCCTAATGACCTCCTGTGGGAAATGCATTGGTTTTTTTCCCCACACAGTGAGAAGCAACATACAAGATATTGTGAAGCCATCACCATACAGTAAGTGACTGTCATTCTACCCCATAGCTGTAGATCAGAGAACCTTTAGAAAGAATTTGGCAGATTGTTAGAATGACAAAATTACAAACTATACAAAAGCCAGGGAAGGATGCCAAGGAGACAATAGGTTTGTAGAACTTATTGGGCATAATATGTTTGTAGAATATAATCTCGGTCTAGCTTAATGGTGTACTTTCTCTTTATTCAATAAAGGCCATTTTAGAATTTTTTTAAAAATTTTAATTCTAAAATTCTTCTATACTTCAGAGAAGATATACATAGTGCAGGCACAGTGCTGCTGGGCATGAGCTGGGGACATATTTTAAATGACACTGAGATCAGCTTTCAGTTTATATTCCATTCTCTGTCCAGAAAGGGCTCCCGGGTACAACAATAATATTGGAAAGAACATGGTTCTGACTATGTTTTATGCCATTTCCTGAAAAAAATGTTGCATTTTCAACAGAAAGCTACGTAGCATCCAAGTCAGTTGTTCTATGGTTGTATGATGGGAAGAACCACACCACAATCTTATCTATAAAACAAGGATACACTAAATGCCTAGCCCTATCCTCAAGATATGCAAGTATCCCCAAGTATGCCGGTGCAATGACAGGCCTGCCAGAATAGAAGCTAGCCTGCCAATGGATGCACCACAGATACCAGAGTAATGTCAGAAAAATGCTGCACCGACATAGCTTGGACATCACTCAGACGCCAGCACAACTCAGCCAGCAGTGAGACCAAAACAGGGAGGAGACTGGGACGTAATGTGGGAGGGATAAGGCAGAATCAACATACACTATATCCTGATCCCTTTCAGACAACAGACATGCCCCAATGCTGGAAGATTGCTATACCAACAACACAGTTAGGGTGGGTAGAAGGAACCCCATAAGGAACAATGGGGAATGGAAAAACAGCAGAAAATGGCACCAAGTCTTTTTGTCGCTCGCCGCAGCTTGCCACGTGATGCAACCTGCAACACTGGCCTCAACCTTGGGGCACCCGTTAGATAGCTGTTATACAAATTCACAGAGGACAAGTATTTCACTGGTGCTAGTTATTATGGCTAAATGATACAGAGCCAGGATGATGTAGTGGTTTGGGAGTCAGACTTAGACCTGGAAGATCCAGGTTCAAATCCCTGCTCAGCCATGAAGCTTCCTGGGTGACCTTGGGCCAGTCACTATCTCTCAGCCCCACCTACCTCACAGGGTTGTTGTGAGGACAAAAGGAGGGAAGGAAATATGTACACCACTCTGAGCTCCTTGCAGGAAGGGCGGTATAAAAATGTGAAAAATAAAATAAAAAAATAAATGATACCTCCAGGTTCCGCAGCAGTATGCCTCTGAATATCACTTGCAGCAGAGCAATGGTGCAGTGGCGTTGCGCTAGGTGGGGCGGAGCTCTTAAGTTCTGCCGCACTCCGACCCACAGTGACACGCCCACACGAGGCGGCCCCTCCCCCTTGCCTTCGGAGCCATTCAAGACGGCGAAAGCAACACACAGGAGACTCCCTGCGTGTTGCTTTCACCACCTTGAATGGCTCAGAAGGTGAGCGGGAGGGGTCATCTCGTGCGGGCGTGTAACGGTGGGTCAGAGCGCCGTAGAACTTAGAGCTCCGCCCCACCTAGAGCAACGCCACTGCCATGGTGGGAGGGGTTTGCCTTCTGCTTGTTCTGCTAGGCAACTTGTGGACCACTATTGGAAACAGGATGCTAGACTTGATGGGTCTTTGGCTTGATCCAGCAAGATCACAGGAGCCTTCCTTTCTTCCTATGTTTTTGGGTATCAGGACATGAACAGTACTACGATGGTCTCCATTGGGACCAGACCACCAGGCAGTCTGACTGAGGTCAGGTCTGGAGAAAATGATATCCAAAATGGGTCAAAATTGTCGATGTCTGGAGCTGAAATCTTAATTGCAGCTGGTAAAAGGTTCTGCTTTATTGAACAAGCACAAATAGAAGACCAGACTCCTAGCATATATAGTTGCCCCAACCAATTGAGAGGCTTCTACAGCAACATCTCACCATAATCTCAGAGGCTGATATTATGCCTGAAGCAGGTTTTCAGGCCAGTTTCATAGAAATGGCAGATGTTGTGCTTATTTCCCCTCAAGCCTACGAATAGTGGGCTATGGGGCTGTAAATGGGAGAGAGGTCTCAGGCCATGGTCAAAAGAACTATGAAGGCCCATTGAGCTCAGAGAATAAGGCTGCAATCCTATACACACTTACCTGGGTGTAAGTCCCATTGAATTCAATGACACATAGTTCTGACGTAGTAGACATGCATAGGAAGTCCATGCTTTACTTTCTCCTGTTGAAGTCAGTGGGATCTAATAATTAAATTAGTGCACTTTATTTTGACTGGAATTGGCTCATTGTTTCTGTTTGTTTAGTTATTTACTTGCATGTAAATTATCCAGCCATATTCCTGAAGAATTAGGCCACTACGCAATTATTATGAAAGAAAGATCAGCTTGCCCATGACTAATGATCTTCATTGAACACTCAGTTATTGAGTGTTTTCTAAGGCACACTTCGGTTTTATTTGCTTCTTCTCTCTAGAATTCTCATTCCCTGCAGCTGACTGTTGCCAACATTCTCCCCATCCAGTTCCACTTGCCTTTGCTTCTGAGATAAGAATGTGATTTCTCCTGGGTCCTAGGGCCTGCTTGTTTCCCATCAGTTCCAGGACTAGGAAATGTACTGGAAGCCTCATTATTTAGTTAATGGTGCAAATTGCATCCATGCAATAAAACGGTGTCCCTGACAAAAGCCCTTTGGAAGATTTTTCCCTCTTGTACTTTACAGGCAACTCTCCATCTTGAAACAAATAAATACTGCTGTCATTTTAAGACTGTTTCTCCCTAAAGTTTTAATTGCTAATGAGATGTGGGATTCCAGTGGAAGTATGTTAAATTGTGCACAGCTGCCAAAAGTCTGGTGCTGTCTGCATTATTATCCTTCATTACTTCCACAAACCAGATGCAGCATAGGGATAAATCTGGGGGAAAGATTAAAAGGTACTTTTTGTAAAACATGCTATGTTAGTTGAGATAAAATTTGAAAATTAAAAGGTATTGTGATCCATTTCATTTTCTGCTTTTTGCATGGTTGGCACAATTTTATTGTTCTATTCCTATTCATAAAATGTTCAGTTCAATAAAAAACCTAAAGCAACATTGCATTGCTAAAACTTAATGTTGATCAATTATAGTCTGTGAGGTTGGTTGACTTTGTACAGTGCTGAAGCAATAAGTGCCTTTTTGTTATTATTATTGTTATTGTTATTATCAATAACAATTCATTACAGCGCCTTTGGAGAAAGAAAAAACAACCACCCCTATTGTCATTGTTGCAGTACAGTAGGCACAATCCCCAAGGCCCTGAAATATCTGGGCAATATAGGTAAAGCCGCCCCTTGGTATCTGGGAGGGGGGTTGTTCTGCCCCTGCTGATACCACGAATCCATGGATGCTGAAGTCTAGCAGACGTGTCCCAATAACTTACCTGATCCTGTGAGGGGGGGGGGTCTCTGAAGGTAACCTGGAAGTGACTTCAGCGAAGTGTTCTGAGGGCCCGCAAAGGCCTATGGAGGGGGTTGTGGGCCTGGTGTGACGCAGAAGAGACATCTGGAAGCTTCCAGGCTTGGCATAACATGGATGTCAAAATCTGCGGATGCTGAGCCCGCAGATAGCAAGGTATGCCTATATGGACAAGATAACAGCTAAACAATTGCAATGATTGGCACTAGTATGAACATCGAACATTATACAGCAACATCTCACCATAATCTTGAACATTATACAGCAATATTTCACTCTTGGGTAGAGTTTGAACTAGTGAGTACCCAAAAATCCCAGTCCAGACATCTGGTGGGCTGTGACACCACTGTATAATAATATTATATTTCTCTGCCAGGACTTTTGTGGTAAGGAGATCCAGTTGAGGAAAGAGTAGTCAAGACTTGGAAGGCCAGAAACAGTCAAGGATGGACCAGCATTGGGTAATGGATTGTAGTCTAGCGGAGGATCAGCGGCAGAGGTATAGTCAGGACCAGTTTGGTGTTGAGTACCAAAGGAGTTAAGCAGAGGCAGGACAAGGCAAAATGAGTGAGCTTTGCTGCTTTGACAAAATGCTCAGACTGCCAAGCTGGCCTTGGGCATAAATATTATGGAGCTATGGGATCAGCTGACTATAGTCAGGCTGGTGCTCAGCCTGGCCTTGCATCCAATCCCTCTGGCTTGCTGGTGGGCTTGGAGGTGTCGCCCAGACTGGTTCTGATTATAATGAATAAGCCTGCCTCACTGCAGGTTCTCTCCTTCTCCAAGACAATGCAAGCTTTTTCCACTTACTGTATTTTCTATCATCTTTACAGCAATGTATTTGTTTATTTCAAAGGATTTCTATCCCACCTCATTCCCAAAGGACTTGAGGTGGTTCACAACAATTTTAAAACAGAACATCATAAAAGCAATAAAACAACAAAACAAAATAACTCATCTAAAACCAATACTTAGGAGACAGACCTAAGAACTAAACAAAACCCAGAAAGGCGAGACCAAATATTTAGGTTTTCTAGGAGTGACAAAATGAAAAAAGGAAGGGGCACACCAAATCTTCCATGGAAACAAGTTCCATAAGGAGGGGCTACCATAGAGAACACCTCCAGTCTAGTCTCACCTTCTAGTCTCACCTCAGATGCTCATGGGATGTGCAAGTGGGCCCCTCCAGAAGCTCTCAGGTTGTTAGTGGATCTGGCCCCAAGCTGTTTAGGGCTCTAAAGGCTATAACCAGGACTCTGAATTGCACCCAGAAGCAAATTGGCAACCAAGCAGCTGGATTAACAGGAGCATGATATATCTTGCCAAATATCAACAATCATGCTGCTGCATTTTGTATCATATGTTACTTCTAGGCTTTCAAGGGCAGCCTGATGTACAGTACATTGTAGTAATTTAAATGAGAGGTGACCAAGGCCTGATCTGACTGATGCCAATGCACAACCAACACAACTGTTGCCCCTAGCCAAAGCTGAGCAAAGGCCTCCTGGGCCATGGCTGATACCTGAACATTCAGGTGTATGGTCAGATTCAGGCGAACCCCCAAACTGTGAACCTGTTCATTCTAGGGGAGTGCTACCTCATCCAGAACATTCATGGTACCACTAAGTCATGACCAGGAAGGTCTCTGCTATGTTCAGATTTAATTTCAGTTTGTTTGCCCACATCCAGGCATTCACTGACTCATGATGCTGCTCTAAAGTATCCACAGCTTCTCCAGCTAGGAATGACAGTGAGAAATATAACTGGTTGTCATCAATGAACTGATGACACCTCACCCACAAACCCTTGGATGATCTCCACCAGCAGCTTCATGGTAGATGTTAAACAGCATGGAAGCCAGAAGAGAACCTTATGGGACACCACAAATCAATAGCCATGGTTTCAAACAGATGTTCCCCAGCACCACCTTCTGGAACCTGCCCTCCAGGAAAGACTGCACCCCAAAGCGACACCCCCAATATCCATCCCAGATAGATGATCCAGAAGGATACCATGGTTGATGGTATCGAACATCATTGAGAGATCCAGCAGATCCAACAGGGATGCACTCGCCCTGTCTAATTCCCAGCACAGATCATCAACTAGACCAATGCTGTATGAATATACAGTATGATGCTACCTTCTACTTAGTCAGACTATTGGTCTGCCTAGCTGGTATGTCTACTCTGACTGGCAAGTTATCCAGGTCTTGAGCAGAACCCTTTTGCAACCCTAGTGTTTGAAAGCATTTTAACAGAAGATACCAGGAATTGAACCTGGGATGAGTGATTAAACGAAAAGGATAAATATATGCTAAGAGATAGAGTTTTATAGGTTAAAAGGTCATGTAATTTTTTTTAAAAAATATAAATATATCCTGATATAAACAAAAAAAAAATCATAAAAGAGTGGTGGCCCAGTTCAAAATACAGGCATGTGTTATGAGAATGCCAGCAGCATTGGGGGACAGGACAGCCAGGAATTGTAAAATGACATTGGGGGAAGAAGAGGATGGTCTACTGCTTCTGCTTCCCCACAACTGCCAGGTAAACATCCCTATGGGCCCTCACTTGCCAGGTGATGGTGAAAAGCAATGGCAGCAGTGGACTCTCACTGCCTAAGCTGCTGACTGGGTATCAATGTGGGCCCTTGTATGGACTTGGACCCCTGGCTTGTGCTCCACCAACACCCAACTATGGAGCCACCCTCGGAGGCAGGATTTACTTTTACAGAAGCTATGCTAATTCAATGTCAGCAATGCTTGTTCTTCTATGTGCTTAATAATTTTATATCTAATTATGCTTTCCATCAATTTACCCAGAACAGATATTAAGCTAACTAGTCTGTAATTTTCTGGATCCACCCCCTCCCACTGATTCCTTTCTAAAACTTGATTTTATATTGGCAACCAGTCCTCTGGCATGCAAACCATTTTAGGGATGAGTTACATATTTTCTCTCTTGAAGTGGGGTGGCGATGGCAGTGATTATTCACTGAGTGAAGACCAATATGTCCAAAACCATGCAGAAGCACAAGGAAAATGCAATGAGGTATGTGCTACATGTGCAAATAATGTAGCATGCACAGTGCACATGTATATCTACTAAACCCCACCAACTCCCAAATTCACCAGCCAGCTGCCATATGACTTTTCCACAAATTACTTCTATGGATGCCTTTGCTTGCATTGCCTACTCTGGATCTCAGAAAACTCTGCAAAACACCCTGTGATGTTAATTTTTGCCTGTAATAAGAGACAGGAAAATACATATTGTAAAGTGCAGCACAAACTATTATCTAGAAGTATTTATGAAAATGCCAGTAAGGGAATTTATCACTCCCATGTTTCCAGGAAATAAAGCCAGTTGATACAAGCAAATAGTGAAATAAATCTGTTCCTATTTCCTTGAAGGCAAAACTACTGATATAGATGTTTCATGAACAGGCACAAGAAGAACCTGATCTGTCATTGCTGCTTCTATATCTTGGAGTTTCTATATCTTGGAGTTTCTGACAGAAGTTTTTCTTGCTACATGACAAGACAGGAAACATGAAAGACAAGATTTTTCTATGTGCTCCACAGGAAGTCTCTGAGGGAAGGACCCAGCTTGAGTTGAACAGCTGGGAACCAAAACTGAGAGGCCCTCGGGCAGAAAGCAAAGTCCTCATACACCAGGGTTTGCCTGCTCCAGCATCTGACAATTCCTCAGAAACAGTCAACCTGAAGAAGCGTTTGGAAAATTGTGGGGTGATAGTGGGCATCACAGGCCCATATCTATGTTTTCTCAATCTTCATTTGCATCTCTTCTCTAGTATCTTTAACCTGGTAGTAGATTTCTGTCTGTTTTTTTTATTCATAAATAAATACTATTTAGGATATGGTTTTAATAGTTTCATTCATAGCTTTTTGTACTTGGGGATTTGTGTTTAATTTACGTATTGTAAGTCGCCTTTGTACAATTTTTGCACAGGGAGGGAATTAATTAAATAGCTACCCATCTCCATTTCCATCTTTGCCAAACTGCTATGCCAGTTTGTATTAGAATTTTCAGGAAGTGATGACAACACAAACACACACACACACACACACACACACACACACACACACACACACACACACACACATACCTACCTACCTTTCCATTAAATACTAATCTAGTGGACTGAAATTAGAAACTATTAATTGCTAATTTAATACCATGTTTTTAAAGCTCTATTTATGCATATGGACCAGATTTTTTAAATGAGTATCTTCAGTTAAACAACCACATTGCAAGTCTGTTACACGGTAATGATATTTAAAGCAATACATTGTCATTTTTTTTTTAAAAAATCCTCTGTATCCTACCTTGCTCAGGGGCTCAGAGCAGATGACCAGCAGATTCCTACCTGGAAGGCTTGCAGGAGGGAGTGCAGTTGGGAAAACCAATGAAAACATATGTGCTGATGAAATTACAGAGTTGTAGATTAGTGCACACACTGCAGTTACATTGGGAATTCTTGAGGAGTGTGTATGCTTTGGATGCTTGTCACAGCTGGTGATGCTCCAGTGCTGCAGACTTGATCTTCACTTTCCCACTTCTAGGCCTCAGTATGAAGAGAGAATGGGTTTTAATTGTCATCCATTCCCCCTGCTCTCTGGCAGGCTTCCTTGTTTGGATACCTTGCCTGGGTATCCAGCTGCCAACTCTTCAGGCATCTTCCCTCAAACACTGCATGGCAAACTATGCATAACCCCAATAATTTCTCTCTCTGTATCAAGAGGATTCAAGTCTCACTTTAGAAACAGTTGCCTGAGCAACCAGGTCATTTCTTGCCACAGGAAGCACAGCCTCCTGTCTCCATCCTGGGTCCTAGCCCAGCACCTGATCTTACAAAGATGCCCACTTTCCCTCCAGGAGAGCTGGACACTGTGCCAGTATCAGAGTTGATGTCAGAAAACCCTACTGGCAGCAAGTTGGTGCATGGAGTCCAGTCAATCCTAGACAGTGAGTCAAAAAGCTGTTTCACACATTTGTGCACACCACTTGATTTCGCTAGACTTGATTAGGTACTTTATGCTTGGTGACTGGTAGGACTGATATGAACATTCTACCAGTGGTGTGTTATCTATGGTGGCCCATTCATACATGCAAGTCATGATTGTATGCAAGAGTCATCACGCAGGTGAACTAACCCAAAGATAAAAGAGAAGGCCTGCAAGCCTATGCACACTTTCTTTGGAGTGTCCCATTGACCTGACCGAGACTTACTTGTCAATAAACTATTTTAGGATTATGCCTTAAGTTAAATTAAGAATAGGCTAAGAGGAGGGACCTGAGAATGAAAGTGCTACTCTGCCTAGGAGACAGAACTGGCCTTGATAGATTCCCTGAGACAATTGTCACACAAGGAAGCTATCGGGCACATGTTAAGTGGTCATTGTGGCCCAGTGAGTGAGTCTACTTTGAGTTCCACTTGGCTCTTATGAATTCATCATATTTTGTAGGTTCTGCCCATAACATGTTTGCCCATATTTTTTGTAGTCCTGACTTATTTCTCATAAGAAACAAAACTGAATGAAAGAATATCACCAGTGATGGAGGCATTGTGTGTTCAATCAGACTCCAATCAGTTCCATTTTTTCAGTTTTAAAGATATGTATTTGAGGAAAGGGGGCTTCTTGTGGCTGCAAAGAGCAATGGGAAGAATTATTTTGGAGAACAAACTATCATAAAAACAAGGTTTTTGTGCAAATATAATACATAGTTTTATTGTTTGCCTGTCAGGCCCATTTTTACATACCTGTGTAGCGTCATAAGGAGCTATAATGGTCTTTAGCCTGTAGTGACCTGTTCTCTCACTCAGTATTAAATAATCAAAATGATGTGAATAAGTACTCATGATTATAATGTGCAAGTGCAGTATTTCTCACCCATTTTACCTTCTGATGAAGTGGTTTTAGCAAGTTAAAAGATGGTGTAGCAACCATTGGCATGACTCACAGTGCAATCCTAACCAATTTTCCACCGCTGGTGTAGCCATTTTGCAGTGCAGGAACAGTCATGGAGGCCTCTTCAAGGTGAGGGAACATTTTTTACCTTACCTCGGGGCTGCAAAGTTGGTTAGGATTTGTTGCCACAAATAATTCTTGCAGGGTTTGCTGCCAAATCTCTGCTTACTGGAATCCTTCATTGCCTGTCAAGAAGGAAGTTGAGGGTATATATATCTGAAATCCTAAGGATCAAAGATCACTCTTCATGAGTGACTTCCATATGCCCCCCCCTTTTTTTTACAAATGCTCCCATTAGAATTTCCACCAGATTGCCCTCTGTGCTTCCACTAGATTTCTCCTAAAGCAATATTTTGTTCATGAGAAAATACTGTAGAAAGTTCAAGAGAAGTTTAGCAAGGTTTTTCTAAAACGTTTTGCTGGGTTATGCTTCATGTTTACAAGGCAGTTCCTCAAACTAGGGATCTGGCAGTGGCATTATACCACCTTATCACTAGCGTCATTGTCATGGCAGTTTGCCCAAGAAGGGTGCTGCTCATTTGCTGCCTTTTCATTTCACTGCTGCCGCTACAGATGATGACCCACGACAAAAAGACAGCTCAACTATCCCAATCTTCAACAAAATCTTAGCAATATCATCTAACCACTGCCACCCACAGCCAACCATCACCCTTCTCCCCCCCAAAAAAGTGGAACAAAAAAGCCAAGTTGTACACAGAATCTGAAGGAAGATAAGGGTTAGCAGTTTTCTCTTTCTTGTGCCTCTATTAGGAGGACATTTCACAGGGTTGGTGCCACCACCATAAAGACCCTGATTCTAGTGGATGCTCTGTGTGACTCAGAAGACAAAGGCAACCTGAGTTGAGAAAAGACAAAGGCACCCTCAGGCATTGATGACCAGACTGTATGGAAAGATACACATGGATGAAGATGGTCAAGTTAATCAGGTCACAAACCATTCAGGGCTTCAGGGGGTCATAATCAACACTTTGAACTGAATCTGGAAACAGATTGGTAGCCAGTACAGCTCACACAAAATAGGAGTGATGTGATCATAGCAGACAGCCTCAGTTAAAAGCCTGAATACTGCATTCAGGATTGGATTCAGAATACTGCATTTATAAATGAAGTTTGTTTGTACATGCTTTTGTGGGCAGCCCCACAGAAGTCTAACTTGGAGGTGACCAGATCATGGATAACTAGCTAGGTCAGACCTCTCCAGGAAAAAAAAAAAACACCACAGTTGATAAAAACCAACAGCGCAATCCTGTGTAGAAATGCGCCAGCGGAGTGCTGGCTGTGCTGGCACTGGGTGTCATAAACGTGCCATAAGGCATGTTTTCAACACCTAGCGAGCAAGAGGTGCCAGCGAAGAGGCCGGCGCCACTCACTCTGCTCGGGGGCCGCAGCCACCACCGGCGGACACAGGTAGATCCTGCTTTGGTCAGGGCAGGGGTGTGGGGAGTGTAGACTGGGGTGGAAAGGGATAATTGGCGGCATCATTGGCTCCGCCGAATCCTATCCCCCATACTGGGCCTGGCCGGCTTTACACTGGCCATTTTGCCGGCGCACATCCGAGGAGGCCCATTGAGTCTCCTGGGACTTTACTCAGGGGAAAGGGACAAATGTCCCTTTCTCCCGAGGAGCCCGCCAGCCCTGCCGGTGCAGGAGCAATCCTGGCTAGGATGCAGCATCTGCCTTAGGTATGCCACTGCTGCAAAGCTGTTAAAAAGTTTCCTTGCCGTTCAGTCTCTAGCAGTGCAATCCTAGGCATGTATATTCAGTAGTAAGTCCCATTGTGTTTAATGGGGCTTACTCCCAGGTCAGTGTGGATAGGATTGCAGCCTAAGAAAAGCCCTGAATCAAGAAGCACCCCCAGGCTACGAACCTGCTCCTTGATGGGTAAATGTAACCCCATCAGGGACATACTGAACACCATCTCCCAGATTGATTACACACCCAATTAACAGCACCTACATCTACTTGTCTGGATTAAGTTTCAGTTTGTTCTTCTGCATGCAGTCCCACACAGCTGCCAAACACCAGGTAGGGAAGTTCACGGGCTCTCCAGGATTGTTTTCTGACAAACAAAAACAAAACAAAAAACCTGTACCCATGTGTCAGTTTACGTGTATATTTATTTAAATTTATTTATTTATTTTAAAAAATTATATCCCGCCTTTTCCTATGCCGAAGGAAAAAACCTCCCAGTTTACTACACCTTGCAGTCAATGAATTGGCCTCTAGCCTACAAAAATTATGCCCAATAAATTCATCAGTTATGATGCACAAGACTTCCTTGCTTTTACTGTGACAGATGGAACACAGCTACTTTTCTGAAGCATGAAATCTGGTGTTCCATCATCAAAGACACTTAAGATGTACATTTTTTGATGTTCTTAGAGGATACTCTTTGAAACCAATCTAATATTTTTTTCTGGCAAAAAAGTTGAATTGTAACTATTAGACTATTAAGTTGACTGCTTCGTAATCAGTAGTTCCAAAACTGCCTATTAGTTTTGATTACTTGCTTTGACTCGTCCAAAGTTATGGCAGAATTGGGAGCTCAGTCCTATACTTGTAACAACCGTTCTGTGGGGGACATATTACTGTCCAGATGTTTCTTTGTTGCCAACCTGGAATTTACAATAATTATGGGTATATTAAACAAAGAAGAAGAACCCAGTATTCACATGGTGAGAAGTATTTGAGAAAGATAACTTCCAAACTTTGTAGCTCAAGATTATGGAACTCGTGAATTTTCAGTTCCCTGGGATCACTGCAACAGCTTGTAAGTGCTCTTCCACCATTGCTGATCAATGCATGTTGTGTTTACATTGTTAAATGCTCTGTGATTAGGCCACTGCATGTCTTAATCTAAGCATCTGCATTATATGACTATATTTGCATCATTGTAAACAATACAGTTAAAAATTACAGTAGGAAGGTGACTATGCTTTGAGTTATGACATTCCTAGTTCAAATCTTGCCTCAGTTATAAACTTACTGAGTGGCCTTAAGCAAGCTATTTCCTCTTACCTTTAGCTTTTCACCTGTAATTTTGAATATTAATACTATTACAAGGTCGATTTAGGGATTACTGAGAAAATGATATGAAGTGCTTTGATCATTAAAAAGGCACTCTGTACTTTATTATTATTAATATATACCGGTAATTACATTTCCATTCTTCCAATCAATAGCTCTATGGTAGTTAAAAGGTTTTCATTTTGTGTGCTAATATAGGGGAAATATATCATTCACCTTACTGATTGTGTATCACTGTTCAAAGTGGCACATCTCAGAGAAAGCCTCATTCCCCTTGTGAGGCAGCATTTCTCATAGCTACGGGCAGATACTTCTTGTTTGTCAGGTTAAATTAATACAGGTGTCCCCAACGGGAATACGTTCCACAATCTCCATCATTACCCGGGGTCATCGTTAAGCAAGTCCAATGACAACTTAACAAAAAATGTTTTAAAAAGTTTTTTTAAAAAAACTTGCTTATCTCTGAAACTCCTCCGTTTTCAGGGCTGGTATTGTCTTGCTTTCCCTGCAGAGGAAAATCATGCTCCAAAAGCTTCTTCTCTGGATTACGTGACTCCCTCCCCCCTCTCTCCGCTCAGCGCTTGTTCCTTCTGCAAGAGATAAACGTTCGGAGGCAGAGCTCTGTGCATGTGTGCGTGTGAGTCAGGCTGCTTCTTGGAGAGGGCGGGTAGAGCGGCAGCTGTGGGGGGGGATTGCGTCTCATCTCGCTCACTCAGCCCATCAAGCTCCTCTGCCCCCCTCTCCCCACCGCCTCATGTCCCAGGTTACAGTCGTGGCTGCTAAAGTGCTCTTGTCGGCTGCTCTTTTGGGCTCCTGTTTGGCTCACAAAAAAAGAAGTCACCCCCATGTGTGCACGCACACACTTTGCAAAATGCGAACAGTGTTTTTCCAGCGCACATCCATTTGCCAGTGCACATCCGAGGAGGTCCATTGGGCCTGCTGGGGCTCTAGTGGAGGGAAGGGACAAATGTCAAACCTCTCTTGCGGCTCTCAAACACCTGAAGTTTATCGTATGTGGCTCTTACATGAAGCAAGTTTGGCCACCCCTGGTATAGGCAAACTAGGCAATCGCCTGGAATGGCTGGATTACAGACAGCTTCTTCCTCCCTCAGCTATGAAAACGTTATGGAAACGGTTGCTGCACCCATTTTGGAAAAGGTGTACAGAGCCACCTTAACAACTGATTGGTGGGGTAGTATCCTCCAGGAGACATGAAAATGGACAGTGCCACTTCAGACCTCAAAGGGGAATTCCAGTTTTAAATGCTACTCTGTGTTGAAACAACAAACATTCCTGCAAATAGAAAAATAGCACAGCAGAGAGAAATATTCTATCCCAGCTCTTTGCCTGCTGTGCTAGTTTTCGTCTTGCAAGAATGTTGGTATAGGGAGCAAGCATTCATGTATATGATTAGTCACTTGGAATCTGATGTTGTGCCATCTGGTCTATCACCTCAGTATTTTACCACCATATTCTGCTGCGTATATGTAAACCAGGACAAAGTGAAGCTAAATGACATTTAAAATGAAAAGGGGAAAACAGAATCCCATTCAACTTGTGGTCATTTCTTATGCCACTGTTCTTATGCCACATTTCTTATGCTTAGCATGCAGTAAGACACAAGTGTGTGTGGAGGGGGGAACACTGGAACATTTTAATTCATCCAGGGAAGCACAACACCTTAGGCCAACCCAGTGGTGTCACTAGGGGGGTACGGACCGCATTGGGTGACACCCTTCGGGGGGAGGGGTTGTGTGACACCACTAGTGGCCAAAATTGTGGAAACCTTGTATTTATGAATGCCATCATGTTATATTTCATTGGAAAGGTAATTTAATGTGGAATGTAATGAAACAAACCATTTTGTATTATCTGTATTCTATCAAAGTGATGGCCAAATAACCGGAAAAACAAAGCTGCCTTAAGTAACAAAAAGTAGATCTCTTTAACTCAAAACTGACCAATGAGACTGATTGTTCTGAGAGCCAACAAGGTGTTGTTATGACATAGCATGGGGCCAGTAAGGTGTTAGCATGAGTCCTCTCTCATTTCTATGTATCAGAGCTAATACTAGAACTCTTATTCAGTTGTGTGAGTGTCATCAAGTTGGCTACTGGTTTTTTGTTGGTTACTGATTTGTTGGGTGACCTGTACTAATAAATAAAGGTAATGGGGATGACACCATGAGTGATACCAACTTACTCAATGACACCAGGTGACACAAACCCTAATGACATCACTGGGGTGACATGATTAGCTCTTGCACTGGGTGACGCAAACCGTTCTGCATATATCATTATGCTGTTTTGTCCTTGATTGGAGGAAGAAAAAAAATATGGCTAAGCTTCATAAACCATTGACCAAAGATATCTTGCTTCCACCACTTTAGCCACATGTCTGGGCCAGCTCCATCCAACATTGGCCAGCCAATTGCCTCTGGATGCTCACTATCAGGGAATGATGGAGATACTAATTCCCATTCTATAATAAGAAGCTTACTGTCTATGGACCTTCCATTTTTAAGAATTCTGGTTCATTGCCGTTAATGGCTAACATGTCAAGACTGAAGCCTCAGAACCTCTTCAACCCCCCTACAATGAAGTTCTGATGTGCTTATTTGTGAGATATGAATTCTCTAGTTCAGTATGAGGAGCAGCAGTGTTGATATGCTCAATAGTCCATAGGTAAAGGTAAAGGTATCCCCTGACAATTAAGTCCAGTCGTGTCTGACTCTAGGGTGTGGTGCTCATCTCCATTTCAAAGCCGAAGAGCCAGCGTTGTCCGAAGACGCCTCCGTGGTCATGTGGCCGGCATGACTCTCCTTGCCGCAGCGCGTAGCATGCAGCTGGAACACGGAGCGCTGTTTACCTTCCCGCAAGCGGTACCTATTTATCTACTCGCACTGACATGCTTTGGAACTGCTAGGTTGGCAGGAGCTGGCCAAGCAACGAGCGCTCACCCCGTCGCGGGAATCGAACTGCCGACCTTTCGATCGACAGCTTATGGTTCAGCGGTTTAACCCGCTGCGCCACCCGCTGGCCCCAAAAGTCCATAGTATAGGTTATAACTAAAGGGACAGTTCTGAACTCTGTTATATATGTTTAATATCTTTAATCAGTTTATCAAAAGGCGCTCCATTTATTTCAATGGATTTTTTACTTTGAATGAATATGTTTAGGACTTCTTTCTCAGCCTTAATCTCTTGAATTCCAGTGGGATTTAAATGTGCATAACTGAGTACAGGATTACAGCCTAAATGATTAATGGTGGCTAATAATCATAATAAGGATATAATAAATTATGATTCCGATTTCATGAATCTTGGGACGCACCTTATAATTTTGAAATGTCAGGGAAATTGTTCTATGATCTTCAGAGTTGCAATTTAATTTTTTTCTTCCCAAAGAACGGGTTTTTTTTTACTATTGATACAAAAAGCATATGAGAGCCTTACGCTCTTAAGTTTTTTTGTTGTTGTGTTTTTGCCATCCACTCACAGCTTAAATGGATTAGTTCCTGGTAAAATTCAACATATGTTTGGACAGGTTGCCAGCTTGCTCTGTCATAAGGAAATTGGCATATCTGTGCCACCTCCTCTCAGTTATTTCATCCATTGCCAGACTGTCCTGAATTTTGACAAGCCATCTTTCATGTCATTTTTCCAAATGAAAGGCGTAATAACCTGATGCCTTTGGAAGGACAGATTCTGTTCACACGTGCTGTAGCCCTTGGAAATGAGCTCAAAATGGCTTCTGTCATAGAAGCATAACATTATTTAATGATCTTGAACCTTGTTTAGAAGAATTGCTGAAATGCTTGCCAGAGTAATAAAAAAGGCAGCAATTGTGAATTAATGCTGTTATCATAGTGGCACTGGTACATTAGTCAGTGTCAGTAGCATAGGACTATCCAGAAAAGAGGACTATCCAGATTAGGGAAGGAAATATTGTCTGAGGATATATCACTATGCTATTATGTCCTTGATTGGACGAAGAAAAAATATGACTAAGCTTCATAAACCATTGACCAAAGATCTCTTGCTTATACCACTTTAGCCATATGTCATTTGCAAATCAGTAAATGCAGTTCCATAGATAAGAAAATAAGAATATTAGATAAGCCATGCTGGATCAGTCCAAAGAATATTAGATAAGCCATGCTGGATCAGTCCAAAGAATATTAGATAAGCCATGCTGGATCAGTCCAAAGCTTATATAGTCCAACATCCCATTTGCCACAGTGGCCTGCTAGTTGCCTCTGGAGGCCCAATCGTATCCCCGCCCTGCCAACGTAACTAGTAACTAGTGTTGCGTTGATGGAGGCTGCTTTATGGCAGTCGCAAAGCAACCTTCATCTACATGCACAGTGGGTCTGCTGGTGCACCAGCAGGTGCACCAGCAGACCTATGGAGACCTGCCCACATAGGCAAGCCCTAGCAGGGAGGGTGGAGGGAAGTGGGGAGGGGTGGAACATGGCAGGGGTGGGAGGAATGGGGCAGTGACAGGTCAACCTGGGTCAATGCAGGTCAACGTGGACTTGTACCAGTGATTGAGCTGGCTCATGTCCGAGTTGACTGATAGCAGCTGCTGGGGCTTCCCCCAAGGCAATTAGACAAGTGTCCCCTAACCCTGATGAGACCTTCAGGAGCTGAAAATCGCCCGTGAGATATAGCAGTGGCCATGCTAATGTCATTGCATTGCCCTGAGGGGATGTAGATAGAATTTGGCTGTGGGAAGCCCACAAGCAGGAGATTAATGTAAACTTCTCTCCCACCCTTGTAACTGGTAATTCAGAGGCATACTGCAACAAATTAGAGATCATATTTAGCAATCATTGATAGACCTGTTTTCCAGTAAGTTGTCCATTCTTTGTTTAAAGCTATTCAGGCTAATGGCCATCACCAGATCTTGTTGCAATGAATTCCACAGTGTGCTAATTACATGCTAATTACAGTTTACATGCTATGTGAAAAGTACCTCCTTTTGTCTGTCCTAAATCTTCCACCAATCGGTTTCAGTGAATGACTCCTAATTCCCTTATTGTGAGAGAGGGAGAAAAACATTTTTCTGTCCGCACCATGCTTAATTCTGTAGATCTCATTTCTGCCCTTAATTACATTTTCCCCCAAGGTAGAAAACCCCCCAACCATTGTAACCTTTCCTCTTAAGGAAGTTGTTTCAGCCCTCTCTATTTTGCATCTTTTCCAGCTCTACCTTGTCCTTTTGGGGGCGTGGTAACCAGAACTGGACTCAGTATTCAAAATGTGAATAGATTTTTGCATAGATTTCTACAGGGGCAATATAATATTAGCAGTCTTATTCCTGATCCCTTTCCTAACAACCCCTAGTATGGAACTTGCCTTTTTCACAGACATTAACAAAGGAGCCGTATGCACATATTATGATGAGTGTGTGGAAGGAAGGGAACATATTGTCACTGTACTGTGCCTACTTCCAAAATCCACACAGTTCTTTATGTGTTGTTTATAATTATACAGAAATGTGCCTACACATTGCATAGTAATAATAAGTACAATAACAGTGTTAAAACAGAGTTGCCACTCTAAACATTCTTTTGTGCAAATATGTCAGTTTTTAACTATATAACATTCTTGTTCAGTTACTAGCCAAGATTAATAAATTTATCATCACGATGCTTACTGAAAATTCTCACATTAAGTGGTAATGGTACTACCACACATTAACCACAGTGTTTGCCAAGAACCTTGCTGCACACATGTGTGCATGTAGGCTCTTTGCAAATGCGAGGCTGAAAATACAGATGCTGGGAAGAGGGATAGTATATACACAATCCCAACCCCTCCCCCTGCCATTACATATTCATCATAACATGTGTATAGTGTATATTATATTATTTAGATATACATCTACATGTTTAGGCTTATGCCTAAAATATGTTAAAAAAAAGTGAATGTGACAAAACGTGATAGTTGAAGATGATCGTCAGAGAGCCATGCTTGGCAGCAGTTTCCTCTTGAGCTGGTAAGGTCAGCTTGGCTGCTTTGCAATGTATGAAAAAGTTTTTAGGTTCAGGCTGTTTTAAGCCCCTTTCAACATCACTATCACATTTACTCCTGTGGGGTGTCTTTCCCTGCAATATGCGCTTCTTGGTTTACTCTTAAGAGTCACCTTGTGTCATTCGCTCTGTTAG
Source organism: Plestiodon gilberti rubricaudatus (assembly GCA_026170595.1). Classification (NCBI taxonomy): domain Eukaryota; kingdom Metazoa; phylum Chordata; class Lepidosauria; order Squamata; family Scincidae; genus Plestiodon; species Plestiodon gilberti. The sequence goes on from JANXHW010000001.1 coordinate 11,925,603, forward strand.
CTGAAGAATCAAACTGTGTATCTCCTCTCTGCTTGTATCTAGAAGATCATTGGTGTTCCTGCAGGGGGTGCGGCACTGTAAGTGGTGCAAGGCACTGCACCGCTCCTTGCAAACTGGTATAACGCAGCCCCTCCCACTTGCCCCCAGAGCCTTTCCAGTGGCTAAGTTTGCTGGTTTGCAAGGTGCAGTGCAGCGCCTTGCACCACTTACAGTGCCGCACCCTCTCCAGGAACGCCACTGGTCTAGATTTAGATTTGGCGGGGATAGTGGATCTTACTCATAGTTGGCCTTGTGAACCCTCCATTCCTCTGATCCCTGTGTATTTTAATGGCATTCCTTTTTTCACCCTGAATAGAAACAATTTGGGTACACTTACTGTAAATGAGGAGGTATTGATAAGGTTTCAGACCATTAAATATATTTTATGAAATATTTTGACAAGCTAATGTTTCAGGAACTCATAAATAGGGCAGGCTTCATCATCAAGACCAAAGAATATTGTTGCTTCTCTGTAATTTACATGTTTAACCATTCACTGAGTTGCTGTATTATTAACACAGAAGCCTTTAGGTCCAAATTGTAAAACTTCCACATTAGATGGCCTTTTCAGGATATTAAAGAAAAGACATCATTTCTCTTACATATAGGAAAAACTAACATTTAAATAAATGAAGGCTGCAATCATATGCAAACTTACATGGGAATGCCCATTGAAATCTGGGGGCCTTACTTCTAAATTATACTGTTTAGGATTATGCTGCACAGCTACTACTCATTATAAGAAAATACCATTTACATCAATTTTGAAAGTTGATTTTTTCCTATTGCGGTAACGCAGGGGATGCAAACTGGCTCTAAAAAATGAACACCTTCAAATCTTGTCAGTATTGCATAAGATCTATATTTAAAAGATGTAATGACATACATTTTGACTGAGCACTCTCAACTTCATTTAACTGTCGTGCTGCATATTGTTAGAATAGAAATCATGATGCTGTTCCCCTGAATTGTCACACATCTGCTAGTTTTTTATATGAATTGGAAGGAAAAGACATCTCTAGGGGTGGGAGTTCCCACAGAATCTGGCACAGGATGAAGAGAACTGGAACATCTGTGAGCCCTAAACGCCATTGTGCCCTTCACTTTCAGCCCTACCAATTAATCGGTAGGCAAATTTTTAATCTGTGATTAAAGCTTTAGTTTGATTAAACTACTGATTAAATCAATTAAAGCTCTTAGCCCTAATTCCTATGGGAGCATCCCTTCCCCTCCCCCACAAATATCAGCAGGCTCCAGCAAATTTAACAGGGGCTGCAACAGCTCTTTTCAATTTTTTATGGACTTGAACTACTTATAATTCTATAATTCTGAATCACTACAGTGACAAAAAATTATAATGTTGAACACTTTGGAAATGGTATCTGGCTGTGATTTAGAAACAGGACTGTTGACTGACTGTCTTCTGGGATTCTCAGCATAATCAGATGTCACCTGGGAATAGGAAAAGGTAGAAGGCTACAGTATCTTTTTTTCTCAGAATGAGAGTGAGTTGCAGATTCATTCTTGTGAGTGAGATTTATAACATTCAAGTACCGGTAATGATTCTACAGCACATTCATATAACTCTTCGTCTGCCCTGAGGGCTGAAATGGAGAAAACCAGGGACAGAACTATATATTCTCTGTACTGAAAATAAATCCAAATTCTGCACTGTAACAATCCAAATTCTGAAAAGGAGCTACACAGGACATTGAATCTCTGCCTTCCTGAACAATGGAAAGTCTGCACAGTCTCCTCCTGGTTTCTGAGCTTTTAAAAGTAGGGAAATACAAACATTCAAAACCTATGTATTTATTGTTTGAATTTATATCCAATCTTTCATCCTCATAAAGGCTGGGAGCTTGCTTTTTAAAAATAAATATAAAAATGAAAACTTACCTTCTTAGAATACTGGATTCTGTACAGAATTCCATGTTTGCAGAAGTGTCACATGTACATAGTCCCACCTAAGACGAGCCTAATAAATAATTACGTGATTATGCTATTGGCACCGAACATTGTCAATTGCTGTTGTTGAGATGCGTAGTTAGGGTGGGTCGGAATTCCTCTACTTGGCTCAGCCTACAAACACAGAAATCTGGTCTGAAAAGAGCTAAGTGTGCAATTCATCATGCCCATAAGCAAGACTCTCAGGAGGCAAGTTGACTTATGGCCCAATCCCATTGTGCTGCTGCACCATGGGAACTTGCATTTTGGTGGCACAGCGTACTTTATGGATGTTGCAAAAACCATTCAGCACAGCACGGCCATTGTCACAAGCAGCAAGTGGCTGTGGCTGCATGCTAGTGGCCTGCCAATGAGCCCTGACACTGGTAAGTCAGCACAAGAGATGGGCAGGAGGCAGGGTGGGGTGGGCAGAATAGAACGAGAAGGTGCAGGAATGGGGTGGAGGGGGTAGATTGAGTCTGGAAAGGGAGGGCGTTATTGGTGGCAACGGTGCTGCCAATATCCTATCCCCCTTCTCAGCTTTGCTCCACCTTCCCAGTTTCACTTGGACTTGCACCAGCAAAATCACTGGCACAGGTCAGAATAGACCCATTTGGGCAGCAGAGGTTTACCAATGGGCAAGGGAACAAATGACCTCTGGGACTGCCCTCCCCCAGGATGCAGTGCATGCTCCGATGGCACAGTTGCATCAGCGCGGGGGGGGGGGATTTAGTTCAGATTGGGCTGTTACTTCCATAAGTCATCTCGAGCTGGCATATATCAGACATTTTTGTATGGAATACCTTGTTCATGTCTGCATTCTTGTACAGGCAATGTTGAGGGATTGTGCATAAATGGCCCTCTCTTACGTGGGTTTGGAGTTGGTGGACTTCTTGGTTTATCTATAGATTTAGGATGCAGACTTGATAGTAACGTACAATTTAATAATTCTGGTGCACTCACAGACAAGGTGATTAAAGACCAAAGTGGGGGGGGGGGGAGGATGGGCTGCCTTACAGTGAAAGTGAAAGTGCCTGCTACTGAGTCAGACCATTGGTTTATCTCAATCAGCAATGTCTATACTGACTGGCAGTGACTTTCCAGGATTTCAGATCCTGGAGTCCTACTTGGAGATGCCAAGGATTGAATTGGGACCGTCTACCTGCTCAACCACTGAGTTACAGCTCCACCTTCAAAGCATACTTTTGGGTACAGTGTAGATTCTAATTGGTATTAGTGCTTGTGAATATGAAACCGATGAGTAATAAAAGTCTTTCCAGACTGAATTCTCTGGAGTTAAATGTTCTGCGATTCTGTATGTAGAAGAGAATTCTATGAACTGTATTTTGGATAAATATTTGTCAGGTAGGGAAGCTGAGGAGGCATATACTTCTAACCCTGCAACATGCATTGTTGCAATGAAAGCTAAATCACACTCCCTACTTTGAAATATTATATGAAAATGTTTCCTGTTTGGCTGTGGCATAGTGAGGAGCCAGCTAGTGTAATGGCCCTTGGCAGAACTCATCTGATTTGTTCATTAATCTCCGGGAAATGCCTTGCCCCTCAATCTTTATTGTTTAATTAGTAACCTCTTCAATCTAAACAAGAAGTGTAAAACCTGAAAATGGACTGGGCGCCTTAGTAATGGGTTTCTCAGCAGATTTTAGCTTCCTGGATCTTGTTTCTACTTGGTTTTTGTGCAGCTTTGTTCAAAGCTAATGGAGCAGGGGATGCAAAATTACCCATTTGCAAAACAGTGAGAACAACATTAATAGAGTTTTAATGCCAGACAGTCCGCACAGGTGTAAAGGCTAATTTAATCCTTACATTATGAACAGACCAGCCACTAATTTTATATGTTCTCTGATCTATTACCTGAGGAAATGATTTGAGACTATATCTACTGAGGTGATGATGAATGATGCAAGGACAAATTATGAGAAGAAATATGTTGCTTCAGTTTGATATAGTATTGGGGTATCACTGAATTTCACTTAAACCACATAAGACTTATTTATTTATTGAACAATTTGTTCAAAGCTAATGGAGCAGGGGATGCAAAATCCCATTTTGGGTCATTTTGGCCAAGACTGACCTCATCTTCCCTTCCAAGCCCTCCTCTCTTCATACTCTTTCCTTATCCATTGACACACCACCATCCACCCTGTTGAACAGGCTAAAATTTTTATCTTTGACTTGTCTTTCTCTTTTATTCACCATATCCAAGTTACCAAGTCATGTTGATTCTCCCTATACAACACTGCAAAAATATGGTCCTTCTTTTCTGCTCCTCAACAAAACCCAAGTTCAGACCCTGGTCATCTTGCCTCGATGACTGTAACCTGGCCTTCTGTTGTCTCACCAGCCTCTCATCTCCACACAGCATTCTTCTGCCCAAACCAGTCACCTCTCGCTTGCTGTAATCACATCACAACCTTTACTGCACAAGTCTATGCATGTCTACTCAGAAGTAAGTCTCATCCACTAAGATCCACCCCATTCACCCCTGTCCCAGCCCAATCTCCCACCCTGATCTGCACAGATTGCCAGCAGACACATGCTGGTGGCCGGTCTGTGGTGGGCCACTGCTAGTGTATGGCCTCCTAGACCTTGCACCAGCGGCAGCACTCTGCAGACTGGTGGAGAGGCTGCCACGGTGGCATACCACGTGGTATGCTGGCAGATCTTGGGATCCACCAGTATACTGCATGGATACAGTTGGGCCATAAGCAAGGATATAGTGCTCATCATGCTTTGAAATGGCATGACATTGGTAGATAGTACCCTTCAAAAATGGCTATTATCTAAAATGTGTAAGATTGTTTCAGCTCTACAACCTATTGATTGTACCTACAAGAACCTATTGATTACACCTACAAGGTGAAATGGGAAAGGAATGTTAATTTAAGCCTTTCTGTGCAGCCTGTACAGATATATGTTCAGGAACAGTGAATACCTGAGAAACTAAAGCTTTTATAAAATGCTGTACTTCTGATATTATACTTCTCTGAAATTAGACATATGTATGGGTCAGCCTGTTTAAGATGCTGAAGATGTACCATTTGGATGCAGACTTTGAACTGATTGTAAACACATGAAGGCATTCTGAAAAGCTTCCATTTTGGTAATTGAAGATATCATGCACTATGAGTTAGCTTGCAATCCCAAAATAACATTAGGATATTTAAGTCAGATGGTAAAGAAGGAACATCAGTTTTTAGTGAATAATCTTTTGACTAAAGCACAAATTCTGGTCATACAACGCTGGAAGAAGCTACCACTGTGAACTAAGAGGAATGGATAGGAAGCATTGTCAAACCCAAATTATGGTTAAATTAACTCATTGCCAGAGATTATTGAATAAACTACTAAACTTCTCAAACAATGAAAACCATTCTTATCTATTTGAATGGAATGGAACTATGAGAGAGTTACAGCCCAATCCTGTGTAACTCTTGCACCGGTGTAACAGTAGGTCCACCAGTGTAAGTGCACGTTTGCCAGTTTAACTTGCCATACGCCGACAGACAGAGACCGGCGTAACCCCCCTCGGATGCCATACATGCGCAGTTTGGATGCAGGATGGATGCCAGCACAACTCCGCCGATGCATGGGGCATTCCGGGGGGCGAATGCAGAAAGATATGCAGGATTGTGCCATTAGAAGATGTACCCAATTAAGGGATAAGAGTAGAATAAACAGTGCTTTTCAGAAACTTCTACCAAGCAGCTTGAATATACCACAGCAGCCTGCTACAGCAGGCTTTTAATCCTAAAATGGCTGTAGGGAACCGAATGGTGCATATGGACACCACTGACACCTCATGATACAGTAGTCTTCTGTGATATACCGTAACAAAGTACATAATGGAGGGAACAGTACGTTCCTCGCAATTCTTATAGCTGAATGCTACCCCCCACCAGTTCATACCATGTAGACGTTCCAACAGTGTGCGCACTGCATGCTGGGGGTGGGGACCAGAAGGCCAACGAGGCGTTAAGTAATACTAATATCTATATTTATATACCGCCTTTCTATGTTGTCAGATTTCTCCTGGGACTTTATTCAAGGTGGTTTACACAGGCAGGCTTTCTAAACCCCCATAGGGATTTTTACAATAAATGTTCTTTTTTGCATAGAACCCATCTTCTGCAGCTTTTTCCTCTCAATGGTGCAGTATCTCACTGGATGCACACGGCTTCCAAACCTTGGAGCTTGTCCAACAGCGACTCCTCTCACAGAGGGTTAAAAAAACCCTTCCTCAAACCCCCTTCCTGCCCCAAACCTTCCCCTCCCCCACCCACATCCTGCCCCCCTCTGCAGTTTTACCTGCTCCAGTGTGGTCTGGGTGGGCCGTGTGGGGAGCCGCTGGCTGTTTGTGTTGGTGGTTCCCTTGTGCTTGGCAGTGACATGCCATTTACGGCGTCACCATGCCATTTACATCAGTGGGACATGAGCTCTGCTGTCATAACTTCATAATAGAATTGGGTCACTAATAAATTTATTTTTATTTGTCAGATGACTTGTCCAAGACATTTATTTATTCTATGCCTGAAAAAAGAAAATCTCATAGAATTACAACTTCCTGGTTATGATCTAGTCTAGTGAATGCAGTCTAAGAATACTCAGTGGAAAGAAGATATATTCCAGATGAAGATATATTCTGTATGAAACTATCCACCAGTTTAACTCATCTAGAGAGGCTCTGCATCCACGCTTTACAGACCGGTGTAATACGGCCCTTCCCACTCAACCCTGGAGCCATTCCAGCGGCAAAGGCAACTCATTGCGCGTTACTTTAGCCACCGGAATGACTCCAGGGCAAGTGCATTTTATTTCACAGAATTGCAAGGGAACCAGTAGGCCATCTAGTTGACCCCTTCGTAGAAGGCAGAATTATGTACCTGCCAGTGTCTCTTGTAGTCCACACCACTGCATAATAGTGTGCCATAAGCAGATGTACAAAGAAAATGCAGCTGTTTCCCAGTCACTCAGCATGGCACAAACAAAATACTATGTCTTTCAACCGATAAACAAAGGTATGAATTCTAATGAATAAACAATTAAAAATGTCTCCTTCATTAGTCCTACATAGTACAAACCACACTGAAACATGATTGGGAAGCAATCAAGGAAACAAGTATATGTACATAAATAAAGGAAGAGAGAGGCATTAAAAAAGTATTCAGTGGTAGTTAATCATACCTAATCAGGAAGGAGAACCTCAGTTGCTGTGGTATTAGCAGGGATGTATCTAAGTAACTAGGTCACGAGTGCGAGTGCGAGTACGAGTACAAGTCATTTTTGCAAGAGTGCGAGTCCGAGTGCGAGTCAGTGTCAAACTTTTTGGGCAAGTACGAGTCAAGTGCGAGTCATTTTTGCACGAGTGCCAGAAACCACGAGTCACAAGTCACAAGTCGAGTCACTTTGGGAAAAATGGCTTTTCCCCCTGAAAATGGGGAAAAATGACCTCTGAGACTTTTAAATGGGGAAAAATGACCTCTGAGACTTTTAAATGGGGAAAAATGACCTCTGAGACTTTTAAAGCACCCACTTGGCTCCCCCTATGCCCTTTCCCTCACCTCTCAGTCTTGTCACCACCCATCTGGTTTGGGAAAAACAAGCGTGTCAACAACCCATTTATTATTCCCCCCTGCACCTTCCCCTTGCTGAGCCGAGCATCCTTTGGGCTCGGAGTTTTGGTCAATGAGGAGGGACTGCTGCGGCAGCTTCGCCTTCCCTCACTCCTCCCCACCCCTCGCGCTTGGAGTTGTGGCCAATGGCAAACAGACAGCAACAAAAGGGGGGGGACTCAGAGCCAGGGTTGCTTTCCCACCCCCTTGAAAACCCTTCCTCCCTGCTGCCCTCCTCCTCCGAGGTCTCCACTGCGCCTGCCTGCCTGCCTGCCTGCCTGTGTTGATGCTGGCCATTAAAGGAGAATGACTTGGAAATGGCAAGTCGTTACCCCCACGAGTGCAAGTCAAGTACGAGTCCCATGAGTCACGAGTGCGAGTGCAAGTGCGAGTCAGTGGGTCACGAGTACAAGTACGAGTACTAGTCAGGGAAAAAGTGGCTAAGTCACACTTGCAAGTCGAGTCATTTGACTCGAGTCCCCATCACTGGGTATTAGAGGCATATTCCTTTGAACCATGATATAAACCAATCACTGGACAACAGTGGCTCTTAGTTATACAGAAACATAGAATCTAGGATTATCAGCTACAGCTAGCCGTGGTATTGTGGCAGTCCCACCCATTGACCAGAACAAATCCTGAGTCAAATGGCACAATATAAAAGAAGACAGAATTAATATTTGTAATATATTAGTAGAAAATTAAAGCTGTTTACTCCCTGCATCATCTCTTCCATTCCTTTCTTATCCAACTTCCTCCATATTTTGATTTCACCTTTCCACCTCCTCTGCCAACATGGTAATCCTCTTACTATGCCTTTTCCCACAGGGTAGGCAGCCATGAACTGAAACTCTGAAGGTGGCCACAAATGTCCTGTTGAGGCAGTATATCATTGATGGGTTTTGATTTTCAGTTTATGAACAGATTTTGTCCCTATTTTTGATGAACTGGTGTTGTCCAAAGGATGGTGGATTCACTGAACTGAATTAAGCTGTACTTCTAAAATGATATATAAGGTGAGATAGTAAAAATAAAAATAAAAACACAAAATCATATGAAAATTAACAGTCCATTCACTCTGGTTATTATTCCACTTACAGGTGAGAGTAAATGACTGTACTCGGTGCATACTAGGGACACCTTTAGTGATTTGCATTTCTGTTAAGTCAAGTGGAGAATCAGAAGCTTCTAAGAGTTACTCTGTGTGTAATTCTCTATCTTCTTGATGAATATGAAATTGAATTCTAGTCAACGAAGGATTCAGTTAATCTATTCCGTTCTCTAGTCTATGTGACTGGGGGACTATTTTTAATTTATTTCTTTTTACTCTGTCCCAGCTTGTATCTCTTTCCAGGAGAACAGTTTGTCAAAAAAAGAAAGAGAAAAGGTGATGGACCAGCAAGGGAAATCAAAATTCCTCTTCCCTTTTTATTGGCATTTGAAGATTTTATGTGTCTTTTCCATAACAGGGTTTTCATAGATTTTTATGCCAAATGTAGATGCATAGACAGCTCTATTTTACCCAGCGGTTGTGCCCAAAATTAATGTTTTCTGACGGGTTTTAGTTCATATTTATGTAGTCCCCCATTTTAAGAGGGAACTGAACTCCAGCACTTAGAAACTCTGCCTGAAGCTATTCGTGGAGACTTCTTTTTTCCTAACATGAACTGATGCTATTCAACCAAGGTCTGGTTAAAATCTCGGGCATTGCTTTCAGTAGCCACCTGGAGATCAGTGCTGATTCCTGCGTTGGCAGGATCAGGATTGGCAACTCTACCCCTATTTTGCTCTAGCTCACTATTTAAAATTGTTGCTGCGTTCATGTAAAAACAAAGAGGTTTGCGTAAGGCCTCTTAGATTCTTGACAAGGTATCCTCTGCTGCAATGCCCATTTTGCTTTCTATTAGACCAGTAAATAGGTTGTGCTATCTTGTGCTGCTTTTTCATACAGATAAATAGTGAATATTGTTCCTGCACAGTATGATGTCTATATTATTGCTCTTCCTTTTCAGCCAGAAGAAGTCGATTACTTTAGGTTACTTTATGGCTAGAAATTGCTCATTTTAGGTTTTCATACAGAGCCTGATAAGCACATTCTGCTAATGTCAATGAAAATACTCTCTCAGGGCCTAAATTCAGCTTTGGGTCAGACCCACAAAAAGCACTATGGAATTATGAGAGCTAACTTAGGGCTCTATTAGCAAAAATTAGGTTACTTGGGTTACAAGCTGAAGAAGCTCATTGGACTTGGATAGTTCAGCATATGTAAGTGCTTTAATTCCGTTTCAGCAGCATTTTTCATACATTCTTCGCATTGCCAAATGGCATCCCAGCTGTTCCCCTTTGCTCCCTAATACCACTGAAAGCATGCCCATCTCCATTCACTTCCACCCACGCCAGCATCCATCTGCTGATGCTGCTAAGAAGCTCTGCTTGACTGCGTCAGGAAGTCTCCACAATATTCCGCTTGCAAACCTTCTCTTTCAGTGAGAACATTTTTCTGCCTTTTCTACTTGTGCCATTAATTGGCGAGATGCCTTGTGGTGCTCAGTTGAATTTCAAAGAATCTGGGTTGTACAAAACTTGAGTGTTCTGTATTTTCAGTCTCCGCAGTGGTTCCCCCTGCCTCCCCTGGCAATATATGTTTATTTAAAAATATGTATAGCCTATATTTTCACTAACATAGTTCAGTTACAAACAGGCGTTTGAAACAAAACAAAACATAGATTCATATGGCAGTATGTTACCAACCGTGCTTTTTAAAACACATGTAATGTGTACACATGGGGGAGAAACAGTCATGTGCAGGGATCCAGTTTAATGGCCAGTGATGTGACTATATAATCCGGTAGTAAAGGGAAACAGAGATGCGGGTGAAGGTGCACAACAATTTACTATAGTGCTCAACCCCCCCCCAAGGGTTGCCATGTTTCATACCCCCACCCAGGGTAATAATTTCTATTTCCTACATTTTGAATTATGTGAGAAGAAAGATGCTGCAGTAGAAAACACTGTTGACAACTGTCTTATTCTCTCCCATATAATTGATAAACAAGTCAGGGTATCCAGAGCAAGACTATATGTGGCTTTTATTGATTTAAAAGGGGCTTTTGATTCAGTAGACAGAGAACTGTTATGGAAAAAGCTTAGTTCACAAGGGATAGAAAAGAGACTCCTGCTATTGATTAGATCCCTCTACCAACAACTCCTGCAAAGTGCGGTGCCCGCGAACTGGGGCTCTATCCCAGTCCATATCTGTTAATAAAGGAGTTAAGCAGGGATGTATTTTGGCCCCCTATTGTTCAATTTATTTTTGAATGATCTTGCCCTGGCCCTGGAGGATGTTAACAGTCACTGCCCATGTTTGGGCATCTGTCGGGTACCGCTGCTTTTGTATGCTGATGATATGATTCTCCTTTCACGTACTCGTGTGGGTCTCCTGAGGCTACTTAATAGATGTGCTGAATACCTAACAGCCAACAAATTGAGCATTAACTATGCTAAATCTAAAATTATGATTTTTCCAAATAGATACAAAATCTATAACTGGACCTGCAAGGGGTAACAGTATTGAACAAGTCCGCCAGTTTAAATACTTGGGCATCACATTTCATTACAGGCACTCTTGGGCTTTTCATCGCCGTTCCATTTCTAATTTGGCCAAACTCTCATCTTCAGGAATTGCGAGATTTTATTTTTCTCTGGGCAATAGATATGTCCCAGCTGCTCTGGAGGCCTATAAGGCCAAAGTTGTCTCTCAAGCTTTATATGGTGTCCCGATCTGGTTCAAGGCTTCAGACCTAGCCACGGAGCGTATCCAATCTAATTTCCTCAGGAAAATTTTGGGTATGCCACGTTGTGTTCCGTACTCAGCTCTGTGCCTTGAAACCGGTCTTATAAGGCTGAATACATTGGCGTGGATAAGATTTGCCAAATTTTGGCTGGGCATTCTTTTTAAAGCGACAAGTGATAGTCTGATTTACCACCACCTTGGGAAGCTGTCAACTTATCTATATCAATTGCATAACCCACAGCTAAGAAGGGCTTTTATGCTGGCAAGGTGCAACACTCTCCCTTCTGCCCTTTTATGGGGGCGGTACAAAGGAATACCTGTTTCAGCAAGGCTCTGTTCATGTGGCATGAAGTGTGTGGAGACATCTGAACATATCTTTTTATCATGCTCTCTGCACGAGTCTTGCTGTCAGAAACACCTTAACTCGATACTGACGTGTTTTCAGGGCTGGATGGAGGCAGATATTCTCCGAGCCCTTCTGTCAACAGAAGATGATGGGAGACTTGATAACATTGCAACTTTTGCTTCTGTGGTGGTGGCTACTTGGGAAATGAGTTTTGATGTATAGATTTATAGTGAGACAGTTTGGGAAGAAATTTTTTGTAGGAGTGTGGTTGTTGTCATTGGATCTGTTGGGGTTTTTTTGGTTGTTTGTTTATGTATGTCTGTTTTTTGATATGTTTATGCCAATAAAGGTATCTATTCTATTCTAGTTGGGGAAAGAGTAAAGCACCCCCTCATCTTTTTTCTTTTCAACTCCAAACTGTCTCTCCTAAAACACACACACACACACACACACACACACACACACACACACACACACACACACACACACACACACACACACACACACACATATAAGAGCTGCATCACTTGTGTTTGTGGATTGTGTGCAGGTAGATCTTCAGTTCATTAATGAAGTTAACTAGACTAGCTTGAAAGCAAGCAAGGGAAACTAGTATGCAGATACCAGCATTTCAAGGCTCAAATTTAGATTATAGCTGGCATTGCAGTTAGAACAATTCAACCCACATGAGCAAGGGAGCAAACTGTGACTGAAAACAAGCTGTTATAATAACAGGAGGAAGGCACACAACAAATATACATTCCTGATTACTGTGTATGTGTGAATGTCTAGGTTGTTCTAAAGGCTTCCTTTAAGCAGCTTGCTGGCACACCATACTCATTTCCATTCAGAAAGAATCATTTTCCATAAAGGGAACATTTTCTTGTAAGCCCAAATGGCAGTCCCTGCCAGCAACAGAACACTGTCTTTGCAGTTCTCCTGGCCTGGTTCACAGTCAGCTGGTAGAAGCTTTAAAAGCAGCAAAATAAATGGATTGCTGGCCGGAAGCCTGTGATTAGAAGCAAAGAGACCACCCCTCTCTTGGGGAGGATTTTTTAAAAGTGTGCATTGTTCATAACCCTGAGCTGAAGATCTGAGTGTAAGAGAATGGGCTCCGCTTCCTAAAATCATAATAATTTTATAGTGCTTCTGAATAAATTGTCTTTGTGCATTCTCAGCACCCTCTTGTTCATTCTCTCTTTCCCCCTCCCTCATTTCCTTTGTTTCTCTCTCTGAATGCGACTTGCTGTGTCCCAGATTTTGTGAAACAGAGTAAAATGGCCTCTAAGTAGTGGTTGGGCTTTTTTAATTAAACACACCAATAAATTGCAGAGCCAATAAAGTACTAAGCTTTATGAAGTTAAAACTGCAACTCTATATATACTCACCTGGGAGCAGGATTCATTGAACTCAATAGTACTTACTTCTGCGTAGACATGGATAGTGCTGTAACAGCCCAATCCTATGCATGTCTACTCAGAAGTAAGACTCATGTTCAGTGGGCTTGTTCCCAGATAAGAGTGCAGCCTGAGGGTCCCAATCCTAACTAGTGTCTGCCTGCAGGGTGCAGCGGTGCCGGCACAGGCTCTGCTGCATCCTGCTGGCAAGTAGGGACCATGAAGGGGTGGATAGGTAAGTAAAACAAAGATTGAATATGCCTCATCATGGACTTCTATTGGTCTACTCTTTAACTGGCACAAGTCCAAGCAGAGCCTAGGCAGGATGAGAGCGGAGGATGTTGGTGACTCCATCGCCATGCCTCCCATGCCCTCACCATGCCCTCCAGGAGGCCCCAATCCCTGCCCCATTCTTCCCCTTTCCTGTTCTGCCCGTTCCTGCCACTGGTTTACTGTTGGAGGCGCACAATCTCAGGGTTTGGGGCAGGGTTGCCTCACCTGCTGTGCCCGCACCGCCTGTCTCTGTGTGGCGGATGTAGCTGGATCCAATGGTGAGCCAAAATGGCTGCCACGGCACGCTGCATGCATCACCAGAAGCCATTTTACGACAGCAGAACAGCGGTCCGCTGTCATTATGGGCAGTGCAGCCCTAGTTCGGATTGGGCTGTCAGAGTGGTAAGTAAATAAAATATATGTCAGGATATGTAGGTGATTTTATTTCTGTATAGGGGTAACTCTATCTTTCATATACTTTAGGGTCAAAGCTCAGTTAAATAAGGGGCCAAAGCTCAGTGAAATAATTAATTAAATACATACTAATTAAATTACCCCAGCTTCTTGGAGCACATGCTTTTACACTGAGAAATTCGCAGGTGTAATTCCTGGCACCGCCAGTCAAAGGATATCAGGTAGCAGGGCTGGGAAACGACCTCTGCTTGACACTCTGGAAATCCACTATTCATTAGAAAAAATAATACCTGCTGGACTAATGATCTGATTTGCTATATGCACTTTTTCTTTTGCTTATACAGTACTCCCCCCCATATCCGCTGGGGATATGTTCCAGGCCCCTCCGTGGATACTTGAAACCGTGGATAAGAGCGAACCCCACTTCCATGGTTTCCTGAGGGGCCCCCGCCCTGCCTCCCCTGCGGGCAGGCGTGCCCCCCCCCCAGCTCTTATTTTTCTTTCAGCAAGCTTTGTTTCTTCCAACAGAGAAGCAACCTCCATTGCAGGCAAGTAGACTAAGTCCTAGAGAGGCTCTGCAAGGTTAACCTTGCAGAGCCTCTCTAGGACATAGTCTCATTCTACTTGCCTGGAATAAGGAAGAAACTAAGCTTACTGGGGAAAAAGTAAAAGCCTGGGAGGGGGGGTCCCTGTGATCCGTGGATAACTGAAACCGTGGATAGCGGATCCGTGGATATGGGAGCCCACCTGTATGTACTTTACTTGTATGTCCACTTTGCCAAACAGTAGGATCACACTTATCTGGCAAAGTGGATATGCAGTTATTGTGAGAAAATGAAAATCTCCAAACGTATGAGGAACTGTAACAAGATGTCAAATTTCTGGGAATAAAAGCCATGTAGAAAAAATACTTTCTTTGTTTTTTCCTTTAAGAATTATACTTAAATACTTTAAGTATGTTTTTCTACATGGCTTTTATTCCTGGAAATTTGACATCTTGTTACATTGTGGCTGGCCATGAAAAATTTCCGTATGAGGAACTGACTGATACTTATAAGGCGTCTGAAAGACCCTTGATCAAAGTTGCTGCCATTATTCTCCAAAGGGAAAGCATGTACAAGTAAATGTTCTGCCCAGTGCGTTCATTATCCTTTTCTTTGCAGTTTGCAAGATAGCTCCTAATTACACTACAAGCAGCTGAACTCTTTACTTGTAAATACATTTATTTATTTATAGATCACATTTGTCTCGTAAAGCTAGGTGGGTCCCGATAGAGTGTCATTTTAAAAAGTGTGTTCCAATGCTAAAACATTTGAGAACCACTGGTCTACCTTGTCTCAGAGCTCTGGTGCTCCAGCTAGTAATTCCCCTCTTTTGGGTAGCCACATACATTGATTATACTAGGATGCAAGATAATGACAGAATATCCTTTCTTATTGGCCATCTACCAAATATTACTCGCCATGAACAAACCTCCTTCAAATCCTCATCATACAACAGCACTTGGTAATAATGCAAGAATGGTCCTAGTCATTGGCCAGTCATTTTGAAGAAACACTGGGTCAGTAAAGAGCAGAGGTGTTTCCTGGTAATTATTTGCAGTATTTGTTGTCTAACACAGATGACAAGATATCTTCGAAGCTATGCCCATTAGGAAAAGAAAAAGAAAAACCTCAACATATTATACAAATACTTTTTGCTTTCTTGAAAAGGAAACAGAATTGCATTTTGAAAATGAACATGACGTATGAGAGAAATGTTTCATTCAAAATGTTTCTTAAATATTTTTGTAGGAGAAAAGTACATAATCACATGGGGGGATTCTGTTCATCATTTGGATTTTGTTTGTGAAGTTGACAGTTGGACATGAATAATTCTTTGTATACAAGAAAAATGGGAGCTAATCCCATGGCTCTAAAGGCATTAACGTCTTTTTACAATTGGATCAAAGGCTGCATTTAGGAAAATTAGGAAAACAGAAACTGCTAGCAAATAAAATTTTATAAATCAGTTGAGGTGAAATATGAAATGCAATGAAGTACTGCAACATTTATTTTTGTTTATTTATTTTTAAAAATTATATCCCGCCTTTTCCTATGCCGAAGGCGAATGCCCAAGGCGGCTTACAACAGATTAAAATACATAATTTAAAATACATAAAATAAGTTTAAACAATACATAACGCTACATAAACAAATTAAAAAAAACAATAAAATCCACTGGGGGACGACAGTATGTAGCAGAGAAGCAGCATGGCAGAACATCTTGAGATACAGGAGGCAGACCACAACCCATCACCCAAACGCTAGACGAAACAAAAACGCTTTGAGCCCTCGCTGAAAAGACATGAAGGAGGGGGTGGTTCTCAGATCCCCTGGCAGGGAGTTCCACAGTTGTGGCGCCACAGCAGAGAAGGCTCGCCCACGTGTTGCCACTCCCCTAACATGCGATAGAGGTGGCACCCGCAGGAGAGCCCCCTCAGATGACCTAAGAGAGCAGGCTGGAATGTATGGGAGAAGGCGGTCCCTCAGATATCCTGGGCCTGAACCGTGGAGGGCTTTAAAGGTCATTACCAGCACCTTGAATTGGGCTCAGAAACGAATGGGCAGCCAGTGCAGCCGCTGAAGCAGCGGTACAACAGAGTCAAACCGCCTAGCTCCAGCATCCATCCGGGCCGCCGCATTCTGCATTAATTGCAGCTTCCGAACCGTCTTCAAGGGCAGAGGGACCCCCGAGGTGATGCGCGTGCAGAAAGGTGACGCGCTCACACGCGCGTTGCCTCCCCTGCATGCACACGCGTGCGTCACCTGGGGGCCTCCCGCCCACCTCGCCAGGCCGGGAGAGCTGGCTCGGGGATGTCTTCCCTGGCTGGCTGCCCGGGGCCTTCTGAGGAAAGCCCACTGCGCGAATGTTATTTATAACGTTCTTTTGTGCATGCGCAGACCATTCCTGAGGGAAAAGGGCTGCCCTTTTCCCTCAGGAACAGTCTGCGCATGCGCAAAGGAACATTATAAATAACGTTCGCGCAGTGGGCCTTCCCCAGAAGGCCCCAGGCAGCCGGCCGGGGAAGACGTCCTCGAGCCGGCTGCTACGATTGAGGGGGCGCCCGGAGCGGCCGCCGTCGGACGCCCGGAGCGTCGGCCCATCGGGCGCCCCCCCCCAATCGTGGCGCACCTGTAGGGGTTAGATTAGAAAGGGGTGTGTCCGGGGGGGAAGGGTCACTAGGGTGATGCGCGCGCCCGGCCATGGGGCAGCACGCGCCCTAGTGACGTCTCTGTTCAAGCGCAGCCCACGTAGAGCGCATTACAGTAATCCAGTCTTGAAGTCACTAAGGCGTGGACCACTGTGGACCGCAGCTGGCGCACCAGCCAAAACTGGGCAAACGCACCCCTGGCCACAGCCGCCACCTGGCTTTCCAGGGAGAGCTGTGAATCCAGAAGTACTCCCAAGCTGCGCACCCGTTCCTGCAGGGGGAGTGCAATCCCATTCAGAACGGACAGATGACTCAGTACCTGCATCAAGGCTTTCCTGACCAGTAGGACCTCTTCTTTTCTGGATTCAATCTCAGCCTATTAACCCTCATCCAGACCAGTCTCTCCATAGCAGAATAAGTGGCCGGAAAGACAGCAAGGAATCCAACAGACAAGAGGCACTCTCACCAACCCCAAGTCCGGAAGGAGTCCCGCTGTCCCCTATACCTCCCACTACTCCTCACCCCCCTCTCACCAGGGTGACAGAGACGGAGAAGAACAGGGCCGTCCCCTTATCGCTCAGAGGGGTTACCCCTCTAGTGCTGCAGGTATTAACTACCCCAGGATAATAACCTCCAAGCCCAGAGCACCCAAGCAAGGAGGTAAGTCTCTTCTTTGGGGCATATAAGTGTATTATGCTGCTGCCAATCCACAGCCGCCTATTGAAAGTAGGTACTCAGCCTTCTGACATTCCATTTCTCTGTAATGGAATTTAAGCAAAAACCTTGTAACTCAAGGAAAGATCACCATGTGCAAGTCATGCTAGCTGGCAGCCCCCAAGAAACGTCAAGGTGAACCAACGGCGACATACTCCCCCTTCCAGTTCCTAATTGCATTATCGGTTAGGATGACCAAGGCCATTTCTGTCTCAAATCCTGACTGGAAGCCAATTGAACTGGGGTCAAGATAATCAGATTCATTCATAGATTAATGTAGTTGGGTCACCCCTATTTGCAAAATTGTGGTGGCTCAAAGTACAGTATTGCCACAACCAGGACAATCACATAATCTCCCCATCAGTCATGATTCTCCCCTTCCTGGAGGTACCAGTTCACACTACTAATAGCACTTAAGTGAGTGCTGCCTAGCTGTAGGTCCCATGGTTAGCTCTCTGTGTGCTCCTGAGATGTTCATTTGGGAGCCAGGAGGTGGTATGAAGCAGTACTGTGTAGTGATGGGAAAGCTCTGCTTTCTTAAATTGGCTTAACTCTGTGTGAGCAGTAATTGATGTCCGGGACATGGACTAAAAATTAAGTTAAAATAATTTCAGTACATGTGCAGAATCTTATTTTCCATTCCAATCTGTAGAACTGTGTGGGTAATAACCGTGAACCAGAGGTCGGACAAAAAAATGTGATGCTCCATTCTCTTGGTCAACTACTTTCATTGCAGAATTGGGATAAAAGCAAAACTAAAGAAAAAAAGTGGTGTTCTTAAAATGTCCTACAGATTGCTTTCAAAATTTAGGTTATTTATTTATTTATTTACGGTATTTTTACCACGCCTTTCTCCCCAAAGGGACCCAAGGCGGCTGACACATGGTATCCTGCACTGCAGCTGTATAGAAGGATTGACAGTATGCATTCTGATCCAGTGCATACAATACCCTGATATGTGTATGATGTGTGTGTGCATGCTAAATAATAGTTCAACCCTACCGCTGGCAGACAAGAGCCATTGTGAAAAAATATCAGAATATAGTTCAATTAACAACTAATCCAGGAGTGTCAGAGAACTGGTAACAGAAATGTGATATCCTTGTGTACGCAGATATGTCATGTACGTAATAGTATACCTAGCATCCTTCCCTGTTCATAAAGGTCTGGTTCACATGACCACTTGGCACGATGACCAACATCTTCTTTTAAGCCTAGATTACTTTATACACTAAAGCAGTGGTTCCCAAACTGGGAGGCGTGACTCCCAGGGAAGCCGCAGAAACCAGCCAGGGGAGCTGCGGAGTGCCACAGAATCCTCTTGGAAAACAGTTAAATGCCAATTGGCAGGCATCAACATAATGTAATGGGGAGTCGCAGCCAATGGTTACCAATGGTCAAGGGAGCCGCAGGTCGAAAACGTTTGGGAAACACTGCACTGAAGGGTTATCAAAATCAATTATTATGAGCGTTAACCTCTGAGTGTAAGTTTGAACCAACTTCTTTCTTTCTTTCTTTCTTTCTTTCTTTCTTTCTTTCTTTCTTTCTTTCTTTCTTTCTTTCTTTCTTTCTTTCTTTCTTGTGAACAGTAATCAATTGTTGTGTGTACTAAGTGTTGCCTGGTGTACCATTGCAGAGTGTAATACAGACTGGGGGGGAAGGGTTTGTCCAAGAACCTTTTTTCCATTATTCTGATGAACGATGCATGACCTACTTGTATACATGTGTACATGGTGCCTTCTAGGAGAGCATGACCGAGGCCAATGCCATGACTTTAGATTTGGACTGGTGGCAAAAGACCTCAGATCCCACAGGTTTTTGTTGCACAGGTTGAACGTTGATTTGTCAGAGCAACCCCCCCCCCCCGGGGGGCAGGCTGGCTGGCTTGGGAGTAGCCTTGCTGGCTTTTGTTTCTTGGAAAATTCCATGAGCTGCTGTACCTTGCTCGTATAGTGCTTTTGAACCTGAAAACAAAGCTAAATCTTGGAAGCTTCCTAACCTGGAGTAAACAAAGTTGTTAGTGACACAAAATAAAGATTTCCAACCCTACCTGCCTTTAACAACTCCATGATTAAATTCAATCAAGCAGTCCGTGCTAATTTAGCAACTGCCCTCCAGAGCTGGCTAAAAGTTTGTTGCTGCACCCTTGGTAGGGTGCAAACAGTAGAAGTACAGTACTCATTTTGGGCCAGGGAAGAGCAATCAAGGGCCATCATGTCACAAAAGAAGGTGTCTCGATGACTTCACCCCAAAATGCATCATAGGGTTCTTTTGGAATTTAAGGTATAAAAAGCTGGGTCACAGAACCCTTGTATCTTTTGTTTGTTCCCCTGTCTGCCTGTCTTGCTGTCATTGTGTTCACCCATCTGACATGCTGGTGCTGCATGAAGCAAGCACTTCTATTCTTTCTGCTACCCAAGGACCACTGTGGTGAGTCAGCACCCAGGCCTGGTAACTGACTGCTCTCTTTCCTTTCCAGCCTTACTCCCCTCTTCTCTGCTTCCCTTCTCACTTCCCTTCCCTGCATGCAGCCAATAAACTGCGGCTTTCAGGCACCTTTCAGCACTAAGCTACTATGCCAGTGCCCACTGAGCAGCCATCCTTTTTGTGGGCTAACTCACAGTGCGCCCCCTTTCCTGGGAATGCCTCAGTCCCTTGCTCTACTTCCCTCCTTGCAACTAGCTAAGACTACAGCCTAGCTGCTGGGTTTGCTTTTAAGCCGTTGCAACCTACTTTTGCAGTCAGGAGATTGGTCCTGGCAACTGAGCCCCACAATTCCTGCAGCACCTTGCACCCACATCAGCAGACATGGAGGACAGGTAACCTTATTTCTTGGCAAAGCCTAGCCATCAAGCCACAAAGCCCCGTCTATTCCCCTTTTTCTTGTGCAGTGAAGGTGACAATATGCATAGTGCGCTATACTTTTCTTTTGTGTGAGTGCAATGTGTGGGTATGCACGTGCATCTAAGACTCTTGGTCTTACTTTTTATTGCTTTTTATTTTTTTATTCTCCCTTCCTGCTATTGTATTGTCATTCCCATAACAAAGTTCTTGTTGCACCTTTACCCTCACCTCCCTCTTTCTTATATGCCATGGGCTGAGCTGTGCTACGGGCCACTGCACTTGGTCCCTGCACACAGAATAGATTTCCTCTAGGCGCACATGTTGTGTATTTTCTAAAAAGTGCACCTGGTAACAAGGAGAAAAAGTGGTCATGAAACCAGCCTGAAGAGGATTCAGGTTTACATTATTTTAGGGCCCCTCTTCGTAACATTCCTGTTTGACTGTAAGATTCTTTCTCCAGGAGTGCACAGTGATTCCAAGTGATCCTTCATACCTGCTCTGCCATTGCTCAGAGATCAAGAATAACTAGATATCATTTCAACAATTACCAAAAAGCAATGACACTGGGAGGAATAAAAGTAATACTAAAAAAGGGGGAGAGAAAAATGATGTGCGACATCATGAATCAGAACGGATGCAGGGAACTAAAAATCTGGGCATCCAATTAGTAAGTCAGCATTTAAAAGCTAATGAAAAGCATTGCCACAAATGGGTAGATTAAAAAAAGAAACCCACGAAGCCTGACTATTTAGAACGTAAACACATTCCCACTTAGAACCTTTGGCAGCTACAGACAACTTTCTGTTTGGCTGCGGGTGAGAAAGAAGCACACTCGGCAAATAGAAATGAGCGGAATGAGGGGGAAGTAGAAATAAGTAGTCATAATGAATGTAATGCAATTTAGTTGATGGAATTACCCCGACCTCAATGCAGCCACTCTGGTTTTTAAACCAAGACGATGGAATTTGTCCAAGGAATTGGCTTAGGAGGCCAGAAAGGAATCAAAACCATTTATATTTCTATTATGCCAGATATTTAAATGATGTTAATCACTGTAATGGCTGGAAGCTCCCATGAGTTCTAGTAACAAAATGTGCATTCTCCCCCCCCCATTTCTAGATGTATGCAGACTTTTAAGACGCTTTCTAAGCATGAGTATATAATAGAAACAATTGGAGAAGAATTCTTTTGTGAAGAATTATATTATAGAATTAGAAATTCTTTAAGGCTCCATTTGTGTGTGGCTGCTGCAGTATGACTTCCTGGGCCATGACACTTTTTCTAGATAGATCTGCTCCTAATTGCTACCTTTGTCCTTGGGAGGAGCAAGCTGAGTCTTCCACTAGCTAACAATGGTGCATCAGCTGCAACTCCTACTGGCCGCAGTTACTCATGTTTTAGTAATTTTCAGACTTGATTACTGCAGTGTGTTATAGAATCATAGAGTTGGGAAGGTCCCACAAGCTCATCTAGTTCATCCCCCACCTGTAGCAGGAAATCCTTTTAGACTTAGAGCATATCCAGCAGGTGCCTGTCGAGCCTCTGCTTGAAGATCTCCAGTGAGGGAGAATCCCTTGGCAATTTGATTCACTGCTGAACCGCCCTTACCATCAAGAATTCCTTCCACATATCCAACCTGAATCTCCTCTCTTGCCATTTGTATCTGTGGGGCTGCCCTTAGTCTTATCAGAAATTTCAAAATACAGCTGCTGTGCTGCTAACTGGGACCAGCCCTAGGGAACACATCTTTCCATTTTTTTAGACAGCTTCACTGACTGCTAGGCCATTGTCAAGCACAATTCATATATCTAATCCTTACCTTTGAAGCCATACAGTTTGGAACCTGGATCCTTGAAGAACCACTTTTCCCCCTTATGTCTGCCCACTTGCAGATCTTTGTTTGAGGCATGTCTCTGTGTTCCCGAGAGGTATTGCCAGAAGGCAAAGGTTCTTTTGGGATATGGAGACAAGGAACAGACCAGTGGGAAACAGACAGAAGCTGGGATTTATTACCTTGCACGAGCAACAATTCCCTCAAACAGATAAAAACACAATACAGCAGGGGTTCTCAACCCCTTCCCAGCCTAGTACCACCTCCAGTGCCACTTTCCTGCTGCATACCACTGAAAGTGATTGGTGATGACATCATCGCCAGTTACTTCCTGGTTTTTAGGTTTTCAGAGGCCAGAAAACGCAGGTAGGAGGCTCTAGGCGGGCGACAGGGCCCTACTCAGCGTTCCCAAGAGGCTCGGCTAAAGGCAGGAGCCTTTTGGGAGCAAAAACGCGCTGCCGAATGCATCACATCGGAGCGGCGATCCAAGTACCACCAGCAGTCGCCGAAGTACCACTGGTGGTTGAGAACCCCTGCAATACAGCATTCTTACGCCTCTTCAGATAGAAGTGGTGCCTCCTTCTCCTGGACGTGTCCTTCTCATGGACAAATTTGCATGTGGCCCATCTGCAGCTGACCACATGCCATGCCTCATGCATAACAGATGGCATCTCAACCCCCCCTTTTATACAGTTCCATGAAGAAAAAGTAGCTGATGCTGTCCCCTGAGATTTTACTTCATCCAGGCGCAGGACCTTGGCTTAATGCCCAGAACGTCTCCTGACATGATAAGGCAAGGGAGCAAACAGGTGCAAATAAAGCATGACTCAAGTTGAACCCAATAGTGGAGGAAAAGACGAACCATCGGGAAGAACCTGTGCAGACCTCCTCGACATACTGTACATATATCGCCTACAATGTGCCAGTACACTAAGATAGGCAGATCTAACCACTGAGAAGATATTTTCACTTGTGCCACCCTGGTTGTTCTCCCAAAGAAGATCTCCCCCCCCCCTCATTTTCACACCAGATGAATTTGGTTTTATTCTGCTCGATTGATGTTTATGTGCTCTTATTATCGGAGGTATCGCTAAGGTGGGGATGGGGGATGGTGTGCCCCTAGGTGATAGCCACGCCGTGGGTGCCACGGTCTCCTTGCGAAGAGGAGCCGTGGTGGGATTTTCGTGCTCCGCGGCTGCTTTTTTGCAGCTGGAGGGCTGCGTTTGCAGCTGCAGAGCATAAACATGCCAAAATCAGTGCGTCCCACCCAGCCCCCGCTCAGCCTGTGTCCTGGAAGGCTTCAAATGAAGACTTCTGGGAGTGCAGGGGGTGGGGGAATGTTGTGAAATGCATCATCAGGGGACCCCTCAGGGTCGGGCTAGCTACGTTACTGCTTATTATCTTATGTTGTTTTAATCTTGTTGCTGTTATGATATTTTATTGCTTTTCATTGATTGTTAGCTGTGATTGAAGGGCAGGGTATAATTTTTTTTAATTAAAAAGGATTACAGAGCTAACATTTACAAGTATGGTTTACTTGGTTACACAAATCATGTACTTTCTTCCTTCCTCATTGCAGTATCCCACTGCAATTATAGTCACTGGCGTTGACATGAAAAAAACATATGAGTAAACCTAGGCTTACCATTCGTCCTGATTTGGCTGGGACTGTAAGGGTTTTTGGGGGTTTGTCCCGGGCTGGTCCCAGGGGTCCCCCAGCAAAAATAAAATAGAAAATATTAAAAAAAAAAAAAAAACATGGCGGCCGCCATGTAAAAAACATGGCCTCCGCCTCCTGGGCCGCTTGTGCGCATGCGTGCGGCTTTGGAGAGCCGCACACATGCGTACAAGCAGGCAGCGCAGAGCGGCAGAGAAGAGGAGGCAGCGGCTGTGAGCAGGCCAGGCCCGCTTACTGAGCCGGCTTGCCTGCTCTCGCCGCTCTGAGCGGCGAAAACGGGCGAGCCGCTGCTCTCACCAGCTGCTGTCGCTCCGAGCTCGGAGCGGCGAGAGCTGGTGAGAGCGGTGACTTGCCCTCGAATCGCCTGCTCTCGCCGCTCTGAGCTCGGAGCGTCGAGAGCAGGCGAGAGCGGGCGAGCTGGCCGGCAGAGCGGAGCAGCTGCAGCAAGCAAGCAGCAGCAGCAGCAGCAGCAGCGGCGAAGACAGCGACGGGGTAAGTAAAATTTTAATTTATTTCTTTGTTTAACTGCTTTATTTATTTATATTTAGCTCCTCAGCTAAATAAATAAATAAATAAATTTGCGACCGCGCTTCGCACCCCCTTGGTTTCTCACTTTATTTATTTAGCTCTTTGGCTAAATAAATCAATCAATAAATTTGCGCCCGCGCTTTGCGCGGCAAAAGGGGGCACTTTGCGCCCCCTTGGTTTCTCACATTATTTCTCAAATTATTAATTAAATAATTGTGTGTGGGAGGTGTTGGGGGGGTGTCCTGGTTTAAGGGCTCCAAAATATGGTAAGCCTAAGTAAACCCATTTGGTAGGTTTTTCATCCTTATTATAGCATGTAGCTCAAAACATACAGAAGTAAGCTTGTGTGTGTGTTTGTGTGTGTGTGTGTGTGTGTGTGTGTCTGTGTGTGTGTGTGTGTGTGGGAAGAGAGAGAGAGAGAGAGAGAGAGAGAGAGAGAGAGAGAGAGAGAGAGCTGCTGTGATTATTATTACATATGAATGAGACCTAAAGCTCCAATCCTATACACATTTTCCCAAGAACAAGTTCCATGGAATACAATAGGACTTATTGCTGGGCAGGCATACTTAGGACTTGCTGTAAATCTCTTCTCAGTAATGCCCTCTCTGCTGTGACTAGAGCTGTGCTGAATATTTTCCAACTTTGATTTTTGAATCAAGATTATTTTGGTAGGGTAGACATTTTTTTCCTGCAAAAAACGCTTATTAAAAATATCTATTTTTTATTTATAAAATAAATGATAAAATATTTATTTTACTGCATTTAAAGGTACAGAGGCAATGTTAATATTATTTTGGAAGGCGGCAGTAGAGATAAGAGTGGCCTATTAAGTACCAGGGATGTGGATCAAGTCTCTTATTCCAAGTCTCGATTCAAGTTCCAAGTCTCTGGGTTCAAGTCTCAAGTCATGTCCCGAGTCTTTGGTTGTAAGTTGCGGGTCCCTATCTATTTATTGGGGAAAATAAAATTTGACTTGTCATAAAAGTCTCCAAGTCTCGAGTCAAGTCTTCTGAGTCTTTTACAATCGACGAGCCATTGATGCGACTTGAGTCCGAATCAATAGACTCAAGTCTACATCACTGTTAAATACTTGTGTTTAACTTGTCTCCTGCCCGTTGCCTTCGCCGCATGGAATGGCTCTGACGATAAGAGGGCGGGGCCACTTCGTACCGGGGAGTAAATGGGGAGTAGAATGGTGTAGAACTTACAGTACCGCCCCCGTCCAGCGACGCCTCTGGCATTAGGGTCCTCTCCACCTTCGAGGGATAATAATACTGACCAACCATATAGGTAGGATTATTGCAGGATTCTTACTTTACAAAATGTAAAGATATGTGAAGCACTTTGAATATTCAGGAAGTGGTATATACATGCTAGGTATTGTTAAACTATTAATACTTTTCCTTTGCATTTTGATATCCTAACAAGTTTCATTAATTTAGTAATTTTCATAACTTTTAATACTCTAAAAACCCTGTGATGGCTTATACCAATTTCCATTCAGCGATGTAAATGCTTACACTTGGAGCAGAATTCAACAAAGACTATTATCTACATCCCACTTCTTCCAGAAGCTCTGTGCCTTAACATGATTGAAAGAGACTTAGCACTGTCATTCTGAGACACAGCATAGGATTTCTAAAACACCAGCTAATAGAAAAAGTGAAAGAAATACCTCGTGGCTAGACTGGCTGCTAGTGGATTAAGACTGAGTGACTGATAATAGAAACTAATGGATATTTCATCTCCAGTTTTAGATTCTGGGAGAAATGGGGCAGGGGGGGAGGGAGGAATCAAGCACATACTATGAGTATTAATGGAGAGTTATTAAATTGATGTGTCTTAAAAAGTTGCATACAATTTTGAATGTAATGGGGTAGTCTAATACTTCCTCAATATCGTGGATCTGTCAGCTGTACACCAATCTATATTTTTCAAGACCAGCTTTATTTTTATCATCATCATCATCATCATCATCATCAGTATTTATATACCGCTTTTCAACAAAAAGTTCACAAAGCGGTTTACAGACAAAATCAAATGATTAAATGGCTCCCTGTCCCAAAAGGGCTCACAATCTAAAAAAGATGCAGAACACCACCAGCAAACAGCCACCAGAAAGACACTGTGCTGGGGTGAAAGGGGGGCAGTTACTCTTCCCCTGCTAAATATAAGAGGAGCACCAATTGAAAAAGTGCCTCTTGCCCAGTTAGCTTCTTGCAACATGATGGATTCTGATTCTTTCTGTGGAGCTCAATCAGATATGCACAATCTGCAAAGTCAGACATCCTCTTGTTTTCAATTAGAACTTCATTAGAAAAAAATCCAAAAGCTTTCACGTAAGAGGTAGTGTGTTTTTGTTTGTTTTTGATTTCTCCAGCACTATTCTTTAGATCAGAGGTTCTCTACCTTTGGAGGCCCGTGTATCCCTACGCTGGCCTCTGGTTGCCCCGCGTACCCCCAAGAACCCCCATGTACCCCCCTTAAAATGTATTTTTCCCAGGTTGCGGTGCTGGCGGGCGGGTCCTCCCTTCCCACGCCGCAACCCGGAGGGAAAGGCTACAGCCCTGCCGATTCTGCAGGGCTGTAGCCTTTTCCTCTGGGTTGTGGTGCATCTGGGAGGACCCGCCCACGCCGCCACGCCGATGTCCCTTACCTGTTCTCCTGGTGGCCACCATCTTGGAGCCCACGAGAGTTCCAAGGTGCCGGCCACTGGGAGAACATGTAAGGGGGAACTATGGGGGACATCGGGGGTGTGAAGGAGTTCAGTTATGCTTCTCTATATATTTTGTGGTATGATGCTGTATAAGGAATGTATATTAATTAGTGGAGCCATTGTATGTTACAAGATATGTGCTGGAGAAAAAGAGTTAAGGAATGGGGGTGCACTATCTCTTTGAAGTATAATTCTCACTTAGGGTGTTACAAGTTAGAAAGTTATTTCCTGAGAGAAACCAGACCTCCTTTGAAATGCAGACTCATCAAGGACAGAGAGCACGAGATAACGCTTATGACCGGAGTTGCTTAGCAGTAGATAGACAGAATGTCAGTTTTTTTCTGATGTGCAGATAGAAACCAAAACCTACCTCAGGTGCGAAGAGTTAGTCACGAGGAGCGTACGTGCAAGCTACAGGATTGGTCCCTTGGACCTGGCATGATCATACACCTCTCCGTTTAGACCACGAGATTAGAAAAGTATAAGAATAAGAAACCTTTTTGCAAGAGTGCTGCTCACTTTCGCTTTTGCTGCCAGAGGCTCTGCACGATCATCATGGTTCCAACGTCGGCTGGTAATTCTTTCCTTTAGACTTTAGTAGTGCAGATTAGCTAGTTCTTTGTTATTTTTATGTGCCTTGTAATGATGCTTGTAACCGCTGCAAGTTGCAACCCTGTTTTCTATAGCCTCTTTGAGGAAGGGTTTGCACCTAACTTGCTAACAGCGTGGAATAAACTTTTTGTTCTAACTTTTCCAACTTTGTCTGTGTGCGTTTATGAATTATAGACCAGAATGGGAGTAAGCACAAGCAGCTGGGGTAAGGAAAATTAGCGTTACTCCTGGGGGAGGACATTTCCTGGAGGGAGAGGGGTTGGCCCGTGAGTTGCGGAGCTCTAGAAAGGGGAGCGGGGAAGCAACAAAGGAAACCCTAAGAAGACTGTGGAGCACAGTGAACCCTTATGGATGTACTCTGAGGACTGAGCTGTAAATAAAAGCGCAGACATTTTCCTGATACTCCTGGGAATAAAGGAGGTTTGTTGTACATAAAACCAGGACATGCTCCGTTCTTCCTGTGTCTCAGAGTGCTATCCTTGACAGGGGGGCATGTAGTCATTTTTCCCGGGTGGCAGCACAGGCGGGTGGGTCCTCCCAGCTGCGCCGCCACCCGTGAAAAACTGTAACGCTGCCTGTCATCAGCTGCTGATCGCAGCAGCTGATAACAGGCAGTGGCTTGTGTACCCCAACCTGCAGTCCGCGTACCCCTGGGGGTACGCGTACCACAGGTTGAAAACCCCTGCTTTAGATTGGATGTTGAGAGCCCATTCTTATCCTTTACACTCCCCGGCGATGCAGCGGCACCAAAATGACCGCCGATGCATCCTCTGCGGGAGGCGGGGAGAGATCGGGAGCCTTCTGCAGGGAAAGGGGATGTTTAATCCCCTTAACCCTGCGCAAGCATCATGTCCCACAATGGGTCTCCTCGGACCTATGCTAGCAATTTCGCTAGCGTAAATCTGAGGAAAGAAAAGGGGCAGGGGAGGCTGCAGGGAAGGGGGGATAGGATCCGGCAGGGGCCTTCCACTATGGATCCGCCCCCTCCCATGGCCTCCCCATGCCTGTTATGCCCTCTCCCCGCCTTCTCACCAGCTTACCTTTCCCGGCGTGCGTCCGGAGGTCCTCCAGTGCAGTTAGGAAGATGGAGGCCTTCCCACTGGCATCCCCCGCAGTGCGCTGTCAGGGAGGTGTTTGTGACTGACGCTGACTGTTTTATGGCAGTCAGCGCCAGCGTGGGAGGCACGCCGCCATCGAGCAGCTCATATAGGATTGCGCTGTCAGCAACACAACAAAAGGAGGGAAGAAGGACAAAAGCTGGGCATGACAGAAAAAACCAAAGGCTTGAAATTTGTAACAGTGCAAGAGATGTTATGCACAACACCTCTAATCTAAATCATTTTGACTGTCCAGAAGTTAAAGTTAGTGCAGAATGCAGCAGCTTGTATAATCTTGGGAGCTGGGTGATTTGACTCAGCTGCATTGGCTGCCCATCTATTTCTGGGCCCAATTCAAGGTACTGGTTTTGACCTTTAATGCCCTGTATGGCTTGGTATTCGGAAATGTAAACATGGATAGGATTGCACTGTAGGCCATACTACATACTGTAGATGCAAAGCAGATTTCAGGTTGCAGCAAAGGCTACTAGGACAAGCAAACAACAATGGCTGTTGATGTATTTGGTTTAAATAAGCCAGATCTGTCTCCAGAGCTAAGCAGAACATATGGGTACCTTATGAGGCTAGCAGTCATGGTAAAGAGAAACATGGTAGAGCTTATTTAGGAACAGTGAAGAGTACACTCAAGAAAGTTGCTTCCATTTCTTAATAACGAAAGAAGCTTTTTCTCAACTACCATCATTTGGAATGACCTTTGAGGGAAGAGGCAGCACTGGCAGCAAAGAAAAGGTTTAGACCACAGAAGTCCAGACTTGAATCACCTCCTTGAATGCTATTTTTTTATTCTACAGGTAGCATGTTCTTTTCTTATATTACAAACTATAGATAATTGAAGGGCATTACCGGATATACAACACAAAGTGTTCGGCAATATGATAGAATGAATCCGATTGGTAAATGGAATGCTTTTATGTTACACTCTGACAAAAGTAATAAACTTCTGGGCAATTTCCTGATTGGGAAATCATAACTGTTGGAACTCATGCATCTAAGTTTTGGTGTTTATCATTGTTAATTATACAGGCATTGGAGTGCCTGTATTATTAAGGTGAGACTGCAAAACAACTTTCTAGCATTATAAATGCTTAACGTTCCATCAGTCCCTTGAGGGTATGTGACTTTTTAAATCCACATGTGGTCATCATCCAGTTATTTCCATGTTCCTTAAATTTGTTCAAAAATCAAGGTTTATTATAGGGTAGATGTTTTTGTTCTTTGAGCCTCCAAGGGCCAGGAAGATTGCTAGAGTCAAGGCAGAGGCAGCACGTTTTATTCTGTGAAGCAGTGCAGGCATATTTACTCAGAAGTAAGCCCCAGAGTGTTTTTAATTATGCTTACTCCAGGTAAGTGTGCTAGTAGTGTAGAACTCAAGGCAGCTTCCTTCTGAGTAAGCTAATATTGCAGTCAGGGTTGTCAGAAGGCACAACAGCTTTGTCAAAAACAAATTGCTTTTGGCAACAAGTAAAACTTTGTTTCCCGCTCCTCTTCATAGAGATGGAAAGATAGAGGAAATCATTGCTGATTGCGTTTCTGCCAGCCACATGCCTGGATGTTGAAAACAGGATGGACCCTGGGTCTGATATCATAGAATAAATGAATGGTGTGTGTGTGTGTGTGTGTGTGTGTGTGTGTGTGTGTGTGTGTGTGTGTGTGTGAGAGAGAGAGAGAGAGAGAGAGAGCCCTCTTGCCACCCATCCACACATTCAGACAATGCATGGAGGGATTACACCAGCCGGCTCTGCCCTAGCTTATGTGTATTGTTGGTCCCACCCTGAATTTGGTGCATTGAGCAGAATATAAAGATAAGATGTATGTATGTACAGATCATAGTCAGATCAAGATCGTGCCAGAGTTCCTGAGTATCCCAGTACAGACATTATCTGTAAATCAGCCCAGTCCTAGCTTTTGCTCAGTGTATTAAAGTTTGGGGAATGGAGCACGCAAGTGTTCTTGGTTTCCTCCATTGTTGACTGAAAGCATAGAGCAGGGGTGGCCAAACTTGATTAATGTAAAAGCCACATACGATAAACTTCAGATGTTTGAGTGCCGCAATACAGGTGGGCCCCCATATCCGCTGGGGATATGTTCCAGGCCCCTCCGTGGATACTTGAAACCATGGATAAGAGCAAACACCCCCTCCATGGTTTCCTGAGCCCCCCCACCCTGCCTCCCCTGCAGGCAGGCATGCTTGCCCCCCCCCCCAGCTCTTATTTTTCTTTCAGCAAGCTTTGTTTCTTCCTTAAAACAAACAAAGAAGCAGCCTCCATTGCAGGCAAGTAGGACGAGACTAAGTCCTAGAGAGGCTCTGCAAGGTTTCTGTTAACCTTGCAGAGTCTCTCTAGTACTTAGTCTCGTTCTACTTGCCTGTAATAAGCAGCCAGAGGCTGCTTCTCCTGTTTCTTTAAGGAAGAAACGAAGCTTACTGGGAAAAAAGTAAAAGCCTGGGGGGGTCCCCACGATCCGTGGATAACTGAAACCGTGGATAGCGAATCAGTGGATATGGGGGCCCACCTGTATTTAAGAAGCATTTAAATTCTTAAATATATTTACTCACCATGAACATTAAACTTATGTTTTAATCCAGTGGACTCTCAGTTTATACCTGGTAAGTAATTATAAAGCTTGAAACGTTCTTATTTACCTTTTATATATTAATTGTGATGCAGAAAGGAGCTCAGCCAACATATTTCCAAGAGCCGCACATTATACGTCAACGAGCCGCATGTGGCTCAGGAACCACAATTTGGCAACCCCTGGCATAGAGTACCCTCTATGTACCCTCATGAGCCAGCGGATGGCACAGTGGGTTAAACCACTGAACCATGAGCTGTCGATTGAAAGGTTGGCAGTTCAAATCCGTGCGACGGCTCCTGCCAACCTAGCAGTTCGAAAGCAAGAAATTGCAAGTAGATTAATAGGTACCCCATCAGCAGGACGGTAACAGCGTTCCATGCGCCTAGGTGTTGAGTCATGCCGGCCACATGACCATGGAAACGTCTTCGGATAGCGCTGGCTCTTTGGCTTTGAAATGGAGATGAGCACCGCTCCCTAGAGTTGGACACGACTGGACTTAATTGTCAAGGGATACCTTTACCTTTTTACGCTCATAGTGTACGAGGCTTGGGGGGAGAGGGAGGGAGAGAGAGGCTTGGGGGGGAGGGAGAGAGAGGGGGGGTGTTTTCTCCCTCTCACAATACCAGAATCAGGAAACTGATTGGCAGGAGATTTAGGACACATAAAAGGAGTTGCTTCTTTACATAGCACATAATTTTTGTAGTCTGTGAAATTTGTTGCTGCAGGATGTGGAGATGGCCACAAGCTGCAGTAGCTTTAAAAGGGGAGTGGGCAAATCCATGGAGGACAAGTCTATCATTGGCTACTAGTCATGAAGGCTATGCATTACCCTCAGGTTCTGTAACAGTATGCCTCTGAATACCAGTTGCATGGGAGAACTGTTGGGAGAGAAGTACTGTATGTATTTCTCTCCCACTTGTGGGCTTCTGAGGGAAGCGAGATGTTATACTAGATGAACTTCTAGCCTGGTCCAGCAGGGCTTTTCTTATATTCTTAAGCTATTTGCATAATGTGTTTTGTAATTTTATAAGCATCATCATCATTATCATCATCATCATCATCATCATCATCAAGAACTGGTAGGAAAACAATAAAAGCCATAATAGATTAAAATAATCAGTCCTTTGAGACCAGAGAGAGAAAGAGAGAGATTGAACTTCTTTTTTCTTTTTTTCTTTTTTGAGTTGCAATTGATTTTTTTCCCGTAAAGGGAAGTTGGATGCAAATGTGGAGGTTTCTGTTTTGCATAACACAGTTAGAGGGAAATGAAAAGGGTTTGATAAAACCAAATTTATTTTGTATATTCCTAAAGCTTCAGTCCTATAAATCTAGGAGTAAGTCCAAATGAAATCAGTGACCTACTTCAGAGCCAACATGCATAGGATTATGCTGTAAGTCGATATTTCTCCCAATTATCTCCTGTTCTCTTATGTTGTTGCCTGACAGCCTGATTAGCTGACTCAAAACTGATTAGCTCAGCATTTCTCAAAGTCCTCCCTGTGAGGTGGGGAGAACTTTGAGTGCTTGTGCGGGCAAGGCCAGTGGCGGCAGCGATCCTTGGGATCGCCGTGGCGGCAAATACGTTTTTAAATGCAATTTGCGGGCTTACTGGGGGTCCTTGGGCCCTCCAAAGGGTTCAGGGAGGCCTGAACTACCCCCCCCCCGAGCTTCAAATTGCCACTTTGTGGCGATTTATGACCATTTCCTGTTTTCGCGAAATACTAAAGTAACAACAACAATAATATAATCAGTATTTATATACAGTACCGTCTTTCTTGATCACTGGATTTCTCCTCCAAATTTAATTCAAGGTGGTTTACATAGGCAGGCAATTCTAAACCATTTGGTTTTTACATTTACAATAA
Source organism: Plestiodon gilberti rubricaudatus (assembly GCA_026170595.1). Classification (NCBI taxonomy): domain Eukaryota; kingdom Metazoa; phylum Chordata; class Lepidosauria; order Squamata; family Scincidae; genus Plestiodon; species Plestiodon gilberti. The sequence goes on from JANXHW010000001.1 coordinate 11,959,121, forward strand.
ATATTCTAGTTTTACACAGAACACATCTTTCCAGGTGTTTCCTTTCACGATCTACCCTCTCTCTGGCATTCACCTCCCACGCTTCAACTGACAGGCAAACTCTGCCTCCCACACAGAGAGCCGGCTGCAGCTTTCTCTCTTTCACAGAGGCTCTGCAGCTCGTCAGCGGTGTGTCGACAGCTCTTTGACTGCTCACAGATTCTTCCGGGATTCTCGAACTGCTGTCCTCAGATCTTTAGGCATAAGAGGCTGCAGCTCTACCGACTGAGCCAGACCTCCTGCCATGCTTGCTATTATCATAGACATTGTTCTTTGAATTTTGGATCTAGGAGTTCTGCCTCAGTGTATTTATCTATAATATAGACTCTATACTATTTTAAAACATGGTTTCATGGAGGCAGTGTGCTATGGGGGCCCACTGTAGAGCTCCCAGCAGCCTGGCATTGATTGGGTGGGATCAGCATCTTCGCCTTCATTTTAGGCAGCAAAATGGCTTGGGCTGGCCCTGTTTTGCAAAAATTTTCTGGGTATAGTAGTGTGGTCTTTACCTTCAGGTGAATGTACTAATAATTATGCTAAGTAATCTAGCGCTACAGAAGAAGGCCTAGCTAAATTGAAGACGTTGCTGTGATGTGTGTGTGTGTGTGTGTGTGTGTGTGTGTGTGTGTGTGTGTGTGTGTGTGTAATTACATAGGACTTTCCCAGTACGAATAGATTTGCATGCTAATATGCTGCTCCAACTGTTCCTATTGATTAGGGTGAGTCCTGTGTTTTACTACTTGTCCTGGGCAAATTAGTGTCTTTATTCTGTCCCTGTTTTGTACATGTGAGTTTCTGCTGGTAGAAACAGTCAGTCTGGATGGTGAGGGAGAGAAAGGGGTGATAAAAGGGGACTTGGAGACTGCAGAGAAATAAAAGAGTTCTTTGCATCTGTCTTCACGGCAGAAGACCTCGGGCAAATACCGCTGCCGGAACGGTCTCCCCTGACTAAAGTCAAATAGAGGTTAAAAGAGAAGACGTCTCAGACTTAATTGACAAAATAAAGATCAATAAATCACCAGGCCTGGATGGCATCCACCCAAGAGTTCTGAAGGAACTCAAGAATGAAGTTGCTGACCTCTTAACCAAAATATGCAACTTGTCCCTTAAAACGGCCACTGTGCCAGAGGACTGGAGGATAGCTAATGTCACGCCAATCTTTAAAAAAGGAAGGAGGGGGGACCCGGGAAACTACAGGCCGGTCAGCCTAACATCTGTTCCAGGGAAGATGGTGGAAAGTCTCATTAAGGATAAAATCTTAAAATACATAGAAGGACAAGCTCTGCTGAGGGAGAGTCAGCATGGCTTCTGCAAGGGGAAGTCTTGCCTCACAAACTTGTTAGAATTTTTTGAAAAGGTCAACAGGCATGTGGATGCAAGCGAACCCGTGGATATTATATATCTGGATTTTCAGAAGGCGTTTGACACAGTCCCTCATGAAAGGCTCCTGAGAAAACTCCACAGTCAGGGAATAGGAGGGCAGGTCCTCTTGTGGATTAGGAACTGGTTGAAGACCAGGAAACAGCGAGTGGGAGTCAATGGGCAATTTTCACAATGGCGAGAGGTGAAAAGCGGTGTGCCCCAAGGATCAGTCTTGGGACCGGTGCTTTTCAACTTATTCATAAATGACCTGGAGTCGGGGATAGGCAGTGAGGTGGCCAAGTTTGCAGATGACACTAAACTTTTCCGGGTGGTGAAGACCAGCAGGGATTGTGAAGAGCTCCAGAAGGATCTCTCCAAACTGGGAGAATGGGCAGCAAAATGGCAGATGCGCTTCAATGTAAGTAAGTGCAAAGTGATGCACATTGGGGCAAGAAACCAAAATTTCACATATACGCTAATGGGTTCTGAGTTGTCTGTGACGGATCAAGAGAGAGATCTTGGGGTGCTGGTGGACAGGTCGATGAAAGTGTCGACCCAGTGTGCGGCGGCTGTGAAGAAGGCCAATTCCATGCTCGGGATCATTAAAAAAGGGATTGAGAATAAAACGGCCAATATCATTCTGCCTTTGTACAAATCGATGGTAAGGCCACATCTGGAGTATTGTGTCCAGTTCTGGTCACCACACCTCAAAAAGGATATAGTTGAATTGGAAAAGGTGCAGAAAAGAGTGACCAGAATGATTTGTGGGCTGGAGCACCTCCCTTATGAGGAAAGGCTACAGCGTCTGGGGCTTTTCAGCCTAGAAAAAAGGCGCCTGAGGTGGGACATGATTGAGACGTATAAAATTATGCATGGGATGGAGAGAGTGGATAGAGGGAAATTCTTCTCCCTCTCGCATAACACCAGAACCAGGGGACATGCACTAAAATTGAGTGGAGGGAGAGTTAGAACAGACAAAAGAAAATATTTCTTTACCCAGCGTGTAATTCATCTGTGGAACTCCTTGCCACAGGATGTGGTGATGGCATCTGGCCTAGATGCCTTTAAAAGGGGTTTGGACAGATTTATGAAGGAAAAGACCATCACAGCTTACAAGCCATAAGCAACCTCCTGGTTTTAGAAGTGGGTTTTGTCTGTGCCAGGTGCAAGGGAGTGTCAACGGAAAACAGGTTATCTTGTTGTCTTGTGCTCCCTGAGGCATCTGGTGGGGCCACTGAGTGATACAGGAAGCTGGACTAGATGGGCTTTTGGCCTGATCCAGCAGGGCTCTTCTTATGTTCTTATGTTCCCAAATTAAGCTCCCAGCCCTGGTTTTCTGGAAATTAAATTTCCAGATGCATCATCTCTCTAGTGTACATGCACATAAATGTCTGTACATCACCACTTGTAGTTTGCTATTTCATGCAAGGTCATGTTTCAAAAAGTAATTGCATTTTGTCACACAGTACTGTACTGGCAGGATATGGTTCATGGGATCATGAAGGGTCGGACACGACTTAACGACTGAACAACAACAACAACTGTAATGTTATTCTAATACAGTACACGGGTGGCCAACCTTCCACCATTAGGGCCTCTGCATTCTTAAGAGTTGTGTAGAAGACAGACTCTTGGCAGCTGCACTTGCTGATGGTGTTGCTAAAACAACTGCACCTCCTGAAATATCTTCACCTATTCAACCATTAAAGGTCCAGGAGCATTCACGTTGAAAGGTTGGCCACCCCTGTTCTATTATATTTTCTTTAACCAAAAGAAAAAAAAAACACCATTTGGGTTCATAAGTTAGTGGAGGGCAGAGTACTGCAGAATAACTAAACATTGCAGACAGGAAATGGAGTAGAGCTTTCAACCATGTGTAATAGTGCATATATGTGGGACTTGGACTTGAGCAGTGGTCATTGGTATGAGAATAGCGGTATGGGACTTGTAGGGGAGAATCTGCGGATGAGGGAGATGCATTAAACAGCCAGGTCAGGCAGAACCCACCACATCCCTTTCCTGTTGGAAATTTCTTGTAACTATAAATTTCTTGTAACTTTTTCTTCCCCACTAATCACTCACTGTCTCCATATGCTTAAACACCTTTCCCCTGGTAACCTGCTTAAAGCATTGGAGTAATCGGACTACCCAATATTAAATTAGACCAACAAAGCCAACTTCATTTACTGAAATAATAAACAAGTTACTTTATTTGCTTAGATGTTCTGTCCCTCCATAAGGTTACTCTAATATCAGCTCTCAAGAATGACTACAGCAGGGGTGTCAAACTCAAAAGGGCCAAATAGCATTCATGGCGCCTACTGAGGGCCAGAAGTAATGTCATTAAGTAGGAAGTGACACCGTTAAACAGATGAGGCCAGATATAAACACTTTGTTCTCACGTAGGAACTCATTTATCTTCAAATGAAGATGAGAAAATATGCAATCTTGTTCATATTTTCAAGGAATGCTGCCCTTTCAGCAGTGCCACTTCTGCCGAGGTGTCACTTCACGGTTCAGAGATGCTCTGTGAGGTGAAGCCTTAGCAGAAGTGGCACTGCTGAAAGGGCAGCCTGCATGTCAGGGTCTCCCTCTCTTGCCCCTCTTGGTCTGCCCCTTCCCCCATAGCATTCCTTGCCTTCTGGGGCCTCCTTCTGTGTCTCCCTCCTGGAGCCTCAGCAGAAGCGGCTCTGAAAGAGAGGCTCAGAGAGAGCCCAGTTATCACATTGGCCAGATAAAAAAGGTTCCTCGGTCCATATCCGGCCCACGGGCCTTATATGTCACACCCCTGGATTAGACCCTGTGCCTAATTCAGTTCCTTAAGAGCCAATTTGCTGTTCCTGTCTCCACCCCACTTACACACTGGAAGGCTTCTCTGGAAACCAGAGAAACTGACTCCACACCTCAGGCAAATTGAGAAGTTCACATGCTCCTTCTTGGAGTCCTTCCTCGAGTCCTCACACAAAAGGCCTCATGTCAGGACCTGCATGCTCCTGCTGAATCACCATCCAAAGATGCCACCAAGAACTCAACTCCTAGCTCTTCTTTCAGAAGCAGCTTCTGGGAAGGCTCCCTTAAGCTCTCTTCCACAACTTCTGTAGTGATTGTCAGCCACACGTTCCTCTCCTGGTCTTCATGTTTTCTTTCTCTTCATCCTAGCAATGTTGCCTCTCCAAACCCAACAACATCTACAACCAACTATGCTTGCTGGCAGGACCACTCAGAGGAATTTTATCAGGGAGTACAAAGTTTCTTTTGGGCCCCTTCCATTTATGTGAATTTGGCTCCTTTTTAACCCATTTTCAGCCCTGGGCCTGGGTACGATTGTACCCCCTTAACCCCCCTCTCAAAGGCCCTGCTTGCTGGTCCCCTTTATTTTGTTCCTCTCAGCCTCTCTCACCAAACTCTGTTCATCCTTCGTCTGTTCTGCAAGTTAAATTTGTACCATCATTTGTTTTGCCAGTATGGCTGCTTAGCATTGAAAATATTCATGGCAAATGAATGAAACATCTGCTTTGTTTGAAAGATCATTATTGTTTAATTGTTGTTTTAAACAGTAAACTATATTTTTGATATGACCTTCAATCCCGGTGAGATGGTCCGTTCTTGTTTGATTGTTGTCGGTCATAACTGTTTTCGGTCTTATCTGTTCATCCTGTTCATCTCCCTGGTACTTTGGGGAGATGGGGGTTATGGGTTGACATGGGTGATAGCAAGAGTGATGGTGGAAAAAGATGTGAAGCTAATCCAACTGAACGTGATCCAGAGCCCACTTTAGGACCAACTTCATGACAGCAAAGAAATCTTACTTTTGCATCTGCACAGTGTCAGCAAGCAGACCTGTTCCAAGTGGTGCGATGGAAAGAGAGAAAAGAGGTGGATTCTAAAAGGGTGCAAGCTATGTACAAGATTTATTGTGATTTTCTTTTTCACTATACCCAATGTGTTTTGGGAAATCATCCATCATCCCTAATAATGAAAAGGAGCTCTCCTCTCTTTATGTAAAAGTTATAATTGTGGTGAGGAGGTGAGGCTAAAAGCAATGTTAGGAGTGAATGGAACTTTCTGGTGTGTTTTTATGGACTCTGGAGTAAAAGTATCCACACTTTGTATAACGTCTGAAGAGGGGCTTGTGTGTTTCGGTCTGGCATAGCTGAAAGCATGGTTTATTATAGGATTATTATAGGATGCTGACATGTTAGGCCCAAGAATGTGGTTCAGGATAGTGTCCTGAAATTATTTAATCTGAACCATGTTCCCTATGGATTCTTTCTGGTTTATAATTATATGTTACCTCTGTTCCCATTCTTAGACACTATATTTGCATGTATCTTCAGACACAGGTATGACTCATAGATGAATGAGTCCTTACCTTTCAGAGCAAGATTAAAAGCTGCTCTGAGGAAGAAGCAACTATTCCAAGCTGTAATGCAGCTCAAAGATTTCTCTTGTTATACATTTTAGCACTGCGTTTAAATAAATGACATCTTCATTATTCTTGGGCTTTGCTCTTAAGAGAGGAAATGGTTAGCAAGTGCAATTAAATTTAGGTTACCTGGCATTTTTCATTAAAATTGATTCTTTTTCCCACCGTGAAGCTCTCACACATTTCAGAAAAGTATGAAGATTTTCATAGCTATTTGTAACTAGTAAAGAAGTAAATGAGATTACATGAGATTGCATTTCAACATACCCGCTTTCTCTTTAGTGAAGCCAACAATAGACAGAGACTTAATTTAGAGGCCATTGCAATAACACAAAGAAGATCATTGGACCTCCTTAACTGGCAGCAGGAACTGTCATTTGTGAACAACGTGTGGTTTCCGCTTGTTCAAAGGGCGTTTGGACAAGGGGGGAAAAGCTGCAGCTGGCCAATGTGCAACAACCTGCCTCTGCCTCTAATTGATCAGCCCGTTCTGCACCTCACTCACACTGTTACATGTTACTCCATAACTGTATCCCTTTAAGAGGTCATGCAGGGTTCGCGTAACTAGCCAACAAGCTTCCATTTTGAATCAGCAGTTGGTGCTTCTCAACTACAAAAAGCAACGATGTTCCTCGACAGACAGTAACATCTACCGGCTTGAAGCCGCGTTGGTTCGTGTGTTTGCTTTGATAAGGTTACAAGTGTGTAACGAAACGTCAGCAAGTGTTAGTAATATTGCCTGCCAGCATCAGATAGTCCGGGAGAACGCAGTTCAGCTGCTTGTCTCTTTAAAGCGATCACGGACATCAAAGGATTTTCCACTGGCAAGCCTCAGGAAATTTTCTATCTGTATTTCCTCACAATAAATACATGGCTGGAAAACCCATTAAGCGTACCTCTTTACTTCTCACACATTTGTTACTTATAGCAGACAGTGGACAGCAGAATCTCCTCAGGCTACAAATATGGTGATTTGGTCCCATGGAATGCAGAACGCATACGCGCGCGCGCGCACACACACACACACACACACACACACACACACACACACACACACACAGGCTAGGTTTACAACTCCAGTTAATTACTCTGGGCCAAATGAACAGTTCTCAGTCCATATTCCTAACCATTTCATTTGGAATATATAAAAACTTATTCACATTTTCCAGTAGTTTATACTGCTCTTTAGTGCTAGAAAAATAGATATTATAGCAAAATTTACATGAAATTTTGCTGTGGCTTAACATGGTAGTAACATATGGATAGCATGAAAGACCTCTTATAAAAAGTCTCAGCACACATCTATGCATTTCCCTTCAACAAGAGAGAAAGGGGAAAAGCAAAAGTGCAAGACATTTTACTAGTCTTTTCAAAATAATTTTCACTGCCTCTGAAAAGTTTTGCCTGAGCAGGAACCTCTCACAATTTTCCTCAACTTTGTTTTAGTACTGTGGTACTTTAGGGATATGTAGCGAGGGTCAGAATGATGTAGTGGTTAAAGTATTGGACTAGAGTTCAAATCCCTGAACAGGCTGTGAAGGGTCTTGGGAGAGAACTTGAGCCACTCGAGTCACTCTTTCTCTACCTAACTTAACTCACAAGGTTGTCATGAGAATAAAGGGGACAATTCCTTCCATGTACAACACACCTTGACATCCTTGAAGGAAGGGTGGGATATAAATATGAAGTAGGAAGGAAGGCAACCCCTCCCCCCACGTATTTGAAAATGTTGCTATTCTTAAGAAAACGCTTTGGACTGTCCCGACAATGGGAGGTTCTTCAAATTTGGTTATCAGATCCGATTGGTTATCAGGCAGCTCTCCATATGTAGCTGTCCCATGCTAAATAAAATTTGATCCAACTATCCCAGTTGCATACCCTCTCTGGAGGTGTGTCTTGAAGGCATGAGGCTGTGAAGTCTTTCTAAGTCCTGCTAGCTCAGCTCCTTTTACGTAGAAATATTGAGGGATGAACCTGGGGCTTATGCATAAAACATTACATGAGCCCATTCTCCCAGCTGGCAGATAGCAAAAGAAAAAAGAAAATTAATATCAGATATGAGATGGTAAATGACCAAAGGAAAATGTTCTCTTAGCAGTGAGCCAGAATTGCATAGGAATAATCATTTTCCTTGCATACTGCCTTTCTGCAGATATTGTGCTCAAGGCAGTTCCCAAGTCAAAATGACAAAAAATGACCAGCTGCACTATATCAGTATAATGCACAACAATCATATCAAAGCCAAAATTAATTGTATAACAAATCTATCAAGTGTGTCAACACAACAATACAATGCATTATGTTACGTAAATAATGGATTTACTTCATTTATTAGGCTGTCTTTGATTGCCCTCTCTAGTTTAAAAATACTGTCAGTCTTAAAATAGCTCCCAAACATATATCACAACCAGTAGAGAGAAACAAATATTTTTAAAACATGCCCACACAAAGTACAGTTCTCCTGCTATTACAGTGCCATTAAAAATCTCCCTGAGATAAGGGCCCACCATTTAATCATAAGAACATAAGAAGAGCCCTGCTGGATCAGGCCAAAGGCCCATCTAGTCCAGCTTCCTGTATCTCACAGTGGCCCCACCAGATGCCTCAGGGAGCACACAACACAAGATACCTGCATCCTGTTGCCACTCCCTTGCAGCTGGCATTCAGAGATAGCCTATTACTAAGACCAGGAGGTTACTTATCCCCATCATGGTTCCCTGTGCGTTGCCTTCGCCGCACTGAATGGCTCCGACAGCGAGGGGGCGGGGCCGCCTCGTGCCGGAGAGTAAACGGAGGTTAGCACAGTGCGGAACTTACCGTTCTGCCCCACCTTGAGCAACACCAGTGTGTCCATCCTGTCACCACTCAAAATTGGAGTACACATGAAGGGCAAGAACCAACAGCATAAGCAGGTTGGAGACTAACCAAGATGTGCCTAGTGAGCCTTGACTCTCACTGCATATTCTGCATATGTGTACTGCATATTCTGGGACCAAGTTATCTGAAGGACTACATTCTCCTATATCAGCCTGCTCAGCTTCTGAGATCTGTGTTGAGGGCTTTGCTGCCTTGTCCACCATTGACAGAGATCCAATTGGTTTGCACAAGAGACAAGTCTTTTCTGTAGTTACCCCATTGTTCCCAGGGAAACCTGTTCAGCTCCTACACATGGTTTTTAGTAAGAAGCTAAAACATTTGTCAAAGCTTTCCCGCTCTTTAATTGGCTATTGGATTTAATGTTATTTTAGTGGTTCCTGGTTTTAGAAGTAGGCTATCTCTTAATGCCAGATGCAAGGGAGTGGTGACAGGAGACAGGTATCTTGTGGTCTTGAGTGCTCCCAGAGGCATCTGGTTGGTCTCTGTGAGATACAGGAAGCTGGACTAGATGGGCCTTTGGCCTGATCCAGCAGGGCTCTTCTTATGTTCTTATGTTTTGTGTTGGCAGATATTGTTTTAACTATGTTATTATTATTATTTTATTCCCATCAATTTTTGTAAACGACCTTGATCTCACAGTCTAAAAATTAAGGAAATAAAATAAAATAAATTTACATATTTATGTTGTCCAGCTTCTCAGAGACAAGACTAACTGGGCTTTGACAGCAGCCTCCAGCTCTTCATTTGAGCCTCTGTCACCTTTGGCTGTCTGTCAGCTAAGCCTGTCACTAACATCCTACAAATTGCAGTGTTGGCCTGCCCTGTTGCACCTTTCTCATAAACCAACATTAGTCTCCAGAAACCCTTTTCCTCTTTTCTGAGTTACTGCTCTAACTTGTTTCTACTGCAGTTAGACTTTCAAAGGTAAAAAAAAAATGCCAGGGAAAATGGTTGGTACGCTGGAAAATGGCTCAGATCCTGCCCTCCAGGGTGACAAACATTAAGTGGTTCTTTGTACTTTTGATAAAAGGATTCTGTTTGCTTTTAAATGTGTTTTCATAAGTATCAAAACCACAGCGTACTACTATTTTCCTGTAAAAGCTGATGGGTGAATGCTGATATGGCACTGGAACAGGCATGAATTTTGGAGAAGCATTTCTGAAATTATCACAAATGCACAAAATTAACCCTTGGAATGTCACTTGTGGTAAGGAGATGGATGGACCATTTTGCCTTCTTTGTGGTCTGGAGTACAGAGGGATGGCAAACAAAGGTTCCAGGTTCCTTCAGAACAATCTACTGTCTTACTATTCCTCCCCTTCAGCTTTCCATTGGTGCCTTTCCTGCCCACACCGGCAAAGTGCAGTAGTTTAGGAGGAGAAGCAGAACAGACAGGCCACTTTGCAAACATGTGGCATTATTGCAGAAGATGAGCAGATCCTCTTGTTGAAATAAGCTTTCACCAAAAATGTGAAATTCAATAGAAATCGTGTGGAATTTGAATGTGGAACTTCAAATTGCCACATATACCACAATTTATTATAGCCTAAAGTCAAATTTGTGGTGGATGATATGCTTAAAAAGGTAGTTCTGAAATTGACTTTTTGGAGTTCGTAATATATCAATCTAAATTTTATCTTGAGCATTTGTTTCAGGTCTAGTGGGTTTAAATTTCACTTCTGTGCATTTCGGCACTAAGAGAATTCCGAAAGAGGTTAAACCTGCAATTCTAAATTGAATTCAGTAGAACTTATTTCTGAGTTAGACATGCATAGGCTTGTGCTGTAAGGCCATTAACGGTGCAATCCTGTGTAAATTAGCGCCGGGGAGTGCATGCTCCCCCGGCGCTGGGTGTTGTAAAACACGCCATAAAGCACATTTATGGCACCCGGAGAGTAAGGGTCGCTGGCGCAGAGGCCCTCTCTCCCTCGGCGCACCGACCCAGCACCTCCTGGACCAGGTAAGCCCTGCACCAGTCGGTGCAGGGGGAGGGCGGACCGGGTGGCGGGGGAGGGCGGCCATTGACCGCACCGGGCAGGGAGAGGGCGGGGATATTGGCTGCGAGCTCCGCCGATATCCCAAGCCCTCTCCCGTCCTGGTGTGGCCTTACATGTCGGGCTCGAATATACGCCAGCTCCAGATCTGGCGTACATTCGAGTAGGCCCATAGGGCCTCAGGCCGCTTACACCGAGGGAATTGTCCCCTTCCCTTGAGGTGCTCCCGTGCTGCCCTGGGGTAGCCTGGAACTGGGATAGGATGCGACGACTAGCCCTTTAGGCCTGCTGCCGCATCTTACACAGGATTGGGCTGTTAGTTTATTTCAAGCACTCCAATATTTTTTTAATTAAAATTTCTACTCCATCTTTCTGTTCAACAAATGTGACCCTCCAGGTTTGAAATTAAAAATAAAAACAATATAGCAGTAATTGTCATAAAAACGGTACAACACAGCAGATAAAACAATAATAGTACCTTGCTTGAAAACATAGAAAGAAAGGAACAGAAAGTTTTTGGCTCTGCAGAAAGTATAACAGAAAAGTAGAATTTACTCCTGGTATCTAACCACCAGCATGGAGAGGAACAATGAACCTCCAGAGCAAACAGTCCACAACTGAGAAGGCTCTATCTATTTCATATTTCTTGCCTTAAGCAAGTGGGACACAATCAGAAACTTGTCAGGAAATTTGGGAGGAAGAGGAATCCACGTGCATACTGTTTGCATTTTCGTGACTATACTACAAGCCCACACTCTTTGTATACACTTACCCTAGGATTCAATCAGGCCCCTTCCTGTTTTATATTTCAGTGGTTTTAAGTATAGCAAGAAATATGCTTCTTTACCCTGAAAGATGATAAGCTTATAATTGAAGCACATTATCTAATTACTTTTTTTCTTTGCATTCATTGCTCTAATTGCTTTCCAAACAAATTACACTGGTGTATATTTGGCATGTTTCCATGTATTTTGGATTTACACGGATGCAGCTGCCTCAGAAATTAGGTCATTGTATTTACTGTACTGCAGCATCAGGCTAGAGACCATTGGGTTCATACTATTGTCTATCCTCTAAAATGATTGGGCAGTCTCTTGGTGTCAACAGAACAACCTGCCCTTCAAATGTATTTACAGCTACGTGGGAGACAGTTTTCTGTGATGTGGTTCTACAGAGCTAGAAGGATGCTTAAGCGATCCACCTCTGTTGAATTACAACCCAAGTTTTCAAATTCTGCTTCTCTGCACATGTTTACCAGGGTAGAACTTAAAATGTTGGAATTTGTTTTTATTCTAGACTTGAGGTACATTTTGGGGGTTTTGCAAGCCAGGTGAGCAGTGATCCTATTCCCTTCTTTGTTTTTGTAGTGGAAAATTCACATCCAAAATTAAAACATCAGCTTTTCTTGACACAAATGTATCCTTCTTTTATTTGCACAATGGTGCTAATGTTTAACATATTACATATTTTTAGACTAATCCCCCCCCCCCCCGGAATCGTGGTTATAATTTTTTTTGGGTTCCTCTTCACTTTTTGCCCCATTCAGTGCGGCAAAGGCAATACACAGTAGACTCCCTGCACGTTGCCTTCGCCGCATTGAATGGCTCTGTCGGCGAGGGGGCGGGGCTGCCTCGTGCCGGGGAGTAAACATAGGTTAGCACAGTGGGGAACTTACCGTTCCGCCCCAACTTGAGCAACGCCACTGTTCCTCCCATGCATGTCTTGATACTACTACTTCTTAAACAGATATGTGAATATCGATGAAAGAACTGCTAAATCTGAAACAACAGCAACAGTTTTCTCCAGATTTTTTTAAAGACTGAAGTAGATAATTTGGAAATGCTTGTGAACTACCGTATTTATCGGCATATAAAACACACCGGCGTATAAGACGCACCTTCCTTTTGGCCCTGGGTTTCAAGAAAAAAAGATTTAAAGCATTTTTGGGCCACTTGGCCACTTACTGCTTGGCTGCTTAATTAGCTAATTTACATAAATTGCACAAAAATACTAGGGTCTCTTTTAAAACACACAGCAATAAGACACATGAACAAAATACACCAGAACATAAATCCCAAGTACAAAAAAACCCAGACTCAACTCTTTTTCCCCCCACCCCACCCATGCACAGTTTTCAAAGTAAACAACATAAAAGTACAAAAAAACCCACCCAGACTCAACTCTTACCCCACCCCACCTATGCAGTTTCCAAAGCCTCCCCAACTAGGCCCAGTTCAGAAGCTTACCGAAGCTGCATTCAATCCGAAGACCACGCCCTCTGCAGCTCAGCTGAACTTAACTGAGGAGCACAGCGCCCTCTGCTGGCTGCTGAGAAGCTCAACTCATGCACGTGCATAAATTAAACCCAGACATACAGCTGTAAATCGGATAGATTAGTTAGGGAAGAAAGCACAAGGGAGCTCTCCGGCTCCGGAAAAACGCGGTAAGCCCAAAAATGCTTTAAAACGGGCAAGGGGGGGAAAGGGATTTTTTTTTAGTATTGGCGTATAAAACGCACCCTACTATTTTGGGTCACAAATGTAGACAAAAAAGTGCGTCTTATACGCCAATAAATACGGTATTTTATCTTTCAAATGATAAGTGAAACCATTTTAAAGCAGTGTTTAAAAATATTTTTACAGCCAAATTCTGCTGCTATATAATACTTTTAGATGAACGACTCAAGTGTAGTAATGTTGGTGATGGTAGCATTTCTACTACAGTCAGCTAGATTACTAAACAAGCAACATTCTTAAGATTTAATTTTGGAAAAATACTTTTCAAATGTTGCAGAATTCGGAACGTCTTCAAAAATTTCGTTCAGGAGTGTGATCTAGGACTCAGTCTAGCAGATGGCTCTTTCAACATGATGCAAGGTCTTTTCACAACACACCTTCTTGTTTCTCTAATGCCTCCAATTGCTCCATTTTCTACATAAAGTAACATAAGTTTATGTTTGAAAATGTACATGACTCAACATGGAAAAGGGTTTGTTTCAGTTGGTGTAAGTATTTCAGAGACATCCAGAACCTGAAAATGAAAGCTCAGAACCAGAAGTGATCTATTTTTTGAGACACTGACTAGAGAAATAAATGGATTGTGCTAATATTTTCAAGGACATATTATTTACTGGTAGGAAACAGGATATAAATAAGCAAATAAGTATAAGTTGAGAGCAGCTAATTTTGTCTATAGTTGCTATGACACGTGCTGTATATGCTGATGGTACATATTCCATATATACCGTATTGGTCTGAGTATAAGACTCACTTTTTTCTCCTAATTTAAGTTTTTAAACTAGGGGTGCGTCTTATAATTAGGCTGTTGCAATTTAATGCCAGTGATTTAATTAAATTTTTTTAATGGCACCAAACTTTAAGGGTGTGTCTTATAATCAGGTGCGTCTTAAACTCGGGACAATACGGGTATATGGAATGAGCAAATGATTCCATATATATATATGAGCAAAGTTCCAGTTCTTCCTCATTCTCAGAAAGAATCAGGAAGTGGCAGGGAGAGATAAAGAAAGAGCTTCCCATGAAGAAATAATTTATATTTCTAACCTGAAAATGGCTGCTGATCTTTCTTTCCTTCTCAAGACATGACATCAGAATTAACTGAATCCTTAACCTAAAAGCAAAGCACAGAGAATATAAAGAAACCCCAGGCTGCAAGAGTGGTGACTGAACCACAGTCTAGAAACAAGAGAGCAGGGAGGAAAAGCTGAACAAGGAAAGAGAAAGTAATCAAAGCCTTTCTGAAAGCAAGTGGAGCTCCCAGAGAAGGGAAGATAATAGAAAGACTACTTAGATCTGCCAGAGAAGCATATGAGAACTGAGAGAAACAAACTAGAAAAATTATGGCTCACGTAACATAAATAGCTCAGCGACAGAAACCTGACTTTCCAAATTCAAGTACTGGGTCCAAGCTGGATCAGGACATTTGAGAGATTTAGGATAGTGTGAGACTGATAGCTTCTGATTTATTGCAGAAATGACAAGAATACCAGGTAAATGTTCTGATATTTTTTTGCAGTGGGGATGGGAAAAAAATTGTATGATATTGTATGTGCCCAACTCTCACTGCAGATGAAATAAAGATTATAAGAAAGACTTTTAATGCCCATTTTATAGGGAGAAAAAGAGCAAAATTTACTAGGAGCTGCCATAAGGAAGAAGAAACTGCAGAAGCTTTCATCACTGCAGGAAATATACATGAAGAACATTGTAATGATGGGATGTTAAAAGAAGAAATCACAAGACATAGTATGGTTGTGGGTGCATAAGAGGCACAACATCTCCAGACGAGCTTAAACATTAAGATACATACACGTTAGCTGCCCTTGTTGTTGTTGTTAAGTCGTTAAGTCGTGTCCGACCCTTCATGATCCCATGAACCATATCCCGCCAGGCCTTCCTGTCCTCCACTATCTTCCTGAGTTTGCTCATTTTCATGTTCGTTGCATCGGTGATGCTGTCTAACCATCTCATCCTTTGCCTTCCCCTTCTCCTTTTGCCTTCAATCTTTCCCAGCATCAGAGCTGTCTCAAAAGTGAGAATGCAAAAAACTGTAACAAATGTTTTACATGATTTTCATGCTTTAAATGGCTTTAAATGCTCATTCTAAAAGTGAAACCACACCCAATAACTTGGTCATAATAAGATGAAAAAATAAAATGTTGGAAAGAGAAGTCAAACCACATGTTTGTACTAAAAAGTAAAAACTTAATACAGGCAGAGATTTTAAGTCGAAAAAATGGCAAGAGGAGTTGTGGAGAGAACACATGTAGAAGAACTAAATTAACACATTCTTATGTGTTAACAACAGGCAGCCCGATCCTTTGTAAGGATCCTCATCCCTTCTTGGGCCGCCCCAGCATGGCCCAGGGACATCTCGGGAAAAGGGGACATTCGTCCCGTTCCCCCCAATGGGCCTCTTCAGATGTACGTTGGCTCTCGAGCCGATGTACATCTGGGGTGGTGGGGAAAGGACCGCTGAGCCTCGGAATTGAAGCAGGATATCGGTGGCGAGTGCCACCGATATCCCCTCCCAGCCTGGCTAGCCCTCCCTCACTGCCTCCCCTTCCCCTGCACCCAACAGTGCAACCTTTACCTGCACTGGTGGCTGCTGGGTTGGGTGTACAGTGGAGAGAGGCCTACCAGCCTCCGCGACGGCATGCCTTACTTTCCAGGTGCCGTAAACGCGCTTTACGGCACGTTTACGACACCCTCTGCCTGCGGATCGCACCTTCCGCAGGTGGATACTTGTGAAGGATTGCTCCATAAATTACAACCTAACTAATAACTAAACATACACATTCTTAAATGGCCAGCCCAATCCTGTCTATATGTATAGTTGAGTACAATCCTGTGTACATGTATAGTCTATATGTATAGTTGAGGCCAGGTCAAAGAAAACATTGAAAAAAGAAGAGAAAATCTGCATGCAACATTAAATCCTTAATTATTCTGAGTAATACTATCAATACTGCTACTGGGTTTTTCTACAATACAACAGTTATGTGTAACAAAGAAACTAAACTGTATACTGGTATGTTCCAGAAGGGTAGTGAGGTTAGTCTGCACCTTAAAGAGTAACACATTTTTTTAACATAAGCTTTCATTGATGGCTGTTCATGTGTCTAATCTAAAAGGCCTCGTTTGTAGTCTATCTCTCCTTCACATTACAATATACTGTTGAAGAGTTTGATGTCATTGCAATATTTAATTGAATGTTCAAATGTACTGTATTTAGAGATGTTTCTTTTTGGAGCTTTTTCTCTAAAAAATATGTAAGGGCCTACTATTCTTTAAACTCATCTTTAACAGATGAGTTTTAACCTGGAAGTAGAGATAAAGTGGTCCTTCGAAGCTCCCAAATGATCACTGTGGCCCATTTTGTATAGGACCACAGTGTGGTGTGAGAGGAGCTTAATGCCTTCCCCTCCACTACTCCACAGTGAAAATAACCCTACAAGTGGCAATTTGCCTCTAAAGCTTCTTGAATGAATGGTAAATTAATGCCATTTTGCTTGTGGAAAAAATGACACAATCTTTGCTGTGACCTTTAATGTGCAGTCATTGTAGAAGAACCTAAATATATTAATTTTTACATACATGAACATAGTGGGAGGAAGTAAAAAAACTGTAAATAAAAGAATGAGCATAATATTCCAAAAGATAATTGCACGTTGAGTATCTTCTTTTAAAATAAGAATAACTGTTCAGCTCATCTTCAGAAGAGGTAGGAACACAATAAAATTACCACCTTCTCCACTTCGTAACCACTGCTTATGCTATTTAGCTCAATTCTGTATTATTAATCTTTGAACTACTCTCAAAAGTCAAGTGGTAGCTGCGAGTTTGCCTTTGGCAGTTGAGAGCTATCTCTTCCCCTGATTTTTATTTACTAAGAACTCCGTGAACTATGATTTTCATCCTTTTCATATTATCCCAGCCATGTAATTATTGGAAATCTTCCTTTTTTTGTGAGCAATGGCTCTTAGGAACCTATAATGGATAAAGCGTATTTTTCTGTCTTGCCTCTCAAGAGGCTGATCATCTTTCTCATGGACCTCTAAGTACCAAGCACTCTCAATGATGTGTTGGTGTATGACTAGCATGTGTGCTCAGGTATTGTATACTGTTTGATTCAGGTTATTTTCATCTTGGTTGCTCATGAATCAGAGAATACTTTATTATGGTATTCCATTTTCCAGGACGAATGTATAAATCAGGTTAGAAATGATTTCTATATGAAACCAACATTGAAAACAAAGGTATAGCAAGGACGGATGATCACTAGTCTTCATGATCACACAGATTTATGAAGGACAGGTGTGTCAGCAGAAATAAGCCATGAGAGTTAAATGGATCCTCCAGCTATGCAGATAGTACAGTATAATTCTGAATAGGAATATGCAACAAGAAAAAAAAAACGTTGCGGATCTTGCTTCATTGCTTAGTCTAGTGGACAGATTAATTTAATCAGATTGTTTCAACATTTTTCTTCATTTTCACACACAATTCTGGTGGTTGCTTTATGTCAAATTTGATTCATTTTTGAATAATTTCCCACTGACCTTAAGGGACACATTTTAATTCACTGTAACTTTTTTTCAGAATTGGATGAAATTTGCAGGGATAGTAACTCTTTCTGAGGGAATGGGCAGCCCAATCCTATCTAACTCACTGCGTGACAATGCAATGGCGCCAACACAGCGTCGGCTGTATTCTATGTGGCAGTTTGGGCCTCCAGTCCAGAGGCCTCCTTGGAGTAAGGGAACATTTGTTCCCTTGCCCCAGACTAAGCCCAAGGCACCCTGTCGGGTCTACTTGGACCTGTGCCAGCTATGTCGTGAAGGCAGATCGAGTGCAGGATGAGGATTTGGTGGGCGTCGTTGCCACTGAACTCGTTTCCTTTCCAGGCTCAATCTGCCTTCCTCCCTGCCACATTGTCTCCCTGTTCCACCCACCCCTACCCCATTCTGCCCCCTCCCCACCTCCTCCTGAAAAAAGGATTTCCAATGATTCCAGGTGGCGTAGGATTCCCTGAACACTGGACACATTCCCTGAACACTGGACACAGGATCCTTTTTGAAGAAACCAGATGCCTGCAGAATGAAAGTAATTTTAAAATCTTATGCCACCTGGAATCATTGGAAATCAGTAAAAGACATACAAGCTGCTTAACAGGCAACAGGACCTGGTATTTACGAACAAAATATGGCTTCCGATAATACATAAACAACAACATGAAAAAATACAAAGGAAAAATAACAGCAGCGGATTTAAACAACAGACAGCGCACCCGAGTCCTTTGCGCTGCAGATCATCGCACCAGCTGTCTACAACGAACAAGGATGCAGGCGCTGGCAATTGACAGCGCAGACTACTTTCACTGAGAACCGAGTAACATCAAAGTAAAGCAAAGGAGAAAGTAGCGGCAGCTGCACAAGTTAACTGATAGCGCGTGGATGCGGTGAATGACTGCTTCCGCTTTTGATCAGCGATTTCCCGCGCTAAGGCTGGTTTAAACTGAGAACGGGCAAACTCCAAACAATTCCATCTTATCCATCAGGATTTTTCCGTGAGCAAGTTCCGGGTGTACGGAACGAAACGTTGGGATACTGCAGAGCTTGGACTTAAACAGTTTCTGTCCGTTGGTGGCTGCCTGGATAAGGAGACCCGCGAATGGAGTGCAAGAGATTTTTAATTTCAAGTAAATATTTTATACATGGCGTCTATACCCGTAACTGTAAAACACTGTATGTTGATCGCTGGCCATGAAAGCTTCCGCAACAGATTGATTTTATGACCAGTTTGCATGAAACTCACAGGAAATGTAGAGGTGCCACTAAGTAAGATCCCTACATGGTTTTATAAAGATATGTGCAGGAGCTCAAGAATTATCTATAAAAACAGTTTAGAGATTTGAGGTTATTGTTTTGTTTTCTATCCAGTTTCCGTCAAAGTCATAAGAAATCCAGAGCCTGCCCTAGAAATTTGCAAAATGTCGGAAAGATAAATGCAGGAGTTCCCAAGGAAATGGTAACACATAATATTTCTGTGTATTGGAACTTTAACTGCAGAGTAAAAGCAAAGCTAATTCCCACAGAGATGGGGAATGGTTGAACTGGTCTGGGGTGGTTGGGTTGAAGTAGGAATTAGGAAAATGTTTCTGAGTTTTGGGAACAAACTAAGACAGTGTTTCTCAAACTGTGGGTCGGGACCCACTTGGTGGGTTGCGACCTGATTTCTGGTGGGTCCCAGGTGATGGAAAGATCAGATCAGTAATTGCCACAATCCCTGAGGCTATTCAGAAATCAGATACCTGCTAATTCTTTTTTAGATTGTGAGCCCTTTTGCGACAGGGAGCCATTTAATCATTTGATTTTGTCTGTAAACCGCTTTAAGAACTTTTTGTTGAAAAGCGGTACATAAATACTGACGACAACAACAACAACAGCCTAAAACTTTCATGGCCAGCACAAATATACAAAGTCTTAGGTTTAAAACCAGGAATAAAAGCCATGTGTCATAAAATTCCAATATATATACGTTCTTTTAAAAACTGATTTAAAACCAGAAAAAAAGTTTAAAAACACATGTTTTAAAAACATTTAGAATAGCTGTAAAAAAAGTTTCCAGGAATAATAATAATGATTGCCCTTCAAAGAGCTGAGGTCCTGCAGTTTGCAATATAGCTGCTAATTACCCAGCAAACAGCTGAGCTCCTTATATTTATTTATTTATAGATCACCTTTTTTAAGTCTCATAAAGCTAGGTGGGTCCCAATAGAGTGTCGTTTTAAAAAGGGGGTCTCGGTGCTAAAAAGTTTGAGAACCACTGAACTAAGAGAAAAAATATATAAATCACACACACACACACACACACACACACACACACACACACACACACACACACACACACACGAAGCAAGGTCATTTGATAAGGATGAATAGATAATATAGGAACAATGGAATGGGAAGGAATGTATTGATTTAAAGAACACTCCAAAAGCTCCTAGAAATGTTTACTCCAAGAAAGAACTCTATCAAGAGAAAACAGTTACTCCAAAACCTATATGTTTTCACATTTTCATCATTCCTTTCCAAAAATCATACTGACTGGAAGAAGTAAAGGAAAAGCCAGTTAGCAGCCTTAATTCAGCAGCTAAGGTGCCTCACTGACATTCACGTTATCCCTTGTCTGACCTATTCCTCTGTCCCCTTACTGCCTGGAAGTCACTTTCCATATGTGGAAGAAAAGACTCCAGGCAGTCTGGGGAAGAAAAGGCAAGCTAAGCAGTTGGCTGTTCAGGCTTGGTTTGGATGGTTTCACTTGGCTTAGAGAGCTTCGGATCTTCCTTCATTTAAGACTATCTCTGATGCAGTTCAGAGTGTGAATCTTCCAAATCAAATACAAAAACAGGAAGTGTCAATGGCCTTCATGCCTTCTTGTAAGCTTCCCTGAGGCACCTGTCTGGCCATTCTTGGAAAGAGACTACTGAAGCAGAAGTACCTTGGCCTGAGCCAGGAACTAATGGCACAATCCTGTGTAGAACTGTGCCGGGTGTCGTGAAAGAGCCGTAAAGCACTTTCATGGGACCCAGCGAGTAAGGACTGCTGGCACAGCGGCCTGCGGCCCTTACCCCGGCTCCTACCCAGCCCGACCCCTTCCGGACCAGGTGAGTCCTACTCTAGCTAGGACGAGGGGAGGGCGGACCATTGGCCATTGGCCGCCCCAGGCCTGGAAAGGGCGGGAATATTGGCAGCGACATACGCTGATATCTAAAGCCCTCTCTAGGCCTGAGTTGTCCCAACACCGAGGCCTCGGACTACATTCGAGTAGACCCATAGGGCCTAGGCCGGGTTGCACTGAGGGAAGGGGATAATGGTCCCTTTCCCTCAAGGTGCACCTGGGCTGCCCTCTAGGCCGGCCCCCGTACCCTACACAGGATTGCGCTGTAAGACATGTTATTTCTGTGTTCTTACAGAATCATAACTGCAGTTGGTTAATGGTCCACTGTTTTCAACCAAAGGTATCATTTGAGCTGTGGTTTGAAATTCAGACATATTGATCATGTGATGGCTGAAACATTACATTAAATGGTAATGCTCAATGATGACAATCAGTTTCCTTCAGTGTTTAAATACCACACACACACACACACACACACACACACACACACACACTGAGCTTTCATATTTCCTAGGATCACCTGAGAATCGTACTTTTCAATGGAAGGATTTCAAATATGAGTCATCATGTTATTAATTGTCAAGTAATGGTAAACATGTGTGACTCAGCCCCTTATAAAAAGACTATGTTGCAATGTTATGGAACTAAATCCAGAATCATGGTAGATTTTGAAAAGAATGTAGTGGTAGCTCATTGAATCATCACAACTGTGCATAGGTTCTCTACTTTTTAAAAAATTGTCAGCAATTCTTTTGTCAAATTATAGCTTGTCATTAATATGCTATCTTTCTGACAGCGCAATCCGACTTAACGTTTTTGTCCGTGTAACCAGCGGCGCAGCGAGAACGGGAGGCCCCAGAACGGAAAAGGGATTCAAATCCCCTCCAAAAGAGGAATTCAAAGGGGATTTGAATCCCTTTTCCGTTCTGGGGCCTCCAGTTCTCGCTGCGCCGCTGGTTACACCGACACAAAAGTTAAGTCAGATTGCACTGTGAAATAGCTAAATACTTGCACTACTGATGAATTTTATTAATAAGAACATAAGAAGAACCTTGCTGGATCAGGCCAAAGGCCCATCTAGTCCAGCTTCCCGTATTTCACAGTGGCCCCACCAGATGCCTCCGAGAGCACACGGCCAGCAAGATAACCTGTTTCCTGCTGTCATTTCCTTGCACCTGGCAGAGAAAACCTACTATGAAATTGAAAACCTACTAGAAAACCTAATATGCAATTTCAGTTTTAATGTACAGTATATTATCCCAATACATCTTTTTTTATATATTCTGAAAAAAGTATCTTTTATATCTCAAACATTTGTATTATATATTTCATTATAAAATATTGCCCTGATCGAAGCTATTTCCTGATTTGTTCTTTTGGTTCTCGTTTCTGCGATCAAAACCACAACAATTCTGCATACCAAACATCAAAGAATTGCTAGCTTTTTTTGGGGGGGGGAATGCTAATAGAAACTGTAATGAAGCGGGTGTCATCTGCGGTCTCAGATGTCTAAGTGGGGAGGGGTTGCTCCACCCTGCATCCTTCATCACTTGTCTGCCACATCCTTCCTTGGGAAGGGGCCTGGGCCAGCCGGGTCTATGGCTTAGCCCTGCTATTAGCCCTCAAGTCATGGGATTAGCTGACCAGCCTCTTCATTGACTTGGACTGGCCCTATATAGCCTTTCCCCAAGTCTCGGGCCATTCCTTGCCCGTTTGCTCAACCCCTCTCTTCCACCCGCTGCAGGCACCACTTGCTTCCGTCCCTCTCCCCAGCTGCCATGGCCATTCTGGTCAACCTTCTGACCTCCCACGTCCTCAAGTCTATCCCTGGTGGTCTGTGGCGTAAGGGCTGCCAGCTGTGTTTATTGCTTCATCATGAGTCAGGCCCGCTCCATAGTGCTGGAAGCGCTAACAGCGGCTGTGGGGCCTCCGCAAGTGTGTCTCCTGGCCCAGCTCCAGCAGGCAACGGTGGTGGCCGCATCACATCCTTTCTCCTGGGTAAGTCATTGGCCAGACAGTTGCAAAGCAAGGAAAAGTGTATTGTATTTACCACACAGAAAAGGTAAACTGAGTTTTGGACAAGATGACTGATATCTTTCATAATGGACCTATATTAAATAAACAGTAAGTCTGTTTCAGATCAACTCTAGACCCCTCTAAAGTTCATGTCAACTCAAAGTGGGCTTATTTGGGCCTAATTTGACCCCCTCTCACATGAAGGGTCTCCACCACTACTTTCATCTTCTTAGCCAAACAGGAAGGCGGAGAGGATGACTCACATCAACTGCAGGCTTGAATTTTGTACTCTGTTCTGATTGTGTGTAGCAGCTTCCATTGGCGCTGGCATATTTCATCCACTTCTCAGAGTACAAGCTTAAATGTTGAAGCCTGTGGCTGCCACCTTCTCCTCTCCCCCACTTTGGAAAGTTTGGGAAAAGGGCAGTGGCAAGGCCTTGGATGAGCTGGAGCTGGAAAATGGATTATTATTATTATTATTATTTTGCTAAATTACAAATTTACTCAATATCAGAGATGAAACAGCTTCATCCCATTTTACACAAGCATTTTATAGTCCAAACCTATCCTTCCCTCCTCTGCGCTTTTTTTGTGTGCAGCCACGCCAAAAAGGAGCACGCTGTATCCAGCGGGGCTGGGGTGGATCAGGAGACTTTGGAGGGGAAAGGAGATTTAAATTGTGCAGTGTTGTATATATACGGGAAAAGACGCCATGTAATAAAAAGACTTGTACTTTAAGTCTCTCTTCTAGTACAAGTCTTTTTATTACATGGCGTCTTTTCCCATATATATACAACACTGCACAGTAATCGCGGGCCATGAAAGCTTTCGAACGAGATTTAAATTCTACATTGCTGTGTTGGTGCAGATGCTGCGCCTGCAGCGCTGCACACTGTGGGCCAGCAGAGGATAGGATTAGGTCGTTAATGTGCTTTTTGTGCTTTCTTTGTAAATGGAGGGAGGGAACAGGGGGGTGCTGTGAAAATCTAACCTGGATGGATTAGTTGTAAATTAATTCTTAATTTAAAAACAAAATTTTCTAGACGTAAATGTGTTTGTGTGGTGTGCGTTTTGTAAATGGTGGGGGGAAAGCTAGAATTCATTGCTAATGGGAATGAGGGTTGGAATAATGGATTAACTGTATGTTTTTACAATTTTTTAAAACAAGTGTATATGTGCATAATTATATAGTCTTCAAAACTTCTCTAATCAGAATCAGTTTCTCAAATATTAATAGGTTCTGAACTTTCATTTTTATCTCCATGGACTTCAGAGAACTGAATGTTTGAATGGATTGACAGCCCAATCCTGCCTAACCCCATTCTATCCCCATTCCCCCACGTCTCCCTGGGCTACTTGGGGGAAGGGAATGTTCATCCCCTTCCCCCGGAGTAACACGGGGAGTTCCCAATGAACTTCCTCGGATTTCCACCAGCTATTTAGCCGTCGCAAGTCCGAGGAGGCTGTGTAATGGCGGATCCGGCCCGGGAGGGGAATGGGGATATGGCAGCCGCCATCCCCGCCCCCCCCCCCCGGCTGGCTCAGCCAACAGCCGGCCTCCAGGACTGCCTGCTGGAGCTGTACTTACTTTCTCCGGCGGCCATGGGGATGATCCAGCCGCAGAGTGAGGACGGCCAGCCTTCGCGCCAGCTGGCCATACTCGTGAGTCGTCACAAATAAACCCAGTGTGTAATTGGTTTGTGGAACTCCTTGCCACAGGAGGTGGTGATGGCACCTGGCCTGGATGCCTTTAAAAGGGGATTTGACAGATTTATGGAGGAAAAGTCCATCACAGCTTACAAGTCATGATGGGGATAAGCAACCTCCTGGTTGTAGGAGTAGGTTTTCTCTGTGCCAGGTGCAAGGGAGTGACAGCAGGAAACAGGAATTATCTTGTTGACTGTGTGCTCTCGGAGGCATCTGGTGGGGCCACTGTGTGATACAGGAAGCTGGAATAGATGGGCCTTTGGCCTGATCCAGCAGGGCTCTTCTTATGTTCTTATGTTCTTACAAATGTGCTTTACGGCATGTTTGCGATGGCTTCGGGCGGCGGAGATACGGACACGAATCTCTAGTATTTTTTTTTCTACTGCAGCTTTTTTACTGCATCAAGCCCAATTTCCTCCTATAGCGTTTCAGATGTATGTTTACATCACAACACATGTCTGAAATGCACTTCCATCCCTTTCTTCATTACAAAGGGGTGGAAGTGCATTTCAGACATGTGTTGTCATTTCTTCATTTTCTCTAACAACGTGGCATCAAAATTTGTTGCACACATTTGCATGTTCTGTTTATTTCCACTCTAAGAAACCATGATATACAACCATATGTGCCTCTCCACAGTGCAGATCCAGCGAGATGGTTGAATTTTCCTTGGGATGTAAGAAATTTCTTTTCATACCACGTCATGCATAGTTTGGATATTGTTCCCCAGCTCATAACATAATGTGAAAAAGGGGCCTCAAAAAACCACTGACAACAAGGTTGTTTTTAATCATCAATAGAATATAAATCAACATATTCTAGACATATTTGAAGTATCTACATTGGAGGTGCCAATAAGCAAATTTAATTGTGAAGTTGTTAATTAGAATCCAGCTGGAGAGAGAAAATGAGAATACTAAATGGACATCTTAAGATGATCCTTTCCCATGCAGAAGAGGACAATCATTCTGAGCACAGATGGAAGCAAATGCACTTGGCAGAAAAGGTTGGAAGGAGCTGGTTTTCTCCCTTGGCAGCAACAGTGGTGTGGGATGCTTTTTAATGACTTGAATGCTGGAGTTTTGTGTCCTGACAGCCACCAGAAGATCAAACGCATCACACAGAGAAACAAAACACAATAAAGTTTTGAGGTAGATTTTACTATGAACTTCTTGCTGAATTTAAAGGAATTTCTGACCCTTTTCAGAGCAACTTGCTCCATTGGAGCTGTCCAGGGTAATGTGATAGGATGGAGAGGCATACATTTCTTCCACATGTGCATCATAAAAACACACTGTAGGGAACTGCAATTGACCATGACTCTTCTCCATGTGTTTTATATTGAACATTGTGGTGTAGCAGGGATGAGATGGGGGATGGCCTGCCCTAGGCGCAATGTGCAGGGGGGTGAGAGCAGCCCCCCAACTCACCCCTACTACGGGACTTCGGGCCTGACTATGTTGCCATTGACAAGGCCCAGTGCTGTGAGCAGAGCTCTGTGTTCACAGCTTACTTGATCTTTTTGCGCTGCAAGGGCCCTCTCGCTCACCCTTGGCTCCCGTTGGGTTGGAATAGCAGCACTCCAGAAGCAATTGGCGGTGACGTGATGACATGATAAAATCATCACGTCTCCAGCAACCTACTTCTGGTTTGCCGCACTCTGTGTCTGCGCACTGGGCACCATCAACCCCAGTGCCACCACTGATTGAACACAAGGTAAAATAAATGCATGCATTCATTTCACAAATAGCGGTTTTGGCAAGTATGTACTGAAGGGCATACCTATTAGAATGGTTGTATACTCATTAAATGGGTGCAAGCTCAAGAAAATGTAGCATGTGCTGAAGTGTTAAGCTTTCAAAGTTTAATTCATTGGTGCCAGTGGACCCCAAATGCCACAAAACATAAGACATTTTCCACCTTAATCTTTTTCTTTATGGATAGGCTTACCATATCCAAAGGGGGACAGAGTGCCTACACCTTTAACCATTGTAAAAAGAGGGAATTTGGGCAGGTGTAGCTCATAATGGAAGGGTGCAACAAGCTGCACCTGCCCAAATTCCCTCTTTTTACAATGGTTAAAGGTGTAGGCACTCTGTCCCCCCTTTGGATATGGTAAGCCTATTTATGGAACATACTCTATATGTGTGTTGTGGTGAATGTTCAAATCGCTCTGTAGCATTTCAGCTCCTCTTTGTTTGATTTTTTTTCGTGTGCGTTTTTAAGCTGAGGATGTCTCTTAAGGGTCACTTGGGATAGTTAGTACCTGGTTAAAATGAATTCGAATAAATGGAACACTGGATATCCAAGGAATGGTGAAAACTGTCCTTTAGGGGCATGATAGCAGTTTTACAACTATCAATTTCAATATTTTTGGTTTGTTTCATACATTCAGGAGGTTTAAAGGAAAATATGCATGAGTACAGTAAAATGCTGAACCATGAGCTGTCGATCGAAAGGTCGGCAGTTCGAATCCGAGACGGGGTGAGCTCTCGTTGCTTGGTCAGCTTCTGCCAACCTAGCAGTTCCAAAGCATGTGAGTAGATAAATAGGTACCGCTTGCGGGAAGGTAAACAGCGCTCCGTGTTCCAGCTGCATGCTACGCACTGCGGCAAGGAGAGTCATGCCGGCCACATGACCACGGAGGCGTCTTCGGACAACGCTGGCTCTTCGGCTTTGAAATGGGGATGAGCACCACACCCTAGAGTCGGACACGACTGGATTTAATTATCAGGGGTCACCTTTACCTTTTTACAGTCATTACAGACCCCAGATACTATCCCTGTATAGTTTTACAACTTTAGAAAAATAAATAGTAAAATCACATTGGAATATTATATTGTCTGCACCCCGGGGAAGGGTACCCTTCAGCCGGCATTACCCACGAGGTGCGTGCTTCCCAAAGCCTCAGATGCGGATCCAGGGAAGGGGGGTTACAGCACTCTCCAGCCTTCTCCTGGCCTCCGCTAGAGTAGCGCTGGGTCACAGGAAGGACCGCTGTCTGCACAGCTAAACTGTGTACCCTACACTGAGCCTCCTCATCAGCACTGGCATCGCTGCGGGGGGCGCGGAGCTCTAAGTTCCACCGAGGCTCCAACCCTCCGTTACACCGGAGCACAAAGCGGCCTCATTCCCTTGCCTTCTGAACCATTCAATGGTTCTGAAGGCGAGGGGATGGGGCTGCTTCGTGCTCCGGTGTAACGGAGGGTCGGAGCCTCGGTGGAACTTAGAGCTCCGCCCCCCTGCAGTGACGCTACTGCTCATCAGCCAGGGATGAGTAGTTATATACTGGAAGCCCCTCCCATGTCTCACACCCAGTGCTCCCAGTCCCTGATCCTGCAAGGAATCCCCTTGTCCCTTACTTCCTCCTCCCTGAAAGGCCCTGATCCTTTGAGGCATACCCTCAGCTCCGGATGCCTTGCTCAAAGGCCCTGGTCTTGCAAGGCATTATCTTGGCCAGTGCTGGCCAGTGGTCAGCTGGTTGGCCACCACGGTCAAAACTGGCCCGTGGCCGCTTCTTGGCAAGGTGAAGAGAGGTGTTTCCATCAGGCGGGACCTCATTGGACCTGGCTGTTCCAGCTGCTGCCTTCCTGGTTCATCCAGGACCCCATCCGGAAGAGCCGGCAGGTTGGGCCCCGGACATATATTTTAAGTTGTAATCATTGTAAAACATTGATGGTCAGAGCAGGTAAGCCAGCGTGGGAGGCAGAAGGGGGTGAGGGAGGGTGGAACGGCATAGAGGAGCAAAGCTGGGCGAGGAGGGGGAGGAACGGGGGTGGGGAGATGGCAAAAGGGAGTTGATCCAGCAGCGATGGCGTGCGCCAGATCCTCTCCTCCTTACCCACAGCCTCCCTGCCCCCTTTCTCTCCTCAGACTTGCATCAGTGAAATCGCAGGTTCGAGGAGACCCATCACGGGGTGGGAGGCTTATAGGGGAGAAAGGAAATTTAAATCCCCTTTTCCTTCAGAGACCTCCCGCTCTACCCTCCTTGCTGGATATAAAATGCGCCACTTTGGCATGGCTGCACCGGCAAGGGGGGAAGGTTAAGGATAGAATTGGGTCATAAGAGAATTGGGTCATAAGAGAGTTAGATTACTTTATTAATTGGACTGAAAGTTGAGAATATGTGCTTCTTAGTTTCATTAAATAACTAGCTGATCTGAAATCTTATCATGTGCCAAACAAGCCAGAAATGAAAGTAAAAATACAAAAAAAACAAAAAAACAAAACTGCTTTCCTGTTAGCTGTTAGGTATGCAGTTATTTTCCAAAAGTCTGTTTGTCCCCTGCCGGGAGATTGCAAAACTATTCCATGCTATTGTTGAGGTCTTTTCATGAGATCAAGATCAGCACTGTGCAGTAAGCTTGACTTATTTTTCAACTTGTAATTTGGTTACTGTATAAAAGGAAGAAGCTGTGATGAATACACTGGAGCCAGGTGGTATCTACTCAGTGAAATGGTGAAAAGACTGTGGTAATTTCCATTACATTAAAAGCTATTGATTAGCAAAGTCGATCTATATACATAGTCAGGAAGGGGGGACTCTTAAGACGTGGGGTGTCAATGAGTGGATGCACTTGGATGGCTCAATGACTCCGAGAACAACTTGGCCTTATAGCAGCATAGTTTATAACACAGTGAGGTGGGAAAGGTGGAATGCAAAGGCAAAGGCAGGAAAGTTCTGACAGGGAAAGTGGTAGATCCATAGTGGGCAGATCTCCCAAGTGTTATGCTGAGATAGATAAGCAGGAATGTATGTAATTCGTTGCATTTTAATTGGGCTTGTTTCCATAATATGCAGCCCAGACCTGCACGTTTATCCTGGAGCTTGTTTAATGGGGCTCCCAAATAAGTGCATAGGATTGCATCCAACTTTGTGTGAGTTTCGGCCCAGTTCTGTCCTGGGCGTATGGCAGTGGATCTCATGATCCGCCTCCATAAGTCCAGTACAGCGGTGCCAATGGTGCACCGCCGCCAGCCACTCTGGAGCTGGTGGTGCAAATGGCCAGAGGCACCGCGTGCCCGCCAATACCCCACCCAGGCCACACCAGAGCAGTTGAGGTGGCGAGAGGGGTGGATCATGGGTGCATTGGGGCAGGGGGTACAGTGAGAGGGGGATGATCTCAATGGTAGCAGCACACGCCAGATCCTATCGTCCTTTCCTGGCCTGAACCTGCCCTCCTGACTCTCTTTGGACTTATAGCAAAAGAGCTGACGTAGGTCCAAGGAGACCCATTGGCAGCCAGGCAGCCTACAGAGAGGTAATTATAAACTATTTTTACTCACCTCAGCCAGGCCGTCTAGTCAACCCCCCCCCAACCACCACCACCATAGCATGCAGCATGCGCTCTGTTGGCAGTGCTGTGTGCAATTATTATTATTATTAGTATTTATATACCGCTTTTCAACAAAAAGTTCACAAAGCGGTTTACAGACAAAATCAAATGATTAAATTGCTCCCTGTCCCAAAAGGGCTCACAACCTTTAAAAAGATGCAGAACACCACCGGCAAACAGCCACCAGAAAAGATACTGTGCAGTTACTAAAAGAAATTGGGGCAGTTACTCTCCCCCTGCTAAATATAAGAGGAGCACCAATTGAAAAAGTGCCTCTTGCCCAGTTAACAAGTCCACCGCTATGGACTGGCAGGGGAGAGGATTGGACTTCTCATAAGAAACTAGGTTAATGCTGCTTCTAATCATCTCTTCTCACCTTATCTCATCAGCTTGCTTATTTATTTATTTATTTATTTATATAATTTATACCCCACCTTTCTCCCACAAGGGCAACCAAGGCGGCTTACAATAAAAACATTAAAATACATATATACATTTAAAATCAAGAATTAAAACAATTAAAACAAACAGCCCCAGTGGGTCATCCATATTTACATCTGTCAAAAGCTTGTGCTCATCTACATCCCTGTTTATTTAAACCACATCTCCATAACTCATGTGAAGTCAGAAACATGTTTAACTATGGCTTGCAAATGTGAATTGAAACCATCTTCTTATGAGTCGCAAAGCTATGATTTAACTAAACTAAGATGTTGATGTCACAACTCCACAACACAACAGAGGTCGTAAGGGGAAAGATGCTCGGTAGAAGCCACATTCTAACTCGAGGAAGGGAAGTCATGCCTCAGTGGAAGGGTACATGATTTGCATGCAGACGTCCCAAGTTTGATCCCTTGTATCTCCAAGTAGGCAGGGAAAAATTCCTGTCTGAAACCCTGGAGAGCCACTGCCAGTCAGTCTTGGCAGCTTCCTATGACTGTGATTCACCTAGTGGGAAACTGTGGCTTCCTATTATGTCTGAAGCAGTTCTTAGTGGAATGTCTAGCTAGCATGTGGGTTTCACAGATAGAACACCAATAAAGGCTAATTTTTGTTGGTATGTTCATGTCATAGTGCATATGGGAACTTCTTCTGATGCGGGTTGCATTAGTAGCACATTGCGAGGTGTCGGAAGAATCAGAGTGCCTTTCATCCCAAGTCTGCTGCTGCCAACTCCCTCCAACCTGCTGCACTGATTTATTTCCCACTCACTCAAACAAAAAGCAGATCGTTCCCCTCCTTACCATTCTCCTTGCATGCTGCCCTGAAACCTGGAAGAGCAGTACTTCGAGTTTCCTTCAGCAAGTTCACTGATCCTGTAAATGAAGCCAGAAATCCTGCACTTCTGGGTTTCATGGCAGCATGCGAGGAGCATGGTGTTTTGTAACGCAGAGGCAGCAGACACATCAGGCGGCATTCCGGGTTGCACTACCCCTGTGTTCCACAATACAGGTAGGTATACAGGTGTCCCCCGCTTAACAACGTTATGCTTAATGACGCCCCGCATATACAACGGGGGTCATTAGCAGAACATCATGGTTCTCTTTTCCTACATTTTTGAAGTTTGAGGCCTCTTCCTGGTCATGGGCCTCTCCGGAGGCCTGTTTCTGGCCTCTGCAGACCTCTGAGGGCCTCAGAATGGCCCACGGAGGCCTCCGTAATGTGCTTTCGGTTTTCGGAGCAAACCAGAAGTGTCTTATGGAAGTCTCTGTGGGTCATTTCGAGGCCCTCAGATGCCTGCAGAGGCCAGGAACAGGCCTCTGGAGAGGCCCACGATCAGGGAGAGGCCTCAAACATTAAGGTAGGGATGGGCCTGCTTAACAACGGGGTTACAGGAACGTATCCATGTCGTTAAGTGAGTGACACCTGTATCTTTAGCAACTTTTTCCCCAGGACCATTCAATATAGGGCTGAAAGTGGTTTTGTAAACATTTTCAGTGGACTAACAGCCTGATCCTGTCTAGCTAGGTTCCAGCGCAGGTGTAGAGCCTGCACTGCATCCTGTCCAGATAGGACCCAGCATCGGCATGGCTGGAGCACTTCTCCGGGGAAGAGGACATTCGTCCCCTTACGCTGAGTAGAGCCCCAGCCGCCCGATGGATCTACTCAAATGTGCACCAGCTATTTTGCTGGTTCATATTCAAGCAGACCGTGTTACAGAGGCCAGTCCCAGGAAGGGGTATAGGATTTCAGCTCCGCCTCCGATCCCTCCCCTTCCTAGGCCCAGCTGACCAATCCCCCTTCTCCCGAAACGCCCCGTTCCACCCTCCCTGACCGGCGCGCCACAGGTTCTGGGGAAGGCAGAATGGCGCCAGCTTCGGTATTGGCACTGCCTACTCTCTGGTTGCTGCAAACGTGCTTAGTGGGACGTTTACGACACCCTAGACTGGGTGTCTAGACTGGTCTAGAATCTAGACTAGATTGCACTGTAAATGTGGTGTTATACTTGGTCTTTCACTGAAAAAGATGTCATTTTTTTCAATAATTGTTTCTGATTTTTTAAAAAAGATAAAGTAAGATAAAAGACAGAGACAAAACATAAGAAAAAAATAATGATAAAGGAGAATGAACTATTTGAGATTCTAATTCCAGGTACAGATGGAGACAAATCTCTTTTATTTTTAGAAAAAGAAAATATAATCTTGTCTACATGTATTATCATATTTTGTGAAATGAGTTTTGAAAATAGTAATAATGTTCATTTTCTCTTAAAATAATTTTACTGGCATTGCACTGTAAGTCTTCTTGGAAATAACTGTGTATTTTATGAAGTACATTAAGGTCAAGACTTGAAACCCAAATGAGTGGCTGGATCACATAGTTTGGGGTGTGTGTGTGTCAAGGGATCACAGAAACCAAACAG
The DNA here is from genome assembly GCA_026170595.1 of Plestiodon gilberti rubricaudatus. NCBI lineage: Eukaryota > Metazoa > Chordata > Lepidosauria > Squamata > Scincidae > Plestiodon > Plestiodon gilberti. The sequence goes on from JANXHW010000001.1 coordinate 11,991,943, forward strand.
ATTGTTTGAATTAGTTTGTGCTTTTGGAGCCACCTACACTAAGAATGCTGTTAAAGTGCTGCACTCAATATGCCAACAAATTTGGAAAACTCAGCAGTGGCCAAAGGATTGGAAAAGGTCAGTTTACGTTCCAATTCCAAAGAAGGGCAGTGCCAAAGAGTGTTCAAACTATCGCACAATTGCACTCATTTCACATGCTAGCAAGGTTATGCTCAAAATCCTACAAGCTAGGCTTCAGCAGTACGTGGACCGAGAACTACCGGAAGTACAAGCTGGGTTTCGAAGAGGCAGAGGAACTAGAGATCAAATTGCCAACATGCGCTGGATCATGGAGAAAGCACGAGAGTTCCAAAAAAAACACCTACTTCTGCTTCATTGACTACGCAAAAGCCTTTGATTGTGTGGATCACAACAAACTGTGGCAAATTCTTAAAGAGATGGGGGTACCAGACCACCTTACCTGTCTCCTGAGAAACCTGTATGCGGGTCAAGAAGCAACAGTTCGGACCGGCCATGGAACAACCGACTGGTTCAAAATTGGGAAGGGAGTACGGCAAGGCTGTATATTGTCACCCTGCCTCTTTAACTTATATGGAGAGTACATTATGAGAAATGCAGGGCTGAATGAATCGCAAGCCGGAATCAAGATTGCCGGGAGAAACATCAACAACCTCAGATATGCAGACGATACCACCCTAATGGCAGAAAGTGAAGAAGAACTAAAGAGCCTCTTGATGAGAGTGAAAGAGGAGAGTGCAAAAGTTGGCTTGAAACTCAACATTAATAAAACTAAGATCATGGCATCTGGTCCCATCAATTCCTGGCAAATAGAAGGGGCAGAAATGGAAGCAGTAACAGATTTTACTTTTTTGGGTTCCAAGATCACTGCAGACGGAGACAGCAGCCATGAAATTAAAAGACGCTTACTCCTTTGAAGGAAAGCTATGGCAAACTTAGATAGCATAATAAAAAGCAGAGATATCACCATGCCAACAAAAGTTCGTATAGTCAGGGCGATGGTGTTCCCAGTAGCAATGTATGGTTGCGAGAGTTGGACCATAAGGAAGGCTGAGCGCCGCGGCCGAAGAATAAATGCTTTTGAACTGTGGTGCTGGAGAAGACTCCTGAGAGTCCCTTGGACTGCTAGGAGATCAAATCAGTCAATCCTAAATGAAATCAAGCCTGACTGTTCCCTGGAAGGACAGGTACTAAGGTTGAAACTCAAATATTTTGGCCACCTAATGCGAAGAGAGGAGTCTCTGGAGAAGACTCTGATGCTGGGAAAGATTGAAGGCAAAAGGAGAAGGGGAAGGCAAAGGATGAGATGGTTAGACAGCATCACCGATACAACGAACATGAAAATGAGCGAACTCAGGAAGATAGTGGAGGATAGGAAGGCCTGGCGGGATATGGTTCATGGGATCACGAAGGGTCGGACACGACTTAACGACTGAACAACAACAACAACACACTAAGAATATGACTTCCTACAATAACTACTGCCCAGTGTTTGCAGGAAATACTATTCAAAGCCATGAACATTATGAATTTTGCATCCTTTTTTTCACAATCTGCGTGGCAGACACTAAGGGCTCAGTCCAGCCCAACTCAGCACAAGTCAGGCACAACTGAGGCCCAAGTGTGGCGTAACTGTGGCCTAAGATAGGGCTGAGTTAGGCTGCAACTATGCCTGAGGTAGGCAGGAGGCAAGAGCAGTGGGCCAGCATCAGCCCAGGATCGAGGCAAAACTTACCACAGAGGCAGGCAGGCTTCTGTGGTGAGGTGTCAGTCTTGTGGAAGCGAAGAGCCCCCTCCTGAGCTCGTCTGTGTGCACCTACCACAGCTGCTGCAGCGTTCGCAGCAGATGGGCAGCCACAGGTGGGCCTGCAGGCACTGGGCGTGCGACAGTCAGCTGAAGGGTAGAGGTTGTGCCAGTTCCAGCTGCCCCAGGGCACCCTGTGCATTAGCCACCTGCTGCAGGGGGGAGTGCCACAGCCCTCCTACCTGCAACAGGTGTTGCCACCCCCATGCCACGTTGAGGCTTCACGTGGGATTCATGGGGGGGGGAGCGGGGAGAGAAGGGAAGGAGGGGGGTGGGAACGTCACACACAAGGGGGTCTCATGATGGCTGGAACCGCCTCTGACATGACTTGCCCATGCGCTGCCTGAATCCCTGGGCCTCCAGGGCCGTGGCTATGCCCACAAAGAAGGCATCCCGGCTTGCCTTCTTCTCTGTGCCCCGGCCAAGACCGAGAGATGCCTTGGGCCTGTCTCACGCAGCTCATCACACCCCCAGATGGGGCGACGTCGGCGCCTCGCGGCAGGCGCTCCGGCAGGGTGGGGGGTGGCCAGCTTCCATCATCAGGGAGTGGGAGGGGAGGCAAACACACAGGCAGGCAGACAGGGGGTGCTGGGGAGGGACACGGGTGGGTCAGACAGACAACAAGGCTGGTGGGAGAGGGATACAGGGAGAGGGGTCTGCAGAGACCAATAGGGACACAGGCGTCACTTCGTAGATGAAGGCAATGCAGGAATGGGCGCCTCTTATGCAGACGGACCTTGGGCGGAACAGACGCCGTTGACGGGCGGACCGTGGGCAGGTGAGAGCTCCGGTTGCCGAAAGGGCTTTTCACGGACGTGGCGGACGCGAGCGGATCCAGTATGGGCACCATGTCGCCTGTCATTGTTTGCCTGCCTGAGAGGCCCCCCAACTCCCCACTCCCCTCTGAGCCCTGAGGGTCTGGCAGCCCCCCTGCTGTGTTCTCCCTGGGAAGGAAGTGGCAGTCCCTGGATGGGATTTATGCAGGGGCTTGTGTGCTGGGCGCTGTCTCTGTGTGTGTGGGGCAATGCTTGTGTAACATTGGGCACAAGGGGGCTCTGCCCAAGGCGCATCTTTATTGTTCTGGAACAGTAGCAGAGATGGCCAGGCAAGGCTGCCAGGGGTAGTCACAGCAGCCAATCTGAAAGCAGCAGCAGCAGCACACGTGCCCCATGGACCTGGAGACGCAGGCTCTTCCCCTGTGGAACCACAGCCTGCTCCATAGAAAGGGGAGGGACAGCAAGTAGGACAGCCAGGGAGGTGGAGCAGCAGCAGCAGCAGCAGCTGAGGAGGGTTGCAGGGCTGGCACCCTGACCTCTGGCAGCATCGAGGCAGATGACAGTGGGGCACCCTGCCTGGAGCCCCAGGGGTGCTCCCATGAAGGTAGGTGGTAGTGGACGTTCCTGGGGAGACAAAAACAAGGGGAGTTACATGTCAGCTGGTGTGTGGTAGCAGTCGCCATTGAAGACAAGCCAGTGTGTCGGTTGCAAAAGCCTGCAGGGAAAGATCAGATTACACAGCTGTAGGTATAACGAGCTGGTCACAGTGTGAGGAGCTTACCTGGACGTCAGAAGGGCATGATCCTGCAAAGGACAACAGTGAAGGAGAGAAAACACAGCACGACTACATACATGGCTAGCACATCATAACTGACCTGTTGTAGACCCTATGGGGGCAAGGCTGCGGGTTAGTAAACACACCTTTGTAAACAGGCAAGTCACATTTACAGAAACACATATGTCTGCTCACATGGCAACGGGCAGCTATCAGAGGTCACATTGGTAAAGAGGCAGCTATCATATATATGTGTGCTGACAGGCAGAAGTATTACATAAAGGCGAACACAGGCAGAAGTCATACATATTGGCATGAAAAGGCAGAAGTCCAACATTATGGCAAACACAGGCAGAAGTCCTACGGTATGGCTTACACAGGCAGAAGTCCTACATATAGGCATGAACAGGCAGAGGTCATAACACATGCCATCCCAGACGCTGCTCTTACCTGCTGGTGTTGTTGCCTGTGGGAGGGGGGGGAGAGAGAGAGGCTGGGAGAAAGACATGGGTTAGCAAATGCTTGCAAGGAGGCAGCTGCCCAGGCACAGCTGTAAACAGTTTGGCCACAGCCTGAACAGCCCTCTCTGCCCTAGAGGGGGGCAGAGAGGAGAGGAGAAGAGAGAAGTGGGGTGTTTGTGAATTTTGCCCTCCACCGACAAAGTCCCACTTCGTGGCTGCTGGGGGACAGGACCCCACGCCACGTGCTCAGAGAAAGAGAGAGAATGGAGGCCTGGGGCTGGGCTTTTGTGGGAAAGAAGCTGGGTGCGGCTGGCTTCGGATAGGGTAACTATTTGTGTCCATGTCCAGAGTTATGCCACAGCTATTCTGTCCTAACTCAGGCATAACTCAGGAGTAGGGTGTTAGAACTTTTCAGGAGAGGGCTGGAGTATGTAAGGTAATATGGCTCCTATGGGTCTCCTCAAATTTGAGTCCACCTTTTTTGTCGACCTAAATTTTGTTCCGTAGCTGTGCTTGAGGGGGCGTGTCGGAGCTCTCCAGTGTCTGGACCTGGACCCAAATTCGTAACCGCCCCCGTCACTCCCCCGACACGCCCCCGACACACCCACTTTTAGGGCAAACTTAGGACGGAATAGCTCTTAGGCCGAACTTAGGACGGAATTGGTCAACTTTCCTTAACCCGTCCTATGTCTGTCACAATTGCAGCACAAATTCGGCCTCAACGGCACAATTCAGTCCTAACTTCAGCCTAAGGCACTTAGGCTGCTTTTGTGACTGAATTGTGCCGCTGAGGCCTTAGGCTGGACTGGGCTGTGAGATCTCAATTTGGTTCTTTTCTGGACATACTGACACACATACGTACGCTCAAAGTATTTAATATGGACTATGATAATGTCTAGATCAGGGGTGGCCAACCTTGCACCATTAGGGCTACTGTGTTCTTAAGAGTTGTATAGAAGACAGAATCTGGGCAGCTGCAAGTGTTGATGGTGCTGCTAAAGCAGCTGCACCTGCTGAAATGTCCTCACTTATGCAACCATTTAAAGGGCCAGCATTCATGTTGAAAGGTTGGCCACCACTGGTCTAGATAGTGTTTGCATTGTATAGTACTGTTGTCGCCTCTGCTTTATACAGTAGCAGCAAATGAACACGGTTGGTATAATACAGTATGCATTGTCAGTAAAATTACTGCAGTGCACAGACTGTGGGAAAAAAGCCACAGAGACAGTATGGATTTTAATGTGCCGCAGACTTCTTTATTACAACTGTTACAGATGTACAGTATCAGAATACATCATGTACAAACACTCGAGCAAACTAGGTTCCTCCACAACTTAGGGGCTCTCAAATTGTATCAGCTAGGGCTTTCCTTACCATATCCAAACAGGCCACAGAGACGTTGCTACAGTGGGGGCGGTACCATAAGTTCCGCGCCGTCCTAGTTCCCATTTACTCCCCGCCATCCTAGTCCCTGTTTACTCCCTGCCATCCTAGTCCCTGTTTACTCCCTGGTACAAGGTGGCCCCGCCCCCTCACCGTCGGAGCCATTCAGTGCAGGAAAATACAATGAGCAGGAGACTCCCTGTCACTGGCTTCGCTCTAGGTGGGGCGGAATGCTAGGTGCCGCCCCACTCTGAACCTCTGTTACAGCTCCGCAAGAGGAGGCCCCGCCCCCTCGCCTTCGGAGCCATTTGAGGCAGCGAATGTTTCCTCCTGTGCATTATTTTCACTGCTTCGAATGGCTCCGAAGGCGAGGGGGCGGGGCCGCCTCTTGCGGAGCTGTAACGGAGGTTCAGAGTGGGGCGGCACTTAGCGTTCCGCCTCACCTAGAGCGACGCCAGTGCTCCCTGCCCATTACCTTTACCGCACTGAATGGCTCCGACGGCGAGGGGGCAGGGCCACCTTGTACCGGGGAGTAAACAGGGACTAGGATGGTGGGGAGTAAATGGGGACTAGGATGGCGGGGAGTAAATGGGGACTAGGATGGCGCGGAACTTATGGTACCGCCCCCACCGTAGCAACACCTCTGACAGGCCATCAGCCGCCATGGACTTATGAGCCTGGGGGATCCAGCAAGTGTTACTGTTACTGGGCCCTGCACAAAACATAGATGTGCAGTGCAGGACAAGGCAGTGGTACCTTCCAGTGTGACTAAGGAGCTACATAAGGGGGATAAGACATCATGTAGGTTAATGTAATGGACTTTGGGTTGTAGGACTTAAGGTGTAGAGACCGGCATTTTCCCCTTGCCGTTCCCTGGATAGCATCCCCTCTGTGGATTGCACCCCTCCTGCCCCCTGATCATGCCCTCACCACCCCAGATCTGTAGAGAAGAAATGGGAAGAAAGAAATGGGTATATGAAAAGCATAAAATTGAGACTTAAGTCCTATGTACACTTACTTGAGAAAAAGCCCCACTGAACTCTGTACAACTTACTTTCTAAGAAAAAAAATCCTGTAGCACCCAGAAGAAAAAGAGGGTGTGGGAGGAATGAGAAACACAAAATTAAAATAGGAAAGAAGAGAATGAAGCAAGAGCATATAAGCAATAAAAAGCAAACCTGAGAGACTTAATGGAAGGAGTGATGAGAGAAGAGAGACATCCACAGAAATGGAGAAATACGAAGTTGACTGCAATCCTCTGCCCATTTACCCTGGAGTAATGTGAGCTCGGCCAGCGGGTGGCGCAGCGGGTTAAACCGCTGAACCATAAGCTGTTGATCGAAAGGTCGGCAGTTCGATCCCCGCGACGGGGTGAGCGCTCGTTGCTTAAGTCCTTAGAGTCGGGACACGACTGGACTTAATTGTCAGGGGATACCTTTATCTTTTTTTTTTTAATATGAGCTCAAAGGAGATTCATGTGAAGCACCAAGGAGTTTGATTGCTCTGAATATTTGATTACTGTACCGCTCAAGAAAAAGCCACATATCTACATGTAAACATTGGCGCAGTGGGTTAAACCACTGAACCATGAGCTGTCGATCGAAAGGTCGGCAGTTCAAATCCGCGATGGGGTGAGCTCTCGTTGCTTGGCCAGCTCCTGCCAACCTAGCAGTTCCAAAGCATGTTAATATGAGTAGATAAATAGGTACCGCTTGCGGGAAGGTAAACAGCGCTCCGTGTTCCAGCTGCATGCTACGCGCTGCGGCAAGGAGAGTCATGCCGGCCACATGACCACGGAGGCGTCTTCGGACAACGCTGGCTCTTCGGCTTTGAAATGGGGATGAGCACCACACCCTAGAGTCGGACACGACTGGACTTAATTATCAGGGGTCATCTTTACCTTTTTACAGTCATTACAGACCCCAGATACTATCCCTGTATAGTTTTACAACTTTAGAAAAATAAATAGTAAAATCACATTGGAATATTATATTGTCTGCACCCCGGGGAAGGGTACCCTTCAGCCGGCATTACCCACGAGGTGCGTGCTTCCCAAAGCCTCAGATGCGGATCCAGGGAAGGGGGGTTACAGCACTCTCCAGCCTTCGACTGGACTGGACTTAATTGTCAGGGGTCACCTTTACCTTAAGAAATTCACAGTAAACACATATCAATTTAACATGAGAAAAGAGTCTCACATCCTGGCCCAGAGCTTGTGTACGCTGCAATGCCCTTTTTCCATTTTTGTTTGCATTCTGGCATTCAGCTTTATTGAAGGTTACTATACACATCATCCATTTTTAAATGTCATCTCAATATGTATTAAAAGGCCACTCACTATGGAAGGGAGCTTTTTTCAGGCATTATACCTATTATTTCTTCTAATTCCTTTAAGGAACAAAAATAGTCATTTCTTCAGTTAATATAAAAGGGAGGGTGTATAAGCTCAAAACAGACCTACCATGCTTTTTACAATAAGAAAGATGTTTCAACCAAAAGCCAGTTGAAGTGGTTTCTCCTATGGTAAATAGCAGTGGGGGGGGGGGGACGACACAATCCTGATCAGAACTATTGTGGGGACAAAGTGTTAAGATCCCCCCTCCTATCTCTGGTGTGGGTTTACCTTTTTTCACACAGCCACAAACTGTTTTAACAAAGGGGGGGGGGGGGACAGCCAACACACACACACATTTTAAGTAACATGTATTTTGACTGAGACCCCTTTCCAGAAAGGTTTGTGTGCAACAAAATATCACATGGGGTTTGTTCTAGATGCAGGAAAAGCAGAGCTCTAGAACTTTGGATAATGGTAAATATTTCCCCAGGCTTGAGTGGGTTGCTGGCGTGGCAGTTTGTGCATTTCTGCAGAGTTTTGTGGTGCAAGAGCAACACTCAATCCAAGAATTATCCAACATGAGCAGAGTTGCTCTGATAAAGGCAGGTCCGTCCCTGTGGTATCTAGCAGGAGCTGACTTGAGATTTAGGGGAGGGGATTGGAGGCAACCTTTTTCTTTTCCTAAGACAGTTTTTTGCTCAGTTCTCATGATGTATTTAATGGAAAGGAAACAAGTTGTATGCCAACAGCTCCCTCTTTAGAACCAGCCCACCCTAAGCTGTTCCTTTGTTGGCATATATGTTCTAGCCTTGGGTGCTGGGATAGGATCAAGCAATCAATTAATTGAAAGTTTTATACCCTGTTCCCCCCCCCCCATAACAGGGCATCCAGCGTGACTTACAGTGTTTATTAACATAAATAAAATACAACGTTAAAAAGGAAAATATATTAAAAGTAAGAAAATGCCAGAACCCAGCATATGACTTCATAAAAATATACATAGTACAAAAAGCACATGGACTGCTGCGAGGATAGAAAATCGTGGGGTTACTGGTGAGCCGGATGGTAGAGGATGGTAGAGGACGTTCAGTAAATGACTGAATTTCATCTTTATTTCCATCAATTACAAGTAAAGAATAACATTGACCATTTCCTATGGTTAGGTCCTGACCCAAACAAGCCTTGTGACACAAGGTTTCTGCATGTAGAAAAACTAGTGCTGAGCTAAAAATTCTCAGTTGAAGAATGCTTTGCTGCATATTTATAGGGGCAGGCAAAATGTGTGTGTGTGTGTGTGTGTGTGTGTGTGTGTGTGTGTGTGTGTGTGAGAGAGAGAGAGAGAGAGAGAGAGAGGCTGATTTTGAGGGGGCAGAGAAATTCTGGGGGAGCATGTTTTGGGGTATTTTACTGATGGTTGGCGGCAGATGACTGTTGTTTTTTCCTCTAAGTTTTTCCCATCAACCTTTTGGTTGTGACTGCAGCAACAGTGGTGACATAGAGCTCTTTTCAGTCTGCCAGCTGCTGTCAACTGTTAAGAATCTTCCCCAAAATGCTCTATGAATTACACGTCATGACATAGTGTCATTCTGTGGGGGCTTCTGGGAGAAATGGTGATGGCCAGTCACTGCCATAATTTTTTTTAGAATTTCTAATTTCTCTGCAAAGTAACCGACTCACATCCATTTTTGCCACCTGAGAATGGGGTAGAGAAAATAGGAGAGGCATTTCAGGTCAGCCTTAGCAGAAACAGGGTTCTATGTATGTGCGTGTGGATCTTTCCTACTAGGCAGGAAAATGGGACTATGGTGTGTAAGAGGATGGGATGCTGCATACAATATCTAAAATGTTCCAGTGGTGTTTATGCTCAGCATAAGTGGCACTGAACAGGCAGACAGTGTTCTGAGTCCAGTAGATCCCTTCTGTATGAAGGTCACACATATGGTCAGAGTGGACAGTGCTGTTCATTAGGGCCAATCTTAATTTATAGTGCAATGGAGTTAATATTCACTTCTACTGTATTGTTAACACACCTTTCAACACCTCAGGCTACAAATCTGGGGTGGTCTGTGGATTTGAATAAATTTGGTTTGTAGAACTTGTAACCCACCCAAGACAAAGACAGCCAAGTAGCAATGGATTATGTCTTGCCAGGAGCAAAATGAACATGTTTCTGCTGCCTTCCTTGGATGGTACTGAAAAAATAGAGGCATTGTCAAGCCATATGTTGCTTGGTAGGTCACAAATTGCACACATCTGAGTTACCATCATCGTTTGGTCTCAGAAGAAGCTGAAGTTAATGTCACAGAAAAAACAGTCACATATTGGATGACCAGTGCAATCACTGTCTTAAAATGTGCTGCTGCCCTTTCCATTTAAGAATTGTTGTGCATTTCTTGGCTGGAATGAAGAGCACTCTAGTATCAAACACAGTTTCCTTATAGACTATGATCAAGGCACCTCTTAACCTTCTGTTCAATAAACTCTATAGATTGAGCTCTTTAAGCTGTTTATTGTAAGGCATGTTTCCCAGATCATAGACTATTCTTGTAGTTCTTTTCTGAGCCCTGTCCTACATCACTTTCTATAGATTTTCTTTAAGGCCAAGGGGGAACTTTAAAATACTGGCACAAGAACTAGACACTCTGTTCCAGTAACATTTTCCCTAATGTTTTGCACTGATCCGATAAAACCAACCTACTTATGAAATAAAAGTTATCATTCATTAGCTTGTCTATGGCACTGCTCTGTAAATATCCCATTATCATGCATGCTTTTTACAAGTAAGGGTGCCAACTGTTGAAATAATTTTTTAAAAAATGTTCCTGATGCAGGGGCCCCAGGGGCCTGGGATGGAATCCCTAAACAAAGGTATCTGTTCACCTAGGTTTTACAGCTGTTGAATGTACTTACAGGTTACCTACCCATACAAACCCATACTCTTGATATCAGGCCACCACAGATTGGATTAACACAATATGCATTTACAGCTAAGTTTCAAGCAAAAAGTAGGAACTAGCAAGTGCATGCAAAGCAGAGAACACAAGCAGGGGAGCCCACACACAGACTACAGTTTAGCCACCAGTACAAGAGGCATATCTGCAGTACAGAATATTCTAAGGAATTAAACATTTCTTTCTCTATCCCATTTTTACAGATGGGGAATACTGAAATGACTTGCCCAATGATCATATGAAGCTGCCATATACTGAATCAGACCATTGGTTCATTTGGTGCCCCAATCCTATCCCCCACCATTAACATTGATGCAGCTGTGCTGACACAGTGCAGGATATATATTTTTTACTTACCCTCAGTAGGCTGCCCGATTGCCTATGGGTCTCCTCAGACCTATAATAGCTATTTGCCTGGCATAAGACCAAGGTGAAAAGAGGTGGGGTGGCCTGGGAAAGCGGGGGTAGGATCCTGGCACAAGTCACTGCTGCTGGGATCCACCCCTCCCTGCCCCCTGCCTTCCACTCCCTGGCCACACCTCCACCACCAACTTACCGGTGGAGACTTACCCCAAGCTCCTGCTGTGCATACCGCATTGCTACCCGTTTGCGGTAGCGGCCCGGAAGTGCATGGCATCAGCCCGACTTTCATACCACCATAAAGGACTTTGTGCTGCCGGAACGCAGTGCAAGTTCCAGCAGCACAAGGCCCACGTAGGATTGGGTTGTGCGTAAGTGTTGTCAACACACAATGGACCTTCAGGGTTTCGGACAGCATTTTTTTCCTGCCCTACATGGAGATACCAGGGATTAAACCTGGGACCTTCTGCACTGCATTCAAAGTAGGTGCTCTACCATTGAGTCACGACCATGAATCCATAGGATTGAAGAGTAGGCAGCCATCCAACTCCGCTAGTGTATCTTTACTTCTTCACAATGGCACACAATTAGTCTGTGGAAGCTGTTGCCACAAGATGTGGTGATGGCCACCTGCTTGGATGGCTTTGTAAGGGGATTGGACAAATTCATGGAGGACAGGTCTATCAATTGCTATTAACTGTTCTGGTTGGGAGCTACCCTAGCTCCCAGTTTTAAGCTTTTGTGAAATTTTGCGAACTGGATCAGGTCATCTTGAGCATTCGACTAATCTCAAAACTGCTTCTCAGTATTCAAGATTTGTTTAAAACATGTTTTTGAGTTTTGCTAGATCTCAAACTACAAAGTGGAATTATGGGACAAAGAAGAAATGGAACAGTTCCCTGTGAAAAAACAAACAAACAAAACCAAAAATCAGTTGTAAGCTATTGATTACATAGAAGTTAACCTTAGGCCACAATTTTGAAACCACAGTCAAGCCTGCATCTGTCTTTCTGACTTCATTGGGACTTAACAGCTCCCCAGTGGCTTGCAGGTTTCTGCTGAATGCATTTGTGCTGGCAAAGTCCCATCACAACCTCAGAGAGTAAATGAGGTCCCAATACAGACAAGACACAGCACCCAAATGAGGAAACAATTGAGAATATTTTTTGCTTGCCAGCACGTTGGCAGCTGGAGGCAGTCGGCAAAGGCTTTGCAGTCGCATCTCAAGGGCAATGCGAGGGCTTCTCAGCAGTGCTGTAAGCTGCCAGGTGACCAGCTGCGACTCTGTCTCTTGATGTTTCAGCATCAATGCTCGAATCCTAAATAAATAGGTCTGGAAACCCTAAGGAGGGGCAGAGATTCCCCAGAAGTGTTTTCAGGGGCAGCTGAATTTCATTGATTTGATCAAGCCAACCACTGTGGAGGAAGAGAAGTAAACCATGGACTGGGCCATTCCAGGCAGGTCCTGTCTGTGGAGCACGAGGAGCAAAAATGGCAGGTGACCGAATTGCCTAACTTGACCTAACTTCGCCTCCCTTCCACCACAGCAGTAGCAGCTTTGCTACTTTGAGAGTCCCAGCTGCTACCAGACCTGAAAGGTGGTGGGTGAGATGACCAAGACTTTGCCTCACACTTTCAGAGCTGTTACTCACATGTGGGGTTCGGTGGCTACCCTACACATCTCATTTGTGCTTATGAATGAATGAAAGTGCTTCTGTGTGGCACAGCGGCTTTCTGGGGGGGGGGAGGAGGCAGCAGCCTTGTGCTTTAATAGGCAGTGAATAGCTTTGTTTCATTTAGAACAAATAATGGGTAACTGTGGACATGACAGACAGCGCAATCCGACTTAACTTTTGTGCCAGTGTAACCAGTGGCACAGCGAGAACAGGAGGCCCCAGAACGGAAAAGGGATTCAAATCCCCTTTGAATTCCTCTTTTGGATGGGATTTGAATCCTTTTTCCGTTCTGGGGCCTCCCGTTTTTGCTTTGCTCTTGGTTACACCGGCAGAAAAGTTAAGTCGGATTGCGCTGAAAGAGATCTAAAATCATGACTGAAATAGAAGAAAGGCATTCTTGGCATGTAATACAAGTGCATGTTGCTACTCAAAGGAATATACACTCAGAATACTTTTTGGAACTCACTGCCACAAGATAGATAAGTAAATAATGACTGTAAGTATAATGAAAGTAAATAATAAATTAAAAAAATTATCCTAGGAAAGGACTTGTCCTTTTCTTCTTTTAATAAATGGTCAGTGGACCTGGATAAGCTTGTTTTTAATTCTGTAAGTAATGACTGTGTTTGTTTAAAAAGGAACAGATAAATTCTGGAGGCTAAAGGCCCCCACTGTCTATGAGTCGAGAGATGACTGAGACATCCTTCTTTAAACTGAATGACTCAATGCCGAAGTGTGGTTAGTGAGCAGCCGAGTATAGATTGTTCTGTTCCTGCCCTTTTGAAGGCTCTCTCTGAAGCATGAGGCATTGGAAGAGAACGGAGCCAGGATTTTGGCCTGCTAGATTATACATACCGTATATACTTGCATATAAGGTGATCTCACATATAAGACGAGGGGCAAGTTTTGAGCCAAAAATCCTGACATGTGCTATGACCCTTTGATAAGTCGAGGGTAAAACTTAAGGTTTTGTGGAATTCTTTGAATTAGATAATTTGGTCTGATTTTTCCTGATGGCTGGAGGGTTGCAGGTGTGTGTGTGGAGGAAGAGGGGAGACTGGAAAGGGACTGTAACTTTGGAGTGGAGGGTCAGAGGGAGCAGCTTTGCCACTCAGTCTCATCACAGCCATTGTATTTTAAAGATCCATGCTGCCTGGAGGGGGGGGGGCTGCCATTTGCAAAAAAGAACAGTCTGGGAGCTGCATTTTAAAGATCCTCTTCCCCCCCCCTCTCACACGCACACACACCAATGGAACAACTCATCTTTTTCTTAAATACTTTTGTATTTATTCACTGCTCTGTGCTCCTGCTCTTAAAAATGTCAAACATATTAAAGGGCAGCACCAGGCACAGCTGGTGCTCAGACACTGCCAAAAGCAGCCAGAAGTGCTGACCTTCCCCCCCCCCACTGCCCCTAGAACAAACGTAAAAAATAAACCTTGCGTTCATCTACCCAAACACACCCTCCCCCGGGTGGAGAAAGAGTAGTGAGGGAGCCCCTTCCCTGCTTCCCTTCCCTTTGGTTGCTCTCTGCACAGCCTCCATCCTTCTTGTGCGACCTGTGTCAAGTGAATAGAAAGAGTGGATCCAAGCATCTTTAAACAGGACCAGTGCAAAAGAAGGAGGCAGTGCGGGAAGGTAAGGGAAGGAAAATGAAGGGAAAGGGCAGGGTGGGCAAGTGGCGATGGCAATTCTTTTCCACCACTTTCTTCCTCCAGTGATACAGGTTGATTGCCCCTTATCCGGACACCCAAAATCCAGACTATTCCGAAATCCAGACATTTTTGTCTGGCCATTACAAACTTTTTCTCGCACCTGGCCAGCATAGCGCAAGGCATGCTGGGGCACAACATTATGAAAAATATTGTATAAAATTACCTTCAGGCTATGTGTATAATAAGGTGTATATGCGACATAAATAAATTCATGTAATGAGACATAAATGGGAAGAGAGGATGGTGCAGCAGATCCCCAGGATCGCTGCCACTGGGAAAAAAAGTTTTAAAATGTAATTTTAGCATTTACCACACTCCCTTCTGCGGGCCTCCCTGAGCTTTAGATCGTCGCGGAATGGTTTCTGGAAGTGGTCGTAATCGCCATTGCACGGCGGTCTAAAGCTCAGGGAGGCCTGGCTCCAGGACCCCCGGTAAGTACTAAAATTACATTTTCCCCCAGCCACGGTGGCAATCCCTGGGATCGCCGCCACTGTCCCCTCCGCCGCAAACAATCAGAATTCTCCTTGCCTTGCAGGGAGAACTTTGAGAATCCCTGCTCTGGAGGGAATGCTGGGCACTCAGTTGGGTTCCCAGCCTATGTGGTAGAGGTGGCACTGCTGGAGTCAGAGGTGTCAAATCGGCTGCCATCTTCCACATGACAGCTCCTCAGATATTTGTAGACAGTTATCATGTCTCCTCTTAACCAAGAGCCAGGATGGTGTAGTGGTTTGGGAGTCGGACTTAGACCTGGAAGATCCAGGTTCAAATCCCCGCTCAGCCACGAAGCTTCCTGGGTGACCTTGGGCCAGTCACTATCTCTCAGCCCCACCTACCTCACAGGGTTGTTGTGAGGACAAAAAGGAGGGGAGGAAATATGTATACCACTCTGAGCTCCTTGGAGGAAGGGCGGTATAAAAAAATGTGAAAAAAATGTGATCTCTTCTCCAAACCAAACATGCCCAGCTCCTTTAACCTTTCATCATATGACACGGTCTCCAGCTCCTTCACCCCATCCTTCTCTCCCTCCTCTGAATCCTCCCCAGTTGTCAACATCCCTCTTATAATGTAGCATCCAGGATTGGTCACAATTTCCCAGATGGTACAATTTCTTCTCTCAATCTGCAGATAGTGAAGATATTCTAAATACATTTGTTTATGTCATCAGTTTCTATAATAGCATATACAGACAACCCAACAACCCAATCTTCCAATTTGGAAATTATATGAAGCAAATTGCATTTAAGTGAGCTGTTTCTTCTAAACAAAAGATCATTTTCATTTAGAATGTAGATGAAAAAAATACTGTCTTTTTCGGGACTTTTTGTTTTCTCTATGATCGTTATCTGGTTTGTTGACCTTATTGTTTTTTATACATCAAACCTATTTCTCACCATATGCTCATCATTTTCATTTTTTTTGTTTCTGACAAACATGATCTATCATGCACCAAATGCACTTTCATGAATAACTTGTTAAAGGTATTGAATTCTTATTAGTCAGGTTGAAGATGTAGCTGCATATAGAAAAATAGTATTTTACAACCCAGTCCCAACCAGTGATACTTAGAAGTAAGTCTGCTTTGGGTGGCAGCTTGAAATTATAAAAAATTGCAAGTGGACCTAAGGATTTCTGCTTCTGTGGTAACTTTTTTGCTTAACATTTTGCTTAACATTTATATCTCTTAAATATTTTCGAAGGTGTGCTAATTTTCAGCTCTGAAATCTCTTAAAATGTTTTCTTCCATAAATTATCACAATCTTGGTAGCTGTTAGTGCAGTTTTAGTTTCCACATCAGCTTGGAGCTCCCTTCAAAAAAACTCAATTGACTAGGTATATTCAGAAAAGGTGTGTTCACAATACATTCAGTCCCTAACAGCGCAATCCTATCCAACTTTCACCACTGGTGTAACCAGCGGGGGAGGGCAGGGAGGGAGGCTTTGGAGGGGAGATTTAAATCCCTTTTGAAACCCCCTTTGGAGGGGATTTGAATCCCCTTTCCATTCTGGGGCCTCCCGTTCTCGCTGCACCGCTGGTTACACTGGTGGTGTAAGTTGGATAGGATTGCACTGTATGTCGCTTATGGGTATGAGCTTCAGCAATTTTTATGACTGTGCCCGCATTATTTTGTTTATTAGCTTATGTTGACATTCGGTTGCACCACTTGAAATTATATTCAGCTTTACTACTATAAAAATTACCATGTTTCTCTTTTGTTTCTGTTTTCTGTACTTCATTTAATGTTGAGGACAGAAGAGGGATAGCTGGATTTTATATTTTATAAAGATGGGTGCAAAATACCAGAAATCGTGGGATTGTAAATTTATTAAGTTCCAGGCAATTTCCTTCCCACCAGTTCCTCCCATCTACTGTTTTCCACACATTTTGCCATGTGGGTTGCTAAAAGAGAAACTACATTTGGAGCACACACACTAATTTTCCGTGTTTTCCTTTTGGCAAAAATAAGCTTGACGGGTTCAGCAATGGCAGCTTCTGAATGGAAAGCGCTCAGGAAAAACTGTTGCGTGTGGATCACAGTTCTCTGGACTGCAGTCAGTTGTTTAGGATTGAGTGCCCACCTCTGTGCCCCTCAAACCACTTATTTTAGAGTTGTTCTACTGCAGCCAATCAGAATACTTGAGAGTAACAGCGCAATCCAACTTAACTTTTGTGCCGGGTTAACCAGCGGTGCAGCAAGAACGGGAGGCCCCAGAACGGAAAAGGGATTCAAATCCCCTCCAAAAGAGGAATTCAAAGGGGATTTGAATCCCTTTTCCGTTCTGGGGCCTCCCGTTCTCACTGTGCCGCTGGTTAAACCGGCATAAAAGTTAAGTCGGATTGCGCTGTAAGCTATTTAATCTTATGTCAATTATCTTACCATATTTTAAATAATTCCAGATTATTTTGGGCACCATTATATTTTCCTGATTTTTGAGTGGGAAAGAAATGATCATTGTTGATGGGACATGACATTTTTTTCTGGCTAATTAATATAATTATGATTCTGTAGGTGTTGCTCATCCGTACTAATTATCTATCTGCTCAATCTTGCCACAAATCATCCAGTCTGCCCTGTTTACTAAAATGGCTTTAAAAGGGGGAAAATGGAATCAAGCAAACATGATGCTGCTTCCAAATGCTTAGAATATAGAGAAAGATTCTGAGCCTTTAGCAGCTGCATACAGTAAGGGTAAGAAAGGCTTCCACCTGTTGAATTTTTGTCTGTCATGCAACTGTTAAACACAGAACCTCTGTTAGAATAAAGGTGGGGAAGTAGAGGGGATGAGATAGCAAAGGAGGGCAGTGATTCTGTATTGTCAGTTGGTCTGAAGAAGGGATTTCAGCAAGTGAAACTTATCTTTCTTCTGTGATGACAAACCTGCTGAAATTTCCTCTTTTATGTCCCTATACAAGTTACAAGTACCTGTCCTCTGCATCTGGTCACTACAGTGGCCCTCTCTTAAGCATGAAAGCACCATGCACACTGCACAGTGTTTCTACACTAGAAATGAAAGCTGATTTAATCCTCATTCCTACTTTCCAGGGACCAGAAAACTATAGTTCTGTGATGGTGTATTAGAATTCTCTAACATGGAATTCTCAGCAAACTATGACCCCCAGAATGGTGAAAACTGTCACAAATTAAGTAGCATAAAATATACATTTGTAGCATGGATTAGGCTGTTAGTCTGAGTTAGGGTCTCACCAAGCTCAGAAACTGAGTTTAGGGTGGTTACGTTTTAAAATCCCCCCCCCCCTGTGTCTTTGACATGCAGGTACACCTGGATTGCATATTTAGCAAGGAAGCTTTTCTTGGCAGGAAAAAAAACACACCAATGCTAAATGCTTATGTGTCAAGTTGCTGTGAATGAGACAGGAGAAATGCCAGTTAAAAAAAGGGTCAAAACTCTGCCCTGGAACATGCAAAGTAGTAATATACAAGAGTTCCTCTGAGCCTTTGTAGACTGCTTTTTCTTTGCCACTGAGTAGCATCAACCAATTCCCCAGTCTGTGTTATCTGGGGGAAAGGGTTCTAATTTAGAGAGTGGGCTTGTATCCCAGCACTTTTTTTGTTTGTTTGTTTCTCCTGTTAGAAATTAACCACTGGACACCCAATGCCACCTTTTGAAATCGTTGACTAACCCAGCAACTTGTGATGGATGAATCCTAATATCACACGGGCCCCTTTAATGAACAAATCCCTTTCACTTGAGAAATGGCACTCTTTTTGTTTCATACTGTGTATAGAATCGGGATTTTTCTTTTCTTTTCATGGAATAACAAAGACAATGCTGCCTTCCCTGTGCTTTTGGTCTCCCCCTGCCCCCCCCCTTTGGATGGTAGCAATGGATCACTTGCATGTGGTGTTTGGTGCCTTGCATGAAGCTCACATGCAAAGGCAAGTTCCAGTCTGCATGCTGCTTAATGAATGTTTTTTTTCCTTTTCTCTCCCTCCTTGTTATGTGCTTTCAGAAGACAACTATGTGGAAGGTGGGTGCTTTCTACCTTATTTTCCAGAGCTCTTTTCTTCCCCCTTTACCCTTTCTGTTTAGTGTTTTGCCTTCTGCTTAGTGTTTATAATGGTACACCTTATCCTTACAGACGGTAAGTTGATTTTCTTCTTTTCTTCTGAGAATGTTCAGGTTTTAACATGTCAATGGTTTACATTACGTAAAATGCACTAATGAAATTAGGAGAATCTCTGTTTCATTTGGGAAATAATAAGACATTTTCTTGTCAGAAGGCAGCATTATTACACTAATAACTCTAATGACTCAGAAACTAAAAGAGAAATAAAAGAACCCCAAAATGTATTGGTAGGTTGTAATCTCATTAATTGGGTAGCCTGACTCACTGGTTGCTTTTGAGCATTTAGAGTTGGCAAACTTTCAAGATGAGCTAATAATTTATCTTTTTATAGATTGATACAAATGCATTAGTGGCCACAACCCAGCAAGCTCCTCTAGTGTTTGGGCAGTGCCTAGTAGAGATTTTAACTTATTTTTCTCAATCATCAACTTGTAATTATATTATAAATAATAATAGTACTGTAGTAGAAGTAGCAGCAGCAGCAGCTACAACAACCACTGAGCGCACTGTACAGTAATTTAAAAAATAAGGCAGGCCCTCCCTAAAGCTTACTTGTAATTGTGGCATGGAGGGACAGTTGCTAGAGAAAAAACAGAGCCCCTTGTGGACAAACAACAAAATAAAATAAAAGCATGCAGTGGATTCTCTGTGCTAGCTCCATGATTCTTTAAAATAAGGGCTGTGTTAGTGAGGTGAGGTCCATAGTGACAGTGTGATGGGGGGTGGTCTTTTATAGCGGCACCACTTTAATGTAGAGAGAAGCTGGTTCCTTTTCGTTCCCTTGGAAAAAAAACAAACTAATGATAGTTGGAATTCTGAAATTATTGGCAAAATTTCACAAAATTCAAAGTGGGACTGTTCAGTTGCCATTCATTAAACAAATTGGCACAGAACAACATAACAACATGGCACAGCCCTAAATAACACTGCTAAGCATTAGATTGCTCCATCATTAGAAGCGTCAACAGCTTCTTTCTTTTTAATATTAGACTCTGTTGCTTTCTGCATAACAGTGGTGTAGACCCCCCAAGGTCTGATTGATCACACTCTTTTGTGTAAGCTTCTTCACTAATATAACAGAAAGAGAGGATGTGTGCAATAAATGTCCTTGAGTAAGCCGTCCAAACCTCACAACCAACAAATAATCCTGTCTAGTCAGAGTGTCGGTAAGTACATTGGTTAGTTGCTGTGGGTGAATGTGGGTTTTCTAACATCTTATGGAAAGCACAGTATGTTCATGCATTGATTGTTGGCTCTGATGTTCATGGGAATCCAATGATGCCCCTTCCTATTTGTAACCCACTAAGGTGAACACAGTTAATAGCCATGTATTGTTTCAAATCATATTCACTCCTATCTAGAGGTGGATTTCTTGAGAAAAAAATTATTGCAATGTATTCTGGAGGAGACATATGGTTTAAAGTGCATTTAAAGGATTTAATAAAAGGGAGTATCTTCTGAGAATCCAATACTGCTAACATGAAAGTGCACCGTGAGTCAGAACTTCAGCCAACCTGTATCAGTTGGCCTTTGCTGCACTCTGTGGAACCACTTTAACAGCAGAAAAGAATTTGTCCTGTTAAGCAAGCATTTCCTTTACTAAATTAACTCTAGGGAAAACAAGATAGACATAAGCTGCATTGGCACATGGACTGCACAATAGCATGTGAAAGCTGACCCTTAATATGTACATAGATTTCTACTTACATTAATTTCTTAGGGCTCATTCACGTGACCCATTTTTGACCTGATGTTCACCCCAGAAGAACATTTGATTTAGGGAAAGCTGCACATGTTGTGACCCACCAAACTGAACAGAGCCCACTAGGCAGGCATCAGCTTGCTACACCTCCTGTTTTGATTGGCTGCTATTGTGGGGCTTCAAAAAACACAGCCATGTTGAAGCATCTACCAGGTCACAATATGTGTTGGTACTTGGTAGGCTGCAGTGGCTTGGTGGATCACAAGTTGTGCATGTCTGAGCTAGGGTGTGTTTGCGCTAGTTGTTTATCAGGGACCATTTATTATGTGACCCCAGGCACCACAGTGTTTCAGCATCTGTTCTGCACTAATCCTAGTCTATACATTTTACTGCAGATGCAGTTTTCTGTATGTAGATGGAGTAGTGGTGATTGCAAAAGCAGTGCAGCCCATGCAGTCTGCAAATTAGCAATTCTCCAATGGTATATAATTCCTTCTGTTACAGAAACAGTTTCTTAGTTTCTGCCTTTTCCTTCCATCCTTCTATAATGTAAGAGCCACAATCAGGATGAGAAGATGCAGTCTTAGCAAAATATAATTGTTCTGACTTGTAAGGACTTAATCCAGATGTATCCTATATTTATTTAGTTAGAACATGGCAGCAGCACGAACATCAAGTTTTAACTGCCATACATAAGAACATTTAATGAACGAGCTGCGTCAGAGCATTTTGCAGGAAAAAAAATACATCTACCTAGATATATAAAAGAGAATATGTAGATAAATGTATGGTAGTTTGTAAATTGGCACACATTTCAGCATGCACAGGACTCATTGCCATTAGTAGACATGGCATTTCAGCCCTGGACCAAAATCAGACCTGCAGGTTCATCTTCTTGAATTTTTGTCATACTTCAAAACACAACTTTTGCTCTGCATGTAATTTGTCACCTGGAATCCCAAGTGCCATACGTGGCATTCTGCTTGCACAAGGCATCTTTTCAGCTCTTCCTTCCACCAGCTTTCTCCCTGGCTCCTAAAAGCTGATCAGAGTTGGAAGGTACCCACCGTGGAATGGTATCCATGGACCATGATGAGGAATGAGTTGTTGCGGGTGGGATGAGCCATCTCCCTCCCATGATAGCTCATGACAGTGCTTTATGCTTACACATGAGGGGAGTGGATATCAGCCAAAATGTCCTTTTCTTTATCTCCAGTTCCACTAACCCATTCTGTACACCTTCCTTAATTATTTTCACCCAGTACACAGCCAAAATAAGAAGACAGAAGCGTTCAGGCTACACAAAAGAGCAGCATTCCCTGGCAGAGGGGTCGCTACGGTGGGGGCGGTACTGTAAGTTTTGCGCCGTCCTAGTCCCCGTTTACAACCCGGTACGAGGTGGCCCCACCCTTTTACCATTGGAGCCATTCAGTGCGGCAAAGGCAACGGGAAGGAGACTCCCTGCCCGTTGCCTTCACCGCACTGAATGGCTCCAACGGCAAAAGGGCGGGGCCACCTCATAACGGGTTGTAAACGGGGACTAGGACGGCGCAAAACTTACAGTACCACCCCCACTGTAGCGACGCCTCTGTTCCCTGGGGGCATAATGTTTTCTAATTCACAAAGAAAAAGCATGTTTTAAGAATGCATCTATGAGTACTTATAGAAGTAGCGTATATGTATGAAATCAACACCACTGTTAGCTATTCTCTTTGAAAATGTAAATGATTCCTAGAGTAATAATTTTCTTTACTGCATTAATGATTCCAGTCCTTGGCTCCCTGTAGGCTTTTTTAATCCACAAACTAATATTAAGTATCATTAAATCCATTTGTTAGCTTTTTATGTATTAGGGACTTCACTTTTAAAAGGGGAGTACCGTATAAGTAACTTTAATGTCTCATACAATAATCACTAGCTCAGTAAAAGGCATGCTTAACACTCTGCTGCTGTCAATGTGACAAGCAATAAATAAACAGAAAAAGAAAAAGAAAAGAAAAAACACATTTAAGGTACTGGACCTGAAACACTGAAAATCTATCTCATACAAAATGAAAGGAGTGTATGTGGCAGGGTTTGGTAAACTTTGCTATTCGTTTATTACTGCAATAAAGGATGCAATCCTGTACACACTTTCCTGGGAGTAAGCCCCATTAAACACCATGGAACTTACTTCTGAGTAGACATGCATAGCTTTGCTCTGTAAGTCCCATTGATCATAGTCTCGGAAGTGGGATTTACCACTTCTGGGCTGCATGAAATATTTGTAAATAACAGGCCATCCATACCAGGTCCTTCCTTTTGATCTCACCACGTTCCTCTTTTTATAGTGCAAACATGTGCTTATCTACACAGAAATCAGCCCCATAGGCTTTAGTGGGACTTGTTCCCAAACAAGTGTGTATAGTATTGCAACTCTGGTCTCAGATATGTGAATCAAAGTGAGGAAGTTGGGGCTGAAAAAATGGTCACCATCATATGGTCACCATCACATTTGGATGAACTTTTGACTTCAGCACTCTGATCAATTTATGTCTTCATCTCATTCTCTCCAAAATCTGGTGCAAAGCAGTGTTGAGCACAATTTTAATAAAGCATGGTTTACTAAAACAGAGGCCAAAGTAAGATTCCTATACTGTACTATTCTTCTGGTTAATACGGGGTTACCTTCAATGCAGAAGATACTTTGTGCAATGGAAATGTATCATGCTGTTTAAAACCTTGTTTCTTTAAATGATTAATAATGTGAGGTGATGCATTGGGAATGTGGACTCTCGACAACATTTGAAATTCCTCTTTCTTTAGGATTACTTGTTATATGTCTTACATGTGCGCCTAATTTTCTTTGTGACTTAGAAATCTCAAGATATTATTTAGGAACCTTACCTACCAATGAAAACCAGCATATTCTATTGCACACCTTCTTTGTGTGAACAGAGCTTAACCAATGAAAACATCATGGGGTTGCATACAAACAGTAGCATACTTCCTGAAAATCTCCAAGTGAAGTATACTGTAAATACCGAAACAGCTGTCTCTGACTACCACCAAAAACAAGTCTTTTTTAAATGCCATAAGCATTTGTTATAAAATTAAATGCAAAATCTGAAAATTTATTCACGGAGATAAAAATGAAATGTCTCCAATTTGTTTTTGAGGAAAGTGCATCTATTATTTTGCTGTTATTTGGCTATTTTTTTTTTAAATAGTGCTTTGGAGAACTTGCTTGGCATAGATTGTATGATTAAAATTGCAGGAATCTGACCAAAAATGCAGTTCATTAGAGAAGTGATTTCGGCCTCAATGTGCTTAAAGTGCAATCCATTTTAAATTGGAGAAAGTGCTTTCTACCAAAAAGAGCTTTTCAATTACAACTAATGTTGTTATTTTCTTGCGTCCAATGGATTGCTAATAACTTGCCGGCTCACAAACAGACTTTCTGCTCTCACGTTTCACACAAACAAGGAGACATCCCTTGCATAATCATTTCAATGTGACCAAGGAATTATTTTATTTAATTATTTGAAATGCTCATTTTCAACGAGGGGAAAAAGATCAGACCCAGCCCATTCTTCAGGTGGACAGTATTCCAGGTTTGGAAGGAAAAAAAAAGAAATCAATTTTGCAGCAAAAGGACAAGGAGTCCTCTTAGTGAAATGATATGATCAAAATGCTGACAAGATGAGATGAAATATTCCAGGAATTTGTTGAGCTTGAAATCATTTTCTTATTTTTTTTGTCCTCAGCCCAACTTTAATGCCTAGAGAAGAAACCATACAGTGCATACACTAAAACTCTGTGTTAGAATAGCAACCCAATTACCTTTTGCCCCACTCCTGCCCCCCCCCAAGCATTCCAACCAGTGGTTGAAAAATGCTCTTTTAATTTTCCTCTGTAATACAAACATCTCACAGGAGACAGTTGCCTGTTGCAAAAACCATTTTTGTCACTGTGATGATACCACCTTCCCATGCACCCTTGTTCATTGCTGACTGTGCT
Organism: Plestiodon gilberti rubricaudatus; assembly: GCA_026170595.1. Classification (NCBI taxonomy): domain Eukaryota; kingdom Metazoa; phylum Chordata; class Lepidosauria; order Squamata; family Scincidae; genus Plestiodon; species Plestiodon gilberti. The sequence continues at coordinate 12,016,485 of JANXHW010000001.1, forward strand.
CTTGTTTCCCTTTAAGGTCTGGCGCACTTGATGATGGGCGACCAAGGTATGGGTTCTGCTCCTTTTCCACTCTGCTTTCATTGTTTTTGGTTTTTTTTTTCTTGTTCTGTAGCTGCTTTGAAATTCATCACAGCAAACGATGGCCAAATGCTTGTGAGCTGTCTCAGGCTGCAAATAAGCACATAATTAGCCACATCTTTCTTTTCTGGTGTGTATGTGTGTGTGTGTATGTACGTATATAAAACAGCTCTATCTATCTCTCTATCTACTGTTTTCTTTAATTTGTTCCTCAAATCTTTTGTTTTCTTCCTTTTCAACTGTCTTCCCTACCCTACTTGCAATACAATAACTGTTTAAAAAAAGGGGGGGGGAAGTGAAAGAGAACCTGACTGGGAAATTTTCATGTGTCTAAGCACAATAATAAGCACAAAGGAAGCGTGCTCCCAGATAGATTGTGAGAAAGGCTTGAGTTTGTACCTAGCGAAAGAGTCCTGCTTTGCATTAATGCATGGCTGTTTGGAAAATGCAGAAAGCACTTGCTCCTGGCTTCTGGAATGCCAAGAATACAGTTTTGCAACATGTTGAAATAAGTGGTGTTTCCTCATTGTCCTTTGCAGCCCCCTTCCCCTTAGTCAGTGTTCATGTCATTTCTGTGTCTCTCGTTTGAAAATGAAGCATGAGTTACTTCTGTGTTCTTCTGCATGTACATGAAGGTTGAAAAGCAACAGTTCTAAACGACGACGTCAACTGCATTTCCATTTGTCTACCAATACAGTACTTACTTCATGCTTTGTCCCTTTTCATGTTTCGGATGTGACGGCATTTACATTTACACACACATGACTCTTACTGTTGTTTCTCTTCTTTGTTCTCTTTTTTGTCTGGCGATGCTTTCTTCATGGAACCATTTCATCAAATCCATAGGTAAAAGTAAAGGTATTACATGACTTCCTTCCTTCCTCTCTTTCTTTTGAATGCCATCTATATACTTTAAAGTCTGTCTGAGTGACATAAATGTATGTATTTAGTGTTGATGCACTGTGGTGATGGGAGGTAGGTATGTTTTTTATAGTGAAATATTACATGGAGTGCAAGGTAAGGAAAGAATAAGACCCTTCCACTCAAAAGCTGACTTTCAATTTGAAGGTGGTTCTTCTAATTTTAAACATTTTAAATCTTTGCATCAAAATAACTTCATGAACCGTGCAATCCTGCTTAAGTATAGGCCGGCGGAGCTCCTGCCCTGCCAGCCTATGGTGTCGCAAAGGTGCAGTATGTATGGCACATTTGCGGCACCTCAAGAGTAAGCAGCGCCGGTGTGGAGGCCAGAGCCGCTCACTCTGCCACCTACCTGGACCTGTGCTGGCCGATCCAGGTGAGTGTTGCGTGGGGTCGGCCCAGGGGCGTGGGGAGGGCGAGGAAGGGGACCATTGCCAGCCCGGCCTGGGAGGGGGCAGGGATATCGGCACTGGGTTGCGCCGATATCCAACGCCCCTTCCCAGGCCAGGCTGGCCTTACACAGCCTCCCTGGATGCATGCCAACTAATGATCTGGCGTGCATCTGAGGAGACCCATTGGGGCCTCCAGCGCTTACACCGGGGGAAGGGGATGAACGTCCCCTTCCACTGAGGTGAGCCCAGGCCGCACCGGCGTGGCCCGCATCTCGACTAGGATGCAGCGGCCGGTCCTTCAGGCATCTTAGGCAGGATCAGGCTGTAATGCTCTTTATCATCACAAATGGTACTAGACACTGTTTAGAACATATGGGTGGCATATTCCTTTTCCAATAAATTTTAAAATCTAAATATCATGCATGGAACAAAAGGTGAAAGGAGAAGACTGAACTTGGCATAGGCAAGGGTTAACCAGTTGAGGCTGAGAGCTTGGATGAGGCGAAGCTATGATATAGTCTTGGAAAGCCTTTGCAGAAGAAATACATTTTGTTGAGAGAGTCAAAGGAGGAGGAATGGGGGTGGGTGGAAATGACTTGATGGAGAGGGATGGGGAGGCTTTTCCAGGATTAAGGGAACAGCATGGAAGAAGGCTCGGAGCCAGGCGTTGGAGAAAGGAAGCTGAACTCAAATCACCTTCTGAGGTATGGATTCTATTCTCAATGCCTGGCAAAATGTAAACTGAAAACCGTCAGAGGCTTCGTCAAGCAGGATCTCACCAGATAGTGACAGAATCTTGGTCCAGGGCCCAGCTGCTGTGATGTGTAAGTCTTTGTACAAGCTGAGCTGATTTCTGCTACAGAACCTTTGGAATACTTTCATTTGTGAGATTTCCCACATAACTTGTTAGCTTTTTGTGTGCCCGAAACATAAAGTTTGGCTATATTTTTTCCCAGTTGATTCCTTGATTTCTTTTTTAACCCTTGATGTTGAGAATAAATAAAACAAGTTCTCCATTGCAGCATCACTTGGTAAGTTTGCAACCGCATGAGTATATTTGTATAATTAAAACAAAAAACGGTGCATACAACTAAGTGAAGCCTTTTTAAGCCCACTTATTTTAATGAGAAGATGAAATGCATACTCTGTTCTAGCTTTTTGGAATTAGTGGGACTTAAAAGTGCTGGTTTTGGCTTAGCATGCCAAGATGCATAACATATCTATAGTTTTAATTTCACTTTACTTTTCTAGAAGGAAAAGAAATTACAATTGGGGGCAGGATCACTCAAGCAGCTTTTATATTCTATATCATGTTCTATAGAAGAACATTTCTCTCTCATTCAGCAATGAGTGGCTATTGTAGATTTTTTGAGATTGTGTTACAACAATACCTTGACTTTCATCCACTTGACTTTCATCGCTTTGCTCTTTCAGCCATTTTCAATTATAACCACATTTCAAATTTCGTCCACGTACTTTCCTCTTGTCCAACTTTCATCCAACTTTCCATGACTTTTGTCAACATTCTTATGTTTATTTTTCTTTTATTTCTGTTTATTTAGGTTTCGCACGCATTCACATATAGTTAGCCATTTATGTTTTTTGCCGGCCAAAATAAATTTGCAAGCTAAATAAGGCTATGCTTTGACATTCATCCATTTTTTACTTTCGTCCCTAAACAAACGAAAGTGCAAGGTATTACTGTACTTTAGTTCTTTGAAATGTCAGTGTCATACAGTCAGTATGATAGCTAAATATACCTACTGAGTGTGCATGCATGTATATTCTTTGAGTACTACTAAATACTTAGATATCGGTGTTACCTAATGAAATGTTATTGAGGTTTAAACGTCACTGTTGAATAAACTGTAATAAATAAAATGAATAGAAATCTAAAACAAAACAAAACTAATCACATCCATATTGCGAATGTGGAATGTGTTTCTCAACACTTCAGAAACACTTTTCCCTTTCAGAAAGTGTATTTATGATATCATATTCCATGTTTTGTACATGCAGTAGTTGTAAAGACTATCGGCATGATCCAGCAAAAGTGAAATCTCCAATTTCAATAGGAGAGGGATAGTCATGTGCTTAAACTTCCTGCTTCAACATGTGGTTTACTTAGGCTGAATTGTGCTTGTAAGTTCACAGAATGAATTTATCATATGCAAGTATTTTTATGCAATATTTGTCTGACTGCATATCTCATATAACAGGGCATGTGAATGCTTAATGAATTTTATCTATAGATTGCAGAAAAAAAGGATCATGTCCTGATGTCTAGCTGGATTAATTACTTGAACTCATATGTACAGGAAATGTCAGGTTGCAAGTTATATGGAGAAATAATATATATAATATACAGTATTTATATACCGCCTTTCTGGTCATTGGATTTCTCCTTTGTGTCAAATTCAGATACAAATCTCAATCTAATCCAGCTGCATACTTTCCAATTTGACTGGGCTAGTTTTCTGACTTTGTTTGCTCCCTTTATGTTCATTACTTTGATGTGAGAATACTGAGAACGAAGATGTACAATGCAGATAATTATTGACAATTTATTCTCCAAATATTGCATACCAATTTCCACTGCAAATGGAATGAAAAATGGGGGTGTAAATGTGTGGCATACATGATACTGCTGTATTATGTAGCTGTACTGAATTAGGCTTTTTTAAATGGACTGTCATTGATTTCAGCCAACCAGTGTTGACTTACACTGCTTAAGAACTGGTCTGCATAAACTTGATATATATTTTTAATGTCCTTCAGGTTCATTTTGCCCTTATTCTGTTATCGTAATCTGCTTGAAAACATTGTGCTGTGAACGTTTCAACATCTCTCTCACTCACTCACTCACTCACTCACTCACTCACTCACTCACACACACACACACACACACACACACACACACACACACACACACACACACACACACACACACACACTTGATTAGTCAGAATTTGATGACTCTTGGCCAAATGTGTGAGCTATCTCCATTGAAATGTATCATTGGAATTGAATCTTCCGTGCACTGCGCCAACACAGCTGTTTATAAGTCATACAAAACACTCATGTAACAATGTAGAATGCTTTATGATTAGGCTGCTATTGATACTGACTTCCCTGGGTAACTTTGCATTATGCTGTCATTGTTCTAAAGCAGGGGCGGGGAACCTTTTCCCTGGCGAGGGCCGTTTTAAATATTAGAAATTTGCTTGAGGGCCGCCATTTTTATTTATTTATTTAATTTTTGCCCCCCCCATCGGCCTCCGGAGGCTCCGCGCTCACCGTCCGAAGCCGCCGCCGGGTCCGTGCGTCACCTCCAGCGTACCATGCCGAAGAGGGCAAGAGCTTGCCCTCATCGGCGTGGTATGCATGTGCGAAATGGCCAACGGCCTGGTGAGAAGGGGTCGAGGCGGTGGCCGGGGAGGACATGCAAAGGCCCTCTCCCGGCCTCTGGAGGTGACGCGCGGACCCGGCGGAGCCTCCAGGGGGCAGTTGGGCCGTCTCCCGGCAATCTATCCGGGGGCCGGACCGGATGGCCTTGGGGGCCTGATCCGGCCCTGGGGCCGGAGGTTCCCCACCGCTGTTCTAAAGACTAATGTTAAGACTGACGTATCAGTCCTACCATGCAGAGTTGTGTGAACCACTCTGGTTTTTTTTTAACCTGATATAACATTAGGCTAGAACATTAGACACATGCAACTGAGGAATTATCTAGTTTCATGAAATCAGTGTGTGAATTTCAACACACACACACACACACACACACACACACACACACACACCCTGTTAGTTACTTGATTTGTTTCTATCTTGCATGACTACTCTGAAAACAGGCTGTCAAAACAGTTCATAACAATAATCCATAACATACAGTAAAACTCATCAAAAATTCAACACAAAAAGTGCAGTTAAGAACAGAATACAAATTGAACTTGTTGCCCTCTTAGAGCTGCTAGGCCACAATGTCGCAGTGACGGAAGAAACCGCAGCTAGCAAATTTCCATTCTCTGCAGCTCTTGAAGTTACAGCAGCCCAGTCAATGTCTTCATTCTTGACACACAGTCTCCAGCCTTCAAAACATCTGCTGCCTGCCCACTTCCGTTCCTTGCTTTCAATAATATATAGCTCCTCCTATCCCACATAGGAAGGTTGTGCTCCAATCCTGATTCTGGTTGGAGCCTCCTCATAGAGTTATACAACTCTATGTGTCCATCACTAATTGTTTTTTTTCAATTGGTCCCAGTGCCTTTTGTCCCAGTGCCTTTATCCAGCCTGTTTCTTCCAGGAAAGGGAGTTCTCAACCTTTGGAGGGCCGGGTACCCCCTATCACAGTTCAATTTTCTGAAGTACCCCCTACTAATTAATTGGTAATTAATTGGATTAATCAATTAATTAGCTAATTAATCATTAAATAAAAAGTACTAAAATAATTTTAAATGTGAAAAAATGTCTTACTTGCGTGTGTGTGTGTGTGTGTGTGTGTGTGTGTGTGAGTGTGAGTGAGTGAGTGTGGCAGGCAGGCAGGCAGGCAGGCAGACAGACGGGATTGCATTTAAGTTCTAATTAACAAGTGATTAACTACTGATTGATGCTGATAAGGGGCAGGCTCTGGCGTACCCCCTGCCATTGGTCCGCGTACCCCTAGGGGTACTTGCACCAGCGTCACAAGGACGCGTGCCGCCCCAAGGCGGGGAGGACGTGTGTCACCCTAATGCCCCCACCCATCCCTAAGTATTAATCATTAAGTAATCACCCAGGGGGTAGCATCTAGTCCCATAACATCCCCTTACTGACCAACCAATGTAAACTAGCCAAACTCCCAACTGAGTACCATGGTCACTATTTCTCACTCTCATGTGTCAAAAGATTATTGAGTTTCCCACAGTGAACACTTGCAGCAGAGTCCACAGCTGCCGCATGCAGAAAAATCACAATTTAGTTGAGCAAGCAGCCAGTAACTCAATTCCTTGAGCAAGTCACCAACCTTGAGCATGGTCAACCTCATCTACACTCCTCCCCCAGACTCCGTACCATGCACTACACTGGCTCCTCCAGATCAAACAGAGGGGACAAAGTTCCCTGCCTGTATAATTTGTGGTAGGATGTGGGAGGCCGCAGACAGAGCAGGTGTGTGCAAAACAGCACACCCTATGGGATCAACTGGTCTTTTCATTGTAATCCCAGCAGACCAGGCAGAACACACTGCCTGGCTGTCAACTGCCTTACCCCAACTGAATGGGTAATGAAATGACTGCTATCAGATCTGTCATCCATTATATGCCTGGCAGGTGTCATCATTTGCATCCACAACACACCCTGCTGTTTCTGTCAGCCTGGGTCAAATGCAGCTCTCATGTGAAACTGTTCATTATAGACCAGTCACAGAGTGCCGGCATAGGGAACCCTATGGCAGTGGTTCCCAAACTTACCTGGTTCATGGCCTTGCTCCCTGACCCCCACAGTCACTTCTTTCCAGCTCTCCTGGGCACCGCCATTTTGGATCACACAAAAACTTGCAAGATCCAAGATGGCAGTGCTAAAATCCCACGAGATCTCGTGAGATCCAAGATGGTAGCACTGAAAGCTTGCAAGATTTGGGCACTACCATCTTGGATCTCACAATATCTTGCACGATTTGGGTGCCGCCATCTTGGATCTCATGAGATCTCACAGGATTTGGGTGTCACCATCTTGGATCTCGCAAGATTTTGTGTGATCCAAAATGGCAGCACCCAGGAGAGCCAGGAAGAAGAGGCTGTGGGGGCGCCGTGAGAGCAGGTAGGAGGGGCCACCTGAGACATCCTGCGGCACCCCTGTGAATGCGTCATGACTCATCGCAATGCACTGTTTGGGAACCGCTGCCCTGTGGATTATATCAAGGTATTTAACTAATGCTGGCACCTTGGCAAGGTGAACCTGCGACGTGGCACCCAAATAAATGAGGTAACTGGGGAGCCTGTTATTCCAGTCCCTGTCAATTGGTCTCTTCCTGACAGTCCCCTGGTCATACTCTGGCTCCTCAAACCTCTGTATGAATTCACATTTATGATGGAAATATATGGATTTGTGTAACCTTCTCCATCGCCATAGTTTTTCCTTTACAGCAGGTATGAGATGCCCACAGAGAGGTTAACCAGTCTCCCCATAGGGCTGATTTTGATTCTTGCACGGAAACTGTCATGGCCAGCAATTATTGACAAAGATTTAGGAAAAACGGGCATCATAGCCATGTATTTTTAAAAAATAAAGACTTGAATAAAACAAATTAGAAAGACTGCTTGTATTCTGTTTCAACAAGGCAGGCAAAAAAATCCATTAAAATCCGAAGTCCGATATTGTTAACACTCCAACGTTTCGTTTCCAAATCCCGGAAACATCGTCTAGGGAACAATCTAAAAGATTGAAGGATGTTATAATCAAAAGGCAGCCCTGACTGCTATATACCCAAAAGCTGTTGCTGTTGCACTGTCTTTCTATTATTATTATTATTATTATTATTATTATTATTATTATTATTATTATTAGTCTTCCTGTTTTTTTTAATAAACTACAAATCACACACACACTCACTCACTCACTCACTCACACACACACACACACACGGTTCACATATATTTATTATATCATCAAACCTGCTGGAGGCAAAATCTCAATGTGAGTGGAGGTGCTTGTCAAAATTTCATGAAAAACCACTTTAAATCCTTTTCTGGTCACTCATCCACCTGGAAACCAGAAAAGACACTGCTCAGCTATAAAAAGCTACACGTTAAGCAAAAGGCCAAGCCACAATCCCAGCTGTCCTTGTTGGTTGCAATATTCAGTCCTTGCTTACTTACTGTCCTTCCTATTTATATTCAGTTACTTCAATTATTATTTTACTATTTCATGCTTTGTTGTTGTTGTGGTGGTGGTGGTGGTGGTTGTGTGGTGACAGAGAAGGGGGGCAGGTACCCACCCAACAAGGGAGGGCACAAAATACCCCTAGATACTTCCAAATACAGGTATGTCCATAATTGTTAAGGTGCCGTTACATTAGCTACTTAAAAAATAATAATAATAATCTGTGAGCCTGCCAAGTACCATGACAGCGAATGTGCCAAAGGGAATAGGGTGTGGAGACAAGCAGAATGGAGGGTCAGGAAAAAAAACTCCTGCGTAGGCCTGTTAGCCTCCAAAGGCCAAACAAGGTCTGCAGCCATGAACCAACCTACCACTAGCAACCTCTCACAGCCCTGATAACCTTTTATTACAGGGGTGGCCAAACTTACTTAATGTAAGAGCCACATACGGTACAATAAACTTCAGATGTTTGAGAGCTATAAGAGATATGTTTGAGAGTCGTGATATTTAAGAAGCATTTAAATTCTTATGTATATTTACTTACTATGAACATTAAACTTATGTTTTAATCCATTGGACTCAGTTTATACCTGCTCAATAATTATAAAGCTTGAAAATTTCTTATTTACCTTTTATATTAATTGTGATGCAAGAAGGAGCTCAGACAACATATTTCTAAGAGTACCTTATCAGCGTATAACACACACAGGTGTATAACACGCACCTCAATTTTAAGAAGGAAGTTTGAGTACTTGAATTTTCCCGCTCACCATCAACTCTTCCCAGCTTGCCTCGCGCTCCACTGATGATCAGAAAGGCGCTCAGGAGCCGAGTGCCTTTGCCGCCGCACCATTTTGCCCCTTCTGCTCAGTGCTCTCTTCCTGAACCTGAGAACTCGCCCCAGAATGCCCCGCACTCCAGCTGACGATCACGCTTAGGAGCCGAGTGCCTTTGTGCTTGTCAGCGAGGGTGGGTGGGGCACGCTGGGGAGAGTTCGTCTGCTGAAGTGCCGGCCCTGCCCGCAGCTGAACGTGGCTGCAAGCTCTCTGGAACGTCCGAGTGACGTAGGTGCTTCTGAGTGGGGGCAGTCCCGATGGACTGTGATGCAGCCAGCCCGAGGGACGAAGAGTGGTGGTGGCAAGCGGCAGCAGCAGCAACAACAACACAGTAAGCGGCCAAGCGCCATGGAAAAGGTTAAAACAACCGCTGGGGGGCCTCAGGAGGCAGCTTCGGCGTATAACATGCACCTAGTATTTCAGGCCAATATTTTAAGAGAAAAACGTATGTGTAATACGCCGATAAATACGGTATTTTTCCATATTTCATATTCCACACATTATATGTCAAAGAGCCGCATGTGGCTCAGAAGCCGCAGTTTGGCCACCGCTGCTTTATTAGATATTTACATTTGTCCTTTTCTTTTAAGCTCTGCAATTTTCCAACTGGTACAAGCTGCAACAACAATCCACCGATGACCTTCCCCTAACGCCTTGCTCTAGCTGAAAGAGGAGAGGATAGAGAAGTGGCCATTAATGCTGCTTAACCTCTGCCCTCATTTCTCTGGCAGCTCTCCCCTTGCTTGCCCAAGTGCCATGTGAGAGTGGGGCAAGTTGCCAACCACATCAAGTCCAATCCAATCCAATCACCTTTATTAGGCATGTACAAATATTGCAACCAACATGACCACATTAAACAACCGTGCCAGGTCAAACAAATAAAACCAATAAAATAAAATATTCCAACAAGAACCCCCCCCCCAATATACAATATACAAGTATAAATAAAAGAAAAACAGCTATTAGATCATGTAGAATTTCCACAAGGTTTACCAGAGATTATAGATTTACGTCTCACCAAAACTGCATAGAAATATTTTGCTCGTTGTAGGATGGTATGCTTGCAAAATACCACATCAAGTCCTCGTGGTCAACCCCAAATTATTTAAGTATCCACCCTGCAGAAATAAACCTTGGACGCGTCACAACCTTGGACTGTGCAAGTCAAATAGTTTTGTATATTGCTGAGGTGTGGATGTGTTTTAGAAGTACAGTACATATATTAAATGTGACATAATCCTGCAAATAAAGGGAGGGACAAAATGTTGCAACCTTTTTAATAAGCCCTGAAATACAGAAAACTGTTTCTCAAAAGCAAGTCCTACAACTTTTTGTTTTATTGATAGCCATAGAGGTCTCTCTCTCTCTCTCTCTCTCTCTCTCTCTCTCTCTCTCTCTCTCTCTCTCTCTCTCTCTCTCTGCTTCCTGTCCCCCTTGGAATATATCAAACCATTCTTTCTTTTTTCCTTTGCTTTATTAAAAAAAGTCCTAGAGGACTTTTGGAAGTCATCCAGTTCTTCTAACCCTTGTGACTTTCTACCTTAGAATTACCAAGACCAGGAACCTTCTCTCCAAGACCATAAATCATTTAAGTATGTGTGTCATCTCTCCTGTTCTTTTGGAATGAGAATAAGATTTGCTCCATTTTTATTCACTTTTCCAATATGAAAGATACAGAAGGTGTAAGCTGGTATCTTCTGTTGGACTGACTTTTCCTAGAAAAACAGATTGTGCAGGCGTTGAAGTCCTCAGAATCTGATCCAGTGAAAGTTGTCCCAGTTAAGTATCCACTTTATCTACTTTTCAGGAATTCCTCCTCTGGAATCAACACAACAATATTGTTTGTTATGTTATTGTATTATCTTTCAAACCTTTTACATACAAAAATAACATCCATTATATACAGAATATAATCTATTATAAAGTTCTTGAGTTGGAAGAAAGAGGCAAGAACCAGGTCTTCTATTCATGGAGGGGGTGTGAGGCCTGGCTTCTGGGCTTGCCCCTGTGTAATAGCTGCAGATGAAGTTTGGGACCAGTACTGAGGGAATTTCCTCCCCCCAAGTCTGTCTCCTTTGTAAGGTCATCCACCTTCTCTCCAGGGTGAAAGGTTTTGCTCTCAAGTACATGGCAGTATCTAGCACTTGTTTGCATACTATTATATTAATTTGAACTGTTGATTTCTATATTTTTAAATTAGATTTATAATTATGTTGTAAGCCTCTTTCAACTAGTGATAATGTGGAACTTGGCCATGTCAAAGATGTAGTACAGTATATGGTTGGAATCAGCAAGTGGAGGACACAAGGTCAAATCAGGCCGTTCTTTATTACCAGTTGCTCTCCATTCTCCGCTTGCCAATCTAGATGTGAGAGGGGGGTGCATGGAGGGAGTAGTGCTTGTGTCAGTGAGATTCATTGGCAGTCCACTTTTGGGGATGGGATCTGGCTGATACCTTCCATCCCTACCTCAACAGGGTCTTTCTATAAAACTATTTCCTAATAAAGGCTCTAATACATGAATGACGGCCCAATCTAATCAGTGCTGGGCAGCAGTGGAAAGTGCATTCCACTGCCAGCTATTGTTGAAAAAGCACCGTAAAGCATTTTCTGGCAGTGCGCTGAGTATTGCACTGCCAGGATGCCAGCGGGAAGGCTGGAGCCTTCCTACACACATCATTGGCTCTCCCGCCACATGCCGGAGCAGGTAAGTCAATGGGAGAGGCAGGAGGGGAGAGGGCGGAATGGGGCAGGGACGGGGCATAACGGGGGCAGAGAGGCTGCAGGAGGGGGTGGATCCGGTGGCGATGGTGCATGCACCAGATCCCGTCTCCCTTTATTGCAGCTTCCTTACCACTTTTTTCTCCTTAGACTTGCAAAATTGCTAGCCCAGGTCCAAGGAGACCCTATTGCGGAGCGGGAGGCTTACAGAAAGAGGATTTTAAATCCCCTCTAGCCTCTGAAGTCTCCCAATCCCCCCCCCGCCCCCCGGATACAGCATGCCTGTTTTTGGCATGGCTGTACCAGCAGGTGGCGGGGGGAGGATAGGATTGGGCTATATATTTGGTGCTACTAATCAGCAAATTAGCTTGCCCAAAGCATGGGGTCATTGAGATAATTGTCCATTGCATCCCTTCAGAAAACATAGATATTGCTTCATTGGATGCACACCAATTTGTACTAGTGATTGTAAAAGTAAACATGAGTTGAGGTCAGAGCAGGGGGACCATAGTTTTCTGAATCCACTCCAAATTAGAGTTATTATTTATATTGATACAGGTAATATAGGTAGCACTATAGCAAACATCTGGAAAATCTGTTTATCTGGTCTTTCCCTTCTTCATAAAATTATATCCATAGAACCTTTGGATATAATTTTATAATATAATAAAATTATATCCGTGGAACCATGGAGCCACACTAATTACCCACCATGTGATACAAAGGCAAGTCTTCAACAGCGTACCTAGGTGAAATTCTCATGAGGCTGAAGCCAGAAAAACAGGCCAGAGAGGATCTAAAAATATATTTCATAATACTCTTACTAACTAATTTAGTTCACTGATGTAGAGCTCCTCCTATGTCTTGGGTGAAGGGGGGGGAATCTAAAAACTGTAGTTTCACTCATATAGGAATAAATAGCAGAAGTTATCATATAGCAGAAGATCCTATTGTGTATGTAATACCTATGGATTAAAAACACAATACAACACTTATCCTCGTAAGTGCATGAGGAACATGGGCAAATTAGAGGACTACAGCCCAAGCTTTGATTGGTAAACTACAATGCAAATGCATACCTGAATCGTTTTCTTTCTTTCCCATGAGCACACATGGACTACATCACTGTCTCCTGTGTTCTTTCCTTCACCACCTTCCCCTGTCTCACTCCTCTGTGCTATAAAAGGGATGCAGCCACTGCTGCCAGCTAAGTCCGGAGGGAGAAGAGGTTGGCAAGGAGAAATACTCGTCCTCCTCCCTGGGACTGCTCCCTTGCATCCTGAAAAGCCACCAGGGACCATCCTCCTCAGGCAGCTGCCTCTGGACCTTTAGATGCGATTTTTAAAGCCATGCATGCTCTCTGCCTTTTTATGAAAACCCAAGACACAGTCATGACACACACCACCATGGGATGTACCCAATCACCCTGGCAATCAGGTTGTCCAGGCTATTTTACCAGTTATCTGACCAGGGCTATGCAAATGCATGCTCGTCACATGCATGCTACTGGAGCAGGGCAAATGATTTCAAAGTAAAGCATTTCAACACCTTCTTTCCTGATGTGCTTGTAACTCCGAGACTGTACTATATAGGTTTAAAACGAACCCTTTGGATCCAACTTCTTTTTATGTTTCCTGCAGATACAAATGGGCACAGGCCCATTTTTTTCCCTCTCATTTGCAGGCCACCTTTCGATTCTTCCTGTGGCTCTTACTAAACTAACAAGTGAGACGGATTAAAGGACAGGTGATAAACATGCATATCTGGCAGATTTAGCTTCCCCTGAGTTCAGCAGCATTTTATTTTTACCCTCCGGAAACCTGCCCCCAGCAACAGAAGGACTCCTCTTCATAAAGGTGTTTCATCTCCTTTTTCATTATCTCATGGCAACACAGAACATGCTGCCATGTACTGTATATTCTGATATGTCAGGGCCTGTACAACCAGGTCAAATGATAGCATCTAGGATTGTCAACTGGCCAGGAATGAAATGGCCTGATCTTCTTCTGTCTCTTTAACAGAGATTTATAATCTGCAGAAAACAGCTGGTGACACTGTTAATTGTTGCAGATCAAACTGCTGTTAAATGGACAGCTACAGGGTCCAGTTTGAAAACTACTAAGCCTTTCCACATAAACCCACAAGGGCCGTGGTGTAACTCCTGCTTTTGCTTTCTGCCTGAGACTGACAAAATAAATGTTCCACTCATCTTTTTTTTTAAAACCTGGACAGTTTAAGAAGTGAAAGTCTGTAGCAGAATGAGGTAACAGAATTGTAGAGCAGACTGTACAATTTCAGATTTCAGTTTGGATGCTGTTTTTGGATGCTCCCAAATGAAAGTTAAAAAAAAAAAAACCTAGGACAGGGGTGTCAAACATCATGCCTGTGGACCAATGTGGCCCCCAGAAGCTCTTTATCTGGCCCCTGTAATAATTGGGCTCTCCCAGCACTGCCCTTTCAGCAGCATCACTTCGGCCGATGCTCTGCGAGGGACAGAAGGAGAGACGGTAGGAGGCCTTAGAAGGCAAGGAACGCTACAGGGTAAGGGGCAGACCAAGAGGGGTGAGAGGAGATGCTGCCGAGGTGCTAGGAGAGCCCAATTATCATGCACCCTTTCAGCTGCTTCTGCCAAGGTGTCACTTTGCAGACAACCACCCAGCTGCTGAGCTAAAAAAATGATGCCTCTGCAGAACCGGTACTGCTGAAAAGGTGGCCTGCGTGATAATTGGGCTCTCCCATATCATGAAAATATGGTTAAGATTTGCAAATTTTCTCTTCTGTCATTTGCAGCTAATGAGTTTTTCTATATGAGATCAAAGTGTTTATTTCTAGCCATGATCTGCTTAATGATATCACTTCCTGCTTAATGATGTCATTTCTGGCCCTAAGCAGGTGCCATGAAAGTTATTCGGCCCACTATATGCAATGAGTTTGACAGCCCAGCCCTAGGACTTTAGGACAGATTTCTAGCCCAGTTTGTTCCTTATCACGTTTGTTCCTTATCATGCTAGTTTTCTACTTGAATGTAGGAGAGTTTTGGGGGGGCACATGGGCACCGAAGATAGTATTCAACTCTCCCCTGTAGTCTAAAGTGGTACAATCTGTGCTATCATCTCACTACTCTTCCTCGCCATTTTCACTCATTCTCCTGAAAGTGTAGCTTGAGAAGGGGGCAAAACAGGGGAGGGGAGGGTGGGGTGATGGGTAGGCTTACCAGATCTCCAACCCGGACAGAGTGCTAGACCTTTAGGAGAAGGAATGTGAGCAGGTGTAGCTTGTTAACCCTTAGAGCACAATCCTAGGCATGTTTACTCAGAAGCAAGCCCCACTGAACACAATGGGGCTTGCTTCTGAGTAGACATGCCTAGGATTGTGCTGTAAGGTTTAACAAGCTACACCTGCCCACATTCCTTCTCCTAAAGGTTTAGCACTCTGTCCCGGTTGGAGATCTGGTAAGCCTACCCTTACGCCGAGGAGACCTCTAACAGTCTAAATTACTCTGTGGGATGCAGCATATCTGCATCAGCACTGGGGGACTTAGGTAGGATTGGGCTGTTTCATATAAGGCAATCACAGCAGCACAAGGTTTGACTGAGTCAAGTGACAGTACATTAGCATGGACACTGTTCCTCAGATGCGGGTCTGGGGAAGGGGGGTTACAGCACCCTCCAGCCTTCTCTAGTGTTGGCTCAGGTCACAGGCAGGACAGCCGCCTGCACAGCTCGACTAACTACCCTACACTGAGCCTCTTCATCGGCCTGGGATGCGTAGTTATATCCTGGAAGTCTCTCACCTCTGATGCTCGAAGGCCCTGATCCTGCCAGGCATCCCCTCAACTCCAGTTTCCTTGCTCCAGGGTCATCGCTAGGGTGTGGCAGGGGGACGGTCCACCGGGGGTGACGTGCCCACTGTCCCCCTCTCCGGTACGACCCGCTCACCGCTCGCGTCTTCTTCGGTTCACCACTTCTGACTCGGTCAGGGCAAGGCTGAAACCGGCGTTCTTCACATGTGCACAAGGCCGCTTGAAGCCTTGCCCTCAGAAGGGCCGAACGAAGACCCAATTGCATCTTTGTTCAGCCTTTCTGAGGGCAAGGCTTCAAGAAGACGCGAGTGGTGAGCGGGTCGTACCAGGCGGCAGCGGGGGAGAGGGGGGCAGCAGGCGCATCACCCCCTCCCTGCACGTCACCCTGATCAGGATTGGGTCATACGGCACTGTGCGGGAGTGGGGTGGGTGGGAGTGGTGTCATGGGGGTGATGTGCTGACCCTAGTGATGTGCTCCCGCTGGGGGTGACTTGCCTCCTAGTGACATCTCTGCCTTGCTCGAATGCCCTGGTCCTGCAAGGCATTCCCTGGGCTTTTGCTGTCTGGCGGTCAGCTGCTTAGCCACTAGGGTCAAACCTGGCCTTTGGTCACTTCTTGGTGGAGCAAGGGGAGGTAGTTTCATTGGGCTGGCCCTTGCCAAGCATGGCTGTCCCAGCTGCTCACATCATACGACGCCATGTGGGGCGGGACCTGCCTTGCCAGGTGGTCCCATTTCTGCATCAACCACACTGGGCAGCGGATCCTGCCATCGTCCTGGTTTGCCCAGGCCGCCTGGCCTGGGACACTATGTATTTATGGACCTCTAAAGCGTTGTCCCTGAACCCTACCCTCACTCCAAAGTGACCCCTCCTTATCACTGTCTGCTCTGTCAGAATGCCTTCATCAGAATTTGACTCTGAAGCTCCAATAACACAGCAGCAGTTGCACCTCTTGGCAGAGATGAAAATGGAACAAATGCCTTGCAGGAGCTGTTATGTGCTTCTGTTAAAACAGTGATGCTCCTACTAGTCATAACTGAAAATTTGTGTCAAGAGTGGTGGAGAAAGCTACTGTTCAACAAATGTAGAGCTGTTTCTTTATCAGACCTTTTCACGGTTGTGCATATGTAACGTGTGCCTAATAACAATAACCACATGTGTCTTCTTCACAATGGGCAGTATTTGGACTAATGAATTAAAGTATCCTATAGTCGACTGGACTTAATTGTCAGGGGTCACCTTTACCTTTTTATAGTTGATGTAGTAAAGTTTGAGCATTAGTGCAAATTATATTTTAATGTGTCTTATGATGTCTTTCATGAATTGGGAACCAGGGCTAATTCATCAAAGAAAAAAATATGTTTAACAACCCAGTCCTAACTGACCCCCCACCCTCACCATTGCAGCCATGCCAACAGAGCATGGGCAGTCACGGATGTGTCCTAATGGTAATGGAATGAAAGTTCCCTTGCCCTGGGGCCAGCTTCTGCTACCTGAATGGGTCTCCTCTGATATGTGCCAGCCATTTTGCTGTTGTAGGTCTGAGGAGAGTAAGGGAGAGGGAAGAGGAGAGGGAACAGGGATAGGATCCTGATACACACTGGTGCCACTGGAATCCACCCATTGCCTCCCTCATTCCACTCCCTCCTGCCCCCTCCTAGCCCAGGCACTCCCCCGTTCCTCCCCCTCCACACCTCGATCCTCCCATCTCTGGCCCCACCTCCAACTTATCAGCGCTGGCAGTGGATGGCTTCTCCGTTGGTGTGTGGGCACAACCACCAGCCACGTTTGCCGGTGGCCTCATTGCTCACGCCATTGCTATGGCACTTCTTCCAGCAGCCCAGCATTTCTACCAGTTGTTGAATACACGCATGTTCCACTGGCAGATCTTTCAGTTAGGATTGGGATATAAATCCTAGGATTGGGATATAAAAGGATATAGGATTGGGATATAAAAGGATATAAAAATGCTGTGGAAGTAATGTGTGGAAATACCAATGTTGTAGGAATGGTGGGCTTCCCATTTAAAGCTCTTGGCATTCGAGTTCAATAGGACTCTAGTAGTACTTTTTTTTTTTGTTCAGGCACTTCTGTGGGCCTCTGAGATAGTCCCAGGTGTTCTTCATATATTGGCCAAAGAATGATTGTCATCCTCCAAGTCTCTGTTGCAGGTATCCTCTCTACATACAAGATCAAGACTGTGGTTATTGCTAGTGATGGCGATCTCCCACCCCCCATCCCTTTTAAGGTTTGAATTGATCAGCAAACTCATTTCATTGCTATATGGGATGTGTGTCCTCTGACATGATAAATGGAATCTCTCACAGCGTTTTGGACTCCTTTTTTCTTCTCCCTAGGAAAGCATCTTGTCAGCTTTTTACCGAAAGGGAGTAATTTTCACTGAATTTTTTTTCTGATACTTCAAATTGAATTATAGCTCCAAGGGGAATACATCTTTGCTGCCATTAATTTACAGATATATAATTTCTTAAGCTCGGGGGGCTTTTCTCACTGCCCTCCTCATGTTTTTCCCCTAACTTTCTTGTTTTTCTTCTTCCCTCTGAGACAGTGAGCCAAATAACCAAGTTTCATGTTTTGTCCTCTCTCTCTCCAACCTCCAAATGCTACGCCAGCATTGGTCAGTTGTTATTTTTTCAATAGAAACCCTGGGCCTCTCTATGAGTTTGAACAAACTGATTTCACCAGTAACTTGAATTATTAAAATTCTTCATAAATATGTGACGGTTGAAACAGTTTCTTCTCCTCTTGATGTCACAGTTGTCTAAATGCAGGAGAAAAAGGGAAGAGGCAAACAACACAGAGCTATTCTGATAGGTGTCTTTGCTCCATCCTACAATGAAAGAAAATGACCAAAGGCTGATTCATTCATACATGTTTATTACTATGTGACTAACAGCCCAATCCTAACCAACTTTCCAGTGCTGGTGCAGCCACAATAGAGCCCCAAGGTAAGGAAACAAATGTTCCTTGAAAAGACCTCCATGACTCCCCCCCCCACACTGCAGGATGTAGCGCACGCCCTGTTGGCATGGTTGCATTGGTGGTGGAAAGTTAGTTAGGATTGGGCTGTTAGTAGTCCATGACTGATGACTGAAGGCTAGTCTATGTGATGCCTTATCTGTGCCCCTGACTTTAAGGCCAAATATGAAACATTGTTTCAAATATGCTGCCTGATTGTCCATGTTTGATTGGGGTTATGTGTGCAACTCTGCCCCCCCACAGTTGCTGTTCACACACACACACACACACACACACACACACACACACACACACACACACAACTTCAAAGCTACAATAACTGTCACATTGAGTTTCACCCTAAGTTAACATGCAGTTCCCACCTATCAGATGGAGAGTTCCTTCACCAGTGTCCATTGTCCTGGCAGTTGCCTAGAGTTGGGAAGGAAAGAGTATTTTAGGAAGGAAATTGGGAAGGAATCCACATAATATAGGAAAGAGTTGTGTGGTTACTGAGGCTGGACTTTATGACATGGGACTAGAAGCTCACAATAAGGGAATATCTGGGGCATAGATAAGGCAGGGCTGTGTTAGAGGTCGGCTAGGTTGGGCACTGGCCAAAGGCCCAGGCCTACCTGAAGGCCAATCAGGTTGACCCTAATGAGGCTGCAGCAGCATGTTTCTGGGCAGCAATTGGCAGAGAGCTCTCCTTTATATCACCACCACCATCTGCTGTGACTAATGTTTCCCTCTCCCATCACCCCATAAGCATCTCTGTGGCTTATTGGCTGATGGAGGGGAAGCAGCATTTGCAGTGGTCCATCCTTTTTATGTCAATACCATTCAAGAGTTCCCAGATGCTCCACCCCATTACAGTGAAGCAGTAATGCCACTAGCTCTCCTGGCGCCTGGTCCAAGGGGGCGGGGCCTAAGTGACATGACGTCGTCACCCAGCGCGACAACGAACACGCCCCCTGCCGGTTTCGGCACCTTTTTGGAGCTGAACGAACTCCAGGGAGGGTAGGAGGGCTGAACCATCGTGCAGGTAAGTACCCCCCCAACGCTGACTGCGCCCCCGCCCCATATGGTTCATGGGATCACGAAGGGCCGGACACGACTTAACGACTGAACAACAACAATGTTCCCTTTGTCTCATTCTCAGTTCATGGCTCCTCAAACAATTTGATATGGAGCAGCTATTATTTCAGGGGTGGCCAACCTTTGAACATTAATGCTCCTGAACCTTTAATGGTTGTCTAGGTGAGGGCATTTCAGCAGGTGCAGCTGCTTTAGCAGCACCATCAGCAATGGCAGCTGCTGAGATTCTGTCTTCTATACAACTCTTTGCCACAGAGGCCCTAATGGTGGAAGGTTGGCCACCCCTGTATTAGATTTTTTAAAATTATATAATTGGTCAGACTTTCCTAAATGTAACCAATGCTAGTACACTGCTGGGATTGATGATAAGCCGTATAAAACCATCACCACTTATTTCTTTTCTGCTTTTGAATCTAGAATTGGTAACCTATAATAAGTGTCAGCCCTAACAGTGTCTACACAGTAGCGTTTGACTGCTAGTCATGATGACTATGCACTAGCTCCAGGTTCACAGGCAGAATGTCTCTGAATACCAGTTGCACAGGAACAACAGTGGGAGAGGGTTAAGTCTTCATCTCTTGCTTATAGCTTCCCAGAGGCATTTGTTTGGTCTCTGTAAAGAAACAGGTGTTCTGTTGCTAGGTATGTACAGGAACTCCCAGAGAAATGTTCCTTACCTTATAGAAACCCATTTGGCTTCCCTTAAATTTTCTTGAATGTTTCTCAATAGGAGGAAATTCATTGTTATTTTATTTTCCGCCAATTCCGCTTTTAACACAATGTTGCAACTGTGTACAATGAGCACATGGAAAGGAGAGAGAATCATATTCATTGATCCCTATCCTTGCTGTTTTTATTAATTGTGCCTCTGTACACAAAGCCCATACACCTGTAGGTTCTCTCCCTGAGGCTGGAACTCTGTATTTTCCAGGCTCTTAGATTGTGTGTACAGAGCCAGTGCACATAGAATTTGTATGCATTTAGTGACTGCACATAGCAGCACAACTTAACATGTGGAAGTCAGAGGCTGGATAGTGTTCATGATTCCACTTCTCCATGTGTTCATTGTACACAGTTGGAAGACAAGGGCTAATCATGTTCATGGCTTAAAACAGAATTCCATGAAGTGATCAAAATATGACTTCCATAATACATTTTCAGCCCAATCCTAACCCTCCTGCCATTGCAGCAGCACCAACAAAGTGTCTGCAGCATCCTGTGTATATGTGTGTGTGTGTGGGGGGGGGGGATAGTCCCGGAAGCCTCCTTAAGATAAGGGAAATTTTGTTCCCTTACCTTCAACTAGGCCTCTACTGCCCCAATAGGTCTCCTTGGATCTGTGTCAGCCATTTTGCTAGTACAGAACTGAGGAACGTAAGGGAGAGGGGATGGGGGGAAGGAATGGGTATAGGATCCCGGTGCATGATGGCGCTGCTGGTATCCACCCCATCCATCCCCTGTTCTGGCTCCTGCCCACCCCCTCCCTGCCCAGAAATTCCCCCATTCCTCCCCACACTGTTCTTCCTCATCGCCCACCTCCAGTGACAGTTTACCTGCATCAGTGCAGGCCGCCCTCTGTGCAGTGGCGGCGCCCCCAAAATGGCTGTCAGCATCATGCTGTTTAGAGCGTCATAATGACATGTACTCTGTCGTACATGCATTTAGGACGTTGCAAAGCCTTATCAGGATTGAACGCTTTGCAATTTTTGTATGCAGTCAGAATGGCTAAGGTGAGGTTGGTAGACCTCAAAGCACATTTGAGTTTCAGCTGCACCAATGTTTAAAATTAGCCAGCATTAAACTAAAATTAGCCAGTATGAAACCAGATCTCATATTTTCATTTTATGAACACACGCACACGCACACGCGCGCGCGCGCGCACACACACACGCGCGCGCACACACACACACACACACACACACACACACACACACACACAACACCCTGGTGCAATCCAATGAATGCTTCTCCTGTACAAACATAACTGAAATGACTAGAGCTTGCTCAGGAGAACATCCTCCTGGGTTGTGCTCATTTACTTCACTCATTTAGGTATTATTTCACACAAAACTGCATGTTTGAGCCACTATCACACACCTTGACGGCTTGGAGGAATCTTGTTACAATACCTTTCTTGCTTTTCTCCCTTGCCAATAAATTAAACACTGTACATAGATCTGGAGGCTGTCAATCTAATGTATGAAAATAGCATTTTAAATACACTACATATCTGTATACTTACAAATGATTCCTTTCATTTTTAAGTACACTGAATGGTTGTATAAGAATGTGAATGCTGCACATTTCTGAAAATAATAGCAAAGGACTGCACGCCCTTGCATTCCTATTTTTTCAGTATTAAAAAAATCAGTACTAAAGCAAATAAAACCTTTAGGAATATTTGTACATCATATTCCAGTAACAAGTGTAAGTGATGAAAATGGCTGTCTTTTTGTACTTTCTGACTGGTTAAAAAGATGTTGTAGAAACATTATGATTCTTGTAATCAGAGCATGCCTGGTTCCTGAGAGCTATTACTTATGCTATGCTTGAAATACAGACCTATGGGTAATTATTTTGTATGAGTAGATTGTATTCATAGAAGTCCACCATAATCATTTTATAGTTTCTATATAATCTGTTTTATTTATCATCTATTTTAGACAGCAGTAACTGTTTTTGTCGTGTCTAGACTCCATAGTGTCCCTTTACATGAGTCTGATTCAGCTGTTTGTTTATATTCAGCAATTAGGTGGTACCTGGTTTTGGCAGAGCTCCTAGATTTGTAGCATCTGTCTTGTACAGGGCTTCTGTGGGTGTTTTACTTATTTACATAACTAACCAGTCTGGTGCTTGTAAGGAATAATTGTCAGTCAAAATATAGTCCATTTTCATTATCTAAATATGTATTCAATGATAAACTATGTATGACTGTACAGTTGGTGAGTACATGTGATATTATCTTCCCTCAAACAACATTATCCTTTCTCCCTTACTACTCTTTATACCTGGACCTGCCTCCCTGAAACCTCCTTGCTGCCACCTTTTGTTTTTATAACAACAACAATATACAACAACAACAACAACAACAACCTTTACATGGTCATCGGATTTCTCCTCTGACTTTAATTCAAAGGCGGTTTACATGGGCAGGCTTGCTAAACCCCAAGGTTTTTTTTTACAATAATACAAATGTCCTAATCTTTCATTGCAGGCGATTTCTTTCACAGTCTGGCCTCTCACTGGCATTCGCCTCCCACGCTTCAACTGTCAGCCGCAGCTTTCTCTCTCCCACAGAGACTCTGCAGCTTGTCAGTGGCGTGCCAACAGCTCTTCGACAGCAAACGGATACTATGATTTAAGTCTCTCCTCTTCCATAACTTTAAGACCCATGACCTAACCCTCTAGTCCTAAGCTTATGTACATTGAATAATTGCATATCATTTCCCAATACTCGCTCGTAGTAGCTGTTTTTCACCTTCTGAAGATGCCACAGATAGTAGTGGTGAAACATTAAGATTGCTTTAAATATTTTACATATTTTAAACTTTTAATAAACGACGGATATCCCAGGATAATGCATGTTTTTAATTCAGAAATCTGGACCAGTCATGATAATCTGAGATTGTACAATAGGCAGTGTATTTAACTTATTCAGTCCCCTCTGCTTTTTGAGAGAGGGAATTGAGCCATTTCTTCTTTTCTTTTTTACCATGGCTTTAAACCCCTTAAATACTTCGTACTCTACAAGATTGTCCAGAGTCCCAAGTTGCTCATGACATGATGGGATGCCCTCCCTTTCTCATGAAATCACTTAGGTACACATTTCTCTGGTAACCCTCCTGGGTCTGTAGTCAATCGCCCCCAGGGTGTCAGAATGCCCATTAGCTCAGGAATTCTGTAAGTAGTCTTCTCATGTGTTAATTGACCAATTAAGTTTACCTTGGGTCAGTTCCTTTGACAGTCCCCTTATCTGTTCCTCTGGAGAGCTGCCAGACCTCACTCCCCCCCAGAACTGTGTGGAATCCACATGAAGAATCTGAAGGTAACACCTTAAGCTTGTGTGTGGTTCCTATGTTGGCTTTGTCCTTATCATAGTATTCCAGACTTCTAAGGGTGTTAGTTTTTACATTCCCTGTTCTACATCTCCGGCATTGTTTCCTATTGCAAGACTTAATCTCCACCATTCCACATGTCTGTGATCCCCACATCTCAGTTGCAAATTATTCCCTGAATCAGAGGCGTGGAAAGACTGGAGCGAGCGGAGCAGCGGCTCTGGGCGGCCCCTCGGCCCCGGGCGGCGCTGCTCCACTCGCTCCAGTCTTTCGACGGAGCGCGCGCCCTCCCAATGACGCGGGTGGGTGCTCCGAGGCCTTCTCCCCCGGCCTCGGAGCCGGAGAAAGCCCCAGAGTGTCCACCACAACCGGTGGCCAGGGCTTTACTGAAGGCGGCCGACTGCCGCGCCACGCTATTTATACTCCTTGTTGTTTTGCACATGCGCAGAACGTTTTAACATTTTGCACATGTGCAAAACAACAAGGAGTATAAATAGCGCGCGGCAGTCGGCTGCCTTCAGTAAAGCCCTGGCCACTGGTCGTGGTGGACGCTCCGGGGCTTTCTCCGGCTCTGAGGCCGGGGGAGAAGGCCTCGGAGCGCCCGCATAAGCCGGGTCGCCGTCGCCCCCCGCCCCCCGAGTGTCCCCCCCGGAGCGATGCTGCCCCCTGGGGCGGCACCGCCCCTTCGGGCCGGCGCAGCAGCGAGTGCTCCAGGCAGCACTCGCTGCTGATACGCCTCTGCCCTGAATCAAGATTTTATTAACCCAAGATGGAGGTAGTTAATCCTACAAGATGGAGGCAGGGAAGCTGACCTGCTTCACAGGTGGTGCTGGGGATTGAATCTGGGACCTTCAGCAGCTCCATCTTCTAAATGCTTTTCATGACCTCACATAAGGTGCACTGTGTAGCCAAGCTGGGAGATTTCACAGATATGACCAACAGTTGCAGATCTCTAGCATCTATATACATTTGCAGTATCTTGATCAAGAGATTATAAAATGTGCTGGCCACTGCCACCTACTAAGAATCCAGAAGAACGCCTAGGCTGCATACAGGTAGATCTGGTGATCTACTTCTAGTTGAGAGAATGTGTTTTGCCCTATAGCAAAATAGTTTGAGGAATATCTCTCTTTGGTGGGCATGGAATGAAAACCAGAATCATGTCTGGACTGAATTTCTATTTGCGCCTGAAATAATGCAGATCTTTAAAAAAAAATCTGTCTTCTAGTCCTGGGACAGTGTTTTCCAGGAAAAAAAAACTTTTTATTTTCCTGATTTATACTAACCAAGTCTGTGACTGAGGACATGGATCCAAGATCCAACATGTATTGAGGTTTTCCATCCACCTCTAAGAAAAGGTTTTCTATCAAATTCATACATACTCCCCATTGCACATCAGAGCATTTCCTGGCTTATAGAAAAGAACAGGTTGTCCTCTGTAACTACAGAACACTGCACATTCAAGCCTCTGGACAGACAGACAGACAGACAGACAGACACACACACACACACACACACACACACACACAGAGAGAAAACCCTTGGAAAGGTAGACTTTAAAAAATAGTGTGAAAAATAATGAAACTAAAAAAACTTAATAAAAGAGTAATTGTAAAATCATACTATAAACATTTACAATTCATTGTAATATGTTAAGATTTTGTGCCTTGTGTGCTTTATAATTCAATTAGATAATGGAATTGTGTGCTTAATAATTCCATTAGATATAATTCCATCACCCCAGCACAGAGTCTTTTCTGGTGGCTGTTTGCTGGTGGTCTTCTGAATCTTTTTTAGATTGTGAGCCCTTTGGGGACAGGGAGCCATTTAATCATTTGATTTTGTCTGTAAACCGCTTTGTGAACTTTTTGTTGAAAAGCGGTATATAAATACTGTTAATTAATTAATAATAGATAGCTTTTCCTGACTATTTATATCGAGGCAAAAAGTAACATCCAAGCTGGGATGGTGATGGTGTTTTTAGAAACATATGACATCAAATCTTCCTCCAGAAGTAATATATGCACACGTACACGTGCATACAAACTCCTATTATTTCCATATTTTGTGGTTAGAAGAAAAAAGATATATGTATTGACGGAAGGTGAGATCCATAGTAAAAGGCCATTCACAATTAAAGAACTCTGAAGAAAAAGAACAGGAATCAAATTAACCCAAACCACTTGATGTAAATTGCCTGGTAACCCTTCCCTCCAACATGGTTTCAGCATAATAAACTCTATTTTATTTAGTAAAGGGTTTGCCTGGAGAATTGTTAATGAGGTGCTCTCCTGATTATACTGGCTTTCTTATTGCAGCCCCTTGAGATAGTGGAGATTGCAAGATAATCATTTATTAGTGCAGTTTTTATACTTTATTAGACCAGCGGGATTTGTTACCAAAGGGTTTGCTGAGGCTACAGTCATATTCCTCTGCTAGACCTTTTTAAAGGTCAGAAAATGTGTTGAAAATTAGGATGGATATTCAAAACATAAGAGTCGACAGAGCATGTATTGTTGTTACTTTTCCTTCTGCTAAATTTACCATTAACAATCTTTGCTGATTAAATGTACATTTTAGGAGTCAGCGTTTACATGGAAGAAGTTGACTGCTTTGGCTCATAATAAATGAGGCATTAGTTCTGTTTAACATCTCCTATGTACTGTGGTGTCACAGCAGACCAAAACGATGCTGTCACATTTGGGATGATAGATTTCAAGAAAAAAAAAAAGCAGCATTGCCTAGAAACGAAGCCTTTTGTGCTACCTTGCAAGGTTGCCATGGTAACTGAGCACTGCTTCATGGGAATTTCCCTTTTCCTGGTGATGTTTAGACACTGAACCCAAAGCTTTGCTTTCAGATTGTTCTTGAATTGAGTTTTGCTGGCACACTTGGGTTTTCTAAATATTTTTCTCTCTCTTTATAAGCCTGTTCCCGCCCCCCCCCCCCCCGGCCGCTATTTTTTACTGGCAAAGCTAAGGTATCGAGATGCCGATGTCCTGGATCCACTTATGGTGAAATGACAGCTGAAATGAGATCCTGTGTCTGGCAAGTGACATCAAACTGTCAGCCAGAAATCCCTGCGGCATCTTATCTTAGTAGATATGGCTGGTGCACATTTGTGTCAGAAATGTCTTCTATGAAAGAAGGGAAGTCAAGCAGACACATTTCCATTCTGTGGATTCCAGAGTGCACCTCTTCTGGCTGCAGTATAGCTGGGGCCAAAATGCAGCCACTAACATAGAAATGTCCAAAGGTGCTCCCTTACTAGCAGTGAGACAGGTTTTTCCCCAGTGCCAGTATGAGTCAATGAACAGGAACTTTTATGCCCGTCTGTGTACTACTATCTTGTGGGTTGAGTCTCAAGACTGCATCCCTAATTAGTTATAAATCCTCCAGAAACCATTGGGATTTGAATTGCCCACAAAGGCAGATTTGTGCTTGCATATAACTCTGATTGGAGATCAAAGATCAGTGCTTTGTTTCAAATTAGCTAAAAAGTATGTTGTTGTTGTTGTTGTTGTTGTTGTTGTTGTTGTTGGACCATCTGTATGAGTGGTGCTTTACACTGAATTAGAAAGTAATTTTAATGATTGACTATTGAATTATTGATATTTTACTAATTGCTACATGCGCTTTGCAGGCATTACACATTTTGTAGAATTAGCTAGCAATAATAGCGCAATCCTTCTTCCCCCCCCCTCCCTTGCTGGTGCAGCCACATTGAAAAAGTTCATGCTGTATCCAGTGGGGGGGGGGAGTGGACAGTTTTGGAAAGGAAAGGGGATTTCAATAATCTTTTCCCTCTGTAAGCCTCCACCCCTTCAGTGGGTCTCCTCGGACCTGCCCCAGTGAGGAGAGAAAGGGACGGGGAGGCTGCTGCCAGAGGGAATAGAATTTGGCCTTCTTGTCTGAGGTCGGGCAGTGCGCTACTCGGCATGCTGCCAGAACATGCTTTACGGCTATTTTCCAGCAGTTGCCACCAGTGGAACACGTGTTCCACAGGCGACAAGGCCCAATAGGATTGGGCTGTAAGAAAGTGTATAATTGCATGGGGAGGGTAGACTAATCAGCTTGAAAACAATGGATTTTCAGCACAGGTCAGTTGTAGACACAAATGTCAATGCCCTCCCTCTATACATACACTTTGAAATCACAGCAATCAGTTAAAACATAGGTGGCCAACCCGCGGCACGCGTGCCACAGTGTGGCACGCGAAGGTCTGTCAGGTGGCATGCGAAGACTCCAGCATGCCCCGTTCTCCAGCTGATGATCGGAAGGCACTCAACTCCTGAGCGCCTCCGATCATCTGGAAAAGACAGAGTGGAATTTCAGACCAGGTGGAATGGAGGCTGAAAGCTGTTTGTAACTTGTCCTGTGCACAGCCCAGCATGCAGCTCAGCATCAAAGTCATCGAGCATTGGCTCGGACCGCGCAGGCGCTGTGGGGAGAGAGGGACTGCGTGGAGTAGGTAGTTCACGTGGAGCTCAGCCTGAATTGCAGACCGGGTGGAAATTAGCGGCTCTGAACAAATGGAGCTCGGATATGTGTGTGGAGAGAGAGAGAGAGAGAGAGAGAGAGAGGCAACGTAAAAAAGAGCATCTTTTTTATACAGAAGTGAGCTGACCAGCTTCTTAGTTACAGGTACTTGCAGCAGCCCAATTCCGTTCCTCCCTTGTTGCCGGGAGTTTTGTCTGACCCAAGTTTCTCCTCCTGCCTTTGTCCTAGCAGAGCTGCACTCAGTTTTTTCCCTCCCCGCCTAGGAACTGCGCAGAGTGAAAAAAACACACAGAGCGCTCAGCTCTCTCTCTCTCGGGAGTGTGTGTGTACTGTCTGCAGAGGCAAACGTTTGCCTACAGAAGTGCACTGGCCAGTCTCGTTGTTGCAAGAGCCCAATTCTGGGCATGTGATGCACTCCATTCCTCCTCCCCTCTCCCTCCTTTCAAGAAGCACGTCTTTCTCCTCCTGCCTTTGCCCCAGCAAAGCTGCACACAGTTTTCCCCCTCCCCACCTAGAAAAACTACACAGGGTGTAAAAACGGAGCACTCAGCTAGCTAGCTAGCTAGCTAGCTCTCTCTCTCTCTCTCTCTCTCTCTCTCTCTCTCTCTCTCTCATGTTTGTGTCTGCTGTACTATGTTGTCTGCTGTGCTATGTTGCAAAGACTTTATACACTTTGTACATAAGGACAATTTGCAACCTGCAAATTCAAAAGTGGCATTACAATTTTATAAATTACATTTTCATTGTGAGTTACGAACATGTTCATTGTTATGTGCTCTAAGAATGATATGATACTAAACTGAACATAATTGTGTTTTTATTTAAACACTGTTTTTTGTTTGTTTGTTTGTTTATTTATTTTTGTGGCATGCCCAAGATACAAAAAATCTAAAGGTGGCACATGCCATAAAAAGGTTGGCCACCACTGAATTAAAACATTCAGTGTGACTAATGACAAACATCCAGCAATGCCTCTTCCATTTTAATGGACAGTAAAGATTTTACTATAATGCTCTCCTGTTCAAAACTGTTGAAGGCCTACTAGGCCAGCAGTCTTCCTATCACCATTTGAGCATCAGAAGCTTCATTGTGGCGAGTCAAATCATCAGTCCTTCTAGCCTAGAGTAGTCTGCGTATTAAATCCAGACAAGACAGAGGTGCTGTTAGTCAGGAGACCTGCAACTCGGGGAGTAGATTGTCAATCTCTTCTGGAGGGGTTTGAACTTCCCTTGTAGGATCAGATTTGCAGCTCTTGGACTTTGCAGATCTCCTGGATATCCAGTATCGTAGGAACGGGGGGACGGTGGGCTGCCAGCAGCACGTGGGGGGCAGAAGCGTCATGGGGGTTGGTGCGGTGGGCCACAGGGCGGGGACAGGACGTGGCGGCGAAGGGGCGCACTTACCTCCGGGATGCGTTCCCTCTGCCGTGTTCGTCCTGGAGCTGGGCCCGCCTGCCTGCCCGCCCTGGAGCTCAAACCATTCCAAAATAGGTACTAAAACGGCGGTGTGTGTGTGTCGTGATTGGAGCCGCTCTGGGCACGCGCTCCAAGCTGACGTCATGCCCGGGTCACGTGGGGGCGTGGGGGCGGCAGCCCCCCCAAGGATCGCCACTGGTGGGGCGGGCGGGTGGGGGTGTCAAAGTGGCCATTTCGCCGCCATGAATCAGGACGTTTCGGTGGCGCGAGCATCCGGCAGCGACGGGTTTGGCCCTCCCGCCCGCTCTGCGCCTCTGAGTTGTAGAAAACCGCCGGCAGCGGTGATGTCACATCCGGTCTAGGGGGGGCATCATAGCTCCGCTACTGTGGATATCCAGGTGACCTCAAGTGCCTTCACTATCAACTGTATCCTTTCTTGTATCAGTCAGACTTGGCTGTGGTTATCCACACATTGGTTACATCAAGACTGGAACATGCTCTGCTTGGAGCTGCATTTGAAGACCATTTGGAAACTGCAGTTAGTGCAGATTGTTGCTGACGAGTGATGATTGACACCAGGCTGTTTGACTGGTTTGCTCCGCTATCTTGGAGCGCTGTCAGCTATGCTGGCTACCAGTCTTTTGGCAATTCAAAGTGCTGGCTATTACTGCTAAATATGCCAAAAATGGTCTGGGATCAAGGTATCTGAAGGATATCTTCCCAGAAGGGGATCCCCTGAGGTCTCCTGCTGCTGAAACCAGGTGGAATGGGTGCAAACAGACCCAGCTCTTGGAGGGAAGGAGCCAGATGGCTGTTGGTTTCACCCTGGCTGACAGAGGAGACCAAGATATTACAGCTGTATGCATAGAAGCCCTCTATTCATAGTCTGATGAACTTACATAGATCAGGGAGGAACAACCCACTGGGGTTGTTGTTTTTAGTTGTTTGTTTTAATTGTTTTTAATTACTGTTTTAATTTTTAATGTACATGTATTTTAATGTTGTAAGCCGCCTTGAGTGCCCTCGCTGGGAGAAAGGCGGCATATAAATTCTTTAAATAAATAAATAAAAAATAAAACTTGCCACTGCAGTGCTGTGCATTGTGTTCATTGCACTTACTTTGCTGGTGGTCTTGTATTAAGGAGATTGAGGAGACCAAGTAAAGATTTTTTTTAAGAGAGATGTTAATTCAGTTCTGGGAAAGATCACTGTCAAAAGTAAACATGTTGCTCTGTTGCAGAGGTGTTAATTGGTTCTAGTAATATTGCATCAACAATGATGCAAAAAAGCCTGTGGGTTTTCACCTGACATAAGAGTACTCTATTATGCATTGTGGCAGCCATGCTGCTATTTTTTTTTCCTACTATGACTTCTCTCCTCCCTGTCACTACAACAATGCTGCATCAATCCTTCATTTTTATGGGTAGATGTTGTTGCATATATTACAAACATGAATTAATGTTAAATCTAGAATTCACAATACTGTCCTTTACAGCATGCTATCTCCTTTATGTAATGGGTCATTCCATGTCAAATCAACCAATGAAAAATCCATTTTGGAACTTGATGTAATGGATTTTGTTCACTTTTGGTACATTTGCACCTTACCATGAGATGTTTAAAAATTATTTTTTTCAGATTTTTTTTGTCCACCCGTTTTTAACTTGTCACCATACCTTCAAATACCATTTACACGAAAACTACAGACATGAGACAGGTGTCATTTTAAAGCTAATGAATAGGGGTTTCATTTGATATACAACATGACACAATTGTAAATTTTCAAGAAATTCAAAAATATTCAAATAATATTTATTTTGAATTTTTGGAAAAACGGGATTTTTTAAATTTTTCAAAAAAAAAAACCACACTTAAAGGTATATGTCTTGTAGCCAATCGGTCAAAATTTTAAGGTGGTATCTCAATGGTATCATACAAAATCAAATGGCATTTGAAGCTATGGTGACAAGTGAATTTTGGCATTTTTAGGCAATTTTGAAAATTCAATATCTCAAAAATGGGTTGACAACAAAATCTGAAAAAAATAATTTTTAAACATCTCATGGTAAGGTACAAATGTACCAAAAATGAACAAAATCCATGACGTCAAGTTTTCATGCATTGGTTGATTTCACATGGAATGACCCTAATGCAGATGTCATTCCTAAGAACATAAGAAGAGCCCTGCTGGATCAGGCCAAAGGCCCATCTAGTCCAGCTTCCTGTATCACACAGTGGCCCCACCAGATGCCTCAGGGAGCACAAGACAACACGATACTTGTATCCTGTCGCCACTCCCTTGCACCTGGTACAAAGAAAACCTACTCCTACAACCAGGAGGTTGCTTATCCCCATCATGGGATATTCATCAGGGATAGATAAAACCTTATGATCCAAGACCTCTCCATCTAAGGATCAGACCAGATGCTACCTGGAATATGTAATATGATCCTGTGTTTTCTTTTGATTTTATGTAAATAGAATCTTGGGGGGCTGAAATGGGTAGAACAATGGGTGGATGGTGGATTCATATTTTTGCCCATGCTGTGGTTCTGATCCTGAGTGTGCTCCTCCTCCCTGTATACTCTTTTGATTGGGAAGAATTCTTTTCATTGGTCATATCCCTTCACCACCAGTGTGTTATTTGCAAAAAATATTCACACAAGGTCACACTATATATCTGGTGTAATGTGCATTTTGATCATCAGGATCATGGTAGATGTGACATTGCTTCCTCGTCCATGATCACTTTCTTAAAAAAAAAAATTGCTATGGCAAGGAAACAAAATGGCCCAAAACCATGACAGAAGACAGGGTTTTAGTACTTTGCATCGACCATGACTCCAGTTGTCCTATGATTCCAATATGGTATTTTACATTGTATTTTTTAGCATTAAAGATAGTGTGCAGGGGTGGGATCGGTGACAACATTACAACAACAACTAAGGTGGGAAGAAGGAATCCCTCTCTGCTAACAAAGAGACAAGGGTGAACAAGCTCTGCTGAGGGAGAGTCAGCATGGCTTCTGCAAGGGGAAGTCTTGCCTCACAAACCTGTTAGAAGTTTTTGAAAAGGTCAACAGGCATGTGGATGCGAGCGAACCCGTGGATATTATGTATCTGGATTTTCAGAAGGCGTTTGACACGGTCCCTCATGAAAAGCTCCTGAGAAAACTCCACAGTCAGGGAATAAGAGGGCAGGTCCTCTTGTGGATTAGGAACTGGTTGAAGACCAGGAAACAGTGAGTGGGAGTCAATGGGCAATTTTCACAATGGTGAGAGGTGAAAAGCGGTGTGCCCCAAGGATCGGTCTTGGGACCGGTGCTTTTCAACTTATTCATAAATGACCTGGAGTCGGGGATAGGCAGTGAGGTGGCCAAGTTTGCAGATGACACTAAACTTTTCCGGGTGGTGAAGACCAGCAGGGATTGTGAAGAGCTCCAGAAGGATCTCTCCAAACTGGGAGAATGGACAGCAAAATGGCAGATGCGCTTCAATGTAAGTAAGTGCAAAGTGATGCACATTGGGGCAAGAAACCAAAATTTCACATATAAGCTAATGGGTTCTGAGTTGTCTGTGACGGATCAAGAGAGAGATCTTGGGGTGCTGGTGGACAGGTCGATGAAAGTGTCGACCCAGTGTGCGGCGGCTGTGAAGAAGGCCCATTCCATGCTCGGGATCATTAAAAAAGGGATTGAGAATAAAACGGCCAATATCATTCTGCCTTTGTACAAATCGATGGTAAGGCCACATCTGGAGTATTGTGTCCAGTTCTGGTCACCACACCTCAAAAAGGATATAGTTGAATTGGAAAAGGTGCAGAAAAGAGCGACCATAATGATTTGTGGGCTGGAGCACCTCCCTTATGAGGAAAGGCTACAGCGTCTGGGGCTTTTCAGCCTAGAAAAAAGGCGCCTGAGGGGGGACATGATTAAGACTTATAAAATTATGCATGGGATGGAGAGAGTGGATAGAGGAAAATTCTTCTCCCTCTCGCACAACACCAGAACCAGGGGACATGTACTAAAATTGAGTGGAGGGAGAGTTAGAACAGACAAAAGAAAATATTTCTTTACCCAGCGTGTAATTCATCTGTGGAACTCCTTGCCACAGGATGTGGTGATGGCACCTGGCCTAGATGCCTTTAAAAGGGGTTTAGAGAGATTCATGGAGGAAAAGACCATCACAGGTTACAAGCCATAAGCAACCTCCTGGTTTTTAGAAGTGGGTTTTCTCTGTGCCAGGTGCAAGGGAGTGGTGACTGGACACAGGTATCTTGTTGTCTTGTGCTCCCTGAGGCATCTGGTGGGGCCACTGTGTGACACAGGAAGCTGGACTAGATGGGCTTTTGGCCTGATCCAGCAGGGCTCTTCTTATGTTCTTATGTTCTTAAGGGTAACCCAGCCAAAGGTTTTATTGCACGTTTTCAGCAACAGAGAGCAGCATTTGAAAGAGAAACACAAGTGTGGGTGTACATGAAGTTGTGTCCTGTTGGGGGCAAGAGTGTCGTGTGGCTTGGGACATTACCTTTCTCTCTCTGGCAGGGAGCTGCAGTGGAACTCTGCAAAGGTGCAGTCCTGAAAAACAAAAGGGATTCAGATGATGTTTGGTCAGCAGTACCTGTTGAACCCCAGTGATTGCCAAAAGGGAGCAGGCACTCCCGGCTCTTAGCTGTTGTGAAAGGAAGGGATAGTTAGACAGCACAGCAGGTAAGCACCAGCATAACAAGACTGATGGGGTAATTAGATGCTCTCAGGCATATATTGGGAGGTGCGTTCCCACTTATTAGCAGAGTTCCCTCCTCCACCCAGGCAGACTGCTTTGCTTAGCTAAATGAATACACACGAGGCATTGCTTTGTAGTTGTAAAAAGAAGAAGAGTTTACTCACAGTTTAGTTTGCATATATACATAGCTTCTGACCATCAATCAGAGGTACATCCTAGACTTAAGATAGAACCCCCCTAGAGCTGGGGCTCCCTGCATGGGGTTAGGCTGCAAGATGGCCACTGGGCTGCAGGAGCAGCGATGGCATAATCTTGCTCAGTGGGCATCAAGAGAAGAAGAGACTGAGTGAGGGGCAAGAAAGAGGAAATAAAGGTCAGGGGCCACACCCCTTCCTGGAACACAGAGGGATTAGAGTAGGAGGTCTTTACATGTGACCAGGCAGTACACCACACCCCCAGTGTCCAGCAGCTAAACGCTGCCCATCCTCCAACAAAGACAACACATAGCAAAGACATGTTTGACAATCCTGGAGGGTCAGTATTCAGGTGGGAATAGAGACATGAAACAGAGACAAAGCAACAGTACATTGTGGCATGGGATTCCCACCCCTCCCTTGCTTCCCTTTTTGGGGTGATGAGGTACAGGTTCCACTTGGGTGTTTGTGTGTGGAGGCTTTCTAGACAGAATACCCAGGCAAGCATTAACAATATCCCACCATTGTTGTTGTTCAGTCGTGTCCGACCCTTCGTGATCTCATGACATGATCCCACCATAGACAGTGTTAATTAACAACACAACATCTTGCCATATGTGTTGTGAGGGATACGAGGTTGTTTGTGCAAAGTGCTCCCTCTGTGTGCCAAGTGCCTTTACACCATGGTTCCCAACCACTAAAGTTCCCTTTCAGAGACCAGAGAGGTATAACTCTTTGCCATGCATTTTCTCGTAGTCTTCTGGGCAGGGGTTTATATTCCAAGGCTGGAGAGATTGGCTTCCAAATGTTATTGGAGATTGGCTATGCTCCATTGTGGGGAGGTGGACGGAGTGGAGTGCAAATCAAAAGAAATTTCCTGGTATTTTCCCCTTCCCTTTCGTTTCCTATGGGCTTACTCTGACCTGTTGTTGGACAGCTTTGGCACGCCTGTGGTCCAAAGAGGGGTTGAGATATATGAGGGTGTGCTGATTCCACCTCACATCCCTCCCATGTCCCACGTTGATCTCGCCCAGGTGGCAGAGTTGCGCTGGCATACATGGAGAGGCATCCCCCCCCCCCCTTAAGGAGGGATCAGTCAACAACGATCAGCATATACGATGGGGGAAGAATTAAAGATACAGTACATATATTTTAATCGCGGAAAAAAATCTTTGTGAGTGTGTGTAAACTGAGTATGTGGGAGGGTGGGGGAAGCGACTGCTGGGGTGGGGAGCAAATGCGTCTTATCCTGCTTCCCCCCCCATGCCCCCGCCCCGCAGTGTTCCTACCGGCAAGCAACAGAGCGTTCAGTGCTGTTGTAGTGGGAGCAGCAGCCTACAGACAAGCAACCAAATGCGGGTTCAGCAGTGGGAGCGGCAGGCAGCTTCTGATCGGAGGCTTCTTGGGAGGGAGGTGAGGAGGAGGGTTTTTACCCAGCGAGATCGCTCAGCTGAAAACGCGTCTTTTAAAAGCCCACTCATCAGCTGTTTTGCACAGATAAGGGCTTGCACGTTCAGCGCTGTGACTTTAAGCGCAGCCTGAAAGTTGAAGCCCTTATCTGCGCAAAACAGCTGGAGTGAGTGGGCTTTTAAAAGACGCGTTTTCAGCTGAGCGATCTCACTGCTCCCCGTTCGGACTTCTCCTTTGGAAAGGGGCGCAGAGAGATCCTGGAAGGAAGCAGGAGAGGGCGGCGGGGCTGAGCGATCTCGCTTCCTCTTTGGAGATAGCAAAGCGAGATAGATAGTACAGCGAGATAGCAAAGGAGGCAACAGGGGCGGCTGTGACAGCAGTAGCAGCAGTCTTTTTAAAGGCCACTCATCAGCTGTTTCGCACAGATAAGAGCTTGGATGTTCTGCCTGTGCTTATCTGCGCAAAAAAACAACAACTGATGAGTAAAAAGAATGTGCCCGACTGTTTCACTATATGACGGATTTTCCAGAACCTATCCTGGTCGTTAAGCGGGGGACACCTGTACACTGAGGCATCTCAAGGATAGGATTGACTTACTAGTCTCTGGGAAGCACCAAACTCGCTGGGAAGCACCAAACTCCTTGCCACAGGAAGTGGTGATGGCACCTGGCCTAGATGCCTTTAAAAGGGGGTTGGACAGATTCATGGAGGAAAAGACCATCACAGCTTACAAGCCATAAGCAACCTCCTGGTTTTAGAAGTGGGTTTTCTCTGTGCCAGGTGCAAGAGATTGGCGACTGGACACAGGTATCTTGTTGTCTTGTGTGCTCCCTGAGGCATCTGGTGGGGCCACTGTGTGACACAGGAAGCTGGACTAGATGGGCTTTTGGCCTGATCCGGCAGGGCTTTTCTTATGCTCTTATATTTATCCTGCATGTTTTTAGGTTGATCTTCCAGATATCTTTCTAAATATAGCCTGGCCATTATAGCAAATTATGTTGCTCTATAAAGTGATGTGTTGTGTATGGTTTAGGTTCTCCATGTGGATCATCTCCCTGTAATGAAGCTTATGTGGTGGTAGAATATTGGCTTCGGGAGTCCCAACGTAGTCATGCATCTCACATCACAGTGGCATTGATCACAGGACTGATATAAGGTTTAAGTGGAAATCTTAAGCATACTTACTTGAAAGTACAGCAGGACCAAATGCTCTGCAGTTTTCATTCTCTGCCTGAAATTACCTTTCCCCCATTTATACTTGGTGCATTTATCACCTTTTTCAATCCTGTTCATTGCCATTGTGTTCCTTAACTATTGGTGTTCAACCATTTTTGTCCAGGTTACTTCTTTTTCTTTCCTGCATTACTCACATAGACGGTTTCTTTGAAATATAAATCACTTAATTAATGAGATGATGTCAGAACATTACATAGTTAATCAGATTGACTACCCAATCCTATCCCCTCTCACTGTATAGCTTGCAGTCATGCCAAAAAGGCATGTGCTGCATCTTGGGGGGGGGGGGAGTGGCAATCTGAAGGCAAAATGAAAGTAAATAAAATGTCTTTATTTACCTCCACATAAGCCTGTTGTTCAGTCGTTAAGTCGTGTCCGACCCTTCGTGATCCCATGAACCATATCCCGCCAGGCCTTCCTGTCCTCCACTATCTTCCTGAGTTTGCTCATTTTCATGCTCATTTTCATGTTCCTGAGTTTGCTCATTTCATGTTCGTTGCATCGGTGATGCTGTCTAACCATCTCATCCTTTGCCTTCCCCTTCTCCTTTTGCCTTCAATCTTTCCCAGCATCAGAATCTTCTCCAGAGAGTCCTCTCTTCGCATTAGGTGGCCAAAATATTTGAGCTTCAGCCTCAGTACCTGTCCTTCCAGGGAACAGTCAGGGTTGATTTCATTTAGGATTGACTGATTTGATCTCCTAGCAGTCCAAGGGACTCTCAGGAGTCTTCTCCAGCACCACAGTTTGAAAGCATCTATTCTTCGGCGCTCAGCCTTCCTTATGGTCCAACTCTCGCAACCATACATTGCTACTGGGAACACCATCGCCCAGACTATACGAACCTTTGTTGGCATGGTGATATCTCTGCTTTTTAAGCCTACAGGCTGCTTATTATGGGTCTTCTCGGACCCATACCAGCCATTTTGCTGACATAAATCCAAGGACAGCTGGAGGCATTCCAAGGCAAGGTTTCAGGGATAGGATCCTGGCGCAATTTCCCAATCCAGAGACTGGGAGGAAGAGAATCAGTAGAGGTGGATAGAAGTGGACACACCCTGTTACTCTGCTGCCTGAAGAGACCACTTTAGGATGGGCTGTCCTGCACAAAAGGCAAGTGAAGATTAGAGAAATACTTTCTGGATGAAACTTGTAGGTGATATCAGCCAATCAGGAATCACACAGGAAAGACATTGTTATTCTAGGTAACCAGTCAGATTTGTTTACACCAGGGGTTCCCAAGCTATGGTACTAGTACCACCAGTGGTACTTCGGCCAACTGCTGGTGGTACTCGGAACACTGGACCACTGAAACCCCACTCCGGTGCGGCCCTTTTGGTGATGCGTTTTTGCTCTCAAGAAGCTCCTGCCTTTGACGAACCTCTCAGGAACGCTGAGAAGGGCCCTCCCACCTGCCCAGAGGCTCCTCTCTGTGTTTTCTGGCCTCTGAAAACCTGAGAACCTGGACGTAACTGGTGATGATGTCATCGCCAGTCACTTCCGGTGGTACTCAGAAGGAGAGTGGCACCAGGGGTGGTGCTCGACCGGGAAGGGGTTGGGAACCCCTGGTCTACACAATAATATCACTTCAAAGAATGCAGTCAACAGAGAGTGACAGAAACTGGAGACAGTGTAAATGACAGGTGAACCTTTGTGAACAGCACTGAAAGTTTGTTGAAACTGAGGTATTTTTCAACACTGCTGAAAACATTTGCGCAAAAAAAAAAAAAACAACCTGCTTCAACTCTTGAACCAAAATCCCTATGGGAATTACTTACAAATAGATTTGGTTAGACCTGGGCTACACATTTGTTAGAGATGGAAAGACTCTTTATGCTAGGAAATGTTAAAGAAAAATTAAGATGAAGATGACACAATACTGCCAACTTAATTCCCATCACCTATTTCCCATTGAATTCAATGGGCCTGCACACTGCTTAACTTTGGATGCATAATTCATATTACCATTATTACCGTGAAGAATAGATATCCATGCAACTTTTAAGAGTACATGAATCACTCCTACCCCATGTTTGTTTGTGTTTGAAAGGTTGCGAAGAATTGTACTACCTCTCTGTTTGTGAATTGTTTCCTTTCCAGGCCTTTGATCTGTAGCTGACTTAAGAAGATAGTAAAGAAAACCAATACCAAATAGAAAGGATAAAAAATAGCCTCTCCATTGTTGGCAAGACTAGAGAATATATAAATTATAGTGTGTTAAAGTGTCCTGTCGTTAGACATTAAGTGACCAAGTGCTGTGCCAGATGGCTGATATAGAAAGCTTTCCTTATCTAATCTTGTAGGATCCAGACAATCCAATTGGTGCACTAATGTAGAGTGAAAAAAATCTTGATAGTGATTTACTTTGGGTTAAATCCACTTAGCTTTTACTTTGCTGTGCTTCATATTGTTTATTGGATGCTTATTGCTATAATATTACTTACTGGATAGGAGCAAGGGAAAGAGATACTGTTACATTTCAGTTTACCAACGGGTCTGGTCAGTGTTCATGGGTATAGATTGGCGTAATTCCACACAAAGGTTTAAGATTTTGCATGTGACTGCAAACATATATTTGGGTAAATTATGGAGGCATGAAAAAATGTAATCTTCTATAATATTGTGGTGCCTACACACCAGTGGCTGGTCATGTTCAATGAATAAAAATGTATCGCAGTTTAAAACATCACAACAAGGCCTTTGGTCATGTGAATCAGTTTGTTCATTGACTGTCAGTTGGGGTGTTAGGAGAGTGAAACCTTTCTCCTGGCATTTTGCAGCTCAGTTCTCTTATATGTTGAAAATGTGTCTCTCTTCCTATAAGTACAGTATTTTGACTTTTTACACATATAAATGTAATCAGAATAAAGTTGTGTGGAAGTCTGCATCAAAACATTTTTAAAACCTTTCCCTAAATTTCTTGGTTGTTTTTCCAAAGCTCAGGGCGCAATCCGATCCTATTTAGGCCGCCGTTGTAACCAGTGGCCCAGCGAAAACGGGAGGCCCCAGAACGGAAAGGGGATTCAAATCCCCTTTGAATCCCCCTTTGGAGGGGATTTGAATCCCCTTTCCGTTCTGGTGCCTCCTGTTTTCACTGGGCCACTGGTTATAACGGCGGCCTAAGTAGGATCGGATTGCACCCTCAGTTCCTTTAATACATTGAAATTTGACTGAACAGTATATGAAAGCTGGTGTCAATTTTGAAGTCTGTACTCTACCACACTAAGGGCCCAGTCCTAGCGTTCCAGCAGCACAAGGTGCTTTTTGTTGTTGTTGTTCAGTCGTTAAGTCGTGTCCAACCCTTCGTGATCCCATCTCGTGTCCAACCCTTCGTGATCCCATGAACCATATCCCGCCAGGCCTTCCTGTCCTCCACTATCTTCCTGAGTTTGCTCATTTTCATGTTCGTTGCATCGGTGATGCTGTCTAACCATCTTATCCTTTGCCTTCCCCTTCTCCTTTTGCCTTCAATCTTTCCCAGCATCAGAGTCTTCTCCAGAGACTCCTCTCTTCGCATTAGGTGGCCAAAATATTTGAGCTTCAGCCTCAGTACCTGTCCTTCCAGGGAAGAGTCAGGGTTGATTTCATTTAGGATTGACTGATTTGATCTCCTAGGACTCTCAGGAGTCTTCTCCAGCACCACAGTTCGAAAGCATCTATTCTTCGGCGCTCAGCCTTCCTTATGGTCCAACTCTCGCAACCATACATTGCTACTTGGAAAACAATCGCCCTGACTATACGAACCTTTGTTGGCATGGTGATATCTCTGCTTTTTATTATGCTGTTTAAGGTTGCCATAGCTTTCCTTCCAAGGCGCAAAACCTTCAATCTTTCCCAGCATCAGAGTCTTCTCCAGAGACTCCTCTCTTCGCATTAGGTGGCCAAAATATTTGAGCTTCAGCCTCAGTACCTGTCTTTCCAGGGAACAGTCAGGGTTGATTTCATTTAGCTGTCCAGTCCCCCCCCCCCCATCACACAGCACAGCCCCTGTTGGTACAGCTGCATGCTACAATGTGGCAGGGGTTAGAATTGGGCTGTGAGTAATTTTACTTATCCAAATTCATTCTGCTTCTCTTGACATTCTTCCGAAGTTTCCCTTGAGCTGGATCCTCCAAATGTTTCTTGAAATGTCCCCTGTGTTAAAAATTAGTGGCAACTCTACAGGATGATCTGCTAGAAGTACTGTACTTGCATATGGAGGATGCTGCCTCAGAGCTTTTGACAAGCTCGCCTTCAGCTACTGCATATGGTAGCTCAGGCATGCATCCTAAATGAAAACAAAGAAAGCTTGCTCAGAATTGCAGCCTGCAGTTTTGTGAACCAGAAGAATACATCCTCTAGAGAATGAATTGAGGTTTCACCTTAAACGTTTGAGTGGCAGGAACTGCAGGTTAACAACAGGGAACGGTGCCTTTTATTATTGTTTCTGTGGTTCCCTTGCAATATCTCAGGCTGGTTGCAGTCAGAAATCATAAACATTTGGCTTGCTCCAACATAGATAACATGGTCTTATGGTATTTACTATATTACACACACTAAGGCTTTGATTAAACACAGAGAACGTTGAATCAGGGTTATAGCCTGGGTAGCAGTATAATGCAAATAAATTAATGCACATTAGCGTTTTAATCACATGTAGCATGTACACATGGGTAAAACCAATTCATGGCAGGGATCCTGTGTTGTGGCTAATGGCATGTTCGGCGGGGAAAAGGGAAGTGAGGTTGAATGGATCCTTGCCCATTAGAAAGCATAAGAAAGGATTTATTGTGGTTACTTAGAATTAAAAAAAAAAGGACTCAAAGATGGTGCCTAGCTGAACTTGATCACTCACTCACTGT
Organism: Plestiodon gilberti rubricaudatus; assembly: GCA_026170595.1. NCBI lineage: Eukaryota > Metazoa > Chordata > Lepidosauria > Squamata > Scincidae > Plestiodon > Plestiodon gilberti. The sequence continues at coordinate 12,058,537 of JANXHW010000001.1, forward strand.
AGCTGGACAGGGGAACAACAGTTTCTAACCATTCACTCACAACTGGACCCTCTGTATAAGCAGTTGTTAGGAAGAAAAAGAGAGAGACAAGAAGGAAAAAGGGGACACACAGCAGTGTGCGAGCATGAAGGGGGAAAAGAAGGGGGAGAAGGGAAATAGGGAGATTAGTTGGGATTCTGAGAAGAACCTAGTGTTAAGGTAGTGAGGGTTTAGGGGGCAGGGAAGGAAGGGAAAGGGAGGAAAGGGGGAAGAATAGTGGAGAAGGATGCCTATGGATAAGACCACAGTGAAAGGCTCGCTGTAGCCTGAACCAAGGGCTACAGGCAAGGGGTGAGTCTAGAGGCAGTCCATGAAATCACCCACAGGTGGTGGGTCTCTCCCACTGAATTATCTTCATAACCAATGTCTTGAGCCTTTGAAAGGAAATCAACTGGGAGATGTTATTCTTGTTTTGGATCTTGTTTGGAGTCCTTGGATCAGTTAAGGGAATTAGTTCGATGGAAGCCTGAGTCTAATCTTGGGCCACCACTAAAACAGTTGAGAAATGGACTGAAATCACTCTCATACATACACACATACTCACTGAGTCTCTGAGAGTCACAAACACGGAGTCATCTGTTTGACTGCACACGAGGCAGACAATGAAAGAACATAAGACGAGCCCTGCTGGACCAGGCCAAAAAGGCCCATCTAGTCCAGCTTCCTGTATCTCACAGTGGCCCGACCAGATGCCTCAGGGAGCACACATCCAACAAGATAACCTGTTTCCTGTTGTCACTCCCTTGCACCTGGCACAGAGAGAACCTACTCCTACAACCAGGAGGTTGCTTATGGCTTGTAACCTGTGTTGGTCTTTTCCTCCATGAATCTGTCCAAACCCCTTTTAAAGGCATCTAGGCCAAGTGCCAATTCCAAAGAAGGGCAGTGCCAAAGAGTGTTCAAACTACCGTACAATTGCACTCATTTCACATGCTAGCAAGGTTATGCTCAAAATCCTACAAGCTAGGCTTCAGCAGTACGTGGACTGAGAACTACCGGACGTACAAGCTGGGTTTCGAAGAGGCAGAGGAACTAGAGATCAAATTGCCAACATGCACTGGACCATGGAGAAAGCCCGAGAGTTCCAAAAAAACACCTACTTCTGCTTCATTGACTACACAAAAGCCTGTGATTGTGTGGATCACAACAAACTGTGGCAAATTCTTAAAGAGATGGGGGTACCAGACCACCTTACCTGTCTCCTGAGAAACCTGTATGTGGGTCAAGAAGCAACAGTTCGGACCGACGATGGAACAACCGACTGGTTCAAAATTGGGAAGGGAGTACAGCAAGGCTTTATATTGCCACCCTGTCTATTTAACTTATATGCAGAGTACATTATGAGAAATGCAGGGCTGAATGAATCGCAAGCCGGAATCAAGATTTCCGGGAGAAATATCAACAACCTCAGATAAGCAGACGATACCACCCTAATGGCAGAAAGTGAAGAAGAACTAAAGAGCCTCTTGATGAGGCTGAAAAGAGGAGAGGGCAAAAGTTGGCTTGAAACTCAACATTAATAAAACTAAGATCATGGCATCTGGTCCCATCAATATCCCGCTATATCCCATATCCCGCTAGGCCTTCCTGTCCTCCACTATCTTCCTGAGTTCGCTCATTTTCATGTTGGTTGCATCGGTGATGCTGTCTAACCATCTCATCCTTTGCCTTCCCCTTCTCCTTTTGCCTTCAATTTTTCCCAGCATCAGAGTCTTCTCCAGAGAGTCCTCTCTTCACATTAGGTGGCCAAAATATTTGAGTTTCAACCTCAGTACCTGTCCTTCCAGGGAACAGTCAGGGTTGATTTCATTTAGAATTGACTGATTTGATCTCCTAGCAGTCCAAGGGACTCTCAGGAGTCTTCTCCAGCACCACAGTTCGAAAGCATCTATTCTTCGGCGCTCAGCCTTCCTTATGGTCCAACTCTCGCAACCATACATTGCTACTGGGAACACCATCGCCCTGACTATGCGAACTTTTGTTGGCATGGTGATATCTCTGCTTTTTATTATGCTGTCTAAGTTTGCCATAGCTTTCCTTCCAAGGAGGAAGCGTCTTTTAATTTCATGGCTGCTGTCTCCCTCTGCAGTGATCTTGGAACCCAAAAAAGTACAATCTGTTACTGCTTCCATTTCTGCCCCTTCTATTTGCCAGGAATTGATGGACCCAGATGCCATGATCTTAGTTTTATTAATGTTGAGTTTCAAGCCAACTTTTGCACTCTCCTCTTTCACCCTCATCAAGAGGCTCTTTAGTTCTTCTTCACTTTCTGCCATTAGGGTGGTATCATCTGCATATCTGAGGTTGTTGATATTTCTCCCGGCAATCTTGATTCCGGCTTGCGATTCATTCAGCCCTGCATTTCTCATAATGTACTCTGCATATAAGTTAAATAGGCAGGGTGACAATATACAGCCTTGCCGTACTCCCTTCCCAATTTTGAACCAGTCGGTTGTTCCATGGCCGGTCCAAACTGTTGCTTCTTGACCCGCATACAGGTTTCTCAGGAGATAGGTAAGGTGGTCTGGTACCCCCATCTCTTTAAGAATTTGCCACAGTTTGTTGTGATCCACACAATCAAAGGCTTTTGCGTAGTCAATGAAGCAGAAGTAGGTGGTTTTTTGGAACTCTCGGGCTTTCTCCATGATCCAGCGCATGTTGGCAATTTGATCTCTAGTTCCTCTGCCTCTTCGAAACCCAGGGTTATTCCCTACCTGTAGCCTTTTTTGCTGCAAAAATACCTCAATGGCCCTTTTAGAGTTTAAACTTCACAGACTGTGTGTGCATAAACTTTCTGCTTGTTCCATCAAGTTTGTGCACAGAATTAAGTTGTTTTTTTTAAAAGACATTATGATTTGTAGTAAGCATGTACTTGTTTTTTTCCAAGTACATCAGAGTTGATGATGGTCTAATTTTTGGTAGACTTGGGAGCTACTCCCTTGTATGAAGTGCATTGTCAGTTCAGCATTGTTTTACATAATACGCTATATATCTTTGATGTGCAGCCCTGAGAGGAAGAGCTATTGCAAACACCTTGAGCTGACTCATTGCACTATATTTTTCAGGCAAATTGACTTTTGCAAAAGCAGAACATCTACAAAAATGGAACTTGTGAACCATGGAAAGCAGTTGTTTACCAGACACTAGGCTAGATGAAAAATGTTCCGTCTTTGATCCTTCTGCTGCTCGGAGTGTTATTAACTGATTTGCCTGTGGTGTAAAACCTCTGAATGCCATTTTTGCAGAATATCATTCCATCTGCTTTATCACATTCCAAAAGCATGCCATTATTAATCTCCTTGTGTGAAACACTCTTGCGGGTTTTGGGTTTCCTGCTGCTGATTAAGGCTAGATGAAATTTTTCTGCTTGAAACTTTGTCTGCAATAAACGCCTCTGCTCAAACAAAAAAGAAAATTGTGGAAAATGTCTTTATTTCCACTAATTTTTTTTTTTACGGTCATGTGTATTTTATAGCAATAAAAATTCTATTTCAGATGGTCTCAAATTACATGTAAACAACAATTCTGCTTTAAAAAAAAGAAAGGAAAAAGACAACCAATATTTCATCAGTTGAAAATACCATTTACAGTATTAACGTCTTTGCTCTCTCTGACCCTGCTGGGAAGAACTACTGTTAAACTAAGAGCTCCTCTCCTTACAGGAGTCTTCTACAGTAACAGTACATGGTGTTCCAGTTCCTTTTGGCTCTGCCTTGTCCTCTAACTCTTCATTGCACCCCGTGTCTGTGTCATACTCTAGGCAGGGGAGACCAACCTTCCACCATGAGGGCCTCTGCGTTCTTAAGAGTTGTGTAGAAGACAGAATCTTGGCAGCTGCAATTGCAGATGGTGCTGCTAAAGCAGCTGCACCTGCTGAAATGCCCTCAGCTACACAACCATTAAAGGGCCAGGAACATTCATGTTGAAAAGTTGGCCACCTCTGCTCTAGAGGCACCCCATGCAGAGTGAGACCAAGTCTGACTCTCAACTGAAGGGTGAGAAAAAAATCATTTTTAAAGAAGGCAACCAAGGTGAGTTACCCAGAAGGCAGTCTGGACAGTTAATACAGGTGTGGAAGGGGAGCAGGGAGTGGGGCTGATATGGCTAGGGAAAGACTTGCATGGCCAATGACCAGCAAGTCAAAGAAAGTGGGTTGTAAGCTTACATATGAAGGTGTTTCTTGCACAATGTCTGTTGACAGTAGGCTGACCATATCCAAAAAGGGACAGGGTGCCTATACCTTTAACTAGGCTCAGGGCCTCTGAGTAATTTGTACCCAGGCCCAGGGCAGAAAATTGATCAAAAAGGGGGCCCTGGAGCAAAAAAAGGGGGGCCCAGGAGCCAAATTCATATGTAGAGAAGAGGCCCAAAAGAAACTTTGTACACCCTGATAAAATTCCTCTGAATGGTCCTGGCTAGGCTGACCATATCTGAAGGGAGACAGGGTGGCTGCACCCTTAAAAGCTTAAGCAGTTTTTAGAAGAGAGAAGTTGGGGAGGTGCAGCTTGTTGCACTCTTCCATGATTTATTTATTTATTTTAAAAAATTATATCCTGCCTTTCCTATGCGAAGGCAAATGCCCAAGGCGGCTTACAACAGAAGTTAAAATACATAACTTAAAAAAATACATTAAAAAGTTTAAACAGTACATAACTGTACATAAACAATTTTAAAAACAATAAAATCCACGGGGGGGGGGGGGACAGCATGGAGCAGATAAGCAGCATGGCAGAGCATCTTGAGACACAGGAGGCAGACCACAGCCCATCACCCAAATGTTAGATGAAACAAAAACGTTTTTGAGCCCTCGCCGAAACGTCATGAGGGAGGGGGTAGTTCTCAGATCCCCTGGAAGGGATGATGAGCTGCACCTGCCCAAACTCCAATGGTTAAAAGTATAGGCATCCTGTCCCTATTTGGATATGGTCAACCTAGCTGACAGGAAGGGGAAATTATATAGAAACAGGAATAAGCAAGGACCAATCACAGTGGGCATCACTAAAGCAAAGCGCCTCTCAAGCTACTTAGGTCTAGGCTTACCAGATCGTTGACCGGGACGGAGCGCTCTCCCCTTAAGGGGGAGGAGCGTGGGGGGCCAGAACGTGTTGCGTTCTGCCCCCCCCCCCGCGCTCCACCCCCTTAAGGGGAGATCGCTCCATCCCGGTCGACGATCTAGTAAGCCTACTTAGGTCGAAACATGCCTAGAGCATATTTCTCTCAGAGAAACAGTGGTTCAAGGAGCGAGGCTTCAGTGCTGTTCCTGTCCGGTTAGTAATTGAAATCCACCCATGGCTGAGCAGTGGGATAGTGACAGAGATGTAAGGTTGGCTCTGCTGTGCAATGTTTGGTGCTTTTCATCCCTGAATGATGCTATTTGAGCCACGTGACATGCTTCACCGTCTTAATCTTAAAGGTGGTTTTTTTAAAAAAAATCTTAAAAGCTAGTGTTTTAATAGGTTGAAGTTCTACCAGTTTTGAACCTTATCAGAACTGTGAGTTTTGTAAGGAAAATGATGTGATGTTGAAATGGGCATGTCTCATGGAAATAGTTTGATACTCCATTAAATCTTCTCTGCGATTGACTATTCACATCATGTCTGTACAATAAAATCTTGCAAGAAAGTGGAGAAGATAATCTAAGGATAATCATTTGCTTTGCTAAAACACAAAATTGTATTTCCCTTCCTGTTCTCCTCTATCTTAAGAAATGTCACTGAGATATCTCAGGACAATGCCTAGCTTGCTTCACATTATTTCTGTTTATTTGTTTTAAATATCTCCATCCTTCTTTTCAATAAAATGATCTTGTGGCATCATCGACCATCTTCCAGAGAGATAGCTCTACATCAAAGCAGTTGGGGGAAGCCATCTGTACGCCTAAGTAGAAGTCTGACAGTCAGGAGTCTTGATTAGACAGATTTATTCAAGTCCCAAGAAAAGGGGGAGAGCGTTCAACAAATACAGGGTGCAAACAGGCTGCCCCTTGGGTTTCAACCCCCCCCCCCCCCAAGTAAGTCCAGTTCTCGGGTCTCTGCTTGGACTTACTTCACTCAAGTGACATGCGTTTGACATGGTCCCCCATGAAAAGCTATGGGATGGAGAGTGTGGAGAGAGGGAAATTCTTCTCCCTCTCGCACAATACCAGAACCAGGGGACATGCACTAAAATTGAGTGGAGGGAGAGTTAGAATGGACAAAAGAAAATATTTCTTCACCCAGCGTGTAGTTCATCTGTGGAACTCCTTGCCATAGGATGTGGTGATAGCACCTGGTCTAGATGCCTTTAAAAGGGGTTTGGATAGATTCATGGAGGAAAAGACCATCACAGGTTACAAGCCATAAGCAACCTCCGGGCTTTAGAAGTAGATTTTTCTCTGTGCCAGGTGCAAGGGAGTGACAACAGGAAACAGGTTATCTTGTTGGCTGTGTGCTCTTGGAGGCATCTGGTGGGGCCACTGTGAGATACAGGAAGCTGGACTAGATGGGCCTTTGACCTGATCCAGCAGGGCTCTTCTTATGTTCTTATGTTTAAGGTTGGCTCCTCTTCGTTGAGGCTCAAATGAAGGCCTTCGGTCCATGCCGGGGAAGGCATATTGAACCCATCCCACTTGATGGCTCAGCAGGATGCCATTTGAGGGGGGTTGGAGTTGGCTTCAGACCCAGCTCCTTCTCTGGAGGGCTGCCAGCAGATCCCTCCCCTCAACACTCCCTGAACACCTCCACCAAGGAGGCCACGTACTCCTCCTAGCCTTGACATTTTGGCTTACTTCCCTTTTTCTCCTCCACATCCTCTCAGTCTCTTCCTCCTGGCTGTTATCCTCTTTGCTCTCCTTCTGTTGTGGTACTATGCCTCTGGAATCTGTTACCGGAGGACTTGAGAATAGCCCCGTCGCTACATGGCTTCTTTTGGTGGGGTTTAAAGACCCATCTGTTTCATCTGGCATTTGAGGAGGGAGGAACTATCTAGGGTCCTTTTTAGTTTTTGTTGCTACTTTATGTTATAGAATTTTTTTTTTTTAAAAAAAATCTGCTCTGTACCTTTTTTTAACTTTAATTTTAATTGTGAATTGTTTTAATTGGCTTTATAATATGCAGTATTTATATACTGCCTTTCTTTGTCATTGGATTTCTCCTCTGACTTTAATCCAAGGCGGTGTACATGGGCAGGCTTTCCTAACCCTCCTAATGATTTTTTTTTTTACAATATATAAATGTCCAATCTTTCATGAACAGCTACATTCCAGGTGGTATCCTTTTGCAGTCTGGCAAAAGGATACTACCTGGTATCTTTTTTTTCCACCTGATTTTTTTTTTGGGGGGGGGCACTGGCCATTGCCTCTCACACTCGACCAACACAGCTGGGAGCTCTTTTCTCTCCTCATGGAGGCTTACATAGCTTTTTTGTCGGTGGTGTGTCTCGAACTTGCCGTTCACCGATCTTCAGGCTTGCAAGGTGGCGGCTCTACCGACTGAGCCAGACCCCTCTGCCCTGGCTGTATTTAGTTGTTTTTAAATGGCTGTATTGAGTTGTTTTATTTTTGTTGTACATCACTTTATAAGAAAAGCAATATAGAAAAGCAGTATAGAAATCTTTTAAACGAATGAATGAAATATATGCCCAAATGCCAAAATGATTGGCGTTACTGTCACAGCCAGATGGCCACAATGTGGCCACATTGCTGTGCCACCCTGCCTCTTACTCAGCAGCCATAGCCATGAAATGTACTCTTCAACCTTGAATGGGCCAGCATTGTACACCCTGGTACTATAAGAGTTATGATAATTCAGTATGTTTTAGCTCATCTCTAGTTTTTTAAACAGCACCAATTCTGGTGGATCTGTTTCCCAAGGTTGTATTGGTTAAAGTCACCAAGTTCAATGAAATGCTAAACTGGTTGTTGACCTTGCCCGTGATGTGGGAGCTTAGAAAAAAAAAAATATTTCTTGCCAACAGACATTCTAGGTTAGGCACCCACAGTGCTTCATTTCATAGGTAGTTGAGGATTGCATGGTACTAAAACATGAGGATTAAATAGGTTTATTTAGATTTTTACCTTTCTCTCTCTCCAGCCCAAAGAATGTTAGGTAGAGATTCATTTATCTGAATAATTAGCTGTGAGTAGCCCAGCTAAAAAGCAACGGTGGAAAAATGAGCACTTTGAGCACAAAGCAACAAGGAAAGCATACTAGAGAAGAAGAGGTGAAAGGTGCAGTAACATCGTCAAATTTATATTGAACCCTGCACAAAATAATTACCCCCTCCTTGTCTCTCCTCACTACATTAGAAGCTGTAGCAAATGATGAGATATTGATTGGAAGCCTGTTAACACCTAAGCAAGTTTTTCAATACTAGTTTTTAAAATGATCAGATGTTGCCCTTGGATAAGTACCAGTCTTGCATGGTTGCCAAGGTCTGTGTGATCCCTGCCTGGCTGCCAAGGTCATTTGGTCCAACTCTCAAGTGCCAATTACAACAGCTTTAACAGCTGGAGGGCAGTTGCTCTCTCCACCCAATTTTTAAGGAACAAGAAAATGAAAAATGCTTCTCTTTAATTGGCAGTAGCTGTTTGTTCAAGGCAGGCCACTTTCATTTCCCAGGTGCTGCCATTCACCTTCAGGAGTTGGCATCACCTCCCTTGCCTTGCCCCTGCGATACGAACTTTCCATGTAGCGCTGGTTATGCTGAATAAAAGTCCAGCCCATGTTCAGAAAAGGACTAAATAAGCAAATATCTATTGTGTTTTCTCCTGTTTAGGTTTCGTGTGGTTCATTTCTGCATTGTATTTTTCTATATATGGATAAAATGAAAGAAATTGACTAAGATGCATGATAGAATATTATCTCTAATTAGGGTTACCATATCGCCGACCGGGACGCTCCGTCTTGCCCTTAAGGGGCGGGGCGGGGGGAGGGAGTCAGAGCGCGCGCTCTGACTCCCTCCCCCCGCCCCTTAAGGGCAAGACGGAGCGTCCCGGTCAGCGATATGGTAACCCTATCTCTAATGGTAAAGGCAGGGCTTAGACATTTCAGAATCCTTGGGGACAATCAAAAATAATGTATACACATATAGTGGATGCTGAGATTCCAGGTTCTCCTAGCTCCTTCCACATCATTTATCATATCAGAAGATACTCCAGTGCCATAAAAACATAACAGCCCTACTAGATTGGATGGAAAGTACATTTAATCCAGCATCCTGCTTCGTACAGTGGCTATCCAGATGTCTCTGGGAAGTCCACAGCACAGCCTGAAGTCAAACGCTGTCTCCCACTATCACTCCTAGCAAGGAATGTTGAGAAAATTCAGAGTTCCAGTAAGTTCCTTCAGGTGGTACTGTCCATACCTAAAAAGCCATTGAACTGTCTCCAAAAAGAAATTAGATGTACTACATTTAGGTGTTTCTGTGTTTAAAAATTTGGGGAAGGGGCACGTATCCCCACTAGAGACTTGTTTATACAGTCTAGATCAGGGGTAGCCAACCTTCCACCATTAGGGCCTCCGAATCCTTAAGAGTTGTGTAGAAGACAGAATCTTGGCAGCTGCAAGTGCTGATTGAACTGAGCTCAACCTGTATTTCAGCTGCACCTGCTGAAATGCCCTCACCTACACACCCATTAAAGGGCCAGGAGCATTCATGTTGAAAGGTTGGCCACCCCTGGTCTAGATTCAGAAATCTTTCAAACAATGCGTACTCAAGCAATGAAGCCAGGGTGCTGTAACCAGGTTTGGAAGCAAATAGTTGGGAGTGTGCTGGGGCCCCATTGCATGTTCTGATCTCCTGCATGGGGTGTTTATGCAAGGTAGCAGCAAGATGGACCACATTCCCCTTTGGGACCTAGTGCTTATCCCCACTGGAAGATCATGTCCAAAGCCGACATAGAGTCATGCCCTGTCTGTACATGAGGGGCAGGTTCTGCACTGCCACCAGAAACCTAGGAAAAGGGGCAATGTTTCTACCCGTGCACTCAGCTGGGGGTCCATCTGCTAACCAAGAGCCCTCGTGCATGCTGAGTTACTTGAGGAGGGAGGAAGATGGGGAGCATCTTAACCAATCTCCTTGCTTCACTTCTCTCTCTCTCTCTCTCTCTCTCTCTGGCACTGGAGTATCTTCTGATATGATTTAAGGAACAAGATAAAATGATGTGGAAGGAGCTCTCATCCACACATCCCCATATGATCCCACAAACACATACACACATGCACGCAAACACACACACACACACACACCCTCAAGCCTTCTTTGGGCAGCAGGCAAAACTGAACAAGGCATCAGAGATAGGAGTCCAGTTGCTCTTTAGGTTAAAGCACTAGGCAGGTTGTTTTAATCAAATTAAAGGAAATATTTATTGGGGATTAAAATGGAACAAGGATTTTAAAATGGAACACACAATCAAATCCCATACTTGTGATCAAGAGGCAAAGTTCCAAAACAAATGAAGATGTCCATGACTCAAGCATCCACTTACAATAGCAGCAGCATCCGGACACTGGAGGGGAAGATCTTCTTGGGATTTAACTCCTTCCTAGCTGGTGGGCATTTTGGCTTGGCTGGCAAAGCCCAACTCACATCTTCCTCTCTCTATTTCTGGCTTTCATCTTCTTGACTTGGGATTTGGATTTGGAATTGAACCTGGATCTCTCCACCAGCTCGGAAGCTCTCTTTTATCCCCCTTTTGCAAGCTGAGCCGAGCCACTCCCCCCTTGCTCTGATCGGCTGATTTTAAGTTAACATCCTTTGAAATGTCCCACTCCCTTTGTGAGCAAAATTGTGAGCAAAATTGGACCAATGTGGTCCAATGCAGAAAAGCAAAGGTGAGCAAAATTGGACCAATGACCAGGTATGAGCTAGTTTTGATCAAGGATATTGTTCTCTGGTGATACCAGGCAGTCATGGGACTCCAATTAGCACCTGAAAGGGGAAGGCTATATGTGGCAGGTGACTTGGAGCTCTAGTCAGAATGGAGAGTCCCACAGGCTGAGCTGCCTTTTGGAGAAAAAAAAAAATGTTTACTCAGGAGTAGGCTTACCAGATCTCCAACTGGGACAGAGTGCTAGACCATTAGGAGAAGGAATGTGGGCAGGTGTAGCTTGTTAAACCTTAGAGCACAATCCTAGGCATGTCTACTCAGAAGCAAGTCCCACTGAACACAATGGGGCTTGCTTCTGAGTAGACATGCCTAGGATTGTACTCTAAGGCAGGGGTTCTCAACCTTTGGAGGCCCAGGTACCCCTTACCACAGTCCAATCTTCTGAAGTACCCCCTGCTAATTAACTGCTAATTAATTGGATTAATCAATTGATTAATTAGGCAATTAATCATTAAAAAGTACTAAAACAATTTTATTTGTGAAAAATGTCTTCTTTAACTCTGTGAGTGTGAGAGAGAGACAGACATGCAAGGATCTCTTTTTTTTTTCTCCAAGTCACACTTCCCAAAATTAGCTTCTCCCTCCCCCACCCCACCAAAGTACATATTCCAAAGTACAAAAATAAGTCCAAAACCAAAATCAGAGAGACAGAAGGGCTCCAAAAATAATTACAATTTAAAATCCATGTTAATTAACACTTAATTAGCTGCTGATGGGGCAGATAAGGGGCAAGGCTTGGCGTACCCCCAGCAAGAGGTCCACCCAAAAAGAGAAGCAAAGTGATTCACTTGACCGAGCGAGTCGCTCTATTGCCATCCCATCCTCCTACCCTTTGCATCTGCATATGCCTGGGTGGCTTCTCAAAAATCCCTTCCCTTTGCTCTGCTGGTCCTGAGGCTGTCACCGTTCAGCACAAGCCTGCTGCTGCTGCTGCTGCTGCTGCTGCTGTTCATTTCAATTCTCTGGCACTGCTTGCCTTGACCCACCTGCCGTCAGCCAGCGCTGACCAAGGTTATTCACTCCTTGTGCTGGAGTGTCTGATCGGCACCACGCTGCTCTGCTGCTGCTATCTATATTGGATTTGGGTCCTGTGCCAGTCTTGCTTGCAGCCAGCCAGCTAGCTCCTGCCCTTGCTCATTTGCTCCTGGTGCACAGCAGCTGACTTGGAGGAAGTGCACAGACACCGCTGGAGAAAATACATTCAGGGGCAGTGAAAATCACAAGTGTTGTAATTCTGAGTCTGCTGACTGAGTGTAATTTTTAATGCCAGCAGTGGGATGGAGTTGGGACAGACTGCTGCTGTGGGAGCCACATTGGTGGTGGGTACCGCAAGGGGCCCCTGAGGCCCAGCAGCACCCACATCATCCCCCCACTTGACATTCACTGCTCCACCCAAAGGAAACAGTGGCTCTTCTCAAACTTGGCAACTCTGTTCACTGCCTCTGCCATCTTGCTAACTGTCTTTTATAGTTTTTGTTTCTCCTTACCTCTGGTTTCAGCCACACCCTTCCCTTCCACATTAGCTTCCCCATATCTCTGCTTCTTGCCTCCACCCTTCTTGCCTCCTGCCCTAGAGTTTTAAGGCATGGACTTGGCTCCTTCCATTCACCTGCAATCCCTCCATGCAGCTTACTCTACCACTATATACCGACATTTGGAACGTTTGTGCTGTCCAGTTTATTCAGGCATCTTGTTCCCAGTTTGTTGCATCAACATCTTACTCACTTTCTTCTTGTCTTGAAATCAAAGAAAACTTCATATTCAGATTGTGATGATTTTTCAGATGGAATGAGGTTTTAGCAAGACAGATTAGGAGTGTGGTCTTTTTCTGGTTCGACTCTAAATGGTTCCTAATTAATCTGTCAAAATAAGAATGGACCTGTTTGAAATGCTTCACCATTGCTGTATGTGCGCTTTCTAAAACCCAGCTGAAATGCTGCTTTTGTTGTGGGAATAGATTAGCTGTCCACTAAAGCTGAACATGCAGTTAGTCTCAGCTGGATCATAAACAGTAAGAAATATGGTTAATCATTATGAAGCAGAAGAAGCAGTTGAGTGCCCAAGAAGCCCGGGGGATCTGATTAATTTCATACTAGCCATGCCCCTTGAGTTCCACTGTCGTTTTGAAATACCTTTGTTTTATTGTAAATATGAATAGTTGGAAGCAAATTGCTTTTGATTACTGAGGGTCTGCCTGAGAGTGCCTGAACCCATGGCAATGTTTTTCATCTGCCAGTATCTTGGGGAAAGAACTCTAATGGGTGTAGTGTCTGAGTGGTTGCTCTCATAATCCCATTGAATGGAAATTGTGGAAATGGGCTTCAGCATACTAGGAAATTATAAATGTAATAGCAGGGCTTGACAATAACTTTTTTTTAAATTTATTTGGATAGATGTAAATGCCACTTTTCAATATAGTAAATTTAAAATGGCTAACAACTGGTTAAAATGACCAATCATGAAATGTAACTCTTCATATCAATAAAAAACCTCACACTAAAACATCATGGCAACACAACACAGACAGTAGTATCAACATAGCAGAGTAGTCATCAAAGATGAAATGGCTGCTGAAACAAATATGGTCTTGATTGCCCATATAAATGCAAGCAGAAAAGGAACATATACAACAATACACTGATTAAATAACTAGCCCACCATACCCTGAAAGTTCAAAGCAGATAACATTACATCTTGGTTTGCCTATTGTCAAGGAAAGGCACTGGGAGAAGGCTGGCTGACCAAGGGGAGTAGTGCTAACCTAGTGGTTACCGCTCATGCACACTTTTCTGACCCCCTTTCCCTTTCTACTGGGTCACCAGCTGGATGGGGGGGGACCAATAGTTCTGTTCTCTGCCACCATTCCAGGCAGAGGGGGGCCATCTGGGAAAAAAACCTCCCAGAAAAGCACAGAACCCCAGGGGTTCTTAGTAAAAATCAAACCACAGTAGTTCCCACAAGTCATCAGACATGACAACCCACTGAATTACCTATGACCATGAACTAGGCAAGCAGAGAGTCAAAATGTAACTAGTTTATTCAAAATCCAAAATAAACAGAGTTAAACAAAATGGAGAGGGGGGTAGAAATGTACAGGCAGGCTGATGGAAAATGCCTGAACTCAGCTGGATAGACAAAAACAGAAAGCTTGACAGAATTGGATACAATAACTAGCAATGTGCAGCAGATACAGCTGGGATGCTACTCAAGAGCAAAGTGCACAAACTCCCAATGCATAGCTAAACCAGTGAAGTTTGCAGGCTGGGCCTGGAGTAAAAAAGTGCAAACTAAACAAAAATGAATTCCCTAAATGCTTCTTGCTAGAAATACTTACTGCTAACATTGTTATAAGAAGCCTGGTCCCTGCACTTCCTGGAGAGTAACAGTGCAATCCTATGCATGTCTACTCAGAAGTAAGTCCCATTGACTTCAGTAGAACTTACTCCCTGGTAAGTGTGTATAGGATTGCAGCCTAAGTGGGTGTGCCTTCTGCTAACCAACACTAGATTTCCTAGTAGACCTGATAGTAGACCTGACAGAAAAACTCACAAGCATTCCTGTGCTTGAACTTAAGTAACCTATGTTTGATGATGTCATTGAGTTACCTGATTGGAGGCATGGAATCCACCTGGTCTCTCCATCCCACCCCCTATACCAAATCTGCCCAATAGGCACATGCCAATCTCAGTAGGAGGTCTGTCTACTCTTGACATGAAGAAGGACTCGAATCTACTTGGCTGTGAGGAATGATTTTTCAAACAAAGGATAAAAGACTGCTGCAGAAACATATCCCTGCAACGTTTTAGGTATAAGTATCCAAAATTAGTAGAAAATGGGGGGGGGGAAGGTTCATTCATCACACCTAATGAATTTATTTGAATGATGGCATGCCTCATACTGAACATTTGGTGATGATCAAAAAGTAAAACTTAATTTTATACAATGAGCTTATAATAATAATTTTATACAATAAGCTCCTGCTGTTAAAGGTCAGACGACAATGGCTCGATTCAGAGGATCCTCCAAACCATCAAGAACATGCTGCAGGTATACTTACTCCCTCTTCCCTCCTCTCAAACAGTGTCCTTGTCTGCTAGGAATAGGCCCTGTCTGACCCAAGATGTACATGAAGCAAACCAAATTCCACCTTCTGCCACGTATTCCTCATCTGCCTGCTGCTGCTTCTGCAGGTGGGAAGGATCTTGAGAGTTCTGCTCCTGAGATCCTCCCTGCTTGGCCAGTGAAGGCTCGGAGGAGGAGCGGAAGTAGAGGAAGTTGGTGACCCTCTTCCTGACCACTGGAGAGCAATCGGGAACAGGATCGCAGTGGTCACCCCTGCTTCATTCTGCAGTACTGCCATTATGCTCTTTGGCAGCAATGCTAAAGGAGGAGGTAAATCTCTTCTCACTCTAGAAGGGCAGCAAATGAGAAGACGGTGGGACAGTGCGGAGTGGAACAGGTAGCCTGTGGGTGTGAGATGCCCCTGCCAGGTCACCACCTCACCCAGCCAACCTCTCAAAGTGGGTGCTGCAGCCAACCTCACGCGTGGGCTACCCCTGCTTAGCTATAATAACTTTGTTCCACTGCTTGACTCGGCAGACTGTGGTCAGCTGTTGTTGCCTTCCAAACCAGAGAGCAACGCCAAACCACATGTTCCTGACTCTGCTATGGAGGGCAGGCAGCAGCCCCAGTTTGTCAATTCAGGCATCATGGAAAACAACAACAACTATGGTTAGAGCTACACAGTAAACTGAAAGATTCAAGAGAGTGGGAGGAGGGAGTGCACAGGTTTGCGGTTCATTCAACAGTAAGTAAGCTTTGGTCTGGAAGATGGTAAGAATTAAGCCATTGCTTCTAAAAAACTGTCCGGTCTTGATGTCAAAGGGAATGAAGTTCCACATATACAGCAGCTGTTAAGAGTAAAGTCCAGCCATGGCATTCAGATGATATCTTGCTTGATTTTAAGAGATTGAGTGAAACATGTCCCTCATCCTTTTGCACAAGTATTACAAGATTGAGCTGCCATTGCTTAATGCAGGCATTGAGAAAATTACTCCAACACTCATGGATGCCAGATTTTCTGGGGGAAGCTTTTATGATCAAAGCACTGAGCTCCCTTAAATTAATCCGGCTCTTTTCATTTTTTTTCATAATGTGCAATGCAGATGTTACATTATAGAAATAGCATTATATGATATTAAAGGAATAATGTTACATCAAAAGTAGGCTCACAATAATAATGGGGCATGGAGACAGGCATGCCAATAAGATGAGATCAAAGCAGAGGTAGAGTTTTCATGCCACAATAAAGCATCAATATTTTAGTAATATATAGCTTTGTATTATTAATAAAACCTTCAGGTCCCTCATACATCAGAGTCAAAATGTCTATCTGAGCATAATTCAACGTGCACATTTATTCAAAAGCTACAGGAAGCAATAGCGGCAATGTTCTAGTAATGGTATTAGGAAGCCAGGTCGGCTATGTAATTTGAGTCATAAGAATCATGGAGAATCAGGGTCAAGGCTGCTTCAACATTACATTCCTCTACTCTTGTTTAGAAAACACGTATTTGAAAGAAGGAGGGAAATCTGAAGAAGCCCATCTTAATAATGTCAGAATGAAGCAAATGTTAGAAAGTCTGTTCAACTTGTGACCTATTGAACCAGATATATCCCACTAGCCATATTTTGTAGTCTGCTAGATATTGTAACATAGCAGCCTTCTTGTTTTTGCAGTTCCAGGCAGGTGGCATAATTAGGAGATCTGTTGAACCCCCAGTGGAATGGCATATTTGGCCAGTGTTAATTTTGGGGTGGTAGATGGGGGTTACAAGTTGCACAATTCTGTTAAAGACTTTCATAAACAAGAGCCTAGATGTAGAAGAAGCCCAGTTGCAGGATTTATTGCACTCCTCCTCCCTTTCCCAAAATAGCTCCAGAATGCAATTGCAATGCATTCTGGGGCAACCTTGGGAGAGGGAAAGGGGGAGTCATGCGACCCAGAAGAGGCTTCCGGAGAGTGATTTCAGCCTGTTTAAGCAAGAACACGCAGTGGTTTGCTTCTAGAAGGTAAAAAAATCCACGTTACCCCTCCCTTTTTTTTGCAGTGTTGGAAAGGTAGATTCCTTGGGTCCGGGATCCGCAGTGAGTAAAATTCACAGATCACGGATCCGCAGATAGAAAGGGTCCATTGTATTTTAGTTTTTAAAAATTTAATTCATAAGCAATGTCAAGTCAAGGAGTAGACACACGAGTTCATTTTACTAGGAAATTCTTGATTCTTCTCCCTCTTAATTATGGGAAGCATTTTCTCATTGTACAGCTCTATTTAAAGAAGGCTATAATTGTCTTACACATTAAAAAGGAAAAAAAGATAAAGCACGTGAAGATCATGAGGCTGACAGACAGCACTTGAAAATTTGAGAACTTGGAAGAAAGGGCTTGAAACAGAGAATGATTGATCTCTAAGGGAAAAGGAAAGCAAGTGTTTTGATTGCCTTATTGTAAAAAAAGAAAAAGGGGGGGGGAAGTCTATAAAGTGCCCAATAACCCAATTAAACCAGCATTCCCCAGTTAATCCAGTTTAGAAATTGTATACTTTAAATTGAATGATTTTTTGTTTCTCAGTGTTGTTTGTTTATCACATTCATCCTTCCTCATAGATGCTCAGGGTGTTATCCTACAGCTATCCCCTTGTGGTAGGCTAGGCAGAAAAAGAGGCAAAAGAATGCAGCAAAATCCCTCCGTGAACTCCTATGTCTGAGCAGGGATGTGAACCCAGTCAGGGTTGCACAGAAAGAAGAGTGTGGTAGACCACTGACCAATTGCCAGATAACCACCTAGTGACAGATAGTTCTCAAAATTTTTCCGAAGAATGCTGGACCAGGCAGTGGCGTTCTTATATGGGGGGAGTAGGTGTGCTCCCCCCCGGTGCTGAGTGGGCGAGGGGTGCGGCAGCCGGGCTCGGGGCTGCGCAGAGCGGCGTGGCACCAGAGCCCGGCTGGTGCGCCCCTCCGAAGCAGCGCGCCCACTCCGCGTGTCCCCGGCCTCCGGAGGCTGCGCTCCGAAGGCTGGGGATAAAGCCCTCCTTAAAACGACCGCCCCGTTCGGCGGTCGAGAGCTTTATGAAGAAGCCGAACGCATCGCTGGGGGTTTGCGCATGCGCAAACCCTATAAAAGCCAGCGACGCGTTCGGCTTCGCGTCGCTGGGGGTTTGCGCATGCGCAAACCCTATAAAAGCCAGCGACGCGTTCGGCTTCGCGTCGCTGGGGGTTTGCGCATGCGCAAACCCTATAAAAGCCAGCGACGCGTTCGGCTTCGCGTCGCTGGGGGTTTGCGCATGCGCAAACCCTATAAAAGCCAGCGACGCGTTCGGCTTCGCGTCGCTGGGGGTTTGCGCATGCGCAAACCCTATAAAAGCCAGCGACGCGTTCGGCTTCGCGTCGCTGGGGGTTTGTGCATGCGCAAACCCTATAAAAGCCAGCGACGCGTTCGGCTTCTTCATAAAGCTCTCGACCGCCGAACAGGGCGGTCGCTTTAAGGAGGGCTTATCCCCAGCCTTTGGAGCGCAGCCTCCGGAGGCCGGGGACACGCGGAGTGGGCGCTCAGCCCCGAGCCCGGCTACTTGGGGGGGGGGCGCTCCAACTCCGTCCCCCCCCAGGCGCCGGGAGGGCTGGGAACGCCACTGGGACCAGGTATACATATATGATGTATACACTACCTCCAGTTTCAGAGGCAATGCAGTACATCGGATGCACTTCTGAAGACCAATTACTGTGAAGCAACAGTGGGATAGGCCTGTTTGCCATTATTTCCTGGTTGTGGACTTCCCAAAAACATCAGGTTAGCCACTATGGGAAACAGAATGCTGGCCTTTGGTCTCAGCCAGCAGACCTGTTCTTATGTTCTTACTTCTGATCCTGCAAAAAAACCTTCTTAAATTCTTAAGCAGAAGTGGAGCACTTAACATAGGTTAGGTAGCATAGATTACCATAACCTGAATTATTAAGAGACCTTGTGTATGCTCCCTAGCAGTGCACATATTAGAAATGATTCGTGAAACATGGTTGGGGAGTCTAGCAAAGCAAAGCAGACAATGCAATACTGAAGTTGGCCTAATCCTGCACTCCACCACACACTGGCTCCATGTCTAGTTCCTTTGTGAAATTCCAGAACTGCTCAAGGGACTTTGCCATGTTTTCTTCATTTGTTTGTTTTAGAGCACATGAAGGCAAAACTCTTAAAAGCTGAGAAAGCTACCAAAGCTGTAGCAGCTGCAGGGAAGGAGCCCATTAGCACTTTCACACCTGATTGCAAGTCAATGAACTTAGTGGCTGTTCTATTGACAAAGGAACATCAATCTGCCAGTTTGGGATTTAACTCAAGCCCCTTGAGGCTTTCAGGTTTGGAAGTGCAGGGAGGCTAAAGTGGAACAACTCCAATCTATACTGAGAAACAGTGAACAGGAATGCCCTGAAGGGAGGGCTTTTAATGGCACTTGGACTGTGAAAATGTTTCTGTAACACATCTTAGGTATGGAAAATTTATGTTCTCACTCCAAGATGCCCTTTCCTGCTCTACTTTCATCAGAGTGCCACCAAAGTGAGGCAGAACTTTCAGAGCCAGGCTGCTTGGGAACTTACACCGTTCTGCTGGAGTCATAGGTGTCAAGTCTCCATGCAGCTGGAGTCCTTGACATTCCAACTGGCTTTGCAAAGGAGAAGGACCAGTGTTTTGACATTGCCATTTTATGGAATGGACATATGAAATGGATTCCATGCGAGTGTTTATTTCCCTGAAACAGCTGTTCAGATAAGGAATAGATTTGGGACACTTCCAGGATGAAACTGGGATCATACTGAGCTAGCAACAGGCACCTCTGCATCCCATTCATTCCCTGAGTAGGTGTTGTGTGCCAAGGTTTGAGAAGGAAGATCTGCAAGAAGAAATCCCACCTAGCTGGGCAATTAAATGTTGTTCTGCTCAAATGTTTTCCACTATATCCCTCCACCCAGACCTGAAGCCAACAGAGCCCTCTGAAGCTAAGTATGAAATACGGCCTTTTGCTGCATCAGAGTGGTCAGACCATACTGAGTACCATTACCTCGCTCACACAGCGCAATCCTACGTAACGATCCGCAGCCGGCCCAGGGACTCCTCGGGGGAAGGGGACATTCGTGAAAAGAAGCTAAATGCATACAAAATAAAAGGGAAAAGGAACCCTGAAGAATTGGAGCTTTAAAGTAAGGAGCCCAGGGAATTTGTTGTGAAAGGAAGGGAAGGAGGGAGACAGAATAGATTGTAGGCTAAGAAACACAGGCCTGCCTGAACAATGATCAGCATCCCATCCTTTTGCTTTATATTCATTTCAATTTCAGTAAGTTGTGTAACTTCATTATATCCTAGGACGACATTTGCTAGGATGACTCTGGTCAAATTTGAAATTTCATTCACCAGTTATTGTTATTAGGAAAAATAGATTTGGAGCGGAAGAGACTTCAGAAATATAATACCACATCCTTTGTCCTTTGGGTATAGTAGGGCCCTTTCTGTTTTTTTCAGGCCTTTCAACAGCAGTTCTGATTTTTGCATTCTCTACCCCTCTCTCTTCCTAAGATATTAACCTATGTTCTAAGAATGAGTTCCATGCACTGGTGCATCACCTTCATCTGCTACTTGTGAGTTTCCAGAGGCATCTATCTGCCTGGCTGCTGTGGTTTGGAAGTAGAATGCTTGACGAGACAGACGTGGTCTGATCCGGTTTGCTTCTTATGTCTGTAGCATTTGTGCTTGTAGGAAGAAGGTGTAAGGAGTTTGCATTTATGCTTGTGGAAGGTAGAGGAATGCAGCATCCTAGCACTGCCTTACCCATCAGTCATATCCTCCAGATCTACCCAAGGCAAAGAACACAAGCAAATGACAGCGCAATCCGACTTAACTTTTGTGCCGGTGCAACCAGTGGCACAATGAGAATGGGAGGCCCCAGAACGAAAAAGGGATTCAAATCCCCTTTGAATTCCTCTTTTGGAGGGGATTTGAATCCCTTTTCCGTTCTGGGGCCTCCTGTTCTCGCTGCACCGCTGGTTACACTGGCACAAAAGTTAAGTCGGATTGCGCTGTGAGATACCTACACCAACTGCTGCTCAGGATGGGCATATACATCTGAATATAAAATAATAGCAGGATATGGGTATCTCCTTCATGCCCTTCTGGTGAGCTTCCCATGGACATCTGGCTAACGTAAACTAGATTAGATGAATGGCCCATCCATGAGGCAAACTGACAGCACAATCCTGCCTAGAATGCAGCGGCGGTACACCTAGGGCAGGGGTGGCCAACCTTTCAACATGAATGTTCCTGGCCCTTTAATGGTTGCATAGGTGAGGACATTTCAGCAGGTGCAACTGATGCAGCACCATCAGCACTTGCAGCTGCCAAGATTCTGCTTCTACACATCTCTTAAAAACGCAGAAGCCCTAATGATGGAACGTTGGCCATGGGCCCGCACCAGCAGAGCTGGAGTACTCCTTGGGAGAAAGGGATGTTTGTCCCTTTCCCCCAGGTAGAAACCCAGCAGACCCATAAGAACATAAGAAGAGCCCTGCTGGATCAGGCCAAAGGCCCATCTAGTCCAGCTTCCTGTATCACACAGTGGCCCCACCAGATGCCTCAGGGAGCACAAGACAACAAGATACTTGTATCCTGTCACCACTCCTTTGCACCTGACACTTCTTTTTTATTTTTTTGAGAAATGCAATGGGCTCCTTGGATGTGCGCAGGCAAAATGGCCGGCACAAATCCAAGGAGCTGGTGTAAAGCCGTCCAGTCCTGGCATGGGGGATAGGATTCGATAGAGTATGCTGCCAATGATCCCTCACCCATCCTTGGCCCAGTTTCAGTCCACCCTCCCCACGTCCCTGCCCCAACTGGCACAGGACGTATCTGTGTCTGCCGGCACTGGCTGCGACCGCGGACAACGTGAGCAGTGCCAGCCTCTCCGCTGGTGCTGCGATGTTTGTGGAGAGCCTCCTGGTCACGTCCAGCGCCTGGGAACTTTGCGTAGGTGCTAGACGCGACTGCCAGCTCTGCGCAAACATCGGCAACGCTGGGAAGAAGATTGCAACGCGGGAACGCGGGAAGAAGATTGGAGCAACCACCAAGCGGCCGGAAAACTTGTTTAAGGAAGTCATTTTTTACACTTCGCTCCATAAGACGCACAGACATTTCCCCCTATTTTTTGGGGGGAAGTGCATCTTATGTAGCGAAAAATACGGTAGATCCATTTCCAGGCCTACCCTGTTGAACTCTATGTATGTGCAATCCTATGGAATGGTCCGTAATGGAAAATGTCCGAAGACTGACTCCAGTTGCACATCACTTTACCCCAATTGCCTTGTCTCCGACTTGGCTGTCGTTAATTCTTGAGGTGCCCTTTCCTAGATCAAGCTGTATTAATGTATGTAATTGAGAAACAAATGTGAGCATATAGTATTATGGAGGAGAGGGTAGGAGGAGAGAAAGGCTATTTGAGGAAAGCAGAATTATGACTGCTGGAGAGCTAGTAGTACGGGGATGCATCTGTAAATTCATGGTGAGCTCTCAAAGTGACACCTTATAACATGCTCATATTTTATATCCATCGAACGGCAGGGGAAATGGTAGAAAAGAAAAGGCTAAATGCTCTCAACCAAGGAATCTATCAATCCATGTAACCCCATACTGTCTGTTTAGCTATGTTCAACTATCAAGTAGAAAAGCCCAGTTTGATATATGAACAAAAACTATTTTCATCAGCATTGTTAGAGCTATAAGATGTGCCTCTAATCTATCTAACGGTACTTTTAATAGTGCTGACTTTTTCTTCTGGCAAATTTCCTGTGCATTTATTTATTTATTTTATTTACCCAATTTATACCCCACTTTTCTCCCAAATAGGCACCCGAAGTGGCTTAAAAAGATGTATATACAGTAAAACCTTGGATTGCGAGCATAATTCGTTCTGGAAACATGCTTGTAATCCAAAGCACTCATATATCAAAGCGAATTTCCCCATAAGAAATAATGGAAACTCAGATGATTCGTTCCACAACCATTTAATCATATAAAAATGATTACAGTAATACAAAATACAGTATAAATTCAAAATAAAACAAATTAACCTGCACTTTACTTTTGAAAAGAATCGTGGCTGGTGTGAGGGAGAGGAGAGAAGGAGGAGTGTAGGACGTCTATCACGAACGTTACTGTGTAGGACGTTATTGTGTAGGAAGTCTATCACTAACAGGATCACTGCTATCTGTTGGCTCACTGGACTGAGACTGGGAGACGAATACCCACAATCCCGCAACGAGAGAGACTACTTGCAGAGGCGTAACGGGCCTCACCGGCGCCTTTCCTCACAGGGCTGCCTCCACGCGCCTTTCCTTCTATGCACGATCATGAGGGCGGCGTGAGAAGGCAGCCGTTCAGTGGTGGAGCTTGAGCCCCACGCCCGGAGCAGCTGCTCTTCGGGCTCCAAAACCTACTTGTAATGCAAGACATCATTTGTTAATCAAGTTAAAGTTTATTAAAAAAAATTGCTTGTTATGCAAAACACTCTCAAACAAAGTTACTCTCAATCCAAGGTTTTACTGTAAAACATATTATCTACCCTAGGAAAAGCTTCAGCTGCTAGATTTCTTCATGTTATTCAACTGTCAAAAGGCATAGGGGTCCTTCCTAAATACGTGCAAACATGTCTATTATAGAATTGCTGTGAAAATTAATTGGAAGATTTAACATACATAACAAAATATTATTGTTTACCATTTGAAACATTCATATGCTGCAGTTGTTGTTTTCAGTAAGATCAAAAGGACTACCACTGTAGATTAAGCACTATGTCAAGTTGTTTCCATTTTGGTAAAAAAATTATGTTATGGCAAGGGACAAACGTAGTTTGCAAAAAAAATAGAGAGAGTTTTGGGAGGATTCCAAGAATTACTTGAAGAACAAGTAACTGTTTAAGGATAATCTTTTGAAATTAGCATTTTATTGATAGCTTTAAATTTTTTCATAAAGCTCTCTTTCCTGTCTTTCGTGGCATAGAAGCCCCCTCTCACTGCCCATATCCTTACAACAATAGTAGAAAATAACTATGCTGGCACATGTTTTTAAAATAAGAAAACACAGAGCCAGAGAGAGAGAGAGAGAGAGAGAGAGAGAGAGAGAGAGAGAGAGAGAGAGAGAGAGAGAAGCACCTTCTTATGCTACAATGTTTGGGACATTTTTTAGATTGTGGAAAAAAGGTGATTAAGGAAGGACATTGTTGAGATTTATAAAATTATACATGTTCTAGAAACAGAAAATGTTTTCTCTGTCTCTCACATTACTAGAACCAGGAGTCATTCCATGAGAATGACTGGTGGGAGATTTAGGACAGACAAAAAGAGGTACTTCTACACACAGCACATAATTAGTCTGTGGAATCCATTGCCACAAGATGTGATATATATATATATATATATATATATATATATATATATATATATATATATATACACACACACACACACAGTATTTATATACCACCTTTCTTGGTCATTGGATTTCTCCCCCGACTTTAATTCAAGGCGGTGTACATGGGCAGGCTTTCCTAACCCCCCTGAGAGGTTTTACGATATATAAATGTCCAGTCTTTCATGAACAGCTACATTTCAGGTGGTCTCCTTTTGCAGCCTGGCTTTTCTGCTGGCTGGCGCCTCCCATACTCGACCGATGCAGCTGGGAGCTCTTATCTCTCCTCACGGAGGCTTTCACAGCTTTTTGTCGGTGGCGTGACTTGAACTTGCCATTTGCCAACCTTCGGGCTTGCAAGGCGGCGGCTCTACCGACTGAGCCAGACCCCTCTGACTCAGTCTCCATTTCTCTTCTGCTTGTGGACTTAAGAACATAAGAACATAAGAAGAGCCCTGCTGGATCAGGCCAAAAGCCCATCTAGTCCAGCTTCCTGTGTCACACAGTGGCCCCACCAGATGCCTCAGGGAGCACACGAGACAACAAGATACCTGTGTCCAGTCGCCACTCCCTTGCACCTGGCACAGAGAAAACCCACTTCTAAAACCAGGAGGTTGCTTATGGCTTGTAACCTGTGATGGTCTTTTCCTCCATGAATTTGTCCAAACCCCTTTTAAAGGCATCTAGGCCAGGTGCCATCACCACATCCTGTGGCAAGGAGTTCCACAGATGAATCACACGCTGGGTAAAGAAATATTTTCTTTTGTCTGTTCTAACTCTCCCTCCACTCAATTTTAGTGCGTGTCCCCTGGTTCTGGTGTTGTGCGAGAGGGAGAAGAATTTCCCTCTATCCACTCTCTCCATCCCATGCATAATTTTATAAGTCTCAATCATGTCCCCCCTCAGGCGCCTTTTTTCTAGGCTGAAAAGCCCCAGACGCTGTAGCCTTTCCTCGTAAGGGAGGTGCTCCAGCCCACTAATCATTCTGGTCGCTCTTTTCTGCACCTTTTCCAATTCAGCTATATCCTTTTTGAGGTATGGTGACCAGAACTGGACACAATACTCCAGATGTGGCCTTACCATCGATTTGTACAAAGGCATAATGATATTGGCCGTTTTATTCTCAATCCCCTTTTTAATGATCCCGAGCATGGAATTGGCCTTCTTCACAGCCGCCGCACACTGGGTCGACACTTTCATCGACCTGTCCACCAGCACCCCAAGATCTCTCTCTTGATCCGTCACAGACAGCTCAGAACCCATTAGCGTATATGTGAAATTTTGGTTTCTTGCCCCAATGTGCATCACTTTGCACTTACTTACATTGAAGCGCATCTGCCATTTTGCTGCCCATTCTCCCAGTTTGGAGAGATCCTTCTGGAGCTCTTCACAATCCCTGCTGGTCTTTACCACCCGGAAAAGTTTAGTGTCAACTTCCCAGAGGCAGCTGGTGGGCCAATGTGGGAAACGGGACACTGGACTAGATGGGCCTTTGACGTGATCCAGCAGGGCTCTTGTTATTTTCTTGAGTTCTCATATACTTTCGTAAAAGAAAAGAAAAAGTTTTTGAGGCACAGTGTGGCATACTGCATTTAGCAGCAGTTTCCATATCTTGAGATATGTCTTTGTAGGCTTCTAGATGTTCAGAGAAGATTTGTCATAGGCCTTGTTCAAACACTTACCAGTCAGCAACTGTTGCATTTTCCTAACGGAGGAATGGTCTCTTGCCCTTCCTGGTGACCATGAATCTATAGTCGTATGTGATACATGTGCCACAGACGGAGGAGGGGGCCTTGATACACAAAATCCTGATTCATGTTACATTTTCTCTCCCACGTTTTTGTGAGGAAAAGAATGAATCAAACATATTGGATTACCCTAAATATAGTTATCCTTATGGCAGTGTGTATGAAGCACACTGTCACATTTTATATTAGTTGCATGGTAGAGAGGCATGCTCTAGTTCTCTCTGCCTTGTGGAAATTGTCAATTCCTGGGAAAAAGGCTGGATGACAACAAGACCAGCATAAGAACATAAGAAGTGCCCTGCTGGATCAGGCCAAAGGCCCATCTAGTCCAGCTTCCTGTATCACACAGTGGCCCCACCAGATGCCTCAGGGAGCACACAAGACAACAAGATATTTGTATCCTGTCTCCACTCCCTCGCACCTGGCACAGAGAAAACCTACTTCTAAAACCAGGAGGTTGCTTATGGCTTGTAAGCTGTGATGTACTTTTCCTCCATAGATCTGTCCAATCCCCTTTTAAAGGCATCCAGGCCAAGTGCCATCACCACCTGCTGTGGCAAGGAGTTCCACAAACCAATTACACGCTGGGTAAAGAAATATTTCTTTTGTCCATTCTAACTCTCCCTCCACTCAATTTTAGTGCATGTCCCCTGGTTCTGGTGTTGTGCGAGAGGGAGAAGAATTTCCCTCTATCCACTCTCTCCATCCCATGCCTAATTTTATACATCTCAATCATGTCCCCCCTCAGCTGCCTTTTTTCTAGACTGAAGAGCCCCAAACGCTGTAGCCTTTCCTCATAAGGGAGATGCCCCAGCCCACTAATCATTTTGGTCGCTCTCTTCTGCACCTTTTCCAGTTCCACTATATCTTTTTTGAGATGCGGCGACCAGAACTGGACGCAATACTCCAGATGCGGCCTTACCATCGATTTGTACAACGGCATAATAATATTAGCCGTTTTATTCTCGATCCCTTTTTTAATGATCCCGAGCATGGAATTGGCCTTCTTTACAGCCGCCACACACTGGGTCGACACTTTCATCGACCTGTCCACCAGCACCCCAAGATCTCTCTCCTGGTCCGTCACAGACAGCTCAGAACCTATTGGCATGTATGTGAAATTTTGATTTCTTGCCCCAATGTGCATCACTTTGCACTTACTTACGTTGAAGCGCATCTGCCATTTTGCTGCCCGTTATTCCAGTTTGGAGAGATCCTTCTGGAGCTCTTCACAATCCCTGCTGGTCTTCACCACCCGGAAAAGTTTAGTATCGTCCGCAAACTTGGCCACCTCGCTGCTTATCCCCAACTCCAGGTCATTTATGAACAAGTTGAAAAGCACCGGTCCCAAGACCGATCCTTGGGGCACACCGCTTTTCACCTCTCGCCATTGTGAAAATTGCCCATTGACACCCACTCTCTGTTTCCTAGTCTTCAACCAGTTCCCAGTCCATAGAAGGACCTGCCCCCTTATTCTCTGACTATGGAGTTTTTTTCAAGAGCCTTTGATGAGGGTTTGTGCCATGTATTCATTACCAGAACTACTGTGGGTTGATGGTTAGAATGAATTAGAATGAGATGTAGGAGACATCCATGGTACTTGTATTATTTATTTATTAAAATATTTATATTATCCCTTCTCACACACACACACACACACACACACACACACACACACACACACACACACACACTTAGGGAGGAGCTCAAAGTGGCTATATGTAGCAGTGAGTTGGAATCTACCCTGCCCCCTTTTTCCACTGCCCAGCTGCAGGTGGTGAACTTCATTTTCACTATTTTGCAGGAGGCAATGTTTGTTAAACAGGGGGAATGAAACTCAGCACTGGCTTCTCTATTTTTTTCCCCCATAATCTGTCCTCTGACACACCCATGAGGATTCTGGGGAAAATAGTCACCACTGGCTACCATCATTTGTTTTACCAAGAATCCACCTTGAAGGAAACAACACGATGACATATTATTGCTTGGAGGAATTGTGAGGGAAAATAATGGGTGCCAGAATGAACACTGTGGCTGCCACTGCAAAACAGGTACAACTTAAAATGAGATAAGGGAGGAAGGCAGTTTCAGTCCCTCTGTTGCCCTCTCCCCCCCCCCAATATTTCAAGCCAGAAGTTTACAGTTGAGAACTTTCAAATCAGTTCTATTCCCCATATGGCTGGGATGCACTCTCCAAAACTGAGTTGTACATGTTTTAAATCACATCTGCAAATAGATTCCTATTAGTTTGAGGTAATAGTGTAGTGAAAATGTTGATCTGAGGGAAATTTATCATATTAAAAGTAACATGGGAACAGAGTGTACAATTACTCTTGATTTCTAGAAGCAGATTATGAATAAATAGAGATATCAAGATGTAGTTAATGCCTGCTATACTCCGATCCCTATGAGAATGTAACTGTCACTTTCCTGACACACATTGAAGTATGTTTGATGAATTGCCTGTCATTTATACTGCTTTAATTCGTTAATGCATAATATTAAAATGCATAGAAGCTTACATATAATTTCTCCACTTATTTGTTTTTTGTTTAAGATTATTGAAATCATTCATTCAGGGGTATTCTTTTTCTGTGCAAAGTGTGGTGGGTGGATTGGATCACAAATGTAAGCTAGTGCTCTCAGCAAAAAACTGCTGAGGTCGTTCAAGCTGCAATCCTCAATATATTTATTAGGGACACATGGCCCAATCCTAACTCCTGTGGCTGCCAGTGTAACTAGCATTGCGCCGGCAGACTCTGCTTTAAAGCATTTGCAAAACCAGAGAGTCCTCCACGCCAGTAAGCTCTCTTTACAAACATCCCCTTCCCCTGAGGTGAGCCCTGGTCGCGCTGGCGCATTCTGCCATTTCGGCTGGCCGCTGCATCTTAGGCAGGATCAGGCTGTCAGTTCAAGATCCATGGTCCATGGAGTTTTACACAAAATTACAGAATGTTTGTTGACATTGTATTCAGAGCGCGCCGCCGATGATCCCTTCCCAGGCCTGGACACCCAGTCCCCCTCCCGTTCTACCCCGTTCCCCCTTCCCCATGCTGCCTGGCAAGTCCTTACCTGGGTCCGGCAGCGGCCTGCATCCGGAGCAGAGCGAGTGTCACCGGCCCCTTGGCTCCACTTACTCTCTGGGTGTTGAAAACGTGCCTTATGGCACGTTTGCGACATTCCGCTAGTCCTGACCTGGACTGGATTGAGCTGTTAGAAATATTAAAAACTTATGTGCTTTCATCTCCATGTGAAATATCTCTTAAAATACCCATTATACATTTTAAAGGATATATTTTATCTACCTCTATTTTATGACATTGCAACCCAATGTGACCAAATTGATGTTGAAAAAGACCATACAATTGGCACCAGGCGTCAATTATTGGCCTTTGACAGGTAATAGTTTATCAAGCAAAATGCTGATGGCATACAAATTGTGGGGTTGCTTCCCATTTATCATGGGGAAAGAAAAGAATGGTTCTTTCCTTATGAATAAAACAGTATAGGGTTCATTTCAGGAGGGGGGTGAAAAGCAATTTTCTATCTTCACAACTAAAATAATGAGCTTTGAAATATTATGGCCAAAAAAAAGTCTGTCAGCACAATCCTCTGCAGGTTTACTCAGAAGTAAGTCAAACAGTCTTCAATGGGGCTTACTACCAGGTAAGTGGGTCTAGGGTTGCATCTTGTGTCAGACACTACAGCACATGAATGCTCTTTCTTATTCACTTTAGTTGCAGTGGCAGCTCCATGTACATCACTATTTACATGCATTAAGTTGTCTTCTTAATTAGTGAGTTTCTTGTTGTGGCCTTATAGCTCATTGCACCTAAAAAAATTGATGGATTGTGGGGGGGGGGGGGAATATGCTGTGGGATAGGTTTCCATTTCATTTGGCAATACAGTGTCTTTTCGTAGTGACAAGTTCCAGAAAAGTAGCTACTGGTAAGTTAGAATCACTTTAGGATTATTTCCTTGTTTCAAAGTAATCCTTTAGGATGCTATGGTATCACTGGAATTTCAGGATATGGACATACATGGCATAACCATAAGGACATGCAATAACCATATGGACATGACATCTTACTATAAGTTGACATCCATGATGGGTGTGAATCATGAAGTTTATTATATGCGAGCAGAGTCTTGAACATTAGCTGCTGACTTCCCTAAAATAGCTCTTAGTACAGGAGAAATCTGTATGGCGTCCTCAGCCATAATAGATCAGGCTGCACTGCTTGCAGAGATCATATTCCTACAGGTTGTGTAGGATACCGTACATGGTTCCATACCCTGAACAATACTGCTGTTTCACACAAGAGTACCAGTCTTTTGCACCCACTTGTGTTAAGAATGCATTCCTGCCGGGCCAGCATAAAGTTACAAATGTCTTGCCAGTATGAATTCCAAATTGTGTTCATATTTCCGATTTAGATTATGTAATTATACACAAGATGAGAGTAGGATTGGCTCTAAAAGACATTAATTCAATTGGCCCCTTTCAGCCAATTCTTGTCTTAGGTTTCCTGTCTGAACTAATGGAAAGTAAGTAATGGTAACATAACGTAATGAGAAGTAATGGACCTTATGCTGATTGACTGTTGATTGGATGCCACTAATTTGCAGAGCTTGTCTTCCCTTCAGGGTCCTTAAGCTGCACAGCTACCTAGCAACCATGAAACTGGCACTCTAATACAGCTGGGTGAAAGAAGCACTGCTTGCTAGCACAGTATTTGGAGAGTCAAACTGGCAAGAGTATTGGAACTGCTACATACACCCTTATATTCTACACAAGACGTGAAGTTGGTGATGCACATTTCAGAAATGCAGAATTCCATTTGTAGCCTGCATTAACACAGACTTTTCTTGCATACCTATCCACCTGAGTTTTAGAACTGGATACTGTCTACACTCCAAATTAAAACAGAGCTGGATTTTGGTGTGTTGATTTTTGTTCCAAAATTTTGCAGAGGAAAAAAAAATATGATTATTTTTCTGAGAAGAGAGGAAAAAAAGCCAAAACTGTTCAGCCCTAGTCAAAATATGTAGAGAGGTATACATAGAAGTATACATACATTTAAGGTTCTAAACATTGTATGGTAGGATGCCCTAGTGGAATTGACTTTCTTCATAAGGAAGAAAAACTGTTAGATTAGTATAAAACTCATATAATTCCCATGGACGTAGGATATTCACAGATATTTTCGTAATACGTTTGCTGTTCCAAATAAGACTGCTTTCTGTAGTTGGTGTGTAGTGATTTCATTTACACCTAGGATGTTCAGGTAGTCATTTCGTATTGCACCTAGAGTGCCGACAACAATTGGCACAATTTTAGCCTATTTCTGCCGTAGGCATTCGACTTCAATTTGCAGATCTTTATATTTTGTGATCTTTTCCTGTTCTTTCTCGTCAATTCTCGCATCTCCAAGTATTGCCACATCCACTGTTCAGACCTGCTTTTTTTTCCCCCAACAATTGTCAAATCTGGGGTGTCGTGGGCTAGGTGTTTGTCTGTTTGAATACGAAAGCCCCACAAATTTTTCACTCATTCCTTTTCAATGAATTTTTGAGCTTTATGGTCTCACCAATTTTTGGATATTGATATTGATGCGACTTTGTTATGACTTTCCAAATAGTCTGTGTTCTTCTTACAGCCGCATACAGGTGGTCCACTGCTTCTTTGCACAATTGGCACTTGCTGTCATTATATGACTTTCAATCTGGGGCTTATCATCATCATCGTCATTATTCCATCTGTGTACATGATATTTTATCAAGAGTAAGAAGACAATTCCTAGTCTCAAATAGTGTTATCAACTCTGATGTAAGCTGTTCTTGAATTCCTGGAGAACCTATTCCAATCTCCAGGATTGCTTTCAGTAGTCACTTGGAGATTGATGCTGATTCCTGGGACTCCTGCCAAATCCTGGAGGTTTGGCAACTCTAGATCCAGGGGACTCATAGTCTAAAAATAGAGACGAGGAAGACAGCAGAAGGGGGGGGGGTGTAGAGCCAAGGGTAAACAGGGAACAACCTTGGTTCGTGTATCTTATGGGGAGTAGGAGGTTGAGCCACAGGTTTCAGGTAAAAGCTGGGTTGGGATCTGAAAGCAGTCAGATAAGAAGGGACAGGAGAATGGAAGCAGAGAAGATGGAGAGGAATCTATTCTCTAGGAAGCTATCTAGCATTTTTTAAGCCATTGAAGCCAGCACCCATCACCACATCTTGGGACAGTGTCAGCACAATCCTATGCATGGCTACTCAAAAGTAAATACCATTGAAGCCTGTGTTCCCTAAGTTTAATATATGCTTTGTTTAACAAAGTACTGTTTTGTTTGTCCTGAATCAAATGTCAATGAGTTTCATTCATGTTCAAACAAATTCTAGCAGAGATCAAAAACTATCCTTCTCTATTTGCATCTTGGATAATTTATAAATCTTTATCCTGGCCTTTTCTGGTTGTTGCTGTATACAAAATCACAGCAGTTGCATATGTTCCGTGCTTGCTTCCACCATAAGGCCACAGAGACGAAGTTCTTCCCTGGTAGCATCACACCTCTTTCACATTGCCTAGGAAATGCAGTTGCTAATTTTCTGATCAGTTCCTCTTCATCTAAGTCTGCTTTTTTTTCCCCCTTCCAAACCTCTGGGTAGCTCATTATCTCACAAAAGACACAGTACCTCCTGTTAAGGTACTTACTCCTTAAAATCCAAATTTCAAAGCAATTCTAAGATACATTTGTTCTGTGTTTACAACTAATGATTTTGAATTAATCTTGGGCATATAAAATGATCACAAAAACACTATGTAGAAGTATCATATTCAACTGTGTGTTTGTTTAGAGAAAACATACTGAAGTTAACAGGGCTTTTAAAAAGTCATCCAGCTACAATTGCCTGAGGGTTGTTTAAAAAAATATGACTGTAGTTGGAGGGAGAAGCTTTATGTTTGTTTGTCTTTTTCGTTTCAAAGCAAATCTCCTGTTCTTCACTACAGCGTTCCATATTGAATTTGCTTTACTTCTGGGCATAAAAACCTGAGAAACCCTTTGCATCTCTGTCTGACAGGCTCCTTAAAAGGTTTTTGAAATAATGTTTATGCCTTTCTCAAAGTATTGTACAGCATCTTGTGGAAAAGATACATTATAGTACTATTTCACTCTCTCCTGATTGCTGAGATGTTCCCAAGCAACTTTTTGGAATCATCTTCCTTTGGAGGAGAGAGAGAGCACTAGAATCTTGGAGCATTCTGCAGTTTTTGAGATATAAAAGTTGAGTAGGGAGAATTTTGTCATGGATCGATGCTGCGAAGGAATCCCTGGGAAATGTGGATGAGTACCTGCAATGACCAGGACCAACTCCAGCTTTTGCGGAGTTTTGTTTTTTGTTGTAGGAAGAACAAAAACAACCAGGAACACTTCAGTGCTTACCTAGGTGCTGTTTATTTGTGACACTATTTGGAAAATCCAGGACAAAAACCTAGATGGTGCAAAAAAAATAACCAGCATTCAGCTTTCTTTCAGCCAAGCTCCCATACTATGTAGTATTGAGCAACAACACTACTATGCTATGCTGAGCTATTTCCTGAAAGTAGTGTGCATATACAATGTGTTGTGTCACAAAAAGTATTCAGTTGAGCGCAGTGCAGAAGAGGCTGCCTCAGGCAACAGATTGGTGGGGGGCACCCATCTCTGTCCACCTACTTGATTCCACAGCCCCTCCTCCTCCTTCCATTCCCTGGATTGGAAAAGGGAGAGAGAGAGAGAGAGAGGGAGATAGAGAGGATGATGAAATGTTGTGGGGAGGAAGGTGCTTTGCTAGAACATTGAAGAGCAGGAGGAGCAGAATCTGTCTGACACTTCTTCGGGTAAGGGGAGCAGCATTTGGCATCCCTCCTCAGACATCAGGAGGTCTTGGTCTGGGCTTTGTTGATTGGTAGTGTATCTACTGTAGATTTTACCATTTCACCTGCTTGTCTGTATGAACTGAGCCATAAAACCACAGTGGAACGTGAATTAACATAGCCCACTGCAAGTATATGAACAATGAACCTGAGAAGTTTAATGTAGAACTCCAAAGAAAAATTCTTTCCAGGAACAACATTAATATTGAATGTGAAAATCTATACATTTATTACAGCTGTGACCTTTGTCACATTAGATTGTTTAAAATCGTTTGTGCCATTCTTTCTAATATTCTGGCAGTCCAACAGCTTGAGAGCCATATTTATTGCTTTCAGCAGTAACTTAGTTTAGGGCTGTTTACCATCAAACAGTGGTGTCATGAGCCGACGTGTCACCCCCGGCGGGAGGTCGGATGACTCAGCGCATCACCCCTACCCCCCACTGCCATGTCACCCCCCCACTGCTGCATCACCACCACCACCCTGGTACTCACCGCTCACGTCAGGAGGGGGTGACGCACTCGAGGCCTGCTTGGCGAGCCGCATCTTCTTCAGCGGCTCGGCCACGTCTAACAAGGCCAGACAATGATGAAAGTAGCGCATGCGCACAACGCCGCTTGAAGGGCCGATCGAAGCAGCGCATGTGCACAGCGCTTCAGAAGGGCCGAACGAAGGGCCTCTCGGGAACACTGAGAAGGGCCCTCCCACCTGTCCAGAGCCTCCTACCTGTGTTTTCTGGCCTCTGAAAACACGGAAGTAACTGGTGATGATGTCATCCTCCAGTCACTTTTGGTTGTACACAGCAGGAGAGTGGCACCGGAGGTGGTACTTGGCCAGGATGGGGTTGAGAACCCCTGTTTTAGTGTTTACTCATATCCAATACAAGATATCATGCCAAGTAATTACACATAATTAGATTACTCTCCAGATGACTGGCTAGCACTAACAGCCTAATCCTAACTAATCCCACAGACAGTGATGCAGCAGTGCCAACGTGGCACCTACTGTATCCCATGGAGGAGTTTTGGCCTCCAGAGGCCTCCTCGGGGTAAGGGAATGTTTGTTCCCTTGCCCCAGGGTAAGCCCATACCGGCCCGCCGGGTCAACTGGGACCTGTGCCAGCATGGACCCAGGTCTGTTGGAATTCCCTTGGGGGGGTAGCTATTCGTCGCTCCGTTCCCCTCTTCCTTACTCTGTTTTACTCCCCACCCACGTGGCAGACTTGCTTAGCTTTACTTGGCTAGAGAAAACACACTAGGCATAGTTGATTGAAGTTGCAAAAAGAAGTTTACTTACAGTTTTCATTTATATCTACAACGTCTGATTCACATCAGAGGATACACTAAACTTGAAAGGACAGAACCCTCCTAAAGCTAAGGCTCTCTGCATGGAGGCATGCTGGAAAGATGGCGCTGGGCTGCAGGAGGGCAGCTTGCCACGTCTTCCCTGGTCAGTGGTCAGATGCAGAAGAAATTGAGAGAAGGGTGAAGAAGAAGGAAACTGGGTCTGGGGCCACGCCCCTTCCTTAAGACAATGAGGGGTCAAAGACAAGAGGGTCTACCTAGGTGATCAAATAACATGCATACACCCCCCAGTGTCCAGCATACAGAATTTGCCCATTATTTCCAACAAGGTCAAGGGATTGAGGCTGGGAAAGGTGTTAGGATTTGGCAGACACTGCTGGCCCGCGGAATGCAGAAGAGGCTGCGCCAGTGTCCCTGCATTGCATAGGCTGGCCCTGGATGGGGTAGGGCCCTTTGTGAAAGGAATATTGCACTTCTTTTTTCACACAGAGATGTTTTGTTACTGCAACAAACTGAAAGCACTTGCAACTGAAGTGCTGATGTGCCCTTAATATACAAAGGCACAAGTGACATCCCTTTTCTTCACAATAACCCTATACAGTAAGCTTTTAAAAATATCTCAGCCTCAGACACGGATAATGTTGTTGGAAGACTGGGAGTTCATGGATGTGCAGGAACTGGAACTCCCAAGTCAAAATCTAGCATGTTATTTGGTGAACCTCAATTGCCACAACTATGGCCAAGTGTAAAGTGTCATAACTCTATATCTAGAAATCTACAATTAGAGCTGCTGCATGTGCGTGCGTTTGTGAGTGTGTGTGTGTGTGTGTGTGTGTGTGTGTGTGTGAGTGAGAGAGAGAGAGAGAGAGAGAGAGAGAGAGAGAGAGAGAGAGAGAGAGAACTTTAAACCAACTGCCAACTGGCTGACTGGGGAATTGAACCCATGTCTTTTCAATCCAGTGCTCTCTTCACTAATGTTGAACTGGAACTTTTCTTGTTCCATAAAGCAGGGATTTTTGGTGGAGGGATGCGGAGGAACATACAGATAAATTTCACTAGTCTTAAAATTATTCAGATGCTTGGCTGGATAAGAAATTTCCAAACTTGTTCACTTGAGGTACAGTTTGGTGGCGGACTACCCATCTCCAAGAAATCTATTTTTATTGAAACACGTTTGGCTTCCTGGGAATTCCTTTGATGTTTCACCTAAGGGGGAATAGAACCTTCTCATTCTGTGAGATTCATTCATTTGGAGCTTATTCTGACTGGAGGGTTTCTGGGGGGAGAGAGGTGACCTGTTCCTAAAAATGATGGCTGGTGAAAAACCCACTGCACTGCAGAGATCCTTATGTTACAGATCGGGTAACAGGATGTGCTTTTCAACATTTGCACAAGGAGGAGATCTTTTTCATGAGCTGAGACCCTGTACAGTGGCTAATGGTACAGCTCAGTGGTTCAGAGGGCAGGAAGAGGGAGGTGAGGGCAACAAATAAACTTGAATTGTGAGGTTAATTTTACAAATGTAGGGAAGGGGAATCAAAATAAAAGCAATTTACAGCCCAATCCTATCCTTCCCCCTACCGGAGCAGCCATGCCAAAAATGGGAGCGCAAAAGTTGGCGCAGCCATGCTAGAAATGGGAGTGCTGTAACCAGCGGGGGGAGGTGGATTGGGAGAAAGAGGAATGGGAATTTATCCCACCCTCCATTGGGTCTATTCAGACCTGCTCTAGCGATATTGTTAGCACAAGTCTAGGAGAGAAAGGGGGCAGGGAAGCTGCTGTTGGAGGGGATAGGATCTGGTGTGTGCCATCACCCCTCCCACAGCCTCCCTGCCCTCATTCCTCCCCGCCTCCATTCCACCCCCACCCGCCTCTCCCGCCATTTTATCTTCCTCAGCGGGCAGCTGGTGCTACGGCAACACGCGCAGGAGGGCTCCAGCCTTCCCACCATCACCCCGGCAGTGCACTACTCAATGAGCTGCCAGAAGATGCTTTTTGGCTGCTTTTCGGCAGCCAACCCTGGCAGAACGCACATTCCGCCAGTGCTCAAAGTCCATAGAAGTGGGCTGTTAATGTCTCTTAGCCATGCACACAGCTATGTTCTAAATGTAAACCGTTGTTGTGAATAGAAGAAAGAAAAGAAAGCAAGAGGAGATTCTGAAAAGGGAAAAGGGGTGCGTGATGGCACAAGCACAGAGGGGGTGGGGAAGAAGTTATAAGATGACAAAGGGAAATAGGTGACTTTCCCAGGTAAAAGTAGGGCTGAAAACCCAGAGTTTAGCAGAAATGGGAACAGAGGGGAAAAGAGAGAAGAAGGTGTAGAGAAACGAAAACTGAGAAGGGTTCATGTGGTTTGGGCCATGGACAAAGTCTGTGGCAGAATTATGGTTCTCTGCAGCCTGAACCAAGGGCTGTAGGCAAGGAGTGAGCTCCTCAGCGGACCATGAAATCACTTCTCTCACTTGCAGTGGGAGGGCTAGTTTCTCCCACCAAATAATCCCTGATGTCCCAAGCCTTCAAATGGAAATCAATGGGAAGGGGTGATCTCCCTAGTACTCTGGGTCCTTCGTGAATTGACTAAGGGAGTTTGTTCGATAGAGGCCTGAAGCTGATTTTGGGCATCCCATAAAATGGTTTAAAAACAGATCAAAAATGAACCCACACAGACTGATACATACAGGAGGAAATGATAGAGAGACTAAGCATGTTTTCCATTTGACTGCACATGAGACAAAGAAAGATAGAGGGGTTTTTGTGGGCTGACCAGTCCATTTCTGCTGTTTCATGTGTGCTGCAGTGCAGGAGTCCTTGGGCTAGACTGCCAAGACCCAGTGATACTTCTGTTTCAAGGCAGGGTATAAAAAGGCAGAAAGGGCTTTGAAGCAAGCCCTGGAGCGAGGTGGTAGCAATAGCTGTAGCCGTAGCTAACTCGAAGGAGGGCAAGAGAGCTGGAGCTTCTTTCCCAGAGGAAGGGGTCATGTTGGAAGGAAGATCACTTTCCAGCCTGCGTTGGCATGGCAGCTTCCAGTTGCACTCAAGGAAAGAAAGCAGAAACATTTGGAAAAGAAAAGGGGAGTGGGAGGTTACCTGTCCTGGGTGCCAGCTTGACACAATGGTTCTTGGGTAGCGGTTGGAATTAGGGCGGCTTAATGCATCACCAGCAGGAAAGCAGGCAGATGAGCAAGGGACAAAGAGACAGGAGGGTCTGTTGACTCAGCTTTTGTACTTTTTCTTCCCATGGGATCCTATGGGATCTTCTGTGGGGTGAACTCACAAAGGAACCTTCTTTCATGGCTTGATGACCCTTGATTGCTCATCCCCTAAATGGGTGTCATTATTGTTTTGCATCTTATCAAGAGAGCAACTAAGAACTCATGACAAGATCTGGTGGTCAGTTGCTTAGCATAGACTACTTAATTAAATTTGGCCATGAAGTTGGTGACAAGAACTATAACTGGAGACACTTCTTTTGTGTTGCTAATGTCTAGGCATCGCTAACGTTTTGTTTACTTCGACACACGATGTGGTTTTTGTTCGCAGGATCAAATGTGCAGTGCCAGCATGGTGTGGCCAACCATGGAATTTTCCATCAGTCAGGCAAGGCTTCCTCCAAGTCAGGCTGATGGCTCTGACAATTAAAAGTGTGGCCTTCCTCTAGGCCTGGGGGATTGGAGGCGCCTTGCCATCAGTCCTGCTTCAAATCTTGTTACTGGTCTGCATCATGTTCTCCTGGAAGACACCCAGCATCACATACATGTGTAATCAAAATGTGCAACATGCCATTTAAATAAAGGAATAAAAAGGTTGTCAGGCAATACCCCCCACACACACACACACACACACACAGAGCAATTTTCTGGGGGAGACGGGGTATTCAAATTTCTCTTTAACTTTATTAGAACCTATGGGAACAGGAAACAAAAACAAATGAGTTCAAAAAATGAATGAAATAACAAGTGAATTCTAAAATGAATACGATCATCATGGATGTATAATTGAATGAATGAGGTTATTCATAATGAAAATGAATGGATAGCTAAATAATTTTTAAAAGCTTTTATACATCCCTAATCAAATTTCCTTCAAAATGTCCTTTAGGCAAATTTTCAGTGCAAGTGCATCTTGATACTTTCCAGTAGGGTATCAAAGTTGAAGAATTGGTACCCTACTGGAAATGTAGCCATACTTATCAAATATTGCATTTCTGCTCATATTAAACCAAAGCCATTATTTTTGCTTAGAGATCCTAGGGTGCCTTCTGCAGTGATGCTGCTAACCTGTAATTACTTCATATGAGAATGTCTTTCCACTGAAATTATGTTTATCAACTGCAGGTATTATTGCAGAAGTGTAAATGATCTTCATATTGAGAGAGAGAGAGAGAGAGAGAGAGAGAGAGAGAGAGAGAGAGAGAGAGAGAGAGAGAGAGATTTTCTGGGGACATATGTACTGTAGACATTCAAGATATTACTTGCTGCACCCAAAGCCAGTTGTGAATTTGAAGCATAATTTCTAAAATGTAAAATTCAAATTTACTCCCATCCAATCCCTGGTGTGTTTATTAATTGGTTTCTCAGGAACAGAAAAGCAATTAAGGTCTCTGCAGCTGGGATATTTTTATATGATCATGTCAATAACGCAATGCGAACTTCTGCTACAGGCATTATGCTGTATTATTTTTTATTTTTAGATAATCTTTAACCTGCTGTCAACACCTTCACTGTAAAATGAAACAAATTTCATCTTTATCCTTGGACACAATTAAAAAAAAAATATCATTGTGTTATTTATAGTTGCTAACAATCAATTAAGATAATGCCAAAACTTAACTTACAGTTAGGGAGCAGAGAGTAGGTGATAAATTCTTTACACAGGCAGCAAGAAATAAAAATGATTTAAGAAGTCTGTTCAGTTTGGATAAAGACATCTTACTTTTCATGATACTAGCACTTGGGGTTACCTAATGAAAAAGAATTGGCATAATTAATTTATAAAATTCACTGTTCCAAGTTATGGTGATGGCCCCCGACTTTAAAACAATTGATAGAGAAAAGGCCTATCAATAGCTATTATCAACGATTGCAAATTTGAACCACCAATTAACAGAAGCAGTATACCCCTGAATTGGGAGGGGCAGACAGTAAGGAAAGACTGTGGTTCTCCCTAGTGGCGTAGGACCGTTCTGATGGCCCCCTGGTGTAAGCCCCGCCGCATGATGTTACCCGGAAGCCACGCCCCAGGTGACATCACGCGGCCTACCAGAGGCTGAAACGGGATCACAGGGCAGGTGGGCAGGCAGGCCGAAAACGCCTCCCCCACCCTCCTGAAGCATTGGCAGCGGCACTACAAGGCTTGCCGCCGCTGCAGGAGCTGCTGCAGGGACCGTGGGTGTGTTTGCTGCCCCCGACGTGCTGCCTGGAGGCGGACCGCCCCCCCACCCCATTCATGAGCCCCTGGTTCTCCCATCTTTCTCACAGGGAAGATCAGATCATAGTGTGATAATATATTACAAAGTATGCATTTAAATACATGTATTTATGCTAATGTATTGAATGCATAGATCCATAGATGTAGAATATGTTTGTATCTAAAATCCAATCTGCAGGGGAGCAGGAAGGGTCTGGATCAGGTTTTCCTGGTGGAACTTAGTGGAGCTCTACCCCGCCC
Organism: Plestiodon gilberti rubricaudatus; assembly: GCA_026170595.1. NCBI lineage: Eukaryota > Metazoa > Chordata > Lepidosauria > Squamata > Scincidae > Plestiodon > Plestiodon gilberti. Next base: position 12,099,568 of record JANXHW010000001.1, read on the forward strand.
ACACGTTTTCTGTAGGGGGACCAGTGACACCAGCAGGCAGAGCTTCAGCAGCAGAGCACGCTGATGACCAATGCTGCTCTTCCTAGCCAGGTCCTTCCTGCCTCTTCTCTCCATTCTAGACCACCACTACTGACGATATTTCACAACACCAAGCAATACAGGGATCTAAAAAAAAAAAAGCCCTCCTCCCAATTTAGCTGAGATTTTTACTATTAACAAATCAGAGATGGATCTTTTCAGAACTACATTTTTAATGACTGTCTAGCCATGTCATTCGGCTCATTCATACCCCCCCCCCCCCGGAAATAAAAGCAGGAGCATGGCATCTGTTTTCAGGCCTGGGACTAGCCTTGGTCAGTGACTGGAATTGAAATATTTCAGTTACACAAAAACACCTGTACTCACCTGTTGAACGTGATGATGCGTAAAACGGATCTCCTGTCCTAGTGGCAGTCAGAATTTGCCTGAAGCTATGGGAATTACCCAACTGTTGACGTGCCTCAGGCCAAATCCCTTGGCTTGCACAGCGGACATGACTCTGAAAAACTGACCATACCTCAGTGAAACAGAATTGCAACCAGACAAGCCCAAAACCATACTCCCAAGGGAAGGAAACAAATGACGCCTTGGGTCCCTTTGGGGAGAAAGGCGGGGTAAAAATACTGTAAATAAATAAATAAATAAATGATGGGTGTGCACCTGTGCAGAAAACAAGGTGCAGGTGTGCACTTATCTCCCTGACTCAGGTGTGGGTGAGAAGTACCTTGTCCCCTTACCTTTGTTGCCAGACAAGGCAAGATTTAGATCCCTATAGATTGGGCTGTGAAGAATTAGAGATGGCAAACCAGCAGAGACATATAGAGAGTTGACCTTTATTCACTTGAGCAAACGGGCTGCACCCCTGACCGTGATAACAGGATGGCAGGGAGCAGCAGCAAACAATAGAATTTCACAGGTTCTTATACCCTTCCCCAGATTACATATTAGCCTCAAGTCAAAAGACCCCTAGCAAACATCCTAAGAAATTTGTCCCAAGCAGGACTAGATTCAGCCAGCACATCTATTACTGATTCACCTGCACAGGAGGCAGGAAAGGTGGAGTGAGGTGCATTCTTTTAACTACTTTTGGTCAACACCTTGAGGATGGGGTTGAGGGGGGAGAAATGGAGAAGAGAGATAGGCAACAGGTTGCTGCTGGATCCAGGGGCATCACTGGAGCGTGGCGGGGGGGACGGGCCGCCTGGGGGTGACGCGCGCCATGGGGTGATGCGAGCACCCCCTCGCGTGTCACCTCCGTGACGCGCGACACCCTCCGGACGCTCCGAAGCCGGCCCAGGAGCTGGCCTCGGAGCGTCCGACCCCGTCGGCGCTCCAGGGCCTTCTGAAAGAAGGCCCAAGCAGCGCGTCCATCCGGGTATTTCCCGGATTTTCACGCATGCGCAGACCTGTTTTGAGGGCTTTTTGCCCTCAAAATCCGGGAAATACCCGGATGGAGCGCCGACGGGGTCGGATGCTCCGAGGCCTTCTCCCGGGCCGACCTCGGAGCGTCCGAAGGGCGACCCGACGCGATGCGGGGGGGGGAGCTGGGTCGCCCCCACCCCCCCGCGCCGCAATAACAGAGCGTCACTAGGGTGACGCGCGTCCCCCGCCCCGGGGTGACACGCGTCCTAGTGACGCTACTGGCTGGATCTGTCTTGTCTTTCATTATTTAGGCCTGTTCTTGTTCTAGCCAGTAAGGTTGCAATCCTATAAACCAGCATTTCTCAACTGGTGGTACACGTACCAGCAGTGGTTCTTTGTCTGACTGCTGGTGATATGCGTCCGGTTGGACTGCCGACACCCCCCTCCAACCAAGCTCAGTTTAGCGCTGGCAAGAGGCTTCGCTGGTGAGCGGAGGTGAAGCGTGTGAGTTTTGCACACTGAAAAAGGCCTTCCCGCCTGCCCTGACTCTCTTACTGACCCTTTACTGAGCTTCACGGCGTCTGAAACACATAAGTAACTGGCGATGTTGGCATCACCAGTTACTTCTGGTAGTGGGATCGGCGGTGCTAGCATGCGCTGTATACTATCCCTCTTTCTGGGCCTGATCTACCGACACGGATTGACTTGAACTTGCGCCAGCAATTTAGCTGGCGAGTAGACCCGTTACAGCGGCTGGGGCTTTCCCCTTATCTCAAGGAGACCTCCAGCCTGCAAAATTTCTGTGCAGTATGCAACGCAGCCCGCAGCGCAGTCCATGCTGGCCCTGCTGCACTGTTGCATGGGAACTTAGGTTGCATTGGGTTGTGAATGTAGTTGTGTGAAGAAGGCAAAAGAGTGTGTTATACAAAGCTTGGGGTTGACAAGGAAGAGGCTGAGTGCTTTACTTTTCAACTGAGCCTCAGTTATGAGGGTTGTGTTGTAGTGTACATTGATTAAAAATTCTCAGAGAATGCCTGATGTTATATTAACATTGATGAAGTGCTTGCTAGCTACATTTTGCATGTCGTTGCCATAGCAACCCCACTATAGAGTGACCCAAATTAATTTTCCACCAGCCAAACTTAGCGCCTTAACAGTTTCTCGTCTTATTCTGTGTATAAGAGGCTGAAATTTACAGAAGCCCAACAATAAAGAAGAAATAACAATGCACACACACTTTTTTTTTGATGGAGAGATATACTTTTTAATTTTGAAAGATTAAAAAGAAGTGTGTGTTGGGCTTTCTTCTTTAGATTTGTGAAGCTGTATCTTTCCCCCTTTATTCTTGAATATAATGACCAAGTTCCTTTTGATCAAATGAATCTAAATGCTTAATGGGAGGGACACAGCATTAAATCACACTGGGCTTTTTTTTCCCCTGTATGAACGCATTTCAATGAATAATTAGGAAATGAAGAAATGGAAGCTTTCATACCTGCCCTGTTGCCTGGATAATTATAGGAGACAATGCAAGCTGGTCATACAAACACCATGTTTTCAATGACCCTATAATTTCTGGAGAATGTGTACCTGTGGTTTTGCAAACGAGCAACTTTTTATGGTGCTTAAGAAATAAGGTCAAAGTTTTTCTATCAAATTGCGTAGCCAGTTAACCAAGTACAATTCTCCGAGGGAAGAAGACTAGTGAACATTTGTTTTTCCTGTTCATGTCTTAAACCTCCAAAAGTCAGATGGAACTTAGTTATAACTTATTATTATAAGCCTTCTAAAGATACCCATAGAACTGGCCTGACAAGCTGCTCTGGAAAGTGGTTCTACTAGGAAAGGTGCCATCATGAAAAAGGCCTTGACATGGTCAACCTAGCCTTAGAAGCCAAAGTTGTCTAGAGCCATGTTTCCCAAACTGTGTGCTGCAGCACCCCTGGGTGCCACAGTGAACTCACAGGGGCGCCGTGGAACACTTTAAAGATGCTGTGGGATATTTTAAAGGCGCCATGGGAAATCCTGGGATGCCGTGAAAAGATTACAGTGACACTAACAGTGCCGTAAACAAAGAAAGTTTGGGAACCTCTGGCCTAGAGCAAGATCTCACCTGAAGTGACTCTTTCTATCAACCAACAGCCCTCTTGCTGAGTTACACTGAGGAGGGATAAAAGGTGGGGAGTGTCTCAACCCAAAATTCCTGCTACGCTTCTCACCCTTTTTCACACCAACATCCCTATACAACCACACACATCCACACAAGCTCAAGTCCTTTTCTTGAGGTAGCATTTAGACTGAGTAAGGCTGCAGAGATGGAAGGACATTTGCTCTCAGGTTAAAGGGCTGGGCAGGTTTTGTTTAACCAAAACAAAAGAAAAAGGGCTATTTGGAGTAAAATGGAACTAGGTAAAAAGCAGCCAAATTCTATACCTGAGATCAAGAAGCAAAGTTCAGAAGAAATTTAAACAGGTTCTAATTAAGACTTCCCTGACTTACAGAGCAGTACTCGGTAAGTATCCACTGTATCTTCATGCTCCATAAGTATCTGTGCGTGCTCCGCAGGTGGAGGCATAAATGCGGCATAAAGCACGTTTATGGTACCTGGAGAGTAAGACCCACTGGTTTGGAGGCCAGCAAGCCTCTCTTCGCTGTACATCCAACCCTGCAGCCACCAGAGCAGGTAAGGGTTGCACCTGTGGTTGCAGGGGTGGGGAGACGGTGAGGGAGGGTGGTCGTTGGGCAAGCTGGCCCGGGAGGGGGAGGGGATATCAGCGGCAAGTGCCACCAATATCCTGCTCCCGTTCCCGGGCTCAGTGGCCCTTTCCCCGCCACCCTGGATGTACATCGGCTCGAGAGCCAACGTACATTCGAGGAGGCCCATTGGGCCCAGGCAGCCCTACACTGGGGGAAGGCGACAAATGTCTCCTTCTCCCGAGAAGTCCCCAGGCCGCTCACAGAGCCTATCTAGAAACTTCATCTCACTGTGCTGGAGTCTGCTTATCCCATTTGTTCAATGAAGTAACAAAGTGGCTTCAGTAAAAGTAAGAGCAGGGGTGGCGTGCGAGGGGGAATCAGGGTGCCATCCACTATCTGCAGATAAGTGAATTAGCGGATACGGGGGGGGGCTGTATATACATATATATGGGAGTTAAGGAGGCAGGAACAATAGAGGCCTTGCAGAAAAAATAGTACATAAGATTGGCATACAAATAGCTGCTTGCAGTTGAGAACTTTATTTCCACGTATGATTACTGGAAATACAGAGGAATTGTAAGCGTTTTTATGATGAACCACAGTACCCTGGATAGCCACTTTCACATTTATCACAATGATATATTAGCAATATCAATCTCTTCTGTATTGATGAAGAAACCTCTTAAAGTCTCTCACACACGCTTGAGATTTTTCATGTCATTTTGTTCCTTCTACCTCTGAGATACAGGTTTGATGCTAAAAATGAAGGCTAAGCTTTAACCATATTAAGGATGGCAGGTAGAGCAGTAATGAGATTTCTTACAAATGACACCTGAGGACAGCTTATCTGAGATTACTGAAATAGCTGAGAAATTAAGTAATTGCTGTCGGCACTGATGGATAAACTTGAGTATTTGCAACTGAACACTGATATTAAAATAGATGCACAGTCTTCATAAGAACATAAGAAGAGCCCTGCTGGATCAGGCCAAAAGCCCATCTAGTCCAGCTTCCTGTGTCACACAGTGGCCCCACCAGATGCCTCAGGGAGCACAAGACAACAAGATAACCTGTTTCCCGTTGACACTCCCTTGCACCTGGCACAGAGAAAACCCACTTCTAAGAACCAGGAGGTTGCTTATGGCTTGTAACCTGTGATGGTCTTTTCCTCCATGAATCTGTCCAAACCCCTTTTAAAGTCATCTAGGCCAGATGCCATCACCACATCCTGTGGCAAGGAGTTCCACAGATGAATTACACGCTGGGTAAAGAAATATTTTCTTTTGTCTGTTCTAACTCTCCCTCCACTCAATTTTAGTACATGTCCCCTGGTTCTGGTGTTGTGCGAGAGGGAGAAGAATTTCCCTCTATCCACTCTCTCCATCCCATGCATAATTTTATAAGTCTCAATCATGTCCCCCCTCATGTGCCTTTTTTCTAGGCTGAAAAGCCCCAGACGCTGTAGCCTTTCCTCATAAGGGAGGTGCTCCAGCCCACGAATCATTCTGGTCGCTCTTTTCTGCACCTTTTCCAATTCAACTATATCCTTTTTGAGGTGTGGTGACCAGAACTGGACACAATACTCCAGATGTGGCCTTACCATCGATTTGTACAAGGGCATAATGATATTGGCGGTTTTATTCTCAATCCCTTTTTTAATGATCCCGAGCATGGAATTGGCCTTCTTCACAGCCACCGCACACTGGGTCGACACTTTCATCGACCTGTCCACCAGCACCCCAAGATCTCTCTCTTGATCCGTCACAGACAACTCAGAACCCATTAGCTTATATGTGAAATTTTGGTTTCTTGCCCCAATGTGCATCACTTTGCACTTACTTACATTGAAGCGCATCTGCCATTTTGCTGCCCATTCTCCCAGTTTGGAGAGATCCTTCTGGAGCTCTTCACAATCCCTGCTGGTCTTCACCACCCGGAAAAGTTTAGTGTCATCTGCAAACTTGGCCACCTCACTGCCTATCCCTGACTCCAGGTCATTTATGAATAAGTTGAAAAGCACCGGTCCCAAGACCGATCCTTGGGGCACACCGCTTTTCACCTCTCGCCATTGTGAAAATTGCCCATTGACTCCCACTCGCTGTTTCCTGGTCTTCAACCAGTTCCTAATCCACAAGAGGACCTGCCCTCTTATTCCCTGACTGTGGAGTTTTCTCAGGAGCCTTTCATGAGGGACCGTGTCATACGCCTTCTGAAAATCCAGATATATAATATCCACGGGTTCGCTCGCATCCACATGCCTGTTGACCTTTTCAAAAAATTCTAACAGGTTTGTGAGGCAAGACTTCCCCTTGCAGAAGCCATGCTGACTCTCCCTCAGCAGAGCTTGTTCTTCTATGTATTTTAAGATTTTATCCTTAATGAGACTTTCCACCATCTTCCCTGGAACAGAGGTTAGGCTGACCGGCCTGTAGTTTCCCTGGTCCACCCTCCTTCCTTTTTTAAAGATTGGCGTGACATTAGCTATCCTCCAATCCTCTGGCACAGTGGCCGTTTTAAGGGACAAGTTGCATATTTGGGTCAAGAGGTCAGCAACTTCATTCTTGAGTTCCTTCAGAACTCTTGGGTGGATGCCATCCGGGCCTGGTGATTTATTGATCTTTATTTTGTCAATTAAGTCTGAGACGTCTTCTCTTTTAACCTCTATTTGACTTAATTCTTTAGTCAGGGGAGACCATTGCGGCAGCGGTATTTGCCCGAGGTCTTCTGTCGTGAAGACAGATGCAAAGAACTCATTTAATTTCTCTGCAGTCTCCAAGTCCCCTTTTATCACCCCTTTCTCTCCCTCACCATCTAGCGGACCAACCGTTTCCCTGGCAGGTTTCCTGCTTCAATGTACTATCCTGCTTATGTTCGTTTGCTGGATGGTTGTCTTTGATCTATGTCCTGTCCTACACACAAGGGCTCAGAGTATTAAACTCTCTTTGTAAAATATACATGTTGCTTTGCCTGATCAAACCAAAGGTCCATCTGCTCTGTGTCTCTCTCTCCAGCCATGAACTACCAGACCCCATTTGCAAGAGTACAAGCAAGGCATGATGGGAATGATGTTTATCCCAGAATCTGATCATTAGTAATACCAGTGATGTTACTCAAATACATTACAGGTTGATTACCCCTTATCCGGACATCTGAAATCCAGACTATTCCAAAATCCAGACATTTTTGGGGCTATGACATTTTTTTTAACGTTTTTCCAGCACCTGACTGGCACAGTGCAAGGCATGCTGGGACACAAAATTACTAAAATATTGTATAAAATTAGCCCGTCTATTTGTATAAGGTGAATATGAGACATAAACGAATTTTGTGTTTAGACTTCGGTCTCATCCCCAAGATATCTCATTATATTCTCAACCATCTTGAGTAACATCTGAAGAGCAATCTGAGGATAGGAAAGGCAGTACTGTATCTATCTATCTATCTATCTATCTATCTATCTATCTATATATATATATATATATATATATATATATATATATATATATATATATATATATATATATATAAAATAAATAAATAAATAAATAAATAAATAAATAATGGGCAACTTCAGAAGCCTTGTGGAGGAAAAGACATTTTGGACCTCCTGAGTTTGTCTGACCAAGTGCTGGGAAGCTTCCTAACCCAAACAGTTAAGAGTATATATAAATGCTTTTATTACAGACTTTCTAACTATCCCCCTGGCCTAACTGATGTTAGGCATGGGATTATGCATGGGATGGATCAGAGGCGTTCCTACGCCCCCACAAGGTTGGGGTGCCCCCCCCTGTGCCCCCCATTAAACAATAAATTTTTAGGTTTCGGTTTTGTTTTTGTTTTGTTTTTTTACTTTTTTGGGGGTTTTTTAACTGTTTTCGTGTGTGTGTGTGTGTGTGTGTGTGTGTGTGTGTGTGTGTGTGTGTGTGTGTGTGTGTGTGTGTGTGTGTGTGCTTTCCCCCCACTTGTCTTGTAGCCGATTGGAAGCTGCTGCAAGCGCCCAGGACTCCGGCACGTGCCCTGCTGCAACTCCGGCAGGCGCCCAGAACTTCGTCGTTCTGCGCTTGTGCAAGTTTTCTACAGTTAGCGCAGATGCAGAACGACGAAGTTTCCAATCGACGTTCTGCGCCTGCGATAACTGTAGAAGACTTGCGCAAGCGCAGAATGACGAAGTTCTGGGTGCCTGCTGGAGTCGCAGAGCGCTTGCCGGAGTTCTGTGCGCTCGCAGCAGCTTCCGATCGGTTACAAGATAAGTGGGGGAAAAGCACACACAGCACACACACACCTGAAAAACAGTAAAAAACAGTAAAAAAAACCCGAGAAACAGGGAAAACAAAAACGAAACTAAGGGAGCCCTGTCCCGCCCCCGGGGCCCTGCGCCCTGCGCCTGGGGGCCCCCGCCCCCCATTAGCTGACGCCTCTGGGATGGATATAGAGGATAGAGGGAAGTGTTTCCGTCTCACACAATACCAGTGCCAGGGGACATCCACTAAAACTGAGTGATGGGAGAGTCCAATCTGACAAAATAAAATATTTCTTTACCTGATGGTTACAAGCCATGATCAACTATATGCAACTTCTGAGTTTTATAGGTAGCCTATCTCTGAATGCCAGATGCAAGGGAGAGGCAACAGGATACGGGAATCTTGTTGGTTTGTCTGCTCCCAGAAACATCTGGTGAGCTGCTGTGAGATACAAACGCTAGAATAGGTGGCCCTTGGCCTGATCCAGCAAGGCTCTTCTTATGTTCTTTTCTGTGTGTGTCTCCCCCTTTTTCTTTTTTTGATGTAAGTAGAAGGCATGAAGTCCCTGATCTGGATTGGGACCAGCACTTTGGCAAAAGGGATTTTAACCCTGTGACCCTTTCTGTGGTCCCAATCTGGACTGGTCTACCCAACACTGCTATTTTTCCAAGGAGAAAATTTTCCTTTCGTACCAATGGGAGCTTCCCTCCCGGAACAGATTATGTGGGTTCTGATCCAAATTGGTGCAGCAGCAGGGGGTAAAGAATTGAAGCCACAGCTGGTGATCCAGCAGAAGCTCATAAAAAGCACTGCTATTTTTGGTAAAGCACATCTGGTAAAATGGTGTGTGTGTACACACACACACAGACACAGACACACACACACACACACACACACACACACACACACACACACACACACGAGTAGTTCATATAAGTTGGTATTCTTATTGCTTCCTGTTACAGATGAAGAAGTGGTGATCATTTCATACTTTTCTATAGGTTCAGTATACAGGCAGGCCCCCATATCCACGGATTCGCTATCCACGGTTTCAGTTAACCACGGATTGTGGGGACCCCCCAGGCTTTTACTTTTTTCCCAGAAAGCTTCATTTCTTTCTTAAACAAACAGGAGAATTGCAGGCAAGTAGAACAAGACTAAGTCCTAGAGAGGCTCTGCAAGGTTAACATAAACCTTGCAGAGCCTCTCTAGGACTTAGTCTTGGTCTACTTACTTGCAATGGAGGCTGCTTCTCTGTTTGTTTTAAGGAAGAAATGAAGCTTGCTAAAAGAAAACTAAGAGCTGGGGGGGCACGCTCACCTGCCCACAGGGGAGGCAGGGCAGGGGGCCCTCAGGAAACCATGGAGGGGGTGTTCGCTCCTGTCCACGGTTTCAAGTATCCACGGAGGGGCCTGGAACATATCCCCAGCAGATATGGGGGGAGTACTGTATTATTTATTTGAGTAAGGATCAGAATTAGGAAAAAAAATGTCTTCCTCATAGGAACCGCATTCTGCTGTCAGGGTTGTATGGAACTTAGACAGGCGAGGCATAACATGAATTGAACTTTTAGCAAAAAGGTGTTAGGCAATTAAACATGTAAATGAATCACTTCCTTCCCCTTGCCTGCCATGCACTAATGTCTTTATATTCCATAATACCTATTTCCAGAAAGCCTCATAAATATACTGTCAACACTGAAATGTTAATAATGTCAAAAGAAGACAGATTACTTAGCGTGAAGGAAGTGGTCTCAAGTATGACCTTTTCAAAAGCTTATCACGACACTGAGAGGTACAATACCTTTCACTGGAGCCTTCACAGAAGTTTATACAAAGGCTTTCAAGGATTTACAGCTACAGTTTAAATATGTTGTTTCGCTGCACAAGGCTGTGGGCTTGTTTCCAGGCCTGAGATTTTAAGAAACAAGACTATTGCATAGTTTCATTCTGCTGCAAAATGTATCTGACTTGAAACATAATTCCTTGGGGATTATATTATTTCTTTCCTTAAAGCCCAAGTCTCCAATCCAACATAGTTTATGTAGTGTAGTAGCTAAGGCCGCAATCCTAAACCGCACTGAAGACAATGGGAGTTATTTCTGAATAGACATGCACAGAATTGCGCTGTTACAGACTGAGCTGTGAATCAGGACTTCCCCAGTTCATATCTCACCTCTGTCATTAATCCTCAGGGGGTGGCCTTAGGCAAGCCCCTCCCTCGCAAGTTTAGATTCCTGCAATTGGGAGATAATAATATTTACTTAGCTTACAGGGCTGTCCTAAGAACGACATCAAGGTAATACATGTGATGTGCTTTTTTCACACTCAGAAACTGCAATACAAATATTGCTTATTATTGTTGTTGTTAGAGCAGTTGGAGTTGTGCACAAAAGCCTTTTAAAATTTCCTGCTGAACTCTGAAAGGCTTTTTCCAAGGAGGAGGGATTTTGGGAGCGCGCACACACAATCCTCCCTTAGTTCCAAACCCCTGCTGCAGCAGCAGCTACACTCCAAGCTTTCTCTTGTTTGCGAACCTTGTGTCTGGCTGGTCTTGTTTCTAGCCCCACAGATAGCTATCCATTCCTGGCCAGAATGCCCTTGGTTCTATTTATTTATTTATTTATTTACGGTATTTTTACCCCGCCTTTCTCCCCAAAGGGACCCAAGGCAGCTTACAACAAGAATGAATGTTCTAGCCAAGAATGGCAACGCTGTTGGAGAAGAAACTCAACCCCTTGCTATCCCTTCTGAATAACCAATTGGTCAGATTTCAACATTTTAAAAGACCTACGCACTTACAGCCCACATTCTTGGATTGACCTGGCCTCGGAAGTCTTGTGTTGAGCATCTATTTACATGAGCAATTCCTCATGTACCTAGGGGTGCATGCACAGAAGCTAGTGCATTGATCCCAGCTGGAAAGCTGTGCAAATGTTTTATAGGTTTGCTTCAGTACATTAATTACGGTAAGGTTGCCACCTGACCGGAAATGTTGGGGATCGGATAGGATAATAAAATGGGGCTGAACAGAAAGTTCCCTGAGAACTAAATATTTTAGAACAGTGTTTCTCAAAAGTTCTCCCCATGAAGTGGGGAGAACGTTGAGTACTTGCAGGGGTGGGAACAGCGGCAATCCCTTGGATCACCGCCGCCAGGGGAAAATGTTCGGGAACGTGCTTTGGGTACTTACCGGGGCCTCCGGAGGGTGCGGAGAGGCCTGCGGACCCCTCTGCAGGCTTCCCTGAGCTTTAGATTGCCGCTCCAAAAGTAGATCGCTGGAGCAGTGATCTAAAGGCCTGTGGAGGGGACTAGAGACCTCACCACACTCTCCGGAGGCCCCGGTAAGTACCCAAAAGGTAAAGGTATCCCTTGACAATTAAGTCCAGTCATGTGCGACTCTAGGGAGCAGTGCTTATCTCCGTTTCAAAGCCGAAGAGCCAGCGCTGTCCGAAGACGTTTCCATGGTCATGTGGCCGGCATGACTCAACACCGAGGCGCATGGAACGCTGTTACCATCCTGCTGACGCGGTACCTATTAATCTACTTGCAATTTCTTGCTTTCGAACTGCTAGGTTGGCAGGAGCTGTCGCACTATTCGAACTACCGACTTTTCGATCGACAGCTCATGGTTCAGTGGTTTAACCCACTGCGCCATTTTCCCCCCGGCAGCAGCGGTGATCCCTGGGATCGCCACCACCGCCATGCTGTCCCCGCCCCTTAAGGGGGCAGCGGAAGCATCCGGTTCTCCTGGTAGGTCGCAACCCACCAGTTTGAGAACTACTGTTTTAGAATGTCGTTTTTATTACCTCTTCTCATATGTATCAGATCAAGGTATGTTTCCAACATCTTCAATAGTAAAGAGAAGACTTCAGCTTCTTTACAGTGGCTCAGGTTTTTTTTTTCCCCCATGCTCCTTTTATACCTTTTGACATCTGGCATCTTTGTTCTGTAGCCCATTCTAAGAGGAACATTTTTGTCTTCACTGTAGTGTTAACTCTCATGTGGAACTAACCAAGGTTGTCAAAGGTCAGCTACTGAGCTGAATGCCTTTTCACATGCTGTGTACTAGAATTTTACATTATTGATGCCCACAGTGGCACCCAGATTGGCACATTGTCAGTTTACAAACATTGGATATTGGAGGAGCTCCTCAAATATAGAAGCAATATTAGAGTGATCACTTTCAAGCAGCCCAATCCTATCCGGCCCAGGATGACTGTAGGATGACTGCACCAGCCCAGGACCACTGCAAAAGCTGCCATAAGGTAACTGTGCCAGCCCCAGGCTGGCACAGAGAGGCCTATGCTGGTCCCTGCATGCCAGATTCAGACAGCATGAGGCTCAGGAAAGCCATGGCTGGGCTGTGCGGTGCAGGTAAGCCTGCGGCACAGCAGCGGGTGGGAGGGCATTTTGGGGGCATTTCAGGGTGTGGGAGGATTGGGCCCAGGAGGGGGCGGGATTAGCAGCAGCGGCGTACACCATATCCTATCCCTCTCCCAGACTTGTTTCTCCCAACACGGGCAGGTGCAGATCCGAGGAGACCTTTTGGGAGCCTGAAGCTTTACCTGGAGTAAGGGAACAAATGTACCGTAACCTCGAGGAGACCTCCAACCCCATTTATTCTACTCTAGCATTTCCAGCCCTGGCATAGGTGGATCACTGAGCAGAGCGTAAGATAGGATTGTTCCCTAAGTCTTGTTGCAGGAGGATAGTAGCTGTTCAAGTCATAATTTCCAGGAAGTGCATTTTCATTTGCTTCTGGCAATCCGGAATGGACAAGAGCGCATGATGATGGTTCATTTTTAAATCTATTCAGGCTTCAATCTGATCATTGCCCTGAACATCAAATCGTAACCCCTTCTGGCTGAGAATAAAGTCTGTCTCGCATCATATTTCCAACTGTGACTGAGCAGGCTTCCAGGGATGTTCAAGAAGGGCGTGAAAGCCTATTGTCTGATCCCCAGCAGCTGGTATTTAGGGTATAATTGTGTGGTTGTCTGCATGCTCAGAATTGGGTTGTACTCCCTTCAAGGACCATGATCATAGTTTGGAGGTGCCCCTGGACACAATTCTGCTCTCGGGTGTCAAGGTGAACAGGAGTTCCTTTGCCCATCTTAGCCTGGTGCACCAAACAGTGTCCTTTCTTGAGTAAGTCTGGCTATCTTTATTCGTGTATTGCTTACTTCAAGGTTGGATTACCATAATGCACTTTACGTGGGACTGCCATTGAAAGCCATCTGGAAGCTTACAGTATGTCAGAATGCTGCTGCACGTGTTTTGACTGGCTCCAGAGATTTCCATCAGGTGATGCCACTGCTGTGTCATAAGAACATAAGAAGAGCCCCGCTGGATCAGGCCAAGGGTCTATCTAGTCCAGCATCCTGTATCTCACAGCGGTCCACCAACCAGATGCCTCAGGGAGCACTAAAGACAACAAGATACCTGTATACTGTTGCCACTCCCTTGCATCTGGCATTCAGAGATAGGAGACCTCTAAAACCCGGAGCTTGCATATAGTTGATCATGGCTTGTAAGCTGTGATGGACTTTTCCTTGATAAATCTCTCCAAAACCCATTTAAAGGCATCTAGCCCTTCAGGTGCCATCACAACACCCTGTGGCAAGGAGTTCCACAGATTAATTACTCACTGGGTAAAGAAATATTTTTGAAGTAAATAAATATGCCGGAGCGTGCAGGCTCTAGATGCCCTCTGGCCCCAGTAAGTAAGCCTAGGGGGTGGGAGGGAGGCGGAGGGCAGAGTGGGGCAGGGGGTGGATGGAATGGAGCAGCAAGAGGGGCAGGGAGGAGGTCGGATTCGGCAGCTGGTGAATGGATAAATTCACCCATCATGTCTCATCAACACTGAGACACACAGAGAAATTGCAAGCAACATACATGTACATACATTGTACATGTATACGCTTAAGTCATGAGTTTCTTACATTATTTATTCATTCATATATTGAAACACCTGCTTATTACTGCTGGATCTTAACAATGTAGTTGTGATATTAGCCCATTATAGATAACTATTTTTCTGTAAAACAAAGTAAGACATTGACAGTGCAATCCTATGCATGACTACTCAGAAGTAAGTCCCATTGTGTCCAATGGGACTTACTCCCAGGAAAGTGTGTATAGAATTGTAGCCTGAATTAGATTGCATTATTTTGACATTATATCATTTATTTATCTTAAAATATTTGTATCAACCTCCTGCTAGAATATATTGAGAGGACCAGCACCACAGCCACTAGTAATCTCATCCCCCCCTGAAAATCACTGACCTCCCATATCTGTTAACTGCAAGTGTGACCACAAAAATGAGGGAGAGTATTTTGGTTCACCACAGCTTCCTGTCAGTGTAGACAATGCTAAACTAGTTGCTGGTTCAATATAAGACAGCTGCCTATGTCAACAGAAACAAAGGTAAATGTGAGTGAGAGGAATCATTATTAGTTTGCCCCCTTTTGTTTCCTCAAGCCACCCAAAGTCAATACTTACATTGCAGACTCTTTAGGAACAGAGATATACATTGATAAATCCATTGTGAAGTGCCTTTAAAACAGGGCAGCTTACAACAATTCCAGCATACTCATGGGATATAATAAATGAAATGCAATTCTGCATATCAATATGAGGTGATATAAACACGCCACCAGAGCTATAAACATGCCTCTTCTGAATGGTTGAACTTGAATCAGCTGCGAGTGCACCGTAGCCAGAGAGCAGACATGCGTGCCGTATAAATTATGACAACATTAGGATGGTAGCCGTTATACAAGTCACATATTGCATGAGCCCCAGGTTAAAATTCCTTACAGGGCATGACCGCTGCTAATTCCTTGCGGTCCCACCCCAGTGTTCCTCGTCAGCCCCCGCTACCTGTGTACCTGCACACACCCATGATTTGCTCATCTCTGCTTTGAAAAGTTTTGCATGTTTTTGCCTCGTAATGTGACCATAACGGGGGTGGGGGTGGGCAGGGTTAACAGAGACTTGCCTCTGTGCTGGAACAAAATTGCAGGTGCATGAAAGAAGGGAGAAAGAGTTTATTCATTGGAGAGAGAGAAAAAATGGCTAGTTTAGCAGGCTCCCTCTGGCTACAGATTTTATTTCTCCACTTCACTGAGCTTGTCTCTGGGAAGTATGTTGCTTTCATTATAGTTAATGCATGAGATTGGAGCCACTTCATCTCCTTTGATTTGTTTCAGTAACAGCAATCAAGAAAATATGGACTAAATTTCTAATAAAATCATTTCACTGCCACTCGTGGCCTATAACGTGTGCACGCCTGTCTTTCTAGAAGAAAGAATAAGTTTATTTATTATGGTGACGGGTAGGGTTGTTTTCCGTCAACACCTACAACAGATTCTTTTTTTAATTACAGTAGAACCCCCCCCCCCGCTATCCACGAATCTGCCATCTGCAGATTTGTCTCAACGCGCATACCAGGATCACTGTAAAAACTTGGAAAAAAAAGGTTAAAAATAGCATTTCTTACCTTTTCACTGGCAAACCGCTCCATTTGCTGGGCTGTAGAGAGCGAAATCCAGGTCACTGGACTTCCCCCCTCCCTTCCCCAAGGTCACCCCAGAATGTATTTTCACGTTTTTACAGTGACCTCCATATCAGCGCTAAAGCGATTTCGCTTTACATGGATTTCAGTATACTTATCTAAACTGAAATAAAAATTATATTAATGGAATGAGCTGAAGAGCATACAGTTGCTACACTTTTCAAGTAAATACCAGACCAGGATTTCCGTGAGGCGATAGATATACAAAAACATTGGGGGAGTTTGAATAGGAAGAAAGAGACTTTGGGAGCGCAATACTCCAGAGAAAACAGGCCGCAGAGCGAACACTCCACCGCCAGAAGCTGTGGCGAACATGCCGTAAAGTACGTTTGCAATGACTCAGGAGCAAGGTCTGCCGGCACTAGGCTGGCAGCCCTTACTCCGATGCCAGATCTCCCATGCGGCCGCCAGAGGAAGGTAAGGAATCCCCCAGCGGCCGCATGGGCAGTCTGGGCGGCGAGGGAGGGGGGCCATTGGCCGAGCCAGCCCAGGAGGGGGCGGGGATGGCGTACGCTATATAGCTGGTGGAAATTCGAGGAAATCCCATTGGGCCTTCCCTGGTTTACACCGGGGGAAGGGGACGAACATCCCCTTCCCCCGAGTAGACCTCCGGACTGCTCCAGAGCAGCCCGGAATGGGAATAGGATCCGGCAGGCGGCCCTGGGTCACCCACCGGATAGTTAGTTAGGATTGGGTTGTGAGTCTCCGTAATGGTTGGACCCCTGCATTAAAAAGAACCAGGGTTAAAGTAGTTAATATGGAGGTGTTAGGTGCCTTTAAGAGAGGAATGAAAGATGAACAGGAGACTGGTGGGACTGATGGGCTGGCCAATAGGGATGTTAAATGAAGTTCTGTGATATCTTCTATCATTCTTTGTCTGTCTCCTCTGCGGTCAAATTGACAACACACTTAGTGCTTGTGATTTTCCTTCTCTCTAAGCTGTGTGTGCAAGTGTGTAGACATGACAAATTGCTTTATTAAATCCTTTTCCTATTTTTGTTAGACTATCCCTACAATAAAGTGTGTTTTGTGGCACCTTTCACTCTAGTCTCTCTGTTCCTTCCCCATCAAGCTGTGCCACTGGCCCTACACAGGATCCCAGCATACAAATTAGTCCCGTCCCCCTGCTTCTCCGTCCCCCCCCCCGGGTGCACATGACACACATGTCTAAAGGCACACTTGGCAACACACTGCAGGTATTCCTGTTCAAAGTGTATTATTTCTCTAACTCTACACCAAGTAATCCTAGTTGATTTTATGTCCAGTGTCCACTCCATATTGCAGGGGTGGGGAACCTATTTCCGATGGAGGGCCAATTTCCCATGGGGAAAATGTCCCGCGGGCCGTGTGCCCCTCCATCGGAAATAGTTACCCCTGCGTGCGCGCGCTGGGGGGGGCACACCCACCCACCGCCCCCCTGCTTTAACCTCCCCCCCGCTTTTACCTCTCCCCCTCTCCTTACCTTTTTCAGGCGGCGGCCGCCGCCGCCGGCCCCACGCGCACTGCTTGCACGACTCCTTTTGAACCCGGCTGTTTCTGCTCGGCTGTTTCTGCTCATGCGCAGAAACAGCCGGGCTCCAAAGGAGTCGCGCGAGGTGAGCGCGCCGCGCGCTCTCCCCTCGGCGCGACTCCATTCTAATCCGGCTGCAGCCGGGTTCCAAAGGAGTCGCGCGAGGTGAGCGCGCCGCGCACTCTCCCCTCAGCGCATCTCCTTTCGAATCCAGCTGCTTCTGCACGGAGAAGCAGCCGGATTCGAAAGGAGTCGCACCGAGGTGAGCGCGCAGGGGGGCCGGCGGGGCTGGCGGAGCCTCCGGTCTGCTCCCGCGGGCCGGACCTGATTGATTCGGGTCCGGTCTTGCGCGGGCCGGGCCGGATCTGGCCCGCCGGTTCCCCACCCCTGCCATATTGCTTTACTCACTTGTTTTGAGATTTGTTAAGAGGAGGGCTGTGTCGTCTGCAAAAGTAGGGGGGACCTGGGAAACTACAGGCCGGTCAGCCTAACATCTGTTCCAGGGAAGATGGTGGAAAGTCTCATTAAGGATAAAATCTTAAAATACATAGAAGAACAAGCTCTACTGAGGGAGAGTCAGCATGGCTTCTGCAAGGGGAAGTCTTGCTTCACAAACCTGTTAGAATTTTTTGAAAAGGTCAACAGGCATGTGGATGTGAGCGAACCCGTGGATATTATATATCTGGATTTTCAAAAGGCGTTTGACACGGTTTGAAAAGCTCCTGAGAAAACTCCACTGTCAGGGAATAAGAGGGCAGGTCCTCCTATGGATTACGAACTGGTTGAAGACCAGGAAACAGCGAGTGGGAGTCAATGGGCAATTTTTACAATGGCAAGAGGTGAAAAGCGGTGTGCCCCAAGGATCGGTCTTGGGACCGGTACTTTTCAACTTATTCATAAATGACCTGGAGTTGAGGATAGGCAGTGAGGTGGCCAAGTTTGCAGATGACACTAAACTTTTCCGGGTGGTGAAGACCAGCAGGGATTGTGAAAAGCTCCAGAAGGATCTCTCTAAACTGGGAGAATGGGCAGTAAAATGGCAGATGCGCTTCAATGTAAGTAAGTGCAAAGTGATGCACATTGGGGCAAGAAACCAAAATTTCACATATACGCTAATGGGTTCTGAGTTGTCTGTGACGGAACAAGAGAGAGATCTTGGGGTGCTGGTGGACAGGTCGATGAAAGTGTCGACCCAGTGTGCGGTGGCTGTGAAGAAGGCCAATTCCATGCTCGGGATCATTAAAAAAGGGATTGAGAATAAAACGGCCAATATCATTCTGCCTTTGTACAAATCGATGGTAAGGCCACATCTGGAGTATTGTGTCCAGTTCTGGTCACCACACCTCAAAAAGGATATAGTTGAATTGGAAAAGGTGCAGAAAAGAGCGACCGGATTGATTCGTGGGCTGGAGCACCTCCCTTATGAGGAAAGGCTACAGCGTTTGGGGCTTTTCAGTCTGGAAAAAAGGCAGTTGAGGGGGGACATGATTGAGACATATAAAATTATGCATGGGATAGAGAGAGTGGATAGAGGGAAATTCTTCTCCCTCTCGCACAACACCAGAACCAGGGGACATGTACTAAAATTGAGTGGAGGGAGAGTTAGAACAGACAAAAGAAAGTATTTCTTCACCCAGTGTGTAATTGTGGAACTCCTTGCCACAGGATGAGGTGATGGCACCTGGCCTAGATGCCTTTAAAAGGGGTTTGGACAGATTCATGGAGGAAAAGGCCATCACAGGTTACAAGCCATAAGCAACCTCCTGGTTTTAGAAGTGGGTTTCTCTGTGCCAGGTGCAAGGGAGTGACAACGGGAAAGAGGTTATCTTGTTGTCTTGTGCTCCCTGAGGCATCTGGTGGGGCCACTGTGTGATACAGGAAGCTGGACTAGATGAACATAAGAACATAAGAACATAAGAAGAGCCCTGCTGGATCAGGCCAAAAGCCCATCTAGTCCAGCTTCCTGTGTCACACAGTGGCCCCACCAGATGCCTCAGGGAGCACAAGACAACAAGATAACCTGTTTCCCGTTGACACTCCCTTGCACCTGGCACAGAGAAAACCCACTTCTACAAAAAAAAAAAAAAAAAAAAAAACCCAGGAGGTTGCTTATGGCTTGTAACCTGTGATGGTCTTTTCCTCCATGAATTTGTCCAAACCCCTTTTAAAGGCATCTAGGCCAGGTGCCATCACCACATCCTGTGGCAAGGAGTTCCACAGATGAATCACACGCTGGGTAAAGAAATATTTTCTTTTGTCTGTTCTAACTCTCCCTCCACTCAATTTTAGTGTGTGTCCCCTGGTTCTGGTGTTGTGCGAGAGGGAAAAGAATTTCCCTCTATCCACTCTCTCCATCCCATGCATAATTTTATAAGTCTCAATCATGTCCCCCCTCAGGCGCCTTTTTTCTAGGCTGAAAAGCCCCAGACGCTGTAGCCTTTCCTCGTAAGGGAGGTGCTCCAGCCCACGAATCATTCTGGTCGCTCTTTTCTGCACCTTTTCCAATTCAATTATATCCTTTTTGAGGTATGGTGACCAGAACTGGACACAATACTCCAGATGTGGCCTTACCATCGATTTGTACAAAGGCATAATGATATTGGCCGTTTTATTCTCAATCCCCTTTTTAATGATCCCGAGCATGGAATTGGCCTTCTTCACAGCCGCCGCACACTGGGTCGACACTTTCATCGACCTGTCCACCAGCACCCCAAGATCTCTCTCTTGATCCGTCACAGACAACTCAGAACCCATCAGCGTATATGTGAAATTTTGGTTTCTTGCCCCAATGTGCATCACTTTGCACTTACTTACATTGAAGCGCATCTGCCATTTTGCTGCCCATTCTCCCAGTTTGGAGAGATCCTTCTGGAGCTCTTCACAATCCCTGCTGGTCTTTACCACCCGGAAAAGTTTAGTGTCATCCGCAAACTTGGCCACCTCACTGCCTATCCCCAACTCCAGGTCATTTATGAATAAGTTGAAAAGCACCGGTCCCAAGACCGATCCTTGGGGCACACCGCTTTTCACCTCTCGCCATTGTGAAAACTGCCCATTGACTCCCACTCGCTGTTTCCTGGTCTTCAACCAGTTCCTAATCCACAAGAGGACCTGCCCTCTTATTCCCTGACTGTGGAGTTTTCGCAGGAGCCTTTCATGAGGGACCGTGTCAAACGCCTTCTGAAAATCCAGATATATAATATCCACGGGTTCGCTCGCATCCACATGCCTGTTGACCTTTTCAAAAAATTCTAACAGGTTTGTGAGGCAAGACTTCCCCTTGCAGAAGCCATGCTGACTCTCCCTCAGCAGAGCTTGTTCTTCTATGTATTTTAGGATTTTATCCTTAATGAGACTTTCCACCATCTTCCCTGGAACAGATGTTAGGCTGACCGGCCTGTAGTTTCCCGGGTCCCCCCTCCTTCCTTTTTTAAAGATTGGTGTGACGTTAGCTATCCTCCAATCCTCTGGCACATTGGCCGTTTTAAGGGACAAGTTGCATATTTTGGTCAAGAGGTCAGCAAGACCTCTTGCATATTTTGGTCAAGAGGTCAGATGGGCTTTTGGCCTGATCCAGCAGGGCTCTTCTTATGTTCTTATGTATGTTCTTAAAAGTAAGTGAGTGAGTGTGTGTGTGTGGGTGGGTGGGTGGGTGGGTGCCCAGTATTTAATTACAAACTTAGATTGAATTGATCCTGTCACAAAGGCAATAGAGGTGGCAAAGAACAGAGGAGAAAGTGGGCAAAGCCCTACTCAATGTTCCTCCTTAACTGAATGAATGGTGAGTCAAATGTGAAGTAGTCAGTGCAGAGTTCGGTTTTACACCCATATTGTTTGGGTATACCCATACCCATCAGTTTGTTGAAGGACTTGTAGACATCAAAAAGAAAATTGGTAAGAGGGGAATGGATTACATTGCCCCAATCAACTGCATTTAGAAGCCTGAAAACAGATTCAGTGAGCTATTTGTGTAGCATAAATCCAGTTTGGCTCTTTGGACATAGGAGGATGTCTCTGTACCTAGTCAATGGGCAAGAGCTGCAATGAAAGCTCAGCTTCATAAATCAGATGCTTTACATCTGTAAAGTTTACACAATCCCAGCAATGGGGGGGGGGGTTTGCCTGGTTCATGTAATAGTATGATCTTATCTTAAGGCCGTATATCTATACTTCCCCCTTTAAATATATTGTTGAAGAGAGATGTTATATATTAAAGAATCCTATAGCCTGATCCTAACTGAGAATTTAAGAGAGCGGAACACAGTTCTGCTGTCGTAAATGACCATATGGCGGTGTACTGTGCATGCCACTGGCAGCCATACTGGAACCACTGCTGCAAATGGTGGTGGTGCCAGAGGGTTGCAGCTGTACCCAGCGACCTCCATTACCGAAGATGTCAGCAGCAGGGGCAGGAGTGGTTGGAATGGGGTGGGGGTGGGCAGAATGGGGTGGGGATCAATGTGGGGGTGGGCAGAATGTGATGGAGATTGTGGCCTCTGGGGTCATGGTGGGATAGGCAGAAGGTGGATATCGGCAGCAACTGCTTTGCCAATATCCTCCACTCCCGCCCAGCCTCAACATGCCCCCTTGACTGTACTCAGACTTACACCAGCAAAGAGCTTGCGCAGATCTGAGAAGACCCATAGGGGACCATGACACAGTGGAGGAAGGTAAATAAAACTTTATATTAGTTACCTCTCTGCCTCGACATGGTCCCTACCTGCCTGCAGTTAGTATGCAGCGGAGCCAGTGCTGGTGCCGCTGTGCGCTGCAGGCAGGTACTAGTTAGGATTGGGCTGCTACGTTGTTGGTAGGATTCCTAGCAAATTCAACTAAGAGTGTGGTATTAAGAGTTTTTTTAAGCTTATTTATTTGTTTGATTTCATTTTCTGTTATCTTTTGATTTAGAAATTGCTGCTTTTTTTGCAAAGCCTGAATCCCGATCCTATCCAGGTAAGTAGGAATGTCTGTTTTGTTGAGTCAGTCTTTGGTATAAACAGGATGCCACAAATCAACTCACTCACAATCCTGCCCCTCTGGTTAAAGTGTCAAGCCCCATTCCCAGGGGTCCCATGAATTCCCTGAAGTGGGTCTGCCTCCACATCCTTGCCCAGCTTCCTCTGGGGCTAGCCTGAATCACCCACTGTTTTCTCAGCCTGCCATGCAAGCTGCAAAAGTGGAGGGGAATTTCAGTGATCATTTCTCCAAATGTGTGGAGTCGCTTATTGTGGCAAACTGATCCGCCACTGGGAAGCACACTGCTTCTGCAACTGCCACCCCTGCAACAATGAGGGTGACAAAAAGAGCAGAAAGATAAGTCCCATTTTGCCCCCCATTTCACCTTCACAAAAGCCAAAAGTTTGCAGCGGGGCATAGGGGGACGGGACAGGACGATCAGTTCAGTTTTCACTTCCTCTGCTATCTGCTCCCTTCCCAGCCCTGCCTGGCACAATGGTGGGTGCTGCACAGAATGGCAGAGTAAAAAAAAGCTCAGGAAGAGGGTGCAGCTCCAAGCCCAGCTCCAAGCTCAGGAAGAGGGTGCATGGCCTTCCATGTGGCACTTTACTTTAGAGAGCGTCTCCAAATTGCATTGCAGCACAGTGAGTCCACTGCCCATCTCCTAAGTGTAGAGGTGGGGAGGGGAATGATGGTTCATTCCCGACTTCAAGCTGCAAAGTTCAGCATGACTTCCGAGAGAACAATCCCACCTCTGCAGAGCAGGGTCTTGGCATGTATATATTCTGGCTGGCTGCAAGACCAACATTTGTCACCTGAATGATATATACAGTAACTTCTCATAGAATTCAACAAGTTTCTTGTTGTCGTCTTCAGTGTTATATAAGCATCTGTTTGTATCATTTGTTGCTACAATTATTTTGTCCATTGTCAATTTATAATTAAAATGATTACCGTAGTCAACTTTTTAGATAGAATACCCATTTCAAAGTTTGTCATATGAATGGTTTAGATAAGTCATCACCTTATGTACCTTACCAATGTCAAGGGATTCCAGTTCTTTTCTTTTCCCCTGAAGGATGCTATAAATTCCACAACTACCACTTCTTTTATGAGTATTTACCGTATATTGGTTCATCTCCACCAGCAAAATCTAGTTAGCAACTTCATGTCTTTTGCTGGCCTTTGCTCAACTGAGTGCATCTCTCAGAACAGCCTTCAGAGAATCAGAAATGACATTCCGAGATAAACCCTGATTAGAGTTTGTTGAAAATATTCCCTAATTTTGAACATTTTTTTTAAACTACTGTTACAAGTTTTTTTTTTTTCAAAAGCATTGTGTTTGTTCTCAGGGTAGTAGAGATTGTTTGTGTGTTGTAGACTTCCACTGGGGCACTCTTGAAGGCGGTTGCTGGTTATTGATCTTGTGTTAGAATCAACGATTACCTGGGATCAAATGGGTGATCCTAAAAGAAAATCAATACAAGAATATGTGTTGTGACAAGTTGAGTGAGCAAGCAACCTCTTCTCACAGCATTGCAGATGCATGAAAGATTTTGTTAGGCTACATTTATTCAGAATATCTGAGGTTTGCAGGCAGCAAATAATTTGGGGGGGGATTTTTATTGCTCCTAACTAATTTTGGATCAAATGAAATACTGAGATCTTCTCTTTAATATATTTATCCTTTTTTGTGTGTTCACCATATTCTCATATTGTGCTGGACAGTTTTATATCCAATTGAAATGTTTAACTTACCAAAAGGACAAACAATTCTATATAGACACAGAAATACAGTTTAATGTGGTCACGGCCCCCCATCTTTTATTGTAACACAAACATCCAAAATGTAATTATAAGTAACACACTTTCAGGAAGATGGTTTACATGCATATTCACAACAACAGTTACAAAATACACTTTAAGTAATAAACTCTTTGCTAGTTAGCAGAGTATGTCATTAAAATTTAAAATGTTTCTCCTTCTTTGAATTGT
The DNA here is from genome assembly GCA_026170595.1 of Plestiodon gilberti rubricaudatus. Taxonomy (NCBI): domain Eukaryota; kingdom Metazoa; phylum Chordata; class Lepidosauria; order Squamata; family Scincidae; genus Plestiodon; species Plestiodon gilberti. The sequence goes on from JANXHW010000001.1 coordinate 12,123,949, forward strand.
TTCCATTCAGAAACTCTCTAAAAAGGACATTTGTGTGGTTTGGGAGCAATAAGAGTATCCAAGTGTAATCAGTTCTCCTCTACTTTGCCCTTTACAAAAATATCATTACTTTTGGGGGCTCATTTAATTGTTTTCAATACTGAATCAAACTTTCTCAAATTGATTATTATCATCACATGGATCACTAAAGCATTAGCAATCCTTGGCCCAATGTTTATGATGTTTCTCAGAGGGAACCGAGGTCCAGTTTTTCCTACTTAATTCATCATTGTTTTACCAGATTTCCTGGACAATAAAGCCATTAATGAATATATTTCCAAGTTACTAAAGATGCAACAAATCATTTTGAAAAAAGTAAAGACAGTTTTAAAATGTTCTTATGCCAACAGTCTGTGAGCCTTACCCTCTCCTACAGTATAACAATGAACAAGCAAATGGAGTTAATTATCTAAACAAAAACCCATCTGGCAGGATTACTCAGGTGTCAGAGATGCTTAATCTGGGTTTGGGGGGCAAGGAAGTGTAAAACTAGCTATTCCAGTTTACGTACACCACAATTTAGCAAAACAAAAAGTAAAGAGAAGGGAGTAGAAGCAACAACAGTGATAGCGGCATTCAACAATTGAATTCATAATACTGTGTTTAAAGAAAACTAGAATGTTCTAGAATACATGCAGATGATACTCATCCTGCAGGTGGGTGTATTGTCCAAATTGTCTCAGGAGCTGTTGTAAGCAAAGATAACTACAGGGTAAAACTGCTGAGATAAAAAGTCTCTTTGTCCAACTTTCTGAAGCATAGCTGAAGCCTCATAGGAATCCTGTCTTCTGTGCTTTTATACATTTTGTCCAGCTTGTATGTTCACATCCTTGTGAAGGATGCAGGGGAAGACACAACATTTTTAAGACTTTCCAGTCTGTTCAGTCTTGCCTTAGGTTATATCACCCACACATCCCCATTTACCAGGGGCATTACTGGGGGGGGGGGGTGGACCGCACCAGGTGACACCCCAGGGAGGGGTGACACCAAAATGACTTTCTATTCTATTAATATTCTTACTGGTGGTGCCAAAATGCACCAGTGGTAGAAGTTGAGTTTTAATGGTTCTGACTGTGATTTGAGGAAAAGGGACCATACTTGTTGGCATGCAGAAGGTTCCAGATGCCTCCCCTGGCATCTCCAGTTGAAAAAGATCTCAAATAGCTGCAGTGGGAAAGACCATTGAAGTAGGGAAAGTTACTTCCGTTTTAGGCATCCATTTCTCCGCATGCCCAATCATGCTTCCTGGAAGCAGGAGCTTGCTGGCATAAGACTACTTAACAGATGCTGTAATCTGTTGTTGGATAAGGCAGGAGCACAGGTGCTAGGATTAAGAAGGGTTTGTTTTTTGCCAAGAGGGTTGATTTTTTTTTTCGGGGGGGCTACAGTAGAGCTTCTGTTTCTTGTGTCTGCTGGAGTCTTATCTAGTCAGTGACCGGTTTCGGGGCTGCTCAATGTTATTGCCCCCCATTGAATGCTGGGATCTCTTCGGGGTTGACAGGGTTTATGCCGCAACTATTGCCATTACATTCAGTGATATACAGGAATTACAGTTTAAGAGTAACATTAGTACAAAAAGGATTCTGTATATGGTCTGGTTTGGGAGGAGGGTGACACCATGCCATCATGGGGGTGACACCATGAGATCTCGCCCCAGGTGCGGCAGACCCTAGGAACACCTTTGCCTTTGACCCACTTTGTTCTCAAAGTCCAAGGTCAGTTGAGTATACCAGATACATCTTCAGAAGAGAACCATCTCATAACCAGATGTTCTCCAAGTCTTGTGACACTTAGCATCTTTAACTGAAGCTGCCCACTCACCGCCAGAGCTGACTTTTCTTTGGTCCATCACAACTGAACTTTTGTTTCATCCCAGAAAACCACCTTGGCTTCCTCTGGCTGAATTAGCGGATCTCAAACACACACCTCATCAAGGGTCCACTGAGCCATCAGGGGATTACTGGAGCTGAATTAACATGTACATATTTCAGTGCTTTCTTTGGTTCGGCTAGATTGGGTGAGGAACCCATCTATTCCATCACACCGCTTCCAACACTGTAATCCAGATGCTTTGGAAAAGCTTACAAGCAGGGTATGAACCCTTCCCTGTTTTATCTGCAACATCTTGTCTTCAGAGTTAATCTGTAGCTAAACATGGAGGTGTCATTTCCTCTGCAAAACCCCACCTCAAAGGTTCCATTTTCTCAGCAAGATTCCCCCCTACTTCCAACCTGTGCTCCCCCCCTACTTCACTGTTACTGACTGTCACACACTATTGTTCATGGTGCTATTTAACTCATTAGGTGCAGTGTTCCTTTTGCAGTGGTGAAAGTAGAATGAAGATCTGAGAATAACTGAATTCAGCTTTCTCGCTTTGTCTCTTCTTCCTGCTCCCCTCACCACTGTGTCATCTGATGGAGAACGAGTTGTCATCTTCAGCAGTGCATTGAGTGACACTCTCTCCAAAATAAGGAAATGAAAGTTTACTGTCAAATGGTATGAAGAAGTACACTTACTCCCTTCAAGTGAAAGCCATCATTAGCTGATAAGGAGCTCTGTTTGCTGTAATTTTCAACTCAATCCTATTCATTGGAGTGCATATTGCTGATCATAATGAGCAGGGAGTTCAACCATATTCATGACTGTAGCTTTGTGATGAGAAGCATACCATACAGAATAAACTCTCAAGAGGTAAATAAAGCAAACCTGTTCCTCCTCATCTCCAGAGAGACTAATAGTGCATGATTTATATGTGCCAGTTGTGTGTCCTCATGGAGGGGAGGGGAGATCTCTATGCTGCAGATCCTACAGCCTGCTATGGAGAGTGCTAGCAGGCTTGAAGCTCCATCAGCACACTTGTCTGGGCACAAGCTAGTCAGCACCATATGCCTGTAGTATGTACATTACACTAAAAAAATCTGCCACCAGAAAAACAACTATGTTTTGCAATGAGTAGAAACCAAGAAGATTAAGCTAGGTTTGCATGATTTCCATTTTATAATACTCTTTTGCATAATTCATACTTCTTCTGCAAACTCTCAGGAGGGACAAGGACCTATCTAGGCAACTGAAACCCTGCGTTCTGATGATTGCAGGGTGTGGTCTGATCTCCATATGCAACACAGTGCATTGGAAGAGTTCCGAAATAGGAAAATGGACTGTACCACTTCAGACTGCAGATGAGAGAGCACATTTTTGAATGCCCCCTGATCTTAATGGAACGTACTGTTGAGGAAACATACATAGGCTTTCACTGTCGGGAGTGGGGAAAATGAGTAAAAAGTTCATCAATTCAGATCGTCATGATCCTCTTCTTAAAACTCCCATCCCCTTACTTGACGAGATATGTTGCAAGGGGACTGTGCTTGGCTCTTCAGAGTCTCTGTCATTTCTGCGAAGGCACCTGCTACTGCACCAATGACTCCTCCTTGAGGGAGTTGCTTAATCCTGCCTCACCAGCCTGTCTCTCTCTTGAGAGAAGAGCTCAGCAGCAGACTGGAGACTGTGCTGCTGCTGCTCCATCTGCTGCCCTTGCTTCCAGCTTCTGAGACATTTTCAGGACTTGGCCTCATCTCCTGCCTTGCCAGGAGAAGATGTGGAAAAATGGTCGAGACCATGAGGGCCTCAGCCTCATAGAAATGCCTGCTCAGGAACTTGGTCTGTGGCAGGGAAGTGGATTAAGTCTCTGATTCCAAGTTTCGAGTCAAGTCCCACGTCTCTGGGTCCAAGTCTCAAGTCAAGTCCCACGTCTCTGCCCCCAAGTCCCGAGTCTTTGGTTGCAAGTCCCTATCTATTTAATGGGGAAAATGGGTTTAAACCTGAATGAAATTCGACTTGTCGTAAAAGGCTCCAAGTCTCCAGTCGAGTGTTTTGAGTCTTTTACAAACGCCGAGTCAAGTCTGAGTCGAGTCATTGATGCGACGTGAGTCCGACTCAAGTCCGAGTCAATAGATACAGGTCTACATCACTGGTCTGTGACCTAGTGCAAGTTCTCCTCAGTTTAGTATCAGTTCTCATCTGGTCTCCCACTGCCAGAAAACGTCCACTGTCCATATAAGGGAAGTTCTTCACACAAAGGAAACCTCAGCAAATTCTCTGACAACAGTCATACATGGCAGTGGCGTTCCTGCGGTAGGGGCTCGACAGTAAGTCGCGCCCTGACCGACTACCGCAGTACACTTACTCCCTTCAAGTGAAATACAGCGCGGAATGGCTCTGACGGCGAGGGGCGGTGCCTCCTCGCTCCGGTTCGTGAACGCGGTAGTCGGTCGGGGCGCGACTTACTGTCGAGCCCCTACCGCAGGAACGCCACTGATGCATGGCTTGGCTTTTTTCCCCTGTCCTTGAAGTTCGGCAAGGGTTGGGCGCCAAAGCAAATGTAAGTTGTATTGAATTACTACTTAACAATCCAATAGATTCATATGTGCAACCTTTTAAAAGATACATTAAGATCCAATAGTGCTGAGTTTTCAGGCTTTGGGAGTGCAAAATGTATCACATGGCAATGGCAGTTCTCCATGTTGCCAGTACCATCCATAACTTTGGATGAAAATTACAGGCTTGATTCTGGCATATAAGTATAAGACTGCAGTCCTGTGCACACATTCCTGGGAGTAAGCCCCACTGAACACAGTGGGAGTTACTTCTGAGTGGACATGCATAGGATTGTGCTGCAAGTTAACCTAGCAAAATGTGCAGTTATTGCAATTCCTCGATGTGAGGATAGCTTGGGCTCTTGTCCGTAGGAGGAGACGAACATATTCATCTTTGGTGCAAAGAAAAGAGAAGCACCATTCAGTGGCGTTTCCACGGTAGGGGCCGCACCGTAAGTCGCACCCCGTCCTAGTACCATGGTAAAGAACCGGAGCGAGGAGGCCCCACCCCCTCACCGGCGGAGCAATTCCGCGTTGCGAAGGTGAACGGGCAAGAGACTCCCTGCTCGTCGCCTTCGCAGCGCGGAATGGATCTGCCGGTGAGGGGGCGGGGCCTCCTCGCTCCAGTTTGTTACCATGGTACTAGGACGGGGCGTGACTTACGGGGCGGCCCCTACCGTTCAAACGCCACTGGCACCATTACGCAAAAACATTACCCGCTGAATGAGGGGATAGAGTTAGAATATTTGGATATTCTATAAATATAAAGATAAAGATATAAATAGAATATTTCGCTCACAGCACTTCTTCATCATGTCTGGTGATGCTCAGACTATCCTTCTGCACACACAGAATCCAATAAAAGACACAAAGCACACAGCAAATGAAGTGTTGTGTTAATCATATACAGCAATAGTCAACATGTGGTTTCATCAAGAAGCCCTTGTACAGGAGCATCCAGAAGCCTGAATGACAGAAAATGTGCCGCTTGCCATTTCACTCAGATAGGTCAGCCTAAAAACTTCTGAAATCTCCCCCCCCCCCCAAGGCCTCAGGGGAGCTGCAGGTGCAAACACTGAGTGCATCTGACCTCCATAGAAGCTCTCTTTGCTCCATTAATCATACTGAGCCCATTTGCAAAGAAAATACTTTGAGTGTTTTCCAAAAATCCACTTCCATCATGTGCCTGCCAAGAAGTGAAACACAGCAGAATTCAAAGTATTAGGAGGTGGTAGCAAAGAGTTAGACAATGCCATAGTGTATAATAGCCCAAATTAAAGACTATGGATTTAGCATGAGAAAAGGCAGATGAATGACCTATTGTCGACAGGGTTCTGTAGAAATAGCAGAACTCATTCAGACCCTCTGCCAAAGACCCCCCCCTCCTACTACTCCATATAAAGGAATAACAACAATAATTGCAACAACTGAGTTGTATCAAAGTATGACACAATCACAGCAGATTTTGGGTGTTGCTAATTGAGAGCATTAACAATTTAGGGTTCACGAGCCCAAGGCCTCCTTATATATCCTACCTCAGTGCCTTAATTCTCTGCACCAGGTTCTACATATCCTCTACGTTCTTTAGAATTCATTTGCTTATTGCCATCGTGAATAAGAGCTGACTCTTTCATTATGACTGCCATGCAGAAACCACCTGAATGCTTCAAGATAGCAATGGCTCCATGTGGTGCCCATAATAAGTGAGACCTGCTCCACATGTGCATCAAGCTCATTGCATTCACACATCGTAACCATATATTCCAGGTCCTGATTGCCACCAGGATGGAAAATGACTCCACACAATAGCTAAATTCTACCTGTAACTGAATGGCTGTCTAAGGCAGCAGTCCTGTACACACTTATCTGGGAGTGCACCCTACTGAATTCAGAGAAATTTCCCCTTCCGTTAAGCATGCATAGTATTGTGCTGTAAATGTTGGGAAATGGTGAAAATGTCAAAGGTAACAGGCAGCTCAATCCTATCTCTCACCAGCCTATGCAATGCAGAGGCGCTGACGGAGTGCATCTGGGTGACCAGATGGCCCAGGAGAGAAAAGTAAAAATAATTTTTACTTACCTCCCCTTAAGCTGCCTGGCCGCCAATGGGTCTCCTTGGACCCACATCAGCTATTTAGCTGGCATACGTCCGAGGAGTCTCAGGGGCGTGTCAGGCTGGGAAAAGGGGGATAGGGTCTCGACATGTGCAACTGCTGCTGAGATCCACCTCTCCCACCCTCCAACTGCCCCCTGCCCGCCTCACTCCCTACCCTGATCCTCTCCCAAACTGTCCATGAACTGCCCCTGCTTCCAGCTTGCCTGCTCTGGCGTGGGCTGGGTGAGCCGGTGGTGGTGTGAACACAGGGCCTCTGGCAGCCCAGAAGTGTACGACAGCGGCATGGCATGGCTTTTGCACCGTTGTGACAACAGATCGCAAGATCTGCTGCCATAGACCCTGAATAGGATTGGGCTGTGAATACATAAGAGAAGGCGAAATAAGGAGAGATTTGTGGAGGTTTCTCTCTATTAATTACTAGCAAAGGAAGCAAGATGTGAGAATGAACAGATATTGATGTCTTGTGAAGAAATTTTGTAATTTCTATCCTCTTTCTGTAGTTTTGAATTACAGTCGGACCTCGCCATCCGTGTGTGTGGGGGTCTGTTCCGGACTCCCCTCAGATAGCGAGGGGTACATGCTAAAAACCCTGTTAAAGGGGCAAAAAAGCCCCAAAATCACCATTTTAACCTTTAAATAGACAAAGCACATCATTTTCAAGCCTCCTCCACGGGGGTTCCGGAAGCTTTATGGTCCAGTTCTGGGTCTCACAAAGGCCCTTCCCTCCTCCCAGCCTTGCCCCAGGGTTCATTCTGGAACAAGGCTGGGAGGGGGAGCCTTTGTGTGACCCAGAAGTGGGTTGTTAAGCTTCCAGAAGCCCCGTGGAGGAGGCTTGAAAATGCCATGATTTGGCTATTTAAAGGTAAAAATGGTGATTTGGGGGCTTTCCCACCTTTTAACGGGGTTTTTAGAAATCTGTGGATCCCGAACCCACGGATAGAAAGGGTCTACTGTGTTGTTGTTGTTGTTGTTGTTGTTGTTGTTGTTGTTGTTGTTGTTGTTGTTAGTAGTAGTAGTAGTAGTAGTAGTAGTAGTAGTGTCTCCCCCCTCCCCCCAAAAGGAAAGGTCAACTTTTTGAGCTCCAATAATGTTTCTGAGTTTCATAAAGCTCAAATAAATTCTCTCCTCCTTGCCAACCCTCTTCTTGCCTTTTCTTTTTTCAGCAGTGGCAGCAGCAGCAGAATTGCTGTGGGGGGAGGTGGGGAAGAGTATTTTTTCCCCTTCTCTCCTCGCTGCCCTGCCATAGTTCTTCCCTTTCTCCCCCCTTTTCTTTCTATTTCCACTTTGCCAAGATGCAGAGTGACAATGGGGAAGGAAAGGGGAAGGAAGGAAAAAAAAATCTTCATTTAGTTTAGCCCCCATTGGAAACCGCTTTGTTCTTGCTGTTGTGATGCCAATGATGGCAGAGGAGATGGGGAGAGATGGAAAACTTCCTCTCTCCTTCTCATATAGACACTCTTCAGCAGCTGTCACTGCCACTTCCACCACTAATGAAAAGAAAAATAAAGAAGGAGAAGGTGGAGGGTTGGCAGGGAGGGAAGGAGAGGACAGTTGCTCCAAGCTGTCATGGATTGACTCAGTTTATTATCAGGCAGCCCAATCCTGCCCAAAGCGTGCTGCGGCGGATCCTAAGTAGGATCAGGGCTGCACCAGCGGAGCTGGGGCACACCTCGGGGGAAAGGGATGTTTGTCCCTTATGTGAGCCAGTAAGGCCGGCCAGGTGGAACGCCAATATCCACGCCCCTCTCCTGGGCTCGGTGGCACAATCACCCCTCTCCCACCACCCCTCCCCACGCCCTCCTGCCCCCGACGCAAGACTTACCTGCATCCAGCAGCGTGGTCCGTTGCTGGCGGTGGAGTGAGTGGCGCTGCTTACTCCGCGGGTGTCACAAATGTGTCTTACGGCACATTTACGACACCCTGTGCCGGCGGAGCACTCGCTCTGCTGGTGCTTTTCTAGGCAGGATTGCACCGTGAGTCTTTGTCCAGTTTTATGAGAAAGAGCTTGGGTAAGTTTGGAGTGGATTCAGCACAAATTCTCAGCACCTTTCCCATTTTGTAGTAGTAAGAAATGTCTGGCATAACGATAGTTTATTAATAGAAATCCATGGGCTGCAGAACCTTGATCCTCAAATGCATGTAAAATTGCTAAGTATGGATAGGCGAATGGATGGATGATAATGCTCAGAGGTGTCTCTGTTGCCATACTGTGGGAGTAACAAACAATACAGAAGAGCCCTGCTGGATCAGGGACCAACTTCTGGAAGCACCAACACCTCTTCACTCACAGCAAAAACAAAGGTGATATTTCTCTTTTGACTTCTGAGCATTTATCTTCCATTAGTGCCTTCATGTTCTTTTTTCACCCCACTGTTAAAATGTGATCATCTTTTGAGACTGTCTTTTCCAGGTTTGTTTAAATTATTATTTTATTTTTGCATGGTGTGTGTGTGTGTGTGTGTGTGTGTGTGTGTGTGTGTGTGTGTGTGTGTGTGTGTGTGTGTGTGTGAGAGAGAGAGAGAGAGAGAGAGAGAGAGAGAGAGAGAGAGAGAGAGAGAGAGACAGAAACAGAGACAGAGACAGAGACAGAGAGACAGAGAGTCTTTTCCAGCACTTACTTATGTTGTCAGCACATATCCGAAAGAAAACTGCTTATGCATTGGAATGACTGATACGACATGTGCGACTGAGGTGCTAAAAGCATTCTTCTTTAATTGGTCATTCAGAGCACCCCTTGTTGCTAAAGAAGTGTTAAAGATGTCAGCGGCCTTTTCAGTTTCAGTGTCTGCTCCTGTCAACAGTTCCTTTTGCTGGAAGGTTTTCACACTGCCTTGCTCATCTAATAGTGCCTGTGGAAGGGAATAGAAAGCATTTCTCCCCATTGCACACTGTGCAGTCTGGACACAGTTAATAGTTGCAGCCCAGTCTTATGTGTGCTTATGCAGATGTCCCAGTGAGTTCAGTGTTTGTAACTTTCCCCAGTAACTGCATTGCTTAAGAACGTATGAGGAGCCTTGGTGGATCAGGCCAAGGGCCCACCTAGTCCAGCTTCCTTTATCTCACAGTGACCCACCAGATGCCTTTTGTGAGAACATAAGATAACAAGATACCTGTATCACTACTCACTTGCACCTGGCATTCAGAGAGAGGAGACCTCCAAAAACCAGAGGTCGAATACAATCATCATGGCTTGTAATCTTTTTGACCTTTATCTCCATAAATCTTTCCAATCCTCTTGAAAGACATCTAGGTCAGGGGTTCTCAACTAGTGGTACTAGTACCACTGGTGATACTTTGGCCGACTGCTGGTGGCACCCGGACCGCCAGACCACTGGAACCCCACTCCGATGCAATTCTTTCAGAGGTACGTTTTTGCTCCCGAGAGGCTGCCTTTGGCCTAGCCTCTTGGGAACGCTGAGAAGGGTCCTCCCACCTGTCTAGACCCTTCTCCCAGCATTTTCTGGCCTTTGAAAACCCAGTAGTAACTGGCATTGATGTCATCCCCAGTTACTTCTGGTGGTACACAGCAGGAGAACACAGGAGAGTGGTGCCGGAGGTGGTACTCGACCGGGAAGGGGTTGAGAACCCCTGATCTAGGCCTTCAGGTGCTATCACCACAGTCTATGGCAAGGAGTTCCATAGATTTAGTTATATGCTGGGTAAAGAAATATAGTAGGGCCTGAGTATCCACGGGGGATAGGTTCCTGGGGGGCCCTCCCCCGCCCATTACTGGAAACCACAGACAGGGGGCATGCTATCCACTGTGCCCCCCGTGCCCATTACCTTTCTTTATCTTCATAGAGCTGGTGCCAAGCCAGCATGTTTCTTACCAAACCGCTATAAACAACATTGGCTTCCTGCTTCCTGTTAACAGAGTCTGTCTAACATTCAGGCTGCTTGCCTGCTTTGTTGCTATAAGCAGCATGCTACATATAGCGTTTCGATAAAGAAAGAAACAAGCTGCTTGGCACCAACTCGGTGAAGATAAAGAAAGGTAATGGGTATGGGGGACGCGGTGACCTGTGGATCAGCAGATCCGCGGATATTGGGGTTGCACCTGTATTTCTTTTTGTCTGTTCTAAACAGGATTGTTTATTTTATTTTTTTTCACATTTTTATACCGCCCTTCCTCCAAGGAGCTCAGAGTGGTGTACATATTTCCTCCCCTCCTTTTTTGTCCTCACAACAACCCTGTGAAGTAGGTGGGGCTGAGAGATAGTGACTAGCCCAAGGTCACCCAGGAAGCTTCATGGCTGAGCGGGGATTCTCGTTTAGACAGGATTGGTCTGCCCAGCTGAAATCCTATGCACATTTATTTGTGAGTAAGGCCATTGAACCCAGCAGGACTTACTTCTGAGTAAATAGGGACAGAATTAGGTTGTATGAGTGAGTGGAGATAGTAAGGAAGGGTGAGATGAGTCAAAGCAGAATGCTAAAATTAGTGATTGGTAACACACACACTCCATTTGGAATTGGCTCACTATTTTTGAGCTGATTTTTAGAATAAAAAATGCATTTTTCCCCCTGAGGATTCCCTCGCAGCCCCATAATATTGACACACTCTATCATATTTCCTTATCAGTTTCAAGCCTTCAAAATTCTATCATTCTTATCCAAGTCCAGGGCTGTGCATAGACCCCCAACGGGTGACTTTTTAAGGATGTAGTGTACTGGATTTGAGGGAAGCTTCACAGTTTTGGGGACTGGGCAATCCATGGGCTTGCCTGCCTCTTTGCAGTGTTTTTCCTTATCTCTGAGAAGCAACCCCACTTGGACTTACTTCTGACTAAGCCATCCTAGGACTGAACTGTTTTGTTGTTGTTGTTCAGTCGTTAAGTCGTGTCCGACCCTTCGTGATCCCATGAACCACATCCCGCCAGGCCTTCCTGTCCTCCACTATCATCCTGAGTTCGCTCATTTTCATGTTTGTTGCATCGGTGATGCTGTCTAACCATCTCATCCTTGGCCTTCCCCTTCTCCTTTTGCCTTCAATCTTTCCCAGCATCAGAGTCTTCTCCAGAGAGTCCTCTCTTCGCATTAGGTGGCCAAAATATTTGAGTTTCAGCCTCAGTACCTGTCCTTCCAGGGAACAGTCAGGGTTGATTTCATTTAGAATTGACTGATTTGATCTCCTAGCAGTCCAAGGGACTCTCAGGAGTCTTCTCCAGCACCACAGTTCAAAAGCATCTATTCTTCGGCGCTCAGCCTTCCTTATGGTCCAACTCTCGCAACCATACATTGCTACTGGGAACACCATCGCCCTGACTATACGAACTTTTGTTGGCATGGTGATATCTCTGCTTTTTATTATGCTGTCTAAGTTTGCCATAGCTTTCCTTCCAAGGAGTAAGCGTCTTTTAATTTCATGGCTGCTGTCTCCGTCTGCAGTGATCTTGGAACCCAGAAAAGTAAAATCTGTTACTGCTTCCATTTCTGCCCCTTCTATTTGCCAGGAATTGATGGGACCCGATGCCATGATCTTAGTTTTATTAATGTTGAGTTTCAAGCCAACTTTTGCACTCTCCTCTTTCACTCTCATCAAGAGGCTCTTTAGTTCTTCTTCACTTTCTGCCATGAGGGTGGTATCGTCTGCATATCTGAGGTTGTTGATATTTCTCCCGGCAATCTTGATTCCGGCTTGTGATTCATTCAGCCCTGCATTTCTCATAATGTACTCTGCATATAAGTTAAATAAGCAGGGTGACAGTATACAGCCTTGCCGTACTCCCTTCCCAATTTTGAACCAATCAGTTGTTCCATGGCCGGTTCGAACTGTTGCTTCTTGACCTGCATACCGGTTTCTCAGGAGACAGGTAAGGTGGTCTGGAACCCCCATCTCTTTAAGAATTTGCCACAGTTTGTTGTGATCCACACAATCAAAGGCTTTTGCGTAGTCAATGAAGCAGAAGTAGGTGTTTTTTTGGAACTCTCGTGCTTTCTCCATGATCCCCCGCATGTTGGCAATTTGATCTCTAGTTCCTCTGCCTCTTCGAAACCCAGCTTGTACGTCCGGTAGTTCTCGGTCCACGTACTGCTGAAGCCTAGCTTGTAGGATTTTGAGCATAACCTTGCTAGCATGTGAAATGAGTGCAATTGTACGGTAGTTTGAACACTCTTTGGCACTGCCCTTCTTTGGAATTGGAACGTAAACTGACCTTTTCCAATCCTTTGGCCACTGCTGAGTTTTCCAAATTTGTTGGCATATTGAGTGCAGCACTTTCACAGCATCATCATTTAGCATTTTAAGTAGCTCAGCTGGGATATTATCATCTCCACTAGCTTTGTTGTTAGTAATGCTACCTAAGGCCCACTTGACTTCACTCTCTAGGATGTCCGGCTCTGGGTCAGTGACCACACCAGCGTGGTCATCAGGAACATTCAGATCTTTCTTGTATAGTTCTTCTGTGTATTCTTGCCATCTCTTCTTAATCTCTTCTGCTTCTGTTAGGTCCTTGCCTTTTTTGTCCTTTATCATGCCCATCTTTGCACAAAACGTTCCCTTGATATCTCCAATTTTCTTGAAGAGATCTCTAGTCCTCCCCATTCTGTTGTTTTCCTCGATTTCCTTGCATTGTTCATTTAAGAAGGCCTTCTTATCTCTCCTTGCTATTCTCTGGAAATCTGCATTCAGTTGTTTATATCTTTCCCTTTCACCCTTGCTTTTTGCATTCCTTCTTTCCACAGCTATTTGTAAAGCCTCATCTGACAGCCACTTTGCTTTCTTGCATTTCTTTTTCTTTGGGATGGTTTTAGTTGCTGCCTCCTGTACAATGTTACGAACTTCCGTCCATAGTTCTTCAGGCACTCTGTCTGCCAGGTCTAATGCCCTAAATCTATTCTTCACCTCCACTGTATACTCATAAGGGATATGGTTTAGGTCATATCTGACTGGTCTAGTGGTGTTCCCTACATTCTTCAGTTTAAGCCTGAATTTTGCAATAAGAAGCTCATGATCTGAGCCACAGTCAGCTCCAGGTCTTGTTTTTACTGATTGTATAGAACTTCTCCATCTTTGGTTGCAAAGCACATAATCTATCTGGTTTCGGTATTGACCATCTGGTGATGTCCATGTGTAGAGTCGCCTCTTGTGTTGTTGGAAAAGAGTGTTTGCTATGACCAGCGTGTTCTCTTGACAGAACTCCGTTAGCCTTTGCCCTGCTTCATTTTGCGCTCCAAGGCCAAACTTGCCTGTTGTTCCGTTTATTTCTTGATTTCCTACTTTAGCATTCCAGTCTCCTATGATGTAAAGGACATCTTTTTTGGGTGCTAGTTCTAGAAGGTGTTGTAGGTCTTCATAGAACCGGTCAACTTCATCTTCTTCGGCATCAGTGGTTGGGGCATACACTTGGATTACTGTAATGTTGAATGGTTTGCCTTGGATTCGAACTGAAATCATTCTGTCGTTTTTGAGGTTGCACCCCAGTACTGCCTTTCCCACTCTTTTATTGACTATGAGGGCTACTCCATTTCTTCTAAGGGATTCATGCCCACAGTAGTAGATATGATGGTCACCTGACTTAAATTCGCCCATGCCCGTCCATTTTAGTTCGCTGATTCCCAAGATGTCAATGTTCAATCTTATCATCTCATTTTTGACCACATCCAGCTTGCCTTGATTCATAGACCTCACATTCCATGTTCCTAAGCAGTATTGCTCCTTGCAGCATTGGATTTTCCTTTCAACCTCAGACACATCCACAGCTGGACGTCCTATTGGCTTTGGTCCAGCCGCTTCACTCTTTCTGGGTCTACTTGGAATAGTCCTCCGCTCTTCCTCAGTAGCATATTGGACACCTTCCGACCTGAGGGGCTCATCTTCCGGCGTCATATCTTTTAGCCTTTTGGTACTGTTCATGGGATTTTCTTGGCAAGGTTACTGGAGTGGGTTGCCATTTCCTTCTCCAGTGGATCACTTTTAGTCAGAACTCTCTGCTACGACCTGTCCGTCTTGGGTGTCCCTGCACGGCATAGCTCACGGCTTCATTGAGTTACGCAAGCCCCTTCGCCACGACAAGGCAATGATCCATGAAGGAGGACTGAACTGTTACTCTTGAGCAAGTCTCTCTGAAATTAGCGGACTGCTAGCTCAATCTCAAATGCCCAGGACTTGAGAAAACAAAATAGACTAACAGCAGATTCTTCACATGTACAGCCACTCATTTTCTATCTAAGTTATAGAATAACTTCTTAAATGATACGCAGTTTGTAATACATCTGAACATTTTGAAATAGGCAAATCCATATTCTGAATTCCAAATGTTGGCAATGTATAATAATAATAATAATAATAATAATAATAATAATAATAATAATAATAATAATAATAATAATAATAATATATGGCAATGCAACAGTAGAGTGTAAGGTCCTCTGCAATGAGCTGGGCCCAGGGCAGAGCATGAAATGAATCCTCAAGGTGCATTCTTTACGGTGTCAAAAGAGATGATGTCAGGCAAAAGCTGCCTCAACCCTAAAAGCCTAGACATGACCATTGCTAAAAATTCATAGGCTACTACTTCCTGTTTCCCTGCACAGGCTCCTGAGCAAGCAGGCTGGCAAGCTCATTGTTGATACGTGTTGTATTCTTCTGTTTCAAGGGAAACAAATTACACTGTGCTTAAAAATAGGTAATTGCTTCTTGCATCTAATTGATTTCTAGAAATTACAATGCAGATTTGATTGGAAGAAGCGGGCATGTTACCTGCAATCGGCTCGAGAGTGAGTAGCCCATAAATCACACCACCTTCTCTGCCTGTGCACATTCAACAATAAATATTTAAGGGGATTTTATGGTTTCCAAGTCCTGAAAAATGTGTCTTATATCCATAGGAAACAGCACAGCACTGACATATCTCTCATTGCAATGACATGAAGACTTGACTCTAAATCTGCAGCATTGTCTTCAACTGTTGGCATATTAGGAGTCATTGTATACCTACCAGACTGGACAACATTTTAAGGCTGGCCTGTGCTACTTGCGACCCACCAAGCCAAGCACAGCCCACCAGCTATAGCTCATAAGGGGCTAAATTGCTGCATGTCTGGGACTGGAAAAAGAGCAGGGTCGACAAGCACCCAGCAGGCTTTATATGTCTTATAGACCTCATTCAGCTGGGTGGGTCACATGTTTTGGAGGCCCATTCCAAACTTCCATGTCAGTTTTTATGTCTGTTGAGAGTATAGATGAGAAAACGTTTTCCACAATTGGAAATAACTCTCTTCCTTATCTGAGTCAATCCAAGGTTCAAAAAATGAAGTGTCCTGGCAAAGCAAGGAAGGAATGTCATAAGAACATAAGAAGAGCCCTGCTGAATCAGGCCAAAGGCCCATCTAGTCCAGCTTCCTGTATCACACAGTGGCCCCACCAGATGTCTCAGGGAGCACACAAGACAACAAGATACCTGTATCCTGTCTCCACTCCCTTGCACCTGGCACAGAGAAAACCTACTCCTAAAAACCAGGAGGTTGCTTATCCCCATCATGGCTTGTAAGCTGTGATGGACTTTTCCTCCATAAATCTGTCCAATCCCCTTTTAAAGGCATGTCTCAGTTGCTTTGCTAAGGGACTGTTTGAAGAGCTGCCCCTACAAGATTGGGGGAGGGGGTAAAAGCCCCCCCCCCCTCTGAAGACACTCTTACTCCATGGGTTGGCTTCTGATTTCTCCAGTTTTCTGGATGCTGTTCTTCAAAAGAAGCCTCCAAACTAAGCAGTGGGGACATTTTCCTTTGAAGTGAATTCCATTACATTAAACTTTGGGGCAAAAATCAAGGGATGGAGGGGGAAGCCAAGTCACCATATGTCCTTCACAGCAGGTTGGCTTTCACTCTCCTCTTTGCCCTGCAGGTTTGAATTCATCCCCTATTTTATGTAATGAAGCCACCAATCTCCATTATATGCAATAAGGGGCAGTGGAAGTCAGTGTTTCTGCTCTGGCATGAGTTGTAGGAGAAGAATTCTGGGGCTTCCAGAGTTCACCTCTTCTTTGAGGTGGGTATTAATGAGTCCTGAAGATTATTTCTGACCCTGGTTCAGGAGAACTATAGCAACATCCAGAGGCATCACTAGGACGCACGTCACCCCAAGGCGGGGGGCGCGCGTCACCCTAGTGACGCCCCCGACAATGCCCCCCAATATACTTCGCGTTGCCCTCTGGACGCTCCGAGGCCAGCCCGGGAGCCGGCCTCGGAGCGTCCGGCCCGGCCGGCGCTCCAGGGTCTTCTGAAAGAAGGCCCAATGCGTCAATAAGGGTAGTTTTACTTGTTTCGCGCATGCGCAGACCGGTTTGGTCTCTGTGCATGCACGAAACAAGTAAAACTACCCGTATTGACGCATTGGCCGGGCCGGACGCTCCGAGGCCGGCCCGGGAGCGTCCGGAGGGCCCGAGGGCGACGCACGTCACGGAGGTGAGGCGCGCGGGGGGTGCGCGCGTCACCCCTTTGCGCGCGTCACCCCGTGGCGGCCCGCTCCCGTCACTTGACGGGAGCAACGCCACTGGCAACATCCTTTTCATTACAAGCCCATGTGGAGCAGCAAGTGCCATATCCTTCCTGTGCTGCAGTGGTGTTGTGGAGTTTTCTAAAGGCTATGACACACCAAGCACATCCGCGGTCGTCTGGTGTGTCTTACCTCCAGCCGGAACGCGCAGGAACACCGGAAGGCACATTCCGGCACGCACTAAGATGACCCATGCTCATCTTTTGCTGATATATCTACCAGTTTCCATATCAAAACCCTAGTACGGCTTTATACTTTATTGGACAAAATGATGTTGCTGTAAGTCTGTGCAAAAATTTGAGTTACACAAAAAAACCTCACCAGTTTCCGCCAGTTTCAGCCCAAATATTTGAACTCCTTTCCTCCAACAGAAGTGGGTTAATAGATATATTTCCACTTATACACTACAAACACCTTTTTAAAATCTCCAAACCATTTCTGACATATTTAATACAATTTCTCCACTGCTGTCTAAAAATGCTGAGTTTGCAATGATGAGCTCCCTGGCATAATCATGCTTAAATACAACAGCCTGCAATCCTGCAGAATTCATGCACCCTGCTGTGGCTATGTGGCTTATTGCATTCATAATGCAGCCATTTTTTCCACCTTTTCAATCACTCCTCTTCTGCTGAGATAAGCACGCATGCACGCACACACACACACACACACACACACACACACATTCAGCTACAGTAACATTCTTTGCTTTCCTCTTTCTTTTTTTCATATCTACTTATCAGGTTTGGACTTGACCATATCCATATATATGCAGTTTCATTTTCCCATTTTAAAAGTAAATATCAAAGGTGAATATACTTTCATTTTTCTGAATGCCTTGTGATGTTATTCCGAACACTGAACTATTTCCACTGACAACAGGGCCATTTCTAAGGGTCATTTCTTGACAAAAGAGGTATTCCAAGCCAGAGGTTCCCAATTTGTGGTACGCGTATCACCATTTCTTTGCTGTTTTAAATTATCTAGTCTTCAATGTAACCCTGAGGTATATATATATATTAGGCATAGATGGTGCATAGACACACACGCACCCCCCCCCCCAAGACGATTCAGTGAGCTTCATATCTGAGTGTGAATGTGAGTCTTCCATAACTAAACTTGTCAATTGATTTGGTTGTAACACATAGAACATTATGATTAAGAACTGGAAAATAGAAAATGTATTTAACATCTTTCATATTATTAAGACTACCACACTGTAGATGTCAACACTCTAGTTGTAACCAAGCCAAGTCACTCAAGTTACAAATTCAGGAGGTGAAATCACCTCTACACACTTGCACCAAGGATAGCATGGATTTGCAGTATAAGAAACATGTCTTTGCTTAGAGAGAGAAAAACACACACACATTACCAGCGCAATCCTGTGTAAGAATCCGGCCGGCATCCTGAGCCGAGGTTGCCCAGGCTGAGCTGAGGCTGCTCAGATCCTGAGCCAAGGCTGCCCGTTGAATGACGGGCCGGAGGTCTACTCGGGGAAGGGGACGCACGTTTGCGATGTCTTGGAATGGCGGAACGCTCGATCCACCATTCCAGACTTCTGGTGGAGTGCGCCCTATGTCTTCTAGTATGCTGATAATGGTGGCCAGGGCTTGAGCAACAAGTGGGAAGGCTGTGGAGGCAGAGAAAGATTCACTAGTATCAGAGAACAGGTAAACCAATGTTTACCCAGGAAGGCATTACAAAGAAGGGAGCTTTAAGTAGGGTTTTAAGAGATTACAGGAAATTGGCTCCACCATTTGGAGATAGTGGACAGTAAAATGTAAAGAAAAGGAAGGAACAATGTGAAGGAAGGGCAGATGAGCTTGAGGAAGAAGAGGGATAAAAAGGAGACTAGTGAGAGATGAGAGGAGATACCCAGGGAGCCTCAGGGAGGAGGGGGAGTCCAGACTTAAATGATGGCCTGAAGCTAATGTGAAAAACAGAGCCAGTGCAGAACCCTCAAGAAAGCCATCCAGACCAACAAAAATCGTAGGGAATCAGGTTTGCATTCCTAATATACCCGGGCTTTAAAAGCTGATTTAGATTAGAAGAACATCAACTGGCAATTCAACTGAACTTCATTAAACAAAGCTAGAGTGCATCTGATGTTCTGCTTGACTGTCTCTGTTAAAATAAAACTGACTTGTCTAATTCATGGCAATGTTGGTTCACCATTTGTGGCTCCGGCAGAGACGTTACTGGGTATAATTAAAATGCAGTGACATCTGGATACGAAAGGAACAGATGTGACACACTGCAATGATACAGAGACTAAGTACATAAGCTTAATGTGCTGGTGCATTTACTGTAAACACATATTCATTTAAACGTGAGCACCTATTTGTTGATTGTTCCATTCCCAAGAAATGTATAATGAGAGAGACAAACTGAGCAAGGTGATGACTAACAGTCCAATCGTAACGAGGAATGGGCTATCAGGCAAAGGGATTAATGGCAGCGGAAGAGCCTGCTGCTGTTATAAACTGGTCTATAGACACGACTACTGAGGGATGAGCTTGAGAAAGTCCAGTATAAACTGGACGAAATGTTGCTTTTAACCTGTGAGTTTTTTAATAATTGTTTTAAACTTGTTTTTACTATGTTTTTAAACTTTGGTTTTATTCATGACTTTTTATCCTGTAAGCTACAACCAGTCGAAGATGGCCTATAGATGTATGTGCAGTGCACTGTTGGCAGCCATTTTAGAGCCCCCGCCGCCAACGGCATCAGTTCCAGTGGCTTGCCGACAGATTCTGCTGCGTCCACCAGTGAAGGCAGTGTAGAAAATGAGCAGAACAGAATTGGGGTCAATAGCTCCAGGGGAGCATGTTGAGGGCAGGCAGGAGGCAGATATCGGTGGCAACGGTGCCGCCAATGTGCTGTGGCTCCTGCGCAGCTTCACAAAGCCTCCTTGGGTCACTTGGACTTGCTCCAGCCAAAGAGCTGGTGCAGGTCCAAGTAGACCCATAGGAGAACATGGCATGGCAGAGTAGGGTAAGTAAAACTGTACCTCACTTCCCTCTCTTGTCGAGTCATGGCTGCTGGATACAGGCACAAGCCTCCTTGGTGTTGCTGCATTGGCGAAGTGTGGTGGTTTTCATTAGGATTGGGCTGTTAGTTGACCAGCTTTGCTTGGAGAAAGACTAGGCAACCTTGTGAGTTAAACAGAACACTTTGACCCTGATCCTAAGGCATCCATCTCCTGAGCCTCCTCCCTCCCTAGCTGGCCATCAGCCAAGTGTCCTCAGACTATACTGTGTTTGGCATAGAAAAACACTCCTAGCTAGAGACTGAGTAGGGACCTCATTAAGCACCTATATGAATCCCCTCTGCAGGTACAAAGCTATATGTGGAAACAACTCTGCATATATAGTATATGGGTTCAGTTGCACAGATTATGTTGCCTTCTCCGTAATTGCTTTGATCAAAAGCACACATGTACTCATGATCTGAATCTCCCTCATCCATTTCATGGAAGGGACAGCTCTGTACATTTTAAGCTAATTGTGCTGACAGAATTGCCCCTTCTATTGAAAAATGTTTTGGGTTTTTCTTGTGTGGGGGGGGTGCCTCTGTGTTCTCAGAGTCCTGGGCATGCAAGCAGTTGCTGGACTGAATTAACATTGCCTAGATTAAAGGCTTCAAATGAAGACATAGATATGCACATTACAGTGAATGTCAGCAAACAGATGTGAATGTGGACAATTTCAGTCAAATGCAATGAGTATCCAAGATCTCAGAGATAAAACTAGTGCAGGGTTTTCTAAACTGTGGGACACAACCCACTTGGTCAGAACCGGCCTTTGGGAATTGCAGGACCCAGTTGGAAATGTTTTTGCAGTGCCCCAGGTTCACAACCAAGGTATGTAGAATCTTAGATATACAGTATAAATAAAAGTTAGTATATACTTTATATCTCTACAGTAGAATGGAAAACAATCAATATGTGTGTTTAAAAATTGCAAGTGAGTTAATTGCCCAATGGAGCTAAACACATTTTAATACAAAATTGCATAAATTTAAGCCTACAAGTAAACAAACAGAATGTGTAGATTAACTATGAAAAGTAAATAGTTACAAAACCACCATAGCGCCGGGGGGCGGGGGCGCTTAGATGCAGGTCCCAATTGGGAGCTGTTGGTCCAACTAGCTTAAAGCCAGCCCTGCACTTGGTGGATCGTGGCTTGATGTCCAGTAGGTCCTTGAGTTGGGCTCTCCCACCCATCCTTGTGTCTGGCTGACTCCAAATTGGAGCCCTCCGGATGCAATTAGTGGCCGCTCCTGGGCCGCACGGGGCCTACGCAGGCCTCAGAAGGTTCCAGAAGCAACCTGAAGTCACTTCCAGTTTATTTCTGGTTTTGTGAAAGTGACTTCCGGTCGCTTCCGGTCAGCATTCACTAAATTTTGGGCATTATCGTATAATTTAAAACATAGATTACTTTTGAATGGAAGTAATTTCTATTGAAATCAATGGGATTTCATTTCATTTCATGTACTTAAGCTGTGCACTTAAATTCCATTGATTTCAAATTAGAGCACTTAAGTGCACCAAACATGTTCTGGATTGTGGGCAATATATTGGGATGTGAGATTGATCCTACCTAACAATCCTACCTAACATGAGGCGGCCGCTGCATCCTAGGCCCATTGTGGCTTGCACCAGCGCAGCCTGGTCTCACCTTGGGAGAAGGGGATGTTCATCCCCTTCCCCCAATGTAAGCAGCACAGGCTGCAATGGGCCTCCTCAGATGCATGCCAGCTCTGAAGCTGGCATGTGCCCGGGGAGGCCGTGTAAGTCCGGCCCAGGCTGCAACGGGGCATAGGATATCGGTGCAACTCAGCACCGATATACCTGCCTCCTCCCAGCCCGGGCTGGCCAATGACCCCCTCCCCTGCCACCCCTGCCCGCCCTTCCACGCCCCTCTGCTGACTGGCACAGGACTCACCTGCGGTAGCCAGCACAGGTCCAGGACGCAGGCAGTGTGAGCAGTGCTGGCCTCTGCGCTGTGGCACCACTTACTCTAACGGAGCCACAAACACACTTTATAGCATGTTTGCAATTCCTTCGGCCGGCAAAGTACTTGCTCCCTAAAGTTACGGAAGATTGTGCCGTAATTTAGTTTAAATTCAATACTGTGCCTTTATCTATCTGGACAGCACTATGTTGCTTTTCGGTTGGAATATCTTTAACATTGCCTGCAAACAGTCATTCCCGCACCTCCACCCTTCCATCCATGAACCTGCTGTAAATTACCCACTAGAGAATCACTGCTGTTAACCCTTGTTGATTAGATTACATTAGAAGCATTTAACAGATAAACAATCTGTACATCCATCAAACACCAAAATAAATTAGAAGACACCACTAAATTCACATAATTATGCTTCAGTTTTTCTCTTATTTCATGTGCTTACCCAAAATTCCCTGATGAGTACAAAATTGGTAAAACATTGTCAAAAAAATTATTGCCCTTTTTTCTTCTTTTCTCTTGGATTTCTGTTTTGGTAGATTTTTTTTTTTTGCCATATCCCAGTAAGAACTGCTGATTCCATCAGAGATAAACTGAGTTATGCAATACCGTCTTCCTGAATTCAGTTAGTAATATTTAACAAATACAACTCTGTTTAAAATAGGTACTTTTAAAAAAGCTGTGAACCTGCTATCATCACTTTGCATCACTACTACATCTTTTAACTTCTGTGAAATTTCATTTTATGAGGCTTCAGAGAAATGAGATCACATTCAATCAAATTACCCAGCCCATTTAGCTCAAGGCTAATATCATCTCAGCACAAGAACGAAACTGCCTCAAATGTTCCTTGTTCATCCATCACACATAATGTTGGTAATGGGTTTGGTAAATAAGGTCTGATTTTCACCAGTAGTTTAAATACCCTAATCTGAGATCATACTGAGGTCTGATTCACACATGCAATTTTACCACTTGATTACTATAATTTATAGCTATGAATTGAACGCATAAATGGGCCAATGCAGTTATAACTCCAAACACAGATGTTGCTTCACATGATTTGAGATATGAAGCATCTTAACTTTGCAAAGGAGTCCATTCAGATATAGTCAGCTGCTGGTTATCAGAACCTGGTTCACATATGCATGTACACCACTTTTGCCCAGGAACTCTCCTTGCAGAATATCTGTAGTGAAGGGGCCAGAAAGAATGGAGCACAGTTACAGCGCTGGCATCTCTGTGACTTCCCCCTAACCCAAGGCTGTTTTCATATATAGCCATTTCTGCCCCTTTCTCTTTTATAATCCTGGCCTGCCCTCTGCTCTGACCACTCCCAGAGATTGACCATTTAACGTTCTGCAAGTCAGTTGACTGTAAGACTGTGGGTGCAATCCAGTGTATCGCACCAGTGTAACAGTAGATGCACCGGTGTAAGTGCACTTATGCCAGTGTAAGTGCACTTAAGGTAAAGGTATCCCTTGACAATTAAGTCCAGTCGTGTCCGACTCCAAGGAGCGGTGCTCATCTCCGTTTCAAAGCCAAAGAGCCAGCGCTGTCCAAAGACATTTCCATGGTCATGTGGCTGGCATGACTCAACACTGAGGCGCATGGAACGCTGTTACCGTCCCGCTGACGCGGTACTTATTAATCTACTTGCAATTTCTTGCTTTCGAACTGCTAGGTTGGCAGGAGCCGTCGCACGATTCGAACTGCCGACCTTTCGATCGACAGCTCATGGTTCAGTGGTTTAACCCACTGCGCCACCCGCTGGCTCATGTAAGTGCACTTACACCGGTGCAATCTGCTGTTACACTGGTGCATCTATTGATACACCGGTGCAAAGTTAAACAAGATTGCACCCTGTGTCAGATGGTGTTCTTGTAAGTCAGCTGATGAGATGGCTGTACCACATGATACTTTTGCAAGTTCACAGAGTTGGCACCAGGTTGCGTGAAACAAACCCCTGCATTGGGCCTTATGATGGTGTGCTAGGCCCCTATCCCACCTGTGGCACATGCAGCTATACACTGTTGCCCCAGTGATGCCTAGGACAGCTCAACAGGCAGTGGATTGATGCCTCAGGGCAGCAGGAGCACTGAAGAGCATTCACCTCCTGCCCAGTTCATTTTCAAAGGCGCCATCGGGGAAGCAGCAGGGGTGTTGGAGGGTACCAAGAGTGACTCATTCAGCCATAGAGTACAGGCCAAGCCCATGCGAGGGCACAGGGTATCCGATCCTTGGATACAGCCAGATAAACAGTCATGCTACCAAATGCATGCTGCTCGATGAGCTGTTGAACAGCCAACATCCCAGTTCCATGGTGCCAGGTGTGCATTTCTGCTCAAGGCTGGGCCTGGGAACCTCATGAGAGCCTCCAGGGCTGGAAGCCTCTCAAGAGAGGGGGCGGCTTGCCATGCACTAGTTAACAAAAGTGGAAGAGCTACGGAGTAGGAAGACAGCAGGCTGCTTGACTCCTAGCGAGGAGTGAGCAGAGTATGCTGATCAGGAGGAGGACAAGGGTGTCTGGCAACCCGCTCTCCTCCCAGTCTGAGACTTCATAAGGTGGCACTGGGCACCAGCAGGATTGGGGCTTTGGGAGCTGACTAGGTGTGTCCTCTGATGGACACAGCTCCTTTGGCCTGGGCCTTGCTGCTGGCATCTGACACCACCCCTTGTCATCTACATGGCTGCATTCAGTCCTTTCAGACCAGATCTGTGTGAATGTCATTTAATGTTCTGCACTGGCTTCCCATCATGGCCTTCTTGTTGTGATGCTCTTTGACACCAGTCTCATTCTCATGACTCACATTCTCATTCCATTGACAAATAGGCATCTCTGCAGAGTGTATGACCTAAAATGGAGAGTTCGAGTAGCTGAGGATGCTTTCTAGTTTCTGTGGATGTTAATGCAAAGTCTCCGTACCACTAAATGCACGTACTGAAGCATGAAGGTCTTCTCAATGAAAACAAACAAACTGCAAGTGGGGAAAGGCATTGGGGGGGGAGGGGGGAGAAGGCAACCTCTCAGCAAGAAGGTATATGGCCATGTGCTTAGCAGAATTGTTCAGAAGTGTATGTATATATTATATGCTGGGCTTATTTACAACCGTGCTAAATTATTTATGCCCTCTACAGTATGCATCGCCAAGATCGTAATTGAAAAAAGCCTTGATTTTACTGTGTGATCCCTCTGTAGGCCTCTTTAAAGATGTAATGATGCAGGCCAGTTAAACTGCTGAAAATACAAGTTAACAGGATGCTATGGGCACCCACACCTTTGCTTTATGAACAGAGGCACTTGACCTGTGCACGAGAAAAAAAATACAGCATTCTTCTATAAGAACATGGCATTGATTCTTTGATTTAGCTTCTGCAAGCTGACCTTATGCAGCTTGGGGCAGAGCACCAGGGAACATTAGCAATTCAGTTTTGTAGTATATTCTGGCAAGTCCTGAAACATAGGGAACTATGGAGCAGTAAATGTAGATGAACTGGGATTTCATAGAAACACAGATGCCCCATTGACTGAACTATTAAAAGCAAAATTACTAAAACTGTTCTAGTCTCCCAACTCGTGCTTACACAACCGTCACATTGGCAACCTGTTCCTATCCAGGATTCCAACATTCCATAGGTGGCCATTTTGGGAGCATTGCCGCAAGAGGCAGCAGTGCTCCACCTCCATTGCTGGTTCCCGCCACGCCCGCCGGACTAGGTAAGGGGGAGGGGCGAAACTGGGCAGGGAGGGGGAAGGAACGGGGGCAACGGAAGAGGGTGGATCCAGCATGCTGGATGCTTTCCCCTCTTTTTCAAGCCTCCCCACCCCTTTCTAACTACAGAATGTGCAGAGTAGGAGGCTTATGGAGGGATAAGCAGAGATAATTCCCTCCGAAGCCTCCTGATCTGCCCTCCCGCTGGATACAGCACGCTCGTTTTTGGCACGGCTGCATTGGGGGGGGGGAAGGATAGGATTGGGCTCTGAGTCACAACACTGGCCTATCTAGCCAAGTACTGTCTTCACTACTGGCAGTCCTAGTTTTCCGACAAGAGTTCTTTCTCAGTAATTATAGTACCTATGATTTTTTTTTTAAGTGGAAAATGATGCATTGAAGCTCTGGTTCTCTGGATGCAAAGCATGTGTTTTACCCCTGAATTATGCAACACGAAGTCAGTCCGTCCATGAGGCCAACTGAAGCGGTCATCTCAGGCAGCAGACTGGTGGGGGTCAAACTTGCCTCCACTGCCCCTCCTTCTCTTTCCACTCCCTGGATTGGAAAAGGAAGAGGGGTACAGAGAGGAAGAGGAAATGTGGAGGGGAGGAGAGTGCTGAGTTAGAGCATTGGAGAGTGGGATAAGGGTGGTAGCATTTGGCAGGCTGCCTCGGGCATCAGGGGGCCTGGAGCTGGCCTTGATGCAGCAGACATGAAGCCAATTCAAACGTAGTGTTCTGAATTCATCCCATAAACACCACATGTGGAAATGTTGTGTCTGTTAGTTTGAATCATGCTCTTCCTACAAGGAGTTTAGGACAGCATGCATGGCATTGACCCTTTTATTCTCACAGCAGCCCTGTAAAGTGAGTTAGGCAGCGAGAGAGAGACCGAGAGCGAGAGCTTAGTGACCCAGTGAGCTTCATGTGGCACTGGTGCCGATAGGTTGGCAGCAGGGTTGTATTGTGGAAGGGAAGGGAGAGGGCAGGGGGAGTTTTGGGGTAGGGATGGTGGAGGGAGAGAGTGAATCTCAGCAGCACCAGCATGTGCCAGGATCCTATCCTCTCTTTTTGATCCTGCCCCACCCCCTTTCTCCCCTTGGACATGCCAGCTATATAGATCCATAGCATGCAGAGGTAAGCAGATAATATTTTACTTACCCCTGGCAGGCCTCCTGATCACCCCCTCCACCACTGGATGCAGAACGTGTTCCATTGGCACAGCTGCATCAGCACCAATGGGGGGGGTAGGATTGGGCTGATAGTTTTGTGTTCTAAAGGAGATGCAATGTTGCAACTTGTTAACAAAACAAAGATTACTACAGATTATCCTAGTGTAGATTACAACACTCTATGGTGCAATAGTCAGACTTCCAGACATTCCATAAATAGTTTTTTTTTTAAGGAAAAGCAGAATGCCACCTTTGATGTGCTTTAATACAGCTATTTGTAAATGCAGACAGTAACACTTTAATTAATTATTAGAATAGTAACAAACGCATTCCTGTTTTCAAGAAACCTGTCATCCAATGCAGCTATCTGAGAGTACAGCTGCACTCCTAGACACTGCTGTTTCCTTTTCCAAACAGATGATTAGTGGAGCAAACTTCCCCTCTTTCAGAAAGCGGTAAGGAAGGTGATCCTTTGAGCACATCAGAGGGCAGCCCTGATGTGGGTCTCTTGTGTGTGTGGCGGGTGCGCGTGGTGGGTGCACAAACAGTGCATGCAAGGAAACCTGTTTCTGCGTACAGATTGGCCTTAGCTGGAAGGAAGAGGATCTGTATTTTCAAAGTTTCAAAAATTACCCACTGCATAAGCAGGTTTTTAAAACACTTGATGTAAAAACCTACATATGAATGAATGCTTATTTGGGTGGAAAGCTATTTTGAGCAGCAGATTCTCTGTTATTAGTGACTAGTAAAAATAAGAACACATTTTGAACTGGAGCTTGTCATAAGCAATAGTGTCTGAAATGCAAAATTGGAAGCTAAATGTAGCAATTGGGAAGGAATGAGCAGAGACAAGTCTGAGTGTGGAGGTGGTTTGGCATGAGTATTTGATGATCTGACAGTTGAAAGTTTGAAACTGACAGCAGGCAACCATGGTGGAAACTGAGAGCTTTATAACCTGTTTCCAAAGGTCTGTGCCACAGTGCACTACTTATGCAATGTATGAGTGCGTGCTTGTACATGTGAATGTGCCCATCTCAAGCAATGAATGCCTCTTGCTCAACAAGCAAGTCATGGACCATATCCCACAATCCCATTCTGCACCCTGACCCTCTGCCTAAAAATTGAGATTGTTTTCTCTCTGTAAAAAAGCTGGAAAGGCAGGATATACATTTTTAAATAAAGACATATAAAGTACATATATGCTGAAATTCAAATATGGTGAAGTCCATCCTGGATCATATTACCCATGCTAGCAGATCTCAGGTTCTACTTCTGTGACCACTAATACAAAATAGAACACTGACACAAATCTTATTCAGCTTGCATACATTCAGGATTGGATATCTATATATAGTATCCTAAACTGGAAAGCATTGTGTAAGAATAAGTAAGGTCGCAGTGCTGTCCACGTTTTATTGATTTATTTAAAATGTTTACGTCTCACCTTTCAGGGTAAAAGCTTCCCAAGGTTAACAATATATTTTGGAACAGCAGGGTAGAAACTGATTTGGAAATCATTCCCACTGAATTTTGCTTCTGAGGAAACCTGCTTGTCATTGGACTACATGTGTTCAGTTCAAGATTTGAAAGTTTATTTGAATTATGGGCTTGATCCAGCCAGAGCGGAGCACTTTCATACATGTGCTTCACCTTCTCCCATAGAAATCAAGGGACTTGGAAGTACTTAACATTTAAAACTCCCTGCTTGGTCAGCCTAAAGTTCTATCTTCTGTTTCCAATAGTGATCACTCAGATGCCTCACAAGAAGAGCATGAAAGCAACGACTCTCCCACCATGTCACATGTTCCCCAGCATCTTATATTTAGAGATATACTTCCTCTGTGGATGGAGGATCTATTTCAGTAATCCTAGTAACTTTCAACTGTGCTCTGTGTGAGGTTCATATACTGAACCTTGACCCTCTAGAATGCTGAGCAGAGGAGGATCCTGGGATATCTTTGCATGACTACACTTTACCTGGTCCTTCTGAGCAGGACTAAATAGGAAATGTACTTTCGAACTGTGGTGCTGGAGAAGACTCCTGAGAGTCCCTTGGACTGCTAGGAGATCAAATCAGTCAATCCTAAATGAAATCAACCCTGACTGTTCCCTGGAAGGACAGGTACTGAGGCTGAAGCTCAAATATTTTGGCCAGCTAATGCGAAGAGAGGACTCTCTGGAGAAGACTCTGATGCTGGGAAAGATTGAAGGCAAAAGGAGAAAGGGAAGGCAAAGGATGAGATGGTTAGACAGCATCACCGATGCAACGAACATGAAAATGAGCGAACTCAGGAAGGTAGTGGAGGACAGGAAGTCCTGGCGGGATATGGTTCATAGGATCACGAAGGGTCGGACACGACTTAACGACTGAACAACAACAACAACAACACATAAGACATGGATAATAGTGGTGGCCTGTGACCCTGTACTGCCTGGAAACCCCCCCCCCCACACACACACACAAAATGCCACCCCCGAGTGTGCTCACATGAATGTTCCCCCCATGGAGGGCAGGTGAGCCAGCCAGCCATGACAGTTATTTTTTCCCCTTCTCTCACTTCTGCTGAAGGGAGAAAAGGAAGAAGCTGCAACAGCTCCAAGTTGTTTCTCCCTGCCCACGAGGTGCTTCATAAACACTGGGTGGGCAAGTAGAAGCAATTTGAAGCCACAGCAGCTGCTGGAGCAGCGCTGGAGGGGGAAGGGGGCAGCCATGATCTTCTTCCAACTTGCTGTCAGCAAGTCAGAAAAGCATTGGGGGCCCCAGTGGTGTGGCAGGCTGGAGAGGGAGGCGAGTAGACTTGTCCATTCACTGTCCCTAAAGGGTGCCGCTCCACGCAACCATTTCAGATCACATCATGGTGAGGTTGTCCCTGGATGATGATGATGATGATGATGACAGAAGCCACTGCTTTCTGAATACCACCGGAGCCTCCTGCACATGTTCAGTGGCTGTGCTGCCAACCTGTGCATGTCCATTTGAATGTGTGAAGAGAGCCCCTGTCTGTAGAACTGTATGCATATAGGACTCTCTGTGTGTGGCCAGGTTTGAGAAGTAGGTTTTCTCTGTATGCCAGGTGCAAGGGAGTGACAACAGGAAACAGGTATCTTGTGGTCTGTGTGCTCCCTAAGGCATCTGATGGGGCCACTGTGAGGTACAGGAAGCTGGACTAGATGGGCCTTTGGCCTGATCCAGCAGGGCTCTTCTTATGGTCTTACCCTGAAAAAGCATAAATCCAGATGTTGCAGCTGTGCCACTCCCCTACTCTATCCATTCATTCAACAATCTGTACAGGGCTTTGCTGTTGTTCATGTGAGCACACAGCCAGAGGAAATGTCTCCCCTTCTGCTCCCCCTCCCAAGAGATACAGGCATCATCAGCATGAGTTTGTACATGTTGGGGGAGGGGGGGTGAACTCCAGGAAGAGCACTTGATAAATTCCTGTGTTGTTTCCTATGTCACAACCTTCTTTTATGGGCTGCACATTGAGTGCCGCATTTATATTTAGTCTTAAAATTGGCTATAACCACACTGCAGCTGTAATCATTAAAGATGCTCTCGAAATAGACTTTGGGTCGCTCTCTGCGCTGCTCAGATAGTTAAATAATGTATCCATAAAGTTCCTTTCCTGGCCACTAAGCAGATCAAAATGCTGATAATATTTTGCAGCTTTCTGACTTTTTGAGCTACTGAAGAGGCTGCACAGTTACATATAAAAATTAGATGGGTTTTATTTTGAAAGCTGTAGCCTGCAATTCTGCTACACCCCTGGGCGGCATAAGAGAAAAAAGTCAAGGAATAAGTGGCCATTGTGTGTGTGTGTGTGTGTGTGTGTGTGTGTGTGTGTGTGTGTGTGTTTGAAAAGTGTATTGAGTACAGTAGTATGGATCCAAGTAGTCACAAAACATGTTTGTTTGATGCTGGAATGCTGTAGCGAGTTTGGCTCAGCTACCTGGATGAGCTCCAGAAAGGTTTCAGGGGTTGCAGTTAATACAGTAGGTTGTGAGATAGTCCATGTCTTGACAGGAAGTGATCTGTGGGACAGATTTCCAAGAGCTTCTTTCTTTCTTACATTATGCTTGTGGCATGAAGGCTCTTATACCCTCCATCAATTCACAGGTGAAAATAGGTGACATATTAGTTTTCATACCAACAATGACTGGCCAAGCCACCCCCTTCCCTTTACGTATTAAAGATGGCTCTATTATATTGTTGTTGTTGTTTTTAAATTATACCAAAGGATAACTCCATTTGGCTAACGAAAACATAAACATTTGTTAAAATAGTCAAACAAAACCAAAACCATTACAAAATTCAACAAGAAACAGTGAAAACATATATGTATTTATTTATTGATGCCAATAAAGGTTGACTGACTGACTGACTGTGAGACTGTGAAAACAGTCTCTCCATGCCCACCCTCCCAAAAACCATAAACCATAAGAAACAGCTTGACTCCATAAACAATAAATTAAAAAAAAATCAGGCAACCAGAAATGCAAGGATTGACCCAAATACAGAAAGTCAGTTTAGCCCAAAGTGTTCGGAAAGAGCCATATTTTAGTCTTGTGCCTGAAATTTCCTGGTTTCTAGACCTGACAGGTTCCTCTGGGAGAGGCACGCCACAAAGATGGCACCACAACTGAAAAAGCCCTGCTCCCAGTGGACATCTGCAAATGGCCCTGGACAATATCTGGCAAATAGGGGCCATTGTAGCATAGGGGCCCTTAAGGTCAAAGCCGACTTGCCTTTAAATTCGTAGGCATGCCTACCACTGAAGGTGCTTCTTCACTAACAATAGTCATGAGAACTGATCCTGATCGGAACTGTGGCGCACAGGGAGGGCAAGGTTCACTCTTCCCTCTCATGCCATTTTCTCATCAAAAATTACCCTTGCAAAGCATATCAGCTGTGTGCCGCAAAAATTTGCCCCCCCAAGAAGTGGCTATTTGCAGATTGCACCCCCCCAAGCAGAAACGTGGGAGCCACTGTGGTGTAGCATCTTCCATGCTGCTTCCTGTATTGCATGAAGGAAGTAGATGCCATAGGCAGGGGTGGCAATGTCGCATGCCAGCTTCTCTCCACCTTTGTTCCAAGGATACTTTGCAGGAGGCCACTTTGTTGTCACCCCGATCCATGTGATTCACTTCTCTTATCAATGGTAATGGGAGCAGCATGGCTACGGACTGTCTCTGAGGTTGCCCTTGTGGAAAAAGATGACTTAGACATGCCCCGGGCCAATTTCCCTTTCCCTCCTGCTGAGTCAGGACAATTATATTGTCTCATCATTGGTACAGCCCACTCTGCCATTTTAGGGGTCTACCACTTTCTTCCATTGCATGTGTAGATTCAGCATCAGATCCAGACAATGGCATTAGCAGTTTATTCCAGGAATGGTTTTATCTGAATCTATGTTATATTTTCCTTGCAAAAAGCAAGTTCAAGGTGTCATTGCTGGAAGCAATTCATTCATTTGATTTGTTGATGTTTTTTCTTTTCTCTGAAAAGGTAAATCATTGATTAGATTCTTTGTAGCCACCCTATTTTTTTTTAGCTCAAAAATATAGGATGGGAACCTGAAGCTATATATTAGTCTCCTTTTATTTAACAAGTAAATAGTAACAATCGCAAATATAAATTGCCAGCATTTGAATCTGTAGACTTTTGCCGATAGGAAAGTAGAAATTGTGTTAAGGTCAAACGACAATATTTAAGTAATTTGGGCCTATGTGGGTTTTTATTTTGAGTGGGGAGGAGGTATTTATCCCTTTCTCACCACAATCCGGATACAAATTGCTTCCCGCTTCTTCTCGCTTCTTTTAGCCATGGGAAGGGAAGCTTCTATTGACCCCAATGACAGCTTGCCTCCTGGGCTAATGGTAGCTTTGGACGAGTCATTTTTGTTGGGACTGTAGCATGAGAAGAAAGGAATAAATGCTCCCCTTCCCAAGAGCCATGGCTTCTTTCTTCACACACACACACACACACACACACACACACACACACACACACACACACACACACACACACACACACACACACACACACACACACACACACACACACACACACACACACACACACACACAACTGCCATTGAGCTTAAATGAAGAAAAAAAAAGATGTGTAAGAGGCCACACTGTGTATTTATTATAATCTAATGTGTAGCTTAGCCCCTAGATCTGTCTAGGGCCCTGATGGTGAACCTATGACACGCTTGTCACTGCTGACACACGAGGTCATTTTGGGTGACACACCAGTGTTTCTGTCAGGGCCCCTGACACACCTTACATTTTTGCAAAAGTTTTACTGGCTTGTCTTGAACATTTAGGGCAGAGATTTTTGGCAGACCTCTTTTATTATCTAGTAAAACTCAGCAACAAAAAAGTCACTAATTGATGTTAAATTAAATACAATGTGTTCTATAGTTTTCAGTTCAGTTCAATTCAAAATTACTATTAAAAGTAGCAATAGTGAAAGCAATATTAAAAGTGGGGGGGGGCACACCAGCAGAGTCAAGTTAGGCATTTTCAAAAATGTTGACATACCAAGCCCAAATGGTTCGCCATCACTGGTCTAGGGGATGTCTAGATCTGTCTAGATCTGTCGGGGATGAACCAATTTTTACAGTTCGTTTTCCATGAAGTGATGCTGCACTCCCCTGAGATTCTAATTTACTAGGGATGGTCTCCATTTTGGGGGGGGGGATCACTCTCCCTATTCTGCCTTTGCGGAAGGCATTTGAAAAACCTGAGTTGCTAATTTTGCCACTCTTGTTTTCAGCCCACCAACAAAGAAATGTACCAAATTTGACTTTTGCTTCTTATGTTCTTTCTATATTTCCTGAAAGGAATTAATGAAAGAAAAGTAACCACAACGGACCTTATTGCTAGGAGGCAAAAATATCTAGTAGGGAAGATGCACCTTCTTTTAGAATTTCACATGGCATTCCAAGTGCTTTTGCTGTGTTAAATATATAAAAGAAGAATAAAACTATCTCACTTAAGAAAGAACAATGGAACAGTACAGTCCTCAAGGTCTTAACCATATGCTCTTAGCTTCATACATTTAAAAGCAGGACTTTTATTTATATTTAAACATGCTGTCTACAAATTAGGGCCAGGGGGGAAACAGGGTTGAAGTGGCAGGCATCTGTGTGCTAAGATCTGCTGGTTGGAATTTAAATTTTGCAATTATATTTCAAAGGATTAACTCTCGCAGGACTAGGTTGCTGGCCGTGGCGCTTTTACTGATAAGATACATTTCACCTTAACGGGCACTGCGGTGTCAGGCTGGGTTCTAGAGGGCCACGTGCCGTGCCAGTGAATGCTTCAGTCATTAGTGCAGAAGATACTATGTCACACTTGGGGAAAACTCCAGCAGGAGATCTCATTCGAGGTACACTGAAAGGCTCCTTCATTTGTCTCTTCTCTTGCAGTCTGTCTTTCTTTCCCTTCAGCTGGTACCCGACCAGCTCTTCAAGGTCAAATCACAGATCATTATTTCTTGTTAGAAAATAGGATGGGGAGGGGTGGATGCCAACCACAAACAGACTCAATAATCAAGGACTGGGATTTGCATCACATCTGCCAGGGTGCTTAGAGAATCGTAGGACAAAACAATGTGTTCGGAGGAAAGATCCGGGAATTTTGAAATCCACTGAGCAGCTGCAAAATAGCAGTGGTGGATGCAATTTGAAAACAGAGAAAGAGCAGGATGGGGGTCTTTAGCCCTTCCCCAATGCTTTTCTCCTGTGCCTTCTCCCTCTGCATTCAATCCTGTTGTACACACTTTCCTGGAAGTAAGCCCCATGGAACACAATGGGACTTAGCCAAGGTTCTAAATCAAAGAGAAAAAACAGTTTGGGGAGGAGGCTACAGGAGAAAAAAACAGAAAGAAGGCTAAAGTTGAAGCCCTTCTCTAATTTGCTGCCTCCCTTCTTCAAATTCCCTGTCCCAGTTAGAAGTGCCAGTGGTGTTTGCTAAGCTCAGAAGCTCAAGGGCTGTAGCCTTTCTACTCCCCATATTTGAAATCAGTGGATATCCAGGGCCTTCAATGCAAACGACACCTTTTTGGCTGCGTGGCTGCAGGTAGGTGTGTGTGCAGAAAAGCGTGAATAAAGATTGGTTTAGGAATAAGCCAAGCAATTTTTCCAGTTTGGGGGAAGTAGTTTAGCTTACTTCTGCTCCAATCCACTGTGAACAAAGGAGAATTTGCCCAATTCTGCCATCAGTCCGTTGCAGGTTTTGGCAGTACAATACTGTATGTAGACACTTCCCAGTTCTGAGTCTCTGAGTGTGTATTCCTGGCCACAGAATCAGGGTTAGGATTTTTAAACATGTGTGTATCTCTTTCTATTCATGCCCTGCTAGAGATGTGTGATGTGTGAACACATTGCTGTTACTCAACAAATTCACAAATGTACACAGCCATCATCAGACAATCATTATTTAGAAATATCCATGGAGAGAAAAGGGGAGGAGAACTTCTCAATGGAGGGGATAGGATCCGGTGTGCACCATTGCTGCTGAATCCATCACCTCCCTTCACCTCTCCACCGTCCATTCCTCCCCCTTCCCCACCCAGTTACGCCTCCAGTTCCTCCAAGCCCAGCCCACCCCAAGTGTTTTGTTTAAGTTTTGAAAGCAGCTTTTGGGTATTTTCAGCAGAAAAGTGGGATAGAAATAAGTACAATGAATAAATTGTAATATTGCCATGCAACTAAACACAGCTAAAAAAAAGAAGCAGGCCTGGGCCAAGCTGTAACTATGTCTGAGGCACAATTTCTCTCCCTTGCACAAAATGGGGTTCCTTCTCCTGCTGGAGCTACTATCCACATTTTCTTCCCTTCTCTCTCCTCCAGGGTAAATGAAGCACACCCAACCCAAGCCCCCCCATATTTTTCTTCCTTCTGCCACCCAACACTGACCCACGCTTCATCCCTGGACACCCTTAACTTTCCCCCTCCCCGCACAACTTCTCCCTCCTCCCTTGACCCCAAACCCTGTGACTTCCCTTAGTGGAGTCACTGCTGGTGCTCCTCCAGACTCCTGTTCCACTCCGCGATGTGAAAAGGTGACGCGCATTGACCCACCACATGCTCTACTCCTCCTCCTGCTTCCTTCTTCCTACAATTCTGCCCTCTGCCTCTGACAGAAGTAAAGGGAGCCGAGTGGCCAGGTCTCCTGAGGTTCAGATCCTTGAATGAGGAGTGATGCCTGGCAGATCAGGGGGTGGTACTTCAGTAGGATAGAGGCAGAGGTCAGTGCCACCTGGTTAGGACAAAAGACAACACCCACAGGTCATCGGAATGTCCTAGTTTCTAAGTCTAGCCTGAAAGGGGGGGAGGGGGAGAGAGAGAGAGAGAGAGAGAGAGAGAGAGAGAGAGAGAGAGAGAGAGAGAGAGAGAGGCAAAACCTCTCAAAGATGGAGAAAATAGCCTGTCCCATGGATTCTGACTCAGTGTGAAATTGTTCCTTGTGTTTGTGAGAAGGAGGCTAAAACTTTAACATTTGAAGTCAAACTCCGAAGACCTAGTAACCCTTACAGACAGTGGTCCTTGTTGTGAAAATGGGGGTGTTTCAAGCATGTTGCTATTTTCACATGAAAAATGTCAGAGAATATGTTAGTAAAATATGTTGGAGTGCAGATTTCATGTTATGCTATAGCTATGTCCACCACCAGACCTTCAGTCCCTGCCCAAGCATGCTACAAACGGCTCGTTGCTGTACCACTCGTGCTGCAGGTTGACCACTAAACCCATTGCGAGATAATCCTCCTCAGGAAAATGCATAGGGTGATATCGGCTCCACTTGTCACTTTGATCCATGTCTATCAGTTGTATGTTTCACTTTTCAGATAAGTGCAGTGCTTAAAGAGATGAGGCACTCTTCTGTTTAAGTGCAGAGCATTGCTCAAGGGAAAGGACTTTTGCAGCCAAGGGTATACAGACTATAGGCCAAGGCATCTAGCACCTCCATCTGCTGCAAGGATGACCTGATTCAGCAGGTGGCTTCCTGCCCCAGTAACAGGGGGTTCACTTCAAAATGCTGATATTGGCCTCTAAAATGTAAATGGTTTGGGACTTGGGTACCTCAAGAACTGCCTGTTTCCACATGACCTGGCCCAATGCTTCAGGTCAGAGATCCTGATGACCCACCTTAGTGACACAAGAAATGAGACCTTTTCATTGGTAGACATGATTATGGAGCATCCTCCCTGTGGGGTTCCTCTGAGACCCCTCTTGTAGTGTGTTAGGTGCCTTCTGCTTCTTGATCAATACGCTTGTAACATGAGCTTGTAATTTATACCGTATTGGTCTGAGTATAAGACTCACTTTTTTCTCTTAATTTAAGTTTTTAAACTAGGGGTGCGTCTTATAATCAGGCTGTTGCAATAATGCCAGTGATTTAATTAATTTTTTTTAATAGCACCAAACTTTAAGGGTGCGTCTTATAATCAGGTGCGTCTTATACTTGGGACAAAACGGTAATTCTGAGTTTTAAAATAATTTTTCTGCTGTTCTGTTTGGCTATTTATGGTTGCAATGCTATGAACTCTAATTGAAAACAGTGTGACACGCCTCTGAGTGAATATACTGCTGTAAATACAGGGCTGGCCCATCCATGAGGCCAACTGAAGCGGCTGCCTCAGGCAGAAGTCTGGTGGGGGTACCCATATCTGTCCTCCAACTTGCCTTCTCCTTTTCCTTCCACTCCCTGGATTGGAAATGGGAGAGGGGGGCAAAGAGGAAGACGAAGTGTAGAGGGGAGGAGAGTGCTGAGCTAGAACATTGGAGACTGGGAAGAGCAGAGGCTGGCTCATCATCAGGTGGGGGGGGCATTTGGCATGCCGCCTCAGGCGTCAGGAAGTTTGGGGCCAGCCCTGTTCAAATGTGTTTTGAACACTCAATCTGAATGTTTTGTACTGGCTTTAAAATGTTATTATTATCATTGTTTTGTATTGTTCTTGTACTTGTGATATTTGTAACCTGCTTTGAGTATGCAAACAGAAAAAATGAGATATGAATAGATAATTATAATTTCACACAAGAAGGAATTTTGGCAGGAGCATATTGTGTTACGATGGATATCTGAGACAAGCCTCACGGTGGGGCATTGCTCTTCTAGATTTCTGCAGACCTGTACCAGATGTTTTTAACTTCTTCAAACAATATCCAAGAGGGGAGAAAGTGAGTAAAGTTCTTTGACGGAAAGGATAGTAAAGAATTAGCCTCATAATAACTAACGTGTAACCTTCTGTTTCAAAAGTATATAAAAAGGACCATCAGTTTTATGTGATGGGCTAACTATAATTAAGCACTGTTGCAATTTACTTAACCAGCCTTAACCCTATTTTCTGCTGTTCCAGCGTTTAGTAAGTATTCATTTTGCATTATTGATGGGCATGGAGCAAATCCGAGAGATGCTTTTGGCCTTTCTGCAGTAGCATCTGGTACTGACTATTGTGAGACGCAGGTTGCTGAGTAAGAAAGATGTCCACCTGGCACACCTTGTGTTTGGTACTTAATGAAACAACTCAGAGACAGGGGAGAATATCAATGGAGAAAATATATGTGAAGGCTGAAGGAACTGGGTACATTTCACCTCGAGGAAAGGGAGATTAAGGCTTAGGGGAAGAGGAGGGATGTGCTGACAATTAGGCAGGGCTGTCTAGGGAAACTGATGTTCGGTTCAGAGCAGCTGTTAATGGTGATGCCTGGCTACGAGTTGTGCTTTAGATGTCCATGTAATGCTAGCTACAGAGGCACTGCAACAGAATACTAATGCCCCCCCCCCCCCCCAGAGGCTCACTGGCTGGCTGCTGAACTTCACTACACCAGCCAATGAAGCTTCTGGAGCAGATTTTCTGTGGAATCTGCAGCTCTTTCCAGACAACTGCTGTTCAGTTCTGCACTCTCATTTAGATGTGGGTGGTGGTTTCTTTTCAGGTTAGAAGAAATAGCTTTGAATATTGGCTTGTTTTTAAATGTGTTTGTATGCTGACGGTTTTGATTTTCTTTAATCTCGAAGGGTTGATCTCAGAGGGGATGAGGAGGACTTGAGTGAAGTCCAACTCCTCTGTCTTCCTGAGGGACCCTGACAAATGCATTTTTGTGGCTGAATGTCTTTGCGGCACTATCTCGGCATCAGCTTTCTTCTGTGCTTCCTAGTAGCATCTGTCCAGTAGCAGAGTCTTCCTAGCAGCAGTGTCCATATGATACAGGCTCCGTTTTGCTTGGAGGTGCAGTGAAGTACCTTGGAGTACAGTACAGGTGTACAGGCCTGGCTGCCGGTGCTCAGGATCCGGCGGGCAGCCCTGGGCCACCGGCCAGATCCTTATGTAAGATTGCGCTGTAACATACTTACTTGTGAGATACATGCAACTGAAAACACCCATTTTATGTGCATGCATTACTGTTTTATGTGCATTACACAAAATGATGTGTGCACATCTATATAGAAGTATACAGGTGGGCCCCCATATCCACTGATTCGCTATCCATGGTTTCAGTTATCCACGGATCGTGGGGACCCCCCCCAGACTTTTACTTTTTTCCCAGTAAGCTTCGTTTCTTCCTTAAAGAAACAGGAGAATTTATTACAGGCAAGTAGAATGAGACTAAGTACTAGAGAGGCTCTGCAAGGTTAACAGAAACCTTGCAGAGCCTCTCCAGGACTTAGTCTCGTTCTACTTGCCTGCAATGGAGGCTGCTTCTCTGTTTGTTTTAAGGAAGAAACAAAGCTTGCTGAAAGAAAAATAAGAGCTGAGGGGGGGCAAGCATGCCTGCCTGCAGGGGAGGCAGGGTGGGGGGGCCCCTCAGGAAACCATGGAGGGGGTGTTCGCTCTTATCCACGGTTTCAAGTATCCACGGAGGGGCCTGGAACATATCCCCAGCGGATATGGGGGCCCACCTGTACACTGAAGAGATCAACACAAATGAAAAGCCAAGAAGTGTTCCAGGTTGTTTACTCAAAACCAAGGAAGAAAAACTAGGCAGAGCTTTTGCAGGGATGTATGAACTCTGTCCCTTTCTCTTTGCAGTTTAATTTCTAGGTTCCACCCCCATGCTCTCAGATATTCACAGGAAGCCGACACAGGAGTGTCTCAGATACCCCTGCCTTTTCTGAGCTGACTTCTGATGATTGGCATTTACATCCCACCCTTCCTCTAAGGAGCTTAGGACTGCAAAGATAGCCTCCCTTCCCCCCCCCCATTAACCTTGTAAGTCTGAGCGCAGGTGAACTTCACAGTTCATATGCTCTCAAGGAACTTCACAGGTGAGTGGAGATTTGAATCCAGGTCCTGGCTCTAGGCCAAGTCCAGCACTCATTCACATTGCATGGTATAGAGAAAGTGGATGGAGAAAAGGCTTCTCCCTCTCTTATAATACTGGAACTCAGGGTCATCCAATTGACTGGCAGTGGACTCACAGACAGAAGAAAGTATTTCCTCACATAATGCAGGGTTAGTATATGGAATTCAGTTCTACATGATATGGAGATGTCCATTAGCTCAGATGGGATAATTAGACAAATTCATAGAGGATGAATGGCTATTAATCACCACAAAGGATATGTTGTTGTTGTTGTTGTTGTTGTTGTTGTTGTTGAACAGTATTTATATACCGCTTTTCAACAAAAAGTTCACAAAGCGGTTTACAGACAAAATCAAATGATTAAATGACTCCCTGTCCCAAAAGGGCTCACAATCTAAAATCTATACAGATCTATACAAATGGAACTTGCAGGTTCAGCGATACAGTGCTGCTAAAAAAAACCTAGTTGCGGAAAGCAAAGCAGGGCAAAGCTGTTGCCTTTAGCCCCTGCTTGTGGCTTACGGGCTTCCCTGAGGCACCTGCTAAGTCACTATGGGAAACAGGATGCTGGACTAGATAGACTCAGGTCTGATTCAGCAAAGCTCTTATGCTATTTTGCACGTTAACATTTTGCATGCACAAACACACTCAAAATATTGCCAGTTATAGCTCTGTGTCCATGGTATTGTGCTGTCTTGTCTCAAAGCATAACTACATGCAAAATTGTGCAAGCACATGTGCGTAGACCATCCTTGAAACTGTCAGCTACAGGCTCAAAATCTGCCTGCCTGCCTATTGTTTTTCTTGTTTAATGTGCACAACACGTTTTGCCCATATGTGTCCCAGTACACCTCAACGTGCCTCACTGTAACATATGACTACAGTAATTGCACCAGGTGTACTGTGGATGGACCTATGCAGCCAAATTATGCAGAATGTGTGTCATATTCAGAATATTGCCGTATCGACAGATATTTGCATTTGGATATGCATTCAGATGTGCATTCTAATACACAACGAGCCTCTGTTGTTGTTTTTCTGCCTAGCTTGCACAACAGTATGTGCATCCAGACGTCAATTCCTTGCCCCCATTAACATTAAATTGGATACAGTTAAACAAAAGAAAGTGTAGG
Source organism: Plestiodon gilberti rubricaudatus (assembly GCA_026170595.1). Classification (NCBI taxonomy): domain Eukaryota; kingdom Metazoa; phylum Chordata; class Lepidosauria; order Squamata; family Scincidae; genus Plestiodon; species Plestiodon gilberti. Next base: position 12,165,278 of record JANXHW010000001.1, read on the forward strand.
GATTTTTGTCTGCAGTAAAACGATAATACCCATATTTGACGTTGAGTCTGCAGCATCCCTAATGTGTGAGTATATTCTGTAGACTGGCTGGATTGTTATGCAAGCCTGAAATCCAGTGTCTGTATCCTGGTAGTCTCCCTGGTAGTGTACAGTGCCTGGAGAAAGCACAGAGGGAAAGGGGGAAGAGGGAGGCGTGAAGAATAAACTAGGAGAGTTGCTAGGAAGCAAGAACACTACAGCATTTCCCAGAATTTTGAAACCTGGGGCACAGTTGTTGTTGTTGTTGTTGTTGTTGTTGTTGTTGTTGTTGTTGTTGTTGTTGTTGATGATGATGATGATGATGATGATGATGATGATGTTGTTAAGAATATTTTAAATTACAGGTAAATGCCACTTTTATGAGACGTATATGGATTTTCTTGATCAGCTCCGTAAACAATAGGCAGGCATCTTCCCTGCAAGTACAAGTAGTGCTACTGTGGTGGTGATGCTCTTGGGTAACTAATGTCACACTTGCAACATCATAATGACCTTGATTCCATCGTCACTGGGAACAGAATATGAATTGAAGTGCATTAAACTCAAACTTGGCCCAAATGTACCTCCAAATGTACCAAATGTCTTATTTATTGATGAGAAGAACTGCCAAGACATGTTTGCAGTACTGTACTTACCATACACTGCTCAACGTTCACACAAGCAGGAGCGCTAGTGTTTTCAAACTGTACCTGTCAGTACCTTAGCACGTTTTAGAAAGATCATCCCCTCTAAGGTTTACTGTCCCTCTTGATGTCGGTGTGATTTGCATCTTGCAACATTCCAAGTTCTTCTGATGATCAACTCTGGTACAATGGGGAAGTTTTTGTAGTTCTTACTCTCTAGCTCAGCGGTGGGGAACCTCCGGCCCCAGGGCCGGATCAGGCCCCCGAGGCCATCTGGTCCAGCCTCCGGAGAGATTGCCGGGAGGCCGCCCAACCAGCCCCTGGAGGCTCTGCCGAGTCTGTGCGTCACCTCCGGAGGCCGGGAGAGGGCCTTTGCATGTCCTCCCCGGCCGCCGCCTCGATCCCTTCTCACCAGGCCGTTGGCCATTTCGCACATGCGTACCACGCCGATGAGGGCAAGCTCTTGCCCTCTTGCCTTCATCGGCATGGTACACCGGAGGTGACGCGTGGACCCGGCGGCGGCTTTGGACGGTGAGCGCGGAGCCTCCGGAGGCCGATGGGAGGCAGGGGCAAAAATTAATTAAATAAATAAAAATGGCGGCCAGCCTTATGGCCGGCCCTCAAGAAAATTTCTAATATTTAAAACGGCCCTCGCCAGGGAAAAGGTTCCCCGCCCCTCTAGCTCCTTAAGAAGCATGTTTCCTGGCTTCCTATGAAGCTCTTTTCTGCTTCCACTTGGAAAATGGTCAAAGATGTCATACAAGACCTCTGTGACAGCAAGTCTGCCTCTTGAAGTTTTATGAAGATGACATAATGCTTGGGCTTCTGTTTAATTTGCAAATTATAATTCATGCTTCAGTAAAGATAACTACTGTACTTCCAAATAATTTTATTTTATTTGAACAAACTTTTACCCCACTTTTCTTAAAAGTAATTCAAAGCAGCTTACATCAAAAGTAAACAGTACAATACTTAAAAAAGGAAATACAGCAATTAAAATATCATCAATACAATACTATTAATCCAGCAGAAACAGATAAAACAGAAGCAGCAAAATAAAGCTTGGGTCGCATGAGGTACAATTGTGCATCTTCTTGTGATAGAACCTTATGGGACTACTCTAGAGTAACAGGGTTGCCTCTGTTACACAGAGGGTCAGAAAGTTTTTTTTTTTCAAGATTTATGGTGGTTTTATATGAATTTGGGGTGCTGATTACAAACATGGCATTGTTTTTGCCCTATCATGTCTAGTTTGGGTGGTACAGCATCACCACTTCATAATGTGAGTCAAGCAGCTTCCTCATGAGGAAGCCATGGTGTCAGATTCCTCATAAGTAAGCTGCTTGACGTGCATTATGAGGTAGTGATGCTGTACCCTCAACACTAGACATGATAGGGCAAAATTGATGCCAGTTTTGGAATCAGTGGTCCAACTATACCCAAGAATAGGTCTCAGTTTTAAGAAAGCAAAATGTGCACAGGCCTGAGTTATCCTATCAAAACAAAAGGGAGTTTTTGTTATACTATAATAATGCTTACCCAGTACATACACTGAACCTAACTGTACCTGAACTGCAGCTCAACAGAGAGCTAAGTGCACCAATGAATTCAATAGACTTGTTGGATTGTCGCCATTGTAGTGCTGGGATGGTCCACTGCTCAGTGACAGAGCACTTGCTTTGCACCCAGAAGGGCCCCGCATTCAAACCCTGGCTATGCAGCCAGGTAGGGCTGGCAAAAGACCCTTGAGGGAAGAACAGTGGCAGTCAATGGAGACAATAGTGGGCCAATTCACCAGTGATCTGAGTAGTAGAAGGAAGCTTCATAGGCTTACTTGCTAAACTGAGGTACATCTCACTCTTTTAATCTTAAAGTTAATCCAAATCACCTTGAGCTGTGGAAAGGCACTCTATAAATGTTTCAGATAAACATAGAAACACTTTCTTTGGCTGGCCCCAGAGGCGTCGCTACACGCCCCTCGGTGACGTCACCACTGGAAGTGATGTCACTGCCTGTAAACATCCTTCAGAGCTGCAGGGCGGACGGGAAGGCCAAAACCATCGCCATCTCCGCCGCTACAGCCCGCTCTTTGCACAGCCAAAACGGCATGATTGATGCCCCCATCGGCCACTTTGTTGCCCCCCCTCGCATTCTGCCTTGGGGGCCCCCAGTCCCCTCCAGCCACCGCTTCTGGCTGGCCTTTTAAAATCACATTCATACTTTGCCTTTTCAGCAACAATCTCCAGGCAGCATACATACAGCTTATCCCATTTTATTGTCTCATTTAACCAACCTGTGAGGTAGATCAGGCTTTTCCCAAGTAACTTACAGCCCAATCCTGCAGAACTGTCTGCCTGCAGAGCAGGCAGAAGGTGCTGTAAACACACCGTAAAGCATGTTTTCGGCACCCTTGGAGTAAGGTCCGCCGGTGCAAGCCGGCCAGGGAGGGGGCGGGGATGTCGGTGGCAATATCCCCATTTCCAGGCTCAGCGGCCCTTTCCCCGCCACCCCGAATGTACATCGGATCGAGAGCCGGTGTACATTCTAGGAGGGCCATTGGGCCCAGGCAGCCCTACACTGGGGGAAGGGGACAAATGTCCCCTTCCCAAGGAGTCCCCGGGCTGTGCTGGAGCAGCCTGGGAAGGGCTGAAGGTCCTGCGGCCGGCCCTATGGGCCAGCTGTGGATTCTTACACAGGATTCTTACACAGGATGTCCATGAGCTTCACTGCTGAGCTGGGATTCAAAGCCCAACCTCTTAAGGACAGTATGTTCTCTATCGTGCCACAGTGACACTGGTCATAAATCATTACATATAGACTATGTATGTGTGCAGAGTTGCTGTCTTTACCTTTAATTGTATTCAAGGCACTTGCCACAAAGTTGAGAGTTTTTTTTTTTTTTAAGAATTAAATGGGGAAATAGATTTGGAAAATATTTGTTCCAAAAATGCATTGAGTCTGACGTATGATTTCATTTGACATGGGTAAATTGCTTATTGACCGTATTTTTAATTTCAAATGAGCTGTAATGGGCTTTACTCACTCAAATTGAATCATAATATAAAAGAGAACATAATGAAAAGCTATAGACCTTTTTTTTTTCTTTTTTTTTGCTGATAATTACATTACGTGTGGAAGACCAAAGACCCAAAAACAAATCCCTTAGTACAGTCCAAAAGGGGAAAGGTAACGAAATGAAATAAATGGCACTTACAGAGCAGCTCTGCCTAGCAGATTGTTTCCCTTCATGTGCAATGGGAGGATTATGTGGCTTCTCTTTTCCAGTCTGTAGAAATGTGTAGATTCTCAGGGTATCTCTCAACCAAGATGATACAGAGAATAGAACAATATGGTGCCTTTTGTGAGCCTATTGCAAACACATTTTATTTCCTTTTTAGAAAAGTAGCATTTGCCCTTCAGTGTGCTGCTTTTAAAATGTGGTAGGTTCTTGAAGGTTTGGTGCCCCCCAGACTCCTGTACAGTGAGGGTGAGATCACAACACAGCCCAATATGTGTTTTAAATTCAACATGATGAACTTCCCTAGCAATGGTATTGGTCCATGACTATTCTTTCTGGCCATCATTGCCAGTTGCTCCCAGGTTGACTATTTCTGTGACACGGGAGGTGATTTTCTTCAGAAAACGTCATTGTGTTCTTGGAGCAGCAGTCTCCTCTGCAGCATAATATTTCCTTTTTGGGGGAAAAAAATCCCTGCATGTTGTGTCTCAAACTGGGCACTCTCTTGTCCTTGGGGTGACCTGCCATACCATTGGCATCCTTTGGCATCTCTGTTGTGCTTCCTTCCATTTTGCTCCTGTGTGCCCATGGATTTGTTTGTGGGAGTCTGGGTATGTAACATCTCACACATTTTTGGAGTGTCTTCCTTGCATAGTCAACAGCTTCAAATATGGTCTCTGTGCAAAGTTGTTCTTGAGGAGAGCCCGCTGTTCCTTGATAAACTCTAGCGTACTTTTGCAGCGTTTCCAACAGGTGGCTGACTTGAAGTCCAAATACCACCTTATCTCTGAGTGAGCTCCTCAGTCGTTTGTCCTGTACCCTCACAAATAGTTATAGGCAGGGGTTCTCAAAGTGCCGGGTCACAACACACCACACCAGAGAGAAGATGGTGCTGCTCCTTTAAGGGGCGTTGTGATCTCCGATGGCAGCGACAGCAATCCCAGGATAGCGCCACTGCTGGGGACAATAGGGGTATTTTTAGTTCCCCCCTACCCTCCGGTGGGTGCAAGGGATCGTGGCCCCCTCAACGGGCCTCCCCAAGCCTCTGAACCACTCCTGGAGGCAATTATAAACCACTTCTGGTTTGGGGGAAAAACAGGAAGTAAAACAGATGTGGACTCCAGGAACCGTTTGAAGGCTTGGGGGGGGGGGTGTCCGCGGGCCTCTCACACCCTCCAGAGGGTAGCACAACTCCTGGTAAGTCTAAAAAAATGCCCCTTTTGTCCCTGGTGGTGGCGCAATCCCAAGATCGCTGCTGCTGCCATTGCCCCACACCACAAATTCTCAAAGTTCTCCCACTTCTCACGGGGAGAACATTGAGAAACGCTGGATTAGGGCATACAGCTGTAATAAAGTCAGGTGCTGATTCTTATTGTTCTTTCTTGCAGGAGTGAAATTGGGTCTTTTATAGAAAGAAATTACCTTGTGGCGAGGCAACACGTTTATCTAGCTCTTCTTTGACTGCTCTCAACGGTTTCATCTGTGCTTCTCTGAGCTCCCTAGAGAGAGTATTTTCTGCTGCTGGGTTCATTGCATGCTTGAGCATGTTCACTTGCTTTTCGTCTGGCTGTTCTTCCAGGACAGAGGTTTGGGAAAACCTATACAATATCCTTTTTCGGAGTGGCAGTCTTTCAGGATGCTGGAAATGAAATTCTGCTGGGGTGCTACTTGGAAAGAGGCATGTGGGGTGGGGTGGTGATGGCTGCAGTGCAAAGCATCTGACGCTTCCTTGGCCCCTGAATTCTCTGCCCTCTCAGATGGAGCCTTCACTTTTATCTGGTGCTGTAGAAATGCTATGCAGACTGTGACTGAAGCAGCAACACTTTCAGGGGTGTTTGTATCTGTGCCCCCTGACAAGCCATCAGGCTTTCAGACCCTACAGAGGTATGAAGGCACATTGCATCCACACTGAATGGAGGCACACACTGCATCCTGGGGGGGGGGGATCATGAGGCCTCCTTGAAGGAAACCTTTGATCCCTTACCTCCAGGTATGTCCCCTGTTGCCCTATGGGTCTACTTGGATCTGCACCAGATCCTTGGCTGGTGCAAGCCCGAGTGGCCCCAAGGGGGCATGGCAAGGTCGGGCAGGAGGCATAGGATATTGGAGCTCCTGCCTGCCCCCCAAACACACCTCCCAGCAGCCCCGATACCCACCCTGATCCTTCCCCAGTCAGCCCGATTACTCCCTCTGTACTTCCCCTTCCCCACTCACCCCTTGCGCTAACTTTCCAGTGCCAAAGGAGCAAGGTGAACCACTGCCATGTGGCTAGCCCCGCTCACCATTTGCAGTAGAGGCACAGTAGCACATGACAGCGCATTGTGGTTTGCGACACTGCAAACCACGCTGCGCTGCTGGATCATGAGTTCTGGCCGTGCAGATAGGGGATAGGATCGGGCAGTTAGATAGTGTAATGCTTCTGCCAATAGGCAAGGTTAGAATAGCATGTGGTTAAACCTCCCACGTCAGGATCTGTAGGATGTAAAAGGACTTCTCTTCAGTGGTATCACACCCAGTTCAGTCTATCTCTCCAACAGAATGGGTTGATCAGATTATATTTTTGTTTCCCTTTTATGTGTCTGTTTGCATGTCTTTTCATTATTTGTATGGAATATGCATACAAATAATGTGTATAAAATGTGCATACAAATATGGCATGTTTTATTTATTTTGAAATTGATAGAAGTATGCATTGAGAGGCAAGGATCCAAGTTGGCAGAGCTGGGTCTGTGAAGTCTGACTGTAAGCATTTTGGAAAAAACAGAAAACTGGGCAGCAAGCAAGTTCTGCCTCCCCAGCAGCAGCATCCTGGTAATAGCTCTGGAGGAAGTTTACTGTACCGCTTAATTATTTGGACTTCATTATGGATGAGGAACCACTACAGATAACTCTGTGGAAGCAATTAAAATGCACTGTGATCGCATATTTTCCAAGGGCACTGTTGTTTCCAGTTGCTAAACTGTCCAGTCATCTTGATTGTCCAAAATGTGTCGGATTCCTCAGAGGAGACATCCATCAGTAGAGGAAACAGCCTTTGACTGGTCTGTCATTTGCATATTGGTTTGCATGATTCATGATGCTACAAACCTCAATTAACCCTGCAGTGAACCTGTTTATAGGCAATATTTTCTCACCAGCTTCCTAACAGAAAGTATTTAAGCCCTTTGAGTGTTTTTGAAAGATTTAAATATAAATGGTGGTGTGTGTATGTGTGGTTTTTTAAAGTCTTCTTGATAAGTATTTGGCAGTTGGCTCTTAGTACACAAAGGAGATAATGTATGCTAAGAGAAAGCTATTTTATGTTAGTTTTGCTGGTCTTTAACTGATCAACAATGCATCATCAAGCTATTCTATTAGAAGGGGGGGGAGATAAGGCTCATAGCAACAGCTGGGTGACATGGACCCTGCTGCCCAGCTGGTAGCACCAGGACTTATCAGATCATACCCCACTCTTAAGTGAATCACCTGTTAGCCAAATTGCCTTTATTATTTTGGGGAATAGCTTTAAATATGGCAATTTGATATATACAGGGATCTTTAGACCAGCTATACCAGAGTCCAGTCACAGAATTCCGCTTTAAATAATATTGAGGACACACGTGGTTACTTTCCAATATTTTTTGTTGTTCAGTTGTTAAGTCGTGTCCGACCCTTCGTGATCCCATGAACCATATCCCGCCAGGCCTTCCTATCCTCCACTATCTTTCCAATATTTACTAGATAGTTAGTCAGATTCATACAGAAAATACAATTCAATATGCAGCAATTCAATCACACCCACAGCATACAGATCTAGGAAACTTAGGTAGAAGTATAGAGGTTTAGCAGGTTTCTTGATTTGTACACGTGACATGGGTGATATTTACCTATCCTGGAGAGTTGTTCTAGGATTGCAGTACTGGATGTATTAATAGAGAAAGAACAGAGAGGGGGGGACATGAGGAGAAGGGGGAGAAATAAAATGATTCTAAGGTTCTGAACAAGCTGGGTTCAGGAACCAAATCAGTGACTAACTGAGAGGTAATGCAAAGAGAAGGGAGGGGGGTTGCACGAGAGAGGGAGGGGGCAAAGGGGGGAAGGGGAACAAGATAGAGGAGAGAGAGCTCACCAGTACGAGTCCAAAGCGCAAGAGGAAGAGGAAGCAACTGCCAGGCAATCTTTACCTTTATAGGTAGGGTTACCAGATTTCTGGCACCTCCAAGGGGGGGGTAGAAGTGCCATCACGGAGCGGGGCAAGGAACCGTGGTGTCACTTCCACCGGAAGTGGGCATGTATGCCGGAAGTGGGCAGGTGATGGTGGCGTGTCCAGCCAGATTTATTTATTTATTTATGATGTTTTTAAAAAAGGGCTGCTTCACAAGATACCCCCCCCCCCAAAAAAAGAAGGAACAAATAAATATATAAAAGAAATTGGCTGGCCTGATGGCTGCGATCATGGCAGGCAGGGTGGGAGGGACTTGTCACAGTCTAGCTGCCTGCCAAAAAAAAATGAGGCAGCCTCACGTCATTCTCTGACTTGCTCTGCAGGCTTCCTTTCCCCATCCTGAGTGCTAGTTTGCGTTGATTTCAGGATTAGTGCAGATAACCAAAACAAAGTGATGCAGTTTGCATTAATTCCTTCCTCCCTTTAATCAGAGAGGGCTGCACCCCGATGTCATCATGCTAGAGCCACAACTGTAGAAGGACTGCTGGAAGTCACTGCCAGCAAGCTCTTGCTTTCCTTGCTTGCTATGCACACCCTTTCCTTCCCAGCGAGACAGGCAGCAGTGAGAGTGTGCGGGCGGCGGCAGCAATCGCTGGGAACAGAAGCTGAAGTCGCCGCTTGTCAGCTGGAGTAGCGAGAATGCGCGGGAAGCGGCAGCAATCGCTGGGAACAGAAGCTGAAGTCGCCGCTTGTCAGCTGGAGCACAGGGCTGAGAATGATCACAAAACTCGCCCCAGCATGCCCTGTACTCCAGCTGACAAGCGGCGACTTCAGCTTCTGTTCCCAGCGATTGCTGCCGTCGCCCGTGCATTCTCGCTGCTGCTTCTCCAGTTTCTTGCCCCTGACACTAACAGACAGCCTTGTGCGCCTGCGCGAGGCTAGAAGTAGAAGCTCTCCGAAATGGCTCGAGTGAACTCGGGTTGTTTCAGAGAGCTTCTAGCCTCGCAAGAGTACACAACGAGGCTGGAAGGGCTTGAAAACGTCTGAGTAAACTTGGACATTTTCAAAGTGCTTCCAGCCTCGTCGCGTACTCGCGCGAGGCTGGAAGAAGATGCAGCGTATTAGCGCTGCATCGGGGAATGTCCCAGCTGGCCAGGACAATTGAGGAGACCCACCGGGTGCCCAGGATTTGGGCTCCTAAACCTGATTGTCCCGGCCAGAACCGGGACTATGGTAAGGCTATTTATAGGGAACAGAGCACATGGCCAAGAAAAGGGGAGGATACCTTTGAGAGGATAAGGTACATAGAAAAAGGAAGGAAGGCTCCTAGAGTGGACTTCCTGCACACCTCAGTGCACCTCTGGGTAAAACTACACAAACAATAGGAAGGTGGGAGGGGGGACTGGGGGACCTGGTTTGATGGTCCAGTCATTAAGGCGACAAAGCAGCGGCTCTGGAGAGGCTGGGATGAGTCATTTCTGGTAGCCCTCTGTATTGTCTTCTCCCAGGAACATACTTAGCATATCAATGAGAAGGGGGGAAGGAATGCAGAGTAGTCTGTGAGAGCTTCTTGGACACATGGCGAAATGGAGGCTGCTGCTCAGGGTTTCTTTCCCTCATCATGGTTCAACTTCTGGCCTTGGGGAAATCCCAGCATGTCTCATGGCGCAGGAACACAAGCGCGGCGTGACCCTCACGCTGTGTCACAATACAGTCCGGTCTGGCACATGTTTCATTTTTGCTCTCAATCCTTTTCAAAAAGCCTCATGGCAACACACATTTTTCTTTTGGCAACAGTTCTCATTTTAAAAGGACACTGGGTAACACGCCATTCCTAGCACATCCCTGTTAGATCTCTTACAGTGTCACAAAAACCACGGTGCCATCATTCCCTATAGAGCCATAAAAATATTTTTACTTACCTCTCCCAGACTTACCTCTCCCTCTTGGGGGGGGGGAACCACGTTTTGGCTCTCCTGTTCTGGAATGACTCCGCCACTGGTAGCGTGGGCTGGATGAGCTCTGCCAGTGCCATGGTGGGGGTGGCGACAGGTGGGGGTGGGCAGATCGGGTCCCAAGAGGGAGGTGGGTCCCCAGTATGTGGGGACCCAGCCTCATACTTTATTTATTTATTTGGGTGATGGCATGACAAGACCACTGCTTTATGATTTGCTTGAGGCAATGCCTGGCATTGGTGTTTGTTCCTATATGAATCAGCAGGAACAGGTAATAGTAATCGGGCCTGATGAGCCTGGGCAACCTGTCCATCAGAACCCTCATTTTCACTCCTGGAGGTCAGCAGACCTCTCATGCTAACTTGCCCGAGTGGCATGTGGCAGCTTCTGTCCCGCTCAACAGGGAGCCTCCAACCAGCACAACATGCCTTTTCCTTTTCTTTGGGGCAGCAATGTTGGCCCTCGCCTGCGCCAGAGCATCAGCATCCTCCATTGTGGTTCCTGGGACCAGTGGATGTGGCCTTCCCTCCAATGGCTCTATCTCCTCCTCCCTAAGAAGGGTCTGGGAGGAATTACAGGTGTCTCCTGTATGCTGATCATAACCGGGGGATAGCTGTATGCAGTTCCAGGACCACAGAAGGCTTTGTTACAGACTTTGTCCTTTGCGGACATTCCTCCACAGGCTTGCCTTTTGTGCGAGGCTTCCCCCTCTGTGGAAGCCTGAATCTTCTCTATCACTTCCAAAAGAGCTCCTCGGTTCTATCCAGCTACTCCTTATCCTCCCTTATAAGCTGAAGGGTGGTTAGATGTGCCTGCAGGAAGTGTCACCAGCTTGGGCTTACTGCATGTATAATTCTCTGTACTGTATCTGCTGGCAGAAACAGGAACATGCCACATTCTGTGCAAAGCACAGCTTCTTCCTTGCGTGCCATATTCCTTTCAATCTGGTTGCTGCTACTATATTCTTCTGCTTGGACTCCCCCATTTAAGCTCCCATGTAAAACTCCTCTGTGTGCAGCTCTCTTTGCAAGCTCAGGTCGCAAGCTTCTTGGTCCTGGCTGCCTCCTAGAAATGGAACTAAATCTGGAGTGAGGCTGTAAGCACTTCCCCTAGCCTAGCTAGTCCTTTGACTCAACTTTATTGGAGTTCCCCCCCATAAAGACCATGTGCTCTCAGCCCGAGACTCAGTGCAAATGTACCTCTCTGCAGGATCTCACCTGAATGAGAAAACACAGAGTCTCTGAGACAGAGAACCAACACATCCACAAGCCCTTCCCTCCTGCCCAACTCCCCTGTAAAACTCACCTATTTGCAACTCTGTTTGCTCCATTCATAAGCTCCTCTTGGTCCTGGCTGCCTCCTAGAAACCTCCCAGAAATTAGCCCAACATCTCAACATCTCTAGCCCAACATCTCTAGTGCTCTTTCCCCAGAAGAAAATGGACCCCTAGAACTTACACTTAGGGAAGTGAAGATCCCAGTTGTGAAACAAAAGCCTATGGACAAAATCTCTCTCTCTCTCTCTCTCTCTCTCTCTCTCTCTCTCTCTCTCTCTCTCTCTCTCTCTCTCTCTCTCTCTCCCCCCCCCCTCCATGTTTCTGGACAATTATGTGATAACCATGTTGATTCCACATTATTGACAAGAGTCTCGAAAAACCATTCCTATTAGCGCTAGACAGCCGGAGCTGTACTGCCTTCATCCCTCAGCCTTCAAGAAGTGATCCTGACAGCTTCAGAAATGAGATGTAAGCTTATGATTAGTCTTCTGTAAAATATCCATTTTCAATATATATGAGGAAGCTGATTTCTTGGTGGAAAACAAAGCCTCCCCCCTCCTCTCCCCCCACTTATAAAAGCAACTTGACATTTTTTCAGTAATACTTTTTAATGAGCATTGCTCAGAGCTAGAGTATAATGAAATTTGCTTAAAAGTAGCCCAGGCTGGTGATGCTTGGCAGAGCAGAGTGGCATATGGTAAAACAGTTGTGATTTATTGGCAAGCACTTTTGTAGATTTCCCCCCTCCTTTTCTTTTTTTGGAAAGCCAGCGGCTTTCAGCACAGTAGACTGTATCTTGATATTCTGTGCTGAAAGGAACCTACTGCTGCTGAACACTGTACACATGCCTGACTTTAAATCAAAATGCTGCCTGGCTTTTTACGGAACAGTTCCGCCTCTTTAAAATTAGAATTTGCATAGATTGCGTTTCTGTGTATGTGAGAATGGAGGCAACAGCTTGCTTCTGCATTTTCATTTTCATGCACAAGACACAAAATCACACAGGTGTGAGGCCACTCAGCGCCCTGGCATCCTGCTGCAACCCCAGGCACCGAGAAGCAGCTGGTCTTCTGGCAGTGGCTGCTTGGCAATGATGTCATCGCTGAGCGCCAAGACACAGGAGCTGAGGCAGGGGGTCCCAGCTGGCCTCCATAGAAGGAGGGGGTGAAGCCTAGGAGGGCCTGGAAATATAAGGGGAGTGAGAGAGACGGAAGGGGTGAGCTAGCAGGAGGAAGAGCACAGGGATTGGGCAAAGGAACAGAGGAGGGGGAAGAAGAAGGTGAAGCCAAGACAGGAGGCTGAAGGGGACAAGACCGAGGGGAACAACTAGAGAGTGCCAGGAGGGGAGCCAGAAGGATGGAGAGAAAGGGGACTGGAGGCAGGATGCTGGGCAAAAGAAAAAGGAGGAGGGAATCTGATCCAAAAGGGGATAGAAGGGAGTGAGAGGAAGAAAGCAAAGGGCAGGGACCCCGAAGCAGCCAAAAGGTAGGACTGGGTGGGGGAGGAAAGACGATTCTCCTCTCTGGCTACAGAAGGTTGCTGGGCAGAGGCTACATGAAATTGTATCCTGGTCACCTCAGGACGGCACTGAAGACCCCCAAATCCACCAGCAGTGTGCCAAAGTGGAGGAATTCTCTCTCTCTCTCTCTCTCTCTCTCTCTCTCTCTCTCTCTCGTGGGCTACAGTGAGGAAGCTAGAAGAATAGTAGCAGCCAGAGATCGGGGCCAGAGAAGCATCCTGGGACTGTAAAGCTGAGTCTTGAATAAACCCACAATGAGCATCAATCTGCCACTGTGACAGCCCAATCGTAATTAAATACCTGTGTGGCGATGCAATGGCGCTGACGCCAGCTGTGTTGCATCCCAAGGGGGATTTTTGGCTGCTGGATGTCCCCTTACCCCAAGGTTAGCCCCAGCAGCTGCTATGAGTCAACTCAGACCTGCGCTAGTGATATTGCTGGCACAAGTCTAAGTTGATCTGTGCAGGAAAATCAGGCGTGGGAAGGAGGTTAGGATTCGGTGGGCACCACCAGCACTGAACGGGCCCCCCTCCTGGGCCCGGTCCACCCGATCCGGGCCCGATATGTCATCAATGACTGAGAACCAAACACTTTGATTTGGGTTAACTATTTAGGAAAGGCAAATAGGGAATCACTTGCCCACCCTCTCCTTGTGTTTCAAATGACATCTGATTATTATTCCTTAGGAGCACCAGCCTATAGGGAGCTTCCTTCTACCAACTCAGCCCATTGCTTCATCTCACTCAGTGTGGTCTGTACTGACTGCTGGTAGCTCGACAAGGTTTCAGGAAGGGATCTTTCCAAGCTCTACTGAAAAATGCTCGAGATTGGACCTGAGACCTTCTGTGTGCGCAGCACATATTCTACCTCCCAGTTAGAGCCTGTTTCCCCGGAAGCCTAGGATTGAAATGAAGCAGTGTACTGGCAATTTGGCTGCCCCCATTTGCAAACTTTGCTGCCTCAAGCTAAACTATTGTGTGGGGGGAGGCATTGGGGAACATTCAGCCGGGCCACAGTCATGCTCCTCCTTGCAGCCTGTGGTGGTGCCATTTTTTTTCATTACCCAGAAGCTGAACTAGGTCATCCTATAGTGTCATTCTGGGAGACATGCTGCTCTGACCCCACTCACGTTTGCCCCCCCCCCAACTGAAGAGTGTTTTGCCATCCCTCTCATTCCTACCTCTAAATGTTGAGTCCTCCTGTAACCGCCTAGTCTGTCTTACTCCTTCCTAGCTGACTGGCAAAAACAGTCCTCCATTCCCTCCTTCCCACTCTTGTTTCTCTTTTATCTTCTCTTGTCTTTCTCCTTATCTCCCGATTTATCTGATTGAAAACAGAGGCTTCGATTTTCCATAATCCCACAGAGGCCCCAAGACTTTTAACAACAGGGAATAATTTAATTATTGGAATCCTCTTTTCTCCCCAATCGTGTTGAACCTCCCAAAGGGCCAGTATATCTGTTTCGAAACTGCATGGTTTTGTTCTTAGTTATATTCTTCACCTTCATTTCCATTATTGCTTATAGTTATAGATAATGCAAAGTGCTAATAAACTACTGATTGAGTAAAAAAATGCCTCAGATAGGCCCCCACCCAGAGGATACTGCAATCTAAAATTTGACCAGAGGAGAAAATGAGGCATGGGCAAGTGAGAATGATATGTGTTCAGTTCAGTGCTATACACTTACCGTAGGTTTTGTTTTGATAGGGAATGAGGAACTGTACTGGTGTGTGTGCATGTTTGTGTGCGTGTTTGTGTGCCTGTGTGCGTATGTAATGGATTTTGGAGCACACAGTAATCATACTTTTCAGACTGAACAAATGTAATTGAACTTCTACAACTCTATAAACTGTTCTTTCACAACTTCTATGATGCTTGAAATCTTGTGAATTTCCTTCCAAATAGGGAAGTTTTTGTACACTGGAAGATGATTGATTCTTGATTGCCTTCAGGATATCAGGATATCAGGATACCTGACATAGGGGCTAGGAATGCTTCTGGATTTAATTGCAGGGTCTATAATAGGTGTGCTTCCAATATTCTTCTTAAAATGTATTCCTAGAATATGAAGTACATAGTCGTGTTTGCGAGGGTGGCATTACCATCCTAGATCGTTCATTTTTTTATTTCTAAAAAAAATACAGTACATTGGTCACCTAGTTTTCTTTCAGTTTCTTCATGTCTTCCTCCTTCCTCCACATTCATTTGTGTCTTCCATTATTGATGTGAGAACTCATTGGTAAAACACTGCAAAAAAACACCAAAACTCACACACAATCTTAACGTTCTATATGTATATAAAATCGTATGTGTGTGTAACTATTTTATGCTGTGTGCATGTGCACATCAATAAAACATCACACAAAAAGAATCCTACAATTCTATGAAAATTGCTTTTTTGCATGTTTTATCAGTAATGTCGGGCATGCAAATTAATGTTATTAAAAATAACATTCTAACAGGCCAATCCTATTGGTGTGTTGTGCTGGTGGACCGCGTAGTCTGCCAGCACACCGTGCTATCTAGCTGGTGTGACAGCCTCTCCACCATTCTGTGGAGCACTTCCACCAGCACAAGGCCCAGAAGGCCACACACTGCCGACAGCAGCCCACGGATAAGGGTAGATCTTGGCGGCAGCGGTGTCTATGGGATTCAGACCCCTGTCCTGGGCCTGACAAACCCTCTTCGCCATAACAGATCTATGCCAGCAAAAGCATAGGCCCTCTATAGGCCCATAGAGGACCAGGGAGAAGTAGAGGAGGTAAATACTGTACTGAACACATTTTCTTTACTTACCTCTCCTGGCTGGCCTGGTCCCCAGCCAGCTCATGGGATGCAACGCATACTACATTGGCCCTGGATAGGATTGGGTAGTTAGTAATATTGCGTAGAAGTACAATTTCTATGAACCACTGCTTCCATGCACAAATGATGTATGGCTGCCCTAATTTCCATAATGGAAATGAAGCTATCGAAAAGTGGACCCAGATTGCTTTATTTTATGGGAATATAGTAATATAGTATTGGAGGGTACCATAAGACGACGACGACTTAAGAGCACAATACTAATGCAAGTGATGTTGCATTTACACACACACAGCCCTCCTGTGAGAACTGCTCTGTGCACAGGTTTTTGCTTACCACAGCTCCTCCTCCCTGCTGGCATCTCTCCTGCAAGAAAAGAGCTGGATTTCTTTGTTCCTTTTTCCATTTCAGTGAACCAATAAATCATACTGCACAAGTAATATTACAATGAACATCAAACCTCATCCATATACATATTCTTCTTTGCAGACATACAGGAAGATCAATAAAATAAGGCATCTCAAAATGCATTTTGACCATGGCCTTGATCCTACTAAAGTCAGGCGTCTTTGTCCCAGTGAAATACATGGGTCATGTTAGTTGTAACTGAATCAGGTCCTGTGCATTTCAGTGCAACTTTAGTGTGACCAAATCTTACTTGGTTTAAACCAAGGGTCCTCAAACTACGGCCCACGGGCCAGATCCATCCCGCCAAGGCCATCAGTCCGGACCCTGGCTGGCCAGCCGGCCGGCCACCCACCCAGCCACTACAACTGCTTGCTCGCCCGGTGCTTGGTCCTCTTCAGCGGCTCAGCCGCTTCTTACTAGGGCAGGCAAAGGCAAGCTAAAGCGGTGCATGTGCAAAACGCCGCTCGAAGCTTTGCCCTCAGAAGGGCCAAGCGTTCAGCCCTTCTGAGGGCAAGGCTAAAGTGGCATTTTGCGCATGCGCTGCTTTAGCTTGCCTTTGCCTGCGCTAGTAAGAAGCATCTGAGTCACCGAAGAGGACCAAGTACCGGGCGAGCGAGAGATGAGTACCCGGTGGCAGCGGGGGGGGGGGGTTGAGGCGGCAAGCGGGGGGCGACGCACGGGGGGATTATAGTCCTGCCCCCAACTGTCTGGCCCACCAGCAGCTTGAGGGGCAGTGAACTGGCCCCCAACGAAAAACGTTTGAGGACCCCTGGTTTAAACCCATATCCTCTGCTCCAAACATTTATTATTTCTTCATTATAAACATGTGATACCCGCTCTTCTTCGAACAAGAACCAGGGAAGTGTTATAGCAGTCAAAATAAACTACCAAATAAATAAATGAATCACAGTATACTCAATCAGAAACAATCAGCAATGAGATTAAAACAATCTGCTCACCAGATCCATTAAAATGCAATGTATCACTGTTCAGTCACCTGGAATAAAACTAAATTTCTAGTGTGAAGAGTCCATCAAAGTGCATCAATTTTTTTACAACTCCGTCATCATTCCCATACTGCAGATGTGCAGAGTAGGATCTTCCTCTTGTTCTTTGAAATGTGTCATGGCTCAGATTTTGTAGATTGATTATATGTGAAGAATATTGCCCTGGGGAAGAGGCTGAACCCAATGATCTTCTGCCCTCTTCTAACCCTTTGATTCCATAAAATGACACCATTCCTCATTTTCAAGGCACAGAAAGATTGTCATTGATGTCAGGTGCTATTACTGCATAGTGTCTGGATTCCATGAAAAACAAGAACCAGAAAGCTAGTGTTGGTACCTACACAGCCTGTCTCTAGTGCTGAGAAAGGCAGCTAAATATGATGTGGATAAATGTTTTGATCTCCCTTTAATTAATATTGATCTTTATGTGCAGAGGCTGAAGTGCCATTATGCCCCAGGTATAGTAAGTCACACTTCTACACATGGTTTGACAGAGAGGGAGCAATTTTAGCAGTGGGTTTTAATGTGTAGTGGCATTAAAGCATGCAAACGTTAGGGAGACTGTCTAATTGTTTCCTACATAACTAGCACAAGTAGCTATAGGGTGGTGGACTGAGCCACAAGCATCTATTGGCCACGACAGTTGATCCAAGAAGTCTCTAATGATGTCCAAGGAAGTACTGAGATGTCACAGTAGCACATAACTGGGTTTGTATGACCCTCCAAATAAGACTTGTCTTTCTATCTTTGCATAGGATACAGTGCAATCTGAGTTAATTCTAAGGCGATGCTATGACTCCTGGGAGCATGCCCATTGAACTCATGGAGAAGAATACCTTAGCATATAAAGTAAGGAAGATGGTTACTCACAGCCCAATACTATGCCCCGCCAACCCATAGTACGCAGCACCGTTGCTGGAGCACACGTTGTGTGCTGGGAGAGCAGAGATGGCCCCAGACTGCTAAGTATAACCTTTTCTTATGTCCCCATAGGTGGGCTTACCACATCTCCAACGGGACAGAGTGCTAGACCTTTAGGAGAAGGAATGTGGGCAGGTGTAGCTTGTTAAACCTTAGAGCACAATCCTAGGTATGTGTCTCTTCAGAAGCAAGCCCCACTGAACACAATGAGGCTTGCTTCTGAGTAGACATGCCTATTATTGTGCTCTAAGGTTTAACAAGCTAAACCTCCCACATTCCTTCTCCTAAAGGTCTAGCACTTGTCCCGTTGGAGATCTGGTAAGCCTACCCATAGGCCACCTGGCCTCCAATGGGTCTCCTAAGGCCTATGCCAGCTATTTTGCTGGTGTAAGTTTGAGGAGACTCAAGGGGCGTATTGGGGCAGGGATAGGAACTTAGCATGTGCTGCTGCTGCTGCTGTTGAGATCCTCCCCCTCTTTCTTTCTCCCTCCCATTAATATCGGAAACCATCACCTCCAGGAATCAGCATCAATCTCCAGGTGACTACTGAAAGCAATCCTGGAGATTTTAGCAGGGCTTCCAGGATTTTTAAACAGTGTATTACATTGAGGGGGGGGGGAATTGGGGAAAATATCCAGGAATGACTTCGGTCTGAGTTGGCAACTATAATTAAGTCAGGTAGAATTGCAGCTTGCAACAACACTTTCCTCAGTGCAAAGCTACAGCTTGGCTGGGCAGCAAACGTCTGAGTATAGAAAGAGTAGAATGAGAGGGGCATAGAGGCTAGAGCTTGTAAAACACCTGATGCTCTGCAGATAGAAAGTCCCAAGTTTCTGGCATCTGTAGGTCGTGCTGGTAAAATACCCCTGGCCTGCTCTGAAGCCCTGGAAATATGATGAATGAATGAAGAAAATGTAGAGCTAGATAGACCAATGGTCTGATGCAGTAGAAGGCAGGAGGTCTGGGTAGAGTTGCCGCCTAAAGATCAGTGAATGGCCATTTCAAGACACACCACTGACAAAAAGCTGTGAAAAAAGCCTCTGTGAGGAGAGATAAAGAGCTACCAGCTGCATCGGCCGAGTGTGGAAGGCAACGGCCAGGGAGAGGCCAGACTGCAAAGGATACCATCTAGAATGCAGTTGTTCATGAAAGAGTGAAGATTTATATTTGATTGTAAAAAAAGAACACCGTTAGGCGGGTTGAGAAAGCCTGCCCATGTAAACCGCCTAGGAGAAATCCAATGACCAAGAACGGCGGTATATAAATACTGTATATTATTACTATTACTATTACTATTACTATTATTAGTATTAAGGCAGTTCCCTCCGTTACTGTTAAAGCCTTCCTTTCAATCTGAGGCCTTAGTTAGGACAAACCTGACCTTCTTGCCAAGCTACACCAGCTATGTCCTGTACAGCATTTAAGCCAATGAGATAATGGGAGTAATGGGAGTTTCTGGTAGTTCAGAGGTCAAGGAGGGGGACTTGGTGTGAAGTGGACAAAGAATGAGTGCTGGACTCTTGCAGGGGGGTCATAAGGTGCTTGAACATTGGCCACGGTGATGTACTCTGGACCTGGTCACGTTCATTTGACTATTTTTACCTAGGATTATAGTTTGTTTTTTAGTCCTCACTGGGACCCCCCCTATAACCTGACTGTCAAAACAATGGACATCGGCAATGCTTTCATGCAGTCAGCATTTTGTATATACGTATCTAAGGATGTCCTTCTCTGTGTTTGGCTCTACTTGTTATATAGAGACTAGTTAACCAGAGTGGATTGTTGTATGCATCTCTTCTGTGTTACCATCAGATGTACTTCTGCTTATCCAGTTCAAAAAGCTGTAATGGGGTTGCTAATACAAGGAAGCAATATCAGCGAGATGTCAGGACTGCACCTGATGGCTGACAGTCGCCACAATAGAACTCGTGTACACTGTGTTTACTCGCAGGACAGAGAAATTGCAAGATTTTACAACTGTTGCTTAGACATCTGTAGTTTCTATGCTTCCATTATGCTAAAAAGTAGGCCTTTTGTGCAGAATTCTTTTCATTTCTCAATAAACGTTAAGCAGCTCTGCATTGTTTAAAAGAAGCCTGAAAGCGATGATTCAAGAGCCAGATTTTTTTATTATTATTAGAAAGCACACAATAATTTTGCTTGCCAGAATGTATGCAAATTTGGCATTATTTTGAGGTCATTAGCACATTGGGTTTTTCCCCTCATGTCTTGAATAATATTCAAAAGAAAATGTAACTCCAGAGTCATTGCTGACTAATACAGAATACTCTCCTATGTCGCATACAGCTGCACTGAAACTGTGTGCTTATACACATGAATACATAATGTCATCAGGTATCAAAGCCAGAGTTCCAGAGTCCTTAGCCCTGTTCAGAACTTCATTTTCATGTGGCCACAATTCATGCACGGGGGGGGGGGGGGGGGGCAGCATGCCAGCAAGCTTCCTCCAACCGCACTACTGCATTCCTGAAGTCCCATCCCCCATTTGCCCCCACACATTCAGTGTTTGTCTACACATAGACAAATGCTGTGCCTGGGGAGAGGTTCTTTCCATGTTTGGGAACACTGCCATAATATGTGATAAGCTGTCAGGATGCACACTGGAAGCTACCTTGTCTATGCACTGTACTGGCACCGTTTGTAGTCAAAACAAAACAAAACATAAGGGTGCGGGGTGGAGGGCAAAGGGGAAATATTGTCCTGCAGGGCTCCCATAGAGGCCATTTCTCATCACAACACACACACACACACACAGAGGAGAGAGAGAGAGAGAGAGAGAGAGAGAGAGAGAGAGAGAGAGAGAGAGTCTCCCTGTTGGTTGGCTCTCCCTAACCTAGCCAGAGTATAACTGTTTGCAGGTCCTCATGCCTTCAGTGTTTTCCTGGACACATTTCTGCCTCTTGACTTCTGTGGGTCTGCTTTGGTATCCATTGTGGGATCTGTCTGTCCTCCATTGTGACCCTGTTCCAGTCCTGTTGGGACTTATGTGTTCATCATTGTCTACTCAGTTACTGATGACCCGGGGCATATATTAGTGCAGTGGTTCTCAAACGTTTTAGCACCGGGACCCACTGTTTAAAATGACATTCTATCGGGACCCACCTAGCTATACGAGATGCTCAAACATTTATCTCCCTATATTTACACAAGCTTGCAAACTGCAGGAGCTCAGCTGTTTGCAGGGTAATTAGCAGCTATTTTGCAAACTGCAGGAGCTCAGCTCTTTGAAGGGCAAATTAGCAGCTATCTCATTTTTAAATAGCCTCAGGGCTTGTGGCAATTACTTATCTAATCTTTCCATCACCTGGGACCCACCAGAAATCAGGTGGGTCCCGACCCACAGTTTGAGAAACACTGTATTAGTGCATTGGCAATAAGATTAAAAAAAATTGTGACAACAGCACAGATGTGATCCAAAGTCAGATTTAGGTATTTTTCTGAATCTAAAGAGTGGAATAGTTAATTGATGGAAGGTGACCCCTAAGGAGAAAAGTTCCTCAGTCTCACTTTGGAATAAATTCAGACATCCTGCTGGTATAACAGATATTGATTTGTTATAGAATTTTGGCACTATAGGATAACTTTCCAGAGTTTCCTTTCATTGCCTTTGTTGACTGAATGATAGAAGTTCTTCTGATGACAAAATATTTCAACTGGTTGGATACTCACGGTAGAAGGAGCAATTCTCCACAGCTCATTTATTTTAGATAGACTGTCATAAAGTGAATTAAAGACCCTCCACAGATAGGTGGCTAGGTGCATCTGTGTTTATTTAAAAAAATAGGTGTCTGATGGATCATTGGAATTATCTCCAATGCATTTTAAAAGCAATTAGAGAATTAGTGTAGTGTCATTTAGTGGGTCACTGTCTTATTTATTATATTAATGAAGCATTAATACATTACCCACCATTTCCTTAATTGTTATAGAAACTATTACTATCTGGACTATTGACCAATTATCAAAATTTTAGTTGGTTAATCAGCGGCTTTTTAACTGGATAACTAATTAATTAATGTATTCATTTGAATGAATGTACACATCATCAAAACCTTTTTTTGAGCTTTTTTTTGAGCGAAGGGGAAGACCTATGGTGTTCCCTGTAGCAATGTATGGTTGAGAGAGTTGGACCATAAGGAAGGCTGAGCGCCGAATAATAGATGGTTTCAAACTGTGGTGCTGGAGAAGACTCCTGAGAGTCCCTTGGACTGCTAGGAGATCAAATCAGTCAATCCTAAATGAAATCAACCCTGACTGTTCCCTGGAAGGACAGGTACTAAGGCTGAAACTCAAATATTTTGGCCACCTAATGCGAAGAGAGGACTCTCTGTAGAAGACTCTGATGCTGGGAAAAATTGAAGGCAAAAGGAGAAGGGGAAGGCAAAGGATGAGATGGTTAGACAGCATCACCGATGCAACGAACATGAAAATGAGCGAACTCAGGAAGATAGTGGAGGATAGGAAGGCCTGGCGGGATATGGTTCATGGGATCACGAAGGGTCGGACACGACTTACCGACTGAACAACAACAACAACAACAACCACTCAAATGAAGGCAGATACTTGTCCTCTCTCAACAAGTGAGAAGAGTATCAGAGAGCTGACTGAAGTGGAGGATAGGAGGATAGGAAGGGGTATATATATATATGTTGTTGTTGTTGTTGTTGGAAACTCAGATGATTCATTGTTCTGCAAGAGATCTTTGTGTGTGTGTGTGTGTGCATTATCTCCTGGGCTCAGCTAATTAAGAAGCTGCCCTGCCAAGTCCTCCTTTGCTCTTGCAAACTGTAGCTCACTTTGCAACCTCTGATATGCAAAACCTGAGCCTTGTTCTGCAGAGTAAACGTCTTTGCTAGAGGCAGATGGGAGAGGCAGATGGGGGAGGGGGAAAACAGCTTGTTAATGAGGTCTGCAAGACAGAAGTTGCAAAGCAAAGTCTGAGCTGCTATTCTGCACAAAGGGAGCCTCTAGCAGAGGGAGAACAGAGTGTTAATGAGCAGTTAATGAGGGCAGTTTGTTGCCCAGGAGATGCTATTGTTACTCTGCAAAACACAGAGAGATATCTTGGAGAACACAATGTGTATTGCAAGACATTGCTCGTTTATCGTATACACACACACACACACACACACACACACACACACACACACACACACACACACACACAAACAGAGCCTTTCTTGGTCATTGGATTTCTCCTCCAATATATAAATGTCCAACCTTTCCATGGTTCCTGAGGGCAGGTCTTGAACCAACGGCTTGTCACTACAAGGAAGTAGATTTAGGCTAGACAGGAGGACAAATGTCTTAACTGTTACAGAACTATCCAACAGTGGAAACAATCTGCCTCATGCAGTTGTGGACTCTCCCTCATTGGAGGTTTCCAAGCAGAGGCTGGATGGTCACCTGTCAGAGATGCTGTCGTCACCTCCACTGAGCAGGGGGTTGGACTAGTTGATCTCCATGGTCCCTTCCAATTTGGGTCAATCACATTTCTGTTAAACACATGCTTAGACCCATTTGCCTATAAAGAAAAGGTCTGTATTATACCAAAAGTAGTGCCCAGAGGAAGGACTCGTCTTGCCTTATCTTACTGTAGTCTCAGACTAGGCGTGAGAAACTCTGTTTAAAAGAAGTGCAGCACAACATGATAACCTGTGTCTCAAGATGCTCTGCCAAGCTGCTTCTCTGCTCCATACTGTCACCCCCCTAGTGGATTTTATTGTTTTTAAATTTGTTTATGTATGGTTATGTATTGTTTAGATTTATTTTATGTATTATTTTAAATTATGTATTTTAATCTTGTTGTAAGCCGCCTTGGACATTTGCCTTTCGGAATAGGAAAAGGCGGGATATAATTTTTTCAAATAAATAAATAAATAAGAGAGCGGCAGGTTTCATTCCCCTCCCCATGTGCTCCTTGTATTATAAAAGATAGATGCCCCAGCCCAGTTTTACATACAAACGGAGCAAACACAGTTTTAACAAACATGCAGTTGCTCCAAATGTCTAGTTCGCCCCTGAGTTGGCGCTAGAAACTGTTATTTCAGCCTTGCACAACTAGTGTCCCATCTAGTTGAGTGCAGCCCATCAGGCATGTATGGTGGCCCAACCTCCTTTCCACATTTCCCAGATGAAAATGTGTACAGTACAGCCATGTGTTCTTGTAACATCCCTGTTCTCAAAACAAGGGTCTCTGCTTGAATTACCCCTTCCTCTCATTATGTGCTGCTAAAGATTCTTCTCTGCATCCTGTTAAACTGATTGCAATAAATAAGCAATTTGGAAAATGCCAAAACATTGAATCTCTCCATGGATCTGGTTGTACTCATCACACTCTGAAAGATTTGTTCTCTGGGTGGGTAGGAGGTTAAGGGTGGGCTGGAAAGACAGCTGTATTTGGATATTTGGTGTTTGTGGGTGTGCTTTACATGCCTGGGTACTAGAGCCAAGATGTAGCAGAGATTTCACCAGTGGACCTGGGAGAGGGCTCCAGCATGTGTACTGTATATGCACACCAATCCATGAGAATTTTTAAAAGACTTAGCAACAGTGTTTTACCAGAGACAGGTACCAGAAAGAAGAGGCAGTCCTTGATAAATCAAGATAATTGGTGAACCTTCTGTTTTATTCTGTCTTCCTGGGACTGCAAGACCCAGAAGACTTGTCTAGCATCTGGAAGGCCAAAATACATGGCTGGGGGGCTGTATTCAGGTTTCAGGGTCACCCGTTCTACATGCCTGGCTTACAGCTTCCACTGGATACTACTCTTTGCTTCCCAAGTAATAATAATAACAACAACAACAATCAACAAAAGAACCAATCCACACTACTTGCTTTAAATCCTCTGCTCTTCTAGGACTTTTTCCTCTTGATATGGTACAGTCAACCATTTTTCATATAAATAGCTATTTGTCTTCTTCTCTTTTGGCCCCTGTGCTTCTTTTTCTATTAGACAATAAATGGTTGTCAGGGTATTTTGTTGAGTAGGAGAGCATTTTAACGTTAATAAATCATGATTTACCTCGCTGCTAGTTGTTGTTGTTGTTGTTTTACAAATGTGGATTCCCCCCCCCCTTCATAATATAAATATTCAATTATAAATGCTTTAGCTGTTATGGTGCAAACACAGATTTGAATCACTACAAGCTGTTAAGACAAGTGCTAAACAAGTGGGGGCAGAACTCTGTGGAACTCTGCCCTGGCTGTTTTGATATTAGCGCCTAGTGATCTGATCCAGCCAGGGGAAATATGCATCCAGACGGTGGCTGGGGCAGAGTTTCCCAAGGCTGCAAATTCCGGTCCAGAAGCTGGGGCTGTGCAATCAAGTTGTGTTGCTTGTTGAATAGCATCCATTTGGTGAGAGCAAATGACTGGATTCAGCCCTCCACCTGTCTATTTCATTCCCCTCCAACAGAGGATTGCCGCTATTCAAGGCAATTTGACCTGGGGTTGGACTTTTCAACCTTCCTGGATTGATGCCCAACTGTCTTAAATGCAAGGAAGATGTGGCTGCTGCTGTGGTCCTGAGGATGCTCCACTGTCCAGACCTTCGTTTCTTTCCATGCTTGCCTCCTCCACCCCACTAAGCACCATTGTTTCCATATGCACACGAGGGGGTGGGTGGACCTCTTATAGAGTTTTTGGGCCATAGCCCAACAGGTGATTCTTCTGAGACTTTAGACTCAAGTAAGATTCTGTTGTGCACAGTTGATGGCCCATCCCCAGTTTTCAGAGGTTGGGTTGAGAAATTCTTTCATGTGTTGGTTAAGATAATACAGGTGGGCCCCCATATCCACAGATTTGCTATCCATGGTTTCAGTTATCCACGGATTGTGGGGGACCCCCCCAGGCTTTTACTTTCTTTTCCCAGGAAGCTTCATTTCTTCCTTAAACAAACAGGAGAAACAGCCTCTGGCTACTTATTGCAAGCAAGTAGAACAAGACTAAGTCCTAGAGAGGCTCTGCGAAGTTAACAGAAACCTTGCAGAGCCTCTCTAGGACTTAGTCTTGTTCTACTTGCTTGCAATGGAGGCTGCTTCTCTGTTTGTTTTAAGGAAGAAACAAAGCTTGCTGAAAGAAAAACAAGAGCTGGGGTGCGCACGCCTGCCCGCAGGGGAGGCAGGGCGGGGGCCCCTCAGGAAATCATGGAAGGGGGGTTCACTCTTATCCACGGTTTCAAGTATCCACGGAGGGACCTGGAAAATATCCCCAGTGGATATGGGGGGAGTACTGTAGATTTAAGACACTGGGAAATACGACCTGGCTCTCCATGTGAATGTGAAAAGATCTGTGTCTGGAGGAAGAAGCCCATGGGATTGTTTTCTCTTCGAGGGCATGAAATGCCTAAGTTATATCAAGACAGATAAGATGTGGTTTGGGGCAAGATGTGGCTGCTTGGAAATTTTGAGGACGTGTCTCTATGTCATCCACGCTGAGAGGGACTGGGCAAGAAAAAATATTCCTTTGAGTCTGGTTTAGGTTTTTCAGCCTAAGCTTTGGTCCAGAGGATGTGAGTCTGATGAACCAGGCACTTGCCCTGGGCCAGAGACACATGTCAGGGCATTCCTGAAGGAACAGAGTGACCTAATAAAAAGAGAGAGGTTCCACCTTAAGAAGAGCCCTCCTGGATCAGGCCAAGGGTTCCTGCTTCCTGTATCTCACAGTGGCCCCACCAGATGCCTCAGGGAGCACACAAGACAACAAGAGACCTGTATCCTGTTGCCACTCCCTTGCAGCTGGCATTCAGAGATAGGCTACCTTTAAAACCCGGAGGTTGTATGTAGTCATCAAGACTTGTAGCCTGTGGTGAAATTTTCTTTCATAAATCTGTCCAATCCCCTTTTAAAGGCATCTAGGACTTCAGGTGCTATCACAACATTCTGTGGCAAGAAATTCTGCAGATTAATTGCACACTGGTTAAATAAATATTTCCTTTTGTCCATTCTGAATCTCTCACTAGTCAATTTTAGTGGATGTCCCCTGGTTCTGGTGTTGTGCGAGAGGTAAAAGAACATCCTCCTATCCAGCACATGCACTGGCGTCACTACAGGGGGGGGGGGCGGAGCTGTAAGTTCTGCTGAAATCGGAGCCTCCCTTACACGGAGGAACGAAGTGGCCCCGCCCCCTCACCTTCGGAGCCTTTCAGGGAAGCGAAAGCAACGCGCAGGCTGCGCTTCCCTGAAAGGCTCCGAAGGTAAGGGGCGGGGCCGCTTCGTTCTTCCGTGTAAGGGAGGCTCCGATTTCAGCAGAACTTACAGCTCCGCCCCCCCCCCTGTAGTGACGCCAGTGAGCACATGCATAATTTGGTATGTCTCAGTCATGTCCCCCCTCAGGCACCTTTTTTCTAGACTGAAAAGCCCCAAATGCTTTGGCCTTTCCTCGCAAGGCGCCCCAGCCCACTCATCATTTTGATTCCTCCGTTCTGCACCTTTTCCAGTTCCACTATATCCTTTTTGAGATGTGGTGTCCAGAACTGGACGCAATACTCCAGATGTGGCCTAACCATCGATTTGTACAAGGGCATAATGATATTGGCCGTTTTACTCTCAATCCCTTTTTTAATGATCCCGAGCATGGAATTGGTCTTCTTCACAGCCGTCGCACACTGGGTCGACACTTGGGGTGTCCTCCAGTATCCCAAGATCTCTCTCCTGATCTGTCACATTCAGCTCAGAACCCATCAGCGTATGTGTGAAATTTTGATTTGTTGCTCCTTAACACCTCATATGATTTGGTTGCATATTATTAAAGTTTACTTGAGGACAGTGTAGAATGATTTCCCAAAAATACCATTATAATTTTAATTTGAGCAGAAGTGCTGATTTTGCATGATTAAATAGAATATGCCTGAAGGGTTAAGCTCAGACAAGGTAATAAATAACAGCACAGAGAAGCCTACGTATGTTGCAGTTCCAAAGTAAACTTTTGCAGTTTAAAGTTGAACAACAAAGCATTTAAATCAAATGTTAGTCATGTATGCAGTATGAGGCCAAGTACACACTGTAGTAGTGTGGGCTTTTTCCTCCCAGTTTGAAGGAGAACAGAAAATATTGATGCTAATTAGATTTGACAAAGGCCCTTCAGATGTAGAGTCCTTTCAGATTACAGAACTCGGTGTGTTTCACCACTTTGCTATTGCAGGCTCTCTGTGCACTGAAATCTTGTCAGGGATATCTATTGCCCTCCAATACATAGTGCTACCTGACTCGCAAAAATGGTCTTACAAATGTTCTTGTCCCCCTACATTGATTGCCAAGGAACATGGTTCATTACGAAAGACCTAAGAAGAGCCCTGCTGGATTGGAGCATAGGAAGCTGCGTTATACCAAAGCAGACCATTGGTCTACCTGAGCAGCAGCATCAACACAGACTGGGCAAGAAAAAGTTATTCCTCTGAGTCTGGTTTAGGTTTTTCAGCCTAAACTTTGTTCCAGAGGATGTGAGTCTGATGAACCAGACTGGCACTTGCCCTGGGCCAGAGACACGTGTCGGGGCACTCCTGAAGGAACAGAGTGACCAGTAGTTCTCCAAGGCAGGGAGTAATTTGATCAGGGGGAACAAAGTTTGTTTGGACCCCTTCATGTGAATTTGGCTCCAGGGCCCCCCTTTTTGGCTCCTGGGCCCGCTTTTTGATTTTGGCCCTGGGCCCAGGTATGATTGTACCCCCTTAACCCCCCTCTCAGAGGCCCTGCTCCAAGGTTTCAGGCAAGAAGGATTTATCCGCCCTACCTGGAGATGCCAGAGATCAAACCTGGGTGCTTTTGCATGCCAAGCAGATGCTTTACTGCTAAGTCCTGGCCCTAAAAATGGGCATCCTACACCCAGAAAGTAAAAACCATCTCCCATTCATTTTACATCACTCTCATGGCCTGATATTTTCCACAAAGAAAATATTTATTAAGTAAACTGGGCTAGTGCTGGTGAATATAACACCATTGTGTATTGTAGTGAAACAGGAATCACGGGTATAGAAGCCATGTAAACAAACTTCAAAGTCCAGCCAAGTTAAAACGACAGACGATTCTGTCAGCGATCTCCGGATTTCTCCAGCAAAGCAAACAGGCAGAAATCATTTAAAATCCAAAGCTAGGACAAAGTTGCCACAAAGTTGCCTTTGTCCTAGCTTTGGATTTTAAATGATTTCTGCCTGTTTGCTTTGCTGGAGAAATCCGGAGATCGCTGACAGGATCGTCTGTTGTTTTAACTTGGCTGGAAGTTTGTTTACATGGCTTCTATACCCATGATTCCTGTTTTGCTACAAATCGTTGCTGGCCATGAGAGCTTCTGTCCATTGTGTATTGTTAGGTATCTTTTCTTAACTTTGCTCCATCAACACCCCTCTTTTGGCCAAGATTTGCTAAGAGAAAATCTAGGCCATTTTAACATGAATTGTCACATAAAGAGCTAGGTTTTACATAAGTGATGCATACACATAAAGAGCTAGAGATTACACTTTTCCCTTTTCAGGTCAAATATGTGTCAAATGAAGTTTCTTTTAATTTCTAAGAGCTCTTGAGATGCTGTGAGGTCATAGAAGCATATAAGTATAACTTACTACAGTTAAGCAACTATTGATCAGAATGTCAGTACCCCCTCTATGTTCTTCTTAAATTTCCTGTAAGGTCTTTCCAGGAGAGCACTAATAGTTTCCAAGGACCTTAGGATATTGACAAAATACAGTATTATAAAGAAGCATTCTTTATATTCTCAATATATATAATATAATATTAATATATATATAATATTCTCAATATTCGCAGAGGTTAGGTTTCAGCAAACCCCAGCAGATACTTTGTGGGTACTAACCATTGATCCAACGGAATCAGTGGGTTTAGGTGAAGGGGCATCCTACCTTTCAGCAGGAGTCCAGCAGAGACCATCAGCAGAGACCATCACAATGTCCCCAGCACTCGCAGCGCCATTTCGAAGGGCTTCGCGCCATTTTGAAGGGTTCTGCTGCATTCAGAGACCTTCAGAAAGGAGCAAAAACCTTTGGTGTCAGCAAGTGTAGCAATATACTATATTATATTATGGTATATGTAATTACTATTATAACTGGAATATAAAATGGTACAGATAGCTTCACTACTGACATTTTGAAACTTCACTATGGCTCTTGGAAGCTTCAGAATGCCAGTAACAAAGCTATCTATGCCATTTTGAAGCTTCCCGTGTCCATTTAAAGGGCTCAGCACTACCTGCGAATGCCACTTTAAAGGTTTCTACTACATTCTGAAGGTCTCTGAATGCAGAAGAGGCCTTCAAAATGGTGCGGAGTCCTTCAAAATGGCATCCACGAGTGTTGGGGACATAATGAAGTCACAGATGGCAAGACAGAGGTGCGGAAAATGCAAGGTAAATGGCACTTCTGTGGATATGCGAATTTGTGGGTCTCAAATTCACATATGAAGAGAAGTGAGTGCACATCAAAGGACACTTGCCTTAGTTGTAGTTCTATTGCAAATCAACAAGAGCATCTGACAGAGTGTTTGTCATTTACTCCAGGACTCCCTTGAACACTTATTAGCCCTTCTCCAATAAATTATGCTCAATGCACATGCAATCTCTGTGAAGTGTACACATAATTTTTTATTTATACACAAGTACAGTTATTCAAGGCATGTGCAACAGTACTGTACTCTCCATTTTTAGTAGTCTAGTCCCCATGTTGAGTTTTAAGATGAACACATGTATGGTCATTCACATAAGAGCACATGCATACAGAGACTTGAATGTGCTTACAGCGTAACACTTGAACAGCCCGAATGAGTAGTTTTTAGCCGAAGGGGAATGAATTATGCACAATGGGCAACTATATGCAAATTTCAATTAAGATACATAATTCAAAGAAGTTGGAGTTATTCTGAGTAAAAGTAAATGGGTTGAACAATGAGTACTCACAACCCTAGTCTTACTGGACAAAAAAATGTATGAAAGGCTATTCCTAAGTCTGTACAAATAGTACAAATACCGTCCTAAATAGTGCTCATTTTATTTGACCTGCACATCTCAGCGTGCACACCCTTCTCTCTGACGAGATGCCTTCACCTTTCCCTCTATTCAGCTGTTATCTCTTACATTTCCTGGGTGTTCGATAAAATTTCCAAGTACTGTAGTTTTGAGCTTTCCATTATATTTTGCTCTCTCTCTCTCTCTCTCTCTCTCTCTCTCTCTCTCTCTCTCTCTCTCTCTCTCTCTCAGACACACACACACACACACACACACACACACACACACACACACACACACACACATGCAAGCAGTAACATACCCTGCCAGAAATCATATTTGAGTTTGCCAACACTGCTTTTCCTTCTGCAAAGTAAAACAAAACACACAAACATACAAACACACCCAGCTTGTAGCATAATTCCCCCCTCTGAATTCAATGGACTCTGAAGGTGCTTATCTGTAGCTTCTGTCTTTGGATGAAAATGTGATGCTACCTGTGCTCTACTTTCAGAATCCTGTAGGCCAGAAAGCTCTAAGTATGGTAAATATATAAAATGAACTGATACGTGTGCTAAGCTTTGTATGCCTCCAAGACCCACTGGGAAGGGGAGGGGGGGAGCAGAAATAAGGCTTGAGTGAGATTCTCAAGTTCTTTCTCCCAAATGGACACTGGTAGCCACCTGCCTCTCTCCTGCCCCAACAGCCCAACTATATACCGTATTGTCCCGAGTATAAGACGCACCTGATTATAAGACGCACCCTTAAAGTTTGGTGCTATTAAAAATAATAATTAAATCACTGGCATTAAATTGCAACAGCCTGATTATAAGACGCACCACTAGTTTAAAAACTTAAATTAGGAGAAAAAAAGTGAGTCATACTCAGACCAATACGGTAATAGCCAAATTGACAGCAACTCTAATAGTTTTCAGTGGCCTGTGACAACAGTAATATCATTTGAATTCCTTTGTACCCTCTCCAACTGGCTGTTTATTTTCCTCAGTCAGCTGTTGACGGATGCTACGGTTGTGTGTCATTTGGAAAGGTCTAGGGTGGTCAGAGTAGGGGGCCTTGGGCAGAGGATGAGTGGCATGAAGGAATAACCTAAAGGGACAGAACCAATCACAGACCTCCCAAGGTGAGTTGAAATGCAGAATGACTATTGGAGTAGATGTGCTGGAGTTATTGGCTAAGGAAACAGGAAATAACGCTACCTTCACACAGTGTGTGTTGAAAGGTTTTAAAGTTTAATGGAAAGCAAAATCCTGGAGCCATTAAAAAAGGCCAGATTTTGATGATGAAGTGTTAGAGTTTTCTAATAATTTTATCAAGATGTACTTCACTTGTCACAGAATGAAAGGCCTCAAAAGATGCACAGTGCCATCCTATTTAAGCCCGTGCCATGAGGCAAGTTGCTCTATCCAGTAAACTCCAACAGTTTGATATAGACAGTTCAAACCAGAATGAGCTACAACCGGAGGACAGGTGCATTGAAGGAAAGATTATTCTGGGGCAAATATTGATGACTCAAGCAAGCAGTGCTGGTGATGAAAGTGTCTGGATTTCTGCATTAAAAATCAACACAAAATTCAGTGTCTGGGTTGTACCATTTAAGCTGAAGTGGAGAGATCACCTAAATGATTGCTTCTCCATACAAAAATATTATTGAGCAACAAGAATAACAAATTATCATTATTTATGAGAAAAATATTAGCTTAACAAATCCTGCCAGTAGTAGTCAGCAGATGTGAACATTTTCCATGGTGACAAAATGCTATTTTTAATGATTTTGGAGATTTCTACCCTGCCTATACATTTTGTCATTGATATATTTCCCCACCAACTGATCAAAGTCCCTGTCTTTCTTCCTGATGAAGATCATACACCAAAGTGGTTTTTGTCCCAAACCTGTGTCGAAATTCAGATTGAAATAGGCCTAGATAATCCTTCAGGTCAAGCATTTTGCCCCCAAAGGGGCAGACAAACATTGCCAGTGGTTTGAAAAATCAGTAGGGTTTAGGGAGGTCGTCTTGACATGTGGTTCACTATGACCACTTTCAGAGTTGCAGAGACTGCCTCCTGTTGTGCTCCTATCTAGCGCAAGGAGCTCCTGTTCATGTGTTTTCCCATTTGTAACAATGCAGGAGGTACTTCACAAAAAAAATGATATACAGTATACATGAATCAGCACATGGCTTCCTCTGTCAATGAGGTTAGAACTCAAAGCATCCACGGCTTCCACAACTGCCAAGATCTTTAATGTGTGGTGGCTATGTGGAATGTTCTTCCAAATCTTTGGCCAGGGGCAGCCCAAGACCTCTGGACACCTGATGCAGCATGCCAGATGCTGCTGCTTTTACTCGATAATGTACCAGCCACTATTCCTCCCCTTTTCCAATTCTCTAGCTCAGCACTCTGTTCCCCTCCGCATTTTCTGCTCCTCTATGTCCTTCTCTTCTTTTTCCAAGCCAGGGAGTGGAATGAGGAGGAGGAGGAGCAGTGGAGGCAAGTAAGCAGACCGAGATGGGAGCCCCCCACCAATCTGGATGGATTGATGGATGCCCCACGACCACCAACAACCTGCTGCCAGAGGCAACTGCTTCAGTTGACTTCATGGCCAGCACTGGGTGTAGCCCATGAGCATGTTGAGATACTGTAAATTGGTTCATGAGTGCACCTGCATATACCATACAACTAAAACACATCAGTTAGTGTGATCAGTAAAGTTAAGTGAGTTGGTAAGGAATACTAGTTCATATTCCTACTACTTCATATTCCTACTTATGCAATAGAAAAACAGTATTTTTTTGCACTATCATTGACAGATACTAGCAAAGGATATGGTCCATTTCAGAAAGTAATTATATCCCTTTAGAAAGCAATTATGTCCCATATATGATGTTGGCGCCAGAACACCTTCACACCCTTTCTGAACAATTTCTATAAGAGAAAATGCCGTTAAGGATAAATTAAGCACTTAGCGCCTTTCTCTTCACAATGTGAACAAGTTTCACAAGATTTAATATACCATGTTTTACATCAGGCTGTTTTCCGCACTGTTATTCATATGTATATATTTTCCTCAACCTACCCAAAATATCTAAATCTACACAGAATTTACAGATTAGAAATAAAGAGGCATAATTGAGCCATTTTCTTGAGTGTGTGTGTGTGTGTGTGTGTGTGTGTGTGTGTGTGTGTGTGTGTGTGTGTGTGTGAGAGAGAGAGAGAGAGAGAGAGAGAGAGAGAGAGAAGTTCTAGTTTTTGAAATCTTGGTTGTCTAAAATTCTTTCTTATCCAAACTCACACCATGGGAGAACATTACACTGAGACCACACTTGGGCTGGAAGACTATGTTGAGGCTGAAGCGTGTTGAGGCAAACGCCAGAGAGAGAGAGAGAGAGAGAGAGAGAGAGAGAGAGAGAGAGAGAGAGAGAGAGAGCTGGACTGTGAAAGCAACATCTAGAGTGAAGGGTTCTATGAAAGATTAGAATGTTATTATATTGTAAAAACCCCTTGGGGTTTAGAAACCCTGCCCATGTACACTGCCTTGAATTAAAGTTGGAGGAGAAATCCAATGACCAAAAAAGGCGGTATATAAATACTCTTTGTGTGTGTGTGTGTGTGTGTGTGTGCGCACACACACACACACACACACACACACACACACACACGCACGCACGCACGCACACACGCACACACTATGAGGTGCTTCCGGTTTCCTGGCCACATAGAACCAGAGAGAAAATGCAGACCCAGGGAAGATACAGGAAAATTGGACTATGTAGATGAGGTGCTTGAGATAAAAGAAGCAATTAAGGAAACATATGCACATATTGGAACCCAATACATTAAAAAAAAGAAGAAAATTTGGGGAAATTGCCACGTCATAGGCAAATTCACACTTCGGGGGGGGGGGTTGATCCTTTTTAAAGCTGCATGAGGAGAGAGTGACCCCCCCTCTACATGTCTCCTGTTCCTCACTAGAGTCACACACACACACACACACCCACACACCCACACCAAGCTGTGTTTAACAAAAAAAAGGAAAAAAAAAGAGGAGCTTCCATTTAGAAGCATGCTTGGATAAGACATATTGTGTGGGCTTCTAGTTTGACCCTGAGAGTCTCCAAGTAAGTTGCTGTGATGCATAGTTAGAGGAGGGATCTGATAATGCATCTGTTGCTATTCACAATGGAGAGGATGGTTAACAACACAAAAGAGTGAGGTGATAGTACAGTGTGTGTGTGTGTGTGTGTGTGTGTGTGTGTGTGTGTGTGTGTGTGTAAGTGTATATATATGCATACTGTAAGTGTGTGTATATATATATATATATATATATATATATATATATATATATATATATATATATATATATATATATATATATATATATATATGCATGTAAGTGTATATATAAAAAACCTGCTGTCAGCTCAAGATAACTTCCCAAATTCTTCCAAGTGCTGAAACAGAGAACTACCTAACGAACTTGGCGTCAGTTTGGCATTATGTAGAGGCTTCTTGCAACAAAGCACACAAGTCCTGCAATTTCTGTAGAATTAGTTTTAAGAAGCTGGATTGTGTCCAACTTTAAGCAGTTTTGTAAATGGGAAGCTTCCAATAGCAAGGATGCTTCTGATTAAAGAAGCACACGCAAGGTGAGTATCCTTCTGAGAACACAACAGCCTGGTTGTCAAGCACCTTTCATAACCTGCTAATTTAATGCAATGGCTATAACACTGCTCCCAGCAAGGTTAAGAAATGTAGGCACTAATTGCCCAATTCAGCATAAACCCCTGCATGGCAATGGACTGGTGATGGCGCGGGCTATGCTGCTTCCCACAGGGGATTTTTGGCTGCTGGAGGTCTCCTTCACATAAAGGGACATTTGCCCCAGCAGCCGTAATGGATCAATTCAGACCTGAGTCAGCGATATCACTGGCACAAATCCGCATTGATCCATGGAGGTAGATCAGGCCTGGGAAGAGGATTTGGATATGGCGTGCGCCAGTGCTGGTGATCCAGCCCCCTCCCGGGCCCAATCTGCCGACCCCGCCCCTGGTGCTGCCCCAGTCTGCCCCCTCCCTGTCCTTCCCTGACCGACCCCATCTCCTGCGCTGCACACCTGCATATGACCACTGGCACCAGTGGAAAGGGTCCAGCCTTCCTGCCAGCGTGCCTGGGCCTTGCGCTGTTGCAAAGCGCTTTACGGCAGGCCCTTGTTAGGATTGGGCCTTAAGTCAGAATTTCCCCTCCGTTCTAAGGTTTTTGACCAAAGCCAGCACCTTCAAGGGCATCAGTACAGCTCACACCCCAGACCTTACTACATTTAGATGTAAATGCTGTCGGCCCTGGAAGATTGCTGAGGAGGAGCCCCTCATCCCATCAATGTAGCCTCTGGATTTGCAACAGACTTTGCTCCAAGGTTCTTTGCTATCCGAGCTGAGATAGGTGGCAATGACTGGAGCATGAATGTCTCTGCATGGTGGCTGCATTCCTTGGAGAGCCACAGCTAATGCAAGTAAGCCATGTTAGAAGGGCCTGGAATGTTCTGGTCTGATGACGCTTGAGAGCATGGGTCCATTTTGGAGGAAGAAGAAACCTCGGGAAAATGTCCACATCACTGTGCTGTCAGTTTAATCAGCCTTTTCAGTCAGATAAATGTGTTTAAGATTATGCTACAAGTTGTATTGAAGACTGGCTGCTTTGTGGAGCCTCCTGTGATCTTTCTTGAAAGGGTAAAATTATGATGAGAAGAAAATCTGTGCAGCAATTCCTCCCTCCCCAACCTTTGAGTAGGCAAATGCTGGGAATGAACAAGGTAGCGTGAGAGCCATACAGCTCCTTATATGATAAATAAAAGGCATGAAATTAAAATCCACATTACAAGCCAAGAGCTTATAACTTGGAACCTGATCTTTAGATTTAACAAGCACAAACTGTCTCAGAAAAACCCTTTGTGTTCCAATAAATTGGAGTGGATATATGGATTACCTACCAATGCAATCAGAAGCTACACCAAAGTTAAAATGACACTTCCTTAATGCCGACTACTTAAATGCTCTGTTACGGTAAATCTGCAATTTGATCAGCCCTATTCAACACCAAGGATATGGATTGTGGCCTAAATCTTCCTTTTGCGGATTTTCAAATAGTGGCTATATTGTCTGTTGAACCTTGATGATTACACTCACACAGGTATAATGCCTAAACAGGAGAATATAATATAAGGAGAAGGTTTGGAAAAAAACAACATTGTTTTAAATAGGGCAGTGGTACCATAGGGTCAGAGGGAGTCACTACTATAGATAGCCATCTTTGCAGTCCCAGGCAGGGAGCAGAAACCCTGGTGGGCTGCCATAAAAGGGTAAAGGTATCCCCTGACAATTAAGTCCAGTCGTGTCCGACTCTAGGGTGTGGTGCTCATCCCCATTTCAAAGCCGAAGAGCCAGCGTTGTCCGAAGACGCCTCCGTGGTCATGTGGCCGGCATGACTCTCCTTGCCGCAGCGCGTAGCATGCAGCTGGAACACACCTGCTAAGCTCTGTCCAGCTTGGTAGGTCACTAGTTGTCTGTGGTTTGGTATACGGTTTTGTGGATGGATTGAACAGTTCATCTGCTGTAGACTGAGCTGATGTGCCATCCTGGCAGCTGTTTCTTTTCCAAAAGCACAGCTCCTAACCTTTAGTTTGTGGAATAAGCTACATCACTGTCATGGGGGGAAGGCATTGTGACAGCAGGGGAGGTTATTTCAGGCAGCTGAGCCAGTATATTTTAAAATGTGTTATAGTGAAGGTTCTTTTTACAAAGGACTTTTTTTCCCCTTTTGGTTGCAAAGTTTTCCGTCTGCTAAACTGTTACCTTTCCAACTACTGGTAGATGCCTCATCTTAGGTCATGCACATCCAGGTAGCATTAACAATATCCTTACATTATAGTAATGCTAATCAGAATGGTGTGAACATGCACTTGCACCGTTTCAGCTGTGTGCCGTCTACATGATACATTTCACTGTCTGCCCTGTGCTTCACAAGTGCCCTTCAGTTCTAGGGATTTTCTTGCCTGGAGCCGCCATCTTTTAAAGGCTCCTCTTGTTTTCCTGCCGTGTTTATATATTTCCTTGGGACTGTCTCTCAGGGGGACAAGAGACCATTATGCTCTCTTCCAAAATAATGGCTTGGGGGACATTTCTAATTCCCCCCCCCATATAGATCCAAGAAATGTAACATAACCCAGAAATTTAGAGGAGACTGTACCCTGTAGCTAAGAAGTTTTCAACAATTAATGAGCAGCAAAATAATGATAAAAATATGTTAGCAAATTTTTACAAGTTAACTGTGCCTGGAATATGTAGATAAATGACTGGTACCCTGTTCCCCTGAAAATAAGACCTACCCTGAAAATAAGACCTACTGTCATTTTTGCATGATTTTTGCTGGCACTCGTCAGTATAAGTCCTCCCCGAAAGTAAGACCTAACTAGGATCATCAGCCAGACGCGACCCCCCGGGCCAGAGCTGTAACAAAGGTGGAGTGAAGGCAAGTAGTTGTGCAAGACTCCGTTACACCGGAGTCAGCGGCCCCTCCCCCTTGCTGTTGGAGCCATTCTGGCAGCAAAGGCAACACGCAGGACACTCCCCTGTTGCTGCTGGAATGGCTCCAATAGCAAGGGGGAGGGGCCACTGACTCCGGTGTAACGGAGTCTTGCACAACTACTTGCCTTCGCTCCACCCTTGTTACACCTTGTTACACCCCCGTGACCCCCCGGCACTTACTTTGACCTATTTAAGCTTCATTCTTTCCCGAGGGTGCAAGGCTCTACAAGGCCTGCACTTGAGTCCTCCACCATAGAGACAACGTACTAGAGAGGCCAGCAAGGCCTGCAAGGAGGCTGCAACCTTGCAGAGTCTCTCTAGCACAGTGGTGGGGAACGTCCGACCCGCGGGCCGTTTCAGGCCCCCGGGGCGATCCGGTCCGGCCCGCGCGAGACCGATCAGGTCAGGCCCACGCGTGACCAGACCGGAGGCTCCAGAAGCTCCGGAGGCCCCGCGCTCACCTCGGCGACTCCTCCTTCTGAAACCATGGTTCTGAACATGTGCAGAACGCCGTTAAGAGGCCAAGAGAGGGCAATCTCTTGGCCTCTTAGCGGCATTCTGTGCATGTCCAGAACCGCGGTTTCAGAAGGAGGAGTCGCCAAGGTGAGCACGGCAGCAGCGGCGGCCCAGAGCCTGAAAGTAAGGAGAGCGATGGGGGGGGTGCACGCGCGAGGGGGGGTGCACGTGCGATGGGGGGTGCGCACGCGATGGGGGGCCAACTTTGCGGTGGCCTGCGACACATTTTCCCCATGGGAAAATGGCCCGCCACCGCAAATAGGTTCCCCACCCTTGCTCTAGCATGTTGTCTCCATGGTGAAGGATTCGAGTACAGGCCGTGCAGGCCTTGCACCCTTGGAAAAGAATGAAGCTTTAATCGGTCAAAGTAAGTGCCAGGGTGGTGGTGGTGGTGTAAGACCTCCCTGAAAATAAGACCTACTGCATTTTTGGAACCAAAATTAATATAAGACACTGTCTTATTTTTGGGGAAACATGGTATATGAAAGTAAGTTCCCCCAAACTAGCAATCTGGCAGTGCTAGTTCCTTTACAGAGGCGCAAAATATATATATCTTGTTTATATCAACATTTCTTCAATTCCTAGTGATACAACTAGCCACTTCCTCCCCCAGTGGGGGGGGGGCATATCAGCATTGACAAAGCTACATTCCACTTGAGTCTGACAGTGAAAGGAAACAGAGACTATCAATCAATCATTTCTGATGATGAAAACATCAGAAAACCTTTGGTTTATGATTAGACTTAAGTTGCCTACATGTTTGCCTTCTGCTCCAAAAAGCATGGGAAATTGCAAGGAGAAATGGGTCATTCAGGTTCACCTGTACATGAATAAAAAAAATTATTCAGTCTCCCCTCCCCCCATTTGGGAACAAAATCAGATAATTTACTGAGTCATTTCAATAAATGCCTTGCCAGCTCTCCTATTCCTCAAACAGCCTCCACCCTGCCAATCTCTACCCCCTCCAACACTTCCCCATTCCCTTTACTTGCCAGGAGGCTGGAACAGTTGGGTCAAGTGGCAGCAACAGGGTAGGGGGGAGACTTTTTGCCTCTTATTCTCTCCCCCCCTTGCTTCATTTCCAGAAGATGCTGCAGTGGTGATAAGAGGCCTGGGAGGGCCCCGAGGGCCCCCCCTCCCGATACCACCTACTGTTATAGAAAATGCCAAGGCAGACATCCTATACAAACAGCCTTCACAATCACTTGCCACAAATGGACTGGTAAGAGAAGGTGCCATCAACTGCATACAGCAGGTGTGAATTCCTACAGCATCCTGCTGTTGTTGTCAAATTGATTCTATGGGCAATTTCAGCCCTGGAAAGAAAGTTGTTTTGGTTGGCTGATTGACACCAATTGCTTATACGTGAACCAAAAGTAACATCAGGAGGTGGAGGACCTGCAAAGAGCTGGACCAACTCTTTGATTCCTAAAGCATTTAAGAACAATTTCTTTGTAACCAAGAAAATGGAAGAGATGTCATAGCCATTACCATTTATTTTGTAAGTGATGTGTGGAACTCAATCAACAGGATGCAATCATTACTTATCTTGATATGCTGAAGAAGAAAACAAATGAGCCCATCTGTCTCTGAGATGGGAAAGAAACAATGGCACATCAACCTACAAGGGTGGCAGTAGCAGGCTAATTAGATCTAACCCCAAAAGAGGGTATCGGAATTAGGACCATCGTTCCCCAACATTTTCAAGTCCATCCCAAGGTTCCTGACGTTTTGGTATTTGGGGCACCTGATTCAGAAGTATTTTCAAATCCTTTCCAAAAGTGACCTGATTTTTGTTGTTGGATTAAGGAAGGGATGTCTCAGTGTCTACTGAGACAACCAGATGACTTCCGTGATGATGCTTTTCTATGTTGGCATGCAATCAAGTAGAAGACATACAGGACCAGCTCAGGACTTCCTGAATCCTGAGACAGCATACCAAATGCTGTCCCCCAACCCAATGAAGTGCCAGCATCTGTTCCTCCCACTCTCCAGTGTTCAGGTTCCGCACTTCCCTCCCCTCCACATTTCCTCTCTGTTCCCCTCTTCCTTTTCCAATCCGAGAAGGAGAAGGAGGGGCACTGGAGACAAGCAGACAGATAGAGGTCCCCAGCAACCTGCTGCCTGAGGGGACTGCTTCATTTGGCCTCACGAATGTGCTGGCTCTGAGGGCATATTTGAAAGCTGGTTTGCAAACTGGCTATATGTTCTCCAGACTGCGACCATATTTGGGGTGTGGGTAAATTTTAACCTCTAGTTTATCCATATGAAATTCAGGAAGAATGATCAAATGATATTAATTTTATGGGCAAAAGATTTTTTTTTAATTAAGTCAGGCAGCATTCAGGAAGCAGCCATGTTGAGGACAGAAACACACTTTCAAAAACCCCAGTAGAAAGAAGTGATGCTATAGTACTCATAAATTCCCTGACTGAAAACTGCAAAAGTCAAAGCTTTCTTTTTTAGCAAATAACAGTGCCTTGATACACACTCTAACTTCCAACAATACACATTGTCAGCGCAACCCTTGCATTGCTTTGGGCGACGGAACAAGCGTTCCGCTGCCCAAAGCCATCGTAAAAGTGCTGTAAGGCACTTTTTCGATGACTCGTGAGCAGGGAAGGCTGGCGCAAAGCCGGCCTCCCCTGCTCAGCTGACGGAGCCTTCACCCGCCCTCCGCCAGACCCAAGTAAGGATCCAGCAGTCAGGGGGAGGTTCAGCGGGGGAGGGAGGCCGGACATAGGCCCAGACGCTCCGGGAGGGGGCGGCCGAATCCTGTCCCCCACCTTGCGGCTGGGCCGTTACACGGTCTCCTCTGACTTCCGCCAGCTATTTCGTTGGTGGAATTCCAAGGAGGCCAATTGGCCCCAGTGACAGTTACAATTGGGGAAGGGGACGAGTGTCCCCTTCCCCGAGGAGACTTTCTGCCGGGCGGGAGCCTGCCCGCAGCGGTGCACGGGATCCGGCGGGCGGCCTGGGCCACCCGCCCGATCTTTAGCCAGGATTGGGTCGTGTGTGTGTGTGTGTGTGTGTGTGTGTGTGTGTGTGTGTGTCATGGTTTACACAAAGTGCTGTGCAGTTCCACTTAACTGCATGGCATAATTCATCAAATTATTTTTCCTCAATCACTGTCATAATTGCACCAAGCAAATTGCATTTTCACACGCGACATAATTAATGCAATATTCATAGAAAGGTGCATTTCTCCACTTGTTTGGAAGATGGAGGAAAAAAGAACTGCCCAAAGAATTGTGTATGAGTGGAGAGACGGCAGACATGGTGGGTATCCAGCTTGACACAAATAGAATAATTTGGCAAACAGCATTAGCAAATCATCTTGAATGCAACTGCAAACTCAGACCCTTCTTTTAAGCAAGGAACAGTGCCTTGATTAATTCAAAAAGCCATACATCAAAATTAAGTCTGTTTAGTGCATGAAACTGAGCCCCCGCCCCAACAGCCTTGCAAAACAGGGCATTGTTACAAAGTTGGCATTTCTATAAATTGAAAGGTATGGCTGTGAAGCAACTCATCAGATGAATGTTCATAAGAAAATGCTTGTAGCTGCAAGGAATGAAACACCAAGTAATTCTGACACTTGTGTCAGACATTTGTGTCTGAATGAGATGATGGATACTGGAGAATATAACTACTGTACTCATGTGAAGCCCCGGTATCCATGGAGAATAGGTTCCTCCCCCCCCCAGCGGATACTGGGAACTCATGGATAGGGGAAATGCTGTCTCGCGGCCCCCGTGGTCACCTGCGCCCCTTACCTTTATTTCTTGTTTAAATGTCTTGCTTAAGTAGTTCTTGCTTAAACTGAATGATATAAGCAGCAGCAGTACTTATAGCACTGCTGCTTATAGCATTCTGTTTAAGCAAGAAATAAAGGTTAGGGGGCGCAGGGGTGCGGATCCCGAATCCGTGGATAAGTGAATCCACGGATACCGGGGGGGGGGGGGCTGTACATTCATCTGCTTGTGGAGAATGCTTTTAAAATGGCCATAAAGTGCACCCATGTTGGGAAGTCCTGCATGCGTCAGCTTGGTGGGTGTGTCCCAGAATCAAAACAGACTTACCAGCATTTGCATTGTGACAAGAAGTGTATGCTACTCTGCATTAGGAGGATTCTTTTCCACAAACATGGCAGTGAAAGCTGAAAAATAAGAGCTGGGAGGCTGGAGACATAGTGAATAGTCGTCCCCCCCTCTTGTCTCCTGCTTTCTCTCTTGTATCTAAGAACTGGTTGTTTTAGGGCCTAGTCAGATATGCCTCTATTACTGTGTCTGCTCAGATACATATGTTGATACATGTGCACATGAAATAATCCATGTGCAACACAGGTTTTTGGGTCATTTGCTTGTGGCATGCATCCAATAGATACTAGCTTTCACAAAAGACTAGAAATGCAAATATCAATTCACACTGACATCCCAATCCTATTGGGCTTTATCTCTGATGGAATGCATGTTCTGCCAGTGTTGACTGCCTAACAGTAGTTGCGAAATGCACTCCGACAGTGCACACTGTTGGAGTGCCGGTGGGAAAACCGCAGCTGCACAGCATGGCATTGCCCCAATGGGATGCAATGAGGCTGATAAGTTAGCGGGGGAAACAGGATGAGGGGAGGGGAGGTGGAACAGCGATGGGAAAGGGCGGAAAAGGGAGGCATTGGGGGGATCAGCTCCAGGAAGGGGGCGGGTTTTGTAGCAGCAGTGGCTGCCGAATCCTAGCCTCCTTCCAGAACCCAATCCCATGGCCTGGGTCCATGTGGACCTGCATCAGCAATTTCACTAGCACAGGTCCAAGTAGACCTCTCCGTGTTGCAGAGGCTTACCCCTGGGTAAGGGAACCAATGTTTTCTTACCCAGAGGAGATCTCTGTGATTGCCCTACCCCACATGATGTAGCCG
Organism: Plestiodon gilberti rubricaudatus; assembly: GCA_026170595.1. Lineage (NCBI taxonomy): Eukaryota > Metazoa > Chordata > Lepidosauria > Squamata > Scincidae > Plestiodon > Plestiodon gilberti. Next base: position 12,209,214 of record JANXHW010000001.1, read on the forward strand.
TTGCCATTTTGGCATTGTTGCATGTGTTGGGGGGGACCATAGGATTGGGCTGTGAGGGTGATAACGGTACAATAATAGGGAGAGGGAAAGAAAGGTTTAACTTGCAATAAACAAAAGCATGTTCTCAACATTTGAATTAATAGCCCTATTGAGAAGATTCCAAATCATCTGATGAAAGGAGAAAAGAAAGCAAGGGAAGAGAAAGAGGGAGGCCGGAGGCTTGGCAGGAGAGGTGCTGCGCTACGGTCTTATTATGCAGAATGGTCTGCTGCTAACCCAGAGGGGCCAGGGTGTTATCGGGTGTAACATGAACACACAGGGGAAATTGACTACGTGGGGCAGGGATAAAATGCAGTGGGTCACCAAGAGCCGTTAAGACACAAAAGAAAGTCCCATGATCAGCTCAACTCACAATAGCCTCTGTTATCCTTCCTGTGAGGATCTTGTCTAGAAGAAGCTGAATCACTGGCTCCGCATTACTACTCTTGCTGTTGCTGTGGTGGTTCACCATTGCTTTGCTGCTTGTGGACTGCTCAGTTACCCACAGGTAGTGTGTCAAGCATATGGGGATAGTGCTAGTCAATGTTCATATCCACTTTTGCCCCTGAGTATTTGATTGATGCAACCATACTCTGATCATTGTCAAATGCATGGTGTATGCTGACTACTTCAGACCTGCACACTTGATTATTCTGCACTTGATTAGTGGACACAATATGCAATATTATTCTGCACTTGATGTTAGTACGCAACAATATGAACTGAATGTACAAACTGACTTCATTGGAAATGTTGTGCTTAAGGTGGCATTGGGTGATATGAACAATTTGTAGGTGGTGTTAAATCTATGACAGCTCAGCTACACATGCAAGGCATTGCAGCAGCGTAGGAAGGGATGGGGCGAGGGGTGGACCGACATTGGGCAGCAGGCGGGGGGGCATCATACCAGCGGTGGGGGCGATCTGGCTGGTGGTAGCGGCAGAGAACGCGGCGGCGATCCAGGTGTCAGAATGGCTCAGAGGAGCCTGCAGAAGGCTCCTGCGGACTCCATGCCACGTTTGTTTTGGCCCCTCCCTCCCACCCACCCCCTGAGGGACGTTTGGCTCCAGCTGACATCACTCGGGGGTGGGGCGAGTGATGTCAGCCGTGACGAGGGTGGTGGTGTTCCTACGCCACTGAGGCATTGGGCTACTTCACACGGTTCATCTATTGATAGCTATAACGTCATGTGAAGTACCTGCATTGCGCTGCTGGATCAGACCAATAGTCTGCATTTTATTGCATTTTTAAATTGATGACTTTTAAAGTATTTTTATTCACATTTGTGCTTTTAATTAGACTTACAAAGTCGTATATATTTTTAAATACAGATCTTAAACATTTTTTTCAAACTGCTGTGTTTTATAACCACAATCCTGAAGATGCTTCGTTCGTTTTATATTGTAGCTGGTTATAACAGTTTTCGATCCTTTTTACACCAAAGGTCTGTCTAGCGGCCTCTTGCTTCTCATTGTAGCCATCAGATGCTCCTACTTGCAGACTTCCTGAAAGCATCTGGTTGGCCTCTGTGGGAAACAGGATGCTGGGCTAGATAGATCTTTGGGGCTGATGTTTAGGTTCATAAGTCACCACAAGATGTTGTCGTCATTAAGGGATGAACAGTGTGAGCCAACCCTGTGTCTTCATAAGTATTAGGGGAATGTGCTGTATTGACGAATAAGCTGCCACGCCCAAAGGGCTCAGTGTAAGCTGATGACATCATTGCAAGGCCAAGTGAAACCAATCCATATTGCTCGTAATACCGTATATGGAATCAAACTAAAATTATTCCAGCCAATGTTTCACTGTGTCAACTAAAAGCCTCCCAGTAAGACGTTTTGCAACATTTCTGGGAAGAAAATACACTGCCTTGATTCTGACGTGTCTGTCATGGAATGGAGTCCTACAGGTGTAGGGAAGCCATCAAGAGTATCTAAATATATAGTCTCTTAGAATGGATGAGGTCAATAAAGACTGTATTATAGGCCAGCGAACACTCTGGGTTGGACATAGAGATCCCAGTGGAATACGAGGGAAGATGCAATCTATTCTATAGAGTGTTGGTCCAAGCAAGAATTGCCGCTAAACGTTACCCAAATCAGGAGCCATGGTAAATCTAAAGCATCGTACTCAGCATCCCTACATCTATAGGGATCTCAAGGTAAAATAAAAAAAGAACGTCAGCAAGATTAGCAACATTTCTATTCTGCTCGCCGGCTCATTTAGGGGCTTACCCAAAGTACTTTATGCTTTGCCATAAAGAGCTAGGGGGTAGCTTGTGAATGATATGACCAATTAATTTGATGCTTTACATTGTTCTGCCTCTCACAGAAGAAGCCAGACACTGAGTAACTCTTGTTGAAAGCCTATCCCCCTTCTATCTTTCATATGGCAAAGTTCCCAGAGAAAGCACGAAGGGCTTTGCTCCATTTTGTGTCTCATAATCAAGCAGCTCACTGAAGCAAAAGGCAACAATGTCAGCTCACCATTGAAAAGGTGCCATTTGACATGATTTATCATTTCAGGGAGAAGGAATGCCATCTGTTGTGAAAACCCTCTTTCTGCATCTCATCCTACCACCTGTGAAATCTTTACTCTTTCGACTCTTTCTCCGTTTCTCTGAAAAATACAGCAAAATGTATTTTGCACTAAGACATGCTGCATTTTTAGCGCAATCCAGTGTAACACTTGAACGGCGGAGCACACAGAGTAAGGGCTGCCGGCCTCGCGCCGGCAGCGCTTACTCTAAAGTCGTTGCGAACGTGCTTTACGGCACATTCGCGACGGCTTTGCACAGGATTTCTCTGTAACTGAACTATGGGCTCCACTGGTACAGGAAACTCCTATCCACATCAAGTGAGTGTAATGAGGGAATAGGACTGGGATGTTATTTGCTCTCTTGGGAACAATTGCTATCTTCCCAAGCAGAAGCAGTGAAGGGCAGATTACCTTGACAGTCTTCAAATGGAAGCACCTGGAGGGTGGGATTCACCTTCCTTGAGAAAAAGAATGCTGTAAATGACCATGTTAAGACAAGGTTATGTACAGTTGATATAAACAATGTATTCTGTAGATATACATGCAGGTTTTCATGGCCAGTTGTTATGCTCAAAGATACAATAGGTATGGGTTTTTCAGCCATGTGATTTCAGATCTTAAAATTGAAGAAATAAAGATCGATCTTACAGTTGTCAGTAGAAATTCCACTTCCTGGTTTTACCACGATGTAGATCGGGTAAGCGAGACGGATTATCCAAAGCTGACAACGATGACATTCTTTAGAGTCTTCTAGCGCTTAACGTTTCTCCCCAAGCATTAGGGGCTTCTTTGGAAGCAAAGAGAACCCAGCTTTCTTTTCCATTAAGAACGAAGGCTGGATCGTCAGTTTCTAAAAACATGTAAAAGGATCTTCAAGACCTTCAGGTCAAGATAACTTACTATGGATCAGTCACCAATGACATCATTTTTGTTAGACTTGAACCAAATATTTGTAATTTCTCAACATTTTGCTGGTGAAGGTCCGTGTGGACCCATGCTGTGGGATTAGCTTTGGGAAGGGGGATTCAGTGGCTGCCGCTGTCTCCAAACCTGCCCCCTTCCAAATCTGACCTGATCCTCCCCTCCCCCTCCCCCTCCACCACCCTATTTCAACCTTCTCCCGCCCCCCTTGCCGTATCATTTCACCACTGCCCACATTCTGCCCTTCTCCACCCCTTTTGTCTCCCCCGCCACCTTTCGTTCAGCAGCTGGCGACTTCCAATTTGCTGGCAACAGCAGGAAGGCTCCAGCCTTCCTGCTACTTTGGGGAAGCCTGCGCAAGCCTCTGAAAACCGGAAGCGCCCGAAAATCACTGTTTTTCGGTGATCCGAAGATCGGGGAGGCCTGCAGAGGGTCGCACAGGCCTCCCCGACACCCCCAAGCCCTGGGACGAAAACGGTGGTTATTTGCTCTCTTGGGAACAATTGCTATCTTCCCAAGCAGAAGCAGCGGCATTCCCATTTTGGGCAGCGGCAGCGATCCCCAGAATCACTGCCGCTGCTTGCCCCACCCCCGCAAACACTCAGAGTTCTCCCCACCTCGCAGGGAGAACTTTGAGAAACACTGCCCTAGAGAATGTACACTCTGTGGTAACCCTGCTTTTTTGTTCCGAACTGTATAAAATGGGCCTTAGAGCAGCATAGATGGTGGGGCTTCATTTCTATTCGCTAGAGAGGAACATGAATACAGTTCTATTCTGTCCTCCTGATTCTCCTTTTCCCACCACTTCTGCACCTCCAAAGCACAGTGCTTCTCTCCATCCCAAAAACACAGCATCTCTCTCCCCCTCACAAACCAGTGCTATTGTTCCTGCATAGAAATGTTGGATGGACTGCGCAACGCTGGTATCCTGACGTTGGATGTCCTTAAGTAAAGGGCTGCCTGTATGTACTTCAACTTATCTCTTGTAGTGAATTCGCAACATCATACATTTCTCTGCCTCCTGCCATTAGCAGCCAGTTATGTGGAGAAGTGGTGGAACATGTAATTCCAACCTCAGTGTTCAAGCTACATGTTGGGAATGGTGAATCAACAGTGGCATTTTGCTCATATTAATGCAAAGGGACCCAGTTACAAGGTAAAAAAGGAAGAAGGTGGATTGGGAATGAACTGTTGATAATGAGTAATGGTTTCAGAACAGAAGAGTGTGAGAGTGTGTAGATCATAAAGTTGGAAATCTCCCCACATATTCTTATCTCTGGTCATTATTACTTGCAAACCTAATGAGATTGATTGCAAAATTAACTTTCTGCAAAGGGTTTATAAAATAAACAGGAACAAAGTAATGTTAGCTGGGTGAATTTTATTCAGTCTGTTAGATTGTATTAGAAGGTGGCTTTGAACAGCCTGATTAGAATTTTAAGCATGTCTGGGAATTAGGAAAAAAGAAGAAACAGCAGTTGCATTTAAAAGGGGGGAAAATCACAGCATAGCTTCATACGTTGAAGGGAATGTTTTGACCTTGAGAAGATAAAACCAGAACAAGTGTAGAATAGAAAAGAAAATAATCCCACTATTAACACAGAATACAGTAGTCTTATATTGTGGATAACAAGTCACAAACAATAAAAGAGGGAAGAAAAATACAAAAGATAAAAAGTAGTCATTACAGTAGCCAGTAGTAAAGATAGGGGGGGGGGGAACAACCCTCTGTTAAGCATTGTAATCAGGCTTCTGAAACTAACAGCCCAATCCTATCTGGGGCTTATGGGGGTGGAGCTCGCAATCTGCCACTGTAAGTCCCAGGCTGATGGCAGTGCAAATGGCTCGAGGCCGTGTGCAGGTGACAGCAGCCCATAGAACCTCCATCATCCCCTGCCATCACTGGTAATTTGGCAGCAAGGGCAGTCTGAGGGAGGATTGTGGCCAGATTGGGGTGAGGAGTGGGCCAGGCTGGGGGCAGGAGGGGGAGGATCTCGGTGGCAGCCATGTAAGCTGAAATCCATCCCCCCCCTTCCCAGCCCCTTCCCTTCCCAGTATCCTCAAAGTGACAAGCTAAAGAACTGGTATAGGTCTGAGGAGACCCATTGAATGCCAGGCAGCCTACGGGGAGGTAAGTAAAAACAAGTTTTTGCTTACTTAAAAAAAAATCCAAAAAAAACCACAAGTAAAAACAAGTAAGGAAAAACAAGGGCTGCCTGGTCGCTCCTCATATAATGCAGCACATGCTCTGTCAGCATGCTATGGGCTGCTGGGGGATAGGATGAGACCCTAGATGTCTTAGGGCACAACTCAGCCAAAGTTAAGCCCTGTCAAGCCTCATTGATTGTCTCCCACTGAAATCCATGTTCCAACTTTGTGTTGGAGCTCTTTGGTATGCCATTAGAGAATTGCTAGTTCTAGTTGTCCCATTTTGAGAGGGATATCATAAAGATGGAAAAGGTGCAAATGATCAAGGGGTTCAAGCACCTTCCCTAAGAAGAAAGGCTAAAATGTTTGGGTTTTTTTTTAGTTAACAAAACAAAAGGGTGACTAAGGGAGTCATGGTAGAATCTTACAAAATTATGCATGGTGTCAAAAGAATGCAGAGAGAGGTGTGTGGCCCATCGCATCCCAAAATGTCTTAAAAGGGGATTGAACAATTTCATGATGGTGGAGAGGTTTATCAACGGTGATTAGTCATGATGGAATTTCTGTATGCAGAGACAGTGTGTCACTGAGTAACATTTGCTGAGGGCATCAGCAGGGGACAACTGTTCCTTCATGCCCAGTTCTGGGCTTCCTGAAAGCGTCTGGTTGGTCACTGTGGGAAACAGGATGCTGCACTTGATGGTCCTTTGGCCTGATCCAGCAGAGCTCTTCTTGGGTTCGTATGCTGTCGTGCCACCACCTAATTTTAATGAAAGAAATTTAAAGGGTTCTGAAAGCCCAAGGTATCCACTGACAGTGGAGGCTGCCCACAAAGTCTCTGCATGCGTTACTGTTATGTGTGTCCCATAGACATTCCTCAGATTTGACCTGAGCAGGATCTGACAAATTGGCCCCAAACACTTTGTTTTTGATGAAGTGGGTGGGCAATGGTAATCTTAGGGACAATCTGACAACACAGAATGGTCCATTGGTGAAGAATCATTGGCCAAATAAATCTTCATGCACCTTCAGGGCACATAGTTTTATAATTCTATGAACTGCCGCAGTAATTTTGAAAAGTACTAAGTATAATGCTCCGTTGTGATGTCTTGCTTTAAGATTTCAAAGCACTTCAAGGTAAATACAAGCAGTTTCATTAATATGAGCCTCACTATGAATTTTATGGTTGCATGTTTTGCATGCCACAGCCTCCTGGTCTTTAATTCAAAGTCAAGGAGGAGTGGAGAAAATATGACAGTTTCCAGCCTCTTGATTATAATAGTCTGGGTCAAATAGGGGGGGTGGGGTGGCGGCAGCAGCAGCGGTGGCGGCTTTATATATTTATTTTACGATAAAAGTATATATTACTCAAGAATCCATTTGTGTTGAGATAATGAAGGCAATTTATTTAGTCACAGGGTGACTTTTTTCCATTTTAGGAAAGCGTTGTGAGGATAAATGATTCCATTTAGTTGCTATTTAAGACTGTTTATAAAACATACCGAGAAGCACAATTTCTAGTTTGCACATTTTGCAACTACTCAAGTGTTTGGAGAGACGGAATGGCAAAGTTCAATTAAATCTTCTCTGGAGGCTTCTTTTTCCCTGTCAGGCCTCTCATTCCTCGCTGTTGCTTTTTCATCTCGAGTGTTTCCACAAACTGCTTCCAAGAATCCCTCAGTGAAGAAGATTAACTATGGCTTTTCCCCCCACACCTCTTGAAATCCCCTCGCAGAAGCACCTAGAAAAGACTGTCTGTCTGTCTGTCTCCAGCCTAGAATGCAATTGTTGACTTTTGAAGAATCCGTATACATTTCTTCCCCAGACCCACACAACAGTGTTGTAGCAAAGCAAGAGAATACTATGCCATCCTTTTAAAACTATGTTAAAAATACAATTTACCCAGTAGGCACGTATTACATTCACATAAAACAATGGTTTCTGAGAAATCCTACTGCAATTAATTAATTCCGAATACATTATTGATACCTTAAATACATTCCTGCTGCAGAAGATATATTTAATTTATTTACATTGTAAAACATCTTATTGTTCACGAGGGGGCAAGGGAGGTTGCTACTCTGTGCCTCCCAAGAGATGTTATCAGATTTATCTGTTGCCAGAATTTTCAAAGGAATGAAGGGTTTTGAACCCCTCCTGTTCCCCAGAAGATCAGATTTTATAAGATACAGATATATCTCAGATTCTATACAAAGGTGCATGAAAAAGTATTTAAAGATGCAATTTTCAACATATCAAACTGTTTTGGTAGGAAATACATGAAAATATTTGGAAATGTATGTATTTTGATATGATTTTTGTTTCAGTGATGGGGAAAAATTCCCTTTCGCTGAAGAAGCCTCCCAGTCCCCCCCCCCCCCAGGATGCAGCGACTGCCATTTTGGCACGGCTGCATTGTCAGGGTGTGTGTGTGTAAAGGTTAGGATTGGGCTCCCAGTTAACCAAAACAAAGTCTGGAAAAAGAAAGGAGAATCACTGAACCCAACATATATTAATTCAAAATGTATTTTATTGAAATTTTACTGTAACTTTTGTTTTATTTTGAGAGATAGTTACTTTACGTTTAATATTGTTTTTATTTTGAATTACATATATACGGGGGCACCACAATCTTTTCAGTGCTTACGGCCTCTTAAGGTCTTGATCCAGCCCTGGGAAGAAGTCATCCAAGCCTTGTCAGCACATGGAAAGGACTGTCAGGCACCCCTCTGAGAATGAAATTCAGTATGCATTTTGGGGCTTTTTAAGACCACGGTCTGCATGAACTTGCTCTTCCTGCCGTTTCGCTCTGAACTGTGCAGAGCATTCTCAGAGGAAAGACTGGCCCACAACCAGTCTGTAGTACCTAGGAAGGTGCCAACTGTCAGCACATGCTGTCAACTGACTGTTAGGAACATTATGGCAACATGCTCCACCGTATCCCTGTCCCCCTTCCTGGACCGGGTTGGCCTTACACAGGCTCCCCAGGCGTGTGCCAGCTATAGAGCTGGTGCACACCGGAGAAGGCGCATTGGGGCCTCCGGCGCTTACACTGGGAGAAGAGAACAAATGTCCCCTTCCCCTGAGGTGAGTTCCGGCCGCGCCGAGGCAGGCCACATCCTGACCAGGATGCAGTGGCCAGCCATTTTGACCGCTCGCCGCATCTCAGGCAGGATCAGGCTGCCCATCAGCTGGATGTGCATGTTCACTGTAATTAAAGTGCTTTGTACATTGGTCATATCTAGAATTAGCTTCCATACCTGCTTTTTTTATTTTAAACATTGAACATGATATTATAGTAACAAAAATCTCTCATGGCGTTATTTTCATTTTTTTAAAAAATGGCATTTGAAGTGGTTAAAATATTAAACAATTTCTGAAGTGTTTTCTTCTTTCTGTTCTTCTTTGTGAAGAGCTTCAGATTGAAGTTTTGAACTTTCGAATTACTTTCTTACTTTCTCCAAACCTCATTACATGATTGAGTTTCATCTTTGGTAATAACAAACACATGGTTTGAGCAATTTTAATCTTCCCGGTGAAACCATTTCTTACACAATTGTGAAAACTCTCTCTTTTGTTACATGTGTGATTGGAAGATGCCGTATTGTCCCGAGTATAAGACGCACCTGATTATAAGACGCACCCTTAAAGTTTGGTGCTATTAAAAGTTTTTAATTAAATCACTGGCATTATTGAAACAGCTTGATTATAAGACGCACCCCTAGTTTAAAAACTTAAATTAGGAGAAAAAAGTGAGTCTTATACTCAGACCAATACGGTATTTCTGGTTGTTGTTGTTTTTTTCCTATAGAAAGAAAGTTTTTGGTAGTTTGCTGAAAGAAATCCAACAACTGACACCATAGGCCAGGGATTCTCAACATTTGGAGTCCCGGGTACCCGCTATCACGGCCCAATTTTCTTAAGTATCCCCTGCTAATTATTTGCTAATTAATTGTATTAATCAATTAATTAATTAGCTAAGTAATCGTTAAATAAAAAGTACTAAAACAATTTTACATGTGAAAAAATGTCTTAAATGTGTGTGAGTGAGTGAGTGAGTGAGTGTGTGTGTGTGTGTGTGTGTGTGTGTGTGTGTGTGTGAGAGAGAGAGAGAGAGAGAGAGAGAGAGGAGTCAAACAGATGGGGGATTGCATTTAAGTTCTAATTAAGAAGTAATTAACTACTGATTGATGCAGTCTCTGGCATACCCATTGGTCCGCGTACCCCTAGGGGTACCCGTATCACAGGTTGAGAAACCCTGCCATAGGCCATTCTGTCTCTTCACTAGAACCCAGAAGCTATTGCACAGGTTCTGAAAACTTTTTAAAACACACTGAAAGAACAGTGTCCCTAAATGACCTTCCATCCCTAAGGCATCAGTCTTCTGGACGATTTCTGTTTATGCACTTTTAACACCTGTTCAGCAGTTACTTTGAAGCAGAGGCCCAGGTTGTGAATTACAAATCAGCTGTAAAATTACTATACGCAAGATGCCAGATCCTCTATTTTGCTTCTGCTGCTTTGGGAAAAATTCAATCAAGATTCCTTGTTCTCATTAAATTTCTCTTTAATATAAATGTCAAATTTCACATACTTATGATGAGTAGCAATCACATTAAATATTTAATATATTTGGATGTTTAATAAGCCTACACCCCATCTTTAAAACTATTTGTATTCTTGGGATAGCTCACAAACAATAGAAAAGAACATAAAATCCGGCCACAACAACAAAAGAAAGGAAGAGAATGCAGCAAATAAAAACCAGACAGGTAAAACAATCAATACTGATTTTAAAGATTTAAAAGGTCTGAGTAAAGAAAACGATATCTATCTGGCATTGGAATGAAATTAGAGAAGGTACCAGGCACGTCTCCCTGGGGAGAGTATTCCATAGGTAAGGTGCCACAACTAAAAAGGCCCTCTTCTTCCCAGTCATTACCTGCCTCAGCTCAGAAAGCTGGAGTACCTGGAGGAGAACTACTAACAATGATTACAGTGTCTAGCCAGGCTGAGGATACAGTCCATGAGGGACCGAGGTCCCAAACCATGCAGCATTTAGGGGTAAGCACCAGCACTTTGAATGTACATACAGTACCTGTACTGTATAAAGTCTAATACTACTTTAGAGTCAACTGAGACATTGTAGTCAAGCTGGAAAGCACCTGGATGTAGGAGACTTGGACGGCAGCCTACTTCTAATTAACTTTCTTAAACTCCCTGGGAACCGGCAGTGAATTGTATTTTTTTTCCAAAACACACCTAGCTTCCAATCCGATACTTTGTTAGGGGGCCCTGTTTAATTGGAGTGGCCTTTGAGTTCACTACAGCCCAACCAGGCTGCAAGAATGGTCTTCTGGGTTGGAAAAAGTATTTATTTATTTATTTAAGGAATTTGTAGCCCGCCTTTCTCCCGAGGGCACTCAAGGCGGCTTACAACATATTAAAATACATAAAATACATACAAACATTAAACACATTAAAATAATTAATTAAAACAATTTAAGTTAAATTAAATAGAATACAGTAGAGAGAAGGTATTTTATATTTATTTTAAGTTCTATTTAATATACTGTTTCACCATCTCTGATACAAAGATCCTCCAAGGCAGCTTACAAAATCATTTAAAAAGCAGTTTTAACTCTAAAATTATAAAACAAACAGCAATAACATTACAGAGCAAGAATTAGCAAATGATTCAAAGACTAGACAGTTTAATCTCCATTGTTGAGCAAAATATCTGGAAACACTGTCATATTCCTGTTAAGTCCTGTCTGTTATTCTGAGACTTTTTAAACCTTTTAGGGTGGAGTTAAGTTTTTCCAGTTTCAGGTTTTCCTCCAAATCTTGCCATCCATCTAATTCCTTCCTTTGAACTTTCACCTGACAGTGAGAGATCTCCTACTTTTTTTTCCCTCAGGGGGAGATCCAGCAAGATGTGTCCCTTCTCAATCGCTTATTAAATAGTTAGATGCCAGTAAGGAAAGTGAGATCAAATGAAAGAGCAAATAGATCAAGAGGAAATTAAATTCCATCCAAACTATTATAGATATGGAACAAGATCTTAAACTAATTTTAAAGTTATGAGCAAATCAGCATTGCGATTCAAAGGGATCAGGTGTATGTTTTCAACTCTTCCTCCTTGCCCATCTTCCCACGTTGCATAAATATAATATACAGTATAAGTGTCCCCCGCTTAACAACAGGGATACATTCTGGAAAACCTGTCATATAGTGAAACCATCATTAAGCGAGTCCTCAGCACCATCTAGTAAAACCAATACAGTACATTGTAATGCAAAGTAACACAGTGGAGTTGTAATAGGGAATGAATGGCAAACAGTGTACATTATGAGTGTAACACAAAGCACAACAAGATTTCTACCTGTCAATGGAGGTAGAAACACACACATAAAAACAGAGAGTTAAAGAAAACTTTTTTTTTTTTTGCATTTAAAGTACAGTACTGTACCTAGAGTCGGACACGACTGGACTTAATTGTCAGGGGATACCTTTACCTTTTTTTACTGTAGCTTTAATTCTTTGTTTACACTTTGGGAACCTCCGTTATATATGCGAATCATCGTTAAGCGATCTGTAGTTAAGGGTGTGTGTGATCTGTGGTCATGTGATCTGCCCACATTTCTTCTTGTTCTAAAGTATCCACAAGCAAGACGAGCTGAAAGCAACAACTCTTGCCATTTGCTTGGAATGTGATAGTGTTGACTCCTGATAGCACAGACAATAATGAGTGTCACTGTTATTTGGTTTGTTCTTTCTCTTCTTATCTCTAGCACAGTGGTGGGGAACTGGCAGCCCGCGGGCCGGATCCGGACCCCGGGGCGGTCCGGTCCAGCCCGCGCGAGACCGGACACGATTCCATCCGGCCCGGCCCGCACGAGCTCAGACCGGAGACTCCGGAGGTCCCGCGCTCACCTCGCGCGACTCTTTCTCAACCCGGCTGTTTCTGCACATGTACATAACAGCCAGGTTGAGGAGTCACGCCGAGGTGAGCGCGGGTGGGGCCGCCGCCGCTGCTGGCCTTTGTGGAAGGGGACCTCTTCATTTATTTGTGTTGTTCTATGCCCCTTAATGTTGCTGTCTGAAAAATTATGCCCTGCAATTCAGAAGGTCAACTCTTTTCGGAGTATTTCATCCATGCCTGTTAAGTATTTTTAGTTAGCATTATAGAGTCATAAGAGTAGAAGGAATCAGAAAGTAATTTGTTCAACCCCCTGCCTAAAGGCAGGATCCTTCACACATTGGATTCCCACAGATATTTTTAATGCTAAATGAGGTGTGCTCAAGCCTTTGCCTGAAATATATTTTGCTCTTAGTCATCAGACAATTCCCTAAACTAGTTTCCCATCTGCTTCTGCAACCAGCACAAATGCCTTGCTTCTGCCTTTAGAGCTCCCTGTGGCCTTTTGCCCCAGCACTTCTTCCTGCCCTTGTTTCCTATTACATCCCTGCCCATGACTTCCACTTCTCCAGTTTGCCAGACGTACAGCCCAATCCTATTCCGGACCAGTGCGCATGATGCTGGGGCTGCTGGTGCAGTGTCCACTGCATCCTGCACACTGATCGGTGACCAGGCTGGCTGGAGAGGTAAGAAATGAAAAACTTTATTTACCTTTCCAGTCACCACATGTTCCCCAATAGGACTCCTCAGAACTATGCCAGCTCTGTAGGGGGGGGGGGGTAAGTCTGAGAAGCCTGCCAGGGCATGTCCACTCTAGGACAGGGGGTTGGGATACAGTGGACACTGGTGCCGCTATGATTCTCCCCCATCACACTTGCAACCTGCCCCAATCCTGGCACCTCCAGCAGTGGCGGAGGCAGCGATGGGGCGGGGGGGCACGCGGGGTGGTGGTGCACAAGCTGCTGCATTGGCAGCCGAAAAACGGATGGGTGGTTTGCGGCAGCGGGAAGGATTGACCTGCCCGCCCGGGCTGTCAGTAGCCTTTTGCCACTGTCTTTCCTGCGAGGGCATGGTTGCGGCCATAACGCTGCCGGGGTGAGGTCGCTAGCAGGGGTGGGCGGGGCTAGCAACGTCATGCGGGAGTGCAACCAAGGCTAGCTATGCCTCTGCACCAGCAGAAATCTGCCAGCAGCCAATCCACACCGCACTGCTGGCTGCTCACAGCTTTCCAGCCCTTGCATTGGCGGCAGTGCTGCACAGACCAGCAGAGGGCCTTCTATGATGGGGTAACTTGCGGTATGCAGGCAGGCCTTGCGGTAGACTGGTGGACCTTGTGCTACACCGGTGTTTCACAAGGATAGGACTGGACTGTGAATCACCCAAACTTGTCTTATTTCTTTCAGGAGCTCCATCTGTTCCCTGTTGTTATACCCTCGTGCCTGGCATCCCTCACAGAACACATCGCTAATGCCACTAAAATAAAACTGAAAGCTCACAAAATGTCAGAGCAGTTGAGGATGTTTGGTGGGATTGTTTGTGTTTTGTTGCTCTTTTTAACTATAAAAATAAATTCTTGGAGTCAGTGATGTGACTGTACTGCACCATCAAGGCTTAAAGCAGACAGGGGTGCAGTCTGGAAGACCCTCCTTTCCAGTTGTGAAATGGGAGCCCCAGATTCCCAGGGCGTTTCCAAAGCAGAGGCAGTAATGTAGGGCTAGCGGTCATGGGGACAACCCAGGCAACACACTCTCTGCTGAATCATCCAGGCCAGGCAGGTTAAAGATCACAACAAGAAGTGGGAAGTTAATTAAAACAGGGATAATAGACAAACAGGGGTAAAAGATAGTTACATACACATAGATCCCAGCAAGAACATTCTGCGTTCTGCCTGCATGATTCAGTTAATGCCAAATCACAAAGCATGAGTGAGGGTGCATGGTGCATGGCTATTAGCATCTTGGCCTGACACTACCCAATTGTCAATATATTTATTATTTCCAGGCAAGGCCCACTGATTTAAAGATAGCTTACTTACAAGAAAGTGTGTGTGTGTGTGTTTGCCAGACGTAAGTATGAGTTAAATAACTCAGAATACAAAGGAGCCAGAGCATATGCAGTGAGAATGAGGTGGAGGGTAATGTGACTGAAAAACAACTCATTCCTGAGCTTGGGTAGGGCAGTTCATTTAACTCTGAGTAAAATCAATCTCGGGAGTCTCTTGTCCCGTTTCTACTGCTGTTGAATGTATCTCTGGTTCATCCAAAGGGAGAGAGTGAGAAAGATGCCTCAATAGGCATAATGTTACATTTAAAAGATGAATCAATCTCATGTTGCAAAGTTAATGAGAGAACAAATTATCACGTTGAACTCCTGCCCTCTAATTACCATGCTTGACCTTTATCTCAGTTGCCTCTTTCTCCTCCTCCTCCTCCTCTTCTCCTTGTTCTCTCTTTTGTCTTTTCCCTTTTCTTCTGCTCTTTTCAGAAACTTATTAACTCATCAGCCAGATTTCTATTTTCTCCTTCCTCAAAAAACACAATAGCTCAACTTTTCTCTGGCTTTCAGTGCACTCCTAAGATTTCCTGCAGTAACAAATACGCACTTATTGCAGGATATCCTGGTAGTGACTGCTAATATTTTCACATTTTGGTGGTTCTTGAGTTGCTTTATTATGGTCACTACTGCATTTGCCCTCCCAACGTGTTCATGTGGTTTTCTGTGTGGAAGGGCTGCTGACGGATCATCAGTCCATCACAGCAGAGGGCTGGAGTCGAAGGTCCTTGACTCACTTCCCCTCAATGACCCTAAAATCTACTGCTGTAGATATTGGGTTCTTTGCATTGAAATAAGTGGTGCTTAAACAGTTTGTAACTTTGGCTGGATTGTGCCTGTTGGTTCTATTGAAACTACTGCTTTCTTTTGGGAAGGGTCATAGTTTAGTGGTGGAGAAGATGCTTTGTTTGCCAAAAGTCCCAGGTTCAACCCCTGGCATCTCCAGTCGGGGCAGGGAAAAAATGCCTATCTGAAACCCTGCAGAGTCACTGCTAGATGGTGTTGACAGTCTGACCTAGATGGACCAGTGGTCTGATGCCATAGAAGGCAGCTCTGTATGTTTCTTTATGAGTAAACATTTACCGGTATTTGTTTAAAATATTTATACCTCACCTTCTCCCCCCCCCCCAATTATTTGGGTGCCCAAGGAAGCTTTCAAAATTCATGAACTCAAAGTTAAAAATAAAACTTAAAAATAAAACTACAATTAAAATATCAGTACAAAAACATTAAAAAAAAGAACAAAACAATCAGCGTTAACAATACAAACATTTAACATGGCCATCCAAATGGGCCAACCGAAGTTGTTTCCACCCTGAAGCCAAATTGAAAGGAATCCAGATACTTTGTTGCCTTCCTCCAAGGAGTAGGGATACTATCTCCCCCCCCCCTTATCTTTGCAATGATTCTGCAAGGTTAGTTACACCATGAAAGCCAATTAACTTCATGACTAAGTAGGGATATGAACCAAGTCTCCTTGATCAAAGGCCAACACTGTAACCTTACACCACACTGTCTCATGCACAGAATTGCACTGTAAATCAATGAGACTTAACTTTGGCTGAATTCTGCCCATTTATCTCAAAGGGGAAGTTACACAATTGTTTAATCTCTCCAAACCATTGGGAAGTAAAAAACAAAAAAACAAACAGCCCCCAAAAATAAACTTTGGCCAGATCAAGCTTATAGGAACAATAAAGGAACAATTTTGTTGAATAGTACACCTGTTTCTGACTTATTGAGAAATATTTGCAGTACCGGTAGTTATCGTCAATCTAAGGAGGAAGGCAGTTGCTTAGATTTCACTTGACCTCCTTCTCAGAAAAAGCAATCTGGATTTTATGCACATAATAAAATACAGAGCTGATAAGAGCCATTGCAGAGAGCCATGGAATTCTAATACATCTCTTTGTCTTCCTTGCCCAAATTACAGATCTGATACATTGAAAAATGGAGTTCTCTGGAGAGAACAACTTCACTATATGAATGTTACGCTGTACCTAATCCCCCAACAACTCTGCTGAGTTTATGGCAGACAGTGATAAATGATCAGATGAATATAATGTTTCAGTGAACATAAACCCAAAAAGATCGAATCAGATGTTTCGGGGTTTTTTTTTCCAAATGATATCATCTAATGATATTCTGATTTCTAAAATATGATTTATAGAATCTCTCAGTGGACTGTCAGATGATGGAATGTGATGCATGAAAATTGTGCAAGTCTTATTTCTGAAAAGAATATATAGGGTATGGTTCCCTTCCCCTCCCCCAAAAAAGTAGGCACAGCACCTTCATGTGGGTGGATCCCTCGGGGGCATGGCATGGCAGAGCAGGTTTACCCTTCCTCCTTCAGCATTGGTACCCATTATGCTAGGAATGAGCGTCATGTGCGTGCCTCCCATATCTCCATCCAGACCAGCCATCAGCCCATAGGGGCAAGAGACAATAGGGTCTTTCTGGAGGTCTCTCTGCAAGGAAGGGCCATGCCAGTATTTTTTCTTTCTTTCTTCATTTTTCATTCAGGGTTTGGCCACCTGAGTACGAACTGTGTTCTTTTAATACCACAAGCACAGGAAATGGCATGTAAGTGAGCAAACCTTATGAGTAAGTAGTCAAGTAAATGGCAGTACTTTTAGAGTCCAATCCTACTGTTACCCACCCACCCCGCCAATGCAGCGGCACCCAGGGGAGCAGTTGCGGAGGTCCCTTTTGGGTAAGAGAACAATCGTTCCCTTACCCTGCGGTAAGCCTCCACAGTGTGAATGGCTGTACTTGGGCCTGCACTAACTAAATTGCTGGCGCAGGTTCGTGTGGACCCACATCACAGAATTGGTTGCAGGAGGGGGTTATGATTCAGTGGCCGCCACTGCTGAGGAACTTGCTCCCTTCCTGGACCCAATCCACACATACTCCTCCCCCCTCACTGTCCCATTCCGCCCTTCCTCTGCCCTGTTCCACCCTCCCACCACCTTACCTGTGGTGGCAGGAAGCTTCAGATCCAATGGTGCGAGCGGGAAGGCTCCGACTTCCGAGTAGTGGGAAGGCTACTGAGCGCACTGCCGGGGCACCTTTTATGGCTGACGCTGACTGCTTTACGGCAGTCAGTCCCAGCAGAAGTGGTGCGCCAATGACGGACAGTCCAGGTAGAATTGGGCCGTTAGTCTTTTTGGGAGGATCTACTCAAGCATATGTGAAGGTCTTACTGTATACTCAGAGCCTTGATAGTCAGAGCACTGCTACAGCATCCTTTATCATGTCCATAACCTGCACATCCCTTGTAATCCACTGATGATCCAAGATGGAGTATCAACTATACGTTGGCTATTAGTATATTTTGGACCAACACAGTTCAGAATGCTACTGTGTGCCTTTGAAGTCCTAAATAGGTACTTGAAGGACTGCCTTCTCCCAAATGACCCTGCCTGAGTATTATGACCACCCGTGGAGGCCCTTCTCTGAACACAACACCTTCAGAAATGAGATAGCTAGCGACCGGGAACAAGACTTTTATGCGGTGTGCCCCATCTTTGGAATACCCATCCCAAAAGTATTCAGAGAAGGGTTCTGAATTGTGTTGGTCCAAAATACAGTCATCCCTCCTTATCCGCAGGGGATACATTCCCACTGCCACTGCGGATACCCAAAATTGTGGATACTAGCGAACCCTATATTTACTGCAGCGCTGCAAAGCATTCTGGGATGCTACTACTGTAATTGAACAGCTTCAGCATGGCTGCAGAGAGGTGGCAGAGAGCTGTAAATGGCTGCAGATAGCTTCTGAATGGCCGCATATGCAGTGAATAGCTTCAGGATGTACAGTATTATAACTTCCAGGTGCTGGCAGAATGGTGAAGTGTGATGAGAGGGATTTGTGAACCGTGGATAACTGAAACTGCAGATACAGGACCCGTGGATACAGGGGGATGACTGCATACCCATAGACCACATACCCATAGACCACCATATAATTGATACTCCAGCTTGGATCATCAGTGGATCACAAGGGATGTGCAGTATATGGGCCCCAAGATGGTGGAGAGCCTCATCAAGGATAAAATCTTAAAACATAGAAGAACAAGCTTTGCTGAGGGAGACTCAGCATGGCTTCTGCAAGGGGAAGTCTTGCCTCACAAACCTTTTAGAATTTTTTGAAAAGGTCAACAGGCATGTGGATGTGAGCGAACCCGTGGATATTATATATCTGGATTTTCAGAAGGCGTTTGACACGGTCCCTCATGAAAGGCTCCTGAGAACTCCATGGTCAGGGAATAAGAGGGCAGGTCCTCTTGTGGATTAGGAACTGGTTGAAGACCAGGAAACAGTGAGTGGGAGTCAATGGGCAATTTTCACAATGGTGAGAGGTGAAAAGCGGTGTGCCCCAAGGATCGGTCTTGGGACCGGTGCTTTTCAACTTGTTCATAAATGAACTGGAGTTGGGGATAAGCAGCGAGGTGGCCAAGTTTGCGGATGACAGTAAACTTTTCCGGGTGCAGAGGAGAGCGACCAATAATGATTAGTGGGCTGGGGCATCTCCCTTATGAGGAAAGGCTACAGCGTTTGGGGCTCTTTAATCAAGAAAAAAGGCGGCTGAGGGGGGACATGATTGAGACGTATAAAATTATGCATGGGATGGAGAGAGTGGATAGAGAGAAGTTTGTTTCCCTGTCACACAACACTAGAACTAGGGGACATCCACTCAAATTGAGTGGAGGGAATATTAAAACAGACAAAAGAAAATATTTCTTTACCCAGCATGTAATTCATCTGTGGAACTCCTTGCCACAGGATGTGGTGATGGCACCTGGCCTGGATTCCTTTAAAAGGGGATTGGACAGATTTATGGAGGAAAATTCCATCACAGCTTACAAGCCATGATGGGGAAAAGCAACCTCCTGGTTGTAGGAGTAGGTTTTCTCTGTGTCAGGTACAAGGGAGTGGCAACTGGACACAGGTATCTTGTTGTCTTGTGTGCTCCCTGAGGCATCTGGTGGGGCCACTGTGTGATACAGGAAGCTGGACTAGATGGGCCTTTGGCCTGATCCAGCGGGGCTCTTCTTATGTTCTTATGATCATGGGTGCTGTAGCAGTGGAGTTTTGTGACTCACCTGGTGCCAAGTTAATATTTTGGGGGCACCAAGTGAAGACCTTTTTATTTGGCCTTTTCTATGTTCCTTTGTTCATTATTCTGTTGCTCCACTGTGACCATTTGCTGCTCTACTGATTTAAAATAATTGTATGTATTTTATAGTCATTGCTGTGCTTAGCTCCTGTAAGCCACTCTGGAAACATATACAGTGGCATTTGGAGTGATTACTTAAGCATTTGTGAACCCCAAGCCTGCAAGCCTGCAGGAATAGTATTAATGCCGACGCATCCTGCTCTCTCACATGATGCCTCGTTTTGGAGGTCTGTGGTGCCTTGCATTTGTTTCCTTTGCTTCCTTCTCCATTGGAGCAGAGAAAGTGCAAAAGCAGCCTTCGATGGCAACCTGCCTCTGCATTTAAACCAGTGTCACCCTGTTGAAGTCAATGGAGCCAGACCTGAGTAAGCGGTTTTGTGATGGCAGTCTGTTTGATTGGGCTTAGCCATTCTGCCATGATAAGACTAGGGGACTAACGTGCCTCAAGAAAGATGAGCCTCTGAAATGGCTGGCACAGCAGTTTTTCAGAATAGGAATCACCTCGGCTAGCATCCTTCATCCCAGACTTTCTTTGGACTGGAATTGTGCATTCACCTCTTTGCTGCAGACACAAAAACCTTCCATAGAAAAGGATAAACACACAGTGCATGCAGCGCTTCACCCTAATCACCCAAACAAGCCTGCTGCCACCTTACTGTGCTGATGGCTCATCTGTGGCCTGCCACTACCAGTCCATTGGCAGCAAGTTGCAGATCATCAGAGTAGCTGCAGTGATGGCAGCTTGCATGATGCGCTAGCAGGCTGCAAGATCCACCAGCATATTGCGTTGATGGGATTGGGCCATAAGTGTGTAAAGCACTGCACATGTTATTGTTGATGTTAACTTTACAACAATCCTGCATGTTAAGTATTATTATCCCTATACTGTAGCTGCAGAACTTGACAGCGCAATTCTTCCGAATCCTAACTATACGCGGCTGGCCTAAAGGACCAACCACTGTATCCTATGACTTGGCAAAAATCACCCCTCTCTCTTCTGCAAATGGAACTTCTTCCACAACTGGAAAATGCACTTAGGATATAGCCCCTTATTTGTGAAAAGTGAAATGTCCATGATGAGGACGCTGGTAGTCTGTACAGTATGGATCCTGTCTGGCTCCCAAGAAAAAGTGCAATACTCCTGGGGAGGGGGGGCACGGAGGTGTTTGCTGCATGTACATGCATGCCTGCAGTTTGCAATTTGGATAGTCCGTCAGTTTGCTTGTTAAAACTTTAGGGAACAACAGAATTTTAGGGTCTTGAAAAGTTTCAGCTTGATCCTGTGCATATTTTACTCAGAAGTAAATATGCTGTGTTCAATGAACCTTATTCCCTCGTAAGTGTGTATAGGATTGCAGGCTTCAGAGTAAATGTTTTTAGCTTAAAATGGAAACGATGGCTTTTGACTGAATGGAAACATGCATTTACTCTAAACATTTTCCCAACTTTCCTGGAGGGCAGGGCTCAGAAGGTGATGCTGGGAGACTGGTTTTTCATCCCGAGGCCTTTGATGTTTTGAGCGCAGCCGGGTTCTATCTTGTCTCCTATGCTGTTTAATATCTCAATGAAACTGCCAGGTGAGGTTGTCCAGAAATTTGGGCCACAGTGTCACCAATATGCAGATGATGCCCAGCTCTGACTCTCATTTCCATCTAGTCCAAGGGAGGCAGTGAAAATGTGAATTCTGTGTCTAAGGGAATTAATGAAATGAACAGGGGTAAACCACTAAAACTTAATCAAGACAAGATGGAGCCTCTATTCAATGGTTGCTGATGTCCAATCCAGTCAGGTGCGTAGCCTGTGCTGGGTGGAGTTGTATCCCACCCAAAGACTCAGGATAGCAGCTGGGCAGCCCAATTCTACCCCACCCCCCTGCCTTGGACCATGCAGCATGGGCTATGTGACCTGTGCTGAATCCTATTCCCGGCAGCAGCAGGCTGGAGGTCTCCTCAGGGTAAACCCCCAGCCTCCGCAATGGGGTGACTTGGTTCTCCACCAGCTCTTTAGCTGGCGCTGAACCAAGCAGCCCTGTGTCGAGCTTTCAAGCCCAGGAGAGGGGATAGGATATGGTGCACTGCAGCATCGCCAATACCTCCCCCTCCCAGGCCCAATCTGCCCACCCCGCCCTGTTATGCCCCCTCCCTGCCCTCCCTCCCCCAGGCCCCACTCTGCTCTGTGCAGCCTTACCTGAACTGGAGCGTGGAGCTCCTGGACCTGGCACCAGTGGGACGGCGCAGGCCTTCTGTGCTGGCTACTCTCCAGGTGAACATTTACTTTCTGTAAGCTGCTTTCATAGGTAAAAAGAAGTGGGCTAAAAATAGGCTCAATAAACAGGAATGGGAGAAGAGCCTCTTCTTATGTTCTTATGTTCTTATGTCTGGTGAGCCACATTGTCAATCACTCTGTCCTGGATACGATTTTTCTGAACAGTGTATTCTTATATACTGTAATGACAGCTATATTGTAGCATCTCAGGATTTGACGTTACACTTTAAAACAAAATTCAGTCAAGGACTGTAATTTAGAAAATTGTGTAAATTGCCTCTGTATTATGGGTCAGATACTCTGCCAATGAACACTTCTGCGAAGTTAAACTGATGAATGCTAGCTAGCTTTGAGGATTTGCCTCTTCTGGACCTCTCAAGTGTTACATCAGTGCAGTGTCACTTTCAAGGCAATATACTATTAAACCCTTGAACTCACATATGGTGACTAATGATTGCTTAGATCAGGATTTGCACAACAGCAGAAGTGCCTTGCAAGCAGGGAGGGAGGGGCTGAGGGAGTCAGAGGCAGGAGGAATATTGGCAAGTGTCCTTGTCAGGCAGGGCCTGAAACGTGCTGGACTGCAAGGTCTCCAACTCCAGGTTCGTGCTCTGTTGACTACACAAGGGCGGAAGGCAAAGCTCCAAGTCCCGCTACTTATACCCGCTACTTTGCCTTATACTTGAAGGCAAAGCTCCAAGGCCAACTCAGAGGCCTCATGCCGCCTGCCAGTCAGAGGGCCAAATATTGCACACTCCTATGGCTTTCTATCTTTGCAGAACGTTTGGAGCCTTAAGGACACATCACCTTGTGTAACTGACTCGGCTCGGCTTTGTTCGTAGATTGTGAGATCCTTGGTCCAGGAGGCTGAAGGTGGCTATGCTTTGAAAGACCAAAACCCCTCTCATTTTTGTAGGTGCCGGCACTTTCTTCCTTTTTCCTTTTTGTTTTGGCATTACCAATCTTTTCAGCCAACTCTCGGCATTTTTCTCACAGGAGGTGAAAAGCATTACTCACCCCATCAGTCTGTTCTCTCTATCAGATCTGTTTCTGTACCACCATCCATCTCGTGGACAAGTCCACCCTTTGCCAGCATGAGGTGCTTTTGCAAGTGTGGTTGAGCAAGCAAATGGGGGCATTTTTTGTTGCCTTAGCAGCTCATTTCAGTTGACTAGCCTTCCTGCAGCACTGCAAGAGTTGCCATAAGGACATGGTCGAAGTGGTAATGACAACAGCAAAATAAATAGTCTCAAACTTTCATGACCCATGTATTCCAAAGTAAAAGTTCCCAGGTTTTCTGCCATGACATAAAATAAATTAAAAGAAAGATGTTAATAATCCCAACATTTTGTTTGCAAATCTTTGGCAAACTTTTTCAAAACCTCTCTGAGGGAGTCTAGAGCTTGGGGAAAGGCAAACGAAACGTTGGGGTTATTAATTTCTTTCTTTTTATGCTATGGGGCAAAAAAAAAAAAACAACCCGGGAACTTTGGAACAGCAAAATAGTTGGCAAGAGACCTGACTTTCACAAAATCCGATTCTCTATGTTTACCAGGGACAGTACTGATTGTCTTATATCAAACAGCACTGAAATCTGTGACCCCCCAGGTTTTGGTAATGGGATCCACCCATTGACAGGGTCCAAAATGCAGCTAAGAAAGAGCCTGTCCATGAGTCCCTCCCTAATCGCTAGCATTTGCCGTTGATGATGTCACTAGTTTGTGTCAGTGCTGCCCAAGAGGGCCCAGACCTGAGCAATGGGGACCAGACCATCCCTGCTGGCCCCTCCTCCCTTTGGATGACTTGGCAGCAGTAGCGTAGCTAGAGGTGGGTCGGAACGCTACGTTCTGTGCAGCTTAATATATAGGTGCTGTGAAACTGCCACTGTACAGTGGCGTCGCTCCGGTAGGGGCGGGTCCGTAAGTATCGCTCCATTGTAGTCTCTTTACTGAGCGAGCAGGAGGTGGCCCCGCCCCCTCACTGTCGGAGCCATTCCCGTGCGGAGAAAGCAGCAGGCAAGAGACCCTGCCTGCTTTCTCCGCAGGGGAAAGGCTCAGACAGTGAGGGGGCGGGGCCGCCTCCTGCTCGCTCGGTAAAGGGATTACGACGGAGCGATACTTATGGCCCCGCCCCTACCGAAGCGACGCCACTGCCGTTGTACTGTACTTTTGTGACACCTTAGGCTGGCGGAACATGCACCCCACCGGCCTAAACTGAGGCAGGATCACACCATAAAACAAATGCAGTTGTGAATGGCATTTTTTTATGCTTCGTTTCAAACTGATACTGAAGAAAATCTTCCAGGTTTGAAACAATTCTATGTATCTTGGAAATAATGAAATATGAAAATGGAGACTGTCTGGACCTTGCGGTGCAGTAGAAACAATTTATAGCATGGAATGTATCTTGGTAAATTAGTAAATTCCCCCAGAAGCAGTAAGGTTTGATTCTTGCTCTCTACAATGTACCACCCTTTTGGGATACGAATGACAAATATATGGGAAGACTATATCTTTATATGCAATTAATTAACACCATAAATCGTATTGCTGCTCGCTTGCTTCATTTACAAAATTGCTGAAAGCCCAGTTTGTTTCAGGGTTTTTTTTTTGGGGGGGGGGGTTAACTACACAGGGAGCATGGTGGACCCCCAAATGACTGCAGCCAGTGGCAGCTGGTGCATGTTGGAGTTGCTGGGTCTCAGTTGGGGGTCCATGTGTGTGCCTGTCCTGTTACGCATGTGTTTGTAGCATGCTTTGCTTCAGTACTTTTGAGCATTTTTTTTGCTTGGGTATTTTTAAGGGATATCTGCCTCCACCCAAAGAATAATTGCTGCCATTTCCACTCCACTTTGGAAATCATGTTTATCACGTTCATATATTAGCTGTACAGGTATTAGCTTTACCTGGGAGTTTTGCAGGAATGGAAGTGCATCTGAATGTACAACGTATGCTGCATTTTCCTTACTGCTCAATAGCTAAGGCAGATGCTCCCCACCCCACTCGAGGAATCATGTCTACTAAAACACAGAACAGCATTTATATATTGGAAGGAATAGAATAATCCAATACATTTAAAAGGCTGGTTAAGTCTTAAATACCTGCTGCTAGTTCAAAAATGAGCATGTAAGATTATATGTTTGAAGAAGAGCAAAAACGTACAAGGACAGTAAAGTAATACCTTTATGAGAATGGAATATCACAATGTGGCATGTGGGCTTTGAGTTAGAACTCTTTTCTTCAGACTGGCTGCAATTAAAAAGAGAGAAATAAATCTTTCTGGGAGAGGGCGTGGCATGTAACCCTGTCCGCCATCAGTTTCAACCTTAAGATGGCATTAGAAGGAGCTGCTTCCTACAGCACAATCCTGTACATATCTACTCAGAGATAAACCCTATTTAATTGAATGGGATTTACTCCTATTCAAGCGTTAGACAGTTTGCAACCTTATTTATTTAATTAAAAATTTCTATTCAGAATTGTGCCAAACTCTGTTGCCCCAGTGGTCCTGAGGTCAACGTAGCATTGTGCTGGGATCAAGACCTGATCCTCCTGTAGCACTGCTGGCTGAATGGTTGGCCAGCACTGGAATCCCACTGAGCTAAGTCAAGATAAAAAATGCATTGGCAATTATTTCCATCTCTGCAATGCCATTTCCTACAGCCTTCCATGCTGCTCTTTTCACAGAATGGAAGCAGGGGAGTTCTCCAGAGAATGATGCCACAGGAACTGAGGCAATTATGGATTCATTTCAGCTAGAGTGAGAACCCCTAAAGCATTCTGTGATGCTGGAAACTATGCAGAATGCTGCGACTGGCTGCTATGTAAGATACCTGTAACAGGCGCATCCAGGATAAATTGACTACAGATGCAGGGATAGAGTGCAGTGACTCATCATGGCATAACTGAATGGATGAAAAAGAAAGGCTCGTATAGGTGCAACACCGTATGACTTTATCGTGGCCATAAATATACAGTACAATGAAAGGGGGAATCAAAATGATAATGCAATATATGCAATGCAACACACACACACACACACACACACACACACACACACACACACACACACACACACACACACTTACAGAACTAGGCGTAGCTAAACTGGAAAGAGGAAATTTTCCAGGACAAAGGATTTAAAGGTAAAATACCAATGTAAAAACATTTATCAAAGCCAAAAATTGCATTAACAACAATTTAAAACACAGATCTTCAGAATGCTAAAATGTGTCCAAAATAGCAAACAAAGAATAAAAATCATTTGAAATACAAAGGCAAATGGACCGACGTTTCGTCCTATTCTTAGGACATTTACTAGGTCTAAGACAGCATGGCTGTGGACACCGGCGTCAATAGAACGCACGCCGCCGCAAGGCGAGGAGGACACGTGTCACCCTAATGCCCCCCACACCCATCCCCTAAGTATTAATGTGGCGCAGCCGTCAGGCCATGGCGCGATTTTTTGAGGGGGCGACCCGACGGCACGCTGCCCCGGGTGCCCCCTGACGCTGCCCCCCCCGGCCACTTGTTGCAGCCAGGAGCCAGCTCCGGGGATGTCTTCCCCGGCCGACTGCCCTGGGCTTTCTGACGAGGCCCACTGCGTCACAACATAATTTATACCTTTTTTGCGCATGCGCAGACCGTTCCTGAGGGAAAAGGGAAGCCAAAGACCTGTGGGATTTGATGCTTTCTTGCAATCATCCGAAGCAAAACAGCACAACAACAGTCTGGGTCACACTTGCCTGGCATGCACCTGGCATGCACCCAGCCCCATGTACACACATGTATCAACATATCGACAACAATGTCGTCGCAGGAGGTAGGAGGACTCTAGGGCAGGGACAGCCTGCTGATGAGTCCAGATGAAGCAACTGCTTCAGGTGGTGGACACATGGAAGGTGTCCCTCCCACAGCCTGCACCTGCCCATTACTCAGCTGCCACCGACTGCCTGCCTTTGCTGGACACAACCTTGCACGGCCAGCCCAATGCCAGCTACCACTGCTACGTCTTTGCTCCCAAGAGACAGTCCTTTGCCTTTTAAAATGGGGACGGCGGGAGGAGGAGTATCAACAACCTGGTGGCGGAAAAGAAGAAGAAGAAAGCTAGGAGGGGGGGCAGTGATTCGCCACACTGCCTAAGGCACAGGGGAGGAGAGGGCTGGGGCTAGCCCTCTTCCAGGAAATGCTGGGGCAGCTACCTAGGCTATCATGCACAGTGAAGATGTCATTGGCCTCAGACACAATCTAGAACATTGTTCACAGTTTTTGACTCTTTGAGATCACTATCAAAGTTGACTTTACTCAGAGGGGTAGGATGGGATGGGGCGGGGGGCGGACCAACCCCAGGCAGCAGGTGGGGAGGCGTCAAACCGGCGGCGGAGATCCAGGCGATGGTGGCAGAGAACACGGTGGCGGTGATCCAGGTGGCGGAACAGCTTGGAGGAGTCTGCAGAAGCCTCTGAGCTGTGTTTGTGTTGGTCCCCACCCTCTCTCCCAGCCCCCGAGTGGTATTTGGCTCCTGCTGACATCACTCAGGGGCGGGGTGAGTGATGTCAGTGTCATGAAGGGGGGCAGCTGGCGTGACGCCAGCTACGCTGCAGACTTTACTTAAAACGTAAAGCAAACACTCTTCGCAAATTCCTGCTTGAGATCTCTAACATAGGTTTGTGTAATTTAAATCTAATATGAGATATTGCAATTCGAAGCGGTCTTACTTACCAAACAAACATTAATCCATGTTCTTCCCTCTCCATCCTCTTATTTTCAAGAGACAAACATATTGATCTTTCAGAGCTTCTCCTGGGCTGCAGGGTGGGGGTCGGGAGTACACTCAGAGGGCTTTTTTGTATACACAATGAACTGTCAGCCAATGGTATCAGAAGGGCAACTGACACCTCTTTAATTGGGATTCTAGCAGTACAGATGACTCAGTAACCCATTGATTTTCTTGCTTTCTACCAACCAGGATTCAAAGGGTTTCATTAAGTATACAGATCTAGAAAACTCAAGACATATAATCTTAAGAGCCATTTGACAGAAGGCTGAGGTTATAAGGGTTGACACACAAATGAAGCTGCTCTGTGTGTGTGTGTGTGTGTGTGTGTGTGTGTGTGTGTGTGCGTGTGCGTGTGCACGTGCGCCCAATCCTATCTTCTGCCCACTGGTGCAGCCATGCCAAAAACCTGGAATTTCTACGTACAAAACATGCCCTATAAAACTACATTATGGTTCCTCCACCCACAAAGCAAGTACCTGTGTGAAGGCTAACTCGAAATAGTTATGGGGAGGTGACAAAGGACTTGCCCATAGGGCAAGTGGCTACTGTACGGAGGCCATCAATAGTGAAGGGTGAACCAATCCAAGTCACTTCTCCAGGTGGTAGGAAATCCCATAGCTGTTATATAAGGTCTGTTTACCTGTGAAGAGCCATGCAGACTTGTGCTGTTGTTTATTTATAAATATACAGGTAGAAGTCACGAGTGCAAAGAAAGGAAGTTAATGGGCAGGCAAGCTCTAAAGCTGGGTTAGGGGCAAACGATGCCTGTAAAAAAAACCACAACAGAAAAAGCCTGGAAGTCCTTTTGGAAGGCTCACGTCCCAATTCTAACTGATGCGGCGCCTGCTGTATCCCACACGGGAGTTTTGGCCTCTAAAAGCCGCCTCGGGGTAAGGGAACATTTGTTCCTTTGCCCTGGGGTAAGCCCCTGCCAGGCCAGTGGGTCAACTTGGACCTGCGCCAGCAAAATCGATGGTGCAAGCCCGCGTGGACCCATGAAGGTGGGTTGAGGCTGGGAAGGGGGTTTAGATTCATGGCTACTGCCATGGCTGCTGCCGCTGAACCTGCTCCCTTCCCAGTCCCACTCCGCCCTCCTCCTCCTCGTTGTACCCACTCCCTGTCTCCCTCCCACCCGCTATGTATACTTACCAGGTCTGGCAGGCACCCAGAGTTCACTGGCGCACAGAGCTGGCCACTCGCCGCTTGTAGCGGTGGCCAGCCGGCACACTCTGGCATGGCATGTCACCTTTTGCAACAGCCAGAAAAGCCATACATCAGCTGCTGGAATGCTCATTCCAGTGGCATCTGATCGATGCCAATAGGATTGGGCTGCTGGTTGCCAGTAAGTGGTCGAGTACCTGCTTTGCATGCAGAACGTCCAGGTTCGATCCCTGGCTTCTCCAGGCTGGCCTCTTCTTTCAAGCCATAAGGAGCCACTGCAGTTAGTGTTCATTGTCTGGCTCAGTATAAGGTGAGTTCATATTTTCACGTGCTGTACAGCTGGTAGGAATGTGCAGGTCACTCTTGAGAAATTGTGCTAGCCTTATTGAAACTGTTTGGCTTCCTTTGGGATTTCACAAAGCAGAATGAGACGGACTGCACCACTACAGACTGTGAAGCGGGTGGGCACTATTTTTAAATGTTCCCCCATTTAAAAAAAAAAAATCTTCCCTGCAATAATACCTTAAAGGTTTACAAATGTATTGTGATGGCATGAGATTTCCTGGGCCAGAATCTCTGGGATTTGTCTCCATGCATGTAAACTAGTATATCAGAAGGAAATGTTTGGTGTATTCCCCCCTCCCTCCGGTTTGGCACTGGAAGAGTGGATAGTACCCTTCGACAGCAGATTTGGCGCTGGGGCCTCCAGTAGCTGTTTCCCCTGTGCACTGTAACAATTTTCTGTGCAAATAATTTTTCCAGAAAGAAAATACTGGATTGATATTTTTGTCAAGGATTTGTTGTTTGCTTAAATGTCCAGAATATTAGAACAGGCCTGAAAGAAAACACATAACAATTACTCAGTTTACAAATAATCTATCTTTGAAGAGCATGCGAGGGAAGGAGACCACACTCGCACAACCCTGAACTGCCCACAGACTGCAAAATCCTGGGAGCAATGAAAACTCCTTGCTACACTAATTTATTTCATCTTCAGTAAATATATTAATAGAATTCCTTTGTTGTTTTGTTTCCCTTAAGAGTATAAAGATCCATATCTGGCCATTATAAAATTGTCTTTGTGATGAATATCAAGGGCACGGTGATAGTGAGCAATTAAAAAAGTTTCATCAAAGATTGAGCCCAAGATGAAAACTGTTTTACTTGGTTGGATCAATTTCTTAGAACTTTTAATAATTCATCCTTGCTCTGCTATATTTTTCCTTCCCACCCACCTCCGTTTTCTCCCTGAGGATGAAAGCTTCAACTAGTAAACAGGGAATCAAAAATGTTTTCTAACAAAGTAAAGCAGAACCGAGCAGATCCCATTAAATGTTGCTTCCTTTGGGGATGTGCAACTGCTGGAAAATCAGTGGCAGAACAAAGCAGCCTTGTTTTCTCTCCCTCCTGGGCAATTTACATCTGTGACAGTTGCGGTCAACAGGCACAGATCTGTCTAGCATGGAGAAATTATGGAAAATCTTCATGCTACAGGCGGAAATATGTCAGGTGAAGTTTTTTGGCATCACTGCATCTTCATAGTGAGAGAAGAGGCAGCAACTGAACGTATGCCTCTCATTTGAAGTGTTTGCCATCACAGGCAGCGAGATCCCGTGTAACCTTCCAGTGCCGGAGCGAGCGCTCCAGTGTTGGAAAATGTCACAAATGTGCCATAAGGCATGTTTGCACCGACTTGGGAGTAAGGGAGGCCGATGCAAGGCCGGCCGCCCTCACTCCGGCACCAGAACATCCACATGACCGGTGGCAGAAGCTGAGTCTCTGGCGCTGGCTGCATGGGCGATCCAGGTGGCGAGGGAGGGGGGCCATTGGGCAAGCTGGCCTGGGAGGGGGCACGGATGGTGTCTGCCATATCCCCATCCCCGCCAGACCGGCACAGCCGTTACATGGCCTCCTCCTACATCCACCAGCTATTTAGCTGGTGGAAATCCGAGGAGGCCTATATCTTTAGTTAGGATTTTGCCGTACCACTGCTAATGCATAATCAGAGCCTTGCCTTAGTTGAAGTGGCCGACCAAAGAATCATAGAGTTGAATCTGACCCTCAGCTGATATAAATTGCTTCCGCATTAGTGCTGAAAGAACTGTTCACTTGTTGAGTCAGTTTGAATATTTGAGGTTTCAATTTCATGACCTTCATAGTTTAAAGTTCACTCAGATTTGCACGGTGGCATTTAGCATTTCAGCAGTTCATTACTTTCTCTCTTTATCCTGACATAAGCTAACTTAGTGCTGCACAGAATTTTGAAAGTGATTGTCAGAAAAGCACCCGAAGAGATCATGAAGAGGACGAATGTTCAACGTTCCATTTAAAATCACCTTTCACGTCTTAGGGTGCATGTATCTCCCTCAATGGCCCCCAGTTACTGTAAAGGAAGTCACAGTACTAATTCAACAACTTAAAAAAGGTAAAGCTCCTGGCATTGACAGCATCCCTCCTGAGCTGATAAAAAAATCATGTGGACTGGTAGCCCCCACTTTTAGCTTCCCTTTTTACTAACATCAACACCACGGGACGGATACCTGAGGACTGGCGACAGGCTGTTATAGTCCCATTTTTAAAGAAGAAAGGCAGGAGGGATGACCCAGCCAGTTACAGACCAATAGGCTTACTGAGTATTATCAGTAAGCTTTATGCAAGTCATCTCTTAGGCAAGCTTAAAAGTTGGTTGGGTGCACGTATTAGGAGGGGATGGAGAAACAGCAATGGTTCTTGCTGGGAGGAAACACGGGTGGTTCTTGCGGCTGCAGGTCCAAAACCTGAAGTCAGGGCGGTGTCACAGGGCGGTGTCATTGGTGGCGCCTGGCCAGGCATGGGATGCGGGCTCAGGCAGGCCCATCAAGGATCCCATGCCTGTACCCAGCCACACCCCACCTGGACTGCAGTGGGTGCTGCTTCCCCCCATCACCTGGTATTTAAGCATCCCTGTGCCCTACCAGGTGATAGGGACAGAGCCGCAGTCTCTCCTCCTCCTTGCCAGTCATCATTCTCAAATTCCTGGATGCTCAGCTTCCAGTGTCCAGGAAGGATGGGCTGCCAAGACGACTGCTCCATCCCCCATCATCTGGTCAGCATCCCCAGGGTTGCTTCCCAAGCATGGGGATGGGTGGGTGGAGGAAGCAGCACCCACAGAGAACAGAATTCTCCTTTGTGCCACTGCGGCAGCAATAGCAAGAAGGAGAAATCTCCTCCGTCTCTTGCTCAATTGCTGGGCAGGTGGAGTGGGGGAGGGACTTATAAAGGGAGGACGGCCGTGGGTCATGCCTGAAGCCCCCCCCCCCTCCCGACAGCTGGCACTGACTTTGTTATTAACAAGCACCAAAAAACAGTCTTGTAGCATCTTAAAGACCAGCAGATTTATGGTGGCACTGAACACAGTACACTCTAATCAAGATATTTTACCCTGAAGTCCCTCTTTGAGTTTCTTTTTGTTAGAGATTGATGATCTTCAGTTGAGCAGAGGAGTCCTAGAAGACTGAAACCCCCTGCTACCTGGGCAAGAGGCACTTTTTCAATTGGTGCTCCTCTTATATTTAGCAGGGGGAGAGTAACTGCCCCCCTTTCACCCCAGCACAGTGTCTTTTCTGGTGACTGTTGCTGGTGGTGTTCTGCATCTTTTTTAGATTGTGAGCCCTTTTGGGACAGGGAGCCATTTAATCATTTCATTTTTGTCTGTAAACCGCTTTGTGAACTTTTTGTTGAAAAGCGGTATATAAATACTGTTAATAATAATATTAAGTTCTCCCACTAGTTTCTGAATGTTGAATGTCGGATTTGTGTTTATTCATCCATCCGTTTGCTAACCCCGTTGCCCTATTTTGACAGCAAAAGGGCATTGTAGGCCAGTGATGGCATATATCATATTGGAGGATAAGCAAATGAGTGGGCCCCTGATGATGTGGCTAATGATATTAGTGGCCCAATAGGGCCTGCCCTTACTGCAGTCTTAAAACAGTCTCTAGCAGCGTGCAAGGCCACGTACTGCCAGAGCACTGGCGAGGAGGCTGCAGCAGCCTCATGTGTGGCAACAGCTCGGGACCAGGTCATTAACCCAGGTAAGTTGGTGGAGGAGGCGGGACGGGGGACAGGATGCAGGATGGAGTGGAATGAGATGGGATCTGATCCAGGAAGGGGGTGGATTCTGCACCAGCAGTGGCCTCCAAATCCAAAGCCCCTTCCCAGACCTGATCCCACGGCCCATGTCCACGCAGTTTCGAGTAGACCCCTCCAAGCCTTGGAGGGTTACTTACAGAGGAGACCTCTGGGACTGCCTCCCCCCCCCCCCTTGCAGGATGCAGCACAAGCCTTTTTGTTGCATCTGCATTGGTGGGGGAAAGTATAGGGTTGACATCCAGGTCTGTTGCAGAGCCTAATTCCTGGACTTAGGATTCTTCTAGGGTGGCCCATAATTGCAGCTGTTTTAGTTGGAGGGTTGTCTGTAAGTGAAAATAGGCCTGTTACCCATGGATTATGGGAGGAAAGCATAATTGTCCAGGATGGGGTATAGAGTTAGACCATGGGAGAAATGTTGTAGTGGTTGTAGCTGGAGCTGATTAAAAACAGTGTCCTCTCACTTTCTCCTGTCGCCTTTCCTGCCCTACGCTGTTCCTCGGTACTAGTTTGGCTTTGTCAGTTTGTTTCTTCACTTCATTGAAGAAACTGTGCCTGATGTCAGCCCCAACATCAGCAGTGGTTCAACTCGGGCACCAACTAGGGGCTCAGGCCCATCCGAAGGCCCCTGACTGACCCCAGGCCCTTGCCCGTCTGCCCCATCGCTACACTTTAACTGTAACAGCACAAATCTCTTGGCGGAGAGAACTGGACCTTTACTGCTGCCCCCTTCCACCCTCCTAGTCCACAAGTGGGCATCCTCCAATGGCCCTTGTGAATTGGTGGCTTTGCTGCTGCAGTCAGGACTGTGGGGCTAAAGGAGGAGTTCCTGCTTCCACCACCTGGTGGGCTGTTGCCAGCTAACTGAGCAGCAATGGGTGGCAGCTCTTTCTTCAGAAACACCGTTTTAGAATTTCTGGGTGCCCTGACTCAGATGAAGTTCCCACATCATGCATAATAAGCAGCCATGGTGACTGAGGGGTGTATTGTTGCCATGTGAGGTTCCCCCCCCCCCCGGTTTCCTGGAAGATATTCCATGACACGTAGCTTTCTGCTGGGAGGAACTACTCTACCCTCTTTCAAAATGGCTCCTTTGCACACTCTGTTCAGGAACAGGACTCAAAAGGCATCAGCACTTCAAGTGAGAATCAAAGGAGTTTTCCAGTGCAGATCATCTCGACAAGGTCAGCCACTTTGCCATTCACACTCACTGCGCTGGAAGAATAATGGCTTCTTCCAGTTCAGTGCCTCATGTTAAACAGAGCTAAATGATAAAAATGTCATGCAAAATAATAATCACATTACAATATCGTGGAAGTTGCGAGAAGGATGAATGAGGTGGAACACTGCAGTCTACTCATGCCACTTGTACATGATATAGGCAATACCAAAGATCAAAGTCAACATGTGAAGAGGCAAAGACGCATGAAATGGGTGTATTAGAGCCTACGGATTGTAAGATGGTTTTGTTGCAAGTGGTGGTGCTAAAGAAAGAGCTGCCACTGTTGCCTAGTAAATGTGCTGGACATAAGACTTTACAGGGCACGTTCAGGGTGGCAGATGAGTCTAGACCAGGGGTTCTCAACCTTTGGAGGCCCGGGTACCTCCTATCGCGGTCCAATTTTCTGAAGTACCCCCTGCTAATTAACTGCTAATTAATTGGATGAGTGAGTGAGTGAGTGAGTGAGTGAGTGAGTGAGTGAGTGAGTGAGTGAGTGAGAGGGAGAGAGACACACACATGCAAGGATCTCTTTTTTTCTCCAAGTCACACTTCCCAAAATCAGCCCCTCCCTCCCCCACCCCACCAAAGTACATTTTCCAAAGTATAAAAATAAGCCCAAAACCAAAATCAGAGACAGAAGGGCTCCAAAAATAATTACAATTTAAAATCCACGTTAATTAACACTCAATTAGCTGCTGATGGGGCAGATAAGGGGCAGGACTTGGCGTACCCCCAGCAAGAGGTCTGCGTACCCCTAGGGGTACACGTACCACAGGTTGAGAACCCCTGGTCTAGACTCCAGACACCATCAGGAGGATCGGCTGCTCTGGATGCAGTCAGGTTATAGGGCAGGGCAAGCACCATTAGGGGGGCTTTGCCCCAGGGGTCTCCAAGACATAACACTGGGCCCTACCTCATGCAGACCTTTCAGGTGCAAGACTCTGTCCAAGGAACTGGAAACATACTGTTATATGTAACATGGATATTTTCATGATCAGACATATCATAAAAGGTAGAGATTAATGGGTTAAAAGATCATGTAAAAATGTTTTTTAATATCAAACAATTTTGAGGAATTCCAGTTTAAAATATATAAAAATATATAAAAACACAAAGAATCCACATAAAATGTCAATATCAGTCCCAACGTTTCATCCAGACTCTGGACATTTTCAAGGGAAACACAGGTATGCTGTGCAGAATGAAATGCAAATGAAACTGGAATTCCTCGTAATTGTTTGATATAAAAAAAATTACATGATCTTTTAACCCATTAATCTCTACCTTTTTACAATACTGTTATATCATAGGGCCTGGTGATAGATAGACATGGTGTTTCCTGTGTGGTTGTTAGAAGCTTAGGATACCTGTGGTGGTCAGTGGGCTTGCTTTCCAGTATGAAGTCATGCATTGGCAGTTTGCACTGCAGTATTCACCCAACTAATCCCATTCACTTCAATTAAACTATCTCCATAACTACTTAGCATTAGGAGTAAAGTGTTTTCGGTGTGTACTTTTGGGATTGTATCTTGGTGGCATATTGTGTGTGTAGATAGCACACTGTTAGCTCTGCTTAAATATTTGTTGTGGAGAATGTGCTGAAGCAGCTACTTCCCAGTTTTTTATTAGCTTCTGGGATATATCAAATTTGTGAGCAGAGTGCATGAATTAACATAATAATTAAGGTTGGGTGCATTGTTGCTGGTCACTGAAAGAAAATAATGAATTTTATCTTTCATTCATTTGTGTACAGCAAAGGCATGATGTGTCTGGAATAACTTGAGTGAATTTATCTTTCCAAAATGAGCAAAGAATAAATGTTAGAACCAGATTTTATTAGAGAGAAATTTCATTCTGCCAGCGGATTATTTGCCCTATTTACATTGAGTTCAAAAGTTGGATAAACATAAAGGTCACTATTCATATTGTGCTGTTCTTATGTAAAAACAGAGATGACCTTAGGAGCAAAAAAAAAAAAAAGCTGAAGAAATGATTATATGAAACTAATTAGATCTCAGCTTTCATGCCAGAGTCAGTGGTATTCCATGACACTGTTGAGACAGTGCCTGAAAGTATATTTTTCGCTGAACATCAGGGCTTATTTAAGGCTGCTGAAGTCATTTGCTTACGCTAGAAGAAATTTACTGGGAAGGAGACTGTAAAAAAGTGGAGAAATTTTGCTTTGCTATTCTGCACTAGAAGGCAGATTATATCTCAGTATTGTAGAACAGCTTTGAAAATTGGATGAAAATTGTTAATGGCTCACTAGAGACTGGTTTACAAATCGTTTGTCCCGGGGTAATACTTTACACTGGTTCAGCCTTGGAATTATTTACACAATCAAAAGGAAAATCTGAGGCTGAAATGGGTAATCAGAGGCAGGGTTCTTGCTTCAGTTTCATCTCTAGAAACTTGTTTAAAGAAAAATGTGCTTAGTACTCCAGCTACGTATGTTGTAAGAACACGGGTTTTACAAGTATGGAAGACAGTCAGTGCTGGCCCAGCCCCCACCACACCTGCCCCAATTTTTCCCTGATTTTAGAAAGGGTGGCAGAACTTGTGGAA
The DNA here is from genome assembly GCA_026170595.1 of Plestiodon gilberti rubricaudatus. Classification (NCBI taxonomy): domain Eukaryota; kingdom Metazoa; phylum Chordata; class Lepidosauria; order Squamata; family Scincidae; genus Plestiodon; species Plestiodon gilberti. The sequence continues at coordinate 12,246,135 of JANXHW010000001.1, forward strand.
GTAGTAGTGGTTGTGGTGGTGTGGGTAGTACTCTCTGCACATTTCTTTTCCCACTTCGTCTCCTGGTTCTGCTGCAGCCATGGGGCCAAGGCAGACTGAGATGGCAAGTCGTTCTGCTGGTTAGATGGGTGGTGGAAACATTGGGTGGATGCAGGTGTGTGCAGGGCACCCCTGCCAGTCCTCTGCCTCCCACCTGAGGCAGCTTCTTCACCCCACCTTTAAGCTGACCAGCCGTAAAGACAGTCCTTATTTTCATCTATGAAATGTTGGCTGGTATGTAACTGTTCTGTCCCATGTCTCTTGGTCTTTGTCCTTGTCTGGATCACTTAGAGCGCAATCCTACTAACTTCAGCCAATGAAACGAGTGTTCTGCCGGCCGAAGACGTCGCAAATGTGCCATAAGGCACATTTGCGACAACTCGAGAGCCAGGAAGGCCAGCGCAAGTCCGGCCTTCCCCTTCCCCGAGTAGACTTTCCGATGTGCGGTGCCTGCTGCAGGCTGCCTGCAGCGGAGATCAGAATTCAGCAGGCAGCCTCAGCCGCCCAGTGGATCTTTATGTTAGGATTCGGTTGCCCAAGAGTAAAGTAGACTGGCTCCAATGGTGAGTGGGAGGGGCCACTCTGCACCTCCGTGTAACGTCGTGCAGCACTTACTGCACCGCCCCCCTTTCTGGTTATGCTACTGATGTTCATTCTACCATCTTGCATTTATAACAACGCTGTGTTGTATTTGGAAATTTCCTTTTGTTAGATTAGAAAATGTCAGCTCCATACTATAAATGATGCCGATGAAGCCACAAAGAGAGGAAGCAGGCGACTGAACTGATTGATTCAGGTTGAATAAAAAACCAGTGTCTTCAAGGTGGATATTCAGAAAGATTCAAACTCTAAAGTAATGTGACATCTGCCTCTAAAATTCAAGTCGTACTGTTGTGCATTAGAATGCCAATGCACATATGGGGGGGGGGGGGAAGCTGTACTTGATTTTTTTTTAAAGCAACCTATTAATACAGAACTGAATACCTGGCAGGCTTTGAGGCAGCAACCTTCACGTCTGTGTACTGTTGTCCTTTGTCATAAGCCACTCTAGGCTCTAGAATGGACTCAGAAGGGACGCTATAGTTCTTCCCAGCCCCTACACAGCCCACTGGTTGCTGCTAACCTGGTCTGGCTATAAGTAATTCCCTGGGCTGGCTATAAGATCAAACCCAAGGTATTTCTGACAATACGCTTGCCTGTCCCTTTCTTGTCTCTGCCTGCCTATCTGCTGCTCTCCTTGTCATCAGCTTCCAGGTCCACTTGTCTGCCTATCCGTTTTATGCCCATCTCTGGATAGATCTCTAGATTCAGATCCTGACTTGCAAAAGACTCTGCCTCCTTATTAATCTTCAGGGTACCTGCCCCAGGGCCTAGTTCTAGTCCCAATCCCATTTGAACTTGCATTTCAGCTTGCATATACTTGGTTGCAACAACTCAACACCAACACCAACAACACAGCATGGAATTATGATCAAAAAGCCTTTCAGAGCATCTGTCAGAAGTTACAGCCTAGAGAAACAATGCAGACAGACATTAGAGATGCCCCTTTGTTTGACAGCCCTTCCCGCTGGCACTGCCTACTCACAGGGTACCGCAAACCTGCTTTGTGGCACATTTGTGACATCCAGGCCAGCGCTGAGGCCGCAGTGCTGCCGCCGACCGAAGACAGGATTGTGCCGTAATTCCCTTTGGAAGTTCAGAAAGGTTTAAATGACATTATAAGTCTAGTAACTGGCCCTGGCATTCCAGTGATCATCAGGTTGCCCTGAATGAAGAACACAATTCCATTTTACTTATTAAGTGTTCAGAGCACATCAAATGACTTCAAAGAGAAATGAAGTGTGGAAGAAAAATATCCAACAGGTGCCATTACTGCAGCCAGTTTGATAAGAAATTAATAATCATTATAATAATATAATATTGGACATTATACAATGACATCTCACCAATTCTTAAATAGAGTTCAAACTAGCGAGCACCCAAAAAACCCAGTCCAAGCATGCATCTGGTGGACTGTGACACCACTGATAATAATCATACTATTGTTTGGAGACAGTTTTTGAGATAAATGAAAGTGGTTTGAGGGAGGCATTGCCTCTGGTGGTGTACAGATATTTCTTTTTTTCTCCACAGTTTAGTTGTTTGGGGTCAAAGGGCACATTATTATTAAGGGCACATTATAAGGTCTCCTCTACCTTTGATTAAGTTAACTGCAAAACACACACACACACACACACACACACACACACACACACACACACACACACACACACACACACACACACAGAGAGAGAGAGAGAGAGAGAGAGAGAGAGAGAGAGAGAGAGAGAGAGAGAGAGAGAGGAGTGATGGTCTAGCCCACCCTGCTTCTTGTTGTACTGCTTTTCTATTTACGGAGAATGTTTACATGGGCATGGTAATTTTACATGGATGTCAAAAATGCAGCCTGCAGTCCAGACTGGCTCAGTCCATTCTACCACATCAGGATCCTTTATTTTGCTGAAGACGAGACCTGAGATAATGTATGTGGAAACTCCAAAATGCTCTCTAAATGCGAAGCATTTTTACTGCCTTGGATTGCGCAGTGACAGCTAGATGAGACTAACAGCGCAATCCTGTGTAACCTTGCACCCGTGTAACAGCAGATGTACCGGTGTAAGTGCACTTATGCCAGTGTAATTGTACTTACACTGGTGCATCTGCTGTTACACCGGTGCAAGGTTACACAGGATTGCGCTGTACGAAAACATGTATTTAAAAGTGTTCGGAATTTGTGCAGATGAGGTGGGATAATGCAGATAATGCCAAAAAGAGAGAGTCTTGACACAGCTCTTCCTTTCCACTGGGCAGCAAAGGCTACAGCTTGACAAACAAGAGACAATGGAGATGAACTCCTGAAAGGGACAATCTATTCTCCTTGCTCACCAATAGGTGGCAAAATCCAGAGTACATAATCTTTGTTTTTTCTTCTGTCAAAGAGAGGATGAAGGGGAAGTACAGCTGCAAGGAAAAGGAACGCGGAATGGGAAATGCATCAGTATCTGCAGAGATTTTGAATCCGTAACTTGTGCCTTTTTGTAATACTAACCCTTTGTGAATGCACACTGGTTTTGTCACTCTCGTTATTGTACCAGGGAATTTCCTTAATGTAGCAAGTCTAAGGACTAACTGGCCTCCGGGGCTGTATGTCTAAACAATTGATGAGTAATTACTGTGGACCTTTGAGGCAGAGAGCAAAGCAAAGGGGAGGCTATTAGGAGCACTTTATTTGTGATATGAGCTGGAGCAGATTGCTAGTTATTTTTGCTGTAGGGAACGAGCGAAGTACATCACATTTCTTTTGAAGGATAAAAGAAACCGAATGCCTTATACCTTTCATGGGCTTTGCATTTTCATTGCGTCTGTGGCATTTTTCAGACCTAAGAAACAAAGCTGCCAGTATTGCTGCCCTTAGAGACAAGGCCAGCTTACGCACACTCCGCATCAGTCTCTTTTTGTGATGTTCCCCCTTCCTTGAGTATAAGGTAACATAAGATACAAGCCTGTTGTTTGTGGATAGGGTAGTTTTTAGGTAGGCCAATTTGTGTCTTCTTGGTGGTGGAGGTATACAGCTCATCAGACCTCATCATGTTCTTAGCCTGTACAAATTTCTACTAGCCTGCGCTTGAACAGAACAGATTTGCATACAGGAGGGCAACAGTTTTACACATCTAGAATAGCAGACCTTCAGATAGACCTAGAATATCCATTATTAGGTGATCATAATACTGTATTATATACTGTACACACTACTAGTGCATATGCATGCATGCAGGTAAGAGCTGGTTTTGGGCTCCATAGAGAACTTCTTCATATGAAGTGTGAAGGAAGGTGCTAGAATTATTTCATTTTCATTTTTTTACATTTAAAAGGAACAGTTGAGGAAGATGGAGGAGGCGGAGATGAAAGACTTGGGAAACAGAAGGACAAATCTATTCGTAAGTTAGGGGGTTCTACCAAGTCTTGAAAGATTAAATGTCCTGCTTTTTCAAAATATCTTTTTAAATTTGTTTCAATAGTAATTAAATACTAAATTGGAAATGTATATTTCTATACAAAACCAAGAATTACAACCTTTATTACTTATATTTATACAGTTAACATTTCATCTATCTTGTTTTTCAACGACTGGACATAAACAACAGGTGCTAAAACAGTGGGATATGTTAGAGACACCAGAGAATAATATTTCGGAAATTTCATTCATGCAGTATTATGATTTTATTAACAGTTTTGTATCCAAAACCATTTTTGACAAATAAGAGAGATTTGACTGACTGCTCTTAAGGCTTTAATCACAGCCAAACTAATGCACAAGAATAGACATAGGTGGGAGTGACGAAATGAGCCAAAAACGTCCGATCCCCCATTATGGGCTATAAATGGTCTTCTAGAGAAAGGACCATAATGTCAACTTGTCAATAAGGCAGACCAACTAAAACCACAAGTCCCATTGGACAAATTGTGAGTGATATAGCAGGCCACAAAACTTCCCTTATGTTGACATTCCAATACTCGTTCCAGACTCACTGGTTTTCCAGAAAAAAAGGGACCAGAAGACCAAATTCCCAGCAAGGTGGACCAACCACATTCACGAGTCACATTAAACTTGTTGGGAGTCATATAACATCCCCAAATTCCACATTCCAGGAGATTATGGTTGTTGGGAAAATGTTCCAGACTATCAGCGCAATCCTATCCAACTTACACCACCAGTGTAACCAGCGGTGCAGCGAGAATGGGAGGCCCCAGAACAGAAAGGGGATTCAAATCCCCTCCAAATGGGATGTTAGGCATTTAAAAGTCTCCCCTCCAAAGCCTCCCACCCTGCCCTCCCCCGCTGGTTACACCAGTGATGTAAGTTGGATAGGATTCCACTGTATATTACACAAGCAAAACCACAAGCACCATTGCATACACACAGGTAGAATGAGACAGAAGGAGGGTAGGCAGAGGCATCCCTGGATTTTAAGCAATAAGATACGCATATTATAAAAAATAAAGCTTGAGAAGAATGTTTTGGTGTTTATGTATACAATTGCAAAACGTAAAGCTGATGAGAAAAAGGGGGTTAATGGGTCCTTTGAATGCACCATTCTGGTATATTAAAGGATGTTCTTCTTGGGGAACAAATGGAGGTGAGAAGATGGCTCAGCCACCTCTGAATCAGGTGCCTGGTTCAGTGAATCTGTTTAAGATTATTTCATCTACAAGAAAGAAGCACTTCAGAGAGAATATTTTTACTTTTGAAGTTTGCTGTTAACATTTCAAAGCAGCTCAGGATTCTTACTTATTTAACTCGGTCTATTCCTTATGAATTCCCTATATTGCTTGTGTTTTGTTCTATCACCTTTCTCTTTAAAAAGATCCTTCAGGGTGTGCCATTGATCTATGCAAATTTATGTTATGTCATCAAAATACCTTAGTTTAAGATTCTGTGGACAGAGTTTGGGGACTGGAATGGGGAGACCTGAGTTCAGAAACTGCTTGGTCCTAAAGCCTGCATGAAATTGATGACCTTGGACCAGTCAGTCAGTCTGCTTAACCAGGCTGGGGAGTTGTGAGGCTAAAATGAGATACTGTAGCTTCATTTATTTTCAGTCCTTGCGGGTATGATGGGAGGGGATACAGACAAGCTACATCAAAGGGGAAAAATTTACCCACAACAAAATAGCAAGAATGTGTGTGTAGATGTGTTGCCTCCATCTGTGGATTTCTTTACATGCTCAGCTATCCTGGGATAGCAAACCTGCATTGAAATTATTCCAGTCTCTCTTGTGTTTACAAGCTGAAGGGGTAACTAAAAGTTTGGAACACATGTTGATATAGGCTGTTAATTTGCCAACAAGCTTTCTGCTAAATGAAAATCAGGGAGTAGTGATCACTCACAGACCCATCATCAGTCATGGCCAAAACAAAGCTGAAAACATGCCAATGAAAGTACAAAAGGCAAATGTACCAAGTCACAAACATTAGTTCTTATGAACAATATGAGAACAACAATTATGTGATCAAAAGTTCAAAGAATCCTGCTCATGTATGAGACGGAAGGGGAGTTAATGCTTCCCTTTCCAATCATCATCAGCCCTGATAATCCTTGGAAAATGGCATTTTCCTGAAAAGCTACCAACAGTAAAGCCCACTGACATACAATGACAGTAATGGCTGTGGAGTTAATTTGACAGTTCCTTGAAAAATGCGACAAAAATAGTCACATAACCCTTGGGTTTTTCTTCTTCTCCTCAAAATATCCATCATCGCTCTAGTTCAGGTGTCGAGGAGCTGGTATTTAAGGCTCTCTGCAGATTCTCAGAGAACGGCTTTGTGGTTCTGCTCATAACTCAGATCTTCTCCCAAGTCACAGGGCCCAAAAGTCAAGCCAAAGTCAGGAAAATTCTGTTAAGCTGCACTGTCATTAACCAACTGTTTTCTGATGCCAGCTTCAGGGAAGCTTAACTAGTAGATTATTGCATTCTCTGTTGGCATAATTGGCTTTTGGTGGAATTGCTCCTGTCGAGAATTTGACCCAATTGCAATAGTGATTTTTCTAACTCTGAAATGTGAATACCACAGAAAGGCCCAATTATTGTTCCACGTTATTAATCTGCTTGCATGTTAACAGCACTTCGGCAGACTCCTATTTAAAAAAGGCAGTGGGTAATGTCTCAGTGGGGGCACATCTTTATCAAACTCCCTAGCAGATCTATAGACTTTTCAGGAAATAAGTACCAGTGGGAAACACTGGATATATGAATAACTGGGGTGGAAAAAAACTGGGAAACATGTGTAATCCTTGCTGCTGTACCATGTTATGGAGATTGAAAAGTCTTTCCTAGGCTTGATTAGGAGATCTGCCTTTGATTCATGGCTTAAAAGATCACTTCTAATACCCTGATAGAGCTTGCCTGAGAGTTCATAGCCAATGTGGCACTAAGCCCAAGCCTGAGCATCTCTGATATCTGAACTAGCATTTGGTGACCAGAGTTAAGCTTTTCTTGGGTGTAATGCAGAATGTCCCCATTCCGTCTTTATCAAGCAACGGTTACTGGTGTGTGTGTGTGTGTGTGTGTGTGTGTGTGTGTGTGTGTGTGTGTGTGTGTGTGTGTTTGCGCTTCTGAGCTTCTCATGGACATCCAGCTGTTCACTGCTGGTACTTGAGGACACTATCTAATCTAGCTGGGCTCTTATTATGTATGTTTTAAAAAATTAATTGGCTGGGGGGGGGAGTCTCACACTTCCTTTCACTCTGTCACACATACCCACGCACACCAATGTATCTTCCCATTTCCCCTTTATTATAAATATTAAATATCTTTTTTGAAGCTTTCAGTATCAGAAGCTTTAGGAAAATAACCCATTATGTGATTACATGATGGGAGGGTGAAAATCAATCAGCACCACTGCGTAGTCTAATCACCCTGGAAATGGGTTGGTATTAAGCCTGCTAAATAATTTAAGACTACATGGCTACATAACTAATGACATTTTCATACCAAGGGTCTGGAAAGAATAAGATGGGCAAAATAAGATGATGAAAGGAGGGAAAACGATGCTGAACATACATTGCTTGGCTTTGGGCCTGACATACTGTAAAACAAGACAGTATCACTTTCTACCTGTTTAGAGCCTATGTAGTATAGTGAATATTACATTAGATTTGGACTGGAGAGGTTTGGACTCAGATCCTTAATCTGTGGAACTCCTTGCCACAGGATGTTGTGGTATTACCTGGCCTAGAAGCCTTTAAAAGGGAATTGGACAAATTTATGGAGGAAAGGTCCATCATAGGTTACAAGTCAGGATGACTGTATACAGCCTCCAGGTTTTAGAGGTAGCCCGTCACTGAGTGCCAGATACAGGTTATCTTGTTGTCTTGTGTGCACCCAGAGGCATCTGGTGGCAACTGTGTGATACAGGAAGCTGGACTAGATGGGTCCTTGTCCTGATACAGCAGGGCTCTTCTTATGTTCTTATGTTGCTGTCCTTTTGGCATCAGGTGAATGCCAAACAGTTGAGTTTTTATTCTCCCAGATCTTTTAGTATTTTCATTGTGCTGCTGTTTTAACTGCTGAACACTGTTGTTTTGGTTGCTCATGCTTTTACCTGTGGATTACAGGCCGAGAAATTTGTTGAAAGACAGTATATAAATTCCTTAAATAAATAAATAAATAAATAATATAAATGCAATAAATAAACAAACAAACGCTTGCCTCCAAAGTGGATTACTGGATCAGAGCACCCAAGCTGAAAGCCTCTAGAATGAATCGTATTCTCTCTTCCCCCTGATTATAGAATAAGAGACATCTGCAGATGGATTTTTTTCCTGTACCATTTTAAACTGTTCGTGCCATTTCTAATAGTTTATTTTGCCATCTAGCTTATTTTCATTTATTTAGCTTAAGGTAAAAGTGACCCCTGACAATTAAGTGCAGTCGTGTCCGACTCTAGGGTGTGGTGCTCATCCCCATTTCAAAGCCGAAGAGCCAAAGACACCTCCATGGTCATGTGGCCGGCATGACTCTCCTTGCCACAGCGCGTAGCATGCGGCTGGAACACGGAGTGCTGTTTACCTTCCCGCAAGTGGTACCTATTTATCTACTCGCATTAACATGCTTTGAAACTGCTAGGTTGGCAGGAGCTCACCCTGTCGCGGATTCGAACTGCCGACCTTTCGATTGACAACTCATGGTTCAGTGGTTTAACCCATTTGTATCAGGCTTATTTAACTTAGCCTGATACAAATGAGCAATGGATTATCTTTGCCCAGAGGGAGAAGTCACAGCCCAGCCAGCATCCATTCTTTTTTTTATTAATAATCATTTAGCATGTATTAAGTGTCAAACCTGTGCTGGGTGAGGTGTGTGTTTTTTTTAAATAAAAATATATTGTTCTAGAAGAAACCATTTACCTTGCTAGTTGAGGATATAGACATGAAGATACTGTACAGTTACATGCTACTTCCATGATGAGGAGTTCCAGGGGCTTCATTTTATTTATCATCATCATCATCATCATCATCATCATCATCATGATATTATTATTATTATTATTATTATTATTATTATTATTATTATTATTATTATTATAATAATAAATGATGGCTTTCATCTATGATGCCGGAATACCTTGAGTTTACTTCCTTCAGAGGAGAGAGAGCCTGTTGCAATACAAATCACTTATGGTGATTTATGACATTATTATTATTATTATTATTATTATTATTATTATTATTATTATTATTATTATTATTATTATTATTATTATTAGTATGGACATAAGAACATAAGAACATAAGAAGAGCCCTGCTGGATCAGGCCAATGGCCCATCTAGTCCATCTTCCTGCATCACACAGTGGCCCCACCAGATGCCTCAGGGAGCACAAGACAACAAGATACTTGTATCCTGTCGCCATTCCCTTGCATCTGGCACAAGAAAACCTACTCCTACAACCAGGAGGTTGCTTATCCCCATCATGACTTGTAAGCTGTGATGGAATTTTCCTCCATAAATCTGTCCAATCCCCTTTTAAAGGCATCCAGGCCAGGTGCCATCACCACCTTCTGTGGCAAGGAGTTCCACAAACCAATTGCACACTGGGTAAAGAAATATTTTCTTTTGTCTGTTTTAATCCTCCCTCCACTCAATTTGAGTGGATGTCCCCTTGTTCTAGTGTTGTGTGAGAGGGAAAAGAACTTCTCTCTATCCACTCTCTCCATCCCATGCATAATTTTATACGTCTCAATCATGTCCCCCCTCAACCGCCTTTTTTCTAGACTGAAAAGCCCCAAACGCTGTAGCCTTTCCTCATAAGGGAGATGCCCCAGCCCACTAATCATTTTGGTCGCTCTCTTCTGCACCTTTTCCAGTTCCACTATATCCTTTTTGAGATGCGGCGACCAGAACTGGACGCAATACTCCAGATGCGGCCATACCATCGATTTGTACAATGGCATAATAATATTGGCCGTCTTATTCTCAATCCCTTTTTTAATGATCCCAAGCATGGAATTGGCCTTCTTCACAGCCGCCGCACACTGGGTCGACACTTTCATCGACCTGTCCACCAGTACCCCAAGATCTCTCTCCTGATCCATCACAGACAACTCAGAACCCATGAGCGTGTATGTGAAGTTTTGATTTCTTGCCCCAATGTGCATCAATTTACACTTACTTACATTGAAGCGTATCTGCCATTTTGCTGCCCGTTCTCCCAGTTTGGAGAGATCCTTCTGGAGCTCTTCACAATCCCTGCTGGTCTTCACCACCCGGAAAAGTTTAGTGTTGTCCGCAAACTTGGCCACCTTGCTGCTTATCCCCAACTCCAGGTCATTTATGAACAAGTTGAAAAGCACCGGTCCCAAGACCGATCCTTGGGGCACACCGCTTTTCACCTCTCACCATTGTGAAAATTGCCCATTGACACCCACTCTCTGTTTCCTAGTCTTCAATCAGTTCCTAATCCATAGGAGGACCTGCCCCCTTATTCCCTGACTATTGAGTTTTTTTCAGGAGCCTTTGATGAGGAGGCTTTCTTCCCTCCCTCCCTCCCTCCCTCCCATTATTATTATTGTTATTGTTGTTGTTGTTGTTGTTGTTGTTGTTGTTGTTGTTATTATTATTATTATTATTATTATTATTATTATTATACATCACAGCCTGTGCTGGGCTGGTTATATTCTGCAATTTGGGATCTAGCCAAGATCCTGGGAATCGCAGATATATCTTTGTATGTTGTTTTCTGGAGCTGAGCTGGTGTAATTTGCTCAAGGCCAAGAATGTCGAGATGTTTCTTCAGACTTCTAGGCACGGCTCCAAGGGCTCCAATGACAATTGGCATAATATTGACCCAGTGGCGGAGCACGGACCCCCCCCCCCCCGCGCGCGCCGGAAGTGATGTCGCCGCTGTAGCTGTTTTAGACCATACCGAAGCTCAGGGTGGCCGGGAGGGCCAAACCTGCCACCACTGCTCCTTGCTCGCGCTGCCCCATGGCGTGATTTGCGCCGCCGCCGGCTGCCCTGACACCTCCCACCCCCCTGCCGCCCAGGGGCCAATCCCGCTGCCTGGGGGCCCACCGCCCCATCGCTCCCCCGTACGACGCCTCTGTATTGACCTTCTTCTCCCAGAGACACCCAATAAGCAAGTTCTACCTGATGTCTTGTGATCTTCTCATGTTCGTTATCGTCAATTCTACTGTCAGCTGGGATTGCAATATCAATGACCCAAAGTTGATTTTTCTTTTTGTCAACTACTGTTATATCTGGCGTATTGTGTTCTAGATGTTTATCTGTTTGTAATCTGAATTCCGAAAGAATCTTTGCTTAGTTGCTCTCAGTTGTTGTTGTTGTTGGTTGTTAAGAATATTTATATACCGCTTTTTCAACAAGACATAATGCTTATGGTGTTTGGTTTAGTTTATTTAAGTATACAGAGAGAACACCAGTCTACTATCTCACATCAGATCCCCAGAGAGACTTGATGTGAGGTCTGGGGGATCTGCTGCTGTCCTAGCTGCCCTCCTCAGTTTTTAACTCTCCCCCCCCCCGTCTCTCAGTCAGTCCTTTCCTCAAAACTGCCTATCTTAAGTTGCTTCATTTCTTCCCTCCCTCCCATAAATCTACATTACATCAGACCCTATCATTAGCTTGGGGAAGGGTCATCCTCTTCTTCTCCAAGCTCTAAAGAATTTTCACACTCCAGAATGATCTCTGCACCGAAAGCATTCCATTAATAGCCCAATTCTACCTAATTTTCTGTGATTTTCTGCCCAGTGATCCCAGTGCAGGCAACATTGGACACTGAGCAGAAAATGGGAAAGCAGAAAACCTGGTGAGAAGTGAACTTTCATTGATTCACCCTAACCCTTACCCTGGGTAAAGCCCCAGCCCCTGCTACGGATCTCCTCAGACCTGTGTCCAATTTTTGGCAGTGCAAATCCGGGAGCCCTGTGCAGGGAAAACTGGCCAGGGAAGGGAGATAGGATTCGGTGCACACCAGCGTCACCGATCCTGCCCCCTCCTGGGTCCGCCCACCCCGCTCCATTGCACCCCTGCCATGCCCTCCCCCACCCTATACCGCTTGTCCTGGGCTGCACACTGTGTGGATCTCCTCTTTACGGCAGTGTTTGTGACAAGTTCGGGCTGGCCCAGGACATGCTGCATTGGCCCGGGGTGTGTGTGTGTGTGTTAGGATTGTGTCCTAAGGAGCATCTACCAACCACTAAGGAACATTAACTAAGCATTCTATTCTGGGCTATTAGCCAGACATCTACCTAACAAAAGCAATGGCCAGCCAGCAGCCATTACAATATATCAATTTAAGCATTCATGACTATAAGTTTCAGCATCAGAGCAACAAAACAAGACAAATAACTTTTTATACCTATGCCATAAAAATGTTTAAAATAACAATTCTAAGACACTATCTTTCCCTTTTTCCATGCAACTCTGTATTATGGAGATCTATTTTCTCCAACTGAGGAAAAAAGGAATACACTAACACCAAAAACCATCTCAACTCACAGATCTCTCCTGAACACAAAATCAATTTGCAGTGATACTGTCCTGAAAAAGATAGACCTTACTGGTAGCAACATCACACAGATTGAAATTAAACTTCCATTTAAGTGTGCCATTTTAAGCACACTTACCTGGGAGTCCATCCCATTGAACTCAGTGCACTGAGCACTGCACAGGACCAAATATAGCACAAGTGAAAAGTAACTTTAAAGTGATTGGAAACAAATGTAGGTTAGCATGACTTTTGTGACATTGTCAATGCTAGCACAGGATTTACCATAAAGATGTACCTCTTCAGTTCTCCCTCCAAAAGCTGCCTTTTATCTGTTACCAGATCATCAGTAACCATTACCCACCCATGGTTTTGATAACTTTTCAAAAAGAGAAAGTAGGGATTTTCAGGTTAGAAGAGATATATTTAAATTAAAATTTGGCACATGTTCAAATATTCTAAAACTACAACTGGGGGAGGATTGGGCTTGATGACAGTGAGCTGCTGTCCACAAATTAATAAAGATGCCTCTTGCACAATTCCTATTAATTTCAGCGACTCATGCAGGGTGCACAAATGCACAGGTTTGTATATATCAGGTATGTTTTCTGTTCTCTTTGAAACTGAGCTTAGCATTCAGCCATTATTGAGCTGTGTTGGTTCCCCCTCCCATTTTGGATGATGCAGGTTGTCTCTGCTTCATCTCAATAAAGTGATCAGCAAATTCGTAATTGCTCCTCCTCTCTACTAATTGCATCCCTGAGATCAAACACTCTGGTCCTTCACTTATTTCTTTCGCTGCGAGAGGACCCGGCAGTCTCCATTTGATTATGTGCTTGATTTCTTTAATTGCTGTACGGGTTCCAATAAAACCTGAGTGCTCCTTGGAAATGGAGTAGCAAAAAAACGCAGCCAGGGAGAATTTGGAAATAAAATAACATGTGGAATCCTGACAAAGGGACATTACTTTTTTTTCTGAAGCCAGGCTGATGGTGAAATTGTATGTGGAGTCTCCACACAAAAAGCTGTTTTCGTACAAGGTAGTGCTACGTTGCACGACTTCTAGCCCACCGTCCTGAGCCCAGGCCATGAGCCATGTATTATGGCCTGCTAGGTGCTTGGCATCCTCTGTTTTTTCAGTGTAAGGCAGCAGTAAGGAAATGAGTTTTATCAGGGGCTGTAAAGTGTGTGTGTGTTTTTGTGTGTGTGACAGAGAGGGGGTGTAGTTGGGGTAAATCCTGTGAAATCTGACTGCCACGCATGTCTCAAGTTTCCTGCACCAGACCATTCCTGGCTCCATTCTGCAGCCTTGCTAGTGCATCCTTCCAACGTCTGCCAAATGGCCTTGCTTGGATTACAACAAAGGCTAAGATGAGCAGGGACTGTGTGTCCGCAGTATGGTTGTGGTCCAGAGTTGTATTTTTAAGACTTGCATAGGAAGTTGGAATTATACTCAAAGACACAATATTTATGGGATTTCCAGCCATGTAATTTCAGCTCTTAGAATGAAGAAGTAAAGATTCTTTACTTCTTCATTCTAAGAGCTGAAATTACATGGCTGGAAATCCCATAAATATTGTGTCTTTGAGTATAATAACAAGCCATGAAAACTTGCATGTATATTTAAGAAGTTGGAATTGTTTTTGGTTTCTGGAAAGTTGGAATTTTGTTCCTGGCACAGGGCTGTAGGTGCTGCAGTTATGATAGAAGCGATGCCTTATGAAACATCATGACCTTGCTGATTCCAAACCTTTTGACATTACAATGAAGATAAACTTTTCATTTGTTCCTTAATGCTATATCACTGATCTGTAGGTGATTAGCAGTCCTAGTATTATGGCAACTAGTTTTGCATTAAACATTGTAGATATATGTAAAAATGTCCTTAGACACCTTATCCTAGAATCGCAGGTCAGGGGGTCCTTGATCTACTGCAGAAATAGCCAGTCTTTTGGGTAAACCTGCCATGTCCAATCCAAAGTGCCTTACATAAATTTGTTGTTGTTGCATATACTGATCACCACATAAGACTTTGAAACAACTTGAGGATTCTCTGTTAGCAACTTGGAATCAATGCCAGCCCAATGGTTTCTTCTTTGCGGACAAGTTCATATCCCAACTAACATTGAAGCTCGAAGCGCTGGTGGAACAAGTGTTCGGCCTGCGCTACCTGCCTTATGGCAGTTGTAAAACCGCTTCTGGCAGCATGTGAAGTAGCGCACTACACTACTGGAGCACTGGCAGAAAGGCTGGACTCTTCCTGTGTGTGTTGGGGGCTCACGGGCTACCTGCCAACATAGATAAGACAACAGGGGAGAAGGGATGGGATTGGGGGAGGTGGAACAGAAGTGGAGGAGGGCAGAACAAGGCAGTGATGGGGGCAGGGGAAGGGTGGATTTGCTCGAGAATCCTGCGGTGTGGATTCACGCGGACCTGCACCAATGAATTTGCTAGCGCGGGACTGAGTAGATCATTCCATGCTGCAGATTCTTACCCCCAGGTAATGGAATGAATGTTCCCTTATCCAGAGGTGACCTCCACAACTGCCACCCCATGGGATATAGTGGTAGCCATTTTGGCATCGCTGCATTTGCGGGGAGGGGGATGGATAGGTTTGGGCTCTTAGTTGATGTTGAAAAGTGTACTGCTAAAACACTGGACTTTGGATTTTAATAGATTTCTGTCTGTCTTGTTGAATCGGAAAGAAACGAAAGACACAAGTGGATTTTATATTTGTTTTTATTCAAGTCTGTTTTACTATACATGGCTATGGTACCCGTAATAATTAAATCTTTGAAAATGTACTGCTTTCCTTTTCAATACGCCCTGGTCAACTGGTCAACAGCTTGTATCAGGAGAATCACTGAGAGAAGAACTATACAATTCTGGAAATCATATTATTCACTTTCCATCAATCAGTGGATGGAACACCTCTCAAATGTAGCAATTCATGAATGCATAATGTATAAGAAAATAAATCATATTTGGAGCTTAAGTGTCAAGACATGTTAACTCTCAACCCTCTTTTCTGTCTCTGCAAAAGGGAAGAACAAAAGTTAATTCAGAAATATGACATTGCCATATCTGTTTCTTTAGCCCTCACTCTTGCCTCCTTTTCATTATTAATACAGCATGCAATATCCATATGCTATGATAACAGGTAATGTGGGTCCTACATCCTTGTGACGTATACACAAAATGCTAATCCTGTAGTTTTGCTTAGCGTTTGCATCATATAATAGAGCATAAAATACCTTGAGCATCAATTTAAAAAGAAACTCAAAAGTGCCATTCCAAGTGGGCACTACTACTACGTATATTCGCAGTGTGTCCTGTATGCACAGACCAGCATTTCTTGGTGGGGTTTTGCCTCTGGTCTGCTGAGCTGCACCGCATGCATACTGGCCTTACTTCATGGCCAGGGCTCCTTATGCCAGGACTATCACACATCTCTCCCGCCTGTGCAGTTTTGTGATGCCTGTGCTACAGATTGGATCCTCATGAACTGCTGAATGGGAAAGCAACAGCTTCCGCACAACATGACACTTTCCTACCCACAGCCATGGGGCATCATCCCATAGCTCTGTTAGTGTTGTGAGAATGCGCTTTGAAGTGCGGGGGGGGGAGGGATGAGCGGTGCTGGGGAAGCAAAGGCTGCTTGATTGCAAGATGGGCTTAGCGCTTTGAACACTCATTAGAGCTGAGGAGGGCCAAGAGCTGGCAGGACATTTGCCTGTATATCATTACTAAGCAAAAATATAATGATTCGCAGATGCCATCCACAGATGCTTCAGTCCTCCACTGCCAACTCCTGTAGTTCTGCACAAATAGAACCTGCAGAAAGACCTAGATAGACTCCGAGACCTAATAAAACACGTATTTTACTAGCTGCCAAATTAAACTTCATGACCTTGCTGGTTCCAAACCTTTTGTCATTTATAACAAAGATCTACTTTTCATCTGCAAAAGTGCAAAAATCCTCTGCTCTGTCTAAAATGCAGGCTTGAGAGTGCTTTGTGATGTTTGCTAATCCTGAGGAAGAGATGGCTGACATCACAGCCCACTGTGAATTCCATCACTTGCTGTTCCAGGTGTTTAAAATGGCACTCGGGAAACCCAGAAGTGATTCCATTATCCATCTCTCTAGTATGGAAAATGCAGTGACATTAATTCTTGCTTGCACATTAGAATTCTCAAGAAAATAGCAAGGAGGATTTCCAGGTTAAGGGATGGTTTATCTGCCACCTGGGTGGTAGGCTGCCTGCCTTGTTCTAGGTACGGCTGCATGTTACATCTGTAATAATTAAAAAGGGAAACTGCGCAGGATTGGTAGGGATTTTAATTTTTTTTTAAAGATTTTCACTGCCAAATTTCTTCCCAGATTTGGAATGTTGAATTACCTGTTCTTGTTTCCAAAGTGTAACTGTTGTACAGTATTAGGTACTCATGATTGGTCTGTTGTTTCCAAAATGTTTATGTTGTATGTACAGCTAGCTGCTGCTTTCTTTACATTTCCGCCAGCCGCCTTGGGTCCCTTCAGGGAGAAAGGCAGGATAAAAATACTGTAAATAAATAAATAAATTTCTTCCCTCTGTGTTACTGGTGTTCACATTAATGAAACATGACCAAAAAAAGCAATCTTCATATTGCAAAAAACCTGTTCTCTACTGCTTCTGTTTAGGACTGATTTAGGACTGTTCTGTGTTTAGATTTTTTAACTTCTGAGGATGCCACAAATACTGGTAGTGAAACGTAAAGAACCGTAGACATTTTAACCGTGTGTTAACATTTTAAATATATTTAATTAAATGACGGAGATTAACGAAACAACTTTAAGTGAGGTCTTGCTGTACTGCATCTTTATTAATTTTGGTGTGAAGATGTAAAAAAATGCTGGTATTCTTGGCATTGCATCAATAGTTCAGCCACAATTTACGCTACCCGGGGAGAGCTTACAAACGTCTTCTCATGGCCATGTTTACCCTGGTGTAAAGGCAAATGACAATACTTCAATACCAACACAAAATTTAAGATACCAGTAACTTAAAAAAAAAAATTGATGATACAACCCCCCCCAAGTGTAGGCTTACCAGATCTCCAACCAGGACAGAGTGCTAGACATTTAGGATAAGGTATGTGAGCAGGTGTAGCTTGTTAAACCTTAGAGCACAATCCTAGGCATGTCTACTCAGAAGCAAGCCTCATTGTACATAAGAACATAAGAACATAAGAAGAGCCCTGCTGGATCAGGCCAAAAGCCCATCTAGTCCAGCTTCCTGTGTCACACAGTGGCCCCACCAGATGCCTCAGGGAGCACACAAGACAACAAGATACCTGTGTCCAGTCGCCACTCCCTTGCACCTGGCACAGAGAAAACCCACTTCTAAAACCAGGAGGTTGCTTATGGCTTGTAACCTGTGATGGTCTTTTCCTCCATGAATCTGTCCAAACCCCTTTTAAAGGCATCTAGGCCAGATGCCATCACCACATCCTGTGGCAAGGAGTTCCACAGATGAATTACACGCTGGGTAAAGAAATATTTTCTTTTGTCTGTTCTAACTCTCCCTCCACTCAATTTTAGTGCATGTCCCCTGGTTCTGGTGTTGTGTGAGAGGGAGAAGAATTTCCCTCTATCCACTCACTCCATCCCATGCATAATTTTATAAGTCTCAATCATGTCCCCCCTCAGGCGCCTTTTTTCTAGTCTGAAAAGCCCCAGACGCTGTAGCCTTTCCTCGTAAGGGAGGTGCTCCAGCCCACGAATCATTCTGGTCGCTCTTTTCTGCACCTTTTCCAATTCAACTATATCCTTTTTGAGGTGTGGTGACCAGAACTGGACACAATACTCCAGATGTGGCCTTACTATCGATTTGTACAAGGGCAGAATGATATTGGCCGTTTTATTCTCAATCCCCTTTTTAATGATCCCGAGCATGGAATTGGCCTTCTTCACAGCCGCCGCACACTGGGGACACTTTCATCGACCTGTCCACCAGCACCCCAAGATCTCTCTCTTGATCCGTCACAGACAACTCAGAACCCATTAGCTTATATGTGAAATTTTGGTTTCTTGCCCCAATGTGCATCACTTTGCACTTACTTACATTGAAGCGCATCTGCCATTTTGCTGCCCATTCTCCCAGTTCGGAGAGGTCCTTCTGGAGCTCTTCACAATCCCTGCTGGTCTTGACCACCCGGAAAAGTTTAGTGTCATCTGCAAACTTGGCCACCACACTGCCTATCCCCAACTCCAGGTCATTTATGAATAAGTTGAAAAGCACCGGTCCCAAGACCGATCCTTGGGGCACACCGCTCTTCACCTCTCGCCATTGTGAAAATTGCCCATTGACTCCCACTCGCTGTTTCCTGGTCTTCAACCAGTTCCTAATCCACAAGAGGACCTGCCCTCTTATTCCCTGACTGTGGAGTTTTCTCAGGAGCCTTTCATGAGGGACCGTGTCAAACGCCTTCTGAAAATCCAGATATATAATATCCACAGGTTCGCTCGCATCCACATGCCTGTTGACCTTTTCAAAAAATTCTAACACGTTTGTGAGGCAAGACTTCCCCTTGAAGAAGCCATGCTGACTCTCCCTCAGCAGAGCTTGTTCTTCTATGTATTTTAAGATTTTATCCTTAATGAGACTTTCCACCATCTTCCCTGGAACAGATGTTAGGCTGACCGGCCTGTAGTTTCCCTGGTCCCCCCTCCTTCCTTTTTTAAAGATTGGCGTGACATTAGCTATCCTCCAATCCTCTGGCACAGTGGCCGTTTTAAGGGACAAGTTGCATATTTGGGTCAAGTGGTCAGCAACTTCATTCTTTTATATATATATATATATATATATATATATATATATATATATATATATATATATATATATATATATATATATATATATATATATTAAAACATAAAAACAATACATATTTCATAAAGTTATAGCAAGCGCAAAGCAATACATCCTACTAGCATACTGTTCTCTATTTTCTACATATAATTTCCAACTAAGCCAAAACAACACCCACAATCTATTCATTAAATCCGCATATCATCACATCATTCCTCTCTCTCTCTCTTAAAAAGTCAATAAATGGTTTCCAATTATTCACGAAAAAGTTAACTGACTTTTCCTTAATTAAAATTGTAAGTTTATCCATTTCAGCATAGTCCAAAACTTTCAGCCACCAATCTTCATTCTTGAGTTCCTTCAGCAACTTCATTCTTGAGTTCCTTCAGAACTCTTGGGTGAATGCCATCCGGGCCTGGTGATTTATTGATCTTTATTTTGTCAATTAAGTCTGAGATGTCTTCTCTTTTAACCTCTATTTGACTTAATTCTTTAGTCAGGGGAGAACGTTCCGGCAGCGGTATTTGCCCGAGGTCTTCTGCCATGAAGACAGATGCAAAGAACTCATTTAATTTCTCTGCAGTCTCCAAGTCCCCTTTTATCACCCAACCGTTTCCCTGGCAGGTTTCCTGCTTCTAACATATTTGAAGAAACTTTTATTATTCCCTTTTATGTTGCCTGCCATACGTTCCTCAAAGTCTTTCTTGGCCTCCCGTATCATCTTTTTACATTTCTTTTGCCACAATTTGTGCTCCTGTTTATTTTCCTCACTAGGGCAAGACTTCCATTTACGGAAGGAAGCTTCCTTGCCTTTTATAGCCTCCTTAACTGTGCTTGTTAGCCATGCCGGCACCCTCCTGGACTTGGTCGAGCCCTTCCTCCTTTGTGGGATACACTCCCGCTGGGCCTCTATGACTGTTGTTTTAAACAGCCTCCATGCACTCTGGAGCGATTGGACTCTTTTTACCTTCCCTTTCAGCTTTTTTTTAACTAGTCTCCTCATTTTGGGGAAGTCAGCCCTTCGGAAGTCAAGGGTTTTCGTGTCCGATTTGCTCGGCACTCTCCCTCCGACATGCATGGCGAAACAGATCGCAGCATGGTCACTATTCCCCAACGGTTCAGTAACATTTACCTCCCTGACCAGGTCTTGAGTGCCACACAATGTCAAGTCCAGAGTCACCTGTCCTCTGGTCGGTTCCGTGACAAGCTGCTCTAAGGCACAGTCATTTAACATATCCAGAAATCCAGTCTCTCTTTCATGACCTGAGCATGAATTGACCCAGTCGATGTGAGGATAATTGAAGTCCCCCATGACTACAACCCTGTCTCTCATTGACACCTCCCTGATTTGCTTCCTCATTTCAAGATCCCCTTCAGGTTTTTGATCTGGAGGATGGTAGCATGCCCCTACTATTACATCACTCTTTGAGCCTGGTAATCTAACCCACAGTGATTCTATGGAGGAGTCAGATCCCCCCTCCAGCTCTACTCTGGTGGATTCTACCCCCTCTTTGACATAGATGGCCACCCCACCTCCAACACGCCCCTCTCTGTCCCTCCTATAGAGTTTATATCCTGGAATTGCAGTATCCCACTGGTTCTCCGCATTCCACCAGGTTTCTGTTATACCTACTATGTCAATGTTTTCCCTAGCCACCAAACATTCCAGTTCTCCCATCTTTGCCCATAGACTTCAGGCATTTGCATAAAAGCACTTATATACCTGGTCCCCCAGCACTTATATACCTGGTCCCCCAGCACTTATATACCTGGTCCCCATTGTGTTCAGTGGGGCTTGCTTCCGAGTAGACATGCCTAGGATTGTGCTCTAAGGTTTAACAAGCTGCACCTGCCCACATTCCTTCTCCTAAAGGTCTAGCACTCTGTCCCAGTTGGAGATCTGGTAAACCTATCCAAGTGTACCATTGGAATCAGCGCCTCTGAGAAACATTTTAAAATAAACACAAACCATTTTTGTGTTACACAGTGACGTGTTATAACCTACTCTGAGAGCTTTGCTGACGAGCATGTACTAAAAATATCAAAAATAAAATAAAGTAATAAATAAAAAATAATGGAAACCCAGCATAGTTCCAACCATTTCTAAAAAACAAACAAACCACAAGTTGGAAACCTTCTTCAGGGTGTGGATGCCAACTCAGCCTTCAGTTGGTGCTTTGGTTATGATTGGTTTTGAGGCTGCATGTGTTGGTGGTGAGAAAAAGACAAATTAATGCTGGTTAGTTTGTTTTTTAAAAAAGCACAAGATGAAAGAAAAATGTGTGTGTGGGGGGTATTCTGACGTTCGCTGCTGGAATCTTGGTCTCCAGCCAATAGCAACTGCGCGTGCCATTCTTTCAAAGGAAGGGGTGTCTGTTAGAAGCCTCCCCCCAGGGCCTCTGTTTCTCTTTGAACATTTCAAGGCCATACAACCTCCTTGTCTACTGTAACTCACATACTTTGGCTTCTGATATCCTATTTTGGGGATAGGGCTCTTCTCTCTTTTGTTTAACATTTTCCTAAAGGTTTGTTTTCCCTGTTTTTAAAGCTTCATCTTTTAGCAGCTGCTTAAAAAGAAAAGAAAATCCATTTATTCTAATCGTCTGGAGAAAAGGAAGCATGGCACGCCTTTAATGATACTTGAACAGATGTGGAGGTCTATTATACTTTGTTATATGCTGACAGAGGAATAAAACTAGTGGAAGAGAAAGAAGAGCGAATCACCCAAAACAAACAATAATTTTTAAAAGTGTAGTAGAATGTTTATTTCCACATCTTGAAATCTTTGCCTGCTATTTTGTGGCTAAAGTCATAGGAGCCAGTGTGGACCTTTTTTTCTGGTCACTTGGCAGCTCTCAACTGAACCATTCATATTTGTCTACAATGTATCTGTAGGTAAAATTTGGGAATACCCTAGGAATTACCCCATGCCAATAAATGTAATTAATGTGATTATTTTTTTTCACTTCCATTGAAATGTCATTGATGTTTGTTGGGGAACCATACAGGATTTAGGAGCGACACTAGATTCTTGGACCGGGACACACACTCAGGTTTCAGACAGGTGGAAGGGATTAAACAACATCCAGATTTCCTTTTCTTAGGAGCCCAGCCCAGCTTCCAGGCACTCTGCTTATGCAGTGTCTTTCCAGGAGGGCAGCTGGATCAGGGCCTTTGCTACCCTGGGGAAAAAAATATGTCGTCGTCCCCTTGTATCTTATCATACACTGTACAGCATTAACATGGCTATTGCTTCTTATTTTCATTCTTAGTGTCTGGCACCTCTTTGCTTTCTTCCCCTTACCATTTTCTCCCTGTTTCAGGCAAGTAGTTCCAGGCATTTGTGTTGCTGAGGCATGCACCCTTGGACACACGGACACACACACACACACACACACACACACACACACACACACACACACACACACACACACACACACACAATTGCCTCTATGGTTGGACTGGCCTTGCTTTGCAGAACTGAGGATTCTCAAAACTGCACCCATGCAAGGTTACATGAACATCGGCTCAGCCACTCCTTAGACACTCATCTGGCCGACTTCATTGTGAGGTCTCGAGAGTCAGCAATGCAAACAAGCCAGATGTCCCTTTTTGCTGCTGTCTGGCAGTTGTGGTGAATTAGGGCAGCTATGGTTTATCCGCGAGAACAAGGAGGAAAAAATGGAAAAGATCTTTCTAGCTCATTGAAAGGAACACAGAGGATTTGTTTTGCTTGATGAGTGAAGTTGTATGTTGAAACAGCAAGCATAATGGCATTTGCCAGCTGGCCCACAATTGCTCATTTAACAACTGTCTTAACTCGGAATGTGACTTGAAATGACTATGTTAAATATACAGCTGGGAAATGGGTGGTGTTTTGCTTTTTTCTAATCCAATATAGTTTGGGGGTTTCGCCATATGTCTAGTAGGAAATGGTTCTGTGCTGGTCACTGAAGGAAAGGGAACAGAAGTGCTTGGAAACTCCACTCTGGCAAGTTCTTTAAACATACCAAAAGCAGTAGGTGACACAAGTTATTCAGCACCTCCGCAGTCTAGAGACGACCGGATTACTCTAGTCCGACAAGAAGGGACTCCGAGGAGGCAAAAGAAACAAACCAGCCCACCATCAGTCAACACCGCAAGGGGAGACTGCAAGTAACAGTGCTAAGGCATACTGCAGCACCATTCAGTTACTATAGTAATAATAGCCAGAGATTCCAGAGCTTGAATTGCGAGCCTGAGGCTGGGCCCTGTTCTAGTAGGCTACCATAGATTGCATGATCTCAGCCTGAAAGCATTCCACAGGCACAGAAGAGAACAGGGACCTGCAGCATCACTCCCTGCTATTGTCAGGTAGTATGGTGCCTCTGGCTAGGCTTGGCATCAACAGTGAGAGGAACCTGATATTCTTCCCTTGTCTGGTCAAAAGAGCAGTCAGTGACATAGGAAGTGATGGGGTGGTGGGGCGGTCCACCCCCGGGCAGCAAGTGGGGGGGTTGACAAAGCGGTTGGTGGGGGGGTTAATCGCGCCGCGGAGATGGCTGAAAAATGTACACGCTGCACGGTGGATTGGCCCGCACTGTCAAAACCAGCAAAAAACAGCAGGGGGTGTTTTTGCTGCGACGCGGCGGGGGTGTGGCTTCTGCCGTTCCACACGGGGGGCAACGGAGAGGCTAACTATGCCTCTGAGAGCAGTACCTTCATTCTGCTGTATTTTAGGCCCCATCTTCTGCCTCAAATACAATAATAAAGGCCCCATCTTCCACCTCAAATAAGAGACCAGTCTGAGAGACTCTGTCCAATACTGTCTTTAGGTCTGCAGTCAGTTGTGGAGCTCTATTCAGGGGCAAAAAATGTCTGTATAGCTGTTCTTATCTTGGCACTGCAGCACTTGGTAGTGTAAAATTATCTTTTAGGGGGTCCTAAAAGGATTGGTTGGGAAACACCAGAGATATATTCAGTTGAATGCATGATCCATTTGAGGTATTGATTGAATAAGAAATATATGACCAAACAACAAGAATCTGGAGATTGCCTTCCTGTGATTTACTGATAGACCTTTGATGTTGAGACACATATTAAATAGATATTTGTCAGTGTTGCTGACACGGATTTGATCTGATGTGATAATACCAGCTGTACTTCTTTTTCCAATAGAGAGGTGTAGGGTTGCTGATTGGACTTTTTATGTCCTTCCTCAAGGAAAATGCTGTGAAGTCTGAAGAAGTCTAGCCCTGTCCTATCCTTGCATTAAGCTGCTGGATTTCAAATCAGCCAGCATAATGCCAGGGGCACCATTGTTGAGCCACTCTGCCATTCTGCGGCTTGCTGCCAATGGCACAGCAGCTGGTAAGGCCTATGCTGGCAGCAGCGAGCTACAGAACCTCTGCCAGCGCCAGTAAGTTGGCGGCAGGGCTGGATTGGGGGCAGAGTGGGGCAGAGATCAGGCCAGGTATGGTGCCAGGTGCAGGGGAGTGGCAGCAGGAAACAGGTTATCTTGTTGGCTGTGTGCTCCCTGAGGCATCTGGTGGGGCCACTGTGTGATACAGGAAGCTGGATTAGATGGGCCTTTGGCCTGATCCAGCAGGGCTCTTCTTATGTTCTTATGTTAAGAGGGGGTGGGTCACGGTGGCAGCCATGCACGGCAGATCCTATCACCCTTTCCTGGCCCAGACCCACCCTTAGAGGCTCCTCAGACTTACACCAGCCAAAGAGCTGGCGTAGGTCTGAAGAGACCCATTGGAGACCAGGCAGCCTATGGAGAGGTCAGTAAAAATGGTTGCCTGGCAGCACATCTCCTGCAGTCCTCTATTACATTTGATACTGGTTTGGGAGGCCACTCACTTGCCATTAATGCCAGTTGAATCCACTGTCCCAGTGTTACACACTATAACAGAAGTAATCCCTGAGCAGATGGGACACCTTTGCACTACTTAAAAGGGCAGGGAATCTGGGCAATGGGGCCTAATTGACACAATGATACAGGGAGATCTTGCCTCAGTAACATGAGAGATTTTGGCTGTTCAGATTTTTGCCTGGAAATGTATTTATTTATTTTTCACATTTGTATACCAACTTTCCCCCAAGGAGCTCAGGGATGGTTGCTTCCCTCCTTTTGTCCTTACAACAACCCTGTGATCTAGGTGAGGCTGAGAGATAGTGGCAGGCCCAAGGTCACCCAAGAAGCTTTGTGGCTGAGCAGGGATTTGAACTTAGATCTTCCAAGTCTAAGTCCAACTCCCAAACCTCTACACCATCCTGTGTACGTGAAATGGTTCGCATGCACAGTCATATTTCATGTTAACAACACTTGTCAATAACATGCCGTTGCATTTAGTGCTAGGCAATATTTGTGGGAGGACATGCGATATTTGTGGTAATATTTGATAGTAGACATACAATAGCATTTGACAGCTTATTCGAGTCTATATTTCAGCCATCATCAGATGAGAAGTCAACGTTTCTAAATTATTTAAATTTTGAGATTAAATATATCCAAAAGTTTGAATTGCAGATTTACAGTTTCAAGTTCAACAGTTGAAATGTTGAAATTCAAACTGGCAATTTGGCCCATTTTTTTCAGCTTTAGTTTAAAATAAAGTTGGCTTGGAAGCATGGTGTAGTTCACCCCCATCCCTACCCCACCCCCAAGTTTCAGGGGAGGCTAGCATTGTCCACACAACTTCTTAGAAGGCTTGACCGTGGCACAACACTGCAATCCACAGTGACGCATCAGAGCTGGAACATGTTGCACAGCCACTTCAAGGGGGCGGAGCTCTAAGTTCCACTGCGATCCGACCCTCCGTTACACGGGTGAACGAAGCGGCCCCACCCCCTCGCCTTCGGAACCATTCAAGGCAGTGAAAACAACGCACAGAAGACTCCCTGTGCGTTGCTTTCGCTGCCCTGAAAGGCTCCGAAGGCAAGGGGGCGGGGCCGCTTCGTTCACCCGTGTAACGGAGGGTCGGACCGCGGCGGAACTTAGAGCTCCGCCCCCTGCAGTGACGCCAGTGCGCACAGCGATTGCATATTGCTTGATGTCTTTGCTCTGATCCTATTCATATTAACATGCCGTTCTTTCAAGACAGTATGTGTCAAAGCTTCCCTGGGCAAAGGCCCAAAATTCTCAAGCCCTGACCGCTGGATACATTTGTCTCAAAGAAACGCTCAGGATGTGAGCAGCCATTTTGCACCGCATAATAGACCCTTGTGTGGTAAACGTTTATGGAATGCACACAACTCTGCACCGAGACTTCAGTGAGACAAACTTGGAGTAATGGGTTGCATCATCCATTAAATAGAATTACAGAATTTGTATTTGTTGCTTAATCATGTGAGGATGCCGATGCGAGGGGAAAAGTCTGCTTAAAAAAAAAACTATTGTATTTATTTAAATTCTAGTGATTCAGATCTCTCTCTCTCTCTCTCCTCCCCCTCCCCCCCGCACTCCTTTCTTTCTTTTTTCTTATTCTTTAGGAAAAGAAGAGTACATCGCAACATTCAAAGGATCGGAGTATTTCTGCTATGACTTGTCCCAGAATCCTATCCAGAGCAGCAGTGATGAAATAACTCTGTCCTTTAAGACCCTGCAGAGGAATGGACTCATGCTTCACACTGGAAAATCAGCCGATTACGTCAACCTTGCCCTGAAAAACGGAGCTGTCTCCTTGGTTATTAATTTGGGCTCAGGGGCCTTTGAAGCGCTGGTGGAACCTGTGAATGGGAAATTTAATGACAATGCCTGGCATGATGTGAAAGTAACCAGGAATCTGCGTCAGGTAACAGTACAATGGATACAGCAATAACTGCCTTTGCTTCCACCACAGCTAAGTGTATGGTGATCTTGCCAGTTAGAACGACACGTTTAGCAGACCTTATGGAAATAAATGGCAGAGTTTGACATGTTACCAGGAGATGGGTCGTTCCTACCACACATGAGCACAGGCACACCTAGAAAGTAATTGTGGGCCAGGGTTGCTTTAAACAACATATTTTTTTTTCTCAAAAGACTGATGCAATTGTGGAGCCTAAACATCTGGACACTTAACCCTTTCTTAGGGAACAATTTCATGCTCATACAGAAGGTGTTGCTAAAACACATGTTTTTAATCTGTTGAATTTAATAAACTCTAAACTGAGCTATTAAGATGGGAAATAAATAATTGATCATTTATAATATCTGATAAAATAAATATAACTACCGTATTGGTCTGAGTATAAGACTCACTTTTTTCTCCTAATTTAAGTTTTTAAACTAGGGGTGCGTCTTATAATCAGGTGTGTCTTATACTCGGGACAATACGGTATTAAAATAGCCATGCCCTCAGAAGCAGTAGCACATGTATAGGGGCAGATGAGCATAGGGACACTTCCCCGGCCAGCCCTTGGGAATGTGTGCATGGACATTCATGTTCCACTGTGTGGCTGCCAGCCATTTCTATCAACCAGAGACCCATGAATGCCTCCCATATACGTATGCATCCAGCTACCGGCATCTTTCCCTCCTCAATGTCCCAGATTGGAAGCTAGTCATGCTCTGGAGCCCTGGGTTTATCTCCCCTTATCTTGATAATCGTCACACAACTTTTCTGTTGGCATCTACTGTCATGCAAACATGTTAAAGGGCTATTTCTGACTGTCTCATTTCAATGTATTCATCCCAATGCAACAATTGTTTATTTCAAGGTGCTCTGATGTGAACATGGAGTTCCTCCATCCACAAGAGCTTCCCACTCATTTCAGTGGTGGAACACAATGTGCAAGGGCACGCCCTGCACCAATACGGTCATTCTCTTGCAATGTGACGCTCTTTCAAGGGTGGGTCCATGTACCCATCTGACCTCAGGCAGTTTTCTGTATGCGCATTCGTAGGACACTGTGTGCAACCAGTTCCAAGGTAAGACTCATGCACTGCCAACCTGCTCCCAGAACCATAGAGAACATGTCAAAAACTATTCTCAAATATTGCTAATCAGGTATATAGCCATTCAGGTAGTATACAGTAGTTCTTATTTTTAGAGATGGAAGCACTTCTGTTTTTGGTATTGTAACCTAAGGGAGTGGCCCCAAGCACAGAACTAAAAGACCCTCTAAAAGGAAGGCTAAAAAATGTATTCTTACCCTGTGTGTTTAAAAAAAATGACCACCATTTCCATGGATGATGTATTATATACTGAATATAAACCTACAACGTGTGTAGGTGATCTCTTGTATCTGATGAGTAGCTGTAGCCACTTAAACGCTACAATGACTAACATAGCTACTGTTCTGGATGTTGTGACTATAGATTTAAACTCAACGACAAATGCTACTGATAGAAGATGATCGACTATAAATAGCAAGTAAAAGTACATAACAGTGATTTATGCCCCAAGCCTAAAATTGGGCACTTAATTACTCATGCAACAACCCTACTGAAATCAATGTGCTACCTATAGATAAGTGATGGCAGCAGTGCACCCTAATCATGCCTTGAATATACAGTAAAACCTTGGATTGCGAGCATACTTCGTTCCGGAAACGTGCTTGTAATCCAAAGCACTCATATATCAAAGTGAATTTCCCCATAAGAAATAATGGAAACTCAGATGATTCGTTCCACAACCATTTAATCATATAAAAATGATTACAGTAATACAAAATACAGTATAAAGTCAAAATAAAACAAATTAACCTGCACTTTACCTTTGAAAAGAATCGTGGCTGGTGTGAGGGAGAGGAGAGAAGGAGGAGTGTAGGACGTCTATCACGAACGTTATTGTGTAGGACGTTATTGTGTAGGAAGTCTATCACTAACAGGATCACTGCTATCTGTTGGCTCACTGGACTGACACTGGGAGACGATTACCCACAATCCCGCAGCGAGAGAGACTACTCGCAGAGGCGTAATGGGCCTCACCGGCGCCTTTCCTTACAGGGCTGCCTCCACGCGCCTTTCCTTCCATGCACGATCGTGAGGGCGGTGTGAGAAGGCAGCCGTTCAGTGGTGGAGCCTGAGCGTAGCACCCCACGCCTGGAGCAGCTGCTCCTCGGGCTCCAAAACCTACTTGTAATGCAAGACATTGCTTGTTAATCAAGTTAACATTTATTAAAAATTTTTGCTTGTTATGCAAAACACTCTCAAACCAAGTTACTCTCAATCCAAGGTTTTACTGATTTATTTTTGGAGCAGTTTCAGCTTTGCTGAAAATTAAAAACAAAACAAAAACCTGAATTATATTATCCACCTTTATAGTGCATTCCTAATATTCCAGTTTTACCAAAGAGGATCTGCATATTAGATATAGTGACCTGCAAAAGGTCGTTTATGTCTGAGAAAGGATATGAATGTGCCCATCAAGGTCCAAATATCATACTGTATCCGTCATGTTTAATTAGTATCATGTTAGATTTGGCTGTGAGAGAACCAATTAGCATATTCATACGATCATGAAGCTCACTGGGTCACATTGGGCAAATCACTACTTTTTTAGCCTAACTTAAATATCCCTCCCCTTTACATGCACCCCAAGCAGTGTAGTTCCTGTCACTCTGACGGCCCAATTCTACCTAACTCCATGCAAGGTGATGCAGCAGCGCCATTGCGATGCCTGCTGAATCCCATGGGGGAGTTTTGGCCAGGGGAGTCCTCGTTGGGGGAAAGGAACATTTGTTCGCTTCCCCCAGGGTAAGCCCCTGCCAGCCCGATAGGTCAACTTGGACCTGCGCCAGTGATATCACTGCCGCAAGTCCATGTTGGCCTGGGAAGGCGGATTGGGCCTGGGAAGGGGATTAGGATTTGGTGGCCTTCATTGCCACTGAAGCCGCCCCCTTTTCTGACCCATTCCGCCCTCCCTTGCCCTCCCCCCACCTCATCCCTCCTCCCCTGCCATCTTATCTGGAGGAGGAGCAGTCAAAGTGAGTAGGCAGGTGGAGGTGAGTGACCATTTCAGTTGGCTTCATGGCTGGGCCAGCCCTGCTGCACAAGCTCTGGCTTCGAAATAGTGTGACCACCGCAAGTGCAATCACAGAAATCTGAACTCCTCTGCACTCCCGCAGTCCCAATTTCACTGGAATATGCAAAGTCACCCTGACTTCACAGGGTTGTTGAGGGAATGAACTGTAAAGTACGTGACATACCACTGCGTACTTACTAAAAGGGCAAATAAATAAAATAATAGCTGGACAAAACATTTTTATTTACTTGATTGGACCTGAATAGGGGCCAAGCTACTCATTTTTGTTAAGCACACTATTGACCTTTTCACATTTGATTTTTGTTTTCTAAACATCAGCTGGGGGGGGGAGAGATGGCCAGAATTATAGTATGGGGAAGGGGAGATTTAACTCCTTGCCTCCATGAAGGTCCCAGTCCAGATTGGGTCTCCCACAGCTCATACGTAGGAAACAAAGAACAAGTGTCTAAGGGTCAATGATGTGTTTATCATAATTTGTAGTTTGGCTATGTGGGGGCACACTGCACTGCTAATTTGAACAGATGTGGGGACCGAATAAGAGAGCAAGCAACCCACTTTCTAGATCTGCCTTTGCTCATCCAAAACTGTTTAAAAAATGCAGTAGAATAAACATGGTGGGATTGGAGCAAGAGGTGCCAGTTGTAGATGCTCTGGCAGGTGCATGACCAGTGAGGCAGCTGCAGAAATCCATTCTACTCATTGTTATGTGTCAGGATATTTGCTTTGTTTCATTGCAGTAAACTGTGATCCTAAAGTCCATCAATATGACCGAAAGAAGTTTTGGAGTTGAGAAGGAGGCCTTGTGTGCTGAGGAAAAAAACAAATTGAGTACTAGGGGATTCCTACTGATTTGCTGGGAAATGAGTCTGGGGAGGGCTGGGGGTCAGGACAAGCAGTGGTCAGCTGATGAGCTTTAGGCCTTCCAACCCTGAGAGTCCTTTTGAATGTCTGTCAGGAGCACGAAAGGACGGCGGTCGTATGTCTGTTTCTGTCCGGTGGAGAGCTGAAATCAGTTCTACAGTATATATCTATATCCACCTCTATATAAGTATATTTGCAGGAAAATGCAACTGCTGTTACCTCTGTGGAGGCGTATCTGTTAGTCTGCTTTTTTATTTTTCCTTGTAAAATTATTTTGCCCTTTTTTTCTGTGTTACTAACATGCTTAATAACTAACATGTCATTCATGGAATGTTTCATTCTACTAACCGTTACCTGAACCAAAATAATGTACTAACATGGGTAGTGACCATCATATTTTTTAAGTAAACGATCGTTATTCTGTTCACAAGTTTTTAATTTCCTTTCTCCCCCCTTCTCCACAAAGCACTCAGGCATTGGACACGCTATGGTAAACAAACTACATTGTTCGGTAGATATCATTCTAATTGTTTCTTATTTTGGGTTTGCCGTGTGTTTCCTTTCTTTCTTTTAACTGTAGACATCATTAACAAAAGAGGAACTGCGGTTGGTACTCTTCTGCTTACTTTTTTAACCTCCTCTTCATCTGTTGTTGACCTCCTGTTTTCATTTACTTTTATCTGTTCCTGTCCAATTCTCTCTCTCTCTTTCTCTCTCTCTCTCTCTCTTTTGTTTTGAACTCACACGTAGAGGGGGCATCGTTAACATTTTGCATCAAAAGCTGTGGTTAACTAACAAGGGATTCCGCTGGCCTATCGTGCCGCCAGCCTTGCTGGCCTTCTAACCATTCATAATGCATGGCATGCGGGCACGGAGGGGGCATGCTGGGAATGCCACATCCACCCATCGTTCCTTCACCCACAAGCCCTTTGGTTCTCTCCATCCCTTTCTCTTCCTTTTTCTCCTCCTCTGATACTGGCTCTCCTGCATGGCACATCAGAGTGTGCTGCTGCTGCCGCCACCTGGTTGGGTTATTTGCGGTTATTTTTCTTTCCTTCTTTTCCCCCTGCTTTGGCATGGAACTTAGGTTCTTGCATGCAATAATGGCTGCCGTATATCTGGTGCAAACAGTGATGGTGCTGCTGGCAAGGTGCTTGTGCCTTTTTTCTGTTCTCAAGGTGCACGTTTTTTTTATTAGTCAATGACAGACGTTACTGAACTTACTAATATGTAACACCAGCTAAACTAACCTAGGAAGCATTCTACTAACACCATTTTTGTGTCTGCTGATTAACCTTTTGAGTTGCAAATAGGGACTGCTGACACTAGCTCAATAATAAGACAACTCTTTTAACTAGTTAGAGCTCCTAGGGATAGCTGACTAGAATCCAAGACTAAACCTCAAACAGACATGAAAATGGGCTCCGCCTTAGGTTTCAAAAAAATAAAAATAAAAACCAGGCATATCCCAGGACAGCAGTATGTAGGTCTGAGTATAGCGTGTCCTTTCCCTGTGCTTTGTTATCTAGGTGACAATATCAGTGGATGGAATTCTGACCACGACGGGCTACACACAGGAAGACTACACCATGTTGGGCTCCGACGACTTTTTCTATGTTGGAGGCAGTCCTAGCACAGCAGACTTGCCTGGGTCACCAGTCAGTAACAACTTTATGGGCTGTCTCAAAGAGGTAAAGAATGTCTTCTGCCATAAATGCCATCCCATCATGAATTCTAGAGATTGGCAAAGGGCAATCACATCTCAGCTTGTCTTTATACATCTTTTTTTGCCTGAGATTTTGATGACCAAATCAACTCCTTTAATCCATATGCTGCCCAAAACAAGAAAGAGCCCATGAAATCAGACCATCATTGAGTTTGCCTCATATTGGTCTCCCTATTGCCACTTCCTCTGTCCATCTCTAAATGTTTCATGATGGATCTACTGTATGCCTGAATGACCTTAATTATTGAAAACTATTCTGAAGGATAGATTATGCTGTCTCTAACAATATAATACAAGTATAAAATTGTGGGTTTTGGCTTTATTATTCACTCTGAAATCTCTTAGGATCTTTACGAAATGTTGATATTGTAGGATGTGAAGAAAATGAAAAATGTGTGTGTGTGTGTGGGGGGTAATAGTAATTTGTGATTAATGCCTAGTCTCAATGAGGTAGTAAACCTTATTCGGGTTTATACCACTTCAACCTGGAGGTAAGGTTCATCTAGAAGAAAAATATGGCTCAGGGCTCTGGGTTCAAGTGTAGCTTTCTCTCTGCATGTTTCTAGCCGTATGAGCATTCCATCTTTTTAGCTTCCACCTGCAGTGCTGTAGACCTGAAACAGGTTTTACCACCTCACTGAGGACTAATCTTACTTGAGTGTGAGGGAAGATGAGGTCACTGTTAGATTATTAAGCTACAGCAACATCTCCCAAGCAGTGTTACTTCTAAGTTACTTCTACTTCTAAGTTACTTCTACAGTGCCGCTGCGCGGAGCCCTTCCATACCGCACAGTGTTGTGGTGGCATCTTCCCAGCTGTTGGTGATGACATCATCACGTCATTGCTGACTTCTAGGTCATCCAAGCTGTGCACACCTCAATTGACAGGTCCACAGCTGAGCAGCCACACACTTTAGGGGGAATACCGCTCCCAAACATTCTGGACCGTGACTCTTACATGACCATGACCCTTACACAGTTTGGTGTCCGTGACCTCAGTCTGGTGACGCAGAGAGTTGGTACATGTTAATAATGATAATGATAATAAAGACCTTCCTGCAACTCTCAGCAACACCCATGTGACCCTTGTTTGGGTTGCAACGCCTAATTTGGGAACCACTGAGCTACAGTGTTAGGTTTTAATGATACCAACACTACTGGAGTGAAAATAGATATTTTGTATCCAGAGTGTTCTGTATACATACCTGTTTCCCTGAAAATAAGACCTCCCCCAAAAGTAAGACCTACTGTCATATTTTTTTAGCCTAAATTAATATAAGACACTGTCTTATTTTCGGGAAAACACGGTAGTCCGTGTTCATGAAGCACTTCATTCCATTCAGTCTTAGAGTTCTTCTCAAAAGTTTGGCCGCTCAGTCTCCTAAGGATTGCAATGTACATATGGAGCTACCCCTTCCAACAACATCGATAGGATCGATGTGCACACTGGAGCTCTGGATCTGGGATCGGGTTGGTATTATACTAACTCTTGGGGACGCTTTCCACATTACAGATTAATGACTTGGGAGTGCTTCTGCACATTACTGACATTTCTGGAAATGCATGGAAAGATGAATGCAAGCAATTAGACTGGGAAATACAAAACTGTACTTGACATTGGGAAATCACAACCATGAGATGTGGCGATAATTGCAAGTTTAGATAGTTATTTAGAAAGAATACATACCTAGAATTTGCATGTATATCTCTTAATAGGTGCTGGGGACAAAAATAGGGGGAAGCCATGGCCATCATGCCCTGTTTATGAGCTGTGTACCTGGTTGGCCATCTGTCAGGGAAGGTACCAGGAGAAGGCAGGCTGACCAACAGGAATAGTGCCTAGTGGTTAGTGCGTGTGCACACACCCTTCCTGTTCCGTACTTCCCTTTTACTGGACCAGCAGCTTAACAGGGAGGAAACTGGTAGTTACTATTTGCTGCCACCATCCCAGGCAACAGAGAACCAGGCAGAGGGAAAACCCCTCTCCCAGAAGAGCACTGAACCCTAGGGGTTCTTATTAAAAATAAAACATACATTAGCATCTGTGATAGTGAGAAGATGTGACAACTCACTGAGAGCTCAATCCAACCCAATTTCCCTGGCTATTCTTGCCTAAGCTAGGCCATAGTTAGGCCACTGCTATTCCTGAGTTAGGTAGTCCAGAATATCTTTGGCCCAGGATCAAGGCAAAACTTACCTCCGAAGCAGGCAGGCTCCCGCGGCTCGGCGTCCATCTCGCGCATGCGCTACACTCGTCCCGCGCTTGTCAGTGCTGATCGACTGCAGCTGCTGTAGCGTCCTTGGCAGCCCGTTCGACAAGGGCCCAGGCTCAGGCGCCGGCAGCCGCCCCGCGTCTGTAGCAACCTGGTTGCTAGGGGCCTGTGCACCGGCGCCGGCACTCTTTTTGTACCCGTCACGGGACGGTCGCAGGAC
Source organism: Plestiodon gilberti rubricaudatus (assembly GCA_026170595.1). Classification (NCBI taxonomy): domain Eukaryota; kingdom Metazoa; phylum Chordata; class Lepidosauria; order Squamata; family Scincidae; genus Plestiodon; species Plestiodon gilberti. The sequence goes on from JANXHW010000001.1 coordinate 12,281,547, forward strand.
AGTTGCCAGAGGGTCGCGAAGACTTGCCAACTGCCACAGGGCACCCTGTGCCTCAGCCATCAGCTGGAGGGGAGAGTCTTTTCCAATACCACTGTGTGATACAGGAAGCTAGACTAGATGTGATACAGGAAGCTCTTCTTATGTTCTTAGTCCCCACTCCCCCATCTGCAGCAGGCATTGCCAACCCCATGCCATGGGGGGGTTTGCACATGGGTGTCATATGGGGGAGCGGGGAACCTAATGGCAGCCGCCACAGCGCATGCGCGATGGGTGCCATTCGTGTGGCACGCGGGTGAACCCTGGTTGCTGAACGGGTGCGACCCGGGTGCGGCTGCCGCGAGTGGTCCCGCTACGGGCACCATAGCGGCTTTCAGTGTTTGGCAACCTGGGGCGCCCCCAAATCCTCCCTCCGTGGCTTGGGGGTCTAGCTGTCCTCCTGCTGCATTCCCCCTGGGAAGGTATTGGCAGTCCCTGGATGGGATTCATGCAGGGGCTTGACTGGTGGGGGCTGTCTGTGTGTTTGGGGCAATGCTTGTGTAACGTGTGGCACATGTGTTTCAAGGGGGCTCTGCCTGAGGGGCATCTTTATTGTTCTGGAACCAGAGCAGAGTTGACCAGGCAAGGCTGGCATGGGTGGTCACAGGCCCAGCAGCCGATCTGAAACCAGCAGCAGCAGCCCAGGGACCTGGAGGCATGGGCTCTTCCCCTGTGGAACTGTAGCCTGCAGAACAAAAGGGGAGGGGAAACAAGTATGACAGCCACGGGGTGGAACAGCGCTGAGGAACGTTGCAGGGCTGGCTCCTTGGCATGTGGCAGCATCGAGGCAGGCAAACGTGGGGCTCCCTCCCTGCAGCCCCTGGGGTGCTCCCAGTAAGGTAGGTGGCGGAGGATGTTCCTGGGAAGACAAAAAACAAGGGGGAGTTTAAAGTCCGCTTGGTGTCTGGTTGCAATAGCCTTTGAGATCACACCAGCGTGTCCTGGCTGGGCAAAAGCCTGCAGGGAGAGAAAAAAACACAGGTGCTAAGGGTTACACTCATGGCCTGGTTTGAGGTGCTTACCTGGACGTAAGGAGAGCATGATCCTGTAAGGGATAAAGGTCAGAGAGAGAGAACACAAAACAAATGTGGAGCATTGAACATGGCACGGCAATACACAAACACTCACCTGTCAGTAGACCCTGCCCGTTCTGAATGGGGTTGCACTCCCCCTGCAGGAACGGGTGCGCAGCTTGGGAGTACTTCTGGATTCACAGCTCTCCCTGGAAAGCCAGGTGGCGGCTGTGGCCAGGGGTGCGTTTGCCCAGCTTCGGCTGGTGCGCCAGCTGTGGCCGTACTTGAGTCGATCGGACCTGACCACGGTGGTCCACGCCGTAGTGACTTCAAGACTGGATTACTGTAACGCGCTCTACGTGGGGCTGCCCTTGAAGACGGTTCGGAAGCTGCAATTAGTGCAGAATGCGGCGGCCCGGGTGGTAGCTGGAGCTAGGCAGTTTGACTCTGTTGAGCCGCTGCTTCAGCGGCTGCACTGGCTGCCCATTCGTTTCCGAGCCCAATTCAAGGTGCTGGTAATGACCTTTAAAGCCCTTCACGGTTTGGGTCCAGGATATCTGAGGGACCGCCTTCTCCCATACATTCCGGCCCGCTCTCTTAGGTCATCTGAGGGGGCTCTCCTGCGTGTACCTCCTCTATCGCAAGTTAGGGGAGTGGCAACACATGGGCGAGCCTTCTCTGCTGTGGCGCCACAACTGTGGAACTCCCTGCCAGGGGATCTGAGAACTACCCCCTCCCTCATGACTTTTCGGCGAGGGCTCAAAACGTTTTTGTTTCATCTAGCGTTTGGGTGATGGGTTGTAGTCCTGTGTCTCAAGATGCTCTGCCATGCTGCTTTTGTGCTCCATACTGTCGCCCCCCCCCCAGTGGATTTTATTGTTTTTAAATTAAGTATGTATTGTTTAAACTTATTATCTTTTTTAATTTTTGTTGTAAGCCGCCTTGGGCATTTGCCTCGGCATAGGATAAGGCGGGATATAATTTTTTTAAATAAATAAATAAATAAATAAATAAATAAATAATAGACCCTGTGGGGGCAAGGGGGAGAGAGAGTGAGACAACTGTTGTCTACAGGCAAGTAACATTTCCACAAACATGGATGGTTCTGTTATCATGGCAAACAGGCAGATATCAGAGAACACAGTGGCTACAGGCAGAAATCCTATCACACATTTGCTAACAGGCAGATATCAGGGAACACATTGGCTAACAGGCAGATATCAGGAAACACATTGGCTAACAGGCAGAAGTCAAATATATTGGTAAACAGGCTGATATCAGATAACATTTCAGCACAGACCCTGCCTTACCTGCTGGTGTTGTAGTTGCCTGTGGGGGGGGGGGAGAAGCTGGGAGAGAGACATGGTTAGTAAAAGCTTGCATGGAGACAGCTGGTAACAGTGTGGCCAAAGCCAGAGAAGCTCTCTCTGCCCTTGAGGGGAGCAGAGAGGAGAAGTCCAGACAGCAGACAGGAGAAGAGAAGAGAGAAGTGAGATGTTTGTGAAATTTTGGAGCCAAGTGCTCCCCTGCACCAAAGTCCCACTTTGTGGCTGTGGGGGACAGAGCCCCACGCCACGTGCTCTGAGAGAGAGGGAGAATGGAGGCCTGGGGCTGGGCTTTTGTGGGGAAGAGGCTGGGTGCTGCTGGGTGCTGATTGGGTGCCTATCTTCGGCCGTATGCAGACATTGCTGCTGCTATTCTGGCCTAACTGTGGCCCAACTCGGGAGGTGGGGTGTTTGAAATTTTCGGGAGAGGGCTGGAGTGGGTAAGGTAAAATGGCGCCTATGGGTCTCCTCAAATTTAGAACCATCTTTTTGGTTGACCTAAATTTTAGGTCCGTTTCAGAGCTCGAGGGGGCGTGTCGGAGCTCGCCAATGTCTGGATACGGACCTAAAATCCGGAACGCCCCCCATGACGCCCCCTTGATGCCCCTGGCACACCCACTCTTAGGCCGAACTTAGGACGGAATATCTCCCGGCACCCGTTGTTCGCATGCGCGGCGCATTTAGTCCACCCGTCCTAAACTTGTCCTACATCCATCACAAACTCGGCGTTAATTCAGCCTAAACAGCGCTATTCCGTCCTAAATTCGGCCTAGGGCGATTTAGGACGGAATAGCGCCGTTTAGGCCAGAATAAGCCTTGGGTTGGATTGGGCTGTGAATTACCTATGAACATGGACTAGGCAGGCAAGAGTCAAAATGTAACTAGTTTATTAAAAGTGCAATGGGAAAAGAGGGATTGAAAAAGTACAAGCAAGCCGACAGAAAATGTGTGAATTCAGCTGGGTGGACAACAAAGCAAAAGCTGAATCAAATGGATGCAGTAATGCCCAGCAGAGAGAGCTGTGGTGCTACTCAAAAGCAAAGCCCACAACGCCCCCTACCATGCATCCTGAAATTGGTGAAGTTGGCAGGCTGGGCTTGGAGTAAAAAGGGAAAACATTCAAAAGCAAAATTAATGCCTTTACTTGTCTAGCTATAATTACAATTCCTGTCACTAGCGACTCACGTGTGTAAGGATTCCTTGGTCCCTGTAGTTACTGGAGAGTAAGCACATGTCTTCTGTGGCAATAAAGTTTCAAACAAAGATCAAGAGGCTGCTTGCAGAAAGATGCCCCAGCAGCTTGTTAGGCTGCTGAACCTGCACAGGAGCTTCTGGGGGGTTTGAAGGAAAAGTAGGCAAAAAATAGGGGTGGGGAAAACAGGGCATTCATCATACCATAACCGCTTGAATCAAAAGTCTGGATTTGATGGACTTTTGGCCTGATCAACCCAGACAATTCTTGCCTTCTTAGCTGAGGCCAAATTGGCAGTGCCCATGTTTATTCATCCTCACATTAGTTTTCCAAATGCAGGGATTACCGTATTTATTGGCGTATAAGATGCACTTTTTTGCCTAAATTTGTGACCCAAAATAGTAGGGTGCGTCTTATACGCCAATACTAAAAAAAACCTTCCCCCCCCTCGCCCGTTTTAAAGCATTTTCGGGCTTACTGCGTTTTTCCGGAGCCGGAGAGCTCCCTTGTGCTTTCTTCCCTAACCAATCTATCCGATCTACAGCTGTTTGTCGGGTTTCATTTATGCACGTGCATGAGTTGAGCTTCTCAGCAGCCAGCAGAGGGTGCTGTGCTCCTCAGTTCAGTTCAGCTGAGCTGCAGAGGGCGTGGTCTTCCCAGCTCTCCTCGGAATACAGCTTGGGTAAGCTTCTGAACTGGGCCTAGTTGGGGAGGCTTTGGAAACTGTGATAGGTGGGGTGGGGTAAGAGTTGAGTCTGGGGGTTTTGTACTTGGAATTTATGTTTACTTTGGGAACTGTGCATGGGTGGGTTGGGGGAAAAAGAATTGAGTCTGGGGGGTTTTGTACTTGGGGTAAATGTTTTTTACTTTGGAAACTGTGCATGGGTGGGTTGGGGGGGAAAGAGTTGAGTCTGGGGTTTTTTGTACTTGGGATTTATGTTCTGGTGCATTTTGTTCATGTGTCTTATTGCTGTGTGTTTTAAAAGAGATCCTGGTATTTTTGTGCAATTTATGTAAATTAGCTAATTAAGCAGTCAAGCGGTAAGTGGCCAAGTGGTCCAAAAATGCTTTAAATCTTTTTTTCTTGAAACCCAGGGCCAAAAGGAAGGTGCGTCTTATACGCCGGTGCGTTTTATATGCCGATAAATACGGGGTACTTGTTGCAGTGATGGCTGGAGGTGGTTGGGCAGAGGTGTACATTGGGTCCTCATGGTACTTCTCACCTGTCCCTTGATGGTGTACTGGGTGCTACCACTGTGGACTCAGGTGGGCCCTTGACTAGTGCCCGACCTGGCCAACCTTAATGCCATCCCAATGTGCTTCTTTTATTTATACTGTATTATTTATGACCCCCCCTTCTTTCAGTTAAAAAAAAAATCCCAGTGCATGATGGCAAACATATTAACAGCACAATCCTGTGCCACCCGCTGGATCCCGTGCAGCCGGGTGCCCGCCATGCGGCAGGCCGGAGATCTACACGAGGAAGGGGACGTTGGCTCCCTTCCCCGGGTGTAAACCTGGGCCGGACCAATGGGCTTCCTCAGATTTCCACCAGCTAAATAGCTTGCGGAAGTCAGAGGCCGTATAACGGCCTAGCATGCCCTGTGGGGACAGGGATATGGCAGGCACCATCCCCCGCCCCTCCCAGGCCAGCTAGACCAATTGCCCCCTCTCTCGCCCGCCGGACCACCCATGCGGCCGCCGGGGGAGCACTTATCTTTCTCCGGAGGCCGCTTCCTCGATCCAGTGATGGAGTGAGGGAGGCTGGCCTTGCACCTGCCTCCCTCACTATCGTGAGCGTGCTTTACGGTACGTTTGTGACGGCTACCGGCAACTTGCTCCGTCGCCGCGTATTTCCGGTGGATTGCGCTGAGCAACAATTGAAAGCATTTAACACTTTAACAACTACAGTAAATAGATTACAGCTGTGCTCACATGTCACTGTCATAATTGACACCTTGCCATCAAGGAGGAGCAGCCATTTTTGCAGAGCCATTGCTTCTGCGAGCCCCTGTAGTGCCTCACATATTTTCTGTCTTCTGCCAATTGCACTAGTGTAAAGTTTATCATCAGTTAATAGAAAACAGGTTGGGTCTTGATTTTTTTCCTTACTATTCTTTTATCATTTCCCCCTATTTGTACAGAAAAATATTGTTTGTGCCCTGTGCAAAAAATCTGCATCCAGAGCCACGCTTCTGTGAACAGTGATGCCTCTTCTATTCTCCAAAGGAGCTTCTGTTCACAGAGTGCAGTTCCATTGAACCAACATGGCTCCAGATGTCACCCATAGTTTTTAAATTCTGATTGGGATGACAATCAAATTTCAAACAAACTAATGGAAAATAATGAGATAAGATGGACAAGAATGAAGGAAATAATGTTCTTAGGAGAACACAGTCAGATGTTTTGCAATTTCTTACATTAAATGAAACAATTTTCTTTAGATTCTGATCATTAGAAATAAAGCTATTGAAGTAGATTTGTTTAAAAAATCATGGACAAAATAACATTTCCTCATAAAAATATTTATTTCAACTTGGTAAATAGATAAATTTGTGGTCTTGTAACTAGATCTGGATTTCAAGTTCCACTCCTTTCATGGATTTTCTTTTTGGGAGTCTTGGGTATATCACTATTTCTAAACTTTAGTTCTGCATCTGGAAAATGTGACTAATAAAACACTCTGCAAATGAAAAATGCAATATACATAAGTAGTAAAAGTAGCTTCTCTGAATAAAGATAGTGCCGTTCTTAAAAGTCCTGAAGAAAAGCCTGTATAGGTTTACCATAAGTGGGAATTTACCAGGGTGTAACCCCCTCCCCTAGAACTTTTTATGTTGGTGGGCTTTGAATTAGTATCTCATTCATTTTAATTACCACTCTGATTTATAGATGAGTACTTTGAGAATAAGAGCAGCCATCCCTCTTCCACCAACATTTTGCATCTAAGATTTTCTGTTTAATATTGTCTCTGCTTGGAGGGTTGTTCTATGTGTGCATCTTTCAATAAGCAATCTGAGAGAGAAACAAAATAGAACACAATTATATAATTAGGAATTTCCTAAAGATATGAAATGTAATACCTCTTTTCCTAGACCATTATCACACACAGGCTCTTAAAAGTTTTACGATCCCTATTATCTTCTTTTCAATGAGAACACAAAAGATGCACATTTTCTATACCCTGTTGTGGTTTATTTCATCTCTTCATGAGTTCAGTTCTGCACAAGTAATTGAAGAGATTAGATTATGCAAATGAGTCACAGTGGAGTCTCAAAAGAGGATATGGTCAGTACCAGTGGAACATGAATACAGAGGTCTGTTAGGTCATTGGTCTTAGAAGGTGGTACATCTGTGACATCACTGTTTCCTTTATTGTCATGTGTTATTTAATAAGAGAAGAAGAAAGATGGGGCAGAGAGGGAGGGAACAGGAGAAAAAGAGAGAGTGGGGAAGGGACAAGGAGAAATAATGGCACCCATGTTGCAAGTTGACGATGGGCAGCCCGATCCTACCTAAACTCCCACACACTGATGCAGCGGCGCTGGGCACGGGCTACGCTGCATCCCACGGGGGAGTTTATCAGGCGGAAAGTCTTCTCGGGGTAAGGGGACGTTACCACAGTGGGTCAATTTGGACCTGCATGAGCGATATAGCTAGCATAGATCCACATTGATCCATGTTGGCGGATCAGGCCCAGGAAGGAGGATAGGATTCAGTGAGCGCCGGTGCCGCCAAACACGCCCCTCCCAGGCCCAATCTGCCCACCCCCTGTCCCCACCGCCGCCCTCCCTCACACCATTACAACCCCTTCCCACCCTTGCCCCACCCCTGAGCTGCATAGCACAGCACTTACCTGCTTAAGCAGGCACCGCTCCTTATGCTGGCACCAGCAGGAATGTTCTGGCCTTCCCGCCAGTGTTCAAAACTGCCGCGCTGTCACAATGTGCTTTATGCCACGTTTACAACAGTGCGTACCAGTGGAGCGTGCACTCCACTGGCGTAGGCACAGCATAGGATTGTTCCAAACATTAGGTTCCCCATCTGAAGGTGTGAAAGCTATGACACTGGGTTATTTGATTACCATACATTTATAAAAACTTGCACATCCTAGTATGTCACTATTTTGGAGCCTTAGTTCCTTGGGCACATTCACGAACCTGGAAGGTGTGTCGGCACTTTTCTGACAACTGTGAAAACAAGTTGTGTTTTCCACTTGTGTTTTTAATTTCTGGTCAAAGCATATGTATGACCAAGCATGAATTATTACCAGTAGCTTATTATAAATTATTACCAGTAGCAACAAGTACGCATGTTGGTGCTCAAACTGGGGGGGGGGGGAGCAGTGGGTTGGGTTTATTTCATTTTAAATTCTGCCTGACTCAACTGCATTCATGAAGTAGGGTGGTTTTAGGTCCCCCTGAAAAGAAATGGCGGTGTATCCATCCCATTCCGTTTAACTTTTTTCATTGAGTTATGGCATTTATTTCACAAATGGTAAGACAACAGTGTCATGAGTATGAAGACAACGTCATAACAATAAGAGTCGCCGGGGTGATGTCATAACAATAAGAGTCACCCCCCACCCCTAGTTACCTGGGGTGGGGGGGAGAGAAGAGGTAGGCTCTCCCTCACTGGAGAGCTTTTCAAGCAGGGGATGTACATCCATCTCTTGGGGGTGGTCTAGCGTTGTATTTCCTGAAGATGCCCTACATTGTTATGCTGCCTCTGAAAATAAATCCTGAATGGGAGAGTGTCCAAACTCCGACCCTCTCTCTATACTGCCGCTTTTGCTACTCTTGTTCCTGAAAAGTCATTTCAAACGGACTGCTACTCAGTCCTACTTGGTCTATTGAGAGAGGCTTTGCTAAGAAATCTGAAGGCTCCTGCACTGGGTTTTTTGATTCCCAGACATTTTGTAATGAAGATCCATTACCAGTACGTTATCAATTTCAGCACATTTTACAACACACCCACTGAATAGTCTCAGTCAAATACGTTTTGCTGGTAAATGTTGGTCTGAGGGCAAGGTCCCTCCAGGCTGAAAGGCCTTAGTAAGATGAAGAAGCTTCCTTGAGATTAGGATCTGATTTCCCCTGGACCAAATACCAATTATCATCACTTGAAAACCTCCTCAGCTTTCCACTATGTTGCAGTGATGACTGTGGACCAGGGATAATAGCTGTGGAACATAAACAACATTCAGAGTCGAGTCCAATGAGCTATCCTTAGGTACTGTCTTTAACATAGGATTTGGCAAGATGAAATTAGTACAAACTATTGCATTATTCTCATCATCTTCATTCCCTTCCATCAACATACCAGCAATTATAAGGGATAAAATATTTCCTCTCAGAAAATTTTATTAGTAAATGTGTGTGTGTGTGTGTGTGTGTGTGTCTAACTCTAGTTCCTTATATCATCTATAATGTACAGTAATATCAAAACTGTTCTTTTCCAAGAGCTTACATTCAGTAGGATGTCTTAAAACTTCCATAAAAGAATTATCTCTTTCTTATCAGATAGTCATCAGATTTTTCCATCCTTGTTTAACGAATCATCTTCTAAATTTAATCTTCTAGTCTGTGGGTACTCTTCCTCCACCACCCCCACCACCCCGGCATGCTGAGCTAGTAGCCTTTCACCCCAGGAATCGTGACTGTTTTCTCTTCTGAAATGCCATGCTATTCCATAAGTTCTTTTCAACGGTTTTGCATATTCAGATCTGGCTGACTTTCCTTCACCCTCTCCAAATGAAAGTGCATTCTTTTGTTTGATTTCAGCGTTCTTGTGAACAGAGGCGGAGCTGGGCAGGGGGCTGTGGGCCCCCAGCGGTGCTGTTGGTGTATGTAAAAAGGCGGCAGGTGTAAAAGGGGTGGCAGTGGGGCGATTCAAGCCGTTTCGATGGTGCGAGCGGGCAGTGGCGTCGATAAGTTTGACCCTCCCACCCGCCCTGCACCTCTGTCTCATGGGAAACAGTGACAGCGGTGATGTCACTTCCAGTGCGGGGGGCAGTCAGAGCACCACCACTGCTTGTGAACAAGGGTCATATCTAGAAATAATATGACCAATAGTTTTCCACCAGCGTTGTATGTGAAATCAATGACAGATAGTTGCCCTTTCACAGAGAGAGAGGGGGGGGTGTCTATGGGGGATCCAAATTTCAAGCATGGCAAGTGTATTTCGCAAGTGAAACTAGCCATTCCAATTGCTAGGAATTTTAAAGTTAATTTGTCTGCTATGTTTGCATCTGAGAAAGTCAGGAATGCATTATTCATTTTTCGTCTAGTTGGGTTCACTCTGCAATATGTGGCGATTAAAGATTTAGTGCCATGGGAGTTGAATACTAGAGAGCTCTTTCCACCTAATCTTGCCTGTAGTGACTCATCAGTAGGTCAAACAAACCTCTCTTTCCACCTTACCGTCACAGCTAGACAGTAGAGATCTCTGCAGGTTCCCATTGAAGACATTGCAAATAATAATTGAGCTATTGTGAAAAATCTACTGTATAGCAGGGTTAGGGACGGGTTCTATGGAAACCTGACCTGACCCCTCCCCCCCTCTCCAGCAATTGCACTAGTCTGATCAAAACTGTTTGTGTTTACATCAGTACTCCTCAGATCATTTTCCTGAGAATGTGTCATGTACCACAAAGCTGGAATTGGAACCTCTGAGAATCTGGCCCTGGCTTCTTGCTCCCTCTGCTGGTCAGAAGAGCTGCTGCCCAAAGGAGGGCATTGAAGACAGTTTCTACTAGGACAGGGGTTCTCAACCTGTGGTACGGGTACCCCTAGGGGTACGCGGACCTCTTGCTGGGGGTACGCCAAGCCCTGCACCTTATCTGCCCCATCAGCAGCTAATTAAATGATAATTAACATGGATTTTAAATTTTAATTATTTTTGGAGCCCTTCTGTCTGTCTGATTTTGGTTTTAGGCTTATTTTTGTACTTTGGAAAACGTACTTTAGGGGGGTGGGAAAGGGAGGAGCTGATTTTGGTAAGTGTGACTTGGAGGGGGAAAAAAGAGATCCTTCCCCCCCCCTCTCTCTCTCTCTCTCTCACACACACACACACACACACACACACACACACACACACGACATTTTTTCACATTTAAAATTTTTAGTACATTTTATTTAACAATTAATTATCTAATTAATTGATTAATCCAATTAATTAGCAATTAATTAGCAGGGGGTACTTCAGAAAATTGGACTGTGATAAGGGGTACCCGGGCCTCCAAAGGTTGAGAACCCCTGTACTAGGACATTCACATCACAACCATAATTCTCCTGGTCTTGTCACTGCCAGATAAAACCTCTCCGCTGCCACCTTCCCTCAGTGAGGGCAACTGGTTTGTTGAAGGAGGTCACCAGTTCCTCTTCCTGTACCACTAAACTACCAGACTTCAGCTGCATGACTTCTTCACTCTGTTTTCCTCTTTCTGCTGGGGAAAAACATGTCTCTTCTGATGAGCCCCCCAAATTGGACTGGACTTTAATTAAAACAACAACAACAACACCTTGATATATTTTTGAGGCCCAGATCAGAGTTTAATTGGATACAATATACCTGGTTAGCTCTTCTATTTCTGTCTTAAAGCTTGGAAACAGGGTACTTGACTATAATATGCAAGCTAAATCTGCAGGAATTTTGTTTTTAAAACTAGAACTACAAAACAGTATACTGCTTTTAGTCTTAGTGGTTACTGTTTTTAGTCAGAATTCTTGGGGGGGGGAGTTATATGTGAGCTTTGTATGCTGGCGTTTGGCAGCCCCTGTCCCACTGAGAAATAAGAAGAGACATTTCTCATTTAAAAGTGAAGGCACTTTGGGCCTGTGGGCACTAGACCTCAGGTGCCAATATTAACTTTTTAGTTGTAAAAAATGGACCCTAGAACTCCAGGGATTCAGTTGAGGGGTTGCTTTCCTCTTCCTCAGACAGCTCTTATTTTGTTTGCGTCCTTTGGTGTGACGCCCTTTCCATAATGCATGGCATGATTGCGAGAGGGCAGAAGCCCTCAGAGAGGACAGGAGGGACTGAATTTTGTTGATGGCTCTTAGAACCGAGTATTTTTTATAGCCCAATCCTACCCCCCCCCCCCACCCGGGTCTCCTTGCACCTGTGAAATCACTGGCACAAGTCCAAGGCGAGAAAGGGGACAGGGAGACTGCTACTAGAGGGGATAGGATCTGGTGCACCCCATCACTGCCAGATCCACCCCCTCCTGCAGCCTCCCCACCCCATTCCTCCCCCTCCCTGCCTAGTTTCAAAAATTATATTAATGTTTAAAGACATTAGACCACTACGTTTCATCCACTCACCATGGACCTCATCAGTTGGAATACAGTAACTGACGCTGCAGAGTTGTTAAAGGGCTAGTGCGAGCCATGCAGCCATTCTGTTGAAGGAGAAATTGAAACAGCAAGTATAAATAGTCAATTAGCATGGTATTCCACCTGATGAGGTCCATGGTGAATGGACGAAACGTAGTGGTCTAACATCTTTAAACATTAATATAATTATCTTGGTGTGAAGGTTCTCATGGCTAGCTATTACTTGTAAACAAATTGGAAGTATGGGTTTCTCAGCCATGTAATTAGTTAAAGAATAAAGTTTTAATACTAAAACATTAGTCCTGCTGACGTTTCACCCTGCACTTACGGTTTCTTCAGAGCAAAGAACCTGGCACTAGCCAGTAGATGTTAACTGCCAGACAGTTAACATCTACTGGCCAGTGCCAGGTTCTTTGCTCTGAAGAAACCCTAAGTGCAGGGTGAAACGTCAGCAGGACTAATGTTTTAGTATTAAAACTTTATTCTTTAACTAATTACATGGCTGAGAAACCCATACTTCCAATTTGTTTACAATTAATATAATTTGTTTTATGTAACATGGCTTCTAAACATGTTGTTAATATTAAATCGGTATGCATTATAGCTGGCCATGAGAGCTTCAGATCTTACATGTATGAACATTCATGACCCACCTCACAAGGGTTGATGTATAGATAATGGAGATAATTAAATATTGATGCATGTTCTCATCCAAAAAGGCAGGTCAGACTGTAAGCCAGAAGTGATTTGTAAGCCGGCTGCCACCTAATGCCGAATCTGTGTCATTTGTTCAGAGACACTAATGTCTGCCATGTTTCCAACATTCTAATGGCGATACATGCCCTTAACGATCTGCTTCCGATTCTGCTTTTAATTATATAGCCCTACTTATTGATTTTAAAATAGGTGACAGTTTGTGTTCTTTTGTAGATTTAATATCAACTGAAGTGAAATGGCTTCAGTGTAAACACATTCACTATGGAGTAAGCCCTATTGAACTCAGTGGGAGTTCTGAGTGGATACCAGGCATGCTACCTTACTTCTGAGGTAGCATGCCTGGTATCGACTGCAGTGAGATTAATTTGAGACTAGCTGTCCAAAATCACTCAGTGCGCATGTGCACACGTGTGTCTTACTAATTGCCATCAGATTTGAACTAGAGCAGGACTGCACAACTATGACCAATCTGAAAATAGCGTGTGCGCGCACGCAGGCACACACACACGGACCATCTCTGCCAGGTATTTGAGAGCAACCCCATCTCTTTTTCTCTGCTGTTCTTGTTGTTCCATGCCAGCAACAAAACGTAGTGATAGGTGAACTCCCTCAGCTCCATTTTGGAAATGGGTCAGCAATTACAAGCGTCTTTGGAAAACGGGAAAAACTTTTTTGGGTGGGGTTTTTTGGGATTTGTTAATATGGAAATAAAAACACTTTCCCCCTCCCCCCCTGAGCGATTCTTTATCTTGACTGCACTGTATTTGCCTTAAACATTCATCTGCTTCATGGACACGAATTGCTGCTCAGGCAGAGCTAAGCAAACATGACCAGAGGGTGATTTTTAAGGCTCCAAGTAACGATGGCTAAAGCTCAGGGAGCTGCAGAGCTGGTAGAGAGGTGGTGCCAGTGGGAGGGTGGAGGGTGGTGGTTCCCTATAATCCCTGACCAAGCCCTGGGAAACCCTGCAGCTCAGTCAGCCTGTTTCTTTTGCAAAGACATTTCATACATTCCCTGTTCGCTATGCCCCCAGCTTCAGCTTCTGCTGAGACCCATAACATTTTTCCCCAAAGCCTCTGCATGTTAAATGCACTGTCCAGGTCTTGAAGGGGAAAAAAAAACCATATCCATGAGCTGAACATTCTCATTTGAAAATGTTCAGCTTGAAATTGGGGGATGAATTTTGAAAGGTGAAATTGGAGACAGTTTTTGGGGGAGGCAGCATAATTTTCACAAATTTCAAAATTCAGAGTGCAATCCACTGTAACATTTGAATGGCAGAGCGTGGCCTCCGCCGTTCGAAAGCGTCGCAGACATGCCATAAAGCACATTTATGACTACTTTCGAGTAAGGGCCACCAGCGCAGAGGCCGGCAGCCCTCACTCCAGCACTGGGTCAACCACAGCCGCTGCCAGGGAGGGGAAGGCATCCACCGGGTAGGGCAGGCGGCGAGGAAGGGCGGCAGTTAGCCAAGCCGGCCTGGGAGGGGGCGGGGATTGTGGCTGCCACATCCCCGTCCCATTCCTGGGCTGGCTCCGTCATTACATGACCACCTCTGACTTACGCCAGCTCGAGAGCTGGCAGAAATCCATGACGAGACTTCCGGCTAGGAGGACATGGCTGGCTGACAACTCCGCCGATCGCTCTGTATTGACGGAGTACATCTGATGGACTTAATTACTCTACCCCTGGATTAAAAGGGAGTACGAAGAGATAAACCACATTGCTTTCAATCAGAGCCGTCCCCAGTAGGGTCTGGCAGGGGGGGCGGCATCCTCGACGCCCCAAACTAATTAGCATAATTTATGCTAATTAGTTTCCGCCGCTTTTTTTCGCTGATTTTCGGCGATTTTAAGCCTAGAACTGGGTTTTTTTCTAAGTATGTATGCTTTTACCGGCACTTAATTTGTATTTAGTTGCTCCCACGACGATTTTAAGCCTGCTCCCGGGCGCGCAGCTTCTGTGCACCCGGCCCGGGACTCTGTACCGCCCCCAGAAGCAATCTTCGTAGTTTGCGCATGCGCAAACCCACGGCATCTCCAGGGACGCTCCAGGGAGTAGTTTGCGCATGCCCAGAACGTCCCTGGAGACTCCGTGGGTTTGCGCATGCGCAAACTACGGAGATTGCTTCTGGGGGCGGTACAGAGTCCCGGGCCGGGTGCACAGAAGCTGCCCGCCCGGGAGCAGGCTTAAAATCGTCGTGGGAGCAACTAAATACAAATTAAGTGCCGGTAAAAGCATACATACTTAGAAAAAAACCCAGTTCTAGGCTTAAAATCGCCGAAAATCGGCGAAAAAAAACGGCGAAAAAATCGCTCTCCCCCAGAGTCTCCCGCCCCCCCAGGAGCCTCTGCGCCCTTGCGCCCTGGGGCCCACCGCCCCAGGGGCCCACATCTGGTGACGCCTATGCTTTCAATCGCCCCCCTTCTGACACTTCAAGGCAAAGGCTCTGAAGTTTTGGATTCTCGGCGAGAAAGCAGGATTACCAACGTCGCTCGAGCCGCAGATGAATCGCAAGTCAAGCCACCTCCCACATGCTTTGCTTTACTTAGGCAAGAGGCGTAGAAATGATTTATGAGTTGAAGAAATTAGCTGAGATAAGAGTTAACGTTAAAAATAATACGTTGTGATAAGGCGAACTGAACATTCGAAAGTGAAAGTTGGAAAGATGAAGTTAAAGTTTTAAAGTGGTGAGTTTTATTGATTTTTTTCTGTACTCATGGAAGATTAAAACAGTAAGAAGGTTTTTTTAAATAGACTATTCTGGTAAGAGAAAATTGTTTGGGATTTTTGTTGTTGACATTCCTGACATTTTTGCTAAAAGAATATGAGCCCTTCCGTGTCAGAGTTCATGGATCTCGGCAATTAGGAAAAGGATGAATTACAAGGAATAAATGATGGAAATGATGGAATACATGATGTAATGATGGAAGTACAGGAAGATAAAGAGAAAGACAATGATAAAGAGAAAGATTTAGTGGAAGAGACTGAAGCAGAGGAAGTACCAAGAGTTAAACCAAGACTTGAGATAGAGAAGCAGAGTACTTTACTAAAAAGGTGCTGAAGATTGTCTTTTGGGAGAGGAATATAGAAGACTTGAATGATCCTGTGGAAAAAAATTGCAAAGTGGATACAATTCAAAAAACAAGGGATTTTCGGGAAAGATCTAAGGATGAAGAAGAGAAAGAAGAAGAAGAGGAAGAAGGAGGAGGATGAAGGGGAGGGATGGAAGGGGTAATGGCAAACTGTCAAAATTAAAAAGAGATTATATTTTTTTTATTTTTTTGTGGGGAATATTACTGGAGTTAAAGTTATATAAAAAGAAAAAAATGTTTTATTATTAAAAAAAACAAATAAAATATGACTGTTTTTAAGAAACTTATATAAAGAGTGATGGAAAAATTTTGATGATGGAAAATTAACAAATTTGAAGACAAAAAATGGGGTGACTTAATAAATTTAAAATATTTGAAGTGGAAGTTAAGACTTTTAGATGATAAACGAAAAGTTAGTAAACCCTTTTGTGAATAAAAGAAAAATAATGTTTTATTATTTAAAAAGACTTAAGATGTGATTTGTTTTTAAGAAACTTATATAAAAAGGGGATATAGATTTAAAAAAACAGAAAAATTTGGAAGGTTTTTATTTTAGTACATTTGGAGAAAAATGGGGTGGCTTTATATATTAAAATATTTGAAGTGTGAATTAAGATTTTCAGATGATAAAGGAAAAGTTAGTTAATCTTTTTGTGAATATTTAGATATCACTTATAGATTCTTTAAGAGAGAGAGAGAGAAGGAGTGATGAAGTGTGAATTTAATGAATAGTATATTAGAGATATAGGCTTAGTTAGATATTATAAGTAGAAAATATATAATGGTATACAAGTAGGATTTACTGCTTCGCGCTTGCTGTAATCTTTCGTAGTATGTTGTATTGTTTTGTTTTATTGTTTTGTTTTGTTTGGTAGTTTATTAATAAAAATTAAATATATGTAAAAAAAAAAAGAGAGAGCTGGCAGAAATCCAAGGAGGCCCATTGGGGCCTCCAAGTGCTACACCGGGGGAAGGGGACGAATGTCCCCTTTCCTCGAGGAAACCTCCAGGTCGATCATGATCAGACCGGAATGGGAATAGGATTCAGCAGGTGGTCCTAGGGCCACCCGCAGATCTTTACACTGGATTGCATTGTCCCTCAGGTGTGTATACCATCGACAATGACCATTTTAACTTTGTTACTTGTAACTATTTTTTCACTGCTCACTGTGGTAGCAGTGGGACCCAAGCTGCTCTTGGCAACAGCAGGTAGGCTGCTGCCAATTTTTGCTCAGAATGCCCCCAAGCACTGCAGTGGTGAAAATAAATAAAGAAAAACACTATAGGAATAACAAAACTGCCACCACTCCTTCCAACAATGGTAAATGGTAATTGGTAAACCTAATAAACCCCTTCATTGATCATTGCCTCCCCTTCATGGATCATTGCCTTGTCGTGGGTGGCGAAGGGGCTTGCGTAACTCAGTGAAGCCATGAGCTATGCCGTGCAGGGACACCCAAGACGGACAGGTCGTAGCAGAGAGTTCTGACTAAAAGTGATCCACTGGAGAAGGAAATGGCAACCTGCTCCAGTAACCTTGCCAAGAAAATCCCATGAACAGTACCAAAAGGCAAAAAGATATGACGCCGGAAGATGAGACCCTGAGGTCGGGAGGTGTCCAATATGCTACTGAGGAAGAGCGGAGGACTATTCCAAGTAGACCCAGAAAGAATGAAACGGTTGGGCCAAAGCCGAAAGGACGTCCAGCTGTGGATGTGTCTGAGGTTGAAAGGAAAATCCAATGCTGCAAGGAGCAACACTGCTTAGGAACATGGAATGTGAGGTCTATGAATCAAGGCAAGCTGGATGTGGTCAAAAATGAGATAAGATTGAACATTGACATCTTGGGAATCAGCGTACTAAAATGGACGGGCATGGGCGAATTTAAGTCAGGTGACCATCATATCTACTACTGTGGGCATGAATCCCTTAGAAGAAATGGAGTAGCCCTCATAGTCAATAAAAGAGTAGGAAGGGCAGTACTGGGGTGCCACCTCAAAAACGACAGAATGATTTCAGTTCAAATCCAAGGCAAACCATTCAACATTACAGTAATCCAAGTGTATGCCCCAACCACTGATGCCGAAGAAGATGAAGTTGACCGGTTCTATGAAGACCTACAACACCTTCTAGAACTAGCACCCAAAAAAGATGTCCTTTACATCATAGGAGACTGGAATGCTAAAGTAGGAAATCAAGAAATAAATGGAACAACAGGCAAGTTTGGCCTTGGAGCGCAAAATGAAGCAGGGCAAAGGCTAATGGAGTTCTGTCAAGAGAACACGCTGGTCATAGCAAACACTCTTTTCCAACAACACAAGAGGCGACTCTACACATGGACATCACCAGATGGTCAATACCGAAACCAGATAGATTATGTGCTTTGCAGCCAAAGATGGAGAAGCTCTATACAGTCAGTAAAAACAAGACCTGGAGCTGACTGTGGCTCAGATCATGAGCTTCTTATTGCAAAATTCAGGCTTAAATTGAAGAATGTAGGGAACACCACTAGACCAGTCAGATATGACCTAACTCATATCCCTTATGAGTATACAGTGGAGGTGAAGAATAGATTTAGGGCATTAGACCTGGTAGACAGAGTGCCTGAAGAACTATGGACAGAGGTTCGTAACATTGTACAGGAGGCAGCAACGAAAACCATCCCAAAGAAAAAGAAATGCAAGAAAGCAAAGTGGCTGTCAGATGAGGCTTTACAAATAGCTGTGGAAAGAAGGAATGCGAAAAGCAAGGGTGAAAGGGAAAGATATAAACAACTGAATGCAGATTTCCAGAGAATAGCAAGGAGAGATAAGAAGGCCTTCTTAAATGAACAATGCAAGGAAATCGAGGAAAACAACAGAATGGGGAGGACTAGAGATCTCTTCAAGAAAATTGGAGATATCAAGGGAACGTTTTGTGCAAAGATGGGCATGATAAAGGATAAAAAAGGCAGGGACCTAACAGAAGCAGGAGAGATTAAGAAGAGATGGCAAGAATACACAGAAGAACTATACAAGAAAGATCTTAATGTTCCTGATGACCATGCTGGTGTGGTCACTGACCCAGAGCCGGACATCCTAGAGAGTGAAGTCAAGTGGGCCTTAGGTAGCATTACTAACAACAAAGCTAGTGGAGATGATAATATCCCAGCTGAGCTACTTAAAAAATCCTAAATGATGATGCTGTGAAAGTGCTGCACTCAATATGCCAACAAATTTGGAAAACTCAGCAGTGGCCAAAGGATTGGAAAAGGTCAGTTTACGTTCCAATTCCAAAGAAGGGCAGTGCCAAAGAGTGTTCAAACTACCGTACAATTGCACTCATTTCACATGCTAGCAAGGTTATGCTCAAAATCCTACAAGCTAGGCTTCAGCAGTACGTGGACCGAGAACTACCGGACGTACAAGCTGGGTTTCGAAGAGGCAGAGGAACTAGAGCTCAAATTGCCAACATGCGCTGGATCATGGAGAAAGCACGAGAGTTCCCAAAAAACACCTACTTCTGCTTCATTGACTATGCAAAAGCCTTTGATTGTGTGGATCACAACAAACTGTGGCAAATTCTTAAAGAGATGGGGGTACCAGACCACCTTACCTGTCTCCTGAGAAACCTGTATGCGGGTCAAGAAGCAACAGTTCGGACCAGCCATGGAACAACCGACTGGTTCAAAATTGGGAAGGGAGTACGGCAAGGCTGTAATATTGTCAGCCTGCTTATTTAACTTATATGCAGAGTACATTATGAGAAATGCAGGGCTGAATGAATCGCAAGCTGGAATCAAGATTGCCAGGAGAAATATCAACAACCTCAGATATGCAGACGATACCACCCTAATGGCAGAAAGTGAAGAAGAACTAAAGAGCCTCTTGATGAGGGTGAAAGAGGAGAGTGCAAAAGTTGGCTTGAAACTCAACATTAATAAAACTAAGATCATGGCATCGGGTCCCATCAATTCCTGGCAAACAGAAGGGGCAGAAATGGAAGCAGTAACAGATTTTACTTTTTTGGGTTCCAAGATCACTGCAGACGGAGACAGTAGACATGAAATTAAAAGACGCTTACTCCTTGGAAGGAAAGCTATGGCAAAATTAGATAGCATAATAAAAAGCAGAGATATCACCATGCCAACAAAAGTTCGCATAGTCAGGGCGATGGTGTTCCCAGTAGCAATGTATGGTTGCGAGAGTTGGACCATAAGGAAGGCTGAGCGCCGAAGAATAGATGCTTTTGAACTGTGGTGCTGGAGAAGACTCCTGAGAGTCCCTTGGACTGCTAGGAGATCAAATCAGTCAATCCTAAATGAAATCCACCCTGACTGTTCCCTGGAAGGACAGATACTGAGGCTGAAGCTCAAATATTTTGGCCACCTAATGCGAAGAGTTGAGTCTCTGGAGAAGACTCTGATGCTGGGAAAGATTGAAGGCAAAAGGAGAAGGGGAAGGCAAAGGATGAGATGGTTAGACAGCATCACCGATGCAACGAACATGACAATGAGCGAACTCAGGAAGATAGTGGAGGACAGGAAGGCCTGGCGGGATATGGTTCATGGGATCACGAAGGGTCGGACACGACTTATCGACTGAACAACAACAACAAACCTAATAAAACCTTTGCTGGAAAAAATGCTGAAAAAATTGACTACAATTAAAATGAACTGTCTGCACATTTGCAGAACTTTGTTTTTAACAATCCAAGATATTGTAATACTTGAGAGAAATAACATCTGATACGTGTTGCATCCAAGCATTCCAAGTTAGACAACTTTTTTTTTTACTCCAGACCAGGTATTTGTGAGCTTTTGGGTGAAATCACTAGCAAAAACAGGAGCTTATCACTAGGCTGCTAGAGATTGGAATGTATTGCTTTTGGCTGGTGGGTCACAAAGTTTCCTTGGATGAAATTCCAGGAGAACTTGGAAGACCTGGTCCAGGCCAGACAGCTGCGACTATTTAAAGGAAGTGGAAAGTATTACAATCAGGTGATCAAACATTCTATTGGAGGGGGGCTGCATGCATCCGTTACTTGGCCTGTCAGTGCCAGCCTGCTCCCAGATTTCCTGTGTGTGGTTCAGGAGTGTTATTGAGTGTCTTGGGATCCGAGTTAATGGAAATGGTCACGTAAAGACAGAGAGGTGTCACTAAAGTATTTGAGGAGTAGAGTGCAAAGAACACTGAGAGTGGCCAGGTTGTTGTCTGAAAGTGTGTTGAAGCCTTTAAGTGCCTTACAGCATGATCCTATGCATGTCTACTCAGAAGTACCGGTAAGTCCCATTGTGTTCATATGTGTTCAGTCCAGGAACGTATGTGTAGGACCTGCAGTTACACAAACGTTTTTCAGACTCTAGGCGCAGCAATCTAAAGAGCGTCATTGCGGAAGGACCATGAAATCTTATTTATTTATAATATTTATAGCTGCTTGCAAGGTGGTTTGCAACTATTTAAAAATACAAATAAAAACAATTCATACAACAGAGAGAGAAAGAGAGAAACTAACAGAGCAATCCTGCGCAAAACAATGCTGGCGGAGCAAGGGCTCCGCCGGCGCCGGGTGCCATAAACATGCTGTAAGGCACGTTTTTGACACTCAGCAAGTAAGTGATGCTGGCGGAGAGGCCAGCGTCATTCACTCTGCCCGGGGCCAGGTCCTGGGCTGGCAGACGCACGTAAGTCCTGTGTCCGTCAGGGAAGGGGCGTGGGTAGGCTGCCGGGAGCGGGACGGGGATATTGGTGGTTCACTCTGCCAATAGCCCCATCCCATGCCTGACTGGTCTTACATGGCCTCCCAAGATTTGCACCGGCCATTTTGCCCATAGAGGCTGCTGGGGCTCTCCCCAGGGGAAAGGGACGAATGCCCCTTTCTCCAGAGGTGTGCCCCAGCACCACCGGCACTGGCCTGATCTTGCTTAGGATCCGGCACAGCAAGCTTAGCGCACTGCGGCAGATCTTAGGCAGGATTGGGCTGTTAATAAAACTATATATTTAAAGCTATCTAATTCTTCCCCAGAAGGCCAGCAGGTGGCGCAGCGGGTTAAACCACTGAACCATAAGCTGTCGATCGAAAGGTCGGCACTTCGATTCCCGCGACGGGGTGAGCGCTCGTTGCTTGGCCAGCTCCTGCCAACCTAGCAGTTCCAAAGCATGTCAATGCGAGTAGATAAATAGGTACTGCTTGCCGGAAGGTAAACAGTGCTCCGTGTTCCAGCTGCATGCTACACGCTGCGGCAAGGAGAGTCATGCCGGCCACATGACCACGGAGGCGTCTTCGGACAACGCTGGCTCTTCGGCTTAATCTATTCCTAGTCTAATCTCTGACATTTAGTATCTGACCCAGATAGCAGCATAATATCCTTTGCCCAGGATGTTCGTTTTATATAAGGAGAGAAGACTTTGAAAGTATATTTGTAGTGGAAAGGGTTTATTGTTTGTTTGTTTTTCTTTGGGAAACATACCGGTAATTTCCAGGATTTAATTTAATTTAACTGGCCTCATTTGCTTTCTGCATAAGGAGGTGCTGTGCAGATGTTTGCAACCCACTGTAGATGGATATGTTGGTGCTATACCATTTACACAGCCCACGGGCTATATAGACGGTGTTGTGTTTGGTCAACTCAGTGGCCAGAAATTCTGTCGTGAGAGACCCTAATCGCCACAGAATAGCCAGGGCATGGCTGTAGGATGCCTGATATATGTATAAAATGGTTTATTCAATATTAATAAAATAAGAACATAAAAAGAGCCTTGCTGGATCAGGCGAAAGGCCCATCTAGTCCAGCTTCCTGTATCTCACAGTGGCTCCACCAGATGCCTCCGAGAGCACACAGCCAACATGATAACCTGTTTCCTGTTGTCACTCCCTTGCACCTGGCACAGAGAAAACCTACTTCTAAATCCAGGAGGTTGCTTATGGCTTGTAACCTGTGATGGTCTTTTCCTCCATGAATCTATCCAAACCCCTTTTAAAGGCATCTAGGCCAGGTGCCATCACCACATCCTGTGGCAAGGAGTTCCACAGATGGATGGATTACACACTGGGTGAAGAAATATTTCTTGTATGTAACTTGATAAGATTAGAAATAAGGCCCTAGTGCTTATCAGTTATCCTAGTGTCTTAGCATTCATTGGCCAGGATATTGGAAGGCAAGTACAAGTGTTTTTTTTTTCCTTGTTCAGCAATTATGTAGAATCCTACCTGCCTTCTTCCTTCTATATCCACAAGTAAAAGGGCCACAGATTATCTTTTAAAAATGCTTGGACCAAACCTGGGACCTTTTATATGCAAAACATGTGATCTACAACTGAGTTGGGCTGCAATTCCGTGCACATGGGAGTAAGCTTCATTGGCCATAGTGGAACTTATTACTGCTATGTAAACATGTATAGGATTGCACTGTTAGCATCTGAGGTTGTTGCCTGGACCTTTCCTGCAGTCCAGACTGTTAAGTGTAAAACATTGTTTCCAGAGTGATTGACCTCCTATCCATGTCTTCACAGGCCAGCAGCAATGGAGATGGTATAATAGCCACAGTGGGAAAGGCTCTAAATTCTCTAAAACACCTGGTAGCAAACCATTTGTCAGGGTTGCTTGATAAGGTCAGGGGGTCTGGTTTAATTGGCCATTCCTCACCTGTGCTTTTGGTTCATTAGCAACGTGAAGGGGCTTGCTTGAGACAGAATTTATCTTCGGACAGTATACAACCTGACATTATTTCATGGCATATCTTCTACTTTTCCATGTACAGGTACCTAACATATGCTGCTCAGCTGTTGAGATATAATATTGTCATTCATAAGCTGAAGTGATAATACCATGGGGCTCAATTATTCCTGAACTGACCGGAAGAGTGTTTATACCTCATTTCCCTCTCCACTTGTTTGGGTCACTGTTCATTTCAGTGTTAAATAATAGCTTTCAGAGAAATGCTCTGCAAGTTGACTCAGAAGTAAGCCCCACTATATTCAGTGGGACTTACATCTAGGTAAGTATGCATATGATCGTAGCCTGAAGTGCCCCAAGGCATGGCAACAGGGAGACAGGCTAAAGCTTCATTTAATGTTTATGTATTTCTTTACCGCATGTATATACAGTGTGTTTTATTGTCGTTATGTTTTATTAAGAATATTTATACACCACTTCACAATTCAAAGAAGTGGAATATGTAGCAAGGAAAAAAGAATATGGTTCTTTGCTGAGACTTTCGATCTAGAAAGAGTTCTGGAAGGTGAGGCAGTTGATTCCACATGACCCAATGTGCATCTCTTCTTCCAAAATAGCCAATAGGCTTTGGGGGTTTTGGTATCGTAGTTTCTGGATTAGGACTAGGAGGCAGTGTTCAACAACCAGCTGCCAGAAAGGCTACCAGGAACAAGGACTGTACAGCTGTGGTATCTGCTTTAGGGATGCTTTCCCATGAAGTCTACAGACCACACTTCCTAGGGGTTTTCCAGACACAAGTTAATGCAGTTCTATCTTCTATTCTGACAGGCCAGGATTGTGGAAAACCTGTTCTTTAATTTCGATGGAGTTCTCCACTTTCCTGTTCTGTAGAAATCCCCTGAGTATTTTGGATATCCTTACTTTTAGATGCCGGAGGCATAAATCAGGTGTGTATTCAGCTGTGCCTTGGAGCCATTGCATTCAGTCAGATGTGCATCTAAATGCATCTATTCTCCCTTGCTTTCAAGGAGAAGCATCCCCATCTGGCTTGCATAAGAGTTAAAACCATCCAGCCCCTCTCTGATAACGTTTTGCAATGGAAAGTAAATCAGATAGAATCAGGCAGGAGGTGGGGTTTGGATACTTTCTGCACCAGCAGATACTGTACAGTATCCACACTGAAAGTCTAAACCAGCCAGTTTATTGCAGCATCTCTACAAAAGGCCTTGGGTGGCATGTGGGAAGAGAGTAGTACTGGTGCTCCATTTGTGGCTGCCTGTGCAGCTTTTCTTAGCAAACTGGGCCAATGCCATCTGCATTTGGGAGGTCTTTATCAACTTAAGATGGAAATGGACTGAAATGTTTCAGTTTTTATTGCTGTGAGCTGCCTTGTGGGCCCACTGAGCGGAAAGACATGAAAATGGAAACATAAATGAATCAATCAATACAGAAATATGTAGCATCTCTATGACTCATTTTTGCACAGGAGTCTTACTCGCCATGACTCATATAAGGCAGATCAAACATAGCAAGTGGATGAGTCCACGGAGAAGCACATAAATGGCTTTGAAGGCTAGAGAAAAAAAGCTTCCAGTACAGGGAGGGGAAGCCGTCCTACACAAACACACAGTGCGATTGTCTCCTTAGATTTCATGGGATGTAATCTAGTGCAGTTCGGTTGAAGGCTGCCCGTGAATCTCCTGGGGCAGTGCAACTGATCATGTCTCACTGGCACATTTTTCTGTGGAGAAGACTGAGTGTTGCTCCACATTTATCTCAGAAGCCTGGAGTCATCTCCGCATGCCGCACATTTGCATGCTATTGCTCTTTGCTGTATAAACAGAATGGAGGCCCGCTCTAAGGCATGGCGGGGGGGGGAGGATGGGTAGGGAAGCTGTTTGTACCTACTATCAGGACTGTCGGGAAACACTTCTGTCTTCCACTTCCTGTGCCAGGTTGTCAGATTGATGCTCCTATAACTGAACTGTGTTTTTTTTCCCAGCTGTCATATATCACCTGTATTGCTTTGTGCCCTCTCGTCTGGATAGTGGGAATTGTTACGGAAGCCTTTACAGTGGCAGTTTCCTTATGTGTTTATGCATTTATTTATTTCAATTTTTATCATGTCCGTTCACCAAGGAGCCTGGGGAGGCAGACATAATCACTCGTTTCCACCTCCTGATCTTTAGGAGATCCAGACCTGGAAAGTGTTATCCTTTAAAAAATACGGTAACTTCTTTACAAAAAAATACAGTTCTGCAAATGGATGACATTAGAGATGAGTGAGCTGACTAAGGTTCACCTCTAAATGATCTGAACTGTTTCAATTTTTTCTCCCAAAAAAGTGAGAGAAATAGACAAAAATGGACCATGGACCAAATCATTTTTAAGGCTTGGTAAATGTCTTTGCCAGTTCTCAAATCTCTCAAGTATCCTCCACACCAGGCACCTGCTTCCCCCCAGCGGCAGTGGGGAACACTTTTCTCCCACCGCCTTGTTGCCAGAGGCAACAGCAAATTTGAAATGTGCAGCAAGGGGCTTTCCCTTTCTCTAAACAAGAAAGAAAGAAAGAAAGAAAGAAAGAAAGAAAGAAAGAAAGAAAGAAAGAAAGAAGACCCATGAGATTGTAGTCTTTGTGAGGATTACTTCCATTGCAGTAGCCCTCACTCACAATGACTACAACTTTCATAAGACCCTTCATCTTTCTTCCTGTTTGGGGGGGGAGAAAAGCCCCCATGCCACAGTTCAAACTCTGTCAATGAGGGGAGGAGCTCCCCACTGCAGCTGGGGTAAGTGAAGGGTGTATGGGGGGCTTGATGACTGGTCGCGAGGGCTGGTGAGGCAGGACAGAGATTCTTTGAGGTCCGACTCAGAAGCAGAGTTTGGGGGGAGTGCCTGTCATTTGTCGGGGAGGAATTTCGAAGACCCATAATTTATTTCCTGATCCTGGACCCAGAGGATGTTGGCATTAACTCTAGATCAGGGGTTCTCAACATTTGGAGACCTGGGTACCCCCAGTGAAGGTCAAAATTTTGGAGTACCCCAGCTAATTAGCATAATTACCCAATTTACATAATTAGCTACTTTACATAAATTGCACAAAAATACACAAAAATGCCAGGATCTCTTTTAAAATACACACAGCAGTAAGACACATGAACAAAATGCACAAAAAAAATAAATCCCAAGTACAAAAAACCCCAAACTCAACTCTTCCCCCCAACCCACCCATGCACAGTTTCCAAAGTAAAAAACATAAATCCCAAGTACAAAAAAACCCCAAACTCAACTGTTTCCCCCCATGCACAGTTTCCAAAGTAAAAAAATACATAAATCCCAAGTACAAAAAAATCCCCAAACTCAACTCTTACCCCACCCCACCTATGCACAGTTTCCAAAGTCTCCCCAACTAGGCCCAGTTCAGAAGCTTACCCAAGCTGCATTCATTCACCATCGGAGGAGAGCTGGGAGGACAACGCCCTCTGCAGCTCAGCTGAACTGATCTGAGGAGCACAACGCCCTCTGCTGGCTGCTAAGAAGCTCATGCAGGTGCATAAATTAACCCCAACAATCCGTTGTAGATTGGATAGATTAGTCACAGAAGAAAGCACAAGGGAGCTCTCTGGCTCCAGAAAAAATCCAGAATTTTTTTTTTTAAAAAAAACCTTTACACTTAATTAAGTGTTAATGGGGCAGATAACGGCCAGTCCTTGGCATACTCCCAGCACGTGGTCCGCGTAGCCCTAGGGTACACATACCACAGGTTGAGAACCTCTACTCTAGATGATGTGTTTGGGGGGAGTAGCAGCACGCACACAGACAGTGTGGTTCCACGACAGTATCCATTTGGGACCATCAAATGGAAGCAGTTCTGAGTACAGATTGAACAAACTCCGCTTCTTCCAGCACTCCTTACGTTTCAACTCCTCAGCCAAAGCCATGCCAGTCTTTTCTTCCAGATGCTACTGAACTGTGGGTGTGAGTGGGTGCTACTATTATCATGCAGCCTTGATGACCAGAGTCAACTATGGACCCATTTGGGAAGGCAGTGGGACAACAGTGCCAGCCAACCCAGTAGTCCTATATACAGTACTGAAAGACTGTTGTTATAAGCTATGACATGGGCCCTTGCGCGAGGTAGGCAAATGAAAGGCACAACTCTCTTGGTTAAAGGGAGTATTGAATGGTGAACAATACCAAAACTATGATGAGATTCTGAAAATTAATCACAGTAAATGCTCTTAAAATACAAGGGATAAAGGGATTTCTCATGTTAGTATATACTCATGTGGAAGAGAATTCCCATAGCCCAGTGTGATGCCCAGGCATGCACACTGGTGGTGTGGAATGGAGGATAGGAACACTGCTGAGCCCAGTGGAAATCTGCATGTTGCACAAGCACTGTGCTCATACAGAGAAATATCACGTGCGCATGCGTGCGTGCCTTTGTGTGTGTGTTTGTGTGGTTTTCAATTTGAACTTTTACCTACCAGTAACTGTACCCAAAAAATGGGTCCTTAGTCCTTGCTTTGAATCTTGCATATAACCCCTGCTGGTATGGGCCCTCCAAGAATAAACTGACTTTTAGTGGAACCACTAAAAGCCCGTTTATACTTGTAGGTATGAAATGCAGTTTTCCTGTCAACTCTAATAAGAACTTATTAGAGCTGACACAAAATGCCCCCCCCCACACACACACACACACTTTCACTGTTTCATTCATACTCAATGAAAGAAAGACCGACTTTGGTGATTTTCAGGGGGAATGTCATGTTAGAAAATAGACATATGTTTTGAGGTTGTTGTTTTCCTTCAAAAAAGAGCTGAGCATTAAGGGAGCAGTTGCGCAGTAAAGAATGAATTTGTTTTGGCAATTATGCTGAGGTGAAACCCTTTCTGTCTTAGGACATTTGGATCTTGTTGACTGGAGCGATGTGCAGTTTAAACATTTAGCCCAACAAACTGGTGTCATTTTACATTTAGGTTAACCTCACTCACTTATGTTGAAACTGCATCGCTGAGCCCTTTCCAATCGTAAATCTATTAAAATGTCTGGCTGTCCCTTCACACACCAATGACATTTACTGCATCAGCCCTTCATTTTTTTTTTTTTAATTTCAAAAGTAGATTACATTTTAATCTATATTCTAGGGTTCTCAACCCCTTCCCGGCAGAGTACCACCTCTGCTGCGTACCACCAGAAGTGGCTGGTGATGACATCATTGCCAGTTACTTCTGGGTTTTCAGGTTTTTGGAGGCCAGAAAACGCAGGTAGGAGACTCTGGACGGGTGGGAGGGCCCTTCTCAGCATTCTTGAGAGGCTCAACCGAAGGCAGGAGCCTTTCGGGAGTGAAAACGTGCCGCCAAAAGCACCGTGTCAGAGCAGGGTTCCAGTGGTCCAGCAGTTCGAGTACCACCAGCAGTCGGCCGAAGTACTAGTGGTGGTACTAGGACCACTGGTTGAGAACATATAAAATCAACTTTAAAAGAAACACAAGATCACATTAGCTCATTATTCAGCTTCATCATTCTTACCAATGCAAAATTGTGTGTGTGTGTGTGTGTGTGTGTGTGTGTGTAAACATAGTTAATAAATGCATTGTCTAGCAATCATAGCCTGTTTGTAGTGTATTAAATAGATCATCACATCATACCATACAATTCATACGCATACACTTTGATGTCTTTATTCAAATTAGTCATCTCTCATATCATCACCAGTCATGTTAGTACTTGCCTCACCATACAGACAAGTCAACTTTAGTCACCATGCAGTGTACATTTTCTCATTTTCTAACTCAGAATGTAAGTATGCTGTTAACTTTGCCTCTTAATTACATCCCGGCATTTGATGAGCCATTCAGCTCTAGATGGATTGGCATAGTTCTTTCAAAATCATGCAAAAGCTAATGAAGGTGCTGTAAGGAGATATGAGAACTTGGAAAGATGGATAGACCGGGGGGGGGGAGGGAGGAGAGAGAGTAGCGCTGCCTCCAAATGGCCCATGGTTTTTGCAACCCAGTCACAAATTGTGAAAATTCAGGGGAGTTATTGGTTTTTCCGGCGGGGGGGGGGGGAGAACGGACATAATTGTGGATGGCCGATGCAAGTGCTCCTCACAGTGGCCGGAGGTTGGTAGTTGCCGCTCAGAAGCCCCTGAGAACAAAGCTACAGGAAAGGAAGGTGTCTGCCAGCCCACACCCACCAGGAAACACCCATCACTGTGAAACATAGAGTGAGGTCAAAGGCAAGGTTCTGTCTTCCCTTCACCCTCACTACCCCAAATTTGAACCCAAAGTTGTTAGTTGATAACTTGCAGCTCAGCTCTGTGTGTGTGTGTGTGTGTGTGTGTGTGTGTGTGTGTGTGAGAGAGAGAGAGAGAGAGAGAGAGAGAGAGAGAGAGAGAGAACGCAATCCTATGCATGTCTACTCAGAAGTAAGTCCTATTATAATCAATGGGGCTTACTCCCAGGTAAGTGTGGATAGGATTGCACCCAGAGACAACGAGAGAAAGAGATGTGCCACATTCAGAAGTAGAAAGTCGCAACGTTTGCTCAGCGCTAACCAAGACTACCTCTCTGTAATTCTTTGCCGTCTGCACTTTAGGTAATGTCAGCTTGCAAGGTCTGACACACACACACACACACACACACATGCTGATTTTTCTTTTTCTCTGGGCATCCAAAATGATTGCTGTTATGAATGTGGGATATACTGTACATTATTTGAGCTATTAATCTGTAGAATGTTATGCAGTGGGCTACAGGGTCATGGATGTGTATGCCTTCAGGGATTCCAGAGCCTCGGACCAGATAGCTCACAGACTAGAACTGAGACTTATGGTGCAATCCTGTGTATCTTTGGAGTGGTGGAGCGCGCGCTCTGCCACTCCAAAACATCACAAATGTGTCATAAAGCACGTTTGCGAAGACTCGAGGGTAAAGGCCGCCGGCGTGGAGGCCGGCAACCCTCACTCTGCCGCCCTCCGGACCCTGCGCCCACCAACAACGGTCCAACAACCCACCCATTGGCCAGCCTGGGCTGGGAGAGGGCAGGGATATCGGCGGCGTGCCCCACTGATATCCTCGGTCCTTTTCCAGCCTGGGCTAGCCTTACTCCGCCACCTCAGATGTACGCCAGGCCTGGACCTGGCATACATCCAAGGAGGCCCATAGGCCCTGGGGTCGCTTATACCCGGGGAAGGGGATGAAAGTCCCCTTCTCCCGAGGTACTAGCAGCCCCAGAGCAGGCTGCAATGGACAGTGGCTGGCCGAGTATCCTTACACAGGATTGGGCTGCCTGTTTAGTGAGCTACCAAGATGGTGTATGTTCACCCTCAGAAAATTAAGAAGAGCCCTGCTGGATCAGGCCAAAGGCCCATCTAGTCCAGCTTCCTGTATCTCACAGTGGCCAACCAGATGCCTCAGGGAGCACAGAAGACAACAAGTTACCTGTATCCTGTCGCCACTCCCTTGCATCTGGTATTAAGAAACAGCCTACTACTAAAACCAGAAGGTTGCATATTCCCATCATGGTTTGTAACCTGTGATGGTCTTTTCCTCCATAAATCTGTCCAAACCCCTTGTAAAGGCATCCAGACCAGGTGCCATCACCACATCCTGTGGCACGGAATTCCACAGATTAATTACACACTGGGTAAAGAAATATTTTCTTTTGTTTGTTCTAACTCTCCCGCCACTCAATTTTGGTGGATGTTATTTAGGCACAGAAGTGAATAGGATTGTGCAACACTGGCCTCTGTGATTGGCAGACAGTAAAACATCTCTGGGTTGGCCATTCCTACACTGCCCTGTTGCCTAGTCAACAGAGCAATATATTCTGTGTGCTGCACGTGAACCTACTTTACCGCTTTGGCTGAAACTTCAATGCAACTACCTACGTTTCACATCCCAATCCTATCCTCCACCACCTTCCGCCATGCGCACACTGCAAGCATTGGTGGCAGGAGGATGGCCTGGGGGAGGTAAGTATTTTTTTTACGTCCCTCCTGATTGTGAATGGGTCACCTTGAGTCACGCTGTTTTGCTGGCGTAAGTCCAAGGAGAGGTAGGGGGCGTGTCAGGATGGAAAAATGGGGATAGGATCCCAGCACGCACTGTTGCCGCTGAGATCCATCCACCCCTTACCTACTTGGATGCAGGCTAGTTCCATTGGTGACAGGTGTGCAGAGCTATTTGTGCCCACATGCATGGCAGCAGCACATCGTTTATGGCGCTGCTGCAACCTTTACGACAGCAGAACATGAGATCAGCAGTCATACAGACCCCATAGGCTTGGGCCATCAGCCATAGATGGCAGGGAGCCTGGACTGGGGAAACCTCCATGCCATGTCTGAATTTGGGTCACAGTCACTTGCTGACCTGGCCTGACAATATTCTGTAGATGAGATTTTTCCGCTGTTATAAAAAAAGGAAGACGTTGGGTTGCATGGACAGGTTGTATGTATATGTAGGCATGAATGCATGCAGCCCAGTGTCCAGTGCATACATGATGGGAACTAGTGTGCATAAAGGGGAGACTTGCACCCATGTCCCACCCTGGGTAGCATCCACTAGTGCTGAAACCAAAGTGCCTGCCAAGAATACAACAGGAAGCACTCCACCTCTTATAAGCGACTTCCAACTATTAAAAGGCCTCCGAATCCTCCTCAAAGGCTGTTCTTCACCATTGTCTGCCATTACTTGAACCGGCTCCAGAGGTAGCTGCGACATCAAGGCCCCCTTTGATTACACTGATTGTCTTTAAAGACTCGTTTTCATATCTTGTCATTCTTTAAGCTGAGCGCCCTGATGTTTTCAGTCGCTCATTTGGTGGAATTTGAACTATTCCTGTGTTGGGCTGATAATATCAGTTAATTATTGGATCAATGTAAATTCCAGTTACACAGTGTAAGTATTGTGCTCCTATCGTTTCTATGGGGAATGCCTCCTCCCTCCTTCCTTACATTTTTCCCCTCCTCATTTTGTATTGTTGTTACTCTTCATTCCACCCAACTCACAGTTTAGTTAACCTGGATGAGGGATGTGCAGGCTTGGTCCAAGAACATGTCAAAACATACAAACTGCCTTTTGAAACTTCTAGTTCAGTGTTTCTCAAACTGTGGGTCAGGACCCACTTGGTGGGTCGCGACCTGATTTCTGGTGGGTCCCAGATGATGGAAAGATCAGATAAGTAATTGCCACAAGCCCTGAGACTTCAAAAATCAGATAGCTGCTAATTGCCCTTCAAAGAGCTGAGCTCCTGCAGTTTGCAAGATAGCTGCTAATTACCCTGCAAGCAACTAACTCTTTACTTGTAAATAAGTAAAATTATTTATTTGTTTCTAGATCACTTTTTTAAAGCCTCATAAAGCTAGGTGGCTCCCGATAGACTGTCATTTTAAAAAGTGGGTCCCAGTGCTAAAACGTTTGAGAACCACTGTTCTAGTCTATCAAGCCCCCTACATTACCAAGGACTCTACAAGTTATCAGACCAGAGGTTTTTCCTAGACTTGCTATCCAAAATACAGGTATCCCTTATCCGAAATGCTTGGGACCAGAAGTGTTTTGGACTTGGGGTTTTGTTTTGTGTGTGTGTGTGTGTGTCAGATTTTAGAATATTTGCATACACATCATGTCTGCTCAGCTCCACTTCCTTTTAATTCTCGCAGGCTGGAAGGCTCGCTCACAAATCATGGCTGTTGCTTGTGAGCCCTGCTGCTCTGTGCCCAGCCGCTACCTTCCTGCCAGGCTAGCTGGACACTGGACTGCCATTTTGCAGAATAAAAGTGCTGCACCATCCCTGAATGCAGCAGTAAGTGGCAGGGGGAAGGAGGGAGGGAAAGAAGCCAGCATGGGTCCCTGCGACTGTCTTTCCGCAGATCTGAGCAAAGACCTGTTGGCATCTTTAAAGCCACACAGAGAAGAAGCTGTTTTGAGCTTCATGTCAGCACTCAAAAATCTTCGGATTTTGTAGCATTCCAGATGTTCGGATAAGGGATACTCAACCTGTACAGTTTTAACTGAAGATGTCGGAGATTGAATTTGGAAGCTTATTTGTCTGAATGTCTGCTATCCAGGGTGGCTGAACCATGAGGCTGGTTGAACCCCTTGCTTCAGGTGGCAGGCTGGGGAAAGTGCAAGCTGCTGGGGGATGCCCCACAGCCACTGGCCACCTGCCTGGTTGCCCCATCCTCTTCTTGCGGCTCACCTCTGCCTTCTCTAGCTCTGCCGCCACTTCTTCTAAAGTAGCCAGTGGAGGGAATGCTGGAGTGGAGAGATTCCTTTCTCAGGACTCTCCCCAAGCCACTTTCCAAAGGGCGGCCATGGAGCTAGAGGAGGAAGATCCAGAGAATGAGGTGTGCACTAGTCGTGTGAGGGGGACTGGTGGCAGTAGAGAGAGAGAGTGTGTGTGACTGGTGGGATTTGAGGCAATCGATTGACTTGCACTGCCTCTGATTATAACCTTTTTGGACCTTCATTCGTTTTGTCAAAACTTTTCCAACTTCCTCCACTGGAGCTGCCTATCAAACCCATTACCACTTAGCGAAACCAAAGCACTTTGATTTAAACAAAGTTTGAATTGTGTTGTCCCTTTCTAGCTTATTCACCTCCTCTTTGCGCACATCATTAATCTGGAGGGCGGGACTGTTGTGTAATTTTTTCACCCATCTACATTGTTTTTATGAGCTATCAGTCTGACACACATCACACAATTTAATAGCATGCCAAATTTTGCCATCAGATCTCATTACTAACACTGAGAGCCCAGTCCTGCCCCCCACCATCTTCCACCATGCAGCCACACTGGCGGAGTGCATACCACATGCAATGTGTGTGTGTGTGTGTGTGTGTGTGTGTGTGTGTGTGTGTGTGTGTGTGTGTGTGTGGCTAGAGAGCCTGGGAGAGATACGTAAAAAAATCTTACCTCCCAGTGTGCCACCTGATCACCAGTGGACCCACGCCAACTACTTTGCTGGCATAAGTCAGGAGGCGGGAGCTCACTCCATCACGCGGCACTCGGGTCTCGAACCTCATGCCTAAAGGTAAGGCTGAGAAAGATCCCTATCAGAAGCCCTGGAAAAAGTCCTGTCAGTCAGTGCAGACAATATTATTTCAATGATTTTTATCTTGCCTTTCCGTCCAAATGAATGCACCAATGTTCTGTCTCAGTAAAAGGCAGCTCCATATATACCGTATGTAATTTAGTTGACTCTCTCAAACTTCTGCTGTTCCAGTGACTCTAACCAGCAACTTCATGGTGCAGAACTGAATAAGTAATGGATCAGTGCACACAGTACACCAGAATGACCCATGAAAATATGTTTGGGCTCTCTGCTTGGACAGAGACAAAAGCACTGTGCGTTTACTTCGTAATGCTTTGAATAGACAACAGAGCTTTGATGCTGATTCCACATTATGGAGAAGCTGGCTTTTTAATTGTCATTCATTCCAACCCATAACTAAATAGAATTGGACATTTCAGAGTAAATGGGTGAAGGTTCCGTTTCAAGTGTCTTGTCCAAATGCTTAAGTATGTGTGTGATGTACATAGATACATCCAGTGGCTTCATGTTCTCTGGGATAGGACTGGACACTTTGCTGAAACACCTTTCCTCAAAGCAATCCCAGCTTATTGAGTATGCAAAGACATTGCCTTTATTGGGGTGCTGTTGGCATACCTGCCACTAATGACAAGTTCAGGCTATGGCAGAGGGCTAAATGGCATTTAACTAGGTGTGAAATAGGAGAGGAGCTTTAATCTTATGCCATTTCTGAAGGAGGCCTGCATGTATGGTGTAGTAAAAACCATGAATAAAAGAAGAGATACAGGAAGCGAAGGCAGCTAATGGATCTTGAATCTCGCTCACCAGCATTGACTATACAATGGAATTCTTAACAGCAATTAAGCAAGATGGAAATCAGGTGAATAATTCTCTTTGAGGTGTTTTGGAATCAAACGTTGGTTTTAAAGTGGAAATAATTCATCTCTGGAAGTCATTCTCTGCCGAAAAATATGAACTGTCTCGGAGGTGGCTTTTCGTGCAATCTGCTGCAGGATGTTACGTGAGGCAGCAGCAGTGCAGTCTGTATGCCGTTGTTCTCTAGCACTCCGTTTCCAAGCTTTCTTGCGTGATAGCCTTGACCTTATGAAAACACCACTCCTCGTGGGTCAGGGGCCATAGTTCAGTGGAGGACCGCATGCTTTGCGTGCAGAAGGTCCCCAGGTCAATCCCCAGCACCTACAGGTACCGCAGACAAAAATTCCTGTTTGAAAATGTAAAGGGCTACTGCTGTTGACGACATTGAGCTCACTGGACCCAACGCCAGACACGCAGTATAAGGCAGGTTCCCATTTCCGCCTGGAGAATCCCCACTCGCCTTGATCACCCTGCAATGGCAGGAAGCCATTTAGCCACGGCAGGAATATGAGGTTAGGGAGGGGTGAAAGAAAGGTTGCCTTTCTGCAATGGACTGGTTTGACCACCTCTGAGGGAGGGGGGATGCGTGAAACTCCTCCAGTGGTAGGGAGCAAGTGGGCAAGAGGGTCACACAGGAGGAGAGGCCCAAGGCTTTCAAGGTAATCACCAACTCTTTGAAAGGAACCCAGACTACATTGGAAGCTGTATGCTAGGTACTCTTCCTTTATAAGCTTGTCCGTTAGACCTGTGTTCTCGGTAGTTTGTACAGTGCCTAGAGCTTTTTAGGTGACCCTGGCCCAGTCACCCTCTCTCATCCTAACTTGCCTCCCAGAGCTGTCGGAAGGCTAAAGGCAGGGTGAAGAGAGGGAGATGTATCCCACTCCAAGCTCCTTGCAAGAAGGGTGGGGTAAAATAAACAATCATCGATAGGGACAAACAGCACTGCTCAAATTGGCCCTCTGTGCTGGAGCTGATCTTCTCTCCAGTGAGCATCATGTGTCCATCTCACAGTCATCGCTTTTTGTAGCCACACATGTTGAGATCGGGGGACTAAGGGGGCAGAGAAGCACTGAAGAATAGCCAGTACAGAAAGACTCATATGGTCGATTTTATTTACTATAAATATTTATATCCTGCCTTTCCACTTTACATAAGAAATGTTCAAGGCAGCTAACAAGAAGACATAAAGATACAATAAAATCTAAAAATAAAACACAGCAAGAAGTAACAATTGCAATAAAATGCAAATTTGTGATTGTAATACTTCTTTAGTGAACAATTGAGTAGAATTCTGCCTCATCTCCTTATAAGAACATAAGAAGAGCCCTGCTGGATCAGGCCAAAGGCCCATCTAGTTGAGCTTCCTGTATCTCACAGTGCCCATCAGATGCCTCAGCGAGCACACATCACAACAAGATACCTGAATCCTGTCGCCACTCCTTTGCGTTTGGCATTAAGAGGTAGCTTACTACTAAAACTAGGAGGTTGCATATACTTATCATGGCTTATAACCTGTGATGGACTTCTCCATAAATCTGTCAAATCCCATTTTAAAAGCATGCAAGCCAGGTGCCATCACCACATCCTGTGGCAAGGAGTTCCACAGATTAATTACATGCTGGGTAAAAAAAATGTGCTAATTCTCCCACCACTCAATTTTAGTGTATGTCCCTAGTTCTGGTGCTGTGTGAGAGGGAAATGAACTCTCTATCCCCTCTCTCCATCCCATGCATGCTTTTATACATCGGGCAGCACAATCCTGTGTAAGATGTGACGGCCAGACTAAAAGGCCGGCCGCTGCATCGTATACCAGTCCTGTGCTGCCCCAGGGCAACCCTGATGCACCTCAAGGGAAGGGGACGATCATCCCCTTCCCTCGGTCCAAGCGGCCTGAGACCCTATGGGCTCTGGAGCTGGCGTACATTCAAGACCGGTATGTAAGACCCGACCGGGCCAGGAGAGGGCTTTGGATATCAGGGCTTTCATCCCAAGCATGGAAATTGGCCTTCTTCACAGCTACCACACACTGGGTCGACACTTTCGTCGACCAGCACCCCAAGCTCACTCTCCTGTTCTGTCACGGACAGTTCAGATTCCATTAGCGTGTATGTGAAGTTTTGATTTCTTGCCCCAATGTGCATCACTTTACACTTACAGTACTTACATTGATATGCATCTGCCATTTTGCTGCCCATTCTCCCAGTTTGGAGAGATCCTTCTGGAGTTCTTAACAATCCATTGGCGTGACATTAACTATCCTTCGGTCCTCTGGTACAGTGTCCATTTTAAGGGACAAGTTGCATATTTTAATCAAAAGATCATCAACTTCATTCTTGAGTTCCTTATGAACTTTTGGGTGGATGCCATCTGGGCCCGGTGATTTATTCATCTTTAATTTATCAATTAGGTCTGAATTGTCTTCTCTTTTAACCTTTATTTCACTTAATCCTTTAGTCAGGAGGGACTGTTCAGACTGTGGTATCTGCCTGAAGTCTTTTGTCATGAAGTCAAATGCAAAGAGCTCATTTAATTTCTCTGCAATCTTCAAGTCTCCTTTATCACCCCTTTTCCTTCCTCACCGTCCAGTGGGTCAACCGCTTCTCTGGCAGGTTTCCTGCTTCTAACATATTGGAAGAAGTTTTTATATTGTCACAAGTAAAAGGGGTAAAAAGTTACTTTTCTCAATGGAAGCTGAACATTCAGGGAGGGACTTGAAACTTTCCTGAGGTGGCCAACCCGCTATAGCCCCTTGTGATTGCGGCCATGCATTTCTTTTTATGTTTTCCTGAAAATAAGATGCTGGCCAAAGCATCCAAAGATGAGCTCGGACAAGCTAAAATGTATTCTGTAAATATTTATTTATTTATTTATTTATTTATTTATTTATTTACAATATTTCTATCCTGCCTTTCTCCCCAAAGGGACCCAAGGCGGCTTACAACAAAAAATAAAATACAAAAAATACAAATCGATAATTACTTTTTAAACAGTAAAAAACAGTTAACTAAACTAATAAAAACATCTAAAAATTGATTAAAAATTACATTTAAAACAAGATCATAAAAACAGCAGCACACCACCCGTACTGGCAAGATGTTAAAAAGGCAATGACTCAGAAGGCTTCTTTAAACAAGAAGGTTTTTAGGCCTCGCCGGAAAGTGTCCAAGGAGGGAGCAATATATACCTTGTTCTATGTATTATATAGAGCGGGATCTAGAGGTAAATTAGAATCACTAATTAACAAGCACCACTGCATGCTAAAGGCTTACGTTGCTTTCTACACATGTCTCCTTCGAGCTCAGAAGCAGTAACTATATTACACATGTAGCAGTGCACGCCTATGCATGTCTACTCAGAAGTAAGCCCCATTGTGTTCGATGGGGCTTACTCCCAGGAAAGTGTGTAATCCTCCTAGATTGCAGGCTATGAGATGTTGGGTGCCTGCCCATAGAGCACAACCCTTGGCCAGTAATCTGAGTCAGAAGCAGGGTTGATGGCAAGAGGCATCAGCTTCACAGGCTTCACAGGCTTCAAAAGCAGAGAAAGGCCATACTTTTTATTGACAATCCCCACCCCGCTCCCCGCTCTATCAGGCTGGCTTGAACGGAGCCTTGCCTGCTCCAAGGAAAATTCCTTGGACAACTGCACCTTGCTTGCATAGCTCATTTGAACCAGTGAACAAAAGCCAATTCTGAAGATCTTCCTGACTCAGAACAAATAAATGGTTAGCAAAACAAAAGAAGGATTCCCCAACCCTAGCTGTCCTCATCAACTCCATGGCCAAATTCAATAAAGGAGCCAAGCTAAGGGAGTAGCTGGGTTCTGAGCCAGGTGTGAGAAGTGTGCAAGGACTCATTTAGGACGGTCATAAGCCATCAAGGACCATGAAGTCACAAAAGAAGGTTCCTTGATCCACACGAAAAAATCCCAATTTTATCAGGGCCGTACAATGGCAGATCTTGTGATTCATTAGTGTAAGTCCCAGGCATTCAGCAGGAAAGACACTCTGCCATTTGGCAGGGTTAATGGCCAGAGGCCACATGCAAACAACAGCGGCTCACTAAACCAACTCCATTCCCTGTCGTCACCAAGAAGATGTCGGTGGGGGAGGATTGTGGACAGATTGGGGCAGGGAGTGAGTTGGGGGCAGGAGGGGATGGTCTTGGTGGCAGCCATGCACTCCAAGATCGTATTCCCCCTTCTCAGCCTGGACCCACCCCCATGAGTCTCCCAGACTTACGCCAGCAAAAGAACTGGCATTGGTCCGAGGAGACCCACTGGAAACTAAGAGGCTTACAGAGTGGTAAATAAAAAGGTTTTTTACTTGCCTCTCCTGGGCTGTCTTGTGCCTCCCACCTGTAGCATGCAGCACATGCTCCATTGGTGGCACTGCATACTCTGGGCTGGCAGGGAATAGGATTGGGCCCATAGAATCATTTGGGAGAAAAGGATATAAAAATTTGGAGCACAGAATCCTACGTGTCTTCATCCTTCTCCCTTCCTGTTGCTACTTTGCTGTCAGTTGAACTACTGGTGCTCCATTGAGCCACCTCCATTCCAGCCACAGTCCAAGGACCACTGTGCCAAGCAGCACCCAAGATCAGCAACCCCTTCTTTCTTCCAACCTTTTCCTCCACTTATCCGAGTGCAACCAAAGACGCTGTGCCCGCACGGGCTGGACAGTCATCCTCATGGACCGCCTTGCAAGGTGCCCCTTTCCTTGGAAAGCAGCTCCAGCTCCCTTGCCCTGCTTCCCTCCCACAGACCAGCTGAAGTTACTGCCTCACTCCTGGGCTTGTTCCAGAGCCCCCTTTCTGTCCTCCAAATCAAGCTCAACCAGGAGAATTGCCTGTTCTTTGCACCCTTGCCCACCATGCCTACAACACCATCATGCCCCATCCAGCAGAAATATTTGGCACATCATTGCTATCAGTCCACCAGCCCCCTTCTATCTTTCCTTGTTTGTCTTGTGTGCAGTCAAATTGATGACATGCTTAGAGTATCTGTCATTTTCTTTCTTTATGTGGGAGCTTGCGGTGTATGAAACATTGAATAACTTTCTTGTTGATCCCCCTTCCCTACTGTTAGATTATCCTCACAATAAAAGTTTACTTGTTGTTCCGTTCACCCTCACCTCCCTCTTCAGTCCTCACCAAACCATTAAGCTGTGATATTGGCCACAACACAGGATCCCAGCACACTAGGTAGCTTTCCCCCATGTGCACATGTTAACACATGTTTAAAAGCACACCCAGTAACAGTTGCCACACGTAGGTTTCCAAAACAAGGATAAGAAGAAACAAATAATTCTGAAAGTGGAGTATCACTTTGAAAGCAGTGTCTTGTAGAGAGGGCAAGTCATGCCCAGGGTTCTCCTAATAGGAATACAATAGACACACTTGGGAGAACTTATTGCTCTCTGGAAAGTCTAGGAAAATCGGCAAGGAGCAGAAAGTAGCTATATATGACTTGGTCCTAGGGAGAGAAGCAGTCTAGCCTAAGCAGGGAAAACGTAACAGGTATATACCTAAGAAATTAGTGCAGTATGAACTTAATGTAGCTGCTGATTTTAAGGAAGAGTGGTTGGTACAGTGGAGTGCAGTCCGTCTTCTATTCAACTGCCAGGTTCTTATGTAGTATGAACTGGGGGGAAAATCAATGAAATACACGGTCACCTAAAGATGGTCCACTTTCTTTACCAAGGAAAGATGATCTTTCCCTTGTATACTCCTCCGGTTTCCCCCTTGATAGCATAACTAATGAAAGATACGGGAATAAAACAAACTCCCCAATAGATTATGAATGACCGGTGGGGGGAAACCAGCACAAGTATGGTGAATCAATTCTCATTTGTAAGAAAGAATCAAGACAAGAATGAAAGGATGCTACTGGCGGAAAGGGGGTTGTTGTATCTGTTGTTGGATTAATAAACTGCTAGAGAAAAAATTAGAAGAGTGATGAATAAGTTAACGATGGCCTATTAAGGGATGAGATACTAAATCCGTGTCTTTAGTTTGCAAAAGGAGTCATGAAGAGCTGTGGTTAATTAGGAGGAAAAAAATCATTTTTAACATCACTGTTGGTAAGATATTGGTGAAATTGGGTATGAAGCTCACAGTGGCTGGATGTAATGAATCTAAGGGAATGAGCCAATAAATGAAGTCGATGTTTGTTGCGAGAGTTGTACAGAACTTGAGCAAATACTGAGAAACGTAGGAAAAATCAGTACTGTATAGATCTTCTATAGCAGTAAACCAGGCTATAATTTCTGATGCAAAACCCAATATCCATTCAGGGTGACCTGGAAGACGTCGGCTGCCCAAGAAAGGTCAGACCATTGACTAACATTTTGGAAGAACTCCTAAGCATAAAGATTGTAGAGAACTGAGCTGTAATGGATTTGCTTCCCCAAATTTTTGTAAAGTTGGACAGTGCAAATTTTGAAATAGACTTTGCATAATAGCCCCTAAATCTCAACGTTTTAGTATTTGCATTGTACAATGGTCGCAAATATTTAATGTCTATATTTGTTATAGATTGTTCCTATAGTTGATATTTCAAACCTGATATTTTGCAGGTATCTGATAGCTGATTTGCAATGTCATGTAATTAAGTGCTAACTCTTCCAAAGAGCACATGCACACATTCCACTGGAAACTTTCCTAAAGCTGATATAATTAGACCCCCCAGCTGCACTGGTTTGTGTGTGTGTGTGTGTGTGTGTGTGTGTGTGTGTGTGTGTGTGTGTGTGTGTGTGAGAGAGAGAGAGAGAGAGAGAGAGAGAGAGAGAGAGAGAGAGAGAGAGAGAGAGAGAGAGTGAGTGAGATGCACCAGAAGGTAGGAACTATTCAAGCCCAGGAAATGAGACAGACTTAACCACAAATCAAAGAACCATGAACCAATTACTTTTGTCATACTTAGGGTTTTGCCTTTAGAAAACGAAATGGTTAGTGGGAAACATGATAGACATAAAGTAATGATTGGTATGGTGAGGGTAGAAAGTGAGACATTCACCACCTTATCCCCCATGTGTTTACTAAGGGCCGCGGTGGCTTAGTGGTTAAGACACTGAACTGCAGACTGGAAGGTCGGTATGACAGCAGTTCGAGACCTGAGTGCCGAGTGACAGAGTGAGCTCCCATCTCCTATCCCAGCTCCTGCCAACCTAGCAGTTCGAAAGCAAGAAATTTCAAGTAGATAAATAGGTACCGTTGTGGTGGGAAGGTAACAGCATTCCATTAGTCATGCTGGCCACATGACCATGTAAGTGACTTCGGACAAAAGATAAATCACTGCGACACCTAAAACCCGACTATCCAGAGCACTTGTGAATATCCCAGAGAGAGCAATTCTACTTGTGCCGTGGGGTGTGGATTAGCAGGGTTCCCATCTTTTCTCCTTGTCATCATTTCCATACATAATTTTGAGGTGTGTTTGTCCTTATAAAAAGGAAATGGCATTACAAGGTGAAGTGGTGTCCTTCATGGGCTTCTTCAGCCCTCTGATGTTGTGTTCTGGAGCAAGGTTTCCACCTCTGTCCTTGCTCCCACTGTGCCCCCGGGAGAGGCTGCCACCCCCTGTGTATGGCCAAGGAGCCCTGGGCCAGGGTCACCTTGGGAGTGAGGAGCACACTGCTGCTACCCAATCTGACCGTCACCCCCCCCCCCAGCTAGCACTGCAGCCCCAGACAGGGCCTGTGACGCTTCTGCCTCTCCCAAGTCAGGCTTCCTGGTTGCTGGGGCCATCAGGGAGGCAGGCTCTGGGCTGGAGAGGGGGCGGCACTAGCCTCAGGATGCCACGGAAGGAGACAGTAGCCTGAGGAGGCTGTCCTGGGGAGAGGAGGCAACATTCAGCATGGAAAGTAACGTAAGCCCAAGAGGGAGGGGAATTCCTTTTATTGTCACAAGGAGCACTATGGAAGCATCAGAGATCAGGTTGGTGCTTCTTAATGTGAGTATGGGGTTCAGATGCACTGGATGAGAGTTCCTGAACTCCCAACTGTAAACGTGTTTAATTGGAAGTTGTCCCCACTGAGAGTCCAATCCTATCCTTTCTCCCTCCCACCAGCCGTGACAAAAAAGCACACGCTGTATCCAGCGGGAGGGGGCCACAGACCAGGAGGCTTGGGAGAGCCTCCTTCTCACCAATGGGTCTCCTCAGACCTAAACCAGCTGTTTAGCTGGTGCAAGTCCAAGGAGAAGAAAGGGGCAGGGAGCAGATCTGGCGTGTACCATTGCAGCTGGATCCAACCCCTCCCCACCCCCATTCTTCCCTACCCCATCCTGTCTTGCCCCCTTCCTGCCACCCCCTGTCCCCACTGCTGCCTTACCGGGGTCTAGTGGTGGAGTCGCAGCGCTGCTGCAGCACTGCTGCATCTTGCTGCAGAACTCACTTCCACTGTCATACTGGGCTCCTCATGACAGCCCATCCTCAATAGCATTGGGCTGTGAGTGTCACTGACGTATCCATATAAGTACATGTACACTAAGAGGCCGATCCTATCCTTCCCCTCCTGTTAGCTCAGCCATGCCAAATAGGAGCAAGCTGTATCGGGGGGGGGGATGGGGCAGGAGGTTTCAGAGGGGAAAGAAGATTTAAATCCCCTTACCCCTTCGTAAGCCTCCTTCTCCGCAGGGGGTCTCCTCAGACCTGTACCAGCTCTGTAGCTGGCACAAGTCTAAGGAGAAGAGAGGGGTGGGGAGGATACCAAAAGGGAGGATAGGATCCAGCGTGTGCCATAGCCGCCGGATCCACCCCCTCCTGCAGCCTGCCTGCCCCTTTCCTCCCCCCTCCCTACCCCTGTTCACCCTGTATCTCCCCCTCCACAGCCTCACCTGCTCCATTGGACACGGACAACAGAGTGCTGCCGACTCTTGTGGCAGTGCTGCCAAAATGGCTGCTGACGGAGCGCCATTTTGCAGCAACAGAAGTGCCTTCCGCTGTCACAAAGCGATACGATTAGCATCCCAATCCTGCATAGAATAGGTTCCAGGGGTATGTATGTAAGTTGAAACATGCGTCGCTGAAAACAGCCAGTTCTAGTCACATTTTTGCACTTGCATGAAAGCACCACCAAAGGACATACTGCGCCTGTGCAAAAGCACTGACACAGCCAGCTGTAACTCGGGGAGCCAGTGTAAACTCGGGAGGCTTATCTGCATTATCTGAAAATCATATGACAGAGACACTGACCTGACGGATATGTGCTCCCAACTCCTGTGGTTGCTGGGGTTGGATCCTGGTTGCTGCCGCCTCCCCAGTTGA
The DNA here is from genome assembly GCA_026170595.1 of Plestiodon gilberti rubricaudatus. Taxonomy (NCBI): domain Eukaryota; kingdom Metazoa; phylum Chordata; class Lepidosauria; order Squamata; family Scincidae; genus Plestiodon; species Plestiodon gilberti. Next base: position 12,326,098 of record JANXHW010000001.1, read on the forward strand.
CCCCACACTGGTCAGGGTACATGGCAAGGGTTGGATGCAGATTGTGGAACAAGAAGACGCAATGAAGCTGCAAACAAAGATGGGAAAGAAAAAGAACGCCCGCCAAGACCTATATATCTCTTTAATAGATGAGCCCAAAGGAATTTCAATAAAACGTTTTTCAAGGGAATATTTGACTTTTTATCCAGACCAGTTCACTGATAAGCACCTAACAAAATTACTCGAAAAAGATTTCATCAGACATGTTGGGAACGTCTATGGTAGTGATCTATCAGTCCTGGCCGCTGTTCTCTCTCGTAGGTGCCAGTTATCTCTAACGTCGTGTTTAGCAGACCTCGTCGTAAGAGGACAGTATGGTAAAGCGGGCATGAGGGCAACCGTGGAGGAGGAGACAAACCAGGGCCAGCCCCACAGTGAGCCCCGGTGACCCCAGGTGAGCCAAGCAGCACGTTCATGGCGGTGGCAGAAGGTGCCCAGCCTCGCCAATGCTGCTGATGCCACAGGTGGCTCCCCACCTCCCTTGATTCCCCCTCCAGCCAGGAAAAAGGAAGTGGGGGAAACTCTTCCTCCTAGCACCATCACGCTACGCCTTCCTCCACTTCCTTTCCCTAGTCCTCACCTGCTACTGTCTTCAAATGGCAGAGCAGAGTGGGAGTGGCCAGAGGGGAGAGGAGGAGGAGGCGTGTGCCACAGTGGTGGAAGACAAAGACGTCCTCTGAGGAAGGAGATGAGGCATAGGGAGAAGAAACACTTCTAGGGAAGGCAGGAAGGACCTCTCCAGCCAGCCGCCTTCTCATTCGCCCCGTTTCATTTTGGAAAGGAGGGAAACGGAGGAAAGGAACAAGGGGTGCTTAGCCAGGGGGCCAGTATGCAGGGGATCTGGCAGGAATGACTGCTGCTATTCAGACCCAGATAATGAATGAAAGGGAATGGCGTGAGGAGTGCGTGGTGGAAGCGGGTGTGCGTGGTGGAGAAAAAAAATCAGATTGTTTCTCTATAGTGGACATTTATTCCCTGTATGTAGAAAACCAGCACTTCATGGATAAACATTCTAGCAGCTCTATTTCCTTGATATTTTTTTACATTTTGTAGAGGAACTGTAGCTCAGTGGGCGACCACATGCCCTGCATGCAGAAGATCCAAGTTTCAGTCTCTGGCATCTTCTGGTAGGAATGGGAAAGGCTCTGATCTAAAACCCTTGAGAACCACTGCCAGTCAATGCAGACAATGCTGAGCTTTTGGACCAAAGATCTCATACCATACAAGGCCATAGTGTATATTTTTATAGTCAAGAAACATTCACCTTTCCAAAATAACAAATACACCTGATCTTGAAGGGTCAGTGAGCAGTAGTAACATTTTCAGATAAAGTTCAAAAGTAAAATACAGTACACAGGACTGTGCTCAGCCAAAGAGATACATTTGGCAGGTAAGCTATAAATGGATTCAGTACAGGCCAGCAACTAGGACACATGATGAGAAAACAAATGATAAGCCAGTTAAACAGGTACAACTGGAATGTATCCATTTCCTGTCTTTTTTGATATGTTCATTTTAATCAATTAATAGTGAAGGACTTAATGTCAAGGAGGCAACAACAGCAGAGACAATATGATTTATTTATTTTATTTACAGTATTTTTACCCCACCTTTCTCCCCGAAGACCAAGCTAGGTACTAAAGGCCAAGCTAGGTACTGCCTGAAACACATGACTGCCTCTTCAGTGCATCTCCTAGTAACATCTAGCTACTGAAGTTGACATAGGACATCATCACATGGGCAGCTCGATCCTGTCTAGGACCGCCGCAGCGTGCAAAAGCACCCTGCACCGGATCCTATGCAGGATCAGGCCAGCGCTGGTGCTGCTGGAGCACACTGCGGAGGAAGGGACATTTGTCCCTTTCCCCTGGGTAATGCCCCAGCTGCCCCTATGTCTCCTCGGAGATGTGCCGGCAAAATGGCCCGCCTATGAGGGCAGGGCTTACCTCCGTCTGCTGGCAGTGGCTTCTATTGGACAGAGAGTGAGCAGTGCCGGCCTCTCCGCCTGTGTGCCAGCAAAATGGCCCGCCTGGCGCAGGGCTTACCTCTGTCTGCCGGCGGTGGCTTCTGTTGGACAGAGAGTGAGCGGCGCCAGCCTCTCCGCCGGCACCGCTTACTCTCCAGGTGTCAGAAACGTGCCTTATTATGGCACAATTGCAACACCCTGGAGCACCCTGGGACAATCGTTCTGATGCTCCAGTGCTAGACAGGATTGCGCTGTCTGTGTTTTCCGGCTTTCTGCATGTGGCAGTCTATGAAGGGCAGGATATAAGGCAGAATCAAAGGGAGGTTTCCACATTGTTGGGTGGTGCTTTAGCTAAAGTTAGAACATGATCTAACAACACAACAGTAGTGGGCTAACATATGACCTCATCCCCATCCCCTTCAAGATCAGGTGCATCTTTTGCAGTGGGTGCCAGTGGTCTGTGCCTGGTCACGGAACAAAGAAGCCCCTACTAGCTTGCATATTCTCTGCTGAGTAGGCAGCTTTAAAGTGGTGACTTTGCAGAGAGAGAGAGAGAGAGAGGAGAGGAGAGAGAGAGAGAGAGAGAGAGAATAGTCCATATTTATCCCAGCACAGTGACTTTTCCACAGGCTCTTGGGAGTTTCCTGGTTTCTTCTTTTTCTTCCTCTTCCTCCCCCCCCCCCCAATTTCGGGAACCATCTTCTCATTCCTTTTGCTATGTAAACTGCTTTGATAATAACTTCTTTGTCAAGAAGCAGCATATAAACAGCCTGCATCAGAGTTTCCCAACCTGTGATACGCGTACCACACTGGTGGTACTTAAGAACACAAGAAGATCCCTGCTGGATCAGGCAGGCCAAAGGCCCATCTAGTCCAGCTTCCTGTAATCTCACAGTGGCCCCACCAGATGCCTCCCCACCAGGGAGCACACAAGACCACAAGATACTTTTAGAAACCTCTGGTGGTACACAGCAGGCTGGTCCTTGCCTGCCTTTCTGATTTCGCAGAAAGATAAATAAGGGTGTTGACATTTAGCATTGGGGCTTTAAGCACTTTCTCTCCAGGTTGTGGCATGGGCAGGAGGCCCTGAGTAAAAAGACTCCAGCCCTGCCAGAACATTTAGCTTTCCTTTTTCCTATTAGGCTTACCAAGTGTGGACTATGCATGCTATCAGATAGGGATGAGTAACTGGAGGCCCAGAGGGCTGGATCCCAACCCCTCCACAAGTCTTCCCATCTATTTGCTGGCATATCTGAACTAAAGTCCTCCCTACCTTGGTCCCACTATTCTCCACATAAGCCACTTTTTCTTATTTAAAATAGACAAGCAAAAGGCAAAGGCCTCTTCAAAGTGTTAGCAGCAAGAGTTAAAAATATTGACGTTCACCGGGTTTCCTGGTTGTTTATTAAAATAATGTATTAAAAACAATCCTGACGTTTCGGCAGACTTTGCTTCTGGCATCTTTGGAGGTTTGCTCAGCTACTGAGACCTGTCCTGCTCCCCAGCCATTTGATCTTCCATTTAAAGCTGTGAGCTGCTGCCCGGATGCTCGAAGGAGTTCACAGCCAGTTCTGTCCAAGGTCTCCCTTTACACACCTCATCCAAGGTGCTTAAAGAGAAGAATTCCAGCAGAGCCCCTGTGGCTGTTTACACTGGGAGAGAGGGGGCGAATGAGTCCTTGGCCAAATCTTGACTTGTGTGGACTTGAGTCGCTAGCCAAAACCACTGGTGTTGGCCATTCAGCCCTTGTTTTGAAAATATGACCCTCTAAACCACGGGTTCTTAACCAATGGTACTAGTATCACCAGTGGTACATTGGCCAACTGCTGGTGGTACTCAGACCGCTGAATCACCGGAACCCTGCTCCAACGTGATGCTTTTGGCGGCATGTTTTTGCTCCCGAGAGGCTCCTGCCTTGGGCCAAGTCTCTCAGGAATGCTGAGAAGGGCCTTCCCACCTGCCCAGAGCCTCCTCCCTGCATCTTATGGCCTCAGAAAACCCAGAAGAAACTGGTGATTATGTCATCGCCAGTCACTTCCGGTGGTGCACAGCAGGAGAGTGGCGCCAGAGGTGGTACTTTGCTGGGAAGGGGTTTAGAATCCCTGCTCTAAACAATTATTTGCCAGGTAAGGCTGTAGGTGACCATTGCAAAGGATATCCAGGTTTCTGTACTTTTAGCAGTTTGGTAGAAAGAGAAAACGTTGACAGGCACAGCTAGCTGGGGTGAAAAGCTACAAATGCCCAAACCCCTTCATCTATACGAGTAAGAAATGGTGCAGGAGCCTTGTCTTGCTTTTGCAAACAGAACCTCAGGTTACAGCTGTGCTGTGGCGTCTGTGAGCAAATGGACTCATTATACTGGCCTTTCAGATGACAGGCTGTGTGGAGGGAGAGAGAAGGCAGCGCTTTATCAGTCACGGTAATGTGCAGTACACCAGCAATTCAAAGGTAACAGAAATGCCGAGGTTTGAGTGTGCTGGGACTATAGATGGTTGAGAAGGCATCGTAAGCTTGCAGTTCTGACTGGTCAACAGGTGGCCACTTCCAATTGGTTATTCAAAATTACCTCCAATGGTCCAGTGGTCAGTAGCATTGAGAGAGCGTATCTCACAATTGGTCTTGGAGGCGAAGGACAAAATAAAAGGGGCACCAGTGAGAGAGGTTGGTTTGTTGTGGTTCTTGCTGGGATTGGAGAGGCGGCAAGCATGAAGGCCAGGGGAGGAATTTGTGGCCGATAGTGAAAAAATTGGGGGAGAGAAAGATCAAGGAGGCCTTCCTAGAGCTGCTTCTGAAAGAAGGGCCAGGGGAAGACTGAGTGAGTGGTGTCTTCAGGTGGTGATTCAACAGGAGCAGGAACGTCCCAAGTCTTTTGATGTGAGAACCTGAAGGAAGACTTCAGTCTGGAATCCTCCATCTGCTTGAGATGTGGAGCCAACCTGCTTTCCAGGGAAGCCTGCCAGTGTGCTAGTGTCACGAGAGTGCAGATTTGGAAAGGACAATGGCTATCGAAATGTCTGCGGGAATTGAACTTGTCTCAGGGTCTAGTCCAGCGGTTCTCAAATTGGTTGGTTGCGACCCACCAGGAGAACCGGATGCTGTCCCCTGCCACCTTAAGGCACCACCATGTCCCTGCCCTGCAAACACTTAAATGTTCTCCCCGCCTCGCAGTGCGAACTTTGAGAAACAGTGGTCTCTTGTCCATTTTGGGAATTGGTGTTAGTTTGGAACATCCTTGTAAATAAAGCAACCTGTTTATTATTTTTAGAAGTAAAGTTTGTTTTGTTGATTCAGTTTAATATGTGGTGGTGTGATTGTTCCCATGTCTATTTCTTACTAGGTTAGCAGAGGGAATATTGTTAGTAGATGGTGGCAGTGGGTGGTTAATCCATTGTGGGGAAGAAAGGAGGGAGGTTTTTGTGGGAGTTAAAAGGGTTGTTAAAATAATCCATTCCCAGTTAAAATGATTTTTTTTTGTTAGTAAAGCAGGTGGGATTTTAGAATTCCTTTGTGGTGTTATTTAAAGATATTTAAAGTGTGAGGGGTTAACAGACTGGGGAGGTCGTGGGTTGTGCCTGACCTGGCTGTTGAACTCCCTCTCATCTTTCCATCCTCCCATATGTTCCAGCATCTAAACATATAGGGAGATATAGGGAGAGCCCTGTTGGAATTGAGCCCATTATAGACCAGCATTCTGTTTTGTTGTCAGTCTGAATGCTTTTGGGAAGCCTACAAGCAGGGCGACAGCTCTCCCCTGCTGTGTATTCTGTCTTTACTCACACCCCCTCCAACTGGTGTTCAGAAGCACTGCCTTTGAACCTGGAGGTTCTGTTTAGTTCTCATGGCTAATACTCATGGCCACATCTGGAGTACTGCATACAGTTCTGGTCACCACACCTCAAAAAGGATATAGTTGAATTGGAAAAGGTGCAGAGAAGACAACCAAAATGATGAGCGGGCTGGAGCACCTCCCTTATGAGGAGTCTGGCCTTCTCCCCTTAGCACATGTTGGTCTCTTATTGTAAGCCATGTTTCCAAAGTCCCACCAGTCAAGGCTCGACTAATATGCAAAGCAGCAGGTGACGGCAATCTTTATCCCACTGTATAAAGGCATTGGATTAATGAGGCTGCTCATTGCATCTGTGCCGTACACTTATGCTCCTCAACGTTTTGGTTAAGAATCTTTCTGCAGATTGAGTAATGCTCATCTCTGTAAGAGAAAAAAAAATAGAGATCATTTAATATAGAGCTACAGAGAGTCAGTCTTTGGAATATGCCCCTGGCATCAATTTCCACATCAAGCAATAATGTATCCTACAAGTGACAGCACTTTGATGATGTATTACGCTAATACATTATAGCAACAGAGCTCCCTGAACATATTAGGATAACGCATCATCAAAGGTTATAGCTATGTAATAAAAAAAAGGAGTCAGGATGAGACTTCCTAGCAAGAGGGGGAAAAAAACAACTGCAGACCACCTTAACTCTCAAATGGCAAGAGGGGAAATTCTTCCGCTTGGGCACTTTCAAGTGGAAACTTAATGGGAGGTGTTGGCAGGCAGCAGCTAGTTGATTTCACCGCCTTAATCTCTTGGGAAATTTTGCTCTTGGGGTATTTTCATTAACTTCAGCAGGCATATCACACAACTGGTAATTTGCTTCATCTGAATGCTAAAATTCCTTTCAGTTCCATTCTGGAGTGCATGCAATTCTCTCTCCTAGGGTTTATGTGGCTGTGTGCAGTGAATGTATTACTGCAAATGCTCATTACGATTTTACCCTGTATCAAGCATTAGCAAACTACCTTCCTGTGATACAACTGAAATATGGTAGAGGGAAGGTTTGAATTAAATTGCAAAAGCCAGACTCCATCTTCCTAGGGTGGAAAAAAAAAATGACGCATTCTACCTTTATTTAGAAGTACAATAAATGTATTTATCTGCTCTAATATTTCATTGAAGAACAGAAGAGCCTTACTAGATCAGACCAATGATACATCTTGTCAAGCAAGTTTTGAAGGCTTTGTTCATGTAATAAGTTCAGTTGAAGAAAAAAAAAACCCTCTTGAAATCCATGGACTGGCTTGTCAGAACAATCTTATGAATGTTTCCACAGACACAGATCCAGTTGGCTTTACTGGGGGTTTATAGCCTTTGTGTTCCTGACTCACAAACTTTATTTGTGGTTTGGAGACAACTAAAAATGCAGGGCATGGGTAGAGGAAATGGATCCTAATGCAGCTGCAGTAATTGCAACATGCAAAGCCAGGCCCTCCTTTTTCAGAGGTGGGGATGTTTAAGGATGTCGTGGCTGCATAAGGAGCCACTACAGAAAAGGCCCTCACATTTGTGATTTCAAGCTGCTTCCATACTACAAGTAGCCTGTGTCTGGTGGGCTTGAACCAGAGATGTGAGGAAACTTCTAGAAAAATCAAGGAGGGAAATAGAGAGAGTGCACCCGCAAAAATGCTCATGACTCATTCTGGTTGGAGCTAGCAAGCATAACACTACATGCTTTCTTGTCATTGATGAGTCCTTATTTAGACCTGGTAATCTGAATTTTGTTTAGGGTTTGGTTCTAGTTCAGATTCAGTAGAGACTTTCAGGATCGTGGTTCACATTCTGTTCTGAGTCACAAAGAAAATAGCCACCAAAAACAGGCATTTTTTCCTTCAAGTTCAATTTGATTTTCTGGAATAATCCTTCATTAAGTGCACAATCTTATGCATGTCTACTGAGCAGTAAGTCCCATTATATTCAATGGGACTCACTTCCAGGAAAGTGTGTATATAGGATTGCAGCCTAATTTTCTTTAAATTGCAGCACAATCCTGTTTAGAATGCAGCGGCAGCACACCTAAGGGGCCACTGCATCCTAGCCAGGATTGGGCCCACACCGGCGGAGCTGGAGGCTCCTTGGGAGAGAGGGACGATTGTCCCTTTCCCCCCAGGTAGAGCCCCAGCAGGCCCAGTGGGCCTCCTCGGATGTGCACTGGCAAAATGGCTGGTGGAAATCCGAGGTGCCGATGTAAGGCCAGCCAGGCCCTGGACGGGGGACAGGATTTGGTGGAACATGCCGCCAAAGTCGTTCCAGAGCTGCTGCTAGCCATATGCATACTTTCTGGGTCACATGTTTATCAATGCGCATATAAGCAAAAAGAATCAGGGACACTTGTGTAGATGGTGGAAAATGTATGAAGGGCCCTGAGATTTGTGTAATGGGTCAAATGTTAGATATAAGGAGCTGCCTTACACAGGCAGCCCAATCCTATCCTCCCTTGGTTTGGGCTCTACAGCGAGGGCCATGAAGCCCAAACTGCATCCTATTCAGGGAAGGGCCTTCCTGACATTGGTCTGCTTACCCCGGGTAAACCCCCAGCTGCTGTAATGGGGCTACTGACTCTTTAGCCGGCGGAGAATCAAGCAGCCCCGTGTCGGCTACAAGGGCCCGGGAGGGGGGATAGGATACAGCATCCTTTTCAGATGCTGGTCCCACCCCCTCCCAGGCCTGATCCACCCCATTACGCCCCCTCTCCACCCACCTGTAGGCCCTGTGTGGCTTGGAGTAGGACATACCCGCTCCATGGCACTGGGTCCTCTGCTGTTCGGTGGGCGGGTGGCGCAGGCCAAGGTACCGCCTAGATGTGAGTCATCGCAATCGTGCTTTACAGCTGAGGCCCAGAGCCGGTGCTCTGGAATGATAAGATTGCGCTGTTAATCACACCAATGATTCATCTAACTCGGTGCTGTGTGTCCTGCTTGACAGGGGCTCTCCAAGAAAAGTTCTCCAGGTTCTTTTACAGGGAGACGCCAGGGATTCAACCTGAGATTTTCTGAATGTTCAGAAACCTTGAATGTTATCAGTTCCCCACCTTCCTAGTCTTTGATTTCCAGTACCCACATGGCAGGGAAAATACACTAGCCTTCTTTTTGTAAGGACAGCCATTCCTTGATCCACAGTGTAACATAGCCACAGTTTCTTGAGGCCAAACTAGATGTTATGTGGAACGTGCAACATGGTTCAGCCTGCTTGATTTTTTTTTTTTAGCCTTAGTGCTGGGGGGCAGTTGCATTGCTAGCTGGATCCATTGCCCCGCCCCCTGCACTACTGAAAGACTTCATTTGAATCCTTCCAAGACACAGGGAGAGTGGGAAGGCCCCCTCAAACACGTCGATTTCTGCACATTTGTGCTCCATGGCTGCTCACGCAGCCCTTCTGGCTGCCAAAAACCAGCAATTCCGCTGCAGCTCCTCTTAGCGAGGAGAACGTGGTTGTCACCCAGGGGCATTTGCTCCCCCAGACTGCATTATAGCTACACCACTGCTGGGAGGTTACCAAACCAAGATTTACTTATGGTGGGTAAGAGGCACTTTGCCTCTTACGCAAAAGTTCCATTTGCAGATCCAATCCTGATCATTAGAAGTATTTTTTTACGCTTCCATTGGTTTTCAATGATAGCTTAAAAAATAGCATGGGGAGGTTTGGATTGGAACTACAGAAGGGACCAAGTGCTAAGGCTGGGGAGTCCAACTTGTTTCATCCAGCGGGCCAAATAGCATTCATGGTGCCTGCTGAGGGCCAGAAGTGACATCATTAAGCAGATGATGGCCAGAATTAAGCACTTTGTCCTCACGTAGGAACTCATTCGCTAAAAATGACAGAAGAGAAAATATGCAAATCTTGCTCATATTTTCAAGATATGGGAGACCCCAATTATTACCCATGTCACCCTTTCAGCAGCACCACTTCTGCCATGGCATCACTTTGCACCTCAGCAGCTGAGAGGTGCTCTGCGAAGTGGTGCCTCAGCAGAAGCGGTGCTGCTGAAAGGGTGGCCTGGATAATAATTGGGGTCTCCCAGCACCTCGGCAACATCTCCCTCACTCAGTCTTCCCCTTCCCTTGTAGCATTCCTGGCCCTCTGAGGCCTCCTTCCATCTCTCCCTCCCAGAGCCTCAGCAGAAGCGGTGCTGCTGAAAGGGTGGTCCTGGGAGACCTCAGTTGGGCGGTGTTGGGAGAGCTTTATCCATGAGCTGCGCAAAGGCTTCTGAGGACCTTATGTTTGACCCCCTTGTGCCTCCCTATGCTATCACCATGCCACACATGGTGCCGGTTAAAAACAAAACAAAAAAAACATATTTTTAAAATGAGGAACACCATTTCACATAATGTGCAGTTTTACTTGTCCATAGCAATAGCAATGAGAATTCGTTTGGGAGACCTGCTTATCTACAAAAGTCAATGATTTAGTGGACTGAGCCTTGATGGGCATAATTTAACTGTTGGGGGACTAATAATCAAGTGGGGTTTTTTCTCAGTATCTAAAGTCCAGGGAATAAATCTGACCTAAGATTGATGATCTTGATACATGTTCCAGACTCATCTATCTTAATTATATTTGCTGATGACCCTTGCAAAGTTGTCAGCTGCCATAGATAACGGAGTGTGGATTTGTAGCCTAGCTATCCTCATTATTGGCAGTAATGCCTGTGGGACGCACAATGCAATGCCAAGGCCGTGAAATCTGCTGATGTTGAGAGAAAGCAGGCAAGGAACGTAGCCAACCTTCATTGTCTGGAAACCAGGTGATGTGTTGATCATTCAGAGTTGTGAAATAGCAGATTGTGTGCAAGAAGAACATTGCTACTCTATTGAGACAGCCACAGATCATGCAGAGGGCTGTATCTGTCTGCTGTGTAGGGCTAAGGTTGTCGTCTTCTCTTTCTTTCCTGTACCTTTGGCATATAGCTTGATGTACAGACATGATCAGGGGATACTGCTTCTCTCTATGCCATGAAAGATTTCATTTCCTGCTTCCTGGATACCAAGCTGCTGTTCAAGGCATATGAGAGGGTCCTGATTTTTTCCTGACGGCTGCACGGCTGCGTGTCACAGCATCTCGACGCCCTCCCCCCCCCCCCCGGCAGTTTTTGGTCCTCATTGTTGCCATTGAGAAAAGCTTTGTGCAGAGGATTGAGTGAAGACTTCGACACCAGAGCCTCTCATCTCATAACCAGAATTACCAGCTATTACTGGCTACGTAACATCTAAATGGATATGATGACTTGACTCACAAAGCTGAACATGGCCCACTAGAATCATGAACAATGGTGACCACCTGCACATTTTAGTGGCTTAGGCAGGCCAGCCAGTGCTTGTAGCCTGCCTGAGGCAACCAGGCTGTCCCCGGGGCTTGCGGTGGTAGTATCCTCAAACTCTGCCCCAACTGACTAGTTCAGAATGGAAGGCATGCGGTAAGAACCCATTGCTACTGGCTCTGTGCAGTCCAAACAGGTTTCTCTGTTTTTTTCAAACAGGTTTTGAAGTGGGTTTTCTCTGTGCCAGGTGCAAGGGAGTGACAACGGTCTTGTGCTCCCTGAGGCATCTGGTGGGGCCACTGTGTGATACAGGAAGCTGGACTAGATGGGCTTTTGGCCTGATCCAGCAGGGCTCTTCTTATGTTCTTATGTTCTTATGTTCTTATGTTCTCCCAACAAGCTCAGTAGTTTCTAGTTCTTCCTAGGCAATACTAGAAACTTCCAATGCTGCCTGGAGTCTCTAGTTTTGACTAGTCAGAACTAGTAATGACAGATTTTCTCTCTCTCTCTCATACACACTCACACACACACACACACACACACACACACACACACACACACACACACACACACACACACACACAGAGGGGGAGAGAGAGAGAGAGAGAGAATAACACAGTAATTCTACTAATAGGATCTAATGTGACAGAGGAAGCACTGAAGGTGTGTGTGCGTGCGTGCGTGCGTGCGTGCGTGCGTGCTTTGTGGTCTGCTCCTGCCAAAAGGTTAAAACCGCCAGTGGTGCCAGTGCCGCATTCCAACATGGCCCTGTTCTTACAACATCAGGGACTTGAAAGGCAGCAGCCAGAGAAGGAGCGCAGCTGTGAGAGATGTGAAATACTTGATCAGCAACTCAGGATTAAAAAAAAACAAAAAAACAGTCCAAGGATGGCAGCTACCTGGCAGCCTCTGCTGAGCTCACAGCTGGAAGGCTCTCTCGCAGAGGTGGTGCCATTTGTCGGAGCCAGCAGATGCTGGGATTTATCTGCAGCTTCTTTGATTTGCAGCTCAAAGACGTACCGCTTCTTCACTTCATGCAACTCACGGCACCCACACACACGGCATCCAGATGGAGCACTGGTTCTTCCAGGTTTGCACCTTCCTGTGAGTACTTCCAGGGTGGCAGCGCAGCACACTCCAGAAGCACTCAAATGGGCACCAAGAATAGTGCAATTGGCTTAATAGCTGCATCTAGATGATAAGTGTCCCCACTGTAGAGCTGTACCAGCAATGGAAGGAAGGAGGTCCTAGTAGGTCTCTTTCTTTTTTTCCTTCCTTCCATTGCTGGTACAGCTCTACAGTGGGGACACTTATCATCTAGATGCAGCTAGTAACTAGGATGAAGATTCGGCTGTACAGTCATTCTGTGGGATTCATTGCATTGCCCTCATTGACAGAAGCGTCGCGGGGGTTGGTGCAGTGGTGCGGTGGGTACGGGGACCGGATGTGGCCGCGAAGGGGCGCGCTTACCTCTGGGACGCGTTCCCTCCGCCGCGTTCGTCCTGGAGTTGGGCCCTCCCGCCCGTCCTGGAGCTGCTATGGCTCCCAAATAGGTTGAAAAATGGCGGGGGGGGGGGGTTGACGAGCCGCACTTGGTGCGTGCGCATTGTCAGGCTGGGCATGCACCGACGGGTCATGTGGGGGCGTGGCGTCGGCGCCCTCCCCCCCGGATCATCTCTGCTCATTGACACAACTCTATATCTACTATATAGAGTCAGACCTCTTCAGTAGGGCTTCGGTCAGGGGCCTTTCTCAGTCCTGCCAGAAGTTGAGAGGGATGGAACTTGGGAACTTGTACATGCAAAACCCATGCACAACCACTGAGGTTTGGCTCCATCGGTGTGCTGATCCTAGTAGGCGCCTGTTTTTTTCAGCCATCAAATCCTTATGTGACAATGGGTCCATGACAACCCAGATGTTGTGATTTGAAATTGAAAATTCAGGCATGACCCTCATAATGATTTTTTAGGGCTTAAAGGACAACCATTTTAGAATTCAAATAGCAAAGTCTTCTACTGTTAAATCATGAAATCATGTTGGGAAGTGCATTTGTATTTGGTAGACTAGAGGAGTGCAAGCATAAGGAATGAAGGTGGTGGTGAATGGTCTCAGAAGGAAATTCTCTGAGGAAAGATTCAGGGACTGAGGTGGTGTGTTTAACCTGGGGTTCAAACTGAATGTGATGGTTGCAGATCTGTGTGCTCAAACTGCTCTATCACCCTGGAAGCAGCACTCTCATGACAGTGTCATTTGAATGAACCAATGCCTCCGTGTGGCTGCCATGATCTGTCCACAAGCCATAGCAGAATCTGATTTCATATGCAAAAAGAGGTGTGTGGAGCAGGAGAATGGACCCTTCCCCCCATATATATATGCACACACAAAAAAAGAGGAACAGCTGTTGTTTACACAATTACAGCAATGGGATCAAGAATCAATTCTCTTAAACATCAAGGGAATATACTGAAGATAATCATTTAGAAGAGTTTTCGTTAAGTGTATTGCCTTGAAGTTTAAGATAAGGTCTATTCCAGAGGTCCTGGTCTCGTTTCTTTTCTTTTTATTTCTTGATTTTGTTTGTGGAGATACAAAATCTCTGTTAAAACAATGGGCCAGGAGGAAAACAGCAACAGCCTGCTGGGTTTTGCTCATTCTTATCCATTGGTCAAGTCCATCCACCTAACTATGCAGAAGCAGAAAGATCAGGAGACGAAAGCTTCAGGATCAGTGTCTCAGCCTACCATTGGAAATTACAGGCTGGGGCATCTACTGAAGACCTGTGCTGAGGTCTTCTGCGGACCTTTCTTGCAAGTCAATCTACCTGTACAATTCAGGCCAGCAGCGTCACTATGCCCCCATGGGGTGGGGGCCATCCCCCTGCCCCCGCGTTGCCGCCCCCGTGTGGGCGGGCGTGTGACGTCACGCCCCGCCTCCGGACATATACACCCTCTGCGATTTTCAGCTCATTTCAGAGCCGTACTACCGCATGGGCGGGCGGGAGGGCTAAAACGCGGCCGTCCCGGCTGCGAGGAAGGTAAGTTTTTGCCCTCCAGCCTGCGATTCCTCCCCTTCAGGGGTCCGTGTCTGGGGGCCCTGGGCACCACTTGGTGCCCTGGGCACCAAGGCACCCCCCCCCCCCGTTCGACGCCTCTGATTCAGGCTAGGTGTACATCCTAGCCTGCAACTCCAGTCAGGTCTACACAGGTGTACGCACCCAAGCTTCCTGTTTCCTAAGCAACACATTTGCAGAGTTTGTAATATTGATTACAAGTTGATACTATAGCAGGGAAATCAGTAACCCTTTGCACATTAGGATGTGGGTGTGATGTGTGATGAACCCAAATGGTTGTATAATATGCAATACATGTTTGCCTTGTCTTAAGCAGTCAGTGCAGGTGCAGCTTTATTGTCATGACCTTCGTAACTTGCTCATCCACATACAAAGCTTCATCTGGGATGTGGATTGACAGCCCCTGTTGGGCTGACACCTAGCTCTGTTAAAACAATGGGTCAGGAGGAAAACACCAGCACTCTGCTGGGTTTTGCTCATTCTTATCCATTGGTCAAGTGAAGTCCATCCACCTGGCTATGGCTGAGGGGATGTCCTGGGAGCTGGGACAGCTTCCCATCATTCAAGAAGCCAATAGGAAAAACAGGACCTTCACACACACACACACACACCCCTGCATCACATCCAATGAAAGGGCTGGATTGAGAGAGGGCATGTTTTGTTTCAGCACTTGTAGAGACAGCTCAGTACTAGTCTAGAGGGAAAACCTCCTGCGTAGCCTGATTTCATTCACCTCTCATGTCTATAGGCCTGTTTTGGCCTTCTTTTGAATATTTGAACCGTGTCCAATTTCCCTATTTATGTTTGCTACTCTTTAATAAACTGCTTTAATCTTATTATCCACCCTGTTTAAGTCACATGAGCTATTGCCCCTCACTCTCTTATTAATAGTGAATGCTGTGCCTACAGGAGCTGGGTTTGGCCAAGTCTGTTGGCTCCACACCCACTTCTATAGCAATTGACTTCTGTGCTGAGGGAGGGAACCCCAGTAAAGGGACTCTCTCCGTTTGAGAGGAAGGGTGACCCCTTCTGGGCGGGTTCCCTTCCTGATGGCAGCATCTATTTCTGAGACTGTGGCAGGGACTCCGTTGCTGGAAGCCGTCGCAAACGTGTAGTAAGGCATGTTTGCGACAACTCTAAAGTAAGGGCCACCAGCGCGGGCGGCCCTGGGCTGCCCGCCAGATCCTTAGTTAGGATTGCACTGTTAACAACTTAGCATTCAGCTTGAGCTCTGTAGTTGTGTTCAGTATTTCCTCAGTAATTAGATCTTCCTAAGTGGGATATTAAAACAAAATGCATAAAAATCTGTTATGGTTGATGACCACAAAGCTATTATAAAAAATAGTTCAATTGTATGTACGAATGTCCTTCCAACTCAAACAATTTGCCAGAATGACCAGGTACAAAGGAAAACTTGGCTCATGTATATCGAACGGTGACCAAGGTTGCCATCTTTTTCTGGCACAACTTCTATACTTTTAATAGTTGCATTGTAGGCAGAAAATTCAGCAGGGAGAATTGACCCAATTACTGCACCTCTATTGAATTTCTGCCTGCTATCTATCCAATTCTTTAGAGGTCCAGGTAGAGATTATACATCAGACAATAGCCAAATAGGTATAGATGGCAGGTTAAACTAGTAGATGCCAATTCATTATTAAATTATATGCAAATATGTTCTACTACACCTCAGTCTCCAGGTGATAAACCGATTACACATGTACACTCCGGGAGCTATGCAGAGAGATATCAACATGCTTTCTGCTTTTTTCGCAGCAGCAGCAGCTCTGAGGAAAGGTGAAATGGCATCATCCTTATAAGAAGTTAGCATCAACTCTGGTGTTGCCAATGCCAACCTTTTTACTGGCCACACTCCTGTGTCTTTTAATAGCAGCAGGAAATTAAGATTTTCCCCCCTTACTGTAGCTGCAAGCCAGGAAAGGCGTCGCCATATTTCCAGTTGCACAAAAATCATCAGACAGTTGTGGCATTGTCTCAAAAGTAGAAATGAAACCCTTTCTTTGAAGCCAGCAGCTGAAACAGTTTGATGCAAATAGATACAGAGGGTGCTCCACACCCTCTTACTCAGTGGTACTTTGTCAACTAATTGTATGTGGCATTGGCTCATTACCTCTCATGGGAAAGAACTAATTAACAAGATGACACATTCTGAGAGAACAATAATTTATCCTTATTATTATTGATGATCTGAATAAGGGTTATTTCAAGAGGGTTCATTGAAAGAAAACATCATCCTTAAATAGCACACTAGCTCATTAGCACACTTGCCCCTTCAATTAGCTAAGGACAATGCTGACTCGGGGTAGATACCTATGTTTATATGACCAACAATGATGGAAGCCATTTTAAATCTGGAGGCCATTTTAAACAGCTATGTGTGGTATCTGCACTAGGTGAGCTGTTCATCATATACAATGATTTACCAGGGGCATTGAATGATTTCCTCAAAACAGTGGTCAACACACTTTTTCTGGCATAAAGTATTCCAATAGGTTTAAGGTAATTTTGGGGCACTGATTCCAAATCTGGCATCAGTTTTTGTCTATCACATCAGGTTTTTGAGATATCAAATATTGCATTTGATAAAATCAATGAAAAACAGCAAATTTACACAGGTCTACAATTTTTTTTCCTGGCCTGGACTTTTGCAGCTGTTTTAGACTAATTTCAGGGTGCTGATTCCAAATTTAGACTAATTTCAGGGTGCTGATCTCAGATTTGCTCTATCACATCTTGTTTTTATTTTATCGGCATACCCCATTTTCATTGATTTTACCCAAAATTAGCTCTTTAAAAACCCCTTATCATGGGCCATTTTTCTGAAGTACCCCCTGCTAATTAACTGCTAATTAATTGGATCAATCAATTAATTAATTAGATAATTAATCGTTAAGTAAAAAAGTACTAACACAATTTTAAATGTGAAAAAAATGTCTTATTTAACTCTGTGTGTGAGTGTGACAGACAGACAGACAGACAGACAGACAGACAGACAGACAGACAGACAGACATATGCAAGGAACTCATTTTTTTCCTCCAAGTCACACTTCCCAAAATCAGCTCCTCCCTCCCCCACAACACCAAAGTACATTTTCCAAAGTACAAAAAATAAGCCCAAAACCAAAATCAGAGAGACAGAAGGGCTCCGAAAATAATTACAATTTAAAATCCATGTTAATTAACACTTAATTAGCTGCTGATGGGGCAGATAAGGGGCAGTGCTTGGTGTACCCCCAGGAAGAGGTCCGCATACCCCTAGGGGTACCCGTACCACAGGTTGAGAACCCCTGTTGTAGCCATTGTTAGATCATACCCTGCAGAAGGAAAATATTAAATAAATGTGGATATCTAAATAAAATGATATTATAAAGACACTATCCTAAAAATACAGCACCATATTTTAACACTAAAGCGGTCACTGACTCGCAACAACTTGTAATCATAAGTGACAAAGAGTTAATTTGGGGTAAAATCAATGAAAATTGGGTATGCCGATAGCATAAAAATGAGATGTGATAGATTAAATCTGAGATCAGATTTGGAATCGGAACCCTGAAATTAGTCTAAAACAGCTGCAAATGTCCAGGCCAGAAAAAAAAAATTGTAGACCAGTGTAAGTTTGCTGCTTTTCATTGATTTTATCAAATGCAATATTTGATATATCAAAAACCTGATGTGATTTGGAATTAGTCTAAAAACAGCTGCAAAAGTCCAGGCCAGATTTTTTTTTTTTTGTAGACCAGTAAAATCAACACAAATTCCACCCTTTCAAAAACTCTGATGCACAAAGCAAGAGCAAAAACAGAAACTAAAACATAATCTAGTGTAAGTCTTCAGAGAGCAGCAAAAACAAAAAGTGGGAGGGTGGCGGGTGCACAATGAACTTCTGAAGGGGGAGTAGTTCTATAGAGATGGGGCCACCACCTTACAGGTCCTGTCTGAACTTACCTCGGACAAACATGGGATGTGCAAAAAGGCTCCCCCAGGGATCAGTAAGACAGGGATTCAGACAGGATCAGTAAGACAGGATTCTGTCTTAGATATGTTTCAAAACAGTTTTATTTCAGTAGACTATATGATACCCTATGGCACCACAGGGCGAAAAAACACACTTTTTTTGTTTTCAGGGGGAATTTGGGGAGGGGTACACAGGGGTACGTGGGGGAGCATCTCGCATACCCCCAACCTGTGGACCGCATACCCCTAAGGGTACCCGTACCACAGGTTGAGAACCTCTGCCCTATGCCAGTAAGGGCACTGTAGCATCTGCTGGTCCTAATCAACTCTGCTGAATATAAATGTAAATTGGTTGGAAGTGATAATCTCACTTCAGAGCCTGATCTGATACAGGGTGGACCTGCAATTGAGGATGCCATAGACAGGGGGTACTGTAGCTCAGTGGTCGAGTGCCTGCTTTGCCTAGCACTATCTCATGGTGGGGCTCATCTGAAACCCTGGAGTAGCTTTTGCTAGTCAGCCTAGACAATAATAGTGACCGAAACAAACCAATGGTCTGGCTCTGTATATTTGTACTGTATATTTCCTCATGTGTAGAGATGTCTGAAAATGGTTTTATTTTTTTCATAGATTTCGGTGTTTAACCAAAATGGAATAGCAGAAAGCGGTGTTATTTATTTTTTTATTTACAGTATTTTTATCCCGCCTTTCTCCCTGAAGGGACCCAAGGCGGCTTACAACAAAAAAAGAAAATACAATACAAAAAAATACAATACAAAAATAATCACATTTTAAATCAGTAAAAAACAATTAATGAAAATTAATAAAAAACAGTATCTAAAAATCGATTAAAAAGATCATTGCTACATTTAAAACAAGAGCATAAAAAGAGCAGCACTCCCACCTGTACCAGCAAGATGTTAAAAAAGGCAATGACTCAGAAGGCTTCTTTGAACAAGAAGGATTTTAGGCCTCACCGGAAAGTGTCCAAGGAGGGAGCAGTTCGTAAGTCAAAGGGGAGGGAATTCCATAAGGTTGGTGTCACTACTGAGAAGGCCCTGTTTCTGGCTGCCACACCTTGCACCTCCCTGGGCGACGGCACCCGCAAAAGGGCCTTCTCTGATGATCTAAGGAGACAAGCCAGACTATATAGAAGTAGGCGTTCTCTCAAATATCCTGGCCCCAAGCTGTATAGGGCTTTAAAGGTCAAAACCAGCACTTTGAATTGGGCCCGGAAACGAATCAGCAGCCAGTGCAGCTGTCGGAGGAGTGGCCCGACGGAGTTTAACCGCCTACCTCCAGTGACCACACGGGCCGCCGCATTCTGCACTATTTGCAGTTTCCAAACAGTCTTCAAGGGCAGCCCCACGTAGAGCGTGCTATAATAATCTAGTCGCGATGTCACCGTGGCATGGATCGCCGTGGTCAGGTCTGTACGATCCAAGTATGGTCGCAGCTGGTGCACCAGCTGAAGCTGGGCAAAGGCCCCCCTGGCCACAGCTGCCACCTGGGAATCCAGGAGCAGCTGCGGATCCAGGCAGACCCCCAAGCTGCAGACCTGCTCCTTCAGAGGGAGTGCAACCCCCTTCAGAGCAGGACGATACTCTAGTACCTGCATCTTGGATTTCTGGACCAGGAGAACCTCTGTCTTGTCCGGGTTTAGTTTCATCTTATTAGCCCTCATCCATCCAGGTCCCAACCACCTCCAGGCAGCGCTCCAGAACCTCAACAGCCACCCTGGAATCAGGTGGAAAGGAGAGATGGAACTGGGTGTCATCAGCATATTGATAGCACCCCACTCCAAATCCCCGGGTGACCTCTCCCAGTGGTTTCATGTAGATATTAAATAGCATGGGGGACAAGATGGAACCCTGTGGCACTCCAAACCTCAAGGGCCAGAATGCCGAACAGGCGTCCCCCAGCACCACCATCTGGGACCTATCTCCCAAGTAGGAGTAGAACCACTGCAGAACAGTGCCCCCGATCCCCAGCTCAGCCAGTCGGCCCAGAAGGACACCATAGTCGATGGTGTCGAAAGCTGCTGAGAGATCCAGCAGAACCAACAGGGACGCACTCCCCCTGTCCAGTCCTCAGCGTAGATCATTCACCAAGGCGACCAAGGTCGTTTCTGTCCCAAAGCCCAGCCTGAAACCAGATTGAAAGGGATCTAGATAATCCGCTTCATCCAGGACCCTCTGGAGTTGAGACGCCACCACCTGCTCAATTACCTTGCCCAAAAACGGGAGGTTTGAAACTGGCCGGTAGTTGTCCATTATTGTGGAATCAAGGGAGGGCTTCTTCAAAAGGGGTCGATCCACCACCCGCCTCAAAGCGAGCGGTAGCACCCCCTCCATCAAAGAAAAGTTGACCACCCTCCCCGTCCACTCGGCCAGCCCCACCCGGGCAGATCTAATTAGCCAAGTCGGGCAAGGGTCAAGCAGACAGGCAGTCGGCCTCACACTCCAGCGGAGCCTGTCCACATCCTCAGGCTGTACAAGTGTTACAAGTGTTAACAAGGTTATGTGTTTTTATTCCAATTTTTTCCCCATGTTTATTAATTGTAAGTGCTTTAAAAGTATACTAGGTATGTGGTATAGGTTGTACAGTGACAGCAGATGTAGAATGACACAAAAATACATGGTTTTGTTTTATTTTATTTTTTTCGCATATTTTTTAGCAGAAAGCGGTGTTATGTGTTTTTATTTCGTTATCACCATTTTCAAACACCTCTACTCATGTGTGAAAAGGCAGAAGCTGGAATTGCTTGTGTCAAGAGAATGAGTAAGCAAGCCATTTCCTGTTCTTCCACTCAAATCCACGTGTTGAACTTCAGAGGTGGTTCAAGCATATGACCCCCTTCTACTGATTTATTTCTCATCCTACATTTTGCTAGGATACAGGTGGGCTGAGCTTCACTGGCGTTGCTGCGCGTTGCTTTCACTTCCTTGAATGGTTCCAAAGGCGAGGGGGCGGGGCCACTTCGTGTACCGGTGTAACGGAGGGTTGGACCGCAGCGGAACTTAGAGCTCCGCCCCCCTGCAGCGACGCCAGTGCTGAGCTTGCATGCGGAAGTATCCTTAGAGTCAACATCCCAGGTGTGATGAGAGGAGTATTTACCTTCTAGGCAAGGAGGGTGGCGTTCAAGGGCCTGGCAGCAGGAGGGCTTGTGCTACTGAGGCTGTGCTTGCTAAAGTGCCCTTCTTAGCACACAATGTGCTTACATACTCATTGCTTTTAAATGTGATGAAATAGTTTACTGCAGAGCATGCCAGCTGTTAAGGTTGGGGTTACCTGGAAAGAAGAGAGAACACCCTGTATAGAAATTCTGGCCAGGAAAGCTGCTAGTCAGTCATATGACTGTGTAGAAATGAAGGAGGAGAGACTGAGAAGCCTCCTTTCCTAAGGCCAAGTTCTGGGAGAGAACCGAACAGCGAGCTGAATAGGGCAGAAATAACCCAGCAGTAGTGCGTCGGCTCCACCAGTGATACAACCCGGAGTTCAGTCAGTCTCTGAGCCAATAAGCTAGACAGACACTACACCAGTGACCACACTTCAGCATGCAGGGAGCTTGCCAGAAGCGACATTGGCTGAACACTCCTCCTAGAAGAAACGCAGAGCCAATCCTACAGCAGCCAGGAAGACTAATTTGAGTCTTGGATGACTGGGCTGTTTGCCCAGCAGAAGAATAAGAGAGGGTGATTTCAAAGCATGCATCAGCCAGGCGAGTGGAATAGTGGAGAAGAGAAGCTAGCCAGAAGGGCCTCCAGCCAAGAGCAGCAAGCAACTCAGAGAAAGAGAGGAAGCCGGGCGCTCTGGCTGTTCTTACTCTGAAATCATCAAGTTAGGACATCAACCAGCATTGGAGTGAGCACTTGAGGGAGACGTCAAATGAGAGGAAGCTGGTGAGGAATGAAATGTAAATGCCATCCCTTCCAAGCAAGGCAAGGGGATGGGCACAGCTTCGTGACATATGCAAGGAATTGATGGAGGCTATGTGCTTCCCAGATACTGGATATTGGCAAAGTGCTCCTTCTAGGCGTCTAGGTATTTATTTGTAACAATGGTTAGCTGCCAAATGAGCTCGCATTGCATGAGGCATTGTACAACACATATAAGAGCCCAGAGCCCTCCTCTTTTCTTCCTCCCTTCTCAGCAAGGGCGACTTGTTCCTGTTACTTGGAACAGGAGGCTGGCCTGGCATGCTTCCTGGTTCCCACTCCAACCCTCCTCTCTGACCCCAAGCTCATGCCAGGAATTGACTGAAATGTGAAACTAAAAAGTACATTTAGAGATGGAAACAGGAAGCGCACAGCAGCCTTCTTTTCGGAGTAACGCTGCTGTAGCGTTGAGAAGGGGGTGGAAGGAAGGAGGCTCCATCACTCAGGCCATATGATGAACCCTCCACATGCAGCCAATCAGGCTGCCAGATGGATGGATGGATGAATCTCTGATCTATTCATTTGCAAGTATATTTGTGCATAAAATGATCCTAATTACAAACTGTGATATCCCCGAAAGAAACCTACGGTATTACATCACAGGCCTTTAGAATATGAGCTTGAAATAGAAAATGGAGCAACTTCCCTAACCCATCACCCTGCCAATCCAGCTTTGTGTCTGTTGTATCACACAACATCTTTTCAGAATTAGATTTGGGCTCTTGCAAACCCATTCATGCTTTGGCATTTGGTTGGAGCTAGAAAGCCAATGCACATGGTAGCCAAGAAAAAGATTAATTTCAGCCTCAAATTAATGAGCTGTGTGCCCAAAGGGACAGCAGAGTGGTTTCAACCAATAAACCAGCCAACAGACTGGAACAGTGCAAAATAAAAGACAGGCTTATGCCTGTTATTCGAGCTGATAAAGCCATTCACACAGCAACTGGTAAGAAGATTGATTTCAGTATGAATAATATCTTGGTTTGGGGTAGATTAATCAACGATAGCTTTATTTATTAATCATTGGTGGAATCACTGGCGTCGCTCGAGGTGGGGTGGAAAGCTAAGTTCTACAGCTTTCTGCCCCACCATTACTCTCCGGTACGAGGCGCCCCGCCCCCTCGTCGTAGGAGCCCATCAGCGGAGAGAAATCAACGCGCAGGGAATTCGTTTTTTAGCAACAAAGGCAAATTTTGATTTGTGTGGACTGCAATTTAAGGACACACAACTGGACCTTTCTGTGTTCAAAAAGAAAAGAAAATTTCCGTTCAGGGCACACAAAGGGCCAAACTAAGCGTGCCATGGGAGATCCCTGAATCTTCTGTAGTGTTCAGAAGGATAACAGAACCTGACTTTGGGGTAGGGTTGGTTCAGATCAGAGCTGTGGTGGTGGGGGAGAGGGAGATGACCCTTCAAACTATTTTTCCAATTACCCCCCCTCCCACATTACTGTTGGCCTTGCTGGGTAAAACTTACAGGTATTATATGAATATTTTCATCGGCAAAATAGCATAAGAGGAAAGGGTTAACCACCACCCCCCATGGAGAAATCCAAATTCCCCTCACTCCTTAAAAATATGGGCAATCCTGTTTTATGCTCCTTTGGCACTAATGGGCACTTCCCCCCCCCCCCAGGGCAAACAGTAGTCATGGAGGCCATCTGGATCAGGACCATAGTGAGTGCGGATGGTCAAGGCGCCCCTCCCTATGCCATGGTCTCAATCTGGTCTCAAACCTTCCCCAGCAGTTGACTGTTAACTACAGAAAAGCTAAGCCTATCAGGGCCAATGAAGCATCTAACTTCACATCTAGTTTGGTCGTGAGACGGTGAGACTATGCATCTGGATGAAACCACCTCAATCCACCATGCAGGGTAGAAGCATCTAACCTTCTGTTCTCTTCCTGGCACATTGTTCCACGTAGGCCTAAGCAATGCTAAGCGTTTCTGGGAAACGTGCTGACTATTGAGGTCAAAATGGATATGCTGCCCAAGCTGACTCCTTCATGCAAACACATGCATAGGGCTTTCTGTTAGAAAGAAGGGCCCCCATTCAGCACTGTAAGACTGAAGTCAGAGTCAATAAAGCCCTGCTAAATGTATGCTGGCAAGCTCTTTAGGAACTTCCATAGTTCTTTTGAATCCCAACCTTGGGTGTGATTGTGTATGTCCGTCCGTCCGTCCTTCTCTCCCCCCCCCTCCAGTTCTGCTGTAATGAGGATTGGAAAATAAAATATGAGGAGGGGGCAAGTTTTGTTTCCTGACTTGAAGGTTTGAAATGACACATCCTTTTGATATCCCAAAAAGACCCTTATATTTATTTATATTTATAAGCTGTTTTCCTGCCAAACAGTTGACAAAGCTATGAACAACATAACATTAGAACAGTGTATTAAAAATAAAGCAATCAAGAATAGTAATCGATATACTTTAAAAACAAGAAAGTCAGGAACATAACATCAAAGCAGCAAAACTAGGAGAAGATAAAACTATTGAAAACCAAATGCACACTGAAACATGTTTGGTTAAATCAACCAACAATTAAAATGCCAATAAAGTGGAGTCAAGTTGCGCCAGCTGCGGCCGTACTTGTGTTGATCGGACCTGACCACGGTGGTCCACGCCTTAGTGACTTCAAGACTGGATTACTGTAAAGCGCTCTACGTGGGGCTGCCCTTGAAGACGGTTCAGAAGCTGCCATTAGTGCAGAATGCGGTGGCCCGGGTGGTCACTGGAGCTAGGCGGTTTGACTCGGACTCTTCGGCGGCTGTACTGGCTGCCCATTCATTTCCGGGCCCAATTCAAAGTGCTGGTAATGACCTTTACAGCCCTTCACGGTTTGGGTCCAGGATATCTGAGGGACTGCCGTCTCCCATACATTCCGGCCCGCTCTCTTAGGTCATCTGAGGGGGCTCTCCTGCGTGTACCACCTCTATCGCAAGTTAGGGGAGTGGCAACACGTGGGCGAGCCTTCTCTGCTGTGGCACCACAACTGTGGAACTCCCTGCCAGGGGATTTGAGAACCACCCCCTCCCTTATTACTTTTCGGCGAGGGCTCAAAACGTTTTTGTTTCGTCTAGCGTTTGGGTGATGGGTTGTGGTCTGCCTCCTGTGTCTCAAGATGCTCTGCCATGCTGCTTCTCTGCTCCATACTGTCACCCCCCATGGATTTTATTGTTTCTAATTTAGTTATGTATTGTTTAAACTTATTTTATGTATTTTAAATTATGTATTTTAATTTTTGTTGTAAGCCGCCCTGGGCATTTGCCTTCGGCATAAGATAAGGCGGGGTATATTTTTTTTAAATAAGTAAATAAATAAGTCATCTGAGAAGGGATCTCCAAGGCCTGGCAGTCACAATAGAAAAGTCCCTCTCTCAGATCTCCACCAACCAGATGTCAGGCAACAGGACCTCCACTTATCTTAATGGGAAGACAGTCCTGTAGGCACCCTTTCCCAAACCTCCTGGACTTTAAAGTAATGAGCAGTACCATATTCACAGCGCAATCCTACTGTAAATTCGGACAGCGGAACTAGTGTTCCGCCACCTGGAGTAGTCACAAACATGCCGTAAAGCACGTTTGTGCCTACTTCAGAGCTGGGAAGGCCGGCACAAGGCCGGCCTTCCCAGCTCCGCCGCCGGAGCCCTTGGCCCGCCGCCAGACCAGGTAAGTCTGGATACAGCAGGCAGGGAGGGAGGGTTGGCGGATGGACGGTGGAGGTGGGCGAGGGACGGCAGAGCCGGGAGGGCGGCCATAGGCCCAGCCGCCCTGAGTGGGGGCGGGGCATGACATCCACCATATTCCGGTCTCCGCTGGGCGGCTGGGCCATTACACGTCATTTTCCATCTGCAAAATAGCTGGCAGAAATCCAAGGAGGCCTATCGGCCCCAGCTGCGGTTACACTCGGGGAAGGGGGTGAGCATACCCTTCCCCGTGTACACTTTCCGCCACGGGTTGCCTGCTGCAGGCTGCCTGCGGTGGAGATCAGGATCCAGTGGATGGCCTTGGCCACCCGGCAGGGCTGCCCAAATCGGTGGTAGCTGGTACAGTGGTTCACTAGTAATACAGTATTCAGTAGTAGTCATATTTAAATATCAACTAATCAGCACCATGGGGGCTGCAGTGGCTTAGTGGTTAAGACGCTGAATTGCACACCGGAAGGTCAGTAGGATAGCAGTTTGAGACCCGAGTGCCGCATGATGGAGTGAGCTCCTGTCTCCTGTCCCAGTTTCTGCCAACCTAGAAAGCAAGAAATAGGTACCACTGCAGCCGGAGTAACAAACTGCTCCGGACCCACCACCGAACCACCACCATCACTGACCTCCCTGCTATGGCAGAGGTTCTCTGGCCCTCTGCTTCTGGCATGGGACTTACTGGCTCCCACACCACCACTAGTGAGCCACAGAACAACAGAGCAGCTGCAGCATCAGCAACCCCAGCTTTACACTGGGGGACCACAAGATCTGGCAGCATAAGGCTGAGATAGGATTGGGCTGTACGCTGCAGCAATGGCATAGAAGGTTCGCAGGCATGTTAACTCTTGATAGAGAAGAGTCAGGCATGAAATGCTTTGAATGCATCTGGAGAAAGAAGAGGAAGGTTTATTTGGCTGAAAGAAAACCCATCACAGCCCAGAGACGAGACGGATGATGTGGTACATGGGAAATTGTGGGGCTAAGGAAATGACAATGGGGCTGGGGGAAGGGAAGGAGCTCTACCATGAGAAGTAAAAACATCACATAGTGCTGTATGCTGCTGGTAGGAAGGGTTGCTGGATTTTGATTATGTGCCTCTGTACCCATTTGCCTTGGCTGTATCAAGCCCATTTAATTGTTGTGCAAAAGAAGAAAGGGGAAAACCTTTGCACACAAAAAATCTCTCTCCCCCCCTCTCCCCCCCCCATACACACACACCTGTACTTTTTCAGACAGCGATTTTTCTTACTCTCTGAATTTCTTGTGATATCTGGAAACAAAGCCCATTTATTCTCATTTGATTCTCCTTGGTGTGTTTTTACCCCCTCTTTGTCAGTTTTATTTTCCAGCTAATTTTCTTGGCTGAGGTTTTGCTACTCCGGAAACTCCATTGTGCCTTGTGGCAGTGACTTGCTTCTTAGAACTCTGATTTCAGTGCTGCCAGCAAAACCCTAAGACTCTTTGCCATGGGAAATGTAAATATATGTAGCGTGTGCAAGCAATACACAGACTCTTCCCCCCCCCCATTCATTTAAAACAGTAAACATAGCAACTACAGTCAGAATGTATCTCCAAGTCTAGTAACTTAAACAGCAGGGCTTAGCAAAAGACATAATACAATAAACTAGTTGTATGTGTATCTTTTTTCTTCTTTTAAATGGTTCATTAAAACACTCATGCCCGCAGCGGGGTGAAAACGTACTGCAACAAACCCCACTATCAAAACATTGATTTTCAAAATTTAACTACTGTCATATGTTTTTGGAACATGCCATTTCACAGCTGCCCCGCAGGAAGCAAAATAAAAAGCTGTTCTTCAGCATCTTAAGATGTCAGTTCAGGCAGCCTGAGCAGGCACCGGACAGCACAGAGAGGCAACAAAAACAGGCTTGTGATGTAGGCTTTGTTAACTGCAGTGGCAAATGCTGTGTTCCTTCCCCCGCCCCCCCACCCCCCCAAGGCACCTGTCAGTTGACTAGCATGGAAAAAATTGGTGGAGCAAAGTCAAAATTGTACGAGCTGGAGTTTGAACAGACCACAGGGGGCCTGCTGGTTTTAAAGCACTCAGCCCTGTAGATCAGGATAATACTTTCAGAACAGCCTGGGGGGGGGTTCTGTGAAGCAGGTTGGCATCCATGCCAGGAACAATATTAGACCAGTGCTGGCTTCCTGCACTAGTTCCCGGCAGCTCTTGAACGTGTCTTTAACCCCACCTGCCTGGCATTTCGGTTCAGTACAGAGCTTTCAGGAACATGCCCCCCCCCCCGAACATAGGCATCTTCCCCATGTCTGTTGTATTCAGGCACTATGAATTTACTGTGCACATCCCCCCCCCCCTTAAGAACAATCCCAGGTTCGAAGGAGACGCTGCTGCAGTCTTGCATTAAGGGTCTGGTCCGGGAACTGTATATAACTCTGTGAAGTTTTCAACATCTGGGTGAAATCAATAGTCAGGGTTCAACAGACACTGTGCTTCTCGTGTGTTTCTTCAACCTCGAATGGCCAAACGACGGGCAGAAACTCAGCCTTTCCTAGGACGGAGAAGTACCATATTTCTTCGAGTCTAAGGCGCCATCGATTCTAAGGCGCACCTTTACTTTCAGTACCACCAGCAGGGGAAAAAAAAATCCATCGATTGTAAGACTCACCTCCCTTCATTGAATCTACCCGCTCAGCACCAACTCTCCCCAGCATGTCTCCTGCAGCTGAGGATGACTGAGTGCACTGTCTTAGCATAGCATTTCTGGCCCCGCCAGAAAGTGCCATTTCCTTCGTTACCTGGGCTTGGGGGAGCTTCAGGGAGGCCTGCGCAACCTTCTGCAGGCCTCCCTGATCTTCAGTTCGGCAAAAAACAGCGATTTTTGGGCATCTCTGGTTTTCGAGAAAACCGGAAATGGCTGAATATCACCTTTTTTGCCGAACTGAAGATCGAGGAGGCCTGCAGAGGGTCGCACAGGTCTCCCTGAAGCTCCCCCAAGCCCCAGTAAGTAAGAAGATAGCATTTTGGGGTGCTTTTTGGAGACCTTCGATTCTAAGACGCACCCCATTTTTTGAAATGCTTAATTGGGAAAAAACATGCGTCTTAGAATTGAAGAAATACAGTAGAAACGTGGGGCCCGTCACCTGTCATTTCTGTCTCTCATCGCTACTAAAGCCATATTTTGCTTGCCAGAGGGGAAAGGAACTGGCAGCCCTAATCCTTACATGGCCTTACAGTTGGTCTGGGTGGACCAGCATGCTCTGGTGTCATCCTTGATCTGGCTCCACCAGAATCCTATCCCCCTGCCGCTACATGGGCCGCTTGAGTGTGCGCCAGCAAAATAGCTGGCGCACATTCGAGTAGCCCCATCGAGGTGGCTGGGGCTTTACCCAGGGAAAGGGAACAAATGTTTCCTTACCTCAAGGTGACCTTTCCAGCTGCCTGCTTTGCTCCCTGGATGCAGTGGAGTCTGCAGCAGACTCACTGTATCGCAGGGTGCAAAGTTAGACAGGATTGGGCTACTAAGTTCCAACAAACATGCTTGAAGCATTGAAGTGTGAGGAAGGGTTGAGGCAGAATGCTGTGAAGCATTAGGGTTAAAGGAGCAACTTTAACCTTTCACCCTCTCTTGGAGTTTGGATGGCAGAGACAGTAGCTAAGCATTTCATTCCCAACATTTCCTGGCTACGCAGCACAGATTTGAAAGGTGGGTGCAGAATTCTGAGTGGCTACCATGGGCCAAATGGACGGGTTCAAGTGACTGTTCAAGTGCTACCAGAGGGATATAACCACGTTATTCTGCTGTTTGCCATTCAAACACTATCCATGAGTAACAGAGTCCTTAATTTATATTGGTTCGAAACCCAAAGACATATGTCAGCATTGTCCTTAAGCATTGCCAGCTTGGCTAGAAATAAAAAGCAGCCTAAGGAAGAGTGAGCACCCTGCCCACCTCTTTCTCATCCCACAGAGGAAGATCTGCATCATACGGTGTGGGGAATGACATATTGCCCAGATTTGTAAGGCATGTTGCCAGTTGCATCGCTAGCAGACCACGTGGGGGGGTGGTGATGATGTGTTTTGCATCATAGCTCCGCCCCCTCCACTCCCACAGCCATTTAGCTGGCACAGATCCGAGTAGCCCCATAGATTGCGCCGTATGTTTTCCTAGAATTGTATTCTAGTTTAAGTATATATTTTCACCTCAAATGCAGAAAAGAAAGTGCCCCCCCCATCTGATAGCCTTGCACATGTAAACCTCCAAAACACATTTAAAACTGATATGGGAGTGGTAATCCTACAGCTCATTTTTGGATTGAAAATCACAGTGGGGCAATTTGCAATTTGTACTACATACTTACTGTACTTACATAGGTATAATGGTAATTTCCTCTCCCCTGAAAACTGTAGGGGGTGAGGTGGGTCAGTATCTCTAACAGAACATTCACATCTTCCTCACCAATCCATAATCCACAGGATTCTTCTAGAATCCATGACACTGAGGTAAAACAGAAAAAAGTTATGTAATGTAGATATTCCCACAGACACACTGTGGTGATTGTGGAAGATATGGCCAGTAAGGGGAACTGCCTTGTTCTGCCCACCCCTGACCCCATTCAACCCCCTGCCCACCTCCCACCAACATCCCATGTTGGCTTACCTTCTTCTGCAGGCGCCTGGCATCCATCGGTGTGCAAAGCTGGCTGCTGGCTGCTTGTGGCGGTCAGCCCACACACACTGGCCTAATTGCATTTGTGACAGCCGTAAAGGAGGCTATGCTGGCAGAACGCACATTCCGCCGGCGTACTCCTTCGATAGGATTGGGTTGTTAGTCAACTAAGCATGGCTTTTACGTCCTATATCTAGTTACTTCAGTGTAGTAATAGCAGAAACTGAGCTGTTCACGTATAACTTGTAGCCCCGTCCTCATCACATTCACGCATGAATCCCTATCTCCATTCTCCATAGTTATGACTATATTCCGAAGACTGAAAACGCGTTGTGTTCTCTGCTTACTTTTGTTCTGCGCAATGCACAGGCAAACAATTAAAAGAAATCTTCAACAACAACACACACACAGACACACACACACACACACACACACACACACAGACACACACACACACACACCATCTATATATGACGTTTGCATTAACTGCAACTGTCATGACTGGAAAGAAGCTTTTAAAATGTATTATGCATTATATAATCTGAATATTTATGGATGGTGAATGTAGGGAATATTGACATTGCTTTGTTATAGAAACAATAAACATTGGCATTTTATTGCCACTAGTTAATAGCTCTCCATACCTTTTGTAGCATTATTGATGCATTATCAGAGCCGCACACGCTGCATTGTTTTACCTTGAGACATTTATTGTTCAAATGCAACTACTAGGGAATGTTCATCACTTATCCTACACTTAAAATGTGTTTTCGTAGCAGTCAGCCCTGTGTGAGCACATTTGGCTTCCATCAGTAGTTTTATGCAGAATAATCACAATTCACTCCTTTCTACTCAAATGAAAATGCCATGGGTAGAAATAAATATTCTGGTTTACAAACCTATTATCTTATTTATTACACGGGTTGGATTTGGAGAAGTGTGAGAGCAGGAAAGCTTCTCCAATGCAGCACTGGGGGACCCTTCATATGGGATGTGGTGTGTAGGTGGTACAGCAGGAGAGGAAATGGGTAGAATTGGCAGGGGCCTCTGACATGATCAGAAATGCCTGTATTCTTGCTCAAATCATCTTTGCATCCAATCCTTTTTTTTTAAACCTGCCTTTCGTCCAAGGACATTAGGCTGGCGTATATGGGCCTTGCTCACCATTTTATCCACACAATAACCCTGTGAAGTAGGTTAGGCTGAGAGATAGTGACTGGCCCAGTAAACCTTGACAGTCAATTTGAACCTGGGTGTTTTGGGTCTAAAATCAACACTACACAGTGCTGGTTATCCATTAATAACCACGCTACCATGTATATAATGCCCTATGTTGGCCTCTCAACGATTTTTCTGAAGCTTACGGTTCCAGTTTGTGTACAATCTGCACATGCAAAAAATGGCCAACCTTCCACCATGAGGGCCTCTGCGATCTTAAGAGTTGTACAGAAGACAAAATCTTGGCAGCTGAGATGGCTGATGGTGCTGCTCAAGCAGCTGCACCTGCTGAAATTCCCTCACCTATACAACCATTAAAGGTCCAGGAGTATTCATGTTGAAAGGTTGGCCAGCCCTGGTCTAATCCTTGCAGTGAATGTCTGGTGGTAGAAGGTCACTATTAGATTTCAACCCAAAAGATACTAAAACATTGTGTAAACCTGTCAATGTGCAACCAAACTGACCTCCCTCCAGAAGGAGCCTACTTTGTTTTGCTGCCCTTTTGTCTTTCGCTGTGGCCGTGACGTGTTCTGGTGGATGACAAGTGATTTTTCCAGCAGACGTCATTTCCCACCATTTCCCCCAAAACATTTTCTCCCAGGAGGACACTGTGTCATCACATACTGTCATTCTGGGCAGCATTCTGGGGAAAAAAATAGCAGCTGCCAGCTAGTATCTGAGTGCTACATCCCCCCCCCCCCCGAATCCTCCTCAAAAAGATGCTTCATGATGATCTGTTTCTCCCAAGGGCCATTCCAAGGAAAACATGGGAAAGGTGAGCCACTGGCCAGTGGGAAGAATGCTACTGAGAGACTGGATACATTTCATGTCTACCCACAAACATTCCCAAACGAATCATTCTCATGAATAGGGTAGCATTCTTGGAATGGCATTTGAGCTCTGCTCTAGGAGTCTAGAAAGAACACTTCTATCCACAGTTTTATACAGCCTGAGAAGATTCTTACAGGCTTTGTTTGTTTTCCCCACTTGGGGTGGATCTTATCAGTACACTCAGAGCTTCTCTCCTATGAAGACTCACACAAACCACCAACACAGTGCTGCCTACTGTCTGATTGGCAGTGGCTCCCCAGGGTCCCAAGAAGAGTTCCTTCCCAGCACGGCTTTGGAGAGCCTTTCATCAGAGATGCTGGGGACTGGACCTGGAGCCTTCGACCTGCAAGGCATGTGATCTATAATTGCACTATATCATGCATCTCTATGGGGGGGTTTAATGAAGCTGGCTGCATTTGTAAGTGCCAAAAGGGACAAGGGAGTGATTAAAAAAATCTAAATCTTTGCGTCCTGGTTGTATTTCAACCTGTCACTAGAACTGATTCCGCCAGCCCTATTCTTCCATTTAAATGGGCAGCAATCAAGCTGGGGATTGGAAGAGTCCTCATTTGGCTCATGGGTGTCAGTCAAGCAGCTGAATTAGCCTGACTGACACTTGGAAAATAAACCCAGCACCTGGAAGCGCATGAAAAAACACAGAGGCACAGATACTCCTCCAAGGTGAAGTCACTCATGTGCTTAGCTCAGCAGGGAGGCAGATATTGGACAGGTTTACTCAGCAGAAAGCATCTGGCTCAGCTGTCAGCTTCAGAGAAAAAAAAATCAGCTCCCAGCATGGTCTGAGGCACATGAAGGCACATCATGAAGCACCCTTGTTGAAATTAAGCAGGTCTAGATCTATCCAGTGCATAGATGGGAGTCCATATAGGAACCCTTGAGTGCCGTGGAAGACAGGCAGGATGTCAGTGGAATACAGAGGAGTAGCCCAAGCTATGTTGGTACCTGAAGTGGGGCTCCAAACGTCCTCTCCCTCATCCCCTGTCTGTGGCTCCCATCACCTGGTAGTGGCAGGTAAGCTAGCAGGAGGGCAAACAGAAGCTCATCCATCTATGTCAGAGGTTCTCAGCCCCTTTCTGGACAAATACCACCTCTAGTGCCACTCTCCTGCTGCATATCACACGAAGTGACTGGCAATGACATCATCGCCAGTTACTCCCGGGTTTTCAGGTTTTTGGAGGCCAGAAAACATAGGTGGGAGGCTCTGGGCAGGTGGGACGGCCCTTCTCAGAGTTGCCGAGAGGCTTGGCCAAAGGCAGGAGCCTTCCGGGAGCAAAAACACAGCGTCGAAAGCACCGTATTGGAGTGGGGTCCGGCAGTCCGTACCACCAGTAGTCAGCCAAAGTACCACTGGTGGTACACGTACCACTGGTTGAGAACCCCTGCTCTATTCTGAATTTCAAAAGGAGAAGAGGAAGAAATGGAAGAAGGTGTTCAGGAGAGTGCTGGGTTAGGGCATCTTTTCTCCTTGCAGCAGTGGTGGGAGAGCTTTGGATTTTAGAAGATCCAGTACAGTACAGGCTGATATGAGTCTTCTCCAAAATGATAGAAATAAGGTTCAAGCAGAATACCTTATCTTCGACAAAGCTGCTGTTGAAGAATGATTCTCCTGTGTACGTCTCGAACCCCATAGCAGGATGTTATACTTGCTGCTGAGTCTCCTTTCAATGCCGACATCTTCTCTCTCCTAAAATTAGGAGCAGCCCATCTTCCAAGAAAGCAATCAGGAAAGGGACCCCTGCCTTCTTCGCTGTCCATCACTTTATTTAAACTGGCCAGGCGGGGAGGATACTGGGAGTTAAATGGCGGATGTTGGCGCTGCGTCAGGCATTGGCTCTGCTTCTGCCAGGCCTGCTGAGGGCTGTGTCAAACTACCTTCTTGCTGTATTACTTGCCTGTACTACTTCCACTAACTAACTATAAAGTGATAGTTTTGCTTGGAATCAGAGTTATTTATTGCTAAATTAGATCTCTTCCTTTTGACTAAACTAGCTGAGAGAGAGAGAGAGAGAGAGAGAGAGAGAGAGAGAGAGAGAGAGAGAGAGAGAGAGAGAGAGATCAAATCCGTTGGTGGTAACACTACAAGTTTACTAAATAGGGTGGTATTCATCTGCCTGCCTGGCAGCGGCGGAACTATGGTGGAGCGCGTGGAGCAGGAGCTCCAGGCGGTCGGGAGGGCGGGGGCGCGCGGTACTTGTACTTAGGACAGTGAACAGTTGGTCCATTGTGCCAGCATACTATGTATAACAGAACTGGCATGAGGGCTTGGCATTGTTGGGCAGCTGCTGAAGGCCACGAGGGCACACTGCTGGTCCCTGAGACCATCTCTGTGCCTATAATCCCCATACGGTTTGGTGGATTTCAGGACATTTTCTGAGGGCCTCTTGCAACCGGGAGCCAATCCTGAGCATTCCTGTATTTTCATGC
Source organism: Plestiodon gilberti rubricaudatus (assembly GCA_026170595.1). NCBI lineage: Eukaryota > Metazoa > Chordata > Lepidosauria > Squamata > Scincidae > Plestiodon > Plestiodon gilberti. The sequence continues at coordinate 12,361,023 of JANXHW010000001.1, forward strand.
TGAGGAAAGTTAATTTGTGAACTGGTGATGCAGAAGCTGGGTTTTCTGGGGTGAATCTGTGAGAGCCAGGAATCTACGATGGGCACAGAATCTCACATCTCTGCTAGTTGTCCATAGCTTTTATGTTTACAATTCGAATATGCAAACTGAGCACATTTGCATGATCTTATTTTGCACAATTTATTCTACAGTTCACTATTTGCATAATTTGGTTGAGCTAGTTATGGAGAGGCAGAAGGACACTGAATCCCGCTCCCTCCCCCTGACTTCTAAAAAACCATATGCAGCTACCCTTCGCTCCTGAGATTGCAGCACACCTTCAAGCCTGTCTTTGTGACCCTAATTATTTATTTATCTGAAATATTTATATTCTTCCTGACAACTGGCCTCCAACATGGCTGAGACTAAGAATAAAATGAATACACAATAAACATAGCAGGATGTTTTTTAAACATCAATGGTGTCTGATGGAAGCATTACAGGGGGGAAGAATAACATGAAGTGTTCTCTCTCCAGTCCTCAAACCATGCTTGCTTTGAAATGTTCCCTAAGTAGAACTATGAAAAATGCACTCAGACAGCACAGGTGTTGGTATTTTTTCTTACGTTGCCACCTGAGCATGCTTAAAGATGTGGCTGGCGCAATTTCTCTGGGAATAGGTTCCTGAGACTGGGAGCAGCTCAATAAGTCCTAATCACACACACACCCCACACACTCCTTGCACCTTATTAGGCAGAGGGGCTCACAACAAGGCTCCTACTGTCAACCCCAGCTTATGGGGAGGCTCATGCGGGAGGAGATGGGCCTTCAGATATGCTGATCCCAAATCTTTCAGCACAATCCAATGCATGTCTACTCAGAAGTAATCCCTACTGAATTAATGGAACGTACTCCCAGCTAAGTGTGTCGGATTGTAGTGTTAAGACAAGTGCTGCTCTTCGAAGGCTCTGTGGTGGTTATAGGAAAGAATCATCTGCCTCTCTTTTGCCTCTCCCTGTAGCAGATGTTTCAACCCAAGGAGTGTCTCCTCACCTAGACATTGGGACAATCAGTGGCCCCCATATCTTCCTGAAAGCTGATGAAGGCTCTGGGGTGATGGTAGTGTACGTCAGTACCCCAGTCCTTAGACGTTACTTCAATGGCAAGCCATTTACTCAAAAAAAGAAAAAAAAAAACCACAGCAACTTAAGACAGGAAGTTGAGTCTCGTGACCAATTGAACTGTTTGCCCTTTTCCTGCACTCACTAAGTATCACGGCATGTCCTACTGATATCCTGTCCCAAATGTGTGAATGTTTAGAACTTCACAATTATGACAAGTGTAGCTAAGGACCCTGCCATTCTCAGCAAGAGATGAACACAGCATTTTCAAAATGTCAGCGGCTCACAGTATTGCAGTGAATTCATGGCTTGAGAAGTACTTCTGTGTAGGACCAGTTTCTCAGATCGCTGGAGGAAAATGAATGTATGTACTAGAGCATGAGCACTTGTCAGGCTGCCTGATTAAATCGTTCTCCAATACTGCCTTTCAGTTTTATCAAAATAATCTTCAGTCGCTCTTTGATGTTGGGAGAATTAAGTAGACTGATTTGCAGCCAGTTAATAACTCTCTGCATATGCTGGGCTGGCGTTGCTCCCCCTTGTTATCAGTCCTATTGGCTTCCCAGTGGTATTGCTTCATAGCTAACAAGATTGCTTAGAAGGACAACAAGCCCAAACGATGCTAAAATCAAGTTACCATGTAGAGTCTGACCTTGATGTGTGTTTATAGGCAAGTGCAAGGCTTGAGAAAGCGATAAAGGGTTTAGAGGAGCAACAAACCTAATTCTTTGTTAAATCAGCAAAATAGCTGCACGTTCAAAACTTTTGAGCAAGCAAGTTCTCCACACACATTAATTCGGAAGTGATAGCTCAACTTTTCTCCCAGGTTATTTGAACTACCTCAAATAAATAATGTTGGTGCAGGGCCACTTTGATGTCATCCAAGCAGTTGTCATTTAAGTGGGTGAATTAGAAAAAAAAAAAAAAACAACCAACAACAACAACACCCTGTCTTTATTCAGTGGTGGCTCTGGCTTTGGGGGGGGGGGCTGGGACACAAGGGCTCCCAAAGTACCCCAAACACTTTCCCCTCCCCATGCTTTGGAAAGTGCATATGCATGCATGCTACCCCCCACCCCCACCCCCAGAACTGAGCAGCAGACAGACACAAGGTTTAGAGGAGCAAACAAACCTAATTCTTTGTTAAATCAGCAAATAGCTGCATGTTGCATGTATAGCTGTGGGTGGTGGCCACCCTCATGCCACCACCCACAGCTATACACAGACAGAGATCCTGGCTGGTTCCACCTCTTCAACAGTGGACAGGCCACAGCTCTCCTTCCCCACCACCACTACTGTTACATGGGACAGCACAACGGAGGCCTGGCATCCACGGCTGCCACCTGTTCTCCACTGCCTCTGTAAGCCTCCCCATGAGGCCCTGGGCCCTGGCTGGTTTATCAGGCAGAGGTAGAAAAGAATTGCAATGGCAGACAGGAAGCATCAGTGGTGGTCTGCTTCCCGGTTGGGACCTGGCTGATCACGGCCATATTTTCTCCAGAAGTCACATAGCATCATTCCCTGTGATGAAGTCATGTCGCTTAGATGGAGGCTTCTAGGAAAATGTAGCAGCCCTCAGTACCTTATTGTCACAGGCAGGAATCGTGGGCATTAATCGAAAGGAAAAAAAAAGATGTACTAAGAAGTGAATAAGGCACTTCTATGCATACTTTCCTGGGAGTAACCTCCACTGAATATAATGAGACTTAAGGTAAAGGTAAAGGTATCCCCTGACAATTAAGTCCAGTCGTGTCCGACTCTAGGGTGTGGTGCTCATCCCCATTTCAAAGCCGAAGAGCCAGCGTTGTCCAAAGACGCCTCCGTGGTCATGTGGCCGGCATGACTCTCCTTGCCTCAGCGCATAGCATGCGGCTGGAACACGGAGCTCTGTTTACCTTCCTGCAAGCGGTACCTATTTATCTACTCGCATTGACATGCTTTGGAACTGCTAGGTTGGCAGAAGCTGGCCAAGCAACGAGCGCTCACCCCGTCGCGGGAATCGAACTGCCGACCTTTCGATCGACAGCTTATGGTTCAGCGGTTTAACCCGGTGCGCCACCCACTGGCCTATAATGAGACTTACCTCTTAGTAAACATACAGAGGATTGTGGTGTGAGATAACCTACAAATTACTCAGTCCTTATGGGATTTGTATCTCAAACTTCTGCCACTTAATGTTTGTAGTCATATTAGAAATAGTTATGGGCACCACAAGTTTAATCCATTGACTTATTTAAAAGTAGCTTCGACTTGCAGAATGAGAAATGCTTATTGCTGTGTACATGCGGGCACGCCACTTTTCTGGCATCTGGTGCAAGGCCCGTCGTGTCATACACACACCCCATGGCGCAGAGCCAGAATTAATTGGCGGTGATGTGATGACATCATCGTGTCACTGCCAATTACTTCTGGCTCGAAAACACACACTCAGCCGCTTTTGCCTGCTCTGGGCTCGGCTTGCTCGTCTCGGAGCCAAGTAAGATGAGTCCAGAGAGGGCGAAGTGGCCGAGTGTGTGTTTTCTTTGTCATGTGCAAGGCCGAGACTCCACTCGGGAACCTTCGGTTTGGCCCAGAGGTTTCCGAGTGTGGAGTTTCAGCCTCACACGCCTGCACAAGGCAAAGAATAGACTCAGTCCCAACAGCTTGGATGCTACAGGCCTGCTTGGGGCCATACATCATCCCCTCCCAGCACGTCACATGGTGCGGTCCGCACTCCCCGCACCACTCTACTGACACCACTGTGTACATGATACTGTGCAACAGCTGCTTGTGCTTATGGGACCAGTCATGGGTGAAGTAACTTGCTACTGGAGAGCAAACTTCTTGAATAAGATTGTATAGCTTTTCACAACAGTAATCAGGGAGTGGAACCAGTATTCCACACCTATCAGTTAAACATTGCCTGGGATTTATTGCAGTGAAAGGAAGAAGTGAGGGGGGGGGGGAAGACCTCATATTGAATTGTCAGCTGGTGGCTGGAGAAATTAGAAGGTTTAGACACACAGCTGCAGGGTCCAGATAGGATGGGTGAGGAGGGACAGCTAGGCTCCTGTGGGAGGAAGGAGCAAGCTGAATATTTCACCTTGGGCACAAAAACATATGAGTTGTCCTGATGCCTGTGGTTTAAAAAAAAAAATTTGCGTACTGTATGTAATTATTACTGAGAATCTTTTTTTCAAGTTTGTTTATATAGTTATGTCCACTCTGGTAACCCTGTGCTTTGCTTGCAGGTTGTGTATAAAAATAATGATGTGAGGCTGGAATTGTCTCGACTTGCCAAACAAGGAGATCCTAAGATGAAGATCCATGGTGTTGTAGCATTTAAATGTGAGAATGTGGCAACCTTGGATCCAATCACTTTTGAAACACCAGAATCTTTCATCTCTTTGCCAAAGTGGAATGCCAAGAAGACGGGCTCAATATCATTTGACTTCCGCACTACGGAGCCAAATGGACTGATCCTTTTCAGCCATGGCAAACCACGACATCAGAAAGATGCCAAACACCCGCAAATGGTCAAAGTGGACTTTTTCGCTATTGAGATGCTTGATGGCCACCTGTACTTGCTGTTGGACATGGGATCTGGTACAATTAAAATACGAGCTTTGCAAAAGAAGGTGAATGACGGAGAATGGTATCATGTTGACTTTCAAAGAGATGGGCGATCTGGTAAGTTTTGGAGGGGAAAAAGCACCCTCTCCACCCTTCTCCATATTATAAGCAACATAAAAGGGATGTTGCTGTTGTCATTGCTATTGCAATGAGGTGATGTTTGAATGATGAATAATTATTGTTGGTTATTAACACCCAGAACAAACACTTTGCAAAGTACAGTGAGTGAGACAAACACCACCAGGTAATACGTTTTACAAATAAATGTTTTCAACTATTTGGGAGAGTAAACACATGCAGAAAAACAAAGAAAGACCATTCCACATAACCACTTAGTCGCCACCTGCTCAACCCTACTGCCATCCCAGAAAAAAACAACACGTAACTTCCTCAGAATTCAGATAGATGTTTCTCGTGAGACCAGACCATTTTGCTTTAGGTAAAAGCTGGAAATGACGTGGGGATGTGTGGGGCCCTCCTGGAAATATTGTTAGCATTGAAGTATTTGAATCTCTCACAAATTTCCTATATAGACGTTTCACCCAGATAGGATTCTCCAGTTTTCACTGCTTGGGCAGAATTCAGCAGCAGCACTCCATGATGCTGACACTTCGCAGTCACTAGTCCGTTTGCTTTGAAGATCGGCAGTAAGCAGAAAGTGGCATTGTATGTCCAATGAGAGGCAAACGAGCCAATTCATGACACACCAGATGTATTTGTCCATATGTCCCACAATACTCAGTTTGGACTTTATATCTCTCTTTGCGAATGGTTGCCTAGACAGATCCTGAGGGCTGTATGTGAACCATAGGTGATAGATCTGTTTTCAAAGTAAATAAATTCATCCACACTTCACATGTCACTCTAAGTCAAATTTTATGACAGCTCCCAAGTTGTGCAGAGCTCCATCTGATAAATATCTTCCATCTTGAGATTAAAACATGTTACTTGTACATCTGTTGACTCTGCATGTCTCCCTTTTATGTTGTCAATTGCGTGTGCAGGGGAATGCAGAGTGGATTGGAACTGTAGTAGGGGTAGGGTGCTTTAAAACCCTGTCCCTGTTCTCTCCCTTTTCACAGTGAAGTCCAGTAAATGAAAATGTATGACGTGCCGGAGCTACACCGCACGCGTCCCGTTCTGTATGCGTCTGGTGTCCCGCCCCTAGGTTCAAACAATGGGCTATGATTGGCTGAACAAAACACGAACGCGGGGAAAGTGGAGTTGGAATGCGAACACGTGCAGTGTAGCTCCGGGCTTTATGCCTGACATTTTATTGCCCCTGAAGCATCAGCCAGTCAAGTGGAGCAGGGGCAGGAAAATGTGGAGCATGATGATGTCACGTCACACATTTTGTACTGCCAGACATTATAGGAAGGGAGATGTGGAGCTGCTGTTTTCAGTGACAGTCGTGCATATCCTCTAACGTCTAGTCCCACCTTCAGCTGCAATTGATTTGGCTGCAGCAATTAATCTAAAACCTATTAGTTAGAAGAATGTGTTAGTCTTTGTTACAGTATTTCTCTTGATAATGACAGCAGGATTCCAAGCCAAGTTTCTGTTCAGCGTGAAACACAATCTCGAGTGATATACAACTATTCTACTACATAATGACTGTAATTCATGCTGTGATGGTGTTCTTGGAATTCATAATATGCAGGCCGAATGACATGTGATGGCCAGTTCTGTGACTCTTTCTCCTGATGATATAGTTTTACAGAAAAGCAGTCAGAGGCTGCTGAAATCAGGAGCAGAAGATTGGCAGGTGGGGGGGGGGGCTGCATAGCCATTCAAAATTGTACCCCCAAGCCACTTTTCCAGGCATGGCAGAGAGATCAAAGGTCTACAGTAGACCATCCTTCCCTTCTCATTACTTTTCCTTGTGCACTCTGCATCTCGTCTTTATCCTTATTGTGAGCCTGTGAGCTGGGCCCGTGCTTTACATTTTGCGTTCAGCACTTATACATTTTAGGCAGCACTGCATAAATAGAACTATGGAACTAAGATGGAGTTAAGAGAGACGGTGCACAGTTTGGAATGTGAGGTCATCGGTAACAGAAAGCAAAACAAAAGTTGCCAAACACATGTTACATGCAACATGTAGTTGGGCCCTAAAATACTGTATATTGAAGCACAGAAAGCAATTGGGCATCTGCTCTGTGAAGGTATCCAAACAATTTAGTCATTTATTTTTTAAAGCAAAACAACAAGAAGTCTTCCATCACCTTAAAGATGAACACATTTATTCATGGCATAAGCTTTCATGGGTGAGAGTCCATAATCCTTAAGGTGCCATGAGACACTTGGTTGTTTTTGCCACAATAGACTGACTCCTGGAATGTCTGATTCTTTTAAACCGTGTACCCAGCAATGCGCCTGGAAGTCCTGTGCTTGTGCCAATATAATGGAGACTTTCCTAAAGCTTATTCATGAATAACCAATCTATTTTCTGCTGACCGTATGTTCTACATGCTACTCTAAACAGTTTACGCTTACATATTTCTAACCTGCAAATCCACTACAGAGTGGCACCCATAGATAAGAAATAGCTCTGACATGTCTAAAGATTTCTTAATTTTCTTAACTCTTGAATGCCGAGTCAGCAGACATGTAGTTTTCCTCTTTCTGACTCTTGTAGTCCTTCGTAATACACTTACAAGGTACAGGACTAAGGTCTCCTCCTCTTTATGCCTTTTGATATAACCTAACCTGCTGCCTCAATACCAGAACCTAACCTGATGAATTACAGTAGCAGACCTATTGATAGAACGTAGAACAGCTGCGTTGATGAGAGTGAAAAGAGAGCTGCATTGATGAGAGTCTTGATGAGAGTGAAAGAGGAGAGTGCAAAAGTTGGCTTGAAACTCAGCATTAATAAAACTAAGATCATGGCATCTGGTCCCATCAATTCCTGGCAAATAGAAGGGGCAGAAATGGAAGCAGTAACAGAATTTACTTTTTTGGGTTCCAAGATCACTGCAGACGGAGACAGCAGCCATGAAATTAAAAGACGCTTACTCCTTGGAAGGAAAGTTATGGCAAATTTAGATAGCATAATAAAAAGCAGAGGTATCACCATGCCAACAAAAGTTCGTATAGTCAGGGCGATGGTGTTCCCAGTAACAATGTATGGTTGCGAGAGTTGGACCATAAGGAAGGCTGAGCGCCGAAGAATAGATGCTTTCGAACTGTGGTGCTGGAGAAGACTCCTGAGAGTCCCTTGGACTGCTAGGAGATCAAATCAGTCAATCCTAAATGAAATCAACCCTGACTGTTCCCTGGAAGGACAGGTACTGAGGCTGAAGCTCAACTATTTTGGCCACCTAATGCGAAGAGAGGACTCTCTGGAGAAGACTCTGATGCTGGGAAAGATTGAAGGCAAAAGGAGAAGGGGAAGGCAAAGGATGAGATGGATAGACAGCATCACCGATGCAACGAACATGAAAATGAGCGAACTCAGGAAGATAGTGGAGGACAGGAAGGCCTGGCGGGATCATGGGATCACGTGATCATGGGATCACAATAGTTCATGGGATCACGAAGGGTCGGACACGACTTAACGACTGAACAACAACAGAACAGCTGCATAGTCATCAAACACCCTTTTGATGTTACCGGCATGAAGCTGTTGCAGAATCGCTTCATCACACACAGCTGAAGTACTGTCAGGATTTCCAGTTTACATGGGAGGTGGTGGCCTATACCACTATTGCCCCAGCTTTCAAAAAAAGGGCAACACTAGTGATGCACCAAATGTTCATGAAATATATATTTTTTTAATGCAAAAGCTTCCAGGGATAAAAATATCTGCAAAAATCTGTGTCTTCCTTCCACTCTTTTCCTGCCTGTTGCAGCCGTTGTTGCTCTAATCTCTTGCTGCATCAATGCCATTTCTTTGTCCTTGGAAGGGATTTTTCATGGCACAGTTCCAGTCAATCAGGGATCCCATAGTGAACATGATGATGTCACAGTCAGATGGACATCACCTACAGGATGACAACATTAGGGATATAAAGCCCTCACTCTGAATGAAGAGAAAGAGCGAATGTGTTCCTATTTCCAGATGACAGATGTTCCCTGTTTTATTGCAATAGTGCTGCCTGTTTCATTGCTGAGGGATTTTCAGTCTATACCAGGGGTGGCCAACCTTCCACCCAATAGGGCTTCTGCGTTCTTAAGAGTTGTGTAGAAGACAGAAACTTGGCAGCTGCAGTTGCTGATGGTGCTGCTCAAGCAGCTGCACCTGCTGAAATACCCTCAGCTTTACAACTATTAAAGGTCCAGGAGCATTCATGTTGAAAGGCTGGCAACCCCTGGTCTATACTTTGATGTGAATAGGTGCTCCAAGTTTCTCAAGGAGCAAATGCATACAGATGGCCTGTGTGTGTGTTACTGCTACAGTAGGTAACTAATTTGGCCCAAGTTCAAACCATCTGAAAGGATCCTTAACTTGCAAATAAGATTTTGCACCAGAGCTTAATATACTAAAGAGAGTAAACCGGGAGCTAAAGGTGGGCATAGCAGCTGCTCTTTCTCTCTCACTCTTTCACTAGATCACAACTGACAAGACAAGGTTTAGAAATACATCTGAGCAAAGCATGCATGCGTGTCTTGGTTTTAGTAAGCAGACTTATGAAAACTAAATTGCTGAGATAATGAATATGATTGAAGAGGCTCATTAACACATACCTATGGGAGATGTTCGGCTGTTATAGTACTGCCAACTTTGCAGTTAAAGCAAAAGGGGGGGGGAGAATCCCACAAAGCAAACGGCAAAGATCTTTGCTCTCTGTGGGTTTTGCGACATGCCAGGGCTGGGTTAATAACCACGTTGCGAGACTGAAGTGTCATTTGAATGTTTTGTTAATCTTTTCAGTGTGTTCAAGCAATAACCTTGCAAGGGTTTCCGTAACCCAGCTGCCATTCAACCTTTTGGAAATCATCGTTACACATTGGAATCAGAGAGGAAACTTATTATTCTTGTCAAACTCCAGTTGTGCATGGTGTTGTAAACCAGATTGTATCAGCAGTTTTTCACAGCTAAGCCAGCATTTAAGAGCTAAGAAGTCATTGAGATTTTGAATTAAAGTCAGAGTTCCAGTGTAAGCGCCAGAAATTACAGGGGGGGGGGGGAGGCACACGGCTGTCTCCAGAGTATATAATTAGAGGTTTAGAGTAATCACGCTCTCAGTCAGAGCAGTATTTTCCAGATATCCATTTCAAACCATTCTTGTAGAGTGTATGTGTTTTTCCCCTCTTTCTTATACCATCTAGGAGTTGCTGTACTTATTCTCTGCAGTCTTAAATAATAACTGGAGACGTTTCCTGTGCTTTCTAGGGCTAAACAACAATATGAGGTTTCCCACTCCCTTGAGTACTTTTCAGGTGTACTGCTCTGCCTTGGGGGCAGTGGTTCATAGCAAAAAAGAACGGGAAGGTCCTTCATTGGATGTGTAATACTGGACAAGGCACGTACAGTCAGCAAGCCCAGGTCCTTAATAGGCTATCATGCTGGCCCAGCATTATAGCCTATTAAGGACCTGGGCTGCTGGCACAGAGAGTAACACATTTGCTTCGACCAATTCAAGACTTCTGGCACCTTACAAGTTTATGGCCTGAGGAAGTATGGCTCGTTGACGGAGATCATCATGTAGTCTTTCTAGGTTTGTGACAAGGTTGTGGGTTCAAATCCTTTTCACAGAGGGAAAGAAGATGCCTACAGAAGAGTTCAGGAGTGAGCAATCATGCATTACCAGGCTCAGTTCAATTTAATCTCCAGTTAAAAAGATCCTAGGTGGCAGGACTGGGGCAGAATTTCGGTCTAAGGATTTGCTCCCTCCATGCAAGATAGGCAATCTTGAGCTAGATAAACCAATAATCTGACTTGGTAAGATTAAAGATGAACAGATAGAATTGGCCCCAGGGTTCTTGCCAGTCCTGGAATCTCCCAGAAAACAATGGATGTGACCAGAACTGTATTGTATTGCTCCGTTCCTCAATAGGTGGCTCACATGCCACACCTGGCCCGGCCCACAAAGCATCGTTGACTGATTTGCTGAGACTTCCTTTCCCTGATTTGGCGTTGCAGCGTTCTCTGAAGTTCTTAGTGTCCACTACTGATCTCACCTGGCCATATAGGCAGTATTTACAAAAGATGGCAACCTTGTTGGGGTCACCAGTGAGAGATATACAGATAGTAACACTTGATGTACTGCAAGTCAAGCTCCCTCTAGTCTAAAAGCTCAAACTGGATCCTTTGCGGAGCGGCAAGAGAGCATTTCAGATTAACGTATCTCTTGGTTTTGCCACTGTTTCTAAAACTCTTGAATGGATACCATTGCCCTATAGTTAGTATCTCTAACAGTTTGTTATTCATTTGGGGATTTGCAACTGAATCTTAATTGTGTTCACTTGGAAGTGCTTGGGTGGGGTAGCATGGTTTCTACTTCATGTTTTTTCCCATATATGTTTAAAGGGAAAGTCCCATTCAGCTTGCACAGTTGAATTTTGGGGTTCTCATTTGGAACTTGTATGTTAACGTTCCGTGGATTTTTGAAGTTTGTTTTTGAAGTGGATCGAATTGGATGGAAGGGTCAGACGCGAGTATTGACACTGCTTCCAGTAATGCACCTGCCATTGCACACACCTGCTATATGGCTCCTTGAGCTCAATGGTATGCATGATGTGCAATTGAGTAGTGCCACACTGGGGGTTGTTTGGGGACATTCTGGTTCAAAATTGTGTTGGCAACAACATTTCAAAACAGTGAAACTCAAAGAGAATTTCAGGGCTCATTTCAAGGAAAAACACCTGAGAAATTTCAGGGGATACCAAATGTGTTTCTTTAAGACAAATGGGACTTTTCTAACAGCACAATCCTGTGTAACCTTGCACCGGTGTAACCTTGCACCGGTGTAACAGTAGATGCACCGGTGTAAGTGCACCATGCCAGTGTAATTGCACTTACACTGGTGCATCTGCTGTTACACCGGTGCAAAGTTACACAGGATTGCGTTGTATGAGTGCAGTTTTTCACATTCCCACTGCAGCCAGATGTGGCCTGAAGACTGGTGGTTTGGGTAATACACAGGGAAGTGCTGCTTTGTTCTCAGTTTGTGTCTCTGTTCTTTTCCAGAAAGATGTGAGTGTTAAAAAGCATATTGCATGTTCATGACTATAAATGCACAGTGTCCCTTTGGGAGTTTTTTCTTGTGTACAGTGAGGAAAGGTTGCATTTAGGGAATGAGTGGGCAAACATATTAGATCAGGTGCTCTAGCAAGCAGTGCTATATTTAATACCACAGGTTATTGTAAAATTCCTGTTTAAATGCTAGAAGAATCTTTCTCCAGATGTTCCTGAGAATTATAATTATACCTACCAACGTCTGAAAATATAGTAGGAAAATTAGTTCTTTTTTCACTCTGGCCTTTACATTTCTCTCTCCTCTGTAAATGCTATTTGTCTCTGTTTAGTTTGCTAGCAAATGAGCTAATAAATGGTCCAAACCTATCCAGTAACAGCATTTAAGATGCAGGGCCACCAGTGCAGCATCCACTGAATCCTATGTACTGTTCCGGGGAAGATACCAGTTGAGAGGGGTAAAGGGGGAAATACTTAAACTCAAATGGAAGCTTTCATGGCCAGCAATTATCTTACATGTTCCTGGTAGACCTCATCTGCAAACCCCCACCCCCACCCCCAGGACTGTTTGCCTTTGAAAAAGTTCCAGGCTGTTGGAACGAAACGTAAGGACTTTAGTAAACCTCGGATTTTAAGTATATTTTCCCGCTCGTGGCTGCCAGCATTTGGAGACCCGCGACCGGTGTAGGAAATTTTTATTTTGATCCAGGCTTCTCTTCTACCCACATGGCATCATCACCCGTACTACCAGGAACATGTAAGGGGAAATACTTACCTCACATTCCCAGCTGCTCCATGGTCCCTAATGGGACTCCTCAAAGCTACACCAGCTCTGTTGCTGGTGTAACTCTGAGCAGCCTGCTGGAGCCGTGTCGAGCCATGGGGACATGCACTAAAATTGAGTGGAGGGAGAGTTAGAACGGACAAAAGAAAATATTTCTTCACCCAGCGTGTAATTCATCTGTGGAACTCCTTGCCACAGGATGTGGTGATGGCACCTGGCCTTGATGCCTTTAAAAGGGGTTTGGATAGATTCATGGAGGAAAAGTCCATCACAGGTTACAAGCCATAAGCAACCTCCTGGTTTTTAGAAGTAGGTTTTCTCTGTGCCAGGTGCAAGGGAGTGACAGCAGGAAACAGGAATTATCTTGTTGACTGTGTGCTCTCGGAGGCATCTGGTGGGGCCACTGTGAGATACAGGAAGCTGGACTAGATGGGCCTTTGACCTGATCCAGCAAGGCTGTTCTTATGTTCTTATGAGCCTGGGACAGGGGTTTAGCAGCCACCAACTCCGCCTCATCTTGCCCCATCTCATCTAGATCCCCAGCCCTTTCCTGCCTCTCCACCAGTAGAACCTGCTAGTGGCCGGTCTGCACCATACTGCTGGCAGCACACATCTTTTTGGCTGCTGTACTGGCAGCCATGCAGCAGCCACCGGCAGAGGCGTCGCTATAATGAGGGCCGAGGGAGCAAATGTCCCCGGGTGCCAACTGCGCTTTTCTCATGAGGAGACGCCACGGTGGAAGTCTTGAGCACCACAGTGGCTTTTTTGAAACCAGAGGGCCGTGTGAGCAGCCGCGGAACACAAACGCGCCGAAATCAGCACGTTTCTGTCCCTCCTGCCGTCCCTGAGTCCTAAAAGGCATCAAATGAAGCCTTCTGGGAGCCTAGGGGGTGGGATGATGACGGGAAAAGCATCATTGCCCCCCCCCATGACAGGGCTAGCGATGCCTCTGGGCAGAGGAGCTGCCACAGCGGTGGGCACTCTTTGTGCCAGCATACCTGGCAGTACGCCGGCTCAATCCAAAGATAGGATCGGACCATAAATCACCAATCTGGAGCTCATGAAAAGAATTTGCAAACCTTGAGGCTTTGGAAAAGTCAGATTGAAGGTACTCCGAGGACTGCTTACAAGTCTTTAGATCTGAGCTATGTTCGCCTGACACAGGCTTCCGGCCGGCCGTTTCCGCTGCCTGGTTCGTCGATGCGTGCCTCCGGATGGCTGCTAGACTCCTGGGGGTGAGTGGCTGCGGCTGGAGCTGCGTTTGTCGGCTGCCCGGTCCCTGGCTCGGAGCTTGCGGCGGCATTGCTAGTCGGGGACGGGTCGTCCGTGGCGACGGCAGCGGTGCAGCTCAGGGTTAGCCCAGCCTCGGAGCCCGCCACGTCCTGATCGCGGCGGGGTTCCGGTTCTTGTTGCAAGCCACCCCCGTCGCGGCGGGTCTCCCGGAGCAGCCGAAGTCTTGGTGCAGGAATCTCTTCAGCCACGGGGAGATCGGCCCTGCAGCTTGAAGGACTCTCTCCTCGCGACGGGAGGCCGCCCGCACCCAGACAGTTAGGTTTAGCAACATTCTCTACATTCACTGGCAAAGCTGAGCTGTGTGGCAATGTACTTTACGTTGATTGAGGAAGCTTGTCATTCACCATTACGTCAGCTCAATCCTATCCCCTGCTAGCCCAGACCATGTAACACTACTGCCTGCCATGAGTTGGGGGTGGGGGGTTACTAACCAGGAAAGTTTAGGAAAACTCCTTTTTTACTTACTGCTCCATAGGCTGCCTGTTCTCCAATGGGTCTCCTTGGACCTATGCCAGCTCTTTATCTGGTGTAAGTCTGAGAAGACTCCTAGGAGCGGGTCTGGGCTGGGAAGGGGGATAGGATCTTGGCGTGTGCAGCTGCCACCAAGACCCTCCTCTTCCTGCCCTTCCTGCCCTTGGCCTGGCCCAGTCCCTGCCTCAACCTCCCTTGATCCTCCCATGACCCACCACCAATTTACCAGCAGTGACAGGGGATGGAGTAGGTTCAGCAGGCGGCTGTCACCCACGCGTGGCCATTTGCCCTGTCAACCGTGGCCTGCTTTACAGTGGAGCAGCTTTCTCACCATCAGCCTGGGACTTGCGCTGATGAATCTCATGACCCGTCAGTGTAAGTCCCTGATACGGTGGGGCTGTGTACCATGTAGGCAAAGTTGTGAGGCAGAAAGATTTTCAATTAGGATGTCTTGTTTATGATGGCGGGAGGACATATGTATTTTAAATAAAATCATACAGCTGGAAGGGACCAAAAGGCAATTTATGATAACTCCTGGAGAAAGGAAATGTTGTCCTTCCACCTATACCTGAATCATGCAGTGTTGACCAGAGGCATGCTTCCAAACAGAGAACAGGTAGTAGAAGATAGAACAACGGGATTAAAAGCCATAACTACAATTCTTTAACCGGGCGCCCAGCCGGAAATGGCTAATTATGCTTCAATGACCTCCAGCTGGCCAGCAGTGCACGTCCTTAAACTCTGGAATACAAGAGACAGACGTTTACCATCTTACAGCGTGCTGTGCTTGTTGCCTGAAGAAGATCGTCAAAGGACGATTGACACATTGCAAAGA
The DNA here is from genome assembly GCA_026170595.1 of Plestiodon gilberti rubricaudatus. Classification (NCBI taxonomy): domain Eukaryota; kingdom Metazoa; phylum Chordata; class Lepidosauria; order Squamata; family Scincidae; genus Plestiodon; species Plestiodon gilberti. The sequence goes on from JANXHW010000001.1 coordinate 12,376,259, forward strand.
TTTTAAATACTGTTTTTTTAATGTTTTTAAACAAAGTTTTGATTTGTTTTTAACTTAAAGCATTGTTGTTATCGTGGCTTTTAATCCCGTCATTTTATCTTCTACAATTATCGCTGGCCATGAAAATCTCAACTCATAGAGAACAGGTAATTTATGGAAAAGTGCTTCCTTGTTTGAGAAAATGATGCAACTGAGCACAGTAAGGTAGTGGATCCGTGTGCTCGCACCTGCAAGAGTACAGTTGTGGATCCATGTGCTCGCATCTGCAAGAGTACGGTTGTGGATCCGTGTGCTCGCATCTGCAAGAGTAAGGTATTGGATCCGTGTGCTCACATCTGCAAGAGTACGGTTATGGATCTGTGTGCTCGCATCCTCCACCCCACCCTCTGCCACTGATGCAAGCCACATCAGGCTGCTTCATGGCTCGGCCGGCCCTACCTCCTTGCACTCTTCTGATTAAAGACATCTGCCTAACTAAAGAAAGGTTTCAATCCAGGTTGGCCCAAGACCTAGTGGGGCCTGAGGTAGCATGCCAAATTCTGCCCCCCACCTGGTTTTTTTTGCCAGTTTCCACTCTTCCAACACCCTAGCCCACCACTCTCATCTTCTGCTTAGCTGTGGTTTGATCTGGTGTTAGAAGGATTAGCCAGTGCAGTTCACCGTTTCCAGGGTGCAGCCGATTGTATTATTTCAACAATCTTTGAGGAGGCGCCTTCTGTGTACCCTAAAACACTCTCCCTTATACAGTTTGGAGGGCAATGAATGGGATAGGGGTACCAAAGTGTAAGACAAATTTATTTAAATGGGGGTTGTTGGCTGGCGGCAATAAATTATGTGATTGCGGAGAAATCCAAGACCCGGCGCATCTGATGGTGTGTTGATTCATGCCAGAGCCTTGTACTGTCGATGACCTACAGCAAGCTAATGACAAAGCTGTGGCGGTGGCTACATTTTGGCAGAGCAAAGTTTGTTCTGGAAATAAATAAATAAACCACTCTCATCTCCTCCAAACTTCTGCTCTGCCCCCCCCTCTTTCTTTCCCAATCCCAGGAGTGGGAGGAACAGTGGAGACAAGCAGACTAACTAACAGAAGGAGGCACCCCACCAATCTGCTGCCTCAGGCAACTGCTTCAGTTGGCCTCATGGATGGGCTGGCCCTGCTTTTAACACATGATGGCACATTGTCCAGTATGACTTCTGGGGCTATATTTTGGCCTTTAAAGCCCTACATAAATGGTCTTTGCCCTAGTTATTTGAAGGAACATGTCTTCCCATCTCCTCCTTTCTATGCATTGAGATAATCCGGAAAGGTCCTATTGCAGGTAACCCCACCATGATAGTGGTTACCCAAGAGATCACCATCTCTGTGGAACCCTGTATATGGAACTCCTTCCCTAATGAGGCCTGGCTGGTCAACTCCATGTCTGTCTTTTGGAGTACTGTTTAGGATCTACTCCATCCCTAGGATGCCTTTTTCCCTCCTAGCTTGCTTATACTGCTGATGGTTGCTTTGAGTTTCTTTTTAAATGATGATGAAGTTCATTTGTGTACTGCTACTTGTTCTGTTTTGTGTTTCTTTTTATGGTGGGGACCATGTTCCTGGCCAAGTAGTGGGATATAAATAAAGTGAATAAAGTTAATGAATGAAATTGGCAGTGACACGTATCTTGTGCTTTGCTCCCAAACAGGTACTATTTCCGTCAACACGATGCGCACCCCGTATACTGCACCTGGAGAGAGTGAAATCCTGGACCTGGATGACGACTTGTACCTCGGAGGTTTGCCAGAAAACAAAGCAGGCCTGGTCTTTCCAACAGAGGTTTGGACGGCGCTTCTAAATTATGGCTACGTGGGCTGTATTCGGGACCTGTTTATTGACGGACAAAGCAAAGACATTCGTCAGATGGCAGAAATCCAGAGCACTTCCGGGGTGAAACCCTCCTGTTCAAGAGAAACAGCAAAGCCATGCCTGAGCAATCCCTGCAAAAATAACGGTGTCTGTCGGGATGGCTGGAACAGATACGTCTGTGATTGTTCTGGTACAGGCTACCTGGGCAGATCATGTGAGAGAGGTAGGTACATTGCTTTTTACATGGCAAGGCCTTCACAGTCTAAGGTCAGCAGGGACGGGAGTGTAAGAGTTAGCAGAGCCCCGTGGTGATAGACTGGGCTGGGCTGGTTTATTCCCTTACCCTCCAAGTAGGGGGAGATGGAGGACTGTTAACTGTCTGGGACAGGAGTGCAGTGAATTTGTCTTCTGGCCCAGTAAAGATGACCACAGGGAGTGGAGTTGGGAGAGACCTTGCATCTTTCTTCGCAGTTGTGTGCAACTCTCTAAGGGTGCTATTTGAGAATCACGTTAGAGGTTAGTTGACGTTAGTTCAACTTAATACATTTTTTTTATCCTGTTGAGAAGCAGAATTCAAGGCAACTAATAATGATGAAAGAAAACAGCCCTTCAATGCAAAAATCATAAGGAATATATTCATTTGACACTGGTTTCCATCTGGCCTGAATGAGGGAAGCCCTCATGCCTCATGAATAACACATATGCTGATTCCAGGCACCAGACTTCCTGGGGCAAGGCTGTTTCTATTTGGCTTGCCCAGGTCCCTAAGGACAGCAGTAGCCGTGCTGGAAACTCTTGGAGGCTTGGGAGAGGGTTTAAGATCACGTCCCACCAGTGGTTCTTGCATAGGCTTGATCTCTCTCTCTCTCTCTCTCTCTCTCTCTCTCTCTCTCTCTCTCTGTGTGTGTGTGTGTGTGTGTGTGTGTGTGTGTGTGTGTGTGTGTGTGTGTGTGTGTGTGTGATACATGCATGCATATAACTGAAATAGGGTTAAGAGAAAAACAAATCTGACTTACAAGTAAGCCCTACATTTTATCATGAATCACCATTGGAAGCCTTTCTGAAAAAGAACGCTTTGTATTCTTTTCTACCAGCCTGCACTCTGCAGCGTTGGACATACTGTAGGTGGGTCCTTTGATAACTTTGACGTTGACAACGATGACATTGCACAACAGCTTTAAAGGCCTCGCTGCCTCCACGTCTCCTCATTTACCTGAATGTGCTTCCAAAAGGAAGGGCATTCCAGCAGGGCCTCTCCTGTCCAAATTAGTAAATGGGCTCTTGCAGAAATGTAAGCCATTCAGAAGACCGTCACCCCTTGCTGAGAACTTCTGTGCATGAAAGATCAAGATCTGGGCTTGCTTCATCCTCTTCTCCCCGTTTCATTATGCACAGAACAAAGCAACTGAATGGGAAATAACATATTTATTAGAACACTTCAGCTGCAGTCCTATACTTACTTTCCTAGGAGTACGCTCCATTGAATATAACGGGACTGACTTCTGAGTACACATGCTAGGATTGCACTGAGAGTCTCATTATTAAACCTGCAGGCCATCGCCTACTTCAAACAGTATCTCTCAGTGATGTGTTACATCTGCACAGGACAAATATATATATTTGTAATATATATATATATATATCCTATCTGAAGATACACCGGCGGAGCGACAGATCCACTGGCACCAGGTGTTGTAAATGTGCCATAAGGCACACTTTCGATACCAGGTGAGTAAGCGGTGCCGGCGGAGAGGCCAGCGTCGCTCACCCTGCCTGGGGCCACAGCCACTGCCGGCAGACACAGGTAGATCCCACGCAGGGCAGTGGGGGGGGGGAGGGCAGACCAGGGTGGAAAAGGAGGGGGCAATTGGCCAACTAGGCCAGGGACAGGGGAGGGATCATCAGCAGTGCGTTCCGCTGAATCCTATCCCACGTCCTGGGCCTGGCTGGCCTTACACAGGCTCCTCGGATATGCACCTGCCATTTTGCAGGTGCACATCCAAGGAGGCCCATTGGGTCTACTGGGCTCTACCCAGGGGAAAGGGACAAAAATCCCTTTCCCCCAAGGAATGTTCCAGCTCCAACAGTGTGGGCCCAATCCTGCCTAGGATGCAGCGGCCGCATTAGGCGTGCCACCGCTGCATTCTAGGCAGGATTGGTCTGTAAGCAGCTTTGCTCATCTAAGATTATGTATTTATTTATTTACAATATTTCTATCCCGCCTTTCTCCCCAAAGGGACCCAAGGCGGCTGATCTAGAATGTAGATTACATTCTAGAATGTAGAATCTAGAATGTAGATTACATTCTACAAAGGCATTTAAAACAAGTCCAGATCTCATCCTGAAATTAGTTAAGAGTAATGTTGCACTGAACATTCACATGCAAACACGTTCAGTAAGAGCACTTTCAGGGAGGTGAAATGTCTCCTGACATCTCATTTGAGGGCCATGCACAATTGACATGGCAGCTCTTTCAGTGCTCATTTATTAAAACAGGGTTTCTTTATCTTGACAGTGTTACTCCACTCTTTCAGGGATGACATGATAATGTGTGATAATGTCATGCTGACAACATAGCCAATTAGGTTTGGCTACATGAATGTATCATGAAGCCAGTTCAGAGTGAGATCAATGCGTTTTACCCTAACTCTAAATGGACAAACACTTTCACCACGATTTCATCCCACCTCTATACATATGACTGAAAGGGGTGCTCTTTTCCCAGTCCATGAAATGCACTGTGAAAATTTGGCAACATGCACCCTTTTTCTAGCAGCAGGAGTTAAAGAGCCCTGCATTTGTGTTGCTGCAAACGAAACCACATTCATATGGAGAGACTCCCCATTTCTTATTTGAAAAGATGCAAGCCTTTAGCAAAAATCCAGTTATTTTGATGTCTCCAGATTGTTCTATTACTGGTGGACTGCGGCTGGCAGAGGGGGCATAGCCAGACTGTCAGATGAATTACAAAACTCTTCAGTTAAATATGCGTGGTGTACCACCCTGTGGCAAAATCCTGCCATTACACATGGGAGATTTATTTATTTTTCCTTTAGAGGCAAAGAAAGGGGGGGAAAGCTTACAGTTTTCAAAGAAAAAAAAAAGAACTAGGGAATATGGTTATATCACAGCAACTGAAGAGGAGAAGAAGCATATGCAAATAACCCCCCCCCCAAAAAATAAAAAAAATAAAAAGAAGCCTACAAGTTTAACAGCAAGCTTCACCAACAGGATTTGTCATAAGCATTTTCGGCAGGCCACACATTTCTTTCTCAGCTCATGTCATTTCCCTTTTGTCACTAAGTACGAATTGGACATTTCCCCCAATTTAATTTTCTGGAACATAGACCCTCATCTGCTGGGACCAATGGTAATACGGTGTGCTTACAATGTTATCTGGCTGTTTGTCCTGCAGAAACCTCTGTGTGTTTATTCAGCTAGTGGAGCAGTGCTAGCTACCCTAGGGTTTCCCTATCTGGGGTGAACCTCTCTCAAAGCATTTCTTCTCCTCCTGCCAGTAATAGTCACATCCCAAATGGTCATGCATTAATATGATTACAGCATTTGGGATTCCAAAAGCACAGCGCAGCCGTCTTGCCACACAATGTTATTATTGCTGCTTCCCATGTGTGGCTGCTGCTGATAAACCATTCTCGTGTGCCAACAGACACAACATCATTATAATTGTTGCAAACCTTTTTTTTTTTTTTAAGTGTTCACCTCAGCAAACAAAACCACTTCAGAAAAAAGGGGGAGGAGGGAATAATGGTGGGCTAAATGACAAACTTGAGAATGATGTAAGACTTGGGAATTGAGTTTCTCAGGAAACGTACCATAGACACAGGACAACCCTCTTTCCCTCTTAGAAGAAACTGTCAGATACAGGGACAGCTTGAAAAGGCGAGCCAACCTGGGCACGTGGTTGGGCCCATGACCACCTCAACGGCCCCCACTGACTCGGCCAGTACCTTCATTGACAGCTGTGGGGTTTGCAGCAGCCTCAGTTGTTGTTTTTTAAGAGAATCATGTGGTGAGCATTTCACCTGTCCAGTAAACTTGAAGGGGGGGAAGATGAGATAATCTGGGTGGGAGGAGCAGAGAAACAAGGCAATAGGATTGAGCCAAAGGGTGGACAAGCCGGTGTGTGGTAGCAGAGAGATGAGCTGAGGGAAGATAAGTATGGTGTGCATCGTTCCCTCTTTGGAGTCCATGCTGGTGTGGGGACCTCTTCAGCATCTTTACAGCTTCGCAACAAGTCACGACACAGTTCGGCGATGATGTCATCATGTCATTACCGAAAGTCCGGATTGCCGAGCTCCATGCTGCGCAACCATGCCACCGCTGGTTGCATTATTCCTTCCTCAATTAAAATTGTCCCACTGGTTCAGCAACTAAAGCTTTAGGCTGAATTTCTCACTGCACAGAGTTAGGCCTTTAAGGACTTGTGCCAAATCCACCAAGCCAAATGTAGTCCACCAGCAGAGTTGCCAGGGCTCAGGGTTTACCTGAATGGTCCTAAAGCAGGGTCCTTTCAGCTTCTTTCTCAGGATCTTCAGGTGAAGGGGGGAAAGGTCAGGGTGGGGGGCCAAATCAAGTGGAGATCAAGCTATTTTCCAGTTTGCGTGAGTGTTTTTGCTATTAGTTCCACACCATCAGGGCCTCTGGGAGGAATTTTATCAGGGGGTACAAAGTTTCTTTTGGGCCCCTTCTCAAAGGGGAAGGGGGCAAAAAAGGTGGGGGGATGGCAGCAATAGCCAAAAAATATATCTGGAGCCAGGTCTACCAGGCTTCCCGATGCGGCGCCCAGGTCTATCTACCTGGTAGACCTGGCCCAGCCACCGTCCATGAGGACAGCTGAGATCCCAGGAAATTTCTGGGCCCCCTCTTTTGGCTCCTGGGCCCCCCTTTTGACCCTGGGCCCAGGTACAATTTACCCCCTTTACCCCCTCTCATGGGCCCTGCACACCATGTCCGATGGGCCTGAGCTGCCTTCTCTCACAGGATCCTTCCTCTAGGTATCAGACCGATCCAACCTCTACTCCTTGACCTGCAAGGTGACATCTTCTGCTCTCACCAGTCCACTAGGCTCTTTCCCAGTACTGCCAGGGCAGGCTCCACCTTCTGATTTGCCAGGTACCACCCATTATTAGCCTCCAGACATGGCCCTGTGTCTCACAGTCTGAGCCTCTGGAGACCTGGCAACTCAACCCATCAGCCATGCATGGTGGCCAGACGATCCTTGACAGACGTCTTGGTTTACAGTCCCAGGCATGCAAAAAAAATCAAGAGATTTATTGGACCATAATACATGACTGTTTATCAGCTGTCTTCAGCTTAACGGGTCACAAGTTGTACAGGCTTGCACTGAAGCGTAACTGTTGCTTTTTGAAAAGTCATCCATGTGTTACAAATTCATTTCCCCATTTTGCAATCATCCACTGAATGGCCCTTCATTATTTACTTCTGGTAGGAACCATCCCCCAAAAAGCTATTGTCATTAATTCAACCCTCCCCCCCCCAAAAAAAAATCCCACCACTAGCATTTAATACAGTCACTTTTCTGCCCTTACACTGTTGTATCCCCAGTGCAGAACTGATAGTAAAGCTATTCCTCCTTGCCCTGGAGGCTGCGATTCTGCTTAATGAGCAGCATATTATTAAGCATTTATTCCAGTTGTTTGGCGCATAAACTTCTGCTCCACTGGTGTTTAGCTTACCAGTCTCTTTGGAATAGTGAACCTGGGGGAAATAAGGTTGTAGTGTGGATTTCCTAATACAAGCCATGCTCCTCACATTGGTGGCCCAGCAGATACGTGTTTAGGAATACATTCAAGGACTACTGACCCAAAACAGCACAAAAAGTGTGACATCAGGAGCTGCTCCAAGATATTGCTCCCCCCAGAGCTGTGGGTCAACACAATCGCATCGCCATTGTTAGATGCAGTGAGCAGTGGTGAAACAAGGGTGGAGCGAAGGCAAGTAGTTCTGCAAGACTCCGTTACACTGGAGTCAGCGGCCCCTTCCCCTTGCTGTTGGAGCCATTCCAGCAGCGACAGGGGAGTGTCCTGCATGTTGCTGTTGCTGCCAGAATGGCTCCAACAGCAAGAGGGAGGGGCCGCTGACTCCGATGTAACGGAGTCTTGCAGAACTACTTGCCTTCGCTCCACCCTTGTTACGCCTCTGACAGTGAGAGCCTGCTTGATATATTGCAGAGATGGGCAGCCTTGGCTAGTGAGTAGCCCTCCTTTATTTCAATGGGCTGTAATATTGCAGCCGGGCATGTGGCATGGATATCATGGAGGAATCTGGCAACACTGCATGTGAGCAACTATAAACAAAATGTTTTGCAGGCCACACACAGAACCTGTCCTTGATGGGCCATACACAGGTTTCCCACCACTGGTAAAATTGCTAAAATGTATAGTCGAACAGGGAATTTGAACCCAGGTTTCTTTGATCCAGGACCAAGGGCCAAACTCTATAATATGCTGATTGCATTACTAGGGCCTGCATGTTTGTAGGTTTAAAAAAAAAAAATACAGAGCCCTGATCAGAATTGGGACCATGGCAGAGAAAGAGGGCCTTGATCCTACTGAATTCTCGATCCATACCCCAACACATGGCTGCCCCTGTAAGAAAGCTTCCATTGGTGCACTGAAAATTTCCCATCAGGGCAATAGTAGGTGTCTGAGACCCTGATCTAGTTTGGGATCATACCATGGGTCTTTAAACTCATGGCTACTCTTTGGCAAAATAATAAAAGTAAAGCAAGCAGGCCCCTATCATGCAGTCATCTAGTTTGGCCCAAACACTCTTCCTCCTAGACTACACTGTCTAGAAAACGGATCAATTTGTAACCTCTCAAGCCAAACTAAGCTCAATAGGCATCATGGTAGCTAAGAGCTCATTAAACTTGTTTATGCCGCCTGCGTGACGCTGCAAAAATCAAAGTACCTTTCAATCTGCCAGACATAGTGGACGAGCTACGTTCAGGCTGGTGGGGGAGACATAAGTTGTGCAGACTTGCTGCATCATCTCACATGTGCAGGATCACACCAGCACAAATAAATGTGCATGAACAACTGCATGCCCATGAAGACGCAAGGCACCACCATGCAGTGTACTGCCTACCATTTCACAAATGGCAGTTGCTGAAGGATTTTTTAAATTGTGATAGGAGACCTCCCACACCCCCTGGAGGCCTAGCAAGACCCCCAAGTAGGCTGAAAAACCATTCTCCCTCCCCCCCTGGCGACACGATCCTGGCAGTGCTGTTGCCGCCAAATTGCAAGGGCATACAGTGACCTTTACCCAAAGGTAAAGGTTGAAGATCACTGGTCTACCCTGATGAAGAGCAGCTCTTCCTCTTCTTCAGCCGAGCCCTGCCTAGAGGCACCAGGTATGGACTCTGGGCCCTTTTGCATGCTCAGCCACTGAGCTATAGCCCCTCACACATCTAGCTAAATGCAGTTCCCCCAGCCATGTAACATGGTCTTGCATGGGCAGCAGTGGTGTAACTAGAGTGGAGTGGAGGCAAGTAGTTCTGCAAGACTCCGTTACACTGGAGTCAGCAGCCCCTCCCCCTTGCTGTTGGAGCCATTCTGGCAGCAACAGCAACATGCAGGACACTCCCCTGTCACTGCCGGGAATGGCTCCAACAGCAAGGGGGAGGGGCCGCTGACTCCAGTGTAACGGAGTCTTGCAGAACTACTTGCCTCCGCTCCACTCTAGTTACACCACTGATGGGCAATAAAACCAGGAGGTTTCTTGACCTCCTGCTGGTCCCTTATACAGTATGTGGCTGGTGTGTGCTGCCTTTGGCTTGGCGGCTTCACAAGTTGTGCTTAACAGATTTCGAGGCTCTGGTGGTATTGCCTGTGTACACATCAGTATGTTAAGTCCAGACGTGTAACTATCTTGCCATTTTTGTCTTGTACGTTTTCAGAGGCAACCGTTTTAAGCTACGATGGAAGCATGTTTATGAAAATCCAACTCCCTGTGGTGATGCACACAGAGGCAGAGGACGTGTCATTACGGTTCAGGTCACAGCGTGCTTATGGCATTTTAATGGCCACAACTTCTAGGGAATCTGCTGACACGCTGCGTTTAGAGCTGGATGCAGGACGCGTTAAGCTAACAGTCAATCTAGGTAACATCCCTCCCCAACTCCACCCTAGTATTAACATCTGGAACATTTTTTTTTTTGTCTTTGCCTGCAAACATTTATTCAGCAGCCTGTTTGCCACTGGAAATAAAATGAAATGTTTGATATATATGCAACTTGCGTGCATATATATGTAATAGACATACAGTACTTTTAAAACTTCATCCTTTGTTTATTTTAATGTTATGTTCTTTTATCTTTGCGCACTCCACCACAAACCACCATCATTAATTTTGAACTGCAGTCTGTTCTAAAAAGAGAAGACCACCAGCATCTCAGTGGCACTGGTAGGAAACCCTGGTTTTTCATCATTCTCACGCAACAAATTGAGTTTTTGCCACAGATTTTCTCAGGTTGCCATTTCATAGAAATGGATTCCAAGCTTCTGTGTAAAGCTGCCCTCAACTATAAAGCCAGTGGGGGAGCCGTTGCTTATTGGAAACTTCATGTATGGATCAGAGTCTGCACAAAGTATCGGGCTGGGCTCACAGATTCTGCTCATTCCCCCTGATTACTATACTCTTCAGAGGTCTGCTTGCGTGAACAGTGTAAAGTCAGAGCCATGATTTTTCTTTTCACAGAAGTGGAGCCCCGATCCCATGCGAGTTTGCACCTCCAGCATTACAGTACACTGCTCACATGAGTAAACTGTGTGAGCAATGCTGGTGTATTAGCAGAACCAACTCTGAGTAAATTCTGTATCTCTTTTTCAACATACCCGATTTTAGCAAAATGGAGCAGAACTGCAAAATATATGTGCAAAATGTATATGGAAGCTTAGAAATCTGATAGTTTTCAAATTATGTAATGATTACAAGCCACATTTTTGTTCATTTTGGTCTTCTCTTTATAGCAGCCTGGTATTTCATAGTCATGGCCATTTCTTTCTTCCCTCTCCCTTGTTCTCTTCCTTCTTCCTTTTTCTTTTTTTTAACACAAACTTCATAGTGATATTTTTGTGTCACAAATAACACAACCCTTCAATGCCCAAAGTCTGCGGCCCTCAGCAAACAGCCATGAGAACACAAACAACATAAGCTCTTCTACAGAAATAAAACCATGCTTTCCTAGGTTTTCGTAGCTTTTAGAAATGATCAATCGAACCGAATGCTGGTTTCCCAGAACAACTTCCTTCAGTGAGATTATTTTCCAGATCTGTTGTGAGGCATTCTAGCTCCGAGGGGCGATTTAACTTTTAAATTGCAAAAGGTGGTAGGATAGACGGATATATTCAAAATCCATTTTTGAGGAAAGCCAGGTCGTTGAATTTTGATGATGTTAACGAGACTGTGCAGTGGAGAATTTATACACAAGATGAACAGGCAGCTGCTGGTCTTTTTTGACTTCATACAGAGCCCTCTAGTGACAATGTGGAATTACTACATGCATTGATGCATTGTTTCAATTGGCAAAATGGTGGCATAGTAGTGTCCAGGAGAGGGCTCCTTCAGGAAAGCTTTCTGTAGAAAGAGGCATGTCGGTGATGTTCCTTGGCTGTTTGCAACCACTTTTCTGATGCGGTTGACGACACATGACAAACTCAGCTACATGGAAACAAAATCTAGGTTGCACATTTTTAAACAAATATTATTGATGATCCGTGAAAGACCTTGAAGAGGAATTACTGAATATAATTGAGCACAATCTTTTAACTTGCCCATATGAAATCTAGTGCAAGGCAATCTTTGTTTTACCTGTACAACAGGAATGAAACAATACCAGTGCCTCTTTTATTAGACGATGGGCCGCATCCAGAGTAGTGCTTCCATGAACACAAGCTCTCCCAGAGAACATAAGGAGCATTCTGCTCATGCAAAGGGCCTGTTCCACTTGCACACAGACTCTCTGGGTGGGTAGAACACTCCTTCTGTTCTTAGAGGAAGCTTGTGGCTGCAGAAGCATTATTCTGGACGTGACTCCTTGAAAGTGAAAATGTTGCTAACTCTTATAAGAGGGAACATAGACCAAAAAGCAAACCCCAGCCTTGATTCATGATCATTTCCAAATACAATAAACATTTCTAGATGTATTGATGGAATTGCTTTCTGGCTGTTTACGGAATAATTTTAGTAGCGCTAAGGATATTCCACCGGTTAAGAGACAACCTAAAGTAGTTTAATATCATGTCAAGCTTTTAAAAGTGTGTCCTTCTTTAAGGTATTCACTGTGGTCCAGAACGTGTGATTTTTTGCTTGGCTTGCTCTATTCCCCATTGTGACGGAGCACTTTTTTGAATAAAACTGGAGAAGATGGATCTGTTCTTTCATACATGGGGGAGAAAGTTGCAGCCAGCTGAAATCCAGCATCTGGGCCCGTTTCCACAAGCATTTCCCCCTCACTTAGATTTGTCACCATGTAGCTTTGTTTGAAATTGGCCATCTTTTTTTACCCTATACTATCACTTCTATTTATAAAGTTTTTATCACCATATATCTGCGTTCTATGGCAATACGGAAAGAATCCGAACACACAGTGGCCATGTTTGCATGTGTCTGTCCCCGGAAGGGTGGACTGTGATTTGATTGGATGTCTGCAGCTATTACTTTGAAGGATAAATTTTCATTTCTCATCTATTCTTCCCCATCTAGACTGTATCAGGATTAACTGTAATTCCAGTAAGTGCCTATTCAAAATTTTTAAACGTATTATTCCTCCATTATGCCATATTTGCAAACTTTAGATTAAAGATTGCATGTATCAATTTAGCATAGTTAATTACTTGCAGCTGAAAGGGCATAGCTAATGATATGAGTGTGAAAAGAAACCATCATATACAGTCTACATTTTCTAGAGTTGCCTTTAAATTTTGCCTAAAATGAAATTTAATGTAAATTTGAGAGTTTCTCTTCAGGCAAAACATCAAAGGAATTTCAAGCAAACCCCAAGAAGCTCCAAACAAGGCTAGATATATTTCTGAGTGATCTTCTATTCATTCCTAGGCTATTGTTGAATTTTGCTTAAAGAGAATGTGGGAGGTTTTTTTCTGGTAGAACAGGTGAGGAATTTCAAGGGAAACCAAAAGTGTTTTGATAAGACTAACAGCGCAATCCTGCGCAACTTTCTGCAGCTGGCCAATATCCCCGCCTTCTCCCACCCCTGTTCAGCCATTGGCCACCCTCCCTCCACTCCCCTAATAGAGAAGCACATACAACCACCATCATCACGCCAATAAATTCCTTAGTACATAATAAAATTATGAACGTCATAAAACCAAAAACACCAAAAGAAGTTTTCTTCTCATGTCTGGTCAACCAATTAAAATATTTTAGCAGCATATTATTTATATTACTTTTGTACCACTATTCAAGTAAAACCTCTCAAAGAAGTGTACATAAAAAAGAGTTTAAAAAGAAACATAGATAAAATGAATGAACAGCAATGTGTAATCACCTACCTTTTAACCAATTACATTTAAATAAACATGTATACTGCCAAAACATCAGTGTAGGTGCCACTTGAGATATTGAAAGAGGCAAAGGATAACTTACAATTTAATAAAAACAGGGTAGCACTCATCTGTAGAACAAAAGCCCATGTTTAGCATTTTCTTTTGCATCCTTTGTTACAAGATGCTCATACCAAAATGCTCTCATAAGTGAAGGTTACAGTCGAAGTCACATGTTACAGCAACCTTGTTCAGGCTATACTTGTCTAGAACTGGGCACTGGCTGGAGGGGAGACCTGCTGGGAAGCCAAGGGATGCTGGCCTTGAGCTCTACTGAAGAAAGAAAGAGAAGGTTGCCCTACATAAACAACTCTTACCCACAACTTGCTTAATTAAAGTTTGCCCTTGCTGACTATAATTATGGCACAATCCTATGCTTTTGATGGGCCGGCGCTGGGCCTTAGCTGAGTGGCGCTGAGTGTCGCAAATATGCCATAAACAACATTTGCGACTACTCGGGAGGAGGCCCCCGCCGCCCGCCGCTGAGGCCTAGTGCCGGTGCACCTAAAGCATATCCGACTCTTAAACATATTGTTCATGTACTACAAAGCAAGTTTATGTTCTTCATTCCAATTGTGTCTTCTTTAATTTCATTATAATTTCTAACTACAATAGGTTGAACGTCAGTATATAAAGTAACCAATTACAGCTAAAGGCAACAAACCCGTCTTACCCATTGGTTAAGACAAACAGACTGTGGGCGCAATCCAATCCTACTTAGGCCGCTGTTGTAACCAGCGGCGCAGCGAAAACGGGAGGCCCCAGAATGGAAAGGGGATTCAAATCCCCTTTGAATTCCCCTTTTGGAGGGGATTTGAATCCCCTTTCCATTCTGGGGCCTCCCGTTTTCGCTGCGCCGCTGGTTACAACGGCGGCCTAAGTAGGATTGGATTGCACCCTGTGTAAGGTTATGATTAACAATAAATTTGTCAAACATGTTTTTATGGCCTCTATTTCCATGATGGTTTCTTTTACATACAAATTCTATAATATCTCTTAGATTGAATGGTTTTTACTAAGTGTCATGTTGACCAAGTGAACTGTTGATAAACGTTTAACCTTTCTGATATTATTTGGATTAAGATGCTATGTTCTGAAAGAGGATTATGGACTGTGATTTTATTTTGAGTCTGGATCTCCCAAATTTTCTATAGTAAGTACAATAGATTCTAGTTTTCCTTGGGCAGGGAGGGGGGAAGGGCTATTTGTTTTTTGTTTGTTTGTTTAAAAGTTGCACATTTTCTTGAACAAAAATAATTTTTGAACACCTGTATTAAACGCTGGCTCTTCGGCTTTGAAATGGGGATGAGCCCCACACCCTAGAGTCGGACACGACTGGACTTAATTATCAGGTGTCACCTTTACCTTTTTTATTAAACCAAATGACCAATAATGATTCCTATAATAAGTTTCAATGGGAGAAACATAAGCATAAGCTTAACCCACCCATTGAACTTTGGCTGGACTATATCCTGATTTTTCACGCACCCAACACTCCTGCTGTTCTGTTTCTGTTCATTTCAGCGGCACTTACTGGGTTTGGCAGATTGGAGTCCATTATGGCACCATTCTCAACACACTTTGTTCTTTACGTTTTCAGCACTCTGAATATGAGTATTATCTTCAAAGAAAGCAAATAACACTTGTAAGTCCATGGCTATAATACCTCCTCATAGCAGGGTGACTTATTGAATTATAGATCCTTCTACATATGATAGTGCAAAATGGAAGCTAAAAGAAAAATTAGCACATTGGAACAGAAGATCACAGAATCTTGTTATTTAAAAAAAAATCCAAATATGTTTTACAGGAGTTCTCAGTCTCAATGAATATATGCAGTTAAAATACAGCACTTGCATTATATTTTAAACAAGAATGTTTTAACTTGTCCCACGTGCTAAACATAAACAGTGATTCACTGAATAAGAATATACCGAAAATTCAGTTTCAATCAAAGTTGCTTCCATAAAAAAAAGAAAAAAGAAAAAATCTATTGCTGGGTCATGGTCATTCAGGAGAAAAAAAGAAGTATAAATCTTCTGCATCTATGAAGGACTTCTCTGTCACTATCAAATATGCCTCATTACAGACAATAATCCCAGGTATTAAAAAAAATGATGGTTGGCCTGCCACAAACCATTTGTCGCTTGGTTACTGCTGAAAAGAATATTTATTTTCTAGAGCCAATGTCAGATTGTCTTGGGTTGCCTTTGCACATCCCATAATTCCTTCCTTTGGTGAAGAAGGATACTGGAGGGACTCTGTTAGGAATACACATAATATAGATGCTTTTGTAGAAGGGCTGAAACAGATGTGACAATGGCCACAGGTTGAGAAGTGCTTTACAGGGGCAGATTCTGTATCAATGGCTGCCATTGGATGAAACTGTCTGTGTTAATGTACTGGTCTCTCTTCTATCCGTTCTTGATTTCAGGCTCTTTTTCATTCTCTGGTAGATCACCTGGCCTGAAATCAATATCTACAAGTATTCAAAGTTCATTGAAATTTTCAGGTTCACGTTTGAAAATGTTAAGCCCATGCTTAGTATACAACATCCACATATTCATATACCACTTTTCAACAAAAGGTAGTTCACAAAGTGGTTTACATATCTATCTATCTATCAATCAATATCTTTATTACGGTCAAAGACCAGCCCAAAACAGAAATAATACAAAAACAACACAAATGAGCAAATGAGATAAAGATATTAAACAGATAAAGTTAAAATTACATTTAAAATTATCATCAGCCCAGGAAAGCAGCCACTCTAACAAACAATGATCCACAAATGTACCGGTACATAAAGTCATAAATTGCAGATTGATATACAGCCCTCTATACAATGTCTTTGATTAGAACCAATGACTCCACAGTCCATCATCTTTTTCCGCACACTTATTGTGGCTGCAAAGAACTTAGCAACAGTATATGTAATTGTGGA
The DNA here is from genome assembly GCA_026170595.1 of Plestiodon gilberti rubricaudatus. Taxonomy (NCBI): domain Eukaryota; kingdom Metazoa; phylum Chordata; class Lepidosauria; order Squamata; family Scincidae; genus Plestiodon; species Plestiodon gilberti. The sequence continues at coordinate 12,392,661 of JANXHW010000001.1, forward strand.
ATTAAAATCAGATAAAAGCAAATAGGTATATTGATGGCATGTACGACCTGGGAAGTGATACAATGGTGGGAATATAAGAGCAGCCCGAATATCCCTATAGAACAAACAATTAAATACTGTATTTCTTCAATTCTAAGACGCATGTTTTTTTCCCAATTAAGCATTTCAAAAAATGGGGTGCGTCTTAGAATCGAAGATCTCCAAAAAGCACCCCAAAATGCGATCTTCTTACTTACTGGGGCTTGCGGGACCTTCAGGGAGACCTGCGCGACCCTCTGCAGGCCTCCCTGATCTTCAGTTCGGCAAAAACCGGTGATTTTCAGCCATTTCCGGTTTTCGCAAAAACCAGAAATGGCCAAAAATCGCTGTTTTTCGCTGAACTGAAGATCAGGGAGGCCTGCAGAGGGTTGCGCAGGCCTCCCTGAAGCTCCCCCAAGCCCAGGTAACGAAGGAAATGGCACTTTCTGGCGGGGCCAGAAATGCTATGCAAAGGCAGTGCACTCAGTCATCCTCAGCTGCAGGTGACATGCTGGGGAGAGTTGGTGCTGAGCAGGAAGATTTAATGAAGGGAGGCGAGTCTTACAATTGATTGATTTTTTTCCCTGCTGGTGGTACTGAAAGTAAAGGTGTGCCTTAGAATTGATGGCGCCTTAGACTCGAAGAAATACGGTAGCACATGTTCCATTGTTTCAATTTGTTCCATACCACAAGGGCAGAGACGGTTCAAGAAGGGGATCTTTTTATAACGACCCTCTGACACTGCTGAGGGAAGTCCACGACAATGGGCCAAAGTAAATGCCCTTCTATGCTTAAACATTTCTAACTGCGCTAGATAGGGTACAGGGGAGTTAATATATGCAAGATCCTCCCTAATAAAAAATTCCGAAGTGCTGCTTAGGTCGTTCTGCCTTTCAATGTCTATAATTCGCTGCCTAATATTTGCTCTTGCCTGATCAAATCCCATATTTAGCAACTTTGGCAAAGAGAAGCCCAGCAAAGTTATTTTCTGCTCATTTGACCGAGTCCAGGTGGATTTATAGTCATCTTGTAATGTTAATGGAGCAAGGCCAGCTGGCAGAAAAATGAGTCTAAGCCAGTATAAGAGAATAGTAATCCAAGCTCTGGCTTCAATATTAATTTGACCTGTCTCCAAACGTATTTTTACATTGGAAACATCTCTGGGTACTCCTAATGCTGCCCTCAGAAACTTTGTTTGCACACACTCTAAGGTCCTGATATTTGGAAAAGGCCCCAATTGGGAGCCATATAATAATTGAGCCATTGCCTTTGCTTGAAACAATTTAAGAGCTGCAGGGAAGTAATGACCTCCTTTGTTGTTGTTTTATGGCAGACACATTTCTCTGGGCGTTTAACGCCACATACTCTCCATAGGCTTTTCTAGAGCCGCTTGCATGGAAGACTACACCTAGGTATTTGAAATGGGTCACCTGCTCAATCTTATGTTTCTCAATTGTCCATGAATGGATCTTTGGCCTTCTGGCAAATGCCATGATCTTAGTTTTCTGATAATTGATCTCCAACCGGTTCTCTTCACAGCATGCGGTCAACTTCCGCAAAGCTCTTCTGTGCCCAGTTGGAGTCCTAGAAAGGATGGCTGCATCATCAGCATATAGCAGAACAGCTATATGTCTCCCTGCAATCCTTGGGGGATGGAAGTCAATATTATTCAAATGGCCCACCAATGAATTGATGTAGAAATTAAATAAGAGTGGGGCCAGAATACATCCTTGTTTGACTCCTTTTTGTGTTGGAACAGCATTTGTAAGGTGACCCTGTGGACTACATCTCACCTTAAGTGAAGTACTGTATTTCCATGCAATGCCTGAATAAGAAATAATAGACGCCGATCGATGTTAGAGGCCTCTAGTTTTTCCCATAATTTGACCCTTGAAATTGAATCAAAGGCTGCCTTAAGGTCAATAAAGGCTGCATAGAGAGAGGTTGAATTATTAGAAGTGTATTTCTCAATAAGATGTTGTAACACTAAGCATTGGTCAATGGTAGTGCGTCGCTCCCTGAAACCTGCCTGTTCTTCTGCCAGTAGCCTATTTTGCTCCAACCAATCCTTAAACTTCCCATACAGGTGCCTAGCATATAATTTACTAATAACATTTAATAGGCTAATGGGTCTGTAATTTGCAGGATCATCTCTTTTGCCTTTCTTAAAAATGGGAACAATAAATAGTAGACCCCCAATCTTCTGGAATTTGTCCAGTCATGTCAATATGGGAAAAGAGGGATGCCAGAACCGGTGCCCACCAATCTAAGTTATTTTTGATCGCCCCTGGGGGATCAAATCTTCCCCCGGGGCTTTACCCGGTTTCAACTGAGCAACTAAATCGCAAATTTCCGAGACAGACACTCGAGGCCAAGATGGAGTATTCTCAAGGGCAATGCTCAGAACTCCAGAGACAGCATCAGAATCTTTATATAAATCATAGACTGCCACATTTCTCCTGGGACTTGGGAGAAGCATTTCTAACACATTTGGTTCACCATTTAAGGGACTCTTTACTCTATCCAGAATAGGGCTGGATCCTTAGATCTGGCTGCTTGAATGAGTCCCTCCCAGGACTCCTTCAAGGCCTCTTTCTTCTTTTGAGTCAACAGCTGTTTATATTGTTTTTTTCTTCTCAGATAGATCTTGCACAGCCCTCACCCCAGGTGTAACTTTATAAAGTTGGTAAGTATTGTGCAGGGCTTTCTTTGCATTAACACAGTCACTGTCAAACTAGTACTTAGAGGCTGGATAGGACCGATGTTGGGGCTTGCTTATTTTACCAATAAAAAACTGCTTCAGATCTCGGACCAGAGCTTGGTATAAGTTCGGTAGACTAGATATTTGGGATTTATGCTCTAAGGATGTATTAAGAGATTGCATATTGCTGGAAGCAAGTAACTCTCGCAGCTCCTGTTCCATTTTGGGGGACCATTTAGCACGTCAGTGTGCTCCTCCCTCAGGAAGTATCAAAGGCTTATAGTAGTTGACACTCCGTAAATTAGGGGAGGGTACTTTTAATAATAATGAAACAGGGAAATGGTCACTGCAAAATTTCGGGACAACCTCCAGATCCTCTAATAAGGTGATCAAATTGGTTGACACAATAAAATAATCAATAATCTGGCTCATCCTGACTCCGGAGAGATAAGTAAAATCGGCTGGGTGATCTTTCCCAAAAGCACCGTTCAGAACATGCAAGTTAAGCCTTATGTTCATTTGGTTCAAAAGGAGGCCAGCATAATTTGATTTTAAGTCTTTAGAGCACCGACTAAATGGAAGCCCATCTGGTCCTGGAGCAGGTAACTGAGCCTTTTGCTGAGAATATAAAGTATAATCATCTGGGCCCATACGAGCGTTAAAGTCTCCGCCCATCACGACACGTGCATTGGGATAAGAATGGAGTAAGTCAGCTACATATGCTTCAAGCTTAGACCATACTTTTCTAGTCTGTGATTTCTTTCTTTGAGGGGGAAGATACACATTAATTATGAGCAATTTACATATAAAACTCCACCCCACCTCTTGACCTAGATTTGGCTGCCCAAAACAGGTTTGGCTGCCAATGGCTAAACACTTACCAATCCTGGAACAGGGTAGCCATTCCAGACAGGAAGAAGTTATTTCTTCAATCTACAAATGTGTGCGAGTTAGCTAATGGAGTTTCAGCCAAAAGGCAAAGAATTCTTGCAAAGGATGCCCCAACACCTTTTTAGGTTGCTGAACCTGCACAGGAGCTTCTGGATAGCTAAAAGTGTTCAAAATATAGAAAAAAAATAGGCAAAAATGGGGACAACGACTCAAGGCAATCATCACACCATTACATGCCAACTATAAAATACTATTAATGGTCACATATCAAATATAATTGGAAGTGAAATATAAGTAACAAAAATCCATAGACTTTTTGGTTAATATTTGAACGTTCTTAGAATATTCTGTAGATAGATAGATCAGAGTTTCTCAACCTGTGGTATACGCGAATGGACAGACAGGGTATGCGGCTTGCTGTGTCTTATCAGCTGCGGGTTGGCATCGGACTCCCGACTGACTTACAGCTGATAAGGCACGAACTCGCAAGGCTCCCAAATTAAGAAGAACCTCTGCCAAATCTCTATATAAACCCCTTTCTAGCATTTACATCCAAATTAGGGTGAGTAAATTCTCCGACTAAATAGTCCCTAATTTATTACTAAAAAGAAAAACTTCATTGACAGTGAACATAAAAGATTCTTGTGCAACAAAACCACCCCTTCTCTCCCCCCAGACCATGTGCCCAAGTGGAATGCAAATTAAGTGCTTTCCTACTGGCTGGATCAATTTGTATGCTGGGTGTTAGAATACATAGTTTCTTCCATTTGAAGAAGGCAGCTCTTATGGCAGATTGAGCTGGTCCTCTGCCTTCTTAAGGAAGCTAAGAAGGAATTGCCTTGGTTTATCTTTGGATGAGAGACCTCTGGTGATATTTTCTTTTAAAATAAAAAGGGTAGCAAAAATTGGAAAAAAGGTGGCTAACAGTGTAAGATGAGTAATTTTAATGATTAAAATTTATATTTAATAATTAATTAATTAATGCTAATTAATGCTAATTAATTAATTGGCACAGGGGGTACTTAAAAATTTTTTTGACCGTGCCAGGGGGTACACTTGGTGAAAAAGGTTGAGAATCCCTGATAGATAGATAGATAGATAGATAGATAGATAGATAGATAGATAGATAGATAGATAGATAGATAGATAGATAGATAGATAGATAGATAGATAGATAGATAGATTTGGGGATAGCAAATTCATTTCAGCCATGTTACATATTTCTTCCTATAAAATGAGAATGTTGGTTGTGTAATTTAACTGTTTTGATTAAGTACTGTAAGTACTTTAATTCTTGAGATAACAGTAAAATACTGAACACATTTTGGGGCAAACAATTCTGATGCCGATGAATGCCTTCCAAGTTGCGTTGGTCATGTGGGCACTCCTGATGGAGGTAGGGAAACAACTGTGCCATGAGAAGTACTGAGCTGTGTTAGAGGGGTGTGTGATGAACAGGCCTATATCTTCTGGTTTAACTCCATTTTGATTTCTCAGTCTTTTGGATTCTCTGCCTGCTTGTTGCAGTGCCTTGGAGATTAGCGTGTGGCCAACGTAGACTTTGGATTTAGCTTGGGTTGGTTCAAGGAACACACAATGTATAAAATAGAGTTGTTTATTTAATTTAGACTATGCAAAAGGCATAGAAGAGACACAGGAATAAATAAGGCAGTAAACTGCTAAATACATAAGGCATACAATATACAGAAGAACAGAACAGAACACAAAAAAGAGATAACTCCTAAGCTTAACATTTCCCTAAAGAACTCACCAAAGATGGAATAAGGTTTTCAGCCATCCCAGGCAGGGATGCTGTGCAGGGGCCCACCCAGCCAGGCTTGGCTGGGAGGCATCAGGGCAGTTCAGCCCAGGAAGCCAACTCCACAAAACGCCATAGCACGCAGGCAAGTGAGTGAAAATGAGATGCTCCAAAATGGATTCTCAAAGGACGGTTTAAATACACTTTTGGGGATCAGGGGATGGACAAAGACAATTGACCAATCAAAAGATGACACACGTTCAAACTCCTCATCCCCCTCCCAACTGAAAGAGTCTCATGATGTTTGACACAGGTGGTTGAAATAATGAGGGAACGACTAACTAACTCAGTTCCCATACATATAAGACTCCCGAGGCAGGACAGAACCAAAACTGCAACTCATGGTCGCTGGCCACCTGCCAATCTCCAAGGCACTGCAACAAGCAGGCAGAGAATCCGAAAGACTGAGAAATCAAAATGGAGTTAAACCAGAAGATATAGGCCTGTTCATCACAGGGGGCCATGTCACAACTCTGTCTCATACCAATGGGAAACCGAGGCAAAGAAATCCTGGGGAAGACCCACAGAGGGCTACTTCCTAAGTGACCGGCCCATAACTTCTCCTGTTAGCTTGGAGTCAAAGGAAAGTGCAGAATTGCAGTGGTTCCCATGCCATTGGCATAAGACGAGCAGCCACTCGAATGTATTAGTGAGTCAATGGCCTCTGGTAAGGATGCTTTTCATTGCGTATCGCATAATAAAACGGAGAGTATTTTCCAAACCAAGATCCAGCTTTTCAACATTGGTGTTATTTTAAAGTGATAAATGGCTGGCACATAAATGTCACACTCTGATCTTTCCTTTCTTGACTGAAGTAGAATATGGTCATATCTTTATGCAAGTGCAGGCGTGTCACTCTGAAAATGTCATTGCTGAAATGACATCACGGAGGCAGCCGAAACGATTCTACTTTCTCCTGGATTTACTGAATCCTGTGGTTTAAATTTAGAGATGGGTTACGTGGCGTAAGGTGCTCCTTTGTGGATGCAATTGTTGCTCTCAGCTCAGGACTGAGCACAGTGACAAGCCGAGTTGCCAGGCTGCAGCCTCAAGCTTCCCGCTGTACCTTTAAGCTGTTATCAGTATAAGTCCCAGGGCATGATCTGAAGCCACACGACGTAGCAAAGTGACTGTGGTGATGCAGATCTGGGTCTGCTGGGAACGCCACGTAGGTCACCCTGGGACATAACCGACATATAAATACATAATGTTTCCCCCACCCACATCTTCTCCTTGAAGAAGCTCAGAACAGTATGCCTGCATCTCGTTTTATCCTCACCAGTCCTGTGCAATGTGTACTGACTGGCCTAAGGCTAAGGCAGTGAGCTTTCCAGAGGAGAAGAAGGCAGTTGAATGCTGGTCTCCCCAATCCAGTCCACTGCTGCATTGCACAGACTTTCAGATTCAGATTGGCCACCAGGTAGCTGAGGCTTCTTCTGTCCCTTTTCCCTCATTCCCCCCATGAGGCCCCCAGCACACCTGGACTCCCGCTTGCTCCAGCTGGTGCATCATCTTAATGAGGAGCAAATTTAGCAAAAGGTGAGAGCATGAATACCACATTCTTCTCTGTGAGGATTTTGTTTGAAACCGTGAATATGGATGATGCAGCGCAGCACAAAAGACGCAGCCATTTGGGGTTCCAAGTAATAGGCACTTTAAATTGAATGGTTTGGTGAATGGAAGTTTTTGAGAATGGCTGCATCCTTGATAGATCTGCAACATTGAGCTGACAATCCTAAGCATTTGTACTAGGAGTAAGTCCCACTGAACTCGGTAGCATTTACTTCTGAGTAATCACATTTAAGATTGTGCTGTTAGTCAACCAGTTGAAACCTTAACAGCCCACTCCTGTCTAGCAAACAAGGCACCCGCCGCATCCTACGCAGGATTGGGCCTGCCCCGGCACAACTGGCGGCCTCCTTGGGATAAAGGGTCATTTGTCCCTTTACCCTGAGTAACGCGTCAGCCACCCTGATGGGCCTCTTTGAATGAACACCAGCAATTTTGCTGCAGTATACATTTGAGAGGCCCGTGTAAGGCCCAACATGTCCGGGAAGAGGGATAGGATATGGTGGAGGAGGCCTCCCCTGATCCCTCCCCCTTCTCAGGCCCAATCCTCCAGTCCCACCCCCTGGAACACCCCGTTCCGCCCTCCCCTGCCCGTCCACCACCCGGATGGGACTTGCCTCTCTGCTGCGGCGGCGCTCCATTCTGCAGCGCTGGAGGAGCAGTGCAAGCCTCTCCGCAACTGCCACTTACTCTCCAGGTGCTGTAAATGTGCCTTATGGCGTGTTTGCGACACCCTAGACTGGCAGAACAGTTGCTCCACCGGTCTATTTGTAGACAAGATTGCGCCGTAAATCGATTAAAGCAGGGGTGGCCAACCGTTCAACATGAATGCTCCTGGACCTTTAATGGTTGTATAGGAGAGGGCATTTCAGCAATTGCAGCTGCCAAGATTCTGTCTTCTACACAACTCTTCCTTCTTTTCTACACAACATGTTTCTTCTCTCACACCGAAAGGAATGCCACCTCTGACAGCCCAATCCTATCCTCTTCCTTCCCCCCCCCCAGCAGTGGTGTTCCTGGAGGGGTTGTGGCACTGTAAGTGGTGCAAGGCATTGCACCTTGTCTTACAAACTGGTGTAACATGGCCCCCTCCCACTCGCCCCGGAAGCCATTCCAGCAGCAAAGGCAACACACTGTGTGTGCAAGGTGTAGTGCAGTGTCTTGCACCATTTACAGTGCCACACCCCCTCCAGGAACACCACTGCCCCCAGGCCATGCAGCATGAACCATGTGGCCCACACTGAATCCTATATACAGAAAGTGATGGCTGAAGTAGTAAGGTCATAGTAAGTCTACTCGTAGTAAGTAAGTCTACTGTCGTAGTAAGTCGTAGTAAGTCTACTGGAGTCTACTCGTAGTAAGGGGACTTTTATCTCATTACCTCTGGTAAATCCCCAGCCGCCACAGTGGGGCTTCTACGTTCTCTAGCAGAACCAAGAAGCCTCATGTAGCCAGATAAGGCCTGGGAGGGGGCCTTATCCCCCCTCCTGTGCTCAATCTGCGTACCCTCCCCAACACCCGCACCACTCGGAGCGGTACTCACCAGCTCCGCTGCACAGTCTGCTGGGCCCAGCACTGGTGGGAAAGCACAAGCCTTCCCGGCAGCGCTGGCAACTCTCCGGGTGTCACAACGCACTTTATGGCATGTTTGCAACACCCAGTGCTGGCGGTGAGGTCGCAGCACCAGCACCAACTATCACTAGGATTGTGCTGTGAGAAAGCATCTGCTGTGACACGTGAGACATCATCTAAGAATAAGATTATTTTCCCTTCAAAATCACTGTTATATTCATAAGCAAATGTATTAAGTTTTCATTAAGTAAAGCCTTTACATTTAGCTTCATTCTTTTAAATGTACACTGTGTCAGAGGCGTAGCCAGCCTCTGATGGGGGGGGCTGCGGGCGGCTTTGCACCCCCCACATGACATCACCCTCACACGACATCACAAGCCCCTCCCCTTCACAAGCCCCGTCCCCGGCAAAAACAAAAATAAAAAAACCACACGTTAGCGGCACGGCCGGGTGGCGACAGGATTTGCCAACAGGAGCTGCCCCACCACGCTGCTACTGGCTGAAAAATGGCCGAAAAATTGCTGGGGGTGCACCCGCCAGGCGACGAAAAAATCACCGGGGGTGCACGAGCCATGGTGCATGGACCACGTCTGATCCAACGCAAACCAATTAGGTGGCAGGGGGGGACAGCAGGAAAATGTCCAACTCACTGTGAGCTTGGTTCGTGCTCCCCCAGGCCTCAGCTGCCATGATGACCGACGAGAATGGGTGCAACCTTGCTAGCATAGCTTGAGCCTCTCTAGCAGCTAGTTCCGTTGGTCCTCCCGAGTCTGGTCCTCCAGAGTCTCACTGGTTCTTTCTAGGCTCTGGAGGACCAGTGAGAATCTGGAGGACCAGACTCGGGAGGACCAACGTAACTAGGTGCTAGGCTCAGGCTGTGCTAGCAAGGTTGCACCCATTCTCGTTGGTCATCATGGCAGCTGAGTCCTGGGGGAGCACGAACCAAGCTCACAGTAAGTTGGACACTTTGTTGCTGCCACCATTGCCCCCGTGCCGCCTAATTGGTCCTCGATGGACCGTGCACCCCTGGCGGGTGCAGGGGGCAACAGGCGCTGGGGGGTGCACACGAGCTGCAAATTCGGCGGTGGTGGCAAAAATGTTACGCCGCCAGCGAATTGCCGCTGAATCCAGCAGCAAGTGTGCACCCCCGGCGCCCTCCCAGCACCTGTCACCCTCTGCGCCCAGGGCCCCCCACCCACCCTAAGGATGCCTCTGCACTGTGTGAGTCACCAGATACCATTATGATATATTATCATGCTCTTCTCCTGAGGGCATACCCCAATTCCATCATTGAAAATAGGGGACATAGTATTCCAAAGAGTTTGAAAATGTAACAGCTGTATGTGTCAACATAGAACATAAGAATATCCCTACTGGATCACTGCAAGGTTCTGTGTATCCCAATATCCTGTTTCCAGCCAGAGGCGTAGCTAGGCCCTGCAGGAGGGAGGGCGCACCCCCGTGATGTCACTTCTGGAAGTGTTGTCACTCGCCCCGCACCCGGTGATGTCATCGACACCGAAAAAGGTACCTGGGGGTGGGCGGGCAGGGGCCTCACAAAGCCTCCAAAGCAGCATGAGTGGCGCTTTGGAGGCCTCCCAGAGTGATGCTAGCGGCGCGAAAACCTTGCCGCTGCCAAATTCCCGCTGATTGTTGCCGAATTGCTGCCAATGTGGTGACTTTGTCAACCCCCATGTGTCATCCAGGGACGGTGAGACCCTTCCCCCCCCCCCCAGTGATGCCTCTATTTTCAGCAGAGCTCAACCAGATGCCACTGAGGGTGCTTAATCACTCAACTTGGCCAGATTTGTGTGTGTTAGTGCTGCTAAGTTGCCACAGAATGCACTGAAATGATGGCAGGGGATACTGCCATCACTGCCACTACTGTGGCATACGCAATGCCCTCACTTCTTTCTCCACTCCGCTGCCTCAAGCAACTCTACAAGGGGAATCTATAGTCAGACCAGGTTGTTATTGGTTTGAATCCTAGCAGATACTGAAGACCCCTAAACTGTCGCTCACACAGCACCAGGTTCTGAGCACCCTTTCCAGGCCAGTTACCAGGGCTAAGTGTCCCAAACAGTCAGTGTTTAGATGTGACCTGTTCAACGTCCCTACAATTTGGAAGCACCTCCTGGGGTGTAGAAATCCTTCTTGGCTGTGTTGTTGTTGTTGTTGTTGTTGTTGTTGTTGTTGTTGTTGTTGTTGTTGTTGTTGTTGTTGTTGTTGTTTAATTTCCATTCTTTCTTTACTCATTTCTGTACTTTCCTTTTCCCTCCTTCTGTGTGTTTCTGAGATATTTACCGTATTGTCCCGAGTATAAGATGCACCTGATTATAAGACGCACCCTTAAAGTTTGGTGCTATTAAAATTTTTTAATTAAATCACTGGCATTAAATTGCAACAGCCTGATTATAAGACGCACCCCTAGTTTAAAAACTTAAATTAGGAGAAAAAAGTGAGTCTTATACTCAGACCAATACGGTAATTGCTCAGTTTTCCCTTCTCTATTTTTATTTTGTGTGTGTGTGTGTCTGCACTGTGCTTCCCCTGCCTTTTTCATTTTATTTGATGTTCTGCAGATGGGCACACAACAATTAGCTGGATGTGCTGCAAGGACACCTGTTCCTGCAGCATTTTTGCTGGCAAGTTTCCGCCATCCTCAGGCCACCCAAGGAGTTTCCCCCTATTATCTTATTAGCAAATGGTAGGAGAACCAGTGGATGGAAGATCAAATGCTGATGTTCAGATGCAACACATTTCTCAGCTTCCATCTCTGAGAGAGGCAGAAATTTAATAAAGACCATTCGTCTCCTTGATATCTCAAGCTTTTGGTAATGCACTGGGCGCCATCTATTCTCCTGTGGATACTGCAAAATCTTGTTTGATGATCAAATTGACTAATACATTATCCATGTGTTATCCTGATAGGATTTACTGAACGGATTGGCCAGAATAAAAACCATCTGCTCTTTTTTTTTCCATCCTGAGTAAATAAAAAGCCTCAGAATGCAGCAAATCGGGTTAGATTCTTGGTTGGTGGAAATGGGCATCTTTAGGCCTTTATTATATTCAGAAGCTGTGTTTTTGATCTTATTATTTGTCTGCTAAAAGTGTACGAGAGCACATTGTTAAAACCATCTCAGGCCGTCAGTATGGTGCAAGCAGCGGATTCAGTTTTTGGGCACTTCTGCTCAGGGAATGGTTTCAGAAGAGAAAAATAGGAGGGAAAGGGCACTTCTTATTCTGTGAAAATCGAATCCAAAGATCTTTGCTACATTAAATGCTTCTCTCTACTCAAGGGTTTAAAAACCTGCCCTTCCCCGTCCCATGCATAGTTTTAGTCTTCTTGTAAACCTGGAATATCTATCAAAAGCAGCAAAACAGCCGGTAAACATAAATGACAAACAGTGGAAACTCTGGATATGCAACAGCTATTCTTTCAGAGCCAAGGAATTGAAAAATTAACATCTAGGAGGAAATACTACTTTCTTACAACACAGAATTCCAGTCACACAATGCTGGTCAACGTTTTCAGTATATTAAAATAAGAACATAAGAACATAAGAAGAGCCCTGCTGGATCAGGCCAAAAGCCCATCTAGTCCAGCTTCCTGTATCACACAGTCACGGGCGTCACTGGAGCGTGGTGGTGGGGTGGGCCGCCTGGGGGTGACGCGCGCCATGGGGTGATGCGCGCACCCCCTCGCGAGTCACCTCCGTGACGCGCGACACCCTACGGACGCTCTGAGGCCGGCCCGGGAGCCGGCCTCGGAGCGTCCGACCCCGTTGGCGCTCCAGGGCCTTCTGAAAGAAGGCCCAAGCAGCGCGTTCATCCGGGTATTTTCCAGATTTTCGCGCATGCGCAGAGACCATTTTGAGGGCTTTTTGCTTTTTTTGAGTAGGAGCGTCCGAAGGGCGACCCGGAGGGCGACGCGACGCGGGGGGGGAGCCGGGTCGCCCCCACCCCCCCGCGCCACAATGCCAGAGCATCACTAGGGTGCCGCGTGTCCCCCGCCCCAGGGTGACGCGCGTCCTAGTGACGCTACTGCACACAGTGGCCCCACCAGATGCCTCAGGGAGCACAAGAGCACGAAAATGTGCGCAGCCAATGCTGCACAAGGCTTCATTGCATTCAAAATTTCCCAATGCATCATCTATCCATGCAGCATAATCCTATCTATATTTACTTTGAGGTTAAATTCAAGTCAGTTCAATGGGGCTTCTGTCCTGGTAAACGTGCCAGGAATGTAGTCTTAAATGCATTTCATTTTTTGCTGCATTTGTCCTACAAACATTATCTACAACTTCTTTTTTAAAATAGAAACTGGTATCTTACATTGGACATACTTGATAATGGGAGGTGGGAAAGGGAGGGGTTGCTTACATTCACAAAATTCTTCAGGCTAGAATGGACAAATATCCAAAGCTTCACACAAAAGCTGGGCAGACTTAAGCTGCATGCTGAACGATCACAGTGTGGGCCTAGATGTACAAAGAAGTTTAATAACAGCAAGAATAACCAGATTGTTGGATAGCTGATAAAAGCAGAGCTGATCCGATGCAGAAAACTTTTCCTCTACCCTTAACAGTTGAGAAGGTAAAGTGGATTTTGGCAGGAACACGTTTTCTCCAAGGGTGAGAAATGTTGCCCCTGCTGAAATTATTCTACACAATTATTAAATGTTATGGTAGCCCTGGACTCCTTCAGATCTGTTCACCATAGTGGAGGGATGGCGGTCACCAAAGCAAACAGGTCACCCTCTCCTCATGCAGACAGCTGTGGAATTGGAGAGTGACTATTGGATAAACTCATTTTGCTGAAAAGCATTCATTCCTTGGGAAGATTGATGGTGACATGACATGAATGTATCATCACAAAACTGGACTCGTTAAAAAGATTTGGTATGGACAATTCACACAAAGTGAAATTCAAGGCAAATTTCAGAGTTATTCCTAAAGAGAAACATCTTAGAATTCTCAAGGCAAGACAAATGAGTTTCTGTAAGATGTGAAATTTCTCAAGGGCTTTGTGCACGTCCTTGTAGAGGTAGAAATATTTATTGCATGCTTGACATCAGCTGTAACAAAGAAGGAAAATTGTGATGAGAAAGAAAAAGCCACACTGACAAAATGAAAAGGACGAAAGACCAGTAATTAGCACGTTGAAGGATAGCATGGTTGCAAATAGTATTTTTTTCTCCACAAAAGCAAAACTCACATATTGGTAGTCAAACAGACCCTGCAAAAGCTACATATCTCTGAAAAATAAGCATTTACCATAGGAGAAGAGTACCAGGCTAATAGACTCCAGACTTTTCGTTTAAACTTTTTCTTCTTCTCCATTGTGTCTGGAAAGGAAAGCTGATATTTAAATGTTCACTGCTTTTTATGTCATGGGTCATACCAAAGAATGGTGTCAGTCTGCATGATGTGCAGAAATTATCTCTACTATTTCCAGCCAAAAATGAGGTGGAGTGGAGACCTAACGTTTTGCATCTGAAAATGGAAATACTGACATTTCATTTGTATAAAATATTTGAAAGTATACATTATATATATGACAAAACTACATATTTTGGGACCAAACATTCTAATCCAGGACCTTTATACACAGCAGAACTATGTAGCACTCAATATGTTTCTAAGAAAGAAAGACAGAGAAAAAAGAGATATAAGCACCATTGAAGGCTACCTAACAAAACATTTCAAGGCAAATTTTGAGATTCCCACTTTGGAGAAACAGCTGATGAACTCTGAAGGAAGCAAAACGATTTTTGCCAAGACTCATTAAATTCCTTGAGTGGGATGCCACATACAACTCAATTTCCATAGACGTCTGTCCCTGTAATGGAGCCTTCTCAACCTTGTGAAGATGGAATCTGTCTCAACTACAATCACGGCTTTAACCTAAACCAAACGCAGCAAAGTACTTTTGACTTTTTTAACATTAACATATTTTGGTTTCTCATGTGGGTACATCTTGTTTGTCAGAAAATATAGAATGTACAATCCCCCCCTCACCTTGCTTGCATTCTTGATGGTGAATTGTACTCATGATAGGCAAAATACATCAAAAACTCAACTTAATTGTGATCTAAACAATGGCTAATTGTCTAATTGTCAGCTAAACATTTCCTGAACTAGAAATATTAAAATTAGAACTAGAAAATATTTTCTGAATTAGTCAGTAAAGTTGGCTTGTCCAAAGTAAAACTAAAAGCAAATTTGGAAATGGTTCTTTGGGCAAAATATCAGAGATTTATGCCGAAAGAGTTTCCACAAGAGCTGTGAAATTTCTATGAGGATTCAGTGCAATCCCTAGGATGTAATCAGATTTTATTCATCCTGAAAACTGAAGTAAGTTTATAGAAGTTATTCATCCAGCAACATGACTAACAGTGCAATCCTGTGTAACTCTTGCACCGGTGTAAAAGTAGATCCACCGGTGTAAGCGCACTTATGCCAGTGTAACTTGCCACACGTCGATGAACGCAGGACGGACACCAGTGTAACCACTCTCAGATGCAGGACAGATGCCAGAGCCACTCTGCTGGTGCAGGGGGCATTCTGGGGGCATTTGGACACCCCTGGAATGCCCCCTGCACCGACGGAGTTATGCTGGTGTCTGTCCTGCATCCAAACTGTGCATGCACGGCGTCCAAGAGGGGTTACACTGGTTTCTGTTTTGCGTCCATCAGTGTACGGCAAGTTACACTGGCATAAGTGCACTTACACCGGTGGATCTACTTTTACACTGGTGCAGGATTTACACAGGATTGCGCTGTAACGCCACAATCCTGTGTAACAGTAGATCCCCCAGTGTAAGAGCACTTATGCCATTGTAACTTGCCGTACGCCAAAGGATGCAGGATGGAGACTGGCGTAACCCCTCCGGCTCACATGCGCAGTTCGGACTTGGAACGGACACCGACGCAACTCCACCAGCACAGATGCCCATGGAATGCTCCCTGCACTGGTGGAGTTGTGCCAGTGTCCGTTCCACGTCCTAACTGCGTATGTGAAGCGTCCAAGAGGGGTTACGCC
This sequence comes from Plestiodon gilberti rubricaudatus, assembly GCA_026170595.1. Taxonomy (NCBI): domain Eukaryota; kingdom Metazoa; phylum Chordata; class Lepidosauria; order Squamata; family Scincidae; genus Plestiodon; species Plestiodon gilberti. Next base: position 12,408,277 of record JANXHW010000001.1, read on the forward strand.
AGTGTCCATCCTGAGTCCGTCGGTGTATGGCAAGTTACACTGGCATTAGTGCTCTTACACCAGGGAAATCAAAAATGATGTTATTAGAATAGAAGCAAGATGCATTCCAATATTGGACAAAGGTTCCCACCTTTTTATTAACCTATCGCAGACCATTCTTCCTTTCCACATATGTACGTGTGTACATATCTCACATATGTAAAAACGTCCACATTCTTAAAGCAGTTGCAATCATGCAACTCAGCTCCCAACATTGCTCCATACATTAATATGGACAAGACCGTGTTGCTGTGCTCAACATGCTGGAGCGCCTTAACTACACACTCGCCTTCAATTGCATCTCTCTGCTTGTGTGTTGTCTTTTCTTTTTTTCTATTCTTCCATGTGTTGTTGTTTTTTTACTCCCATTCCCCCACCCCACCCCAATAACCCTCCTTCACTTTTTAGTTCCAGGTCAACTGTCACAGGTCAATGCATAGCATCCGAGTCATAAATATACCCAGTTTTAATTTGAATACGTGTTGATATGTTGCCTGCAATATACGTTCCTGCAATATGATCACTAGATATTTCTCTCATGTTACTTACATTATAATGCAGCATGGGGTGTTTTTGTTTGTGGCAGTGTTGGGGCCTCTAACTTCTATTGATTTTAGCTGCTGATTCCTTAAAAGATTCAGCAGGGATGTTCTCAGCAGGTATGACTTCCCAGAAGGGGTCTGGAAGGTCACATGCCAGGAATTCCTTCACAGGCAGGTGCCCACTTCCAAGCCCAGCCAACCCCACTGCCTCCTGTTAACCCTCTCCATTGGTCCCTGGGTCCCTGACTGGCTTTACTTTCTGCAGCAGCAAGGAGAGGAAGGCACTATGACCCAACACCGGTGTCACCTCCTTTTCTCTTCCTGGGCTACAGTCCACAGGTAGAACACACTGGCCTGTTCACGGCTTCTTTGGTTGTTTTTCAGGTACTGCAGTTGTCTGTTGTACTTGCACTGCGTGAATTAATTATGATTTCCACTAGCTGATTGCAGTCAATGTCCCATGAGGATAATGATGGGAGAACAATCATTTTTTCAAAAGCTAATTTCAATCTGACCATCACCAGGTTCATCAAAGCATTCTGGTTGGACAAGCATTATTGACCATTGCGCTTGCCAGGCAAAACGTTTGAAAGAAACCAGCACACCATTCTTCAAAGTGTTATGTCAGGACAACCAGAAGCCACTTTCAGAACAAACAACCAGTGCCACATCAACCCACAATATACAGATTCAAAAGTTAACATTTTCATGCTCTTAGAATCAAACTACCCATGATACTGAATACATCGGCCTTGCTCCATTTTGTTGTTGTTGTTGTTGTTGTTGTTGAATACTAGTTGCAGGGGCCTGATTTAGATCAGGACTGTGACATGCAAAGGAGTTGTCATTGATGCCAATGGCAGTGTGCCCTCTTCCCACCCACCCCAACACAGCTGCTCCAGGCATCAATGGCATTGATGCCTGGAGCAGCTGTGTTGGGGTGGGTGGGAAGAGGGCAATCGTGATTGAGACTGCAGTAGGGGGAAAAGTGTGGAAAGCCTGGTTTTCTGCTGTCTTCTGTTAACAAAACAGTATCTTCTGCCTGCCACACATCAGGTCCCTGTTTCCCCAGCTCCAATCAGTGAAGGACCCTGCATTGGAGAATACACATTTCACCTCTCTATGGAGAAGCATTAAGATTATGAGCCCTTTGGGGACAGGGAGCCATTTAGTGATTTGATCTTGTCTGTAAACCGCTTTGTGAACTTTTTGTTGAAAAGCGGTATAGAAATACTGTTGTGGTAATAATAATAATAATAATAATAATAATAATAATAATAATAATAATAATAATAATAATAATAATATGCTTCCCTGTCTCTAAGGGGCTCTCAGTCTAAAAAGAAACAAAGGGAAACATCCACAACAGCCTCAGGGAGTGTTTTGGGTAGTATCTCCGTACCATATAGGAGGAAGCCAATTTATTTATTTATTTATTTATTTATTTATTTATTTAAAGAATGTATACCCTGCCTTTCTCCCAGCAAGGGCACTCAAGGCGGCTTACAACACAGACATTAAAATACATATATACACATTAAAATAATTAAAAACAATTACCGGTAGTTAAAACAATTTAAAATAAACAACCCCAGTGGGTCACCTGAATTTACATTTGTTAAAAGCCATTTGTTAAAATGTCAGCCCACCATGTCACCATCACTTTAAAGAGCACCTCTTTGCCTAGAATATCCCACAAAGTGGGATATAAGCAGTTCATATGAACTGAGGTTCCCAAAGTGGTTTATGATTTGCTAAAATAAAATCACATTAAGGCTACAGGACAATAATAATAACAACAGCAGCAGCAGCAGCAAATCTAGAATGAAAACGCCCTAAGAATTCAGACTGAATACGACTGAATTTATGCTTATTTGTAATGTTACCCAGCAGAAAATCTGAGGTGAAATTGGAAATGTCACAGGCCCCAGTTTACTTTCTTCTGTGGCTATTCATAGTCACAATGGTTACCACTATTTTGTCTTCTCAGTGCTGTACTGTAGCTCAGGTCCAGAAGATCAGGTGAGCTACCTGGTTGCCTAGGCAACGCAGGGGCACTTTCCTCACTGTGTTGGGCAGCATGAGAAGTGTGGTAAGAGAGACACCCACACCATGGCCAAAGGTGCCCCCATTCCTAGCATTGATGAGACAGGAGTGTAACTTCACAGCCAGTAAACCAGCATTACGCCTATTAAATACTAGAATGCAGACACCACATCAGAAGCTCATCCCAGATAAAAAGATCCCAGCAGGCAGCCAACCATTGTGTACTTGAAGCTGTTATTCTCCATGATCGTTATGAAAATAAGATCAGTGGCTCAATTGGTAATGCACTTTCTAAAGAAGTAACAGTATTAAAAGCTTGTTGGAAGTATATGTCACCACCAACAAAAAAAAATCTTCTATTAAAATGACTTTTCCATGTCTGGTACATTTCACATTTGTGCCTATTACAATGCATGAAATATGTGTTCTATCCCCATTAAGCACTCAACAGCTTATTACTGAAACCTTGTAAACTATTTCCTTAATATCTGATTCTTGGCAATGAGTGTAACAAATCATATTTGACAAGATAGTTAAATTGCCACTCGAGCAAAGCTTCCTTTGCAAGCTGGGTACGTATAGGATGCCTTACAACAGAGGAAAGACATTGACTGATTTGAGATATCAGTGTGATTGGAGAATGGCTTTAGCATTCCAAGATACAAGATCTTTGGGATCTTCACCATCAGCTACTGATGGAATAAAACACAAGATGAGAATAAAGGCACAATCCTATCTGTGCTTAAAGCCAGTGCCGCGGTCTAGGTTGCCACAAGTGCGCCGTAAAGCCCTGCATGACACCCTGAGAGTAGGCAGCATCAGCGGGAAGGCCTGTACCATCCTGCCGGTGCTGGATGTAGGAACTACATGCACCGGAGCAATAAGTGCTGCTCCAAGCAGCGCTAGGGCAGGGTGGTCGGGAAGAGGGTGGGGGTGGGCGGATTGGTTCCTGGAGGGGGCGGGATCAGTGGCACTGGCGTACGACGAATCCTATCCCCCTTACTGGCCCTTTTTGCATTATACAGGTCTCCCGAACTTGCACCAGCTAAATAGCTGGTGCCGATCCGAAGAGGCCCGTAGTGCTGCCTGGGGCTTTACCTGGGTTAAGAGGAAAAATGTCCCCTTACCCCGAGGAGACCTCTGGCCCCTCCCCTTCCTCCACTGGGTACAGCATGGGCCTTGAAGCTCCACTGCATCGGTGCATGATGGAATAGGACTGTAAAACCAAAACCAGAGGAATGGGAATATGGGTTTACTTTCAAAATAAATATATTTGAATTCCAGGATTTACTTCCACGATTGCTTAAGAGTATTTCTCATTGGGATATATCATTGGTTGACACTACCAGATAAAATTCATCTCTGTCTAAGACATGACTGAATTTCTTGTATGTATACCTTTAAAAAAAACTAACTGAAAAAGAAATGAACACATAGGTAAGTCAATTGTTTTCCTTTTAAATGTGATAACCTTGATTAATTAAGTTTGTTCTTTGGAGATCACAACATTTGAGGAGAAGGAGAGTATGGCTACTAATGTTTAAGTAAAGCATGAACAATGGTAGAAATATTATTTATTTATCATCAGTTTGACCATGTGTGCTATTTTCCGATGAACTCAATAATTTATTTACGCAGTTTCATTTTTATAAGATGGGTAACTGCAGAAGAAACATGCAGGGGCGTCGCGACGACGCGCGACACCCCTGAGCGGGGGCGCGCGTCACCCTTAAGGGGGAGGCTCCGCCCCCGCGCGTGACGTCACGCGCAGGAGCGGAGCGCCCTCCCCACTCCGTTTTTGGCTCATTTTGGAGCCAAACGGACCCAGGGGAGGGCGGGCGGGCCCACCTCCACCACAAAAATGTAAGTGAGGGGCGCCGCGCGTCACCCCTATACGCGCGACGCCCCCAGCGGCCCGCCCCCCCGCTTCCCCCTGTCGACGCTAGTGGAAACACGTGTTGTCATTGAAGCACGTGAACTATTGTGATTATTTCTTCCTTAAATCACTCTTCTAAATAGTTCTATCGGAAAAGACAATTTCTTTATATTTACAGTAGGAGGAGGTAAATGTATCGGTGTTGTCTTGACAGAAAGGTCAGTCCAGTCTTCCAACACAATAGAGATGTGAGTTGAAATGGTGGAGCCAAAGATACAATTCTTAACGGCTCAGGTCCAGGGTATTTGAGGGAACGCCTCCTTCCTACGGAGGTGAGGGGGATGGCGGCGCGGAATAGGGCCTTCTCGGCAGTGGCGCCCCAATTATGGAATTCCCTTCCCCTGGAATTAAGAACAGCTCCCTCCTTAGAGACCTTTCGGCGGGGTCTATATATAAAAATAAGACATTTTTATTCAGGTTGGCATTCGATGTCTGACATGGTAGGCTGGCTTTTTAACAAATGACTTTTATCCAATGTAAATATAGGTGACCCACTGAGGCTGTTTCTTTTAATTGTTTTAATTAATGTCCTCTGTTGCATTCAGGAAGACTCCGGTTTTCCCGCTGGTGCACCGGCAGCTTGCATTGCTGCAAAGCACTTAACAGCTGCTTTGTGTGGAGCGCAATTTCCAGCAGCGCTAGCCATTGATAGGACTGGGCAGTAACATCTTTATGACCAATAGTGAATTATTGTCTCCTGCATAGAAAATGACACTGACTACTTTGAAGATCTGAAATATTGCCATCATATTTTGCCTGATAGAATCTACCAAATATGGTGGCAGTATCCCCAAATCTTGATATTCACATATCATTCATTCCCGCTTATGATTGTGATAAAGATAATGCTCATCTCTGCTTTCCCGAATTCTTGGTAGAAGGACGGTATGCAATACGAATCTCATAGAGTATTTTAAGCCATCTTGTTTGCACAACTGTCAAAACTAAAGTTCCAATCTTAGCTCCTTGGAGGAAGGTTGGAAAGAAATAGAATAAAGACCTGAGTTCTGTGTGCATTGTGGATTGCATTGTGGATGAGGATTAGATGTGCATCAGATTCATGTCCGAGCACCTCCTCAACTGCCACTGAGACATGCAGACTGGCCCTTCACATCCCAGGATACCGAAACAAGAAACGATGGCTGAAGTTCAGAGTTGCCATTTAAGGAGTTTCCACTTTGTCAAGTCAAGGATCAAGAAGTGATTATTCTTTGGGTTCACACATGATTATTCTTTAGGGCCACCTGCACGCCTGGTTATTATGTGTGGGGGGGGGGGGACTACCAAAACACAAATGCTCTTAAAATGCATTAGCTTTATCTAAGTTAAACTTCAGTATATCCAGAGCAGGTGTGTCCCCCCTTGCTGTGAATCCCCCCCTAACAAAAACAAACTCCCCACTGAAACTTGGCATGACACTCCATCAAAAATCCGCAGTAATGATTAATAAATTCAAAGTGTAGGAATCTCCACAGCCTACTGCTTGAAATAGGTGTCGTCCACTACACCTGGTCTTTTTTGTGGGCATTAATAATATAGAAATTGGTTTAGCTGCAATAGTTTCCACATGTGCTGTACTGGGAATACATGTTCCAAAATAAATAATTTTCCAGAGTTGCTGCATTGGGAATTGTGTGCTCCTTCCAGATGTGCAAATAATTTAAAAGTCCTCATCTAGTACTCTGTTATGGCTGCTTTCTGCCAACCCAATAGATACAGCAAAGATTAATACCGGTGCAACTGTGGGTCAGATACAAATGTTTGCAGTGTGTGTGGGTCCAGCAGAACAGCAAGAATGCTACAGAATTCTTATTCCAAGGAAAAAGAAAGGAAGTACTGAAAAGAACGAAAGCAGAAGCAGAATATTTACAGGGCTTTTCAAAATGTAACTCTGGGCTATAAATTAAAAGCATCACCAGACACAAAATGATGCAAGAGATCCATAAGTAGGCTCTTTTATTTGATAATTGGATGCTTTGAAGACTGGTCATATAGATCTCTTACAGCGCAATCCTGAGTCTTCAGCTGGCGACGGAACATGCGTCCCGTCACCGGGAGACGTCGCAAACGTGCCGTAAAGCATTACTCGAGAGCAAGGAAGGCCAGAGCGCCCGTGCATCCGCCAGCCGAGGTAAGTGCGGATCCGGTGGGCACGGGGGCATTTTGCCAGGTGGGGGAGGGGGTCATTGGCTCAGGAGGGGGCAGGGGATGGCCTCGGCCATATCCTGGCCCTCACCGGGTGGCTGGGCCATTACTCGGTCTCCTCTGACTTCCGGCAGCAATTTTGCTGGCGGAAATCCAAGGAGGCCGGTCGAGCCGGCCAGGTATTACACTCGGGGAAGGGAATGAGCATCCCCTTCCCTGAGTAGACCTTCGGCCCGGCGGCTGCATGGCCGCCGGTGCCCAGGATCCAGCGGGCAGCCCTGGGCTGCTGACCGGATCCTTGCGTAGGATTGCGCTGATAGAGAGGTGTTTAAGCCTTTCTCCCCATGCACATTCTCCAATGTAAATCACATCTGACCTATAGCTGCTATTAGCTCCAAACTGGGAGGGGGAGACTAGGAGCATCATCTATACCCCTCTTCTTCTCTCCTTTTCCACCAAGCTAATAGCACTTCAGGGAGGGGATGATGGGACAGAACATGGGAGGAAAGGGTAGACACATCCCAGAATACCCCCCTCCCAGTCTTCAAAGCAGTCCCTGGGGCTCTTCATAAGTGAATCAAAACTATGGGAGAACCTAATTGTGGATCTCCCACATCAGCACCTGTTTTAGCTTCATGTGATTGAGGCATTTGATGGAAATTCCTATCTCAATTGGGACAAACCTGCGCCCATCAAAGTGAGTGGGCCTGTCTCAGCAGAGGATTGGGTCTGTAAAAAGATCATTTGACTGGTAAGCAATACAAAAGCAACCTCATGATCAGGGATAGGAATACTCATCTGGTTCCCACAGATGCAAACTCCTGCAAGAATAAGCAGCCACCCTCCAAATTCTGTGCACATGTGCAACAATCTGTGTGATGACTGAAGGAAGAGAAATTAGGTTGTTGTTTTTTTGCTTGTGAACAGCAGTAGACCATTGCAAAACCTTAAATGCATTATCTTTATAACTTCAGACAGGCAAATTTTGTAATCCTTTGTTTGTTCTTTGCTACATGAAAAATTCCTAAAATAAGCAGACTAATTCTAAATCTGAGGCTAAAAGAGATTAGTTGCTTATCTTGTATGTTATTAGCAACCCCCATGGGACAAAGACAGCTGCAAAAGAGAGGGAGATTATTCACCTCAGCATAAAGTCACAGTCCAAATTTCTTTTCTGAATGTACATGATTTTTCTCAATCTGCTTATTCTTCGTATAGAGGATGAAATATAACGCAAAAGGAAAAGTGTAGAATTCTATGCTAGTTTGTGTTTTCCATGTTCCTATCTTCTTAACCTATACATGTGTTGAGCAATGTGTATGAACAGTATTGTGAGCTTTAATAATACTTCTTTACGAATTGATATGCTTTTCTCAGTTCAAGTTGGAACAATCTTGGTATGGCATAAATTGACACAGTCAAAACATGGTAGTATATTTGCATGCAGACCCTCAGATGCCGCCGGGCCGGAAGTCTACTCGCAGAAGGGGATGCTCGTCCCCTTCCCTGGGTGTAAATGACAAATGGCCCAACCGGCCTCCTCAGATTTCCACCGGCAAAATTGCAGGTGGAAGTAAGAGGAGGCCGTGTAACGGCCCAACCGCCCGGGGAGACGGGATATGGCCAAGGCCATCCCCCGCCCCTCCTGGGCTGGCTGGGCCAATAGCCCCCCTCCATTGCTCAGCGAAACACCCCTGCGACCGTTGGATCCTTACCTGCGATCACCGGTGGCTGCTGGGGTCTCTGTGCCGGCCTTCCTTGCTCGAGAGTAGTCGTGAACGTGCTTTATGGCACGTTCGTGACTACTTCTGGCGACGGAACGCTCGGATTGCGCTGAAAGGTTCAAGGAGACCCATTGGAGGCCAGGCGGCCTATAGAGTGGTAAGTAAAAAAAGATTTTAACTTACCTCTCCCAGGCCATCTGGTCGGCCCCCTCACCATAGCATGCAGTGCACTCCGTCAACAGTGCTGTGTGCTATGGGCTGGCAAGAAATAGAATTGGACTGCTAGTTCCAGTGTTTTGACACTGTATGCCTGGGAATTCTTGCATTACATGGAGGCTTACAGGGTAGTGATGGGACTCAATAAGCCTAACCAGGGGCTTGCATGAGCTGAGTTGTGCTATGGAGCACACCTCAAAATCCACTATAATGCACATAAACCAGTGTGGAGAAGACTTCCTAAAGGTTGAAAGTATGGAAACCAAAACCACTGCCTGAGTAGAGAAATTGCTTGGTAAAACAAGTCACTTGAAAACATACATCTGTACAGTTTCAAAAAGAAAGCTACACATGGTTTAGCAATGCTAGATTGTTTCCACAAGGTCCAGTAATTCAGTGTCAATAAATACATATACTTCCATGTAAATGAACGATAGAAGCAAATTCCCTTGCTTGTCAAAGCAAGCATACAGTTATCCTAGTATACTCATTACATCGAGACCATTAATTGCAAAAGTTTACTCTACCAGACAGGTGCCGTAAAATTAAATGGCCAAATCATTACTATAGAGGCAGTCTTTTAAGGGATCCAACAAGGTTAATCACACTGAATTTGACAGGGTGTCCTGCTTGATGCTTTTCTGAGTTAGATGAGAATTGTGTGCTCCTAGCAGAGGCTCATGCTTCACTAAGGTCAGAAAAAAAGAAAACAGGACAATTATCATATGTGGAATGCAAGATATGTATACTCTGGCAGTTGTACACGTTGTCAGGAAGAATTTGTGCAAATCTCATAAGCAAGACATTTAATACATTACCCTGTCAATAGATTTATTACTGTGGAGAATGGTCTTAAATTGATAGAAAGGAAATATAATGCCTTCCTTAGTCAATATGCATAGGCTAGGATCCACAGAGTACTTGCTCCTGAGGAAGAGCCTTTGCTTAGGAAAGGGGACTGTGGGCACTACCATAGCAACATAGGAAGCAGCTTATACCTGACTTGGCATTGTCAACACTGATTGGCAGTGGTGCTCCAGGGTTTTAAGCAGGGCTGGGAAAGATCCCTATCTGCAGATGCCAGCAATTGAACCTGGGACTTTCTGCATACAAAGCACATATTCCACCACTGAGCTGTTGCCCTCCCCTAAATGCGACTCATTGGCTCCACTTAGTTATAGCTCAAGATGATTTCATTGCAGCAAAAGCAATTTGGAATGAATGAATGAATGAATGAATGAATGAATGAATGAATATAAACTTATTTCTGAAATAATTCAGTGTGAGCCGAATATGCCTTGGGTCATTTTTGAAGATAAAGGGCCCAGCTTTGAGTTATGTTTCTAAGTTAGAGGATTCACTGAGCTCTTCTTTGTTTTCCTCCTCCCTGCAAGAGCTCTGGAGGGAGAAGGAGGCTGCCATTGCTGCAATCCTCCTCCAACTTGTTCTCGACAAGTCAGAAGAGGATCAGAGCCCCCAGTGGAGTGGCAGCTTGATGAGGGCAGTGGAGAGATGGGCTGGGACTTGTCTATTCACCGCCCCTCAAAGAGTGCTGTTTCATGCAACCATTTTAAGTTGCTGTATGGCAAGGCCGGTCCTGGTTGTGGCATATGGAAGCCAATCCAGAAGTGTATTCTCAGCTCCATCACTCTTTAGATTGGCATCTGCTCAGAGACCATGATAACCTCAGTGGCAGAGCTGTGATCAGGTGCAATTAACTGAATGAAACAACGAGTGGTCCCAAATTGGGTTGAATTCCCCGACTGTATAAAAAGAGTCATCTTGCCTAGATGGGGCTTTGAGGATGAATGCAATGCAACTGTGCATCCAGATGCTGATTGAATCTTCACAGTGGGAAGGATATCTGGATTTGTGGCTATTTTGGATAGCATGATGTTATATTTTAGTAGGCATTTGCCGTAAGTGGTATAAATGCTTCTATATGCTCTAGAGTTGTGCTACTCAAAGGGTCTGCTGTCATGGACTGGCATTTTTTTTTTCTGACGTGCCACAGAACGGCAATCTCTATATATAGTGCCGGTCTGCATCACAGAGGCTTACCTGGTCTTTCCTGCTTCCTTCTTCTGGCATCTCAGAGCCTCTCACAAGTCTTGATGTGCACCCAAGTCATGCTACAAGCCTTAGGAGACTCCAAGAATCCAGAAGAAAGAAGTGGCAGGAGACATGCTGTGGACCAACAGCCAAAGTTTGTGGATTACACTTTAAGAAGCACTGCTCTAGATGACACCTTGACAACACCTGTTGTCCTGCTCTTCATGTGCAAAGGGTCTATACACTGTTGCATGGGTTAGGGGTGAAAGCAGAGGAAGTAAGAAGCAAAGTGGGAGAGAGCCGGAAGGACCAAGTCAGATCAGTTTCCTACCTCTTACACACCCTCAGTGCTATGCAGTGACCCTGTAATCCTGACCTTTGAAAACCCAAAGAAAAAAGTAAGTGAATGACTGAATGAATGGTGTTCAGCATTTAGTCTTGCTTCTTGTAGACGTAGTTGTGCACAAGACCTGGGAGACTGCACGCTCGGTCAGAAGAGCAGAGGTCTTCTGAATATTGAGCTGTGCCATGGCACATTGCTGCCTGCCTGGCACATCAAGAGCCTCTGCACATATGGAGTGTAGGATGGCACCTCTTATGTAGAGGTTCCAGCTGTAATGTTCTATACAGTCTCTGCTGGCATGTTTACAACCCACTCACACATTTTCCATTCCTCTGTTAGAGATTCTGATAGCAGTATATTTAAATTACTGCCATAAAATTCCATTGCACACATTTATTAATACTACAGTTACTGAGTGTACATGTTACGGGAAACAAATGATGCCTCTTTGACACTACCCTCAGTACTCTGAAAACAAGCCCTCCTATCATTCATCTCCAGTCTAAATTTGTTTCTGGGTGATTGGTACCCCACATTTTTCCTGCCAAAGATATAGTGTATGTAAACCCTTGACATTTATAACCCCCATCTCTGTCTTGACTGTGCCCATTTATGAAAACCCAGTTCACCGACTTTGCCATGTTTTAAAATATAGTCCATGAACTTTGTAAGATAACATTCCTGTCTGTTGAAGTATTCATATCCTTGACACTTTTCCAGCCTGTTGTGACTTCCAAAGATTTTTTTAAATGTTTGCTCCAGCCAGTTTCTCTCTCTCTCTCTCTCTCTCTCTCTCTCTCTTTCTCTCTCTCTCTCTCTCTCTCCTGTTTCTCTCTCTCTCTCTCTCTCTCTCTCTCTTTCTCTCTGTGAGGTTCACGTATTGACTGATTTAAAGATTCCATAATAACTGTTTGGCATACCCTACAGGCAAAGGTCCAGAAACCCTTTTTGCTGGCTATAACCTCAATGACAATGAGTGGCACACAGTGCGTGTGGTTCGACGAGGAAAAAGTTTAAAGTTAATGGTGGATGACCAGCAAGCCATGACAGGTAATAATTCATGATTGTTTACTTACTAGATTATTACTATTATTAAGAATATTTATATACTGCTATTCAACCCCAAAAGTTCACAAAGTGGTTTACAGGGGAAAATCAAATAACTCAATGGCTCCCTGTCCAGATCAGCATGACCTCTGTACCATCCCCGTGGTTGCCAGTGGTTGAGTTGCACTGATCCCAAAAATTGCCAATTGTTAAACACAAACACCACCCAGAGAGTTCAGCTTGCTTCATCTTCAAAGCAGCTCAGAAAATAATTAGCAGAAAGCAAATAATTTAGGCCACAATCCAGTGCTGTGGAATTACGCTCCATTAAATCAGTGGGTGAGCGGGTTAGCAGGCCTAACGTTTATGCTGGATTGTCGCTTTAATGACTCGGAATGCTGTGAAAGGAGTCGGGGGTATGTGAATTCTTTGTAGCTGTGGAAATGTTCAAATAATTACTGGTACTGTGCAATACTCTGCATGTTTATTCAGAAGCCTGCTAATTGAGGCTTACTTCTGAGTAGACCTGCACAGTCGGTCAATTTTGATGGACCAGTGTAAGGAGGGGATGGATGAAGAGGGGAATGCAAAAGGTAAAATGCATATTTATCAGATGCCCATTCTTGTGTAGACCAGGTGTCTAAATGTGAGATCTACTGTTAATTTTTGTCACACATGCTTGTTTTTTCACATTCTCTCTTTTCTTTCTCTCTGTTTTTCTTCCTTTCGCCCTTTGTCCTTTCTTTCCCTCCACCTCCTCTACCCTTTTCTAAAATCTTTAAACAAAAATGGTGATACTGGTGCTGTGCATCACACCTCAGGTCAGTGTGACCCTGTTTTCTGTCGTGACCCACTAGCTAACAACTAGTGGAAGTCTCTGCTTCAAACTAATATTTGTGGGCCTCTTTTTATTGACCAATGTGTATTTGAGATGGGGCTAGAAAGCCTCTGATGTGTGTTGGTTTATCCAACATTTTCATCACCCAGTCACAACCAGTGCAGATAAGAACGGCTGAAGCTAGACTATTTCACTAGAATGCCATTGTTGTTTATAGCTTAGGGTGGCAATGGAGGAGGTTAGACTAGGCCAAGTCACAGGTGCATCAATGCAGTACCATCCATGCAGTGCACTCCAGCTTGATGACATCATGCTGTACATTGATGACCTCATTAGTTAATACCTAGATGCATCCACAGCAGCATTCAGAACTTCCGTCTTTGTGTCATGTTCCCTGCAGCCTTCGCTGCCTGACAGCGCAATCTGACTTAACTTTTGTGCCGGTGTAACCAGCAGCCAGCGGGTGGCGCAGTGGGTTAAACCGCTGAACCATGAGCTGTCGATCGAAAGGTCGGCAGTTTGAATCCGCGACGGGGTGAGCTCTCGTTGCTTGGCCAGCTCCTGCCAACCTAGCAGTTACAAAGCATGTTAATGCGAGTAGATAAATAGGTACCACTTGCGGGAAGGTAAACAGTGCTCCGTGTTCCAGCCACATGCTACGCGCTGTGGCAAGGAGAGTCATGCTGGCCACATGATCACGGAGGTGTCTTCGGACAACGCTGGCTCTTCGGCTTTGAAATGGGGATGAGCACCACACCCTAGAGTCAGACACGACTGGACTTAATTGTCAGGGGTCACCTTTATCTTTTTAACCAGCGGCGCAGTGAGAACAGGAGGCCCCAGAACAGAAAAGGGATTCAAATCCCCTCCAAAAGAGGAATTCAAAGGGGATTTGAATCCCTTTTCCGTTTTTGGGCCTCCCGTTCTCGCTGCACCGCTGGTTAAACCGGCACAAAAGTTAAGTCGGATTGCACTGATAACGTCTTAGCTCCAGTGCATTGCAAGATGGAGAGCGTTAGGAAAGGATCCAGAAGTGGCTTGACAAGGAATGAGGCCATTCCAGATCCATTTTGGATCAGGCTGGACTGTGGTGGATCTAGGTACTGTACAAAATGAATCCTGGGGGACTGGACACTCCACTTTCCCCCTTTTGGTGTTCATCACACCGCTACTCAAAGAAGAGACTGACAGCTCAATCCTATGGCCGATTTACGATAGCGGAACCTCTGTTCTGCTGTCCTAAAACGTCTGGCCATGGTGCGAAGATCTGAGCGGCAGCAACTTGCACAAGGAACCTTTCCCCTCTTCTTCGCCCAGCCCCTCACCTTTTCTCTCCTCGGACCTACGCCAGCTGTATTGCTGCTGTAGGTCTGAAGAAACTCATAGGCCATTAGGAAAAAAAAAAACATTTTCCCTTTCCTCTCCTTGCTTCCTAATCACGCACACACGCACCCACCATAGCATGCAGTGCGCACCTTGGTGCAAGATTGGGCTGAGTGAAACCTTTTGTTTTACATGATCATTGTGGGTGTGCAGCATGATATTCATATCGGGGCTGTTTCACCATAGTTATATGGTACATAAAACTGAGGTGGTTCTGTCTCATGGGTAGAGCAATCTCATGTGCAAAAACGGAAGTAACTCAGCCATTTGAACCGTTGTCACTTTTTTGTCTCCAACACTAACGTCTCAAACTCATTTTCGTTCAAGGTCAAATGGCTGGGGATCACACAAGACTGGAATTCCATAACATCGAGACAGGAATCATCACAGAACGCCGTTACCTGTCTTCAGTCCCTTCCAACTTCATTGGTCATCTGCAAAGCCTGACTTTTAATGGAATGGCATACATTGACTTGTGCAAAAATGGGGACATTGATTACTGCGAGCTCAATGCCCGGTTTGGCTTCAGGAACATCATAGCCGATCCAGTCACCTTTAAGACGAAAGCCAGCTATGTTGCCCTCGCCACCTTGCAAGCCTACACTTCTATGCACCTGTTTTTCCAGTTCAAAACAACATCGTTGGATGGGTTAATACTCTACAACAGCGGGGATGGGAATGACTTCATCGTGGTTGAGTTAGTGAAAGGGTGCGTATGCAGCTCAAACTATAGTTATGCCTGTGATATTAAACATGATAGCTAAATGGGACCTTGGTGTTCAGGGGTGGGGTATCTCTGTATGTGGTCTGGGCCTCAACAAAATTTCTCAGAAGAAAGGTTTTGGCTCAAAATTTGGAGGGGACAAAAGGTGACCTCTTCTTTACCATTTTCCCTGCTACCAGTTACGTTGGGGCATTGCTTCTGGGGGTGGTCATCTTTTTTTTTCCTCCCAAGAAGTCCCCTTTCGATTGACACTACATCATATTTTAGTTCTCCTCTGGGGCTTCTTGGGGGGGGGGGAGGACTGGCAACCACTGAGAGGCACAGCACTAAACATTCCATTTTGTGCCCTTTTGTCCTGTTCTCTCCCCCACATTGCTGAAATGCCCCCACTTTCCCAGTCTGAAATGGAGCTGAGAAACTTAGGGAGTGCTTTCAACTTTCTTCTGTTTGACGAGCAAATGTGGGCAACAGCTGTTGTTTTTGTGTTCTGCTTGTGGGCTTCCTGAAAGCATCTGGCTGCCCCCTCCTGACAACAGGAATCTGGGCTAGATGAAACTCTGGTGTGTTTCAAGCCTGTGGGAATATGTGGCAGATGAGTGACATGGGAACCAGTAGCATAGCTAAGCTGGCATTTTTCCAAGGCGGCTGTGGGCAGGACGACGCATCTTTGCCCCACCCTCCCCGCCATCGGAATGGAACGGAACCTTTTGGCTCCGGTCCTGCTCCATTCCGGCGGGGGGGGGCAGGGCGAAGATGCGTCGTCCTGCCCAAGGCCCCCTTGGAAAAATGCCAGCTACGCTACTGATGGGAACACCCAGCCAAGCCTTTGTCTACATTGCAAAATTATATTGGCTTCATGCTACTTTGTACATGTACCGGTCCCCAGAAGCAGCCTGGGAATGGCAGTTTGGGAAAAGAGTGGAACGGTGGAGGGAAGGAGAGTAGTGGGCTGCAGCCTTGTGATGCTCTCTAGCCCACCACTCCCCTCCACACCTCTGCTCCAGCCCCCTTTTCCTTTTTAATCCTGGGAGCAGGAGGAGGAGAAACAGTGGAGGTGAGTGGGCAGATGGAAGTGGGAATCCCCCAATAATCTGCTGCCTGAGGCAGCCGCTTCAGTTGGCCTCCTGGAAGGGCCAGCATTGTTTTCAATGAAGATTCAGTTCATTGAAGTCATTCATGAACAATCCAGAATGTTTTGCTCTCTAGAGCAGCGTTTCTCAAAGTTCTCCCCCAAGGTGGGGAGAACCCTGAGTGTTTGTGGGGGTGCGGTGGCGATCCCAGGGATCACCGCTGCCAAAAAGGTACCCCAAACAGCTGTTTTAGTACTTACCGGGGCTTGGGGAGGGGCTTCAGGGAGGCCTGCCAACCCACTGCAGGCCTCCCCGATCTTCAGCTTGCTGAAAAATAGCAATTTTCGGGCACTTCTGGTGGTGGGCTTTCCGCATATAAGCAATGTGGAAAGCCCGGTAGGTCGGGGGTGATACGATACCTCATGCCCGAACTTCCTCTTCTGGGTAGGCATCACACTGGGTGTCACCTTCCCCAGCAATGCCACTGGGGCCACCAGACCTTGCACAAGGAATTGGGAACCTGGGACTAGTTCCTCTTTAAAGAGGAGTCTATATTTCTGCTTTTCACGAAAGATTCATATACCTTTATTGCAGCAATGGACTTGCCTTCAAATAATAGATTCCACACAGTGATGGTTTCAGGCCAAAAGACATAAATCAGTTAATTATCTGATTTGGTATATCCATTAGTCACTCTCCAACAGGAGCTCCCAGGGCCATGAGCACTCCTACACAAAAGCACCACAATCAACAAAATAGAAAATTGCCAAAGCAGCATCTATTACCAGTAAAATATATATATATATATATATATATATATATATAAACATCTCATTTATATAAATAAATGTACCTGCTTTTCCTCTCCGTGATGCCCAAGGTGTCTCACAGTCAATTTGCAAACATCAATAGAAAACAATGGGGGGGAAAAAACCTAGAAAACTAAAATAGCAGCAAAAACACAGAAAATACCCAGGAACACAAGAAAGGCATAAATGAACTGATCTAAATAAAATGCTTGGTGTGAGAGAAGATTCATTCTCTCTCTCTCTCTCTCTCTCTCTCTCTCTCTCTCTCTCTCTCTCTGACCTGGGTTCCAAAGCAGAACACACCCTGTGTCGCTACCTGCCTTGTATGGAGTCCTAACCAGGCAGAACTTGTGTTTTTTTGTTTTTGTTTTTGTTTTGTTTGCTTTGGGCAGAAATCCCATTCTATGCTTATGGATCTGGGGGGGGGGGGGAACACTGTATGGGTTGTAGCATCTGTACCTAGCTGAAAGCCAGCAGTTGAGGGTACCGTTTCCC
This sequence comes from Plestiodon gilberti rubricaudatus, assembly GCA_026170595.1. Taxonomy (NCBI): domain Eukaryota; kingdom Metazoa; phylum Chordata; class Lepidosauria; order Squamata; family Scincidae; genus Plestiodon; species Plestiodon gilberti. The sequence continues at coordinate 12,425,686 of JANXHW010000001.1, forward strand.
AGTTGCCAAGAATTCCTGACAATTGTGATATATAAAACAGGATTCAGTAAGGCTATTACAGGAACGAAGTTAGAGTAAGGTGTGAACATGAATGACAAGCAGTGCCAACTGATGTATAGCAAAAATGTATCAAGCATTCTTGTGCCGGAGAGCATCTTTTTCTACAAAAATACATGAAATCACAGAGAGAAGAGGAAAGAGATTTTTCTCTCTCTCATGTCATGACATGTCAGGAAACACATGTCCCTTTTGAAAACTGCTCCCCAGGTAAACTTCTTTGATCCCAGTAGGGCAGTGATAAGAAAAAGTACACTCACAGAACTTTTATTTTAAGGGATAGCTACACTATAGCTTGAAACATTTAGTAGCCTTCCCCGTTTTCCAAGGAAACCAGAAAAGGTTGTTCTGGGAGAGGGGGTAGAAACTACTAAAATTCTTAGTGCTCTCTGAAAACTACCAGACAGACAGACAAACAGACATTTCAGTTGGTCATGGGAAAGGTATTGCCCTACTATGATTTTTGAAGTTTTTTTCCAGTGAACCAAGCTACATTTTTGTCTGATATTTTCAGTTCTAAATAAAGCAATGAAAGAAAATCATCCAGGGTCTTTCATCCAGCTACTCGTTCAATAAAAATAAGCTTGGCTATTTTTTGCTCCATCTTTCAGGTATTTACATTATGTGTTTGATCTGGGCAACGGTGCAAATCTTATCAAGGGAAGTTCCAATAAACCTCTGAATGACAACCAATGGCACAATGTGATGATCTCGCGGGACACCAATAACCTCCATACAGTGAAAATTGACACAAAAATCACAACACAAAGCACAGCGGGAGCAAGAAACCTAGATCTCAAAAGTAAGTACAGCACAATGCACATAAATGATCTCATAGGAAGACATACTTTATCTTTGACATTTGTGAAATGCCTTATATATTTGTAAGACATATTATGTACAGTAGATATCACCTTTCTCTACTGGGCCACCTCCAGTTGCCCGCATTTTGCAAGCTTATGAGCTGTGTACGGTTCTTCCAAACGCGCAGCTGTTCAAGAACAGAACTGGATCAGGTGTGGTTTTAAGTTCTGGGTTGGGATCCTGCTGCATGATGAGAAAAACAGCTAGCTATTCTATGGATCTGTTGTAGTTGCTTTATGTGGCTCAAATGCAGAAATTGATCTCTGTTTTCTCATTTACTGAGATCTAAACCCAGAGAGGCCACAAATATCTGTGGCTGCAGTGAAGATTGCATATGCCTCCGACAGGTAACTGTAAAATACGTTGCAAAATGGAATACGTTCTTATTGTTTTATAGAATCTGATTCATTTGTATAGAGGGAAAATGGCTGCAAAACCTTTGATGAGACACAGCCACACACACTGTTGCAGGCGTTGGCGTCAAGAAGATAGATCCTGAGGGTACTGCATTGCAACAGTGTGGTGACGCTTATTGACTTGTATAGGCAATGAGAAAGGGGGGGTCACCTGGAGAACCCTTTCTGCGTGTTGTCGATCCTGAGCACAAGAGGGTCTGCACATGGGGGGAAGGCAAGGGCATCAGTGGCGTCTTGTCTCTTTCATATTGCCTGATAGGGAACAATGATGAGAGTATCCATGGAGAAACAAACGGTTGCTTGGATATCCATGATTATTTCTACGGTAGCTGTTCTTCAGGAAGGTGAAAATATCTGCAGAGATAGAGAAGTTGAACGAACATGGTGTTGATCGTGCTTTTGTTAATGACTGGGCAATAAATATAGTCCAGAAGAAATTACAGCAAGCACTTTTAAGCTCAACGCAAACTAGACATGGTGAGAAATGCATCGTTGCATTTCTGTCTTTAAAAAGAAAACAGGAACAGGGGAGCATCGGGGCTTAGCGAGATAGGACACTGGCTGAGTTTCTTGGGGCCCACAAGGCTGGTCTGGTCCCTGAACTCTCAGTACCAGTGGTAGCAATGATTAATGCACCATCGGGAGCAGGCAGCGGTGGGGATGCCACTGGGACCCCACTACAGAGTTTGTCCCAAGATACTGATGCTGCACAAGGAACACAGATCTAGATCAGGACCATGGCCAAAAGTTGCCTCCCAAGCTGCCTCTTTGTGGTGGGGTGGAAGATATGCCCACATGTATTTTTTCCCCCCTTCTGGTGCAATATTAGGAGGAAGAAGCAATTTTCGTCAGAAAAACTATAGCAGAGAAAATGCTAAGCTAAGTTTCCTGTGGCCCTGATCCAGGTTGAGCCACCCATGGCTGCGGCTATTGTTTGTTTGTTTGTTTTTAATATATAAACCAAGACAGAAATACAATGACACATATCTTTTCACATCTAGTTTAACCCTCACTGTTAAAATAATTATGTCCCACAGATTTCAGTGAAACTTAAGCAAACTACACTGTTGTTGTATACATTAATATACATATCATGGAAGGAAGAATGGAAAACATATAGGAAAGGTGCATGTAGTCATAGGGTTCTGTGTGCCACTTTGCCTAGAGGAGGTACAAACCCTACAGAAATCTATGTACTGTATATGATTTCATGTTCAAACATGAACTCCATTTCTACTTCTTGAAAAGACCGGGAGTGAGTGAGGCCTCTCAAACCCTGCTTTGCTAGTATGGTTACACATAATGAGATCTGACTCCTTTGGCTCTTTTACTTTTTCATAACTTGGCCAAGAGATATTGTTCACGTTTCAGAGATGCCCCCAGAAACAGCATTTATTTCTTTCATTTATAGCCCATTCTTCCTCCAAGAGCTCAGGGTGGTGTCATTCTTCCGCCTCCATTTCATCCTTGCAACAACCCTGCGAGGTAGGTTAGGCTGAGAAATATTGACTACCCCCCAACATCACCCAGTGAGCTTTCTGGATGAGGGGGGCTTTGAGTTTCCCTGGTCTTAGTCCTCCATCCTAACTAGTACATCACACTGGCCACTGGTGTGTCTTCCATACCCCAGCTATAACATTTAGAATTAGTCTTGCCGCACTGGTAATGCAGTGAGACTTTTTTCCCTTTTAAAGCCAACAATATGGCCAGCAAAGCATGAGATGGGAGGTGGCACTTGGCTACCCGCATGAGAGAGGGGCAAAACCCCACATCCAGTCAGTGGGCATTGAGGTGACACTGAAGTCAGAGAAGACTTGGAGCCCAGTCCTATCCTCCGCCAGCCCATAGCACACAGTGCCACTGATTGAGTGTGCAGTGCATACTGGGGGGGGGGGGTTGACCACATGATCCAGGAGAAGTAAGTAAAAATCTTTGTTACTTACATTCCCATAGGCAACCTAGCCTCCAATGGGTCTCCTCGGACCTATACCAGCTATTTAATTCTTTAGAGCCTTGGGCAGTTCAGGGTGGGGAAAGGGGGATAGGATCTCGGCATGCATGGTTGCCGCAAAGATCCACCCCCGCCCAGCCCACTCACTGCCCCAGTCCTCCTCCAAACTGCTCCTGCTGCCAACCTACCTGCTCCGGCAGGGTTTCTGTGAGCCGCTGTTGTGCACACAGGCCTCTGGCCATTTGCACTGGCCTGAGCATTCTGTACCCATCAGCACCACTGCAAGCCAGCGGTGCCCTGTTTCAGAATTCTGTACCCATGCAGGGCACCGCTGGCTTGCAGTGGTGCTGATTCAGGCTTTCACTAGTTAGGACATGAGGCCCACCTCCTCTGTGGTTGTCTCTTGTCAATATGACCGAGTATGCCCTTGCATCTCATGGTGGCTCTAAAGGGGAAAGACATATCTGAGTTACAGACATGGCAACGCTACTTAGAACATCTCACCATTCAGATGGCCTACATCCTGTGGATAGGTTCCATGCATCTTCTCCTTGCACATCAGGAATATGGAGCAGAGGCATGGAGACATCCCATGTTATGGCGAACATCTATACATTAAGGCATTCTAAAGTTATCCTGGCATAGATGAGCTAACATGAGGATGCCATTTTCAGCGACATTCCTTGGGCAATTGTTGTCTGTGTTCTGGCTCAAAGGTTCTGGTCACATAATTGCATAGCATTGCTGACTATGGCATTAAAACCCTATCCAAAACTTCTGCCATAGGTCAGCTATCATCAATGTAGCATTTACGGTATATCCTGTGCCAGCAACAGCCATAAAGGCGCCAACATACCACACACGTCCCGCCGCATCATATCCTGGAGTTGATTCTGATTGGCCCAACCTGTTGCTCCCGCCTCGCCCCCACAACATCGAGCGCAGCCTCTCATTGGCCAAAGCTCAATTTATTCAAGTCGGAATGCACCAGAACGACCTTCGGCCAATGAGAGGCTGTGTTCGGTGTTGTGGGGGCGGGATGGGAGTAACATGTTCGGCCAATCAGAATTGACACGTCAGCTACTCCGGGACGCACCGCGCGCCAACATGTTTGGTGTGTCACAGCTTTAAGTGTGGAAGTTGCTCATGCATAGTAACCTATCATGTACATGCAGCGCAGGCATACCAAGAGACAGACCTCATATAACATTTTATGCAGAACTTATTTAAGAATAAAATATTTACATTTTTACATTGTTTACTTCTCCTCATTTGTCACCAACAGGTAAAAACCAGTATATTTGAATCTAATGTTAATATACCATCTTCATCTGTTTTTTTTGTTCTGCTTTTACCAATCAGTTACTCAGTTACCAATAATGAGCTGACCTTGGCAATTTATTTCAGATTTATATGTGGTTTCTTGTGTTTATGTCACTTTAAATTGCTATTGTGATGAAAAACGTGACTCTAAAAATACTAGTTCCCTGTCATTTGCTTTCATATCAGAAAGCATTAATTGCTGGCAATTCATGCTGTGTTCAGTGGTGCTTTATACACTTCGGTTAATTATAAACAATAACACTCTTTGAGGGGGTGAGACTTTAAATGTTCACATGATTGAATATGCATATGGTAAAACAGAGGGCTGCTGGTTCTTCCATATCTGATAAGTATAGTTATTGTGTTCTGATAGGTTGTGGAGGTCTTGTATATGTTGAATTCAGTTCTGCTGATCTGACGAGTTTTCCTGCTTGCCTTCATACTGTGGCTCAGAGCAGGAATCCTACATAGCAAAACAAGGGATATTTTGACTGCAGATCCCTTGCAGGCATGCCTAGTGGTATATAAATACTGCTTTGGGTCCCTCCTACAGGAACTAGTAGTAGTAGTAGTAGTAGTAGTAGTAGTAGTAGTGTTTGCCTTGGGTAGTCTGCTCCAAAATAACTTGGGCAGCCCAACCAATGCTGGACTTTCACTGACGGATCCATCAGCAAAAACTCTGTTCTGGCAGTCTGAAAGTTTTGCCGCCATTGAGCGCTTCAGAGTCACCAGTGCAAATGGCCAGAGGTCCTGCATGTGCACGAGCATCTCCTAGACACCCCACTAGAGCAGATAAGTTGGCGGTGGGGGCGGTTTGGAAGATGATTGTCTCAGGGACCTGGCCAAATTGGGGGCAGGAGGGGGAGGATCTCAGCAGCAGCAGCAGTGCAAACCAAGATCCTATCCCCCTTTTTCTGGCCCGACACACCCTCTGAGGGTCCTTGGACTTATGCCAGCTAAATTGATGGCTTTGGTCTGAGGAGACCCATTGGAGGCCAGGTGGCCTATGGGGAGGTAAGTAAGAAAGATGTTTACGTACCTCTCCTGAACTGTCTGGTAGCCGTCCCTCCCCTGTAGCATGCAGCATGCGCTCTTATCAGCAGTACTACATGCTGTAAACGGGAGGGCATAGGATTCGGTCATAAAGGTATCAGAGCTAAAGGACTGAATATCAAAACCTGCCCCTCAGGTTTCACAATGAGTCTTCACAAGGTTGTCCTTACTGAAGCTCTTGGCAGTTTTCTAGGCTTCAGTTCTTGACTTAGAATTTGCATTAAAAATTCAACAAAAGTGAAATTTGAAGCAATTTCAAATTTGAGAGGGGGGGGCTGGGAAACTCCAGCATTTATTCACGACTGGAAAGTAGGACTGTTCCTAATCATGAAGCCACCCTAACCAAGTTGAAGTTCTGTGGCTTCCGCTGGAGGTTATGGATTCCGATGATAAGTGAAGGAAGGTCAGTTTTGTGTAGACAGCAAACCTGTGCTGTTAACAGTGGAATTAATAGTTTGCAGAAGTACTGCTGTATTGGGCCAAAGTTGGCAAATGGCAATCTCTTATATTTTTCATTTCATTTCATTAACCTTTATTAGGCATTAGAGATACAGTAAGAATTTAAAAGAAAACAATCGAACAAGAGAAAATAATTTACAGTCATTAGGCCCACTCTGAACGAACACACACACACACACACACACACACACACACACACACACACACACACACACACCACAATGAGGAAAAAAAAACAAATATATTCCCCCAGACTCAAATATACTCTAAGAAACAGCGAGTTTAACACTGTGTCTTAAAATAATGGCGTAAAGAAAATTTGCCAGTTGTACAATAGTTGACTTATCTTGGGAAGATAAAAGAAAACGCAGAATTCCTCTTGTACTTTTACAGTATGTTTGTAAACTTGAGGGCCCTTGGATCATCCTCTGGGTCCATATAAGTGTTTCTGATGCCCCTTTCAGGCATTTTTACAGGGAGGGTTGTGTGGTGGTGGTAGCAACTGCGCCCCCTCACCTCTGCATGTTTTTTTTTTTAAATCCCCAAACAAATGCCTACAAAGTCTTTAATGTGTAGGGCAGGATTTCTGGGGGTGGGGGGTAGGGTGGCATACACAGTTGTCAGGAGGCCTGAGGAGAGCTATGCCGAAAGTTCTTATATTAAATAAAGTTCTTTTTAAATAAAGCCAGAGCTCACTTTCAGCCACTCTTGGAAGGGCATCTGACTGCAAAGGAGGGGCAAACTCCCCATGTCAGTTTTTAGGGATCTGATAAACACATCAGTCCGATGTACTGCTCCACTCAGTAGCTATGTCCCCCCCAAAAAATATATATATATATATCTGTCAGATCAGCACTACGTCTTCATAATGTTGTTCTAGGGGGGACCCTGAATTTCTTTAAAAAAAAGGACATTGAGAGGAGTATCACTGTGGTAAGTTTCATCCCCCCACCCCCCAAATTGCTGAAATGTTGTCCATGTTCGGGGACACCAAATGGGACCATGACATGGTGGGGGCATTTTGGGCCAGCCCTAGATTCAAGTTCCTCCTTGACTCCCCCCCAAGGGTGTTTTGACTGGGCCCCCTGCAGCTTAAAAAAACAACAACAACAACTCTAAAATGCGTTGATAGCCCATGTTAACACTGCTCCCTCCATTTCCTTTTACTCCGATTGGCTCAAAGTCAGGAACAAAAGTGACTGTTAAAAGCTGAGCCATCTGTTTGTTTCTCTCACATTTGGGACAGTTGTTCTCATGACTTGTAGAAGCCCACACTGGTGGAGTCTGAGGGCTCCTGCCTGCCTCCTAGAACAGGCATCTGTCAGTTACATGTCAGCCTTTTACATTTTGCGGGGTGGAGGAGCACAGGCTGCAAGAAAGTTCTCCAAAACTGGAAGGTTTGCTCGCTCACCTCAGGAAAATTTGGCTCAGCTGAGCTTTATCCCCCATAGTTCCTTCATTTCCAAACATAATTCCTGACTTTAAAGATACTATGCTTAATAAAAGCACTAGAGGGCACCATTATGTCACAAAATGTAATTCTTGGTGCAGTCTCTAGGAAGGGGAAAAAAAAACACCTCACTGCAGTTAAAGAAGGCTGAAATCTCCAGCCTGGTTCCTTTATTTTCTTCACATTTTGAATTCAATAATAATCATCCTTCTGTGCAAAACCGAATTCTTTCCCACAGGGTTTCTAACCTTGAGGCTTCAATGCCAGAGAATGGGAGCACTACAACAAGCATATCAACACTCCTACTGTAAACCAGGGAGTGGAATTGTAGCCACTTGTAGCAGTTGTCTTCTGTGGCTGCCCACACTCGAAAGCGATTGTAGGGCTAAAATGATGCTATTTCTTGCTGCATTAGTAGTTTAGGAGACAGTATTTCTTTTGACATATTGGCTTTCTTTTTCTAGTGTAGCAGGTACAGGAAACTCTATCTATGAGGAAGAAAACCAAGCATACAAACAGCAGTGCTGCAGCCCCTTTGACCATCTTAGAAAGTACAGTGTGTGTGTGTGTGTGTGTGTGTGTGTGTGTGTGTGTGTGTGTGTGTGAGAGAGAGAGAGAGAGAGAGAGAGAGAGAGAGAGAGAGAGAGAGAGAGAGAGAGAGAGAGAGAGAGAGAGTTTCCACTTTTTGATCCAAAAAAAGGGCCTGCCTACCTGAAATGTTGCCCTAGCTGTGTGGAAGCTGCCTTTCTGTAAAGTGCAGATTCTGTAACCTAAACTCACATGATCAGCACACAGCCACATGGCCAGGTTATTTAAATGTTACTCTAGCCACGCATGATACAACACATGTTCCTACACACCTTGGATAACATTGACAGGGTTGCTAATAGTGCAGGATTTGGGAAAGCGGGGGCATATTCTCCAACATTTGGGGGCAAATAAAAGCAAGCGCTCCTTGTGCAAGGACTTGGCCATTCATCGTTCATGTTGCCATACTCATTTGGGGATCCTTTTCCTAGGCATAAAACAATGCTCCATGATAAAATGCTTCACACCATGTGTGGCGTTTTAAACCCACATAAACCAGAAGACCCCAAATGGAGCCCACAGCTGAATGAGATCTCAGCCTGCTGCCTCTCCTTCCTGTCTTGTACCACAAGGCAGGGTAAGTGCTGGCGTTGTCGAGAAAGCCCCATCATGTTGGCTTTATGCCAGAATTGTAGCTTAGTCTCTCTTCTTCCTACTTCTTCTTTGCCCCATGGGAGGAGAGAGGATTCTGTTCAAAGCACAGATCACATCACACCCCTCCTTAAATCCATTCATTTGCTTCCTGTCTGCCCTCGGATCTTGCACAAGCTCCTTGTTCTTACTTCCAAAGCCTTCTATGCTTTCACTCCTCCCTACCTCTAAGCCTTCGTATCCCTACACTTCCACCTGGACCCTTCACCCTTCCAGCTCCACCCAACTGTCTGAAGGCTTCCTGTTCCCTAAATGACTGCATCTTTCCACCGTTGCTGTTCTTTATGCTTGGAGCTGCCTCCTGGAATGCCTGCAGGATACGTCCTCGCATACTTCCTTCAAATCCCTCCTTAAAACGTACCTTTTCTGAAACAGCACTACTTCCACTACTACTACTATCAACAACAATAGGCAGGAAGAGGAAGGATGCTGTCAGAATCCACAGATGGACCAAGACCAGAAGTGGGTCTTGATTGCTTCAAGGAGATGACCTGAAGCATGGGGAGGCCCGCAGACGGGGCCACGGCACCCCCTGCACCATCCGGAGGGCCTGCATGACCCCTTGTAAGTTTAAAAAAAACTTTTGTCCCACCAGCGGCAGATGTCGCCAACATCACCACACGTCGACACCCCTCTTAAGGGGGTAGCTGCTGCTTCCGGTAGCTCATTAAAGGAGCAATGAGCAGTACAATCCTATCCATGTTTTCTCAGAAGTAAGCCCCACTATGTTCAATGGGGCTTACTCCTAGGTATATGGAGATAGGTTTGCAGCCCAAGTTACTTTTTTTCCTAATGGGAAAAGTTTGCTATTTGGTGTTGTATGAGGAATAGATATATATAGATGTTATTTTGTTTAAAAATGTCTCTGTGCTTTTAAATGAATGTGGAATACTGTTCACTACTTCTAAGATCCAAGCTGGAAAATCCTGAGAATTGCATATTTGCTTTTGCAGATAAATGCCTCAAACAACCAAAGTCACTTTTTGTCAAAGCAGAAATATCCATGAAAATAAGAAGGAAGGTTTTGCATCGTGCTATTAAAGCTATGTTTTATTTGTAGTTATCTTGCGAATGTATGCTGGGCTGCTCAGCTGTCTCTTACAACGATTACAAGTGATAATGAAAGAACAAACAGTATTTCACCCTTTTCTTGTGTCACACAAGAGAGTGAGCTGGATTTTTGCATGCCCAAATGATTTATCAAAGGAGCCTCCTCCTTCGGCGGGTGGAAACTGAACCACAAATGATTTCAATTTTCCATTAGATTAGTTCCTATTGTTTTATATAAAGTACCCCATATTAATTTTTACCACTCTCTGTATGTGCTTGTCCTTTTTCAAGGTCACTAGAGAAGGCCTCTCCAAGTCACTAAGAACCCAAACTTTCCAAGAGAAAGCAAAATGCTAAGTGCAAAGGAAAAGCAGACTGGGTCAGAGAAGCAGCCAGCCATTATGCCTGTTGCCCAGTTCAAAATGCACAAGTTAATTCCAATGACCTTGCCATAGGGTGATGAATTCACCATGTAGCAATAGCTTTCTCTTAAAGATACATAGTTCGAGTGATTGTTACATCTCCCTGTCTGATGAGATGTCAACCTCGTTTGTCTTCCTAGTGTCATCTTCCCTCTTCGCTCAAAGAAGAGGAGTCATCAATACCTATATCTATCACTGTAAGTCATCGTCACAAGCCCTAAGTAAAGGTTCGGTGAATGCCCAGGAAAGGGTAATTGAAATTGTGCCTAATGTTCCAGCTATCATGCATTCATTTGAAAGTCTGAACAGATCCTAGCACATAGGTTTTATACATGCATTCAAGGATCTGCTTTTTGCAGAGGTGCAACCACATAGAGAGTCTACACACAGTAGACTTTGGTCAGACCTGTGGATGAACTGATAGCAATTGAGGGCTGGGACAGTGGCTGCAACCCTGATTTCCCACCATACACTGAGTACGCTAATGGGTTCTGAGTACGCTAATGGGTTCTGAGTACGCTAATGGGTTCTGAGTACGCTAATGGGTTCTGAGTTGTCTGTGACGGATGAAGAGAGAGATCTTGGGGTGCTGGTGGACAGGTCGATGAAAGTGTCGACCCAGTGTGCGGCGGCTGTGAAGAAGGCCAATTCCATGCTTGGGATCATTAAAAAGGGGATTGAGAATAAAACGGCCAATATCATTATGCCCTGCTGACTTTCTCCAATCGCATCTGGCTGCCAATCCTGCACAGAGACTGTGGGTCAGGAACGAGGAAAACGGAGAGCGGTGACAGCCTAATTAGCGAATAGACAGCTGCTGTGGCTGCGGAGGCAGGTCACTTCCGCTTTCTAGGAATCGGATTCCCGCGCTTTTTGGTTCTTATTTCAGAAGAAGGGTGAACTCAGGACAACTCCACCTGCAATCATCTTGGATTGTTTTCCTATGAAGAGGCTCTAAGGCTTTTTAGAGCGAAACGTTGGGCTGTTTTCCACCTTGGATTTTATTGTATCTTTTCCGTTGCGGCTGCCTTTGGGGAAACCCGCTACGGTTTGAAGTCAGTAAATTTTTATTTTCCATGGCATTGATACCCATATTTATCAAACATTGTTGCATCTATAAGCGCTTTAAAGCAGCTGTGATGGGAGGTGCCTTTCGTAATATCAGTGGCATTGAGGAAGGGGGTATTCAACCCTTTCCTCATGCCATTTTCCTAGCCTAGCAACACAGCTGAATGTTACAGCAGAAAGAAGACAGGTACCCGTATGGCGGTTGTATTTTTCCACAATGGGTCCACCAGCCATGTAGGGGAAGGGACGCGGTAGGAAAATGGCCATGCACCCCCTGAAGTGGACTGTGCCGCTTCTCTGCCATTTTACACCTTGATTATGGCAGAAAAGTCTGAATCTGATCCAGCCGACTCTTTTTCTAGGCCTAAGGGATGGTGGAAAGTATGTGGTGGCTGCTGGGTGGGATGGCCAGGAAGAATGTTAGGCCACTTCGAGTCACTCATTGCTTTCTATTTGCCCACAGCCACATAAACAAAAGTCCAACAAAGCAGGACTGTGATTTCATGTGTAAGTGAACAAACACCATTCAGAGCAGGACATCTCGTTTCCCCTCCAAGCCGACCTCCTGTCTGTCATCTTGCAGGACAAGCAGCCTTTTAGAGGCAGGATCCAGTGCCTTATAGCTGAGCTCTAGGTGGTTTACATTGCAGACAGAATAATACGTAGATAAAGGATGCAATACACTTCAGTACTTGCAGATGTTTAATGAAGTCATGATTCCCTCCAAATCATGCACTGCCAAACTCCTGCATCAAATACATCTGATTAATATCCCACCTCCTTCCACATTCAAGGCCACTAAGAACATAATTTCTCATAATGTACTCTGCATATAAGTTAAATAAGCAGGGTGACAATATACAGCCTTGCCGTACTCCCTTCCCAATTTTGAACCAATCGGTTGTTCCATGGCCGGTTCAAACTGTTGCTTCTTGACCCACATACAGGTTTCTCAGGAGACAGGTAAAGTGGTCTGGTACCCCCATCTCTTTAAGAATTTGCCACAGTTTGTTGTGATCCACACAATCAAAGGCTTTTGCGTAGTCAATGAAGCAGAAGTAGGTGTTTTTTGGGAACTCTCGTGCTTTCTCCATGATCCAGCGCATGTTGGCAATTTGAGCTCTAGTTCCTCTGCCTCTTCGAAACCCAGCTTGTACTTCCGGTAGTTCTCGGTCCACGTACTGCTGAAGCCTAACTTGTAGGATTTTGAGCATAACCTTGCTAGCATGTGAAATGAGTGCAATTGTGCGATAGTTTGGACACTCTTTGGCACTGCCCTTCTTTGGAATTGGAACGTAAACTGACCTTTTCCAATCCTTTGGCCACTGCTGAGTTTTCCAAATTTGTTGGCATATTGAGTGCAGCACTTTCACAGCATCATCATTTAGGATTTTAAGTAGCTCAGCTGGGATATTATCATCTCCACTGGCTTTGTTGTTAGTAATGCTACCTAAGGCCCACTTGACTTCACTCTCTAGGATGTCCGGCTCTGGGTCAGTGACCACACCAGCGTGGTCATCAGGAACATTAAGATCTTTCTTGTATAGTTCTTCTGTGTATTCTTGCCATCTCTTCTTAATCTCTTCTGCTTCTGTTAGGTCCCTGCCCTTTTTTGTCCTTTATCATGCCCATCTTGCACAAAATGTTCCCTTGATATCTCCAATTTTCTTGAAGAGATCTCTAGTCCTCCCCATTCTGTTGTTTTCCTCGATTTCTTTGCATTGTTCATTTAAGAAGACCTTCTTATCTCTCCTTTCTTGGCTATATAATGCTTGGCTATATTGCTTGGCTATATTGCAAGTGGAACACCATTTCTCCCATATGTGGACTGACCCATATGTGATTTTAAATATTTGTAAAATGTAAAGTTTTCAGATTCTTAACAAAAGCATGTGACTTAATAAGAGAGATAATCATTTCTTCATTGCCTCATTCAGTGTCATCAACCAAATAGCAATATCTTTTTGGACAGTATAATCTAGAGGAAATTATTTCAATGGGGCTTCATTTCATCTAAGTTACCGTAACTTCTTTCAGAATGCATAGGAAGGGAGAAGCTCTTCCGGCAAGGATTAGTCTCCCAAGCTGTCATCTTCCTTCATTGGATAGAGAAGATTCACACAGAAGAATCTGAGCACTTGGAATGTAAACTGCCAGTGAGTGGCAGAATAGAACTGGAGAAGACAGAGAAATATGGAAAAAAAGTTAGTTGAATCTCCTAAAGAAGCATTCTAAGATTTTTCTGCTAAGCCCTACCTAGTAGAAGACGTGGGAAGTTTCTTTCATCATGTTGCAAAACAAACAAACAAACAAGAATACTGATTATGCATTTTATGAATTTAGCAATTGGCTTGAATTAAAAATGCACAGATGGAATAAACTAGACAGGCAGGCTGTGTCAAGTGCAAAACAGAACGCAAGAAAGCAAAACTTCTGTAGCTAGAACGGTGACCTCCAAACATCTTTCCTCTGCCCCATCCTCTTTCTAGCCAGTCCATGAATCCCTTACATCTCATGCTGTATTGCTGTGATGGATTTTTAATTGTTGCAAACCACTTTGGGAGCCAAATAAGGTCTCTCTCCTGTCCATGTTTTCAGACCTATTCTCCTGGAGAGTGGAAAGGAAAATGAAGGTCACTGACATGAGATGCCTCAAATCCTCGCCCAAGGATGCTGGTTTACCTTTCTTCATCTCTTCCCTCTCTCCTGTGTACAGTGGTTGGCATCTCATTTCTTTTGCGGAAGATAGATTACCGCACACACTTACATGGCAATTACAGTGTATTTTTTTACCATTTAGCATGCACCACCAACTTCCTCTCACAGTCTGTTGGACAAACAGTGCGCTCTGGTTTCAAATCTGCTTTAATCTCTGTCAATATACATGCCTTCCACTTCAATTTACTAACAAAATGCTGGAGTCAGGAAGTCACTGAGATTCTGGAGTCTCATTTTGCATGGAAATAAATCTGCTTCCCTGGTTGTCTTCTATTTTTATACATTTTTGTGCCTCAGAGTCCAAGCCATTTAAGCGACAGAACATGATATGACACATAGCCAAGAGCACGGTTCAGAAGACGAATACCCCTGGGAGACACAGCGAACCAAGAAAGTCAAGTGGTTTAGAAGCACACTTCATCCTAGCCGGCTCTTAAGTGCAGTGGAAATTTAGCCCTTCCCTCCTCTTTGCTTGCCTTATTAGAACCATTGCAGATATTAAGATAGATTCTCACAACCATTCCGCTTTTTTAAACATCAAAACCTCTCGTTTGATTCTTGGGTATTGAATTGGGCCTGCAAATGCAATAGCATGTCTCCAGCTTTTAGGTTTGCAGGGTTTCTGTTGTTGTGCTGACAGACAGCCCAACCCTATCTAAACCCCCAACCAATGCAGCCACTCCACCGGAGCACACGCTGCATCTTGCAGGGGGTGGTGGTCCTGGAGGTCTCCAGGTAAGGGAACATTTGTTGCCTCTGCTGCCGCAATGGGTCCATTTGAACCTGAAATAGTGATTTTGCTGGCACAAGTCTGGTGGACCAAGGAAGGTAGATCGAGACCGCAAAGGGGGATAGGATATCAAGAGAGCTGTTGGTGCTGATACTGTCCTCCTTCCCAACCTCGACATTCCCCCTCCCTGCCCTGGTCTGTGCCCCATTTGGATAGGATTGGGCCATGAAAAGGTATGTTATTTGGCCCTCACATTATATATCTTTCACAGCACAATCCAACTTAACTTTTGTGCTGGTTTAACCAGCGGCAAAGCAAGAACGGGAGGCCCCAGAACGAAAAAGGGATTCAAATCCCCTTTGAATTCCTCTTTTGGAGGGGATTTGAATCCCTTTTCCGTACTGGGGCCTCCTGTTCTCGCTGCGCTGCTGGTTAAACTGGCACAAACGTTAAGTTGGATTGTGCTGTCATTCTTCTTTCAAAGGCATGGTTATTGTACTGTAATATGAGAGCCCTCCCACATGCACAGCCATTTTTGCACGCACATTTCCCCGCTAAGTTGAAGCTGCACAATGATATGTATTGTTTCCTGCCTGTGTTGGAGGGATTCCTCCAAATGTCTCCTCTCAGGAAATATATCCTTTGGGAAGTGACCATGACCAAGAATTATGCTGCGCAATTATGCTGAAACTGTCTGGCCATGTATATGATGAAACATACTAAGAGTCAGGAATAAAAAGAATAGCGGAAAAGAAGGTATCAGTCGTCGTCCCCCCTTTTAGGAGAGAATGGCATTGAAGAAATAGGAAAAGGTGAACGTGATGAGGAAACTCACTATGCCTGCTGAGGGTTGTGTTTCCCGGAGGGGGAGTAATACATGTCCCAGACTCAGGAGGGCAATAAGCCAGGAAGTGATGAAAAGCACTTCTAGCTCCAGTGGGGTGTATGCAGGGAATAAGCCAGAGAGCCAGCTGCAGACTGGGAGTTCCCTTACACACAGAGCAAAGCTTCAGGATGTCTCCCTTGGGGGCGCTTGATGACTATAGCCCTACCTGAGAGTATCCCTGGGTAGTGGCTTTCTCTAGTATCCTTCCAAACTCCTACCCCAGCATCTGCACGTAAAAACCTAACTGGTTTACCAAGGCGGCTCTTTTATCATTTTTACAGAAAGAGTGGAGCATGCTGGGAGGGCCTCCAGCATGGTCTGCTCTTCCTGTTCATATGAAGACGGACCCATCAGGAGGAAGGAATGTCAGGAGGAAGAAGGCAGTGCAGGAAGGGAAGGGGGCTGGCCTTGCCTCCGTCCCCACTTCTCATGCACCCAGGTGGGCTGTGGAAGGTCTTTTTTATTTTTTTTGGGGGGGGTAGGGCGGCACTCTTGAGCTGCCTCAACCATCAGCCAAGGTTTGGCCAGACCTGGTTCATGAATGATCCACAGTGACCCTCGTGGTCTTTGAACCCAACTCCTCTTGTCTAGAAAGAGATGTCACCTTGGCTGTTTAGGCACAAAGTAAAGGATGGGTCTGTTTGTGAAAATCTGAGAGGGACGTTTTTCATGGTCTACAGGTAGAAAAAAAATAGCTGCAAGAGAGAAGCTGGGAAGGAAGGTACAACACTGGCAGGTGAAGAAGCACTAAAAGGCTGTGGGATGACATTAATCCATCAGGGGAGCAGCAGCCAGGTGTAGCAGGGGGACTAAAAAAAGTAGTTTAACCTTCAGCCAGGATTCTGACAGGCTGTCAAATTAGCAGCAGAAGATCCTGCTGCAGAGTTCCTCCTCCTCCTCATTGTGTCTATCAGTGCTGTGAACCGATCCAGGTGCCTGCTTCCTCTCGATCATTGCCTTTGTACATGTCAGTGTGGACTGGTGTGTGAGGGTCTTTCGGAACAGTCAAAGGTAGTGCCAGTCAAGGCAACGCAGTGAGGAAGGAGGAGGAGGTGGACGGTAAGCAGAAAGGCAGCGCTGCGTATACGTTAGCTTGTGTTGTGTTATGCAAGGAACAAGCTTGGTACAGAGAAGACATAGCACCTGGGGATGAACCGTGGGTCATTCTCAGATCAGCATGTAGCTGTGACTGCCACTGCTAACACCACTAGTGTGGCCACGTTCACTACGACGGGGGGGAAATTATTCCTTCTCATTCAGTCGGCCACTCTACAACTTTCTGTCATAGTCCAATGTGGCCAAAGAAATTAGCCTTTTCAGGCTCCATGATTATGTAATGAGGACCATAGCAGAGTCTATTGGCACAATCCTATCCCCCGTTGATGCGCAGGATTTAGGGCCTCCAGTGCAGCCTCCCTATACCCAGCAGGGATCAGGCCAGCCAGGAGAGGTAAGTATTGGGGTGGGGAACAGGATGGGCAGACAAGGTTTCAAGGGCGCAAAAGGGGTGGATCCCAGTGGTGGCAATGCACACTGGGATGCTATCTCCTTTTTCCCAGCTCAGCATGCCCCCTGACTCTACTCGGGCTTATGCCAGCAATAAGCTGGCACATCCGCATTGGCCGGGGAGGTGAATCAGGCCTGGAAAGAGGGTTAGAATTTGGCGGGCGCTGCTACCATCGAACCTTCCTCTTTTCTGGTTCTGAACCGCCCTCCTCTCTGCCCCATCTCCTCCCTGTTCCATCCTCCCCCTCTCCTGCCCTCCCCAACCCTATCCCGCCTGCCCTGCTGGCCTACCTTGGTCAGCAGATTTTCGGCCATTCCAAATCTTTGCACATTCCGCCAGTGGCTGGCCTGGATAGGATTGGGTCATAAGTGATTGTGTAATGGAGCACACCATGATAGATGAACGCTAGAAGCATATAATAAGAAGCATATGACTACACTTGAGCCTTATCAAACCATCCTAAAAAAAAAAAAACCTTCTTAAAAAAGGGACCTTCCACAGAATGCATCTTTATTTCCTGGTATTTCCCAGGATTCATTTCCAGGGATATTTCCTGATATTTGCCAGGATTGTTGACCCATCTTCAAGTGCTGCTTTTCACACACCCGTACTCTCTTTCTATTCTTGCAGCTGACACTGTTTCTGCGTGAACAGTGTTATTTCATCTTGAGTAATGAGGTTTACTTTCTGTGACAACTTGAAGGTGCAGCTAGCAATGCAATGAGTAAAGTTATTATAATAAAGCAATCTTCATAACTGCCCACCTTCAAATATCTGCTCTATTTAGTTGGAGAGTATTTTGTATGCTGCCGGCACAAGAAGTAGTCAGTGCCTAAATGCAGATCTTTCCCTGCCAGTAATATGAAGACACTAGTCTTCATTTAATAAAAAAATCTACAAGTGTCCTTTGATGTCTGAGTGCGCACTATACACAGTGGTGTGCCCAGTGATTCAGACGGAGGAATAAATGGGTCATTGGCAATATGCTAATATAAAATTGTGTTCCATTTCTTCTTTCACTCTCAGACTGATGCAAGAAAGAAGCAAGGCTTTTGCATCCATGTCAATCTGTTTCTATCTGAAATGCATTTGGCTTAAACCAGGGGTGCAAAATTCTGGTTCAATCCTGGTTGATGTAAAACTGGAGCTGGTGACTGGTGCTAAGGGTGTTTAAAAGGGCAGAAAACCTTTTTTTCCTCTCCTTCCATGTGTGCTGCTGTGTCTGAACTCCCTTTTCTCTTAGTCCCTTGTTCCTTCCTTACTGTCTCGAACCAGAATTGAACTGATCGATACTAGCTCTGGAACATGCTGCAACGTCGAGATTGTAATGCGTATTTGTGTGCATGTGAAGAGGAAGGTGGAGAGGGAGAGACACTCAGAAATCCCTCCTCTTCCTGACACTTTCCCATCTCTGTTCCTCCTTCGCAAGTTGGCTCCTACATTTTGGAACAACATTGCACCTGTTTTGAGAAAATCTGTACCAGGCTTGAACTATACCGATCCACCAACGTCACCATCTCTTCTTAAGGTAGAAAAGGGGCCCCACTTTCAATGATAGGGGAACATGCAAACAGGGATGAAGTTTTGTCCATCGAGGAAGCTGCAAAAGTGATCTCAATAGCAGCCACATCACCTTCGTTTCCCTTGCCCTGGTCAGAGTGAGGGCTACACAATTCAGGAAGCATTGCCCTCTCTCTGAATTGACAATATAAAATTGGGTTAGCATTTTGTCATGGTGAGATCTCATCGTATCTTATAATTGTGAGATCTTTTGTCTACTATCCCAGTTACAGCCTAATTCTAAACTTGTGTACTGGGAAATAAAATCCCCAAGTTCAATGGGACTCAGTAGCGTTCCTATGACCGCCCCCCCCCCCCGTGCCAGAAGTGACATAATGGCAGCTGCCGTTATCGCTCACTCAGAGGCGCAGGGCGGGCGGGAGGACCAAACACGCTGGCGGCTCTTCTCGCTCGCCCTGCAAACAGGACGGTCCGCGCTGCCGACGGTCGCCATTGAACCCCCCTCCCGCCTGTTGCCTGGGGCCCGATCCCCCACCGCCCCAAGGCCCCCACTGCTGACAATGCTACTGATGGGACTTATTTCTGTGTGAGTGTATTTAGGATTGCCACTTCAACTTCCTGAAATAGGTTAGACTCAGACAATGAGGAATATCTTCAAAGGAACTGCTTAAGCAGTTTGATCGAGTACCCTATCACTATATAAGACTGTTAAGGAGTTCTCTGAATAAATTGGTTGACACTGAAGACGTGTCTTATGACTTGAAATGCTTTGAGCCCTACATAAAAAAAAACAAAACCCTGATTCCTATATTGCATCTCTTAGGTATTTTCTTTGTAGTGCTTCACTCTTGGTACCGCCTAAGCTTGACACTACCCACCAGTGTCTGCCGGTTCGTTTCCGGGCACAATTCAAAGTGCTAGTTTTGACTTTTAAAGCCCTTAACGGCTCGGATCCAGGGTATTTGAGGGACCGCCTCCTTCCTTATAATCCGACCCATACTCTGAGGTCATCAGGGGGGGCCCTGTTAACCGTGTCACCACTGACAGAGGTGAGGGGGATGGCGGCACGGAACAGGGCCTTCTCGGCAGTGGCGCCCCAATTGTGGAATTCCCTCCCCCTGGAATTGAGAACGGCTCCCTCTTTAGAGACCTTTCGGCGGGGCCTTAAGACATTTTTATTTAGATCAGCTTTTGATGTCTGACATGGTGGGCTGGCTTTTTAACAGAGGGCTTTTTAACAGATGGCTTTTAACATGTAAATGTGGATGACCCACTGGGGTTGTTTGTTTTAATTGTTTTAACTGTTTTAATTCTTGATTTTAAATGTATATATGTATTTTAATGTTTTTATTGTAAGCCGCCTTGGTTGCCCTTGTGGGAGAAAGGCGGGGTATAAATTCAATAAATAAATAAATAAATAAATAAATAAATAAATAAAAACAGATTTGAGGAGTACAATCCATAAGCAATTGTTCCTCGTTCAGATTTGCCAGCAAAAACTCAAATGTATATGCTCCAAGATCAGGTTTTTTTGTTTTTTTTTTTCCCCAGCATTGCCATTTCTGGGCACAACTGGATGTTAAGATAAGGTTTACATCACGTGTGTGCTTTTCCCTATCACTCAAGACTGAATTTCAAAAGTGACAGGGGAAAGTGTTCATATATATATATATATATATATATATATAGATAGATAGATAGATAGATAGATAGATAGATAGATAGATAGATAGATAGATAGATATAGATATAGATATAGATATAGATATAGATAGATATATTAACCCAACATTTTGTCAACATTGAAATTTCATTTCACTACCGCAGCTTGAGTGTTGCTGGATCTGGGGCAGTCAGAGCTCTGGACTACCAGAGGCTTCTCTTGTGCGCTGTGGTGATGTGTAGGCAGCGCATGCCCCCTCCACCGCAGAGCCTGGGCCGCCTCCGTCCACATGGGCTTTGCTCATTGTCATCATTGCCCTGTGGCACTTTGGATGGCTGCTTTCTGTGCGCATGCATGTGTGAGTCTGTGTATAGATCTCATTACAAACCTTTCACTGTTAATACAGGAAGTCGCCAATGAGCAAATGTAAGCAGTTTGCAAATTATCATATCTGCATAAAGCATCCTTTATTGAGCATGCTGAATGGGACAACAGTGGCACTAATTCTTTAAAAATGAAGAATAAAGAGGGCAGCGAAGCAGCCATTAAAGTCATCCACCAGCGTATTACGAGCCATTTGTGTATTGCTTTTTATATTGTGCTGTACAAAGGCATGTCTCTGCGGGAGCTAATGATTAACACAGGGGGAGTAGAAATGACAATTCGCCAACAAATAGTTATTTGCAGCAAGAAAACCAACATCAGCACCTATAATACATTTTGGACTTTGTCTTCCTGGTAGGGCCAAACTAGAGGTGACTTTAATCCCATCATTTGCCCTGGCATACTTTCTTTCTTCTTGTAAATAGCATGTGGTGGTGGTGGAGAATCTGGATCAGCAATGAGTCAGAGAGTGGGGGGGAGTCACCCCACCATTCCGCATGATCTTGATGTAGCTTGGACGCAGTAGAGTCTGTCCTTATGATCTGATTCCCCGTTATGCATGCTTACTCACCCTGATTTGTTTCCAAAGAATCTTTGCTGCACATACTAGACAGATCCTATCACCAGGGACGGGTTATCACATGTGGTACTATGTGGTGAAAATCCCTGTTTTTACCCAATCTTCTGCCTATTATTGCTCTTCCTTCCTATAATCTCAGAGGCTCCTGTGACGGATCAGCATCCTGAAGGGGCTGCTGAGTTCTTTGGACACAATTTTGCCGGGTTTTTTTTTGCAATTTGCCGTTGACCTTTTTCCTCAGCCAACCGATAAACAAAGTAACTGGCTCTGAGCCAGCTCATTAGACCATGAAGCCCACCTGATTCCCAAGAGTGGGACATTCAAGTGACTCAGGCGACCCCAAGTATCCAGCCCCACAGGTAAAACCTGGTTAATGCACACAGGTTATACAAAGTGGGAGTGCAACACACACTTCCCACTTTGCCCTGCACATTTGCCCTGGCCTGACATTGGAAGCATCTGGTGCTTCTTGGGACCTCACCTGCCCGCCTGGCTATATGCGGGTGCCAGGACTGCGAACCTGACTAGCATGAGCATAAAGGGTAGGGAAAGTATCCAGAGAAGCCGGTTTGTTTTACTGTATGTTCAACTTGATTTTTTCCCACCTGCCTGGCTTCAGTTCAACTCCCAGAGATTTTGGAGTTCTCCGTTCTTCTGGGAAGGTTTCCCAAAGGCATTTCTCCTTCTGTGTTGGCTTTCCTTGGCCTATGGTGGCAGCAAGAACTACTGTCCCATTTTAACCTCAGTTTCAAGACAAGACAGGGTAGCAGCAGGTGCTGGTTGCTTGGATTTACCCTATACCAGCGTTTCTCAAACTGTGGGTCGGGACCCACTTGGTGGGTCGCGATCTGATTTCTGGTGGGTCCCAGGTGATGGAAAGATCAGATAAGTAATTGCCACAAGCCCTGAGGCTATTCAAAAATCAGATAGCTGCTAATTGCACTTCAAAGAGCTGAGCTCCTGCAGTTTGCAAGATAGCTGCTAATTGCCCTGCAAACAACTGAGCTCCTGCAGTTTGCAAGCTTGTGTAAATATAGGGAGATAAATGTTTGAGAGTCTCCTAAAGCTAGGTGGGTCCCGATAGAGTGTTGTTTTAAAAAGTGGGTCCCGGTGCTAAAATGTTTGAGAACCACTGCCCTATACCCATCCATGCAACTACCACAGCATCACCTTCACTCTCTGCCAACCTTTCAACTTCCAATAATCATCTCTGGTCTTTGGGAGGATAAAGTTGGCAGAGAGGTTGTGTACCCCTGCTAACTGGGCAAGAGGCACTTTTTCAGTTGGTGCTCCTCTTATATTTAGCAAGGGGAGAGTAACTGCCCCCCTTTCACCCCAGCACAGTGTCTTTTCTGGTGGCTGTTGCTAGTCGTGTTCTGCATCTTTTTTAGATTGTGAGCCCTTTCAGGACAGGGAGCCATTTCATCATTTGATTTTGCCTGTAAACCACTTTGTGAACTTTTGTTGAAAAGCGGTATATAAATACTGATAATGATAATAATATATTGGAAGGGGGTGTCCATAGTGTTGAAAAATAGGTGCAACGCTGCCTGCAGGACATTGTTCAGTTGTCCAGATGCCTGAGACCCTTTATCTTTTCCTCTGTGGTACCTATAGGAGGTGTGTCCTTTACATAACTTCATCCCTTCACCAGGGATGTGGATCAAGTCTGTGACTCCAAGTCTTGAGTCAAGTCCCAGGTCTCTGGGTCCAAGTCTCAAGTCAAGTCCCAAGTCTTTGCCCCCAAGTTCGGAATCTTTGGTTGCGAGTTGCGAGTCCCTATCTAATTAATGGGGAAAACGGGATTAAACCTGAATAAAATTCGACTTGTCATAAAAAGCTCCAAGTCTCGAGTTGAGTTTTTCAAGTCTTTTACAATTGCCGAGTCAAGTCTGAGTCAAGTCATTTACACGACTTGAGTCCGAGTCATTAGACTCAAGTCTACCTCACTGCCCTTCACTTCTCCCACCTGTCTCTGCTCTCCCTTTCTGATCATTGAAGGTCCCTGAATGGCAAGCAGCCATTACCGAAGAGTATCCCGTTACTTCCACACAAAGAGATCCACATTCAGGGTTCTCTGTTCCCTAAGTTGTAAGAAACATCTGATACCTTAGAAGATGCATATGAATGTAAACTGTCAGTAAAATGTTTTCTTTTGAAACCGTAACTGCCTCTGCTCCTCCTTATTGATAGCAGCAAACTAGCTGGGTGGCAGGATTTACTATAGAAAAAGGGGGTCTTTGGCTGATTACTCTGCCTGTTAGAATTCCCCTTTTCCAACACACAGCACCATATGTGATGTCTGTGAAAATAATGCCATGGGAGATGGAATCTGTCTAGCCTGTGAAGCAAAGATACGCTTGACTATCCCATTTCAAATTTTGATCTAATTCTGCAATATTATTTGTGTGTAGTTCTGTTGGCCCTAGTGGGCTTTTTGAAAGTGTCTCTTCAGGGTAATCTGCAAGCTTCCATATACATACAATTTATATGTATACAATTTATGCCAGCAACGTGCAACTGACAGCTGGAAGTGAAATATGTTTGCACTAAGCTCCTGCGCTACAGCATTGGAGGTGGTGTCCAGCCTTGTGTAGGCAGCCTGGGCTGCTCTCTCATGGAGATGGTGCATTTTGGATTCACTGTCCATTCCTCACTTTGAGCCAAACTCTTCTTTCAATAATTGCCAGACATTTTTTATCATGTTTGACACCATGCAGTATTTCCTTCTAGATCAAGAACCAGCAGAGGAGACAAGCTGACTGGAAACAACTCTTTTCATTTTACAGAGTACAACAAACCAACAAACTTATCAACAGCTTCTAACACTGTGCTGAGCGCCCTCCCAGCTTCCAGTTTTATGAGATGAGTCTCTTACTAGAGGCCCTCTGGGATTTAGCCTTCGTGATTCCTAAACTGTGAAGTGTTCGGTTGTTGGCGGTATAGGACTCCTAAAAGCGTGTGTGTGTGTGTGTGTGTGTGTGTGTGTGTGTGTGTGTGTGTGTGTGTGTGTGTGTGTGTGTGTGTGTGTCACCTGGAAAGCCAGGGAGATTTCTGATCAATCAGATGGAGCATTCCTTCCTTACCAACCATAAGGCACATGAACATAGCAAGGATTCAGTTCTCACATTTATTTTGACATAGTCACGGAACCATGGGGTAAGTTTTCTTTCTGCTCTTTGTTGCGTGCAAACATTTCCTCTGAATGCATCTTTCCACCATCAACTCATACATAGCACATCTTGGAGAATGAACTGAAATTGCTCAGGATACTGTAAATATTTTTCACCATGTTGTGGCATAGTCTTATGGAAAAGATAATCAATTCCAAGGTAAAACAATATTGGTCAGGAAATGTAATTCCTTTTGTAGTTTATTTCTGACACCTCCATATCTGTTCAAATCATGTAGAACAGGAGTCCCCGAACTTTCCGCTATTGGGGCCACACCACTCAGTCTATGTATACTGTATATACATTTTCTACATAACTCTAGGAGTTGTCATATTAGGAGAAAAATACTTGCAAAACATTCGCAGCTGTGGAGCTCAGCTGGGTTCTCAGCGAGAGCAACTCAGCCCTGCAACCATTTCATCCAGCAGGAGTAAGGAGGTGGTGCATGGTAGTAGGGAGAGGTGCGGGAGAAGAGGAAGGTGTGAGAAGGGTCGCATTTGATTATCATGTCACAGGGCTCAATGCGCCAGTCAAAATGTGCTGGTGGCCAGATGCAGCCTGTGCACCATTGTTTAGGGACTCACTCCTTATGTGGAGTTTTTGTAAGGCAGCAAATGCAACACCTGCAGCCCCTGAACTGCATGGATGGGAAGTGATTCACACTGGAGTTTTGTGACTTTCGCCCCAATCCTACGCTTACCTTACTCGGGCAGAGCCACATGCTCCGCCCACGTGTGCTGTCGCAAATGTGCTGTAAAGGACGTTGCAACAGCCGCAGCGTGCCTCCGGGAGGCGCCAGCAGAAAGGCCAGAGCCTTCCCATTGGTGTGAGCGGACAGAGCAACACCTGCCAGAGCCAGTGAGTCCAGAGTAGGGGTGGGGGGGAGGACAGAACAGGGTGGGTAGGGGCAAAACTAGGCAGGGAAGGGGCATAGCAGGGGACGGAGAGACTGCGGGAGGGGGTGGATCTGTTGCGGAAGGCACACAATGAATCCTAACCCCTGCCCCCTTTCTCTCCTCAGACGTACACAAGTGCAAGTCTGAGAAGACCTATTGCGGGTCGTGAGGCTTACATGGGGGTAAGGGGATTTAAAATCCCCATTCCCTGCTGAAGCCTCCTGGCCTCTCCCCCCCCCCCCCAGGATGCAGCTGCTCCAGTGGGGTGGTGGATAGGATTGGGCTGTGAGCTTCATAGATTCTCACATGTATTATATGAGTCCTGCTGAAGCTCACTAGATCTGACAGTGGACAGCTGCCCAATGCTTGGAAAACCCACAGGAAGGGCACAAAGGCAACAGCTTGCCCCTCTTGGTACCTCCCCATCTGGCATTCAGTTGCTTTCCAGTGTTTCTGTGCTGCTTCTCAGCAGTCTTATTTAGATATCATGGCTAATAGCCATAGGTAGACCTCTTCTCTATGAATTTGTCCAACCCCCTGTTAAAACCATCCGCTACCATCACCACGTTTTGTGATAGCAAATTCCACAAGCTCTTTGTCCATGAGGACTTTTGTAACAAACAACTACCATATTTCTTTGAGTTTAAGGCGCCATAAATTCTAAGATGCATCTTTACTTTCAGTACCACCAGCAGGGGAAAAAAAAAATCCATCGATTGTAAGACTCACCTCCCTTCATTGAATCTACCCGCTCAGCACCAACTCTCCCCAGCATGTCTCCTGCAGCTGAGGATGACTGAGTGCACTGCCTTTGCATTGCATTTCTGGCCCCGCCAGAAAGTGCCACTTCCTTCGTTACCTGGGCTTGGGGGAGCTTCAGGGAGGCCTGCGCAACCTTCTGCAGGCCTCCCTGATCTTCAGTTCAGCGAAAACCAGTGATTTTTGGGCATCTCTGGTTTTCGCGAAAACTGGAAATGGCTGAATATCACCTTTTTTTCCGAACTGAAGATCGGGGAGGCCTGCAGAGGGTTGCGCAGGTCTCCCTGAAGCTCCCCCAAGCCCCAGTAAGTAAGAAGATAGCATTTTGGGGTGCTTTTTGGAGATCTTCGATTCTAAGACGCACCCCATTTTTTGAAATGCTTAATTGGGAAAAAACATGCGTCTTAGAATTGAAGAAATACAGTACTATCAGATCTGTCACTTTTTGTGTGTCTACAACTTGTTCCCATGGAGACATGGGCTGAAGACATGTGTGTTCACCTGAGAGATGCATGTTGAGGCAACCTGCATCGCTGGTCGCAGTGCACACACCAAACTAATTCTAAATGCTATGTTTTATTGAGGAGATTGAGTATAAATGGGAAAATAGCACAAGAATTGAAAACTGCTAATGATTAAATAAGGCTCAGCAAGTTGTGCCATGCTTGGGCAGGCATGGGAAAGAGTTAATTAGTAGAACTGCCATGGGGTGAGGAGAGCAAGGGTAGGCAGACTGCCAGGGAACTGCAAGAATGGCGGGGGGGGGGGAGTGTGCAGGAGAGACTTCCTGCACTCAAATGTGTAAGCTGGGTCTCCTGGTGGCAGGAGAACCTAAAAGATGATAAATGATAGTGGCAATTCCAAATGCAATTTCAGCGGGGGGGGGGGATGTTGGTTCTGGAGGGTAAAGCAGTTGTCTCTCACACTCACATGTTTGCACATTTACACTCCCAGGGTGAGGCTCTCTCTTCAAAAGCTGTTTTACCTCAGGAGTGGGCAGATAGATTGGGGGCATTGACATCATGATGGAGACTAGAAAGAAGTCTGCCCTTAACATTATAAGGGGAACAGGTTTTCTCATGTGGGCCAAACCTGCCTGCCTGGCAACACCATTATGCAAAACCATCTCCTCACCCTGGGTGGGGAAGGTGCCTTTTTAAGAACATTCCAAAACGTTCCTTGTGGGCCCGTCAGCTGCCATCAAGGGGTGGTTGTGGCAGTTGTTGCCCCTGTTGAGAGGAATGCCAGGGCAAACAGGACACGTGTTATCATGTACATCCCATCAAAATGTGTCACCTCTGCCTTTTCCTCTTAGGGATGCTGGCAGGCTCCATTTTAGGAATCCTGCCATTTTTAACCATTTGCACACTCAGAGAGCACCAGTTTGGGGAAATGGTGACAAACGTTCGTTGGAGGCAACAGACTGCAGTGGTGGTTAAATTGCCTCTTTCATCCAGTTTACAGAACCTTCCTTATTGCAGAATTCAGGTTCTCTTCTCACAGCTCTGGTTTTATGCTTTCACTGAGGGATTGAATCTGGTCTAAATTGTATACTGAAACATCTGGCAGGTCCTTATCGCTTGCTCAGTGGGAAACAGTATGAAGAATCAGTGTGGTGTGGTGGACGGATGGCATACTTGGGGAGATTTGAACTAGCGTGATTCAAATTCCCACTCAGCTACTGGGTGACTTTGGGGCAGTCACCATCTCTCAGCCTCAGAAATAAATTGTGAGGAAAAAAATGGCATCAAGCTCCATGTATGCTACCCTGAACTCCTTGGAGGAGGGCTGTTATACAAATGTAATACCGTATTGGTCTGAGTATAAGACTCACTTTTTTCTCCTAATTTAAGTTTTTAAACTAGGGGTGCGTCTTACAATCAGGCTGTTGCAATAATGCCAGTGATTTAATTTAAAAAAATTAATAGCACCAAACTTTAAGGGTGCGTCTTATAATCAGGTGTGTCTTATACTCGGGACAATACGGTTAATTAAATTAATTGAGCTTAGCCTGTGAAACTCTGTTCCATGATCCCATTCAGAGATTAGGTGACCGAAAGTAAGGCCTTTTTCTGTATTGACACCCAAATTGTGGAATCCCCAGAAACATTTGCCTGGCGCCTACTCCTCTATCATTTAGGTGCCAGGGGAAGATTTATTTCCTTGATCAAGAATGCCTTGAACTTTTTTGTTGTTGTTGCTGGTTTTGTTTTACTTGTTTTGCGAATGGGTTGTATTTTTACATATGTTTGTTTCTTTGCCACTTTTGCCCATAACACACCTGTGACAATGGATGTACTTTGGCTCCGCAGGTGACTTATACATTGGAGGAGTGGCGAAAGAGACCTACAAATCCTTGCCCAAGCTGGTCCATGCAAAGGAAGGGTTTCAAGGCTGCCTGGCCTCAGTGGATCTCAATGGGCGCCTCCCAGATCTGATCTCGGATGCTTTGTTTTGCAACGGGCAGATAGAACGAGGATGTGAAGGTACGCAGCAGTACTTTTGTAATCTTGTCACAAGCTCTTCTAATGTAAAGTAAATATCCCGATACCTCATCATGGGGGTGCTGTACCATCTCCCCTGCTGTGTTCTGTTTATTTGCACGCCGGTGATGACAGTTTCCTATCTTACCCGCTGTCATCAATTTGTGCCGTGCCACAGTTGTAAGCTGGACTTGTTTTACATTATTAATGAAGGCGGATGCCATTGAGGGAGAAATGTACATTGATGGCACAAAGCGCAAATTGAACCTGAGAACATTAAGTTATCTTCTCAAATATAATCAGCAGAGTCTGTTCTTTGCCAGCGACAAGCCAATTTGCATGTCTTCGTTTTGTTTGTGCTGTATTCTAATTAATTGTTGTGATAATTAGCTCCCGTGCAGCACTTTATATCATCACCGTGCTTAGATGATAGTTAGTGTATAAATTAGCTAATTGAATTGAGATGCACATTTTTAGCACAGGGTTGTGTGCCGAGGAGAAGCTACAGCACTTGTTAGACTAGGTTCAGGCGGTTTATGGTTGGTTCGTATTATTGCTGTATTCCAATCCTGAGCAACTTGTCACCCATCAAGCTA
Source organism: Plestiodon gilberti rubricaudatus (assembly GCA_026170595.1). Taxonomy (NCBI): domain Eukaryota; kingdom Metazoa; phylum Chordata; class Lepidosauria; order Squamata; family Scincidae; genus Plestiodon; species Plestiodon gilberti. Next base: position 12,454,934 of record JANXHW010000001.1, read on the forward strand.
ACCTCATCCCACCAGTCACATGTGGTGGCCCACTTGGGAGTCAACAAAGCTCCTTCTTATGGCTACCTGCTTGGGACTGCAGAACATGAAGGTTATCAAGCACTTGGCAAACCACAATGAATAGCTGTGGGCTGTGGTCAGCTTGGTGGGTTGGCGATTCTTCAAGCTTGTTGTAGTCACTGTAACAATAATGGTCAAAGGTTCAAAGCATTACACTTTGACCTTAACACATATTATGCAGAAGTCAGTTCTACGGATTACAAGTGGATTACATGGATGCATGTATGAATACATGGATTACATGTATGAACCAATGCCGGAAGTGGTGTGTGTGAATTTTTCCACACATCTCCTTTTCCTGGCATGCACATTAATGTGCACCACTCAAAGTGGCTGATTCACCCAGCTTCATGGACACCCGATTTTGGCCTGCTTGGACTGACAACTTGCTCTTCATAGCCTCAGAACCTGACCACTGCTTTGCTGAGACACGATGATGAGATTATTTTATTTTCAGTGGGCTGGCAGCTCCTGTGAATGGAACATGCACCCCTCCCCCCTTTTAACATACTGTTTATTGAGTTTTCCAAATGTCAAGGTGCATAACATTCAAGATAAACTAACAGGTCAATAAAAATAAAATCATCAGAACACTGAAATGCATTTGTATTGGTTTGGTTTTCATTCTTTCTCACCAGGAGATCCTAAGTGCTTAAATGGCTCCCCAGGCCAGATGGCCACTCCCAGTTCCTGTATACCCTGTATACCCCTTGGGCTTGTATTCTCTTCACATTCTGCTCTTTATCAACACTTATGTTGCAAGTCTGAGTACGGTACTTTGTAATCATGTAGAATGCCTTTCCCGCTGACACTTGCTTTTAGGGGCTCCCTAGACCCCAATGTCTTCCCTCATGCTTTTTTTGTTTTGTTTCCCAGAACTTAAGAGAAAGCCAACTTGATTGTCAGCAGGCAATATTCCAACTCCCTCCCTGGCTCTGGAATGGGGCATGTGGTCCCCCCCCCCCCTCACTTAGGCATGCCCAGAACACTGACATTCATTTCAATAAACTGAAGCAAGAGCAGGCAGCAGATACTTGCCCTTTGGGGGGACATTTGACCGCGTTTGGTGTGTGCATGCAAAGTTTGACCTGACCCTCATTTATCTGCACTTCTACAGAACATCCATTTAAGCCCTGCCTGAACCGAGTCTGTGTGAATGTCGTAAGTGCCTTCACATCAAACTGTGTATACTCCAGAAAGAAAATATAGAGAAGAAGAACGATCTTTAAGAAATAGTTCTGTAGTGTACACAAGATGACACAAAGACATCAACATTCAAGGCTGACTAAAAACCGCAAGAGTTTATCTTTAGATAGACAAATCTGATAGTCTTGCTAGTTCTGAACCCTTATTTAGCACCAGTGGTGTTGTTAAGAACTGTGTACTGTGCAGTAATTGGATAGGGACCTCTTCAAAAGGACTCCTTAGGCTTGTACATCTTGTGACACATCAAGTCAAATGGAGCCCATCAACTATGTGCGCCTTGATGGGCTCAATAAACCACCTGGTTTTGATGGCAAAACCAGGAAAATTGTCAGACACTCAACAAGTGGACTATATTCAGCTTGTTGGGTCACAAGGTGTCTCACAAGATCACAGTCTACCTTAGATGGCATCTATCCATATAACTGCCTGCAAGGCCTTCATATGATCAGATACCAGTGAACACTTCCAAGGAATTTTACCTGGAGAAAAACTATAGATTAGTTCTGTTCAAACAGTTCAGCTCTAAGAAAACCAAAATCAACTCATTCTTGGAAGTGTTCCCCCCCCCTTACAGTAGATGTTCGTTTATACTTCTTCATTTGTTGCTTTTCTGTTTGAACTTTTAAATCCTTGTGACTTATGTTCTAATTTTATTCTGATGATTAACATTGAATAGCAAAAGTGTAAATAAATGCATGAATGTATAACATCTAAACACCTAAAATTATTTTCCCCCACTTTATTTTGTAAAGTATCTGAATAACAGGTTCTAATGCAGGTGGGAAAGTGGACAGAGGGTGGTGTATATACAGTATAGTACTCTTAATGATGAAATATTTGCATTCAAATACCCAGTGGCCAATTAGATGTAATGTCCGAATTCTCAACGACCTCCAGTTCTACCAGTACAAAATGGAGCAGTCTTACAGCACAATCCACCGCTGTTTTGCTGCCGGGCCAGAGGTCTACTTGGGAAAGGGGACGTTTGTCCCCTTCCCCAGATGTAAACTGGGGCAGGTCCAATCGGCCTCCTTGGATTTCCACCAGCTAAATAGCTGGTGGAAGTCGGAGGAGACTGTGTAACGACCTAGCCGCCTGGTGGGGACAGGGATATGGCCGAGGCCATCCCCCGCCCCCTCCCGGGCCGGCTAGGCCAATGCCCCCCCTCCCTTGCCCACCGAACTGCCCTCGCTGGATCCCAGCTTATCTCATCTGGCGGTCGCAGGGGCGCTCCAGCAACGGAGCAAGGAAGGCCGGCCTCCTTTGCTCCAGAGTAGTCGTGAACGTGCTTTACGGCACATTTGCGATTGCTTCCGGCGACAGAATGCTCGTTACGTCGTCGGCGCAATCCACAGGATTGTGCAGTTCGAGTTAAAAATGTTTCCCAGGTTCACTGGTAATTTATTCTTAGGATTACAAGTTAAAAACTGTCCCAACGTTTCACTGGGTCATATCCCCAGCATCTTCAGGGGTACCAAGACGTACCGAGAATGGAGCAGTGTCCATTGACCTAAATAATCAGGCCAATTTGTACACCCAAATTGGAATGTTGAGAATAGGGTGTAATTGGAGCTATGATGAGTTTGGCATGTGCCCAAAATGGTTGTGTGATTCTTTCTCTCAGATCCATTTAACACCCACTTTCAACACACTTTTTGGGGTGTGTGAAATGACCATCCCCCATAAACCTAGTAGCAGAAATGACTGAAGTAATCACTTGAACATGGTGATGAAAGTGGGTTGAATTGCATGTGATTTTTTTACAGCCCAGTCCTAACTGGGCTTTACATCAGTGGAACCAGTGGTTCTGCTATTGTAAATGGTTTTACAGCGGTGCGCTGTGCACACTGCCAGCAGCATTCCAGAACTGCTGCCGCAGCAGAAGTGCAGGTAAACCAGCATGGGGGGGGCGGTGAGAGGAATGGGCGTGGAGGGGGAGAAACGGGCGATTGTCTGGGTGGGGAAGGGGTGGGCAGGAGGCAGAACAGTGGTAGAAATGGATAGTTTCTAGCAGCACTCGCACGCACCAGTATCCCGTACTCCTTCCCTCTTCCTTATTCCCCTTTATTCTGTGTCAGCAAAATAGCTGGTGCAGATCCAAGGAGACCCCAGGCTTACCCCAAGGTGAGACCCCAGGCCCAAGTTATCTTACCTTGAGGAAGCCTCAAAGTGCCCCCCCCACTGGATGCAGCACATGCTTCGCTGGTGTGACTGCATGGGCGGGGGCGGGGGTAGTTAGGATTGGACTGTTCATTTATTTTGCTCTGGTGCTCTGACATGCTCTGACATCTGTAGTTTATTATGCATTTCAGATGTTTTCCCTGATTTTAGGCCACAACAATGTGTCAAAGTGTACACAATAGCAGTTGTGTTGCTAGCATCGGCCGGAGGGGGGGGCAGTGACCCATTTCGCGTCATCGCGCCCCCCATGCACTCCCAGAAGGCTTTATTTCAAGCCTTCCAGGATACAGAGCAGGCAGGAGGGCCCATAAAACGTGCCAATTTCGGCACATTTATGCTCCGTGGCTGCAAACAAAAAACCCTCTGGCTGAAAAAAGCAGCAGCCGCAGAGCAAGGAAATCCCGCCGCGACTCCTCCTCTCGAGAAGACCGCGGTTGTCACCCGGGGGGCATTGCATCCCCCCCATAGTGACGCCACTACACAATAGGGCAACTTCTGCCTTACCGTGCCACCATCACATCAAGACAAATGTCTGAATTGCACTTTGCTTTAATTGGCACCACCTTTTCTTCTCTCAAGGTTCAACAAGGTGGCGTATCTTATTGATGGTTACCTGAATATAACTTTGATTGACACTATGGAGCAGGATCCCAAGTGATATGTGGGGCATTTCACTGCATGAAACGAAGTTTCTAAAGGCCAGGTGGTTGCAAGCAGTAGAAATCTTAGCCCATGATACTGTGGCGTGCCGCATGGATTTTCCTGAGCACATGAACAATTTCTATGACAGTGCTGGGGAAGGGGCAACGGTGGGGAGGCTATTGCCTTCGCATCCTGCTGGTGGACATCCCAGAAGCATAACTCATCACCTTGGGAATCAGGATGCTGGTCTATGTGGTTCTTTCGTCTGATCCAGTGGACTCTTCTTATACTAGATGTTCCTGAAGGCTTCTGTCACTGGCGTGGAATGGGAAGATCCGATAGGCAAGTCGTGCTGAAGAGAATCACCCATCAGAAATAGCACACCATTTCTTCAAAATAATGTATGAACTAGCTTGCTGCATGTGTAGAGGGGTGCCAGTCCTTGGGCAGAAGCTGCCCACACACGGCTTTGGAGCCTGGCCTATGTACAGCTTCTAGACCCTCTTTCTGATGGCAGCCTCTTGTGCTACCAGTCATGCTACTTCTAAATCTCGGAAGAACATCACAAGTGACCTCCGAGACAGTGCAAGTTGACAGAAAGAGGTCAACATAAAAAACGCTGAGGGTACCTTAGTGTATTCATGCAGCAAAGCAACTCTTTGGATCCCAGCTGTAGTCATTATAATAATTTATAATAATAATAAATAAATAAATAAATAAATAAATAAATAAATAAATAAATAAATATGATTAATAGCGCAATCCTGTGTAAGGATACACGGCCAGCCTAAAGGGATGGCTGCTGTATCCTATGCCGTTCCCGGGCAGCCCTGGGAAGCCCGGGAGCACCTTGGGAGAAGGGAACATTTGTCCCCTTCCCCATGTGTGGGCAAAGCCATGTGTAGGAGGCCTATGGGCCTCCTCAGATGTATGCCAGCTCTGAAGCTGCCGTATACCCAGTGAGGCCGTGTAAGGCCGACCCGGACTGGGAAGGGGCTTAGGATATTGGCAGAGTGTGCCACCGATATCCCTGTCCTCTCCCAGCCCGGACTGGCCAATGCCCCCCCAGCTACCCCCGCCCGCCCTCCTCCCCGCCTCTGCGCCAACCGACCGGTGCAGGATGTACCTTCATCGGTGGCCATGGGGTCTGGAGGGCGGCGGAGTGAGGCTTCAGAGCAGCTTCTCAGTGTTTCTGAGTTTCTCTCTGACTCTCTAAGAACATAAGAAGAGCCTTGCTGGATCAGGCCAAAGACCCATCTAGTCCAGCTTCCTGTATCACACAGTGGCCCCACCAGATGCCTCAGGGAGCACAAGACAACAAGATAACCTGTTTCCCGTTGACACTCCCTTGCACCTGGCACAGAGAAAACCCACTTCTAAAACCAGGAGGTTGCTTATGGCTTGTAACCTGTGATGGTCTTTTCCTCCATGAATCTATCCAAACCCATTTTAAAGGCATCTAGGCCAGATCTCTGTCCCATCTTAACTGCTTGGCTGTCTGCTTCTTGGCATGGCTACCAACATTCCTGCAGAGACTGCCAGCCCTGAAATTACCTAGAATTGAGCGCTTGTGATAAATGATAAATGCCTCAAGACTGACAATTTCATTAAGAGAAAGGACATATGCATACTGGAACTTGGAATAGCTGTTGATTTGAAAGAATGAGACATTTGAACTCTGTTTTGACTTTGGCCCAGTGCATTCTGGGGATGGAGTACAAACTGTACCTGTGACTCAAGGGCAATATATGATTCTTGGTGTAAAAATCAGCCCTAATTCCATCCGTTCCTGCAGAAGGGCCTGGAGATGAGGACGATGGGAGAGGATAATGTGCTAATGACTGAATTGACTGTACCTGAACATGACAAATGGCTAGTCAGGATTAAACCATGCATTCACTTTGCTAATGCGTTTGCATCTATCCTGTGAAAATAAATGCTTTTAATTTTCTTTCATTACATGTCATCAGCTCAATTAACCATTATATTTGTAGTAAATGCTGGCAAATTACTGCATTCTCATTTTGGCTTGCCTGGAGATTTATGTCTATTAGCATTAATTTATTTGCATTACATGGAATTTCTTTTCCTCTTTCAGAGCGGCATGCACTTTTTTCTCTGAATGGTCTTTCTGCCTTTGCTGCCATTTCGATATTTGCTTACTAACATTTGATATATTTTGCTTTTTTGTTTATTTTGCTGGCAAAGTTGCATTGATGAAAGCTGATTTGCAAGGTAGATAGCCCTCGCGTGTACTGAACAAGACTGAAACCCATAATGTGCTTTGGGAACCATTAGCCATCTCTGCTCTGGCATGTGTCATTTTGCATCAGATTTCCCCTCTCTTCCCCTTAAATAATACGATGCAGCATCCTTTCCTCTTACAGGATATTCTGCATAAAGGCTTTCAGTCTTGTGTCTATTTGTATAGTGATTGCTCTAGTGCTTTGATCATGCCTTTTTCGTTAAGTTCGGTGTTTTTTTCTCCCCAGTAGTCTAGTTTATTATTCTCTAGAAATAGAATAGCTTTGTTTCTCACGTGTATGTCACTTTGGAGCATGCTGGTGCGTTAGTTAGTAGATTTTTCTCCCTTTACAACAAACTGCATGGGATGATTACAGCATGTGAAAAGATACTTGCCAACATTCCTGCTAATAAATCAATACAAAAATTTATGTATATACATTTACGCGTATATTTGAAAGAAAAAAAAATACCCACACAAACATCTCCTGACTGTCTACAGGCATAGCTTTTCATCAAATCTTGGCTTGGGTGGCAGTACTTTTTTTTTTCTAGCTTGCTTTTAATTTAATGTTGTTCTGTTTTTGTTTTGTTTTTTTTAAATTTTCCTTTCTGTTTTCCATGGTACCTGGCAAAAGCCATCATGTTGGAGAGGGAGAATCAAAGATGGTGCAAAGAAATTAGCAATGTTTACAACTGCTACCATCACCACCACTTTTGCTTGAGTTGACTCTCTGCTTCTGTTTGGTTTTTATTCTCTTTCTGAATGAACTCATATCTCCATGTCCTTCTGTGTTCCAAACCAAAGCCATATGCCTCTTCTTAAAAATAAGCAAAAAGTTTTGACCGATCCTGTTGTCTGTTCTTTGCCTCAGTTTGCCCTTTGAATTTGAGATGTTGGCAACTACCCTGTGTGATCCAATGGCAACTGCACTTGCTCTGAAAGACAAAAGGCCAAGTTCTTCTCTCTTTTTCTCTCTCTGTGCGTGTTCTTGTTAGGCCCCAGCACGACATGCCAAGAGGACTCATGTGCAAACCAAGGAGTGTGCTTGCAGCAATGGGATGGGTTCAGCTGTGACTGTAGCATGACCTCTTTCAGTGGAACACTGTGCAATGACCGTGAGTACATTAGAGACTGCGTCTCTCTTCTCTTTCTCTCAAAAAAAGTCTTAAGGGCTCTCTAGGGCAGCAGTAACGGAAGCAAGTGTCTGAAATGGTGCATTATTTTAATATTGTATAATTAATTGAACTGGCAAACTCTGCAAAAACTATTGGGCGGGGTGTGTGGAAACAGTCCATGTTGCTGTGTTCGTAGGAAGCACATGCCTGAAGCATTACATTAGAAACTGTGCTCCAGAATACAGGGGGAGACTTTGGAACGATGATACTGAAATTTCAGTGTAATGCACTCATTTGAATATCATCTTTGCACATAATGTTATATGTGTGTTTTTTCTCACTTTCTTTTTCCTGTGTTTTGTTTTGTTTTTTTTTTGGGGGGGGGAATCATTTCAGTTCTCATTTTCTTATATTGTAATTTTGTATCATGAAGGTTGTAATTACTGTGAAACAACTGACAACCATCATTACCTTCCTGTGTCATGCTGCTTTAGGTGACAAAATGCTCTGTCAAGTTTTTTTTTTTTTTTTTAAGAACTTACTGTTTTATTTCACTTAAATGTCATCTGAATAAATTCCGGTATCACATCAATCAGATAAAAAAGATAAACCTCAAGGATCAGAATCATGTTGGAAACATCTGGATCGACTCAATATGATGAACAGACTGAAGGAGGGGTACCTATCCACATAATGAAACTCCACTTGGTCATCCCTCTGGTGGGAGTGTGAAGCCTGGGAAGCAGTCATGGAACAGTTCCCCCCACACCTCACGTAGTCTTTCCCAGTGAAAACGCTAGTGATGACCCAAGTTGTCTATATGAGGAGCTGGTAGCTTTTTCCATGAACACATCTGCACTTATTCTAGCAGCTGTGATCATGAAAAGCATGAAGCCTTATCATATGTACAACTGAATCCTCATCTGTTTGGATAAACCTAGCAGTGTGAACTTGTTCAAATGTGTCCGTGAACGCTGGGTTGCATAATTTCTAGTTACCAACCTCTCTATTGTTTTTATTGTCTAGTCTTCCAGTTGCAGTTCAAATGCTCTCTCACTTAAAAAGGATGGCATAATAGCTTTTCCTAATGTTTAGCCCCATGTTGTCCTGAATGCAACTGCATTGGCCTTTTCATTTCTCCAAATTGCTCGGCTATCTTCCGACTTCACATCACACCATCAGTGCTTCTCCTTTTTATTGTACAGAGAAATCCAGCAATGTTGTCGTATTTAGTAACCTTGCAGATTTCTGACAGGACATTTCAAAGATGAGATGGTTGGTCTCACATAACACAAACTAGGTTTCACAAAGTTAAACCATGATTTGACTTAATTGAATTAAGACTATCTAATAAGCCATATTTTGTGAGGGGCCATGAGGTCAGGGTCTGAAACCACAGTTTGAAGGTAGTTTGGGCAAACCATGGTTGAGAATTACGTCTGAACTGATAAACCACAGTTTGGGATATTGCTCCAAACATGGAAGCCACTACTTTGGGGATTGTATCTGGGAATTCTCAGAGAGGGTGGAGGAAAAGGAACATTGTACTAACCATGGTTGGCCTGCCTTCTGGAACACAAATGGTGGTTTGGAGTCTAAACTATGGTTAGCACAGGATTACATCTGAATAGACCTGATATCGGCTTAGGGTTGTAGCATCCCTTTGGAGCTACAGGTTCAACCTCCTTACTAGAAAAGAAATATGTCACTAGAACAGAGGTTCTCAATATTGAGAACATGAAGCCGGCCACGTACCACCAGATATACCGGTAAGTGCTGATGATGTCATCGGCACTTCCAGGTTCACGGTCACGCCGTAGCTCGGCAGAGGCGTCGTTAGGGGGACCCCCAGGCAGCGGGGTGCCAGGCAGCGGGGGGTATACTTGCCTCCGGTTCCGTCACCCCCTCCGCCGCTTTTTTCATCATTTCGCGGCCATTCGCCACTTCACTAGCCGCCTGTTCAGCCCTTTCACCCACCCTGGCTACACATGGCCCTGAAAACAACCAAAAAAGCGCAGGGGGTGTTTTCGAGCTGCCATCGAATTTTGGCGGTGGCAGGCGAAAATGACATCACATCCCCGGGGCGGGGCTTGTGGCATCACATGGGGTTGACACATCAGTGGGGCCCCCCCATGGGGGTGTAGGAATGCCACTGGAACTCGGAAAGGCAAGGTAAGGCACAGGGGAGGGGAGGGCGGGAGTGCCGTTCCCTGCACTTAGAGCCTGCACGTTCGAGCTCTGCCAGCTCGGCAGAGCTTGAGCCTCAACTTTTCGGGCTCTGATGTGGTGCCACATGGCCAAGCTGGCAGCCCGCATACCACCAGACTGTGTGGTTCACATACCACCAGTGGTATGTGTATCACAGGTTGGGAACCTCTGCTCTAGAAGCATTTCAATATGAATGCTAAAACTATCCTGACTTGAATCTTATTGCGTCATTCCCAAAGAGGACCATACCTCAGTACTCTGGTTTTGAAGTTGCCAAACTGCTCACAAATCAGAACTGTGGTTTTTTTAAAAAAAAAATTGTTCTCTGCCCAGTCTTAAGATCTACCATCATTTTGGTTTTGCTTTGAGATTGAAAGTTGAAATCTTGTCTCCTTGCTACATGAGGTCCTTTGCTAAGGTGAACATGGGATTTTACATGCATTACCTGGTTTCTAATGCCATCTTTCTCTTTTCCATGAACACATGTGGCAGGCTTTGAACACCTGCTATGTGTTTGTAGCAGTGGAGAGCTACTGTATGTGCAGTAACCTAAACCTTGTTTATTACTTTGAAGATAAGCTCTGCTACAAATGAACAACAAAAACATGCAAATAGTCTGTGATTTCATATAAAAATCTTGACTTTGTATTCATGGATCACAAGAAAAGCTTTCTGCTGTCAGTTTTTTCTATCTACTTCTCAGTATCTTGCAGTTAGCATAGTTCATGAAACCTGCACAAATATCATGACTGTATTCAAGTTGATATTTTCACGGTATCAACCAAGGTGACCTCAATTCAGGTTTTACTTGGTGGCTCTCTCCTAGATTTTATACTATTTGGTCCATAATTTCCATTGCAAAGAGTTTAGACAAAAACAACAGATGTGAGCAATGGAAATTCATGGCTGGGATATCTGGACTGAGACTATAGGTCAGTCCTTGGTGAAGACTTGGCTCTTTCGAGAGCCTCTGGGATGTGTTGATTGCTATAGTTTCTCCGTCTTCTACTCGACCGTGTTGGTCTTTTACTGTTGTTGCAATGCTTTGATAAGGTTGTGCCTTTCTGCTGGACTGTTTTATTATCAGTGCTGTTTTGTATTTATGTTTTCTCTTCTACTATGATGAGTTTGTTCATTTATTATTTTTACTGTTGCTAGCTGCGTTGAGATCTTTGAAGGTATTAAAAAAATAATAACATGCATGCATGCAGCTGAAAGGTGGTTAACCTTTGATGACTGCAATGGTGGGCAGAGTGTCCTATTTCCTATTCTCTGACAGGGAAACTATGCAAGGATATTTTGGCCTCAGATGGCACAGAAGTTCCCTTTTCTCTTCTCTGATGATAAGATGCTTGTTGATGCAGCAGGGCTACAATCTTCAGGAGGTGAGATATGATGGAAGGTGTTATATTTTTCAGTACAAAGAAAACTGGTAGAAAAAAAGTGTTCTCAAAACTAGGATTATATAGGAAACTGCAAAAAGGACACTTAATCATTACTCTTACAAATGGTTGGCTGTTCCAGCTCTTCTGAGGAAAAAAAACCCTTTAGGAACATTGTAAGTATTAGTAACAGCAGGCTTTCCGTGTTTGGGCTGTTCTGGAGTTAGAGCAGCCTGTTTTTCGGTAAGAACAGGTTTGAAAATGATCCCGACCCAAAATTAGAGTCCCTATGTCAACTGCTCCTCTGTACTCTACAAGTCTTTCTATAAGTTTGTACAGTCCTTAAGTTTTCCATAGCAAAGTTCTGAGTGCAGTGTCTTATTTATGAAATTCTTTAATTACGACATGGAAAATAGCAAGCGTAACAACAGTGTTACTTACACTAAGACCAAATGTTATGTGCAGTTTTGTTATGTTTTGTCAGTGCTGCTCCTTACCGTAAAGACATTTAGGACCAAACTAGATGTGATATGGGAGATCCACAAAGTTGTATCTAATGGTAACTTGAATGAGTGGAAAGGCCCTTCTACCTATACAAGTGGCCTCTCTACTTTCACCAATGCCCCCCCTCTATATTTCATCCCACACTGTTCTGGAGGGTCCCCCTGTGCTCAAGAGAGGGTTTTTCTGGGGGAACAGGTGAATACAGTGAGAAAGCCCCATTGCATGAGTGGAGTTCTGCTTGCGCTACTTGGAATGCAGCCCAAGCCAACGCAAGCTGTGTGCATGGGAAAGGAGACTCAATCAGAACCATGGCACAGTGGGAAGAGTGATTAACTCTGAATTGCGCCCCCCCCCCCACGCACAAGGTTCTGTCCTATGGGTAAAAACATATAGCTATCATTTTTTGTTCCCCATGGACCAGGTAGCAACTTTGTGGGGATTTGAATTGGAACAATAGCATGGGGGAGTACCATGCCAGCCCCCCCCGGTCCCAATCCAACTCCCCTATCTCCACAGCTGCTATAGCATTTTAAAAGCTGCTCATGGATCTCTGCACAACGCATGCACTCTTGGCCGACGTTTATGTGCGTTGTGCCCTTTGTGAGTGGGCAATGTATGATCAGACTCTGCTCCCTTCTCTTGTTCTTCCGACCCATTTATTTTTTTAAGAATGACGAAAATCAATATTGCAGTTGGCAATATTGCAGCTGGCAGAACACGTGTTTGGACTTCACTTGCATAATTGCAGCTACAAAGCTCACCTGTTTCCCTTTCCCGTCCTGGTGAAGACATCTGAGAGAAAATTCTCCCCGTCAATGTGCCTGAAAGCGTAGTATGAGGCAGATCAACCACCAGTAGAAACTGTTCCATGTGACTGTGCCAATTTGCATAGCTATTTCTTGCTCTAATTGTGTGCCTCACATTGCGCAACTCCTTGTGCAAGGATTTGCATCAAGAAGTGTGATTTGTTTATTGTTTTGTGCACATAACTCCTGGATCATCTCCCCTTATTCCAAAATATCATTGCTGTGCCCTTTCGGTCCATATGCCAAAAGAATATAACGTGATTACTTGGATGTAGAATGTTTCGGATGCTCGTCACTGGTTTATGGCAGTCTTCTGAAGTCTTTCTTTTTTTGATCCCCCTATCATCCAGTTCACAGATGTGGAGAACAATCCACTGGGAGCCTCTTCTGCACAAGCTTCCTTGACATGAATTTTTCAATGCCAGGATTTATCCTGGGATATGTTAAGTAATATTAAAGAAAAGAACTTTGAATATGTATCAGAACATATTTCCTCTGTTACTGAGTTAACCATAAATAGCAAACGCGCATATGCGATGAGACGGGAAAGCTCTCTGGTCAGTGGACGTGACTTGCCAGCCCGCGGGGACCTCAGCAGCCCTCTTCTTAGGGATTATGTAGTTATGCAATTTGCATTCATTTTCCTTGATCTCTGATTGGAGTTTTAGTAATGAATGTTTGAATTATAGGATGACTCTATAATGACCCTTAATGTTCTTGAAGGACATTTGAAGGCGATGTGCATATAGTCCCGATGAGCTTTACGTAGAAGGATGATTTATGAGGTTTCATACTGGCAAGAATAGTTGTGCAGTAATTGTGGTGGTTTCTCAAGAGGCAGTAATTATGTAACTGGACTCATAAACTAGGCTCTGGGAGAACACTCTGTTGCATTAAATTCAAGCAAGAAAACAGAGTGACAAATGTTTTCTGACTTCCTCTGCAGGGAATCATAGGAATAATTATACTGGACTTTCAGTGCAATCCTGTGTAACTCTTGTACCAGTGTAACAGTAGATCCACCGGTGTAAGTGCACTTATGCCAGTGTAACTTGCCATACGCCGACGGACACAGGACGGACACCAGCGTAACCCCCCTCGGACACCACGCATGCGCAGTTCTGATGCAGGACAGATGTCAGCGCAACTCTGCCAGTGCAGGAGATGTTCTGGGGGTGTCCGAACGCCCCCGGAATGCCCCCTGCACCGGCAGAGTTGCACTGGCATCTGTACTGCGTCCAAACTGCGCATGTTCGGCGTCCGAGAGGGATTACGTCAGTATCCATCCTGCTTTCATCAAACTTGTTGGCTGTGTGCTCCCTGAGGCATCTGGTGGGGCCACTGTGTGATATAGGAAGCGGGACTAGATGGGCTTTTGGCCTGATCCAGCTGGGCTCTTCTTATGTTCTTATGTTCTTAAGTGCACTTACACCGGTGGATCTACTGTTACACTGGTGCAAGAGTTACATAGGATTGTGCTGTTTGGGTTTTATTGTAATTTACTTTTCTTTTATTGATGGTATAGTTAATCCTAACTCAAACCTTGAAAACCATGAAAGTAAAAGGTTAATTTAATGCATTCTCGTGATGTCCAAATGGACAGGTCTATGGGGATCTCCAGCTCCAATTGTGTGATCTGTATCTTAACATATCTTTTGAAGCAAACATTGAAAGAGCATGTGTGGAAATGATACACCTTAATACACATGGCCAAGGATTAAAAATAATTCTTCCTATTGAAATTGTAGGGTTTTTTTAAAGCACACCTGCTGAAATGTTGGATTCCCCATTTCAATTCCAATTTTTATTAGAAGTGATATATTGATGGCATATCAAATACACAACACTCACCATTCAAATTTCTGTTAAGACGTTTCATTTAGAAAAAAAATGCCACTTATTTTGTTTATATTTATTTATTAAAAATGTAGGCCATACATTAAAATAAAAATTCCAGCTGGCAAACAGTACAAACAGTTAAAAGAAGCCAAAAACATGTCTAAAAGATTGAGAATTTTCAAGTTTCCCAACTGAGCATTGACATGGGTACCATTACAGTGTACATGCTTCCTTTTATTCGTTTCAGAGTAAATTATAAACATTACGAGCTGGGCAGCCCAATCCTACCTAACTTTCCCTGCACCAATGCAGCAGTGCCTGTGCGGGCTATGCTACATCCTGCGGGGGAAAGTAGGAGGTGGGAGGTCTCCTTGACGTAAGGGGACATTTGTTCCCTTGCCCCAGGGAAAGCCCCAGCCCCTGCAACGGGTCTACTACTGTGTGGGACACACAGCATAGAATGACTATTCAGGGCATTCAGTCTTTGGGGACTTCCCTATATTTACCTTTAGCCATACAAAATGTAGCATTAAGTCTTTGCAACACAGCAAGAGGAATCAATCCGCAAATGTTTTGTATAAATATCATGTACAGGTTAGGACCCAATCCTATCCCATGTCACCAGCGGTGATGCAGCCACAACAAAACGGTGTGTGCTGCATCCTACGGTGTGAGTGTGACCTAAAGACAAACAGGAGGTAAGTAAAAATGGTAAAAATAGAAATAGTAAAATAGGTTTTTACTAACCTCCTCGTAAGTTCTAGGGCTGCCTATGGGTCTCTCATATGCCATCTATTTTGGTGGTGTATGTCCAAGGACGGAAAAGGGGTGAGGGAGGTTTTTGAAAGAGGGGATAAGATCTGGCATGCACCATTGCCACCAGACCCAGCCCTTCCCGCGTCCTCCCTGGTGCTGCATTGGTGGCACTGCACTGTGTGGGCCAGTCAAGGATAGGATTGGGCTGTAAGAGTTTGAGCCTTCCCTTGGCTAGAGTCTTGCTTTTGCCACAAACTCACCCAGTGGCCATCGGCAAGCCACTCTCAGCATCACTCTCCAGCTGCAATATGGGAATGAAAATACTTAACTTGCTACAAGGACTTCATTAAGATCGTACTTGTGAAGTGCTGTGCATGCTCAGAAAGTGCTATAGAAGCGTTGTTGTTGTTGTTATTGGTGGTGGTGGTGGTGGTGGTGGTGGTGGTCTTGGTGGTTCTGCCCTGAGTACATGTACACATCCCATGAATTATGATACCCTGCGCTGACAACAGCACTTCACCTATAGCTTCCTCATGCTTGAGAACTAGTGTTAAGTGTGTGCAGAGGCGAAACAAGGGTGGAGCGAAGGCAAGTAGTTTTGCAAGACTCCGTTACACTGGAGTCAGCGGCCCCTCCCCCTTGCTGTTGGAGCCATTCCAGCAGCAACAGGGGAGTGTCCTGCGTGTTGCCTTTGCTGCCAGAATGGCTCCAACAGCAAGGGGGAGGGGCCGCTGACTCCAGTGTAACGGAGTCTTGCAGAACTACTTGCCTTCGCTCCACCCTTGTTATGCCTCTGAGTGTGTGCATACCTGGTTTGTTTGCTGCATTACTCAGTCCTATGAATAAATCACTGCAGACGGAGACAGCAGCCATGAAATTAAAAGACGCTTACTCCTTGGAAGGAAAGCTATGGCAAACTTAGACAGCATAATAAAAAGCAGAGATATCACCATGCCAACAAAAGTTCGTATAGTCAGGGCGATGGTGTTCCCAGTAGCAATGTATGGTTGCGAGAGTTGGACCATAAGGAAGGCTGAGCGCCGAAGAATAGATGCTTTTGAACTGTGGTGCTGGAGAAGACTCCTGAGAGTCCCTTGGACTGCTAGGAGATCAAATCAGTCAATTCTAAATGAAATGAAACCTGACTGTTCCCTGGAAGGACAGGTACTAAGGCTGAAACTCAAATATTTTGGCCACCTAATGCGAAGAGAGGACTCTCTGGAGAAGACTCTGATGCTGGGAAAGATTGAAGGCAAAAGGAGAAGGGGAAGGCCAAGGATGAGATGGTTAGACAGCATCACCGATGCAACAAACATGAAAATGAGCGAACTCAGGAAGATAGTGGAGGACAGGAAGGCCTGGCGGGATATGGTTCATGGGATCACGAAGGGTCGGACACGACTTAACGACTGAACAACAACAACAACATGAATAAATAAGACTGAAGCACCCCTTTGTATGCTCTCAACTCTTTCCGCCATCACCTTGCAGTACACCTTTGCTTATAGCCCATTATTCCTCAACTTTTTGTTTGTGCTTTTCATCTTTTTTTTAGTCCTTTCACGGGCATGTTACAACTTGTCTTTATTAAATTTCATCGTACTGCATTCCAATGAATTCTGACACCATCACGATTACTCCGAATTCAAATCTCATTCTTACATCAGAATACATGAATGTTAAAAGCCATCACTTGCAAATTGTTGCAATTTTCTAGCTTGTCTTAGAAAGTATAAGCAAAACGATCTATACCACTTCCTTAAAATAATGAAAATAAAAATGTTAGCACTTGAAAAAAAACGGAATGAGAGAAAATGTCTCACTTAGCCAATGGGCAGCAGGCGTAAAAGTGAACGAACAGTTGCAGAGTCAGATCCATGCGGGGGGGGGGGTGCATCTCAGTGGAAGAACCCCTGCTTTGTAAGCCAGTTTCGGTCCTGGCATCTCCAGGAAGGGTTGAGCAAAATTCCAGCCTGAAACCTTGGAGAGTTACTGCCAGACTGTTGACAGTACTGAGCTAGATGAACTGCTGTGCCTCAGGAGAAGACAGTTTCCTGTGTTCCTATACAAGTGTCTGCAGAATCAAGAACAGGTATAGACAAGGACTTAGAGTGCCTGATGGTCATAGCAGGGGAGGCCCTTGTACTCTAGATCAGGGGTTCCCAACCCCTTCCTGGCCGAGTACTACCTCGTGTGCCCCTCTCCTTCTGAAAACCACCGGAAGTGACTGTTGATGACATCATCATCAGTTACTTCCGGGTTTTCAGAGGCCAGAAAATGCAGGGAGGAGGCTCTGGGCAGGTCCTTCTCAACGTTCCTGAGAGGCTCAGCCAAAAGCAGGAGCTTCTTGGGAGCAAAAATGCAGCACCAAAAGCGCTGCGTCGGAGTGCGGTTCCAGTGGGGTTCCAGTCCAGTGGTCCGCGTATCACCAGCAGTCGGCTGAAGTACCACAGGTGGTAATAGTACCACAGGTTGGGAACCCCTGTTCTAGATTCTTCAGTTAGCCTCACAATTGGCCTAGGTCGAAATGCATAATACAAAAAGAGGATCAGATAAATTGAGCAGGAATGCTTTCATCATGTGTGTTTTCTCATTACTTCTGCCTGATACTGGCTACCTTAGAGAATAGATGTACTCTTGGGTACAGGCAGTCCAGCTTCTTTGCTACAGTGGCCATCCAGATGCCTCCAGAGAGGGTCTATCAGTCTTGTCAAGCATCAGTTCTCCCCCTTCTCCCCCAGCAACTAGAATTCTGTGGTGAAACGGAAAGTTCTATTTACTTATTCTGGCTACTAGCCTCCAGTCAGAGGTGACCTCTGGTATGAGTCTGTCTGATGATTCCCTTTTAAAGCCGTCTAAACCAGTGGCAACCACCACATTTTGAGTCACTGGTTTCCATACATTAATTATGCATCATGTGAAGAACTACTTTTTTTGTCTGTCCGGAATCTCTTTTCACTCAGTTTCATTGGAAAACATTGAGTGCTTGTATTGTGAGGAATGCATAGTTGAATAAGCCATGATCATGTCTCCCCTTATTTTTTTTTGTTCTAAACTAAAAAGTCGCAAATGTTTTACTCATATAGCATATTCTCCAATCCTTCATCATTTTGCTTGACGTTTCTTTCAGCTTCTCAAGATTTTTGATGTTGTGTTTGAGACGGGGTGACCAGAACTATAGGTAAAAGGTAAAGGTGACCCCTGACAATTAAGTCCAGTCGTGTCCGACTCTAGGGAGCGGTGCTCATCTCCGTTTCATAGCCAAAGAGCCAGCGTTGTCCGAAGACGCCTCCGTGGTCATGTGGCCGGCATGACTCAATACTGAGGCGCATGGAACGCTGTTACCGTCCCGCTGACGCGGTACCTATTAATCTACTTGCAATTTCTTGCTTTCGAACTGCTAGGTTGGCAGGAGCCGTCGCACGGAATCGAACTGCCGACCTTTCGATCGACAGCTCATGGTTCAGTAGTTTAACCCACTGCGCCACCCGCTGGCTATACTATGTTCCAAATATGGTGGCACCATATATTTTCATAGAGGGATTGTAAGACTGGCAATTTGATTCTCAATTTCTTCCTAATAATCCCTAGCATGGAATTTGCCTTTCTGTCTCCCACCGCACATTGGCCATCTGAATGCACCTCAGAGAGATGCAGTGTCATCTCTTTCTTGTCCTGAATGGCTTTTCTGCTCCTTACAGAATAAATAAATAACCCTTATTTCTTAAACTCTGCTCTATTTACTGCCTTCATAGAAATAAGCTCCATTGACACTTGATACCAATATCCTATTCCTCTTGATCCAAACCCTCACTGCTATTTGTCATTTCTTTGGGAATAAATAGTATGCTTCTTTGCATCACGCAGTCTATTTGCTGGCACTGTTCAGCCCTACATTTCTTTCCAGCTGAGAGAGAGAGAGAGAGAGAGAGAGAGAGAGAGAGAGAGAGAGAGAAGGCACATTTAATAGGCCTCCTTTTACAAATCCCTAAGGGAGAAAATATTCAGAGTGATAGTATCTCAGTAATTGAATGCACTACCAGGAATAACGGGGGGGGGGGGGATAACAGGGAGGAGTTTCGGCTTTGCTGGACCAGTAGCAGTGCATCAGATCAAATTCAGATAGTTCAGGTCTGAAATTGTAAATGATTTTAATTTCAGTGCAAACTCTCTCTCTCTCTCTCTCTCTCTCTCTCTCTCTCTCTCTCTCTCTCTCTCTCTCTCTCTCTCTCTCTCTCTCTCTCTCTCTGTGTATGTATGTATGTATGAAATTTTACATACAATCAACTGATGGAGAGGAGTTTTATAAAGCAAGCATCATTTAGTTCCTCCCCCCTATGATTGTACCCCAAAGCCGTTATCTTTTTCTCAGCCCTGACTGGCTACTGATACTGATGCTACTACAGATATTTAATTTCAGCTGCTTAATGCAGCTTTGCTGAGATGACTTCAAAGAAAACATTCCCTCTGTAACCTCGTCAGATACACGGGACGGAGGGATGATATTTTCAATGAAGATTAACCTTTTCCTGTAGAAGGTGCAGTATGTCAGACAACAGTGGGGAGGAGGAGACTGAATGCTTGCGCAGATGCTTGTAGTATGAATGCACAGCAGTGTGTTGACCTAATCTGTATATAGCCTTGCATACTTAGGTCTGTTAATCTAAATTCTTATGAGCTGATTTAATCATTGGATAAAACTAACAGTCCAATCCTATATCCGTGCAATACACTGGCTGGCAGATCTTGCCGTCTGCCATCTTATTGAGCAGGCTACCTTAACTGCAGCCACTCCGACACCCTATTGCCCGCTGCCAATGGCACACATCCGGTAAGCGCTATGCTGGCAGCGGAAGGCTGCAGACTGGCCTTCGGTGCAGGAGCAGATTGGGGCAGGGATCGGGCCAGGCCTGGGGCAGATTGGGTGCAAGTTGCGGGTGAATCTCAGTGGCAGTGACCTCCTAGGCATGACACACACACACCCCTTCAGCCTAACAGATCTGTACCTGCAAAATAGCTGTTGTAGATCTGAGTAGGCCTTAGGAGACCAGGGAGCTGCAGACGTGGTAAGTAAACGTTTTCTTTACTGGCTGGTCTTGTCTCCAGCTGGCCCACGGGATGCAGCAGACACTGCATCAGCATCCCTGCACTGTGCAGGTTGGCCCTGGAAAGGAATGGGCTGTAAGAAAGAAATCTTGATAGCCTTCCCCCATGCACTTTAGAATAAATTCAACATGCTGCAGTGAATATGTCAAGGAATAATTAGCAGAGATTGCAATTGGGGGGGGGATTACTGCCCGCACTGTTTTTACATTGCATATGATTATTTGTCAAGAGCAACTGGGGTGTCTCCATGCTGGTCCCTACTTTGCATTCCCATAGCTGGGGGTTAACTGAGACACATGTTCATAAGATAGGGAGAACCCTACACAGAGACATTGACATGGGAAGAATGCTAGTGCTGAATCTTTAGGAGAGGGACTGAAGCTTAGTGACAGAGTGCATACTTGGCATGAAGAAGGTCCCAGATTCAATCCTTGATATCTCCAGGTAGGGCTGGAAAAGACCTCTAGAATGTCATGGCCCAATCCTATGTAGCAACTCTGCTGCCGGAACTAGCATTCCAACAGCAGAGTGCACTTTACAGCATCACAGATGCGGGTCTGGAAGCGCATACAGTATAGCCCAGCATTTCCAGGCTGCCACCACAAACGACAGCAGTCAGGAGAAGCCCAGCTGACTTTGGTAAGTCGGAGGAACAGGCAGAACAAGATGGGGACTGGGAGGATTGGGGGGAGGAACGGGGGCATGTCAGAGGCAGGAGGGGGTGTGAGCAATTTGCACCAGGTGCTATGCCCTCCAGAGCCTCCTGACACACCACCTTTGTCTGCTCGGACTTGCACCAGCTCTATAGCTTGCGCAGGTCCGAGGAGACCCATTGGAGATCGAGGGGCTTACAAATGGGGGAGGGAAAATATTTTCCCTTACTTCTCCAAGTCTCCCGATTGCACCACCACCACGATAGCATGGTGTATGTTTTTTGAACAACTCTGTATATCAACTCAGTGAGAAAGACACAGAGGAGTGGTGTCCAGGGCCTGACCCACCACAAGGCTGGCTGAAGGATCCGCCACACCCCACCCCATGTTCCACACCCCACATTGACCTCAGCCCCCTCTTTCCAGCCAGCCACTTCAGTCAGCTCTCTGATCCTCTTCTCACTTGTTGAGAGAGGACAAGTATCTGCCTTCATTTGAGTGGTTGTTGTTGTTGTTCTTGTTCAGTCGTTAAGTCGTGTCCGACCCTTCGTGATCCCATGAACCACATCCCGCCAGGCCTTCCTGTCCTCCACTATCTTCCTGAGTTCGCTCATTTTCATGTTCGTTGCATCGGTGATGCTGTCTAACCATCTTATCCTTTGCCTTCCCTTTCTCCTTTTGCCTTCAGTCTTTCCCAGCATCAGAGTCTTCTCCAGAGAGTCCTCTCTTCGCATTAGGTGGCCAAAATATTTGAGCTTCAGCCTCAGTACCTGTCCTTCCAGGGAACAGTCAGGGTTGATTTCATTTAGGATTGACTTTAAATCAAACCAGTAGTCCTGCACTTCTGCAATTGACGAAACTGCACAAAGAATGTGGTAAGCAGCTGTGTTTGTTTCTTTTTGGCAGTTGTGTAGAGGCAGTGGACCCAAGGCGGCATCGGGTGGCGTTCTGGGTTTCACTGTCACTGCTTCAGAATCTCATTTTCCATTCCAAGATGTAGAAGAACTTCTGAAAGAATTCATGTTCAATTTATATTGCATTTGAACATGATGTGCTAGGAAAAGTTGTATTCTGAACCAAGTGATTACAGGTTTCAGCAATATTACAAATTTGAACAGTGAGCAGCGATGCCTCTACAGCTCCACTAAGGCCTTGAAAAGCTGTTGTCCGTACAGTGAGAAGCTCTCTCACTGTAAGAAGTTAAGCTCTCTCTTAAATCTATAGAAATAGCTGTCCTACCCCCAAAACATGCACACATGCATACAAGAGGTCCCCCCCCTGCTTAATGATGGGGATTCATTTCCCAAACCCCATAGTTAAGCGGCCCCGTCGTTAAGCGACTCTTTCCCTACCTTTGCAAGCTTGGACGTTTGAGGCCTTTCCGGAGGCCTGTTCCAGGTCGTGCATCTCTCCAGAGATCTGTTCCTGTCCGCGGGCCTCAGAATGGCCTGCAGACGCCTCTGCTGTAAGGCACTTCTGGTTTTCAGAAGCAACTTCCGGTTTGCTTCCGAAAACCGGAAATGCCTTACAGAGGCCTCTATGGGCCATTCTCAGGTCCTGAGAGGCCTGCGGAGACCAGGAAAAGGCCTCAGGAGAGGCACGTGACCCGGAACAGGCCTCCGAAGAAGCCTCAAGCTTCCAAAGGTAGGGAAAGTGACCAACAATGAGCTGCATATGGGACCGCCCATCATATATCTGGGCGGTCGTTAGGCAGAGCATCCTTAAGAGTGGGACACCTCTCTCTCTCTCTCTCTCTCTCTCTCTCTCTCTCTCTCTCTCTCTCTCTCTGTGTGTGTGTGTGTGTGTGTGTGTGTGTGTGTGTGTGTGTGTGTGTGTGTGTTCGTTCTCCATTGGCAGCAGAAATATATTGATTGGTTTAATAGAAACCATATATAAATCCAAGGTTGGATTTCATGCCAGCCTGCTCATATTAGAAGCCTTGAATTCCCATCCCGGGTTCACCTAAGCTGACAGGTTAGTCTGTCTGGGCAGAGTTTTTGGCTTTCTGGGCCAGTTAAAAGTGACTGTGGTGAGAGGTCAGTCATTTGGAACACAAGAAGAAAATACCTAGCTTAGAGAGGGTGATCCCAGCAGACTTCTGTGCTTTAACATTCATTTGCTTTCCCCCTGCAAGACTCCATTATTTCGGTATGCAGCTACACATGGTTTAGTTCGCCGAGCTGGCAGGTAGCAGCCAGCCTGTAATTCTGGTCTTGATTGTCTTGCTGCCAAGGCACAAAGGGAAGCCATGGTAATCCACGCCAGCCCATCGTCGAGAGCCACTCTGTGTGCTTTTCACTCCAAATGTTCCCCATAAACCTTGTGGCAGTTCATAAAAAGATTAATCTTAAAGATAAATGCTTAAATTGCTGCAGAAAGTGTCATAAAAATAAATTAATCATAAACTGCACAGCCATCAAAGAGCTCTCTCTCTCTCTCTCTCTCTCTCTCTCTCTCTCACACACACACACACACACACACACACACACACACACACACACACACCACTCCTAATGTCCTTAATTGTCTTGTCTGTAATTAACCTTAAACTGCAACTCAAACATTTTTCTAAACGAACAAACAAAAAAGTGTGGACACAATTAGATGTCCCTAACCATGTGCAGAGGTCCTAACCTCATTTTATCTTCTGATACCAACACATCATTCGTAGCACGTTCACGGCTACTTTCTAGCAGGGAAGGCCGGCGGAACGGCCGGCCTCCCCTGCTCCAACAGCGGAGCTCCCGCCGGCCTCCCAACCCAGGTAAGACAGGATCCAGCGGGCGGATCGCCAGAGCTGGGAGGGTGGTCATTGGCCCCGGCGGCCCAGGAGGGGACAGCCTTTGGCCGTATCCTGACCCCCGTTGGGCGCCGGAGCCCTTACACGGCCTCCTCTACTTCCGCCAGCAAAATAGCTGGCGGAAATCCGAGGAGGCCGATAAGGCCTGGCTCCGGTTACACTCGGGGAAGGGAACGAGCATCCCCTTCCCCAAGTAGACCTTCCGCCCGGCAGCCACGCTGTCTGCTGGTGCACAGGATCCGGCGGGCGGCCATGGGCCGCCGGCCGGATCCTAGGTAGAATTGTGCTGATAGTCTATTTGTTTATGTTTGTTTATAAACCAATATGCCTGGTCTGTATGTATTCCATGATCTGAATTTAGCTATGAGTTACACTACACAGATTTTGGGGTGGGGGGGGGAGAGGACTTTCTAAAAGCTTTATTTTCTTGGCTCATATGCCTACTCCATGCCTACACAGTGAGCCTGGGGTGGTAAGAAGCAGACTGGAAGCAATTGCTTTGAGATTTTTTAAAAGGTAGGAAATCATTTCTTACTTTTCTGAATGCCACTCATCTGCAGGTAAATTAGAATTTTACAGCTTTAGGATTGCCAATTAGAGCCAATTGTAAACTGAATGGCATGCCTTGGCATTAAGATTCTTAGCAGGATCTCTCTCTTCCCTCCCCCTGCCCCAATTCCACTTCACTCCCTCCTTCATTCCCACACCAAGTAGAGATTGTTTCAAATGCCTACATCTAATTTAAGGAGCTCTGGGCACAGCAGAGAATTTGATGTTATCAAAAAGGGGGAAAAAGAAAGTTAATTGAAATACATACTTGAGGCCTCAAACAGGCACCTTGGTATTTGGGAGTAATGAGGAGCTTTTGATGAACAACTAGGTTTCAAGAGGGGTGGGAGAGTTCTTGAGGAAGTCGCAGAGGGGGGATTCCCGTGAGAGTGCCCTATGCAGTGGGAGTCCAATTGCACCATAGCTGTATACACAGCTTGGATGGAGGAGAGGATGACGAACCTTGCTGGCTTTGGACATTCTAAACAAGTTTGGGGGCATGAAGTGCAGCTCAACTGTGTTTCCCGTCCCTTTCTGCGTTCAGAGTTCCAAACCTGTTCTCAGAATACAGAGCTTCGAAATGGGATGTGAATATTGACATGTTGCCAATCCCACACAAATGTTGTGAACAGCGGGAAAGTCAGGGATACACTGATGATGCAAACTGGCCAGACAAGTAGAAAGGTGGGAGGAATGGAAGAGTGTTGTTGTTTTTTCCTGCTTCACATTACAGTCACATTGAAAATAAGTGTTGTGAGTCTTGGGGTTTGTAAAGTATGAACTTTAGAAACATCACTAAATTCTAGGGCCGAACCAAATGTTTTCAGCTAAGAACTTTTGCCTCAAAATTTGGGATGGGGCAAAGGGGGTGGGATCTCCATTTTCAAGGGCTGGGGGCAAAATGGGATTGAAACTCATTGACTGTACAACACTTTTTCCAGTGTCCGCTAGCTGGCAGCCATGGTTTTATTCAGAAGCCCCCCTGAGATAATGCTACATGATAACATAGCATTCCTTTGAGGAGGGCCTTCTGAGTAAAAAAAAGGTGGTGGCCATTTTTCGTTCCTGAGAAAGCCCAGCCAGAGTGATACTACAACATCAAGAAGTGTTACCGTATTGTCCCGAGTATAAGATGCACCTGATTATAAGACGCACCCTTAAAGTTTGGTGCTATTAAAAAATTTTAATTAAATCACTGGCATTATTGCAACAGCCTGATTATAAGATGCACCCCTAGTTTAAAAACTTAAATTAGGAGAAAAAAGTGAGTCTTATACTCAGACCAATACGGTATGTGTTACAAATGGCAGTAGCAACCAAGTTCTGCCCTCCCAACCTGAATTTTACTCACATCCCCCCAAATCCCTGAAATGCAATGCCCCCATTCTGCCACCTTTGAATGAGCCAACAATGTTGGGGTGGTCATTTCATCTGTTGTTGTTGTTCAGTCGTCAAGTCGTGTCCGACCCTTTGTGATCCCATGAACCATATCCCGCCAGGCCTTCCTGTCCTCCACTATCTTCCTGAGTTCGCTCATTTTCATGTTCGTTGCATCGGTGATGCTGTCTAACCATCTCATCCTTTGCCTTCCCCTTCTCCTTTTGCCTTCAATTTTTCCCAGCATCAGAGTCTTCTCCAGAGAGTCCTCTCTTCGCATTAGGTGGCCAAAATATTTGAGTTTCAGCCTTAGTACCTGCCCTTCCAGGGAACAGTCAGGGTTGATTTCATTTCGGATTGACTGATTTGATCTCCTAGCAGTCCAAGGGACTCTTAGGAGTCTTCTCCAGCACCACAGTTCGAAAGCATCTATTCTTCGGCGCTCAGCCTTCCTTATGGTCCAACTCTCGCAACCATACATTGCTACTGGGAACACCATCGCCCTGACTATACGAACTTTTGTTGACATGGTGATATCTCTGCTTTTTATTATGCTATCTAAATTTGCCATAGCTTTCCTTCCAAGGAGTAAGCGTCTTTTAATTTCATGGCTGCTGTCTCCGTCTGCAGTGATCTTCCGAGTTTCATCCGAGTTTCATCCGAGTCCTACACAATTCTTCTGTGTTTAGGAAGAGTGGCCCCAGTGAAATCTGTAGAATGCCCACTGTCCCATTTTCTGCCTGCTGCCACTGGTGTTTTTAGGTTCAATACTTTCCTCTAAAAAGACCACGACAGCTGACTCTCCCCAAGGCACAGCATCCATTTAACTTCTTGGTAAGATTTGTCAGGGCGATGGTGTTCCCAGTAGCAATGTATGGTTGCGAGAGCTGGACCATAAGGAAGGCTGAGCGCCGAAGAATAGATGCTTTTGAACTGTGGTGCTGGAGAAGACTCCTGAGAGTCCCTTGGACTGCTAGGAGATCAAATCAGTCAATCCTAAATGAAGTCAACCCTGACTGTTCCCTGGAAGGACAGGTACTAAGGCTGAAACTCAAATATTTTGGCCACCTAATGCGAAGAGAGGACTCTCTGGAGAAGACTCTGATGCTGGGAAAGACTGAAGGCAAAAGGAGAAGGGGAAGGCCAAGGATGAGATGGTTAGACAGCATCACCGATGCAACGAACATGAAAATGAGCGAACTCAGGAAGATAGTGGAGGATAGGAAGGCCTGGCGGGATATGGTTCATGGGATCACGAAGGGTCGGACACGACTTAACGACTGAACAACAACAAAGATTTGCCATTCAGTTGTGTCTGAGTTCTCTTTTCTTTGTGTGCAGATCTCAAGCCACCTCTGCCTCTGGAAGTTGTGTTACTAACAGCTGGTAGGCAAGTCCCAAGTCCTATAAAGGGGGTGGCGGGGGGGGGGAGGATGTTAACCACTAAATTAAAGATTGTTTGAGAGGCTTTATGTTCTTTTATCACATGATTAGAGTTTTATGGCATGCCGTTTGTACTCTTTCACTCTCTTTAAAATTCTGCGAGCTTTGTGCTTGGCAAAATAACTGCTCTTACAGTAAACTCGTTACTTTTATATAGTGTGCTTTAATGACATAAAATGGATGTCCCAGGGATAAAATTACACGCTTCATACTGCTCTGTCTGGTCTTGAGGATTTAAGCTCAGTAATCTTTCAAAAATTGATCATTAGTTGCCCATCTTTTATAATGCTTTAGTTGGCTAGAAATTTGAAAAAACAGCATAGAAAAAAGATCAAAGAGTGGGTGTGAGGCAGTAACACTTTTGGCAGCTTAGGGTTAGAGGTGAATATGCAGTGGCAAAAAGAAACCCCAAGATTCCATACAGATTATGTTTTGCACATGCACGCACACACATACAGTACAGCAAAATCCGTAATTTAACATTCCTCCAGGATTCAAAAGGATCGAAATGCAGATGGACTTTCATTAAGAAAATGTGATTCCTGTTTTATTTTGCAAAATGCTGGTTGGAATTTACAGTGGGCTGGATCACCAAAATTATTTGCTCTCTCTCTCTCTCTCTCTCTCTCTCTCTCTCTCTCTCTCTCTCTCTCTCTCTGTGTGTGTGTGTGTGTGTGTGTGTGTGTGTGTGTGTGTGAGAGAGAGAGAGAGAGAGAGAGAGAGAGAGAGAGAGTGTGCAAATACCAAGGATGAATCTCACTATGCAGTTTGCAAATAGTTGTTTTATTATTATTATTAACAGCAAATATTAGTTACTTGCTATAAACCTTAGCAACTTGTTTTCCAGGAGAGTCACACTGAGGAGGAGTCTAGAACCGCCCTAAGTCCCATGATCATCATAACCACTTTGCTGCTGCAAGGTGCACCTGGTGTTTTTCCGGGCAGGGTTAGCCCTGGGCCTTAGGGCCACATGGTGGTGCAGTGCACATCCAAGTCTTCATAACAAAAAGACCACCCCCATAATTTATGTTCAAGTTTGCCGTGCTACCCCCCCCCCCACACACACACACACACCATTCTGGACTCTTTATTCACTTGCTGTTTTAACTGACTGATGCTAGATCGTCCCTTTTTTATCCTTTATTTATTTATTTATTTATTTATTTATTTATTTATTTATTTATTTGCATTATTGTTACCCCCGCCTTTCTCCCCGAAGGGACTCAAGGCGGCTTACAACAACAAAAAAGGAAATACAATACAACAAATACAATACACAAGTCACATTTTAAAACAGTAAAAAACAGTTAACGAAATTAATAAAACAACATCTAACAATTAATGTAAAAAGATCATCATTACAATTAAAACAAGAGCATAAAAAGCAGCAGTGTCCCAGCTGTACCAGCAGGATGTTTAAAAAGGCAGACCTTTACATTCAGACCTAAGCTTCTGCTGCTGGTTTTTTGTTTGTTTGTTTGTTTGTTTGTTTGTTTGTTTCCTCTTCTTTCTTGTCATGGTAAACTGTGCATAATATTTACACCCACCTAAACATGAAGGAACTAATCATAATTGGAAGACGCTACCTTTGTTCCAGATTTGCCAGAATATATATTTGATGCGTTTTGATATGGCTCTGAATAATGGTGTGCAGACAATGAAGCAAGAAATGAACCGTTCCCAAACCAAACCATGTTTTCACAGATTAGGTTCTATTGATCGCGGTATAACTTGACAGTGGGCTAAAGAACAAAGCAATAGATAGACATCGGGAACCCCGACCTCGAGAGATGAAGGCAGAATTTTTGAGATCAGCAGTGTTTCTCTCTAGGAACCTGCTAGGAGGGAAGCAGAAAGCCAGAGGCACAGACATGGGCAGAGATGTGGGGTCACCACAAGGTGGCTTTTAACCTTTGCAATTTATGCTTAGTGACCCACAGCACAGTCAGTGGCATCCAACAGCTATATGCACATCAAAGGGATGTTTTATTTTTTGCTTTTAATATGCCTCTACTTCCTTTTCTTCAGCAACAGAACCAAGGGCAGTTTAGTAGCAAAATACCAGTGTTAATAGTGTGATAACCAACTGCAGATATACCCAGGTTATGCTGTAACAACAAGTGAATGGTAAGCATACATTATAGTTTTCTCAAACCATCTCAAGCTTTATTTTTTTAAAAAAGAAGAATTTGCAGCCTGATCCTAGATATGTTTACTCTGAAGTAAGGATGTGCAGACACACACACACACACACACACACACACACACACACACACACACACACCGGTGTAATATCACTTGTCTTCTAGAATCTTATTTAGCTTCCTTTGAAAATTCTCAGATATTTCTCATTGGGCGGAAGCCTGAAATTTGCTTTAAATGTCACTTTTTGGAAATGTCAGCCCTATTCAAAAGTATGCCTCGCTATCTTCAGTGGGGCTTCTTCTCAGGTGAGTGAACATAGAGTTGCAGTCTTAGTGATGTTTAGAAACAATCTCAGGTTTTCACGACTCGTCCATATAACAGAATTAAACACATTCATGATTTCCGGGAATTCCATTGTTTAATAAATAGCTAATAAAAACTGAAGCATAAAAGATGTAAAATGCCTGATGGTTCGCTACTCAAATCGGTAGCATCCTCAGAGCAAAACTCACAGAACAAACTCACCTTGTTCAGAGTTGTGGTCAAGTGTCAACCTGCCAGGAGGAGGAAAAGGAGACAGATGGCCAGTGAACTCCCTTCCCTCTGATCTGAGGCTGAACACATATGATTATTATAAATGATAGAAACTGGATCTCTGTATTATAAAATGTATGTCAGAGGATGAATCACTGACACAATCACTGACACAATCACTGACACAAAGATGCACAATCCAATTGTGTAATGTGGATTAGTGACCTGACCTTTTGAAAAAAATATTTTGTCATATCCAAAATAATGAAGAGTAATGAAAGGGAGACTTTTTCCCCCCAACTGTTCGGTGAAAATGAGCAGTCTAAACATTCCAGGCCACGTTACTGATTGCAAGTACAAAAATTGGTTTCTAGTTGTTACTCCAAAATGAATGAGATGATGTTGTGCATCATGTGATGTGACCTTCATTCAGTGAAGAAAGGGTAGTTTTGCAACTGATTCTGTACATATTAGGCCATTGATTGCCCATCGTTCAGTAATGTGAAGGTCAGCAAGTTAGAAGGGATATGAATGTGCAGTAACTTGATGCCCTGTCCTTTGTGACAGACCATTTACAGTGTAATTCTACGCAACGTTTCCTGTGTTCTAATTTCCTAGTATGTGTCTTTAGGATTGCAGCCTTCATCACTGATAAATGAGAGCACTTTTCAGACACCGGTGATGTATTTATGAGGTCAGAGCAGTGGTTTTCATTGAGCTCTGCAGAGCGCTGGCATCCCTCTCTGAAATCAGATTGCTCAATAATACTACTGATCTTCCCCTTTTAATGTACAACCTCCAAGTAGTGTTGGGTGTGTTCTGTAGCCCACTTTCAGTTTGCACAGCCTGGCAGCCTGGCTAGGGAAGTGTGTGTGCGTGCCCCAGAACCTTTGGCAACATACAGGGGTCCAGGGGCAGACACTCATTGTTTCCTCAGCTGGCAAAGTCAATGTGGGAAGAGTTCCCTCAAGGCAAAAAGTTTGAACCCAATTGCCCTGGAGTAAGTGGCTTGATGACTGCAGTCTGAAGTGGAACCAAAATTGAATTCATTAAATCTTGTGCGGTCATGTCTTAGCTTTTCCGTGTAGAGAGGTTTGAAATGTGATCAATGAAGTTCATTAGAGTCTCATGGAGAATATGAAAAAAGGAGCCCAGGATTCAAATTCCCCATCTCTCCCCCTCTCCCCCCCCTTCATTGCTTTCTTTGGCTGAGGCAAGACAAGAGCAATGGGGAAATACTCTCTGTTGCCTGTTGTGGTGATGATTGTAGCTAATAATTATCATGCAAAATAAATAAGGGCTTGGTATTTAATGTCAGTGCCTGAAAGTCAGCAAGGTATTAGCATGATTGAGTGAAGACAGCATCGCTACAAGGGATTTTGAATGTACAAACAATGATGTTGGCTCTGTTGCAGATTTTCTGAAATACAATCCTGCTTTAATATTATTTGGAAGGCATCCTGAATTTGTTGTGCCTTTTTCCTGCACACGTGTGGAAACTGGTTGCCGAGAGACGACAGAAAATAAAATGTGGGGTACTTTTACGAAAAAGTGCCAAAGCAGAAATGAGCACAGATGGAGCAAAATGCCACCAGTGGTCTCACAAAGCACAGGGAAGCTCTGGGACTGAGACAGCAGGATGCCTCAAATTCATCGCCCCATTTGCAGGCATTTGAGGAGGCCAGCATTTGGGGAAAGGTTTGAAGGGCTTACTGGGGTGGCAGCAGCAGTCCTCCCCGTTAACGGTTTTTTCCAAGGTCCAGTCCCAACCATGGAATTAGCCTCTATACCAGGGGTTCTCAACCTGTGGTATGGGTACCTGTAGGGGTACGCGGACCTCTTGCTGGGGGTACACCAAGCCCTGCCCCTTTATCTGCCCCATCTGCAGCTAATTAAGTGTTAATTAACATGGATTTTAAATTGTAATTATTTTCTGAGCCCTTCTGTCTCTCTGATTTTGGTTTTGGACTTATTTTTGTACTTTGGAAAATGTACTTTGGTGGGATGGGGGAGGGAGGAGCTGATTTTGGGAAGTGTGACTTGGAGAAAAAAAGAGACCCATGTCTGTCTGTCTGTCTGTCTGTCTGTCTGTCTGTCTGTCTCTCTCTCTCTCTCTCTCTCTCTCTCTCTCACACACACACACACACACACACACACATACACACACACACACACACACAGAGTTAAATAAGACATTTTTTCACATTTAAAATTGTTTTAGTACTTTTTATTTAATGATTAATTACCTAATTAATTAATTGATTAATCCAGTTAATTAGCAGGGGGTACTTCAGAAAATTGGACCATGATAGGAGGTGCCCGGGCCTCCAAATGTTGATAACCCCTGCTCTATACACATGGTGGGCTCACCTAAACATTATCTTAGCTATGTGTGAGCCACTCATAAAAAAGCAGCTCCCGTAGAGCTGGGATGATTTTAATGGCCCCCCTTAGTCACAAACCCAGGTTTACTCCCATGCAATGTGTGGAAATGTCCTCCAGATTATAATCATGAGATGGAAATATCCATATAGGAGCAGTTATAACCTGAGAACCTTTGTAGTGTGCAAGCTGGAAAACAATGAAACACATTATTAAACAGGTATGTTCATTGGAGAGCCAGGGTTGGCTACAACTTTAAATTAATAGTACATCCGGGGGGCATTTAAGCATTACCCCAGACATGTGGGAGTTTCTCTGAGTGGGAGCCTGGAAGAGCAATTGGGTTCAGCAGCTGTTAGAATGAAATCTGTTTTCTATTTCTTTCTGTACCATAATTCACCAAAGTAAATATTATTGCGCGCAGTTTGTGTTTGTAAATTGTGTCTCACACCTGTAATTTACAGCTTGCAAGCTGGGTTTTTTCCCTCCCTGTTTGAATTAGACAATGCATGCATAAAATTACAGTAAATAAACATGCAGTGTGTTGATCTGCCTGCAACTGAAAGTAGAGGAGCTACTCGTATGAGCAGCTGTCATCAGGAATAGCATTTGGGTACAAGAAACCAAATCTGGAGTGCCTGTTCTCTTGAGCCATCATAACTTCCGTCAGCAGATGGCGCTGAAGGCCAGAGTGCAACAGGTTTTGTTCTGCAGGGGAGGCAATGGACAGATGGCCAGACTCCAACTATTGATAAGAGACCTGACCAGTCCAGAGGCCTCACACCATCTGCCAGTAACAACAGCTGATGTTGTGCACCACTACTCCTGTCTGTGTCCAAAGAGGATCCTGGATCCTGCATGTGCACTAAACTGGGTAGCTTAGATTAGGTTCACAGGCTCAGGGCTTTCCGTTCCTGAGAAGTCATCTCCACAAGCTGCTTCCCTTTTACCAAATGCGAAATGTTCTGTCTCAGTGTCAAAACCTGTTTCCGATCCCACCTAGACAGGGAGATGGGGCATTCTAACTGGCCTTGATTACCCATTATTTAGACAGGGAGATGGGGCATTCTAGCTGGCCTTGATTACCCATTAAATTGCCTTTGATTGTTGGTGGCAAAAGTAAATGGAGCCTGAATAGCAAGACTAGTATGGACTTATAGGATGGTTGCACCTTCAATGATTCTCTGAGCTTATATTCATTACTGCAATAACTTCTAAAGCCTTGATGACGAATCACCTGTTACAATGAACTTTTAACTCACTAACAGCCCAATCCTATCCTATCCTCCCCCCCCCCACTGGTGCAGCCGTGCAAAAAACAGGCACACTGTATCGGGGGGGAGGGGGAACGGATCGGGAGGCTTCAGGAGTGAAAGGGAATTTAAATCCCCTTACACCTCTGTAAGCCTCCCGACCTGCAATGGGTCCTCTCGGACCTGCACTAGCGCAAGTACTCTGGCTTGTGCTCCACTCAAGTACCACATGCATCAATGCCTGCCGAAGACCAATAACAATCCCGTAACAAGTCCCTTGCACATGGAATGGGGCTGTGTTCAGGCCTGTGCTAGACGCTAGTCTAGAAATAAAAGAAAAATATTACATTTGCATTATTTTCTAAACAGCACCTCCTGTATCTAAAGTCTACTTGGATGAGTCTCGCACTAGCCACTGATTTCAAAACCTCAACATCTGTTTTTATGGACATCATTTTCTGTGACAAGCCTTCTTCCAAGAGATAACATGAGCAATCCCATTTTGTTAAAGAAATAGCTTGAAGGTTTTAATACCAGCAACAGTTGCTCTTCTTGCACTGTCTTCAACCACTTGACTGCATGTTAATAACAAATTTAGACATGCTCCATATATTTCCTTTGCCGGCATGTGGACCAGATGTAGGATTAACTGGTAGGCACTCTATCTATCAAACAGAATGATAAGCAGGCTGGAGCCTCCGTAAGTGGGCTGGAGCTCCACCGCAACGAGTTTCCCAGATGTTCAGAACATCTCCATGACACATTTCACAAGCTCAGTGTTACATCTCACAATCTTGGAGGAACATTTTTAAACTAATTATCGCTATCAAGCTTGTCCCTGAGATCAGGAGACACTTAAGTTTCTAACACTGTATTTTGTCACCTATTACATCAGAGTTTAATAATGTTTAAATGAAATCCAGAGAAAACAGTTTTTCTTCCCTTCCGACATGGATAATCACAGAGGTTTACACTTATTTTTCTGTTAAACATTTTCAAGTGAAAGTTACTAAACAATGTTAAAACAACAGCAAACTCATCATCATGGGAACTTCTACAGAATTTTAATTGACATAAATCAAATTTGCACAAAAATGCAGACTTTGTCTACCTGACACATTTCCCATCTTGCAGGTGGAAGCATCTCTAAGCATGGCCAAGCACTAAGCTCCAACTGTTGTTGTTGTTGTTGTTGTTGTTGTTGTTGTTGTTGTTGATGATGATGATGATGATGATGATGATGATATAATACTGCTTTTCAACAACAAAGTTCAAAAAGTGGTTTACAGACATCAAATAATTAAATCATTTTAAATGGCATCCTGTCCCAAAAGGGCTCACAGTCTAAAACGATGCAGAAGAACACCCGCCCCCGTAGCTACACCAGTGACTGCCTCCTCCTCCTCCCTGTCCAGTAAGGAGTTGGGATGAGCAAGGAGAGGTGGAACCCACCCCCACCCCTTTACCTTGAAGTCCCGCAGCACCTCTTTCCTCGGTGCGGATAGCACAAAGGAAGGAAGTGGTGTCAGATTTCAGAGTAAGGAGGTGACTTCCACTGTGGTGGACCTCTCCTCACCCCCTCTGCTTGCCCTGCTTAGTGGGCAAGGAGGAAGACAGTGGTGCACTGATTCAGGCTCAAATTTTGGCTCAGGCCGGGCCTCTCATATATACAGGCACACCTTTGATAAAGCGCCTTCCTTTAGTGCCTCACTGATGGTTAGCTTCAATAACAGCGCCATGAGTTCGGAGGCAGCAGACTTGCCAGACTCACTACTGGATGCCATGCCAAGAAGAAGAATCTTTTTTGCACGCTTGAGAAAGACAATTTGCCAAAATTCATTGATCATTTGATGGGCATGAGGTCATTGATTAGGGAGGGGCTGAGGTATTAATGTGTTTCCTCTGTCAATTCAGGCCCCAGATTGGTGGGGGGGGCTCCCATCTCTGTCGAACTACTTGCCCCCACTACTGCTCCTCCTCCTCCTCCTTCCACTCCCTGGATTGGAACAGGAAAATGGGGACTGAGAGGAGGAGGAGGAAATGTGGAGGGGAGGAGAGTGCTGAGCTACAGTAGAACACTGGAGAGTGGGAGGAGCAAAGGCGGACACATCATCAGGTAAGGGGGGGCAGCATTTGACAGGCCGCCTCAGGCACCAGGAGGTCTTGGGCCAGCCCTGTGCTAGAGTAACCCGTTGCCAGACGTTTCAATTTAGATTACCACAACCTTTCCATTTTCAGACTCTTTCCAATAGAAATATCATCCAATACTGAACTCTGGAAGCATCTGTTGTTATCTCTGTTGTCAGTTGCTCTTAGACAGATAGATACATGAATACCGATAACATAAAATAAAACAACATATGCCGCTCAATACATCCAACTGTTGGTGCTTAAGGGTCAGTCACATTTCTCAAAGAGGGGAAGGAATTACCTTAATTCATATAGATTGCACGAAGCCCTGCAGATTTTCACATTGAATTCGGCATACACAGAATGTCAAAGAATGTCATGCAAAAGCAAGACTGTAAGAGTCTGCTCCTTATATCTTTCCATCTATTTCAAATTACTCTCTGTTCCACCATGCATAATCATTTCCTCGTGGATAGAAGGATGCGGGGCAGTGATGTTGTCAATACTTATACGCACCTGATTCGAAGTACAGATATGCCTAGTTTGCCATGCTTGGAAGCAATATGCCTTGAATGAACTCTGTTTCCAACCAAAGTTTTTCAACAGCCTAGAATGAAAAAAACAGACTCTGTACATGTGCAGAGCAGAGGTAGTTTTTAATAAGTCTGTTTTAGCTCCTGTTTTGCTCACACAGAGCTAAACAAATGCACACACTGATGGATATTTAAGTCCAGGAAGTGGTAGGGAGCTCAGTGATGCTCCCAAGCCTTGGAAAAATAAAAGAAATTGGGGGCCCCAGACTATGCAGCATTAAACAAGCTCCAGAGCTTCTTTTCTTGGTAGCCTAATTCCAGTTCTTAGTCAAGCTGAGGGAAACTGATATGTCATAAGAGAAGGAGAGGTCTGGATGAGAGCATACCTTGGGAGGGCCCATGGCTCAGAGGCAGAGAGAGCACATGTTTAGCATGTCGAAGATCCCAAGTTCAGTTACCCCCAGCTTTATCCAAAAGAATCTCAGCTAGTGAGGTTGGAAAAAAGAACACCATTTTGAATCAATCCTTGGAGGGCTCCTGCCAGTCCAAGTAGACATTACAGGGCTAGATGGGCTGGTTTTCAGTAGAACCATTCATTGACATTGGAGCCAGAGACTTCTATGTGTATGAGAGGGGGAAACATTCGAAGCAAATGGCAAAGAGAAGCGTATTTCCATTTTCCCTTGCACCCTATTTGTTTATTCCACCCTGCCCTTTCATGTAGGAGCTCAGGGTAGTGCATATAAGGCTCTTCCACTTTGACGTCACATCAACCCTCTGAAGGCTCCCTGAGGCATCTGGTGGGGCCACTGAGTGATACAGGAAGCTGGACTAGATGGGCTTTTGGCCTGATCCAGCAGGGCTCTTCTTATGTTCTTATGTAAGGCTGAGCATCTTGTCTAAAGCTACCCAGTTAGCTTCATGGCTGAGTAAAGGTTTGATCCTAGCCCACTCCCGCCTCCTCATGCCCCCGCCCTACCCCTCTTCCACCCTCTTCTGCCCTCTCCCACCCCATGCCCTCCCCGCTGACCTACCTTTGTTAACAGAGCTCTCTCTGGTCCATGTGTTTTTGGAAGGCTATTCACGACAGCCGTAAAACACACTTTCTCGCTAGAACACTAGTTCCAGCAGCGGGGATGGGGGTTAGGATTGGGCTGTCAGTGACCCCCATAGCAGTTAACACGTCACCATAGGCTCAGGCCGCCCATGTGCATTTCCAGTATTGTATCAGACCCACCACACACATAAATCCTCATATATATTTTTCCCAGGCCGGATTTCTCTAAATAATACATTGTCTCATACATTTTAAATTTGGCTGTATGCCTGCCATAGAAAATGCATTGCATCCTATTATCAGTCAGTTCCAGTCAAACATCTTGTCTGCAACATTCCCTTGTGGGAAATGTAGGTCATAGATAATTTACTGATACGGAGGATCCTTGACCAGGTATGTAAGATTATGTATGAGTGTATCATCATCACAATGTGCTATAACTGTAGAGTGCCAAGGAACAATTCTGGCAGGGAGATAGACGAGCTTGGCTTCTTCGCTGTCGTCTTCTCTCTTTTTTTATGAAGCTCTTTCATTAGCTAGCATGAGATACTTCAACGTAATGCTGCCATTTCATTAGAGAATCTCGGGTAGATTTGCCAAGAAGTATTTAAGAGTAAGTAAAAAGGCCTTAACTAAAGGCTATGCAATTTCACGGTGAGTTATGTGTCTGGAAAGCAATAGTTCGTCACCTCTAAATTCACACGGTTCATTACTTGCCAATCCAACATACAGAGACATCACTGCAGAGGAATCCAAATGGACGCTAAATCGACATGAGCCCTGTAATTATGAGACAATCAAAATAAAAGTCACTGGTTTCAAAGTTAAAATGAAAATCTGTAATTATGTTCCTTTAAAAAAAGAAAAGAAACCAAAGAAGCTTAGATTAAAGAGAGAGAGCAGGAAGGAGGGAGGGAGAGACAACTGTATGTAAATCAAATGCATGCGACACAGTAGAAATATATTGTTCGGGGCCAATGCTTTCTAAATAATAGACAAGGTAACCGTATAGACTGATTCCTTTGAAACTTCTGACAAGCATGATTTATGGAGTTCCTCAAGCACATTCAGTGCCTGCATATTCAATGCAGAGGGCTTGACTCCCCCTCCCCCTAATCTAATCTTGTGTGGAATTATATTAAAATGGTGGCTGAACTTGGGAAGTCACAGGAGGGCAGGCATGAATTTCATTTCTGCCTATACACACACACACACACACACACACACACACACACACACACACACACACACACACACACACACACACAATTAATCACTATTCTTCTCGTCAAAACTCAGTTGTGAAGTTTTAAGAAAAGAATACTTGAAAGGAATCGTTTAAAAGTCTTTGCCGATACTGTGAAATGTCAGGAGGGTAAAGAAACCTGTAAAGGTGTCCTTGTTTGGCATCAATCAGTCAATGATGTAATATCTTTCGGAGTTGCAGATTAGCCTCAATCTTCCTCAAACGATTGGCTCTGTGGGCTAGTTGAAGATTTATGACTCCTTGCAGAGTGTATCTTGAGGATTCATTGACTCTCCGTGATCTGTTCTTTTATCTCCCTGCACTTCTCTCCATGCCGTTTCTTTCATTTCATTGGCTTTGATTATGTTCACACACTCAGGCTTACCTGAGGGCTTGACCCCAGGGTAATTACTTTGGAGTAGCTTTGTGTGTTGCTGGGGGCATTTCCTTTGGATGAAATTCTAAATTCCACCTCTCTATGCCTCTCTCCCTTCAGGGACATATGGTCGGTTAACAGTGCAATCCTATCCATGTTGACTTAGAAGTTAATTCCATTGAGCTCAGTGGGGCTTACGCCCAAGTAAGTGTGTGTAGAACTGCAGCATAAAAGCACAATTCTGTGCACATTTTACTTGGGAGTAAGTGCCAGGGAACTCAGTGGGAGTTGCTTCTGAACACAAATATTCAGAGGACAGAACTCAAAGGTGCGGCTTTTGCTTCTGTCGGCACTGTTCTTTTGTAACCAGTGGAGGTAATATAAATGAGCAGTTTTGTGCACAAACATTGTGAGTAGTCATGCTGCGGAAACTTGTAATGGCTGGCTTGGACGCCAGATATGCTTAGAGGCTCGTAATGCGCAAAGAGTGCATCTTAGAAATGCAGGTATTGATGTGCCCTAAAGGGAAAAGCAAGTCCGCCCAGCTTCTGCTCTTTGGTTCTCAACCGCTTGAGTCCATTCTACAGCTCCATGCTGTACAGGTGATGCTCTAGGAGAGAAAACAGATAGTAAAAGTAAAACCTCTCCTTCCCACTGACTGTTGCTTTATTTCATCTTCCCATGGAGGATAGTCCCTGTGGCAGCCCCTCTTTTGTCCTATAAATTCATATGGAACTTTAGGGCAGGGAGGGGTGCAGAAGTCTGATAGTTATTGCATACAGTGTTGTTATGTAATTACACCCTTATGGGCCTTTGGTTTTATGATGTCCCCATAAAACAACCATTTCCAAGTTTCATATAGATGAGTTTTCATTACTTGACTCCTAGGGGCTTCTTGAAATTTCCCTGCCTTAGGTGTTGAGAAGGCTTCCAGATCACAGGGTCACTGTCATTTAAGCAGCAGCCGCTAATGTTGTTCTAACCATACTGGTTTTTGACCTGGCAAAGAATGAGCAACTGTATTTAGTTCTGCTTACATGGGGAGTATGCATATTTATTCTATCTGATTGATTTATAACATTTTCAGCCACTGCTTTGTTAAAAATTCATAAAGCAATGTAGAAACATTGAAAACATATAAACTAATATTATAATCCAACAGAGGCATACAAATTATTACAGCCCAGAAGTCCAAGCAGCAAAAATCAAAAACTAAAACAATTAGCAGTGCTTGCTGTTGCACAGAGGGGTTATGTAGACTCCATCCCTGAAAAATTCCACTCATCAAAACCCTTTTTCTTCATCTGAAATTCCTTAGATTTTTTCCTCCCAAATTTTCCTCAGTAGACTCCCTGCGCGTTGCCTTCGCTGCACTGAATGGCTCCGATGGCGAGGGGGCGGGGCCGCCTGGTGCCGGAGAGTACACGGAGGTCAGCATTCTGCCCCACCTCGAGCGACACCACTGAGCCTGGAACTCGTGGACCATCCTGCACAGGATAGAATTGGGCTGCCCATTTGATTAGATATTTTGCCCAAGCAGGGGACCTTCAGGCTGGCCCTAACATTTCACTTCTGGTAAAATTTGGTGAAGCGAGGTCTCCCTGGCTTTTGCTTCCAGCAACTTTCTGTCATAAGTCTGCTGCTATGTAGCAACCCATGACCAATTTGTTCTTGTCCATACATATATATGATGGATGAGTTGAGCTTTCTGCAAGAGTCCTCAATTGTCCTTATCCTGTTGTTCCCAGCACTGTGTGCCGTTGTCATCTTTAGCGGCATTGTGCAACATGTGAATGTGCACAGAACCGCCCATCCATGAGGCCAACCAAAGTGGTCTCCGCAGTCAGCAGATTGGTGGGGGGCTCCCATCTGTGTCTACTGCTTTTCTTTCTCTTTCCACTTCCTGGAC
Organism: Plestiodon gilberti rubricaudatus; assembly: GCA_026170595.1. Taxonomy (NCBI): domain Eukaryota; kingdom Metazoa; phylum Chordata; class Lepidosauria; order Squamata; family Scincidae; genus Plestiodon; species Plestiodon gilberti. The sequence continues at coordinate 12,495,374 of JANXHW010000001.1, forward strand.
CGGAAGAGGAAGAGGGGGACAGAGAGGAAGAGGAAATGTGGAGGCGAGGAGAATGGGTAGCTAGAACTTTGGAAAGTGGGAGGAGCAAAGGCTGGCACATCATTGGGTGAGGGGGGCAGCACAGTACAGAACTTAGCATCAGGTCTCAGGAACTTAGCATCCCAAGGTCTCAGGAGGTCTTGGGCGAGTCCTGAACGTGCTTACTCCATCGCCATTCTCCCTTCTCCCCTTTTGTTACGCACAGCCACTCTTGTGACAGCTGGGCACGCTCATGGTCATCCCCAAGGTGGTGGCTATTGCCAGTGTTTGCAGAAGGTAGAGAAATAGATACCTGGGCCAGTCAATGACAGGTGACAGCATTTTGCATGTCTATGGAAGCTCAGAATCTCCAAATCTGATCTGGTGGCAGGTTAGAGCCAGCAGTGCAGCCCTGATAGGAAGCTAGTACCATGGACAGCTCAGAAGAAATCCCCCCTTTCACTTTTTTTCCTTTTTTAATACACAGTATTCCTGTGCCATCATATCAGTGCTGATGACTCTCAGTGAAATACCATAAGGAAATCATGATGGCATTAGCTAGTGCAGGAGGTAATGGCTCCCTTCCTGGCTCTGTCACATGGTAGGAGTCCTGATAATAAAGCCACCATATTCAGCAGCAGTAGCATGTCCCTCCTCATCTGCTCCCAACTGCAGTCCCCTGAGGATTGTTTTTCAGTTAAAAAAAATGTTGAATATAATATCTAGAGGTGATAAGAATGAAAAGTACAAATTTTGATTTAGGGGTAAAATGAAATAGAATGTACTTGATTGTGTAAGGCTTTTGAACAAACTTTATTTTACTGAAACCTTCCCATACAGGAACAACACGATAAATGGAACCTGGGAGTGATGGTACATTTCTCCTGGATTGGGTCCAATTGCTAAAAGGGTTGAATGGTTCCCCCCCCCCCCCGGAAATGGCCTTTTGGCAGTCTTCTGGCAGTTGTGCTGACAGTTCATTGTAGCCCCTGGATATATATATATATGTGGGTCATATGAGCAAACTGCTCATAACTGCCTTATCTGCGTACAAACTGTTTTCCCGGGTGCTGATCTTTGCACCTTTTGATCTTTGCAAAGACATGCCCCCGTTTTGTTTTGTTTTCTTACCATGACATAGATTCCCGGGTGTGGCTACTGTACAAAATATCTACCTTTTCCACAGAACATTTTTCAGCCCTGCGTGATCTAACGAGCAATTCTCCGTCCTTGTAAAGCAGACACACTTTGTTCTGGAGCAAGCATAGAAATGTACAGCTCTGGGATGGCACTTCGTAATGCCTGAGCTCATTGCTGTAACTCAACCACAAATGTTGTTTTCCTTTGGAACAACTCCTTATGTTTGCTGTTGGAAGCTGCTAGCTAAGCTATGGCATGTCCTACCCACTTTCACCACCTTGCCCATCTGGTGTTCTTTTTTAAACATAAAAACCTGTATTAAGCATCTGTTATGTACCATTCATTTTTGAAGGCCCATACTTTTAAAATAGACAACTTTCCACTGAGCTCCAAAGTAAAGTACCATTTTCAGAAAAGTGTTGAAAACTCTAGTGATGGCACCAAGATTTGGAACTGAGAGGTTTCAGAAACTGAATTGTTCCAGTTTGGACTACAAGGTGCAGTTACAAGCCAGGCATGGTTCCCCCCTCCCAAAAAAAATTGGGGCCGATCTCCTTATTGCTTGCTGTGGTGACACAGCCTCCTATCAGTCCCCAAAATGTCCCTGGAGAGAGAGGTCTGGTATTGTGGGTTTCGACCAAAGTTCAAGATCTCTCCCCTTGTGAACACGGAGTCCAAGGCAGAGTACTGTATAGTCCAAACTAAAATCAAATGCAAAATACAGGAACACCGTAAAAGCAGCAAATAAAAAGTATAACAGCGCAGCATACAATATCATAAAAGCAGCATTCGAGCAGCATTAAAAACAAACAGAAAACCACCAGGACAGGTGAAAAAGAAGTCAGAATCATAAAAAAGAACAAAGCAAAAAGGAGAAGAAACAAAAGAACGAAGCAACCCCCAGCCACAAATTAATTAAACGTGAGTGGAAATAAGGAAGAACACCCTGCTAGTAGGCAGACAGAAAGGGAGAAGCTCTCAATTCTTAAGGGGAGGGAGTTCCATAATTGTAGCATCACAACAGAAAAGAGCCTAGCTCTGTTCGCTGCCAGCCTGTGCCAGCATAGCCGATCCTACCTCCTCCTGGACCTGATCTGCCCCGTCGCCACCCTCTGCCACCCCATTCCGCCCCCTCCCAGCCCCGTTCCACCCCCTGCACAGGCTTATCTGCTCTGGCTGTCATCTGTGTGGTTGCTGGTGCCAGTGGGAATGCTCCAGCCTTCCCACCAGCATGGCAAGGCCCTGCACTGCCGCAAAGCACTTTACGGCCCTTTTGCAACGGTGCCGGCTAAATATCAGATAGGACTGGGCCACAAGATAAGTAAAAAAGGGACATAGAGCAAATGGCACCTGTAGGATAGGATTGTTCAGAGAAAAAAAAAGATTTTTTCCAAGGATGTGATACTGTGGATTGATTACCATGATCAAGCTAGGTCCTCCTGACTTTACCTTGATCATGAAGGATCCCTCCTTCTCTAACTTACGGATGTTTATTTTTCTTTGGAGGAGTAAGTACATTAGTAAAACTCATGGTGCCTTGGCATCCTATCAAGCAATTTACTAGCCAGATAGATCCACAAGTCACAGAGGCAGACTGCTTGTGGGCCCAGCAATGAATGCGGGCTCAGCTCTGACTCACATTTGCACCCCACTGCATGTTTTTGGCTGACTTCAGACACTTGCTTGGGTGAAAGCCATGTTCATAGGGTGAACGATTCGGCACACCTCCACACCGTTGACCATGCAAGGTGCGGGTGCTCTGCATGAGCAACCAAACACACTGATGCCCAATTCATGGGATTTTTGCACCTCAAATAAGGTTGGGGACAGCTGTCCCCAACATGACACTTGCATGGAAGAGGGGAAGGCTGCACCGTTCCTTTACCATGCAAAAATGAGTGTCTGTATGGCTCAAAGTCTTGTCTTACTGACAAGTTGTCCAGTAGGCCTGCTGGAACCAAGGCTTCCAAACATCAGGAGAGCAGCGGCCTCTTTGAGTTGAGCATCTTCCTGGGTGGTGATCTTGGGTTTTTATTAGTGCCTGTTGATTCCATTCTTGATACCTGTAGTTCAGTGTTTCCCAAACTTTTTGGACCCGCGGCTCCCTTGACCATTGGCAACCTTTGGCCGCAGCTCCCCATTACATTATGTTTATGCCTGCCAATTGGCATTGCACTGTAGTCGTAGAGGATTCCGTGGCACTCCGCGGCTCCCCTGGCTGGTATCCGCGGCTCCCCTGGGAGCCACGCCTCCCAGTTTGGGAACCACTGTGTGTAGTTGGTAGGGCTGAAAATGGGTCTTTCTCCAGATCTCATAGTTCTGGCTGGTCCTGCCAGAAGGGTGGTGAGGTATGACACTGAATTGGACCCTTGTCACGAGAGAGAGGTTAATTTTCTAAAACAATCCACTAACTAGTCAGGTTTCCTGAGATGCCAAAATTTGCAATATCAACTGTACAATACTGAGCTTAAAACATTTCCCATTGTGTATAGATATCCGAGTTCAAAAGTCTGAATGATAATTGGGAGAGGGAATCTGTTAAATGTAAAAAACGGTCTATGATTTTTCTATTGGGAATGAATGCACTGTCCACAGGAAGGAACAAACCTTGCCCACCCCCTTTCTCCCCACATTTTAAATGATAGAGTTGGAGTCTTAAATTAAACTCAGCAGGTAGGAAGATTGATTCTACAAGAATTTCAAAAAGATTTGCACAAGCTTAGATTAATACTGGTTTTTTGTGGTTCAGAAAGCAGAGTAGAGATGGGGGAAGAAATGGTATGGTGTGACATAAATGAGGACGCTTCTACTCTCTAATGTTCAGTAATAAAGAAAAATTAAAAGGGGAGATAAAAACCTGAAGATGCTAACATTGTCTGAGTCATTTCCTTTTTAGCTAGTTACCATAGTTTGATGATTTCCCTGAAAATGCACTGAATCCCAGGTTTTCAAAGTTATAGAGTAAAACTAAATGTTCAAACTTCAATAAATATGGGGCTGCCACCAAAAATTGCAACCCCTTGCTAAGTTCACCCCCCTTGTTCCATAACATGTAGTGAAACAGACCCAGATTTTGAGACCATCAAGTTGTGCATTTCCTCTGTTCACACCCGCTGTTGCCCGTGAAAACACACAATTTGATGATTTAAAAGAGTAAGTTTCAGTACACATTATGAAGTTAGACACACTGTAGATAAATTCTACACCCTTTGTTTATCACAATGTCCAAGTCCTCTCTTAGGCATTTGTCAAGGGTTTTTCTTTCTTTCACATACATTTTGACTGGGCTAGAATATATCCCTCCTCCATCTCAGTTGGTGTCTCATGATAACAGCCCATCAAGGTGTCTTTCTGTCATGTGCATCATGGACTACAAGCCAACAGCAAAACCTCGTAGGCTTCAACATAATTATAATATACTGAGGTTCATTATAATCCATGGGTTTAAGTGTTTCAGAGCCTAGTCCTATCCATTCCCCCCTGCTGATGCAGTGGCGCCAAAACGATTATCGCTGCATCCTGGGGGGGGCAGTCACAGAGGTCTCGATAAGGGAGCATTTGTTACCTTACCCGGGGCACCATGGCACAGGGTCTACACAGACCTCCAGCACCGAAATCACTAGTGCAAGTCCAAGTTGACCCGGGACAGTAGATCGGGCCCGGGAAAGGGGGTGGGATTTGGTGGCTGCGGCTGCGGCTGAACCTGCCCCCATTGTGGACCCAATCAGCCTTCCCCTGCCCATCACCACCCATTCTGCCCTCCCCCATCCCCATTACCACCTCACTCTGCCCACCCCTGCTCCCGTTCCACCCTTGCCCACGCCATCCTGCCTCCCCTGCCATCTTACCTGCCTTGGCTGGTCCTCTGGGAACCGCCAACATGCACAGGAAGGCGGGTGCTCCTGCAGAGTGCTACTCTGCACACTGCTGGTGCACCTTCTGCAACTGCTTTACAGCAGTCAGCGCTAGCAGAATGCTAGCGGAATAGGATTAGGCTGCCCCTCTGCATTCAGCTGAGGTCCCATTTTTAAAGAATGATTTTATGGTGTATAAACTATGTAAATTGTGGATTGCATATAATTGTATCGTTGTACAGGTCTAACTAATATCTCGACTTTTGTTCACATTTTTTTAAAACTGTAGAGAAAACCTCAAAACAACTTGCCAGTTAATAATGGAGAGATATACAATCCGCAAAAGTACTTGACTTTAGAATTAATACTGTACCTTGACACCTCTTAACACATACCCCATGTATGTGACATTGTTGCCCCTGCCCATCCCAGCAGTCATTGCCATGTTGGTCCAAAAGCATTCATTAACTTCCTCTCAGGTATTAATACCGTTTTTCAACAAACAAGTTCACATACCGATTTACCGAGAAAATCAAATAATTAAATGGTTCCCTGTCCCAAAAGAGCTCATAGTATGCAAATTGTCACAATAGGAAAAATCTCAGTTTTATATATTGCACATGAAACACCTCCCAAGGGGGCAGTTGTTTCTTACATGTCATGCAAACATGCTGGAAAGTTGACGCACAGGGCTAGAAATTGTCAACCGTTCCTGGAGTGATATGGGAAGCAGCCACTCCAAGTATGTATAAAGGGGGTGTTCATAGTCCATTAGTGAGGCAGGTCCCAGGATCCCAGTCTCCTGGGGAGTCTTCCTGTTTTCCATGAAAAGCTTTCTGGTCCAAGGTGAATATGTGGCACATTCATGGTAAACATGGAAGATTCTGGTGTAGCTGGAGCAGAATTCTGAATTACAGAATCCATAATTGGAGACCCAAATTTCCCTTTAAAGTGAATTTTGGCAGCCATGCTAATGTCAAGTGTTTATGTAAAGAAAAAAAAGATGGCTCATAGTTTGATGGATATATGCTTTCCCATTTCTCAGCACCACTTTCTCACATTTCAAAAATAATCTCCCTAAAATTGGAAGTCATTCTAATACGGGCGCTGTTACAGCCTCAGCAATAAGAGCTGGGATGTGTGTGTGTCAGGGCTCTGATAATGAAAGTCTCTTCACAGAGTATCTTTTTAGCACCTGCTACTGCTTTTAGCCTCTTTCCTAGCAGTATGTTCTAGCTCTCAGGTTCAATGACAGGAAATGTGTTAACGGGGTTACCTCATTAATTTGAATGTAATCTGGATTGGTGCAGACATCACAATCAATAGCATATATTTATTTAAGACTCTCTCTCTCTCTCTCTCTCTCTCTCTCTCTCTCCCCCCCCCCACCTTAGCTAATATACTCTACCACTTTCTTAGAGATCATACAATGACTGAACATATGGTGAAAGCACATGAAGGCCTTGCTTTCTAATCTTAGTATAAGGGCTGCGTAGGCTTATACTGAATGTTTTGTCCAGAATTCTGCCTGGATCATGAGTTCTGTTCTCGCAATATATACCTAGGGTAAGTGAATGCACATAGAGGGTATCCTATAAGCATTCAGTCAAATGAATCAATCAGTCAAATCGTCTTTATTTCTTTTATTGTTTACTCGTCTGCTGTTTTCAAAGTCTGCAAATTGTCGTTTTTGTAGGTGTCGAAGTGGGATGGCATATCTTGCAGTGGTACAATACCCACCGGTTGCTGGATTGAGTTGTTGCTGAATTTGAGTTGCCCCTTCAAAGAGCAGTGGCAGAAGGGTAGACAGAGAGTGGCCATAACTCAGTCTGTATACATAGCCTTTCACATTTAGTCTCTGGCATCTCATGTTGCCGAGCTGTGGAAGATCTCTGTCTGAGACCCTGGAGACCGGGTGTCGGAAACATGCTTTATGCCACCGGATCCTTACGGTGGATTGCGCTGCCCATGTAGTTCCGTTGGGGCTCCGTGCAGTCCCTGCACCAATCATAGGCGGCACCGCCCAGGAGTTGTTCCATTTGGGCTAAAAATGGCAGTAGCAACGTATAGAAGGATGTGAATGTTTCTGGAAGGTCTTGGCAGTTGCTAACCATCCAAAGCTACACAAAGGGGAAGTTCTCCACTGAGTATGAGCTAAAGAAGTATGGCTAGGATATTTATCTAGATATTTTAAAAACAAGAGCTCATTAACTGCTAGATATAAGCTTTTGCAGCCCATAGTTATAATTTTTCTGGGACTTAGTAAATCTTTGTGCTTCATCAAATCTCTGACTATTTATGCATTTGTTTTATTATAAACATGCAAGTTTATTATTTTGAGAATTTACTTGCACTCACGTGCTAGTTTTTAACCTTCCTGATTACTTCATTGTGTTGTATGTAAGATTTAATTTTGAGTAAACTTGTTCTGGTGACTTTGTTTAAACTTTTCCGTGTAAGGTGTTTATGGCATATTTTATACGCTGTATAACTAGAAAGATCAAATATAAAATATACATGAATTTACACTAATACATAAGAGAGGGATAATTTCTCAATAATTGAAGTGCCACAGAGAGGTTGATAGTTTCAGGATATTAGGCTAAATTATTCATACCTTTTGGACAGTCATTTTATTATGATAAATTTCAGATCTTTTGACATCTTTTTTTTTCTTATTAGGCCTAAAATAGCCCTCTCTCTCTCTCTCTCTCTCTCTCTCTCTCTCTCTCTCTCTCTCTCTCTCTCTCCTTTTTCCCCCTCTCTCTCCTTTTTCCCTTTTTTTTGCAGTGACTCACATATTTGCACTTACACTAATCAGTACCCTAGTCCTATTTGAGATCCACAGTACAGCAGAACATTAAACAACGGATTAGCAATACATTGATCAGTGCTCACAGTGCTAATTGACTGTTCCTCATTTGATTACTATAACATCAAGAGAATGATTTTCATGGGTGCACACATCATCATAATTGCACTGAAACCACAGAGAGAGCTTTCATGTCATCATTTACCTCCAAAGTTGTTCCAATACCAGTTTCAACTTGTTACCAACAGCGCTTTTTAAAACATGTGTAACATGAGCACATGGGTGGGGGGGGGGGAGAACGGTCATGTCTAGGGATCCTGTGTAGTGGCCAATGGCATGGCTGTATGGTGGCGAGGGGAAAATGGAGATTAGGGTGAAGGTACAAAGAATGTACTTTAGTGCTTAAAAAAAAAAAAAGAGGGTTCAAACTGGTGCCTAAGTAAAATAACTTGCTCACACTTTATACAGGGGGAATTCTATGGGTCATAAACTATGGCAGAAATCCACACACAATGGGGCCATGGGGAAAGTGGTTAGGTTAGAAGAAAGAGAGGGGAGGAGAAAGGAACTCCATAGAAGGGGAAGATGTAGGAGGAGGAGGGAGATTAGATGGACTTTGCAGAGAAACCAAGAAGAGGGAAGTGGAGGTTTGGGGGTGCAGGGAAGGAGAAAAGGGACAAGAAATTGGGGAAATCAGTGGGAGAGAAGAGAGGCAGGGCCTAAGGTTCATGCCGTGGCAAGAGTTTGTTTGGGGATAGCAGGCTGAGGCTCCAACGAAGACGTTGAAAAATACAGAAAAATGGCTTCACACACAAAACAGAAACAGAAAGGAGACAAAACTTCATCTGAATTTTGGAGGCTTGAAGACTCCATTTGTATTGAAGGAGTAAACAAGTATTCCTTCAGATTTGGAACGTTGAGCTCCATAGGTTAATTAAGGAAGGGGGTGATTACAAGTTCAACCCAAATTGTGACTGTCCTGGCCTGTGGATCTCTGGCCTCCAAATAGCCACAGTACTGCTCTGGTCCTCTGATCTCCAGGCAGGCACCTAGCACCAGGTACAGGCACCAGGTACCAGTGTAAATATGTGTACAGGTACAGGTGTGTCTCCTGCATGCCTTAGATAAAATGTTGACCATGTAACAAGACATTTTCACCGTCTAACAGTAGCCGTCAAAGACACAGAGCCGCTAGAATTAGGTGCCAGGCATTTTTAGGACACAAGGGGAAAAAGACATGTGAGTGACCCTGTGTGTCCTCAGGAGTCACACTAGACAGGTGTGATAGGGGAGAGTACAAAACAAAGAAAACAACATAAGGACAGGTATCGATTGGGAGCCGGGCAGCCCAATTCGGTCTAGGGACGCTGCAGTGTGCAAAAGCACACTGCGCCGGATCCTATCCAGAATCGGGTCAGTGCAGGTGGAGGCCTCCTGAGTATTGGCCAAGCTGCCCCAATGGATCTCCTTGGATGTGCGCCAGCAAAATAGCCAGCACAAATCCGGGACCCCATGTAATGCCGGCCAGGCCTGAGAAGGGGGTAGGATTTGGTGGAGCGCACCGCCGAGGATCCTTTCCCCCTTCCCTAGACCGACCACCCAGTCACCCCCTCCCCACGCCCCCTATGCCACCTGTGTCCACCGACGTCTTCTGTCCTGTGGAGAGTGAGTGATGCCAGTCTTGGTGCCAGTGCCACTTACTCTCCAGGTGTCGGAAACATGCTTTATGGCACATTTGTGACACCCTGGAGTGGTGCAGCGGCAGCTACACTGCTCCAAGGTTAGAGACACAAACATGCACCTGCAGCATGCAGAGTCTATTATTACCTTGGTCACTAACTGTTGGTACTGAAGGGCCACACTTAGGAGGAGGTGGAAGGTTACCTTGCTGGTGAAGGCCAGCAAGGCGGGGCTGCCTGCAGGTCCGACCACTACTGTCACCACTTGCTTGCTTCTGTAATGGCAACAGCAGGAAAGCCTGACATTGTTTAGAGAGCCAGATTTGGCCCTGGGGCTGCCAGTTGCTAACCTCCACTGTTTTCAGACTGCCTCTCTTTGTTTTGTATCAGCATCAGCTTTCATACAGGCGAACTCCTTCTCCCAGGAGCAGTATTGTTTAGATCCCTTGGGAAAAATAGAAAGCACTGCCAAATGGATGAATGCACTGTGCATGTGTGTGTCCCCTACTTTTCCATGTCTCCCATTGTTTCTTTCTGATCGAGCCTACCTGACAGTCCTTCTTGTGAGTGCCATGAGTTGATCATTTGTTTCTTGCAGTTTGTTTCCCCATCGTCAACACGTCGGTTATAGGCTTTGCTCCCTCTTCTCGGTTGGGTACTGTTTGTCACAGCCATCTGTCAAAAAATGCCTCCTACGCTTGCCAGAGAGTTTTTAGCAGTTGAGATGGTGCTAGCTTGGCAGGGTGGTTCCTTCCTTCCCCTTCCCCCAACCCACCACCACTACTTGCCTTAGCAGCACCCAAACTATCAAAATGTTACATCATGTGCAGATAGAAACCGGAGCCTGGCGGAAGGGAAGCTGCCTGTTAGTTGAGTGCCCTATTCATTGTAATTGGAAAATATACAGTTGTAATTTGGGAAGGATGGGATGGTGTGGGTGGGTTTCATTTTAATACGGTAGTGGTTTGCATCGCAACATGAACGTCTAGCTAGCATGATGCACAGAAGGAATGTTAAAGCCACGAAAGGTCTGCTTTGACCATGTACCATGACCCCTGGCATCAGAGAGGCTTCATCTTTTCACCCTGCAGCTGTGCAGGTTGAGCTTTGAGAACCTTTAGGGAGAGATTTGTTAGTAATCCACACCAGCATAGTGCTTTAGCTGGACAGCAAACTTCCTGATGACGCCTGATTTATACAAGATCACTGAGTCTTGAATTTACTGGAGCAAACGGGTATAGAGACATGGCAAAAAAATAAAAAAAAATAAAATGGTATCAATAAAAAATGAGGCAAGCTTAAAAAATGGTAGTTTAAAATATAAAAATATTAAAAACACAAACACAACACACTTAAAATAACACACTAAAAATTAAAACCATCAATTTTATTTTAAGTGTGTTGTGTTTTTAATATTTTTATATTTTAAACTACTATTTTTTAAGCTTGCCTCGTTTTTCATTGATACCATTTTAAGTTTTTGCCATGGCTCTATACCCGTTTGCTCCAGTAAATTCAAGAATTATTGCGGGCCATGAAAACTTAAAATCATTTAAGACCAATGAGCCATGGCTGAAATACTTGTCCACATGGTGGGGGCTCCACACTTCCAGCTCAGAGGAATAGGGCTCTCGGTTCTACATATCAATGTACTAAGCGCCTGACAGCGAGTCAGACCATTGGTCCAACTCGCTCCGCATTGTCTTTTGAGATGCCAGCGGCAGAAACTGGGACCTGATGCACACAAAAAAACATGTTGAATCATTTTGCTGTGGTCCTTTGCCAGCGGCACTGTGATGGGTACTTCAAGCCACTACTGTCTCACAATGTACCTCCGTGGTTGTCACCCTGTCACAAGTGGTGAAAATGGAGGGTAATTTCAGCAATTTTAGGGGGTGGGCTGATATTTGTTGGTGCTCCTGTTGGCAGCTGGAATTTCCCCCCAGAGTACCCCAAGAATTACCATACATAGTGAGCCAATTCAGATGGTACTTTAGCAGCCAAACGATTAGCAATATGGGCGCTCAGACTGTACGCATGTCCTAGCTCTCCCCCTCCCTTCTTGGCTAGTTTTGTGAATTGCACGGGGTGTGGGCTATTCACCTGGGCCATCTATCCATGTTGCTAAACCCCCTGCCATTAGCAAAATTATCATGGAACCAAAGGAAGAGGCCAGGGTAGGTGCACACATTGCTAATTGTGCGGGTCCGGTTTGGGCCTTGAAGTGTGACCTGAAACGGCCCACTGTCATTCTTGAGGCAGTCTGATGGAAACAGTGGCTGCCAAATGCTGGGAAGAGCACCAATAAGCTTCAACCATCCCATTGCCTCTCACTCCCCAAAATGCAAAAGATGTAAGATGGCTCTTGTGACCTCTTTTACGGCCCAATCCTGTGTAAGGATGGGCCGGCGGAGCACACGCTCCGCCAGCCTAAGGAGTTGCAAACGTGCCGTAAAGCACTTTTTCTGCTCCTTCGGAGTAAGCGGCTCCAGCGTGGAGGCTGGCACCGCTCACTCCACTGCCAAACTGGACTTGTGCCGGCCGACGCAGGTAAGGTCCACGCTGGACGGCGCAGGGGCATGGGCAGGGTGGGCAGGGGTGGTGAGGGAGGGTGCCATTGGCTGGTCCAGCCTAGAAGGGGGGGAGATATCAGCTCTGGATTGGGCCGATATCCAGTGCCCCGTCCCAGACCAGGCCAGCCTTACATGGCCTTCCCAGACATGTGCCAGCTCCAGAGCATCAGAGGAGGCCCATTGGGGCCCATGGCGCTTACACTGGGGGAAGAAGATGAATGTCCCCTTCCCCTGGGGTGAGCCTGGGCCACGCTGGCAAGGCCCACATTCTGCCTAGGATTGCAGATCTGTCCACCAAGACCCCAAGACCCCTTTCCTGGTTAGTCACGGTCAGCTCAGATCCCATCAGTGTATACATGAAATTCGGATATTTTTTTTGCCCCAATGTGCATCACTTTACACTTGTCAACACACAATTTGTTTTGGTTTCAACCACTCTGAATAGTTCAGAGTCATCAGCAAACTGGACCACCTAGCTCCAGATCATTTATGAACAAGGTAAAAAGCACCAGTCCAATCTGGGGGGACCCCACTTCTTATGTTGTTTCTTTGAATTTCATTTTCATGGCTTAACTATACATAGAATTTGTCCAAGTCCCTGCAATCATTGTGCTCTAACATCTCCCGCTGCTTTGTGGGTAATGGAGACATGCAAAATCTTGCCTATTATTTTTGCAGCTATTTGTGCATTGATGAATAGTGACATCCTCGTGTTTGCGGCATTCATCCATCAAAACGGGCATACATTTTTTTCCCCAAGGACAAGATTTTCCAATTTGTTAGTTCACATATTAGTCCCAACATTAGTATGCATTGTTCACCATTTAAAGGCACAGAGATCTTATTTTCCTTCCCAGTACTATACAGGTGTGCAGCAATCCTGTTGTAAAAAGACATTTTAGAGAACTGTACATGTTCCATGAGGCATCTGATGGGCCACTGTGAGGTACAGGAAGCTGGACTAAATGAACCCTTGGCCTGATCCAGCAGACTCTTCTTATGAGGACATGCGAAAATGTCGTGATTATTTATTTTATTGTGAAAGCTCATATTTTGCTTTTGAATTTGCTAAATATGTTACAAGTTAAGATTAAAAAAATATTGACATCCTTATCAGGAGCCCCGTGAAGCGTGGCAAGTGACAAACCCATGATAGTTAGTTAGGGATGTGCATGTGGACATTTGCTTCCAATTGTGCAACGTCCACATACACAACCCTAGCTGGAAGAGGAACAGGGTGTCCAACAGGTGTAGGCTTACAAGATCTGCAACCGGGACAGAGTGCTAGACCTTTAGGAGAAGGAATGTGGGCAGGTGTAGCTTGTTAAACCCTTAGAGCGCAATCCTAGGCATGTCTACTCAGAAGCAAGCCCCACTGAACACAATGAGGCTTCCTTCTGAGTAGACATGCCTAGGATGGCGCTCGAAGCTTTAACAAGCTACACCTGCCCACATTCCTTCTCCTAAAGGTCTAGCACTCTGTCCCAGTTGGAGATCTGGTAAGCCTAAACAGGTGTGATGTGCAAGACTCCTCTTTCTGATTCACTGCTGGGGCTGTTCACGGAGCCCTCTTTAAAATGAGCAACACATTTAAATCTGTTTAAAATGCAACTGTTTGGGAGGAGCAAGGAACCTGGATTTAATCCATCCCTCTATATTCACTCTATAGTGAACAATTGTTTGGCACAACTGCTGTTCTTCCCCCCCCCCCCCAAGAAGACTTTGTATGCACTCCCATGCATGCACCATTAGATTGGGGCCAATACATTCTTTCTTAGGATAAAGTGTCTTTGTGAAGAGTTTGTTTTCACATGTCATGCAAGGATTTCTCATTATTTGTCTTCATTTACGGTATCTTTTGGCTGCTTGGGTTTGTGCCCAGTGCCCCTAGTATAAGAAGAAAAGTTTACTGTAGTTTCTTCTAAGTCCTAATCATGTATTCTCCTGCCACATCCCAACTACTGTACCTAGTTTGCAGGCCAAACTGTTTGAGTCTTTATAAAAATGGTAAATTTTGTACCGATTTAAATCACACCGTTTTAAAACCTTCCCACCCCAACAGACGCACACATTCACACACACTTCCCTTTACAACATACATCAGCCTGAGTGACACATCATTAAAACCTGCAAGGTGCTCCTTCGTTACCTGTCATTATCAGCTCCCTCTCCGTGGTAGAAAACAATCAGACTTTCGGTGCTCCTTGGATGCTGAGATAATAACATGGCAGGCACAATGGCCAGTGAGCTTTGAGAGTAGGCAGGAATTAAAATATCCCATGCTGTCTAAATCAATGATAAAGGGTATGCTTAAATGGAGCCTCCAAATAATGCAGGATTAGTAAACAGTTTCATGTCAGCTGGAAGCAATGAGGTAACCTTAGCCAATTCCAGAGCCCCATTTCAGCACAGTGCAGCAAGTAAAATCTGTTGGGTCTGAAGAATGTTAGACTTTTTCAGTAGACACAGTGGCGAATGGTTGAGTACTTATTAGCTGAAGCTGTGCCTATAGAAACGTCTGAGAGAATGCAGGCACTACACAGGTGGGCAGGTCATGCATTCATCCCAGTAGCCAGTATCGCAGTGCTGCGGAGCCAGGTTGCTCTTGGGTGTGTTTTCCTTGCAAGCATTTGATGCTGCCTTATACTGAGTCAGAGCACTGGTCCGCCTATCTATCTGGAAGCATCTCTCCATGGTCTCCATCGCAAGTGAAGGGCTTTCCCAGGCCTGCTACCTGAGGCCTGCTACCTGATGCTAGGGGGCTTGCACCTGGGCTGTTATGCACACAATGCATATGCTCCACCAGTGCGCTAATGGCCCCTCCCTCTTCCTTCCAAGACCCCCCCCAAGCATTATGTCCATGCAATCCCCATTCACTGCAGTGTGACTTGCATGAGTGTAACACTTAGCAGATTGCTCACCTATATGAGTGATTTTGTGTTTATTTAATCTAATTTTTAAAAAAATCAGTACTGTCTAGATCCACAGATTCATCCAGTTATAGCATTTTGCAAAGAAATGCTTGGGTATTAACAAATCAGACCCCAGTGGAATTGTCGGGCATAAAGTAAACTTGGAAAATATCACCTACCAGGCTGAATCCAGCTCAAGACCCTGAGTAGGATACCATACATGTGAGGTATGTGTGTGTCACAAGTTATGTTGACCTGTTCTACTTTAATTGAAATACTTATTTGGTTGCCTCTGCAATAGGGGAGGCTTTTGCGACTGGCGCAGACTGCTTTATAGCAGTCAGCGCCCGCACGGGAGGTGTACCACCATTGAGCGGCACACTTAGGAATGGACTGTTAGCCATGAAATTTACTGGGTGACCTGGGCTAGTCAGTATCTCTCAGTCTAGCTACCTTACAGGGCTGTTGTGAGAATTAAAAAGGAGGAGGAAGAGCCTTTCAGATTGCTCTGAGCTGTTTGAAATAAGGGTGAGGTACAAATGCAATAGAAGGCCAGCGGGTGGCGCAGCGGGTTAAACCGCTGAACCATAAGCTGTCGATCGAAAGGTCAGCAGTTCGATTCCCGCGACGGGGTGAGCGCTCGTTGCTTGGCCAGCTCCTGCCAACCTAGCAGTTCAAAGCATGTCAATGCGAGTAGATAAATAGGTACCGCTTGCAGGATGGTAAACAGCGCTCTGTGTTCCAGCTGCATGCTACGCGCTGCGGCAAGGAGAGTCATGCTGGCCACATGACCACGGAGGCGTCTTCGGACAACGCTGGCTCTTCGGCTTTGAAATGGAGATGAGCACCACACCCTAGAGTCGGACACGACTGGACTTAATTGTCAGGGGATACCTTTACCTTACAAATGCAACAAGCAATAATAATTTCATCTCCCATTTCTTGCTTTTAAAAGAGAATTTTTTGTGTCAAGGAAAATGATAGGATATATAGTTAAATTAATATATATATATATATATATATATATATATATATATATATATATATATATATATATATATATATATATATATATATATATATATATATATATAGAAAATTAATATACATCTCCCTTCAGTGTTTGACAACTGTTTCCTCTCTATACACATCAACTCAAATTGAATATTAGATATCATATTCCAAGGAAATGAAGAGGACATTGATATTTACTCTTTCTTGCAATAGAAAAATTAGGTGAGACACCTTGTTACCATTACAGATCGAAGAACTGCATTAAAAATGACAACAATGTATTGTGGTATGTGATGTCTATACACATGAAACAGAATAAGTATTGGTACATCTCCAATGTTGTTATCAGTCGCAGCCCACGAACCGCAGGTGATGCACTGTGATGTGTATAAACAGCTCCTCTCCGACCAGGCTGTAGGCTAATGGTACATTCTTACTGCTGACCTTGAGCAAAGCTTGGGTGGGAGTCCCCTTGTGAGAGCCACACTTTCAAATGCAGCAAAAGATTCCATATTCAAGCCCGACCCACACCGCACGAGTTCCGGCGCATCCCAGATGCGTGCGGAGCTGTGCGGAGCTGTGCGGAGCTGTGTGGTCACCATTTCGAGAGAGAGCAGCTGAACGCGGGAGAGCTGTGCTCTCCCGAGTTCCGGCATGAGCAGAATAGTTCGTTGCCCATGTTTTGAGGGGGCGGAGCTAGGAGGCGGGACACAGAGCTAGTTTGGTAACCAATGGGATGAGAGGGGGTTTCAGCCAATTGGAGCGCCAAACATAATTGACTTATGTTTGAGCCAATCAGTGATTAGAAGGCGGGACAACAGGAGGGACTATTTGAGGGAAGACACTTCAATAGACGAGGTCAGCGCTTGGAGGCGAGCATCCAGGCACCTACGCTCGCTCGCCTCCGCGCTGGATCTCATGCGGTGTGGGTCAGCCTTCACTGTGCTGTAGCAGCCAGAACATTGGACTTGCACTCAGGCAAACACATTGAATCCATGCTCAACTAGGAAGTTCACAGGTTGACATTGGGCAAGTTTATGTCTTTCGGTATGGCCTACCTCACAGGGGTCTTGCAAGGCTAAAATATATAAACTGTTGTAGGATGCCCTGCACAGCTTTGATGAAGGGTGGGATACATATGTCCTAAATCTCTTCCAGTACCTGCAGCTTCCTCTTCAACAGAAGCAAATGGGCAATGTTTACTACTATTTCCCTCTAATGTGTTTCTTATTGACTTTCTTAATGAACAATTCTTTCTTTTCTTTTCTTTTTTACTCTCCTGCTCCTCCCTCCTATTTACTCTCTATTATGCTTTCTTTGAACATGCTTTCTTGCTCACATCATTCAGCTGGTTCTGACCTTCTTGTCAAGTACCATATTCTCTGCTTTCTTTCTCAATACCCATCTGTCTTTAGAGCCACTTCCCACAGGGTTCTGGTCGTTTTCACCACATGAATGAAAATCACTTCCACAGAATGCCACTCCCTGTGGCAGCCGTAATGCTTGCAAGGGTCTTTCCACGTAGCTTGACTCATTTGCATGGAGACGCACAGCCTAAAGCTTTCAGCTCACTTTCAGCAGCCAGCAAGGTGGTGGGACATTAGCATGGTGAAATTTCACAGGTCCAGGTCACCTGCTCCCCCCCCCCCCAAATGCCACCCTGCCTTGCTGCTCCTTATGCTTGGAAGCGCCTCCCAGAATACCTGTGTGATGCCTCCTTTCTCCCTTCCTTCAAACCCCATCTTGAAACCCATCTTCTCCATGAAGCCTTTGGCACAAGCCCTTAGTCACCACTCTGTCCTTACTGTTACAAGTTAAGTGATGCTAGCAAAATTCTTCCAAATCAAACTTGGAAGTACATTCCAGGGGGGCTTGTTAAAGTTTGCTTCTAAAAAGAAGCAAACTTCAAAAGTCCCTCCTCATTTTTTAAAATTAATTTTTAATTAATTTTTTATTTTTATTTTTTTAAAAATATTTTTAATTAAAAGGCAAGTGGACAAGAATTGCTGGTTCCCACTACTCATTTAATGTAATGGAACTCCAGCATTACAATACTGTACATTAATAGTGGCCAGATGGGGGCATTTTGAATGGAGGATACATAAGACCACATTTGCCTTTCTGCTCTCTCCACCTTTCCCAGGGGGCACCCCATGAAACGAGCTTCCATTCAAGTCACAGGTTGATTTGGATTGGGAACAAGTTTATTTCTGGGTTTTTTTAGGGGGGGGGAACAATCCAGTTCCATTCTAGGTGTTTGTGATTCAAACGTAGGGAAGCTCACTTTTCTCTAACTAATTAACAGCCCAGTCCTATCCTGGGCCGGCCCATAGTGTGCAGTGGCCGTGCAGTGACGGAGAGGTAGATATTAGGATTAGGCCGTGAGTTTCATTACTCACGTTTTGTACAAAGGAAGTCATTGGAGAAGAAAGAAAACACTGGTGAGGTGGTGCATTATACACACCAAAATACACACTGATTGCGCCTTCGAGGCCACTGGAAAAGCTCTCTCTAGTGTAGCCAGAGGGGCGGCGGTGCAGTAAGTGCTGCACGGCGTTACATGGTGGTGCAGAGTGGCCCCTCCCACTTGCCACCAGAGCCAGTCCCACTCACCATCAGCAGGGAAGGCAACATTACCTCTGTGTAACACCATGCAGCACTTAATGCGTCTCTGCCCCTCTGGGTACATGACTGCTCTCTCTCTCTCTCTCTCTCTGCGTGGTGCATGAGCCCATCTCTGTGTTCTTGTAGCTGATATTTGCTCTCCTTTTAAAATCAATATTGGATTGAAATCCTACAGTTTATGTTTTTGTGCACAAGGAGGGAGCTGCTAGTGTCAGGTGAAGCTGTTTTAATTAGGGGTTAAAGAAAATATCATGAGGAATGAAATAATCTATCACGTCTCTTTCAGAAAGATTACTCCCCTTCAGAACAAGCCTTTGGAGTTCAAAGTCATGATACTCCTTGGAAAACAATCCAAAAGCCACAGTAGGCTAAGAAGACCTTTCTTTAGAATGAACTGAAATGTCACCAAGTCATGAACAAGCTTTCAAGCTGGTCCTAATACTATGGCTTTGGGGTTGTTCCAGGGGCCAAAGCAGCTAACGAAGTTTTTGTTTCCTCAAAAAGCAGTCACAGTTCCAAGAATTGGCTACTTCTGAGCACAGTAGAGGATCTGTAGCAAATACAGTACAACAAATTGTTTGGCAGCTGAGCTTACAAAACCACTTTGTATTATTGGTCCATCTAGCTCAATATGATCTCCATTGACAGGGATCAGCAGGGGTCCTACCCATGCTTGCTACCGAGCATCTTTTAGCTGGAGATGCTGGGGACTGAGGACGAAGCATTCTGTATACAAAGCATGTCCTCTGCCTCTCCCCAGTTGGACTCTCCAGGCCATAAACCCCAGTACTCCTCCTACCACACCAGTACCAGTGACAGAGTTTATATTCCAGAAGAACATCTAGTGATTTTAAAAAGCAATTAGCATTGGATAGTTGTTGTTTTCTTAGCTCCCAGTGGAATTAATGATTAAACTTCCAGACAAGATATTGGATTAGAAGGACCATTGGTCTGACCCAGAAGAGCTATTATTAAGTTGTTATTGATGACTGCTCTCATCGCCTGTGACATCCATCTGCAGAAACATGTCAACCTTGTGGCGTCTTCTAGGATAAGATATTGTTTGGATGCGTGTAGGAGGAGAAATGAGATTCAGAAGATTATAGACATATAAGGTATTTGATCAACAAGTCCAGCATATCCTGTACCAGGATATGGATCTTGTACCATGATAAACTGGAAGTCTATGAGCCAGATCCAGACTCTGAACTAGTGGCGTTGCCAAAGGCCCCGGAACCCAGGATGGTGACGTCGTGACGTTAGGTGACGTCGCGTTCTGGGTTCTCCTGGAAGAGAAGGCAATGGTGATGGTGGTGGTGGTGCAGGACAGCAGAGAGATTGCAAAGATCCACCACTGCCTCCTGTTTTGGAGACTTTGCGATCTTGCTGCTAGCTTCCCTTGGAGGCTCAGCCCCCAAAGGAGAAAGAACAGGGCAGCAGCGAGATCACAAAGCCGCTGAAACAGGAAGTGGTGGCAATGGCACTTTGTGATCTCGCTGCTGCCCTGTCCCCACTTGCTCCGCCACCGCTCTGAACCAAACTCATTGGGCCCCTAGTTTTCCCCATAATCTACATTATTATTGCATATTTGTCCCAACCTTCGTCGGAGGAACTTAAGGACATAAGAAGAGCCTGGTACCTGAAATTTTAGTCCAGTTCTTCAGAGTATTTGCAATCTCTCCTACATTTGTGTCAGGTATGAGTTTGTTAAATCTATCTGCTCCTCCAGCACTAAAGAGAAGATGGACCTAAAATTACCATCAAACTCGGGAAAACTCTCCACGTTCCCTCAGGAACAGTCTGCGCATGCGCGAAAAACGTTATAAATAACGTTGTGACGCAGTGGGCCTTCGTTAGAAGGCTCTGGCGCGTCGGCCGGGGAGGTCGCTCCAAGGCCTTCTCCAAGGAGCCTCCGAGGCCAGGAGAAGGCCTTGGAGCAGAGCCGGCTGCAACGGGGGGGACAGAGCCAGGGGGCACCCGGGGCAGCGTTCCGTCGGGTCGCCCCCCCCAAAATCGGGGCGCGGCCTCATGCCCGCGCCAAGAATCATTAGGGTGACGCGCCGCTTGGGGGTAGCGTGCGCCCTAGTGACTCCACTGCTGAGAAAGGCCCCTTGCCTGAAGGTATCTCCAGATACTGCTGCCATTCAGTGCCATGCACTGACTTTCTTTGATGTACCAATGGTCTTGTCTGACTCGATATAAAAGGCAGCATTATATGTTCAGGGTCACTATGTCCCCAATCCTCAGCATGCTCACGCCTCCTGTGGGACTAGCATGCACACTGGAAAGGAACAGGCCACTGTGTAACTGTACGTGAAGCACAGGAAGGCCTTGTGATCACTGGTGTCACCGCAGGGGGGGCGGAGCTCCAAGTTCCGCCGGGCTCTGACCCTCCGTTACACAACGGGAGAAGTAACCGTCTTCTGTTACACAACGTCTCCATTCTGTCTCTGTTACACGACGGGAGAAAGCACTTGCTTTCGTCGACCAGAATGGCTCCAAAGGCGAGGGGGCAGGGCCGCCTTCTCCTGTCGTGTAACGGAGGCTCAGAGCCCAGCGGAACTTGGAGCTCCGCCCCCCCTACAGTGACGCCAGTGCTTGTGATAGTGGCAAGGTCTGTGCGCATTGCAGTGTACCCAGCAATACAGAAACAACATGGTTGACTGTGGGCTAGTGGGAAGGGGCTCAATAGAACGCCTGTGAGGACCCTCCCTCTGGACACAGACATCTTCCAATGTGTGGGAAAGGGGCATAGTCTGCTGTTTATCAGAGGGGTCACGATCCTCATTTGCAAGCATGATTACTGCAGTGAATTTGCATGGCATGGAGATTTATCTTTATGCCATGAGACTAGACAAGTAACTACTGGAGAGTGTTATCCCCTTCAGACATCACCAGCCATTACACACACATCTCTTGCCATCATTTAAACGCCAACATCTCTCGTCGGTCTATCAGTGACATACAGATAGTAACTCCCCCAAAGGAAACACCTCTAATATTACCAGAGAGGGAAAAACTCTTTGATAAATTGGTAAGCCAGTTGAATAATCTGCCTCACTAAGTAAAAGGAAAAATTAATTTGTAGAGACAGTATTCACCAGTACAGAAAGATCAAAAGATCATCCAATCTACAGGTGGGCTTGAAAACACTAGCTTCCTGCTAGAAATAATCAACCCCTGGTTTTAGTCGAGTCCCCCTTTGAGCTGTCCAAACTCAAAATGACTTTGACCCCACTTCATTTACTCCCTAACCTTCTTGCCAGTCTCCCCATCCCCACAAAAAAGGCCTTCATTGGGGAAGGGGGGGGAGTAAGTGCCTTTCCCTGTCCTGCAATATGAGGTGTTGTGTCAGCTCAGTCATTGATCCTTGATCATGTAAGGGTGCTACAAGCATGTTCCTATTTTCATCTGTGAAATGTTGGATAGTATATAGGTGCATCTGTTGCAATTAATGTTTTAAAACAACCTCACACTAACTGCAGCAAGGTAACCAGCAGAGGACATAAGCAGAGAGTGTTTGTGCTTTGAGTGGACATGCCAACAAGCAAGTGGAGCCTTGTGTGCTGTTGATGCTCTCACACGCATATGAGATCATATCATATGGGTGAATCGGGCCTGGGAAGGGGGTGGGACCGGTGTCTTCATTGGATGCCATATCCTATCCTTCCTCCCAGGTCTCGAGCCCCAACATGAGGTTGCTTGGTTCTACACCAGCTAAAGAACTGGCAGAGAACCAAGTAGCTCCATTGCAGCGACTGGGGGGTTACCCGGGGTACGTGGGCAAATGCACGCTTACCCCGAGTAGTTCCCCCAGCTGTCTCCTTTCTTGGATAGGATACGGCGTGGGCTGCATGGCCCATGCTGGGGAAGGATTGGGCTGTGAGGCAGGATAAACCAGGGCAATCTTATTTCTCTTCCTGTGTGCATAGAGGGAGCCTGTGGCATGTTTGTGAGAAGAGAGCAGCTTAGCTCTCCTACATCCCTCCAATCTTTGCCGCCCCTTCTCCAGCTTCAGTGGTCCTCCTAACATTCCCTGTTCTCCATCCAGGGGCGTCACGACGACGCGCGACACCCCTGAGCGGGGGCGCGCGTCACCCTTAAGGGGGAGGCTCCGCCCCTGCGCGTGACGTCACGCGCAGGAGCAGAGCGCCCTCCCCGCTCCGTTTTTGGCTCATTTTAGAGCCAGACGGACCCAGGGGAGGGAGGGCGGGCCCACCTTCGCCGCAAAAAGGTAAGTGAGGGGCGTCGCGCGTCACCCCTATACGCGCGACGCCCCCCGGCGGCCCGCCCTCCCCCCGCTTCCCCCTGTCGACGCTAGTGTCTCCATCTGCTTCTGCTGCCTGCATTTAATGGACATTCAAAGATATGGAGGACCTTTCAGCTCACATTGAACAAAAGATTGAGATGACCTATTTTGCGTTGACTTTGCAAGCTGCTTATTTCAACATTTTATGTTAGCATTCAACTTGTAGCCTGGGAAATAATAGGATTTCCATGTATATTTATTCTTCCATTCTTTAGTGGAAGCAATTCAAATAACCAGAGGCTTAAAAAATTCCTGGTCACAAACATCATTTTCTTAATACACAGACTATGGGGAAAAGGATGCTTTTATGTTTGTTTCCTGGGGTATTTAATTTCTATAACCAGTGTTACGCAAAAATATTATTATTATTATTATTATTAAAAATAATAATAAACCCTGTCCTTTAATGCAAAAGAAACTCCAGGAATAGTCATTAGCATAAAATAATCACATCCGTAGTGGATGAAGGTGATTGTTGTATCTCTTTTAGCACTCTAGGGGTGTGATTGTATCTGAACAGCAGCACCCCCTACTGTGGCCTGTGGCTTAATTAAGGGAGGATTTATCCACTACCTTTAAAAGCCTGTATCGTTGTTTTGACGGGCTATTAAAATGCCCCACTTTGTGCATGTATGTTTGTGTTGGACAGTCCTGCAAGTCAAACGTAGAACACCCTAATCCAACTTTAGTTACATTTTTAAAAGGCATTATTTTTTTTTCTGCTGCTTTTGTTTTGTATCAAAAAATGATCATCAGATATACCCAAACAAGAAAAAGTGTATATAGAAATACTCTGTATACAAAAAGGAGAAAGCACACACACACACACACACACACACACACACGACACCTACACTAATACTCCAATGCTATCCTCCCCCCCCTCCCTGCTGGAGCAGCCGCACCAAAAAGGTGCATACTGTATTCAGCAAATTGGGCGGAGCAGGAGACTTAAGCCTCCCACCCCGCAATGGGTCTCCACGCTATGGATCTCCTCTGACTTGTGCCAGCAATTTCGGTGAGTTTGTCATTTTGAGGAGGGAGTTCAAGGACAATGGGCAAGTTGTTTGACAGACAGAGAGAAGGAAGCTGTCTTAAAGCATTTTCACCCAAGGGTGTATATACGCAACAGGAGTTAAATGCATATACCTGTGGGCTGGGAGGAAAAAGAAATGGGGAAAAGTTTTTAAAAAGGTGTGCCAAGTTACGTAAGGATGTGTGGCCAGGAACAGAGAGGTGTACAACTTTAAACATAAGGACCAAGCTTTTCTGCTTGGGGTCTGTTCTTCCATTACCACTGCTATGTTGCACAGATGTGCAGAACTGCTCTGAGAAATCTCTCTTGTCTTATTAAAAACTGTTTGGCTTCTCTTAAATTCTCAAATGTTTGTCCTCATGTTGAACCCTAAACTTGTATTTGATTTTCACTTCTCTTAAATTTCAGTGCCAACCCTATAGAGGAGCTGCTTCTTTGTGGTCCCTCAGCACTCCAGTAACATCTAGATGCAAAAACAGCATGTGCGACTTATAGGTGCTGTTAGGCGTCTTTTCCTGGTTTTTATACAAGTCACGCAAAGATGGGGGAAGGACATCGTCATGTGTGGGGAGATGAACATTCTTCTGATGTGGGGACAGAATGTGAATCCCCCATGGGGGCCATGCTCACTCACCCCCCCCCCTTTACTGGAGATCTGGGAGTTTGGGGAAAGGAATTGCCAGTCACTCATGCTTCGTCTCTCACCATTTATATGGCGCATGCGGAATAGTTCAATGGTAGCTCCAGTTCATATAACCTTGTGGGTGTGTGGTGGCCATTTAATGCATAGAAACTGCTCTGCATAGTAAGCTGTTCACCTCAAGGTGTGTGGAGCCCCAGCAGACCACAATGAGCCACCATGGCCCACAATGCTGGGAAGCAGTGCATCACCCCACTCCGATCCTCAGAGAGGATGTTCTTGCCAGGTGATGGCAAGGGTCGATAGCACCAGGAGATCTCAGCCAGTGCGGGGCTGGCGGCTTCCTCTGAAGGGGGGGAGGGTGGAGCTGAGAGGTGTAGGTGGGAAGAGTCAGGGAAAGGAGAGGGCAGAGCAGAGCAGAGAAGGAAGATGTGAAAGGAGACAGCAGGAACAGACCGGTACAAGGGAGGCACAGTACAATACGCACAACACCAGAACTAGGGGACATCCACTAAAATTGAGTGGTGGGGGAGTTAGAATAGACAAAAGAAAATATTTCTTTACCCAGAGAGTAAATAATCTGTGGGACTCTTTGCCAGAGGAGATGGGGATGGCACCTGAAGGCCTAGATGTCTTTAAAAGGGAATTGGACAGATTTAGGGAGGAAATGTCCATCACAGGTTAGAAGCTATGATGACTATATGCAACCTCCGGGTTTTAGAAGTAGGCTATCTCTGAATACCAGATGCAAGGGAGTAGCAACAAGATATGTTGTCTTGAGTGTTCCCTGAGGCCACTGTGAGATACAGGAAGCCTTTGGCCTGATCCAGCAGGGCTCTTCTTATGCTCTTAGTGGACGGGCGAAATGGAAAGAGGGAAAGGGCAGGACCAGAGATGAGGGGCAAGAAGAAGAGACAGGTGAGGAGTGGTTGAGAGAAGGCAGAATGTGTGTGGTGGAGGACAGAGAGGGCTGAAGAAAAGAGAAGGAGAGGAGCCTAGGGGCAGAAGAGAAGACAGAGGACGTGGGATAGAGCAGCAGGGAACCGAGGCCGGCCAGGGGCCATCGAAGAAGGAGCCCCTCCTCCCGGGCTACAGCTGGGCCTTGGGGCAGGGATACAGAGTAGTTCCCTTGCCAAGGGAAGCTGCCGGTTTGGGCCACCCTGTGAAGGCAAGCCCCACACCCCATCTTGGGGCCCAGAGGAGAGAGAAGCAAGGCCCCTGGGTCAGACCCTGCCCAGGGAAACAGTGCCACTCCCTGTTCTCGTGGGCTGTGGGGAGGAAGCCTGAGGGGGTGTGTGGACGCAATGACAGCACGGAGAAAAGAGGAACCCCAAAGGAGCAGTCAGGAGCTTTCCCCTAGTCACTGTAAGAAGAACCTACCAAGAAAGCTACTTACATCAAAGCATCTAACTGCAGTAAGTCTGTCATCATCCTGCTCGGGCCTTTGGGGCCAACCGCCCCCATGTTCTTCCTGCACCCCTGTGATGTGGAAGAGGTAGAGCCCAGGGGATGCCTTAAAAGTGGTACCTATGCTAAACTTTAGACTTTTGCTACAACACTGCAATTGTGGCAAAAAGTGTCTATAGTGAGAACCTAGAGATGAATGGCTTACCATATGGATTGGCCCCTGCATGGCTGGATTTAAAACAGCTGCTTCATCATATGAATTGGGCCACATTTGAAGAACATAACTGTGGGTTTGTGTGTGTACGAAAAATGCCATTGATCTGTAGCATAATGTGCAAGCAAAAATGTTTGCATTTGGAACCAGCAGGCATGCATGGATGTGTGTAGGATATCTTTTGCTCTGTGAAATGTACCTTTTGTTTCCTCTACATTGGTTTCTCAGTATTTCAGAGAATTACACAAGAAGCAATCTTTTTATAGAACCAGTAACAGATGGTCTAACACCATGCTTACCTACAATTATACCCTAAATCACTGTGCATGATTTTATCATCAAAGACAATAATGGAACAAATGTTCCCAAGCAAATCTCAGACGGTAAAGGGCCTGCCGACTGTAGCAAAAGCTACAGAGTCATTTTCAGGCTATGCCTAAGAGAGGTTCTCAACTGTGGGGTGGAGGGTACCAGCTGGAGAGGAGAGGGCAACAGAAGGTAAAGACAGTCATCCTTACAGTTCCTTGGGGCCAGGAACTACGAACAGCCATTTTATTTACAGGTTGTGCTGGGAAAATGCTGGTTCAGCATCCACCCTGAGGGCTGTGGTGTGTGTAGTAGGTAGCACAAATAGTAGAGCTTATTTGGAATACGCCATGGTGGAGAGAGAGTAGACAACAGTACATTTGAGAAAGGATATAAGGCAACTTGTCCCTTAAAACGACCACTGTGCCAGAGGATTGGAGGATAGCTAATGTCACGCCAATCTTTAAAAAAGGAAGGAGGGGGGACCCGGGAAACTACAGGCCGGTCAGCCTAACATCTGTTCCAGGGAAGATGGTGGAAAGTCTCATTTAGGATAAAATCTTAAAATACATAGAACAACAAGCTCTGCTGTGGGAGAGTCAGCATGGCTTCTGCAAGGGGAAGTCTTGCCTCACAAACCTGTTAGAATTTTTTGAAAAGGTCAACAGGCATGTGGATGCGAGCGAACCCGTGGATATTATATATCTGGATTTTCAGAAGGCGTTTGACACGGTCCCTCATGAAAGGCTCCTGCGAAAACTCCACAGTCAGGGAATAAGAGGGCAGGTCCTCTTGTGGATTAGGAACTGGTTGAAGACCAGGAAACAGCGAGTGGGAGTCAATGGGCAATTTTCACAATGGCGAGAGGTGAAAAGCGGTGTGCCCCAAGGATTGTAGAGGAAACAAAAGGTACATTTCAAAGAGCAAAAGATATCCTACACACATCCATGCATGCCTGCTGGTTCCAAATGCAAACATTTTTGCTTGCACATTATGCTACAGATCAATGGCATTTTTCGTACACACACAAACCCACAGTTATGTTCTTCAAATGTGGCCCAATTCATATGATGAAGCAGCTGTTTAAATCCAGCCATGCAGGGGCCAATCCATATGGCAAGCCATTCATCTCTAGGTTCTCACTATAGACACTTTTTGCCACAATTGCAGTGTTGTAGCAAAAGTCTAAAGTTTAGCATAGGTACCACTTTTAAGGCATCCCCTGGGCTCTACCTCTTCCACATCACAGGGGTGCAGGAAGAACATGGGGGCGGTTGGCCCCAAAGGCCCGAGCAGGATGATGACAGACTTACTGCAGTTAGATGCTTTGATGTAAGTAGCTTTCTTGGTAGGTTCTTGGGGTGCTGGTGGACAGGTCGATGAAAGTGTCGACCCAGTGTGCGGCGGCTGTGAAGAAGGCCACTTCCATGCTCGGGATCATTAAAAAAGGGATTGAGAATAAAATGACCAATATCATTATTCCCTTGTACAAATTGATGATAATGCCACATCTGGAGTATTGTGTCCAGTTCTGATCACCACACCTCAAAAAGGATATAGTGGAACTGGAAAAGGTGCAGAAGAGAGTGACCAAAATGATTAGTTGGCTGGTGCATCTCCCTTATGAGGAAAGGCTACAGCGTTTGGGGCTCTTCAGTCTAGAAAAAGGCGCCTGAGGGGGGCATGATTGAGACGTATAAAATTATGAATGGGATGGACAGAGTGGGTAGAGAGAAGTTCTTTTCCCTCTCACACAACACTAGAACTAGGGGACATCCACTAAAATTGAGTGGAGGGAGTATTAAAACAGACAAAAGAAAATATTGATATACCCAGTGGACTTCTTTGATCTATGGAACTCCTTGCCACAGGATGTGGTGATAGCACCTGCTCTTGATGCCTTTAAAAGAGGTTTGGATAGATTCATGGAGGGAAAGACATAAGCAACCTCCTGGCTTTAGAAGTAGGTTTTCTCTGTGCCAGGTGCAAGGGAGTGACAACAGGAAACAGGTTATCTTGTTAGCTGTGTGCTCTCCAAGGCATCTGGTGGGGCCACTGTGAGATACAGGAAGCTGGACTAGATGGGCCTTTGGCCTGATCCAGCAAGGCTCTGCTTATGTTCTTATGACATAGTTTGGAAGGCCAACAGAAAGAGCCTGGATTCTCAAACACCAAAACACATGCAGGTGTGACCGAAGAGCTGAATGCATGCTGTGAATGAATGGACGACAGCTGTAGCATTCTATGTACTGTAATGAGTAGGGCTGCATCATTTACACCCCAATCCTAACAACTCAATCCTAACTCCCCACGTGGCAGTGCGGTGGTGCTGGCGCGGCCTCTGCTGCATCCTGCAGGGGAGTTTTGTATGCTGGAAGTCTCCTTGGTGTAAAAGGATATTTGTTTTATTTTGTCTGGGGGAAAACCCCAGCAGTGGCAACGGGTCAACTTGGGCCTGTGCCAGCAATATCGCTAGAACAAGTCTGCATTGATCCATGCAAGTGGATCAGGCCTAGGAAGGCCCCCTCCCAGGCCTGATCCGCCCATTCCGCTCCCATTTCCGTCCTCCTTGGCCCCATTCAGCCCCCTCCCCAGCCCCATTCAGCCAGCTGTGCTGGACTTACCTGGTCCAGAGGTACTTACCTGGTCCCTGCAGCCACTGGTGCCAGTGGGGAGGCTCTGGCCTTTTCACTGATGGATCTGGAACAAACACTGTTGCAAAGCACTATGCAGCACTTTTGCAACACTGCGCACTGGCAGAACTTGCATTCCGCCAGCACTAAGGTCAGTAAGGATTGGGCTGTAAGTCCCCCACCACCAATGTAGCAGCACCAATGGAGCATGCGTTATATCCTGCAGGGGGGCAGTCCTGGAGGCCTCCTTGAGGTAAGGGAACTTCCAATCCCTTACCCCAGGGAAAGCCTCTGCTGCCCCTATGGGTCTACTCGGATCTTTGCCAGCTATTTTGCTGACTCAAGTCCAAAAAGAGTATGGGAGAGGGAAGGGGACAGGGAACTGGGTTAGGATCAGGTGCACACCAGTACCGCTGAATCCCCCGCCTCCCTCTCCTGTTACGCCTCCCACAAATCCTCCTTCAGAAACTCCCCCATTTCTCCCCCTCTCCACCCTGTTCTTCCCAGCCCCTGCCACTGGCTTACCTGTGCTACAGAAGGCAGCTGGCTTTAGCAGCAGCCCTCCAGCACGACTGCCATTTATAGTGGTGGACCTAAAATGGCCACCAGCATCCAGCGGCCCACTGTGAGCACCATCATATAAGCATTTATGGCAGCAGAACTGTGTTCCACTTGTCATAAAGAGCAGCACAATCCTAGTTAGGAATGGGCTGTTAATCAATTAGTCAGATTAATCATTAAGAAATCTTTTAATAAGCTAGAAGGGTCCTTGGTTAATTGGGCAGATTCTAAATATATTATGTTTAATATAAGTACTTATTAAAACTGCAGATGGCAAGCACCATTTTGCTTCAAAACTAATTTTTACTCATCTTCAAATGTAATTGATTAATCAGTGAACCAACTAAAACGTGTGGGATTATTAATATGACTGCAGTTCTATGCATACTTTCCTGGGAGTAAGCCCCACTGAATCCAATGGGCTTTGGTTCCACGTAAACAAGCACAGGGTTGAGTGGTAAGCTTTCATCCATCAGGGCATATTAGACATTGAAAAACTCCAGATCCCCTCCAAACTCAGCAAATGCTGTGGCAAGAAAGACTCCCGTTTGATTCCTAGGAAAGGGCGGTCCACTGTCCCATGTCAAATATCCCTTATTCATGGGAGAATGCAGGAGGCCCTAGTGGTGGAGCACACTCATTGCATGAAGAAGGTTCCTTCCAGGTTCAATCCCTGGTGTCTCAAAAGCAAAACGATCAGGTAGCGTGTGATGGGAAAGACCTCTGCCAACACACCTGGAGAGTTGTTTGTAGACAGTACTGGACTGGATGAACCAATAGTATCGGGCAGCATCACATTGTTGTTGTCATCAAGATAATTTTTATAAGGGTGTCTTTTTTGTGTTGTCATTTCCTTGCTGCTACTTTTGTCTTGGAATCAATTCAAGGCTTTAAATACACCTGCACGTGGGTTTGTTTGTTTTTTTGTTTTTTGTTTTTTTGCATTTTAGAATATATACTTCTGAAGCTAATGATAGCCACTGGGGGCTATCATTTTGTAGATTTAACAGAAACATATTCTCTCTCTCTCTCTCTCTCTCTCTCTCTCTCTCTCACACACACACACACACACACACACACACACACACACACACACACACACACACACACAAAATGCACCGAGTATTCTGTGAAGGAGATGCTTCTCTGCTTGTCTAGAGATTCTTCCAGTATACTGTGGAATTTCAACTCCTATGCATCACCCTAAGGTTGCCTGCCTGGGAAAGCAGTCATCCTGCAGGCACTGGCCGGCAGATGTTCAACTGGGGAATAGAGGACTCTACTCTCTGTACAAATGCATCATACCAGCCACTTCCATGACCCTCTCATTGAGCACCATGCATGCATCTCCATTCACAGCACAAAGCATTGCCTGTGCACTACGTTACAAAGTAGCCTTCCTATGCATGCACACACATGCATTCATGCACACACACACACACACACACACACACACACACACACACACATACACCTCATGTAATACCTTAGTTCATATATGCAGGATGGCAGCTCACATGTCTGCATTAATAGCAAGAAAGGCCTTGGTGACAACTCTTTCTGGCTTTGTACCTTCCCATTTTGGCCAACGGTCAAGACAATAAAATAGCTAGTAAAATTCTGGCTAAGTGGCAGCCGCAATCCTGCTCACTTGTGATTATGGGGGATTATGTAACTCAGTTGCAGAAACCCCCATGAATTCATTTTCCCAGCAGAAGAATTGGAAAGCTCACATGCCGAACAGAGCATTATTAATTAGTGCACTGTGTCAGTCAGTTGGTGGGCTGCCTGCCCTGGCAACAATTGGCTGGAACAGGCTTTATTTGGAGGGTTAATTTGCTCAAGGGGGGGGGCTGTTTAATTGGTGTGACATGAAAGGACCAGCCAATTCATGCAGGCACCAAATAACAGCATCTCAAAGGCCCCCTGTGAGCATTCGGGTTTTGACCTTAGTCATAACATACTCCGGGTAGATCATTGCTCTTATGACCTGCTGTCATGCGAGTTTATGTGATTTGTTCCCAGCTATAGTGTTTAGCAACTATAAATATTGGTGGTGAAAAAGGTACAATAAAAATGATAGCAGCGTAGATGCACAAAGAGCATCCATTTATTGTATTTATACGGTATTCACCATCTTAAGTTGGAAGCTCAAAGCTGGTTATAAAAAGAATTGCAAGATTCACAAATTTTGAAATGAATCACAAGTGTTACGAGAGTCATCGGTATTAACAAACCACTAAAAAAACGATATAGCACCTAGGAAGGAAACCAAAAGTACTGGCCAACGTAACAACTGACAAAAGTTCCCAATATGCTCATAATGTTTGGGTTCAGAGATACATAAAAACTGGACAGAACAGGGTTTTTTTTTTCTCTGCTTTTAAAAGCAAGACATGACTTGTCTAGCTATTACACTCTTGCTAGCACCATTTTGACTCCTGAAAGCCTCAAGTTGGCCATGGTGGGCCAAAGGATATTTAGCTAGGTGGGCCTTTGGCCTCATCTCGCAAGGCTGTTGATATTTTCTTATGGATACTCAATTAAAACCAGTCACCATTCTCTGATAGAAAGCATCTCTGGACAACGACTTTCAGATGCAGATTCTTTTTCTTTTCATTGTCCTCGTGGTTTTAGCATTTAGCATAAAAAGGAAGGGACATAAGAGCAGAAGGCCATATGTTCTTGTCACTACTAGGGATGAATCTTGAAATAATGACTAAAGCCAGTATGTATGAAGTACATGTTACCCTTGTTCTGCTGTTGAATTACTGCTGTCATTACTGTGAAACCTCTTGTCGCTGGGATTGTGCAAACACTGATGTCCTATTGAGAGAGAGAGAGAGTGAGATGAACCGGATGGCAATTAACAAGCCGCTCATTTCATATGACAAAATTCATGCACACATTGTTTAAAAGGTCACAACTGAAAGCATATTGAAATAACATTTCGGAGGCAAGTCAGAAACATACTTTCTCGAAGTTTAGCAGATTCTAAACAAACCTTACCGGGAAAATACTGGTCTGAGCAGAGTTGGGTTATCTCCTCCATTAAGGCCAGAATGAGATGGTACGTGACAATGATGGGAGTGCCAATTTCTTGTTGTAACATGCATGTATGAATGGGATAACATTTGCAGGGGAGCAGCTGCAGGTGGGGAGCTTAACCCTTCCGCAGCCACTTTTTGCCCTGATAGCCTCAGAGATAGGAACGAAGACCAGCAGGACGAAAATATCTGGGGGGGGGGAGTTGTGGGGGAAAAGCAGTGACTGGGGGAAGATTTAAGCCTCCATGGCCCACCTGCCCCTTTTTCGCGACTCCTGGATTCATGGTAAATGGCAAGCACAAGGTTGTCAATCCTGTGTTGGCCATAGAATTCCTAATTTCACCCTAACATAGGTGTGATGATGGCTATCTAGACATCTCAGGACTAAGGTACAGGTTACCCTAATCACCTATAGAAGCATTTGTTGTCCTCTCTTTTAAATAGTGCACATGATGTGGGGGCACAGTCAGGAGCAGAAATGTAGCAGCGGCTAAGTCTAAAAGTCCCCAGCTCCCCCACCAGGGTGCTGCTCCTTTTCACAGTCCTTGCAGCTACTATTAAAACAAACAAAAAAGCAAGCGCAGACAGAGGGCCACATTAGAAGTTTAGGTTCACATCAAATGCGTACAGTACTTTCAGGAAGAATCTGGACGTTGAGTCTACACAAGCATCAGAATGAGGCGGTGGACTGTAAAAATAGAGAACGGCATTCTTTTCCAAGTCAGGCTGTTTAAGGGAGCTTGAACAATTTGCCCCCACCATAGTCCCAGTCCGGGTGGTCCCTTCATGGTTGCTATTTGCCCAAAGACCAAAACGCCCATTGGCTCCAAGAAGAGCTTTTGTCATGGGGGCAAATAGCAGATGTGGCTGGTGTTGGGTAGTCTGAATCTGGGCCAAGGGAGAGGTAAGGGGTTAAAGCTCTCATCCCCCCTTCTGTGGTCTTGATCTAGACTGGGGCCCACTGGGGCTACTGTCTACATTTTGTTTTAAACCAAGACACATGCATCAACCGCACAGCAGACGGTTGATGCAGACCAATCCTCTGGTTTGGCCCTTACTGTGTTGGTTTGACACTAGTGGCTGCGGACTGGGAACACTCTATGGCCCCCTCCACGATTTTCCTCTTACACACTGACTTCCAAAATTAACCCTCGCATAAGATGCAGGCCGCCTGTATGTCCCATCCTGGTGATGTCAAGTTGCTAGAGTAAGGCTATTGATCCATGTGCAGGTTGCTATAGCTTCAGCTGCATTCATGGTTTTACTTATTTAAATTGATATCCTATGTTTCTTCCATCGTGGAGCTCAAAGCAATGCCCATGGGGTTTACAGGCAGTCACCCATCCTTGTACTGACCAATCAAGACCTGCTTACCTTCATTGACGGTGTTGTATTGCATGCCCTTAGATAGCCCTTCCATAGACAAAGGGGGCAAAGTGCCTATATCTTTAACCATTGTCAGAAGAAGGAATTTGGGCAGGTGCAGCTTTTTGCACCCTTCCATGATGAGTTGCACCTGCCCAAATTCCTTCTTCTGACAATGGTTAAAGGTATAGGCCCTTTGTCTCTGTTTGTATATGGTAAGCCTACTAATAGGGTCAGGACAGACCTTCCTCTTCTTCTTCCTCCTCTTCTTCCTTAAATATTAAATCAGAAGAAAGCTAAAAAGCAACACATATTGTTACACCTAAAGTTCTAATATTTACAGTACACTCTTCCCTCTTTATAAATACTCTCGCTATACACATTTTCACGTATACACACTGCACATATTAAGACCATCCCTCTATATGCATACCAAGATTTTCGATAAAAGGTCTGGGAATGGAGGGAATGGAGGCCAGGTCTACCTCCCATTTTACCCAATGGGTATGCCTTCCCTTCACTTTGACTTTCGGAAAAAGAGAAGAGGATGATTTTTGCTTCAGGTGCCCAAGAAGGAGTTCCAGGAGGTTGGATCAAATTTTGGATTTCTCCCCTTGGCAGAACAGAGGTACAGGAGTGCTCCCTTTATCAGGTGTTCTCCTGCAGGTTGTAGGGGAAGTGCTCTTTCAGGAGATGGACCCTGGCCTCGTAAAAGGCGCCCTCCATGTGAGATACAGTACCTGATGGGTAGCGCCCCCCCCCATGCTTTCAAGGCATGTGTGCTACACTTTCCCTTTTACAGTGTATCTGTTTTCTTCTATGTTTCTACAAATTACTGTGAATATGGGTCCTAAAGAACAGAAGATGAAAAAAAATGGGAAAATGGAAAAACAAGTGAAAAGTAAGAGTTGCTTATAGTTTCCACCTAAAGCTTAAGGTGCTAAACCTCATTATGTGATGCTAGAACTTCTGAAACATTTTCACTGTCGACTTTAACACTTCATCAATGTGTTCTGAGTTCAAATTCCTGCATAGATATGAACTGATTGGATAGCCTGACCAAATTGTTTTTATTGAACTTAAATTCCCCAACTATGACATGAGTAATGGTGACCTGCCTCATGGAGTTTTTGCCAAAATGAAATGAAATGAGAACTGACTGTAGTGCATGTTTAGCATGAAAGGACCATGGAGATGGTTAATAAAAATCAACCGCAGTGGTCCTTGTTCATTTAAAATATTAATAATAATTGGTTTGCCTTCTGCCAAGGGTGAGAAGATATAAGTATGTGACAGAGGAGAACAAATGAGGACTTGGCAAACTCCTTGGTTGGGGATTGCTACAATTTCAACCTGTCACCACTCATGAAATACTCCCTGGGGGGACCAAAGAAAAACCTGATTTTGCTCTCAAAGGCTGAGCTGTAAACAAGGTTTAGTGCCACTAATCACACAGCGGTAGAGCTGGATCTTGAAAAATATGTTGTTGGGAGTTCTAATAAAGCACATACTTAATAAAGGAGAATTAAAGTAGCCAACATGCCCCATTGCTGTTTAGTTAAAGTATTCCTCAAGATTGCTTTTCTTCCTTTTCCCCCTGCTTAGTAAATTGCACATTAATATGAGAGTATTTCAATATGTATTGCCTTAATCAGAAAGGCCTCTGAGTGAAAGCTGGCTTGGGGACCACTGAGCATCTCTCCAAGATGTTCTAAAGGGTACATAAACAAGGCAATCAGAGCTCTTATTTCTCTTTCTCTCCCTCCCGCCTTGCTCTTTCTTTTATTGCATCGCTCAGTGATCTGTTTTATAGCAATGGTGCTTTGCTCAAGTCAATACTCAGCCTGCAGGCTAGACAGATTTCACAGACACACACACACACACACACACACACACACACACACACACACACACACACACACACTTTTGTTTCATAAAATGAAAAAGAACACAGCCTGCTTGAGAGAGAGAGAGAGAGAGAGAGAGAGAGAGAGAGAGAGAGAGAGAGAGAGAGAGAGAGAGAGAGAGAGAGCGCCTGTGCTTGTATGCGCATGTGCCTTACGGCACAATCCAGCGTAAAGATCCCCGGCGGAACTATAGTTTTGCCAGGGGAAGGTGTCACAAACATGCTATAAGACATGTTTATGGCACCCGGCAAGTAAGCAGCTCCAGCACCAAGGCCTGCGCTGCTCACTCTGCCCAGAGCTGGAACCATTGCCAGACGCAGGTAAGTCCTGCGCCAGTTGGGGCAGGGTGGGCCACCGGGCCCAGGAGAGGGGCGGGGATATTGGCAGCACGCTCCGTCACTATCCAAAGCCCCTTCCCAGGCCTGGCCGGCCTTACACTGCCTCCCCGGATTTTGCGCCAGCCATTTTGCTGGTGCACATTCGAGGAGGCCCATAGGGGCTGCTTGGGCTCTTCTCCAGCCCCACCGGCAATGGTCCAATCCAGGCTAGAATCTGGCGCAGAGTGCTTAGCAGGCTGTGGCAGATCTTACACTGGATTGGGCTGTTAATCAATTTTGGGATGCTGTCTGAGTCCTCACTTTTGAGGGAGAGGTGTATAAATGTCCCATTTTTAGCTTTTCTTGGATAATCAGGACATTTTGACTAGAAATGTTCCATATTTTAGGCCTTTAGCTCATTGGGACGTTAACTTCTAACAGTTCTGTTTCATCAGTGAGTCAGTGTACATCCTGAATATGTGTACAGCATATCCATATACAGGTGCCCCCAGAAGGTCAGTGACCCCTGGTAAGATATACGATGGCCAGTCCTTAGGCGGAATGTCATTGGTTGTCCTCCCTACCTTTTAATCTCCTGTTGTTCTTGACTCTGAGGGCCTCAGAATGGCTTGCAGATGCCTCTGTAAGGCACGTCCGGTTTTTGGAAACAACTTCCGGTTTGCTTCCGAAAACCAGAAGTGCATTACATTATGGAGGCCTCCAGATAGGCGCGGGGCACCACACAGGCCTCTGGATAGCCATTTAACAATGGTCCCCCTTAACTACAGTGTTCGGGGAACGTATCCCCATTGTTAAGTGGGGGGGGGGGAATACCTGTAGTGTATACACTTGCAGACTCACAATTGCATTCCAGTGAATGTTCCAAAATCTGAAGGTGGTGGGTGGTTGACACACACATGCAAGTGCAAACAAGTGCAAACAATCCCAGCCAACAGAGAGAGAGAGAGAGAGAGAGAGAGAGAGAGAGAGAGAGAGAGAGAGGACTTACTGGAAGTCAGAAAGAAAATGATGACTAAGAAATGTCCTTCATTGAATAGACACAAAGCTTATATTTAATTATTGGAGAATTACAAATCAATGCTACTGTAAAACTCTGATGCAGCTTGGAGAAAAGTCAAGTTTGTTTCTTGCTTAGGTAAATTTAAATCTCTGTAGCCAGCCTAAAAAGCATTACAACAACTTTCTCCGTTCTCCTGGATTTTCTTGGCATTACTTTTTCCCATTGGCCTATTCCAAACATTTCTTATCAGTCACAGAGCGCTTTGGAAATAAACCAGGAGTTCACCTTTCTCGCGCTAGATTAGGGAGGCATCCTAGCATTTGATCACCTCTTCTAGAATATATTGAGAGAATAAATAACAGTGAGTGATGGCCTTCATGCTTATGGCTTTTGTAGTTTCCGGAACTCCTTGATGGAGTTATAGCTCCTATCACTCACAACAGTCCTAGGACTTATTTTATATCACACATCAATCCAAGTTTCCTTACCCTTTTGCTAACAACTTCTGTATTCACAACAACTCCATTGTGCCTTTCTCAGTTGCATCTCCCACATGTTACCCCAGCTTGCGCACATCCGAGGAGGCCCATTAGGGCCCGCGGTGCTTACACCAGGGGAAGGGGACAAACCTCAAGGTGAGCCCGTGCTGTGCCGTCCTGGTCCACATTCTGCTGAGGATGCAGTGGCCAGCCCTTTAGGCCGGCCGCCACATCTTAGGCAGGATTGCACTGTAACCTGTGTCTCCTCTTTTTTCCGAACATACGAATCACAGCTTGCAGTGTTACTTTGTTCAAGCAAGTAGGCCATTCAGTTATTATTGTAGGAGTTTTGCTGGTTGCAGCAACATCTTCAGTGGCTCTAATAAACAGTACCTGGATTGTGTCGTTCTGGGGCTTTTCAAAAGGTGACTCTCGCAGCAAGATGCAGCTGCCTTCCCAGCTGCCCCATTGTGGCATCTTGCCCAAGGAACTGTTGACTTGCCCCACTGCAGATGGCTAGGGGGCGATATTTCAGGTGGGCCACCTCCTGACCATATAAAGCTGCTGACTCTGCCATCGTTCTGTGCAGCAGATCTGTTCTCCTTAGATTTCCCATCTGCTTCCTGGCTTGACTACCAGTTTTCTCCAGACCACCAGCCCCGGGAGACGTTACCTGTGCTCTCACTGTGCTCACTCTCTGAACATACAGTAGTGCATGGCTGAAATTGTTAAGAAGGCACTCCCAATTCATCTGGAGACCACAGTGGCTAACTGTGGACGAAGCTCCACGGAATATATTGATGATACGCATGGTTGAGCCATTGCCTTGAACCGTGCTAGAAGGCAGGGCAGATACCGAACGACTGCTGCATCCCACCCGTGCGAGAAGATGCTTCCAGGCACTCCACAAGGCAGGGCAACCCATGTAGTTGACAGGTGCTTCATTGTTCCTGTTGAATTCATCCACAATTACTAAAGATGGTTGCATTGGTGTTGCTGCTACTTTTTATTTGTATCTTTTCCCAGCAATTGGGAATTAAGTGTCTGCCCTGGAATCCATTCCTTCTTCAGGCTTGTTGTGTTTAGCAAATCCCAGAGGAACTTCGGCCATGAACAGTGCTGTGAGTTTGGCTGTATGGCGGCACAAGTAAAACCAGAGAAGTCTATTTTGAAGCAACTCTCGCTCTCAGTATAGAAGTC
Organism: Plestiodon gilberti rubricaudatus; assembly: GCA_026170595.1. NCBI lineage: Eukaryota > Metazoa > Chordata > Lepidosauria > Squamata > Scincidae > Plestiodon > Plestiodon gilberti. The sequence continues at coordinate 12,534,443 of JANXHW010000001.1, forward strand.
TGCCACAGCAATCTTGGAAGAAATGAGTTGCAACAGGTCTATTTTTATGTTGCTGGGATACTGTTATGACATGAATCAAGGAAAACTACCATGTTGAAGAGATAGGAGCAAGAACCAAGGCTGTTGCAGGAACACACTTTTAGCTTTAGGAAGGAATCACCATAATGAGTGGATTAACCCAGGGGTGAATCAATGGATACTTTGCTTGCGGTTAAGGAAAGACTAAATGTGATTGTTTAGTGTGTGTGTGTGTGTGTGTGTGTGTGTGTGTGTGTGTGTGTGTGTGTGTGTGTGTGTCTGTGTCTGTGTCTGTGTCTGTGTCTGTGTCTGTGTGTCTGACAGGACATGTCACCTTTTGAATCACCTTAAAGAAGCAAGTCAATCAAATAAGGAACAGTTTTATTTACCATAGAAAGAAAAAACAGCATCAGGGATAAGTGCACATAGGAAATTAAAATATATTTTACGTGGGTTACCTATTCATTTCTAGGCTCAATTCAAAGTGCTGTTCTTTCCGTCAAAGTCCTGGATGGTTTGGGATCAGGATACCTCCAGAACCTTCTCCTCCTTCTGTTTAAAGCTCCCTGTACACAGAGATCCTGTTTCATGTCCTCCTACAGTCTGAAGTTGCATGGGTAATTATAGAGGCAGGGCTTTTATTGGTTGTGGCACCTGGGTTGGAGAATCTCTGTTCGTTCGTTCGTTCGTTCGTTCTTCTTCTTCTTCTTCTTCTTCTTCTTCTTCTTCTTCTTCTTCTTCTTCTTCTTCTTCTTCTTCTTCTTCTTCTTCTTCTTCTTCTTCTTCAGGCCTTTCAGAATCGGGGAAATTGATTTGGCCCTTACTGTTCCTTGTTTCCTGCTCTTTGGGTGATAGTATTGTCTTGGGTTTTAGTGTGTTTTGGTATTGTGACGTGCTTTATTAGCAACCATTGTTGTAAAGGTGGGGCATTAATCTTTTAATAAATAAAATAAAAAGATGTCTACTGAGCAAGAATTTCAAATAAGACAAAGGCTTACAATGGTTTAGCCCTTCTCTCTTAAGTAACTTCATATAATTGTAGAATGTTAGAGTTGGGAGGGATCTTGGAGGCCATCTAGTCCAGTCCCCTGCTCAGTGCAAGGAACTTCTACAGCATCCCTGACAAGGGGCCATCCAGCCTGTATTTGAAAACCTCCAATGAGGCAGAGCTCACAACTGCATGAGGCAGACTGTTCCAGTGCTGGACAGCTCTTACGGTTAGGAAACTCTGCCTCATGCCTAGTTGGGCATCCCAATCATATCCTCCCCCGACGTAGGCCACACAGGCAGGGGCAGCGCATCCATTAGGCGAGGTGTCATGGATTGCATCAGTGGGAGATTGTGCAGAGGGCGAGAAGGTGGAGGATTCGGCTGCTGCCGCCACCTCCCTCGTCTAGACCGTCACGGACACGAGCCACATTGATCTACTTTTCACACACTAAAGGCGAACGGAAAGCAGATCATCTGCCTCCTTACCGTGCTCCTCGTGCGGTTTCTTCAAACGTGGAAGTGTGGGACGTCCGGTTTCCTTTATAGGGACCGTGCAAACCAAGGAACTCCTTCATTCGTGCAGTCTCTTGAAAAAAAAAAACCAAAAGTCCCATACTTCCACATTTGGAAAAAGAAAATGCATCAGGAGCATGGTGTGTGTGTGTGTGGGGGGGCTTTTTAAAAAAAAAATAGTTTAGAGGCAGCATCGGGTGGACCTGAGGCGGCAGGAGGTGGTGTTCTGGCTTGCACAGCCCCTGCTTGTCAGCGCCCATGTCCAAAACGGGACTCAGTATTCCAAGTGAAGTCTGGCTAGTAGAGTATAGAGTGGGACTATTACTTCTCCTGCTCTGGTCTCTCTCCCTCTGCTAATATAGCCCAGCAATTCATTAGCTTTTTTTTTTTTTTTTTTTGCAGCCATGTCACACTGCTGACTTATGTTCACCTTGTGGTCCATTCAGATACCCTGACCTTTTCTACACATGTTGCTGCCATGCCAGGTTTCCCCCATCCTGTCCTTGTGCCTCTGATTTTTTGTGCCTTCATGCAGGTGTGGCAGAGTCACTATGCAACTCTAGTGGTATCATTCTAGAGCTTACTGGCACTGTTATACGCACTGGAATTCCACTGTGGTCATGAATGGACCCTTTCCATGCTTGCTAGCACAGTTCCAAGTGACAACACACACTCACACAAGTCCTTTGCTTTTCTGGCTCATTAGGGCTGCAGGACAAGATGTAGCCACCTCTTCTTTTCACGACCTATCAAGCTGGAGTCTCCCAGCCTTCTTTGAAGTGAAGCAGAGAAGTTGCTGTTGGCAGAAAGTGGCAACACTCCAGCATTGTCTTGGCAACTTTCTCAGTGGCATCCTGGAGCAGTGGCTGTGTTGCCACAGTGATGGGCACATGATGCCTAGGAATGCAAGCCCCAGATGTCTCATAGGAACTGGGTGGGGTAGAGAGCTGCAGAACTGGCCAGTAGCTAAGTCTGGCAAGGCAAGGGCAGAGGAGGACTTCCCTATGTCTCTCCAGGAGGCTCCAGACAGAGTGCACCGGCATAAGGAGGAGGCGTAAGGATTATCATATAATATACAGTATTTATATACTGCCTTTCTTGGTCATTGAATTTCTCCTCTGACTTTAATCCAAGGCAGTTTACATGGGTAGGCTTTCCCAAACCCCCTAATGTTTTGTTTGTTTGTTTTTACAATTATATAAATGTTCAATCTTTCATGAACAACTTCATTCCAGATGGTTTCCTTTGCAGTCTGGCCCCTCACTGGCCTTCGCCTCCCATGCTCGGCCGACGGCACTCTGCCTGCAGCTGCAGCTGGAGCTTTTATCTCTTCACAGATGATTGTAACTCACCCCCCACTTTGAGACTGCAGCCCTTTTCAAGACTGCATGCTAGGCATATGTAGAATAAGCTAACAGAGCGATCAACCCCTTAGACACTGGGGCAAGTACCTAGAGTGCTCTGGAGAATATTCCTAACCACATTATTGGGGTAGGGTGTCCCGGTGTGAACATTGCATGTTGTCCATTTTGCCATGTGGGTACTCCATCAGAAGCCACAGTGCTGAGGCTTTGTCACCCCGCCCCATTGCAGCCTGGCTTATTGACTCTGCAGACTGGGCATACTGCTTCCCAGCTAATGTTGAGCTGGTAAGTAGTTACACAATCGCCGCCAAGCCTTGGGCTCTGGCCGGGGGCAGGACGACTGGCCAGGCAAGCAGGCTCTGACCCCAGCTGGGCATTGCTTTCGCTATGTACCCGACTCTCTGGTTGTCCTACCAACCCCCAAGGCATCAGTCCTGTCTGGAGACCCGAGGGTCTGGCCCGTGGTCTGCCCGGCGGGAAGACCAAGGAGAGGCTCTTGTTAAAAACTGAAAGGACTTAAAGGACCCTGTGACATAACAGGGGTCCTCATGAATGCCAAGTCAATCACTTGATTAAACCATCTCAGCTACCTAACCTGTAAGTCTGCATGTCTCTTTGCCGGGCCCCGAGGGAGGAGAGAACTAAGCCGAGGGAAACCGCCCAAGAACGATCCCGCACCCTCCGTGGGGGACATGGACGCCCCCGTGGAGACGACAGGCTTCTAAGCCCATGAAAACATGACAAAATAGACATTTGTGTAACATTCATCTGTGATAGCATATGTGGGTGTGTACCAAGGGGGGAAAGATGTCATGTCATACTTGTGGCTAGGCTAGGCTAATTGTATATCTGAAGAAACTTGTAAATCTCCCTTCTAAGTCTGGAACCACTTTAATTAGCTACAGATTGGCTTTTTACTTGAGTGGGAGTAAGGTTAGACAGCTGCATCTCCAAAGCCCATAAACATCTGTTGCTTACATGCAAATAAAGGACACAGCAAACTTTGAAGAGTATTGATATTTGCCGAACAAGCTGAACAATTGGAGTTGTCCAAGAGAACTGGAAATACCTCTGTGGTCATTAGCAGTTCATGATATCTCCCACCACCCATTCAATAATTCCCATGTTTTACTGACAAAAAGCCCAGCCTCCAGAAAAGTCCCAGGAGAGAAATCCCAGGAGAGACAAATGCATAACGTTTACTCTGTATAACAGAAATGGGCCTGTAGTTCAGTAGCTTTCAAATGCCATACCTTTGGGGAACTTTCTCCACATCAAATTCGTCTGCCAGTGAGTTTCTACCATGAAACCCCTGTGGGATTCCACAGCATGTTCTGAAACAGAGAGTAATCTGGGACTCAGCTAGAAGATTGGTACTTGTAGAGCAAAAGTTCCTAGGAGGAGCAGATATGGAGAGAACAGAGTGATGTCAGATATAAAGAAAGATGACCATGGAGATATCTGGAAGAAATGATGTCATGTTTTGTAATTTTCTGCAGTCAGATCATGAGGGGTACTGCTGCCAGGGCATTCTGTTGGACCTCTCTATTGCTCCATGTCAACCAAAGGTGTACCCTAAAACACACCCCACCCACACTGCCTTGCAACTGTGCATTACTGTGAAAGACCAATAATGGCAGACAGAGTGTTTCAAAGAAGTTTGTCTAGCATTGCTGATATTCTCAGTGAGGGACCCATGACGAGCTTCGGAGGCATCCTCAGATACCCGAAGAAGCAGTTTGAGCACCTCTGTCTTACTCAAATGACAGTGTTGACCTAAATTTCCTCTTCCATTAATGATAAACTGATCACTAGCCAAGCAGGTGAGAATATAACAAACCCTCTTACAATTTATAGCTCTTATTGATTTTTCTGAAACATTTTAGCACTAAACAGATGGACCCAGAAGTCCCCACCCGTGTATGCTGACATGGCTCCATTAGCTTCATGGAGCTATGCCAATGTTATAGTTGTTGTAGTCTAAGGTTAGCCTTGGCATCTGTGCTTATATGTGCTGGCCATTCATAAAGATGGAGCACAGCACAGCTCATATGTGCTGACCATTCATAAAGATGGAGAGGAAATCCCAGCTCTGTCTAGCTGTTCAGGCCAGATATAATCCTCGATGTAGACAGGATATAAACCAGAATTGCTTTTTAATTACAGATTAGTTTGTTAATTTATTTAGAATATTTATGCCCCACTTGTTCAGAAAGCAAAATTCAGGATATCCCAACTGTCCTATAAAATGAAAACATATTTGCCTGGCACCTAAAAATGAATAAAGAAGGGGAAGAGCCTCCATTGGGAACAAGTTCCATGGTGTCACCACTGAAAAGGCCCTGTACTATGTCAACATCCTCCATATCTCTGATAGGAGGGAGACCCAGAGTTTTGTCTGTAGTGATAAACTGAAGTCCATGGGCAACTGCATGGAAGGAAGCAGTCCATGTGGTACCCAGCAGCTCCCCAACCATTTAGGGCTTTATGATTAAAACAAACATCTTGATGTGGAACCAGAAGCATCTGGGAGTCAGTGAAGCTCTTTTTCAAACATGTGTTTACAAAGTGATAGGTGATCATAGGATAGCTGTTGCTGAACTCAACCATGGACTTGTGAATCAGCAGTTGAAGTGAGCTTGAAGAGTGTCTCCATTGAAACCTCTGGCAAGATCAAGGACTCACTTCTCTTTCACTTTTGGAAAAGTAATCATGTAAATAGTAGCAGGGTTGTTATCTCTGATTAAGTTCCATTTACGTTCCACAGAGAAACACATGTCCTGCCGATGACCCTAGAGAGATGACAAGGAGGTGTGTCGGAAATACTTTGCGAATATACCTTCCCTTTGAATACAGAGGGTTGTTACATCAGGATATACTGAAGAAGACGAGAGTTTCAGAGAACTCTAGAGAAGAAATTAAATAAAGGCTGTTGCTTATGATACACTGTAGTGGGGAAGAAATAGTTTCGTATCTTTACAAAGCATCTTGAGATGCAAAGATAGATGTTCAGTGCTGTGAATGTTTTATTGTCAAACCACCACCACTGCAGAAAATAAAGTGACATGCATATCTTGCAATCCAGGTTTTGAAATGTAGATCTAGAAAGGCCAGACAATCCAAGGGTGGGATGACTTCAGTCTTGTGTGGCTTTTGTTGTTTTGCACCACCAGTGGGGTTTTTACAGTGCAAGAGTGCATTCGCAGGTTCTCTCTTAACACATAAGAAATAACTAACCTGTATTAACAGATTCCGAGTATGGTTTTTTTGCTTGAAAGCACAAGGGCCTTTCAGGGTCCAGAACATTCAGGATGGTCTGGGGAGGCAGACAAGAATCAAAAAACCAGAGGAAAAGATGTAATCAAAAACAGAGGAGAAGCAAGAGATGCGGTTGAACACAGGCTAGTAATCCTGGTAATTTCCTGGTGAAGCAAGAGAAGGTGCTTTTACTGTTTGATGGAATGAGTTGCTCAGCCTGAAGACAGAAGCCTTAAGCAACTGTTACATACAGTGAGTCAGGTCTCTATTGTTTCCTCAAGTCATCTGGGCTGAAGAAGTAGCAATACTGGCTCTGGCCACTGTAAGAGTGGCACTGCAGCACCGTAGAAACCAGACCAAGAATCCTTCTGCCTGGGAGTTCTTTTAGCAGTGCCAAAGCACGCATGTCCAGCTGCCAGAGTTCCCCATTAGAGAGTGATAACATCTTGCAGTGCCTAAGTCAACCCAAAGCCCACCCAGTTCAGATTCTTTGCAAAAATACCAGCAATGGACAGCACTTGTCAGCCTATTAGAAATTGGCCAGTGAGTCACCGGTGGACTGTGATCTCCCTTCTGTCTACCTACCTTCTAAGCCCAACTTAAGAGTTCTTTCTGCCTGTGATAGGTCTCGACCCCTTCAAGGAAAAGAGGGTCATATAGTGAATTGGGTGCAGCCAGTGAAGAATGTAGTGGTGGCCTATAAATGAGGGTGTCACGTGTGGTAGCATCCTTTGGGCGTGGATCGTTTGACTCACAGCTGCCAGCTGGGTAGCAGAACAATTTAATACAGCATTGTCCACACAATTCCCCAGCCATAAACCAGACAAGTTGTAGACATGATAGGAGAAGGTCAGAGCTGGAGAGGTCGGGATCGTCAAGAACTCAAGTGATCTGTCAGCCATGAGTGCTTGAACCGTGCTGTGCGGCCATGAAGTGAGGTGCCTTACAGTACAGGCAGCATATCCAGAGTGGGGGGGGGCTGCCCTCCAAGATAGGCCAGCCAGGCAGTCCTTTGATGTGCCTTCTGGTTGTGCCGTTATTTCAGGGTTTATCTGGGCTGAATGTCCTAGCACTTTCTCTCCTTCTGCGACTAGTTACATAAATAAACAGAACGTGTCATTTTATTTAATTGAAGCATGCATGCCAATTCTTCGCAAAGGAAAGGAAAATATGTGGCTTCCTTCAGCATGACTCATAAAAAGCAAAAGGCAAGTGTAGTTGATGTGAGGAAATCTTCTGTGCTTGCACCATTCTTGCCACTTTTTTTTTTGTACCCAGTGCTAAGGCAATAAGAAAGTGTGAGCCCCTGTTCCTACCCCAACCATGTACCCCCACGCAGGGCTCCCCCCTGGTGTGTGTAGCTCCATTAGGTGATGCAAAATGCCTTTCTGATTGCGAGGGAGGGGGCAATTGTGGTTCTAGTTTGTACTGTTTAGAGGGGAGATTTGGCTCTGGAGATTCAAGTTGCTGATCCCTCATTTTAAGTGGATATACGTGATTGCCAGAAAGTGTTGGCATTGAAATGTTGGAAAAAGTGAAATTTAAACTGAATTTTAGGTTCCACCTAAGGACAAAAGTCTAAGTCAGAATTTACAAGAGAAGCCAAATAAGTTGGTATAAGACAAATGACGTGTCGGAGGCAGTTTTTCTCCACATCCCTATTGCCAGGTAAGGAACGAGCAACCCAGATTTTAACAAAATGTGCTGCTAGTTCTGTAAACTCTGTAAAAGTCTTATGATTGTCTAAAATCCACCAATCCCCCACCCACCTCCAGAAACCAGAGCTCAGTATTTTTTTTCTGCATTAAAAGATCCCTTATATATTTGTCCTCAAGAGAACAAAGGGACTCACATATCACTTGAAATTCTCCCTTGTTAAGGTAATTATCTTCAGCTTGTGTAGCAGCTTAATTTTTCTTGCTCTATCAATCGGCCTGCTCAAAGAAGTACAACATAAAGGATTTTTATCTGTGCTATTGATTGCCCAGGAAGCAATGTGTTTGGGATTCAGTCACAGTTTCTCTAGAGACTATTTATTTAAATTGGGGGGAGGGGGCCCAGACTTACTTGGGGGGAAAAAAACCCTTAAAAACTGATTTAACAGTACAAAAGAGAACACTGCTTAATCCCTGAAGTAGGAAATTGCTTTTCTTCATGATCCATTGCCTTCGTACTGTTTCTGGCTACTGGGACTGAAGGAGAGGAGAGACGTTTCTTTGCTATGTTTTGCTGCCTCTGTGTTTTCTACCTATCTCTGCTGCTGAAGCTTGGCTGCTAAATTGTTGTTGAGAGTTTTTTTTTTTTTTTTTAAGAATAATAAGGAGGGGTGAGATTCTGCCTGTGAAATGATATTTGATTCTAGTGGACAACTCTGAACACTGAACCAAGGCCAACGTTTTCATGGGATGGAAACCGATCTTAAACAAAGAAATAAATGAGGGTTTTGATACTTTGGACTTTGTAGTTACGCCTTGCAGTGTTCAGTAAGTTCCTGATATAACTAACTCAGAAATATCTTCCCAGAAAATGGCTTGCGAAAGATGGAAGGCAGGTGGGTTTTTCTTCTCTTTTGTTGCTTCTTTGGCTCGTGGTCTGATCAGGATATAATGAACGGTGAAATTTATACACAGCTGTGCAGAAAGAGATACTGGCTTTGTTTCATCTCCTGTGCAACTGACGCAATGTGTTGGCTACTAGCATTGATCGCCTATGTCTGTCCTACCTAGACACGGGTTGCAAAGAGAGCGAAAAGCTGAGCAAATGCGGATAGTTGTTAACTGAAAGAAGCATCTCTTGAGCTTCCTGAAAGCACTACAAGTGGGAATTTCGTCTTGGGAACAGTGTGACACCAGCATCATCTCACACCAACAGCAGAACAGCTCCTAGGGTTGTTGTTGTTGTTGTTGTTGTTGTTGTTGTTGTTGTTGTTGTTGTTGTTGTTGTTGTTGTTGTTGTTGTTGTTGCTGCTGCTGTTGTTGTTTTAATTTCTGTATCCCTCCATGGGGGAGAAGGCCAAGACCCTGCTTTGGATATCACACAGGACAGGAATGAAGTGCATCATGTCACCAGCTTTCTCTTTCCCCCACCTTTCTGTAAATGCAAAGCTGCTCTCAGAAATCCAATTGAGTTACATTTCATTATTTATGTATGTTTTTATTTCACATATATATATGCCCCTTTAGTCTACAAGGAGGACTAAAAATGGTATACGATGTGCTTGAAAGAGGACCCTCGTTCAATTTAAACCATTGCTCTTGAAATTAGCAGACAAGATTAAAAACGCAGCAATAGAACCTTAGAGGCAGGAGAGCTAGACTCCAAATACCTGCTGAAATTAAAGAAAAACCAAACAGATGGGAAAGAGGAGGCCAGTTGGATTTCCCCAACTTGGTAGGAGGGCATTCCACAGTGGAGGAGCCAGCCACTGGCTGAGAAAGCTGTCCATCCAGTGCCCACCAACCAATTGTGACAGGCCCAAGAGGCTGGATTCGGGCAGCCCAATCCTATCCCATGCTGATGCAGTGAGACCACGCAGCCCATGCTGTATCAAGCATGGGAATAGTGCAGGCAGGAGGTTTCTCTGGGGCTAAGGGGACATTTGTCCCTTTACCCAGGGTAAAGCCTCAACCTGATCAATGGGCCTCGGATCAAGTACTAAATAGTTCAAGTGCTAAATAGCCGGCGCAAGTCCAAGCTGTCTCGTGTCGGGGTTTCAGGCCCGGGAAAGGGGATAGGATGCGGTGTGCACCAGTGCCGGCACCTCTGATCCTGCCCTCTCCCAGGCCCAATCCCCCCATCTTCGTCGCTGTCCCCCACTCTTCCCCTGCCCCAGCACTGCTTGGAGCAGCTCTCACCTGCTCCGGAGCACATCGAGTCCTGCACTGGCGCCGGTGGGACGATGCAGGCCTTCCCATTGGCACCCCTATCTTCTGCACTCTCGCAACATGCTTTCCAGCAGATTTGCCACAGTGCGTACCAGCACAGCAGTCGCTGCACCAGCACAAGAAGAGAATAGGATTGTGCCATGAATCTGATTGGAAGGCTGGGGCAAAGGCGGTCCTTCAGGACAAGTAACCAGTGGTACCTGAAGATCTAGAGCTTGAAACGGCTCTTAAAGTAACAGCAATTTAAATTAGAACTGGGATCGCTGCTTGCAATGATCCTTAGCTCTAGTCTAGTGCATTCTCTTTAACATGGCCAGCCTGCTCCCAAGGTGAGCTGAAGTTGCTGTTGTGGGCTGCGGGAGGGGGGGAGAGGCTGGTAGGAGTGGCTTTACATACCCTGTTGCCTCTTCTGCGACAATTGGCTATTCACCCTCTCAGAGGGGCTGCTTTTCTCTGTCCAGTATGGCTACTCACTGGCTGTCTAGGCCAGCCAACTATTGGTGGACCAAGAGATTATGCTCTGAGCCAAGCTTCCTCAGGAGGAGAGGGAGAGGGTTGGAATGCGGGGGATTTCCCTCCTGGGGGGGAGGGACATTGGGATTCAGGAGCTTGGGATCAGTGTATTTGAGAGACTGCCTCCTTCCATATAACCTGGTCCATTCTCTTTAGTAATCTGAGAGGACCCTTTTGGATGTGCCGCCATTGAGAGAGGTTAAGGGGCTGGCGGCCAGAAACAGAGCCTTCTCGGTAGTGGCACCTGTCCTATGGAATTCTCTCCCCTTTGAGCTGAGAACTGCTCCTTTGTTAGAAGCCTTCCGGCGAGGCCAGAAGACCTTATTTCAAAAAACCTTTTGAACCCAGCAGGGTTTTTAAGGGTACGTTTGCTGGTTGCAGACTGGTGCTTGCTGTTATTTATTTACTTATTTATTTAATGTTTTAAGACCGGTGATTTTTATAGCTACTGCTTGCCGCTGGTTGGCTTTTTTTAATATTGTTTTTTATATATGTATTTTGTATTTTTATGCATGCTATAATTTACAGTCTGTATGTGTTTTAATGTGTTGTAAGCTGCTTTGGGTGCCCTTCAGGGAGAAAGGTGGGATATAAATTGCATAAACAAATAAATAAGAGTGGTCCTTCATGCATGGGGGTTGGTGGGTTGCGGTGCCACCTCAGACAAGGGCAGGACTTTCTCTGTAATGCTGACTGGGGAGAGAAATGCTTCATGAGCTTTGGCTAGTATTAAACAGAGACAGCTGCCTGCTATCACATCCTCTTTCTCTCAAGGCAAGCTTTTCCCTCTCAACCCTTGAATTCCCTCCTTGCAAGGTTTTAATGTTTGAGCAGAAGTCTCCAAGTGGCACCACCTCTAATGGCGACTAGCTACTAACTGTGGCACATCTGGGCAGTCTTAAAAACAGCTGCACTGGGTCCTGGTCTGTTACCAGGCCAATTTAAGGTGCTGGATAAGTCCTGTATTCCAAAGTGGTATAGTTCAAGAAAAGCTGTACTGCAATTTTGCTGAATGAATAAACTGGACCTTAGGTGACTTTTAAAAGGGTTTAGACTGACTTGTGAAAAAAGAGCTCTATCAACTGCTATTATCCCTGACAGATAAATAGAACCTCCATGTTCAGAGGCAGCATACCCTGAATACCAGTTACTGAGTACAAGTAATAAGGAAAGGCCACCACCTTCTGCCCTGCTTCTGACCTCCAGAAGTAAATGGGGGGGGAGCAATAACATACAATTTTAAAAAAATGTATATATTCAATAAAGTTAGTCTGACAACAAAATCAATACGAATAAGCCAACTCATCCAAAACTGCAGGAATGCTCCCCAGTTACAAAGCAGTTTTCACACTGCTTAAGAGCATCAGTGACCTGTTACTGCTCAATCTCTTGTGGCTGAGCATTATTCTTGTTTCCCTAAGAAGGTGAATGCAGACAGCTTGGGGGACACTTAATTAGTTATTATCATGCCAGCGTTCTCATTTGTGATTGGGCTTACCTCTTTATTTAATTTATTTAATTTATTTAAAGAATTTATACCCCGCCTTTCTCCCGAGGGCACTCAAGGCGGCTCTTCTCCCCCCAGAATTGAGAAAGGGCTCTCCAGTTTGTCCCTCTTTCCTGGGTCAGGACTGGATCAGATTTCCTTTGCTGGCTTTGGAGGGGGTGACATATTTGGGGGAAATTTCCATATCTGTGGTGTTCCCAGAGAAAGCTGTTTTGCTGCTGCTGCTGTTGAAAAAAGAATTAGATCAGGGTTGAACCAGCAATTAGATTAATAGCCCAATCCTATCCTTCCCCGACGTAGGGTGTTCAGTGTGGACTGCAGGTTCCACACTGAATCCTATCCAGGCGCCGTAGTAGCCCATAGGATTGAGCCACTAGATTCCTCTGGTCACATAAGGTTAAAGGACAAGGTTTCTAGTGGGAAGGCTGTGATGTTTAGGCACCCTCAGTGTCTCTCAAATGGATGTTTGCAGGCCAGTCAACTTTGTTTACTTAGAAGTTCAATGGGATTTATAACCCAAGTGGGTTAAACCCCTGAACCATGAGCTATCGATCGAAAGGTCGGCAGTTCGAATCCTCGACGGGGTGAGCTCTCGTTGCTTGGCCAGCTCCTGCCAACCCAGCAGTTCCAAAGCATGTTAATGAAAGTAGATAAATAGGTACCGCTTGCAGGAAGGTAAACAGCGCTCCGGGTTCCAGCCGCATGCTACGCGCTGCGGCAAGGAGAGTCATGCCGGCCACATGACCACGGAGGCGTCTTCGGACAACGCTGGCTCTTCGGGTTTGAAATGGGAATGAGCACCACACCCTAGAGTCGGACACGACTGGACTTAATTGCCAGGGGTCACCTTTACCTTTTACATGTGTATAGGACTGCAACCCAAGCTTTGGTCAGGACCAGTTAAAAAATTGACTGAACCAACTGAGATAACAACCCCCCCCCCGCAACTTCCCTTTATCTCCCCTGCCCGTCACCCCAGAGTTGTCTTCCACACAGAATATTTTTTTCCCATACAATCGCTATTCTCTTTGTAGCAACTTTAGTCCTGAAAATTAATCAAAGGCCATGCCAGCAAAATGGCAATCTGAGAAGGTTTAGGATAGTGAACATATTTGATATATTTATTTATGTGGCAGGGAATGAAAAAGAGGAGAAAAGCTGTGTGTTTTGATTATTTTAAGCTTTGCCAGTGTGAGATGGTGAAGAAAATAGCAAGTCCGCACCATATGCCCAATAAAAGCATCATTAGAAAAGCATTAGTAGATTAATCCAGCCCACTGTGTGGTTTATATGATTTGGAATGCAATAAGGTAAGTTCATTAGTTTGCAGTCTTAATGTTTTCCACTGTACCTCAAAGCAGGCAGTAACAATTCCGCCGAGGCACAACAGATCTCAGTAACACCTGTCAAGATAAACACAGAGCCCTCTAGGGAACCTGTCTTGGAAACGTAACAGAGGAAATCGCAAGGGCGGGGGGGGGGAGAGAGAAGAGCAAGCCCAGCACACACACAAGTATAAATAATTTTTTTTAAAAAATGGGACATGATCCCTTGGTCTCTGAGGTGGGGAAGCGTTTCCAAGGCTAGTTGGCTTTAGCAATGAGAGCACACCTTGATTGTGCCTCTCTTTGGTTACAGGTATACAGGCTGAGCAGGCATTAATGAGGGAAGAGCAGCAAACACACAGGTATTGCCCACAGCAATATTCGTGCATCTCTCTGTCTCCCCCATCCAAGCTGTCTCTCCCTCTGCATCCAATCCATTTTCTCAGCTCAGGAAATTCGTACTGTTTCTCTAATAGCAACTCCTAAGTCAGGATCGCTCTAAGATTTCATGCCCCTCATGGGCAGATGTGACTTGTCGAGACATTCCAGCTGTGCTTACAGCATTTGTATGGCCAGCTACTTGTATCTGCCCAGCGCTAAGGCAACATACTGCATGGGCCCTACAAAAATAAGTGTTGCTTACTCTAAGGTTTATTTTATCATGTGCAGCTTTATTAATAATAAATGCCTAATTGATTGAAGAGGAGGGGAACTGCAGGGCAAGGGGGCTCTCCTTAGGAGTCCCCGAGACCCTGAGGCATACATGAGCTTTCATGTAAAGGGATATGTGCTGTTGCCAAGCACATACGCCTAGCATGCAGTGGTGGCTTGGGGGTGGAGTGGGGATTCAGGCTGTGTGGGGGCATGCACCCCCCCTACTCAGGGATGACAGAAGATACAGATTGTGGAATTAACACTGTGTGCAACTTCTTCTTTATCCATTCAGTTGTGTCCGACTCTTGGCGACTTTATAGGCGAGAGCTCTCCATGCTGCGCTATCAAGCACAGCTTCTTTCAATTGTTGGATGTTCATGTTTTGATGGTGTCGAGCCAGTGTATTCTTTCAGCATATGCCCCTACTTCTTGTTCCACTAACAATTCCTAGCATCCTTGACTTCTCTAGTGAATTTGCACACATGACATGGCTAAAGTAAGTCAGCCGTAGTCTTGCAATTATACTGCCTGCACCGGTAGACTCCTAACCCCTTCATGTTTACTTGGAAGTGCCCCACTGAGTTCAGTGGAATGGAGAGAACCAGATCCACAAGCTTGTTGGTCTCAACTAGAGGAATTCAAGTCAATTCATAGTCAGATCCGCAGCTCAGGTAATAGTCATCATTCTTATTCAGTTTCTATGCCACTTTTCAATATAAATAAGCAGCTCAAAATAACAAGAAAAACGAAGTACAACCATAAAAAAGAAAAAAATAGCATCCATTAAAAGTAATAATTTTTACACCCTTTTAAATACAACTATTGTGCAAAAGCAGATTGATGGTCCAATCATATGGGTGGGATACACTGGCAGATCTCGTGATCCACCATCCTAGTCAGCTCCACAGAGCTGCCTCCAGCACAAAGGCTGGGACAGGTGACATGCAGGTGACAGCAGCCAGCAGAACCTCTGCTGCACCAGGTAAGTTGGTAAGCTGGGGGCAGATCGGGGTGGGGAGCACTGCAGGCTGAACTGAGGGCAGTTTGGGGGCGAATCTCAATGGCAGCAGTGTCTGTGAGATCCGGAGCCCTCAGCTCAGGCCTCCCCCTTGGACCTACCAGATTTACAGCGCAATCGTGACTAAAGGATCTGGCCGGCAGGTAAAGGAACATTGCCGCCGGGGCGAAGGTCTCCTCGGGGAAGGAGATGTTTGTCTCCTTCCCCGAGTGTAACCCGGGGAAGGCCCTATTGGCGTCCTCGGATTTCCACCAGCAATTTCCCTGGCGGAAGTAAGAGGAGGCTGTGTAAAGGCCCAGGCGCCCAGCGGGGGACAGAATACGGCCAAAGCCTTCTCCCTCCCCCTCCCTGGGCGGCTTGGCCAATGGCCCCCCTCCCTCGGCCGGCAGAACGCCCCCACAGCCGGCAGCGGAGGACTTACCTTCTGCTGCCAGCCGTGTCCTCGTCCAGCGCCGGAGTGTGGGAGGCTGGCTATGCACCGGCCTCCCGTACTCTCAACTCGTCGCAAACGTGCTTTATGGCATGTTTGTGACGTCTCCCGGCGCTGGAACGAGCTTTCCGGTGCCGGGGTACTTAGTCAGGATTGGGCTGTTAGGCCAGCAAACGAGCTGACATAGTAGGCCCATTGGGGACAAGGGAGTGGCGGAGGAAGTAAATATTTTTATCCCTCTACTTACCTCTCTGCCACTGCCTGGGCCCCAGCCGGCCCACAGGATGCAGCAGAGGCTGTGTTGGCACCACTGCATCCTGCAGCCCGGCTAAGGGTAGGATTGGGCTGTGAATGGCTTTTGCCGGCCTGGGCAAGAAGTCTTGCTCACTGGACCTTTCCCCCCCCCCGCAGCAGCTGTTCCTTCTGCACCCCAACTCCCCCTTCTATTAACCTGACAATCTACAAGCAGCTTGACTTGTGTCCACTTACACCCAAAAATATTTAGACCTCAAGATCATGTTCCAAGAGATAAAAAATGAATGTAAAGTACAGCATTTGTGATTTTATTTTACCTCCTGTGCATATTTGTTAAGAAGTAATCCTACTGAGTTCAAAGGAACATACTCCCATGTAAATGTACACAGGATTTCAGGAAGCTGAGCCTAATCCTATGCATGTTTCCTCAGAGGTAAATACCATTGTGTTGAATAGGGCTTATTCCCAGGTAAGTGTGCATTAGCTGCAACCATCAACTTTATCCATTTATTTTAATGAGGGCTCTGTCTGTACGATTGACTGGACATCATACTAGCCAAGCGGTCTCCGAAGAAGTAGCACAGTTTATTCAGTTTCCCAAGAAAAACTTCTATCAGGGAGAAGGAAAAGGAACAGGCAGAAGCACATTTCAGACATGCTAACCTGAAAGAGGCCATTGCTGTAAAGTGAATGTGTGAACATCATTTTAATATCTGTGCAATCTGGCATGAGCAATACCCAATTTTGGCAGCTCTTCCCTTATGTGGGCAGCATTTGCAGTGGGAGCCTGGCCACCTCCTGCCACTTGGGCACGGATTAAAATTAACCCAAACCACTTGATTGGTCTTTTGTCCCTGCCCTGAATCCTCACTAACTTGCTGCAAGATTCATATCCCACCTGATGTTGGCAGGAGTCTGCAATCGTCCTGATTCTGAATAAGAAATGGTGCTTCCCAGCTATTTTAATAATATTTACCCACAGATGCTTTAAACCTTTACCTTCCATTTAAGAGCTTACCTCCAAAAACTAAGAACACCTAATTAAGCTTTCTCAATAAAACATGAAAAGAATGAATATGTCTGACAGCCACAATTTCCTTGAAATTGGAAAGAAATGGCTCCTGCAATTTAAAAAATAATAATCAGGATTTTAAAAAAAAACTTTTTTAGCTTTATGCCGCAGTTTCTTAACCTCTTGCTAACTACTACAGCATTTTTGCTCTTTCTTTCTCCTTGGCCTGTTTGGATCCTGCCCTTCTTCTAGAATCTAAGAAAGAAGCTTAGGGCAAATGACAGAGTCTAATCTTGTTTTTATCCTTCCAACAACTCTGTGAAGTAGTTGAGGCTGGAAAACAGGGAGTTGCTCAAGAACTCCCAGGGAGTCTATGGCTGAGGAGGAAGTTCAATCTAGGTTTCCGACGCCCACCAGATCTTTTTACTACTACTACTACTACTACTACTACTACTACTACTACTACTACTACTACTACTACTACTACTACTACTACTACTTGCTTGTGATATTTGTCAGTGCTAGGGTTTTCTTTGTTCAGATCGCCTTATTTTATCCAGGGCAGAAATGACGGGCACCCTCCCGACGCCCGGGCCTGCGTCACATCACGTCGACATGCCCCTGCCCGATTTGCGCACTCCCCCGCCCAATTTGAGCTCATTTTGGAGCCAAACGGGCTCCAGGGAGGGAGGGAGGGCCAATCCAGTGCGGCGCTTCGCTCCGGTAAGTGCTCCGCGTGCGCCCCCCGCCCGCGTGCCTGGAGCTCCTGCTCCATGCGCTCCACCCAAGTTCCGCTGCTGAATTCCAGGGTTACCAAATCTGAAGACTTTTCTTGTGAAACTCAACAACTTTAGGGATTTTGAAAGCCTTGAGGCCAGGTCTTTTGTTCTGCTGCTCTGTTACCAAGAGTGCACATGTTTCTAACTCCGGTTTAAAAAAAAAACAAATCTGTGTTGCAAGGGCTCAACTGTATCCTCACACCAAAGCGGATTCACAAGAAGTACGCCACTGAAATCTAATTCTGTCAACAGCTCTGATTAACAAACTGTAGTTTATAAAAGAGGTTGATGGTTCAGCAAATGGGAGCCTGGATTTGAGTTTTTGGAATATGTCTATCTCTACCACAGATGGATTGTGTGACTTTGTCACAGCCCCGCTCCCATCTGTAAAATGGAAAGAGCAGTGTGCATCACCTTGCAGGGTTGATAGGGTTTTAAGAAGCACCACACGTATTCACCATGTCCAAGCCCCCCCCCCCAGGTTTGTATCTATGATTAGTGATAGTCGGAAGGGCAAACACTGTGAATTCCTCTGGTGTAGACGCCAAAGGCAGGGAGGGCTGTTGAAAGCAGTTCAAAAAAGAAAGTTCCTATCAGAGAGGAGTGGCAGCGGCTGGAGATGCAACCGCCCTTGAAAGCGTTTGTACTCCTTTGGAGCTGTCCAGCACCTGGAGAGAAATGTGTCGTCCCCTAAGAACATAATAAAAACCCTGCTGGATGACACCACCTGATCCAAGACCCTGTTTCCAACCTCCGCCGCAGGAAGTCTGGTGCTTGTGGGGAAGCGCATGAACAGAGCGTGGTCAACAGCTGCACTTTGTTGCTTGCCCTCAGCACCAGCTATTCAGAGGCACCTCCAGCATTGAGGTTTCACTGAAATATGAGTAATATTCCTATTCACATCCAGTGGATTGAAGAACTGTGCCTGGTCAGTCACCCACTTGAGCCCGATGCCTGTCCAACATACCACACCCCACCTCTGTGGCTTTTTAGGTTTCCTCAAGATTTGTGCCCTTTCCATGTTCAGGTTTTGCCTTTTTCCTCCTGCACTCTGCCAAATCCTTGGCTTCCCCATTCCATACCCTGTCTTTATTCAGCAGCTCACTTCCCATTTCCTGTAAGAATGGGCTTTGCACTTTTTGTCAGGTTGCCGCTGGCTTGCACTTTATTCTGACGCCATCTTTTCACTTAAGACCAGGGCTAGAAATAGGCTGTGATAAGTTCTTGCCTCGCTTTGGAGAAACCCTTTGTGCTGATTGTAAGATCGTGACCCAAGGATGACCTACAATTTCTCCTCTCCCACTCCATTCTTGACAAGAATTCCTTGAAACTGTCAGTGGTTGCCTTAGATTTTCATACTGCTTGGGAAAACGAGGAGGATAAAACAATAAGATTATATGTTCCAGGATGCAGGGCACTGTTTTAAATTTCAGTGGGGAGGAGTGTAGGGAACAAGATTCTCAGCAAGGTTTAAAGGCAAAATCATAGATATATTCAAGGTTACATTGCACAAATGTAAGCATGTCTTGTGGATTTCTCTCTCTCTCTTACACACATGCACGCATGTACAAATCTCCTTTATTATTACAAATAATAACTACAGGAATGCTATCACAGATCAGTCATTTTTTTAAGCAAAGGGATTTGATAGGCTCTTTTAATTTCCTGTTACTTACACATATTTATTCTTATTGATCCATTTTATCATATCATTCATTTGTATCACAAATATATCCAAAGCAGTGCACTGTTTTTAAAAAATAAAATACTGTAATATTAAAACAAACTAGGGTTAATAAAAATTAGCGCTAACAAGGCAGCAATGCAAAGGTAATAGAAAATAGACTTCAGTTCCTGATTAAATAAACATGTCTGACTTAGCAGCACACCTAATATTGGGAAGAGAGGGAGCCTGCTGGATTTCATCGAGGACGTTGTTCCATAAACGATAATTGAGACACCTCCACTGAAGTTTATTTTTATTTTATTTTTTATTTTTCACATTTTTATACCACCCTTCCTCCAAGGAGCTCAGAGTGGTGTACATATTTCCTCCCCTCCTTTTGTCCTCACAACAACCCTGTGAGGTAGGTGGGGCTGAGAGATAGTGACTGGCCCAAGGTCACCCAGGAAGCTTCATGGCTGAGCGGGGATTTGAACCTGGATCTTCCAGGTCTGACTCCCAAACCACTACACCATCCTGGCTCAGTAGCGTCACTAGGACGCGCGTCACCCCGGGGCAGGAGGCGTGCGTCACCCTAGTGACGCTACCATATCGCGGCGCGGGGGGCGACCCGGCTCCCCCCCCCGCGTCGCCCTCCGGACGCTCCGAGGCCGGCCCAGGAGCTAGCCTCGGAGCGTCCGACCCTGTCGGCGCTCCAGGGCCTTCTGAAATAAGGCCCAGGCAGCGCGTCCATCAGGGTATTTCCTGGATTTTCGCGCATGCGCAGACCCGTTTTGAGGGCAAAAAGCCCTCAAAACGGGTCTGCGCATGCCCGAAAATCCGGGGAAAAAGCCTTCTGAGGCCCAGGCAGTGCGTCCATCCGGGTATTTTCTGGATTTTCGCGCATGCGCAGACCCGTTTTGAGGGCTTTTTGCCCTCAAAACGGATCTGCGCATGCGCGAAAATCCGGGAAATACCCGGATGAACGCGCTGCCTGGAGCGCCGACGGGGTCGGACGCTCCGAGGCCGGCTCCCGGGCCGGCCTCGGAGCGTCCGAAGGGTGTTGCGTGTCACGGAGGTGGTGCGCGCGTCACCCCGTGGCGCGCATCACCCGGGGGCGCCCCGCACACCCCGCCACACTCCAGCGACGCCCCTGTCCTGTCTCCCTCTTCGAAGTTCCGTCTTCGGTATTATCTGCCAATCATGTAGCCAATAGTGGTGGAGAGCAGGGCCTCCAAAGCTGATTGAAAGGCCTGGACAGGCTTATACAGGCTCAAGTGCTGAGCTGGATGTAGCTGTGCCTGATGAAAAGTCACATGGAGTCTGAAATGTATGGGGAGAATTGGCACCCCACTCTTCTTAAATAGCCAGGATGGAAGGGCCAAATCCTATCCAACTTTCCAGTGCCGATACAGCTGCAATACAGCCCTGAGGTAAGGAAACAAATGTTCCCTTACCTTGAGGAGGCCTCCGTGACTGCTCCCCCACTACAGGATGCAGCGCACGCCCCGTTGGCACGGCTGCATCAGTGCTGGAAAGTTGGCTAGGATTGGGCCCCAAGAGAAGCAACCTCAGCCCTTGGTTGCTCCAGGATTCTCCTGAGTCACTTTCAGCACCTTTCAGCTTATCATTCAACTAACGAATGTTGAACCCAGTGGTTCCCAAACGTTTTAGTACCGGGACCCACCTGGCTTTATGAGACATTAAAAAAAAGCGGATCTAGAAAGAAATATATCTATTTAAAAGTAATATTTATTTATTTGCAAAGAACCTCAATCTGTTTCTCTTAATGATGAGGCAGCCCTAATGAATAGCCTCAAGGCTTGAGGGGCTTAGTTATGTGACCCAGGCTTCACCTGCCCCCACCTATCATTGACAGACTTGGGGGGGAAAAAAAACCCCACCAAAAATAAGACACTCACACATTTATCTCTCTCTATTTACACAAATTGTAAATTTGTGTAAATATAGGGAGCTCAGTTGTTTGCAGGGTAATTAGCAGCTATCTGATTTTTGAATAGCCTCAGGGCTTGAGGCAATATATAGGTCAAAATCTTTCCATCACCTGTGTTTTCATTGGAGGCTCTGTGAGACCCACCAGAAATCAGGTCATGACCCACCAAGTGGGTCCCTACCCACAGTCTGAGAAACACTGGTTTAACCAAATCAGAAGTTGAATAAAAGTTGAGGGGTCAATATTGGCAATTCCAAGATTGCTCTCTGTATTATACCCTTGAGATTTAGGATATGGATGACAGGTTGGGATTCAGGAATTGTTTCTTCTCTCCTTTCCCCCCTAAACTGGTGTGGCTACTTTGAGATGGATGCAGTTATATGCAGTTCTAGCCTAAATACAGTATAGCTAGGACTGTGTGGTTTGGGGGACAATATATGGGTCAAAATCTGTATCGGTAGTCCTCTTTAATTTACACACACACACACACACACACACACACACACACACACACACACACACACACACACACACACACACACAGAGCATATGGGAAATGTTTGTTTGATCTAGAAATACTAGAACAAAGAAAACTGATCATTTGTGGCTACTATATCCTGCTGTGCAAGGGGTGTGGTATTGTAAAGTTTCACCTCCATAACAGGTGGCAGCTGCTTTTGGAGTATATGACATTGTAGTTGATTGTATGAATAGAGGTGTCCTTGGTTGGCCCCTGACACTTCGTTAATTTGATGCCTGGCATGTTCAGCACTGAAAATGAGCGAACTCAGGAAGATAGTGGAGGACAGGAAGGCCTGGCGGGATATGGTTCATGGGATCACGAAGGGTCGGACACGACTTAACGACTGAACAACAACAACAACAATGTTCAGCACGTGTTTGAATCCTTGTGCTGGAGATATCGTTTTTATTCTATTTTTGCATCACTTTCTGGAATTTAAGCTCCTGGTTCTGCTCTTGCTCGTAGGCACTCAGGGCTGTAGCAGACTGGCTAAGAAAGTGACCTGGTGGTGCCGAATCTCTGCATCTCTCCAGAACTCTTCCAGCCTCATCCCTGCAATATGGGGGTCTTCATATAGTACTGTATTCACTGAGCTCCCAGGATCATCATTGAGATACATGAATGCAAAGTGCTTATTCTCCTACTGTACTCTGACAATAACCCTACACAGTAGGTTAGGCTCTGTCTGAGATAGCAACTGACCAAAGGTCACCCAGTGAGTTCTACAACTGAGCAGGGATGTGAGTGGTGGTCTCACTCTGGAGGACAAGTGCAGGCACACTGACACCTGAGTTCTTTTAACATTTATGCTTCTTCTTTTTTTGGGACATCCTTTGTAGGGTGCGGAAGGTGATGTATTTCCATGTGTTAGTATTCGAGCCTTGAGTATGTTACCCAATCAGTGTGTTTGGATATTCCTTCCCCGTGAAAATTAATTGCATTTGATTTATGGCATACCTCTTGTACACTACTTGATTTTGGTGATGGGCAGCTAACTGTGTGACCCGACTCCATTGGGAAAAATAAATAAATCCCGCGTTTGAGATGCTGGAAACTGATATGGGAACTCTCACAACAAGTTGTGGTAAAAGCAACGTAGTGCCTTGTTATACCGTGAAGACCAACCATTGTATTTATGTTTCATGGTCTGCGGCCGCTTCCGTATTTTTGCTGCAACAGACGAACACGGCTGTTCCTCTGAAACAAGTGGTGTTGCAATTGCAATGGTGCACACACACACACACACACACACACACACACACACACACAAGCCATCACTTCATGTTGCAGCCATCACGTGAACCGCTCGCACGTGTGAACCAAGCGATTGTGCGTAGGGATGTTTGGAGGCTCTGGCTCAAAGTTCGCGCGCGTGGCACTTTGCAACGTGGCAACGGTTGTTGCTGTGTTCGAAATCCTCTCTTTGCGTGTCAGCGTGCAGCACCGTGTGTTTCCTCTCTTGCCGTACACTGATTCCACTTCGCAGGGATCCCGTCCACGCTGCTTTGGCTTTCATCTCGGTTTTGTGACAGCCGTTGCGAAGAGCCCCTTGCTGCTGGAAGCCTTTGTATTTCTCAAGCGGCGACTCGCCTTTCCCCTTCTTCGCCGCCGCGTTCCCTCCCCCTTTTGTGCTCCGATGTCGGAGCGCTGCTAGCGCCAAGGGGGCACCATCGACGCTCCGCGCTCTAGTCGATGCAGCAGACCAAGTCAGACTGCCCTTAAACCAGCCACCCCTGGAGAGAGAGGGCCTTTTTTTTTTTCCCTCGAAGCCCTAACCCGCCCACTCCCGGGGTAGGCATCCTTTGACAGGGAACTTTCCCCGCGTCCTCCTCCTCCTTGTCCTGCTCCCTCGGCACCCAAATACTTCTTCCCGGAAACCGGAGAACGAGCGCCGGCAAACCTGGCGCCCGCCGCATAGCCCTCTCGGGCTAGCCCGCTGCTTGGACTGGGGGGCGAGAACAAGCAGGGCGCTGGGGCGCCTGAGCCCGCTTGCTCGCTCCACTATAGGCTGGTCCTCTGCATTGGCTGCAAGCGCCCCTGATTTGCTGTTGGGAGACTGCAGATTTGCATAGCGCTCGCCTCTCCTCCACCGCCAGCATGGCTCGCTCCTCGCTGCTCGCTCTCGCCCGCCCCCCGCGCCGCGCTGGCTTCGTTCAGACGCGTGCAATGGATTCTCCCTGCAAAGCTCTTCTCGCCGCCTCCTGCCCGTCGTCGTCTTCTGCTTTTTCTTCTTCCTCGCCGTGCTGGCAATAGACAGCGAGCAGAGAGAGAGAAAGAAGCTCGCGCGGGGAGGCTGCGTGCGTTCCTGGCGCGCCTTTCGGGAAGGAAGCGCTCGCCGCTCGCTGGCTCCGCTGAATGGCTTCCCCCCTGTGGCTGCTCTTCTTTGGGAATTCGCCGCCCCGTCCCGCCTCGGCTGCCCGAGCCCGCCATCGACCCCGGCGGCAGGACCGCCCGCCTTGTGGATTATGAAGAAGACCCCACTGCACGCCGCTTGGTAGTGGAGCTAGCCGCGTGGATGAGCACTGGAGGCTCCTCGGGGCCGGCTTTGCCGCTATTTCTCTGGGGGGATTTGCCGCGTTGCCGCCGCCGCCACCACCACCGCCTCTGACTATGTTTGGGCTTCTTTCGGACAAGGGACACGGGGCGAGGGCTCGGCGCCCGGCAGAAGCGCCTACCACGACGCGCCGTTTGGTGCGGTGAGCCCGCCCGTGCGCTCCTCCCTCGCCCAAAGTTTACCTCGCTCCTGCCGGGGTGGGGTGCGGGACCGCCGCCTCGCCATGCCCCAACGGATGGGGGAGCTCATACTGTCCGAGCCCGTCCCGTCCCGAGGCCGCCTGGCCCTGCTGTGGATACTCCCGTTGACTCTCAGCGGCCTCCTCGGGGTTGCGTGGGGCGCCTCCAGTTTAGGGGCGCCGCACATCCACCATTTCCATGGCAGCAGCAGCAAGCACCCGTCAGTGCCTATCGCGATCTACAGGTCCCCGGCTTCCTTACGAGGCGGACACGGTGGGTTCCGGGGTGGCTGGACTGGGGGAGAGTGGGGGTGCAGGCGCAGCAGCACCCCGGCCTGATAGCCCCAAATGGGTGGGGAGCGCACGCACGTGGACCGCGATCCAGGCTCAGGGCTTCGTAGGAGGACACCTGAACTGAAGAGGAGGCACAGGGATGGGGGGGGGGGCGGCTGCAGGGGTCCGTGCTGGCTATTCTCTTTTTCTTAGGATTCATGGGTTAGGAAAGGAGTAAGGAAAGAGCCCTTTTCTTTCCCCCCTCCCCAACTCGGAGATCGCATTCCCGGGAATCCAAGCCATGAATGAATCCTAGCTGCTGGATGCCAGTGTTTCTAGCAAGGCACAGGGCTTAGGCTGCTGGCGACCACTGACGATCTTTTCAGGTTTGATGATGATGCTAGTGTGTGCAAGTAGGGGTGGGCAGTAATAGTAGGTTCCTGAAAGAATCATTGGGGTGGGGGGGAGGAATGGGCATAGGTGGTGGTGGCGCTGGCAAGGAGAGAAGAGGCAATGGCTCTTGGCAGTGTCTGGGACTATCAGAGTAGGAACCCATCAATACACCTGAGAGAAGGGAAGGACACACCCCCCTTGGCAGAGGTGGAGATGGGGAAGATGATGGAACTGCAGCTTCTTTGCAGGGGCAGAGAGGCTGGCTGGCTGCTTTCTCCTACTTTGCTTTCTCCCACTCCAGAATTTGTCTCAGCTGAAAGATGATGTACCTAGCTAGCTTGCAGTGTTTGGTCAGTCTGCTTGCGAAGGAAGGCGACACACACGCATGCACACACAACGTCCCCCTTTAGATAGACGTTCCCCCAGGGATCATGTTCATCTTTCCCCTTCAGACCACCCTGATTTTCTCC
Source organism: Plestiodon gilberti rubricaudatus (assembly GCA_026170595.1). Taxonomy (NCBI): domain Eukaryota; kingdom Metazoa; phylum Chordata; class Lepidosauria; order Squamata; family Scincidae; genus Plestiodon; species Plestiodon gilberti. Next base: position 12,559,971 of record JANXHW010000001.1, read on the forward strand.
AGTCACCTCTCCAGGAGTCCAGACTGAGGTGCAGGAAGCTCAGCCCTGGGAAGCTCTTGGCTTCATCTGAATGGTCAGAGCAGGGCCAGCTCCCCAGTGGGCTCAAGGAATCCCAAAAGCTGGGTGTGGTGGCCCTTTGGGAGCCACCCCTTAACCCCCCACCTCCTTATGGACAGGTTGGCCACCCCTGCTCCTGCAGTTCAAAGAGAGCAGCAGGTCAGGGGGACCGGAAAAAGGACACAGGCCCCTCACTTCTTGTCCTTTGCCCCCTTCAACCTGCTGCCCTTTTCCGACTGTAGGAGGGGAGGGTGGCAGTCAAGTCCCAGGCGGGGGCAGCAGGTGAAGTGCCGCCACCCGAGATGGTGGGACGTGGCCGCGTCCTTGGCCGGGACTTGCCTTGCGCCCCCTGGATTTTTTTAATGGGGGTGCAGAGGGGCAGCGCCTCAGGGCCCAGTCAGTCCCAGGCTGCCGGAGGGCTTGGGCCAGGCCTGATTCAGAGGATGACATGGGGAATGGAAAGGAATGGGCAGGCGACTGAAGTCTGTGTGTGACAGGCACCTCTCCCGTTAATCCGCTGCTAGGATGACTTCAGTTGCCCACATCTCTGAGTGATGGAATTGCTATTGTGTGGATAGCAAAACTGCAGCCCCTGCCCACCTAAGGACCACCTTGCCTGAAGAATGGGATGGCTCTGGGAATCTAGCCTCCGCTGACGTTCACTCCATGCTTCTTGTCTTTTCCGACCAGCTGTTTCCATCTCCAGAGGTCTGTCTGTGTGTGTGTGCAAAGCTCTGTCCTTACTCGCAGTCAGGGACAACACCAGGGGGTGAACCCTCCACCCCAGCCCAGCCTTCCTTCTTCCTGCAGGAATTAGACTTTTTGCCACAAGCATGTTTGCATGCGTGCCACACTGTTTGTGTATAGGAGAGCATCCTCTTCACCTCAGTGACACAGGCAGTTGTTCCAGCCTGCCCCATGTTCCCCTGTTGTAGTTCCACCCTCGGAGGGTCAGCCTATGAATATCCTGTAAAGATTTTCAGTAGTCTGCAAATGAAGCAGAAAAGAGAACAAGGCACAGATTCCAAGAGAGATGGGCAGCAGAAGTGTGTGTGTACACACACACACACACACACACACACACACACACACACACACACACACACACACACACACACACACACACACACAGCATGTAAAAACCAGAAGGGCAGTGCTTCATGCCACGCCAGATGTTAGCGTTAACTGTACGCAGAGCAGACATTCTTTTCGCAGTCAGGTTGTGCTTTGTTTAGCTGTGTAAGATGTGTGAGGTGCTTGTGTGGCAAGAGATGCCCAATTGGCCTTGCAAAAGCAAACCTGAATAGACAGGTGTGTGCCTGTGTGCCAGAGAGGAAGAGTGATGTGGGCAGAGCTGCCGCTGAGAGGCGGAGGAGCAGCGGCTCCTTTGCACTGGGAAGTGAGATGACTGGGCATCAGCAGCAGAACTCCTTTGCCACAGTGGAAACTTCCTTCCTTTGCCCCTGGAGTGGTCACCTGGCGTCCAGCCAGGCATCATTACTGTTGCTGCTGCTGCTACTGCCTACACTTACGCATCACATTAAGAAGGCCAGACACAGAGGAAGGTCGTTTGCCCTCTGGGGTTGCCTGATACCAACCATTGTACTTCCTTGCCTGCTTGCCTGTGCTTTAAAGCAGAGAATAACAGGACTGGTTTTTGTTTGTATCTTGGCCCCCTCCCCCCCACCCCAGAGCAGTCTTCCTCCAAGCCAGCCTCTGTGGACCCAATTTCCCCCAAGTTCAAACAAGCTGGGGAGGGGCTTTGTATCTGTGTCTGTAGTGCAGCACCGATGTTGCTGAAGAGTCTTTTGATAATTACACTCTCTCTCTCTCTCCAATTAATTATCTTGGGCAGAAATCGATTGAGTAAAACTAAGGTCGTCTAATTAGACAAAGGGCCCCAGCCAGGAAGTAGACCCCTTAATTGTTGGAAGCTGACGGTAATGGACTTAACAAGTGTGTGTGTGGGGGGGTGTCAATCAGTTTTGCTGCTATAGGTGGGTGTTTAGCTGAGAATTTGCAGTGGGGAAGAATTAATTTGTAGGGGGAAAGAGAGAGCGAACATTTAAACACACACCCCAATTTTCTTTGCTTCAGTGTCTGTCCATTCATATGTCTGGCCGCATATGTGTGCATGAGTATGCACTGGCTGAGATCGTCTCCATCCTTACAGAACTAGCTGGCACGGTGACAAACAATGTGTGGCTGTGCTTGAAGGATTTAAACGCATCTTCCCTTTGTTGGAAAGCGTTGGGTTTGGTTTTACAGCTTCATCCTTCTTCGTTTTCACATCTCGCTATGCTTCATTTCCACTATCATGTGGTGTCATTCAGAAGCTTTGCGAGATAGTGAAGCGATCTTCAGGCGAGCCCATTGTGTCTTTGTGTAAAAGTGACCCAGTTGGGGGAGAGCGAGGGTCTGGCTCGCTTTGAATATCTTTGAAAGGCTGCAGTCCTGTGTAGGTTTAGCTTGGGACTAAGTTCCATTGAGCTCAGTGGGTTTTATTTCTACGCAAATATGTATAGGATTGGGCTCCATGACATATTAATGAGCATTTCCTCGTTGTTTCCGTTTAAAAATAATTGGAAGAGAAAATGATTATTTGTGTGTGTGTGTGTGTGTGTGTGTGTGTGTGTGTGTGTGTGTGCGCGCGCGCACTGCATTTTAACTGGCTGGAAAGGGTATAACACTCAGGTTTTTGTAGATTTGTTCTTGTTAATTCTGTAAATGCATGAAAAGGAGAATGGGTTGGCCTTATTCCAAGATAGAAATGGGGGCGAAGGGAAAAAAAAAGCCTTCATGAGAGTCTCTGCCTGTTCCGCTTGCCTTTAGCGCTTAGAATTCTCCATGTTCTTGATCACATATGCCTACATGGGAGAAATTAAGGGCTAACAGCCTCTTGTAGCTTCAGCTACTGCACATTTGCTTCAAAAAAAAAAAAACACATTACGAGCTTCCTGGAATAAAATCCAAAGGGGCAGATTGAAGGGAATGGGAGGCAAACAGTTGAGGAAGCCTGCCGAGCTGAGTGTTTCAGGCAGTGTTTTTAATCGCGTACACACATTGCCTTGGATTCAATTAAAATTGTATGGGAGCGTCGATGAGACAAATCACAAGGCTGCAGCTGCCACCTTTTAGGGGGTGGGGGTGGGGGGAAGGACCTGGAAGCTACTTTGCAAGCTGGTCTTCTGGCCATCTCTAGCAACACAAACACACACCTGTAATCAGGTGGTTTTTTTTGTTCTTTTGCGCCTGACATCATCCTGAATGGCTTCTTTTTGAGGCATCATCAAATGCCTTTGCATTCCACTAAGTAGGGAGTTTCCTGGGTTGATTTTGTGGTAGGCAAATGCAGTCGCCCCCTCAGTAAGTAAGGGGACTAGGCAGATGGTCACTCCTCTCTCTCTCTCTCTCTCTCTCTCTCTCTCTCTCTCTCTCTCTCTCTCTGTGTGTGTGTGTGTGTGTGTGTGTGTGTGTGGTTGAGAAACATCTTACTCAGTCTGTCTCTCTAACATGATCTGTGTTTAACAAGGGTACGGACTTCTTTTACTTGTCTGAACTGAGGATTTGGAGACAACCCACTCCCCTTGTGTTGGGCAACATTTGTGAATTAGCAGGTGAATGCTGGGAAGAAAAGCATTTTCTGGTGTTCTGGAAGCTTTTCATTACCTCCACTCTTAATGCGTGTGAGCAGCGCCCCCCCACCCCCATTCTTTGATAAGCTCCGATGAAGCAGATCAGTTTCTGGATGAACATGGACACATGGAGTATACCAGTGCAGCTGCCAGAGGGGGGATTTGGGAGAGAGACAGCCACTTACTTGTTCCTTCAGGTGCTTCCTGCCCTGCCCTCTGCAGTGCTTCTGGTCTGCCGACTTAGATAGTTGAGGAGAGGGTTTCACTTCGCCATTCAAACACTTGTCTTCACTGGAGGACAGACTTTAGTAGGAGCTGAAGCAGCATTTGTAGCTTCCTTCTGTGCTAATTCTAACACAGAGGTGTGCCTAAATGGTGTATCCTTTCTAATGACCGCATAATGACTGTCATTTGTTTGTTATCTTGGGTTGTTGCTTTGTCAGTTCATGGATATTAGAAATGGGGACAATGTGTTTGGACCCGCATGCCTCTAGCCTGCTTCCTACCTGGACTGTTTTAAGCATACATCAAAAATGAGCAGTAGGAATGTGGACCTGTGAACAATTGTATCATTTGTCAGGGAATTGTGATTGGCTGACATTCTGCTGATTGTACACTGGGTGGGTGACAAACCTGGGATTTGCCTCTGTGTAGTAGTGTATGAAAGGGTCCTCTGTTGCTTGATATAAGCTGTAGTCTTAAGCCTTATTCAGAAAGTACATCTCAGTAAATTAAAAAGTAATTTGGACTGGCTGCCAGGTGTGTGTGTGTGTGTGTGTGTGTGTGTGTGTGTGTGTGTGTGTGTGTGTGTGTGTGTGTTAGACTACCCACTAGCCTTGCAAATAGATTCCTCAGCCATATCCCACTTATCACATTACAACAGGAATATCTGCACAGGTGGGCCACTAATCCATAGTGCAGGAGTGGAGAGACCTCAGCCTTGCGTGTCCTACATTTTGTCTATTTATACTGGAATCCTTGTGGTCCAAAATAAATATGTCTTAAATTTACAAAACAAGGGTCTGTCCTCAGGATCTCTTGGGCTGTGTAAGGGAGGGGCCATCACTCAGTGGCAGAGTACTTCCAGGGCATGCAGGTGATCCAATCTCAGGTGTCTTTGCTGAAAAGCATCTCTGCTTGAGAAAGAACTTTTTTTTTTTTGGCCTGAGAACCTGGAGAGCTGCTGCCAGTGAGAGAGGACTAGATGGACCTGTGGTCTAACTTGGTATCAGCTTCATATGTTTAAAGTACACTTCTAGCTCAAGCCTGTAAATAAAGCCGGCAACGGAATGAACGCACGTAAAGCCCGTTCGCGATGCCTCGGGAGTAAGGAAGGCCGGCACAAGGCCGACCTCCCTCACTCCAGCACCGGACCAGGATGCAGATGGCAGCGGAAGGTAAGAGCTCCGTCGCCGGCCACGTGGGCGGTCCGGGTGAGGGAGGGGGGCCATTGGCCAAGCCAGCCCGGGAGGGGGCGGGGTGGTGGTGTCGGCCATATCCCTGTTCAAACTGGGCTGGCTATGCCGTTACACGGCCTCCTCTACTTCCACCAGCTATTTAGCTAGCGGAAATCCAAGGAGGCCGGCCTGGATTTACACCCGGGGAAGGGGATGAGCATCCCCTTCCCCGAGTAGACCTCCGGCCCGGCGGCAGAACGGCTGCTGGGGCTCAGGATCCAGTGGGTGGCCGTGGGCCACCGGCTGGATCCTTACACAGGATTGCGCTGTGTATCAGGATTAAGTGGTTCTGAGCATGCCTTCTTGCTTTGGAACTGCAACACTTTGCTAGATGAGACCAGGAGCTATCTAGTTTAGCATTCTTTGAAAGTATCCTGGCAGTAAGTGGGCACGAGATGGTCCACTGGAAACTGACCAGTGATCCATTGAGGGATCACAATTGACCTCCTGCCCATCGCTGCTGTTGTGAGTTTAGCATGTTCCAGCTCTACCCCGTAGAGCTAGGAATTGCAGCAGAGGGTAAAAGTCTGTTGGCAGTCATACAAAATACATATGATTTTAAACTGGGTCAGGTTATGAAAAGTCCCTAGTTATTGCAAGTGGGTAGGCGTAGTCTTCTGGATTTGGGTGATACCAACTCATGTTTTTATAGGATTCCAGATTGTATTCTGGATGCACAGCAGAAAACGTGACTCACATCTCCTCTTCTGGCATGATTGTGCAATGGAGATCCCCTTTGCGTCCATGGTTTGTACCATGTAAAGGCTAATTAAACCACAGTTCTCAACCCACTTGTCTCTTCGTTGGTTAGTGTACTGGCTAACTGCACAATCCTGTGCATGTCTACTCAGAATTCAGAGGGACATACTTCCAGGTAAGTGTAGGATTGTAGCCTAAGAGACTGATGACTCAATCCTTGGGTGTCGTAAACGTGCTGTAAGGCAGGTTTTCAGCACCCGGCGAGTAAGTGGTACCGGCAGAAAGGCCGGCGTTGCTCACTCCGCTCGGGGCCACAGCCACCATCAGCGGACTTAAGTAGGTCCTGTGCTGGTCGGGACAGGGGTGAGGGTGGACCAGGGTGGACCGGGAGGGGGTGATTGGCCCGCCAGGCCAGGGATGGTGGAGGGATAATTGGTGGTGTGCTCCGCTGAACCCTATTCCCCGTCCTGGGTCTAGCTGGACTTACACTGGCTCCTCTGATTTGTGCCGGCCATTTTGCTGGCGCACATCCAAGGAGGACCATTGGGCCTGCTGGTGCTCTACTTTCTTCCGAGGAGCGCTCCCGCTCCACCGACACAGGCCCAATCCTGGCTAGGATGCAGTGGCCCCTTTAGGTGTGCTGCTGCTGCATTCTAAACAGGATAGCACTGTAATTTAAAGAAAATCAAGACTTCCCCAGTTCAAGTCGCACCTCTGCCTTGAATTCACTAGGTAGCCTTAGTCAAGCCACTCCCTCTCAACCCCAGCTGCAATATGGGGGTAATAAAACTTACCCTACAAGGTGGTTGTAAGGACAACATCAGGAAAATACATGCAAGGAACTTTGCTCACTCAGCATTCTACAAATGTGAAGTATTATAAATATTTATTTATTCGATATGGTTGACAGCTACTGAAATATGGAAATAGGTTTTGGCAGAAGGCTCCGAAGTATGCTGTCTACAACTGGGAATAGATTCTTGAGGACAAACTGACTTTCTCTGGGTGGGGTCTAGATTCTGGTTCCTCCCCTAAACTCCAGTTCTTACTAGGCCTGTTGCATCAGTGTGGTTTTATCTCATCAGGTCACACTGTGGTGCACCCGGCTGAGCGATGCGGAATAATCAGGACCATCGGATGATTGCTGGACTGGAAGGGAGGGAGGGAGGTTGCCAATGACTAGGAAGCAAACTGCACATTACATTAAGCCCTTACATTGTAGGCTTGTTTTTTTGGTGTGTTGTTTTTCTTAAATAGCAATCATGGATGCTTTGATCAGGTTTGGGACCATGACATGGGGAAAGAAGGGATTTAACTCTTGGCCCCCACTCCCATTCTGGATCCCCCCCCGCCCCCATGACTGCTGTTTGCCCTTGAGAGGAAAGCTGTCACTGTTGTCCATGGTAGCTGCAACCCAGGTAAAATAACAGCCGTAGGACCATCATCCCAATCCTATGGAGTGGGGAAAAAAGGCTATATTCCTCTCACCTCCACCTCTCACACCACTGTCCCAGAACGGATCCTTCTGTGGCTGCTATTTAGGAAAAAAAAAAACAGCCCAATCCTACCTAACTCCATGTGCAGCAATGTAGCATGTGCTGCGGGGGAATTTTGGCATGTTGAGGCCTCCTTGGGGGAAGGGAACACTGTTCCCTTCCCTCAGGTAAGCCCCTGCTGCCACCATTGGTCAAATCAGATCAGCGCCAGTGATATCGCTGATGCAAGTCTGTTGACTGGTGAAGGCCAATTGGGCCCTGGAAGGGGGTTAGGATTTGGCGGGTGCTGCTGCTGCCGAACTCACCCCTTCTCAGTCTCGATCCACCCTCCTTCTTGCCCCTGTACTGTCCTCCTGCCCCATTCCACCACCTCCCTGCCTCCCTCCTGACCCCAGCGTGATCTTATCAGCGGCAGTGAGCGTCTACTCTCTGTCATTGTGTGGACCAGGCTGCTTGCAGTGGCGGCCAGGCCATGCTCTCTAGCACTGTTGCGTTTGTGACAGCCAGAATGCTGTTTACAGTGCCGGAATGCTTGTTCAGGCAGTGTAGCGGCCCATCGGATTGGGCCAAAAGACCAAGCCCAGAAGGGCCAGTGATGTGCTTGATATTATGCATAGTTTGGGCCTTGACATTTTGGTCTCCTTTAGACAATTCCCATTTGTAGAGTTGGAGAAGATTTTATGTGTAACTTCTTCGAATCTATTCAATGGTAGTTTTTTTCTCTCAACCAAACCATGCATGACAGATAGTCATCTATTCCATTTCTAAAAATCACAGGGAAACCTGTTTATGCAAGTCTCCGAGAGAACTAGTTTCGTTGTCCAACTTTGAATAGGACGTGGCGTCAGCTTACTAGGAACCGCTCTTGCCATGTTGTGCTTCAAACTGGCATCGCTTCTTCCAGTTGTTGTTCTTTTCCCAGTAAGCAGCATGGAAGTTATAGCCCTGAAATAGCACATTATGAAAGAGAAAATAGCATGTTGAGAATTGCGCTAGTGTGGTAAGCACAGAAGGAAACAGTAGCAGCCCCCAGCTCTTGTAATAAACTCATATTAAAAGCGTGGAAGGCAGATCATGGGAATTGTTTGTGGTGTGTACTGAAGCCGGAGTGAAGACCAAAAATAAGAAAAATGGCACCAAATCCATTTTATCCTGTCTTCATCGATTCTGAAGAAAAATGGTGAGCGTTGATTTGTATTCAGTGGAAAACATCTCCTTTGGAACATTTCCTGGTATCCAAGTTGAAACTGGCTAACGGAGCTTGAATCAGTGGCACTAAAGGACTGTGCTAAACACTTATTCTTAGTTTTGAAAAGGGTTGTCATGTCCCACTTTAAGTCGAGAGCACTGTCCTCAAGAAACGATCTTGCTCCACAAGAAACGTTGCTCCACAATGACCTGCTTGCTGACCAGTCACCCACACATTTCTCATTCTGAGAAAGGAGTCGTGCAGGTGTATTATCAGGGGAATGAGAGTTCAAAGCCTCTGCTCCGGTGGCGTATATGGGTAGTGCCCTTTTCACAGGATCCCTGATATTGAGTCGGACCATTGACCCATCTAGATCGGTATCATTCTGAGCAGACTGACAGCAGCTCTGCACCATTTCAAGCAGGAATCCTTTCCCTTGCCCTTCCTGGAGGTTGTTGTTGTTGTTGTTCAGTCGTTAAGTCGTGTCCGACCCTTCGTGATCCCATGAACCACAACCCGCCAGGCCTTCCTGTCCTCCACTATTTTCCTGAGTTTGCTCATTTTCATGTTCGTTGCATCGGTGATGCTGTCTAACCATCTCATCATTTGCCTTCCCCTTCTCCTTTTGCCTTCAGTCTTTCCCAGCATCAGAGTCTTCTCCAGAGAGTCCTCTCTTCGCATTAGGTGGCCAAAATAGTTGAGTTTCAGCCTCAGTACCTGTCCTTCCAGGGAACAGTCAGGGTTGATTTCATTTAGGATTGACTGATTTGATCTCCTAGCAGTCCAAGGGACTCTCAGGAGTCTTCTCCAGCTAGAAGATTTAATTCCTGGAGGTGCCAGGGATTAAATATGGGGCCTTCTGCATGCATAGCGAGTGCTCTGCCCCCTTGGGAGATTTGAAGGATGTGTGCTGGCATTCCTGGCTGCTCTCTGTTTTTGCCCCTTTGCTACCTGTGCCAGAGGAGCTCCTACTGGATTGCGGATCACCGGTGGTCCATGTCTTGTTGGGTGCATTGGCATCAGGATACTGGACTGTCGTCCACTCCTCCTCCCTGCTTTCAGTTGACTGGCGGAGAATTGCACCAGGGCAGGGATAATATGTTCCGTTACTTTTTTTTTTACACTTTATTTTCATTTTATGAAAGAAAAACTAAATAACAAAAACAAACCATGAATTAAAATATACACAAAAGAATACATAAAATAGAAATACTGTATAATACAATGATCCAACAAAGAACAAGCAAATAATAAAAACCCCTCCCCCCTCCCACTATAACCAGGATATTTAAGCATTCACAAACCTACATAAACTATGCATGGTATATAGTATTAAATAAGCCAGCGTTTAAATATATACATTGAGAAATGGCTTCCAAATATTCTCAAATATATCCATCCGCAATTGACGTCGGTAAGCTGTTCGTGCGAAAGCTGATAAAGTCAAGAGACCATCAATCCACTGAGCAACAGAGGGAGGGCACTCACTCTTCCAGTTTTTCATTATCAGTCTTTTGGCCACTGTAAAGGCGCAAAAAAATCCTTTCGTTGACCACCAGTTAGCCTCCAAATCACAGGTAGATAGTTCAGAGTGGCATATGTATCAATGAAGATCAGTGTTTGTTGTGTTACAATATTAATGCTATTGATAACGTCATCCCCAAAACAACATTAACCAGGCATGTCCAAAGCATATGAGTAAGAGAAGCATTCGATATACCATATTACATTGGCAGCATCGTGGTTATTTCGCCTTTCCTCATACAAGATGGGGTGACGATGCTTTTGGTGGCTTCCAAGAATAATTAAACTGATTCATGGCATATCAGTCTATTGGCCACAGTAGCTAAATGGCAGCTCTGTATTGAGATGCTACACTACAGAGTGTTGAAACATGTGGATCTGGCCCAGTACGGCAGTATGCTCTTGCTTCATGTTTCTTTTGTCCTGTTCCCTGTTTTCAACAATGTCTGTATGTGAGCTTTGCCAGGAAGCAGAATAAGATGTGTATTTGGTTATGGCAAGGAAAGGGCTAGCTGGAAGTGGGATCAGTTTGGGGTAAACACTGCTTTGAATCCCCAGGGAATAAAGAGAAGACAGGTGGAAGTCTGGGAGGAGCTTTCTTGAGATTTCTTATGGCTCAGGTTTGAGTCCAGGTGTCTAGGAGTGAACAGGTGACAAAAGAAAATATTTCTTTACCCAGCGTGTAATTGGTTTGTGGAACTCCTTGCCACAGGAGGTGGTGATGGCACCTGGCCTGGATGCCTTTAAAAGGGGATTGGACAGATTTATGGAGGAAACATCCATCACAGCTTACAAGCCATGATGGGGATAAGCAACCTCCTGGTTGTAGGAGTAGGTTCTCTCTGTGCCAGATGCAAGGGAGTGGCGACTGGACACAGGTATCTTGTTGTCTTGTGTGCTCCCTGAGGCATCTGGTGGGGCCACTGTGTGATGCAGGAAGCTGGACTAGATGGGCCTTTGGCCTGATCCAGCAGGGCTCTTCTGATGTTCTTATGTTATTGTAGGTGGAAGCTCACCCATGCTCTTTGAAAGAGCAGTGGAGCCGATCTAGGAACCTGCTGAGTAGATGCTAGCTCAATGCCCTAATGTTCTGCTGTTGGTCTAGTTCCCACAGCAGCGTCTCTGTGCCTGTCACAGCGGTTGTCAGAACTGATTGCTACAGGCACCTGCTGGGAGCAAGCGCTGAGAGGGTTGGGCTTCTCTTGCTTGCTTGCTTTAAAAGAATCTCCCGTGCACTTCAGTAGTGCTTTGCAGTTCCAACAGCTTCTGCCATAGTCAACGGGAGGCTGCTGTATGAATTGAGCTATAGTTGTGCGTGCCAGCAAACACTGCACTCTGTGATATTGTGTTGGTCGAGGTGTTAGCCTCCCCCATCCTGAATCCTTTGGGGCTGGCTGAATCCAACTTCCAGGAGCTGCAGACTCACCTCAAATTGTGACATATCTTGTGTATGTGTGTTTCTCCCTCTTGCCAGCTAGTGTCAGAGTGGGCTGGATAGCTATACCCTTGTTCCATCAAGATCTGATTGAACGTACCAGGAGCTTTGTGGATAGGAGGATTAGGATTTATAATACTGCAATAAAATCCTTATGTTATCAGTGTGGAAAAATGATATCCAAACAAGAAGAGGGAGGGGGACGGCAACGACGACGGACGGACAGAATCTCCTGTTGCTGTATAGACAGCATTATTTTTATGACCTTGTTATGTGTAATACTGATACTTTTTTAGGAAGAGCCTTTTTCATTACACTACTAGGTAATGTTGACTTCTCTCTCTCTCTCTCTCTCTCTCTCTCTCTCTCTCTCTCTCTCTCTCTCTCTCTCTCTGGCTAACCTAGTTGCCTTTTTTTAAACCTACATGAACGATGGCCAACCTGCACATGGGCAAGAACAATTTGTTGCACATTTGAATAGGACTCATGAGTTTGCTTGAATGGCTGAGTCAGACCTGCCCAACACTGTACAGCTGCCTGCTAGGGATGAGTAAAACCCGGTCATCTCAGTTTGGAAGGAGCTGGGAGTTCCTGAGCCTTTTCTTGATGGTTCTCACAGAGGACCTTGGGAGTCCTGTCTCTCCCCCCCCCTTTGGAATTCTGCAAAGATTAGAAAGGCAGCCTGGAGAAGTGTCACCATCATCATTAACCTTCCTCCTTCCCTTCTATTCCCTTTGCCTCAGTTTCCAAAACTTCCCAAATTGTAAGGAAGGGGAAGGAAAACAGCAGCCAAAGTGACTTCTAAAAACCTAGAAAGCTCCCATCTCCTAGATATGGGAGATCCTCCAAGGACACAATTCCTTTTCACAGATCACTTCCATGTACAGTACGCGGAATGTGTGCACGAATGTGAGAGCACGCCCATTGGCCCCACCCTCGGCTTCCATTCAGCTTGAGTGTGTGAGCAGAGCCTATGCAGCTATGAGGCTCTGTTTGGGCAATGAGGAATCCAGCAGGTGAGCATGGCGCCTGCATGAAGTGGGACTTTGCATGTACACATTCTGTGCACAGAGGCTCTAGTCACAGGTCTGGCTGAATGTATGCAGGTTGGGCTAGGGCAAGGGATGATCCCCCGGTTGCCCCTGGTCTATGCTTAGCACCAGGTGGGACAATGTGGTGAGGTTTCTAGACTAGTCTGGATTCTGATCCTAGTGTGCCTAGCTGCTGAGCACCTAGAAAGAAGGTGTTTTTCAATGTACCCTTTTGCCCAATGTGTGCCTTCCAGCATTCTGCCTTAACGAACTCACTGTAATTGCATTTGGGGGTGGTTCTGAAATGGCTTTTTGTGCAGCATTATATCTGTTCATTCATTCACCTTATGAGCGCCAACATAGGCTCCCTGATTGTCCCTGCAGAATTCGAGACGCTCTTCTAGCACTGGGATCATAACTTACAGCCATTCTCCAAATGTGACTTTTCAGTTAGCCACATTTTATGTCGCCATTCAACATTTCCATTCTGCTGTATCAGTCATTTTTCATGTCTCCTGCCAAAGTATTAACATAAGTTGGAATAAAATGAATAATAAAGCAATCTCAGTCAGCAAAGTGGTTAATTGGATATGCCGTTAAATATGCATATTAGATAGTGGGGGGTTTCTCTGCTGCTGTTACTCCTGACAACGTGGCCTGTCATTTGAGAGGTAGGCTGCCTTTGATGCTGCCGTGGACAGGCTGTGATAGTGTAATCAAAAGTGGAACGCGGCTGATGGATTTCTGATAAACATCTTTATACAAGCCCTACCACCTTTGTACACTCAGAGGCTATTGATTGACTGTGGTGCCTTTTGCTGGGCTTGAATAAAGAACAACACTCCATTGTCACTTATCAGGAACTGCACTGGGCTCAGCCTGGGGTAATCATGTATTTCCTTAAAGAAAATAAAAAGAAAAAAGGATAGCATCTATAGGACATGTTTTGTTTTTCAATCAAGTGCTCTACTACTGATGTTAAGAGAATAAATTAATGTAGGATGCAAAGCTATGATTCTCATTAAAAACAAACACATAGATGCATACATGCATGAGAGAGAGAGAGAGAGAGAGAGAGAGAGAGAGAGAGAGAGAGAGAGAGAGAGAGAGAGAGAGAGAGAGAGAGAGAGCAGTTTTGACCCTAGCAATCCAATTCTTTGACTCTCTGGATGAAATAATCCCTGTGGTTGGTGCAAAGACAGAGATCCAGGCACCTTTCTGAAGCTAAGCAGATCTGTGTCTGGTTAGTGCCTGCAGGAGAGATCACCTGGGAGCCTCATTTATCTTTCTTTGAGTGCCATCATGGGATTAAAAATGTATTACGGTAAAGAAATATCTTTCCCCTGTTACTTCTGCAAAACCTTGAAGGCCTCTGAATTAGTGTGCCACTTTCCATTGGGGGAGTCAGGCCTGATGCTTCTTGTGCATAACTTGCCCTAGAACAGCTATAACTGGCATCACACTCTATCCTTATTTATTTATTTTATTTTTATTTATCACATTTTTATACCGCCCTTCCTCCAAGGAGCTCAGAGTGGTGTAGATATTTCCTCCCCTCCTTTTTGTCCTCACAACAACCCTGTGAGATAGGTGGGGCTGAGAGATAGTGACTGGCCCAAGGTCACCCAGGAAGCTTCGAGGCTGAGCGGGGATTTGAACCTGGATCTTCCAGGTTAAAGTCCGACTCCCAAACCACTACACCATCCTGGCTTACCAAAGATGGGCAGTGCAATTCTGTCTAAGTACCCGGTGGGTGTCCCGCGTTCTGGGCCAATCAAGATCGGCCCAGTGATCTACTCGGGGTTCGTCCCCTTCCCCCAGTGTAATGTGGGGAGGTCCCAATGGTCCTCCTCGGATTTCCGCCAGCTATTTAGCTGGCGCAAGTTCGAGGAGGCCGTGTAAAGGCTGCGCTGGCCTGGGAACGGGTTGGGGATATGGCGGCCGCCATTCCTGCCCCCCGGGCCGACTCGGCCAACGACCAGCCTCCCTCACCACCCGGACAGCCCCTCCGCCCGCCGATGCTTCATTTACTTTCTCCAGCAGCCGCAGGGACAATCCGGCAGTGGAGTAAGGGCTGCCGGCCTCCATGCCGGCGGCTCTTACCCTAGAGCAGTGTTTCTCAAACTGTGGGTCGGGACCCACTTGGTGGGTCAGGACCTGATTTCTGGTGGGTCCCAGGTGATGGAAAGATCAGATAATTGCCACAAGCCCTGAGGCTATTCAAAAATCAGATAGCTGCTAATTGCTCTTCAAAGAGCTGAGCTTCTGCAGTTTGCAAGCTTGTGTAAATATAGGCTGAGTCATCACTCATAGGTATGTTTTAAGCACAGATTTTGATTGCTTTCCATTCTATCATAGATATACTGTATTAAGTCTATAATAATTTTTATTTATATCTCTAAGATTCTCCAGACCGTGGCTGTGTACCTGGGGCCTCGCAAAAAATGTTTCCAATTGGGCCTCGCAGCTCCTAAGGCCCACTCTGTGGGGTAGTAATGGTGCATCTCCCAACATGAGAGGCTTATGTGTTCACAGATGGAGGGGGGCAGAGGTGGAGAATGTAACTATAGCTCTCCCCCCATATTCTGAGTGGCCCAGAGTTGCAACGTATCAAAGCTATTTGGCACTAAAAGCTGCCTGTAAGTATGGTGATATTCATTATGCATTTGTTTTTAGAGACTGATATCCTGCTTTTAAATTTAAGAAGCGAATTTCCAAAGCAGCAACAACAAAATCATTAAGAACAAAATTACATTTAAAACAGCAACAGATAAAATAAACTCACACAGCAGCTAATAAAATAAAAAAAAACCCACAGTGTCTTTCGTAAAAATAATGAACCCATCAGATAGGGCAATCAAAGACAGTCTATGCAAAGTTCAGCACAGATAAAAAGCATGTTCAACTATTACCTTTTGCACTTCATGAGATCTGGCCCCGTTCTTAATAATATTTTCTTCTCTATACCCACGTGCCACCTTAGGCAGCTTCATGCATCTGATAAAGTGGATGTTCGACAAGAGAAGTTTCAATAAATTTATTAAGGTGCCACAATATCCTTTGTTGTTTATAATGCTTATGGTGGTTTCTCTGGGTTGTCAAATGGGCATAACGTGTATAGCAGCCAAATCCTGGTAAGGTTCCGGCGGTGGATCCTTACACAGGATTTGGACGTCTGAACCACCATGCAGCGGTCCGGAGGTTTACTCGAGGAAGGGGACGTTCATCCCCTTCCCTGGGTGTAAACCGGGGCCGGCCCTATCGGCCTCCTCGGATTTCTACCAGCTAAATAGACCCGGCGGTGACGGGGATATGGCCAACGCCATTCCCCGCCCCCTCCCGGGCCGGCTCGGTCAATGACCCCCGTCCCTCGCCGGCCAGACCGCCCATGCGGTCGGCGATGGAGACTTACCTTCTGCCGGCCGCATGCTCGGTCCAGTGCTGGGGTGAGGGAGGCTGGCCTTTCGCCGTCCTCCCTTAGTCTAAAGGAGGTGCAAACGTGCCTTATGGAGGCGTTCTTTATGCCTTTCGGCACCAGGGCGCTTCCTCCAGTGCCGGATCTTTGGGCTGGATCTCGCCCTAGGAGGGGATGGAACTGCCTGCATTCTGCCCAGACTAGCAGGACTTTCCTTTCTGTATGGGGGTTGTGTCCAGCTCTTGAACAAGGATAAGATCCTAGAGGTGCGCATATGTGTGAAACATATACGTACGTTTTCCCGTTGCACCATTGTAGCTGATTCCAGTGATTGAGCTGTAGGCTAATTGCATTCTGACCAATAGCAGAGCTGTTTGCAAAGATAAGATGATACATCAGGCAGGTCACTGAGTGAGTAAGTAAGCATGGTCATTAGTCGTGTTTCTTTCTGGATATGACTCAGTTTCACCCTCATCTTCTCTTGGGATGGTGATGAGTGTGATTTCAGCATAGAGTGACCCATCTGATTACTTATTACACTTTCAACACATACTCTATTTCAGCATTCCCTTGCTCAACCTTCTGCCTCACCTCAGTTCAAGCTTTCCAGAGTTCCTGGTCTCATTAAGCAGTCAGACGCAGCATATTGCTAATTTGGTCTCCACCCTGACTATATCTCTGCCTCTTAAAAAAAAGTGCTTTTTATGTATATGTTATTAAATTAGATAATCCAATCATTTTCTTTATCAATTAAATTTGGTGGCACACTTGACTCTTGCAAAGTGAAACTTTTTGGGTGCATGAGTGAATGGTGCCTCCTGTTCTAATTCAGAAAAATTGACTTGTTTGAAAAGTACCGCCTTAGCTTCTACATCAGGCTCTCATGTTGCCCGCCCCAACCATAGCCCAAACCTGCCTTTTCTATTCTTCTTGCCTTGGTAATTTCAGTATGTCCTTATCTTTTCAATTTCCTTTTAGGAGTTTGCAAACTGTCAACATGTTTCCACCACTTAATCTCCCATTGCCAAACCCATGCCAGACTAGAAACACTCTGTTCGTACTCTAGAAACACTCTGTTCGTACTCTAGATTTTCATTAAAGCTCTACATGGTTTTGGATCCATATTCTGTCCTTCGTTGTACCAGAAGCGTCGCTCCGGTAGGGGCGGGGCTGTAAGTATCGCTGCGGTTACAGTCGCTTTACCGAGCGAGGAGGAGGCAGCCCCGCCCCCTCACTGTCCGAGCCATTCGCCTACGGAGAAAGCAGCAGGCAAGCCTGCTGCTTTCTCCGTAGGCGAATGGCTCGGACAGTGAGGGGGCGGGGCTGCCTCCTCCTCGCTCGGTAAAGCGACTGTAACCGCAGCGATACTTACAGCCCCGCCCCTACCGGAGCGACGCCTCTGCATTGTACACCCCTTTGGAAAACTTCTTTGGTCAAAAGCAGCCCCAAAATAAAGTAGAATAACAATACCTTCAAGATCTTCTCCTTCTTTATGACTCTGTCTAGGTATCACCCTCCAAGGCCTTTCATTTGGTTCTCTGGCCTTGCTGTCAGAGGTGGGGCAGGTGGTAACCAGAAATAGGGCCTTATTAGATGTGGCACACGCTCTCTGGAACGATTTCCCCCATGGAGATTCACTGAGTATTGAGTCTGTTTTGATGCCAGCTAAAAACATTTCCCCACACCTTTCAGAGCTTTGTTTTAATGTGGTTTCATGGCTGTATTTTGATCGGATCTGCCTTTTGTTGAAACTGGTTTGCATTGATTTTATTGTAAGCTACTATGAGATGGGCAGAAAACTAATAACAACCTGTATTTATATACCGCCTTTTCTTTGGTCATTGAATTTCTCCTTTGACTTTAATTCAAAGGCAGTTTACACAGGCAGGCTTTCTAAACCCCAAGGGGTTTTTTACAATACAAGGTTCCAGTCTTTCGTAGAACCCTTCATCCTAGATGGTTTCTTTCACAGTCTAGCTTCTCACTGGCGTCCGCCTCATCATGCTTCAACTGACAGGCAACCTTGACTCCCACTCAAGGTGCCAGCTGCAGCTTCTCTCCCTCATAGAGGCTCTGCAGCTTATCAGTGGCATGTCGGCAGCTCTCTGACTGACTTCCGGCTGTCCCGAACTGCCGTTCTTGAGATCTTCAGGCATATGAGACGGCCGCTCTACCAACTGAGTCAGACCTCCTGCCCTCATAATCATAATCTTGGGGCTATTGTTTGAAGTCACATGGGGCAGCAACCTTGTTGGAGCTACATAGGGCTGGGTTTGGTCAGTGTCCAGATGGGAGACTACCTGGGTGTCCCTTGTATGTTGCCTTGAGTTTCATGATCCCTTATGAGGAGTGAACCCGTGGATATTATATATCTGGATTTTCAGAAGGCGTTTGACACAGTCCCTCATGAAAGGCTCCTGAGAAAACTCCACAGTCAGGGAATAAGAGGGCAGGTCCTCTTGTGGATTAGGAACTGGTTGAAGACCAGGAAACAGCGAGTGTGTGTCAATGGGCAATTTTCACAATGGCGAGAGGTGAAAAGCCATGTGCCCCAAGGATCGGTCTTGGGACCAGTTCTGGTCACCACACCTCAAAAAGAATACAGTTGAATTGGAAAAGGTGCAGAAAAGAGCGACCAGATTGATTTGTGGGCTGGAGCACCTCCCTTATGAGGAAAGGCTACAGCGTCTGGGGCTTTTCAGCCTAGAACAAAGGCGCCTGAGGGGAGACATGATTGAGACGTATAAAATTATGCATGGGATGGAGAGAGTGGATAGAGGGAAATTCTTCTCCCTCTCGCACAACACCAGAACCAGGGGACATGAACTAAAATTGAGTGGAGGGAGAGTTAGAACAGACAAAAGAAAATATTTCTTTACCCAGCGTGTAATTCATCTGTGGAACTCCTTGCCACAGGATGTGGTGATGGCACCTGGCCTGGATGCCTTTAAAAGGGGTTTGGACAGATTCATGGAAGAAAAGACCATCACAGGTTACAAGCCATAAGCAACCTCCTGGTTTTAGAGGTTTTAGAAGTGGGTTTTCTCTGTGCCAGGTGCAAGGGAGTGACAACGGGAAACAGGTTATCTTGTTGTCTTGTGCTCCCTGAGGCATCTGGTGGGGCCACTGTGTGATACAGGAAGCTGGACTAGATGGGCTTTTGGCCTGATCCAGCAAGGCTCTTCTTATGTTCTTATGATCGAAACAGGAGGAACCACAAACCAATAAATACAGATCAAATAAATACAGTTGCGTCGCAGGAGGTGGGCGGAACGCTAAGTTCTGCACTGCGCTTCGGAGCCATTCCGTGGGGCGAAGGCAATGCGCAGCGAGTCTCCTGCGCATTGCCTTCGCCCCACGGAATGGCTCTGAAGGCGAGGGGGCGGGGCTTCCTCGTGCCGGTGAGTAACGGAGGTCAGCGCGGTGCGGAACTTAGCATTCCGCCCCACCTCCAGCGACGCCACTGATTCCATATAACACTACTGAAATCCTGCCAATTAAATTGAGTGTTCTTCTTTTTTTTTCTTGTGTAATAAAGAGAAGGCTCCTGATTTTCCGATCCAAAGCTTTCAAACTGGTAATTTTGAAATGGGAATAGAAGCAGCTGCTGCTGCTAATATACTCTGTCCAAATTACAAGGGGACACTGTATCACAGAATAACGATAAAAAAAAGCTTGCTATCATTCACCGCCAGGGCATATTTACGGTGTTGGTTTTAATTCCTGTACAAAGAACCTTCTTTGTATTCTTGATCATTAGCCCATAAAGTTGGTTCCTGTTTGCTCAGCACAATTCTGGCTGCTTTAGCTGCTGACACCTGACATAACCAGCTCTAGTAAAACTTCTTTGATAGCAGATGAATGACTGCCCACCCCGCCAGGAAGGACTTCATGAAGAGATAATGATAATAAAAATCTGGTTTGCCGTTAAAATTTAAAAGTCAGATTTAACTTTATAGTGCTTGGAACATTGTAAAGGAAGGTGGGGTGAGAGAGAGAGAGAGAGAGAGAGAGAGAGAGAGAGAGAGAGACTTATGGCTCGATGCATAGATCAGAGCTGTTGTCAGGTTAACAAGAGAGAAATGGTTGCATCCTGTGGTGTGCTCTGATTGTGTAACACCATTTGTTTAATTTTAAAGGGTTGGGTTTCTTTAATGGCTCTGGCTATTGACCTGGGAAGTTTGTTCCAGAAGTCTGTGATTCAGAGGTTACAGCAGAGACTCCTGAGTGAAGACACTGGCAGTCCGGTGGGGGTGGGGGGGGGTGGATTCTGGGGCTTAGTTCAAGCTCTCAAGGGCTGCATTTCAGTGGAGGGAGGAACTTCATGATCACAAAGGGGTACACGAACAGGCAGTTCAGCTAATGCTGAACAATATTTGTCATTGGGGTAAAGCGTTGGTCAGTAGGTCAATGTGCTGCAACAGTACAGTGGCCGGGCAGTGTGTGGGAGGCAGGACTTCTGCTTAGTGCTAGAGCAGAGGTTCTCAACCTGTGGTACGGGTACCCCTAGGGGTACGCGGACCTCTTGCTGGGGGTACGCCAAGCCCTGCCCCTTATCTGCCCCATCAGCAGCTAATTAAGTGTTAATTAACATGGACTTTAAATTTTAATTATTTTCAAAGCCCCTCTGTCTCTCTGATTTTGGTTTTGGGCTTATTTTTGTACTTTGGAAAATGTACTTTGGTGGGGTGGGGGAGGGAGGAGCTGATTTTGGGAAGTGTGAATTGGAGAAAAAATGAGATCCTTGCATGTGTGTCTCTCCCCCCCCCCCACAGAATTAAATAAGACATTTTTTCCACATTTAAAATTGTTTTAGTACTTTTTATTTAATGATTACCTAATTAATTGATTAATTCAATTAATTAGCAGTTAATTAGCAGGGGGTAATTAGCAGGGGGGACCATGATAGGGGGTACCTGGGCCTCCAAAGGTTGAGAATCCCTGTGCTAGAGGGCTCACTGGTTTTTAGAACAAAATACACATTACATTAATGTGTAAATCAGCTGATGTACCTAGACATTCTGCATGAAATAAGACTCGGGGGGCCTTGATCCAGATTAGGACAGCAGTTTGAGGGCTGCGGTTTTAATCTTTTCCCCCCTGGCTGACCACTGTTGGAAACAGAATGCTGGTCTACAGGTCAACGTGAACTTTAGAACGCTCTAAACGTTCAGCCATATATGTATATGATACAGTATATGTATTTATGAAAGAAACGTTAATGCACACCTCTCTCATGGCTTGTTAACAAATAAGAAATTTCTCAACTGTAAACCTAGTTTGCATTTTTATAAATAGTTCCAATTTATATTGCATGCTTAATTTGATCTCAGGTGGGGGTGCTATATAATTGCCTGCCTCCTCTTTCCTAGGTTTTTTATTTTATTTTATTTTTAATTTATTAAGCAAAAGATTTTCATTGATGGAAACACCAGCAAAAGATTGTGTTTGATGTAGGAATGAGTGGAGTTATGTATGCAAATAATAGCTTGTCTGTGATGTGGCTTTTGTCTCCTCTAGTACCAATTCATTGCTAATCTATAATTAGGAAGAGGGAAGAGAGGGAACAGTCAGCAGAACCGAGTAATACCCTGTATGAGTTTCAGATATGATCACAACAGGGCTTTTTTAGCTCAGTGTTTCCAGATGCCTGTAGACTGGGTGTGAGCACAGCAACCAAACCTGCTACCTGAACAGTACTACCTGTTCTAAGTACAGAAGGATCTGCACACTGATTCATGCGCGTGGTCAGCATTTGATAACTGCCCATTGACTCTCCAGTGGGAATGAACCATTGTGGAGACAACTCTTGAACTGCTTCGGACACTGTGCTTTCCAGTGAAGACAGTCCAGCCATGAGTCATCCAGGGTTGAACACGCGTGTTTTGTGCCATGTTTAGTAACAAGTGGGCACATTGCCCATATGTTGGCTCAGGTTAGAGCCCTGAAGTTCCGTCAAGTGGCAGCGTCCTTAGTTCTGCCATTGTAGGGTCCTTTAAAAGGCTTTTAGCTGACAGAGGCTTACACCCCTTGTTCTTGTGGTTGTGGAGGAAAGCTTGGAGATGTGTACTCTGGGATCTCAGAAGCAACGAGCTTATCCCCAGGATTTGTCCACTCCAGAACATACCCCTAGCACATTTTCAGCTGCAGTTCCTGATTCAGATATTCAGTCCATATCTGTTCTCAGGGCAAAGTTTGGAGAAGCACCATATCACTTTCACGTTGGCAACCAATCCCTGACAAGTGGCTTCTCAACACGTGGTCTTCAGTCTAGCGGTGCCCTTCCAGGGCCACCAAAGGTGTCAGGTGTGTCTTAGAATGAAACAGTGGATGATTTGTAGAACGAGTTTGCAGTGGGTCTTGAACTGGCTATTTGAGCAATGAGGGAATTGCAGAGAAACCAGCCTGAGAAGCCTCTTTCCACTAAGAAACCAGAGCAGGTCAGGTGACAGCCTATCAAAGATTTCCAGGTCAGGCTTGCTGTTCCTTGTTGATTTCTGACTTTGTTTGCTCTGCCTTCAGGTTTGCAGGAGCTGAGTCTGACAGGCAGTTACATAATGCAGAGGAGGAAAATATTGCAAAGGTTTGCAAGCAAGCAAACAAGCATTGCTTGTTTGCTGGGGTTATCTGCTTTGGGAGATTGATTTCCAGATTGCTATAGTACAGGGACATGTATTTCCCCTGGCTTTAGGACCATTAGCAGGCTGTGGTGCTAATCAAGCAGTCCATTCACAGCGCATGGAATTAGGGACTGGCTTGTGGGGACAGCCACATCATTCCATAAAGTTTCAGTCTGTTAGCTTGCATTGATTTTGCATGACCTACCATGTGTGTTATCAACATATGCTGGGAGTCAGCAGAGTGCAAGTTACTGCTGTTAAGGCCAGCCTTAACTTCTGCTCAAAATCAAAATGCCGTATGTTTAGGCAAGGATGTCTCTCTGAGGACTTGTTTCATTTAATCACATAATTATTGCTGTGGCCACAATTCTTATCAGTTGAGATACGTTAAATGGTTACCCCCCACCCACAGTGGAAGATGCTATGCATGAGTGATACCAGGCTGGGTTAGTGCCTGAATTCATGGGTCCCCTTCCAACAGTGCAATCCTGTGTAACTTTGCACCGGTGTAACAGCTGATGCACCGGTGCAACAGCAGATGCACCAGTGTAAGTGCACTTACACCGGTGCACCTACTGTTACACCGGAGCAAAGTTACACAGGATTGCGCTGCAAGAGGAATAAGGACTCCAGTAGTTCAGTGGATATGTGGGTATCAAATCATAGGACTGGATTAGCCATGGAATTCATCGGGTCCAATCTCTGATCTAAAGCAAGATCCTTCACTCATTCATATTTTAACTCTGCCTGTACTCCAAATCTGACCACACCATGTGTTCTGGTGCTCTGGTGTGCCGTGACTCACTCAAAACTTTCACTCAAAAGCGGGAGTGAGAAGATGATGTCCACCTGAAATGCCAAATCACACACTTACACAGGAGTGCTGCAAGCTCTATCCCGGCAACCAGATTGTATGACTCTGGTACAGCTGAATTCTTCATGAGGTATGAAATTTGGGGTTCTGGAAATACAGAACAGTTTCCCAAAATAGTATTCAGACTTATAGAAATATGCATTACTTTCAGTAGGTCTGTTACACGTTCAGTCAAAAACTGATCTTTTAGGGACAATCAGGAAGTGGCTCCGTAATTCATGAAGTCTACTAAGCCTACAAAATCCGTGATGTGTCCCAGACGAGAGCAAAGATGGTGTGTGCAGATTCATCTAGGTTCAAATTAAAGTGAACAGTTGACAGCTGGAAGCAACTTGAATTCTGAAATAGTAATTCACCGTCTAGTTCATAGGTAGCAGCTGAACTGTCTGGTTGTTTGTTTGCCTTATGGTTTGCACATTGTTAACATTGTGTGATAATAGTTGTTTTGTATGAACAGGAGCAGTTATTTGCTTTATTTGTGCATCTGTGCTTTAATCACTCTCTCGTCTCTTACAATCCTCTTTCCCAAAGTTCTGATTGAAGGAGGTCCATAAGAACCTTGGAAAAAACATTTGGGGAGCAATCTGAAGTGGGAGTCCATGCCTTCTTGTCCCAGACTATTTATTTATCATGGAACCGCCACTGGAAGGAAATTGGTTTAGCTCACCTACCACCTCCTCCTTCCTGAACTCCTGGATAATCCTCACAGAAACTCCAGAGACTCTCCTCTTCAGTCCTTCCCTCCCTGCACCTTTATGGCCAGTGTCTTAATGTGCCTGCATTCTACCTCCTCCCTCCTTCCCTCGAGGTCCTCACAGCATCCTGAGAGGCTTTCTCCATCATCATGGTAGCAGGTCCATTCCACCTGTGGCAGGCTAGGAATAATATGCTGTCCCCAGAATGGCAACATAGACACTGAGCATCTCTCTCCCCTGCATCTGCTCAAATGGGTTTGGCTGCTGCCATGACCCAAATGTAGATTCTTAACCTCTTGTGGCTGCCTGGTGTTACCTGGATCTCATACAACATGCAATGGAACCACTGGAAAGATCAACCATTAAACAATGACTGATCTTGAAGAAACTTGAAAATATACATGTTCCTCTCCCCTACTAAAAGGAAAAGATTAACAGATTTTTGAAAGGTTGCTACCCTCTGGAGGTTGGCAGCGCAGTTCAAGCAAAAGCCATCGGTGCACAGTAAGAATAAAGCAAACAACCCCCAAAACCCTGTATTTTTTCCCCTTCTGTGCTAAAATGAGCTACAAAGTTATAAATACCAGTTGCAGACCTTTCTGTCATAAGCATTTGTTCAATGCATGGCCAGAGGCTCCATTTATTGTATTGTATCTCTTAAGTGTGTTTGCAAAAGGACCCTCGTATTTTATCAAATTCTGGAATTTTTTTGATTAATGGCTGAGACATTTTCCTCAGTGTGGCATGATCCATCATACTCCTAATCCAATTTTTAAATGAAAGGTATTCTTGGATCTCTTTGTAATAGAGCTATTCTTCTTCTTGGTATAGTTACAGCTCTCCTGTTTGCGTACTTTCCACAAGGAAAAAAAGTTAAGACTAAGCTGGCAGTGAGGCATTCCATGGGAGGCAGATAGCAAAGGGCCAGTCAATCCTATTGCTGCCGAAACATCTCTACACCTCGATCCTGTTGACTTTCTTAATTGGAAAAACATGCAGACGTAGTTCAGTGGTAAGCTGTGCCTTGGCATGCCAGGGCAAGTCCATCTGTCGTTCTTGCCCGTTGTTGGGTATTGCATTGATGTTCCCTTTACACAAAATGTTCCCTTTACACACACTTGTATTTTGGTGCTACGGTAGTTCGTCTTGGCTATTGGCTAGTACAATTATTTCTTTATTTTAAAATTGACCTAGGTCCAGTCTACACATCTATTGTTTACGTTTATCGCCTACTTTTTTCCATGCTGGAGCTCAGACCATTCAGATTCTGCCCAGACTCAGACCTGCTGAGTTTTAAGAAAGTGGCTGCCCCTCAAATGACTTCAGAGCAGAGTCTGGTCTCAGGGCTAGCTCATTCAGGAGGCCAATTGAGATGGATGTCTCAGGCAGCAGATTGGAAGGGGGTGGCCATCTGTTGGAGATGCTCTAGCCCAGTGTTCTTCAAATTTGTCCCTGCGACCAAGTGCAATGGCAGTGATGTCATCACTGGGTGCCATGGCACAAGAGAGGCTGAGTTTCCCATTCTTAATACTACAAACTACAACTCCCAGCATGCTTTCTTGCTCAAATTCTCTTCCACCCTCCCGCCTTTTTACATTTTGTCCTGGTTAATGAGAGTATCCCAGGTCAATGAGAGAGTCCTGGTCAATGAGAGTATCCTTTCCTCCATCCCATTCCAGAAACAGACCTCTGGTTAGCCGTTGCACAGTGAAAGTAGCCTGTGACTGCAAGTTAGAAAGATTCACTCTGTACATGAACTCACTGCTAGTGCACCTGTTTCGCCTTGATGCGACTTGGAAAGCTGAGTGGCAGCTGCTGAAGGGGAGGGCACTGGTGGATATCGGCCCATAAGACCCGCTCACAGGTGCGAGGCGGGTGTGTGTGGAGGGGAGGAATGGGAAAAGAGCAGCAGATGAAGGCAGGCTAGGTTTCAGGGAGTGGAAAAGCATGAAGGAACTGTGTTGTTTATTTTGACCTTGCACACCAGTGAAAAGCATCTTGCGACCCAGTACTGGGTCACAGCCCGTATTTTGAAGAACGCTGCTCAACCCACCACTGCCCTCTTTTCCACACTCCCTCTTCTGCTCCATCCCCTTCTTTCCTTTTTCCAGTCCAAGGAGTGGGAGGAGCAGAGGCCGGCACATGACCAAGGAGAGGGGGGGCTGCATTGCACACACCGCCTCAGGTGCTAGGAGGTATTGGGCCGACCCTGCCTTGTTTGCCCATGCAGTAGAGTGAGGTGGTAGTTCTTTGTGGCGGTACAACGGGCCATGCCTTTAGGACAAGGGTTCTCAACCTTTGGAGGCTCGGGTACCCCCTATAATGGTCCAATTTTCTGAAGTACCCCCTGCTAATTAACTGCTAATTAATTGGATGAATCAATTAAATTAAGAAATTAATCATTAAATAAAGTACTAAAACAATTTTAAATGTGAAAAAATGTCTTATTTAACTGTGTGTATGTGGGGAGAGAGACACACATGTAAGGATCTCTTTTTTTCTCCAAGTCACACTTCCCAAAATCAGCTCCTCCCTCCCCCACCAAAGTACAAAAATAAGCCCAAAACCAAAATCAGAGAGACAGAAGGGCTCCGAAAATAATTACAATTTAAAATCCATGTTAATTAACAATTAGCTGCTGATGGGGCAGATAAGGGTCAAGGCTTGGCGTACCCCCAGCAAGAGGTCCGCGTACCCCTAGGGGTACCTGTACCACAGGTTGAGAACCCCTGCTTTAGGAGAATCACTTTTTTGAATGTTTCCCCCACGTAAAAAAACCCCTTGCAAATAGACTACTAGCCCTGCAAATAGAAGGCTAAGGTAGACCTGTTCTCCCAGATGTGCTATCAGTCGGAACTGAGGTATTCATGCTTGGTCAAGGATTCTTGAGCAGCCCATGTCAAGGACTGGAGCATGCGTACAATGCACTTTTCATTCTCAGCAGTGACATCAGTCTAAATGATTGTGATTTATTTTGCCTAATTGTCTGGGAGTTAAATATGTTCAGTGAAGGTGCGGTAATTAAAATGCATCTGTGTCTGCCTAATGTTTATAGATAGCCCCTTAAAAACATGTCAAAATGCATTGCGGCATAGCATCTTCCTATCCTACTTCTAAATCAGATTCCTACTGTCTCCGTGGCGTTTCTCCCTTGCAGTTAATCAGCAACAGATACAACACTAAGCCACTTACCTTGCCCTTCTGTAATGGTAATTATCTGCTCAGTAGTGCTGAATCCGGGAGGAGTAAAACAGTTTGCAATTGCTCAATGCTGTCTAAGAAAACAGCTTTCTGAAGCCATCCAATTTGGGTGCAAAGAGGCTTTGGGTTGTTTTTTCTTTAGATTCCCCATTCCTCCTGCAGATTGATGGAGCTGTGCAAAGAGCGAGTCCTCCTCTTTGCTGTAAGGTTTAACACCAAGGTCATCTATAACTATTCCTTCCTTTGCACAGTTGAATAGTCACAGCAGGGCAAAAGAATCCTCCCTCCATTCTTCCCATAAGAGCATTAAGGATGGTGTGTGGTTCCTAAGTTGTATGAAGAGCATGTATGAGTGCACAAAGGTGCCTTATCCGGGGTCAAACCAGTGGTCCATCTCTGATGGGCAGCAGCTGTCCAGTGTTTTAAGGATGAGTCTTTCCCATCCCTGCCTGGAGGGGCTGCCAGGGGTTGCATGCTTTCCACTGAGTCATCCCCCCCCCCGAATTACCATATTGGATTGTATCAAATCCTGCCTAGTTCAAGTGATTAGACGCCTGGACAAATCTAGAGGTCTTGTCATGGTGTCCAAAAGTGATCAGGTTAGGCACCTGGTGAGCAGCCCTGAGGAAAGCATTCCAAAATCAAGGTGTTATACCCCTGAAACCATCCTTTCCTCCATCACCGCCTGCCTAATATCTGGTAGTGGAGGCACCCAGTGAAGAACCTCTGAAGATCTTGACAGGTTAACAGAGTTTCATGTGGAGGGATGTGTTCCTTAATGCCTTGTTTCCTTCTTCCCCAGCAATGCCTGTGCTTCCCGTTCTCCCATCCCTTTCCCAGTCCTTGCCTTGTACGTCCTGATCCTTTCACTGGATGCTCTTGGTGGGATGGGGCAAGCTTTTAAAGCAGCGCGAATTTGTAAGGGAAGTGCAAAAGCAGACCTATTCAAATACAGTAGTGCAAGTTTTAGTAAAAGGTTCTGCTTTATATACTTTGCGTCTCTTGACGCAAAGTATGCTTTATATACTTTGCGAGCATTAGTGGAATCCTAGATGTGTTGTGGTCATCCAAGCGATCAGCTTGTGGAGAATAGGAAAAGCTCTTTTGCTGTAAGAGCGATCTAATTAAACCAGTAGATCACAAGCTGAATACGTCATGTACCAACAGGGCAACTCAGCTCTCCAATAGCATTCTAATGTATTTCAAGCCGAGTCCTTGGCAGTTCACTCCTGCCTGTTTGTTGGCTTCCCAAAGGCTCCAGGATGGCCATTGTGGAAAGCAAGATGCAGTGCTAAGTTGAGGACCCTTGGGTCTCACCCAGCAGGACTCTTCCTTTTATGCTGTTATGTCTGATTCTGTATTATTGCTACCAGGAGGCAAGAGATTTGGTGTGGCCTGTGCTTTTTCCAAACCCAAGTAGTCTCGTTTTTGAAAAGATATGGAATGAAAATAGTTGAGGTGCCGACGCATTTCGGATCCCCTTTTGAGAATCTACCTTGTGCTTCCTGATGTTCCCTATAGCTTGGTGTGTGTGTGTGTGTGTGTGTGTGTGTGTGTGTGTGTGTGTGTGTGTGTGTGTGTGTGTGTGTGTGTGTGTGTGTGTTAATTTTAGGGTCAAATTAGACAATATTTTAATATCATCTCTCTTGTGCATATTTTGTGTGTGTAGAAATAGCCATAGGGGTGTAATTCAGATCAGGACTATGGGGTGGGAAGAAGTGGGTCTGACCCCCTTCTCCCTGTGCTTTTTCCCACCCTAAGTGGGAATGCAATGGCACCTTCAGGGGCACAGAGCTTGGGAGGATTTGGGGCAGGAAAACAGTACAGGGGAAGAGGGTCAGAAGCTGCAGTCCCTATCTCGACTGCTCCCTTACGTGTGTCAGCCATTTCTATTTCTACTTTAAAAAGCACACACACAGAACAGCCGAGGGAGAGACAATTATTTGTTCAGTGTATCAACGACTGTGATCTTTAGTTTGGGTCTTTTCACATGATCAAAACACAAACTATTTGAACCCCATCCGTCAGTCTGGCTTTCCCATCTGCCAGTATAACCACAACAAACTGGTTGTCCAGATTGGCCACTGTGATGACGGAGCCCTGATTTCTTGAGTGACCAATCGAATGCAAGATGCTCTGGATGAACTGGCAGTCCGTTGACAGATCTGTTAATCACATAGGATAATAAACAGTGCACAAGACATATATCCTACATGATGACTTTGTGCAAGTACGTATGATGAAACCTCTGGGACGCGTTTGCCCTACACGGCAATTTGTTCTCATGCTGCTGCTTATAGGTTTGGGTAGCCAACATCTGTATCTTCAGGGGGTGCTCTATTTTCTAGACCAAAAGATGAAAAAAAAATCGAGCTCCTTAAATGAAAAGTATCAGTCCTCTCTGTTCTCTGAGAAGTGTTTATATGCGAAAAACAACTGAGAATTGGGCATTGCGACATTGTCTGTAGGTCTCTTTTTGTGTAAAGTTTTGTTTCATTTGGGACTGTAGGATGGTCACTTACAGATCTGCATATGTGAATAACTGTATTATGTTGTACATAACACACACCTGGCTTTCCAATTTTCTGAATATTTCAAGCTTCCGATGCTGTTTTCCAAGCTACATGCCTGTGGGTGAACCAGCTTTATTCCTGACACATTTTCACCCTATGTGTGTCTGGATAATGTAGCAAAGACATCCTGCAATGGGGTGGTGGCAGACGGGACCCATATGTTTTGTCCAACAAAAGGACGCATTTTACAACCTGAGTGTTTTCTTGAATATTCCATTACTCAGAGAACTCCAGGTATAAATATTCATTCCTTAAAAGCATCTTTGTACTTGAGTCTTGGAGAGGGAAAAAAAAAACAGAATAGAAACACATGGTCTCGTGTGCAATTTTTTCTTCACATTTTCTGCAGCATTAACCTTTCCCACCCCCTTAGCCCTTTTTTTGCAGAAAAGCCAAGTTAACATGTTTTTCTACTGAACAGCTGAAGGTGTATTTCTGACAGGTACCTTTTGTTGTCATGTTTCAGTGGTTCCTGGTCTCATTGTTTAAGAAGGGGAGAGGCAGTGCTGGTGTGCGGTTTCAATTGTGCAGTGTTGAAAGCTTTGGAATATGGCCGTCCTTTGCTATAGTTTTCATGTGAGAATCAAAATTATTGAGGCAAGGGGAAAGTTGTTGTGTAAAGTGAAATAGGGAAAGCTCTCAATTGAAAAGCCTACAGTAGTAACTCTGTTGGCCTGTTCAGAGGGAACCATGTTCTTCTCCTGTGTAACATTTCCCCGTCTCATTCACTCTGGTCATCAACTAGTTTTCTTAGGGGGGCAGCTATGAGAAAGAGTGATATGTGATGTGCCAGTGCCATAAATCGTTCGCCGCCGCTCTTCACCTCCATGTTGGCGAGTGGGGAAGACACTCGTGATTGGGGAGCACGTTGGAGGCTGTATTTGGTCCCAGAAGCCTGCAGTTACTGCCCCAACAATGTAAGCAATAAAGGGGTGTTCCTCCCCAGTGTTGATTGCTTTTTTCCCTCCTCCCCTGTTCACAGAGCAGTTGGTGGTTCTACTGTGAACTGGGAGGAAAGCCACAGCAGGATGAACGAGGACCGTCTCTCGCTGCTGCTGCTCCAGCCAGTTCTGGCCCCTCATTCCCTCACGGTAGAACCACCAACTGCCCACCAAGTGTGCCAGAGAAGGAGCCATCAGATCTGGGTCCTGTTCTGGGGATGCACTCTGGCACTGGGCCCCAGAGGGGACTGTCAAACCTTGCCACTTCCTGTTCTCTCCATTGGACAAGTGGAGAGTGTGCTGCTTTCCGCCAACTACACTTGTCAAGGGAAGGCTGGTAAGAGTAGTAAAACTGCAGTTCAGCCATGGTGTCTACCACTGATCTTCTCATTGAGGAATCCATGATGAGTGTTCAGGATTCCACAGAACACAGTGTTCTCTTTCTTCTCATGAATCATGATGTTCTCTGGAAGTAGAGCAGTTGTGGAGGGGCAGTTCTGTGGTCTGCTCAGTGGTTGAGCAGCTGCTTAGCATCCTTAGCATAGAGGGACATTATTCTCCCTCTCGCACAACACCACAACCAGGGGACATGCACTAAAATTGAGTGGAGGAAGAGTTAGAACAGACAAAAGAAAATATTTCTTCACCCAGCATGTAATTCATCTGAGGAACTCCTTCCCACAGGATGTGGTGATGGTACCTGGCCTAGATGCCTTTAAAAGGGGTTTGGATAGATTCATGGAGGAAAAGACCATCGTAGGTTTCAAGCAATAAGCAACCTCCTGGCTTTAGAAGTAGGTTCTCTCTGTGCCAGGTGCAGGGGAGTGGCAGCAGGAAACAGGTTATCTTGTTGTCTTGTACTCCCTGAGGCATCTGGTGGGGCCACTGTGAGATACAGGAAGCTGGACTAGATGGGCCTTTGGCCTGATCCAGCAAGGTTCTTCTTCTTATGTCGGTCCTCCGTTCAGTCCATTTTTTCCAAGGAGAAAAGACTGCTAATGGTCAGTGCAAATAACACTGAGCTAGATGGTCCCAGAGCCTGACTCACTGTATAGGGCAGCAGTTTCATGTGTTCAGGGCTTATGGTTTCAGGTAGAAATGCTCCTGAAAAATCAAAGCTATTTTCGACTCGCATCCACTTGCCTTATCACCATAGTCACCCACATCCTAAAACGCATAGACTGTTTCTGTTTATATCTTTCAGTTAATGACAGTTTGTTTCAATGTGATTTTGACCTTTCAAGATTGGCAGCCCAATGACAACAGCCACTGTGTTACATAATGGAGCTAGATTGGTATGAGTAATCACTCCAAGTGTATTGGAGTGTGTTGCTGCTGCATGTGAACGATTTGACTAAGTCAGAGATCCGTAAATTAGTTGCATAATCAGCAGGAACGCGGAATTGTCAGGGCAGCAAGGAGACCTACAGTGTGCCATTGCTTCTTCCATCTGCATGGGAAGCACATGGGGGTTCTGAGATGAATGCCCATGTTTGAGTGATGTGCAAATGTCATCATGGAATAAGAAAAAGAAAGAATATATAAGCGACTGAGTGAAATTCAGAAGTGGGTCAATAGTCTTCTTGTCTGACTAGGAATTTGCTTGTCTTTTCAAACACAGAAGTGACTGAAAGAATGGTAGGCTTGGAGCAGTCTGTGCCTGTATATCGTACAGCCCAATCCTGTGTAAGGATACCCATTCGGCCTAAAGGGCCAGCTGCGGTATTCTGGGACCGTCCCAGGCTGCCCCAGGCCAGCTCGGGACACTCATCCCCTTCCCCGGGTGCAAACCGACTGAGGCCCTATGTGCCTACTCGAATGTACGCCAGCTCTGAAGCTGGTGTACATTCGAGCCAGGGTGGTGGTAGTGGTAATGCCAAACCGGGCTCGGAAAGGGCTCAGGACATCGATGGAACTCGCGGCAGATATCCCACTCTCTCCCAGCATGGTTTGGCCAATGCCCCCCCCCCGGGCTACCCCGTTCTGCTCTCGCTCCACCGCTGCACCAACTGGTGCAGGATTTACCTGCTCCGGCAGGCTCAGGGATGGTCCGCCGGGGGAGTAAGGTCTGCTGGCCTTCGCCCCGGCGGTCCTTACTCTGAAGTAGTCGTAAACGTCCCCTTGACTATGCCATCTGACCACCCCAGTCTGCACAACAATGGACCTGTAGTGGGATGGTCTCAGGAACTGCTCTCACTTTTAGACACTCTTTGCTTACAGAACTGCCAAAATCTTAGTGCCTTCTAAGAGCTCTGCAGAGGCCACAATATAGTATTCTGGTGGTCTTTTACATCATTTGTTTCATTTTGTTGAAATGGTATCATTCACCCTGAATTGTCAAGATGAAAGAGATGAATAGTTTCCAGGTTTAGAGGTATCTATTACCCAGTAACCTATGGTGAGTAAGAGTTTCCTTCAGGGGAACATTTACAAAAGTTGGACTGCAATCCTGTACATAGTTTCCTGGGAGTACGTCCCATTGGATTCAGTGGAACTTACTTCAGAGTAGATATGCACAGCATTGTGCTGTTGTTTCTTTTCCGAGACTTTATTGTTTTGTATATGATTTCAAGTCTCTTTTGACCGAAAATGTTACTAGTAAATATATGTTGCCAAGGAAAAGCAGAATCCAAACCTTTCGATTGATGAGGTTAAGGGTCAAACTAACAGTCCAGTCCTATCCCTGACCACTCTGTAGCATGTAGGCGCATCATGGAAGCACGCCCTGCATGCCATGATTTTGGGTGGTGATCAGGAGGCCTGTGAGAAATAATTATTTTATTATAATACATAAAAACGAACAATACAAAAAGAGAAGAAAAAAAAGGAAAAAGAAAAGTCCAGAATAACAGAAAACGTCCAGATTAACCACTAACATTTATACTTAAATTCATTCTTATAATTACCTCTCTGTAGGTCTCCTGATGGCTTCTGGGTCTCCCCAGACCTATGCCAACTATATAGCTGGCATGTCCAAGGAGAGGAAAGGGGAGTGACTGGGCAAAAGGAAGGAGATGGGATTCTGGTACATGCCGATCCGCACCCTGCCCTCCCACAATCCTCCCCCAAACTCCCCCTGCCCTCCCCCCTTCCTGCCCACAACATGTCCTCACCACTGACTTACCAAGGCTGACGCTGCCTGGGATCTGCTGCAGCGGGGCTCTGCTGCAGCTGCCACTTTGCGGTGGCGGCTCACACTGTTCTGACGGCAGTGCACTCGGCGTGCCATCGCTGGGCATTTTGCGTCAGTGGGACACTCGTCCTGTTGTCACAAACGACCCATAGGATTGGGTCGTAAATGTGCGTTCTTCCAACGGTGTGTGCCTCTTTTTCATGGGGGAGATAGGATTTGGTAGTAACTGGGGTGCATAGGGAAGGTCATTCTTTTTCCGCGATTTGTCTTCATGCTGAAAATTGCCCAAGCAGTGATTTGCTCCCCAGGTGGCAATTTGATGAAATTCCTTATTTTGGGGCAGACTGGTGAGGGAGGGGGCCATTGGCCAGCCTGGATTGGGGTGGGTGGGGATATCAACACTGAGTTGTGCCAATATCCTGAGCCCCTTCCCAGCCTGGTCTGGCCTTACATGTTCTCCCCGGATGCATGCCAGCTCCAGATCTGGCGTGCATCTGAGAAGGCCCATTGCGGCCCACGCCGCTTACACCGGGGGAAGGGGACAAATGTCCCCTTTCCCCGAGGAGAGCCTGGGCTGCGCCACCGCGGCCCGCAGTGGGCCTAGGATGAACGGCCGACCCTTTAGGCCAGTCACCGCATCTTAGGCAGGATTGGGCTGCCCGAGATACTCCACAGTGTGACAATGTCTGAGAATTTGCTTTGGGAAGGTATCAGCTGCAAACATAAATTTAGATGCCCAAAGATATATATTTAGTCATGGTAAGAATAATTCAATATTCTTTTTTTTTTAAGCCATGATGATTACTTTAAAAAAAGCCCACCTTGAGCAAAATGCCCACCTTGAGCAAACTGTTGGTTGATTTTTTTTTAAGCTTTAGCAGTCATGATGACTGTGAAAAGATTACAGTTGTAATCATAACTGAATACTGATGTAAGTACACAAAGAGCAACTTTTTGTGATTTTGATTTCAGGAACAAAAGGCTGGTGATGAAAAGAAAGTTGGTTTCATAATGGATAATGGGAGTTCACATTTAATGCTTGGCTACCGTGTCCCCTCCAATCACAAAGCAATTTGCTGTAAAATGTATGGCTTTGTTTTCTTTCTTTTTTCTTCTTCCTTTTTCTATAACACATTCCTGAAAGCTTTCTGTCATTAGAGCCCTTTTAGCTCATGTAAATAAAAGTGACAGTAGTAAACTTTATGCAAAAATGCATATTGGAATGGATGGATGCTTCTTTTTATGTGAGCGAAAGCATCACAAAATGAGTATGCAGGTGATTCCCTCCCCCTGGCTCCAATTAAAGCCATGGGATGGATCCTAGGTGTACATTTTGACTAACTTGATAAGTAGCTGTGTTTTCCTGCTGTAGCTGACATTTAAACATGCTGTGGGTGGGTAGTTTTTCTTCATAACAAGATACGTCTTTGGTTCAAACAAAAATTGGGCAACGTTTTATCTCCTGATGTAGAATTTGGGAGGAAGAATCTCAAATCTGGCACAGAAGCAGCACATTTTAATATATATAGAATCTCCTCGAAACAGAAGATGGAATTTAATTAATTATAGTACACCTAAACTTGGCGGACTGCTGTTCGTAGGTTAGAAAACAGCACAGGCCCTTGCCCTCCGCTTAGAGTTTGAAGACCTGATTCTTGGACCATAGGAGGTTGCCTAATACTGAGTGGGACCACTGGCCCATCTCTAGGCTTACCAGATCCATGAGTTACCAGGACAGAGTGCTACGCCTTAAGGAGAAGGAATATGGGCAGGTGTAGCTTGTTAAACCCTTAGAGCACAATCCTAGGCATGTCTACTCACATTTACACTGAACACAGTGGGGGTTTCTTCTGAGTAGACATGCCTAGGATTGTGCTCTAAGGTTTAACAAGCTACACCTGCCCTCATTCCTCCTCCTAAAGGTCTAGCACTCTGTCCCGGTTGGAGATCTGGTAAACCTACCCATATCGATCACTATTGTTGGTGTTGGCTTGTGTTGGCTTGGGACAGGGTATTTTTTTTTTCTCTGCCATACCTGGAGATGCTGCAAGGCATAGACCTCCTGCATGGAAAGCAGGTGGTCTTCCACTGTTACGTAGGTAGGCTTACCAGATCTCAAACCAGGACAGAGTGCTAGACCTTTAGGAGAAGGAATGTGGGCAGGTGTAGCTTGTTAAACCTTAGAGCACAATCCTAGGTATGTCTACTCAGAAGCAAGCCCCACTGAACACAATGGGGCTTGCTTCTGAGTAGACATGCCTAAGATTGTGCTCTAAGGTTTAACAAGCTACACCTGCCCACATTCCTTCTCCTAAAGGTCTAGCACTCTGTCCCGGTTGGAGATCTGGTAAGCCTACTGTTACGGCCCCTCCATATCCCATTGGTTACAAAAGGAAAAAGAAATAGAGAGGAAAGCAATCCCAGTCCAAGCCTATTCAGGTACCAAAACATCCGCGTTACATAGGGACCAGGTGGTATGGCTCTTGAGGTGGCCATTCTAAGAGGGCGTGAACCAAATGTCAGCTTCTTCCAGCTGAGTCAGTGGAAGGGACTGCGCAGATTGACGTTTCTCTCTGCTAACCGGAGGGTCCTGGTGGGGGGGGGGAGCCAAACGGCAGCTGGTCCCAGGTGAACCAATGGAGTGGGCTTTGCGTCCTCATCATTCTGTCAGCTGCAGCCAGGTGCATTAATGGCTGTGACTGATGAGAGTTAAGTTGCAACCAAGTTGTTGCCTGTGGCATTGCAACTTTAGTTTTCAAAGTTTCTAATGTGTAGTCGGCAGTGTATATTGTTTTTTTAGCAAACGGGTGCTCTGCTTATTTATTGCGGTCCCATTTTTCCTCCCACAATATCAGAGTAGCATGTTCACCTCTCAAAGTCCGTGAGGTATGTTAGGCTGAGAGACACAGCCTTGCCCGATCCTGCCCAGCGAGCTTCAGCGCTAAGCCAGGATTTCTCATTCCAGATTTTTGCTACTGCATAACAGACATTGATGTTGGGAAACTGAACAGCTAAAGCATGTGCACAAATACGTTCATGCAAATGTAGTCCATGAAAGATTTTTTTTTTTCCTTTCTGAGTTGGGTCTTATTTTCATTGAATAAATATGTAATAGACTTGCCTGAAATAGATCTTTTAGCATTAAGTGTAGATCAGTGTAGGAAGTTCACATGTTGTATGATTTCATCACAAGGCATTGAAAGCAAAGATAAGTTATGGATCACAATTAGAGTACTGTACTGGCAAAGATCCCTTGAGCCAGATTTGGAGAAGAACTTTGGGGGCTCATAAAAGTCCATCTGAAAAGAGAGGCACACTTTTGGAGCCCCCCATCCTGCTCCATCTCTGATCAACATCTGAATAATTCCCAGCCTCCCCCCTTGCCTGCTCTTACTGTCCCAAAAGCCTTTCCCATAATCAACCCCCCCCCCCCCCCAATATCCTCTCCCTTCTTCCTCTTACTTATTTGTCCAGGAGTGTATACAGCAACAATATGAGAAGAACTTTGTCTCTCCTTGTCTCTCTGCAGCCCTAATGCACTCACTGGATAGCAGCAGGCTAAGGTTTAAAGCCAAGAGGACCAGTGGAGAGAGTTTCCCCAAAGGTTACTAGTAGAGTACCGTAAATCCCAATCTGAATTGCTGGAGAGCTGTTACCAGTCAAAGTAGAGTAGACAATACTGGGCTAAATGGGGCAATGACAGTTTCATGTGTTTATCTGCATATTGGGGTTTTCCCACCTAAAATATAGCTGTGGACTGAGAAAATGTTTACTCTTCATTCCCAAATAGGGTTAGTAGGTTTTTCCCCCCCTCCAAGGCTTGTTATGATTACTAAGATAAGGAACCACAAAAAATGGACTGTAGTCTCCCTTACTGTACATAAGAACATAAGAAGAGCCCTGCTGGATCAGGCCAAAGGCACATCTAGTCCAGCTTCCTGTATCTCACAGTAGCCCCACCAGATGCCTCAGGGAGCACACAAGACAACAAGATACCTGTATCCTGTTGCCACTCCCTTGCATCTGGCATTCAGAGATAGCCTATTACTAAGACCAGGAGGTTGCTTATCCCCATCGTGGCTTGTAACCTGTGATGAACTTTTCCTCCATAAACCTGCCCAATCCCCTTTTAAAGGCATCTAGGCCAGGTGCCATCACCACATCCTGTGGCAAGGAGTTCCACAGATGAATTACATGCTGGGTGAAGAAATATTTTCTTTTGTCTGTTCTAACTCTTCCTCCACTCAATTTTAGTGCATGTCCCCTGGTTCTAGTGTCATGCGAGAGGGAAAAAAACTTCCCTCTATCCACTCTATCCATCCCATGCATAATTGTATATGTCTCAAGCTAAAACACTTATATTAAAACATTGGAAGAATGCCCCCACTACTACGCAGTGGATCGAAGACCTTTGTCAATCTTTGAACGCATGGCTTATAGATGACAATTAGGAATGGGCATATTTGGGATATCTAAGCCTTTCTTAGATTTATATGTTCATAGTTTATGGTTTATTAGATTGCTGATTTTTTTCTGGATTTTTATGTATCTTATTTATAGCATTTACATTTTGTCTTTATTTTCCTTTTCCTTTTTGTTATTTTGTTTGTGCTTGTTTGTTTCAATGTTTTTTTCTCTCTCACTAAAAAAAAATCCTATTTAAAAACCCTCATATTTTCAGCTCCCAAGGTGTTATATATTCCGTTACCTCGCTAGCAGTGCAATGCTATGCATGTCTATTCAGAAGTAAGTCCCATTTATTTCAACAGAACTTACACCCAGGTAAGTGTGTGTAGCATTGCAGCCTAAATAGCCGTATATCTTGCCAAGTCATATTTTAAATTTTAATAATCAATTAGTAATAAATGTTTTGAGTCTCGGCTGCCATAATGAAAAGTGTGGCCTAAATCTCCTGCAACTTTGGCTGCTTGAGCTGAGGCATGTAATGATTTATAATACCCATAGGTTTTTTTTTTAAAAAACCCAGTATCTAACAGCAGATCAGCAGGACGCAGAGTTATCTATCAAAAGTAAAATATGCTGTTACGAGGCTTACGTCTTCACTTAGGCGTGTAATTCTGAAGGGTTGTGCTAGATGGATCTTGCGCACCAGCTGGAAAGCACGTTCTGTTAATGAAGCAGAAGTAAAGAACATAACCAAGTTGGAAGGTTCGGCCTTCCACTTTATTACTTAGCAGTCAGGGCAGTCGTTTAACTTTTTGGTACACTGAGTTTTGTCATTTTTTCCTTCCCTGTTCTTTACTCCTGCGGGAAAAACGAAATGGAACTGGTGATTGGCAAACCCTTGTCTTGATTCCTTAATTCATCTTAATCAATGTCTTGGCTGTTTTTAAGAAGTGAGAGATCGGAATACTTTTCTCTTCACTTTGAGTGCCTTTTAGACTTTTAATTTGAAAAGTGTCTACATCCAATAGATGCGTTTTCAGACCTTTCCACAGTTGGAAAAAGAACCTTATTAATCTGGTCTTGAAGTCAGGTGTACAGTTGCCGCTCTTTTCCTAAAAATGCCAAAGACGCATTTGACAAAGATTCCAATTTAATATAACAAATGTGAAACTGTGCTAAGGGTTGTTTATGGCAAAGAGGGCGGAAATATATAGGGGTGGTAAGGTAAAGGTAAAGGTGACCCCTGACAATTAAGTCCAGTTGTGTCCGACTCTAGGGCGTGGTGCTCATCCCCATTTCAAAGCCGAAGAGCCAGCATTGTCCGAAGACGCCTCCGTGGTCATGTGGCCGGCATGACTCTCCTTGCAGCAGCGCGTAGCATGCAGCTGGAACACGGAGCGCTGTTTACTTTCCCGCAAGCGGTACCTATTTATCTACTTGTATTAACATGCTTTGGAACTGCTAGGTTGGCAGGAGCTGGCCAAACAACGAGAGCTCACCCCGTCGCGGATTCGAACTGCCAACCTTTCGGTCAACAGCTCATGGTTCAGTGGTTTAACCCACTGCACTATCTGTGGTATCTGGGTGCAAACATACAGGAGTGATATCTGGGATCTGTAATTATCCACAGCATTAACTCATAATAAACTCATAATTAACTGATACCCTATTCATTCATTCTTTCCCTTCATCTCAAAACGTGGTATGAATAAGAAAGCCGACAATGCTTAATGGGAACACGTCCATGCTGCTGTTTCAACATTAATATAGCTGTTACATGATTAAATATTAGATCTCAATTTAAATATCTTATACATTTTTATTAGATATTAAGTCTATATAACTATTAGAGCTGGAAAAGATGCAAAAGATGGCTGGAATACCTTCCTTATGAGGAAAGGCTGCAACGTTTGGGGCTACCTTTATTTGGGGGGGAGGCAATTAAGGTGGAACATGACTGAGACATATGAAATGTCATAAGTGCATGGTGTGGCGAGAGTGAAGTCTCCCTCCCTCCCTCCCTCTCTCTCTCTCACTATCTCTCAGTCCTAGAACCAGAGGCCATCCAGTGGCATTGATTGGTGACAGACAAAAGGGTTCGCTTCTTCACGCAGTGCGTAATGGGTCAGTAGAAGTTGAATGTGTTGGCACTAGTTGTGATGATGGCCACTAGCTTGGATGGCTTTGAAAGGGAATTGAACAGAAGCGTCGTCGGGGTAGGGGTGGGGGGGTCGTGGGACCCAGGGCAGAGGTCGGACATGGTGGCGAAGGGGCGTACTTGCCTCCGGGATGCGTCTCCTCCACCTCGCTCATCTTGGCGTTGGGCCCTCCCGCCCGTCCTGGAGCCTGTACGGCTCCAAAATAGTAAGTAAAACCGGGGGGGGGGAGGACGTAATTGGAGCCGCGCCAGGTGCGCTCGTGAAGCTGACGTCATGCCTGGGTCACGTGGGGGCGTCGCGTCAGCGCCCCCCCAGAATTGCTTTTTTCTTTCTTCATGCCTCAACAGTGGCAGCGAGCCTCATAGCATCGCTGCTGAGGCTCCACGAGGCTGGGGGAGGCATTTTCTGCCCTCCCATCCGCCTCTGGGTCCGTTTCTGGGCCTCTGACGGGCCATGTGACATCACCCAGGGGCGTGGCTTCCGGGATATGTCACACGGCGAGGGCATAGCCTCCTAGGGGCATCATTTTGGCCGGCTGCCACCGGTAAGGGGGGGGGCGCCTAGCTATGCCCCTGAAATTATGAGTCCCTTTGAGTCAAGGAGGGAACCGTCTTCTTATTTCTTTACTACGTTATCAGCTTTTGTGGTTGTTGTTGATGTGGAAAAGTGGTATATAAGTATTCTAAGTGACAAGAATGAATATTTTTTTCCACCACAAAAGCAACCTGCAGTCCTTTTGACAAATGTTTATGGGCAGTCACCTTGTATCTGTATAAGATCCAGCTCACTTATCACACTACTGCTGTTAAACATGCCTTTCTGAAAGGGAACACTATGCATTGGATTGAAACATGATACTGTTTTGTACCATAAAAAAAAGATTTGAGCAAATGTTTTGACTTGCTCCTTTTGTTGCAAGCCCTTGTATTTAAATAGGAAGGCTGATCTTTTCATTCCGAGTGTATGCATTAACTGCTTAACACAATGATGATTCATAATAAAATAAAAAGATCATATATACTGTGGAATAATATATGAGAGAGAAAGTGAGATAGAACAGACATCTGGCGTTATCCAATGGGACAGAATTTAGAGAGCTGCTGCTTAGAAAATGTATATAGAATTCAATATATTTAAAAAAAATCATGCAATACTCTCTGAATGAATGCATAATTTCCACTAAAGGAAAGATCCACCATTCAGGCACAAACAATGAAGCATACTGCAGTCCTTTTGCAATGACATCCTTTGACGTTTTTCCTACACTCACTCATAGCCCAATCCTAACCAACTTTCCAGCGCCGATGCAGCTGCAATGCAGCCCCAAGGTAAGGGAAAAAAAACATTCTCTTACCTTGAGGAGGCCTCTGTGGCTGCCCCCACCACAGAATGCAGCATGCACCCTATTGGCACAGCTGCGTTGGTGCTGGATAGTTGGTTAGGTTTGGGCTGTCACTAGCATGACAATACATTTAAAAGATGTTCTGGATCTAGAGCCCTGCACAACTGCTTCCATGTACGTAGCGGATCTTTGGATAAGGTTTTGAAACAGGAGCCCTCCCCCTCTTGCCATATGGCAAACAGGTCCTGTCTGTTTAGGATCAAAGTTGAGGCCTTGAAACTTCAATTTGATGGAGAGACCAGTATGTGCCGAAAGCTCTCCAGCACAGATTGTCCTGAAGGAATTTATAGTAAACTGCTGGGGCTACAAGTTCAGGAATAACCAGTATTAGCTTGCCTGGATACTATACCTAGAACAGCCTTTTTAATGTTTCTGTCATCTACTTTGTACAAATCAGATATCACATACATATGTATGTAGCAATTTCTGGCCCTTAAAAGGTTTTCGAGCATCTGTGGTTGATTTCATACTTCTTCTTCTTCTTCTTCTTCTTCTTCTTCTTCTTCTATTATTATTATTATTATTATTATTATTATTATTATTATTATTATTATTATTATTATTATTATTATTATTATTTTATTTTAATCTGTTGTAAGCCACCTTGGGCATTTGCCTTCGGCATTGGAAAAGGTGGGA
This sequence comes from Plestiodon gilberti rubricaudatus, assembly GCA_026170595.1. Lineage (NCBI taxonomy): Eukaryota > Metazoa > Chordata > Lepidosauria > Squamata > Scincidae > Plestiodon > Plestiodon gilberti. Next base: position 12,602,553 of record JANXHW010000001.1, read on the forward strand.
TATATTTTTAAATAATAATAATAATAATAATAATAATAATAATAATAATAATAATAATAATAATTATTATTATTATTATTATTATTATTATTATTATTATTATTATTATTATTGTGAACAACTCTTGGAACTTGCTGAGAAGTGGAATTGAAATGTCAGTAAACCACATAAATAATTTATACCCACAAGATGTTGTTTGAAAGTCCAAAACATCTAGGAACTATTTCAGCAGTTTAATTTAGCAAACATTGTTCATTGACCCTGACATCCCAGTTTGAAGGCCCTCTGCCCCAAGGTCCCCATACCTCTCAGCTGCCTTTCCCAAGGCTACCCAGGCTCTCCGTGACATCAGAGCAATAAAGCCAATGGCACCCAGAGGGGCCGTGACCCCGTCATCCTACTAAGCCTCACTGTGACATCAGAGCAGATTAGCCACTTGCTGTTCTGTGACACAGCCCATGGGCTTTGAACACACTAGTCAGAACAATTTAGGAGAATCTTCATATGAGTTATGGAATATTATAACTTTATGAGAACCTATGTAGACCAAGCAACTGTTCCCTGACATATACAGATGAATATTGCAAGGATTTGTTATGAGCTAACATGGTTTACAGCCCAGTCCTATTCTGGCCTCCGCCGGCGTAACTAGGCCCCGTGCTGTTGCAAACATGCCGTAAAGCGGAGCCTGCACAGGTATTCCGGTACAAAGTGTAGGTCAAATAATGCAATTCAGAAATGTAGGGTATTTGATGTGTCTTAAGGGGGTAACCCGCTTTAATATTCTGTGCAAAGGAATGTCTACACGCTGTTGGTTCTAATCACAACACCGTATTGATAGGAGCAAGAGCATCATATAGGGTGGCCAGGTGGTACAGTGATTCAGGTTTCTGTGCCTTTAGCACTTGTGCGGATTTTGGCAGGAGTACCTTTTCTCTCCCCCCCCCCCCGTTCTCTACGCAAGTATTAAAGGCACTGGAGCCCTCTCTGCTTTGCATTTCAGTATGCAACAAAAAAAGAGGAATTGTAGGAATAGAAATGTTGTATAGTTACTTACTTCTATGCCATTCTATTAAAGTTCTCCCCCCGCTTCTGTTTCATTTGTGAAGGAAAACTTTATCAACAAAGTATGGTTTGTTCCATGGGGCAAATAGCATCGGAAGGGCAATTTCAGCCACAAAAATGGTGCAGGAAGAGAGTTAACCCCCCTTTCCACTCGCTTCATTGTCTCAATCCAAAGTGTCCGTCCCTCTGCATCTGCTATTAACACTTTACGGAAATATGGGGGAGACTACTCATGACTCTCCCGTATCACATCTAGTTTGACCTTCAGTGTCCTGAATGTGTGACGCCAGCGTGTGGAAAGGTGCAAATCCTTGGAAATAAAGAGACAGTTTTCTCACATCCCTACACGTTTTGTTGGTGAGGCTTTAGTGGGAGGAATTGTATAAAGGCAGGGATTTCCTTCATATCACCTTACGCTGTAGAGAAGATGGGATCTCTCCTGTGACATTCTCCATTGTGATCTTAAATGTAGAGTGTTTGGAGTAGAATACGTTGTCTTCCTAAGGGATTATTGCTGTCCTAATGTAAAGTGTAAAGAATATGTTTGTGTACAAAAAGGAGAAAAGATCTATAAATAAGCTGTCTTGTGAAAGGGGTTTGGTGATTACAAAACTCTATGCCCCCCCCTTCCTTTAGTGGTAGCTGACGGGTCAAGTCAATCTCAAGGGCTATGAATAATGGAATGTCTCCCTGTATTTCATGCCTGTAGAAATGGACAATTTCAGGGCTCTGGAAAGAAAATGGATCATTATGTTTTGAGAAGTGGACATGCTACCGATGGAAAGCCTATATTATTTGCCGTGAATGACTGGTCAGCAGTGAATTTGCAGCATTTTCATGTTTGTTCCATTTGTATCATGATGATCAGTTTCATACATACTCTCTGGAACAGACAGATGTCTGCCCCTTTCAAAGATCTTGTTGCTTCTCAAAATGTTAAGCCGCATTACCTCAAGTCTGCTTGGAAGCTTATACAAACTGGAATATGACCTAAAAAGAAATACGTTTTTCTTTGTAAGGGAACCCAGAAATATTATCCAATGTATTTGCTTACCATGAAAACTTGACACAAAGTTTTAATTTTTTTTAATGACATTTCTAGTCTGCATAAATGTGTGGACATTGTGGGGATGTTAAATAGCATTTGTAGGTGGTAGTGGACAATCTCAGCTTCAGTGGCGTAGCTTTTGGGGGGCGCCCGGGCCCTGGGTGCCAGACTTCTTGGGGTGTGTGTGACACCACTAGTGGCCAAAATTGTTGAAACCTTGGTTATATATCATTCGATGCGTACTCCACTGCAGAATGTAATGGAACAAAACCATATCAAATTATTTGTGTACTATCAAAAATTATAGCCAAACAACAACAACACGGAACTGGAAAACACAATTGCCTTATGTAGCATTTTTTTTGCCATTATTATTATTCATTTCATGTCATGACTATTAGTGTGTGTGTCAAAAATGTATGGGCCCCGGGTGTCAAATGACCTCGCTACGCCTCTGCTCAGCTTCTTGACATATTGATCTATAAAGAATGATAATTGCACATTTTCAATAACTACTGGTATCTTGGTTGGGGTAAGCACTGATATGGGCAGCCCAATCCTATCCCCCAGTGCATTCCAGCAGCCTCCCTGGGACTCACTGGAGGAAGTAAGTAGGTAGTGGGGGCCGGTTGTGGGCAGGGAGGGGGAAAATCAGGGAAATTTTGGAGCGGGGAGGGCAGGGAATGGGCTGGAGGAGTAGATCTCTGCAGCAAAAGCACATGGCAGATCCTACCCCCCATTTTCCAACCTGTCCCACACCCCCTTTCTCTCCTCAGACGTATGCTAGCTACCTAGTTGGCATGGGTACGAGGAGACCCATAGACGGGGCCAGGAGCCCTACCCAGAGGTAAGTAACATTTTTTATGTATTGGATGTATTGAATCCCCACCATTGGATGCAGCGCACATTCCGTCAGCACGGCTGCATTGTGTACAATGGTAGGGGGTAGGGTTGGGCTACTAATTTTTGAGAGGGACCGTATTGTAAACCGAGCAAGGACTGAAGAGCCAACCTTGGTTCTGCCTGTAGACTGGCGTCCCCACCAGCTGCAACACACACGAGGAAAGACCCCTTGAGCACCCTGCATCTCAGTGTGACATCTCAGCAGCAAAATATTCCATCCAAGGTCTTTCTTTATACGCCTCACCTGCTCACTCCCAGGTACACAGGCAAAGGTGAGTGAGGAGATACATCCCCATTTCAAAGCCGAAGAGCCAGCGTTGTCGGAAGACGCCTCCGTGGTCATGTGGCCGGCATGACTCTCCTTGCCGCAGCGCGCAGCATGCAGCTGGAACACGGAGCGCTGTTTACCTTGCCACAAGCGGTACCTATTTATCTACTCGCATTAACATGCTTTGGAACTGCTAGGTTGGCAAGAGCTGGCCAAGCAACGAGCGCTCACCCCGTCGCGGATTCGAACTGCCGACCTTTCGATTGACAGCTAGCCTCTGTTCTTCATGCTGGGAAGGTTCAAGAACTCTCAGGTTGTGCCAGAGAAAGCCTCTGAGGCACATCATGGCGGCTTCACCTTGAGATTGGCGGCTGTGTTGGTGGGGGCAGATGGGGCCCTAAGATCGCCAGGTTCCCCACTCTGCTCGTATTCCTGCCCCCATTGCTTCCCAGAGTTTGACTGTAAATGTAGCGATATTCTCCGTGCATAAGAAAGTGGCCATACCGAAGAAGCCTAAAGAACATGTTTACTCAAAAGCCGTTGAGGAACGGGATGGAGGAGAGAGTGTTTGTGTCTCTGCGTTTGGGAGGAGCTGACCTGTCCCCTTGCAAGCATTTGCCCATCAAAAAGCTTTTGCTGGGCTCATTCAGGATAGGAGGCACCGTCTCCGACATACTGGAAGCTGCAATCATTTTAAATTGGGAAATCTGGCAAGCTCCTCTTCCTCGGCTGGACAGGAGAGGCGTGCTTGGATTGTTAAAGGACCATGCTGTAGTGCAGGCCACTTCCACTGTCAGCTGAAACTGATTGAAATGGATGATCCGTGTCCAGCAGGCGTGGGATACTGGCTCCGGAGAATCTGAACACTTGGCTTTAAAATGCCCCATGAGATTCACTGTGTGTGCCTGCCTTTTTCTCTCTTTTTTTTAAAGTTGCCCCTGTAACAAGTTCACTGAAGTGTGTTGTGATGAATTGCCCTTTCAGAGTGGAGGAAATGCCCCTTGGTGGTGGCTCCAGCTTTTCTCTGTTACGATAAAATTCCATGTTTGCCAGGGAGAAATTCATATAACCCACTCTGGAATTGTGGTTTTAGCTCCACTCTTGTAATTTAATGTCGACTAATAGAAAACCACAATGGGCACGAGCAGCAGTGCTCCACTGAACCCCCACATTGGAGTCGTTTTATTTGGTTAGTTATAGAATCTATATCCCATCTGTCATTGCAAGTGGCTTCAAGGCAGCTTACAGCAATAGTGTGTGTGTGTGTGTGTGTGTGGGGGGGGAAACAATACAGTATCATATCAAGCAATGGTAAAGCCCCCAAATAATAGAAGCACAATCAGCAGCTTAAAACCATTACATGGATCTGCATTACAGGTTTCTTGTGTAACTAGGACATGCATTGGGGCTATTGCAGGTGCTAGGAGGCATCACACACACACACACACACACACACACACACACACACACACACACACACACACACACACAGAGAGAGAGAGAGAGAGAGAGAGAGAGAGAGAGAGAGAGAGAGAGAGAGAGAGAGAGAGAGAGAGAGGTCGTGATCATGCATGTACCCTCCCTCCACATGTGCTCTTTGCCTTGAGACTAAATAAATTTCCACTGGTGCCAATGAGCTCTTTTGCCCAAGGCAAATAGCAAGCCCCTCCATAGCAAGGGTTTGAGTCCCTGCAGGAGCATCTGTCATCTGGAAGGAACTCTGTAGGGAGCAAAGGCGTAGTGCAGTGGTTCCCTAACTGGGGCGTCGTGACGCCCCAGCTGGGAACAAAGGGTTGCTATGCCCTTAAGGGGCATGGCAACCCGCTGTGACGTTGACGGCGCGCCCGTCAACGCAAAACAGGAAGTGAGTTGCGATCGCGTTGGAGCGCTGCTCCAACGCTTGGGGAGGCCTGCGGAGGGGTCCTCAGGCTCCCCACAACCCCCGCCGGACACCCACTGCCCACCAATGAAGGTAACAAGGGCGATCCCGGGCGCGGCGGTGGCGGCGGCGGCGTGATCCCAGGCGCGTCATCGCGACCCTTGGGAAGGCCCCGCTGCTACTTAGAGCAGCGGAGGGCCTTCCCAGGAGTTAGGGAACCTCTGGCGTAGTGGCTTGGAACGTTACCTTTCCCTCTCTTGTGGAACTCTGCAGAGGACTAATGTTCAGCCCCTGTGGCAATGGTGCAGTCCTGGTCCTGTAAAACAAAAGGGATTCTGATGAGTTTTTGGCCATCTTGAGCAGTGGTCAGAGCCCCTGGCATTCACCAAAAGGGAACAGACACTCTCTGCTCTCAGCTGTTGTAAAAGGAAGGAATGGTTAGGCAACACAGTTGATTGCAGAGACACATGTGATAATCCTGCGGGGACAGGAGGTGGGGGGGTAGAGACATGAGACAGAGATGCAGCATCAGTACATTGCTGCATGTAATCCCCCCCCCTTTGTTTACCCGTGTAGGGTGCATTGTGCTTGCTTCCCCTGTTGGGGTGGTGAGGGAGAGGTTCCACTTGTGTGTCTGTCTGTAGAGTCCTCCTGGGCAAGTGTTAACCAGCTATCTTGCCATACATGTTGTGAGGGACAAGAGGTTGTTTGTGCAAAGTGCTCCCTTTGTGAGGCATGTGCCCTTTCACCATGGTTCCCAGCACCAAAGTTCCCCTTTGAGGGACCAGAGAAGTATTGCCACACCTCTGAGAATCTGTGCTGTAGTCTCCCTGGCAGGGGCTTCCATGCTGGGGTGGGTGTGGTGTGATTGGATGCCAAATATAGTCCGGATCCCATGGGGGAGTGGGCAGGGCTGGGGGGGGGAGTGGCAGGAGGTGCAATTTTTTGCTGCTTTCCCCTTCCCCATGGTTTCTTATGAGGTAATTTGTACCTATACCAGATACACCAGGTACAACCATTGGTGTAGTGTTTTTCTGGCATTGGGGGCATGTCTGTTGCCTGAAAAAGGTGAGGATATGGTGTACGTCATCTCCTCTTTATCCCTCCTATGCCCCTCCCACATCACACCCCAGTCTTCTCTCTGCTTTGGCCTCCCTACCAGCAGAGTTGTGCTGGTATCTGACTGATGTCCAAGCTATGCCAGTGTGGTGTTTTTCCGACATTGCACCAGTGTCCATTGTACACCCGTCGGCAGGTAGGCTTCTGCACTGGTGAGGCTGTCATTGTGCCATCGTGCAGAGATGCAGAGATGCATTGTGCCATCAATACAGAGACATATCTCGAGGATAGGATTGGGCATTAAGTGTTATAGGACCTTGTTCCCAAGGAGAAAGGTTTCCCAGCCCACCTTCCAGGCTTGTTTGATGGAAACTTATGTCATAATTAAAAATAGAATTTTGGTGTGTGTGATCACAGCATGATGCCAAATCCATTCTAAAGATCCTGCTGATGAGGGATGTGTGATACAGTCATTCTGCATGAAGTTATTAGCATGATAAAACCTGGGATGCCAACTTGTTCCAAACCAGGGATTGTGCTAGTGCATGGAAAATATATTCATATAGTTTAATTGGGCAGAATACAGACATTTGTCTTTTGAAAGAAAAATATTGAGATTTTTTTAAAGCACTAATTCTTGGTTTCTCATTGCTGTCCCCACCTATCACTTTCTCTAGTTTAACAAAATGTATATGGAAGTTGGCAAATCCGTTCGTTCATGACAGATATCACCCCTACAATGAAAAACAATCACTCCATAATTTATTTTGATGAATGCTGAACAAAATCAAGTCTTAACGCTAGCACTTCATCCGTCTCCATGTCACAGCAATTGAATGTTATTAGCATAATCTGGTCATTAATGCTTAGCCTATCAAATAAGTTCCCTCGTCTATCAACCCTGAAGTTCTAAGATTTTGTAATGGAATAACTCCATGTTTTGATTTGTATTAGCAATTAATACACTTTGCAGTATACAACTGTGCACAAGCGGTTTGTGGAAAGCACCAGGAATTGCTATGTGGACAGGAATGATCATAGAACAATGAGAGAGGTGAGTGGGATGTCGAGACCATCAGAGGGGAGAAAGTGTTTGCTATGCATCATTAATTGTTTACCTGTTCATGATACATGCACGCACACACACACGCGCGCACACACTGGCGTCACTACAGGGGGGGCGGAACTGTAAGTTCTTCCGTGATCGGAGCCTCCGTTACACGGAAGAACGAAGCGCCCCACCCCCCGCGCCTTCCGACCCAGTCAAAACGGTGAATGCGTGTTGTTTTCACCACTTTGAATGGGTCGGAAGGCGCGGGGGCGGGGCGCTTCGTTCTTCTGTGTAACGGAGGCTCCGATCACGGAAGAACTTACAGCTCCGCACCCCTGTAGTGACGCCAGTGCACACACACACACACACACACACACACACACACACACACACACACAAACCCCTAACTAGACACTGAGAGTAATTTGGACTTTTGTGGCTATGGAAATGAACATAGAATTCATGCTTTGAATGCAGATCCCGGCATTTAGTCCCAGTTTGATCCTGGCACTTCTAGTTAAAAAAATATCAGGTAGAAAAAAAACTCACCTGAGGTGTAGGAGATGCCTAGGACAATACTTGACTAACAGCACAATCCTATGCATATCTACTTGGAAGTAAGCCATTAAATTAAATGGGAAGTGTGTATAGGATTGCAGCCTAAATGAATCATAGAATCATTGAGTTGGAAGGTGACCCACAACATCATCTAGTCCAACCCCTTGTCTATAGCAGGAAATCCTCCTAAAGCATCTCCAGCCTCTGCTTGAAGATCTCCAGTGAGGAAGAATCCACTACCTCCCTTGGCAATCTGTACCACTGCCGAACTGCCCTTACCATCAAGGATCTGACACAGTATAAGAAGGCAGCTTCAAAAGGGTTCCCTGTCTGGGCTTCCTCTCAGCCCCTGCTTCTGAAGGACCTGTCACCCATTCCATCAGATAAGGCTGATTGCCTCCAAGAGAGCTCGTCTCCCTACTACCTATCCTGTGATCTGCACTTCTGCTTGTTCTATCCCCTGCCGATTTTTCCTGGGGACAAGAACAATGTAAGAACAATGAAGGAAAATAGCAAAGGAGTTGATTTCTTGTTTCCTTTGGCATGATGAAGCAAGGCTGCTGACCCAACCATACATGGACAGCAGCTACGCCAGCTCTCCTTATGAAGACTATAGACTGCAAAGGAGAGCTGGAAGGATCTTCTTTAGTTGAGGGTATCTGTAGTGGCTTTTAAAACTGATGGCTGCCACTGATGTTTGGAGTTTTCTAACACAACGTTTCCCAACGTTCGGAGGCCCACATATCTATGTGGGCCTCCAGCCGGCCGCATACCACCAGATGAAAGTGCCGATGACATTGGTACTTTTCTCCAGGTTCTGAGAAGGGCAGAAAAGCAAAGTTAAGACGCGGGGGGGGGGGGGGGGGGAGTGCCTGCAGACTGCATGCACGAGCTCTGCTGGCTCGGCAGTCCACATGCCAGCAGTAGTACGCATACCACAGGTTCGGAACCTCTGTTCTAATACATATAGTGCCTCACTAAGAGGTGAATGTATGAATCCTCTAATATCAGAACCGGAATTTATATCAGCAGTGTAGTATTTTAGACAGTGGTCCTAGTATAGGCTACATAGCTTATTCATAGCCAAATTCAAGGTCAAATAGTATGATAAAGGAGGAATGAGGAAACAGAAGTGACAAGTCAGGAATGATGTGTTAGCTGGCAGTATCTGAATTGCTACCAGTGAGGAAAAGAGGCAGCTTGCAAAGGTCAGGGAGGAGGAGGGTGACCCAGTAATTTAGATATGCAGTAATGACAGCATTGGTAGGAACTAGAAGTGTCAAGGAAACGTTGGATCTTGATGGTGTTTTTTAAGGGAAGGATATGCACAATCTAAGCCCAGCAAAGGACTGAGTCAAAGATGACTCCTTAATTTATGTGGCTGATTGACAAGATGGTGACAACAAAGAAGGGAGGATAAGAGAGCTCTGTAAATACATGAAGTGTACAAAAGGCATGAGGGGGCTGGAAAAAGGAAATCGTTGTAGAAGACTCACTCCATTCATGGCCACCAGGGTTGGTGTCCACATCTGGTGTATTCACCAAACTCTGCTCCTACACAGCCTTCATTCATGTCAGCGGTGCTTGTGTGGGATTGCTGCATAATGAATAGAGGTTGGACAGCAGCACCGCTTGGGGAAATGCAACTGGCATTTCCCTGAAACACATGGCAAGCCTTTTCTTGCTTTTTTTCGAGTTGGTTAAAGAAAACAACAACCCTACCCACCAAGCTGATATCTAGCGCTTTTTCTGTCGTCCTGCCAAGATGCTGATACACTCGACCACAGGAAGTGTTCCTGGCTCCATCGCTGTTCGCCTTTTGGCGAGCAGCTGAGACCTACCTTTTGCATCAGCATTTTTTAGGTATGTTTTCTAAAACAGGATCCTGATTGCTACTGAACTGCTGCCTGAATTTTAAATGTAATGGTTAACGTTTTAACATAGTTTTAGTGTACTTTTACTGTTATTGTCTTACGGTGCAATCCTCTCTAAGTATAGAGCGGCAGAGCGTACGCTTCGCCGCTCTAAGCCATCGCAAACATGCCATAAAGCACGTTTGCGATGACTTGGGAGTAAGGGCCACTGGTGTAGAGGCCGGCAGCCCTCACTCCACCGCCCTCCAGACCCCGCGGCCAACAGTAAAGGTAAGTCCTGCACTGGTCAGTGCAGGGGTGGGGGGAGGGCGGGCAGGGGCTGCCAGGTGGTGGCCATTGGATGGCCCGAACTGGGAGATGGCGGGGATATACTGAATACCAGTATGCAATATATTGAATAATATCTTCACTGTTCACTTATGCATCTGAGGAAGTAACTTAACAGCCCAATCCTATGCTCCTGAAGATGGCCCTACCATCGCAAAAGCCCCTCAGATGGCTGCTGCTGCTGCACAGACACCAGTGCAGCAGCTGGACAGCTGTGTACCACTGGCAGCGGGGGTGCAGACCAGCTGCCAGCACAACCCCTCCAGCAAAGAGGCGAGAAAAGGGCAGGGGGCAGAGCGGATGGGGAAGTGCCACTGGATCCCGAATCCCCACCCCAGGCCAGACATGCCCCCAGCGTCTCCTCAGAGTTGTGCCAGCAACAGAGCTGGCATAGCTCTGAGGAGTCCCACAGGGGACTCTGTGGCAGAAAAAGGCATAAATATTACATAGACCGGGAAAAATGCAAGGGAAAGTAAATCCCAAAATAACAGCTGGATCCGCTCAGATCACTAATAAAATTGATTGCCGAATGCATTCTGTGGGCATAAGCTGGTTCCAATATTGTAAGAAATAACAATTTCTTGACAATGACAGTTTTGACAAAAAAAATGTCAAGTTATGAGTCTTTTCTTCTGAATGTTCTATGATGTTATTTTACTAATTAACATAATACTCCATATGTAGCGTATCCAACTGTCAATTGATGGTATCCGTCCATTTTCATGTATTTGTCAATAAATCCTGGCTGCAGTCTGCATGTTAGAAACCAAAACCTCCTTAAGTACTTAGTACTTTATGGGACTCTTCCCTCCCCCTCCTCGCTACAAAATTCAGGGTTCTTATGCTAAAATAAAATCATGACATGATTCATGAAATATTTCTCATGAGTAGGAATAGCCTTTATATGAACAAAAAGCATACAACATGTTGTGACTGACAGAAAATACAAGGTTAAGTTAAAAGTAAGTGCACTTTTTTAAAAAAATGAGATGCTTTCTACTGACTTGGGACAGCCTTGGGCCTATTGTAAATTATTAACTAGCTACTTATGCCAAAACTAGTAGCGAATTTATAGCAGTGTTATGATAATGCATGTTTTGCCAAATGATACATCTTTTAATAATACTCCAGATATACAGTGCCTGCATAGATCAGAATATAATGTGTGTGTGTGTGTGTGTGTGTGTGTGTGTGTGTGTGTGTGTTTAAGCGTGGAATGTAGAATTTGCTGTGTTAGTTAAATTTTTAAGTTTGAACTTAATTTGTAGGACCAAAAGTTAAGCAGTAAGCTAATCAATGCACATTGAACTTTCTCTTCTACTTGTTTTCTAGTAATTTCAGCTTAAATAAATTTCATCCTTCACATGACTGGCCAATTGCATGGAGGTTGAATTTACAAAAAAAATCTCCTCCCTCAACAAAGTAGAGAAAAATGATGCTAACTGGACCTCAGTGTGATCAGCTGCACTTGTGGAGGGCTTAATTCACAGGAGAGGCTATGTGTGGTTGTGAAGAGCAGTTTGCGCCGCTCTACCATCATACTATTTCAGCATCTCCCCTGGCTAAATGGCAGAGCTATGACTTGATTAGTCTTCACTAAGATTAGTGGTGGTGGAAATGTATCCTTTAATCACGTTAAGGGGGGATTTGCTATGTGGGGGTGAGGGGCTATGGCGAAGGAGTACAGGTCCCTTGGCTCACTTGGAGTCTCTGAACTGTGATTAAGAGCGAGCTCTTCTGACATTAGTACGTCCAGCCTAATATTTTGTTGCCAACAGTGATGAAATATTGGGCACGTTAGATGTCTGTTCAGAACAAGAATATCATAAGAGGAGCAGGGAATAGCTAGTGTCATTGATGTGACACATTTAGGAATTAAAGTTTTGTTGTTGTTGTTCAGTCGTTAAGTCGTGTCCGACCCTTCTTGATCCCATGAACCATATCCCGCCAGGCCTTCCTGTCCTCCACTATCTTCCTGAGTTCGCTCACTTTCATGTTCGTTGCATCGGTGATGCTGTCTAACCATCTCATCCTTTGCCTTCCCCTTCTCCTTTTGCCTGCAATTTTTCCCAGCATCAGAGTCTTCTCCAGAGAATCCTCTCTTCGCATTAGGTGGCCAAAATATTTGAGTTTCAGCCTTAGTATCTGTCCTTCCAGGGAATAGTCAGGGTTGATTTCATTTAGGATTGACTGATTTGATCTCCTAGCAGTCCAAGGGACTCTCAGGAGTCTTCTCCAGCACCACAGTTCAAAAGCATCTATTCTTCGGCGCTCAGCCTTCCTTATGGTCCAACTCTCGCAACCATACATTGCTACTGGGAACACCATCGCCCTGACTATGCGAACTTTTGTTGGCCTGGTGATATCTCTGCTTTTTATTATGCTGTCTAAGTTTGCCACAGCTTTAAATTAAATTAAATTAAATTTAAATTTAAATTAAAGTTTAGGGACAGTCTAATCGAGATGCATGTATTGGATTCATAAAGCACATTGTTTTCGATAGGGTGTAATCTTGACTAACAGCACAATCCTATCCAATTTACACCACTAGTGTAACCAGCGCTGCAGCGAGAACGGGAGGCCCCAGAATGGAAAGGGGATTTAAATCCCCTCCAAAGGCGGATTCAAAGGGGTTTTAAATTTCCCCTCCCCTCCAAAGCCTCCCACCCTGCCCTCCCCTGCTAGTTACACCAGTGATGTAAGTTGGATAGGATTGCGCGCTATAACTTTTGTTGGATGTGTCCATGGTGTATTTTCTGAAAGTATTGCTGGAACCACTTTTACTTTCTGTACCTTAGCCATTCATCTGTTAAGATGTGTGTACAGTGCATGTTTACCTAGAATACCTGTTTGCTACTATGTTCTTTAGGTATTGCTTCCTGTTTTCTTTGTTAACGCAAGGTTTCAGCTTGATTTATTATTACTGTCATTATTATTTCAAACTAACTGGATATTAGACTGGAGAGAGCACTCTCACTCTTTAATGCAGTTTGCAAGGTTTGATATATGGTTTTAATTATGCTAAATGCATCTCAAGGCTATTTTGATGTATCTGTAATAAACAGTGTTAGAAATATGTGTATAAATTGCAACGTTCTAGGAAATTAGGAACCTTCAGCCGATACTGGTTTGTTCCAGTTTTGATGTAGAAATAGGGGTTTTGAAATCTGGTAAACTGAGAGCAGAGACTTCAGAAACAGATATTCTTCCGGCATTACTGGTCAAGGGCAATTTGTAACTAAAGTTCCACTTGGAATGGTAACAGCAAATTAACTCTTGAGCTTCGTACAGCATCTACATAACTGTCCTTGACATCTACGTCATCTGTTATCACCTTGAGCAAAGAATGAAGATGAGTAATAATGGCAGAAGCAGAGTGGAAGGTCACTGTCTGATTTTTTTTTTTCCTGCTAAAAATGGAGGCAGAAACAGCCAAGGTTTTCAAGTCTTACACATTTCCCAAAAGAAAAAGGGAGGAGATCTGGAGCTCAGAGTTGAGAAGGAGCAAAGCCTCCTTATTCTTCCAGATGCTTGATAGTCAGTAGCAGTGATGTAGACTTGAATCTATTGACTCAGACTCGAGTTGGACTCAAGTCGCGTCAATGCCTTGACTCGGACTTGACTCGGCGATTGTAAAGGACTCGAAAGACTCGACTCGAGACTTGGAGCCTTTTACGACAAGTCGAATTGTATTCAGGTTTAAACCCTTTCCCCCCATTAAATAGATAGGGGCTCGCAACTCGCAACCAAAGACTCGGGACTTGGAGGCAAAGACGGGACATGACTTGAGACTTGGACCCAGAGACTTGGGACTTGACTTGAGACTTGAACCCAGAGACGTGATCCACATCCCTGGTCAGTAGCAGTGCACAGGGCCAGGTTACGAAAGCCAGGCCCGCTCTCATCCCTTGCACTGCCTGACGCAGCAAATCCCTTCCTGTTGTCTGGCAGGAGGGCAGTTGCAGACAAGAGGGTCCCCGTTGTTCCAGTGGGGGAACATAGGAAGGGATAATCAGTCTCTGTATACCTTCAGCAGTGATATATGGCCACCGACACAGGGAAAAAAAGCTGACTGAAACGACAGCAAAGTGTATCAAAAACTGTACCTCGCTGGTCGAAAAATGCTTACTGAGAAACTCCAGCCTCTCGAAACTCACTTTCTGTCAAAGTAACTCTGCTGCAAAATTAATTGGTTGCTCCTTTACAACTACATTCTTCAAGCAGACATTTGGTGTGCCCCCCCCCCATTTTCTGAGACTTACTCTCTCTTTCTGTGCCAGTTCACATGTCACACTCCCAACAGGTAGAACGTGAGACAGTTCCAATCGGCCTGCTTAGAATTCGGAATCAGGATCCATCTCCTCTCACTGGCTGTGCCCACAGACAGCAGAGCCTGGAGCCTCGGAGGACTGAGCAGAGGAGCCCTGCTGGATCAGACCCATGTCAGGCCCATGGAGTGCAGCACCTGGTGGCTCACAGTGGTTGGCCAGATGGGAAGCTCCAAAACAGGGCAGGAAGGCAAAAGCCCTCGTCCGCTGCTGCCCCTTGGGCGACGCCATGCACTCGTCATGGCTGTCTTCCCCCTCCCTATTTCCCCATTTGAAAAGCCTGAGAAGTGAGCAGAAGAGTAACTGGGCAAGAGGCACCCAGAGGTAACTGGGCAAGTAACCCCTGCTAACTGGGCAAGAGGCACTTTTTCAGTTGGTGCTCCTCTTATATTTAGCAGGGGGAGAGCAACTGCTCCCCTTTCACTCCAGCACAGTGTCTTTTCTGGTGGCTGTTTGCTGATGGTGGTCTGCATCTTTTTTAGATTGTGAGCCCTTTTGGGACAGGGAGCCATTGAATCATTTGATTTTTGTCTGTAAACCGCTTTGTGAACTTTTTGTTGAAAAGCGGTATATAAATACTGTTGTTGTTGTTGTTGTTGTTGTTGTTGTTGTTGTTGTTGTTGTTGTTGTTGTTGTTGTTGTTGTTGTTGTCGTTGTTGTTGTTAATAATAATAATAATAATAATAATAATAATAATAATAATAAGAGTAGAAGTGACCGAGGCCAGCACCCCCCTACCCTTCCATACATTTCCAGGAGAAGTAGGAAGACTGGAGAGGAAGCAGCAGCAGCAAGAGAGAGGCCCGACACCCAGAGTAGGAGGAAACGTTTGCTGCCGGGTCACCTGCTTGCTCTCAGCCAGGCTGGGCTAGCTGAAAAGGGGGGCTAGGTGAGCACCTCGCCTGGAGGGGAATGCCGCTGCCACTGCCACTGCCAGGCAGTTCTCTCACCCTCTCTCTCTTGGTTGGACATGTGACAGGTCCAGCAGCAGCTGCCTTTAGGGTGCTGGCAAGTGAGATGCTGCTGCATGTGCAAAAAGGTGAGCCCAGTGAAGCAGAGAAGTTTGCCACCATCTCCAGCCCGCTGCCTAAAGCAGTTGCTTCACCCTGGTCCTGGTTAGATGGACCAGTGATATCATTCAAGAGAAGGCATTTTCCTCCATTCCTCATATAGGAAGAAGTTTTCCTTCTCTGTTACCTCTGGGACAATTTATCTTTCCTGCTACCCACAGTCTGAAAGATCAGTCTCACCAGCAATGGCTCCTTCAAACCAACTGTTCGACTGCAAGGGAGGGAGTCTTCTTAACGCCACAAGTGTATTATGCTAAGCTTCTTCAAGGCATGATTAGCCATGATGGAATCTCCAATAACTTCTATTGTGTTTTCTGGAACACATTTAGTACCATTTGCCCCAGAACAACTTTGCAGAGAACGAAGATGACATTTGTGTATGTCCTGTTTAGGCAGGGCTCCATAGTTAGCAATGCGTCTGAGTCAGAAGCTCAAGAAATCTCTCCGATCCGGAGATGGGGCACCCAGTAATGGTGCTAAGCTGAGTGAAAATACCAGTAATATGTGTGAGATGAGCAAAGCCTGAGCTTGATCTCAATCTGAAGTGAAGAGATCCCTTTTTGGGGACAAGACACTGAACGTCACAAAACCCTTTAGGCAACCAAATACTGAATGAGCCCCTTGGAGGAATGCTAAAAAAAGTTGTTAAAAGCAGGCACTCTAGAGGTTTTTGTCAAATATGCCTGGTTTAAAACAAACACAGTCATAGCTTCCTGAAGGATAGTAACCCTTTTCTGAGAGCATGTGGGAGTAGATTGTGATTTCTGTTACTTTCCATTGCTATAAAGACAGCTTATATGGCTGCATTTCTGTGGATGACGTCAAATACCCCCTTCCTTTAGAGGAGAGGAAGGTAATGAGTAAAAGGGACCTGCGAATTTGAAATAAATAAATAAATAAATAAATAAAACTCATTATTTTGTGACACACTTGCCCAGCATGCTGGCCACCACTGAAATAAGCAATTTTCTTATACATAGTTGACCAGGCCTTTATAGATAGGCTTTCAAACTGCTGCCCCAAAAACTTGCTGTGTTCATGTGGTAACAGATTACAAATTTCATGTCAGTAGACTTGGGTCAGGATCAGATCAGACTTGTTGAACTGATCAGTGGATTTAAGCATTTTAAAACTTTTTAATGCACCTAGGTTTTTTTTTAAATCATTGGAAGACATTCTGATTTTTTATGAAGGCTATTACTATTTTAATTACGTGAATATTTGGAAACCAGCAGCAATGCAACCAGGGACTTACATTGATTCTGTAAATGATTCTCACATTGGTTCTGTGTCATCAAGAACTGGAGACACCATCATCCCTGTACAGGTCCTGATCTTTTATTTTATTTTTAAGTGTTTCATTTGTTTTTAATTGGAAAAATATTGTAATACTACTCTATAGCAGGAGTGTTCCCGTATCTCCTTAAAAGGAAAACAAAAGTGAATATAATGAGCAAGGATATTGCCTCTTCCCCAATGTAACACCATCACAAAACATTTTTTTTCTCCTTGAAAGTCATGTGTTCCCTTTTCCTGCCAATATTGCAGAACAAACACATGTTTGCCCCCATTACACTTGAATGCATGCGCAGTCCGAAGGCACACTGTGTAGTAATCATACTGAAGCTAAGCAGGTCTGGTTCTTGTCGGTGCTTTGGTAGAAAAGAGCCTGGGAACCTTGAGTTGCCTTGAGTTCCAACTAGAGAAGCAGAATATAAATATTAAAATGATGACACTGTACAAGTGAGGCAGGGTTGACTGATTAGTATGATGTGAATAGTAAAATGGTAGTTTCTGAGATTGTTATTAAAAAAAATGAACTAATGTACAAACGCTAAGAGGAACCACTACCATATTTTTGCCTTTGCTTGGAGCATGCTGGACAGTTGTAACTCCAGATTCAGAAACATCCGCTGTGTATCTTGGGCTGCATTGCGAATAACCTCGAGATCTACACCACTAGATTCCTAAGAACCGGACCTTATGCCAGTGGGTTCTGCCTTGCTGGCAGGTAAACCCAACAGCAGTGGTGCCTTTCCTCTGTGCCTTGCTTAGATTGTCATGTTTCCTCTCTAGGAGAGCGTTCATATCCTTCAGAATTTAGTACTAGATGGATGGCATTTTGGTTGAGTTGAGTATCTGATTGCTGTTTTGGAATCAATATTTTTTCTAGCAATAAAGATGCCATGTCACTAATTGGCGCAGTTTCTCTCCGTCAAATCGCGGATAAGTAACGCACTTTGTATCCAGTGCTCAGTGGCAGTTTCAGTTGTATATGATGCATTGGACAAATCTGGCAATTAAACCTAACATGTGTGATGAGGAAAGAAGAAAAAAATAAAGACTATTCATACCCACATCAACTAAAGTGGATAAAATTAAATTCCTTCTTATTTTGCCTAACTGCTGGTACTTTGCATGCATACAAAAATCCCTGTACTGTTGGCAGTGGCAAAATGAAAAGCCACTGTGGTTATCAGGACAAACAGCAAAATGATTCCATCTTTTAGAGGGGAATTATCTTGCTCAATTGCCTTGCAACACGGCAGTCAACATTTCATGGTGTTTTTTTTTTTTAATACTTTTAATGACTCTGCATGGCAAACACAAGGAACCATCACTCAGGAAGCATCACTCTCATTTGAGGTTTCTAATTTTGAATAGTCCCCCTCTTTATTTTCCTTTTAAAAATTTAATGAATTTACCAAAGATTAGCAGATAATGGAATGTACTGACACTGCACTTCCTCCCTCCACTCTGAAAATCAAGTCGCTTTGTTCCACTCGAAATCTATAGCATTGGAACTTCTATAAATTATAGCTGCAGTATAAATCCATAGGCAGAAACAGAGAAATGTTGAGACCTTGAACATAGCAAGACCTTATCAGTGATGGTCTACAGGCCCCAGTCATGGCCAGCCCAACCATGAAACTGTCTGACGAGACTTGCATCAGGGCAGCTGGTGGAAGGAGTGACGGTTTTGGGGCGCCCGTTAACCCCGAGTCTGCTGCTGCCTCTCTCCAGCCCACCGTGAACACAAGCCACATTCTCCTCACTAAACGCTAGCGAGAATCAGATCATCTCCTTCCCTCCCTGTGGACCATCCTCTCTTGGGGTTTAAAGGGAATATGCTCCTTTAAACTTAAATGCTGCGCAAGGAAGGAGTGCTTTGCTACCCCTCCCCTCACTGTAGACTTACACAGCATTTAAAGTTTAATGGGACGTGTTTCCTTTAAACTTAACCCTCATGCGGAGGACAGAGTGCAGTCTGAAGGTAAGGAGCTTTCTTCCCCCGTTGTCTTTGTTGTCTTTCCAGCGCTGCTGGAAGAAGAGGTTAGGCCGGGTTAGAAGGGGTTTTCCCTGGGTTGCAGCTGGGGAACTGAGATGGAAGGGGGTGGCTTGCCAAGGCCACCTAGTGAGAATTCTGGGAGAGGTGAGATTCAAACAGGGTTGTGCCAAAACCCCAAAGAGCCCCCCAAAATAGGCGAAGATGCTGGCTAATCACAGCACATCTGATACTGGGATCCGAAGGGTAGTGGGAAAAGCAAGTTTTAGCAGCCTGATTTGCCTTGATGTGTTCAACCTGACGTTATTTATTTATTTCTCTGAGTAACTGGATTAGCATTTACAAGAATACAGCACTAGAGCAAAAAGCATAAAGCTCTCTCTGTCTGCTTCCTAATGAATTGCTTGTTTGGAAATCTCCGAGAGCTAGTTCTTAAGAAAGGGAAGATTGTAATTTCCAACCGTGCTCCCTATTGAATTTCACATTACGGGTGGAGCGGGATGGAATAGATGGGATTTGATGGCAGCGAGACAGGGCCGGCAATTTAGTGTTCAGTGGTGTTATGTCAAATATATATATATTTTTGCAATTTTGCAATTTGCAATACCAATTTAGTCCTAATTTAAACAGATGGCCACATGCTTCCAGGAAAGAATATCTTTGTTTTATGAGTGAGTGAGTGAGTGAGTGAGTGTGTGTGTGTGTGTGTGTGTGTGTGTGTGTGTGTGTGTGTGTGTGTGTGTGTGTGTGTAAAAGAATGTCAGAATTGTCCTACTGGTTGGAGTAGTCCAGTTGTGGTATTCGGAATATGGTCAGCCAGATGTGACTGGGCATCTGGGTCTGTTTCTATCCTAGATTGTTATTCACTTACCGTATTGTCCCGAATATAAGACACACCTGATTATAAGATGCACCCTTAAAGTTTGGTGCTATTAAAAATTTTTTAATTAAATCACTGGCATTATTGCAACAGCCTGATTATAAGACGCACCCCTAGTTTAAAAACTTAAATTAGGAGAAAAAAGTGAGTCTTATACTCAGACCAATACGGTATTTCTAAAAGCAGAAGGGTGACTGTCTCTGACAATGAAAGCGCAGTGTTCATGGAGGTGTTGTGCAGTTGCCCCAAGATTTTGTGGCTGTGATTTCCACCACACTTTCTGTGCTCCTGTATGGGACTGCATAGTGGAAGCAATAGCCACATTTATTCAGTGGGATTTTATGCATCCTTTCTGAGAAGCTGTGCTACCTTTGCTCACCCTACTCATCTTCCACATTAATGGCTTTTGCCCATCATACTGCGCAGAGGAGCTCAGGCCATGTGCAATCTCTGAGATCTGCCAAGAGCTCCCTTTCCATTGTAGCTTCTTTGTTATCCAGATAACACGGGCAGAAAGAGGCATTCTATTTGCTTTACCCCAGTTACGGAGTTTCTTTCCACCACAGACTCACCAGAGTCCAAGCCAAATCCCTTTCTAAAGATGGGGCAAGTCCTACCTGTCTGAGCTGGCCTTTGAGGCTCCACGTTGAGGTGGAACTACATGTGATACTCAGTCTGGCACTGCTGCCAACACTGGGAGCCCTGGGCTGCATTCTCACCCCTGACCCTGCAACGTTTAGCGGAATTTACCCATGTTGTTTCCCCAGGCCTGCCATGGGCCGCCAGTGCTGTGGAAGTAAGGACACAGGCAATGATGATGTCACAAGCAGAGGCGAAACTAGACTGGAGCGGAGGCAAGTAGTTCTGCAAGACTCCGTTACACTGGAGTCAGCGGCCCCTCCCCCTTGCTGTTGGAGCCATTCCGGCAGCGACAGGGGAGTGTCCTGCGTGTTGCCATTGCCGCCAGAATGGCTCCAACAGCAAGGGGGAGGGGACGCTGACTGACTCCATTGTAACGGAGTCTTGCAGAACTACTTGCCTCCGCTCCACCCTTGTTTCGCCTCTGTCACAATGTAAGTAAGTAGTGCCTAAATGTTGCAGGGAGAGAGGCAAAGAAGCAAATCGGGTTGTTGATATGGGGCAGTGATTGTTAAATGCCACATCTAGGTTCACTCTAAGGTGCCAATATGTGTGTGTGGAACTGGGACCCCTCATCGGTCAGGCTCTGGAGCCTTAGCTCCCGTGCCACTAGCCCTCTCTTTCCTTTGCAAGCCCAGCAGGCTGAGTTCTGTGTTTCAAGAATGTGTTCCACATCTAAGCTGTGGAACCAGACTTCCCAAGCACTCAGTCAGCTGACCCCTCAAGTGTCAATCACGTTCTACTGAGACCTATGGAGTCGTGGCCTCCTGGCCTTTCTCCCCAATCGGAGCAATTTGTCTCCCTTGACACTCAACCCTCTTTTGGACCCCATGCCTGTTTCTAGGCCACTTGAGGTGACAGCCCCCCCCCCTCACTTGTAGGTCCTGGAATCTTGCCTAGCTGGAGCGTGATTCTTGCCAAGTCTTGACAATTCGAGCCATTGAGGAACTTGCAAGGAATCTGATGAAGTTTTATTCTGTTCTGCTGGAGAGGTTTTGTCCCACTCCGAGGCTTTCGGATGAGCTTGGCCAAACGTCTGAATAAACATGGTGTGGTCCTAGCATGAGCTGTACAGAACATATGTTTCGTATCGCTTATGGGAATCGGAGCTGAATGCACTGAAGGCCTGAAAAAGGCTCTGCATCTTTGTTATTGCGGCCCTGATGGCTAGGAAACTATTTTGACTGTCTCATTTATGGATTTAATAAACTGTAAAACATGAATATTGATTTGCACATGTTAGTACAATAGCATTCAAAGCTACACAGCTACATCATTTTTATTGAATCCTGCTAGTACGCTGGCATGTGTCTGAGCTGCTTGCCTTGTGATTGGCAAACGCATTCACAAAAAGCAAGTCAAGAATGAAACATAGACTTCGAATATTCTATTTTCCCCCAAATCTCCCTTCACTTATATGTGATCATCCGTGAACCTTTTTAGCAATGACTTCATAGTTAACACTTTAACGCATGAATCTTTTATGCATCCGTTTGCAATTCTTTGAGCCCAGTCCTAACCCTTACTTGTGCATGCTCCGCTGGCGTGTGCTGTTGCAAAAGCACCATAAAGTGCTTTGCAACAGCATTACCAAAAGGCTGAAGCCTTACTGTGCATGCCAGAGAGTGCAGGGACGCCGCCAGACAAGGTAAGTCCAGTGCTGTCCAGTATAAAAATGATACTAGCCTACCTTACAGGGCCGTTGGAAGGGTTACTAGAATAATGAATGGGAAGTGTTTTGAAATGCAGCATATAACTGCTAAGTTTCATTTAGCATTCGTTGATCACACCTGGAGATGAGAGAAATCTACCTATTTCCATATGCTTTGTTTATATGTACGTTCTAAGTGCTCTTTATATCATACTTATAATAACTTCAAATGCCAGAATCTACAGTATTGAAGAGATGTGAGTACTTAAAATGTGCTGTATATTGTTAAGGGTACCATCCATCTTGAGCAACGTACTTTTTAAAGACCTATTGATTTCAATGGGAAACTTCAATAGACACTTCACCCACTGAAATCAGGAGGAGCTTAAAATGCATTTGATTGGATCCATTTAACCGGATCGTGCTGTAAGTGTCGCTGGCCTAAAGCGTCACAAATGTGCCGTAAAGCATGTTTGCAACTACGGCAGAGTAAGTGGCGGAGGCCGGCACTGCTCAGGGGGAGGGGCCATTGGCCAGCCCAGGCTGGGAGGGGGTGGGGATATTGGTGGCGATATCCCAAGCCCCGTCGCAGCCCGTGCTGGCCTTACATGACCTCTACGGATGTACGCTAGCTCTGGAGCTATGAATGTGCAGTCAGATGTCATCCAGCTATGGATGTACGCTCAGCTTGCCTACACCTGGGGAAGGGGATGAACATCCCCTTCTCCTAAGGTGCGCTGTAGCAGCGCCTGGGCAGCCCGGGATGCAGTGTCCGGCCCTTTAGGCCGGCCACACATCTTTACACAGGATTGTGCCATAAATGAGTGGAATGACATCTTGAGCAAAGGATGTAAGATTCTATCAGTTTACTTTGGAAATAAATGCAAGGGTTTCCTAGTTATGTAGATGAATTGAGAAATCACATTTCTCCAACTATATGTGTTCTATTCCCATTGCACATCCAGGCTGCACCGAAAGTACTACAGTACTCTCCAGCTTGGAACTTAGTAATGACTTTGAGCATCACAGAAATAACATTTCTGGCCATCACAGAAATAACATTCAGGTAAGGGAGAAAAAATATCTGAGACTCAAGGAAAAGTGTATACTTAGAAAATGTGAGTCCTTTTCAATTTATCCTCTAACATTAAATAAGTTGTTCACTTTCTGAACAGAACTAGGTATTGGACTGAAATTACAGTATTGTAAAATAGAGAATACAGTTAAAATAAGGTAGGCAACACTTCATCTTTACAATTGTTAGACTGTGTGATTGATTATTGGTACGACAAAATAGGAGGAGATCAGGCTTTCATCCTGAAAATCATTTAAGGGACATGTTATTGATATTATACTTAGGAAGGGCGACTTGAGAACACTAAAGTAGGAGTAAAAAAGAGCATTGCTTGTTGGACGAAGGAGGTGTTGGTTTTGAACAGAGGAGGAAAAGTCGGGTCATATCTTGCTCCAGCAAACGTTGGAACTGTTGAGGGGGGAAAGAATCTCAGATGAACACGCAAAGACCTAATTAATGAAAACTTGACTGAATCAGAACCACTTACCGCATTCTGGCACTGTCGTCACTGCAGGGGGGCAGAGCTCTAAGTTCCGCTGCGGTCAGACCCTCCGTTACACGGGAGCACGAAGCGCCCCCGCCCCCTCGCCTTTGGAGTTGTTGCTTTCACCGACTTGAAGGGCTCCAAAGGCGAGGGGGCAGGGGCATTTCGTGTTCCCGTGTAACAGAGGGTCTGACCACGGCAGAACTTAGAGCTCCGCCCCCCCCCCTGCAGTGATGCCAGTGCATTCTGGTTCTTCTTTGTGTCAAGAAGTGCTGCTCAGTTTTGGTGAGTTTTGACCCTTGCAGACACATCCGTGTAGTTTCAGTGCTTTTCACCTTAGTGCTATTTTTCTTCCTCTGCTTTGCGTTTACAGTCTTCACGCCAACTTGTCCCACACCACCATTTAATCCTGTCAGCTGTGGCGGCCCATGTGATTTTTGTCAATGGCACATCACAATACTATGTCTGACAAGATTATGTCATGGACACTTGAAAAGACTAGTGGTTACTCCAAGGTTACTCCAACCAATAGGACTAATAGAATTGTGGGCAAATAAGTCTGAGGATTGTGAGGGCAAAGAAGAAGAAAGGCAATGCAGAGAAATAGCAGAATCCAGAGTAACAAAAGGATGTCAGCCAGAATCAAAGCAATGCAGATGTTGAAGTGAGCATTTCCCCCCAGTAATCTGTTTGGCTATTTTGAATGTTCTGCTTTGAAGCAAATATTGAAATTAGAGAATATTCAGTGCTGCCCTATTAAAAAAAATATCTGGTTTTCAAATGCTTGGGTTAAGGGAAAAAGTATTGATGGATTGTAATTGATGTAATTAGCAGCACAGTTTTCCTCCTTTGTTAATGTTGAGATGCAAATTACGGCACTATGAACGTAGAAGTATGCTAGGATACTGCTTACGCCTTGAAACCTTCTCAAGGTTAGATGCCTTAGGAGCAGTAATGTCTGAACGGAAATTCAGCAACCTTGTTTGTGTCTCTCTTTCTCTCATAACATCATGCCAGTTAAGCGAAATGGTTCACAGCCCCTGGGCTCTGCGCTGTCACAAACGTGCCATAAAGCACGGTGCAACGGCGTGAAGGCCAGCCCCACTGGTGTGGAGGCCAGCACCGGTAGGCCTCCGCCATTGAAAGAGCAGCACCCATTGGAGCAGATGAGCTCCGCACCAGGTGGGGGGGAGGTGGGGGGAATGCAGAACGGAGGTGGGTAGGGCATTTCAGGGTGGAGGGAGGGTGGAGAGGGGGGCAGATCAGGCCCGGGAGGGGTGCGGACCCGGCGGAGGAGGCCTCTGCCGAATCCTATCCCCTTTCTCAGACTTGAAAGCCCAACACAGGTTTGCTCGGAGTTGCGCCGGGCTCAATACAGGGGAAGGGGATGATTGTTCCCTTCCCTTGAGGAGTCCTCCAGCCCTACGCTGGATACAGTGGGGCCTGCCTCGGCGCTGCTGCATCCCAGCGTGGGGCTTTGGATAGGATTGGGCTGTCAGACTGCAGAACTTGATCCACTTCTCTACACAGTATAGTATGGCAAAAACAACCCATGCACATAGATTTGAAGTGGAACTTGTACTGTGTGTGCAAGACAAACAAGAAAATCCATGCGTGAACCCAATGTGGGATCCCACTATATGCGGAAAACCATACATCCCTTGTAGAGATACTGCTTTACGGGCGCATAGCTCTGGTGGGCTATCTGCTCTCACCTCAGCTGTGTACTGGTATTCATTTTTGCAGATATTAATGACTCTCTGCTTTGGTCTGCCTTCTTTTTTCGTATATCTTAAGAATGCAGAACTACCCAGGCACAGAAAACTCAAACTCTCTGGGTTAGCGTTTGAGGGGTTTATCTTTTTGGAAAAGTCTGCTAGTTCGGGTGGGGATATAAACTATTGCCATTACATTATCACACACAGTTTGGGGCATCTTATTTACTTTTACAGTTCAATGACCCAGCCAGTATTTTTACTACAGGCACTTGGGTAGTTATAACAATTATCGAAATGAACAGAGGAAGCATTTCAAAGGAAATATTCTAGTTGCTGTAGTCAGAGAATCTGCAAAGAATTGGTTCATGGTCTCCTGAACTATAGCAGATCTTCTACAGGCATTGCAGAATATTCATGTAAATTCAGGGTTAATTG
This sequence comes from Plestiodon gilberti rubricaudatus, assembly GCA_026170595.1. Classification (NCBI taxonomy): domain Eukaryota; kingdom Metazoa; phylum Chordata; class Lepidosauria; order Squamata; family Scincidae; genus Plestiodon; species Plestiodon gilberti. The sequence goes on from JANXHW010000001.1 coordinate 12,628,151, forward strand.
ACTTCTTAGATCATAATGGTTTGTTTGGAACCATTACAGCCCATGACCCAGCCAACAGTGGGGATGTTTGGTGGTCGATTGATTCTTTATTCTCTTTAACATTCCCTTTTGCAAAGCAGTAAACAGATTTTCTACAGAGATTTCAAAAGTGGAGAACTGGTTGGGGAAGCAAATCTGTTATCAGTTTTGTTTGCTTTTAAAGCCCTAATCAGGTATTGTTGTTGTTCAGTCGTTAAGTCGTGTCCGACCCTTTGTGATCCCATGAACCGTATCCCGCCAGGCCTTCCTGTCCTCCACTATCTTCCTGAATTCGCTCATTTTCATGTTCGTTGCATCGGTGATGCTGTCTAACCATCTCATCCTTTGCCTTCCCCTTCTCCTTTTGCCTTCAATCTTTCCCAGCATCAGAGTCTTCTCCAGAGAATCCTCTCTTCGCATTAGGTGGCCAAAATATTTGAGTTTCAGCCTTAGTACCTGTCCTTCCAGGGAACAGTCAGGGTTGATTTAATTTAGGATTGACTTATTTGATCTCCTAGCAGTCCAAGGGACTCTCAGGAGTCTTCTCCAGCACCACAGTACGAAAGCATCTATTCTTCGGCGCTCAGCCTTCCTTATGGTCCAACTCTCGCAACCATACATTGCTACTGGGAACACCATCGCCCTGACTATACAAACTTTTGTTGGCATGGTGATATCTCTGCTTTTTATTATTCTATCTAAATTTGCCATAGCTTTCCTTCCAAGGAGTAAGCGTCTTTTAATTTCATGGCTGCTGTCTCTGTCTGCAGTGATCTTGGAACCCAAAAAAGTAAAATCTGTTACTGCTTCCATTTCTGCCCCTTCTATTTGCCAGGAATTGATGGGACCAGATGCTATGATCTTAGTTTTATTAATGTTGAGTTTCAAGCCAACTTTTGCACTCTCCTCTTTCACCCTCATCAAGAGGCTCTTTAGTTCTTCTTCACTTTCTGCCATTAGGGTGGTATCGTCTGCATATCTGAGGTTGTTGATGTTTCTCCCGGCAATCTTGATTCTGGCTTGCAATTCATTCAGCCCTGCATTTCTCATAATGTACTCTGCATATAAGTTAAATAAGCAGGGTGATAATAGGTATAGTTCTTAGTAATTCTCCCTCAAAGGAGTTGCAACTGGATTAAGACCAATTTCTGGACTTGTCGTATGTACAGCTCCACCACCATTCCTGTCTTGGAGGGAGATTTTTTGAAGACTAAACTGTCATAACCTCTGAATGAATTCTCCTGCCGTCATTGCTAAAATAATTTTACTTCATTTTTCATGTGGCATAAGTAATTAGTTCGATGAGCCAAAGTCACCTTGTAGACTAATCAGGTTATTGATCATAAAGGACAAGTTTTAAATATTTGTGGTTAAAACAAATTATTTAACCTTCTGGAGGATACAGATGGTTGTAAAAGGAACCTAAAAATAATTTTGCTGCTCTTACACTGGAGAAACTACATTCTGCCTTGCTTGTATTTGAAACTGTGAGTAAGTGGAAGAAACCTTTAGGTCGGAGATTGTGGACCACTGAGGCAAAAATTGGAATTATTGTGGACCACCCCCACCGCTGCACACAAAAAATGCAATTAAATTTATAATAATTAGAGAAGATTTATTAGGTCTTGTACTTACATTTATACGTAAATTAATATGTATTATTTTGTATTGTGATTTTAAAAAATAAAAAATAAAAAATTAAACTTAATGGGGGTAGGTATCTTAATGCGATGTTTGTGCTTGCCAGCGCAATCCTGTGTAACCTTGCACCGGTGTAACAGTAGATGCACCGGTGTAAGTGCACTTACGCTGGTGCATCTGCTGTTACACCGGTGCATCTACTGTTACACCGGTGCAAGGTTACACAGGATTGCGCTGTGCATTTGCTTCACTAGCTGTGAAATTCTTGGGTTGATACTGCTGCTCAAAGTTGGGGTTGGCACTTATTAAAATTAGCAAAGGCCGTGTTTTTTTTATGAGACCTCGCGGACCACTTTTTAGGTTCTCACGGACCACCTGTGGTGCATGGACCACTGGTTGGGAACCACTGGTTTAGAATCCCAGTTAACTGGATGTTCTGCTGACTGCAAGAGAAAGCTGGATTTCACATTTGATGTAGCTCAGGGCTCTTCTTAGAGACAGCATTAATTAAAACCATCCTTATGAACAGTTATCTAGGCTATTCTTTCCTATATAATAAAGAAAACCTAGCATTTTCCTTGGGAATTTGTCCCGTTAGCTGCCTGGTTTGCACAGTTCACACATCTTTAATAAACAATAGTCAATCTAAATATCTCATCCTGGGGTTTGGAGGGGGGGAGTATTATTGACTGAAGAGGCTCCAAGAATTATTTATCCTTCATGCTTCTAGTAAGAGCCTGTCATTGTGGTAATATGAGTTTATCAAAAGAGATCTTTACAAAGCAACTTTGAATGAGTGAATTATTAATGGTGGAAATATAACCTTTAACTCATTCATTCTATTGTGCCACTTTGTGCTCCTCTTGTCTTGTGTAAATATAATGTAACATAATAAATCTGTGGGCAGATGCAATATTAAAGATAAAGCATATCGCTTGAATTATGGATCACCTATACACATACCAGTTAAAGGTTCTATTTTGAAACTGTCTCTCTGTTTGAGTGATATATGGTTATGCCAAAGTTCCTTTTTCCAGAGTTGCTTTTCCAGTGGTACTGAAAAGTAGAAGAGTCAGCTTGTCTTTCCACAGTAGCTTAGCAGATTTTACATGGGTTCCTTAGAGTTCTTTTGACTTTAAAACCCTATTCGTATGAGGATGAATTGAGTCTCTCTAGATAACAATAGTTAGGCTTGTCATATTTTCCTGACCTTCAATCAAATACTTAAATAAATGAAACATTAATTAAACAAATAATTAATAAAAATACATAGAAAAATACAAGCACGTCCACAATTTCTATTTTATTTATTTTAAATTATAGGGGGTGCGAAGTGCGGCTGCAATTTTAATTAATTATTTATTTAGCCTACAAACTAAATAAGTAAATAGAAAGGAATTTAATGTCCAAAAAGAAAGGGGGGGCCCTATTGGCGCGCACGGCTATTTATTTATTTATTTATTTATTTAGCCTAAAAACTAAATAAGTAAATAATAAAAGAAAGGAATTTAATGTACAAAAACGCGCCCGAAAATTTTATTTATTTATTTAAGTTAAATAATTAATTAAATTTACTTACCCCACCATTGTCGCCAGTGCTTATCCGGCAGTCGTGCTGCTGAGATCCGTGCTGCTGCTGCATCCTCATCGCGCTGCTGATCCGAGACTGCCCGGGTCCGGCTCGCGTGGGCACGGGCAGTCTCCGGATCGCTCGCTGTCTCACTGGCTTGAGGCTGGTGAGACAGCAAGCGATCTCCGGAGACAGACTGCCCGGGGCTGCCTCTCACGGGCCCATGCAGTCTCCGGATTGCTCTCTGTCTCACTGGGTCGGAGCCGGTGAGACAGCGAGCGATCTCCGGAGACAGACTGCCCGGGGCTGGCTCGCGTGGGCCCGTGCAGTCTCCGGGTCGCTCGTTGTCTCACCGGCTCTGAGCCAGTGAGACAGCGAGCAATCTGGAGACTGCATGGGCCCGTGCGAGCCGGCCCCGGGCAGTCTGTCTCCGGAGATCGCTTGCTGTCTCACCAGCCTCAAGCCAGTGAGACACCGAGCGATCCGGAGACTGCACGGGCCTGGGCAGTCTCTCGTTCGCCTGCTGTCTCACCGGCTCTGAGCCAGTGAGACAGCGGGTGAACGGCCTACTCACCCGCTCTCTCACTGCCGCTGCTGCCGCCATGTTTAAAATAGTTACTTACCCGGCGCCGGCATGTTGGCTCGCGAAATCTTGCGAGAGTCAAGATGTCAGTGCCCAAATCCCGTGAGGGCATCATGCCCGGGTAAGTAACTCTATTTTAAACATAGTGGCGGCGTTCCAGGATCGCGCCCATACCTCCCGGGATGCCGGGATCCGAGCCCGAAATTCGGGATCGTCCTGGGCATTCCGGGACGTTTGGCAAGCGTAACAATAGTGTATAGTGTATAAAGAATACCCTACCTTTTCCAAAGTGCTTTGTATGTATGCATTCATTATCACAGTTATCTTTACAACAACCCTGCAAGACAAGGGACTTCATGATCCTGTCCTTGAAATTTTGCATGTCCTCTTCGGAGTTGAGAACTAGTATCTTAACCATTGCACCACACTAGTCCCCCTACTGATTTTTGTGGAACAGATTTGCCCATTTGAACTGGACCTCAGCCTGACAGTCCAAGTAGATCCCCCGGTGTAAGAGCAGTTATGCCAATGTAACTTGCCGTAGGCTGATGGACGCAGGACGGACACCGGCGTAACCCCCTCGGATGCCTCACATGCGCAGTTCGGACACAGAACGGACACCAGCACAACTCCACCGGCGCAGGGGGCATTCTGGGGGCATTCAGACATCCCCGGAATGCCCCCTGTGCCAGCAGAGTTGCGTTGACATCCATTCTGCATCCGGACTGCACATGTGAGGTGTCCGAGGGGGGTTGCGCCGGTGTCTGTCCTGCGTCCGTTGGCGTTACACTGGCATAAGTGCTCTTACACTGGGGGAATCTACTGTTACACTGGTGCAAGAGTTTGCGCCCTATATCTCTGACATGCTGTAAAAATGGCCCTTCCTTGGAAGTAAATCCTGTTAAAAATGAAATGCCTTTTCAGAAAATGTGTTTTATACTGGAGTGGTGGTGGTGTTGGCGGCATCCACTGTGGTCCAGTCTCTCAAAATATTGCTTCTCCTGTAACTTTGTGAGCTATTCTTGCCAAACTCTCTTTCCAGTTTACGATTGTGCAGGGCTTGAGGGTGCCCTTTTATTTCTCTCCACTGTGACGTTTGCTCTCGTTTGCTTCCTCCATTTTTATGTTGCCGTTTAAGTCTAAACTGAAACACTACATTTTAAGAGTCACTTTCTAACATTTGATGGAACTGGTTCTCAAGGCTCTATTTTAATCACATTTTCTGTTCACCTTAATGTGCTCTTTTGTGCAATTTTTTTTTATGGGTGGCACTATATAAACTAAAACTGTACATTAGAAATGCTCCCTGTCTCAAGTGTTTCTGAAAAATGTTACAGAATCTGCTGCATTCTCAGCAGAATCTTTCCAAATGCTTTGCTGGGCCCACGGATTATTGTACTCGAGCTATCATAGATCATTCTGATGGATAATAAAATACATACAGTAGTAGTTACTATTCTGTAGTTTGGCCATACCAGGAGAAGGGACTGGATTTTCTCTAGTGCACAGATGAAGCTGTTTTAATATAACACCATTGGTCCATCTAGGCCCGTACCATCGACGTTACATTTGAAGAGCTTAGAGAGCTTAGGCAGAAGACTTTTCTAGCCCTGCTAACCTGAGATCCTTCACTGGAGATGACTGAATATGAACCTTTGCAAAGCTCATGCTCGCTCTACGAATGAACTATCGTCTCTCTCTGATACTTGTCCTGGGGTTTGGACCCAGGACAGTCTTTGCCCTTTGTGAAACTCATGCTCCTAGATGAACAAGTTTCATGATGAGCAATCTTAGATGATTTATGTGCTTTTCAGTTAGTTTTGAGGTGAACCTAAACCAGCTTGTGCAATGGGCATCTCTAAAGCTAATGCCTAAACTCTTTAAACAAGGGATCTTATGCCAAAGGGACAGATGCCCACTAATCGTGATGGCTGTATGCTAATTCCAGGATAGAGGAAGTGTGTCTCTGAAAATCTCTTGCAGGGGAGCAGTGGTGGAAGAAGGGGTGGAAGAGGGGTGTGCTTGTGCTCTCTTGCTTGTGGCCCACCCAGAGATAACTGATGGGCCACTGTGGAAACAGGAAGCTGGGCTAGATGGGACTCCGGGCCATCTTATGTTCTTATATCCCATTCAAATGACATTGGAAGCACATGGAAGTTGCTTGAAAAATTCTGGATGTGCTCCTGGCCTGTGACGAGCTGATCATGTGCATCAGGAATATTTGCCTGGAGGTACAATAATCGTACAAGACTAGAAAAAGGCCTACTAAGTAGGCTGAATGGAAGGTGGAGCAAGGCAGGAAGATGAACTACGTTGTTTTGTTCTGTTAGCCAAATTGCCTTTTTTTATTAGGGGAACAGCTTTAAATATGGCAATTTGGCATGTTCTGGGATCTTAGACCAGTTATATCAGAGTTGGGCTTCCAGAGTTCAGTTTAAATAATATTGAGGACACATATGGTTACTTTCCAATATTTACTAAATAGTTAGCCAGATTCATACAAAAAATACAATCATACACATCATCCAGATCTAGGAAACGTAGATAGAAGGTACAGAGACATTCGCATTAGCAGGTTCCCTTTGAAGCGTTGGGGGTAATATTCACCTGTTCCTGGAGAGGAGTTGTCCTTGTTTGCAGCAATATTGGATAACAGAGAGAGAGAGGAGAAGGAGGAGGAGGAGGAGGAGGGGGGGTAGTGGTGGTTTGGGCTCCAACCAGCAGAGCACAAGGAGAGAAGGGGGAGATACAAAATGGCTCTGAGGCTCTGCACAAACAAAGTTCAGAAACCTACAGAGTGGCTGACTGAGGCACAAGGAAGCAAGGTAGCAAGAGGGGGGGGGGTTGGTGCAAGAGGGAGGGAGGCAGAGAGAGCAGGATGGAGTACAGAGCTCACCAGAGTCCGGAATGCAAAAAAAAAAAAAAAAGAGCCACTGGTAGGCTGTCTCTACTTTTTATAGGGCTAAACATATCCTGGGGGCACAAAGAGCACATGGTGGAAGAAGAGGAGGAGGATACCTTAGGCACTTGGGAAAAAATGGGAGGGGGAAATGGGAGGAATGTACTTTGAATGGATCTCCAGTACACCTCTGGGTAAGACTATACATAAACAATAGGAAGGTAGGTGGGGGATGATGGGTTGATTGTCCAGTCGTTAAGGAGATGGCTTGAAACAAAGCAGAGGCTGGGATGAGTCATTTCAGGTGGCCTGGCTGCAGAGATGACGGGCGTGCGCCCGGCGTCGGGCACGCGGGGCAGGGCCTGCGCGTGTGACATCGACGCGCCCCTCGCGTGACGTCGACGCCCCCCGCTCGTTTACCGCTCATTTCGGAGCCGAACGGGCTCCAGGGAGGGCGGGAGGGCCGATCTGGCGCTTCGGTGAGTTCCCCCGATCGCGCCTTCCCGCCCCGAGCGCCTGGAGCTCCTGCTGTATGCGCTCCACCGACATTCCTCCGCTGCCTGGCTGTTGTCTTCTTCCAGGAACATATTTAGCATATCAATGAGAAGGGGGGAGGAATGCAGAGTAGTCTGTGAGAGCTTCTTGGACACATGGCGTAATGGAGGCTGCTGCTCAGGGTTTCTTTGCTCAACTTCTGGCTTTGGGGAAATCCTTGCAGCATGGCTCCATTAATCATGGCACAGGAACACAAGCATGGCGTGACCCTCACGCTGTGTCACAATACAGTCCGGTCTGGCCCATGTTCCATTTTTGCTCTCAACCCTTTTCAAAAAGCCTCATGGCGACACACATTTTTCTTTTGGCAACAGTTCTCATTTTGAAAGGTCATGGGGCAACAGTTCACTCTGTGGAAACAAGTTGCTCAGACTGGAGGGAGCATGAGGATTTTTAAGGCCAGGGGAACCTACTGCATTTACTGTTTCTGTCATCTGACACCTTCTGAGTTAGGAAGCTGCAGTACCTCCTTCCAGCCAGCTGCCTTGGTGGTGCCAAAGTGCAACAGATGCATTTTCTTATTGAGGCAAGCTGCCATGGTAATGCAGGCTATTTGATGCTTGATTTGGTTGCCAGAGTATCTCTGACATCCTATTGTGTGTAGTGGCCACCATACGCTGTATCAAGCCTTTCACATGCATTGGCAAATGCTGGAGGGGGGGGAAGAAACAAAGAATCTTGCCTAACTTCCCACTTAAGTGCTTTAGTTTTCAACTGCATCTTTGTGATATCTACATCCTTTTGTCTTCCTTTACCTCCTGTTGAGCTTTGCATTCTTAGTCATCCTCTCTTACCTGCACGTACTTCTGTGCACTCTTCCACTGTCAAAACTCATTGTAATTAATGTTGCATTGCACAGTTTTCATCATTTCTGCCTTGAGGTCAGCATATCTCTCTCCCTCTATCCTGTTTTTAGGCTTCATGGAAAAAAAACCAAAACCATTTTGTTATTCCACTTGCAACCCACACATTGATACAAGACAATAAACTTTCTTCTCCCCTTCTCCCAGAGGCTGCTGTCTTGATTTTCTTTTCCTTTTTGTAGCAAACACAGACAACAGCAGTGACTCAGAAAGCACAGTGTGCTGGCATGTAGACATAAGGTACTCTTGTACGTAATCATTATTCATTCCTGTTGGGCTTGTTCTGGGTCTCTTTGGGTGAGGTAGTTGAGTGAATGATCGAATCTGGTCTCAAAATGAGAAAGCATGACAGCACAGCCATTGAGTCCTCGTTTCCCCGAAAAAAAGATAATTGTCGGGTAGTAGAAATAATAGAAGTAGGCAACTCCAACCTTCCTCATGTGGTTGAACCATGAAGCCATCTTTAACCGTTGTGTTTTTTTTTCCTTTGTGATAAACGTTGACATGTGGGTTTTTTTTCTGCTTTGAAACTGTCCAAATTATGGCTGTGTTCTAGTTAGTTTACTAGGGGAGGGGGTAGTTATCAGCATAGAGTGATCCAGAGCAATAGAGTGAGTGATCCAACACGTTTCAGAAGACTAGCTGAGTCCACCAAAACGATCCCCTTATTCCTTCAACGTTGACCTGAATAAGTTCCTAACTATAAGAGCAGGTCAGCTAGTGAGCGCAGTGGCTAGAGAGACAGTGAGAGTAAGGTGTTTTTTGAAGTTTAGATAACCTTTAAACAGGATTAGGGAAATTCACAGAACATAGATCTGCCAAAAAGTAGCTTCTAGTGCAAATGGAGTTGCAGAGGGAAAATTGTCCTGAGAGCTAATGGTATAGGATGGCTGACTCTTATCATGTTCCTGTGAGCAGCCTGGGATAATACAAGTGGCTGTGCTGAAGACAGAGTGCCATTGATCAGGCCCAGCAGTGCATTTATAGAGGGTGTCTTTCCCAGGGGCTCCCCAGCCATGAGGCCAACCAAAACGGCTGCTCTGAGTGGTGGGTTGGGGAAAGTGGCAAACTGTGTGTATGTGGGGGGGGGGAGCTAAACCTGCGCCCATCCACCACTTCCCCCAGCCTACCACCTGCTTGACTGCTGCCCCATCCGTTTCTCATGTACTCAAATGGATGCAGTGATCTAGACACGTGTTGGAACATTCAGAAGACAAAGGGCAAATCAGTTAAAAGGGCAAGTTGTTGGCTTGTGGACATTTAGCCAGTCACATTAGAACAGGTTTCATATGTTTTCCAGTCCAGTCTTAGATCAATGCTCAGTGTGAGAATATGAATGTCAAAATATCTCTTTGTTATTTGCTACGGAGTGTCAACTCCAAGGGAACCTGCTTCCAGTCCTGGCCCCTTAGCAGTGCACCTGCATGATGCCCTTGTTTCAAACCTGTGTAAAACATCTTGGTTGTACACCAAATGTCATGTGTGGGGAGGCCCTTCGCCTGCCTTTGTCAGTGAATTCTGGCAAAGTGGCTTCTGGATCAGATACCTGGGGCCTTTGTAGTCCTTTTGTCATGCACAGCGTTACTTTAAACAAATCCAACCGCTCTCCTGCAGCTCCAGTAGACTGGCACTAGATTGTCTCCTAATACACAGTGACCAGTTGTTAGAGGCAGATAATTAGTCTGTAATTATTGCAAGTTTTACTTTTTCTTTAAATGACTTTGCCACCTACATTCCCTGAAACTTCTACATCTTGCAATTAGCCTGTTCTAATCTTTTCTACCTCCTCCTCCACCTTTTCTCTGCCAGGATGTGGGAAATCAGTCCTGCCCTTAGGGAAATGATTCTCCTGTCAACCTTAAAGAACAGAAGAGTAATTGACTGCTAGAGAGCAATTGACTGGGGACTCACAATAGGGGATGGACGTTGCCAACCTGCCCTGCTTGTGGACCTCAGGGAAGCATCCAGTCAGCCATTGTTAGGAAGGAGAATGCAGAGCTAGACTCATTGTTCCTCCAGCCTGACCTGGCAGTTCTTGTGTTCACAGATAGAAGCTGATTGCTCTTTCTGTAGGAAATTCCCTTTGGTTCTCTTAGGAAGTCCTCCCTGTGAATCTTAGACCATTTCACACATCACACAGCAACAAAACTTGGTGACTAATCAACAGGGGAGTTGCAGTCAATGCAGACCCTCTGGCCAGTGTCCCTTCATGAGACCCCTCTTTCCAAACACCTCTTTGTTCAACTGACCTTTCATTAAGACAGACATTTCAAAAATCTTAGCTAGACACCTAAACATCACACTGTGTGCAGCAGCCCTTTTTTTTTAGTGGCTCTTGCTTCCTTTGCTTTTGTAATGTGGGTGTAAAGTGTATCTCGTTCAGAACAGGCCTGCAAATGTCTCTCTTTTGTTTTCTCTTCTAGGTTTTAGCAGAAAGCAGCCCTAGTTTCAAAGGAGGGCCACTCTGACGAGAGAACAGAGGGTAGTGGAGCAATTGCCCACCCATTGTTCCCACAATCACTACTTCCACTGTGTACTTCTTGACTTGCAGTGGGGAGATGATGGGGGTCTGATTTGACCCTGAGCCTCCAGTTGCTCCTCCCAATGTAGATGTTTCAAAAACATTTAAGGACCAAACTAAATGTGCACAAAGTCCCAGATGAAGGGGTAGTCCCCCCCCAACAAATAGCAAGAAGGGGGACTGTGAAAAGTGAAACCATGATAGGGGTAGGGGACTTTTGTCCTAGTCATGGTTTTGGTCCTAATTGCAGCCCCCCATTCATTTTTAAGGGAAAACAACAACCTTAATCTAAAGTTTCCTCCACATGGTTGGCTTGACAGGTGAATCATGCTCTTTGTGGACCATTTTAACTCCATCCTCCTTGGCGGAGGTTCCCTGCTTTCTGCAACCCCCTGCATATCGAAATACGACTCTGTTGCTGAGCCTTTCCTCCGTTTCCCTGTCCAGATGGCTTCTTTCCACCTGTTTGCAGCGCACTGCATTATGCTCTTGTTTTGATTTCCTGGCATTGTTGCCTGTTGTGCAGCCCACCTGGTACAGCTGCTTGTTAGAGTTCTCCTGCCTGCCTCGGCAGCTGATTAGAATTCTCTGCCTCATGATACGTGACCGCTTCTCTTGTCCCACCAGGCCAGCCTTTAAAATATGTTTGCCTCGGATGGAGTGAAAGACTAATCCCCTCCAGATACAAGATCCTAGTAATGCCTCGGTTGGATTATGTTCTATATATTCTGTACCAACCATCTAAATAGCAGGAGATGACAGATGCAATGGTATAGAGGAGGTGGAAGCTGCTTAAATAAGAGACTGGAAACAAAGGTGCACATAATTCATCTCTACATGTTGTGTTTGCATGCAGGAACAATGAATTAACTGTGCGCTAACTACTGTACTTATGTACAACCCAACCGCCAGTCCCTTAGATCAGGGGATCGGTGCTTAGATCCTTGACAGGGACCTGTATAGGACTGTTAAATAAACCTGCTAGTTACCATACCAGTGTTTGTGTGAAAATCTAAATAAAAGTCAAAGTTCAATAGACAGAACCTGTGAGTGGAACAATATCCATTTATTCTTCTGGTATCACTCTGGGACAAGCCTGGGGTGTTAATGAGCCTTAGTTATAAACTGTCCTGTATGTGGTGGGGTGCGAGAGTGAACCTGAAGCGTATATGCCTTCCACCGTGCATAGCCTCTTCACTGTGGAACGGGACCTATGTTCCTAGATGCCTGTGGAAATGGGCCCCATTGCTGCAACAGTCATTTCATGGCAGAACTATGACATGAGTGGGGCCTGCTATGGAGGTGTTGACTTGCTTATGTTCTGGTGAAGATGCTGTGGATGGTCGTGAGGATGCTGCATACACGACCCACATGGTTGGGTGCAGTAGAAATTGGACCCAAGACTGTTTTTCACAGGCAACACAAAATTCATGATTTTGTTTGGTCATGTCTGTGTGGTGACATCTCACAACATCTGCGTTACAAACATTCACACTAAAGTTTTCCCACTCCCAATAGCCCTTGTTTATAGAAGCCACACTTCCCCACAGAAATGGTGGGAATGCACCTATTCAGTGCTGTGACCATTGATGTGTCCAAAACAGCATATTCACCATGGATGCAAATGTAAATTCCTATACAGTGGGCCCTTTTCTTTCTGTGGATTTGGGACCCGCGGATTTGACTCACCGCGGGTCCATGTAAAAAAAAACCTGTAAAAAAAAGCTCCAAAATTTGCATTTTTACCTTTGAGAAGTCAAGCTGCTGCATTTTTTTCAAACCTCCACAAGGCTTCAGCAGCCTTAACGATGCGCTTCTAGGTCGCACGAAGGCTCTTCCCCCTTCCCAACTTTGCCTTGCCCCAGAATGCACCCCGGCAGCCTACCAGGGGGTAAGTACAAAATATTTTTACTTACCTCCTGCTGGCTGTCCGATCGCCCCCTCCCCCGAGATGCATTGGCGCCAATCTTGGGGAATAGGATTGGCCAGTTTGGTGCCTAGACCAGCAATTCTTTATGTTGTTGTTTTGTGCACCGCTATTCCAGTTTGCTTGTTCTTTGCAGATGCCCACATTGTCTTATATTACAGCCTCCCCTGTGGGAGGCCACTTGAACGTAATAATGTTGACAAAACTTGTAATTACCTGCTTCATTCTATGAATTTACCCAGCTCGTTATGCTCAGATGCAGTACGAATTCATTATTGTTACTTTCAAAAGTTCAGACTCCTCACATATGCGGAGAATGCTTTTCAACTTGTATCTACTTGCGAGACCAAGTCCTGGGTGCTAATCATGCTCCCATGTTGCTGAGCTTCTGAAAGAGATTTCTAAGGCTGCACCTTGCATTGAGCACGAAGGGTGTTGAGAAGTGTGTGTTGTTTTACTGTAAATTAAAGGAGTCCTGAAAATGTAAGTTAGGGGCATGACTAGCAGAGCCTGGAATAAAAGCCTTTCTTTATACTATAGTTTGCTTGGGTTGGGTGGCTTCGCTGATTCTTTTTCCACCAAGTCTCAAGACCATCACTAGGCTTGTTCAGTGATCCCAGGAGCTTTGGACATCTCTCCAGAGGTGTGTGCTCAGCTCTTTTTGAGCTGAGATCAGTGTCTAGGACTTCGCTTAAATGGAATTTTAAGAAAATCTAAAATAGCACACCCAACATCACAGGTCAGTTTGAATCTCTTGGAAAAACCTGACGTGTGTGTGTGTGTATGTGTGTGTGTGTGTGTGTGTGTGTGGGTGGGTGGGTGGGTGGGTGTGGGTGTGTTTCATCAGTTCTCTGAAAATACTTGTAAGTGGTGACCTGAACTAAGCTGTGGGGAGTTTGTTCTGAATTTCTTCTTCTGCATTCAGGCTGCTGAATTAATACTCTGCTTCTTCTGCACTCTGTTGCAGCTGCTCTGAAGTCTTGGAGTGACAGACAAATAGAAGTGTTGCTAGGTAACAGGTGGGCATTGCCAGTTTTACACTTGCTTTGCATCACTGAAGCATTCGTCAATTAAGTCTCTAATTTTAAGGGTTGGTTTGGTTATAATACACCCTTGCCCTTGCTACATTGGTTGGGGAGTATAATGATTTCTTTCTCAAGGCTGAGCTTCCCTGTGTCAGCCACTATGGGTAACACACAGAGGCTGAGCCCAATCATGATACCACATAATCATCCCTTTAGAATGAGGAACCGCTTTAATGAACATTCACAAAGAATATCACTCGAAGTCTAGAGCATACTTAATAACAGGTATCATGACCTTTTTATAGATTATGGCATTAATTAGGTGGAATTCTTTTGTTCATCGAGATTTTATACTACATTAAGGTTTCCGTTTGTTCCAGTGGGAAACCTGAAAATTTATATCACTATCTAGCTGCTGAGAGTTTTGAGATTGGAATGAGCAATAACCATGACCCTCTTCATCCTTCTTTCATAGCCTTTCTCCAATGTAGTGCTATCCAAATGTTTGTTTCCATGAAAAGTGTCCATGTGCATACTGTACACGTTCTAAGGACTGGTGGGGAAGGGATCAATGACACAATAGCAAGTGTCCTTGTACATCTGCTGTGTGACCAGATTTAGAATACAGTGCAGTGTACTTAGAATACAGTACAGATGTCCCCCGCTTAACGACGGGGATACGTTCTGGAAAACCCATCATATAGTGAAACCATCATTAAGCGAGTCCTCAATGTAACACAGTGGAGTTGTAATAGGGAATGCATGGCAAACACAGTGTACATTATGAGTGTAACACAAAGCACAACAAGATTTCTACCTGTCAATGGAGGTAGAAACACACACACAAACACAGAGAGTTAAAGACGATGTTTTTTTGTTTTTTGTTTTGCATTTGAAATACAGCACTGTAGCTTTAATTCTTTGGTTACACTTTGGGAACCGTCATATATGTGGATCATCATTAAGCGGTCCGTCATTAAGGGGGACACACACCTGTATAGTCTTGGTCACTCATTTCAAAAAGGAGATGATAAGGTGGATAATGTGTGGGAAAAGTGCAGTTGAGAAGACCTGAGCAGGGACGTGTGGTGTGGGGGCAAGAGGTGAGGCATCCCCGCCCCTCCTACTCTACCAAAAATTGCCGCAGCCGAGCTTTGAAGTGCGCTTGCACACCGCCCGCTGCAGTCGAGGTAGCGGGCAGTGCATCAAGCACACTTCCAAGCTCGGCTGCAGCGATTTTTGGTAGAGTAGGAAGGGGCGGGTTGCGGAGGCACCGCATATCCCTGGACCCAAGTTCACATCTCTACCCAGCCATCAAGCTTACTGGGTGATCCTGGGCGATGCCTCCCCTAATCTTTTTCACCAGGCTGTTGTGACAGTAAAATGAGGGGAAGGACACTGTGTAGGAAAGGCAGGATAAAAAATGTCAGAAATACAGAGTTATTCAAAAAGGGTGGCGCAAAAGTAAACTCGATGTATTCTTAAATAAACTGACATACCACAACCGTCATGACATGAAAAGACAGAAAAAGTGTCCAAGTTTCACATGCAGAGTACAAATATTTGATGTGGGCACTTGCGTAGCTACAATAGGGGAAGGGGGGGAGCAAACAGCTACAGTCGCTTTGCAACTGTCACCTTGGGCATTTGCCCCCCCCTTGCCCCATTGTAGCTACGCAAGTGCCCACATCAAATATTTGTACTCTGCATGTGAAACTTGGACACTTTTTCTATCTTTTCATGTCATGACGGTTGTGGTATGTCAGTTCATCTAAGAATAAATCAGCTGTACTTTTGCGCCATCCTTTTGGAATAACCCTGTAAATAGGATCTTGGAATATAGGCACTGGGGACAAACCAAAGGGAGGGATGTCACAAATATGCCCCACTTGTGAGTTCCTAGCAGCACCTGCCTGGCCAGCGTGGGAGACAGAATTGCAACATTAAATGGCCAATACTGGTGGCTGCAGGCAAGTCATGTCCTTTGTGTCATAACTGTATTGACAGTTGGTGAAACATGGACTGGAAACACAGATCTGAACCTCCCATCTGTCTGTCTGACCATCACTGCTATAGATATTGACATGTGATTTTATATGTAAAAGACTTGTGCTCTGCCGCTAGATCCGTTTGTCTTTTTTACAGCTCTGGAATGCAGGAGAGCTCTTTTAAAAATATAATGTTGCATTTTAATTCTTGCAAATTGCTTGCCAATTTAATACCGGCAACATCTAAACAGTAAGTAATTGCTTATGATAATGAGCGCAAACTAATTTACTGGAATATGTTAGTATTCACAATGCACTTTTAAACTGTTGGCTGTTCCAAAAATACAGCTCGCTGGTTTAACTTCAGCCTTTGTGTGTGTGTGTGTGTGTGTGTGTGTGTGTGTGTGTGTGTGTGTGTGTGTGTGTGTGTGTGTGTGTGTGTGTGGGATGTCATTGTTGCTACAAATGCCGAAAAAAAAACCTTCAAAAAGCTAGCTTCTAACTTTACAGTCATCTCCCCAAAAACAGAATCTGTGTGAACAGAGACTTCTTCATCTTCTGAGAATTGAGCAGCAACAGCAGAAATAACAATCACAAAAGTGGTTTAAATAATTCAGCTTTTACTGATTGATGTTTCGGAGATAAACATTTATGCCATGATAGAGTGCTGTTGTTCCCATATGGACGGTAAAGATTAATTTAAACAAATTTTAAAGCTAAGCAGTGCAGTCATTTATAGATTTCCAAGCCCTTTTTTTTTTCCAGTGGCCTTCATTCTGGAAGTGATTATATCTCCACTGCGTCAGTCAACTGACTGTGGATTGCTGCTGTTCCATTTTATCGTATTAAAACAAGGAGAGAGTTGAATAGATAAAAAGCTACTTGAGATTTCATTGCTTCCAGCAATGATTTCAGACTGTTTACCAAATGGTCCACACTAGACTCATTTTGCTTTGGCTTGGAATCCACCTCCCCCCCCCCCTTGTAACCTCTATTCTGAAGGAGAAACCAACTGGAACCTTTGTCGTTCATCACTGATCTAGCAACCCTTCTTCAGGGCTTCCCTACTAAACTAGTTGGGGATCCTGCCTTGTCATTTAGGTGACTCCTGCACTTGCAGCTCTAAAGTTCAGCATCTCGCTGGGCATGATTTCCTGACAGCAAAGTTCCTCTGCCTCAGATTGGTTGAGGAAAGAGGTTTACTCCTCACCCATTTCCTTCTCCTCCAAACGGATTGTCTCAGCCATGTCTGCCAGCCGCAGCCCAGCTGCCAATCAAATCTCCTCATTGGCTCTCTCCCTCTGTTTAAATGGAGCACAACAAGCTGCTCATGCTCATAAAGCCCAACCCACAAAACATCTGGGTCCTGGTTGGAGTCAAGTCATCCTTGTCTTCATGCCGATCACCTCATTGCCTGGCTTCATGCAGTCCCAGCCTGTTGTCAGCTTCAGAGCGCAATCCTATGCAACAATCCGGCGGTGGAGCAAGTGCTCCACCTCCAGAAGCCATTGCAAACGTGCTGTAAAGCACGTTTGCGATGACCGGAGAGTAAGGGCGGACAGGACAGAGGCCGGCCGGCCTAACTCTGCTGCCAGATCGCCCATACAGCCGCCGGAGGAGGTAAGCGATCCCCCGGCAGGGGCGGTCCGGGCGGTGAGGGAGGCCAGGAGTTGGTGGATCTGGCCGAGGGGACAGGGATGTCGGCTACCATATCCACGTCCCGTTCCCAGGCTGGATCCACCATTACACAGCCTCCTCGGACTTGCGCCAGCTCAAGAGCTGGCGGAAACCCAAGGAGACCCATTGGGGCCTCCCCGCATTACATAGGGGAAAGGGGATGAACGTCCCCTTCCCCCAAGGTGATCGAGTAGACTCTGGGAAACAGGGATAAGATCCGGCGGGTGGCCTGGGCCTCCGTCCGGATAGTTAGGCAGGATTGGGCTGCCTGTGTCTCTTCTGCAGGGCCTTGGGTTTCTCATGATCCTCTGGGAGCCCCAGAACCACAGGAGCCAGAATCTACAAGGGAGCCACCATAGCCACCATTGCAGGATTGAGACTGGGATCTTGGACACAAATGATTGCTTGTGATCGGAAGGAAGCAATTCTGCCACAACACCTTCAGCAGAGAACCAAGGAAGCAGCATCATGAGTCGTCGTTCCTTGTCATAAAGGATGAGGATCATGGCCACATATGCTTATGTATAACTGCCAAATTTATCTCCCCCCAAATGTTCTAATCTTATTGACATCATTTTAGTCATTTTTCCTAGAAATTGCTGTGGGTATTTCTACTGAATGTAAAGGGGAGTCTTTCCAACCAAATATCGGTACAAAGAACTGATCTACATGAAAACGTGACCCATAGTATCATCAACAAAAATGGCACCTAAATTTTGCTTAAATTTGCTTTAGGCAAAATGCAGTGACCACTTAGAGATGTACAAATTGCTGCTACTTCCCACTACATTTTACAACTCTTATCTAAGCCAGTTTTATTCCCCAGGAGGTATTTTTGCTGGAGCAAGATCTTCTGTGAAATCTGGTGGCAATTCTATTTATGCAGTAAGATAATGGCCATCTGGCGACTATGAACGATCTAGGTCATTACCTATCTCTCTTTGGCAGCCATTGTTGCACAGTCTGGATAAAGTGGGCCAGATTTTTTTGTGGATCAACTGTCACTTACTAGTCATAACTCAGATTTTGGGGGGGGAAAGATTCCATTTACATGAAACATGTTCTCCTGACAAGCAACCATATTCTTTCTCTACTGTCCCTTTCCCCATACACATGTGGTAGTCAAAGCTTTTGTTGTTGTTTGGAGTGGGGAGGGAATGGTTGTGTCTGTTCCTCATTCATAGGCCAGAGATCAGTTGTACTCAAACCTAACTTGGACCAAGTAGGTTTGGACCCCAACATTTTCAGTTTTTATCCATGAGAGAGTAGTATGTTATGTGGTATTATTATAGAATCCTCCATAATATTAATTATAATTCGTATCATAATTTGAGGGGCAGATCACAGTTCACGGAAGGAAGACATGGCTTACTGATAAAGTGTGCACTTTGTACAGGGAAGGTCCTTGACTCCATCCCTGAGATTTTCAGCTGAAAAAAAAAAAGATGCAAGTGCCATACCACACAATACACAGGGGCAAACTATGCAATTTCATGGAAGCACACTCAACAAGGAGCGCCAAGAAATCATGGTTCCGTGGCAAGTGGAGGGGTCATATTTGGGGTCTGAAAGCACAGGGTGTAGCAATCTTGCTGAAGCTAAGCAGATCTGGATGCCTACATGAGGGACTGTCTGAGTATCTTGAGGATACTGCCTTGAGTGCCATGATGGCAGAAAAGTAGGATACTGTATCTGTTGCGGAAGCTCTCATGGCCAGCGATCAGCATGCAGTGTTTCACAATTACGGGTTCAGACGCCATGTAAAAATATATATACTCTTGAAGTCTTTAATTCCTTCAATTACCGCACCGCGGGTTTCCTTGTCGTAGGCAGCCACGGACGGACAAATTCATTAAAAAGTTCCAAGAAAGCACACACCTAACGTTTCGTTATGTGATTTTTTCCTATGATTAGGTTCCGAGTTGTATACGAAACGAAACGTTAGGTGTGTGCTTTCTTGGAACTTTTTAATGAATTTGTCCGTCCGTGGCTGCCTACGACAAGGAAACCCGCGGTGCGGTAATTGAAGGAATTAAAGACTTCAAGAGTATATATTTTTTACATGGCGTCTGAACCCGTAATTGTGAAACACTGCAGGATACTGTATGTCCGTGATATTTATTTGCACATATATGTTTCTCACTGTTCATGTTTCGGTCTATGCTTAAAACATAGCATGACCCTGGGCGAGGAAGTCCTCGATCTAAGAAATAGGAGAACTGCTGACAGTTGGAGCGGACAGGACAGGGCTAGGGACCCAATTCTACCGGGGCCTTGTGCTGCTGGAACTAGCATTCTGGCAGTGTGAGGTCCTTTAGGGCAGTGCAAAAGTCAGCTATATGAGCGAACTCAGGAAGATAGTGGAGGACAGGAAGGCCTGGCGGGATATGGTTCATGGGATCACGAAGGGTTGGACACGACTTAACGACTGAACAACAACAACAAAAAGTCAGGCTGCCATTGCGCACTTCTGGGCCTCTGATGCCCCCCCCACCATTGGATGTTCCATCAGCGCAGCTGCATTGGCGCCAATGGTGAGGGATGGGATTGGGCAGGAGGTAGATCAAATTATCTGAAAGCATGCAATGCGTATACCCTACATGGTGCCCTTCCTAACAAGTCTGTGATAGAATCAGCATTCTCTGTTTTCGTAGTGCGTTGCATGAGAGGCAACATTTATGCATGTCAGGCTGATGGATAAAATGTAGAGTACGTATATATCAATTTTAGCGATGATATAAAAAAAAATAGTGTGCTCATTTCAGCAAGAACTATTATGGGCTTCAGTGACTAGGCCAGCCCATGCTTGGTAATTACCAGGACTATGAAAAACAAATAGTTCAGAGCATAATACACTCATTTGTCACTTCTGATCTCCTTCCTTGGACTCTGGCAGTTAATGTGTCACTCAAAAAGAGTGGGATAAATCTTTTCCAAAGCAGAATGATAGCAATTACCATAATGACACAGCATGTCACTTTTTTGTGTGTATGCCAGGCTAGAATTTGGAGAGAGGGGGAAAAAGAGAAATCAGCGATCTGATATAAGGGGAAGAGGTGAACGAGAAGATCTCATGTCTCAGTTTAATGTTTTTGCTGATGGAGTTTCAAATGTCACCAAATCTGTTTTATCGGACCATGTTGAATTTATTTATTTATTTATTTATTTATTTATTATATGTCTGCCCTACTTTTTTTTTTTAAGAAAAATTCCTAAGGTAATTTATGTCAATCAAAAATGAAATGCAAATAAGAGACAGGCCTTACCCTTGGGTTTCCAAATTCAAAAACACGAGATGGATTCATGAGGAGAAGGGAATGCAGAGCAAACTCCATTGGTAAGAAAGATGTTTTTCAATGCCGGAACCAAGTGGTGAGTTGTAAATGGAGATTTATATCCACTTGGGTACAGGTTGGTCACACCTTGCTGGTGGCCTTGCGTGGAAAGACCTGGCTCAATTGCCTGCTGGGCGTTCGGTTGATGGCAGAGACCAGAATGAATGCCCAACTTCTGTTTTTCTACCTAGTGGCTAGGGCCATGCGAGTCTTACCCCTCCTGAGAGAGAAGGTACACAGCCTCATAGCGGTTCTTTTTCCTGTGGCCAGACTGTTCTCCCCCTCACTTCTGCAACCCCATGAGCTGGAACTCATAAGCTAGTGGTTTTCAGATTGTGTTTCTAGGATCTTGGGGTTTCTTAGAAGCTTCTCTGTGTGAGAAGGTCAGTAATGATCAACATGGTGCCAGAATGACAGCTTGCTCATAATCTTCCTCTGCAGTGCACAACCACAGAGAGTATTTCGTGTATTCTAGGGCTCCCTCTCTTTTGATGGGGAGACCTGGAATGGCCTGACATGAATTGCATATGCCCTAGAAAATGTCCCTGAATCCTCTACAATTTGCAGGCGCTGTTCAGTGGACAATCAGTGTGGAAAGAAGTTAAACACTTCAGAAGATGCCATCCTAAGTGAATGTCTCCTGCCCCCCTCCCGAACTGTAGCTTGGTGTCATCATTGGGAAGAGTACATTGTTCAGGCATTCCAACTGCTGCTAATTTTGGGCCCAATCTGGCAATTTTGGTATTAAGCCTCCCAATTTCTTAACACGAAATATTCAACGCTGAATTTGTTCGAACTGCTGATGAAGACACATTAGTGCTCTGAATTTAAAGGCTCTGTTTCCTCAGTTATTACTCTGCAAATCAAATGAATTTTGCACTAGTGAACGTGGTTGTATGGAAAGTGCTTATTTAAGAGAGGTGATATAATCTTACCTGACAGCAATTAAAAGAATTCAGCTGTTTGCCCTGACAGCTAATGGAGTTGGCGAAGCAAGTGCTATTGCAGTGTGTGTGTGTGTGTGTGTGTGTGTGTGTGTGTGTGTGTGTGTGTGTGTGTGTGTGTGAAATATTGCATCTTGTCATTTTGCTGAATGTGGGCTTTGTACTCTCTATGGACATCATTGTTAGCATAGCTCTGAAATAAAAATATGGTGGGTTTTTTTTGGGGGGGGCACTATAAGTATTTGTTTCCTGTGCACAAATGCACAATTTTGCACCAATGGAGACCTCCCAGTTTGCTAGGAGTTTCTTTAGCCCATTCATTTCATATTTCTTTTGGATGCTTGGATCAAAACTCATGGGTTTACCTCCACTTTTCCTTCTCCCACTGTGAGTGTAGTTATGTTCCACCTTTCTTCAATCATGAACCTTGAGACAGTTTACATGGGATTCCCAAGTGCTCATCCAGAACCTGGGACTACTGAACTCCATAGAAAGATCTTGGGGGGTGAGGCAATGCGAATTTTCTGTCTTTGATGATGTTGTTCGTTGAGGGCCATTCACTCATAGAAGTCATCACTAGCTACATTGGTCATCAAGTGATGAGTCTCCATGTATGAACCAGCCATGCATCAGCATGATGCATGTTTGCCAAATCATTAGGGGTATACAGATATAATTTTCTATGTGTATGCCTAACAGATATAATGTGTGGATTGGCCTTGTGTAGGGAGAAGTCTGAGTAAGCCTATTGTCGCATGCCAGGTTCTCTGTGATGGATAGAAAACAAGTGCTTGTTCTCAACCATCATTCTTCACACATCTTACTAGGACAGCTTGAAAGTTCCTTGCAGTACAGTTCTTTGGCTGGCAACAGACCCTGGTTTTGCCAGGTGTTTCCTGTGGAGTTTCCAGGCTCCCCGAGGTGGGACTGCTGAGCCATTTCAAGTAGACTACCAACAGATGGTGTAGTCATTTGTTTGCTATCAGACTTGGTAGAATTTGAACTGGGTTCCTGGCTCTCTTTCTGTTGCTTGCCCCTTTGGCTGTGCCGACCAGCTCCTTAGCTATATTCCTTGAGCATCTGGTCCAATTAATAAGTCATGAAGAATGAATCGGTAGGCAATATCAGTCCTCCAGTCCCCCACGTATAACTCTCATTTATATTAATAGGCAATTCAGTCAATACACAATTGTGTAAGTCCCTTAATTTCTAAGGCAAGAAACAAATTAGACAATTGCTAATGTAATATTTGAATTTCATTTGTGAGTATTACATAATATTGTTTCATATATATATATATATATATATATATATATATATATATATATATATATATATATATATATATATATATATATATATATATATATATATAGTGTATGAATAGCATGAATATTGTAGTTCTTACCCCAGTAAAATTTCCTCCTCCAAGAATGTTTTGCTTAACCAACAATACAGTGGGAAGGTTGTAGGAGGGATTAAATCTTCCCTTATTTATAGATGCTTGACTTTTAATTTCCATCCGATGCCTTGGCAAGCAGCCAGAGAAAGACACGTTGTATCCTTGTTACCTTTAATAGAATTATAAATGGAGTGGATTTTTTTAAAATTATGTTGTCTGCTGTGTGGCATTTTACAGCAGCTTTAAGATTTTGGTGAAAGATAAAGACATCATTTTTTTTTTCATATCTTCCTTGAGATTATATATAGAAAGACATTGCTTGGTTTTACCATTTTGTACAGAAAAAAATCCAGTGCTGGAATCAGTCCAATACAGGTTGAGCATCCCTAATCTGGAAGTCCAAAATGCTCCAAAATCCAAAAACTTTTAGAGCGCTAACATGAGGTTCAAAATGGTGGTGTATTGTTTTGGGATGTTGTAGTGGTTTGGGATGGTGATTTGGGATGGTGTAGTGGTTTGGGAGTCGGACTTAGACCTGGAAGATCCAGGTTCAAATCCCCGCTCAGCCATGAAGCTTCCTGGGTGACCTTGGGCCAGTCACTATCTCTCAGCCCCACCTACCTCACAGGGTTGTTGTGAGGACAAAAAAGGAGGGGAGGAAATATGTACACCACTCTGAGCTCCTTGGAGGAAGGGTGGTATAAAAATGTGAAAAATAAATAAAATAAATAAAAGCACTCCAGCCAGCCTCTTCTCTGTGCGGCCTTGGAGATGCCAACAGGTCTTCATTCAGATCTGTGGAAAGGCCGCGACCAGGATCCAGAAGCTTCCTTCCCCGCCGCTTACTGCTGCATTCAGGGTTGGCGCAGCGCTTGTATTCTGCAAAATGGTGGTCCAGCACCCAGCTAGCCTGGCAGGAAAGCAGTGACTGGGCACAGAGGAGCAGGGCAAGGAACAGGAGCATGAATGACAGATGGCGCCATCACCATGCCACAGCCATTTTCCTGAGCAAGACTGCCGGCCTGGCTGGCTGTAACAGGGAGGGGGAAGCAGAGTGGAGCGGAGCAGACATTCAGTATATGTAAATATCCCAAAATCCGAAAAAGTCCAAAATCCGAAGCATGTTGGTTCCAAGCATTTTGGATACGGGATACACGAACTGTATTGGAAAAATAGATTTGTGCTGTTCATTTGTTTTCCCCCATACCTTCAGGGAACCTATGATGGGGAAATGATATCCCATGCATCAACCATATGCCCTTTGGTCCACACATTGGATGTTAGTGAGAAGGCTCTTTACACATTTGGAAACTGTGGTCACCCTTGCCAGGGAGTGTAATCAGAGCACACACCCCACTGTTGCTTCTGTTTCCCTCTCATGTGTTCCCTGAATGTGTGTGGGTGCGGATGGAATGAGTGAACGGCCCCATTATCATAGGTTGTTGTATTGGTCCAGATGGTGATCTAAAGACACCCGATGCTCTACGGATGAAGCTCAACAGGTCTGTCCTCAGTAACCTTTCCTGAGTAACTAGGGTTGAAATCCTGCACACACTTTCCTGGGACTTGAACACAGTGGGACTTGCTTCTATGTATCCTATGCATAGGATTGTGCAGTATGGATGCTAATGGAATTTGCTGTGATCTCAGAGGGAAGGGAGGTCTATTCATGTAATGAATACAATAATGCACAATACTTGTGCATAGTCATTTTTGCTTCTTTGTTTGTAAACAGTTTGCAAAATGTGAGCAGGGCTATGCTAGTGATGATCAGATGCCTTTGAGTGCTCGTAAGTGCTGAAACACAACCATCATCGGTATGTTTAAAATGTTTGTAAGTATTTTCGACTTGGTTCTCAGATTGCTATAAACATGCACAAAGTTTTGTTTCAGAAAAGTGAGGTGCCACTTCCAGAGAACCATAATGCTTAAATCAGTGTTTCTCAGACTGCTCTTTAGGTGTGGACATAAGTGAGGCCACAGAGCATGCATATTCACCACAGGAGCAGCCACTGTTCAGTACATCACCCATTACATTCAGTGGAGCAAATCAGTGTCTCAGGCTGCAATCCTATGCACACCCTTCTCAGGGAGCAAGTCCTACTGAATACAATTGGACTTACTTCTAACTCAGTGATGGCCAACCTTTCAACATGAATGCTGGCCCTTTAAATGGCTGTATAGGTGAATGCATTTCAGCAGGTGCAGCTGCTTTAAGGTCGTGGTACACTATCAACGTTCGCGCTCCGTCTGCGTCTGACGCAGCCGGAGCGCAGCCAAACGGGCAAAAGTCGAGGCGAGGTCGACTTGCCCTGCGGGGACGTCGACTGCCGACGGGCCAAGGCCGGCTGCCGATGGCAGGCTCTATTTGACGTGCGTGCCCATGCTGTGCCACACGTTGGCCGCACGTTGGCTGCACGCGAACAGTGTAGCTCGGGCTTTAGCAGCACCATCAGCACTTGCAGCTGCCAAGATTCTGTCTTCTACACAACTCTTAAGAACACAGAAGCCCTAATAGTGAATGGTTGGCCACCCCTGTTCTAACTGGACATGCCTAGGATTGTGCTGTCAGACCACATCAAAAGTCTCTGAAGGTCACAGTTGATATACACGTAGTTTACTATAGGATGTCATACGATGTGGTCATTGGCTTAGATAGATTTAAAATGGAGTTAGGCAGATTCTTGGAGGGTAGGTCTAACTACGGCTATTAGCCATGAGAGCTAAATGGAACCTTCATGTCTCAAAACCTGATGCCTCTGAATACCAGATGCTGGTGGGGAGGGCAAATATCTGATTGCATATCCCGCTTGTACATTTCCTGAAGGTATCTGGATTGCTACTGTACAAAACAGGGTACTAGAACAGATGGAGCCTTGATCAGAAAAAAAAAATCACCGTTCTTTTGAGAACTGATGGACTTGTAGGGTAATCCTATGCATGTTTACTCAGTCATGAGTAAACACAGTACTGTGTATAAAAATGGCAGCCTAGGTTTGGTTGTGATTATAGTAAGGTGGAGCAAACTGGGTTCCCCCCCCCATTTTATGCGTATGCTGATGTCAGATAAGACAGTCGTTGGCAGGTTTAAGTTGGTTCTTCTACTTGTGTGCATCTGCAAGGGTGCGAAGTCTTAACATCTTTGGCAAAGTCTAACTTGTGTTCTCTTTAGTTTGAAGCATTAAGATTTAATTGGACGTATCATGTGGCTCCACCCAGATGGCTTTCACTGTGCTGTTGCTTGCTGTGTTGACATCTTCTCGGTATTCAATCCCATCCTCGCTCAAGACTAATAACGTACACTAACAATGTTAAAAGAATCATAAGCATGATCATGGCAGCAGTTGCAGCAGCAGCAGCAGCAGCACATACTATAGGCCAGGGGTGGCCAACCTCCCACCATTAGTGCCTCTGCGTTCTTAAGAGTTGTATAGAAAACAGTATCATGGCAGTCGCCATTGCTGATGGTGCTGCTAAAGCAGCTGCACCTGCTGAAATGCCCTCACCTAGACAACCATGAAAGGGCCAGGAGCATTTGTGTTGAAAGGTTGGCCACCCCTGCCATAGGCCCTTCTAGTCTGTCTGACTGGAGAGCCTACAGCCAGAGAGAAGCCTGCACCTCAGATTTTCTGGAGCTCTGTGGTGGAGCACAGGTTTTGCACTCCAAAAGCTCCAAGTTAGGCTTACCAGATCTCCAACCGGGACAGAGTGCTAGACCTTTAGGAGAAGGAATGTGGGCAGGTGTAGCTTGTTAAACCTTAGAGCACAATCCTAGGCATGTCTACTCAGAAGCAAGCTCCATTGTGTTCAGTGGGGCTTGCTTCTGAGTAGACATGCCTAGGATTGTGCTCTAACAAGCTACACCTGCCCACATCCCTTCTCCTAAAGACGGTTCGGTGCCCTTGAAGATGGTTCGGAAGCTGCAATTAGTGCAGAATGCGGCGGCCCGGGTGGTCACTGGAGCTAGGCAGTTTGGCTCTGTTGAACCGCTGCTTCAGCGGCTGCACTGGCTGCCCATTCGTTTCCGGACCCAATTCAAGGTGCTGGTAATGACCTTTAAAGCCCTTCACGGTTCGGGTCCAGGATATCTGAGGGACCGCCTTCTTCCATACATTCCGGCCCGTTCTCTTAGGTCATCTGAGGGTCACTCTCCTGTGAGTCACTCTCCTGTGAGTACCACCTCTATCGCAAGTTAGGGGAGTGGCAACACGTGGGCGAGCCTTCTCTGCTGTGGCGCCACAACTGTGGAACTCCCTGCCAGGGGATCTGAGAACCACCCCCTCCCTCATGACTTTTTGGCGAGGGCTCAAAACGTTTTTGTTTCATCTAGCGTTTGGGTGATGGGTTGTGGTCTGCCTCCTGTGTCTCAAGATGCTCTGCCAAGTTGCTTCTCTGCTCCATACTGTCACCCCCCCCTAGTGGATTTTATTGTTTTTAAAGTTGTTTATGTATGGTTATGTATTGTCTAAATTTATTTGATGTATTATTTTAAATTATGTATTTTAATCTTGTTGTAAGCCACCTTGGGCATTTGCCTACGGCATAGGAAAAGGCAGGGTATAATTTTTTAAAATAAATAAATAAAATAAAGGTCTAGCACTCTGTCCTGGTTGGAGATCTGGTAAGCCTACTCCAAGTTCAATCTTGAGTGAAATGTTTCTCAGGTAGCAGCCTGGGAAAGGAAATTGTATGGAAACCTAGACAGTTCAGGTTCTCAACAGGCCTGGAACAAAACTTGGACCAACTAGGTTTGTTTATAATCTTTGTGGGCCAGTTGCCAAAAAGGAAAAGCCAGCGGTTTGGGCTAGTTGCCAGAATATTCCTAGTAAGGCCATAAGTAAGGGTGGTTTTTTTTTCTTACTGTGCATCCGTGAGTTGAATGTTTAATCCATCTGTGTTGCAGTAGCTTGCCAGATTAGTGAGAGCAGTGTCACATAGCCACTTCTGTGAGCCAAGGCAAGCAGAGTAGCCAGCGTTCAGAAGAGGGAGATGGTGGCGTGGCAGCTGTCGATAACAGTAACAGCGGTACACAGAAAATGTTTGCTTGAGTATGATGAGGTCCCTTGGACTCCATTTCATGCCCCATCCCTGGTTCAGCTGTCGGAAAGCAACTCCTAGAGAGTTGCTGCCCATCAGAAATAGGTGATACTAGGCTAGATGAACCAAAATGCAACCCAGCTGGAGAGCTACTGCCATTCAGAATAGGCGATATTGGACTAGGAGGACAAATAACCTGCCTTGTCATAGAGCAACTTTTGTTTGAGAGGGTCTTGTGAAGATGAATGAGAAAAGAACTGTAAAGTCCTTTGCACTTAAGATCCTTTCAATGACGATGCATGCCGGGAGTCAGTATTTGCACAGGAACAAATCTCTTAGTTATGTCAGGAGTAAGTTTCTGTCCTTGGATTGCAGCCAGGCCGTTACAAAGGGGATATCAGTATTCTAAAGAACGTTTAAGAACAGAACAAGTAGGGTTTGAAAGATGGAGATGGTTGAAAACTTCTATCTATCGCCAGGATGGGGTTGTCCAAAGGTGTGCAGGTTTGGGGGCTGAGCCTTGAACCTTATTGGGAAAATGTTTTTTTTGTTCCTGTCCTTAGAATCCCTGCCGTCCATACAGTTGAGCTCAGCTCTGGGTGGTTATTCATTGAGGTCCCCTGGTAAATTAACATCTTTGATGCTTGTTGCTGCCAAGAGTACCATGCAAGATCTTGGAAATCGTGCAAACCCCCAGTGGGAAAAGCCTAGATTGTCAAGCGTCAGGAGCTATTAGTGAGAGATAAGGTCTCTCGTCAATTAAGGCTCCCGTTGCATCAAGCCAAGCCAGACGAATTCTTCCTCAGATGCCTCCCTGGCTGTCCTTTACTAAAATGTGGCTCCCCTTGGGTTAATAAGCCACCAAAATAGAAATTGACTGTACAGCTACCATGAAGTGTGTTTGTATGTCAACTCTAAACTTAATCGTGCTAGTCCTTTAGTCCTTTAGCCTTTATTTTTAAGCATTGTGAGGAGCATTTTGTTTTTCTGCATTTTGGAGTGGGGGCCTTTTATGGTATAAGGCAGTGTTTCCCAAACTTTTTCGACCTGGGGCTCCCTTGGCCATTGGCGACCACTGGCCGTGACTCCCCTTTACATTATGTTGATGCCTGCCAATTGGCATTGCACTGTTTTCCGAGAGGACTCCGTGGCACTCCGCGGCTCTCCTGGCTGGTATCCGTGGCTCCCCTGGGAGCCATGCCTCCCTGTTTGGGAACCACTGGTATAAGGGGACCATTTTCAGCTGGGGAAGCCCATGGCATTTTGTTGCTTGAAATGGAGCACCAAATGGTATCCCCTCCGTTTTTTCTTTATTTTCTATTAAAAACACACTCAATTCCTTCCTTCTTTCCAGTGTCTCCCTCTTTCATCATTGTCTGTTAGGGAGGGAAGGGAAAATCAAAGTAGTGCCATTTTGCTTCACGTTTCCTTCCTCTGTAAGCCACAAGAGGAGGGGATTGGGTGGGCTGCCCTCAGGCAGTGGCCTGCTTCACCCTGCTCCATGGTAGGGTCAACTCTGGGTAGCTGACTGCAAGCTTTCAAATTTGTTGGGGAAGGGAACTGTATTTTAATTCTTTTTCTAAACATCCTAATACATCATTCTGTCTATGCAGGTGTCCCCCGTTTAACGACGGGGATACGTTCTGGAAAACCCGTCATATAGTGAAACCGTCATTAAGCGAGTCCTCAATGTAACACAGTGGAGTTGTAATAGGGAATGAATGGCAAACACAGTGTACATTATGAGTGTAACACAAAGGACAACAAGATTTCTACCTGTCAATGGAGGTAGAAACACACACACAAACACAGAGAGTTAAAGACATTTTTTTTTGCATTTAAAATACAGCTTTAATTCTTTGTTTACACTTTGGGAACCTCCGTCATATATGCGGATCGTCATTAAGCGATCCGTCATTAAGGGAGGGGACACCTGTATCTCTCTCTAGGTACACATTTATATGTTGTGCTGTATACTGTACGTGCTTATAGGTGTCTGTACATGCAGAAATGGAAGCAGTAACAGATTTTACTTTTTTGGGTTCCAAGATCACTGCAGACGGAGACAGCAGCCATGAAATTAAAAGACGCTTACTCCTTGGAAGGAAAGCTATGGCAAATTTAGATAGCATAATAAAAAGCAGAGATATCACCATGTCAACAAAAGTTCGTATAGTCAGGGCCATGGTGTTCCCAGTAGCAATGTATGGTTGCGAGAGTTGGACCATAAGGAATGCTGAGCGCCGAAGAATAGATGCTTTCGAACTGTGGTGCTGGAGAAGACTCCTGAGAGTCCCTTGAACTGCTAGGAGATCAAATCATTCAATTCTAAACGAAATCAAGTCTGACTGTTCCCTGGAAGGACAGGTACTAAAGCTGAAACTCAAATATTTTGGCCACCTAATGCGAAGAGAGGACTCTCTGGAGAAGACTCTGATGCTGGGAAAGATTGAAGGCAAAAGGAGAAGGGGAAGGCAAAGGATGAGATGGTTAGACAGCATCACCGATGCAACGAACATGAAAATGAGCGAACTCAGGAAGATAGTGGAGGACTGGAAGGCCTGGCGGGATATGGTTCATGGGATCACGAAGGGTCGGACACGACTTAACGACTGAACAACAACAACATGCATACATGTTTGATAGACATACATGAATTCTAAAAGGGAATCAGGACTGGCACGTTCAAAATGGTACATATTGTGGCTCCAATCCTGTACACATTCTTGGGAGTAAGCCCCATTGAACACAATAGAGCTTACTTCTGAGCAGACACACATAGGCTTGCTCTGTGTGCATAGCACTATACAGTGGTGTAGCTAGACTGGAGCGGAGGCAAGTAGTTCTGCAAGACTCCGTTACACCGGAGTCAGCGGCCCCTCCCCCTTGCTGTTGGAGCCATTCTGGCGGCAATGGCAACATGCAGGACACTCCCCTATCGCTGCCGGAATGGCTCCAACAGCAAAGGGGAGGGGCCGCTGACTTCGGTGTAACGGAGTCTTGCAGAACTACTTGCCTCCGCTCCAGTCTAGTTTCACCTCTGGCACTGTATGTGGGTTGAACATGATGTAGAAGGGACACAGTGGCGTTCCTGGAGGGGGTTAGGCACCATAAGGCGTGCAAAGTGCTGCACCACGCCTTTCAAACCAGTGTAATGTGCCCCTCCCAATTGCTGCAGGAACGCCGCTGCATGCACATAGCCTGTTCTCTCTCTCTCTCTCTCTCTCTCTCTCTCTCTCTCTCTCTCTCTCTCTCTCTCAGTCCACTTGACCATTCATTGTTTGCACCTCAAGGAGCCTTATGGTCAGGGCTCATCATTTTCCAGTGCTGAGCAACAATTGGTAGCTTAAGAGGTGCAAGACATGCAAAACTACATGCAGTATATGGTGTTGAGCTACCGGCTTCTTTGCAGAACTGTTATTAAGATGACTAGAATTGACTGAGGACGGTTGACTTGACCTGAATACAGAGCAAAGCTCTAGTATCTTTTACCAGGTGCACAGAAGAGATGCTTATGGCCAGGGAAGCTTTTCTTATCCTAGCAACACAGTGATGCAACATACTGTACTTGCCCAAATCCTCTTTTCTGAGAATTATTCTAACCACTTGGGTATTTAACCTTTGCCCCTTGTGCCAGGGATCTCCAAAGCTCCTGTAAGCCCCAGGGAAGCTTGTTGCCAACGAGGGCTGTCCTGCCAGGGCTGATAGCAACTTCAGGGCATTAATTTCATTGGGACCACAGCAGGAGAGGAAAGGGTTACCTATTCCCTCCCTATACACTACGGTCCTGTTCCTGATCACCTCCCCTCAGGGCTGCTATTTTCTGTATTGGCACCAGGTTACTGGGGGTTTTGGGGTAAAGTCCTGCACTGTTTAGACTTCTGCTCTACGTGGGCTTTCAGCCAGTGCCAGATCTGACCAACCTCCAATGCCACCCCTCAGTGGCGTCGCTCTAGGTGGGGCGTAAAGCTAAGTTCTGCAGCGTTCCGCCCCACCATTACTCTCCGGCACGAGGTGCCCCGCCCCCTCGTTGGCGGAGCCTGTTGGTGGATCGAAGGCGAATCGAAGGCAACGCGCAGGACAGTCCCTGTGTGTTGCCTTTTCTCCACTGATGGGCTCTGATGATGAGGGGGTGGGGCACCTCGTGCCGGAGAGTAACGGTGGGGCGGAACGCTGCAGAACTTAGCTTTACGCCCCACCTAGAGCGACACCACTGCCACCCCTGGTTATTTTTAATTTTTTTTAAAGGTGGAAGGAGAAATGACACATTTGGCTTCTTGTGTGATTTGACTCGATGCAAGTCTAGCAGAGTAGGTCTACTCTGATAGGCAGCATCTTAGGCCCCCGATTCTTCTCAGCACTGCTGCTTGAGACCTCTTCAGCTGGGCATTCAGGTCAAGGGTGGGTCGGGATCTGAGGCAGTTTGGGCTGAACGCAAGCTGGAGGGAGGCAGACAGTCTGAACTCTAGAAGTCCTGCAATGTAGAAGGAGGACTAGACTGATTTCCCCCCAGGAAGACGTAGACGGAGAGAAGTAGCAACATATGTGAGCCTTTGGATCCCTCTGCAGCACCACTTTGGTCCTCTAGTGTCTCCTGAAGTCCCAGACAGGAAGGTCATCATCGGCTGGTGTGGCAAACTTCCCTCATCAGACCCAGTAGCAGAGGGAGCAGCAAACTAGTTTGTGGTCCACCCAAACCCCTTGGTGCTGGGTAATGGTGGTAATTGAATGTGGGACGCTTGCAAACAAAGTACTGTATAAATATGTCCTACTTTTGAGATATTGCCCCCCCCACCCCAGCCTCCTAGTTCTGTCAGAGCATGCATAGGATTGGGCCCTAAGTCTTCCCCCCTCTAGGTTGTTGCTCTGCAGATCGAAATTGACAGCAAGCCTCACGTTTTATTAGAACAATTGCTCAGGTTCTTCAAAGGCTTTAATAGTTAATGGGGAGGGCTGGACGATAAACGCCGATCGGTCCCCGAGTAATGAATTTTACATTATTATATTTGCCTTTCCTGAAATATAAACACTAAGGGGCCTGTTCTCAACTGGCTTATAGCCTATTTTTGCATAATTAACATGGGAAGCTCGAAGAATAGCAGCGTTGTGGATTAGACAAAGGCAGGTCTAGTGTTCATCAGGGCAGATTAATTAGCCTGTTATCTGAATCTCAGCTGGTGTTCTGACCACACAAGGGATGGGCAGGGCAGCAAAAGTGCACAGCTAGAGTTAAAGCTCCATGGAACAGAAAAAAAAAGTAAAGCACCTCATTTCTATGGTATGGTCTCTCAAAATGCACTGCTGCTTTAGTGACTGTGGATTGATTTTGCTTGAGATCAACCATAGTATGATGCTGCTTGGTTCAATGAAAGGGTCGCCTGTTGGCTAACTACATGAATTATGAGCCAGGAAATCTCCGGTTCAACCCTTGGCTCTGCCAGGAAAACGCCCCGGCCCCCAGCCTGCTCCAGACTTCCATCATCGCTTCGCGCTCTCGCCACGAGCATGGCTCCATTGCTCGCTAGCAAGAATGTGAGGCGCCTAGATCCAGAGTGGTGGGCCACCAAGGAGAAGCGGTCTGGACACGGACTTTTTGCAAAAGCCAGGAAGTTCAGGGGTAATGTGATCACATCACTCCTAAACTTCCGGGTTGCCGGCTCAGGTCTGCACCGGGTGCCACTCACCCCAGAAACACCCTTGCATACCATGTGTGTTCAGTAAGTACAGCGCATGGAAGAGGGTGAAGGGTAAAGAACTGCAGGGCAGAGATCTGGAGCAAATTCCACATTCCGTCTTCGAACCCAGTTATCATCTCCCTTCATATTTACATATGCTGTATGAAATAGGCTTTGTGGGGTAGCTCCACCTTGGCCTAATTTTAAGGTGAATCTGGCCACACAGAATTGCTCATTACATGTGAATGCATCTTTTGGTGCTTGGGGTGTTTATGGAGACATTTCCTCATCCTTCGAATGTAAAAGAGGCTGACAAGTTTGCTTGCAAAATTTGCGCACTGGCAATTTGCCATCCAGAGGCAGGTCAAGAGACGTGTAGTTCAGTCAAACCAGATTACTGAAGTCACATTTATTACTCCTTTCTAGGGCCTGGAGTTTTAAATAAGGGAAGGGGGGAAAATACAGGCACCGTAAAAGCACAGGCTACTAAACGGGTTATATGAAGCTGCCTGGCTGCAACGTTAATTAGTTGAATTGGTAGTGCTGTGTGCAGAGGAATGCCCAAAATGGAGGCCAAGGACGTGTCGCTCATTTATTCTGACACTTCAGACAAAGAGCTCATGGTGCTCAGGAGGGAGGCGTACCCACATGGCAGCCCATATTTATATCTCCAGGCTCTTTCACCCACTGTCCTCAGTTGACTTGTCTAGACAAAATATATTAGCCACGGTTATAAATATGTAATGCGGCATTTCTTGAACAACAGTTGGCATATGGTATAGTAAAGGGTTGTAAAAACCTCACCACCTGAATTTTCCTCATTGCATGTTCTTTGTTAAAAAAAAAGAGTCTCTCTCTCTCTCTCTCTCTCTCTCTCTCTCTCTCTCTCTCTCTCTCTCTCTCTCTCTCTCTCTGTAACTCTATTTTGAATGCATATTCCTACATGACTTATTCAGATGTGTTCTGAATTCATTACCTGAATGTTAAATTGAGAGCCAGTGGGGATGTAGTGCTGTAGTGCTTAGGGGGCTGGATCAGGACTGGGAAAACCCAAGGCCAAGTTCTCCCTCACTTCTGAAGTTCACTGAATGACCCTGGGCTAGTCACTCCCCCTTTGCTTAATCTACCGCACAAGGTGGTTGTGAAGATAAAATGTAGGTGGGCGTGCAAACAACCATGTATACCACCCCGATTCCCTTGGAGGATGGACTATAGATACCAAACCAAATAAATAAATAAATATTACTTTCCTTTGAAAAGTGTATACCCTTGTAAGTGCCAGTCTTTCTCACTGCTAGATGACATTCAGAGGCGTCATCGGGGGGTGGGGGTGGGGGGCGGGCCCCGGGTGCTGGGGATGTAGAAGGTGAAATCCCTTGAAAGAATCTTGGGTAATAAGGCTGGGGGAGATCTGAGACCATGGGGGTGCCAATCTTAAGTACACACTACTAGGCTTTGGGTTGTGTAAATTGTGTGTGGGGTTGCTAGCCAACCGTTATTTTCTACCCAGAGCCACTTTGGGTGCCCATTTGGGAGAAAAGCAGGGTACAAGTTGAATAAATAAATAAAGAAATTCTGCCCAGTTGTCAAGTCTAACCCCATTATGATACTGCGACATGATGTATTTGCATGTATCAAAACACAGATATCCGTTTCATCAGAATGAATGAAGTTATGTATCATTAATTCAGGCTGTATCTAGATTAATAGACATATGCAATACATTTACCGGTAAATTTTAATCTGTGATTAATTCTATGCCTTTCAACAACTTTCTTCTCTTGGACTTTTAAAATTGATATTTTCTTCCAGTAAATATATACCATTTTTTTATAAAAAGCTCAGATGTTGTACAAATTTCCATTTGCTGGTACAAAACCCAAACTATGGGATCCTCCTGAGTCTTCAGAGGGCAAAATGGCTCGCAAACAGTTTTGCAAGCTAGACCAATGAAACTCTCTGGCCACATGGTTTGGAAAAGCTACTGTGGAGTGTAATGATGAATTGCATGATGAAACTCGATTTGGGGCATGTAAGTTCCTTTCTTCGTGGCCCTCAGAACAGGAAGGATTGATTTTGCTTCTTTGTCCAGCAGCCTGCATGATACAACTAGTATGATTCGATTCATTTAATGCCAGCACAAACAAACATGACTTTATCCCGAATGCCCAGTGAGAACACTCATAATTTGGCAAGACAATGCAGATCTAATTTACATGGATTATCAACAGAGTTTGTTAACACTTCTGTGAGCCCCAAAAGTCCTATTAAAACACTTTAAAACATCTGTTCAAAAGAGAATAAAAAAATCTACTGTGTTCCAGTTATAAACACTTTCTAACTTGGAACTGATCTTGATCACAAACTTTAGCAATTCTTCCCATATTCTTCTGAGATGCTAATTCTACATGTGCTTTAAACTCAGTGGGCCTTACATCTGAGAAAATATACATAGGATCAGGCTATAAAGCACACCAAGTATTTGCTTAACAACAGCTCTTCAACCAGCTGCTGTGCAACCTTTGCATTCTTAATTTTTTTTTAAAAAAAAAACCTTAATGATCTTCCAAAATACTGTCACCATTTCAGAATGTTTGCTCTACTCTTCTAAAGTTTCAACTACTAGTCTGAAATTGGAGCCACTTCAAAGAGAGGGAGAAAAGTATCCAACCCAAGATTTATGTTCCTCACTCCTTCCCCCCCCCTTTTCTCTTCTCTTCTTTAGGAGAAATGCATTTTGCCTTTTGAAATCTCCTCTCTCTCTCTCTCTCTCTCTCTCTCTCTCTCTCTCTCTCTCTCTCTCTCTCTCTCTCTCTCTGGTATTCTATTTATTTTATTTATTTGCAGTATTTATATCTTGCTTTTCTTAACCCTACCTAAGAATAGTTTAAAAACCTAATAATATAAAATACACCCATGGCTAGCGGGCTGGTGTGCATGGCTTGGTGGATCACAAGTTGTGCAGCCCTGAACAAGAATGATGTGCAATGCTGCTCCCCTAGATGAAGAACTGGGTTGTGGTATCTTCTTCACATAGGGCCTGATTTTGGGAAAGGAGGTGGACAGTATCAGCTGTTCAGGATTTGAGGTTTATGGATCATGCAAGTTTGAAGAACAGCTTGCAGCAGTGAAATAAGTGCATTCTCAGTGGATCTTACTGCATATCAGAGGCACTTGCTTAAAACATGTCCGTGCTTGATTGGATGTGTTGTGAGTGAATGCTTTGTTTTCCAACTCAAGGGCCACAAAAGTCTCTGCGATACTGAAAGTCAAATGACGCTTGTGAGATGTGGGGGTTCTGTTATGGCGTCCGCTTACCATTCTTCTGTCGTTACATTCATATACATTCCTCAGTTTTTACCATTTCAAATGAGCACATTAAGGGTGGGATGGTGGATTTCTTGCTTTCGGCACCTGCCCATCCTTGACACAAGCGATGATGATGATGATGATGATGATGATGATGATGATGCATGGTGTGTCACAAAGTGCATGAGGACAGATAGCTGCCTTGAGAAGCATATAGTCTAAAATTCACTAAAGGGGCAACAATGGAGGAAAAGGCGGGAAAAGTTGGCTGCGATGAACCAGGGAAGAACATTTATTTCAGTTTCATAGTCTTGGTTATGCAATAGAATAGAATTTGCTCCAAAACTTTCGAGAAAAGGTGGGTTTGGGGAAGGATTTCAAGCAAGTAGGAAGTGAGACATCATGGAGGTATCTGAAGAGGTAGATCTACGGTAGGCACTAGGAGCAGCAAGAGAAAAATGGTGGTGCTATTTGAGAAAGATAGTTTGGGACAGCTGAAAGTATTGAAGGTCCCAGGTAGGGAATGTTTCAAGACACGAGAGAGGAATGAAAAGGTGGAACAAGGACATGGAAAGCTTTCAAGATAAGGATGAGGAACCTCAGCTGCTGGATTCTGGAAGGGACAGGGTTCCAGTGTAGAGATTAAGGAGGGCTATTCTGTGACAATGGTGTTTCTGGGAAGGTGCAAAAGCCTAGACTGCCATGACTAAAGTGCTTCTTAAGGCCAATTATATTGCTATTGTAGAGTATACAAGACTTTTCTTTTAAGGGTTACACGAGTACGAAATAGCTAATTAATGTTCTCTTTCTCTTGCAGCGGGAACAACATATATATTTAGCAAAGGTGGTGGACAGATCACATATACATGGCCTCCCAACGATCGGCCCAGCACGCGAGCAGATAGACTGGCAATAGGGTTTAGCACAGTTCAGAAAGAAGCTGTCTTGGTGCGAGTGGATAGCTCTACTGGGCTCGGTGATTATTTAGAGCTGCACATCGTAAGTACCATCAGCAAAATGTAACGTTCCTGTTTATATGTGTGTTTCGATTTCTGCTTTTGCTGTGGCTATTACAATAAGGTTCTTTCCTGAACTTGATTTCCTGCCGTTGAGTAACATTTTTTCAGAAGCAGTTAAGTGAGTTATAAATTTCAATCCAATTTTCAGAAGAGATTTTGGCATTGAGAGACTAATCCTATTGGTGAACAGCAAAATGTAGGATTTTAGACCTGGCGACTTCTGTGGGATTTAAGAAGACTGCAGATTGGATTCTGAATTATTTTTTGCAAAATGGGGCTTCTGTCTCAGCAATTGCAGTTCATTTGTGAGAACTGAATGAGGTAACGGGCTATATACTAAGTTGCAAAGACGATACTGTGATTCAGATTCAGACATGCTCAGAATATTTGAATCAATCTTTAATTTGGTGTGTGTGTTTTCCAACTAAAAGTCTCGCAACCTGTTATGGGCAGTACCCCCTCACAAGTCCACTCTACAAATAATCTGGAGTAACTGGATTATTTTCAAGATGTCTTAAGGCCACAGACATCACCCAAGGACTTAGACGCTTCCATGCATGTGTGGTGCATCCCTGATATTTGGGTATCATGGATGGGAACTACAGCCCCCATAATGCTTATCTGCTCTGGACCCACTTCATATGCGTGGAACAGTCCAGGGATGGAGGTTGTGTTGATGCCTTCAGCCTTTCCTGGAGCCTTTCCTAGTAAGTTATTTTAAGCGGGATGGAGGACATCGTAACATGAATACCACAGCAGGTACGTGGCATGCAAGAGCTTGCAGGCCTCTAAGGGGTAATTTCAGGAAGGACCATCTGAATCCAATCCGGGATAGATCCATGAGGAACAAACATCCAAAATTCAGTGTCCAAATCACCTCTCATGGAATTGGCCACCATCTCTAATTGAAGCTATAGTAACATATTGCAGTTTATTTGGAAGGAGATATTAGTACTAGCAGATTTGCAAAGGAATCTGTCAGAGGAATGGTAATGATCCCATTTGGCCATGTGCATTGTTAATCCTGATGAGAGCGGACCGATCCCCACCATTAATGTGCACTGATAAATCTTCAGCAAAAAACATAGCTGTCACTCTGGAAAGTCTAGCAGGGTAATTTCAAGTTGCCTTAGAGCAAATAAGTAGCAATCACCGTGGAAAGTGTCTGGATTTTTATGGCATCATAAATAAATGATCAGTTGAGATAAACTTAACTAGGGCAGCCAAGAATTTTCGCAGTTTAGATTAATCTCAACTTTGTTAATATATTAGGTTTGCGTTTGATTTAACAACCGTGCTACTTTGCTGAAGAAGGAATAGTTCCTCTCACAAGAAATTACTTATTGATCTATTAGCAATTTACTCTTTTACCCTCGGAAAACACTCTACGGCGATTATTCCCAAACCACATAATGCTATTCTGGTGAAATATGGGGCCTGCCCTTTTGTATTTAAATTTGTCTTCCTAGCTTCTCTGATACCCTTGGCATTCACACCAACTTCTTCGCCTGCAGCGCCACTGGAATGCCAGCAAGGTCGTTTCCCGTGCTTGGCATTGCCAGTTGAAGGAGCAGCTACCACAAGGTGGCAGGCGTTTGCTTGAACTTGCTTCACCTCCTAGAATGTGGGAAAGGTTTCTCCTTGGAACCCATAACTTGAATTTTAGTGTTCTTAGGGCCCAATGCTGTCCTTGTGGGATGCTGGCGTACTGCGAGGTCCGCCGTCATGGCTGCCTCTCCACGGGTCTGTGCAGCACTCCCACCAGTGCAAAGGCTGCAAGGTCATGTGCCTCTGGCAGTGCAGCACAGATTCTGCTGCCAGAAGGGTTCTGCCGACGGGGGGCAGGGATCGAGACGGGGCAGATCACAGCGGCACTGGCATCTGCCATACCCCCCGTCCCAAGCCTGACACGCCCCACACAGGCTCCTCAGAGCTATGCCAGCAAAAGAGCTGACGTAGATCTGAGGAGTTCCATCAGGAAGCATGTGGCGGCTGGGAAGGTAAGTCAAGTTTTTCTTTTCTTCCTTCTCCCGGCTGGTCTGGTCCCTGATCAGCTCTGAGGCTGCACTGGCAGCCCTGTATCATGCACAGCAACAGGGGGTAGGGTTGGGCCATGACAAGCCTCTGAACCTCGGGGTCACAACGTCCCTTCTTAGATGCCAGTGTAACACATGTTCCAAGAGCAAAATGGATCCATGTGAGGCTTCCTTCCCTGGAGTCAAAGCTTCGTTGCTAGTATCTTGTTCAGTGGCGTCGCTGTAGGTGGGGCGGAGCTCTAAGTTCCGCCCCGCTCTGAACCCTTCCTTACACCCCGGCACAAGGCAGGCCCCGCCCCCTCGCCGTCGGAGCCATTCAGTGGGGCAAAGGCAACACGCAGGGAGCCTCCTGCCCGTTGCTTTCGCCGCACGGAATGGCTCCGACGGTGAGGGGGCGGGGCCACCTCGTTCCGGGGAGTAAGGAAGGGTTCAGAGCGGGGTGGAACTTAGAGCTCCGCCCCACCTACAGCGACGCCACTGGTCTTGTTCTCTGAGTGGCAGCAGCAGCTCCCCACGGTATTGGTCAGATGCTTTCCTACCATCTTGCTATCCACATGGCTCTATTGTTAACTAGAGACGCTATGGACTGAGCACGTGCCCCACCGCCGAGCGATGCCCCCTCCTGCATGTGGCGTAAACTCCCACAACTTACCTTCTGGTAACAGAGGACAAGTTTAATCAGAGAAATAAGACACAGGCTTGCTCTTCCCGTCTTAAGCATTTTACTTAAAGATTGATGTGATCCTCGCAGAAGTCTAAGCTGATGTCTTCTCCTGATGCAGAAAATTGCTACTTGACCATCTGTATCAGCCCTTAATGTTAGACCAGAAACACAATTTACTTGCAATGCAATAGTCCTCCCAGATTAAGCATTACTAATACAGGGGACATTTTCAAATACCCTGTAATTTGAGACTCTGGTAGGTGCCCAGCAGTTTTGATTCCAGCCGACCCTGTCACAGAATTGTCTCTCTGAGCAGCACTGTAATTGCTCTGAAATGTCTCGCATTTCACAGGAAGTGACATTAACATGGATGCAAAGCATGTGCCATTGAGCAGAGTCTCCCCTATGCTATGCATGATGTTCAGCCTCAGATTTGGAGGCTTGCAAACACAGACTCAGCAATGGGGCTATATGTAAATTGAACACATGGTGAACTTGCAGGCATACTTTGAATTGCTAGATTTACCAAGGGTTGTTTCTTTTGCTCATAATTTCACTTCGTATTTTGGGGTCAGAAGGGACAGAGAAGTAAACTTATGGACCATGCCCAGGAAGGAGAGAAGTGTGCACACATGATTTGTGGAGTCTTCAAATCTTTTATTGCTGTTAAGCACCTGGCTGGATAGGTGAGCCAGTTCTAAATGAAAAAAAAGGCCTTTCCTTTTGTCAGGCTGGAGGCTTGCAGAGGGTGGATGTAACACACACCCCCTGCCAGCACTTGCCTTTTCTGAACTGTCTTGGAAAAGGCTCACGAAAGCTGGAATTTTTCCCCCAAGGATTCTCTGAGAGAGCTCAGAAGAACATGTTCCAAGGCGAACTGGGGTGGTCTCACCACGACCACCGTTGCTGTTGTGTGCATCACAGGGAACAAGCTGGTACATGGATGGTGTAGCTGAATCAGGGGGAAAAAATAAGGGTGAACAGCCAGGGAACAGGCAAGTAGACCAGGCAGGATTCAGGGAGGGGCAGAACAAAGCAAGGCAAATTCCACCAAAGCAGGCATGGGCAGGTTGGAGATACAGGTTGACGTTTCCCTAGCTGGAGCTGTTGTCCAGCCTACCAGCTGTACAGGGGCTGCAGAAAGACAACAGCCAACTAGACTCATGGATTCAGGTGGTGTTGAATCCCAAGCAAGGCAGGACTGGGCTGAAGAGCGATTCTTGACAGGTTGTGGTTGGCCAGCCTAAACTGGAAGCTCTACATTGACACCTTGAGGAAAAAACAGCAATGTTCTCTAGGAATCCCAGGCATGTTGCTTCTCTTCTAGCCTAGGGACGATTCTTCTGCTGTTGGATAGAAGTGACAAAGGGGTCATATTTCTTTAGCAGGGAGGGGCTTATCCAGGGTGTTTGCCATCATGTATTTTAAGAATTCATTTGTTGAAAAAAAGACTTGGGGCGGGGGATTTCGAAAGCTATACATCCAATGCCAACGGCCAGGCATATATCCAATGCAGAGGTTTAAAATGGCAAATGATTCCAGCTTCTGAAATCCCTTCTTTCTTTGGATTTCTCCTCTGCCCATGATTTGCTTCTTTAAAAACAAACAAACACACAAACCAAAAGTGAGATTTTCAAATGACACAATAGATTCTCGGGGCACGCTAGAGTCTGGTTACTCCTTACTGATTTCCACCTCTCACAAGGTGAAATCACGATTTCATTTTCTTCTAAGATTTTCCACTATTGCCTGTGTAGACAAAGGCTCTTTACAACTTGAAACTGTACACTTTTTGCACGTTTTTTTTTTTTCTCTTCAAGAAGAAAACTGTTTCCTTATTTGTTTCCTTCTGCTGTGTAACGTCTGGTCATATTGGACCTTCACAAAGTATCACAGCACAGAGCCTTGTTGCATGAATAATGGCTGAACTGAGTATCTTGAAGTTGCGCCTCCACCAGGAAAAGCAGGGCTTGATTAGGGGCAGCCAAGGTGCACATAGGCCAAGAGGTTGTGCTTAATTAATCTGCATTTCTCCAGAGCTGCAATATAACCGCAGTCACAAATAAGGAAAATTCAATATGGTATTTGATTTTTTTTTTTTTAGTTTTCTTTTGCAGAGACAAATAAATAGCAAGGGGGAATGACAGAGATTAATGAGGGGGGTTAGGATGTCAAAACAGGTAACTGATTGGAGGATGGTTGAAGAGAAGCTGTTTTGTGAGTGTTGAAAAGCATGTTGATTGACCCAAGGGCGGACAAAGCTGGAGGGGAGGGAAAGGGGTGCGTGGCTGTGCCCCTCCACCGCCTGGCCCATTTGGCTGCTTTCCTAGGGGCAGGGGGATGGAGAGGCAGAGGCAGATAGTGCTCCCCCCCCTTTCTTCCTCCAGCAGTGGACACTGCTGCCTGGATCCTCTTCCCATTTGCTTTAAGCAAGTGGGAAGGGTTTGGAGGGTGAACTGGAGCTCCTCTATCTGCAGCAGGATTATCTGCACCTGGAGTGCGGGACCCATCACCTCCTGTTTCCACCCCCCCCCCCAAACATGTATAGTAGAGGGTAGATAGTGTGTAAATGCCATACTCCTTGGCCAGCCTGAGTCATAGAAAGGCAGGGAAGTATCTGAAAAGAAGGAAACAAGTAAAGTAAAATCCCAGTGGTATTTGTTCAAGGCCAAGGTGGAATTAAATTAAATCCAGCGACAGTGACCGCTTGTCTGTGCACAAGGCAGCACAATGTTAAAATCCAAATATCACAGTTCTATTAAGAATGGGGGAAAGGGTGGTTCGGCATCAGTGATTTAGCTGGAAGCAACAACTGAAGTGAGCATTAGTAATGCTTCCTCCGTGCCTCTGAGTCAGCACTAGGAAAAAAACGAACAACGCATCAGATTCTTAGGTGGGAGCATCAATTTCAAATAGTTGGACGCTAGTCGGAAGGTGTGGTGAT
This sequence comes from Plestiodon gilberti rubricaudatus, assembly GCA_026170595.1. NCBI lineage: Eukaryota > Metazoa > Chordata > Lepidosauria > Squamata > Scincidae > Plestiodon > Plestiodon gilberti. The sequence continues at coordinate 12,671,783 of JANXHW010000001.1, forward strand.
GTCCACTCGCTTAACTGCTTGAAAAGGGGACTAGACACATTTACAGAGGATGGGTAAGTCGCAGCTATTAGTCACTGTAGCCAACGGGCATCTGCATGACCAGGGAGAGTTTGCCACTTAATGCCAGTTGCTGGGGAACAACAGTGAGAGAGAGTGAGTGAGTGAGAGAGAGAGAGAGAGAGAGAGAGAGAGAGAGAGAGAGAGAGAGAGAGAGAGAGATGGCATCTTCTTACTTACCAGCAATCAGGCACCTGGCTGCCCACCATGGAAACCAGGAGGCTGGACTAGATGGCTCGCTATACTCTTAGCGTTGCGGACAAGACATTGCCATCTGCAAGGTCAGAGTGAATGTAGGGGTTTCTCCTCAACTGAAACTTTTGGGGAATGTTGAGGGAAGCAAGGAAAAAATAACAAGTTTCAATGAAAGTAGAAAAATGTTCTTAAGGGAGCTTTTTGCGTTTGTCTCTTAGGCACTAGCATAATGCAGCCTTAAGTTTAGGCTTGCACATCTTGAATGTTAGGATTTTAAATATTGCAAACCTCTTCCTGTTAGCAGTTTTTTTCCCCCTCTAATAATAAGGAATCAGGGAAAATGCAGTGAGCCTTTTGTGCTCAGCCTAGGTGCTCACAACCTGCCCACAGGTGCAGCTCTCTAGGCCCAGAAGGGCTGCTGATGGGGAAAGGCAATTGGCAGGAGATGCCTGAGTAGAACAGCCCACAAGGGAGACAATAGGTGACTGGAGCACTGGCATCACTGCAGGGGGGGCGGAGCTCTAAGTTCTGCCACGGTCAGATCCTCCGTTACACGGGAGCACGAAGCGCCCCCGCCCCCTCGCCTTTGGAGCCATTCAAGTCGGTGAAAGCAACTGCAGTGACGCCAGTGGACTGGAGCATATTCAGAGCATTTACGGTATGTAGCATTTTTGAAGGCACTAAACATCACACATATGTTATCTCGGTGATCTGCACAACAGCCCTGTAAAGTTGTCAAGTACCTCTATAGGGTGACTGACCTCCAAACTAAGTGTGATGTTAAGCATATCAGTGTAGGTAGCCCCATTTTTCCTTTAAAAAGCTGCAAGACCCCACCCACTCTCATCTCCTCCAGATAAGAACCACAATTGGGAGATAAATGTCTTAAATAAAATAGCTTGGCCCCAAGAGAGAGTGATTTGCCTGAGGCTACTGAAGGGTTGAGGTGGCATTTGAACCCATCAGCCCCTCATGGTACTTATCTGCATGTGTACTAGAGACACGACACATCCATCCTGGCTCAGAGATTTCACTTCTAGAGACTCTGGAAAGTGCTGAACTTGGCAGATGGACACTCTAGCTGCAGCTCACGTTAACACGTTTAACAAGGCAAAGGAGGGACAGGGGCATCCTGTAGCAACTGACTAGATATAAGAGGCTTTGAAACTAGACGGCTTTAAAACCTTCCCAATTTACGGAGGAGAGGTCTGACAGTGGCTATTAGCCCTGATGATGAAATAGAACCTCCATGGTCAGAAGCAGCATAAGAACCTAAGAAGAGCCTTGCTGGATCAGACCAAAGGCCCATCTAATCCAGCTTCCTGTATCTCACAGTGGCCCCACCAGATGCCTCCGAGAGCACGCAGCCAAAAAGATAACCTGTTTTCTGTTGTCACTCCCTTGCACCTGGCACAGAGAAAACCTACTTCTAAAGCCAGGAGGTTGCTTATGTTGTTGTTGTTGTTGTTCAGTCGTTAAGTCGTGTCCGACCCTTCGTGATCCCATGAACCATATCCCGCCAGGCCTTCCTATCCTCCACTATCTTCCTGAGTTCGCTCATTTTCATGTTCGTTGCATCGGTGATGCTGTCTAACCATCTCATCCTTGGCCTTCCCCTTCTCCTTTTGCCTTCAGTCTTTCCCAGCATCAGAGTCTTCTCCAGAGAGTCCTCTCTTCGCATTAGGTGGCCAAAATATTTGAGTTTCAGCCTTAGTACCTGTCCTTCCAGGGAACAGTCAGGGTTGATTTATAGCTTGTTTTTATGTACTTGTTTTAATGTAATCTTTTAAAACTATTTTTAGATACTGTTTTTATTAATTGTCGTTTGTTTTTAATGTTTTAAAATGTAACTATTTTATTTTTATTTTTGTATTGCACTGCATTATATATTTTTTTTGTTGTTGTAAGCCGCCTTGGGTCCCTTTGGGGAGAAAGGTGGGGTAAAAATACCATAAATAAATAAATAAACCTGTGATGGTCTTTCCCTCCATGAATCTATCCAAACCCCCTTTTAAAGGCATCTAGGCCAGGTGCCATCACCACATCCTGTGGCAAGGAGTTCCACAGATGGATGCTACTGAATAGCCGTCACTCTAGGCCTGTGATGGGTGTGCAAGAGGCACCCAGTTTGCCACTGCGGGAAACAGGATGCTGCAGTAGATGGAGCCTTTCAGCTGCTCCGGAAGGGCTGTGTGGGAAGTGGTGGAAGCTCCTGCCTTGATTTCCAAGCTCCATTTCTGGTATCTCCAGGTAGGGCTGGGAAAAGACCCCTTCCTGAATGCTGGGGAGCCTCTGCTGGTATGGACAACACTGAGCGAGGTGGACCCCTGGCCTGGCTCCGTTCAAGCCGCTGCTTCTGTTCTTCGGCATTAGCTGCCCTACGACAAGGTGCTGATGGAAATGTTTTTACCTCCAGCTTATTTCCTATTGATATTTCTCCTCTTCGGATTATGTCCATTCACATTCATTGCCAGGATTCTCACTTTCTGCCCACAACAATTAAAACGGGAGCGTGAGGGGGGAAGGGGGGCCACGGAAGAGGCTTAAGGAAGCACTCAGCCTCTTTGATAATGCCATGTCTGCTCCTATCACATTCACCCACGTATTTGATGGCAGAGCATATGCAACTTGCTGGAGCACCACATGCCATCTGGCAGCGGGGAGCCCCACTGGACAAGTGGCTTTTGTTTGATTTCCTTCCCTGTGGAACCTTTCCCAATTTCCTCTGCTTTTGTAGTGTTTTGATGTGTTCTGCAGCTCTGCAGAACAGAAGCAACAGGATTTGGTGTCATTTAATTTCAAAGAGGATTGTGTCTCTCTCCCCCCCTTTCCCACCTTCTTGATGCAAATTGCATATGATTGGGGATAAAGTTGCTGGAGAGAGAGAGAGAGAGAGAGAGAGAGAGAGAGAGAGAGAGAGAGAGAGAGAGAGAGGGCAGGTGGATGTATTGTTGTAACATAGGATAAACAGATCGCTTTAGAATGAGGAGGAGTGAAACTGGTTCCAATCGGGAAGGTTTTTGGTGGAGTACAGAATGACTGCATCCCACTTGGCTGAGAGTCTGGATGTTGCTGCCCTTTTGGCTGGCATGAGGTCTCTGAGCATGCAAGATGGATGGGGCTGTGCGCCATGCCCTCCAGCATTTCAGAAATGAAAACAGGAGCATGTTTGCATTGTTCTCACAGCCGGGGCAGTGTCAGAGGTTGGCCAGAACAGGCACGGACCAAAGGCCCATACCCCTCAGAGAACCCACCTGGCTGATCCACCTTCCTGGGCCTCCCAATACCAGACAACCACACCAGATACACACACACCCAAATCTGTTTGTGGTCCCTTCAAGGTTGCTGCTGCACACAAACATTTCAGGTGACCTCATTGTTGGGCCGACCCTGGTTGGAGCTTATGGCACTGCAGCTGGGTCCCATGCTATTTCTGGAGTGAGCCCTGAACCTGCCAGTGAGCTATAGATTCTGATTCTGTTCCGGAAAGGTTTCTGGCCTGGGTATTGGTTGGGAGCCAATCCCTCTCCATTTCTAATCTAGGTTTTTTTTTTAAAAAAATGATGTATTTGTTTAATGCCTGCCTGATCAGTGCAGCAGCACCACCAAAATATATATTAAAAAATCCCTGTCTGCCTCCAGGTAAGCCATCAGTTATGTTGCAACGTGAGGTTTTAATTGCCAAGGTTTTGTGTACATGTCTGCAAGTTGCTGTGCTCAACTAGCAATAACTCCTGTTCGGAGCAGTGTCTGGGGATTGCACAGTTGCTTGGTACTGCTAGATTTGCTCTCTCTGGATCAGTTCTTCAGAGCATTCAGTGTGCTATTTTCCAATGCTCTAATTGCTTATGTCTAGGAAAAAAAAACCTACCTGTTATACTCTTGCAGCCTAAAATAAAATGGCTGTACACTTAATGCAGTTTTTAAAAACCATGAAATGGAGTGAAGTTTGGAATGGGGCTTCGGAAAGGTACTGAAAAAGGAGTATGAAAAGAGTTCTTGCTTTCTTGCAATGAAATTTAAAAGCTTTTAGAGCAACTATTTTAAAAAAGGGCGGTCAGAGAACTCAATGCAGCAAAGGATTTTTGCATTTGGATTTATTGTGTGTTTGTGTATGTACTTCAAAATACATGCTTTTTTTTTTCAAACACACACACACAAATACACAAAACATGCAGGTAACCTGCAGATTATGCATTTGTATAGGATGCAAGTGATGTTTTTAACGATGTAAAGATCCTGTCATTTTTGTTCAGCCCAGTTTGCAAACAAAGCTAAAACGTTGACGCAGAAAGAGAGAAGGCAAGAGAAAAACAGAGGTTTTCATGCTTTTATATTACCTATTGATGGAATTATAGTCAAGGTTAGGATATTGTTCCGAGTCTAGCATGCCAGGTTAATGATGTCATTTTTAATGAGTGAATATCAGGCAGGGCAAAGCCCTCCGTCGCTGTATCTTTTTGTCATATAATTAGTGTTCCGGGCTTTGTAATGACCAATCTCAGAATCACTCGCTGTTACATGCTATGCAGAGTCTTTTAAAATAAACGCCTGCTCTAAATCGTATTGAAGTCGATGAAAAGAATCTAATTGCATAGAATCACTTAATTATTCCCTTTGACTTATCATATTCAGAAAGGCCTACGTCTCACTGGGGTGGAAACCTTGTGACTGGCTTGTACTGCAGGAGGGGACTCGCATGATTGAGTGAATTTCTGCAGAAAATCATTCCCCACAAATAGAAAACTAGCATTTCAGGGAGGAGGATAGGCTAGCACCTTTCTCTCTGGCATGGTAGCTTTCTCCCTGCAGTGATTTGTTTTGTTTTCTGGTAGAATACTTTCCACCAACTGCAGTACAAATCAGACACAGGTTTGCCCCATGAGTTTGTCTCAAGGATGGGCTGATCCTAAGAGGCATCATGAGAGAGAGAGAGCTTTCCATGCTTGGCTATAGAGTGATACCACACTTAGATGACAATTGTATTTTGCTAGTACGTCAGCATCGCAGCAAATCCATAAAGCGTAAGCAACAGTCTTGCATCCTTAATCATGAATGAATGTGAACCACAACCACTTGGGAAACACACACACACACACACACACACACACACACACACACACACACACACACACCCCAAATGGGTAAACAAATGGGTCCATTACTACTAAAAATGCCCCTCTCCTCTGCCACCCCCTCCCCCCCCCCCGGCTTCCATACAAAACCACTGACCAGGCAGGGCAGGTACCCAGCAGAAGGTAGGAGTCACCAGAGACAGGAGAACCCTTTCCAGCCTCTCCATAATTGAAAATGATGGTCAAATGATAGCATATTCAGGGCAGGGGCATCATTTCCTGCCACGGAGCTGGTGATTTGTTGTTTCCGGATTCAGTTGGGAGAAAATTTCAAAAACCCATAATCGGAAGAATCGCCTTCTCCCACATGAGCCTGCTTTGTCCCCTGAGGTCATCGGAAGTCAGGGTGGCGGCAACAAGGGGCTGGGCCTTCTCCATACTGGCGCCAGTATTACGGAACTCCTGCCCAGTCACATTGAGAACGACACCTCACTTTCCAGCGGAGCAGAATTCACATGGTGGGTTTTAGCTTTTGGTTTGTATATTGCTGCCCTTGCTGTTTTTAGATGCTTTTATCATCTTTATGTGCCGCTGCATTTTACGTTGTTTTAGGCCCTTCTACTGAATATGTTTTTATGTGTTTTTGTTTATATTAATGCTTTACACTGACTTCTGTTTTGCCTTTTACTGATTTTACTGTTTAATCTTTGTATTTTAGTGTAAGATGCCCTGGGCACCGCATTGCCTGGGGTGGGGGAGGGCGGGGTATACATTTCAAAAGAAATAAATCCTGTGTCTAGTGAGCCATCTTCACTGCTAGTCATCCACTCTCAAAAGCTCATTGCTGGAGGAGGGAGTTTCTTGGAAAGGAAGGCTAGTCGTGGAGATAGGTGCTCATTCCATCTCTGTACGCGCTGTATACACACACGTCAGGTCAGACAGGTCTTGGCTGACTTATAATGGGTTGCATCTGGGGGAGTCTGTATTACCAGTGTGGTCCCATTCTTGGTAAAACGCTTCGCTGCAATCCCCTAATGTCCTAATATTGTACACAGAAAATACCACCAAAAAGGTGCTCTCTACTTTCCTGTGGGTTACAGTGGAAACACAGGAGACGTAGCAGATTTCCCTTTAAGCATTGTATTAAATACTTTTTTGAGGGGCAGTGGCAGTTTGTTCCTGGCTTACTAGTGTAAGTAATTCCTGGCCCCTGGTTTGGGGATGGCTGGCTGAAAGGGAGCAGGGCTGGCTAAATACGCAGGCCAACGCACATTTTGCGTTCTTACAAGTGAGACCTATTCTTGGGTATATTTGGGACGTCGAATCCAAAAATGGCATCGTTTTTGCCCTATTAGCTCTAGTTTTGAGGGTACGGCATCACCACTCCATAATGAGAGTCAAAAAGCTTCCTCATGAGGAAGCCATGGTGCTGACTTCCTTTCTGTCATATTTCCTCTTCTGCTCTGTTCCCCTTTGGAAGAGGAACAGTTAAGGCGATTGAATACAGTTAGCCTCCCTGTATCCGTGACTTCAGCATCCGCAGATTTGGCTCAATGAGGATGCTTCACGGATACCATGGCCTACCTAAAAAGGTTTTTAAAAGAAAAAAAGTTTTAAAGCGCTTTCCTTACCTTTCTGCTGCAGACTGCTGCATTCTCTTGCTTCTACAAGGTGCAGTTACACTCCGAAAGCCTCTTCTGGGTCGTGCAGCTCTGGGGCAATCCTGGGAAAGGGAGGGGCAGTTGTGCGACCCGGAAGAGGCTTCCAGAGTGCGATTTCACCTTGTAGAAGCAAGAAAATGCAGTGGAAAGGTAAGGAAAGCAGTTTTTAACCTTTTTTTTTCTTTTAAAAGATTGGCCTCGGTATCTGCGATAGTGAATGTCGCTATCCGCGGATTTCACAGCGCAATCCTGTGTAACTTTGCACCGGTGTAACAGCAGATGCACCGGTGTAACAGCAGATGCACTAGTGTAAGTGCACTTACACCGGCATAAGTTACACAGGATTGCGCTGTCAGTCAGTATCCGCAGGAATTCCGGAAACTGAAGCCCCATGGATACTGAGGGCCTACTGTAAATGGAAATGCCCCCCCCCCCCCGATCCGCTGCCCGAAGCAACCACCTCAGTTTGTCTCAAGGATGGGCGGATCCTGTGAGTTCGGCATCATGAGAGACAGCTGTCCAAGCCAGGATCCTTCTCGCTAGTCCTCCTCACAGATCCAGATAAGTTCTAAAGAAGGACTATATGAAGCTTGCTGTGGTGGTTCTCCTCCCTCCCTTGCATTGCTGTTTGCTACAGGAGACAGCTGCCTGGATGCTCTCAGTTCTTAAAAAAAAAAAAAACACAGCTATAGGGAGCCAATTAAGATTGCCTGAAGGACCAAACACAAATAAAAAATAAAAATAAAAATGCGAGTTTCTGACTGAAAGCAGCTCCTTTGGAACGTCTCCCAGGGTCAAAAGTAATAACCCTGTCATACTGCTAAGATTCCTGGTATTACACCTGTGTCGGGCAATAGTGAAGATTAATACGGTAATTAGAGATGCTGAACAACGCTTCTGATGTGAGACAGATAAAAGCGAGCGCAGCAGCACAGGCATAGAGGATTCATTATTCCTCTCCCTGGAGCAGGCCGGCTGCTATGGGTCATCTCCAGGCTTAGAGAGAAGGAGCTGGGGGGGGGGGATATTTGGGGACAGCAAATTGCTCCTAGTGGAAGTTCCCAACATGACAAGAAGCAGGTTTTTCTTCTTCTTTTTTGTTCTTATTTCCCAGGGTGCCTCTGCCCTGTGTTCATCACCTTCTCCTCTTCTATTTAACAAGGAGGATTTTCAAAAATTACTGCTAAGATTGAAGCATGTGCAGATAGCTGCAGCTTCCGCTTCTTACAATCCAGATGCATCACCCCTCTCTCCCCATTAATGATATCCTGTTTTCCCGAAAATAAGACCTCCCCCGAAAGTAAGACCTACCATCGTTTTTGCATGATTTTTGCGGGCACTCATCAATATACAGTAAGACCTCCCCGAAAGTAAGTCCTAGCTAGGATTATCAGCCAGACGGACGCAACCCCCCCCCCCCCGCGACCCCCTGTTACTTACTTTGACCAATTAAAGCTTCATTCTTTCCCAAGGGTGCAAGGCTCTGGAAGGCCTGCACCCAAGTCCTCCACCATAGAGACGAGGTGCTAGAAAGGCCAGCAAGGAGGCTGCAACCTTGCAGAGTCTCTCTAGCATGTCGTCTCCATGCTGGAGGACTCAAGTGCAGGCCTTCCAGACCTTGCAGAGCCTTGCACCCTCAGGAAAGAATGAAGCGTTAATTGGTCAAAGTAAGTGCGGGGTGGGGATCGCGCCACAGGTTGGGAAATAAGACCTTCCCTGAAAATAAGACCTACTGCATTTTTTGGAGCCAAAATTAATATAAGACACTGTCTTATTTTCGGGAAAACAGGGTATGCATAAGCTCATTGTTAAAATGCTGCAAAAAAAGAGCAGTTTTGGTGTAATTGTATGTACGCCTTTATCATGATTGCTTTTGTGTGGTGTTCTATCAATGCACGAGGTCTGAGGACTGTACCCTGTGGACCAATAGTGTACATTCCCTGCATGCCAGGTCTCTCTGCGCTCTCTCCCTAGTTATATCAGCCTGCAACCACAAGAGCCCTTCGTTCTCCTGCGGCATCCAGAGAGGTCAGCTGTTGCCTGCAAAGGCTCCTTTGCACCTGCAAAGTTCTTACCACTGCCAAGGGACTCACTGGGGAACGAGCCCCCACTCACTCCAGCATGGCCTGTTGAAGCTGACGACCGTTTCCCTGGTGTGGTGTAAGTCACGGGTTTCAGTGTAACAGCTCTAGCCAGCTTCATGAAAGCTGAAACCTGCATCAGATTTGATTAGAGATTTTATTAATTCTAGGAGGACTTATAAAGCTCAACTCAGGAAAGAAAAAATTGAACGTCAATGTTCCTTGTGGAGAGATTTTGAACAGGTGGCCGCAGATAAGAATTCTTCCGCTTTGTGCAAAATTGGTAGCCTGGGGACGTGATGAGGTTACAGTTAACATTGACGCCCTTCTGCATAATGAAACTTGGGCTGAACATTTTTTCCTCTTTGTACGGTGAATTCTTTGATGGGGATAGATATCAGTCTGTGGAGGGAAAGCTTTAGATCCTCCTCTTCCCATATGGCCCTTCTGTCACACCTATTTCTGCCACTTAGGCGTTCTTAGAAACAAATTGTCAAGGCTGATCTCTTCGTAACCAGGATCTCTTTCCTTGCCAACATGCGTACCTGTCGGAGGGTGGTGCAGCGCCGCAGCTACGGCGGAGCCTGAGGGGCACCTGCCCCGGGTGACGTTGACATCATCGTCACTCACTTCCGGGTTTGGAGCTCCAGAGGGGGCTCCACATACTTTCTTGCCCAATGCACATTTTCATCTCGTTTCGCCTCTGGGGTGGTGTCTTTAGACTGAGTCAGAAGTTGGGATTATTATTCCTGTCTCTTAATAGAAAGGCCCCAGCAAAGGTAGCACCAAAAACCAGGATAAAAGATTCAAAGATGACTTTGTTTCTAGTGAGCCTTTTATTGGAAAATAAACCATCTCTGCACCCTTTTTTTCCCTGGTTGCTTTGCTTCTAGGATTGCCTGATGAAAACTGTGACTCATTTAATTAGATGGCAGTCATAGGTGAAATGAAAGGCCAGGCGTCACCTCCAGAATTTATGCATTGTCAGATTCTGGGGGGGGGGGCTTGAATGAAGCCCCCTGCAGCTCAGGAACTGAGCCCCTGATTCTGGAACTGAGCCCCTGACACAGAGGAGCAGTCCTCTTCTGCTGCCTGCAGTAAAGCTTCCAGATCTTCCATGTTAGTGTGGGGAAGCCCTTGAACTACTAGTGTGTGCCTGTCTGCCATCTGCCTGTCTGGTCCCAGTGCCATCTGCCTGTCTGGTCCCAGTGCTTGCAGTACTGAATTGGCAAGCATAGAACTAGGAGTCCTATTTTCCACCGTTCTTCATTCAACGGCTGAGATTGGGAGCTGCACTTACATTGTCCCATCAAGGAAACCCGACAGCGGATGTGGCAGTTTCATTTACTTCCTTACAATCCTTGGCAGGAGGGATGCATGAACTCCAAATGGCTTCGAGCTTTTCCATGTGTTCCATCGGGCTTTTGCGAGCCTCCCATTGGCATGCTCACACAGGCCCACAGGTGTTTGCAGAAGCCTCACAAAAGGCTGCGTGTACTGCCATCTCCTAGTCCCCAAAGCAAAATGCTTACATGGGGGGGGGGGGGAGGTGGCAGCACACACTTCCAGAGTTCCTTTCCTTCTGGCAACTGGGGCTATGCCCCTAGCCCAAGAGCGTCCAGTAGGAAACAAAGACTGTTTCTGTCATTTCTGCTCAGGAGACAGGCCTCTGAGCGCCTTCTCCCAGGTAGAAACGCTGCAGATAGAGTTGCCTCCCATCAGGAGTTCTGGGACTGGTCATCCCAGTCCCCACTGGGATTAGATGCCAGCAGGGCCCTAGAAGTGCCCAGTACTGCTGCATTCGCAATGCTCAGTGGTAAATAATTGGTTTGGTGGGGGGAAAGGGGAACAGGGAAGAAGCAGCGGTGGGTGCTCTGTCTTTGGCCTTTGTGAACAGTGGATTTGATGGCTGACAAATGTATGAATTATTGTGGGGAGGGGACGACTTGGCCTTGATTCTGCTTGCAAGCATTTGAACAGGGATGTTCACTCCTTCAAGCATCCCTGATGGATTGTCTGTGACATCACTGTTTGCCATGCCGATTACTGTTCATAAGAAGATCTCTGCTGGATCAGACCCAAATCCATCTCATCTTGCTTCGCGGTGGCAAGGCAGCTGCCCGCAGGAAACCCTTAAGTAGAGCATGAAGGTAATTGCATTCCTCTGCTGGTGCTTTCCAGACTTGCAGGTATTTGCTGACGTCCTGTCTCTGATGCTGAAGATTCTCTCTGGCTGTCTTGGCTAATAGACCCCGAGAGACCGATCCTCTGTGACTGCAAGGTAGATGGCCTGTGGGCTGCGCTAAGCCTGTGGGCATCACCCCATCCGCCACTATCAGTGGTAACTTCCAGGATAGACCCTTGCAACATGTTGTACGTGGAGCTTCCTGTTGTATGTGGGGCGCCGAAAGTGTCGTGTCAGAGCGAGGTTCTGGCAGGCCGGCAATCCGAGTACCGCCAGCAGTCAGCCGAAGTACCACTAAACTGCTTGCTCTTTTTTCATTGCTGCTGTTGCATACGGACCCATTCTGACACCAACGGGAGCTTCCCTCCCAGGGAAAATAGCAGAATTGGGGGTCCCCAATCCAGATTCAGACCATGAAGGAGGGAAAGGGCTAAAGCCTCCCTTCACGCCACCACTGTTTCATTCCACATCACTCCCTTCCTTACGTAGCTAATTTTAACAAGCAGCCCTCACAAAGCGCGTAAGGGCCAAGTTGCATGTTTTACATAACGTGTAGTTTGTTCCTAACATGAGTTGATATTTTTGTTGAACTGTCCACCAGACCCCCAACATCCGTCCATTCAAGAAAGAGATGGTGTGATTGTGACATGTCAAATCCACTGTTCCCCCTTTGCCAGTATCCTCTGCCCTGCAGTACTTATTTGTCATTTTGGGTGGTCACATTTAAGGTGGCCATACCTTGTCTTTGCATTGTGTGTGAGGGGAGGGCAGTGAGGACAAAGAGTGGTCTTCCTTGGTAAATGCAACAGTGACATAGATAAGCAGTTATCCTTGCCTGGAACCTTTTGAATTCCTCAAAACCAACGTAGTCTCAATAATTCATGTATCATCCTCGCAGAGAAATATCCTCGCAATTTTCTTTGCTCCATTATATTCTTTAATCTTCGTAAAAACTGTTAGTTCCCCATGCATTGGCATGTAATGGAGCCCTTGACTGTAAAATACTTTGCATGCTCTGGGGTTATGAAAACAGATATTTATGATGATGTGCTTGTTGCTTGCATTTGCTACAAATCATAAATGGGCTGAGTTGGTGGATTGTAATCCACCGTTGCACCTGGTTTAATCTTCTGAGTCACACTTTGAAGTAAATATTTTCATTTGATAGAGAAGTGGCAAGCTGTAAATGGTTTGACTGCTTTCTGTCATCCTCCTGTCTGAACATATATTTTGCAGGTTGGGTGGGGAGGGAGAATATTAATAATAAAACCAGCACTGCACCATTGTTCAGTATGCAACCTTTGGGTTTTAGAGGTAACCTATCTCTGAATGCCAGATACAAGGGAGTAGCAACAGGATAGATACAGGTATCTTGTGTGTGTTCAGACACATCTAGTGGGTCACTGTGAGATACTTGAAGCTGGACTAGGTGGGCTCTTGACCTGTTCCAGCAAGGCTCTTCTTATGTTCTTACTGCATGCTCAGCTACATTTTTTTTTTTTTACTTTTAGGATTATAAAAATTAACTGTAGGATTATGTCGTGCAATTAATACAGGCCAGAGAATGGAGTGACCCAGCCAAGGGGGTCTACAATCGGAGTAGTGCTGCATTCCTATGCAACACCAGGGAATTACAACAGCAGCTATATATAAGTGCTGGCAAATTGGTTCACAGAAGGGGGGGGGGGTCATGCAGTTCTTCAATGATGTTTCCTCCTAGTACTTCTTCCCTCTCCCCCCAGCTTGTGGAGGTTCATGCCTGGACAGTGGCGTGAACACAGTGGTCTGCCTCTCCACGAAGGCTCTCATCATGCTCTGAGTGCCAGCAACAGTTCCCAACCAGCACCCTGAAGTCTTGGGACCTTTCCTCGAGTCTGGCAGTCATATTGCAGAGGCGTCGTGGGGGGGGGGGGTGCGGGGGTCCTACTCAGGCAGTTATCCTTGATATTAGCACTGGGGTGCTCAAGGGTTTTGATCCCTGCTTTGGTACTGGGGAGTATGGAACAGCAAGTTGACCAAGAGGTACTTTGTTAAAGGAAATGGGTATTTGAGAAGGGATCTGAAGAATGCGAGAGAGGGAAAGAGGGAGAGGATGGGACATGCCACATTAGTGTTCTAAAGGGAGGTTTGCAAAAGTTGGAGGCATGAAAGTCGCAGGGACATTCTGAGAGTTCAAGCAGAAAAATAGGGAGGGGCAAGCAGGAGACCTCCCCTCTGTCCACTCTATGCAGTTGCGTTTGCACCCCACCCTCATTTCAAGGGAACAACCATTGCATATAAATACAGGCTAATAATATGCATTGCTTTAATGGAGCTGTTTATTGGAATTAACGTTAATTAGATGCCAATTTCTTATGTTTTTGCAAAGTCCATTCGTTATCACCATTGCTTACTATTCAAGTGTGCCATTCGGTTTATGCTAATTTCCAAATTATTCCTGCTTTTGCTTTAATAACTATTTATGACTCCTAGAAAAATATACCTAATTAATACCTAGGCAAAGCGCTGCAATTAAATGTTAATCAGATTTGATTTCTGGAGTAATGCACCAGCAATCTCCTAATCTCCCGAGTTACAACTTGATGAAAACTTGATTACCCTACTTATGGAGTTCATGATTCAGAAATCATGTGTCCCCCCCCCCCCTCCACACACAATGCCTGGCTTGGTGTGGCCATTCCTGCTTTATATTTTGCCTTTGTGCTGACTCTCCATGGAGATAAATTACTTCAAAATGAGATGCAATCATGACAGAAAGAAAGGCAACTACAAAAGAGCTAGAGATAAAAATAAAAAAGGACTGCAGTCGCTGGCACATATTGACCTGTCAGAACGGTCTAAACATAGCGAAGGATGTTTTTTTATTAACCTGGGGATGGCGGTGTCTCGCCAAATCACATCCCCCTGGCTTCCAGCATAACGGGAACAGGCAGGTAAAGCAAGCTAGAGAAACATGTGAACTTTTGACCTGGACATTTTCTTGACAGATCCCTGACATGCTTACTTTTGCAGAGTGCAAGGTAAGCTTTTCCTGGGGGAGATCATAAATGTTTTCAAGAGGAGAGGATACCCTTTGGAGAGGATAACCGTGCATCTATCACCGATGCAACGAACATGAACAACGTTCATGAACAACAACGAACAACGAGGATAACCGTGCATCTATCACCGATGCAACGAACATGAAAATGAGCGAACTCAGGAAGATAGTGGAGGATAGGAAGGCCTGGCGGGATATGGTTCATGGGATCACGAAGGGTCGGACACGACTTAACGACTGAACAACAACAATCTTTGCAGATGCATCCTAGTGGAACATATTTTACATCGTGATCCCTTTGGACAATCAAGGCCAGCAGGTTTGTCAGTTGCTGTACCCAAATTCTGTACCGCATATTATGCAACCTAGAGGCCCTGAGCTCAGTGGCTGGAGCTCACGGCTCTCGGGTAAAGCTAAATTCACTTTATGCAATTAGCAAAGTCAAGTGGTAAAGCTGGCCTGCATTGGACGACTTCAGTAAGAACATAGCATAAGAACATAAGAAGAGCCCTGCTGGATCAGGCCAAGGGCCCATCTAGTCCAGCTTCCTGTATCACACAGTGGCCCCACCAGATGTCTCAGGGAGCACACAGCCAACAAGATAACCTGTTTCCTACTGCCACTCCCCTGCACCTGGCACAGAGAAAACCTACTTCTGAAACCAGGAGGTTGCTTATGGCTTGTAACCTGTGATGGTCTTTTCCTCCATGAATCTGTCCAACCCCCTTTTAAAGGCATCTAGGCCAGGTGCCATCACCACATCCTGTGGCAAGGAGTTCCACAGATGAATTACATGCTGGGTAAAGAAATATTTTCTTTTATCTGTTCTAACTCTCGCTCCACTCAATTTTAGTGCATGTCCCCTGGTTCTGATGTTGTGCGAGACGAGAAGAATTTCCCTCTATCCGCTCTCTCCATCCCATGCATAATTTTATACGTCTCAATCATGTCCCCCCTCAGGCGCCTTTTTTCTTGAATGAAAAGCCCCAAACGCTGTACCCTTTCCTCATAAGGGAGGTGCCCCAGCCCACTAATCATTTTGATTCCTCCGTTCTGCACCTTTTCCAGTTCCACTATATCCTTTTTGAGATGCGGCGACCAGAACTGGACGCAATACTCCAGATGCGGCCTAACCATTGATTTGTAGAACGGCACAATAATATTGGCCATCTTATTCTCAATCCCCTTTTTAATGATCCCGAGCATGGAATTGGCCTTCTTCACAGCTGCCACACACAGGGTCGACACTTTTGAATACACACACCAACACCTCTCTACATGAGGAAAAGTAGTATGAGAGACCAGTTCAGCGTGGACTTCTTTTTGACGTGGTGTTTTCTGTGTGTAGGGAGGGTTCCCTCCTCCCAAATGGAAGTATTCAAACGCGTAACACCACATCTATAGTTCACACGCAGCTTGCAGTTGGGGGGAATTCTCCTGGATTCTGTGCTACTCCTAGATCAACAGGTGCCGGCAGTAGCCAGGGAGGCTTTTTTGTGCAGCTTAGGCTGAAGCACCAACTATGTCCATACCAGGGTCAGTCGGACCTGACCACTGAGGTCCATACATTGGTGACATCAAAACTAGATTGCTGTAGTGCACTTTACATGGGGCTGCCCTAGAAGACTGTCCAGAAACTGCAGTTGGTGCAGCAGAATGTGGTAGCACGTTTTGTCACTGCAACTAGACATTTGACTCATAGCCCAATTCTACCTAACTCCCTGCGTAGCAATGCAGCGGCACCGGCGCAGCTTCTGCTGCTTCCCGTGGTGGAGTTTGGGCTTCTGGAGGTCTCCTCTGGGAAAGGGGACATTTGTACCCTTACCCCGGTGTAAGCCCCAGCAGCCGCTATGGTTCAACTCTGACCTGCACCAGCTCAATTGCTGGCGCAAGTCTGTATTGATCTGTGAAGGTTGGTCAGGCCCAGGAAAGGGGTCAGGATCCAGCATGCTGCCACCATGCATGATCCTGCCCTTTCCCAGGCCTGATCTGGCCTCCTCCTGCCCCCGTCACCACTACGATGGGAGATTAATGGTTCAGGATAAATAAATAATGCAGCTGGAAGTGGTTCACAGCCCAATCCTACTTACGTTCCTGTGCAGTGATGCAGTGGTGCCAGCGCAGGCTGTGATGCATCCTGTGCAGGACTTTTGCATGCTGCAGGCCTCCTCAGGGTAAGGGGACATTTGTTCCCTTGCTCCGGGAAAAGCCCCAGCCCACGCAATGGGTGTACTCGGATCTCCGTGAGCCATATGGCTGGCGCAAGTCGGGGAAGTTGGCTCCAGTGGTGCCGATCCCACCCCCTCCCATGCCCAATCTGCCTATCCCCTGCCCATGTCAGTACCCATCCCCCACCCCATTTCACACTCTCCCTGCTCTCCCCCTGCCCTTTCCCCCCACGTTCTGCCTCCACACTGCTCAGCACAGATCTTACCTTTTCCTGCACGCGCCACTCCTTCTGGCAGGGAGTGTGGGCCTTTGCACCGGCCTCGGCGATTGCTATGCCATTGCAAAGTGCTTTACGGCACTTTTGCAACGGCAAGCACTAGTTCAGCATGTACTGTGCTGGTGCTTTTATATTATAGAGTAGGATTGTGCCATCAGTCTAGGAAAAACTGTATCGCTCCAGAACTTTCTACTTTTCTTCAAGCATCTGGTGTCAACCACGGTTAAGGAGAAGGCCCTTAATCTGACCGACAGCAGGTCTGATCCTCTTTGGCAGTCTTTCTGTTCTTTATTTTCTTATTGATTGTTCCATGTTATTTAGCCATGACTGTTGTCACATCCCATAAGGACTTGAGCCTATTAGAAGAATTGATTTCCAATGGTGATGCCCAGTAAGCACTTTAGAAATGTGTCTTGTCCTAAATTGGAGATCTCTGGTGATTCTTCACCTACCCCTTCTCCTGGAAGTACATATCAGAGAGAACGTGTGTGTGTGTGTGTGTGTGTGTGTGTGTGTGTGTGTGTGTGTGTGTGTGTGTGTGTGTGTGAGTGAGTGAGTGAGTGAGTGAGTGAGTGAGTGAGTGAGTGTGGGGAATGACTGTCTTCTCATTTCTACAATTTCATTTTCAGATTTTTCATTGTGGGATGTAGACCTAACTAACAATTATCACTTAGGTAGCGGTTTTGAGTGTTCAGAATACTTCACTTACATTATCTTGTTATAATCTTTACAAGAACTCTGGAAGGTATTAGTACCCCCATATTGAGCATGGAGGTCTGTGGCCACTTAAATGAGGTCAGAGCAGAAGCAAAATTCAAACTGAGGATAGACTGATTGTAGCTTAGTTTCTTAGACACAGTATTACACCATCTCTCTTCACATGTACTTGTTCATCGTGGAAGCCCTATACAGACGTTGCTTTCATATGGTCACCATGTATGTAATGGGGGGGGGGAGTGAGGGTGCACTGGCATCATAAAGGCTGCAGCGGCGCCGTAAATGACATGCCCATTGGAGCTGCTAGTGCAAATGACTGGCAGCTCTGTGCGCCCTCTACTGACGGACCTGTGCCAGAGCAGTTAAGGAGGTGGAAGAAGTGGTTCAGGGCAGGGACTGCAAGGAGCGGTTTGGGGGATGGAGATAGTGGATCTATCTCCATTTATCCATCCCAGCCCACCCCCTTTCCACTCCTTGGACTTAGGCCAGCAAAATAGCTGCCGTGGTTCCGAGGAGACCCATTAGAGGTAAGTAAAACATACTTTTACTTGGCTCTCACTGGTCGTCTGATTTCCTTGCCCTCCCCCCCCCCCCACACACCATTGCATGCACAGCTGCATGGCGGAAGATGGTGGGGGACAGAATTAGGCCACAAGTGATGTATGTGTATGTGAACCAGCCAATAGTTTGTAACCTTTTAAAAAACATTTTCTACTTTCTTGGTTTACAACCCATCCCATCCTAAAGTTCCACAACAATGGCTCACAATAATGTAAAGTTAAGAGCTGTAAATGAAATCTAAAAATGATGAAACATCCAGGGAGATAAAACATAAAAGTGCTATACAAGTGGTGCGGCTGCTATTTATTTTATTTGTTTATTGTAATTTAGATCCCATCTCATGGCTATAAAGACTCTCACGGTGGATTACAACAATAAAACACAACTAGAACATGTAACAATTTCACAGTTTAAAATGAAAATAAAACCAGCAGTATTTTCATAAGAAAAAGCAAGCACATGCATTAAACTTCACAGTAACATAGGAAGATCTGTTAATGATCTACCCTTTGCCTGCTAAAATAAAATGGACATTTTATTCCATTATGTTGGTCCATCTAGCATGTTATTGTCAAGGATCTTTCCCTGAATCTGTTTCCTGAACCTTGTAACTGGAAATGCTGACGACTGGACCTTCTAGATCAGGGGTTCTCAACCTTTGGAGGCCCAGGTACCCCCTATCATGGTCCAATTTTCTGAAGTAAGGTAAAGGTGACCCCTGACAATTAAGCCCTGCTAATTAATTGCTAATTAATTGGATTAAACAATTAATTAATCAGCTAATTAATCATTAAATAAAAAGTACTGAACAATTTTAAATGTGAAAAAAATGTCTTAACTCTGTGTGTGTGCGTGCGTGCGTGCGTGCGTGCGTGTGTGTGTGTGTGAGAGAGAGAGAGAGAGAGAGAGAGAGAGAGAGAGAGAGAGAGAGGAGTCAGACAGACAGCAAGCACTGTCTGAAATCAGGCTTCATGGGTGAGCTCCTATGCAGGCATCCCTTGAGAACCTGGGCTCAGTTACTATCTGAGTGGAGAAGCAGTGCTAATGATTGCAGAGTCCCTGAGCTCTACGTTCTCAGAAGGGACGGTTCATGCAAACTAGTCAGGTAAATCATGAAGTGTGGAATCCTATGGAGATGAGAAATCAACAGCCCAGTCGTATGGGGCCTTACAGCATGTTCCGTGGCTGCGGGTCGTGTGTCCCGCCGCCATAAAGGCCACATTTAGCCACTAGATTTAGCCACTGGATAACCAGGATGTCCTTTCTTGGCAATTTCAGTTCACAGTAGGGGAGTTGTTTTCAACCTGAGTTCCAAGGAATTCTCAGAAACTTATGAAAGGTATATCAACATCAGTAATACCCTGCCGATTGCCCTCTGATGGCGTGTGCAGCTGCCATGGAGTATTGGGTGTGTTCTAGGGCATTCTTCCAGGTCACTCAAGGGAGGAAGCTTCAAAACTACTGCAGTAGGTGAACTGAAGTTGCTCCTCACCAAACCAGAAGGAAGTCTTTTTCACTCGTCTTTTTGGAAGCAGAAGCAGTGAAATTTGTTTAGACACTGCAGGCCTGGTTGTGCAGTTGTTAAAAAAAAACCAGGATGCATGATTGACATCCACAGGCCAGTATGTTTCAAGCGTCAACCAGGCAATTATCCTGTTCTTTTTGTAGTTGTCCACTTTTTTAATACTGTCATCATGTACAGTTTTGACCCTCTAAGGATGCTGACCTCCCAGCCAAGCACCTAATTTAGATGTAATACAAGATAGCCATACGTGGTTTTGAGACCTGTTGAGATGAACTCTGCTAACCATCTTGCCACATCTAGGAGCATCCTCATGTGACACATCTTGGAGCCTGCGTTGTTTCCCCAAAAAATGAGCACTGGCTATCAACAAGGTTATGGAGTCAATTGCCATAACATTTTCATGTTAAAATTGCTGCACTGTCTTGGACACTGGACTCTGAGATGCACAAATTCAGTTCCAAATCAGCAGAGGCATGTAATGAAAATCCGACCCACAAATAGCATTACCTTTTGGATGGCCGGATAATTCTTTTGTAGTAAGGTTTACGTTTTATCACTATTGTGTAATTGAATTGATTTCCATGCTTGAAAAGAGGAAGTTATTAAATGTCGATTTAATGAGGAGAGCAATAAATGGCTTTGATGATTGACATCATTTTGTCTTCAATCACATTGTGCTTTGTAACATCCCCAGAGAGACTCTCGGTGTCACCTAGAGTTAGATGTGCATGTTGAGCCATTGCGGAGTATTTGCTTTGCACTTTTGTAATCCCACACTCTTAGAAATGGACGAGAACTATTAGCATTATAAGGGGAGGGATGAAGTGATCTGTTGCCAGGGTAAACAAAAACATTTGGCCAGCTGGATCAGGCCAAAGGTCCATCTACTCCAGCTTGTCTCAAGCATGCTCCCCTCCCTGACACCTTTTTTTCTAGACTTTGTTGTTGTTCAGTCGTTAAGTCGTGTCCGACCCTTCGTGATCCCATGAACCATATCCCGCCAGGCCTTCCTGTCCTCCACTATCTTCCTGAGTTGCTCATTTTTTTCTAGACTAAAGAGCCTCAAACGTTGTAGCCTTTCCTCTTAAGGGAGACGCCCCAGCCCACTAACCATTTTGGTCTCTGTCTTCTGCAGTTCTGCTCTCTTCTCCTTCCACTTTTTTCTGAGTGAAAACTATCGTCAAAAGATATTTAAGCCCCATACCGAGGAGCAGAAATTCGCCACTATGGAATCTGGCTGGATCCTATGTGGGTTGCGTCCTGACCATTTTTTTTTTTAACATTTGAACTGAAATGGGGAGACTGATCCCTTTTAATGAAACTGTTAGCCCCAACAAAGAGGGGGTCACCCTAGCAGCAGGGAGACCGAATGTTTAGCTCCTCCGTAGAGCTATGTAGAGCAGGCACCCCCCTCTCCTGGAGAGCAGCCTCTTGGGAGGAGGCAATCTCCAACGGTGTGCACTGCAGTCCACCCTTTTCTGGCCAAGAGGGGGAAAACTTTCAGACTCCATGTTACTGGCGTTTGCCTCCTTTAGAGTGACGTCTGCAGAACAAACACAGAGTCTCGGGGCACCCCCTGCCCTCTTCTGCTTTGTCAAGAGAGGTGGAGTGATCCATTTTTCCTTATGGTTTGGTGGTCTTTTTTTTTTTTTTTTTACCTTGAGCTCCCTGAAATGGCACATCTTTGCTACGAAAATCACTCCTCCCTTGAGCTGTGCCCTGTTTTTTTTCCCTACCTCGTTTTTTCAGCACATGGACTGTTGTTGACTGGAAAACATCCATCAATACAGGTGCCCCTCCTGCCCTAGCAACCAGTGCTATGACAGAAGCGGCTGTTGTCCCCGCACGGACATGTCAGAAGAATAGATGATGCTGCCTGACCTGGGCAGAGTCTGAGCACTGGCCCCTTCTCGCCGCCAGATTGTCAGTACTGTGACAGTATTGCTCCTCGGAACATCACCGCTACCTTGGCCCTGCAGTGTGGCTCCTTTCCAAGCCTCTCCCTAATGTGGAAATGTCTATGCTAGAAGAATTCTGTGATAGAGTTGTTTCTCAGAAAGCCGTTTGGGGAGAACCCAGAGTAAAGGTGCTTCAGGGCCACTGGAGCAATCTTGGAAGTGCTGTTAGGAAGGAAACAAGGACCATTCCCCCCCCCCCCCCGCATCCCAAGGCTGTACTATGCCTGGCTGCTACCCAGTTGTGCAGGTGTTTACAAGACTGTTCATTCACAAAAGACGCAGCTATTTGAAACTCTGCCGCCGCAATGCCCAAAGTATAGATTCAGCAGATCCGTGAATAAAACATTTCTTATTGAAGAATCCCTCTTGCACTATACATTTTCCTTTGATAAGCTTCCCTGGAGGGTTCGGACATGTATTATGCTCTTGTCTTAAACAGACTAGATGCTAACGGAATTGCAATGTTCTGTTGCTGTGCACGTTGCATTGCCTTCTGGCTTTCATTTCTCCTCTCCCCCCCCCCATTTCCTGTATGTGCTGATGTGTCAGGGGGCTTGTGCTTGTGCTTGTTTTACTGCAACACTGTCTCCAGATTACCCCTCGGTTGACTTTTAGTGGTGGTGCTCACAGTTCTTCATTCATTTCACTTTTAAAGTCAAGGTCCATTCACTCTTTATTATTTTTAGCCTTCAGGTACTGTATATTATTCATGATTGTATCGGCCCCATTTTAGCTGTCAGGCCTCCATCAGCGTCCTCTGAATGGTCTCTCTCGGGGCTCTAATGAAAGGTGGATGGCTGGAACGTTGGTGATATAATCAAAAGGCTCCAGTCCAGAGTAATGAGAACAAGTGAGAGTTTTCCAAGGGGAAGGGAAGAAATGGGCCTTTTGTTATTTGGCTTTTGAAATGGCACTTCAAGAATAAAAGGAACATAATACCATTTAGGAGAGAGAAATACATTAAAATGTCAGGAGTCCCAAAGATAGGTCAACTGAATTTCCAGGTGTTAAATGGAAATATTGCACATGAAGAATTATGAGATGGTATGGAATAAAAACTGGAAACTGGGTTTTTTTGGGGTGGTGGTGGTGGTGGTTCAGAATATGTAATGGTCTATGATAGCTCAATGGGTCAAGTTTCAATAAGTAATACATAATCCATCAGAAATTGAAGACTGACCCTTGTCTCCACTACTGGTGGTTGATAGTATTTTGTTAGTTGGTAGGTGGTCAAAGGACTATGCATGTGACCAAGGAAGGCCTCCCAAGAGAGCAGCTCCCTTTCTTTCCTACTTCACCAGCTGTATGGATAGAAATATGGAATTTACAGGAAACCAGTTCCACATTTTATGTTACAGGGAGCCTTGCTCTTGATTTCCATTCAAAGAAAGTTCCATTCGATAGCTCTTCCTTTAATTCCTCCCTTCTATCAAAAGTATTTCACTGAATTAGATAAGGATTTCTCATTATCATGTAACTAACTGTAGTCTTCTCTCAATGGGAGGAACTGGGAATATTCTGTCTTCTGAAGGTGTTAAATTGCATATTTAATGCTGATGTTTTGGATTTTGCTCCCATATGCTTGCAAGTGATTCTTACCAAAGGCATGTTCAGCAGCAGAAGTTGAGAAGGGGCATTGGAAGGGGGGATGTCTTCGATATTAGCAAGTTTTGTACCAGAAGTATCTTCATTGGATGCTGTACTACACTGTGGCACTTTAAAAAAAATGGAAAAGTAGTTCTTTCAACCATACATTAGACGTGTGCATTAGACGCACCTTTAAATGATGTTGGAGAGGTCTTAGTACTGCAGCATTGTGGATGGAAGGACATTGGCAGTGTGCCATATATGAGCCTCCTTGAGGGTCTTAGATGGGCTATAAGTAGAGGTGTTTGTTTTTGTTGATAACACCACAATACGTGAAATATTGTGAAATATTTCACAATATTGTGAAAACACCACAATACGGTTTTGTATGTTTTAAGCACTGAAGACGGCTATGTAATATTAAACCTGATATTGATGGTTAAAAATTTGCACCTGTGAATAAAAACACCACATTTTGCATTTTAATTCAACACTTTTTTTTTTAATAGCACCATTCTCAAACACCTCTAGCTATAAGGTGGATTGACACAAATTTGGGGCTTTCTCTTCAGGCAAGAATCGCCCTGGAAGCTGAAGGAGTTTTGATAAGACCACTCCAACATCCAAAATATCTTCCCTTTCCCCTCCCATGCCTCTCAATTGCCCCCCCTCTATCATAGCATGCAGCACAGCCATTTTGACGCATCTGCCTGCTATGGCGAGGAAAAGCATAGGATTGGGTCCTTAATCTAACCAACCATTTAAATGTTAGAGCCCTAATTACTATTATAATTTTATACCAATCTCATATTTGCAGAGCTAGCCATGATTATGTATCAACTGAGACCGGCTGTCTTTTGAAGGTTTTGGAAACCCTACTAAAAAAATTACTTTCATGTAACTTTTTTATGGCGTGTGTCTGTGAATTATCCTTGACCATACATAAGTGTGTTTTGAATAACGATGCAAATCTGCTTAGTGCTCGAGGTAACCTTTAGATGCAAATCTGAGAATATACCCACCAGGGATGTGGGCCAAATATAAGCACTCTCTAGGAATACAGTATTAATATCCTGGCAAACTATATGGATGAAGTGAAAGAAATATTAAGTACACTGATTCATTATGATTCCGGGCAACTGATGAAAATCGGTATGTAACAGCAGAAAGGATATTAGGTGTGCATATATTTCTAGTACAGGAAACATCAGTTCATCTGCTTTCTCAATACGTGAGTGTATTGGAAATACAGCTCTGATACACTTTAATAGACTATTTTAGTATAGGTAGTTTCCAGAATCTGTTGTGTATTGATGTATGGTTCCATTTCTTAATTGAGATATTTATGACTATCAGGAATAAGCAGAGCTCTCATTCACAAAATATATGATACAGCGATTATTAGAAGCATTTGACCATTAGGACGATGCCTTTTAGAGGTTTTCTCTTTCTTGTGTAGCTGTCACTGCTGCTGTGAATCAAAAGGGATCTTTTCAGAGCTGCCAGCAGAATTTTGCCAAATAAGAAGTTGAGGATCATTAGTAACAACACGTTTTATTTGCATCCAATTTTTGTTCAAGCAGATATGCTGTTGGTCAGACTGAAAGAGATGGAAAAATTGGTTGGATGTTTTATTGCAATGTAATAGATTCTATTGTTCTGGCTTCTGGGTGACCATATTGCTGGTTAATAGTCTAGAACAGGGGCAGCCCAATCCTAACTAACTATCCGGTGGGCGACCCATGACTGCATGCGACCCATGACCAGATCCTATCACCCGAGGTCTATTCGGGGAAAGGGAACATTCGTCCCCTTCCCCCAGTGTACATCGGGGAAGGCCCAATAAGCTTCCTTGGATTTCTGCGAGCTAAATAGCTGGCGGAAGTAGGAGGAGGCCGTGTAACGGCCAAGTTGGCTGGAATGGGGACAGGGATATGGCGGATGCCATCCCTGCCCCCTCCCGGCCCAGCTTGGCCAATGGCCCCCCTCCCTCGCCATCCAGACCGCCCCCCGTGCCCACCAACGGAAGCCTTACCTTCCTCTGGCAGCCGCGGGGATGTCCCGGCGGTGGTGTAAGGGCAGCTGGCCTTGCGTTGGCTGCCCTTACTCGCGAGTTGCCGCGAACGTGCTTTATGCCACACTTTCAATGACTTCCGGTGGTGGAACGCTCGTTCCAGCGCTGTTTATTTGCGCTGGATTGCGCTCTGATTCTCAAAGTGTGCTCCTAGGAGGCCTGGGGCTCCCTGAGACCCCTTCAGGGGCTCTATGAGCACAACATCAGTGGCTGCCATCTGCCCCCTGCCTGGTTTGCTTGTCTGTCCCTCCCGCCTCCCCTCTTCACGGCTCTCCTTCCTCATTCCCCTCCTGCTCTAGCTCTTCATTGGTATTTGGTGTTCGGCTTGTTGCTGCCCCACTCCACGCCTGCTTTGGGGCTTTTCGAGACTCTATGCATGTGCCGGTGTGGCTCCCCGAGACTTTACGCTTTTTGTAGCGTAAAGAGCTCCAGGGACCAAAACGTTTGAGGACCCCAGTCTAAAATGCTTGGCTTACCAGAGCTACTGATTAGAAGAGAGCTGAGAATCTCTCTGTGTCTTTGAATGAGAGATCCATCAGAACATGGAAAAGGTGACCCATTCCTCCAAGCTGAGGGAAGCGGGCCTTTGTTAGGGGTATGTGCATGAAGTTTGGAAGAGACAGGAAAAGGAGGGAGGTAGAGATGAAGGCTTAAAAGTACCTTGGGACTGCAGAACCTCTCTCTGGGAATCTGACTTGCAGTAGTGTCCCTTGACATCCACTTATGCTCTGATTGTATATTGGGAAATAAAGCAAATATGACCCCCCCCCCCCAAAAAAAGCCATACATTTCCAATACCTCATCTAAAGGAAACCATACCCAGGTTGCATTGCCTGGAAGCTTTCCATTGCTTGGGGAAGTGGGGAGCTGGCAACAATATTAGTGGTGACATTGACATAAGATAACAATCCATTAAGATCATTCTCAAGGCTGTTCTTCATTTGCATTTACAGCCTATTGTGACCCAGACTTAGGGTACATATCAATTTATTAACTGAAAACAGCTTTTAAAATAGGAATTCAGCATGTCAGACCTTTGAGGTGCATAGGTGATCCTGACTAGGTGGAGGAAGATGGTACTTCTAATCAAATATCTGCAGACAGTGATCATTTTGCTAGAGTCCGTCCAGCCCATTTTGAGTTTTCAGAGAGAACTTCTATAGGAATCAATCCTGTTTCTGAACAAACATAGAAACAGACACCTTCTTGCAGCGCGGTCCTATCCAACTTACACCACCGATGTAACCAGCGGAGGAGGGCAGGGCGGAAGGCTTTGGAGAGTAGGGGAGATTTAAATCTGCTTTGAATCCCCCTTTGGAGGGGATTTGAATCCCCTTTCCATTGAATCCCCTTTCCGTTCTGGGGCCTCCCGTTCTCGGTGTAAGTTGGATAGGATTGCGCTGTTAGATTGCTAACATTTGTCCTTCTGTGCAGAGATTGGGAAGATTTTAGGTGGTTTAAAAGAGATCCTAAGGGACATTCTTGTTCTCCCAACTGAGCTGCCTGCACATATTTTAACAACCTCTAGTTGGCGCAGTGGGTTAAACCGCTGAACCATGAGCTGTCGATCGAAAGGTTGGCAGTTCAAATCTGTGATGGGGTGTGCTCTCGTTGCTTGGCCAGCTCCTGCTGCCAACCTAGCAGTTCCAAAGCATGTTAGTGCGAGTAGATAAATAGGTACCGCTTGCGGGAAGGTAAACAGCGCTCCATGTTCCAGCTGCATGCTATGCGCTGCGGCAAGGAGAGTCATGCCGGCCACATGACCACGGAGGCGTCTTCGGACAATGCTGGCTCTTCGGCTTTGAAATGGGGATGAGCACCACACCCTAGAGTCGGACACGACTGGACTTAATTGTCAGGGGTCACCTTTACCTTTAGGAATGGTCTAGGATTGTCGGACCTGGGCATACTCAGAATTTGCACATGCCCAATTTAACAAAAGCAGAGCTCCCCCCCCCCTCCTGCACCTCTGCATGATATTCTGCTTCATTTGAACCCTGAATAGTGTCTGTCCAACTCTGGGAAGACCTGAGACTTGCCTCCATACACAACCAAGCAAGCCAATATTACAGGGCCGATGTTTAAACCTCAGTTGCAGTTTCACTTCCTCTCCATACCCCTGCCTTTTGGAAAATATACATTCACCCCTCATCTTACATTGACTGCACGAATTCAACTACGCGCACTCAGCAAACAAACAAAAGGGGAAAAGAACAGTTTAAATAGTGCCGCTGATTCCACCCGCCATTCCATTTACCGATTACATGCCTGAGAGGGAGCGTGAGGCCAGTGAACGATGGCTTTTGTTCCCTCCCTGCATCTGGTGGGTCTCAGTTCCCACCTGCCTTGTGTAATTTTTAAAGAGACAGTATGTATTTTTCAGATGTAAGGGATTTTCAAGGTAATTTTGAGTACACACGATTTTGGCTTTATGCTCCGACCTCGGAACGTAACCCTCCCATAAGACGGGGGGGGGGGGACTGTATTTCATTTTTGTGTGAAGTGCTAGCAGATGTTAACTCTTCATGTGCAGCCTCTAGCTTCAGATTGTGTGGCTCTCACTTGTGCTTTCTTCTCCCACACAGACCTTTCTCCTCATCTCTTTCCAAGTCTACAAGCTAATATGAGGGTTTGGTAGACCCAGAGCAGCTGTGACAGCAGTATGTCCTTTTATTTATTGATGCAAAGTCTCAAGAGGGAATTGTGTCGAGAACAGAGAAGTAGCTCACCTGGAGTCAGCATCAGCAAGCGGGGGGGGGGGGGGGGAAGCGTTATTTGTGATACATACTTTAGCTAGAAAGGCCCATGCCTCCTGGGTTGAAGCTACAAAGAGCACCTGTAGGTGGTACTTTACCCCCCCCACACACACACAAAATGGGCCTTATGATGTTAAATCATTGCTAAATAATTGGATTCTCTCTTCCATGCTTTTCCCTGGGTGGTCCATTGGAAGAAACCATCAAAAGTAGGATAATGCCTCTGTTAGTAGGAACCAAAAAGTAAACAGAACAGCAGGTTCTCTAGAACTCTGTATCATTGCATTTAGTAAGCAAAAGGGAAGGGGGCATGTCATACAATCTCCAACAGTATGTGGTTTCAGGTATAAAACGTATCTTTCAAAATCACGAAACTATTTCAGCAGTACACACCAGGCAGATGGATTGGTGTTTTGCATTTTGAAGCTTTCCTCTGCTATGTCAAAAGCTTGTTGGCCCTTCCATTAAAAGAAAAGAAATCTGAGATGGTTTTGTCTTCAGGATTTCTAAGTGAACGTCTGAATAGTGAGCCATCCCTGGAAATTCCTGCTTTGTGTAGCTGGTGAGAGTTTGCTTTCTGATTCTTTTCACATGTTGAGAAACCCTTCAAAGACCTGAAAAGTCCATAAAGAGCACCAACCTGATCAAATCTTAGGCAGCCCCTGCTATATATCAGTCTGGAATCTGCTGATGAAATTGGCTTCATGTCTATTACATTGAAACTTTGCATGATGATTAACAATGCCTTGAGCACTCCAAGTGCCCTCACCATTTGGGGTCAAATGAGCTTCCTGGTAGAGCCCACCACATGCAAGGCATACATGTGTCTTTTGCGTGGCAAAGATCCCCAGTTCAGTCTCTGGCATCTCTTGATAGGGTTGGAAAAGATCCCCTGTCTGAAACCCTGGAGAGCTGGTGCCACTCAGTGTAGGCAATGCTGAGTTTGATGGGCCAAAGGGCTTGTTTAGTACAAGGTGGCTTCCTATATTCATATGATATGATCAGGTTCATGTTCTGCAAAGCAGGGATCACAGAAGAAATGGCATCCCCCTGAACAGCTGTCAGTCATTTCATAAGGAATTCTGTCTGTCCCCTTGGAAACATTGGCTCCACCATCACTTTCTCAGCCACTGCCTCCATATGTCTGCACTTAAAAAAAATCCTCCTAAGGCAGAAAAGCCCCATAAATACCAGTAATGCAAAACCTCGCAGAGAGCAGTATAAGGCAGGCGCCGGCCATTGTGAAATGACAAAGCAGCTTCTTTCGATTGGACACACTGCGATATACCCAGCCCAGTGCTGGATTTCATGAGCCTCTGAGAATGAGGAAAGATTCAGAATGGTAATTACAAGCATAACTCAGCATGATGGGATGTCCTTGAGAGATTACCCTATAATAAGGGAGCCTTGTAAACATGTTTAAAGGCCTTGCTCAGATCCTCTCTTCTAGAGCTTTGTACCTTTAGTGCGACATGTCTTGGAGAGAATTGCAGCTTTTCAGAGAGTTACCCAAATAAGCCAGGAAGGGATTGTAACACATTTACTAGGAAAACAACCATGGATGGACAACCCCCACTCGCCTTGAAATGTATTAATGAAACGGAAACCCTGGCTTTTATTCTGAGCAGAGGATAATAATACATATTGTGGGCAGGTCAAAGTGGAGAGTGGGGTTTGCACAAGATCATTTGCATTTTCATCATCTTCTCCCTCTCGCACAACACCAGAACCAGGGGACATGCACTAAAATTGAGTGGAGGGAGAGTTAGAACAGACAAAAGAAAATATTTCTTTACCCAGCGTGTAATTCATCTGTGGAACTCCTTGCCACAGGATGTGGTGATGGCATCTGGCCTAGATGCCTTTAAAAGGGGTTTGGACAGATTCATGGAGGAAAAGACCATCACAGGTTACAAGCCATAAGCAACCTCCTGGTTTTAGAAGTGGGTTTTCTCTGTGCCAGGTGCAAGGGAGTGGCAGCAGGAAACAGGTTATCTTGTTGTCTTGTGCTCCCTGAGGCATCTGGTGGGGCCACTGTGTGACACAGGAAGCTGGACTAGATGGGCTTTTGGCCTGATCCAGCAGGGCTCTTCTTTCTTTCTTTCTTTCTTTCTTTCTTTCTTTCTTTCTTTCTTTCTTTCTTTCTTTCTTTCTTTCTTTCTTTCTTTCTTTCTTTCTTTCTTTCTTTCTATACAAGGTGTTGCTCTTTGAAGTGAACCTTGTTCTGGTTCTTCCACCAGTAGTTCTTCCCCCAGTAGTAAATAGTCAATATTACTATTCTTCCCCCAGTAGTAAATATTGATGGGTATGTGGAACAGGAGTGCTTTTAATTACGGATGTGCAGGAGAAAAACGAAGGGCAATTTAAGAAAGAAAGGGGGTCATTCTGAAGACCGCCTGTGAGTTTCACCATACGTAAGGATGCAGTGAGTGGCTGGGGCATTCTGAGCTGCCCCTGCAGATCTACCGCCAGTCAGTGTAGACCATGGGTTGGCACCTACCAACCGGTGCCACATAACAGACTCTGTGACAGAGACTCTGAGAGCCTGGGCAGGCAAAATTGGGTCCCAAGCCGAGCTCTGCACAGCTGCTTCTGGGAGCTTGGCAACCTGGAAGTTCATAAGAACATAGGAAGAGCCTTGCTGGATCAGGCCAAAGGCCCATCTAGTCCAGCTTCCTGTATCTCACAGTGGCCCCACCAGACGCCCCAGGGAGCACACAAGACAACAAGAGACCTGCATCCTGTTGCCACTCCCTTGCACCTGGCATACAGAGAAAACCTACCTCTAAAACCAGGAGGTTGCTTAAAAGTATCCTCCTCCCCCCCCCCGCCCAGGTTCATTCTGTAACAGAAAGGTAGGCTTCCATACAATCTGACTGCTAAAGGATAACACTGTGTAACAGAATTGGAACAATTTCGTGTTTAGCTGAATACTTAGATGTATCTTTATGAATGTTGCTGCAAGGATTTCAAAAATGCTGCTATTGTTGGCATAATATCAATAGTTCAGCCACAATTTGTGCTATTCAGGAGAGCTTACAACCTCTTGTTGGGACCATGTTTACCCTGGTGTAAACGCGAATGACAGTGTTTCAATACCAACACAAAATTTAAGATAACTAAAAATGTTTTGATGATACAAAAAACTCGAGAGTAGAATCAGCATCTGAATTGTATAAGAAACATTTAGAAATAAACACAAATAATGTCTGTGTTACACGGTTTAATTGATTCAGTTTTAAGAGATTATGAACATAAAACCATGTTTGTGTTAAATTCTGGTATCATTTGGGCAGCCCGATCCAAATGCCTAAAGGGCCGGCCACATTATCCTAGTCAGGACGTCTGTCCCCTTCCCCCAGTGTAAGCCCCGGAGGCCCCAATGGGCCTCCTTGGATGTGCGCCAGCTCTTTATCTGGCACGCGTCCTGGGAGGCCGGGTAAGGCCGGCCCAGCCTGGGAAGGGGCGTTGGGTATCAGTGCAGCCCAGCACCGATATCCCCCGCCCCCTTCCAGGCCGGGCCAGACAATGGCCCCCTCCTTCGCTACCACTGCCTGCCCTCCCCATGCCCTCCCACCACCCAGCGCAACACTCACCTGCATCCTTTTATGGGTCATGAAGTATATTATATTTATGGGAAGGTAAAGTTCCGCAGTCTCTAGCTTCTCCTGTCTCAGCATCACTGGGGTTCGGAGATAGATGTGTCCGAACCATCCCCTGTTACATTTCCAGCCATCAGGGAAGGTAAGGTGGGAATGGTTCAAGCACTCCTGTCTCCATGTCCCAGTGGTGTTGATAAAATCGCATCTTACCACCACCTTTCTGGTAGGACTGGGGAGTGAAGCGGTGCATGTGTGTACAGACACATGCACATTAAGTGTGGAGTAAGAAGCAGAGGGTTCTGCCTGACAGGAACACTGGTGTGCTTTGAGGTATATTGTGGAAGCACATAGAGGGAGTCCGGCAGAAGTACGGTAGTATCTCTTAGCCCAGTATCTCAGAACAAGGATTCTACATCTCAGCATCCACTGAACTTCTCCTTGCTACATTGCTATCATATTTTGAAATTATCATATCTTACTTAGACTTCTGGGTGTACAATGTAAGCCTACGTTGATATATAAAGTGTTGTGACAGGAACTCCTTCTGCCAGCCCCAAATCTTAGGGTTTGAATCTTTCTCCGTTTTTGGAAATCTAATTTGCGAGGCCCCATTTTTGCAGAGATCTTCATGAGACAGCTGTTTCTCGGTATTTCAGTGCAAGTGATCTTTATCGGTAGGTTGCTTACTTGAAATCTGTTGCTGAGATGTGTAGGCAGCAGTGAAAACAGTCCATTAAGGAGTGGAAATGGGGAGGGGAGCAATAGAGCAATAATAGTGGATCATAATCTTGTGCCATTGTGTGGACAAATTATAGGAAGACTCGAAACCGATGGAGAGTGAAGCAGGAAGAAAGTACTGAGATAACATCGCAATGAGAAAATGGAAAGCCCAAGAGGAAGACCATAATAATAGTTACAGAGATGCGTCAAGGAGAAAATTGCTAGGATTTTGTTTTTGATATAATGGTCAGATGGAAGTACGGGGAGGACACAAGGCATTGTAGAAGGTCTGTGGATCTGTTTGCCTGTTATGTTATAGTTGGGAATTGTTGCAGATATGAGAGTCACTTGTGTGCCTGAATTTCTGCCTTAAAAACATAGGCTGGCACCCAGAAAACTCCATATCTGCACTTTGGACATTTCCTCATAAGAACACACTGTATATACTTTTGTATAAGTCGACCTTATAGATACGTTGAGGGTACGTTTGGAGCCAAAAATCCAGACATTTCCTATGACCTGTGGATAAGTCACGTTTTTTGGAGGTTAAGAACATAAGAAGAGCCCTGCTGGATCAGGCCAAATGCCCATCTAGTCCAGCTTCCTGTATCTCACAGTGGCCCCACCAGATGCCTCTGACAGCACACAAGACAACAAGATACCTGTATCCTGTCGCCACTCCCTTACACCTGGCACAAAGAAAACCTACTCCTACAACCAGGAGGTTGCTTATCCCCATCATGGCTTGTAAGCTGTGATGGACTTTTCCTTCATAAATCTGTCCAATCCCCTTTTAAAGGCATCCAGGCCAGAAGGAGGCATATTCCATGGAGGCAATTCCAGCAGGGATACAATACTGAAGGTTCTATTCCATACAGGCTTCCCTCCCTTCAAAATACCCTGGTTGCTCTCTCTCTCTCTCTCTCTCTCTCTCTCTCTCTCTCTCTCTCTCTCTCTCTCTCTCTCTCTCTCTCTGGGACCTGTCTCTGCCTCTCTTGCTCTAAGGG
Source organism: Plestiodon gilberti rubricaudatus (assembly GCA_026170595.1). Taxonomy (NCBI): domain Eukaryota; kingdom Metazoa; phylum Chordata; class Lepidosauria; order Squamata; family Scincidae; genus Plestiodon; species Plestiodon gilberti. Next base: position 12,705,030 of record JANXHW010000001.1, read on the forward strand.
GCAAGAGGACTGCTGGGCTCCTTGTTTTATTGCATGTGCTTGCCTTTAAACTTGGAGCAAGTTCACGACCAGATATACCGTAGGCATTTGTGTATAAGTCGACCCAGTTTTAGGATCAATTTCAAGACCTATATTTCTTGGCTTATACATGAGTATATACAGTATACAAAAGTGCCTTGCACTTGGCCAGTTTGGATGGTTGTTATCTACCTGACTGCCCAACACACAATGCTCAGCAAGTTCATGTATGCCTCCCTTTACCTGGTGTGGCACCCCAACATAGTCACATGGGAGACAGAACATCTGAATGGTGCTGTGCAATTCAGATATTCCACCCTGCTCCTATGACTAGGCAGAAGTAGCATGCTGGGGTAAGGAAAACACATGCATATATTCTCTCTGTGCATTGCACATTGGGCAGTTGATTAGACAGTTATAATCCAGATCGTTCTACTGAGTCAGACCATTGTTCCATCTGGCGAATACAGGGGTGGTGCTGGTGAATGCAAGTTGAGAAACATCTGGTGGGCCACTGTGGGAAACGGAATGCTCCACTAGATGGTCCTTCATTCTAACCGAGCAGAGCTCTTATGATCCAAGTCTCTGACAAAGAAGATTGAACCTTTTGGTGGTTCTGAGTTCATTTGACCACAGGTGAGATCCGTGTGACAAAGCTTTCCACATTAGATTTTGTTTCGCAGAGTCCCAGAGGGGCAAGTTATTCTTGCATTGCCATTCCCAACCATATATTTTCTGAACTGGCAGTCTGCATTATGTCTTTGAGGAGTATAACATATACTCCTCTTGGGGCCTTGATGTGCATCTAGAGTGCCTTATATCAATAGTGGCCTGGTCTTTAACTATTGAGTGAATACTACTTCCCAGAAGCAGATTCTTTCTTTTTCCCATAATGAATATTGACTCTAAATTGGCTGGTTCTCTTTATACAATCAGGTCCTAGATTCAGACCATAGTAGGGCCTCTAATTTTTCCAGCAGCTGTGCCCTATGACTACAAGAGACAGTTTACTTTGTGTTTGTCTGATGAAGTAGGAGGTTGCCTAGGTCGGATCATCAAGATCAGAAGAGCCTGCGGGATTAAGCCAAGGGTCCGTTTAATAATCCAACACCCTGTTTCCAGCAGTGGGCATTTAGATTCTTGTAAGAAACCCATGAGCAAAGCACAAAGACAGCAACCCTTCTGTGTTGTTTTCTCCTTAACTGGAGCCTTCCACTTGGCCAAGTAACCTGAAACATTTCAAATTATGTACAGCTCTGCAGGGATACTATAGAAAGAAACATCACCATTAGACTTGAGCATCATATTGGGTTTTGGTTTCATTTGGCATCAGGTGCAACCTTCCTGCTGCAGCACACTTTCTGCCCAGTCTTATCTGGGCCTTGCGCTGCTGGAACCTGCGTTCTGGCAGCACAAGGCCCTTTGTGGAAGTGCAAAAGCTGGGCCACTGTCACATGCTTCTGGGCTGCTGCCACAAATGGGCAGAGGTGCAGTATCAGCGGCACCTCCCAGAGGTGCTTCTGTCTCCGTATGTTGGTGGCCTGGGCAGAGAGGGAGAGGTTCCCAATTTTAGTTTTTCATTCCGTGCTCAGAAGTCAAACGTGTAATGAGAAGTGTCTGGAGATTGTTTTATGTTTTTTTTTTTCCTTCCCATCCTGAACTGTGGATGGATGAGTTTCTGTGGCTTGACCTTCATAACAAGCATATGAAATGGAGAAGCTGTTCTACTCCAGACTGCATGCACAACTCATGTTTAAAACAAAGAAAAACACAACGCCTTGCACACAGAAAACCAGATCTCAGTAAGAATACCGTATTTCTTCGAGTCTAAGGCGCCATCGATTCTAAGGCACACCTTTACTTTCAGTAACACCAGCAGGGAAAAAAAAAATCCATCAATTGTAAGACTCGCCTCCCTTCATTAAATCTATCTGCTCAGCACCAACTCTCCCCAGCACGTCTCCTGCAGCTGAGGATGACTGAGTGCACTGCCTTTGCATAGCATTTCTGGCCCCATCAGAAAGTTCCATTTCCTTCGTTACCTGGGCTTGGGGGAGCTTCAGGGAGGCCTGCGCAACCCTCTGCAGGCCTCCCTGATCTTCAGTTTGGCAAAAAACAGCGATTTTTGGCCATTTCTGGTTTTCGCGAAAACCGGAAATGGCTGAAAATCACCGTTTTTTGCCGAACTGAAGATCAGGGAGGCCTGCAGAGGGTTGCGCAGGCCTCCCTGAAGCTCTCGCAAGCCCCAGTAAGTAAGAAGATAGCATTTTGGGGTGCTTTTTGGAGACCTTTGATTCTAAGACGCACCCCATTTTTTGAAATACTTAATTGGGAAAAAACATGCGTCTTAGAATTGAAGAAATACAGTAATTCTAGTCTTCCCTGACATGCTAGTTTCCTGCCTGAAGTGATTATTTCTTTCTTGTGAAAGAGGGTTCAAATATTCACCCCCACCACTATTATCTGGCGGATTCCATGAACATGGTATTTTTCCTCCCACCTCATCTGCTGTTTGTGTAGACCACAGTAGATTTTTTTTAATCCACTTGATTTTGTTTGTAGTTCTTTGTTGTGGATCATCCCATATTTAAAAGTGCATGTATTGTTCCTACATTTGATATCTGTCAACTCAACTTCAGTTCCTCCAAACGAAACCCATCCTGAAGTGAAAAAGAGTTTATTTGTGCCGAAATCCATGCAGCTCATTCAGATTTTAAAAGGTCAGCTAGCATCTGAATCCACTTTGTGGCTTCAGGTTTTTTTTCCCCCTCCTCGTTTTTTGTTTTTTTTTTTTAGATGGCAAACTATCATAACAGAAGAACATTCTTAAGAAATGTGCTGAACAAGCAGGCAGTCTTGCAGTCCCCAGCGTATTATCAGAGTTTTACAGAAAGCTTTTGCAGCCTTATCATTTTCATTCCAACGTAAACATTTCTTTATGAAGCCCCGTGAATATTTCAGCATCCCTTTATGGAGGTAATGCTTGCTTAGCCACCTTATATCAGTTGGTGACAGGCTCATAAAAAAGGAAGTCCTAGAGTAGAAAGTTATCACCGTTGGCCATCTCTTTCTAATTAATTTCCTTGGCTCCCACTTTACGGTAAAGACCATGTCCTGAATATGGGCTTGCATTTCTTTGTGGGGGAACAAAAGTTGATAAACCAGCAGCCAATATAAGGTTGCCGAACAATTAATGTTGCACTGTAAGACTCTGATTGATATCAGTGTTCCACATAAGTTTGGGGCGTTTTCTTTGTACATTTTTATCCCAGTTGTCCTCCAAGGAACTCAAGGCAACATACATTGTTCTTGCCCTCCCAATGTCATTGCCCTCCCAATGTTATCGCAACACCACTATGGGTTAGACTACAGCGTTTCTCAAAGTGTGACTACAGCGTTTCTCAAAGTGTGACTATAGCGTTTCTCAAAATGTGCTCCTGCAGTGGGCCAAAGTTACCCAGTGACCTTCATGGCTAAACGATTTTTTTGAACCTGGTTCTTTCTGTTCTTGGGCCAGTTCTGTAAACAGTAGTACATCTCATGGCACACTGACAAAGCGCTAAAATTGTCAAGGGTTTTTCATCAGCTGTCATCAGTTTTTTTTTGTTTTTTTTTACAATTGACAAGGCAAACCATGCTGCTGGTGGGAGGCTCACCCCCCCCCCGGCCCTACTAATAAATGACCCCCAAGCTCCCATAGCACATCATTCTATGGTTGAAAATCACAGCTCTAGAGCATGTCTACATCATGCATGTTTATAGCATGGATGGTTATTTGAGCCCCAGAATCTATTTTGAATGCAGGAGCTCAGATCCAGAATGCATAACTTCTGGTTCTAATGCCTTTGAATCCCATTTCCTCCTGATGGAGAATGACCTCCCATTTCCAGTGCTTACGGTGCAATCCTGTCTACTTACAAGACCGGCGAGCACTGCTCCACTGGTCTAGGGTGTTGCAAGCGTGCCATAAATCACATTTGTGGCACCTTAAGAGTAAGTGGCACCAAGGCTGGCGCCGCTCCTCTCACACCAGAGACAATGCTGCGCCTGCTGGGGAAGGTAAGGTTCTTGCCGGGTGGCAGAGGGGAGTGGGGAGGGTGGAACGAGACGTACCACGAGGGGGTGATTGGTCATCCGGGCCCAGGAAAAGGGAGGGATCTGCGGCACAGTCTTGAGGTGATAATAACATAACTGTGTCAAGGGTGGTTTTTTGTTTGTTTTTTTGGGCAGTGCTTTACCGGTGTGCATGTTGCATTTTATATTCATTGATCAAATGCCACCCAAAAGCAAACTTGATGTGATTGATGAAAAGCAAACTCCCTGGGCTCCTGCGGTAAACGCCACTACTGGGACCCCTATTGCTCTGTGATGCAGTGTTGGGCACCACCAGTGTCACCGGTACTGAGGGTTCAAGAGTTGATTGGCCTGGAGGACCCTAAGCAGTGTCCGTCATGGCTGACTTCTATTCCTCACTGTACATACAGTTGTATCAATATTCTTAGTGTGTAACAGTGTGAAGGAATATGTTTGAGCATCAGTTAAACATTGCACATGCTCACAAATGTAATCAATCACAGTTGGCCCTCAATATTTGAGGGGGTTCCATTCCTGGAACCCCCACGGATACTGAAATCCGCAGATAGTGAAGTTCGCTATCACGGATACCGAGACCAACCTAAAAAAGTTTTTTTTTTTTAAGATAAAAGGTTAAAAAGCCGTTTCCTTACCTTTTTGCTGCAAACCACTGCATGTTCTTCCTTCTACAATCTGAAATCGTGCTCAGGAAGCCTCTTCCGGGTCGCGCGACTCCCCTCTCCCAAGTTCATCCCAGAATGCAATGCATTACCTAAAAGGTAAGGAAACGGCTTTTTAACCTTTTTTGCATTTTAAAATGTCTTCAGGTTGCCCCTCCCCCCCATATCCACGAAGGATCTGCGGTGAGAAAAATCCACGGACGCTGAAGTTGCAGATACCGGGGGGGGGGGGATGTATTCACATTGTGATTGCTTTTTTTGCAGTGTTTCCCAGTAGACAAATGCACATCAGTATCGGTGTGTGTGTGTGCAAATGAACTGTAGGGACAGAACATTTCAGCATACTGTCTGCACTCCAGTTCCTGAATGAACTTTTAACATTCTTCTAGTTAAACCATAATTCAGAAAGGGTGAAATGAAGGACAGAAGGACAATAAAGGAACGGGGCAAGGGAAATCCTATAACTCCTAGCCATGTATTGTGAATGGTCATATGGTAAAATCCACTCAAGTTTAATCTGCCTTTTTTATGTGAGGAACATTCCTTCTGAACGTCTTTCCTTTCCACATGGCAAGATCTGAGATATACAACCTCACCGAAAGCCAAAGCTCTTCAGGATGTGATAGCATCCTGAGGGCAAAGAAAATATAATATTTATTCACCGTATAGAAATGAGGGGTAAGAATTGAATTGCACCACAATGAAAATGAATGTGAGAGTCTGGCCTATCTATGGAAGGATGCTGACTAGAACAGATTATGGGCTGTCAATTTCTTTGGCTGAGAAGGAAGTACTGGCATGGATTATGGTTGGATCAGAGCCTGTCATTGCTGACAAAAAATCATAGAGAGTGTAGTGTAGCTGTGGATTGTTGGTTACCAGAAAGAGTTAAGAATTTAAGTCCAGTAGCGTCGTCAGCGGTGGGGGCCTTGGGGCGGTGGGCCCCCGGGCGGCCAGGCAGCAGGCGGGCAGGGGGGTGTACTCACCTCCGGAGCGCTCCAGCAGCTGGTTGTGAGTTTGGCCCGCCCGCTCGCCTTGGAGCCATTTGGCTCAGAAAATGGGCCAAAATGCGGCGGTGTGTGTGTGATTCGCGCCGCAAGAGCATGACGTCACACACCCAGGGGGCGGGGCGTTCGGCGGCACATGGGGGTGTCTTGTCAGCCCCTCCCCCGCGGCCCTCACCCATGGGGGGTGTTCTACCACCACTGTTTAAGTCTTCCCTCCTTTATATATAGGGAGCCGATAGGTTGGCAGAGAGGGTGGTTCAGGGGAGGATCAGAGTGGGAATCGGGCTGGAGGAAGGTCAGGGGCGGATCTCAGTGGCAGAGGTGCCTGTGAGATCCTATACCCCTGGCCCAGACCTGACATGCTCCCTTGGATGTATTGGATTTATACCAGCAAAATATCTGGTGTGGATCCAAGTAGGTCCATTGAGGTGCCGCCGGGAGCAGTGGAGCAGGCAGGTAGGGCAGGCAGGTTATTTACATTTCTGCCACTGCTGGGGCACCAGCCTGCCCATGGGATTGAACAAAGGCTGTTTTGGCACCGCTGCCGTGTGCAGGCTGGGCCTGGATAGGATTGGGCAGCTAGTGTCGCCATGTCCTCCTGTTTGACAGTACTGTATGTTTCTATAGAGCAGTGGTGGCCAACCTTTCAACATGAATGCTGGCCCTTTAAATGGTTGCATAGGGGAGGGCATTTCAGCAGGTGCAGCTGCTTTAGCAGCACCATCAGCACTTGCAGCTGCCAAGATTCTGTCTTCTACACAACTCTTAAGAACACAGTAGCCCTAATGGTGGAAGGTTGGCCACCCCTGCTATAGAGTGACAGCACAATCCTAGGCATGTCTACTCAGAAGTACGTCTCATTGTGTTCAATGGGGTTTACTCCCTGGAACGTGTGTATAGGATTGCAGCCTGAATCATGTGCTTTCCAGAGCTCTTCTTCTCTTTCTTTCTCAAACCTATAAAGGATTTTTTAAAATTAGTTTGCATGTATGTGTGCATGCGCCTGCGCCTGCGCGCACGCAAAAACGAATCGACTCCTTTTCAGGCAACCACGGGAACATGCCAGTTTTAGAGGCAATTACATGACTTTAGAGCTTGCAAAGTTTCTCATGAATTATTCGAAACACAGGGTCAGTCTGAATTGCCATTGTACATGCAGTTAATTGATTACAATAAGGCTTTTGCTTACGTATAGAAGCTTTGCGGAATCTAAAAATAAGGACCTCCACTGACATTTTGAATGACGTGTACAGATCTACAACTTAGCCATACAATGGCACAGCACAAATGCCCCTTCACATGTGCAGCCAGTCATGTGGCATCATTCCTGTGCTGTGTGATCCCATAAGGAAGGGGAGCACATATGCACTACAAAAGTGTCTTTTCTGCAAATCACAGAAGGTGGCTTAACAAAGAATAGAACTTGGCTCTAACAAAAAAGCAGTCATACAATCAGCTGATCAGATACTGTTCTCCAGATCCTGAGTTGATCTTATGACCGCATAGGAGGGACTGATTCTGTAAATCTTTCCCACCTAATCAGCACCCTCCCTCAGGGCAGAGTATTGAAGGCCTAGGAAGGAGCCATGCAAGTGGCCCCAGCCAAACCAAAAAGGTGCGCATTGCATCCTGTGGTGGTGGGGAAATCGGACAACCTGCAGGACGCAAGTGAAAACATTTTGCACTTACATCCTGGTAGGCTGCCTGATTGCCAGTGGACATATGCAACCTACTTGGGTGCTGTATGTCCGAAGAGAGAAAAGGGGCAGGGAGGTTCTAAAAAGAGGCAATAAGATCCAGCATGCGCCAGTGCTGCTGGATCCACCCCGTCCCGCCTCCTCCCTGCCCCCGTCTCTTTCCCCTCCCCACCCAGAAACACCATCCCAGTCCCTCCTCCTCCCTGCCCACGATCTGCCCCCACATCCGACCGACTCCAGGGAGGCCGCTGTCACCTGGCCACCACCACTCACTGTTTGTGGTGGTGGCCAAACTGGGCTCCATGGTGCATCACGGTTTGCAACCACCATGAAGCACACTGCGCTGCCAGTATGCAAGTTCGAACAGAACAGCAGGCAGAGACGTCTCTAGGAGGCACGTCACCCCTGGCAGGAGGTCAGCGTGTCACCAGGGGCGGGAGAGGTCAGCGCCTCACCCCCATGATGCTGATGCCGCCCCCTGCTCCCACCCGGTACTGTACGACCCGATCTCGATCGGGGTGATGCGCAGGGAGGGGGTGACGCGCCCGCTGCCCCCTCCCCCTGCTGCCAACCAGTACGACCCGATCACTGATAGCATCTTCATCGGTTTGGCTGCTTCTGACTAGGCCAGGGCAAGGCTGAAACCGGCGTTCTTTGCATGCGCACAACGCCACTTGAAGCCTTGCCCTCAGAAGGGCCGAACGAAGACGTGATCGGGTCTTCGTTCGACCCTTTTGAGGGCAAGGCTTCAAGCGGCGTTGTACGTATGCAAAGAACGCCGGTCTCAAGATGCGACCTGTCTCAAGACCTCCTCACTAAATATATATGCTAAAGAAATGTTGCCCCCCCCTTACCTGCTTCTCCCTTTCCTTGGATTGGAAAATATGCCCCAGTGTTCTACTCACCACTCTCTTCCCCTCCTACTTCCTCTTCCCCTGTCTTCCCCTCTTCCCTTTCTAATACAGGGAGTGAGAGGAGGAGGAGGAGCAGTGGAGGTCAGCAGATGGATGGAGGTGGGCAGCTCTCCTGAAGCCGCTGCCTGGGTTGGCCTCATGGATGGGCTGGCCCTGTGCATCAACTAAGTTCTCTGCCACAGCCTCCTTCACTGAGGAGGAGGAGCAGGGGTTCATGTGCCCGTTAATTGTACCTCGCATTGCATGGGAATAAGTCAGAGCCAGTGTTGCTGGCCTGTAGCCCTTGCTTCATTCACAGCAGAGACCCTGTTTGGGAAAAAAAAATTCCCTGGCAGTGAAGACCTCCTTCACTGGTCAGATGCATTTCATTGGCATCGCACCACATTTGCATCAGGCTAATTTGCAGATTATATAAGGCTCGGTTGATTTACATCACATTAAAATATATTCCATTATGAGCATTCTCCAGTCACATCATTTAATTGCATTGACATTTATTTTTATTACATCAAATAATTGACTCTAGGAAAGGAATTAAATAGATGAGAGCTACATGGCAGACAAACAGAAGCAAGGTGGTTTAGTATTGCTGAAAGTTGTTTGTTCACATAGTTTGAATAATTTGCCTCAGAATACTGGAAGCTGGGGAAAAAAAACACCAAACGGACTAACCAGAGTCTTTTGTAGCTTTCCGGGAAATAACATTTAAGTGATTAGGTTACAGCATTGCCTCTAGGAGAGGGAGAAAAAAATAGCGTATGATACTGTGAAAATGAACATATCAGGTTTATCTTGACATAATTTGATGTATCATTTTCCCTTCAAACATTTCTTTTTCCTCTCTTCTTTGGAGCATCAGCAGGGAGGAAACCATTGCTCCCGATAATGATGTGTTCGGCTGAGCTGTTGTGTCATGGCCAAAAAGTACAACTCCCAGAATTCCATTTCCATCACTTGAGCTCTTTGCCTCTTCTTGCTCGCTTGCTCCAAGCCACACAAATTGCCTCCCTTTGTCTCCTTGACGTACTCCAATTTCTGTGGGCGTTTTTAATAGCTCTTTTCCTTTTTTTTTTTTACTTTTACGATTTTACAATTCATTTTGTAACAATCCTTCAGCAGTCTTACTCCTAACCTCCACAGGTCAATGGAACATCATGCATGAATAATGAGCATTGTGTTTGCACCAAGCCCAAGTTTCATGGAATTAATGGTGGTAGAATTGGGCTTCTGGCTTTCAGCCACAATATCTTACAGTGAGATGGTTTCACAGCAGCGAATGGGCTTGTTCAAGGGTTTCTTCTTTCCCCATCTTCCCATTCAAATCTGTAGTAGTTGGATGTCAGCGTTGCTGCTTTTAAGATCCAGTTGGTCCTAATAATACTTGTTTAGATCTCTTTTATTTTGCCTGTCCACATGCAAGACTTTATCGCATGCTCCAGTTCCTCATTGACCCTGCAATGGTAATAGCAGCCTCATTCAGAATGTAAGAAGATGGTTGCTTTTCCTGACAAGGAGATGAGAAACACGTCACTTGATACATTTCTGCATGTATTAAGCTGCTGCTAAAGGCAAGGTAAAAAGGCTAGCGGGTGGCGCAGCGGGTTAAACCGCTGAACCATAAGCTGTCGATCGAAAGGTCGGCAGTTCGATTCCCACGACGGGGTGAGCGCTCGTTGCTTGGCCAGCTCCTGCCAACCTAGCAGTTCCAAAGCATGTCAATGCGAGTAGATAAATAGGTACCGCTTGCGGGAAGGTAAACAGCGCTCCGTGTTCCAGCCGCATGCTACACGCTGCGGCAAGGAGAGTCATGCTGGCCACATGACCATGAAGGCGTCTTCGGACAACGCTGGCTCTTCGGCTTTGAAATGGGGATGAGCACTACACCCTAGAGTCGGACACGACTAGACTTAATTGTCAGGGGTCACCTCTACCGTAAAGGCAAGGAGCGGGGCTAGGAAAAGTGGTGGCTAGTAAAAGCAGAGTCATCACTTTTCCGTTGGTGATATTTGACCTGATAAAGACAATGAAAATGTTAGGGAAATGAATTGAGCAGTCGTCTGATTGCTCCCAGATGCACCTTCCCAATTAACAGAGCCAAGACGCCGCCCAGGTTTTGCTGAGGAACTGTGGGTGACGAAACAACTGGAACGACAGCAAGAGCGTCGTTGGCAGAACCAGTTAGAGCCCATTTGAAGGCCAAGCTCCAGGTCAGGCTGCAGCCAGGACTCTGATTCCAACACAGGCCGTCAGTGATCAAAGGGACTCGGTGCAGAAGACGTGGTCAAAAAGGAGAGGGCAAGCCAGGAGCAACTATTATACGGTGCATCCTGAATCTCTATAGGTTCCTCCGGTCACCTAGGCTGATAATAAGCAGCATGCAATACCATCTCCAGCCATGGCATAGGTAGTGCTGCAGTGTAGTAGAGATCAGGGCCCCAGTGCCCTCTACCTGGGACCTGTCCTAGTGGCACAAGGTGTAAGGTGTCTTAGCCCTGTTGCCTGAGTCCCTGAGTCAAAAACCTGGTGAATTATGTTTTTAAATGTCAGATAAAAAGTTGAGACTAAAACATGCTAAGAAGTGTGGAGGAATTAAAAAAAATGTCTTCATCTGGCACTGAAAAATAGCACGGTCAGTGCCAGCTCAGCCTTTCTGGGGAGAATTCTAACACAAGGGCACTACTACAGAAAACTCCCTATTGTGAATTATGACTCACCTAACTTCAGCCAGTTGGGGGGGGGGGGGGATCACAGACAATGTAAGACTTAACCATGGTTAATACAAACCATGGCTAGCAAACCCAGTTTAACCATGATTTCACAGTATGGTGTGTGGAAGACTTTAACATAGGTATGTACAACTATACAATAGTTATAGTATTCAGGTGCCCCCCGCTTAATGACGGATTGCTTAACGACGATCTGGATATATGACGAAGGTCCCCAGTAAAAAAGAGCAAAGGATTTAAAAAGACACATCTTTTTACATCCCCAGCTCTTTCATGCTAGATAAGGGCTTTGAAGTTCAGCGCTGTGCATAAAGCCCCAGTGCTGAACTCCAAAGCCCTTATTTAAAGCCAAACGGCTAATGGGCAAGATAAGAGGTTGGATGTTTTAACGCTAGGGCTTTAAGCACAGTGCTAGACTTCAAAGCACAGCAAGACTCGCTTAATGACGGCTTCACTTTACGACGGGGATTTCAGAACGTATCCCCGTCGTTAAGTGGGGGACACCTGTAGTTATAGGAACCCAAGCATTCCTGAATTCTAGTCCTTTGTTGTAGTTGAATTCCTTTATATAGCTAAATGTCTTTGTTTTAACTAAAGACGTGGAAAACAAAGTGGAGAAATCTCATCCCTGGAAGCTGCATTTTGCTTCTCCCTGATCAGCATTGGCAGCTGTTCATTTTCTGCCTGAGTGAATTTAGAAGAAGTTGGTTACCTTGCGAGTGATGAATGTTATATGACATTTGGCCGTCCACATTTTCTGCAGTTTAGTCTCACCCTGACAAGAGAAACCTGGATGTCTCTCTCAATCTGCTAACAATATTTCATTGAGTTGATTATTTATCATGTTTCTGAACCAGGTCAAAATAACCTACCATGTAATAAAGATGGCAATTTTGTTATTAGGGGGAAAACATGTCATGTTCATGAAATTGTAAGAGAAAAACATCTCCTGCAATAGCATCAGTATTACTGAAAATAATGTTGCAAACAGTTCATTTTGCCAGATGTCAATAAATAGCCTCTGTGTGTTGTAACTGAACTAGGTAAGAGATCATCTCACTATTAAGCTGTCCTAAGCATACAATCACTCTCTTCCTCCATCCTCCACCTTTTAACATTTTTGAATTTCAGCTCCTTAGGTATGGATACAGGGTCAGATTTGGACCAGTGAAACCTGGTTTCAGATCCTTTTTAGCTGTGAAACTCAGTTTGTGGTCACAAGGTGTAATCTCTCAACCTAACTTACATCGCAAGATTGTTATATGGATAAAAGGAAATATGCCCCATGTGCACTTCATTTTGCTTTGTAGCAGAAGGTTGGGATATGAACATACAAAATCTGAGTCAAAATCTGGACAACTTTAATGAATGCATCTAATATTGATTTAGGAACAGATTTTGTTGAGGGCAGATGTTCCCTGTTAGTCAGGATTTGAATCCAGGGTCTAAATCTCAAATACCTTGTTGATAGTGAACCTGATTAACCACGGTTTAAGTTGGTGACAATGGAAGCCTTAACCATGGTTAAGGCCAACAGAGGGAGGAGTATGATGGAAGTTTACATGGGAGAGGGAAGTGGCAAGAGCAGGTGATCTGATAGCCTCCCTCCAATCATGGTTAAAGATCAAGAACATTACATCTAAACCATGTATAGATGTCTCTGGAGAGATATGGGGGAGTAACATATATGGAAGTGTTTTGACTTACTTGTTGTGGGATGCCCACCTCCCTCTGCCTCCTCCCAGGGTGGGAAGTTGACATCATATGTGTGGCAAAGGACATCCCAGGGGTTATTTGTTGAAATAAAGCTTCTGAATGCCTGAGACTGCTGCTGAAATGTAGAGTAAAATATAGCACACAAGAGGGGGGGGGGGAGATGTTCCTCATGGGCTGAGCTTCACTGTATTTCCTGCTGATTGTTACTTAAAACCAGAGGATTGAATAAGGAAGTATGAAAATGATGCCCTCTTTTCAGTGGCTCTTCTCTGGGGCTTGTATCTTTAGTGATGCCCTTCCCCATGGGAGGGGGGTCTTAGCATAGTCCAGGGCATGTGGGAAGCCCCCAGCTGTGGGATTTGGCACCCTTCCCTTCGACCTTGGTATGTGTCTGCTCTTTACTTCCATGTAGGTTTCCTCTTTGTGGTCCCCCCCCCCCGGTTCCTCTTGCCCTGGACTTCTTCCTCTACCCCTTGTCTCCTCGGGAGTGTCCCTAGTTGTTCCTCTTTTCCACCTCTTTCTGTTCTTACGTTGCTCCTTCCTCCTTCAGTGGTCTCTGTTTCTGCCTTCCCCATCTCACGGTATCTCTCTCCATTTTTCTTCCATTTTCCTTCTCTCTACCCTCCTCTCTGCCTGCCTCTCTTCCTCCTTTTAACATGCCCACTCCTCGTGATGGCATTCCAACTTCCTGGGTCACTCGGAGATAATGTCACCACCGCCAAGCACATCTGGGAAGCTGCTGCTGCGAAAGGGTTGTGCGCAGTGCTGGTTGCCAGGAATGGACACACTTGCTTTGTCCAAGATTGAGAGATGGCTTGATTTGTACAATCATGATACATAGCCTGTTGTTGCAGGCTTGTTATTCTGTGATGTTACAAGCATATTGTCTTGGGTCACCCGTAAACTATTGACGTTCTCCATGCAATGGTGAACTTGACTCACTAGAGACACCAACCTTAGCATTGCTTATATGAAAACTTGGCCCATAATGAGAAGATAGTTAAGTCAAGAGTTTCTGATCCTGTTGGGAGTGGTTGACTTGTTCTGCTGAATGGTGTCTTCATCCTTTGAGCCTGTAAACAATGCAGTGGTTGAAGTGACTTCCAGAGATTACTGACCCATGACAGCTCTTCCTGTAAATAAGTGAGTTCAGCCCCACAGCTGGAAAGACAGTGAGTACCTGGAACAGAAATTAGCAACAGGTAGGCATTTTGAGAGAGAGAGAGAGAGAGAGAGAGAGAGAGAGAGAGAGAGAGAGAGAGAGAGAGAGAGAGAGAGAGAGAGATTTGTGGCTTCCTTCAATGCCCGAGGGAGTGCAGGTCATGAATATGTATTGGCACCAGATTGGACCTTTGATGTCATATGACTGCCCAGGCCAGGAGGATTCTGGGCTATAATACCAATGACCTAGCTTGAACTGCCTGCATTTCCCTTCTCTAACTGGTACCAGAAAAGGTGCATGGTTTTGAGAGATCTGCAGGGCTTTTGGTATGCACCCAACAGTGCCTGGCACCCTGAACTACTCTGGGTTCTCTCAGAGCTATGCATAGCTTCAGGGTGCTGAACTCTGTGCATGCCTACAGATGTATATGGTTTGTCCCCAACAATGCCTTCTGCAAGGTTTCAGTTAAAATCTGTATTCTCATTCTGCAGCGACTCCCATCAGTTGATGTGGCACTTGACCAGGGCTTTAGAGTGATGGTGGCTAAGAGGGGCCAACCTGCATGATACAAAGCAGAAAAAAGGGTCTAAAGAACAACTGCGTTAATATCTCTATGCCAGAGTTATTCAATTTACTCAATATGAATTGCTCCCATCAATTGTTGCCATTCCCAGTTATTAATTATATGAATCGATTCACTGCAAAATTAATGAATGCTTCTGGCCCCATTTTTGTCCTCAAGTGTTGAGCAATTAGAATATTAATTGAAATAAAACCCATTACATTTGATGAAATAAAATGCGAGAATTAGGACATTTTAGGTTAAGCTTGTTTCAGTTGTTAAAAGGATACTGGCTGTGTTTTCTTTTTCCTTTTGTAACCCCTTTCAAGGGACAATGTGTAAGTCTCCATCAGAAAACTCCCAACATAATCGGACTCCCGTTACGAGGCATACATGCACGATGCTGCATTGTGGTTAGAAATGTCAGAAAGTGGTAATAAGTGGCTTAACTAACAAATGTGTTACACATAAATGGATTAAGAAGGGGGAATATGTGGCTTTGTATTTAGTAATACATCCCTAATCTGCAATGCTTTTAGAAGATTATGCATGCAAACATTGAATAATAAACACAGTGAATTCTGCAGAGCTCTCTTAAATACTACTGCTGCAGATACAAAAGCAGCATTATCAATAACTCAGTGGGAATAATAAATCTGTGGAGTGCCTCAATTTGAAAGGGGTGTGCTTGAAAGCCTAGTCCCAGTGATAGTTCTGATACTACGGCATGCACATTTTTTAAAAAAAGAACTTCTTAGGCTGGGTAGCCCAAGAAGCCAAGAGCATATTGGGGAGAGGCTGTGGCTCAGTGGCCAAACACTTGCAATGCATTCAGAAGACCCCTGTTTCCATCTCTTAGCAGCTCCCATTCAAAGGGCTTCAGGAAGCAGGTTCAAGGGAATGACCTCGGAGAGCCGCCATCAGCCAGATTAGACAATACGGGACTAGGTACACCCATCTTCTGACTTGCTATAAGCAGCTACAAGAATTTGGAAGGGCATGATCCTTCCCTATGTGTGTGAGAGCACAGCTCTGTGTCTCCTTGGTATGCACACAAGCCAAATGGCAGGACCATGATCAGAAATGTACTTCCTATGCCTAGAGGTGCTGGTTAGGCTTTCAGGTTTGGCTCTGGAGAGACAAGCTTCAGGGCTCCTAACGTTTGTCTGAAAGAGGAGGTTGCCTGCTGCTTTCTCCGCACGGGAATGGCTCCGACAGTGAGGGGGCGGGGCCGCCTCCTGCTCGCTCGGTAAAGGGACTAGGATGGAGCGATACTTATGGCTCCTACCTACCTACCGGAGCGATGCCTCTAGGTGAACATCAAGAGGCCCAGTTCTTCTCTGTTTCAGATTAATCTGAGGCAGAAAAGAATTCTCACCTATTCCCATTTTGGGGGAGTGTGTGTGTGTGTGTGTGTGTGTGTGTGTGTGTGTGTGTGTGTGTGTGTGTGTGTGATAAACACCCATCTCCTCAATTCAGTCAAACACTTTGGCTGAGCCTATGCTGGGATGGGGGCTAGATGAACTTTCACGCACACAGACTTTCCCTTCTCCCTAGCAGTTTGCTGCCCATATGCATGCTGAGTGCAGGGAGGGCAAAACATTTTTTGAAAGACTCTATTCAATCAATGTGCACGAGGGCATAGCACATCTGCCCAAGAAAGGACTGTGCCTGAGATGTTTGCACTTCGGTTTGCCAGTCTGGGTTGCTAGTCTGGCATGTCGTTTTCGGAGTGCCTGACATCCCTACTAAGGCCTCGGGCATCCCTGGAAACCAGTATTTCCAAGAGTCCTAGGTGATTGGGACGCGGCTGTTGGCAGGGTTCAAGATGTGAGGGAGGGAGGGAGGCTTCACAGACAAGCTTCCAGCTCTGCAGCCAGGTAAGCAGGAAGGGAAGAAGATGGCAGGGAAGGGTCCAGGTGCTTGAGAGGGACTCGGGGAGACATTTGGACTCTGCTGAATCCCAGCAATGTAATTGGGAGCACAATGAGGGCCACATTTCAGAATTAGAATTTGGGGAGGGAGTGGTTTCCCTGCTGCTTCTTGGGTTCCATTTCTTCCATTCAAGGATTACTTTATGGGTGATAGTGAACCACCTTTAACTAAGGTTGCAAGCCTATGCACACTTATAGGTCATGCACACCAATTCCATGCTCGGGATCATTAAAAAAGAGATTGAGAATAAATTAAATGGCGAATATAATTATGCCCTTGTACAAATCGATGGTAAGGTCACATCTGGAGTATTGTGTCCAGTTCTGGTCACCACACCTCAAAAAGGATATAGTTGAATTGGAAAAGGTGCAGAAAAGAGCGACCAGATTGATTCGTGGGCTGGAGCACCTCCCTTATGAGGAAAGGCTACAGCGTCTGGGGCTTTTCAGTCTAGAAAAAAGGCGCCTGAGGGGGGACATGATTGAGACGTATAAAATTATTCATGGGATGGAGAGAGTGGATAGAGGGAAATTCTTCTCCCTCTCGCACAACACCAGAAGCAGGGGACATGCACTAAAATTGAGTGGAAGGAGAGTTAGAACGGACAAAAGAAAATATTTCGTCACCCAGCGTGTAATTCATCTGTGGAACTCCTTGGAACTCCTGTGGATGTGGTGATGACACTTGGCCTAGATGCCTTTAAAAGGGGTTTGGATAGATTCATGGAGGAAAAGACTCCTGGCTTTAGAAGTAGCTTTTCTCTGTGCCAGGTGCAAGGGAGTGACAGCAGGAAGCAGGTTATCTTGTTAGCTGTGTGCTCTCGGAGGCATCTGGTGGGGCCACTGTGAGATACAGGAAGTTGGACTAGATGGGCCTTTGGCCTGATCCAGCAAGGCACTTTTTATGTTCTTATGTACCTGAGAGTAAGCCCCATTGAACATAATGTGGCTTACTTCTGAATAAGCATGTCTAGGATTGCACTGTAAAACTCTTTATGAACTTGAGTCCATTTTCCCGCACAAGAACTGTATAAAATATGTCCACCAATATCAGAGATGGGAAACTATGTCTGTGAGTTAGACACTTTTAACAGCACCCAGTGGATTTATGGTTTGAGTTATTTTGTTTGACAAGCTCCAGTCTCCTGGGTCTTCAGACAACATTTGGGCTATGCCGTGCAAACTCCATGATCCAATGAAATGTGCAGGAGTCAGTGGCCCTGTTAAAACTGTCTGATAATAAGATGCTAATGGGCATATACCGTATTGGTCTGAGTATAAGACTCACTTTTTTCTCCTAATTTAAGTTTTTAAACTAGGGGTGCGTCTTATAATCAGGCTGTTGCAATTTAATGCCAGTGATTTAATTAAAATTTTTTAATAGCACCAACCTTTAAGCGTGCGTCTTATAATCAGGTGCGTCTTATACTCGGGACAATACGGTATATTGCATTTGTTTTGTTGTTTGTTGTGAATCTTCAGCATGGGGCAGGCTATACACACCACTGAAAGCCTCTAGAAAGAAGTTGGATTTTGTTAGACAAACATTGTTTCTCTTCTATTATGATCTGCTCTTGAGCAGAAGGAAGGAGTAAGTGACCTTTTCAGATCCTTTGTAATTCTAAGGAACATGATTCAGTGTCATCTTAATTAGTTTCTGATGCATTACTTTTCCTCCTTTCCTAATTGGGGCAGGTTAATCATGAAAACCTGGCTGATGAATGTGCTGTAACAGGCATCACTTTGATACTTGTCTAGTTGATAAGTGGACAGGTAAGCTATAATTAGCCCCCAGATCCTATCTGCTGATTTGTACTGTGGGAAAGATGAGGCACCTGGATCTCCCCGAAGTCATCAGCTTACCTTTTTAGAAAGGTAATTGGGTTTATTTTAGCGTCGATTCAGAATCTCTGCGGCAATAAAGAATGAAAATTAAGAGGCTTGGCAAGGTTCATTATATTCCTTTCCCACAGATGTTATTGTTTGTTGGATCTCAAAACACATTACAGAATAATGAATCCTGGTAGCATGATGGTTTCTTTCTATGGCCTTCAGAAGGTCTTTTGCTCGTCACTTACTTTTCTTTCTGCTACATATAATTTGGATAATGTGGCCAAGGCTGGATAATGTGGCTACAGTTCTGCACAAAAAACACAGGATGAGGTACTGTGCACAAAATTCAGCTTCTTGAGAATATCAGTTTTTCTTTCTGTTTGAAGTACAAGTTTCTAGTCCTTCTAATTGCAAAGAAAAACCAGAGCGTTGTTAAATAAGAGCCCAATCCTATTGTTCCCCCCCTCCCACGGATGCAGTGGCGCCGAAATGGCTACCACTGCATGCTGCTGGGGGATGCGTGCGTAGGTCTTCTCTGGTTAAGGGTACAATTGTCCCCTTACCCAGGAGTAAGCATCCATGGTGCGGGGGTCTACTCGGACCTGTGCTAGCTAAATAGCTGGCACAGGTCTCCGTGGACCCGTGCCATGGGATTAGATCCAGGAAGGGGTTTAGGATTTGGCTGCTGCTGCCGAACCCACCCCCTTCCCAGACCCGATCTGCCCATCCTCCACCCACCCCCGTTCCGCCCTCCCATCTCCCTGTCACCTTACCTCCATCGTCGCCATCTTTACACTGCTCCAGCAGCTCATGCTTTGCACACTACCAGAGCACCTTTTACGACTTTTACGGAAGAGGCACGCCACCATCAACCGGCCCAGGTAGAATTGGGCCATAACATTTCCAGTAGACAGAGTCACAGTGCCCGGAATAGCTCTTTGCTCATCTTTGGACCTAGCAAAAACAGAATGATAGCAAAAGCAAACCCACAAAAAAGACCAAACAAATCATTCAAAGTGACAGATATTGTGCAATTTGGAAAATCTGCATAATTTACACAGGTGGCAGAATTAATGTTTTCTGTGGGCAGAATTTGGATTGCTTTGGTACAAAATATTATTTTATTTTATTATGAGTGTGGGCTTCATAAATAGAAATGGTACATAGGACTATACCTGTTGATGTTGAGTTTTGCTTGTTTATTTTGCATCCATGTTCAAATAAACATGTGATTTTCTTTGTACTCAATCCTTTATGTTTCTTGAGGAGGGAGTATGAAAGCCTACTCCCAATTTCATCCTCTAGCCAGAGGTTCTCAACCTGTGGTACGCGTATGAGGTGCTGCCCCGCGTACCCCTGTGTACCCCCTCCCCAAATCCCCCCCCCCCGAAAGGAGAGAAAAGCTTTTTTTTCGGCCTTGCGACACGGCCAAGCAGGTCCTCCGTCAGGGCTGTAGCCTCTCCCTCCGGCTTGCGGCACGAGCCGGAGAACCCGCTCGGAAGCGCTGCATGGCCGAAAAAAGGTAAGGGAGTGCTACGGGGCACGAAGACCCGCTTGGAAGCACCGCATGGCCGAAGACATAGCTTTTTTTCCTCTTTTGGTGTGTGTGTGCACTTTTGGGGAGGGGGTACGCAGGGGTACATGGGGCTTTGGGGGGGTCAAGGGGGTGCTTGGGGAATCCCGGGAGGGGGTATGCGGGTCCACAAAGGTTGAGGGACCCTGCTCTAGCATACTAGGAGTCAAGTAGTGGTTGAACAGGCCTAATTAAATTGTTGCACGCTCATGCGCACACACAAAATAAAAGGCAGCCTGGAAACCGTATCCCATTCAGAAGGAAAATTTGCATTCGCTTTCATCATGCATATGTTTACCTATGCATTACTCTGGAGCGTGTGGCTCAGATTTCATGTCCCATCTCAGCCATAAGCTTATTGGTTGTCCTTGAGTTGGCTTCCTTTCCTCAGAACTCATCCTTAAAAATTGGAATAATTGGATTGACCTACCTAGCAGGGATAATGTGAGGGTAAATAAGGTAATGATGGCAAATCTCTCAAAATGGGAACTATTACTCAAGGTCTATAGAATCTGGTATCGAATACACTCCAACATATTTACTTGAAACCAAGAAAAGAAAAATGAACAGTGATATTTTATAGCCTTTGCCCCTGTCCGCTTCTGTGTTTATCTGGCCTGTTAGAATTCAAGGCTGGTTGATAGAGGAGAGGATGTAACATCTGTAAATGCACCTGGTATGGTTTTCTTTCCTACTGTGCAAATTGATTTTTGTGAATTTCTCTTCAAATTGATGCTCTGAAGCTCTTCCCTGCAATTGGGGGGTTTAAAGAGCTGTTGAGCACAATGGTGGAATTTGAAATTGCATGGAGAGAGACAGCAAAAATCTCTTATCCCAGTTTATTTGGCTCTGCTAGATTGGGAGTGACACTATAAATCTCTCTGTGTAGGAAATCCACATTAAAGTTTAAATGTTATTTGACACCCCTTGGGAAAAAAATAAAGGGAAAAAGTATTGAGGTGGGGGTGGGAGAGTGGGGGGGTAATTTTCTGGTGGCACAAAATCTATCCAAGTTTGCTTCTCCTTTGCCAAACAGAATTTTTACCTAGGCCTATGGTTTGCTGTTCAACAGCTCTTGTTCATTCATTTATGAATACCTAGAGGCAACTTGACCACTGTGATAGGAGTGTTCAGATATTGTCATCTTGAGTTAGAAAAAAGAAAAGAAAAGAAGGGTGAATATGCAGCTTTCTTCTTACAATGGCAACATAGAGTGCTTAGCCATAACTGAATGTATGAGATATTCTATCCTGCAGCTTGAATTGGAGTTTCCATAAACTAAAATAGAGGACTGTCTTAGCTGAAAAATAAATTCATAGTTGCCTGCACTGCAGTGATTAACGGCCCGATGCTATTGAAGGATTCCTTCCTTTATGGTCATTGTAAAACGTGACTAGACCAGTATGCATGGACTGGCCACTGCCGTAATTGGCAAGCAGCCAGCTCCATGAGCCAACGGACGCCTGCCGGAGGAGGTAACGGGGTTGGAGTGAGGCAGGGAGGGGGTTGAATGGGGCAGTGATGGGGGCAGGGAGGAGGGTTGATCAGGCCTGGGAGGGGGACTGGAGCGGCAGTGGTGGCGCATGCTGAATCCGGAGCCCCGGGCCTGATCCACCTTCATGGTGCCATGTCGACTTGTGCCAGCGATTGAGCTGGCGCAGGTATGAGTTGCCCCATAGTGGGTTGCTTACCCCAGGACAAAAGGACAAATGTTCCCTTACCCTGAGTAGACTTCCAGCAGCCACCACCACCACCACCCGCAGTGGAAGCTGTGCCAGCACCACTGCATTGCTGTGCGGGGAGTTAGGTAGGGTTGGGCTGTTAGAGGGATAGGTATTGTTTGGTGTCCCAGACTATCCATGACACATATGGACTTGTACCAAGTCTACTGTCAGCATTTTTGGGTTTTTCTCTTACTAGTTGCAACTTCCTGTATCTTTATTTTTCGATAAAAGCATCTTTGTGGGTCCCCAATTTGGGTTGGGGCCATAGTGGTGTGGAATAAGTGTTCTGACCCTTTCTTCCTGTGTTATGACTCTGATCCAAATGAACTCAACACCTCCACCCCCGCAAAAAAGATGCTATTAACCTACGCTATTAACCAGAGCTGTCCTTTCCCTTTCCTCTTCTACTGTATGCCATTATTTCTAGCTCATTGCTTAGCACCTAATGAGATTAGTTGGTTCTTTTAAAGAGAACTCCGCTTCCCCCCCCTCACATATTTTTGTCTTTGCTGCACACCCAGCATTTTTCTTCTTGACCAAACGTGCCTATCTGTGTCTTCGTTCTCCCCCTTTTCTGAAGGTAGGTTTTTAAGAAAGACATTAGGAATTAGAAAGATCAGAACTCACTAAATGTCGTTTGAGCTTTCGGATGTCTTTCTGAAATATCTACAGAAATGTGTATCTGCTCAGATCAGGGGCAGCCCAAGATGCTGGTCCTGCACCCAAGATGATGCCAAATTCTGCCACTCTCCAATTCCTCTGCCTTGCCCACCCCACTCCACCAGTGGAGGTTCCAGCACCTGGTGGAACCTCTCCTTTCCCAGCACCCCCCCCCCCAATTACTTTAGAAGAAGTCTCAGGGAAACAGGCTGTGACAGTCCTTTTTGCTTAGGAAAAGGATTGCACTGCAGCGGTAGCTGCCTTGCCTTCTCCCGCTCCACCCGCTGCACCCCCACAGTCCTCAGCAGCGCCCTGGAGGCTGCCACCCCTCCTCTTCTCATGCTTTCTCCAATAACAGCATGGAGCAGCTGGGCAAGTAGCAGACAGGGAGAGGTGATGGGTGGGCGCGGGGGGCGGGCATTTCCTGCCATTTGCCATCTGTCTCAGCCCACCACTTGAAGCCACTCTGTGTCTGGACAGATGTGTATTTTGTCGTAGCTAAAGTTGTGTGGAGTGTAAAGCTTACAAGCCATGATGGGGATAAGCAACCTCCTGGTTGTAGGAGTAGGTTTTCTTTGTGCCAGGTGCAAGGGAGTGGCGACAGGATACAAGTAACTTGTTGTCTTGTGCTCCCTGAGGCATCTGGTGGGGCCACTGTGAGATACAGGAAGCTGGACTAGATGGGCCTTTGGCCTGATTCAGCAGGGCTCTTCTTATGTTCTTATGAGTGTGTCTTTCAATTTTTACAGCATTTTTTTTTTGCTGCTCCACCCCTTAGCACCCGATATCCATGGAAATTCCACCGCATGCCTCCAGAAAAGACAACTTCTGCATCCTCTCCCTTGTCCTGCCTGAATTCCCCTTCCCATTTTTCTCCCTTGTCACCTTCATCCTTGTAAACTTGTCAGTCTCATCTCTCCCCTTTCTAGCTTCACTTGGTTTTCTGAGCTTAAAGCAAAATGTTGCACACTATCTAGTCCAACGGCCTCAGAGACACACTGAGATATGGTAATTGTATGGAGGGCCATAATGCATTTTATTTATTTATTAAAACACTTCTATCCCACCTTTCCCCTCCAGAAAAGGAGGCGTTCAAGGGGCAGGTAACAAGCCACGTTAAAACAATAGCACAAAGAAATAGCTAATAGAAAACTGACAACCATCGGAGGCAGTTGCCCACTTTTCTTTCCTATTCTGCAGTGCTCATTTTTGAGCTGGAGGAGACCTTGGGAGAAAAAGATAAAATTTTCATTTCTGGCTTTCTTCTTGTGTAGCCCACAAAACTTGGTGCTGAAGCGCATGCATTTGTCTTAGCTGCCCCACGGTTCTGGTCAACATTTCTGTTTCATTTTTAAAATTAAATTAAAATTGAAAAACATCCTGTTTTCCTCCCCTTAGTAATCCATCACTCAGTTCTCTCCCCCCTCCCGCCGACAGTAGGTGGGTGAGAGTTCACTTGACCAAATTTGTCTCAATATTTAAAGACAGAAAATCCTTCCAAATAGAAAATGATTTCAGGGACAAGGTTTCTTGCTAGCTAGTTCCCTTTCCTGCGAGAGGTTTTTGGTGGCTTTTTTGGTATGGAGAAGAATTCAGTTAAGCAAGCCCTCCTGTGGTATATTCTGAAGTGCTCCTGCCCAGATACGAGTATACGTTCTCAGTAAGAACTAGGCCAAAGATAACATCATCGGTGTGCGCTGGAAAATTGTAATATTAAAACGGCCCTCAAGGGAGCCATGACGGGGCTGTGGCTAGAACTCCCTCCGTCTTCCACACCTCAGACCTCCTCCTAAGGCAGGAGGCCATCCAGGTCTTCTCGCTGCTTTCATGATTGTTTTCTAGCATGCTGGGATAATGAGGCCCTGCACACTGGTTTATAATGAAAAACCTGGCTGTGCCATAAACAGAAGGGCACCTTTTTACAGTTTTCATTTCATAAAGTGGGCTTTGGTTCTACAGATGAGGGGAAAGTTGAGGAATCTGTCGTTTTTTTCCTGGACTCCTTTGCCTTCGCACACCAGACCTTGTTTCAAGCCGCTTCTGCCCTCATGTGAAATATTTAGTAGTCAGAGGCCACCAAGATATTGCTAGCCATCGCTAATGAGACTCAGCTCGCTGGCTTCTTTCTCCCTCCTCCTGCTCTCTCTCTCTCTCTCTCTCTCTCTCTCTCTCTCTCTCTCTCTCTCTCTCTCTCTCTCTCTCTCCCCTCAAGTAAAACTAAAACACAAGTTTAAAAGTCAAAATTAGCTTTTCAGGGGTTGGAATTGGAAAAGTGACATCAGTGGCTAGGACAGGACTTGGCTCTGTTCAAATTGCACGAAGTTGATGGCAGTGCAGTCCTGACTGCTTTGGTCCATCTTTCCACCTGACCCTTTCCAGTCAGAGGGTCCAGCACTCTGCAGAAGGTGGCTAGTCTAAGAACTGACACTCTCAAATTCATTGCCACTGAAGCAGAGCATCCCACTTGTTCTTCTCTTTTCCCCTTCATCAAAGACATTTCTGTGCATTATTCATGTTGTTCATTGTGGTTAATCACAGAGAGAGATTAGGATTTCTCTTGTAGCACCTGTCGAGCTTAACTTGAAAGACCTCTTTGCCTAGAGCTTAAATGGAACCAGGAGAAGTACCATAGCTCATTAACGTCGTCATATAGACCAAATAAAATGCATTATTTCCAAGTTTTCGTTAGGGGCAATGTTACGTTTGGTTTGCTTAATGACACCTTTGTATTTAATTACTTTTAATTGTTTTAGAAATCAAAAGAATCAGGCATGTTCTCTCAGTGAGGCTGCAATCCAATCCATACTTTCCTGGGAGTAGGCCCCATTGAACACAATGGGACTTACTTCTGAATAGCAGGGATGTGGATCAAGTCTCTGACTCCAAGTCTCAAGTCAAGTCACAAGTCTTTGCCCCCAAGTCCTGAGTCTTTGCAAGTCCCTGTCTATTTAATGGGGGAAGCAGGTTTAAACCTGAATAAAATTGGACTTGTCGTAAAAGGCTCCAAGTCTCGAGTCGAATCTTTTGAGTCTTTTACAATCGAGTCAAGTCCGATTCAAGTCATTGATGCGACTTGAGTCTGACTCAAGTCCGAGTCAATAGACTCAAGTCTGCATCACTGCTGAATAGATGTGCATAGGATTGTGCTGTGAATTTGTTAATGGAATTTCTCTATGTAAAGTGTGTGTCGAACAGCCTGAAACCCAGGCCAAACCCAGCCCCGCGTAGCTTCATCAAAGTGGGGCATCATGTGCTCTCAGACTATAACAGGGGCCCAATATATTGATTGTGTGTTTTTGTTAATATAGCATTATCCATGAACATGGTGCTTTATAAAGATTGAGCAAATGGGTCCCTGCCCTGAGAGTCTTACAATCTGGAACATAAGACGCCAGGGAGACAACAGATCAAGGGGCAGGAAATGGAAGCAGAGAATCATATGCATTTCAGAACAGCATCTTAGTTTTCCATTGGACGTCCAGATTTGGCTTCTATAAGTACATTCTGAATTCACCTTATTGAAACAGACTCTAATTAGAACTTAGAGGAAGAAACATAGGTATGAAGCTTTAGTCTTTGTCCTGAGTAGTCTTGTGCCAAGAGTATAACTCTTAATTAGCAGGATCTGGCAAACTTAATTATTCAGCGTGTCAAAAATTAGCTTAAGTGCCTTTCATAAAACTCTTTGCTTGACAGGGCAATGGTAATTTTCAACCACAGGGAGCCAAACTGTTCAACGCATCTTCTGCTTTTGTTAAAAGCTCTTCGGTTACTGTTCAAGGCCTTTTCACAGGAGTTCCTTCCTTCCTTACTGGTTAATGATCATTTCCTATATTAGAAAAATGTTGTGTCTGCCTGCACAGGTACGCTATGCCTTAATATGGCTTAGGACAGAGGTTCTCAACCTTTGGAGGCCCGGGTACCCCCTATCACAGTCCAATTTTCTGAAGTACCCCTGCTAACTGCTAATTGATTGGATTAATCAATTAATTAGGTAATTAATTGTTAAATATAAAGTACTAAAACAATTTTAAATGTGAAAAATGTCTTAACTCGTGTGTGTGTGTGTGTGTGTGTGTGTGTGTGTGAGAGAGAGAGAGAGAGAGAGAGAGAGAGAGAGAGAGAGAGAGAGAGAGAGAGAGAGAGAGAGATGCTAGGATCTCTTTTTTTCTCCAAATCAAACTTCCCAAAATCAGCTCCTCCCTCCCCCACCAAAGTACATTTTCCAAAGTACAAAAATAAGCCCAAAACCAAATTAAAATTTTTAATTTTAAAAATAAATTTAAATTATTTTTAAAAATAATTATCCGAAAATAATTAAAATTTAAAATCCATGTTAATTAACACTTAATTAGCTGCTAATGGGGCAGATAAGGGGCAGGGCTTGGCGTACCCCCAGCAAGAGGTCCGCGTACCCCTAAGGGTACCCGTAACACAGGTTGAGAATCTCTGGCTTAGGATGTACTCCTGTGTGACCCTTGCAGATATAAAGATCATCCTCTGAGCACCCCCGCATTTGTAGTAAGGTGAACAAGGAGCAGGCATAGAGCCTTTTCAGTTGTGGCACCCCATCTTAAGCATTCTTTTGCCAGGGAGTTTCACTTGGTACTGTATCTGTTTCTTTTCAGCAGCAGGTGCGTGAAAGCCTTAATTTTATTGTCTCGCAGCCCAATCCTATCAGACACACACACACACACACACACACACACACACACACACACACACCTGCCGATGCAGCCGCGCCACCGGAGACTCCCTGCATGTTGCCTTCGCCCCACTGAATGGCTCTGAAGGCGAGGGGGCGGGGCCGCCTCGTGCCGGTGAGTAATGGAGGTCAGGGCGATGCGGAACTTAGCGTTCCGCCCCACCTCCAGCGACACCACTGCATGGAGGTCTCCTCTGGGTAAGGGAACATTTGCTTCCTTGCCCAGGGGTAAGCCTCTGCTGCCCAAATGGGTCTACACAGAATAAAAAAAAAGGTAAAGGTATCCCCTGACAATTAAGTCCAGTCGTGTCCGACTCTAGGGTGTGGTGCTCATCTCCATTTCAAATCCGAAGAGCCAGCGTTGTCCGAAGACGCCTCCGTGGTCATGTGGCCGGCATGACTCTCCTTGCCGCAGCGCGTAGCATGCAGCTGGAACACGGAGCGCTGTTTACCTTCCCGCAAGCGGTACCTATTTATCTACTCGCATTAACATGCTTTGGAACTGCTAGGTTGGCAGGAGTTGGCCAAGCAACGAGCGCTCACCCCGTCTCGGGAATCGAACTGCCGACCTTTCGATAAACAGCTTATGGTTCAGCGGTTTAACCCACTGCACCACCCGCTGGCCTGTCTACACAGAATAGGATAGGGGAATAGGATATTGGCGGCGCCATTGTCACCAGTACTGCCCCCTTCATGGCCTTGATCCACCTTCTTCCCCACCCTGGTATCTGCCCTGTTCCACCCATCTCCTTCCTGCCCCCAGCGTTGACTTACTGATGTAGACGCTCCTCTGGTATTTGTTTACACTGCACTTAAGTGATTTTTGGGGCCTGACTTTAGGGCTTTAGGAAAGACTGTGGCCCACCATGGGCAGACAGAATGATAAATGGGGAACAAATTGTGCCAGCAATTGCATGTTTATGTCCTTGCTTAGGGAATGCAATCTCAGTTAGAAGCCTTTTATTGCAAACATTAAAAAATAAGAACAAAATATAACTTATGTGATTACTCAGTGCAACAAATATTCAGCTGTTGCAAATTTAATGATTCAGACAGATAAGATTTCCACTAATATGGGGGACAAAATAGACAAGGAGACGTCGTGGAAAAATCAAGAGCATATCTTATTTCTGCAGTGCTCCCTGTGATAGAAAAGGCAATGCTTCTCTCTTTCCCGTTCTTTCTCCATCCTGTCCCCTCTGGGGTTCATGCCAGGGCAACTTGCTGACCTGCTAGCACTGTGAGATTGCACTTTGTTCCAGTTTGGTTCGCTTTCCTTTTTACCTTTTGAAACCTGCTTGACTGTTTTGAAACCTGCTTGACTGTTCTGTGCTATATTGGGGAAGGACTATGTTGCTTGTGGTTTGTGTCTGTGGTTCCAGCAACAAGGTGATCTGCTAGGGGTGATGTTTTGGATTAGCTTCAACAACCAGCAAAAGCAGTAAATACAAAATGTGCACTGAGACACTGTGGTGACACAGTGTACAGTACTTGGAAACCCTGGGGTTCTTTGGAAGCTTCTCAGATGGTCTTCAATGAGAAGATCAGAAAAAAGAGTAGCTATCATTCTTGATTGTACCTTGCCGTGCATAGCTGTGGAGGTGCGGAGTGTTGGCTATGTTCTGGGGCACTCTAAGGACCTAACCAGTCAGAACATTAAACACATTGTTGTCTCTGCACCTGTGTTTCTCCTTTTAAAATAAAAGTTGTACGGAGGGCTATTTAGATTAGGACTATGTTTTGAATGAAGGGGCGATTTAACCCTTGCCCCTTCCATTTTTTCCCCATGAAATCTCATCCTGTGTAGGCTTACCAGATCTCCAACCGGGACAGAGTGCTAGACCTTTAGGAGAAGGAATGTGGGCAGGTGTAGCTTGTTAAACCTTAGAACACAATCCTAGGCATGTCTACTCAGAAGCAAGCCCCATTGTGTTCAGTGGGGCTTGCTTCTGAGTAGACATGCCTAGGATTGTGCTCGAAGGTTTAACAAGCTACACCTGCCCACATTCCTTCTCCTAAAGGTCTAGCACTCTGTCCCAGTTGGAGATCTGGTAAGCCTAATCCCGTCCCATAGACAAATGGCACCTTTAGGTTTATCAGTGGGAAATTTCCAGCAGGAAAATGGTAGGGGTGCATAGGGTTAAAGTCCCCTACCATCTGCATCACAGCCCCAATGCAGTTCCCTGTCAGCAGCTATTTTAAAAGAAAAACACTTTTGCAGGATATAACAACAACAACAACAACAACAACAACAACAACAACAACAACAACAACAACAACAACAACAACAACAGTATTTATATACTGCTTTTCAACAAAAAAAAGTTCACAAAGCGGTTTACAGACAAAAATCAAATGATTAAATGGCTCACTGTCCCAAAAGGGCTCACAATCTAAGATAAGACTGTGTTTCATGTCTCTGTTACCTGCGGAGTGACTGTGAGGGTCAACAGGCCTGGTCATTGTTGTGTGTGAAGGAGAGCACACCTTAGTCTATTCCTGTATTAACTTAATAAATGTGCATCTCAACTGTCAATGGATATTTCCAAGGCAGTTCACATTCGGATGTATACATTTATAATTTAAAAAATACCTACCAAACATGCCTTGAATCCTCTATAATGTCCAGCAATTCCACTACAGGTGTGCAGTGCCCTTGTTAGAAAAGTTCATGGAAAAGAGTTTCTTTTGAAAATTATGGCCTTATATGACTAGTGTACTCCCTTCTCTATTGAGGTGGGGGTGGGAATGTTCTTCCTCTAGTTTCAAAATTGGTCTAAATTCATTGCCTTAGCAGGCTGAAACCACACACTCATTTTTGTGCCATCATTCATTTTGTTGTTGTATTCTGATCTTGAGAAATTGACTTGGGAGTGTAAATCACCCCGTTTCATTTTATTATCGTTTTATTCTATTGCACTGGATGTTTTCAGTCCTCTTTGTCCCTCGTAGTTCTCGCTGGCACTCAGTAAGCCATAGATGGAACGTTATTATTAAATTACACATTTTATTGTGACTGTGGTCAGAACTGGAAGACTGCTATCCAAAACCGCCCTTGACGGTATGAACTCCGGGCTGATGAAAAGAAGCTTGCACACTGTATTGCCAGAGGCAGTGGTTCTTTTTGGATACTGAGGCAACAAACACACCAATGGATGAAGGAAATGGAATGTATTAGTCTAATGAAGATACAAGCAACTTTTGTATGCCAGCAAAATATTACCGATAGCTTACACCATTTCTGCCATTGAGAGCACCAAGACAACAGCGGACAAACTATGGAGGGCAGTGTGCATAGCGCCTCTGCAGGAGGCCTACACTGATGCGCTCTGATAGCAGGATGCGTATTCAGCTGCTTGGAGCACTGAGCGACTCCTGATGGCCATGGAGTATGGGCAGCACCTTGCAGGACTGTCTACACAGCTGCTTACTGATAATGGGCTCGGGGCTTTCTTATGTGTCAGGGCCCCCCAAAAGGGGGGTCTTGGGCAGCTTCCTGCCACTGGGTTCCCCACTAATCTGGGCTCAGCCATCTCCATAAGGCTTCCTGGGCCACACCTTCCTGGCTTGTCTCCCCTCTTCTTCCCCTGGGCCTCAGAGCAAAGGCAGGGAGGGGCCTTCTTCAGCCTCCCAGGGCTCTGGAATCTCTCTGACAGGCAGCTTTGAGCCCTCCACCAGCCCCTTCTCATCCCTGGCCCACTCCTTATATTCTCCTGGTCTTGGCTAGTCCCTCCTCCCCTTCCTGGTTCCCCTCTCACTGCCGGGTTGCCCTCTGCATCCTATACCTCCTCTATCAGGGGATGGGAAGACTCCTGCAGGTGCCTGCTGTGGGGCTGGGAGGCTCCTGAAGATACTTGCAGTGTGGGCAGTTGCACTGTGCTCCACTGGCCAGTAGCCCACACCCTGCCCTGCTGAGGCTTTCCCAGCCCCTCCTGGCATCGCCATGGCAACTGGGCCTGCTGGGCAGGCTGCTACCTGCAGCTGGTAAATCCGGCCCTGGACATTATGTATGCCTAATATGTCTAATAAGAGGTGTTAATATATTTCTACTCCCAATAATTAGGGAGAGAGGAAAAACAAATTAGGAAAGAAACAAACAAACTGGCAGCCCAATCCTATGTGTCCACCCTTCCGCCGATACAGCCACACCAAAAGGCTCTTCTTATGTTCTTATGTTCTTATGGCTCATGCTGCATTCTGTGTGGGTAGTTCCACTAGCGTCGCTCCGGTAGGGGCGGGGCTGTAAGTATCGCTGCGGTCATAGTCTCTTTACCGAGCGAGGAGGAGGCAGCCCCGCCCCCTCACTGTCCGAGCCAGTCCCCTACGGAGAAAGCAGCAGGCAGGGTCTCTTCCCTGCCGGTTTCTCCGCAGGGGACTGGCTCGGACAGTGAGGGGGCGGGGCTGCCTCCTCCTCGCTCGGTAAAGAGACTATGACCGCAGCGATACTTCCAGCCCCGCCCCTACCGGAGAGACGCCTCTGGGTAGTTCCAGAGGCCTGGAATTGTGGGAAACTGCTGCCAGCCAATGTCAATAATCTGGAGCTCAATGGACTGACTCACTGGGCAGCAGCTTCCTATGATATAGGTCTGAACATAACATTTATAAAAGTATAAATAAAAACAATATTATAATACGTTGAACCAGCAGCAGTAAGTTACAACACCGCAATACAAACTGGACACGAAGATGGCTGGTAAAAGCTCAGGAGCAACAGAAGCGGTTATCAGTTTGAAAAGCCCAGCCGGAGCTCGTTTTCCAAGATGATAGATGATGAAAAGCATTTTGAAGCAGCTGCAGGTTCTGCGGTTCCATCGGAGCACATTGCAAGGAAGGTGGCTCCCCTGCTCCCGGCTCTTACTGAAAGTTCTCTAGGTTCAGCACGAGAAAGAGCTGGAAGTGCCAGACTGTCCCTTTATCTACTTGGTTGGTTCATATTCATGTGCAGTGACCTTTGCGCGATCACCTCCGCTCTAGCATCACAGTCTGAGTGGGGTTATGTCGAAGCACTGATTGCACAAACAGATGCCTCCTCCTGGGTCTCCTCATTTTCTAAGACGGCTATACCTCATTCCGATCTGAAGCCTCCTCGTTTTCCAAGATGGCTGTACCCCATTCCGATCTGAGGCCTCCTCGTTTTCCAAGATGGCTGTACCCCATTCCGATCTGAGGCCTCCTCGTTTTCCAAGATGGCTGTACCCCATTCTGATCTGAAGCCTCCTCGTTTTCCAAGATGGCTGTACCCCAACTCATCACAGGAATCTGGATGGCTATGATTTATCTACTCACATGGGCACACTTCATGCATTCCCTGCTAGCCCATGAGCCTGACAGCCCTGCACACTCATGAAGGAAATTGTGTGTTGAGCTGCCACATGTACAGACACATGTAGATATAGATATATCTAACATTGCCAGCAGAGGCAACTTAAACAAACAAAGATAAGTAAAACATCATTCAATCATTAGATCATTATTGCAGGAGAAAGAGTCAGGAGAATAACTGACAATGCAGGTGCACAGATTTCAGCACTGAAGAGGCAAAACAGCATCTGCACGATCCACTTTACCTCCCCCCAATCTTCGGCAAGTGCCCTGTGTCTTATCCTCAGAGGGATGATTTGACTGAAAACCAATTAGAAAGACCATAAACGCCGCTCCTATATGGAGATACAAAACACTACACATGCCAAATAATCAGACACTTCTCTGTACGGGGAAAGGCAATTCTCCAGTTTCACGGCCTTTAGGGATTGTAGCTCTGAAAGCTGCGGATTCTTAGCAAATCGCTCATATTCTTTCTCTCCACACCCCATTCCTGAGCCAGTGAGAAGCATTTTAGCAAAATATAGACCCATGAAAAACACTGGCACAGAACAACAAATGGTATATATACTCAGTTGGCTGGGTCAGACAAGACGGGTTTGCCCTACAGTCCAAGAGATATGTCCCGGGATCAGAGGTATGAGGAGATGTTAGTGGGTCTCAATTTATGTTGGCTGCGTTCTAATGAGTTACTACCCAATAAAATACGATGCAAGAATCCTAGAGGGATAGCGGCTAACAAGGATGCAAGGAGTCCTTGGGCTAATGTGTGCTTTTAAAGGGAAGGAGGGGGGCGGGGAGGAGCCCATAGCAACATGAAAGAGTGGACAAAGGGATGGATCAATACAGTCTAGAGCTAGGTAGTACCTGAACTCTTAAACTAGCCAGAAAACATTGGGGGCTTGATCAGTTGCTACCTATACTTCTCCAGGCATGCAAAGTCATTAAATAGACAATGCCGCGTTCACCATACATTATCCTGTGATGCACAATATCCTGCTGAGAAGCTAGAACCCCCCTTTGCCTTTAAATTCCAGGCTCTTTGCTTTGGGCCTTATTTCCGTAGGAAGTGATATTATCTTTCATTTGAAGGTTCTAGTTTCTCCTCAGAACTGATTCAGCTCTCTGAGAGCTTGATACCGCTCCTAAAAATATACTGGCACCACCCAAAGCAACCCTTTTGGTTTTTTGTGCAGGTGTGTGCTGTATCAAATTGCCAACATGCACTGGATCATGGAGAAAGCACGAGAGTTCCAAAAAAACACCTACTTCTGCTTCATTGACTACGCAAAAGCCTTTGATTGTGTGGATCACAACAAACTGTGGCAAATTCTTAAAGAGATGGGGGTACCAGACCACCTTACCTGTCTCCTGAGAAACCTGTATGCGGGTCAAGAAGCAACAGTTCGAACCGGCCATGGAACAACTGATTGGTTCAAAATTGGGAAGGGAGTACGGCAAGGCTGTATATTGTCACCCTGCTTATTTAACTTATATGCAGAGTACATTATGAGAAATGCAGGGCTGAATGAATCACAAGCCGGAATCAAGATTGCCGGGAGAAATATCAACAACCTCAGATATGCAGACGATACCACCCTAATGGCAGAAAGTGAAGAAGAACTAAAGAGCCTCTTGATGAGGGTGAAAGAGGAGAGTGCAAAAGTTGGCTTGAAACTCAACATTAATAAAACTAAGATCATGGCATCGGGTCCCATCAATTCCTGGCAAATAGAAGGGGCAGAAATGGAAGCAGTAACAGATTTTACTTTTTTGGGCTCCAAGATCACTGCAGACGGAGACAGCAGCCATGAAATTAAAAGACGCTTACTCCTTGGAAGGAAAGCTATGGCAAACTTAGACAGCATAATAAAAAGCAGAGATATCACCATGCCAACAAAAGTTCGTATAGTCAGGGCGATGGTGTTCCCAGTAGCAATGTATGGTTGCGAGAGTTGGACCATAAGGAAGGCTGAGCGCCGAAGAATAGATGCTTTTGAACTGTGGTGCTGGAGAAGACTCCTGAGAGTCCCTTGGACTGCTAGGAGATCAAATCAGTCAATTCTAAATGAAATCAAGCCTGACTGTTCCCTGGAAGGACAGATACTAAGGCTGAAACTCAAATATTTTGGCCACCTAATGCGAAGAGAGGACTCTCTGGAGAAGACTCTGATGCTGGGAAAGATTGAAGGCAAAAGGAGAAGGGGAAGGCCAAGGATGAGATGGTTAGACAGCATCACCGATGCAACAAACATGAAAATGAGCGAACTCAGGAAGATAGTGGAGGACAGGAAGGCCTGGCGGGATATGGTTCATGGGATCACGAAGGGTCGGACACGACTTAACGACTGAACAACAACAACAACAAGTGTGCTGTATGCTCCCTGAGGCATCTGGTGGGGCTACTGTGTGATACAGGAAGCTGGACTAGATGGGCCTTTGGCCTGATCCAGCAGGGCTCTTCTTATGTTCTTATGTTAGGTGTGTCTAAAATTCTCTGAGGTTGAGATAAGAGGTTAGATTTTCATGGCCAGCGATAATTAAAGATGATAAGATGTATATACAGGGTTTTGAAGCCATGACTTAGATTTGTTTATTACATTAAAGGATGTTACGAAATGTAACAGGATTCAATGAAGAGACGATGGTTCGATCACCTGATGTTTCGACGATGATGATAGAAACATTGTCTCTGTATTGAATCCTATTACTGTGCATTTCGTAACATCCTTTAATGTAATAAACAAATCTAAGTCATGGCTTCAAAACCCTGTATACACATCTTATCGTCTTTAATTCTCTGAGGTTGTTTCAAAAATTTTTTAGGTCGAATTCAGTGGCAACCCCAGCTCTGCCCCATCCCTTCATGTCCGTTGACATTGTGCCACGTTCTAGTAGTTCCAGTCAAAACGTGGCATCCCGTGATCTGTTTGGAGGAGGGGCCTAGACTCCTCCTCTCTCTTTCTTTTGAAAGGCTGGTCTCTGAAGTTGTGATCAGAAGATGACACTGGCTGACAAAGTAATCCCTGGTCTCAATGATGTGATAAGTGTTACCGTTCCACTATAGGGCCTGCACATGCTCGGCTCGCGCCCCCTCCAAATGAGCTAGGCATTGTTGGACTAACACAGTTTAACTGTTCTGAGTTCAAGGTGCGGCAAATGTATGGATTGGGGCCGAAATCTTTTCTGGTTTGTGTTTCAAAACTGATTTGGGAACAATCCACTTGTCTCTGGCTATAGCTATAAATCATCACAAAATATCTGTAGTTATTATTAGAAACCTTTTAGAGGCTTAGGATCCTGAAAGACTACTCTTGTCGTGCGTTATTCTGATATTTCAGCTGTCTAACCATAAAAGGAATTCATCAGACAAGATCCACTTTTTTTTTGTAAAAGAACATTTGGTTCCAAGTCTCCAGTTTCTTTTCTGTGCTCCGT
This sequence comes from Plestiodon gilberti rubricaudatus, assembly GCA_026170595.1. Taxonomy (NCBI): domain Eukaryota; kingdom Metazoa; phylum Chordata; class Lepidosauria; order Squamata; family Scincidae; genus Plestiodon; species Plestiodon gilberti. The sequence goes on from JANXHW010000001.1 coordinate 12,740,775, forward strand.
CAGTGCATCCCTTTAGGCTCACCAAAATGCTTTGTACAGATTACTCGGCAATAATCCCTCCGTGGTTTGCTACTTTAACAGAACGCTGTCTTGTCTCCAGCAGTAATAATAAAAAACAATAACAGTCCTAATAATGAATGCAGAACAGTACAATGTTGTCCTCTCTTTGTTTACTGCACTTCTTTCCCCCTTGAGAACGTTATGATGTTTGTGCTGAGAGACGGCTTATTTGCCGTAACGCTGGAATTTAGAGAAACTGGTCTCTTTCCAAGCAATCCTTATCCTCATTTCCTACTCAGAGGTGAACAGGATGTTGTTGACTGCACCTGGCCAAGCTGGACAAGAACAATTCTAGAGGGATTGTGAATACAGGAAGATGCTTTTGTTCAAAGAAACTAGAATCTACTCACTAGATCATATGCAGTTTGTTTCGCCGGTGGGCTTGATCCAGACACCTCTGTATGCCTCAGTATACTCTGCAGATCTGCTACTACCACTGCCCAGATGACCCTACAGGCACTAGCGTCGCTGCAGGGGGGGCGGAGCTCTAAGTTCCGCCGCGGTCTGACACTCCGTTACACGGGTGCACAAAACGGCCCTGCCCCTCCGCCTTTGGAACCATTCAAGTTGGTGAAAGCAACGCGCAGACTCCCTGCGCGTTGCTTTCACCGACTGGAATGGTTTCGAAGGCGGAGGGGCAGGGCCGTTTTGTGCACCCGTGTAACGGAGGGTCAGACCACGGCGGAACTTATTTATTTATTTATTTAAAAGATATATCCCACCTTTTCCTATGTCGAAGGCAAATGCCCATGGCGGCTTACAACAGATTAAAATACATAATTTAAAATACATAAAATAAGTTTAAACAATACATAACGCTACATAAACAAATTTAAAAATAATAAAATCCACTGGGGGGGCGACAGTATGGAGCAGAGAAGCAGCATGGCAGAGCATCTTGAGATACAGGAGGCAGACCACGACCCATCACCCAAACGCTAGACGAAACAAAAACATATTTGAGCCCTCGCCGAAAACCTAGAGCTCCGCCCCCCTGCAGCGATGCCGCTGCCTACAGGTGAGGCTTTGTGAGAAGCCTACTCACCTGTTAGTAACTCACCTGGATATGGGCCCAAAGCTCAGCAGGGCGAACTGATTGAGCATTGGTTCCCTGACAGCCCAGACCTATCCCTCCCCCCTGCCAGCGCAGTCATGCTGCTAGAGTGTGCTCTGCATCCTGTGAGGGGGGCAGTCCTGGAGGTGTCCTCTGGGTAACATTTACTCCATTACCCAGGGGTAAGCCTCCGAGGTCTAGATGGGTCTACTTGGACCTGTGGCAGTGAAATTGCTGGTGCAAGTCCGTGTGGACCTGGGTCGAGGGATTGAGTCAAGGAAGGGGTGTTGGATTCGGCGGATGCCACTGCTGCCAAACCTGCCCCCTTCCCAGACCCGATCTGCCCTCCTCCCTGTTGCTGCCCCATTCCACCCACCCCTCCTTGTTCCACCTTCCCCATCGGCTTCCCCCACCGCCTTCAGCGAGCCATCACTGTGTGTTGTGGCGCTCGGGCCTCTCTGAAGGTGCACCAACAGCGGGCCTCTTTGTGCATTGCTGGGGAGGGTTTTACAGTTGCTGTAAGGCCGTCTCCGCTGGCAGAACGTTTGCAGTAGGATTAGGCTGTCCATGAAGCAATTATCTGGTCAAGTAGGTATGAGCTGAGTAAACGTTGCAGGCATAGAATAGACCAGTGTTTCTCAAACTGTGGGTCGGGACCTACTTGGTGGGTCGCAACCTGATTTCTGGTGGGTCCCAGGTGATGGAAATATCAGATAAGTAATTGCCACAAGCCCTGCCACAAATCAGATAGCTACTAATTACCTTGCAAAGTGCTGAGCTCATGCAGTTTACAAGCTTGTGTAAATAAATGTTTGAGATAAATGTTTGAGCCTCTCGTAAAGCTAGGTGGGTGTGTCGTTTTAAAGCTAGAGTGTCGTTTTAAAAAGTGGGTCCCGGTGCTAAAATGTTTGAGAACCACTGGAATAGACGAAAGGATGATGGGCATCAAGGGCAGCTGAACTAAAGCAATGGACATCTTGGCTAAAGCAAACAAGGCAGTCCAGGCTTCCTAGCATCAAATGTCCAAGACTGGGGCTCACCTAAGTCAGGAAGCTTATATGGAGCTGTCCATATATGTGAGAAGAATGCTGGACCAGTCATGGACTGAGTGGTTTCTGAAGTGATAGAGGAGGGTGAGGATTTTGTTTCTGACTCTGTGAAACTAGCATCTGACTGCTATCTGTAGAAGGTATTGCCCTGTAGCACACGCAGAGCATGCTGGAGTAAGAAGGAATGGGGGAGCAGACAACATATGTGTATATAAATACCAGCAACAGAAGGATTTCATGATCAAAGAGTTCTCTTGTTCTAAGGGACAAAATGGAGTTGCTCCCCAGTGTTTCTGGGTTTGTGGAGGTGTGAGGGAATCCACGATTGTGCTGTAACAGCTCCCCTGAGGAAATGAACAAAGGGTCTTCTGAGCAGCAATTACACCACACTGTGTGGGCCAAGCACAGAAGCTTGCAACTAGGAGATAATTATAAGTAGTTCAGTGTTAATTTCTAAATTGGTGGTTTCTAGTCTTGGTTTGAAGGAAAAAGAAAATGTAAGCATTTAGAAAATATTCTGTATTTCAGACTTGAAACTGGGGGCGAGGGATGTCTCTACCCTCACTCTAATCTAACTTTGTGATATCATGTAGTCAGATTTGATTCGCTGTATGGCAGCATGACATCATAATGCTGACTAAACGATCACCGAGTGGCTAGATTATGTAGCCAGCAAGAAGAACTCTCTTTTTAAAGAAAGAATCCCAAAGCTACTGCCGAAAGCGGAAGATCAGGAGTGAAATTGTGTGAAATAAACCAAGGGAATTATTTCAGAGAACGTTTTAGGTTGCTGATGCCCCAATCCTATGGCAACTGGGCACCAGCTTACCTCGCGTTGTGGAGGCTACTTTATAGCAGTTGCAATATAATGCACACTGCCAATGCGCACTACTGGGCTGCTGGTGGGGAGGCCGGAGTGGCCTCCCGTGTTCCGGCAGATGGCCGAAGACCCACCGAAGCAGGTAAGGCTGCACAGGGGAGGAATGGAGTTGGAGGAGGATAGACGGAATGGGGGCAGGAGGGGCAGATGAGGGCCGGAAGGGGAGCAGGTTCAGCGACAGCAGCACATGCTGAATCCTGACCCCTGACCCCCCATGGTGAATCCTGATCCGCGTTCACCAATCAACTTGGACTTGCGCCAGCAATTGAACTGGCACAGGTTCAAGTTGACCCATAGCGACTACTGGGGGTTACCCCAGGGCAAGGAAACTAATGTCCCCTTACTTTTGAGGAGAGCGCCAGTATCCAAAAATCCCCCATGGGATACAGCGGAAGTCGCACCAGGTCTGTTCCTTCCACTGCATCGCTGCACAAGGATTTAGTTAGGATTGGGCTGTGAAACGTTGGCACATGGAAAATTCAGCTCAGCCCTATCCAGTCTTCTTTGCTGACACAGCCTTGTGGTTTGTTTTTGACACCTGCATGACTGACAGAAACTGATCAGATGCAGACTTCCCCCAGCATGAGGATGCTTTGATGAGGGAAGCTGCCTTTGCTGAATTGCTGACTGTCATGAAGCAGTGAAAGGAACAGACCCTTCTGGCCATAAAATTGTGGCAATTCCAGGAAAGGGTCTCATTCCTCTCTTTATTTGCAGAAGGTGATCTAATAGAAGAATGAGAGCTAGATTAATGTAAGGTCATGGAACTAGAATATGCATTCGATTATTATGGAAGTTGACATATCATTTGAATGTTATCCTTGGGGCCTGATATTCCCAACCTCCATCCTCTCCCTGGTAATTGCCTAACAGTCGAATCCTATCCGGGACTGGGCTATTGGGAGGAGGTGTTTACGACAATGAAAGAGTCTTCTGCTGTTATAAAATGGCCGCTGACGGCTTTTGCAGCAAGAGGTGACAGCGCTGCAGCTTTGCTTCCGGACTGGGTAAGCCAGGGAGTTGGGCGGGGAGGGGGAAGAAGTGGGTAAACCAGGGAGGTGGGCGGGGAGGTCCCAGATGTAAGATTCTGAAAGAAAAATAACTGTGTTGCACATCTATGTATGTATGCATTTATGTAAGTGATTTATATCTTGACTTTCCCTCCGATTAATCAGAGCGCTCAAAGCAGCGTACAATGTAGTTGAAAAACAGTAAAATGCAAAATAAAAATGAAATTTAAAGTGCAATAATAGTAAAAGAGTGCAATATAAACATTAAAATAAAACATGGAATACAACCACAAAACCCAAACGTGGTTAATTTAGAAGGGAAGACGGGGCAAAAAAAGGAAAGTCTCAGCCCTTGCCAGAAGGATAACAGGGAGGGGGAAGTTCTTAATCCCACCTGGAGGGAGTTCCATTGTAAAGGCGCCACCACAGAGAAGACCCTGCTCCTTGTTGCTGTCAATCTGGCCTCTGCCAAAGGCGGCATGTGCAGCGGGTGCTCCTTAGGGGCATGTCAGTTAGTGTGGGAGAAGCTCATGTCAGGGGGCAAGCTCCGGCACTGCCTGCAGGACTCTTCCATCACACCCTTAGCCATGACACACTCCCAGCTGATGTGTCATTCCTGGGTGGAGCTACAGAAGACTTTCCGGTGACTTCCATGTGGAGCCCATAATATTCAAATTTGATGTAAATTATGCAAAGTGTTCACATGAATACAAATTAATTACCTTTGTTATGATATAGTCTCATCTCATCATATTATCTTGATGGGAAATGTTGACATTTTGACTCTGAACACTCAAAGTTGTTGTTGTTATTAGTATTAGTATTAGTATTAGTATTAGTATTAGTATTAGTATTAGTATTAGTATTAGTATTAGTATTGTCACCCTTATATCCCTCAACAATAACCAGGGTTACTGGAGGGCCACATTGAGGGGGGGGATAGAGACGGAAGGGCCAGCCTACCTCACATTCCCCCAAATTAATTGCCAGCAAATTCAGATTCCCTCCTTAGATCTTTTTCTCTCTGGATTGGTAAAGGTGGCAAGTGGGAGAGAGCGCCCTCCAGGGACTGGATTTGGCCTTGCAGTTGCTGATCATTATTCTAGGAACACACCACTTTCTTAAAAAAATGAAATAGGCCAAAAAGAATGCAAGAAAAGTAGTCATGACAATTCTTTCGCTTGATTTTTGCTCTTCTCTGCCTCCTGCAATATAGTGCTAGGCTATATTTCTTCCGAATACAAATGAGAATCTCATTATATTTAAAGCTCAGTGATGCTGAGGCATATTATTAAAGTCAGAATCCCAGCTAATATCATTACTTATGAATGTAACCTTCTGCTTTTGACTTTGCCTGCTTGCCCAGCCTTGTGCTGCTGTATGAATGACGAGAGCTCTCCTTCTAGCAACTGGCCCACCATGAAGGTAGTGTCCATTCTGGCTTTCCTGTTGGCATCGGTGGAGGAGCCGACCCTCTCTATTCTTCCCGGTGTGCCCCCGGGGTTGTGCACGGAGTTGCTCCTTCTGTAGACCAGGAATTCCTTACAGCAGTGGTTCCCAAACTGGGAGGCGTGGCTCCCAGGGGAGCCGCGGAAACCAGCCAGGGGAGCCGTGGAGTTTCTCTTAGAATACAGTGCAATGCCAATTGGCAGGCATCAACATAATGTAATGGGGAGCCGTGGCAAATGAACATAAGAACATAAGAAGAGCCCTGCCGGATCTGGCCAAAGGCCCATCTAGTCCAGCTTCCTGTATCACACAGTGGCCCCACCAGATGCAAATGGTCGCCAATGGTCAAGGGAGCCGCAGGACGAAAAAGTTTGGGAAACACTGCCTTACAGGCTTGGGACCTGATTCAGTGTTCATGTTGAAATGTGCGTTGACAGTCAGGCGACTGCATCCCTAACAGACTTTGGAACTGGGGCGGGGAACGTCCCAACTATATACACAGCTGACACTGTCCTGCAGTTTGAAAACACCAGCATGGTCATGGCCACTCTTTTAGTGGGGGCGATTGGCTTCCACATCAGTGTGGATTCCTGGGGCTTACTCCCAGAAATGTCAGTATAGGATTGCAGCCTTAGTCATGCCCTGACCTTGTCCATGAAGGTGGATTAGGGCATGCGGTAGTAAAAAACCCCCCCCCACCGGTCATCATCCCAGCCCTCAAGCACAAAGGGTGTTTCTGGGAAGGACCCAAGATATTGTGGAACCGGAGGCAAGACAGGGCAACCAGTGCGGCCACGTTCTTCTGGTCTGGAAGCATGTAATTCATCTGTGGAACTCCTTGCCACAGGATGTGGTGAGGACTTGCATGGCTTACGCCAGGGTTTCTCAACCTTTGGGGGTCCGTGTACCCCCTATACAGGCCCCCAAAGGTTGGCATGCCCCCAGACCCCCCAAAGTCCCGCGTACCCCCTGCGAAATTTTTTTTTCTGGCCTGCAGCGCAGCCAAGCGGGTTCTCCGGCTCGCACCGCAAGCCGGAGGGAAAGGCTACAGTCCTGCCGCTGAAACACACACACACACACACACACACACACACACACTCTTTCCCCCCCTTTTCTCCCATTTTTCCGCTGCCTGTTATCAGCTGCTGGTTGCAGCAGCTAATAACGGGGAGCATCTTGCGTACCCCCAACCTGCAGTCCGCGTACCCCTAGGGGTACGCGTACCACAGGTTTAGAACCCCTGGCTTACGCCATGGAGATAACCCCAGATTGCGGTGAATGTGTGGTCGCAAATCACACATGAGTCAAAACTCATGGATGTGATTTACAGATACAGTATGTTCCCATGGAATAAGTGCACATTTGGTTGAGGCCTGAGTATAGTGGTTCTAGTACATGAATATTCTCCGATTCATTTTAGCAGGAGTCTGTAAATCTCTTTGAAGAATGGGGAATTTTAAATGTTTTAAATAAAGTAAACCATAGAAGGAAACAAACAATGAGCACACATTCAGGCTGTGCTACTTCTTCCAGAATTAATTTACTTGGAATGAAAAAAGCATGCAATCTTTTGTGTGTGCATTCTAAGGGGATTTTCCCATTTGCAGTGGCTCAGAATGGTTATATCTGAGCAAAATGGTTTTCTTTCGTACAGACGCTGTTGAGTAAATATGCAATAATTTGAGGCTGAATATCAACTCTATGCTGGAAGCAACACCTAATGGCATCACAATCAGCTTGTGGTGCAGCAGGAGATTAAGGGGGGAAAAACCACAGACATTCAGCTGATATGCAAAAGGCCTAGTTATCCTATTCAGAGGCAATTGCCTTGCCAGATCTAAGCCCTCTGAATCTAATGGTGACCTACCTCCCCCGATGCTTTAGAAATTAATTCATGTTTAGTAATAGCTCAGGGACAGCTAAGTGTGATAAATGCAGAGGGATCAGTGCTCAAAAGGCTGTGATGACTTGGACATGATGGATTTCCTAAGGGTAATTCAAGTGAACACAATTGCGTTCAATTAGCCAGTGCAGTGCGGCACTCTGCACCAATTTTAGCTGTATAACGTTGCTGTGAGGTGAACGCTGCAACACTCCTCAGCTTACTTACCTGGGAGTTTGCCCCACTGAACAGTCAAAGAAAGTGAGCTTGTTTTCAAGGGCAGGAAAGTATGTATGGTTTAAAAGCAATTGATTGCAGCTGGTAAGACCACAACCCTTCCCCACCCACTGAACAAAGTGTGGTCATTCTCCAAACTCCACCCATGTGGACTGCTCAGCTTTCCCCCTCAAAGTTTCCCCTGGGTCACAGGGGATTTTTCATGATCACTATCACCCTCCTCATGCTTCCTGAGGGAAATACCACCACCACCACCACCCCTTTGGCATGCTTTAAAAGAGTAAGTGGTTATTTAAACAGGATGATGATCAGATCATTTGGCTTTAAAGTACCTACTAGCCTGATTCTTTAAAAATCCCTCTTTTTAACCACTTGTTTGTTACATGCTGCAAACAAAAGCTTCCAGTCTTCTCCCAGTCTGTCTGATGGAGAATCAACAGGGAGCAGATGAGGAATACATGAGCTCAAGACTTATGCCTGCTTATTCTTGTCATTGCAAACTATTGGACTTGGCGACAGGGATATAGAAGCTTTTATTGGGTTGGGGGAAACATGATTTATTTATGTGTAATTAAAAACATTACAGGGCTATGAAATAAAGCCCATCAAGTAAAGACTTGTGTGTTGAACAGCATAAAAATGTATGCAGATCTTAAAAGAGAAAGATTTTTAAAAAAACTTTATACATTAGCAGCAGTCATCAATACACATTGATAATATTTGTGAGCATGTCTTCACAATTGTTCCCATTCCAAGATTTGTATATTTTATTGTTTCCCAATCATTGTTTAAAAATCAGTCATAGCTTTATTATTTAATAATAGCAGTTAATTCATAATTATAATTATGCAGAGGCCTTACATTACTGACTTATCACTTTTCCTTTCTTTTCCTTCTTATTTTTTAATACGAAGTATTCTTCCCCCTGCTAATAAATGGCCATGAGCCATTCTATACAGTACTTGTAATGATCTCCTGATTTCCCCAAGTCATACCAAGCACCATGGAGTAGTAGTAGTAAACAACTTGGGAAAACACCTGTACACCTTAGGCATAAATAAAATTGCTACTTCCTGCAGTATTAGCACAACATCTTGAACAAGTGCCAAGGTAGCATTTTTACAGTGTTGTACATTCTTACTGGTGTGTAGTGATATTTCTTCATGTTTTGGTTTTTTCTTTGATTGTTCTATTCATTGAATGTTTCTGAGCCTCCCTCCCCTCCTTGGAAATGCGGCAGCCTCAGCTTGAAAGAGCCTTTGGCTCTGCTTATACAGGCAGGGGGTTGGACTAGATGACCCTGTGGGTGACTTCCAACTCTAAGATTAGCAGAACATTTCAAAAGTGAGATCTCTTACTGACTCAGATGAGGTAATCGCTGGTATTTTGAGCTATGCTGTCATGAGAAAGGAAAAGGAAATGTTTCCTGCTGTGCTCACTTTACAGCACAACCTTATGCTTGTCTACTCAGAAGTTCCCCATTGAGTTCAATAGAACTTACTCCCAGGTACCGGTACGTGTGTATAGGATTGCAGCCTCATGCTACCAGGCAAGGTGGCTTGCAGTGCAACTGTACACATGACTACTCAGAAGTAACTCTCACTAAGTTCAGTGGTGCTTACTCCCAGGTGTGTGTGTGTGTGTGTGTGTGTGTGTGTGTGTGTGTGTGTATACCAGGAAAGTGTGTATAGGATGACAGGTTGCAATCCTATGCCCACTTTCCTGGGAGTAAGCCTCATTGAACACAATGGGACCTACCTCTGAGTAGACATGCCTAGGCTTGTGCTGTTACTCTCATGTACTGCCCCTGACTATGCCTTTTGCCAAATGCAAGGAAAGCTGTATTGGCACTTCCCAATACTTGCTCGACTGAAATTTAACTTTAAAATAAATGTTGTTCATTCACCTTGGGAGCAAAACAGATTCTCCTTTTCAGTAAAAAAAAATGTCACTTGCTGTAAAGGGCTTCCGGTACGTAACATTCCCAGCAGCCACTTCCAAACAGCAAAGGCAGCCAGTTGGTTGATGTGTCATTGTGGTCTTCATTAATCAAGATCCCTGTGGAGAGGATTCCAGAAGGTTTTGGTTTCTGTGATTGGCTTCAGCTAGAATCACTGCGTGAAGACCCGGCAACCCCACCTGGCCCTCACTGTACATTCGAGAACTTGGCTTGCGCTTCTAGTGACCTCATAAGCAGCTGACTCCAGATCTTTTTTTTTCTCCCCCCTCACCTCCTGTAGCAAATTGGCATGTTTTATTGCCATGTACTTGCCGACCAATGGGCGCGTGCTGCAAAGTGGCCATTCATTTGCTGCCCTCTAATTGCGTGCACCTGCTGGTGACAGGAGCCCAGTATGGTGTCTCCGACGTGATGTGCAGAAGCTGGGCACTCACCGGGGCTACTGCCTCCTTTCCTCCGCCTAATGAGAGCATTTGTCTCTCCCCTCTGCCTGTACCAACAAAACACATTACTAGAAAGGAGGAAGGTGCAGAAACAAATGTTAACTCTGGTTTTCTTTTGTGTCGTTTTGCCTCCCCCCCTCCCCCCCGGCCTATCACCATCTTTTTTTGTTAAAAAAAATCATGTTTTCTGCAACATAAAATTATCCTTCAACTGCTTATGGAGACTGGTGGTGAGGAAAAGGTGTGTATGTGGGTGGCCATGCGTTAATAAAACCTTTGCAGCCCAGTTGTATCCCCCGCCACCAGGACCGATGCAACCGTGTCAAAAAGGCATCCTGTGGGGGGGGGTGGCGACTTGAGGGCAAATGGCAGATAAGTAAAAATTAGTTTCCATTGTGCCACATTAAAAAAAAAAAAATACATTGCAGGAAAAGAGGCGAGGAAAGAGGCACGTATAGCACATCCTCTTCTTTCCTAGAGGTGTTGCAAACATTTGATCGGGGTGCTCAAAAAAGCAAACCCACCTGTTCGAAGGTTTGTGAGCAGAACTGAGACAATCACAGGGCCTCCTTGTAAAGACTGGCACTTTTATAAGCAATTTTGGTCAATTGAATGGACTGCTTGCAAAAGCTTCAACCCAGTGCTTGCCGCTGCCGGCCCCCCATTCCCCTTCCCCCCAAGCAAAGAGCTTTCCCTTGGGAGTAGGGAAGGCCACAGCAATGGGCACCACCAGCTTCAGAATCCTCAGTGGGGAACTGACACTATTTGCCTGATTTCCATTTGTGGGAGGGTCCTCAGATAGTGGGGGGGGGGGAAAGACATTTGTTTCCCATCAGCCATTCTTGGACTGGGAGTCCCAGTACTCACCAAGAAATATACTGGGTCCCTGGAAATGCCCCTGGCACCCTTGCCATCCCAAGCAATGAACTGAGAGGTGACAGTGGGAGCAATTGGATTGTTCATAAAAGTTCCGATCAGCCAAGGCGTATGGCTTAGAGGCATCATTTGGATCACGCTCACAAGCTTGTCTCCATTCTGAATGGAACGCGGGAGTACTTGCTCGTCCCTAATGTTCTTCTTTCCCTGCTCTGTGCTGCTGTGCCCACCCACATTGCCTCTTTAGCATGGCTTGCTGACAAATTATTATTATTTTTTTAATTTTCACATGTATATACTGCCCTTCTTTTAAGGAGTTTAGAGCACAGTAAATGCACCCCTCCCTTCTTTTAGCCTCACAACAACCCTATGGAGTAGGTTGGACTGAGAGATGGTGACTGGCCCAAGATCACCCAATAAACTTGCAGCCCAATCCTATTCTCCACCACTCCCCAGCCAATGCAGCAATGCCAAAATGGGTACTGCTGCATTCTGTTGCAGAGATCTCCTCTGGGTAAGGGAACATTCCCTTACCCAGGAGTAACCCTCTGCAGCACAGGGGGTCTACTCGGATCTGCACTAGCAAATTCGCTGCTGAACCTGCCCCTCCCCAGACCTAATCCACCCTTCCCCACCCTGTTACCGCCCCGTTCCACCCCCATCATCGCCTTGTTCCAATTACCCCCACCCCTATCCCATCCTTCCCCCACCCTGTCCCACCTCTCCCGCCATCCTACCTGCCTCGGTGTGTCAAGGAGGATCCTCCGACGCACACTGGAAGCTCCTACCTTCCCATTGGCGTTCAGGCAGCACACGACCGCGCGCTGTCGGAGTGTGTTTCATGACTCAAGGCAGTTAGAGCTAGCGGAACACATGTACAGCCCATTAGGATTGGGCTGCCAATGGCTGAGCAGGAGTTTGAAGCTATGTCTTCTTGACCCAAGTCCTGTACTCTAACCACTACACCACACTGGCTCTCAAGAACCATTGCTGACATTGAGCGAGAAAATTCAGGCTTGCCGTCAATTCAGGCACTTCCACCTTAACGCTTGAAGGCACAAACTAACATGTAACTGTAAACACAAGCGCCTTTTCAACATTTAACTGCCCCAGCCTTAAAAAGAGGGATGCATTTCTTATTTCTATAATGTGATTTAGAACCTGAATTTGGATTATTGCCACTGGAATCCACATTTGTAACATTTTATCTCATCCAGAAAGGGCCTGAAATGTTTTGAAATTGACCACATAGTACTTCTAAGCCTCTTAACCAGGGGAGATGTGCACTTCGGTTTTTTTCCTGCAATGGCTGCGCCAGCAAAAGCCCATTTCACTGCGTATCAATAGAAATTTACAGTCAAAGAAAGGTAAAAGGAATCAATATATATCTATATTTTCCCCATGACTGCCTGAAGCTTTATGATTTGGCTCGGCAAGTTCGTTAGCAGTGCCCACTGAAGCTCATTTCGGGCAGAAGCAAAGATCGCATAAAAATAGCATTGGAATCATCGTTATCCAGTTGTTCCTCTTTCTAAAACTACAGAATGCAAGGCAATTTTGGAAGGGTGCAGAATCAGCTAGTCCTCGCCTCTGTCTTTGTTGCTCTCTTTGTTATTTTGCATGGATTTGCTCCAGCATAGCTGGACAAACAGTTGATAACTGTTGAATTCCTTACTCTCTGAGCTGCAAGAGGTGAGGGGTGGGTGACTCACAGCAGGTCTCAAGGAAGGTTTACAGGACTCCAGATCTGCTTTTGAATAGCTTCATCATAGCTGAACCTGAAACAGTTTCCACAGTCGTCTTGGATTGGTTGCTATAGTCCAGTTGTTTCACATCCAGATTCCAGCTGCATATTACAGGTGGAATTTGCATGTGTTTGGAAGCTTCCAAGTCACCCTTGAGACACGTTCTCAAGGGGGCCCAAGGGAGCACGTCAGTCCCGCTGAGGTCAGTGCGGTGACCCAGACCTAAATTTGCATTAGCTGCCATCATTATGATAAAAGACCCATCCGACTTGCAATCGACGTATCTTCCCAGAGAATCTTTACTGCATGGGATGGACAGATGTCCTCACCATAACATTATTTTCACAGGCATCACATAGAGCATTGCAGACATCCCCTTCAATTGTAAGCATTACGGCGCGTCCTAGTGACGCTACTGTGTGTCTCTCTCTCTCTCTCTCAGCTTCTGAATATTGGATTTGAACAAATTGGAAAAGTCCTAGTGAAATCTCACAAGCCGGATGTGTAGTTGAGGTTGAAGGTTTCCAGTAGTCAGGGCTTCAGTCCCCCACATCTCTGTTGCTCCTCCCCAGCCTAGAAAAAAAAATGCAATTAATTCTGCAACAATATGCAGGTCTGCTTGATTGACACAAACCAAAATCTCTACTTTTCTTGGGGTTGACATGGACATTTCCTGTTGCTGTTATTTTTGTCCAGGGTATAACTGCACCTGCTTCATAGTGCCACTGCAAAAACAAAAACCAGTGTCTCCTTCACTATCAGTGCCCAGGAGGCTGATCTCGCTGTTCTTCTGTCCCCTTGTGTGGGTCCCCCCCCCCTTTTGACAGCCGTGAGGAGACGGGCTGGGTTCATTGTTAGTTCTGACAGGCCGTGTCACAGCAAAAGAGCCGCTACTGTGGCAGGTCGAACTAATGAACGTTAATCACTGCTGCTGCATCTAATTACAGGCCAAATGTTCCAGAAGCAGCTAGCTTCTCATTGGACATTAAGCAAAACAAAACAAAACTGATCCTAGCTAGGACTATTTTTGCTCGCTTCACCCAGTAATAAAGAGAAAAGACCATGTTAAGATAGGGGAGCATTTGGTGTTTCTTTCAGTGCTGCATTACAGTGCAATCCTATGCATGTCTACTCAGAAGTAAGTTCTGTTCAATTCAATAAGGCTTACTCCCAGGAAAGTCTGCATAGGATTGCAGCCTTAATGGCATAACAGGGCTTGGTTCTGTACTCGGAATGCCGGCTCCACACAAGAGTTTTTTTTTCCCCAGTTAACGTGTGTCAAACACATATGTCACAACTATGCAGTGTTTTTGTTGCTCACTGAAACATGTGTAGAGAAGTCGAAAGACGGGCTCTCTAGAGAGGGTCTTCCATGAAGCTGGCTGAGGATGGAGGGGATTTAGGGTGTTTCATCTTCTACGTTTTGAGCTGTTCATCTTATCTTACTTCCTCAAAAGTGTTACTGGAAAGGTGCTAACCTCTAAATTGGTAACCTGTGGAAGGAGAGTTTTTATATTGCAAGGAGTTTTTATAAGAGCAAGGAACAGAGCATCCCCACGGTGTGCACCTATGTCCCCCCCCCTGCAGAAGACCTTTCCGGTCAGGCCAGGCCTCTCCGAGAAGGGGAGCCCAGGGAGCCGTGAGTGAGAGACAACGCCGCCTAGCCTGGCACCAAGCTTGGTGTCACGTTGGCACCAGGCAGGGTTGTGCTTATTTGTAAGTGTGCATGAGGTTGCAGCCCCAGTCATTTTTGAGTGTGAATTTTCCCCAGACTGAGTTCAACAGCACTCTATTCATTCCACCGTGCTGGCTCTCCTTGTGATGTCTACTAACTTTAAAAAGTTATCTAAGGGGTAACAACAGATTTAAAACTGTTCCTTATTTTCCTTGGGGAACAAAATCTTTCACACCACTTCGAAGTCAAATTTATCTAATTCAACTGCCATCCTTCTCTGTCCTCTGACCTGTTTTCCCCAACAGCCGCAAGACTGTATTGTGAGTGTTTCTATTTTAAGCATGGAAGTGGAGTTCACACTTCTGTTGTGAGTAGGAACACTATATGGCGCTGTAGGATGTGATTGTCAAAATGGCAGGATTTTTGTTTTGGTTCTTGAGAAGTGCTGTCAGTTCCAGGAGCCGGAGATCATACAGTCTGCAGAGTTGCTTTTGCCTGTCACATTAGTGTGAGATGCATTGTGGTCTCTGCCCTCAATTTTTCACACTTCTGCCTAGCAGAACAAGCTCATTATCTCTGTGACACTGCTTCAACAGTAGCGGGATTGCAAGCAGAACAATAAGTAAACGGGGGCATTTAATGGAGAATAGCCTTTATATGTTATATGCTCTTCCCTTGTCTCTTGGTGGTGGCATTGTCCCAGATCAGCAGTGGGGGGTTTAAACTTGGCCTAGGAAGGTCTAGTTATTACTCTAGTGCAGCTCTTTTCAACCAGTGCGCTGCGACACATTGGTGTGCCGTGACCGCGGGGGGTTGGGGGAGGGTCATTTATTAGTTGGTACATTGGGGGATGTGAAAACCCCACACACACACCGGCAGTGCAATGTGCCTTGTCAACGATGGTGTGCCTTGACAATTTTAGCGCCTTGTCAGTGTGTACTGTGAGATGAAAAAGGTTGAAAATCGCTGCTCTAGTGATCGACCTCAGTCAGGTCTGTACCACTTCAAACTGCAAGTGGGAGCTCCTGTGATGTGTTCTTCTCTAACAAGGAGAAAGATTCATATGCCTAGAAAACTGGCTTGTCAAGACAAAAGCTAAGCTAACATATTTCTCGTTGATATGCCCATTTTCTACATGGGGAAAATATATATACAGTGGTTTGAAGTGGTTTGAACTTTACTGCCTGCATGAGAAAGCATGCATGGGCTGCCACCTCTAGGAGAAAGACTTGGGAGACAGTAGGAAGTGGGTCCCCTTATCGGGGCTGCCGGTACCATAGTATTAAGGGGCTTCCATGGTCACTTTATTTTCTCTTATTTTGAAAGAAGCTGGATAGGGGCTTGCAGCATCATTAAGAAGACGGACACCTATGTTCAAACCCCAGTTTCTAGATTCCACCTCATTGTCACACTCTTCTGTGACCAAGACCTTGAAGCCAGGGAGGGACCATCCAAGGGAAGGAGTGGTGCCAGAAATATGACCAAACTTCGTGCCATTGACGTCTGTCGCTGGGAAAGGACGAAACGTACTCACCCCAAGAAAATGGGGATGACCGGGGCAGGTTTATCTCCCACCCCAAACCCCATGGCGTCCTTGAGTGCTCACCTTACAGTTTCCTCTAGAAGTGAATGGCTGTCATTCCCTTTAAAGGGGAAAGGTAAACGAATGCACTTGGAGACGCTTCTGCCTTAGGAATGAGAGCTGCCCCTGGCACCAGGTTGTCCAGCCTCCTGAGCAGACACCACATGTGTACAACGCCACCATGTGAGCAGAGGGGCGGAACTCATGGAGACGACATATTGCACCCTCTGCGCATTTCCTACACTAAATGCAACCAGTACGGTATGGGCGGGGCCTAAAATGTTGCACGTTGGACCAGGGAGCTCCAGGTTCAAATCTCTGCCCACCCATGAAGATCCCTGGTGGATCTTGGCCAGTTGCTATCTTTCAGGCTAACGTGCCTTCATAGGCTGTTCTGGCGGTAAAATGGGGGAAGGGGACCATGTGTTCTGCCCTGAGATTTTTGATGAAAAGTGAAATGGGCAGTCCAATCCTAACTAGGACTAGGCTGCCCATTACAACGAAGGAACATAGTTCTGTTGTCGTATAATGGGCATTTGGGGTCCACTGCCACAAGTGGCGGGAGTGCCAGAGGCCCACTGCTGGCTAGCGAAGGTAAGCTGGCAGCGAAGGTAAGCTGGCAGTAGCAGTGGGGAGTGGCGGGGAGTGGGCAGAACAGGCGAGGTGGGGAGGAACGGGGGGAATTTCTGGGGATAGGGGGTAGGCAGACAGCGTAATGAGAGAGGTAGGTGGTGGATCCTGGCAGTAGCAGTGCGTGCCCGATCCTAAAACCATTCCTGGTCCCCTTCTCTCTCTATTACTCTCCTTGGACTTGTGCCAGCAAAATGGCTGCCGCAGATCCGAGAGATCCATTGGGGCAGCTGAGTCTTGCCCTGGGGTAAGGGAAATGTGTTCCCTTACCTCGAGGAGGCCTCCGGACCCCTGCTCCACAGGATACAGCATGCACTCCATTGACGCGGCTGCATCGGTGGGGGGAATTTAGTTAGGACTGGGCTGTTAAATACATTTTAAAAATAAATGGTCCTCTTTCTTGTGCTGCTACCCAGCAAACTAATGGGCATACATTCTCTAATATATCAAAGCTACTTTGAGGCTTCCGGGCATGCCCCCTCCCTCCTTTAGGGCATGTGAACACTCCAAAGGGCCCCCTGGGACCAAGGGATGGGTGTTCCTGCAAGGTGCCTCGCCTCCAGTAGTCCCGGACTTCCTGTCAGCAGCATCAATAACTCTTTTACTTTCATCTACCTGCTCTTTCATTTCCCTATTTCCAAAGCGTGCCTGTTTTGTTTTTTTCCCCAATGTATTTGTTTGGGATTTATTTCAATAGCTAAATATTTGATGTCTCAGCCCAGTGCCGTTTGAATTCTGGGGTTGCGCCAGCCGCGGTAGCAGGGAATGAGGAATGAGAAGCCAGAAGCCTTGTCTGCCTTTACTCCCCACCCCCTCACTTCCAGTTTGGGTCTTGCAGTCCAGACAACTATCATTGTTTGATCACTTGCTGCACTTGTATGCTTGGGAGCTGTATGTTTCCCCCCTTGACACACTCCGTTGTATTGTGTGATCAAAAGGAACCCAGATCTGCTATTGTTATGTTGATGGGTCGGCTCCAGGTATCAGCATAGCACACATTGCTTTTGTCAAACACCTTCTTTTGGTTTGGCAAGATTTGAAGGAAGGGGAAAGGTGTTCAGAAAGGAATGCTGCTAAGATCGCAGAGGCTCCTGTGGAACTGTTCCACTTGAGATTCTTAAAAACAAAGGCTTCTGACAGCAGAGCAGGGATGGAGTGTTTTCGGAAGCTGTTCAAAAAACTCCTACAGCCTGCGCCAGGTACTGAATGTGACCTCTTTTCTAGGGATTTAAAAGAAGCCTCTCCAATTTCTAACATCAGAAACTCCAAATTCTATTATCTGGATCAATCGGACTTGCACAACTTGTGTCCTTCAAAGCCGAATGCAGCCCATCAACTCTGTACATTATAGTAGCCTACCAGGGACTAGAGAACTCCCCTGGTTTGGGGTCCCAGACAGGCAGTGAAAATGCGAGAAGACCCATAGGCCAGGGGTTCTCAACCTTTGGAGGCCCGGGTACCCCCTATCGTGGTCCAATTTTCTGAAGTACCCCCTGCTAATTAACTGCTAATTAATTGGATTAATTTAATTAATTAGATAATTAATTGTTAAATAAAAAGTACTAAAACAATTTTAAATGTGAAAAAATGTCTTATTTAACTCTCTCTCCCTGTGTGTGTGTGTGTGTGTGTGTGTGTGTGTGTGTGTGTGTGTGTGTGTGTGTGTGTGAGAGAGAGAGAGAGAGAGAGAGAGAGAGAGAGAGAGAGAGAGAGAGAGAGAGATGGATGGATGGATGGATGGATGGATGGATGGATGGATGGATGGATGGATGGATGGATGGATCTCTTTTTTTTCTCCAAGTCACACTTCCCAAAATCAGCTCCTCCCTCTCCCACCTCACCAAAGTACATTTTCCAAAGTACAAAAATAAGCCCAAAACCAAAATCAGAGAGACCGAAGGGCTCCGAAAAAATAAAAATAAAATCCATGTTAATGAACATGTTAATGTTAATGAACACTTAATTACCTGTTGATGGGGCAGAAAAGGGTCAGGGCTTGGTGTACCCCCAGCAAGAGGTTTGCGTACCCCTAGGGGTACCCGTACCACAGGATGAGAACCTCTGCCATAGGCGACCGAGGGACTTGCATAGGGATCCCAAGCTTCCCGATGCCCCCTCCCATCACAGCATACAGCACTGCCTGTTTTGGCGCGTCTGCATGTTATAGCGGGGGGGGGGATAGGCTTGGGCTCTAAGTCACAGCACATGATTACAATGAAGAATGAAGTGAGAACCGAGAAAACGTTGAGACTGCTTGAAGTATTCAGGAGGATTACATTTAGCTAACGCAGCCCACCTGAGGGAGAGGTGCACAACTTCAGACTTCGAAATCTAAAACCTCAATCGAGTGGCATGAGGATCACTATAAGTGTCTATAGGAGAATGAGATGATAATTGGAATATTAAGTCCAAATCACAAACTGGTTAAACCTCAAGTGCTCACATGTAAGACAATTTAATCCCATCGACAACGTTTAGATCCAAATTATTTAGTAGGGATGCTCTCGCTTCTGATTACAGGAATGGCATATCAAAGGGTTGCATTAGCACAGAGCCATCCTAACTTTTGGCCCACAAAACCCAGTGAGGTTAAGCAGCTGTACATTGTGGAGTGCTGAGTTCTTGACATCCCTTCCCCCCCCCCTCCATTTTTGCAATTCCAGGCAGGCAGCAAAAAAAAAAAAAAAAAAAAAGGAGATACTGTATATCTAACTTATAATACACATGGCTAGCGGCTAGATTTGGCTTAGTGGTTGTGCTGGCTTGATTTATTTATGTTGTCTGGGAGTTTCTAGGTTCTCTGATAGTTTAAGCTTGATTATAATTATTAATAATAAATAGAATAGGAAACATGACTGGATTTGTTCGGGTAATGTGTGTAGAAAAAAAGAAGCATGAAGATATTTCACGGGTGTTTCATGGGTGTATGGAAACAGTACGGAAAACTCCTGAGAATTTTAAGTGTATTCATTCATTTATTAAAAGTATTTTTATCTCATTTTTCTGTGTAAAATACCCATATAGACTAGTTACATAAGAGTGAAAAGAATAGACACCTTTAATTCATTTTTTTTCCTGAAAAGATCAGCCCAATGAAACTAGGAGTAATGGATTCCTTTTTTGCTGTAGAAAGAGTGTATTGAATGCTGTATTTTACACGTGTATTTTTGCTAATGCAGGTGATATTGTTAAAACCAGAGGCGGGTTCAGAGAGCAGGCCTACTAGGACACATGCTAGGGGTCCATTGCCCTTGAAGGGCCCCATTTGGTCTGTTCCACCCCATCATTGGCTGCTGTGAGACTTGCAGGAAGCACCTAGAACAGGGGTTCTCAACCCTTTCCTGGCCGAGTACCACCTCCGACTTCACTCTCCTGCTGCATACCACCGGAAGTGATTGGTGATGACATCGTTGCCAGTTACTTCTGGGTTTTCAGGTTTTTGGAGGCCAGAAAACACAGGTAGGAGCTATGAGTGGGTGGGAGGGAGGGCCCTTCTCAGTGTTTCCGAGAGGCTCATTCAAAGACAGGAGCCTCTTGGGAGCAAAAACACACCGCCAAAAGCGCCGCATCGGAGCGGGGATCCAGCGGTCCAAGTACCACCAGCAGTTGCCCAAAGTACCACTGGTGGTACAAGTACCACTGGTTGAGAACCCCTGGCCTAGAAGGCTCCTAGAAGGACTAGCAGCAGCCTAAAGGTTGACTTTGGAAAAACCCAAGTTTAGTGGTGACTCTAGAGTTTCTTAATTCTGTAATAATTGCACATACAGTTAAGAAATTCTTGAGTCATTGTGCTGCTCTAGGTATTCTTAATACCCCAATCCTACCTAACGCCCCGCACAGTGATGCAGTCATGCCAACGGGGCACACGCTGTAGCCCGCAGGGGAGATTCAAGCTGTGAATGCCTCCTCAAGGTAAGGGAACATTTATTCACTTGCCCTGGGGTAAGCCCTTGCCACCCTGCTGGGTCTACTTGAACTTGCACCAGCAACCCAGATCGAGGCCGGGAAGGGGATAGGATATTGTTGGTGGTGGTGCCGCTGATACTGCCCCCTTTTGGCCTTGATCCGCCCTCCTTACATCCCCATCTAAGCCCCATTCCACCCACACCCGCTTCCCTCCTGCCCCCCGTGCTGCCTTGCTGGCTCTAGCAGTGGGACCTTCAGCACCACCAGCGTTTGTGGTGGTGCTCGCAAAATGGCTGACAGCAGCACACCGCGAGTGCCATCGACAGCCAATTTACAACAGTCGGAACACTGTTCCGCTGTTGTGAAAAGCCCCTTGCATGGGCCAGTCAGCTTCTGGTCTGCTGCTAGTCCCACAGCAGCCAATAGGATTGTCCCTGGACCCTTCTAGGCACTTCTGGCCTCATTTCCCCAGAGACCAGTGCAGTGCTGGGAACTATTCAGGGTGGGAGAGTGAGAGGCAGGTCGACTGTCCCTGCCTGCTGCTGCATCTCAGCTCCAGGTAAGTTGGAGGGGATGCAGGATGAGCCAGGTGAGGTGGAGGAAAGGGGATGCGCTGCTGGCCGGCCTGTACACCTTCTGTAACTGGTCCTGATGATAGCTGAGTGCCGGCTGAGCCAATCTGTAGCTACATCCAGCCACCCCTCTTTCCTGCACTCAACAACAATCATGGGAGTCACCTACAACAGGTGTGCCCCCCCTCCACTGGCTGCCTTCCCACACGCGTAGAGGGGGAGCTAGAGAATAGATTTTAACTACTATCTCAGTGAATACTGTTTTGTATTGAATAAGGCGTGCAATAGTTAAAAAGAATTTGAAAACAGACACCAAAAGGGATTGTCTGTTTTTTTGACTAGGCTTACCTTCCTGCTTCAACAGGCACCTGTAAATTAAAATTCTAACTATAAGAGGCCAGCATCTCCTCTAGGATCCTTTTTTACTAGTTTGCACTCAGCTGTTACAATGCGAGTACTGTTATTCCTGCTGGCGGGTAGCAAATGTTATCCTGTTTAATATTATTTGATATTGCATTATTGATTTAACATGAGGCGGCTAATGTAATGTCATATAACCTGAGGTTCCCTAAGGGTTTACTTTTAGTGTTCTCATTTCATTTTTTGAATTCAACAAGAAAGCAAAAACAATTCAGATGTTCTCAGAAGAAGGGGAGGGATCCTTGCTGGTATTGATTTGTGATGCAGAAATCAGAAGACGAGTATTGATGTGTCACTGCATCCTTATGCTTATGGATCTGCTCTATAAATGGTCTTGCCATTATTTGTCTATGATCCTGTCAGGATGAAAGCTTCTGTACTGGGTTGAATGAGTGTCGAACCACCTGCTAATAAGATTTTTATTTATTTGTTTATTTATTTTTTAAAAATATACACCACCTTATCCTATGCCAAGGCAAATGCCCAAGGCGGCTTACAACAAGATAAAAATACATAATTTAAAACAATACATAAAGTAAGTTAAAAACAACTAAAAAAACCCACTGGGGGTTGACAATATAGAGCAGAGAAGCAATGGATCAAAACATCTTGAAACACTGGAGTCAGACGACAACCGAAACGTTTTGAGACCCCACCGAAAAGTCATGAGGGAGGGGGTAGTTCTCAATTCCTCTGGCAAGGAATTCCACAGTTGTGGCACCACAACAGAGAAGACTCGCCCACGTGCTGCCATTCCCCTAACCTGAGATAGAGGTGGCGCTTGCAGGAGAGCCCCCTCAGATGACCTAAGAGGGCGGGCCGGAATGTATGGGAAAAGATCCCCACAGACATCAGGTTTGAATGATAGCATAATTTCCCAAAGTCTAAAATCTGCAGACTTTCTATAAATATGGTTGAAACGTTTAATCAGTTAGTTGGTTAGAGTCATAAATTAAAAATACCCTGTTGAAAAAAAATGTAATGTATTAATGCATTTGCAAGGTACAGAAAAGATTAGACATTGTACCCTGCTGTAGCATATTAAACATATGAGCATAACCCACAGTAGTGCTTGCCTTCTGCCTCCATAACCTATTGGAGTTAGGGAATTAGATTGGCTTGCCTCACTCCCAACCCAGTCCTATTGAGGATTGGGCTGTCGAGTGGAGCGCATTGCGGCAGCGGAAGGCACATGGTGTGTGCAGCACTCCGTCGGCATCCATTTTGTGCATGATGCTGCAAGGTGTAACAACGCCACTACCAGTTCCTGCCAGACCAGGTAATCAGTGGTGGGTAGGGAGGGGGTGAAACTGGGCGGGAAGGGGGAAGAACAGGGGTGGGGAGGCAGCGGGAGGGGGTGGATCCGGCAACAGTGGCAGAGGTTTTAAAACCTCCCCACCCCTTTCTTCTCCTCAGACTTGTGCCAGCTAAAGAGCTGGCACAGGGAGAAGGAGACCCATTGACGAGTGGGAGGATTATGGAGGGGTAAGGGGAAATAATTCCTCTTTCCCCTCTGAAGCCTTCTGATCCACACATACACTCATCCCGCTGGATACAGCACACACCTTTTTGGTGCAGCTGCATTGGCGGGGGAAATGATAGGATTGGGCTCTCATTCTATGAAAGCATGTTAATTTAGCCATCAAGTACAGTTGTCGTCTTTTTCCCCATTACGATTAAAGACCTTTTAATCTATTAAAGCAGGTGCCTCTAATAAGTTTGAAAGTAAGGAAGGAAGTGTGTGTATTTGTCAACTAAAATTCATTCAATTTTTCAGCTAAGATTTCTTTAACAAGATGACAGTCCTAATAAGATTGTAAAGGTAAACACCCTAATGCCGCTGGGGACCCTATGTACCTGGAAGCTGGCTCCCATGGAGCGTGGAAGGGATGTAGAATCACCTAAGCAAATGAGTATTGTAGGAGTCATTCCCATGCACAGTCTAACTGCCAGAAGTGCGCACAGGAACCGCTCTTGAAAAAAGCAATGATCACACTAACAGCCCAATCCTAACCAACTTTCCAGCACCAGTGCAACCATGCCAACAGGGCGCATGCTGCATTCTGGGGGGAGCAATCACAGAGGCCTCCTCAATGTTCGGGAACATTTGTTCCCTGACCTCGGGACTGCATTGCAGCTGCATTGGCCTTGGAAAGTTGGTTAGGACTGTAAATTTGGGTGGGAATATAGGGAGCTGCAGTTTTTTCCTCCCCACTTTCTCCTGAATAGATGATCACAAACAGACTTTGCTAGCTTGCAGTGCAATCCTGCACGTGTCTGCTCAGAAATAAGTCCCATTCAATGTGACGTATTCCCAGGAAAGTGTGCATAGGATTGCAGCTTTAGTAGACTACCTCCCAGCCCTTGAGCTTTCAGCTTCTGGCCCTAGAGCCCTGCCTGCCCTGCATCAGACCATCAGTTTCCACAAAGCCTCCACCAAATGCTGACTGCAAAAGTCATCTTAGGCTCCCAGTCCTATCTTCAGCCGGCCGGCAGGGTGCTGTAGCACTTATGCAGCCTCCGTTGCATCCGGCCAGCTAACCAGGGGCCATGGCACTACAAAAAGGTAAGTAAAAGGTTTGCTGACCTGCTCCGCTGCACCATGGATCCTGATGGTCTGTGCCAGCTCTTTGTCTTGGGCAAGTCCAAGTGGATTCAAGAGGGTATGGTGAGGCTGGACTAGGGGCATAGCATATTGGTGGTGCTTTTGCTGCGGATAAATTACCTCTCCTGGCATGCCTCCCAGCGGCCCACATCCCTGTCTTGATCCTCCCCCTCTCTGCACTAATCCTCCCCCTCCCCACACACTGATCACCCCTCATACCAACTTACCACTGCTGGGTGAGCCAGAGGAGCCACTGTTTTGTGCACAGGGCCGCCTCTCATTTGTGGCAGCAGCCCAGCAGTGCGCAACAGCAGCCGGGCGATCATGCCACCAGAACGCGCCCTGCACGACCAGAACGTGAGTTCTGGCAGCGCAGACTGCAGATAGGATTGGGCAGTTATGATAGTAGTCATCTTCAGTTTTTCCATTAAGACTTTCATGGGATAAGATTCAGTACCTAAATGGACCAAGTAATTCCTTTATCACACAAGAAAGAAAAAAAGGTGTTATGGTGAAGCTATTACAGCTCTCAGTCAGTGGTTATGAGAATTCAAAACCATAAAGATAAATCCAAGAAATGTTGTATATTGCGTCTATTTTCCAGGCAGATATTCCATTACAAGAATTGTAATCATACAAGGAAATGATAGTAAAATGTACACTACATTTAATACCTTAGCGACAGAGTCAGCATTTATCTCGCCTCCAATATTTATTTCTTCTCTTCTAAAGCCTTCTAAACGTATGCTAGTGGTTTTTATCACTCATTATTTCATGGTATTTTACTACACTTCATATCCTGAATTAAGAAGATCATTCTCTATGTAAACTCCAGCCCCCCCCAAAAAAAAAAAAACCACACAAACTTTTTAATTTGCAGTACTTCTCTAAGATCCAAATACAAAAATTAGTTTTAAGATTTGGAGATTTGGAGTTTATTGCGGTTACTATTTCATTTTTGCAGCTGCTGTATCTTGAAAAACAAATCTGTAGGATGCAAACAAACAGGGTTGAAATATTTTAAACTTCATTTTTTTTAACCATTGGGAGTTTCACATTTATTGCTTTCTGTAGAAGTGGACAAAGGTTGCAAGCATTATGAGCTGGGGTTATATGAGCTTTTCTCTGAAAAAGTACTTTTGTGCCAAATTTGCACGCATTCATGTTTGACTGACTGTGGAATTATTATCGTTATAGAGAACAGTAAAACCTTTGCCGGTGCCATGGGAAATATCTTTATTTTGATGGAGGCTTTGTATACCACCGTAGAGTTTTAAAAATAGATTAGGAGACAACAGACTGGTACTGCCAGACCAGAACTGATCAGATGCAAAATATAACACGGTCAGCCTGTGCCTTAATTTGCATTACAAATAGCACCCTCTAGTCTTGAATTGTTCATAATTTGCAGCCGTAGAAAGCCCCAACAGCTTATTTTAGTGGCCAACCCCCTTAAAGCATGTTTGAAAGCTTTAGCTTGTTAGCATTAGGCGTACAGACAGTCCCTACAGGTCGCCTGAATGCTAAGAATGTGGTCAATATTTGGCTCCAAGATCATTCAGAAGCAGAGGCATGGCAATTATCTTGGTTTCTAATTCTAATTGTCAAATAACTGATAGCCTTGTAGACAGTAATGATTGCTATTTTTAATTAAAGAAACTTGGCATGGGTTAACTTATCTGTTCGGTATGTGCTGCAAATCTAAGTCAACTGGATTTTTCCCAAATCCTTTTTGCAATATTGGAAAAATGTAGAAAAGGTCAAATCATATTAGGAGGAGACTTTAACATGGTCATGGCTGATCATTCAAACAGAACCTCAAAAGGGATATTAACAAGAAATAATGACTTGGGCAGCCCAATCCTGTTTAGCAGCGGCACAAATAAGGCGCCTGTCACATCCTAAGCAGGATTGGAACTCTTTGCCAAGACTGTTCTGATGCCACCCGGCTCACTGACTGGACAGATTTATGGAGGCAAAGTCCACTGCTGGTTACAAGTCATGATGACTGTATGCAGCCTCTGGGTTTTAGAGTTAGCCTACCTCTGAATGCCAGGTGCAAAGAAGTGGCAACAGGATACAGGTGTGTCATTGTGTGCTCCCAGGGCATCTGCTGGGCTGCTGTGAGCCCAATCCTATCCTTCCCCCCCTCCTGCTGGTGCAGCCACACCAAAAAGGAGCGCGCTGTGTCCAGTGGGTGGGGGGCATATTGGGAGGCTTTGGAGGGGAAAGGGGAATTCCCCTTACCCTTTGTAAGCCTCCCGCTCCGCAATGGGTCTCCTAGGACCTGCACCAGCTCTGTATTTGGCGCACGTCCAAGGAGAGACGGGGGGCAGGGAGGCTGTTGACAGATGGGATAGGATCCGGCGTGCGCCATCGCTTCCAGATCCCTCCCTCCCGCAAAGTCCCCACCCCTGTTCCGCCCTCCTCCTCGCCCAGTTTCATCCCCTCCCCTGCTGCTTCCTTACCTTCCCCAGTGGGTGCAGCGAGGTCCCAGAAGTACTGCTGCCTCTTGCAGCAGTGCTCTCAATATGGCTGCCGACAGAGCGCTGTGCGCCGTGCTGCATACAGGAAGCTGGACTACAGGAAACCTTTGGCCTGATCCATCAAAGGTCTTCTTATGATGGCAACTCTCA
This sequence comes from Plestiodon gilberti rubricaudatus, assembly GCA_026170595.1. Lineage (NCBI taxonomy): Eukaryota > Metazoa > Chordata > Lepidosauria > Squamata > Scincidae > Plestiodon > Plestiodon gilberti. The sequence goes on from JANXHW010000001.1 coordinate 12,767,446, forward strand.
GGCTTCAAAAGACAGAAAAAAAGGTAATGTAAGGCCAGGTTGCTGTTAGCTATCTTTCTGTCCAAATAAATGGCTACACCTAGAGCAAGACCCTGGGAAGTCTTGTGTCTTGTATGGGCATAGAGGGAGCCACTTGTATGAAAGCACTAAGGCTGCAATGTTTAATTGTTTAACTCACTGGTTCTCAAACTGTGGGTCACGACCCACCATTGAGAACTTTAACTGTCTTGAACTTTTTTAACATTGAGAACTTTAACAGTATGGTGGCGGTGGCAGCGATCCAGGGGATTACTACCGCCGCTGCCATCAAAGTGCCCGAAACGGCCCCCCCACGCTTACCGGAGTTTTCGCGAAAACCGGAAGTGCCTGAAGATCGCTGCAAAACAGTGATCCGAAGATCAGGGAACCCTGCAGAGGGTCGTGCAGGCCTCCCCGAAGCTTCCCCAAGCCCTGGTAAGTGCGGGGCCCCCGTTTCATGGGCCGTTTCAAGGGCGGTTTTGGCGGGGGCGGTGGTGATCCCCGGATCGCCACCACCGCTGGCCCTGCCCCCGCACACACTCAAAGTTCTCCCCACCTCGCGGGGAGAACTTTGAGAACCACTGGTTTAACTAGATTAATAAATTGAAACACCTTTTAATAGACTAAAAAGGTGGCGCTGATTAGATGGACGCTGATTAGATGGACATTTTTTTTAAAAAAATTGATCTGAAAAGGCAGCCGCGAGACAGGAGGGAATGCCTCTCCTGTGATGATGCCTGCTGTAACACATGGGTGCATTATTTAAAATGAAGGGAGGTGTGCTTCAGTACTGTTGGTTTTACCCATATGCAAATGTAGTCAGTAGATTAATCGGCCAGTACTCAGACAACAATCTGCTAAAACATGTTTAATCCCATGGCCGCTACCAAAAGGCACCCTAAGATACAGGTTGGCGGTAGGGAATTCAACAGAAAATGTGGCCTGTGTAGTGGCATCACTATGACGCGTGTCACCCTGGGGCTGGGATGATGCGCATCACCCCCCGACCCGCCATTGTGCGTCACCTACCTTCTTCAGGCTTGCCCTCGGCTTGTTGTGCGCATGCGTGGATTTTCCGCGCACGCGCACTTCGTCGCTGAGGGCAACAGCCTGCCCGGTTGCCCTCAGCTGTGGGTCTGCCATTTTGGCGCATGCGCAGACCGCCGCTGAGGGTACGAGGCTGCCCGGTTGTCCTTAGTGGCGGTCTGCGCATGCGCAAACATGGCGGACCCGCAGCTGAGGGCAACTAGGCAAGCTCTTGCCCTCAGCTACGGAGTGCGCGTAACAAGTGCGCACAACAAACTGCTGGCCGAAGAGGCCGCGGTGGGGGTGCACGCGTCACCCTTTGCGCGCGTCCCCCCCCCACGGCCCACCCCGCCTGCCACGCTACAGTGACGCGCATGCCTGGTGAAGCTACCGAAGAAATCCCTGGACGACTTCCTTTTTTGTAGTTCTGCGCAAGGAACGAATGGGCCTGCAGCTCAGCCATTGAACAGGACGTGGCAGGAAAACAAATGTTCTTTCCTACCGGGTCCTCACTTCCTGCCTGAGCCTTAATGATGACATAAAGCTTGTGCATGGCTTAAATTGCTCTTTGGGCCAATTTTCTGACCCTAAGTGGAGCTTAAGTAACAAATGAGTCTTGTGTTGACCTTCAACATGGGGATAAATTTAATGAAAGATGAGATTAGCCGTAACTATATCCTCTCTGAAGTCTGAGAGAAGGGGATGAGAATCCTTTTTCCTTTCAAACCAAGTTTTGATTATCACTGCCAATTTTTAATTTCAAAATTTTTGACCCCCCTGGAGGAAACTAGGGACAGAGGTGGGCAGAACCTGATGCATCTTATGTTCTTATGCACCAGGAGCATAGATCTGGAACGGGTGGAACCATGTTTGGACCACTAATATAATATAACAGTTGATAACTTGCTTTCTGAGGGTGACGGCACACTTCTTCCTTTAATAAATGACATTGGACTCAGCGTCAAAACCGATGTAGTGTAAATTTTTAAAGTGCAGGTGCAAAAACAACAACAACTTTCAATAGCGATCTGAACAAAGAATACAAAAACATTCCTGGATGTATGACTGTATCTGGAACATCTCCCTGGGTGCGCAGCCAGGAGTTTCCTGAGATTATGCCAAGGTGGGGAGCCCACATTTGTAAGACCTTAGAGAAGGGTGACACACAGATATCCTGCAGTGCTTCAGCGTTCAGTTCAGATCAGTGGCCCTTAGTTAGCATGATCTCACCCCCTCTAGGGAGAAGCCCCCTCTGGCTGACCCTCAGGAATGTCTGCTGAGGAACCAAGGGGGAATTAGGAGAGACTGTGCACATTTGGTAAGGGAGATTGCTGCCAAAGGTGCTGCATGGCGAATTATTTAATAAATGTTTCCCTGGAGAAGTATGCAGGGTAATCAGTTCTGCCCCTTCTATGGAAAAAGTAAAGGTAAAGATATCCCCTGACAATTAAGTCCAGTCGTGTCCGACTCTAGGGTGTGGTGCTCATCCCCATTTCAAACCCGAAGAGCCAGCGTTGTCCGAAGACACCTCCGTGGTCATGTGGCCGGTATGACTCTCCTTGCCGCAGCGCGTAGCATGCGGCTGGCACACGGAGTGCTGTTTACCTTCCCGCAAGCGGTACCTATTTATCTACTCGCATTAACATGCTTTGGAACTGCTAGGTTGGCAGGAGCTGGCCAAGCAACAAGCGCTCACCCCGTCGCGGGAATCGAACTGCCGACCTTTCGATCGACAGCTTATGGTTCAGCGGTTTAACCCGCTGCGCCACCCGCTGGCTACTCATGGAAAAAGTAGCGAAGGCAAAATGAAACAGCTCCCTGCTAAGGAATCTTGAACTGGTTGGAGGTGAGCACTATGCAGAGGGAGGGAATGCTCCCTTTTCAATAATGGACCGGGGGGGGGGGGGGGAGAAAGAGCTTCCAGTTAAAAGGATTAAAGATTTATTGTAAAGAACAGACATCAAAATAATGTATCCCAAAGATACCCTTTCGCCAGTGGTTCAGTAAAAATGCAGTAAGAAGTTTCAGTCCACCCTAACACACATGTGCGTGTGCCTGGCTTGTGGTGGATGAATGTTTGCAATGTGTATTTTGCGCACTGAAAGAGAGCAAGAAAAGGGACACCATTCAGGGAAGGAATTCAAGGCAGTCTTTTGATGTGAATCTCTAAGCTTTAGAAGGGGAAGGGGGGGCGGAGAGAAAAGCACGGCATCCAAAAGTGCTATTATAGTGGCATAATATTGTAGCTATGATAATAACCTTCCAGAAGACAGTCTGTCGCAAACCTTGGCATGCTAGGTTCTGTACGGCATGGGAGGGGGTGCAACTCTGACTCGACACAGCAACCCACAAAGGAGTTGTTGCATCAGGTAGAGTGCAGCTGACGGGCCAAAAGATCTCAATATTTTTGGGAATATTCAGGTCTGGGCATAGGCTCTCCTTGATGTGTTAATCTTCTTACTAGAGGCTTAATTAGGTTTCAGGAGTCCCCTCTGTGTTGTGTTAATGTGGGACTTGGTGTGTGAGTGGAATTCCAAAAAGCACTGATGTGGTTCTTGCAGACATGCAATGAACCTAGAGCCGAAATGCAAATAGGAGCAGAAGCCAAGACGGTATCCACAGGAGATGGAAGCCTTCACAATGCAGTGAGATAGGAACGCGCAGCCTCATCTCTTCTCCCCAGAGTATTGTGACCTGGCAGCATCTCGGTAGCAAGCAGGGGTCAAGGATGAAGGCTTGACCTTAGTTCATATTGTGGTCCACATTGATGTCTGCAGAGAGGTCAGGAAAATACTCCAGAAATACATTGCTGGTGACAGTCGATCTGGGCAGGCAGAGTTGGCCAGGGCTGTGCTGCTAGTATAGGCATTTGTGACACTGTCCATAGCTTGTAGGTTGTATTGATATGAGGGGATAATGCAAAACAATATTAAAGAAACAGCCCTGGTTAACAAGATCACTGGCCACAATTTGGCCATTGACTTGCAGCAGTAGCCAACACTTGACACTATCCAGCCTCCAGCAGCCCTTGACAGTCGACTTATTTGACAGTCGACATGCAAAAGAGCCGTTATGTTTTCTGTTAACCTCACCATTAGTGTGACCAATCAAAACAGTCTTTTGATCTGTGATTTTGATTATGAAATTCAAGCTACAGTATCGACATCCAGATTCGGATTTCCAGACGTGGAAGTGTGCCTAATTGTGAGATCTTGGCGGATTTTGTTCCAGCTCTAGCCTTCTAGTGTTCCTGCTGGAATATATATGCAGCAGCTCTCAGAGGGACAGCTCCCTCTAACTTTCATTCTCATTCTTGATGGGGAAATAACTTCTAAATTGCATTTAGCAACTGAGCAGAGAAGACTGACAACTTTGAGGGGAAAGTAATAAGTGAGCAGCAGGTTGAGCCCTGTATTTTACGACTGTGCTTATTATTCTGTAGAGACTTGTAAAGGTTAAGAAGCAGAAATGCCATTTTTAGTACACTTTAGCCTGTTCCTTCCCCTTCCCCACCCTTTTTGTGGGTCTTTCCTTCTCTAATACCCTGCAGGCTGGCTGACTGTTCAGTAAGAGAGGGAAAAATTTGTTTCATTCCTGGCTTTTGAGAGGCAGCGGATAGTCAACCATTAAAAGTCAAGTGCAAAAGTAATCCAACGGAAGCACAAGATCCTCAGATCCGACTTCCGCTGCCTGCATAGTTTCAGAACATTATGTTGCATCGTAGATTTCTCGACTTCACGTTATTCCCCTGAATGCATGGCGCTTGGAGGTGGCACCAAGAGGGGGGCCAACATCAGGGCTCCAGCTGGTGTGGAGCTGGAGCTGCCCCACTTCCCTTTCCATGCTTTTGGTGCATGTGTGGAAGGGGAATGAGTGCACAGGCCTTTTGTAATTCCTCATTGACTAGGATCGCACAGAGAGGGGATAAGAGAAAATGATGCCACTACTGTAATGGAAAATCCAAGAAGAAATTAACTTGGTTCAGCTCATCCCCTTTCGGCAGCAGTTTCCAAATTATACATTGTTGCGCTCTAGGGTGCTGGGGCGCACCCCCAGGGGCGCTGCGGGATGCTCACTCACCGCATGAGCTGCTTGGCAGCGCTACCGCAACGCGATGTGGAAGACCATGGAGCAGAGGCTTGACTCCGAGGGCTAAGCATCATGTGTGATATTTTCGGGCCCTGAAACGCTTGCCTGCCTTCCCCAAGCATCTTACCTCCATTTTATGGGTCTCGTTGTGGTCTCGGAACCTGGAAGTGGCAGTTACGTCATCACGCACACATAATTGCATTATGCGTCACCACCATTTACTTCCAGGTCCCAAGCTCCCCATCTGCAGGGGTGCCATGAAACTGGTAAGTTTGGAAGCCACTGCCTTTTGGCTTTGATTCAACTCTGTCCTAGTCATCTTTTCCTTTGTTTAACTCTTCACTTTTTTTAACTACCCAAAACTGGTTCCTTCCTTGCTAGAAAAGCAGTTTATTTGTTCCCTGTATCGTAGGCTGGATTATGCAGGAAGGATGGTTAATTAGCTAGTGGAAATATTCTGAGAAAAATAAGTATTGCTTGAGGTTAATAAATGGAATGTGTGTAGATAAAAAGAGTGAAGCATTAATTTGTGCAGGACTCTTATACATCAAAAGAAAGGATGTAAATATTCCTTTTTCGGTTAATAAGACTCAGAAATAACTTTGGAAAGTTGTTGATGAATCTTGTTACTTTGTACAGTCATGAGAAAATATAAAAAGAGTGGGACCCCAAAATGAAGCAGGTGAAAAATAGGTGGAGACGTCTACTACACCTTGTTCCTCCTCATGCCTGGTTCTGAGTGCAACTTCCAAGATCTGTGGATAAGATTCTGTGATGGGCAGCCCAATCCTGCCTAACATGTGGTGGCTGGCCTAAAAGGCCGGCCGTTGCATCGTAGGTCCATTGCGGCTTGCACCGGCACGGTCCGGGCTCACTTTGGAGGAAGGGAATGTTCATCCCTTTCCCCCGGTGTAAACGGTGTGGGCTGCAATGGGCTTCCTTGGATGTGCACCAGCTCTTTAGCTGGCACACAACAGGGGACGCCATCTAAGGCCAGCCTGGGCTGCGACGGCGCATAGGATATCTGCGCAACTCAGCACCGATATCCCGCCCCCTCCCAGGCCAGCCAGTGGCCCCCTGCCTCGCTGCCCCTGCTCGCCCTCCCACCGCCCCTGCGCCAACTAGTGTGGGACACATCAGTGTTGGCTGAGCAGGTCTGGGACGTTGCAAGTATGAGAAGTGTTGGTCTCCGCCGCTTACGCGTGAGGAAACTCAAACATTTTACGGCATTGAACACACAATAGGACTTACTTCTGCGTAGAAATACCTTGGATTGCGCTGTAAGATTATGTTCCTTGAATAAGCTTTTTGATATTATCTTTGGGTGAGTTGTACCATGTCTGTTACAGACTGTATGATGCGTTCTTGTTTTATGCCTTAAGTAAAAGTAGTTTTTTAGAAATACTTTGTCTCTTCAATTTGTGGTATAAATGAATTGTCAAAACTATTTCACTCCAGATTCACAATAAGCAGGTGTTTGTGTTGACAGGCGTAACCAATGTGCTAAATTCTGTGTACTCCTCTACGTTTGGGGTTCTGATGCAATTGAAATGATCTCAGAGTTCCCGAAATGTGGAAGATACACTTCTGGTTTCCTGAGTAGCTGCAGGCGAATCTCAGCCTTGTCTTTAAGAAGCAGCAGTACAGGAGGAACACAGAGGAGGAGGAATGCCGTGGCTGTAAACAGCATGTAAAAAGTACATGGAGATCATTTTGCGCTCCCCCTCTGAAAACATTCATGGGTGCTAATTCACCTCGGCCCCACGTTGGACTCAGAAGGAGTATGGTGGTTAAGTGGTGTTGGTCAATTGGCTTACTGGTGTTTTGTTTTCTATCAGGCAATTTCTTCAGAATTCCTATAAAACATTTTTTCCCTACTGACAGTTCAAAAGAAGAGATGAAATGTCTCTGTTTTGTTGGCAATTGTCTCAGCAGCCAGGGAGTTTCTTCACAGCCCTCAACTCTCATTGTATTGGTCATTACAAAGTTCTCCACAGGGTGGAAGAATTACCTGCAAAGCAAGAGAAAGTTTATCTATCCTTTTCATCAATGTATATTCTCATACTAATTGGACTCTTGGATTTTTATCCCCTTTTTCTGCACATTGGATTTTTTTATGGTTTTGCTGCTTTTTCCGGAAATGGTTCTGCCACCCAAGGGTGCTTACATGTGCCTGGTTTATATCATTCACATGCACCTGCCTGGGGTATTTTATTTTAATTTTTTTGTCTCCAAGGTGTTTTGCTTCTATTTTTCTATTTACACAATTTCACATTGGAGAAGAACGGAAGCAAGCAGCAAAAAACATGGCTGTGAATGAATACTGTGATTATAGATCATCATAAAAATTGGCTAGATTTTTTTTTTTTTGAATGTCAAAGCATTTGATTTCAGAGAGAAAAACGTTGAATAACGTACATGTATTTTGCAGGCACATGCTTTTGGGAAAGTTCTTGTATGTTTCATAAATTTTCCAAAAGGGGTGATTGCTACAGTCCCAAAGCAATTACATATTTTCACGTTTTTCACTGAAGATGAATAGCAGAGTGAGTGGGTGATTAAATCATGTGGATTGCACAATCTTCCACTTTGCTTGTTGGACATGTTGGAAGAGAACATGTTCTCAAGGAGTTGGGTTCTGGAATGTGACAGAAATACATAAAAGTTTGTTTGCTTTCTGCTTGTTCCCTTCCCTAAATATGATTTGAAGTTACTCATCATTCTCAAACTTTATGGAACGGAGGGGTTTTTTTTTCAGCAGTGCTTAACACAGTGTACCGCCTAGAACAGATCAAGGAAAGATATCGCAAAGGTGACACAGGTATAAGGAACTGAAAAAGGGTGTTTGTCAATATACTCATCCTAGCTGACCTAAGTTTCTTGATGCCTGTTCTCTACAGTTAGAGGCTGGAGGGCAGAAGAATGGTACCCAAGAACAGGAATATTATCTTGGAATTCATTGGTTCTCTAGCATGTTGTAATTGTAATATCCCACACTTGACACGTGAGTTGTTATGAACAACACAACCATAATGCTCCTTATTTGGCAGAATACCAGTACTTTTAAATTCCTTTACCCATGTGAATGTGGCTGCTGCTCTCTTTTTATTCCCCCCACAAGACCTATAGATTTTTTTTCCCTCTAGGGTGATCAACCACTGTCAACTCAGATTTTGTTTTAGCCAACATTGAATGGCAACTGGAGGTACACAATCATAAAATGTTCTTGACAGACGTGGTTAACCTCATCAAAATCTTTTGTCTTCCCTGGCAAACAATCCCGGGAGAGATTTGGTGTCTCCAAATGTGGTTTTGGCAGAATTTGTTGGCAATTCTAATTTGAATATTATGGCAGCCATGGGAAACTCTCCACCCAAGGTAGCCAAAACCAAAGCAGGATGGCAGCTGTATAGAGTTGCCTCCACACAAGACACATTTTCAGAGACCTCAGTGCGGCTGATGTAGCTAATCTGTCATAAGAGGAATGATTAGTGCAAAACTGACCAGCTTGTGACCAACCAAATGAAACTCAGCTCACCAGCCAGGCGTCGCCAGCTTCCAGATGTGTGGGTTCTATCCTCTTTGCTCTGTTTTTCTGGTATTAAACAGATCGCTAAACCAATATGAGTTCCATGGTTCCTAGTGAGTCACCATGTTTCTTCTTGGTGGGTCATAAGTTGTTCATAGCCCAATCCTATCAGGGCGCCATGCAGCGTGGCATAGTGCTCCACGCTGTATCCTATCCATGTCTGCAGTAGGCTGGAGGTCTTCTTGGGGTAAAGGGACATTCGTTCCCTTACCCTGTGTAAGGCCTCAGCCGGTGCAATGGGGCTCCTCAGATCTGCGCTAGCTCTTTAGCTGGCGCAGAACTGGGAAGCCCCATGTAAGAAAAAAAAGGCCTGGGAGGGCGGGGGTAAAATATGGTGCACGACGAAGCCACCAGTCCCACCCCCTCCAGGGCCTGATCTGCCCCCGTCGCTGCCTTCCCCTGTCCCGTTACGTCCCCTCCCCGCCCTCGTGCTGCTCAGCTACTCACCGGGTCCAGCGCACGCTGGGACTTCTGCCAGCCTCCTGAGGCTGGCACAGACCTCCGTGGCGGCCTGCACAACTCCTAGAGTAGCATAATGTGCTTTATGGCATGTTTGCGGCACTCTAGGCCGGCATAGCGCACACTATGCCAGCATAGCCGACGAGTAGGATTGTGCCGTCAGGCTTGCTGTAACGGTTGCTTCCTCTCAAGCTGATTCAAATGCCACAGCCGTCGTACCGTAGTCTTCTGCGTGGAAACTGTTCCATGCAACTGATCTGGCTTGTATTAGAGGCAAGAGGGTTTTGGAATGAGAACAAAAGATCAAGATGTTGTGGACTAAGGAAATATTATTGGATTCTAAAGTGAAGGCTTTTTTTGTCCGTTTCTGAACCTGAGGACATTTTGAAGGTTACAACACGTTTACAGAAAGTGGATGCAGTAGTAACATTTCTTGAGTTAGGTTCCAGCAGTAACTTCCTCCTGCCTCTCGCCTTCCCCGCAACACACACACTCTGCAACGTTGCTTCTTTTTCATTTTAGTTTTATAAGAGTCATTATTCAGAAATGAAGCATTTCACTTGTCTGCTGCGGAAACAAAAATCAATAATTGCTTTAGTCAGTATTTTTAAATGAACACGGCAAGATACTTCATTAAGCTATAAACGCCCAGTTACAGATGCTTTTTCAATAATAATTAAAATGGATAATAGCATTTGGAGTGGTTACTTGCCTTGAAGAAGAGACAGCATGGTGGATAGATAAATCAGGTTGTTTCCAGTGATGCAGGGTTTTTTGTTTGTTGTTTATTAGAGCTGAAATAAATTTGTCCTTTCATTTCAGGTTACTAACTACTCTTACCCGTAGCTCTTCTGCTTAGCGGTAAATGCTTATGGACCAGATCGAATTCGGTCCCTAGATATGCCTGTATACATGAGAGCAAGAATATTCCTTCTTCTCTCCATTTCTCCAGCCCTGCCTCCAATTCCCTGGATATTTGTATAGGGGTGTAACTGATTTCATAGTCTATTCCCAGATTATGGCATTATTTGTTGGATTTTACATGAAGGGCAGCTCAATCCTGTGTAAGTATGCAGCGGGCAGCCCAGGCCGCCCACCTGATCCTATCCCCGTTCCGGGAGCAGCCCGGAGGTCTACTTGGGGGAAGGGGATATTTGTCCCCTTCCCCCGGTGTAATGCGGGGATGCCTCAATGGGCCTCCTCAGATTTCCGCCAGCTATTTAGCTGGTGCAAGTCCGAGGAGACCGTGTAATGGCAGAGCTGGCCCGGGAAGGGGATGGGGATATGGCGGCCACAATGGCCCCCTCCCTCCCTCCCTGCCGCCCCCGCACCACCCCTGCACCCACCGGGAGATCACTTACCTTCTCTGCCGGCCGCAGGGAAAATCCGGCGGCACAGTAAGGACTGCCGCCCTCCGGGCCGGCTGCCCTTACTCTAAAGACGTTGCAAACATGCTTTAAGGCACGTTTGCGACGACTTGGAATGGCAGAGCATTCATTTTGCCATTCCTGCATTACGCAGGGTTGCGCCCTAAGTCAAATACTGCACTGTGACATTATTTGTTGGATTTTACATGAATAAGGGCGCAATCTTGACTAAGGATCCGGCTGGAGGCCCAAGGCCGGCCGCCGGATCCTGTGCACCGGCTGCCCGGCACACGCTGGGCCGGAGGTCTACTTTGGGAAGGGGACGCTCATAAACCTGGGCCGGCCCTATCGGATTTCCGCCAGCTAAATAGCTGGCAGAAGTAGAGGAGGCCATGTAACAGCGTAGCCGGCCCGGTGGGGACGAGGATATGGCCAACGTCATCCCCGCCCCCTCCAGGGTCAGCTAGGCTGATGGCCCCCCTCCCTTGCCTGGCTGGATCGTCCACGCGGCCGGCGACAGAGCGCTTACATTCCGCCACCATTCGCTTGGAAATCTGGCGCCGGAGCGAGGGAGGCCGGCCTGGCTCCTGCGTTCCTTACTCCATGTCGTCGCGAACGTGCTTTACGGCACGTTCACGATGGCTTCTGGCGCCAGAGCACTCGCTCCGGGGCTGGAATGATTGTCAGGATTGTGCTGTAAGCCAAATACTGCATACATACGTAGACTTCTGGGGATATCGGAGGCAGGGAAGGTGGGCACAGTCTTGCTTGCCACCACATATAAGGGGCAGATCCATGCAACTATGCTTCCATACCCCTAAAATCTGAAGAGAACTTTTCCTGAGTTCCTGAGAAGAGCCGCTGAACTTACCAAATGCATTTGACAGTAACTTGACCTTCTGAAGCTGAATGTTCAGAGTACTTGACCTTCTGTTCCCCAGTGGCCCAAGCAGTGTAGTAGGATATACTTTGCTTTTTCATGTTTCCCTATTTAATACAACTGACAGTCAGTGTATGTGCTCATTTATCCCAGGATTAAGAACCTGTAAACTCACCTCTGCCTTTGATTTCCTTGCATTGTCAAGGGGAGAATTGGAGGTTGAAATGTGTTGAAAGGAAATGAACAACCTCTGGCAAGGTCAGGGGATTTTTTTTTAATTTGCATTCTTTCATTCTGGTGTCAGTGTTCTTGTAAACAACAGTAAGGTTTGTTATCTCTGGTGAGTAGAGGTCATAGTTCCCTAACAACAGTTTTAAGATAAGCCAAGACAAACAGCAAATTCTACATGGCTGGAACGCCATAAGAACATAAGAACATAAGAAGAGCCCTGCTGGATCAGGCCAAAAGCCCATCTAGTCCAGCTTCCTGTATCACACCGTGGCCCCACCAGATGCCTCAGGGAGCACAAGACAACAAGATAATCTGTTTCCTGCTGCCACTCCCCTGCACCTGGCACAGAGAAAACCTACTTCTAAAACCAGGAGGTTGCTTATGGCTTGTAACCTGTGATGGCCTTTTCCTCCATGAATCTGTCCAATCCCCTTTTAAAGGCATCCAGGCCAGGTGCCATCACCACCTCCTGTGGCAAGGAGTTCCACAGATGAATTACACGCTGGGTAAAGAAATATTTTCTTTGTGCGAGAGGGAGAAGAATTTCCCTCTATCCACTCTCTCCATCCCATGCATAATTTTATACGTCTCAATCATGTCCCCCCTCAGGCGCCCTTTTTCTAGACTGAAAAGCCCCAAACGCTGTAGCCTTTCCTCATTAGGGAGGTGCTCCAGCCCACGAATCATTTTGGTCGCTCTTTTCTGCACCTTTTCCAATTCAACTATATCCAATTCAATATCTTTTTCAATTAAACAATAAGTTTTAAGCGCACCTGTTCAGGTTCACTTCTTTTTTGTGTATTACCTTACAGGGGGAGGATGTTTGAAAGCCTTCAGTATTAGCTGCTATATCAACAGCTACATTTGTCTTCAATGCAGCAAAGCAGTATGTCCAGACAGGGGCAAACCATGCATACAGTGAGCTTTCCAGTAACGTTTCCATTGCAGCTTCAGTACAGGTGAAGAGGCAAGCTGCAAAATCTTAACATTCAAACTGAAAAGTGGGTTGCCTTTTCGGCATGTCATGGAAATTTTAACCCCACTCCCCCCCCCACCTGCTCATCACCATTTCCTTCTGTAGTTTTAATTGTGCACATGATGATGATTTGTGTGCACAGCACACAGGGGTCCCTGTGGTCCCTGGATTGTGCACATGATGCCCTACATCATGTGCACATGATGCACATTTAATTGTGCACATGATGTTTATCTGTGTGCACAGCACACTAGGGATCGCCAGTGGTCCCTGGACCACAGTTTTAGAAAAATTAAACCCCATACTCAGTGGGCAGATCGGTGCAACTTGTGATCTACCAAGCCAAGCACATCTCACCATTTATACATGGGTCCCACCACGGCTTCATAAACTTCCAAAGGCGATGGAGAATTAGTGAGCAGTTGACATCTCCCAATAGATGTTTGGGGAGTTATGATCAAATTGGTGGGACACAGGTTGTTCAGACTTGCTCAAGTGGGACGTTGCTGCCATGTGCTGTCCTTTCAGAAGTGAAAGGAAAAGTATACAAAGTTTTCTGCGCATAGCACTGCATCTCATGTTTGCGTTTAAAAAGAGCTCCTAATGATTGCACTTCTCTCTTGCTTTTCTTTCCAGCACCAAGGGAAAATTGGAGTTAAATTTAATGTTGGAACAGATGATATCGCAATTGAAGAGGTCAACGCAATCATTAATGATGGAAAATACCATGTAGTACGTTTTACAAGGAGTGGCGGTAACGCCACATTACAGGTGGACAACTGGCCTGTTATAGAACGCTACCCAGCAGGTAAGAATGTCAATACAGACTGTTGGATTGATTGGGGGAGGGACAGAATGAACAGCAATGTGGTCACACAGGAACTCAACTTCTTCAAATCTTCTAAGTATTCTTTTCTGCCATGAAAGAACATGAATGTTTTGTAGCCTGTGCTAATGACAGTTCCTAGGTGAAGCAAAAAAGGCACAGACTATATTTTACCAAATTTGACACATGAGTGTACGGAAGGTGTGTAGATGTCAAGGCATTGAGAAGCATTTTTTTTTCTTTAAATCTTAAATTATTAGTGTACTGGTGTACTTAGAGGAAGAAAAGGCTTTGACAAAAGTAGCACAGTATGTGAAAATAAAACAAAATAAGTCTTTGTGTTTGGATGGTTGGAACAATTTTATTAAGGAAAACATTGTCTGTGATTATTCTATAACTGGCCTTCTATAGCTTGTGGAGATTGGGAAATAACGCAATTTATTAAGGAGATGTGGAAGCCAAAAAGCACTGCCTGGGAAGAAAAATGGGTTTGATTTTAAGAGCATCCGCTTAAGCACAGTAGCAGTGGTCCACAAGCCACTTATTCTGGAGCTGTCTCATTGAAACCAGTCTAACTGCTACCTGTTATGTTCCCAAATAAATGAAATTCTGGTTCTTATTAGATTAACTGTTCTTTGATTTCATTGGACCAAATATTTTGTCTAGCATGGTCAAGAGCCCTAGCCATTCAGGCAATTCTCTAGACCTGGTAAGACCACAAAGATAAAATTGGAAATGGAACGTGGTGAAAATACTGTGTGTGCGCGTGTGCGTGTGCGTGCGCGTGCACGTGTGCGTGTGTGTCCGTCCGTCCTCTGCACGTGAGTCTTTATTGCAGGGACAGTCTGTGTTCTCAGGGGCCCACTATTCCAAGGACACTATTCCAGGGCCTGGAATAACCTGACCCTTGTTATGCATCATCAGGCTTCGTAATACATTTGGAATCCCCTAAACACAGCAAGGACATCAAAGGTATGGAGCAAATGTGCTTTAACAGCACGTCATCCACAGGATTCTTTTTCCAAGATAAACCTTCTGAAGATTGCTGTCTTCTGCTGTTATTTAAGGAAGGGGAATGAGAGGGTACAGATGTGCTTCCTGGTGGCCCTGCCCTCAGATGTCACCACGTTCTGTGGATGTCTGCAGAAGAAAACACTGAATTCCTGCGATTGGGAACTAATTGGCCAGCTAGCCACACACCTTCGGAACTGGTGTAATTCCTCCTCTTTCCATTCAGTGATAGCATTGTTCAGTGGGGGCGGCCTGTTGCTAAGAGAAGCAGCACCAGTAATGTTTCCATTTTGCCCTGTCCCTGAAAATCCCTGAAATGCCTTCCCATTTCCCCCCCTGCAAATGGTGCAATGAAATCATGGTGCATATTAAATTGTATATAAAGAAAAAGCATGGAGTCTCAAGTGGGAATTTGCCAAATAAGCAGAATAGATAAAGCCCCCCCCCTTTATATGTGCTCATGTTTGATTTTTTGATTCTTATTGTTACATCACAGCATGGCAGGTATTGGTAGGCTTACCAGATCTCCAACCGGCCTCCAACCCTTGCTTCTGAGTAGACATGCCTAGGGTTGTGCTCTAGGACTTAACAAGCTACACCTGCCCACATTCCTTCTCCTAAAGGTCTAGTACTCTGTCCCGGTTGGAGATCTAGTAAGCCTAGGTATTGGTCAGATCTTTGGACAAACCATAGACTTGTTCCTCTTTTAACCAAAACAGGGGTTGGCAACCTATGGCCTGCAGGCCGAATTCAGGTCACCACCCAAAGTCATCCAGCCCACGTGGAGCTCGGCTTGGGAGGCAAAGCCTCCAGCTCAATTTGCCACCTTGTAAGAAGTTTCCTACAGTCCTGGTCCTGTGCTTTAGCACACACTAAGTAGTTCAAGAAGCCGTGACAGGGTGGTGGTTCTCTTACCAACATCAACTTCTAATATATACCGTATTGTCCTGAGTATAAGACGCACCTGATTATAAGACGCACCCTTAAAGTTTGGTGCTATTAAAAAAAATTAATTAAATCACTGGCATTAAATTGCAACAGCCTGATTATAAGACGCACCCCTAGTTAAAAAACTTAAATTAGGAGAAAAAAGTGAGTCTTATACTCAGACCAATACGGTAACTTGAAATTCTCTGTGTCTGCTGTGAAAATGAGGGGGGAGGGAGGGCTATGTGCAGGGTTCGAATTGAGAACCTTAATTCTTAAAAAACCCTCCATGTTGAAACACCTTGAGAATGTAGATACTTAGATAAGGACACCATATATCCTCCTTGTTATTATTACGGCACAATCCTGGGGATCTTCGGGATCTTCAGCGGAGCGCTCCGCCATTCCAAGACGTCACAAACGTGCCATAAAGCACGTTCGTGATGCCTCAGGACTAAGGGAGGCCGGCGTGGGTAGTCCGGTGGGCGAGGGAGGGGGGCATTGGCCTAGCCGGACCGGGAGGGGGCGGGGGATGGCGCCCGCCATATGCCTATTCCCGCCGAGTGGCTAGGCCGTTACACAGTCTCCTCTGACTTCCGCCAGCTATTTAGCTCTTCGCCTCTTGGCTATTTAGCTGGTGGAAATCCAAGGAGGCCTATCGGGCTGGCCCCGGTTTACACCCGGGGAAGGGGACGAGCGTCCTCTTCCCAGAGTAGACCTCCGGCCCGCCATTCGATGGGCACCCTTGGCTCAGGATCCGGCGGGCAGCCCTGGGCTGCCGGCCAGATCCTTACACAGGATTGCACTGTTAGTGTGTTTCCCATGTTACACTGTACATACATACAGTTTATTTTATTTTATTTTATTTATTTAAGGAATTTGTAGCCCGCCTTTCTCCCGAGGGCACTCAAGGCGGCTGTCTCAAGGCGGCAGTTGTCTGCATGTGCATAATTCATGGGAATTACTGTGCATGTGCTCAGTATAAGACGGATTAGGGATGTTGGCTATAGGATCAGTGTATATTCATTTGGATTTCCGGCAGTATATGTGGATTTGGGAGTTGCTGTGGTGGTTTACATTCTTTGCAGAAAAGGAAGATCTGGAAACTTTTCATAAACTGCTAAAAAAAAGTGTTGTTTGCAGTCTTTCTGTTGATGCTTAACAGCCCCCACTGCAGCTACAACCGGGCTTAATTAAAGCCACAGTTTCAACCATAACTCAGAATCCCCCTGTGCATGTTATTGCTTGGCTCAGGCCAGTCGTTCTTGGTCTTTAATTTTCTTGGAGCTTTTATCAGTATCATCAAGTTGCCTTTGTTCACAGCGGAATAGCAGAAGCTCGTTCGATCCTTTTCTCCCTGTCTCTGTTACTGCCATCTTCATACTGTCCTGGTTTTATTTGAGTTTAGTATTATTATTTTTTGCTTAAAGTTTAAGACTTGTAAATCGCCTGTCTCAAATTCCGTGCTCTCTTTCACTTTCTTTATACTCACACACAGAAACACATCGCAAATCCATGACTCGTGTGTGTGTGTTTGTGTGTGTGTGTGTGTGTGTGTGTGTGTGTGTGTGTGTGTGTGTGTGTGTGTGTGACGGAAAAAGAGAGATCAGATACACTAACCTGTATTGCATGGTATCATATGGTAGTTAAAAAGGTGGCATCATCACGTCATCCCCACACTGGGTGTCGGCCAGCCCAGCGATGCCTCTGGGGCACCACAATATAGCTGTTGTAACAGTATAACCGCTACATCCAGGTTCAGGGTGTTATGCTTCTGAATACCCGTTTTACAGGATCAATAGTGGTGGAAAAATATGACTTTCTCTCCTGATTGTGGATTTCCCTGAGGCATCTGGTGGGGCCACTGTGAGATACAGGAAGCTGGACTAGATGGGCCTTTGGCCTGATCCAGCAGGGCTCTTCTTATGTTCTTATCGACTGGCCCTCTGTAGAGATGTAATTGTTTGACACAGCTTCCAGGCAGGCCAAGATTATCCAACATGCTGTTATCGGATGCAATATCTTAGACCAAATTATGCCTAGCTTACATTCCTGCAATATGATTAACTTTCAATAGCATGCCCATAGTGCATTTTGGCTCAGTTTTATCTGCCTGCTTTAAAAACTCACTTGTTACCATGGTATCTGTGTTTTAACTTATCTCCCCTACCTGCTTCTGGGTTTAATTAAGAATAAGCAAGATCAGCAGGTTAATTAAGAAGCCTCTTCATTTGAACTGTACAGCTGATCTCTCCTGCTCTGAGACAGAAGAAATTAGACATTTATCATCTTTGGTTCCTGTGCTACCAAACTTGATTAATTCTCTGCCAAGGCAAATCGGGAGGCATCCTTCACCTGTTTACCTGTTCAGAATCCTCTGTCATAGGTGTGCATCTGATGATTTAGAGAAGTGTCAAACATGAATATGTTTATTTTAGTGCCAGTGGTGTTTTTTTTTCTTATTTGCAGCTTCAGGTTTCTTTGTGCATCATCCTATTATAGTGTTACTGACGGGATTTATAATCAATATTCTGCATTGTGA
Organism: Plestiodon gilberti rubricaudatus; assembly: GCA_026170595.1. Classification (NCBI taxonomy): domain Eukaryota; kingdom Metazoa; phylum Chordata; class Lepidosauria; order Squamata; family Scincidae; genus Plestiodon; species Plestiodon gilberti. Next base: position 12,785,387 of record JANXHW010000001.1, read on the forward strand.
AAAGGGAGGCTTTTGTGATACTTCATGCTAATTACACTGATTTGCATATCTCCAATAGGAGTGAGCAAATTTAGCTCTTCCACCGGTTTCGATCCATTATAATTTCTCTACTTTACTCTCACCTATGTTCAACTCCTCTTGGATTCTGGTTCGACCAGGAGAATCTCTAAAATGAATTTACACATTGGAATGTGCTCAGCTTGCTGTAGCTTTCAGCTCATTTGCATCTTTACTCGCTCTGTGTCACTGATGTATGCGTATGCATTGATTTAAAAAACTGCTAAAATGCAATCTTGACGTGATTGTATGTTTGTTGTTGTTGTTCAGTCGTTAAGTTGTGTCCGACCCTTCGTGATCCCATGAACCATATCCCGCCAGGCCTTCCTGTCCTCCACTATCTTCCTGAGTTCACTCATTTTCATGTTCGTTGCATCGGTGATGCTGTCTAACCATCTCATCCTTGGCCTTCCCCTTCTCCTTTTGCCTTCAATCTTTCCCAGCATCAGAGTCTTCTCCAGAGAGTCCTCTCTTCGCATTAGGTGGCCAAAATAGTTGAGCTTCAGCCTTAGTACCTGTCCTTCCAGGGAACAGTCAGGGTTGATTTCATTTAGGATTGACTGATTTGATCTCCTAGCAGTCCAAGGGACTCTCAGGGTATCCAAGGGATTGTATGTACAATTACATAAAGATTCTTTTCTTGCATGGTGTTTTATAGATGCACAAATACAGCATGCTTCACTCAATGTAGGGGGGGGTGTTACTTGATTGAATTGAAATTTAACTGTGCACACCTCTTGTGTGTGATACATGTGGCCGATAGCCAATAATAAGATTTGGCAACATGATCATTTGAAGGCAAAACGGAGTGAGGGCAGTGCTTCTTGCCCTCATTCTCATGTCTTGTAAAACAAAGAAAGGGAGAAAAAGGCACCCATTAACAATGGGACGCACAATCGCTGCCACCACTATGCAGGACTACACATTCACTCCTATTTGCAGAATTCCAAAACTAAAAATGGGCAAAATTTAGCAGCTGGCAAATAATGCAATGGTTTGGGGGTTCTTTGCCTCAACCCTACATTTGGTAGTTCTAAGCAAGCCTTTGGGTGTGTTTTCTGCCTTGCTTTGCTAGTTAAAGTGATACATACTGAACCCACACATTTGAACATTTCCAAATTCTCCTTCAAGCTTTGACTAAAGAGGCTTTTTCTTACCCAAGTAATGACACACAATATCTTTCTTCTTATCAGTGATGTTAACAAAGTTCCTGAAGTCACTGTCAGTTTTGTCGATGCGGGCTTTTCCTTTCTCTCTTCCACATCATTCTTTTTCCACTTGGAGCCCTGGTGAAATGCAAAGAAGGTCTCTCATTTCTTAGATGCAACAGATTCTGTAATTAAGTTCAAATTTTAATAAAATGTGTAGCGTGCCTGCCATCATTTTACGCTGACAGTTTCAGCATCCTTTGGTAAAATGACATAATGTTTCTTGTTTCTAAGAGGCACGGAAATGTCAGATGAGCATCTGTGCTCCAGGATCTGTTATAAAACATTAAACTCAAGAGTCATTTAAAAAAAATCCATAACAAGGAATGGTAAGTGCAAGTACAAAAGGATGCCATCCTAAGGACGTCGCCTATGCAATGGCTGTTTCCAGTGGTGGTGGTGGGGGGTCCCAGACCTGGAGGGGTGTTGGAACAGCTCCTCTCTGTTGGAATCGCAGAACCACCTTGCTGGGTTTCAGGGAGCGTCCCTGCCTGGGAAGGATCCTACCGACCTGTCCTCTTATTGCTTTAGTGCTGTTTGGAGAGGGGAGGAGGTTACCCAGCACCTGCTTCTGCCTCCTCCTCCTCTCTACAGGGCACCTTCCCCAGGCTACCATATCTCCCTGTGGCTTTAGAAAGAGAACCCTCAGCCTTGCACCCTCCCGTTGCAGCCTCATCACAGCCATTGGCTGAAGCGTTCATACTGGAGCCTGCTTTATGGGCATGTGCAGCTCCACCCTTTTCCAACTCGGGACGCATCCCTCTAGTGTTCCTGTTGCCCAGGCAACCAGGGAACCTACATTGGAAGCCTCAGGGGAAGTGTATGTAGTCGCAGGGCCTGACTGTGGCTTATTTGGTGGCTGTAGTGGGGTTGGAGGCTGGTTTGTTAGCAGCGCTCTGTTGCCCAAGTGACTCTGGCAATGAGCTCAATGGGCATGCACAGGGGGTAGCTGACTCTCCGGGGGGGGGGGGTAGCAAGCACAAGCCTGGGGACAGCAATGGTATTCCCCAACACCAGAGTTCAGCAAAATAATGTAAAACAGCCCTCCTAGAATGTTGGTGGGAGCAGGGCCCATGAGAGAGGGGTAAAGGGGGTAAATTGTACCCAGGCCCAGGGTCAAAAGGGGGCCCAGGAGCCAAAGGAAGGGTCCCAGAAATTTTCTGGGGTCTCAGTTGGCCTCATGGAGAGTGAAAGATGGTGGCCAGGCCAGGTCAATCAGTCGGGTAGACCTGGGCGCCGCATTGGGAAGTCTGGTAGATCTGGGCTCCAAAGACTTTTGCGGCTATTGCTGCCACCCCCCCATCTTGTTTTGTCCTTTCCCCCTTTGAGAAGGGGGCCAAAGAAACGTTGTACCCCCTGATAAAGTTCCTCTCAGAGGCAGTAGCGTCACTAGACGCGCGACACCCTAGGGCGGGGGGGTGCATGTCACCCCCCTGCCCTAGGGTGAACCCCCCAACACCCCCTTACCTGAAGGCTGGGGAGCCCGCCGGGGAGCCCGCCGGGGAGCTGGCCTCGGAGCATCCGGCTCCACCGGCGCTCCACGGCCTTCTGAAGGTCCGCTGCTTGAAAACGTAAAGTTTTACATTTTTCGCGCATGCGCAGTACATTTTCTGAGGGCAAAGGGCTGCCCCTTTGCCCTCAGAAAAGTACTGCGCATGCGCGGAAATGTAAGAATTACATTTTCAAGCAGCAGGCCTTCAGAAGGCCCTGGAGCGTCGGCGGAGCCGGACGCTCCGAGGCTGGCTCCTGAGCCTCCGGACTCAGGAGGCTCCGAGGCCCGGGAGCCGGCCTCGGAGCGTCCGACCGTGACGCGCATCACCCATGACGCGCGTCACCCCCGGGTGGTCCGCCCCACCCGCCACGCTCCGTCGACGCCAGTGCTCAGAGGCCTTGGTGGGAGGTGTGTTATGTGTTTTACTACTCCCCACATAAAAGTTCCGTGTAATGGGAAGCAGGGAAGCAATGAATCCCTATTATATTTTTTAGTTTTTGCAAGCAAAAAAATGCATCTGGTAAGGAACTGAATCTGCAACATATCTTGAACCGGTGACCTGAGAGAAAGCAGGAGTGGCTGTAGATCACCAGCCAAATTATGGGAGAATTGCAGGGAGCCTCACCACACCAATTGGCAACCCAGAATAGGTGCAAGATCAAGCTTCCTTCTCCTGCTTTCAGCAATGCAACAACCTGCTCTTGCTGTCCTCAAACTCCTCTTTGCATCAGCTTCATGCTCATTCCATCGTTGATGGCACCAGAGCCGGGTCCAACACATATTTATAGCTGTGCATAAACACCTTGATGGTTTGCAAACAGTTCTGGCAGATCCACACGCACACACATTTTTTCATGAGCAATAGCCACTGAATTTTTCTCTCGCCAAAATATGATAAAATGCATGGTTCTGGACACCTTCAATTCCCCAGTGCTTCAGATTTTATAAGATACAGAGATGTCTACAGATTCTGTTCATTCTGTGCATTTGCTTAAAAATGTATGTAAATGTGTACTTTGCATTGTATTATTTCAGCAAGATTTTGGGCAAGAAATACGTGAAAATACTTGAAAACAATATCCAAACATGTTTTAAAAGACTGTGAAAACTATGGTTTTTTCAGTGGTGGTAAAAAATAAAAATAATCCAGGAATTTTTAACAGAGGAAAGTGGAACACAAATCAGAGGATCGAATCTGTCCATCCTTAAACCAGCATAATGTGAAATACCAAACTAATCCACAGTTTGACTGGGTTCTGTCATGAGCCCTAGCAACTTGGCTATATAGCTTTGAATTAGGAACTAAGGCTGAAACTCAAATATTTTGGCCACCTAATGCGAAGAGAGGACTCTCTGGAGAAGACTCTGATGCTGGGAAAGATTGAAGGCAAAAGGAGAAGGGGAAGGCCAAGGATGAGATGGTTAGACAGCATCACCGATGCAACAAACATGAAAATGAGCGAACTCAGGAAGATAGTGGAGGACAGGAAGGCCTGGCGGGATATGGTTCATGGGATCACGAAGGGTCGTACACGACTTAACGACTGAACAACAACAGTGCTTTAAACAAGCAACCTGGTGTAATTAATCAGCTTCTCCCCTGCCCTGTATCAGTCTTCTAGCTTGCACCAGGGGAAGGATGTGCACAAATCCTGCCTGATTGAAAATGTCACTTTTGCAGAAAAATGCCCTAAGCATGCAGTGTCACCTTTTGACAATGTAACAATAGCCACAAATATTAATAGGAAAAGTTTCACTCAGCTCTAATGAGAAGCTAGCCTGCCGGAGATAAAAGATCTAGCCTCCCGTTCTCCCAGATGTGCTAATGTTTCCATACACAGAGAGGTGCTGATGTACCACCCCCAGCTAAATCCTGAGCCGGTACAGTCCTGCCAGATGGGGCCAGCCTTCCTTGCTAAGTGGCTGATGCATTTGTAAACGTGGCTTTTAAAATACATGAATTGGAAATCAATGACTTCAAGGGCCAGCCCTCTGAAGTGCCATGGATTAAGGGGTGGTGACGGTGGGTATGCAGGAACCCACCTGTCACCCACCGTGAGAGCACCTGGCACTGTCTCCATGGAACAGGCCAGCTGCTTATCCACTGTTGTTACCTTGAGGCCAGGTAGCTGGCCATTCTCTCCAGAGTGCTGCTCCCCATCGGTGTATCAGGAGGTGACGCTCCTCCTTATCCTTTATCTTTCATGCTGGATTTGAAGAGAAGGAAGGGGAGGGAATGGAAGGGGAAATGGAGGAGAAGAGAGAACAGTGCTGGGGCATCTCTTGAGCATCTTCCCACTGTTCTTGGGGGAGGGGGTAGAACCAACTGCCACAGATTTTTGTTCTTGTTCTTAAAAACAAGCATCTATGTTTTAAATGGAGGCTGTCACGTCACAAATTTAAAAAGCTTATTTTACCAAACAATTCTAGCAGTCCTCTCGGTGGAGCAGGGCCCCTCCTGCACCCAATGTATTGCAGCCAATATATACCCCTCCACGGTAGTTGCAGCCCTGCTCCAGTGGCCGTGGCACATGCCCTTTCTGAGTGTCTGAACCGACTTCCAGTTGTCTGCTGATCTCTACACTTTTAGTATCAACATCAGTGCTTTTGCTCAGCCATCAGGCACAGGGCATCCCCTTTGTCTGAAGACATTTCTGGGTGATGGGTGGAAGACTTCCTTTTTTTTTTTTGCTTTGGTAACAAATATGATCAGTAATCCAGTGTAGAAGCAGCTTTATTGCAAAAGATAATTATAAGCCCAAGGCTTTATGGCTTCTTCTTTATGATTCTCCTTATGTAATTGTTTGCTTATTTAGAATTTCCCCTGATGATAAGTTGAATGTAGCTACATTGGACTTATAATTAACTTTGGTAATAAATCCTTCTCAATAACTAAAAGGTATATTTAAAATCTGCCTCTCCACTAGATTATTGACCATATTGTGTTCCGGTGGGTGGGTGCAACCTTCTTGTTGAGTGGGAGGAGCAGAGGCTGGCACACCATCGGGTAATGGGAGCAGCATTTGGCTCCCATTACCCGATGGTGTGCCTCCCATTAGGTGTCTGGAGGTCTTGGGCCAGCTCTACTTCAAGACCCAAAACTAGAGATGTTGGTGAAGTCTGCAGGGGCCCAGAAAGACGCTTTGGGAACTCGTCAATGCTCACGTCAAAAGAGAATTTTGCTTGGAGCAAAATAATTTTGTTTCTTAGCTTGGAGCATGACCTACTTGTGAGTTCCAACTCTGCTGTTAGACAAGTGTCTTAAAGTGTGTCTGTATATGGGACATTTTTCATACTCCTACCTCAGGATTCCAAAGTAAAAGTGTAGGTTTCCATCACAGGTAAAGCGGAAATGATGCAGTGTGGTACAAATCTTCTTTGACATTGCTGTGCTGGCTGCCACACTGCTCCATTGTGTTATGGGCCACATCATCAGGCCTTGGCCAGGCAGTCCATTCAGGTGAGGCGGAATATGTAATCAAGAGCAGGGCCTGAGTCAGGTACAAACATAGCGGGCCAGAGGCAGGAGACTTGGCTCGTTATCGGAGCTGGCGGCGGGGGGGGGAGGGACAGGACGGGACTGCACAGCTATTGGTTTAGGTGGGAGGTGGCAGTCCTACATGTCCAAGTGCATCCTCATTGAATTAAGAGATCAGCTGACCACATCCAGGCCAGGGGTCAGCTGACAGTGTTTAGCCTGGCACTGCAGGGTAGAGAGTGACTTTGCTCCTCAGCGTCTCAACTCACCTGGCTTCTAAAAGGGCCAGGGCGTTATTGGCGCAAGTGGTGAGGCCGTGGGGACTGCTAGAAACCCCATTTTGGCACATGTGCACAGCACACATACACAACCTGAAGCCTTCCATGCATGCAATACATTGGGTGCAGAATGCAGACCTATCATTTGACCCCAAATAGGCCCCCTGCCCTGGTTTTGCTTTTTTTTGGCCTCGTGATGATGGGGCTTATGCAATTCCTGCTGGTGTTTCTGGTGCTCCCGAGTCTCACTGTAGGCCTGCTCTCTCCATTGTGTCATGTTGGTGATGCATCTTGTTTCCATTAAGTCCTGCAGCAGCCCTGAGGTAGCTCTGCGACCCGAGTCTTTGAAAAGGCAGCATAAATTCACTGCTGACTTGAGCCTTTGAGCCAGACAATTTGCTATCTCGAATGTGAAAAAACAAAATTAATTTCTGTGTAATGACATTGTGTTTTGAGATATCCTTGGGCCACATGGCATTAAAAAAATAATAAAAAATATATTTTGGTCACATTTGTCTCTGGCTGTATACTTTTGCCAGTGTTGTGCGTTGTGACAGTACAATAGGACCTCATGTCTTCAGGACAAGAACTTCTATTTAGCTAACTAATTCAGAAAGAGCCACTATAATTCATACTGAAAATGGAAAAAAGTGACACCCTTGTCTGCTCTAGATAAAAAATTTGAGAGGCACAACCTAAATAATTCAGGTAGCTGAGACGATATTCATCTCTTTCGTCTACCTGGGAACATCATCTTTCTTTTAGTCCCCCTGCTGAGTTCTTTTTTTTTTCATTCTGATGTGGCTGGAGAAAGCTGATATGTTGCCAAACGTATGTTGAGGCCAGCATGTGCCTTAGGTACCCACTTTCTTGGCCTTCAAGCCCCTTCGCATGCTACAACTCCAGCCCAAACTTCCATAATTATTATGGAGTACAGGTTGAGCATCCCTTATCTGGACTGCTTGGGACAGGAAGGTGTTTGGATTTCGAATTTCTCTGAATTTCAGAATATTTGCATAAATATAATAAGTAATTTGGGGGATGGGACACAATTTTTAATAATGTTGTGCCCCAGCATGCCTTGCGCTATGCCAGCCAGGTGCTGGAACGTTGTTGTTGTTGTTGTTGTTGTTGTTGTTGTTTTAAAGTCAGTAGCCCCCGCAATGTCTGGATTTCAGAATAGTCTGGATTTCGGATGTGCAGATAAGGGGTAATCAACCTGTATTCATATTTCAAGAGCCCGATGCAAGGTCCATAAAATACCTAATAGGGGTAGAGCCTATCCATATTTTCTGTGAAAGCAAAACTGTGTATCTCAAGAATCTTCAACCAGCCCTGCTTTCTTTAACAAAATTAGATGTGTCAGGAACATAGCTTCTGGAGAAGCAAAAAGCATTTTTGTTAAGTACCTAAAAGGTTTAATGTGTAAGTTCATCTGTAGACATATAGGCCCCAATCCAGCTCTAGACACATGGACCTTATCACATGGTAAAGCCCATGGCCTTCAATAGGGATGTGCAACGAGCTGGCTTCAGCTTGTCCCTGGTATGCTTGAAAATGATCCAAAATTGGACCATAATCTCATAATTTACTAAGCCAGTGCAGGACAGTTTGGAGGAATTCTCACCTGTCCACCTCCTACTTTGCAATACTGTAGTACTGGCAGCAGAAGTGTGCCGCTGCGAGGAAGACAAAATACCTTGAGAGGTACAGTATCCTGAATTCCACTCTTTTGAAATGGTGGTGCCACGCCTCCTTAAGCAGCTTGGTTTATTGGTCAATGGAAACGTTTCCAAACATTTAACCCAAGGTCATGCCTCTGTAGCCGAGAATGTCAGCCTTGTAGTTGCTAAAATGAGATGTTAGCTTTGTAATTGCATTCTGCTTTGAATCCTATGTATCAGCATCTGAACCTGCCTTATGCCAAGTTAGACCACTGGTTCATCTGGAAGGTGCTGGGGGTCTGCAACTCTGGCAGCAAGACTCAAAGACTTGACTCCCTGTGCCACGTAGGCAGCTCCAAGGCAAGGGGAGTTATTGACCTCACCTCTCTTGCACTGCTGCAAGTCCACCCCAGATCACGGCCAGAGGCTGTACTGCTGCCCTTCAGCCCAGTTGACCTCACGAACCAACAGGGGCCTGACTAGCTCAATATCACTGCTGTTCTAGCTGTGGTTCCTCAGTCTGAGCAATGTATCACTTGAGTAGCCACATAGACTTCCTCGCCTCGCCTCACCTCACTTCCCTGTCACCCTGCTCTGAAACCCAGCCACCAGCCTGCTTTGGTCTCCTCATTTGCCTGTGGACCTTGACACCATCCAGCCCAGTCTTATCTACTGAGTCTGTTCTGAGCAGCAGTGGCTTTTCAGGTCTGCTGCCTGAGAGCCTATAACTGGAGTTTGAACCTCCCGTTGGGACTCCTGAGCTATAAACTGCTCCCCGTCAGGGAATTGAACCCTTGTCTCTGGTATGACAGCTCGGAATACTGCCCGCGAATGAAGAAGATAGTCTGCCCTCTTTTCCCCAGTGATATGGGCTTATCCTGAGACCAGAACTCAGGACTGCTCTCACTTGTCCCATTTCTGCAAGATCATGAGTAGCAAAGACAGCAAAACTACGGTAGGATCCAGATTCAAACTGACTTTTGAGTTAGTAACATCAGAGGGCTGTAAACCTTTCCGTGAACATTTCAGCCCTCTGTGGTGAGCAAGGTGCAGTGTGTCTCTCAGCTGTGGGCTGGCTTCTTCCTAGCATCACACTTTGAATCCCAGCAAGTTATATGCCAGTTCAACCTCCAGTGTTCCTGCTTCTCTGTGCTTCAGGTGGGCTGCTCCGCTTTCTTTTTCTTTTTAAAGGGTCAAGTGTGCACCCACCCATTGATACTTCCATTGCTCACCTTATTAACAAAACAGAAGAAAATGCAAGACTACTCAGGGAGTTGTGTGTGTGTGTGTGTGTGTGTGTGTGTGTGTGTGTGTGTGTGTGTGTGTGTTGGTGACGTTACGGGCACCAGCCAGTTAGTGCTGCCTGCAGCTGGTTTCCTTGCAGACCTCTTTCCTCCAGAGATGGACTTTGTAGACAAACGTTATGTCTAGACTAAACGCAGCAAGGGCGCTTTCAGAGCAGCACTGAAGCGCTGAAAACGGTACGCCTCTCTCCACCCTTACCTAATAGAACAAAGGCGTTTGCAGATCTGCCTCTTATCTCACTGCAGTCTAGCTGACAGAAAAACAGATGAAAACAAGGCTTTGAAAATCAAGGTTTAACGAGACCAAGTGCCCCATAGATGCCTTCTTGCTTTTCCACTGCGTCGCAAGAAGCATTCTGTTCGACCCACAGCTGTTCTTGGGCTTCGTTCTTGGGCTCTAGCTGCCTGCTTCGTCCTCTTCTAACCATGCTTTGCGTTGTCAGTCATAATTGGCTGTGCAAATTTCACCCCGAGCCTTCTCTGAATATAGATTTGTACGTTGCGGTGCATCTTCCTTTTGTGCCGTATTTCAGCTGGATACAAGGAAATGACTTTGCACTTCCATTTCCAACAAGAAGGATGGGAGGAACCACTGCCTGTTTACCTTTCCCTCTATTTATTTGTTGCCAGTAACTTCACTTGAAGTTTTGTCCTGGGATCAATAATAGGATACAGATCATTTTGTGAATCCTGGGCGTTTATTAAGCCAAGGAACTCATTAATATTGCATTGCTAACCTTGCACCATTTAGCTTAAAGGGCTGCCTGTCTGTGTCGGAGACAGCTCTTTGCGTAGTGCGTTATTGTCCTTAGCAGCGAACTTTTTCAAAATAAAGCAGCTTTTATTTTGCTAATATTTAAGGAGCTCCGCGCAGCCCATTTTAATAATACATTCATTTTGTGCACGTTAATGAAGCCACCTGAAATTTGTAAAGCCTGCGGTGGCAGCAATATCTTCACGCAATTTCTTGTGTTTCAGTGTATTGTGAGAAAGGTCAAGTAGTTTCCTGAGAGAAAGTGGATTTGCAAATTGTGTCAGTGGAGCTGTTTTCTCTGAAAGATAATTCATTTCCCTCTTTAAAATTTGTTAAGTATAACAACGGAGTTGCAGCTTGTGTCCTAAATAATGGGATGTATTTATGTAAATGGTTTTTGCAGTCGAAAAGAAGTTGCACAATGATTTTTGTCAGCCCCAGTTGGTATAAAGGAAGGGGAGGAGCGCAAGGGAGGGGGGGTTGAATAAAAGGAATAAGGGGAGGACTTGGCGGAAAGATGGAGAAAAGGCTGAGTTTAGCCTTAGGCAACTGCATTTTCTGGCGGGAATGGAGGGGCTTGCTTTGTACTGAAATAATGTGTTTTAGTCTAATGCAGGGGTTCTCAACCCCTTCCTAACCGAGTACCACCTCCAGCGCCACTCTCCTGCTGCGTACCACCAGAAGTGACTGGCGATGACATCATCGCCAATTACTTCTGGGTTCTTGGTTTCAGGGACCAGAAAACGCAGGTAGGAGGCTCTGGATGGGTGGGAGGGCCCTTCACATTTGCCAGGAGGGCTGTGTGGAACCTCCAGGCTCGGAAATGATGGAATGCCAGGGAAGACCACTTTCTGGGGAGTAGGAAGACCTTCAAGCCCTGCTTTCTAGGCTTTCCGGCAGCATCTGGCCGGCCACTGTGGAAAGCATCTGCCCGATTGGATGGAAGGTGGGTGTGATCCAGCAGGGCTCTCTCTCCTCGTGTCCTTTTGCAACCACTGCCAGCAGCCAGACTAGGACAAGGCAACTCTCTTTTCAGCCCCCATGTGCCAGATGCAGGAGCAGAGAGAGGAACCAGCGTTCATTTGCTTTGGGTTTGTGGAGCAGCAGCAGTTGTCGACCTCACTGGGAGCCATTGGCCACCCATTGCTTTTTTGAGCACGTCAGCGGGAAGGTGGGCTGTAAATGTCATCTTACATTGCTTGAAGCAGCCATGACACCTGCCATTCTTTCACCGTGAAGCCCTGGCTCTTTCTGTTCTTTTCCCCACCCCAGCTCAGGAGTCTGAAGGTACTACTGTATATCTCTCGGTGGTGGTGGTCTGTTCATTGGGCAACAGAGCGGCTTCAGCACTCCTAAGATCGGTACCTCGCTGATCCTCTGCTTATGTAATTTACAGTTTCGATTCTTCCACCTTGCCAAAAGCATTATTTAGGAGGAAAAAAAATCCAGAGTGTACAAGTTTAAACCTTTCAGTTTGAAATGTATTACTCTTTTATAGTAAAATATCTGCGAGGCATAAAATACACAAATTGAAATGCCGCTGTTAGACGTAGCTGAAAGTCTAAAGCTTTCTTTGGCCACCGGCTACTTCTTTTGCTGTGCTGCTGACAGAGAACAGATTTTTATCTCTTAAATGCCATTTTCCATCAGTCCGGGCCCCTTTGGCTCTGTTTCCTTTTCGCATTGTTATTATTTTGATTTGCACCGGTTTGCCCAGACAATGACCTTCCTTCTTTCTGTTGGCTTCTATTGTGAGTAGCTATACTTCAGTTTCTGGGTAGAGAATCAATGGAATCTCTGCACTGGGTGGCATTCTGGCTTTGCGTAGGTGCTGAGCAAGTTCAAGGGAGACTCTGGGGCCTTATGTTAGAATGACAGGGTTGGTCACCTTGCTCTGGGGCCAGTTGCGTGCAAGGTGAAAAATGAGACATTCACAGCATGTGGAGTCATGATTCCTTAGCGAGCTTGGAAAAAAAATTAGAACCTTGTTGCTTCACCCATCTACCTTAGTTTAGTCGTCCGCTTATTATTCTCTCCCACTGAGTCTTCTATTGCATGCAAAGCTGTTCTTCAAACTCTCCAAAATGGGAGACATGTTCTGTTCATATGTTCTTCTTCATGATAAATTGCAGCAAAATACTAGAGACTGGTGAGAAACTGAAATTCAGATATGAGTAACCAATTGTGCTTTTTCTGGCCAATGTTCATTTAAAGCTGTGGTGGTCAAGCTCTTCTGACTCACGACGCTCCCCCCCCCCCGTCCATGGCCATCTTTTGACTTTTCTCTCAGGGTGACTAGATAGGAGGGAAGGGCTCCTGCCCTTTAAAAGTTGCACAGAGAAGGGAATTTTACTAGGTGGAGTTTATCATGCAGGGATTAAAAAAACGGTGGCTTTTGAATTAAGACTGGGCCAGAATCCTTCCCCAATTCCATGGCCCCATACATAGCCCGAGAAATTGGGGAGGGTGGATTTCAGTGATGTTCCCAGTGAGGGCTCAATTTTTGACTGGTGTGCATCATTCAGAGCTGTTCTGAGACATATTAGCTGGAAAAAAACATCTAGCAACACATCTGCCAAGGGAAATGACCCCACCAGTGAATTGCACTCTACCCCCAAGATGCAAAGAAGGTGAGGCAGCCAAACGTTAGCCAAACGCCTGAGCGTTGTTTGGCCCACCCCTGAAAATTCTCTCTTCTGCATAATAATTAATGATAGAGGAGGAAGGCCTGTCTTCCTTTGTACCTGAATGGTCGCAGCCAGGGCCATTCAGAGGAATTTTTATCAGGGGGTACAAAGTTTCTTTTGGGTAGGCTTACCATTAGTCCCGGTTTCGCCGGGACCGTCCCGGTAATCGGGGTCGATTCCCGGTCCGGTCCCGGGGGACGAATGGGCGCCGCCATCTTTTTTTATTATTTTAAACTTACCGGGCAGCATCTTGGATCACGAAATCTCACATGATCCAAGATGTCGGCACCCAAATCTCGTGAGGGCATGATGCCCTCACGAGATTTGGGCGCCGACATCTTGGATCACGCGGGATTTCGTGATCCAAGATGCTGCCGGCGCCCAGGAAAGTTTCAAAAAGAAGAAGATGGCGGCGGCGTTGTCCGCCCGCTCTCTCACCGGCATGGAGCCAGTGAGGGAGCGGGCCAACCGACAGCCTGCTTGCCCGCGCAGCGCGAGCCTCTGGAGGCTCGCGTGGCGTGGGCAAGCAGGCTGCGATCCCCGGTCTCCCAGCGGCTCCGATGCGGTGCCGCTGGGAGACCGGGCGGGCCAGCCTGCTTGCCCGGGCGGCGCGAGCCTGTCGGAGGCTCGCGCTGCCCGTGCAAGCAGGCTGTGCTTCTCCCGGTGCCGCTGCGATTCTTGACCCATTTTTCACCCTGGGCCTGTGTACAAATTACCCCCTTAACCCCCCTCTCAGAGGCCCTGATCGCAGCTTCTCTGCTCTGACTTTGTCTTTATCTGTAATCCCTAAACAAAACAAAACATTCAAATGGTGGTCATGTCCCTGTGGAGACTCGCCTTAGGTCAAAGCACAACTCCCTTGTGAATCCAATCCACCAATTTAAGAAGTTTTTGTGGACACTAATATTCTTTCTATCGAGTGAGATTCTATGTTCCAAAGTGGTATGGAGATCGTTCATATGGATTGTCTACTTGAACAATAATTCCAGGCCCCAAGCCATTGGCTGTTATTTCAGTCCTTGCACATTTTAGACAGAAAATAGTCTGGAATAATCAGTGTAAGCCGAAACCTTATTCTTGCTTTCCAAACGTTGGAACACTTCAGATGCGATTCAGAAGACAGTCAACAACCAGTGAAAGTTCTTTAGGAAACAAACCTGAAATGCTGTAATGTTCTGACTGGACAAAAGGCACAGTGTGCCAGGATAAGAGAGAGGCCTGCAAAGTAGGTGTTCTCTATTTTGCACTTGGAAAAAAACATAGTACAGACTTGTAAGTACTGCAGTTCACCATTTTATGCCACAGTCTTACATCTTAATAATAACCTCAACATCGTTCAATGCCTGTTTTTAGCTGCCGCAGTAAACTAGCTAAATGCTACACAATGACTCTAAAGGATGGACAGACATCTGTGCGCGCACACAGAAAGATATGACATGAAAACATAATATGACCTTTAATTTAACAACCAAAGCCCTAGGCTTTCTTATCTCCAACTTGTTGCTTTTTTTAAATTTTTGCTTGCTTCTTATTGATGTAATACACCAGCCTCCTCGTCTTACTCATCTGATGCTTCACGGACTGAGGAAGCTGTTGCTTGTTACAGGGGGAGCAAATTGAGTCGGGAAAGGATGCTCTTACCTTTAATTATTGATTACGGCAGTGGAAAAGGCTCCAAATCAAAACAAACAGATTCAGGAGATAGAAAAGGTGAATAAAAGGTACTCAGGTCAGAGTACCCTTCCCTTCCTCCCCCCTGCCCAAGATTTGAAGGGAGTATGGCAGACACAGGATGGCCTGTAGTATGCATACTCCAGGGCTATCTACTCATTACATTGCAGCTGTGTGCAAATTGCTCATTGCAGCGGTCAGTGAGCACAGGCTAGCAGCGTGAATCCAGGCTGCCCAGTGATGATTTCATCACAGAGTGCCAGGGAACTGTGGGCAATACATAGAACTTCACTTGCCTTCTGTAGAAGGGCAGTCAGGGCAAAGAGGGGGGTTTAATAAATCACAATTTAAACTGGTAAAAGGAAGAACATGCAGCGGTTTGCCTCTAAAAAGTAAGCAAACTGCTTTTAAACCTTCCCCTCCCCTTTTTAGTTGCATTACAGTGGACCCCCATATCCGCGTTGAGACAAATCCGCAGATGCGGGATCCAAGGATAGCGGGGGTCCACTGTACTGTACTAAGGAGGAAGGTCAGTTGGGACTTCATGACATGTTACTGCAGGTGAACATGTTGCTTGGCCCCTCTTTCCAACATTTCCTCTGTTCAGGTGTGGATGATGCAGTACTTCCAAAACCTTGAAGGATTTTATGACCGGAGATTTAGGGGGAACAAAAGAGGTGGGCGTGTACATCACAGAGAGCAATGCCACCTTCAGATTTCTTTAAAATTCTAGCCCTGTTCAGCGAACTCATGGAGGGGGGGAAGAGACACGCCCACTGACCACATCCCCAGTGTCCATGTTTTCAGCTGAATGCACAAGGCATCAGGGCAAGGACGGTGGGTGATTCTCCTTAAGGGGAGGGGGGGAAGGGCAACTGTAGTTTTATCTCAAGCCGGCAGTGACACATGTCCTGTAATAACAAGGCACTTTGAAAAGGAATTTTTAAGGTAATAACCAGGGAACCACCTGTGAATGGGGTGAAGATTTTTGGGAGATCATTTCATCTCAGCTCCTGTGACATCATTCTTAGGACACAATCCAAGTCAGTGTGCGTGCCAGTACAGCACGTGCTGCATTGGTGCTTGCCGTCGTAAAAGTGCTGTAAAGCACTTTGCAACGGAATAGCGGTTTCCGGCATTGGCTCAAGGAGCAGCGTATGCCGGACACAGTAGGTTCCGCGCTGACCATGCGACAGGCAGGGGAAGGGGGAAGGTGAGGAGGGATGTAATGGGGCAGGGGGATGGGCAGTGACAGGGGCGGGGTTGGGCGGATCAAGCCCGGGAGGGGGTGAGATCGGTGGCACTTGCGTGCGCCGCATCCTATCCCCCCCTCCCAGCCCCGATTTGCCGACATGGGACAACTCGGACAACATAGCTTGCTGAGGTCTGAGTTGCCCCATTACAGCTGCTGAGGTTTACCCTGGGGCAAGGGGACAAATGTCCCCTTACCCCGCAGGGACCTCCAGCAGCCAAAGTTCCCATGCGGGATGCAGTGCAGCCCATGCCGGCGCCGCTGCATCACTGCGCAGGAATTTGTGCTGGATTGGGCTGCCCGTCATAGTTTGCCAGTTATTTATACTGTTGACAGATACCATGACCAAAAGAGAGGATGGAACCCAGGGAAGGCTGAATGAGGAGGCATAAGTGGCTCCCATTCTGGGAAATGGCCGATGTGCTGTGGAGCACTCCCTTGATCACGAGGGTAATCCATCTCTTGATCACGAGGGTAATCCCTCTCTTGATCACGAAGGTAATCCCGCACCAGGTTGCATGTGTTTGAGCTGGATCTTGCTCTGTGGCACTCAAATAATGGTGGGAGGTAAGGGGTCCTTAATTAAATCCACAAGCTTCATCTCCTGACATTCCTCCAATTTTCATCATATTGCGCCTTCCCTAGCCATCTTAAAGCAGTAGCTAAGATGACCAATACAAAAGGTAGGGGAACAGTGGCTCTATTGCCCCCCCCCCCAACAATTTGAGAACTGGCGCTCTAGTCCCCCCCCCATCAATTTCATCCTATTCTCCCCTTGTTTTACCATTTGTGCACTCTGCTGGGAGTGCACTCTGCTGGGAGAACAAATCTATTGGTGTTAAATCTGCACACTTACTGTTCTGTGAGATGAGTCAAAGTAATCAAAAATTATGTTTTTTTCCCTGTGACCTTTACAAATCAACTGGCAATTTCTGTGCTTTTCATTTGCTTTTAGCTCCCAGTGGTGCAAGATTGTGGCAGATGGAATGAAATGTAATTTGCAGATTTTAGAACATTATAGTAAGCCACCAGCGTCCGTAAAGTCCACACCACATTCAGTTCAGGCTTTGAAAGCAAACATTAAGATAAATAAAACAATTCTGATTGTATTCAGAATTAGTTAAATGGCAACGTGTTCCAAAACTGTACAGATTTTGAAAGTCTGGGAAGGAATCAGAATTGTGGAATGTGAAGACAGATGAAGAGACGTTGGCCAGCATGAAGCCTTCGAGATGGAGAAGAACTTGGGCGGGGTAGGATGTCAGAAGAAGAACAAACACATTAACTTGTTATACATTGCTGGCAAAGTGAAGCATTAGAAAAGCAAAGAGAAATGAACTGCTGGGGCTGTCTGGTGATGGAGTCTGGCCCTGTGGCCTGCCTCTTTGGAGATGGACACTCGTGGCATGGAGGGGGAGGGGCCTAAATAAGGATGGGAGGGGTCAATGCTCCAGGGGATGGGCAGTGACGGGGGCAGGGGTTGGGCGGATCGGGCCCGGGAGGGGGCGCGATCAGTGGCACTTGCGCGTGCCGCATCCTCACCCCCCTCCCAGCCCTGATCTGCCAACATGGGGCAACATGGACCTGCGCAAGCTATATAGCTTGCTGAGGTCCGAGTTGCCCCATTGCAGCTGCTGGGGTTTACCCTGGGGCACTGGGAGGGGTCAATGCTCCAGCAAGAGTGAGTGCCAAGAGACATCTGGGACTCAAGTGAGAGTGAGAAGCCATGATGGGGATAAGCAACCTCCTGGTCTTAGTAATGCCAGATGCAAGGGAGTGGCAACAGGATACAGGTATCTTGTTGTCTTATGTGCTTCCTGAGGCATCGGGTGTGAGATACAGGAAGTGGGACTAGATGGACCCTTGGCCTGATCCAGCAGGGCTCTTCTTATGCCATACTACTGATTGCCTTTGTGCATCAGGCCCTACTAAGAATGACCTGTCCATACGGTACACTGAGGCAGTCACCTTAGGCGGTGGCTTAGCAGGGAGTGCCCTCCTTCGCCCACCCACCCCCACCATTTTTACTCCCCTGCTTCCTGAATTTGAAAAGGAAGAGAGTGAAAGAGCACAGGAGGAAATGTGGAGGAGGGGAGAGTGTTGAGAGGAGGGGCAGAAGAGCTGGCTGGGGTGCCACCAGGTAAGGGGGGGCAGCATGTGGTGTGCTGCATGATGCGCCAGAAGATCTTGGCCTGGCCCTTTGCCCTACATGCTTGTGAACGTAAAGACTGAAGCGGAATCATCCATTCTTGTGTAACATAGTCAAACTTCACCTCCATGGAACAACGTATATAACAACATACCTGTTTTTTTTTCTTTTTTGGTCCCTATGTAATGACTGGGCATAAAACACCCTGAATGCAAATTCTGTGCTCTTAAGTGGTTTGTGCATTGCAGCTTTTAAAAATTATACAAATGTTAATGTCCTCGGTGTTTTAAAGCTCCAGTGCTGTGCAGAGACAGTCATGCTGAAATCCCTTTCGAACTCAGTGGGACTGAGTGTTACAACAAATGTGTCCTGTTGATTTCTGTGGGGAAACTATGACTAACCTTTGCTGGATTGGGGCCTTTGGAGACATTGAAACCATGACTTCTGGTACTTTTGTCAAAGCCTTGATGTTGTGTGCTAAAAATATTTTGTTATATTCTGTGATGGTGTGAATACAATGGATAACCTGATTATTATTACTTTTCTTCTTTACCACCTGTTTAGTATGTTGAAGTCTTTGGAATTAATTGATTTTGAAGCTAGAGAATTTTTTTTAAATGTATTTTTTTCTGACTAGGATATAAATTATTGTCAGATCGATTTCTAGATCTCAGAAGTAAGTGAGCCCTTGATGGTGCTTAAGCTTTGTATTGTTCTTCTTCTTTAAATGACTAACCTGGACTAAGAGGTATTTTGCAAAATTAAACCTGTTTCACCTGAACATGTTTTAACTAGTTAATAAGACATTCAAACAACAAAAAGACAAAACCCTAAGGTCAATGAGCATTCTTTTTGTAAAGCTAGTATTTGATGTTTAAATTTGTTTTTGGGGTGTCTGTCTATAACATAAGTTTAATAACCTAGCTCAAATGCAGATTTCTAATTTTCAATTAACATAGGAATAATTTTGTTTGCTAAAATAAAATAAATGAATGAATGACGAGTCTGAACCATGAAATGTTCCAGGTAGCACTTTTTAAAACATTCCAAATTTTTCAAAAACAAAAATCATGTGGCAACTGTATAGCTCAAGCTTTAAGTATTAACTTTTAACCTTTGACCTTACAGATTTTAACCAATGAAATGTCTCTTTAAACTTTAAAGGAAACAATGATAACGAGCGCCTGGCGATTGCTAGACAGCGAATTCCATATCGGCTTGGTCGAGTAGTTGATGAATGGCTACTCGACAAAGGTAAAAAACATTGATTAAAACTTCAAATAAAAAAAATAATTTGAACATAACCGAGTAGTGCTTCATTTGTAACACCAATAAACATAAAACAATAAATTTTTCAGTAAAACTAAATTAAAAACAAATTTTAAACAGTAAAAATGTAGAGTAAATATTTGCATACCGTGTATTATAATAATTTCGATACATTTTAGTGGTACCACCTGTTTAATAATCTTACCCTGTTAACTTAAGGTTAAAGGGACTGTTAAATATAATCCACTAACTCAATCTATGAAGGTACTCATAGCAAACATTAACCAAAACTGATAAATCATTCATAGATTATGTTACATGTTCCATCATCTAAATTTTTAACTAGAATATATCTATATATATATCTGTATCTATCTGTGTGTAGTTATGAGATCTTCATTATGGTCCTGAAACGAACAAACAAAATCATTGTTTAAACTGTAGGTTATTTTAAATAGTGGGCAATATGACTTGCCAAACAAGATGAAGTCCCTTTAACGTTTGCAACCTTCTAAGGGGATTGGGAACAGCCACAAAAGAGAGCTTAAAGATGTGTGCATGCTTTATTATGAGCAGAAGCCAATCTGCAAAAGAGAATATTTTGTTTATTCATCATAATAATAATGGTCTTGCATTGGTGAGGATTTTTGTTTTTAAATAGCAATGTGACATAACTCTTCCATCGATATGTGTATCATTCCTTGAAGTTGCTTATCCATCCAAAACATTTTCATTTTGTTACTTTCCCCTCCCTTTTAGTCAATAGCCTTGCTGAAAGATAATCAGACATCTCTTTCCTTTTTATCGCTGCATTTTAATTTTTTGTTGGTTTGTTTCTGAAATGCTCAGTATATAACCCATGCCTCCTCAGTGTGTGTGTGTTGGGGAAACATTCAACATTCAGATACGAATTTTAGCCATTAGGAATATACAAGTAGATAATCTTGCAAACATGTTGAGAAGTAGGTGGCCTTACAATGGACAGACATGAACTGTTGGATTTGAATATAATATGTTAACATGAGGAGATTAGAGAGAATGACAGGTTTACATATTACATAGTTCTACATACAGGAATGTGAGTATGAAAGAAATGTTATATATGCATATTGTACAGTCCCTATATCAGTGTCAGGGTCCTTAAAACATTGCACATTTTGTGTGGTTCAACGTATGGTCAGAAATCTGACACACACACACACACACACACACACACACACCGATTTGGATTTTAAAAGGGGGCAGGAAAATAGATTGCAGCAATTTGATGATTCCGAACAAATTTTTTAATTGGTCTTTTAACAAAAACCGGTGCTTAAATTTATACTATAAACCTAGACTGAAAATTCTGCATTCCATGAACACCTCATTGAAAAGCAATGAATTATGAGCAAAAGTCCTTTCTTATAGTTTATTGCTCTCATGCTCCACCCCATAATAATCTGTTAAAATCATCCTCTTTAACAGTGTAGTGTTCGCAATCAACATTTTTTGCATGTATGTAATACTATCTTTGCAGGGCGTCAGCTCACAATCTTCAATAGCCAAGCAACGATAAAAATTGGAGGCAAGGAGAGGGGTCATCCGTTTCAGGGCCAGCTATCTGGACTCTACTACAATGGCTTGAAAGTCCTGAACATGGCTGCCGAGAGTGACACCAACATAGTGATTGAAGGGAACGTGAGACTCGTTGGTGAAGTGCCTTCCTCTATGACAACCGAGTCAACCGCCACCGCAATGCAGTCTGAGATGTCCACGTCTGTCATGGAAACCACAACAACTCTGGCTACAAGCACAGCTAGAAGAAAGCCGCCGACGAAAGAACCGATTGGTCAGGTTAGTCAACCGTTATGGAATTTCTGAATATTTTGCTTTCCTTTATTTTGAATTGAATGCCTCTGGATTTTCGGCAAGCATCTGGTTGTACAGGCAGAAAACGCTTTGTGAAGAAATAAGATGGTAGTTATCAGGGTTAGATATAAATAGAGATCATCGTTGTGTTGGTCATGATGGTTGTGTTACCTTTGGCAGTATAGAGTGCTAAACAGTGGCAGTGGTGGAAATGTGGGTGCTATGTTTCCTGGAATGTGTGTTTTCTTTTCCATTATGCTTGTAACATTATGCTTGGCCCCCCCTGGCTCTAAACCTGAATGTTCCGGTGACCGCTGTGGCCTAGAGAGCCTGATTTTCTTGAAACAACCGGATCTGGCTATGGTTACTCAGTCATACTATTATAAGGCCTCTCTGCCTGGGCCTGTTCAGAAACTGCAAATTGGTACAGCATGCAGCCGCGAGGATGTTGTGTGGAGCCAAGGGTTGTGACCACGTCACTCCCCTATTATTATATCAACTTCACTGGCTGCCTATACATTTTCAGGCACAATTCAGAGTGTCGGAGATGACCTATAAAACCCTTAATGGTTTGCGACCTAAATACTGGAAGGACTGTCTCCCCACATACGAATCTGCTTGCTCTGTGAGGACGTTGAGGGAGGCTCTGTTGCTAGTGCCAACTACTTTGGAAATGCGGTTTGTGACTCATGGCTGGGCCTTCTCTGTATGGCCCCAAAGCTGTGGAATTCTCCCCCGGTTGAGGCTAGAACGGCCTCTTCTGTGCTGCCATTCCGAAGGGAAGTTAAGACTTTGTTCCACAGGGCCGTGAATAGATTTGTTCTTTCTTGCTCTGAAGATTCTGGTAGTATTTACTTGTTATGCTGCTGGTCTTTTGTTTTATTAACTTGGCTTGATGTTTGTTTGTTTTTATTCTGATGTTGTAAGTTGCCTTGGACGTTCCTGTTGGGTTAGGAAAGGCAGGGTAGGAGTGTTTTAAAATAAAATATTCACTACTGAATTATTCCATTGGTATATTTCACTAGCACCTTATTATTTAATATACAAAACACATATACCTACATATATTCCTTTATGGGCAAGAGCTACTCTCTCTTCTAGTGACACGTGCCACTGCGGTACCTGATCCAGTATGGATGCTGAGCACTTTCATCTCCCATTGACGTCAGTGGGAGTAGAAGACATTCAGCACCTTGCAGGAGGCAGTCACTGCCTTGCGGGAAATCTACCTTGAAAGATGGTTTTATCTTTATGTCCTAGATCTGCTCTTATTCCTTCTGCCTTTATGTCCTAGGTCTGCTCCAATTCCTTTTCTGCCTGTTCGTTATTTAAGGTGCCCTCACTGTCTGTCTGAAAAAAAGAGGGGAAACGTTTGACTCTCGAACTTTGTGCAGTGCTAACCGGAGGAAAGTTACCTTTTTCTAGCTTTCAATTAATTAGTGCAATGAAGAAAACAGGCAATTGAATATCAGCTGCTAATGGAAGAAAGTTAACGCTGGTATAAGCAAGTGCAAGTTTAAGGAGAAAATGAGCTGATAAGGAGTAAATGATCGAATCAATTAGAGATTATTTGGTCCATTTGCAGGGCTATTGAATTCAATTAAAGATCACAATTCCCATTTAAGGAAAGATAATTTAAAGCTCTTATGGTTATTTATATAAAAGGATTAAAAAAAAAACATTCCAGAGCTAGACTTGTTTGACTAAACATACAGCACAATCTTATGCATGTCTCCTCGGAAGTAAGTTTCTTTGCGCTCAGTGGGGCTTACTCCCAGGAAGTGTGTATAGGATTGCACTGTTGTTTTACTACAGACCTGCACAACTGGAGCACTCCTCACTATGCTGAATGAACACAGCCAACAGGCATGTACTGTGGTCTCACATGACATGCACAGCTCATGGACTGCTTACACAGCACAACAACAGCCTACCCTAAGGTAGATTGAATTAGAGTGGTCCCCCACCATCCACGGATTTGACCATCCGTGGATCCGCAGATGGTGAAGTTCACTTTAAAAACCTTTTAAAAACGTTTTTTAAAGCGAATGCGTCCCATGACTGGAAGGGGATTCCGAGTGCATCAGAGGCTGCCCTGCAGACAGTGCATATTGCCGTGAGAAGGTGAAAAAAACTATTTTGTTACTTTTTAAAGTTGGACTTCACCACCTGCGGATTCTCAGTGGGGAGGAAGGGTCCAGAATGGATCCCCTGTGGATCCTGAGGAACCACTGTTTTTATTTTGATGGCTGTTTTTTTGCTTTTCTTTTTGGTCAGAAGGAAATGAGGTGTGCAGCCTTCAAAGTAGCCTTGGTTGAATTTTGAGAAACGTGGGAAAGATAATTTGGAATGCATTTTGAACGGGAGCTGCAGGCTGTTTGAACGTTGCCTGAACTGTGCCCTTGGATTCCTGACTTTCTTGTTATGTTACACAAGCCTTGTGCCAGAAGTGCTCCAACTGCCCAGTTATTTTAATGATACTCTCCAGTGGTCCTGGGAGAGATTTTGGGGGGTGCCTGTGCCTGGCAAATCTTTGCCTTAGTCAAGTCCCAGTGTTTATGGCTATCTGTGCTGAGCCAATAGGGGATCTGGCACCAGCATTTCGGACCAACATAAGCAGCAGATGGGCTGGCGTGCCTTGTGTGTTTTAGTGCATTTCTGTACCAAAAGCACCAGAGGGCAGCTTCAGCAGCAGCTAACGTGCAGTGCTGGCAGAGATGGGCAACGTGTCTGTGTGGATTCCTAACCTTGCTCCTCTTTTTGCACTTTCTTAGCAAGCCTTCGCCAAGGCTGCCCACTTTACTTACTGCGCAATCCTGTGCAGATTTAGGCCGACGGAGCGAGAGTTCCGCCAGTCTAAGGTGTCGCAAAAGTGCCGTAAGGCTGCTCCAGCTGCTCATGCCATGCGGCACTGTGTGGGTCGGGACCTGCTTCGCCAGGTGATCCAGTTTCCACATCAACCACACCGAGCGGTGGATTTGGCCGCTGTCCTGGTTTGTCCGGGGGCAGGCAGGCTGGGGCCCCAGTCAAAGTTACAACTGGCAAACAATAAGTTAAAACTGGAGTAATGCTATGCTATCTCTTTGCCAGCTCGCTCACTCATGGTTGCTTCCCAGTCTCATCTCTTTGTCTTCACCTTCCCCCTTCCATCTCCTCCTGTCCCCATCACCCCCTCTTCTTCCAATTTCTCATTCTCTGTTTTCCTCCAGCCCTGGTGTCACTTTCTCCATCCTGACTGTACATGATTCTGAAAGTGGAAGCTTGGGGGGGGGATTCAAAGGCTTTACTGGTGCCGCCCCCCCCCGACGCCCCCAATAAAACTGTCAAAATTTTAGGTTTCAGTTTCAAAACCTATTTTTGACAGGTTTTTTGGTTTTTTTTTCCTTTTTTCGGGCAATTTTAAGTGTAAAAAACGGGATTTTTAACATGTATGTATGCTTTGAGGGCACTTATCTTGCATATGGGGCGTTCCAGGACGTTCCCCGCGACGATCTTCTTCCTGCGCCCGGGCACAGCTTCTCCATGCGCCCAGGTGCAGACTCTGTAACGCCCCCAGCAGCGGTTTCCGGAGTTTGCGCATGCGCAGACCCACGGAGTTTCCACGGACGTTCTGGGCATGCGCAAACTCCGGAAAGCACTGCTGGGGGCGGTACAGAGTCCGCGCCCGGGCGCAGGGAGAAGCTGTGCCCGGGCGCAGGAAGAAGATCGTCGCGGGAACATCCTGGAACGCCCCATATGCAAGATAAGTGCCTGCAAAGCATACATACACGTTAAAAATCTCGTTTTTACACTTCAAATCGCCCCCAAAAAGAAAAGAAAAACACGGGGAAAAAATCAAAATCTAAGGAGGCCCGCGCCCCCCCAGAGCCTCAGCGCCCCTACGCCCTGGGGCCCACCGCACCACCGCCCCATATCTGGTGACGCTACTGGGGGGATTCATTGTTCTTAATTTCAGAATTATGAAAGTGTCCACAAGAACTCAGGTATGCTACCTGTTAAGTGTAATTGCATTATGTACACCAGCAGCACAATCTTATATACATGTTTACTCAGAAGTAAGCCTCATTGAATTGAATTGGACTTACTCCCAAGTATAATTGGGAGTAATTGGACTTACTCCCAAGTAAGTGTGTATAGGATTGCATCCCAAGTGTTACTGGCAGTGCATTTTAGGATCCCTGCACACATGGAGGAAAAGCACTTTGTGTGCAAGGATCCTACCTAGTGGCCAATGGCGATGTAATTTGGCAGGGAAAAGAAGAGGGAGGCATGGATGAGCAGTTCCCAGGAGGATTTATTCTAGCAATTTAAAAAAAAGAATCCAAATGGGAACTAATTAAAGTTGCTCACTCAAGCTTTATGACTAGACAGGGAAAACCTGTATCTGGCCATTTACTCACAAGCAGATCCTACATGTAAGCTGTTGTTAGGAGGGGGGAAAGAAGGGAGAGGGAGGAGAGAAGAAGTCCTAGAAGGGCAAAGAGGG
Source organism: Plestiodon gilberti rubricaudatus (assembly GCA_026170595.1). Classification (NCBI taxonomy): domain Eukaryota; kingdom Metazoa; phylum Chordata; class Lepidosauria; order Squamata; family Scincidae; genus Plestiodon; species Plestiodon gilberti. The sequence continues at coordinate 12,810,987 of JANXHW010000001.1, forward strand.
CAGAGCAAGAAGGGGGAAAGAACAGGGTGGAGGGACACAGAGAGACCTGAGGTTAAGGGAGGGTTTCAGGGTACAGAGAAGAAGGAAGGAAACTGGGAAAGATGAGTGGAAAAGAAAGGGGAAAAGGTTTCTGTGGTTCGGACCACAGTGGAAGGCTGGAATGGGGGTGGCTTGTTTGATCAAGCCCCAGAAGGTTAATGCCATACAAGCCGACAACAAGGCAGAATAGCAGGTGGGCAGAGAACACAAGATTCTCCTGTGCAGGCTTTTTATAGACTTCCCCCTGTAGAATCTCAAGGGAACCTTTGTGGGGTGAACTACTCCGAGGAACCTCCACTCTTGTTGAAAACTCCTGCTCAGCTCTGCCTTCACACCCAGCTGAGGGTGCAGTGGCTAGTTTGGAAGTCCATTGGCTCGTAAAGACATTTCTTCGTGGGGCTAGTGAGGACTGTTGGAGTCATGGCTGCTTCTTTTGTTTTGTTAACCTTATTTTCCCAATGTCAGAAGGGCTTAGGGGGTGGCTGAAGTCACCAAGTCAAAATCTGCTGTACCAGCGCAAGTATAGAGCAGCGGAGCGAGCGCTCCACTGTTCTAAGCCGTCGCAAATGTGCTGTGAAGCACGTTTGCAACGACTCGTGAGTAAGGGCCGCCGGCCGAAGGTTATGATCATGATGAGTGTAGCTACTATAGGTACAGAATGCGGGCTTTTTATCTTTTTCTGGTTTGAATAACATGGAGTCCATAGTGGAGAGGGCTTTCACTCTTTGCTCCTCCCATAATCCCAGTCTTGATTGGCTGTTCTCCATCCCCATGGCTGCTATTGGTGCCAATGAGAGCTTCCTTCTCAGGGCAAATAAGCTTGGGACTGTGTGTGTGTGTGTGGGGGGGGTAAAGTCTCTCCCCCCCCACTTCAGTCCCCCCCCCCAAGCATGCCAGGACAAAACTATGTGTTGCCCTCAGACAAACAAGCAGGCAATGAGGCAACTCGTTTTGATTCCGCTTAAACAACAAAGGCTGCACAGGGCAAATCCATTGCTGTTGCCATGGCGCACTTGGGTCTAGAAAATTACAAGAGCAAAACAATAAGTTGCCAGAAATATTTTCTGATGGACCCTAATGTGTCCATCATAATTGCCAACGTCTATCTTTACTGACTCTCCCCTCCTCACTTTGTAGCCATCCTTGTTGGCTGACATTTGGGTCAGTAAGTGAATGTGGAATTTGTAGAAGATTCCAGCTTTCCAGTGTGGAGTTGTTGTTGTTGTTGTTGTTGTTGTTGTTGTTGTTATTTATTTTATTATTTATTATTTTATTGTATTTTATTAATTATTATTTAATTAAGTTCTTCAGTCAAGCAGGCTCAAGGGGACAGCGTGCAGCTCCTTCACCAGCTTTCTCAACACAACCCGAGGAGGCTGCATTTTAGGCACACAGGAAACCCCATTTATTTCACTGATAAACATTTAACGGGTTTTATTTTAACTCACTGAGCTGGAAATTTGCTGGCAGCTCTGGATATACTGCAACAGGTGAATGTTGCAATTCTTCGGGCAGCTCCACTGTTCAAGGGGGTATCCATCAAAACCCAAGGCTGAGGATGCTGCTGGGATCAGCACCTGGCCACCTCATTAAAATTGAGCATATTAAATAACGGAAGAGGACAGAGGGAATGGTAATGGTCCCATTCTCAGACTGATGGCTGAGCAGGAAGGTCATTCTTACACGGGTTGGTAAATCTTCACATATTTTATAGTGACACATTTGTAATAGAATCAGGGGAGTTATCAAGAAGAGAATATTATCGGTTCTCCAGTTTTAATTATTAATACAGAAAATTATCTGCTGTGTGGTTGGCAATTGCCTCCTTCCCTATCCGCTTGGAAGTTAAGGTGCCCTTTGCGTGTTTGCGTGTGCAATGTGCTCGCTCCATTGCAAGCCATGAGGTGTGCTCAACATATGAATCTGCTTTAGCACTGAGTGATGCCACTCACTGATGATCTCCCAGCTCAGTCTTGGAGGAGAATTCTTGGAGCTTGGAAAAAGCCTTCCCCCTCCCAAGGAATGGCAAGACTCCTTAGAGTTCTTCTCTAAGCTCAAGGAGTTCAGAGACATTCTCCATCCCTCTCCACCAGCTTTCCTATAGCTCCTCTTTTTGCTTCTCTTAACTGGAGAATGAGCAGCAATGCCAGGTAGGATGGTGAAAAGCAATGGAAATGCTATGTTAGACCTAGAAGGTTTTCCCCTGTCCCTTGTTGTATTGCTCACACATTGCTCTGCAGTGCTCCAGATTAAGGTTGCAGCAACCTTTGGAATGTGGAATCTTGCCAAGGGTTACTGCAATATATTGCAGGCAGATATTTATTTATTCAGTAGACTCTTTCACCACCACCCCCCACACACACTCACACACAATGGGCACCTAAGGCGGCTTACAGTATTATCAAAAATGCAAATACGAACTAATCAATAATAGAGCTTTAAAATATAAAAATGTATAAAAATAATAAAACAGTAATAAAATTGACACAAAACAAAAACTCTCAGCATACTTACAGTAGTCCCGCTAGGGACAGCAGGTCTCCATCTTTATCCAGGCAGGATACTGGGTGTACTCGGTATCCAGTACTGGGTAGTACTGGGTGTATTCAGTACTGTAGCTAGTAGCTACCTGCCCTTAATGAAAGATCTTCTAACTTGATTTTCTGTTGAAGATGCATTCTTGATACTTGACTAAACAAAAGACCAAAGAAAAAAGAAAAGCTTATATCCTCACATGGTGCATGACATGGGCAGTACCATAGCGCTCTCAGAGTGCACTTCCAGATCAGAATGGTTTTCAGCAACAACCAGACATGCTGGCAGGAGTCATTATCAAGATTTATAGCCTGGAGCCAAGCTATGATCAACTCACTTACCCTGCCCTGAGTAAGAAATTACTCAGACTGAGGACCCAGGTCAGAGTCAACAGGGGTTGCACTCCTATTGGCTCTTCATGGCACTGATTCCAACAAGGCTGAAAGCTGCAATACCACTTTCTGGCCATTTGTAATGGTGGTGCTGTAGGGCAGAAGAGATGGTGACACTAATTCCTTTAGCTTTTTACTGGAGCAGTTAAATGAGTAAGCGACCCTGCCACCACAATACCTAGTTTGAAACCCCTGGTGTAGCAATGGCTTCCCATAAGCAAGAAATATGAACAATTCCAAGGGATTGAAAGGAAAGAAGCATTCTTGAAAAGATGAAAGATAGCAACAAAGTTAGAAAATGAGGCAGTTATAAAAGAAGAGTAGGTAGTTTTTAGTCTGATTGCAGAGGGATGGGGGGGGGAAAGACAGCATATTTCAGTATTATTGCAACTTGAACATTCCTTCTGTTAACTTGGCAATAACCATATCCTGAGCTAATAAATGCCAAGGACTAGATTTTTGCCTCATAAACTCTTCAATGACCCTATGAGTGAAAGATGCTCAATCACTTTAACAGTGAATTTATAGCAACAAATGTATATCAACATAGCACTGGTTTTATGCCACTCCATTAAACCATCACAAACAGGAGGTCATCGCTCATGATAAATGTGCGTGGAATAGAAGAGCTTCAGTGGTGTTTCCCTTTTTGCTTGGCAACAGTATTTTGGACCGAGACTATACCAGATGTGGAATTATCTGTAAGCATCATTACACCCTCCCCTTCACACCTGTCCTCAATACTACCTTGTTGTTTTGGTTTAGTACATATCATTCCCCATCCTTCGTGCCTCTTCACCTTTCCCTAGTTTGTATACTTTTGTCTTGCACAACTCACCTGTTCGGCTTTTGCTTTGTTAGCAGCTCTTAGAATTGTTACCATTACAACATGTGAATATTGTAAGTAAACATTAAACAAAAATGGTGATGGGCAAGAGTGCATTTGATTGGCTTAGCTCCAAAATAAGCTGAGTCATTCTGCTGTCCATCCCCGCAGTTGGGAATAGCTGTTTATTCCAAATGAAGGCCCCAATCTTCCCCGCCACCAGCTCTGATGCAGTGATTTTGCCGAAAATTAGTAAGTGCAACACAAAAATTAAAAATCACACAGACACAGACCCTGCCTTTAGCCTTCTCATTTCAAGAGTGCAGTATTAAGGTTGCCCTTATGACTGTCATTACTAGACGTGAAACGCCTCGTGAAACCTCCGAATCCACCGTGACGTGTGTGAACAAGGGTCCCAACAGTCAAGGGCGGGGCTTCACCCCATCCTGCCCCTCCCATGATCAGGAAAAGCAGCACACATTCTGTCAATCAGCAAGTGTATGCAAAACGGCCTGCTTTGCATAATTTATTCAAGTCACAGGATTCAGCAACGTCTCTCTGTGCAGAATTTGAATGACCGTTGAGTGGGCACCTCTCATGCTTTCGCTCTGAGCATACCCAGTCCTGCCTGTCGTCAGTTCAGTGCAATGAATAATTAATTCCTTGCGTTAAAATGGCATCTTTAGTTATTTCGTTCTGGATTCCCAAAGGTTTTTTGACACTGCAGATGGAAAGCATTTTACTTTCCTTTGGACCTGCAGGCATTGCTAATTAATAGATTTAATCTGTATACGCTCAGACTAGATTATCAGTGTCTGTGTATGCCACTCTGGGAATCTGCTGCATCTGTTAACACTGACGCAAGAATCAGACAGACACAGTGCAATCCTGTGTAACTCTTGCACCGGTATAAGTGCACTTATGCCAGTGTAACTTGCCGTACGCCGATGGACGCAAAATGGAAACCAGCGTAACCCCTCTTGGACGCCGTGCACACGCAGTTCGGATGCAGGATGGACACCAGCACAACTCTGCCGGTGTAGGGGGCATTCTGGGGGTGTCCAAATGCCCCCAGAATGCCCCCTGCACCGGCAGAGTTGTGCTGGCATCTGAACTGCGTCTGAGAGGGGTTACGCTGGTGTCCGTCCTGCGTTCATCGACGTATGGCAAGTTATTTTTTATTTATTAAAAGAATTTATATGCCGCCTTTCTCCCAGCGAGGGCACTCAAGGCGGCTACACTTATGCAAGTTACACTGGCATAAGTGCAACAGTTACACAGGATTGCGCAGACAGACAGACTGTTACCAAAATTGCACTTGAAATTAGGGGAATAGCTTAAATATGGCAATTTGGTATTAGACAGGGACCTTTAGACCAGCTATACCAGAGTTGGGCTTCCAGAGTTCAGTTAAATAATATTGAGAACACACGTGGTTACTTTCCAATATTTACTAAATAGTTCAGGCAAGAATCATCATACAAAAAGAAAATACAGTCCCAAAGCATACAGACCTAGGAACTTAAGTACAGAGATTTAGCAGGGTTCTTGCTAGAGTTCACCTTGGCTTGCAATGCTGTAGCATTGAATGAAAAAGTAGGCAGTCAGTAGCGACTGAGAAGTCAAGTTAAGAGTGGGGGGTATGAGCAGAAGGGGGAGAAATAAAATGATTCCAAGGTTCTGAACAAGCTGGGTTTAGGAACCAAATTAGTGACTAACTGAGGGGTAATGCAAAGAGGAGGGAGGGGGGGTTGCAAGAGAGAGGGAGGGGGGAAGGGGAACAAGATAGAAATAGGGAGATCTCACGAGTACCAGTCCACAGCACAAGAGGAAGAACCAAGAGAGGGCTTCCCAGTCTGTCCCTGCCTTTTATAGGGAGCTGCTGAGCACATGTCCAAGAGGATCTCCAGGTACACAGACAAACAGGAAACGGGGGTCCTAGAAGGGACGCCTCAGTGCACCTTGGGTAAAACAGACAAGTGGGGGGAGGGGGAGGAGACAGGGGGAGGAGACAGGGGGAGGCTGTCTTGATGGTCCGGTACTTAAGAGACAAAAGCAAAGGCTGGGTGGAGTCATCTCATGTGTTCCTCTGTATTGTTTCTTCTAGGAACATCACGGGGGGGGAATGCAGAATAAATTCTGTGAGAGCTTTTTTGGACACATGGCGAAAATGGTGTCAGGCAGCTGGTCAGGCCCTTCCCTCATGCTTCCTGGGGAGACCTTTCTTCAGCATTGCTCATGGCAGGAACACAAGCGGCATTGTGTCATAATAGAGTCCAGTCTGGCACATGTTTCATCCAAAGTCATAGCTCACAGGTCATTAGCATTCAGAGTCTCTTTGGCACATTCTCATTTTAAGCCACTGGGTAACAAGACAGACATTCATGTCAGCTATTTGCAGTTTGTGCTTGGACAACACAGCATTTGACCCAGTCTTGCACGTGTGGTGATCTGGCAGGCTGCTATTTCAATTTGAACCTTCAATTCTACAGCATACGCTGGAAAAACAATACAAATGCATTGAAAGAGATTTATTATAATGCTGTTTCCTATTTCATTGCATGTACCAAGTAGGTGTGAAAGTTATTAATTGTCCAGAGGCCGCAATGAGTGTATTATAAGGCCTATATATGACATATTGAAGCTAGAGATGCACAGAATCTTCTTAAGTTTCAATTTGGGAGGATATTGCTAGGTTGTGCATTCTTCTCCTTAAACACTTTGTGTGACTGTGAAATAGTGACCCTTTCCCCAGTCCTGTTCAGCACCATTTTTCCATCTACTGCTCCCTTCTGCACCTTGTTGACCTGACTGATCCTTCTTCCTCCTTTGGTCACATGAGTGATCCCACTCCATCCATAATCAGGCCATGAATGTCCCAGTACTACATAACCTATCAGATTTGACTACGCGATGATGTCACAGGGAGCAAGTGGGGGGGCTAGGGAAATGAATATCAGAACTTTTTTTTTCTAGGCATACCAAAAAGGACAGCTTTTTACCCATTTTGCAGAAACGTTTTACAAAAACTGTGCATTGTTTCAGGTCATCTCTAATTGAAGGCGTATGGGCATTTATCAGCCCAACATTAGATTTTAACTAGCAAATTTTCTGTTTACTTGCTAGAGCACAGTCCTTTCAGCATTCACGTAACATCACAGTGCCAACACGCTTTCCTAAGTATTTATTTAGTAGAACTGTCTACGGCCGTGATGGTGAACCTATGACACGCGTGTCACTGGTGACACGTGGGGTTGTTTTGGGTGACACGCCAGTGTTTCCCCCAGGGCCCCGACACACCTTACATTTTCGCAAAAGTTTTACAGGCTTGTCTTGAACGTTTAGGGCAGGGATTTTGGCAGACCTCTTTCAAATTATTATCTAGTAAAACTCAGCAACAAAAAAGTCGCTAATTGATGTTAAATAAAATGCAATGTGTTCTATAGTTGCTTTCAGTTCAGTTCAGTTAAAAATTACTATTAAAAGTAGCAACAGTCAAAGTACTATTAAAAGTTTGGGGGGGCGGAGCGACACACCAGCAGAGTCAAGTTAGGCATTTTCAAAAATTTTGACACACCAAGCCCAAATGGTTCTCCATCACTGGTCTAGGTAGTTGTGTACCTAATGCTGGGCAATGGGAAAAAGAAAGCTGCTAATGGGTTTATGTTCAGCCTGCCTGTGTAAACTGCCTTGAGTCTATTGAGAAAGGCGGTATATGCATATCGTAATAAATAAAATAAACTCTGCAGCAGTAGCAGCTGCCAAGAATGTTTTCAAACCCATTTCCTTGTGCAGCTCCTCCGCTCCCTGCACTCGACCCAGGTTTCCTCCCTCCATCAAACCTGGGAGCAGACACAACGCCATTCTTATATTCTCTCCTCCCTCATCCATCAGCATCTGCTGACCGCTGACCCTTGTTCCGTTGTGAGTCCCAAACAGGTGCCAGAATTTTTGAAATCAAACATTGGCCACCTCCATAGCACTTCAGAACCAACAAATGAACGTTTTTGTTTTGCTTTCTACTTAGAAAGCAATGTGTAGAGTCAGTGGAAATGCTGGAGCATCAGGTGCAATGTACTCTCTCAAATGATCAATACTGGAATATCAACGGGGATTTGAGTGGTTCATTTCATACTTTAGTAATTTGTAAATGGCTCGCCTCTCCAGGATGTAAAGGAAGGCTGTGGGTTTTTCTCCTCATTAGCTCTTTTTTTTCCTGTACAGGTATTTTTCTTTCTGCAAATCAGACCACACCTAATTTAGAAACCATTTAGATTTGTTCCAGCAAGGGGAAAGCCAAAATATAAATGCTTCTTTCAAAAGTGTTCTGTTATTATGAATCATTCTTGATCTTACAGCCAGTTTCCCTCCCTGTAATCTTTTTTATTTGCTTGAAAAGCTCAGAGGAGCACCTGGGTCTCCCTGGAAGTAATTAGGATGAGCTTCATGCCTGCTGTGCTGAAAGGGAAGATCTGTGTTGAAAACATTTCCGCCAGAGCAAAAGGAAGAAGAAGGAATACCTGGTTGAGTGGACCGGAGCATCAATAACACCCTTGAACAGATACCTAAGAAATGGGTGCTTAATTGATGGCTTTAGACCAGGAGCTGGAAACAAGAAGTCAGTAAGGGAGAGGAAGACGGGGATTGTATCCTCACCTCTCTGCTTTGCCCAGCAGCAGCCAAAGCTGTAAAACAATGCAGCTCATTCATTTACGTGGGACTTGCACAAGAATGTTGGACTTTATCGAGCCCAGCAGTTCCAAGAACCAGGAACCATGTGGATCTCACACTCATTCATTCATTCATTCATTCTCTCTCTCTCTCTCTCTCTCTCTCTCTCTCTCTCTCACACACACACACACACACACACACACACACACACACACACTTGTGAACTCTGCGCTAAAGCTGACAATGCTTCCAAGGTGCTTACATAAAATCAATAAAAATAGCACATCTATATTGTCTGGATGACTTCTTCTCCTCTTCCTGCTTACAGGGCAGTCCTTGCTTTTGCTGGTGTCTGTTCAGGGAGCAGGGACCTACTCTCAGCTTGAGAAGTAGTAACAGTAGGAGAGATCAAAGAAGACATTTGGCAGTGGCAGCTGCTTCTTTTCCTCCTTTTCTGATGGCAGTTAGTGCTTCTACTGGCTACAAATTGTGGTGCTAACACTGTAACATAAGAACATAAGAAGAGCCCTGCTGGATCAGGCCAAAGGCCCATCTAGTCCAACTTCCTGTATCACACAGTGGCCCCACCAGATGCCTCAGGGAGCACACAGCCAACAAGATAATCTGTTTCCTGCTGCCACTCCCCTGCACCTGGCACAGAGAAAACCTACTTCTAAAACCAGGAGGTTGCTTATGGCTTGTAACCTGTGATGGACTTTTCCTCCATGAATCTGTCCAAACCCCTTTTAAAGGCATCTAGGCCATGTGCCATCACCACATCCTGTGGCAAGGAGTTCCACAGATGAATTACACGCTGGGTAAAGATATATTTTCTTTGTGCGAGAGGGAGAAGAATTTCCCTCTATCCACTCTCTCCATCCCATGCATAATTTTATACGTCTCAATCATGTTCCCCCTCAGGCCCCTTTTTTCTAGACTGAAAAGCCCCAAATGCTGTAGCCTTTCCTCATAAGGGAGGTACTCCAGCCCACGAATCATTTTGGTCGCTCTCCTCTACACCTTTTCCAATTCAACTATATCCTTTTTGAGGTGTGGTGACCAGAACTGGACGCAATACTCCAGATGTGGCCTTACCATCGATTTGTACAAAGGCATAATGATATTGGCCGTTTTATTCTCAATCCCTTTTTTAATGATCCCGAGCATGGAATGGGCCTTCTTCACAGCCGCCGCACACTGGGTCGACACTTTCATCGACCTGTAGATCGTAATCGTCCTGGTCCTGAAAGTCAGGTCGTATCAGAGGGCCCATCTTTCGTCACTGCCTCCTGTATCACTCCACTGTGGGTTGTAAGTCCATCTGTATGGAGAATCTGTTGCTGAGAGATTGAGAAGCCACTGAACTCTTGTGGTTGGCTGACCAGCAACCGACCCACACTTGTTTCAGGTATTTGTTAACTCCCAGATTTGAAGTGAATCTTTCCAAGTACTTTGACTTGGCCTTCTGACCCACCCTTAGGTGCCAGCTAGATTAAGATGCAATCTTTAGGAAGTCTTCCTGCACAAGGTTGACACAATGAGAAGTCTGTTGCTTAGAGAAGACGGTGAAAGGATAATGCATGACAGAGAGAAGATGGAGCTGCTCAATTCTTATTTTGCATCTGTCTTCTCCTACAAGGGGAAGGTGGCCCAGTCTGACAGCCGAGGCACTAATGAGGGAGGGCCATCACGGATCAGATAGGTAAAGAGATAGCAAGGGAACAACTAGTTACTTTAAATGAATGTAAACCTCCAGGGCTGGATGAGCTACCCTCCAGGGTACTGAAGGAGCTGGTGGATGTAATCTTGGAGTTGCTGGTTTTCTTTGTGCCAGGTGCAAGGGAGTGGCGACAGGATACAAGTGTCTTGTGCTCCCTGAGGCATCTGGTGGGGCCACTGTGTGATACAGGAATCTGGACTAGATGGGCCTTTGGCCTGATCCAGCAGGGCTCTTCTTATGTTCTTATGTTCTTAAGGTTCGTTGTGATCAATGGGAGCTATACAAAGCATTATTGTGCTGTCACTCAACTCTTATTCCTGTAAATGGGGCTTGTCCAAAATAACTTCCAGAATTGGGAGGGATAACTAAGCATTCCATTAGTAACTAACGCACTGTGGAAGGCAAATAGGTAGAACAGCCAATTCCTTGCAAGCAGCTATTAAGTGAAGCATAACTGCAGATTCACTTAGGCACATTCCATGTCTATAACAGTGTTCTTCTTAAACTCTTTGTAGCCTTGGGGTTCCAAGCGTTGTGGTATGATTGTACTGAATGATGGTTTCACTAAAGATTTGGCTATGGCCTTAAGAAAAGCTTGTCTTTGCAAATGGCAGGCTCTCTCCCTTACAATAATTCTCTTAATGGAAGGCATTGTGGGTCATTTTATTGCTCTCCAGAGAGGTGCCAATGCAATTCCAGCATAATGGGCCTTGCATATTCAACATGTTTTAAAGCCCTCTAAGAAGGTCAACCTTTATTTAAATCATCCAGCTCTCATAGCACAAACTGTGCTGTGTTTTACAACCAGACATTGGGCAAGAAACGTGATGATTTAGCAGTCTAGTAATACAAAATGTCTATCAACCATATCCCCTTTGGGAGGGGGTAGAAATGGAGTAGAAATGACAGGAAGCCTCTCTCTCTCTCTCTCTCTCTCTCTCTCTCTCTCTCTCTCTCTGTGTGTGTGTGTGTGTGTGTGTGTGTGTGTGTGTGTGTGTGTGAGAGAGAGAGAGAGAGAGAGAGAGAGAGAGAGAGAGAGAGATTGTAGGTGATGTATGAGGACAGGTTGGAGGAAATCACTGCTGTCGTCCTCATGCAGGATTGGAAATATGCTTAGAATACTTTTAACTTAAGACACAGTGATGAGTACTGCTTAGAGTTTGTCTAAAAATGTGTACAGAGGGACTGAGAATGGACCTTTTTGCAGCCTTCCCTGTACAGTACATTCTTCTCACCAAATGTCTGAAGGAGCCTACACGTGTCGGCTCCAAACATGCAGTTGGGAAAGCTTTCCAGTTGTGCAGTTGAGAGTCTGCATGCCAACAGTTTGTATGCATCCCATGGCTCTTGTTCAACAACTGGTCAGTAATTAGACTGAACAGAATAAGCTTTCCCAGAGCTGAGCTGTTGAACAAAAGCATTTGTAAGCCACCATGAGGGTGCTGATGTTGCAAAGCAGGCTTTAAACCCTATAACAAAATAAGTAAATAGCCATGGGGACTCTGGGGGCCTGGCTCTCTCAAGTATGTTGCAGTATGTTAAACAAGAATAATCTTCTGCCCCTTAGAATTCCGGCATCCCGGCCGATAAGGTCAAGGGGACTGGCATAACTGCAGAGGTGAAACAAGGGTGGAGCGGAGGCAAGTAGTTCTGCAAGACTCTGTTACACTGGAGTCAGCAGCCCCTCCCCCTTGCTGTTGGAGCCATTCCAGCAGCAACAGGGGAGTGTCCTGCGTGTTGCCTTTGCTGCCAGAATGGCTCCAACAGCAAGGGGGAGGGGCCGCTGACTCCAGTGTAACGGAGTCTTGCAGAACTACTTGCCTTCCCTCCACCCTTGTTACGCCTCTGCATAACTGACCAGCACATAGCTCTTATGTTTAGGTTTTGTAACATTAAATGTTGTTTTACCAATATTTAAAGCAATTGGATGACTCTAAAGCCCCAATCCTGGAACTAGCTATTCCTGTAAATTAAACAGGAAGTCCTGCGCTTCCCAGTTTCATGGCAGCGCACAAGGAGCACGGCAAGGGTTTGGGGGGTGGGGCTGTAGCACAGAGGCAGCAGATCAAAAACAACATCAAGACAGTGGTCAGCAGTGGGGGCCTTGGGGCGGTGGGCCCCCAGGCGGCGGGATCGGGCCCCAGGGCAGATTGTCCCATTTGCCGGGGCGAGTGAGGAGCGTCATCGGCGTGTTCGGCCCTCCCGCCCTGCGCCTCTGAGTGCTCGATAACAGCTGCTGCCATTACGTCACTTCCAGCACCGGAGGGGGGGGGGCGGTCATAGGAACGCCACTGCATCAAGGGTTGCTCTGGGTCACGCTGCCCCTGTGTATTTATTTTGTCCCAGTGTAGACCTCACCACAAAAATGCCTGACCATCAGGCTGCTGAAAGGGGAATCCAAACGAAGGTCTCCCTGTCCTGGTTCTGGTCCAACATGCTTTGTGCAGTATACTCTGTTGTACTGTATTTCTCCCTCCCTCCTTGCCCCCCCTCCCCAGGGCTGTGCCTGCTAGAGGTGGTGCAGCTAGCTTCCTTCCTCTTTCCACCTATTTTCCTCCTCCTCCTCCTATCTGCCTGGAGTCTTTCTTAAATCACTCACCTGTTCTAATAGATTATGAATCTGTTGCTGAGGATTGCTGGTGATTTCCAGCTTATTAGAATTAATCTTTTTTCTGTCATAGGTGTACCAGGCCTGTTCATTATGATCTACGGTTGATAGCAGAGATGTATTCCCCAGTAGGAAAGCTTCTGCACTGAGCCGTAAATTGGAGCTGAGAACTAGATTTATTCTGTGGTATGGGTTGCAGTGAAAGGGCTGAAGATTAGCACAGTCCCCGCAGTATTATCCTTGGTGTACGTTTTATGAGGTTAGCTTCCCACATTTATCAAAATTGGAATAATTCCATGTAAAACAATTGGGTTATTTGTTTGTGCATGGCAGTTGTCTTAAATGATACTGATTTTTAAAAAATTCTTTACATACTTTCTTCTGGAAAACATATATATCAGACATTGCAAGTGGAACTTTGGAATAGTTCAGCACATAAAAAAACGGACCAAGTTTAATAAGATTTCCAGGGTTGAGTTCTGTGTTGTTTTGCTTTCTTCCTTGAGCCGGATTTATTTTCACTCCCATCTTGGTTGAGTCTTCAGCTCGTTTTCTTTTTTCACATGCAAAGTCAGCTCTCAGAAAAAGAATATTCCTATTAATGATGAATTACCATGGGAATTTGTCAGGGTGCAAGGGGGAAGAGAGTGGACAGTTTTCCATCCAGGTGAGACCTGGTATTTCTCTATGCAAATGAACTGTGGTCAACCCATGCACTCGCAGTGCCCCCTAGAGGAGATCATGAATATTGCACAAGTAGATGTACTTTTAACAATGACATGTGGCGATTAAAGCATTATTAAACCATATGGGTTTAATTTTTCTCTGGGTAATAGCATTTGGATCAGGCCCCTGCAGATTGGAACCATGGCAGATCCTTGTTCCCAGCATGGTCCCACACCACAGGAGTCGGGGTACTGAACCAGCTGCTGCCTACCCTGGAAAGAAAGCTCCCATTGGCACCTGTGCATAAAGTATGGACGTGATCAATCTGCATACTTGCTTTTTGGGACATCAGTATATGTGTATCTGGAAAATCTGGCCTTATCAGCTTTCCAGGCTCAGGTACATTGGTATTTAAAGATTCATTGGCACTTGTGTGTGATATGTGCCCACTACATGTTGTTAAGGAACATTCTAGAGTATTTCATGCAGCAATTGCAATGTGTGGAACGCCCTCAGTCTTCACTTCAGTCAGAACTGGAAGATTTGCTGCTTAAATTTCTCTTCAGTGAGGGTGGGTGAGACTCAGCTGTCTGCCCTGGGGCGGGAGAGAGAGCCTGATTTTGACTGACTCCCCCCAAACAGGAAGTCCTTTTATATCCTCTGGCAGGGTGGGGCTGGACTCCAGCTGCACCATGGTGGCATCTCCCTCCAGGTTTCAGAGTCTCCATGTTTCAACTTGGCAACCCTTAAGCCTGTGACACACTGGGCACGTGTCGCATCCGGCGCGTCCTGGGCATTGCCTGAGCGGCCGACGTGCTGCTAGGAACCCCAGGCCCACCAGCAAAAGCCACACGGAGAAAGGGAAGACAGTGTGCCCCACCCCCTCTCTTTTTGGCCAATCAGAATCTAGTCTCTTCAGACTTGATTCTGATTGGCTACCGCGTTTGCTCCGCGTCCCGCCCACAGGTTCAAAAAAAGGGCTCTGATTGGCTGCATGAGAACATGACACGACAAACGCAGGAAAACCTTGGCATCGGGCAAGGGAGGCGTGATCCAGAACGTCCCTCCCGGCGGGCAGCCGGAGGAATGTCACACCGCAAGAAAGCGGCCGCCGGCGGACACACCGGACACAACGCACGTGGGACGTGCCTGGTGGGCCTCAGCCTTTAACCATACCATTAGAGCATACTGTTTACAAAGGGATCTTCTATCTGCATTTCGGTAATGGAATAATCTCTTTCCTTTGAATGTTTTGTATGGGGAAAATTTGGTATTACTGTGTACACTGCAGTGCAGAATAGATTCAGTTCGAAGAACTACTGTGTTAAATCAATGAAATAATAGTGTTGTTACCCTGACTGAGTCAAGGTAAAATTTTGATCCTATTTCCTTGGCAACATTGATGGGGTAGTGGTGGGAGAGAGACTGTTGCTTCTCTCTGTCTATTTTATCTACTTCAGAGAAAGGTTTATGGAGGCCTTTTCTCCCTCATGCTCGCTGCGTTCATTTGATGGTGGCTTGGCACTTTGAGAAGAACCGAGAATTTCACCTTTCTTCATTATCTCCCTGTTAATAGCCTCTTTCTCTCCTGCCCAGCTAGCGTCAAGTTTCAGAGATGCTTTGAGGAGTGCCTGTTCTGGAGCACGTAGGCTTTGACAGTCCTTCCATTTATAGCCTTCATATTGTGAAACACCAGAATCCCAAGAACTGCGTCAAAGACAAGAAGCTTGTTGAATGTCTAACAAAAAGTTGGCCTTTTTCCATCACCCCTCCCCCGTAACCTGGAAGAGGTGAGACAGGCAAGCTGACCCGTCTCTTACATTCCTGGAGTGCTCCATGCAAGCAGCAGACTGGTGTTGTGTCCTTGGACAAGTGGCCACCTTTGCCGCTCTAAAGCCATCTATACGAGTCGTTTCTGAGATAAGCAGACTCCCGCTGTCTTGGCGTAAACAAAAAGCTCTCTGCCTGTGTGGAACTCTCTTTTAATTTATTTCATTTTGTTTCTATAAGTATTTGCATCCCACTTTTCTACATATCTCCTCCCCCTCCCCCCCCCTGGCTGAAAGAGCAGCTTAGAGAAGGTGGTTGCGAGCTGGAAAAGTACTGGAAGGCAAAGGGTTACACAGCTTCTCCTGGCCCACCTTTCTTTCACTCACACTCATCTCATCCCAGGCTGCATTTTTGTGCCCACAGAGGTAAGGATCAGAGAACTCTGTGCAATAGTGGTTCTCAAATGTTTAGCATCAGGACCCACTTTTTAAAATGACACTCCTCGGGACCCACCTAGCTTTACGAGACTTTAAAAAAAGGAGATCTAGAAAGAAACAATATTTTATTTATTTATTTACAAGCACTGTAATATATATATTTTTATTTATTTGCAAAAAAAAACCTCAGTCCATTTCTCGTAATGAGGCATCCCTAATAGCCCCAAGGCTTGATGGGCTTAGTTATGTGACCCAGCCTTCACCTGCCTCCGCTACCTGTCATTTGATGGACTTGGGGGGGGGGGAGAAGCACCAGAAAAAAGGGGCTCAAACATTAGTCTCCCTATATTTACACAAGCTTGTAAACTGCAGGAGCTCAGCTCTTTGTAGGACAATTAGCAGCTATCTTGCAAACTGCAGGACTTCAGTTCTTTGCAAGGCAATTAGCAGCTATCTGATTTTTTAAAATAGCCTCAGGGCTTGAGGCAATTAGTTATCTGATCTTTCCATCACCCATGTTTTCATTGGAGGCTCTGGGGGACCCACCAGAAATTGAGTTGCGACCCACCAAGTGGGTCCCGACCCACAGTTTGAGAAACAATGGACTAGAGAATCCAAATGTGGACCTAGGCATCATATAGAGCGTATCCTTTGTGAGGTGGGGACACAGCATGCTAGGAGGGGGAGAGATGTACACCCCCTCCCTTCTACTTGTGCAGTGGGTGGTCTGGTTCTTGAATGGCATCATCCAAACCCATCCCATGAGGACATTCTCCAAGAACTGCCCCCTGTGCAAACCCACCCAAGCATATACATTTGGAGCATATCCAAGCCGTCCCTCTACATCCATTAGCATATCCATGCAGCGTATTGCAGTCTAGATTCTGTGGCTGAAGGTTAAAGTGAGGAAAGCCAACCAAAATATTTCTTTTTAGGAAGAAAAACAAAATCAAATGGCATACATTTTACTATAAACAAGGGATAAGGACGCATATAAGTACTCATCATATCCTTTCCAGATTACCAGTGACAGTGGAAACCCTGATGATAGCATAATCGTTCGAATGGTTGTGTCGGCAAGCGCTATGCACTTAAAATGCCACCTTGTGTCAAGAGATATCTAAAATGAAACTGAGTTGTGATAGATGGGCTACCACTTTGCGCCTTACAATTGATGAAACGTTTCTTCTAAATAAATCTTGCTTACACTTCGACCACCAGAGACATGAGTTATAGTTTGAAAAGGTGTGTGCGGAATGGGCAATTTCAACCATCTGAAAAGACTACACACTCCATTTAGTCTGAGAAAATAAGGCACAATTCAAAAAGGGACAGTTGGTCTTGTACCATCTCTTCCATGGGATTTCTTTTCTGAATAAATATCTCCTTTGTTGAATTTGGAGGAGGAAAGATTGGAGGATTGGGGAAGGGTTTGAACGCGTCACACAAAATATATATTTCTCACTGGGAAAGGAGGTGTGAAAATCTCACCTTCATAACTTTTTGAATGCTTAGCGAATAAAAAGCCTTCTTCATTTTTTAAAAACTCAGTATTAGGAACTCCAGGGCTTGAAGTGGCAAGACCTCATGATCTGAGGCTGGGGCTCTGAAGCTTCACTGGGTAGGAGAGCTTAGGGCTGCAATCCTATGCACGCTTACCTGAGAGTAAGCTCCATTGAACTCAATGGGACTTACTTCTGAGTAGACATGTCTAGGATTGTGCTGTAAAGCTCAGCTCCCTCTTCAGGCACAGAAGGGAACAGAAGTTTGCGATTGTCTGGCAGTGTTATTATGAAGCCTCTATATCAGTGGTTCCCAACCTTTTTAGCAGCAGGACCCCCTTTTGTAGAATGACAATCTGTCAGGACCCCCTAATACCTAGGGCCAGAAGTTATGTCAGTAAGCAGAAAGTGATGTCATTGCTTTTAATAAGTTACACTGTTTAATAAATCACACTTTTTAAAGTTGTACTCAGAAGCAGCCACATTTGGTGGGGGGAGTGAGCTTATATTTTTTGGTCTCAGCGTCTTTGGGTTTAGTCTCAGCATCTTGCATTCATAGATATACATACTGTCTGTGTACTGTATATAAAGATTCTGTCTAGCTAGCATTGGCTGGGTCTATATCCGGCACTGGTAGTACAGTGATCTGTCTACCAACAGTCCAGCAGGGAATCCTTGATGCTGGGAAAATATTGAAACTTTGAGGAGATCATGTGTTTGCTCCTCTTTCTTTCTTTCTTTCTTTCTTTCTTTCTTTCTTTCTTTCTTTCTTTCTTTCTTTCTTTCTTTCTTTCTTTCTTTCTTTCTTTCTTTCTTTCTTTCTTTGTCTTTTTAAAATGTAAATGCACTCCAGTGCTTGAAGTGGTAAGGGGAGAGCAACAGGGAAGGAGGTTTCTATTATTACATTCCCAGCTCACAGCACAGGCAACACTCAAGAATTATGCGGAAACTGGGCTGGGGTGGAACGGGTGGGACTAGAGGAAAAAGAGGGAAATTGTGTTGTCTCAGCAGCAAGAGTGCAGTTTATAGCTGTGGTGGGATCCTTCTCTTCCATGGGGTTGGGGGGTGGGGGATTCAGTGTCAAAAGGGTTGGTGAAAGCCATAATCCAGGTATACAGGACATGGAAGTTGGTAGCAAGAGGGTTAACAGTCTGTTCTGGTTTAACTCAAATACAGGAAAGGGGGAGCGTCAACACAGCAGACGTAACCAGGTGACCAGCACCCTGTTATGTTCCTTCACCCTCTGGTCCTCTCTGTTCAAGTCCCCTTGACCAGAGTCCTTTCATGTGTAGGTTTGCTGCCGTAACCCCAGCAAGGCTTAGCTGAAGGAGAAGCCCTGGATCCCTTACGCCTGGGTCCTGCCAGTTGCGGGACTGGCTCTGAGCATGTCCGAAGTGCAGCCGCAGCCCCCTGTCTTTGACCCTAGCTAGTTCCTGGTCATTTGAGGGGGTGAGCTTGGTCGGTCCAAGTCCGTCCCAGGGTAGGGGGCACCCTTTCAAGTAGAGGGATGCTGGCCAGTCCTTCCTGGTCCCTTGATCTTGTTCTTCCTTCCTTCCTCCTTTTCCACGTTTTGCCTTTCTTGTTCTTGTTGTCTCTCTTCTCCTTCCTCCTGGGCTCCCTCCTTCCTGGCCTTCTCCTCCTCGCCACCAGGCTCCTCCTGGTTCTCCACTCTTTCTCCTGGGGTTCTCACCTTGTCTTCCCCCTTTCCTCCTCCACCTTCTGCTCCCCCGGCCATTGCTCCTTTCTCCGCCATCCCTCACTCTCTCATCCCCAGCACCCACGGCCCAGCCCTTCTCCTGCGCAAATGCTCTCAGTTGGGGCTTCCCCAGATGGCTGCCTCGTTTGCTTCGTGATGGCAGCATTGCCAACTGCCACAGCATTTGGCCAGCTGCCACATCTTCCCACTCCCAGCCTCTCAGTGAACTGGGGTCACCTTCCTCTTCAGAAGCTCAAGATGTTGTATGTGGTTCCCCCCCTCCTGTAAATCTCACAACAACCCTGTGCAGTAGAGTAGGCTGAGAGGGAGTGACTAGCCCAATCAGACTCCTTGACTTTTCCACCATTTTACTCAGTACCCTACCCTACCTGAGGGTCAAACTGGATGATACTGTATACAGATGGTGAGATTTGGGCCTGCATGTTTTTGGTAGTTGTTGTTTTAACGTAAATGTAACACAGGGGTTCTCAACCTTTGGAGGCCCGGGTACCCCCTATCACTGTCCAATTTTCTGAAGTACCTCCTGCTAATTAACTGCTAATTAATTGGATTAATCAATCAATTAGGTAATTAATCATTAAATAAAGTACTAAAACAATTTTAAATGTGAAAAAATGTCTTATTTAACTCTGTGTGTGTGTGTGTGTGTGTGAGAGAGAGAGAGAGAGAGAGAGAGAGAGAGAGAGAGACATATGCAAGGATCTCTTTTTTTCTCCAAGTCACACTTCCCAAAATCAGCTCCTCCCTCCCTCACCCCACCAAAGTACATTTTCCAAAGTACAAAAATAAGCCCAAAACCAAAATCAGAGAGACCGAAGGGCTCTGAAAATAATTACAATTTAAAATCCATGTTAATTAACACTTAATTCAGATTCAGAACCTTTATTGGCATAATTAAACATACATAACATACAACATAGACATATAACAAGTAAAGGTGAAGAGTCCTAACCTAGCATACACTACCCATATGACTCGCAGTGCGCCTCTTTACAATTAGCTTTAAGTAGGTTGCAACTTTTTCTGTTAATACAACATCTACACCCTGTAAAATAATCCGGATTTTTTCCTGATCCTCCCAACTCCACCTATTGGACAAGATCGGATATAAATATTTCTCACGTAGATCACTATACAGGGGGCAATAAAATAACATATGGTGCAGAGATTCCACACCTCCCACGGCACAAGAACAACATCTCTCCCTAGAGGGAATCCCTCTAAATCTCCCATAAAGTAACTCTGATGTAACTCATATTGACACCAATTGAAGATTTTCTGCAAGGGCAAATCTTACTTGCAGGGGGGAATTGAACTGGATTGGGACCCTGACAGTGGCAAAGCATTAAAGCTCCCTCCCCCCACCAAGGTCCTGATCTGGATCAGGGCCTCATGTGCTCATGTGGGTATTTCCCTCTTAAGAAACAATGTGCAGGTAAATTCACATAATCCGCACATCTTCTAGTATGGCTCTGACAGTACAACCCTGTGCTTAGTGGGGCTGACTCCCATGTGAAAATGGGGAAACATGTTTTGATCCCCCTCAATAATCACATATGAATTGTGCAATAAACATTACTTTGGGAAACTATGGTTCTTCAGGGAGCTGTTGAATTCTAGGATTCCAATGAAGGTTTTTCCCCAAAGGTTGGGTTTCACCATAATTGAAAATCTTCAGGGGGGGGGGGACCTGGTAATACACAATGTTAGTAATAGGTGTCTACTCATGAAGCTCAGATTTAGAATTCTTAAAAAAAATCTATCTGAAGTCCTTTTTCTAGTCATTTTTAGGCATTTGTTTGTTTTATACAACTTCTGAGTCACTCCTCTACTGAAGAATGTGCAAATCACAGAACCATAACAAATAAACAAAGAAATCCTCAAAAGACCACTGAGTGCAGACAGCGCTCAAAAAGCTCAGTCATCTTAACAATTGTACAGTGCAGTGCATCTAATCATATTGTATGTTTACTCAAAGAAGTAGATTCCATTTACTTGAATGGTGCTTGCTTTCAAGTAAGCGAGTATAGCGTTGCAGCCATGCAGTGTGACACAACTCTGCAGCAAGTTCCATTTAAATTCAGTGGGATGTACACTTCTATCCCATGTATGGCTATTATTACGCAGGGTAGTATGTGTGATCTAGATCAACACCATGGCAGGGACGATTACCAGTAGTTTAAGGGACTCCTCCCACTGTAATCCTGAATATTTCATCACCCAAACTAGCTCCACACAATCAGAGATGTATCCTGGCCTCTCCCCTTATGCCTGAAGGAATTAGGGGCTTTTTCTGTAAGTGTGTGTGTGGGGGGGGGGTTATCGGTTGAGACGAACCTCTCCCTCTATGCGATTATAGGGAAAGCCCCTAATTTCCTCAGGCATGAAAGCAGCAGCCAGAACACATCTCTTACCACATGGAGCCAGTTCAGTACTGTCTGAACCAATCCAAAGGAAAAAAAAATCAAGGACCCGGCTACACAGCAGACGCTTGAAGACGTGTTTAACTTACAAGCGCGCATAGGATCGCAGCCTTAGATTGTCATGATTTGGTCTGTGCGCTTGATTCGTTAAAAAAAAAAACCAGCTGTACTGTTTCACGTGCTGCTTGTTAACGAAGACGATTTTATTCTTCCTCCATGTGATGGGCTGCCTTGAGCAAATAGTTGTTTGGAAAGGTGGCTTGTGCAATTAAAAAAAAATTGCTCAACTGAGACTGCATGGCTGGAGTAATTGATGCCGAAAACACAGGTTCGAAATCCGCCCCCCCACTACAAAGCTCATTGAGCGCCCTTGGGCAGACATCTTCCTCTCAGCCTTGTGTGTTGAAGAAAGGCGGAGTATGAATGCTTCATAAGTCTATGATTTTGCAATGCTTTCCTGCTTAGTGTGTGTCTTGCTTGAGAGTTTGTGCAGCCTTTTGGAGCTCTTTGAAACCAAATGAGCATGTGAGGCGCAAGCATTTTCGCTGTTGTGCGTTTATACAGCTCCCATTCATTTCAGATGGACTTGCGCAGGGCAGAGAACGTCCTGAGGGAATTATGCCCTTGTCCACACTGCAATCCCCCTCATTTCAACATTTCCTTATAAATTGCCTGTCAGCTGATATCAGTCATGTTAAGGAAGTTTGTTTTCCTCTCTGTGAAAAATAGCCTTGTACACCTTGGCAATCTCTTTTCCCTACTGCTGCGGAAGCAATAGCCTTTGGGATTAGTGAGGGGTATTTGTTTGGGCTTCTCAGACTACGCTTTGAGATAATTTTTAACCTTTACTTTGACAGAAAGAAGGGAAATGTGCTTGGGTTTCCTTAGCAAACATGTAAATGGCCTTCAGGTTTTTAAAAACCTCAAAACCAAGAAAAGACTCTGGCAGAGGGAATACACAGCATTAACTCTTAAGAGAGGCAGGTTGACAGACACCCCCCCCCCCAAAGCATCCGGGCTCCTGTGGTTCACTTCAGACCTGATTTCGAACAGACCCATGTGTTCGTAGTCTCCACAGAGGTTGTGTTCCTATCTCGAACACACATTTTGAAGTGGCAGTTGAGGAGATATGGCCGGGCAGTGATTGTAACAACTTCCCAGATGTCATAATGTGTAACCCGAATCTCCTTTTCATCTCCTTTGAGCTTTTTTTTTGCCAAGTCAGAGGAAGGGTTTTCACCCTAGTGCACTTTGATGGTGATTTTTTTTAACCTTTTCTGGTATGTACATATATGTGTGGTGTGTGCGGCTCACGATATACCTGCTGCCTCCACTATCTGAAATGTATTAAATTACAGTCAGTGCCCACAATTGGATATTCTGGCTGTCTCAGGTGAATTTCATGGATAGATAATACCCAATATTTCAAAAATACACCCGTGAATGTTGACATTCATATTTTGGTGACTGTCAACATTCAGTGGTATATCTCTGAGACTGCAGACATTCGACATTCTCAGAAATTAGTTATCTGGGAGTGTCAGAATTCCCATGGGACAGTTGACTTTTACTATTCAGTTGACTTTTACTGTGTCTGTGTGTATTCAGCCATTCCTACAACTGTCACTAGTTAAAGTATTGATCATGAGCTTTTAAAATGTGCATTCAGTCAATTAATTATTTAACAGTGCAATCCTGCCTAACTATACGCAACCGGCCTAAAGGGCAGGCTGCTGTATCCTATCGCCATTGCAGCCTGCCCCAGTGCAGCCCGGGTGCACCTTGGGAGAAGGGGATGTTCATCCCCTTCCCCCGGTGTAAGTGGTGTGGCCTGCAGTTGGCTTTCTCGGATGCACGCCTGGTCTGAAGCTGCCTCACAACCAGGGAGGCCATGTAAGGCCGGCCTGGGCTGCGTCGGGACTCAGGATATCGGCACATCTCAGCGCTGATATTCCCGCCGCCCCCCCCATCCCAGGCTGGCCAATGGCTGTAGGGGGACCTGATCAAGACCCCACTTGGTGCCTTACATTCATCAATTACAGCTTGGAGCCTTATTTATTTCCATTCACTATTGAAGAGAAACTCTGGATGCTCAATCACTTTGCCCATCAATAGGATAGTCCAATTTCCAGTGTTCATGAGCAGGAAATAGTGTAGCCAGATGCAAAGGAGGACAGGATTCCCTTGCCTTTGAGAGTTGTATAGAAAGGTGATATGCAGCCTGGGCAGCTTTCCTCTACCATGTATGACAATGGAACTTGCATGGCCTTTAAAAAAAATTAAACTTTCAACATTTGCAATTCCTTGCAGATGAAAGACTTATATTTTGCCAGTTGGGTATCACAAGTAACATTTTTTTTCTCAGCCGCTTATACAAATCTAGCTCCAAAGTCTCCCAAGTACTATAATTTACAAAACACAAAATATACTTTCAAAATTGTTATATCCTATGTGCACGCCAGAAAGCTAATGATCAAATGGGTTATCTGTGGAAACGACAGTAAGCATCAGTAAAAGGTACAAATTTGTTGTACAAATGAACATCTTGTACACGCAGTGACCGAATGAGTTCAGTACGTATCGGACATGTACAGTTGAGCGTTTCACACAGGTCGGAATCACACAAACTAGTCTGAATTGAACTTAACCTGCTTGCAAAATCCTCTGTAGGACATGTTCCATACATCTCTCCATTCAAGGGTGATCTGTCTGTGCAAGCTAAATTTGTGGGTTGTCATATTTGCAAGTGTAAGAGCAAACCAAGAAAATGCACCTTTGTTTTTACAAAGTCGTGTGAGAATCTGCAATGGAATTAATTGGATATTTCCTCCCAATATTCATATTCTGGTTACTGTAAGCATTAATCTGGCATCTGCTAGAAACTTATAGGTCAACAAGTAATCATCTACATTTCTATATTGGCTGACATTTCTGCAGTTATTTGGTTGTCAACATGAAATGAACACGGTGGGTGAATTGTATTGCATTAAGATCAGCAACTATGGAAATATATTTGAAAGGGCAAAGCAGTCTAGGTGGGTCTGTTCAACTCTTATTTATCCCCCCCCCCAGAAAACCTACATTACTGTTTAAAAAAGACCTTACCTGAGTGCTACTATGGCCTGTAGCAATTTAGAAAGGTTACCGCTATATTTAGTGGAAAATAACAATATTTTAGCTGAGTCCCTAGTCGATCTTTATATTTTAATAGATAATTACTTTCCTATTAGAGAATTCTACTGGATTATCTTCTTTTAAGAACTGTTCCTTTATTAATTGAATTTGAAGGATTAATTTCCTCAATATTTAATCATGCATGTATTCCTTGGGCCTTCACTGTAAGGGATGTACGTATCTCTCACATTAGCACCTAATAAATGGTGTCTAAAATAGGACCAAATCAAACCTTATCCAGTTTCATTTTCATTCTTTTTAGGATTGAAAAAAACCCACATCTGATTTCTGTGGATTTCTAAAAACATTCTATGTCTTCAATAGAATAGGTAAAGGTATCCCTTGACAATTAAGTCCAGTCGTGTCCGACTCTAGGGAGAAGCCGAAGAGCCATCGCTGTCCGAAGACGTTTCCATGGTCATGTGGCCGGCATGACTCAACACCGAGGTGCATGGAACGCTGTTACCGTCCCGCTAACGTGGTACCTGTTAATCTACTTGCAACTTCTTGCTTTCGAACTGCTAGGTTGGCAGGAGCCGTCGAACGGATTCGAACTGCTGACCTTTCGATCGACAGCTCATGGTTCAGTGGTTTAACCCACTGCGCCACCCGCTGGCTCCTTCAATAGAATACTATCATGTTATGTATTTCATAACAGAATACTGTTCAATATTCAATAGAATACTATCATGTTATGTATTTCATAACAGTAACTTTATTGTTAGAGATGGAAACAAGCATATATGAGCAGGGAGGCTCCTATCCTATCCCCATTCCACCTACCCAGGTGCACTTGGACTTGTGCTAGAAACGTTGCTGGCGTAGGTCTCAGGAGACCGTTGGGACAGGGGAGGCTTGCCTCGGGACAAAAGAAGAAATGTTCCCTTACCTTGAGGAGGCCTCTGAGACCCAACCCCCTCGCGGGATACAGCGTACACCCCACTGGCCCAGCTGCATCAGTGTTGGGGGAGTTAGGTAGGATTGTGATGTCAGTGAGTAGAAGGGGCCACTTTAGTTTCTCATAAGAGCATAAGAAGAGCCTTGCTGGATCAGGCCAAAGGCCCATCTAGTCCAGCTTCCTGTATCTCACAGTGGCCCCACCAGATGCCTCCGAGAGCACACAGCTAACAAGATAACCTGTTTCCTGTTGTCACTCCCTTGCACCTGGCACAGAGAAAACCTACTTCTAAAGCCAGGAGGTTGCTTATGGCTTGTAACCTGTGATGGTCTTTTCCTCCATGAATCTATCCAACCCCCTTTTAAAGGCATCTAGGCCAGGTGCCATCACCACATCCTATGGCAAGGAGTTCCACAGATGAATTACATGCTGGGTGAAGAAATATTTTCTTTTGTCCGTTCTAACTCTCAATCCACTCAATTGTAGTGCATGTCCCCTGGTTCTGGTGTTGTGCGAGAAGAAGAATTTCCAATGCATTGTTGCTCTGGAGCTATGCTACATTGTGATGATTACAGGATGTCAATTCATGACATTGTGTGTCACTGTTGTCCATCACCCAGGAAGCCTGCCAGGACCTACCCACATAGTGAGGGCACACCAGGGTAGGAAGGGGCCCACCGGAGGGCACTTTTCCTAGGACTCCCTCAAACCAGGAGCTGGGGATGGGGATAGGATATTGGTGGTGACACCCCCTCCCCACCCCAGTCTCCACCCTGTTCCTCCCCCTCCCCGATCCTCCCGCCCCCTGTATACCCCCTGCACTGACTTACTGATGCTGAGGCTTTTGCGGTGGCCGCCATCATGGTGGCACGACTGCTTGCCCCTTGCGGTGGCAGCCAGGCTGCGCTCTATGGTGCGTCGCAATTTGCGACGACCATAAATAACATTGCGTTGCCAAACCATGTTTCAGTGACGCAGCAGCCCAATAGTATTGGACCATGACACTCAGCTCTGGACTGTAGGGCCCTGGCAGGTAGTGGCAGGCAGCCTCCGCAATGCTCCACTCATTGCGGTAGCAGATGAAGCTACCATTTTTATTCTCTTTAAATGCCGCCAGTATATCCTCAGAAATGGGGCAGAAGGATATATTCTACTAAAGAAAATTCAAAAACGTTTTAATAAGCAATGCATTATATAAAAAAAAACTCCCTGTGATTATTTTTTCTCCATTAGCAATGATCATACATGTTTTTCCTTAATAGCTAATCTAAGGTAAACTTTTAAAATGCAAGAGCCGTTCTGTGAAGGAACAAGCAGCCTTAGGAGACTGTGAAATCTTTGTCCTTAGAAGTTTTGAAGGAAAGGTTGGATAGGCGTTTGGTTGACACGCTTTATTCAAAGGATAGCATATCTTCACGATCTGAATGAGATGATCTGTTGGGTGCTTTCAAGTTCTAAGGATCTGCAATTTCTCCTGGAATCCATAAGAGGGGTTCAGAGGAGAGCGCCTACCGAAATGTTTGCTTAGCACTTTTTAACAGCAGAATTCCATATAGACATTGCTGAATTATTTAATGGAATGCTAAATTATCATGCATATATCTTCTAATAGTGAACTGTACCGGCTTTGATCTTACTAGTGCCAAAGGCAAGGAATTTGGTCCTGTTCCATGAAGCGTGTGAATGAACGGCTTTAGGCAATCTGTTTGAAGGGCAAAAAACTCAATTGGCCTAGCAAAGTACACTTCTGATGGTAGGGCTTAGACACAGTTCTTCAGTGACATCAAATGTTAGATAGTTGCACAGCGACTATTACTTGTATATGTGTAAAGTATGAAATAAGCGGCACCTCTTTGCCCCCACAACTAATAAAGAGACAAGGCGGGTTCAAAACTTTATTGCACATCAGTCATCATCTCTGTGGACAGTAGTCCTAAGAGGAGGCAAATGAATGCTGGGCTGTGTTTCCATCTTACATCTTTACGGCACAATCCTGTGTAAGATGCAGCGACCGGCTGAAAGGGCATCCTGTGCAGTTCCTGGGCTGCGCTGGGGCAGTCCGGGAGCACCTTGGGAAAAGGGGGGATTTGTCCCCTTCCCTAGGTGCAAGCCACCCAGTGCCAGATTTTCTGTGAAACCTTTGGCACGCCTTTCTGATTCACATCCCTTACTGTCTGTAACTAACAGCCCAACCCTAACTAGGACATAAGAACATAAGGACTGGATTGCCCTTTAGGACAACGGAACACAGTTCCGGCAGCCATCATACGGCAGCCATTTTGAGTCTGCTACCGCAAATGGCGGCAGTGCTGGAGGTTCACTGTCGCTGCCAGCTACCTCCAGCAGCGAAGGTAAGCTGGCAGCGGGGATGGAGAGCAACTGGGGGTGGGCAGAACAGGGTGGAGAGGGGAAGGAACAGGGAATTTCTGGGTGGAGAGGGGGCAGGTGGGGGCAGAACGAAAGAGGAAGGGGGATGGATCTCGGTGTCACCAGTGTACACCAGATCCTAATTCCATTCCCTGTCCCCTTCCCTCTCCCTTACTCTCCTCGGACGTGTGCCAGCAAATGACCTGGCACAGATCTGAGGGCACCCTTTGGGACAGCGGAGGCTTGCCTCAGGGTAAGGGAAGTTCTCTTACCTCAAGTAGTCCTCCGTGACTACCCCCTCCCCCGGCCGCAGAATACAGCACATGCTCCTTTGGCGTGGCTGCATTAGTGGCGGGGGATTTATTTAGGAGTGGGAAGGCAGGGATGGAGCAAAATAAAACGAGTGCATCTGATTCTGCTGCTCACAGGAAAGATGGATCTCCGTTCTCTTTAGATTTTTAGGACTGTTGTTGTTTTGTCAGTAACTCTAGCGGGAAGGAAAACTCCCCCATGGCATTCAGAATTCTCAGGCTTCCCCAACTCTGTCGTGGCTCCAGTGCTTTTCTAGTAACCTCAGCGTGGCTTGCAGGAAAATACATCACTGATCTTCTATCACATTTCCTCCAGAGAAAGCTGCACCTGCTTGTGTATGGCTGAAAAAAAAATGGAGGTCTTCCAGAAAAAAAGAAGGAAAAATAGGTGCGGATACAACAAGAATCACATGAAGAGTTAAACTGTTAATCTGTGGGTTTGAAAAGAACAGGCAGAACCCCTCCAAATGAGAATATCCTTTAAGCTTCAGAATATAGGATTAAATCACCACAGTGCAGAGGCAGATAATGTATTTACTCTGCCAGCAATGTCCAATTTAGAAGGATTGTAAGCCTGGTTAAGCAACACTTTAAAAAAAATCCAATGTGCTTTGAGATTACATGCTTGTGTTTCCAACACCCTGATCTTAAATACGTTGGGAGCAATTCTACAAAACGTAGGCGCACCAAAATTGCATTGAACCAGTTCAACGCAATGCAGTGAATTGGTGTGCAGCGCATGGTGCACTATGAAGTGCTTAGGACTTATAACTGGGAGTGCCAGTTTACCAGTTTAGGCAAGTACTGTGGTGTGGTTGATGCTTCCCCAGGATCCCATACTGCACCAGCAATGTTCAAGTCTGGTTAGCAACCATCTGGCATGCACATAGATGACCTGGGAGGTTCATCTGCCTGCACTACAAGGTGTGGTAGTATAGAAGTCTGTTTTAGTGATTTCAATGGACTGAACCAGTGCCTTCCATTTGTCCCCTTCTCCAGTGTTTCAGATGAACCTCCTTCTCATATGAAGAACCTCCTGTTCCCTCTTGTCTGTCTGTCTGTCTGTCTGGTCCTCCCGTCCTCAGTGTGAGGCCTGCTTTTCCCAGCTCTCTCTGCCATTAGGCAGGCAATTGAGGGAAGGACTTTTTTGTGTGATGGCACCCAGAATTGCACTGCTCCCTATCAATCTGCTCACCCTTGTGCCTCACAGCGCAATCCTGTGTAAAGATATGCGCTGTATCCTAGGCAGTTTCCGGGCTGCGCCAGTGCTTCTAGAACCCGTCCCCCGAGTATAGGCAAGCCTGGGGTCTGTGGACCTCCTTGGATACACACTAGTTCCAGAGCTGGCGTACATCCAGGGAGGTCGTGTAAGGCCGGCATGGGCTACGACGGGGTTTGGGATATTGGCGTTGATATCCCCCACCCCGTCGTAGCCTGTGCTGGCCAATGGCCCCCTCCTTCACCGCCCCATCCTTGCCCCTGCACTGTCCGGTGTAGCAGTTACCTGCAGTGGCCAGTGCTGGTTCGGGACGCCAGGGGAGTGAGCGGTGCCAGCCTCCACGAGAGCTCTGCCGATCTAAAGTTACGCAGGATTGCGCCATTAGTCACCTTTAGGTCTTCTGTTTTCCAAGACTTTTAATGTTTTATTAGGGTTGGTTCTGAAGTTTCATAAATGTGACATTTAGGCTGAATTTCAGGATTCCTCCCATCGGAAAACATCGAAGAATTTACAAGTGAAGTCAAACGAATTTGCAAGTGAGATTTTCGGGGGGGGGGGGGTTTCTACACAGCCCCCCTGTTTCATTAGCTTACGCTGCTCATCGAGACAAAGCAGTTTCACTGCTGCTGTGTTATGTTTGATGCTTTTATGTTATTTTAGTTAGTTGTTTTGTTGTTTAAATTGTTTTGAAAAATTATAAGGTCAGATATAGATTAAAGAATAACGATCGTCACCACCAGGCTTAAACATGACTGCTGCAGCATGAGATGCAAACATGGGGAAGCTGCAGCGACGCCTTTGTTTCCGCATGGTGATCTCCACCAAGGCGAGAGGCAGAAATACCAAGGTGGGTTGGCTCGTCATCCAGGAGCCTGGCTGAAAAACTCGAAACAGCTTTGGACTTTGAGTGAGACCTTTTCGGGTCCTCCCAGTAGATGTGATAACTCACCTTAGTGCTTCTGCTTCTCTGCCAGTTGAAACATGGCTGCGCATCGCAGGTGAAGAACTGTTACTCCTGATAGATGTAGGAAGGAACCCTCCTTGTGCTCGCACCACACTGAAGGTGGGAGAACATCATTCGGAAACAGAGCACGGCCTAACTGTATGTGCCATGCTGCCCTTAAACGCAATGGTTCTATGCATTAGAAACATTCCTCAGAATGTGAGATTCCCTTAATGTGCCCTTGGTTTTCACTGTTTAAGATTAATGTGCCAACCTTGTATGGATAACTTCAAATGTACAGTATCTCTATAACAGTATCAGTTGCCTGAATGGGAGATGACTCAAGCCAATAGTCACTAACGTTGGTGTGCTTGTATTTATAAGCACACAGACATCTACACTCTGTTGGGGGTTATTATATTATTTCATAAACCTTAGGGGGTTCAAATATGCAGAGTTTGCAAACGGAAGAAGACCTTATATTTATTTAACCAGTAGAGTTATCCCAGCACCCAGGCTAGCTAGCTATCATTAGCATTGAAATGAGACACGGAGTCTGAGGCTTGTATAGTAAAAAAAGAAAAGTAGTTTTACTTTCAGATCAGCATTCATAGTTTACATTCATCTAGTTATGACTAGAGGTACTCTATACATAAGCGGACAGTGTGCCCCTATAGCTGGC
Organism: Plestiodon gilberti rubricaudatus; assembly: GCA_026170595.1. Lineage (NCBI taxonomy): Eukaryota > Metazoa > Chordata > Lepidosauria > Squamata > Scincidae > Plestiodon > Plestiodon gilberti. The sequence goes on from JANXHW010000001.1 coordinate 12,841,887, forward strand.
ACACCCATGTGGGGAAAATGGCTTCCAGGCAAGGAGCCCAGAAAAGCACATCCTTCCCCATGTAGAGTCAGATGTGAAGAGAGAGAACCCATGTGGTCAGAGAGAGGATGTTGGGAAAGGTCAGGGTCACGCCCCTTCCAGGTCAGACAGGAGGGGCCAGGTGAAGGTCCTTGCAGGTGACCGGAACACACACTACCCTCCAAGGTCCTAGCAGCCAAATACTGCTCATATCCAACACACACGCACACGCACACGCACACACACACGTTCCCTCGTGCTTAGGGAAGTGCACTGGTCCCTATCCTCCCACAGTTCCAGGGGGCTTGGTGACGTTAGTCTATCACTTCTATCAAATTGGTAGTCTCTCAAGTCATTCAGAAGCTATGGAGCACTGCCATTTTCTCCTACTCCTTCCTAAACCAACACCGAAAACAGCAATATATAAGATGGATATAAAAGCAGACAGTTCTTGAGGTCTCAACTCTCTAAATGTATGAAGTACCAGAGACGGGTGGAGGCGTTCATTTGGAGAACATTTAGCAAATGCAAACAAATGCACTTGAAGCCACAGTCAGCTGTGCATGACATCGCCCTTCCTAGGACGGCACTTCCAATAGATACATAGTTTTTGCTTCGTGCTTTTGGAAGGGTGAAATGCGGACGAGTAAGTAAGCTTGTACTCTAGGGATGCAATGAAAACAACAAATGAGGTAATGTTTTGCAAGAATCTGAGAAGCTCTGGGTGACTGGGAAAAACACAAACAGAACTTTGGTAGTACATAATGTTTTACTTTTACCCACTTCCCTCATTCTTTTCAAAATCTACCCTTCTGTATTGCTTTCACTCCTTGATTTTTTGTTTGTTATTTTATTGTGGGAGCTGGTACTGAACTCTTCCTGTTTTGCAAGATAATTCCTTTTTTATATAGATCCCTGGGCCAAACTCCCAGTGCCCTATATGCATGGGGAGTTGAGCATGGAGCAACTCCCATAGCTCCAGACGAAGGCTGCAATCCTAGACACACTTACATGGGAGTATGTTCAATTGAACTCAATGGGACTTACTTCTGAGCAGGGATGTGGATCAAGTCTCAAGACAAGTCCCAAGTCTTTGCCCCCAAGTCCTGAGTCTTTGGTTGCAAGTTGTGAGTCCCTATCTATGTAATGGGAAAAACAGGTTTAAATCTGAATAAAATTCGACTTGTCGCAAAAGGCTTCATGTCTCGAGTCGAGTCTTTCAAGTCCTTTACAATAGCCGAGTCAAGTCTGATTCAAGTCATTGATGCAACTTGAGTCCGACTCAAGTCCGAGTCAATAGACTCAAATCTACATCACTGCTTCTGAGTAGGCATACATAGGATTGCAGTGGAAACCTCCTCCCACTAGGCTACCTTTCCACCTAGTGTACACACTACTGCTAGACACAGTGAGAATCAACAGGGCCAGTGCAGTCGAAAGATCTCCTTCCTGAACCATAACTCTGAGCATCAATCACCCGCTTTCCTCCAAGCCCTCAGTGCCCAGACTAATTTCAGCAGAAGCGGGAAGAGTGCATGTTTGGGGGCCTGGTGAACGAGGGCACTAGATGCTGAAAGATCAAATGTGGCATGAACTGGTTTGTCTAGATGTCACTGGCCTGGCTAAGCCTCAGCACACCTGGTACAGGGACCATTAGTTGGATCCAAAAGTGCCTTTCTGTATGCCAAAGGTGGGTCATTCCATGTCAAATCAACCAATGAAAAATCCATTTTGGAACTTGGATGTCATGGATTTGGTTCATTTTTGGTACATTTGTACCTTACCATGAGATGTTTAAAAATTATTTTTTCAGATTTTTTTGTCCACCCGTTTTTGAGATATTGAACTTTCAAAATTGCCTTAAAAGGCCAAAATTCACTTGTCACCATACCTTCAAATGCCATTTACATGAAACCTATGAAAGCTAGAGACATGGGACAGGTGTCATTTTAAGGCTACCGAATAGGGCTTTCATTTGATATACAACACAACACAATTGTAAATTTTCACAAAATTCAAAAATATTCAAATAATATTTATTTTGAATTTTTGGAAAAACGGGATTTTTTAAAATTTTCAAAAAAATCACACTTAAAGGTATATGTCTTGTAGCAAATCAGTCAAAATTTCAAAACTTAATAAAGCAGCTTCACAACAATATTGTTGTGAAGCTGCTTTATTAAGTTTAATTCATTAACTGTTTGATAATTACATGATTTGAAATATGGAGGAGAATTAGTGGTCAAAAAACTGTTGCAACCCTTTTTTAAAAAAGGGGGCACTGGGTTAGTAAAGACTTGAGGAAAGTAACTGATTGGATGGTTTCACTAAATAGTGAAATCAAACCACACATGAAAGTATGCACTTCATGCAGATTGCAGTTAGGAAAAGAGAAGTCTTGTCAGATGAAAAACAATATACTTGAAAAGGAAATTCCTCCTGAGAGTTATGAGATTCCTGGTCCTAGTCATATTAAGGAGTCTGAGTATTTGGACCCTGATACAGCTTTAACAGTGCAATCCTATCCAACTTACACCACCAGTATAACCAGCGGTGCAGCGAGAACGGGAGGCCCCAGAATGGAAAGGAGATTCAAATCCCCTCCAAAGGGGGATTTAAAGGGGATTTGAATTCCCTTTCTGTTCTGGGGCCTCCCGTTCTCGCTGCACCGCTGGTTACACCGGTGGTGTAAGTTGGATAGGATTGCGCTGTGTGCCACTTAAATGCCTCTTTGACCTCCGTTGGTGAGTCTCCTGTGTGTAAGAAGAAGGTATTAAATAGATCTAAGACATATTGCAAAGAAAAGATGGGGAAGATTAAAAAGACCTATAAAGAGCTATTTTTTACTTCTGAAGATGACTTAGATGAGGAAGAATGTCACTGTGCTGATTCAGAAATTATTCAGCAACTAAAGGAAAAATTTAAAACTACGAACAGAAGTAAAAAGCTCATGATTTTGATAGTTTTACCAAAAAACTGGTCCTGTAAAAGAATAGAAAGTGAATTCATTCTCTATAAAAATCCTGTTATAAATGTTTGGATTCATTTCAGTTTACCACATAATTATTTACATAATTTATAATAATAAATGGACTTGAGGGGTTTAATTCCTTGTCACTGCCAACAGGAAAATTTAATTTTTGTATGATACCATTGAGATACCACCCTGAAATTTTGTCCCATGTCTCTAGCTATCATAGTTTTCTTGTAAATGGCATTTGAAGGTATGGTGACAAGTGAATTTTGGCCTTTTAAGGCAATTTTGAAAGTTCAATATCTCAAAAACGGGTGGACAAAAAAATCTGAAATTTTTTTTTTTAAAACATCTCATGGAAAGGTACAAATGTACCAAAAATGAACCAAATCCATGACGTGAAGTTTTCATGCATTGGTTGATTTCACATGGAATGACCCAGGTGTCTTTCACTCACAGAAGGGCTCCTTGACACCTTTCACTAGGTTGTTATATGAGCAGGGGTGACTCTTGATTTCTGAGAGCCCAAGCACAAAGTATTATCAGGTCCTCTTTGGCACCACCCCTTCCTCCTCAAGCCACACCCCTTTCCACTCTGACCCCTCCCTTTACTCCTCTGACATTCCTCTTCCCTCTTCTCCCTTCCCGTTTGCCCCTTAAACATGGCCACATATTTAGCTACGTCCTTTAGACAGAAAATTTTAAATGTGAAAACTGGAATGCCTAAAGATATATTTAAAGTGTACAGTATTAAAAAAAAAAAAGGAATTGGAATTGGCCATCAGGCATTTGCAAACAACTGTAGTCCAAAAATTAAATTTTCCCTTGCAAACTCTGGTGCTGTAGTGGGTACTTCAGATTACAATACTTCTTTCTTTCTTTCTTTCTTTCTTTCTTTCTTTCTTTCTTTCTTTCTTTCTTTCTTTCTTTCTTTCTTTCTTTCTCCAAAAAGGAAGTCTTTGGTCAAAAGACAACTATGGGACTATATTATGAATTTCCTAACTTTGTGTCTTGTCATCTTACATGAAGAAATCTGTGCAAGAGCAAACCACACTCAGGGCATGATGTCAGTCAAGTACAGTGCTTCTATGTCTCACTGATTTTAGGGGTAACAACTTCCAGGGTGGTAGCCTCAAAAGCAACAGTCCTGTAGCACCTTAAAGGCTGACCAGTTTATTTCAGCATAAACTGTCATGCCCTCTTCATTAGATGTAAAAAGTGTTGTCTTCAGAAGGCAGGTGGATAGAGAGATGGACAGACAGATATGGGTATAGAAGAAGCAGAAACAAGGTGTGTGTGTGTGTGTGTGTGTGTGCGAGAGAGAGAGAGAGAGAGAGAGAGAGAGAGAGAGAGAGAGAGAGAGAGAGACAATTGCAACAAGCTTGGTCAAGTTATAAGCTTAAGAGGATGCACGACATGACTGTTTTCAAAACTATCCCCCCCCCCCGCCCAGTACTCCTGTGTGTGTATTTTCCAAGACAAGGACAGAGCAAGGAGAAACTCTCCATGGCATGCAAAAGGGGAGGGGAAGATAACTTAAAAACTACAAAGATCCTCCTGGAGACCTGATTCCTCCCCCCCCCTTCATTGTGAAGGACAAAAAACAAACTTATAAAGCAACAGAGGCTTAAGAAGTTGAAGTTTTTCATCTCCATTTTACTCAAAACAATAAAAGTAATTGTCTTTCTTCCTCCCTCTCCGAGCATAGAGAATCTAGAAATGTGTCTTCCGTTCCTGTCTCCTTTTTTAAAAGTTTTGTCTTCCTTATTTTCTCCAGTCCCATCCCTGCCGGGGGGAGAGAATAAAGCTTTTAAAGCAAAAGAGACAGAACCTTCTGGGGTTGGAGATTAAAATTCACGGAGAAACCAACTAATTGCCACTTTTCTTTCTCCTTCTCATTGGAAGGACAGACAAACAAAGCTTAATAAAGGCTTAGGAGTCTGACCTCACCTGACTGAACTCTGCCATCATTTCTGCCCACATGCATGAGAAAAACGAAGCTAAATCCTAATCTACTATACTGCTGCAACAAGAACTTTTGAGGCTTCTTGCACAAGTAGAACCATAACGACTGCCAGAGACTCTACCTGATGCATGCAATCATACACTATCATCGCATTAATGTTGCTGTTTTGCATTTTCTGTCAATTTGCTCAGGTGCATTGATAATGTGCAGGGAAGATAGATGATGAAAACATTCCTAACTGGAGTTACATGAATGGGTTTGCACCCTCTTCTGTGCATACGGAGGATTGCAGGTCTAAGGATCCATTTGTCTGATTTGCTGGCCAGGGTTTGCTGGCAGCATCATTCCCCAAGCTAGTGGTTTTAACCGCCCTTCCTACAGCCCCTCCTTGCACTGAAAGGAACCAAACCTGGTGTTTCGATTCCATGACATGACAGCTTTCCCCTGTCACTGGTTCATGGTGTTGTAGCTTCAACATCCTCCTCTGGGTGGAGTCAGTTTTCAGCCTTCCAGTGGAGGAGTTGACCAATGTCAGTATAGACAGGCACCTGTTTGCCTTGCATTGATGTTGAAAATTCAGATTTCTTGGATGCATTGATATTACCTCTTGCTCAGCACCGGTTGTGCTGTGTTTGAAAATAATAATAATAATAATAATAATAATAATAATAATAATAATAATAATAATAATAATAAAGCTACTGAATAATCGATAGTAAGCTACTTTACTCATATAAGAGAAATCCAGTTCTGGTCACCACACCTCAAAAAGGATATACAGGTGGGCCCCCATATCCACTGATTCACTATCCACGGTTTCAGTTATCCACGGATTGTGGGGACCCCCCCCCCAGGCTTTTACTTTTTTCCCCAGTAAGCTTTGTTTTTTTCCTTAAAGAAACAGGAGAAGCAGCCTCTGGGTGCTTATTACAGGCAAGTAGAACGAGACTAAGTCCTAGAGAGGCTCTGCAAGTTTAACAGAAACCTTGCAGAGCCTCTCTAGGACTTAGTCTCGTTCTACTTGCCTGCAATGGAGGCTGCTTCTCTGTTTGTTTTAAGGAAGAAATAAAGCTTGCTGAAAGAAAAATAAAAGCTGGGGGGGGAAGCATGCCTGCCTGCAGGGGAGGTAGGGTGGGGGGGCCCTCAGGAAACCATGGAGGGGGTGTTCGCTCTTATCCATGGTTTCAAGTATCCACGGAGGGGCCTGGAACATATCCCCAGCGGATATGGGGGCCTACCTGTAGTTGAATTGGAAAAGGTGCAGAAAAGAGCAACCAAAATGATTTGTGGGCTGGAGCACCTCCCTTATGAGGAAAGGCTACAGTGTTTGGGGCTTTTCAGTCTAGAAAAAAGGCGTCTGAGGGGGGACATGATTGTGATGTATAAAATTATGCATGGGATGGAGAGAGTGGATAGAGGGAAATTCATCTCCCTCTCTCACAACACCAGAACCAGGGGACATGCACTAAAATTGAGTGGAGGGAGAGTTAGAATGGACAAAAGAAAATATTTCTTCACCCAGTGTGTAATTCATCTGTGGAACTCCTTGCCACAGGATGTGGTAATGGAACCTGGCCTAGAAGCCTTTAAAAGGGGTTTGGATAGATTCATGGAGGAAAAGACTATCACAGGTTACTAGCCATAAACAACCTCCTGGCTTTAGAAGTAGGTTTTTTTTCTGTGCCAGGTGCAAGGGAGTAACAACAGGAAACAGGTTATCTTGTTGGCTGTGTGCTCTCGGAGGCATCTTGTGGGACTACTGTGAGATACAGGAAGCTGGACTAGATGGGCCTTTGGCCTGATCCAGCAAGGCTCTTCTTATGTTCTTATGTGCCAGGCAGCCCAATCCTATCTAAAGATTGGGCAGCCGGCCGAAGGGACACTCGTCCCCTTCCCCGAGTGTTATGGGGTCTGGGGCCGGTAGGCCTTCTCGGATTTCCACCAGCAATATTTCTGGCGGAAGTTGGAGGAGGCCGTGTAACGGCCCAGCTGCCCTGCAGAGCCCAGCAGAGCCCGGGATATGGCAAACGCCATGTCCCCGCCCGGGGCGGCTGGGCCTATGGCCACCCTCCCAGCTCCGCCATCCCTCCCCCCCCGTCCGCCGACCCTCTGAGCCGTCCGCTGGATCCTACCTTGCCTGGGCAGTGGTGTTGCTCTAGGTGGGGCGGAGCTCAAAGTTCCGCTGCGCTCCGACCCACCGTTACACAGCTGTACGAGGTGACCCCACCCCCTTGGCTTCAGAGCCTTTCAGACCAGCAAAAGCAACGAGCAGGAAGTCCTGCACGTTGCTTTCTCTGCTCCAAAAGGCTCTGAAGGCGAGGGGGCGGGGCCACCTTGTACAGCTGTGTAACGGTGGGTCGGAGCGCAGCGGAACTTTGAGCTCCGCCCCACCTAGAGCGACGCCACTGGGTTTGGTGGCCGCCCGAGTCCTCAGCCGGCAGAGCTGGGAAGGCCGGCCTTGCGCCGGCCTTCCCGGCTCTAAAGTAGTCGTCAAATGTGCCTTATGGCATGTTTGCGACTATTCTGGGCGGCGGATGCTAGGTCCGCTTCTCGTAACTTGCGCAGGATTGTGCAGTACGTCAAGCATGCAAATTGGTTTTGGGAGTCTCAATTACAAAGTCATTGGCTCTCATCTTTTAGTCACATTTTTTTGGGGGGGTCCGTAGCGGAATGTGCCCCTCTTTTTAATGAAGTTAAAGTCTATCATGTCACTTCTTATTCCTTCAGTGATTTATCTCACACCTGAATATGTCACCATGTTAGATTACTGTATATGTTTAGGCTTAACTGTGATTTGGGTTGCAAATGAAGATTGCGGGCCTGCAGATTTCCATTTTGCATTAGGCTGAAAGTATTTATTGTTTTAATGATGTGGCACTAGCAGGCCCTGAAATGCTCAGCTCATTAAGCCTGGATGAGGAAACAACACATTGAAGCTGTCATGCAGATGAAAGTGTGTAGAATACACAGACTCTGTTATTTGATTAATGCTGCATTGTCCTACTTCTAAACACTCTGTTCCTCCCTAAAATATATATTTGAAAACTTGGCTAATTTCAGAAACTTCATGACTTATATCTGTGCTTTGTCTGTTGAGTTGAAACTCAGAACTGGCTCATGCCCTGATCTCATCTGGGTAGGCTTACCAGATCTTCAACCGGGACAGAGTGCTAGACCTTTAGGAGAAGGAATGTGGGCAGGTGTAGCGTGTTAAACCTTAGAGCACAATCCTAGGCATGTCTACTCAGAAGCAAGCCCCACTGAAGACAAATGGACCAAATGGAAGGATGAGGTGAGGTGCCTGCCGTGCTGGGCAGACAGCAGAATTTGGCACCATTCTGGGCAGCAGATCAGCTTCAACCACCCCTGCAGTCAAACCTTGGCGCACTTCAAGTGAAAAGAGTCAAACTGGTGCCCCCCTACCCTCGAATGGCAACTGGAGGAAGGAAAATGGCCAAGCTCTGCCAGGCTCCAGCTTGCCTTGTGTTATGCAGGTCCCTGTGAGCAGGCTGCGTTGGCTCATGTCAAAGCGCCATGGAAAGGGACACCTTTTCATAACCCCATTTTTTTTTCTTTTGAGGACGTTAATGGCTTCCTCAGGTTCCTCCTGGACCAAAAGGAGAATTACTTGCCCTGGTGAGAGCTATTTTCTCCTTTGGGGTTTATATAAAACAAACTGGCAAGGAAAGCAGAAGGAAAGGGTTGGGGGTTTTACTATTTGTTGTCATCCTGTCAGAAACAAACTGTTAGCCTTTCTTATGTTCCTGAAAGTTGTTCTCTGCTGAACAGCCCTGAGTTTCTGTGAGATCCTTTGTTTTCGGGTCTTATTCCCTGCTGGCTCACCCAGAAACTAGTTAAATACTGAGGATTATGCTGAGCCGTGCCGGATAATTAAATGGTCTGTGGATGAAGGAGTTTTCAAATGATTTGTTTCTGAACGTGAAAACAAAAGAAGGAGGCTCAAACAGTGCTGAAGAGTGGTGTGTGTGTGTGTGTGTGTGTGTGTGTGTGTGTGTGTGTGTGTGTGTGCGCACGCGCACGCGCGCGTGGTGGAGGAAGCGGTTCCTGAACTATGCGTGTTTGTCTGCCAAAATAAAGAGAGCTGTACTTAATAATTTTGGTGGTTAGGAGAGTGTGATGATAGAGTTTTCCATTCTTGCAGAAAACTTCAAAGAGTTGGCATTCTTGGTTTGTTTCTATGCAAAGACAGGTGCTGGTCCTCCTTGTGGTGGTGGATCCCAGCAGTGTCTTCAGTCCACTGCACATGTGTGTATACTTACTGTCCTCATACTGCCCCCCTTTCACCCCAGCACAGTGTCTTTTCTGGTGGCTGTTTGCTGGTGGTGTTCTGCATCTTTTTTAGGTTGTGAGCCCTTTTGGGACAGGGAGCCATTGAATCATTTGATTTTGTCTGTAAACCGCTTTGTGAACTTTTTGTTGAAAAGCGGTATATAAATAATAATAATAATAATAATAATAATAATAATATTCAGGAGCTAGAACATCTATAACCTGATCAGTTCCCTCTTTGTCTTCATTGGGGGGGGTAGAGGTTGTCCATCCGGCTTTACCACTCTGTCAGGCCAATTCCGTAAGTCTTTCCTTGACCTCACCCACCAACACCCCGCTTAATTATTTAGTACTAGAGACTAGCCGCTCAAAATTTGGCTGGTTATGTTAAGTCAGTGTGTGAAATCCAGCTGTCTACACCTTTTCTGCTCTTTCCTACCAGTAGTGCACAGTCTCCTCCAGGCTTCCCCCTTCCCCCCCCCCCAGTTTCTATCCTGCCTCCTTGGTCCTCCTCCTGTTTGACTCCCTGTCTGTCCATTACCCAGGTTCCCACGTCTTCTGTATCCCCACTCCTTGTGTCATTCAGTTTTTGAGGTGAGCTTTTCAGATCCTGCCCTCTTGTCCTGTAACTCTTTTTTGCATGGCTCTCAGCCACTGTGGGCCCAATCCTATCCAACTTTCCAGCGCCGATGCAGCCACACTGCAGTCCTAAGGTAAGGGAACAAATGTTCCCTGAAGTCGAGGAAGTGTCCATGACTGCCCCCCCACTGCAGGATGCAGCGCATCAGCACTGGGAAATTGGATAGGATTAGGCCCTATGCCTCCCAAATCGCATTTCCCTAGAGCAGCCCCCCTGCACCTCCCTCCTGTCCCCGAGTCTCTAGCAGGCCCTTCTATGTTCTATCCAGTCCCCTTTCACTTCTCTCACAACAGCTGTTTCATTGTACATGACTGGGGTCCGCTCTATATGTTCAGAAAAGGCATGGACCACTTCAGAATGCATCATGGTGGTTTATTGATGCTATTACATTTTTATCACCCCCATCTTCCAAAGATCTCTAGGCAGTGTACGTGCCCTCCACTTTAAAAAACAACGTTGCATTAGAAAAGTATAAATCTGTAAACACACAAATGACCATTTAGATTGAATGAATAACCAGTGCAAACAAAACCTCCTGCCAATGCATATTAGATCATGTTTACCAGTTCAGATTACAGTTTGATAAATTCAAATAATTTTTGGATAAGTTATAATGGGAGTCCACAATTGATTCAAATTTAAAACTTTTGAAACTGACCTCTGGCATGGCGATATCTTAGGCCCCAGTTAGATTATGCACTGCATCATATGGTGGAGGGGTAACCCAAAGGCAAATTATTTTTACTTACCTCTGCATAAGTCCTGGAGCTGCCTATGGGTCACCTCAGACACACGCCACTTATTTTGATGGTGTATGTCCAAGGAGGGAAAAGTGGTGGTGAGATTCTTTGAAAGAGGATATAAGATCCATGGTGCGCCATAGCTGCCAGATCCACCCCTCTCTGCTCCCTGGCTCCTCCCACGGAATGCCCTGGTCCTCCCCCTCCCTGCCCACAGCTCACCCCCACTGCTGACTTACCAGCGTCAGGGGTTCCAGGAAGGCAGATGCTGTGCGGCCATCACCACTCGCCATTTCCAGCAGCGGCATAGCAGCACGCTATAGAGCATCTCATTTTTGCAACGCTGTAAGTCAGGCTGCACTGCCGGAACACGAGTTTCTGCAGTGTAGCCCGATGAAAGGTTTGGGCTGTTTATGAATTGTGTACATGTGACATTCCCCCCCCCCCATGTCCTGTGAATCTTCCTCTGCATATGTTTTTTTAAAAAATTAGAGACCAGAGGTCCAGTCTCAGATCTCAAATGTCTACTTTGCCCCAGATGTTCAACAAAGCCCCATCCTAACCCCCTCTCCCGCATCATTCAGCAGATGTGCTGAAAGACAAGCAACATGTTAACGTGAGCCAAGATTTTTGAGTAAGAGGAGAAGTCCCCAAGTAAAAGAATCAAAGTTATTGCTAATTTGTGCTTTAACAAAATGTGTACAGAGAGAAATGAATATGAATAATCTGTCAAGTGCATTTGCTTGAAAAATGGGGAATATCAAAAGATAATGAAACCTCTGCACTTATCTTCCATGCCTAGATGCTAATTCATCATGTCAAATTAGCTCGGATATTGCCACAAGATGTTGCACATTATTCTTCTGAATCCAGATAACCGATATTTTTAATGTAATCTGTGTTAAGCATCCTGTGCATTTTGAAGGCTTGTTCTTTTAAATGAAAGGTAGCATGCTCGGAAGCCGGTACTGAAGAGGCATTTCTTGCTGCCGTTCTGCTTTGATGTCAACCTGAGCAGAAAAGGGGAGGGGAACTAATGAGAGATGAAGGTGCTAATCCATCAAAAGTTAGTGGTGGCTTTTAGAGTTTAGCATTTGAGACTGCTTTCTAGTACAGTAATTCTCTTAATAGTTCATTCTCACAATGTTGTGTGATGTGAGGCAATATGTGCCCATTTTATAGCTGGGGAACTGAGATGGGCAGCCCAATCCTTTTCGGCTGCCCCTCTGGTGGAACTAGTGTTTGTTCAGGCATGGGAAAAGAAACTGTCCGAACACTTAAGAAATGTCACTTTTTCTTAGTCAAAATTGGACTTCACACAGAATCCATCTGCTCCATTATCTGAACAGAACTCTCTAAAACAGGACTGGCCCAAGACCACCTGGCCCCTGAGGGGGTGTGGCAAGTGCTGCCCCCACCCTTACCTGGGGGAACATGCCAGCCTCTACTCCTCCCACTCCCTGGATCAGAAAAGCAGCAGAGCAATGGAGCAGAAGAGGAAGTATGCAGAAGACGACAAGATTTCCTGGGCCAGGGATGGCCAAACTTTCAACCTGAATGCTCCTAGCCCTTTAATGGTTGTCTAGGTGAGGGCATTTCAGCAGGTGCAGCTGCTTTAGCAGCACCATCAGCACTGGCAGCTGCCAAGATTCTGCCTTCTACACAACTCTTAAGAACGCAGAGGCCCTAATGGTGGAAGGTTGGCCACCCCTGCTCTAGGCTACCACTCTCCTCTCCACCACACTTCCAGGAGTGGAGATAAGCTGGCAGACTAAGGTGGGCAGCCCCTACCATTTATGCTGCCCTTGAGGCATCAGTCAGATTCATGGAAGGGCCAGCCCTGCTCCACATTCAGATTTTGCTTGGGGTGAAAGTTCTTTGGCAGCCCAGAACCGTAAGAGTGCTGGTCACAGAAGGGACATTCCCTCCTCTCTCACCCCCCCCCGCACATTCAGGGAATGCATAAGGTCAAAATGGGACCCTGCATTACAGTTCACGACCCCGCTGTCGAAGCATGCACTGACAAAACGCCCTGCTGTCCAACCCATGGGAGGCAGGGGGCATGGTCCGCACACCATTTCCCGAACATGGGGGCTGTGAGCAAGTGAACAGAAGGAACTACAGCAACTACCGCCTGCAAGCTTAGCAACATTGGTTTTAACAGATTGTGAGCCTCTTTGGAACCGTCTTTGGTTTCCTTTGCTGTGTAAGCCGCGTTGAGAACTCTTTGTTGAAAAGTGGTATGTAAATATCCTAGATAATAATACGTATAGTAAACACGTTTTTTCCTGTTCTGGAGTGAGCAGTTCAAATGGAAAAGATTGCTTTTAGGTATTTAATTGTGACATTCCCTGTAGAAAAGCCAACGCAGCAGACATCAGCTTGGCATTGAAATAGTTCCTACACCTGTTGGTTTCTGCCCCTTGCATCATGCTTTTTTCCCCGGCGTGATGCCGCCTTCCCTCTTCTCTCCTCTTCACTAATCCAACGGATGAAGTGGCAGCTCGGCCCCAATCAGCACAGCACGGCCTGATCCTTCTGGTAATGGTTGGTGATTCAGGCCTCAACGGTTGTGTTCCAGGTAGGACTGCACGTGTCAGGCAGTTTAACCAGTGGATCGATCAACTTAAAGCTGTACGCAGCTGAGCATTTGTGGCCTATTTTAATGCGAGGAAGGGTGGTCATGAAGAAGAATGGGAGAAGAGAGGGGGTACGCCTGAACATTTGCCGCTGTCTCGTGCCAAGTCAGAGTGTTGGGCCAGGTTGCCCAGGACTGTTGACTCGAGCTGCTGGTTGCTCTCCATGGACTCAAGCAGAAAGTCCAACTTTCCCAGCCCTACTTCTAAGATCCTGAGATACCAGAGCTTGAACCTGGGACCTTCTCTTTACATATAACATTTTCCTCTACCACTGAGCTATGGTCCTACATCTGGAGGGTTTAGAAACCTCCTTCCACCCAAACTGCACCCCATCCCACTCTGTCTTAGCCCTCAACCCAAGAAATTTCACAGACCTTTTGCGTTTCTGTGATATTTCTCATCTGAACACACTTTCCTATGCCTTTCTTTTTTTTTCTCTCTCTCTTGGCCCTAGGGTTGATTTTAATAGCATTTGGTTTTAATATATATCTCATTATTTGTCTGTTATTCCTCTGTACGAAACTCCCCTTCCTCTGATACTCTGCTCTTGGCTGGAAGGCAGGCAGGCAAGCGACTGCTTGGATGAAAAGCACCAGCAGTTCTGAGTGACTCACTCCGTCCATGTCCTTGTTCCCTCGCAGTCTGCCGGCTCAGGCGCGGAGCAAGCGGCATGTTGCTGAATGCAAATTTTTAGCCTGGCTTTGAAGCTCACCTCTATTGCCAGAATTCTGTGTTAACCACCTAACAGTTAGATTATTTAGCTTTTCGTTACCAAATAAAGCAGAAGAAGCAGATCAAGAAATGCACTGCTTGCGGTGTCAAAGGGGGGGGGAGCATGAAAAAGGGAGTGTTCTGTAAAGTTAGGGAATGACAAATGTAGAGGGCTTTGTCTCCCCTTGGTAATGTAATCTGCCATTTAATTCCTCTGCCACATAAATTATGAGTTACCCTGTGGGAGTCATGCCAATAGGTAATTGTTGCATTTACCCTCCCAGTTGGTAATTTCCTAACTAGGGGCACAATCCTGCCTGAGGAAAGGCCAGCAGAGCATGCGCTCCACCGGCCTAAGATGTCGCAAAAGTCCTGTATGTAAAGCACTTTAGTGGCACCTCAGACGTAAGCGACGCCAGCATCGAGGCCGGCACCACTCACACCGCTGCCCTCTGAACCCCGCGCCGCCGGACACAGTTAAGTCCAGTGTTGGGTGGTGGGAGGTCGTGGAGTGGGTGGGCCTGGGTGGCGGGGGAGGGGGCAATTGGCCATCCATGCCAGAGAGGGGTGTGTGATATAGGTGCCGCGCTGCGCCAATATCCCAAACCTCTTCTTCCCGGGCCTGGCTGGCCTTACTCGGTCTCCCTGGTTGTGTGCCAGCTAAATAGCTGGCGTGCCTCCGAGGAGGTCTGTCGGGGCCGCCAGGGCTTACAGGAATCGGGGCAGGCAGGGGTCAGTATCAGCGGGGAGGGAGGGCTCTGCTGAAATCCTAACCCGTTTTGTCCCTGATATGCCCCCTTCATTCTCCCTAAATAACTGGCACAAGTTCGAGTAGACCCATTGGGTAAGTAAAACGTTTGGAGGAGGGTGAGTAAAATGTTTCCCCTCCACCCCCACCTGTCTCCGGCTGGCCGCAGGATGCAGTGGGGCCAGTGCCACAGGCAACATTTAATATAGATTACAGATTACTGGATTACTCAAATTTACTTTGCAGTAACTAGGCCAGCGGGTGGCGCAGTGGGTTAAACCGCTGAACCATGGGCTGTCGATCGAAAGGTCGGCAGTTCGAACCCGGACAGGGTGAGCTCTCGTTGCTTGGCCAGCTCCTGCCAACCTAGCAGTTCCAAAGCATGTTAATGTGAGTAGATAAATAGGTACCACTTGCGGGAAGGTAAACAGCGCTCCGTGTTCCAGCCGCATGCTATGCTCTGCGGCAAGGAGAGTCATGCCGGCCACATGACCACCGAGGCGTCTTCGGACAACGCTGGCTCTTCGGCTTTGAAATGGGGATGAGCACCACACCCTAGAGTCAGACACGACTGGACTTAATTGTCAGGGGTCACCTTTACCTTTACCTAATGTGCAGCAAAGACCGAGGGCCACTGTTCAGCCTCTGTCACGGTTCATAGGATGGAAAGCCTGAGAGTAAGGGGCAAATGATGAGGCAAAAGGGACAGGCCAGCAGCTTAGACCGCTTCGTATCCCCTTCTTCTTCCCGCCACTCAGTAATGGCGTTTGACTGTGCCTTCCTTCCCTGGGCGTGTCCAGCCCAGCCACAGTCTCATTGTTTGTTGATTGTTTATATCGTACAAAGCTTTGACCTCATAATGGGAGAAAAGTGGCAGAGCCATACCTAGAGAAGTAAATAAGTCAACATGATTTTGTATCACTGGGTGCTCGTATCCACTGTCTAGTTTGTTCTGCGTCTGCTGGTGATGAGATGCGTTTCCGCTCTCTCCCTTTCTTGACAGAGCAGTCAAAACACTTGTTGGTGATGACGACTGTGTGAGTCTCCCAGGCCCTGGAGGCTTTGCCACATTAAGGGGCTTTAAGACAACCAACAGCCCCAGTGATGGTTCCTTAGGGAATGACAAGTGTAATTTGCAAGTTGGGTGTCACAATTCTAATATCTGTTTTCCAAAAGGCATCAATTAATTCTTCTTTCCTTCCCACCCACCACTTCTTGTTTCTCAGCTGTTTGGTGGGTGTTCTTGAAAGAATGTAAGTGGCACGCTCAGAAGAGCTAATTTTTTTTTTTAATCATCAAGCTCTTTCTCCATCAACACTAACAGATCGCATTCTCCGCTCTACTAGCTGTCACTTTTAACAGTTAATAAATGTGAAATTCAAAGGACAGTCTCCAGTTAAGAGCAAAGGCTGGGAGTGTATCAGTTTGGTGTGTGCTTTTTTTTTTTTTTTAAGACAGCAGTCGAAAAAGGGTGCTGAGAGACTGTTTGGGTACTTGTATATAATCGTTGTTAAAAGAATAGCCTGCTTCATTAGATACAGTTCATGAAGTGGGTTGAGAAAGTGCTGCATATGTTGCGGTCAATGGCAAGCGTACCTTCTTACCGGAAGGCATCCAGTGTACCTTCTTACCGGAACAGCATAGTGAACAGCATAAGCAAAGAATGTTGTGCATTGTATGGGCAATATATGCACCAAGGATGCTCACTGCTGGCGCCTGGTTGTTGGCGGCCCTGGGGCTCCCCAAGCTTATCATCAGTGGGTGGTGACAGTGGCAGCCAACGCTTGCTAACCTCTCCATTGGCGAATGAGAGAAGGAAATCTTTGCAACAACCGACCGGGACTGCAAGGTTCAGGAAGTTCATCCAGCTGGTGGGCCCACTGATGGGCTGACCCCTGGCATTGACCCTGAGAACACTGATGGCAGATGATGGTATCCATCACCTTTGTGGATATGGATGAGATCTTGACTGATATTGGTTAATTGTATTAGTTCAGTTTGCCAGTAGGTAGACAGAAGTGACAGGCCAGCGGGTGGCGCAGCGGGTTAAACCGCTGAACCATAAGCTGTCGATCGAAAGGTCAGCAGTTCGATTCCCGCGACGGGGTGAGCTCTCATTGCTTGGCCAGCTCCTGCCAACCTAGCAGTTAAGCATGTTAATGCAAGTAGATAAATAGGTACCGCTTGCGGGAAGGTAAACAGCGCTCCGTGTTCCAGCTGCAAGCTACGCGCTGCGGCAAGGAGAGTCATGCCGGCCACATGACCACGGAGGCGTCTTTGGACAATGCTGGCTCTTCAGCTTTGAAATGGAGATGAGCACCACACCCTAGAGTCGGACACAACTGGACTTAATTGTCAGGGGATACCTTTACCTTTTTTAGACAGAGGTGACACTTTGCAGAAACTTAGCAAGGGAGTGTAGCTTTTTCTGGCATGGAGATGCAGTGAGTGATAGGCAAAGCTTTGTCTGCTGAATTTCTGCCTGCCAAGTTGCTGCTAAAGGGATAAGATCCTTGCAAAAAAAAAAAAAAAGAACAACATTGAAGAGGGGTTGCGCTGTTTGTTGGTTTTGCTGCTACAGGCTCTGGGTGTGTTCAGATGTGATGCCAAACTCTGGTGTTAGGAGCATCAACAACAGGGCTCTCATACAGTAGCTTACAATAATGCATTGCAACCCAGCCCATAGACTTGAATGTAACATTCAGGTTCACAATGTTCATATTGTGTATGGCGAAGAGGGCACCCTGGAACCTAACCCGATAGGTTCAATGATTCAGTATCCGGCTAATTCATTATCCACTAGGTTTTTCAGGAACGTAACCCTAGTGGATAATGAGAACTGAATACTGGGTGGCTGGATGCTAGTAGCTTTCAGATGGAGGGCAGTCTGATTTGACAGTCTTGACTTACAAGGTTCATCATTGTACAGACTGCATGTGCATATTTTAGTTGGACTGATATTCTGCTTGATACTGAAGCTCATGGCCAGTCCATCCACAGGGATGTGGATCACGTCTCTGACTCCAAGTCTCAAGTCAAGTCCCAAGTCTCTACCCCCAAGTCCCGAGTCTTTGGTCGCAAGTTGCGAGTCCCTATCTATTTAATGGGGAAAATGCGTTTCAACCTGAATAGAATTCGACTTGTCGTAAAAGGCTCCAAGTCTCGAGTCAAGTCTTTCGAGTCTTTTACAATTGCCAAGTCAAGTCCGAGTTGAGTCATTGACGCGACTTGAGTCCGACTCGAGTCTGAGTCAATAGAGTCTACATCACTGCCCATCCGTGAGACCAACTGAAGCAGTCACCTCAGGCAGCAGATGGGTGGGCTCATCTCTGTCCATCTCTGTCCACCTGTCCATCTCCACTACCCTCCTTCTCCTTCTACTCCCTGGATTGGAAAAGGAAAGTGGGGACAGAGAGGAAGAGGAAATGTGGCTGGGGGGGGGAGTGCTGAGCTAGAACACTGGAGAGTGTGAGGATCGGAGTAAGGGTGGCAGCAGCCATTTGGCATGCCGCCTCAAGTAGAAGGGCTTGGGCTGACCCTGCTGAAGGCTCTGTACAACTAGCAGCAATTACACGGTATGCTTGAGTCCATGTCATTTAAAGACTTCACCAAAAGCAAAAACAAAAACAGAGCTTTCATCAGTGAGGAGAGAAAGGGAGAGGTGCTAATCGATGGGGCTGCAGCTCAGTAGCAGTCTTTGGAATCTCTAGTTAGGAGTAGGAAATCCCCCTCTCTGAATCCCTGGAGCATCCCTACGAGGCAGGAATGACCATCCTAGATGGACCAATGGAATGGTTCAGTATCAGACAGTTTCATGCATCCAGGAGAACAGGAAGAAAAGCAGAATTTTAAAATACCAAACAGCAACCAACTACTTCCGTAAATAGAGAAAATAGGAATTCCTTACCTGGGAATCTCCTCTTCTGGGAGGAGGAAGGAGGGCATTCGAGACCTGTGGGTATGCCCCTCCCACTCCGAGAGACAGGATCGGATTGGCTTTGAAGACTCCTAGTGGGAGGGCATTCCCCTTGCTTCCCCAGTCCGGAACTGAAGAGCTGCAGGAAAACACACTTCCACAAAAGAAACTCCCCCCCCCGCGGCACCGCCAACATGTGTGCCGTCTCAGGGCGAAGGAACACAAACGTTAACAACAAACACCTGCCCTAGTGGGCAGCCAAACTGAGCACAGAAAAACCAGAAAAACAGAGGGTCACAGGAGAGGAAGACTATCCAATGCTGAAAAAACAGTTCAGTAGCCGCCGCGCCAGACTAGTGGCGGGGCGAATGCCCTCCTTCCTCCTCCCAGAAGAGGAGATTCCCAGGTAAGGAATTCCTATTTTCTCTGGAGGGAGGAAGGAGGGCATTCGAGACCTGTGGGACGTGACAGAGCAGTACCGGAAACAAGAGGGCGGGTCAGAAGCGGCGGCGTTACTGTGCCACCACCCTCTGAAGCACCCTCCTGCCAAAAGCGGCATCTGCCGACCCTGCCAGGTCCACCCGATAGTGCCTCACAAAAGTATGGAGTGAAGACCAGGTGGCTGCACGACAGATCTCGGCCACTGAGCTTGCCCCTTCGAAGACGGCCGAGGTGGCCGCCCCCCGAATGGAATGGGCAGTAATACCCTCTGGGGGGGTAGATCCCGCTGACTGATAAGCTAGAACTATAGCGGCCTTAAGCCACCGTGCTATAGTGGAGGCAGAAGCCCTCTTCCCTTGGTTCGGCCCCCTGTGACTTACAAACAAGGACTCCGTTTGCCTAAAGTCCTTGGTTCTTTCCATATAAAACCGGAGGGCCCTCCGAACATCCAGGGTATGCCACAGCTTTTCCCTGGAATGGACTGGGTTTGGGCAGAAAGATGGTAATACTAGTTCCTGGGCCCTGTGAAAAACAGAGTTCACCTTTGGTATAAAAGCGGGGTCTGGCCTAAGCACTACCCGATCTTTATGGAACACACACAGGCCCGAATTAATGGACAGGGCTCCCAGCTCCGATACTCTACGGGCAGAGGTAATGGCCACCAGAAACACCACTTTCAGCGTGAGCTCACGGAGAGGGACTGTGGCTAGGGGTTCAAACGGCCGACCCACCAGGGCCCCCAGCACCTTGTTCAAATCCCACGTTGGGGTCCTATGAATCGGAGGAGGATTAATGAGCTGGACCCCTCGTAAGAACCTCTTAACATGCGGGTGGGTGGAGACCTGTTGCCCCAACCCCGCACCCAGAGTGCTATTGAGCGCAGCCACCTGCCTCCGGAGGGTATTGGTGCTGAGCCCAATATCCAGGCCATCCTGTAAAAAGTCCAGAATGTGCCGCACCTTAGGTTTGGTGGCCTCCACCTTCTGTTTCTTACACCAAGACCGGAACCTTTTCCACGTGGTGCCATAGGAGCGCTTCGTGGAATCCCTACGAGATGCCAGGAGTGTCCCTATCACCCGCTCTGAGTACCCGCGTTGGCGGAGCGCCCCCCGCTCAACCTCCACGCCGTCAGCTGGAATAGAGTCGGTTGAGGATGCCGAATGGGCCCCTGCATGAGCAGGTCCTCCCGGATCGGAAGTGGAAGGGGCGCCCTGCAAGAGAGGCGTACCAGGTCCGGAAACCACGGTCTGCGTGGCCACCTGGGAGCTATGAGAACGACCTCAGCTTGCAGGACCTTGATCCTGCGTATTACTGACTGGAGGATTGCCACTGGGGGAAAAGCATAGAGCAGACCTGGGGGCCACGGACCCTGTAAGGCGTCCACGCCTTCCGCGCCCTCCTCCGGGATTCTTGAGAAGAACCGCCTTGTCTGGGCGTTTGCCCTGGATGCAAACAGATCTACCCTTGGTCTGCCTAGATGTTGGGTTACCCAGTGAAAAGTCTGTGGGTGAAGGCGCCACTCGGCCTCCCTGAGACGCCTCCTGCTCAGCCAGTCTGCAGTTACATTCAGATCCCCGGCAAGATGTTCTGCCCTGAGGGACGCCAGGTATTTCTCTGCCCAAACCATGAGACGAGCCGCCTCCCGGCCCAACCTGGATGAGCGAGAGCCCCCTTGCCGGTTGACATAGGCCTTTGCAGTAGTATTGTCGGTCTTTATGAGCAAGTGACATCCCTGAACCTTGTAGAGAAACTGGCGGAGGGCCAACCTGATCGCTCGAAGCTCCAAAAAATTGATGCTGCGCGTGGCCTCCTTCGTCGACCACGTGCCTTGTGCCACAGCTCCCTGGGTGAAAGCCCCCCAGCCCAGGAGACTGGCGTCTGTGGTCACCACTAGACGGTCTGGGGACCGAAGACTCACACCCTGGGAGAGGCGTCCTGCGTGGGTCCACCAACATAGGGAGTCCCTGATCTCCCGCGTCACCTGTAGCTGCAGATGTACTGTCTTCTCGATCTGCCGTTGGTATGGTCTCAGGATGCGCTGCAAGGGGCGCATCCTGGCCCTTGCCCAGTCGACCACATCTTGGCATGATACCATCAGCCCCTGGATGGAGGCCAGGAACATCAGGTCCACCCGAGATGAAGTCAGGACTTGTTGGATGGCCGAAGAAAGTTTTTGTCGGCGCTCCGGGGACAGAGCAATCCGGAAGGCCACTGTGTCTACCAGAATCCCCAGGTGTTCCAATACCTGGGCAGGCACCAGGGCGCTCTTTTGAAAATTGACCACAAAACCCAGGTTCTGGAGACACTCGATAGTCTGTGCCACTTCCTGCGCTGCCTGGGCACTGGACGCGGACTTGATTAAAATGTCGTCCAGGTATGGGAAGAGTGCCACTCCCCGTTGACGGAGGTGGGCTACTGGCGCTATTAACAACTTGGTGAACACACGGGGGGCGGAGCTTAGCCCGAAGGGTAGAGCGCGGTACTGGAGATGCAAGTTCCCGTAACAGAACCTCAGAAAACGGCGGTGGCGAGGAAGGATGGGGACGTGGAGGTAAGCCTCTGAGAGATCTATTGATGTCAAATAATCGTCCTGGTCCAGGGCTGCCATGATAGTCCTCCACGTCTCCATCTTGAATTTTTTCTTCAATAGAAAACGATTTAGCCATTTTAGGTCCAGAATTGCTCGCCACTCGCCGTTCTTCTTCGGCACCAGGAACAGCACAGAATAGACCCCCGTCCCTCTCTGGGAGCGGGGAACTACCTCCACTGCCCTTATATCCAAGAGATGTTGTATCGCTTGCATTTTCAGTGCATGTTTCGCCCTGTCCCTGGACACCGGCACTCTCCAATGTCTGTCCCGAGGATGCCTGGCAAACTCCAGGGAGTAGCCCCGTGTCACGGTCTGTAGCACCCATGCATCGTTGGTGACTCGACCCCATTGCTTGGCGAATTCTAGGAGTCGCCCTCCGATACTTACGGAGCAATCGAGAGACCTGGCGTCAGGCTCTGCGATGCTCCTTTTGGGGCTTGGTGTTTGTGGAAGGCGCCCCCCCTTGTGGCCGCCCTCTAGGGAAGACCCTGGTCCTGTTCCATCTGCCCTTTGGTCTGTTATCGCCATGTCTGGGATTGCCTCGAAAGGAGCTATTCTGACCTGGTTTGGACTTGGTAAACTCCTTTTTCCCCGAGGGAAGAACCTTTCTTTTCTCTTTATTCTCCACTAAGAGTGGCTCTAATGCCTGGCCAAAAAGTTTGGCGCCCTGAAAAGGCACTCCGACCAACCTGGTTTGGGACGCCAAATCCCCTTCCCAGTTCCTCAGCCACAAGTTTCGCCTTGCCGCCACATTGGAAGCTAGGGACCTGGCACAGAACTGCACCGAATCTAAAGATGCATCTGCAGAGTACGCGGCGGCCAAAGCGATCTTCTTGAGAGTAGACTTAGCCCTCTTGGATAGACCCTTCTCAGATGCAACGAGCTCGTCCGCCCAAGAGATCGAGGCTCGGGCCATAAGGGAATTCGCGGAAGCGGCTCTCAAGGCATGGGTGGTAGCTTCAAAACCCCGTTTGAGGGACGCCTCCACCCTCTTATCTAATGGGTCTTTCGGACCGCCTTCCCCCTCCGTGGGCAACACCGCAGCCGTAGAGAGGGCCGCGATGGGCGGGTCGACAGCGGGCACCTTCAGCAGGGACATAACGTTCTCTGGCAAAGAGTAGAGTTTGTTTACAAGCCTAGTTGAAAGTTTGGGATGGATGGGATTTTCCCATTCTGTATCAAGCACTCTCTGAAAAGCGGCCGGAAAAGGAACCGTGGATGGTTTGGAGGGCCCTTGGGGAAGTAATTTAGAGGAAAAAACCTTATCTGACCCCTTATCTGGCGCCTGTTCGGGCTCAGGCACCAGGTTCAGGGTACCGGTCACCTTCTCCAGCATCCTGTTGAAGAGCTCTGCTGGAAAAAGTCTGTTCAAATGCTGTTCCCTAGACTCCTCATCCCCTGAAAGTTCCCCCTCCTCCCTGCTAGAGGCTGACGAAAGAGAGGCCTCAGAGCAAGAAGAATGGCTAAGGGAAGGCTCCCTCCTCTCCCTGCGGGAGTGCTTCCTGTGCCTACGGCCCTTTGAACGTTTGTGAGACTTTTTTCTTGAACGTTTGTGGGTGGCCTGTATATAATCCTCAGAGGAGGACCTCCTAGACCTTCCCGTGGCCGGGCTGGGAGACCTGCGTCTCTTGTCCCCCGCCTTATGTTGCCTAGCCTCAGAGGACGAGCTGCCCTTGGGGTCTTTGGTTTTAAGGGCCCCGGCCACAGTCGTCTTAACCAGGTCCAGAATTCTAGCCTCCAATGCTGGGTCGAGCGCCCCTTTGGATTGCGAAGATTCTCCCTCCCCTGGGACAGCTGCGGCCTCCCTCTGTGCCCTCGGACGCTCCGCCATGAAGGGAGGGTGAGGGAGCACTTGCCTGAGTCGGGAGGACCGTCAACGAATCCACGCGGCTGCGCCTCACTAAGACAGGCGTCCCGCTGGTCAGAGCTAGCACTATCGACACCCGCTCTTCGTGTGTCCTCCTGAGGTTGCCCGCTGGTGTGAGGGGATGACGGTAGCCTCTAGGGAGGCCCTCGTTCCGCCCCGGCGCGCTGCGAGAGGCTGTTGACCTGTGGAGCCTCCAAAGGAAAAAGCGCGCGAAAGACGCGGTAGCGGGCTTTGAAGATTTAAAAGCCTCGTCTCCGCGGCGCCTGGCCTTGCCGGCTAACGAGCCGCTCCGTGAGGAGAAACCAGGGGGGAGGGGCCGCCCCCAAGCCTCCAACTGCCCAAAGAACAAGGGTTGGATGGGAGGGGGGGGGGAACAGGCAAAGCGGGGAAAAACAACACAGAATGACGAAGATCTGTACAAAAACGGACGAACAAGAAGAAGAAAAAGGGAGGAGTCTTGAAGCTGAGGTAAAAAGCTAACCGCAGCAAAGAACACTATATCCGACCTTTCCTCTGGAGAGACAGGATCGGACTGGGGAAGCAAGGGGAATGCCCTCCCACTAGGAGTCTTCAAAGCCAATCCGATCCTGTCTCTCGGAGTGGGAGGGGCATACCCACAGGTCTCGAATGCCCTCCTTCCTCCCTCCAGAGAACAATCTGTTCCTCTGACTATGTTGTTGTTGTTCAGTCGTTAAGTCGTGTCCGACCCTTCGTGATCCCATGAACCATATCCCGCCAGGCCTTCCTGTCCTCCACTATCTTCCTGAGTTCACTCATTTTCATGTTTGTTGCATCGGTGATGCTGTCTAAACATCTCATCCTTGGCCTTCCCCTTCTCCTTTTGCCTTCAATCTTTCCCAGCATCAGAGTCTTCTCCAGAGAGTCCTCTCTTCGCATTAGGTGGCCAAAATATTTGAGTTTCAGCCTTAGTACCTGTCCTTCCAGGTAACAGTCAGGGTTGATTTCATTTAGAATTGACTGATTTGATCTCCTAGCAGTCCAAGGGACTCTCAGGAGTCTTCTCCAGCACCACAGTTCAAAAGCATCTATTCTTCGGCGCTCAGCCTTCCTTATGGTCCAACTCTCGCAACCATATAGTCCTCTGACTATAAGGAAGGGGAACAGCAGACAAGGCAACTGATCCAGGAGCACTCGTGTATGGATCCCACCCTCCATCCTTCTCTTGGTTCTCTCTCATCATCCGATTGGTTTATTGTGGCAACTGATGGGGAAAGGGTGTTTCTGCTGACGTAGCCATGGTGTATTGTTGTTGATGTCTTTGCCTACTTCTGTGTACCGAAGGGCTAAGTAATCACAAGAGGTGTTTGGAAACATGCCCACAGACATACCACAGACCTACGAGTTTGAATTTTCTTTGTATCTGTACCTGGGATAATGCATTTCAGCCATCTTCTCTACATTACAGTGAATGCCGGAATGTTGTGTGGGTCAATATATTGTGACATCTGAATATCCTATCTCTAAGTCTAGACAAATGAATGAATACCAGAGAAGCAGAGAAACACTAGTGAATGTGATGGTCAACATTCACCTGTGTATGTCTGGAAAATATATACCTAGTTTCAAGCATTCACATTATTCACTCGGGAACATCAGCATTCACATGTGAATGTCTACATTTGTCACATTTTGGACATTCACTCTAATGTAAACGTTCAACACATGGTTTCGCCAGTCCCCCTTGGAAGGTGACCCAAAGGGTTGGAAGGTGATACAAAGAATTCCACCACTTGCATGGCCACAGAGATTTCCATGTCACAAATGGTGCTTAAATATTGCATTGTGTATAAGTATGTCTGGCATCTAAATCATTAAGAGCGAATCGTATCCAATTTTCCTGTGCCAATGCCACCGCGATGCAGTCTCAGGGTAAGGGAGTGCTTGTTCCCTTACCTTGAGGAGGCCACTGTGTCTTGCCCCCCCCCACAGAATGCATTGCAGTGCTGGAAAGTTGGATAGGATTGGGCCCTTAGTTAAATGCTCTTTTGAAACATTATATTAAGGTCTCAAGTTTCAGTGTCAAAAATCAAATGTGTAAGCGCATTTTCCTGTGATGCACAGCACAGCTGTATCAATGTTGCTTACAAAAAATCCTTCTTAGTAATGTCCCAGTTTCCTTTCACTGTTCCTAACTAAGTTGCTTATCTGCATTACTGCTCAAAAACTGGCTTTCTACACAGCCAACAATTTATGAATCTGGTGTCATTTTCAAGTTGCTTGCAACCTTTCAAGGGCCTCACTGCTAACAAGAGCAATACCTTTAAATCTCTTCCACAGAAGGATTTCAAACCGGGGGCTTATTGGATTTTATTATTTAAAAAACTTCTGCTTTCTGCTCCAGTCACATTAAAATTTGCAAATACTGGCAAAGCTTAATACTGTGGAGCAAACATGAGCGAGAGGCGCATAACAGAGAAATATTACACGGGCTAATCTTTTTCTTTTCGCTCTCATCCACTTCAGTTTGTCTCCTTTGATCTATCATCTGTTTGGGACTTTTCACACAACAGTCTCATCTCATGACTGCTGTAGGCAAAAAAGTCAGCTAAGGCTGGCTTCCATCTGTGTGATTCCACAGCACCGTCTGAGCAGGATGTAGTCTAGATTGGTTGTTGATGTACTGCCACAAATTGTTCCATTGGCACATCAAAAGTCCATATAGGCAAAATCCTGCATGTGCTAAAGGAGACTCGGGTTCAGTTCTCAGCCACGAAACCTCACGCACCACCATGAGAGCCTTATACACCACCATGCACGGGATAGAAATCACGACCATATCCTCACAGTGCACTTTTTGCCCTTCTATGCACTGTTCAAAACTGAACTGAATTTAGATGCACAAAGTTTGGCTGGTCATTTCTAAAACAGATGTCTGTTCAGGCACAGCTAGAGCAATGCATGGAGATCAAAAGTATAAATTTCTGAACAGTGGCTACGCCCCTGCAATGCGGCCCCACCCCCGCGGGTGATGTCACGCGCAGCCACAGAACACCACCCCCCTGCGCCCCGTTTTCGGCTCATTTCAGAGGGAGGCGGGAGGGCCCAATCGCAGCCGAAACAGCCGCGAACACGTAAGTGCCGGCCCTCCCGATCCCGCCCCTTCAGGGGTGCGCGCATTACCCGCTTGCGTGAGCGCGTCACCCGCTTGCACGCGTCACCCCCCCCCGGCGACCCGCCCTCCCCGCCGCGGGCCAGTGACGCTCCTGCTTCTGAATCATCCATAAATGTCAACCTATAAGACAACAAAGAAATTGCAGTGGAAGAAATCACAGTGAAATCTCTTTTTGAACATTTCAGTGACACAGCCATGCTTCACTAGCACATCCCCGTTTTTCAGTGTCGGCTGGCATTTTACTCCCACCGTGCAAGGACTAGCCAAATAGCAAGGATTTGCTCTGGCCAGCAGACCCTCTCCAAGGCAGGCCTCAGGCAAAGCAGCACCTCCTTCCGTGTACAGATCCAGGTCTGGAGTGTACAAAGGTGTCATGGGGGGGCGTTGGGCCCCAGGGTGGCGGGGTGCCACGCGGTGGGGGGGTGTATACTTGCCTCCGGTCTTGCTGCTGTGGCCCCCCCCTCCGCCGCTCTTTCCGTTGGCTTTGGCAGCCACTGGCCATGAGTTCGGCCCTCCCACCCAGCCAGGAGCTGTGTGGCTCCAAAATGGGCCGAAGAGCAGCGTGTGTGTGTTTCGCGCTGCCGCTGCCAAAATTCAGCGGCAGTGCACGAAAATGATGTCACGCCCCCCCTGGGGGAGGGATGTTTGGCGTCACATGAGGGGTGTCATGTTGGGGGACCCCCGCAGGGGGTGTAGGAACGCCTGGGAGAGTGTGCATTCAGCTGCTGACTTCAAGCTTGTCAGAGTTGGAGCGAGGGACAGAGTTGGCAACCGGAGCCGGAAGTGTAGCAGGCAAACTGTTCTGTTGCCCAGGCAAGGACAGAAGGCCAGGCTCCAAGTATTGATCATGTTGCAGTGGTAAGTGATGAACATCCATTCCATTCTTTGGGACTCTGGGGCCTGAGTATGTTCAGTCCCAGATAGGTCACTGACCTCGGTTCTTGGGCTATTGAGGTTCTTGGTTCAAGCCCTGGAAATCCTGAGAAACCCGCAAAAAAACATACCTCTCTCCTTTGTTTCCTTCTTCTCAGAGAAGTGCTCACCACCTTCCCTTCCCTTCTGAGCAGAAACCATACTCTGTTCATGAGCACATCTAGATGGCCCCAGGCTTATTCCCCGTTGTCTCCATCAAAAGGTCTTGGTTAACCTGTTGGGGAAACACCCTGGAAAGTCTCTGCCAATCATACTTGATACCGATGGGACAGGCCATTGATCTGACTCAGTACAAGTCAGCTCTTGAAAGACCCACCCTCTCAACCTTAAAAATGGTGAATATTGAAACTCAAGGATGAGCAAATCTCAATCACTAAGATTAAAACTACATATTACTGAAGCCTAGTTTAGCCCTGTGTGTGCTTGTATGTTGATATGTTTTCAAATAAACTAGCAGGCGGTGGGGGGGGGGGAGCAATCAGGACCATGAAGTATTAACCTTTTCTCCTAATGCTGTGGTTATTATAATGATCCCCCCCAGCCCCCATCCAGGTTGCTATTTCTTCAGTGAAGGAAGCTGCCATTGACAGAAGTGGGTGGACATTACAATTTTCATAAGGATCATGGCACAAGGGGAGAAGGTTAAAAGTTCTCTTCCCTACACACCGTGGGCCCTTCCTCCCCTGCAGCTATAGGGACTTTGGTTTTCCCCGTCTTTCGAGAGGACTTGTTACAGTCCCCAAAGTTCTTTTCCAAGTCTGACCTTGGATAAATTGGTTAGAATTTCTAAAAACTCTGATCCTGAAACAACTGCAGTGCCAGAATAAAAATTACAAGATATTCTTCAACCTTGAAAATCAAGTCTCTGATGTTAACTATACTACCCACTCAGTACTTAAATAGTAGTTTCAACTTTCTATTCTGTTTTTCCCCCTCTCTAAAGAGAAAACGCAAATGAGCGCTCAGGGGTAATCTAGTCAACTGTGAACAATTGGGACATGTTAACATTTTGAAAGTCTAAGAAATGTGATGTATGCAAGCCAATGAGACAAAAATTACAGAGCTGAATGTAACAACCCGTACAGTTGTCCCTGCATATTGCTGTTTGCTAAGTTAATTAAGCGGGTATGTAAGGATTAATTAGAAAATGAATCAATCATATGTACTTATCTGGTTCCCATCAGTTTGCAATAAATGTATCTTCATATTATCCATGTGATGAAAGGATGTGTAATTATTCCCATTTAGGCCACAAGTACACAACCATTTTTGACAGTCATTATAACACTGTTAGTAAACCCTGGTATGCTGGTACTGTTAACTACTGTCAAGAAGTGTCAAGAGAGTTTACATGACCAACCACCACCACAGTTATTTAGCAGTTGGATGTGCTGATGTCGTTCATTAGAGAGCATCTCCATGTTATCCCCTCTGGCTGTGATATAAGGATCGGAGAAAGTTGCCTTATGCCGAGTCAAACCATTGGTCCATCCAGTTCAGTATTGTCTTGACTGACGGTAGCTCTCCAGGGTTTTCGAAGGGCATCTTTCCCAGCCCAAGGGTAGGTGCAAGGGATTGAACCCGGGATAGTGCACATGCCAAGCCTGTGCCCTGTCACTGAGCTCCGATCCCTTGCTCTACTGAGGCTCCTACGGCCAAATAGGTTGTGACAATTAAGTGCATTCTTGTCTAGTTTGGGACTGATTTTAAAGGAAAAATGCCAACTACAAAAGGCCTTGATCAGGACCATGGTACGAGGTAGCAAGTGTTACTTTTCTTCTGTTTGGTTTTCTTGCTGAAAATCCACGGCCCACTTCAAACCAAATTTGGACCCCAGAAGACGCCACCTGTTTCAATGGCACTTTCAGGGGTTCATCACAGATTCAATGGGGGAAGGGGGAATTCTGCATGAAATCAAATGTATTCCACAAATGTAAAGGGTTAAACACCTCCTGACTCTGTGTGATGGTTCTGATCTGAATTGGGTCCCCACATAGCTGCTATTTTTACTTTAAAATCAACACCTTAGACGCTGCATTTAACCTCCGTCTAGTTTGGCCCACCATAGAAACTATCGAGCAGTGGCAATTGTAAGGGAACTTCAGGGGGTTCCCAAAGCGGACAGAAATGTCTCCCCAACAATGCCTGCTGCTTCAGGAACTGAAGGAAACGTCAGGATGCTGAGTGACATGAAATACAGTAAAAGGGGAGACAGGTGATCTGTCACTGGGCACAAGTCACGGAAACATTCTCCTTCTGCAAGATCCATTGCCACAGGAACAGGAGCCATGCAATTAGTGGAAGGGGGCTGTTATTTGCATTTCCTGCCTCAGGCACCAAAACGTCTTGGGACAGTTCTGACACAACAGTATATTGAGTTTGAGAGACAGTCGAAACCCCAGGAAGAAATGTTAGCAAGATTGGACAGACGGTGGACTGTCAGGACTTGAAAAACAGCGGAAGGGCTAGGAGAGGTTCTGTCAAGGTGGTCGTAGCGGCAACTGTGGGCCATACTGAGGGGATAGAGCATGGCAAGTAAGAAGTCGAGCAGAGTGGTCTGGGAGATCCCTACAGAGGAGAGAACCTCTGAAATAGGAAAGGACAGTGTCACAAGACTAAGGACCGAGGGAGCTGTGGATGACAAAATGCATGACATACTGTACTTAAAAGGTAGCACATAGGTCAAGGACAACAAGAACAGAGAAAATGCCTTTCGATGAAAATTAATGAGAACCTCATTAAGAGGGTTTTTTTTTCAGATGGAGTGAAGTATCCAGTAGCCAGGGCAGTGAAGAGAATCAAGAAGAAAGTTGGGAATGAATGGATAGAAACAGTTGGTATATAGATTATATACTGAGCAGGTGCATCTCAACTTCAGCCTGAAGCTTGATTTGACATTTCTTCTTTCCCCGGAACTTCAGGGGGTGGAGGGACAGTGGCGAGAGATGTCTAAGCGGGTTCAGCAGCCTCACCAAACTACAATACCCAGGATCCTTTGGAGTCAGATAATAGTCAAGATGCCGAATTGATATAAATCCTAGAGACGCTGTGGTATTTCAAGGCGCAAGTGATTTGGAAAAGAAAGTAAATGGAATGGCAGAGGCAGGGAAAGAAAGGACCTTATCATGGATCCTTTTAAATGGAAAGAGAAACAGTGTCTGGAGGCAGCCCTGAGATGGATGAAGGAGAACAAGCTGAAACTTAACCCAGATAAAACAGAAAATTCCATTCATCTGGAGTGAGGCTGTATGCAATGTTAGATGGGGTTTCACTCTCTTGAAGATACAGCTGTACAGCTGGGGTGGCTCCTGGGCCTAGCATTGACCTTGACTACCCAAGTGACTACCCAGTGGTCAAGAGCACCATATGTCAGTTTTGGCTGATTCACCAGCTGCAGCCCTATCAGAAGAATTCAGATCTAGCCTCTGCTACCCATGCACCATTTATGTCCCAACTACTGTACTGTAATCCACAATCCAGTATAGCATTGCACTTGGCAAGTTTTTGCTTTGATCCAATGAGTCGTGACAGCTCCAAGGGTTAATGCCATCAAGTGCTTCTTTCTCTCAGGGCTTTTTGAGACGGTGTCAGGCGGGGGGCGGTGCGCCGGGCCGGGCCCACCCCCCCATGGGCATAGCTATGCCACTGAGAATTTGATATGGTGTGTGTGTGTGTGTGTGTGTGTGTGTGTGTGTGTGAGAGAGAGAGAGAGAGAGAGAGAGAGAGAGAGAGAGAATGAATGAATGAATGAATGAATGAATGAATGAATGAATGTGAGAAAAGTGGGTCCCGGTGCTAAAACGCTTGAGAACCAGTGGTCTGTATGCTTCCTTTTGCTGTTGTAGAGCCACTAGAATAGAGGCCTCTAAATCCAAGCCTTGGGCGGCTCACTTTTACTGAACACAACATGGAAAATGTTGAGCCGCCTTGGGTCCCTTCAGGGAGAAAGGTGGGATAGAAATACTGTAAATAAATAAATAAATAAGTAAATAAATAAATAAAATGTCTGGTTTCACCAGAAAATGAGCAAGAGTTTCAGGACCATTGACTTGCGGCTTCTTTGATGGCCTCATTTGCATGAGGCATTTTGCATCCTGACATAGTGTGAGCTACGGCAAAACGCGTTCCGTGACAGAAAATCAAGTTGTGTCATGAAAGCTGTGGCCCAGTTTTATCGACTAGCAAAATGCCTGTCATTGTGACAAGTGGGGGATGTGTGTTGAAGGAGAGCTTGTATATTGCAAGGATAACTGGGGGGAGGGTGTTTGATCTCGGTGTCTTCTCCCCCACCGTGGAGATCCCTGTCAATGAGAGTCATCCAGCAACTGTTGGGAATGGAAGGCAGGTTTTATGTATTAATGCTACAATATTTGTATATTGTTTTTCAGCCATAAAGTTGTCAAAGTGGCTCACAGTAATAAAACCATCCTCATAAGAGGATATTGCATTCAATATGGTAGATCTGGAATACCATGTGCTGCCAAGGGCGTCAAGCAACAGTATCTGTATTCACCTAAAAAGTGCCGGCAGCAAGGGAATTGAGGGGGTGGGGTGTTCTTTGGAGTCCTACCCCCACTCCACTAGGCATTCCTTCTTCCACTACTGTGCTGCTACTTTGATCAGACGGTATCAGTGCCTCCCAGCAGAGGCAATGGCTATGGAGGACACTGGGTGGGGACAGGGATATATAGTCTTCTCTGTATTCCTCCTGCTGGTGTCGCTGTGTTTGCAAGGTCTACAGCATTGGCTATGGGGAGCTGGAGCTTCCTCATGGTAGGCTGCCAAGATGATGGTTTACAACTCGCAGTAGCTTCCAGACTAGCAATTCTGCCAGCATGAGCCCCCTCCATGAATGGAAGAAGTGTTGCACTCATGCAAGGGATGCAAGGACCCCTTGTATGAGTGGAATGCTCCTTCCACTCAGAGAGGGAGCATCTGTTCCTGGAGGAACAACTTAGGATGATGCCCCATGTTCTGCCCTCACTACAACGCTGTCCTCCAGTGTGGAACTTTTCTGAATCTGGAATCACATTACTAACCTGCTGATCAGATCTGTGTGCTCTCTGGTACTGATGGGGTTGCACTCCCCCCAAAGGATCCAGTCTGCAGTTTGGGAATGCTCCTGGGCAACGTGTTATCCATGGCTGCAACGTGTTATCCATGGCTGCTATCCATGGCTGCTATCTTCATATTATCCATGTGATGAAAGGATGTGTAATTATTCCCATTTAGGCCACAAGTACACAACCATTTTTGACAGTCATTATAACACTGTTAGTAAACCCTGGTATGCTGGTACTGTTAACTACTGTCAAGAAGTGTCAAGAGAGTTTACATGACCAACCACCACCACAGTTATTTAGCAGTTGGATGTGCTGATGTCGTTCATTAGAGAGCATCTTGGTTGCCAGGAGTGCTTTTCACCAGCTCTACGGCCCTACTTGGAGAAGACCACGTGTGCGCGAATAGATGGATTTGAAGAATGTAGGTATATTGACGCCTAATAGAAAAAGAACCAAAGAACAAGAGTTACTAAATAAGAGATGAAGAGTCTGACATTTTTATCCCAAATGAAACAGACAGAGAGGATGGTGGGAATAAAGTTCAAAATGAGCTTTGGCTCTCTGAGCTTTTGTTAGAATAATTGCTAAGTTAATTTTATCTTTCCTGTGCTGAAGATCACTTGTCTTCTTCCTTACTGTAGACATTCATTATCCTAAGTAGTTTTGAGTGATTCTCAAAAAGCCCTGAGGGAGCTGGAGAGAAGCACTTGATGGCATTAACCCTTGGAGCTGTCACGACTCATTGGATCGAAGCAAAAACTTACCAAGTGTAATGCTATATTGGATTGCAGTGCAGATGCAACACATTCACTCTCTCCCCACTGTCCTCTGGATATGCATACATCATGTATTATTATTATTATTATTATTATTATTATTATTATTATTATTATTATTATTATGCCCTTCCTTCCTGTACATGACGGGCAGCGCAGTCCTGTCTGGGTGCCCTGCAGCATGGACTAGGTGCCTACGATGCAACCTGTGCTTGGCAGCAGCAGGCTGGAGGCCTCCTTGGAGTAAGGGGACATTCGTCCCCGTACCCTGGATAAAGCCCCAGCCAGCACTAGATGGCTACTCGGATCTGCACTAGCACTTGAGCTGGCACAGAACTGGGAAGCCCCTTGTCAGGCAAAGAGGCCTGGGAGGGAGGATAGGCTATGGCGCATCGCACCACTGCCAATTCCCCCTCCTGGGCCTGATCCGCCCCCGTTGCCGCCATCCCCGAGCCCCCACACTGCTCGGAGCTTACCTTGGCAGCTCCACAGCGCAGTCTTCTGCCTGGTGTGACTTACTCCCATGGTGCCGAAAATGTGCTTTATGGCACGTTTGAGACACCCTGGGCCGGGGCAGTGCACTCTGCACCAGCCGGGTGGAGGGCTATGATTATGCTGCTATTCTCACAACAACCTTGTGAGGTTGCTTGGAGGTGACATTTGTGGACCAGTCTTGTCTTCGGCCTTCCTTCTCCCCCTCTCACACACTCTCTCCCACCTCCTCCCCTGATTCCTTTCTTTGAGGATAATTTAGAAAGAAAGTTGGGGGGGGGAAGCATGCCATAATTTTTGGGAAGGATTTGATGGAGTGATAACATAGTCCTAAATTTTTGTTATTTAAAATTCAATTGTATGATTTTTTTTTTCCCTTCAGATTTCTACGAAATCCGATGGGGGCTGCCCAACCTTGAGAACAGCTCAAGTGTTTGCGTGCAGCAGCATCCGTGGACACCCTTACAGGGGTGGCGAACAGACAAGCTCCCCCCCGCCTGTCTGTCCGCCGCCCTCTCACCGAGCAGGGCAGCCTCCTTGTGCTGCTGGAGGAAGTAGGAAAAAAGTTGCTGCAGCTCTAAACCATGTCCTACCAAGTAGGAGAAAGGCGATTTGGAGCCCGCCCACTCCTTCCCTGCCCTTCGATGATGGCTGGATGCAGGCTTCCCGCTCTGCCCCTCTTCTGTTTGTACTGAGCATGAGCTCTATGCCTGTTCATTTCAAACAGAAGAGGCCCGGACCGAGGCGCTGCATGCAGTGATCCTTGCAAGTCAAGGGAGGGGCGATGGAAGAGCGCTGCTCATTCACCCACCAACCCCCAATAGTAGGGGTGCCTGCCCGCCAGGGGTATGCGTGAGCAGAGGTGGCAGTGGGTGGCGGATTCAGGTGGCACAGAGGCACGCGCCACCCTTGAGTCTTATTGATCTTCTCTCTCCACCCTCCTTGCATGTGAACGTTGATGAAAAATCCGTTAACAACTATTTCTCAAAAATGTGGAGGCTTTTACCTTCAGTTTCCAGACAATCTAAAGTTTTACACCAGGTTTTTATTCATACGGATTTGCTCTCACTCCCTCTCCCATGTGGTGTTAGGTGAAAACCCAGTAAAGAGCAGCAGTGTTGAAAAAAAAAAACGCTGGGTGCTGGGTGAAGAATTCTGAGCTTTAGGATTTTTCTTACGCTGTAGACGCACTGCAAAGGTGGAAGGTGTTGTCTTCTTAGCATGTGGCTGAAATGTCGATATTTCAGACTTAGAAACAGCCAGCTCTTAAGTGCCTGCAGTGAGTAACAGTTGACTCAAGGTGACCAAGCAAGAACGTAATGACAAACCAAACTGCAAGTGGGCAAACAGGCTAGTAAATAATTGCATGGGCGGACTATGTTCCCGGACTTCGATGAAAGGTTCTGGATATTTTGTTGCTTGCGTGTTTTGCTCACCATCACACCTCATTGTAGGATTTGTCATGTTATTGTACTAAAATGCAATGTATTATTGTGTTACTGTATTAAAAGGGTAGTTTTAGTATGTGTGGTGGTTGCTTGGGAGAGTGGAAATGTTTTTTGTGTGAAAGATCCACATTTTGCTAGCGCTCCCATGAGTACACGTGCTTCACTCATGAGACTATAGATGTTTTGGAGTGAAAGGGTTTAAATATATACTGCATCTCTGTAAGACACTTGCAGTGGTTTCATGTTGCATTGCTGAAATTTCACTGAAATGATGATATCGTAATATGTGTTCCTGGGGCTTGTAGCAGATTTCTCAAAATAATGGTGGATTTTGGAGCGGCTGCCTATAAATCTGATTAGGGTGTAGACATGAGAAAACCTTCCAAAATCCGGGGGGGGGGGGAGGTTGAATTTTGGTGGCAAATCTAGTTTTTTTTCTTTTTGTTGTTGGGTTTTTTTTTAATTTAACCTTGTTCAGAAAACCTGCTCAAGAAGCATCACTTACCTTGAAGAACCAGGCAATATATCTGTTGTTGCTGATTGATGAACAATCGCAGATGTGGTTTGAAAAGATTTCCATATGGCATCCCAGATGTGCCTTCGCTCCTTTGTGAAAGAATTATTGTCAGTGTTGTTGTTGGACAGTGTTAACAGTAAATATGTGTCATACGGCATGAGAAATCGCTCTTTCTACTAAGGCAGCAAATACTGGGTGTGCAGCTATCTGAACTTTGATTATCCAAATCTCTTGGATCCTTCCGTGTGCTCCTCATAAAACACACACACACACACACACACACACACACACACACACACACACACACACACACACACACACACACACACACACACCATTTTATGCATTTGTTGTTTATCTGATTAGCTGGTTGCCCAAATCTTTGCAAGTCCCCAAGGCTATGAGCCCTTTCCATTATGTCTGTCTGTCTATCTGCTGACCTACTTATGTGTGCGAGTCTAAAAACATCGCTAGAGCTTCTTTGTTGCTCACTCTTCCTTTAAAAAAAACCAGCAAATGCTGATCGTATTTGGGCATGAATATTTTAAAAGTTTGCTGCTCTCATTAGCGCAGCGGCATCTCCATAATGTATCTCTCAATATTGCCTAATTGTCTTTATGGAATCATTGTGCAGGAAACGTTCATTGCAAAACATAACACACACAAAATGCCATTCATTAGCCTGGATATAAAATGATAATTGCAGTCAGAAGGTTTTCCGAGGCGGTCCAGGATTGAGGGCTGCGTGCTAATTGCACTGTTTAAGGTTGCAAATTAATATGGAGCAAAAACACTGTAATCAGCCAAAGGGAAATAGATCAAAATATATTAAGTAGGATTGCAGTGGTGGAGTTTGTTTCTCTCCACCATTCCTCCTCCTCCCCTCACACGCACACCCTCCCTCCCTCCCTCCCTCCCTCCCTCTCTCTCCCTCCCTCCCCAGCTCTAGCTTAATTACATTCAGTTAGAATGTTAGAACATGAAGCTGGATGTGGGTGACTGTATAATGAAAATATGTAATATAATCCTTGACTCTCCAAGCAAGAGAAAGGGGATACGCAGGCTGGCTCTGGAGTGGTACCCAATGGTGAAGCAGAACACAGTTTCATCCGCAGAAGAAACTGCAGCATCCTTTCCTGCAGCAGCGATTCAGCCATTGGCTTCTCTGCAGCATGTGACCCAGGGAGCTTTCTCTGTGGTTCTTCTTTTTTTTTTTTTTTTGTTCCCCTTCGTCTTCCATCTGTGTGCAGAGCACTGATAGGCCGGGCTGATGCGCAGGCAATTTATCATCTTGATCTCCCACTGAGTCAGGGAGCTCTCCTGTCACCAGTATTGATTTCAGAGGATGGACTAAATTTCCTAGGATTTCCATTAAGAATTAAGAAAAAAGCTATAAGCACGCAGGGTAGCCAGGCAGACATGGATATGAGATGGCACTGTGAAACCTCTCAGGTAGCTTCTTCGCTCACGGCCGATGCAGACCAGAGGCTAAGCACTGCAGCATGCAGGGTTTAAGAGACTGTTAGTCGAAAAGCAAAACGAAAAAAAAAAAATAAAAGAGGAAGAGGAAAAAAGCAATTGTACCAATTAGTTCTTGTCAAAAAATGTTTTTTATTTAAATTAGAAATTGTCTCCTTGGAGATTGCATGCCATTAAAATACGGAGCTCAAATTTCTGCACGCGATCGGCTTTTCAATTTCAAGATGGTTTTTACATTCAAGAAAAATAGCACTTTAAACCCTGATGCTTTCTGTTTTCTTTATCTGCTGCTTTTCTGAGTCACAGTGTGTGCGCGTGTGTGTGCGTGTGTGTATGTGTGTGTGTGTTTGTGTATCTTTTAATTTTAGCATGTTTGGAAAAAGAGGAAGGAATAAGAGGAAGCCTGTGCAAGCATGAAGAGCAGATGCTTTCAATAATTGCTAGGTTGCTTTGTTGTGATTGACCTGGTAATTATTTTGGCTAAAAACAAATGCTTAAACACCAAGTGTGCATGCTTTTTGGCACAATTTTGCATGGAAGTGTGTGTTTATTTGCTTTTGTTTCTTTCCGGCTCCTTACAGAGCAAGAATGTTTGAGAATTACATGCCTTTAAAAATAATAATAAGAGAATGTGCACGAAGGAACAACTGCTTTTGGTTACCTAAGATTTTATTATATATAATGCAAAAGAGCTTTAAAAATCTAATGCTGATATATTTTATAAGGGGTGGGGGGAATCTGCATGCTCATAACAGCAAATGTGTTTTTTTCTGTATTGGGGAGGAATTAACTGTCGTATTTGTTTGTTTCTAATGCTGAATTTGTCAGTAACAAACCTCCAAGGCATCTAATTTAAATGAGAAATGATTTCAGGATGTTTCATATAATATTTTTCAGCCACCAGGCATACGGTGTGTGTATTTGTGTGCGAATGTACATGTGTGTTGACTCTTCCTGGCTCTTGTTCACGATAGCAAGAGTGAAGGGTCTTGACACGATATGCAGCGGTGTGTACCATGAGAATGATGGCAGTCCCATTATCCAAGGAGACAGGTGTACAACAACAGAGGAGGGTGGAGGACAATGGATTTATTGAGAGGGGGACGGGACGGAGTAATTTGCAGGTTTCCTTTTCAGGTTTCTGGTTATTTGACAGAAGGACAACAGGATTTGTAATTTTTTTTTCTCAAAACTATAGGAAAAAATGATATACTCACCAGGAAGATTGCTTCAGTATTTTCTGGGCTGTATACATTGCCAATTGTAGTGTATATATATATGTAGGCTCATGTTGTTGTATGGGGGGGGGAAGGGATGGCTTTGAGTTTCATCACAGTATCAAAGTCTGTGAAAAGTTTCTCTCTGAAATTGCATTCATCTTTGTGGCTGGAGTATCTGTGTCTGGGTGGCAGGCAGGAGCAATCCCACTTGTCTGGAGGACGTTAATTAGGAGATTAGATTTTCCGAGGGGAGTGCATGACATGCTGTGGAGACTGCACGAGTGGCACGGGGTGTCTGTCATCCATCTTTTTTACAATTTATTATTATTATTATTATTATTATTTATTATTATTATTATTATTATTATTATTAAATGGTCTTCCATAGGGACTGTAGCATGCCAGACCTGACTTGGGAAAGAGGTGGTGATTATCGACATTGGTAATGCTCAATTAGGTAATGCTCGATTAGGGTGAACAAAAATTTTTTTACTTTAGAATAGCTCAGCCTGAGCTGGATTTCGAATCTGAAAGAGCAGTGCAATGAGTTTTGCTGTTCCCAGGTTGAGTTCCTCACAGACGTTCTTCCTCATCTCCTGGGCATCATAGATAATTTGACACAACTAACAGCCTTTACTAGAAGAATCTAAGGGGTTGAGTCACCATGGAAATTGAATCCCTTCCCTCCCCACCTTCCCATTTTAATTCTCCTTGTGAGTTGTCATATGGTTAATTGACAGGGCAACCTGAAGAACTGCATTAAATCTGCTTAAATGTGTAGTTTGATGGCAGAACATTGTACCTAGGCTGCTTCCGGTTTAGCTTACACCTGCTCTAATAATCGGGTCCAAGGTGAGTCGGTGTTTTGTGATCTCTCTGGGCTAGTTGATCTAGTCTTCAGAATCAAGTGACAATGGTTTTCGACTGTGCACTTTAGGCTGCAGGTGCAAGGTTGTATCTTTGGAAAAACAAAAACAAAAAGCTCCCTGTCCATAAAGAACTAACGTGTCAGGAATAACAGTTCAGGTCAACGTTTTTCCTTGACATGCTGTTTTTCTATTTGCAGGGAGTGAGAGAGAGAGAGAGAGAGAGAGAGAGAGAGAGAGTGAGTGAGTGAGTGAGTGAGTGAGTGAGTGAGTGAGTGAGTGAGTGAGTGAGTGTGTGGGGGGTTTCTTTCCCTCAGGGGAATAACAGTCAAACTTATCACTGTCCCTTGAGAGGGGCAGCCCAGCCATGAGGCCGGCCAAAGCCCTCCCTTCAGTCAGTGGACTCCGGCAAGCAGCAAACCATCATCACCCTCAGGCATCTCACTTCTACCCCCGACCTGCCACCTGCCCAGCCACTGTTTCATCCCTTCCTCATTTGCTCTTTTGAAGAGGGAGCCAGAAGAGGCTGGGGGAATCTTTCCTCCTCCTCCTCCTCCTCCTCCACAGCCGCTTCTTCCAAATGACTGGGAGCAAAGAGGCTCCACTTCCAGGATTCTTCCCACCTCCAGTTTACAAGTGGAAGGAAGTCGAGGACAGTGGGTGTTGGCTGGTGCAGGGGTGGGCGCATTGTGACTGGCACCTGCCCTGGTGCTGGCGGCAGGTGGCACTTGCAGGGTGCTGGTGCAAGGGGGCTAGCTTGCACACTCGCATGTGCATGCTGCCAGGGGGAGCAGCAGAATTTGGTGCCATGATTATCTTGGGCTTCGCCTGCCTTTTTATTCTGCAGGTTGGATAAGCGGTGCATTAGTTTATCCAAACCACAATTGTTCTCTTAGCTCCAAAATGTCTTTTAAATAAACATCCAGGCAAGATGGCAGTTCCGATGTTTGGGTGTACTCCTTTCAGTACTTCTGGTTCTCAGGGGTGTTTCACACATTACACAGTGTCAAATTTCAGGGTGCCACCAAGTGTACACTCAGCAGGGAGCTACAGCCAATCAGTGCTCCCTGCATGATTCTGCATGATTCTGTTTACACTAAAAATACCTTCAGCAAACACCTCAATATGTAACGTGTTTCATTGTACTCTCTCTCCAGGTAAGTGAGATTCTTTAGTTCAGGGGTTCTCAACCAGTGGTACTAGTATCAGCCGTGGTACTTCAGCCGACTGCTCGTGGTACTCGGACAGCCAGACCACCAGAAACCCGCTCCGACGCGGTGCTTTCAGTGGCACATTTTCACTCCCAAAAGGCTCCTGCCTTTGGCCGAGCCTATCAGGAATGCTGAGAAGGACCCTCCCACCTGCTCAGAGCCTCCTACCTGCGTTTTCTGGCCTACGAAAACCTGAAAGTAACTGGTGATAATGTCATTGCCAGACACTTCCGGTGGTACGCAGCAGGAGAGTGGTGCCAGAGGTGGTACTCGGCTGGGAAGGGGTTGAGAACCCCTGCTTTAGTTCATTCTCATCCTTTGCTGGTCCATTTAGATGACGGAGATGACCACGGGATCAGTGTGAGCTATGCCATCAAGGTGCAGGGTCACCCTGTGTACTCTGGGACTGGACTTCACAATTATGGAATTTGGTACAAAAAGTGCACATTTTAGTATCCTGTTACCCCAGTCCTACTGTGGCCTTGCACTACCGGAATTAGTGTTCCGGCTTCGCAAGGGTGTTTACAGTGGCGTGAAAGCCAGGGCACTCTCATGTGCTGCCAGGTTGCTGCTGCAAACGGCAAGAGGTGCAGTGTGTGTGCAACAGCGGCTCCAGGAAACTCCACATGTGCTGGTAAGTTGGCAGAGGGAGCCGGGAGGGGGAGGGCAGGGGGGGTTCTGGGGTGAGGATGGGGAGGATGGGGAGTGGGCTGGAAGGGGAGGATCTTTGCAGAAAACACACACACCAGATCCTATCCCCTATTTTTTGGCCCACCCCACCCTCTTTGGTCTCCGCAGACGTACTCCAACTATATAGATAGCGTGGGTCCAAGGAGACCCATAGGCCACCAGGAGAGCTACGCAGAGGTGGTATATTTTTGCTTACTTCTGGCAGACCTCCCCCCATTGGATGCAGTGTGTGCTCCACCAGCACCAAAGTTGGGTGGATAGCACTGGGCAGTGTGAATCTTAGGATTCAAATGTTTAGTCCTTAACAGTGTCAAGAGTGTACGCAATGCTTGTGGAACTCTCAGCAACCAGAGAAGAGACTGAACCAGATTTCCAGGGGGCAGGGCCAGAATAATGTGCCTGCCCATTAGCCCCTTGACTGCAGCAGGAAACATTATGCCACTATAAGCAAATATATGCAAATGTGCTTTTGTATTGTAGAGGCTGTAGAGTTCAACTTACTTGAAACATTTTCTTTAGCAGAGTATCCACACACCTGCCTATAGCTGCCTGTTTTTTGGACACATTCCACAAAAGTGCCAATCCAGAAAGGCCAGCCATTACCAAACCCCCTCATTTTGGATGCAGTAAAGTCTGTAGCATGGTTCTCATTGGAGGGTGGTTGGCTTATCTGTCGTGTTCATTTCAAACTGGTTTTTCATTGGGTTGACTAAGGTCTAGGTTTTCAAACTGGAGGATGAGTCTCCCTAAGGTGGTCCAAATATTTCTTAGGATATATTATCCAGCAAGGCAGTTGCCCTGCAATTGGCTGTCTTACCATCCCATGATCTGTGTGAATGTCTTGGAGAAAAACGAGCCCAGGCTTCCTGTTGTTGCTGTCCTGGCTGTCTGGATCATCTGCATTTATCCCTTCTTAGGGCACGTACTGTGGCTTGAATTGCATAAGTAGATCGGTGGGGAAGTTGGACCTGGGCTCAGTTCCCTCTTTAGCCATTAAGCTCACTGTGTGTGACCTTGAAATGTCATTAGCCTAACCTAACTCAGTGGGCTGTTGTAAATGGGATAACTGCACATTTCCCAGAGTTCATTGGATGCAGACCAGATGTAGGTACATATAATGTTTATTTATAATACTGCCCCCCCATCAGACAAATCACATTATTTGTCATATATGAGAATTCCCAGTACTCCAATGGTCTTGCTTTCATCCCATGTTATCTGATCATACTATGAGGAAAACAAGAAATGTCCACTGATCGCTGGGCAGGCCCACTTATGGGATGCCTGAACCATTCCAAGCATCCATAGGTAGGTGTCTCTGTAAGCTGTGGTGGCCAACAGTTGTACTGTTTCCTTTGCTGTTACTGCTCCATTTTTTTTTTCATTTCCCAGGCAGGTGAATGTGAATGGTGACTTTCCTTGGGCTTGTAGCCCATTTACTCCAGAGCACTCTGGTTGAATTAATGTGCAAAGTACAAAGAGTTTTGTAATGAAGCAGGCATTATGGGTTTTCTAGCCATGTTTATTATTTGAGAAATAAAACTAAAATCGTACTGTCTTCTTAAGAGATTTCTCTCACACACACACTCTGGAGATGTGCGTAGAGGCGAAGATGAGTCTTTATTTCTCCTACCAACGTTTCATCCCACACGAGGGACCTTGTCAAGGTAATTCAGCATAACACTGCTGGATGACACTGAGAACATGGAGCTCTTGGTAGGAGAAATAAAGACTCATCTTCGCCTCTACGCACATCTCCAGAGTGTGTGTGTGAGAGAAATCTCTTAAGAAGACAGTACGATTTTAGTTTTATTTCTCAAATAATAAACATGGCTAGAAAACCCATAATGCCTGCTTCATTACAAATTGTACCAAGCCATGAAAGTTTCCATACTACACAAAGAGTTTTGTTTCTAGCCTGGGCATCTTGCTGATAGGGTATTAGCACATTTCTTTGAATTGTAATTTGTTTTGGTTGGGGTGCAGGAATTGAAATCTTTCAAGTCATTCCTTTTGCTGGTATCTTTCTGATCATTATAAAAAGCCAAGTACGTTACGCAGACATTTTGCAACATGATGCCAATTTGTCTAATAATGCAGAATGGTTGTCTTAATGCAGAGCCTTGCAATTCCAGGTAGGGTCTTAAATTTTAATGCAATGAGGATTGCTATACAGGTTCTGGTAAATTGAGCCACATATCTGTCTGCATCATGCGTTTGTGCTGCCTAATTTTGTGCTGTACATGTTGCTTCTGTGTGGTCGGCAGTCCTTCATCACTGCCATCATGGATATAAGTGACTCACCAGGTGGATCAGTATTATTTTATGCAAGTCTCCGTGTTGTTATATATGCCACTTACTTTTCTGAGGGCTACCGGCGTTGGTGTGAAGTCTTTTCATGTGGCTGATTTACATGGTAAACCATTTACATGCCAGATTCATAGATCTGGTTTTTTGGTGGAACCACAGCACACATGCAGTACATAAAGTACAACTGTGTTTAGGTATGTACTGGGTATTTCTTTTCTTTGCCACATGGTCATGTGAGTCAAGGTGAAACCACAGGTCCTCAGACAAGATTGGCAAGGGGCACCCAACTCCATCCACCCTCATGCCTCCACTGCTCCCCCCCCTCACTCCCTAGATTGGAAAAGGAAGAGGGGGACAGAGTGGAAGAGGAAGTGTGGAAGAGAGGAGAGTGATGGGGTAAATCATCACTGAACCCCCTCTTCTTCTTCCAATCCAGGGAATGGGAGGACCAAAGGTTGGCACATCACCAGGTAAGGGGGGGGGCATTCCATCCACATCAGGCGCCAGAGGTCTTGGGCTGGCCCTGCATACTGAGTTGTTACCTTGTGGCATGATGACCCATAAAATGTGTTGGCATCAGTATTCAGTATTTCCTGGCTCAACCCGCATTTTAAAAAAGACAAGAGTACAGTGAATATAAGCTAAGCAAAGAACGTTTTCGAGAAAAGCAAAATACTGTAAACCAAACAGGA
Source organism: Plestiodon gilberti rubricaudatus (assembly GCA_026170595.1). NCBI lineage: Eukaryota > Metazoa > Chordata > Lepidosauria > Squamata > Scincidae > Plestiodon > Plestiodon gilberti. Next base: position 12,886,257 of record JANXHW010000001.1, read on the forward strand.
TCAATCTAATTAGGATACAGAGAGTACAAAATTACCAAACCTTCAGACTTGAGTTGTCCTCTCCTTAATGGATCAACGCAATCTTATAATGATCCAGTGAGGTTTGGAACTAAGATGTATCATAGGCAGACTCCTACAGGAGAAATTTTATAAATCATTTAAAAGCCATCTGAGGTTCTTATGTACTTGTATTAAAAACATTTCTTTCTCCAATATTCTTTATACAGTATAATAAAAGAAAGAACACATTTCACTTTAAATAACATAATTTTCATTTTACACACAAAAGCCAAAAAACACCTGCGTTTTCCCTTGCATTACAGAATACAGGCAATAGTCAATTACACATTTTCATTACTTTTATTTTAAAATTGAAAACAGCTGATGAACAATTAATTGGGAGCAACTTTTTAGTGAATCAAAATGATTCATCAACAAAGCATTGCAGCCTCTATATGTATGTGCGTGTGCACATGTACAGTCAGCACCAGCGGAACATGAGTTCCACTGCCGCCCAGGTCCATTAGGATTGGGCCATAAGTTAAGAGAGGTCCATTAGAATTGAGCCGTAAGGGAAGAGAACTGTTCTGATATCATAACGCATTTTCCAGATCTGTTTTAGCAGACAGATAATGCTCCAATCCCATTAACTTCAATGGAGTTTATGTGCTCTCTACTGACTCTTGATTGCCCCCTGAATGTCTAAGAAAAAGCATTCTGAAAGAACGCCATTTTTAATTTAAAAAGAATGCCAACCAGTGTTCATTTCAGAAAAGAAATAGGTATTCGCAGATCCTCTTTGGGAGGTCAACTTCCTGCTGTTTGTGTAGATTTGCTGCCCTACTGCTTTGGACTGTCCCACCCCAGACCCCTGCAACTGTGGGAGGTTTTCCAGCCATTCCTGCTCAGACTATTTATTTCTGACTGGGTAAGGGATGGGGGGGGGGGGTCTGTGCAAGCATATGGGTGGGAAGGAGCTGACAAAAATCCTGTCCTTTGCATCTTAGGACTACCCAGGAGTCAGCTCCATGATAGTGTCTCCATGTCTCCTGCTATACCTTTCCCAATTGCATTTGATTTGGCTACTTTATATTAAAAAATACATTCTTGTTGTCTGCCCTGAGACCTTAGAGATAGGACATGCTAAACAAATTCAAATGAACAAACAAATGTCTCCAGCAGCGAGTAGGATTTTGAGAAGCTGGAATCCATATGAATGAGATTTTCAAAAAGCATCAAATCACATCATTATGAGAATTTGGCTCTGAAAACTGTGAACTGTCATTCTTTTTTCTTTGCAGCTTTTTGCAAATCTCCCGTACATTTTTGGTGAGGCAGAGCGTCAGGGACCTAGAGACCTATTTGATACGTACCCAAAGAGAAAGAGAACATTTTTTGGAGATTCCCATCTTAATGCTGCAATCCTATACAGACTTTCCTGGGAGTACCATTGAATATGATGGGGCATACTGTACATCTGAGTAGGTATGCGTAGGATTCCACTGTAAGGAATTCTTCATGGAGAATTGTGATAGAGCAAGACTGGGACCTTCCTGTTTGAGAGTTTCTTGGGTGGTTTGATTTGGAAGGATGGCTGAAGGGCACAATCCACCAGGATGCTTTTTCATGTCAGCCCCATTAAAATTAATGGGAGCCATGCAAAAGCACTGCTATTTTTCTGTTTCCAAGGAGCTTGCTCAGTGTTGTGCTGCAAGATTTGGGAGGCAAGTAGGAGGAATTGCTCAGTGATGGAAATCTAAGCAGAATATATGGATGGTTTTTACTGAAAAACATTAGTGCCCACAAAGCTCCCAGTTTAGTGCTATGTGCTTCATTGCGCACATCAGTGCTCTCTCAGTGGAATGCATCCATTTACGCACACACAAAGCTTCACTCGTAGTTGAGATGAAAGAGCAATAGAGCTCCTACAAGTGAGAGTACTTTTTAGATTGGTGCTAAGCTAAATACTTCACAGATGTATCAGCAATTGCGTATTTGAAATAGCATTCAGTCTGCAATTCTATGCACACTTCCCTGTGAGTAAGCCCTACTGAACACAATGGAACTTACATCTGGGTAGACAAGCATAGGATTGTGCTGGCTGTTATGGTACTATGTTAAGGACATTCCAAGTTAACTACCACAGTTTTAGTTTCTCACTTTGCAACAAGGTAAAATATGTATAGTAAGTGTTAGTGTGAAGTTCAGTGGAGAGGTAAAACGCAATCCTATCCAACTTACACCACCGGTGTAACCAGCAATGCAGCAAGAATGGGAGGCCCCAGAACGGAAAGGAGATTCAAATCCCCTCCAAAGGGGGATTCAAAGTGGATTTGAATCCCCTTTCCATTCTGGGGCCTCCCGTTCTCACTGCACCGCTGGTTACACCGGTGGTGTAAGTTGGATAGGATTGCGCTGGTAGTCTGCATACATTGCAGCTCAAAATCCGCCACTGTAAGTCCCAGTCTGACATCACATCTAAATAGAGTCCGAAGAGACCCATTGTCATCCAGGTGGCTTATGGGAAGGTAAGTAAAAAAGTATTTCTGTACTCCTGAGATGTACTCCTGAGATGTCTGGTCGCCCGCCCAACATAGGATGCAGTGTGTGCTCCTATACTGCATAGCATAGGCTGGTGGGGGAGACTATTGGGGCATCAAAATGTTAGCATGCAGATTCAGAAACCAAAAGCAATGTGGATGCACGGGCACCCCAGTGTTTGACCTGAAATTGAGTTGAGCTTTTGCTCATGTTCCAAGCAAATATCTGCACAAACCTGAGCCCTTGCAAACCAGCAGTTTGAATAATCGCATAAGAGAGAGACATGTTCGTAAACGTCCAGATCTTTGCAATCATGGATCATTCACAAGTTTTGCAAAGATTGGAATGAAAATAAAAATATGTTTGAGTGGTTGTTTAAGCATTTGTGGTCCATTTGTGCTCACTCTGATTCCGCTCGCAAATGTTCAAGCGATATTTTGAGCTTTCCAGTAGAATGTTAGCACATCTCTAAAAACTAGTATGTGAATTCCTCCTCCCCCCCATTTCTATGATGTTCTTTTCTGTGTGGGTGCCCTTTTCATTCAGTCATTTCCAACTCTTGGTGACTTTATAGGCAAGAGCTCTCCTGCCAGAAAGCGTTCTGGTGACATTTCGCTGTGGGATAGTTCACCATGGCTTGCCCCACCCCGCCCCATTTATCCAGGCTTGGGATCAGTATAGAGCTGACGGATCAGCTATATGGCTGGGTTTTCTATGTGGATAGGGAGCTCCAGAGATATCACCATGCCAACAAAAGTTCGTATAGTCAGGGCGATGGTGTTCCCAGTAGCAATGTATGGTTGCGAGAGTTGGACCATAAGGAAGGCTGAGCACCGAAGAATAGATGCTTTTGAACTGTGGTGCTGGAGAAGACTCCTGAGAGTCCCTTGGACTGCTAGGAGATCAAATCAGTCAATCCTAAATGAAATCAACCCTGACTGTTCCCTGGAAGGACAGGTACTAAGGCTGAAACTCAAATATTTTGGCCACCTAATGTGAAGAGAGGACTCTCTGTAGAAGACTCTGATGCTGGGAAAAATTGAAGGCAAAAGGAGAAGGGGAAGGCAAAGGATGAGATGGTTAGACAGCATCACCGATGCAATGAACATGAAAATGAGCGAATTCAGGAAAATTGTGGAGGATAGGAAGGCCTGGCGGGATATGGTTCATGGGATCACGAAGGGTCGGACACGACTTAACGACTGAACAACAAAAAGGGAGCTCCAGTTTATTTTCTGTAAGGTTCCTGCTGATATTTTGAGAACGTAAAATCTGAAACAAATTTCAGGAGAATATTGGAGAATTTTCAAGAGAATTCAAACGATTTCTGTAAGATAGGGGAACTGTATGAGGACGTTTTCTGCACACCGCAGTGTACCTTGTTCAGTGGACAATCTGGCTGCCAGGGACAAACAATGGGGAGCACTATTGCCTTGCCAGCATGTCCTGCAGTGAAACTTCTTGGAAGTATCCCTCGCTGAAGCTAGAATCAGGAGCTAGTTGGTCCTTCGCTCTGATCTTCTCGGTTCCTTCGGGGGCAACATTGAACTTATTCCTTCCTGCCCAGACTGTCCCCCAGAGACTCCAGCCCTTTATCCAATTCAATTGCACCCTTGAGAGGCCCAATGGTCACTGTAATCCTTCTGGATCAACTACTAGTCCCTTTGCCCCCTCCGCAAACTCAAGTACTGAATATGAACTTGGGTAGCAGCTTGCCATTCCGAGTTCAACATACAGCTTCTAACTGAACAGAAGATGTCCATCTGTACTAAATCACCTGGGGCACTCAGTGGCAACTGCGTCTGTTGAACTCCGAAATGCTAGCTTTGATATTATTTATGTGCATTTGTGTATCTGTGGATGCAGTCAGGGGACATCAAGTATAACATAGTTCATAATACATCGTCAGATTTTGCTGGGGTGTGTGTGTGTCTTGGGTTTATGTAACCAAGCTCCAAGGTGTGGTTATTTCTGGGTTGTATTGAGATAAGAAGGAGCCAGTGTAGTGTAGTGAACAAAATACTGGCTGTAGAACAGAGAGACCTGAACATGGGAAGCTGCTTTGTACTGCTGTTGGTCCATCTAGGTCAGTATTGTCTGGGCTGATTAGCAGCACCTGTTCAGGCTTTTAGAGGAACGGTACTTTCTGTAGCATCCCTGCTAGGGATTAAAGATGGGACTTTATGAATGGAAAAGCTCTGAGCAATTGTCCCTTGGACTGAGCCACAAAGCTCACTGGGGCTGGAGACACAGTCATTTTAAAAAAGAGAGAGAATTAAAGGTGGTTGAATGAGGCCTTGTGTTTCTTTCAGAGAAGTGGGAGCACAACTCTTTTCCGCTTTCTCCTCCTGAGTCTCTGAAAGGGACATGCACTACACTTTGTGTTCAGGCTTGTTAAGAACATCAGAGAAGAGCCCTGCTGGATCAGGCCAAAGGCCCATCCAGTCCAGCTTCCTGTATCTCACAGTCAGTGGCCCCACCAGATGCCTCAGGTTGCAAGGTTTACACACTGTATAGTGAGGATTGACCCTCAGAGGTTGAAACAAGCTGAAAAAGAGCCAGCCTCAGGCAAGATCAGGACTCATGTACGTCTTGACCTGGGATAAGCGATTTCCATTCATATGTCTTATGTATCAAAACAGCGATTTCATTGGAGGAAGTAATATTACGAGTTATACTTAGCTGACAGAATGCTTGCCAAGTAGTGGGACGGGGTAGGCGAATCGACCAATAAAGAGCAAGGGTGGGTACCAAACTCAATCTGGCTTTGCACCTGTCTTCTTTTTCCTGTGGCCCCTGCTTCCTCTTCCTCTTCCACCCCCTTCACTCTCCTGCCTCCTCTACAGTTCTGTCTCAGGCCCCAGGCACCAACTCCTCAACTCCACTCCTGTGAACTGTATCCTTGCGGCCATGTTAGCAGGATGCTCGCCAAATGGTACAGAAATAGACAGAAATGTACAGAAATATGGCTTAAGGAGGGCAAGTCCTTGCAGAATGAGTAGAGGTTATTTTTGCCCTGGACTGTAGAGGATGTGTCCCAGTCCCGCAGTGTCAGTCAATTGTGCCTCCAGACCATGGGTTGGATGCTACGAAGCAGGAGTGAAAGGAAGCTTGGCCAAGTGAACTGCCCTCTTCCTCACTCCAGCAGCCCTCTGCACTCCCACAAATCTATTCCTGAGGGGAAGGGATACAGCAAGAAGGAGAACTGGTAGCCTGAGCGATCGTGACTGGTCTAGGGTCACGCAGGAAGCTTCTGGGCTTCATGGCTGAGCTGGGATTTGAACCTGGATCTTCCAGGTCTAAATCCAACACCAGAACCACTACACCATCCTGAATCTCTAGTTGCGAGACAAGCAGATACGTCTGAGGTGGGGTGGATGCCATGGCTGTTGATGTCACAAAGACACCAATGACTTCCTCAAGGAAATGCGAACAGGGTCATTCCCCTATGGCAGTGGTTCTCTAACTCCTGGGAAGGTACTTGCTGCCCTAAGTGGCAGCGGGACCTTCCAGGGGTCGCAACAGCGTGTCCAGGGTCGCGCCGCCGCCGCCGCTGCCGCCACCACCACAGACAAAAAGGTCCATTTTACTTGCATTGGTGGCAGTGGATGTCCGGAGGGGTGTGTGGGGAGCCTGCGGACCCCTCCGCAAGCCTCCCCAAATGGCAAAACCGGAAGTGGATTGCGATCGCGTCGGAGCGCCGCTCTGACGCTTGGGGAGGCCTGTGGGGGGGTCTGCAGGATCCCCACACAACCCGCCGGACATCCACTGCCACCAATGCAGGTAAAACAGACCTTTTCGTCCGCGGCAGCGGCCGCACAATTCTGGACGCACCGTCGTCACCGTGGGTTGTCACGCCTCTTAAGGGTGTAGCAACCCTTTGTTCCCGGCTGGGGCGTCGCAACGCCCTAGTTTGGGAACCACTGCCCTATGGGGTTCCTAGATAGGAAGTACATTTCAGAGGCTGTGTCTCAGGTGGAAGGTTGCAGGTTCTTCAAATACATGGTATTACCTTTCCCTTCCACTGAGTTTTCAAATTATACCTCTTCTGCCCAGATGGACAAAGCAGTTCAGGAGGAAAGGACAGGTTCTGAAAAGGTGGAATGTTATTATGGAAGATTTTCTCACACAATTTCCATATTACATCAGACAATTTTGCTCAAAAAAGCACATTGCAGTTTTTAGTTGCAGTGTATCAAAGGCCAGAGTTTCTGGCAAACAAGTAAAAGTGTTTGTGATATCCAAGTTCAACAGTGGATACTTAAATAGCACGCCTCATTACAAAAAAAAGGCTCAGGTTAACAAAGGTGTGATTCCGCTATTTATGTGCATCATTTTATCTCTCGAGTGCTATTCAATACATTTGAAAAGGGGTGGGGGTTATGTATATTTCCATGACTGTGCCCAGCATAGCCATTTGTTTAGCAGTGGGTGGACATTAAGTCAAATTCTTTGTCAGACCTTATTATACAGCACAGATTATTTTCTTTGTGCGATGGCACACTATGTCGCATGAGTAATGGCTACTGGGTGATAGCCAAAGCATTTCAGGTTTTCTCTCTGGAAGAAAACAAACCAAGTTGAAATGACCTCCAGCTCCTTGCAGCATCACTCCAGCTGAAGGCAATAAACCATTGTATGCTCCACAAATACGGGGGCTTCCTTCCCAAGCCTCTTCTTAGATTCATCTTGGGAAATGAAATTGTGTGGCTAGTATGATTATCTAGGCCAGAAGTTCCCAACCTGTGGTATGCGTATCACTAGTGGTATGCGGACCACAGGCTGGTGGTATGCGGGCTGCCAGCAGCCAAGATGGCAGCCACCATCTTGGCGGTGCAGCACCGTGCCGGAGCCTGAAAAGTGGCAGAGCTCAAGCGCGTGGGCTTCCAGAGTAGGGAATGGCCCTCCTGCCCTCCCCTGTGCCTTACCATTGCTTTCTTCGCTCCGGCGCAGCTGCAAACCCAGAAATAAGTCAATGACGTCATTGGCACTTACTTCCGGTGGTACGCAAAGGGCCGGAGGCGTGCCGAGGTGGTGCACCAAAGAAAAGGGTTTGGAGCCTCTGATCTAGGCCAATTCCTTCTCTAAGTCAGCCAAGATGATAGAACCAATGTAAAATAAATTCAGATGATTTGGAACACGGGGAACATGCTGCGAATTTATCCTCCCCTCCTGCGCACCAATTCCCTCCTCTGTTTCTAGGTGGGGGTATTGCTCAGACAAAGTGTGGCAGCCATAGTTTGCCATGATATCGAAATTGGGCTAACCACTGCGGTGAGTGCTGTTAACCTTCAAACCGTGACTTAAAGTGGAGTTGCAGAGCATAGTTTGGACTAACCATGGTTGTTTGATTTGGGTGTTAGGCAATGCAGAAATGGAGGAATGAAGTGTGAGGGTGTTTTTGATTCTCAGCTGCTCTGGAGGGTCATTGAACGGAGGCATGAGATCATGGAACTGTAAAGTGACACGCTATTCAAAACCTCATGTAAGGCTGCAGTCCTGTCCACACTTATCTGGGAGGAGGTCCCATTGAACTCAATGGAACTTACTTCTGAGTAGACATGCATAGGATTGGGCTACAAGTTCCGTGTTTTCTGATCATATAAATGGAAGGTGTTAATGGAGGGGGAGCAAGCTTTAACTCTCTTCTTCTTGCATGAGAAAGAGCACATGAGTGTGTAGCACTGCGGTTTAGCACTGTTTTTGAAACAGGCCTATGTCTCCCATTTTTCGATATAGTCTAAAACTGAAACGAGTACGTATGCTGACTTTGGTGAAGTTCACAAATTTCCACACTGCTGATTAGGTTCTGGAATTTTAATTTAGAAAACTTTTGAGTAATAGAAAAACATTGTCACATTTGTATGTGGGCATTCGTTTATCTGTACAAGTGAATTAATAATTCACTTTTCTGGACCATGAATGAGTAATTCATTTTAATCATCACTTCTGAAACTGCAGCCTGCTAATGAGATGTTGTCATAACATAACATGTGTTTTTAATGCGTGGCGGCTAACTGTGTGTCAGAAAGCGCACAGTTTCAAAAGACGTTGACAGGTTAGCTCAGAGAGGACTGAGTGCGGAAATATTCTCCACCTATTCAAAAATTGCACAGGGATAGTAAATGGAGGGAGACATGCTTGTATGCTACACATGTTGTCTTGTTTTGTTGTTGCTGCTGCTACAAACTAGGAATTTCTATTGTTCTGGATGTTCAGCCAAAATCATCTCATTAGTCCTTTCAATAAACATACAAAGTAGGTCGATATTATTATCCCCATATTTGGAGCACACGTTCTGTATTCAATAAGGTCCCAGTTGGATCCTTGGCATCTCCAGATAGGGCTGGGGAAAGGCCCCACCTGAAGCTCTGGAGAGCCACTGCCAGTCGGTGTAGACCACAATGCGCTAGTGAAGGCAGTTTCATGTGCACATGCGCCAGCTTGTTTCAGTTGGCTCAGGTGGGAAGTCACAGAGAAGATTGTGTTGAACCTGAGTAGGAAGGGAGGAGGGGGGGCACAAAGGGACCCTGCAGTGAATTTCCAGGTTTGAGGGGTTGAAAGATTGAGGGGTAGAAAGATTGAATAGTCTTTTTAGAAAGCACGTCTTTGGGCAGGTCAGAGTGGTAGAGCTGGAGGAATGAAGGGCGCAGGCAGGAATGAGGTCGGAAATATGAAAGGAAGATGGCGCAGAGCAGTGCCAAGGAGGCAAGAAGAAATTTGTGCTGGGTGCGCTTCTTCACAGTTAGAGCTCTTTGCACTTTACTGCACTACTGGACCTGCCAAAGTGGCTGGTTGACAGTGGAAGTCTGGACTGTTGAGATATTTTCTGCCCGCTCTCAGATGTCACAACAGTAGTACAATAAAAGATGGTTTTACATGGTTTGCTTTCCCCCAAAGCAGCAGCGCATGAGAGAACCTAAGCAGGTGTGGATTTGTGGGCATTTGTACCAACTAGTGGAGGAATGACAGGCAGTCTCTAAGAAGTGCTCAGTGGCTGGGTGTATTGCTAGCAACTGCCAAGCTTCACTAGAGAAGCAAGGGAGGAGGAGGAGGAGGAGGAGGAGGAGGAGGAGTGGCAGCAGGGGATTGGCTCTAGCAAATGCTTGTGTTGCATCTGGCATCTGCCAGCTTCTCTTGTTCCATTAGTGGAAACAATCTGGAAATGGAGTTTGGGCGGCAGTGTTTTTTAGTGCCAGGAAGCTTCTGTGACTATACAGAATCTGACAAGGAGAGACTGTATTATCAAACAGTCTGCTGTTGTGGAGTGTGTGGAGAGCCATAAAATGGGAAAGCTTCAAAAGAAACGCACTCAAGATAAAGTGTCCGTATGGAGTCTACTGTCTACTGAGTGTCTACTGAGAGTGAACACACAGTCGATCATCCCATGATGATCCTCATGGATGGCAGGTCCAAAGACATGCCCTAGTCAACTCATGCAGGACACCATGTTTTGCTTAGAATTGAAAACGTGTCCAAACCCACTTATGTCATAACATTATCTGGGTGTAACTCTAAGAGCCCAATCCTGTCTTCCACCAGTCCATAGCATGCAGCACCACCGACAGAGCACACACTGCATCATGCTATGGTTGGGGGGCAACCAGATGGCCTGAGAGAGGAAAGTAAGTAAGAATATTTTATATTTACCTCTCTGTAGGCTGCCTGGCCATCAGTGGGTCTCCTCAGACCCATGCCAGCTCTTTTGCAGGCATACACATTTGAGGAGAGTCGGGGGCAGGTCTGGACTGGGAAAGGGGGACAGGATCCGCCACATGCTGCTGCCACCGAGATCCTCCCACCCCTGAACTGGATCCTCCCCCAAACTGCTCACAGTCCGCCCCTGTCCCACCTTACCTGCTCCAGTGTGGCCTGGGTGGGCTGTTGTCAGGCGTGTGGCACCTCCAGCTGTTTCCTCCAATGGCTCAGAAGCATCTGACGGTAGTTGCACAAAGTCTTGGGAACAGGAGAAAATGAGAGAAGCTCAAACTTTGAACTTGAGCACCAACCATGGACCAGTGAAGATAGGGGAAGCCTTGAAACCTGGCCACACCTTTTGATCTGAGGTTTCGTGTTCCCCATCTAAAATGATGGACGTAATGATGAAGCTTCTTGGACATTCGGAATAAATGCACCTAGAGATTGTATTTAAAGGCAGCTGATGAGTAAGAGGAGTGTAGTGCAACACCTGGTGCGTGTTAGTCAGCAGCTGGCATCTGTGCTGCATAGAGCAGATCAGTAGTCCAGTAAAGCACATGTGCGCCATAAACATGCGGAAACACTCCATGGAGAAAACATTTGGAGGATTCTGACTCTAAGGAAGTGGTGGCAACATGTCATTCCAAAGCAGCTGTCAGACAGGGAGGTAGGAGGGGACCTGCTGCGTGTTCATGTAACCACCTGCTGCAAAACTGTAATAGACATTAGAATGGGATGGAGTCGGAGCTGAATGTGGTCTCAGTCGACCAAGAACATCTGCTCCACAAGGCCTATTGAAATCACTCAGAATTGTACAAAAGCTCATTTTAATGGAGCTGGTGCAGAAGACGTTTGGGATGGTTCATTCCTCCAAGGAATAGATAACTCGGTGGCAGGTGAGGGTGCAAGGGTGGAGGGACTGCTTCACACATATATATACATTCCTTGATCTGGCCAATTGATCACTTGATGCCTCTTGGAGCCAGTTGCCTCCACTGAAAAAAATTGCTTTAGAGGCGATGCCAAGAGAGAGGAAAGCTGTCCAAGCGTTTGGTCTGGGCTGCCTCTTCAACACACACACATCATCGGCATCACTTCACATTGCGGTCAGTGCATGGTGGATGGTGGATTATGTCCATCATTCTGCAACCTGAGAGGTTGTGCTTCAGTGGAGGAGTCATCCGTGCTGAGGAAAGAATCCCACCAAAGGTACCGAGAACTGCAAGGAACTTCATGTTCTTAACAATAAACCTCATTAACAAAAAAAAATCTCATTTGGAGTTGATACCGAATTTGACCTTAGGCACAATTTGAGGCAAATTTGGAGGAGCTTGCTGAGGTGAAACACCTGGGGGGGGGGGGTTGAGAAAAGATTGCAGAAAGCACCAAAGAGTCAAGCATCAGGAATATTGCTTCAATATTTTCTCTTTATCGGTACAAACTTGTCAGACATTGAGAATCATCTGCATCCTCGTGGTTTTCTGGGAAGCAGAATCTGCTGGAACCATTCTGAGATGATGGTCTCTGTTGGAGTGGTCGAAGCCCTCTGAGATGACATATAAATTATAGCAAAGAAGCACAGTTCCAGCCCTTCTTACCTGCCTGATATCTGTTCTAGGAAGCTGGAGAACATCCTTCAAAGTCCCAAATTCAATTCATAACACATTTCCCATCATCAGGATATCAGCTATCAGAAGCATCCAAATATAGCCCAGCTTGCTCTAACATTTACCTCAACTTCTGGTTTGGATGCCATGCAGGCGATTCAAATAAGCGTTGTGTGTATGTAGACCACGTGGCCGCATCTGTTGAATTCCCTAGCACTGGCGTCGCTGCAGGGGGGCGGAGCTCTAAGTTCCGCCACGGCTCCGACCCCCCGTTACACCGGAGCACGAAGAGGCCCCGCCCCCTCACCTTCGGAACCATTCAAGGCGGTGAAAGCTACGCGCTCCACGTTGCTTTCACCGCCTTGAATGGTTCCGAAGGCGAGGGGGCAAGGCCGCTTCGTGCTCCGGTGTAACGGAGGGTCAGAGCCGCGGCGGAACTTAGAGCGCAGCCCCTCCTGCAACGACGCCAGTGTTCCCTAGTTGGTTATGGATATTAGCTTCAGATCTGGCTTTGAATCCATCTCTGAATATAATTTCAGGCAACATAATAATAAGTCTTGTGAAAGCAGCTGTGACATGTTAAAGATGGCTCTACACGGAACACCCTAGGAGCTAAAATAAAAACCTACCCTTGTTTTATGGCTCAGTGCATGTGTGCGGGTGTGGGAGGAGAAGGGGAATAGAATCGAATATCTAGCCATTATCCTGTTCTGCAGATATGATTGCTTTTTAAAGCAAATTATTTTTTTAATTGGTGTCATGGGATAGTATAGAACAACAGGTTTATCTGTGAAACGAAGCAAAGCTTTGTGGAAGAATTCCCGCTGATGGGTCCCTGACAGGTTATTGTTTCAGCCACCTAAATGTTAACCATTTTTAATTAGCTTTGGAATGGGTTTTTTTTTTCACCTTCTCTGCCAAGCAGAAGGAAATGTACGTAAACTCAATTAAGATTGCTTTCGCGTCAGAAAGAAGGTCTTGAGCAACGTAGCCAAGTGGCTAAACCAAATATGTCTCCTACCTTTATGTCCAGATGTGTTTCAAAGATCCGGCTGGTGCGCCATGCTGCCAGGGTAAGTGGGAGAGTAGTCTGAGGTGAGAAGCTTGCATGCTTAGCTGAGTCAGTGACTCTTCAGTGACACTGGGCCGGCTCCATTATGCCTCACTGGCTTGGCGTGGAAACCATTCCGTTGCCTGCATTTTGATTAAGGTAAAGGTATCCCCTGACAATTAAGTCCAGTCATGTCCGACTCTAGGGTGTGGTGCTCATCTCCATTTCAAAGCCAAAGAGCCAGCGTTGTCCGAAGACGCCTCCGTGGTCATGTGGCCGGCATGACTCTCCTTGCCGCAGCGCGTAGCATGCGACTGGAACATGGAGCGCTGTTTATCTACTCGCATTGACATGCTTTGGAACTGCTAGGTTGGCAGGAGCTGGCCAAGCAACGAGCGCTCACCCCATCGCGGGAATCGAACTGCTGACCTTTCGATCAACAGCTTATGGTTCAGCGGTTTAACCCGCTGCGCCACCCGCTGGCTATATTAAGAGCATTTTGTTTAGCTCTTAATATATGACTCCATCGGACACAGCTAAACGTTTTCCAGTAAAAACGTTTGGCTGAAATCGGGAGACAAATCCACATGCAAAAGGGGAGTGAAATGTCTAATAACCTTTCTCGTTTCTTTCCTGCTGCCCCCACAGCAGTGGCAGATGTCAGCAGTGGTCCCCATTTTCCTCTTGGAACAAGGCTATGTGGTGATTTAACTTTTATCCACAGTGGAATTGCAGGATAAAAATGGCAGCCAGCAGACGCCAAGAGAACCACCACCACTCCCAACATTTCACAACCAGCTCCCCTCACTGTCTCCACTTTGATGGTGACTATTTTGCTATTTGGTCATGTGTTTTCTATTCATTGCATTTGTTTGTTATTCTAGCTGCAAATTGCCCGGAGCCTGTCAGAATTAGGCAAGGTAAAGCTCCAGCCACCCGAACTGGTCTCCTCGGATCTGTGCCGGCTATTTTGCTGGTGCAAATCCGGGAGCCTGGTGTAGGGCAAATGGGCCAGGGATGGGGAACAGGATTCAGCGTACAACACTGCTGCCAATCCCGCACCCTAGTCCTGTCCTCCCTGTTGCCATCCCCCTGACGCCCCTCCCTGCCTCCTACCGCCCTTCTCCCCACCCTAGTACACCCCCCGCTAAGTGGCGCAGACTTACCTGCTCCTTGCCACTCGCCACGTGGATCCAGCGCTCTGGGGCCGGCATAGACCTCTGTGACGGCCTGCAGCTGGCGCAACTCTTACAATGGCTCTGGGCCGGCACAAGACGTAGCCTGCGCAGAGCTAGGTAGGATTGGGCCTGTAATTAATTAATTAATATGGGCACAATCAGCAAACATTCTGTACTTTGAAGTCCTGTTGATTTTAACAAGAGCACTGAGCACATTCCTGGCTCTTTCTCATTGAACGCATTGGAACTTAACAGTGTTTTTATTCTTTGGCTGAGATAAATAGGTCAGATGTTATGAATAACATTTGGATTCTAAGAAATAAATTCTGAGCCAGCCAAACCCACTTCTGTTCTGATACTGACATCAGGTGATTCAAACTCTCATTACTAAGGTCAGATTTATGGTAAGTAAAATGCAGGCAAATTATCCTTATTGCTGCTTACAGTACACACTTAATCAGGAATATATGCAATGAGTGCTTCACGTAATTGAAAGCGATTTGGGGAGAAATCTGCCCTTGTCACGCTAGCATTTGTAAATTGCAATCGCATCTTTGAGGCTCCCATTGCAGCTTTTGGAATTTGAAATATGGAGAGAGAGAGAGAGAGAGAGAGAGAGAGAGAGAGAGAGAGTGAGAGAGAGAGAGCCTTCCGATTTACATGAAAGTGCTTCAGTGCTTTGACACGATTTGAGGTTAAAATGGATGCAGAAGGGAGCAGCCGTTCCAAAATACAAATTGGTGCATGCAGCAGAGGGTTCGTTATTAGCATAATCTTTAATAAAGTGAATTTAACTTCCAAAGCTGAGCCACTTGAAACGCATCCTTTACAAAGCATTTGCTGTTACTGGGAGATTATGTTGGGGAGATTTTTTTTTTTGCCCATTGGGTGATGCTTTCAGGGGAATCCAGAGTAGGCACAGTAGCCTAAATAAGGTGAGGTAATAGGGGAGCCTGTTCTCCATGTAATCTGGACTGGCTAACAAAACGGGGATCACAGATCATGTACGTAACGTATTAAACTATCAGATAATATTGAATTTTGTGATGTACAGCCCAATTCTAACCAACCTTCCAGTGCTGATGCAGCCACAATGCAGCCCCAAGGTAAAGGAACAAATGTTGCCTTACCTTGAGGAGGTGTCCGTGACTGCCCCCCCCACCGCAGGATGCAGCATGCGCCCAATTGGCATGGCTGCATTGGCGCTGGAAAGTTAGTTAGGATTGGGCTGGTTGTCTTGGACTAATTGAACAAGTTTTTTTTTCCAAGATGAGAGATGACAATCCAAAACGTAAGTGAGGGCAGCTTTAAAAAAAAGAGCTACCTGATTTTGCCATTTTTGTTGCTTATGTCTTAAAGGTTGCTGTGTTCAGATTTTTTTTTCCAAATGATGCTTTGTTTGCAAACATTTCACTGGAACTGATTATCTACCAGTGGCGTAGCTAGTCACTCTGGTAATCGGGGTTGCCCTCGTTGGAGCTGGAGGTGGTGATGAAAAAGGCATGTGGCTGCTTGCCACCCCCTTCCTCCACTACCTCCTGGTCGCCCCCCTCAACCCCCCTCCTGGTCTCCTCAGCCCCCCAGCAAAGCTGCCAGAAACACTAAAGGCCGCAGCAGACCGCACGAATTTCGGCGCGTCCCGGACGCCCGAGGAGCTTTGTCGAGCTGTGCTGAGGTGTCTGGTTACCACAGCGGAAGCGAGCGGTCTCCCAATTTCCAGCACGATCGAAATTGTTTCTGGGCCAAGTTTGGAGGGGCTGCATCACGGAGCTACTGCAGCCACCAAGGGGGAGGAGAGTGGCTATCTGCCAATCGGGTGTGTTAGCCAATCACCGTGGAGGTTTCTTCCAAGAAGGCAGGACAAAAGGAGGGACTATTTGCGGGAAGACACTCCTACAGACAAGGTCAGAGCGCGGAGGATGGTGGCCAGCCTCTCGCGCTCGCTTGCCTCGGCGCTTGCTCGTTCGCCTCGGCATGCGGTCTGTTATGGCCTTAAGAGGCTCACGCAGCTAGCCTAAAGACTAGGGGCAGCTGCTGCATGCGCATCTTAGCTGCAAAAAACACGAAGAGGAGCAGCAGCTCTCAAGACTAGGGGCAGCAGCTCCACCGTGTGCCCCCCATGGTACTGCTGCCCAGAGCGGTCCACCCCCAGCTACCCCACGATAACTATGCCACTGTAATCCACATCACTTTTCCAGAGCTCTGTAACCAGACCATGAAAGAAATCAGGCAGTCAAATCCTATCCAGGGCTTATGCTGGTGAATCTGGCAATCTGTCAGCATAAGTCCTGGAACGATGGCATGCAAATTGCTCCATCGTTCTGTCCGCCACAGCCATCAGGCTAAACAGCCAGAGGGTGACCATGGGCAGTAGCGACTCACTGAACCTCCTACATCCCAGGCTGCAGCTGTTGAGTCAGCGGGGGGAATGGGGGAGAATTGTGGGGGGTTGTTTGGGGTGGGAAGCATTCCGAGCTGGGGGCAGGAGGGGGAAGACCTTGGCACTGCAGCGCACACTGATCCTATCCCCCAGCCTGACATGCCCCTTGACATGCCCCTAATGCCAGCAAAATAGCTGGTATGGGTCCAAGGAGATCCATTGGAGGCCACACAGCCTACAGGGAGGTAAGTAAAAAAGATTTTTATTTACCTCTCCCAGGCCGTCTGGTCACCCCCCCCCACCCTATAGCATGAGTCGTGTGTTGCATTAGTGGCGCTGCTTGCTATGGGCTGGCGAGGGATAGGATTGGGTCGTAAATTCCTTTTCTTTTGTCCATTTTAGGGCTGCGCTGAAAGTTTGCTTAAAGATATTTCTATGGCAACATGAGAGCTGGAGAGGGCGTCTGGGATAGTCCCACAAACCCTTGCAATTTTGGATGCTACTCATAGCACCACCCTTGACACAGATTAAGGGTACAGCCTCACCTTAGGGTCTCTTTTAAGAGTCGAAGGGGGGTATAAATATCTACAAATCTCATGTAAGTGGAACTGAATGGAGGCTGCTCACCAGACCGACTCCTTGAGCTGTGCTCAAAGACTGCCAAAGGATTGCTCTTTCGTATCTGGAATGGATTAACTCTTATTAGCCCAGTAAGCCACTTCATTCCACACAGAAATACAGCGCAAACTGGTTGGCATATTTGGAGAGTGCCAGTTTGTGTGTTGTTAAGCCATCCCGCTCGGCTCATCCACATTTAATGAAATAGGGTTTGAAATGTCTGAAAGGCAATTTGCATGAATAATGATGTTGCATCTTGTGCAATTACTTCAAGCATTGCCACTGAAGAAGGCTTGAAAGGCACAAAGAAAGAACAGCAACATTTCCATTGTTGGCAAGTAGGCTGTCGGGGCATGCCATCCAGACGTGGATGCTGTTAGGTGGAAAAGGCATGGATACGGAGAAATGAATTTTAAAGAACTGCTAAGCTGCAGAGCTGATATAATGCGAAGGGTAAGAGGGGTGGATTTTTTTGTCTTCTCCATAAGCAAATGCAGAGGATGATTGGGCTTCCCCGTGGCTTCGTTTTATGTAGGATGCGTTGCACCCTGGTGGACCTTCTGCAACAAACGTCTTTTGTTTCTGGCGCTAAATACCAGGCACTGGCGAAACCCAAGCCTCCTTTTGCAGGGGAAGCAGCAAGGAGGTGTTTTATAAAGCAATCAATTAAAATAGGCAAAATATGTTTTTTATGGGGGCAAGAATAATTTTCAGATCTATTTGAGTGTGGGTATCGAGGACAGAGAGAATGAAAAAGGTGATATTTTGAATGTAATGAGAAGAATCTGCCTCCCCTTATTTTGCCATTCCATTCACAGACAGTTGGGGGCGCTGGCAACTTGCAGTGATCTTAATAGCAGTGCATTTCTCAGTAGCTCATGGTCACTATCTGTCCCCCACCCACCCCCAACACACACAGTTTTCCTTGGAACCATGCTACATTGTGCTGTAGCATGGATCAGAGGTGAATTTGGGGAAAAGATGGCAGCCACTAGCTGACAGGAGTCCCACTGCCACTAACAAGCAAATGTACCACCCTCTCTGTGAAACGTCTCACACACACACACACACACACACACACACACACACACACACACACACACACACACACCTTAAGCCCTTTTAAACTAGAGATTAAACTTGGGTCCTTCTGCAGGCAAAGCATGTGTTCTGCCACTGAAATATAGTATTTCTCCTCATTTTTATTCTCGGGTCTCAGGTGTGGCCCATTGTGGTCAGAAATTTCTTGTGTACCTTTTATATTAATTATGATGCAAAAAGGAGCTCAGCCAACATATTTCCAAGAGCCACACATTATACGTCAACGAGCCGCATGTGGCTCAGGAACCACAGTTTGGCCACCCCTGACCTACACCCACACCAGCTTGCCTGTCTACTGAGCTTTATGTTGGAGACTTCCCTTCCAGGTGCCCGTCTTTGAGACAGGTGGGCAGGTGGGCACTGGAAGGACGAGAGCCTTCTCAGCTGTGGTACTCTGCTTATGGAATGCTCTCCATGGATTAATTGTCCAGTCCTTAATTATCTAGAACCTTTATTGTAAACATACGAAAACTTTTAGCTCCACTTAATCTGAGCCAATCCTTGTCATGCCACTGACCAGAAATGCTATAACGCCCCGTTCCTCCCTTGTATTGCTCACCAGCCTCAAAATTCCACCCCACGGGCAGCACGACTCGGAACCCCACCTGATCCCATCTCAGGTCCACCACCTCTGTGCTACCACAAAACCCTCACCCTTACCATGCTCCTTGCGTGCTGCTGGGAAACCTGCAAGTGTGGGACTTCCGGTTTCATTTACAGCGGCCATGTGAATTCTCACGCTGTCCCTGTAAAGGAAACTGGAAGTCCCACACTTCTGGGTTTCACGGCAACGTGCAAGGAGCGCGGTAAGGAGGGGAAGGATCTGCTTCTCGCTCCAATGGGTGGGAAGCAGGTCAGTGCTGCTTGGATTGGAGGGAGGTGGTGGTGGCAGACTGGGGGTGGAAGGCACCCTGAATCTACCACCACCTCAGGACCCGCCTCGCAATCTGCTACTGATGCAACCCGACTCAGGTACGTGCACGGATGGGCTGGCACTGAACCCACCTGCCCTCCTCTGAGCCCCCTTTCCTCCCATCTCCTTACCTGACTACTGGTGCTCTGGCAGCAGCAACCTGGAGCAAAGAAAGAAGAGCGGGGGGGGGTCTCTTCTCCCCCACCCTTCTCTGCCATCTAATGGCATGTGTCAGGCACAAGGATCTCTAGGAAATACTATTTTCCTAAGTGCTACTAATAGCCATACTGATTTCTCATGTGTGCCCTATTTTGCCTTCACAAAGCGGCAATGGTATTTTTCCACGCAAAATACTCCTGGCATCATAATGCCAAGAAGAAGGAGAAGGAAAAACATTGCTTTTTATGTTTTATGTAGCTCTCCTTTCTATTTAATGTACAAAAAGCGGAGTAGCCCATTGATGTAAAAATCGGTGCAGTGTTAAGAAATATCAGCATGTAAATTGAATATTTTTTTTTTCACTCCCCAGTTACCTGGAGCCTTAACTTATAGTGGCAGTAATTTGCAAATCTTATCTCTCTTCAATAAGCTGCAGACATTGTGTAGCCAGCGATAGGAACCTACATGCTTGTACTCAGCTGCATGCTTGAGAGCCACAATGAGGATCAGACATATTCTCCGGAGCTATTGCTATAGCAACATTGTAAAAAATTCCAAGGTCTATTTCCCTCAGGTTCACACCTGCAGTTCCTTTCTATTATGAAACAAAATGCTTTCCCAAGTTGAACTCCAATGTAGCAATACGGTTTGAAGTCTCGTTTGTGTGTGTGAGAGAGAGGGGGGGGGGGCTGATTCACATAACCTCATTTTCAAATCGGATTGACACTTTTTTTTCCTGACTACCTGCTTTGAATCAGCCCAACAAGATACAGTGTGTATTTACCATTCCCCCAAGTCCAGGATGTTTCTGAGCATGAGAATGCCACTCCCAAGAAAATTGCTGCTTTGTTAGCGTGACTCCGTGAAGCTGCGAGAGCATTTGAATCCTTTTCCTAAATAGAGTGTATGTTGTGTGTGTTAGACCTTGACTGCTGTTGCAGGCTCCACATAGGCGGCAGTAATTTAATGGATTTCTTTGCACTGTTCTATGCAGTTCCCTGGCAGGGCTTCTGTCAAAGGCCTGCCCAGGATTTTCCCGTCACAGGCAGAATGAGCGGCTGATGGGAGGGGCAAGTCTGGAGGCCGGACTGTATCGAAGCGGGCAGTTAATTCACCATGCCTGAATGCTGCACACGTCTTCTGGATTACCTGGAAAGCATCCATCTTGATAGGGGTTAAACAAAATAAAGTAATGCTTAGCATTTGTATAGCACTTTCTGAATGCACAAAGTGCTTCACCTGTATTTTCTAGATGTTGTCCCCATATTGCACCTGGGGAGGGGAGGCAGAGAGGGCTGCCTAAGGCCAGCTGAGCACTGAGCAGACATCGCTACAGTGTATGACAGACACACGGTTGGGAGGTGGGGAGAGCATGTCAGCAAGCCCCGCCCTTCCACCGACACGCTCCTGAAGACCCGCCCTCACATAAACAGTGACAAATGCTCAACACAGGGAGAAAATATCCTGCCCTTCTTACCTTGCTTCTCCCAACAGGTGGCAAATGTGAGGAGAAACTTTCCCCACATTCAGCGTTGTCACTGCAGACAGATGCTGAAAGGGGAGGGGGAGATTGCCTGTGCATCCCCCCCTCCCCACACACATTCATCATACATTGCACATAATATCTTCACAGTGTTCGTGTCAGGGGTGAGAGTCGAACTGGGGAAGATCCGATTCACACGTTGACAGCCCAGTCTTATCCTTCTACCACCCCCGCACCCCTTTGTGCAGCTGTGCCAAAAAGGAGCTGTATCCAGCAGGTGGTGGGTCGGGAGGCTTCAGAGGGGAAAGAGTTACAGCCCCTTACACCTCCATAAGCCTCCCAATCCACAATGGGTCTCCTCAGACCTGTGTCAGTGTTTTTGCCGGTCCGGGGAGAGAAAGGGGGCAGGGAGGCTGCTGATGGTGAGGATAGAATCCAGCGTGCACCATCGTCGCCAGATCCACCCCTTCCCACAGCCCTCTGCCACCTATTTCTCCCACCTCCCTGCCCAGTTTTGCCCTTGTTCCACCCTCCCCCGCCCCCATTCCACCTCCCACACCATCTTGCATGCTTTGGCGGGCCCTCCGGATCCGCTAACGTGGACAGGAGGCTTCCCGCTGGCGCTCCTGCAGTACGCTACTCTTCATGCAGCCAGAGTGCCCTTTATGGCTACCCTACAGCAGTCGCCACCAGGAGAACGCACGTTCCGCTAGTGGCTGCGCCCAATCGGATTGGGCTGTGAGTCTCTTAGCCACTATGGCCCACCAGCTCTGCTTTGAGCATAATGTTACATATTTGTTTTCCCTGTGCAGCAGACTTAGAAAATGTTTACATTGTAAAGAAAAATATACCCGAATTCTGTGGGCAAAAATATTCTCTTTACAGTGCATGTTATTCCCCCAAAGGTCAGCTGGAACAGATTTCAGTTTAACTGAGCTTTAAATTAGCTTTCCAAATCACAAATTTGAAATGAAGTTTTAATACTTCTTTGGTCCAAATGCAATTCTTTTGCTTTTCTAAATTTGAAGCTGTTATGATAAAATAGATTCCTGCTTAAACTAACAAGTCCAAACACCTGGGTGAACACTTTCCAGTAGCAGACACCATTTTATCAAATATGTGTTTTACCAAAGCAGCAGATCTAATGAAGCTTGCACCTCTAATTGGAAGGCAATTAAATGTGTTCTCCTTGTCAGTGCCTGTGTGTCTAACTCCCATTAGCTTTAATGGGAGCTGCACATGCAGGAAGACTGGGTAACCAAACACTCCCAGCCTACTTCAATACATACAATACACTTTGTAATTTTATGCCAATAAAAGTTTCATTCATTCATTCATTCACTTTGTAATAAAGGAACACAGTCCAGATCCATCAAAACCAGTGGGAATGTTGTCATTAACTTCAATACGATATGCAGACTGCATCCTGAGCAAAGTGGATGTGTGGGAAATTGTAGCTGTAGTCTAGCGAAGTTCTTAGGTTCATCCATATTTTTCTTCTCCCCTTCCTTTCATCCATTGCAAATGTGCTGGCAAGGTTGACAACGTGACTGCCTTGATAAACGTGGAGCTTGGGCAATGCTGGGGTTAAGAAGCAAGCACTCTGCCTCCGCTTGAGTCCTTGTCTCCTTCTCTTTCAAGGTCTTTGTGGTTGTTTTGTCCTGGTCCAGGGCCCCACATCAGCCGACGCCCCTGGTCCTGGACATGATGGGGGAGATGTGGTGGTTGAGAGGACTCTTGCCTTCATCGCGTCCTCGTGGGTGTCCCCCAAGTGGCTGTGGGAAATGGGATGCCGGGTTAGGAGAAAGGAGAAAGCCCCCAAAGATTACCCCAGTGAGGGAAAGGAGTAAACCCCCTTCCTCGGGCCTCTAAGAGCCAGGTAGCAACCATTTTCCCCAACTGGTAGATGATACGTGCTTATTTGCTTACTGCAAATACTACTCCTTCAAAGCCAAGAAAATGGAAGGGTCATCCCACACCAAATAAGAAGTAAATGAACGAGGAGAATCTAAATTGATCAAAATTCTGTATATAATATTCTCCCAGAGTCAAAATTTTGTATATAATATTCTCCGAGAGCAGATTGTCCAAATGGAACTGGTTACACACATTCCTGCAATCCAGCTGTCTGTGTGATCTGAGCTTTGTAGTGCAGGGAAATCAATTAATTGCTTGTCTTTCACTGCTGAACTTTAATAAGCAGTTCCTAGATGGGTAAAATAATACTAATTAATAAGAACTCAGATTCAGAAGGTTTCCACTAATCTGTGTCCAGAGTTAACAAAGCTGAAGAATTTGGCTGCTACTAACAGAACCACCAAGGAACAATGATGCCGGAAAAGTTTTCGTTCCGAAGGCCAGGCAGAAGAGAGAAGGGTGGCTGTGTGCCGTGCATGCCATGTTCTGCTTCAGATGGGGCCTTTCCCCCTCATATGAACACAGGAAGCTGCCTCATACGCAGTCAGGTGTGCATTATTACTTCTATGCCAGGTGCCTGTACATGCTTTGTCTTGTGGGTCAGATAGCTTTGGGGAGGATGATTTCTACTGAGAAGTCCGAGCACGACAAGGGTTAACCATTCCCTGAGGCACCTGGTGGGCCACTGGACTAAATGGACCCTTGGCCTCATCCAGCAGGGCTCTTCTTATGTTTGTATGCGCTCCTCAGTGCCACAGTCCCAAACTGAATGTGGGGCATCATGTAGCTATGAGGGTGTGACTGCTGCGGGCCGTACCAGGTGCGACACTCCATGGGAGTGACACAAGAGGCCCACAGAGCTCCGCACTCACTGGATGGGTTGAACCGCCATGAACTCATGGCTCCGGTTTGGTCGCAAATAGCGTCACTCCGGAAGCATTTGGTGGTGATATGATGACATCATGCGTCACTGCCAACCTACTTCCGAGGGTGACGCATTCCACTCCATGCCGCGCACCCGGCACCAGCGACCCCGGTGCTGCAGCTGATGGGGGGCTCCTAATTTGGCCTTGTTGGTCCATGTTGCCCAATAGTGTCTTCCTTGACTCCATATTGGTCCATATTGCCCAATAGTGTCACCTTGACTCTCCAAGGTGGACGTCCTGCTGGCTGAGATTTTTTAACTGGAGATACTTGGGTTGTCCTGTGCTGTTGTCATCATTACAAAATGAATAAGGGCAAAACCATTTCTGTGAGATAAATGAGGAAAGTATGGTAGATGCCATCACCTAAATATAGCCATCAAGCTCCTGACATCATTCCAGGGCCTCTTTCAATTTGGAGTCAAAGCATGTGCTTTGCTTTGACATACCCATTTAGGTTTCCTTTGTCTGACATATTAATCATTTTAAGATAGGCATTTTAAATAGCTGAAGTCGGGCCAGTTCCGAGGCAAAACAAATGAGCATTCCAATGTCTCAAGGGGATTTCCGCGATGGAGAGCAAGGGACTCCAAAAGGGTTGCCACATTGCAGATGGTTTGCTTGTGTTGTCGCTGCTGGAGAAATGACATAAAGTGGGTTACTTATTCAGCAGTCATGAGGACCATGTTAAAAAAAAATGCTTGTAACTACGTATACATAAATGGAGTTCTGCAGAAGGGTCCATCTTCGGAGTCCCTTCTCTGACGGGAACAAGCAACAGGACCACCCTCCCCAGAAACGTCCAATTTGTTAGCTTTCTCTATGTTTTTAACATGTTTTTATTCCTAGGCATTTGCAAGGAGGGAAGGGAGAAGGAAGATTAGGGCAGGGGTTGGCAACGTTTCCGGGCAAATGGGCTGGACGTACGGTGATGACATCATCATATATCATTGCCGAATTTCCAGGTTGCCAAGTTCCTGGAAGCAGCTGTGCGGAGCTCGGCTTGGGTGGCAAAGCCTCCCGCCCAATTTGCCGTGCACCGGACAGGGAATGGCAGAACTGCCTGCCCAGGCTCGCAGAGTGTGGCACAGGGACTCTACAAGCCTGAGCAGGCGGCTCTACCATTCCCCGTGGAATGGCAAATTGGGCAGGAGGCTTTACCTCCCAAGCTGAGCTCCTCGTGGGCTGCATGACTTTGGGTGGCAGGCCGGATCCGGCCTGCAGGCCGTAGGTGGCCGACCCCTGAGTTAGGGGTAACACTTAACTGTGGCTGTTTTTGCTGTATTATTCAATTCTGAATTGGATATTTTATGTGTTGGAAACATTTTTCATTTTTTGTAAAAGCTGAATCAGAGCCTTGGCACAGATGGAAAGAGATAACTGCCCCTCCCCTGTACCAGTCTTTTTGTGGTGTCCTATTAGGCTCTGAACAATGGGCTACAAGGTTTACTTTCTGGCATTCTCATTGCCATCGATGGGTGGTTGTGTCCTTGCCAAAAACAGCAGTTGCAGGCATTCCAGTCCAAATTAGAACCATTGTAGGAAGGTAGGACTGCCTCTCCCGCAGTGTGGTCCCAGTCTGTATCACGCCCTCCCTGTGGCTGATATTTACATTTGAAAAATCAAGCATGCAGGCCCCAGTCATGTGATAGACATATTATATAGATTCTTGCCTTGGGTTATATAGTACAATCCTAGGTTTGTGGAATCCGCAGTAAGTCCCACTGTGTTCAATGGGTCTTACTACCAGGAAGGTGTTATAGGATTGCAGCCTTTGTGAGTTCAGCTTTAGCAATGACTTTCACTCTGGACCTATGCCTAAACCTCTTAGGGCTACTCAGTGCCGGCCCATCCATGAGGCCAACTGAGGCAGTCGCTTCAGGCAGCAGATTGGTGGGAGAGACCCATCTCTGCTTGCCTTCTTGCCTCCACTGCTCCTTCTTCCCCTTCCACACCCTGGACTGGAAAGTGAAGTGGGCGACAGAGAGGAAGGGGAAACGTGGTGGGGAGGAGAGTGCTGAGCTAGAGCATTGTCAAGTGGGAGGAGCAGAGGCTGGCACATCATCGGGTCAGGGGGGACAGCATTTGGCATGCCACCTCAGGTGCCAGGGGTCTTGGGCTGGCCCTGGGGCTACCCAAGCTTTTATCTTAGTTAGCAGGAGAAAGCAAAAGCAATGCAAGGAAGGAATCTTACGCTTGTTTCAAAGAAGCATGGCTACTTTGTCGAAGGGACAGGATTTCATTTATTCGTCCATAATGCCTTGTGAGAGGGAAGAATTTAAATGGCTCATTAGGGGGCTTTATTATGGTGGCAACAGCCCTTAATGGGGGAACGAGACAGGAAAAGACCCTGATCAAGCGCCATTCATGTCCACTTGTGTCCTCTAATGTGGTCAGTGGCAGGGAAGTGGTGGCCTGGGCTGGTTTTCTAAGTAGGAGGCCCTGTGAAATCCTTGCACTTGAGGAAGAAACGTAATTATAGCATCCCCTCTGTTCCTCACAGGAAACTAAATACATTTCAGATGTGAAAGACTCTAGGCCATGATCCTCTAGGAAATCATTTTGGACTTTTAACAAAATCTTTGCGCTGCTGTTCTCAGCCATCTTTTAATTTTAAAAAGATTAACTTCAATATGCGGCTTCCTGACATGTTGAACGTGTCCCCGCTGTCAGTGCACGGAAAATGTGGGCTCCTTCCCCCCCCCCAATTTCCTCTTTGTGCCTCTCCAAAGTCATTTTAATGTGCACCTCCATGGTTTTATTCCTGTCTTGTCCGTTTCAGTGGCAGGCAAAGAGGAAAATTGGCCCATGCTGCTGGGCCGGCATAGTTGCTCCTTTTACACATTCTTACAAATGCCTTTCAAAGGGGATCAGACTCTGTTGGTGGCTGGCTATTAGTCGTGAGACCTGAATGGAATCTCCAGGACCAGAATAAGTAGAATAATAGTTAGCATTTCTAGGGCACTTGGTATGCATTATTTAGATGTATAGTACAGCCGTATCATACGCATATTTAGTTTACACCAATTCCACGATAGACGCTCAGAAAAACAAATGAGTAAAGCAACAATTCACATCAATTCTACCTGCCAATCCATTCAATGTGTGTATGCCCCAGAGCGAGCGGGAGACGGGAATCTGCTGTTCCCTGTCAGTCTCAGTTCCCGTGTGCCTCTTGTAGTATGATTCTCGTTTTCAAAGAGACAGTACGCATTTTTCAGATTTAAGGGATTTTCAAGAGTCATTTTGAGTATACGTGATTTTCACCTAAAGCGCTAACTTTGAACCTTACCCCCTGTGTAAGCTGCAACTGTGCTGTAATCCTTTGAGCAGCCTGGTGAGATATCCTCATATTTTGGTTGGGATCCTGGGGCTGGCAGGAAGCGGCTTGCTTGCATAAGGCCACCTAGCTAGCTTCTTCTTCAAGCAAAACGTCTGAGGGAAGCAAAATGTGGCTCAGTGAGTCCAGCAAAATGTTCCTGTTTTTAGCAGTTTGGGCTTTTAAAACAGAGATATATTAAAAGTCAAAAGTCATTGGCTGGCCTGGGATCAGCTGCCATTTGGCTCCTCCCCTCCTAGAACTGTCTTATGCAATGAGCATTTCTCCTGGTCGTTATGCAATAGTGGGCTGGTTCCGACAGTGCTCTCCCCACTCAACTGGCTGTGAGAAATAAAATTGTGTGTGCTACTTGTGGTGTGTACGCTTTGCTTCAGGAGAGTTTTTGGGCAGCCCAATCCTGCGTAAGATGCACCAGCCGGTCTAAGTGGCCGGCCACTGCACCCTATGCAGGACACGTGGGCCGGGGCTCACCTCGGCCTGGCAAGTCCCTTCCCCGCCACCGCGGCCTGCACTCCCCACTCCCAGCACAGGGCTTACCTGTGTCTGGCGGCGCAGGTTCTGGAGGGCGGCGGAGTGAAAATACTAATTCTAAGCCATTTCTCCAAGTGGGAAGCATCAGAAGACCCGGGTATGTGGTATTTTTGTCTTGGATTTTGTTGGGGGATTGACAGATGGTCTCATTGTATAGATGGAGGTTATAAGCACCAGGGAGAGGAAACCTGAAGAATAGGATTGATTAGTCTGACATATTTCAGTTTTCTTTCAACCACTGTCTCAATAGCCAGTCAGAGAGATCGGCTTCACACACAGTAAATTAAATTTAAATTACATAGTCGTGGTGAGAAAATTGCTCAGTTAATCTTACCTCCTGAAATGAAATTTTATTTTTTTTCCCACATCAACTCCATCCTAATTCTTCATGCCCTGTTGGTTTCTGCGAGCAATTCCATCAGTTTGGGTTATTTTATTTTTAAAAGCCAGGTATGTGCTTCCCCCTAAGTTATCTTACTGCTCTGAAATGTAATGTGCCCGGATTCCAAAAAAGGAAGAACTTATCAAAAGCAGCTATTTTCACTTTAAAATTTAATTTGAAAAGCACAGCAAATGAAGGGGAGGAATACCCCCCCCATGCAAACATTTTAAATATGACAAAATGCATAATAAACTGTTTTGTGACTGACAGCTAGCCTTAACACAAATTCATTTGCAAATACACAAACACTTGCAAATACAAAAACATTTGCAAATACACAAAAGCCACATCTTCCTGTGTATGACTGAGGCTTTACCTGTCATACACATTACCTGTTTCATGAAATGTAGGGCCCAGTTTGAACAAAATGCTGATGGTTTATCCAGCGCCAGGCGTCCATTATCACATATGAAAGGCATTTGCTTGTGCATTGTCCCCTGTGCATACAATTTCTGCACCATATCCACCAGGGCCATAAACCATTGGCATGCTGGTGTATAGACCGGTGTCACATGGAGTGGAACTTGCATTTTTGATGAAACCAGGGGCGGGAAAGGAAGAATCTCAGTGGCGGCGGCAGCACATGTCACAATCCTCTCCCCCCTTTCTGGCCCCTACCTGCCCCCAGGAGTCTCCTTGGACTTACACCAGCAGCCTATGGAGAGGTAAGTAAAAACATACGTTAAGTAATGAGGTAAAAACATAATTACATCTCCTGGGCTGTCTGGTCACCCACCCACCCCCGCCCCCCTTGCAGACAGTGTGCGCTCTGGAAGGGGATAGGATTGGGCCATTAGATAAATGTACCAGTTATGCAAGAGACACTTTAATCCAATCTTCCATTATTATGATTGTATTGCTCTGTATGTCATCCCATTAGATGCTGGTGGCAATGCGAAGGATTCTCCTTTGCCTCTTCTTAAATCCTCCTTTAATGAAAACTCTCAAAACAGCTGCCCTGCAAATTATGACCATTTATCACGAGCGCTACTAATAGCGATCAGAATTCGGTTATGCTGAGCAGGTTTTTCTTCTGTCTTTCATCTTTCAATTAAAAGGGGGAAAAATTGAAACCGCAGAAAATGCCGCTCCCAGCTACATTAGCCTTGCATGAAGCTGGGGCTGGTGGTCATTTGTTTTGCAGCCGATGGAAAGGCAGACAGGAGTCAGGGCTCTCTTTTTAGGACATGGACGAAGCTGCCTTATCTAGAATCAGACCCTTGGTCCAGCTAGCCTTTTCCTGGAATCTGAGGCCTTCTGCATGCCAGGCATGTACTCCCCCACTGCATGCTTCACAGGGCAACTGCATCTGCGCCAGATATTATAGTGGCCATTCAGAATTGAATCCCTTCAGCTGGATCTGAAACCAATCTAGCAGTCATGCACCCTGATCGGGAAGCCTCTTTATCATCCTCCACCGGCTGAAGCAAACACCTGTCAGTAGGCACAGTGAATCTTCCATAGACCTGAGCTACACATTCTGATTACCATGTGAAAGTGCACTTTGAGCCATTCGTTGACTCTTGTGCAGAGACTGTGCAGGACCACAGCTTGGATCAAGTCTGTGGCATGGAGGTAGAGGGTATTGAAGTCTTTGCCTTTTCACCATTTTCCTGACAAAAATTATCCCCCCCCCCCCGGCAGCTATTTAATCCTTAAAGTGCCATTTGCCACAGTGGCGCCTTACAGAGCACCCCCTGTTT
Organism: Plestiodon gilberti rubricaudatus; assembly: GCA_026170595.1. Lineage (NCBI taxonomy): Eukaryota > Metazoa > Chordata > Lepidosauria > Squamata > Scincidae > Plestiodon > Plestiodon gilberti. The sequence continues at coordinate 12,915,842 of JANXHW010000001.1, forward strand.
TAGGGGGCATGATTTTTGGCGGAAAAATCACATGGAGTTAAATACCCTCTACCTCTGCCCCAGGATCCCACACAGCTGCTACATGATAGTAAAGGACCCAGACTGCTTCATCATGTGGTAAATGTAACATGCAGTTTCAGTCTGAATTAAAAGAGAATTAACTTCGAAGCAAACATACATAGGGTTGAGCTGTGCCTGTTGTACATCTGATACAGTATGTACTCATTTTCACCCCGTGTTACCTTTGCCTTTTGCTTTCCACCCTCTCCCACCCACTCTTTGTTGCCTCTCTTCTTTCAGCTTCTGTGGGCAAAGCCTTGCTCGTTTGCGCTTACCTTTTGCTGTAAAGTATACATTGCCCCATACATTGATATACTATACAGGTGCAACCCCGTATCCGCAGTTCGAAGCAGTACACACACACACACACACACACACACACACACAATCTTTCTTTATCTTTATAAACCTGGCGGCAAGCCAGCATGTTTCTTTACCAAAACGCTATAAGCGGCATGCTGCTTATAGCATTTTGGTAAAGAAAGAAACACACTGACTTGGCATCAGCTCTATGAAGATAAAAAATGTAATGGGCGTGGGGCGGCATGGGGGATACCGTTCCCTCTTATCCATGGTTTCCGGAATCCGCGGGGAGCCAGGAATCTATCCCCGCGGATACCACGGCCCTACTGTATACATAATGTCATTCTAGAGCTGAGGAGGTACTATGTAGTTATGTTCAGTGGCATTTTTACTTGACATACTGCCAAACAGCTCCCCAGCGGTGAATACAATTAAACCCTATGGTCACCACTTCATATGGTTACCAACCTTCCTGGATTGGCCAGGAATCAGCATCAATCTCCAAGCTGATTACTGAAAGCAATCCTGGGGATTTTAACAGGGCCTTCAGGGATTTTCCATATTGCATTGTGTTGGGGAAAAATCTCCAGGAATAGCTTCAGTCAGAATTAATACCTACCACTTAATATACCTTGGCCATGAATGGGATTGCCAGGTTCACAGTGAAACAGACCTCACTCTGATTACAGCCTCTCATGCAGAGCCAGCCCAAGACCTCCAGATGTCAGAGGCAGCATGCCAAATGCTGCCCCCCCTTACCCAATAAGAACATAAGCAGAGCCCTGCTGGATCAGGCCAAAGGCCCATCTAGTCCAGCTTCCTGTATCACACAGTGGCCCCAATGATGTGCCAGCCTCTCCTCCTCCCACTTTCCAGTATTCTAGCTCAGCACTCTCCTCCCCTCCACATTTCCTCTTCTTCTTTGTCCCCGCCTTCCTTTTCCAATCCAGGAAGTAGAAGGAGAAGAAAGAGCAGTGAAGGTAAATAGGCAGACAGAGATGGGTGCCCCGAACCAATCTGCTGCCTGAGGAAACTGTTTCAGTTGGCCTCATGGGTGGACCGGCCCTGCTCTCATGCCATGTGAGAATTTGCTCTCAAATCTCAGGGGGTCCTCCTGGAATGGATTCTGCTTCAGTTCAAGGAGCTACATTCAGAAAACCATATGGGGAGGGGGAGACTGATGCATGGGCCAACATTCTTAGACATAGATATGTAATGGTCGCATCCACAGACCTTGTGCACTGGACTGTGAGAGAGGAAGAGGGCACTGACATGGCCTATAGGATCACTGAGCTGCAAAGGGAACCAAACCCCCACCCTCAGGTGTCTTCCAAGGTGGGGACTGACGGTGAGTAAATAGAATGAGGAAAAAGAGAATCTGATGGTCGAAGAAATACAAGTGAGATATATATTGCTTTGCTCAAGTCATGTCTCAAGAAAATGGGCCTAAAGAAGGAGAAGTGAATGGACTCGTGACGTGGGGCTGAAGCTGGACAGGGAAAAGACGATGAAATGGTGGAGCACAGAGGGAGCGTGAAGAGGTATAATTAGAGACAAAGGATGAGATGCATCACAGGCAGTGAGGCAGAGAGCGGCACCAATTGTCCCGATGGACCGCTGACATAATCCTTGGTGAACTCTCAAATATAAACAGAATCTCACGTCACCATCAAATTATACTTGGACTGTTGTGAGTATCTAAGATGCAGGCATCGTTGATATTTGTCCATGCCCACAAATCCGAGCAGTTACAGAGGGGAGTGTGTAGTTGGAGCCATTGACTTAACTCAAATGGACCCTCTGTTTTCGTTGCAGACCACAGATGACATCCTGGTGGCCTCCGCTGAATGCCCCAGCGACGATGAGGACATTGATCCCTGTGAGCCAAGCTCAGGTGGGTTAGGTTAGTCACCTTTTTTATTACTTTCTTTTTATTTTGATTCTTTGCATGCAGAAGGGACAAAAGAAAACCTGCATTCTGGTGTGTGTTGGTGGTAGAGACAACACTCAGCCTCTGATTGTTGACTGGACTGGAACTGTCAATATAATTATGATGAAGGGAAAGAGAGGTACTTCCCCCAGCTCCCCTAATTGTAGAAGTGGGGGGAAGTCTCCATCTCCCCTTCTTTTTTGGAAGCCTGCAGTCGCTACAGGCCTTTAAGATATTTCTGGAGAGCTTTTGACATGTTTCTGTGCCAGGACAGACTCAATTTTTTTTTTCATAACAACAAGGACTAGAAACTTTATTGTAGTTCCCGGGGTCACCCACTAAAATGGGTTTCCTGGGTAGTGATGGTAGTCACCCATGATGTGTGACTGCAATCCTTCCACGACAAGTTATTAATATGCACATGTTTTTGTTCAAAGCACATGTTTATGGTAAGTTCTGTGACTGAGGTGCCTTCATGTCCAAAAACAAAAGTTTCAAGTGCCAGAAAGTGTTTCAGCCAGAGTTGCACCACTGATTGGAGCTTCCAGTTGCATGGAACTATGGATGTCTCTTGGCCAGAAAACAATTTGACAGTGAAGGCATTGCAGATACAAGTGTGGTTGTTGCTTTTTTAAGGCAGACATGTCTGCACTATAAAGCCTTAATAAGGAAACCATCTGTTGGCATTGGCAACAATAGTGTTGTGGATTTTCTTGGATTTGTATGTTTGGGGATTCATATTGTGACTGATTCAACACAAATTCAAGTGGCTACTCTCAACATGTTTGCATTCCGCCTATTTTTGAGAACGTGTCCATTCACAAGGCTCTTATCCCCAGCTGTTTCATTCATAAGACTGGCATCGAGGTATCTGATTCCATGAAAAACGCACAAGTTTAAAGTTTTCAAAGTGCAAAATGGTTTCCACGTTAGGATTTTATAATGAAAATCCACTAAGAAAAGTTGACTTTGGGAGTCGGACTGTAGGACAGGAAAACTGTAGCCCATTGGGAGGGGGTCTTGTCAGAAGCTTCGGGCATATTTGCAGATCTTCTCATTATATTGGGAGCTATAAACGTTATTGTGCTTGGAGATTTCTGCTGCATTTGGAGAGTATGATGTAGGTTTGGGGGCACCCTCTCCCATAGCTGACCTTTGTACCCATTTAAGTATCACAGGTGCAGAATTCGTGAGTCATGTTGGATGGAGTAGAAATGCACCTTCAAGGTGTGTGTGTGTCAGTGGCGTTTGTAGTTTGCTGGTACAGTAGATTCCTGCACAGCTGGAGGCCCACCCATAAAGACATTTATGGAGGAAGGAGGGCATGCAGTTGGTTCTCTGGGCTGGATTCAGGTGCAAAGGCATTGTGGAAATGGATCTCAGAAAATAATTGTATCACAGCTGTTTGCTGGAGAGTGGAAGACACATCTAGGTGGGGCCTCCAAGACCAGAGGTGATAATCCTCTGAACACCAGTTGCTGGGGGGGGGTCTGCAAGAACAGGGGAGGGCTGTTGCCTTCATGTCCTTCCCAGAAGCACCTGGCTAGACACTGTAGGAAGTACAATGCTGGATTAAATAGATCTTTGTCAGATCTGACAGGGCTGCTCTTGTGCTGGAAAGTGTAGTTTGGCTGGGATCCTCTGTCAAGATAATGTGTGGCATTTGAGGATAAATGACCCAGAGCATGACCTTGCTGGGGAACTGTTTTCTTTGACAAACTATCAAAAGGTGATACATCTTTATAGGTTCCTATGCATGATTATAGGTTCCAAAGCATGTTAATGCGAGTAGATAAATAGGTACTGCTTGCGGGAAGGTAAACAGCGCTCCGTGTTCCAGCTGCATGCTACGCGCTGCGGCAAGGAGAGTCATGCCGGCCACATGACCACGGAGGCGTCTTCGGACAACGCTGGCTCTTCGGCTTTGAAATGGAGATGAGCACCACACCCTAGAGTCGGACACGACTGGACTTAATTGTCAGGGGTCACCTTTACCTTTTTATGCATGATTTATCCTGAAAGGCTGGATTTGATTATTCTTTGGGCCATTTCCAGCTCTTTAGAATTTAAAAATACCTGGGAAGAGCCATTGTGCTGGCATACTAGAGTAGCATTGTGCTGGTACACTAAACTAGTGTACACAGAACTCTTCTGTAGGCAGGAATGCCATCAGTCCTGTGCAACTTGAAATTCAGTATCCCACCATACCAACACAACCAACATAACGAAAGGTACCATCTCAACCATCTGGTGCCATATCTGTCTTTCTTTTGGATTAGCCATGTGACCGCTTTAATTGACAAGACGTTGTATTAACAATAGTTGAGATAAAACCATGAGAACTGGCAGCATGGAATGGGATACCAAATGATTCACAGGCTGGTGCGTTTGGCTCTTCTCTTATAGTTGAGCTTCTAGGCCTTTTCCAAGCTCCGCTCTGGCCATCTGTTTCTGACCAGACCTTTTTGCATCTGCTACAAAGGACTTGCCATGACCATGACAGTATTTCTCAACTTCTGAAAACATTTTGGATTATTGATTTGGAAATTGTAATATATTCTGAGGGCTCAATCAGGGCCACATCATATTTAAAGCCACCCATAACAACTAAAACTTAACAGCCCAATCCGATCCTCCTCCGGCCCCACTAATGCAGCAGTGCCAAAAAGGCTACCGCTGCATCCTGTGGGGAAGGGGGCAGTCCCAGAGTAAGTGAACAAATGTAAGCCTCAGCGGTATGGATGGGTCTACTCGGACTTGCGCCAGTGATTTCGCTGGTGCAAGTCCGTGTGGACCTGTGTCACAGGATCAGGTCTGGGAAGGGGGTTAGGATTTGCTGGCTGCCGCTGCCGTTAAACCCGCCTCCTTCCTGGACCTGATCTGCCCCTGTCACTACCCGTGTTGCCTCCCCATTCCGCCCTCCTCCGCCCTACCCTAGTCCCTTCCCACCTCCCCCGCCAGCCTACCTTCATGGGTGAGCACACAACGATCTGGGGAGCAAGAGGCCACTTGAGCCTCTCCGCCGATACTCCTGCAGCGTCTGAGTTTGCGCACTGCCTGAGTGCTTTTTACGACCGCTGCAAGGCAGTTGCAGATAGGATTGGGCCGTAAGTCTATTACGTAAGTCTATTACCTCCTGCAGGCTTTCTCAAAGTGGGGGTGAGGGTTCATGAGCAGCTAGGAAGGGGTCGGAAGAAGTCAACGGTCTGAAGAAGTCAAAATAAAATATTGTTATGCAAGTGAACTTCCCATCCGCCTGGTGGTCATCGTAGCTCTGCCTGCCTCAGACGCATTGCTCCGGTGGGGGCCGTACCATACGTTGCGCCCCGTCCTGCCGGCTTGTAAACGGGACTAGGACGGGGCGCAACTTACGGTATGGCCCCCACCGGAGCAACGCCTCTGGCTTGCCTGCCCACTCTTGTCCTCTTCCCCTCTCAAGCTGTGAGGACTGCTCTGAGAGTAGTCATAACTCCACTTCCGGGTGAAGCAAGTGAGCAGGGAAAACCAGTTTACAAACAGGGGAGGGGAGCCATCATATGTATATATTATTTTTCATGAACCACAGTAACATAAAATTTGAGAACCCCTGACCTACTGAGATAAAACCTAATAAGACCGAAGTACAGTGTTGCAAATAACTAAGTTCTACTCTCATATTAAATTACCTTCCACACCAAGCTGTAAAAGGATGCTTTTAACCTAAGGGAAATGATCCTGAACCAAAAATGGTGTACTCATCTGTTAAAAGGAAAAAAAAAAAAGCTAGGCTGTAGAGCGAGGGATATATTAAAGAGCACATCAACATCATGACACGGTAATATGGAAACTGTCTAGCCCTCTGTAGACATTAGGGTTGTGAATTTCCTTGAGTTTGTATCTATGGAAACCGTCAGAATGCCATTCCATTAAGGCACCAGTAAAACATATCAAATATATTAGATATGTATGAAAATAATAATATATAATCAAATAAATAACCCTATCATTATTGCAGAATTCTTGTTTGGGTGTCATCGAATCCAAAAAAGAATCTCCCATCTCACACTTCCTCTCAAGTCTACGGCAGACCAGTCCATTCGGCAGTTTGGAATTTCACTTCATTGTGAATCTGAGATCTGTGAAACTCCTCTTGAGGCAGTTTGTGGTCTCACACAGAAAAGAAGCAGTATTCATTGCTAATCAGTTTCCAATCACTTTTTCGGGTGTGACAATGGTCTTGGAAGATTTAAAAGACAGGCTGAATCATTCTTCTGCCTGTCTTAAAAATATTAGCTTTATCTACTCTTTGTACCCCTAACAAGCACAAACTTTCTGCACGACTGACATTCAGTGATGTCTCCCAGGAGAACAGATTTACGATGAATGATGCCGATATTTCTAGTGTACATTATGCCTTAGTGGAGTGACTATCTTTCTGTTTCTATAAATTGTTTATGTATTCAGCTCTCAGAAGCCATTTTTTTTTCTTATGAACTAGTGAACCTTAATTCGCCTGTTCATATGCCTTATACTGAATTAGTCCGCTGGTTCATCTACCTCAATATAGTCTATACTGACTGGCAGATCTCCAGTGTTTCAAATAGTGGTCTTTCCCAGCCCTACCTGGAGACGGCAGGGAGTGAACTGGAACCTTCTGCATATCACTGAGCTAGGAGCCCATGCAGCCCCAGTTGCTAAGAATCTACTAGCAAATCATCAGTCATTTAGAAGCCATAAGTCCAAACAGGAAGGTCTTAAATGCTTTGGGTAGCGCAATCCTGTGTAAGGATCCGGCAGGCGACCCAGGGCCACCCGCCAGATACTGTGCCCGGGCTGCCTGTCCAATGGCAAGCCGGAGGTCTACTTGGGGAAGGGGACGCTCATCCCCTTCCCCGGGTGTAAATCGGGGCCAGCATGATAGGCCTTCTCGGATTTCCGCCAGCTAAATAGCTGGCAGTAGAGGAGGCCATGTAACAGCGTAGCTGGCCCGGCGGGGACGGGGATATGGCCGACTCCACCCCCCTCACCCTCCTGGGCTGGCTAGGCCAATGGTCCCCCTCCCTCACTCGCCAAACCACCCACGCGACCGCTGGCGAGAGCTCTAACCTTCTGCCGCCGGCCGCATGGGCAGTTTGGCCGCGTGGGCGGTGGGACTTCTCAGGTCCCACACCAGCTCTGAGCAGGTTGCTGGGTGCCTGTCCGCGCCAGCATGGGCACTGGTGCCACCACAGTCTGCCCCCATCCTTCCCCCAGTCCACCCCAATCTTGGCTGCTCCTCCAGCAGAAATCCACCAATGACCAATCTGTGCTGCACTGCTAGTGGTGTGCAGCCTTCTGGGGGGGGGGGGTGAGTTGCCGCGGTCTCCTCAAGGTAAGCCTCTGCTACTCCAGTGGGTCTCTTCAGAACTATGCCTGTTCTTTTGCTGATGCAAGTCTGAGGAGAGTAGGGGAAAGGGAAGGAGACAGGGAATGGGGTTAGGATCCGACGCATGCTGGTGCCACCAAGGTCCGCTCCCCTCTCCTGTTCTGCCTCCCACTTGCCCCTCTCCCTGCCTAGAAACTCCCCATTTCTCCCCCTCCCTGCCCTGTTCTGCGCACCGTCAGCTGCTCTCCGCCCCCCAGCTTATCTTCACTGCTGGAGGTAGCTGGCAGTGACAGCAGACCTCCAGCACTGCCGCCATTTACGGCAGCGCACTCAAAATGGCCACTGGTGGCGTGCTGCACATGCTGCCATCTGGCCATTTACAACAACAGAACTGTGTCCCGCTGTCATAAAGGGCAGCGCAGTCTTAGTTAGGATTGGGCTGCCCATAGCCCTTCCTGTTGAGAAGAGCCAGTGGGTGGACTGGGTACGCGGAGCCAATGTAGTATGTGTGCAACCTTTCACTGCATAGGGAGATACTCTAACCTGTTGCTCACCACGTGGGGCAGCTGCACACAAAGGCATGGATCTCGGTTCTAGGTTTCACCACAGCAGCCCCTGATGCCGCACAGGATTCTCAGTGTTATCGATAGCAGACCTTCCCATTCCACAGCGTGCCCGGGGTGAGAGGTGTACATTACAGTGCCCCCACAATTCATGCTGCTGATGCAGTAGCAAAATTGTAAGTAGAGCCTTGGACCTTACCAAGTTGTTAAGGCCATAATTACACATCCAGGTCAGGCCATGGGAGAGAGCTTTTTCCCTCTCCTTAACCCCCTTGGCAGAAGTTTACTTTGGCAAGTCCCCATTGATGCAGGGTTACTGCACTTATCAGAAGTGAGTGCTTCCATGAATAAGTGCGTTGGGTGTTGCAGCCAAAACCTTCAATCAACTAAAAGGTTTGTCTCTACATCCCTGCAATTGCTGATTTATAGTATCTGTATTGATTGTGCTAAATTATTAATCCAGTGGATTTATTTAGAAAAGTGGGGCAACAGCATCATTCCTTGGGAGAAATGTTCTGCCAGAATTGTCGCTGCCAGCAAGCCCTTGTCTATCACCTCCAGTTTTGCTTGCTGTGCATCTGCCTCCTGATAAATAATGAATGGGAAGATGTGACTTGCAACCAATACAGGAAATCAAAACGTAGTGCAGAGGAGAGGCCACTAATAAACCCGCCAGTCCATCAAACACATCCAGAACATAAAGCAACCAAAATGAATAAAGTGCAGATTGCGCACTGGTGGGCACATGGATAATTGGGAGCTGCAGGCTTTGTCTGCTGGCAGGCAAACATTAGTGCAGTGTTGAGGCCCGCAGAGAGGAATTTGTGGCAATCGGAAAAGTCTTAAAGCCGCACCACCTGCATTTCCTCTGGTTCTTCCCCTACTCCCCATGCATGCCCCCATTTCAGACCTACACGTCTTTCCCTGCACCTTGCAAGCAGGGGTGGAAGGGCAACAGGAAGCTTCCTTCCATCCCGTTCAACATCTCTCCGCAGGACTAGTTTCACCATGACTAGGCAGTGAAGAAGCTCTCCAGAGAGTCTCCCTATTCTTTGCCCTATTTAAGTCCGTGTGATGCTCTGGTTCCAAGTATTGCACACGGCAGTGGGGTGATAAGGCTGGGGGGTGACGTCCTCAAGCCACAACCAGGAATGCCATCACATAGAAGTCATTTCTGAGAATGTTATAACAGCAGCAAGAGTCCTTTTCAGCAGTCTCTGTGTGGTCTTTGTAACATTTGCCTCACCTGTCAGGATCGGTGAGTCAGGCAATGTAGTATCCTTCAGTACGTCGTCATCATGGTCTCTTCCTAGACAAATTGATTTCTTCGCTCTTCAGATGCCTTATCAGTCAGAAGAGGTACTTGCCTTTTGATGTCATTTACTGCATCCAAATGAGCCCAAAAGGAAAAGCACAAACGTGGTCTCTTCATTGCATCAGACAGGCAACGAGGACAGCTTTCTCTGTTGTTTTGCTGTGCATGGGAGATTTTTGTCTCATTTTCACGATTAATTATTTGCATATTAATCAAAAGAGCAGAACTGAGATATGGAGAACAGGTTCACACACATGACTTTCTCCATGCAATAGCAGGTATTCCGTTGCCTGAGGACATCTGTACGATCTTAATTCTGAACTGGTCTTCAGGAATTCTGGTGACTTTTTCATCACCTGTTTTGGTTTCTTGGCTTCATTTATGGCCTCCTTATTGTAAAGCGTGGAGCAGCCCAATCTTATGGAGGGCTTATGGCATCATAAACAGTGCATCGCTATGGCAGACTGCAGGGACGCCAGCACAAATGGCTGGAGGCCCCTCACATGCGCCAGCAGCTCTCGGATACTGCAGGTAAGGTGGCGATGGGGGCAGGGAGTAGGCTGGGCAGGGGACAGGAGGAGGTGGATCTTAGCAGCCAGGATTCTAGCCCGCCTCTCCTTGGAGAGCAAAATAACTGGTGTAGGTCGAAGAAAAGCCCATTAACGGCCAGGCAGCCTATGGAGAGGTAAGTAAAAAATATTTTACTTACCCAAGCCGTCTGGTCACACACACACACACACACACACACACACACCACACACACACACACACACACACACACACACACACACACACTCAGTAGTGCAGCTGCATCACGTAGGATGGTGTAGATAGCATTGAGGCCTCAGTAGCATAGCAAGCAGATGTTTTTCAGTAATTTTGAGACAGATGCGTGCCCCTCTGACCTGTACAATCCTTCTCTTTCTTTTGCCATGACACTACTACCCAATTTGCTGGCTTCCGATAATGCTGAATGATCGTAGGAAGCTGCCTTATTGTCAGATCATCAATGCATCTCGTTTAGAATTGTCTGTTTCTGTCTGACGGCAGCTCTCCAGGGTATCAGGCACAGGTTCTTCCCAGCGTTGCTTCTTGGGGTCAGTTTCACTGGCACTGCCAGAGATTGAACCCGGGACCTGACACATGCCAAGCCGCCAGGGAGCTATGAGCCCTTCTGATCCTGCCACTGCTATTGTCCCGACTCAGTGGCGGAACTACGGTGGAGCGCGTGGAGCAGGAGCTCCAGGTGCTCGGGCGCGCACGCGGAGCACTTACCAGAGAGAAGCGCCGCGCTGTGTCGGCCCTCCCTGGAGCCCGTTCGGCTCCAAAATGAGCTGAAATCGGGTGGTGGAGGGCGCAAATTGGGCGGGGGAGGATGCGTCGACGTGACGCGCGCAGGCCCCACCCCCAAGCGCCCAGGCGTCGGGAGGGCGCCCGTCGTCTCTGTCCGACTGCTGATGTTTTCTCCCATAAAAGCACAAAGCAGGTCAAAATATTTTTTTTCCTCCATTGGATCAAGTCACTGGTGGAAGTAAAAAGAAATAAACATGTTTAAGGACTCACATAACCCTTCTTGAGACTAAGACAAAATGGTCACAGCAGCCGAACACACAAATAAAATTTTAAACAAATTAACTGCAGTTCTTTAGGGCCATGGAAACACAAAAATCTTGCAATTCAGATTTTATAATCCTAGTGGGACTTTCTTCTCCGCTATGCAGGCAGTGAGCAACGCATCTATTTCAGCTGAGTTTACTGCACTATGAAATTTATTGGTTTGGTTATTGCGTTTCATTAGATTTATAGCCCACTTACGCCAAGGGCTCAAGGTGCGTTACATAAATATTTGCAGGACTCATGATCTAATTTGGCATCACTGAGAGGGAGGCAGTAAACTTTCTGTGAGGCAACAGTATGTGATCTTCACTATTTTGTTAAGCTCCCAGTTAGAAAGTTTAGATTTCACGTGAGTCCAGAATTCCCCCCTTCTTGTTTCACACTTGTCTTATCCTGAGAAAATCATAACTCTTTATATTATGACCCTTCCAGGCATCACCCCAAACATCTGAAAGTCATGTATGTACTGTGGCTATTCCAAGATTTCAGGCTGCAGTCCTATGCACGCTTACCTGGGAGTAAGCCCTATTGGCTACAATGAGACTTACTTCTGAGTAAACATGCATAGGATTGGGCTGTAAGTCATGCAGGTCCGAATGGTAGACTAGCAGGAGCAGCAAGTTCAGAACAGTGACGAAGGCACAAATATGCCAGTTGTAGGAGATGAGAGAGGCAGTGTCATCTGTGGGCCAACCTTCGTCATCCAAGCTCTTGACAGGAAGGCCAGCAAGGAGAAGAGGAAGGAGGATGCTCTTCCCTCGTTTCCTTGCCAGCCAATGATGTGAGCATGTTTCTCACATGAAACAGAGTGGATAGAGGGAAGTTCTTCTCCCTCTCGCACAGCACCAGAACCAGGGGACATGCACTAAAATTGAGTGGAGGGAGAGTTAGAACGGACAAAAGAAAATATTTCTTCACCCAGCGTGTAATTCATCTGTGGAACTCCTTGCCACAGGAGGTGGTGATGGCACCTGGCCTGGATGCCTTTAAAAGGGGATTGGACAGATTTATGGAGGAAAAGTCCATCACAGCTTACAAGCCATGATGGGGATAAGCAACCTCCTGGTTGTAGGAGTAGGTTTTCTCTGTGCCAGGTGCAGGGGAGTGGCAGCAGGAAACAGGAGTTATCTTGTTGTCTGTGTGCTCCCTGAGGCATCTGGTGGGGCCACTGTGAGGTACAGGAAGCTGGACTAGATGGGTCTTTGACCTGATCCAGCAGGGCTCTTCTTATGTTCCTAGTCGGCAACAAGATTTAGGGGAAATACCCCCCCCCCCCGGCTGGATGAAGGGGAGGAGGAGGAGGTTACAATCATGCATCCTCCTCCCTCTCTTTGCCACCAGCCAGAGGGTGGCGCTGTCTAGCAGAAGACCCTTCTGGAGTCAGGCCCCAACACATGTCCTAATAATCCCGACTGCTGGAGCCACCCTGTCTATATGCCTTTTAAAACACACCATGCAGACGTGCTTTAAGACCCAATCTGCACTGTCCAAAACAACATGTGGAAACACCTGCCAGGACAGTACCACTTTAGAATATAGCTGAGAAAATCACAGGTTACAATGTCCCTCCACTTAAAAACTCCCTGCCCATTGGATATCAGCCTTTTATCTGAGGTGAAAGTTTTTAATATTCAGGGAATATTTTAAGCGACAGAACATTCACACATGCAAATTCCCATTCTCTGCATTCTGTCCTGGAGAGGTTACACTATGTGAATTTTGTTTTATTTTAATTACAGCGCAATCCGACTTAACTTTTGAGCTGGTTCAACCAGCGGCGCAGCGAGAACGGGAGGCGCCCCAGAATAGAAAAGGGATTCAAATCCCCTTCAAAAGAGGAATTCAAAGGGGATTTGAATCCCTTTTCCGTTCTGGGGCCCCTCCCGTTCTCGCTGCGCCGCTGGTTGAACCGGCTCAAAAGTTAAGTCGGATTGCGCTGTTAATGTATTATGTATTAATTTGTTATGTTCATATTTATACTCTCCTTTTCAGCCAAGTTTGTTTCCCAAAGCATCTTACGATTAAAATCCAAACAAAGTTAGAATATAATTAGGAATAGATCGGTATGTGGGAGACACAGCGCACACTAAACTGGTTCCATTTTTAGTGGTCCCTGTGTCTAAACGCAACGAATGTCACTCTTCTGGTGTCATTTCAACCCTCATAAAGAACAGGGCATGGCTAAGTGTTCCATTGACTGCAGAAGAAAACAAAGTTAATAAGTCAGAGGACAAAGGTGGGTATATAAATTTTGAATCTCACATTCATCAGATTTTTCACACTTGAAATTATTTTCTTCACTGAATTATACTTTACAGCTTCCTCACAGTTAGTTTGCATAGGGCTTAATAGTTCATATAAAAGTCATCTACTGATGTACTTTCCCCAGCTCAAGGTATCAAGCACAAGCGTGCTGGTGAATGACACTTCATTAGGAGGAGCTCAACACAACGAGGGCCAAGAGAATGTGGGTCTGAGATGCAATATTCCTAAAGAGAAATATCATCTTTCCCACAGAAATAATCTTTGCAGGATGAGTTTGCATGATCAACACAGTCAACATGATTCCCATGTCTAGGTTGGGGGGGGGGGCAAAATACACACACACACACACACACACACACACACACACACACACACGCCGCAAATGTCCTGTGGCGCTGGAGAGGACAAGCGCTTTTCTGATTTTGAGACCCCACCCACCCTCGTTGAGCTCACTCCGATGCCTGTCTAGTCGCCTCTTTGAGGGGCTGGCTAGGAAGTTTTGCCATGCTTCAGATTGGCCTGAGGAGTTGCGGTTTTTTGCCCACCCCAGAGGGTACTGATCATTTCTTTCCATGTGCTTTGGGATGCCTCTAAATTTAAGATTAATATTCCTGTCATTGTTTTGCACCTCTTGTACTGTAGTTTTGCTTCCAGGTTTTCTATTGCAAAATCTGAACCGGTACTGTTTCTGTAAATTCAGTAGTGATCTTACTTAGATGTCCCATTTGGCTTTACCTCCTGTACTGTTTAAGTCTACTGTATTGTTTTCATCTTCTCATCGCTTAACATCAAGAGGTGTGATTTTTTTCCATGAAAGAGTCTTGAAAGTATCATCTAGCGTTTCATCTCTATTGTCAAGATACTATTCAAATTCGTTTCATGTTCCTCTAGTCTATCATGTAACTTTTTACTCGATCGTAATCTTTTGATTCATTCTTTCATCAGAGTTTTCAAGTTCTCTACTCAATATTAAAAGAAAAGACTCTAAGAGTCTTTTGTTGGTTCCTAATCTTCTTCCTCTTTTGATTATTTACTTTTAGTACCTTTTTCACAAAACGATCAGTCATCTTGCCTTCCTCATCAATTACATCCATACTGATTAATTATGGACTTGTTTGCTCCATTGCAGATGTTTATTCTTCCAAAAGATGTTGCCATTTTGAATGCTTCCCTATGGAAAAACAACAAAAACACCTCCCTGCAGGCAGTGACGTAGCTGGAGGTGGGGCGGAACGCTAAGTTCCGCACTGTGCTGACCTATGTTACTCACCGGCACGAGGCAGCCCCAGCCCCTAACCTTCGGAGCTATTCAGTGGGGTGAAGGCAACGCACAGGGAGTCTTCTGCACATTGCCTTCGCCCCACTGAATGGCTCCGAAGGCAAGGGGGCGGGGCCGCCTCGTGCCGGTGAGTAACGGAGGTCAGCACAGTGCGGAACGTAGCGTTCCGCTCCACCTCCAGCGACGCCACTAGCGTCACTAGATGCGCGTCACCCTAGAGCAGGGGGTGCGCGTCACCCCCCCCCGCCCTAGGGTGACCCCCCGAACACCCCCCACCCGCACTCGAGGCCGGGGAGCCGGCCAGGGAGCCGGCCTCGGAGCGTCCGGCTCCGCCGGTGCTCCAGGGCCTTCTGAAGGCCCGCTGGTTCAAAACGGAAAGTTTTCCGGTTTTTGCGCATGCGCAGTACATTTTCTGAGGGCAAAGGGCTGCCCATTTGCCCTCAGAAAAGTACTGCGCATGCGCGAAAAACGGAAAACTTTCCGTTTTGAACCAGCGGGACTTCAGAAGGCCCTGGAGCGCCGGCGAGCCGGATGCTCCGAGGCTGGCTCCCTGGCCTCGGAGCCTCCGGACTTCGGAGGCTCCGAGGCCGGGAGCCGGCCTCGGAGCGTCCGGAGTCGGGGGACGGTGACGCGCGGGGGTGCACGCGTCACCCCTTTGGCGCGCGTCACCCCCTGGCTGTCCGCCCCCCCTGCCACGCTCCAATGACGCCCATGAGCGACGCCACTGCCTGCAAGTACATAAGCACATAAGCAAAGTCCTGCTAAATCAGGCCAAAGCCCATCTAGTCCAGCATCCTCTTTCTCATAGTGTCCTGCCAGCTGTCTCTGGGAAGCCCACAAGTGGGAGAGAAAGGCATACGCCTCTCTCCAAGATTGCTCTTCTACATCCGGTATTTGGAGGCATACTGTTGCTGAACCGAGGTGGCACATGGTCATCATGACGAGAAGCCATTGATAGATCCATCCTCCATGGATTTGTCCAATCTCCCTTTAAAGCCATCCAACCGAGTGGCCATCAGCACATCTGGTGACAACAATTCACAGACCAGTTGTGTGCTGAGTGAAGAATGTGCCTCCTTTTGTCCACCATAGATCTCCTGCTCATCAGTTTCATTGCTTGGATCCTGTTCTTGCATTGTGGGAGAGGCAGCAAAACGTCCCTGTCTTCACATCATGCATAGTTTTTTTTCCTGAGGACAGTCTCACCCAGTCAAAAGACGTTGGTCACTCCTGTTACCAACCTGGGCCTGAGGATGCCACGGACAAACCACTTGGCTCACAGCATCCCTGTTGCCTACATCCAGGTGTTCCAGAGGTGGAGGGTTCGAGCGTGATGAGGAGGACAGGGTTTAAAAGCACTTCCACTGACTTGTGATGGGGAGGAAGGTGGCCCGCCCGGCACCGGAGCAGAGGGTGTTTGTCATACAGCTCACTGAAGGAGCACGCTGATGGGGCCCATGTAGTGGAGGAGGAGTCAGGTGCAGCCAGGACCTGTTTCCACAAATACTCTGAAACTGCGGACAGGAGGAGGTGAAGAGCCCCTGTTCTCCCACCCCTCCTTGAGGAACAGACAGCAGCAGCAGTATCATGGACATCACCCCAACATCCCCAGTGTCACAAATCTCAATCATATCCTCCATTAATCACCTTTTTTCAAAGCTAAAAAGCCTCAAATGTTGTAGCCTTTCCTCCAGCCCTCAGATCATTTTGGTTGTTCTCTTCTGTACCTCTTCCAGCTCTACCACATCCTTCTTGACATGTGGCAACCAGAACTATACACAGTATTCCAGTTGTGGCCACCCCATCAATTTAGACAGGAGCATTATATTAGAAGTCTTCTTTTGGATCCCTTTCCTAGCGTGTCTTCTTGTCTTCTTCAATGCAGTCACACAAATGGGCCAATGTTTTCACTGAGCCATCCACCATGAACCCAAGATCTCTTCCCTAGTTTGTCACCAGCAGCTTAGACCCCATCAGTGTATAAGTGAACTTATTACCCAGCGTGTAATTCATCTGTGGAACTCCTTGCCACAGGATGTGGTGATGGCACCTGGCCTAGATGCCTTTAAAAGGGGGTTGGATAATTCATGGAGGAAAAGACCATCACAGGTTACAAGCCATAAGCAACCTCCTGGTTTTAGAAGTGGGTTTTCTCTGTGCCAGGTGCAAGGGAGTGACAACGGGAAACAGGTTATCTTGTTGGCTGTGTGCTCCCTGAGGCATCTGGTGGGGCCACTGTGTGATACAGGAAGCTGGACTAGATGGGCCTTTGGCCTGATCCAGCAGGGCTCTTCTGATGTTCTTGAGGCTTTTTTGCCCCAGGATGCATCACTTCACACTGCTTTACATTGAACCTCATCCGCTGTTTGTTGCCTGCTCACAGGTTTGGAGATCCCTTTGGAGCTCCTCACAATCTGCTTTGATTTTCATCACCCTAAATAGTTTGGTGTCCTACTACTAATAATTTATTTCTACTCTCTGCTTCCTGCATGTAAAATGATGCGTGCTGGGGTTATTTTCTCAGGAGAGTGGACAATGGATGCTGATTAAGGGGTGAATGAGGCAGATCAGTCTCCCAAGAAATGAAAGGGTCTGCCTTTTTAGTTTGCCTGCAACTATCCCGTTTTCCTGAATTTGCACTCTGGTTTTTAAACTAACTTTCTAAACGGTGTAAAAGCAAAAAAAGAAAAACCATAACACACACAAGAAAGAGCTGGGCTAGAAGCCTTGTTTCTAATTTCCAGATTTCTAACGGCTCAGTCCTATTCTGTGCTGGCACTACAGCCTCAGCGCCCGCCTAGGGTGTCGTAAATGTGCCATAAAGCACGTTTGTAGCACCCGACGAGAAGTCAGTGTTGGATAGGATTGCGCTGTAAAAGTGGGAAAGATCCAAAAATGTGATCTCACAAATTCAAGTTGAACCAATATTGTCCATTCAGTCATTTCAGAGTTTCTTTTATTTATTTAAAATATTTATAGCCTACATTTGCCTAGGAGGCACCCGAGGCAGCTAACAACCAACATTAAAAACCATATAAAATACAACATGAGTATCAAATTAAAACAGAACAGAAAAATTAGCAGCAAACCTACATTCAGCCGAATCAGAAGAAATCAGAGAAATTCAAAGAGAGCAGCGTAGAATAGGAGTTTGTGAACTACCAGAACACCAGCAGAAAAGGGGCCAATGGCACCATAAGACTTCCAGGTCATCACTAGGACCTTGAATTGCACCCGGAAATGGACCAGCAGTCCATGCCATTGGAATCGCAAAAGCCTGACGTGGACAAACTGCTTGACCCCGATCACCACATGTGCAGCCACATTTTACCCTAACTGGATTACTATATCTTCAATTGTTGCCCCAACTTCGCACATGGGGCCTTGGCCGTTTGCGCGAGTGGCCCCAAAAAGCGCACAGCAGCTGTGTAGCTTTCACGCCAGCATCCTGGACTTTACACTTGTAGATTGCGAGACCCACCACTGTAAGGTGCCCATAGGATTAGACTCTTACAGCCCAGTCCTATGCTGTCCTCCACCAGTGTAAATAGGTCCTGCTCCATTGCAAACTTGCCATAAAGCACATTGCGCCAGTGTGGAGGCCAGTTCTGCTGGCGTGGAGGCTGACGCAGGAGCAGCGCCCACTGGAGGCAGATGAGCTCCACACCGGGAGGTGGGGGAGGGCAAAATGGGGTGGGGAGGGGGCATTCCATGGCAGGAGAAGGACGGAACAGGCCCAGAAGGGGGGAGGGCTCGGTGGAGGAGGTCTCCGCCAAATCCTATCCCCCTTCTCGGGCTTGGAAGTCTGACACGAAGCTATTCGGATTTGTGCTGGCCATTTTGCTGCCGCACCTCCGAGTAGCCCCATAGAAGCTGCTGGGGCCCAGTACGGGGTAAAGGAACAAACATCCCCTTACCCCGAGGAGGCCACCACCAGCCTCCAGTCCCATGCTGGATACAGCGGAGCCTGCCCCGGTGCCACTGCATCCCAGTGCGGGACTTTGGATAGGGTAGGGCTGTTAGTGTACCAAACTTTGTGCTGAGTGACCCCTACATTTTAGCATACTTTCTCTTGCCACAAATATTTTTGAACCAAAATGGTGGAGGAGAAATGTAGGAGAGACTATAGAAACATCGCTAAGAGGACAGGCAATTGTAAATGTTTTTGCAGCCGTTAAAGACCATTCATGCGAATTAGCTTCATTGTAGGCTGCTTCATCTACCATTTGGCTATTGTGGTTACTGCCTCCTCCTGCCACAGAGGCAGGCAAACTATGACACGATGCGCTTAGCACCTGGTAACCACCATGTGGAGCCAGCGGGTGGCGCCATGGGTTAAACCACTGAACCATGAGCTGTCGATCGAAAGGTCGGCAGTTCGATTCCGCGCGACGGCTCCTGCCAACCTAGCAGTTCGAAAGCAAGAAATTGCAAGTAGATTAATAGGTACCACGTCAGCGGGATGGTAACAGCGTTCCATGCACCTTGGTGTTGAGTCATGCCGGCCACATGACCATGGAAATGTCTTTGGACAGCGCTGGCTCTTCGGCTTTGAAACGGAGATGAGCACCGCTCCCTAGAGTCGGACACGACTGGACTTAATTGTCAAGGGATACCTTTACCTTTAACCACCATGTGAGCTGTTTGCGTGAAGATAATAAGGCCCATACAATGACAACCTTGGCATACTGAAGGTTACGGCAAACCTAGGAGGCTAGAGCAAAACAAAAGAAAATGACAAAGCAAAATTGAAGGGGAGAAAATGTAACTTGCTTCAAGTGCATGAAGCAGAGAGCTGTGATCCATGGATGATAGGATTTTTATCCTCACAGAAAGAGAAACAGGACTCATCTGGAGCACAGCAGTTATCAAATAGAGCTCAGCATTGATTGCAAAGAAAAAGCTACAGCCACCACAGATGGCTGTGGTCTTGTCAGTCACAAGATCACACAGACAGTACCCTGTACACTCTTTCCTTCCTCTCTTGTCCACTCGCCCAACTTAAAAAAATTAAAGAAAATGGAGTAACTTTTCTGTGATCCAAGAAGAAGAATGCTAAGACATGCTAGGCAGTTTGTGTGCAAGTATTCACATATGGGGGTTCCCATAATTCAGACCGCTGAAAATGATTTCATCACTACCAGAAATACCTGATGTTCATATTATTCAGGATGTGCTGGGGTTCCCCAAGGCCTTGTCTCTCATACTCAGAGGAATCTGTTATGGCAAGGAAGTCGTTATCAACATCCATCAGCTTGCTTCCATGGCAGGGGCCTCAGAACCTCGGATGTCTTCGGACAGGCAGCCCAGCCCTATCCCCCACCAGCCTGCGCGATGCAGTGGTGCTGAAAGGGCGTGCACTACATGCTACATGCAACCAGAGGGCCCGGAGAGGTACAGTAAGTAAACATCCCAAACACCCCTGTTTGAAACCCAGGACAGCTGCTGCCAGTCAGTGTAGACAGTACTGGACTAGCTGGACTAATGGTTGGACTCAGTATGCAGCAGCTTCTTACGTTCATATTTTCCAGGGTGCTTCTTTTCACAATGCATCAAAAACTACCCCTAAAGGTCCTCTGACTTTCCAGAGTGACAGAAGGTGCAGTGATTGGAAAGGGAAACTCAGAAGCCTGCACTGAAGTTGGCTCTAGCCATTCCTCAGCGTGCAGTGCAAATGAGGCAGTACAATCCTAAAGTGGTAGAGTGGTCCGTAATGCTGCAGGTATGGACTCAAATATTTGAATGGTTCCCTGTATAAAGAAAAAAACGAAACAGCCCAGCCCTCCCCGTAAGTAGAAAGCTAGCACAGCTGGGAGCCTTGCTCCCCTGTGCTTCGGTAGAGGAGCATCTCTAACTTGCAGTATGAGTGCTGCAGTCAACCACGTCAGAATTGTAGGGCCACATACACACCTATTCCATGACTGGGGGTTGCATGCTTGGTTTTTGAAATGTAAACAGTAGTTGCTTGGGGCTCCAGTCTGGATTTTTGGACCATAGGGGCAGCGAGACTTTCGCCCTTTTTTCCCCAAGCAGATCTCCCCACCCAACCCGCCCATCCCTGTGGCTGCTGTTTGACCTGGGAGAAAACCTGTCATAAGCACCAATGAGAGTTTTTCTTCCAGGTCAGATAGCAGCTGCGGGGGGGGGGGGGGGAGGGAGGTCTGAATTGGGGCCTCAGAGGAAAGAGTTAACGTCTCTCTTGCCAGCCACAACTGAGGCTCAGTTGCCATTTATGTTTGGAAAACTCCACAATGCTGACCTGCCACGCAGCTCCTCCTTGTGTGTGGCCCGTGGCCCTGCATTCTGCTGCATGTGTAAACCCTCCAGCCCAAGCAGAAGTTCTTCTCGTCATTCTGTGGATCCGTCTTTTATTCCTCGGAAATGACTCTGTGAAATATTCACATTCATTTCAGCTCGACTAGTGTGGTTTTCTCTCATTAGGAGTCAAACAGAAGGCAGTTTAGTTTCCCAGGAATTCGCAATCACCCTGCTTCATTGTCTTTGAAATTAAGTGATGCTTTCCTAGAGGGTTAAGTCCACAAGAAAGTAACAGAGAGACATTCTTCCCCTCGGGCTATATTTTGATATTCGTCCAGCTGATTGACTATGCATTTTTTTTCTTGCACATTGTATTCCTTGGCCTGAGGCCGCAAGAGCAAAACAATGTTGCTGTATACATGTCTGCTAACTCACACCATCCACTAGTTGCTTCCTGACAAGAAAGAACAGAGCTATTTTGGGCATTCATACTATAGACGTTATGGAGGTCTCTTGCTGGTATTATCCCATTGGCATAAAACAAGAGTAGTGGGAGAGGACAGTGAGTCCGAAGTGTATTGGATTTTCACAGTTAAGCTGAACTTCGTAGAATCAGAGGCTAGAATGTTGCACACAGAATAACCCTCTGATTCTACGAAGTTCAGCTTAACTGTGAAAGTCCAATACACTTCGGACTCACTGTCCTCTCCCACTACTCTTGTTTTATGCCAATGGGATAATACCAGCAAGGGACCTCCATAACGTCTATCTGTCCTCTGGGACGAGGGGACACGAAGGACACGTGATGCACCCACCTTGCCAAAACGAAGCAGACAGTGCCAAAAAAGGAGACTGCTTTGGACCTTGATGTACGCTGCCTTGAGTTTCATGGGAGCAAGTTGGGGTAGAAATAAAACAAACAAGGCAGAATAGTCACCCAAACAACAGTACTTTGCCTCAGAGAAGGAACAGGTGAGAGGCTTGTGATCAGTATTGTCAATTAAAAATAAAAGCCAGCCACCTTGCCTCCATTCCCCCTCCCTTCCCTCCCTCTCGTGAGTCCCTTGTGGTAATGTTAAGATTGTAAGCCCTCTTGGGGCTGCCATGTCGCTCTATGTGAAATGCCACTCAAGTACACGAATGGTGCTAGATCAGTGGTTCTCAAACGTTTTAGCACCGGGACCCACTTTTTAAAATGACACTCTATCAAGACCTACCTAGCTTTAGAGACACTCAAACATTTATCTCCCTATATGTACACAAGCTTGCAAACTGCAGGAGCTCAGCTGTTTGCAGAGTAATTAGCAGCTATCTTGCAATCTGTAAGAGCTTAGCTCTTTGAAGGGCAATGCAGCTCTCTGATTTTTGAATAGCCTCAGGGCTTGTGGCAATTACTTATCTGACCTTTCCATCACCTGGGACCCACCAGAAATCAGGTCGCGACGCACCAAGTGGGTCCCGACCCACAGTTTGAGAAACACTGTGCTAGATAAATAAATAATACACAGCCAAGCCCACCCACATCACCAGACCTGAGCAGACTGGTGTGACTCCAACCTTGTGTGTGTGTGTGTGTGTGTGTGTGTGTGTGTGTGTGTGTGTGTGTGTGTGTGTGTGTGCATGAGTGTGCGGGCGCACACACATTCATGACTTCTTTTCAAAAGCTGAAATCATGTCAACCAGCTGGTGGACAGGAAAGGGGAGGGAGAGATTGAATTCAAGCCCCTTTTCTTCCTCCCCAACAAAACAATGTGATAGGGTCCTTTCTGGACTGTACTATTTCAGGCAGAAATAGGTGTAACGCTTAAGTTCATACAAAATTATAAATGTAAAAGGGGAGGAGTTTACAATAATCGAAATTTTCAAAAACTAAAAATGGCATATAATTATTTACCACACTATTTATAGCAGTATTTATGGCTTCTTTCCATACTCTGTTATCTTCCATAAAATTCTCAAACCTTTTAAAAAAAATCTGTACATTGTAAGGTAGCACGTCAAAAAGGGGGTGATCCTAGCATCATTTTCCCTGATATGATCTTTTTCTGCATGCATAATTTTATTTTACAGGAGTAAAACAACAAAAAAAAGTGATTTCCCTATCTGTACTCTTACGGCGCAATCCTGTGTAACTTTAGACCGGCGGAGTGCGTGCTCTGCCTGCCTAAAGCGTCGCATATGTGCCAAAGAGCACATTTGCAACTATGGGAAAGTAAGCTGCACTGGTATGGAGGCCGGAGCCACTCACTCCGCCACCTACCTGGACCCGCACCGGCTGGCGCAGGTAGGTCCCGCATCGCTTGGTGCAGGGGCGGAGACAGGGCGGCAAGGAAGGGGGGCATTGGCCGGGCTGGGAAGGGGCGGGGATATCGGCGGTGATATTGATATTGAAAGCGTATTGATTTAACGGCCAAGAGAACAGGGGAGTAGCATCATGTCCAGATGAAATGGTGCCCAGATAAGATTTCTGGTCTCCAGCTGATCTCAGATTGAAAACCCATGGAGTGCACAGCACAAAATAATTACTTTCATGCCTTGTTGCAAACGCAGTAGTTAAAAAAATTCTTGTCTTGTGAATTATTTCTCAGCTACACCCTCCACCTGCTTTATGTAAAAGCATCAATATCTGAACCAAGCAGCCTGTTAAAAAAATTTTTAAAAGAAAAAGGACCTGTGCTAATTTCAATTCTCAGACACAGCAGGAGTCTGCAGTTCCAATTTTCTTTTCACAGTATTAATGAAGACTGGACATTGACAACAGTCACTTCCCCCCCCCCCTTTCTCTTGAAACTTAAGAGCCATATTGAAGGGCCGCCAAGAATTATAATAACTCTCTAATACACAATGGAGAACTGTAGCCAATCATGATTGTTCCGGACCAGTTATTTCATAGATGCAGTAACAAAAAGAATATAAAAATCAATCTCATCTAGCTCAGTATGTGATACAATTCAGAAAGATGTGTAAAAAAAAAAATCTTAATGAGGACAAGCACAATATACCCACCTCATTGATCGTTTTGAGAGGGGCCAGTGCAAAGACAGGGTGGATGGTTAATTCCTGTCAGTGGGATGAAAAATATAGTTTTATGGCAGTCTGTGCGCTCACTGCCAACCCATCCATACTGTCATAAAAGCAGCTCTGATATTCGCAGGTGATTTTTCATGTCTTAAGAATTTCCAACCTCTTGGTGTTATGGTCTTATATCTAGAGAAGCGGAGTGGTTATTGGCTTTTAATCTGCCTTTTCCTAGGCAATGAAATAGGGGGCTTCCATTGTTTTGGTTGCTTTTCATGGTACTGGGGTCAAATAATGGAGACTTCCAAAGAAACTGCTTTTCAGAGTAGTAATATAATGTTCTTTTTGGTTGCTGTTGGTAAGCAACAAGCATTTTAAGGACAGGAAGTTAGTTTTCCATGACCCTAAGGATATATATTTGCTGTACAAACATCAACCATTTAATGGTCAGAGTTTCCATCCAGCAAGGAACTGTGGCTTATGTCTTAACAGATGTTTCTTAGCACCCTCACAACATCATAATTCCTAAGATTCCTTGGACAAAGCCATGATAGTTAAACCAAGTACAAAACCAATTTAGGTTTCTACCCTGAGCTTCTGGAGGGGTAATCTGTCCATCACAGATTTGGTTCACTTTGGTCAACACTGTCGCTTGATTGTGACATCAAGTGATGCATTGTGGTGTTATATATCAAATGGTGTGGGGCCATCACTAAGAGACAACGTCCATGTTGTCTCAAATGCAGTGCATTCCAATGGAGTCAGTTCACACGTTCAGCTCCCAACCATCAAGTGATTATGAACCAACTCATTATTCTACAAGGTTAATAACACCATGAGCATGCTGGCTGGCAAGCCATGCCTCTGAAGGGTGAGAGGATGGGACTAGGAGCATGTCGATGGTGGGGACGCTCACAACAATGTCTAACTGAGGAGAATTGTAAGGCGCTTTACTGTAAGTCTTACAGTAAAGAATAGTGAAAATAACATGGGCAGCGAGATCCTAACTAAAGATCTGACGGGTGGCCAGATCCCATTCTCGCCCGGGACCACCATGCAGCAGGACGTCCGTCCCCTTCCCCGGGTGTAAACCAGGGCCGGCCCTGTTGGCCTCCTCGGATTTCTGTCAGCTAAATAGCTGGCGGAAGTAAGAGGAGGCTGTGTAACGGCCAAGCCAGCCTGGCGGGGACGTGGATATGGCCAATGCTATCCCCCTCCCACCCCTGGGCCGGCTTGCCCAATGGCCACCCCTCCTGGACCACCCATGCGGCCACCGGCGGGAGCCTTACCTGCCTCCTGTGGCTGCATCGACGTCCCGGCGACAGAGTGAGGGAGGCCGGCCTTGCGCCAGGCAGCCAGGCTCCTTGAGAAGCCACTGTCTCCAACCTGGGAGACCTCAGAGGGGGCTCTTCCCGGGCTCACCGAAGTGAGCCCACCAAATTCTGAAAGAACAAGTTGTATCCTTACATACTGTACCTTATCCCAGAGTTGTCAGGAATAATGATTTAAACTGTGATCAAATGTTTTACATTTATTGCAAGCAGCTGCACCTTCTAAAGGTAGAAATACCATGGGAAAATATATTTAACTAATTTCCCTTTTGAAATGGATGCCTATGGGCCTAGTGGTTTATGCACCATTGAAACATTATCTCAGAAAATCTCCTGTTCGTTACTGCTGTTACCCCATCATCCTGCTTTGGGATCTGGCCTCAGCCATTATGAGGAGCCATTCTGTCTATCCCCCCCAAAAGAGAGAGAGAGAGAGAGAGAGAGAGAGAGAGAGAGAGAGAGAGAGAGAGAGAGAGAAATAGCACAGCATAAGTTATACTTTTCTGGACAAGATCTCCAGGATATGAGGATCTGGTGATGTCTTTTACTGGCAAGATTCCAAAGCCATAACATGGAGATATGATACCATATCATGATCCTATAACATCCTAACTGGAACTTAACCAAATGAACAGACAGGCTATGAAACCTTTCTTGCTGTTACAGAGGAAAGGCCCAGGGCAGTGACTCTCCTTTATTGTAAGTTGCCGGTGTTACCTTAGCAAGCTCTTGAGTCCAACTGATGATTCAGGAGTCATGAAGACTTCCATGTTGGTGTCCCCCTCCCCTTGCCCTTCTAGTGCTTATGTATTTATGATTATTCTCAATCAATTAAGTACATTAGAACACAATAGATCCTTGAGTTTGTGTGGATTGGAATAAGCCACTCACTTTCAGCCCCTTCTTTAATAATAATAATAATAATGTTTCTAGATAATAAGGTAAAGGTTTCCCTTGCTCGAAAGCCAGTCGTTACCGACTCTAGGAGCGGTGCTCATCTCCTTTTCAAAGCCGGAGAGCCACCGATGTCCAAAGACGCTTCCATGGTCATGTGGCCAACATGACTCAATACCAAGATCCACGGAACGCTGTTACTTTCCTGCCAAGGCTATACCTAATTAATCTACTTGCAATTTCTTGCTTTCGAACTGCTAGGTTGGCAGGAGCTCGGACCAAACACGGTAGCTCACACCGTCATGCGGCACTCGGGTCGCGAACTGCTGTCCTCCTGCCTACCTCCCGGTCTGCAGTTCAGCATCTTAACCACTAAGCCACCACGGCTCTCTACCACTATGCCAGCTGCGCAGTATACCAGATGGGAAAGGAGTAGGAATGGAAAAGCTCCCTCAGGCTGTAAAAAGTATCAGGCTGTAAAGCATCAGGCAGTAAAATAATGGAAAAGAACAACTAGTTGTCAATATCACTTGAAAAGTTACTCCTTTCATAAAGCAATCAATAGAACAAAACAGCACGATTTTGACTCAAAACTCCACTGCCCGCACCAAGAATTACAAACATCTACTCCAAGAACACTCTCAGTTAATTAAGTGGTTGTGTCTTCCTTAGACAGATGGAGTGAGATAATTGTGAAAAGATGCTTAAAATTAAAGAGTGCCAGCAGGTTTAATTTAAAAAAAAAATCACATTTTTTTCTTAAAATAAAATTCTTCAGTTTTATTTCTGAGGCCTCAATGTTCAAAGAAACATTTCCCTGTTTTTAAAAAAAGAGCTGGAAAATGCCATTTAGCACACATTAATAGCAAAGTTAATTGACAGCATTTGCCTCAGATGCCTGTGTTCAAAGGAGAAAGACAACTTTTAGCCTGTCAGGTAGTGACAGAGTTTATTCTTTAGGTTCCATTCTTTTCTTGGGCAGAAATTAATTTCTGAAATCACATTCAGCTTGAAAAGTCTCTCTCATTTTCACTCACTGTAGTTCTGCTCGAGAGTCTTTATTCAGTCACAATGAATTGTCTCACACAGAACAACTGATGACACATCCAACTGTCCACATCCTACTGTGTGTCCAGTGCAAGGGAGGGGCGCAAAAAAACTTGTTGCTTCTACTGTGGGATTATCCCAGCACAAGCTGAGGCAGAGCTTGAAAGCATAGGATTTTCAGGGGAAATCACCACGTTTTGAAGCGAAAACCTGAGGTGTTTTAAGGAGCCTCAAGGTAGGCAAGAACTGAATCACTGGGAAAAAAATACATTGCGAATGTGAAATATAGTTGTTGTATTACCACAACCCAAACATTGTAAGCATCTTACTGCCCAATCCTGTCCCTCTCCGCGTTATAGCATACAGCCGCTTCAACGGAAGCTGTGCTGCATGCAATGGTGGTGGAGAACATAACATAAGAAGAGCCCTGCTGGATCAGGCCAAAAGCCCATCTAGTCCAGCTTCCTGTACCTCACAGTGGCCCCACCAGATGCCTCAGGGAGCACACAGCCAACAAGATAACCTGTTTCCTGCTGCCACTCCCCTGCACTTGGCACAGAGAAAACCCACTTCTAAAACCAGGAGGTTGCTTATGGCTTGTAACCTGTGATGGTCTTTTCCTCCATGAATCTGTCCAAAACCCCTTTTAAAGGCATCTAGGCTAGGTGCCATCACCACATCCTGTGGCAAGGAGTTCCACAGATGAATTACACGCTGGGTAAATAAATATTTTCTTTTGTCCGTTCTAACTCTCCCTCCACTCAATTTTAGTGCATGTCCCCTGGTTCTGGTGTTGTGCGAGAGGGAGAAGAATTTCCCTCTATCCACTCTCTCCATCCCATGCATAATTTTATACATCTCAATCATGTCCCCCCTCAGGCACCTTTTTTCTAGACTGAAAAGCCCCAGACGCTGTAGCCTTTCCTCATAAGGGAGGCAATCGGACAGCCTGCGGAAGGCAAGTAGAAATCGTTTTTACTTACCCCTGGTAGGCCACCCAATCACCTATGTGTCTCCTCAGACCTACGCCAGCCATTTTGCTGGCAGAGGTCTGAGGAGACCCAGGGGGGCGGGGCAGGCAGAACAATGAAATAAGACCGCCGAATAAAAGCAGTTGCAATAGAAAGGAGAGCTTCAATTACAAACGTTGAACAGAACTTTGCCAAAATGTTTAGCCAAGAAATTAGGTGAAGCAGGGTAATGTTAAGCAGAACCGTAGTCTTGCTTCTCTGTTCCCTGTAAAGACCCTCCTAGCCAAACTTGCCGGCCTTGGATATCAGAATTCACTGGACTCCACTTGCCAGTATTTCCAATCTATGTGATGTTCTGCCCATTAACGCCATGTTTTTCAAAAGAGCCCTTCTTCTTGCCTCATGCCAAAGTTTAAAAGCAATTTTGGGCAAGGGGTATCTCCTGATATATCTCAGGCATCAGGTCTGCCAATTACTAATGGACTTGCAGGAGCCTCTGATGAACAGAGATTGCGAGCATTACATAAGGCATCTGGAGGCCAGGATTTGCAGTAATTCTCTTACAAACATGTACCACGGCCTAGTAGCATTTTCAGGCTCACCTAAACATTTAAGGCACCATTTCAATGACTATCATTGCATTACGATGGGTTTTCCTCACTATTCAGCAGGTCTTTACTTGGGGAGCAACCTTTTCCTCTTTATTACAATTTTTAAAAAGTCTCATTCCCCCACATTTGGGATATTGACAGGGGAGTATAATTTCTAAGAGAAAGATTCTTTCTGAAAGGTGTCATAGTTGGGGACTGGTAATCGAGGACAAATCATGGGTCATAGTTGGATCCATACTACACTGTGAAATATACTGTTGACAGTACTCACAAATATTTCAGTACGTAAACATGGGCAGCTGCCTTGTACTGAGCCAGACTACACTCAGTCAAACAGCCTGATCCCCCTACCCGCACGGCAATCCAGCGGTGCCAATGTGGCATCCACTGTATCTAGCAGGTGAGTTTCGGCATGTTGAGGTCCCCTTGGGGGAAGGGAACATTTGGGATAAGCCCCCACCACCGTCATGTTTGTGACAGCCATAAAGCTGTTTACACTGCCAGAACTCTACATGCTGTGTAAATGGCCCATAGAATTGGGCTGTTAGCATTGCCTACACTGACTGACTGAGTGGCGCTCTATGGTTTCAGGCAGGGGTTTTCCCCGTTCCTACCTGGAGATGGTGGGGTTGAACCTAGGTCTGCATATAAAGCATGTGCAACAGCCCCCCTCACGATGTAAGCAAATACATTTGGCTCATCATTTTTAATAGGAGAAAATGTTTGCAAAAACTGTGCTGATGTGAAGAGTAGCAGCCCTGGACCTTAGTACTGTATATGTCCTTTTTCAGTATGACCTACTGTGATGCCTGATCCAAATGAGCACATGCAGAGCGTTGGGGAGGATGGTATAAAATCCTACTGATCTGCTGTCTGTTTCATGGGTAGGGGGGGTTGCTATCTGGCCACTGCGGGTTGGAAGGACAGAATGCAGCTACTCACGCCCCCTTTCCAACAGCTATTTGGCAGAATCTTAACTGTGGGGGAGGGGCTGACTAACCGCTCCATGCCGCCGAAGACTCACCACCGCCCAGCCAGGCAGCCAGGCTCCTTGAGAAGCCACTGTCTCCAACCTGGGAGACCTCAGAGGGGGCACTTCCCGGGCTCACCGCATCGAAGCCGCCCAATGCGACCTGGCTCAAGGCAGCAGAGGAGCTGCTGGGGCCAATGGCAACACCACCTGTCTTTGCCGCCACAGACAGCTTCCCAGAGCGGAGAAAGCAGGAGCAACCCAAACCAGCCCCGTTATTTATGCGGTGGCTGCACCAGAACCAGGAAGCCGGCAGGAGCCGGAGGGGACAGTCTCCAGCCTCTCACACACAGGGGCAGGCGGCTGGTTGCCAGCCTTGGGTTCCCCCAAGGGAGGGCTAGAAGAAGGAGGCAGCCCACGGGGAGGCCCCATCCTTTAGCAGGCCAGCCCAGAAGGGGTTGGACCAGCCAGTCGGGTACAAAAGGGCTCAGGAGGTCGATGAGGAGGCTGGCAAGAGGGGAGGGGAGCTCACCTGGCCCTGACACATTCTGAGACCAACCCCGGGGCTCCAGGAGACTACCCCTTTGGGTCCCTTCAGGGAGCCATGCCTCTGACATTAACCATTGTGAAAGGACTCTCCACACTTAGGCCCAGCTGCTAGATTGGAAAAGAGAAGTATGGACACTGTTCCTATCCATCTGAGGTTATATCTGCATATGTATGTAGTGCTCCTGGAATGAGGCATTTATATTTGGAAATGCATAGTAAGTAAGGTCTTGCTTAATTGTATGTTTGAATTGGCTGGGCTTTAATTGATACGATAAGCCTCCTTGAGCCCCCCAAAAGGAGAAAGATGAGAGGGGTGTGTGTGTGTGTTTACACTGTTATTATATTTTACTATTAAAAAGGTAAAGGTATCCCCTGACAATTAAGTCCAGTCGTGTCCGACTCTAGGGTGTGGTGCTCATCCCCATTTCAAAGCCGAAGAGCCAGCGTTGTCCGAAGACGCCTCCGTGGTCATGTGGCCGGCATGACTCTCCTTGCCGCAGCGGGTAGCATGCGGCTGGCACACGGAGCGCTGTTTACCTTCCCGCAAGCGGTACCTATTTATCTACTCGCATTGACATGCTTTGGAACTGCTAGGTTGGCAGGAGTATTTTACTATTACTACGGTACTAAGGCCAAAGAGCTTATAGATGTATTTTGCTCTTAATATTGCCAACAACTGTAATTTTTGGACACTCTACCATTTTGGACACTCTATCTCTGAAAGATGCTACTCAACACATTTGCAAATGTTATTCCTGACTGAATTTGAAATATTTCAAAATGAACTTGAACTCTTTATTTCAGATCTTCTGCCAAGAAAAGGGCAGCCATCACTTGTTGAACTGATTT
This sequence comes from Plestiodon gilberti rubricaudatus, assembly GCA_026170595.1. Lineage (NCBI taxonomy): Eukaryota > Metazoa > Chordata > Lepidosauria > Squamata > Scincidae > Plestiodon > Plestiodon gilberti. The sequence continues at coordinate 12,947,016 of JANXHW010000001.1, forward strand.
TATCGTGATAATTTTGTGATTTTTAAAATAAAGGGTGTATTTCATCGGGTAGTGTAGATCCTTTGTTTTTGTAATTAACATGCATCTGTTTGTTGAATCTTATATGCTTTTTTGTTTTGTGCTTATCACCTACCACCTAGATTACCAGACACTCCTGCTTCATGTTTAACCATTTTACTAGGTTCACAAGTTGTACTCATTATATAACTACACTGAAAAGTGGGAGTCCAACTGATTTTTAACCCAGAGGACATATTTTGGGTCAATTCAGAGAGCTCCCGAAATGAATTTTGATTTGGTTAATAAATATTTCTCAGGAATTTTCTCACATCTCACTCCTGAATGAATTTGAAGGTCTTGCTTGGCTGGAATATATGTAGGAATGTTAAGACAAGAGCAAAAATAAAAATAAAGTATGCCAAGCATGGAGGATTTCATAGCTCAATACTGAGAAACTCGCCATCTAGGTGGTCCTCAAAAATGCAGCAAGGTCTGTCACTAGGCTAGTTCTTAATAATTTGTTCAGGAGTCTAGTTCTTAATAATTGGTTAATAATAATAATAGTTCTTAATAATTGGTTAATAATAATAATAGTCTAGTTCTTAATAATCAGGAGTCTAGTTCTTAATAATTTGTTGTGTATTGTAATCTTGTATTCCTCTTTTTTTTTCCAGTGTGTTATTTTACATGTTATGTATATGCATGACCTCAAAAAGAACTTGCAGATTTTGGAGACATTTGAATAATGGTGAATTATAGTTTAAAAATGATAATAAAACAGGCAAATTCTCCATGAGAAGGGGCATGCCTGCATGGGGTTTTCTTCAATGGTTGGGCATACTGATTAGTGCACCTCTTCCCCTTGGTCCTTGAACCTCCAGTCGTCCTCCATTTATCCATATGGCCAGTGGAAGCAAACGGCTGGGATCTAAAGAAGGAACAGGAATGTTTGGAAGAGAACTGAATACAAAGCCAAGGTTTGCACACTGGTTTCTGCAGCAGTTCCTGCTGCTACCCAAAAGACAAGCTGCTGCTCAATTTAAAAAGCAGCTTGCCTTCTCTGTGGTGAAAAGACCTATGACAAAAGCGGCAAAAGCGCTTGCAGTTCTCTCCTTGTCCTCTCTTTGGATCCCAACCAATTATAAGTGGGGAAAAAATGGCTTTCTATCAACTGATCCGCAGATTTAGAAAAGCTACATGGTACCGCCACCAGGATAGTATTCCAGAATGCAAGCTTAAATGCTCCCCTATGCTAAAGATTTCATGTACACGGAATGCTTGGCTTGTCCATGCTAGATTTCCACAGGAAAGGAGTTTTTCGCATATGGGAGCACCCCCTGTCTGCATTATGAAAAGGTGCAAAACCTAAAGGACTGTACCATGTGGGTTTTTTCCCCCTGAACATGTAGTCTGGGCTGTCAGGATGGCCTAAAATGCAGTGCTGGTACAGGGTTGTTCTGTGCAACGTAGTGCTTTCTTTTGGGGGGGTGGGAGGGGGGTGCAATTTGTCCCATCTGATCCCAGGCTGCCAAACTAGAAGCGTCTTTCTGAGGAGATGTGCACAGATACACATTGGTAATATCACTTTGCCTGCTCTGTAACAAGATACAGTCATAGAATGTAGAAGTGATTCTACTTTACACTGTATAAATGTTTCTTTCATCATCTACCAACAGCAAGTCCTACCAAGCCTGGACGGGGCGGATACCCAAGTTCGGATGAGGTGGTTCGGGAATCCAGCAGCACAACCGGCATGGTAGTTGGGATTGTTGCAGCGGCTGCCCTGTGCATCCTCATCCTCCTCTATGCCATGTACAAGTATAGAAACCGGGATGAAGGCTCCTATCACGTTGACGAGAGTCGAAATTACATCAGTAACTCAGCACAGTCCAACGGGGCTGTGATTAAGGAAAAGCAACCCAACAGCTCTAAAAGCTCCAACAAAAATAAGAAAAACAAGGATAAGGAGTACTACGTCTGATCCTGACAGCCGAAAGAACAATTGTATAGAAATAGTCTTCATTTTATCTGAGACATAAAACAAAACTTATTTACTTTACTTTTTATGAAGCACATACAAAGTTTAAAAAAAATGGGAAAAAGAACACAGGGAATGCAATCAGAAAGGAAAGACTTTTTCTAAGAAAAAAAGGAAAGAAAAAAACGAAACAAGCATTTCTCATACTCTTGTTTCACCGAAACAGGAGTCAATAAATCCCCTAACATCCACAGTGTTTTCATTTACTCTGCCGTCTTTATGTTGCTGGAATGTTTCTGAAGACGATGTTGGTACTACCGCACACTCATAAGGCAAGGAGTATTACTACAAAAACATCACCCAGCACAACATGAAATGTAAGAAACTGAAAACAAACAAAAATGAAATCTCTCACACACACTCACACACAAAGAAGCTACCTATGAGTCTGGATTTAGCCAAAGTGCTAGCACTTTCCTGAGGAGTAATGAGTCTTATTACCTGAGAAGACTTTGCCGTTTGACACAAGCGCTCAATGAGCAAACCTCGAAACGGAGTTTGCCACCCAGTGCAACGAAGCAATGATTGGAGCTTGGGTATGAAGTGCTGGCTTTTCTGAATAAACCACATTTAAAAACAACAACAAAAGAAAACACTTTCGAAAAAGCCCCTTTCTGGTTGTGAGGAAAACAGTATAGCGGCCTTATTTTCAAAAAAAAAATACTAACAAACAAACAAAAGAAGTGAAATATAAGGCTTATTTTCACACACCACTAACAAACAAACCTGAGGGCATAGATGCAATCATTGGAAACAAAATTCATGCACGCTTAATATGTTATTACATATGTTTATATTAAAAAAAACACATCTATATGTGCTTTCTGGACTGTGATAAGTGATGTTTTCTAGCCTGTTGTATAGAAAATGCAAACTATATCCGCTCTTCAACCATTTTTGGTAAACTCAATGTTCTAAGTGTTGCTAGATATAGAACGTTTTACGACATCTGGAGCAACCAACATTTCTGTTTACTTTTGCAGCCATGAGATACTGCCACAAGTTTTCTTCCCCTCCTGAACCTGGTTCTTCTACTTCTTCTTTGTCTTTTTTTCCTCTTTTCTTTGGTTTTGTTTAATTTACAGTGTAGTGAATATACTAAGAGGGATGTGTATGAATGTATATAAGAGTCAGCTAATTTTCTTCTTAACCTGTACAGCCTCTCTCTTCTGTTGCAGTTCAGTTTTAGTAGTTTGTATGAAAGAAGTGGATTTAGAAAGCAAATATATATAGATATAAACATCGTAATTTTCTTCTCCAACTTCCTACCTATCCACTCCCAATAAACATCAGCAAATCCAATCAGAATCATAAGTTTGTCCTCTCCCCCGCAAACTCAAATACACAAATCTGGTGATTTTTTAAAGTGACTGTTGCACTCCAGTTTACTTCATTGGCCAGAGTGGTTGGCTGCTCTCCAGGTTGTGAGGCAAAGGCCTAATTCCAGGGGATTTTTCATCCAAATCTTTTTGGCTTGATAGCATTTGCCTGGTTTTCAGAATATAACCACTACAGAGTTGGTCGGTAAGAGAATTCAGACATTTGCCCTATAAAGTACTCCCCACACTGAGGGTTTCCTTAGTTATGAAAAACATAAATGTTATGGATTCCATAAAAATGCATGGATTCCAAGTGGAAAAATGCATGGATTCCAAGTGGCACATTTTGTGCAAGTAGTCCTTATTCCAGTTGTTTATTTTCTTTTTTAGGAAAAACAATAACCCACCTTTTCTCTACGTTTAAATAAAATCTCCCCTTCTAAGCTAAGTGGGTTCAGTGCTTTGGGGAAAAAAACCAAACATTTTTTAAGTTTCTCTGCAGAGATATATACATATAACCAATGCATTTTGGTTCAGATACATGCTTACGTTATAGATCTACAAGAGAGTTTTTTTTGTTTGTTTTTTGTAAAAAAAAAACACAAAAAAACAGACTGCTCCATTGAGCTCCCAACAATGTCACTGGGTAACATCTCATTCAATGAGAAAAATACAGAAGGAACACATTAGGCCAAAATATGGTAGTTCAGTAGAGAATCAGCCATATCTTGGAAGGCCTCTGGGACAAGTCGAATTATTCACACTTGACAGATGAGAAAACGGAATTTAAAACTAGCTTTAATCAGCAGGGCACTGTATCTTCTTGTTTGTTGTTCTCTCTGCCTATGAGGAAAAACATTGGGAAATGGTGGAGTTTTCGGTCTTCAACACAGCAATACTTTAGAAACACAAAGCAAATTGTCTTGGTATTGCCACCTTTGGAAACTGCCAAATGATTTGATCATTGATCATGCTGTATGTGAAGGGCTTTTTCTTTTCTTTTCTTTTTTGTGATGCTTGTGAATATTTGAAGGAAATATCGGGAAAGCTACATAGCATTAAAAGTTAACCGAAAAATAGTTTGTCCAGTTGATTTCCTGACGCACCGCCTTTCTCAGTTATCTGTGCTCAGGGGACAACAGCACATGGGTATATTTTGAACAACAAGGAAAATCTGACTCTCATACTCAAAGTAAAACCAGAATGAGATATGAACTTCCCTAACAATGAGACTGTGTCGAAGGGGAGAGGGCTTCCAAGAGCTTTGGAGTTCTCAACCGGTGCCACTGTCTAAAAGCTGATGGCAAAGTTCTTTTGTGACTTCATATTTATTATAACGCACCTAACTTGGCCAGATTATTTTCCAAACAATTAACACAATTACTTTAAGGAATAAGTGATAGGATATTGCTATTTCTAGCAAAGGGAATTTAAAGCTGTTTTCTGGGGAGTTACTCCTGTTCTTCCTTGTTGATTTTGTGATTTAATAACGAAACCAAGAAGTGTTTGCATTTATCAAATGTTACAATAGCTATATTAAAATACTTTTCTCTTTTCAAAATACATAACAAATAACATTAATCCCATCTCGATAACAATCTAATTTGTTTGACTAAGACTGCAATCCTATGCACGCGTGTAAGGGAGTAAGACCCACCAAAGTCATTGAGTGAGTCTTCTTCTGAGTCAACATGTTTAGGATTGCACAGTGAGATGGCTTTTTATTAATTATTATTATTATTACTGTATTGTGTTGCCTTTTTTAACAATACACTAAAATAATGTGTGAAATTATTCATTCCCAAAATATCAAAAAGAGGTCAGAAGCCCTTAACCTTATAGTGCTTTCTGTGATAGATATTTACATTTTTTTTATTTGTTGCAAGGCCAATTTATCCATTATTGGAAATGCTAAGCAAGTGGAATTTACCGTTTTGTTAATAAAATGTTTCTTAATACAATTGCTGACTCATTATTTTTCCAACCTTTTCCACTATGTCCTGTGATTTATGTACTACATCCACTGTTCAACCTATATTTGGCTCCAAGTCAGGAGCAAGCTCCACAGCCACCCTCAAGATTCCCTACTCATTTCATCACGTAAAGCAGATCCACACATGTGCTCGGATTTGCACATGTGTTCCTTCCATTGTTAAACACATAAATGCCTATGTGCTGAAGAAATCTTGGTGCATATCTGTGGCATTTTTGGCTAAGTGTAGCAACTGGTAACACTTTCAGCATTTGTACTTGGGGTGTTTCCCATTTAGTATTACTAGGGGCAGGAGAAAACGGTGATAACAAAATAAAAACACGTAACACCGCTTTCTGCAAAAAAAAATCTCACTAATTTTGTGTTATTCTTCATCTGCGTACACTGTACAACCTATACCACCTACCTAGTACACTTTTAAAGCGGTTACAATTGATAAAAATGGGAAAACCTCAGAATAAAAACACATAACACCACTTTCTGCTATTTCATTTTGGTTAAACACCGAAATCTGCAAAAACAAAACAAAACCATTTTCTCCCACCTCTAAGTATTACATGCTGACCCACCATTCTCATCCTTACTGTACTGGTATCCTTACCATACAGGTCCTTAAATAAGATTGTATTGAGGGTTGCTGTTCTTGCATATTTGTTCTTTAAGGACCATCAATTTTCTGATAGTACAGCCATCACATGGGGAGGGTGCTTGAAAGGTTCCCAAAATAAAACTCAACTATTGAACTTCTCCTCTGTGGCCTTGATTCAATGGATCGATATTTCTTCTTCTTTGAAGTTTCTGCTGCAGTTGCTTGCTCTGCTGAATAGACAACCTGTTTTTTCCAGTTTATATTTTAAAATTGAAATTGAAAAGTGTATTCTCTCTTCAGCTTAGCTCTAGTCAGGCATTACTATCCGGAATCCATGGCGCAAGAAAATGGGAGGGTGCTAGCCACACACTCCATGGCACAGTGCCCGCTGGCCATGCCCTGGTATCCCTACACTCAGTGGCTGTCTGCAAAGGCAGTGCTGAACACAGGTGCAGCCAGCAGGCACTTTGGAACGGGGGGGCATAACTAAAGACTTCCATGCTTCCTCTCCACATGTTCAGCAAACATAGGAGAGGAAAACCTGAAAAGAGCTCTTGGGGGGGGGCAGGGAGTTAAAAAAAAATCCCAACAAAACTCCAGGCTCACCAGTATTTTTCTCTATTGATTTCATGGTCTTGGGGACCACCTGAAAGTCCATTAGGGACCATTGCTGGTATACTTGAACCAGTACTCTCTAAAGAGAACTATTGGTCAACATTTGGGGTAGTTTCAAGGGTGAAAGGGCAGCTTACACTGGCCCTTTCAGTTTACCATCCTGTTTTGCAGCCATAGAGCGATCATTGCTTCTTAAAAGTCCCCTGAGAAAGATGTAATGACAAAGGTTCACTTAGGGGGAGTTCCTGGAGGAGAGGAATGGCACTCATACTGCTGCTGCCACTGAGTCCATTACCCCCATCACCAAAAGTTACCCAAATTCACCATATGTGAATGGGGCAGCATAACGAGACAGACCTAACTGCTGGTCTCTGAGCCACAGTTTAAGAACCAGTTCGTGTATTAGGACCAACAGAAATATCACAAAATACTGTAGTCAGCAAGGTTTCAAGCTCTCCAGAAGTCTTCATGTGGTTCCAGTGGTTCCCGAAGTGGGAGACGTGGCTCCCAGGGGAGCCACGGAAACCAGCCAGCGGAACCGCGGAGTGCCACGGAATCCTCTTGGAAAACAGTGCAATGCCAATTAGTTGGCATCAACATACTGTAATGGGGAGCCGCGGCCAATGGGCGCCAATGGTCAAGGGAGCCACAGGTCAAAAACGTTTGGGAAACACTGGGCTAGACAATAAGCAAAACAAACTGACACATTTAAGCACAATGGAAAAGCCTGAAGGTCTGCCATGTTAAGAGTAAGATGGAATGAGGAAGTTTTATTCAGGCTTAATTTGATCATCAGCCTCTGTTAGGTGAGAGAAACATTTCAATTTGCACCAAGGGCTACTGGAACAAAACAAAAAAACAATAATGGCTGTCCCCCCCTTTTTTAATATAAGCTTGAGCTGTTACTCAGATCTGTCTCTAGCACAAAATGGAGCACATGGGTTTATTACAAGGCAGAGAGTAAAAGGGAAATGGGCTTGTCTTTATTTAAGCCAAACTGTTTTAGTGGTATGCATCAAGTCAAACTGGGTAATTACCGCATTGTCCCGAGTATAGGACGCTCCTGATTATAAGTCGCACCCTTAAAGTTTGGTGCTATTTTTTAAAGAATACATTTTAACTTTTTTTTAACTTAAATATAAACATTAGTAGAACAGTACAGCTTTAGTACAGTTAAAGGCATAGGCACCCTGTCCCTTATTGAATCTGGACACTCTAGTATTAGTAGCCTTCCCAGATCCAAAGGGGGACAGCATGCCTACCTTTTAACCTTTGGAATTTGGGCAGGTGTAGCTTGTTGCACCCTTCCATGATGATGAGCTGCACCTGCCCAAATTTCAATGAACAGCACAATCCTATGCATATCTACTCAGAAGTAAGTCCCATTGCATTCATTGGGGCTTACTCCGAGGAAAGTGTGCATAGGATTGCAGCCTAAAGGTAGGCACTCTGTCCCCCTTTGGATATGGTAAGTCTATGCAGGAGCTCTTGCTCTCAACTTTCCAAACTGTACTCTCAACTTTTAAACTGCAAGATCAATAAATATCTTAGTTTCCAGAGTCCTGGGGTTGAAACTTAAGGGTTAATTTTTTCAAATGCTTCCAGAGGCTGCTGAGAGATAATGATCTCTCATGGTATTCAGCCATTTAGCAAGTGATTAAGAACTGCAAGGAAAGGCTTGAAAACACAGTGCTTTGCAGTCCGGTTTTAACCTTTGAAAAGAGACTCGGAGAGGCTTGGTTTGAAAGCGCTTTGCATAAAACACTAGGCAGAAACGCTAGGCTTTGATTGTAGGGCGCACCCCCTACTTTAAAGACTTGCCTTAGGGGATAAAAGTGAGTCTTATACTCGGGCAAATACGGTACATAGGTAATTGCATACTACCTGGGTATTACATAGCGGTTGGAGGTCATGTAACCTTCAAAAACCGTTAATGTATTAATACATGTACTAGCATGTACTTAATGTAACTAGCATGTGTTAACATAATCCAATTCAATTTGCATAAAACTTCCTGCGCTCCATTTTAAGACTGCTCCAAATGGCAGACTGTGGGGCTTCTCTATCATGCTCACCTTTGTGTGCATATCCTGCCCTACTTTTGTTTTGCTTAGCATCCAGCCTGAGGAAGTATTCTAGAAAACCTGACTGCTTGCTGAGTGCAGTTGGTCCTAATACAGATATTACCCTGCTTTGATACCTTATCATACCCCTTCTCATCCACTCGTCTATACGTTTGCTGTCTACTGTCATCATAAGAAGCATCAGATTCTTACATCAGGACCCAGCATGTACTGTTTGAAACTTCCAGACCTGAGGATGCAGCAATAAGTCTCCTTACAAGAGGAGAACACAACTAGGTAAGAAATATGTTACCTCTTAGGGCGGGTTCTGACTGTCGGTTTTTTTCTAACTATGGGAAGCCACAATCTGCCCTCAGCTGCACACATGTCCACAATCACATGGGACAATGATCGACTTAACCAAGACGCAATGATTCCAATGGCTGGGGAAAGTGCCGCTATGATCATGGAACGTGCTGCTAACTGTATCCGTGAACCCCCTAGTTCACCCTGACATTTCCTGCATGCAACTAGTGATGCAGCTGCTCACGAGTAGAGCACTTTGTTTACTGGTGCTGAGGTGTGCACATATGTATGCATCAACCTCCCTGCAGTGCCATATCTAGGGTATGGCAACTATGGCAACATGCCATGGGTGCCACTTGAGGGGGGGCACCACTGGGGAGGCGGCGCTGGCGCCCTGCGTTCCAGCCTCCAGCAAGGGGGGAGTGGCACCCCACAATCTGGGCTCCAGCACAGGGGGGGCAGTGGCGGCACCCCGCAATCTGCCAACATCTCCTTAGGAGAGGAGAACCTGGAGGTGACATCATGATGTCACGCAAGATTGTGACGTCATGATGTCACTGCCCTGGGCGCCGTGGCCTCCAGGTACGCTGCTGCCTCCCTGGTGTGGTTGATCTCAGGCAGTCCCACATAAGTTTTTGCCTGCCAGACCAAACACAGCCCACCAACCAGGTGCCATGGCCGACAAGGTGCTTGGAGGCCATCCCAGGTTTGCAATCCCAGGCAGGCAGGAAATTCAAGAAGTTAACAGAACCCCTGAAGTATCACCATACGTGGCTAGAAGATTGAATTTGGCTTTGTGAGTTACAATGTCATACAGGTATACGAAAAGGTAAAGCTCCCCCAAAACGTGGCCCAATCAAAAACTTCCCAATAGTGAAGCATAGGATGACATACTGAGGTTTTAGAGCTAAGACCTATGAACGTCTTGGCATATACTACTATTTAATTTTGCTACCTATCCTGATTTGTAGCCCACCCCTTTCCAACACCTTGGAGCAAGTAAAAACAGATGGCAAACAAAATAGCATTTTGTCTCATTGAAAGTGACTGTGGACCTCAGAGATCAAAATGATGTGCCTAGGGGGGGTATACTGAACTGAGGATGTTTGAAGATTTGTAGGTTATAACCAGAACGTTAAATTGTGCCCAGAAGTCCATTCTAATACTGAAGCACTCCTGCAACGTTTCCCCGCTACTCTGCTTCCAGTAATAATACTTAACATTTACATGGCACTTCCTGAGTGTGCAAAGCACTCTGCATGTATTAGACTTGATGCTGGTCTTATAACAATCCTATAAGAAAAGCATTATTTGTTTGTTTGTTTGTTTGTTTAAAAGATTTGTATATCACTTTTCCCAGAGCTCAAAGCAGTTTACAATAATTATTAATCACAAATTGAAGCTGCAAAGCTGAGGTTACAGCTTACCTAAAGCCACCTAGTGTGAATTCGTGGCCGAGATAAGATTTGCACTGCAGAAAGCCTGATCTGCCTCTCAGGCTCTTTGCTACTACCAGCATGACTCACTTCAGTAGGTCTGCAGATCAGTAAACAGATATGCTCAAATGCACCTTACTGTCCTGTAGTCAAAGGGACTGAAGAGGAAGAAGAATAACTTGCGACATTGGAAGCCACCCCAGTAATATTTATCTATTGAAGGGCGGTGGACACATGCCAGAGATAAAGAAATAATTGCTAATTTTATTTTCCATACTTGAGTCTACTGACTCGGACTTGAGTCGGACTCAAGTCGTGTTAATGACTTGACTCGGCGATTGTAAAAGACTCGAAAGACTTGTCTCGAGACGGAGCCTTTTACGACAAGTCAAATTTTATTCAGGGTTAAACCTGTTTTCCTCATTAAATAGATGGGGACTCGCAACTTGCAACCAAAGACTCGGGGGCAAAGACTTGGGACTTGACTCGAGACTTGGAGTCAGGGACTTGATCCACATCCCTGGTGGGAGGCTTTGCATCCCAAGCCGAGCTCCGTGCAGGCAGGATGACTTTGGGTGGTGGGCCAGATCTAGCCCACAGGCCGTAGGTTGCCAACCCTTGCTGTAGAGACCAACTAGTAGAACAAGACTAAGGGAAAATGATATTCCTGGCTGCCCCCCACTTAACCAGTTCAATATCAGCTGAAGTATGTGTCGGAAGTACAACAGCCCTGCATTCTACTGGAGGTGAATTAACTTCCTGACTGATACAATACTGACTACTTGGCTGAAAGTTCTCCAAAAAGGAGATTCACTTTAGAAAAGTTGGGGGGTCAACAGGGGAACAAAACTCCTCAGCTCCCTGTTTTTGCTAATTCACAGCAGCAACATTCCTTTCAGGTGTTGCCAGTTGCCAACCTCCATTTTCATTTCCCAGGAGCCCCCCACCTCAGAACAATGTCACATGATAATGTTGGGGTATTGGGGGGGGCTTCTGGGAAATAAAAATGGCTCACAGCTGACAGCCACCAGAAGGGGCACCACTGCAGTCAGCAGTAGCTTTCTACCTCAAATCACCAGATTGCTCCCCGTTTTGCTGCCTCCTGAGCCTCCAGATGTAGGGCTGGGCCTGGAATGGGGGGTGGATTTTGACTGAGCAATATAAAATTAAACATTGGGGGGGAGGTGTTTCAGATAAAAGGCACTACAGTGTTGCCTATTCAAACTATTCTAGCAATCAGGGTGTCTCCGACTATGTGCATACAATATTTACTGTAATAATTCTAAAACTTCCATCAGTCAATGAGGACCTACTATCTTTTATCTGTGATGATTTCTCGTTGATCTTCAGGTTAAGCCAATAGATCCTGGGTCAACCAGCTGCCTTGCGACTGCAGAAGTGAAGGAGGGGACACTCTGAGCTCTGCCCCCTGCCAAGGAAAGGTCACTGAAAGTCTGCTGCTTCCTCTTCCTCCCATGAAGAACACTATGGCAAGGCACAGACCAGGCTAGCTGCACTCATTGGCCAGAGACAAGCCATGACTTCTTCTCTACCCTGCCAGAAAGAACTCTGTGTGTCGTCTGCCTGCTGTCCTGCTGGGGCTGCAGCCTGCAAGAGCAATAGGGAAAGAGATTTGGGCCTCTGCTACCAAATGGAGGAACAAGGGCTGCTGGGTTTTTTCCTATTGTTTCTATCTGTTGTATAGCCTTGGAGATTATTTGATCAACAGGCAGAGTATAAATGGTTGAAATAAAGACATGTCATACTCTGATTTCCTTTATCTTGGCAAAGGAAAAAATGCTGCCCATCTTTCCTCATAGGCCTGGCATCAGAAACAGCAGATCAGGTGGACTATATAGCTGCAGCCTGCCTCTGGGGGGCTTATACAACTGAATATGGTACCTGCATTAAAAATAAATAAATCCCTGTGCTAGAAACCCGCTGTCAGGAAGATGACATGCCTTTTCAAGGACATGCCAGCTCTCTAGGTGCAGGGACTTTCTCGCATGGAACACCATTCAGTCCAAAATGGTCACATCCGGAACCAGTGGCACCTCTGACATTGCTTTTGGGGAGAACAAGGCCACAGAAATCACGCAAACTGGCTTAACACAACGCCCCTGTTCAGAAGCGTCTGTCAGTCTTGGGGAGAACATGGTATGGTTGAATGAAAGGTAAATTGCAGTGCAGCTTGTCAGAGGAGAGAGGGCCTGTTGTTTTTGAAACGGTCCAAGGAGGGGAGTGGCAAATAAATGTAACTTTTATACCACAGAGACTTATGGAACTGTTTGAACTAGATTCCATGCTCGGGATCATTAAAAAAGGGATTGAGAATAAAACGGCCAATATCATTATGCCTTTGTACAAATCGATGGTAAGGCCACATCTGGAGTATTGCGTCCAATTCTGGTCACCACACCTCAAAAAGGATATAGTTGAATTGGAAAAGGTGCAGAAAAGAGCGACCAGAATGATTCGTGAGCTGGAGCACCACCCTTATGAGGAAAGGTTACAGCGTCTGGGGCTTTTCAGCCTAGAAAAAAAGTGCCTGAGGGGGGACATGATTGAGACGTATAAAATTATGCATGGGATGGAGAGAGTGGATAGAGGGAAGTTCTTCTCCCTCTCGCACAACACCAGAACCAGGGGACATGCATTTAAATTGAGTGGAGGGAGAGTTAGAACGGACAAAAGAAAATATTTCTTTACCCAGCGTGTAATTCATCTGTGGAACTCCTTGCCACATGATGTGGTGATGGCACCTGGCCTAGATGCCTTTAAAAGGGGTTTGGACAGATTCATGGAGGAAAAGACCATCACAGGTTACAAGCCATAAGCAACCTCCTGGTTTTAGAAGTGGGTTTTCTCTGTGCCAGGTGCAAGGGAGTGACAACAGGAAACAGGTTATCTTGTTGTTTTGTGCTCCCTGAGGCATCTGGTGGGGGCACTGTGTGATACAGGAAGCTGGACTAGATGGGCTTTTGGCCTGATCCAGCAGGGCTCTTCTTATGTTCTTATGTTAACTGAATCCAAACAACAGGGGAGTCAGGAGACTTAATGGGTCACAGGCTTCTGTCCTCCCTCCTCAACATACCTCCTTCGTTGCCCATGAGAGGAGGAAGTTTAACGCTTCCAGGCCAGTTACAGCTCGGTAACAGTTTCCTGTTTTATCTGAATATGGGAAACTATGGTTTGTGCAAAACCACTGAAAGAAAGCACAAGAATCAGAGAAAACTGGGATGGGTAAAGGAGCAAGAGAAAGATCTGAGAAAGACCCTGTTGTAGATGGAGAAAGGCACAAGACAGAAACATAGATCAGGGGTTCTTAAAGTGGTGGGTCATGACCCACCACTTTATCCGAAAGTGGCCGATTTAACTTTAAGGGGCGTGGCCAGCCCAAATATCGGAGGCGGCACTCCAGGATCACGCCCGCCCCGACCCAAAAACGCTTTTTTTCAACGTATCTGGCTGTCCTGCCAGCTCGCCAAAGGGTCCGGGGGGGGGGCTGCTGCCACCTCCTCAAGGCTCTAAACGGTGGTGATCGCTTTCCGAAGCCCAATTCCAGTTTTCAGCAAAAAAACAAGCAAACCATTGGCATTGGCAAAAGACTAAGAAGGAAGGAATGTGAGAGATTATTTAAAAGAGAAATTGGCAAAAGATTTACTAAAACAACAACAAATGTACAACAACTAACAAAAGTGCAAGTGTTCCTATTTGTGTAATGGGTGCAGGTACAATGTATTTTGTGCACTAAATAAATAAGCCGGGCTTGGGCTGGGGTGGGAATTTATTTTATTTTTTTATTTATTTAAATAATTTATACCCCACCTTTCTCCCAGCAAGGGCACTCAAGGCGGCTTACAATAACATTAAAATACATATATACATTAAAATAATTAAAAACAAATAGTTAAAACAATTAAAACAAACAACCCCAGTGGGTCACCTATATTTACATTTGTTAAAAGCCATTTGTTAAAAAGCCAGCCCACCATGTCAGACATCGAATGCTAACTTAAATAAAAACGTCTTAAGGCCCCGCCGAAAGATCTCTAAAGAGGGAGCCGTTCTTAATTCCAGGGGGAGGGAATTCCATAATTGGGGCGCCATTGCCGAGAAGGCCGTATTCCGTGCCGCCATCACCTCCGTCAATGGCGGCACGGTTAACAGGGGCCCCCCTGATGACCTCAGAGTATGGGTCGGATTATAAGGAAGGAGGCGGTCCCTCAAATACCCTGGACCCGAGCCGTATAGGGCTTTAAAAGTCAAAACTAGCACTTTGAATTGTGCCTAGAAACGAACCGGCACCCAGTGTAGCAGCCAAAGCAACGGTCCGACTGAGTCGAACCGACAGGCCCCGGCAACCACCCGGGCCACCGCATTCTGCACTAGTTGCAGTTTCCGAACAGTCTTCAAAGGCAGCCCCACGTAGAGCGCATTGCAGTAATCCTCGGCCCTTTCCCGGGCCTGGCTTGCCTCACTCCCCCACATCGGATGCACATTAGCTTCATAGCTGGCGTACATTCGAGGAAGCCCATAGGGTCCTGGCCGGCTTGCATCTGGGGAAGGGGACGAACATCTCCTTCTCCTGAGGTGCTCCCGGGCTGCCACAGGGCAGCCCAGGAACAGGATAGGATGCGGTGGCCGGCCCATTAGGCCAGCTGCCGCATCTTACACAGGTTTGCAACGTAATTCAGATATTCTGAGCTTTTATTTAAGAGGGAAGAAACATGCATATTTACAATTTAGACATACAGTATTCACTATTCCAGCCTGAAACTGGTGCTTGCAATTTCAGTTTTCAAAGCTACAGAAATTCAGAACTGCTTTCACAGGATGCATTATTCAGGACAAGCACTTCTAAAGCATTTACCGGATCTTTCTTGCTGAAACGCCTTCAGAAAGGTGTATGAAATAAACACTCAATTAAAGAGGCACTGCTAAATAATTCAACGGGATTTTTTTTATTTTTAAGAAAAGCGCTTTCATTGATTTCTCAGTCTCCTGGATAGTTCGTGCTGTGTAGTTTTAACCCATAGTTAAAACAAACAACCAAAACACTCTGATCAAACAAATGAGTTAACTAACACATTCCCTCCCCCCCCCCAGCAGAGACACTGTATCTCTATCATCTGTGTGTAAGGCAGAAATTCAAGAGGTGCACTTTCACCCATTATAGGTGTCATTTTAAGTGTTGATTGCAGTCTTTTTTGTCTTTATTTTAAAAGGTTAATCACCACAGGGGCTTATATAATTCTTTTAAAAAGTTATCCCAATTTTTAATTCTGGGAATTTTCAAAGTGGTTTACAGAAAAAGCTTAAAAATATTAAAAACAAACACACCCAATGCAACATAAAGAGATAAGAACAGTCAAGAAATCAAACAGCAGGGTAAATTTGCTATATAAAACTTAAAAACGCAAACAGCAGGATCAAATTAAGAGCTAAACTCTGGGACAAATAAAAATGTCTTTGCCTGGAGCAGTGGCGTCGCCAGGTGCCCCCGCATCTGGGGCGGCACCCCAACGCCCCCCAATAAAACTGTCAAAAATTGTAGGTTTCGGTTTCGAAACCTAAAATTTTTGACAGTTTTATTGGGTTTTTTCGGGCGATTTTAAGCGCTATCGGGGCTTGTAAATGTTAGTGTATGCTTTGCTGCAACTTATCTTTTGTATAGGACCCTCCTGCGACGATCTCCAGGGGCAACGATCTCCTCCGGGGGCGCAGATCGCTCCTCTGCGCTGCCGCCCCTGGCGCGAACTCTGTAAAGCGCCCAGCAGCGCTTTGCAGAGTTAACGCATGCTCAGAGCGACGATGTTTGCGCCCGGAGCAGAGGAACGATCTGCGCCCCGGAAGAGATCGTCAGCCCCTGGAGATCGTCGCGGGAGGGTCCTATACAAAAGATAAGTTGCAGCAAAGCATACACTAACGTTTACAAGCCCCGATAGTGCTTAAAATCGCCCGAAAAAGCTTTAAAAAACCGAAAAAAACAACAAAAAACCCCCAAAACTTAAGGAGTCTTGCGCCCCCCCGCCGGAGCCCTGGGGCCCACCGCACCACCGCCCCATATCAGGTGACAACCCTGGCCTGGAGCCTAACCCTCCTCAAGCAACACACCAGGCGAGCGACCGTTCCAAAGATGGGGCACTGACAGACAAAACCACGTTCCCAGTCATCACCTGCCTAATGCCTGGTTAGACCTTTGGTCCTGGAGAACTTCAGTGTTCATGCTGGAACTTCTGTCGCTGGGGTGGCTCAAGATGTTATGGTTACCATGAAAACGATGGATTTGTCACAAGTCATATCACACAGGGCAGGTAATATCTTGGAACCGTGGATAGCGAATATTTGAGAGACCGCCTACTTCTATATAGTCCGGCCCGTCTCTTTAGATCATCAGAGAAGGCCCTTTTGCGGGTGCTGTCGCCCAGGGAGGTGCGAGGGGCGGCGGCCAGAAATAGGGCCTTCTCAGTAGTGGCACCAACCTTATGGAATTCCCTCCCCTTTGACTTACAAACTGCTCCCTCCTTGGACACTTTCCGGCAAGGCCTAAAAACCTTCTTGTTCAAAGAAGCCTTCTGAGCCTTTGCCTTTTTAACATCTTGCTGGTACGGGTGGGGTGCTGCTGTTTATATGATCTTGTTTTAAATGTAATTTTTTAATCAATTTTTAGATGTTTTTATTAACTTTTTTTTTGCTGTTTAAAAAGTAATTATCTATTTGTATTTTTTGTATTTTTGTATTTTATTTTTCTGTAAGCCGCCCTGGGTCCCTTTGGGGAGAAAGGCGGGATAGAAATATTGTAAATAAATAAAAAATAAATAAACTAGTGTTTGCAGCTGGGCTGGGTAATGGCATCCTGTGGATGGAGAAGGTGACTCTTTTGTCATGGTCAGATCACTTCCTAGTCGAGTTTCGGCTTTGAGGCTGTTGGACTCTGCTGCAGAGACCAGTGAGATGATCTGTCTCCACAGACTGATAGAATGATCTGTTAGGATTATCTGCCTCCCGAGACTGATAGAAGGATTCCTGAAGGCTCTGGGGAATTTTCCTGCAACTGTGGTGAGTGGTCCTGCCCTGGCTAACCTATGGAACAGAGGCGCCGGATCGCGACAGGGCGCCCGGGCAAGGGGACGGGGCGTCCGCCCTCTGCAGCCAATAGGAGGGCAGAGGGAGACAGCTGCACACGCAGCACGTCTCCTATCCCGCCCCCGCCCCCGCCGGTTTTGCTATCATTTTGGAGCCAAACAGGCTCCAGGGAGGGCTGAACAGAAGACGACCCGAAGTGACCAGTAAGAGACACGGCGGGCGCCTGGAGCAGCTGCTCCACGCGCTCCGCCCTGCTTACGCCGCTGCCAGAGGCGTAACTAGGCCTCCCGGCACCTGGAGGAAGGGGGCAGGGCCTCCCGCCCCCCCCCCCGCAGGTTTCCTACCTATTTTGGAGCTGTACAAGCTCCAGGGAGGGCGGGAGGGCCAGAAAAAGGACGAGCAACGCGCCAGAGACGAGCAACGTGCCAGGATGGGACCAGTAGGTCCGCCTGTGCCTGGAACAGCTGCTCCACTTTCCCAACACCGCGCCCCGAGGTCCGCATGCAGAAGATCCCACGATCAATCTCTGGCCTCTCCAGGTAAGGCTAGAAAGAGACCACCCACCCACCCAAAACCCCAGAGAGCTGCTACCAGTCAGGGTTGACAGTACCAAGCTACATGGCAAAACCGGTCGTCATTCCAATCTCCTTTAACTATCTTCATATCTCAGTGTTAAGGTGGTTTGTTTACTAGGTGTGCATGACAACTAGTGATCTGAAGTCAGTTTCATGACTTCCATACTCAAAGGTGAATTGCAAATCTGCCTGTTTGCCATATGTTTGGAAAATTGTTTCAAAAACACATTAGGGATTTGTGTGTGTGTGTGTGTGTGTGTGTGTGTGTGTGTGTGTGTGTGTGTGTGTGTTTCACTATAGTAGTATTTTATTATTGTTTGTTTCTAATACTCTTTTGTGAGTTTATGAGGAATACTTCATAAAATACCCGTATTGCCCCAGTGCTATTTTTTTTAAAAAAATACATTTTTAACTTAAGTTAAAGAAAATATACACATTAGTAGAACAGTAAAACAGTACAGCTTTAGTACAGTTAAAGGCATAGACACCCTGTCCCTTATTGAATCTGAGCACCCTAGTATAAGTAGCCTTCCCAGATCCAAAGGGGGATAGAGTGCCTACCTTTTAACCTTTGGAATTTGGGCAGGTGTAGCTTGTTGCACCCTTCCATGATGATGAGCTGCATTAACAGCACAATCCTATGCATGTCTACTCAGAAGTAAGTCCCATTGCATTCATTGGGGCTTACTCCCAGGAAAGTGTGCATAGGATTGCAGCCTAAAGGTTGGCACTCTGTCCTCCTTTGGATATGGTAAGCCTATGCAGGAGCTCTTGCTCTCAACTTTCAAACTGTACTCTCAACTTTCAAACTGCAGGATCAATAAATATCTTAGTTTCCACAGAGTCCTGGGGCTGAAGCTTAAGGGTTATTTTTTTCAAATGCTTCCATCCTGAGGCTAGAGGTTGCTAGAGAGATCATTGTTCGGCCATTTAGCAAGTGATTAAGCGCTCAGAGGCGTCGCTCCGGTAGGGGCGGGGCTGTAAGTTTTGCTTGGTCGGAGTCCCGTTTACCGAACGAGCAGGAGGCGGCCCCGCCCCCTCACTGTCAGAGCCATTCCCCTGCGGAGAAAGCAGCAGGCAGGGTCTCTTGCCTGCTGCTTTCTCCACAGGGGAATGGCTCTGACAGTGAGGGGGCGGGGCCGCCTCCTGCTCGTTCGGTAAACGGGACTCCGACCGAGCAAAACTTACAGCCCCGCCCCTACCGGAGCGACGCCTCTGTAAGCGCTTTGCAGTTTAAAAAAAGAAAAAGGAAAAAAAAGCTCTGTTTTACTTTTGAAAGAGACTACAGGTGGGCCCCCATATCCGCTGGGGATATGTTCCAGGCCCCTCCGTGGATACTTGAAACTGTGGATAAGAGCGAACACCCCCTCCATGGTTTCCTGAGGGGCCCCCCACCCTGCCTCCCCTGCAGGCAGGCATGCTTCCCCCCCCCCCGCTCTTATTTTTCTTTCAGCAAGCTTTGTTTCTTCCTTAAAACAAACAGAGAAGCAGCCTCCATGGCAGGCAAGTAGAACGAGACTAAGTACTAGAGAGGCTCTGCAATGTTTCTGTTAACCTTGCAGAGCCTCTCTAGTACTTACTCTCATTCTACTTGCCTGTAATAAACTTCTCCTGTTTGTTTAAGGAAGAAACGAAGCTTACTGGGAAAAAAGTAAAAGCCTGGGGGGGGGGGGGTCCCCACAATCCATGGATAACTGAAACCGTGGATAACGAATCAGTGGATATGGAGGCCCACCTGTACTTTGCAGTAAACTCTAGCAGAAAATGCTAGGCTTTGATTGTAGGCCGCACCCCTACTTTAAAGACTTGCTTGGGGGGGGGGGAAGTGAGTCTTATACTCAGGTCAATATGGTATTTGTCATAGTCTACACCCAGCCCTCCTTTTATTCTTAGCTTTTTTGGGGGTCACGAATTCACGAATATAAAACGACACATTCATACTTCTTTGTGTAAGGCGACAACTTGAATATAACACACAGAGGGGTAACCATATTTGGCAGTGGTCACAAAAAGACAAAGTGACCTTCTTTCAGGTTCTGTACGCATGCTGAGCCACCCCGCTTGAAAGGGCGTTCCCCGTTATTTCGGTAGAAAGGGCAATTCTGTGCACGGAGCTTGGGCAAGAGCTCCATATCAATGTGGAGTGTTCTCGGGGGTCTGGATTTGGATGGACGAATCCTGTGGCACTGTAAAAACTGATTTATTGGTGTGTCACGAAGCCGACAAAGGCTCATGCCCCAGTAAACAAGGTAATGTTTAAGGTGCCACAAAGACAGCAGATGTGTTGGCAAAAGTGTTCCTCAATTGTACTACCTCCAACTGCAGGCAAGGGATCGCATGGCGGACTGTGGCGAAGTAAACTTGCCTGTGCACACAAAACTAACGTAACAGGGCGAAAGCCAACACAGTTCCTTCACCTCCCCAGACATCTGAACAGGAAGCCTTTGCTAAGGAGGAGGCAGGACCCATGAGGTAAATTGTACCAGGGGCCAGGGTCAAAAAAGGGGGCCAGGAGCCAAAGGAGGGGGCCCAGAAATTTCTTGGGATCTCAGCTGGCCTCATGGAGAGTGAAGGCTAATCTACACCGCACAAATTCCGGCACGTCCCTGGCGTGTGCGGCACGTGCGGAGCGGTCTGCCTTCCATTTTAACAGATTACAACGGAACACAGGAGAGCGCCGCTCTCCCGTGTTCCGGTGCGATCAGACATGGAGCATGCTTATGTCTGGCCGTGTGGGCAGAATGTAGAGCGACACATTTCACCAATGGGAGGAGGGGGGCTTTCAACCAATAGGAGCACACTTGTTTGGAGCACACCCAAACACAGGGGCCAGCAAATGACCAATCAGGAGGGACACGCAGGGAAACAATGCAGGGGGGAAATCTGGTGGAGCCAGTGCAGCGTCTCGGGGCGAGGCATCCCATCCCCTACGCTCGCGTGCCCCGAACGCGAACAAGTTCGGTATAGTTCCGGTATAGTTCCAGCAGACAGACCTGGGTGCTGTATTGGAAAGCCTGGGCTCCAGTGACTTTTCCGGCTATTGCTGCCTGCCCCCTCCCCCTGAGAAGAGGCCCAAAAGAAAATGTGTACCCCCTGATAAAATTCATCTCAGAGATCCTGGGAGGAGGAGCCTATCATGTTCTCTGCCCCCATGTATTCCGAAGTGGTATCATTTGGTAACAATTTGTACCACATCACCTGCTGTTTGGGTCAAATCTCTGGCCCTCAGTCTTTTTACCAGGGTCCTTAACTGTTGATGACAGTATTTCTTGATGGGTCTGTGAAGCCTCAAAAATGCTCAGATTTATAGATGATCCTATTTGCAGCATGCCAGCTTTCTATCTGTTAATGCTATGGGGTTATAAAAAATAGATGAGGGAATTATTATCCCTTTATTGTGGGGAAGAGCTGCTCAGCCTTTGAATATCAGTGATGCTCGATATTTATGTTCTGGATGCTTCTCCTGATCAGAACAGGCTAAATTATACATGAGTTCATGCATATACATATTTCAGTTCAGCTCCTTCATTAGGAATCTCTCGGCTTGTCTGAGCCTCTCCGATTTTGAGAGTAGAAAGGCCTTGCTTCACCCAGCAGGTTGCAACTATCTCATTGAGATGTCATTTTCTTCTTTTGCTTTAAATAATCCAGTTTAACCAGGGACTGTTTAAAACCTTTACTTTTGCAATGCTTCTTGGATACTAAGGAGGGGAGAAATTATTATAACATACGGGGGGGGGGCACACACACATCAAGGGATGTAACGAGAACCAAGTGATGATTCAAAAGCCATGGAGTTGGGTTCTGGATTGCTCTGCAAGTCACTTCTGATTTAAAAAAAATAAATCATAATGCGTAGTCTTATGCTGCCAAGAAGCTCTAGAGCAGTGTTTCTCAAATTGTGGGCCAGGATCCACTTGGTGGGTCGCGACCTGATTCTGGTGGGTCACTAATTGCCTCAGAGCGCAATCCACTGGAGGTTTAGGGCGGCGGAACAAGTGCTCTGCCACCCTAAGCCATCGCAAATGTGCCGTAAGGCACATTCGCAACAACTCTAGAGTAAGGGCAGCCAGCGCTAGGCCGGCAGCCCTTACTTCGCTGCTGGGATGTCCCCACGGATGCTGGAGGCAGGTAAGAGATCCCCCGGCGAGGGTGGTCCGGGCTGCGAGGGAGGGGGGCCATTGGCCAAGCCGGCCCATGAGGGGACGGGGATGGCATCTGCCATATCCCCGTCTCCCGCAGGGCCGGCTGAGCCGTTCCACGGTTTCCTCTTACTTCCGCCAGCTATTTAGCTGGCGTAAATCCAAGGAGGCCCATTGGGCCTTCCCAGCTCTGTTGTTGTTGTTGTTCAGTCGTTAAGTCGTGTCCGACCCTTCGTGATCCCATGAACCATATCCCGCCAGGCCTTCCTGTCCTCCACTATCTTCCTGAGTTCGCTCATTTTCATGTTCGTTGCATCGGTGATGCTGTCTAACCATCTCATCCTTGGCCTTCCCCTTCTCCTTTTGCCTTCAATCTTTCCCAGCATCAGAGTCTTCTCCAGAGAGTCCTCTCTTCGCATTAGGTGGCCAAAATATTTGAGTTTCAGCCTTAGTACCTGTCCTTCCAGGGAACAGTCAGGGTTGATTTCATTTAGAATTGACTGATTTGATCTCCTAACAGTCCAGGGGACTCTCAGGAGTCTTCTCCAGCACCACAGTTCAAAAGCATCTATTCTTCGGCGCTCAGCCTTCCTTATGGTCCAACTCTCGCAACCATACATTGCTACTGGGAACACCATCGCCCTGACTATACGAACTTTTGTTGGCATGGTGATATCTCTGCTTTTTATTATGCTGTCTAAGTTTGCCATAGCTTTCCTTCCAAGGAGTAAGCGTCTTTTAATTTCATGGCTGCTGTCTCCATCTGCAGTGATCTTGGAACCCAGAAAAGTAAAATCTGTTACTGCTTCCATTTCTGCCCCTTCTATTTGCCAAGAATTGATGGGACCCGATGCCATGATCTTAGTTTTATTAATGTTGAGTTTCAAGCCAACTTTTGCACTCTCCTCTTTCACTCTCATCAAGAGGCTCTTTAGTTCTTCTTCACTTTCTGCCATTAGGGTGGTATCGTCTGCATATCTGAGGTTGTTGATATTTCTCCCGGCAATCTTGATTCCGGCTTGTGATTCATTCAGCCCTGCATTTCTCATAATGTACTCTGCATATAAGTTAAATAAGCAGGGTGACAATATACAGCCTTGCCGTACTCCCTTCCCAATTTTGAACCAATCAGTTGTTCCATGGCCGGTTTGAACTGTTGCTTCTTGACCCGCATACAGGTTTCTCAGGAGACAGGTAAGGTGGTCTGGTACCCCCATCTCTTTAAGAATTTGCCGCAGTTTGTTGTGATCCACACAATCAAAGGCTTTTGCGTAGTCAATGAAGCAGAAGAAGGTGTTTTTTTGGAACTCTTGTGCTTTCTCCATGATCCAGCGCATGTTGGCAATTTGATCTCTAGTTCCTCTGCCTCTTCGAAACCCAGCTTGTACGTCCGGTAGTTCTCGGTCCACGTACTGCTGAAGCCTAGCTTGTAGGATTTTGAGCATAACCTTGCTAGCATGTGAAATGAGTGCAATTGTACGGTAGTTTGAACACTCTTTGGCACTGCCCTTCTTTGGAATTGGAACGTAAACTGACCTTTTCCAATCCTTTGGCCACTGCTGAGTTTTCCAAATTTGTTGGCATATTGAGTGCAGCACTTTCACAGCATCATCATTTAGGATTTTAAGTAGCTCAGCTGGGATATTATCATCTCCACTAGCTTTGTTGTTAGTAATGCTACCTAAGGCCCACTTGACTTCACTCTCTAGGATGTCCGGCTCTGGGTCAGTGACCACACCAGCGTGGTCATCAGGAACATTAAGATCTTTCTTGTATAGTTCTTCTGTGTATTCTTGCCATCTCTTCTTAATCTCGTCTGCTTCTGTTAGGTCCTTGCCTTTTTTGTCCTTTATCATTCCCATCTTTGCACAAAACGTTCCCTTGATATCTCCAATTTTCTTGAAGAGATCTCTAGTCCTCCCCATTCTGTTGTTTTCCTCGATTTCCTTGCATTGTTCATTTAAGAAGGCCTTCTTATCTCTCCTTGCTATTCTCTGGAACTCTGCATTCAGTTGTTTATATCTTTCCCTTTCACCCTTGCTTTTTGCATTCCTTCTTTCCACAGCTATTTGTAAAGCCTCATCTGACAGCCACTTTGCTTTCTTGCATTTCTTTTTCTTTGGGATGGTTTTAGTTGCTGCCTCCTGTACAATGTTACGAACTTCCGTCCATAGTTCTTCAGGCACTCTGTCTACCAGGTCTAATGCCCTAAATCTATTCTTCACCTCCACTGTGTACTCATAAGGGATATGGTTTAGGTCATATCTGACTGGTCTAGTGGTGTTCCCTACATTCTTCAGTTTAAGTCTGAATTTTGCAATAAGAAGCTCATGATCTGAGCCACAGTCAGCTCCAGGTCTTGTTTTTACTGATTGTATAGAGCTTCTCCATCTTTGGCTGCAAAGCACATAATCTATCTGGTTTCGGTATTGACCATCTGGTGATGTCCATGTGTAGAGTCGCCTCTTGTGTTGTTGGAAAAGAGTGTTTGCTATGACCAGCGTGTTCTCTTGACAGAACTCCGTTAGCCTTTGCCCTGCTTCATTTTGCGCTCCAAGGCCAAACTTGCCTGTTGTTCCGTTTATTTCTTGATTTCCGACTTTAGCATTCCAGTCTCCTATGATGTAAAGGACATCTTTTTTGGGTGCTAGTTCTAGAAGGTGTTGTAGGTCTTCATAGAACCGGTCAACTTCATCTTCTTCGGCATCAGTGGTTGGGGCATACACTTGGATTACTGTAACGTTGAATGGTTTGCCTTGGATTCGAACTGAAATCATTCTGTCGTTTTTGAGGTTGCACCCCAGTACTGCCTTTCCCACTCTTTTATTGACTATGAGGGCTACTCCATTTCTTCTAAGGGATTCATGCCCACAGTAGTAGATATGATGGTCACCTGACTTAAATTCGCCCATGCCTGTCCATTTTAGTTCGCTGATTCCCAAGATGTCAATGTTCAATCTTATCATCTCATTTTTGACCACATCCAGCTTGCCTTGGTTCATAGACCTCACATTCCATGTTCCTAAGCAGTATTGCTCCTTGCAGCATTGGATTTTCCTTTCAACCTCAGACACATCCACAGCTGGACGTCCTATTGGCTTTGGCCCAGCCGCTTCACTCTTTCTGGGTCTACTTGGAATAGTCCTCCGCTCTTCCTCAGTAGCATATTGGACACCTTCCGACCTGAGGGGCTCATCTTCCGGCGTCATATCTTTTAGCCTTTTGGTACTGTTCATGGGATTTTCTTGGCAAGGTTACTGGAGTGGGTTGCCATTTCCTTCTCCAGTGGATCACTTTTAGTCAGAACTCTCTGCTACGACCTGTCCGTCTTGGGTGTCCCTGCACGGCATAGCTCATGGCTTCATTGAGTTACGCAAGCCCCTTCGCCACGACAAGGCAATGATCCATGAGGGGATCATTGATCCAATGATCCAATGATCCCAGCTCTACACTGGGGGAAAGAGATGAACGTCCCCTTTCCCTGACTAGACCTCCAGACCGTTCCAGAGCGGCCTGGAGCGAGCATGGGATTCAGCGGGCGGTCCTGGGTCACCCACCGGATAGTTACAAGCCCTGAGGCTATTCAAAAATCAGATAGCTGCTGACTGTCCTTCAAAGAACTGAGCTCATGCAGTTTGCAAGATAGCTGCTAATTGCCCTGCAAACAGCTGAGCTCCTGTTTGTATTCAATATTAAACAGCTGAGCTCCTGTAATAATTATATTATTTAATAATAATAATAATAATAATAATAATAATAATAATAATATCCAAGGAGATAGGATGTATGGGTTCATAAGCCATATAAAAATTGGTAAAGGAAATAAGGCTTTTTAAAATGCATCAAAAACGTCCGAATTTTTTTTAAAAGCACATATCATCAAGTTATACACTATAAAAGTTTCCAAACCATCAGGCACAAAAAATAAAGACTTAAAATTTCCAGCCAATGTTTCATCCCTCTCGCGGGACTTTGTCAAAGCAAACACAGCACAATGGGCTGCTAGATGACATTGCCCCAAGAGATGTACACCAAGGATTTATCAAACGCCACTGAAAAGCGCGGGAACCGCTAATTAGGAGCGGAAGTGTTGGTTTCCACATTGACCGGAGGTAACCTCACAGTTGTGTACCGAGTTGCTGGGTGAATGTGTGATCTGTTTAAGATCGGTAACCAGATCTTATTTACAAAATAAAGTTCTTGCTGCCTGTTAAGTAAATTCAGTGGTTTCCTCTGAGAAATAGCTACCGCCTCTAAATTGAGTCTCTGTTTAAATTTGGCTTCGTTAAATAAAGTACGGGTCTGATCAAAGGAAATCTTGTGTCCGGTCTCCATTACATGCGTCGCAATCACTGATTTTTCTCCTTGAGCCAGTCTGGAAGCCCTTTCATGTTCTTGCATTTTAATCCTGATGGGTCTTTTAGTATTTCCGACATAGCTCCTCCCACATTCACATGGTATTTCATAAACGCCAGGATTCATCAGTGGGGTTCTCGCATCTTTAGGGTTGCGCAGCATCTGTTCAATTTTCACATTTGGGGGGAATAGAGTTTTTACATTATAATGTCTGAAGACCCGGGCTATCTTATCCGTAGTACCTTGTATAAAAGGGAGAGACAGCAACTGTTGGTCACTGATTTCTGAGCTTTCTAATTCATTGTTGTCCCCTGGTTTTGGAATGTGGTTTCTCTTTTTAAGTTGTTTATCCCAACATCTATCAATTTGTTGTAACTTGTAGCCATTAGCTCTTAAAGAATCAGTAATAATGAGTCTTTCATTTGCCAACGAGGATGCATCACAGACACGTAGTGCTCTGAAAATCAAGGAATTAATCAGGGAGTTCTTCTGGGCTGGATAATGATTTGACATCTGATGGAGATACCTTCCTGTGTGTGTTGGTTTTCTGAACACTGAGTGTCCAAAGGTCAGATCTTTTTTCCTTGTAACTAAAACGTCAAGGAAGGGAAGAGTCTCATTATTCTCCACTTCGATAATAAATTGTATCTCTGGACATAAACTATTCAGATGTTTCAGGAAGTTCTCTAATTCCTCCTCCCCATAGTCCCAAATACAAAAAAGATCGTCTACATATCTTAACCATCTTTGCATGCAACATGTCCCATTCAGTCCCTGGCACCCCAGTAGATGTCTGCCTGAAGCATGGCCTGAATCCTGGACAGCTGTTACTAGTCAATGTAGATGACATAGATGCAGATGGACCGATTGTCTGACTCAGTTTCTGGTTCCCCCTGACTGCTCCCAAGCTCCTTCGTCCCTCTCAGCCAACCAACCTGGGGCGGCAGCATTTGCGATCCAGCCATGATAAGAGAGAATGAGGAAGAGCTTATCTGTCCCTTCCAATCTACTCTCTTTGATGAGGTCATTACTGGCATCAGGAAAAAACAGTCCTGGTGGCCCCCAAAACAATCATCACTTAAAGCTAATAAAAGCACAACCAGCAATAGAATAAAAACAAGGAACACTCAACAGACAGGGTCCAAAGCAAAAGTAACAGAAGCAACCTTAGAGGTGATCAATATCAACATAGCTGTTAAAGATCCCACATCTTCACTGTTTCCCACCAGATCAGCATGTTATGTTGGTCTTTTTGAGAAAAGTGTTCCACAACTTAGGTGCCACAAGCGAGAGAACCCAGTCTTGTGTTCTCACATTTTCAACCGGTGTGCTGCAGCATACTGGTGTGTGCTACAGCACACTGGAGAGCCACGAAAGGTCTGCAGGTGTGCCACGGGAGTTTGGAATACAGTGGTTGAAAATAGTCTGTCCCTCTTCCTCCGCCAGCTCTAAGGAGCCCGCAAAGGAAGAGGCACAGACAATTTGTTATTGTGCCTCTTCGGATAAATACGGATAAAAGAAAATATTTCTTTACCCAGCGTGTAATTCATCTGTGGAACTCCTTGCCACAGGATGTGGTGATGGCACCTGGCCTAAATGCCTTTAAAAGGGGTTTGGACAGATTCATGGAGGAAAAGACCATCACAGGTTACAAGCCTAAGCAACCTCCTGGCTTTAGAAGTAGGTTTTCTCTGTGCCAGGTGCAGGGGAGTGACAACAGGAAACAGGTTATCTTGTTGGCTATGTGCTCCCTGAGGCATCTGGTGGGGCCACTGTGTGATACAGGAAGCTAGACTGGATGGGCCTTTGGCCTGATCCAGCAGAGCTCTTCTTATGTTCTTACAGACAGTTGCTGTAGAAACTGAGCCGCAGAACATGGAAGAGTCTCCAGGAAGCTGGAAGTCACATCACAAGAGGCAAATACCATAGAGAAGACCATAGAGGTCAAGAAAAACATTGAAAATCGCTGCCTTAGACAGCACTGGACCCAAAAAGAAGGTTATTGCTGCTGCTGATCAAAATTCATACAGAACATTAAATAGTAATATGTATTAGGTAGGGACATGCCAAATGAAATGCACACATCCACCCTGGCTGAGAGAGAGCAGGTCTGCATGTTTCCCCTTTTTGTTGAGAACACTGCGAGGTAGCTTTAAAAAAAAAATCAGTTTTCATGCCCTTAAAACACAGTGAAGTTTTGCAATTTCATGATGCATGTATCAAAGAGCAGGCCTTTGGATAGTGTTGAATTTGCCCCTACCTATCCCAACTGAAATCTGAAATGGCAGCCCTCTCACCAGCACCACACCATCTTCCTCTCTCAAACTCCCTTTCTCCTTCAGACATTTATGAATCATTTCACTTAAATGGTTATCCTGACATTAATCTTTCAGTAGAATCAAACGGTGCAAACTTCGACAGTTTGGTCAATTCCGCTGGGACTCCTTTCCTCTCTAGAATTTTAAACTTGCTCCAGGTTTAATTTTAATGAGACTTCTTCTCTAAGCCAGCTCTATAACTGCAACATTCTTTAATTGCTTCAAGTGCTTTTCTTATGACAGATCAAATACGATACTGGGTCTTGAGGGGTCAACATACCTGCTCAATATCCTTTCTGAAAAAGAAACAACTGTCCACCTGGGATGATGTTTCGTAATGAAGTCATTTAATTTTGCTATTTTCCTTTTCTCTGAAGAGAAGTGCTTTCTTTTTGGAAGATGGGGCGATGGAAGATGAAGAGAGGTTGCTTAAGATAAAACCGTCCTATTTTGTGGATTTCAATAACATGTTTGGGTACCATGAGCAACAGCTAGGTCTGTTAATTAAAATGTTTTAATTGATTGCTGTTTGGCTTTTAACCAAATCATTAATCAGTTAAATTAAAATTCGGAAACATACTGAAAAAGGTCAATGTAGATGAGGATTTTTTTGATGATCTCAAAGAAAGGAGACAGTTTTCCTAAGAGTGAGATTTTACATTTTAACGAAAAACTAGAAGGAATGGCTGTCTTCATATACAGCTGTCTCTGTTTATTCGAGATGTCAGCAAAGTTCACCAGGCCGAGGCTTAGAAATTAATTCCAGAGGTTCGGTAATGCCCTCCTCAAAGCAGAGATGAATATGATGGGCTCCATTTTGCATACATGCTAATCAGCTAGTAGAGCGAGGAAAGTAAAGGAAGACTTGGAGGGATGCTCAGTCTACCAGAACATGAGGGAAGATTGGCATGAAGATGATCTAAAAAGACGATCAAAACATTGTTCAAACTAATAGCTGTATTACGCTTCTAAACATCTTTTAGGGTGCAATCCTATCCTACTTATGCCACCATTGTAACCAGCGGTGCAGCGAGAATGGGAGGCCCCAGAACGGAAAGGGGATTCAAATCCCCTTTGAATTCCCCTTTTGAAGGGGATTTGAATCCCCTTTGCATTCTGGGGCCTCCCGTTCTCGCTGCGCCGCTGGTTACAACGGTGGCATAAGTTGGATAGGATTGCGCTGTTGGTGTAAGTCAGTGGTTCTCTAACTCCTGGGAAGGCCCGTCACTGCTCTAAGTGGCAGCGGGGCCTTCCCAGGGATCGCGATGACCGGAAGTTGGTTGCGAGCACGTCGGAGCACTGCTCCAACGCTTGGGGAGGCCTGCGGAGGGGTCCGCAGGCTCCCCACACACCCCGCCGGACATCCACTGCCCACCAATGCAGGTAAAATGGTCCTTGTCGTCCGCAGCGGTGGCGGCATCTCGGACGCGCCGTCGTCACCGCGGGTTGCCACGCCCCTTAAGGGTGTAGCAACCCTTTGTTCCCGGCTGGGGCGTCATGACACCCCAGTTCGGGTAGCACTGGTGTAAGTCATGGCTTCTAATCCCAATATAAACATTTTATTGTCCTTAATTATCGCTGGCCATGAAAATCTTACTTCTTATCTATGTCTTTGCTGTTTTCCTCTCTTTCTCCACCTTGCTGTTTTGCTTCTCTTCAATTAAAAAAGCTGAACAAGAACATTTTGCAGGCCTCATTATCCAACACTTGAAATCTAATGCTCTAGCACACTAACAGGGAGACAGGGTCACTGTCTAGTCTACCACCTGGTCTGCTAATTCCCAGTTAACCCTAATTCCAAGAACCAGGGGGACAATGAGGAAAGTGTATCTACAGCCTCAGAGTCCTCACATAGACCTTTGTGCTGAATAGAAGAAAATATGACACTATTTATCAGTGCCGTGAGTGCTATAGCAATAAAATGAAATTAGATCTTGGCGTATGTGGGCATTATTTGAGCTATAGGTAGAACTATTGACCTTCACTCAAATGATTAGCATGCTAGGACGACAGCCTCCCTTCCCTTCCACAAAAGCCATCTCTTGTTTCAGAGGTGAGAAGAGAAACTATTTCACTTCCTCCGCTTGAGAATTGAGATTATTGCTTCTTATTTCTGCCATCCTCTTAAAGAAGAATCATTGGCTAGTGCTTAAGACAGCCCACAAAACAACCAGAAGGTATCGTGTGGCTCTTCTTTCTCCCATTTACTTTGTGTTAACTGGAAGAGTTCCAACACAACAAGCAGAGAGACAGGGCCATCGTGTACAGTTGTGCAGGTTGTGCACTGCACAAGAGCACCACATCTAAGGGGTCGCCATTCACATCATAGACAGGAGGAGGATGCTGGCGGAATGCCACTTCCGCCAGCAAGTACAGCAAGGAAGGGGGTGCCTTTTTCTAATTTGCATAAAAGTGCTGTATGGGCTAGCAGCGGCCCTGCTGAGAGATGTGGCAGGCCAGCTATCAGAAATAGGCCTGCCACCAACATTAGCAAAATTGACATTCGAAGCAGATTTCAGAGTTCTTCTCAAGGAGACACATCTGAGAATGGTCAAGGAAAAGCCAAACAAGTATTTATAAGACACGAGAAATGTGTCAGGAGAGCTCTGCACACCAATAGTAAGGGATAATGTATTTAGTGCATTTATATTCTGCACCTTCAACTGTGTTCCCCGGGTGATGTACAAAACTATCATACAAATACACAATAATGAAGAGCGGAGAATTACAAACATAAAAATAAAAACAGCAATAAAACCTCCTGCTAAAATATGTTGAGGCCTGAGAAAAAATCTGAAAGGGACATGAGGTGCCTGAGAACCCCAGGGCTGCCATGGTAGCTACCTTAAGTTCCACGATGGGAGAACGGTGTCGTATGCATGCAATTGCTGTAAATAAAAGTTCAAAAATGAAACATCCTCAGCTTGTGCCGTAGGATATCCCAGGAGCTGCCTTTGAATTTCTCCTCAAGTGAACTCTGAGGATTACTTTCGTGCTTGGGTCAAACATTTGAGCAGTTTTGAGGAACGCTAAAGGAGTTTCAGCCTGCTCTTCACAAGCAGCAAACTAAGGCGGTAGAATTCTGAGGTGGTAAACTAGACTCTACTACTTCAGACTGCAGGTGGGCATGGAACATTTTTGAATACGCTACTGGGTTAAAAACAACAACACCTCTCTGCAACTGGAAAACCGGAATAGTAAAGAAATGGCTGAAGGAACCTTCCTCTCTAATTAGCTAATTCTTTTCTTGCAATGAACTTTTCACATGGGGGAATACAGTATTAAAAAAATACCTCCCACAGTTTGAAGTGGTACAGTCCACTCTACCACCTCTGGATTCTACTACCGCCTACTGACTGACCCATCTGTAGAAGGCCTCAATAATAAGGCTAATATTTTTTTCTCCAGAGGGTTCCCGTTCTCTACCTGGGATCTGAAGATAGATCAAGATAAATGTTCATAGAAGAAAGAAAAATGGAACATTTCTCAGGAAACAACAAGCAGATACTAGGACCCAATTCAGAGCAGAACCCCCCCTCCCCATGCATGCTATTTGCCATAGTGGGGGAGAAGCTCCCAATAGGAACTGTCTTTCCAGATCAAATAGCATGCTAGGGGCCCCAATCCTGGCAAATGGTCTAACTAAGCCTCCTTCCCTAATACAGTTCAGGCCACTCACATGTTTTTTCTACACAGGAGAAACAAGCATGCAGCTGCTTAAATATAATATCTAGTTTGCTCCTGAGCACTCACAAGCATGTGGGTGTCTCAAAGGGACTAAGGTCGGTGCTTTACTACTTTGAAATTTTTTAAAAAATATATTTTGGGAAAACCGAGCCCTTCCACTGAACCAGCATTGCTTAGAAGAATTCAGCAGCAGTTTCTCCAGATCTACAGGCTCACAAAACCTCTTTTGGTGTAATTCACTGATGCTTATCTGCTGAACATCATAATGCAATCAGTACAGAAATAACACATCTGAATGGCCTCAATTTGTGGCAAAGGCGATAAATGGCTTGGGAAGCCTTTCATGTTTTTAAAAATCCTCTCTTAACACAGATCATTTCTAAGAACAAATAGCAGATGCTGAATACTGCCAATGTATTCTTTCCTCTCTATAATTAGTGGCCAATTATATAAGCCATTTTAGAAAAAGTGATGGTGCTTCCTCCTTTTATCAGCATTTGGCTTTTCTAAGTGGCAATAACTACGTATTTTGCTTCTTTTTGATGGAGAACATGTAGATTTTCTCCTTCTCTGTTCTAGCTTCAGGCATCTATTAAAAAAATAAAAGCTTTTTCAGCCTTGGCTTGCTAATTAGCATTTTTTACTAATACATAGTAAAATCACTAAAGCCCCATAACGATCACTTGGTGTGCATGTGTTTGCATGTTTCAACGATCTACTTGCCTAGTTGAACATCAGTTCTTCCTTTCAGCCTGCATGGAGCATAACCTCTGCCATTCTTTGCTGAAGCGCGAAGCGCCCCTTTTGCTGCACATAGCGTGCCCACATTTTTATTTATTTATTTATTTAAACCAAGAATCAAATAAATAAATAATCAAATAAATAAAATTTTAAAATACTAAGGGGGCGTGAAGCACCCCTTTGCCATGCGAAGCGTTCCCGCATTTTTAATTATTTATTTATTTTTCCGATTAAAATAATAAATTTAATTGACTTACCTTCTGAATCCCGTCACCATCATGCTGTTTCTCCTCTTCTTCTCCTCGTCGACTGGATGGGCGCAGCTCCAGCTTCTCGGCGTCCGGCTTCTCCTCGGCGTCCAGCGTCGTGCTCGCCCGGTCACTCAGCCTGCTCTCGCCTGAGCTAGAGTGGGCCGAGCGGCCGGGCGACAGCGCCTCCAGCAGCGCGCTCACGCGTGCCTGGAAAAAAGGTAAGTTTAATCAAATTAAAATGACGTCTGCGGAGGTGGCTTCCAATCGGCCCGGAATCATTCCGGGACTTTTCCGGGGACCGAGGCCGGTTTCTGGGACTGTCCCGGAAATTCCGGGACAAATGGTAATCCTAACTCTGCCCCAACGTGGCACTGTCAGCATCGCATTTTTGCTCCCGAGAGGCTCCTGCCTTTAGCCGAGCCTCTTGGGAATGCTGAGAGGGGCCCTTCCACCCACCGAGACCCTCCTACCTGCGTTTTCTGGCCTCCAAAACCAGAAAACCCGGAAGTCAGTGGCGTTCCTGCGGTAGAGGTTCGACAGTAAGTCGCGCCCCGTCCTAGTACCCCGTTCACGAACCAAAGCGAGGAGGCCCCGTCTCTCGCCATCGGAGCCATTTCGCGCAGCAAAGCCGAACGGGCAGGGTCTGATTAAAAGAATTGTCCGCCATGACTTCTCTGTTATGGCAACCAAATGATGGAACTCTTTCCTTTGATGTCTTTGCCTGGCGCCATCATTGCTGCTTTTAAGGTGCTAGGTGAAGTCCATCCTCTTGTGCATTTAATGCAGTCCTTTAAATGGTTTCTATCGCTGTTTTCATCTGCTATTTTTATTCGCGATGTACTGACCCCTCCCCTGAGAAATGTAACTTAAATGTAACCTTGTCTTGCAAAACCTGATTGGCTTCCCCCTTGAACATTCTCAGATATTTTGAGATCTGGGAATTTGAGATCAGGGTTGGAAGAAAGTTGTAGACTTGAGTCTATTGACGGGCTTGAGTCGGACTTAAGTTGAGTCAATGACTTGACTCAGACTTGACTTGGTGATTGTAAAAGATTTGATAGACTCGACTCAAGGCTTGGAGCCTCTTACAAGTCGAATTTTATTCAGGTTTAAACCCATTCTCCCCATTAAATAGATAGGGACTTGCAACTCGCAACCAAAGACTTGGGACTTGGGGGCAAAGACCAGAGGCGTACAAATATATGGGGTTCAGATGTGCAGCGCCCCAGGCGCGAGCGGGCACGCTACCTTCGAGGGGCGCCCGCTCGCGCCGCTTGTTCTTAGAAAAAAGTGCAGCCGAGCGGCTCCCGAGCAGACTGCCGCTGCTGCGCGCTCCTCCTCGTCCTCTCCCTCCTCCCAGCAGCCCGCAGATCAGCTGGCTGGCGCTAAAGTCAGCTTGCTCATGTTGGAGGTAGACCGCGGCCCTCCCCTCCGACATAAACAGCGCCAGTCAGCTGATCTGCCTCTAGCCTGGCTGCCCGCGCGCCCGCTGCTTTCCCCTCGTCGTTCCTCGATCCATCCCTCGTCGTCTCCCTGAGTCCCTCCCTCCAGGGCAGCTTGGCCTAAAGACGAGCCGATTTCAGCGCCAGCCAGCTGATCTGCTGGCTGCGCGCTCGCTCCTTCAAGCCAGTGACGCTCTGCTTGGGGGAGGCGGCAGCCGGGCTCTGGCGCAAGGGGGGCGCTCCAGCCCCCGCCCCCCCCCCGGGCGCCGGAGTGGCTTAAAACGCCACTGGCAAAGACTTGGGCCTTGAC
The DNA here is from genome assembly GCA_026170595.1 of Plestiodon gilberti rubricaudatus. Classification (NCBI taxonomy): domain Eukaryota; kingdom Metazoa; phylum Chordata; class Lepidosauria; order Squamata; family Scincidae; genus Plestiodon; species Plestiodon gilberti. Next base: position 12,982,286 of record JANXHW010000001.1, read on the forward strand.
TCGAGACTTGGACCCAGAGACATGCTCCACATCCCTGGAAGAAACCCTGAAACGTGTTTTGAACTTTTTCAAAATGTCGATGCCGAAGATGTCGAAGATGTCGTTGCTTTGTGGCTTTTTACTGCTGCTTTGACACTCTATTTTTTTATTGCCTTATTAGTCTTGTGAGCCACCTTGAGACAGTTGGTGATGCAAGACAGGATATTAAGCTAGGTTTGCCACGATGTAATGTATGAAATGGCTCTCAGACTCTCCAATTGAACATTACAAAAGCATGTGTTTTTCTAGTTCTTTTCCAGCCCTTTCTCTGCATGTATTTTGAGAACGTGAATCGTGTGGGAAGCAGCTCTTTAGTACTGGCAGCTTCCCGGATGGGTAACGCTGAAATCCACAGGCTCCATTCACCCTTCAACCACGCTGGCATAAACCTGTCCATTCAAAGCAAATGCTGCTTTCAGCCCAGCTTTGTAGTTCCGACACAAACATGTCATCCAAGCCGATAAAATGCTTCTCCATAAGACACAAAGCTGGGTCGTTGACCCAGAGGAAAGCAGCCTTCAAATCCAGTTCAGGCTGGGGAAACGTGAACACATGCATTGTTTTGTAGGCAGAAATTCATAGGAGTGACCAGGTCACATCCACCTTAGGGGATTTTGAACAATCAGGCTGAGGAGAGCTGTGGTTGGCGACTGGTGTGCTTCTCCACTTTACACATGGGAGGAGCACAATGTCGTGGTGGGAAGGGCCAAGTGTGGCAGTTCTGAAGTAAACGGGGGGGGGAGCATTTTGCTCTCTCAGCATCTCTGGATGAGATGCATCGCTAATGAACAAGAGGTACTTTGGTGTGTTGGAAGTGTTTGCTTGCTTCTTTCGGTGGTTAGCGAAAGAAATATGCAAATTTTCATGCCAGTTTACTTGTATTTGATGCTGATTTCATGACTCCCAACAGAAAGCTAAATATATCCCTCCAATTTGCACTTAGGAAGCATACTGCTGCATGTATAAACAGTGGAAAACTTTTTATTGGTCTATTTTAAACTTCATGTGAACAAATCTGTATTATTTTCAAAGTGCAATTTCCCCTGCCCCTCTTAGTATTTAGCGATAGTGTAAGAAAGTGGTCACATCTCTTGTGGTCTGTCTGGGCACTGTCTTAGAGCCTCCACAGCCCACAGAAAATGTATGAACAAATTGGGGCCACAACTCCTTCATTTTCTTGCAGGACTCTGATGCCTTTCTCTATTGCCACACTGGAAAACGCTTAGCCTGTTTAGTGTCTTCTTACTGTATATCTGTTGACGGCCCAGAAGCTCTTCCAGGAAGGAAAAAATGTGCCCATTATAGGTGCCAGGTTACAATCTGGAGGTTAGGTCACAAGTTCCAAACTTCTGAGGCATCAGGAGAAGCCCCCCAAACTTCTCCTGTCTTTTCTCCTCCAGCCCTTTCATTTGCTCCCCTTTTCTCAGTGTTGTAGAAAGGAGGACTCCAGATATGCCACACTGGAAGTAGGCAAAGGGGTGAAGAAAGGTAGAAGGGCAGAACTGTGCTTGAGACCCCACCCTTCCTCCCAAGAGCTCAGGGCTGCATTCGTGGCCGCCTCTCCCCATTCTATCCTCACAACAAACCTGTGAGGTAGTTCACCTGAGAGAGAATGACAGTCCCAATGTCATCTACTGGTGCCCCAATCCTATCCTCTCGTTCTGCCGGCGGAATGCACGTTTTGCTGGCAGAAGTGAGAGGATGCCAGTGGAAGGGACGTTCTGCTGGTGAGTGCAACAAGGGTATCAGCACAATGGCTGGCGGCCACTCGTATGGGCAGGCGGAGAGCCCATTGTCCACCAGCACTGGTGAGTTGGCAGTGGGAGAAACAGGTGGAATGAGAGAGTGTTGTGGTGGGAGGGGGGAAATGGGGGGGTGTTGTGGCAGGGCAGGGGGAATGCGGGAGACAGAACGGGGCAGAGGAGGCGGTTACCGGCAGCACTTGCAAGCGCCAATATTCTATGCTCCTTCCCACTCCCTTACTCACTTTGGTTCTGCGCCAGCAAAATGGCAGGCGTAGAACCTAGGAGAACCCATTGGGGAAATGGAGGCTTCCCCAGCGTTAAGGAAGGAATGTTCCCTTATCTTGAGCAGACCTCAGTGACTCCCCCCCCCATAAGATGCAGCATGTACTCCGTTGTTGTGGCTACATCAGCGGGGCGGGGGCAGTGGGTTTTGATAGGATTGGTCTGTGAGTTTCACAGTGGGGTAAGAGTTTGAAACTGGGCCTCCTTGATCCTAGCCTAACACTCTTACTGCTACTTTCAACAAAATAATACATGGCTTCTTCACCCATATTTCCGATCTCGCTGCAACTCTTACTACTTACTGCAGCACATGCTGAGTGGGCCCTAGAGGCAACTGCAGGGTTCACCTGCCACCTAGTTAGCCTGGAGCACTTGGTTCCAGGCTGTTTTAGTTCCACTGAGCCTGTTCACCCAAAACAGCGGTGCTTATTTTCATCATGTTCTAGCCTACTCTAACTGTGTGCAGCTATTTTTGGTGTCAGCCAGATGCTTAACATGGGGAGAGCTGCAGCTATTTTCCTGATAGCAGCAACTTGGACATGAGGTGAGGTGATCAGGAAAATGGCTGCATATGGAGAAAATGAGTGTGCCGCTTGTTTGAGTGAATTGGCTCACTGACTTCCAATGGCCCTGAACAGGCTTCCATCCAAGTACTTTGTGAGGTGATTTGTGGATGAGGTTATCTGGGGCTTTCTATAAGGTCAGTCCAGTCCCCCAAGCCACAATGTGAAAATGTGGTTAAATGTACAGGTTCTCAAATTGGGGCTAGGGGACAATGCCTTTGTTGACAACAATACTAGAACCTGCCCTTCGCTCTAGCTGCTGCCCCAGTTTCATCCAGCTGTGCTACACATGGGACTTAGGTGGGTGTCTTGAAGAGACAAGGTGGACAACAACACTTCACGACACATTATATGGGAAATTCAGCGAGAAATTTTTCTGAGCAAGTCCCACTGAAATAAACACATTTCAATGGAACTTACTCAGGAAAAAACAAACTGTGCTCAAAATCTGTTCTGAAATCCTCCAATTATTTATAATATAATTATAATTAGCTCTCCTCCATTTAACGTCTTATTGGCTTGTCTGCCTAGGAAAGGCGTAAATACATTAGCACAAGAGCACCACTTCAGATTTCAGTGTGCTGCTGGACAAAGTGATTTCAGCTGGGAGCACAATTTGCAGCAAGGATCAAAGATTTGAAATGTTTCGGGTTAACAGCACAATCCTGTCTAACTCTGCGCTCAGCGATGTAGCAGTGCCGGTGCAGCCTCCGCCGCATCCAGAGCGCAGAGAGGCCTGCTGTGAGATTACTTCAGGGGAAAGGAATGTTTGTTCCCTTCCCCTGGTGTAAACCCCAGCCGCCCAAATGGGTCTCATCAGATGTGCGCCAGCTATTTTGCTGGCACAAATCCAGGAGGCCTGTGTAAAGGCCTGGGAAGGGGGATAGGATTCGGCAGAGTGCGCCGCCACTGATCCCTCCTGAGCCCAACTGACCAATCCCACTCCCCCGGAATGCCCTGTTCCACCCTCCCCATGTCCCTGTGCAGCCCGGCGGAGAACGTACCTGCTCTGGTGGGCGAAGCTCCAGATCTGGGGTAAGTAGAGCGGTGCCGGCCTCGGCACCAGCGCTGCCTACTCACTGGGTGCCATAAAGGTGCTTTACGGCACGTTTGCAACACTCTGGAGCAGCCTACATTGTACATTGGGATGTAAATTGCTTAAACTCTAGTGCTGTTTGTGGCTGTAGATCGATATCTCTCTCTCTCTCTCTCTCTCTCTCTCTCTCTCTCTCTCTCTCTCTCACACACACACACACACACACACACACACACACAACTTTCAGAGGCTCATAAGAATGGGAAAGTATGTCAGCGTCTTTATTGCAGTCCCCAGAACTTTGGAACTCTTTGCCCCAAGTGGCCCATCTCTCCCCCAATCGGAGTTGTTTACAATGCCTGGTTAAGTCCTCTTTATTTTACCAGGCATTTCAGTTGGTATGACTTCTCCTTTCTGAGTTAACTTGCATCTTTTTGCTCTCAGATTGTGTTATGCATTTGTTTTATTTTTATACACACACAGAGTATCTATTTATCTGAGAAATTTATATCCCGCCTTTCCCATGCTGAAGCACCTTCTCTTTTCCGGTACATTATTAATGGGGGCCCTTTTGCATTAGGGCTAGGGGCATCAAAATATCTGGAAACATAACATTTTCAACATTATTTTTAATGCCTTGTAAATAAACAGAAATTAAGCCCTGGTTTATACGCTTAAAAAGACACACATGCGCATGCGCCATGGACCAACCCTATTGCCACAGCTAGTGCCACATACCTAGTCCCAATGATGCCTAGACCCATTGGAGGCCAGGTGGGGAGGTAGGTAAAAAATGATGTTTACCTTTACACCCTGTGAAGAAGAAGGGTTTCCCCACCCCCTCACCTCGCTCCTTCCTCGCGCAGTTACTTTAAACTTATAGGGACCACACAAGGAAGGAGCCAGGTGGGGGTAGGGAAGTGAATCACCACCGCTTGTGCGGATTTTTCAGGCATTGGCAGGAGCAATACGCTTCCCTACCCCCTCACCTACCTTGTGCAACTCCTTTAAATAAAACAGGAAATCCCACACTTTCTGTTGTTGGAAAAGAATCGGTTGAGGAAGGAGCAAGTTAGGGCAGTCGATACTGGGCTAACGGAACCACTGATCTGACTCAGTATGAAGCAGTTTCATGTGTTCCTTGGGGAAAAAAAAAACGTGCTTAACTTGGACGGTGACTCATATTCTAGAAAGTCATTTTGATGTGTCAACAGTGCTTGCTGATGTCACTTTTTGGTGCAAAACACAGCTGACGCGTTTGTTCCCCTGCTCCAAGTTGGTTTCATTCTAGCGCTTGAAAAGTCGGCATTGGCAGCGGAGTTGGGTGACCTACTTCTCTTTTCTCCTTCCTGCATCTCCCAGTCACTCAGGCCATGAATGTGCCTGAAATTAATAACTACAAGATGTTTTCACAAAAGCAACACACCAGTCTTTCCCTTGTAGGCTATTAACCGTCTCGGGTTAATCAGTTTCCAAAGAGCTTTGAAAGCTGACCCAGATTCTCTCTGCATCCTGGCTCCAATTGAAGTCAGAAGAAGACGTCCTGTTGACCTTCATGGGGCAGGACTGTGGCCTCTTTGATCCCTGCATAAGAAAGATGCCTCACAAGTGTAAATGGTAGAGTTTTACAAGTTAGAAATAAACAAGCTAAATTATAGCTTGTATAAAGGCATAGTAGGACTGTAGAAATCATTGCAACACTTGGCTCCTGTAGAATATGATGGTGCATTTCAGGGGTCGGCAACATTTTCGGGCAAAGGGGCTGGACGTTCAGCAATAATGTCATCACGTCACTGCCAAACGTCCGGGTTGCCAAGCTCCCACCCAATTTGCCACATGCTGGACAGGGAATGGCAGAGCCGCCTGCCCAGGCTCACGGAGTCCCTGTGCCACTGTGACGGTGGGCAGGTGGCTCTGCCATTCCTGTCTGGCATGCAGCAAATTGGGCGGGAGGCTTTGCCTCCCAAGCCAAGCTCTGCGTGGACCGGATGGCTTTGGGTAGCGGGCCAGATCTGACCCCCAGAACCCTCACTCCTACTGTGGCCTAAAATCACACCCACTGCTCACTCAGAATAAATCATAGAATGAGGCAACTCAGTGGCTAAAAAAGAAACAAACACACTTGGGTAGAATCATAGAATACTGTACTAGAGTAGGAAGGGATCTTGGAGGTCATCTAGGGCAATCCCCTGCTCAGTGCAGGTGACTATAGCATTCCTGACAGATAGCATCCATCCTCTGCTTGCAAACCTCCAATAAGGGAGAGCCCACAACTTTTGTGCAAGTCCGAGGAGTTTCCTGGGGGGGACCTGTAATAAATGTTATACTTTTTGTCTTAATATAGGACATAATTTTATTTTTTTAAATTAAAATTATGTCCTATATTAAGTTGGCTTATTGCATATTAGTTGGCTTATTGCATTTTAGCCTCATTTTGGTTAATTGTGTTATCTGTACAGTACTGACAATGTGCAGAATTTAGCAAGTAAATCTGCAGTTTCGCCCATTATTCACTTGTCTACTTTGGAAGATGGGCTGCAAAGCAAATGTCTACCAAGTATTGGGAGTTTTCAATTTCAGACCTGTGACTTTGCAAGCACAGACTTGTCTATGGAAATCCAATCTATCCAACCTGCTTTTGTGAATTTACAACTCCCCGATGTGGATGGATGGACTCCACATTAGCGGTTTCCCTCTGCTTCTGTTGATCCTAATGTTATGGATTTTTTTTCACCTCAGACACAGCCTGAGTATGTGGACAGAATCCTTTGGAATGCAAGGCCATCTGCACATTTGCTTAACTAATAAGCTTAGTTGGCTTATTAGATCTTCGGGGGGGGGGGAATACTAGCCAAGTGATAGGGAAGGTGGTTAATCAATTCTGAAGGAGAGGGTTAGAAGGCTATGCCATTCTGAAGGAGAGGGTTAGAAGGCATAGCCGCTATGGCCACCCCCTCTTAAAGAAGTCCTCCCTGGATTTCACCATACTGGATAACTACTGGCCAGTCTCAAAATGGGTACTTCGGTTTCTGGGTAAGGTGATCAAGCAGCTAGCGGCATCTCAGCTGCAGCGTTTCCGGGATGAAACTGATTGTCATCAGTCATTAGATGTCTTCAGACCTGGTTTTGGGACATAAACAGCTTTGGTCATCCTGGTGGACAATCTATTGCAGGGACTACACAGGGGGAGTGAGTCCCTGTTGGTTCTACTCAATCTCTCAGGGGCTTTTGACATTGGGGACTATGATATCCTTCTGGGTCATTTAGCCAGAATGGGGCTGAGGGGCACTGATTTGCAGGGGCTCCATTCCTTTCTGGCTGATAGATTCCTGAAAGTGGTACTGAGGGATTTCTGGTTTTTGTCGTGGCCTTTGGCCAATGGTGTGTTGCAGGCTGTCTCCCATGTTACTTAACATCTACATGGCACTGCTGGGAGAGATCATCCAGGACAAAGACTTGGATATCAATATACAGATGACACCCAGCTCTACGTCCCTGTTCCGGTGAATTCTAGGGGAGCTGCAGAAATCCTAGACTGTTGCCTTAGGTTGGTGGGGGACTGAATAGTTTGACATTACACCTGGACAAAACAGAGGTTCTCTTGGGCCAGAGACCGGCGATGCAGGTATTGAATCAGCAGCATGTTCTGCATGGGATTACACTCTGCAGGAGAAGGTTTACAGTTTGGGTGTCCTCCTGGATTCTTTGCTGCTTCTGGATGACTAGGTGGCAACAGTGACCAAGTGACCTTTGCCCAGCCTAGGGTTGTGCGCCAACTATGACCATATCTGAATTGATCAGACATGACCATAGTGATCCACACTTTGGTGACATCAAAACTGGATGACTGTAATGCACTCTAAGTGGGGCTGCCCTTGAAGACTGTTCAGAAGCTGCAGTTAGTGCACAACATGGGAGCTCACGTGGTCATATGGGTCAGTCAATTTGACTCTGTCAGAACCCTGAGACTGAATTGGCTGCCAGTTTGTTTCCAGGCAAGATCCAAGGTGCCGATTTTGACTCTTAAAACTCTTCTTAGCATGGAACTAGAGAAGGGGTTCTCAACCCCTTCCCGGCTGAGTACCACCTCCGGCACCACTCTCCTGCTGCGTACCACCAGAAGTGACTGGCGATTACATCATCACCAGTTACTTCTGGGTTTTCAAAGGTCAGAGGCTCTGGGTGGGTGGCCCTTCTCAGCATTCCTGAGAGGTTCGGCCAAAGGCAGGAGCCTCTCGGGTGCAAAAGCATGCCACCAAAAGTGCTGCATCAGAGCGGGGCTCTGGTGGTCTGGCGGTCCGAGTACCACCAGCAGTTGGCAGAAGTACCACTGGTGGTACTAGTACCACAGATTGAGAACCTCTGGACTACAGTATCTGAATAGCCACCTCTTCTCATATGAGACAGTTCATCCCAGAAATGACGGGCGCCCTCCCGGCGCCTGGTGTATGGGGGCGGGGCCTGCATCGCGTCACGTCGACGCGCCCCTCGTGTCACGTCAACGCCCCCCCCCGCCTGTTTTGAGCTCATTTTGGAGCCAAACGGGCTCCAGGGAGGGCGGGAGGGCTGATCCGCCACGTCGCTTCCCTACGGTGAGTGCCCTGAGCGCACCCCCCACCCGAATGCCTGGAGCTCCTGCTCCACGCGCTCCACCGTAGTTCCGCTGCTGGTTCATCCCATGAGGTCATCGGGGAGAGGGGGCTTCCTGCATACTGGTGGCAGCACGAGGGAGGACCTTCTCTGTAGCAGCATCAGTTTTGGACCTGTCTCTCTGCTGAATTAAGAATGGAACCCTCCTGGAGGAGGAGCCTCAAGATGTCTTTGTTTTGTACTCCTTTCTCACTTTTAATTACTTGAATTTTTTTTGTTGCTGCTTTCTATTGTGATTTATCATTGTGATTGTTTTATAATCTTGTATTGAGTTTTATTGTATTTCGATATTGTGGTTCGCCACTTTGGGCCTTTTGTTACGAAAGGGAAAGGCAGGATATAAATGTTTCAAAATAAATCCGTAAACTTGCACAAGCGAAACAGCCGTTCAGGCTTGACCGGCACAGCTGGGACCTCCATGTCACCTCACAGCACATGATGCTTTTGAACAAGCGCCCTTCACACACGGTCAGAGCCGAATCCCAGGCTGTCAGCAAGCAGGGGTCAGAGCTGGGAACCAAACAAACTGGGAAAAGGCTCACCCAGCTCTGCACAAAAAGATGTCATAGTCCTTCCAGTTGAGGACAGCCAATGCCCAGCCTGGGAAGGTGGAGTCGTTTGTACTTGGGGACCGTTTACTGTCGAGCAAACTGCTCCAACCCTGGCAGCTGCGCACAGAGCTCCTGGCTCGAGCCCTGATAGTTCCTGACACACATTCACCAAGTGCAGGCATGTTACATAAGATAAGAACATAAGAAGAGCCTTGCTGGATCAGGCTAAAGTGCCCATCCAGTCCACTTTCCTGTATCTCACAGTGGTCCCACCAGATGCCTCCGAGAGCACACAGCCTACAAGATAACCTGTTTCCTGTTGTCCCTTGCACCTGGCACAGAGTTGCCAGCACATGGCACTCCCTTGCACCTGGCACCTGTTACCAGCACATGGCACCCTCAGGCAAAGGGTGCTTTCAGGCACCTACTCCCCATTCCAGTTCTCCCTGGGCTCCATATAAAAACTGATTACTAACCTTGTTTTATATGTGTGAATGGGGCAAATGTGCGTTTAACATGCACGTGATTGCCCTGTATGATTCACCTGGCCCTCCTCGTTCTGAAACAGTGGACTCTCACCCATTTTGCAGTGTCCTGTGTCCTCTGCAGAGGAAGCAACATGAGCATTATCTACAAACGTGTTAATAGCAAAATTCAACTCTCTGTGTTTCCCTGTAGACTGTCAAGTTCTCTTTATATATTCAGGTCACCAACGACGAGAATTTTATTACTGGGTATATATTGCCTGTGTTTCTTATAATTTGTTGTCCTCTGTTTTTCTTAATGTACTCAGAAGCTTGTGAGCTATAAATTATCATTTATTCTAATTACCACACAACCCTCTGAGGAAATTAAACCACAAAAACGTAGCTGCAGAACCTGGCTTTGGAAAGCTGAAAAATTCAAGCAGATAAAAACTTGGGAACCACAGATTTTGTGCCTCTCCTTTGAGAATGATGGGGTCAGGGCTGGATTAATCATTAAGTGAAGCACTCTACAGAGCCAAGCCCTCGCTAACTTGGGGCCCTTTCTACGGTTTAATTATCAGAACGTTTCCAGTGTATTCCTCTTGCTCCCAATCCTGCCCTGAAATATGTTAATATCCCAGCAGAATAATGTAGACTGCCTGTCCCCACGTGAAACAGTAGTCATTTTTCCAGATATGAGGACATATAAAATACTGGAATTATTAGGAAATCTCTCTCTCTCTCTCTCTCTCTCTCTCTCTCTCTCTCTCTCTCTCTCTCTCTCTCTCTCATATGATACTACTTCCAACGGAATAGTCCTACAGAGAAAACAGTAAATGGTTAACTGTCCAATCCTATCAGTAGATTTACAGCAGCAGGACACCATTCTGTTGTTGTGAATCGGCTACCAACAACGCACTGCACGAGCCACCAGTGGCCATTTCCGAGCCACCGTTGCAAAGCGGGAGCAGCGTCGGAGTCCCGGAGCAGGTAAGCCGGCACGGGAGTGGTTCTTGGGCTGGGATGGGGCATGTTGGGGGAAGAACAGGGGGCATGCCAGGGAAGGGAGGGGGTGGATCTGGCAGTAGTCGTGCACACTGGATCTTGTCGCCTTGTTTTGAATCGTTCCCATCCCTTTTCTCTCCTTGGACATATGCCACCAAAATGGCTGGCGCATGTCTGAGGAGACCCATAAGTGATCGAGGAGCCTACCAGGAGTAAAATATTTTTTCTTACCTCCTACAAGCTGTCCAACCCCCGCCCCTCCATTGGCACAGCTGCATGCTATAACCTGGCAAGGAATAGGATTGGGGCCTTTGACAGCTTCTTGACTATTTGGACCTACAGTAACAAGAGTTTCTACATGGAGATAAGCAGAACTGCTTAGCTCCACTTCAAACGTTTTGGCAGCAGTACTCATTCCCCTTTGCCCAAACTCCAAACTGGATTGTGGAATCTGGAGTGGACCCTAATTCGTTCCTATGCAAAGAGATCTGAGGTCTGGAAGCCTCTGGTGTGGCAAAGGGATGAGACCATCAAAGAGACAGTTTCTAAAACATAATATGAAGTAAGCTTAGTACAATTTAGGACCCTCCCGCCTTACATATTCTCATGCCCTTGGTACAGGGACAGAGACCTTGGAGTATTCAAAACCAGTCCAGCACAACATCATCGCTAAGTGGAATGACATCTTCCTCATTTGTTATTCATTCATTCAGGAAGTACAGTACTTCTATGCCAGTTTAGAGCCCAGTTTTCCACCCTGGTTTTTGGTTGGGGAGTTTGAACTCTGCCCCATTTTCAGGCCAGGTCTACACATTCAGCCGAATAAAGTGGTGGAATCCTGAGGAGTTGGGCTACTCAACATCAGATTATGCGGGTGTGTTTTGTGTGACATTTCTTGATCAAAAATGTCACACACACACACACACACACACACGGATGGACGGACGTGACATTGCCACCACCACCACCACTGCTGCTGAAAAGGATTCCAAGGCTCCGGGGGGGGGGGAACTCGCCCGCCCACGCCTTTTCACCACCTCTGCCATGCGCTTGTCAACCCCCGCGTGCCACCCAGGGGCCCACCGCCCCACCAGGTGGCCCGACGCTTCTGCGACAACCATCAGAAGAGATGGCTGCTGCAACTACCAACTATTTATAAAATGGTGTGCCCTTAAAGTCCTTGCATTTTCACTGCCTGCACATTTATTTCTTGAAAAGATGTGTACCTTGTCCTTTCATCCCCACTGACGTAGTGAAAATGGGGGCTGTTTTATACCAGCCCTAAAAAACTGGGGGCTATTTTATACCAGCCCTATCCATGGATGTAAAACAACCACCACCACCTCCTTTAACATCAGAGAGAAAGATTCTGACTCAGCCCAGCCCACCCATCATTGTGCTAGTTTCTGCTTGCAGGAAGTTGTTTGCATGGGCTGTATTGAAAAGTTTTACTGGTACAATCCATTCTACCTTCTCAGGTTTTACCACCTGATACTGCTGCATGTGTAGACCAGGTCCACGTTCTACATCATCACTAGCGCTGCCCATGGAAAGTGTGCTTATAAAGCAGGTTTTATTTTTCCTTGTTGATCATCCCCCTCATTAAAGAAGCAAAGACAGATATTTGCAACTGGTTCGATTTACATTTCTTCTGCCCACAACCTATATTACAAGTCGAAACTGTAAAGGAAAAGAAAATTGGGAAGATGTCCTCCATTTATTGCCTCTTGATGCCTTTTGCCCAGAGATGGTTTTCCATAAAGACATTCATTTCCTCCCCAAGAAAGCTGTATTGTTGCAACACTGCAGCACATGACACAATTAAATGCAGGCAGAAGAGTCTGCTTGAAACAAATGGCTGAAAGAAGCAGATGTCTGCAAAAGACAGGAGCCTTTGTATAGAGTGAGAGAGGCTGCAGATGGTAAAGTAGGCAGATAAGGAGGTTACCCCTGGTTTCAACTGGCCACCATCCATTGAGAGAGTAAATTGACAGATGAGGACTGGGAGCGATGAATGAGCCAGGCACAAAACTGACCGTCCGTGCAGAGCATTGAATGTGAATTCAGAAGGTCACCAGGGATGTTGGGAAACACATGGGGGGGGGGAAGCTTCGACTCTATCAGCACTGAAACGCCTTGATACATATCTTTGCTGCACTTTCAATCACCCCATCTCAAGAAGTACAGAGCTGAAAAAGGTGCAAATAATCAAGGAACTGGGGAAACCGTCCTTTGATAAAAGGCGAAGGCATTTGGCACTTGTTTGTTTAGAAAAGAAGTTGACAAAGGAGGGGCATGATGGGGGTTTCTAAAATACTCATGGTTGGGAGAAGTGGGAGAATTTTTCCCATCTCTCAGAATACAAGAATTTGGGGTCATCCATTGAAATTGATTCGCCACCGATTCAGGACAAAAGAAAGGAAACTGTGACCATGGGTGATGGACAAGAGTTTAGGTGGCTTAAAAGAGAACTAGTCACATTCGGGGGGAGAGGTCTATCAATGACCATGATGGGTTTATGGAGTTATGAGTTATGTGTTCCTCCCCCCTCCCCATATATTGGCCTGCCACAAACAATACCTGCATAGTGTTAATGCAGCTACAGTAGAGACAAGGTGTATCCATTCCTCCCTCAAACATTTATCTTTGGGGAGAGTGCCAAGCCCCCCCCCCAATGACAATTTTAGCAACTCACACCTGAACATTTCACAAGACATCCTCAGTAGGAAAACATCGGTACAAAAAAAGGGACAGGGACTGGAAAATTGGGACTGTCCCCGGTAAAGAACAGTTGGAGCAGCACATATCTTGTACTAAAGAGAACAGACTAAAACAGCCCAAATCTCCGACTATATACAGTTTCAGGAATGCTGGGTGGGGGATGCTGGAAATCTGTCCTTAGTAGTAGCACCTTTGAGCATGGTGCTATTCCACAAAAGAAAAGAGAAAAGCGAGCACAAAGGGTATTTCATTAAAAAGGGCAGGAACACCTACTGCTTATGCCAAGGTGACTTCGTTCTTTTCATAGCGAGCACAGGGGAAAGGCCACCCAAGTCAGCACAATCACTGAGAAACCTTCAGAGTTTTTGGATCAATCTTTGAGAAAAACAGAATGTCAGCCCTATGGCATCTTTCACCATAGCACCAGCGATGTGAGAGTGCAACCCAAGGGGAGAATGTCTCACAATTTAGAAGCTGTAGCCAAAACAAACAAACAAACAAACAAACAAACAAACAAACAAAAAAACAGCGTGGAAACTGGAGAAAGCAGATAGCAGGAAGAGGGCACAAAGGGAAATCACCCAAATCGCAGGAAGAACCAGCAGCTTTAAAATACATCAATATATCAAAATACATAGGTTCTAAGGGAGTAACTGAATGAGATACTGATACAAGATGGCAGGTAGGATTTTGATAGCACATCATTAGGAAAAAGGTAGAAACTCCAATAATAATAATAATAATAATAATAATAATAATAATAATAATAATCATGGGGAAGCAAGCAAGGATGCAGGGGCCTCTAGAAAGCCCACTGACAAAAGGTGGAGGAGGGTAGAGAGCTCTGTGGTTGGGTAGATACTACTCTTCCCGGCAGCCCTGATGGAAGAGCACCCTGTCCACCCCCTTTGTACTGTCCCAATTGCAGTAGCATAGCCAGGGGCGGCGGCGGCGCAGCAAGTGCTACACGGCATCACACAGAGCTGCAAAGTGGCCCCTCCCACTCACTGTTGGAGCTAGTCCAGCAGCGAAGGCTGCGTTGCCTTCGCTGCCAGACTGGCTCCAACGGCGAGTGGGAGGGGCCACCAAGGCAAATGCCCAAGGCGGCTTACAACAGAAGTTAAAATACATAACTTAAAAAATACATTAAAAAGTTTAAACAGTACATAACTGTACATAAACAATTTTAAAAACAATAAAATCCATGGGGGGGGGGGACAGCATGGAGCAGATAAGCAGCATGGCAGAGTATCTTGAGACACAGGAGGCAGACCACAGCCCATCACCCAAACGCTAGACGAAACAAAAACGTTTTGAGCCCTCGCCGAAAAGTCATGAGGGAGGGGGTGGTTCTCAGATCCCCTGGCACGGAGTTTCACAGTTGTGGCGCAACGGCAGAGAAGGCTCGCCCACGTGTTGCCACTCCCCAAACTTGCGATAGAGGTGGCACTCACAGGAGAGTGGTTATAACCTATAAAGTCTTACACTGGTTTGAGACCAGTGCAACTGAAGTGTGATCTCCCTCCCCCACCCCCATCAACCCATGCCTCATAAACCCACATGCCTGTGTGCTGCATTCATCAACTGAGCCTTTGCTCCACATCCCACCACCTAAGGAGGCACGCTAGGTAACGACACAGGACAGAGCCTTTCAGGTGGCATCCCTCCCCTAACTGTGGAACGCCCTCTTCTGTGAGACCAAACTGCACCCCACACTGCCCACTCCAAAGGAGGCAGTGGAAAAACGTTTTGGTTCTGTTTGGCCTTTCCTTAAGTTGTGTCTCGGTTACTTTGTCCACTGCATTTGTTTAGTGGCTGTTTGTTGCTTTAACGTTTTATTTACATGTTATTGTTTTTGTTAATGGAAACTGTAAGATGTCTTGATGACCCCTTAAATGGGGTAGAAAGGCAGCTTATAAATATTCTAATAAATAACATTAAGAAACACATAAATAGTAACTCTAAGGCACCTCCAAGTTTTTTTCTACTTGTTGAAAGCTGACTTTTAGTAGGGATGTGGATCAAGTCTTCATCACTGACTCCAAGTCTTGAGTCAAGTCTCAAGTCTCTGGGTCCAAGTCTCAAGTCAAGTCCCAAGTCTTTGCCCCCAAGATCGGAGTCTTTGGTTGTGAGTCCCTATCTATTTAATGGGGGGAAAGAGTTTAAACCTGAATAAAATTTGACTTGTCGTAAAAGGCTCCAAGTCTCGAGTTGAGTCTTTTACAATCGCCGAGTCAAGTCCAAGTCAAGTCATTGATGTGACTTGAGTCCGACTTGAGTCCGAATCAATAGACTCAAGTCTACATCACTGGCTTTTAGGTAGATTAGCCCCCAGGGCTGGCTCCTTACCTGTTTCTTCCCCTCTCAGTCCACAAATCCACACAAGTACCCAATTGCACAGTTGACTTTGTACGGGCTGGTAGTCATCAAAAAAGGTTAGCACATAGTTGCTAGTGTAGAATCATCATAGAGTTCTGGTCCTTCATAGTTCCTAGTCCAGGACAGAAAGAACCTAAGAAAATAAGGCAACTTCCAGGGCAAGGGGATAACGCTGTGGTTCTTCCTTAACATTATAGAGGTATCGTTCTCGACAATAACTGTGGCTGGTGCAACACCCCAAATTGAATGCTTCCATCAATGCTGCCCCCTGTCCATCCCAGGTTGAATGTATGTGTACAGCATGTTGAACTGAACCATGTGGGCCTCCATACTGATATTTAACTCGCTGACTAATACAAAAAGATGGTTTCTGCAGGTGCTAATGGAAAAATGTATTTAACAGTGAAATTGTGTCAAACAAATAAGGATTTAACCCCAGCATTTTGCCTAGATTCCAGAGCTGGTAATTACATTTGAGCCACCTGTATTTCCCCTTGGAATTTCTTGCCAATAAGTGAAGGCTTGGTTGCTGCTTTTAAACAGGTATATGATGTTTCAGTCTTTGGGAAAGCCATTTCTGCTGAAAATGGATTGATGCGCTGGAACACAATTTGCGCACATGTGCATGGATGGCTTGAGGGGCAAGGCAGAATACAGTGCTTGGGGTATCATTTTTGATTTCAACATGTGGGAGAAGGATGATCTTCAGCGGTCACTAAATCCACACTCTTGAATGCATTCTTGATAAATTAACATGAAAGCAGTGTGCTTTAGCTGAAAGCATTTGTTGTGGTTACATTTTATTAATCGTAATAACTAAATATAGTGATGTTCTCAACACATGTTCAAACAATCCCCAGCCCTGCTTTTAAAGCGTGGGTTCCTGGCTGTCAATGTATCCTGTCCAGAGACCACTTTTTTTGGGGGGGGGAGAAGAGGTAGAGGGCGATGTCTGTTCCTCCCAGCTGCCTCCCCCAGTGTTGCCCTGTAGTGCCATTCATCACTTTCACAGACAACAGTAAGGAGGTTGAGACAGATAGTGGGTGTAAAGTTAGATTGAGACCCAGAGTCTTGTACATAAGAAGAGCCCTGCTGGATCAGGCTGAGGGTACATTTAGTCCACCTTCCCGCTTCCCACAGTAACCACCAGATGTTGCCAGGCAGCCTGCAAACAGCGCTGAAGACAAGAGCCTTCCTGTGCTGTTCAGTCGAGCCAGAGTTCAGTCGAGCCAGTCGAGCTGTTCATTTCGCCACCGATAGACTTATCGCACCTGAATTTATCTAATCTCCTTTTCAAAGAAATCCTTTGTCTGTCCTGAATCTACTGCCAATTACTGTTTTTAGTAGATCCTCATTTTTAGAATGTATAAGAGGTAATGTTCCATGGTCAATAGTTTATTTCTTTTTATTTCTGCTTGATTCAGGGAGCAAAACAGAAATGCATTTAAGTATATGTGCCTAGTGCTGAGGCCTGTCTGGAGAGCCAATGGCCAGACCAGTACTGTGACTGTTAGAAGGGCTAAGGGCAGGAGGCCATAGATCTTCTGGTCAGGAAGGCCATATTTCTGATCTTGAGCCATGTAATCAACCCCTCTCCCCTTAATTAATCCTGGAATTCAATGCTCCAGATTGGGATGGAGCTACTTTATAACTTCAGTGTTAATGTACTTTTCATACTGCCAAGCCAGACATGAAACTTTCCCACACTAACAGCCCAATTCAACCTAAATCCTCGCGCAACGGTGCCGATGCACGCTGCATGCTGTGGGGGATTTGGGGCTGTTGGAGGTCTCCAGGGGACATTTGTCCCCTTGTCCCAGGGTAAGCCTCAGCAGTCGCAACAGGTCAACTCGGACCTGCGCCATGGTGGAGCAGGCGGCGCCAGAATAGCCTGCGCTGGAACCCAGACCGGTGGATGCAGCCACGGCAGCTCTGTCAGGGGCCCCCCTGCTGCGCTCAGAGGCTGGGGTTTTGCGACCTTTGGCAGCAGCTGGAGCAGTAGGACTGCCCAGGCAGCAGCTGGAAGGTATGTCGAGGGGGGGGAGAGAACCCTGAGAATTTCATAGGCAAGGCTTTGAAACCGCTCACCATGTATTAGGAACCTGAAGAAGGAGACTGAAATAGAAATATTACAGTGTGTTACTTCAGAGTATTTCTGTGCATTTCTTCTATGAGTTTTCCATGAAACCGGTGGCAGCCATATTTATCATACGTACCTATGAGTGTGTTCCTGCACTGCTAGTGTGTGTGGGTTTGAAGGTCAAAGCAGTCAAGTACAGGCCACGAGACACACAATTTGTATTGTCAGGAGATATTATCTGTTTTGTACATACACATTTGAAATGTTCTCATGCATTTCAAAATGTGTTAAGTGACTTTGTCGTTCTTATGAAATAATGTTGATGGACCACCTATAACCATTTGCATATATAATTTGCTCCTCTTGTGCCCAGCAAAGCTGTGTGCTAGCAGCATTTTCAAGATGTGAATCAGTGAGCCAGCCAGAAATGTAGGTGCACCTAGATGGAATCAGGATTTGAAGGCAGCAGAGTGTTTAACTCTGCAAGAACGCCTGCTTACACTGGACTGGGCCCAAGCAAAGAAGACAAGGGTCCGTCCACCTCGAGCAGAGGCACCTCAGTTGCACTCGCTCCCCACCATGCCCTTCACTGCCTGCTAACCCGTCCCCCCAACCAAAATAGCCTCACTTTGGGGATAGGAAAACTAGGTACAGGTACACCAGGTACAGAGGAGGAAGACTAGAGGTCCTGTTGGTCATCCATCATGGTGGAAATGATAGCCTGTGCCTCTTTTTCTCATCAGGAAATCATGAGCTCGGCAAGGAAAGGCCATGACCCCCTTGAGGTTGGTCTGCTGATGGAGCACTCTGCATTCCGGCGGTAGCCATTTTGCAACAGCAGAGATGTCTTCTGCGGTCACAGAACCCTCCGCAGTGCAGCCTAATCCTGCATAGGATTGGGCTGTTAGTCTACTGTTGTTTGAGAGGGCATTGCTTCCTTCTCCACTCAGGGCTATGTTACTGTCCATTTTCTATCTGTACTATGTCAGACCAGAGTTGTCGCATTATAGTTTCTACCCTACCCAGTGTACGGGGCCGGCCCATCCATGAGGCCAACTGAAGCAGTTGCCTCAGGCAGCAGGTTGGTGGAGGGGGCCCATCTCTGTCCGCCTACTTGCCTCCACTGCTTCCCCTCCTCCTCTCTCTCCCTGGATTGTAAAAGAGAGAGGGGGACAGAGAGGAAGAGGAAATGTGGAAGGGAGGAGAGTCTGAGCTACAACGATGGTGAGGAGGAGGACAGGCTGGTGCAGCATCAGGAAAGGGGGGCCACCTTGGGCATCAGGACATCTTGGGTTGGCCCTGCAGATTTCTGTGGACCACTGAAGCTCTGTACCCTAACATTGGAACTTTCTGCAAGGGGTTCAAGTTTTTTCCTCTCGTTCATCCAGCTCTGCTTCTTCTTTCCATCACCTGTGATCTGTCACCCATCACTCCCCCAAATTTCCCCACACACAACTTCACTACCTACAAATGCATCAGGCAACAAAATGTGAGGAAGGAGTGTGGATTTCATCTCTGCACTAGACTTCAATGGTCCTCTCTAAACCATTTTTCCTGCATCTCTTTTGAGCTGGAGCTCATGAGGACTCTGTCCTTCAGAATGTCTTCCCCATCTGTGAAAGCACAATCGAAGGATCAAGTGCAGATGGTTTTCCTACTCTTCAGTTGTTTCGGTCGGACTTTTTTTTTTCTTTCACAGAAAAACTTTCCTCTTTATTGAGGTATTTTTAACTTGGTATGTTATAGGCCAACTGAGGTCATTCTGCCTCTCCAAGAGCCAAACTAGGCATTGTGTGGAATGTCTAAAATGGGCCAGTGTGTTTTGTTTGCTCGAAATAGCACCCAAAATGGGGCCAAACCACAGCAGGAGGAAGGGGGACTTGAACAGTTTGCCTGCATCACAGTGCTGATCCTCATCAACCCCCCCCTCAAATGCTATTTTAATTAGGAAAAAAGCTTCCACCTGGAAGCCAATATGGGGTGTGATTGGGATCAGAAGAACCATGATGGGGGGGAAAGTGCTAAAGACCAGTGACCCCCCAGCCACATGGTTCTATCCCATTTTGCACGCATCCCCACATTTTGAAGGAGAAAAACGAGAACCACATCAGGCCACATTCCATGTAACACGGAATTCGATTCTAAGCTTTATCTGTGCTCTGTAGACATCCCGGCCCTTTTGCCGGATCCACATTAGAACGTGAACAGCATTGCAGAGAGAGTTCTCTGCTCTCTGTCCAGCAAAGATCAGCTCCACTAACTCCTTCTATCTTATCCAGTCCTCCACTGTGTGCAGTGGCGTTCTGCGCCCTCCCGGCGCCTGGGGTGGGGGGCGGGGACCGAGCGCCCCCACGAGCGTTCACGCACGCCTGCCCACCTCTTCTTTCCCCTTCCCGGCTTCGTTGGTCAGCGGCCCAGCTGGGGCGCGAGCAGCTCGCGCCTCTAGCTGGGCCGCTGACTGACGAAGCCGGGAAGGGGAAAGGAGAGGCGGGCAGGCGCGCGAGCACTCGCGCACCTCCCCACCTCCGCCTGCTCTATTGTCACTCCCCTGCTCTGTTCGGTCCAGCGGGTCGCGGCAGCAGCAGCAGCAGCAGCAGGAAGAGGAGGAGGAGGTGGGGAGTGTTGTGCGCGAGCGAGCGCTCGCTCGCGCACAACACTCCCCGCCTCCATCTCCTCCTCCTCCTGCTGCTGCTGCTGCGGCCCGCCGGACCAAAGGCAGGTCCTGGGGGGGCGCGCCCCCTGGAAGCAGCGCGCTGGGGGCGCTACGCACCTGAACCCCCCATATTAGGACGCCTCTGGCTGTGTGTCCAGCTTTAACACTGAGAGGGGGCACACTTTGCTCCATGTGAAGGCAACTGTCTGCCCATGTGTTGTGTGACAAACGTTTAAAGGAATTAAAATACTCCACACTTAAGCAATTAAACAGGGTTATTAAGAGGATTCTACACAGGTCTCTGGGCTGGGCTGAGCTGGGGGACTTTCTTAGAGCTGTTGCAGGTGGTCTGAGCCAAGGGGTGAGTCTGGCCCAGCTGGAGTCTGGGCTCTGCTTAAAGGAACCGTGCAAAGATAACCCACTCTGCAGGACTGCAGAGAACGCCATGGAGCCATTTCTCCTGGCTGCTTGAGAGGGAGATATTCCCTTGGCCTGGCTAGGACCAACTACCATTTGGCGCCAAAACAGTCTCCTGTACTGGCCACCGGGTCATAATGTAACCTTTCTGTAACATTATGTAAGACCTGGTACCTTACTTTCCTCTTCCTCATCCCTTTTCAAAAACATGGTGCCCAATCCTATCCAACATTCCAGCACTGATGCAGCCTTGCCAATGGGGCATGTTTGTGGTAAGAAACTTACCCAGGCGCCAGCATCTTGGATTGCGAAATCTCGTGATCCAACATGTCGGCGCCTGAATCTCATGAGGGCATCATGCCCTCATGAGATTCGGGCGCCGACATGTTGGATCTTGCGAGATTTTGCTATCCAAGATGCTGGCGCCCAGGTAAGTTTCTTCATTTTGAAAATGGCGGCGGCTTTCCAACCGGCACGAAAAACGTTCCAGGACGATTCCGGGACCCAAGGCTGGATTCCGGGATCATCCCAGAAATAGTACCGGAAAATGGCAAGCCTAGCGTTTGCTGCCCTGCTGAATCTACTTGGATCTGGCGCAAGTCCAAGTGGATCGAACCTGGGAAGGGGGTTAGGATATCTGCAGCGCTGCTACCACAGATATCGTCCCCTTCCCAGCCTTGACACAGTCACACACACACCCCCCACCCCGGTCTTGGTCCAATTCCTCCCCTCTCCTCCCAATTCCTTCCACCACCACCCCTCCCAGTGCCCACCCCTTCCTGGTCCCAGGGCTCCTGCGGTGGCTGTTGTTGCGTGGGTGCAGCTGCTTGCCTCTTGCAGCTAGGCTGCGCTGTATGATGCATCACGATTTGCATTTCTGGAATGCGCATTCTGGCAGTGCAGTGGCCCAGTCGGATGGGGCTGCTAGACTGTCAGTTATTGTTTTGGATTGTAAAATGCCTTGAGTGCATTAGCAGAAAGGGGGCATACAAATCTAGCAAATAACCACGTCCATGAAAACACATTTGACCGCTCAGTTACCAGAGGTTTTTACTTTCGGTCTGTCAAGTAGCAACCCTAGAATTGTTCAGTTCCACATTCTGCATGTGGAATTAACGCTTCTTAAACGCTCCTAGTGAATTTCTGTGATGTATGAATTTTCCAGATGGAAGATATTCTTCCATACTAACCCCACATCCCCGTGCAGATTTGTTTGCTAAGAACTTAAATACACTTGGAGACTAGCAGAAGGCATGGGGCAAAGGGAAATTTCAAGTAATCAGAGCAAGTGGTCCCCCCCCCCTTAACAAATTGCAGCATGTTTATAAATAAATGCGAAGTTAAACAAAATGGCTTCTCCTGGCAGTCCTCCCTTACTCCTGTCGGCACTGACTTGGTTTAACATTCTGCTCCCTCGCTGTGAGTTGGGTTTCTCGAAATCACAGTGCAGAATATGTACCTAGCACTCTAATTAAAGCCCACAGCCATTTATCTCTCTAATTGCAACAATGCCCTCCAGGATAATTTCCTCCCCAATGTACCATTCCTCTTTTTGCCTGAGCTACTGACTTTAAAACCAGTTGGAGTTTGGCCAAGCTCTGAAGCGACAAATTTACTGACTGTGCGATCACACCCGAAATAACACTACAGGATGGAAAATTGGCAGGGTCAGGCAGAGTGAGATTTTTCTATCAGGCGCCGGGAGGTCTTGGCTGTAATGCTTGAACATTAGCTGCCTTCTTATCTAGTTTTCCCTACAAATTAGTGGGAGTCATCGGTTAATAAGTAAAGATTGTGGGTTCCCCCCCTCAAATATCCACTAACCTCCGAGCTGGAAAGCAAATGAAAAGCAATGACTTGGGGGGGGGGCATGTGCAGCAGGAAGATCCACAAGCCACGCAGACCAATCTAACAAACTCATCCTGCAGTATGACACCAAGGCAGACCAACCTGCTAGGCAAATGTGACACAGGTTTGTACTAAGTGCAGCCCTGTTAAGTGTCCCGCAAATTGTGTTCATCATAGTGATGGCCAGTAGCTCTGATATCCTTAAGAGGCAATTGTACAGATTGAAAGTGCTAAACAGGCCAGGTCAATGTTACCAGTACTGCCTCCACCTACCTGAGCCTACCTGAGCCCAGTGATGTAGGCTCGAGTCTATTGACTCGGACTTGAGTAGGACTCAAGTTGTGTCAATGACTTGACTCAGCGATTGTAAAAGACTCGAAAGACTCGACTCGAGACTTGGAGCCTTTTATGACAAGTCGAATTTTATTCAGGTTTAAACCCATTTTCCCCATTAATTAGATAGGGACTCGCAACTCGCAACCAAAGACTCAGGACTTGGGGGCAAAGACTTGGAATTGACTTGAGACTTGGACCCAGAGACTTGGGACTTGACTCGAGACTTGGAGTCAGAGACTTGATCCACATCCCTGCCTGAGCCTTACGATCAGCCTCACAAGCCTGTTTTCTGGCTCAACTCTGACAGAAGTTCAATGGGTGGTAGCCAGGAACAGGGCTTTTTCTGTGGTGGTGCCACGCAGCCTTGGATATGTCTCCTCCGGAAGGTCCGCCAGAACCCTGCACTGGCCATTTTTAAAAAGGTGGTCAAAGCATTCTCTGCCATAAATCCATTTCTGATAGCACAAAAGGCATGCTGCCATCACGCACTCCAGAGCTGCTGTGCAAATGGTCAGAGGCTCCATGTGCCTGCTGCTGCGGAGCATGGCCCATGCCGACCCAGGGAAGTTGGCGTAGATGGTGGATCATGGGTAGGGACGGAAGGGTGGATCCCAGCGGCAGCGACTTTCACCGGGATCCTAGTCACAATTTTCCAGCCTGCCCCACCCCTTCCTCTCCTCGGACTTATAACAGCTACATAGCTGGCATAGGTCCAAGGAGACCCACAGGCCACCAGAAGTATTTTACGTACCCTTCATTGGTGTTCTGGTTGCGCCCCCCCCCATAGCATGCAGCGCACAATCCATTGGCACGGCTGCTGCATGCTATAGCATGGCGGGGAATAGGATTGGGCTCTGAATCTGATATTTAACTGCTACTGCTGTTTTTAACTGTTTATGCATTGTTGTTTTTGGTGTTCGTTTTATTGTATAGTAATTACGGTTTAAAGTAAGTAAATAAATAAATATAATTGAATATCTTTTAAATAAAAGCAATTGAATACGTTCAGGGAGGATTTGTCTATCAGTGGTTCTCAGCCATGATGGATGTGAAACCTCCGCATTCAGGGGCTGTATAGCTCTGAATTCCATTTGCAGGAGCCAGGTGTGGGGTGGAGCCCTGCTTGAGAACTTCCTGGAGACGTCTGTTTCACCAGTGTGGGAACCAGCATGCTGGACGAGACGGATCTTTGGACTAACCCAGTCAGGATCATCTTCTTAGCGTTCTGGCAGTGCAAGGTCCTCGATGGAGGCGTGAAAGCTGGGCTGCTGTTGTGTGCTTCTGTGCCGCTGCCACAATTGAGCAGCTGTGTGGTGTGCGCAACAGTATCTCTAGAGGCCTCTGTCGGCACTGGTAAATTGGCGGCTGGGGCGTATCATGGGCAGGGAGGGTGGAGTTTCAGGACGGATCAGGGGAGGGCAGAGAGTGGGGAGGGGGAGGGAGGTGTGGACCTCAGCAACATCAACATGCGTCAGATTTTATCCCCTTTTTGAAATCTCCCTGCCCCTTTTCTCTCTTCAGACATACACACGCAAAATGGCAGCCGTATGTCTGAGAAGACCCACAGGCAATTGGGCAGCCTGTCAGGGGGTAAGTAAAAAAAATTATTTCCCTCCTGCAGGCTGTATGATTGCCCCCCCTCCAATAGCATGCAGTGCACACTCTGTGGAAGCAGCTGCATGCTATAACATGGGAAGTAAGTCTCTCTACTCTTAGTCGGACACGCTAATAACCTCGCCATACTCACACATTTTAATGGGGGTACTTAAAAAATTATCCTGCCCCATTCTGCAGTTTGAAATGATATAGTCCACTCTTCCATCTCTAATCTCTATGACTACATTCTGCTTGCATGACCTCAGATCATGTAATGGATACTTGGGGAGAGGGGAGGTCAGGTGCTCTTAAAATGACTTGTACAAGTTCTTGCCCATGAACCTTAGCTGTATCTCTAAAAATAGGTTAAAAGCCTCAACAAGAAAAATAGCTTTCCTTCTGCATATTCTGAAACTATACTGAAATAAGAATTAATTAGTGATGAAAATTTTGGGCTTGAAATCTGTCTCCAGCGGTTATTTTTCTGGCCTTTTAGCTGCTAGGAAAGGACTCGTTCTGGAAATAGAATGCAGTATCCATGGTGATACATATAGTTCAAATTAAAAAGAAACCCCTTTCTGCCTGAAAATTGTATTTATTTATCCATTCATTTACTTGAAATGCCTCCGTAGTGATAAGAAACATGGCAGTACGGCTGACCCAAGACCTCCTGGAGTTTGAGATGGTTGGCCAAATGCTGCCCCCTTACCTGCTGCCACCCTTACCTGGTGCCCCCCCTTATGTGCTCCTCCTGTGGATCTGTTCCTCCTGCTCCCTGGATTGGAAAAAAGAAGAGGGGGGCGGAACAGAAATGCAGAGAAAAGGAGAGTGGTGGGCTAGAGTGTCCCACTGCTCTCTACTCTTCCACAGGTCCTCTTCTGCTCCATCCCCACCTTCCTTTTCCAGTTCAGGAAGTGCAAGATGGAGAAATTGAGGTGTGGGCAGATGGAACTGAGTGCTCCGCCCCACCAATCTGCTGCCTGAGGCAACCTCCTCAGTCCTCATTAGCCAACCGCGGATATGACTATCCGCGGAAGAGGGATCCCACTGGGGGTGGGGGCAGTGCCACAGTATCTTAATTAACAGCCGCGGGCCCGCTGCCTGCTTCTTGTTTCTCGTGCTGCTTTTTTGTCTTTCAAACGCCTGTAAAAAGGTTTCCTCTTGGTGCTCCGGAGCATTATTTATTTATTTATTTATTTATTTATTTATTTATTTATATCGCACTTTTCTCCAAGCAAGGGTACTCAAGGCGGCTTACAATAAAACATTAAAATACATATATACATTAAATAATTAAAAACAAATAATTAAAACAATTAAAACAACCCGATAATAATAATAATAATATTATTATTATTATTATTATTATCATTATTATTATTATTATTATTATTATTATTATTATTATTATTATTATTAACATGTGCCAACTCCAAGGGTTGCTGGACTCAGAGAAAAACTGTCCTTAGGGTTGCGGTCAAAAAAGTTTGAGAAACACTGACATAAATCCTAGTTCCCAATACCCTGCAGTAACTTACCCAAACCTAAGTACGTGTAAAGAACTAAAACAATCACATATTTACCCTCCTTTTACATTCTTTTCCTCTGCTTCCCTCATGTCTATTTCTAGATTGCAAACCCCTTGGGATAGGGGTCAGTTCCCTCGTTCTATGTAAACTAATTTGGTGTTGGAGTCTCTTGGAGATAATATGGTTCAGATAAGAACTGTTCTTACAGTCCTCTAGTTCCTAGCATACTGTTGTGCGCTCTCTCTCACACAATCACACACACACACACACACACAAGATTTTTGCAAAAAAAATAATAAAAATGAAACAATTTTCTCCTAAGCCAGCTCTTGTAGACCACATTTTAGCTGCAGGCAATTTCTACTTTTTTGTTACTGCAGAAATATAAAGGCTTGAAAGCCCCAAGAGATTATCCTGAATGCTCCGACAGACTCTTAACTAGCGTGGCCAGTACAATAATAGACACATCTGTGTGGTTACTCGTGTTTTAATTGCTTGTCAAAGTTCTGTCATGTTCACCGTGGGCAAAGCGACATCCTTTTCAGCTGAACACATACAGAGAGATCACTCATGCAATGCCGTGCACCGGAGACTTCCACTTCCCATTTATCCTCACGTTTTGGCGTTCGCAGCTCCAGTGTTGCGTGCACTAGAATCCCATTTTGGTGTAATATATAACAAAAGATAGTCATGCAATGCTGTCGAATGGCCTTTTGCACGCAATTAAAAGCATGTCTTCGGGGAGTTTGTGGCAAGCTGCTGAAAAGAATGATACACTGATATGCTCTTAAAAGCAGCTGGGCTCAGTGCCTGGCAATATTGGGGTATGGCTACAAAAAAGGACCGATCACTGCAGGGAGCCCTAATACAGTTTTCGGCAATGAAAATGTTTATCGTAAACTATTTACCCAGACAATGCGACCCGCTTCCAAGGCTCTATGGCTTTCAGCAGTACAGCTACCATTTGGGAATGAGAGCCTTTCAGTAAAGACACACTTCAGGTCATAATAACTCACTGTACTTGGGAGGGGGGGAATCAATTTTTAAAAGCAATGCAAAAGCTCATCGCAAACTTAGAACTCCATTTGGTGATGACAGTTGTAACATAAAAATGTCAATTAAAATGGATGTATTATGCGTTTAAAATATTTATATCCCCCCCTTTCCACCTTATGGCTTTCAAGGTAATATTCATGTTCAATATGAAGCACTGTAGCCCTGTGACCATGTGTGAGGGGTGACCTACATATGTTAAGCTGAAGGCTTAAGTATAACTGTACACATGGGGGTAGGTCCCTGTGACCCCACATACGTGGTTCCCTGCGATTCGGAACCCTGCATTCCAGGTTCTAGGCCAGGGGCGGGGAACCTGGCGAGGGCCGTTTTAAATATTAGAAATTTGCTTGAGGGCCGGCCGTAAGGCCGGGCGCCATTTTTATTTAATTAATTTTTGTCCCCGCCCCCCATCGGCCTCCGGAGGCTCCGTGCTCACCGTCCGAAGCCGCTGCTGGGTCCGTGCGTCACCTCCGGTGTACTATGCCGATAAGGGCAAGAGGGCAAGAGCTTGCCCTCATCGGCGTGGTACGCATGTACGAAATGGCCAACGGCCTGGTGAGAAGGGGTCGAGGCGACGGCCGGGGAGGACATGCAAAGGCCCTCTCCTGGCCTCTGGAGGTGACCTGCGGACCCGGCGGAGCCTCCAGGGGCCGGTTGGGCAGCCTCCCGGCAATCTCTCCGGGGGCCGGACCGGATGGCCTCGGGGGCCTGATCCGGCCCTGGGGCCGGAGGTTCCCCACCGCCGTTCTAGGCCGTGTGAGGGCCCGATGCCCACACAGCTGTTGCTTATTCGTTCAGTCACTTCCGACTCTTCAAGACTTTATGGACCATCCCATGCCAGAGCCTCCTGTCGGCCGTCGCCACCCCCAGCTCCCCCAAGGTTGAGTCCGTCACCTTCAGAATATCATCCATCCATCTTGCCCTTGGTCGGCCCCTCTTCCTTTTGCCTTCCACTTTCCCTAGCATTAGAGTGCCTAGCACTTTCCCTGCTTGAAATCGGCTGTTATTACAACGTCTCCAGTGTATACACACAGCTGTACACACATGCAAAGCAGGCAGGGGGCTGGACTGGATGACGTTCCTTTTCACGGGATGGTCTGGCATAAGTAGGGCAGGTCCTCTCTGCCCTCCTGATGTGCCATCCCTTCACCCAGCTATCCTCACATGTGCACATGGGGACAAAACGTCCAAATGTGATCTAACTGCATGGTTGATTTGTGGCCTAATCCTGTTGTGGGGCTCTGCCGCTGGAATGCACTTTCCA
Source organism: Plestiodon gilberti rubricaudatus (assembly GCA_026170595.1). Taxonomy (NCBI): domain Eukaryota; kingdom Metazoa; phylum Chordata; class Lepidosauria; order Squamata; family Scincidae; genus Plestiodon; species Plestiodon gilberti. The sequence continues at coordinate 13,010,503 of JANXHW010000001.1, forward strand.
GGCACCATGAAAAGGCAATCCAGAAGTACGCGTAGCCGCGTGCTTCCGGAACACTGCTGGGGAGACCGTGGAAGCCCACCTACAGACAGAGGAGTGCCCGCCAATGGCAGTGAGTGTCGGGGGCAGAATGGGGGGAGGGCAGGAGGTTATCAGGAGGCAGGAGGGGGTGGTACCCAGCGCAGGTGACACACTCTCTCTGCATACATGCACAGGGATGGGGGGACAGTGTGCCAGCTGGATAGAGAGAAGATGCACTTACTCCTTTTCATACGACGGAGCAACATATCGGATCCAGCCCAGACATTCAACTAAATGTGCATCGTTCCGAGGCGAGGACCGCCACTGTGATCTTGTTCCTCTCTGCAGATATGTTTACTCACCATGGATATGTTGCGAGAACAAGGACTTGTATCCGAGATCCATGGGCTCCAATTAGCTTCAAAGAAAACAGTTCAAAGACTGCGGCTGCATGATCAGGCCCATGTAAAGAATGCTTGTTGATATATTGCTTGCTTCAATCATGCAACTGTTATTCATTCATTACTACTACTAGTCTAGCCATAATAAACATTCTTTGCAGAAAAAGAAACTAACAGCATAGTTTATGACTAGCTGGGTGACAGAGCTCCTCATTTTCATTTCATCCAGCAAACTCTCAAGACCTTAAGTTGACCCAGAGTATAATAAGAATGCAGGTCTGAGTTTGCATCATCTTGATTACTGTGATCAAGGTCTGTCACTATGGTTTTGTAAATGTCACCTGTTGCCTGGTCAGGGGCTTGACAAAATAACGTTAACATTCCTTAATGACTATGGCTGAATTACTGAATGGGAAATTTACTTCCAGGGTTGGGAGGTCTGAGACCGCGTCTGGAGACAGTGAGCTGTGAGTTGGTTGAAGGCGAATGACAAAGCAATTCAGGGCCAATCCCCAGCATCTTGAATAAAAAGGATCAGGTGGAAGGTGAGGAGGAAGATCTCTTCCCGACACCTTGGAGAGCCTCCTCAGCCAGTCAGAATAAAGGGTCCTGAGCGAGAGGGACCAATGATCTGTCCCAGGCTAAGACGGCTTCATCGGTCATGATGCAATGCACAGAACGGTAGAACGTTGGGGTTGGAAGGGAACTTGGAGATCATCTAGTCTAGCCGTTCTCAAACGTTTTCGTCTCCGCTTTACACTCAAGTCAAGTCAAGTCAAGAACCATTATTGGCATTAAAGACAACATAAATCCACTGGCGTCATTGTAGTGGGGCGGGCGGGGCGGGCCGCCGGGGGGTGACGCGCGCCAAGGGGTGACGCGCGTCACCTCCGCGACGGCGCACGTCACCCTCCGGAGGCCGGACGCTCCGAGGCCGGGGAGCATCCGGCCCGGCCGGCGCTCCAGGGCCTTCTGAAAAGAAGAGGCCCTGGAGCGCTTGCGTTAAAACGCGAACTTTGAAGATTTTCGCGCATGCGCAAACCCTTTTCTGAGGGCAAGGGCCTGCCCTCTTGCCTTCAGGAGGGTCTGCGCATGCGCGAAAATCTTCAAAGTTCGCATTTTAACGCAAGCGCATTGGGCCTCTTCTTTTCAGAAGGCCCTGGAGCGCTTCCTGGCTGGCTCCCGGAGGGTGACGAGCGCCGGAAAAGGTAAGTTTCTGTAGGGGGGGTGAGTCGGAGGGGTGACGCGCGTCCCCCGCTCTGGGGTGACGCGCGTCACAGTGACGCCACTGCATAAATCAACATACATTACATAACAAATATTACAAACAAACAAACAAACAAAAAGCCCAATCAAACAAAAACAACCAGACATCGGGCTACGGTCTAGGGGCCATTACATCATATATCTGATGCACAAGACGAAACGATTGAACAAACAAAGGCTGCAACCCTTTCCAATGTATCACCTTTCTCCGTCGATGAGATGTTTCGCAATATCTCCTGATCTGCTAAACCCTGGAATTTGGCAATTACTGGGACTTGATGTTCTGTGCGGGAAGCATTGTGGAGCGAGCAATATAAGAATGTATGTGTACGCTTTACACTCCTAAAAAGAATCTCGGGGAGCCACACAGGTGCATGCACAGAGCCTCAGGGTGCCCCAGAGCACCGGCGCATGTGCAGAGCGGGGTTGTACCAAGCCCAACGCCCAATCCTGGTGAACAGAAGGGAAATGAGGAAGGAGACCCATGATCAGGCCGAGGCAGGAGGGGCGGCCCAGCAAACCAGGCAGGGGGCAGATGGCGGCCACTTACGGTGTGCTCGTGGAGCCCCTGAAGGGGTCTCAGGGAGGCACACTTTGAGAAACTCTGATCTAGTCCAACCCCCTGCTTGAATCGGCGGCTATTACAACTTCTCTGAAAGGGGACCATCCAGCTTCTGCTTGAAAACCTCCAACGAGGGAGAGCCACTGCTGATGGTTCCAAGGCCGGACAGCGCGTACAGTGAGGGCAGTCTGCCTCACACTTAGCCTCAGTCTATTTCCCTGTAGTAGCAACCCATTGGTTCTGGTCCTGCCCTCAGGAGCCACAGAGCAGAGGTGCAGTGACTCTCTGGCCACAGCCTTCTCTGCTACGCCTCTAACACAGTCCGTGTGAGCCGCACCCCCCTAAAACCCAGATTTCGTATGTGTTTCTGTAGCAACAACGACGACAAATGATCACAGTAAAGTCAAAAATAAATGAAAGTCCCATCAATTTCAGTGCGAGAGCGCTAAACGTAGGTTTAACTCTCTCCCCCTTTGAAATAAATGGAAAAACAGTTGCCTTTGACTGCGTGGTGAGTGCAAAATATCATATCAGCAGACCTGAGGAACAATGTGTAGTACCTGCTGATGGGAGCACTGAACATGCTGCAGTCACGGTCTCTGCTACTACTCCCTTGCCACAGCCAGTTGTAAAAGGGATGTTTTGTGGCAAAGGGATCTTTGTGATTAATCCATTACTTGTTCAGGGCCATATTTTAGAATGCGCATGCACCCAAGAAGGCCCATTGGGCCCTGGCGCTTTACACTCCTAAAAAGAATCTCGGGGAGCCACACAGGTGCATGCACAGAGCCTCAGGGTGCCCCAGAGCACCGGCGCATGTGCAGAGCGGGGTAGACAAATGTCCCCTTCCCCTGAGTTGCTCCCAGGCTGTGCTGGTGCGGCCTGGCAACTGTGCAGGATGCAACAGCCGGCCCTTTAGGCCAGCCGCGCATACGTGCGCAGAATTGCACCGTTAATAACGGGCTACTCCATCAAGGACATGATGATGATGATGATGATGATGATGATGATGATGATGATGATGATGATGATGGATACTTATATACCACGTTTCAACAACAACAACAAAAAGTTCACAAATGTTCCATGCGGTTTACATAGCTAAATAAATAATGGTTCCCTGTCCCCAAAAGGCACACAGTCTGAAAAATGTTTGGAAGAATACACCAGAAACAGCCCCTGAAAAGACACCATGTTGAGGTGAAGATGGACAATTGCTCTGCCCCTTCTAAGTAGAAGAAGACACCAATTTAAAAGGTGCCTCTTTGCCCAGTTAGCAGAGGAGGTTGCCAAGGATGGACTGAAGGGACAATGGGATTTCTAGAAGGAAGGACAGCAGTCTGGTTGCTGGATGGAGAGAAGGAGCATGAATATGTGTTACGACTATTCTGCATCACAAGTTCCAGTCAGAGGTGGCAGCAAATGTTGGTTAGATTAGGCACGGGGTGAAGTTGTGCTGAGCATATTAGTTTCTTATTTTGAAGATTCATCCTGGCTTTTGATTAAATTATCTCCAGGGTGGTACAAGACATGACAACAATGCAAACAACCCCTAACCAGCACTGGCAGCAGAGACCGGAAGGGTTTTTCCGAGGGAACTGGCAATTGGAGCAGAAAGGAGCATGAATGGTGCTGCTCATGAAAGCAGGAGCAGTGCGCATGGGTGGGGATGGACACCTATGGGACACCCCTCCACACACTGCTGCCATACATGGAGGCAGAAGGATTGGATCGCCACTATTTGCCATCCCCGTGTTTATGTATCTCCTGCTCTTCATCTCAATGGATCACAAGGTGGCGAAAAACAACATCAGTTTTGAAATGGCACTTTTCCATCTCAGTCACCTTGTGGGGCATTTTTAACACTTTGCTGGCTGTTGAATTGCTTTTTGCTCAGATAAATTAGAAGCAGGATACTAGCAAGGGGGCCTTTTTCACCGACAGGAGAAACGTTCCAGCACCAGGTCACTGAAGGCCCTGCATTGCACCGAGTTGCCCATGACCTTGATGGCACATTAAGCACCAACACTGGTGCGCAGGGAGTCTGGCCAGCTGGGCCCTCTGAGGGATGTGGCTTTTGGGCCAGTGCCCTACCTGTTCGAGCCTCGATACCACCTAAGCTATATACAGGGCAATTAGTGCAGGACAGAGCCTTCCACCAGGAGTTCTAGATTCTTCTTAATTGCATGAGGAAGCACTATGACATGTGAACAAGTGTCTCCGGTTCCATTGCACGGCAGAATCATATCCATGCTTTACATATGGACTTTCTTTTTTCTGGAAGAACAGGCCAGAGACTTGTTATGCATCTTGCTGGAAGTCAAAATCTGAAACCGTATTTTAAAACGCCTAGGGAATATGCGTCTGCATGTAGCAATCTACAATTGAGCTACACTGGGGAGAAGAACCAGCAAAACTGAATTGCTCTTATCCTCACGACGAAAATAAACAGCAGTCTCTGAGATTTTCGTTTTCCTCATTGTTCAAAAAGCATCCTATAACATCAGAATAATTCAGCAGCAGTGAAAAAGGATGTAAAGCTGCATGAAAATGGAGACAGAAAAGGGTATTGTCATGCCATTGTGTAAACTTGTGGCTCCAATGGAAGAAGAGTGGGAGGAAATGCTTTGCCCGTTTCAAAAAAGGAGTTGCAGAATTGGACAGAGTTCAACGCAGGACAATAGGAATGATAAAAATGCAGAGAGCAGATCCTGCATGAAGGAAGATTGAAAAGAAAGGAATCATGGTTGGAGGGGGAAAAAGTACAATGATGAATGAGAAAGAAAAACGGATCAAGAGCCATTGTTCGCACCCTGTCTTATATGGAAGAAAGTCAGCGAAACTCAAAGCAAGAAGGGCTAGACTGGATGGCAGCATTTCTGTGTGTTTCACCATTGAACCCAACCAATCCCATAGAAATAGAGGGTTGAGGCGGGTCTGCTTTGAACACTTCCCATGTTAAATAAAGAATGCAAGAACAGCTCTGCTGGATCAGACCAAAGTCAGTCCTCTGGTTTTCCACAGTGGCCAGTCGGATGCCCACAAAAGCGGAGCTTGAAGGCAAGAGCCCACCTCTGCAGTTGCCTCCACAACTGGCATTCAAAGGTTTACTGCCTTGGAACATGGAGGTTCCATTTTGCTATCATTGCTAAAAGCCATTGATACACCTCTCCATCATTTGTCGGATCCTCTTTTGGGGCCATCTCAGTTAGTGGTCATCAGCGACTTACACAAGGTCATGGTGTGTGGCGCACAGAAGTCCACTGTTTTGCCTTTCCTGGATCTCCTGTCAATCAGTTTCACTAGGTGACCTGGAGTTCTGGTATCATGAGAGAGGGAGAAAACCTTCTCTCTCAGGCATAATTTCACAAACTCATCTTTCTTCTAAACAAAAAAGTATCAAATGCTCCAGCATTTCCTTGTATGGAAGGTTATTGCTCCATTGTCCCTTGTCCCCCAAGTTCTTTTCACCCTTCCAAGTTCATTTCTGGTATCAGAATCCCACTGCAGAGAAAATAACTTGAAGAGAGAGAGAGAGAGAGAGAGAGAGAGAGAGAGAGAGAGAGAGAGAGAGAGAGAGAGAGAGGTAAGCCTTAGTTGTGGGGAAGGTTAGTATTCTTCACAAGTGCACTGCATTGGCTGGGTGTTTCTTTTTTATGGGTTTGGAGAAGTCCTATGTTTAAACACATGGCATTATCAGCTGCATGAACGCCATATTGTGTATATTTGGGCCCTAGAATTACTCACTCCTTTATTTATAAAAATGCTTCTACCCTGCACCCCTCCCCCCATGTCAGCTACCAATATAAAAGTAACAACCAAAATCACCATCAAATTACTTTATAACAAGCTATATCCTAACCACACACCCCCCCCCCCCTTAAACACATAACATCAACAATGGTTCAAAACCCTTCGAATGAGAAGGAAAAAAAACCCTAGCCATATTTAAGCCCGGAGACTTGCTGTAAGCCTTGGCCTCCTTTTGAAAGGTGAGCAAAGAGGAATCCGAACAGGCTTCCTGCAGACAGGCAATCTAAAGTTGTACTATAGAAGGTGGTGTGTATGCTCCAGGCCTGTATCACTGACAGAGCAAGACTGCCTGTGTTGATCAGGGTAGCTTCCTATGAGAGAAGGAGGCAGTCCTTACCTTACCAGTCATTGCAAAGGCCAGCAAGGGCTGTAGCTTTATGGCAGGGTGGGTGGGTGTCTGCTTTACATGCAGAAAGTCTCTGGTCCCTGATGTCTCCAGATAGGGCTGAGGAAGCCCGGCCTGAAACCTCGGACAGCTGTTGCCAGTCAGTGTAGACGAGACTACCTAGATCAGGGGTGGCCAACCTTTCAACATGAATGCTCCTGGCCCTTTAATGGTTGTCTAGCTGAGGGCATTTCAGCAGGTGCAGCTGCTTTAGCAGCACCATCAGCACTTGCAGCTGCCCAGATTCTGTCTTCTACTCAACTCTTAAGAACACAGAGGCAGCTGTATCATGAGCCAGAGTGTCACCCCAGGTGAGGGGTCGCCCGGCTCGGTGCATCACCCTCACCCCCCCAGCCGCATCACCCCCCACCACACCCCAGCCACATAAAAAAACCCAGCCGGGTCACCCCCTGGTACCCACCCCATGGAGAGCGTGATGCGCCATGCCGGCAGGCCGAGCCACGTCTTCTTTGGCGGCTCGGCCGTTTCTAAGTAGGCCGGGCAAGGCTTTGAACAGTGCATGCGCACAACGCCACTCGAAGCCTTGCGTTCAGAAGGGCTGAACGAAGACCCGATTGTTGTGAACATGCTGCTCGAAGCCTTGCCTATTTAGAAGCGGCCGAGCCGCTGAAGAAGAAGCGACTCGGCCTGCTGCTCTCCCGGGGGTGATGCACCAGGAGGGGGTGACGCGCCGGGAGGGTGACGCGCCGGGACTCCCAGTGCGTCACCCCCCTGGTACGTCACCCCCTCCCGCCGCCTCCCGGTGCATCACCCTGTGCATCTCCCCACCACTACCACGCAGCAGCGACGCCAGTGCACAGAGGCCCTAATGGTGGAAGGTTGGCCACCCCTGACCTAGATGGACCTGTGGTCTGACCCAGTGGAAGGCAGCTTGCTGGGAAAAGTGATCCAGGAAATACCATATCTGAAACAGAACCAGGTGCCTCTACTGAGCAGCTGTTTTCTGTGGTATGAAAGTGTCCTCTCCCAAACTCCCAATTTGTTTTCCTGTACCATTCAGAGTTGCATAAACATGGCCAAATGCACACGTGCGCACGCACGCACGCACGCACACACACACACACTGTATATACTGTATATAAATAAAAAGAAACAATAATCTGGTCTATCATGTATTTTTTAAAGTCTATGAAAGTGGTTCCAAATTTGATAAAATTCTCAAGGTTGATACAAAGGCAGACATTATTAAAACATCACATCATCAATTGACACATGCCCACAGAAACACACGCAGCCCAATCCTATGCATCTACTCCACTGAATTCCATGGCGCCTCTTACTCCCAGTTTAGTGTGTTTAGGATTGCAGCAGCAGCCTCACATTACGTTCAGTGAGGTTTGCTCCCAAGTCAGTGTGCACAGAACTGTAGACAAAATGGATTGTGGGCTATATCCTTCAGAAGTATCTGGAAAGTCTGGCTCACGTAACAGCCCATTGAAGTGCCCCCCCGCCCGAAAAGGTGCATTCTTGAAAGGACATCCCTTCACATGCCTTTTACCTTAGGTTTAGTAATGCTTGTGTCAGTTTTAGCGTCCCAGAGAGCCTGAACAGCTGGGAACTTGCATCTAATTAAAGTTGTGATCAAGCAGGTCATATAATATTTCACAAACTCCAGCAAGAGCTCTCGAAACGTTAATAGCTTCGGCTTCCTGGGTGCATGCAAAGTCAAAGAAATGATATTAATCCAACGTGATAAATCTGCAAGCCTAGCATGCATGCTGCAGCCAGTCGCTGGGAGGGATAAATGGGATTGCTGATCACAATACAGGTATATAGGTCCTTATAGGAAAAGTGTGACCCACAGAGCTAGACTATCTACTACATTGGCCTCTGTTTCAACTGAACAAAACGTTGGCAAACCCTACAACGTTTCCCAGATGAAAATGGGGACATGCTTATTATAATATCCCTCTTATCAAACCAAGGGCCACTTTGCGACCCCCACCCTGTCTTCACTCTGACAGATTGTTGAACCCTCATGTCCACCGTTGGTACGTGGTGTATATGATATGCTCTACTAAAGTCAGACTGTAAAAGGATACCACCTGGAAAGTAGCTGTTCATGAGAGATTGGACATTTATATATACAGCCTGCCCATGTACACCGCCTTGGATTAAAGTCAGAGGAGAAATCCAATGACTGAGAAAGGCGGTATATAAATACTGTATATTATTATATATTACACGGCAAAAGCTGCCTGTATACGTTCTTATCTTCTTATGTTTCTGTGAGAATTACCTGGGCTCATTTTCAAAATGAAGTCTAGGGCTGCAATCCTATGCATACTTTCCTGGGAGTAAGCCCAATTGATCACAATGGGGTTGACTTCTGAGCAGACATGCATAGGCTTGTGCTGTAGGACTGAATCTGTCAAAAATCTAGTGGATAGATGGCAGGAATTGTTCTCTATACTGGGGTAGCATATATAGCCATCCTGAGTAGCAGCCCATGATAACCTGCCAGGGGCAGTGAAGATGGCTGTGGTTCACCCCCTCATGAAGAAGCCCTCCCTGGATTCCACCATACTGGATAACTACTGCCCAGTTTCAAATCGCCCATTTCTGCGCAAGGTGACTGAGGCTGCAATCCTATTCATGTTGTCCTGGGAGTAAGCCCCATTGAACACAATGGAACTTACTTCTAAGAAGACATGCATAGGATTGTGCTGTGAGTGGGCCACTCATCAACTCCAGGATGTTTTCAACTCCAGCTTCCTGGATGAAACTGCTTATCTGGACTCCTTTCAGTCTGGCGGCAGGCATGGTTTTGGGACAGAAATGGCATTGGTCACCCTGGTGGATGATCTACACCAGGGACTAGACTGGGGGAGTGCATTGCTAGTGGTCCTGCTGGACTTTGCAGCGGCTTTTGACACCATCAACCATGGTGTCCTTCCGGGTTGTCTGGCTGGGTTGGGATGAGGCAGCACTGTTATGCCATGGCTCTGGTCCTTCCTGGCCAATAGAGACCAGAAGATAGTACTGGGGGACCCCTGTTCTTTGCTCTGGCCTTTGGCTTATGACAGGGGTTCTCAAACACTGGTACTGTACCACTAGTGGTACTTCGGTTGACTGTTGGTGGTACAGAAGTGTCATCAGGGTAGGGGTGGGGGGGCCCTGGGCCCCAAGTGCATGTGACCGGTGTGTGTGTGTGTGTACTTGCCTTCTGGAAGTACGCTGCCACCGCTCTCGTCGTCCGCCTTCCATCTTCTGATGCGGCACTTTCAACAGCACGTTTTCACTCCCGAGAGGCTCCTGCCTTTGGCCGGGCCTCTTGGCTTGGGAACACTGAGAAGGGCCCTCCCACCTGCCCAGAGCCTCCTACCTGTATTTTCTGGCCTCCGAAAACCTGAAAACCCAGAAGTAACAGGCGATGATGTCATCACCAGTCACTTCTGGTGGTGCGCAGCAGGAGAGTGGCGCCGGAGTTGGTGATCAGCCAGGAAGGGGTTGAGAACCCGTGGCCTATGGTGTGTTGCAGGGTTCCATTTTGTCTCCCATGTTATTGAACATCTACATGAAACTGTTGGGACTGGAGAGAGCATCCAAGGGTTTGGAGTTGGATGTCACCAACATGCAAGTGACCCCCAGCTCTAACTCTCTGTTCCACCAAATGCTGAGGAAACTGTAGAAGTCCTAGATCGTTGCATGAAGTCAGTGTGGGACTGGACAAGGGCAAACAAGTTGAAAGTAAATCAAGACAGAACAAAGTCCTGCTATGCAATGTGTTCTAAATGGGGTTGCATTTTGAGGGTCTTCCTGGATTCTTCGCTGCTCTTGGATGTCCAGGTGGCAGCACTAGCCAGGAGGCCTTTGCCCAGCTTAGGGTGGTGCACCAACTGTGACTTTATCTTAATAGATCAGACTTGACTAGAGTGGTGCACACATTGGTGACATCAAGTCTTGACTACTGTAATGCACTCTACATGGGGCTGCCCTTGAAGCCCATTCAGAAACTGCAAGTCATGCAGAATGTGGCAGCTTGTGCAGTCATGGGGGCTAGGCGGTTTGACGCTATCAGACTCCTGCACCTTTGGCTGCGCTGGCTGCTAGTTTGTTTCTGGGCATGATTCAACGTGCTAGTGTTGACCTTTTTCATGGCTTAGGGCCAGCCAGAGTATCTGAAGGACTGCCTCCTCCCATATGAGATAGACTACCACCTGTGGTGATCTGGGGGGCCCTCCTGCATGTGCCCCCATTTTCCAAGGTTTGGTTGGGAGCAACAAGAGGCTCCCATTGGATTGGGCATGTCTGGTAGCATCAGTCACACTGCATTATGGCATATAAAACCTAATTAAGGCTAAACATGGCATGAATCATTGCAATTCAGTGTGCTCAGAAATACAGGAGTACGACAAGATGATGCAATAGAAAGTGAGGGGGGAGGAGATTCCAGGTAAACTGTAGTGACTAATTAATTAGCAGGGGGTACTTCAGAAAATTGGACCATGATAGGGGGTACCCGGGCCTCCAAAGGTTGAGAACCCCTGCTGTAGTCTATTCTTCCTGGGCATCTTTTGGATCTTCTACTGCTGGTGTTTTGTTTGTAAGTCCTTAAAAAAAGAAGAAGGATCTCTGGATTCTTAAGAAGGGACATGGTTGTTCAGAGGCTGAACCTATACTCTTCCTTTCATATTCTGTAATTGTGGCTTCTCTGTTTCTGTAAGCATTTCAGACTGCCTTCTACGGAGTCAGATCCTGGGTACTTCTCAGTCAATATTGCCTACAATGACTGGGTCCAAATCTTACGGGGTTCAGAGAGGCCTTTTCCCCATCCCTATCTAGAAATGTCAAGAGTTGAACCTGGGACCTTCTGCATGCAAAGCTTTACCGCTGAGATTCAACCCCTTCCCTGTCTTCTTATGAGAACTGCTAGTGAAAGATGACTCCACCCCCCGCAGAACCACCCCAGAGTCAAGAGTAGCTGAAGTTACAGCAATGGTGCCTGGTGTTAGCAATACTAACGAGGAGGGTGAAGTATCTGATTCAAATCTCACCGCAGCCACAAACTTATCAGGTGTTCATAGGTAAGCTTCAATTATCTCATTCCCCCCTTCCCCATCATATTAGGATAATTACTGGCCTACATTGCAGGGTTGTTACAAGGCTAACTGCAATAGTTCCATGAAGTGCTTTGATCACTTGAAATGTGGTGTGTGTGTGTGTGTCTATATATATATATATATATATATATATATATATATATATATATATATATATATATATATATATATATATATATATATATATATATATGTTATTTGTTATTTGTTATTTGTTATTTGTTATTTGTTATTTGTTATTTGTTATTTGTTCCCTGTTTCCAAAAGTACTGAGAAGGTTCAGGGGCAAAGAGGCACTCCTACAAGGCAACAGATCCTCTGTTCTACATCAGATCCCTAAAGAGAAGGGGGGGCTACACCACAGTGTGTGACATTCAAATACACAGAGATAGTCCCAGCTATCAGGACACCATTAGCTTCCACTAATGAAACACAAAGCAGCCATTCTACTAGACTATTTGCCAAGAACAACAAATGGCTGCACGCTGCCCTGGGATTATTATTATTCTTCAGTACTACAAGGATGTGCTTGTTTCATCCATGATATAAAGTTTTCTTTTGCTTTTAAATTGAAGCCTAACTGCACAAACAGGGTATTTTTCCTAACTGTTTTTTTTTTTTAAGTAATCCACTTTCTTTTTGGCAATAAAAGCACTGCTGTTTTCTGGATATAAGGCAAACTCAGTCCACTTGTGCTTTCAAGTCTGTTCAGCCTGCCTGCGCTTTCTTGTCCGTGCTTTCATGACTGGCTGCCAGGGTTTCTTCTCGTTCTCAGGATGCTAAATAATGCACCTGCAAAAAGGCAGAGAGAACAAATGGGTAGCACTCTCAGAAGACCAAAGGCCAGATGCCGCCGGCTCTGGGGCAACCAGGAAAACACAGAAATAGCCTGGCCTTCTTTGCTTCCCCCCCCCCCCCGACACACACACACATGCAGAGCGCCCAGTACAAGAGAGAATGGCTTGGCTTTTGAGAGGGGGGCAGTTGTTTTCTGGCCAGGGTTAGTAGAAATCCCGAATTCTCATCAGAAATCAGTGTGCAGACCTGAAACAAGATAACAAACCGAAACTTAATCCAGACACGGCAGAAGTACAGCTGGTAGGAGGGGAGGCTAACCAGGGATGACCTACAATTCAGTTTGTCCCAGATCTGTGGTTACGTGCGTCTACATTGGACCACCTGTGGCGATGCTGGTTCTGGGGATAGGTTCACGGCAGAAAGCCCTCGAAGTGACCTTTTCCTCCTTCTAACCAAGAGCGCGAACCCATCAAGAGCTGTGCGCGCACAGGTGGGAAGGGGGCTCGTCAGCCAATTGCAGCGTTTAGTCTTATGTGGCCATTTTATAAATGAGATTAATGATTTAATTTGCAGTAAATGCCTCGGCTCGGAGAAACTTATTTTGTTCTGCTAATTGTGTCACATACGTGCCTCAAAGCACTGACTGTGCAAAACCAGATCACCCTGTGGTGGGCAAGATGGCTGGTTCCTATGGCTTCATTAATGTTGTGGTTTCAATCGCCTCTCTGCAGCCACTTATTTTCATCTAAGTGCAAACGCTGCCGTATAAAAGGCGGCTACGGCTTAAATTATCATGTTAATCTCCATTTTTAAAAAAGGACAAGAGAGTCTTCTTAACAGGAGCTTTCCAACCTAATTTCCTTGGTGGAATGAATTTTTAAAAACACACCCCATTATAATGGTTATTTAGTCCAATAATTAGTTTTTAATTGTGAAAGGAATGATGAATTGCTGCCAGAGCTTTTATTTATTTAAATTTGCTCCTTCATTGTGCTTGGTATTTCATTGCAGCAGCTTGTTCAAAAACTTGATACATTTATTGAGTGTTCACGTCGCTCCCAGTAATGAATGGAGTCAAGGATTTTTTTTAAACAACCTCTCCAAAACAACATTGCCATTGTTAGCTTGGTGAAGCTGATGAAAACTTGATGATGACAACATGAGATTGGATAAATAAGTGTGGGCCCTGGAGCAGAAAATGCCGGATCACAAAATCATCGGAGAGACTCAGGGAGAGGCATTTGTCCCCAGCCAGAGCCTCATGACTGCTTTATTGTGTGCATGGATGGAGCTCCTCAGCCAACAGGTTTCAGGCTCCATTTATTTCAGTAGCTAACATCTTCCGTTGGGAGAAAGGCTTGTTGGCGGAAGAGCTCAGGGAACACATTGGAGATGGAGACCCTGCTGGAATCACTGGGTTCAAGTAAACAGTGGGACCAAATGCCTGAATATGGTCCCTCTGATAATGATAGTCGAGGTCATCATCTGAGTCATCTCCTGAAATCAGTGCAGGACGTGATCAGGGCTAACAAATGGAAACATAATCCAGACAAGACAGAAGTATTGTTGGGAGGAGGGAAGGATGGGACCAGACCGTCCTGGATGAGATTGGACCACACAGGTACATCACCTGGGCATGGTGTTGCAGCTATGGCCTCTCCTGGAAAAATATCGTCTGGCCACAATTACATATGCTTTGGTTACCAGCAGCAAACAAGTTCCAAAAAATGCAGCAAATTTCTGAGTTTCTTCCAAGAGAAAACTATCTGACTGTTTTCAAAGGAGTGTCTTTGTGATGTTCTCAGGGGGGTTGTGTGCACATCCTTGACTGCAACACGTTCTGTGTAGGGCGTCCCCTGAAAAGGCCCAGCAGTGTCCGTTTGTGCAAAATGCCGGAATGAGATGCCTGACAGGTGCCCACTCTTAAAGATCACATAATGCCAACGTTGCAGCAATGTGATTAGCTCCTGATTGGTTTCCAGCACCCAATTTTTGGTGCTGGTTTTGCCCTTTAAAACCCTAAATGCTATGGGACGTGGATGGATGCCTGCCTGCAAGACCAACGCCTCACACAGGAACCGGCTTTTGTACTGTGGTCATCAGGGGAAGGTCCAGCTTTGTGTCTCTCCATCATGTATGGAGGATGTGGGATTGGCATGCCTTGCCAGTGGTGCCTTGGCTGTGGAATTCCCTGCCCCACGAGAACTGGCTGGCTCCATCAGTGGTCAATTCTGCTTAGACACAGGTTCTATTTGTGAGCGTTTTGATCTGTTGTTTTTATTTCAGCTTTGCTGCTGTTTTACTATGATGAGGCTTTTTATGTGCCTGTCAGGTTGCGCCGGTCGGGGACCCCGGAAGGGGTGTCGTCCAAGCCGCCTCAGCCCCAAAGGGCTCACTCCTCCCTGGATCGACCTCCAGTCCTGCAGACACCTACTCTCTGTTTAATAGTTTGCAAGGCCTCAGATAGGTTTGGGGATGAGGGGGTTAACTTCACCCGGATCCTCGAGCCCTTCCTGGCTGCTATGGTCAGAACAGGGCTGTCGCTCCTGAGTACCAGCTCGTCTGGCAGCCTCCTCCTCACTGGCCTGCTCGTGCGCTTTATATATCCCTGGATTGCCTTGTTCCCTCCCCCTGAGGCCTTTCCCCCAGCCCTGCAACCAATCCCACCAAGTTTGAGGTTTGATTGACGGGCCGATCGTCCAATCAGCCCGCCTACCGTCCGCAGTTCGTCGGATCCCGTCGGCGCTGGTCCGCGTCACTGCCCTGCAGGAGCCTCTGCCCCTGGGAAGCGCTGACGGGGTGCTCTGGGCGTCCGGCCCCTCTAGGGGTTGGCGGGAGGAGCGTTGAGCTCTACCCCAGCTCCCGCCTACGGCGCCTGACCTGCCGGCCCCCGTTTGACGCTTGTCGCCGTCCCGCCGAGGGATCGACTTCCCGGAACGCGAGGGCCTCGCCGCCTCCTCGTCAATCCGATAGAGGAGTTCGCCGCCCGGTGAGTCCTCCCAGGCTCCCTCTTCGTTCTTCGGCCTACTTGGTGGGTCAGGGGTGAGTCCGGAGGCGGGCCCGCTCCGGTTTGGAGACTCGCCAGCCCTCCTCCCCTCTCCGGGGTCGCCCGTCAAGGGCGGTGTCTGCTCGCCTCCGGACAGTGCCATTATTTTTAGTGGTGGGGTGGGCAATATGCAGGAGAGCCCAGCTTCAATTCCTGGCACCTCCAGGTGGTGTTGGGAAAAGTTCCCTCTCTGAAACCCTGGAGAGCCACGGCCAGTTGGCGTAGAGACAATATTGAGCTAAGCCAACCAATGGCCTGACTCTATAAGTAGCTCCCTATGTTCTGTCAGCATCAGCTGCTTCTCTGCAAGTATGTGGTGAGGGGGCTGGAAGCTGTCCCTTCTCCAGGAGAAGGCTGCTGGCAAGAGGCCCTCTCCTGGAGAGCGAGGGGACTACCCCCAGCCCCCTCACCACATCTTGGCTCATTCTTACAGAGGGCCCTCCCAAATCTGGAGCCAGATCTGCATGGCATGGTGATTATTGTATCATATACAAATCACTGAGCTTTTCTTTGTGCTGGAGAAAACAAAGCAAAACAATACTTCTCTATTTTAAACGACCCCAAGTTTTGCTTCAGCTCTAGACGTTACCGAAGCACCACGGGTTGCCTCACCAAACTGCTGCTTTGTCAGTAAGTAACGGCAATTTTGGAAAAGAGCATCCAGGAGCAGAAGACAGTGTGTAACGATGCCCCCTGCTGTTGTCTTCCTTAACCACATTATTATGTGAAGCAAACAGAAAACATATCCATTTTTTTTATGATGCAACTTGCAGAGGGGCTAGTAGTTGTTATGGAAGAGCCATCGTTAATGACATCAGCCCACTGCCTTCCTCTCACCCCCACCTTTGGATAATGTTAGTTAAGAGGCTGTTCAGTTGCTCCCTCTCCAAAGCCTTCCTCTCCGTTGCTCCTGCTCTGGGATGACCTCTCTCTCTCTCTCTCTCTCTCTCTCTCTCTCTCTCTCTCTCTCTCTCTCTCTCTCTCTCATTCCTTATGCATTTCTTCACTGCCGTCTGGATGCTGTGATGACAGATCCAGCCTTTGGTATAAATCATTTATTGGAAAAGCTGGGTATGTTGCAGTGCACAAAATGCCTCCTCCTGCATTAAATATACATGCTGCTGCTTCTCCAAGTCCAACATCTCATCATGAAAGGGAAGGGCTGAGACCCCAGGAGAGCACCGTGCGTATGCCAGGAGTCTTCAGGCGTGCAGGAAAAGCGGAGAATAGGCATTGGCATCCGAACTCAGCTTGCTGACACAATTCTGTTTTCTTCCGTTCTTGATAAAAGGCAGATTTCCAATAGGGAGGCTTCCAAAATGATTGTGGTGATTCCCTCACCTGGCCCACTGGGCAAATTACTTGCATGTTATGGTTCTCATGGAGGAGGAAAGCTCCGAGCAGAGCTGTGGACTCAGGATGTACAGCATCAGGATGGCTGAAGCCGGCCACTTTGGAGAGTCCCTTCTTCCTCCCCAGCATTGCCAATCAACCAGAAAAAAACAACAACACCACTGGTTTGGTCAATTGCCAGAGAAGCCAGGAGCGAGGCCGTTCCCGCACTGCCCAGAGGTTTTGTTTGACCTGTATGCTTCAGGTGAGTAGTGCTGGGATCTGCTCCTGACCCAAAGAGTGCCCACCCCTTGCGAAACCTACAACAGCTACTAGGACTGTTCTGGGCTATTCATACGCTACACTCCAGAGCTCTCCACCCTTCTGCCTGAAGACTGCCGGAAGCTAAGCAGGAACAGTAAGTTTTCATGCTGGAAGGGAGACCAGGAAGTCACTGATAAGCTGTCATGACCCTCGGTGGCAGAGAGGAGTCGCTGTTGTGTGGTGTGGTGAGACAACAGACTGGAATGCTCAGAATGTCAGTGACAGAGCGATGACAACTGGAAAAAAATGTTTCCCTGTTCAGCATGATCTGTGGCGTCCTGCAGAGAGCTCGAGGCTTGTGTTCAGCAGCTAGTGAAGATGACTACACCATGGAGGAAACCAGCTGGAATTGTAGGGTTCTATACAGAACAGTATTGTAAAGATCCTTATCGGATCTAGATAAGCCTGCCTATGTAAACCGCCTTGAATAACATCTGAAGAGCAATCTGAGGATAAGAAAGACGGTATATAAATACAGAAATAAATAAAATGTTTGCTTGTGAGAACAGGAAGCAGCTCTCTCTCTCTCTCTCTCTCTCTCTCTCTCTCTTCCCCCCCCCCCAGTGGCCAGTTCTGGCATGGGGGCCAAGGGGAAGCACCCATGCTAGCCACCTCTTAGGTGTAAGCGCTAGGTAATGGCCATAAGCTATGCCTTATGGGAGAAAATACGTATGGATGAAAGGTTCTGCCAGGATTGCCTCCTGGACAGAATGTGGCACTTGTCAAATTCAAATGTTCTGCTGTGCTATAAGGCACACCTTGTGTCAATCACTTGTTGCTGTGAAGATGTGTAGGGGTGGGATGTACCCTTCAAAATGAGATAAATTACAACCGTGTATTGCTCCAACATAGTGCCAAAAGCAACAGCTTTTTTTATAGTTCCTGAAAAATATCCTGGTTTTCACTGACCTGCCAGACAAGTCACTTTTCCTGTCTTCTTAATTTTTGTAAAGGGAATTTTAGTTTGAATGCCTCATTTTTTAAAACTTTTTATTTAAAATAAAATAAAATAACCAAGGCCTATTTCACCATATAAATCAATACAATATACCAAAATTTGATATTTTTTTTCTTGGCTTCACAGACAAATAATTACCTCTAGCAGTTAATATCACCACAGTATAGAGAAGATCCAATTACAGTTGTCGAACGGCCCAGTCCTTTCCCCCGCCAGCCCATAGCATGCAGCGCTACTGATGGAGCACATGCTGCATACTACGGTACGGGTCCACGGGCTGGGAGAGGTAAGTAAAAATCTTTTTTACTTACCTCCCATAGACCGCCTGGCCTCCAACAGGTCTCCTTGGACCTACACCAGATATTTAGCTGGTGTAAGTCCAAGGACCCTCAGGGGGTATGTTGGGCTGAGAAAAAGGGGATAGGATCTTGGCATGTGCTGCTGCCATAGAGATCCTCCCCCTCCTGCCCCCAAACCACGCTCAGTTTAGCCTGGTCCCTGCCTCAATCTCCCCTGAACTGCCTCCAAACTACCCCTGCCACCACGTTACCTGCTCCAGGAGCTATTGGCACACAGTAGCATCATTAGGGGTGGGGGCGGTGGGCCCCAAGGCGGCAGGCGCATGTGGCAGTGGGGGGTGTACTTGCCTCCTGGATGTGTCGCCTGGTTGACCCCTCCGCTGTCAAGACTCTGATGCTGGGAAAGATTGAAGGCAAAACGACTGTCCCCCAAAAATATAGGTAAAGGTAAAGGTGACCCCTGACAATTAAGTCCAGTCGTGTCCTACTCTAGGGTGTGGTGCTCATCCCCATTTCAAAGCCGAAGAGCCAGTGTTTTCCGAAGACGCCTCCGTGGTCATGTGCCCGGCATGACTCTCCTTGCCGCAGCGTGTAGCATGCAGCTAGAACACGGAGCGCTGTTTACTTTCCTGCAAGCGGTACCTATTTATCTACTCACATTGACATGCTTTGGAACTGCTAGGTTGGCAGGAGCTGGCCAAGCAACGAGAGCTCACCCCGTCGTGGATTCGAACTGCCGACCTTTCGATTGACAGCTCATGGTTCAGCGATTTAACCCACTGCGCCACCCAGTAAGGTGTATATACACCTTTTATACACACATTTTAATGAGCCCCAAAGTACACACAATTCATTGTAGAAAACCTGAAACACTTGAACATCTAAGGGAAGCAACTGACGAGATGTGTGGAACCATCGCAGCACACCTGTTGGTGGATGTCTGCAGATCTCGTAGTCAATTATGATAGCGGTATATAGATGCCAATGGGGAACATTTTGAGCACTTAATTCATTAACTAATTCATTAATTAACTGGGTCAAGCAACTGCTTCTGTGTACCTCATACACAGTGTATGTGTGAATTTAAGCATAATAAATTTGACACTATAAAGCAGAGGCGAAACAAGGGTGGAGCGAAGGCAAGTAGTTCTGCAAGACTCTGTTACACTGGAGTCAGCGGCCCCTCCCCCTTGCTGTTGGAGCCATTCTGGCAGCAAAGGCAACACACAGGACACTCCCCTGTTGCTGCTGGAATGGCTCCAACTGCAAGGGGGAGGGGCCGCTGACTCCAGTGTAACGGAGTCTTGCAAAACTACTTGCCTTCGCTCCACCCTTGTTTCGCCTCTGATATAAAGTATGTGTACATTTTCTTGAGACCCCCTGTACAGTTTCCAAAAGTGACTATATTGATAGGGTCTGGACTCTGCTGGCAATTTCTCTGTATACCTGAGCCATGTAAACTTGTTCTAGAAACTGGTCTAAGTCCTGCTGCTGGCCAGACAATGTTCTTTTAGAGCATAATGGGACGACTCTATATTTTAGCTCACAAGAACTGAGAGTAGAATCCAGCCTCTTGGTGGAGGCGGTATGCATTGATTTTAGATATCCCTGCCTGCTTACAAATGGCTTGAGCAAAATTAACTGGAGAATGGTGTTTGAAAACGTGGAATTACTTTCACATTTTTGGTGCCTGTTATTAAGCATTGTTTCCAGGAGATCAATCTCTTAATTACATTGTGCTTTCCTGCTCGAGATGGCTCTGGGTAACAATCAGGCAGCAGAGCATTGGCTGAAACGTCCTTAGCGGCATGCATGCTTCCAGTACAAGATGTTGTCAAATGCGCTGTTCTGTGAAAACCTGCTCTCCTAGAAATGAATCAATATGGGAATAAGGGCACCCTACATAAAGGAGGAAATTGGGTGGAAATTCACAAGCAAAGAAAGGTTATCTATCGACATATGAAACTGAGCTGTACTGAGTCAGACCTCTGCTCAACCTGGCCCAGTCTTGGCTCTTCCGTGGACAGTGGCTCTCCAAGATCGCAAGCAGGGATATTTCCCAGCCCTGCCGCCTGAGATCTTCTTCTAACTGGACATACTGAGGATTGTGGCTCAATCCTGTGTGGAGTTGCGCCAGGGGAGCAGAGTGTGCAGCTGGTGGCCCTTACCTGGGCTCCTGCCAGGCCCTGTGCACTCTGGAGGAAGTAAGTCCTACCCCAGCCGGGGCAGGGATGAGGGGAAGGCAGATAAGGCGGGCGGGCAGGGAGGGCGGCAGCCATTGGCCTCCCCAGGGCCTGAAAAGGGCAGGGATATCGGCGGCAAGATACACCATATCCCAGGCCCTCTCCAGGCCTGGCCTGGCCTTACATGGGCAGCGCGCGAGTGTACGCTTGCTCCGGAGCTCACTTATAATCGAGGAGGCCCATTGGGCCTTCCACCGCTTACACCGGGGGAAGAGGACAATTGTCCCCTTCTCCTGAGTTGTTGCCCTTTAGGCCGGGCACCGTATCTTACACTGGATTGGGCTGCCCAGAACATAAGAATAGCTCTGTTAATTTCAGCACATGTGTTTGTGGACTACAGTCCACTTCATCAGATGCATGAAGTGATAACAAGTGATGTCAAAGCCTTTCCTCAACTATACCCGCTGCTTCTGCTGCCCTTCAAAATCAAGCCAGCGATAGAACGGCACCCATAGCTGAAGTTGTTTGATGTTGGGACTGCGACTGCAACACTTTTACTGCCAAAGAGACAAGCTACCATTTCGTTTCAAAAGCAGCTTGCATCTTCAGCAGGGGAAACTCTGTTGCTCTGACAGAATACAGTTCTTCCTGTTTTGCACATGTTGCTTCCTCGGTATGTGACATTGAGGCTCAGAAGGACAAAACATTTCCTGAGCTACTGCACCTACTGGTAAATCCAGCTGCTACAACTCGGCTGTCGGAGCTGCATTGACAGGTGTAAGTGAGCTGAAGGTCCAAATGAAAGCAAGGTAAATTGTCAGGCTCCGGAGAGTTCATATATTCAGATGTGTTGCTTTAGAGAAGACCTTGAGAAATGGCACCCAGAAAATGTGGACCTTTCCAAAAGACATACTCTCTCATTAAGGTCAGCCAAGTGATTTCTGGCGCCATCATTTTAACACAACCCCTTTGCATAAGTCTTCCTTCCAGTTTTTTATATCACTCATAAAGCTCCAGCATGCACAGAAGGAAAGCAAAAGGGAACAAAGGGGGGGGGGGCTAGAGGACTGGGGTGGGGGGAGAACAGACCTGGATGGGGATTGGATGCCAAGTATTCCATATCCTAGAAAAAACCACAACCAAATGCACCATTTTTCTTTCTGGCTTGGGGATAACAGATGGTTCAGTGTGTTCGTGGTTCTGCTTCATATTGTATTTTCTCCCTCTGGTGGTCGGTAAAGACATCAAAGTCTTAAGGTAACCCATGGAAACAGCAAAACTCTGAAAAGATTCTCATTGACTTAGGATTCCGGGAGGGGTAGGGAATGTGCCGACAAAGAAATTAGATCATTTTAGGCCAATTAGTCTGGTAAATTGATACAACGTTCCAGTCAGGCTGATGTATTATACAGTAAGAAAGGGTTTAATTTAAATGGGAATAAAAGCCGAACTCCTCTCTTCTTTGGAGACAGGTGGGGGAGGATGGCAGAGCTCCAGAGTTGTTCAGGCCTCGCCCCCACATCGAGACCTACAGTTTCAAAGGTGGAAGCTACTTCAAATGATGGTTATTGAAAACATTCTGAGGCTTCTGTTTGGAAGGAGCAGTCAACAGCTTGGGTGTCATCTCTCCATTGGTTGCCCCTTGCTAGAGAGATTCTTCTATCCTTCCTATCTTGCCTCATTGTATCCCAACCCATCTGGGGGCCACCACACTCCTTTTAAGTACATTATGAAAAATAGAGCAATGGGTACACTAGAGGTTCCCAACCTGTGGTACACGTACCACTGGTGGTACGCGGACTGCAGGCTGGTGGTATGTGGGAAGCCGGCACCCAAGATGTCGGCCGCCATGTCGGCTGTGCGACGCTGAGCCTGAAAAGCGACGCTTCAAGCTCTGCCGCCTTGCGCTGCGTCTTACCTTGTCTTTTCTGCCCTTCTCAGAGCTCTGGCCGGCCGTGAACCCGGAATAAAGTGCCAATGACATCATCGGCACTTTCTTCTGGTGGTACGCGGCCAGCTGGAGGCCTGTGTAGGTGGTACGCGGACCTCTGAAGGTTGGTAAATGTTGGGGTACACAATTGTAAATCTGCTGGCAGATAAGAAATATTTGGGGATAATTTTGGCCAAGTATGTTTTCACTGCTGGGACGGACTCTCTCTCTCTCTCTCTCTCTCTCTCTCTCTCTCTTTACTGGCTCACTTACTTAATAATGAATAAAAAAGCCTGAGGATCTGTTTGATTCTTTCTTTCTTTCTGCCTGCACACCTGCCTGCCCTTCTTCAAAATGGTGAAAAAGGTATTATTATTATTATTGCCCTGAACTCCTGACAGAAGAGGTTCATGAAATAGCCAGTACAGCCCAACTCAGTGAGGGGACAGGCTTGATGCAATCTAATCTAATTTTATTTTAGGGGGGAAAAACAATAAACAGTAGTGTTTATTTATTAACTGACTGGCTGATTTAATGTCATGCATTTATACCCTACCTTGAAAAATACATTTTGTTTTCATGCCTGTTGGGCTCACCTCCAACCTTTGCCTGTTGCAGTGAAAGGGAGGATTGAGTTTTGCATGTGTGCTGCTGGATGATGTTTGGGGCAGAGCCAGCCCTGTGGCATGAAGGTATTCACTCCTTCACAGAGTAGATGTGCAGCCTCAGGATTTGGGAATTTGAAGTGGCTTGCTCAAGCATTTTCTAGTTGTGTCTCAGCCATTGGGGTTGTTTTATGTATAATATAATAATATAATATATAGTATTAATTGTCAGGGGTCACCTTTACCTTTTTATTTATATACCGCCTTTCTGGTCATTGGATTTCTCCTCCGACTTTATTCAAGGCGGTGTACATGGGCAGGCTGTTCTAAACCCCAAAGGGTTTTTACAATATAATAACGTTCTAATCTTTCATAGAACCCTTCATTCAAGGTGTTACTTTCACAGTCCAGCTCTCTCTCTCTCTGGCGTTCGCCTCAGCACGCTTCAGCTTCAGCTGCTCCACTCCCCCACAGGCCTCTGCAGCTTATCAGCTCGGCGTGCCAGCAGCTTTCCGACAGACTTCCGGCCATCTTGAACTGCTGTCCTGCAGATCTTCAGGCATTTATGAGACGAATGCTCTACCAACTGAGCCAGACGTCCTGCTTTAAGAGATTCACAGCACAATCCTGCACAAGGTGAGGGAGGGGGGCCATTGGCCGAGCTGGCCTGGGGGGGGCGGGGATGGTATCCACCATATCCCCGTCTCCTGCCAAGCTGGCTCGGCCGTTACATGTCCTCCTCTTACTTCCGCCAGCTAATTAGCTGGCGGAAATCCAAGGAGGCCCATTGGACCTTCCCCGGTTTACACCGGGGGAAGGGAACAAACGTCCCCTTTCCCCAAGTAGACCTCCGGACCACTGCAGAGTGGCCCAGAATAAGCATAGGATCTGGTGGGTGGCTCTGAGCCACCTGCCAGGTACGTAGGATTGGGCTGCCTGACTATGAAGGTATGGGATACAGAGGAACAAATAGTGTGCAACTGGACTAACATCTCTCTGCTTCACTTCACTTTTCTCACACAACTAAGGTGGAAACAGCACTTCCATGGGTGAAAGAGGCTTTTTTTTTTTAGGGGAAGGGCACCACGGAATGCAAAGCATTGGGCCATGCCCTGAATTGTTGGCCTTTGGCACGTGACTCCATCCTGGAACCCGCTCTGGACTCTGCATGCCATAGTGAATCTTGCACAAGGAGTGACCAGTTTAGGGGCTGGAACCAGAGTGAGCGACAGGCTGCTGAGAGCTGTTGGTTACTATGGAGATGATATGTTTCTGGGGGGGGGAGAATGACAGGGGTATGAGAAAGGAAACAATTGAGAAGAATGAGAGTCAAGGTGACTGAGGAAGGAGGTTGAAAAGAACAATACCTAATGTGACTGGAAGGAAAAAATGGAGCCCCTCCAAACCTTGCTCGCTAAGGGAAAGATCTTCCTGACAGCTCAGAGGGCTCTGGTGGAGCTTCCCACAGCAAGGCCTTCAATTCCTGCCAGTTTGCAGTACAAAATAAAGCCATCCAGTCCCCCAGATCACAACAGGCAGGCAACCTGCTGTGAAAAGATGGTGGTGTTACCAGAAGCTCAAGCAAATAAAATGATGTTAAATGGTCACCTAAAAGACTGGAGTGGAAGCGCCAAATTAATGTCCCTGCAGGAGGTATTACACGTGAGGACACCATCACCATTTGGGCTCTGTGCCCTGGAGCCCTGGCTCATCTCTGAAGGCGGGGGGGGGGGGAACGACACCTGAAACTGAGCCTCAGATGACGACCTCCATAAGTGGCCACATTCGTATGGGGGAAAGATGGTCCACATACTCTGGTTCCAAGCTGTTTAGGAATTCTTAAAATAATTTATTGTTGTTGTTGTTGTTGTTGTTGTTGTTGTTGTTGTTGTTGTTGTTGTTGTTATATATGGCTTTTCACCAGAAATGTTTTCAATGTAAATAAAACATTGTCTTGCACCTGGTTTGAATGTTGCCATCTCCAGAGAAGGGAATCTGATAATGCAAAGTGGGAACAACCCTCCTTAAAAACATGGAGAAATGAACTGATATGACTCTGCTAAATAGTTCATTGGTCTGACATCCTATAAGGCTGCTTTTAAACAAGGCTTCTCCTGGGTTGTGCAAAATAGGCATGACACCCTCTAATAACCAGCCCTATCTTGCATTTGCCTGCATTTGTCTTGAGGTTTGGCAACAAGATTTTTTTTTTCTTCCCCACCCCTTTGGTCCCACCACGAGCTTGTTCACCACATGCCCTGATGTCAAATGTTTAATTTGTCACATTGAGAGAAGACACTTTCTCATATTAGCATCACGTCATTGACAAAATGTATGTCAACAAGCCCAATTTGACCCCTGGGGGCTCTATGATCTGTATGTGTGCGTGAAATGAATTATAACAGCCCACAGGCAGGTGAGAACAGAACACCAAGGATAGGGATGCATGAGGTTTTACAACGGGCACATGCATGCGCACGAACACGTATGTCTATTGAAAACATTTCTATCCTGCTCTGCTCCAAGACTGGCCCTCAAAGTGACTTATTCATTCATTTCATTTTATTTGTTAATGTATGTTTGCGAGAGTTGGACCATAAGGAAGGCTGAGCGCCGAAGAATAGATGCTTTTGAACTGAGGTGCTGGAGAAGACTCCTGAGAGTCCCTTGGACTGCTAGGAGATCAAATCAGTCAATCCTAAATGAAATCAACCCTGACTGTTCCCTGGAAGGACAGGTACTGAGGCTGAAACTCAAATATTTTGGCCACCTAATGCGAAGAGAGGAGTCTCTGGAGAAGACTCTGATGCTGGGAAAGATTGAAGGCAAAAGGAGAAGGGGAAGGCCAAGGATGAGATGGTTAGACAGCATCACCGATGCAACGAACATGAAAATGAGCGAACTCAGGAAGATAGTGGAGGACAGGAAGGCCTGGCAGGATATGGTTCATGGGATCACGAAGGGTCGGACACGACTTAACGACTGAACAACAGCAACAACATAGCTGAGGTGAGATTTGAACTGGGAACTTGTCAGCTCAGACCTCATTTTCTTGATCATTAGAATTGCACCAAACCAGTCAACATCGTCAGATTCGTTCCATTCCAGAATTCCGCGGCTGTATTTCCTCGGAGCTTATTTGGCACGCCTATTGCCAACAGTCACTGCAATGAATTGAGTGGCCTGAGCAGCCGTTTCTCTTGCAAAGAGCCCTCTTGGAAGACCGTCCTTTTCATTGTCACGGGCCTGGCACAGGAGAGGCTCCTGGCGCATTGTGTTCCCATTGTTTCCATCGTTTCCAAACTTTTCATTCCAAAGACAACAAAGTTGAGTAGCACAAGTGGGCAAACAAGCTCGTAATTATAGAGAACACGTTGATCTCCTTGACTTGTTTTGTATCTCGGTAGATTAACAGTACTCTCTTATGAATGATGGTGCGGCAGCGGCTCCTGCTGACCCAGCAATTCATTTACTGTGCATGCTTGACAGCCCGTCCATAATAGCTTCCAGTACTATTAACACATCACGGTGAGAAGAGGCATGTTAATGTGTTTTTAATGCGTTGTTACTATACAGTTCTGTTCAGTACCTAGGACATACTTGCTGAGGGGGGCCAGATAAAGGGAATGAAAATTTTTTACCATAACAGGCAGAAAATTACCTTCCTTCTCAAAGAAGCTTCCAGTTTCCATACACATTAATGAAAATGGAATCCCTGCCTCAGCTGCCTGCCTCCAAAAAGTGCATTTTAACCTCACAACAACCCTGAAACGTAGGTTAGGCCATTAGTCTTTAGCTGGTGGAGTTCACCAGTGACCTCACCACCATTTTCTTTTTGTTTAGGAGGTCCATTTCTTTGTTTTAGGAGAAACTTACAGTGATCAGATCAAAGGAGGTTGGAGCCTTATTATCATTATTATTAATAATAATATTATTATTGCAGTGGAAATAAATATGGCAGCTGCCACTTGTTACTCGGGGCTGAGAAAAGCTGCCCCTGTCAGAAGGGCCTCCTCTGCAGTGTGATGAACAATACAGGAGCAGGCATTTCTCCCTTGAATTTGGTCACCCTAGAGCAGGGGTCGGCAACCTTTTTCTTTGGGGGGCCAAACATTCGGCAGTGACTTCATCACCTCATCGCCAAACTTCTGGTTTGCCAAGCACCCGGAAGTGACCTGTGCGGAGCTTGGTTCAGGAGGCTTTGTCTTCTGCCCAGTTCGTTGCTCGCTGGACAGGGAATGGTGGCGCCACCTGCCCAGGCTTCCAGAGTCCCTGTGCCATGCAGTGGCACAGGGACTCTGCAAGCCTGGGTGGGCGGCTCTGCCATACCCACTGGGCGCATGGCGACTCACACAGGTGGCAAAGCCTCCCAAGCTAAGCTCTGCATGGGCTGGACTTCAGCTGGTGGGCTGGATGACTTTGGCTGGTTGGACGGATCTGGCCTGCGGGCCGTAGGTTGCCAACTCCTGCCCTGGAGAGTGAAGAAAGAACATGCGACCATACAAAGCTGGTGTCACGTTGAAAGAGGTCCTGTTGCAAAGACCTGTTACAAAGTCCTTGCCCATCTCTTGGTAACACATTGGGCTTCCACTGCCACCAGTACTGCCACTGGTCATGAACTGGCCCTCAGCCAGTGTCCAACCTGGCCCACCTTCAGCATCCAGCTCCCCACAGTGGCCATTCAGATGCTCCTGGAGAGCTCAAAAGCAGGGCTTGAAGGTAATCACTTTGTCTCTACTGTTTGGTATTCAGGGGCATGCTGCTGCTGCTGCTGCTGAGCATGGGAGCTCCACATTCCCATAATGGCTACTTGAGTTAAAAATGGTTTGAAGATGTTGATGCCAACTTGATTGGGCTGAGGGGGGAGGGCCTTCCTGAGGGCAGTGAGTTTCACAGATGACCAGTATGTAACCCGGGTCACTCATATGCAGTGTGTGCTGAGGTAAAGGTAAAGGTGACCCCTGACAATTAAGTCCAGTCGTGTCCGACTCTAGGGTGTGGTGCTCATCTCCATTTCAAAGCCGAAGAGCCAGCGTTGTCCGAAGACGCCTCCGTGGTCATGTGGCCGGCATGACTCTCCTTGCCGCAGCGCGTAACATGCGGCTGGAACACGGAGCGCTGTTTACCTTCCCGCAAATGGTACCTATTTATCTACTCGCATTAACATGCTTTGGAACTGCTAGGTTGGCAGGAGCTGGCCAAGCAATGAGAGCTCACCCCGTCGCGGATTCGAACTGCCGACCTTTCGATCAACAGCTCATGGTTCAGCGGTTTAACCCACTGCACCACCCGCTGGCCATTAACGTTAACCTTAATTGATTGATTTTCTGATTGATTTTTTGGGTGTTGTGGAGCTTTTTTTTGGGGGGGGGCTACCTTTCCATTAAAAAACCCATAAGGCAGTTTATATAAATAAAAAAACAACAAAGTATAGTACACCAAAACACAAACAGATAAAATGAAAAACAATTCCAAAAGCAAAAAAAAAAAACTCTCAATAAAAAACACAAACAGAAAGCCAGCAATTAAATAAAATTCAAAAACTGCCAATTGAAGGTCCCCAAGCCCTCCACAAGCACCAAAAGGCATATAGTCTGGGAACACAAGGGATCTCTTGGGGCAGGGAGTTCCACATCCCAGGCCACTTAAGGTTTTATTTTTCTCTCACATGGACCTATTTGAGCCATACCAAGTCCTGCCTGTACCACTGTGGTTCCTATGTACCAAACGGTGGCTCCCCGGGGTCCATTTTGGAAAGTCACACCTATGCAGCCATTTCCTTACAGACTTTCTCAGGTGGATGAGAATGGAGCTAGACTGAAAGATCTCATAATGGAGACTGTTCTCCGGGAAAGGGGCAAGGACACGTAAGAAATGAATTGCCTACACAGAGACATCAACATCATGTAATATTGATGTTGACCGATATGGCCCTGTTGGTTACTGCTCTCATATTGATAACGCTACTGTAATATAGATTGACTCATTAGCTGATCACTTAAAGGAACATAGTTGCTAAGTAAAAATGAAACTTTGATTGCTCTGTTATTTTAACACCTGCCTTCAGAAAGCTAAATTTGAAGAACCCTATAGTATTGCATGAAAATTGACAATACACAAGTGTGTGTGTGTGTGTGCGCGCGCGCGTGTGTGTGCGTGTGTGTGTACATACCTACGTACAGGGCCCCCCGTATCCGCGGATCCACTATCCATGGACTCACTTATCTGTAGTTCTCGGGAGGGGGGCGTGCCCACCCCTCGCATCCATTACCTTAGTTTAGCACTGGCACCAAGCAAGCGTGTCTCTTCCTTAAACAAAATGCTATAAGCCAACATGTTGGCTTATAGCACAGAGCAGGCAAGCAGCCTGCTTACTAGAGAGGCTCTCGAACATTTCCTGCTTTCTGTTTTACCTTCAGGAGCGTCTCTAGTATGCAGGCTGCTTGCCTGCTCTGTGCTATAAGCCAGCATTCTGGCGTATAGCATTTTGTTTAAGGAAGAGACACGCTTGCTTGGTGCCAGTGCTAGACTCATAAGTAAGGGTATAGGGGCCCATGGGGCATTTCCCCCTATCCGCGGTTCCCTATCCCTGCGGATACGGGGGGGTCATACTCTGTGTGTGTGTGTGTGTGTGTGTGTGTGTGTGTGTGTGTGTGTGTGTGTTTAAAATCCTCCCTTCCTCTCTTTTTTTAAGAACTAATTTAGTATTATTTTTACAGTTCTGATCATCTTGTTCCTCCTCAACAGATTGTTGAATCAAGTGGGGCTTTATTCGCCTTCTGCTTGTTGCCTATTTCAACTCTTTACATTTCATTAAGTTAATATTGGTTTCTGTTGTCCTTTTTCATATTTAGACCGAAACGAAGTAGACTTCAATGATCGCCTTTCCAAGTGTTCCTTAAATATTTCTCACGCCTTGCTTTTTCCTTTCTTTTTCAGGCGGGTCTCCATATGCTGGGAAATCAGTGCCATGGTTCCTTTGAACACGTCACAGTACCTCAAAAAAATTAAAAGGTTGTGTTGTGGAGGAAGAATTGGCGCCTAGCCTTTTGGTAGCAAAACATTTGCTCGGAGTGGGTGTGCTTAGGAACATGCCACCCACAAACTTCTGCCCTGCCAGACTGTCTAGAGGCAATAGTGATAACTTCACAACTGAGAGGAGCCTCCAAAGAGAACACCACATACCCTTATCAACCAGTGACAGGGTTGTAACATGTCCAGCCATGGAGGTCAAACTCTCACGTAGTTTCTACAAGTGATGCTGACATGACTGTTATTGCATCCTTGGAGCTGCAGTCTCTTTCCAGTTTGTTTTTCAGAAGTTTCTCTCTCAAGGGTGCTGGTAGAAAGGTACGGTGGGAGAACAAAATGGTGGGAAGGAAGGGGGGTGGTGGAAAGGGAGGAGATAAAAGCTGTAACAATGAGTCTGAAAATGCCAGATTTCATTCTTGAAAAAATAAATTACACGTTTCTAGGCCTTATGACTTTGCGAAAGTGCTATAGAAAGCAACAGTTCCACAAGGGGAGCTCGACTGGGCAGGGAGGGGTGTGTGTGTCAAGGACAGGGAGAGCGCAGTATTGGCAGCAGCACCGATATTGTATCCCCTTTCCTCAGAAGCGTCGCCAGATATGGGGCGGTGGGGCGGCGGGCCCCAGGGCGGAGGGGGTGGGCCGGGGCTCCTCCGGTTTTGGTTTTTTTTTTTCCGTTTTTCTCCACGTTTTTTAATTATTTTCGTGCTTTTTAAAGTCCTAACGGGGCATCTGTATGTATATGTATGTTTTCGCCCACTTATCTTTTGAATGTAAGGCTTCCAGGGTTGTTCCAGCAACGATCTTCTTCCAGCTCCCGGGCGCATCTTCTCCCTGCGCCCGGGCGCGAGCTCCGTAAAGGCGCAGAAGGTCGGCTGGAACAGCTTCGTTGTTCTGTGCATGCGCAACAATGAAGCATGCGCAGAACAACGAAGCTGTTCCAGCCGACCTTCTGTGCCTTTACGGAGCTCGCGCCCGGGCGCAGGGAGAAGATGCGCCCGGGAGCTGGAAGAAGATAGTCGCTGGAAGCCTTACATTCAAAAGATAAGTGGGCGAAAGCATACATATACATACAGATGCCCCGTTAAGACTTTACAAAGCACGAAAATAATTTTAAAAACCCGGAAAAAAAGTTTAAAAAAATAAGGGTGGTGCTGGGTGGGGCGGCGACCCCCCGCCCCCTTTCTGGCAACGCCTCTGCCTTTCCTGGCCTTGATCTACTTACCTAGGACCACTCAGACTTGCTCCAGCAAAATAGCCTGCGCAGGTCCAAGCAGACCCAATGGGGCAGTGAAGGCTTACACACACACCCCCGTGCATGGGAACAAATGTTCCCTTAACTGGAGGAGGCCTTTGGAGCTTGAAACTCCCCCATGGGATGCTGTGCATGCCACATGGGCATGGCTGAATTGGCGCCAGGGGAATTGCACTGGATGGGACTATGAGAGTGAGAAAGAGAGGCATATGTAAAGTTACCTGGTAAGGTCATGGCAGAGAAAAGATGCAAACTAGGAACTTTCTGATTTGTACCTCTGTCACTCAGTCATGATGTTTATTATACCAGATCAGGGAGATAAATGTCCAAGTGGGTAGGCAATGATGGGGGAAACCTGCAAAACCACAAGGGGAGCTTGGCAGGATTTTCAGAGGCATTGCTGGTCCATTCATGCAATCACCTGATGGGGGGGGGGGTTTGCATCAGCAGTAGATTGTAAGGGGTCTGAGGGAAATGTTTCCAATTAATTATTTTGCCCCTTTTCGCTGCTTTTCGCTCCCACCATTTTCGCCCCCTTTTTTGCTTGCCTCCAGTCCTTCGTGCTGCTGCTGCTTCTGCTGCTGCCGCCGCTGCTGCCCATGCCTGATTCCTGGCTGGCCAGCTGCATTGGGCCAGCTAGGACTCCCCCGTGGGGTTGACTACCCCCTCCCGCCCCTGCCGCTGCTTCCACGATTTAAAAACTTTTTCATGGGCACCGCCATCTTGGATCTTGCGAAATCTCGCAAGATCCAAGATGGTGGCACCCAGGAAAAAGTTTTAAAATTGTGGAAGCGGTGGCGGTAGCAGGAGGGGGGCAGACCCGTAAAACCGGGACACCCCATTCCGGGCCCAGCTGGCTGGGACCGGGCTCCGAAAACTGGGGCAGTCCCGGTTGTTGGTAACCCTGGTTGTTGGCAGTCCCGGACAAATGGTAAGCCTAAAGAGAAGGGTATAAAATGGTAGAAAGGGCTTTGAAGCAAGCCCAGGGTCTCTAGGCTGTAGCCATAGCTGACTTGAAGGAAGCAGGGCAAGATAGCCGAAGCTGTTTTCCTGGGGAAAGAGGCGCATTGCAAGGCAGTCCACCAAGATGGCTCTCCATCCCATGCTGGCACAGTGGCTTTTGGTTGTGCTCAAGGGACAAAAGGAGAGAGAAGGTTGGTAAGGAAAAGGTTTGTGGATGGTAACCAGGCTTGGCTTGGCACAGTCATTCTTGGATAAATGGCAGGAGTGGGGGTGCTTCACACAGCACCACCTGGTCAAACAAACAAGCAAGAGGGCAGACATGCAAGGGACAGGAGACACAAAAGTCTGCTGACCCCATTTTTAATTGTTTTCTCCCATAAAATCTTATGGGATCTTTTGTGGGTGAGCTCATCAAAGCACCTTCTTTTGTAACTTGATGTCACTCAAGTGTTTGTGCCCAGCTCTAAATGGGTGCCACTATTGTTTTGCATTCACCAAGGGTGCCACAAAGAACTCGTGACGAGCTCTGGTGACCAGCTACTTCGTTAGTATGAATTTCTTGATTGAATTTGGCCATGGAATGGGTGAGGGAAGTAGGGTTGAGACCCTTCTTTTGTGTCACTAACAACTCTTTATTCCAAGTCAGGAAGTTCTCAGGATGTGGCTTCTTGTCTCCGGGCCAGATGTGCCATGGGATTGTCTGTATCTCCAATTTTTATGCTATGCTTGCATTGTTTTATAAAGCTGGAGGATGGCTCTTCTTTGTCATCTAGCCCCTATCCTTTCTGTGTACGGAAAGTGCTCAATGCTCCCACCCCCAATCATTTTGGGTTGATCTTTTCTGCACCTTTTTCCAGCTGTACAAATATTTTTGAGATGGGGTAACCAGGGCTATACCCAATTTTCCACATATGGCCATTTGTTTAAAATGCTTGAAGCCAGCTCAGCCCACAGCTTCAGCCTTCCCTCTGTGATACAGGCATAATGATACGGACTGATGGTTGCTGAGATATGGAGACTTTGAACTCTCAGAAGCGCTACAAAGATGTGAAGCAGCCATTTAGCACAGGACGTGCTAAATGTGAATTTGCATGCATTAGCTTTGTAAAAATAACAACTGCTCCAGGTTTATAGCTTCCTACGTCTTCTGACAGTTGCTGGTGACAATGTGATCGTTTTTTGTGGCACCCTCAACTTTCAGTCACTCTTGTTCACATAAACCAGACATCCAAGTTTTAATACCTGCAAATGGCATCCCACAAATTAAAGGGATGCACTGAATTACTTTGACCTTTTCCTATATTGTGGGATTTGGTTCGCTAAGTATTCTATTTATAGCCCCAACACTGAACTGTACAGAAAGAAGGAAATAGCCACCAGCTAATGAGACTCTGGAATATGAAGAAAGTCCAATGACAGCACTACCTGGATTTCACACAGCCTACAGCATTTGGCATTAGTTTCATGATAAATCATTCGAATGACAAAAGGTATAATGAGATTAGAAACTTGTAAAGAAAAAAATACAATAATCTTTCCTACCGTACCTAGCCTGGGAATCACAGCAGCTTTAGCTCAATTATGACCTCACATTGGTAATCTCATTCTCCTCTTGGAAAAAATACAGTTACATTTTTATTGTGATTTTATATATAATCTGTATGGGGGGGGGGATACTGTTGATCTAACCACCCTCATCCTTCACAAACTTAGCAGGGAATGCCGGCTTCCCTTACTCCCTAGTAGTCGCAAACATACTTTACGGCACGTTTGCAACACTTTTGAATGGCGGAGCACATGCTCCGTTGTTCGAAAGATCCCCAGGATTTGCAGACAGCCACCAACATGTGTGCTTGGATGATTCCACACACCTCTTCCCTTAGATGCTCGAGTGTTGCAAGTTTTCTACAATGAAGTGTGTATGTATGTATTTCTATGTATGAATTAGAACTCATTAAAATGTGAGTACATTTTTTTTTGAGACACCCTGTATATTGATGGTTGTTGATTTGCCCTCCACATCAGTAAGGGGCAGTTGGATTTTCATTACATTGTCTTCCATCAGGAGCTTTGCGTAACTCAAGTCTTTGGCAGCTCTTACTATGCGACCAACAACAATGGACAAGACTTTCAGTAGGTACAGTAGGTGGAGATCATGTGGAGGTGCTTACGGGATGGGTGCCACTTTACAGCCCAATCCTAGGTATGTCTTCTCAGAAGTAAGTCCCATGATAGTCAATGGGACATACTCTCAGGTAAGTGAGGACAGGATTGCAGCCTAATACAACCAAAGCATGAGCCACCAGATCATGCAAATCATAGCAGCGATGTTAATAGGCTTACCGCATAATCCTAAACACATCTACTCAGAAGTAAGCCCTGTTGAATTCAATGAGACTTCCCAGGTAAGTGTGTATAGGACTGCCAACCTTAATGAGGACGTCCCCATTCACACAATGGGTGCCTCCATGTAATCCTCATCATGGTGCAAGGCCAATGGTACTTCTGTGGTATATCATAGCTCAAGGATGAGCCATAGCAGCTTCCCTGTTTTCAGTACATGGCTCAAGCAGGACATTGGACAACCCTCTGCCCTAGGGTGACATCGGCGTGCGTCACCCTAGTGACCCCCGTGCACCCCGAAAAAAATGTGCGACGATGCCTTTGGCGGCGCCAAGGACTTACCGCCGCCGCTGCCAGCTCCGCTCGTCCTCCCCGGCCAGCTGTCCGATGCTCCGAGGCCTTCTGATGAGGCCCAATGCGTCAATACATGAACTTTTACCTTTTTCGTGCATGCGCACAACGTTTTTGAGGGCAAGGGCTTCCCTTTTGCCCTCAGAAACGTTCTGCGCATGCGCAAAAAACCTAATAAATGACGTATTGACGCATTGGGCCTCATCAGAAGGCCCCAGACCACCGGCCGGGCCGGACGCTCCGAGGCTTTCTCCCGTCCTCGGAGCCTCCGGAGGGTGACGCGCGGAGCTGTCGGCAGTGGGGGTGATGCGCTGGGGTGATGCACGTCCCCCCTGGCGGTCCGCCCCCCCGCCACGGTCTAGTGACGTCAACGTCTCTCCCTGTCATCATGGATGCATGCACCCCCATCCAACTCCCCCTAGGAGGGCAGACAGTGTCATATGGCCTTGGGAAGGACATGTTTGCCCCCCAAATTATTCACCAGAGACAATACGCTGCTGCAAGTGAGTCCTTGCTTGTTTAGCTCAGTTGGGAAAAGAGCAGACCATGCAGGGGCTGAGAGATGAGGGCGAAGCTACAGTACTCCCCCCATATCCGCTGGGGATATGTTCCAGGCCCCTCCGTGGATTCTTGAAACTGTGGATAGGAGCTAACATCCCCTCCATGGTTTTCTGAGGGGCCCCCACCCTACCTCCCCTGCAGGCTGGCAGGCATCCCCCCCCCGCTCTTATTTTTCTTCCAGCAAGCTTTGTTTCTTCCTTAAAACAAACAGAGAAGCAGCCTCCATTGCAGGCAAGTAGAACGAGACTAAGTCCTAGAGAGGCTCTGCAAGGTTTCTGTTAACCTTGCAGAGTTTCTCTAGGACTTAGTCTCGTTCTACTTGCCTGCAATAAGCAGCCAGAGGCTGCTTCTCCTGTTTGTTTAAGGAAGAAACGAAGCTTACTGGGAAAAAAGTAAAAGCCTGGGGGGTCCCCACGATCCGTGGATAACTGAAACGGTGGATAGCGAATCCGTGGATATGGGGGCCCACCTGTACTTCTTTGCCTTCCTCTTCCTGCATATGCTGCTAGCACCCTTTCAGCAGCGCTGCTTCTGCCGAGGTGTCACTTTGCAGCTCAGGAGCTGAGAGGTGAACAAGATAGTGGCGCAAGGAGAGCCCAGTGATCACAGGGGTTGGATAAAGAGCTTCCGCAGGCCATATGTTCGGCACCCCTGTTCTAGCCCTCTCCAGGCTGGCGATTCCATGGTACGCCCATATTTCAAGAGGAATATCCCAAAAGCAAACAAATAACAAGCTGAATGATTTAACAAAATGAGCAAATTGGAAACGAAACCTCTTTTGTACTCGGTAAGTGTTTCCAAGATCGACAGGATGTAATTATCTCACATAGCAATTAACTTCTCTAACACTCGCATAATTATTTTCCGTTGGCAGAAAGATGAAATCAAATCACTATACTGAGCAGTGAAGAAGCAGAAATGTTCTGGACTCCTAGTGGTCATGTTTGTAAGGCCTTTGGCTTAGAGATGATGCACACAGTATATGCAGGAGAATGCAAAGGGGTGGTCCCTTTTTGGAAGCTGCCCTAGATCAGGATCTCCCAGCATGTGGAAAGTTCATACATCGGAGGAAAATGTGGAAAGTGCATACATCAGAGGAAAAGTGCTGCCTGCAAACCATGCAAAGTCTGCTTTGGGAAGGGGAGTCTTTTCAACAGCTAATGTACACAGACACACCCATATGTTATGTATAGATTTATTTCTTTAACACATTTCTACAATAAAAACATATCCAAAGAGGCTACATATAATATAACAAAAGACTCTTCAATAGGTGATCAGAACAATTGACCTAGGTTAGGACTGGGTTTGGGGGCATCAGGGTTCAGCATCCACAATTTGTATAACATCCACACAGGGCTTTAGGGTTAGCCAGGATGGTGTAGTGGTTTGGGAGTCGGACTTAGACCTGGAAGATCCAGGTTCAAGTCCCCGCTCAGCCACGAAGCTTCCTGGGTGACCTTGGGCCAGTCACTATCTCTCAGCCCCACCTACCTCACAGGGTTGTTGTGAGGACAAAAAAAAGAAGGGGAGGAAATATGTACAACACTCTGAGCTCCTTGGAGGAAGGGCGGTATAAAAATGTGAAAAATAAATAAATAAATAAATAAATAAATAGGGTCCAACGACATGTTATGTTAAGTTAAGGACGTGCTGAGTGTGTTAATGTTAAGTAGCAAATGGGTAAGACTCCCTCAACAGAACAGGGCTGCAGAAGGGAAGGGGGACCTTAATCTACTGGCGTCAATGAGAGGCTTTTTTCCAGGGATGTGGATCACGTCTCTGACTCCAAGTCTCGAGTCAAGTCCCACGTCTTTGCCCCCAAGTCCCGAGTCTTTGGTTGTGAGTTGCAAGTCCCTATCTATGTAATGGGGAAAACAGGTTTAAACCTGAATAAAATTGGACTTGTCGTAAATGGCTCCAGGTTTCAAGTTGAGTCTTTCGAGTCTTTTACAATCTCCCTGTCAACGACTTGATTCCGACTTTTACAATCTCCCTTGACACGACTTGATTCCGACTTGAGTCCGAGTCAATAGACTCAAGTCTACATCACTGCTTTTTTCTTTACAAATAACAGCTGGGAGAACTGGATCAGGACCACAGCAGGATCAGGACCACAGCAGTAGGATTAAAGCCCCCCCCCACAATGGTTCCAATCCATGGAGGGGGGATCATTGCTGCTATTTAACATTAAAAACAACAACCATGAACTTGCAAAGCATGTATTTAAAGTATAAAGAATGTGGTTTGAACTACATTCATAGCAGCAGAAGGAAGAAATAGTGGTGCAATCATCAGAGCAGCCCTCACAGCTCTGTTTAAGCAAGTCTGCAGTGCTTTTCTAAATGCAGAAAAAGAGAGAGCACCTGATAGAGCTCCACAGTCACAGCATTCTGTAATTTGGGCATCATCATCGAAAAGGCCCGTTTCTTGTGCCTGCTGCCCGCCATCTCTCTTATGATGACAAGACACTGAGCAGGGCCAATGATGCCAATCTTAAGGTTTCATTTTAAGGTGGAATAGCCAGACAGAAGACTGTGCAAAGTGACCCCTGAATATCTTAATGCAGGTATGCACCACATAGTGACATTCCGGCGAACGATGGTTCCACCGAACTCACCAGGCTTCCTTCCTTGCACTCAACTGACTAATCGGTGCTTTTTGCGCACTTTCGATTCATGCTTTTGTCAGCTAGCTGCCTTCATCCTGCTTTCCTGGCCCCAGCAAAGTATTCTGGGGTGCTACAGGACTGCTGCAAAGCATTCTGGGGCGTGACCTAGCTGCCATTAGTGGTTGCCCAGGCAAGAACAGGTGCGCCTAACGATGGGGTTTGCAGGGTGTATCCCCGTCGCTACGCAGCACATTCCTGTAACCCCAGGTCAAACATTGGCCTACATGCAGGTGATAAGAAAGACCGACATACATAAGTGCTACATACAAAGTAAGCAGAACACTTACAAACACCTTATTACAAGCATCCACCACATACCCCGTCCACAGCCTCCCATTGCTGTATCATAAACTTAGAGCTGAAATGAGGCTATACTCGTAATCATGCATTTCTGAAAGTTAAAATTGAATCATGATGGGAGCAGTGATGTGGAATATCTTACTTCTCTTTCAGAAATCTAACATGTGGGACCAAATTTGACCCCCATCCCAAAATGCACTTTGCCCCTCAGTCCTTTTTTCTGGTGCCTCCACTGCATGGAGACAACCCGTGGCCACAGGTTCTGTGGCCTGGGGCCTCTTGCACCACCGTCACAGTGCATGGAGGAGCGACACTGCAATGGAGCTGCAAGATAATGTCAGAAGAGGACCTCCAGGGTGCTTTTCCCTTTCCTGCCATGCTTAATGCTTGCTGTTCTTCTTTCCTCTCCCAAACTTTCAGGCCCAGCTGTTACTTTTCTTTTTTCTTTTTGGAAACTTTCCATTAAGGCATTATTACAGCTACAAAATTAACTACAAAGTATGACAAATGGTTTGGAATTAGGAATGAGGACCTCATATTTCTTACAGTGAGAGGGCTTTTTTTAAAGCTTTCTAAAATCATGTATATTTAAAATTGAGGGGGTTCATTAATTCTGTCTGCATTTTTAAAAATTAAAGGAGATTGTGCACATGTGTGTGTTACAGTATGTACCGGTATTTGTTTTAGATTATTCCCAAATGAAGAAAATGTGTTCAAATGTACTAAGATATTGAGCGCTGTCGTGGCTTAGTAGTTAAGACACTGAACTGCAGACTGGGCGGTAGGCAGGACAGCAGTTTGAGACCCGAGTGCCGCATGACGGTGTGAGCTACTGTCTTTGGCTCCAGCTCCTGCCAACCTAGCAGTTTGAAAGCAAGAAATTGCAAGTAGATTAATAGGTACCACCTCGGCGGGAAGGTAGCAGCGTTCCGTGTACGTTGGCATTGAGTCATGCTGGCCACATGACCGGACATGTCTTTCGGACATCGCTGGCTCTTTGGCTTTGAAACGGAGATGAGCACCACCCCTAGAGTCAGTAATGACTGGCTTTCGAGCAAGGGGAACCTTTACCTTTACTAAGGTATTATAGAGTTGCTGTATCATATAGATACAGTATACAGGGCATGATCCAGCTGTCAGGGTGCACCTGTACTGGTGACGGTGACAGCCCTCTCCTCAGCCACCCACTCCCAGGGTTTCCCAGGATATTAGGGGGAAGAGGGGTTGGGGTAGGAAGACAGTCCCAAAATGGATCCCCAACACAGGCCAGGACACTTGCTGTTGGCCTATGATGCTTGGTTGCCTTAGTGTGAGGAAAGTCCCCAAGGCCCCAGGCTCTCTGGAGCATGTGCAGTTTGCCATGCTCTATTCGAGGCCAACCAGGGTGGCGCTGAGGATGAAGGAGGTGGAAGTTGATGGTGCAGACTCCAAGAAAAGCCACTTGCTGGAAGATGGAGGCTGTCAGAAGCTGGACAGGGGGAATTGCAACCACCGTCCTTTCCAGACTGAGGTCCAGACTAAACATACAAAAACCCACACGGCAATCGGCATTTTCCACAGAAGAGGCGCACATTAGGAAGCAATACACACGTGACTCTCCTTATCCCGTCGGTTTCATGCTACAGAATACCCAAGTATCTCTTTCCCACTTGTCCCACTCTTAAAAGTTTGGAGCCTTCCATGGGGTTTTTTGAAGAATATCTGTGAGTTTGGTTGGTGAGATTGATGGCATCCTAAACTGTCCTCTTAGGGAACCCTCATTTGCCATAGCTTCTTATCTATTCATTTTCAGCTTTAAAGGGCAGCTGTTGCTCCCTTTTGCTTGTGGCAAGTAGGAGAGACAGCCACGAAAGTGGCGTTTGCTTGATCTTTGGCTCTATCTGTTTGGGATCTGGAGGGGGGGGGGAGAGGAGAAGGAGTGGGAAGCCAACATTGCTTTGATCCTCTTCCCGCTGGAGGGGGGGGAGGTGCTGTCTGTATTATTATTATTATTATTATTATTATTATTATTATTATTATTATTATTAACAGTATTTATATACCGCTTTTCATCAAAAAGTTCGCAAAGCGGTTTACAGACAAAATCAAATGATTAAATGGCTCCCTGTCCCAAAAGGACTCACAGTCTAAAAAAAAGATGCAGAAGAACACCAGCAAACAGCCACCAGAAACAACACTGTGCTGGGGTGAGAGAGGGGGGCAGTTGCTCTCCCCCTGCTAAATATAAGAGGAGCACCAATTGAAAAAGTGCCTTTTGCCCAGTTAGCAGGGTAATGTATGTTACCCTATACATGCCTACTTAGAAGTAAGTGTGGTCGTGTTCAATGGGCCTTACTCCCAGGAAAGTGTGTATCGGCTGTGTGTATACGTGTGTGTATTGCCTGTCACATAGCAGCGAGGTGTAAACCAGACTGAGGATGAAATTGAAGTATCTTTCTCTGCTTGTTTGAGTGTGGATGTGAATGGGGTGAGGGGGTGGGGGGCTGCCTGCTTTGGGACACCACCCTATGCCTGCTTGCTCAGAAGCCCCAAGGAGTGGCCAACACCATGCTTCCACCTGAGTGGGTCAGCCCTATGCACAGTGGCACAGAAAACAAACAGCACATGAATCCTGCTGTCGCTGGCAAGAGCTGGACATTTATTGCCTTCAAAAGGGCGAGCGAAGCCATTGGGGGGGGGAAGCTCCCACCCCTTTTGACTAGTAAGTGCTGCTGGGATACATGCAGATGCAGGAAGTCTGCCAAACAATGATTGGCAGCACTGGAGGATGAATTAGCATGGCTTTTGACTCGAAGAAAGCCCAGGATTGCAGTGAACATGTGGTTGCAAATCCCATTTGAGCTGAAACGCATGGCTGTGACTCATGGATGTCTTTTCCCATGGATTAACGGCATGTTTGGTCTGGGCCGAAGTGGAAAGGGGAAGAAGATGTGGGCAACGAGGTCCACACCGCAGCAAAGGATAAGCACTTTTCCGTTCCACTGATTAAAATGGGAAAGATTTAAGTAGGAACTTACCAGTAACTCTCTCAGTGAAATTGACAAGACTTATAATTGCTTACTTCTGCCTGGATCACGCCCATTGTATAGAAAGTTGAAATGAACTGGGGAGGGGGAGGGGGAAATAACTGAAGCAATGCAACTACTTTGAATTTCCGTTTAAAACATGAACTTGCATTAACCTGATTTGAACAGTTTTAAATATTCCCAGGAATAGATGTGTTGGATAGAAGAGGATATTTTTACAAAAAGGTATAAAAGTATGCATTTGGCAAGCAGCTATGTAAGGCTGCATACAGATGTACAGCACTTCAGCAGTGAGTGCACTGTAGAAGATTCACCCATGGCCGGCCCATCCAGGGGGCCACCTGAAGCAGGTTGCATCAGCGTCAGATTGCGAGGGGTTCAAGGTGGTGGTGGATTCAGGGTTTTATATGTAAGGGTTTTGGTGTGTGTGTGTGTGTGTGTAATACACAGGTGGCGGACCCAGGATAGCATCAGGCGGTGTTCCAGGTTGTGTCGCCCCTGCATTCACCACATCCATACAGCCTTCTTCAAGGGATGGGCTCCAGTCGAATCTGTTCTACTTTCAAGCGGGAACCAGATTTGTTCAGTTTTCATTGGCAGGCCCTTGTGTCAACTCAGAAGCGTCACCGCCCCCCCCCCCCGCAACAAGCAGGGTGTGTGACAAAGCGGCGGGGGATAAGAACAATCATGCCGTTTTGGCAGTGCGAACAGCGGGTGGCGGAGAAGGCAATGGTTAGTCCCACCCTCCTACCCTGCGCTTCAGAAGGGAGTTGTAGCAGTGGCGGCGGTGACGTCACTTCCGGTGGTGATGTCACGGGGGGTGGGTGGGATAGTGACGCCACTGTGTCAACTTCTTTTCTCAAAGTTGGGGTGTAGATTGCACTGATTGGCTGGTCCTTGAATAGTCATGAAGGCACTGCCCATATTTCAAAGCAAATGAAAAAAAAAAGAACTTTAAAGAAGTGCTGAGCAA
Source organism: Plestiodon gilberti rubricaudatus (assembly GCA_026170595.1). Taxonomy (NCBI): domain Eukaryota; kingdom Metazoa; phylum Chordata; class Lepidosauria; order Squamata; family Scincidae; genus Plestiodon; species Plestiodon gilberti. The sequence continues at coordinate 13,052,979 of JANXHW010000001.1, forward strand.
ATGTTAGAGCAGATTAGCATGCCAGCTGCTTTGAGCAAAAATAATTATTATAATAGTTATAAAGAGGACAGCCCACAGGAAAGCACAGGAAGGGGAGCTTTTAATCCAGAATCTGATGTACTGCTTGATTAGTGAAGGTGGGGGGAAAACAAAATTAATTTTATAACTGTTCTTGAAAACTGAATTTCAAAAATAACATGTGAAAATGTCAAATTGGAATTCTGACAATTTGCCCAATTTCAAATGTGTTCACAAATTTATTCCCAACTTTAGTTTTTCCCAAGGTCTTTTCTTTTCCTGCTTCCCATTCTAGTAAACCATAACCTTGCTCACCAGGTCTTCTTAACACCATTGTGAACTCTTTGATCATCCACAACAGAGGCGTCGCGGCAGCTAAGGCTGCCTGGAGCACCTCCGTGGCGCCGCCCCAAAGGGGCGCTGCCGCCGGCGGGGAGGGGGCGACTGCGTGCGCGCCCGCCTTCTCCCCCGAAAGCCCTGGAGCGTCCGCCACGACCGGCGGCCAGGGCTTTCTGAAGGCAGCCGCTGCATCGTGGCCTTATTTATACTTTTTTTCTGTACAGACGCAGAACGTAACGTTCTGCGCATGTGCAGGAAAAAAGTATAAATAAGGCCACGATGCAGCGGCTGCCTTCAGAAAGCCCTGGCCGCCGGTCGTGGCGGACGCTCCAGGGCTTTCTCAGGTTCCGAGGCCGGGCAGGCGCTCTAGGGGAATGCCGCCCGAGCCGCGGAGCCGCTGCGTCACCGGGTGGGTGCGCGCACACGCGTGCGCTCCCCTGGAGTGCCGCCCAAGCGGCGGAGCCACCCGGAGCCACTGCTCCGTTCGCTCCGCCCTCCATACGCCTCTGATCCACAATAATGTGTTTCCTTATCAGGTCACTTCGGCTCATTATTACTTTTGAGGGGTGGGACAGGATGCTCTGGACAGGCGGTAAGGTGCATGTGTAGGCTTACCATCCATCCTGGAATGCCCACGACCATCCCGGGTTCTGGGCTCCGGGCTCCAGTCCTGAGTCAGTCTCGGACTTTCTGGCCTGGATGAAGCCTCTGCCAACACCGCTTCAAAAAGGTTAAAAGTAACTTTTTCTGGGCGCTGCCATCTTGGATCTCATGAGATTTCACGAGATCGAAGATGGCGGCGCCCAGAAAAATGTACTTTTTAACTTTTTGAAGTGGCAGTGGCAGTGGAGTGACACATCGGGGACAGCCAAGTCCTGGCTGGCCAGGATGCGGCTGGCCAGGCTCCAGAAGACTGGAGGAGGTGGCGGGAGTGGCAGCCATTATGGCAACAAAAGTGTCGGGGGCAGCAGTGAGGAGGAGCTGGACTGGAGGAGGCAGCAGTAGGTAAGCCTATGCATATGTAAGTGAAACATTTGGTGTCCTCTTTGTAAGTGTCTGATGGTAAGATGGCTGGTCACTGGTTTTAGGACTAGGCTTCATAAGACGCAGAATAGAGTTCTGTGTAAGGCCTCCTGGTTCTTCCATCTGCCTGGTGCTTTCTAGATGAAGGCACAAGGGCAACCCACAAGCCAGAGGACCCACAGCTACCTGCAGCTGCCTCTCTCTGTCATCAAGTAAAAGGACATTCTGGCTTTCTTCGAGTCAAAAGCCATGCGAATGCATCCTCCAGCGCTGCCAATCATCGTTCGGCAGACTTCCTGCATCTGCATGTATCCCATCAGCACTTGCTAGTCAAAAGGGGTGGGAGCTTCCCCCCCCCCCATGGCTTCGCTCGCCCTTTTGAAGGGAATAAATGTCCAGCTCTTGCCAGTGACAGCAGGATCTTGGGGTGCTTTGCAGAGAAAGAGATCTTGGTAGAAAGGTTGATGAAAGTGTCGACCCAGTGTGCGGTGGCTGTGAAGAAGGCCAATTCCATGCTCGGGATCATTAAAAAAAGGGATTGAGAATAAAACAGACAATATTATTATGCCGTTGTACAAATCGATGGTAAGGCCGCATCTGGGGTATTGTGTCCAGTTCTGGTCACCACACCTCAAAAAGGATATAGTTGAATTGGAAAAGGTGCAGAAAAGAGCGACCAGAATGATTCGTGGGCTGGAGCACCTCCCTTATGAGGAAAGGCTACAGCGTCTGGGGCTTTTCAGCCTAGAAAAAAGGCGCCTGAGGGGAGACATGATTGAGACGTATAAAATTATGCATGGGATGGAGAGAGTGGATATGCACTAAAATTGAGTGGAGGGAGAGTTAGAACGGATAAAAGAAAATATTTCTTCACCCAGCATGTAATTCATCTGTAGAACTCCTTGCCACAGGATGTGGTGATGGCACCTGGCCTAGATGCCTTTAAAAGGGGTTTGGACAGATTCATGGAGGAAAAGACCATCACAGGTTACAAGCCATAAGCAACCTCCTGGTTTTAGAAGTGGGTTTTCTCTGTGCCAGGTGCAGGGGAGTGGCAGCAGGAAACAGGTTATCTTGTTCTCTTGTGTGCTCCCTGAGGCATCTGGTGGGGCCACTGTGTGATACAGGAAGCTGGACTAGATGGGCTTTTGGCCTGATCCAGCAGGGCTCTTCTGATGTTCTGATGTACTTGCATGCACCAGGCCATGGTTGGCAGGAAGAAATATTCAGTGTAGCACCTGCAGTTAGATGGACGCAATGGCGTTTTAAGTGACAGGGGTAAGTACTAGCAACTCTTCTGTTTGTTTGGGTGGAGGGTGTCAAGAGTTTGAAACCCAGTAGGCACGCATGCACACACACACACACACACACACACACACACACACACACACACACACACACACACACACACACACACACACACACAAATTCTGATTTCTTTTTTTGCGCCCGTGCATTGCGGCAACAACAATGGCCTGTTCTCTTTCCCAAGCTCACATTCAATTAGCCGCTAGGATTTCTTTGTCTGAATAGCATGAGGGAAATGCTAATCTCTTTAGATGATGTTAGACAAATTAAGCGTGGTTTATCTGAGCGGCAACTGGAGAAGCTGAGCTCAGGCACCACCTCTATTTGGTGAGCGCCGTGATAGTCAAAGAAAGGGCAGAAGGGAAAGGTGCCAGAGAGAAGAGATGTGGGCATAGCAGATGTGTGCAAATTGGCACACAACTCAGTAGCCATGCAGTAAATGAGGACTGCCGTTAACCTGCATGCTTTGGACAGAATTTGTACCGCTATTTCAGGGGCCATGTCAACCACTGACCGCGGCGCTACCCAACTCTACTGACTCCTGATGCCGACCCTGATTCTACGTACAAGGCTAAGGTCACACTTTCAGCTGAACGTGCGGAGTCGGGGCCCAACTCTTCCCCTGCTGCCTCTATTTCTCTTCCCCTAGTCCAGTGGTTCCCAAACTGGGAGGCATGGCTCCCAGGGTAGCCGCAGAAACCAGCCAGGGGAGCCGCGGAGTAATAAATAGTAATAATAATTCCAGTATTTATATACCGCCTTTCTTGTCATTGGATTTCTTCTTTGTCTTTAATTCAAGGCGGTTTACAATAGGCAGGTAATTCAAAACCAAACAGTTTTTACAATACAATAAACGTCCTTTCGTAGGACACTTCTTTCCAGGTGTTTCCTTTCACAGCCTGGCCTCTCTCTGGCATTCCCCTAACATGCATTGACTGACAGGCAACTCCCCCTCACAGAGTGCCAGCTGCAGCTTCCTCTCTCTCTCACAGACAGATTTTTGCAGCTTTGTCAGCAGCGACGGAGTCTCGAACTGCCGTCCTTGGCCTTGATCTTCAGGCATATAAGGCTGCAGCTCTCCTGAATGAGCCAAACCTCCTGCCCACAGAGGAGTACCACAGAATCCTCTTGGAAAACAGTGCAATGCCAATTACCAAGCATCGACATAATGTAATGGGGAGCCGTGGCCAATGGTCGCCAATGGTCAAGCGAGCCGCAGGTTGGAAACATTTGGGAAACACTGCTGTCCCTTTCTCTCCCAGGTTGCTCTGTTTTCCTCTCACAAAGTGGTGACTCTTGGGTGAGGCAAAAATACAAATGGACACACTAACATATGCTGTTTTAAATAAACCAGAAGGTGCAAAGGATACGAAAACATCACTTCTGCTGCAGCTCATGTTCAGAAATACTAAAAGCTTCAGTAGGCCCTGAAGTTCACAGTGCACAGCAATGAGAGTGGGCCTTACTGCTATCGTTTTCTGATTTTATTTTCCTATTGAAAATTCCCCCCGCTCCTCAGAGCAAAATAAATTATTGAATACAACCTCAGGCAGGCAGGTCTTCTTTATGAGCAGAAAGCCTATAGAACATTATCCGCATTTCCTTACCCATTTGTGAGGCTTATTAGACATGCTATCTGGCACACACACAAAAATACTGTTAATGTCAATGAGGGCTTAAGAAGCTGGATTTCTTTCCTCTTGTGAATATGTGTCTATTTTTGGACTCCCTGCGATATTTGTAAGGTTGTCATTTAGCAGGTCACCTTGGGATGTTGGTTGTCATGATTTGTGTTGACCCGAGTGGGGAAGTGGAGGGAAAAATGGTCACAGCCAATGCAAGTGGATGGAAGGTGGAAATCCAAGCAGGAGCCATCATTCAGGCAAGGGTTCAACTAGAGGTGGGAGCACGTGCAGCCAACGAAATCTACTACTGGGTTATGCTAAGCCAAATGATGTTTTTCATATGATGCTCCCAGGGATGTGGATCAGGTCTCTGGGTCCAAGTCTCAAGTCAAGTCCCAAGTCTTTGCCCCCAAGTCCCAAGTCTTTGGTTGCGAGTTGCGAGTCCCTATCTAATGAATGGGGAAAATTTAAACCTGAATAAAATTGGACTTGTCGTAAAAGGCTCCAAGTCTCGAGTCGAGTCTTTTACAATTGCAGAGTCAAGTCCGAGTCATGTCCTTTACGTGACTTGAGTCCGACTCGAGTTCGAGTCAACAGACTCAAGTCTACATCACTGGAAGCTCCCATTTCACTCATTCGTGGAAGCACTGGGCTTGCATGACCCTAGGTGGCCAACGTTTGTACCTGCCCCCTGCTCCTATGCCTTTAACAACAGGTTAATATGCAGATGTCCCCAGATGATAATCAGGCGGTTTCCTCTCCATGCAGATTTCTCCAGATTGAAATTCAGTTAGAGCAGCATTTTTCAATGTTTTTCTTTTCACGGCACACTGACTTCTATGGTCTTCGCCTCTTGTGATGTAACTTCTGGCTTCTGAGAGACTCTTCTCGGTTCTGAAGCTCTATTTCTAGGGCAACTGTCTGAGGTAATGAATTGTCTGTCCCCTCTTCCTCTGGAGGAGGAAGAGGGACAGACAATTTGTCACTACAGAGTTGCCCTAGAAACAGAGCCACGGAACCTGGAATAATTCTTTGGTGCAGAGACAACGCGTGGGGGCGGGGCCTGCACGCGTCACGTCGACGCGCCCCCCTGCCCGTTTTGCTCTCATTTCGGAGCTGAACGGGCTCCAGGGAGGGTGGGCGGGTTGATCCGCTGCCTGACTTCGCTTCGGTGAGTTCCCCCGAGTGCGCCCTCCCTCCCGCCCGAGCGCCTGGAGTTCCTGCTCCATGCGCTTCACCGAAGTTCCGCCGCTACTTTGGTGATTTTCAACCTCTGTGCTCCAAACTTCTGCGGCACACCTGTGGACCTTTCATGGCACACCGATATGCCGTGGCACACCAGTTGAAAATAGCTGAATTAGAGGCACAGGAGCAGGCTGGGCTATTTTTTCTAGTCCACTGGCAATCCGAGGTACAAATTTCAGGTGCACTAAGCACAGTCATGCAATCTTTCTCATAGAGTTTGAGTGTAGAAATGCTGCAAAATTCAATGCTGGATGACGGTAAATCATGTTCCTGTCTTCTAATTAAAGACTTCTTCACATGATAGGTAAAACCCTCCATGTAGAGGGGCAGTATATCTCTGAACACTGAATATTGGGGACAAACAACATGGGAGAGCTGTTGCTTTCAGGCTCTGCCTGTGAGCTTGCCAGAGGCATCCACTTGGCCACTGTTAGGGACAGATGTTAGGCCCTTGATCTGGTCTAACATCTGGTGGGGGTGGGGGAGGCTCTACTGATGTCCTTATAATGTCCCGGGCTGTTCTTTATTTATAACTGTTTTGAAAATGCTTAATTATGAAGTGATTTTAAAAAAAAAATCTGTTATGACAACTGTGGAGTATATTGAGACAGCTTTGATGTCTGTTGGTCCTAGTTTAAATATATAAACACACAGTGCCTTCAAAGGCAACCATTATAGCTAATTAACCCAATACACCTGGGCAGCTTTACAGAATGATTTACCTTTTATTTTTCAAGGCAGGTTGCTTTGATGTTTCAGCATCTGCAAATACGTGTTTACCATCCAAATGTAATGGAGTCTGGAGAGATCATCATTGTCTATTACAGGAATGGAGAGGTCAAGACATTGTCTGGCCTCTCTCCCATTTGCTACAAATATATAATTTTTCTCTTGGCTAAAAGCTAAGAGTGAAATAATGTGCTTGGATAAAATACGACACGTTGTGAAGCAGTGAAGCAAAAACCCAGGCCCTTTGGAGTTTCCAGTGGGCTATGATTTTCCACCCCTGCCGCTGCTGAAGTTGGGTTACACTAGCAGACTCAGATGGCTGAGTGCCTATCAGATTGGAAGCAAAATGGGGCAACCCCAAGCGAAAGTAGCCATATCCACATACTTGGGGGGCTCCCTAGCTAGCTATGCAGAAGTACATACAGTTGTAAACGAAAAGCAAAGGAAAAAAGCCCAAGAAAGGCCAAGCGGACTGAGCATGCTCAGTGGTTTCCAGAAGTAGAATGGCCAAACCGGACCCTGGTTCCACTTACCTCGCTCCTTCCTGTGCAATCCTTTCAGTCAAAACAGTCAATGTGGTCAATGTGGGTCATGCTGGTGCTTTCTGCTCTCTTTAAAGGAACCCACCAGGAAGGAGCCAGGAAAGTGGCTGTTTCACACACACCCTTACCTCACGACTTCTTCACGTGGCCCCTTTAAGTTTAAAGTGACCCCGTGAGGAAGGAGTGTGGTGAGTGAAGTGGATCGCTGTTGCCTGTGTTTGGCGCAGCTGGTTAACGCAGCGTGTTTTAGGAGACCTCTGGTCACGGCCAGACTGGTGGTGGTTATAAAGAAAGGAAAAACTTTCTTGAAGGAACTACGTAATTGGATAGGAGAGCCTGGGTGTCTAGTTGAGCATCTTGAAAGAAAGAGAGAGGTGGAAGTCAGTCAGCCTGAGAACATCAATCTGCATACTAAAGGAGACTTACTGGAAAAGAAAAAAAACAAGATAGGAAACCCCTCATGGTCCCTCCAACTAGCTATCGTGCCCCCTGTAGGTGCAGAATGCTTGTGCAGGGCAGGGTGTTGCACCGTTCTCTTCCAACAGTCCGCATGGTTTTTTGGGGCATAGCCAGTGACGATCTGCTTCCCCCACCCACTCGCTCCTTTCTCGTGTGGCTCCCTTAACTTTAAAATTTAACATCTGCCACTGAAGTAAGCCACATCAGTCACTTTGTGGCTGGGTTGGGCCTGCCCAGAAACATGCAGGAAGGGGGGGGGAGGGGGTTGAATATTGTGCGAAGTATAGCCTTGTTTATTTATTTATTTATTTAAAGAATTTATATGCCGCCTTTCTCCCGGCAAGGGCACTCAAGGCGGCTTACAACATTAAAATAACATATACATTAAAATAATTAACAATTTAAAACAATTAAAAAAATTAAAACAATTAAAACAAACAACCCCAGTGGGTCACCTCTATTTACAGTTGTTAAAAGCCATTTCTTCAAAGTTAAAAGTTAAAAGTCAGCCCACCATGTCAGACATCGAATGCTAGTCTAAATAAAAATGTCTTAAGGCCCCGCCGAAAGGTCTCTAAAGAGGGAGCCATTCTTAATTCCAGGGGGAGGGAATTCCATAATTGGGGCGCCACAGCCGAGAAGGCCCTATTCCGTGCCGCCATCCCCCTCAATTCCGTCAATGGCGGCACGGTTAACAGGCCCCCCCCTGATGAACTCAGAGTGCGGGTCGGATTATAAGGAAGAAGGCGGTCCCTCAAATACCCTGGATCCGAGCCGTTAAGGGCTTTAAAAGTCAAAACTAGCACTTTGAATTGTGCCCGGAAACGAACCGGCAGCCAGTGTAGCCACCGAAGCAGCGGTCCGACTGAGTCGAACTGACAAGCCCCGGCAACCACCCAGGCCACCGCATTCTGCACTAGTTGCAGTTTCCGAACAGTCTTCAAAGGCAGCCCCACATAGAGCGCATTGCAGTAATCTAGTCTAGATGTCACTAGGGCATGGGTTACTGTGGCCAGGTCTGCATGATCCAAGTACGGTTGCAGCTGGCGCACCAGCTGAAGCTGGGCGAAAGCCCCCCTGGCCACAGCCGCCACCTGGGAATCCAGGAGCAGCTGCGCATCCAGGAGAACCCCCAAGCTGCGGACCTGCTCCTTCAGAGGGAGTACAACCCCATTCAGAGGTTGTTGTTGTTGTTCAGTCGTTAAGTCATGTCTGACCCTTCGTGATCCCATGAACCATATCCTGCCAGGCCTTCCTGTCCTCCACTATCTTCCTGAGTTCGCTCATTTTCATGTTCGTTGCATCGGTGATGCTGTCTAACCATCTCATCCTTTGCCTTGCCCTTCTCCTTTTGCCTTCAATCTTTCCCATAATAATAAAGAAATAAATAGCCAGAGACTTAGTGGTAACTTTATGCCAATGGAACTCCCTCCCACTGGAAACAGATACTAGAAACATCTGATTTTCGTCCATTGGACTAAGCTAGAGGAGATGGGTTTAGCATGTGTTTTATATACCTTATATTAACATTTTTGCTGGGTTAAGCTAGAAATCAAGGAAAACCAGTTAATCAATAGCCGAGAGAGCTGCTGAAGGACTCTGAACTTCCTGCTAAATGAAGAGAAACTCAGGAACAGCTGAAGGTGTGCCAAATTGTGGGGTGATGAAGATGACATTCTGTAGAACCCGCGTGTTTCCTGCTTTCTCCATTGACTGCATCTGTATTCTGTCCCCTCCTGCCAGCTTATCCAGGCGGCCATGGAACAGGCCTGCCATCTGGAGGGAGCTATTTGTCTGTTTGGTCAAGATAAGAAACTCACAGCAGAGACTGCAAAGGAAGGGCAAGGGAGTTGGAATGGCATGACAAGAAGCAAGGGGGGGTAGCAGCAGACAGCCCCCCCCCCAAAGAGAGAAGAACAGAAATCAATGTGGAAGGACAGTGCTTGCCTGCAACAGGCGCACATTTCCATGCTGTATAGCAGATTAAAGCAGAGCTGTTTCCTTTATTGAGGTGAGCAATAGGCCAAAGCTAGACTTGGCTTTCTGTGATAAAGAAAAAACTGCGGGGGTGAGGGGATCACTGAAACTTCGGGCTTAGTCATTCCTTTTTCAATGGAACAATTTGTACATAGTTGAGAGATAAAAGCATCCTAGTGGGTTTTTTTTTTCCTATCCTTTCTGAGTGGTTCGTTTTTGGTCCCAGGCAAAGTGTCCTTGCTCACCTGTGTGCTGCTTCTGTGAGGCATCTTCATCAGACGTCTTTCCTAGAAAGTGCTTTGCTCTTGGGAACATTTTGCACCGCAGGGCTCTCATCTGTCGAGGGAGAAAAAGCCCTCGAATTCCTGATGATCCGTATCAAATGCTCCAAGGCCTTTGTATTCTGTTCCCGGTGTAACAAGGGAGTGTGCTGTTGCAGCAGCCAAAGTGTGATATCTGTGTTCACTTCTAGGAATTCAAGGGGGGGGGGGGCCCTGCAGCTTTCAGGTGTGGCATGCCAAGCAGGATCTGGGTGAAAACCTGTGGCAATGTCTTACCCCACCTGCACACCACCACATCATGAAGGTGCTGGTCTCATATCGCTGAGATCTATTCTGAGCACCTCCTGGTTCAGAATTAACTGGCTCCGTTGTCAGCTAAGGGTCAAATTGGGCAGTCAGCAAATTGTCTTGCTGAGAGGTCTGCCTGCACGCAGAGCTGCCTCTTTTTTCGCAAAACACCATTGCAGGGGGCCCAAACCTCATTGGGACCGGGGCATGTAAGGAGGGGGAGTTACCTCTTCTCATGCCCTTTTCCAGCAGAACGTCACCCCCAAAGTGTCGATTTGCCTCCTGAAGATTTGCCTCCTTGCCTCCTCCGATTTGCCTCCTTGATTCCACAATAATGGACAACTACCGGCCAGTTTCAAACCTCCCATTTTGGGGCAAGGTAATTGAGCGGGTGGTGGGTCCTGGATGAAGCGGATTATCTAGATCCCTTTCAATCTGGTTTCAGGCCGGGCTTTGGGACGGAAACGGCCTTGGTCGACTTGGTGGATGATCTACGCCGAGGACTGGACAGGGGGAGCGCTTCCCTGTTGGTTCTGCTGGACCTCTCAGTGGCTTTCGACACCATCGACCATGGTGTCCTTCTGGGCCGACTGGCCGAGCTGGCGGTCGGGGGCACCGTTCTGCAGTGGTTCTGCTCCCACTTGGCAGATTGGTCCCAGATAGTGGTGCTGGGGGATGCCTGTTCGGCATCCTGGCCCATGAAGTGTGGGGTGCCACAGGGTTCCATCTTGTCCCCCATGCTATTTAACATCTACATGAAACTGCTGATCTCTTGCCTGCTGCTTTCTCCGCATGGGAAAGGCTCTGACAGTGAGGGGGCGGGGCTGCCTCCTGCTTGCTCGGTAAAGAGACTACGACGGAGCGTTACTTACAGCCCCGCCCCAACCGAAGCGACGCCAGTGGAGTTGGGTGCTATCAATATGCTGATGACACCCAGCTCCATCTCTCCTTTCCACCTGATTCCAGGGTGGCTGTTGAGGTTCTGGAGCGCTGCCTGTAGGCGGTTGGGACCTGGATGAGGGCTAATAAGCTGAAACTAAACCCGGACAAGACAGAGGTTCACCTGGTCCGGAAATCCACGATGCAGGTACTAGAGTATCGTCCTGCTCTGAAGGGGGTTGCACTCCCTCTGAAGGAGCAGGTCCACAGCTTGGGGGTCCGCCTGGATCCGCAGCTGCTCCTAGATTCCCAGGTGGCGGCTGTGGCCAGGGGGGCCTTTGCCCAGCTTCGGCTGGTGCACCAGCTGCGACTGTACTTGGAGCGTGCAGACCTGACCACGGTGATCCATGCCACGATGTCATTGTGACTAGATTATTGTAACACGCTCTACGTGGGGCTGCCTTTGAAGACGGTTCAGAAACTGCAAGTAGTGCAGAATGCGGCGGCCCATGTGGTCACTGGAGGTAGGCGGTTCGACTCCGTCGGGCCGCTCCTCCGACAGCTGCATTGGCTGCCGATTCGTTTCCGGGCCCAATTCAAAGTGCTGGTTTTGACCTTTAAAGCCCTATACAGCTTGGGGCCAGGATATTTGAGAGAACGCCTACTTCTATATAGTCCGGCTCGTCTCCTTAGATTATCAGAGAAGGCCCTTTTGCGGGTGCCGTCGCCCAGGGAGGTGCGAGGGGCGGCGGCCAGAAACAGGGCCTTCTCAGTAGTGGCACCAACCTTATGGAATTCCCTCCCCTTTGACTTACGAACTGTTCCCTCCTTGGACACTTTCCAGCGAGGCCTAAAAACCATCTTATTCAAAGAAGCCTTCTGAGCCCCTGCCTTTTTTAACATCTCGCTGGTACAGGTGGGGGTGCTGCTGTCTTTATGCTCTTGTTTTAATTGTAGCAATGATCTTTTTAATTGACTTTAAAAACTGTTTTTATTCATTTTCATTAATTGTTTTTTACTGTTTTAAAATGTGATTATTTTTGTATTGTATTTTTTGTATTGTATTTTCCTTTTTTGTTGTAAGCCGCTTTGGGTCCCTTCGGGGAGAAAGGCGGGATAAAAATACTGTAAATAAATAGTAAATAAAGTAGGCAGTATAATTATTGGGGTGTAATTGTCTGAAGGCAAACAGTTGGGGGGGAGTCAAACTCCCCCTCGGCTTGAACCCACTCCTCCTATCACTGTAGTGCATTTATTAATGCATTCTTCCCACTCCTATAAAGTCTGATGACCCGCTGGGTCTACTCGAACCTGTGCCAGCTACGTATATCGCTGCACAAGTCTGTGTGGACCTAGGTCAGAAGATCGGGACCAGGAAGGGGGATAGGATATCAGTGTGCACCACTGCGGCTTATACCGCCCCCTTCCCAGCCCCAATCTGCTCTCCTTCCTGCCCCCATTGACACCCCTTCCCTCCACCTCCCTCCCACCCTCTGTGCTGTCTAATCGGCACTGGCAGGTGCCCTCAATCCGCCGGTGCACGATCCCGGCCACTTGCTGCTTGTGGTGACAGCCAGGCCGAGCCGAACTATGTGTCACATTTTGTGACAGCCATAATGGGACTTACACTGCTGGATGCTCATTCTGGTGGTGTAAGGCCCAAACAGGATTGGCCGGTAAACGCATGTGCAAGAACAAAATAGGCCAAACTCAATGGGGTATCTCAATGTCACCTAACCCTGAGTGGTGTTTTTTTTAATGTTAAGTAGCAGTTGTAGGGAATCAGTATCCAGACTAGGTCCACCTGCTCCTAAAGCATCAGGGTCCCAATGCAGACTGGGGTCCCCTACGGCTGCTATTTCCCTTTTTTAAAAGCATGATTTAGATAAAGAGTGATTAATGTCATGTCTCATTTGCCCCTAATGCAGGGGTTCTCAACCTGTGGTACGGGTACCCCTAGGGGTACGCGGACCATCAGATGGGGGTACGCAAGAGGCTTCCCCTTATCAGCTAAGATCAGCTGATTGTTGGGGACCAGAGGTTTGCTATTTTATTTTTTAAAAGCTTGCCCCACCCCCAAGCCCCCAGCTCGGCCTCCCACTGGCGGGGGGGGGGTATGCGAGAGGCTGCTCCTTTTTTCCCTGGATCAGCTGAGTGTCGGTGAGCCAAGTATTTTTTAATTCAAACTGCTCTGCACACACACGCAGTTAAATACGACATTTTTTCACATTTAAAATTGTTTTAATACTTTTTTATTTTAAATGATTAATTAGCTAATTAATTAATTGATTAATCCAATTAATTAGCAATTAATTAGCAGGGGGTACTTCAGAAAATTGGACCGTGATAGGGGATACCCAGGCCTTCAAAGGTTGAGAATGCATTCTGGGTACAATGCATTCTCAACCTTCTCAACCTGGCTAGCGCATTCTGGGTACAAAGGCTGCCATTTCACACTGCTGTTGCTTGAGGTCCCTTTTGGACCAGGGTCAGCAGGCTGTAGGCCGACAACTGCATTCTTCTCAGACAGCCAAAGAAGCCAACTTTAAATTAGTGGAGGCCTAAATGGCTACAGCGCACAGAGCAGAGATTTGGGACAGTTTGTAATAGTGAAGAAGTGTGTGCAGTCTGGAAATAGGAGTGTTACAAGCATAGCCTTATTCTCACCCATGCGTTGTTCTTGGAGGGTCTGAAAAATGGCAGCCCCATCTAGCAAGGAAGACTGGCTACGGCCCTGCATGCAGGCGCAGTAGGTTCTCTGCTAGAATCTATGTTTTCACTGAACATTTAGAAATTGCTCTTTTTTTTTTGTCGGAATGAAATATAGAGCAACCGTATGCCTGATACCGAATTCTGTCTGAAGATCAAAAGAACTTTCAAGATCTATAGGTTTAGGTAAGATTTCTATATAGTGCCCTCTGTTGCTCCCCTGCCCCTTGGGATTCAGCAAGAGCTTTCTATAGGGGGAAAGTTCGCCATTCAGTGTTTAATCTTTGAATCCTTTCAGGTGCTGCCTGTCACCAGCAAGAGCAGCTTGGAAGAGTTTGGGAAGGCTCCCTTGGCAAACCAGGGCTTTCATTTCAAAGGACAACTCCCAACGTTTGTGAGCTGAATCTAAAGTCAATGGGGGGGGGGGGGAGAAAGAAAGAAAGAAAGAAAGAAAGAAAGAAAGAAAGAAAGAAAGAAAGAAAGAAAGAAAGGAGGAAAGAGAAAGATCAATTCCGCTTCTCTGCACTGACTTTGCCCTTCAAAAGTTAAGACATGAATTCTTTCTTATGGGCTGAAAAAATAGGAATAAAATAAAAAGTCCTTGTTACACACGTACAAGCAAAGAGAAAAAAATAAATAAATACAGCTGCACCATTTCACTCACAGCCACTTGTGGGTGTAATACATGGTTTTCAGTGTTTCCAGTCATCTGAAGAGAAACCTGTGTCCCCTTACAAAAGAGCCACCAGGAGGAAATAAAACATACCTTTACCCACTCATGAGCCAGGGATATTTTGGCTCGGCTGTACCATGGAATACAGCCGTCATCTTCTTTGAATTGTCTGCAGTAATTATCTGCTAGGGAGGCAACTGTGTTATTTCAGGTGCCATCGTGTGGAACCTTTGCTGACATAATGGAACATTTGTAACGGTGACTAGTTAATGGTGTCACTGCACTGGAAACATGTCAGAATGGTGCAAAATTGGGCTTTTTGACAGGCGTGTGTGCATTGCTACTGGGCAAGCTTTTTGACAGGCGTGTGTGCATTGCTACTGGGCAAGCTTTTAGACATGTGTAACACGCACACACACACGGGGGAACCAAAGCAGCTGTGCAAGGACCTTTGTGCAATTGGCTCACAGCACTCCTCAGTGGAACTTGGTATTGAGCAAGGATGAAAGAGACAAGGCAACACTGTCTATTTGTGGTGGGAATGCATTTACAAGAAGAAGGATGATCAATCAAATCAAATGTCAAATGCAAGGGAGCAGTGATGTAAAAGTGACTTAGGTCTAAAACGTATGGTTGAAACCTCAAAAGCATTAGCTGTTAGGTAGAGGCAGAGGCGTTTCTACAGTAGGGGCGGTACTGTAAATTGCGCCCGTCCTAGTCCCCATTTACAACCAAGAACGAGGAGCCCCTGCCCCCTCATCATTGGAGCCATTCCGTGCGGTAAAGGCAATGGGCAAAGAGTCTCCTGTGCATTGCCTTCGCCGCTCGGACTGGTTCCGACGGCAAGTGGGGGGCCCACCATGGAACAGAGCGGTTACCGCTGTGCAAGACGTACCATTCCACCCCACCTCTAGCAACGCCAGTGGTGGGGCTTATCTTTCTTGGCAGCCAGGGAGCTCCTCCATGCTGCTGATAGCTGCCATTTTCTCACAATGTCCTGGCCTCCAGATTTGGAGTACTCTGAGGCCATTTCAGTAATTTGGGAGGCAGAAAAAGAATATTTCTCTGTTATTTGGTGGGCACTGGCTTGTGGTGGTTGATTAATTGTCCTTTTAATTATTTTTCGACACCTCTTTAGCAGCAGTGGCAGTGGCCATGGGGGAGGTCTTCTCAGAAGCAGGTTCCTGACAGCAGTCATGATTTCCGCAAATGCATCCCTGAATGCCCTGAGAATGATGCTACATCACGATGATGCCACATGACTTCGTTCCTGGGGCAGTCCTGGGCGGGGCCTATGACAGTCGCTAGGAAGAGCTCTCCTGCCCCACCACTATTGTCAGGGAGGCAGCAGAGAACATTTAAAAAGGCAGCTGCCACAAGCTAGTGGTGAAGCACACCCAACCAGCGGTGGAATGTGGGTGGACAGGCGGGCGGGGGGCGCGCGGGGCACTCACCGTAGCGAAGCGACGCGTTGGAATGGCCCGCCCTCCCTCCCTGGAGCCCATTCGGCTCCAAAATGAGCTCAAAACGTGAGGGGCGCGTCGACGTGATGCGAGGGGCGCGTTGATGTGACGCAGGCCCCACCCCCAGGCGCCGGGAGGGCATCCGTCATTTCTGCACCCAATCCCAACCCCCCATTTCCACTGCTTGCCATCTGTGTGGCAAAGAGGGGGGGAGGCATTTGGAATAGTCTTAATACATGTACCGGTACATACTGCCTGAAAAGTTCTCACTGGATAACGTTTGCTCTAATTTCAGGCTGGGGTGAATTTGGGGTATAACCGTTTCACCCCGTCACCAGTTTCACGGTGGTGGACGACACTGCATCTGGGCTCCTCCCAGTGGCCACCGTTTTTTGTGCCCTTGGCATGATGCGACATCATCAGCAGGGGGCTTCCAAGAGAAACCAGAGCTGGCCCATCCATGAGGTCGACCGAGGCAGTCCACTCACCTCAACTGCTTCCTCTCTAGCCCACCACTCTGCTCTCTTCCACACTTCCTCTTCCTTTTCCAATCCAGGAGGCAAGAGGAGCTGAGGCTGCCAATCGCCTGCCGTAGGAGGGCAGCATTGGACAAGCCACCTCAGGCACCAGCCCTGTGAGGAAGACTGCTGTGGCTGCCACTGCCAGTAGAGTAGTCCATCGCCCCAATTTGTACCTACACCCCCTAAGCAGGCTGTGAAAGTAGGAGTCCATTTTAGTCCAGCCATAAAAATATATACATGTACATTTATAAAACAACCTCAAAAGAGTTAGGCACAGCCTAACACCAATATTTCAAAGAAACACGTTTCTAGAAGCTTGCTGGAATGAAATTGGCTTTACTGCTCTTCTAAAAACATGCATAAAGAAAGGGGGCAGGAGGGTGGGCTTCGCATCCACCGCAACAATGGCACCAGTCTTCTTGCCGGGCCCTTAAAGGAATACCTGCCTGTTTCAGCATGACCAATACTATTGGTCAGGCAAGCCAATCATGTGTTCTGGGGAGGAGCCTCGTAAGTTAGCCCCACCCACATATACATGTGGACAGAGCGGCATTCTCCCTCTAGTTTAAAGTAGAATAAAAGAGGAAAAATGTCCTTTTTACAAATATGGAAAGTTAATATGTTCCATTTTCTTCCCCGCATAATGTCCCTTGCTGCTGCTTGACCCATGCTGCTATGCTTTTTGTTATAAATTGTTGTCAGAATAGCAATATCAAACTGTGACACACAGTTGCATTCAAATCACACACTCTTTTTTGCCTCTGAAGAGTTTGCTTGTTAGGGAGATGTGCAAGTTATAAATAGGACAACATATAATGAGCTTCATTGCACGGCGATGCCTGGAAAGAAAGAGGCTTTTTTTCCTCTATGGGGAGAAGAAGAAAGCCTTTAAAGAAAAGCTTTCTTGGTTCTGCAGTATATATATGATATTCAGGCTGACTATAGAGAAGATAGAATGGCAAAGACCTGGAGGAAAGGGAAGGTAGGCAAGTATTCAGGAATTCTGTTTGCAACCATTGTGTCTCTCTGCCTGCTTTATCGGTCGGATGGACTGGCTGGAGCATGTGTGGCTGCCTCCAAAATCAGCTCCTCTTCTCTCTGCCCTCTAACAGCTTCCAAAGCTGGAATTGGGCCTGATCATCAAAGTAGGACCTCACCACAAGCCCGACCAGGGATAGGTACTGTGAGGCTATCCATGAGATCAGACCACATCTCAGGATGACACCTGACTGGAAGCTATGAAAGTGGGAGGCCTAAGTAACACACCCCAACTGGACAACCCCACGATCACCACCAGGCCATCAAAGACAGAGATGCCAAGGAGCCCAAACTGAAGCTCAGCTCGGACTGCTCGGTGCTCCCATTTCAGAGCCTTGCATGGGAAGAAGAAGAATCCTCACCTGTACTATGGTCAAGATCAGGGCCCCACTAGTACATTCTGGCAATGGCTCGGTTAAGAAGGGGGTACGGCAATGTCATTGCACTCCTCTGTCCCTACTCTTAGGTACAGTGGCTGCTACTTCCAGGAGTGAGGAGCCGGGCAGCCCAATCCTGTCTAGCAGGACGCAGCGGCGCAAATAAGGCACCTGATGCATCCTATGCAGGATTGGGCCTGTGCCAGCACAGCAGGAGGCCTCCTTGTGGTAAAGGGACGTTTGTCCCTTTACCCTGAGTAGAGCCCCAGCCGACCCAATGGGTCTATTCGAATGTGCGCCAGCTATTTTGCTGGTGCACATTTGTAACACCAGCAAGGTCCAGAAAGGGGGATAAGGATTTGGCTGAGTGCGCCAATGAGGATCCCTCCACCTCCTGGGCCCAGTGGGCCAATCCAGCCCCCCGGAATGCCCCTGCACCCTGCCCTTCTGCCGTGCCGTGGGGACTTACCTCTCCGCCATGGCGCTCCACTGTTCTGCGGCACCGGCAGAGCGGCACAGGCCTCTCCATTGGCGCTGCTTACTCGTTGGGTGCCGCAAGCATGCTTTCTGGCTCCGCCAGTCTAAATTTAGATAGGATTGCGCTGTGATAGTGCAATGAATCAGGTCACATATTTTGTATTACCAGATATTACTGGGGAGAGATGAAGAGGCGACATGATGCTGTTGCTTTGGGTGGCAGTGAGTTTCTGCCAGTAACTAGGGCTAGGCTCCATGGAGGAAGAGTGGGATACCAAAGGGGGCAAATAAAGACATTGTAATTTGGCAGAACTGAGGTATTCCTTCCTACCTCTTTTTTTCTCTTACCACATGTTTGTAACCTGCCAAGCACAGTGGGTCATCTATTCATTGTGGGACATCGCTACCCTGCTCCATTTTAGTATTTACATGATAACTCTCAACAAACTTCTGGATCTGCAAATTATACTGAATTTCACAGAGGAGCAGCAGTAGGAAGAAATGCTACTTTAATTTTGGCCAAATATGCAAGAGAAAGAAAAGTTATCTTCAACAAAAAGTTACTCTTATTAAAGTTGTAAATTGTGGCACCACGAAGTTTTCCAATGGGATGTCTATTTCAAATTTTTGCTCTGAGAAAGGACATTCTAGCTCAGGGGTGGCCAACCTTCCACCATGAGGGCCTCTGCGTTCCTAAGAGTTGTGTAGAAGACAGAATCTTGGCAGCTGCAAGTGCTGATGGTGCTGCTAAAGCAGCTGCACCTGCTGAAATGCCCCCACCTATGCTATACAACCATTAAAGGGCCAGGAGCATTCATGTTGAAAGGTTGGCCACCCCTGTAATCTAGACCTAAGTCATTCACCCTGGATACTTAACCATTCTGTTCTTGAAAACCTCAAAAAAGTCATGAAATGATTGCCTTGTCAACTGAACAGCTTGCTTGCTGGTTACTAGAATACCAAGATCAGCCTTCTGCCGTCAAGACATTGTTCAAAGCTATTCATCATCTTAGATGAGCATGGGTGTCATCACCCCTCCCTGCAGGCTATAGGAAGGGTGACACCCCCTTGGCTTGCCTGTCTTCAGTCCATAAGTGGGGGGGGATCACATTTCTCAACGTTCCCCCACATAAACACTGGCGTCGCTGCGGTAGGGGCGGGGCTGTAAGTAACGCTCCGTCGTAGTCTCTTTACCGAGCGAGCAGGAGGCAGCCCCGCCCCCTCACTGTTGGATCCTTTCCCGTGCGGAGAAAGCAGCAGCCAAGAGACCCTGCCTGCTGCTTTCTCCGCAGGGGACTGGCTCTGACAGTGAGGGGGCGGGGCTGCCTCCTGCTCGCTCGGTAAAGAGACTACGACGGAGCGTTACTTACAGCCCCGCCCCTACCGCAGCGACGCCACTGCACATAAAGAGTTCTCTGTATGTAGAAAATCAGTAGGAGAAAAGTTAAACAGTGCAATCCTGTCTATGATTAGACTAGCGGAACGATCGCTTCACCAGTCTAAGGTGTTGCAAACATGCCAGAAAGCACATTTGTGGCACCTGACGAGTAAGCGGCACCAGCAGAGAGGCTTGCCACAGAACGGTGGAGTGCCGCAGTCGAGTGGTAAATCCCCGCGGCGTGGCAGGGGAGCACAGGGAGGGCGGGGATGGGGCATTCCGGGGGGCCGGATTGGCCCGCTGGTCCCAGGATGGAAGAGGGATCATTGTCGGTGTGCTCCGCCAAATCCTATCTCTCTTCCCGGGCCTGGCTGGCGTTTCACAGCCGACTCGAATGTGCGTCAGCAAAATAGCTGGCGCACATTCAAGTAGACCCATTGTGGCGGCTGGGGCTCTACTCTGGGTAAGGGGACAAACGTACCTTTACCCTGAGGAGGCCTCTGGCTGTGCTGTCAAGGGCCAATCCTGTGCAGGATGTGGCGGGTGCCTTATTTGCGCCGCTGCGTCCTGCTCAACAGGATTGGGTTGCCCAGTCTAACCTAGGCCTCTTCCTGTATGCTAGTTTTCTACATGCAAAGAGAATTTTAAGGAAAGGAGCATTCAAAAATGAGATTCCTCCCACCTGTAACTTTGAAGTGGTACAGTCCCAGAAGGACTTGCGGCAAATTACTAGTATAGCTAATAGCACATTTGCCCTCTCTACATAAGATATGTCATCCATTTCTGTTTCTTAAAAGTAAATAGATTATGTATTTTTTAAAAATACATAAATCCAAAGCACTTGTTCATATCACAACAGCTAGTGTAAACTGTTGCAATATAAAATGATAAGAACAAATAGCAAATAATGTCACCAAAAATAGCAAGCATACTGCACTATGTAGCAATTAGTCAACACAATTACATTTCCATATTACTTAATTCACGTTGAGTTACTCTGAATCTAACAAAACAGTTCCATATTACAGAAAATGTCTTTTCTTAATGGATTTTGTCTTTATGGAACGCATGTTGTCAATTCGACCAGTTAAGCTACATATCGCAATTTATTAAGCCACTCAGCCACTACAGGAACTCTATCCAATTTCCATTTAGAAGCAACCATGATTTTGGCTGTTAAAAAAGTATTTCCCATTAATTGCAAATTTGATATATCAACATATCCCTTACTTTTACAAAGCTATATACCTCCAGCGTTAATGGAATTACACATTCCATAATGCACCCAATTTCTTTGGCTATATCTATCCAACACATTTTAATATATTAGCAGTCCTCCCCTACACTTCTGAAATCAACTTTTTCTGTAATCCAGTACATTGCAGAGGTCAACTTATGTATCCTTTTTATCTTATCATGGGTTAATCAACAGTGGCAGAGACGTTTGTAGTGATGTTGCTGAAGAGTCACACACGGGAGAGCAGCTAACGTAACAACAGATTTCGTCGGGTAAACTGAGTTCCCAACATGTTTTCCCATCTTCTCTTCAGCTGATTTCCCATTTGATGCCCCACTTCTAACATCTTATTTAAACATTCTTGATAACAGGTCTTTTGAATAAAAACCTCCTTCATATATCTTGTAAAAATGGGTACTTGTCAGTCATGTTTTTGTTTCCCACCAATCTTTGAGCATTATCCCTTACTTAGAAATACTGAAACCAAACAGGTGCTCGCGACTCCAACTATTTCATTTGTTCTGTTTTGTGCTCGCGACTCCAACTATTTCAATGATTCTTCTGTTCTGAATCATTTGCTTATACCTAACCAAATCATAAACTTTCCACAGGTGAACCACAGGAACTTAAGAGCCTGTCTATCTAGTAGTCCAACATCTGGCTTGCCACAGTGGCCAACAAAATGCCTGCTGGGAAACCCAAGCCAGGCACAAAGCCCTCTCTGCTGTTGTGTCACAGCCCCTCATATATGCTACTGCTACAGTTGGACAGCTGTTGTGAATATAATTTAACACAGTGCTTGGTATGTCCTATGGTTTGCCTCGTATTCAGAGCTGAGCACAGTTGTGCTAAAAACATTTCAAAATCTGGCACTAAAGCAGCCCAAATTCGGTGCCAAGCAAGCTGAATTCTATAACCTGTATCTATTATGCAAATTAGGCAAATGTGCATATATCTGCTTAGTTTAGAACCCTTGTTTGGCTTTTATTAGAGTTGGATGGAAGAGTTATATAGGATGCTGAAGTGCACACACTAATGGCCCAGATTGGGCTGGCGTGCGGAGGGGCTTTACGATAGCAGAACACAGTTGGATTGGGCTGTCGTAAAATGGCTTTCGGCAGCGCACACCGTGTGCAGCTGGTGGCCATTTTAGATGCACCTGGCAGCAGCGCAAGAGCCCTGCCACCAGACCTAAAAAGGTAGATGCGACAGTAGTGGAGGTGGAACGAGGCAAGGAGGGGTGGAATGGGGGAGTAGAGGGAGGTGGACCAGGGGGGTATCCGTGGCACCCGCGTGCACCAATATCCTAACCTTGGCTGCCTCCCTTAACACCGCTGTTACATGCTTTGGATTTACACCTGCTAAAAGCAGGCATAGATCCTAAGAGTCCCATGGCAGCGGTGGAGGCTTTCCCCTGGGTAAGTGAGCAAATGTTCACTTACCCCAAGGAGACTTTCCCATCATCCCCCTCCCGCAGATATAGAGTATGCTCCATTGGCACAGCTGCATTGGCGGGGAGGAATGTGGGTAGGATTGGGCTGCCCCACACCCAGAAGTCATGCGAAGCTGCCCTCTCCAGCTTCTGAGAACTGGAGACTGGCATAACTCTCACGTTTTCAATCCTATCATCACAACCATATGGACTAGAACTTTTTTTTCAAAAAAAAGGAAGGAAGGAAGGAAGGAAGGAAGGAAGGAAGGAAGGAAGGAAGCTAAGGCCCCAAGTCTAGTGTTCCTGCAGTGCAGTGAAGGAAAGCCAGGCAGCTGTGCCAAGCTGTCAGGCCACTGCCACCAACAGCGAGAGGTATAGTGCCCTGGCAGCAGCTTTGGGAGGCTCCACAGGGGTTGGTATGTTGGTGGTGGGAGCAAGCCGTGGGTGGTGAGGGGGAATAACGGGGCATTTGGGGTGGGGGAACCAGGGGGATGTTGGGGGAGGCAGGGGTGGATCCAGGGGACAATTGTGCATGCCAGATCTTATCCTCCATTTTTCTGCCCTCCCTGCCCCGGCTGTCCTTGGACTTGCGCCAGCTAGATAGCTGGTGCAGGTCTGAGGAGACCCATAGGGCAGCCTACCGGGGAGGGAAAATAAAAATACCTTCTTCAGGCTGTCTGATTTTACACACTTACACACACACACACACACACACACACACACACACACACACACACACACACACACACACACACACACACACTTACACACCATAGCCTGCAGTGCAGCCTCCATTGGTGCAGCCTCCATTGCATGCTATAACCTGGCAGGGGATACGGTTGGGAAGTACGTTTCTTGGGCTGCTGAACTCCATGGCCTGTGTCAAATTCTGTGTTTTGAGTTGTGCTTATGCAGAATCTGTGTTCTGTGTGCTGTTCACTGTGACACTTTGATGCATTTGTGCACTGTCCTGACAATGGCCAGGAGCACCCATCGCACATTGAAATAATCAACCACTAGAACTATTCAGGTTAAATAATCAGTTCTGCTGCTGCTGCTGCTGCCGACTTAGCCAGCGATCCTCACGTTGTCGTTACTTTCCCCCCTTCCTACTTAAACATTCTCCTGTCTCCTTCCTTTTCTATTAGCAGCACATGTTTGGTTGCTATAGCAATTTTTCCCCACTCTGATATGTTGCTACGCTTAAGAGTTGTTTCAAGCAAAGGGAGGAAAAATAGAAAATCATGACTTGGCCTCCTCGTAAACGGTCAGCCTCCATGATCTCTTATTTCTGAGCAACTTTCAAGTACCTCTCGCAGTGAGATTCCCCTATTCTGGTAAGCACTGTGTGCTGCCATTGTTCCCCGAGAGCTGAATAGCACCCAGCAGGACAGCCACTGCGGCAGACTCCGTATCACAGAAGACCAAAATCACTGTTAAGGTAAACTCATTCACCGCGATTGTACCATATGCACCTTCCTCGGCCATAGCACACACACACTTTTGATCAGAAATCATGTCAAGCACCATGCCGATCAAACACGTTAAAAAGAAAAGCACCCAACAACTGGGAGATACATTTAAAGGTTTCTTTTTATGAGCAAACCCTCACATGGTCTCATACACCAACACTTATGTGTTTAGGGTTAGCAGTTTGCCCCAGATTACCCAGTTTCTCTAGCTTTTGGGCATTATCTCAGGCAAATGGGTGGCAATCTCAGACCATTTTTGAGCCAACTCTGGATTCTGCACTAGAACTGGATTTTCCCTCATTTTTCAAGAGTTGGTAGTCCTGTCTCAGAACTTTCAGGATTGGAGAAGCATATCAACTTGCCAACTCTATATGTGTTACAGCCCGATCCTATGGGCCTCCTGCATCAGTGGAAATTGCGATCCGCTGATGCAAAAGGCCCAGTGACAGTGGAAACGTTGTGCTGCTGTCACATGCGACGGAGCCACAGGCAGAAACAGCCAGCAGCTCCATGTGCACTCCAGGCTTGGCTGGACGCTCCACCAGTATTGGTAAGTTGGTGGTGGGGTGGGCCACGAGTGTGGATTAGGACGTGTTGGGGGACAGAAGGGGTGGATTAGGACGTGTTGGGGGACAGAAGGGGTGGATCCAGCAGCAGTCGCACATACCAGATCCAATCCCTATAACCCCATCCTGGAATGCCCCTAGCTCTCTTTGGACTTACACAGAGGTAAGTAAAAAAGTTTACTTATCTCTGGTTTGCCTTCAGGTCACATCCCCCCATAGCTTGCAGCACAGCTTGCAGCACAGCCTCCATTAGCACACCATACCAAATGCTGCCCTCCTTACCTGATGGTATGCCAGCCTCTGCTCTTCTTACTCGCCAATGCTCTAACTCAGCACTCTCCCCCCCCCCCTCACATTTGTTCTTCCTCTCTGTACCACTCTTCCTTTTCCAATCTTGGTAGTGGAAGGAGAAAGAAGAGCAGCGGAGACAAGTGGGTAGACAGAGATGGGTGCCCCCCCCTCCCCAGCAATCTACTGTCCAAGATGACTTCTTCAGTTGGCATCATGGATGGGCTGGCCCTTACTGATCCATGAGGTTCCATGTCTTTTACCACAAGGGGTTGGTTGGACAGTAAGAGTATAATCCCGGCTCTTAATCTTCTAGTCAATCTGGATAAATTCTAGTCAATCTAGTCAATCTGGATAAATTCCGGCTTAAACATTCCCAAAAAAACCCAATGATATGCTTTCAAACCTGACCTGAACAACACTGACACTTGCAGGCAGTGGCGTAGCAAGGCTGCCCCCCTGTGACGTCACAGCCAGTTGTGACATCACAGGGCCCGCCCCCCGGCCCCCTAGTGACGTCAGCCAGAGCCAAACATCCCTCGGGGGTCAGGAAGGAGGGTGGGGGCCAAACCAAATGGCCACGCAGAGGCGGTGGACGGCTTCTCCTACCTTCTTCGAGCTGTTCCGCCGCCTTTGCCGTCGCTAGCAGCACCGATGCTGAGGTGTTCTCCGCCGCTGCCATCTTCTCACCGCCACTGCCATTTTGTCGGCCCCGCTGCCAGTAAATTGACCCCCCGCCTGCTGCCTGGGGGCGGTTCTCCCCCCGCTCCATCCCTTCCTACAACACACTGCTTGAAGTCCTATTTTCTTTCTGTACTTTTTTTTTTTTTTAAGCCTCATATTTTTGGAAACATTTCCCATATCTTTTGAGTGTGAAAAGGGACATTGCAGCAACCAGCTTGGCAAAGGCAACACTTTGAAAACCGCTGATGCTTCCTTGAATGGCCACTTCCATGTGAAATCCTTCCAAATCTCTGCATGCCACCATGGGTAGACATTTCAGTGGGTCTTACGGAAGCAGGCTCTTCAAAAATTGCATTTGCATTTGCTCAGTTGTAAGGCAGGTGTAGAGGGAGGTGGATTGTGTTTTCAGAATGCTTAATTCATCTAGAAAGGCTGCTTTATAAAGTTATGATAAAAATGTCTTTAACTTTATTTATTCATTGAATTATTTCTCTCCCACCTCTGGGCCAGAGACTCAGGAGGTGGTTAATCGTCTTCTAAAACAAAATATTAGAACAAGAGCATCCTTTCATTTTTTGTAAAGTCATGGCTTTTGGTTTTCTTCTATCCTTATAAACGTGTGGGAGGAGCACTTACGGCACAATCCTGTGTAAAGGTCACGTACTGCCCCGGTGCAGGGTGTCGCAAAAGTGCTGTAAGGCATTTACGCGACACCCAGAGAGCAAGCAGCGCCAGCGCTTGCTTTCCCTGCCGATTCCCCGGTATCCAACGCTCCCTCCAGGCCCCAGATATATCGACATGGTCAATGCTACTGTGTGACTAACGTTACACATGCGAGTAGGCCCATTGGGCCGGCCGACACCGGGGGAAGGGGAATTGTTCCTGAATTGTTCCCGTGCTGCCCCGGGGCAGCCAGGGAAGTCGATAAGATACAGCAGCTGGCCCTTTAGGCCGGCCGCCGTATCCTACGCAGGATTGCACTGTAAAACTCTGATCTTTCCAAACCAGCTGCTTTCCATGTAAAAGGCCCCCCCCTGGGTTTTTGACAGGATAAAGATATCAAAATTCTAAAATTTCAATGAGATTCATCATCAGAACAGAATAATCACCAATCCTCTTCTTTTTTTTCCCTACTTGCCACCTCTGTCACCCAATCAATGAATTGGTGCTCTTTGGGAAACTGCCATCAGAGTTCCACTAAGTCCACTCCTATTATGGGGTCCAAGCCCAAACAGTTTGCCCTCCTTATGGCTAATTAGACAAACTATAATGAGCATCTGGTGTTTGGCATTGTGCTCGGACATTAGTGGAAAGCCATTACAACCTGTAATGGCTTGTTACTCCCTCCGTTTCTCCCCCCCCCTTTGTTAAAAGGAATTAACATGTTTAGAAGTTGGTGGGTTTTTTTTTTTTTTGCAGGGTTGCAAGAGTGGTGAATTTAATTAAAATTAACAGAGCATGCCAATAATGCTCCAATCTCTCTCTAATGGATTGCCCTTCCAACCTGCCTTAAATGAAGCAATGCAGCATGTATCCGAGATTGATTAGAGCTGGCCTTCATTCGACAGGGTGTGCCTGCCGCACGGGGGCTGGAAACTGGTTCTCTTTTTGTCAAGATGTCTGTAAAGAGAAAGTGACACAAGTCTTTGGACCAAAGGCCACCTGGAGGAAATGTGTGTCCTGCAAACAAGAGCCGCATGCCCAATCAAGAAGTCTGGTGATAGCATCACATTGCAAGTTATTAATTACATCTCATCCTGCCTTTCATTTTCAGCAGATGTCGAGGGTCGCTATAGGAGGATCCCTATTTCTGAAAGGGTATGCCCTTGTGGCTCAGGAGATGTAGAAACAACTGAACATGTCTTGTTCCACTGGTCATTTTATCAGGGTATCCGCTCCAAGTTTATTTCTCCCCTGACTAGGGAATTCCCGGACTTGCCTGATGTTATGATGACTAATAAACTTCTTTTGGGAACTAATTCTCGGTTCACAATTTGGAGCGCAAGCTTCTTGGCAGCTGCTTGCAAAATTCACACAGATATTGGTGACATTGAGGAAAAGTTTTAACATTATTCTCTGCTTCTCTGTTTCTTATTTTTATTTGTCCTTATTTGTTAAATTTTAGCTTTGATAACATTTAGTAATATAAGTAATGTATGTTTCTGTTTTTAATCTGGTTGTATTCTGTTCTTGTCGATCTTTGATCGCAATAATAAATGATGATGGCATCAGAAGACTTGAATAGAGTGGGCTATCTGTGTCTGCGATGAGAGTGTTGGCCTGTCTGCTAAACTTTGGAAATCCAAAGAAGCCTAAATTATGTGCAGCTTTGCCGAAAAACAGCAGTCCAAGAAGAACATGAAGGTGTCCTTTTTCTTATGTCAGAATAAGGATCTTCTATGATGCAGTTATCATGTCAGTACTATATGATACTATATGTCAGTACTATATGATACAGTACTATATGTACTATATGATACTGTACTATATGAATTATTTTGAACTGTGGTGCTGGAGAAGACTCCTGAGAGTCCCTTGGACTGCTAGGAGATCAAATCAGTCAATCCTAAATGAAATCAACCCTGACTGTTCCCTGGAAGGACAGGTACTAAGGCTGAAACTCAAATATTTTGGCCACCTAATGCGAAGAGAGGACTCTCTGGAGAAGACTCTGATGCTGGGAAAGATTGAAGGCAAAAGGAGAAGGGGAAGACCAAGGATGAGATGGTTAGACAGCATCACCGATGCAACGAACATGAAAATGAGCGAACTCAGGAAGATAGTGGAGGACAGGAAGGCCTGGCGGGATATGGTTCATGGGATCACGAAGGGTCGGACACGACTTAACGACTGAACAACAACAACAACTATATGTCAGTACTATATGATACAGTACTATATGGCACTATATGCAGTGGCAAGAAAGAAAGATGCAGGGCTAACAAAGATTCAGACTTTTATCATGGCAGCGCTATTCAAAACGTTTCAGTAGGTCCTTTGGAAAGAGACAGTTTTGGCTGAGGACAAATCAGCAAGCCATATATAGTCGAGAATTATTTGCATTTTAAACAACCAGCATAAAAGATATGCATTGTTGTTGTTTTTTAAATGTGGGCTGTGCTGAATGTTTTTGTAAACTTCTCTTTCCTTATATAGCAAGATCCAAGCTATGGAGACTAAAATAAGGCAGACTTAGGGGCAAGGAGTAAAATCAACTTCCAATCATGTTAAGTCTCAATCGTTTTATTTGGTTGCAAAATCCAGGCCCAGATCCAACCTGCCTCAAATGTGGCACAGAATTACCGTGGCCCCTAATCCTATCCCTTGGGGGGGGGGGAAATGGAATATAAATTCGATTAATAATAATAATAATAATATCCCCCACCATTAATGATGATGTAGCTGCGCTGACGGAGCATACACTGCATCCAATGGTGTTGGTGGGGCGATCAGGAAGCCACCCTCTTCTCCTCCCCACCCCTGCTCTCTCCCCTTCCCATCCGAAAAGTCTCCATGTGCTCCCCCTCCCCACCCATGACATTCCCCCACTGCCAACTTACAAAGAGCGGTAAGTTGGTAATTGCTAATTGCACTGCACCTCTGCCTGTTCGCGGAAGCGGCCTGGAAGCACACGACAGTGGTCTGGCTTTCACGATGCCACAAAGGGCCACCTCATACTGCCGGGAAGTGAGTTGTAGCAGTTCAAGGCTCAATAGGATTGGGGTGTAAGTCATAAGCGTCACCATGTGTCAACATTGGGTGCAGACACGTTGAGAAATGGCCACATTCTCTCTTGATCTCCAGAACTGTTACATCCATATACAACAAAACTGCAAAGTATATCTCCCCTCGTAAACCTCCCCCAAGTCTCACTCTTCTTTAGATCTTTAGCGCTTATAACAATGTGTCCTTGAAATCAATGTCCAAATGGACATTGCTATTTGAAATGTGGAGACAAAGTTCATTCTTCTCCTCAAAGCAATGGTGCAAAAAAGGTACAATGTGGAAGGAGAATCCCATATATATGTATGTAAGAACAAAATGTATGTATGTATGTATGTAAGAACAAAAAGGCCACACACTTTGTAACTTAAATCTACAATTACATAGGCCATGAAGGAACTTGTGGTGTAACTGGCAGAAAAATGAAGCACTTATGATGAAAATTACTTTTAAAACCATCAAAAACAGGAAAGCAGCCCAGCTCTATTGTAGGGTGGTTGCATACGAAAGGGGCAAAGGAGCACTCAGGCACAATGGGGACAATGCAGAGAAATTAGATCAATTCTTTGCATCAGTCTTTATTGAGGAAGAGAGAGCAGCAACCTTTCTCCGTGGTGTGGGAATGAGATGTTTTCCCCCTCAAATGAATACATCAAAAGCACGGTTTCAAACATAGCAGAGGAAGAAAGAGGCTTTGCAACTGATCAACAAATCCAGTCGTGATGAATGATGCAGAACTCTCAAGAGTTCTTCAAGGACTCAAAGGGCACCCTTATTACCTCACCCTCAGTTTGCACGTACATCAAGGCCTACAGATGCGGATTACTCATGCTACTCTTCAGCAGTGAAGTACTTCACTTCTAGGCCTCGTACTGCTTTATGCTCCCTGAAGTCACCCATCGCAAGTCGATGGCTGGTAGGGACGGATCCTTGTGGTGGCTGTTGCACTTCTGGTTGAACGTCTCTTCATCATGGGAGTTAATTGTGAGGAAATGCTCTAATTGTTAATGGTTGTCTCCCTTCAACGGTGCAGCCCCGGAGGCAGGCTAGAACTTTTAGCCAGCTGCCCTGGGACTCTTTCCAGCAAGAGAAGACGCAGAGGCGAAGGTAAGTTATAAAGTTTCTATATTGTGTACTTACAAGCAGAGATTCTAGTTACAGCAGTCCAAAGATTCAGGATACAGCAGACAAGGTAAGAACGCAGCATTCCTTGTAGCAGAGTGGTAGATAGTCAGATAGCCAGAATGAAAGTGCTTCATAGCCACATATTTATACCTCTGCCACCTGATGGCTGCCTATCAGATTCCAGGTTAGTTCTAGCCAGGTGTTTCTCATTAGCCTCTCTGGCTACAGAATGACACAGCACTTTTGGCAGCTTGACTGCTTGCCCTCTTTTTTAGGCCTGTTCTAGTTTGTAAAATCCCAAGGTTTTCTCCCACAAACCTTGACACCCCTCCATTTACAATAGAACTGGTCTGGTTTAAATTGACACCATTCCTAACTTCTCTGTTAGTTTTCTGTGCTTTTCCGCACACAAGGGCTTTGTCATTATATCCGCCATATTTTCCTCAGATGGGCAATATACCAGCTCAATTAGCTTATCTTTTACTGCTTCTCTGACACGGCAGTACTTAATGTCTACGTGCTTGCTTCTGTTCTGTACTCTATTGTTGCTGGCCATTTGAATACACGCCTGACTATCCTCAAACACATGGATGGGTAAATTGATCTTTAAATTCAAATCTTTTAACAATTGTTGATACCAGATTACTTCAGAACACATTTCTGATAAAGCGGCGAATTCTTTGGCCCGGAGGTCTCTCTTGAGTGTTTTGAAGGAGATAGCCAGTAGAACTTGGAGAAGGTTTGCTGAGGGGCACACAGGGTGTGTGTGTGTCTGTGTGTCTGTGTGTGCGTGGGCACACATAAAGAAACATCAGACAGAGTTAGAGAGAGCGATGAGCTGGCTAAAGGCATCTTAGAATGCAGAATCTCTTTGTGGGGATCTGATTCAGGGTAGCAGATCAGCTGTCTCGTAAAGTTCTTGCAGGAAGAGGATTTCTTCCTATTTCTTTGAACAATAATTCCAGTATTTATATACTGCCTTTCTTGGTCATTGGATTTCTCCTTTGACTTTAATTCAAGGCGGTTTACAACAGGCAGGCAATTCTAAACCAAACAGTTTGTTCATTCAATAAATGTCCTAATCTTTTGTAGGACGCTTCTTTCCAGTTTTTCCTTTCATGGTCTGGCCTCTTTGCTGGCATTCCACACGTTGACTGACAGACAACTCCCTCTCACGGAA
Organism: Plestiodon gilberti rubricaudatus; assembly: GCA_026170595.1. Lineage (NCBI taxonomy): Eukaryota > Metazoa > Chordata > Lepidosauria > Squamata > Scincidae > Plestiodon > Plestiodon gilberti. Next base: position 13,084,035 of record JANXHW010000001.1, read on the forward strand.
TACCGGCTGCAGCTTTCTCTCTCTCACACACAGAGGGCTTCTGCAGCTTTGTCAGCGGCGACAGAGTCTCGAACTGCCATCCTTGATCTTCAGGCATGTAAGGCTGCAGCTCCAGCTCTCCCAACTGAGCCAGACGTCCAAGGAAGGCAGTAGGCATGCTACCTACTGCGGAAGGCAGTAGGCGTGCTACCTCCTCTTTACCTTTCTGTCCATTGCCTTTCTCTTGTTCTCCCCTGGCTATGTTCAAACAAATAGCCTCAGCGATATTCCCTTCTTGCCTGCTTGGACGTTTGGCTGGAAAAGAAGGAGGTGGAGGCAGAGTGATCCTGGTTTGACTGCTGGTAGAAGCAGAGCTCTCAGAACAGCATTGTAGCGGCACCCGGTCACTTTTTTCTTCAGCACCACCGCCACATTACTCAAAGCAGCGGCATTGAAGGAAGGGGGTGGTAGCCATCTCCACAATCATCCTCGTGCTCATTGAAACACTAGCTAAAGTGGCTGGATGGGCAGCAGTCTGGATGGGGGGGGCAGCGGAAAACATGCAGGGAGTGGGGCACAAGTTTGCTGCCTCTTCCAGTCTGCCACTCAAAGCGACGCGTCCGTCAGCCTGAAGGCTGGGACATTTATTGAATGAACAAACTGTTTGGTTTAGAATTGCCTGCCTGTTTAAACCGCCTTGAATTAAAGTCAAAGGAGAAATCCAATGACCAAGAAAGGCAGTATATAAACACTGGAATTATTGTTCAAAGAAATAGGAAGAAATCCTCTTCCTGCAAGAACTTTACGAGACAGCAGATCTGCTACCCTGAATCAGATCCCCACAAAGAGATTCTGCATTCTAAGATGCCTTTAGCCAGCTCATATTTGCTATTAGTTTGGAGAAGAGCAAGTTCATTTCACTTCTAATTTAGACACTGATGGCAGAAGATGCAGAAAATAAATCTTTCCCATTAAGCCAAAGCGCATTTCTTAGAGCCGAGCGATCTTGGGAAGCTTCTTAGTGTGGAAGTTCAATCGCCAATGTTTACAAAAGTTTTTGCAAGATGGCCAAGTTTAAAGCGAGGGTTTTAATTAGGTGAAAGAAACCGTTTTTCAGCTGAATATCAGCTCCTAGCAGAGAAATAAAAGAAATGAGGGTGAAAACATTGGCACTACAGTAATAATTTTTGAAACCCTTGTCAGTTTAAGAAATCCCACAGTGGCCCGAATAAATGTGAACCGTTTGCGAGAGACTCTGCATTTTATTGTCTCTGACACAGAGCAAATGGAATACTTGTCATTAAGGGTGGGTAGTTTGTATCGGCCTGGTGTTTCTTGCAATAATTCTGGAACAGGTTTACTCGAGGGGAAATGACATGGTTTATCTAAGTCGTTCTAAATTGAAATGACGCCCAACTTTGTGCTCTGTGCATCAAGATGGGTCGACTAGCAGTGCGACTTCATTTCAGTAGGAAGGATTTGGGAATAGGACCAGGACACTTCACATAGCAGGTATACGAAGGGGACCACTCATCTTTCCTGCAGTATGGGGTACAAAGCAGACCGACATAGAAAGAGGCATTTTCTTTACATAAGCAAGACTCTCCTTATATGGCACAGGAGCTATAATTCATTGTCTTTTAATAAATGCTAGCTAGAGGTAAGGAAAGGATAAAGGCCCACTCGCCATAGCAAAAGTAGTCAGACTTTAGGCTTCCAGGAGCTCATTAGTTTTTGCTGGAGCTCTTAGTGCAAAATTGTGTCTTGGGGAGGTGAGGGTGTTGTAAAATGCTGGCTTGGAAAGGTGAAGCCAGTTGCAAAATATTGGCTTATTATCCTATAATTTGCAAGTTTTGGTTGTTGCTACACACATACATATTCACACACTTTGTATAATATTTCATACATCCTCAAAAGGAGGCTGAGCCAAGATTTGAAACTGGGTTCCTGAACATAAGAACATAAGAAGAGCCCTGCTGGATCAGGCCAAAGGCCCATCTAGTCCAGCTTCCTGTATCACACAGTAGCCCCACCAGATTCCTGGAGCACATATGACAACAAGATACCTGTGTCCAGTCGCCACTCCCTTGCACCTGGCACAGAGAAAACCTACTCCTACAACCAGGAGGTTGCTTTTCCCCATCATAGTTTGTAAGCTGTGATGGACTTTTCCTCCATAAATCTGTCCAATCCCCTTTTAAAGGCATCCAGGCCAAGTGTCATCACCACATCCTGTGGCAAGGAGTTCTACAGATGAATTACACACTGGGTAAATTACCGTATTTCTTCGAGTCTAAGGCACCATCAATTCTAAGGCGCACCTTAATTTCAGGAACACCAGCAGAAAAAAAACAAACACCATCGATTGCAAGACGCACCTCCTTCCTTCAATTTCTCTGCTCAGCACCAACTCTCCCTAGCTTACCTGCCGCTCCATTTCGCTGATCTGATTATTACCGCGCCATTTTACCCTCTCTGCTCAGCGGCGAGCTCTCTCTTCCTGAACATGAGAGCTTGCCCCAGCATGCCCCGTGTGCTGCAGCTGATGATCACCTCGCTACCTTTGAGCAGTGCCTTTGCAGTCCACCAGAAAATTCAATTTCTTTACTTATCTGGGCTTTGGGGGGCTTTCACCGTTTTTCACCGAACTGAAGATCGGAGAGGCCTGCAGAGGGTCGCACAGGCCTCCCTGAAGCTCCCCCAAGCCCCTGTAAGTAAGAAGATGGCATTTTGGGGGGCTTTTTTGAGACCTTCGATTCTAAGACGCACCCCATTTTTTTGAAATGCTTAATTGGGAAAAAACATGCGTCTTAGAATAGAAGAAATACAGTAATATTTTCTTTTGTCTGTTTTTAATACTCCCTCCACTCAATTTTAGTGGATGTCCCCTAGTTCTAGTGTTGTGTGACAGGGAAAAGAACTTCTCTCTATGCACTCTCTCCATCCCATGTATAATTTTATACGTCTCAATCATGTCCCCCCTCAGGCGCCTTTTTTCCAGACTGAAAAGCCCCAAACGCTGTAGCCTTTCCTCATAAGGGAGGTGCTCCAGCCCACGAATCATTCTGGTCGCTCTTCTCTGCACCTTTTCCAGTTCCACTATATCCTTTTTGAGATGTGGCGACCAGAACTGGACGCAATACTCCAGATGCGGCCTTACCATCCATTTGTACAACGGCATAATAATATTGGCCGTTTTATTCTCAATCCCTTTTTTTATGATCCTGAGCATGGAATTGGCCTTCTTCACAGCCGCCGCACACTGGGTCAACACTTTCATCGACCTGTCCACCAGCACCCCAAGATCTCTCTCCTGATCCATTGGGCCAGTCACTATCTCTCAGCCCCACCTACCTCACAGGGTTGTTGTGAGGACAAAAAGAGGGGAGGAAATATGTACACCACTCTGAGCTCCTTGGAGGAAGGGCGGTATAAAAATGTGAAAAATAAAATAAATAAATAAAATATATCTTTTGAAAAGGCAACACAGGCAGGGGAAGGAGGCAGAGGAAAGCCATAGAGACTAGAGTGGTGGGCTAGACCACCTGCCCATGCTAGTCTTTACTGCTTTCCTCCATTTCTGTCTTCTGTCCTGCAACCAGCCTCTGTCTTTTCAAAAGGCAAGGAAGCAGGACAGAGAGCTGAGACGGAGGGGAAGCTGGAGCACTGCCCTTGGCGACACCACAAACTTCAGGTTTTTTTTACGATGGACACTGGTGTCTGTATACGGATATGATTAGGGTGCCCATATCCATAAGGGACAGGGTGCCTATGCCTTTAACTATTGTAAGAAGAGGGAATTTGGGCAGGTGTAGCTTGTTGCTGAGCGCCGAAGAATAGATGCTTTCGAACTGTGGTGCTGGAGAAGACTCCTGAGAGTCCCTTGGACTGCTAGGAGATCAAATCAGTCAATCCTAAATGAAATCAACCCTGACTGTTCCCTGGAAGGACAGGTACTGAGGCTGAAACTCAAATATTTTGGTCACCTAATGCGAAGAGAGGACTCTCTGGAGAAGACTCTGATGCTGGGAAAGATTGAAGGCAAAAGGAGAAGGGGAAGGCAAAGGATGAGATGGTTAGACAGCATCACCGATGCAACGAACATGAAAATGAGCGAACTCAGGAAGATAGTGGAGGACAGGAAGGCCTGGCGGGATATGGTTCATGGGATTACGAAGGGTCGGACATGACTTAACGACTGAACAACAACAAATTACTATCTACTAGCTAAAAAGTAGATTTGCCTACATCAACAATGCATTGGAAATTCTGCTTCTCGCACAACACCAGAACCAGGGGACATGCACTACAACTGAGTGGAGGGAGAGTTAGAACGGACAAAAGAAAATATTTCTTTACCCAGCGTGTAATTGGTTTGTGGAACTCCTTGCCACAGGAGGTGGTGATGGCACCTGGCCTAGATGCCTTTAAAAGGGTTTGGACAGATTTATGGAGGAAAATTCCATCACAGCTTACAAGCCATGATGGGGATAAGCAACCTCCTGGTTGTAGGAGTAGATTTTCTTTGTGCCAGGTGCAAGGGAGTGGCGACAGGATACAGGTATCTTGTTGTCTTGTGCTCCCTGAGGCATCTGGTGGGGCCACTGTGTGATACAGGAAGCTGGACTAGATGGGCCTTTGGCCTGATCCAGCAAGGCTGTTCTTATGTACCTGCCACGTGTCCATTGTTCACCCTTTGAACACCTGAAAAGGCTGTAGGGCTTGATGGATTACTATTTATGCAGGTCTCTTTATGGGTGGGATGTTGGGAAAGACTGAAGGCAAAAGGAGAAGGGGAAGGCCAAGGATGAGATGTTTAGACAGCATCACCGATGCAACGAACATGAAAATGAGCGAACTCAGGAAGATAGTGGAGGACAGGAAGGCCTGGCGGGATATGGTTCATGGGATCACGAAGGGTCGGACACGACTTAACGACTGAACAACAACAACAACAACAAGCTTGTTGCACCCTTCCAGGATGAGCTGTACCTGCCCACATTCCAATTGGTAAAGGTATAGGCACCCTGTCCCTTTTTGGATATGGGCACCCTAGATATGATGCCAGCTGCTGGCCTTGGGGAGCATGTGAGCATAGTCCGTAACTCATGAAAACTGACACGCAGCCATGGGAAGCAGTAGGTACATCGGTTTCAGGGGAGGAGACCTGCCAGGAGGAGACCTGCTCTTCCTCCCCATGTTCATTTAACACAGGAAAATTACATAAATAGAAGGCATCCTAACAGGTATGCACTCCATTACATGTGAACAGTTGCCCACGCTTAGAGATCAACCATCATCTGTACACTGTAGTATACAGATTGTATACATGTACAAAGTAATGTGTGAATCGGGCTATGTACATGAACAGATTTATTGTAGCATATGCTTTCAGGGCTGAGAGCCCACATCTCCAAATGTTGTGATGAAGTGGGCTGTATGCCACAACAAATCTGTTAGTTGTTAGGATGGAACAAGACTGTTTTTGCTGTAACACATCTACCCCTCTAAAATATGCAGACTGTAAACTACCAAGCACATTTAAAAGTTCTGTATAGAAAGGACTAAATAGTAACCGCCAACAAAAATGTTCATACACTTCAACAGCGCCTGTTGAAAAAAGAACAGTAGCTATTTTCACACTGTGTATATTATTTGCTCATGCAGACTAAATATACTAGAACTTATCTGCCAGATATTACTTATTTCGCTAGAACAATGCAATCCCTATTTCTTGTGGGCTGTACCTAATAATTTGGATGGTGTGTACTGAATTTTGAAAATTATACACTTCCACTCTATTGTCTGTAAGATGGCACATGGGAATATTACAGCAGGAAAGAAGTCAGAGCTCTTTCCCTATTTATATCTAGCTATCGGAAAGTAAAAACTCTCCACCACTCAGTGCTTTCAGGTCTCAAACTCAAGATCATAGTCAACAGGGGAGACCTAATGGGAGTATGTCAACAGACCTCATCAGAATATAACAAAGGAGGGAGTGAGGAAACTAAGGCCTATCAGCCCAATCCTGTGTAACTCTTGCACCGGTGTAACAGTAGATCCCCCAGTGTAAGAGCACAGTAGATCCCCCGGTGTAAGAGTATGAACGCAGGACGGACATTGGACGCTGTGCAGGTGCAGTTCGGATGCAGGACGGACGCCACACTGGCACAACTCTGCCAGTGCAGGGTGCATTCCGGGGGTGGACCATGGGCTCATAGGGGTGGATCTTGGTGGCAGTGGTGTCCACGAGATCCAGAGCCTCTGTCCCGGGTCTGACATGCCCCCTGGGACCTAATGGATTTAAGTCAGCAAAATAGCTATTATTATAGCAAAATAATTTTCTTTACTTACCTCTCCCTGTCTGCCTGTGCCGGTGCATAGCATGCAATGCATGCTGCGTCGGCAGTGCTACACACTGCAGGCGGGCCCTGATTAGGATTGGGCTGTTTGTCCCATAAAAGTCAATCACTATTATAGATTAAGCCTTGGCTAGATATCACCATGCCAAAAAAAGTTCGTATAGTCAGGGCGAGGGTGTTCCCAGTAGCAATGTATGGTTGCGAGAGTTGGACCATAAGGAAAGCTGAGCGCCGAAAAATAGATGCTTTCGAACTGTGGTGCTGGAGAAGACTCCTGGGAGTCCCTTGGACTGCTAGGAGATCAACAGCCCATTCCAACCCAACTCTTCTCCAAGTCAGGCATAAGTGTGGCCTAAGTGCAGCCTAGGTTAGGCAGAAGTTATGTCTGAGTTAGGTCAGAGGTATGCCTGAGTTAGGCAGGCTGCAGTTTCTGTGGCCTAGCACCACCCCAGGATCCAGGCAACACTTACCTCCCAGGCAGGCAGGCTCTCCAGGCTCGGTGTCTGGCTCAGGCATGTGCAGGCCTGTGTGTCTGCACGTGTCAGCGTCCATCCATGGCAGCTGCTGCAGTGTCTGTCTCAGCCTGGTCGCAAAGGGGCTGACTGCAGGCAGGGGGGTTGCACCAGTCATGTGGTGGACACAGGGCAGGTGACAGGTGAGCGAGGTGCCCGAGCCAGCTGCCACAGGGCACCCTGTACATCAGCCACCTGCTGCAGGGGAGAGTGGCCGTCCCCCCTCCTGCAGAAGGCGATGCCACCCCCATGCAATGTTGAGGCTGCACGTGGGAGTCATGGGGGGAGCGGGGGAGGGAAGGGAAGGAGGGGGGTGGGAACGTCACACACAAGGGGGGGCTCATGATGTCTGGAACTGCCTCTGACATGCCCGTGCGCTGCCTGAAGCCCTGGACCTCCAGGGCCGGGGCAATGCCCACAAAGAAGGCATCCCGGCGTGCGTTCTGCTCTGTGCCCCGGCCAAGACCGAGAGATGCCTTGGGCTTGTCTGCTGCGAGCGTGAAGGGCTCACGCAGCTCATCATGCCCCCAGATGGGGCGACGACAGCGCCTCTCGGCAGGCGCTCTGGCAGGGTGGGGGGTGGCCAGCAGCCATCATCAGGGAGTGGGAGGGGAGGCAGACACACAGGCAGGCAGGCAGTGGGTGCTGGGGAGGGGCACGGGTGGGTCAGAGACAGACAGACAGACAGACAGACAGACAGACAGACAACAAGGCTGGTGGGAGAGAGATTCCGAGAGAGGGGTCTGCAGAGACCAATAGGGACACAGGGGTTGCTCCGCAGATGAAGGCAATGCAGAAACAGGCACCTCTTATGCAGACAGACTGTGGGCGGAAGCGGCTGCATTAGGGGCGGACCTTTGACGGAAGCGGCTGCATTAGGGGCGGACCTTTGACGGAAACGACTGCATTATGGGCGGACCTTCGACGGAAGCGGCTGCATTACGGGCGGACACCCTGGCTGGCGAGATCCCCGGTTGCTGAGCGGCCACTACACAGATGCAGCGGCCACAAGCGGCCCCGCTATGGGCTCCGTGGCACCTGTCACTGTTTGCCTGCCTAAGAGGCCCCCCCCAACGTCCCCTCCCCTCTGTCCCATGGGGTCTGGCAGCCTCCCTGCTGTGTTCTCCCTGCTGTGATTCATGCAGGGGCTTCAGTGCTGGGGGCTGTCTGTGTGTGGAGGGCAATGCTTGTGTAACATTGGGCACATATGTTTGAAGGAGGCTCTGCCCGAGGGGCATCTTTATTGTTCTGGAACGTTAGCAGAGATGGCCAGGCGAGGCTGCCAGGGGTAGTCACAGCAGCCAATCTGAAAGCAGCAGCAGCAGCAGCAGCACACATGCCCCATGGACCTGGAGAGGCAGGCTCTCCCCCTGTGGAACCACAGCCTGCTCCATAGAAAGGGGAGGGACAGCAAGTAGACAGCCAGGGAGGTGGAGCAGCAGCAGCGCCAGCAGCTGAGGAGGGTTGCAGGGCTGGCTCTCTGACCTCTGGCAGCAGCGAGGCAGAGGCCCGTGGGGCAACCAGACTGCGGGCCCAGGGGTGCTCCCAGGAAGGTAGGTGGTAGTGGACGTTCCTGGGGAGACAAAAAAACAAGGGGGTGTTACATGGCAGCTGGTGTGTGGTAGCAATCGCCAGTGAAGACAAGCCAGTGTGTCGGTTGCAAAAGCCTGCAGGGAGAGAAATAACACAGCTGATAGGTGTGACACACATAGCATGGTCTGAGCTGCTTACCCGGGTGTAAGGCGAGCATGATCCTGTAAGGGAAAAGGGTCAAAGAGAGAGAAGACAACACATATATTGGGTCACAACCAAGGCAATCCTAGCAATACTGACCTGTCAGTTGACCCTGTGGAGAAACAGGGGGGGAACAGCTGGTGTCTACAGACGGTTAACAGCACCACCACACTCGTGGTGTTGTATGCTCACATGACAACAGGCGGCAATCCGACACAATAGTGGTAAAGCGGCATGTATCCTATATATCATAGCAGGCATTGCAGGCAGGCATCTGACTACTCATTGGTAAAGAGGCATTTCAGAGAAGGCATTGCAGGCAGACATGAGAGGGCACATTGGTAAAGAGGCATATCATGGCAGGCTATGCAGGCAGCTATGAGACAACACATTGGTAAAGAGGCATATCATGGCAGGCTATGCAGGCAGCTATGAGACAAGACATTGGTAAAGAGGCATATCATGGCAGGCTATGCAGGCAGCTATGAGACAAGACATTGGTAAAGCAGCATATCATGGCAGGCTATGCAGGCAGCTATGAGACAAGACATTGGTATAGAGGCATGTATCCTACCTATATTTCTATATGCAAAGAGGCAGATGTCAGAGCACATGTCAGCACAAACCCTACTCTTACCTGCTCTTACCTGCTGGTGTTGTTGCCTGTGTGTGTGTGGGGGGGAGAGGCTGGGAGAAAGACATGGGTTAGCAAATGGTAGCATGGAGACAGCTGCCCAGGCACAGCTGTAAACAGTTTGGCCAAAGCCAGAACAGCCCTCTCTGCCCTTGAGGGGGGGAGAGAGGAGAAGAGAAGTGGGGTGTTTGTGAATTTTGCCCTCCACTGACAAAGTCCCACTTTGTGGCTGTGGGGGACGGAACCCCATGCCACGTGCTCAGAGAGAGAGAGAGACAGGGGGCCTGGGGCTGGGCTTTTGTGGGAAAGAGGCTGGGTGGAGCTGGGTGCTGATAGGCTCCCTATCTTAGGCATAACTCTGTCCGTTTCCAGACCTAGCAGGCCCAACTCCGTCCTAACTCTGACCTAACTCAGGAGTAGGGTGTTAGAAATTTTCAGGAGAGGGCTGGCTTGGGTAAGGTAAAATGGCTCCTATGGGTCTCCTCGAATTTGGGTCCACCTTTTTGGTCGACCTAAAATTTGCGTCAGCATTTGTGTTAGAGGGGGCGTGTCTGTGCTTGCCAGGGTCTGGAATCCAACGTTAATTAGTTGCCGCCCCCGTTACACCCATGGTCCGCCCATGGTCCGCCCACTTTTAGGTCAGCTTTAGGTCTGACTTGTGCTGCTTAGCCCTTGGGTTGGAATGGGCTGTTCTTAGTGCTTCGGTCGTAACTTCGACCTAACTTTGACCTAACTTCGCCCTAAATGGTTGTGTTCCAGACCTAAAGTCGCCCTAAACGACTTAGGCTGACTTTAGGTCTGACTTGGGCTGCTTAGCCCTTGGGTTGGAATGGGCTGCAAATCAGTCAATCCTAAATGAAATCAACCCTGACTGTTCCCTGGAAGGACAGGTACTGAGGCTGAAACTCAAATATTTTGGCCACCTAATGCGAAGAGAGGACTCTCTGGAGAAGACTCTGATGCTGAGAAAGATTGAAGGCAAAAGGAGAAGGGGAAGGCAAAGGATGAGATGGTTAGACAGCATCACTGATGCAACGAACATGAACATGAGCGAACTCAGGAAGATAGTGGAGGACAGGAAGGCCTGGCGGGATATGGTTCATGGGATCACGAAGGGTCGGACACGACTTAGCGACTGAACAACAACAACAAACTGGAAGATGCTAAGTGGCATTATTCATTTCTCCACCCTGTTCCACATCATGGGAGACCCCTGGTGGGGGCTGGAAAAACACACAGCATTGTGATGTCAGGACACAGATGTCCGAGAGATGTTGCTGCCAAGGGGGCAGGGGAATGACAGATATGGTTGCTGTTTTCAGCAGTAGACGCACATTTCATTTATCATGCAGTTTGGCCCTCATGCAATTGTTGAAAGCAAAATTCATCCATTATTTCAAGAAGATGAAGTTACCTTTCCATACAATGTGACAGGAGTTAAAAACCACACAGATAAATACACAAAAGGGAACAACAAGACTAGCCACTTCCCATAATAAGAGCTTTTATTGAAACAGGAGCTAATGGCTTGGCAGTGCTTATCTCTTGTAACAACCCGCAAATTAATGTGCTTGTTTAACTCAAATGGCACAGTGTAAGCTATCCTGAATGTGTACACTCAGCTATTGTGCCTTCCCTTGGAGAGCATTTTGTTTTTAGAATCTGCACTCTTAATGGTAGTGCGAGAAGATACACAGAGGTTCTCAGTAGGGATGCTGCAGATATGTAGGACTGCGCCGGAGTAGCACCCTGCACTGCTGGCGGAGTCGGAGCTCTGACGTCATCATGGGGAGTACAACCACAAAGGCTGCAGTGCAGGAATGGAGCAGGGAACAGACCTCCCCTCCCACCACGGGGTGTGGAGGTGGGATGGGTGCTCCTCCCAAAGGGGATGGCGTGCAGTGACTGGTCAGATACTCCCATCTTTTGTCTCAGAAAATTATCCATTTTCCCCCAGTTTAGAGTGGGGGTGGGAGAAACCGGATCATTTCCATGTTAGTCAAACTTCTCCTCCTCACCGTGAATTGTCTCAAAATCAAGCACCTTACTTCATTCATCCAACAAAAAAAAACAGCTCTTAAAATCTGCTATTTGGCAGTCGGGCTTAGACCTGGAAGATCCAGGTTCAAATCCCCGCTCAGCCACGAAGCTTCCTGGGTAATCTTGGGCTAGTCACTATCTCTCAGCCCCACCTACCTCACAGGGTTGTTGTGAGGACAAAAAAAAGGAGGGGAGGAAATATGTACACCACTCTGAGCTCCTTGGACGAAGGGCGGTATAAAAATGTGAAAAATAAATAAATAAATAAATAAATAAATAAATAAATAATGTTGGGATTTCAATTTGCAATTATAACATGTGTTTGTACTGAATTGCAAGTTGAAATGATGACAAAATGACAGTGGCATGACCAAGCAACAAAATCACATGGGATGGAGAGGGAACTCATGGGAAATGTACCCACCAAGGCTGCTGGATCCCAAAGAGACAGAGGAGCGTCCTACAGAAGCACAAAATCCCTTCCCTTGTGCAAGGTGATCCTATTATTCCAATGTTCCCAGCACAGCCAGGGATAGGGCTCTAGTAATGGATAAGTAAGCAGCAGCCACATTTCTTGGGTAGCCAGTCCTGGATCTGTTGTATTGATTCTTCTCTATTGGACAGTCATACAATGCAATCCCTGGTTCTGGTGTTGTGCGAGAGGGAGACGAATTTCCCTCTATCCACTCTCTCCATCCCATGCATAATTTTATACGTCTCAATCATGCCCCCCTCAGGCGACTTTTTTCTAGACTGAAAAGCCCCAAACGCTGTAGCCTTTCCTCATAAGGAAGGTGCTCCAGCCCACGAATCATTCTGGTCGCTCTTTTCTGCACCTTTTCCAATTCAACTATATCCTTTTTGAGGTGTGGTGACCAGAACTGAACGCAATACTCCAGATGTGGCCTTACCATTGATTTGTACAAAGGCATAATGATATTGGCCATTTTATTCTCAATCCCTTTTTTAATGATCCCAAGCATGGAATTGGCCTTCTTCACAGCCGCCACACACTGGGTCGACACTTTCATCGACCTGTCCTCCAGTACCCCAAGATCTCTCTCTTGATCCATCACAGACAACTCAGAACCCATTAGCGTATATGTGAAATTTTGGTTTCTTGCCCCAATGTGCATCACTTTGCACTTACTTACATTGAAGCGCATCTGCCATTTTGCTGCCCATTCTCCCAGCTTGGAGAGATCCTTCTGGAGCGCTTCACAATCCCTGCTGGTCTTCACCACCCGGAAAAGTTTAGTGTCATCCGCAACTTTGCCACCTCGCTGCTTATTTCTTTCTTTCTTTCTTTCTTTCTTTCTTTCTTTCTTTCTTTAAAAAAATTATATCTCGCCTTATCCTATGCCGAGGCAAATGCCCAGGGCGGCTTACAACAAAAATTAAAAAAGATAATAAGTTTAAACAATACATACTTAATTTAAAAACAACAAAATCCACTGGGGGGGGCGACAATATGGAGCACAAAAGCAGCATGGCAGAGCATCTTGAGACACAGGACTACAACCCATCACCCAAACGCTAGATGAAACAAAAACGTTTTGATCCCTCGCCGAAAAGACATGAGGGAGGGGTTTTTCCCCAACTCCAGGTCATTTATGAATAAGTTGAAAAGCACCGGTCCCAAGACCGATCCTTGGGGCACACCGCTTTTCACCTCTCGCCATTGTGAAAATTGCCCATTGACTCCCACTCGCTGTTTCCTGGTCTTCAACCAGTTCCTAATCCACAAGAGGACCTGCCCTCTTATTCCCTGACCGTGGAGTTTTCTCAGGAGCCTTTCATGAGGGACCGTGTCAAACGCCTTCTGAAAATCCAGATATATAATATCCATGGCACGTATGTTACACCATAACTGGCAAAGCACGCTGAGTAAATTAGTAGGGATATCAGCACGTAAGAGGATCAACTTATCTCAAATATTAGCAAGAGTCTACAAACCTACACTTATATTTCCAATCTTCTCAGCAAAATCTGCCATTAACAAGTAGTTTATAAGGTGCCAGAGGTCTTAACCCAGAGGCTATGACAGCAGGGCTCAAGCACTTTGTTCCCGTCACCACCATGGCAGGTTCTTAGTGGTGACCCCTGCTGGCCTGGGCTCAGATCTGCAGCACCACTACTACAGAGTGGTACTACAGCTTCCAACCTGGCAAGAGTTCAGGTGACATAAGAAACCAAAAGGGTCCCATCTGGTGTTACAAAGCTGTTGACGCCAACCTGGCTCAGTCTGATGAGTGGGCTGAGCTGCTTTGTTAGGGTTCAGGGAGATCCACCCGTAACAGCTTCTCTGCCATCTGCTGGCCTCTCTAGACCTCCTGTCTTTCCGTACAGACAGTGTCCTTAACCATATTGTAGCTTCTTGCTCAGTACAAGATAGAGCAAGTAAGACATGGCAGATTTTAGGGATTGCAATTGAAGGCAAAATGTAAACTGGTTAATTTGGACCTGCCAGTATACAAATAGACCACTGTATTTTCCTGGATGGCTTTTGGTTGGTAATAATAAGGAACCTCTCATTAGCTTGCCCAGATGGCTCTTGCAGCCAAATGATATTGAATAGGAATGGAACGAAACCATAGGGAAGTGGTAATATATTCTAAGGAAAATAGACTTGTGGCAAGCCAGGTGGAGAGAAGAACGTCTCTTGTATTTTGGTTGGCTGAAAGCTAGAGATGTTTCTCTAATGTGTGCTGATGATCAGTGTTTATTAGAATGGTGCAATTATAGCACAAGAGCTCAGAAAGCAGGGGACACCAACCTGCAGGATAGGCCCTTATGCCAGTGTGCACAGCCAGGTAGCTGCGCTTCTCAAGCTCCAGCATTTGGAACTTGGGCTCCTTTCCATGCTTCTGGGGTACTCCAGCTGAGCACTGTGCACCTGTTCCACAGCTTTGTGTGCAGCGAGCTATGCAAGGAGCCATAGCTATACAATCTGCTGTTGAATTGAAGTGTCGGTGGATTGGGGTAGTAATTCTGCACTGGCGTTGGAAGAGAAATAGAGCAGAATATATCCATAAGCTATGGCCAAAGAAACGTAAGAAGTCTCTTTCTCCCTTCTTCCCAAGTAACATTGGAATGGTGGGGCACTTGCTCAGCAGATATATTTGCTCATCAGTCATGATGGGCTTTGAAATGGGGATGAGCACCACACCCTAGAGTCGGACACGACTGGACTTAATTGTCAGGGATCACCTTTACCTTTACCATGATGGGCAAAGACCCTCAAACTGGATCTGGAAAGAGGTCCCCAATTGTTTTAGCTTGCAGTAGAACAATCTCAGTTCACGAGTTCCTCTAGTCTTAAAAATTCCTCTTTGAGATGTTCGCTTAGCTCCGTTTGACCAGTAATTGGTGTCTAGGATTTTGATTACATTAGACTATAGGTAAAAAGCATTCTCTGCACATGGGCAAGTCCTCAGTTTATATTTCAAACTATAGAGGAAGTGTTGAGAGGAAGTGTTCACTTCATACTGCATCTGAACATCCCAGACTAGGCATCTGTGTGTATTACAAATGAGTTGGAAACACAAACTTAATTTCATGCAACACCACAAATGTGTGAATTGGCCAAGTTCAGCCCAAGGAGAAATGGTGCATGCAGTCAAAATTCTGCCCGTCATCATGGCTGCTGCCGTGCATATATGTGCACATGCATGCCCTGCTATCCCCTCCCACCTGGGCGATCAGCTGTCTCTCTCCACCCACATACCTCCTCTGCTTCAGTTTAGAGGAAATGGTGGGAGAGGAGGCAGAGGTGGAGGCAGAGGTCCATTAGGGAACAGAATTGCTGCTGCCACTACCCCCACCCCGGAGATACAGCCCCTCTTCGATTAAGTAAACAGATATTAAAAGGTAAAGGTGACCCCTGACAATTAAGTCCAGTTGTGTCCAACTCTAGGGTGTGCTGCTCATCCCCATTTCAAAGCCGAAGAGCCAGTGTTGTCCGAAGATGCCTCCGTGGTCATGTGGCCGGCCCGGCATGACTCTCCTTGCCACAGCGTGTAGCATGCAGCTGGAACACGGAGTGCTGTTTACCTTCCCGCAAGTGGTACCTATTTATCTACTCACATTAACATGCTTTGGAACTGCTAGGTTGGCAGGAGCTGGCCAAGCAACGAGAGCTCACCCCATCGCGGATTCGAACTGCCGACCTTTCGATCAACAGCTCATGGTTCAGCGGTTTAACCCACTGCGCCACCCACTGGCGTCAAAACAGATATTACAAATGCTATATATTGCTATTACTTTCTCACCATGAGGAAACTGGACCTGCCGAGTCTCGAACCTGGAATTTCCTATTACTTGGCAAGGTGGGGAGCCAAGAGCCAATTGACCTTGACATGAGGGTGAAAACAAAGTGTCCTTGGAGCAGAGGTGGAAAAATAATACCTTCCTGCTTGCGGACCTACAGCAGTCATATTTGCCATTGTCTTGGCCAACGTATGAAGTTTACTGTTTCCCAATCATATTGAACTTTAGATGTCTTATGACAGTTGCTTCAATGCACTTTTCCCATTTTAACGATTATTTTGGAGACTTCCTTTTAAACAGCTGGGCAGCCATCCATGGTTATCACCTCCCACGAACCTGGAATTATCGGCACATTGCACGAACCTGGAATTATCGGCACATTGCAAGTGATGAAAAGTTTGTTTTTTCCAATATTTTTCAGCTATTAAAAAAATCAAATACAGTAATGAGAAACGAAGGACACTAAATATAATCCATTTTTGGTAAAGAACTGTAGATCGCTTTTTTTTTTTTTAAATGAACTTGCCACAGGAGTATTGTCCTCCTGGCACTAAATTCTAATTTAAAATTGCCATAGAAATACAGTTCCAGATTGCTTCCCCAGTGGAGTGGAACTCTATCTAGTCCTATGAGATCATAGAATTATATAATAAATGAAACCCACTTCCTTTTAAAATTAATGGTAATAATAGCACACGCACGTGCACACACACACACACACACACACACACACACACACACACACACACACTTTTCATGGTTGTGGGTTGCAGTTTGTATTATACTGTTGTAAGCACCCAAGGGTGCAAGTGATTTCAGCTCGTTTGATTCGGTGAGCAAGCACCTGTCTCCGTGGATGGAGAGGGTACCCAAAAAAGGAGAGAGAGAGAGAAAGAGGAAGAGATCCGCGGTTTGCGGAGGCGCCAAAAATAGAGCTCAAAATAGACCAGCGCTGGGTAAAAGAAAGATCTTTACTTAGCTAGCCAAGGACACAGAATGCAGTGCACAAAGTGTAATATACAAAATCATTACAAAAGCTTATATACATTTCATTATTTCATATAGAATCATGGAGTTCATTGTTTAGAAGATACATAAGAAAGAAGCACCAATACAAAGCAGGATCCAGAAAGTTACAAGTTGATACAGCCAATCAGGTGTTGGATTGAAACTTTGCACCAATGAGAACAGCAGCAGCATGTGTGAAACTTTGAACCAATAAAAGATGAACTTTATTAAGAGAACCAATGAAAAGTGTGATGCTTTTTGTGACTGGGAACCAATGGGGTAATGGGTGGGGGTACTGGGTGGCAGAGGTAATAGGATTAGACCCCCACTTCAGGTGAAGTGAGGTTTTCCGGAGGTTTATGAATGGGTCCTTTTGAGAAGCCTGCTTGACACAAAAGGCAGTGTTTCCAGTTAGATAGCCCGGGGGTGCCAAACAATAGGTCCCTGCCCCATGGCACCATGTATCCCAAGGTATACAGTTGAGGACATTTGAATTATTGTAACCAAGTAAGGTAACTATCAGTATCAGAAGTTCCCTGGATTCCCTGCCCCCAGCTAGCTCCCCAGGTAGAAGGCAGCCATTTGAGAGCAACACAGAATAGGAACAATGAGTCTTAGGTTATGTGTTTTTAAAATGGTCTCTCCTACTCCCTGCAGTACAGATTCTTGGCAGGAGGCACACCCCCGGTGCGCCTACGTTCGACCTCTTGTGTTCTCGCTGGAGGGGGGTAGAGGGCCTCGAACCGCTCTCCTTGTTCCCATACTCCCCGGAACCCCAAGTAGGACGTCCAGCCTCGAACTAGACTCTTTAATGGCTGCAAACCTATTGTACCGCTTCCAGGAGCCTCTCCGTTCAGCGTGAGGCTAGCCCCAGCTAAGCGGGAGGATCGGGACCATTCTGTGTAGGATCCCATCCCTAGAGAGACCCCGATGACCTCCGAGAAGATCCGGACACATAACCCTCAAGGGAACCCCCAAATAACCAATAATTACTTCAGAAACCTCCATTCCTGTGAAATAGATCACTGCGGCTTTAAGAGAGAGAAAGCCGGACTCTGTGCAGAACGGCGAGAGGTGATAGTCGGGTCAGTTAACAAGCGGCACGCTCTGTCTGCTAGTTTTGGCTGAACGCCCAGAAAGGGGATTATAGGCTTAGTGGGTTAAGAGGCTTACAGCCCATTCCAACCCAAGTGCTAAGCAGCCCAAGTCAGACCTAAAGTCAGCCTAAGTCGTTTAGGTCGAAGTTAGGTCTGGAATGCAACCATTTAGGGCGAAGTTAGGTCAAAGTTAGTTCGAAGTTACGACCAACGGACTAAGAACAGCCCATTCCAACCCAAGGGCTAAGCAGCACAAGTCAGACCTAAAGTTGACCTAAAAGTGGGCGGAACATGGGCGGACCGTGGGTGTAACGGGGGCGGCAACCAATTAACGTTGGATTCCAGACCCTGGCAAGCACAGACACGCCCCCTCCAACACAAATGCTGACACAAAATTTAGGTCGACCAAAAAGGTGGACCCAAATTTGAGGAGACCCATAGGAGCCATTTTACCTTACCTAAGCCAGCCCTCTCCTGAAAATTTCTAACACCCTACTCCTGAGTTAGGTCAGAGTTAGGACGGAGTTGGGCCTGCTAGGTCTGGAAACCGACAGAGTTATGCCTAAGATAGGGAGCCTATCAGCACCCAGCCCCACCCAGCCTCATTCCCACAAAAGCCCAGCCCCAGACCTCCAGTCACTCTCTCAGCATGTGGCGTGGGGTTCTGTTCCTCACAGCCACAAAGTGGGACTTTGTCGGTGGAGGGCAAAATTCACAAACACCCCACTTCTCCTCTCTGCCTCCCTCTAGGGCAGAGAGGGCTGTTCTGGCTGTGGCCAACCTGTTTACAGCTGTGCCTGGGCAGCTGCCTCCATGCAAGTGTTTGCTAACCCATGTCTTTCTCCCAGCCCCTCTTCCCCCCCCCACAGGCAACAACACCAGCAGGTAAGAGCAGGGTTTGTGCTGACATGTGGTCTGACTGCTGCCTCTTTGCATTTAGAAATATAGGAAGGATACATGCCTCTTTACCAATGTGTTGTCTCATAGCTGTCTGCATAGCCTGCCATGACATGCCTCTCTACCAATGTGTTGTTGCATAGCTGTCTGCATAGCCTGCCATGATATGCCTCTCTACCAATGTGTTGTCTCATAGCTGCCTGCATAGCCTGCTATGATATGCCTCTTTACCAATGTGTTGTCTCATAGCTGCCTGCTTTGCCTGCTATGATATATAGGATACATGCCTCTTTACCACTGTTGTGTCTGATTGCTGCCTGTAGTCATGTGAGCAGACAATGCCACAAGTGTGGAAATGTAGACACCAGCTGTTCTCCCCCCCCCCCTTTTCTCCACAGGGTCTACTGACAGGTCAGTATTGCTAGGTTTGCCATGATTGTGACCCCCAAGTTGTGTTGTTGTCTCTCTCTTTGACCCTTCCCCTTACAGGATCATGCTCTCCTTACACCCAGGTAAGTAGCTCAGACCATGCTATGTGTGTCACACCTATCAGCTGTGTTTTATTTCTCTCCCTGCAGGCTTTTGCAACCGACACACTGGCTTGCCTTCAATGGTGATCGCTACCACACACCAGCTGACATGTAACTCCCCCTTGTTTTTTGTCTCCCCAGGAACGTCCACTATCGCCTACCTTCCTGGGAGCACCCCTGGGCCTGCAGTCTGGTTGCCCCCCGGTCCTCTGCCTCACTGCTGCCAGAGGTCAGAGAGCCAGCCCTGCAACCCTCCTCAGCTGCCGGCGCTGCTGCTGCTCCACCTCCCTGGCTGTTGTTCTTGCTGCCCCTCCCCTTTCTATGGAGCAGGCTGTGGTTCCACAGGGGAAGAGCCTGCATGTCCAGGTCCATGGGGCAGGTGTGCTGCTGCTGCTTTCTGATTGGCTGCTGTGACTACTCCTGGCAGCCTCGCCTGGCCATCTCTGCTAAAGTTCCAGAACAATAAAGATGCCCCTCGGGCAGAGCCCCAGTGCAACATATGTGCCCAGTGTTTACACAAGCATTGCCCCACACACACACAGACAGCCCCCAGCACTGAAGCCCCTACATGAGTCCCATCGAGGGACTGCCACGGCCTTCCCTGAGAGAACCCAGCAGGGGCGCTGCGAGACCCCCATGGCACAGAGGGGAGGGGGGAGTCAGGGGGGCCTCTCAGGCAGGCAAACAGTGACAGCCAGGGCGTCCGCCCGTAATGCAGGTGCCTCCGTCGAAGGTCCGCCCGTAATGAAGGCGCTTCCGTCGAAGGTCTGCCCGTAATGAAGGCGCCTCCGTCGAAGGTCTGCCCGTAATGCAGGCGCCTCCGTCGAAGGTCCGCCCGTAATGCAGCCACTTCCGCCCAAAGTCTGTCTGCATAAGAGGCGCCTGTTTATGCATCACCTTCATCTGCGGAGCGCCCCCTGTGTCCCTATCGGTCTCTGCAGACCCCTCTCTCGGAATCTCTCTCCCACCAGCCTTGTTGTCTGTCTGTCTGTCTCTGACCCACCCATGCCCCTCCCCATCACCCCCTGTCTGCCTGCCTGTGTGTCTGCCTCTCCTCCCACTCCCTGATGATGGCTGCTGGCCACCCCCCACCCTGCTAGAGCGCCTGCCGTGAGGCGCCATCGTCGCCCCATCTGGGGGTGTGATGAGCTGTGTGAGCCCTTCACGCTCGCAGCAGACAAGCCCAAGGCATCTCTTGGTCTTGGCCGGGGCACAGAGCAGCAGGCACGCCGGGATGCCTTCTTTGTGGGCATTGCCCCGGCCTTGGAGGCCCAGGGCTTCAGGCAACGCACGGGCGAGTCATGTCAGAGGCAGTTCCTGTCCTCATGAGACCCCCCTTGTGTGTGACGTTCCCACCCCCTCCCCTTCCCTTCCCTCCCCCGCTCACCCCCCAGTGCAGCCTCAACGTGGCTTGGGGGTGGCATCGCCTTCTGCAGGAGGGAGGGGACGGCCACTCTCCCCTGCAGCAGGTGGCTGATGCACAGGGTGCCCTGTGGCGGCTGGGCTCAGGCACCTCGCTCACCTGTCACCTGCCCTGCGCCCACCACATGACTGGTGCAACCCCCCCTGCCTGCGGTCAGCCCCTTTGCGACCGGGCTGCGACAGACCCTGTGGCAGCTGCCATGGATGGACGCTGACACATGCAGACAGAGGCCTGCACATGTCCGAGCCAGACACGGAGCCTGGAGAAGAGCCTGCCTGCCTGGGAGGTAAGTGTTGCCTGGATACTGGGGTGGTGCTGGGCCACAGAAACTGCAGCCTGCCTAACTCAGGCATAACTCTGACCTACCTCAGGCATAACTTCTGTCTAACTTAGGCTGCACTTAGGCCACACTTATGCCTGACTTGGAGAGGAGTTGGGTTGGAATGGGCTGTTAAAGGATTAAAAAGGTACAGAGTGAACTTTTGCTGCTGCTGCTTCTCTTAAGGTTCAGGAGGGCTTGTGTCAGGCGCGTGCCGGTGAACTTTTGCCCTCAGCTGGCACGCGCCGGCTGTCAAACTGTGCGCAAAGCAGAAAGGAGCCGAATTTTAAATGCGCTTGGCTTTAAATGGCTGTATCTCCGTGATTCCTTGACGGATTTGGATGGGGTAAAAGGCAGGGGATTCAGGGGAAGGTGGTCGATGAAATAAAAATATTTGGGGAGGGGTCAGATCCTTACATCAATACAACTGGAACTCATTCTCTTGGTTTGCTTGAGGTACATCTAATGGGACCTACAGTAGGTGTTTCAGGGAAAGGAAAAGGGATAGCACCATTCCATTCCTTCTTTGCAAGCCTTATAATCATTACGCAGCCAGAAGCCAATATAGTCTCTGGCAGACAATCAAAGAAGCAGTAGGATTTTAGTGCCTTTCTAACAACCAGCCAAGCTCATTGGTTATGAGTTTCAGATATTTTAACAAGGATGTTTTGGGAATTGGTCAGTGCAACCCAAAGAGAGAATCAATGAGTAGGAGACAATCGGGCCTGCCAAGCATCACCATTTCAGCGGTTCACGTGTGTTACATTTTTATTGCTCCCACCTCCTGAAGAGCTCAAGACTCAAGAGCCTATGGGGACAGCTCAAATGGAGACTGACCTCAACATTGTCACCTCGCCCACACTCAGGGAAGCAGCCAGGGAGAGGGGGCAAGGAGAGGGAGGCACCGTGGTCTGCCCCCTTACCTAGAGCTCTGGCTTGCGGCCTCCTATCCCTGTGCTATTTCTTCTGCTTCTTAAAGCCAAGAATGAATCACTTGATTTTTGTATCACATTTGCTTTATCCACAGTTTCGTTGTGCTACGACGTGATTGGTTTTTAAGATGTCAAAGTTCTTACGGTGGTGCTCTTACCCACCATGCTAGCTGCTCTGAATATTTATAAACAATAGAAAAATAGGATGACTGCATGGAAATAAATAAAAAATAGGCAACGCGTGCATTGGTGAATCTGTGCCCCATCCAACTGGGGGGCTCACATGACTGAATCCTCCGCAGCACACCAAACATTCTCTGCAGATAGACAATGAGCATGTTAGGAAGTAGGGCCCTCTACTTGCCTTTTCTCTGATATTTTAGCATGAAGCCCATTTTATGATAGAACATTCTATTCTGTGAGCTCCCCACCCACCCACCCCTGGCACCCTGAGGTCTTCCCAACCAGACAGAGGTTTACTGTCTCTATTTGTTTGTTCATGCTCCAACTTTCATCTGCCCTACCCAGCCACTGACCAAACAACGCACCCAGGATCTGCCTGCAGACCACTGCCATCCCATCTACGCAACCACCTGATGAACCATCAGGGCCAGATTGCGAGGGGCCCGAGGGGATGGCATTGCAACTTGGATTCCATAGGCCTGCAGAGAACCTAAAACTGATGAGTTACTTGTTACACCTTCAACCTCCCTCTCATATACAACTGGGGTAGTTAAACAGTCTTTGCCAGTGGGAACAATACATCCACTGACCATCCTATTTACGAGTGATGTAGACTCGAGTCTATTGGTTCGGACTCAAGTCGGACTGAAGTTGCGTCAATGACTTGACTCGGACTTGACTTGGCAATTGTAAAAGACTCGACTCGACTCGAGACTTGGAGCCTTTTACGACAAGTCGAATTTTATTCAGGTTTAAACCTGTTTTCCCCATTAAACAGATAGGGACTCGCAACCAAAGACTCAGGACTTGGGGAAAAAGACTTGGGACGAGACTTGAGACTTGGAGTCAGAGACTTGATCCACATCCCTGCTATTTACGTAGGGGAAGAGCATGGGCAAACATGTCCCCTCCAACTGGCGTATCGTCCCACAGTTGACCCACCCGTCAAGATCCAAATGAAATCCTATTTGAGGGGAGGGTCAGATGGACTGCCCCCCCCCGAGTGCAATTAGGTGGCAGTGTGGGACAGTGTGCTGGGGAAAATGTGCATGATTACATTCCTCCTGCACTGAAAGAGGACGTGCTGGTGGATATCTTGTCCAAACTGGCCTGGAAATTCTATTCCATGTTATACTTCAGAGATCTGATTCTAATTTGTGTTTGGGGTATGGCTGCCACAAACAACAATTTGTAATTCATCTGTGGAACTCCTTGCCACAGGATGTGGTGATGGCACCTGGCCTAGATGCCTTTAAAAGGGGTTTGGACAGATTCATGGAGGAAAAGACCATCACAGGTTACAAGCCATAAGCAACCTCCTGCTTTTAGAAGTGGGTTTTCTCTGTGCCAGGTGCAAGGGAGTGTCAACGGTAAACAGGTTATCTTGTTGTCTTGTGCTCCCTGAGGCATCTGGTGGGGCCACTGTGTGATACAGGAAGCTGGACTAGATGGGCTTTTGGCCTGATCCAGCAGGGCTCTTCTTATGTTCTTATGTTAACAAGAGTTTCCTTGTGGTGGGGGTTGTGTGGCTAAGATTCCTTCAAGAGCTGGCCTGAAAGGAAACCAGAGAGCTGCCCGCTGCCTTCTCCGCATGGAATGGCTCTGATGGTGAGGGGGCAGGGCCGCCTCGTGTCGGCTTGTAAACGGGGAAAATGACGGGGCGCAATGTATGGTACCGTCCCCACTGTAGCGACGTCTCTGAGAGAGAGATTGCTGTGAGGGGTGTGGCTCATCTAGGAAGTTCTTGGTAATGGAGACCTGAGATTAATCATTTTACTAAAGTGTTTGTTGTTCACATTATCAATCAAGAGAGAAAACAATGCAGGGGCTGCTTAAATTAACTTCTTCAAACGGCTTCCTTGGTGGGGCAGCAAGTTCTGATGCAAAGTAGGAGCCCCTCCTTCCTCGAGGTAACATTTCAAACAGTCCTATGAAACCAGAGCGAGTCGACTGGCCTGGATTAATGCACACTGCGCGCAAGGGCGTGATCGCGCATACTTGCCGTTGGATGGCCTCCTACGTTTAATGTTTGCATTCTACAAGCTCAATATTTGCTTATCAGCTATTGCAATGCAATAATGGCATGTAAAGCTGTCTTAGTGCAAACCTTATCTATATTTAATAACCTAACAAATGTAACCCAACACAATTCAGAGTTATCTATGGAAACTTGGAACACGGGCAAGAAATACAATGTCAGCAATTTCTTCTGTCTCAAAGAATGTTTAGACACACACAGAAACTGTAGGATGTCTTTCTATTGACATGATGAGGAAGTGATATTTACAGATCAGAGGCCAGAGGCTGCTGGACACTGCTGGCCCTTTGCTGTGCAACGCTATAAAGGGGAAAAACGTTTTGTGCTCTTTGCTGTGCTATTTGCACAGTTTCCTCAAACCCGGAAGTGCGGGACTTCCAGTTTTCTTCAAAAGCAGTTCCTTCGTTTGCGCAATCTCTGCAAATAAAAGAAGGCCCACACTTCCAGATGTGAGGAGACCATGCGAGGAGCATGGTAAGGAAGCAGAGTATCTGCTTCTCGCTCGAATGAGTGAGAAGTGGTTGTCAAGGTGGCTTGCATCCACAGCAAGCAGAAGGGAGGCAACGGCAGGGTGAAGAGCACCCCGAATCTGCCGCCCCCTCGCTCCTTGCTCCCCTTGAAATCCGCCGCTGATGCCAGCCACTTCAGGTTGCCTCATGATTGGGCTGCCCCTGACAGATGCTGACAATGTTTGATAAAATGTACCAGATTTGCACGCACACACACACACACACACACGCACACACACGTGCGCACACACACACAGAGCCCAATCCTAACCAACCTCCTGCCGATGCAGCTGCACCAACAGAGTGTGCGCTACATCCTCTGGAGGTCGGTGGCAGAGGTCTCTTCGTAGTAAGGGAACTTTCATTCCCTTACCCTGGGGCAAGAGTCCACTTCCTGAATGGGTGTCCTTGGATCTGTGCCAGTCATTTTGCTTCGTGTCAAGAGGAGAGGGAATGGGGATAGGATCCAGACAGGTGTCAATGACACCGAAATCCACCCTCTTCCTGCCCTGTACTGCATACCGCCCGCCCCTCCCCACCCAGACATTCCCCCATTCCTCCTCCTCACATCCCCTATGTTTGCCCACTGCCAATATCCCCGTAGCCCACTGCCAATATCCCCGCCCCCTCCCAGCCTGGGCCGGCCAATGGCCCCCCTCGCAGGCTGAATATGGCAGAGGGCAGTAACAGGTACAGGGGTGGGCGGATCAGGAGGGGGCAGGATTGACAGCGCTGGCACATGCCGTATCCTATCTCCGTTCCCGGGCCTGATCCGCTGACATGGATCAACGCAGACTTGTGCCAGCAATATCGCTGATGCAGGTCCGAGTTGACCCATAGTAGCGGCTAGGGATTACCCTGGGGCAAGGGGACAAATGTCCCCTTACCACAAGGAGACTTCCCTCCAGCTAAACTCCCCTGAGGGATGCAGCATAGTTGGCGCTGGCGCCACAGCATTGGCGCAGGGGAATTTAATTAGGGTTGGGCTGTTAGACAGTGAAATATGTTTGGGAGTCACAGAACATACAAATTCCCAGTCATGATGGATTTTTTGGAGGGACCTGATCACTTCCTCAGGCAGATCATTCACTAACTGAACTTTAAATGTGTTGTTAAGTCCTGAACGTCCTCAAAGCTTGGAAAGTAACATTATTTGCTCTTTTAAAAAAATTCACTCATGTGGTTCTTTGGGTTGCTTTAGAGCTCAATGAAAGTACATTTGTAAACTGCAGAAGTGTTTTTCCCCTCTAAGCACAAGAGGTTTTAACCCAGAGACCTCTTTCAGAAAGGGAGGATTGCTTTGATGATTGCATCGTATTTGAGCACTAAACAGATAAGGCCAACATGTTGGAGAAATTATAAAGAAGTGTTCCATCCTTTAACGAATGGTGTGCAACCTACACCCAGCCATAAAAGCCTTCTTTATTAGTGTCCTCTAGATAGAAGCCCTTTCAGAGGTTCTGTGTACTTGGAAGGGCACAGCATTGCATTGGACGGTTCCAGCCTGACTGAGGTATCTTCTTTTGCTGCAATTGCTTGACCTGCTGTCTGCTTGGGTGCCTCTTAGTCCCTTCTCCCAAGGACTGCAAGTTTCTTTCACTGTCCAAAGACCGAGAGGGAGGAGCCGAGCACAATTGCTGTGCCTCGGACGTATGCATGGATGTGTGGCTCTCTCCACACTATCAGCCTTTCTGAAAGCAGTGAGCAGGAGGCGGCAGTGTGAAGAGAGCTATTGCAGTGTAGTGGACAGAGTACTGGACTTGGACCTGAGTTCAAATCCCTACCCAATCCTGACGTTCAGCGGGTGACTTTGGGCCAATCAGCCTAACCGACATCTCAGGGTTGCTGTAAGGGGAGGAATCATGTCAGCTGCCTTGGAGGAAGAGTAGGACACTAATGTCATCAGATCCAAAAGCGGTGGCTTCAGGGGGGCAGGGGGCCCCGGGCGGCACGTGGGGGGTGACAAAGCGGCCGGCAGGGGCGTCAATCACACTGCTGTGGCGGTCGGAAAACGGCCGCGCGACTTGGAGGATTGACCCATCTGCCCACCCGAGCTCCTAGGAGCTTCAATCCAATCGGAAAAACGTGCAGGGGGGGGTCACCGCAATGCGGCGGGGGCAGGGATGCCGCCAGTAGGGGGCAGGGCTTGTGTCATTACGTGCAGGGGGGGTGCCACAGAGGATAGCTACGCCTCTGATCATATCATTCCTGTTTGAAGCTTTTTCCAATGAATGCTTACTGTATGTTGTTTTATTATATCATTGTGTTCAGAATTGCACAGGACCTATCAGTGTCTCCTCTTGTGTGAGCCAGAAGGTTTGCTGCTAATACACAACCATGTGGGATAAAGAAACCACAGCGAGTTCAGGTATAAGCAGGGCATAGATTTGGGCAGCTCATCTGAGCATTGAGCTATTGTAGCCAGTCAAACCAAAGAGCCCCGTGAGGTCTTCTGTTATAAAAACCTACCTCGAAAAAAGTGCAGGAAATTCCAGTGGTGTATCTTTTTTAACCCAAGCAAATCAAAAGGGTCCTTTATTTGGAATGACAGTTCTTCGATGCAACAATTTTATGCTCTCCCATATACGTCTTTGATGAACAACTGTGCTTGAGGTGAGCAACGTAACAGAAAAAAGCAGTATTTTTCACAAGAAGAAAAAAGTATTTTTGAGAGAGAGAGAGAGAGAGAGAGAGAGAGAGAGAGAGAGAGAGAGATACTTTGGAGTTTTTACTTAGCACAAGTGATTTGGATGAAAGTGCATGTCATGTATCAGCACATCAGCATTGCCACTGTCTAAAGATACAGATGGCAATGCCAATGCGCTCTCTCTCTCTATGTGTGTGTGTGCGTGCCTCATACGCACAGGAGGCTGGATTGTGGGACTAGGCCACCCATTGCCAAGAGAGAAATGCTGGCATCTTCAAAACCTTTGATTCTCTTTCTTTCAGAAGCGGATTCTTCCTGTCGCAGCGTGCATCTGTGAAGCCTGCTAACGGTGGTGTGTCTCATCATCCTCCATCCGCCTCAGCCGATTTCTAATTGGAGTCTCTGCGGATGATACCGTTGCTGCTCCTGTGGCCTCTGCCTTAACTGTACCTTTTGGCAGGAGTTAATTTTGGAGACCTTGTCAAGGAAGCTGCTAACCTTTCATTAACTAAGCGCTGCATCTATCCGTTCCAGTTCCCCCGCCCAGCCTCAACCCAAAAGGGTCTCTGACTCCCAGTTGCTTTGCAATAAGCAATGTTGCTATGCACAGGGTTGACTGCAGGTCAGGGGTGCACAGTGGATGGCAAACAACACGCCCTGATCCTGGAGCAAAACACCTGCGAGGGTTTTCTGTCAAGAGGATGTTCAGCAATGTCAAAAATGCAGAAACCAACGATATGGGGGAGTGCAGTTTAGCGCACTACCGTGTTTTTTATGGTATAATCTGCAGGAAATGGATCAGTGGTGCCATCAACAAGCAGAGAAATTGCTCCTTAGGGATGAACATGGAGTCCTGGACTACGTGGGCTGAAATGGTCGGTCTCTGAATGGTTTCCCCGAACCACAGAAGACAATGACAGTGAAGCGCGGAACACAGGCAGTTGGGTGGTCACATTGCACAGAGGCTTTTAGCGGAAAATCAGCAAGATGCAGCCAGTCCCAGGTGGCATTTTTTTTCCAGCCGCTGCTATCAGCAATCTCTACGGATATAAATGATCTATAAAATACTAGCAAAGTACCTGTTGTTGGGGTGTGTGTGTGTGTGTGTGTGTGTGTGTGTGTGTGTGTGTGTGTGTGTGTGTGTGTGTAGAATTTCTATATTGCAGAAGAACTATGATCATTGCATCTCGATCAGAGCTGAAACAAATTACTGGTCTCTTTGGGCTGCTTCAGACTACACCACAGTGTGAGCACACGTGTTGGGAACTGCGTACAGGTGATGAATGCTCTGGTTTTTCCCTTATGTTTTGCCTATTTTTTTTCTGTTTTTTTGAATGCTTTTAACTGCCCAGGAGCTCCTGTGCAGGTTCAGCAGTCTTAGAGCTGCTGGAAAATCCTCCTGCTTCTTGATCTTTGTTTGGAAACTCCATAGTTCCCCAGCCATGTGCTGGATGTGGATTCAGGGTAGCATCCAGTTTGGTTGTCACCACCCTGAAAAATTTGGTGCCACCCACAAACGTAGCTACCTCACTACTCACCCCTAACTCCAGATCAGTTCAATAGCACCAGCCCCAATACGAATCCTTCCTGATGGACTCCACTGCTTACTTCCCTTCCCTGCAAGAACTACCATTGGCGGGAATGGGAGGATTTTTCCAATTAAAATAGTGTGCAGGGGTGCACTCAGGGTTGGAACCTAGTAGAGGTGAAATCCTAAGGCCTCCCACCCTCCTAGGTAAAGGTGAAGGTGACCCCTGACAATTAAGTCCAGTCATGTCCGACTCTAGGGTGTGGTGCTCATCCCCATTTCAAAGCCAAAGAGCCAGCGTTGTCCGAAGACGCCTCCGTGGTCATGTGGCTGGCATGACTCTCCTTGCCGCAGCGCATAGCATGCGGCTAGAACACGGAGCGCTGTTTACCTTCCCGCGAGTGGTACCTATTTATCTACTTGCATTAACATGCTTTGGAACTGCTAGGTTGGCAGGAGCTGGCCAAGCAACGAGAGCTCACCCCATCGCGGATTCGAACTGCTGACCTTTCGATTGATAGCTCATGGTTCAGCGGTTTAACCCACTGCGCCACCCACTGGCCTCCCACCCAGAGGCGTCGCTCCGGTAGGGGCAGGGCCGTAAGTTTCGCTCTGTCCTAGTCCCGTTTACCAAGCGAGCAGGAGGCGGCCCCGCCCCCTCAGTGTCAGAGCCATTCCCGTGTGGAGAAAGCAGCAGGCAGGGTTTCTATTGCCTGCTGCTTTCTCCTCACGGAATGGCTCTGACATTGAGGGGGCGGGGCCGCCTCCTGATCGCTTGGTAAACGGGACTAGGACAGAGCGAAACTTACGGCCCCGCCCCTACCGGAGCGACGCCTCTGCTCCCACCCACCCACCCTAGTTTTACCCAATTTCAGCCTCCCAGCCAGCATACTATTTACAAACAACAAAAAGAAAACACAGGGTCAATTACACATTCCATGTAAAAGCACAGTTTGATCCTTTAACAAAAGCTTTTCAGAAGTCCAAGTATATTATGTCTCCTGGATCACTTCTGTCTTCATATTTTTTGCCAATGCTCACAAATAATTCTATAAGGCTGGTGAGTCAGAGTCATTACTGAGTCATGGAATAGCAATTGTGATCTCACAGAAGTCACCCTCTCTGACACAAACGTATTTGTCTGAATTTCATCATCTGTACTGGCTCTCAGTGAAGCGGCTCTAAGGCAGCTTGTTGACAAGGATATCTTTCCTTTGTTCAAGTTCTTTTTGCCATTCATATTCCTTTTTTAAGCATCTGCTGAAAGAGTTTGCAATGAGATAACATCTTTCAAGAAACCAGGCAGCCCAATGCTTTGACATTTTCCTTTGTTGCCAGATGTGAGCAACACATTAATGATCTCTAACTACTTCTGCAAGCGTATTCTCTGTTTATTTCTGCATTTCTTTTAAGTTGATGTTTGACATGCTTTTAAAAACAAGAATCAATTCCAGCCACTCTTTCCTCTTCTTTTTCTCCAAGACTGTTCTTTGAGGTTTCCTGCATGGTGAAGCCCTCAAAAACACCTCCAGGCCTGTAAGACATTGACGACTGACATATATTTTAACACAGGGTTCCAGAATGCTGACCTCACCCCAGAATGTGCATGTAGCTTTAAATTCCAAGTAGGAGAAGGGGCAGCTGCAGATTCTGCTGCCTGTTTCCTCCCTGGTCCTGTCATCTGCCGCCCTCCCTTGCTGGAGAACAACAAACACATTTTTAGTGTTAATGTTTATTGTGGAGAGGAAGGCCTTCTTCCCCCAAAGCCTGGCCTCCAAAAAGGTACTTAATGTAAGCCTAAGGCATTTTCCCATAAGCCTCAGGGTTGGAGGGGAGGGTGAAATGTAGGTTGCCCATATCCAATAAGGGACAGGGTGCCTATGCCTTTAACCATTGTAAGAAGAGGGAACTTGAGCATGTGTACAGCAGCCATGAAATTAAAAGACGCTTACTCCTTGGAAGGAAAGCTATGGCAAATTTAGGTAGCATAATAAAAAGCAGAGATATCACTATGCCAACAAAAGTTCGTATAGTCAGGGCGATGGTGTTCCCAGTAGCAATGTATGGTTGCGAGAGTTGGACCATAAGGAAGGCTGAGCGCCCAAGAATAGATGCTTTCGAACTGTGGTGCTGGAGAAGACTCCTGAGAGTCCCTTGGACTGCTAGGAGATCAAATCAGTCAATCCTAAATGAAATCAACCCTGACTGTTCCCTGGAAGGACAGGTACTGAGGCTGAAACTCAACTATTTTGGCCACCTAATGCGAAGAGAGGACTCTCTGGAGAAGACTCTGATGCTGGGAAAGATTGAAGGCAAAAGGAGAAGGGGAAGGCCAAGGATGAGATGGTTAGACAGCATCACCGATGCAACGAACATGACAATGAGCGAACTCAGGAAGATAGTGGAGGACAGGAAGGCCTGGCGGGATATGGTTCATGGGATCACGAAGGGTCGGACACGACTTGACTGAACAACAACAACAACAACAACAACAGCTTGTTGCACCCTTCCATGATGAGCTGTACCTGCCCAAATTCCAATGGTTAAAGGTATAGGCACCCTGCCCCTTATTGAATCTGGGCACTCTAGTGAAACGTCATCAGCCTTCCACCTCCTCTCTGTGTTTAATTTTCAGTTCCTCAGGCAGCCAATAGAACATCTTCTCCACGCTCCCTTCTGTGCTCTAAAATTAATACAGCTTTTGTGTGTCTAGCCCACTAAAGCCACTAGAGCCAGGATGGTGTAGTGGTTTGGGAGTCGGACTTAGACTTGGAAGATCCAGGTTCAAATCCCTGCTCAGCCACGAGGCTTCCTGGGTGACCTTGGGCCAGTCACTATCTCTCAGCCCCACCTACCTCACAGGGTTGTTGTAAGGACAAAAGGAGGGGAGGAAATATGTACACCACTCTGAGCTCCTTTGAGGAAGGGCGGTATAAAAATGTGATAAATAAATAAATAAATAAATAAATAAATAAAGGGGCTTTCCAGGTTTCAGGGATGAGCCAGCAGGGGGCATTTCAATTTGTTAGGTACTGGGGAAACATTTTGGCATCAGTTGAGTATGTACAAATGGGACTGGCTGCCCTTGAACTGAATGAATGAATAAATAAATAAATAAATATAAATGCAGGATAAATGCTGAAGAAACAGAAGTCCTTTTCATACGTTCCTCCACCACCCATGGGGTCAGTGAAAGCCTGAGGGGCAAGCAAGACTATGCCTCTTTGGACGTCAATGTGCCCACTGGCATGACCCCGCCCTAGCTGTCACATATACAGTATAGCATTAGTTAGATAGGGGCCCTATCCATGTACAGGTGTCAGTACACAGGTAGGACTCGTCGTTCCACATAAGCCAGGAAACCTGGTTGATCATGGATCCAGTGTGCATGGAAGAGCCATTTAAGTGTACACCTGTACTCCCATGGAGCCCCTTTTCACTAATGCTAGACATGCAGCTATTGAAGGGCATGGCCAGTGTTAGCATGGGGATGTGGTCCACAGATGCATTCTCACTTACAGGTTGACCAAATGTGTGAGGGAGTATGCCTAGGCTTACCAGATCTCCAACCGGGACAGAGTGCTAGACCTTTAGGAGAAGGAATGTGGGCAGGTGTAACTTGTTAAGTCCTAGAGCACAATCCTAGGCATGTCTACTCAGAAGCAAGCCCCATTGTGTTCAGGGGCTCTAAGGGCTTAACAAGCTACACCTACCCACATTCCTTCTCCTAAAGGTCTAGCACTCTGTCCCGGTTGGAGATCTGGTAAGCCTACGTTGCTTATCGACCAGATCCATAATTCTGAAGCATACCTTGAAGGGCATCACAACCCTCGCCCAACTTCTGAGAGTATTGTATGAGTTATACAGTATAACCCATAGCTGAACTTTTCCCTGGCACAGTCTCAAACAGAATAGCCGCCATGGGTCTTCACAAATCTTTTGAATGCATATACTTCCGCAAAGATCAAGATCCAAGCTCACAGTGGGACAGAAATGGACCTTTGCCAGCTGCAAAGTTCAGTTCAGCACTGCCTAAAACCAGGGATATTTTTTGCCTTCATTCTGTAAGCATGCAGACTTTTAACTAAAAATACGCCTGCAATATTTTACTTAAAGTGACAATGCCAAATGAGGTGTTCACATTTTAATTGCCTAATCTGGAAGTATTTACAGTTCAATAGCTCTGGAAATAGTGTTAATAATAGAACATTTGTCTTTGGGCTGCTCCCTCCTTTTTAGTCAAACAGTATCATAGTACAGATGGAATGTCTTGTGCCTTGCCATAGGGTGAGGCTTGACGATTTGGACTGGGTGCAAAAGAGGAGGCTGGTTCACACATGCATGTTCATCATTTGGTGATTGCATGTGCAAATGAGCTCTCTCTGATCCTAGACAGAACTGTCACCTCCCCCGTTCGCACTTCAGTCAAGTTCCTTTTCCGTGGAGGCAGGTCACACATTCAGCTGCCAATCGTCAAGCATTGTGGAATCTATTGATGGGGAGTTGAGTGATACAGCTGCTCATGTGAAGCACTCCAGAGATACACATCACAAATCCTGGAGTGACTATAAAATCATTATATATCTTTGGAGAGGGGCTGTCTCCTTGGGTTACCTTCTTTACCATTGGCCATCTCCTAAGTCCATCTGCAGCTCCTTCTATTCCCACCCACCCACCCACCCCCAGTCTGTAGGGAACAGACTGGACTCTGAAATATAATGTCAACTGCATGTGCCTGGTGTAACATTTCTAAACGTGTTGGCTGGCTACACTCAGAATATTCTAGCAGTTCGGCCTGGCCTAGCCTAGGAAGAGAGCAGTTATAGCAGAGGAGTGGGAAGAATTTCATGGGACTGGCTGTTTTCAGTTTGCTTTGACCACTTATGGTGATTTGAACAATGTAAATGTCTCAAGTCCTTAACTCCAGTAAACTCGTGTGTTTGACACATTTAACCATTTTTGGAGTGAGATTTAAAAGAGAGCAGATTTAAAAAGCAGTTGAAACTACTTAACTGCAAGTTATTGCAGAACCAGTTCCAACAACGACTTTTCCTGAACTGTGATAAAAATGTAGGCAAATCTACTTTTTAGCTAGTAGATAGTAATTTGTTGTTGTTCAGTCGTTAAGTCGTGTCCGACCCTTCGTAATCCCATGAACCATATCCCGCCAGGCCTTCCTGTCCTCCACTATCTTCCTGAGTTTGCTCATTTTCATGTTCGTTGCATTGGTGATGCTGTCTAACCATCTCATCCTTTGCCTTCCCCTTCTCCTTTTGCCTACAATCTTTCCCAGCATCAGAGTCCTCTCTTCGCATTAGGTGGCCAAAATATTTGAGCTTCAGCCTCAGTACCTGTCCTTCCAGGGAACAGTCAGGGTTGATTTCATTTAGGATTGACTGATTTGATCTCCTAGCAGTCCAAGGGACTCTCAGGAGTCTTCTCCAGCACCACAGTTCGAAAGCATCTATTCTTCGGCGCTCAGCCTTCCTTATGGTTAGGCTTACCATTCGTCCCGGTTTCGGCGGGACAGTCCCGGAAATCGGGCTCGATTCCCGGTCCGGTCCCAGGGGATGAATGGGCGCCGCCATCTTCTTTTTTAATTTTAAACTTACCGGGCAGCATCTTGGATCACGAAATCTCGCGTGATCCAAGATGTCGGCACCCAAATCTCGTGAGGGCATGATGCCCTCACGAGATTTGGATGCCGACATCTTGGATCACGCGAGATTTCGTGATCCAAGATGCTGCCCGGTAAGTTTAAAATTTAAAAAAAATGGCGGTGCGGTGAGCGGGTGTGCTTCTCCCGGTCTCCCAGCGGCTCCATGCGGTGCCGCTGGGAGACCGGGCCAGCCTGCTTGCTTGCCCGTGCGGCGCGAGCCTCCGGCAGGCTCGCACAACGCGGGCAAGCAGGCTGTGCTTCTCCCGGTGCCGCTGCGAGACCAGCCTGGTCTCACAGCGGCACCGGGAGAAGCACAGCCTGCTTGCCCGTGTTGTGCGAGCCTGCCAGAGGCTCGCGCTGCCCGGGCAAGCAGGCTGTGCTTCTCCCGGTCTCCCAGCGGCTCCATGCGGTGCCGCTGGGAGACCGGGCCTGCCTGCTTGCTTGCCCGTGCGGCGCGAGCCTCCTCGGCAGGCTCGCGCAACGCGGGCAAGCAGGCTGTGCTTCTCCCGGTGCCGCTGCGAGACCAGCCTGGTCTCACAGCGGCACCGGGAGAAGCACAGCCTGCTTGCCTGTGTTGCGCGAGCCAGCCGGAGGGTTCACGCATGCGCAGAACGTCGATTGGAAACATCACCGCTCTGCGCATGCGTGAACTCTGCAAAGCGCTCCTGGGCGCTTTACAGAGTTCACGCCAGGGGCTGCAGAGCATCAGAGGAGCGAACTGTGCCCCGGAAGATCGTCTGCGCCCCTGGAGATCGTCGCGGGAGGGTCACAGTACACACAGTAAGTTGCGCAAAGCATACATAAACTATTAGAAGCCCCACTAGCGCTAAAAATCCCCTAAAAATCTTTTTTAAAAAGCGGGGAAAAAAACAAAAAACTTAAGGAGGCTCCCACCCCCCCGGAGCCTTTCCGCCCCTACGCCCTGGGGCCCACCGCCCCATATCAGGCGACGCCTCTGTGTCCCTGTAAATAAAACTGGAAGCCCCACACTTCTGGGTTTGAGAGCAGTCCGTGAGAAGCACACACAGTATGGAGGGGAATGATCTGCTTCTTGTGCACTCGCGGGAAGCAGATCATTGCGGCTTGCTTTGGCAGTGGGTTGGAAGGAGGTGGTGGCGGCGGCAGACTTGGGGTGAAAGGCACCCCAAATCCACCACTCCCGGGACCCCTTGCAATTTGTTGCTGCTGCAACTTGTATCAGCTGACCTCATGAATGGGCCAGCCCTGTCCCAAAAGTTTCAGTATATTTAATTCCTTCCCCAAGAAGGAATTCTACAGTTGTACAGTGAAAGTATGAACATGTGATCGCATTTTAGTCAAGACCATGGAAGTCATATGGGTTTCATTTGAGAAATGTGTACTAGAGTCTACTACAACCAAGTTTTCTGGATTCCATCCCCGCCCCCAAATCATAAGGTATAGAAACTTAGCTAAAAGTTTCAACAGAGAGATTTCAAATGCTAAAGCTAGATCAGTCTTCCAGTCATGCAGCACATTCACCTATTCATATTTATAGGATTGGCTTAAACGAATGACAATCTCATCGTAAAATGGTTTCTGTGATTTATTTTTGAATTTGGCCGTTCTTCATTTAGGGGCATTATATTATCTGTGAGCAATCTTTATGGCTAGCATTAAAACATAGTGAGGTCATCGTGAGGTCCTATTGGGGTATAGAAATATTTTCCATTTAGGTGCAACCTTTAATGTTGTGCATTAATGAGTTCCACTTAGAATCAGCATAACTGGGTTTGTAATCTTACTTGGGTTCCTCCATTAAAAGCAATAGCATTTGAAGGACAGCAAGCATTCATGGTCAAATGTTATAAATTAGTCTCAACTGCTTCCAACCCCAGCCAAGCCATGAGCCTGATTTTAATATAATGTACTCAAAAGAATTTTCTTTTTTGGGGGGAAAAATACTTTTCATTTAGAAGTCTTAATAGCATGCTGTAATCACATTTCTCAAGCTTTTATTAGAAACCATGAGGCTACTAGACACTTCTGTTTGGTGAAAAGGAAAGCTGGGATTTTCGCAGTCATATCATAAATCTTACCATTTCAGGCATTAAGGGGAAAAAATATTCCTAAAACGAGAACTGGCAATTCTGTGCCCATAATGCATGAATATAATGACAGGGTAATAGTATATCGTCATAGTGCATAGACTAATCCATTAGCACAAAATTGATGGGCAGAATTGTTTGCTCACAGCAAATCACTTGACTGCAAGAACTGGGTTAAGCCATATGCTCTGTACTTGCCGAACGAAGCCATAAGGGATAATTAAACATTCATCTGCCACGATGCTGACTGTCCAAACGACAGTGGAAGATGATGTCAGACCTTATCGAAGGACCAGTTCAAACCATCCTTAACCACCCAAACCAGCTCCACTCAGTTCCCAAGGTGTGCATTTATGCTACGTGGACATTCTGGCTCCTTCTCTCCTTTCCAAGTGTCTTTTTTAAATTGGGGGGGGGGGGAGGACATGACAGTTCATCCAAACTGCACCTCTATGCACAGCGCGTGGTGGTAAAGCATCGTCTGAGCCGACAAAAGTTATCAAGCCCCATCAGTGTGTGTGTGTGTGTGTGTGTGTGTGTGTGTGTGTGTGTGTGTGTGTGTGTGTGTGTGAGAGAGAGAGAGAGAGAGAGAGAGAGAGAGAGAGAGAGAGAGAGAGAGAAATTCTACTGGGAAGTTCTCCTGAGCAAGCCCCATTGGATTGAATATGAATTTGCACAAGATTATCTAATCTCATGGTGAATCAACTACAGTTTTCTGCCCGCAGCTGTTTTGTTTTTTTACATGGGAGACCATTCAAGAACAGCTTCTGCCACCTGAAGTCTGAATCGGCACCGTTCGTTCTATCACCCTAAAACTCACCCATTTATTTATTTATTTATTTTAAAAAATTATATCCCGCCTTA
Organism: Plestiodon gilberti rubricaudatus; assembly: GCA_026170595.1. Lineage (NCBI taxonomy): Eukaryota > Metazoa > Chordata > Lepidosauria > Squamata > Scincidae > Plestiodon > Plestiodon gilberti. The sequence goes on from JANXHW010000001.1 coordinate 13,121,265, forward strand.
TCCCATGCCGAGGCAAATGCCCAAGGCGGCTTACAACAAAAATTAAAAACAGTTTAAAATACAGAAAGTTTAAATACATAATTTAAAAACAATAAAAACAATAATATCAATAAAAACCACTGGGGGGGGCAACAGTAGGGAGCACAAAAGCAGCATGGCGGAGCATCTTGAGACACAGGAGGCAGACCACAACCCATCACCCAAACGCGAGACGAAACAAAAATGTTTAGAGCCCTCGCCGAAAAGTCATGAGGGAGGGGGTGGTTCTCAGATCCCCTGGCAGGGAGTTCCACAGTTGTGGCGCCACAGCGGAGAAAGCTCGCCCACGTGTTGCCACTCCCCTAACTTGCGATAGAGGTGGTACACGCAGGAGAGCCCCCTCAGATGACCTAAGAGAGCGGGCCGGAATGTATGGGAGAAGGCGGTCCCTCAGATATCCTGGACCCAAACCGTGAAGGGCTTTAAAGGTCATTACCAGCACCTTGAATTGGGCTCGGAAACGAATGGGCAGCCAGTGCAGCCGCTGAAGCAGCGGCTCAACAGAGTCAAACCGCCTAGCTCCAGCTACCACCCGGGCCGCTGCATTCTGCACTAATTGCAGCTTCCGAACCGTCTTCAAGGGCAGCCCCACGTAGAGCGCGTTGCAGTAATCCAGTCTTGAAGTCACTAAGGCGTGGACCACCGTGGTCAGGTCCGATCGACTCAAGTACGGCCGCAGCTGGTGCACCAGCCGAAGCTGGGCAAACGCACCCCTGGCCACAGCCGCCACCTGGCTTTCCAGGGAGAGCTGTGAATCCAGAAGTACTCCCAAGCTGCGCACCTGTTCCTGCAGGGGGAGTGCAACCCCATTCAGAACGGGCAGATGACTCAGTACCTGCATCGAAGCTTTCCTGACCAGTAGGACCTCTGTCTTTTCTGGATTCAATCTCAACCTATTAGCCCTCATCCAGACCCCAACCGCCTCCAGGCAGCGCTCTAGGACTTCCACAGCCTCCCTGGAGCGAGATGGCAAGGAGAGGTAGAGCATTTCATTCTGTTTTAAGTGTTGATCTGGCCTCAGGCTTTGTAAAGCAAAGTGGGGTCTGTAGGAGGAGAACCCCCTTGCTGGAAAGATGGCTAGTTAAGCTGAAAGCGGATGCCATCAGCCTATCAGAGAGGCTAGAACTCTCTTCCCTGATACCTAGTGTTACTGTGTTTCCCTGAAAATAAGACCGGGTTTTATATTAATTTTGGCTCAAAAAAAACAAGTCTTATTTTCAGGGGATGTCTTATTTTTGGGAAAACAGGGTATATGTGTAGGGAGGATTTTTTTAAAGAAATATATACTGGGTATATTCAGTCATGCAATTAACTGCTACGCTTGCTAGCTACACTTTTTTAAAAAATAAAAATCCCACATAATTCCTTGCCAGCAGAAAACTAGCATAGCAAGGAGAGCACTGGACTAGAGTCTCCCTGTTGTGCTAGTTTTCTACGTGCCAGGAATTTTTAATATGGAAAAGATTGTAATCACATCTGGAATGGTTCAGTCCTTTTGAAGACTTTGCCACATGCTTGTGCTTCATGCATAGTAGTGGAAAGTGGTCACATCCAGAAACAGTTTCATCACCTCAGCTGCCCTTTGTGTGATTGGCCATACTCCTGCACCCAACAGAATTCCATCTGACACGATCTTCACCTCCCAGATAATAAAGGGCCTTGATTTTGATTCTCGGCTTTCTGTTGCTTTTATTTTATTTCATTTATTTTTGAACAAAGCTGGCAGGTGGAGAACAAAATTCAGCGGGTGCAATTAAAGCCATGCCATGTTCATGCTAGGAAAAGAAGTTGATTGTGGGGGATTCTTTTGTAAACCAATAAATGTCACCAAGGTTGTCTTGTTCTTGTTACAAAAGTCTCTTGCAACGCACATTTACCAGAGAACTCGAGGGGGAAAGCACTTCTCCTAAGAGGTACTGCCTACTCCATTAAGTGCATGCTAATAGATTATACAACATTACATTCTTGTTATGCAGTTAGCAATCTTGGATTCAGCTTCCAAACTAGCTACTTATTTGAACAAAGAAGTACAACTCTGACAATGGTGCATTGTCTGTGAAGAAGGAGAAACTCTTACTGAGCCCATTGAAACCGCATCATGCCGTGGGAAGCTTCACAAGGCCGCATTCTTTTGCCAACAAACAGGGGCAGATGTTGTCCTTGATGCACACGGGTGGCGCCAGATTGAAATAAACAGGAGTCAAGGTGGATCTCAGCCCCAAAGCGCTCCTTCAGATTGCTGAAAACTTTACTTCTGGGGGGGGGGGGGGAGTCACACAGACTCTGTTAGTAGCCCTTTTCACATGTTCTTCCAACTGTGGAGGTTTGAGCAAATATACAGGGGCGGTAGTGGTTTTGTTGACTGTATTGATGTGTGCACAGCTATGCACGTACAAGCTGCATGTGCAGATAGATCCTCTCCAAATGACCAGGGGATGCTTTTTGCAAAATTCTCAATCACATGGAGGGGCTATATGTATAAGTTGTATGAGAGCCAGGGTGGTGTAGTGGATCAGGAGTTGGACTTAGACCTGGAAGATTCAAGTTCAAATCCCCATTCAGCCATGAAGTGACCTTGGTGACCTGGGTGACCTTGGGCTTCTTGAGGAGAAATTGGCACCCTGCCCAGAGACCCACCATTTTCCCCCCAAAGAATGAAATATTAAAACACCATTTTGCACAGAAGTGGCTCATGGTGCCCATCACCTGCTGAGAGGAGGAGAAAGATGCACAAGATTTGGCACTGGGTTCAGCGCCATAACCTCTGTGTCCCGTCGGTTAGGATTGGGCTGTGAGGTCCTGATCTTTCTTTCACCCCAGCACAATGTCTTTTCTGGTGGCTGTTACTTCGTGTGAGTAAGATGACCTAGCATTATTGCTGCTCTGTCCTGTACACACCATCCAGCTCTCTTAAATCTTTCTGAAAATGGAGCCACCAAAACTGCATGCAGTTTTCTCACCCCCCTACAGTTGGTAGTAGTTTCTGTACGGCCTTCCAGTGCTATAGTATTAGCCGCTTGGCTCACATTTCCCCACAGCCTCTTACATGGAACTGGGACAGTTGCAATTTCCCTGCTGATTGCAACTAACATGATAAATCTTAATCAATTAATGAGCAATTCAAACACATTTCGCTATGGTGGGATTTGGGGTAAGCAGGCTAGGCTGGCGATCCGTCCAAGGCTCAACCAAAGATTATTATTATTATTAACAGTATTTATATACCGCTTTTCAAAAAAAAAAGTTCACAAAGCGGTTTACAAACAAAATCAAATGATTAAATGGCTCCCTGTCCCCAAAGGGCTCACAATCTAAAAAAGGTGCAAAACACCACCAACGAACAGCCACCAGAAAAGACATTGTGCTGGGGTGAAAGAAAGATCAGGACCTCACAGCCCAATCCTAACTGACGGGACACAGAGGTTATGGCGTTGAACCCGGTGCCAAATCTTGTGCATGAGGGCTGTTGGCTAGAGGTCACCTCGGAGTAAGGGGACATTATTTCCCTTACCTCATGTAAAGTCCCAGTCTCCCTAACGGGTCTCCTCGGATCCACGCCAGCTATTTAGCTGATGCAGACCTGAGAAGCCCCATGTTGGGGCTCATGGCCAGGGAGGATACGGTATCCGACGAGGGCGCTGGTCACACCCCCTCCTAGGCCCGATCTGCCCACCCCTACCCTCCCTCCACCCCTCACGGCCCCTCACACCCTCCCCACGCACTCCCCCAGCCCCTGTGCCCGCTGGCGGCATACTTATGTGCTCCCTCGCGCTGGGCGCTGGCTCCAGCGGCGGCGGGACGGTGCAGGCCTTCCTTCCCACCGGCGCCTCCTCTTCACGAGTCGTCACAAACATGCTTAATGGCACATTTGCAACACTCAACACCGGCACTGGGCCACGGCGTCAGCAAACCACAGGACTGTGCCACCAGACAGCTAAAAGGGGAAACACAGGAATGCAGCTGGATTATGTGATCTGAAGCAAGCCTTACGGCACCCAAAGAGTCACCCCAAGAGTAAGCAGCACCAGTAGAGAGGCTTGTGCTGCTCCTCTGACTCTGAAGGACAGAGCACCGCAATGGCGGAGAGGTGAGTCCCTGCTGGGTGGTGGAGGGGCAGGGTGAGGGCAGAATGGGGCGTTCTGGGGGTGGGATTGGTTAGCCGGGCCTGGGAAGGAGAAGAGATTGTCAGCAGTCTCCTCCGTCATATCCTATCCCCCTTCCTGGGCCTGGCCACTGTTATACGGGGCTCTCGGACGTACACCAGCAAAATGGCTGATGCACATGATCCGAGTAGCCCCATTGGGCGTCTGGCACCCAAGGAGGCCACTGGCTGTGCTAGGGCAGGACCAGTCCTGGATAGGATGCGGCAGGCACCTTATGCGCACCGCCGCATCCTGTTGACAGGATTGGGCTGCCCATTTGGTTAAAAATCTCCGATCAGTCTCCCCCATCTGTCAAAAAGGGGGTGGGCTGTAGCATGATAAAGCCTAGTTGCTATGGCAATTATTTCCATTACCTAGGTGACAGCTTAGCTACATGATGTCACTGCTAAAGTGATTCTATCTCCTGAAACATTCTGAGCCTCAGCTGCAGATGGACCAAAGTCTAAACACCATTTATCAATGGCCTAAAATGCCCTTAAGTCAAGAAGAGAGAAGTCGGGGAGGGATGGAGAGAGGGATGGTAAAAGAAGCAACATTTCCCTTTGGCGTCTAAAAAAGTGCAGCTCAGTGGGGAACCAAAGAGATGAGTTAATTTTCTGAAGCTGACAGCTGACAATTGCACCAAGTAGAAATTCAGCAGCAGTCAGCCACAACGCCAAAAGCAAGACAGCAAATGAGAGAGGACAGATGAACTGGACAGCAAGGGCAGTCCAGCTGTGTCATTTTAGATTTGGCCCTTGGAGTTTGGAGTTCAGATCCACCATCAGCTGAGGTGGGCTATATGGGGAAAGAGGGAGTTTGGGTACGACAGGGCTTAACCAGATGATCTCTCCAAACATGCATGCCCCAAACATAGTTTAGCCTTGGTGGGGTGAAATATGTTGCAAAAAGTGGACCAGAGGAGGGTGGAATAACTTATTGTGGTAGACAAATGCAGGGTCTGCGCTTCAGCATATGAGAAGGGGTGTGTGCAGGTCTCTATAGCACAGGTGTAGAGCACAAGCTTTACATAAAAAAGGCCCCAGCTTCAATCCCTGGTGTCTCCTGGTAGTCAGCCTGAGGAGACAACTCTGGGCTAGATAGACGAATGGTGCAATTATAGGTCCATACGGGTGGCACAGCGGGTTAAACCGCTGAACCATAAGCTGTCGATCGAAAGGTCGGCAGTTCGATTCCCGCGACGGGGTGAGCGCTCGTTGCTTGGCCAGCTCCTGCCAACCTAGCAGTTCCAAAGCATGTGAGTAGATAAATAGGTAGCACTTGCGGGAAGGTAAACAGCGCTCCGTGTTCCAGCTGCATGCTACGCGCTGCGGCAAGGAGAGTCATGCCGGCCACATGACCACGGAGGTGTCTTCGGACAACGCTGGCTCTTTGGCTTTGAAATGGAGATGAGCAGCACACCCTAGAGTCGGACATGACTGGACTTAATTGTCAGGGGTCACCTTTACCATTACCTATGAGTGTGCAGCATACAAAGACCTTTTTAAGGAAGGGCTGTGTAGTTGAATGGTAGAGCACCGGCTACTTTGCCTCTAGAACATCCCAGGTTCAATCCCTGGCATCCCCACTAAGGGAAAGACAGCACATCTGGGAATTATAAAATGGCACTGGGGGAAGACGATGATGGTCTTCTGCTGCCGCTGCTGCCCCAGCTCCCCCGCAGTCATCCAGTAAGGCAGCAGTCGGAAGCAGCAGCAGACTCTCCACTGCCTCAGGGACTAGTCAGGTATGGGTGTGGGCCACCAGCTCATGTCCCACCAGCTCCCACCTGTGGAGCCATCCATGAGTGGTGGGGAACCTGCTAGGCTCCACTGTGCTTCCAATGACACCACCAGGAGTACAGATGTTCCCCGCTTAACGATGTTCTGCTTAATGATGGGGATCATTAGGCTGAATGTCATTGGTCGCTTTCCCTACCCATTGAAGCTTGAGGCCTCTCTGGAGGCCTTTCCTGGCCTCTGCGGGCCTCAGAATGACCCACAGAGGCCTCCGTAATGTACTTCTGGTTTTCAGAGCAAACCGGAAGTGTCTTACAGAAGCCTCTGTTTGTGGGCCATTCTGAGGCCCTCAGAGGCCTGCAGAGGCCATGAAAGACCTCCGGAGACGCCCACGACCAGGAACAGGCCTCAAACTTCAAAAGGTAGGGAAAGGTAACTTAACAATGGGCCTGCTTAACAACAAGGTTTGGGGAACGTATCCCTGTCGTTAAGTGGGGGACACTTGTATAAAAGGGCTCAATTCAGAATGGATATTTTGAATAATTTGTCTTTTCATCAGCCCATTCCAAGTTAGGCCAGGGAGAGTCCGTCCATCTCTTCACCTGGATTTCTCCATCTCATTGACTGCTCTGAAACTGCTGCGAAATGAGAACCAAACATGGACTTCCTTCAGCAGCCTCAGGTATGGGCGGTTCTTTCAGGGCCCTGTCTACTTCAGCTCAGGTGAAGGAGCTGATAGAAGGTTGCAGACAACACCAGCAAGACAGCAAGTGGTATGAAAGATACAGCTGTGATAGTTAATGAAGACACACTGACTGTGCCTTGTATGAAAAGTGTGATAGGGCGCTTCATTATTCTTCCTGACATTTTCCATGTTCAAGGCAATACTTTCAAGTTGTCTCTTTAAAGATGTACATGCCTGGATATTTTTTCTCTGGCCAGGTTAATTTATAAGAACCTGAGTGCGGTAAGCATGGAATCAATACTTTATGACATGGCTCCTACCTCTCTCTGCTGTTGGGGAATGTTTTACAAACAGATCTGCGCTTGCGCGCACGCACGCACGCACGCACACACACACACACACACACACACACACCAGATTTATGCATTATTCACAATGATGAGCAAATGACTTCAGCAAATAAACCTTGATCTGCAAATCACTTTGCAAAACCATCTATGGCAAACATTTGCCATTTTGGGTGCTTGTCATTGGCTTTCGTAATTAGATGAGCTCCTGGCGTATGCGAACCAAAGTCCTCTTGGTGCCCTGTCCTGCCTTCTTAGAGTTCTTTCACATGATGAGATATAATCTAAATCTCTTTTTTAATCATTAAGTTTTTACTGAAACATTTTTCAGAATCAGTTTATAGGGTTGTAACCAAATAGAAAAGTTTCAGTTAAGTGTTTGTGCAGATGGAACACTAAAACAATGCTTGTTTTTCTGTGTGGCTGGGACCAAGTACAATTTGGCTTCTCCTCTCCCAGGACAATCTGTGTTTCCCCTAAGTGCATGGCCATGTGGCCGTGCAGCTCAAAGCCAAGCTCTGCACAGCATGGAGCTCAGCAACCTGGATGTTCAACAATGATGCATGATGGCATCACCGAGCATCCAGAGAAAGCATTGCGACACATTTGCAATGCCATGCTGGAAGAGAAGGGGTCTTTGCATCAGCACAGACCCCTTAAAGGTTATGTAGGCCAAGGGTCTACACCCATCAGACGGTCCATCTGACCTGACCGACCCATAAACCTTCAGTGACAGTGCCCAATGTGCCATCATGGGGCAGATGGGATACTCTGGGTGCAGCACTGGCCCATCCATGAGGTCAACTGAAGCTGTCGCATCAGGCAGCGGATTGGTAGGGGGCGCTTTTCTCTGTCCACTTTATTGCCTCCACTGCTCCTCCTTCTCCTTCCACTTCCTGATTGGAAAAGGAAGAGGGGGACAGAGAGGAAGAGGAAATGTGGAGGGGAGGAAAGTGCTAAACTAAGACATTGGAGAGTGGGAGGAGGACCAGAGGCTGGTATATCACCGGATAATGGAAGCATTCAGCATGCCACCTCGGGCATCAGGAGTTCTTGGGACACCCCTGCCTAGGGGGCCACCAAAACCTGGCACCAGCATTAGTCTCCATCAACAACCATTCTACTGGCTACACCAGAGTGACAGGGAAAATGGTAAGACAGTGTATGTTGAAGCAGCCATTTGGAAGAGACAGAAGCCCTGTTCACTCATTACCTCCCTGAGTTCACTGGATACGGGGGGGGGGGGGGCAGGAGCCTGCCACGTAGCCATGCCCCTATGCTCCTTAGCCATGCTTTAAAGCAATCCTGTTGCTCAGTGCTTTCAAATCCAGCAAGTGTTCCAAATCATGTGGAGAAGTCTCTCCATGTTCTGCAGTTGCTTCTGTAGAAAGCACTGGATGTGGGAATGCCTGAGGCATGACCAGGGGTGTTTTCAGCATGGGGGCATGGCTAGCTGGCATGCTTTTATTCTCCACTCCATGCATTGGCTCCCACAGACAACAATGCCTGCTTAGATCTAGAAGCAGAGAATGATCTGTTAGCCGAAGGTTGGAGAGTGCAGGGCCTCACACTGGGAATCTGATGTGGGAGAGGAGTTCTGCTGCCTTGTAGGGATGGCTGCTCTTTGCCCCACTTATGCTTTGCTCATATATTTATAAAGAAGGCAAAATATTACAACGTTTCCAGTGATCCGAAGGAAACCCAACCCGGATAGCACTGCCACAGGTGTCGCTAGGTTGGTGTGACTGGTGTGGGCTGCACCAGGAGTGACACTCGGAGTGGGGTGAAGAGCTCTGGGGTGCTGACACCATCGGTGCCGCCAAGGCCCAGAGTGGAGAGCAGAGCCTGTGGCTGTATGGAGTTTGCACGCCGGATGGGCCCATCCTCTTGCCGTTGCTCCGATTGGCTCAAAATGGAGCCACTTTGGAAGCAATTGGTGGTGACGCAATGACGTGGCGAACTGCTTCCAAACTGCGAGGCCTCAGCACGGTAAGCTCCGTACCAGGCAGGAGGCAGCCTAGCGGCACCGCTGAGCACTGCCTAAGAACGTCTTGTGGCTGTGGAAGTGTGGAGTGTGCCACCAGATTAGTGGTGCATGGAACATCAATGCAAAAGCGACACACATGAATCCAAGAACAGAGATGGTGTGTAGAACGATTCTAAGTACTGCGTTGTCTGGAATCGACAGCAAGAGTGTCGCCACCAACCATCCCTTCCCCGCTTCAGCTTACACCATTTTATGTTGTGGACTTTTCAAGAAACTTTATACTGCTGAGTAACAAGAAATTGTCAGTCAAAAAAAGGAGTGGGGGGGGCATTTGTGAAATTACTGCTGACGTCCTCCATACAGGATACTGTATGTAAAACATTCTGGAGTTTAAAAAGTTGCCCTGTAATAGGAAAATCTCCGTGAGACTCAGCATTTGAATGGACTTTCTCTCTGAGCACCCTTGTGAGCCCAATTCAGTCTTTCGCTATAATCTTCAACCAGCTAAAGTGACCGTTTCAAAGAATGAAAGAGAAATTCTGATTATTTGTACTAGGGTGGTTCAACCTTTCCAACACTCCAAATCTGATGTGCCAAAGCTCTGGTTTAGCTGGCTCTGGTTAGGAAAGGAAGAGCCAAAAAGGCTAGAAGAGAAGGTTGGTCCCTTGAGATTGGAGGAATGAAAACAGAAGTATCACAATACAGCAAATTTACACTGGTCTACAATTTTTTTTTCTTCTGGCCTGGACTTTTGCAGCGATTTTAGACTAATTTCAGGTAAGGAAACATCTTTTTGTACTTATCTCCCTGTAGGTGGATTGCTGTTTCACTACACCTCGTAGTAGGGCTGTCTCAAAGCAAAGGAAGGTGACTGCAAGGTTCCAGAGCATGGCCTGGGGGCACAGCTACCCCACTGAAGCAAAACAGATCCAGATCTGGTCAGTGAACCATACCACACCTTACCATAACCTTTATTGGCATAAAGAAACAGACAATACAATACACAACAAAACATTTCCAAACCAAACATTAGCATCAAAGTCCCCTAACAGCAGTTCACATTCCCTATCCACCTGCATAGTCCAACATACCAACTCACCCCCATAGTATCAGAGTTTAATCTCAGAGCCCCAAAATGGAAGATTCTGTCGGCTTTGAATTACTAGATTCATAAATTGGGGAACCAAACAGGTGAACAATCTTTCAGAACCTCCTAACATATACCGGACTTTTTGCTCATCCGACCAACCGGAGTGAGAGGACAAAAAATCATCTAGATACCACCTACGGGTCAGTGAATTGATAGTTCCATGACAGAAGAAAGGTAGACTCTATGGAAATCTAGGTCATCCTGGTCCAGCAGAACATTTGTAGGAAGACAAATTCAAGAGAACTTAAAAAGAGTTATGATACAACTGAATACTTTTCTCAGGAGGGCTTCACATACATCTTTGAAAAAAATGTACAGGAAAAATGGGTGCTTATATGTGGATTAATCTAATGCTGACAATTTCCTTTCATATTAATTGACGTTATAGAGCTTGTCACTCTTCCCCCCCACCCACGAATGCATGAAAAATTGTTCTCCTCTCCCCCTCCTATGAACACTTAGTAATAAGTACTTTTATGTCCTGTAACCTTTGAGATTTGTGGGTCTTGGAAAAATCAAATACAGCCCAAAGAAACAGCTGCTTGGTTTAGTAATGGGACTTAAATGGTGTGCTTGAATGTGCACAGATGGCTTCTTGGTGATGCATTCTCAAAATGTCTTTTCATGTTGTTGTAAATATGAATTTGAATTAATCCAGGTATGATTAATAATGCACTAACCAATGATAACAGGCTGTGGTAGAATTTCACTGCCTGTCCCTTCAACTCGATCCCTTCCCTCACCCTTTGTTTCTGCTGCAAACTCAAACTTCGTTGGTAGCTTGCAAACAATGTTGGACTTTGTGCTTCTAGCCCTATGTCTCCTCCCCCTGGGGCGCCTCGTCCATAGGGGATCCTGCAGGGACATGGCCCCCTCAGTCCACCTGCTTTACCCTTGTGTCTAATGGCCAGTCGAACATGGGGTAGGCTTGCAGTCTTTTACTCCATGAGCGCCTTTAGCATTCATGTGCGGGCGTGTTGCTTCACAGTCCGCCACTGTACAGTCTTCTTAACATGATTGTCTCCTCCTCCTCCTCCCCACAGGTGACTCCTCGAATCCTCACCAGCCCAGCTCATCTGACTGACTTGTCGCTTCCTTATCTTCCAGGTAAGTGAGGGGGTACCTTGCCCTGGGATGGACCTCGCGTTGACCCTGCAGAGCGGCAACCGCAGGTCCCCTGGGGTTGTCAGGGAGGGTATTTGCAAGTCCTGGTCGCAGGCAGTGCCACCTGGTTTACCCCCAGTGCCAGAGGGCTCTCAGCCTGAGCCCTTTGTCCCGGGGTTTCCAGGACACCCTTGTTCGGCACCCTGGTCAGCTTCCGCGTTGGCATCTCTAGCCAGTCTCCTCCCCTCCCCCGCATCTTGCCCTGCCCTTTAAAAGGGCTGCCTCAGCTCCAGTCGCGTCGCGACGACGCGCGTCACCCCAGAGCGGGGGCGCGCGTCGCCCTTGAGGGGGAGGCTCCGCCCCCGCGCGTGACGTCACGCGCAGGAGCAGAGCGCCCTCCCCGCTCCGTTTTCGGCTCATTTTGGAGCCAAACGGACACAGAGGAGGGCGGTCGGGCCCACCTCGAGCTCAAAACTGTTAGTGGGGGGTGATCGCGCGTCACCCCTATACGCGCGACGCCCCCCGGCGGCCCACCCCCCCGCTTCCCCCCGTCGATGCCAGTGCTCAGCTCCCGCCCCACTGATCAGCATGGGGCTGGCACTTGGCTTCCTCCGTGTTTTGTCAGGCCATTTCACCCTCTTACAAGCCGGCCCGAGTTTCCACCCATCTGTTTCCAGTCCGCCAGGAGCCTCGTCTTTCCACCTCCGCTTTTCCCGCTGGAACGAACGGGTGCCGGGCAGTAGCAGCTTTGGGGCCTTGCGCCGACTGGCTCACTGGCACAGGCACCACACCCTTTTTTCTCTCCATCACCACACACACACACCAAAAAATCTTTTCATTTCTCTGTCCCCTGGAGGATTCAAGTGAATGGGTACAAGCCAACTGTTACTCCCACCTCTGCAACCTGTGCAAAATACATTTGGAGACACTGGCATATGAGCAAAAATATTTTACACTTAGCTAATGATTCAGCGGTTCGATAATCATCACTTTAAAAATAAAATCACTTCATTTGGAAGCTGCAGGGTTTGTGGAGTTCTGCATTTAAAACAATCCTAAGATTGTGCAACTAAAAATACCTGCATTCCGTAGCTCTTTTCAGCTGTTCAGAACATGGAAAATGAGTATAAGGGGGACTGGGATCTTATTTGCAGATTCCACATACATGTGCTCAGTAAAACATCTATGGAGGCCCCCATCCATACAGCTTGTCTTGAACAGAGCAGTGGGGACCTGTATGTGGCACATCTTTGTGGCGAAGGGCGACTGCTTCCTGCTGGACATGAGACTCAGGCCAGAATTGGTGTCTCCCTCAACCAGGGTTGGTGCTAAGAAAGCACAAGATCCAGAACATTTCCTATGACTTGCTCCAATGCTGCCCCACCCCCTTTTGGTACAGGGAAATTCTACAGCGACCGCACCTCGCCTGCCATCCTATACATCTAACCCTTTGGGCGATTTAGCGGAGAGCTTTAAATACAATAAGCAGTGGCGTTCTTCCTATGGGGGCGCTGGTGTGTTGTGCCCCAGACGCCGAGTAGGCACGCTGCTTCTGGGGGGCGCGGCAGCTTGGGCTTGGGGCTGCGCGGCGGAGCCCGGCTGCCGAGCCTCCGGGAAGCAGCGCGCCCACTCGGCGCATCACCGGCTTCCGGAGGCTCCGCTCCAAAGCCGGGACAAGCCCTCCTCATTGCGACCACCCAGTTCGGCGGTCGAGGGCTTTGTGAGCCGGCCGAACGCGTCGCTGGCTTTTATTTGTTTTTTCTGCACATGCGCAGAACCTTTCTGAGGGCAAATGGGCGGTCGCAATGAGGAGGGCTTGTCCCGGCTTCGGAGCAGAGCCTCCGGAAGTCGATGACGCTCTGCTTCGGGGGGGCGGCAGCCGGGCTTTGGTGCGACGGGGGCGCTCCAGCCCCCGCCCCCTCGGGTGCCGGAATGGCTAAAAACGCCACTGACAATAAGCTTCCCTTTCTAACGGCAAAATCCTGTGTAGGTTTCCGGCACGAGAGCAAGTGCTCCGGCGCTTGAAGCTGTTGCAAACGTGCCGTAAGGCACGTTTGCGCCGACTCGGGAGTAACTGAGACTGGCTGCCCTCACTCCGACGCCAGAACGTCCATGCGGCCGGCGGAGGCAGGTGAGTCTCTGGCACCAGCCGCATGGGCGGTCCGGGCAGTGAGGGAGGGGGGCCATTGGGCGAACTGCCCTGGAGGGGGTGGGGATGGCATCGGCCATATCCAGGCCATATCGGCCATATCTGGCCCTGCCAGGCCAACTTGGCCTCATGGCCTCCTCCTACTTCCGCCAGCTATTTAGCTGGTGGAAATCCGAGGAGGCTGATAGGGCCTGTCCTGGTTTACACCCGGGGAAGGGGACGAACGTCTCCTTACCCAAGTAGACCTCCGGGTTGCAAGTGCAACGGCAGCCTGGGCTCAGGATCCGGCGGGCGGCCCTGGGCTTACACAGGATTTTGCTGTAAATCATAGAGTTGGAAGGGACCTTCAAGGCCATCAACCCCTGCTTAAAGCAGGACAATCCTCTTTCTAGAGCATCTCCAAAAAGTGCCTGACAAGCCTCTGCTTGAAGACCTCCAGCAAGGGAGAACCCGCCACTCCTTGGTGAATGGTTCCATTGTCAAACTGCTCACCGTTGAGAATTTCTTCAATATGTTCCCAATATATTCCTTTCTACCCAAAAAGATACTAATTCCACTGTCCCAAAAGTAACATCATGATTGTACAGTACTCCTAAAGTGTCTCACTACTTAGGCACATATTCTGTGCTTCTGAACATGACTTCATTTCCCCCTGTTCCTATTTTCAGTTCTCTCACTGTTTTCTTTATATATTATAAAGCTTAGAACAAAGCCAGAAAATTGGATAGATCACTTTTATTTTTTTGTTTTGGTTTTGTATCTAGTGAAATTCCTCAGCTCATATATATTCCTTTCCCTCTGCAGGGTTCTTAAATGTTGACAGCCTCTTTGCCGTTGTCACTGGATTTATTGGGAACATTTCCTTTCAGAGGACTCAGTTGTGCTCCTCCATTGTGTTTACTGCAAGGAGCATTACTATGGGCCCAAAAGGCTTTGATATTTTCTTTAGGAGGGAGCTGAAACAGACCAATTCACTGCCAGCTTTTTTGAGGGCTGCAAAGCTGGGGGGAAAATCCCATTTGCTTTTAGAGCCAGGATATCTACAAAGTTCACCTCTTGCATTGGCAATACTTTCCTCTCTCCCAGCACTGCTACTGCAACTGTCCACAGGTGGCTTGCAATGCAGGGACATTTTCCTGCCCGCTGTGATGGAAAGCAGCGGGAGCCCCCCCCCAGTTGCCTAGGCAATGTGAGGACACGCCCCTGTCTAAACTGTGCTGCGGCTCAGAGCTGCAAGAACAGAATGGGCCACTCGTTGTCATCAAAGAAAGGAATTTGAAGTCCATTTGGGTCGTATCCCTCATTTCACCCCAAAACGCCTGATCAGCAATACTTTGGTTTAGACATCGTGGTTTGCGGAAATTTGTTTATTTCTGTATTATCTCTAGACTGCCTTTCTCTTACTTACCAATACATTGGTTTATTCTAGCAATCTAATGCCCAGTTGTTATTTATAGTAGTACATATGAAAGATATATGAATGTGCTTGTTCTTATTGTTTCTTATTGTTTCACCATTTGCTTCTTCTTATTGTTTCTAAGTAGCAATGTATGGTTGCGAGAGTTGGACCATAAGGAAGGCTGAGCGCCGAAGAATAGATGCTTTCGAACTGTGGTGCTGGAGAAGACTCCTGAGAGTCCCTTGGACTGCTAGGAGATCAAATCAGTCAATCCTAAATGAAATCAACCCTGACTGTTCCCTGGAAGGACAGATACTAAGGCTGAAACTCAAATATTTTGGCCACCTAATGCGAAGAGAGGAGTCTCTGGAGAAGACTCTGATGCTGGGAAAGATTGAAGGCAAAAGGAGAAGGGGAAGGCCAAGGATGAGATGGTTAGACAGCATCACCGATGCAACGAACATGAAAATGAGCGAACTCAGGAAGATAGTGGAGGACAGGAAGGCCTGGCGGGATACGGTTCATGGGATCACAAAGGGTTGGACACGACTTAACGACTGAACAACAACAACAACAAATTGTTTCTAAGTACTGTATGTTTCTTATTCCTTTTCTGGTCCCTACTCAAGCAATGATCTTTTCGGGGGATAGCTCTTAAAGCATCCAGCCTCATTTCTATTGCTCGGCTTTCTCAGCAATTGAGAGAGGATGCTGTGAGTGACAAGTGTCCCCCTCTAAGGCAGGACTTGTTAACATGCAAGAACCAATGCATCTTCTATGCATTGCATCCCCCTGAAAAATCAGCTACAACCCTCCTCCCCCTTTGCCACCCTCAGAGTGAAAGCTGTGTTCCTGCCGCCTGCTGCAGAAGGAAACGGGATGAAAGACCGAGAAAAAGTGTGGCTACACAGGAGCTGAGCAAGTTCTGCATGTGAGTGTGTAGAAAGTTGACTGCTTTCACGATGCAGAAGTTAAGGCGGGAGCCTTACCTTTCTTTAATTCAATTTAATCAATTGATTCTCTGCCTTCAGGACAGTATGCTCACAGGGAGGCTAACACCCGTAAAACGAATGACGCACATAAAACCAATCACCACAACGTTCAAAAACAATAAAAAGCAGCAGGAAACAGATAAAATAAAATAAAAAAGATGAACAAAACCAGTTAATTAAAAGTCATATGAAAAACAAAGTGTTTAAGAGCATGCCTCAAATCAGGGAGGGTGGGGACTTGCTCAGCCTCTACAAGGAGGGAATTCTAGAGCTGCGGTGCCACCATAAAAAAGGCCGTGCCCCTGATAACCACTTACAGAATCTGCTGAAAAGGTGGTCCAGAAAGCAAAGACTGCACTGCTGATCATATGGTTCAGGTAAGCTCATATAGGCATTTTGATGCATGAAGGGCCTGTCCATAGACACACAGTAATAAGCACATTAACTCTTCTCTTACATCTATGGGGGTTTTTTATCCTAGAATTTATGTGCATGCGCACACAGGCACGCACAGAAATCATTCATTTTGCTTCCTATAAGACCCCGTGTCAGCCTTACTAGCTCAGTAAAATCTGTTCCTTGTTCCTTTTGTGTAAAACGCCTGTGAGTTAATCTTTGGAAGTTCATGTGAGATGCCTACAAGACTGCTGTTTTTCTGGCTGTATAGTGGCTCCTGCCATATGCTCACAGCTGGTAACGGCATGAAGCATTATTCCTAATGGCCCGTATTCATCAAAACCTCCAAGTACCGGGGATCGAGCCATGAAGACTCAGCAGGTTTTCACAGTTTTGCTGCCACCAAAACTAATTCACATTCTTTTCAGAACTTTTTCGCTTTTGCTAGGGAGGCAGAAGAGTACCTCTGGCGGTACAAGACCAGGATGATAAATAACCATCACAGCAGCTGAAGAAAGGAGAATGAAAATTTAAAATAATCAGAGAAACACCCTGCAAAGATTAGTAGTACAAGAGTAATAATTACCCCACCCCCTGCCCCAAACTGGAATGACTTCATTCAAATTCCTTTGGTTTATGGACATCTACTCAGTGGCAACAGTGTGGGGAAACGGCCAGGGAGCCAGTCGACACAACATTTTCCGTACATCCACTGGAGCAGTACAAGGATGATCCTTGGCTACACATTTGCACCAACACATAAGAAGAGCCCTGCTGGATCAGGCCAAAGGCCCATCTAGTCCAGCTTCCTGTATCTCACAGTGGCCCCACCAGATGCCCCAGGGAGCACACAGACAGAGGCGTTCCTACGGTGGGAGCGGTACCGTAAGTTGCGCCCCATCCTAGTCCCCGTTTACAAGCCAGCATGAGGCAGCCCCACCCCCTCGCTGTCGGAGCCATTTGGTGCGGAGAAGGCAACGGGCAGGGAGTCTCCTGCCCATTGCCTTCGCATCACGGAATGGCTCCGACGGCGAGGGGGCAGGGCCGCCTCGTGTCGGCTTGTAATCGGGGACTAGGATGGGGCGCAACTTACAGTACCGCCCCCACCGTAGGAATGCCACTGCACACAGACAACAAGATACCTGTTTCCTGTTGTCATTCCCTAGCACCTGGGACAGAGGATACCTACTTCAGCAGAAATTTCTGTGGACGTAGCAAACAGGCAAAGTGCTAGTGACAACATGGGGATTGTCGCCAGCTGCGGCTGTGATTGCCTGGTTCATATTTGAATATGCAGATATGTGTTGGAGGCACATATGGGCTGCTTGTGCACAGAGCAAAATACCTTACAGGGACGGGCTCTGGCTCAGAGGTAGAACTCAGGCTTCCTATGCCTCGGGTCTCTGCTTCAATGTGTATACAGTTGAAAGGCTCTCAAGTCAGAAAGCTGGGAAAGGCTTCTCTCCACCTGGCAGACTGAAGATCTGCTACTAGCAGCCAATCCTACCTTCTTTTAGCGCTGCCACTGCTGAAAAGGAATTCTCAAGCACAGGGCGGGCGAACGGGAGGGCCCGAATCCAAACCGTCGTCGCCTGCCCACTGTTCGCGGTGGAACTTTTTGTAACAAAAGTGCTGAAGGCACTTCATGGCAGTGCAGGGATCCGGCACGCCAGCAGGAAGGCTGGAGCCTTCCCACGGGTGCCAGTGGAGTGAAGGATGCCCGCCGGAGCAGGTAAGCCCGCTATGCAGGGGGCGGAACAGTCCAAACAACAGGGGGCGGAACTGGGCAGGGGGAGGTGGAATGGGAAGGAAATGGGCCCAGGAGGGGGGCAGGTGCAGTGGCAGCATGTTTCGAATCCAACCCCCCTTCCCGGGCCTGCACTGATCAACTTGTACTTGTGCCAGCAATCTCGCTGGCACAGGTCCAAGTTGACCCATTGTGGCTGCTGAGGCTTACACCCCAGGGCAAAGAGACAAACCCTAACCCTAACACCCCAAGGAGACCTCCAGCAGCCCAAAATCTCCTGCCGGGTGCAGCATAGCCCATGCCGGCCCCGCTGCATCACTGTAGTGGCAACAGTGTGGGGAAACAGCCAGAGAGCCAGTCCACACAACGTTTTCCATACATCCACTGGGGCAGTACAAGGATGATCCTTGGCTACAGATTTGCACCAACATGAAAGTAGCGTGTGGCCCAAGCAATCACAGATGGAGCCAGCAGAAATTCCCGTGGACACAGCAAACAGATCTGCTACTTTAAGGTTGTGCACTGGGGGACCTCCACCGTAAATGTGGATCATTGTTAAATGAACCGTCATTAAACTGGGGGACACCTGTAAATACAGGAAGTCCTCACCGTCGTTTCGGTATCCGTTGTTTCATTTTAATGTCGTTGCTGAAGCTGCTTCCGGGTCACGACCCACTTCCTGGTCTTATTCTCACCCCAGAATGCCTTGCAAGGCATTCTGAGGCGAGAGGAAAGCCTAGGAAGTGAGTCGTGGTCCCAGAAGCAGTTTCTGCAGCCCGTCAGAGCCCCACCCCCACCCCGGAGTGTCACTGAGCTGCTGGTAAGCATTTGTTTTATTATACGTTGTTTTTACTTAATGTGGCAATTTCAAGGAACCTATCTGCGCCATTAAGTGAGGCCTTCCTGTACCCTGATTCTGCTTTGTTCTTTATCAGATCATTGGCCCATCTTGAGCAATATTGTCCCCTGCTAACTGGGCAAGAGGCACTTTTTCAATTGGTGCTCCTCTTATATTTAGCAGGGGGAGAGTAACTGCCCCCTTTCACCCCAGCACAGTCTCTTTTTTGGTGGCTGATGCTGGTGGTGTTTTGCATCTTTTTTAGATCGTGAGCCCTTTTGGGACAGGGGGCCATTTAATCATTTGATTTTGTCTGTAAACCGCTTTGTGAACTTTTTTTTTGGAAAAGCGGTATATTTTATTTATTTTTATTTTTCACATTTTTAAACCGCCCTTCCTCCAAGGAGCTCAGAGTGGTGTACATATTTCCTCCCCTCCTTTTTGTCCTCACAACAACCCTGTGAGGTAGGTGGGGCTGAGAGATAGTGTCTGGCCCAAGGTCACCCAGGAAGCTTCGTGGCTGAGCGGGGATTTGAACCTGGATCTTCCAGGTCTAAGTCCAACTCCCAAACCACTACACCATCCTCGCTTATTATTATTATTATTATTATTATTATTATTATTATTATTATTATTATCATCTCCTCTGACTGACAGTAATTCTCCAAGGTCTTTCCCTCCCTGCTACCACAGTTTGCTAACTGGAGATGCCACAGACTGAATTTGGAACCATCTGCCCAAAGAATATGCAAACACTAAAATATGTCTCCTCTTCATTATTGTACCAGTGCTGCACCAGCTCAACCCAAAAAAGCCCAAGCTCCATTCCGGCTTGTTTCAAGCAAATTGGTTCCTGTCTGCCAAAACCTCTGGCTGACTCTCGAATCCATTCTGGGCTCCATTTTAGAGCCCAGAACGTCAGAGGTGTCCTGTTGGATCACACCAAAGTTTCATCTTGTCCAATATCCTGTTTCCCTTAGTGGCCAACCAGATGCTTCCTGGAAAACCACAAGTAGGATATGAGGGACATAAAGCTTCTCCTACAGCTGTTCCCCAGGAACTAGTGAATTGCTTCTGAATCTGGAGGTTCAATCAGCCAGACCATGATAGAGATGGGTATAGCCGCCCTAGGCCCATGTTTGAAATCTGTCAACCTCAAGCAGAACCTGGGAATCCAGCCCTACGTGAAGTTAGGACTTCAGAAGTTAGGACAGAATACGGCACAGTTCTCACTCAGTTTTGCAATCTGTGATGTTGCAATGTTCCAACCCTGAAATCGGGTCAGTACAATAGAGTTAGTTAATCCTATTGCTACTTTGGCAACAGGCACCAACACCAAACATTGTTTCAGTCATGGTGTGCAAAGCTGTTTCATAGTGTGCCAAGCTGTCTTTCAAAGAGCCTTAATCTGAAGAAGACTAGATAAAGAGGCAATGTCCTCTTCTGGAGATTTCTTACTTTACTGAGAGAAGCAAATAATTGATTTCCCCATCCAATGATTGGTTTTCCTGATGAGGGAGGTGAACAGATATACTTCCCTTTCCTCCTACTGGGGTCTCCACTTTCTCCATCTCTCATGAATGATGCAGAATGAGTGGCGAGAAAGATCTTCTGCTGTTGTTCGGTCTTGTAACACTAGACCTTGGGGCAGGTGGGGAGGGGATCACAGTCATTGGCAGGCTCAGGACAGACAGTACTGTACTACATATCATGTAATGGACATGTTGAATTCACGTTCATAAGATGTAGTGACGGCTGCTAGTTTAGATGGCTTTAAAAAGAGTTAGACAGACTTGCACAGGATAAATTGAAATTGACTGATGGCTATTAGCCATGATAACTCAGTGGAACCTCCATGTTCCAAGGCACTAAACTTCTGAAGGTCAGATGCTGGAGGCAAACAATGAGAAGGGCAGTTGCCTTCATGCCCTGCTTGTAAACATTCCAGAAGATTTAGGTGTCCACTGTTAGAATGCTGGACTAGAAGGTTGGATGCACTGAGGCTCCTCTTACGTTATATATAAATTTCATTGTAGTCACACACTCACAACAACTTTGTGAAAGAAGTCACTATCAACCCTGCTTAACATGGAGGAACCTGAGGTTGGTCTGACCCAGCAAGGTGGCTCTTATACTCAGTCTTTGTTGAGGGAGTAACAAGTTCTCACTCCAGCTCAGTAACTCTGCAGTTCTGGCTGAGAGGTTGTGATGCTAGTGGTGACCTTCTCCCTCTAGCTTGGCTATATGTCCACCATGCTCCCCTATAGTTGTCATGTCTGATTTCGAAGGTCTCCCTCCCTTACCGCGTGTTCCTGTGTAACTGCTGCAGGGTGTCGCGCAAGTGCAGTAAAGTATTTGCAGCCGGCGTTGCTTGCCCTGCCATCTCCCCGGCCCTGTGGCGACATGACCAGGTAAGTTATTCGCCGGTTGGGGCAGGGGTGGGGGAGGGCGGACCGGGCAGCGAGAGCCATAGGTCGCCCGGGGCCTGGAGGGGGCGGGGATACTGGGGGCCAAGATCCCCGGTATCCAGAGCTCTCTCTAGGCCCCAGATACACCGACATGGCCGGCATGAATGTACGCGAGCTCTGGAGCTCGCGTACATTCAAGTAGGCCCATAGGGCCTCTCGCCGCTTACACGGGGGGAAGGGGATGATTGTCCCCTTCTCCCAAGTTGTTACCGGGCTGCCCCAGGGTAGCCCGAGAACTCGATAGGATGCAGCGGTCACTGCAGGAGGGCAGAGCTCTAAGTTCCGCCGCGATCCGACCCTCCGTTACACGGGTGAACGAAGCTGCCCCGCCCCCACGCCTTTGGAGCCTTTCAGGGCAGCGAAAGCAACGCGCAGGGAGTCTCCTGAGCGTTGTTTTCACCGCCTTGAATGGTTCCGAGGGCGAGGGGGCGGGGCCACTTCGTTCACCCGTGTAACAGAGGGTCGGATCGCGGCGGATCTTAGGGCTCCGCCCCCCCCTGCAGTGATGCCAGTGCTACACAGGATTGGGCTGCTAGTAGATGTGTGAGGTCCCTCAGCCATGGCATAGAAATGCCAATCCTTGCCAGAGTGAGATCTCTTGATGTTGCTCCCTTCAGACGGGCTCTGCCAGTGGTTGTGGGCACCCGGGACCTCTCATCATTGCCACCCCCAGAGCTGCTACACTGACTGTATAACCTTGCAGCTACATGCCTTCATTTTGTTTAGCTCCTCTTTGGTCTGACATAAAATTGCCACAAATTGAGAACGACAGACCTTGAAGGAAAGCCTACATTGGGACTCAGTGAAGGATATCACCCTTGATCAATGAGATAATTTTCTTTGTACCTCAAAGTGAAATTGACACGAGAAAGAAGATTATATTTCATTATGAGATTGAACTTTTAACAAGATTGTAAATGTGGGCAGAGCAAAATAACAAAGCGAAGCAGATGGTGGGGACATTTAACTGGCATCCCACAGTATGAATTGGTTAATGTGGCAACATTAATGTGGGATGATGGTGAACTTTGACTCTTCTATGATGATTGATGAGTTCAATGTACCCTATTTGTGCTGGCACAAAGAGTTCTGGACATATTGCCATAATTTCCAAGGGCCGCGCCTGGAACATTGTCAGCGTCAAATTGCAGCACTGATTCGTAGTCTGAAGTCTTACATTCATAAAGAAGTTAATGTACTGTTTGGCCAGATCACCCAGTAGTATGTTGGCTGCTGAACCTTGAATGCCAATCTCAGGTTCCACAAAGAGATTAGTAATGCAACAGGTGTAGTTACAGAGGTTACATACAACTCTCTGCAGGGCTCTTGGTGCAGGCCAGCAGCTGGGTTACTCCCAGTCTAAGTGAGGAGAGGGAAGGGGAGGTTACAGGCTATAATTAAGGGGACAGTGCACAGTTAATTCACTGAGGCGGCCGTCTTATCCTCACTTTCCTGGGAGTAAGCCCCATTGAGCACAATGGAACTTACTACTGAGTAGATATGACTAGGCTTGTGCTGTGATTCTGGACAACACAAGGCAGATACTAATGATAGCAGGGAAAATTCTGACCTGGCTTGTTCAAGGCTCTTGTACTGTTTCCTAAATGCAGGAACAGCACCCATTTTAGTCCTGAAATCTTTCGTCTTCAATCTATGAGGCCTACTGTACTGGTAGTATTCCATGCATGACACTACTTCTTGAGAGACATCACTCCTCAACCTTGAGAAGAAAACACTAAGGGACACAGTGGAGGCTTATAAAATAGTGTGGAGTGAGAGGAGAGGGAGTCTCCCCCCCCCCAGGTCACATGGCACTTCGGATCAGCCAACAGAACTCATTGGCAATGGATTCAGCCTTCTTTACCCCTACAATCAATATATGTGATTCACTATCACTACCTTCCATCCCTCCCTCTCTATCTATCACACACAACATTCCTGGAACCTTTTCATCATCTTTGACCACAGGATTTAGGTTCCACGTGTATTGATAACTTTTCTGGGTGGTGAAGACCAGCAGGGATTGTGAAGAGCTCCAGAAGGATCTCTCCAAACTGGGAGAATGGGCAGCAAAATGGCAGATGCGTTTCAATGTAAGTAAGTGCAAAGTGATGCACATTGGGGCAAGAAATCAAAACTTCACATATACGCTAATGGGTTCTGAGCTGTCTGTGACGGATAAGGAGAGAGATCTTGGGGTGCTGGTGGACAGGTCGATGAAAGTGTCGACCCAGTGTGCGGTGGCTGTGAAAAGCCCAATTCTATGCTTGGGATCATTAAAAAAGGGATTGAAAATAAAATGGCCAATATCATTATGCCCTTGTACAAATCGATGGTAAGGCCGCATGTGGAGTATTGTGTCCAGTTCTGGTCACCACACCTCAAAAAGGATATAGTTGATTTGGAAAAGGTGCAAAAAAGAGCGACCAGAATGATTCGTGGGCTGGAACAGCTCCCTTATGAGGAAAGGCTACAGCGTCTGGGGCTTTTCAGTCTAGAAAAAAGGCGCCTGAGGGGGGACATGATTGAGATGTATAAAATTATGCATGGGATGGAGAGTGTGGATAGAGGGAAATTCTTCTCCCTCTCGCACAACACCAGAACCAGGGGACATGCCTTGGCGTTGAGTCATGCCGGCCACATGACCACGGAAGCATCTTTGGACATCGCTGGCTCTTCGGCTTTGAAACGGAGATGAGCACCGCATCCTAGAGTCGGTAACGACTGGCTTTCGAGTGAGGGGAATCTTTACCTATACAGCTGCCTAGCAGGGTTACTTCTGGGCCAATGAAATTTGGAAGCTCCACCCTGCCTGAATTCAATATGCTAATCTCTGACTGACACTTTCCCCAGAAAGCTTAACCTGCAGAAATATTCCAGGAGGATAGATATGGTCAGCTATAAATTAGATCAGCAAATACCGATCAGTGACTGCTGGTGTCCACCAAGCTTCTCTTCCCCACCAAGCCTGTTTCAGGCACATTCCACTGTTTGTTGAACCTTTGATGGCAAAACAGCACAGACACACTAGTTTTCCATGCCCAGTCACATTGGACTTCCTGTCAGCCTAACAACTTGTGGCAACCCTCGATTACCACCAGCAGGCAGAGGCCCTGTGAGTGTCGGAGAGAGCTGTGGGGAGGTGTTTGCTGTTCATGGGAGACCGAGGATACATTTTATTACTTTTTGTATTGTTCAACCTTACGCTGGATCTAAGAGGAGTTCTTAACAAAACTATCAGTTAAGACAGCCAGCAGCACAAGCCTTGGAGAGGCGCAATGTCCCCCTGAGAAATGAAGATGAATATACGCTACAAACAGAGGCGTCTGGTTTGCAGTGGCAGCTAAGTCCCCAAGACACAGTTACCAGGAAATTGATAAATGTGGTCAGGCTACCTCTGTCACACTGTTTGCTGGTAGACAAACAAGGGAGGGCTACTGAAGGCTTTCCGGGGGGCATCTGGTTGACGACTGCGGGAAATAGGATACTCGGTGAGACGAATCTTTGGCCTGTTCCACTGTGGCAGCTCTTGTGTGTTTCCAGGCTGACATGGAATAAGGCACAGCTGGGAAGTTGTTGACTGTTCTGATTTCATACATAAATAACATACCGGTACTTAACTTATCCCACTCTTCCTCCAAGGAGTTCAGGCCAGCACCCATGGTTCTCCTCCCCACCCCCATATGGATTGGGATAAGTCCCTGGATAATACGGGTTAGGCTGACTGCTGACAGATAGTAACCAGCCCATTGAGCTTCATGGCTGAGTGGGGATTTGAACCCAGCTCTCCTAGGTTCTAGGAACCCTAGGAACCCAGGTCCTAGTCCAAGACCTTAACCATCATCTCACCTGGCCCTAACTAACCTAATTTGATTGTCCCTAGTGTCTTTCCAGAACAGCTGCAAAAGGAAGCAGGAACAAGGTGACAGAAGACCAGTCCACCATCGTTCCTGCTTAGAGTAGCTTCACTCACAGCCAGCCCATCCGTGAGGCCATCCGATGCTGGTTGTATTAGTGGCAGATTGCGAGGGGTCTGAGGGGGCGGCGGATTCAGGGGGCCACTGACTTTCACCCTAAGTCTGCTGCCGCCGCCTCCCTCCAACTGGCCGCCATTGAAAGCCACAATGTTCTGCTTCCCACTTGCTCCAGCGAGAAGCCGATCATTCGCCTCCTTACTGTGCTCCTCACGTGCTGCCGTCAAACCCGCAAGTACTACACTTCCATGATTGATGCCTACGCATGACGACCATGCTAAGGGTTTGGGTTTTGTGCTCTTGTTTTTTGTAGTGCAGAGGCAGAGGACCCGAGACGGCATCAGACAGCATTTCAGTGAGTTAATCTGAATGCAGGGCTCCGCCCCGATTTAATTCACACCTAAAAGCAAGCTCTGTCTCTATCAACATGTCTCGTCTGTCTGTATTTTGCACCTTTGTTTCTGCTCACTCACCCAACTGCTTTGTGCAATCTCTGCCTTGAGATTATTGCATGCCCCTAAGTCCTGGCCTTGTCTGCCTTATATCTCTGAACCTGATACTGGCTTTTATTCTCAACTTGATTCTTAAACCTGATCCAACAAGGACCATTTTCTCTCAAATGCAAGTCATTCCCCAACAATAAGGTTGCCCAATTTGGGGGGGGGGGAGAAAAGCGGGATAAAAATCCAATAAATAATAATAACAATCAAGCATCACCTTCATGCATTGTTCAGGAGAGGGGCTGAAGCCTGAAGCCCAGGGTCTGAGCACATACTTTGTATACTGAAAGTCCCAGGCACAATCCCCACATCTCCATACAGAGTGAGGAAAGACCCCTGTCTGAAACCTGGATTGCCATTGTCAGTAGATGATTCTGGTCTAGATGGATCAACAGTATGGTCCATTCAGGCCCAATACCTACTGATGCCAAAAGAGTATGTACACAATGCCTCCGTCATACCACATCCCATTTCCTTAAGAATTGTCTCCAGGTCACTACTGGGATCATGAAAGAAAAAATCCTCTCAGCACCCGTTCCTTGACTCTTCTCTGTTTCCTTTCATCAGCCCTGCAGAATCCTGGTGAAAAAGGTTCACTTGAAACACAGTTGGTGTTTCATCTCCAAGGAACTTCTGACTTCTTCTTGAAGCTTTAACATGAGAGAGGAATTTCTCATCACTCCCACCAATGAACTATCACCTCTTCCAAAGCGCTGCCTCTTGACTTCTTCTCCACGAGGAAGAGTAGCAGGCATTCCCAAACATTTTATTCATAGCTGGGTGGGTCTGGTGACACCAGCCCAAGTTTGGGTGGCTGATTGCGTCGACCACTGGGATGTCCAAAATGGGGCCAAAAATGTCTACAATTATACAGGTCACCCTGAGGCCTTTAGATTCTGGCATGTATCCAATATTATCATCAGGACCTACCAAGGAATAGACACATATGAAGCTGCTGTTGTCACCCACCCACCCAAGTGCAAGTCAGATGCTGCTCTGCCAGGTGATTCTGTGGTTGGTGGGGTCAGCATGGCTGCATAAGAACATAAGAAGAGTCCTGCTGGATCAGGCCAAAGGCCCATCTAGTCCAGCTTCCTGTATCTCAGTGGCCCCACCAGATGCATCTGAGAGCACACAGCCAACAAGGTAACCTGTTTCCTGTTGTCACTCCCTTGGACCTGGCACAGATAACCTGTTTCCTGTTGTCACTCCCTTGCACTGGCACAGATAACCTGTTTCTGTTGTCACTCCCTTGCACCTGGCACAGAGAAAACCCACTTCTAAAACCAGGAGGTTGCTTATGGCTTGTAACCTGTGATGGTCTTTCCCCCCATGAATCTATCCAAACCCCTTTTAAAGGCCTCTAGGCCAGATGCCATCACCACATCCTGTGTGCATGGAGATCGCCATCACCCCAGCAGAGGAGCTGCAGGCTCAGCACCCTTTAAGGCCCACTTCATCCTGACTGACACTGTTATCAGGAAGCACCAGGGCCCAGAAGCCTCCATGTTGAAGGAAGCCATTCTGTAATGAATCTGGAAGATACTCATCAATTTATGTGCATCCAGCAGACATCCAGGTAATTAATCCAGTTTTCCTGGATTAATTATGGAGCAGATGGGGAGGGGGGTGGCTCAGAGAGTTCGCCCACCACTAATGAGTCATCTTCAGTTGGAAAGAAGTTCCAATTTTTTCTGCATCAGTGGAGGCCATTTTGGCTACTGCGCTATTCTGGGATGTTTATTCATTGTGAGAAATAAAGTACAACTGGAAAGTACAAGTGTTTCAGTGTATGATCTTTGACACGGCTCCCAATAACACACTGAAGAGTCCTGTCTAATTTGCTGGCGCGGCGTGAAGAAAGAAACCGTGTGAAGCAATTAATCAAAAATGTATGATTGCTTGCACTCCTGTGGCTCTTGAGCTAATACCCCAAACATTATTTCACTCAGCTACATTGCCCTCCCTTTTTTATTTGTTAACTTTCTTCTAAAATAAATTTGATAAGCTGTAGTCCGGAGCTGGTGAGTTATGAAAATGGAACTTCTACCTGCCATTTTGATCCCAGAGGGCTGTTCCTTTATTGCCTTTGTAGTTCAGATTCTGGGTATGGAGCATTATTTAAAACTGTAGATCATGCACAAAAAGGTAATAACTTCTAAGTAAAGTGTGCTACGTTTCAATAATTTAATGGGGCTGAACAGCCTTTATTTTTTAATATTAGAGCAAAAAGGGCCATTTGAAAAAACTAGAGTTTTTCCCTCTCTAGCCTTATCCCTCTATTGTCTTGTTATGATTGTGCTAAAGTACAAGGCATGCAGTTATACTACCAATGTGTTTCCTAAACCACCTGCATCAGCGGAGACATGCCGACAAACAAAAAACCACAGTGCTTAGATCTTTATGATCTTCTTATAATGAGAGGTGGATCAGGCAAGGAAGAAAAATGTCCATTAGCTAAACTATGCACTAGAAGGATGAATACTTTCCCCACTCGCTCAAATCACCCAACAGATCCTCCATAGTGGAACCACTTTTAAGGTTTTGCTTTAAAAAGAAGGTATACATAGTCACTCCATCCACTTTAAGATCAACCTTCTCGGATAAACCATTTGTAGGAAGGGGGGGGGGGACACACTCAAGGCTGAAACACATAGCACTTATTTATTTTATTTATTTTATTTAAAGAATTTGTAGCCCGCCTTTCTCCCGAGGGCACTCAAGGCGGCTTACAACATATTAAAATACATATGAACACATTAAAATAATAATAAACACATTAAAATAATTAATTAAAACAATTTAAGTTAAAATAAACAACCCCAGTGGATCACCTGCATTTAGATGTTAAAAACCACTTGTTAAAAGGTCAGCCCACCATGTCAGACATTAAAAGCAGTCCTAAATAAAAACGTCTTAAGGCCCCGCCGAAAGGCCTCTAAAGAGGGAGTCATTCTTAATTCCAGGGGGAGGGAATTCCATAATTGGGGCGCCACAGCTGAGAAGGCCCTATTCCGCGCCGCCATCCCCCTCACTTCTGTCAATGGCGGCACGGTCAACAGGGCCCCCCTTGATGACCTCAGAGTACAGGTCAGATTATAAGGAAGGAGGCGGTCCCTCAAATACCCTGGACCCGAGCCGTTAACTTGAACATGTGTCACTGAAACTGCCTGTCCAATCAAGATTCCTGGCAAGGACTGTTGTGTAGTCTAACTGACTTCTCTCCAACTGCTTCAAAATACTGTAATGACAATTGGTGCAAACGGTAAAACTTACATAAATGCTCATCATGTACAAATGGGACACAGGGCTGGCAAAGCAGTGGCCAGGCTGCAGCACTTGAAGAGTTAAAAATAAGTGTATAAAAAGATGGGAGATGGGAAAAGAGAGTTCAGACTAATCTCGGGTTGCATGTAGGAAAGTTCAGGCCTGACTCCCCCCCCCCGCCCCCTCAAAAGCACTTTTCTAGTTCAAAGTGACTTTGGTTTTGCCAGAGGGAAAATATCAAGGAGTATAATTGGAAGATTTTTCTACATTTCTCTTGCTAGGCTTCAGAAAAGCAGGATAGACTTTTAAAAACCACATATGCAAGAGGAGAGAGGGAAACACACACCTTGGAAAGAAAAAGGATTGTTCCAACAAACATGACATAGATGGCGCTGCGGCTCAGAAGCGTTGCCTGATATTTACCCTCTTGCAGGGCGAACTAGGAGCTTCGAATTTGGTTTTTCAAAATATAAGGAGCAGCTGTGCAAGGAGGATCCCATTTGGATCAGGACTGTGGTGGGGAGGAGGGTTGAACTCTTTACCCCCACCATGGTCCCAATGAGGACCTGGGGGCCCTGAAGCTGCTGTTTGCCCCAGGAGAAAAGCTCTCATTGGCACCAAAGTCACACTGTCAGATGCTCCTGTCAGATGCTCCTTCCAAGATGAGAACGTTTTATTACATCTTGAGTTTTTTCACAGAACCTATTCACACAACCAATGTGTACGTGGTGGTTAAGTGGTGAAGTCATTTTGGCTTTCTGGAGAGATTTGGGTGTGTGGGTGGCGCAGTGGGTTAAACCGCTGAACCATGAGCTGTCAATCGAAAGGTCGGCAATTCAAATCCGCGACGGGGTGAGCTCTCGTTGCTTGGCCAGCTCCTGCCAACCTAGCAGTTCCAAAGCATGTTAATGCGAGTAGATAAATAGGTACCGCTTGCGGGAAGGCAAACAGCACTCTGT
This sequence comes from Plestiodon gilberti rubricaudatus, assembly GCA_026170595.1. NCBI lineage: Eukaryota > Metazoa > Chordata > Lepidosauria > Squamata > Scincidae > Plestiodon > Plestiodon gilberti. The sequence goes on from JANXHW010000001.1 coordinate 13,151,147, forward strand.
GTTCCAGCCGCATGCTACGCGCTGCGGCAAGGAGAGTCAAGCCGGCCACATGACCACGGAGGCATCTTCGGACAACGCTGGCCCTTCGGCTTTGAAATGGGGATGAGCACCACATCCTAGAGTCAGACACGACTGGATTTGTCAGGGGTCACCTTTACCTTTTTTAAACAAGTACATCAGAGCGTGCCTTCTCCCACATATTTCTCCTTGTCCTTTGACCAATATGGATGAGACCTTGCTCCCTTCATATACAGAAGTAGGATCCATTAATTAAGGCATGGAGTAGGGACTTTTCTGTGGTGGCACATACACTGTGAAACCTGCTTCTAGTGGAATTTCCAGGTCTCCTCTGTTAGTTCCATGTGCAGATATGCTTTTATTCCAAAAGAGCTGTTTTGACACTGGCATGATTAGAAGTGGACTCTGTTTGGATTGTTGGGTGAGGTTTTTTGTTGATGTTTTAAAAAACTTTTTATTACATTTTATTGAAATTCAGACTTGTTTTTGTTTCTGCAGGTCATTTTGTGTATAACTTCACAGAAAGTTATGTTATATGGCTGTCACCAAATTTAAAAAATCTTGATTGATTGATTAATCAATTCATTAAATGATTAAATCTGCATACATTTGAATTTGATAAAGAATCATACATTTCCTTTGTTTTTAGATGATGCGTGGATGTGTCACAGCTTCTTCTTAGAAGAGGGATATCTCATTCTCTCAGTAGGGAACACAATTTCTAAGATGGCACTTGTCATTTGCAGTTTTATAAACACTTATATACTGTACAGTAGAGAACGTTAAAATCTGCGGCCGAATGAATTTCACACATTTCAATGAATTTGGAATTCATTGATGCCATCAATGAATCTAAATGATTAATCAAGTCAGCACTGTAACCCTAAGCTGCAATCCTATGTATACTTTCCTGGGAGTCAGCCCCACTGAAGTCAATGGAACTTACTTCTGAGTATACATGCATCGATTTGGGCTGTTCATCTCTTTATTCCTAACCCCCCACTGCCATGTCAATAGGAATGTAGTGGAAACACAACCACACATAAAAAATGTGGAGGTTTCTGGCTACACACTGAACTCCAGAGGTTTGCAGAGATGCTTTGCATTCAGCGGAGCTAAGGGTGAGCGAACTCAGGAAGATAGTGGAGGATAGGAAGGCCTGGCGGGATATGGTTCATGGGATCACGAAGGGTCGGACACGACTTAACGACTGAACAACAACAAAGGGTTAAAGAGAGAGGGGGAGCCTTGCAACTTCCTGAAGTTGGACGGGAAAGGCCTTCCTTACACAGTTTCATATTTTTTTTTTATTACATTATTACTGCAAGATTTAAAACTGAAATTCATGGCTGTGAAAGATGGAGGGGGAAGGAGAGATTGGAGACAGATGAAAAAATGAGAAAAACATTTGAAGAAAGAGAGCAAGACTGAGAGTGAGAGAAAGGTAAGGCTGCCTGTTTGATACTTATAGCAGCAGTGGCTTACCTATGATGATGATCTTCAGAGCTCCAGAGTTTTTGGTGAACTGGGGGAGAGGGTGTCATGAATCCAGTAAAATATCTCCAGAACCAAGCAGTTCTGCCCATACCTACTTTGGGCTGGGGGTGGGGGGTGGCCAACTGAGTTAAACATGCAGAGTGGAGGGGCGTTTTAAGAATATCACTCGCCCTGTGTGGCAAGAACGTCCAGGGGCCGCACTTATCAGCTTTATTTTCCTCTTGATGAGAGAGCACTGGCAACTTTTACTGTCCTGTAATATTTGTTTTATTTGCAAATAAAGAAGCATAATCTATTGGAAACAAATAGCCCAAGTCCAATGACCCCCCTACATCAAATTCCCAGATAGATAGCAGCTGTTGTGGTTCCCCCCTCCCACAAGCATAAACATACATACATGCTCCCCCCCCCCCCCCAGAATCCTGACCATTCATTCACAGTGATCAGGTTGGCTAAGCTCACAGACAATATTTATAGTCTCTTCTGCTGCTGTATGTGATTTTTATGTTTTAAATTCGTTAAACACCCCAGTGCCCTAGGGATAGGGACAGGCTAAAATCTACACCAATATAAACCCCACTGTCTGCTTGTTGGTTCTTTCACATTTGCACTAGTTGAGTGCAAAACCTCAGAACCAATTTGATTATGTTTTGTTCCAGCTAAGGATGCTTATTTCTCCTTGGCAATAACATTTGCAGCTGCTGGAACTGTCTGAAAAGTGGGGAAAGCAATTAATATTTTTGCCCCGTGCCTTTCACGTGACCTCCTACATTCGTGCAAACAAAGCTCTGGGGAGTAAAAACCTGGATCACAGTTCACCTTGAAACATCATAAGAGAAGGCAATTGCAGTAATGTTTTTTTTTTCCCGTACGTTCTTGCACTTGTTAGGAATAACAGCCTATTGGAGGAAGAGCACTCCCAGATACAACACATTTCAATTTCAGGACACGCAAAGTAAAAAACGAAACAACCCTAATTTTATCAGTTCTTTCAAATTTCACTTTACTAATATATAATGTTATTTTTTTGTATTTACAGTACTTATAGAATGTAGATCCTGCCTTTCAACAAGAATGGTCCCAAGGGAACTTGCAGAATAAAAAACAATCAGATAAAATACCATATATATATATATATATATATATATATATATATATATATATATATATATATATATATATATATATAATAAATAAATAAATAAATAATTTTTCACATTTTTATACCACCCTTCCTCCAAGGAGCTCAGAGTGGTGTACATATTTCCTCCCCTCCTTTTGTCCTCACAACAACCCTGTGAGGTAGGTGAGGCTGAGAGATAGTGACTGGCCCATGGTCACCCAGGAAGCTTCGTGGCTGAGCGGGGATTTGAACCTGGATCTTCCAGGTCTAAGTCCGACTCCCAAACCACTACACCATCCTGATATATTATCAACAAACCAACAGTATGATTCAGCAGAAAGCAGCTTCATCTGCTTATAATAACGAGACAATTAAAAATACAAAAATAAAGCAGCCACCAGCAGTTTAAAATAGGAGCTTAAACCCCTACTAGAGGGTCTCAGAAACAATTAAAAATAAGGAGAACAGGATGAACTTCAGTTCGTGCCTGAAAGATAACAGAGATGGGGCCAGGTGACCATGTCTACAGCGACAGTTCCATCATTTGGTCACCAATGGAGAAAAGGCTTTCTCTCTCTGGTGGCTGCCCTGGGCTCTGAATATCTTAACAGGAGAGCATGTGGGAGGAGCTTTCACTCAAGGGAGCCACTCATTGACTTCTGCTGTGTTCAGTGGATTTGGGCAAACCAAATTATGAGGGAAATATTTCCCGTAAAATATGCCACTTCAGGTTCCCTTCAAGAGGGAGAAGAGATTTCATGATGGGGAAGCAAAGTTAAAAGGTCCATTCTTTGATCTATTCAAATCGAAATTGCCTGAATAATGTATCTTTAAGAGCATTGGTATTTCCTCCCAGTCCACAGGTGTACACATTTTAACTCCTGTTGCGTATATACACCCTTGGGTAAAAATGCCTTAATCCAAGCTGACCAATGGAAGGATCTCTCTCTCTCTCTCTCTCTCTCTCTCTCTCTCTCTCTCTTGCAGAGTGAGAGATTGAGAGGAGATTGAGGCCAGGCGAGAGATTGAGAGGAGAGGGGCTGGGTGGCAGGTGGACCATCAGGCCAATGGAAAGAGTCTTGCTCCCTTCACTCTTTGCTAGGCTATGAAATGGCTGAAGTCCGGGATCCTTGGAATGGTTTCTTAGGGAAAGTTGCCCTTGTTAGGATCTTCCTATGTCAGCAGTTGGCAAAAGTGCGACTTCTCAAGCCGGAAGGGAAATGGCAGATGGTCTGTTTGTCATCTGTTGACAGGACACAGCTAATCTTAGGAGAATGCTTCTTCGCTTGCATAAATGGCTTTCCATTCAGTCACTTCTCTGCCCGATTGCCTGCTTTCCCTAGAGGCCTTGAAGAACTTGAGTCTGTTATCTCTTGCCATCTTCCATCAAGTGGCTTGTTGGAGCCTTGTTTTTCTCGACACATAGTCTTCCTGTGAGCTACCTGTGCAAACAGGTGGAGACACACCTCACTCACTCTGTGTGGGTAATTGTATTCTGACTGACAGAAATAACAGAAATACGAGTAATAATGAAGCCCTTTGGGAAGGGAGCCTGACGTGCTAGGTATGGCGAGGTTAGCAGCAGCCTGCATATCTTTAAAGACAATTACCGTATTGTCCCGAGTATAAGACACACCTGATTATAAGACGCACCCTTAAAGTTTGGGGCTATTAAAAAAATTTAATTAAATCACTGGCATTAAATTGCAACAGCCTGATTATAAGACGCACCCCTAGTTTAAAAACTTAAATTAGGAGAAAAAAGTGAGTCTTATACTCAGACCAATACGGTATTTAGGGCTTGATCCAAAACCATTTTGAGGCTGGAAGGAGCGTCTTCCATTAAAACGACAACTTTAGAATTGTGGTTGCAGATTTAGAGCCATGTGCCATTTGCATGTGATTTATATTTGAAAAGCCCATTCCTGGGAATGATCTCAGCATGAGGTTAGAGCAAGGCCTTGTCTAAAGAAGAGCACAATTTGCTGAGTTTTGAACCTTCTTGCAAATCAGCAAGACAGTGTTTGCAGAAGGTTAATCCATGAAAGAAGCTCCTTCGACTTCTGAACGATGATTGGATACAGATGGATGCAGGAATTTCAGCTGAAGGTCGCAGAGCTTAAGGGGCATTTGGAAATCGGAATTCAACAGAGGAGTATGCTCTGTGTCTGATTACTGATTGGTATTCAGTTCAGAGCGGTTTGTGATCTCAGCTACTTTTGAACAACTGAATCTGCCTGGGAAGGGTGTTTCGCTATTAATACTGGCAAAATATGGAATCTTTGTAATATGTATGGAACTAAATGTGCAATGACCCAGAAAGCAAACGTTTGCAGTTTTTACAAAAGAAAAAAGATGTAAGATTCATCATCTTGCCACCCAAGTTCTCTCACTCTGGACCTTCTGCCACACTTTGTAATCTAAACGGCACCAGGTTTGTATCTTCTCTGTGTCTTCAGAAGCTGTTTAGAGACTTTCCCCTTAGATGTAAAGCAACCATCTCTAACTAGATCAGCAGCCATGCCTGGTGTATATAGCACTTGAAATGGAGAGCTGGTTCACACATGTACGCACTGGCGTCACTACAGGGGGGCGGAGCTCTAAGTTCCTCCGTGATCTGAGCCTCCATTACACGGAGGAACGGAGCGCCCCACCCCCACGCCTTCCGAACCAGTCAAAGTGGTTTTCACTGCTTTGACTGGTTTGGAAGGCGCGGGGGCGGGGCGCTTCGTTCCTCCGTGTAACAGAGGCTCGGATCACGGAGGAACTTAGAGCTCCGCCCCCCCTGTAGTGACGCCAGTGCATGTACGTACATCACTTGATCTCAATCACTTCATTACTAGTTGAATTAATGGCCTCCTCCATTGACAAGTATTGAACACAGTATTTGAATTGACATCAGAACTGATATTAAGGTTCTTTCTGAGGTTCATTCAGATATGGAAGACAACAGTGAATGCTGCAGTCCATGAAAGATGAACATGCATGCATGAACCAGTCCACTTTTCTTTTGGATATAGAAACTGGATTTGTACTTCTGTTGTAATATGTTGGAGTGTGCAGCAATGCAGTAGTATCGCACCTGAAACCTCAGAAAACTCTGGAAAGACCAAGTTTGGGCATCGTATCTGAAGGGGCTTGTTTTGGTAGCCCAATATCTGAGAACTGGTGAAATTCCTCAGACTCTGAAACTGGTCTGAGAAGATCCAAACGCACCCAGACCTTCCCGAAAGCCTCTAGAACCTGGTGCGCCCTGGTGACCATCAGAAGGGTGCTGTGTTCCAGACAGAGGTGAAACTAGACTGGAGCGGAGGCAAGTAGTTCTGCAAGACTCCGTTACACCGTAGTCAACGGCCCCTCCCCCTTGCTGGAGCCATTCCGGCAGCGACAGGGGAGCGTCCTGCGTGTTGCCTTTGCTGTCAGAATGGCTCCAACAGCAATGGGGAGGGGTCGTTGACTCCGGTGCAACGGAGTCTTGCAGAACTACTTGCCTCCGCTCCAGTCTAGCTACGCCACTGGTTCCAGATCCTGCCATGCTACTCCTGGGACCGACTGACACTTCCCGTTTCCTCTCCACTGAGGCCATGGTGGGAGTAGAGGAGCACCGGGGAGGGGGGGGGAATCTGTACTAGGAGGGAAACAGCCAAATCAGAGGCTGTGGCACATTCCCAGAACATCATGATTGGGACATACTGGAGACTAAAAACCAAGTTGATTCATAATTAATCTGGGAAGAACCCCAGATTATTTATTGGACATCTGCTAAACATTCAAGTACGTTATTTGCTTTTCCCAGATTGATCACGAAGCAGACCAGCATGGTTCTGCCCACCACTAGCTTCAGCCATCCAGCCATTGCCACTGGCCCAGAGCATGCAGTAGCCTGCTGTTCTGGAGTGGTGCAAGGTCACCATGGGGCCACAGATGCAGGCAACTGCTCTGGGACATGTGCGTTATCCAAGCATGATTACAGCAGCAGCAGTAGCAGCATCCAGGCGTCATTGCCCCCATTCTGCCGCCAGATGAACAGGTCACTGCGCGCAGCATGTGCAGATGTGTCTTTTAATGGATGGCAAATTTTGGACAGCTGTTCCTTAAATTGCCTCTAATTCCCTGTTTCACAGACAGCATTAGCATACAAGGGAAAAGGCTAGCCTAGAACTTCCTCCCTGTTTGTTTTGTGTGTGTTTTCAGAGTAATGAATAGCTTTGTTCAGTTCACCAAATGTGGGCATACAAAGCACAGGCTCTGTATAGAATGCGTGGAGTTTGGGTGGGGAGCAACTGGGCAAATTCCTGCTTCTTTCCTATCTACTCCCACATTTGTTTAACTGAACAGGGCTTCTGGGAGGGAGCGTCCCTGCATTTCCGAGCAATAGATACTCATGTGGGGTTTCTGGTCACCTGATTCAGCTCACATGATCACATGACACACCATCTTCCATCTTGCCATTGGTCCGTGTTGCTCGGTTTCCGCATCTCGCATCGTGTTTCGACAATGTCTGCATAAATGTCTTACACAGCTTGGTTATGAATGGTCCTGTCTGTACCCTTCCATACTTTACTATTCCTTGAACCATACAAAACTGCATTCTCAAATCAAACCATCAGTCCATCTAGCTCAGTATTGTCTACTCCACACAATGGGTGCTTTGCAACCAGCAATATTCGTACCACCACAGTACTTCACAGTACAGCAGCAGGTAATACTTGGTCCCACTGTCATGATGACCACGTGGTACCTCCCTGCCTGCTTTGACCCTGCTGGAAGTGGAGTTGACTGGGGGGGGGGGTCCACCAGTGGGCAAGTTGTGGCTCAGCAGCTGCCTGCTCCGAAGAGACACAGTTTGGGGAAGGAGGGTACAAAACAAGATGAGAGATCAGGAGGTGGCAGCAACGGAAGTAGCCTCTGCTTTGCTACGGATAGGAGTGGGGAAAGCTGGACTTAGCTCCTGTGCAGCAGTGGAGACTCCCGCTCCTGCACACAGTTGCTGTCTCTGGTGGTGGTGGTGGTGGTGGTGGTGGTGGTGGTGGTGGTAGTGGTGCTTGAAGAAGTGGTACCCACAAAAGATGATATTGGAAAACTGGTACAGTACTTGCAAAGAAAGGTTGAAAAGCCCTGGTGTGGTACCATGCAGCATGTAGACACGTCTGTGAAGGTTCTGGGTCACAAATGAGGCAAAGCCTACCCCAGTGTCTCTGTTGAGGAGGGTAGAGTCCTCCTATTCTTGCTAACAAGCGTCCCTTCCCCAGGGTCTTGAAGTAAAGTAGGGGACGAAAGACTTCACCCATGTCCTCCTCATCTCAGGACAGCTTTCCAGGGTCTCTGTTAACCCAGTGCTTCATGGAGACCGTCAGCTTTCCATCCCCTCTCTCCCCTCTCCGCGGAGCACTTTCACAGGGCTTTGAAACCCTGCATATCACATCATGCATGTCCGGTCGCTCCCTCCTGCTGGGGAAGGACCCAAGACATGTGTCCCTCTCATCCTTGTGAGGGAAACTCTCATGCTGGAGATCTCCCAAGATGCGAGATCTCCAGCAGCAGCAGCTTGCCTTTCCAGCCCCTCTCCCTGCAGCACCCAACTTCCTCCTGCCCTGTCCCAAGTGGGGCAGCTCAGATTGGCTCATCACAGGGACATCCCCCACACCTGGTCTACAATGATTCCCAGCACCTCTCCAAGTTCTCAGACAGGGAGCTCCCCCTGGAGATACCAGGCCCTGAACCTGGAACCTTCTGCATGCAAACCAGGTGCTCTTCCGGTGGTAGGAGGAAACGTAGTTAGTTACATTGAAAGTGGCAATGAGGGAGAGGTGGTTTAAGGACATTTGACACAGGCTTTTTCTAATATGCATCAACTTTCAAGTTAACTCAACGCTTCTGTTCAGAAGCGAGAAAAGCCCTTCACCAGCTTACAACTAGCAGTGATTCCGATTTATTCTTAAATTTCTATTTATTATTTACAATAGTTTTATCCTGTCTTTTGCAAAAGAGTCGCAAGATGGCTTACCAGAAAACAAAACAAAACATTAAGAGACAGTAAAATATAAACACACAGACACAGACACAGACACAGACACAGACACAGACACACACACACACACACACACACACACACACACACACACACACACACACAGCAATTTTGCAACAAAATAAAAATGACAAAGAGGAAGAGAGTGGCACTGGCCATTAAACAAGAAAAAATTCCAAGTAAACTCAACACATAAAGCAGAAAGTCAAATATCATTAAAATTCATAAAGGCACAAGAGAATAGGATGGACTCCATATGTAGCCTGAAGGATAACAATGAAGGTACCAGGTGAAATGTCTTGGGAGGCCATCCCATCCTCTGGGTTGCTACCAGAAAAGAGGACTAGTCTCTGGCAGTCACCTGCCTAACCTCAGGAGGTGGGTGGGCCCCCAGGGAAGAGCCTCTGCAAAAACATCTCATGTGACAATAGGTGGTCTTTTATTCAGCGTACTAGTTTAAAATCTAGTTGGTTTTCACATACCTGAAACCAAACGCAGGTTATATGAATCTAAGGTCATGCTGGCTGTTTTTGGTAACCTATCAAATATAGTAATATGATGGAGCCATGTTTTACCACCACGACAGAAGCATCTTTTCTCAAAAGGAGAACCCAAAAATATCATCCATGGATCCAGGTCTGGAATGAAAACCATGTGAACACCAACTTGAAATGAATGGGAACTGAACAAGAGGGTTGGGTGTTGTGTTTCTTCCCTTTTGGAGGGCAGGTCTCAGAAGGTGGTGCTGGGGGACGGCTGTTCAACTCCTTGGCGTACGGACTCCATCCTGTCTCCATCCTGTATCCCAAGCTGTTTAACATTTACATGCAACCGCTGGGAGAGGTTGTCTGGGCGTTTGAGTTGTAGTGTCATCGATACGCTGCTAACACCCAGCTCTACCTCAGTTTTTGTCTGATCCTGGGGGAGGTGGTAGAGAATTTAAACCGGTGTCTGAGTGCAACGACAGACAGTGACGACGTCATTGCATTTGTAATATTACATTATTATATTCTCAAATTTTATTGGCTGTGAAGCAGTTGTGATGGCATCCCAGTCAATATGTGATCCCAAATTGGCTGAGATCAGCCATCACTCTACAATTATTCCACTTTATATCAACAAGACTTGAGAACCTGCTCCCACTTGCCCTTGTACCGCCAGCTTGTTCTGCATTGGTGTCTTTTTATCAGATGGGTTCATTACGAGCAATTCCAAGTGTCAGCCATCACTTTTGCGGTGGTTGGGTATCGAATGAGGCTGCTGGCTGCACCAGAGCTCCATCGGGTGTACATCTGTCTTCACTGACAACTCCTGATCCTGCATGGTCCGTTGCCTTTACCTTTATGAGCTTCTCTGATTGGTAATTGAGAGAATAAATCTTTGAAGAGCTTACATAAATGCAAAAAGGAAAAATGCATCCTGGCTCCCAGCAGTAAAACGTGTACTTTATAGGACACCATTTCGGTCCTCCGCCGATTCGTTTTGCCAGCTAAAAAAAATTGAGATTACGCTATTCAGCACGACAGTTTCTCCCCCCTCACACCCTTCCTTATACCCTGTTAGATCTATAATTTTCATTTTTAGCAGAGTAAGTAAACTGCGTGGCGAGATCTAAGATTTAAAGATATAACGGAGGGGTCTTTGGGCAGGGGAGGGATGTGTGTGGGGGGGGAAGCTTCATCATCTGTGGCTACGTTCCAGTCTCAAAGATAAGGTGCCCTTACTGGTAAAATTTCAAGTCTGTGCACATTGAAAAATAGGATTTAGTTGAAAGCATATTACAGGCACGGTTGCTAATAACAAATCCTAGGGAGGGAGGCTTCACTGAGTGATAGATGGCAGCTCTGCACGGGTATTTTTGCGCGGCATAAAAGGCAAGCGGAGAACACCTGCACCCATTACCTTCCCAATCGGAAAGTCCTTAGAAAAGAAAAGACTTTCCTTTCTCGAGCACCTCTGGGCATCAGATTGACCCAAGCCCCTCAAGTGAAAGAAGGTGTCTATGGAGACGGTGAGGAGTCACTGCAAGAATAGAAAACAATCTTCATAGTGTCTCAAAAACAAAACGTGCAGGAGTATGCACGTGTGTGTATTGTTGTCTTGTTGTCTTGTGTGCTCCCTGAGGCATCTGGTGGGGCCACTGTGTGACACAGGAAGCTGGACTAGATGGGCTTTTGGCCTGATCCAGCAGGGCTCTTCTTATGTTCTTATGTTCTTATGTGTACCCTATTCAGAGGTTATGGAACCAGGGACCCAAAAGTCTGGTAGCATGCCAGGAAGCCACTTTATCGGAAGAAATTGTTAGGGATGCTGGCTCTCTCCCCGAGTACACGGTCTCTTCAGACAAATGCTGGCAGTGTGATGAGCAGAGCTTTTCTCTGAGCTCCCAACGAACGGCAGAAAACAATGAAGAGGTCATGTGGACTGGAGCTTATATAGAACTTCGTTTTGATGATGTCATCAAGTTACCTGATTGGAGGAGCAGAACCCACCTGGCTCAGACCGAGGCAGTTTGCTAACCAATGTGTCATGTAGACACCGGTTTCCACAAACAAAACTCAGTAATTCAAGCACTAAGGGAAAATGTTGGATCCCCAGAAAACAACTAACAACTGTGCATTCCTATTCAATAACACGATTGTCTAGGAAAGCCAAAAGATTTGAGGTAAATATGTGCTAATGGTGTCATCATGATCCATGTTCTCTTTCCAAGTTTAGAGTGCTAATGCTGCTGTTCTCGAAATCTTACTGTGTCTTCTTATGTTGTTGTAAGTATTATGGGAGACAGTTGCACAGGGGGAACTGAAATATACAGTACTTCAACGAGCAACTGTAGTGTTTGGTCAACTGGATTGATCCATTAAGGCAGCAACTGTATACACACTTGTATACACCGAGTTCAGTGGGGCCTGCTTCTGAGTAGACATGCCTAGGATTGCACTGTACAATGTTCTATTCAACTAAAAATGTCCCAAGATCAGGCAGAAGATTTTTTTAATTATATTCTTTAACAAAGGTGCTTGAGGAGGAGGAGGAGGAGAAGGAGGAGGAGAAGAAGAAGAAGAAGAAGAAGAAGAAGAAGAAGAAGAAGAAGAAGAAGAAGAAGCTGCAGCTGCAGGTGGCAGATACTATCTTTATTTGATGAAATGTGTTCGATTTACATCACTCTTCCTCCATCAGGTCTTCAAAATGGCTAACTACATTTTAACGACTTCCCAAGGGCCTCTGCTTACGGTGCCCTTGTTTGCTAGCTATGGAACGGCAGTTGCCCGGATGCTGTGCTCTCTGTTTCCTTCCACCTGGGGCTCTAAATGTTAATATCCCAGGAGCCAAAGCAAGAATGCTGGTGGGAATTGCATTTCCAAAGTGGCCGTTTAGCCTTAAAAGGGCTATTGTGGCAAATGGCACTTCTGGGGTTAGAGAGCCGCATTGTAGGGGTGATTTTCACCAGGAAAAAAATGTCGACAGAGAGTTGAATGCCTCCCCTCTCCGAGCTACAGTCCTGATCCAAATTAGGACTGCTCTCTTGCTGAACAAGAGAAAACGTAAGCCCATCACACATGTATTTTGGCCCCAAGCTGATGCCTAATGCAAAACAGCTGTGTAGCAACCAAGAGAAAAGAAAGGGTGTGTTTTCTCCCTTCGGAACAATTTTTCATATGCAAATATATGCAGATTGATTGGAGTCATCCATTAGTTGACTGATGACTTGTCAATTAAGATTTCTTCAATTTTAAGGTGGCTTTAGTTATTAATCCAACACCATACAGTGTAAGAAAGAAATGACAAGTCTTACCCCAAGGAACTTAAAATCTGAAATGTGACAGTTGGGAGGATATGGGCAACAAGTGATGAATATGAGCAAATATTGCAAACATGAACAAATGCGCTTGGGGCCAAACTATCCCTTACATGAATGGCATGATTGGTTCTCATTTTGGGGTGTGTGTGTGTGTGTGTGTGTGTGTGTTTACTTAAAAAGGAGCTGTCGGGGAAGGGAAACTAATCCAGATTGAGACTGCAGTGTTCAGGGAGGGGGTTCTAACCCTTTGTCTCCGTCAGAGTCCGGATCTGGACCCTGCCTCCCTACCTCCCTGCCTCTCTCTCTCTCTCTCTCTCTCTCTCTCTCTCTCTCTCTCTCTCTCACACACACACACACACACACACACACACACACACACACACACACACACACAGCTGCTCTCATTATCACCACCAATTGAGGTTTTCCTTCCAGGGCAAACAGGAATTGCAGGGGGCCCAATTCAGATTGAGTGCAGCAAGAGCAAAGGGTTAAAGAAAGCCCTCCCCCCTGCCATGGTCCTGATCCAGATTGCCCCCTATGGCTCCTGTTTAAGCAAGGAAAAATCAAGCACATCAAGGCCAGTAACACAGTTAATGCAAAATGTTATTTGGTCCTCATACGTACTTGGACTTCGTTGCAATTAAAGATGAAAGCTGTCAGGGTAGTACGTTAAGGAAAGCATTATCAGAAAAAAAAGTGGGGTTCTCCCTTTTCAAATATTGGTAGTTAAACATTAATTGCAGGGGTAAAATAGGACTTGGCTCTGCCACTTCAGTGGGGATGCTTTTGGACGTACAACTGCCCCAAATTTGCCACCTCTTAGATTGCCACCGGTTATCATGGCTAGGCGGAGGAAGAAATGATTTGCTGGAGATAGCTTGACTGTGCTACAATCACTTATGCCTGTATGTGTCTACATGATCCTATCACATGTGAACAACACACACATGAATGCAGTGCTTGTATCTTGTTCCTGGTGAGGACACAGTAGGCAAGACTTGTTGTTCCTTTAGTATCATACGTATCAGCTGATTATCTGGATCAATTCCAGTCTGGCTTCAGGCTGGTATTCGGGACAGAGACAGCCTTGGTCGCCTTGGTGGATGACCTGCGCCGGGGACTGGACAGAGGGAGTGCGTCCCTGTTGGTCCTGCTGGACCTCTCGGCGGCTTTTGACACCATTGACCATGGTGTCCTTCTGGGTCGGTTGGCTGGGTTGGGGCTTGGAGGCACCGTTTTGAGGTGGTTCCGCTCCTTCCTGGCTGATAGATCCCAGAAGGTGGTGCTGGGGTATGCTTGTTTGGCACCCTTGCCCTTGAGGTGTGGGGTGCCACAAGGGTCAATTCTATCCCCCATGCTGTTTAATATCTATATGAAGCCGCTGGGAGAGATCATCCGGGGGTTTGGGGTAGGGAGTCATCAGTATGCGGATGACACCCAGCTCTTTCTCTCCTTTCCACCCGACTCCAAGGGGGCGGTCGATGTCCTGAATCGTTGTCTGGAGGCAGTTGGGAGCTGGATGGGGGCAAACAAGCTGAAATTAAATCCTGATAAGACAGAGGTTCTTCTGGTCCAGAAGTCTACGACTCGGGTACTGGATCATCGTCCTGCTCTGAATGGGGTTGTACTCCCTCTGAAGGAGCAGGTCCGCAGCTTGGGGGTTCTCCTGGATGCGCAGCTGCTCCTGTATTCCCAGGTGGCGGCTGTGGCCAGGGGGGCTTTTACCCAGCTTCGGCTGGTGCGCCAGCTGCGACCGTACTTGAATCGTGCAGACTTGGCCACAGTGACCCATGCCCTAGTGACATCTAGACTAGATTACTGCAATGCGCTCTACGTGGGGCTGCCTTTGAAGACTGTTCGGAAACTGCAACTAGTGCAGAATGCGGCGGCCCGTGTGGTTGCCGGGGCCTGTCGGTTCGACTCAGTCGGACCGTTGCTTCAGCGGCTACACTGGCTGCCGGTTCGTTTCCGGGCACAATTCAAAGTGCTAGTTTTGACTTTTAAAGCCCTTAACGGCTCGGGTCCAGGGTATTTGAGGGACCGCCTCCTTCCCTATAATCCGACCCGTACTCTGAGGTCATCAGGGGGGTCCCTGTTAACCATGCTGCCATTGACGGAGGTGAGGGGGATGGCGGCACGGAATAGGGCCTTCTCGGCAGTGGCGCCCCAATTATGGAATTCCTTCCCCCTGGAATTAAGAACGGCTCCCTCTTTAGAGACCTTTCGGCGGGGCCTTAAGACGTTTTTATTTAGGTTAGCATTCGATGCCTGACATGGTGGGCTGGCTTTTTAACAAATGGCTTTTAACAAATGTAAATATAGGTGACCCGCTGGGGTTGTTTGTTTTAATTAATTGTTTGTTTTTAATTATTTTAATGTATAGATGTATTTTAATGTTTTTTGTAAGCCGCCTTGAGTGCCCTTGCTGGGAGAAAGGCAGGGTATAAATTATTTTAATAATAATAATAATAATAATAATAATAATAATAATAATAATAATAATAATAATAGATACTTCCAGTTTTTGTCTTCTTTGTCCTTCTTCTCTCCCCTCCATTCTCACCACCACTGTCCTTCCACCCGCCTTCCTTCTTTCTAAAAGGCCATGTGTGGCCAAACATCTGAAAAATAAACTGGGAAGTGACTATTAAGGTAAGGGATGAGGCTGTAGCTCGAGATGGGGCTATAGCTCAGTGGTATAGCATCCTCTGTGCTCACGGAAAGTCCCAGATTCAAGGCCTGACATAGACCCTAATGGAGAATTGTCTCTTTAAACCAGGAAGAAGCAGAGGACAGCCCAGGCTGAACTGCAGTAGGGAAAGGGGCAGGTGCGAGAGGATGGGGGGGGGGAAGACCCAGGAACTGAGGGTCCACCCTGTTGAACCAAGATATTTAAAAAAAATAAAGACCAACCCACCACCCAGGCTGTTTCATCTCAGCCATCGACATCAGTAGCCTTGCTGTTCCACTCCCAGTAGCCTCCCTCCTTAAGTTGCCAGTCAATGTAAATGCTCAATGACTTTTCCCCTATCCTGCATTAATTGCATGGGTTCCTATAATAGAAGTAGTTTTACTGTGTGCATTTTCAATATATCTACCAATTTCCTAGAATGTAACCCCTGCGTTAATCGAGAGTTGCCTGTATAAGGCACTAAAGGCAGATACATGTTCATATGTACAGCTATGTACACGCCTGAAGGCTTGGCATCCACTGATGCAACTGTGGCTGAGGAGGAAGCCTAGTATGCTAGTAGAGAAGGGTGGGTAACAGCCAGTCCTATTGGGCCAGCCATCACAAACAGCGGTCCAGAAGCGCATGGAGCCGCGCACTTCCAGATTGCTGCTGGAGAGGCCAGAGCGGCCCGCATGTTGCAACAGGGCAAAGAGGGGCCACTGACTTCCAGTGGTAAGTTGGAAAGAAGGTAAGTTGGTGGGATGAATGGAACAGGGTGGGGGAGCGTGGAATGGGGTGGAATGGGGAAGGGCTGGGGCATGATGGATGTGGAGGGGGTGGCACCTAGTGTGGGCAACTTGCACCGGATGCCCATTTTGGATGCCCTGCTTTATGGCAAGGGAAAGGCTAGGATTGGGCTGTAAGTGACTGAAAGGATGGTCAAAATGCAACTGCTGATTGGCTTCATATTCACTTTTCTGCTTCTACAAAAACCAGTCAACATCTCACCCTCCCCGTCAAGCACTATCCCAATGCCTTCGGGTATCTTTAGGCCCCTGTTCTAAGATATTATTACTCTGCACTTTCAGCAACATCTTTATCGCTTCTTAACTGTGATTTGTTTTAACGTCACTTTTTTATTGAATGCAAGAGTTAAAAACATGAAAGGAGAAGGTAAGGATACCTCTGTGCAATAATTGGCATCAAACATACCAATTAAACATAATCTGAATTAAAATTTTATGTCTTTATAATTACCTGCAACAAGTGAAGGCTACAGCGTGTCGTTTCAATATACAATGAATTATTTAATGATTGGGTCTCGTTTTGCATTCTGTGGTGTTTAATTACCTGCAAAAACAGAGAGAGAGAGAGAGAGAGAGAGAGAGAGAGAGAGAGAGAGAGCAAATCATTTTAGGAAAAATAAACACACATGCTGTCAAGGTTAGAGTATTGATTGTGCTTTTTTGCCTCTTCAATTAAAAAAATGTCTAACTATTCAATCTCAAAATTATGGGTTAAGCACATAATTAAATATATGATCTATACCTAAGGAATTTGGTGGTAGAAAATATCTTCCAATGAATAATTTAAGAAAATACTCTGTACTTTCTAGAGGACTATTGTAAATCTCACAGGGGTACCGGTTTTAAACCAGTTACACTTCAGCTGAAAATATTTCATTTTGATGGCCCTAATGTGGTTTTAATCAGGAAAGTAAAGATCTTTGAACTGGGATTTCTATGCTGGTGTAGCACAGTGGCAAAGGAGATGGTCTATGACACAGGGAGTCCCGCAGGTTGTCTTGCCCCTGCTATGAACTCATTCGGTATAAACCACAATCACTCAGCCCCTCCCACTGCAACAGGGATAATAATACCAACCTACCTTACAGAGTTCTTCTAAGTATTATCACAAGATAATATATATTAAGTGGTAGATGTCAAGAGTTCAAATTACCTGTTCATCATAAAGCCTTACCTTCAATGGATGACTGCAGGGTGTACTTACTCAGTGGTGAAGGAAAGGGACTCTGTTGTTGTTTTCTGCCTCAGTTAGGGACTAATGACAACATAAACTGACACTCTGACAGCCCAATCCTATGCATGTCTACTCAGAAGTAAGCCCCAGTGAATTCAATGGGATGTACTCTCAGGGAAGTGTGAATATGATTGCAGCCTAAGATGTACAAGTGTGCATATGCATATGCAGATGCATATAAGCAACAATTACAGACACTTTCTCCAACATTCAGAATCAATGCACTATACAGCAATACTGAAATCTCAGTACTCGAATCAGCCCCCTCTCTTGAGATCGTCTGATTCGGGTCGCCTTATCATTGCTTTTTAGGAAGATATCATCTCTGCTCTTGAGCTTCCTGTTTGCAGAAACACATACCACTGGGGCAAGCACCGCTTATGAGATCGTATTCCTCCTAGTTTGCCGCTCAGGAAGCAAGCCAGCTACGCCACCAGCCAGATGGGCCAAAGTGAAACCAAGAAGTCCGAAACAAACAAAACCTCCACTGAGCACCTGGGGTTTGTGTCCCTGGCCTGAGAAACCTTCCAGGCCCTACCCTTCATGCTCTTTGGAGTGACTGAACCATTCATCCGGGCAAGTCACAGTGCTCCTGATGAGCCATGTCCGTGCAAGGAAAACTGCCAGGGAAGACGTAGGCCTTTGGCTGTTTTGGAAGTGGGAGGCAGGAGGCTTTTTGCCATATGGTTGTTTCTCTGGGCTGCTGGGCATTCATTCTGTCTCCGTCTGATTTCCAGCCATCTGAGACTTCAGGAGCCAGTTGTTGCATAACGTGATGGCATCTTGCCTTAGTTGTGTCTCCTCCATGCCAAATGCCAGGGGGACCCTCCGACGTCTCGCCTGCAGGTGTTGTAGCACCACCACGATGAGCATGTCCACTGACATTCACACAGAGGAAGAGGGGATGTTTCAAGGGACCTGGGGACCCCTAGCCTACCACAAACTCAAAACAGGGAGCAGCTGCTGGGGCAGCGAGTGGGCGGCGGCGGCTCACAAGCTCTGCGTTCCGTTTTATTCCTCCTGTGAGAGGCCTGGGGGCGGGGGGGAGAGAGAGAGAGATGATCTTATGCTGCTGAAAATAAACTTTGACCCAGTTCTTTCAAAATGTACAACCACATCAAGAAACATGCTTGTTTCTGGCACCTCCGTACACGGCACATCACAGTGCCACAGGGCAAGACAGCGAGAGTCATGCACTCGATGACAAATTTGGCTTTGCTGTCTTAACAAGCATACATAAGGTGAAAAGAGGAGAGCAAAGCAATGAGATAAGGATGTGGTCCTTGGCAGGGGTGGGGAGGGGGGAATGAAGCAAGGCCTTTTCTGTCTGTCGGTCTAATATATCTCTGCCAGGTTCCAACAGAGACGGTCACAGCAGGATCCAAGGAACAGAATCCAAGATGAAGTTATGGAGATTTCGACCAATAGAAGTCCTGATTGAGGCGCTAAAGTGGGTTGTATCATTTCAGACGGCAGAAGAGGTACCATTTTTAACTGCTCCTTACCAGAAGAAATCGAGTTTGTTGTTGTTGTTGTTGTTGTTAACAGTAGTTATATACCGCTTTTCAACAAAAAAAAAAGTCCACAGCGGTTTACAGACAAAATCAAATGATTAAATGACTCCCTGTCCCAAAAGGGCTCACAATCTAAAATAAAAATGCAGAACACCACCAGCAAACAGCCACCAGAAAGACACTGTGCTGGGGTGAAAAGGGGGCAGTTACTCTCCCCCTGCTCAATATAAGAGGAACACCAATTGAAAAAGTGCCTCTTCCCAGTTAGCAGGAGTTTAGGAGAACAGAAGGTTCTAGCCAGCCTTCTGTCTGCTTTTCTAGTCAAAGGCGTCGCTCCGGTAGGGGCGGGGCCGTAAGTTTCGCTCGTCCTAGTTCCGTTTACCGAGCGAGCAGGAGGCGGCCCCGCCCCCTCACTGTCGGAGCCATTCCCCTGCGGAGAAAGCAGCAGGCTGCCTGCTGCTTTCTCCGCACGGGAATGGCTCCGACAGTGAGGGGGCGGGGCCGCCTCCTGCTCGCCCGGTAAACGGGACTAGGACGAGCGAAACTTACGGCCCCGCCCCTACCAAAGCGACGCCTCTGTTTCTAGTTTTCATCTTGCCGGGAGATGGTGTTGCTTGTGTGTTTTACAAGGGGGAGCATCAGGCTGCCCCAAGACCTCCTCACACCTGAGGCAGTGTGTCAAATGTTGCCACCAGGTGAGGCACTAGGGACTAGCCTCTGCTCCTCCCAGTGGCGCCAGAGGACAGAGGTGGGGACAGAGGTGGGCGCCTCCTGCCAATCTACTGCCTGAGGCAACTGCTTCAGTTGGCCTCATGGATGTGCCAGCCAAGGGGAACATTCAAAAATGTGTGTCCTCAGTTGCAAACCGAAGTGATACAGCCCATTCTGCCACTTCAAGGTTCTACCACTTCATTCTGCGACACGTGAAGATCTGGTCAGAGGGGCCGGAGTAGGCTGGGAAGGGGCCATACCTCAGCAGTAGACCAAGGTCATATAGTAGGTTCAATCCCTGGCATTGCTAACTTGAAAATACATGACTTAGATAGACAGAGGTGAAACTAGACTGGAGCGGAGGCAAGTAGTTCTGCAAGACTCCGTTACACCGGAGTCAGTGGCCCCTCCCCTTTGCTTTTGGAGCCATTCCGGCAGCGACAGGGGAGTGTTCTGCATGTTGCCTTTGCTGCCAGAATGGCTCCAACAGCAAGGGGGAGGGGCCGTTGACTCCGGTGTAACGGAGTCTTGCAGAACTACTTGCCTCCGCTCCAGTCTAGCTACGCCACTGCAGATAGAAGATCTGGGGAAGACCTTTGCCTGAGGCACAGGAGAGCTGCTCCCAGTCAGCACTGCTAGTCCTGGATTCATTCTTTATTTCAAATTGCCAAATTGGAATATAATTTTGGCAATACTGTGATGGTACAAGACTGATTCGCAGTGTCTGAAGGAGCAAGTTCAACTCTCCCCTGTGAGTGCACCCCCTTAACTTTCTCCCATATTAGTGAATGTTTGTCATTTGCAAAACTAATGGTGCAATCCTGTCGGTGACTGTCGGCCACTCCGCTACTCTTGGATGTTGTAAATGTGCTGTAAGGCATGTTTTCGGCACGTGGTGAGTAAGCGCCTCCGGCATCGAGGTCGGCAGTGCTTACTCCCCACCAGAAAGAGGACACCGCCAGCGGCCACAGGTAAGTCCTGCGCCAGGGGGCATGGGGAGGGTGGAACTGGAGGGGGTGATTTGGTGGCCAGGCCCGGAAGAGGGGAGTGATTCTTGGTGGTGCATTTGCCAAATCCTATCCCCCTTCCCGCGACGGGGTGAGCGCTCGTTGCTTGGCCAGCTCCTGCCAACCTAGCAGTTCCAAAGCATGTCAAAGCGAGTAGATAAATAGGTACCGCTTGCGGGAAGCTAAACAGCGCTCCGTGTTCCAGCTGTATGCTACGCGCTGCGGCAAGGAGAGTCATGCCGGCCACATGACCATGGAGGCGTCTTCGGACAACGCTGGCTCTTCGGCTTTCAAATGGAGATGAGCACCACACCCTAGAGTTGGACACGACTGGACTTAATTGTCAGGGGATACCTTTACCTTTACCTTTACCCCCCATCCCAGGCCTGGCGAGCCCTACACAGGCTCATCAGATTTGTGCTGGCCATTTTGCCGGCACTCATCCGAGGAGGGGCAGCTGTGGCATTATCCGGGGGAAATGCCACCGATAGGGGTAACTGGGGCATTATCCAGGTGAAAGGGATGAACATCCTCCTGAGGAGCCCTGGAGAGTAGTGATGGACAATCCTCAGCTTCATTAAGAAATTACAAGTCATATTTAGATTACTTGGAAAAATCTTGGGGGAGGGGTTCCCCCTGAATGTTCTTGTAATGTTGGTCGTGCTACACCCACAATGTTGGTTGCATTACACCAGACTGGCGTACCATTTCACCTCTTTTTGTTCAAGCCCCGAACACTTATCTCTACTCATACAGGGCGAAGCATGTGCAGAAACACATTTTATGTACTGGGCTGGAGAAGAACTGCCTGTCTTGTTTTTGAACTGAGCGTTGCAAGCTGCTGAGATGTGTATTTCCAAGCTAGGAAATGCAAAACTCAGTGTATTTCTGCTGTGATGAGGGCACATCTTGGTATTACCCTGACACTGCACGGCTTGGTCTTCATCACAGATAAGTAGGAAGAAGCATATGTTTTGACAGATAATGCCAGGGAAGTAGAGAAAAAGGGAAGGACTGTCTCTTCTCAAATAGAATCCCTCCTCCTTGTGCGTCCAACTTTCCCTGTCCTGGCTTATGCTGTAATCCAGTACAGGATCATCTTGAATAAACTCAAATCCTTGCTCTTGCGAGAGATCCCAGCCGCTCAACCCAATTCTTCAACAAGAATGGGGTGTACACTGGTGAAAATGAAAAGTGAAAATGAAAGCAAGATTAGAACTCAGAGCGTGAAGTGGCTTGACAAATATTCAAGGCAAGGGCGATTCCAGGCACATATTTGATGCCATATACAGTACACTTGGGAAGTGTAATATTCTTCCAAATATTCTTCTCTGGGTGGAGAGCTTTAAATCTATGTGGCCCTAAAAAAAAACAAAAAACAAAACATTGGACATATGAAGCTGCCCTCTCCGGAGTAGGCCAATTGGTCTCTCAACCTTAGTATTGCTGATGCCAGCTAGCAATGACTCACCAAGATTTCAGGCTCTGATTTTAGGGATCGTTCTGAGCACCAAGTGGAGATGTCTGAGACAGAACTGGGACCATAAAGTGTGTGCCTTTGCTACTGAGATATGGCTCCTCCCCTAAAGGAATCTCTATGCAGAAATAGAGAAGCTAGATGCTGATGAAAAGGAGTAGTGCCTAGAAGTTAGTTCTCAGTGAAACCCTACCTGCTATCTGCTTCACTAGTTTACTGGGTCAGGGCTGAAAGGGAAGAGAGGAAGGAATAGGCTTATCATCTGTCCCGGAAAAACCAGAACAGTCCCGGTTTCCGGGGCCTGGCCAGCCAGGCCTGGAACCGGGTCAGTCCCGGTTTTCCTGGTTGCCCCTGGGTCTTTTTGGCCGGCCGGCTGCATTGTGGCGGGATTAGGATTCTTCTGAGCCTAGCTGGCTGCCGGCCAGGGCTCCTTGTGCACCTGCGCAAGGCTCACGCAACCGCACAACACCTGGGAAAGCTCTCCCAGCAAAAAAAAACAAAGTTGTGCGCCTGTGCGAGCCTCGCACAGGTGTGCGAGGAGCCATGGCCAGCCTGAACACAGCCAGGTAGGCTCAGAAGGCCTGCTGCAATGAAGAGAGTCCTGGCTGGCCCAAACACAGCTGACCAGGAGAGAACACAACTGATCAGCAGTGTGGTGGTGGCGGCGGTGGCAGCAGCAGTGCGCCGGGAAGGAGGATGGCAAAAATTCAAGCAAAAATGGCAGGGAAATGAGGAGGAGGCGGCGGCGGCAGCAGCAGGCAAGCGAAAAAAGGCAAGCGAAAATGGCAAGGAAACGCGGGGAAAATGGCGGGGGAAAGCAGCAATAATGGTGGGGATTTCCCATTTCACTAATCCAGGAAAGAGGAAGAGGCAGCAGCCAAAAGGAAAAATGACACCACAAAAGCAGCAAAGGGAAACAATTGTACTGACTGAACAGAAGCAAAAAAAGAATAAGAAGAATATTTGCACTGGCAAAGTAACTTTGGGAAACATTTTCATTCCAGTTAAATGGCTGGTTGCAGTCCAAACCTGAATATTTGACACAGCCCTACTCAGTTGTGACTCATTCCTGGAGGGCCCCAAGTAGCCAAGCAGTTGCCAAAACTAATTTGGAGCAAGCCAAAGCACTGAGAATACCATCCTGTCTGGTGTTTGATGAATCCAAGAGGAAGGCAAATATCTCCTCGCAGCGACTGACTCTAGATGATCAGAAACATGTCGTTCTACATCTTGTCGTTGGCTGTTCCAGTCATCACAGAAGCACACAAGAGCATCCAAGTCCGCCATCAGTCCAAGAGCTTTGGAGATGCTACAGTAGGGAGTCTCCAAAGGTGAAGCAAGCTGGTTTGCAGAGCACATTTCAGTAATCCTCCTAATATGAAGCTGGATATTAAAACTGTTTTCTCCCTGGGCTGCAGCAGTGCTACATCCATCTACTCCATCCCCAGGAAATAACAGATCGTTGTCATGACCCACTGGATGCTTTTATTGTTTTGGCCAAAAGCGTTGTAGCAATATCTGTACGACAGCAGATTTAGATATTATCTTGCGAAACAGAAGTGGGGATGGCTGAAACAATGGCAGAAGAACTTCAATAAATTCTGCCTTTTCAGAGAGAGTAATGATAGCTGAATACACAGAGAGGGGGAAACAGGAGCGCACCCCCCAGCCCTGATGTACCAGCTTAACACATCTGTAAAGGCTAGTGCGTCACATGAGCAGCAGGGGTCCCAACTTTAGGGAGAGAGCCTATGTATGAACTGCTGTACATGAATTCTCCCCAGTGGCATTCCTATGCTGGTGCGGTGGGTGCGGACCGCACCATGTGACATCCTTGGGGGGGGGTGACATCACTAGTGGCCAAAATTGCAAAAACCTTTGTCTTTATGTGTGATATCATCATGTCATATATCATTCGATGTGCAATCTCATGCAGAATGCAATATCTGTGTTCTATCAAACGTTATGGCCAAATAACCGGAAACAGAAAACACAGCTTCCTTGTGTAACAAAAAGTCGATTTCCTTAACTCAAAACAGACCAATTAGACTGATTGTTCTGAGAGCTGAGTTGGTTACTGATTTGTTGGGTGATCTGTACAGTTATGTTGTTGTTGTTGTTGTTGTTCAGTCGTTAAGTCGTGTCCGACCCTTCGTGATCCCATGAACCATATCCCGCCAGGCCTTCCTGACCTCCACTATCTTCCTGAGTTCCCTCATTTTCATGTTCGTTGCATCGGTGATGCTGTCTAACCATCTCATCCTTGGCCTTCCCCTTTTGCCTTCAGTCTTTCCCAGCATCAGAGTCTTCTCCAGAGAGTCCTCTCTTCGCATTAGGTGGCCAAAATATTTGAGCTTCAGCCTCAGTACCTGTCTTTCCAGGGAACAGTCAGGCTTGATTTCATTTAGGATTGACTGATTTGATCTCGTACTGTTATATATTAAAATAAATAAAGTTAATGCTCTCATACTGGGTGATGCAAACCCTTGTGATGCCTCTGTTTAGGCTGCAAACATACATTAGGCTGTGCATATAATATTGTAAATTTAAAGGTGTAATTTTGATTAAGCAGGAGGTGGGGCAAAGGCATGGGGGTGGGGCAAGGACACGTTTCCCCACCCACTGCATGGGAGGAGGTTCATCATGGGGGTGACGCACTGACCTCCCGCACCGGGTGACGCAAACCCTAGGAACGCCCCTGATTCTCCCCACCAACTTTCAAGTGAATGTGCTCGGATCTCTCTTTGGTGTGCATTGATTCACGCTGGAGATCTTGTGAGAACAGGGCTTCTGCAGACTTTTTCTACATGCTTTAATGTTAAAGCAAGAACTTGAGATCTGCGGCGGTTGAAAGCAAACAATGGCACCAAATGGCATCCCGTGAAAAATCACACTTAACCCTTGGTTTGGCTGGTGGCCAATTGCACTCCCTTCTTTTTTATATATTTATAGCACTTATTCCCAAGATTGATGGCAGCTGACAGTAGGCACTGAAACAATTGATTATAAGAGGCCAATGACGTTTTGACAGCTGACACAATGACAGGAATGCATTGCCTGTGTTTAAACTACCTTGCTGGAATAAATCACCCTTGATGCCGGATTTCACCCTTGGCTCCTTCCCCCCCCCCCGAACTGGTTTCTAAATAACATTCACCCATGATGTTTCTTCCTGAATAGTGTGTGACTTTCTTTAAGCACTAGATGTTTATCCCCTAAAGGCTCTTTTCTCAGACAGGCTACTTAAGCCATGAGTCTCAGGGAATTAAAGATTTAATGGACTGACTGTCCTCAGCTTTGCTCCTCACTGAATACAAAAGAGGATCTCTTTCATTTTCAAACACCCCCTTAACTGCTTTAAGAGCAATAAAACCTACCTAGTGATAACTGTTCAGGAAGAGCCGCTCAATCAAGATACTTTAAGTTTCCTGGCATGTTTCTTTCTCTCTGTCCCCTCAAAGGAAAAACATGAGCTGTCTCTGAATCAAGAGGTTCTAAAGTTGAAACTTAGAAGGTGAATTTGGGTTGCAAGTCTGAATTGTGCAAGTCTTAATGAAAACAAATCTCTCTGCATGTAGAAAACTAGCTCTTAGGGGAGGTTCACCATACTCATCTTCCTGACATGCTATTTTTGTACATGCAGGGAGGCCTTTTTCCCCCATGAGGGAGCTTTCAAACATGCAGCTCTTAGCCTGCAGACTGAAGTGGCATGTTACAGGAAAAGCTTTAGCACAGGGGTTCTCAACCTTTGGAGGCCCGGGTACCCCCTTATCACGGTCCAATTTTCTGAAGTACCCCCTGCTAATTAACTGCTAATTAATTGGATTAATCAATTAATTAATTAGGTAATTAATCGTTAAGTAAAAAAGTACTAAAACAATTTTAAATGTGAAAAAATGTCTTATTTAACTCTGTGTGTGTGTGTGTGTGTGTGTGTGTGTGTGTGTGTGTGTGTGTGAGAGAGAGAGAGAGAGAGAGAGAGAGAGAGAGAGAGAGAGAGAGAGAGAGAGAGAGAGAGAGAGATGCAAGGATCTCTTTTTTTCTCCAAGTCACACTTCCCAAAATCAGCTCCTCTCCCCCCACCCCACCAAAGTACATTTTCCAAAGTACAGTACAAAAATAAGCCCAAAACCAAAATCAGAGAGACAGAAGGGCACCGAAAATAATTACAATTTAATATCCATGTTAATTAACACTTAATTAGCTGCTGATGGGGCAGATAAGGGGCAGGGCTTGGCGTACCCCCAGCAAGAGGTCTGCGTACCCCTAGGGGTACCCATACCACAGGTTGAGAACCTCTGCTTTAGCAGTTGATTCTGGCCCTCAGGTAACATGGCCAGGAATGACCCCTGCCTGGGGGTGGGACTTAATGCACCTAGCACAAACTAGGTGGGTGAATGTTTTGGCTTCAACTGACTCATCTGCTATAAGGTATCACTCGTAATCGTGACCACAAATTGTGATTCATGGGAGGAATTCACAGAGCCTAAGAATGCCTGGACTTAGACACACCATGATCTCACTACTGCAAAGATCTCAGGGGAGAACGTCTGGCTTATATTTCAGGGGTAGGAGGGTCAGGGAACAAAACTGGTCTACCTTTCTTGGAAATGTCTTCCTTTTTACCGCTGCTGCCAATTTTGCAGTGGTCCTCCCAGTGGCTGCCATTTTTTTCCCAGAATGCCCCGCTAAGAAAGACGCTATGTGATGCCATAGCATTGCTCCCAGGGGACATTCGGGGGAGGGGGGGATGGCAGCCACCACCAGACGGACCACTGGCCACTGTTACTGCTAAGACTGGTAAGCCCCCTTCCCCAGTCTTTCACCCCATTTCACACTTTCCCAAAGGTCACAAATGCCTTCTCTACATTTTCACAGTCTGTGAAATAGGCTGAAAATAAGTGGTGAAGGGGGCATTTCTGCCCAGCTTGAGAACTCATACCTATATTACAAAGGTCCTAAGTTATACGAGGGCTGTAGAAATAATATGGCACTAGGGTCTCTGAGATTGATATACTGTATTTGCATGCATAGGAAGGTGTTAACACACCAGGAACTGACTATCATCTATCATTTTTGTGTTACAAATATTTTTTGTATGCATTACTATATCCTGGCAAATGGTAGATTAGATGGATTGCCAAGTGGTGTTTAAAGTTCTCCAAGAGATGGTAAGTCTCAAATCTAAACTGGTCAGGTACTTTCAACAGCAATTTTCATCGTGCAAAAAGATGAGTAATATATATATATATATATATATATATATATATATATATATATATATATATATAGATAGATAGATAGATAGATAGATAGATAGATAGATAGATAGATAGATAGATACAACAGAATGATTTCAGTTCGAATCCAAGGCAAACCATTCAACATTGTTGTTGTTGTTGTTGTTGTTGTTGTTGTTCAGTCGTTAAGTCGTGTCCGACCCTTCGTGATCCCATGAACCATATCCCGCCAGGCCTTCCTGTCCTCCACTATCTTCCTGAGTTTGCTCATTGTCATGTTCGTTGCATCGGTGATGCTGTCTAACCATCTCATCCTTGGCCTTCCCCTTCTCCTTTTGCCTTCAATCTTTCCCAGCATCAGAGTCTTCTCCAGAGAGTCCTCTCTTCGCATTAGGTGGCCAAAATATTTGAGTTTCAGCCTTAGTACCTGTCCTTCCAGGGAACAGTCAGGGTTGATTTCATTTAGAATTGACTGATTTGATCGCCTAGCAGTCCAAGGGACTCTCAGGAGTCTTCTCCAGCACCACAGTTCAAAAGCATCTATTCTTCGGCGCTCAGCCTTCCTTATGGTCCAACTCTCGCAACCATACTCGCAACCATTGCTACTGGAAACACCATCGCCCTGACTATACGAACTTTTGTTGGCATGGTGATATCTCTGCTTTTTATTATGCTGTCTAAGTTTGCCATAGCTTTCCTTCCAAGGAGTAAGCGTCTTTTAATTTCATGGCTGCTGTCTCCGTCTGCAGTGATCTTGGAACCCAGAAAAGTAAAATCTGTTACTGCTTCGATTTCTGCCCCTTCTATTTGCCAGGAATTGATGGGACCCGATGCCATGATCTTAGTTTTGTAAAAGGACAACATTACAGTAATCCAAGTGTATGCCCCAACCACTGATGCCAAAGAAGATGAAGTTGACCGGTTCTATGAAGACCTACAACACCTTCTAGAACTAGCACCCAAAAAAGATGTCCTTTACATCATAGGAGACTGGAATGCTAAAGTAGGAAATCAAGAAATAAACGGAACAACAGGCAAGTTTGGCCTTGGAGCGCAAAATGAAGCAGGGCAAAGGCTAACGGAGTTCTGTCAAGAGAACACGCTGGTCATAGCAAACACTCTTTTCCAACAACACAAGAGGCGACTCTACACATGGACATCACCAGATGGTCAATACCGAAACCAGATAGATTATGTGCTTTGCAGCCAAAGATGGAGAAGCTCTATACAGTCAGTAAAAACAAGACCTGGAGCTGACTGTGGCTCAGATCATGAGCTTCTTATTGCAAAATTCAGGCTTAAACTGAAGAATGTAGGGAACACCACTAGACCAGTCAGATATGACCTAAACCATATCCCTTATGAGTATACAGTGGAGGTGAAGAATAGATTTAGGGCATTAGACCTAGTAGACAGAGTGCCTGAAGAACTATGGATGGAAGTTCGTAACATTGTACAGGAGGCAGCAACTAAAACCATCCCAAAGAAAAAGAAATGCAAGAAAGCAAAGTGGCTGTCAGATGAGGCTTTACAAATAGCTGTGGAAAGAAGGAATGCAAAAAGCAAAGGTGAAAGGGAAAGATATAAACAACTGAATGCAGAGTTCCAGAGAATAGCAAGGAGAGATAAGAAGGCCTTCTTAAATGAACAATGCAAGGAAATCGAGGAAAACAACAGAATGGGGAGGACTAGAGATCTCTTCAAGAAAATTGGAGATATCAAGGGAACATTTTGTGCAAAGATGGGAATGATAAAGGACAAAAAAGGCAGAGACCTAACAGAAGCAGAAGAGATTAAGAAGAGATGGCAAGAATACACAGAAGAACTATACAAGAAAGATCTTAATGTTCCTGATGACCACGCTGGTGTGGTCACTGACCCTGAGCCGGACATCCTAGAGAGTGAAGTCAAGTGGGCCTTAGGTAGCATTACTAACAACAAAGCTAGTGGAGATGATAATATCCCAGCTGAGCTACTTAAAATCCTAAATGATGATGCTGTGAAAGTGCTGCACTCAATATGCCAACAAATTTGGAAAACTCAGCAGTGGCCAAAGGATTGGAAAAGGTCAGTTTACGTTCCAATTCCAAAGAAGGGCAGTGCCAAAGAGTGCTCAAACTATCGCACAATTGCACTCATTTCACATGCTAGCAAGGTTATGCTCAAAATCCTACAAGCTAGGCTTCAGCAGTACGTGGACCGAGAACTACTGGACGTACAAGCTGGGTTTCGAAGAGGCAGAGGAACTAGAGATCAAATTGCCAACGTGCGCTGGATCATGGAGAAAGCACGAGAGTTCCAAAAAAACACCTACTTCTGCTTCATTGACTACGCAAAAGCCTTTGATTGTGTGGATCACAACAAACTGTGGCAAATTCTTAAAGAGATGGGGATACCAGACCACCTTACCTGTCTCCTGAGAAACCTGTATGCGGGTCAAGAAGCAACAGTTCGGACCGGCCATGGAACAACCGACTGGTTCAAAATTGGGAAGGGAGTACGGCAAGGCTGTATATTGTCACCCTGCCTACTTAACTTATATGCAGAGTACATTATGAGAAATGCAGGGCTGAATGAATCGCAAGCCGGAATCAAGATTGCCGGGAGAAACATCAACAACCTCAGATATGCAGACGATACCACCCTAATGGCAGAAAGTGAAGAAGAACTAAAGAGCCTCTTGATGAGGGTGAAAGAGGAGAGTGCAAAAGTTGGCTTGAAACTCAACATTAATAAAACTAAGATCATGGCATCTGGTCCCATCAATTCCTGGCAAATAGAAGGGGCAGAAATAGAAGCAGTAACAGATTTTACTTTTTTGGGTTCCAAGATCACTGCAGACGGAGACAGCAGCCATGAAATTAAAAGACGCTTACTCCTTGGAAGGAAAGCTATGGCAAACTTAGACAGCATAATAAAAAGCAGAGATATCACCATGCCAACAAAAGTTTGTATAGTCAGGGCGATGGTGTTCCCAGTAGCAATGTATGGTTGCGAGAGTTGGACCATAAGGAAGGCTGAGCGCCGAAGAATAGATGCTTTTGAACTGTGGTGCTGGAGAAGACTCCTGAGAGTCCCTTGGACTGCTAGGAGATCAAATCAGTCAATTCTAAATGAAATCAACCCTGACTGTTCCCTGGAAGGACAGGTACTAAGGCTGAAACTCAAATATTTTGGCCACCTAATGCGAAGAGAGGACTCTCTGGAGAAGACTCTGATGCTGGGAAAAATTGAAGGCAAAAGGAGAAGGGGAAGGCAAAGGATGAGATGGTTAGACAGCATCACCAATGCAACAAACATGAAAATGAGCGAACTCAGGAAGATAGTGGAGGATAGGAAGGCCTGGCAAGATATGGTTCATGGGATCACAAAGGGTCAGACACGACTTAACGACTGAACAACAACAACATATATATATTTGGGCATCCTATTCTAGTACAGAAACATTTTTATAACCTTGCAAAATCTTGCAACCTTGCAAAATCTTGTGTTTCAGGGTGCGGCAGGAATATGAGAGTTCTGTTGCAGCTTTAGATCTGCAATGGCTCATTTGCACATGCTAGTTAATGAGTGATGAGCATGCATGTGTGAACAAGCCCTGAAGCCCTTTCCAATATTTCAATGCTGTCAACCTGCCTCTTTTCAAACATACCCAGTTCCTTCAGTCTTTAGTTTCCCTTCCAGGCTGCTGATTGTCTTTATTATATGCCCCTACATTTCACAGCCCCTGATATGCTTCTTTAGCAGCAAATGATACAGCACTCTTACCTACCAGATCTGGATGCAAATGCATGAAAGTTTGGGATGCGTGCTAAAATACAGAATTGCTGCCAAGACCGTGCCTTCTCTTAGCATAAGAAAGCTGTCAGATTATTCCAGGGGAGTCGCCATTTCCCACAACGCCGAGTTTTTTGTTCAGACAAATGCCACCGAACGCACTGAAGGGTTTTTCCCCCTACCTCCAATAACTGCTAGACAATACGCTTCTGTCTCCTTGGTTGCCTGGCATTTTTGCAGAGCTTCAGGATAAATCCCCATCTGGTTCGTTTATCCCCAGACCTGTTTACTGAAAATGGCTTGGCATTTAGACTCCTCCATTGGCACTGCTATGCGTGGTGTCAAGTCGCATCACGCCATCTTGCATCACACCACGCGATGCAACTCGACATGACCTGACATAGCACAATGCCTGTGTCTCCTTGCATCAGAAGTGTGCAGAAATGAAGCTTAATCAAGGGTAATTAGGCACAAAACAAGAGCGCTTCTCTCCTGCCTTTCGTTAGAAGCAGGTAACATGTGTTGCGCTTCTGGCAGCACACGTTTACGCTTTACCTCTACTGCCTGGATCGTCAAGAGTTATGTAAGTGGAGAACTTTGCCAGGTCAAACAATATTCTGCTGTTCCACCTTATTTGTAAGTACAGCTGCCACTAAAGTTCATTATTTTTAGAACTGGAATCTAAGTATGAGGGTCTGGCATCGTGGAAAAATATCCTAACATTTCCACAGACCTGCCTGAATTCCAGATTCAGCTCTTTTGAGGAACCTGGGCTCAGCATACTTCAGAATTCATTTGAGCCAGAATATGCGTGTGTGTGTGTGTGTGTGTGTGTGTGTGTGTGTGTGTGTGTGTGTGTGTGTGTGTGTGTGTGTGTGCTTGTGTTTCATTGCCTTTTACCAACTTCTCCAGATACCTTAACTGACTGCTGAGAGCTGAAAAATAACCACTCCGTCCTCAGCAGTCTTGGATTGCATCATTGTGAATTGAGCTGCTGTATCACCTACACTTACCTTAGAGAAACGATTAACTTGAAAAGCAGAATAATGGGCAAGATCTATTTTAATGAACAGAAGTTCAGCAGCAAGTCTTTGGAAAAGGAAGGAGCGGGCAGAGAGGGGAAGAGGAAATGTGGAGGAGAAGCCAGAACATTGGACAGTGGGAAAAGCAGAGGTTGGCACATCATCAGGTAAGGGGGGCAGATTTTGGCATCAAGAGCTCTTGAGCTGGCCATGAGCTTGACCCTTTGTTTCATTTATATAAAGTTTCCAATATTCCATCGCACACTGTCACATGACCAAAAGAGAACCTAGAAGAGGCAGATGAAAGAATGGAGCCAGGAAGTGAAAAGTAGACTTGATTCCTGGCAGTGGGAATCCCTCAGTTTATCTAGCATTGGTTAGCCTGACTGAAATGGCTTACCGGTAATTAGAGATTCCAACCAATCAGAAGATCAGCTTGCAAAGCCAATTGGAGCCCAGCAGCACAGCAAGCTAGAAAAAGTCCAGCGTTGATCAGGCTTTGCATGTTCACCAAATGGCAGAGTCTTCTTTCATTGGACTCGAAGGTCCCCAGCTGCCGTTGAGCATCCAAGCCGGCCCAGTAGCCCAAATGGTTTCTGCCCACAGGCAATGGTCCTGCAACTCATAGGATCAGGTTGAGGGTTTTTCAGTTTATAATTCCGACCTTGATCTCCCATCTCCTCCACTGATGTCTTGTTTTGTAGCATTGCTGCAATTGTACTCAGCATGCCTCTCAACATTTATTTTCAGTCTCACTTTGCATTTCTAATGTGCTCCTTTCATCTGCTATGCCATTTTCGCGTAATCTGCCAAGTGCTCAATACTTAATTAGGAAAAGTGACTGTGGCTTGGTCGAATGACTGCTTTTGAAACTTAAGCAGATGAATTCTTTTTAGAGTTCGGTACTTCTTTTAGTGGATACTTAGTTACCTGATGACTTAAACCAAGGGTGTCAAACATAAGGCCTGTGGGCCAGATATGGCCCGCAGAAGCTCTTTATCCGGCCCACGTGATAATTGGGCTCTACCAGCACCGCCCTTTCAGCAGTGCTGCTTCTGCTGAGTTTCTAAGAGGGAGAGATGGAAGGAGGCCTCAGAAGGCAAGGAACGCTCTATGGGGGGAGGGGCAGACCAAGAGGTGTGAGAGAGGGGGACACTGCCAAGGCACTGGGAGAGCCCAATTGCAGGTGCTCTGCAAAGCGACACCTTGGCAGAAATAGCGCTGCTGAAAGGGTGGCCCGCGTGATAATTGGGCTCTCCCAGCATGATAATTGGGCTCTCCTGTACCTTGAAAATATGATCAAGATTTGCATATTTTCTCTTCTGTCATTTGCAACCAATAAGTTCCTATGTGAGAACAAAGTGCTTATTTCTGGCCAACACCTGCTTAATGATGTCACTTCCTGCATAATGATGTAAGTTCTGGCCCCCAGCAGGCACTATGAATGCTATTCAGCTCGCTGTATGAAGCAAGTTTGACACTCTGAGTCCTGACTTTAAAAAAAACCCTGAAATGGTTAAAAAAAGAAAGAAGCTACGGGTTGATGCCTAATGGAAAATTGTGAGCAATATTTTTATGGGAAGAATTCCCACTGAGATGACTTCTCTCCAGGGAGACCTTTTTTTCCTGTTTGTGAGCAGTTTCGGCTTGTTTTTATAGAAGAGTTTTGCATAAAAATAGAGCAAAATGAATTTTAAAATTGGACGCTACTAGGGGTGGAGGATATTTAGCATGACCAAGATTTCTTCCCATAGTTCTCTGCCACTCAGGACTCCTGCTTGACTGAAAGTGTTTGTCCCTGTTGTGGACGTGAAACATGCTTCCTTTGATCTCTCTAACAAAGTTTTAGCTCAAATAAGATTTAAGATTTTCATGGCCAGCAACGATTAACGAAGAATGAATGACAGACACAGGATTGAAAGCTATGGTGTTAACGATTTTTATTGATTAAAACACGACTGATAAAGATGTATTCTAAGGCAATAAAATCTGGTTTAAGGATCAAAGTAAAACCGACATTTCGCTAGGTAGTATTCCTAGATGTAAAGTTTTAGATGCTGCAGGGCTCACTTATGGAAGTTACTCCCAAAATATGTGGCGGGGTGGCCTTTAGCATAGATGGGTTTCAAAGTGGGCTGTACAAAGAGGTCTGTTGCCCCACCCATCCAGGGAGTGTAGGGTACCCTGCAGACCACCACCACCACTTTTCATTCTCACACAACAGCACAGATAGGTCAAGCTGAGGGGCAGTGACTGACCCATTCCCTCCATTTTGGTCACTAGAAGAAGGTGGCGGCTGGGAAGAGAAGGAGGTAAATGGACTCAGAGGTGGGGGGTCAGCTGCTTACCCCTTCCTTTGATATCTGCTTCTTTTAGTGGCTGGTGCAGGGAATGCTAGAAGTGGTAGTAGTGGCCACTGGCGTCACTGCAGGGGGGCGGAGCTCTAAGTTCTGCCGCGATCCGACCCTCCGTTACATGGGTGAACAAAGCGGCCCTGCCCCCTCGCCTTCAGAGCCTTTCAGGGCAGCGAAAGCAACGCGCAGGGAGTCTCCTGTGCGTTGTTTTCACCGCCTTGAATGGTTCCGAAGGGGGCGGGGCCGCTTCGTTCACCAGTGTAACGGAGGGTCGGATCGCGGTAGAACTTAGAGCTCCACCCCCCTGCAGTGACGCCAGTGGTAGTGGCAGCGCTGGCCATCAGAGGAGGAAGTAAGCTCTCCTCCTCATCCTCCTTTTGCACTTAGAGAGATGGCGGGCAGACGCCCTCCCCAACATGCATCATCACTGCTGCTGCGTGCCGGGGGGAGTAAGGGGACAGACAGACAGCAGAATTTGACAGAGGGCAGCAGAATTGGAAGGCTCTGCAGGCCCTGCCTCTGCTTTTCCCCACAGAATAATGGGTCAAGCTAGCAAAAATTTGGATCAGGCCTTTCAAATCTATGCATTGTTAAATACTATAGAAACTATCCATTTAAAATACCAGATGTGTAAGTCAGATTCCTCATGCGCTTATTTTCTCTCCAGGTTAAGCAATTGGAATTGATTGCCAATTACCTGTGCCTGCTCCATTGACTTCATTATGCATATTAGAATAACGTGAAGCACAAAGTGATAAATATACTGTCCCTCGAGAGACGTCCACCTAATGCACTTTTCAAGCTTGATAAATAGATTGTTCCTGTTTTGACATCGGCCCTGTTCCCTTGAGTGAGTTATAGTTCTGTATTCAGCAAAAGGGCTGGTGTGCCATTGATAAGTAGATATAAATATGTATCTGTGATGGGAAATGTGCATCAGAAGCACTTATGGTATGTGCCATAAGTGCTAATTAAATTTTATGGTAAGTGTGCGCCTCACTGGTTTGAGTACATCATGTGCTCTACACCGCCGTTGTAAAATACTTGCACTTTTCTCCCCTTGTTCCCTTGATGCCACATCATTCTGTTCTACTTTCTTGCCTCCTGTGGAACTAAGTGAAC
This sequence comes from Plestiodon gilberti rubricaudatus, assembly GCA_026170595.1. Lineage (NCBI taxonomy): Eukaryota > Metazoa > Chordata > Lepidosauria > Squamata > Scincidae > Plestiodon > Plestiodon gilberti. The sequence continues at coordinate 13,186,559 of JANXHW010000001.1, forward strand.
AGTACAACTGTCACAGGCAAGCTTTTAGTGGGGAATGTGTGCCTATCTAGCAATGAACAAGACAGTGCCTCTTTAGATCATTAGACAGATTTGGGGGGGATGGTTAAACCGCTGAACCATAAGCTGTCGATCGAAAGGTCGGCAGTTCGATTCCCGCGACGGGGTGAGCTCTCGTTGCTTGGCCAGCTCCTGCCAACCTAGCAGTTCCAAAGCATGTCAATGCGAGTAGATAAATAGGTACCGCTTGCGGGAAGGTAAACAGCGCTCCGTGTTCCAGCTGCATGCTACGCGCTGCGGCAAGGAGAGTCATGCCGGCCACATGACCACGGAGGCGTCTTCGGACAACGCTGGCTCTTCGGCTTTGAAATGGAGATGAGCACCACACCCTAGAGTCGGACACGACTGGACTTAATTGTCAGGGGATACCTTTACCTTTACCTAGAGACTTCAACTGCCCCCATGATTACGATATATTTGCCACCCATGTTGACTGATGGCCACCATTTTTTGCCCAGAGGTCCCTCTCAGAATGACACTATGTCATGATGTATAGCATCATATAGAGGGAGAGTTAGAACAGACAAAAGAGTGGAAGGAGAGTTAGAACGGATAAAAGAAAATATTTCTTTACCCAGCATGTAATTCATCTGTGGAACTCCCTGCCACAGGATGTGGTGATGGCACCTGGCCTAGATGCCTTTAAAAGGGGTTTGGACAGATTCAGATGGAGGAAAAGACCATCACAGGTTACAAGCCATAAGCAACCTCCTGGCTTTAGAAGTAGGTTTTCTCTGTGCCAGGTGCAAGGGAGTGACAACAGGAAACAGATTATCTTGTTAGTTGTGTGCTCTCAGAGGCATCTGGTGGGGCCACTGTGAGACAGAGGAAGCTGGACTAGATGGGCCTTTGGCCAGATCCAGCAGGGAAATTCTTATGTTCTTATGACTTCAGGGAGGAGTCTGGGGAAAAAATGGGAGGGTACCACCATCACCACCAGAATTTTTAATAAACAGAGATAAAAGAAAATTCAGTTATAAAACTGGAGTTTTAAAATTTGACTTCTGCACTTGACTTTAGCAAGGTGATCCCTGACAGATTTATTTGCTTTTAACTATGTTCCTCAAAATTCAATTTATAAAGTTCACAACTTTATACTTCACCTAAATCACCTAAATGAAGTAATTGAGAACATTGCAAATAATTTGAAGAATGTAAACAGAGAATATAAATTAGCACTGGACTGACATGCCAACAGTTTGAAGATCTGGCATGAATTTGGACGTGTTCTGGGGGAAGAAAGGAGGAAAACAGCCTTTCTAATTTCAGGTTTTATGAGGACAGAGGTTCAATTTTAGGTGGCAATTACTAGTGGCAATGCTATTGTGCCTCTGCACCAGCAGAGCACACACTCCACCAGCACAGACTGTCACAAAACAACTGAAAAGCAGTTCACGACAGTGTGCCAGAAAACAGCATCGGCACGAAGGCCTGTGTCGTCCTTCCAGCACCAGTGCAAGTCGGAACAGAGGAGCGGTGAGGGAAGGGCTGGGGGTAGGCCGGGAGGGTGCCGAATGGGCTGGGGGTGGCGATGGGGACAGGGGTGGGTGGATTGGGCCTGGGAGGGGGAGGGGTTGGATTTGCAACACTGACACACTAACTAACCCCCTTCTCAGGCCTGATCCACCGACACAGGTGCAGGGGGACTTGTGCCAGCCATATGGCAGATGAAGGTCTGCGTAGACCTGTTGTGGGGTTTTTGGCTTTGTTCCGTTACCTTGAGGAGTCCTCCCACTTCCTACTTTCCTCTGCAGGATGCAGCATAGCCTGCGCTAGCGCCGTTGCATTGGTGCAGGGAAAGTTAGGTAGGATTTGACTGTAGAGCTCCTTGTAGCTCCTAGACTGCCCCATTCCTTGTATCTCCTAGAGTGCTCCTAGAGGCTGTTCTGAGAAAAGTGGCAGCTTCCACAAAGAGTGGCAGCCCACACTGGCTTCCAATCCGAGAAATATTTTGGGAAATACAAAATGGTGGCTGCCAGCAGACTGGAGCAGAGAGGAGCTCTGGAAAGTTTCAGAATCCCCTAGAAACCGTGTCCCCACCCCCAGCAATTAGTGCCCCTCAATGTCATGGCAAATAGGGCCACAAAACCAAATGGAACATTTCAGCACAGTCCTAAATGTGTATTTTTTTAACCTGAGTTAGGAGAATTTGATGTGGAAATGTTTCTCCAAATTCAATCTAACTCGAATAATCAGCACACCAGTATTAGGGTGGATCCAATGATAATGGCCCATGCAATTTTTGCAATGGAGCTTCCTAAATGAAATGTGCATGCCTCTTTCATTTCACCAGGGCTACTAGTATTGACTGGGTAAGAGTGTCCCCTACCTTTGCATTGCATTGCTAAATGGGCACAGGGATATTCTGTAGAAGAAGCCCTGCATGTATGTCAAGACATCTCTCCCCAAACCCATTTCTGTGGAAGCAAACTAATTTAAATGTCCTTTGGCACATTTATTTACAACTAAATCATGTTCTCATCCAAGGATCTGTCCCAACCCAGCTCTCTAGAGACTTGACAGCATTTGAATTAATATGGTATATATCCATGGGGTAGGAGCTCCAAGGGTTTGGTTTCCTGGTTGTATCAGCAATTAGGTAAACTAAGTGACAAAGAACCATCATATCACATCGCTCCTTAGGACACAGATGCTCAGAAATCTGCCCCCTGGGAGTGGAAAAGCATCTGCTCTCAGGACCCAGCATCATCAAGATGTCTTAATATTCAAGAAAGTTTCTTTAATGAATATCCAGATGGTATCTGACCTCAGTGAAAATACATTTCATTTACAACTTTACTGGGTCTTCTTGTTGGTGCTGTGAAGAGAGATGTACTTACATGTACATGTGATGGGGCTGCCCCCGTGCCCACTTTACATGCTATGGGAACTCTTCAGATGGTTAACGAGCATGCACGGGATGGGTGGATGGCAGATGTTCTACAGATGTTCTAATGCAGGGGTGGCCAACCTCCCACCATTAGGGCCTCTGCGTTCTAAGAGTTATGTAGAAGACAGAATCTTGGCAGCTGCCAGTGCTGATGGTGCTGCTAAAGCAGCTGCACCTACTGAAATGCCCTCACCTAGACAGCCATTTAAAGAGCCAGCATTCATGTTGAAAGGTTGGCCACCCCTGTTCTACACATATCAGCTATGGCAGAGTCTGCCAAAAAAACAACAACCCACAAACACACGCACACATGTGAATGTTCATTGTCTGTGGATTCTGAATGCCGAAAAGGGGGTAAGAGACGCAGCCTTAAAGTTAATTTGATATACACAAAAACAGAAGTTTCCCTGGCTTGAGTAGTGCTTCTTTAGGTGCATTAGGAAAAGATCTGAAGAGACACTGAAAATGAGAGCTGGGCAAGCAGGCGGCTTCTGACCCCCAAAGTGATTGGAGCTCTCTGAGCATGGAAAACAAACACTTTAAAACAAGAATTTGATAGGCAAGTTCAGCAACCCCTGATGGCTGTTACTCCCCTTCCCCCTTCCCGAAGGGACAAAATTACCTTGGGGAAGGGGAAGTGAATAGAGGCCTCTTCCTTTGGTGGGACGGGATGCTGTCAGCATCTTTTTCCCCGGATGATGATGGGACTGGACTACAAACCCCACTCAGAGCATCATGTGTTTCAGCCTATTGTTGACTGATAGCCATGTGCTGAGTTTGTGCCTGGGAAGGAGAATCCCATCATCCCCTGCAGGGAAAGATGCTCAGGCTGTCGGTTCTCTTTGAGCCTCTCCTATCAATGCTGGAGCCCTCCTCCACTTGCTTCCCACACCCCCATCCTCACCATACGGCCCTTTTTTCCTTGGAGAGGAGGATTACATCAACCTGAGCACTCACTGTCATTCTAATATGGGTTGTATTTTGCACTTTGTTTGACCTATTAAAACATGAGGACAAGTGTTCAACTTTTCAATACCAGAAAATAGTTTAATTCGTGACTGCAAGTTGAGTTCTGTTGGTTTTCCTTTTTTCAGGCTTGTATTTGTTAACTTCATTAAACATTTTTGGGGTGAAGACAGGCCTGGCTTACCATGTTGTATATATTGATATTGTAAGCGAGATTGATTTGTTACTGCTATGCAACATTTCACTGTAGTGTAATGGTCTTCTTGAAAGAGCTGTAAAATATAATGTGAAAAATGTTTAATAAAAAGGTGGAAGAAGGCAATTTCTTCTGCAGCTATTCAGCAGTATTTGCTCCTCATTAACATTTCCTTTCCCAAACTTTTCTACTCCATTAGACATGATAATCTCTCTTTAATTTTGTGCTTTTCTTTTCTAGATAAGGATGCAGGATAGACTCTGGGCAGCCCGATCCTGCCTAAGATGCTGCAGCCAGCATAAAGGGTGCAACCCAGTGCAACCCAGTGCAACCCAGCGCCAATATCCCCGCCACCTCCCAGGTTGGGCCGGTGAACAGCCCTCTCCCGCACCACACCTGCCCGCCCTCCCCACACCCCTGCGCTGACTGGCGCGGGCCTTACCTGCGTCAGCTGGCGCAGATCTGGTTTGGCGGCAGAGTGAGCGGATCTGGCCTCTGCGCCAGTGCCGCTTACTCCAACGGAGCCGGAAACGTGCTTTATGGCACATTTGCGACTCCTTAGGTCGGTGAAGTGTGTGCTCCGCAGGCCTGCCTTTGCGCAGGATTGCGCCAAAATTCTCCTAATCCATTTTCCTCCCCACATTTTGGAGTTCTGATTTGCCAGGTTTTGTTTCCAAAGCAGAGTGGACATTCAGCATTTTCTGTTGTTACTATTCTATGCAGCACAGTGAATGTACCATTTGCCTCAATTCCTTCAGTTCATTTGTATCTTTTTCTTCCTCTACATATGTGCACACTAACGAAACACTACAAAGAAAGTTATCACAGTGTGATTGTATTATGGTTGCATCAAGGTTCTTTTTGTGCAGTGTTTTAGCAATGTGAGCAAAGTGAGCCAGGATGGTGTAGTGGTTTGGGAGTCGGACTTAGACCTGGAAGATCCAGGTTCAAATCCCCGCTCAGCCACGAAGCTTCCTGGGTGACCTTGGGCCAGTCACTATCAGCCCCACCTACCTCACAGGGTTGTTGTGAGGACAAAAGGAGGGGAGGAAATATATACACCACTCTGAGCTCCTTGAAGGAAGGGCGGTATAAAAATGTGAAAAATAAATAAATAAATAAATAATACACAGGAGGGGGGCACATCTGCACATCAAGATTCAGAAGAAGAATCATGATGCAGTCACAAGTATAATCACATCACGATTGCTTTTTGCAGTGTTTTATCAATGCAAATTTGTAACACAGAGGGGGGGAAAGATTCAAATAAACAGAAGGAATTGAAAGTTGCAGCAAACTGTGCACACTCCAATTTTACAATGAATTGTAGAAATTCTCCTAGTTAAACCAGAATTCAGAAGGAATTGAATACAAAGCAGAGCAAGCCCATGGAAAAAGTAAGGAACGTTATGGGGGAAATCCCTACTTCTAGATCACGAGCCTGCATTCCCAGATACACTTACAGCCCAACCCTGTCCCCCCACCAGCTGACGGAGCACATGCTGCATGCTATGAACAGACACGCCAGCCTCTGCACAGACATGCCAGCAGCCTTGGTCTTCCATCCAAGCAATCAATCCTGCTTAGCTTTTTCAGGCAAGGCAACAGCTCAACCTCCCGACCATACCTCCTGCCCTTTTTCACTAGTAAAAGCAGTTCAACAGCAGCAGGAAAGTGGTGGGTTCTCCCCTGCTGGCCTTCAAGCAGAGGCTAGACAGGCACCTTTTGTAAATGCTGTAGAGGGTATTTCCCTGCTTCGAGCAGGGGGTTGGACTAGATGGCCTTGAAGGCCCCTTCCAACTCTACGATTCTATAATTATCCAGATGCATTAAGATATTATTAGCCCAATCCTAACTAAATCTCCCCACCAATGCAGTGGAGGGAGCAGTCTGAAAGTGTCCTCAAGGTCAGGGAACTTTTGTTCCCTTACCTTTGGGTAAGCCTCCACTACCTCAATGGATCTCCTTGGATCTGTGTCAACTATTTTGCTGGTGGAGAACAGAGGAGAGTAAGGGAGAGGGAAGGGGAAAAGGAGGATGCTCAGGATACTAGTGCATGTGAATGCCACTGGTAACCACCACCTTTTCCCCCCTCCCCGCTCCACCTCCCTCCCCTCCCCTTCCCTGCCCATAAAAGTACCCCTCCCTCCCCTCCATTCCTCCCCCCCCCCAAGCTATGCTGCCAGTGGGAGGCCTCCTTGCTGGTTTGCCTGCAACACCACCAGCCATCTGAGATGACAGCCTTGTCTCATGCACTGATGGAACATCACTTCCACCGGCAAAATGTGTGTTCCACTGGTGGGTTGGCCCACTAGGATCAGACGGTATGAAACCTTGCTGGTGAATTGTTTCGGGCAAGGTAAAACAAAAAGGAACCTGGCTGTGATACATGATGAAGGTTAATATACAATACTAGAAAGCAAATCATTCTGAAATAGTTGATGTGTCTGAGAGGACAATGAACGCTGGCTCCATTTCAAACCTTCTTGGAAACAGAAGGGCAAGAATGCGACATTTGCAGTCCATTAACGCTCTTTTCTTCTCCTGAAAATGCACATCAGCTTGTTTATTCATTAAAAAAAAAAGAATGTTACAACAACTGAGCTGGATACCATTTCACTTGAACTCCACCTTACGGAGTAGTTTTTTGTTTTCGTTCGAAAGCTTTCATGGCCAGCAGATATAGTTAGAGAAACAGGTAGTACGGGTATCGCAGCCATATCTTTGTTTGTTTCAAGTTTTTTGTTTGTTTGTTTGTTTGTTTGTTTATGTAGCCTGTACTGAAATATCAAAAACAGCATTATATGCCATGCATTTAATGTCCCCAGAAGTACGAATTCCCCCATCTCTCCCTGCACATTATAACACAGCACAAGTTGCGTTTATGAATATCTGAAGCTGCCTTGTATTGAGTTGTATCCTAAGTTGCTATTTTTTCGACTGGAAGGATTTCCATTTGCAGAAAGAGGGTGGGGTCCTGCCTTCTCTCTGCAGCCACATGAGTCCACTGAACATCTGCTCCTGGGGGGGGGGGTTTGAAGGAGCCTCTGCAATAGGATATCATGTGGCATGGGAAAGTCAGCCACAGCAGGAAGGGTAGATTGGCCAAATATCCTCATTGTGCAAATGAGAACCTAGGATGCAACCCACTGAGTCAGGCCACTGGTTCACCGAACCCAGTGCTGCCTACTCTGACTGGCAGTGGCTCTTCGAGGCCTCAGTTGGAGGTTTTTCCAACTCTGCTGAGAGATTTTAATTGGAAAGACCAGGAACTGAACCTGGGACTTTCTGCATGAAAAGGATCATCTCTTCACTGAGCTATAGCCCATTCCCCAAAGTCTGCCATCCTTGAATTACAGTTGTCCCTTATCCTTGGGGGTTCAGTTCCCAAATCTCCCACGGATGGCAAAAAACACAGATAGTCAAATCCGCTAAAAAAAAAAAAAGCATCCCTTTAAATTGCGGTTTAAAATCCGTGACTTTTCTTGCCATTGTAGAGCGGCAGACAGGCAGTCTCTGGCGATTAGAACAGCTATTTTCAGGTCGTGCTGAGGCAAGCAACCCTTGGCCCTGGCACACTGCAAAATTCGACGCGGAAGTGATTAAACAATTCTGCATTGCATTCTGGGGTGACCAAGGGCCAAAGGAAGTGGTCGCTTGCCTCGGCGCAACTCAGAAATAGCCGTTTTAATTGCCGGAGACTGCCTGTTGCTCTGCCACTCTACAATGGTAAGAAAAGTCACGGATTTTAAACCGCGATTTAAAGTGATGCTTTTTTTTTTTAATTTACAGGACCAGCAGGGCTCTTCTCAACCATGGCAGCCATCTGCATTGAGTCAAATCTGTGGATGGCTAATCCTTGGATGAGAAGGGCCCACGGTGCTTTTGCCTTTAAATCTGCCTTGCGAATATCATTCCCATGGATGTATATTATTCTTTAAATAGTATCCATGTATATATGGTCTCCATAATTGTCTCAGTGACCTTGGGAAGAATGGCTAAAGCATTTGGGAATTCTAGGTTAGAAGAACGACAATGCAAAGGTTTCTAAAAAGGATGTTGGATGTGATATGATGTACAAGAGAAAACAATTCTTCATACAACATGCCATAAAGAAACAGAATTCCCAGCCAGAAGATATGGTGATGGCCACTTGATTAGATGATTTTAAAAGGGGATTAGATGAGTTAAAAAATGTCAGGGTTTTCTGACTGTTTATTAAAAGAATAAAAATATGACTGAGTTGAGTCTTCTTCTGACGTTTCGTTGGCGAGTATATCCCCAACATTGTCAAGGTAACAATTGAACAGCAAAAAGCATGTCTGAAAAGCAACTCGCCAACAAAACGTCAGAAGAAGACTCAACTCAGTCGTATTATTCTTTTCATAAACGGTCAGAAAACCCTGACATTTTTAACTCGATTATCTATGCCGAACGCGAAAATCTAAAAACCTACATTGGGATTCGATGAGTTATAACTATGGCTATTAGCCACAATAGCTAAACAGAACCCCCATGTTCAAAGGCAGGATACCCCAGAGTGCCAGATACTGAAGAAAAACATTGGCAGACAGTTCTTCCCGGGAAGCATCTGGCTGGCAATTGTTGTAAACAAGAGACTGGGTCAAATGGAGCTCTGGTCTGCTCCGGCAGATTTGTGTCCTTAAAAAGGAGGAGGTGAACGGTGACAAGGTCACTCTCCTCAAACATATGACACTGGGCTGCACACTGCCTTGAGTGTTTCATCAACCCATGGAATGCCTGTCTTCCACAGAAAAGAAGTGACACAGGCATGGCGACAGTTCCTCAGTGCTCCTCCTCAGCAAAGGGTCTTCCTGACGGACCACCCTGAAGAGGGGACAGAGGTGGTGGGCCAGTCTCCGATCCTCTCCCCAAAGTGGGTTGCTGACCAGGTGCAAGGGATTGACACCAGGTGCAAGGGGGTGACAACAGGAAGCAGGTTGTCTTGTTAGTTGTGTGCTCTTGGAGGCATCTGGTGGGGCCACTGTGAGATACAGGAAGCTGGACTAGATGGTCCTTTGGCCTGATCCAGCAGGAATCTTCTTATGTTCTTACATTCAAGTGCTGCAGCTCCAGCCACCATGGGCTCCACCATAGACCCTGTTTTGCTTCTGGGATGGCAACTGCAGGTTCTCCTCAAGAGGATGCATTTGGTTGGCCCTGGGCTCTTATTTGCCCACCCTTATACTGCGCAATCCTTTCTTCTTTCCAATGTCAGTTCATTTCCTCAGTCATAAAGATTCTCTTATTCTAAGTGGGTTTTTTTTTAATGCTCAGTGGGCAGCAAGACAAGGAAATTCAGAATTAAAGACCCATTCTAACTTCGGTAACCCGATAAAGTATACTAAATGAGATTTATTGGCTTAACACTTGAGTAAAGTCGGTAACATTTCAAGTGTCAAAAGACTCCAGTAGAAACATTGCTGCTGCACCATGCTGACTATGGGGCAGGGAGAAGGACAAAAGCCTTGCTCCTCCCCACATGGACACTCTTCCCCTCCACCACTAAAGAAGGAAATGGAAGGAGGGGAGAATTGGTTCTGTTAATCAACCAACTAATTTCCAGTCTTTTGGGAGAAGAGCTCAGATCATTTTTGAGCTGATTTAGAATGAGCTGTCTGGAACTCACCCATCTCTCTTTCTCCACTTGCCTGGGATTTTCTGAAAAGTGAACTCGGGACTTTGTGCATCCCAAAGGAGAATCAGGCCCCCAGACCAACACACCTGCCCTTGCTGACTGCTTCAATGCACACTTCAGTTCCCTAACTAAATTCATTTAAGATGTTTGCTGTGCTGTTAGATCTCGGCATATCCCTGCCTTGAAATTTGCCTGCAATGGATATTGCTCTGGCTGTACGGATCATTGAGCAGAGAAGAACGTTTATGACCTTCCTTGCCCTTCTCCAATAATCAGGAGGAAGTTGCAACTTATGCGCCCCGGTAATGAGGTGCTCAAAGAGAAATCTCCATAGCTCATGGGAAAAGATATCTAGTGAGCAGTCTTGCTGACCCAGCCGCTTTGTCTTTGCCTCGCATCTGAATTCCACTGTGTTTGACCAGCTGCTTGGGTTCAAAACTCCAAAGAGAATAAGGATCACATGTGTATCGATTCATATAACACAACTGAAGAAGGAGGGAGAAGTGGGGGGTCAGACTTATTTGGAATGGGTTTTTCAGGTTTGCCAAAGGTTTTTTTGCATTCTGCTGCAAAATCTCACGGCCTCATGTGAAACAGCTGTGCCTTGACTGATTGTGTTGATCTCTATTCTGTGCAAAAATTGAATATTAATGGACCACCCTTGTCCTGGACTTGAGGGAGGCTCTTTCCCTTACAGTCCAGGCTAGAGAGACAACAGTGGACAAAGTCTTTTCCCCCTCACAAAAAAAACAGCAACTCATGAGAGTTAGGCACCCGGTTGCTTGAGAGTTGAGAGTTAGGCACCTTAACTTGAGAGTTAGGCACCGGGTTCCTGGGGGCCCTGGGCAAAGCCCAGCTCCTCCAGGCATCCCCGCTTACCCTGATGTTTCGGGTGCTACCACTGCTATATGTACTGGGGGCTCAGAGTTTAACACAGCTAGGTTGGCCCTCTGGTGGGCACGGATCCTTGGCAACCCCTGATGCCACCCCTGAAAGCCAGACTCTCTTTTGTGTGAGCTGGAAGATGTTCTTCCCCTTGAAACCCAGGTGGAGCATAATAACCCAAGAACTCTGCTGAGTCAAACCAAAGGTCCATCATCAACCACCCAGCTTCCATCAGTGGTCAGCCAGATGCTGATTGATGCTTAACACTTGCAAACTCCTAGCAGATTGTATGAGCTGTAAAGCACCACAGCTGAGTTGAAATGGGGTGAGATGTGAGTTGTACCTTTACTCTGGGGATTACTCTGGGATGGTTCATGCATACAAGTCATCCCTTGATGCGGAGATGACTTCTCAGTCTAATCATTTGCCAAGCAAAGAATGAATCACAAGACATGGAGGCCTGGTCTGTCTGGACTGTCAGTAGTTCCCCAAGGTCTCAGGGAGACAGTTTTTCCAGTCTTCCTATTTTGAACCTTTCAACTGGAGATTCCAGGGATTGAAGCTTAGCTGTTCCTGTATACTGAAAATACATCAAGCAAGCATGTGTGAATGACAAACAAGCATGATGGAGAGAAGCATTGTGGTATAATTAGAGTGTTGAATTAGCCAGGGAGACCAGGAGCCAAATCTCCATCAACCATGAAACTCATTGAGTTTTTTTAGTCAGTCATCATTTTCCAGCCTAATCTATCTATATCCCACAAGTTTGCTGTGAGAAAACACCTGAGCACTGCCAGAGCTCCTAGGAGAAAGCGTGGGATATAAGTGTGAGAGAAACTAAGCTACAAACTCTATCACTGAGCCACAGCCTCAGTAGCAGGAAGTTGGCCCAATTCTCCAATATGGCGTCATTAATTCTGACCAACTTTACAGGGCTGTTTGAAGCAAATGTATATAAACACTGTATACTGTGTAAAGGATTCTAGAAATGCCAAGTGGCTTTCTTATTCAAGGAGATGGTGACATTACCCAGGGCTTGCCACTGAATGAAGAGGGGACTCTGGCTTCAGTGGGTTGTGTTTTTTTTTTTTTCCATTTTTAAATCTTTTTCCCTAGACATTGATGCTTGTACTTTTCCTTGCGCATAGTGTGTTAAACTGGCAGTTGAATTTATCCCCCCTTGTCCCTTCCAGCGTAATCGTAGTGTATTAGAACTGGAAAATGTAGCATACTTAGCTTAATTCCTCTTCTGCCACAGGGTGAAGCAAAATCTGCCAGAAGAGAAACTCAATGTATGTAAACAAATACACTTAGTTATTCTCGCCCCAAAGCTGCCTTTGATTTGTACTGTTGTGGCACGACGCTGTCCCTGCTGGCGAAATGCAGTGCATCGTTGGCATGCAAGCTGCAAATAAGTACAATTTTTCTTTTAATTTGCCCTAATCTGGTGTCGCTTCAAAACAGGGCAAAGGACCAGCATCCGCTGCGCACTAGTTGTTGCGTTGAGAAATGCTAATCCAGGATTCAGATGTTGTTAAGGGCAACCAGGAATAAAATAAGTCGCATCTTCTAGATGCAGAAGCTAGATTGGATAGTCTCATCTATCTGATGGGATGGATCAGCAGGGTGGATTAACCATTTCTATGACTCCCAAAGAAAATTTTTAAAGCCCACTTCCAGTATGTCATAGCCAGTAGAAACTGTACAATGTAATGATATATGGCAAACATCAGATAAAGAGATCTTGTAGACTTCGTATGTATTTCAAGTCATGCATGCCACCATAAAACCACATACTTTCAAACTCATCATGAGTCATGAAATAATTTTAATTCTGACATTGAACTTTCTTCACTGTCAATTGCCACAAACACGTTTTCTACAATGAAATCAGTTTATTCTTGCCTTTGTTCATCTACTTCCCTAGTAAATGCATTGTCTGAGCCAAGTTGCAGAAAGGCCTTGTATGTTGCAAAAACTCTGATGATTGATTAGTGTCCGACTCCGTTACCTTCTTTCCGTTCCCTTTGCTTAATAGTTCCTTTTTGTTCAACATTTTTATGTTTCTGGCAGGGTTCCTGCTAAGCTGCCCGGCCACGGAGCTTGGCAACCCGGAAGTTCGATGATGACACGTGATGTCTTTGCCAACTGTCCAGAGATGACATCAGGACTCAGTCATGATGACGCACAGCAAGAGAAGGGGTCCATGAACCAGTGTGGACCCCGTACAGAGAACATTGTTTTCTGTTTACCTGACTTTGGTGTATTTATAGCACCAAACATGGCAGCATTGTGTGCATGTGTGAACTAGGCATTTACTTAGACTTACCAGATTTTCCCGGTTTCAAACAGGGGCAACCCCCCTCCCCAACAATTAAATAAATAAATGAATAAATAATTCACTGCTGGGGATGGGGATGGTGATCTGCCTATGAAGAAGGTTAAGATCACTCCTTTGTCTTGGACGGATCACTATCTGGTGAGTTTTAGACTGGCAATGTTTAATCACCCCTGCAGAGCTGGGAGACCGAATTGTATGGTCCGCCCCCGGAGACTGATGGATCCGGATGGTTTCCTGAGAGCTCTGAGGGACTTCCTAGCTTCCCGGGTCAGTGATTCATCTGATGCTCTGGCTGCCCTGTGGTACGGGGAGGCAGCGAGAGCCTTGGATCAGATCGCTCTTGAACGGCCACGGCCTTGCCGTCGAGCCAAGGCGGCTCCTTGGTTTACTGAGGAGCTGCGGGCAATGAAACGACTGGGCCGATGCCTAGAGCGATGGTGGAGGAAAACTTGTGATGAATCTGACCGAACACGGGCTAGAGCTCATTTCAGGGCCCACTCCGTGGTGGTGATGGCAGCGAAGAAGGCGTTTTTCTCTGCCACCATTGCGTCTGCGAGTAGCCGACCAGCAGAGCTCTTTCGAGTTGTCCGGAATCTGCTCCACTCGGCTCCTGTAGCGAGTGAGTTGGAGTGTTCGACAGACCGCTGCAATGAGATCGCACAACACTTTGCAGATAAAATCGCTCAGATTCGCTACGACTTGGACTCTGGTTTAACAGTTCCAGAAGTTGTCCCTATGGCATCTGTCAATTCCATCATTATGGATTCTTTCCACCTTATACAGCCTGAAGATATGGATAGTGTCCTCTGTAGTTTGAGATCGTCTTCCTGCCCGCTTGACCCTTGCCCAGCTTGGCTAATACGATCTGCGCGGGTTGGGCTGGCCAATTGGGTGGAACCTATTCTGAATTCATCTTTGCGGGAGAAGTGATGCCTACCATCTTGAAGACCGCAATTATGCGCCCCCTCCTGAAAAAAACATCCTAGGATTCCTCCAATTTAAATAACTATCGGCCAGTTTCCAATCTGCCTTTTTTGGGTAAGGTGATTGAGCGGGTGGTGGCGTCTCAGCTCCAGGGTATACTAGATGAAACGGAGTATCTGGACCCTTCAGTCTGGATTCAGGCTGGGCTTTGGGACGGAAACAGCCTTGGTCACCCTGTTGGATGATCTTCGCCGAGGATTGGACAGTGGGAGTGCATCCCTGCTGGTCCTTTTGGACCTCTCGGTGGCTTTCGATACCATCGACCATGGAATCCTTCTGGGTTGGTTGGCCGAGTTGGGACTAGGGGGCACTGCATTGCAGTGGTTCCGTTCCTACTTGGCTGACAGGTCCCAGATGGTGATGCTGGGAGACGCCTGTTCGGCGCCCTGCCCTTTACAGTGTGGGGTGTCTCAGGGTTCTATTCTGTCTCCCATGCTTTTTAACATCTACATGAAACCGTTGGGAGAGATCATCCGGGGATTTGGAGTTGAGTGTCACCAATATGCTGATGACACCCAGCTCTATCTCTCCTTGCCATCTTGCTCCAGGGAGGCTGTGGAAGTCCTGGAGTGCTGTCTAGAGGTGGTTGGGGTCTGGATGAGGGCTAATGGGTTGAGATTGAATCCAGAAAAGACAGAAGTTCTACTGGCCAGGAAAGCTTCGATGCAGGTACTGAGTCACCTGCCCATTCTGAATGGAGTTGCACTCCCCCTGCAGGAATGGGTGCGCAGCTTGGGAGTACTTCTGGATTCACAGCTCTCCCTGGAAAGGCAGGTGGCGGCTGTGGCCAGGGGTGCGTTTGCCCAGCTTCGACTGGTGCGCCAGCTGCGGCCGTACTTGAGTCGATCGGACCTGACCACGGTGGTCCACGCCTTAGTGACTTCAAGACTGGATTACAGTAACGCGCTCTACGTGGGGCTGCCCTTGAAGATGGTTCAGAAGCTGCAATTAGTGCAGAATGCGGCGGCCCGGGTAGTCACTGGAGCTAGGTGGTTTGACTCTGTTGAACCACTGCTTCAGCGGCTACACTGGCTGCCCATTCACTTCCGGGCCCAATTCAAGGTGCTGGTAATGACCTTTAAAGCCCTTCATGGTTTGGGTCCAGGAAATCTGAGGGACCGCCTTCTCCCATACATTCCGGCCCGCTCTCTTAGGTCATCTGAGGGGGCTCTCCTGCGAGTGCCACCTCTATCGCAAGTTAGGGGAGTGGCAACACGTGGGCGAACCTTCTCTGCTGAGGCGCCACAACTGTGGAACTCCCTGCCAGGGGATCTGAGAACCACCCCCTCCCTCATGACTTTTCGGCGAGGGCTCAAAACGTTTTTGTTTCGTCTAGCATTTGGGTGATGGGTCGTGGTCTGCCTCCTGTGTCTCAAGATGCTCTGCCATGCTGCTTCTCTGCTCCATACTGTCGGGGCCCCCCCAGTGGATTTTATTGTTTTTAAAATTAGTTTATGTACGGTTATGCATTGTTTAAACTTATTTTTTTATTATTTTAAATTATGTATGTTAATTTCTGTTGTAAGCCACCTTGGGCATTTGCCTTTGGCATAGGATAAGGCGGGGTATAATTTTTTAAATAAATAAATAAATAATCTAAAAGGTTTGGGAGAGCGCAAAGCTCCCTTTTGCTGTGTGAAGCGCGCCCGGAATTTTTATTTATTTATTGGCCAAGAATTAATTAATTAAATCTACTTGCCTGTTCTGCCGCCACCGCCGTTGCTGTCCCCTGTCGCCGTGCCATGCCGCCCGTCATGCCTGTCGCTGTGCCCATCGCCGCCTGTCATGCCATTGCCTCCCGTCGCCGCCCGTCATCATTGCCACCCGTGCCTGCCCGTGCCTGTGCCCGCCTGTGCCTGCCCGCTGTACCCACCATGTGCCCGTGCACCATGTGCCGGTGCCTGCCTGCTGTGTGCCCGTGTACCGTGTGCCTGCCGCCATGCGGCCCGTCATGGCCGTGTCTACCCACCATGCTCCCGCAGCTCTGCCGCCGCCGCCGCTTTTAAACTAAGTTAAAACTTACCTTTTGGGGGGGGCTATCTTGGATCTCGCGAAATCTCTTCTTACCCTTCTCTACGCAATTCAGAACCAGTTTAGTAATTACTAGAGATGCTGATGAAGTGAAACCAGGCTACATACAAGATCTGGCGATTTGAGGTGAACATTAGTTGTTCCTGAATTCTTCTCTTGCTCAAATTAAAATCCGAGCAAGATAAGAATCCCAGTCTGCTGCCTTACCTCACGAGAATCATGTTAAACATTTTTTGTACCTGAGCCTACAAAACACCAGGCTTTGACTGTCTGGTCTGCGGAATGTATACTCAAAATCTTGCAAAATCTTATTTTATATTCTAAGCTACAGAAGAACTTTATGGGGGGGGAGGGGCTTGACTACCTTGGGAGGAATTGGTGTATCTCAGTAATTCGGAGCAGGAAAGAGAAGTCCTCCATTCCAATCTCAGCTCAGTCATTAACTGAGCTGGCTCCAGAGGGCAGCAAGACTGAGCATTTCCTGGAACCTCAGAACTGTCATATATTCTGTTTGTTCATCTGGACATTTTTCAGGCTAAGGGTGTTTCAAGAGCCCAAATTCTGGAGCCTGCTGCTGCACTGTACTGTGCAGACACCTCTCTGCTTTATTCCCCACCTGTAAGGTGGAGACAGGTGGGATTAGTTGTAGAAGCACCACAGCCACTAGGTGGCGCTGTGCATGGAGGTTTGACTGAGCAGGGAAATGAAGTTGAGTTGCTGCTTCATCTCTACATTCAGTGTGAACTCAACTCGGCAGTAAGAGTATGAGCTTGCTTTGGAGGCTTTTTGAGATGGATGACTGGAATAATGTATGTGAATCAAACGTTATCTTGTAGTTTTATGGTGAGTTTTACTGCAGTTTTATTTGCTTTACAGTATTTTTATTGCTGTATTTCTAGATGCTTTAATTTTAAGTGCTGCTATTAATTTTTGTGACTTTAAATGTTAAACAACTGCACCTATTGAGTAGTGTTGTTGGATTTTTTGTATGCCTCATTGTTGTGAGGCACAGTAAATTTGTTGTTCAGTCGTTAAGTCGTGTCCAACCCTTCGTGATCCCATGAACCATATCCCGCCAGGCCTTCCTGTCCTCCACTATCTTCCTGAGTTCGCTCATGTTCATGTTCGTTGCATCGGTGATGCTGTCTAACCATCTCATCCTTTGCCTTCCCCTTCTCCTTTTGCCTTCAATTTTTCCCAGCATCAGAGTCTTCTCCAGAGAGTCCTCTCTTCGCATTAGGTGGCCAAAATATTTGAGTTTCAGCCTTAGTACCTGTCCTTCCAGGGAACAGTCAGGCTTGATTTCATTTAGGATTGACTGATTTGATCTCCTAGCAGTCCAAGGGACTCTCAGGAGTCTTCTCCAGCACCACAGTTCGAAAGCATCTATTCTTCGGCGCTCAGCCTTCCTTATGGTCCAACTCTCGCAACCATACATTGCTACTGGGAATACTTTTGACCAAATGGAGTTTGGTCAAAAGCAAATAAAACTGCAATACTTTGACCAAATGGAGACCGTCATGTTAGGAAATAAAAACCAGCCTTAACATAAGAACATCAGAAGAGCCCTGCTGGATCAGTAAAATGGCCCATCTAGCCCAGCTTCCTATATCTCACAACAGCCCACCAGATGCCTCTGGGAGCTCACAAGTCAACAAGATACCTGTATCCTGTTGCCACTCCCTTGCAAGCCTTAAGAGAAGTACTGAGGAAATATTACTTGTAGCTACTTTCATGGGGGGGGGGTTCCAGTCCAAGATCCACCTAGCCCAGCACTCTGTCTCCAGATCTGGTCAGCTAGATGTCTGTTGAAATCTCATCAGCAGGCTACGATTCAAGCAGGCTACCCCTATTGCGTGAGCATTTGCCAGGGCCTCCCATGTATGTGACCACTGGAAGAGCCAGTTAGACAGGTGGGGCTGAGAGGTTTCAATGCATGGACAAGATGGGGATGACAGAAAGATGAGTTTGGAAGGATGTGCTCCACTTGAAGCAGAATGGAACCGGACTTGCTGAGCCTGGACATCCAAAGTTGCAGAGCAGCTTTTCAGTTGACTGCTATGGGAGAGCTGGCAGAAACTGGGCAGCAGTTTGGGTCAAAGGGATGAAAGTTCTTGATCATCCAGAAGGAGAAGGATGATCACAGTTCAGAAATGAACATTCAGTAGGACAGGTCAATTGGTCAAAGAGAGTAAAAGGCCTCGGGGGGAAAGGCACACACACCAACAATGTTTGGGAGAGGACACAATATAGTCATATTGTTGTTCATATGCCTCTGAGCCACGATGTGGAGCTGAAAGGCTTTGGTACAAAGGAGAACACAGATATAGGACATATCATGGAGAGAGACAATGGAATACAGTTATTCCAGGTTACAAACTCTCTTGAAGGGCAGGGAAGAGCATAGTAGTGGCGATGTAGCTCTGTATGTCAAAGAGGGTGTAGAATCCAAGAAACTAGGAAAATTAGGGGGACCACACTCCTCCACAGAACCATCAAGGGTGGAAATACCAGGAAATACCTGGCACTGGGATCATCATCATTATTATATCGTCATCCTCCTGATCAAAATCCTGAGGATGAACTTGAGTTGGAGAAAAAAATTCAGGGAGAGCATGTTATAATAATGGGTGACTTCAATGACCCTCACATAGATTGGGTAGATTCATGTTCAAGCCATGATAAAGAGAGTAAATTTCAATATATGCTAAGGCTGAAATCCTACAGTAAGTTCCCTTTTGTCACAAACATAGTGGGGTTATACATAGAATAGTGCATAAATATGCAAAGAATTGCACTGTAAATGATCATGTTCTACAACAATTGGTCTTGGAACCAACTAGAGGGGTAGCAACCCTAGACGTAATCTTGTGTGATGCCTGGGACTGCATAGTGCTATCCAATTCAGTGTATATGTAATTGGAGAGCTCTTCAGGTTGGTACATTTTTATGTTGAAACAGACCAGTGTCAAGTTTCGCACACAGGCAACACACACACACACACACACACACACACACACACACACACACACACACACACACACTTATGGCAAGTTTGACTTATTTAGCAGTCTTACTAGAGCAGGGGGAGGATGAGTTCCCACACTGTGGGAAGTAGATGTTAATAAACATCAGTTCACACCTGTTAGTAAATGGGAATAAGTAGGTGTGACAGTTTCTTAGTGTACCAAACAGTTGAAAGAAAATGAATCAAAGCTGTTTCTTGGAGATTTTTCCCAGATATTGGTGATGTGCAGAGAGGGAAAAAAAAATCTTTCCTTTTGTCATTCTTTTTAATGTTGGAGATTTTGTTGCATGTTCTCTCTTTTTATGAAAATGTTCTGCCTGGATCTGTGGCAGGTCACAATAAATTCTAAAAGAAAGTACTAGAATGTCAGCATAAACATCTGCGGTGAGGTTTCCATATAGGCGACAGATTCTTGCACTTTGGGTTTTTCCAGACGCAATGGCTCATTCAGGTAGGGCAGCATCTCTGCCAGGGTGGAACCACCTGGGTGGTGTTGCTTCACCAAGCAAGGGGATCACCCTTGCCAGCACTCAGACTTCCAACATTTTTCACATCTCAATTTATCCCCAGAGTTTGGATTTTTTAATTACCTGATCTTATTTCCAGGATGGAATCAACATAATAGGCATCCTTTGTCATTCTATTTTTTTTTAAAAAAAAATTCCAGATGTGATGCAGAGTCCTGAGCCTGCAGCTTGCCAAATTGTTCAATATCTTCATGTCTTCTCATTTGATGTGTATGTGCACTTATATGCATTGATAAAGCACTGCAAAACTGCAAATCTTGATATGACTGGACATATGGTTGTACCAAGATTCCTTGTGCATGGCTTTTTATCAGTACTCTTGACTGTATGTTGGTAAAACACCACAGAAAAATAATCTTGATGCAATCATGCATTTTAATTTTTTTGCAGTGTTTTATCAATACTCTTAGGGCCTCTTGATGAAAGTGAAAGAGGAGAGTGCCAAAGTTGGCTTGAAACTCAACATTAATAAAACTAAGATCATGGCATCGGGTCCCATCAATTCCTGGCAAATAGAAAGGGCAGAAATGGAAGCAGTAACAGATTTTACTTTTTTGGGTTCCAAGGTCACTGCAGACGGAGACAGCAGCCATGAAATTAAAAGACGCTTACTCCTTGGAAGGAAAGCTATGGCAAACTTAGACAGCATAATAAAAAGCAGAGATATCACCATGCCAACAAAAGTTCGCATAGTCAGGGCGATGGTGTTCCCAGTAGCAATGTATGGTTGCGAGAGTTGGACCATAAGGAAGGCTGAGCACCGAAGAATAGATGCTTTTGAACTGTGGTGCTGGAGAAGACTCCTGAGAGTCCCTTGGACTGCTAGGAGATCAAATCAGTAATGAAATCAACCCTGACTGTTCCCTGGAAGGACAGGTACTGAGGCTGAAACTCAAATATTTTGGCCACCTAATGCGAAGAGAGGACTCTCTGGAGAAGACCCTGATGCTGGGAAAGATTGAAAGCAAAAGGAGAAGGGGAAGGCAAAGGATGAGATGGATAGACAGCATCACCGATGCAACGAACATGAAAATGAGCGAACTCAGGAATATAGTGGAGGATAGGAAGGCCTGGCGGGATATGGTTCATGGGATCACGAAGGGCCGGACACGACTTAACGACTGAACAACAACAAAAATCAATACTCTTGCACCCATCAGTAATATAGACCGGATGGGGTGGGAAAGATACAAATTAGCTGCATATGAATTGCAAATAAATAATATAAATAAATATGCCCTAATGCTGGAATTAATTTTAGAAGTTCTTCCAATTAAACTAACATCCAGAAGCAGTGGAATGCAGGGCAGAGTGAAACCACAAATCTTTGTTTTGGAGTAAAACACTGGCCGTGGTACATGTGCATGAGCTAAGCCACTAGAGGGCTCCAATGTGTGCTAGATCAGAGCAAACATACACAAAGAAAGGAAATATGGAAAACGATTCATCTCCAAGTCAAACTGGTCATCCAAGTTGCAGGTACATGGCAATTCTACCTCCAGAATGCACAACTATTGAGGATGTTTTGTACATAGAGAATTGCCATATACTGAGTTCATTAGATAACCATTGGTCCACCTAGCTTAGCATCATCTACACCAGGGGTTCTCAACCAGTGGTACTTGTACCACCAGTGGTACTTCGGCTGACTGCTGGTGGTACTCGGACTGCTGGAACCCCACTCCAATGCAGCACTTTCGTGCAGTGTTTTTGCTCCCAGGAAGCTCCTGCCTTTGACCAAGCCTGTCAGGAACGCTGAGAAGGGCCCTCCCACCTGCCCAGAGCCTTTTACCTGTGTTTCCTGGCCTCCCAAAACCCGGGTGTAACTGGCAGCGCTGTCATCACCAGTAACTTCTGGTTGTATGCAGCAGGAGAGTGGCGACGAAGGTGGTACTTGCCCAGAAAGATGTTGAGAACCCCTGATCTACACATCTTAAGGTGGTGGACCTCCAGGCAAATAGCCCCACCTGGAGATGCCAGAGAATTTCTGCATGCAAAGCATGTTCTCTGTCACTGAACTAAGGCACATCCCCTGTGGGATTTCCTGCAGGAATGGCCTTTAGAATAGCAACACAGGCAACCTGCCTTGCTAGATTCCAAAGGGCTCAGTCTCACATCCCTGTAGATCAAGACTATGAATCCCCTATTTTGTCAGCACCTCGACCAGGATAACCAATATACTCAGTGGTGAGTATTGCCATCAGTGCCAGGCATGTCACAAGTCCTCCCACAAAAAGTCAAAATGCCATTTATTTATTTATTTATTTTATTTTTCACATTTTTATACAGCCCTTCCTCCAAGGAGCTCAGAGTGGTGTACATATTTCCTCCCCTCCTTTTGTCCTCACAACAACCCTGTGAGGTAGGTGGGGCTGAGAGATCGTGACTGGCCCAAGGTCACCCAGGAAGCTTCATGGCTGAGCAGGGATTTGAACCTGGATCTTCCAGGTCTAAGTCCGACTCCCAAACCACTACACCATCCTGGCTGTTCCCAACAAAGCTGGATTGACCTCTTTGCATTCCATGAGGACAGGAACCTACCCAGCTAATAGTCAATAGCCTTATCCTCAGCAAAAGGACCCTTTGTTTTGGAGTGAGGAATTAGGTACTGCATATGATCATGCCAACCACTAGAAAGCCCAGTGTGTGTGTTTGTGTGTTAGCTCAGAGCAAATACACATAATGGTGCTCTCTTAATGGCTTGAAATGGAACAAATGCAACACTATCCATTTTGAAAGACTAATTTATTCTTAAAATGGGCACTGTTGGGGCAGGGTAAACCAACGGTTGATGACACTGCTGGGCTCAAGAGCAGAGTGAACAGACTGCCGACAAGAAGGTTGGAGAGCTGGAGCAAAGGGCACATTAGCCAGCCATGAGTCCTGGATAAGACGCATGTGGTTAGTACCATGGACAGCTCATTGCAGTGCTGGTTACAAGACAAACCAACAAGCAGAAGCCCTGGAGTGTTGCTCTTGTGCAGGGCAAGGTAGGGGTCTCAGGCTCTGCTTTCTCAAGGCAGCTTCACACTACACGCGTTGCGGAGCTTCTGAGCTGATTTTCGAAGCAAGCGTAGCCGAGGCGACCTCCCCACGGCAGGCGCGTACCTCAAGCAGGAATCCTACTTTTCAGGGGGCGGGACACAGAGCTAGGGGGCGGTTCGCGGAGCTACTGCAGCCTGCCAATCGCAGCAGAGGGGGGGAGAGTGGCCTCCAATCACCTTCTTAAGAAGGCAGGACAACATGAGGGACAACAGGCTGGAAGACACTCCCCCGCTTCCAGCGCGGAGGCGGAGGCACAGGCGGCGGCAGAGCCTCTGCCTGTAGTGTGAATCTGCCTTCAGAGGGGAGCTGCTTTGGCTTAATGGCTCCATGCCCTATGCTGAAGGTGCTGGCTCTAGGGCTTCCTGCTGCCCCTGGACACAACATTGTGCGTCCCAAGCTTCTGAATCAGAGGATGGAGCAGCCCTTATTAAGCTGGTGACATCTTTTGGCCCCATAAGGGGACGTACATCTCACGCCAGATCCAAAGACACACCCTGCCACTTCAGTGGAGTCCAAATGAGCATTGCGATGCAGGTGTGCATTGGTACAAGCTGTGCGTGCTTCCACAAGGAGATCTCCCTTGCTGAATTAGGGTGAATCCCAAGACATACAAGCTTCAGAGCGACTGCAAGAAAGGGTGAAAAATGCTCCAACTTTTCCCATATGCACCTCTCTTTGGACTGTTCCACACCTGTGCCTCTGAGCTGCATTGCTGAGGTTATTCTGTATTCTGATTGCATACCGACCTGCCTCTTCTTCTTCTTCTTTTTTTGAAATGAATCCCTAGATAACTGTGTTTCAGCACCCCTGAATTCTAAACAAGATGCTGGACAGTGAGAAACCAAAGAGGAAAGGAAACCTGTGTTTTGGGGCTTGGGAAGAACGTTAATCTGTCTCTCCGAGAAAATGTTGCTTCTCCTTGCTGCAGCTCTCCCCTGACACTCACATCCGGCTCCTTTCTCGTCTTTCAATTTTCCTTTTCCATGTAATTTATTTTCTGGGGTCTTTTAATACTGAGAAGAAGCTGGGGGGGGGGGGGAACCAACATGTTAGCAGAATAGCAAAGCAGAAAGTCCAAGACCCATGCATTGTATTTTCTACCTGCACAGTGGGGGGGGGGGAATTAAAATATTTGCCTTCAGCCCTCACATTAGTATTCCTGACTATCTCAAAACAAAGCATCATCATGCCCATCTTATTTTTCTCCATGGTTTGTTTTGCCTTAGGAGATATACCTACTATTTAGAATGTAGGGGAGGCAGGGAGAGCTCTATTAATCTTTACCCAATATTTTCCCCCTTATCCCTGCTGGCTTCTTCCATCCACAGAACAGAGATGAAAAGCTCTTAGAAGGAGCTGTGTACATGACACTGTTTTTGTATGCAGAACTGCACAAAGAAACCTCAGTAAGGTGGCTAAGAAGAGAAACCCTCACCCAGCTTGGCCCCAGGTGCCCTCTTTAGTTTCACAAATGTAGCTGTATCTCTGCACCCTTTTTCCATCCAGGCTGGGAAGGTGGAGAGCAAATGAAGATGGGGAAAGGTAGCGTACCCAATTTCCCTCTCAAAGAAGCCCCTGATTCAAAGGTAGAGAAAAGAGCTCGGGCTCTCTTGAGAGAAACCATTTCTTTCTTTTCTCCTTCATCTTAACAGAAGGCCGGAGCTGAATGTGGGTCAGTGTCTCTGGAAATTTTGTATCAAACTAATAGCAGTGGCAAGAATGTGAGAAAACTGTTTGAAGCTGGAGGGAAGCTGATGCTGAGAGCGATTTGCACAGTGTTCCTTTAGTGACTAAGGGCCAAACTACACTTTATGTTAAATGCATAGCTTGGCCCTGTGTGTTTCTTTTGTGTAAGTTAAATAGCAGCTCCCTCTTTGTGTGTGTGTGTGTGTGTGTGTGTGTGTGCGCGCGCACACACACACACACGTGTGCAGGGAGAAGGTATTTAACTCTTTACTGCTGAGCCACTGTCTCAATTATCACTGCACCTCTGAAGCTACTGTTTAGCCCTGGGAGGAAAGCTTCCCTTGATGCCGATGGAATTGACCTACATTACTTGTATGCCATTTCATACTTATACTGTATATGCAAGGATTGGCATTGAAATTTTGCTGCCTTGTCTCCTTAACCAGCCCAATCCTACCTAAATCCCTGCGTGGTGATGCAGTGGCTCTGGCGCAGCTTCCACTGCATCCCATGGGTGCTGGAGGTTTCCTCAGAGTAAGGGGACATTTGGGGTAAGCCCCAGTAACCAGCCTATGGGGCAACTTGAACCTGTGCCACCTCAATCACTGGAGCACACCTGCATTGCTCTGTGCAGGCCGATAGGCCTGGGAAGGGGCTCTGGATTCGGCATCCACCACTGCTGATCCCGCCCCCCCGGGCCTAATCCATCCCCTCCCCACTCCTGTCACCATCCCATTCCACTCACCCCTCCCCCATTCCGCCCACCCTCACTCTGTTCAGCCCCCTCTTCGCCTCTCTCCAACCCCCTGCATGGGCTTAACTGCTCTGGCCGGTCCCGCCAGCCTGCCCAGCATGTAGGAGGCTGCTGCGGCCTCCCCGCCAGTGGGCCCGCTGCACTAATTGGTGGAGGCGGATTTATGACAGCCATAAAGCAACCTGCACCAGCACAATGCTAGTTACACCGGTGGGGGAGAGGATAGGATTGGGCCATAAATCTCTCCCCTTTTTGCCCAGTTCTGAAACTGTGCCCTTACCATCAAATGTGACCATTGTCTTCTTCAAATGTGACCATTGTTTTCTTCTTCTTCTTCTTCTTCTTCTTCTTCTTCTTCTTCTTCTTCTTCTTCTTCTTCTTCTTTGCCTTTAAAACACTGCCTGCCGCTAGAAAACGAGGTGCGTTGTATTCGAGTTTTGTCTCCAAAGTGGCGGTGCTGCCACTCAAACTCGTGTTGTTTGTTACAATATTCATGACAACGTTTGAATGTGATGAAACTCTTCCATTGTTTCACTAGCAGTTCCCATTTCCCCGGTGAGTGATTAAGCCGGTCCTTGTTCTAATTTTCACAGCCTGCAGGTGGTTGGGAGTAGAGCTGTCTCAGTAAGCAGTACAGGTATAATCGCACACAAAGATCACCACATCACTTTCGGAAGTACTCCAAGTAGCCGGCGGCTCTAACCTTTGCAATCTCAAATAGCTTGTTATGTATTCCCACATTTAAATTATAAAGCTTTAAGAATCACAGTGAGATTGTCTATTATTTAAGAACTGTTCATTTCAGCCTATAAGGCATATTCACACACCAAGCCAACATATTGGAGTGTCATGAAAAATGCCAAGTGCAAATTGCTGCAGAGGTAATTGGATTTGCAAGCAACACTGTAACACGAATGGGCAAATAACATCATCATCATCGAAGGCAGTGAGTCTCAAGCCTAATTCAAATGTTTTGGGTGCCCCAAATGCTTTCACCTGGCAGGGCTCCATCTGGGACTGCAACATGAGGGAATAGCTTGTGCAGGATGGGGGTGGCACCCTTCTGGTGGGTGGCTCCGCTTGCCTGTGACAGCTATCTCAGAAGGAGGCAAGAGAGAGAGAGAGCTGACAAGGGATCCGCTAGCTATGAGGGCAGCTCAGCAGATCCATACAGACCAAACTGCCTCAAACCCTCACTCCATTGGTCCACCTTGCTTTGCTCCACGCTGTCAACACTGACTGGAAGCAGCGCTCCAAAGTTTTCAACAGCAGTTTCTCTCTGCTTTAACTGGAGATGCCAGGGACTGAACTTGGAACCTTCTTCACGCAAAGCCCAGTGCTCCCCCACTGAGCTACAGCCCCTCCTATAGCGTGCCCCATCTCAGATTCTGTCTCCTTCTCTGTGTTTCCTGCAATACATCCCTGCTCTGCAGTAGACCCTCCTTACTAACAGGCCTTTGTTCCCAAGCAGGCTACAACTGCCACACCTGGCGGAGAAGTGCTTCAGTGCCTGCAGTCTCCTCTCTTCTGGGTCAGCTGCCAGAAAGCCAGGACCACCTGCTGCCACCTCTAGGCCAGACGGTGGTTTGCTCTCTGGTTCACCAGTGTTGGCCCCCTGTCTCCTTCACCCTCTTTGCCAAGCATGTTGCCCAGACGGCACGCGTTGCCACCATCATGTGGGATGATGCTGGAAAGCGAAGGCATTCTGGTTGGCCCCATGAACGTTACTTCTTCCTGATTCCTTCTACTCGCAGCAGAGACCTCTCACTTGCCTTAGTTGAACAGGGAGGTCAGGGCTCCTACTCAAGACCTCAAGGCTCCTACTCAAGGCCGCCATCATCATGGGGAGGGGTTTGATTCACCTGTCTTCCTCCATGAGCCTGGGCATTTCCTTCACTGGGCAGAGTTTGTCCTCCTTGGCCAGAGGCACCGGGCTGCTTTCCCCCTTCAGAAGCTGTTCACTTCAGCCTTCTCATCAAGGACTGCTTTGAACTACAGGTGTCCCCCGCTTAATGACGGATCACTTAACGACGATCCGGATATATGAGGGAGGTCCCCAATAAAAAAGAGAAAAGGATTTAAAAGACACATCTTTTTAAAGCCCCAGCTCATCAGCTGTTTGACGTTAGATAAGGGCTTTGAAGTTCAGCACTGGGGCTTTATGCACAGCGCTGAACTTCAAATCCCTTATCTAAAGCCAAACAGCTAATGGGCAAGATTGCTGGGCTTTAAGCACAGTGCTAAACTTCAAAGTACGGCAAGACCCACTTACTGATGGCTTCACTTTACAATGGGGATTTCAGAACATATTCCCGTCATTAAGCGGGGGACACCTGTATATAGGAGTTCTCTGGTTCCACCCATCCTGGGTTTAGCCCTGATTCCTCCTTCTGGGTAGATTACAAATATTTATTTTTTATTTTTTAAAAAATATCCCACCTTTTCCTATGCCGAAAGGCAAATGCCTAAGGCGGCTTACAACAAAGGTTAAAATACATAATTTAAAATAATACAGTGAAACCTTGGATTGCGAGTAACTTGGTTTGCGAGTGCTTTGCAAGACGAGCAAAATTGTTTTCTAAATTTTGACTTGATAAATGAGCAATGTCTTGCAATACGGGTACATTGTGTTCTCCAAGATATCTCTCTGTGTGTTTGCAGAGTAACAATAGCATCTCCTGGGCAACAAACTGCCCTCATTAACTGCTCATTAACACTTTGTTCTCCCTCTGCTAGAGGCTCCGTTTGTGCAGAATAGCAGCTCAGACTTTGCTTTGCAACTTCTGTCTTGCAGACCTCATTAACAAGCTGTTTTCCCCCTCCCCCATCTGCCTCTAGCAAAGACTTTACTCTGCAGAACAAGGATCAGGTTTTGCATATCAGACGTTGCAAAGTGAGCTACAGTTTGCAAGAGCAAAGGCAAGGCAGCTTCTTAATTAGCTGAGCCCAGGAGATAATGCAGACACACACAAAGATCTCTTGCAGAATAACGAATCATCTGAGTTTCCATTATTTCTTATGGGAAAATTTGCTTTGATATACGAGTGCTTTGGATTACAAGCATGTTTCTGGAACCAATTATGCTCGCATTCCAAGGTTCCACTGTACATAAAATAAATTTAAACAATACATAACCATACACAATTTAAAAAACAATAAAATCCACTAGGGGAGGGGGCGACAGTGTGGAGCGACAGTATGGAGCAGAGAAACAGCTTGGCAGAGCATCTTGAAACACAGGAGGCAGACCACGACCCATCACCCAAATGCTAGACGAAACAAAAATGTTTTTTGCCGAAAAGTCATGAGAGAGGGGGTGGTTCTCAAATCCCCTGGCAGGGAGTTCCACAGTTGTGGCACCACGGCAGAGAAGGCTCGCCCACGTGTTGCCACTCCCCTAACTTGCGATAGAGGTGGCACTCGCAGGAGAGCCCCCTCAGATGACCTAAGAGAGCAGGCCGGAATGTATGGGAGAAGGCGGTCCCTCAGATATCCTGGACCCAAACCGTGAAGGGCTTTAAAGGTCATTACCAGCACCTTGAATTGGGCTCGGAAACGAATGGGCAGCCAGCGCAGCCGCTGAAGCAGCGGCTCAGCAGAGTCAAATCGCTTAGCTCCAGTGACCACCTGGGCCGCCGCATTCTGCACTAATTGCAGCTTCCGAACCATCTTCAAGGGCAGCCCCATGTAGAGCACGTTACAGTAATCCAGTTTTGAAGTCACTAAGGCGTGGACCACCGTGGTCAGGTTCGATCGACTCAAGTATGGCCGCAGCTGGCGCACAGCCGAAGTTGGGCAAACGCACCCCTGGCCACAGCCACCACCTGGCTTTCCAAGGTGTTGGGGGCTTTCCAAGTTGCAGCCCCCAATGCATGGAGCTCCCTACTCCTGGGGCCCATTTCACCTCCTCTTCAATGCATTTTCAATGCCTAGCCAAGACGTCATTATTTTTGCCAAATGTTTTCATTAGTTTGATTTCCCTCCACAACATGTTTTGTACCCTCACTGGCACTGATATTGTCAATATTGTTATTTTAATTTATTAATTTTAATTAGATTATTAATGTTATTCTGTTTTACTGTTGTGAGCCTCCTTGGGAGCCCTTTTGGAGACCAAAGAGTGAGGAATAAATACCTCGATAAATAAGAAAGTAACATGGAAATATCTGGGTCTTCTCCCCCAATGTGCGTTACTCTCCACTTATGGCCCAATCCTCTCCCCTTCTCCCGCCGGCATAACTACTACCAGAAGAGGCTGCTTTACGGCAGTCAAACAGCAGCCTCTGCTGGCTTGCGCTGCAGGCCAGCTGGCGGGGTGGCCGGAGCAGTCTCCTGCATGCCAGTGGATCCATGAAGACCTGCTGGAGCAGGTAAGCCATGGGAGGGAGGGAGGGAGGGAGGGAAGGGGTGGAATGGGGCAGTGATGGGGTGGGAGAGAGGGAGGATCGGGCCTGAAAGGGTGGCAGGTTTAGCAGTGGTGCACGCCAAATCCTAACCCCCTTCCCGGGCCTGTTCTGCCATCACGGATCAACGCAGACTTGCACCAGTGATATAGCTGACATAGGTCTGAGTTGACCCATAGCTGCTGGGGCTAACCCCAGGGCAGGAGAACAAATGTCCCTTACTTTAAGGAGACCTTCAGCAGCCCAAAATCTCCTGCAGGATACAGTGGTAGCCGCGCCAGTGCCGCTACACTGCCGCACAGGGATTTAGGTAGAATTGGGCTGCCCGTCACACTCCTTTTCATCCACCATTTTGTTCACCTCCTGCTAAAGCATGTGAGAGGTTTGCTAAATTTAAGTTGATGGCAAATTATTTCACCGGCAGGCATCGGCTTCCAATTCTAACAGCTGCACCATTTAACATGCCTTGGTAGATGTACAAGCAAACCCAAAATGCATTTCAACCCGTTGACTGATGCAGTACCATGAAATAATTGCACAGGGTTGTTGGCAGTGACTGGGGTTTTTTTAAAGCAAAAAAAAAAGGAAAAAGAAAGAAAAACAATTTGGTTTTCAACTAGTAGAATTAAATGTAGCTCTAACAAGAAGAGGCAAATCCAAGGGTTTTCAGTGCTTTTACAAATGGTTTTGAAAATGTCTTATGCCAGTGACTTTCCCTTGCATCAGCTATTCATTTGTTAACATCAAGCACTCCAGGGTAACCAGAAGCTTTATGAAACAAATCAAATGTGGGTAATTTATCGTCCCGGTTGGTAAGCAAATGACAGGAAGGTGTTCAATGATTGCCAGAAACCCCAAAAGATGAACAGTAACTATTTATTATTTCTCTAAGAATGCAGAACAGCTTATAGTGAACTCCGCTGATAGGAAAATCCAAGTTCTCTTCCAGTTTCTGTTTCTTCTTGCATTTACCATACAAGGGGTTTGTAATTCTGGATCACATTCCACTACATTCCCTCTTCTTTGAGCTTTATACGACACACCCCAGCCCAATCCTGTGTAAGATACAGAGGGCGGCCTAAATGGTCGGCCGCCGTAGCCTAAGCAGGTTCCGGGCTGCCCCAGGACAGCCCTGGTGCACCTCGAGGGAAGGGGATGATCATCCCCTTCCCTGGGTGTATGCAGTGGGAGGCCCAATGGGTCTCCTCGAATGTATGCAAGCTCCGGAGCTTGCGTACATTCCCTGCCTGCCCATTCTGCCCTCCCCCTGCCCCTGCCCCGCCTCTGGTGGGCGCAGGGCCGGGTAGGAGCCCGGGTAAGGGCCACCAGCCGCTGCGCCGGCAGCCCTACTCGCCGGGTGCTGTAAACGTGCTTTACGGCGCATTTACGACACCCTGCACCGGGGGAGTGCACACTCCCCTGGCGCTAGGCTACACAGGATTGCACTGCAAACTCAAACAATTAAACAAACAAGTTACAACAAAACATATTGATATTTCTAATCAACACCCTACCTTCAGGTGATGAGTAGACTATCAACAACCTCTAATAGCATCTGGGGATTATCTACCCCATAAATGGTTGCTATTTCTATCTGTATAATAATCAATCTCTGGTGTCTCTGACCACCCTGTTTCTGTGGCTTGAGAATACAGAACAATCTTCAACAGGTGAAGTCTGGACTTCATGATCTGTCGATGTTGCTAGCTTGGTTTCCAGATACTGGTGTTTGGACAACCTTTGCTCACTGAATTGTTCTGTTCCTGAAGTCTTTGTCAGGTGTCAGGTGTCAGGTTGGATGCAATTCTGGTACCAGCTGAAAATGTCTTTTAATCCTCCTGAAAGTGCCATCGTTAGGTAAAGGTAAAGGTATCCCCTGCTCGAAAGCCAGTCGTGTCTGACTCTAGGGTGCAGTGTTCATCTCTGTTTCTAAGGCCAAATAGCCAGTGCTGTCCGAAGACGCTTCTGTGGTCATGTGGCCAGCATGACTAACTGAGTGCTGTTACCTTCCCGCCGCAGTGGTACCTATTTATCTACTTGCAATTTCTTGCTTTCGATCTGCTAGACTGGCAGGAACTGGGACAGGAGACGGGCACTCACTCCGTCACATGGCACTCAGGTCTCGAACTGCTGTCCTTCCAACCTTCCAGTCTGCAGTTCAGTTTCTTAACCGCTAAGCCACTGCACCATTAGTTGTAACAATATAGGGACATGCAGTCTCACACTGTCCCTGTACAGTTGCTGGTTCAAAACATCCCTTCTGGTGTTTGAGTTCTATGACCCCAGATGTAGCTCTGGTAATGCCTTGACCTCCTGATCTTTATTAAAAAAGAATTTATAAACTGCTTTTGCCTTTGCATCTGAGATACTAACCTTCTTCAAATCAGGCTGGTGGAGGTACACATTTGTTACTAGAGTCAGAAGTGGGGTTTGTAGTTGTTGACCCATTATTAGGTATATACCAGTAGGTCTATACATGGTTGCATTTA
This sequence comes from Plestiodon gilberti rubricaudatus, assembly GCA_026170595.1. NCBI lineage: Eukaryota > Metazoa > Chordata > Lepidosauria > Squamata > Scincidae > Plestiodon > Plestiodon gilberti. The sequence continues at coordinate 13,218,500 of JANXHW010000001.1, forward strand.
TGGGAATTGCTGTATAACACAGTCAGGCCAAAAATTGATCTTCTTGTTTTAATATTTGCTTTGCTGTTCCAGCTGCTTTTTCTTCCTCTTCAGGCTGGCTGTAACTTAAGTACAATTGTATTTCTTTACCAATTGAACAAACTCCATTCAAATTGGTTCCATAATTGGGTCTATAACTCCACATTGAACCATCCTATCTAGTTCAACTTTTACCTTGGGAAGTAATGGGACTGATATCACTCTCTGGCAGCAATATAGGATACTGCATAGGTACAGTCTGTTCCCTGAGACTAACCTGTATCGGCACAGTCTTCAAAGTTCCTATTTCACTGTGAGGCTCCATAGTGAGGTTTTCTAGGCCAGGGGTTCTCAACCAGTGGTACACGTACCACCAGTGTACTTTTGGGTGTTTCTGTTGGTATGTTGTCAGTTCGAACCCCAAACCCCCCTCCCCAAAAAACCTCCATCGAAGTTCAGGAGCAGAAGTTTTTGACATCAGAGAGCTTGGAAAGCGCGAGCAAGAGGCTCGGCTGGCGAGTAGAGGTGAAGAGTGCAAGCTTTGCACGCTGAAAAAGGTTCCCTGCCCGAGCCTCTTACCGGCGCTTTCTGAACTCCGCGGCATCAAAAACCTTTGCTCCTGAGCTCCGATACCCAGAAGTGACTGTGCTCCGATACTTAGAAGTCATTTCCGGTGGTACACTGGAAGATTCAAGTGGCCAAGGTGGTACAACACCCCCAAGGAGTTGAGAACCCCTGTCCTAGGCAATACACCAGGCCCACTGCAATGGCAGTTTTGCAGCTCAAAAGACTGATAGTTGGAGCTCAGATTATATTTATCCTAAAATCATAAGCTTTGCCTCTGTGGTGATTTCTGAGCATGAATTACCCATAGTTCCAATTCTTCTGCCTCCAAGCTTACAATTGTCTGCTTTCTCATGCCTTCATCTTATATATGCTTCAACCGATCCCCCTGGTTCCTAATTCACTTGGTGAACACAGGCCCTTTCTTAGATGAAAGTCCTCTTTGGCACAAAATGTTCATCACATTTTCCCAGGATTAGGAGAACAACAAATGTAAACACATTAAAAAAATCTGTTCTGCTAGTGGGCCCATGGAGCACATAGGAGAGCATACCTGAATTTCACCTTCTTCTGCATTCAGCGTCACAGTAATTCTTTCCCCCAAGAACAGGATAGTGTAAAAATCAAACTGAAAGCAAATTTTAGGGTTTTATTTTCAGCAGAGCTCAGTATAATTCTGTAATCTTAGAGAAATCTCCTGGAGTCTCAGGCAATGATTGAAAAATGGTGTCAGAAGTCCAGACCGTTCCAGCACGGCAGGATCCTTGCCTCGTTCTTCAGACCCCAGAGACCTAAAATTGTGAAGTTCTCTCCACCGGAGGTTTTTGATGTTGGCAGGACTGCTGGATGGCCAACTTGAAAGCACCAGTTCCCTTGGGGGCGATGGCATAAAACAGAACGGAATGGAACCGGCCATTAATACATGAAACAGATGCAAAAAGCAGCAGGATGTGTTAGAGACACTTGAGAGCAATATTTTAGACCTGAAACCGTTCCCATGGCATGTATTTATTAACCCTTTTCCAGTTAAAACCCATCCAGCACAGGACGGAACAAGCCGGAACAGACTTTTTCTAACTCAGTACCATGCAAAGCACAGTGGTGTGTGTCTTTAGAGACACATGAGAACAATATTTTGGAAATGACACCCATGCAGAATTCAAATTGTACTAGCCCCTTCTCAGTCACAGCCTGTCTTTAACAGCTTTGAATTATTGGCCTTCAGGCACCCAACAAAGCAAGGCTCACATTCAGCAACACGATGAGAAAGACAAAGATGGCATGGACCCTAGATTCGAAAACAGACTGACAGTAAAAGCCTAGGCATGTCTACTCAGAAGTAAGTCCCGTTGTGTTTAGTGGGGCTTACTCTCAGGAAAGCGTGTATAGGATTGCAACCATAGACTAGCATGGGCTTTGAACTGAGACTGTAATGTAAACCAAGAGAAGACACATAGTGCCAGTCTATAGAAAATATAGAGTTGTGTTTTAGCTCTATATGTTCTTATCTCTTTATATGACAAGGTGCATGTGTGTTTGTTTGTTTGTTTGTTTGTTTGTTTGTTTGTTTGTTTGTTTGTTTTGGAGATTTCTACACCGCCTTTCCCCAGGCAACAAGTCAGGTGCTCAAAGCAGTTGACAGCATAAAAGATTAAAGCATCCATAATAAAATGTACATTAAAAACAATACTTAAAACCACAGCAGCCTAAAAACTGTACCTTAAAATACTAAGAACATAAGAACATAAGAAGAGCCCTGCTGGATCAGGCCAAAAGCCCATCTAGTCCAGCTTCCTGTGTCACACAGTGGCCCCACCAGATGCCTCAGGGAGCACACGAGACAACAAGATACCTGTGTCCAGTCGCCACTCCCTTGCACCTGGCACAGAGAAAACCCACTTCTTTAAAAAAAAAAAAAAAAAAAAAACCAGGAGGTTGCTTATGGCTTGTAACCTGTGATGGTCTTTTCCTCCATGAATTTGTCCAAACCCCTTTTAAAGGCATCTAGGCCAGGTGCCATCACCACATCCTGTGGCAAGGAGTTCCACAGATGAATCACACGCTGGGTAAAGAAATATTTTCTTTTGTCTGTTCTAACTCTCCCTCCACTCAATTTTAGTGCGTGTCCCCTAGTTCTGGTGTTGTGTGAGAGGGAGAAGAATTTCCCTCTATCCACTCTCTCCATCCCATGCATAATTTTATAAGTCTCAATCATGTCCCCCCTCAGGCGCCTTTTTTCTAGGCTGAAAAGCCCCAGACGCTGTAGCCTTTCCTCGTAAGGGAGGTGCTCCAGCCCACAAATCATTCTAGTCGCTCTTTTCTGCACCTTTTCCAATTCAACTATATCCTTTTTGAGGTATGGTGACCAGAACTGGACACAATACTCCAGATGTGGCCTTACCATCGATTTGTACAAAGGCATAATGATATTGGCCGTTTTATTCTCAATCCTATTTTTAATGATCCCGAGCATGGAATTGGCCTTCTTCACAGCCGCCGCACACTGGGTCGACACTTTCATCGACCTGTCCACCAGCACCCCAAGATCCCTCTCTTGATCCGTCACAGACAACTCAGAACCCATTAGCGTATATGTGAAATTTTGGTTTCTTGCCCCAATGTGCATCACTTTGCACTTACTTACATTGAAGCGCATCTGCCATTTTGCTGCCCATTCTCCCAGTTTGGAGAGATCCTTCTGGAGCTCTTCACAATCCCTGCTGGTCTTTACCACCCGGAAAAGTTTAGTGTCATCCGCAAACTTGGCCACCTCACTGCCTATCCCCAACTCCAGGTCATTTATGAATAAGTTGAAAAGCACCGGTCCCAAGACCGATCCTTGGGGCACACCGCTTTTCACCTCTCGCCATTGTGAAAATTGCCCATTGACTCCCACTCGCTGTTTCCTGGTCTTCAACCAGTTCCTAATCCACAAGAGGACCTGCCCTCTTATTCCCTGACTGTGGAGTTTTCGCAGGAGCCTTTCATGAGGGACCGTGTCAAACGCCTTCTGAAAATCCAGATATATAATATCCACGGGTTCGCTCGCATCCACATGCCTGTTGACCTTTTCAAAAAATTCTAACAGGTTTGTGAGGCAAGACTTCCCCTTGCAGAAGCCATGCTGACTCTCCCTCAGCAGAGCTTGTTCTTCTATGTATTTTAAGATTTTATCCTTAATGAGACTTTCCACCATCTTCCCTGGAACAGATGTTAGGCTGACCGGCCTGTAGTTTCCCGGGTCTCCCCTCCTTCCTTTTTTAAAGATTGGCGTGACATTAGCTATCCTCCAATCCTCTGGCACAGTGGCCGTTTTAAGGGACAAGTTGCATATTTGGGTCAAGAGGTCAGCAACTTCATTCTTGAGTTCCTTCAGAACTCTTGGGTGGATGCCATCCGGACCTGGTGATTTATTTATCTTTATTTTGTCAATTAAGTCTGAGACGTCTTCTCTTTTAACCTCTATTTGACTTAATTCTTTAGTCAGGGGAGACCGTTCTGGCAGCGGTATTTGCCCGAGGTCTTCTGCCGTGAAGACAGATGCAAAGAACTCATTTAATTTCTCTGCAGTCTCCAAGTCCCCTTTTATCACCCCTTTCTCTCCCTCACCATCCAGCGGACCCACCGTTTCCCTGGCAGGTTTCCTGCTTCTAACATATTTGAAGAAGCTTTTATTATTCCCTTTTATGTTGCCTGCCATACGTTCCTCAAAGTCTTTCTTGGCCTCCCGTATCATCTTTTTACATTTCTTTTGCCACAGTTGTGCTCCTGTTTATTTTCCTCATTAGGGCTAGACTTCCATTTACGGAAGGAAGCTTCCTTGCCTTTTATAGCCTCCTTAACTGTGCTTGTTAGCCATGCCGGCATCCTCCTGGACTTGGTCGAGCCCTTCCTCCTTTGTGGGATACACTCCCGCTGGGCCTCTATGACTGTTGTTTTAAACAGCCTCCATGCACTCTGGAGCGATTGGACTCTTTTTACCTTCCCTTTCAGCTTTTTCTTAACTAGTCTTCTCATTTTGGGGAAGTCTGCCCTTCGGAAGTCAAGGGTTTTCGTGTCAGATTTGCTCGGCACTCTCCCTCCGACATGCATGGCGAAACAGATCGCAGCATGGTCACTATTCCCCAACGGTTCGGTAACATTTACCTCCCTGACCAGATCTTGAGTGCCACACAATATCAAGTCCAGAGTCACCTGTCCTCTGGTCGGTTCCGTGACAAGCTGCTCTAAGGCACAGTCATTTAACATATCCAGAAATCCAGTCTCTCTTTCATGACCTGAGCATGAATTGACCCAGTCGATGTGAGGATAATTGAAGTCCCCCATGACTACAACCCTGTCTCTCGTTGACACCTCCCTGATTTGCTTCCTTATTTCAAGATCCCCTTCAGGTTTTTGATCTGGAGGACGGTAGCATGCCCCTACTATTACATCACTCTTTGAGCCTGGTAATCTAACCCACAGTGATTCTACGGAGGAGTCAGAGCCCCCCTCCAGCTCTACTCTGGTGGATTCTACCCCCTCTTTGACATAGATGGCCACCCCACCTCCAACACGCCCCTCTCTGTCCCTCCTATAGAGTTTATATCCTGGAATTGCAGTATCCCACTGGTTCTCCGCATTCCACCAGGTTTCTGTTATACCTACTATGTCAATGTTTTCCCTAGCCACCAAACATTCCTGTACAAACATACTGTATAAAAGCTTAAGAAAAAAAGCAGATAAAAACTCCAACAGCCCCCCCCCAATATCCTCAACTTTCAAAACTACCCCTACTCTAAAGGTAAAGGTATCCCCTGACAATTAAGTCCAGTCGTGTCCGACTCTAGGGTGTGGTGCTCATCTCCATTTCAAAGCCGAAGAGCCAGCGTTGTCCGAAGACACCTCCGTGGTCATGTGGCCGGCATGACTCTCCTTGCCGCAGCGCGTAGCATGCAGCTGGAACACGGAGCGCTGTTTACCTTCCCGCAAGCGGTACCTATTTATCTACTCGCATTGACATGCTTTGGAACTGCTAGGTTGGCAGGAGCTGGCCAAGCAATGAGCGCTCACCCCGTCTCGGGAATCGAACTGCCGACCTTTCGATCGACAGCTTATGGTTCAGCGGTTTAACCCGCTGCGCCACCCCTACTCTACCCACCACCAAAAGCCATCTGAAATAAAAAAGCATATAGAGATAAGAAAATATAGAGTCAAAGCATACTTCTATCTTTTTCCTGTAGACTAATTCTATGCTGTCATCGTTTGTACAGCAGGCTGGTTCAGTTCGCGGTAGACCCACGGCAGTACCCCTGTTGCTGGTGAAAGGCATCTGGCTGACCACTGTTGTAGAGATACTGCTGGCCTGGATCATTCTCCTTTCAACCTTGGTTTTTGGTGGTGACACAAAGAAGTGAGAGCTGGAAGCAAATCTCCATGAATCTTTTCACATAAATACACACCCTATTCCACCAGAAGTTCTGTATGGAGAACTTTCAGCTCTGCCTGAGAAACAAAATCTGAGGAATCATGTGGATTAGGACAATTTCAGAAGCCTCCTTAGCTTTGACTCAGCCCTGCCCTGGTAACAGCAAACATTCATTTATGTTCACTTGAAATCTATGCACCAGCCTGTGAGAATTAGGAAGCCCAGGAGCACTCTGAACTTCAGTGTGTGAATTCCAGGTGTTCTCTCTGTTGCGAAATGTAAGACGCCTCTAGGGAAATTACGTTTCAGGAAGACACTTATAGAACAAATCTCCTTTTTACCTCTCAGGGGACTTGGGGAAATACAGACCTTGAACGTGGCTAGGCAAGTAACAGGATAATGTGCCAGAGGCCTGTCCTCTTATGTTACTATGAAGTAACCAGCACCACCATCTTAATTCAGGCTGTTACAATTGCCCTCCTCAACAGTAACCCTGCTCAGAGGCGTCACTAGAGTTTGTGTCACCCAGTGCAAGAGCTCATCGCATCACCCCAGTGGTGTCGCTAGGGTTTGCGTCACTTGGTGCAGTAACTCATGGTGTCACCTCCATTAACTTTATTTATTTTAATACATAACAGTACAGGTTACCCAACAAATCAGTAACAAACAAAAAACCAGTGTCCAACTTGAATGACATTCACGCAACTGAATATGAGTTCTTGTATTAGCTCTGATACATAGAAATGAGAGCTAACTCATACTAACACCTTATTGGTTCCATGCTGTGTCATAATAACACCTCATTGGCTCTCGGAACAATCAGTCTCATTGGTCAGTTTTAAGGAAATCCACTTTTTGTTACATAAGGCAGTTGTGTTTTCATTTTACGGTTAGTTTGCCATAGCGTTTGATAGCATACAGATAATTTAACATGGTTTGTTTCATTACATTTTGCATTAAATTGCCTTTCCAATGATATATACCTTTATGGTATTATTCATAAATAATAATTTTCTAAAAGGTTTCCACAATTTTGGCCACTAGTGGTGTCAACCCCCCCCCCCCCCGCCTGGTGCGGTCCATATCCCCTGCAACCTCGTAGTGATGCCACTGAACCTACTAGCTCCCGGCACACAATGGTCAGAATATTCTCAGGTTTAATATTCTCTCTCCTACTCTGAAAACCAATCATCTCACTTTACTTGTTGCCTAGTGAGCTTCTCCTTCGATTTACTGCAAGTTCAGAAAAAAATGACCTACAGCTAAGCTGAGCTTGTGAGATGAACCCAAAATCACTTTGAAACTCATCTCAGTTCTGCTTGGTGTTTGTTTATACTGCAAACAGATGTTATTTCCCTAGGACTGTTCTAACAGTGAACATCCCAGTGATTTACAAGTGGCTTCCACAGCGGTTTAAGGAGGGTGGGGGTGATAGAGGCACCAGCCCAAGAACCAACTCGGACAAGAACATATAACAGGCATCAAAGTCTTTGCAATATTCTGACAGTTGTTGAATTAAGGCCAATGTATTAAGGCGAATTAAGGCCATGGTGGAGGGAGAGTCTCCCTCCATGGTGGGTCAGAGTTGGTTTGCCCGCTAACAAAGGATGGGACTGAGGAACATCACTTTATGGTGGCTCTGGTTCTTCCTAGAGGATCAGTACCAGATGTTGGTGCTTGGGGACTCCTGCCTGACACTATGGCTTGCTTTAAATTATTTTATGTTTCAATTTTGTTATAAGGTTAATATGGCGTCTGTCATGACTCAAAGGCACCTTTCCGTTACAAGTATCAAAGTACGGCTCAAGAGTTACATAGTGTTCTAAAATATTTCTTCAGTCGATGAGTAGGTTTGTCTTTTCCGAAAGTGGGGGAAAAATGAGGTCAAAGCATACTGTAATTATTAAAACCTCATACAGGGGAGAAATAGTTGATATATTACCTTTTTTCCATTTACAGGAATGATCTTGTCATTATTCCAGTGCTGTAACAGTAGGGAATAATTTAGCGCTGCTTGCTTCCAGTTTATTGAGTGTCACTTTGATCAGTGACACATTGCAATGAGGAAGCCACAATTACATTCCCTCTGAAATACAGTACTTCATTGTAGCCTCATTTTGACCACACAATCTGATGACACCATTCCAGTAAACGGAAGCACAGTTTACCCAGAGCTACGTTCATGGCAGCATCAATGACAGTCCACAGTTCTGAAAAAATTAGGCAATAATTGAACAGTGCAATATTATGCTATGAAGCAAGGGGTGGGCAGACTTCAGATTTGCAGAATCATCTACTTCATTTTTTAATGAACCCCAAGACCCACCAAATGTAGCCAAGTGCAAAATACTGGTTCAGAGGTAACAGACATAGAATTAGGAAACAGGATGATTCTGAGCACATGATTAGCCCAGAAATTATTTTCAGTGTCAGAATCGAGCTTACAGTTATTTCATGCAAAAATCCACACCTGGTCATTTCCGCCCCCCCCCCAGGCCACACTTTCTTTATTTCCGTAATCTAATTTAGGGGGGACAAATTACTATTATTAAATAGTTGGTAGTCAGAAACCCTTACAGATCTACTGCAAACAACCCAGAGATCTACCAGTAGATTCCAATTTCCTAACTACCTCCATTATAAAGGATCCCTTACAGTGTTGCATTTGGATTCAGAGATCGCCATACTTATTGTGCCCTGTAACTGCTTACTTACAGAGCAATCCTATCCAACTTACACCACCGGTGTAACCAGCGGTGCAGCGAGAACGGGAGGCCCCAGAATGGGGCCTGTGGAGGAGATTTGAATCCCCTTTCCGTTCTGGGGCCTCCCATTCTCGCTGCACAACTGGTTACACTGGTGGTGTAAGTTGGATATGATTGCGCAGTTAGAGAAATATGGAAGCTGTAGATCCTTAGTTAGCAGAAGTTGAGAGTGAGTGACAGAAATGGTTAATTTTCTGCCACTGACAAACAATCGTTCGTTGGGCACTCTAGGCTAGTATATCCTCCAGTAGTTACTGTGTGGACAATGTGGGCTAGCCTCTTTTAAGGACAAGACATACCCTCCAATATTCCAGAGGCAAAAGTAGGTTTACATACAGTATTTACAATATTTATACCCCATCTTTCTGTCTGCCAAGACAACAACCTTCTAAGCTAGTGGACAATAAGAACAAAATGAGCACACAATAAACATAATATTCTTTTTAAGGACATTGATGACTGATGAAGGCACTGAGGCTGGAGATGATGATTAAAATGTCCTCTCCCCAGGTCTTAGATATTTTTGCCTGCTGCTCCTTAAAGTTTCCATGGTAGTCATGGGGGGGGGGGGAATCACCAGATTGGGAGGCATAGAAACTCAGTTGGAGAGCACCTGCTTTTGACATAGAAGGTTCCATGTTCAATCCTTGGCATCTGTACGTAGGGCTGGGAAAAGACGCAGAGCTCCTACCAACCAATGTAGAGACTATGGAGTTAGATGGGCTCTATATATTGTATATAGTACTATCTCGATTCTCACACCAAGGATCGCTGCCTGAGTGAGGGATTCCTCTTCACTATGATCTGTTCCTGCTCTTCTTCCAAGGAGTTCAGAGATGGTCTTCCTCCCCCACTATCCTCCCAGGTTAAGCTGAAAGGTGAGGCCTGGACCAAGGCCACCAAGTGACATCTATGGCTGAGCAGGGATTGGACCCTTGGTCTTCCTGATCTGAGTCCAGCACAACACCCTGGTGCATGCTACAATGGCTGTTACTCATTCCTGAAGGCCATACAATGCCATGCACAGTTTTCATTTATTCCAAAATAGCCTGCCCTCCCTGTACTAGCTTCTGAAGCAGGGTGTGTTAGTGACAACCTTAAGTTCCTTTTATTGTTATACAATAGCTGCTGCAGCCCAAAGACATTCAGCCTCATTAACGAGCAGGACAGGCAGTTCTGCAGGGGGACTGGTGCATTCCAATGCACGTGTGCCGAACACACACTAACCAAGACGTTTTAAAAGCCTCTCCAAATGGCAAAAATAGGGATTTATGAAGGACAAGCGTCAGAAAACAGGGTCTGTTCCTGGTAAGTGGGGGGACATTGGAGTGCCTAGCAAATACTGCCTATGCATTTATATTGATTGCATTTTATTGTCTTGCATTGTCATTGGTTCCTTGGGAAACCTAATGCATAGCTCACGAGAAAGTTGGATCTTTTCTTTTGATCTGACTTTCTTCAAAAATAAAAAAATAGGGTGAGAGAACCATTAGAGGCCGTGTGTGTGTGTGTGTGTGTGTGTGTGTGTGTGTGTGTGTGTGTGTGTGTGTGTGTGTGTGTGTGTTGGGGAAAAGCATTAGCAGACAGATAAACAGACTGTACAATGAGAGTCCTCATTACCTGCCGCAGGGGATTCCTGATGGATCAGGTCAACGGAAGAAGAGATTGTCACTGGGTTTACTGCAGTGGCAGAGAGCAACCCAATGATGAGGTGAAGAGTTCCTGGCCCTGCGGTAAAAAAATAGGCAGGGCAGAATCTCATGGAGAGCCAAGGGCCAGTATATCCTCCCAAGCAGTGGAGAATGGAGCAGGCCTAACTCTATTGTCACAACAGGTCCTTGCCAGGATGTGCAGAAACCCTCTTTTCTAAATTTGTTTGTCTTTCCTTCAACGTTTTCAGTGTTTCTTCTTGGGAGGAGGAACTTTGAAATTTGCTTTGCATTCCATGTGTTCAAATTGGTGGTGCCTGCTGCCAACCTAGTCCTCAGAATGGCCTTCCCTGTGTGGGCTTTGAGCCAAGGGCTGCAGAGATGTGCAGAGGTGTGGACAAGAAGGAACCAGAGGAAATAACTGGTCTGAGGAGGAGCCTTTCATCTCGTGAGCCAAGCAGATTTGCCCAACAGCAAGGTCATGCACCACAGCGGTGGCCTTGACAGGTTCACACTCTTAACTCTAGTGATGACTTTTCACAGTGACACAATTCAAGGAACACAACAGTTGCTCTGTGTTGGGCTATGCGCAGTGCGTGTTGCAGTAATTCTTCTGAGACATGAAGCACAATCCATGACACTTTGAATAAAGCAAATTTTTTCTCTCTCTCTAAGCTCTGAGGAAAGTTTTTTTGATAGTCAACCAAAGGCAGGTGGTCAATTAGATTTAGGCTTATGTCCTCGGGCAACAAGTCTCTGCCTGTCAACAAAGCTTTCCTGCCTTGCCTTGACAGACATCTTTGTATACTTCTACCTTGAAAGCATGACTCAAATCTGCCAGGTATATGAATGAGGGTTTGGGGAAAAAAATGACAAGAGGGATTAGCCCATGGAGAGAGCAGATGAAAGTCAATATTTGCATCATGAGACCAAAGTAATGAGTTTCCAAAAACCTAATGCAGCACTGAGTCCGTGGGAGAATTGCAACCAAGCTTTTCATTACAGGATCCAGCCTAGGGTGGACATTAAAGCAATGACATCTGAGATACTTACTTATTTTTCTCCCTTTTCTTCTTTGTACATCCGTGAATGACACCTCCACAGATATCTCTGTTTTCTTCAAATTGTTAACGTTCCTATGAATATGAATGAAGGGAGCCACTGTTCAGGTTTACAGTAGTTAATCTCCTCCAGCTGATGTGACTTTATGCTAAGAAAAAGCCCTTGTTTCGTCTAGTGTTTGGGTGATGGGTTGATGTCTGACTTCTGGGTCTCAGGATGTTTTGTTCCATTGCTTCTCTGCTCTATATTGTCGCCCTCCCCAGTGGTTTTTTATTGTTTTTAACTTATTTTATGTATTGTTTTAAATTATGTATTTTTATCTTGCTGTACGTCGCCTTGGGCTTTTGCCTTGACATAGGATAAGGCGGGGTATAATTTTTAAATAAATAAATAAATAAATAAATCTTCAGTCAGTAAATTTGGTAGATGAATCAAGCAATGCTGATTAATTTCAAAACAGGAGGGCAAACCCCAAAAGTGCCAACCAAAAAAAAAAAGTTGTGTTTTATAAAATACCACAGGACTCGGTTTGCACCTAACAAATGTCAAGCAAACTAGACCTTCCTCGGAGGAGGTGACTCATAGGGAGGCAAATATGGTTTGTTCTTTTTTTGAGTTAAAAATCCACATATTTCCGGGTAAGACTACGTCGTTTCAAGATCTTTATTACAAAAACAAGATGTTGTAAATAACTTTACGTTTCACCCCTGACATTCGGGGCATCATCAGAAGATTAACACTGTTGGAAAGACACTCAATATATGCTCATATTACTCCATCTAATTGACATCAGGTGTCCCAACAGTGACCTAGATGTAATTAGCGTCAGCAGTCAGTGGTGATAATACTTCTACCAGGCATTAAACAGGCATCCAAACTTGATCAAATTCTCATTTGTTCTGTTTTTCTGTGTGCAAAATTCAGGGGTGTCCCTTTCAAGAGGTGAGGTGAAGCCATCACCTCAAGCCCTTTGGGGGGACTGTTCTACCTGCCTCCCCTCTCTCACTCTGCACCCTTACAAAGCCTGCAGTGGTTGGACTGGGATTTTCCCAATCTGCTCTCAGATCTCAAAGGGGGTGCAGGGAGAGCAAGGGGGGGTCTTCTCAGGCTCCCTTTGAAGCCTGAAAGGCGTGGATCAGGAAGCTCCCCAATCCGACCACTGCAGGCTTGGCAAGGAATCCGCCAGCTCCTCCCTTACTCCCCTTGCATCCTCTTTGAATCCTGCAGGGTGGGGGGGAAATAGGGGGGTCCTATTTTGGGGTGCCATGCCAGGGGGTGGTACCTCATGATATCATCTCAGGTAAAGCCAGAGCTTGGAACAGGCCTGGTAAAATTCTTCTGTCCTCATGCAAAAGAGTTTTAGGTGTAAAACATGATAAAACAAGACAGCTGAAGCACAAATTACAGAGAGCACAATTTCTAAGAGTAATATTCCCTACTGGAGGTATTCTCTACACCAGGGGTTCTCAACCGGTGGTACGCATACCACCAGTGGCTCTTTTTGGTACCTCTGGTGGTACTCAGACCGCCGAGGGCCCCTGAACCCCACTGGGACATCCAAAACCCGGTGAAAATGTGGCGCTTTTTGGCACCGTGTTTACGCTCCGGAAAGGCTTCTGCCTTTGGCCAGCCTCTCGGGAGCAAAGAAAACAGGCTGCCCACCCACCTGGAGCCTCTTACTGGCCTCCTGCATGACATCTGGCGGCCTCCTGCACCAAAAATCAGGCCAAAAACCTGGATGTAAGCGGCAACAACGTCATCACCGCTTACTTCTGCTTTACTCAGCGCAGCAGCGGCCATGTAGGTGGCACACCATGCCAAGTACGTTGAGAACCCCTGCTCTATTCCCTACACATAGGACCCCAAGCTGAGGGGTCTTTGAGGAAGGGAAGGCAGACAGGGGGGCTAACCAGACTTGCACCTTTGTTTATTACGATATTACGGTATTTGTATACCCCCTTTTTCAATAAACGTAAGGTGGTTTACATAGGCAGGCTGAACATAAATCCATTATTCAATTAGATTTTTACAAGTCTTATTCCATGAGACAATCTCATAGAACCTCCATTTCTCCAGGTGTTCCTCTTCATAGAGCAGTTGTCATCCTTGCTGCCGGCTCTTGCACTTTCCAAGTTCTTGCAGGCAGCTGCAACCAAGCTTCGGACCGGCTTCTCAAGGATGTTATCCTTTTTTCTTGTTTCTTTTTTTTTTGCCAGCCAACTCCACATTCCATTCTACTGCACAGATACACCAGCGGCCTCTCGGTCTCCCATCCAAGCAACTGATCCTGCTTAGCCTTTTCAGGTTCAGCCTCCAAACCACACCCCCTGCACTTTCACAGAATCCCTTGAAGGGTTTCTGAGCCTTTGACAGCAAAGCTGAAGGGGTGTGTGTGTGTTTTTTTGGGGGGGAGAACAAAGCTACTCGCCCATCTCTGTGTGCCCCTGGCTTTTCAGTAAGAGATGTGTTCGACTGGGTCAGTTGCTCCAGAACTAGAAATGCAACAAAAATAAGCTTTGTAGCCCTACAAATTTCTCCGAACCTGAAGAAAGCCATGACCACATTCTTTGTAATGTGGCATTTCTGTCCCCTGCCATTACAACCTGTAAACCCCTATCCTGCACTGAACAATCACAAAGTGTGGGTGACCATTCTTTGTATGTTTAAAATGTGTAGAGTTGAGATAGGGAGGAATCTGATGATTCCCTACATTAGTGTTCAATCTAGCAGATTTAAAGCAATCATGGAGAAAAAACATTTGTTATTAATATCCTTGGAAAGAGCATTGAGGGGAAACAATACAACGGCTCCTACGAAGTGAAATTTCAAAATGCGAGCCCATCTTCTGGCCATAGTAGCACCTGTGAACAAGGATCCATTTGAAGGCTTTCTTAGCCAATGTACTTGGGGGTTTCAGGGCCCCATGCCGCTTGCTTTCAATGAGAAGAGGAAAGGTAAAGATGAGAGAGACCACTTCAAACCAAACTAGAGAGCACTCCCCGTGAGAAGGCACGCCCAGAGAAATGGCTGCCTTTGTAGCAACAGCCTGCGCACCTTGGCTGTGGCTCCCACTGTATACGAAACAGCTTTGAAAAAAGAAGAAACGTTCTCAGAAAAAAATTCTTTCTTCCCCTGTTCCAGCATTAGCAGCGATTTGTGAATATCATTTTGTTCCCCACTAAAATGCATAAAAGATCCTAGAGCTGAAATGAAATCCACAAAAGGCTTCAAAAAGGCTTCAAAAGGAGATCAGACAGGTTCCTGGAGGAGAGGTCTCTGACTATCTGAGGCTCAGAACCAACCAATGCCTCCTGCTGCCAAATGCTGCCTCCCTCTTTTGTGGGTGATGTGCCGGGCTCTGTGCCTCCACTGCCTAGATTGGGAAAGGAAGAGGGGTAAAGAGTGGAAGTATGGAAGAGAGGAGACTGGTGGGCTAGGATATGGGAGGAGGACGAGAAGCAGTGGAGGGGTGGATATGGGCACCCCTCTCCAATCTGCTGCCTGAGGCCACTGCCTCAGTTGGCCTCATGGATGGGCCTGTCCTGATTAATCGTGATGGTTCTGTGGGACCTCCCTGGCCAGAGGCAGAGAATACCAGTTGCTGGCCCCACCAGTACTCACCCCACGCGCTGGGAGAGGGTGACGCACCAGCAGACCGAGCCGTGTCTTCTTCGGCGGCTCAGACGCTTCTAAGTAGGTCGGGCAAGGCTTCGAGCGGCACATGCGCACAATGCGATTGGGTCTTCGTTCGGCCCTTCTGAGGGCAAGGCTTCGAGCGGCGTTGTGCCAAGAAAGATGCAGCTCGGCCTGCCGGCTCCCAGGGGTGACGCGCCGTGATGGGATGAGTACCGGGGGGGTGACGTCACCCCCTCGGCGCGTCACCACCACCCCCGGGCGCCTCCCACAGTCACCCTGGGCACGCCGCCCCCTCGTCACGCATCAGTGACGTCACTTCTCCTGAATAGTGATTTACAGCATAAGTCTAGGTATGTCTACTCATGAGTAAGACCTACTGAGTTGAATGAGACATTCCCAGGTAGGAACGTCACTGGACTAGCGTCACCCAGGAGCAGGAGGGGAGGAGACGCGCGTCACCCCTGCCCCGGGCGGCGTCACCCGGGAGCAGGAGGGGGGAGATGCGCGTCGCCCCCTGCCCCTGGGCAGCGCCCTGCGACCCTCTTCCTCCGGCGTCCGGGGGCCTTCTGAGAAGGCCCACTGCGTCGCCGTGCTATTTATTCTTTTTTCGCACATGCGCAGAACATTTCTGAGGCAAGGGCTGCCTGTTTGCATTCTGCGCATGCGTGAAAAAAAGAATAAATAGCACGGTGACGCAGTGGGCCTTCTGAGAAGGCCCTGGATGTTGCCGGTCATGGCGGGCGCTCCAAGGCTTTCTCCGGCTCCGAGGCCGGGAGAAGGCCTCGGAGCGCCTGCCCATGTCACTCGTCCAGAGGCTCCGAGCCCAGGAGAAGGTCTTGGGACACTCCGAGGCCTTCTCCCAGGGGCTCGGAGCTTCCAGATGGTGACGCGGGCGGGTGTGCGCGGGGCTCGGAGCCTCCGGAGCGGGGGCGCGTGTCACCCCCCGGCAGCACCGTAACTACGGCAGAGCGGATGGAGCTCCTGCTCCAGGCGCTTGTGTTGGGGAGGGCGGGGAACTTATGGAGCGACGGAGAGAAAACGCGATCGCCCTTGGGCCCGCCCTCCCTCCCTGGAAATAGGAACAAAATGGGCGGGGGGAGCGTCTATGTGACGCGAGGGCGCGTCGCGACGCTGGCCCCGCCCCCTTGCTCCGGGGGTCCGCGAGGCGCGTTCCGCCTCTGCCCCGCGGCGGCCCGCCCCGCACACTTCGCTGCAGCGATGCCACTGTTCCCAGGTAAGTGTGTTTAGGATTGCAACCACAGACAAGTGATTTTCATGTCAGGTTTTCAGCTGTAGGTGCTGATCAGAGACTTTTGAAAATGGCCAATCTGTGAGCACAAAACATCTTGCCAGAAGAGGCTCCTTCCTTCCCACAGCTGCCCTAGGGCAAATGCTACCCTTCGAGGAGGAAGTACAGCTTCCTCTGGCACTTAATCTTTTAAAGACTAGTGGATTTAGACATACCATTAACACTTCCCTGGTGCATAAAGTCTTGTAGCAAAGACAGAGGTCAAATGTTTTAGTTTCTGGGAGCTAATCTTATTATCGCTCTTATGGCACATCTAAGCTGTGTGAAAAGCACCAAGACCCTCATTGCCTGTGGCTAAGCACTTTACCACAAGACAAGCTTTGTAGCCTCTGCAATCATGCTGTCAGAAACAAAGGAACAAGAGATTATCTTCCCGGCTTCCCTTTGCCAACTCAGGGAGGAACTCCTTCAAATGGAGTCGCTCTGTCCATTTCGTGATTACACCTTGTCCCCTGCATATGAAGCCCTCTTTTTATGAGTCTCCCGGTGCTGAATGAATGCTGTCCCAGAAAGCAAGTCAATTCTATGCCCCATCATCACCAGTGCCATCCAAAACGGCCTGGGCAGCATCCAGTGGAGGGAGGGCTAAATGAGAGCAAATGGGAGGTAAATAAAAATCACCTCTTTTGGTGGCGTATGTATGTCCAAGGAGGGAAAAGGGGCAGGGACGTTTTTAAAGGAGGGGATAAGATCCAGTGTGTGCCATTGCAGCCAGACCCACCTCCTCTCTTGCCTCCTCCCTGCCCCCTGTTTCCTCCCACAGAATACATTGATCCTCCCCCTCTCCATGCACGATCCACCCAATGAGAAGAATGTAGTCTGTATCTAACAGCTGATCTACATGTTCATGATGTAAGTGAACGATTGCAGACAAATGTGTTTTTTGTGTAAACAAGAATTACTCTGGACACATACTGTGAGAACTATGTGCCCATATGGCAGCAATTCCCAAACTGATGTGTCGCGACACCTCAGTCGGGTAGAATCGGTGGCACAACCCCTAGATGAGTGGGGGACCCCCCCTATTTTTCACAGTGGCAGCGTGATACAGGAAGCACCGTCACCGAAGGTCGTCACTCCCCTTAAGGGGATAGCGATGAATTCTACATGACTTGGGCGTTGATAGATGGTATTTTAATAGCTTCATTTGCAACCAGTGCTATACCCAGTCCCCCCTGACACCTGGGGTGGTGATTTCCATCACCCCACATAGTGACGTCACTTCTGGAACACTTCTGGAGCTGGCGGAGGCGAAGCAAGGAAACCCAAAGAGGCCGCCTACCCCCCAAAGAGGCCACCTCCAAGGGAGGAGGAACAGGAGGGGGGCAGCAGCCCAAAGCTACCGCTGCTGCTGCTTTGGGTTTCCTTGCTCTTGTTGAGCCTTCTGGAAATGGGAAGGCTCAACGAGAGCTCAGATACCCGAAGAGGCAGTGGTGGCAGCAGCAGTCCTGCAATCAGGCTGCCTTCTCCTATGGAGTCCTCCAAGGGAGAAGGGCAGCCGAATCGCAGGACTGCCACCGCTGCAGTCTGTTTGGGTTTCCGAGTTCTCCTGGAGCCTTCCAGAATCTGCTGAAAGATGAAGAGCCTCTTTGTCTTTTGGCAGTTTCTGGTTGAAGGAGAGCTTAGAAACCCAAAGAGGAGGCGGCAGTCCTGTGATCCGGCTGCCCTTCTCCCTTGGAGAATAGTGAGGAAGGGGGGCAGCAAGGGGTTGCTAGAAGAGGTGGCAGCCATCTTGGCTGGGCCTCATGTGACACCCCCTCACGTGACCTTCAGGTTGGCACCTGGGGCCCACCGTCCCCCCGCCCCATGCTAGGTACGCTATTGTTTGCAACGATGTGTTTTGAGTGCAAGTCTGTGTGTAAATAGCAGGTACAGGAGCCATGGCATGGTGGGAGAGGACAGCCAACCCTTTCCCCCCACCATGGTCCCAGTCTGGAGCAAAGCTCCCTACAGTGGCTATTCCCCCACAAGGGAATCCCCCGGTGGCAGTTGTACACACAAGAGACTCTCGTGGTTGCTTCTGATGAGTGTGCATCAGTTGGAGGTGTAGCCTGACATTGCAATCTCACTTTCCTCCCCCATGTGCAATCGTGTGGGGACATTTTCATAAAAATATTCTCCCATGAAACTTTGGGAGAGCTGAAGGCAGACCATTGGATTTAAGAGAGGTGAAGGTGCTATGAAAGAACTGCTCTTGCCCCTGACCAATCTCCTTTTCTCTTTTGTTCTGCTATCATCCCTTTCAGGCAGATGATATTGCAGATTTCTGAAGCACTAAGAAATCGTGCAACACCAGTTTGACCAGAGATGGTAGTGGGACAGAAACAAAGATAAGTACACACTACATGCAATGGCAGGTCACTCATTCCACGGTCCACCTGAGGCTCTCTGAAGAAAAATCGTCCAGCGGAGCTGTACCGTGTGGTGCGAGGCCTACTCCATCAGGCCCCTCCAATGGATCAGGAGGAACACACGGTGGCCCGCTGTGACATGTTTGCTAAACATTTCGCAGATAAAATCGATCGGATTCGCCATGACTTGGATGCCTCATTGACAATATCTGAGGATGTCCCCTTGGCACATGCTGGTCCGGTGTTGTGGGATTCTTTTCAGCTTGTACAGCCTGAGGATGTGGACAGGCTCCTCTGGAGTGTGAGGCCGACTGCCTGCCTGCTTGACCCTTGCCCGGCTTGGCTAATCAGATCCGCCCGGGAGGGGCTGGCCGAGTGGACGGGGAGGGTGGTCAATTCTTCTTTGAGGGAGGGGGTGCTGCCGCTTGCTTTGAGGCGGGTGGTGGTTCGAACCCTTCTGAAGAAGCCCTCCCTTGATTCCACAGTAATGGACAACTACCGGCTAGTTTCAAACCTCCCGTTTTTGGGCAAGGTAATTGAGCGGGTGGTGGCATCTCAACTCCAGAGGGTCCTGGATGAAGCAGATTATCTGGATCCCTTACAGTCTGGCTTCAGGCCGGGCTTTGGGATGGAAACAGCCTTGGTCGCCTTGGTGGATGATCTACGCCGAGGACTGGACAGGGGGAGTGCGTCCCTGTTGGGTCTGCTGGACCTCTCAGCGGCTTTCAACACCATCGACCATGGTGTCCTTCTGGGCCGACTGGCTGAGCTGGGAGTCGGGGGCACCGTTCTGTGGTCGTTCCGCTCCTACTTGGCAGATAGGTCCCAGATGGTGGTGCTGGGGGACGCCTGTTCGGCATCCTGGCCCTTGAGGTGCGGGGTGCCACAGGGCTCCATCTTGTCCCCCATGCTATTTAACATCTACATGAAACCGCTGGGAGAGGTCATCCGGGGATTCGGAGTTGGGTGCTATCAATATGCTGATGACACCCAGCTCTATCTCTCCTTTCCACCTGATTCCAGGGTGGCTGTTTAGGTTCTGGAGCGCTGCCTGGAGGCGGTGGGGACCTGGATGAGGGCTAACAAGCTGAAACTAAACCCGGACAAGACAGAGGTTTTCCTGGTCCGGAAATCCACAATGCAGGTACTAGAGTATCGTCCTGCTCTGAAGGGGGTTGCACTCCCTTTGAAGG
This sequence comes from Plestiodon gilberti rubricaudatus, assembly GCA_026170595.1. Lineage (NCBI taxonomy): Eukaryota > Metazoa > Chordata > Lepidosauria > Squamata > Scincidae > Plestiodon > Plestiodon gilberti. The sequence goes on from JANXHW010000001.1 coordinate 13,238,454, forward strand.
AGCAGGTCCGCAGCTTGGGGGTCCGCCTGGATCTGCAGCTGCTCCTGGATTCCCAGGTGGTGGCAGTGGCCAGGGTGGCCTTTGCCCAGCTTCGGCTGGTGGGACAACTGTGACCGTACTTGGATCGTGCAGACCTGACCACGGTGATCCATGCCACGGTGACATCGCGATTAGATTATTGTAACGTGCTCTACGTGGGGCTGCCTTTGAAGACGGTTCGGAAACTGAATTAGTGCAGAATGCGTCGGCCCGTGTGGTCACTGGAGGTAGGCGGTTTGACTCCGTCGGGCCGCTCCTCCGACAGCTGCACTGGCTGCCGATTCGTTTCCGATTCGTTTTTTAACATCTGGCTGGTAGGTGGGGGTGCTGCTGTTTTTATGCTCCTGCTCTGATTGAAGCCATGATCTTTTAAATTGTTTTTAGACACAGTTTTTATTAATTTTCATTAATTGTTTTTATTGTTTTAAAATGTGATTATTTTTGTATTGTATTTTTTGTATTGTATTTTCCTTTTTTGTTGTAAGCCGCTTTGGGTCCCTTCGGGGAGAAAAGCGGGATAAAAATACTGTAAATAAATAAATAAAAATAAATAAAATCACCATCATCTGTCTCCAACCAACTAGGGCTAAGTCAACATTCCTCACCTCATTTCTACTGCTAAGCTGCAGCACCTTCCATTTAAGGATTTTGGCTGCTTCTTAATCTGATTGGCTGTGGTGACCCACATTGTCAATGATGTCACAACCTTTTCTCTGATGCGATTAAACCAGACACAAAATCACACTGGTGGCTGCAGCTCATGAGGTTAAATGGCAGTGTGAACAACTGAGAATGAGGACTGTGAAGATGTGAAACAAGAGAAACAGCAGCAGCTGGGGGGAAAGAGAGTATTTGGTGCTGTCCTCAAAAGTTTATGATGACTTGAAGAAGTGCAAATCATCCTTGGCAGCAGATGAAACATCTGAAGGGCTGCTATGTATGGTCCACTCAGGGCTTGATTGGGCTTTGTAGTGCTTGCAATAAGTAAGGCTGTGCAGACCCCCCATCCCCGAGAAATTTTATACTTCCTTGAAGAAATGTATTTGACTCCTCGGAAGAAAACCTGCTTCATAACAGAAGAACATAAGAAGAGCCTTGCTGGATCAGGCCAAAGGCCCATCTAGTCCAGCTTCCTGTATCGCACAGTGGCCCCACCAGATGCACACAAGACAACAAGGAGCACACAAGACAACAAGATACCTGTATCCTGTTGCCACTCCCTTGCACCTGGCATACAGATAACACCTACTTTTAAAACGAGAAGGTTCCTTATGGCTTGTAACTTGTGATGGACTTCTCCTCCATGAATCTATCCAATCCCCCTTTTAAAAGTATCTAGGCCAGGTGCCATCACCACATCCTGTGGCAAGGAGTTCCACAGATGAATTATACGCTGGGTAAAGAAATATTTTCTTTTGTCCGTTCTAACTCTCCCTCTGCTCAGGTTTAGTGCATGTCCCCTGGTTCTGGTGTTGTGCGAGAGGGAGAAGAACTTCCCTCTATCCCCTCTCTCCATCGGAACTCTGCTTCGGAGTTCATGTTCTTAAAACTTCGATGCCAGCCCTCGTGATAAGTTGTTCCCCTAATGCTTTTTTACCAGTGTGACAGTGAGGAAAACCAGATCCTGCCCAGTGCTCCTGTTGCAGGAAGTTGAAACGTTGGATGTCTCACCTGACCTTCCTGTGCTTCCATCCATCCTCCCCGGAGAAACGTCTTAAAAGAGGAGAAAAGCCAATCCCTCACTCTGAGCCAGATGCTGGAACTTTCCTGAGTAAATAAATTTTAAGGAAGCGATCAAAGAGATAGTTAAATATTAAATAGAGGCTTCCAGGGCCTCAAGGACGATGCTGCTGTGAACCCACAGGGGTGAGTTTTTCTACTTGCTATGCAGGTTTTAGTGTTTATCAGTTGCCATTCAATCAGATATCTGCATTCCATGAAAGGTATCCCAGCAAATCTTAAACGAAGCGCTGGGGCTGAAATGAATGCTAACATGACATCACAGGATCACTTTCATTAGGCTCTTTTTCACGGCAGAAAAAAAGATTGCAACAAGGCAGCCTAATGGAATGAAGCGATGGAATCAGATTAACAGTCGCAGAAATCAGGCACAGGTGGGATGTTATGATAAGTTCTGCGATTCATCACCGTTAATAAGAGAAACCAGAATAAAAAAGAAAAAAAGAAAGAAACCCGTTTGTAGGATCTGAGTGAATATTTATCTGCTCACAAAGTGACCTTTTGATCCATCCATCATTAATTTGATAGCAAAGAACATGATTGCCACCGTGTGGCTACTGCCAGAAATTATAGTTAACGCAAGATCATTTTTCATAATTAAAATGTAATTAACTCTATCTCTCCTCTCCCCCCACCCTCTACATGTAGCATTTGGTGAGTTCTGTTACTCAGAGGATTGCTTATGCGCAAAACAATCACTTTCTGTTCCTAAAAGAAATGCCTGGGAATAGAAATCAGTCAGAATCAGATAAACTCAGTTTTAATTGTTACCATTGAACAGATATAAAGGTTAAAACTGCCATTTTTTATATGCTTCCAATAAGTCTCTTACTGCTGCTCAATCCTATCTCCTACCATGTTATACTGTAGCAGGCAGTTGCGCCCACAGAAGCTGTGCTGCATCCAATGGTGGGTGGGAGATCAGGCAGCCCACAGGAGGTAAGTAAATATTTTACTTAGATTTTACTCCCCCCCACCCAATAGGCTGCCCAATCACATATGGGTCTCCTTGGACCCATGTCAGCCATTTTGCAGGTGTATGTCTGAAGAGAAAAAAGGGGTGGGGAGGGCTCCAAAAGAGGGGATAGGATCCTGGTGCAAGTCACTGCCACTGGGATCCACCCCTTCCCTCCCCCTTCCCTTCCCACCCCTATTATTCCCCCAAACTCCCCTTTCCCTCCCCCTCCCCGCCCACAACATGCCTCCACTGCCAACTTACCAGCACCGATGGTAAAAAAATGTCTAAAATGTCACAATCTAAATGTCACAATCTAAAAAAAAATGCAGAAGAATACCAGCAAACAGCCACTAGAAAAGACACCGTGCTGGAGTGAAGAGGGACAGTTACTCTCCCCCTGTTAAATATAAGAGGAGCACCACTTGAGAAAGTGCCTCTTTGCCCAGTTAGCAGGGATACATAAGCATTTCTCCTTGAGAAAAGTATTTCAAAGTTTCAGTGCCAACAGTGGCAAGGTCCTGCTGCGAACAGTACAGGACCTAACCCAAATACATGAGATCACCAGTGCCTCATCTGTAGATATTAAAAGGATGAAATGATAAGCTCCCCACCCTTGGCTCCAACTGCTGCTAACAATCTGGGAGAAATTGCCAGATTAATTTGAGATCACAGCTGGACATTGCAGAGTGTCTTAACCCTGCAGTGGCTTTTCTGTATGGGTGGAAGGCTGCGTGGGCTTTGGCAATAAATTCAGCACAACGTCATGAACAAAAATCTGAGAGGAGAAGAAAAAAGAGGGAGAATGGGATTTCACCTGCATTATAGTTCAGTCACTGCTAAGAGGGATAAGGACAGAGAAAGAGGAGGCTGAAATCAGATCCAGCCAGATTCTCAACATGATCACAGGTCCCACCTTCCTTTTCTGGCATGGAGAAAGGAGAGAGGAGGCAAGGGCTTCTCTCTCTCTCTCTCTCTCTCTCTCTCTCTCTCTCTCTCTCTCTCTCTCTCTCTCTCTCTCTCTCTCTCTCTCTCTCTCTGCGCAGGGTCCCTGCACTCTGCACACTTTCCACCACCGAGAAAGTTTTGTCAATTTCAATCTGTGTTTTATTATCCATAGAATTTAATGAGAGCCATTGAGAGCTGATGTCTTCTATCTACATAGTCCACCCTCCCCCTTTAACATAATTTGCTGCCTCAGTTGCTGATCATACTAGGGCAGGGGTTCTCAACGTACTTGGTGTGGTGTACCCCCTACATGGCTGCCATCACACCGAATAGCACAGGAAGTAAGCGTGCGCTCTGCAGGCACTGATTTGCGCAGGATTGCGCTGTCTGTCTGGGGCCACAGCCAGTGCCAGTGGGTGCAGGTAAGTCCTGCGCCGGTTGGGGCAGGGACATGGGGAGGGCGGACCAGGGTGGAATGGAAGGGGGGCCATTGGTAGGAGGGGGCAGGAATATCAGCAGCGTGCTCCGCCGATATCCCAAGCCCGTTCCGGGTCTGGACCGCCCTTATCCCGCTGCCCTGGATGTACACTGGCTTGAGAACCAACATACATCCGAGGAGGCCCATTGGGACTGGGCAGCCCTACACCCAGGGAAGGGGATGAATGTCCCCTCCTCCCAAGGTGTTCCCAGGGATGGGCATTTGATACTGCAGCCAGCCCTTTAGCCCGGTATCTTTACGCAGGATCGGGCTGTGAGTGAGTAGCGCCGGCCTCTCCGCTGGCACTGCTTATTCACAGGGTGTCAAAAATGTGCCTTACTGGGGCGGCTCTGCCAGCAAATATTTAGAGAGGATTGAGCCATTAGACAATCATCCCAATTGGCCATAATCCAGCAGCAGAGCCCATAGTCCTCACACCATCCCACCTAACTTGTACAAACTCCTCTCTCTCTCTCTCTCTCTCTCTCTCTCTCTCTCTCTCTCTCTCTCTCTCTCTGCTACTACAGACAGTGGCTCACCTGAGTGAATGCTCATCTGTACAAGAAAAATATTCTCTGCACAGAAACTAAATATCAAGGATTGCTTTCTCTCTAACATGTTCTTTTTCCATGTCGAGGGAACATAACTGAATGGAAAAGCATTCTGTCATGTGACTTTCTACCTATAGTTTGAAGTGGTTCAGCCCTGGCTGGCACAGCCCTGGCTTGTCTCCGTGACAAGCTGAGTTCAAGCCATCAGTTCTAGCAGAGAGGTGCACTGTAGCAAACTTTAAGAATGGCTGAAAGGAGGATCAATTTTGCTGAACTGTAAGGGGTTCTTGAAATATACCTGGGGTAAGGAGAGTGGGAAGAGGCAAGTGCCTATATGAAACTAGCTGATATCATCATTTTTAAAACCTATGATTTAATACGACTTTGAACTCAGGTTTTCTGAGGCAAGGATAATGCATTTAACCCAACACACACTTAACCCGTGGCTCGCAGAAACCGGATCGGGGTGCCATAACTTTCCTGCCAGGAAGCTCCAACCTAACATTTTGCTATCCCTCATGAGTTTTTCCATCATGCTGTGAGATTCTGCAAAGGACAAGAATAAATATAACCAGTCACCTCTGAATCAAGATTTGAAGGAAAGACATATAACTGCAGCACGGTGTTGCCATGGCAACAAAGGCTCCAAAATGATTCCAATCTGTTTATGAATTCCATCTTTGAGATGAACAAAATCAACATAAGAGAAGAAATCTGTTAAGCTGAGGAAAGGTGATGAGGATATGTTGGGTGGCCTCTTATTTTTGCATGTCCTGGATTTATGGGAACAAGAATGCATTCACCTCTCAACTGCCCTGGGCATTACATAGAAGCCACAAAAGTGACTAAGGATACAAATCTGTACACACATTGATGTACCTGGGAGTACATCAATAGGGTTTACATCTGAGTAGACACGCATAGGATTGCGCTGAAAGCGAAGGCTGGTTCACACACATATATGCTCCAGCTGACCCTCTCTGCCAAGGACACCCCCTGTTTCCTGAAACCTGTCCCTGGTCAATCACTGTCACCCTTGTTGCCTTTTGGGAAGACTTAACATTTTTGTGTCTTGCAAGAGTTGCCATTATTTGGGGTCCACCTCTTCACCATGATCTCTAGAAGTTAAAAAGTGGGAAACAGACACATCTTGACTCCAGTACACATGATGTAAACACATATGAAGAGTTGCAAACATAGAGGCATTTATGTCTTTGAAATATTGATATTCCACCTTTCCTCTCCCCATCAGTAGGAGCCCAAGGTGGCTTACAGTAATTTTTGCATTACTGCATTATACAGAACAGAACTTCTTTAAAATATTTTAACAGGGATGCCATATATTCTCATATACATCAATTCTGAAATAGTAATTACAGAAAATAATGAATATTTTATCTTCTGAATATTAAATTTTGGGGGACCAAATTTCTGCTACTCATATTGTTTTGATCCTGATCTGTTTTGACTGCAAGAAGGTTCTTGCTTCGTTCTTGAAAGATAAGGGAAATTGAGATGTTTTATAGGCCATAAAACTTGCTTTTATGGTCACTCACTGGGATTGCTTGAATTTCCTCTTGAACTGACATTTTGAAGACAATAAAGTTTGATTTAAAATATTAGGGGAAGGGTTGCTCCTGCTTATGAAGTGTTAATAAAACGCTAATACGTGTTAAAACAGAAGGTGGGTCAATTGTTATAAACTATTATAGAGTCAATGAGGAATATATTTAGAAGTACTGTATTTCCCTAGGTTGAATGATTGTGTGTTCAAGGAAAAAAACGTTTGTGATGGAGGTTAATGGGCTTGGTCATAGAATTACGATTCAGAGGTGGTTATTTCAAGGTTGTTATTCTGGGTTAACAAGACCTGACAAACAAAGAATTCCAAAGTAGTTTTCATCCGCATTCCCTGCTCATGCCCATACAGGCAACCAAATTACCCTGGAGTTAAGCTCCCTCACCACACAGGAGATCAGTCGTCTGAATCATTGTGGAAAGTGGTAAGAATTTAACCACACATCAGGGGCAGATGTGTGGCAATATGTGTGGCAAAATCTGTATCCACCTCCTCTCAAATCATTCCCAGGTCACTGTAGCCTTCTTCAGCTGTCCTTCATCTAGGCATGCACACCACGTCAATGCACCCCCTGACCACATCCTTTGGCTGCGTTGCATTCAGTGCATTCTGTAGATGAGCATTGAATGCAGGAGTGTCTGGGGGGTGGGGTCAGAGAATGCATCAATGGGAGTTGGCCACTTGGCACATTCCCATTTGCCTCCCTCATGCATGGTTCTCCCCCATAGGAAGTATGTCTGAAGAGCACTTGGATTTCTCCAAGGATCTATGAACTTGCCCAACTAGCGATATCAACTCTGCTATCCCCCACTATTGTTCATGCCAGTGATTGTTGACTCTCTTTCAGCTCACTCAGGCTAAGCTGCCACAACCCCAACATCACACTCCCTTGATCTATATCCATCACCTTGGGATGATGTTAACACTACAGCAGTTCTTATTAAAAATGTGTGCAACCCTTGGGCTGGTAAAGGGTTTTTTTTTTCTCCAAATGTCAAAACCCAAGAGATTATCCTACAGCAGTGGTTCCCAAACTGGGAGGTGCGGCTCCCAGGGGAGCCGTGGAAACCAGCTAGGGGAGCCGTGGAGTGCCACAGAGAATCCTCTCAGAAAACAGTGTAACAGCAATGCCAACTGGCAGGCATCAACATAATGTAATGGGGAGCCGCGGCCAATGGTCGCCAATGGTCAAGGGAGCCACAGGTCAAAAAAGTTTGGGAAACACTGTCCTACAGTGTTGCTTAACATTTTTTTATTTACTTCTTTTATTTACAGTATTTCTATCCCGCCTTTCTCCCCGAAGGGACCCAAGGCGACTCACAACAGAAAAAATACAAAAAATACCGTATAAAAACAATCACACTTTAAAACAGTAAAAACAATTAATAACAATTAATAAAAACAATATCTAAAAATCAATTAAAAAGATCATGGCGACAGTCACAACAGGAGCATAAAAACAGCAGCACCCCATATACACACATTAACATTAACATGTACACACATGTACAGTACATGGTGCTGGCTGCATGCCAGGAGAGCATGACCAAGGCTGACACACACACACACACACACACACACACACACACACACACACACACAAATCTCCACAGACACATTCATTAAGATCTTAGTTGTGTAGACAGAGCCCCATACATGTAAAGTTGTACACATGGGGTTCTAATCTAACCTTAAAATGAGCAGGTCCAACTGTGTCCAATAAGATATTTTAGAGAGGTCCTAGTCTTGCTGGTACCACCACCTCCTGAGGTTCTGCAGATAGAGGGCCTTGTCGGTGGCAGCCCCTGCCCTGTGGAACTCCTTGCCCTATGAGATGTTCCTGACACCTACTCTGTTGACTTTTTGATGCATACTGAAGGCCATTCTGTTTAGGCAGGCCGTTGCAAACTTGTTAGAATTTTTCAGCTGCTGGGAAAAATGTTTTTTGTTGGTGGCTGTACTCTCTGTCCGCTTTTTATTTTTAATCTCTGCCATACATTTTTGTTCCTTTTTATGTTTCAGCTTTTTATTGTGCACCACTCTGAATCTCTTTGAGAAAAGCAATTCATAAATCTTCTAAATTAAATAAATGAATGACCATCCATCCTGCACCCCCCCCCCCACACACACACACAGTGTTATTTCTGTGGTCTGTACAAGACCAGGCACAGTGCCATGATTTATATGTGCTCCACCATGAGGAACACAGACTTCCAGCAGCTATAGCAGCAGCTGCCAGTTCCCGAAGATCCTGCAAGTATCCATGTCTAGAGATTTCCTCATTCAGATTTCTCCTAGTACTGCACAGTCTAGCAAAGAAAGAGCCGCTGCCATTCCTCATCATGGCAAAGGGGACAAAGAAATCCTTGTACTGCTTCTTTTCCCTCCCTGCCCTAGTCTACGTAGTTGGTGGCTGCTGGCAAGGGGTGAGGAAGCTCTTCTTGGTAACAGTAATGAAGATCAATGCAGGTCTCAGTGGGATGCCCATGTTCAAAGTGTATTTCAGTGTTCAAGCTGTATGTTTGTTTACCAAAGTGGGAGGGGGGAGCAAACAACAGGGGGTGGCTAACATCACCATCATGCTTTGAGATTATCTGAGCATATGAAGCTGCCTTTTATAATGAGTCCGACCATCAGTCTATCTAGCTCAGCATTTTCTGCACTGATTTGTATCTGTTCTTCAGGATATTTCCCAGGCCTGCTAACTGAGAGCCTTTCAAATGGAGATGTCCTCGTGGACCGAACCTGGGTGCAATCCTTCCACATGCAAAGGATGCCCTCTACCACTGAGCTACATTCCTGTCTCAGTTGGCTACTCTGGTCTCTGATTGGCCGTTGACAGAGACAGAATGCTGGGCTAAATAGACCTTGTTTTAATTTGGTAACAGCCCAATCCTAACTAACCTTCCCCCTGCCAATGGAGCACGCACCGCATTCTAATGGGGGGGAGCAGTCACAGATATGTTATATTTTTGTTTTGGCAGTTCGAATCCGTGATGGGGTGAGCTCTCATTGCTTGGCCAGCTCCTGCCAACCTAGCAGTTCCAAAGCATGTTAATGCAAGTAGATAAATAGGTACCGCTTGCGGGAAGGTAAACAGCGCTCCGTGTTCCAGCCGCATGCTACGCGCTGCAGCAAGGAGAGTCATGCCGGCCACATGACCACTGAGGCGTCTTCGGATAACGCTGGCTCTTCGGCTTTGAAATGGGGATGAGCCTAGAGTCGGACACGACTGGACTTAATTGTCAGGGGTCACCTTTACCTTTTTATAGTTGCATTTAATACCTTATGTTTCTAATTTCAAAGGCTTAAAACAACTATTAGACTCACGGTAAGATAACCTTTGTTCCCGTTCCCTGAGGCAAGCGTCCGCTGCCGGAATGGGTCTCCTCGGATCTGCACCAGCCATTTTGCTGGCATAGAACCAAGGAGAGTAAGGGTAAAAGGAGAGAGAATGGGGATAGGATCCTGGTGCACACCAGTGCAATGAGGATCCACCCCTCCCTCCCCATTCTACCTTCTGTCCATCCCCTCCTTGCTCAGACACTCCCACATTCCTCCCCCTTCTCACCCCATTGCTCCCATGGGTAGCCAGTAACGGCAGCGGGCCTCTAACACGACCACCGTTTGCAGCAGAGGCTCCAAAATGACTGCTGCCGGCATGCTGCACATGCTGCCAAATAGCCATTTACGACAGTGGAACCTCTGTTCCTCCATTGTAACTCCTAGTTAGGATTTGGCTGCTAAGCACATCTGACGCTTCTGCCCTGAAATTCTTCGTAGCTGCAATCACATAAAAATATGACCTAATTTCAGCGATCCTCCCCTCCCTTGGCAATATCTTGCTTATCACCATAAGAAGAGAACATCTAAATAGTCTGCTAAGCAGAAAATACCCAGATCTTCTCTGCAGTGTCTCTTATACTTACTGTATTGAGCTGAGGTTCCAACACGACGAACAGTAGACTTTTTAAAAGTGTTCTAAATGAGTGAGAGCCACAGGCTTTTCCTGTGAGCCTGATTCCAATCTCAAACAGAAGCAGTCAACAGCAAAAATCAGTGGAGACAGAATTCCACCCTCTGCGACTTACATGCACGTCAAAACAGTGTATGGGAAGATCAGATTCTGAGTCTATAAATATTGGATTTGTGTAAATAGATACAGATGGGCCACCAGATACATGGAAATACTGACAAGCTAACAGGTATTAGAAAAAAGATATCCCAGAAAGTTGACGCATGAATAATCACAGAAATGGCATGGTATGGCGTTTTATACAGGCTTCCTTTAAAAAAAAACATTTAAAAAGTGAATTAAAATAAAACTCCCACATCTTATTGCTGGGGATGAAATCCCTCTTAACTATTGTGTTCCTGTTCGCATAAGAGTTGAGGAAGTCTTTTAATTTCTTTTTAAAAAAGATACCCTCCTGGAAACATTTGTATCTGCCCTGGAAGTTTGCACCTTAATCCTAAATGTGTGGGGATGAATTGTGGTTACTTAGCACTAGCAGTGAGGGAAACACACTCTGTATATGGTCAGGGATGCTTTTCTTTCTTGCTATGTCACGTAACCTAAAATTCAGCCCTGATACTGAAGACAGATGCCTCAGGGCCGTTCCAGCCAGTCGTCATCTGTTGCCAATGATCTCCCGATCAAAAACACACACAGTCTCTCCAAACTCTATCTTGATTGAGACGTATAATATAACATTATTCATGGGATGGAGAGAGTGGATAGAGGGAAATTCTTCTCCCTCTCACACAACACCAGAACCAGGGGACATAAACTAAAATTGAGTGGAGGGAGAGTTAGAACGGACTAAAGAAAATATTTCTTTACCCAGCATGTAATTCATCTGTGGAACTCCTTGCCACAGGATGTGGTGATGGCACCTGGCCTGGATGCCTTTAAAAGGGGTTTGGACAGATTCATGGAGGAAAAGACCATCACAGGTTACAAGCCTAAGCAACCTCCTGGCTTTAGAGGTAGGTTTTCTCTGTGCCAGGTGCAAGGGAGTGACAACAGGAAACAGATTATCTTGTTAGTTGTGTGCTCTCAGAGGCATCTGGTGGGGCCACTGTGTGATACAGGAAGCTGGACTAGATGGGCCTTTGGCCTGATCCAGCAAGGCTCTTCTTATGTTCTTATGGTTCTTTAGCTGACATTCTAAGAGTTAACCAGGACTTTGACCTGGAGGGGGTGAGGCACGGCTCGCTCTAATCAGGATCATGCTAAAAAAGGCCCAAAGAGCTGGCAAAGATCCTTTCCTTACTCACTTCTCTCAGCTGATCTGGTCACCAGCCGGCCTGCGGGATGCAGCAGATGCTGCATCAGCATCCCTGCACAGTGCAGCCTTGCCCAGGATAGTATCAGGCCATAAGGGATTTATATAGAAGTAAACCTGAAGGAAAGATTCTGGGCTCTCACTTAAAATACATCTAACAGACAGAAGTGGCACAACTCTAGATGCTGCCTAATGCTGCCACCTCTGCTGCGGCATGCTTGGCGAGAAAGTCCTTCACCTTGCCCCTCATGTGGTTTTTGCGACCGCAGATGTGAGCATTTCTGGTTTTATGTAAAGGGTCCACGCAAACTACGGAAGCCCCTTCATGAGTGCTGTCCATGTAAATCAAACTGGAAGCTGTTTGGGGCATATTGGACACCCCCAAAATAACGCGCTGATGTTATTACAAGGGTTATATACAGCTCCCTGGCAGGACTCTTAATACAGACATGCAGCAGAATTTTTCCTAGGTCAAAGGAAGATGAGAAATGGGAAGCTTGGACTTAAGAGGTCAGTGCAGTTAATTCATTGTGCTTGAATCCAACGTAGTTGTAGTAACAGTAGTGATGATTTCATAGCTACGCACTGGTGATGAAACCTTGCCCAATTTTAACCCTGATTTTGAGGGAAATCTCAAAGCCTGGACTCTACTGGGGATCACGGATTGTTTTTGCTTTCTATTTCTTATTAAAAATATTTATACCCCAGTTTTAATCATGAAATCAAGCAGCTTCTAACGTATGCAAATCGAATGCATAAAATAATAATAATAATAATAATAATAATAATAATAATAATAATAATAATAATAATAATAATAATAATAATAATGAGGAAACAGCTAGAAGGAACGTTGCACAATACAGCCAGAATTCTGCTTTCCAAGGAGGGATCATGAGCAATTAAGCCAGGTCTGTGCTTTTAAATAGGGAGTAGCACAACATTAAGCACAACTGCACATTGATGCATAACAATGCACAAGTGATGCTGACTGGTTTGTGCAATTACAACCCAGGAATGTGAACAGTAGGACCATGACATATTGTTATCCTGTCTTCAGCTATAAAAGCCAATGTAGTGTTGTGGTTAGTTGGATTTCGATTCAGGACATCAAGATACAAATCCCTATTTGACCACAAAATGCATGGGCTGACCTTGAACTGGTCACTGTCACTCAGCATAACTAAACAGCACAGTCCTGTCTAATTTCAGAGCAGCGCGCTTGCCGCTGTGCCGCTCCAGGGCATTGCAAACGTGCCGTAAGGTACACTTGTGACACCTTGGGAGTAAGCAGTGCTGGCGGCAAGGTTGGCACTGGCGCTCCACCCAGCCCGGATTCCATCCCTACACCGTGCTAACGAGGTAAGTTCACACCAGTTGGTGGAAGGGCGGGGAGAGGGTGGAACGAGGGTGGGTGGGATTGGTCAGCCAGGCCCGGGACAGGGGAGCGATTGGCGACAGCACGCTCCACCAAATTCTATCCCCCGTTCTGGGCCTGGCCAGCATTACAGGGAATGTGTGCCAGCAAATAGCTGGTGCACATTTGAGTAGACCCATTGGGGAGGCTGAAGCTCTACTTGGTGTAAAGGGACAAATGTATGTCCCGTTACCCCGAGGGGGCCTCCGGCTCCGTCAGCACGGGCCCCATTCTGCACAGGATGCAGCAGGCACCTTATTTACGCCACCACGTCCTGCTAGATCGGATTGGGCTGTTCGTGCCTAGGGCTGCTGTAAGGATAAAGACATCTTGCACACAGAAGAACAGCATGCCGGGGTGAACCCCCTTCTGTTTGACACTTTAGTTTTCGACTTGCAACGAGGTATTTCAGTGGAGGTGCTCCTTAGAACCCATTTTAGATATGCCTTGGATAATTTAAATTGTTGGTGTTTGCTTTCATTATGCGGCTGATTAATGCTTAATTGTTATAGTTTTCTGCTAATTGGGCAATGAGGCACCTCTTCAAGTTGTGTCCTCTTATATTTAGCAGAGAAGAGCAGCTGTCCCTCTTCACCCCAGCATGGTGACTTTTCCAGTGGCTGTTGCTGGTGTCTCCTTTGCATCTTTTTAATTTTTTTTAGATCGCGAGCCCTTTGGGGATGGGAGACTATTTATTACTTTTGTTATGCAATCCACTTTGTGAACTACTTTTTGTTGAAAAGCGGTCTACAAATATTCTTAATAATAATCATCCTGCTTGAGCATTATTGTAATAATGGAAAGGTGGGGTATACATATTTCTAATGAATAAATAAATTTACAGCCCAATCCTATTAAAAGCCCCGCGCTCGGATGCAGCAGCTCCAGGGCAGACTCTGCTGCATCCAGCACGGAGCTGGGGGTTCTACGGCACGTTTGCAACAGCATGGAGCCCAATTCCGCCAGTGAAGGCTGACATAGGATCGGCCTCTGAGAGAGGAGTTGCACTGCTGCCACAATGCCACCCCCTCTAAGCCCATTCATTATACCCCAGATCGAATGTCTGAAAAGGTTATACAGGTGGGCCCCCATATCCGCTGGGGATATGTTCCAGGCCCCTCCATGGATACTTGAAACCGTGGATAGGAGTGAACACCCCCTCCATGGCTTGCTGAGGGCCCCCCACCCTGCCTCCCCTGCAGGCAGGCGTCCGCTCCCCCCCCCAGCTCTTATTTTTCTTTCAGCAATCTTTGTTCCTTTAAACAAACAGAGAAGCAGCCTCCATTGCATGCAAGTAGAATGAGACTAAGTCCTAGAGAGGCTCTGCAAGGTTTCTGTTAACCTTGTAGAGCCTCTCTAGTACTTAGACTTGTTCTACTTGCCTGTAATAAGCAGCCAGAGGCTGCTTCTCCTGTTTCTTTAAGGAAGAAACGAAGCTTACTGGGGAAAAAAGTAAAAGCCTGGGGGGGGGGGTCCCCACAATCCGTGGATAACTGAAACCGTGGATAGCGAATCAGTGGATATGGGGGCCCACCTGTACAATAATAGACATCAGGGAGAATGGTTCTAGCCAAGCCTTCTCCCTGACTTACTAGTTATCTATATGCAGGGCATTTTTTCCACAAAGGATCATTCAGCCATGTCAATCTCCACCTGCAGTATAAAGTGGTACAGTCCAAGAATGAGGAGCTGTTAGCATGGTATCTGCTTTTTTAGAGGCTAACTGTAAGTATGCACATTAGTATTAAAAAATGGACGGCTTTCCAGTGTACAAATGCAGTGTACACATGGAAACACTTCCAGTTCAGCAGGGGACTGGTTAGCATGCTGGAGCTGTGTAGATTTTCAGTTTTGATCAGCCTGATCCAGAGAGGTCTTTGCCGATGACTGTCAACAGCCAAATGAATTATAGATGATGTTGGTAAACAAAACGCCGCCTTGATGAATGATGAGCCGTGCCGCTATGACACAACTGCGAAGTCATTCAAAGTGCTGATTAAACCCATTACAGTAAAATAATCACCATCCATTACCTTTTAGTGTTGGGAACTGACAATGTAGTTAAAGCAGCTGATGGTGTCAGCAAAATGATTTGTTGGGCCTCATGTCCAATGACGATAAATCACGTCAGTAAATCAAATGAACAGTAGCAACCGAACAATACATTTTCATTTTTTTATGACACTGAATTACCAAATGTGTCTACTGATTTATTCTTAAACACCAACATTGTTAGAGATGAATTCAGGAGGCAGAAGCAACAAACCTTTTTGAAAAAAATGGTTCTGGTCAGTTGTTTTCTCCTCTCCTTTCACTTCTAGTATTCTGTTTGCTCTTAAAAAAAATCATTTTCATATTTTCAGTGTAAATAGTACAATACATATGAGGGTCATTTTTGGTGGTGGACAGTAAATGACAAAGCAATGTACCTCTTCACATCATATGTGTGGGTGTGGTCAGGAGGGGTGCAGGCAGGAGGTGTGGTCTGGAGGTTGAGCTGCTGCCTTGCCTGAAAAGCTAAGCAGGATCAGCTGCTTGGATGGGAGACTGAAGAGACTGAGAGTCCCCTGGCGTATCTCTGCAGAGGAGTGGAGTGTAAAGGAGTCAGCCTGCAAAAAGCCTGTCAGCCTGTACACATCGAATATGGATAACATCCTTGAGAAGCTGGTCTGAACCTTGGATGCAGCTGCCTGCGAGAGCTTGGAAAGCGCAAGAGGAGGCAACCAGGATGACGACTATGAAGGAAAACACCTGGAGAAATGGAGGTTCTATGATTGTCTCATCATGGAATAATACTTGTAAAAATTCTCATTGAAAAATTGATTTATGTTCAACCTGCCTTTGTAAACCGCCTTGAGTCTATTGAGAAAGGCATTATATAAATAGCATAATAATAAATAAAATATGTACTTGATTTATGGAATTCATTGCCACAAGATGCAGTGATGGCCATTAGCCTAGAGGTTTTTTTTGCAAGGGATTAGATAATTCATGGAGAATAGATGTATCATCAATGGCCATTAACCATGATAGCTAAATGATCACTATATCTGTGAATACCACCAGGGTGGAGAGAATAGGCCATCATATTCTTGCGCTGCTAGTGAGCTTCCCAGACCCATCTGGTTGTGGTTAGGATCCTGTCCTAAGTGGGCCTTGGTGTGAACCAGTAAGCCAGTTCTTACATTCTTCATTTTTGCTTCCAGTATACCAAAACCCATTTTATAACATCATCGCTTCTGATAGTTGCTTCACTTCAACTTTTGGCAACTTTATGAGAAAGGACAGTGACATTTATAGAATACTCACTAAGCGTTGCCTCTAAGTGTGAATTCAGATAATTGAAGTTCATCTGAAGGTCCGCATTCTCCCATATGATTCTGCCCATCAATTATGATCTTCAGAGAATCTTCTCTAGATGCCTCTGCCTTCTGTTGTTGGGCAGATGGTCACTTGAGAGATGGCCTTTTCAGAAGTGGCACCCAAATTATTGGACTCTCTCTCCATTCAAGCCTGCTGGTGTCAACAATATTATCCTTTCCTATTATCCATTATCTATTATCCATTTTCTTCCATATTATCCATTTTCTATCCATTTTCTTCCATCCTCTGGAAGTCTTGGAGTGGAGATAAGCAGTGAGGTGGCCAAGTTTGCAGATGACATGAAACTTTTCCTGGTGGTGAAGACCAGCAGGGATTGTGAAGAGCTCCAGAAGGATCTCTCCAAACTGGGACAATGGGCAGCAAAATGGCAGATGCACTTCAATGTAAGTAAGTGTAAAGTGATGCACATTGGGGCAAGAAATTAAAACTTCACATATACGATAATGGGTTCTGAGCTGTCTGTGATGGATCAAGAGAGAGATCTTGGGGTGCTGGTGGACAGGTCGATGAAAGTGTCAACCCAGTGAGTGGCGGCTGTGAAGAAGGCCAATTCCATGCTCGGGATCATTAAAAATAGGATTGAGAATAAAATGGCCAATATCATTATGCCGTTGTACACATCGATGGTAAGACCACATCTGGAATATTGTGTCCAGTTCTGGTCACCACACCTCAAAAATGATATTGTTGAATTGGAAAAGGTGAAGAAAAGTGCGACCAAAATGATTAGTGAGCTAGGGTACCTCCCTTATGAGGAAAGGTTACGTTTGGGGCTCTTCAGTCAAGAAAAAAGGCGCTTGAGAGGGGACATGATTGAGACATATAAAAATATGCATGGGATGGAGAGAGTGGATAGGGAAATTCTTCTCCCTCTCACACAACACCAGAACCAGGGGACATGCACTAAAATTGAGTGGAGGGAGAGTTAGAACAGATAAAAGAAAATATTTCTTTACCCAGCGTGTAGTTCATCTGTGGAACTCCTTGCCACAGGATGTGGTGATGGCACCTGGCCTAGATGCCTTTAAAAGGGGTTTGGACAGATTCATGGAGGAAAAGTCCATCACAGGTTACAAGCCATAAGCAACGTCCTGGTTTTAGGATCAGGTTTTCTCTGTGCCAGGTGCTAGGGAGTGGCAACAGGATACAGGTATCTTGTTGTCTTGTGTGCTCCCTGAGGCACCTGGTGGGGCCACTATGAGATAGAGGAAGCTGGACTAGATGGGCCTTTGGCCTGATCCAGCGGGGCTCTTCGTATGTTCTTATCCTTCTAGGCACTAAGTTAAGCCTGTCTTGTTTTCATGGGCTTTTAATGAGATGTTTATGGCCTTGTATAGTGTTGTTTTCATTTGCTGTTTTTCTGTGATTCTCTTTTTATTTACTGGTTATGCTGTTTTATCTTGTTTGAACGGTATTTTACTATATGATTGTATTTAGTGTTGCCAGATGCTTCGAGGCTCTTTTATGTCAAAAGACTGGGTACAAATTTTGCAAATAAATAAATGGAGAAATACTACGACAAGATGAAAAATTCTCATAGTTCTCCTATTATCTATTCTTGTATATGTATTCCAGAAAACAAGAGATTAATAATGAATACATCTTTGAGCAACCTGAAGCTGCTGAAATTTGAACTAGCAACCATCTTTTCCATGGAAGTCCAGTGCTGATAACTGGGAAATGGAAAGTAGAGTATGAGCCTGAAGGCAGGATCTTGTTTATCTTTATTCAATGTGCAATGAGCAGCAAATGTAGTACAAATTATACTCCTTTATTTTAATCTTCTAATATTGTCAGAGGATAAAGTTTAAATGAATGGACTTGGTAGGGACAAAGATACTACCAGTAGGTAGGAGCTCTTGGATTGTGTAGTTACAAGAAACATTGTGAAGTACTTACAAAAAGGATACGAAAAAATCAATTTTGTCATAAGGAACATAACTGCAAGTAGTGATAGCGTAGGTGAGCTGAGCTCCCCCTGCTCAAAAGGACTGGCTCAGGCGATGTGGAACAATTTCAGGAAGTAGTTTTGCTTCACCTGAGCAAATCAAAATAAGTTCAGACCCTGCTGCACCCTAGAGCAGAAATGTGGCACAGTCTCACCCCACCTCCATGAGCCTATGAGCCCCCCCCTTAACATCCACAAGCTTCCTTCTCCCCTTCCTCCCACCCAACCACCAATGTTCTTCAATATACTCTTCATATTTGTGTTAAGAATTATAAGCACCCAACACTAGTATTTTTTGATACAGAAAACACGAATCTCTGAGACATCTCTGATTCCAAGCAACGAACCTCTGTGGTTAGGCAAAGCATGGTGGCAACTTGGGGACCTCCAGAAGATTTTGCATGTGCTTAATTTCCTCTCAGTTAGAAGTTCCTGTTAATGTTGGAGCCTCTCTAGCACTGAGGCTGCCGGCTCTACTCAGTTAGAAGCTGTAGCGTTTGGTTTAAACAAGACCTGTGCTTGCTTGGTGCCAGCAATATCATTTTAAATAAGGTAATGGCCGCTGGGGCCCCGCAAAGGATAGCGTTCACCCCCATCCACAGGTTCCCAGTATCCACGGGGGGCCCAGGAACCTATGCTCGGCTGATACTGGGGCCTTACCATATTTGCCTACGTGTTATTTCTGCAAGCTTCTCAGAAACATCTGGCTGGACATGATGGGAAAACAAGATGCTGAATTTGATGGTGTTCTGGCCTGTTCAAGCCAGGCTCTTCTTGTCTTCTTACTTACACCCTTGTTCAGTTAGGGTCAGGCTCATTTTCCCTTCCTGGCATTCAAGCTAGGGTGGAGATGATTCAACTACCTAGAAGCCTTTGGTCCTCTGGCCAGTGACTGGGGCAGATTTGACTGGTAATGCTGCAACGATCATGCATTGTCCCAGATCGGACAATACCAAGTTGCCTTCCTTTGCAAGGAAGCATGAGATGTAAGGTCTGAAGTAGGTAGTCCGAAATACATTTTATGACGTTTCAACACTCCAAATTCTACTCCAAATTCTTTTTTTCTTTTCAAGTAGTGGGGGAACTCATTTCCCAAGGAAACTATTAATTACATCAAGGAAACAGGGATTTTTTTTAATAACCAGGTGAAAAAGAGCTCCAGGACTCCCCCGCCGACCCCCACCCCACACACAGAGCCCCATAATAAGAGAAGGAAAGTGTCCCAGCATAGAGGTTTGCTGCCTGGAATCCTTTTCCTTCTGTTGCAATGGACTTTTCCCTCATCCTTTTTGTAAATACTTCACCATGTAGCTTGTAACAACACAACCCAAGTCGAGTTACAAGCAACATTTGTGCTGGCAGCATTCTTATTCCTACCGGATGTCCTTTCATTGAAATCTTGTTCCCCTACAATACATTAAAATTAAAATTAAAATAAAGTATCATCATTTAATATTTATAAAAGCACCTGTACTGTACTCGGTGCTCATTATACACTGAATCAAAATAAACAAGATCCTGCCTGCGGGCTCATAACCTAATAAGTATGCAAACTGCTGATTCAGCTAGGGCCAGATAAACAAGTAAGCAGCATAAGGACCACAGGATAAGGAATGGCTGCTGTATCCAGAGAATTGGGGAAAGTGCATCATGACTGCTGGGCAACTGGGAGGAATACGTTAACCAGTAACCAAACGATACTGCGGTATGAGGGCCACATTTCAAGACCAGTTTGAAAACCAGAATAGCTCAGGGGAAAGAGTAACAAGAGAGAAAACCTCAACGGGGGAACTGAGACGTTCTTTATTGGGCCCAATGTGATTCAAGTGAATTATTCTGAGATAATTAATATAAAATCCTGCTTTGCTTTGCAAGTGCCTCTGGGGAAGAGTATCTGCTCAAAACATACTGGGTTAGGACCAACACATTGAATAAATTCCATCTTCTTTGAAAAGACATGCATTTGAGTTTTTGCCTCTCTCTATACAGTCAGTCTTTAATATCCATCACTGGTGGACCCTTCCATACACAAGCGATGGCCCAATCCTAACCCCCCCCCCCCCCAGCATAACTAGTGTTGTGACAGTGGAGGCTGCTTCACAGCAGTCGCAAAGTCCCCTCCACTGGCACACGTTGGAGGCCCGCTGGAGGGGAGTCCAAAGTGGTCTCCTGCGCATCAGCAGATTCAAGAAGATCCGCCAGAACAAGTAAGCCCATGCAGGGGGTTGGAGGGAGGCAGGGAGGGTGTTGAATGGGGCAGGGTAGGCAGAACAGAGGCCAGCGGGTGGCGCATTGGGTTAAACTGCTGAACCATGAGCTGTCGATCGAAAGGTCAGCAGTTCGAATCCGCAACGGGGTGAGCTCTCGTTGCTTGGCCAGCTCCTGCCAACCTAGCAGTTCCAAAGCATGTTAATGCGAGTAGATAAATAGGTACCACTTGCGGCAAGGTAAACAGCGCTCCGTGTTCCAGCCGCATGCCACGCGCTGCGGCAAGGAGAGTCATGCCGGCCACATGACCACGGAGGCGTCTTCGGACAACGCTGGCTCTTCGGCTTTGAAATGGGGATGAGCACCACACCCTAGAGTCGGACACGACTGGACTTAATTGTCAGGGGTCACCTTTACCTTTACCTTAGGCAGAACAGGGCAGTGACGGGGGTGGGGAGGAGGGCAGATCAAGCCCGGGAGGGGGGCAGGATTGGCAGCGCATGTGGAACCACAAACTGTTCCCGGGCCTGATCCCCCTTCCCAGGTCAACACAGACTTGGACTAGCGATCAAGCTGGCGCAGGTCCGAGTTGACTCATAGAAGCTGCTGGGCCTTACCCCGGGGCAAGGGGACAAATGTTCCTTTACCCCGAGGAGACCTCCAGCAGCTGAAAATCCCCCTTGGGATACAGCGGTAGCTGTGACGGCGCCACTGCATTGCCATGTGGAGATTTAGGCAGGACTGGGCTGCCCGTTATACAAACCACTGCATCCGACACATCTGGCACTAAACTGTTATCTTTAATAAGTTCCAGTGGAACACATTTTTAATGTTGCATAAAACTATTTTTAGTGGTTTAAACATTGTGCTGGGAGATTGCAGGCTCTCTTGGGGTTCTGCGGCTTGACTAGGAAACGTGGCAGGGCACCACAAACACCTGCATCCATCTGACTCCTCCCAACCCATCCAAGAGGCTTTAAAAGCCTCCCTCTTGGCAGAGAGAGGGGAACAAATGGACCCAAAAGTTGCCTTTGCCTCCTCAGAAGAAGCACAATGCTGGATGAAGCTGGACAAGCTCCAACTGAGATGCTCCTTCTTTGGGCTAGATGGCTAAAGACGGCCATCACATGGGTGGTTCTGCAGTTCTCGCAAAGTTGGCAGCGCTGCCCTGCGGAGCACAGGGGACAACATACATAGACCTGTCAGGACAGCAAGGCCTACCAGGTGGGCCATACCAAAGAGGGTGAGGGACCTTAAAAGGCCATAGTTTAACCCCCCAGGGGAGAAGAGCTACATTACTGGGTCCTGACACCCTTCTGAGACCATCTAACACACCCTTAACCCCAGATCCAACTGCACATTTGATCCCGTCACTCTTACATCAATGTTTTCTCTTTCCAGTCCTTTCAGTCCCAATGTCCAGCTTGTAAACTCCTTGGGGCAGGGATCTGTTTTTTACTGTTACTAATAATCATCAGTTTTTGATGTCATATCAAGGAAATCATGAATTAGCCAAAACATTTCTTTTGATTTTACAAGTAAATCATCTCCACTCTGTGACTGACAGGAATGCCCCCCCCCCCCATCTGTGTAACTGTTTGACAGAACCCATCCAAAATTTTACTAAAACTTACTAGTAATTATTCTCTGTAAGCCAAGCAGATGCTGTCTTCCAGGGAAACATGAACGTTATGAAAAACCTGTCGACACACAGCACACCTCAGGGCTGAAAGAAGAAAACAATTGAAGAATTATTTGCTTTTTGACCAAGATTATTAGCAGAACGATAACCCTCTAAAAGTAAATTAAATTGAGGATATGGTTTCCTACAAAGCTAAAAGCGGGGGAAGGAGGGGAGAAAGAGACACTTTTATTGATGAAATGTAAATTTGTATTTGCAGCAAGTCACAGATAAAATGCTTTTAATAAACTTTTCTCCCCTAAGGGGAGGAAGAAAAGGGATTTGAGCAGTATGTGCTGAGCTGACAAAATGGGGGAGGGGAGCCCTGTTTGATAAACTGCTTCTGAGCAAGGACACAGAATTGCATGTCTGGCAAAAGGGAAGACTTTAAAAGAAAGATACGGCACTCTTGTGGCTTCAGTGGCACCTCTCATGAAGAATGGCAGCCATTTGTTACCAATGTCAGGGCAGATGCAATCCTCTGGATCTTATGTCTGCTCTGTGTATCCCAACCACACATTAATAGCCAGGCAAAAAATAAAATGGCCTTTAATGAGGTTTTATTAATGGCAATGCATGCCATGGCGATGAATGTATGGCAATCCAGTTGTCACAACCAGAGATTGTTTGACAAGGTTTGGCATATACTCTCAGGGGGGTGCAACAACTGTGAGGAACTGAGGGAAAAACGTTCCTGAGAAGCCAAACTAGACATGCTATGTCTGTGTTCTGTGACTGGAAATCACAATAAAGCAGCCATTGAGAGGGGATGTGTGATTTGAATCAGGGGCATTAACCCTTTCTTCTGCGTCATGGCCTCAATCCAAATTATCCTCCTTCCCAGCTACTATTAGCCACACAGGGAAAATATACAGGCACAATTTGTGCCCTTGAGTTTTCTCTTCTGCAGCTAACAGCAGTTTGGGAAGGGCAATTTCAGTCAGAGAATCGGCACAGGGGCAAAAGGCCTTGACGACGACGACTCACCTCTCCTCTCGGACTTGAAAAGCTGGAGCGCGGCGCCTGTCCGCAGCCCGCAGCCGCGCACCTCAGAGTAAGTGGCAGCTGGCTGGCGCTGAGCGCTTCGTGTTATGGGGAAAAAGTTTTAAAGGGCAGCAGCTCAGGCTGAAGCTTTTAAAACTTTAAAACTTTTCCCCCATAACGCGAGGCGCGAGTGTCGGCACCCCCAGAAGCAGCGTGCCCACTTGGCGCCTGGGGCCCAGAGCCACAGGGCCCCCCATCATACGACGCCACTGCTGAATCACCTACTCAGGGGGAGGATAGGATTGTACTGCCCATCTCCCAGTGATCTCTCTTAAGGCCTACTGGGAGTCCCTTTCTACAGCTTCAGATGATGATAAGTCAATTGTCTTGTATCATCATTTGCTGCAGCTCCAAAGGAGTTCCACCTAGCAGCCAGAGAAGAGGGTCTATTATGCTGACTTTACAATCAGAATCATACTTATTCTTACAATATACTGATCATAATAAAAACAGACTATTATTCTCTCCAACCCTCACACAAGCAGATGTGGTGTGTTCAGTAGCTAGAAGCCAATAGCTATCAAAAACCACAATGCTCATTTAAGCAAGTATCTTCTAGCGATCAGTGGAATTATACGTTTAATATCTTGTTTCTTGCTATGCTTTTTTTGGGGGGGGGAGGTTGTTTCATTTAAGAACTGATGTACCTGAGTACACAAGAGAACTTTATTTAGCTGGATGCCCCTGCAACCTATCTTCTGGCAAAGTATTCCAGTTATTAGTCTGCACTGGATGAAATGTCACATAATTTATTGTAACGAAGTGTAATAGGAATAATATGGCTTATCTCGTTGGACTTTAGAAGAGTTCACCATAACCCTTGCTTTGAAGCTAACATGTTGTACTTTGATGTTCAAACCCCAAAATAGTCCTAGTTATTTTTCTCAAACGTTTGTTTCACCTCTACACTGGTGAACAGCAGCATGGTATAATTAATCGCTGACAGAAAGGTAAAGAATGAAATATGATGTTTCATTATGAAAAAAAAGACTCTTGACACATTATTGTTTTTCAGCTTGGCCCACCCTAGTTGGGAAAAAATGAAATTTGACTTGTGAAGGGGAAAAAAAAGGCATAATTAAAAGCAATGGAAGTTGGTGCATCTATGGGGGAGGAAAACACCGTTGCAGTTTCTTGGAGAAAACTACTGGTGTTTCTTCTGAAAAGGGATGTTGAAATCCCTCAAAATAGTAAAGAATGAACTCAGCTTGGGACATAAGCTCTACAGTGAGTAACCAGAAGAAACCCCGATCTTCTTTGCTTGTGGTCCTTTTTTTGGATACAATCCTATTGGCATAGGGCGGCTGGGGACTTCAGACCCAGAGAAAATGATCACCATTGTTAGGCTTCTCTTTCTATATGAATTTGTCTAATCATCCCCTTTTAAAAACGTCTAAGGCTGCAATCGTATCCACACTCACTTGGGACTAAGTCCCATTGACTATAATGGGACTTCTGAGTAGATATGCATAGGATTGGGCTCTAAGACAGTGGCCATCACATTGAGACAGCAAATTCCATGCATTAATATGCATTGTCTGAAGGACTTTCTTCTGTCTCTCTGACTCTACAGCAAATTAATTTAATTGAGTGACCCCGAGCAGCTTGCCTAAGACTGACTACTGAACTGATTGGCTAGGGAGGAATTTGACCCCAAGACTCTTGGTTTAAGTTCAATACTTTAGCCTTGACACCAGAGTAACTCTTTCATTTGTGTCCACAAGCAACTAGCCCTCTGAGGCTGCAATCCTCTGCATACTTACCTGGGAGTAAGCCCCACTGACCACAATGGAACTTACTTCTCTGAGTAAGTAACTATGCATAGGATCGTGTTGTAAACTATCTAAACTTCTGATTACCGGTATTAGCTCAAAGTCTTCCAGACCCGTTCTGTCAGGCTGGCTGTGCAATGCTCAAATATTTCTAGGATACAAGGGCTTTTTTGTAAAAAGGTTTTTTCCTCTTCTGTGGGGTTAGCATCTTCATTCTAATCATGGTTTTCAGTTAATCAAGAAGAAAAGAAAAAGGGCTTTATGTGCAGTTTTATTTAACAAAAATGTGTTTTTTTTTTAAAAAAAAAGATGTATGGAATTTATGGTGAATAATTCATGCCCTTTAAGATCAGAAGTTTTTAGACATAAAAAGAAGATTCCACAGGGGTTTGCTGCACTGAAAACAAAAAGCCATTCCAGATAAATGCAGTTAAAGTAGGATAACTCTTGCATCCGCAGTACAGGAAGAGAATATTCTAAACAGGCTACCCTACGAAAGCTGGCACTTCTTTCCTCAGGATTAAATTATTCCATTTGGGCTTCATGAATACTGGTTAACATTGCTTTTTAATGCCTGTCACTTCTTCTCTAAAATATAAAGTAGAGCCCTCCCAGTGGCGTCGCTCTAGGTGGGATGGAATGCTAAGTTCCGCCCCGCTCTGAACCCTTGGTTACTCTCCCGCATGAGGCAAGAGAGTGCAGGAGACTCCCTGCGCGTTGCCTTCACTCCATTGAATGGCTCCGACGACGAGGGGGCGTGGCACCTCATGCGGGAGAGTAACCAAGGGTTCAGAGCAGGGTGGAACTTAGCATTCCATCCCATCTAGAGCGACGCCACTGGGAGGGCATCAAAAAAGACATAATGAAGGGGGAAAAGAGTATTTTCCCCAAAAGCTTCTATACGCCCCAAAAGTTCTCTCTGAGAGCGCAATCCTACCTAACTATCTGGCGGGCGGCCCAGGGCTGCCCGCCAGATCCTATCCCCATTCCAGGCCACTTTGCAGCGAGGTCTACTCAAGGGAAGGGGATGTTCGTCCCCTTCCCCCGGTGTAAAGGAGTGAGCCACCATCTTGGGTATGGCCATCCAGCCAACATCCCACAACCTCCCCCCAGAAACAGTTTCGCGACCCCCTTGGGGGTCCCGACCCCCAAGTTGGGACATACTGCCCTAGGCCAACCAAGCCAAGCAACTCCATACATCAATGATTTTCGCTCCTAAATCTTTGTGGATACTAAGGATGAGCTTCCAACATTTTACCTTTAAAGTGCCATCACCCTGGGATGAGATCTCTTGAATGCCTTTGCAAGAAAGTAGTGCATTTCCATTTCAGCTTTTCTATTTACCGTATTCAAAAACAATAGTTTTTTTTAAAAACTGTCTAAAACCAAAAGCCATTCCCAGAATTTCAGCAGCATCTTCTATGTGGCATCTTTACTGTTCTACCTACAGGCACAGAAAGTCAAACAGTGCATTATTAGCAGACCACCTTGCCTGCATCATGGACAACAAACAGCCTCAGAACATTAGCATGCTAGGTAGAAAAATGTGTGCATGTTGAACTGCCAGGCAAAAGGGGAGCATTTGGCCGTCTAAACAGAGCTCACAACGTTGGTCAGAAATCACTAACCTGGGGTAAGTATATCTTAGGAAAATAAGCCAGGACATCATTAACTTATCTCTAAACTTGACAGATCATTTCCCTAAGGAAGTTGAGTTTCAGTGCCTTGCCTTCCTTGTATGTTCATCACATCATTTGTAAATAAACATGATTGAGAAGAGTGGTTTTCATGGGGAAAGGTGGTGATTCAGAAGGAGGGCATCAGAGTTCTCCTCTGTGCATATGGTTGATTGGATGCATGGCATCTAAGATCCCAAATCATTTACAACCTAATCCTATGGCGTTCCGCCAGCACTACCTGCCTTACGGTAGTCATGAAACCACTTTTGGGAGTGCTGGAATGCTGGCGGGAAGGCCAGAGCCTTCCCCTGTGCATCTGGACAGCAGAGAGGACCTGCCAGCGGAGGGAAGGCAGCAGGGAAGGTGGGAAGGGGTGGGGGAGGCAGAACGAGGTGGCAGGGAAGGGTGGAACGGGGTGGTGACAGTGGCGGAGGAAGGGCAGATCAGGTCCGCGAAGGGGGCGGGTTCAGTGGCAGCAGTAGTTGCCCAATCCTAACCCCCTTTCCAGGTCTGATCCACCATCCCGGGTCAACGCGGACTTGCGCCAGTGATTTCACTGGCACAGGGCAGAGTAGACACACACCCCTACACTGTGCAGGCTTACCCCCAGGTAAGGGAACAAATGTTCCCTAATGCAGGCCAGAGGAGACCTCCGTGACTGCTCTCCCGCAGGATGCAGCAGTGGCCATTTTAGTGCCACTGCATCAGCGGGGGGGGGGGGGATGGAATGGATTGGGCTCTTAAGGTTTTAAAGGTAGGTATCAGTACCTTGAACTGGGCCCCAAAGCAAACAGGCAGCCAATGCAATTTAAGCAAATTTTCCTGTTTTGAACCCTCCCTGGAATGTTCCAGAAAGCCAATACTGGACCCTATACACAGATTCAGGATATTTCTTCTCACTCTGCCCCATTAAATCAGAAAAGGGCACATTTCAAATGTTGCATGTGAAAACATATACCTGGCCATGGGATACAAAATATAAGAAAGCAATGAAAACCACTTGTTTTACTTTCATCCACACACCATGTCTACATGATCAAACCTAGAAAAAGGCTGCAGTTAATCTGCAACTATGCTGCAAGGTTTATTATCCAGAATGGAAACATGGGACAGAATCATTCATGTGGCTCTTCTGGGCATTTCATACTCACCCTTGACAGATACCGGTGGAAATTCATAGGAATTTGATGAAATTTGAGTTGATTTTTGTACCAACATAATATTATAGAATCAAAGCAAACTGAATTGAGCACACTTCATAAATAGATTCATATGCATCGAAAAACTTCAAAGAAACTGAACAGAATGCAAGTCAGGAACATCAAACTACTGAATGAAAAGAGTTAGGAGTGTGTGTGTGTGTGGGGGGGGGGTTAACCAGAGACTAGAATATTAACATAAGAAAGTGATGTTTCTATTGTTACTTCCATATACCCTGTTTCCCTGAAAATAAGACCGAGTCTTATATTAATTTTGGCTCCAAAAAATGCAGTAGGTCTTATTTTCAGGGGATGTATTGTTTTTTTTAATGTATCGGTACAACAATTTACATTTATCCAAATGCAATCATGTCATCTTCTTCTGGAACATCGTCATAACTCTCCAAATCCCACATTCTGGCCTGAATTTCTTGCAACTCCATTGCCTGTAGAACCATTAGCCCAATCTCTCATGTCCAGCAATAGAGCAGGCGAGTATTGGCAGGCGATCTGCAAACTACCAGTAGGTCTTATTTTCGGGATAGGTCTTATTTTTGGGTAAACAGGCTTATTTTCAATGTGCTAATCCATTAGGTGCACATGTTGAAGGCCAACCTTCTGTGTCACTAGGTATGTGTTCCTCCACTTTTCCTATTTCCAGATACAAAATAATTTCATATTATTCCATGCATACATACACCACCTTGGGACTTGTGTTCATCACAAGTTGCATGAACCTATTCTGCACGCAATGTGGGAGGGCATGCATACTACCTCAAGGTTTGCCCCCATGCCTTACCACAGACATGTGGGAGCCACATGTAAGTGGCCAAAGTGAAAACTAAATAATATACTCCCTGCCTCTCTTGTAAAGTTTTATCTTGACCCCTGATTCATCACTGACCTGGTTCATCTCAGTGTTTTTGCTACTTTCTTTAGAACAGTTTGTGTCCCATTTGGAGACTTCTGCAAATGTTACATTTTTCCCCATTTCCCCTTATGTGCTCTGTTTTAATGAACCCGCCAGATAGGCTGCATTTCCCAGTAGGGTTCCCTGAATATTTTATGTCTCTGTTCATTTGGAGCATTTCTTTTTCACATGCAGATCTGGTTTGTCTTAAGCAGTGCGAGGTCAAATAGAGAGGAGATATATTTTTAGACATCATAGGCTACTCGGGGAGGCAGGGAGTACAAACATACAGCCTGATAGGTTATGTTTTTTACTTTGTTTCTCCCTCTCATGTTTTCCATTCACCTCCCAATCCTACATCTGTTTACTGAGAAGCAAGTCCAATTGAATTCAGTGAGATTTCCCCCCTAAATTAGAGAGCAAACGATTGCTGCCCCACAATCATGGAGTGAACTTGGGGAATTCTTTGCCTACTGCTCAATTAATCTTTCATAAAAGTCTCATCATTGTTACAAATAATAAGTGGCTGTAACAGGATCTTGGGGAGGGGGGGAGTTAGACCTTCTTTTTTCTTTCCTTGAGGAACTTGATAAGAACGAGGAGGCCAAATCATCACGGTTTACAAAATGCAGATGTCAATGTGTTGTTTGGCTCTGGTTCATTGCAGATTGAATTATTTATCTGTTTGGTTGGTTGTTTAATGCATTTATCAACCACCATTCAGCATATGTTCTCAGGGCAGTGTATAATTGAAAGAATAAAACAATACAATAAAATACAACCACCAAACCATAAAAGCGCAGAAAGGCACATATCCACAAACCATTCTTCTTTTTTAAACCCCTAGCTGGACAGGAGTAAAAACTAGGACCCATCATTAGCCAATACCTTTTCACATTTAACTATACTGCAAAAGCCAATGAGTTTTTCAGTTGTACAATGTGGTGGGTTTCTATGTTTTTAATTCTAATATGGTTTATGAATTGCCTTGAGCAAAAGAAAATGATTGAGAGAGGTGGGTTATGCATTTTAATGTATATAATAATAATGAAAAATAACCCCCCCAAAATCCTGGGAGACGCATGTTATAATGGACGCAAGCAGTGGTGGCAGTGGCAGGGGAGAGTGTGCCTGCTAACCTCGCTCTTGCTTCTTTAGTATGTTCACCCAAACTGCATGCACCTAGGTTCTGTATGTACAATCAGGGACCCTGCCTTTCCCAGTTTCTTGATTGCATAGTGTGAGGAGCCAACGGGCAGGGTCCCTTGCCCTCTAAGAAAGTGGTTGACTTATTTGGGGTGGCCCAACCTGGCCTTAGGTTTACTGGGGCCAGCCCCAATCCAATGGCCTCTGTCAACATGGTACAGGCCCATCTCAGGACAACCCCTTTGTTCCGCCCTGAGCCAGCAACCAGCTCAGACCTGATTCTGCCCTGATCAAGGCAGGGGAACCTGCTCAAAATGGGCCCATGGGTCGAAGCACCTGGGCATGCACCCTCCTAGGACTTTTACCAGGTGAACTAGAGCAAGCAGGTGGGGGCAGTAAGTGGTTCTGGCCACAAGAAGCAGGAAGGCCTATTGCCGGGTTGATGCAGGACACTGACGATTCGTCTAAAGGAGATAGCCAGGCACAGACCCCAGGAGAGGCATCATGGGGGAAAGGCCAACCTGGGAGACATATCCGCAGGAGGAGCCGGACAGACAGGCGTACTGTAAGGAGAAGAAACAAAAGAAATACTGTTGCAGCATACTGGGCAGGTTAGAGCAATCTTTTCCATCTTTGTTGGGAACCTTGGCCAGGTCCAATGAATACTGCTCACCCCTTTTATGCCAATAAAGGTATCTATCTATCTATCTATCTATCTATCTATCTATCTATCTATCGCTCACCCCTTTGATATAGAGCTCCCCCTGCAGGATGAACCCAGGCCTGTGGGGACCACAACACATGGAAAGAACATATACTGTACATTTAAAGTTGTATGTGCATAGGATCTTTTACAAGTTTGCTGAATGTGCTTGGGAGGTCAGCTTGTGGATAGCAGATACAATCCCAGTCTCCCCACTGTGCACGTTAATTGTACCATGGGATGAGAGCTACAGTTTTCATTAGAAGGAGCTATTGAACATGTGGTGCCAAAAGTATCATCACTGAATTGTAACATCAACATTCAATATTCATACACTTATGGGGAGGGGAAGTTACCACTAAACCTTTCATTGAGATGATGAAATTTGGTTCTTGCCACATAATAAGAGCCACCAAAATGTAAATTTTACCCGTGACTCTCAAAATCTGAAGATTAAAAAAAGGGCTTTTTTTCGCCTTTCACTCCTTTAAAACCTTGCTTTAAAACCTTGAAATTGAGTTTGCAATGTAGGAAATTTGAATTCAGAAGTTCGAAAGCTCAGTTTCAGTCTTTTCCATTTGTCACATGACACCCTCAACAAAAGGCACAATGCCTGTATGCTCTCTCCATAGTCTTGCTAAGGTCCTCCAGTGGGTAGTCTTTAAACCAGCATTGGGACTGGCAAAGCACGCTCCCTCTTAACCCTATCTGCTGAACCTGGGATGAAACAGCAGGAACCAATTTAGCCTATTACTACGGTGATCAGACACAAGGGAGGATGGGGAAATCCTGTACCATTCATTGCTATTTGTATAAAAGAGGAGATTTCAGCAGGTGCTGCTTCCCCCACTTGCCTCATCTGTACCATTGATCCAACTACTACATCAGGAGGACCCATAACTGGGCCTAACGTCAGGTGTACCTACCCTACAGAAAAGGTGCAGAAAAGAGCGACCAGATTGATTCGTGGGCTGGAGCACCTCCCTTATGAGGAAAGGCTACAGCGTCTGGGGCTTTTCAGTCTAGAAAAAAGGTGCCTGAGGAGGGGACATGATTGAGACGTATAAAATTATGCATGGGATGGAGAGAGTGGATAGAGGGAAATTCTTCTCCCTCTCGCACAACACCAGAACCAGGGGACATGCACTAAAATTGAGTGGAGGGAGAGTTAGAACAGACAAAAGAAAATATTTCTTTACCCAGCGTGTAGTTCATCTGTGGAACTCCTTGCCACAGGATGTGGTGATGGCACCTGGCCTAGATGCCTTTAAAAGGGGTTTGGACAGATTCATGGAGGAAAAGGCCATCACAGGTTACAAGCCATAAGCAATCTCCTGGTTTTAGAAGTACGGTTTTCTCTGTGCCAGGTGCAAGGGAGTGACAACGGGAAACAGGTTATCTTGTTGGCTGTGTGCTCCCTGAGGCATCTGGTGGGGCCACTGTGTGATACAGGAAGCTGGACTAGATGGGCCTTTGGCCTGATCCAGCAGGGCTCCTCTTATGTTCTTATGTACCCCTGACACCATAGCATTTGTGCCTTGCTTCTGCCTGATTGCCCTGCGGCTCCTGATCCTGTTTCATCTCTATCCAGGTCCTGGCTTCAGCCTACAGCTCATGGTTGCCTACCACACACCTGCTCTTGCCAAGACTTTCTCCATGACCTGCCAGATGTACCTACACACCAACAAACCTCTTGCAGCGGGGGGGGGGGGGAAATCACATAGCAGCTCTAACTATGGACTTCAATTAATTCCCATTACGCCAACGTTCAGGTTTTCCCCCTTCAGCCTTCATCAGCAGCATCTTTCCATACTTGTCAAATAATTAGGCCATTTTTACTGTCTTCTATCAATATTAATAACCTTCAGTAATTGCACAATGCTTTCATATTTTCCTTCTTTTTCATCAGTCCACTACAGGGATTAGTTCCTTATTAGCATCTTTTTGGGAAGAGTTTAACAAATGTTAATTTGTCATTTTTACCTCTCTATTTATTTCATTAAGTGTCAGAATAAAATGCATTTCCCGGAAGGCTGCTCTTTGCCTTTCATGTCTCCATCAATGCTGAGATTTTCCTAGCTTTCATGCCGAGCTGGTTTTCCCCAAGCAGCATGGGGTCAAGAAATTAGGAGACATAGAGGAGGCTTGTGCGTTGCAGGGTACATTGAAAGTTACACTGCAAGAAAGAAAGAAAAAAGACAGGAATCCTGCCTGGGGCTTGCTTCTGAGTAGACATGCCTAGGATTGTTCTCTAAAGGTTTAACAAGCTACACCTGCCCACATTCCTTCTAGCACTCTGTCCTGGTATGGATCTGGAAAACCTGATGATGGCCAATAACTTAGATGGCTTTGAAAGGGGATGAGACAAATTCATTGAGAAGTCTACCAATATCTAATACAGCCCAGACCATCGCAGCAATGCAGCGGCAGCAGCGTGGTGCCCTGCTACATCCCATGGGGGAGTTACAACCTCCAGAGGCCTCCTTGGGGCTAGCAAACAATAAGTTGGCTTGCAGGATGAGAGTGACAGGCAGCCCAATCCTGACTGACTATCCGGCGGGCGGCCCAGGGCCGCCCACTGGATCGTATTCTCGTTCCGGGCTGATTGAGATCGGCCCAGACAGTGGCGTCGCTACTGAGTGGCAGGGGGTGGGACGCCAGGGGTGATGCACTGGGAGGGGGTGATACACTAGGAGGGTGACATGCCGGGACTCCCAGCGTGTCACCCCCTCCCAGCGCGTCACCCCTGGGAGAGAGTGATGCGCCAGCAGGCTGAGCCACGTCTTCCTTGGCGGCTCAGCCGCTTCTAAGTAGGCCAGGCAAGGCTTCAAGCAGCATGCGCACAACGCCACTTGCCCTCAGAAGGGCTGAACAAAGACCCAATCGGGTCCCAAACTGTATTTGTACACAGTGCTGAATACATGATGCAAGGACCAAGCATAAGGAGGACCAGTTTGAACTTTCAATAAGCCTCCTAGCAAGAAAATAGCACTATCACCCACTGCCACAGAGAGTGTGTGGCACAGTCACTTCATGCTCCTTGATCTACCATTTATGCAAGTACTACATACAAAAAAAGCAGTGGATTGGGGGGGGGGAGAGACAGATCTTTTACATTACGTTGCCTTTGCTGTTATAGTGTGTGCCCTCCCTGGCCTCTTTTGGGAAAAGTGGGAGGTTCTCTTCCTACTCTGCTGTTCTGTTTCCTTGCTTCAGCATCAGATGCTGTGGTGAAAAGCACACCCATCTGTCTAACTACCCCATGCATGCAATGCTTCAGAATGCAGTACACAAGGGGTTTTGCTTGTTCTTGCACTCCATCTATATATCCAATGTATATATAACAAAGAAGCTTTGCTCATGCATTCCCAAAAGGCAGCATTCAGGGGTGCATTATCCATAAGGCTGACTAGGCTTCAGCCCGTCGCCTGTCAATGCCCGGAAAGCTGTAGTGGGGTGAATGATTGAAGTGCTGGAGGGGCCCCGAAATACCTGAATGCCTAGGAGCCCGCCCATGGGTTAATACACCCCTGGCAGCGCTTTTAAAGGACTCCTCTTGTCCACGGGGGGGGGGGGGGAATGGTTGGTTTGGTTGTTTCCCTTGTATTCCTCTATTCTAGGTTTGATATTGTTATGGAAAGTGTGCTTTGTACAAATTAAGAAAATGAGACATGCTGGAACAGATGCAGAGGGCATCTAGTCCAGCATCCAGTTTCCCTTATTGCCCACAAGCAGAAACCAAGAAGCAGGACATGAAGACAATTGCCTGTCCTAATTGTTCACCACCATCACCTAGCAATTGGCATTCAGTGGCATGCTGCCTCTAAACATGGAGGCTAATAGCCCCAAATGGACCTCTCCTCCTCCATGAATCTCCTTTTAATGCCATCAAAGCCAGTGACCATCACCACATCTTGCAGCAACAAATTTCAAAACAGGCAACCCAATCCTGCGTAAGGATCAGCAGCCAGCCCATAGGGCCAGCCGTAGAATCCTCAGCCCTTCCCGGGCCATTCAACATGGGATATATCCCCGCCCCCTCCTGGCCCGGCTAGCCCAATGGCTGCCCTCGCCCCCGCCCCTGCACTAGCCAGTGCAAATTCTACCTGCTCCGGAGGCTGCAGGGGTGTCCGGGATGTGGTGTATGGGCTGCCAAAAACGTGCTTTACAGCGTATTTACGGCACCCTCCGCCTGTGGAGCACGTGCTTGGCAGGTGGAGTGTTACGCAGGATCGTGCTGTAAGTTACACATTCTGAAGAAGTATTTTCATTGGTCTGTCCTGAACCTACTGCCCATCAGTTTCATTGCGATGCCCTGTGTCCTACTATTATGAGAGAAGAAGAAAAACGTCTCTCTGTCCACGTCATCCACCTGTGCATAATTTTTATTATTATCCCCCCCTTGAGTTATCTAACTGACTTGATTAGAAAAGCCATGGAATTTCAACTGGCCCCTGCCAGACTAAAAGATCGGAGTAAACAATCTCAATGGTCCTTAATGACCTTCATGTCAACCTTGTGAATTCTTTGCTGATTTAGTGTCTGTGGTTTTCAATTGCATCATGCCTACAGAGCTACTCATTCTCTTTCCCCAACCAGTGTTTCTTTTAAATACCGTCAGACATCAAGTCACAACTGTAGAGCAATTTTTAGCACCTAAGCAACACTGAAAGTACATTCATTGAGATAATATATGTTTGTCTGGTGCCAATTAGTCCACTTTCAGGTCAGAAGGAGAGACAGGGAGACTAGTGCGTGCCTGCCTGTTTGTCCTTCTGAAATTCTTGGCAACATCTGAAATGAAAAGCAAGCAGCATTATCTCAATATATATGGGGCAACTTTCAGCACACATGGTTTGGAAACACTGAATGCACAACAGAGAATTTTCTTCAGAAGATGTTTTCTTCAACCTGGTTCACACAACCAGCAGATGATGTGGTAAATCTGCTCCTGGTCTAGACTACTTCAGACTGCATGTGTGAGCCCCATGTAGTAGTGGAATGTTCTTCCACAAAAACACCCAAAATATCCCTACACATAGAAAACTAGAAAGGGAGAAGCATTCTAGACTAGATTTCTCCCTGTTTTGCTAGGTGCAGGGATTTTTTTTTTTTTAAGTGGAGGAGCATTCAGTCAAATGAGCTCCTATCTGAAGTTTGAAGTGGTACAGCTGAGAAACTGGTTCACCATTTCATGCTGGTTGTGAAAACTAGCCCTTAGTCAGTTTGATATAATGAGTATACTTGGACCTGGGTTCACATTTGCTTAGCATAGACACAAGGGCAGCGAAATCCACCGTAGCTTTAGAATGGCGGAGCGCGCGCTCTGCCATTCTAAACTGTTGCAAACATGTCGTAAGGCACATTTGCGCCTACTTTGGAGTAAGGGAGGCCGGCACAGGGCCGGCCTCCCTCAATCCGCCACCAGGATGACCATGCGGACTCCGGAGGCAGGTAAGGCTCCCGCATGGGCAGTCTGGGCGGCGAGGGAGGGGGGACATTGGTCAAGCCATCTCGGGAGGGGGAGGGGATGGCGTCCGCCATATCGTCGCCGGGCTACCGCGGCCGTTACATGGCCTCCTCCTACTTCCGCCAGCTATTTAGTTGGCGGAAATCTGAGGAGGCCTATTGGGCCTGCCCCGGTTTACACCTGGGGAAGGGGACAGATGTCCCATTCCCCAAGTAGACCTCCTGGCTGCAGCAGCATGGCCCAGAGCGGGGATAGGATCCAGCGGGCAACCCTGGGCCGCCCGCTGGATCTTTAGTCAGGATTTCGCCCTGAGTGACCTTGGGAAACTCCTTGTTTCAGTTTTCCAACTGTAAAATGGGGATGTTATATGTAAATAAAAATATTGCCCTGGCCTCTGTGATACATGTCTTGGTAATCTTCAAGCTGGACTACTGTAATGTGTCCTACGTAGAATTAACCAATTAAATTAATCTGAAATATATTTGAACACTTCAATGGTTTGAAAATGCAGCAGCCAGGTTGTTAGATGGAGTGAGCATATAACATGGTACTAAGAGGGTACTAGATCCCAAATAGTTTCAAAGTGCAGATTTTAACCTTTAGAACCCTAAACCAGGAGTAGATTGGGGACTGCTGGTAGATACCTGGGTGGTATGTAATAAATCAGCAAGGCTTTCTCACACCTTACTTAACAACTAAAATATTTGTTAAGTATTTGTTTTTCTAATGGCCCAATCCTAAAGGGGCCAGCCGTTGTTGGAACACCTCTTCCGCTGGCGCTGACTGCTGTAGTTATGCAAGGCGCTTTGGCGGCACACTCAGTAGCACATTGCTGGGACACTGGCAGGGAGGCCGTGGGCGGAGCCTGCCTGTGCCAGCAGATCTGGAGCTGCCTGCAGCCCAAGGAGGTAAGGTGGTGGGGGAGGCAGAAGGGAGTGGTGGGAGGGAGGGACGGGGGAAGGGAAGGGCAAAACGAGGTGGTGATGGGGGTGGAGGAGGGCGGGTCTGGGAAGGGGGTTGGTTTGGCATCAGCAGCAGCCACCAAATACTAAACCCCTTCCCAGACCCAATCCCATGGGGGTGGTCTACGCAGACCTGCACCAACTATTTCGCTAGTGCAGATCCGAATGGACCCCCCATGCCACAGAGGCTTACCCCTGGGTAAAGGAATGATTGTTCCCTTACCCAGAGGAGACCTCCACAACTGGCCTCCCCCCGCAGGATGCAACAGAAGCTATTTTGATGTCGCTGCATTGGCGGGGAGGGGGGAGAATAGGATTCGGCTCTAAGTTTGGCTGCTGAAAGAAAGGAAGTTTGAAGAAAACCAGGAGTGGGTTTTTGTGCAAAAGAGCTGTGAGCAATGTTCTGGTATTTAAAACAAATCCTTGGGGCTGAGTACTCATTCAGAGACATCCTGTTCCTTAATTCTAAGTGTATTTTTGCCCTCCGGAGCTGTTATTTTGCTTATGGCTCTGCTTGAGATTCTGGTGAAAAACAAAGTACGGTAGATCCCAGAAACCTGAAATCTGCCCATCTCCATCCTAAACAGCCTGTGTCAGGATTTCTTGGGAAGGGTCTGTCCCCATAAGAGGCCTTCACTAAGATCATCAGGTGGGGTTCTGCTCTGAATGTTTTCTCTGTCTTTCTCAGATTGCCAGGGGTGACAGGCAGGGTCTACTGCGTGTTGGTTCGCCGCACTGAATGGCTCCGACGTGAGGGGGCGGGGCTGCCTCATACTGAGGAGTAAACAGAGGTTTTTTGTTGTTGTTGTTCAGTCGTTAAGTCGTGTCCGACCCTTCGTGATCCCATGAACCATATCCCGCCAGGCCTTCCTGTCCTCCACTATCTTCCTGAGTTCGCTCATTTTCATGTTCGTTGCATCAGTGATGCTGTCTAACCATCTCATTCTTTGCCTTCCCTTTCTCCTTTTGCCTTCAATCTTTCCCAGCATCAGAATCTTCTCCAGAGAGTCCTCTCTTCGCATTAGGTGGCCAAAATAGTTGAGTTTCAGCCTCAGTACCTGTCCTTCCAGGGAACAGTCAGGGTTGATTTCATTTAGGATTGACTGATTTGATCTCCTAGCAGTCCAAGGGACTCTCAGGAGTCTTCTCCAGCACCACAGTTCAAAATAGCACAGTGCAAAACTTACTGTTCCGCCCCACCTTGAGCAACGCCAGTGGTTGTTTCCACCACTGAGAAGACCAGCAGCGTCACTGCAGGGGGGGCGGAGCTCCGAGTTCCGCCGGGCTCTGAGCCTCCGTTACACAACGGGATAAAGCAGCCCCGCCCCCTCGCCTTTGGAGCCATTCCGGCCGACAAAAGCATGTGCTTTCGTCGGTCGGAATGGCTCCAAAGGCGAGGGGGCGGGGCCGCTTTCTCCCGTCGTGTAACGGAGGCTCAGAGCCCGGTGAAACTTGGAGCTCCGCCCCCCCTGCAGTGACGCTGCTGGAGAAGACCCTCTCCTGCATGGTGCCCACCCATCCCACCTCTGCAGGGGTCAGGGCACGGAGCAGGACCTTCCCTGACCTTCACAGCATCAGACAAGAAAAGCAGGCAAGAGGTCAAACTGATAAAGCAGGCCAGTCCCAAACATCTTGCCCTGTGGATCACCTGAAGGCGTAAGTCTGCTCAGCGTGGGGGTGGGACAAGGCCAGGGAACCCCTCCCCCATGTATGCCACCTCAACTTCCATGATGAAATGGTGAGCAATGAATTATTTTAGCAAAATAAATAGAGAAAGCAAGCAGAGATTCAAAGTCAAATTCAAGAAAGCAGAGAAGAGTTAGCAAGCGATGACAAGAGTGTTGAGATCTGTCAGCATGGAATATCCACAGCCAGTTCTCGGTGAAACTGGAAGTAGAGAAAAGATCATCTCCCAACCCCACGTCTCACTAAACAAATTAAGGACTGCATATCTGTGTGGTCTTCTAGCGCACAGTAGGGAACATCACTGCTGCACCTTCTCTGAGACCTGGATCAAGCCCAGGCCATGTCAAGGTCCTTCCTGAGTGATGATGATGAATCCACATGATTCACCACTGCCCTTTAAGGCGGGGTTTCAGTGGAGGGAGGGACTGTGAGATGTGCAGCCCCAAGGAGTAGGAGCTTTGCTTTCAATGACTGAGGGAGAGGGCAATGTAGAGGCAAGCATGCTTCTGTTTGGCCTCCGCCTGCTGCTTCTCTTGGGGGCCTGCTCAGGATGCCAACAACACCCCATCTGCTGGTGCACGGAGAGGGCAGTATTCACCTGCCAGGAGAGCAAGGTGACCTACGTGCCACAGGACATCCCCAGAAACTCCACCGAACTGTGAGTAAGGAAAGCAAAGCCGGCAAAAACTCTGGCAGAGGAATATAGCAGCAGCTGTTGGGCTTGTTGTTTGGGATCAGCTCCTCCTTTGGCAAGTCTGGCCGACCGCTTTCCAGGACACTCCAAGGGTTTGTGGTCTGGTCCAGGGCTGCCTGTGACTCTAGAACCATTCATCCCTTCCCTAGGGCATTTTACAATCTGTGAGGAAAGTGAAGTTACATGGAAAAAAATAAGTTTCCCTTGACAGTGGGTGTTTCCAAGGTAATTTATAATGTTAAACACCTGGCATTTTCACCTAAAAACTCTTGCTTTAAATGCCACTGGACCTGAACAGTATCAGCTTGTCTGTTTAAAGAATAGTACACTTGTCTGCAGTGAAAGAAAGCTGGCAACATGTTTAGCTGGAGACTACTAGTTTCAACGCAGAGAGAAAATGTTTTCTTTTTCTGTGCAAGGAGCTGGTTGTTTGCATGTATTATCACACAGCGCTTTGTGGAATTTCTCCCAACAGAAAAAAAACCCTCGGCAAACTACAGTTTTAAAAAAAAAAATACAGTCTTTATGGAGTAAATCAGTATGGGAACAGCTAATGAGAATAAATACCAAAAGCACACTGTGTTGGATTTCTCAACCACAAGACATTTCTTGAAGTTCCCATTTATTTCTCACAGACTGACAGAGCCAATGTTCTTTATCAGATGTTTTGCAGTTCTGTAACGCAAAGGCTACCATCAATATTTAACTGTGAACTCACTGAAATAAGATGGTTGGGGGGTGTTGTGGCTCTTTTCCCTTAAAAACAAATGGCAATTGCTCAGAAGTACAGCAGATGTGGTGGATTAATTAATTTAAATTAAATTATTAATTTAATTTGATGACTTGGCATCTCCAAGTAAAGTTGGGAACATCTCCTGTCTGAAACCCCGGGGAGCTGTTGCTTGCCAGTGTGTAACCATTGAGATTGAATGCACCAGTGACCTGATACACCAAAGACCTGACTCAGCAGAAGGCAGTTTCACATGTTCCAGTTGCAACTTATCACTCTGCCTACCAACGACATGTAGCAAGAGTGTAAGTCCCGGCAACTGGCATCATATCCACAATGGGTGCCCAAGGTCCTGATACCATCTAATCCTCTCAATAGACCGCACCATTGCGGAGGAATGCCAAGTTCTCTGTCCCATACCACATTAATGTCATGGCAATGAGTTGGTTATCTGGGTCATAACAAGAATAGGAAAGCAAAGAGAATGTTCTCCAGCAAACCTGGATGCACTTCTGTACAACAAAGCTACAATGTATAGAGTTTATACAAAAAAAAGATGTTTTAAAAGAGAGAAATAACAAAACTCAACTGTCACTGATCAGATGTAATCTGACAAAATTGCATCTTTCCATGTAGGTACGAGTGGACACAAACAATAGATTATTTTCAGAGAGCTGAAAGTGGTATGAAGAAAGATGAGGCATCCTTTCCTGGGGCATACACATTCATTTCTTTTGTCCCACTGTCACCTCCAATCAAATGCGTTTTGTAGGGTTTTGAAGCACTGCAAAAAAATTGTGAAACCCGTGAATAGAGGCAGTACCAAGATGAGTATGCAGACAAGCAATGGTTCTTTTATCATACCACTGTCAGCCTGCAGCAATCCATTAACTCTCTCCAGTCTGCATCCTTAAGCCCTTCTGAGTCTAGGGTAAAAAAAAAAAATCACTTTTGCAGGTCAAACTGTCCAGAAATCTTGTATGTCAATTTTTGGGTGGCGGGCAAGTTCATGAATTGAAAATAAAATAAAAGAAAAACAGGAGTTCAAAACTCCAGCTTCTGGATTTCAGCCTATACTGAATTATGCCCACCACAGAATGAAGGCATTGGGTCAGTACATTAAGGTACTTATCTGGCTTTGCAAAATTACTACTGCATGTTCCATAAGTGTGTACGTCCCGTTCCTCCTCCTAGCAAACTCTAGAACATTATTTAATTGCATGGTGGTGTGTGTGTGTGTGTGTGTGTCTGAACCATCTCTGTACACATGATTTAAATAGTGGCTTATATTAATATTTTAAATTTGTGTAGAGGGGCAGTTTTGATGAATCAAACTAGGGTTGCCAACCCTTCAGGACCCTCCTGGACCCTCCAGGAATTAGCATTACGGTAATTTCCAGGTGACTACAGAAAGCAGTCCTGGAAATTTTAACAGAGCCTCCAGAAATGTCCAACGTTTAATCAGGCTGGAAAATAAATCTCCAGAAATAGCGTCAGTTGGCAGCCCACCACACACATTTTCACAATTAAGCAACTGCTTTGGAGGATCATGATGCATACACACAATACACACAGTCCTAATTGCGTGAAGATAGAGCTGGTCAGATGACTGTCATCCGAACCAGCTTCTAAAATGTCAGAATACCAGATAACTTTTCTATACAATATGAAATGGTACAGCCCAAGTTTAATATCACTGAGAGAACTAGACCTGGGGTTCTCAACCAGTGGTATCAGTACCACCAGTGGTACTTCGGCCGACTGCTGGTGGTACTCGGACTGCCGGACCACTGGAACCCTGCTCCGATGTGGCATTTTCAGTGGCACGTTTTCACTCCCAACAGGCTCCAGCCTTTGGCTGAGCCTCTCAGGAACGCTGAGAAGGACCCTCCTACCTGCCCAGAGCCTTCTACCTGTGTTTTCTGGCCTCTGAAAACCTGATAATCCAGAAGTAACTGGTGATGATGTCATTGCCAGTCATTTCCAGTGGTACGCAGCAGAAGAGTGGTGCTGGAGGTGGTACTCGGCCGGGAAGGGGTTGAGAACCCCTGAACTAGACCAAAGTTACCTCAGCAAAGTTATATTCCCTGGCCTACCAGCTGGGGAAAGCTTCCTGGACATGAGCAGCCACACTCACCTCTCCTTCCCATCTCAAATTTTACAACATCCACGTGAATGTCACCAAAAGGTTCTTCTTTTGGTACTACAGTGGAAGCCACTATGGCTCAATGTTTCTTGCTATTTGTGTCTATAGCACTAGTAGGGTATACAGTGCTAGAGGCATTTAGGGGTTATCTCTTTTGTTGGCCCTCATGTGGAAGCGATTCTTCTTTCATTCCATATGAAGGTG
The DNA here is from genome assembly GCA_026170595.1 of Plestiodon gilberti rubricaudatus. NCBI lineage: Eukaryota > Metazoa > Chordata > Lepidosauria > Squamata > Scincidae > Plestiodon > Plestiodon gilberti. The sequence continues at coordinate 13,281,015 of JANXHW010000001.1, forward strand.
GTAATATTCAAACTTTTGAACTCCTTAATTACAGTATTTTTATATAAGGATCATACCACCACTTGTAGTTTTCTTTTTTGCTGTGTTTTACTTCAAAGCTGTTACGCATTCTTTTGTTAGAACCCGTGTTTCTTTTTCTAGCTTCCATTTATCTATAGTTCTATAATTACCGTATTTATTGGCGTATAAGACGCACTTTTTTGTCTACATTTGTGACCCAAAATAGTAGGGTGCGTTTTATACGCCAATACTAAAAAATCCCTTTTCCCCTCCCTTGCCCGTTTTAAAGCATTTTCAGGCTTACTGCGTTTTTCCGGAGCCGGAGAGCTCCCTTGTGCTTTCTTCCTTAACTAATCTATACGATCTACAGCTGTTTGTCGGGTTTAATTTATGCACGTGCATGAGTTGAGCTTCTCAGCAGCCAGCAGAGGGCGCTGTGCTCAGTTCAGTTCAGCTGAGCTGCCGAGGGCCTGCTCTTGAATGCAGCATGGGTAAGCTTCTGAACTGGGCCTAGTTGGGAGGCTTTGGAAACTGCATAGGTGGGGTGGGGGAAAAGAGTTGAGTCTGGGGTTTTTGTATTTGGGAGAGTTGAGTCTGGGGGTGGTAAGGTGGTAAGAGTTGAGTCTGGGTTTTTTTTTGTACTTTTATGTTTTTTACTGTGGAAACTGCAGGGGTGGGGTGGGGTGGGGGGAAAAGAGTTGAGTCTGGGGGTTTTGTATTTGGGATTTATGTTTACTTTGGAAACTGTGCATGGGTGGGTTGGGGGAAAAAGAGTTGAGTCTGGGTTTTTTTCTGTATTTGGGATTTATGTCCTGGTGCATTTTGTTCATGTGTCTTATCGCTGTGTGTTTTAAAAGAGATCCTGGTATTTTTGTGCAATTTATGTAAATTAGCTAATTAAGCAGCCAAGCAGTAAGTGGCCAAGTGGCCCAAAAATGCTTTAAATCTTTTTTTCTTGAAACCCAGGGCCAAAAGGAAGGTGCGTCTTATACGCCGGTGCGTTTTATACGCCGATAAATACGGTATAATATGTCATTTGAGCATTTGTACACTCAAACTTTGACTGTGTATTAAATATCACTCTTCCTGTTCCTGATTGTAAACCTCATGGATAGCATAGATTTATTGTTTTCTTCCCCTTCTCTTTGGAGCTAGAGGGATACATGAAACCCTTCTGAAAAATGGCTGTAGCCTTCTTGAAACTTTTTCCCTCACACAAATTTACCTCAAACATTGAGAAAAAAATATTACAACGTAGAAATGGGCAGCCCCTCACCCACCCTTGACCAAATTTCACTGGTACTTCTAGACAGGCTCTTGGCCTTCTTCTGAAACCCTGGCTTAAACATTTCACCTGAAGAAAAACCCCTAAATTTGCTCTGAATTTCTCTTTAGACTAAATTTTGGTTCTGTTTATAACATTTGTTCTCCTCATCCGTTGTTCTCATCTGTTCCTATGTGAAACTAATCACTCAACAATCCCAAATTGGAACAAAGGCAGATGGGAAAGAGAGAGAAAGAGAGGCCATTAATGAATCCTGAATAGGTGGGTACCTTATGCGCAAACATATTGAGCCAAAACACTTTTATTGAGTGTTTATAATCACTAGTTGAATGCCTTCTTCTGAAATATTGGGAGCACTTTGAAAAGCACCCATGATCCTCTAAGAGGGGGCATTTGTCACCCTGCTCCTGGCACCAAATTATCTTGCCCATACACAGTTCCTTCCAAAATGCACTTAGGTTTCACACACATACGTATTCTGTGTAGGCTTACCAGATTTCTCCGGCTGTAAACCGGGACACCCCACCACAATTAATTAATTAATTGTAAACCGGGACACTCCACCACAATTAATTAATTAATTAAAAGAACGTTAAAAATCAAAACTTTGGGGGTGGTTGCCTCATGTGCCCTCATGAGATTTGGGTGCCGCCATCTTGGATCTCACGAGATTTTGTGAGATCCAAGATGGCCGACAGGAAAAAAGGTGAGTTTTTACACACTTTAAAAGTGACGGAGGCTTCCACCGGGCCCTGGACCAATCCGGAGCCCTGGACTGGAGTCCAGGGTTTCCGGGATGGATGGTAAGCCTAACTCTGTGGCCAGAACAGAATAGTTTTAGATGGCTTTAAAAGGAGATTAGACAAATTAATTAGGGGACAAGTCTATCAGCAGCTACTAGTCATGATGATGGCAAGATACTATCTCCAAGTTCAGAGACAATATACTTTTGACTACCAGTTTCTCAGAAGGAAAATATTTTTTTTTTCTATTTGCCTACATGTCCCACTTCTGGGGTTTCTCAGATGCACTTTTGAAAACAGGATGGTGGACTAGATGGGCCTTTGTCTGATCCAGCAGAACCATTCTTATGTAATTCTCCTTTCTGCTTGGGCATTATTAATTAGAATGTTTAAGACCAAAGAAAGTAAGTCAGACATCCAACACACCACTGACTCCTCTTAAAACCTTTACTATTAAATAAGGTTTCAAGCAGTAAAGATTTCTGTTGTGGAATGATAGTGGTGATGGTGAAGATATAAATAAATCAAACCCATCAGCACAGAGTCTTTGGGCAAAGAGAGACCACCATGAAAAGGGAAGATAGGTTTTCAATAACTGTGGAATATGCCAAAGAGGAAACAGTTGCAGCTTGGATGGTCTATATCAGTGGTTGTCAAAGTTCTCCCCGCAAGGTGGGATGAACTTGAAGTCTTTGCGGGGGCGAGAATAAAGGTGCTTGTTTTACTTACCGGGGGTCCTGGAGCTCTCCGGAGGGTTTGGGGAGGCCCACGTTCCCCTCTGTGGGCCTCGCCGAGCTCTAGATGGCCGCGGAACAGCAATTATGACCACTTCTGATTTGGTCGTAAGCGCCATTCCGCAGCGATCTAAAGCTCGGGGAGGCCCATAGAGGGGAGCACGGGCCTCCCCGAACTCTCCGGAGGGACTAAAGGACTTCCAGTAAGTAAAATGCTATGGCCATTCATGGAATTACAGTCAGTTCTCTTCGCTTATCTGCAAGGGGCAAAATTGCCACTTACCTCTCTGTATCCACAGTCTGCTCTAGCTATCTGCAATCTCATTGGGGCCACTGTTCTCACAGGTGTGTACTTAGCTTTTTTTTCACAGGTCCCCACATTGAATTTCCCTGCCTTGCTGCATTTACTGTAAAAGGTACCATAATCTCTCTCTTCTCAAGTTGCTGTGTGTGTTTTCTGTTGAATGCCATTTGCAACACAATGGGAACTGTTTGTGCTCTCTCTGGGCTTCCAGGATACTGTACAATACCTTTTATATTTGCATAATGTTGTTAGGAAGGAATAATAATTTATTTGCTAGGGTTAGGTATTGTTCCATAACGAAGAGCCAATGTGGTATACTGCAGAGGTTCCCAACCTGTGGTACGTGAACCACTGGTGGTATGCAGACCACAGGCTGGTGGTTCACAGCCCCGAGTCTTCGGCTTCTCCTCCCCGCGATTGGGGAAAACAAGCCAAAGACGTGGCTGCCCCAGACTGCCCCTCCCCCAGAAGAAAGTGCTGATGATGGGGTATAGGGGGGTTATAGAAACACCACTGCATGACTTTATGTTCTTATGAATTTCACAAGCAATCAAAGTCGTAGGAGAATGTCAGTGCTTCCTGGCTAATAACTATTGAGTCAAGATGAAGCGAAGCCTTCAAAAGAAGCTTGAGGAGCATATGACCTTTCGTGACCTCTGATACTGATTGCCCAGTTTTCCCTTAGAGAAACAATGTTTAAAACTTCACTTTCTTGTGGATGATGACACACCCTGAAAGTGGCTATGCCCTGAAAGATCTAAATGTATAATCCAGAAGTATTTATGATTTCAGTTAGTTCAGTCATTTTTGCATTCTGTTCTTTAAAACATTAGAAGTAGAGATGAGTAATTTTGCTTTAATTAAATTCCAAGCAATCTTGATTCAGCAACACATACCTTCTTTTATTGCCCTTTATCAAAAATATTCCAAATATTTACAGAAAAAGCTGCCAAATGCATGCAGTTTTGAACACAGAGCATTTTGTAAACAGGTTTATTCACAGGTAAAATCTCCAGCCTGCTGCTTGAAACAGTGGGCTTGGGTGGCTGCTTGCAAGTAGATTTAATTGTGGGCAGGTATTCTGACAGTCACTTCAAAAAGTGTTATTGGGCATGCCCTAACACACGTATAATATGTGCACACAGGGGAAATCTATTGCCTGTGCAGGGACAAAGTGCAGTGGCTCATGTTGGCACAACTTGATGGAATGGCATAAAATGAGGAGGCAGACAAGGTTATAGGTGCAACAATAGATAGATTGTATTGTGGGGATTAGAATACAATAACTAGAACTGGAAATCAAAAAGATAGTGCAGTGCAATATTCACACAACTAGGCCCCAAGTGTAAGTGGAGTCTAGGTAGGAAGAAAGAGAGAAGAAATATTTACTAGGAGAAGGGAGCATGTAATGGCACAAACAGAGGAGGGGAGAAAGGAGGGGGATCAGAACGTTAGCAGCTACGGGTAATAATCAGGGAGATTACCCAGACTAGAGAACAGGGGCTGAAGAACTGGGGTTTATGCCATAGCAGGAGGGGAAGATGAAAGAAGAAAGACCGGGGGAAAGAAAGAGAACAAGTGGAAAAGCATCAAGGTTTCAGCTGCTGAGCCGGACTCTGTGGCGTTGCTCCAGGTGAGGCAGAGCTCTAAGTTCCGCTGCGCTCCGACCCACAATTACATGCCCGTTACACGCCCCCTCGCCTTCGGAGCCTTTCAGGGCTGCGAAGGCAATGCTCAGGGAGTTGTCTGCCACCATTGCCGCCATCTTCAGAGCCTGGCCAGCTGCATCTGAGCCTGCCAGGACTCCTGCTGTCCCCTCAGTGCCCCCTCAGAGCCTCCACCGCTGCCGCTTGCAAAGTGCCAAAATGCACTTTTTTTTCCTATCGGCAGCTATCTTGGATCTCGTGAAATCTCACAAGATCCAAGATGGCCACCGACAGGAAAAAAGTGCCTTTTGGCACTTTGCAAGCAGCGGTGGAGGAGGCTTCCACCGGGCCCGGAAAGGAGGGAGGGAAGTAGGGAGGTACTCTTACCCCTCCTGGGCCATCTGGTTGATCCCCCATAGCATGCAGCATGCTCCGTCAGCGACCGTCATGAAGGTCCCAGGATGTGGTCCCAGGTTTAAATCTGTTGCCCAAGCAGGTGAGGTCAGCCATGGAATTTCCCCCCTAAAGACACCAATTCTCCTAAGTCAGCCAGCTGGAATGTGGTGGGAGTGGGGTTGCTCTGAAGGACCAATGTTTGGCCTTTCCCCATATAATAATAATAATAATAATAATAATAATAATAATAATAAAATATCGGTATTTATATACCGCCTTTCTTGGTCATCGGATTTCTCCTCTGACTAATTCAAGGCAGTGTACATAGGAAGGCAATTCTACCACCACCACCACCACCACCACCACCACCACCCCAAAAGGAGGGTTTACAATACAAAGTTCTAATCTTTCATAGAATGTCTCCATTCCAGATGGTGACCTTCACGGTCTGGCTTATCTCTGACATTCGCCTTCCATGCTCGGCTTGACGGCGCTCTGCCTTTCACTTCAGAGTGTTATCTGACAGCTTTTTTCCTTGCTCCTACCTAGGGCTTCTGCCGATCATCAGAGGCGTGTCGACAGCTCTCGGATACTTCTGGTTGTCTCGAGCTGGCGTCCTCAGATCTCTTCAGGCACTAGAAGGCGACAGCTCTACCACTGAGCCAGACCTCCTGCCCTAAGGCCTGTGGGACCTGATGTCACTAATCTAAATTATCACCCATGACCACTTTTCAAAAAAAAAAAAAAGTTCCAATCATGATTCTCATATCCTGTCTCATTGGCCTCTGAACGTGGAAGTTTGTTTCACTGTCATGGCTAATAGCTGTTGACAGATCTCTCCTCCACAAATTTGTCTAAGCTCCATATAAAGCCATCTAAGCTGGTGATCCTCGCCACATGTTGTGGCAGCGAATTCCATACATTTATTATGCATCATGTCATCAGTGGAATGACTATGATATACCGCTAGATCCCAAAGTAATGTTATTTGAACTTGTCAAATTATAGCAAACATACGCTGCCCATTAATCTGAAATATTTTAGCTGCTGCAGAACTTGTAAGAGCAAAAAAAAAAAAAAAAGGAGCAATCACAAAATGCCCAGGAGCAAAGAATGGATTGGCAGAGTCTGGCGAATAGCCCAATTGCCCAAGCTCAGTGAATTTTTCAGGTAAAGGGATAGAAGACAGTGTAAGGAAAAATGTATTGTGGAAGCAGAAGTATAATACTGATATTAATGTATACAGATATTTTTCAATACTTTGAATATGTTCTATTTTTTCTGTATTTTTTTAGTAATTATAATAAACGGGAAAAGATATGCATTGTGGGCCCAATCCTATCCAACTTTCCAATGCTGCTACAGCCATGCCAACGGGGCATGCGCTGCATGCTGAGGGGGGGGGACTGTCATGGAGGCCTCCTCACGGTACCACGGGGCTAAACTGCGGCTGCATTAGAGCTGGAACGATTGGGCCCTGTGTGTCTTTATGCAAAGCAGTTATAAAGATGAGGTGCCTCCCATACAATGTGGTTGTGTTAACTGGGCAAGCTGAACAGAAATAATAACGCAATTCCAAAATCTGCACTAGCTAAGACTTATCAGACATCTTAGGCACAGAGAATCTCAAGTTCGTGCCTCTGACAGCTAAGGGAATGAGGACTTGCTGTACTTCACGAAAGTTCCTTGAAACAAATGCTCAAGACAAATGGCACAAAGGAACAAACAGTTATTAAAAACACAGATAGAAAATGTCAATGCAAACAGAGGTCTCGGCTTTCCTCCTCAAGAAGAGCAAAGGGCAACACCCATTTATCTATTCTCTTTAAAGCCTTTATTGCATACTTAAAATTACATATTAGGAGGTGGAAAATATTTTGACAATGAGTGAACTGTTTTTCAAGAGCTCACATATTGATATGGCACACAGCATTTTGAACTGAATTGGGACATATAAGAAAATAAAAACCGCCATGTAACCCAGTGAGAAGCAACCTGAGCTTCTGAGCATGCTCAAGAGAATTTATGCTATTAAGGTCTACAAGGCCTCTCCAGTTTGCAGAAACTCTCCCTGATACCCCCAACCTTTGGCAAGGGTAAGTTGGCGTGAAGGGGGGGGGTAAACTGGCAGAGAGGGAAATCTGTCTGCACATTCTGAGCCAAGCTGAGTTAAATCAGACCTGTTGTGCCCTTGTTGATAATGCAACGAGGTCTAATTCTTTACCCCATCTGGCCCATGAAAACCTGTGCCCCCATCCTGTATATTGAAGAAAAGCATCATGGGAAGTCCAGATCTTGATCAGAACTGTGGTGCTTGGGGAAGGGAGTTAACACTGCCCCCTGCTGCTAGTTGCAGCAAGTAGCCACTGCAGGAACAACTAGCAGCTTTTGGGGTGATTTTCAGTTAAAAAAACTGGCACAGGGAAAACACCTTGGGAAAAAAAACCATGTGCCACAGTCCACATCAAAAAAAAAAAAAGAGAGAGAGAGATTTCCAGTTTTAAGCCCATCTCATAATGACTGATTCATCAGCAGCATCCTGTATACTTTTGTCCTTGGTCACACAACTGTGGCAACGTTGGGCGAATGAGGCAGAATGCTGGGGACTGGCTTTTAGAGAAAGAAAGATATATCGATTTAAGGCTAATAAAGGGATACACTTTAATCACCTCTGCTATACAGTCAGTGCATTATCCTTTAGGTCTTTTCCAAAATTGATTTTCTTCTTCTCCCCTTTAACCTGAAGCACCTGGAACCTCTAATTTTCCACCCTCTCCCTCTATATACTTTTCTTCTATTAGCTTCTGCTGGTTTGTTAAAAGGAAAAAGTATTTCACAGCCCTGTTACAGTCTGTAAAGACAGCTGAGGCAGAGCTTCTCTCTCTCTCTCTCTCTCTCTCTCTCTCTCTCTCCTTTTGCAGGCATTTCAATTACAGATACATGTTAGATCAGTTATAGTCCCCGGGGGCTGCACATAGCATACTAATTTGAAACTTGTAACATTATATGGGAGATGTTTCTGTACTGGGTTGATTACGCATTGCCTTGCCCCCTTGCAGGCAAACTGTATGTGTGCAGATATATTTCTACACTACCGAATAGCAAGGGACAAAAGGGATGGAGCCCCTTTTTGCATCGGTTGGTTTTGGGGACAGGAGGCTGCACTTGAAGGGGGGGTTAGGAGAGGGAGATGCAGCTCCGTGAGAGAGCCTGTGTTTTGCACGGTTGAATTCTCTGGTTGAATCTCTAGGATCTCAGGTTGTAGTTTTTGGAGAGGCCCTGGATTGGAAAGCTGCTGTCACCAGTCATAAGAGGCAATACTGGTCTAGATCAGTGCTTAAGAGGCAATACTGGTCTAGATCAGTGCTTCTCAAACTGTGGGTCGGGACTCACTTGGAGGGTCGCAACCTGATTTCTGGTGGGTCCCAGGTGATAGAAAGATTAATTGCCACAAGCCCTGAGGCTATTCAAAAATCAGAGAGCTGCTAATTGCCCTTCAAAGAGCAGAGCTCTTACAGATTGCAAGATAGCTTGCAATCTGCAAAGATATTGCAAGATAGCAAAAGGGGTTTGGACAGATTCATGGAGGAAAAGACCATCACAGGTTACAAGCCATAAGAAACCTCCTGGTTTTAGAAGTGGGTTTTCTCTGTGCCAGGTGCAAGGGAGTGGCGACTGGACACAGGTATCTTGTTGTCTTGTTTGCTCCCTGAGGCATCTGGTGGGGCCACTGTGAGATACAGGAAGCTGGACTAGATGGGCCTTTGGCCTGATCCAGCAGGGCTCTTCTTATGTTCTTATGTTCTTATAGCTGCTAATTACCCTGCAAACAGCTGAGCTCCTGCAGTTTGCAAGCTTGTGTAAATATAGGGAGATAAATGTTTGAGCGTCTCGTAAAGCTAGGTGAGTCCCAACAGAGTGTCCTTTTAAAAAGTGGGTCCCCATGCTAAAAAGTTTGAGAACCACTGGTCTAGATGGACCAATGATCTGATTTAATATATACTTATATTTTGGGTTGGACCCAAAGCTCAGGGTAGAGCAGCTGCTTTGTATGCAGAAGGTCCCAGGTTCAATCCCTGGCATCTTAAGATAATGAAAAGACCCCTGTCTTAAACCCTGGTGAGTCTCTGCCAGGGAGCGTCGACAAAGAATACTGGGCTGCCTCAGTAGACAACAGATTCCTACATTCTCACTTAGGTGTCAAAGAGAGCAGACAGGTCCTTTTTACTCCCATTTGAATAAAGGCACCGATAGAATTCTAGAATAGCATCTCTAGAAAAAAAAAACCACAGAGAAAGGGGATAGAAGACAGTGTAAGGAAAAGTAGAGAAAACAGTAGGCTGTTTTCACACAAGCACATGCAGCCTTATCTGATGCATGTTTACTCAGAAGTACAGTAGCTCCACTTTGTTCAATAGGGCTTCCTGGTAAGTACAGTATGCACAGATGCAGCCAAAAAGGTGCATTTGAGACTTCTCATGGAATTGCAGTCACATGTGACATGAGTCGTCCTGTTAATTCGGGAGAAAATGCACTAACATTCTAGCAAGGAAAGTTGCACTATCACATTGCAGACAGCAGCAGTGCAAAATGTGCTTTCAGCTCCTATGTGTCAATGCCAGAGAAGCAACAGAGAGATTAGTTTGGCTCATTAAGTAAGTAAGAACAACGCTCTCCAATTATTAAGGTGGACTGTGATGGAGTCTCCCAAAAAGAGAGTACAGAACACCTCCACAGAAACTCTTGTGCAGGCCCTGAAACCCCTTTGCTTCATTCCTTATTTCTGCTGATAACCCTCAACTGCATTCCTTCAGCCTGGAGGACATCAAGCAGCTGAATCTCTACCTAAAACCAAGGCTGTTTGGCAGCCTGTAGCTGGAGGGAGGTGGAAGGGAGTAGAGCTAAGAGAACTTTAAAACCTTGAACAAAGTCCTACAGATGCTTCTAAAATTCTTCATTTCTGAGTTTCTTTTTGGAGCTCTGTATTATCTGGCCTTCCATTGTTCATTTCTGAATGTTATGCAGTATTCCTCCCTTTCCTGCCCATGTCCTGGCCGCCCGCATATTTACCCGATGGCATCAAAAACTGGCATCATCACCAAGCAGCTATTCCCTCCCATCCTGCTTCCAGCTGCCTGCAGCAGGACCAGGCACCGGAAGAAGCAGCATGGTCAGGTCACTTTGGACAACCATGTCTCCACTCTTCCCCTCCAGTCTGACCATCTACCTGACAGCAGAGCAGGAGACTGGGAGGGGAGGGAGGAGGAGGAGTTGTGCAGCACTGGTACAGATCTGCCACCACCAAAGGGAAGAGGAGGGAGAAGAAGACTAGCCAATGAAGAGGAGGTGGGGAGAAAGAAAACAGGGAACCCCCTCCGAGTTTGGCATCCTCTGCCAAGAGAAAAACAAGAGAAGTTGGGGGTGGTACTCAGCACCATAGGGGCTTGGGCCAAGGATGAGTGAGTGGTCCAGTCTCTCGTTGCCCACCACTGTGCTGCCTCTCCCCTCCCCTCCCCTCCATTCAGAACTGAGTGCATGCTACTGGCATACTGTTCCACCTCCTTCAATTGGTCTGCATGGGGATGACATAGCAGATGGGGGGGGGGGTCAATCAGTAGGTGGTAGTCATGTGACATTACGTCTTGAATCTCAGGTTTGGGGGTTCCTCTTCCCTTGCTATCCTAGACCCTGGTAACAGGAACAGTTTGCACCTATGAGTTGCCATTATGGTGCTCAGGGCCAGCGTCTGGGGTCAGTCTGGGCAGTCAGTGGTGGAGGGCACACAACTAGCTGATCCCTGAAAGCCCCCCAATGCAGCTAGTGGGAAGTGGCACTATGAGTTGTTCAACTGGATGACTGGTGCCATTGCTGCCTTCTCCTGCCCTTCCCATCCACAATAGAATGAGGCCAGGCACTCCTCTCCCAGAACCACTGAGACACTGATGGAGGAGCATCGCTCCACTCTCCTTTCCAGGATCAGGAAAGAAGGGAGCAGCATTCTCTCCATGCCTCTCTGTCAGTGCGCAAGCTGCTGGAGGAGCACCCAAAGCCTTTCATAAGAGGAGGTGGAGTATGGGCAGTACATGTATGGATGCACACAAGCATGCACAGATGAACATCAAGGGAGACCCAGCAAAAGGCTTTGCCAGAGGGATCCTGAAGCGTTCCAACACCTTGTGCTGGTGCTTGCATGCACAGAACAGGCCTAAGAATCTGAAGATGCTAACTACATGATAACTAAGGGCTCAGTCCAGCCCAACTCAGGCACAGTTGAGGCCCAATTGTGGCACAATTGGGGCCCAAAATAGGACCGAGTTAGGCTGCAACTGTGCCTGAGTTAGGCAGGAGGCAAGAGCACTGGGCCAGGATCGAGGCAAAACTTACCACAGAGGCAGGCAGGCCCCTGTGGGGAGCTGTCAGTCTTGTGGAAGCGAAGAGCCCCCTCCTCAGCCCGTCTGCGTGCACCTACCACAGCTGCTGCAGCGGTCGCAGCAGATGGGCAGCCACAGGTGGGCCTGCAGGCACTGGGCGTACGACAGTCAGCTGAAGGGCAGAGGTTGTGCCAGTGCCAGCTGCCCCAGGGCACCCTGGGCATTAGCCACCTGCCGCAGGGGGGAGTGCCACTGCCCTCCCTCCTGCAGACTGCGATGCCACCCCCAAGCCACGTTGAGGCTGCACGTGGGAGTCATGGGGGGGTGAGCGGGGGAGAGAAGGGAAGGAGGGGGTGGGAACGGCACGCACAAGGGGGGTCTCATGAGGTCTGGAACCGCCTCCGCCATGACATGCCCGTGCGCTGCCTGAAGCCCTGGGCCACCAGGGCCGTGGCAATGCCCACAAAGAAGGCATCCCGGTATGCCTTCTGCTCCATGCCCCGGCCAAGACCGAGAGATGCCTTGGGCTTGTCTGCTGTGAGCTCATCACTCCCCAGATGGGGCAACGTAGGCGCCTCGCGGCAGGCGCTCTGGCGGGGTGGGGGGTGCCAGCGTCCATCATGAGGGAGTGGGAGGGGAGGCAGGCACACAGGCAGGCGGACAGGGGGTGCTGGGGAGGGACACGGGTGGGTCAGAAACAGACAGACAACAAGGCTGGTGGGAGAGGGATACAGGGAGAGGGGTCTGCAGAGACCAATAGGGACACAGGGGTCACTTCGCAGATGGAGGCAATGCAGGAACGGGCGCCTCTCATGCAGACGGACCGAGGGCAGAAACGGACGCTGTTGACGGGCGGACTGAGGACAGAAACGGACGCCGTTGACGGGTGGACTGAGGGCGGAAACGGACACCGTTGATGGGCGGACACGGACGCCGTTGACGGGCGGACCGAGGGTGGGTGAGAGCCCCGGTTGCTGAAAGGGCTCTTCACGGACGTGGGGGACGTGCGCCATGTCACCTGTCACTGTTTGCCTGCCTGAGAGGCCCCCCAACTCCCCCCTCCCCTCTGAGCCCTGAGGGTCTGGCAGCCCCCCTGCTGTGTTCTCCCTGGGCTGGCTGTGGCAGGCCCTGGCTGGGATTCATGCAGGGCCTTGTGTGGTGGGCGCTGTCTCTCTGTGTGTGGGGCAGTGCTTGTGTAACATTGGGGTCATGGTGTTCAAGGGGCCTTTGCCCAAGGGGCATCTTTATTGTTCTGGAACATTGGCAGGGATGGCCAGGCGAGGCTGCCAGGGGTAGGCACAGCAGCCACTCAGAATGTAGCAGCAGCAGCAGCTAAGGAGGGTTGCAGGGCAGGCTCCCAGACCTCTGGCAGCATCGAGGCAGACAACCATGGGGCAACCAGACTGCGGGCCCAGGGGTGCTCCCCAGAAGGTAGGTGGTGGTGGACATTCCTGGGGAGACATAAATCACAGGGGTGTTCCATGGCAGCTGCTGTGTGGTAGCAATCCCCATTGAAGAAATGCCAGTGTGCTGGTTGCAAAGGCCTGCAGGGAGAGAAATCAAACACAGCTGAGTGGTGTGACACACATAGCCTGGTCTGTGCTCCTTCCCTGGGTGTAAGGTGAGCATGATCCTGTAAGGGAAAGGGGTCAAAGAGAGAGACAACAACACAACTTGGGGGTCACAACCATGGCAATCCTAGCAATACTGACCTGTCAGTAGACCCTGTGGAGAAAAGAGGGGGGGGGAACAGCTGGTGTCTACATATGGGTTACAGTTCCACACTCATGGCATTGTGTGCTCACATTCATACAGGCAGCTATGAGACAAGACATTGGTATAGAGGCATATCATGGCAGGCATTGCAGGCAGCTATGAGACAAGACATTGGTATAGAGGCATATCATGGCAGGCATTGCAGGCAGCAATGAGACAAGACATTGGTAAAGAGGCATATCATGGCAGGCATTGCAGGCAGCTATGAGACAAGACATTGGTATAGAGGCATATCATGGCAGGCATTGCAGGCAGCAATGAGACAAGACATTGGTAAAGAGGCATATCATGGCAGGCATTGCAGGCAGCTATGAGACAAGACATTGGTATAGAGGCATATCATGGCAGGCATTGCAGGCAACAATGAGACAAGACATTGGTAAAGAGGCATGTATCCTACCTATATTTCTCTATGCAAAGAGGCAGATGTCAGACCACATGTCAGCATGAACCCTGCACTTACCTGCTGGTGTTGTTGCCTGTGGGGGGGGGGAGAGGGGCTGGGAGAAAGACATGGGTTAGCAAACACTTGCATGGAGACAGCTGCCCAGGCACAGGAGTACACAGTTTGGCCACAGGCAGAACAGCCCTCTCTGCCGTAGAGGGGGGCAGAGAGGAGAGAGGAGAAGAGAAGAGAGAAGTGGGGTGTTAGAAAAGTTTTCAAAGTCCCACTTTGTGGCTGCTGGGGGACAGGACCCCACGCCACGTGCTCAGAGAGAGAGAGAGAGAGAGAGAGAGAGTGAGTGGAGGGCTGGGGCTGGGCTTTTGTGGGAAAGAGGCTGGGTGGGGCTGGGTGCTGATAGGGTAACTATTTGGGTCCGTGTCCAGAGTTAGGCCACAACTGTTCGGTCCTAACTCAGGCACAACTCGGGCCCAGGGTGTTAGAACTTTTCAGGAGAGGGCTGGTGTGGGTAAGGTAAAATGGCTCCTATGGGTCTCCTCACATTTGGGTCCACCCTTTTTGCTGGCCCAAATTTTGGGCCTGAGTTGGGCTCGAGGGGGCGTGTCAGGGGCTCTCCAGCGTCTGGAACCGGACCAAATTTCGTAACCGCCCCCGTCACACCCCCGACACGCCCCCGACACGCCCACTTTTAGGCTGCAATTGTGCCTGAATTGTGCAGTTGTGCCTGAATTGTGCCTGAACCCAATTCAGTCCCAATTGCAGCCCAACTCAGGCACAATTCAGGCACAACTCGGGCCTAAAGCACTTGGGCTGCAATTGTGCCTGAATTGTACCGCAGTTGCCTTGGGCTGGACCGGGCTGTTATATTGTTTTTTCTTCAGATTTAACTGTCATGGCTTCGGTCCTGGGAATTGTACTTTGGTGAGAATGCTCAGAAGAAGCCTAGCCCCCCCCCCCAACAAAAAATTCCATTCCCCAGAGTTCCCCAAATGAGGGAATGACTGTTAAACAAAGTCGAGTCTGTACTGTAGAGACGCCCTTACTAACAGAGCCAAGCGATAATCAAGGCCTTGAGAAACCAAACACCTTTCCAAAAGACGGCACTTTAGAAACCTGTTCTTGCTCGCTTCCTTCAGGAAAGTATCATTTTGCTTTTGAGATAGTTGGAGATGAAATGACCTTCCTCAGTTATATTTATTGTACCTAGTGTTTGGCTGAGGTAATTCCAACAACAAGACACATGCTGATGTCAAAAACATATAAAAAGAAACCAAGCCAAAAGCACCAGATTGTCTAGCAAGGCTATGGCCCTGCAGTTCAAAAACAGCAAATTAATTGCACTCAGGGTACATTGCAATCTTTTGCTACAAAGGAGGCAGGTTCTATATTTTCTAAAGTGAGCTAAGAAACTCCCAACAGTCTTGAGCATTCTGCTCCCTTCTTCCCAGCATTTCTCAACATTTAATCTCTGAGTGGGAGTAGGTGCATCTTTTCTCTAGTGCACATGTGTATAAATACATGCACACATGAACACTAAATAATACACCATGCCCAGCCTGTCCTCCACTGAAGCTGCTAAGGAATTTCTGAACTGTGATTGCATATTGTCAGATAGTTATGTTTTTCGAATACATATTTAACCAAAAGAACAAATGGTACTTGAATGTTATTTCAGTGGAGAACAAGCTATTGCAGGGTAAATGAACGCCACAAACAGCAGAATAGACTAGAGACACATCTTTCAGCAATGTGTGACTGAGGGGGAGAGGGGCTCCAGCAGTGACCTTTGTAATGAGATTAGGGGTGTTAAAAGCATCTCCCTGTTTTCAGCTATGAATTGTTTGTTGTTGTTCAGTCGTTAAGTCGTGTCCGACCCTTCGTGATCCCATGAACCATATCCCGCCAGGCCTTCCTGTCCTCCACTATCTTCCTGAGTTCGCTCATTTTCATGTTCGTTGCATCGGTGATGCTGTCTAACCATCTCATCCTTTGCCTTCCCCTTCTCCTTTTGCCTTCAATCTCTCCCAGCATCAGAGTCTTCTCCAGAGAGTCCTCTCTTCGCATTAGGTGGCCAAAATATTTGAGTTTCAGCCTTAGTACCTGTCCTTCCAGGGAACAGTCAAGGTTGATTTCATTTAGGATTGACTGATTTGATCTCCTAGCAGTCCAAGGGACTCTCAGGAGTCTTCTCCAGCACCACAGTTCAAAAGCATCGAACTGTTGCTTCTTGACCCGCATACAGGTTTCAAGAAGCAACAGTTGTTAGGCTCTGCATTTTAACATCTGAGTACTGTATTCTTTCACCGCAATTTAATTGTTCACTGACCTCACAGCACAACCCACCTTCTAGATTTCTCGTTTCTCTGCTTCCCTTGACTTGAAAGAGGGAATTCAACTTGAGAGATGCCTTGTAAGAGAGTCCTGCCAGGGAGCTCCATAGAACCTTGTTAATAAACCAATAGTGATGGCCCAATCCTGATTAAGGTTTATGACAGTGGAGCAGAGGTTCTGCACTTGTAAATGGCCATAAGGCAGTATGAACTCGTTGGTGGAAGTGACATTCCACTGGCATCCTCCTCCTTCTGCTGGTGGAATGTGAGTTATACTGGTGGGGCTGCCCAATAGGATCAGGCTGCCCATTGCTGTTTTTAGAAGGGTAACAGGGTGGGGAATTTGCTTTGATTAAAATTGGGAAAAGTCAGGGGTGGGGGCGGGGCATGAGGATTTTATTAAGGGGCTCCCTCCTACTTCTTCCCCTGTAACACAAGGACTGGAGTATTGCTCAGATACTATGAATATAAAGAATGAGGTAGTAGGATCACGCATGCTCAGCCTTTCTGCATTCATTATAAGATCTGAAAGAGCCCCAGTGCATACAGTTGTTTTCCAGAACGCTGTAAACTACTGGAAAGAAAATCTCACAAAGTCCATAGTACAGTATTAGTATTGCATCCTGCTGATTGGTTTGAGGAAGGAGGCAGATGGCTTTGCATTCAAGGTCTCCAGCTTCCAGAGCCAATGATATGTGCAGTGTTGTAGTACATGCAAGGGCTTTTTCAGTTCTTATAATGCACGCATGGATTCACCCTACCTCCCCTTGCATATCCTGATTGATTGTGTGAAAAGGACTTGAGTCTTTGTCAGTCACTTCTATACAGGGCACAAAGACACTAGAGTTCAGAAGCACTTGAGTTTTAATTCACTGCTTGTCCTTGTTTGCTATTCCAGAAAATATCTTCAGCATTTCCGTCTCCTATTTTCACTGTGGCCTCCTAGGTTAGATTGTTATTGAAGAATCTCTGGACTAGAAATTCCATTGGTGCCTCTGAAACTTTACACTCTAATTGCTTGTAAACATATTCTTGGAAGCTATACAACCTCACGGGCAGTCCAATCCTGTGTAAGGAGCCGGCGGGCAGCCTAGGCTGCCCACCGGATCCCGTGCTCGGCCGCGGGCAGGCTGCCGATCGGCCAGAGGTCTACTCGGGGAAGGGGACCCTTCCCCGAGTGTAAACGCAGGCTCGGCCAATCGGCCTTCTCGGATTTCTGCCAGCAAAAACGCTGGCGGAAGTAAGAGTAGGCCATCTAACGGCCCAACCGCCTGGCAGGGACCGGGATATGGCCAAGGCCGGCTGGGCCTATGGCTGCCCTCCCTCCCGCGCCAAACCACACACACACACACACACACACACACACACACACACACACGTCGGCTGGATCCTTACCTGGGTCCTCCGGTGGGCAGGCAAGGGCTCCGTCGGTGGAGCAGGGGAGGCCAGCCTTGCGCCGGCCTTCCCTACTCGCGAGTCGTCGGAAAAATGCCTTATGGCACTTTTGCGATGGTTTAGGGCAGCGGAATGCTCGTTCCGCCACCCGAGGATACGACAGGATTGCGCCGTGTGTGCAGGATTGCAACCCTGGTTTCTTCATGTGTGTGTTTTTTAATGCAGCTGAATGAGTGTATAGTCCATCCTTTTGCACAGTTGGGAATCTTTTGAGATTTGGTATGGTGAGAAAGGGGGAGATGGCAAAGGTTTGAAATATTTAGTGCACTCTGCTCTGTATGTTTCCTAACTCTTGCCTTCAAGGCAAGCAGTAGAGATAAGCTACTGCTCTGTAGCCCATCTAATTTTTCTATTTGCACCATTTTATAAATTCTCCCTATCCAGTGATCATTATAGGGTAAGTTCACTGAAGGGAAAACAAGTCTTCCTGGCCGAAAAGAAAATAAAGTACATACTGCATTTGAATAATAATCAATATTTTGATTCTTGGACTGATGTTTTCCCCAAAATACTGCCAACTTTGCGTATTTTGTACCCGAACAGAGTGAGCTGCATTTCTGTCTATAAAGACATGAGCTTGCCACAGAAAATTATGAAACATATTGCAAAATGGATGGCAAACAGAGAATAATTTGGAGTCAGAGAAATTGAATTGTCTGTCAAAGGTTCAATGCTGTGTTCTTGAAATTAAGAAGAAGGGGAAAAAAACCCTGCAAGAAACGGAGAGATAAAGAAGATCTGTTGAGGGGAAACGAAGGCCGTTGTTCCCCTTTCCTTGTCTGATTATCTGTACGTCAGCCACAACAGTGATAAGGACTTGCATGTACTGTATACAATATAGCCCATGATTTCCCAACCATGTGCCATGAAAGAACCATTCGTGTGCCATGACATAAATGAATTAAATAAGTGGTGGCTCCTGCAGATCCAAAATGATATCTGCTCGCAGAGGAGGGCGCTTTGCAGTGTGCCCTGTGTTGCTCAGGCTTTACTGCCTCCTGAACGAACTGCCTCCATCCATTCAGAAAAGGGCATCAGACCTTGGCCAAGCTGAATCAGCTAGATCCGTCTGGCTTAGTATTATTAACCAATTGGTTGGTTCAGTCAAATGGACCAATCTAGCCTATGTCTCCAGGATTTCAGACAGGGGTCTTTCTCAGCACTACCTAGAGAGGACGAAGGGTGAACCTTCTGCATGCAAACCAGATGCTCTGTCTCTGAGCTACAGCTCTACTAATACCGTATTGGTCTGAGTATAAGACTCACTTTTTTCTCCTAATTTAAGTTTTTAAACTAGGGGTGCGTCTTATAATCAGGCTGTTGCAATTTAATGCCAGTGATTTAATAAAAATTTTTATAGCACCAAACTTTAAGGGTGCGTCTTATAATCAGGTGCGTCTTATACTCGGGACAATACGGTAATCTTACACCTAGAATCACTTTGCAAACAACCCCCACACCCACACAGCCGCAGTTACATATTATGGACATTTCTTCACTGCCAGGCCATATGCTGTGTAGTAATTACACTGCAATCTACTGATTTAAAAGCCAAGAGGGTGGTGGTTCTTTTGGTTAGGCATACAAGGGAAACATAATTGTGCAACAATATGTTAGCAGCAGCTCAATATATACCTCAGCAACTGCGATGAAATGGCAGGTGCCTTAGTGGTTCATGTGCGTCCATTTGCCAACATACAGACACAATACATACAGGCAAACAGATGGGCAGCAGCTACCCATCTACTCGGAGATAACATCTAGGGAGGAAGGTGAACCCTGGAAAATGGCAGTGCTAGCAATTCACACTACTGTAGTAGCATTTTAACTGGGCATCCCTGAAAGGGCAAAATGACAATGATTTTCCAGGGACATCAGCCAGAAAATAGGGACTGTTGCTGGTAAACAGGGACTGTTAGAGCATATGCACAATGCTCTTCTTGTACTGTTGTTATATATTTTGCCAAGGCACATAAAACTCCAGTGCATTTTCACTCAAAGGAAACAAAACTCTGGAACCTCTTCATCCTAAGAAGTGAGAAATTTTAACAGTACCTTTCTGCTTTTCTTTTATCTGCTGACTGTTTAGCTACACAATTATTCTGGATCCCCTCCCCCCCCCAAAAAGCAGAAAAAGCGTGTCAAACACATTCTTGGGTCAATGAAAAGGGATCAAGTTTTGAAACTATTTTGTTGCCCTGAATCTGAGAAAATAGAAAGTTCTAAAGACCTCAGAACCTGGAAAGGAGACCAACCAGTGGGTCTGCTGATAAATCCATATCCCCATTTGTGTTGATGGGATCAGCAGAAGCTACTGGAAAATAAATCAAACGTAAGAACACCCATGGAGATTAAAGAAACTAAGGAATGGTTTGAGAACCTCCTTTTCTCAGTGAGAAAGGTATTCATTCCAGTGATCTTATTACACAGCACTGAGAACGTGCAAAGATGGCAAATGAATCTCAAGATGTTGAAGACTCTGATACCAAGGTCAATTGTTAAAGAAAATATCCTATTTTTGAGTTAAAAACCCACATATTTCCGGGTAAGACTACGTCGTTTCAAGATATTTATTACAAAAACAAGATGTTGTAAATAACTTTACGTTTCACCCCTGACATTCGGGGCATCATCAGAAGAAGTCATGTCGTGAGAGTCTACAATTGTATCTAAAATATCCTATCCTCAGGTGCTCTGAATTTCTAAACCAGATGGCCAAGAAGAAAGCTTTACTGTCACATGTTTTATTAAAGAAAGGTGTTTGCATTGGGTATCAGGGTTAATGCACCAGCCAACGTAAACCTCTGTGTTGGTCAATAGTGGTATCTGTTTCAGACAGAGATCACCAACTACTATAGTCTCAAGAGCCCCCCTATTTCCCAAACAAATCTGGGAAAACAAATTTACCAGATGTGTATCTTGCCACCCAAATTGGCCTCTTGTGAATGACCAGGATCTATAATAAAGTTGGCACTATCTATCAGTAAGGCCTTCCCATTCATGGATCACATGTGCTCAAGTCTAGTGTGACATACAAATTTATGTACATTTTAGGGATGCAGACTTTTAATCGATTAATTGGTTACATTACTCAATTAACAAATGTCGATAAACTAAAAAAAGTACTTCTGCTAAGATGGTGCTAGATTCTGTTGTTTCCTTGTGTGTGAGGTGTGCTCCTGCACACAAAACAGGCAAGAAAACAAAACTCACAAAACAGTAATACAAACTAGCCTGTGTTGGAGATGATGTTGTGGGTCAGTGGTACGGCACATGTTCTGCATGGAGAACATCACATCTCCAGGTATTTAGAAGATTTTCATCTGAACTTTCCATCAAAGGAAAGCTTAAGATGGCTTGCAACCTAGATAAAACAACACAATATATCAACACATAAGGTCAAATTAAATTAAATTGAAACACAACAATTCTAGTGGCAGTAGAAAAACCAAAATAGCAACAAAGAGCCAATCAATTAAAAAGCAGCTAAATGATCTACTGAAATACAGGTGGGCCCCCATATCTGCTGGGGATATGTTCCAGGCCCCTCCGTGGATACTTGAAACCGTAGATAAGAGCAAACACCCCCTCCATGGTTTCCTGAGGGCCCCCCTGCCTCCCCTGCAGGCAGGCATGCTTGCCCCCCCCCCCAGCTCTTATTTTTCTTTCAGCAAGCTTTGTTTCTTCCTTAAAACAAACAGAGAAGCTGCCTCCATTGCAGGCAAGTAGAACAAGATTAAGTCCTAGAGAGGCTCTGCAAGGTTTCTGTTAACCTTGCAGAGCCTCTCTAGTATTTAGTCTCGTTCTACTTGCCTGTAATAAGCAGCCAGAGGCTGCTTCTCCTGTTTCTTTAAGGAAGAAACAAAGCTTACTGGAAAAAAAATGAAAGCCTGGGGGGGTCCCCACGATCCGTGGATAACTGAAACCGTGGATAGCAAATCAGTGGATATGGGGTCCCACCTGTAGTCAACTCTGGCACTGGAAAACAACCTAGCAAACTAGCACTGGAAACTAGCACTAGTCTAGCAAACTAGCACTGAAAAACAGGTAGACCAGGAGCCCAGTTAGTCTCCTGGGGTCGGGATGGGAGTTTCCACATCCTAGGGGCCACTGCTGAAAAAACATCTTATGAGTCAGTGCCAACCAAACTTCTAAAGGTGGAGGGATGCATAGAAGACCCTTGTTGGCCAATCTTTATGAACGAGCAGATTCATAGGGCAGGGATGGAGAAGACTCCTGCCTGCAATCCTGGAGAGATGCTGCCCACCAACATAGATATCAGTGAGCAAGATGAGCCAATGGTCCGACTCAGTATACAGGAGTTCCAGATGTTTACATGTTGTATGTCTCTCTGTGCTAGAAGCTCCGGAGAACACTGGCTGAGATCAGGGATGGCTCCATCATAAACGCTCGAGTAGACTTTTCCACAGGCTGTGGCAAGGGTTTGGGCAGTGGCTGTGAGCTCTCAGCCAAAGGTGGCACCCTGAACTGCTGGCCCCAGGTTGCTCCCCTTCTGTCGGGGGCCCAATATCAGAATCTCGACAAGTACATTGTCAAGAACCCCCAAAGTTATTTCCCCACCACCACCAATACATTGAGGAATAATGCTATGGTGCTTTGAAAACTCTTCAGAATATCCATGCTGATGAGCTTTAAGTTTTGCAACCGCAGTTCTTTACGTTGTGGGAAATAGAAAGCAAATTCTGAAAGGCATGAGTTAAATTCAGATCTGTTCTTGAGAATTTCTCTCCAGCTTTAACTGCCTGTGGCCTTGAACACAGGATAACTTGAGTGAAGTGGTACTGTGTGGTGAGTGATGATAAAGACAGTGCATTCTTCGTCCTGACATGGCCTTTAAAAAACGGGGGTATCAGTGTTGAGACTGAGAGCACCATGTTTTGGTGACTGGCTCGTTGTGCTGAAGGGCATGATTGTTAGGTGCTTTGTGTTGTCCCAGATTTTAGCCAAGGTGCCTGTACAAGTTTCTTCTTTTATTTCCATCTCTTTTTAAATTAATTAACTCATAAAATTGCCCATCATTGTGATGGGTGGAATGTGTGGGAAAGGAGGCCCTTGTATTTCAAGGGCCCTTCCAAAGGGAGAAGGTGCAGCACATTCCCATATGTTCTGCACATGAAGACACATTTCACTGACGCCAGTATATAATTCCAGCTCCATTTTCTCCTCCCCATTCTCAGTGAAATGGGGCAATTCTGGCAGGTTTTGGGGTGTGGGACTGAGAAATTGCGGGACATTTCACAGCCTACAATTGTTGCAATTATTCTCCTAGAAGCCCTTTTGGTATGATGTCTCCTGACATAGCACCATTCGTGGGGCATTCGAAGGGGAAATTCATGACAGCTGGTGATGCCATCACTGCCCAAAAACTGGCAGAAAAACCGAGTAACATCAAGGGGACGGCATCAGGGGTGGGTGGCAGATTTTGGCAGCGCTGCAGGTTTCCCTGACTGCAGCATTTTACTGCAACCATTCACTTATGTGAGGAAAAAAATGGTGAAGGGGGAGACTCCATTGAGGTGGGGATAAATCAACATTTCCTACATATGCTGACACCCCCCACCCAGTAACAGGTATGAGGGGGACGTTCAGCACCCTCTGAAGTGTGTCACTGTCCTTTCTTTTTATGATTTTGTGTTTGTTTATTTAAAAGTCTGTCCCACCTCTCTTATCAAGACATTTGAAGTGGTTTACAGAAATTTACTGCAAAGTGCAGGTCTAGTCAGAAGTAAGCCCCATTGAATTCAGTGAGACTCGCAGCCCAATCCCAACTCCCTGTGTAGCGATGGAGCGGTGCCAATGCGGCTTCCACTGTATCCCATGGGGGAGTTTTGGCATGTTGAGGTCTCCTCAGGGTAAGGTAAGGGAACATTTGCTGGGTTAGCCCCAGCAGCTGCCATGGGTCAACTTGAACCTGTGCCAGCTCAATAACTGGCGCAAGACAGCACTGAGCCATGCAGGCGAATCAGGCCAGGGAAGGGGATTAGGCTTTGGCAGACGCTGCTGCTGCCGAACCCATCCCCTTCCTGGGCCTGATCCACCCATTCCCTGCCCCGTTCCACCCCCTCCTCACCTCTCTCCTGAACCCTGCACAGCCTTACCTGTTCTAGCGGGAAGGCTTGGTCTGTCCTCACATGGACCCGGCTGCTTGCTGCTTGTGGCAACTGCCAGGCCTCACATGCCAGCGGCGTTGCGTTTGTGACAGCTGCCGGTACCAGTAAGTGTCAAAAAAAAAAAAAAAACCCCTACCAAAGCCCAATGGAAAAAAAATCTGGTCTGCAGGGTTGCTATAGAAAAGCCAGCAGCAAAAAGAACACAAGCATCCCCCAGCACCACCTTCTGGGATCTATCAGCCAGGAAGGAGCGGAACCACCTCAGAACGGTTCCTCCAAGCCCCAACCCAGCCAACCGACCCAGGAGGACACCATGGTCAATGGTGTCAAAAGCCGCCGAGAGGTCCAGCAGGACCAACAGGGATGCACTCCCCCTGTCCATCCCCGGCTCAGGTCATCCACCAAGGCAGTCAAGGCCGTCTCTGTCCTGAACCCCGGCCTGAAGCCAGACTGGAATGGATCCAGATAATCAGCTTCTTCCAAGACCCTCTGGAGCTGAGACGCCACTACCCGCTTGATCACCTTGCCCAGAAACGGGATATTTGAGACTGGACAAAAGTTGTTCAAGATAGTGGGATCTAAGGAGGGTTTCTTCAGGAGGGGGCGCACCACTGCCTGCTTCAAAGACGGTGGCACCATCCCCTCCCTCAGAGATGAATTTACCACCCTCCCGGTCCACTCGGCCAGCCCCGCCCAGGCAGCTCTAATCAGCCATGCCGGACAAGGGTCAAGCGGGCAAGCAGACGGTCTCACACTCCAAAGAATCCTGTCCACATCCTCAGGTTCTACAAGCTACATAAGAACATAAGAAGAGCCCTGCTGGATCAGGCCAAAAGCCCATCTAGTCCAGCTTCCTGTGTCACACAGTGGCCCCACCAGATGCCTCAGGGAGCACACGAGACAACAAGATACCTGTGTCCAGTCGCCACTCCCTTGCACCTGGCACAGAGAAAAGCTGAAAAGAATCCCAGGAAGAAGAACAGATAGGTGCCTCAGGGACATCATTAGATACTGCTAATGCGGCGTCCAAGTCATGCCAAATCCGATCGACTTTGTCCACGAAGTGTCTTGCAAACTCATCACAGCGAGCCACCGTGTGTTCCGCCCCATCTACTGGGGGGCCCAGATGGAGCAGGCCCCGGACTACACAGAAAAGCTCAGCTGGACGGTTCTCCGCAGACGCGATGCCGGCAGAGAAGAAAGCCTTCTTAGCTGCCGCTGCCGCTGCCGCCATGGAATAGGCTCTGAAGTGAGCTCTAGCCCGTGCCCGGTCGGAGTCAGCACAAGTTTTCCGCCACCGTCGCTCTAGGCCTCTGCCCTGCCGCTTCATCGTCCGCAGCTCCTCAGTAAACCAAGGGGCCGCTCTGACTCTGCGGCTTGGTCGAGGACGCTCAGGAGCGATCAGATCCAGAGCCCTGGTCGTTTCCCTATTCCAGAGATCAACCAGGGCGCTGGGTGAGTCGCTGACTCTGGCAACAGGAAAGTCCCCCAGAGTCCTCAGGAATCCATCCGGATCCATCATCCTCCGGGGGCGGACCATAGAATGAGGTCCCCCACCACTGCGGAGGCGGCAAGCCGCGATAAGCCTAAATCCCACCAGGAAGTGATCTGTCCATGACAAAGGAGTGATGTTAATTTCCTCCACATCCAGATCACCATCCACCTGTCCAGCAGTAAACACCAGGTCCAGCGTGTGTCCCGCATCGTGCGTCGGGGCAGATATTCTCTGAGACAGACCCATAGTTGCCATGGCAGCCATGAAGTCCTGAGCCGCAGCCGTCCTTGGGGCCTCAGCGTGGACATTAAAGTCCCCCAACACCAATAGGCGAGGGCACTCCAACGCCACCGCCGAGATCACCCTGGTCAGCTCAGGAAGGGAGACTGTTGGGCAGCATGGTGGGCGGTACACCAACAGAATCCCTATTCTGTCTCACCCTTCCAGCACGACATGGAGGCACTCAAACCCAGTGGACCGCGGGACAGGATACCCAGTGAGATGGATGGTATCACGATAGACTATCGCAACTCCACCTCCCCGACCCTGTAATCGTGGCTGCTGCAATACCCGGAAACCCGGCGGGCACATCTGGGAGAGACTTACCCCTCCCGACTCATCCAGCCAGGTCACCGTAATACACACCAGGTCAGCACCTTCATCCAGGATTAAATCCTGGACTAGGCAGATTTTATTGTTGACTGACCTGGCGTTCAAGAGCAGCAGTTTCAGACTCAGGGGACTGTTGGCCAGACCGCTAAGGGTCAGAGGGATGGGAGAAGGGCCAGAAAGGGGGACAGTCTGCCTGTGACTGACCCTCGTTCTCCTGAAACGGCCTGCCCAGCCCCCACCGCCATATCTTCCATGACCCGTCACTCTGCTAATGGTGGCCGCCCGCCCCTCCCCAAGGCTCCCTCGAGGTGTCAAACACATAGCCCTTCAGCAGAGCCTATTTTCTGACCATACAACCTAAAGATCTCACACACTCCTACACCACTCTCAATCACCACCTCACTGTCCAATCAATCCAATACCTAAAAGTGCTCCTTCCAAACCCCAACCACTCCTGTCCAGCAACCCCCGCCTCCCTCTCACCGAGGTGCGGGTCACTGCACCCCCGCCCCTTGCCCCCCTCTCACCGGGGTAGAGACCCCACTCGTCACCCCTAGGCCTCCCTCTCACCAAGACCAAGGTTAACCACTTCTCTAACCCGTTCACAGAACCCCCACACTTACCAAACCACCCTAATCCTACACACTCAACCCTCACCAACATACAGATATCATTCACTCTACCTTTCTCTCGATGCTGACATGGCTCCTCCAATCTCCTTAAGATGTCCTGTGCACAGATAGCAATGTGCAAGGAGAAGGGAGGGGGGCTGACAAGTAATGGCAAATGGTGACCCACTGGATAACAGCAGCTTGGATGGGCTCAGTCACGAGAAGCAGTGTTCTGGCCTGCCTGGTCTTCGATCCACTGGCGAAGAGCCACGGGCAAAGAGCCCTTCGGCTCGAGCCAGAGGCTCAAGCCTCTGGCAAGCCAGTGGCTCTTTCTAGCAGCTCACCTGAGGGGAGGAGAGAGAGAGAGAGATTGCTGGGCAATAGCTCCACAGGCCCAGGTGTTCCAGTTAAGGGGCCAGTCCTCAGCTCCAACACTTCCAGCCCCAGAGAGCCCAACAAACTGACTGGCAAGCCAGTGGCTCTTTCTCAGTGCATTGACACCTAATCATGCAGGGTGTGTGTGTGAAACCACTCCTCAGCACCTGCTTAAGTACTACTTTAATGTAGTATTTAAATCGTATGTTCAGGGCAGTTCAGATGGTAAACTGGGGACTAAACCAGTTGCCTACTCTTGTTTGCACATTTGTTTGGCTTCCTCTGACAACAGCAACTGTGCATGCACATGATCGCATTGCATGCCGGCGTCCTTTAGGAAATTAAACCTCAGCAAATATCTGCTCCTGACAAAATACACATTGCTGCAGAGGCTTAGAAAGTGATAGCATCACACTATTACTTCCACAATGAAAGCATAAATGTTCTTCAAAACCCTTTCATAGTTATTGCTTTGGAATGGAGACTGGTGACTTCGGATTATGGTCACCGTGTCTTGCTGGGCTTTTAATTTTTAAAAACTTTAACTTTACTGTGGTACTTTACATAAGTTATAATGTTTAGAGGCGGTGATACAATCAGGCTAAACATCATGACTTTGCAGTTTTGTGCGCTAAAGGGAATAATTTGACGATGCATGCTTTCTGATCAGCTGTGTGCAAATTTCAAATGGCTGAGATAAACGAGTTTGCAAAATCATAAACAGAAGTTAGCATTATGAGCCATGGTCCATGCTTGCCTTGCTAATACCACTAAAGGCCTCAGATTATGAAGCAGGACCCTCAGGGCAAGGGGATACAAGGCTTTTGTGGGGGGGGCGTATTCATGAATTTTGGATTTGTGCGATTGGTTGCAGGTGCTGCTGGATAAACAGCAATTGTCGGGAATGCAGAATCAGTGCCTGGAAGTTTGCACTTTTGTGGAGACCTTGAGCTCTGGAAAAGCCAGCTGCTGCTAGAAGGAGCTGCTCAGTTCAACTCCTTTGGGCCAGTGCCTAGATCAGTCAGGCTGAGACCTGACGGTCAGGCAAAGGAGCAAGGGTGGGTAGGAACAGCCTACCCTCCAACATTTCACAGAAGAAAACAGGGACATGCTTGTAGCTCACTATTTTGCGATGTTTGATCTCTCCTGGCTCATACTGTCAGTTCTCTTTATATGCAAATTCGCTATCTGCAAATTCACTATCTGCAAAGGGCAGTCTTCCCACCTATCTCTCCGTATCCAAGGTCTGTTCTCATTATCTGCGATCTCATAAGGGCCATTGTTCTCTTAGCTTTTTTTGTTTCCACATTGCTCTGGGAGCAAATTTCCCTGCTGCTGTATTTACTATAAAGGGTAATCTGTCTCTTCTGGAGTTACTGTGTGTGTGTGTGTGTGTGTGTGTGTGTGTGTGTGTGTGTGTGTGTGTGTGTGTGTGTGTGTGTGTGTGTTCTGTTGAATGCCTTTTGCCCCACAATGAGAACTGTTTGTGCTCTCTCTGGGCTTCCAGGATACGGTACAATACCTTTTATATTTGCATAATGTTGTTAGGAAGGAACCTAACCCCATTTTCCCCATAGGCTCAATGATTCAGTATTTGCTAATTCGGTATCCGCTAACTTTTCCAGGAACCTAACCCTAGTGGATAATGAGAACTGACTGTATATGCAGACCAGCCCTTCAGGGACATAAGAGCTCTATAGATTGAGGCAGCCCCTTACCTACCAAGCTATGCAATTAGAGCGGTCAATTGCTCTGATTAATTTCAATCCCTAATGTTAAAACCTTGTGAGTAGATTTTAATCTGAGATTTACAGCCCAATCCTGTCTACTATGTATCTTTGGCTGCCTCTGGGTTGAAGATTGCTGAAGAGTGACGAAAACATGCCCTTCGCCGAGAGTGTGAGGCGACTGGGGCCAGAGGGGGCCAAAGATCATGGAATGGGGCACATTCACGGTGGTGTTACCCCATCAGCGCAATCCTGTGTAACTCTTGCACTGGTGTAACAGTAGATCCACTGGTTTAAGTGCACGTATGCCAGTGTAACTTGCCATACGCCAATGGATGCAAAACGGAAACCAGCATAACCCCTCTTGGACGCTGTGCACACGCAGTTCGATGCAGGACGGACGCCAGCACAACTCCGCCGGCGCAGGGGGCATTCCAGGGGTGTCCAAACGCCTCCAGAATGCTCCCTGCACCCGTGGAGTTGTGCTAGCGTCCGTCCTGCATCCAAACTGCGCATGCACAGCGTCCAAGAGGGGTTATGCTGGTTTCCGTTTTGCGTCCATCAGCATACGGCAAGTTACACTGGCATAAGTGCACTTACACCAGTGGATCTACTGTTATACCGGTGCAAGAGTTACACAGGATTGCGCTACATGTGAGGGTGATACCTGGTGCACCCGGCACCAGCCGCACCCCTGTTTCCATATGCCTGCTTCTACTTATAAGTAAGCCCAATTAAATTCAATGGGACTTAACACATGGAAATGTGTATAATACTGCAGCTTTACTGGACTATGCATCCTATGTTTACTTACCTGGGAATAGGTCCCATTGAACTCAGTGGGACTTCTGAGTAGACATGCATAGGATTGGGCTGTCAGACCACTTTCTTTAGTTTATATTTAGTCTTTGAGGATTCAGCTACACATTATTATTGTAAACTGCCTTGAGGCCATTCTATGGCAAAGACAGGGGAGAAGTGTTATAAGAAATAAGTGAATTGTGTTACTTGTTACATGCAACTTGTTACATGCAACAGTGTGTAACATACTTGTTACATGCAACAGTGTCTAAGAAAAGCCTAATGGATTATTGGCTTGCTGCAAAGCAGCGTTGGGAGGAAGCAATCTGGACTGGAATCGGCCACTCCATTTGCTTAATTAGAAAATTATTTGCATAATATGCAAAATAGGCTGCCTGGATTTGGTGAACGGGAATGTGTCAACCCTACCTAGTCATTCATTCATTGGTTTGTAGAAATAAATGCACTGAAAGAGAAATCAAGGTTATGCTCCTGCCCATAAACTCCAGGCACTGAGAATGTTGCTTGCACTCATAGACTTCCCTACACATGATCTGTATCTTGGGTAGATGTTGGGTATGGATAACAAAGAGGGAAGCTACATTTGTTTCATCATATATGTGTAGGTACCTGTGCAAATGACACCAAGATTACATGGTGGGCAGGGGACCTAGCAAGTGCAAATTCGACTGCCCCCCTCAACCATCCATGTATCTACACAAAAATGAACTCTTCAGATGTTACAGCCACCTGCAGTCATTATGTGATGGGGGGGGGGGGAACAGGGGCACACCAACTAGCCACACCCATAATCCAATGCACCAACTGGCCACATTCATGCAGTCAATGCTTACCTATGCAAGCTAATGCTGAATATGGGGAGGATTCCACCATGTGGTTTGGGAACTCCTTCCAAAACACAAAGCACAGGGTGGAACCCTATTCACATTCAGTGCTGCCATGTGCAGACAGAATGAATGTATACACACCCAGGGAGGAGCACAGTGGCTATGTGTGGGGTGTAGGGTCATGGCTAGCTGATGCACTCCCATTTTCCCCCTCATGCATTTGTTGTATGTGAACAGGATCACATCTGGATAGGGCAAGCACCTGGAAAGCCTTCATGTTTGAAAGCACTGGCTTCCCAGTTTTTTTTATTTAAATTCTATTTTATTTAGAATGGGAGGAATAATGAACCATCTTTAGTTCTAAGCTACACTACAGAAATTCTGGAGAGGTGTGGGGCTGGGAGACATGTAGGAATGGGGAAAGACAATGGATATTCACATATGGCAATTACAGTGCTGTATGATGTCATATGATGCTGTATGGTGCCGTGCTGGCTTAGTGGTTAAGACACTGAACTGCTGACCGGAAGGTAGGCAGGACAGCAGTTCGAGACCTGAGTGCCGCGTGACGGTGTGAGCTACCATCTTCGGCCCCAACTCCTGCCAACCAAGCAGTTCAAAAGCAAGAAATTGCAAGCAGTTAGGTACCACCTTGACGGGAAGGTAACAGTGTTCCATGCGCCTCAGCATTGAGTCATGCCAGCCACATGACCAGAGAAGCGTCTTTAGACATCGCTGGCTTTTCGGCTTTGAAACAGAGATGAGCACCGCCCCTAGAGTAGTAACAACTAGCTCTCGAGCGAGGGGAACCTTTACCTTTACCTTATGATGTCTAAAGGTCTTTAAAAGTTGAGGCTTAGGTGTTTTTTTAAGCATTAAAGTCATGCAAAATACATTTATCCTTTCACCTCCACCTTTGTCCCCCTGCACCTACCTTGGGCTCCCCCAGTTCAGCATAAACTGTTGCCAATATCAGCATGGAGCAAAATTAAGCTCTTTCCTAATTCATCCGCCTTTTTATTTTAACCGGCTGCTTACTTGGTATTTTTGTCTTTCATGTTCTGTCCTACGAAAATGTCAAGGTTTGCTTGAATTAATTGACTGTGTTTTTGAGGGGGGAAAAACTCTACAAATCACCTAATCCTGGTTAAGTTATTAGGGAGAACTGGAATCTTTCAGTCTTGAAACACTAGTATAAGCGAATCTTGACTATGAAACCCATAGAGGTGACAGGACAGAAGTGCTATTTTAAAGGAGCTGAAGATTATTAATGGGAGAGATATGAAAGGCAGAAATGAATATTAGCATTTGTTAGGACTGGAGCTATGATGTATTTTTGGTCCTTAAATCCTTAAATTGATTTGGTCAATGAAAACAGTTCTAATCGAGATTCATTCCTCATGTCATAGATTAGAGTTGCCAGAACAACAACAGAAAAGGCTGCCTCTGTAGCAAGTCCACAAAGCTGCAGACACAGTGATAAATATTTATTACCAGTTGATGAAACCTCCCGTATTTTGAGCTATGCACTTTCCATCAGAAGTGAAAAAATAATAAAAGATAAATTATATGTCTGCTCTCGTTGCTCTAAATTCCCATAGATAGCTTGAGAAGTTACCCATAAAGTGCAGCTTGGATTTCTTCATAGATCCGAGCTGCACAAGAAGACAATGGAAGGATTGCTCAGAATGTCAGTCTTACGCTGACATTCTGATGTTCGCTAGCAGAGCCCAAGTCTGGGAAACTGGATTGCTGCTATATGATATGACTGCATAGTGCTTTGGGGGAGAGAGAAGGTCCAATATGCCACGGAGAAAGGGTGGGCAGTAATAGGCTTGAACCCTTCTCTGACCACCACTTACTCCCACAAGCCATCTCCTTGTCCTAACTTCTTTTCCCATGGCTGGTGAGTCAGGTGCGTTTGCCACATCATGAGGAAAAACAGCTGGCCGGGGGGGGGGGGGGTTGCAAGGAAAAAAAAAGAGATGGCAAAAGGGTTATTCAGTGTGATTTACAACAATTATTTATTTAATTTGTTTAAAGAATTTATACCCCGCCTTTCTCCCAGCAAGGGCACTTAAAGGGCACCTAAATAAGTAGTGGTGGGATGGGGGAAAAAAATAAAAATTTAAAGAGAAATTGTGGTGGACGTCCACTACAAATCACAGCCTCCTGCTGCTGCTTTGCACACTTGGGTTCCCAGACTGGCCCACCAACCATTTAGTTTGGCCCTAAAATGCATTGAATCAGAGCAGGGCAAATTCAAAATTACTATTAGGAAAGAGACCTTTGGCCTGAGAAAATAAAAGTGCAGAATCATCTGTCAACGCAAGACTGTGTTGAGGCTAAATCTGCAGTAATTTAAGAAAGAAAGAGCTGTCATTCCTAAGGGGCAGCAGACTGTGGAAAGTTGTGAGATGCCGCTATCATCTTGGTACTATGAATGGCTTGGGCAGACTCTCCTTTCTGTGGGTATGAGAAACTAGAGTCATGGCCATTTCCAGTTTTTGAAGACCATCTCTTTTTATTTCATCCTATCCCTTGGCAACTGGGGTGTGTGATGGTTGTTGCCACATGTGCTCAAGCACACATGCATTTGTTAATACACACGCACTCATAAGAACATAAGAAGAGCCTTGTTGGATCAGGCCAAAGGCCCATCTAGTCCAGCTTCCTGTATCTCACAGTGGCCCCACCAGATGCCTCCAAGAGCACACAGTCGACAAGATAACCTGTTTCCTGTTGTCACTCCCTTGCACCTGGCACAGAGAAAACCTGCTCCTAAAGCCAGGAGGTTTGTTATGGCTCGTAACCTGTGATGTCTTTTCCTCCATGAATTTATCCAAACCCCTTTCAAAGGCATCTAGGCCAGGTGCCATCACCACATCCTGTGGCAAGGAGTTCCACAGATTAATTACACGCTGGGTGAAGAAATATTTTCTTTTGTCTGTTCTAACTCTCCCTCCACTCAATTTTAGAGCATGTCCCCTTATTCTGGTGTTGTGCGAGAGGGTGAAGAATTTCTCTCCATCCACTCTCTCTATCCCATGCATAATTTTATATGTCTCAATCATGTCCCCCCTCAGGCGCCTTTTCTCTAGACTGAAAAGCCCAACCCAGATGCAA
The DNA here is from genome assembly GCA_026170595.1 of Plestiodon gilberti rubricaudatus. Lineage (NCBI taxonomy): Eukaryota > Metazoa > Chordata > Lepidosauria > Squamata > Scincidae > Plestiodon > Plestiodon gilberti. Next base: position 13,314,184 of record JANXHW010000001.1, read on the forward strand.
CTCAGGTCTTTGGTTTGGGAAAGCATTTGCAAAGAGTGAGAGGCAGTGATATCAATTCACACTCAATAATATTTATTGGAGAAATAAATGTACAATAAGAGGAAGGGGGAAAGAAAAGATTAACATGTAGTAAACAACAGCAATGTTCTAAACAGTTAAATCATTCATGCTATAGAGGAGAAGATGAAGTGGGAAATGGAGGGGTGGGAGGAGAGATGTTATCAACTTAAGGGAAACTGTTCAATGGGAATCTGGAAGACAGAGTGAGAGAATGAGAAAGGACCCTGGGAGGCATCTGTATCAGGAGGAAGCGAACCAGTTACACAAGCAGAGCATGACTGCGCAATCCAGCGCAAGGATCCAGCTGGCAGCCCATGGCTGTTCGCTGGATTTCTGAGCCCCAGCAGCAGATCTGCCACCAGACCGGAGCTCTACTCGGGGAAGGGGACGCTCGTCCCCTTCCCTGGGTGTAAACCGGGGCCGGCCCAATAGGCCTCCTCAGATTTACGCCAGCTAAATATCTGGCAGGAGGCTGTGTAATGGCCTAGCTGTCCTGGCAGGGACAGGGATATGGCTGACGCCATCCCCTGTCCCCTCCTGGGCTGGCTAGGCCAATGGTCCCCCTCCCTTGCCCGCTGAATTGCCCCCGCGCCCGCCAGATCCCGACTCACCACCTCCGGTGGACACACGGGTGCTCCGGCAACAGAGCGAGGGAGGCCGGCCACCGCATCGGCCTCCCTTGCTCCCGAGTAGTCGCAAACGTGCTTTCCGGCACATTTGTGACTACTTCCGGCAACAGAACGCTCATTCCGTCGCCAGCATGATCGACAGGATTGTGCCCTAAGTCTTGTTCCCAGCATCTGAGAATCTAAAGTACATTGTCCTTACTTCTTGTGACCATAGCCCTTGAGAGACCTATCCATGTATGTCGCTAAAACCTTTTAATGCTAGAGAACATCATGACATCCTATGATATGAGTTATGTGCATTGATTACATGCTGGGTGAAAAACTGCTTTTACACTTAGGATGTTTGTCTTGATTATTAGCTACCTTGGCTTTTTGGAAAGGTGGGATAAAAACCTTGAATGTAAATATTATTTGCCATATTTATCGGCGTATAAAATGCACCGGCGTATAAGACGCACCTTCCTTTTGGCCCTGGGTTTCAAGAAAAAAAGATTTAAAGCATTTTTGGGCCACTTGGCCACTTACTGCTTGGCTGCTTAATTAGCTAATTTACATAAATTGCACAAAAATACCAGGATCTCTTTTAAAACACACAGCAATAAGACACATGAACAAAATGCACCAGAACATAAATCCCAAATACAAAAAAAACCCAGACTCAACTCTTTTTCCCCCAACCCACCCATGCACAGTTTCCAAAGTAAACATAAATCCCAAATACAAAACCCCCAGACTCAACTCTTTCCCCCCCACCCCCCCTGCAGTTTCCACAGTAAAAAACATAAAAGTACAAAAAAAACCCAGACTCAACTCTTACCACCTTACCACCCCCAGACTCAACTCTCCCAAATACAAAAACCCCAGACTCAACTCTTTTCCCCCACCCCACCTATGCAGTTTCCAAAGCCTCCCAACTAGGCCCAGTTCAGAAGCTTACCCATGCTGCATTCAAGAGCAGGCCCTCGGCAGCTCAGCTGAACTGAGCATAGCGCCCTCTGCTGGCTGCTGAGAAGCTCAACTCATGCACGTGCATAAATTAAACCCGACAAACAGCTGTAGATCGTATAGATTAGTTAAGGAAGAAAGCACAAGGGAGCTCTCCGGCTCCGGAAAAACGCAGTAAGCCCGAAAATACTTTAAAACGGGCAAGGGGGGAAAAGGGATTTTTTAGTATTGGCGTATAAAACGCACCCTACTATTTTGGGTCACAAATGTAGACAAAAAAAGTGTGTCTTATACGTCAATAAATACGGTACATTCTGTAAAGCATTATGGTACATTGATCATACTGCATAATGACAATCATTTCATTTGCTTTGTTCCTCCACATTGGGCCTCTCCCAGAGATGTAACTCTACCATACTAATTATTTATTATGTCATTTATATATTAAGTATATCATCATATGCATTTTCCTGTACTTTCAGGATATTTTTCCTCACCAAAATAAGAGTCATTCCAAAAGGAGCTTTCTCAGGATTTGCCGAAGTTGAAAAAATGTAAGTTTCTTCATATGCACAGAGTGCATCTATTTTAGACAATGTTTTATGAAGACTTGGTTTGGAGTTTTTTTACTCTTTCCTAGGCCTACACTATACTTTAAGATCAGCTCATGAATCCCAGGGGAACATGCTCTGTACACAGTTAAGGAACTGTGAAAAGACTGAAACAAAGACAGGCAGACAGAGACGAGGCAACAGTGTTCAAAGGCATTGTTGTGGCTACTACCTGTAAATCTGTGCCTCTGCATGCATGAAGTAAGTCTTCGGATACGGGGGTTGATCAGTAAGGATCTCAGTAGCAGAAATGCACAGCAATATGACCTGATAAGGGCTGGTTGGGCCTCCCTTGCTCCCTTGATCTTGAGAGGTCTCAACCTGTAACAACCCTCTACCAAAAAACAAAAAACCACCCCACAAACCACACGTAATAAAACCAATTGAACAAATGAATGTTATTACTATTAAGAATATTTATGTGCCGCTTTTCAACTAAATAGTTCACAAAGCAGTTTACAGACAAAATCAAATCATTGGCTCCCTGTCCCAAAAGGGCTCACAATCTAAAAAGATGCAGAAGAGACACCAGCAACAGACACTGGAAAAGATACTGTACTGGGGTGAAAAGGGACAGTTACTCTTCCTCTGCTAAATATAACAGAAGCACCACTTTACTCAAGTTTTAGAGTACTCGTGGTTGCTAACATATGTATGTTTTCTTTATATGAGCATAGTCTTAAGTGTAGGGTGCGTAATACTACAAAAGAGCTTAAGGAGAGCAGGTAAACAGCCATATTATAGAGTAATTAATGAAGGGAAATTTCTTGTTAGGTTGTGCTACGATTGACATAATTATGTCCACTTTAATGGGATTTGGTGTTGTTTTAGTGTAAATGGGTGTCAATTATAGGCACAGGAATGCATAAAAAATATTCCTATTGAAATTAATGGTAATTACATTTTCAACCTACATTTTCAACCATTTTCATCCTACAAGGGGTTTTTCTGGAATAAATTACTCTCGTAAGGTAGGGGCAGACTGCATTCAGAATATTTCTAGCTTACTTTTCTATTGAACAATTTACATCTTACAAGTGCCCTGTGCAGATATTATCTTTGCATGTAGAATAGAATGTGGGGGGTAGAGTGCCCCCCCCGCAAGCCCTTCCGTTATGTCCCTTGCCTTCTTTGCCTTCACCCTGGAAAAAGCCGTAGGTCGCCAACCTGCAGCAAGGGCACCACAACTGCACAACATGCAGCAGAGCACATCTGGCCAGGAGCAGACCACACTAGAGAGTGGCCTACATTCCTGGTCTCATCTCCAGCACTGTTATGCTACCTGCTCCTCAACTTGTCAGACTAGATTCCAAAGGCTGGACTGGACAGAGTACCCTGTTTCCCCAAAAATAAGACCTACCCTGAAAATAAGACCTAGCATGATTTTCAAGGGTTCTGCTAAATATAAGAGCTACCTCGAAAATAAGACCTACCAGTACTTTGGAGCTCGCCTGTTCAGCTCTATTGCTGAACATGAGAGATTGGACCAATGATACTATAGGTAATGGAGTCGCAAGAAATTCAGGCCAGAATTATGAGAGTTATGACGATGTTCCAGAAGAAGATGACATGATTGCATTTGGATAAATGTAAATTGTTGCACATTAAAAATAAATAAAGACATCCCCTGAAAATAAGACCTACTGTGTTTTTTGGAGCCAAAATTAATATAAGACCCGGTCTTATTTTCGGGAAAACAGAGTATCAGACTGTCATCCTTTGCATTTGACTTGTGGCACATGGTTGACCCCCAAAAGAAAAGGCTCATCACCTATTCTGATGCCAGCTTATTCCTTTGCTGCAAATCCGTCCCCTCTTCCCCCCCACCCTCCACACAGGCTGATAGGAACTTGATCTGGCCTGCCTTGCGCACCTGTAAGCTGTTCACATTGTCTTTCATTACTTGGGAACCATATGTCCACTTTGTGTCAAGTGTGAACGAGTCTGTGTTGACAGGGAGAGCCTGTGACAAACCGACAAATATTGTTAACCAAAGAGACAGCAAAAAAGATGAACGGCGGAGGTGATTTTCATTTGAAAACACAGTGATGGGCTGTGGCAACTCTGTAGGGAAACAGTTTCTAATGTGGCAGCTCTGAAAATGGGGGTGATGAATATGTAGATGAAACCAATCAGCAGCGTCTGCAGATGAGAAGTAGCAATGAAATGTGAAATAGCTCGCAAATACAAAATATCACCCATAAAACATTCATTGGAAATATTCATGATAATGTAGGGCTACAAACTATATAATCAAGTGATATATTTGCATATAAAAAGGAGACCCCTTGTGAGAAACATCTTTCCTCCACCCCATAAGCTCACACACACACACACACACACACACACACACACACACAAAGAGATTAAAGTCAATGGTGGACTCTTTAAGGAGAACAGCTATTAATAATGTGATGCCTCCATGTGGTAAAATGCATTTTGCCTAGAGTATACAAATTAGATACTTCAATACACATACAGCACACTGTGTTAGCACAGAGCTGAAAGGCTAAAAATTCCCACAATGGGGATATTCACTGCAGAGGCTGAGTGAATTAAAAGTGTCATGTCTATGAGAGAGAAGAGTAACTTCAAATCAGCTCTCAAGGACCCATGTACTGTGTTGCTTTACAGAAAAGAGAGCTAGATAGAAAACGTTGTTGCCGTGGAAAACAACTTTTCCTGTAGGCGGAGAAGTTTGTATTGGGGAAAAAAATTCAAGCAGACTCAGCCAGATCCCACGGGGGGGGGGGGGGGGCTAGAGCAGCACAAAGTGAGAGGGAGCATGTGTGTGGGGATGGAGAGCGTTGCACAGATAAGATGTCTTGGGGAAAACGTTGGGCCTCCGTGTAGGCATGTTCCATGGGCCCCACCCCGTCTCCTCATCTTTTTGCCTCCAGAGAGGAAAATGGTATTGCAAGTCCATTTGCATAGCCTTGCTTGAGATCAAAGAACTTTCTTGTGTCCTGAAATTTGCGAGTAATTTATTTTTAGTAACAAAGATCTTATTTTATTCTACATTTGTTTTATTCCTTTTGGAATCCTGCTCTCAAACAGAAGTGTCATCTGGGGGGGCGGCCCCAGGTTCCGCTTCAGGGGAGGGGCGCAATTTCGCGTGTGGCTCACCTTTTCCCGGTCATTTCTTCGCAGCCATCCCGGCTGCGTTTCGGCCCTCCTGCCTGCTCTGGTGCCGTTTGGCTCTAAAATGGAAGCCAAACGACGGGGGGGGGGCAATCGCAGCCGTGCGCAGACGTCACGGCCCCACATCACATGGGCACCGTCGCGTCGGTGGCCCCCACCATGTGCGGGCACAAGCACACCTCTGCTCTCAGAACCTCAAAATTCCTGGGTTTTATTCAGAAGACTTGTACAGGGGTGGGGGAAGACCCCAAGTTGGCCCCCTCCTTCATCGCAGCACTATAGGCCAACATTCCCACTTCAGCTGGGACAGCCACTATTTCAGAGTCTTGTCCCACTGAACCACCTCCAGTGTCCCATTTTTCAGGAAGCAGCTACATTTCTCTCCCTCCCTCTTTTTTTGGCATGGCACGTCTATGGTAGCTGAAGCATCACATACAGTAACTTCCCCTATTATTGCTATGTGGAAACAGTCCTTTAGTGTGAGATGCCAGGGTTGCTGTTCTCTAAAAACGCTTACCCCCTCTCCTACCACCCTGTCACCCCAATAAAAACTCCCTTACTTGACTCACACACACCCTAGTCACATAGCCATGAGAAAAATAGGAAGCCAGTTGCACCGACCAGAAGACCAGCTGTCACCAGGCCATCTATGTAGGAGCCTCGCAACCCAAGGGCCATCCGCAGCCCTCCACCCAAAGCCCTGCTGCCACCAGGTCAGAAATTAGAGAAACAAGAAGATAGCCCTCACTTTCGCAGCTCACTGAAGGAGAAGGTCAAGGAACCACCTCTCTTGGCCTGTCCCTTCAGTGGAGACCTACCCCTATAACCCACCCCCTCAAAAACAATACGAAAGAATAACTGAAAAGGCGGGGCTCCCTCAATGGTTGACCAGATGTTTCTAAAATGGCACAACCAGCAGACTCGGACTGGAGTCGGACTCAAGTCGCGTCAATGACTTGACTCAGACTTGACTCGGCGATTGTAAAAGACTCGAGACTTGGAGCCTTTTATGACAAGTCAAATTTTATTCAGGTTTAAACCCATTTTCCCCATTAAACAGATAGGGACTCACAACTCGCAACCAAAGACTCGGGACTTGGGGGCAAAGACTTGGGACTTGATTTGAGACTTGGACCTAAAGACTTGGGACTTGACTTCAGACTTGGAGGCAGAGACTTGATCCACATCCCTGCATGTCAGGATGAGAGATAGTGACTTGCCCAGGGGGACCCAGTGAGCTTCAAGTCTGAGTTGGGATTTGAGCTAACTCTAACCACTGAACCACATTCATGACATCTTTGCATGTCCACTACAGAAGCCTTTCCTACAGAAGGCTGTGTAGGTATGTGTATCTAGCTTTAACTCATTTTTGGTGTACAATGTGTATTCATCAACTGCCACTCAAATGCCATATTTACGACCCAAATATTGAAATGAGGCACATATAGATGCGTGGTTTCATACTCAATGGTATGTTCTCAAGGAGCAACAACTGATATGTTACACTCCTAATTTACATTACTAGAGATTATGCACAACTCCCTCTCCGACTTGAGGCCAATAAGCATACTACTGAATTTTCATGACTCCGTATGCATTTTCTCCTAGGCAGTAAAGAATGACCTCTTAATGAATTTTTTTTTCCTTTAGGCACATTGCAGTAAAGAAAAAAGTGTGGAAAGCCACAGTTAATGCCACAGGGGATATTCTGAGCCGCATATAACTGGATGGGCAACAGGCAACAGCCTAAAGGCCAGGTCTGGCCACTGAAGCAAACTTAAATAGCCCACAGTGGATCTCACAAATTTAGAGACATTTGTTCTGTCACCAGTGACAGGATCAGAGTCTAGAAGCAGGAACTCCATCTCCACCCCTCCTCTTCCCTGTCACAGCAGTTTGTCATTGAGAAATTGGAGTCTGTGGTAGTTGAATAGCTGGAGGCAGAACGACTGTCCCATTGCACACGGATGACTAGACTTCAAGTCTCTTCTAGGATTCAAGACTGATACATACTTGTACTCTCAGACCAGAGTTCCCCAGCTGTTTTTTCACTGGTTTCAAACTTCCATTCACACCCAAAGTTCAAAGGACATTTGACTCAACCACATATCTTTGTCATGCCATCAGGACATTAATCTGTGGAACTCCTTGCCACAGGATGTGGTGGTGGTACCTGGTCTGGGTGCCTTTAAAAGGTGGTTGGACAGATTTATGGAGCAAAAGTCCATCACAGGTTACACACTATGATGGGTAAATGCAACCTCCTGGTTTTAGAAGTAGGCTATCTCTGAATGCCAGATGCAAGGGAGTGACAACAGGATACATGTATCTTGTTGTCTTGTGTGCTAATAGTGTGGTTTTCATAATACTAAAATTAGAGTCATCCAATTTTTTTGGCAGCAGATTCCAGACAGACAAAAAGAAATCTGCTTCCCACAACACATCATTCATTCATTGAACTGTAAGACATAGTGGATGGCCATTGACACAGGGGCTTTTTAAAAAGGTGATTGGACAGGTGCATTTAGAATATGTGTCTCACAATATGTCTATATGGACCCAATATTATTATTATTATTATTATTATTATTATTATTATTATTATTATTATTATTATTATTATTATTATTATTATTTATAATAATAAAATAATAGAATAATATAATAGAATAATAAAAAAATCTTCTCTGCTACCATTGCGTCTGCAGGCAATCGTCCAGCGGAGCTGTACCGTGTGGTGTGAGGCCTACTCCACCAGGCCCCTCCAATAGTTCTGGAGGAACACACAGTGGTCCGCTGTGACACGTTTGCTAAACATTTCGCAGATAAAATCGATTCGCCATGACTTGGATGCCTCATTGACAATATCTGAGGATGTCCCCTTGGCATCTGTTTGTTCAGGGTTGTGGGATTCTTTTCAGATTGTACAGCCTGAGGATGTGGACAGGCTCCTTTGGAGTGTGAGGCCGACTGCCTGCATGCTTGACCCTTGCCCGGCTTGGCTAATTAGATCTGCCCAGGAGGGGCTGGCCGAGTGGACGGGGAGGGTGGTCAACTCTTCGCTGGTGGAGGGGGTGCTGCCGCTCACTTTGAGGCAGGCGGTGGTTCGACCCCTTCTGAAGAAGCCCTCTCTTAACTCCACAGTAATGGACAACTACCAGCCAGTTTCAAACCTCCCGTTTTTGGGCAAGGTAATGGGCAAGCGGGTGGTGGCATCTCAACTCCAGAGGGTCCTGGATGAAGCGGATTATCTAGATCCCTTTCAATCTGGTTTCAGGCCGGACTTTGGGACAGAAACGGCCTTGGTCGTCTTGGTGGATGATCTATGCCGAGGACTGGACAGGGGGAGTGCGTCCCTGTTGGTTCTGCTGGACCTCTCAGCAGCTTTCGACACCATCGACCATGGTGACCTTCTGGGTCGACTGGCCGAACTGGGGGTTGGGGGCACCATTCTGCGGTGGTTCCGCTCCTACTTGGCAGATAGGTCCCAGATGGTGGTGCTGGGGGACGCTTGTTCGGCATCCTGGCCCTTGAGGTGCGGGGTGCCACAGGGCTCCATCTTGTCCCCCATGCTATTTAACATCTACATGAAACCGCTGGGAGAGGTCATCCGGGGATTCGGAGTGGGGTGCTATCAATATGCTGATGACACCCAGCTCTATCTCTCCTTTCCACCTGATTCCAGAGTGGCTGTTGAGGTTCTGGAGCGCTGCCTGTAGGCGGTTGGGACCTGGATGAAGGCTAATAAGCTGAAACTAAACCCGGACAAGACAGAGGTTCCCCTGGTCTGGAAATCCACGATGCAGGTGCTAGAGTATCGTCCTGCTCTGAAGGGGGTTGCACTCCCTCTGAAGGAGCAGGTCCGCAGCTTGGGGGTCCGCCTGGACCTGCAGCTGCTCCTGGATTCCCAGGTGGTGGCTGTGGCCAGGGGGGCCTTTGCCCAGCTTCGGCTGGTGCGCCAGCTGCGATCATACTTGGATCGTGCAGACCTGACCACGGTGATCCATGCCACGGTGACGTCGCGACTAGATTATTGTAACACGCTCTACGTGGGGCTGCCCTTGAAGACGGTTCGGAAACTGCAATTAGTACAGAATGCGGCGGCCCGTGTAGTCACTGGAGGTAGGCGGTTCGACTCTATCGGGCCACTCCTCCAACAGCTGCACTGGCTGCCTATTCGTTTCCGGGCCCAATTCAAAGTGCTGGTTTTGACCTTTAAAGCCCTATACGGCTTGGGGCCAGGATATTTGAGAGACCGCCTACTTCTATATAGTCCGGCTGATCTCCTTAGATCATCAGAGAAGGCCCTTTTGCGGGTACCATCGCCCAGGGAGGTGCGAGGGGCAGCGGCCAGAAATAGGACCTTCTCAGTAGTGGCACCAACCCTATGGAATTCCCTCCCCTTTGACTTACGAACTGCTCCCTCCTTGGACACTTTCCGGCGAGGCCTAAAAACCTTCTTGTTCAAAGAAGCCTTCTGAGCCTTTGCCTTTTTTAACATCTTGCTGGTACGGGTGGGGTGCTGTTGTTTTTATGATCTTGTTTTAAATGTAATCTTTTTTAAATCAATTTTTAGATGTTTTTATTAGTTTTGTTAATTATTTTTTTACTGTTTTAAAATGTGATTACATTCTGTATTGTATTGTATTTTTTATGTTGTAAGCCGCCTTGGGTCCCTTCGGAGAGAAAGGCGGGGTAAAAATACTGTAAATAAATAAATAAATAAAATAATAAATATACAGTATTTATATTACCGCCTTTCTTGGTCATTGGATTTCTCCTCTGACTTTAATCCAAGGCGGTGTACATGGGCAGGCTTTTCTAACCCCCCTAATGTTTTTTTTACAGTATATAAATGTTCAATCTTTTGTGAACAGCTACATTCCAGGTGGTATCCTTTTGCACTCTGGCTTTTTTCCACTGGCCGTCACCTCCCACACTCGACCGACGCAGCTGGGAGCTATCTCGGCTTTCACAGCTTTTTGTTGGCGGCGTGTCTCGAACTTGCCATTTGCCGATCTTCGGGCTTTGCAAGACGGCGGCTCTACCGACTGAGCCAGACCCCTCTGCCTGACAGTTTTGGGTCATTTACCCCCGTTTATAGGGTCATTATTCTACAAAGCAGAATACTGTACCACTGAAGACCAGTTGTTAGGGAGCACCAGTGGGCTATTGCTTTCATGTCCTGCTCTTGGACTTCCCAGAAGCCTCCTGCATACAAAGCAGGATGCTCGGCTTAGATGAACCTTTGGTCTTTTCCAGTAGGACCTTTCTAATATTTTTTAATTCAGGGCCAGCATGACCTGGAGCATGACCCACACTGATGCCATGGCTGCTGCCTCTGCAGCAGCACTCTAGACAAGAGAAAATGCTCCTTACCATTTCCCTTATTTTATTTTATTTATTTATATATAAAATAAATAAATATTATATTATATTACAGACAGACAGACAGACAGACAGACAGACAGACACACACACACACACACACACACACACACACACACACACACATACAGTAACTTCCTCCACCCTTGTGTGTGTCTCCACACACACACACACACACACACACACACACACACACACACACACACACACACACACACCACTTTCTCATCATCAGATTTTTCTCATCAGATTTATTCAAGGTGGTTTACATAGGCAGGCTATCCTAGACCCGATAAGGGTCTTTACAATATTTTTTTATTCATGTATAGAACTTTTCATTCTCCAGATGTTTCCCTTTCATGGTGTAGTTATCTCTCTGGCTGCGCAGTTCATGCCTTCCGAGCTTCCGCAGATAGCTACAAACCAGGAATATCAGAGAACTGGAGGAACAGTTTCAGTTTTGTAGGAGAAGAAGAGCATGTGTGGCTAAGTCGGTATGATCTCCTCAGGCACCTGAGCGGTCGTACACTCAGTTGTCCTAGAGAACCTACGGACGGTCTCCAAACAAGTTGTGCTTGTTTGTTAATGTTTTCTCACCAATCTAACTATTATGCACTGGGCATTCCTGGGTAAGTTGTTCGCAATAAATAGTTGAGCATAGTTGAGACCTTAGAAGAGTTAAGATCGTGGAAGAGCTCTGCTATGGGCTGCTGTTCCCAGATACTGTATGGCAGCATTTTTCAAAGTCTTGACTCCCCTGTAAGTCTTTGTGGAGGCGGGGTGACGTTGGAGGCAGTGCTCCAGGATCGCCCCCGCCCCCGATCCAAAAATGCTTTTTTCAGCATACCTGGTTCTCCTGCCAGCTCCCCAAAGGTTCGGGGGGGGGGGACGACTGCTGCCACCTCCGCAGGCCTCCCCAAGGTTCTAACCAGTGCCGATCACATTCTGAAGCCCACTTCTGTTTTTCGGCAATCTTTTCAGTATGTTTTAAAATGTCTTTCTTCGGTGGCGGCAGCAGCCACGATCCTGGAGCGCCGTTGACACTGTTCCTGCTGGCCACCCCCCTTAAGGGCATATTACCCACTTCTGGTAAAAGTGGTGGGACGCGACACACCACTTTGAGAACCCCTGCTGTGTGGAATAATATGGGCATCTGTCAGGAATACCCCACCCTGCCCAAAAACGTGGCCCTGAGCAAAACTGTCAGTTGTGTTCTATGATACTACAGGTGGTCAAATTCTGTGCTAATGAAGCCAGAGCTTGTCAATGCAAGGGTGGGTGTGTGTGTGTGTGTGTGTGTGTGTGTGTGTGTGTGTGTGTGTGTGTGTGTGTGTGTGTGTGTGTTATTGATTGTAGTCAACAATGGCTCAATAGCATTGTTTTGTTGGCTTGTTAATTTTCTTCCTTCCATCTCTGTTCGAGGCATAAGAACATAAGAACATAAGAACATAAGAAGAGCCCTGCTGGATCAGGCCAAAAGCCCATCTAGTCCAGCTTCCTGTGTCACACAGTGGCCCCACCAGATGCCTCAGGGAGCACACGAGACAACAAGATACCTGTGTCCAGTCGCCACTCCCTTGCACCTGGCACAGAGAAAACCCACTTCTAAAAACCAGGAGGTTGCTTATGGCTTGTAACCTGTGATGGTCTTTTCCTCCATGAATTTGTCCAAACCCCTTTTAAAGGCATCTAGGCCAGGTGCCATCACCACATCCTGTGGCAAGGAGTTCCACAGATGAATCACACGCTGGGTAAAGAAATATTTTCTTTTGTCTGTTCTAACTCTCCCTCCACTCAATTTTAGTGTGTGTCCCCTGGTTCTGGTGTTGTGCGAGAGGGAAAAGAATTTCCCTCTATCCACTCTCTCCATCCCATGCATAATTTTATAAGTCTCAATCATGTCCCCCCTCAGGCGCCTTTTTTCTAGGCTGAAAAGACCCAGACGCTGTAGCCTTTCCTCGTAAGGGAGGTGCTCCAGCCCACGAATCATTCTGGTCGCTCTTTTCTGCACCTTTTCCAATTCAATTATATCCTTTTTGAGGTATGGTGACCAGAACTGGACACAATACTCCAGATGTGGCCTTACCATCGATTTGTACAAAGGCATAATGATATTGGCCGTTTTATTCTCAATCCCCTTTTTAATGATCCCGAGCATGGAATTGGCCTTCTTCACAGCCGCCGCACACTGGGTCGACACTTTCATCGACCTGTCCACCAGGACCCCAAGATCTCTCTCTTGATCCGTCACAGACAACTCAGAACCCATCAGCGTATATGTGAAATTTTGGTTTCTTTCCCCAATGTGCATCACTTTACACTTACTTACATTGAAGCGCATCTGCCATTTTGCTGCCCATTCTCCCAGTTTGGAGAGATCCTTCTGGAGCTCTTCACAATCCCTGCTGGTCTTTACCACCCGGAAAAGTTTAGTGTCATCCGCAAACTTGGCCACCTCACTGCCTATCCCCAACTCCAGGTCATTTATGAATAAGTTGAAAAGCACCGGTCCCAAGACCGATCCTTGGGGCACACCGCTTTTCACCTCTCGCCATTGTGAAAATTGCCCATTGACTCCCACTCGCTGTTTCCTGGTCTTCAACCAGTTCCTAATCCACAAGAGGACCTGCCCTCTTATTCCCTGACTGTGGAGTTTTCGCAGGAGCCTTTCATGAGGGACCGTGTCAAACGCCTTCTGAAAATCCAGATATATAATATCCACGGGTTCGCTCGCATCCACATGCCTGTTGACCTTTTCAAAAAATTCTAACAGGTTTGTGAGGCAAGACTTCCCCTTGCAGAAGCCATGCTGACTCTCCCTCAGCAGAGCTTGTTCTTCTATGTATTTTAAGATTTTATCCTTAATGAGACTTTCCACCATCTTCCCTGGAACAGATGTTAGGCTGACCGGCCTGTAGTTTCCCGGGTCCCCCCTCCTTCCTTTTTTAAAGATTGGCGTGACATTAGCTATCCTCCAATCCTCTGGCACATTGGCCGTTTTAAGGGACAAGTTGCATATTTTGGTCAAGAGGTCAGCAACTTCATTCTTGAGTTCCTTCAGAACTCTTGGGTGGATGCCATCCGGGCCTGGTGATTTATTGATCTTTATTTTGTCAATTAAGTCTGAGACATCTTCTCTTTTAACCTCTATTTGACTTAATTCTTTAGTCAGGGGAGACCGTTCCGGCAGTGGTATTTGCCCGAGGTCTTCTGCCGTGAAGACAGATGCAAAGAACTCATTTAATTTCTCTGCAGTCTCCAAGTCCCCTTTTATCACCCCTTTCTCTCCCTCACCATCCAGCGGACCCACCGTTTCCCTGGCAGGTTTCCTGCTTCTAACATATTTGAAGAAGCTTTTATTATTCCCTTTTATGTTGCCTGCCATACGTTCCTCAAAGTCTTGCTTGGCCTCCCGTATCATCTTTTTACATTTCTTTTGCCACAGTTTGTGCTCCTGTTTATTTTCCTCATTAGGGCAAGACTTCCATTTACGGAAGGAAGCTTCCTTGCCTTTTATAGCCTCCTTAACTGTGCTTGTTAGCCATGCGGGCATCCTCCTGGACTTGGTCGAGCCCTTCCTCCTTTGTGGGATACACTCCCGCTGGGCCTCTATGACTGTTGTTTTAAACAGCCTCCATGCACTCTGGAGCGATTGGACTCTTTTTACCTTCCCTTTCAGCTTTTTCTTAACTAGTCTTCTCATTTTGGGGAAGTCTGCCCTTCGGAAGTCAAGGGTTTTCGTGTCAGATTTGCTCGGCACTCTCCCTCCGACATGCATGGCGAAACGGATCGCAGCATGGTCACTGTTCCCCAACGGTTCGGTAACATTTACCTCCCTGACCAGATCTTGAGTGCCACACAATATCAAGTCCAGAGTCACCTGTCCTCTGGTCGGTTCCGTGACAAGCTGCTCTAAGGCACAGTCATTTAACATATCTAGAAATCCAGTCTCTCTTTCATGACCTGAGCATGAATTGACCCAGTCGATGTGAGGATAATTGAAGTCCCCCATGACTACAACCCTGTCTCTCGTTGACACCTCCCTGATTTGCTTCCTCATTTCAAGATCCCCTTCAGGTTTTTGATCTGGAGGACGGTAGCATGCCCCTACTATTACATCACTCTTTGAGCCTGGTAATCTAACCCACAGTGATTCTACGGAGGAGTCAGAGCCCCCCTCCAGCTCTACTCTGGTGGATTTTACCCCCTCTTTGACATAGATGGCCACCCCACCTCCAACACGCCCCTCTCTGTCCCTCCTATAGAGTTTATATCCTGGAATTGCAGTATCCCACTGGTTCTCCGCATTCCACCAGGTTTCTGTTATACCTACTATGTCAATGTTTTCCCTAGCCACCAAACATTCCAGTTCTCCCATCTTTGCCCGTAGACTTCGGGCATTTGCATAAAAGCACTTATATACCTGGTCCCCCAAGAAGGGCTGCATGTTTGCCCCCTTATTCCTGCAGCCTTCTGTCTTGCTAGACTGGCTGTCATGTCCCATCACGCTACCACTCCCAATTCTTACTCTGTTATTACTTGACTGTTCCCCATCCTCTGCACCCTCATTCCCGAGGGATGAGGAGTCCCGAACCGGATGCCCCTCGGCTCCTGTCGGCTTTCCCCCAGGAGTCAGTTTAAAAGCTGCTCTGCCACCTTCTTAATGTTACGCGCCAGCAGTCTGGTTCCGTTTTGGTTCAAGTGAAGCCCGTCCCTCTTGTACAGGCCTGGCTTGTCCCAAAACGTTCCCCAGTGCCTAACAAACTTAAACCCCTCCTCCTGACACCAGTGTCTCATCCACGCATTGAGACCCCTGAGCTCCGCCTGCCTAGCTGGCCCTGCGCGTGGAACAGGTAGCACTTCTGAGAACGCTACCTTTGGGGTCCTGGATTTGAGCTTCCTACCTAGCAACCTAAATTTGGCCTCCAGGACCGCCCGGCTACATTTCCCCACGTCGTTGGTGCCAACATGCACCACAACCGCTACCTCCTCCCCAGCACTCTCTACCAGCCTATCTAGACGAGAGGTGATGTCCGCAACCTTCGCACCAGGTAGGCAAGTCACCGTGCGGTCCTCACATCCGTCACAGACCCCCCTTTCTATGTTCCTGACTATAGAGTCACCCACTACAAGAAGCCCCCTTCCCCCCCTCCCCAGAGGAGTATCCATAGTGCGACTGGATACGGGCCCATCACCTGAAGAAGGGGTCCCCACTGGGGGATTGTTTCCCTCTTTTCCAGAGCAATGTCCTCCAGCCCTGAGACTCCCTTTCCTGGCAGCTGAGGCACTGGCCAACTGAGGGTAGGACGATGCCTCCACGTCCCTAGAAGTCTCACTCTGGTACCTCTCTACCTGTCTCTGCTTCTCCAGGTCAGCAACCGTGGCTTCAAGGGAGCGAACCCGTTCCCTGAGAGCCTGGAGCTCTTTGCACCGAGCACACACCCATGACTTCTGCCCAAGAGGCAGATAGTCATACATGTGACACTCAGTGCAAAACACTGGATAGCCCCCACCCTTCTGCTGGCTGTCTGACTGCATAGCTTTTGAGTGTAAGTTATGGATTTATCAAAGTTTGGGTACCTTAATATTGC
Organism: Plestiodon gilberti rubricaudatus; assembly: GCA_026170595.1. NCBI lineage: Eukaryota > Metazoa > Chordata > Lepidosauria > Squamata > Scincidae > Plestiodon > Plestiodon gilberti. Next base: position 13,330,549 of record JANXHW010000001.1, read on the forward strand.
TGGAGCTCTCCTCTATTCAAGGGACGTGCCGGGCAGTGTGTGGGGCCTGGCTTCCTCACCCTGCTGCTGAACTCGCCCAGCTGCTTAACTCGCTGTGTCTTTTTTTTTATCTTGCCACTTTGTCCCCGTGAGCCACTTGGTCCCAGTGAGGCCACTCACTGCTCGTGAGGCAGCAAGTAACATGCCTGGTAGCTTGCTTTTTATCACCAAAGCCTAGGGTGCTTTGTGTGGAAGCAAGAGACTGACTCATGGTGGTAGGACTTTCCCGGGGTAGAGTTGCTGCAAGGCAAGATCAATATGGGAAACGCAGAAACCAGGCAAAAGCTGGAATGTGGCTGAGAGGAGGGTGGAGGTTCAAGCAAGGAACCTGAGAACAAGAATCAGGGATTCCTGGTCAGTTGATCAGGCAAGAGTCCAAGGCTAACCCTGCTATTAATAAAGAATAAGCAAATTGCTCATCATTGAGGGCAATGCAAAAAGAGAAAAGGGGTCCGAGGTATCTCTGAATACTGCAGAAGTGTGTGGGTCCAAGAGGCATTTTGTGTGTTCAAAGAAAGATTTTTTACTTCCCCCATATGATGTTCCTGTTGATGGAGGCCAGGCTACCCACTAACAGAGGTGGTGAACTGGGTTTGCCCCCATTACAGCTTTGCAAAAAAAAAAAAAAAACAAATGTAGTGGTTTAACTCAGGTGGGAACTATTCACTTGTATGGGAGAAAGGTAAGGCATTCCGTCAGGAACACTGCTGTGGTGGAGGCTCAATCTTTTGTTGCCAGAGTTACCTGAGAGTAAACAAAGTTTCCCCCTATCTATAGTGTCTCCAAAAGCTGCCCATTTGCATCTTCTTCCGTAGAACTCATTGGGAGAATTCATAGAATTCATCTGTGGAACTCCTTGCCACAGGATGTGGTGATAGCACCTGGCCTGGATGCCTTTAAAAGGGGTTTGGACAGATTCATGGAGGAAAAGGCCATCACAGGTTACAAGCCATAAGCAACCTCCTGGTTTTAGAAGTAGGTTTTCTCTGTGCCAGGTGCAGGGGAGTGGCAGCAGGAAACAGGTTGTCTTGTTGGCTGTGTGCTCCCTGAGGCATCTGGTGGGGCCACTGTGAGATAGAGGAAGCTGGACTAGATGGGCCTTTGGCCTGATCCAGCAGGGCTCTTATGTTCTTATGGGAGCCTCTGAGAAGCTGACCCTGATCTGTATAACCACCCTGGGTTCAACTTCATGGTCATGCTAGAAATTCTGGAACCCCGGAACTGGCTTTTCTTTAAATAGATGCCATTGATTTCAGCAACCCTACACTTCTATTCAGATGTAGTGAAGGAATTAGAAAGTGATGCTTCTCTGAAAAGCTCGGTACATTTCTCCTATCTATAATTTGTACATGGCCATCTGGATGCTGCTATTTATTATTTTGAGGATATAAATTGTTTTGTGCAATTTTTTTTAATCACTTTCTTCCCTGAGAGGAACATTATTTAATTGACCACTTATTTTTCTTGCTATTTCTGACTTAGCATAGCCTTTTTCCAAAATCCATAGTATTTGTTCTGAAGCTGACCTTGTCTAATCATATTGATTGCGAGCAGCTGAAGGCTAATTGGGAGACAAGTTGCTATGGTAATTTGTGGGTCACGCACCAACAGAGACAATGCTGGGTATTTTTAAAACTGTGTTGTATGGATGGTGGCTGAAAATATGTCGAGGCTTTTGAAATTAAGAGATAACTCTTTCAAATTAATTCTGGAATGCAACTGAGGATGTGATAGGCAACAGAGAAGCATTTCCCCTGGCCGCTGTTTCTTTCATTTTTCAGTTCTATAAATTATATACAACTTTAGAACCAATGAATTAAAAAACATTAATTTACCCACAAAAGACTTTGTGACTTTCCTTTTGACTTTCTTTTCCTTTCCTTCCTTTGAGACTTTCCTTTTTCTTTCCCGGTGGCTCAACAGTGGCTGGGTGGCTGCAAATTCCCACTTAACAGACAAAGGCCTGGAGAGCCCCAAATCCTAAATTCTGGGGGTGAGGGTGCTGTAAATTCAGGTGTTGGAGGCAAAAGCAACTGTGAGTTGCTTGTATCTTCTTGAAAGATACTTTTGAGTTGCTTGTATCTTCCAAAGTAGATAAAAGGGGGGCTGTCAGATTCATAGACTGGCGATGCCAGGGAAATGGAGGGCAAGGTGATAAACTGGCTACAGTCCCAAACTAGGAGTGCTGCCTTCCACTTTGGCATCAACATGAAAAAAAAAACGCAACAGAAGCACTTCATGAAAAATACACTACCTGTCTTGCAGCGCAATCCTATCCAACTTACACCACCGGTGTAACCAGTGGGGGAGAGCAGGGCAGGAGGCTTTGGAGAGGAGGGGAGATTTAAATCCCCTTTGAATCCCCCTTTGGAGGTAATTTGAATCCTCTTTCCGTTCTGGGGCCTCCCGTTCTCGCTGCATAGCTGGTTATACTGGTGGTGTAAGTTGGATAGGATTGCGCTGTTGCTGACTTGCAGCTACTGTTGCTGTTTCAGCGACATAGGAGCTCACCTTTCCTTGGTCAGTTCTATGAATCCATGTAGCCTCTAGGATGCCCACCTCCACGCTAAATATGTGGTTTCAAAGCACCAATCACCATTCATGGTGAAGTTCTATACTCATATGGAATTTCCTAGCATTAGACAATGCTTGAGGATAGAAATTCATGAACACACCTTTCTTCAAAGTCAGATGGTGCTTACCGAAGAGTTACTTAAAAACTCAAATGTGAAATTGCTCGATATTTAATTAGGTAGCTGACATAACACCTTTGCAAGGTACGCTGCTCTGCTGAGGCTCAGCCGAACAGGACAGCAGAAGCTGGCTTACTCTGATGGCCTCTGGCGATGACGTCATCACCAGCATGGTTGGCCAGGGGAATGCTGCCAGGTTCCTGCTGGTGGAGTCCAGGCTATCCAGGATCAAGGGAGGTAGACTGGTGGCAGCAGGTGACATCAGTCAGCAGCTGGTAGCAGCTCTTAAGAAGGGCTGGTGCTGAGGAAGAAGGGTCAGAGAGGAGGAAAGAGAGACAGAACGTGAGGCAGAGAAGGAGGAAGGATGGGGAAAGAAGGGAGAACCTTGAGGAGGATAAAGTTCCTTTCACATAAAGAAACAGACAGAGGGAGTGACAAGGAGGAGGCCAGGTGGAGGAAAGGGAAAAGACAGAAGACTGCAGGAGAAAGGAAGAAAGGGACAAGGAAAAGGAGAAAGGAAGCAACAAAGAGGAGACAAAGAGAAAGGAGGTGAAAGGCTGGTTGGGTGAAAGCAATGGGAAGAGACGCAATAAGGAGTGATGGAGGGGCAAAGTCAAGCCCCAAGAGGAGCAATGACCAAGCCTGGCTACCCTGCCCAGGGCTTGATCCAGACTGCCCAATGGGCTGGAGAGAGAGAGATGGCAGGATGGAGCAGTGCCTGGCTGACAGAACTTTGGGGCGAGGACCCCAAGGGTGCTTCCTTGCAAGATCCCATTTCCATGAATAAGAGGACCCTGCTGCCACAGGCAGAGGAGCTCATCTGAGCCACCACATGAGTTGGGCCCTCCATGACCCCCATCAGCCCCTCTGGGGGTAGGTTGAACCCAGAGTGATGAAACTACCAGATGGGCCCCAAAGACTGTGGGAAGTTTGTTTCCATTGCTTTGTGAATCCCCCCCATTTCCTGCCTTTATTAGCCCCCAAATAAGCAGAACCATTCAGACAATACCTGCCCCATCCTCTCTCTGAGCCTCAATATGTCCTACCCCAGTCCCCTGGACATAGAGCTGCCACTTTGGGAGAAGGAGAAGTCACCCTAGTGATTAGGTAAAGGTAAAGGTATCCCTTGACAATTAAGTCCAGTCGTGTCCGACTCTAGGGAGTGGTGCTCATCTCCGTTTCAAAGCCGAACAGCCAGCGCTGTCCGAAGACGTTTCCATGGTCATGTGGCCGGCATGACTCAACACCGAGGCGCATGGAACGCTGTTACCGTCCCGCTAATATGGTACCTATTAATCTACTTGCAATTTCTTGCTTTTGAACTGCTAGGTTGGCAGGAGCCGTTGCACAGATTCGAACTGCCGACCTTTTGATCGACAGCTCATGGTTCAGTGGTTTAACTCACTGCGCCACCTGCTGGCTCGTACCCCAGTGATTACAAACGTTTAAAAATTAGATCTGGGGATCTCAAGCTTTCATCCTTTAATCTGCTTGCTGCCAGTTGAAAGACTGAGTGTTGCCAGATGAACTGTCTCTTGTTTTGGCTTAGGGTCAACTCATAGGACCATTTTGACTTTGCAGTTATGTAAAGAGATCATCACAAATATGGCTTTTGTGGAATTGTGACTAGACTTGGTTTGCACTGACAGATGTCAAGATCAGGCTTCAGCACCTCCTAAAAAGATTTTTACATATTGGTTGAGCCAGACAATGAGGCGTCACCATCTCAGTATACATCAGCGATTTTCAACCAGTGTGCTGCGGCCGCAGGAGTTTGGAGTAGGGTCGTTTATTAGTAGGGCCATTGGGGGATGTGAGCCTGTGGCAAGGAGTTCCACAGGTGAATTACATGCTGGGTAAAGAAATATTTTCTTTTATCCATTCTAACTCTCCCTCCACTCAATTTTAGTGCATGTCCCCTGGTTCTGGTGTTGTGCGAGAGGGAGAAGAATTTCCCTCTGTCCACTCTATCCTCTATCCACTGACCCCAGGGGTTAGCCATTGCCCAAGCTGTTCTGATGTTGCAACACGCTATGTCTCCACAGGAATAGTGAGGGGAGAAATTGCTGGAGACAGGAGAGGGAAGGGAAATGGGAATTAGAGAAACCAGACAAAATAGTGGTGGCCAAGGAAGAAAGAATGCAAGAAGCAGCAGAGACCTTATGAGGCACTTGAGGGAACAGGGCATTACAAAATGAGGGAAGAAGGCCAGTAAAGAGGGTGGCTTAGTGGTGTGCTTGCCACAAAATTCTTTCCAGTGGCTCAGAATGTGGGTTGCATGTATGGAGAATTTGATCTGTGTGTACACAGATCTGCTAATGTTCAGTATTGATGGGTTTGATCTGAACCCTTCCAGAAACACATGGGATGGGATACCATTCTTTTCCCCCATGCTTTACCTCCAGAACACAAGACCCATCAAACAGTGTTTCCTCCCCCTCCTTTCTAAACCATGTCCTCCTGTTACACTGCATGATAAAGATCATCATTATTTGAAACCTAGCATGCTTTGAAATAAAAACAATCACTTTAAGAGGGGTTTGTATTCAGGGAGGTAGGAGTCACAGCCGCTCGTTCAGCCTGGGTGAATTGCAGAGACAGCTCATAAACCTAAAGGACACATTTTTTATAAGAGATAGGTTGTGTGCTTTTTTAAAGTTTTGTTCAATTTACCATTTTAGCGCTTTATTTTTTTTTAAAGAACTTGAAATATACTGTGTCGCGGCAAAGCACCTGCTGTTCTCAGCTTCATCATAATGTGTAATGTAGTGGAATTAGCAACAGAACTTTCGGTTAATGGCATTTCTTGGTGAGAGTGGGTAATTTATGTACGGGGTGGGCTTTTTTTCTTTCCTGATTTTTTTCTTTTTTTGCATTTCCCACTATGTTGTTTATAAGGTTGGTTAAAATGTACTCCTTCTCCTCTGTTTCATTAGCCCAGAACAAAAGCTTACCAGCATGTCTCACTCTGAGATTCCAAACAGTGACAAGCCATGTTCACATGATACATCTGTGTTCGTGTATCGTGTTTGGTGAAAACGTGGAGGTGTATCACATGATACATCTCTGACCTTCATGCAATCAGTCCTAAAAGCCTGGCTTGTCTGAACAAGTCAATTACACATAGGCTCCGTTCGCATGATCAGGGCTTGATTCCTGATTACACAGAGAGAGCCTACTGTACAAATCCACAATTTGTAGGTTGTATGGATGTAGTCTCTAGTCAGACTTTTAGCTAAATGCATGGAGGTTTGGGGGGCAGGGCAGTAGGCATGATTTTGACCAGGCCTACCATTCACCCAACCCAGGTATGTCATGTGGATATGACTTCTGTAACATATGTTGAGGCTACATAGAATTGGAGCCACTCCTACCACTGTTTAGCATTTATATTTACACCAACAATATATTCAGGCCTGTACAAAGCAAATTTGCTGTCAGAATTAAGAAAAAAAATCTAATTTGGGTTATATTGCTGCTGTGTCTACTAGATCTTATTCTGAAAGTTCTTGCTACCAAACGTGGGTTAGGTTGGGGCAACTAAAAATAATAGTAGTCACATAGAATGTGCATAGCTCTTGTTAGTAGTCAACCAATCTGGTAATAACAACTCTGAATGAGAAGAGGGTACATAGCTCAGAATTGGAGCAGGACCACTGGGCCAGAGGTTTAATACGGTATATGTCAGCTTCACATATTCAGTTTATAGGCGATTAATTACCTGCCTTTTGTCCAGTTTATCAACTGATAACATTTAAATAAGTCAGCATATTAGTAAATTATTATTATTATTATTATTATTATTATCAAAAGTAAATTAATAGTAAAGTAATATTAGTAAATCCAAGCTACTGCTCATTGTTGGAAGATCCTTGATGTGCCCTTTTTCATTCCTCTTGACACTAACACAATAACATGCCAACACTCTATATGCACAGCTCCAGCGATTAAAATTGGGCAATTCCCTGGTCATCCCAGTTAATTGACAAGGACCAAACTGGACTGATGTGAGAGTTTTATGACTGGAGCTCCCAACTTTTTTTCCAAAATGCAGGTGCAGGAGGGAAGGCAAGTAGGATTGAGGCCACGGTATGGAGGAGGGAGGTTCCCCCCCTTCCCCCTGCACCATGACCATCGATCCAAACCACCCTTCCAAAGCTGCTCTTAGGCACAGAGGAGAAATGGGCACAAGAATGGTGCCTGCAAGTTTTACTTCTCCCCTCCCTGATTGCTGTTAACCTTGGGAGGGTGACTTACATTAAGGAATCAGTGTGGGATCAAAGGGTTAAACACCCTGATTTAGATTAGCAGGCACACAACTGTTTTTGGAAAAAGGGAAAGATACCAGTCATTCCAGTCACAGAACTCTCACATCGCATCTAATCTGACCCTCAGGCAGCAATCTGCACATGTTTGTTTGAGAGCTAGCCCTGTCAAACTGAGTTGGGCTTATTTTGAAGTAAGCATGCTTCAAATGGGCTGTAAGGCAGCAATCCCCATACACCGGGGTTCTCAATGTGGTGGGTCATAACCCACCACTTTTACTGGAACTGGACGATATGCCTTTAAAGGGGGGGGTGGCCAGTAGGAACAGTGGCAGCAGCACTCCAGGATCGTGCCCGCCGCCACCGAAGAAACACTTTTTTCATCATACCTGGTTTTGCTGCCAGCTCCCTAAAGGGTCCGGGGGGGGGGGGCTGCTGCCACCTCCACAGGCCTCCCCAAGGCTCTAAACAGTGGTGATCGCGTTCCAAAGCCCACTTCCGGTTTTCACCGGAAACTGGAAGTGGGCTTCGAAATGTGATCGGCACCGTTTAGAGCCTTGGGGAGGCCTGCGGAGGTGGCAGCCCTTTGGGGGGCTGACAGGAATACCAGATATGTTGAAAAAAGCATTTTTGGGTCCAGGGCGGACACGATCTTGGAGCACTGCCTCTGACATCGCCCCACCCCCACAAAGACTTACAGAGAAATAAACTCCCCTGTAGGACTGAGAAATTCTGCCATACACACTTCCTTGGGACTAGGACCCACTGAAATCAATAGGAACTACTCCTGAGTAAATAAGCACAGATCAGGCTGCACAGCTTCAGTAGATTAGTCTACTCACTGGCGTCACTGCAGGGGGGGCGGAGCTATAAGTTCATCCGTGATCGGAGCCTCCGTTACACGGAGGAACGAAGCGCCCCCACGCCTTCCGAACCAGTCAAAGCAGTTAAAACAACGCGCAGGAGACTCCCTGCGCGTTGTTTTCACCGCTTTGAATGGGTCGGAAGGCGCGGGGGCGGGGCGCTTCATTCCTCCGTGTAACGGAGGCTCCGATCACGGAGGAACTTACAGTTCCGCCCCCCTGCAGTGACACCAGTGAGTCTACTGCCTAAACAGATTAAAAAGCCCATAGCTTTGGTGGTCTGTCATACCAGCAGATAACTTATCATAGTTAATGCTGGTAAGGTTAGACCTCCCTTAATTTGTTTCATGAGAAGCTGTTGAGATGAACAAAATGAACCAGTCAGGCTTGGACTAACCCTGTTCCTGCAGCAGAATGAGGGGCAGCAGGGTTGACACTAGGGTCACCATCATTAGGGTTGCTCCTGATCCTTGAGACAACCTTCCTGCCCATAGCTTTCATGCGGTGCTGGTGCCTGACTCCTCTGGTAAGATGGGCTCATGGAAGGCAGTGTGTCAAAAGCAGTGATGTAGACTTGAGTCTAATGACTCGGACTCAAGTCGCATCAATGACTGGGCGATTGTAAAAGACTCAACTCGAGACTTAACTCGAGACTTGGAGCCTTTCAAGACTCAACTCAAGACTTGGAGCCTTTTACGACAAGTCGAATTTTATTCAGGTTTTATTCAGTTTTTATTCAGAATTTTATTCAGTACTCAAATCCCCCCATTTCCACTACAGACACTTTTTAATTAAAAGCAAAAACATAAAAAACCATTTTTGTGTTTTAATGGATCCCAGCTCAGAATTTGTGAATTGTTTATTAAAGTCGGCAAGAATTTAAGTTGTTTTCTTCAACTGTCATGTTTTTGTTTTGTTTTTCCCTATTGGTGCTTTTGATCGAGAGGCCACCTTGGCTCATCTTTCTATTTTCTTGACAGAGAAATCTCTCAGAATGACGCCTTGGAAACTATAGAATCGAACGTGTTCTCCAACCTTCCCAAGCTCCATGAAATGTAAGTAAATAGAACTAGTTACTAGAGAGTGAGAGCTTTATAAGCTTAAGATGGAGCAAACCATGAAACAGGATGTGGGTCCATTGGGCAATCCATTAAAAAGGGATCAGGCAACCCAATCCTATCCCCCGTTAGCCTGCAAGATCAGCAGCGCTAATGGAGCGCACTCTGCATACAATGGTGGGGATGGGACAACCCAACAGCCCAGGTGTGATGAATAAATATCACTTTTACTTACCTCTCCATAAGCCACCTGGCCACCAATGGGTCTCCCGTCTCCTTGGACCTATGCCACCTATTTAGCTGGTGTCTGAGGAGCCTCAGGAGGCATGTTGGGCTGGGAAAAGTGGGGGCAGGATCTTGGCGTGTACTGCTGCCACTGAGTTCCACCCCCATTTCAGCTCGTTCCCTGGCCCAATCCTCCCTCAAACTGCCCCTGCTGCCATCTTACCTGCTCTGGCAGGGCAGTTGGGAGCTGCTGGTGTGTGCGCGGAGCCTCCAGCCATTTGCGCCAGCAGCTCTGAAGTGCACGGCAGTGGCACAACGTTCGCACCGCCGGAATGGGTCTTACAGCTGCAGGTTGCAAGATCCACCACAGTAGGCCCTGAATAGGACTGGGCTGTAAGAACAGTTGTTGCTCTCTGCTTCTCCTTTCCTTCTGCACTGTCCCATTGTTAGAGCTCACTCTTCAGCCCCATCCTGGTACACTTTAATGGAGACCACCCTTATCACAGTACACTGCTCAAATGATTTGGTTCTTATAGGGATCAGCATCTCTCCGGTCCGTTTTCCACCCACAGGCTGTCTTATTCAGTACAGCTCAGCCTTTAAGTTTAGACCAGAATACTACAAGTTTCCCTATTCATGATCCATGTCAATAGTTCTTCTTGACAGAAGCAGGAAGACTCATGACCATTTATTTATTTATTCTTTTATTTGTTTAGACCAGTGATGTAGACTTGAGTCTATTGACTCAGACTTGAGTCAGACTCAAGTCGCGTCAATGATTTGACTCGGACTTGACTCGGCGATTGTAAAAAAACTCGAAAGACTCGACTCGAGACTTGGAGCCTTTTACAACATGTCGAATTTTATAAGACTCTGATGCTGGGAAAGATTGAAGGCAAAAGGAGAAGGGGAAGGCCAAGGATGAGATGGTTAGACAGCATCACCGATGCAACAAACATGAAAATGAGCGAACTCAGGAAGATAGTGGAGGACAGGAAGGCCTGGCGGGATATGGTTCATGGGATCACGAAGGGTCGGACACGACTTAACGACTGAACAACAACAACAAATTTTATTCAGGTTTAAACCCGTTTTTTCCATTAAATAGATAGGGACTCGCAACCAAAGAGTCTTGGGGACAAAGACTTGGGACTTGGACCCAGAGACTTGGGACTTGACTCGAGACTTAGAGTGAGAGACTTGATCTACTTGATAAGCCTCTCTTCATCAAGAGACTACCTTACTGACAGGTTTATTCCCACTGTGGCCCAGTTCAGATATTACATTCCCAATCCAGCACACCATGGTTTGTGGATCAGGAATGGGCGACAAATCCACCTTTACTCTTCTGTCCTTTCCTCATGTGCCTGGCTTCAAGAAGACTTCCTGGTCTGTTAAACCAGTTTGCTATGACATCCAAATCACAAAGCTGCCATTTGAGCACTCTCTACATACCAGGATCACAAATCATTGTTTTATCCTGTTTTACAATCCTGGTATGTCGAGAGAGCTAAAACCACAGTTTCCTAGTTTGGATGTCGCAGCAATCTGTGGTTAACAGACCAGGAAGTTTTTTTTATGAAGACAGGCACATGACAGGAGAAGAGGAAGGGTGAATGTCTGAGCTTATCACTTGTTCATGAGCCAAATACAGTTTGTTGAATGTGCCATCTGAGCTGGGTTACATCAGTGGTCCTTTGGAATGTGAGAGGGCACCATAATTCTAAGAAACATAGAACTGACAAGGCAAGTAACAGATCTGCAGACAGACTTACACACTCCGTACAGAGAATCTCATGCTATTACAAAGCAAAATTTGTAGTTCCATTTCTAATGGATATTTATTTTTGTTTTTTCACAGACGAATTGAGAAAGCAAACAATCTTGTGCATATCGACCGATATGCCTTCCAGAATCTTCCCAGTCTTAGATACTTGTAAGTGTATGAGACTTTGTTGTTGGAAATAGTTATACAACACAAGTGTCTTTTCACTGTAGCTGTTTTTGTTTTCTTTTAGCACACAATAGCAGCCTGGCTCATCGCTTGTGCAGGATTCAGATGTCTTCCTTCATGTTTACTCTCCTATTGTGCAGATAGCCCATTTCCCCAAAACTCAAACAGCTTTAGTTGTTGGGAAAATGCAGTTTATATTCTGTAGCGAGTGCATCCATTGCTGTTGTGCATGCTATTTAGCATGTGGTTGCATGAATGTGAGAAGTCTTAGATTTGACCTGTCACATCACTTGTGAAGTGTGACATAATTTCGTCCCCCTTTACCCCCCCCCCAGGCAGCACCAGAAAAAATGTATGCAGGGTATCTCAGGACACACTTTATACTGTTAAATTTATTGTGCTATAATTCACACATGTACTATGATGTGTACATGTAAATGTACTGACCCAGTTAGTTAGTTAGGGCACAATCCTGGGGATCTATAGAACGACGGAGCGAGCGCTCCGCCATTCCAAGATGCCTCGGGAATAAGAGAGGCCAGCTCAAGGCTGGACTCCCTCACTCCGTCGCCAGACCAGGCAAGCAGGGGAACTGGTGCTAGGCCAGGGGTCCTTTCTTAAATGAGAAATTCCACCCTTCCTTCAGTGGCAGCAGTGATCCACTATTTAATTAAGGAACCTCCTGCTTTTTAAAAGAAACATTAAAAATGTTAGTCCTTTAAAGGCTTTGTTCAGAGGCATTTCTACAGTAGGGGCCCTACCGTAAGTCGCACCCTGTCCTAGTACCGTGTTTACAACTTCCTGCCCATTCGCCTTCGCAGCGCGGAATAGCTCCGAGGGCAAGGGGGCGGGGCCTCCTCGCTCCAGTTTGTAAACACAGTACTAGGACGGGGCATGACTTACGGTAGGGCCCCTACCGTAGAAACGCCTCTGGCTTTGTTCTCTCCTTCGCCAGTGGACTAGAGTGGGCATCTTCCCTCATTTCATTTACATGTAGGGGCTAACACCGATAAGGCTAGCACTTCATGCGAAAGGTACATCCTCTCCCCATTATCCAATCCATGGCCACAGCCCAGTTGTTGAGATAGGATCTTCGATTCTCATCTTCGACATGCATCAAAAGACTCACCCAGCAAGTTCCATGAAGCCCAGATGAGCACTGTGATGTGGATGAGATTTGCATCCAGTTGCGCATTTGCATTGGCCATGAATGCGGTAGGCTGCTTCTTTTCATGCAGGGAGCTCCCTTGCTAGATCAAAGCAAACTTTTCTCTTTCGTCCGGGACTCGGGCAACTATAAGGCAAAGTCTAATTATCTAGAAATACTAAGAGTATAATTCTCTCTCTCTCTCTCTCTCTCTCTCTCTCTCCCGCCTACTCATTGAACATTTAAACTCTACATCTTGTCGATGATGGAAAGCCATTAGCAGTGGTTTCCATTTATATGCAGCGCTGGGTGATGCAATGCCTTTTAATAAGCATTCTTTTGATAGCCAAGCTTTAATTCCACATTCATTTAAATAGCATTCTTCACAATGGATTTAGGTCTCATGACACATGCTTGCTACATCTGCTCCCATGGGGTTTCCATCATAATTCACAGATAATTAAACCCACCCTTAGAATAAAGCATTATCCCAAAATAGTCAAACTGCTGTTAGCATCTGACCTGAATCTGACTGATAATATCTCTTTGATTGTGATTAAAACATGAAAGAGAAAATCTAATGAGATCCAGTGGATATTATTAAAACGGAAGGACAGGCATTCTAACGCATACTACCATCTTATTGTTAGTACCGTGCTAGCACTATCTCTGACTCACCAATGATATCATACCCCATTCCTATGCATGAGGAATGTATTGCCTTGTTGCAAGAGAAATTCTCTTGCTGCAAGATCCTAGCCTTCTCCATCATGTTTAGAGAAGATGTGCACTCCTGCACTGGAGGGTGAGAGTGCTCAGCCTGTCCATTTTATGGAAGAAAAAATGAAGAAGAGACACAAAATGGGAGGGCCTTATTATGTCAGGAGGAAGTTGTCTTGCTGGTTTTGGCCCTTCTCTGTCTTGTAAAAGGGTTCCATGAGTGCTCCGTCAGTTGTGGCTCAAATTAGTAGCCCGTTTGCCCTCAGAAAGGTTCTGCGCATGAGCGAAAGGGAGTAAAAGGCGCTTCAACACGCAGAACCTTCTCAGAAGGCCCTGACCGCCGAGCTGAGCGGTCGCTCGGAGTAGCGCTTCTCCCGGCTTCGGAGCGGAGCCTCCTGAAGCCGGTGACGCTTCCGAGGGGCACGCTGCTTCCGGGGGCTGCGGTCCGGTGGCGCGCTACTCAGCCCCGAGCCCGGCTGCTGGGGGGGGCGCGGAGCGATGGGGGCGCTCCAACCCCGCCCCCCCAGGCGCTGGGAGGGCTGAGTACGCCACTGCACACGCATGCACACATAGGCACACACACACACACACACACACACACACACACACAGATAATGACACAAAAGCATAAATCCATATAAACACAGCAGTATTGTGTGGGACTGAAGACTAGCAAGAAGAGGGACAATTCAAGAGCCTCCCAGCCCAATCCTATCTAACTCCCCATGCGGCGATGCAGCAGTGCCAGTGTGGCTTCCGCTGCATCCCGCAGGGGGAGTTTTGGCTGCTGGAGGTCTCCTCGGTGTAGGGGAACATTTGTCCCCTTGCCCTCGGGTAAGTCCCAGCAGCCACTATGGGTCAACTCAGACCTGTGCCAGCTCAATCACAGGCACAAGTCCGCATTGACCCGGGAAGGTGGATCAGGCCCAGGAAGGGGTCGGGATTTGACGTGCACCGCTGCTTCTGATCCTGCCCCCTCTCAGGCCTGATCCACCCATGTCGCCGCCCTGTTCTGCCCACCCCTTCCCCATTCCGCCCACCCTCGCCCCATTCAACCACCTCGTGCCACCCCACTGTGCTAGCTTAACTCCTGCAGCGGGCGTCCTGTATCTATCAGCATGCGGAGCTGGCTGCTTGTTACTTGTGGTGGTGGCTAGCCCATGCACACTGGCTTAGTCGCGTTTGTGACAGCCGTTAAAGGAGGTTATGCCGATGGAATGTGCGTTCAGCCAGCGTACTCCTTCGATAGGATTGGGCCGACAATCTGGGAATGCCTCCGTTAGGGACAACCAGTAAAATACAAAATTTTAAGGAAGCTTCTGAGTTCTCCAGACCTCTTTATCTGATTGGATTTTCAGAAAAAAAAGAAACAGGAAACAGGACATTTGGTAGCAGAGCATAGTGTAAAAGTCTGCAGTTTATAACATTCTTAAGATAGAGAATAGGAAGAGTTAAGCAGACGTATGCTGATTAGACTCACTGAGTGCTAAACGTGATCTCAGGCTGCGCCCAGAGCTTCTGGGATGAAGAAAATGAGACAATAATGGCTGTTCGCCCATCTGTAGTAAATATAAAACCTGGCAGTTATTCTTTTCCATCCCAAACACTAATTGAGGCACACAGACCCCTTGTCAGGCAGAGAACAAGCAAAAGAGAAGCACAGCACTATTTATATTAGCAGCGTTGGAAACTGGACTGAGTCAATTTGAAGGCTTTATGTTCCATAATACTGAGGTGGGGGAAGGGGGGCGGCTCAGCCATTTTTTGCTTTCTTTGTCTAAGTAGCCCTGCACTGAAAGCACCTCACAAGAAGGTGCCAGGCCTGGGAAGGGGTGGGGAAATCAGTGCCAGGCTGCGCTGATATCCTAACCCCCTAATCTCACATCCTTCAGAAGCTGATTCAAGTCTGCATAAAATCTTCCTAACTCTAGGCTTACCAGATCTCCAACCCGGACAGAGTGCTAGACCTTTAGGAGAAGAAATGTGGGCAGGTGTAGCTTGTTAAACCTGAGAGCACAATCCTAGGCATGTCTACTCAAAAGCAAACCCCACTGAACACAATGCGACTTGCTTCTGAGTAGACATGCCTAGGATTGTGCTGTAAGGTTTAACAAGCTACACCTGCCCACATTCCTTCTCCTAAAGGTCTAGAACTCTGTCCAGGTTGGAGAGCTGGTAAGCCTACCTAACTCCATCTTTTTTATTTTACAAAGTGCAGATTGTTGGACAGCCTACAACATGATGTCTCTGCTGTTCCTCTCTCCTTTTGCTTATCATCTAGCCCAGGGGTCTACAAACTATGGCCCACAGGCCAATTTTATCCAGCCTGCAACAGGCCTCCCAGTCCCCCCACGCCTACCTGTGAAGTCTGTGGGAGGGAGGCTGCTGCGACCAGCGATGTAGGTGGATGTAGAGAAGATCCTGGCTTGGCTTATTCCAAGCCAATCTGAGTTGATATTGAAAACTATGATCTGGTGTGCTGCTCAGGTGTGCACTAAGCACTGGAGAGGGTTGGGAGGGAAAGACCCCTCTCCCTGTTGTCTGTAGATCTAGTCTAGGGGTGGCCAACCTTTCAACATAAATGCTCCTGGCCCTTTAACAGTTGTATCAGTGAGGGCATTTCAGCAGGTGCAGCTGCTTCAGCAGCACCATCAGCACTTGCAGCTGCCAAGATCCTGTCTTCTATACAACTCTTAAGAACACAGAGGCCCTCATGGTGGAAGGTTGGCCACCCCTGGACTAGATCTACAGACAACAAGGAGAGGGGGTCTCTCCCTCCCACCCCTCTCCAGGGCTTAGTGCACACCTGAGCAGCACACCAGATCGTAGTTTTCAATATCAACTCAGATTGGCAGGATCCAAGCTACATCCACCTACATCACTGATCTAGTCAGTGGAGTGAGCAGGTAGCAAGAAGAGAGTTGGAGGGGGGGGGCTCAGATTAAACTCCGAGCCAGAGATAAGCATTACGAGTCTCTGTGTCTCTTCTTTCAGAGCCCAGAAATATGACATTGCTTGTTTCTGCTGCAGTCTTCAGTGCTTCTCCACTCCTGGCTTAATTCATTGTCAAGCCACAGGAACCTGATTGGCCTTTGGGCTCCATTTGGCTTTTAGGAGCTGTGACAAATCTGAAGGCCAAGTAGCTGTTCTTCATTCAAACCCCTAGAAGCTGAGCTCTACACCTGGTGCCATTCTGCGCTGTGATTTTGTATTATTTTTTCATTTTAGCATGTCAATGTATTTACAAATGCTGTGTCAGGGCAGAGTGGCTCTGGTTTTATTTCACGCTGATCAGCTGATGGGATGGAATGGAAGAAAGACAGAGAAACCCGTGCATTTCATCACAGCATTGCACACTCCACTGAGAAACCTTGAGTGGCTTTTTAAAATTCATGAATAAAGATGAGGCACTTAAGCTGCAGATACAAGTGTAAATTTGGTGGTCGGACGTTTTTTCATCACGTTTCCAAATATCACATTGTTTTTCATGCACTTTACCTTAACACCTGCCCTCTAATGCTAGTGGGACCAGTACAACAAAAAATTATCAACAAAACCTGTCAATAACTTGCTGCAATTGGAAATCAGGTGGATTTTCCCATTTTCCATTTATTCTATGAATTATAGTTCAGTCCCAGCAGGTCTTTTCAGTTCTTCCGAGCAATTCTAACCCCCACTAACTATAATATCCCAATTCTTATTTTGCCAACTTTAACTTTCTTCATTTAGCTAGTATCAGTTATTCTACCCAACTTTATTAATCTATAGACAGATGTCAGAGGGAGGAGCCAAGTAGCAACAAACAAAACAGGCAGCGCAATCCTATCCAACTTACATCATCGGTGTAACCAGCGGTGCAGCGAGAACAGGAGGCTCCAGAAAGGAAAGGGGATTCAAATCCCCTCCAAAGGGGGATTCAAAGGGAATTTGAATCCCCTTTCCATTCTGGGGCCTCCCGTTCTCACTGCACCGCTGGTTACACCGATGTTGTAAGTTGCATAGGATTGCGCTGAAGAGGACTGAATCCTGGATCCCAATCCCACCACCACTCAGAGAGGGAGAGGGCAGGCAGCCAAACTTGCTTCTGCACTGTCGTAGATCAGCAGTGTTCCCCCTCTCCAGGGTGTGTTCTGCTTGGAAACAGCTGCTTGGGAACAGAGGCATCGCTCCGGTAGGGGCGGGGCCGTAAGTTTCGCTCCGTCCTAGTCCCGTTCACCAAGCGAGCAGGAGGCAGCCCCGCCCCCTCACTGTCAAAGCCATTCCATGTGGAGAAAGCAGCAGGCAAGAGACTCCCTGCCTGCTGCTTTCTCCGCACGGAAATGGCTCAGTGAGGGGGTGGGGCCGCCTCCTGCTCGCTTAGTAAACGGTACTAGGACGGAGCGAAACGTACGGCCCCGCCCCTACCGGAGCAACGCCTCTGCTTGGGAATGCTGACCTCTGGAACAAGGCCTGTCAAGATCAAGCTTGCATGTCCAGATTCTGTTTTACTTACTTTTTTAAAAAACCCTCTGCCTAACGTTAAGAATTTAATTAATAAAGTATTCAAACTGAAAAGTTGGTCAGTAATTTCTTTCTGCCCCCTTTGCAGAGTTCTATAAATGAATAAACATGATTAGAGTCCAATTAAGTTTGTTAGTGACTCAAATTTTTTTTGTTTCGTAAGAAAGGAAAGTGTGCCCTTGACTTGCTTCCAAAGATTTTTCAAACAGAGGATGAATTTGTTAATTGCTTGTCTTGAGTCTCTGCCAAATGGACAATCTGTTTCTGAATGGTAACTGGTTGCCCTTTTCACAGATACAAGCTTTATTAGAGGAGAAGAGATAGAATAATATGTCTTTGCCTGTTCAGATCACATCATTGGGCTGTTTTGTTTCCAGAGTTAGTTTGCATTTGTAAACTAGGCTCTCTAGAATGTTGTGTTACAAGGGGCATATCTCCTCCACTCTCACCTGCCAAGCCTTCAAATTTAATGGAGAAAGTATTTTAAATACAACATTCTCTCTAGGGCAGTGAAATACCCTGTAACGTTTAACAGATGAAAAGAGGGGCATTCTGTATATTGATGAATATTTCTATTCTCGAGCTGAGGATCAGATGTTTGGGCAAAATTCACCAGGTTCAGGTCCAGAAATAAACTTCAAGACTCAGTAATGCTCCCTTTGAATGATAGGTGATCATTAGAACAATCCCAGTTCTTCCCAACTCAGATGGGCAGCCCGATCCTATTAGGCTGGCTTGCTGGTGAAACGCGCGTTCCGTAAAGCACCGGACGCCAGCGCAAATGTCCCCCTACCCCGAGGAGACCTCCAGCAGCCCAAACTCCCCCATTTGAGACAGTGGAGGCTGCAGTGCTGCATCACTGCATGGGGAGTGAGGTAGGATTGGGCCGTAAACCTTTCTATTGAAATAATTGGAGACCTCGATGTCTCTGTTGTTTTCAGTAGGGAGATGAGAAGAGGCTGCAGCCCTAAAAATGTTTGGTGGGGGCAACACTCCACTGTTGAACACCTCTTCCCCCAAGGGTCCTCTGCCCAATTGAATGGGGTTGTGTTCTGCCAGCAGGTTCTCTGGAGTTGTTGTTTGCAGTTAAGGATTGTGAGGCCTTGCAAGGCTCCACAATTCCCCGCTGCAAATGACAACTCCTGGGCAGGAGGAATTACAAGTCCAAATTTGGATTGCCTTAGAATAGTCACCTTGGCCATACCAATTTCCTTTTGAAGAAGAAAAAAACCCACAATGGATCTGGTTGCACTTATAGAATATATTTCATTGAGTTGGAAAGAACTACCGTATATATGATAACGTGGTCTGAAGCCTGGAGAGGTGTTTTCTCACCTTCTCAGAAATGCCCCCTTGGACAAGGCCCACATCAGAGACCGGCCAGACTGAGCAGACCGGCCAGGGTCCCCACTTTGGCCCTACTCCCTCAGAGCCACTGGAGCTCTGAGGATGAAGGGTTCTCCAAGAACTCCCCTCCCTCTCCCCAGCCTGTCCCAGTATGTGAAAGGAAGAGGAGCAATCGTGGGAGGGTGTACCTTCCTCTGACCTCCAGAGCACTAAGGAAGAGGCATCTTCTGATTGCCCCTTTCCCTAAGAGGCATCTTCTGATTGCCCCTTTCAATAAGAGGCATCTTCTGATTGCCCCTTTCCCTAAGAGGCATCTTCTGATTGCCCCTTTCAATAAGAGGCATCTTCTGATTGCCCCTTTCCC
This sequence comes from Plestiodon gilberti rubricaudatus, assembly GCA_026170595.1. Classification (NCBI taxonomy): domain Eukaryota; kingdom Metazoa; phylum Chordata; class Lepidosauria; order Squamata; family Scincidae; genus Plestiodon; species Plestiodon gilberti. Next base: position 13,349,724 of record JANXHW010000001.1, read on the forward strand.
TAACCCTTGCACTGCTGGAGCGCCAAGGAAAGGGTACTACCCAAGATCATTCCACTTTCTTTTCATGATCCAATCTAATATCTCCATGAGCAGAGTGCACACACACACACACACACACACACACACACACACACACACACACACACACACACATCTAAGGGGATGCCCAGAACTGGGTTTGGGCTGAGACCCCCACAAACACTGGCACCGACACTGCCCATATCTCTGACAACCTGCAATTTGGAGTACTAAAAGTAATGGTGATTGCACATGCTTAAATCCAAATCATATGACTGTTTGGGGGAATGTTTGGATACAGGTTCACATCACTTTTGTTGCTCCCCAAGGGAGCTTGAAGGAAAGCATGGTGACCTGCAGCCAGGACTTCCACCAATGTCATTGGATGACCACTTCCATGAAGCAGTTGGCTAGAGAAGCCACATTCCATCATACTAAAGGAGAAGTGTGGCCTGCAGCTCTTCGTTTTGATTGACAACAACTGCATGAATTCATAAGCTTTCATTGGCTCGCAGCCCTGGCAATTTAAAGACCTCTTTCACATGCTGTTTGTGAGCAAATGCTCTGGAGATATAAAATGTGTGGTGTAATAAGCCCTTATTGGAATGTGAATGGCCAAGCTGAAACTGTGTGGAAGATTTTGATACTTACGTTTAGGTATCGTGTTGGAGAGCTTACATTAGAATGGAAATGGCTGTTCCATTCCTCCCGATGTCAGTTAGAATACCCCTATGAATGGTTTATGTGCTGCCTTGATGCTCACATTTGTACATGAATACCTGATGATTCTTCCTCCTGCTGTCAGGAGCACTTTGAATTGCTGCTGCAAGGATGCCGTTGGTTTTTCATACGCCAGTCTTCTTCCTGTCCCCGTGCATGGCTAAACTGTGCCAAGGAATTAAACTAAGACAGGGGACCGGAAAGGTAGCGTGGTGATTTGCTTATTTATGAGAGTTATATTCTGCTTGGCAACCACCAGGTCCTCAAATGCCTTATAACTTTTTAAAATACAATTTTTGCCTATTGCTTACATCTGCCCCCCCCTTCCTGTGTGTATTAGAGCATATTTACACCATAGACTTAAACTGGCTTACCATAATTTTGTCTTCTCAAGGGACCTTGAAAGTTGCAATTCTATGAGTTCAGCCTGCATCAGGCACTTTGTGGAGTACCCCATGGAGGGTATTCCCTGGAGGGGGTACATCAGTAAGCCCTGGAGGGGGTAGCTGAAATACCCTGCATATTAAGATCAAGGTGCTGGACCCACAAGCCTAGTAACATAGGAAACTTCTACTGAACCAGACCATTAGTCTGTCCAGGCCAACACTGGCTGCACTGACGGGCAGCTGCTCACCTGGGGAATTCCCAGCCCTACCTGGAGATGCCAGGAATCAAACTAGGGACCTTCTATATGCAAAGCAAGAGCTCTACCCCAAGGTATAGCCCTTTGCAGGCCAGAGAGACATGGGGGTTGCAGCATTGAAGAATATCCTGGCTGCTGTGTGGGTAGCAGTCTTCATGCTTCTGCTACTGCCTTGTGACATTCTCCAGTAAAAGTCTCCACCTGCAACAGTGCTCAGCAGTAGACGTTTGTAGCCCACCAGCAAACCACTGCATGCATTAATCCTTGATTCAGGAGAGAAACAGAATACATCAAATTCAAACAGCATCTCTAATTGGCAATGCTGAAAAAAAAAACAAATTAGGATTTTTGGAATAAACTCAGGGTGCAATCCAATCCTACTTACGCCACCGTTGTAACCAGCTACGCAACGAGAACGGGAGGCCCCAGAACGGAAAGGGGATTCAAATCCCCTCCAAAAGGAGAATTCAAAGGGGATTTGAATCCCCTTTCCATTCTGGGGCCTCCCATTTTCGCAGTGCCGCTGGTTACAATGGTGGCGTAAGTAGGATTGGATTGCGCCCTCAGAGACCTATCCTCCTTTCCCCCCCCCCCAGGTGCAGCAGCACCAAAAAGGAACTGTATCCAGCTGAGTGGGGGGGGGGATCAGGAGGCTCCAGAGGGGAAAAGAGATTTAACGCCCCTTACCCCTTCGTAAGCCTCCCATTCCACAATGGGTCTCCTAGGACCTGCACCAGCTGGTGCGAGTCCAAGGAGAGAAATGGGGCGGGGAGGCTGCTGATGGAAGGGATAGGAAGGATCCAGTGTGCACCATTGCAGCTGGATGCACACCTTCCTGCAACCTCCCCACCCCCGTTCCTCCCCTCTTCCCACCCAGTTTCATCCCTGCCCCTTCCTGCCCAGTCTCACCCCCCTCCCCACCCCCACTGCTGCCTTCCCTGCTCAGGTGGCCATGGGGGGGGGTCTAGCTGCAAGAGGCAACCGACAGAGCACTCCATGTGCTGTTCGCGGCCATTTTGTGACAGCAGAACTCTGTACTATTGTAGAAAAGTGCTCCAGCTGGACAGACCAATCCTGCATAAGACTGGGCTGCCCAATGTTTACAAGTAACTTGAAGTCAGGAGCATTTGTTTGAGTATTTCTTTCACATTCAGTTCACCGGTAGAAATTCAGACAATTTTCAAGTCAATTCTTTTCTGGCACTTCGTCAGAGTCATCATAGCTAATTATATCCATGTATTTCTTCTGCTTTTAGGTTGATTTCAAATACTGGCATCAGGTTTTTACCTACCGTTAACCACATACACTCTTCCCTGAAGGTTGTGCTGTAAGTTTTTACTGAATTCATCTAACATTGTGTGTTTTGAAAACATTTCCTGGGTAAAAGAGAAAAGAGCGGAAGCATAATTTAAAATTTAATTCATGCATACTAGAGTGACAACAAATCTCTGAGGAAAATTGAACCAACATTTCTAACTTGAAATTTGCATTTAAATATCTGAATTTTCAACAATTTCCAAATTCCAAATTTGACTTTTAAGTTTATGATTTCTGGGGAACTTCAGATTAAGTATGTGCTGCAAATTTGGGGAAAAAATAGAACTTAAAAGGCAAACCCCCATGTTCAAATAGGCTGGCTCCATTTCAAGTCCCTGATGGTAATTCCTGAGGCGAACCACGGATGCAGCCCACCACTGTCGTCACTGCAGGGGGGGCAGAGCTGTAAGTTCCTCAGTGATCGGAGCCTCCCGTTACACGGAAGAACGAAGCGCCCCGCCCCCGCGCCTTCCGACCCATTCAAAGCGGTGAAAACAATGCGCAGGGAGTCTCCTGCGCGTTGTTTTCACTGCTTTGAATGGGTTGGAAGGCGCGGAGGCGGGGCGCTTCGTTCTTCCGTGTAACGGAGGCTCTGATCACAGAAGAACTTACAGCTCTGCTCCCCCCCTGTAGTGACGCCAGTGCAGCCCACATTGATCCGCTTTCCTCCCACTAGAAGCAAGCAGAAAGTGGATCAGCCGCCTCATTAGCTTGCTCCAGGCGCGGCTTCTTCAAACACAGAAGTGCAGGACTTATGGTTTGATTTACAAAGACCATGCGAACGGAGCCCTTTCATTCACGTCATCCCTTTAAATCAAATCAGAAGTCCTGCACTTCTGCAATTGAAGAAACTGCACAAGGAGCGTGGTAGGCCATTGCTTTTTTATTGTAATTGTGCAGAGGTGGCATCAAGCAGCGTTCCAGGTCTCACTGCCTCACCGTACCGCCACACTTCTTCAGATCAAGGTCTGAGAGCCTAATGCTGGTTCTGTCCTGCATTCAGTTGGTGGTCTCTGCAGAGAGGGCTTTCTCTGGATTTATGGAATCAGCTACCTTTAGAACTTCTCCAAATTCAGGACAAAGGCCCTTAGAAACAGGCCTTGATGCTATACCTGCTTGTATGACCTTTAGTGGTTGATATATGTTAGCCATCAATCCCTGGCATCAATTCCATCAATTCCTGGCAAATAGAAGGGGCAGAAATGGAAGCAGTAACAGATTTTACTTTTTTGGGTTCCAAGATCACTGCAGACGGAGACAGCAGCCATGAAATTAAAAGACTCTTACTCCTTGGAAGAAAAGATATGGCAAATTTAGATAGCATAATAAAAAGCAGAGATATCACCATGCCAACAAAAGTTCGTATAGTCAGGGCGATGGTGTTCCCAGTAGCAATGTATGGTTGCGAGAGTTGGACCATAAGGAAGGCTGAGTGCCAAAGAATAGATGCTTTCGAACTGTGGTACTGGAGAAGACTCCTGAGAGTCCCTTGGACTGCTGGGAGATCAAATCAGTCAATCCTAAATGAAATCAACCCTGACTGTTACCTGGAAGGACAGGTACTGAGGCTGAAGCTCAAATATTTTGGCCACCTAATGCGAAGAGAGGACTCTCTGGAGAAGACTCTGATGCTGGGAAAGATTGAAGGCAAAAGGAGAAGGGGAAGGCAAAGGCTGAGATGGTTAGACAGCAACACCGATGCAACGAACATGAAAATGAGCGAACTCAGGAAGATAGTGGAGGACAGGAAGGCCTGGCGGGATATGGTTCATGGGATCACGAAGGGCCGGACACGACTGAACAACAACAATATGTTAGCCAATATCTTTGGTGGTTATACGCCAGCCATCTTTTCATTCAATCGGATTGTATCAAATCATTATATTCTGTTCTGATTATGTTTTTATACAGGTTGATTACCCCTTATCCGGACAGACGGAATCCAGACTATTCCGTAATCCAGACATTTTGGGGGCTATGAATTTTTAAAAAAAACTTTTTCCAGCACCTGGCTGGATAGCGCAAGGCATGCTGGGGCACAAAATTATTTAAAATATTGTATAAAATTACCTTCAGGCTATGTGTATAAGGTGTATATGAGACATAAATGAATTTTGTGTTTAGACTTGGGCCCCATCCTCAAGATATCTCATTATATTTATGCAAATATTCCAAAATCCAGACAAATCTGAAATCCAGACAACTTCCTGCCCCAAGCAGTCCAGATAAGGAATACTCAACCTGTATTATTTTTACATTGTTCGTCCCAAATCCTGAATAGAGAGACAGGTTAAAGGTGTGGAAGAAAGAATGATGTCTGATGTGTTTTCAACCTAGCATTGAAAAGATGTATTTTTAAAAATTATACATATTTTATTTTTTTTTTTAATCACAGTGATATCCAAGACAACATAAATATACGCAAAATTGAAAAAAATTCTTTCCTGGGCCTCAGCTCTGACCGTGTTGATATGTAAGTAACATGTCTAATCTATATAACGCTTGTGTCTGTGTGTTGATCCACACATGGTAGCCTTTCAACAGCTATTTCAACATTCAAATGAACAACTGGTATTATTATGTATATTTTATGAAGTCCCTAAATCCTGGTGCTGTTGTATAATGCTGTAGGTGCTGTTGTATAATGATGACAAAAATAGAAATATCTTGACACACATGCCCCAGGCTTACACTTTAATTCATAGCTTGGACATATGTATGACCAGAGGTGTAGCTAGACTGGGGTGGCGGCAAGTAGTTCTGCAAGACTCCATTACACCGGAGTCAGTGGCCCCTCTCCGTCACCATCGGAGCCATTCCAGCGATGACGAGGGAGTGCCCCGCACGTTGCTGTTGCCACTGGAATAGCTCCGACAGCGAGGGGGCCGCTAACTCCGTTGTAACGGAGTCTGCAGAACTACTCGCTGCCACCCCAATCTAGCTATTTATGCCACTATGTATGACTACAGCAACTGTTATGCGTAGGGGTGTGGGTTTTTTTTGTTGATAACCACATAAAAACAAAAAACACTGCTTTCTGCTAAAAAAAATCTGCGAAAATAAACTAAAACCATGTAATTGTGCGTCATTCTTCATCTGCTGACACTGTATAGCCTATACAACCTATGCCACCTACCTATACAGTGGGTGCCAATCCAGAGGGGGTTGACAGAAGCCATAGGGGGTCCTAGAAGCAGCTGCAAGTGCTTTGATCAATCCAAGGAGCTGCTGCTGTGATCAAAGCACTTGCGGAAGCTTCTGGCACCCCCGTGGTTTGCTACCCGGGGCCCTGTACCCCCTGGCACCCCTTAGCTATACCACTGCAGGCAGGGAATGTTGGTGTCCCTTCCACAACTTTGTTGATTCAAGTATGCACTCAGTATACGGTCAAAACAGCCCTATAATATATCATCCAACATTTCACAAGAGAACATTGTGAATGGGGTGCATGCTTGGCTTGTTCTGCAACACCCCAATATTGTCTCACCAATAGTCACTGACTGAAGGGTCTTCCCCCCTGCCCCACCCCCATTACACATTGCTGAAAGCTACTCTTTGCCTGCTGTGTTTTGTATTAATATACTCTGAAATATCTTGCCTGTGTGCAGTGGGTTTTGAAGCCGGGTGTGTAAGTGAGCTGATTGTAAAAAAGGGATGAATAATAGAACATTTAAAATCTCACAGTGGAGCAAGTTATATTTTGTTATAGAACAGAATGCAGAAAAAAAACATATTTTTTAATAGAACTCTGGCACATTCAGCAAGATTTTATGTATTTATTTTAAACCGCTTATACCTTGCCCATCCACCACAGTTTTTACAAGCACCCAAAGTGGCACCCATCAAGACATTTTAAACACAAAACCAACAACTGGATAAGCAGTGATGGAAGCAAAGCAGGGCACAGGCTCCCATAATGCGCATGGGAAGGGGACTGAGAGCTTTTACTTTAAAATACAGTAAGCTGCAGTTTCACATTAAGTCCAAACTCAGAGAACTTCACTTTATTTGCAGCTGAGTATGGAAACTTTCTATCTCCTCCCCTCAAGTGTGGAGGAGGAGGAGAGGAGAAGGAGACGGTAGGCATCTAAGGCTCAGCCCTCCTCCACATAATGCTAAACTGTTCGAAATGTTTATGATATTAGACGGTCTGAGCCAAAAGGCAAGGTAGAAATGTCTTCATGGCAATGAAATAAATAGCCAGGATTTGGCAGTGCATCTGCATGCAGACTTCATAATCATGCGCATGTATCTGTGTGCATGTGCGTAGCATCAGTGCATCTGCCACCCCCCACTGCTTTAACTTTTAGAGAACTCACGAAGGGTCTGAAAAACCTGCAGTGTATGCAAGAAATTAAAGACATCTCCAATACTCTACATAACTCAAAATAGGGACCGGTTTACTACAGATAAGTACCATAAAATATGGACTGTCCCTGGGAGACAGAGACATGCATGTGCTGTAAAAATCACTATACTTTTCATCCGCAGTCTGTCTTCTAGCTCAGTCTCTCTTCCCACGGCATTTTCCGTGTTTGTTTTCCACCTGGACTGCATGTTGTTCCGTTTTTATCATCTTCCTACTCCCTGAGCCTATGTTGCCTGTCCAGCATTTCTTTTGATACAGTCTCCTTGGTGGGAGCTGGTTTCCAACCGAATAGGTTTCATGGCCTTGAAAGCAGATCTGATGTGAAACTGGATTGCTGCTCCCTTTCCCAGTTCTAACATTCAGCACACACACACACACACACACACACACACACACACACACACACACACACACACACACACACACACCTCTTTTTTAAGCATCACAACATGGAGCAAATTTAAAAATTAATGATGCCCAGGCTAGTCTCTCTTTACAGTTGCCAAGACAGTCCCACATCATTCAAGTGGTGCTTTAAAGGACAGCAGGACTTCTTCATATTTCCAGTTGGCTGCAGACACTCCATTATCCAGACAAACAATGGGTAGAGAGGAGGATAATCTGAGACACTTATGCATAATGTTAATATATTGTTGCAGGCTACTTTGCGGTGCTGTGTCGTGCTGCGTGCTTAGAAGCCTTCTCATTGCGCAGGAATAATCATGTTTCTTAATGAACCACCAGGCATCGTTGAGTCTTTTTTGGTGGGGTGGGCATATCTGATTATGTACAAAACAGATGCCTGCTCTCCATTATTATCACGATGATGGTCTAATTTGTTTTTGTCATTATGGAAGTTTCCACAACTCTTCTTGGCAGACTATAAATTCTATTCAGAAAGATGCTGAACTGCTATACAGACCTGGGTTCTGACTTAAACTGTGCCAATTTGATTCTTCCCAAAGTCCCATATCCTACCAGATCACGCTATATTCTTAGCTCCAATTCATACGGAACCTGAGTGATGGGCATTTATGTATTACATGACAGGTGGTTTTAGGTGAACACGTCCCTCTCTACCTTTGCTCTGTGGCTCTAGAATTCATGGATGATACTGACAGCCCAACCTTAACTAAATGCCCCCCCCCGTCGATGCAGCTGTGCTACTGGGATGCGTGCTGCATCCTGTGGGGGTGCAGTTGCGGAGGTCTCCTTAGGCTAAGGGAACATTTGTTCCCTTGCCCAGGGGTAAGCCCTCCCTCAGACCTGCTCTAGTGATTTTGCTGGCACAAGTCTGAGCTGACCCGGGAAGGCGGATCGAGGCAGGGAAGGGGGGTAGGGTATTGGTGGTTCTGCTGCCACCAATACCGCCCCCTTCCCAGCCTCAATCCACCCCCATCTCTGCCCCATTCCTCCCCCTCCCTGCCCCATTCCACCCGTCCCCACGTTGACTTACCAGTCAGGGCTTACCTTACCAGGGCTCCTTGGTGGGCCACTGTTTCCTGCCACAGCTGCTCACTCTTTGCAGCAACGACCTGGCCATGCTCTATGGCATGTCACCATTTGTGATAGCCATAAAACACGCTGCGCCGCTAGCACGTGGGTTCTGGTGGTGCAGCAGCCCAATAGAATTGGGCCCTAAGTTTCTGAATCTCTTTCAGTCTGACTTCCAGTTCAGTTTTGGGACTGAAATGGCTTTGGTCAATGGCCTGGTGGATAAATTGGAGAAAGAACCTGTTCTGTGGTGGTGTCCAAATTAGAGAGCTCTCTCCTGAGATCCCTGTGGTGCCTCCATTGCTATTCTTAGGGCTGGCCCTCTCATGAGGTGAGGTGAAATGGCTGTTTCAAGTGGCAGATGGGTGCACATGGCATCATTTGGCCACATCTGAAAATGCCTCCTCTTGCCCCCATTTTCCTCTGTGTATCTGCCACTCCAGGGCCTCTGAGAGGGGGGATAAGAGGGTAATTTGTACCCGGGCCCAAGGCAAAAAAAATGGGACAAAAAGGGGGCCCTGGAGCAAATATGGGGGGGGGGTCAGGAGCCAAATTCATATTCAAATTCATATCAAATATGTAGGGAAGGGGCCCAAACAAAACTTTGTACCCCTTGATAAAATTTATCTGAATGGCTCTGTGCCACTCCATTTTGAAAGAGTAGTCACCACACTCTACGCTGCACCCACTTTCCAAAAAGGAAAAAAAAAAACCCTCCCTCTTTTGGAGGTGGGGTGGTGCTTATCCTGGCTTCCTTCTTCTGACCCTTCTCTGCAGTTCTATTTCAAAACTGAGCACAAAGAGCAAGGAGCAAGTACAAAATAAGCTGGGACAGTCTGTGGGTGAGTGATGGGGCTTGCTTGCCTCCAGCATTGCCACCAAAGATGATGGCAGCAGCAGAGCTGGAGGAGGAGGATGGAGGAGGCAGTAGTTGCTGCCACTGGCACCAGTTCCCACCACCATCCTGCTCCTCTTACCCCCTCTCCCCTTTCACTGCTCATTCTAAACTGGCTGGGGTGAGAAGATCTTGGGAGCAGAACCCCCGTGTCTGACCAATTCGGAAGAACCAATGGCAGATGAGGAGGCGAGTGTGTGTGTGTGTGTGTGTGTGTGTGTGTGTGTGTGTGTGTGTGTGTGTGTGTGTGTGTGTTTGTAATGCATATGCCAACTGAGAAAAACAAAGCGGAGGGCATGGAATTTAAGCATCACCTGAGGTGATCTGTTAACTATCAAGGAGGAGTTGCCACAATCTCAGTCCCGTTGCTGGTATGATGTGGTGAATGGATGCGATGTCTTGTCTTTTACTCGGGCCGCCCTGTCTGGCTACTCCTGTCTGGGAGATGTTGGCTGCTGAATGACTTCCCCATCTGAATCTTCCCTTGAAGCCTGGAGGTGGGGCCTTAGGAGAGCTGCCTCCTGATAGGTTCTCTCTCCTCCATACCTTCTTTGGCTTCTCACAAGTGCTTGTGTCAGAGAGCCTGGCTGTAAGACCAGTTCTTGCTGACTTGTCACCTCCAAAGGCGTAATGGAAGGATTCCTAGTAAGCTCTGATCGATTCTGACATGCATCAAAGAGGCAACACTGCAGGGCACGTGCCTTTCACAGTCAAAAGGGTAATCTCTCCAACCATGACCGTAATTGATTTCCGTGTCAACCTTAGCACACCCTCTCGGACCTTAGATAAGCGTATCGGTTGAGTGGGCAGCTTTCGCTCTGGATTAGAGGCCAAGTGTGGAGGCTTTCTGACAGTTTAATTAAATGATTCATTGTCAACCCATCACTCAGAACTGCCACTTTGGGTTAAGAGTGGATGAGCCTTGCCCAGTCACAATAGGAGCAGAGGGGAAGGCAAATTAGGTGGTGAAACGGATAAATATAACTGTCTGTGGTAGATTGTTCGGGGCCAAGTGAGGAGCAGACAGAAAGAGAGGCACATTAACTATCGTCGTGCTCAGGAAAAAAATTATCAGCAAGTGTTGACATTGCAAGCAGAGAGATTCTCTGGCATCATTGTTATTTCATCTTCCATGTAGCATTTTAAATATCCAAAGAAAAATTGGAAATCTGAACTCATTAAACGGCCTCCTGTCCCTTCTGCCTCAACCATACTGCAAGATTGTGACCATTGTTCCTGTTTTTGGAAAGAGGTGATAAAATCCTGAAATGGTAGTGTGAGCTGTATCACTTCAGACTGCAGGGGTGTATGTGACACTTCTGAATGCTTCAGCGTGAAGCAGGACAGTTCATTCTAGCACCTCGTTCTATTGCATGCAAGGATCAGACTTGAGAGAGTGGAATGGGAACTATGCAGGATAGTCATGATTGAGTCAGGAGTTAAACCTCAAACACACCCATTTCCTACAAATCTAAAGTTTGACCGTTCCAGAATTCACAATTGATGTTTGGAATGTCAAGCATGATCAGATTTCACTTGGGAAATTAAAATACAGTACTGTATATGTGGTACGTTTGAAAAGCTTCTGTATGAATTCTGGTTGATGAATTTTGAAAGAAATAATGTAGCACATCATTTTGACAAATTCGATACTTTTATAACTTTTCAAAAATCCCAACAATGTTAATAACTGAAAATGTAAAAGACAAGGCAGGGGAGTATAAATTCGAGTTCTTTCAGGCAAATTCAAATTAGGAGAGTGCTGACCTGGTTTTCAGTTCATATGGAGCATATATCAGACCTAAGAAATTGCAAGGGCTATGGTCTGAAGGAACACAATGTAATGACGGCTCAAGAGAAGGAGGTCTGGATTTGGTTAGTGTCTGGATGGGAGACTGACTTGAGTTTCACTGAAGAAAGGTGGAGATATAAGTGTCGTTAATATCTATACAGAGCCAGACCGTAGGCTTACCTAGGCTCTCCACAGTCTCACCTAGCAGTCTTTCCTAGGCTGGCTACTGAGATTCTTTAACTAGCCAGTGAATCTGGGACTTTCTGCATGCAAAGCACTTCGTCGACAACTAAGCTATGGCCCATCTCCGAAGAGAGGTACTGGCTTACCAACATATGTTCATGGCTGAAGTAAGAACGTTGACAGGAAGCAGTTCCAGTTCCTGCTTCTTGTTAATTCAGTTGAGCCTCTCTACTATTCAGTCGACTTGTCTGCTTCTGTGCTAGTAAAAGCACAGAAGCAGCCCTTTTGTTAAAGCAAGATATGGGCTTGAAACAAAACAAAGGTAATGGCGGGGGACGGGGCCTCCTTACCTTCAAAGCACTAGTCTAGCGCCGATCAGCTGTTTGGCGCTAGATTAGCACTTTGAAGGAACTGGGGGTGAGCGGTGGGGGCTGGGAGGGCAACCAGGAGGGGGGCTTTTGTCGGCATTGCGGTGGGGGCGGACCTCTTCAGGTGCAAGGCTGGAAGGTCACCCCCCAGCCTTGTACCCTGAGTGGGCCACCGTTACTATGCTACTGAGTCCAATTGTGTTCAGTGGGGCTTACTGGAAGGGAGGTGTGTAGGGTTGCAGACTCAAGCTCTTTCTTCCCAAACTTCAGCAGCTGATTTGAGCTACAGCTCAGCTGACTTCTGCAGGAAAACACTGACCCTTCCTTCCAGATTTTGCTCAGTTAGATGGCCAATTTGAACAGTGCAATCCTATGCATGTCTACTCAGAAGTATGTCTTACTACATTCAATGGGATTTATTCTCAGGCTTAGGGCGCAATCCTGCCCAAAATTAGGCCGGCGGAGGGTGCCCTTCCCCTGAACCATCCCCTTCCCCCAAGGTGAGCCCCAGCTGCGCCGGCGCCAGCCGTATTCGACCGCACAGCCACATCTTAGGCAGGATCAGGCTGCCCATTTTGTGTCTTCAAAGTAGTGTTTCCTCCCAGAGGTGTCGCTAAGGGGGCAGGGGATGGTGTGCCCCTGGGTGACAGCTGCGTTCTCCTTGTGAGGAGGAGCTGTGGCAGGATTTTTGTGCTCCACAGCTGCTTTTTTGCAGCCGGAGGGGCTGCATTTGCCACCACAGAGCAGCACATTTTGGGGGCCCACCCACCCGCCCTGAGTCCTGGAAGGCTTCAAATGAGGAATTCCGGGAGTGCAAGGGGCAGACGATGGACCGGGCTAGCTACGTTAGTGTTTCCTTCAAAGCCCTTTTCCCATTTTTCTGACCACTACTTTTGATTTCTTTTTCCTGAACTGATCTTTTAACATTTCTGCCTAGAGCTGAACTGAAACTTCAGAGGTGTAGTAATGGGGGGTGGGGGCGGTCCGCCCCCAGGCAGCATGTCCAGGGAGGCAGCACTCACCCCGATTCGGTGGTGATTTGGCGGCGGCAGTTCCTTTTCATGCCACTTTTTTTTTTTTGAGGCTTCAGTAGCGGCGGCAAGGTTTCCCCACCTACCCCTTGGGGCCCTTTTCGACTAGTTACAGGCTGCGTGATGTCACCCCAGGGCCGTGGCTTCCAGGGGGGCATTCCTACGACTCTATGAATCTTACAAGCATTATTTTTCTTCAGGCAACCATTTTGCAACACACAACATGACACAGAACATAATACAAACACAAAATGGAGGGAACAAGTTCATTCCTTCACAACAGCAGTTTGCAGTCTGGAAAAGACAGCTGTGGGCTAATTGAAGGCATCTTGAGGGGGAAGGGCTCTCTCGGGAGATCTGAAGTGGTAGAGCAGATCTGCTGCCCTGTAAGAGAGCCTGCTGTTTGCATCACAAGTTATGACATCTTGTAAATACTGTAGAACAAATATTAAAAGACTCCACAAGTTGCTGGTACTCTCCCATCCAAAGGAAGCCAAACAGCTCCTGGATGCGCAGCTGCTCCTGGATTCCCAGGTGGCAGCTGTGGCCAGGGGGGCTTTTGCCCAGCTTCGGCTGGTGCACCAGCTGCGACCGTACTTGGATCGTGCAGACCTGGCCACAGTGACCCATGCCCTAGTGACATCTAGACTAGATTACTGCAATGCGCTCTACGTGGGGCTGCCTTTGAAGACTGTTCGGAAACTGCAACTAGTGCAGAATGCGGCAACCCGGGTGGTTGCCGGGGCCTGTCGGTTTGACTCAGTCGGACCACTGCTTCGGCAGCTACACTGGCTGCCGGTTCGTTTCCGGGCACAATTCAAAGTGCTAGTTTTGACTTTTAAAGCCCTTAACGGCTTGGGTCCAGGGTATTTGAGGGACCGCCTCCTTCCTTATAATCCGACCCGTACTCTGAGGTCATCAGGGGGAGCCCTGTTAACCGTGCCGCCATTGACAGAAGTGAGGGGGATGGCGGCACGGAATAGGGCCTTCTCGGCTGTGGCGCCCCAATTATGGAATTCCCTCCCCTTGGAATTAAGAACGACTCCCTCTTTAGAGACCTTTCAGCGGAGCCTTAAGACGTTTTTATTTAGGACAGCGTTTGATGTCTGACATGGTGGGCTGACCTTTTTAACAAATGGCTTTTAACTTATGTAAATGCAGGTGGCCCACTGGGGTTGTTTATTTTAACTTAAATTGTTTTAATTAATTTTTAAATGTGTATATATGTATTTTAATGTGTTGGAAGCCGCCTTGAGTGCCCTCGGGAGAAAGGCGGGGTACAAATTCTTTAAATAAATAAATAAATAATAAACTTGGGTAGTGCTGCCCCTGAAACATCTTGCCACCTGGGGAAGAGGGGAGCACACAGTAATATTCAACTCTGGTGGTGATGCTTCATGGCACTGTCCCTTTAAAAGAGCAAATGCAACCCTGAAGAAAATAAATCCCATTGATACATTGAACTTTTCTATGTCGTAGTCATTCTCACTCATGTATTGATTTCTCGAAGATACATCTTTTACATTTGTGCCATCCTCATTTTATTGCAGAAAGTACCACCGTTTAATTTCTACAATTCATGGGAAAATGCAATGCATTTTAAAGTCATGTAATTGTTCAAGAGACTGAAACAGAGACTGCCTAGCTTTCTACTGGAGTGTCACATGCTGTGATCATTAACACAAACTCACTTTTAAACTAAAGGATTTTCTCTTTCTTGCAGAAGGCTGAATAAAAATGGAATTCGGGAGATTGAAAACCATGCCTTCAATGGGACCATCTTGTCTGAGCTGTAACTATTCTTCATTTATTTCTTTGTCAATTTGGAAGATGTTTTTGGGGAAAATACGTGCTGCAGCAAAGACACTCGTTTCACATACAACTCTTGGCCTATATTTCCTTTGTTGACTGATCCCGTAGGGTGCTCATGAGATCAACCGACAGAGAATCTCTAGGCAAGAAGCCATCATCATAACTATAGCAATGGTAGTCACAACACAGGTTACAGAGTGTGTGTTGTAGGTAGGGTGTGCTCAGCCAAAGTAGGGCTGAATCAGAAGTTTACTTGTGAAAACATTCAGCTCAAAATTTGGAGGGAACGAATGGGTGAGTGCCCCAAACTGTGGTCCAGCTCACTTTTTCCCACCACAGCTCCTGTGACCAACCAGAGGATGCATTTTCCCCCAGAAGTACCCTAACTTAATGCTATATCATTGCATAGTATCATTCCTAGTGGACTTCTGGAGAAAAAAATGGCAGCTGCCTAGTGGCCAGATACCGGTAAATGCTGCCGCTGAGGTAAGGGCCTCATATTATGCCCCCCTCTGGAGTCTCCTCCTCCCTTCAAGGGGGCAGCTCACCTCAAAGGGCTGGTATAGGCCATCTGCCCCTTTCACCCAGAGTCTGGAAAACCGGTGACTAACAGCACAATCCTGCGCAAATATCCGGCGGACAGCTAACTCCATTCCGGGCGGCTGTGGAACAGCCCGGAGGTCTACTCAGGGAAAGGGGACATTCGTCCCCTTCCCCCAGGGTAAGATTTCCGCCAGCTAAATAGCTGGCGGAAGTAAGAGGAGGCCGTGTAACAGCCACGCCAGCCCAAACGGGGACGGGGATATGGCGGCAACCATCCCCTCCCCCTCCCCGACCAGCTCAGCCAATGCCCCCCTCCCTTGCCACCCAGACTGCCCCCGTGCCCGCCTATTGTTGCACTGGATAAGGCTGTCAGCGTGTTAAGATTTCTTTATCCAATAATATCATTAGTATAGGAATTATTTTAAATGTATTTAAATGTGAATGACCAACTGAATATTCATTTAGGCAATCCAGTTAAGTGAAAAATCATTAAATGGTGACAGTTTTTAATTTATTTCTTTTTCACATAGAAATCTTAGTGGTAACTACAACCTAGAAAAATTGCCTAATGAAGTTTTCCAAGGAGCCAATGGACCTGGTTTTTTGTAAGTAAACAGTCTCATTATTTGTTAGTTCTTTTGAAAGTCTCATAAATGCTTGCAGCAGACAAAGATGCACCTCCATATATAACATTTTGCTCATTGTTGATGTAATTAAAAAGCATTTACATTTTACCCATACAGATGACTCTCAGCTACAAGTTTTACTTATTTTATTTATTTTTTATCCTCAGCTGTACCTCTCAAGAGCTTAGAATAGCTCGCATATGGTATGATCAATGATGTAGTGATTAGACTGAGATTACAAGTGGGGACCCCTTGAAAGGCCTATTGCCATCTCTCAGACCAGCCTACCTCACAGGGCTGTTATGATAAACGCAGCGGGAAACCATGTATGCCCACCATATGCTTCTTGAAGGAAGAGCAACAATTCAACAGCCCTAAGTTACCAAAGTCGCCAAAATGGCCTAGCAGTTTGGAACCTGAATACTTCCCCATAAAATAAAATCCATCCCATAAACGTATTTAAATGTCCAGTGGAAGCCTAGGTTAGTCCTTCTCTGAAATCCTTGTGTGAGCCACTCTCCAGCTGCGAGGGGCACGTGCCTTTAAGACCTGGGAGGAACACATCTCCTCAGGCTGGTGTGTCAAGGGGGAAGGTCTGCCAGGGCAGGCTGGAGCTGAGAGCTGGGGTTTAGGAGGCCTCAGAGTTCTGTGAGGAGGGGTGTACACCACCCTGAGTCCTCTGCCACCGGGCCAGGCTTTGCCTTCACCAGGTAGATTCGGGGGTCAGGATGCTGGCCATCTCTCCCTCATTCCTGACCCTCCAGACAACCAGCCACGCACCAACCCTCATCCCTGGCCGTGACCCCTGTAAATAGCCCCTGGCCCGTCCCCTTCCGCCGCCCGCTGCTGCCTCTTTAATATCCCGGATTGTTGGGGGCGGCTCTGCCCTGCCGTTGCCATGGGTGCCCGGCTCAGGGGGATGCACTGGTCTTCCCTGCTCCCTTCCCCCCTCCGGAGGGCCCCACTGTGGTCACTGTCCGGCCGGCTGCTTGTGTTCCTGGGCCCAGGGTGAAGTGTGCTGTTGCCATCGGTCCGCTGCATGCTGCAGCCCTCTGTGGCGGGGCACTCAGCTCCTCCTCGGCATCTCCTGCAGCTGCTGCCGGATCCCCCTGCCCTGCCGGTAAGTCCAGGTCTGGACACCTTGCTAAATCAACAGGAAGTCCTTGCCAGACACAAACTAAGAAGGAGCAAGATGTACGTCTCTGAGACTGAGTAGGGACGTGACGTCCATAGTGGGAGAAGACCCACTCTCTTGTCCTTACCAACCTAGTTTCCACTTAGCCTTAGCAGGGCCTCCTTAGGTAGTTCTTTAGGAAGGTGGTTTCCCAACCTGCTGCCTAAAGTGGTATAGTCCGGCAAGAGCTTCACCCTTTGATTTTGCCAGTTATGTTGCCCAACCCTTAGATTTTATCATGCATAAAATATGTATGCATGCATATTTAAGTCAGTGCAAGCAGAGCCTGGATAACCAGATTCCTGAATTTCTCTGAGAAAAGATGCATCCAACAAGCATCCTCAACCTTACATAAATCACTACCGTCCAAATGTGTCCTCTTTCTGATACCCAGTAACGTTTATTCCCCAACTCTTTCTTATCCATGATTTTCATATTTGGAAATCTGTTACTGAACCATCTTTTTTCACAGCAAAACAATAAACGTTTGTTTGAGGCGGGGAAAAACCATTTCCTGTCGTGCAGAGTTAACACAATGCCTTTGTAAGCAGAAGCCAAACACAGTCACATTGTGATGGGTTATCAAATTGATTTCCCTGCAGTTCAGATTCATCCAAGAGTTCAAATTCAAACACTGAGTTATTTTTATGAGAATTATTCTGTTCTATTACACCGTTCCATGGATGGTAAATTGCCTTTTTTTATCCTCGGCAAGATCATGAAAGAGAGGTCTTCTAGTCATCTGTCACTAGAGTGTATACCCAAATGTACTTTCACTTACAGGAATGATTGACCCATAATAACATCTTTGCTCGGCAAAAACAGAATTGCCTACATCATTTTTCCCCTGCAGCACAGAGCATGGTATTTTATTAAATAGCATGATGGGCTGTCTTAAATCTTGTTGTGCCTGAATTAGTATTCAGGTGGCAATTAGCAATGCCAGGTAATTTACATCTGGAGAGAAGGATCTGGGGTCAGCATTTGCATACATTTGTAGGCACACATCTCAAGAACAGAAGTGCCACTACTATAGTAGGTGCTGGGGAGCAGCATTGGAAAGTGGATCCTGGACAAGGTGGACCTGTGGTCTGATCCATTGGAACTCTTCTTATGCTCTTCATAGAGTTAATATTCACGAGTTTAAAAGCCATGTCAAAGATTTTTCTGTAGGGTTAAAAAATACACAATAACCCTATGGAATTTTTTTTGACATGGCTTTTAAACTCGTCGTGAATATTAAATCTATGAAGATTATAGCTGGCCATGAAAGCTTCTGTTCTTCTTATGCTGTTATCCAGGAGCCAGGACTGACAATGATGCCTCCAGCCTGACAACCTCCATACCAGGGATCACACACTCAGAATCCTTGTTTGTTAAGGAGGCCTATGTCTGTCCATCCTCTCTCTGTCTGCCTATGTCCATGAAGCTGAGCTGGTCTGTGAAATGCGGGTGTCTGTGGCTGAAAACAGACTACCACTATCACTGATGGTAAAAAGAGGCAATTAATTGAAGAATTGCACCTTAATGGCACCTCAAAGTCTGCCTCCCAAGAAAACTCACTCTCTCAAATAGAGGCGCTGCTGGTCCCTACCATTATAGTCCAGAGCTGGTTTGACCTGAGATAAATCCCCCACCTGCCCCCAAATGTCAACCCAAACCTAATATTTGGTCAACCCGAGTTGACTGGTCTGCCTCTGCAAGATCGGCCCGTCCGCCCGGGCTCCGTTTGACTCTGAAATGGTCTGAAAGTGTTGGCTTGTGGCATCACGTGGGGGGGGGGTTGCGTCGGCAGCCCCCCACAGGGGGTGTAGGAACACCTCTGTTTTTTCTTACTGATTTAACCTACCTTTCCTTCAA
Organism: Plestiodon gilberti rubricaudatus; assembly: GCA_026170595.1. Classification (NCBI taxonomy): domain Eukaryota; kingdom Metazoa; phylum Chordata; class Lepidosauria; order Squamata; family Scincidae; genus Plestiodon; species Plestiodon gilberti. The sequence continues at coordinate 13,368,569 of JANXHW010000001.1, forward strand.
GAAGCTTAGGCCAGCAAGCATAGTTCTCTTCCCCGCCACCCCACATGTTATCCTCACAACAGCCCTGTGAGGGCAGTTAGGCTGAGAGAGAGTGTGACTCCAGTCCAAGGCTGCTCAGTGATTTTCCTGGTTAAGTGGAGCTCTCAATCTGAGTCTTCTCAGTCCTAGTCTACTGCTCTAACCACTCTGTTCCACTGGCTCTGACCCACTGGACACTGCCCAGCCCAGACGAAATGAAAGCTGCTTTGCCAGCCAGCACCAGGCTTGACTGATCAAAGGCAGTGTTTCTCCCTCTCACGTACTTCAACCCCTCGGCCAGTCCTCAAAGCAGCTACCCTTCGCCTCAGAAGTGGAGCAGTTGGTTATACTAGCATTGAGTCCTCATATCTTTGCAGCGGACTGCAGTCACCTTATCGACATATTCACTCTTTAATTTCCTACTCATCCTCTCCCATTTGACAAGGTTCTGCAATGAGCACCAGCTCTGGAGTTTTATTCTCGCCCCCATTTCTTTTGGATGGAACCTCTCCTTTCGTTCAGCCCTCCTCCCTGGATCAGCTCTGTTTTATCATCCAACTCTCAAGCTCTTTTGGGTTTCTTCTCTCCTTCAGCCCCCTGATGTTCAGTGAAAACAGCCTCGGACCAAATGCCAATCCACTAAATTCTTTGTATGACTTTTTTTTTTCTTACATGCTGATATTTGTATCCATTTATTGCAGCCTTTCAACTGTACTGAGAGAGATTTTTGTGTTAACGTCGTAGCACCTCCGCGTCAATACATCATTGCTAATGCTACGAGAAGTTTCTTTCTTTTGCTAGTATAGAGCCCGAATAGGCTGCCTATTGCCTCTGCCCTGTCAGTTCTCATTACTATTTTCTTGTGGAAAGCAATCATATCTGTTCAGCATGGCTTCCCCCTTGGAAAGCTGGGCTCTGCAGCTTCCTTGACATTCTGATCTCTACACAAGTCTCCTGCTAGCCATTCCTGATCTCCTGCAGACCACCTGTCCATTGACAGATCTGCTGTAGGACCGTGTAATATTCATGAATATTCTAATTGCTCAGGAATGGATGAATAATGTGTCAGATGTGTCAGCGCAGCAGACGTTCAATGGTGTCGTTGCTGACCAGTAAGGAAATCAGAAGGTCATTTTAGATGACACAAAAACTTCACACTGAGCCTGTATGGGGGTGAGAGGATTTTCGTCCTTCTATATCTTTGTTCTGGTCCACTCTTCCTGAATTCTGTATTAATTAGGAAAATTTCTCCAATAAAATTCCAGACTTGGAATATCTGCAATTTGCCTCTTTTTCCTCTCTATGTTACCTTACCAACGTATATATAGTAAAGGTAATGGTATCCCCTGCTCAAAAGCCAGTCGTGTCCGACTCTAGGGTGTAGGTACTCATCCCCGTTTCTGGCCGAAGAGCCAGCGCTGTCCAATAACGCTTCCGTGGTCATGTGGCTGCCATGACTAGCGGAACGGCTTTTACCTTCCCGCAGCAGCGGTACCGATTTATCTACTTGCAATTTCTTGCTTTCGAACTGCTAGGTTGGCAGGAGCTGCGGCACTCAGGTCTCGAACTGCTGTCCTACCAACCTTCCAGTTTGCAGTACAGCATCTTAACCAGTGGCGTCGCTCCGGTAGGGGCGGGGCCGTAAGTATCGCTCCGTCGTAGTCCCTTTACCGAGCGAGCAGGGGGCGGGGCCGCCTCCTGCTCGCTCGGTAAAGGGATTACGACGGAGTGATACTTACGGCCCCGCCCCTTCCGGAGCGACGCCACTGATCTTAACCACTAAGCCGTATATATACACACTGATAAAACACAACAAAAAATAAAAGACAAAGTTACTGTGTCCATATGTACAATTGCATGTACAATTCTCCTATTACCAGTCCCTGGAGTAGAATGCCATTTCCCATTGTGTTGCACTGTGTGGGGGGTGAGGGGGTGAGGGATGAGTGAAATTGGTGAGGGGAGCCAGGGACTAAAAGCGTGTCTCTTGTGACTATAAATGGGCTTGTTTTGACTTCCTTCCAAGAAAGCTGGCACAGAATTATCTTTTACTTTGTTTTTAGTATGTCTTATTATCAGACACATAATTTTGTTACTGAGAGAGATTCCAAAATGTCTCCAGTATACTAGGTATGCCTGTCAGTCATCCATCAGAGTGTTATCATTTAACCAATTAGATTATTACACGTTTCTGGGTTTATAGTTAATTGGATTTTTTAGAAGCTGAAACAATCATATTCTTCTGCTAGGGATATTTCGGAGACAAGGATCAGCCAGCTGCCCAGCATTGGACTCGAGAATATTAGCAAACTAATAGCAAGATCTACCTACAATTTAAAAAAGTTACCTGCCTTGAACAAATTTCATGCCTTGATAGAGGCAGACCTCACCTACCCAAGTCACTGCTGTGCCTTTGCAAACTGGACCAAGCAAAAGTGAGTAGCCCTATTTGCTTTTGCATTTGGAGATATCAATTTACTTGTGAATGTCAAAGTCTGTACTGAGTGAGGGTCTGGTAAGGGCAAGGTGTGAACAGTTTCTCTGGTGTGTCATGTAGCAGACAGTGATGTTGTCAGCACCAGGCCAGATCACCTCTACGTTTCTCAACACAATTAGAAACATAAACATTTACAGACCAGTCAATGATCACCCTCTGAGCAGGAGATATAAAAGGTCAAATGTGACCTGAGCACTTGTGAGGGAGCCAGCAACTGGCTACCCATTAGACCTAGTGGGAAAGGGGAAGCTAGAACTCAGGGGAGGCTTCACTACTCCTTGATGCAGTAGGGGAGCTATAGCAATATACATAAAGGTAAAAAGGGTTTAAAATTTTCAAGGCCAGCAATGATCATAGATGACTGGATAATATTTACAGGATTAAGGGCGCAATCCTATCCAATTCATGCCACCGGATGAGCTCTGCTCAGTCCTATCCAACTTATGCCACCGGTGTAACCAGCGATGCAGCGAGAACAGGAGGCCCCAGAATGGAAAGGGGATTCAAATCCCCTCCAAAAGGGGAATTCAAAGGGGATTTGAATCCCCTTTCCGTTCTGGGGCCTTCCATTCTCGCTGCACCGCTGATTACACCGGTGGCATAAGTTGGATAGGATTGTGCCCTAAAAGCCATGGTTGTAGAGAAATGTTTATAGTTTAAAAAACCTAAAAAGTTCACAATAAAAAGGTTTTTACCACTTTTAAGTGTGAACTTTTTTTAAAACTATAAACATTTTTATACAGCCATGGCTTTTAATCCTGTAAATATTATCCAATTGTCTATGTACATAAAGGTAGTTTGCAGAGGTGACCAAAGAAGAAAGGGGCTTTCAGTCAAAAACTCTGAAAACCAATAGCCCGGGGGGGGGGGGTACCAAGGTGAAGCAGCCGCTGTTCCCCCTCCCCCTTGCCTTTCCCCTTCAAACTGTGTAGGGTAAAATACACTGGCCAGGGCCCGATCACTTTTGCACATCACTTCAAAATCTGGTTTCATGGTGACCTTGCCCTGGGCTCTTTGCATGCCTTGTCACTCTCCAGCATAGGAACATTTTGGTGTGTGGTTCTGTTGAAAACATTCTTTTCAGAAACTTACAGAGCCCAATCTTATGTTTTTCCCTGCCATGGCATGCAGCTGCACTGCATGCTATGGTGGGAGGCTTGGGAGGGGAAAGGGAAAACATTTTCCCTTACCCCTCCAGAAGCCCCCCAACTGCCAATGGGTCTCCTCGGACCTGCGCCAGCTCTTTAGCTGGCAGAGGTCTGAGGAAGCAAAGAGGGCATGTCAGCTGGCATTGGAGGGGATAAAGTCCGGCACAAGTCACCCACACTGGGTGCCACCCCATCCTTAGGGAGTTCGAGAGGACCCCGCTCTCTTGGCTTTTAAAAAAGCTCTCAACATGCAACTGGTTCACCAAGGTTTGGAACTGGGAAGTTGCGCTGCTCCTGTGTCTGCTGCTACTGGAATGTTGTGCTTTTGAGTAGTCTCTGGAGTGATTACTTTTTAAATGTTAGAATTTATTGTATGTTTTTCTACTTATATGGCAGTTATATGTAAACTGCCTTACAGCGCAATCCTAACCAACTTTCCAGCACTGGTGCAGCAGCAATGAAACCCCGAGATAACGGAACAAATGTTCCCTCACCTTGAAGAGGCCTCCATGACTGCTCTCGCACTGCAAAATGCAGTGTGCGCCCTGTTGGCATGAGACTGCATCGGCGCTGGAAAGGATTGCGCTGTTAGGGTTATCCAGTGAAAGACAAGATAGAAATGAATGAGTAAATAAATCAAATATGCAAATTGATATCCTCTCTAGACCTTTTGGAATAGTTTGCTAGAAGGTGCTCTCTTAATGGCTTTTAGTGCCCAGCAGCTATTAGCTACTGGACACGCCTTGACCTTAGATTGAAGCTCAAGGAAACAGTTTGGCCCTTGGCAAAGAGAAAGATGTCTGATACTTTTGCAGCTGGCTTACAAGAAGCAGCTTTGAGGAGCACGTAGTTGGCTTTGGGGGGACTGGCGCTACGTTAATAACAAGCACTGTCTTTCTCAGTCTGCCTTCTTCCCCCAAACACAACAGGTGGTGTATTTAAATTAAACAGCTATTACAGAAATACTGTACATTTCCAGGGCTCTCTCCTTGCATAGGAGGAGCTAACCCTGTTAATGACTGCTCCTTGAACTACTGTCCTGGGTAAGTGAAAATCAAAACAGTCCTGGGCATCTTGGACACAGCTGCAGGCTCTATTTTGAGGACCGAAATGTGCACCATGCGGACTGCATACTGTATATCCACTCTGTGTACATGCGTCCCTGATTTTCAAGAAGATTCATTAGCACAACCCCTGTGGAGCTTTGCCAGTGCAAATCAGGGGGTCTTCTCAGCCTCTTAAATCAGGTTTCCTTGCAACTGATTTGCCATCAGTGGGATAACATGGGGTCTTCAAGCATCAAGGGCCCTCCTCATTTATCTTTACCTTTTCAAGTATTTTTTGAGAGTTGCACATTGATTGATTTAATTAATGCATAAGCCCTGCTGGTTTGTATTACTGATCGTGCTTTAACTACTTTACAGTGTAATGTTTCACAGCAGGGTGTCAGCTAACTTCAGTATTGAATGGTTTTGCAAGAATCACCATGGGCTACCGACGATGTGGCTAAATTTACCAAGCAAGAGCGTATCCTCTGTTAACAGGCTTTAACAGTTACAAAATAACTCACCTGTATTAAGGGATTCTGAGAAAGTCATCTTGCTTACATACACAAAAACTGTCCTGCTGGACCAGATCTAGGCCCATCATGCCTTGCATTCATGCAAGAACTCCAGCAATAAGCAAGTATTGATGATTTTAATCACTGGTCCCCTGGTGAACCACCATCTGACCCTTCCATTATTATGGGTTACCATTTTTTTTTAGCATGAAAGCTTTCATGGCCAGCAATCAGTTTCAAAGATATAATTGTTACGGGCATCATAGCCATGTAAAAAACAGACTTGAATAAAAACAAATAAAATCCACTTGCGTCTCCTGTTTCTTTCAGTGTCAACAAGACAGATAAAATTCCATTAAAATCCAAAGTCCAGAGTTCTAAGATCCAACGAATTAGGAAACGAAACGTTGGATCTTAGAACTCTGGACTTTGGATTTTAATGGAATTTTATCTGTCTTGTTGACACTGAAAGAAACAGAAGACGCAAGTGGATTTTATTTGTTTTTATTCAAGTCTGTTTTTTACATGGCTATGATGCCCGTAACAATTAAATCTTTGAAACTGGTTACCGTTTTGTTTTCTTTTTTCAGTTGCACACATATAACAGGAGAGATATGGATTGGCAGCACCCAACCTCTCCCTGAAATGTGCCATCTAGGCCTGGGTGACTGTTATTTTAAATAACAAAGTCAGGGTATGCCCTTAGAATGCTTGCTAAAAAGGCATGTATCCCTTTGCTTAAAAAAAGAACAACCAGTTACCGTAACAATTTCTTCTAAATTGATAACATTGCTAACATTTGATTAGGGTTGCAAAGTCCAAGAAATTGTTTGAAGGCACACAGTACAGTATATATAGGTTAGGTATCTTGCTCTGATACTCTGTATCTTCTCCAGAGTCTCTGGAGAAGTCTCTGGAGAAGACTCTGATGCTGGGAAAGATTGAAGGCAAAAGGAGAAGGGGAAGGCAAAGGATGAGATGATTAGACAGCATCACTGATGCAACGAACATGAAAATGAGCGAACTCAAGAAGATAGTGGAGGACAGGAAGGCCTGGCGGGATATGGTTCATGGGATCACGAAGGGTCGGACACGACTTAACGACTGAACAATAACAACAACATCTTGCTAAAGCGAAGCAGGTCTCAATCTGGCCAATGACTGGATGAGAAGACCCCTTCTACAGCACCTTAAGGTTCTGGGAGGAAAGGTGTTATAAACGCAATGAACAAATACTCTGCTTTTTATATATACATAGCTCCAAAATGGGTCTTTAAACCTCCCCTTTCACCCCACTGAAGTATGTCTCCTTGCAAGGGAGATGATGCCCTGATTCGTAAATACACGTCCCACTGTTTGCGGTCAGTTCAAAAGTAAAACGAAATTTAAAAAAACCTTCTTCAATATGAGCTAGGAATGCTCAATATATTGTTATTCTGTACTTATTGAGAGCTCAGGACAAAGTAGGTGGTCCCATGATAGAAAGACACTTCAAAATAGGTGCATTCTTAGATTTTCACGATGTGTCCAGATTTTAGAATTCAGAACAAGCATTTTGCCGGGAAACTCCGTCGTAATATATAATTTTATTATTATGGTTCCGAGTATGATTGAAGCAACGTACCAATAGGGCAGGTATTTAGGCTAACTGTAATGCCAAACATCTGGTGTAAGAAAGGAAGGAGTAGTATTTGGGTGGTTTGCAACAATAGCTCAGATACTTCTGATGATGCCTCCTATGCTGGAGGTGAAACGTAAAGTTTTAACCATATATTTATAATAATAAATTATATATTATGACGGAGTTTCCCAGCAAAATGCTTGTTCTGAATACTAAAAACACTTCAAAATCTTTGCGGAGATAATTGAGGCAAAAATGTATCAGAGAGAGGGAGAATAAAGAGGGTTACAGGAAATCTCTTTAAGCTCTGCCCTTGTCACGTCAGACCTTATCAAGTAGCATTTTCCTCCCCAGCTTCAAAAGTAGACTTTCCAGGCACCTTCTCATTGCTGAACTCTTCCACATGGAAGAGTTGGGTGTTGTTGGGTGCTGTATATTTAAGGGCCTAGCCCAGGAAGCCTTGGAATAATGATAGGCCACAAAGGAGTATCAGGTTTGCAGCAGAAACTCTTATGAACTATGAGTAGCTGGATTGGTGCCTAGAAACAGTCCTCGGATATGCTGTGCCTTTAACACACACACACACACACACACACACACACACACACACACACACACACACACACACACACACACACACACACACACTTAATTGTTATGCAGGGGACTTTACCAGTGATTTGAAAGTATATATGCACATGCAACAGTAGCGCACATTAGAGTTCTCCTAAGAACTCAACTATTTATTGCTTTCGAATCACTGGAAAAGCCCAATAAAAATGGGCTTTTTGTTTGTCCTTTTTTTTTACTTTGGAAGACACTGACTGTATCCCAGCCCCTACTGCAGTCATCAAGAGAGTTGCTTTTGTTTCCTCCTAAGCTTTGATGAAACAGATCCAAGTAACAAAGGTGATGAGTCTTTCGTTGGATCAAGTTCAATAGCAGAAATTCTACTCAGCTTTCAGGTTCCAAATGTCCCCTTTTTTCCAGAGAAGTGAGCTTTGACTTCCCAAAGCTGTTATTTTTAACCATGTATTTATTCACATCACTGGCGTCACTGCAGGGGGGCGGAGCTGTAAGTTCCTCCGTGATCGGAGCCTCCCGTTACACGGAGGAACGAAGCGCCCCGCCCCCGCGTCTTCCGAACCAGTCAAAGCAGTGAAAACAACACGCAGGAGACTCCCTGCGTGTTGTTTTCACCGCTTTGAATGGGTCGGAAGGCGCGGGGGCGGGGCGCTTCATTCCTCCGTGTAACGGGAGGCTCCAATCACTGAGGAACTTACAGCTCCGCCCCCCCTGCAGTGACGCCAGTGATTAACATTATACTTTATTGTTTTAATTTATGCTTAAATTTATATCCTGCTTTTCATCAGAGACCACAAAACAGTTTATGCGTATATTTTAGCAGAAACAAACTTGCAACAAAATCATAGTAGCAAAGGAGTGAGTTAAACACATCGTTTTAACACAGAACAAAGAGCCAGCTGAAATTTTTTCTCCACCTCAGTGGCGTCGCTGGAGGTGGGGCGGAATGCTAAGTTCCGCACTGTTCTGACCTCCATTACTCACCGGCACAAGGCGGCCCCACCCCCGCACCTTCGGAGCCATTCAGTGGGATGAAGGCAACGCACAGGAGACTCCCTGCGCTTTGCCTTTGCCCCACTGAATGGCTCTGAAGGCGAGGGGCCGCCTCATGCCAGTGAGTAAAGGAGGTAAGCACGGTGCGGAACTTAGTGTTCCGCCCCACCTCCAACGACGCTACTGTTTCACCTTAGCAAGCAGTTCAAGGTGGCCTGCAGTATAAAAACTAACAGCCCGATTCTAACCACCTTTCCAGCACAATACAGCCACAATGAAGCCCCGAAGGGAACATTTGTTCCCTTATGTTGAGGATGCCTCTGTGACTGCCCCACCACCACAAAACACAGCGTGTGCCCTGTTGGTACAGCTGCATCAGCGCCAGTAGCGTCACTAGGATGCGCGTCACCCTGGGGCAGGGGGCGCGCATCACCCTAGTGACGCTCTGACATCGCAGCGCGGGGGTGACCCAGCTCCCCCCCCCCGCGTCGCCCTCCGGACGCTCCGAAGCTGGCCCGGGAGCCGGCCTCGGAGCGTCCGACCCTGTCGGCACTCCAGGGCCTTCTGAAAGAAGGCCCATGCAGCGCGTTCATCCGGGTATTTTTCGAATTTTCGCGCATGCGCAGACCGTTTTGAGGGCAAAAGGCCCTCAAAACGGTCTCTGCGCATGCGCGAAAATTCAAAAAATACCCAGATGAACGCGCTGCATGGGCCTTCTTTCAGAAGGCCCTGGAGTGCCGACAGGGTCGGACGCTCCGAGGCCGGCTCCCGGGCCAGCCTCGGAGCGTCCGAAGGGTGTCGCGCGTCACCCCGTGGCGCGCGTCACCCCCTGGCGGCCCGCCCCCACCACCACGCTCCAGCGACGCCTCTGATCAGCGCTGGAACGTTGGTTAGGATTAGGCTGTAAGAAACCTTCAATTTCATAAAATAACTATACAATAAAACAAAAGTGCAGAAACAATAAAACAGCAGTGAATGGTGTGAACAGGGAAACATTTTTCATCCTGTCTCATAATAACACTAGAAATTGGAGTCACCCATTGAAACTGATTGGCATTAGTTCAGAGCAGGCAGAAGAAAGGAGGAGGCCATATTGAGAGGAAAGACTTAAGCAGCTTCCTCACCCAGCCTTCTTTTGTTTAGACACAGACTGCCCACAGACTACTGTGCAGTAAAAACAAATGAAAGAAAGAATTGTGATGATTAGCATAATAACGTGTACTTTGAGCCAAAGAACTAGGCCTAAGGCCTCACCCATCTCACCAGGGGTTTCTGGAAGGCTTGACATCAGTGATTGATATTGTCCAGTAGCTGCTGAGGGTTCACTGCTCCACCAGGGTCAGAGACGTCGCTACAGTGGGGCGTTACTGTAAGTTTCACACCGTGCTAATCTCTGTTTACTCCCCAGTACAAGGTGGCCCCGCCCCCTCAGCATCGGAGCCATTCCGTGAGGCGAAGGCAACGGGCAGGAGACTCTGTGCCCATTGATTTTGCCTCACGGAATGGATCTGATGATGAGGGGGCGGGGCCAACTCGTACCAGGGAGTAAACGGGGATTAGCACGGTGTGAAACTTACGGTACCGCCCCCACCATAGCGACGCCTCTGACCAGGGTCCTCCGCCGATGCTGGAGGAGCAGCCACGAACACCTATCCTTGCTTGGACCTTCCAGGGAGGAATGGTCCTGACTGCCATCTTTTTCTCAATGCCTTCAAGGTATCATTTTTCAGAGCATTGTGAGGGGAGCTGCCATTTTTCTCTACACTGTCTTGGCACCACACATCAAGTGTAGCTTTTGACCGCTGAGAGAAGCTCTGCTGCAGTGCCAAAAACTGATTCACAGCTGCTCCACTGCCACGATAAGACCCTAAAACCGAACCATGTGGAGAGGGAGCCTTGCCAAGAGCCCATTCAAACCTGGTCGTTGCCAATGATGACCTGAAAACATTGGTTCCTGAAAGATACCTTCTGTGTAGATGCCCCTTCATTTGCTTTTGTGTGGAAAAGATTCTTGGGGATGGGATGGGAAAGATTCTTAGGCATGTAGTGTTGGTTATTCCGACAGATCCTTAATGGCTAGAGGCAGCAGAATATTTCCAAGTCTCCTTTGATGACTGCCTGATCAAGGGCTGTGCATAGAAAGTGGCTGCGTAAGAAAGTGGCTGCGCAATCTTTTTTTTTTTTTTTCATTTGGTGAAGAGTTCTGATGTTCCTCAGCTTTGTCATATATTATTACATACCCCCTGCAGGATATTTCAAATGTGGCTGGAAAGATGAACCCTTTCAGGCAAGCTGCCTGCATACACCCTGAAATTCTTCAAAGTGACCTCTTGCATCAAGGAAAACAGGGAACTTGGTCTTGAGACCTGCTCAGCTTATTCTAAGCCCCAGGAAGCTAGTGATTTGTGGAAGTTTTGTGTGTGTGTGTGTGTGGTTTTAAACACTGTAGTGGAACTGGCAGTTGAAGGAGGATTTTCCAAAAACTGAGTTTGCTATACGAAAGAAAATTGCTTTGCAAGATAACCTCTCTGATAAGGCTCAGATTAAAACAGGTCTTGCGCAAAGCTCTGGTACTATGTTTCAACATTCCCTCATGTAAATGTTCCCATCAGATGACAACGTTCAGGAGAAAGGCTCTATCTATCCCAGCCCACTCCCTAATGTGCCAGTTCTCTACTTGCAGAAAGGATTTTCGGAGGGGAGCATTCAGAAATACGATTGTCCTCCCCCCCCCGCCCCCCGCCCCCCTGCCACCCATATACACACACCCCGCCCCCCACCCCCCTGCCACCCATATACACACACCCCGCCCCCCTGCCACCCATATACACACACCCCGCCACCCCGCCCCCCATATACACACACCTTCGGTCTGAAATGATACAGTCCATTCTCAGGACACCTGCTACTTGGTTCACCATCCCAGGTTACTGCATACACAGACCAGGCCTTTGTGGCACTTGCTTCTACGTGTGAACATGGATAGTAGTAGGATCAGGCGGAAGATTTCTTATCTTTTACGTTTTCTGAATTGACAGGTATGTTTTGAGTCTGAAAACTCAAAAGATAGAGATTTCCCAAACAGACCATTCCTTTAACATATGCCCCACTGATGATGTGAAAAGCTTCTGCTTTATCTGTCTGGAAGTCAGCAATTCATTTCCTTTTGTCCTCCTGCCTGTTCTGCCTATGAGATACAGGCTGGATGGCAAATTTCTGAGGCTGACAAGGGCCCATTAGGAACCCAGCTAGCTTTTTGTCCTGCCTGACATAAAAATCAGTTTGTATCTTAGGGAAGCATGTAACTGTGACTCCCTTTCTGCATACGCCATTGCCTTCTTTGAAGGGCTGTCATTTATGGAAAAACCTGTTCTGTAAATACCAGGCTAGCATCCACAGGCCTTTGCTTCCGGAATCTGTAAGCTCAGCATTCAGGAGCCTCCCTTGATTTATTTTTCAGGTTTATTTATTTTTAAATGTTAGTAGCCTACCTGCAAGGGCTCTCTGGCTGGCCTACAATCCAGTGTTTAAAAAGACAAGCAACTTAAGACAATTTCCAGCAGGTAAACAGCCAAGGCAGAATTGGAAGCAGAAAACTGAAGTACACAGAAGCAATGTTTATGGGATTTCCAGCCATGTGATATCAGCTCTTAAATTGAAGAAATAAAGAATATTCTTACAACTTTGTCTGTTGAGATTCCTGTCCTCTGATCCTACCGGTATGCAGAAGCGGGCGACCAGAGCGGATTATCCAGATCAGACGCAGCAATAAAAAAGTCTTGAGTCTTCCTTGCTTAACGTTTCATCCCCAAACACTTTTCAAAAGCAGAAAATTGGAGAACTCAGCCACAGGCTGAAACAGCCTGAGGCTGAGTTCTCCAATTTTCTGCTTTTGAAAAAATCCCAAGTGTTTGGGGATGAAACGTTAAGCAAGGAAGACTCAAGACTTTTTTTATTGCTGCGTCTGATCTGGATAATCCGCTCTGGTCGCCCGCTTCTGCATACCGGTAGGATCAGAGGACAGGAATCTCAACAGACGAAGTTGTAAGAATATTCTTTATTTCTTCAATTTAAGAGCTGATATCACATGGCTGGAAATCCCATAAACATTGCTTCTGTGTACATAGTAAAAAGCCATGAAAATCTACATGTATATCAGAAAACTGAAGCCTTTGCCAAGTTATAGAAGAGGTCATGTGGGAAGGCCTAGCGGGTCATCTTAAGCAAGGAATTCCCCAAGGAGGGGGGGCCACTGTTGAGAAGGCCTTGCAACCACCTGCCTAACTGATTGCTTCATGATGATGCCATATTGCCATGCAATAACCCCTGGCACAGTCATGAAGCCAAATCAGCATGATGGCAGGGCATTCTGCCCCCAGCCTAGAGCCTTAGGACTAGGGGGGAGTGGAATTATACCACCACCCAGACCCTGAAACAGAGTACAGCAATGGCAAAAAATCAAAAAAGGCAAGAGACCAGTTTCATGATGAAGGCATAAGAACATAAGAAGAGCCCTGCTGGATCAGGCCAAAGGCCCATCTATTCCAGCTTCCCAGAGGCGTAACAGCCTCTCGGCGCCCGGAGCACGGGGGGGTAGGTGCCGCGCCCCTATAAGGGAATAGCGTGCCGTGGCCGATAGGCTGCAGCATGCTCCGGAGGAAGGGGTGCGCTCCGGGAGGAAGGGGCGCGCTCCCACCGGGACCCCCCCCAATCGGGAGAGCCGACTGGGGACGTCTTCCCTGGCCGGCTGCCCGGGGCCTGAAGGCCCGCTGCGCAATTTTTTGCGCATGCTCAGACTGTTACTGAGGGAAAAGGGCAGCCCTTTTCCCTCAGTTAACAGACTGAGCATGCGCAAAAAATTGCGCAGCGGGCCTTCCTTAGAAGGCCCCGGGCAGCCGGCCGGGGAAGATGTCCCCAGCCGGCTCTCCCGATTGAGGGGGCCGGCCCGAGTCGGACTCGGAGACTCAAGTCCGAGTCCAACTCGCGGGCAGAGCGGCGGGGCGCCCTTCAGGCGATGGCGCCTGGAGCAGGTGCTCCGCTTGCTCCGCCCTAAATACGCCTCTGCAGCTTCCTGTATCACACAGTGGCCCCACCAGATGCCTCAGGGAGCACACAAGACAACAAGATACCTGTATCCTGTCGCCACTCCCTTGTACCTGGCACAGAGAAAACCTACTCCTCCAACCAAGGGGTTGCTTATCCCCATCATGGCTTGTAAGCTGTGATGGACTTTTCCTCCATAAATCTGCCCAATCCCCTTTTAAAGGCATCCAGGCCAGGTGCCATCACCACATCCTGTGACAAGGAGTTCCACAAACCAATTACACGCTGGGTAAAAAAATATTTTCTTTTGTCTGTTTTAATACTCCCTCCACTCAATTTGAGTGGATGTCCCCTAGTTCTAGTGCTTTGCCCTCCAAGCCCCCTCTTTGATTGAAAATGCTCTGCAAAGGACTTGTGACTCAGCTCTGAATTCTGCTAAGAGAAGAATTACAAGGAATTATATATCCAGTGAATAATTTGGGTCATGGAAATGCAGTGCATTCTTCTTGTTGGTGTTGACATGTTTCTTCCATGTTTCTCAGGCTCTGACGCTATTTTTCTTCTTCTTCTTCCCAGTTCTATATTGCACCCCATATGCAATAAGTCCTCTCTCAAACAGGAACCTGATGGGGCAGATTTCGAGCTGGATGAAAATGATTACTATTACAGTTTGTGTAAGGAAGAGGTTCAAGTCACATGCTTCCCTGAGCCAGATGCATTCAACCCATGTGAAGACATCATGGGCTACAATATTCTCCGAGTCCTCATATGGTTCATCAACATCCTCGCGATCATGGGGAACTTTGTCGTGCTTGTCATTTTAATCAGCAGCCAGTATAAGCTCACGGTCCCACGCTTCCTAATGTGCAACCTTGCATTTGCAGACCTATGTACAGGCATCTATTTGCTGCTGATTGCAATAAAAGACATACAAACCAAAAGTCAGTATTACAACTATGCCATAGACTGGCAAACCGGAGCTGGCTGCAACGCGGCCGGCTTTTTCACGGTCTTTGCCAGCGAACTTTCCATCTACACTCTGACTGTCATCACTTTGGAGCGATGGCACACCATCACATATGCCATGGAACTCGACCGCAAGGTCCGCTTCCGACATGCAATGGCCATCATGCTAGTAGGGTGGGTCTTTGCCTTCACCGTGGCCCTCCTGCCCATTTTTGAGGTCAGCAGCTACATGAAGGTCAGCATCTGCCTCCCCATGGATATAGAAACCCCCCTTGCCCAGGGATATATCATGTTTCTCTTGGTATTGAACATTCTGGCATTTGTCATAATTTGTACCTGCTATATCAGCATCTACTTCACCGTGAGGAACCCAAATGTCTTCTCATCTAACAGCGACACCAAAATTGCCAAACGCATGGCCATACTGATCTTCACAGACTTCCTCTGCATGGCACCAATCTCCTTTTTTGCTATATCGGCGTCGCTCAAGGTCCCTCTCATCACTGTGTCCAACTCAAAGATCCTCCTCGTTTTATTCTATCCCATCAATTCCTGCGCCAACCCATTCCTGTATGCCATCTTCACAAAGACATTCCGCCGGGATTTCTTCATTTTGCTGAGCAAATTTGGCTGCTGTGAAATGTATGCTCGGATTTACAGAACAGAAACCTCTTCCTCTGTTCACACTTCCCATATGAAAAATGGGCATTATACACCAGCTCCTAAAACCAGTGATGGAACTATTTATTCCTTGGTCCCTCTGAATCATGTGAACTAAAACAGGACTTCCATAGATTTACTGTATACGCCGGGTTATCAAAGGGTGGTCTGAGTCTCTATGGAGATACCAGCAATTGCAAAAAAAAAAAAAAAAAAAGACAGAACCTTCTTTTTGATCTCCCACTACCACCTCTACCACCATTGCACTCTGAGATGTACCAGCCCAACACTGACTTGGGTATTCTACACCTGTTGGGTTAGATGTGTTACCCAGTGGATTAAATATGCCCACTTGTAGGTTGTATTGTAACCAGCGTGTCTTGACTGGGGACAAATGCTAAAACAGGACATCCACAATATATGTAACACACTCTCCAACCCATCTTGATTTTCAGTGCTAGGGGATCAGTGATGCAGTCATCTGTTTTTTGCTTCCCTTGTGTCTATTGTTGAGGACCTTAATGATTTCTTCAGGCTTATGTAGTGAAAACATGAAAGATGCTTTATCCAGAGCCAAGCAGTAGCGTAGGTAGTGCGAAGCAGCGGGAGTGCCCCGGGTTCCAGGGCTGGAGGGGCGGCGAGTGCCCACATTGCACCTACCCTTTTCGCCACCTCGCTGCTCAGCCCTGATAGCCGCTCACTGCTGCTGATAGCTGCCGCTGTGTGCTTCCGATAGCCGCTGCCAAGTGCTTCCGATCAGGTAGCACAGAAGCAAGGTGCCCGCAGCGCCCTTCCTCCTCCTTTGGAGGCTCTGAGTTCCTTCTGTACTTCCCACTCTTGTGAGGTGTTGATTCGGCTGCTTTCATACTGCGCTCCAAAAGTGGAGCGCCGCACAGTGAGAAAATGACTGTGTTAGCGGCTCACAACCGGAACTACCAGTAATTGGCGGTGACATGGTGACATGATGTCAGTAGCACATATTCCCAATTCAGTTCTTAGGTAACCTCTAAAAAGTTTTAACATTCCTCAAGAGACTAGGCTACTGTTCTTAGGTTGGTTTCTAGTGTATCCTACGACCTCAAGGGCCTTAAATCTCCTAAATTCACAGGGTTCACAGGCTAATAAGCCAAATGTTCAATACAAGTTCTTGCGCATATCCTCCTGATTAGCACAAACACAGCCAACAGGTGGGTGTGCGAGTCATTAGGGCAACTGGTAAAAAAAAAAGGTAAAGGTATCCCCTGACAATTAAGTCCAGTCGTGTCCGACTCTAGGGTGTAGTGCTCATCCCCATTTCAAAGCCGAAGAGCCAGCGTTGTCCGAAGACGCCTCTGTGGTCATGTGGCCGGCATGACTCTCCTTGCCGCAGCGCGTAGCATGCAGCTGAACTGCGCCACCCGCTGGCCTTAGGGCAACTGGCCCCTCCAGTAAAACTGCCACCACCCTGTTAAAAAGCCAGTGCTCCAGCCCAGGGAAGCTGAAGGCGTATGGGCTAATTTCCAACTTGTGCAGACTCTGAGCAACCCCAAACTCCAGGGAGTCAGGTCTCAAGAGTCTGGTTTGTTCCACGATAAGCTTACCAGATCCCCAAGCGGGATAGAGTGCTAGACCTTTAGGAGAATGAATGTGGACAGGTGTAGCTTGTTAAACCCTTAGAGCACAATCCTAGGCATGTCTCTGAGTAGATATGCCTAGGATTGTGCTCTAGGACTTAACAAGCTACACCTGCCCACATTCCTTCTCCTAAAGGTCTAGCACTCTGTCCCGCTTGGGGATCTGGTAAGCCTATTCCACGATAGCAAGCTGAGTAGCAAGACCAGACTTAGATGAATCCCAATTCCTTTGTACTCTCACAGACACAAGCCTGCAATAATAAATGGTTTGTTTAAAGAATAGAATTAAGGTTACATATCTCATTGAAAGGCATTTAGGTATTCAGAGAATACAATGCTAAAACAATAAAGCTAAGCTCCTAGGCTTACTTATCCTAACTTGCACTTGGTTCTTCCCAACCTCTGAGCATAAGCAAAGGATAGCTCTTCTACCTGTCAAACCACATCTGGTAGGACCAGGTATCCATGATGGAATGGCAAAGAGCACAGCAACACCCCTCTCAACTCCAGGGTCTTTCTTATACCTAAACTCAGCCATTCAGAAGTCTAGTCCAGCCAAATCTTCTAGAGCAGTGGTTCTCAAAGTGGTGGGTTGCGACCCACCCTGAAAACTGGCGCTATCCCCTTAAGGGGGGTGGAAACTTACAGTTACATTGGCGATGTCCTACTGCCACCGCCGGGAAAAAATGGAGGGTTTTACTTACCAGGGGTCACAGCGACCCTCTGGGGTGTGTGGGGGACCTGCGCTTCAGATCGGCTCCCTGAAGCAATCAAGACCCACTTCCGTTGGCCTGCCCCCTGCAAGGACATACAACTTCCCCAACTTGTGGGGAGAACTTTGAGGACCGCTGTTCTAGAGGAATGATGTAATCACCTGAGGCTACTGTTGGTCACTCTATCTGACCCCTCCTAACTGAAGAAACTCAGCTGTGCCCAGTTCCCAATTAGCACCACCTTGGAAACCAGGCCTGTTTATCTCATGATTCACTATGCCGCAGCGAAGCCCAGAGATGAAGAGCTATTTTCTCACTCCCAATTAGCTGGATTCCCACAGCTGCTGCAAGATGGCTGCAGGCTCACCAAAATGGAGTCAGACCAAGCTAAAGATTTTAACCTGTTTGTCACAGGGCGCAAACCAGATGTTTTGTAGGCAGGGAGTCACACCATTAAAAATCTGGGTTCCATTCCAGTTTGGATTCATCAGAATTTTTTAACAGGTCAGACACTTTAAAAAGTGGTTCTGTAAGCGGTTAAGGTACTTTTGAACCAGTTTAGATACATTTCATGCAGAATAATACCAGCCTTGTTTGTTGACAATGTAAATCTTTAAAATGAATACAATAACATTAACTTGAGCAAAAAAATATTTATTATTTTAAAAACTGTTTATTTTTGAATTCTAAAGGTTAAAATATTTTTAAAGGGTTCTTTGTAGGTATGTTTTGGGGTTTGGTTTTTTGGTTTGGTTTTTTGTAATAGGGGAAAACCAGGAAAATAAAATGGTCATATAATTGGAAGCTGAGGTGCCTGATTACTGAACCATTCATTTATTGAACCAGTTCCCACTTCTTGTGCTTAAAGGTCTGGTTCTGATTCGGGTTCAAGATAACCCAGAGAGTGTAGGTCTGAGTTCAGTTGTAGTGGACTGAAAAAATCTCTCTGAACTGGTTTGGGCTCAGTTTGTAGGCACTGTTTGTAGGTCACGTGTTACTTTCCTATTTACTGCATTACAAGGACCACAGGTTCCATCATATATTCCCTTTTTTTAACCTGCTGCCCCCCAGCCCCAGCAACAGGTAAGAGAGAATCATTAACATTATTAGCAGGGATGTGAATCAAGTCTCTGACTCCAAGTCTCAAGTCAAGTCCCAAGTCTTTGCCCCCAAGTCCTGAGTCTTTGGTTGCGAGTTGCAAGTCCCTATCTATTTAATGGGGAAAACAGGTTTAAACCTGAATAAAATTCAACTTGTCATAAAAGGCTCCAAGTCTCGAGTCGAGTCTTTTACAATCGCTGAGTCAAGTCCAAGTCAAGTCATTGATGTGACTTGAGTCCGAGTCAATAGACTCAAGTCTACATCACTGATTATTAGGCTTAGGAGTGGGCTGGCCCAGAGTCAGATTGTATTAGATGTGATGGGGGAGATCCATGGTCAAGATCTCCTAATTAGAAACAGCTGGAGACCCCACTCACATTTCACCCATCCAACACCGGAGTAGGTAAGGTGGTGGCAGGGGCGGTTCGGAGGAGGATCGGTTGAGGAGCGTGCCAGTCTGGGGGTGGGAGGGAGGACTCAGCAGCAGTGATGCACACCAAGATCCTATCCTCCTTTTCTCGCCTGACACGCCCCCAGACCCTCCTTGAACTTACTAAATAGCTGGCGTAGGTACGAGGAGACCCATTCGCAGCCAGGCAGCCTACTGGGAGGTAAGCAAAAAAAGATTTTTATTTACTTCCCCCAGGCCGTCTAGTCACACACACACACACACACACACACACACACACACCCATAGCTGGCAGCACTGCATGCTATGGGCTGGTGAGGGATAGGACTGAACTGCCCATTGCTCATAATTTGATTATTTAGTCGATGGTGACTGTGGTAGCTGAATGTGTGACTGGATTCTGCTGTGGTTTAGGATGGTGATGATGGCCCTATCTCAGTAACCTGTACAACAGCCCTCTAAGACAGTAAACCTTGTTATACTTGTATTGCAGAGTCTCTCTCCCCCCCCCCGTGTGTGTGTGTGTGTGTGTGTGTGTGTGTGTGAGAGAGAGAGAGAGAGAGAGAGAGAGAGAGAGAGAGAGAGAGAGAGGCCAATAAATATTGACTTGCCTGCAGAGGTGCAACTAGGGCAGAGTGCGTGGAGCACCTGCTCTGGGGCGGGGGCGGGGCACGACCTGCGCCTGCCGTGTCTCTCACTCGTCGTCCTTACCGTGATCCGCTTCCTCGGCCGTCCTCGTTTGGGCCATCCCGCCCTCCCTGGAGCCCAATTGGCTCCAAAATGGCAAGGAAACCGGCGGGGGGGGGCATGTTGGAGCCGCGCTGCGTGCGCAGCTGCCTCCCTCCGCCCTCCTATTGGCTACACAAGGCGCCCTCCTATTGGCTACACAGGGCGCCAGGAGGGCTAGTTTCACTTCTGCTTCCCTGATGTCATCTAGTGAGTGGTTTAGGGCCATCATCACCACCTTAAAGCTGAGATTTGAACCAGGATATTGCAGCTCAAATTCAAGTCAATGCCCCATCCATTTCAATGGCAGCTCCCCATACCCATACCCTTGCATGCATGGAGTGCTTTCCTTCCATTGAAATGAATGGGGAAGCCTTTGTGAAAATGAGAGCTCTTCATGCACATAACAGTTCTCGCCTCCCTCCTTGCTGGATCAAGGGATATTTTTTTAAGTCTGATATTTTAGAGGGAGTTCATAAACAGAGCGATATATGTCTTCTCATCTGGGTGGAATGTTGGCACAGGAGTAGGAAATTCAAAGGCAAAGCTTTTCTTCCAGATAAGCAAAATGTGGCTAAATTTGTTCTGTACTGCTGCTAATGGCAGTGGCGAATGAGACCAGCAGCCTCACTGGCCTCCATAGCTGCTCCAAAGGGCCTTATTGATATGGATGGCCATCCATTTACGTTGCACTCGTCCTTTTCAAATCTCTTTTGCCCCAACTAATATCAGAGAAATAATAAAAAGCCACCGAGAACAAGTATATGGCTGAGGAGGGAGTTTGTTGATGAAGCCTGCAATAAGCGTTATCGCTTATCTGCAATTCCATTTATCCAGCACATCCTCTGCAGCCAGGGTCACCGCGACCTCTGGGAGGATCTGGCCCACTGCAAAAAAACAGCCAAATAAACCCCAAGGCAGTCGCTGAAGACTCGACACAGCAGAAAGCTATTAAATGGATAAATCAGTGACATTGCAATGGCTTTGCCGGCATCATGGACTTGATATTCGACTTCAGGTACAAGGCCTTACATTTCATTTATTATAAAAGCGTCCCCTTCATGTGAAATCAGAGCCCTGGAGTTCTCCAAGTTAACTTCTGCACGTGATTATGGCCAAAAGCTGCATAGAGCTTTTCAAAACATGCTCTTCTTTCCTTTTATGTTCTCTGTCTCTCTCCAGCTGGGCCTCAGCAGCCCCCTTTCGGCATTTTGGCCCTGTTGCTCCCATGCGGTCAGAGACTGGAGCATCACCTGCATGGTTGTTAACCACAGCACTGGAGGCTCACCCATGTGCCAGCTGCTCCTTTTCCTGAAGAAGGCAAATCTGGCCTCAGTCATCCAGGGCTTAGCCATGTGGTAATTGGACTACTGGACTAGTACTGTGGTAGAGCACATCTGTTGCAGGCAGAACTTCCCATGTTCAGGCCCTGGTACTGGTATCTCTAGAGTAGAGCCTAGGCGGAACAGCTGGGGGCAGTGGCGTCGCTCTAGATAGGGCAGAAAGCTAAGTTCTGCAGCGTTCCGCCCCACTGTTACTCTCCGGCACAAGGCGCCCCACCCCCTCGTCGTCAGAGCCTGCGCGCAGGAGTGACCCTGCGCATTGCCTTCTCTCCACTGACGGGCTCCTACGACGAGGGGGCAGGGCGCCTCATGCCGGAGAGTAATGGTGGGGCAGAATGCTGCAGAACTTAGCTTTCTGCCCCACCTAGAGCGACGCCACTGGCTGGGGGGGGGGGGGAGAGAACAAGACCACGCTACCGAGCTGTCGAGTGTCCCCTTCCACCAAGGTGCTCCCGGGCTGCCCTGGGGCAGCCCAGGTTGGCCACAGGATACCACGGCCAGCCCTTTAGGCCAGCCAGGTATCCTTACACAGGATTGGACTGCGAGTCAGTATTCACTGACTGGCAGCAGCTCGGTGGCGTGTTCTTTTTCCTCCCAGCTGTTCCGCCTAGACTCTACCCTAGAGGTACCAGGGCCTGAACATGGGAAGTTCTGCATGCAACAGATGTGCTCTACCACGGACCTACAGCTCCTCCCGCTCATGTGGGTGTGGCTTGTGAAGTCTTCACTGTGTGTCTATTATGCAAAGAAGACTTTAACCGCAAAGTGGTTCCAGGACCGCCGCTTGCAACAAGCCCCCCCCCCCCATTTCGCCTAGCAACCCTCTCTGCTGCAACGGCCGCCAACAAGGGAATGGCTGCGGGTCTGTTTCACACAGAGCCTCACATCTTGTAATGCAGTCCTCCTCCGAGCTCCTCGGATGGGTTCCACAAGCGAGCTGATTAAAAAGCATCGTTTGCTCACAGGTGCGCTTCCCCAGTTCTCTTAATCAGGCGCAGCCCATTCATCTCCAAGAGGAATTTATGATGATGGGTTTTCACAGCAGTTCATTTCTCAGCTTGGAAAATCATATAAAAAAAAAAATCAGGTTTGCTTGATGTGGTGAAATAGCAGCCTTTCATGTTGGTGACAGGTTTGGCAGAGGACATGAAAAGAGGAATTATTACAGAAGAAAATGAAGGGCCAAACTAGACAAGACAAGAAATGTGTTATTACATTTCCATTCTATTTTTTTTTTAAGCCAGCAACGGGGGTGGGTGGGGGTTGCAATCCAGATCCCATTGATCTGGCAGGAAGGGAGGGGGGTACCTTTTTTTCTCTGACCCATTTTCCCAGTGGACATTGTTGCCTTTGACCCAGAAGAGAAGATGTTATTTGTTCCGATCTCTTTTCTTAAGGGTGTGGGAGGCTAACACACCATTTGCCAATGGTCCCAGTCCAGATTGGGTCTCCATCCTACAACTGCAATTAAAACAAATTTGTGAGACAGAAATGCAACAACACATTTCTCTTGTCATTTAATTTGTCCCAAAATTACTTGTTTTGGGGGGGTGACGTTTACAGGAGAGGGAAGGTTAGGGAACTGATTGGGGTTAAGAACAGACTCATATGTTAATTTTTTTTTTTTTTCAAAACATGAATGCTTGACATAAGTTTACATCAAAATTCATTTTTTAAAAAATGTAAGGCCCAAAGGAGCCACAACAGATCTGTTGAACTGGGGCCATATATACCCATTGCTAACACCTACAGGATGCAGTGGGATCTTGTCTCTTTCCAGTGGGACGTTGCTTCAGTTGTGAGCAGGCATGTGTGCCGTACGTTTTCTCATCTATCTTCACTTGAGTAATGCATATGGAGTTTTCTCCGCAGTACACTTGCCTGCCAAACCTGGAAGGAAGTCATTCAAAGAATGAATGCCAGACGTTCTCCCACACACAGCTGCAGGATCAGTGGAGCTTTGTCTCACTACACAAGGCTAGAGAAGTA
This sequence comes from Plestiodon gilberti rubricaudatus, assembly GCA_026170595.1. Classification (NCBI taxonomy): domain Eukaryota; kingdom Metazoa; phylum Chordata; class Lepidosauria; order Squamata; family Scincidae; genus Plestiodon; species Plestiodon gilberti. The sequence continues at coordinate 13,391,555 of JANXHW010000001.1, forward strand.
CAAACAAATTGTTCAGACATATCTTCTGGGTGCACACACAGAACTGCAGAACATGTACTGCAGGGACCCTTCATAACTTCTTATGGGAGGGAGGAAGCTAGTATTAGTCCCTGTGTATGTTCTGAGAGCACATGAGCCAACCATTTTGTTGAATCTAAACAGATCTAGGTGTGATCAGTGGCTGGGTGGGGGATTGCGAAGAAGGAGCCTCTATGTATGTTCCAAAATAGAAGAAATGTGGAATATAAATGTAAAAATATTCCTTCATTCTGTGACACATCTACTATCCAAGGGGATTTACAACCCACGTCTCATTCACTCTGAAAACAGCCCTACCAGGTTGTATACCACAAGCATTTTAATGTTATGGTGGGGAAACTGAGGCTGAGAGAGTCAGACTTCCAGATCCCAGCACTGGTGTTGTCCAGGGTGGAGGGACAGTGAGAGCAGAGAGCAGGGACAACGGGCAGCTCTTCTGTCATGAGGTCACTGAAGTTTGGCTTCTTCAGCTCAGAGGCAGGCAAGCATTACAACTCCAGTTGTGCCCCTAGAAGTTTTCCCCTCTCAGGAAATAGTGAGCTTGGGAGGGGATTTGTAGTAAGGTTGTGACATGGGAGAACAAGATGTAACCCCCTCCTCCCCAAACCATGCTCCCCCTACTACACCCCTGTGGCTGCTTTTACAAGAAGAATATTAGGTTGGGAGCTCTGATCATGGAGCTGCAACATAAAAAGGCCCCTAAGAGCAACTCTTGACACTAGTAGATCCACTTGATTCACAGCACAATCCTGTGTAACTCTTGCACCGGTGTAACAGTAGATCTACTGGTGTAAGTACACTTATGCCAGTGTAACTTGCCATACGCCAATGAACGCAAAACAGAAACCAGTGTAACCCCTCTCGGACACCATGCATGCGCAGTTCGGATGCAGGGCAGACACCAGCACAACTCTGCTGGCACAGGGGGCATTCCGGGGTGTCCGAACACCCCCAGAATGCCCCTTGCACCAGCAGAGTTGCGATGGCGTTTGTCCTGCGTCTGAGAGGGATTACGCTGGTGTCCGTCCTGTGTTCATCGACGTACGGCAAGTTACAGTGGCATAAGTGTACTTACACCGGTGGATCTACTGTTACACCGGTGCAAGAGTTACACAGAATTGCGCTGTCAATCCATCTGCCCCAGTCACATAGAATGTGGGGTATGGAGACTGATCCTTTTAAACAAAAGGGGCACATGGGTGAGAGGAGCTGAACCCTCCGTATAATCTCTAGTTATGCTGCTCCCGTAGCCTCTCCCCCCCATGCACTTCTCAAGGCCGACCCACACTACACGAATCCCGGCGTGTTACGGAGATGTGCGGAGCTCTCTGTCACCCGGAAGCAAGCGGAGCAGCTGCGATCTCCCGGCGCGTATATAAAGCTGAAAACCCATCTTTTGAGGGGCGGGTTCGCGGAGCTACTGCAGCCAACCAATCGGATGAGAGGGCGGGATGAAAGGTGCTGTCAATCAATCGGAACTCACTCGAGTCTCCAATTTCTCATGGATCCATTTCTCCTTCTCACAAAAGTTAGCAAGATGAATTCTATTCCCAGCACAAATTGTTATGTTAGTTTTCTCTCCTTCCTGCCCCTCTCTCTCTTCTCTCGTGTATGGACTGCATTTGTGCTTAACCAATCACCGCTGCGCTTTCTAAGAAGGCGGGACAACAGGAGGGACAACAGGCGGGATGACACTCTTTCCGACCAGCTCTGTGCACAGAGGCAGAGGCCTCCACGCCTGAGCTCGTGTAGTGTGGGTCGGCCTTCAGTCTCCGTTGACCACTGGCTGGGGCAAGCCCAGGTTTAAACAAACAAGTTTGAAGCTCTTCTGTCATGTCTCAATTGGTCTTTAGCTGTTGGCCAGTCACAGCAAATAGTCACTTCAAGGATTTGGGCCAAGAAGAATGTGTGATATCAGGGTAAGAAACAGAGAGAGATTGCTGCAAACAGTCCAAGCAAATGACTATAAGGAAAACATCTGGAGCGACTGAGTGTGATACTGCAGGTGTGGAAAATATCCTGCCTGCCACAAGCAGAAGAAAAGAAAGTTGCTAAAATATTTGGGGGCTAATAATAGTACCGTTATCTTTCTTCTCTTACAGTCTTTTTAATGAGAAATCTGGAGGAGGGAAGGAATGCATGCAAGCTCCCCATTCAGCACCAACAGGGGGGGGGGAGAGAGAATGTCATTTCCCACACGACTAGATGATGGGCAGCTGGACATTCAACCAGATGTGCTGCAGGTCATGAAATATGCAGCTGGCTCAGGGTAATCTTGAGCACCTTGATAAAATATCTGTAGACTCTTGACAGCTAGGAAAGTTTGCCTCTGAAATAGTGCTGCTATTTCCCCACAAAACCTGCCTCAGTAACATTTCCCGGGTCATAACATACTGTATTCAGAGTCACCAGCTGCTCCCTCCCCAACCCAAAGGTACAATCCCCAAATGTTCATTGTGAAAATGACAAGGTGCTTGCTTCCAAGATGTTCTGTGCTGTCGCAAATTACATTTATATCCTGCCTGCCTTCAGCATGGAACAAAAAGCAGAGCCATATCACAGGCTATTCATAGGAAGCTGCCTTCTCGGGAGTCAGACCACTGGGCCATCTCTCTCACAGCCCAATCCTGTGTAACTCTTGCATCGGTGTAACAGTAGATCCACCGGTGGAAGTGCACTTATGCCAGTGTAACTTGCCGTACGTCGACGGACGCAGGACGGACACCGGCTTAACCCCCCTCGGATGCCGCACACGCGCAGTTCGGGTGAAGGACAGACGCCGGCACGACTCCGCTGGCGCAGGGGCCATTCCGGGGGCGTCCGAACACTGTTACACTGCCAGTTACAGTGGCATAAGTGCACTTACATCAGTGGATCTACTGCAGGGGTGGGGAACCTATTTGTGATGGAGGGCCATTTTCCCATGGGGAAAATGTCCCGCGGGCCGTGTGCCCCTCCATCGCAAATTGGCGCACACACACACACTGCCCCCCCGCTCTCCGTACCTCCCCCCCCCCGCTCTCCTTACCTCCCCCCCATGCTCTCCTTACCTTTTTCAGGCGGCGGCCGCCAGCCCCGCACGCGCTGCTCGCGCGACTGCTTTTGAACCCGGCTGGTTCCGCACATGCGCAGAAACAGCCGGGTTCCAAAGGAGTCGTGTGAGGTGAGCGCGCCGCGCGCTCTCCCCTCGGCGCGACTCCTTTTGAACCCGGTTGCTTCTGCACATGTGCAGAAGCAGCCGGGTTCCAAAGGAGTCGCGCGAGGTGAGCGTGCCGCGGGCTCTCCCCTCGGCGCGACTCCTTTTGCATCCGGCTGCTTCTGCACATGCGCAGAAACAGCCGGATTTGAAAGGAGTCGCGCTGAGGTGAGCGCGCGCGGGGCCGGCGGAGCCTCCGGTCTGCTCGCGCGGGCCGGACCTGATTGACTTGGGTCCGGTCTCGCGCGGGCCGGACCGGATCGCTCCGGGGTCCGGATCCGGCCCGTGGGCCACCGGTTCCCCACCCCTAATCTACTGTTACACCGGTGCAAGAGTTACACAGGGTTGGGCTGTCAGTGTTGTTGCCACTGTGTGGCAAGGGCCTTGGGGGGGGGACCTTGGGGGGGAATCTTCTTAGCCTTAATGGGAAATGCTAGGGATTGGACCTGGGCATGTAGGGCATGTGCTCTGGTCCCGCCTCTGCTGTAAGGTGAGACCTGGGACTGGGGGGAGAACTTTCCAACCCACCCTTTGCTCAAGAAGAAAAGAGAAAAAAAGCACACCCATCCTTTGCTCTCAGGAAGAAGAGAAGTCTCTTACTGCAGTCTCAGGCAGAGATGCCCTGAAGGAGCAACAGCAGAGGAAGAGAAACACGGACGATGTATTAGTATACGAAAGACTTCTTGTTGCTTGCCCCAGACATGGAGTTCCACATTGGCCTGGATGATGTGGAGGAGCCACAGGAGGCTTGTACTAAATATTGGAGGGTATTTTGGTGTGTGTGTGTGTCTGTGTGTCTGTGTGTGTACTTTACATTTTTCTACTTTATGTTTTTCTACTAACATTATCTATATAATGTTAAATGTCAAAGCATCTGTTGTTTCTAAGGGGGCAATGGGGATGAGGGGTTTGGGGGCCAGGGAAATTTCCCAGAGGGGCTCCCCAGATTGTTTTGTTTCCTGAGACTTGGGAGGGAGAACATTTGAAGCAGGGTTGAGAAACACATGGGCTCACACCCTCCTGAAACATTGGGATGCAGTCCACAGCCTTTTGTACAAATCACAGGCTTATATTTTAAAAAATGGAGGTTTCCACCCATCTCGGCTGAGAAGAAAAATGCTTTCAAACTGAGTGAGTGTTTGGTCCAAAACCACTCAGAAACTAAAAGACTGGATGCGAAGCACCCAAAAGGTATTGTTACTTGCTCCCCACTTTCAAGTGGTGAGACGTTCCAGGGTCAACACCATCCGGTTCACTTTTGGGGGATTAGAGATCAATGGAGACTATTGGTGCAATTATTGTAATAATATTTGCTTTATTTACAGATGTGCATACAGAGCATAGTGCTCTGGCATTTATAGTTATTTGATTTTCTCTGTAAACCGCTTTGCGAACCTTTTGTTGAAAAGCGGTATATAAATACTGTTAATAATTAATTAATAATAGTGGAAGCAGCAGGGAGAGAACAGATCTCCAAAGAGCAATTTCTGTAGTTCCACCTTAGTGGTTGCACCTCCAGTTCTGACTAACCTCAATCAAATATTTCCATCTCTCTCCTCCCCTTCCCCCCACCAGTTCAAGCTACAAACTGCCTTTTGGTCTCTCACTGGTCTTCTCCTCAACTGGAGGGGTATGCCATCTTCTCTACATTGAGAGGACTGTTCTCCAAAGACTCAGACTAGAGACTCGCAGGTTTCAGGAGACCATCACCTGTCATTAGCTCCCATTAGTGAATCATCAGCCAATCACCCTCACCTATTAGCCATCAATCAAGCCTATCAAGGGAATGGTCCACCAGCAGTGGTAACTTCACTATTTGACTCAAATGATTTATAAAAACCATCTCATGATGAATAGCTGACCTGTGGCTTTGAGCACTGATGGTTAACAATAACAGGATTCCTGGTAACAGCAAGCCAATGAATTATACCCACTATACTGTACATGGGCCCTAAGTGATGCCATGGCCTCCAATCCGTGCTGGACCCAGATTGTGTACAGTCTTCCACCTGCATGGGGCTGGGGGGGGGTGGGCTCTAATGTGGTCAGCAACCACGCAAGGTGCATTACTGGCTTGGATCCTGACCATGAAATCAGAGGCACCTATCTGAATGGAAGTCTTTGCAAGTGTCAGAACAGCTGTGGGGGCACACATGTGCCCTGTGGGGAGGAGTCAAAGTCCCTAAGGGGAGGAGTCGAAGTCCCTAAGGGGAGGAGTTGAAGTCACAGTCTTTTTCTGCCATTTCAAGCTAGTTCCACGCCTGCAGTTTTCCAGATTCATACTTAACTCAGAAACGTGGGTCTAGAGCCCCGCCCCCCATGGGGGTATAAGTAGCTGGAGGCAGGAGTTTCAGGGAGAAAGTAACTTGCAAGGAAAGAATTATACATTTCTTTCCTTCCTGTCCCTTCTCCAGTGCAAATTGTCATCGCTTCCTCAGGGTGTTTGCAAGGTGGAAAGCAAAATCAGAGATCTGTTACATGCAGCTGCAGTGTACATCTAGAGTTAGTTTCTCCTAAGCCAGTCTGTGGTTTTCTTTCTGCGTTTGAATCTGTTCCGCTCACAGGTTTTAAAGATACTCCAGGTCATCATTTGATTTATAATTGTGAAACTGTGAAATAATTGTGAAACTGCTAGAAGTGCAAGACAACACTGCGGCGAAAGTGTTTTCTTTCTAAATATGAGCAAAAATAAGATACGATAACAAAAGGTGCATGAAACAACTGCAGGGGAATATAAATAAAAGGCACACTTTTTGCATGAATAAGGTTTTCTTTGCAAGGAAAGTGTCTTTGCTGTATAGGAAAGTTGCTTGACTTTCCCTGCAGTATTGCAAGCAGGACTTGAGTGAGTCCAAGGGTGCTAGACTTGGAATCACTGCAAGAGCTGCAGGATCAAGACTAAGCTTAAGCAACAACTTTATCAGTCATGGGGTGTGCACAGTGTGGGTAGCACAGTATTCCAAATGGACATTTGCTGGAATAACATGTACTTCCAGCCTAAATTTAGAGGCTGATAGATGCAGAGAAAAGTCAGGCCATGAATGAAAGAGATCAGCGACTGGTCATTTGGTACATCTCATTTTCAGTTTGTTCATCATTCTCCCTTCTGCTATTTATTTATCCCCCGAAGAACAAACATATATTCAGCACAAGAGTCATGCACAGAAACATTCATTTGCAGGTAATGGGCAGGTTTATGAGTCACGCTGATTAAAAAGAAAAAAGAAAAAGACCCTCTGATGAAAATTTAACAGCTACATATCTGCCAAAAGTGGATAATTTTAAAGTATCCGAGAGCACTTGGAGAACATGTATTATTCAAGGAGCACAAGCTTCTTATTATCACCGTATTGGCATAGGGAAAAAACACACCCGGCTGGGATGGTGCTGTATAAACAGGTAGTGATTTGTGATGCTAATATTGTGCAAGAAAGCCTTGCCGTAATGGGACTGTAACACCGTTACCGCTTTCAAGCTATGGCAGGTGACAGCATGGGACAAGTTTCCATTATTTGAATGGAAACGGTATTCCTCCGGCCGACTTCACTTGCACAGGTATCCCCCACACTAAGCACATGATGATGATGATGATGATGATGATGATGATGATGATGATGATGATGATGATGAAAATTATGATAATTATGATGATGATGATCATCATCATCATCATCATCATCAACAACAACAACAACAACAACAACAACAGTATTTATATACCGCTTTTCAACAAAAAGTTCACAAAGCGGTTTACAGACCACATCAAATGATTAAATGGCTCCCTGTCCCAAAAGGGCTCACAATCACATGGGCCTTGTTTATTGAATATCCAAGCAGAATTAGTCAAATTGCAGCAGGTCCTGCCTGATTACTCTCCACCCCCTTGTGCAGGCACCTAACCTGGAGGAGACAGTTACCTGCCTGAAGCCCTCCTTCTGGCTTAACTACCCTGGGTTCAAATCCAGGATCGCCTTGCGGCTCTCCCAGTTTCCTCACTGCCAACCCCTGTGAAAGGGGATCAAGGAAGCTGAATTGGTCAGCTGGCCCTGCACCGGAGGGTATCTAAGACTGGCATTACAATCCAAGCCTGAGGGTCTACCAGCCTGCGTCTCCACGCCAGAAGGCCACTGGAGACCAGTTCTGGTTGTTCCCTCATAACTCTTGCTTGCCTAAGGGCAGACACCTTTATATCCCTATCTCTCCTCCCTGCCCCACGCATTCCTGCCTGGCATAGCCTACCTAGCACCACCCCCACAGGTCGCCCAGTCTGGGGTAGGCAAAAAAAACCGCACCATACTCCTCATGATGCCAATGTGGACTAGAGTAAAAAAAAATCCTACCCAGTCCCCAAAAGAAGCAACCATCATGCATCAGACTGCGCCAAAGGGTGGGTGCATTGGGTCTTCGCGTTCAGAAACAGAGTGGTGCCTGCCTTCCTCCCTCCTGCAGAAAGATCTGCAGCTGGCCACTCACCGACCAATTACTGCCCAGCTTTCCACCCATGTGTGTTGGGGGGAAGCCAGGCAGGTTAGCCCCACCCCCATTGTCATGGAGGTAGAGTGGCATTCCATAAAGCTTGGGCAGGAAAGATACTGTTTTAACAATTTTTGATCAAATATTATGAAAGATACAAAACATAAGAGCCCTTCAGAATTAGTCCAAACCTCCATCTAGTCCTGCATTTTGTTTCCGACAGTGATTAACTGGATGACTCTGGGAAGCCAACAAGAAGGATGTGAAGGAATAGCCTTCCCCTGTTGTTTGTCCCCAACATCCAATAATCACAGGTATATTGCCTCTGAACATGGAGGTTTCATTTCGCAGTCATGGTTCATAAGCATTGATAGACATCTCCTCCTCCACAAATGTGTTCATTCCCTTTTTAAATCTGTCTAAGCTAGTAGCCAGCACAACATCAACAGGCCAGTGAATTCCATAAGTTAATTTCAGATTGTGTGATGAAGCACATTCTTTTGTCTGTCTTGAACGTTTGTCAGCCAATCTGTTTCACTGCCTTTTTCATGTAGTGCTTCAATAGGGGGGCCAGGCCACACATTCCCAGCTGCACATTGTTTGTGGACCTTGCTAAAAGAAAAACAGCCTTTAACAAAAGTATTTTCATACACAGCAGCACAATGCAAACCAGCAGTTACTGGGAAACATTTTCTCTGAGCGCAGTGCATGGAGGTTTGATAGAAAACAAAGAGCTTGGCAATTTTCGCTTCACACAGAATTCCATGTGAGAAGGCTTCGATTTTCATACATGAACATTTGTAAAACAAAATCAAACAGCGGGCATAGCAGGGGAGCTGAAGGATTTCCTAAGGTAAAAGTAAAGGTATCCCCTGACAATTAAGTCCAGTCGTGTCCGACTCTAGGGTGTGCTGCTCATCTCCATTTCAAAGCCGAAGAGACAGCATTGTCCGAAGACGCCTCCATGGTCATGTGGCCGGCATGACTCTCCTTGCCGCAGCGCGTAGCATGCAGCTGGAACACGGAGCGCTGTTTACCTTCCCGCAAGTGGTACCTATTTATCTACTCGCATTGACATGCTTTGGAACTGCTAGGTTGGCAGGAGCTGGCCAAGCAACGAGCGCTCACCCCGTCGCGGGAATCGAACTGCCGACCTTTCGAACGACAGCTTATGGTTCAGCAGTTTAACCCACTGCGCCACCCGCTGGCCATGGCAAAACTGTACACATTTCTTGGGCAGCCCAGTCCTAACTAAATTCCCGTGTGGGGATGCAGGGGTGTCGGCACAGACTGCGCTGCATCCCGTGGGGGAATTTAGCATGCTGGAGGCCTCCTCAGGGTAACAAGCTCCCGTGGCGTCCGGCACCATGGGAGCTTTCTGCGCCCCGGAAGTGACGTCACGTGATGACATTTCCGGGTTAGCAGCGCGGGCTCCGCAAAAGCACGGAGCCCGCGCTGCTGTTTCCCGGGCTGCAGAGCGGGTGGTCCTCCCGTCTGTGCCACAGTCTGGGAAACAACTCCCTGCGCTTGGGCTCTGCTGATGCAGCAGAGCTCAGGTGCACGGAACTCGCGCCACTGTTTCCCATCTGCAGGGCAGGAGGGGGGAGGGTCTTCTTACCCGTGCCGCAGCCCGGGAAACAGCAGTGCGGGCTCCATTGGTGGGGTGGGACATGAGAGTTCCGCACCCTCTGGACTTGCGCCTAGAGCGGCTGCTCCTCAGGCTCCGCCCCAGTTTTGTCCCTCAGGAGAATGAATGAACAGTATATATCAGTCCCTATAGCATCAAGTTGATTTGTTTTTATTTATTTTGCAAAAAATTTGTCCCACCTTTTCATGCTGATAATGCTTAAGGCAGCTTACAACAGTCAAAACCAATTAATACTTGTGCGGCGCTGTAATTAATGCTTGCACTATCCCTGTAAGTGAAACTGAAAGTCCCACACTTCTGGGTTTCACGGCAGCGTGCAAGGAGCACGGTACGGAGGGGAAGGATCTGCTTCTCGCTCCAATGAGAACGAAGCAGATCTGTGCAGCTTGGATTGATGGTGGTTTGGAGAGAAGTGGTGGTAGCAGGCTCGATTTTGGCACCCCAAATCCAGCGCCCCCCTCAGACCCCTCACAATCTGTTGCTGATGCTACCCACTTCAGGTGACTGCGTGGATGGGCCAGCACTGACCACAGAACTGGATACATCTAAATCCAAAGGAGCTGCAGTGATCAAACATCTGGGTGCTGCTACCAAAAAGGCCCTTTCCCTTGTTCTTATGAACCTTACTAGGGACTTAGCTGATCATTTTTAAGCCGTGCAAGACTGTAAGGGTGAAAGCAAGCCTTTACTGTACAGTATATATCTTGGTCCCAAAATGTTTAGGCTTTTAAAGGTGATAACCAGCTTATTGTGTTCAGACATGAAATAATTCCTCACTCATGTCTGAATTCTAACCAACTGCCTGGAATGTGCTAAGGCCCAGATCTTCACTGGCTCCCTATTCTTTCTGGGATTGATTCTGGGCCCTCCTCCAGGAGTCCCCACCTTCTGATGTGTCGAGGCGTCACTAGGGTTTGCGTCACCAGGTGCGAGAGCTCAGCGTGTCACCCCCATGATGGACCCCAGAGGTGAATAGGGAGAAACAAGGTTGGGCTGAGCTGGGTTCTACAAAGATGCCCATCAGGCAGGACTATGTATTTCTGCAGATTACTCCTGGTCAGTGGTGTCACTAGGGTTGGTGTCACCCGGTCTGGTAACTCATGGTGTCACCCCCATTAACTTTATTTATTTTAATATATAACAGTACAGGTCACCCAACGAATTAGTAGCCAACTTGGCTCTCAGAACAATCAGTCTCATTAGTCTGTTTTCAGTTAACTTTTTGTTACATAAGGCAGTTGTGTTTTATTTTTCTGGTTATTTGGCCATAAGGTTTGATAGAATACAAATACCTGGTAATTCTGCATGAAATTACAACATCAAATGATATATAACATGATGGAATTATTCGTAAATACAAAGTTTTCACAATTTTGGCCACTAGTGGTGTCAAACACCACCACCGCAGGGTATCACCCAGGGCGGTCTGCCCCGCCCCGCCCCGCCCCCGTGATGCCACTGGATGTGAGAGGATAGTCTGCCATAGACAGGGTGGCAACTAGACTCCAGAATGGCTTCCCCAGATATACTCAGCAGGCATTACTTAGTTTTCTTTTAGGTGCCAATGAAAAATATCATTATTCATGCAGGCTTTTGTCAGCACTGAATCAATTTCTCATTTAGGTTTTAATTGCTGTGTCTTATTGGCTGTAGGGTTTGTTTTTGGCTATTTCTTGGTTTTTATTGCAACAATTGTAACTTTGAAATACTCCTGTTTGAAGTTGCCTTGGGGGCCTTTTTTTGTTTTTGGTGGAGTGGCAGAATACAAAGTTTTAATAAATAAACAAAGCCTTCCTGCTTTGGGACAAGAGGGCCTCTCAGCAGGGCTGGCCCATCCATGAGGCCAACTGAAGCAGTTGCCTCAGACAGCAGATTGGTGGCGGGGGGGGGGTTGCCCACTTCTGTCCACCTACTTGCCTCCACTGGTGGTCCTCCTCTTCCTCCCACTCTCTGAATTGGCCACACTGGAGCAGGTAAGGTGGCAGTGGGGGCAGGTCATGGGCAGGTCACGGACAACTCAGGGAAGGATTGGGGCAGTTCAGGAGAGGAACTGAGGCAGTTTGGGGGCGGGATGGGGTGGATCTCAGCAGCAGCAATGTGCACCAGATCCTACCCCCCTTTCCTGGTCTGAACCTGGCCCCAACTCTCCTCAGACTTATGCTAGCAAAAGAGCTGGCATGGGTCCAAGGAGACCCATTAATGGCCAGACAGCCAACAGAGAGGTATGTTTTTACTTACTCTGGTCACACACGCACACACACACACACACACACACACACACACACACACCATAACATGCAACACATGCTCCGTTGGCGGCACTGCATGCTATGGTCTGTCAGGGGATAGGATTGGGCTTGCCCAGTGCACCCTGGCACCTTTCCTTTGGAGATGGTAAAGTCCATTTCCATCGAGAAAACACAAGCCTCAATTCTAGCATGTATACATTCATCATCATCCCCCCAGCCCAAGGGGCTCTGCTGGTGTTTTAAGAACCCCCCCCCCAATGCTCAAGAAAAGCTTCTTGCAGGGAATCTGTATTAGGCACATGAATAACACTGGCTCTTGTGCTCCCCCAGTCCTCCTCCCGAGACAACTCAAGCTATGTCCATGGGAAGAGCGGTGAGCTGATCTCGGTGCAGGTCGCCCCCCACCCAGGTGAGGCATTATTGTTATAACTCTGCTAACTTTCTCTAGAGAGAGAAATAACATCCAGATGATGAGTAGAGTTGTCACCATGACAGCGAACAGTCTCCATCGGAAATTGGATCCGGGGAGAACGCCAGAGACCCCCACTGAGTCATACAGCCTGCTCTGCTGTACCTCCTGCCGAGCCCTCGACACTTACGAGCCTATTTATAAAAATACATCACCGCAGACAAAGCGCAGGCAGAGCAGATGCCATGTTTCGAAAACTGCCTCTGGAAGCAGGGAGGGAGCCTTGAACTATTTCTCGTTCACAAAACAGAGTGGAGGGTCTAGCCAGGGCTTCACCTCTTTCATTCTGTTTCAATTTTAGGGATGAAAATCATTCATTCAGGGGTCCAGAAATATTTTCCCCTCTTCCAAAGAAATAATTGGGAACATATTCACCTTTTTCAACCCTAGCTACACATTTCTAGTTTCTAGAGCTACTAGTGCTTCATACCAATTTTTTTTCCTTCCTGGATGACTCGCAGGGGTGAACCCACAACCAATCAGAGTGTGAATTTAATTATGTCACAATGCATTGTGGCCAGTCCAAACTGGCTATTATAAAATGACGTCAGTGAGGGTAAACGATGTCAATGGAAAATGATGACAGCAGTACTTCCTGGATCAGTCATGTGGCTAATTCCAGCCAATTGGGTCACATCATAAATAGGATGACTTCATAGCATAATGCTATGAATTGAATTTGCCAACACAATGAGGACAAACAAAGTCAACAGAGAGCCACCCTGAAATGTGGTGGATGATTGAGAGGATATTTTTCTATCCAAACCAGGCCACAGCACACGCACATCCTGGTTCCCTCCCTCACTGCCAGGAGAATTTGCTTAGTAGCGGGGGGGGCATAAAATTTACCCCTCTGCATTCTTTGGTAACACCACTTTAAAAGGTGCAAAGGGGAACCAGCTCAACCATGACAACGCAGAATAGCTAGCGTGGTGTTTTGGTTAGAGTGTTGGTAGCCTTGGAGAGGTCTGGGTTCAAATTCCCAGTCAGTCGCAAAGCTCACTGGATGACCTTGACCCAGTCAGCCAAACCTACCTCACAAGGTTGATGTGAGGTTCAAATGGGAGGAAGAACCATGTACACAGGAAGAGTGGGATACAACTACAATGAATAATATAATAGAAGGAATTTTGGCCAGTGCGGCTTTTCTCTTCCCTGCATGACAAACTGCCCTTAGCAAAATTCACTCTTATGTGCAATCAAAATTCACTTGTCTATGCAGTGGTGAAAGGTACAGGAGCCCCTGACATTGGGGTGTGTGTGTGTGTGTGTGTGTGTGTGTGTGTGTGTGTGTGTGTGTGTGTGTGTGTGTGTGGATAGATAGATAGATAGATGATTAGATAGATAGATAGATAGATAGATAGATAGATAGATAGATAGATAGATAGATAGATAGATAGATAGATAGATAGATAGATAGATAGATAGATAGATAGATAGATAACCCCAGGTTATATATTAAAAGTGAGTCCTGGGCCTGAAATAGATGACTGGACTCCTGCACACACACCTCCGTATTCCATTCTCTTAGGAAAGAGCAGAGCAGCTTACATGGGGCTTCCAGAACTCTCCCCTCCAGCCAGGCACTGAATAACTGATAGATCAATCCATCGATTGACCTAATTGCCACCCTACGTTTCAAAGTGCTTGCAGTGACTTACACTTGTTCAAAGCAGAATGAAACAATCACACCATAAATAAATATTAACACATAGACGCAATAAAACCCAAGCTAATGCAATTTGCGAAGCTCAGCAGCAGCAGGAAGGAGCAATAAAACCCCTCCAACAGCCTCCGTTCAGCCTGGGTTTTCTTGAAAATAACCTGGTCTTGCAGCTTAAGACGTATTGGCTATGGCCTATTATAACCACTTTGAAACATGAAGGAGCCCATGTTATTCCAAAGAAGGAAGAGACTGGGACATGAAAAGCCCTGGATCAATCCCAGGATTTGGAAGTCATCTCCACTGGGGGTAAGAAAAAGATGGCCACTAAGTGCACACAGCCTTTCCCACAAAGCCCTTCCTTTCCTCAGCCTCCTCGGTTGCCCCATACCACACACCTCTCAGCACCCAAGATGGAAGTCCCATCACAAGGTGCAATTGCTCTCCAACACTTCCCACAAAGCCTGCTTTTGCCCTTGCAGTGGGGATCCCAGACTCTCCCTTCTCCCCATCCCCAGTGAATAGGTGCTGAAACACACCCAGCTAAATAAAAACAATGCCAGGCTTAGAGCCAAGGATATACTCTCCTTAAGGTTAAATGGGCCTGGACAGAAGAACAAAGGAAGCTGCCCTCTTAATCTACCCTCTCTTGCAATGCTGGAGGGATTCATTTCCTGCTCTTGAGAGTTTAGCGCATTCGACTGTGCACATGTGGACAATCTCAACCGTTGTCTTACCTTTTCAGCACCGGGGAAAGCAGCCGCGGTTTCTTCATCATTACCGCTTTTTGATCAGGAAGTAGAAGCAGTGACTGTTTTGTTGTAGCACATGGACTGCAACCTTTAACACGCTTACCTGGGTGTAAGTCCCACTGTACACAGTGGGACTTACTTCCAAGTAGACATACATAGGATTTTGCTGTCTGTGTAGGAGCTGCTGCCCACTCAAGCATCTTCCAGTTGAGTTGGAAATAGTTCTTCACTTGGGCTCCACACCGCAGTTGCCCACATGCTGCCTTGGGCTTTCATGAAAGCTTTGCCTTTCCTTTCAGGTGCCAGAGGTGACTGTGAGTACATTTGGTAGGTGGGGCTGAAAACAAAAATAATGATAGCAACCCTCACCTGAGAATCTCCTCTCTCCCTCCATGCACAGATGAATTAAGGAGTTGTGCAGGGCTTGGAGGCTTTTTGAGGATATGCATAATTCAGAGGGAAGCAGCTTAGGTTCAAGGTAACTAGACAACCCCTTTGTCCTGTATAAATTAAGTGAACCAGTTAAGATCCACTTCAGAGGCCCTTCTCCGGGAGCCCCTATTCCAATCAGTAGTGAAGTGGATGATAACAGGACCTGTGGCCTTCTTAGTGGTGGCACCCAAACAGAAGAACTCTTTCCCCTGCAAGGCATGCATATCCCCCATGATACAAGCGTTCTAACGTAAATGGCCGAATCCAATTCAGATGCTGCGCCCACATAGCATAGATGCTGGCATGACATCTGTCATACCCTAAGCCTGGCAATGCCACACTGACCCTTCACTGGTGCCAGCACAACAAGAGCCAAAAGACAAACCTGTCTTGGCAAAGCAAGGTTGGCACAGCCCTTCCCAGTATCACCCCCAGCGTCCATGGAAACACTGACATAGCCTGTTATCCATGCTGCATCTGACGGCAGCACATCCTCACTGTAACATGGGCATGACATCATTGTGACATTGGTGTGTGTCATCTGTGTGTCATTGCCTTGATGTCAGTGTGTCATTCGTGTGACATCCATGTGTCATTGGTGTGATATCCAATCAGTCCCAACACTGGCAGGCAGAGAAGAGTCTCCAGGGTGAACTGAGCAGGGGGCAGGGCAGGTGCAGGGCCAATGAGTGGCCAATGGCGGGGGACACACCCACCCCGCCAGCTGCTAGGAATGAACAACAAAGTCACAGGCACCACCTCAGCCATGGGGAGATGCCCCAAGGACACGCGCGTGCACACACACGCACACACACGCACACAGCATGACACAAGGATGCCATAGCACCACCCATCCCATAGGAGTCACAGTGGCATCAGCAGCAAAGGGGCAAAAGCAAAGAACTACTGGGAGCCTCTGGAGCTAGGACCTACTAGAGCCTTTTAAAAGGGATTTTGACTGGGAAGGGGCCCAGTGTGCAAGGGGGACCCCTCATCACAGACCAGAAGGGCCTAACCAGAAATCCAAAACTTGGCTTCACTTGAGTAATTGAATACACAATATGAATCACATGATGATGATGATGATGATGATGATGATGATGATGATGATGATGATGATTCATCTGTAGTTATATACCAACTTTCTTGTCGTCAGATTTCTCCTCAGACTTTATTCAAGGCGGTTTACATAGGCAGGCTTTTCTAAACCTCCATAGGGTTTTTTTTACAATAATGTTCTATTTGCACAGAACTCTTTTTCATTCTCCAGCTGTTTCCCTTCAGCAGTGCGGTTATCTCTCTGGCTGCACAGCACACGCCTCCCAAGCTTGCTCAACAGCGACTCCTCTCTCTCACAGACAGTTAACACAGGTTATCTTAGCTTGTCGGCAGCTTCCGGTTGTCTTGAACTAGTCTCGTCTTAGCTTCTCTTCAGGCTGACGGCAGCTCAACCACTAGATGTATTTATTTATTTATTTATTTATTTATTTATTTATTTATTTAAGGAATTTGTAGCCCGCCTTTCTCCCGAGGGCACTCAAGGCGGCTTACAACATATTAAAATACATATAAACAAACACATTAAAATAATTAATTAAAACACTTAAGATTAAAAATAAACAACCCCAGTGGGTCACCAGCATTTACATATATTAAAACCATTTGTTAAAAGGTCAGCCCACCATGTCAGACATTAAAAGCAGTCCTGAATAAAAAGGTCTTAAGGCCCCGCGTTAAGGTCCCGCGTAGATGACACCTCCTGCCCATTTACTCATTATATTTTGCAATATAAAATAATCCCTTGAGTTGTGTGTCTGTGCATGAACTATACGGCCCAATCCCATATAGGGCCTGTGGCAGTGGATCTCGTGAGCCGCTGCCATAAGTCTTGTTACACGCAGCTGCCGTGCACTCCAGAGCCGTGGTGGAAATGGCCAAAGGCTCCATGTGCCTGCCGGTGGATCCTAGACACCTACAGGAGCAGGTACTGTGGGGCCGGGGCGGGCAAGAGGTGGAAAGGGGGTGGATTTTTAGGGGCAGGAGTGGGAGGATCGCAGTGGCAGCAGACCAGCGTATGCTGAGATCCTGTGCCCCCCTTTTGCCCACTCTGCAAAACAGCTGCCGTAGGTCTGAGGAGACCCATTGACAGCCAGGCGGCCTACAGAGAGATAAGTAAAAAATATTCACTCACCTCTCCCAGGTCACCTGGTCCCCCCCCACATACCATTGCAGGCAGTGTGTGGATAAACTAGTGGGGGATAGGATTGCATAAACTGCATAAACTAGTGGGGGGATAGGATTGGGCCATAAGACAACTGTATACTGACTGATATCATAACATTGATTTATTTTGTTGTTTTTACTTCTTTATGTTGTTTGTGAGATTAAGAGTCTTCCCTGGGTTTTGGTGGGACTGGAGGGCACATAGTTGCTCTGTTAAAAAGACATTGTCATCGATAGCAAATCAGTAGGTCCTAATGTACTTTTTGCCCACAGTTACTTTAACAAACGTCAGTTTTCGTGAGCAGATTCAACAGACTGCAAGACTCTTGCAGCTCCCCCATCTAAATTTGTCTCAGTACAAAACTCCTTCTTGTGAAATTGGCACCTTCGCTTCCCCAGGCAAACTTTCATGCAGACACCAGGGAAAGTTTTAATGGCACCAGTTTCAAAACTTGACTCCTCTTTAAAACACTTTCTATGCAGCTCCTGTCCTGCTGCAGTGATAACATCTTTTTACAGGCCCACTGTGTTGGAGGGGATTTTTTCCCCCCAAACATTATCTTTGTGATTAGGTGTAAAGTGCTTACTGGAACAAGAAATTATGTCTTCTTTGCAGTTGACATCTTTCCCGATGGGGACTTGTTTTGCTGGTTTAAGATGCATAACTTATTTCCGGATGAAATAAAACAGAAAAGAAAGCTTGCATTCCAAAAGCTCATCAGTCTCGAGCGAATGAGGCTCTAAAAAAGAAGTTGCAGCTCATGATTCTGGCAGGTATTTCTTACTATGGTCTGCTAATCTGTCTCCAGGTGCAATCAGGGTCAAAACTGATGTGAAACAGGAGATCCCTAATCAGGATCTCTCATCATTTTTTAAATGTGTAATAAAGGAGGGCCAGACTAGATCAGAGCCCCAGCACCGGGAAAGTAGGGTTTAACCCTTTCTCTCCCTGAACTATTTTTTTCAGTTAAAATAACTGCCCCACCCACCCAAACTGTATTGTCCTCCATGGTTTGGGGCAAATAGTAGCTTGAATTCAGACTGGGAAAATGGTGGAGGGGGTTGTAGATGGCTACAGCACAGCAGTCTTAAGTCCTGAAAGTACGGTATATCTGTGCTATGATGTCTGGCTTTAAGCTTCTACTGTTTTAACGATCGTTCTCTCTTTCCCTGGAATCTTGGGAATTGTCATTGGGTGAATAGCAATTTCTTACAGAGAATTCTCAGCATGTCACTGCACCATTATTTCAAGGTTTCTTTGCAGAACGTCATGACACTTAAAGCAATATAACACTATTTGAAGTGTTTAATGTGTGCTTTATTCAGCTTGGTCACGACTAGACCATAACCGTGTTCTAGAAGGACTCTACAGGAACACAAAAGGGGCAAACCTAAAATGTTCAAGCAGAAGTCTACCCTTGAGGCAGCTGATCTACAACACAACGGTATATGTGTCCAAACTACTAATGTATTTTATCTAATATTGTAAACCTGACGCATGCTTCCAATTAACCTTTCACCATACTGGAGCATGCCTGGGCAATAGGCTTCCTCTCAACCTTAGTCGCAAGGTTCATTGGATGGGGATTCTAAAAGCTGTGCAGGGTGCACTGTTCGAAACCAAGGTGTAATGGCGCCATAAATTAAGAGTGTTGCAAAGGAGAACTTAAATTAGTTTTTTAATCTCATCTGAGTGATTCAAAATAATCAATGCCTTTTAGCTAAGACACTAAAAGCTCTCTGGTGGGACATTGGGAAAGGACTGTGATTGTGCCATAAATACGAGTACTATCAAAAAACTAGGGTAACCAGGGATCTGGCTAAATGCATTAGATGATGGAAAGATTGCAATAGATTGTATGAACAATGCACTAGATACTTCAGTTGCTGCCACACTACCTGTTTAAGCTAGTTTCATAGGGGTAGCCAGGTTATTCTTCGTCTCGAGGCACCTTACAGACTGGCATTTTTATTGTAGCAGAAGCTGTCATGGACTACATTCCACTTCAAGAGATCCATTAAGTGAAATCCTCAATACAAGTACATATTACGTATAGAGAATTGGAAAACACCTGAACATCCTGTGTGTAAATGAAATTACTACACACCAACTATAGAAAGCAGTCTAACAGCTCAATCCTGTGTGGGATAATGCGGCCGGTCTAAAGGGCCGGCCGCCGTATCCTATCGAGTTCCCGGGCTGCCCCGGGGCAGCAAGGAATAACTCGGGAGAAGGGGACGATCTTCCCCCATGTAAACAGCGGGAGGCCCATGGGCCTCCTCGAATGTGCACGAGCTCTAGAGCTCGCCAACATGGTCAGCATATCTGGGGCTTGGAGGGAGCATTTGATACCGGGAATCTCGGCCCACGGTATCCCCGCCCCCTCCAGGCCCCGGGCGGCCAATGGCCACCCTCCCTCGCTGCCCGGTCCACCCTCCCCCCACCCCTGCCCCGACTGGCATATAACATACCCGGTCCGGTGTGCGCAGGGCCGGGGAGACGGTGGGACAATCAGCGTTGGCTGCAGCACCAGCGCTGCTTGCTCTCCGGGTGTCACGGAAGTACTTTCCAGCACATTTGCAACACCCTGCCCCGGGGCAGCGCGCACTGTCCCAGGGCTTCATTATACAGGATCACGCCGTTACATGGGACAGCACACATATTATGAAAATATCTGTGAATATCCTAAGTCCTTGGGAAGGGCCTGATATTCAACAAGCCAAATCCAGCCACCAACATCTGGTGGGCTGTGCATATTTATCATCATCATCATCATCATCATCATTCACACGATAGAAATCCAGCAGTAGACAGGACTCAGTTCATAAACAACCATGATTAGAACAGTTTTGTAAGTCAACCAAAGTATCGGTCAATCATTTTAAGGTTGGTGTACGAATAGCGTTATGGCACTGCAATGAGCAATGCAGTATCAAGCACAGAGTGGACAGCACAAAAGGGGTGGGCATCACTCTGAAGGATGTAGGCATCTATCAGAGCAACTTCCCAGGCACGTCAAGCTGTCACAGGAGATTTCTGTGACAGACTGGCATGAAATCCAAAATGATGGTCAGCCATTATTGCCTTCTGCTCTACTGGCAATTTACTACGAGTTATGTATGTCAGTGCTACAGGCCCCTTCCGTAGCTTAATGTGACCTGACAGACAGATCCTCCACAAAGTAGCCGCACGCTCCATCAAGCCCTGGAAGGCGGCGTCTCAAGTGAAGAAATGTTATCAACTATTATCATTTATTTTGTGCCAGGCCCTTATTTTGCAGAGTGCTTTGTGCAGTCCTTGTCTTGCCCACTTTCACAACAAGCTGGGGAGGTGCATATTTGGCAGTAATAAAGACAAAGACATACAGTGAATTCAAGGGGGGGGAAATCCTTGTTTTATGCATTTTAGAACTAAGAAAAATCCTGCAGGGGGGGGGGAAGACACCTCAAAGTGTATTCACAATCAAATTCAAATGTAGCTTCAAATTCAAACAGAGGCCCTATCCAAACAGGCAAAGTCCCAAATGGAAATGGGCATTTGCCACTGAATAAGTACCCGTTTGGTTGCAAAACTCAGATGGGTTTACTTATCTATGAGTTTTTATTACTACACAATATCCAAGTACCTGTTTGACCTCTTATTCCATGACTTTGAGATTTTCCACATGAGTTTTGAACGCACGATAGGAAAACTCATGTGATTTTCGATCTCTGTGACTTTCAAGTCCTCAAAGGAGGTGAGACGGTGGCCTAGACAGGTTCCTGGCTGAGCCCTCCTTTGCCACAGCTTGCCTCTCCTTGCTTTTGGATTTAAAAGGCATCCATCTCTTTCCCTTCACTTGTGGCAAGTAGGAGAGAAAGGCACAAAAGTGGCCTGTGTTTGAACTGTGGCTGATCCTTTGGCTCTTTGGATCGACTAATGCTGCAGCAGGAAAGAGGGATTCTAACTGCTCCTGCAACTTCTGTCACAGTGACATTTTGAGGAATCCTTTGTGAGGCGAAGAGGGGTTGAAAGACTTCATAGGCATTTGGCGGGAAGAGGCTGTCCTGACAGCTCTCACCAAAAAATACTGAAATGTGGAGCAGTTCTGCTACGTTTCTGAGGAACTCAAGGCTGTGGGCTCCCTGAGGAACCTTGAGGTGAGCAGGAGGATATTGCAAGGAACTTTGGACGAGCTACAAACTGGTGACCAAGGGCAATAGTTGTTCTGGGCACTCCAGGGCAAGCGTGCCCTTCTCCGACATCTTTGACCAGTTCCTCTGCATGGACCGTGGGGTGGTTGTATCCTGCATGAGTGGCTAAGGGGTAATGCAGCAGAAGATATGTGCTGCCATGCTGAGAGACATGGGGGGGAGTGGTCTTGAGCCTGGTTCCTATCAACCCAGAGCCATCTCTACAAGCCAGGGCCTTTCTCAGTCTCTACAGCCAGGTCCTTTGGCATCAGGTGACTCATCCCAAGCCATGGGTGATGCAGGCAGTCTGCTGATGCTACTTGAATCATAGCACCAGAGCCAGGTAATGACTCCCTATGACCCTATCGCCTGTGGAGAGTACTTTGGGAAGTGGGGGGCAGCCACTTGGTGGGAGTAGGGAG
The DNA here is from genome assembly GCA_026170595.1 of Plestiodon gilberti rubricaudatus. Classification (NCBI taxonomy): domain Eukaryota; kingdom Metazoa; phylum Chordata; class Lepidosauria; order Squamata; family Scincidae; genus Plestiodon; species Plestiodon gilberti. The sequence continues at coordinate 13,413,294 of JANXHW010000001.1, forward strand.
AGCTGGAAGGAAGGGGTGTTGTTGTTCCTGCCTTTAGCATTAACGGCATCAAAGATTGAACAAGTACTGTTCAACTTAAAACAAATGCTTGGGAAAGTTGGGAGCAGTCATTAGGAATTGGGAGAGGAACAGGAGGTGGGAGGGATGCCCCTCTTGCCTTCAGCATTGTAGTAGGGATCGGACAAGCAGAAGGGATCGGACAAGCATTGCACTCATTCAAACCCTACTCTCCTTTGCAGAAATGGAGCAACAGAGACCTCAAATAACTGGGGTGGGAAGGAAGCAGCATTTGAGGAACAGAGAGAACCGCCAGCGGCAGCCTTTCAAGTTCTCCCAGGAGCTGTTGTAAGCAAACTGGGAAACGAGCCACAAGCTCACGGAGACCCTCCAACATCTCCAAGATAGCAACCTTTCAGTGTGAGGCACATGCTTGGAGGGGGCAGTGGCCAGCCAGCAGTGAGCCTGAGATCATATGACCAGCAGGCTGGAGACATTTTCACGGCAAAGGTCTCAAGACATCAGGATGCTTGTTGGGGCAGTGCATGGGAGCCTTCATGGAGAGTCAGGCAGCTGTGATGGAGGTTGATGTGTCAAGGCATGAACCTCCACAAGCTGGGGGGGGGGAGAGAATCACTTGGAGGTTACATCATCGAGGGGCTACACAACTTCACCTTTCTGTGGGTCCGTTGGCCAGTGTTTGTTTTGTGTGGCATTTGTGAATAGTTGTCATTGCATTGACCTATTGTTACACAGAAATGCAGCACGTGCTTTGTGAGCATTTGTGAAACGCTGCGGTTGCACTGGAACACAGCACTCGTTTTGTGTGCATTTGTTGTTATTATTGCCTGTTCTTGCATTGTAGCACAGCAAACACACTGTTTAAAATTATTTCTGAATGTTTATTAGCAGGAAACAAGGCAATGACCGTTTCAAAAAAATAAAGCCTTGTATGTTCCAAAAACACCACATCATCTCTTTATTTGAGCCACTCCTCTGCTCTTTCTTTAGCTGTAGAGCACAACCCTGATATTTGGGCAGAAATTTCACAGGTCCAGCAGCACTGTCCACCCTGCCTGACAACACACTGGCAGCAGCGTAGCTAGCCCGCCAGAGGTAGGGGGAGGCACTCACATGACACCCCCCAAGATGTCACATGCCTCATCCAGGAGCTAATTAGACATCCAATGATATATATTTATTTTGTTAATTTATTGCATAAATGTTTGTATTGGAGCATCTTGAGGCATAGCTTAGCCTTCGAAACATTTTATTTTAAAACTCTCAAACGGGTGGAATATGTGATTTTTTTTCCGCCACTTTCCTCCCTTTGCCCAGGTTTCTCATTGTGCCCTGTTTAAAACAGCTTTGGTCTTCTTGCAGTCCCCAGAACTTAAAGTGTGGGGTAAAACCACAAGGGTGCACTTGGCCACCCACCATTCAGAGACAATGAATTGTACCAATGGGTTGTCTTGCACAATGGCCTCTCTCCTTGGTTGCTATCAGGGTTGGTCACCCTTGGTGACTGCAATCAATTGGCAGGCACTGGTGCCAATCAATTCATGGGGATCCTCCCTGTTCAGAAACAGGGAGGGGAGCAAAAGGGGTTCCAGCTCAGGAGAAACCCACTTTCTTGGTTAAAAAGCAGAACTGAACAATGAGGGGGGAAACTTAACAGGAGTAGTTCACAGAGCGATTTACATAGGCAAATAAATCAATAAATTGTTTCCTGTCTCCAAAGGACTCACAATCTGAAGCCACAGGACTTCCACTTATAATCCTCTTGTATCTCTGTAACTAAGAATAAGGCAAATATTAGGAGTGTGCATTCGCTTTGCAATGAATAGAAACATGAATTGAATTGGGCCCATCCAGTTCAATGTTAATTCATTCTTCATGAAACAACTGCTGATGAGGCCCAAAGGATCCAAATGCTGTATGAGAGATTTGGTTCACTTGGGTCTAGTTTCTTTTCCGTTGACCCGGCGGGGGGCGGCAGGGGGGCTGATCTCATAGCATGGCAGTGCAGCAGTTTTTCTTCCTTCTTAAAAATGGTCTGCAATGCAAAAGGAGTATCAGAGCTCCTCCTAGTGGCTGCCTCCCCATCTGTGTGTGTTTTGTGTGTATGTGAGTGCACGGGTATAGTTACAGCTCCTGGCCAGTTTTTCTTCCTTTGTTAGGGAGATCACTTGGTTAATGTTCCAAGGTGGTTGCTTGAAGTTTCCTTTATAGGAGGTAATGGTTGAGAGATAGCTGGTAATGGATCCGAGTATTTTAAATAGGAGATCCATAGAGCTTCAGGAAGGGAAACACACACACAATGGGAAGGTAGGTGTGTGTGTGTGTGTGCGTGTGTGTGTGTGTGTGTGTGTGTGTGTGTGTGTGTGAGAGAGAGAGAGAGAGAGAGAGAGAGAGAGAGAGAGAGAGAGAGAGAGAGAGAGAGAGAGAGAGAGAGTTGTGAGCTGAAGGAGTTGGGGCTACAGGTGCCTCTGTCTGGTTATCTTGTTGTGCTCCCTGAGGCATCTGGTGGGGCCACTGTGTGATACAGGAAGCTGGACTAGATGGGCTTTTGGCCTGATCCAGCAGGGCTCTTCTTATGTTTTTATGTTCTTATGAGATCGGTTGTGGGGTGGCAAAACTGCTTCCTGGCAGAAACATATGTACTGTTTCCCTCCACTTATGCTCTGCTTGTATATTTGAAAATGAGAGCAGATATTGCTAAGAAGTCACCTATCTCCTCCAAAGGGAACTCGTGGACATTTTCAATGCCTGGGGAAGCGGAATATATGGAAATGGAAGGGGAATATATATATATATAGGATTGCTGCCTCAGTAACATAGTTTTGTGCCAACACTGATATCATGTCCCGCCCAGTCATGGGGCAGCAGCCAGACAATGGCTCCATGCGGATCAGGCATGCAAGAAACCAATCACTGCAACCCATCCAGCAGCCAGCGAAGCACCACCAGCATGAACCAAGAGGGGGTGGTGGCAGACACAGTTCTCATGACCTGTCACTCCCCAGATGGCCCTCAAGAAAGAGGAGGCAGCGGCAGCTGCCAACCCCGATGACAGCAGCGCACCTCATATCATGTGCACCACCAGCACCTCCCTTTGAGAGTCATGGTGGAACAGACAGCAGGGAGATGCGGTGCGGGCGCAGCAGGTGAGGCACCCTTTTCTGGCAGAGGATCTTGCAATAGTAAGTCGGTGCAGTGCTGCAAACGTGTGCTCTAGCAGCACAGCCTAAAGACAGGATTGGGCTGAGAACATGTCTTCATCCAATGTATCAGTTTTTACCATCTTGCTCAACATGGCTGTATTTAGGGTTGCTCCAGGACTGGTGAAAGCATGTGCTCCGTGTGTGCCTGTGTTGTCCATGACCTCCATTGTCATGCTTTAAATATCCTTTTCCTTTTTTTTTACTGCTGGCAGATCTCAACAGATCCCACCTTATGGCAGAAGGTTGCCTGACTTGCTCACAAGTCGGAGCCAGATTTTTTGCAATCCATTGCTCGCACCACATTGAGAGAGCTTGCAACAGCATGCAAAATTCAAGGGCCTGAAAAATGTGAGGTGAGCCAAGTGTTTACAAAAGAGGAAGGCGCCCATTCTCCCCAAGCTACAGGGAGCTGCCAGGGGCAGGATTGAAAAAGCAGTCACTAAGAGAAGGGCACTCAGATACGCCGGCCCTGAAACGAGACTGATTGGCCTGATAGGCAACGCGTCTGCTTGCTAATCCTGGCATTTTCATCCTGACAGGTAGAAAAATGACTCTCCTGGGGGGGCAGGGGACTTGCAGAGACTGAAAGACATCTTAAGGTTTTAAAACTGCAAACTGCATCATCGTGACACTCTTTCACCCACTGCTTCATTCTTTCTTTACACACACACACACACACACACACACACACACACACACACACACACACACACCCCTTTAATCCTCAGTTTTCTACGTGTACATTTGAGTGAGCAGGAAATAATTCTCATTATATTAGCAGGGGAGCTTGGTGGGGTGTCTTATTTTTTAATGTTCTCAGATGCTATTTAGGGACTGAGAAAATATGTAGAAAGAATAACAAGATGCTGTGGCCGGGAGCGGGGACCTTGACAAGGTGTTTCCGACACACTTTAACCTGACAGGAAGGAGACATGTAGTTCCACCATTCTCAGATGTGTCTCTTACTTTTGCCTCTTTTTAAACAGCAGTTTTCAGCGGAGTGAATTCAATTATTTCCATTTTGTGGTTTGGTTACTTTTGTCATTTATCTAGCTAGATTAGATGAAGGCTGCAACTCACATTTCTCAGAACAAGGGGCATAAGAAGTCCTTGGCTGCCTTATTCCAGTCATGAAGGATGAAAAGTCATCTTGCTCAGCCAAATTATCACCCTCTGTTCTGAGGATGGGGAGGGGGGGGGAAAACCTGAGAGGGAAATGGCATTACAGTTCAGGGACCGCAGAAGCACTGGAGAGAGATAAAAATCCAGACAAACTGAAGCTCTTTTTAAGTAATGTTGGCATGGGTGGGATGGACGTCAGAACTTCACAGCCCTGTCCTATGCCTGTTTACTCTGAAGTAAGTCCAGCTACGTTTGGTGAGATTTAGTACCAGGAAATTGTGCACGAAATTGCAACATAACTCTCCTATGGGAATGAATGGGAACTTCAAAGAGCTTAACTTTGGTTGAGTTCCACATATAGGGTTGAAAGCCATTACCTGACCCACCCCAAATAGGATATCTTATATCTATATCATTTCCACAGCATCCATAGATTTCTGACAGATTTCTGATTTCAGTCAGAAATTTCTGACAGTAGTCTCTGTACAATATGGGGCTGATTGTGGGGATTCACTGAGATTGGTGCTTTGCCCCGCCTCCTCAGGCCACAAGCAAACTGAGCGCTATCAATTCATTGGAGCTGCCTGGGTTATAGGGGTGGGGCTTGGCTGTGTCACTCACATGTGTCAAATGTCAATGGCAGGGAACCCCTTGTCCGTGAAATGCAAAGTCAACCTCAAAGACTTGTTGGCTTGAGGTGGGTTGTCCAGACCTTCCTCAAGCCCCCTTTAAAGAGAAGTTGTGATCATCATCTGTGATCATCTGTGATCTGCTTTGAGCCAGGATGGAAGTCCCACTGTGAGAATAAACAGTAGTGTTTTGTGTCCGTCCGTCCCTCCCTCCCAAAGAAGTGAACCTGCACCAATTGGGATGAGGTTTTACATTGGTAGGACCACTGCAAGTCTTTGTAATTATTCCAATGAATTGAGGCCTGTTTAAACGAAATCTCACTTGTCTGTGCTTTATTGCAGCATGTAGAGGCTTTGCTTAGCCTATATATTCATTTTGAAAGTTCTCTTGACCAAAGAAAGCCATTTTCCGTTATTGTGTACACAAGCAGCAAGTGGTACATCTGTCTTTTGTCATTAAAATGCTCCACAGCAAATCAGCCAATTTGCACCAACTAAATACCATACACAATATTGTGGTTTAATTTAACAAAAGTTGCTCATTGGCCTCAGAATTCAAAAATTCCAAGCTCTCCCAGTCCCCTTAGCATGCAGCTGTCTCAGCCGCTGCTGTGACACCACTAAACCAATGCGAGCCAGAAGGGTCTGGTCAGACCCATTGTGACATCAAAGCTATCAATGGAATCAAAAGACATGGAGTAGGCAGAGAGGTTAAAGGTGAGTTCAGAGAGTGAAATGGACCAATGATGGTGAAAAAAGTTCAGGACCGTTTGAGAAGCTGCCCAAATATGCTCAAAGTGTTTTCTATAGTGCAGGAGTTCTCAACCAGTGGTACTAGTACCACCAGTGGTACTTTGGCCGACTCCTGGTGGTACTTGGACTAATGGAACCCCGCTCCAACACAGCACTTTTGGCAGTGTGTTTTCACTCCCAAGAGGCTCCTGCCTTTGGCTGAGACTTTTGGGAATGCTGAGAAGGGCCCTCCCACCCGCCCAGAGCCTCCTACCTGTGGTTTCTGGCTCCAAAAACCTGAAAATCCAGAAGTTAACTGACAATGATGTCATTGCCAGTCACTTCCAGTGGTACACAGCAACACCAGAGGTGGTACTAGGCTGGGAAGGGGTTTAGAACCCCTGCTATAGTGCATCACTGTGAGGTATGCCTGTTGTCACTGGTGGCCTGCTCATATGAAATGAGTGAGAGCAACAGCCACAGCCTGTGTTGTTAAACATGCTTGATTCCATTTGATTTGCTATACTTTGGGCATGGACCAGGTCATGGCTGGTGTGATGGAGAAAGAAACTCCAAGGAAGTGGGAGGGAGAACCAGAACCTACCACCTTTGCATTTCCTATTTTTGGCGAGTCCATATGCACGAAGACAAAACTCATTTTCACCAATACAATTGGTGTAATTTGGGGTTTTCCTGTAATTTGTAATTTGGGGTTCTCTATGAACAGCCTTTCCTTTCCTGTAATTTGGGGTTCTCTATGAACAGCCAGCAAATCTGTTATGTGCATGGAAAGGAAAATGTTTGCTTCCACTTCAGTAGTTTTAGACCTGAAGGAGGAGGGTTTCAATGGGTTTCTGGGACCTCTTCCTGTTGTGCCGCTTGGCTCATCCCAGCACATTCCGGAGGAGTGGAGATGAAAGATTCCATGTCCTCTTGCAGCCTTCCTACTTACAGCCCATATATAGTCCGCTCACACCTCAAGAATGCTGCAATAACTCTTCATGTTGCTGTCATCGTTTCTACCAGGGAAGCCAGCTGTGGACATCAGCAATTCATGGTTCCCAAAGTATATCCATTCTCATCCCCATAGTCTTATAGATGCCAGTGTCTGCTATCAGATACCCTCCATCAAAAGTGAAGAATGCTTCTTATACTGGGGAAACAGGGCACCAAAATAAATGCTATTCATTTATTTTAAGTATGTACTGTACATGCCCCACCTTTTCAGTTAAATGCAACCCAAGGCAACTCACAATAAAAACAAGTAAAAACAAGAAAATAATACAATTGTTGTATTGAACACTGAATAACATTTAAAAGAAACCCATATAGATAATCAACATGCATATATTTTGAATCAATTAGGACTTGGAAAGGTGTTTTCTGCTCCATGGAAACCAAGTTGGGGGGGGGGTGATGACTCTTAGACCTAATTTTGTTTTTTTGGTTCAAGACAGCATTGCTGATCCCTAAATCAAAAAGGGAAAACAAAAAATTATGTTAGGAACCACTCTTTCTCTAAGGATAATGGTAGGGTGCATTTCTAAAATATGCATGACGAATTTTTTTGTATTGGAGAATTAGTTATCAGTGCAATTTTAATGTCCGGGGCCAGACTTGCCCGGTGAGCACAGGACCAGGTGCAGGCCAAAGGTGGCTGGAAGGGCCTTAGCAGCGCAGGCTATTGGCCCATTGAGCGGAGAGTGCCTGCACCCACTGGAGCAGTCAAGGAGCAGCATGATGTTGCAGGAGCCTTCGCACCAAGGCAGGGAGGTTAGGACCCAGAGGGTGACCAGGCTGCATGGGTGGAACAAGGAAGGGGGGAGGGACCACCCAGAGGCATATATAAGGAGAAGGCCAGTGATGAGAAAGGGTGGGCTGTGGGCTGGCTGGAAGCGCCAGTACCCGGTGAGGCTAAAGAAGGCCCTGAGGCTGAGTAGGGTGCTGTAACCCCCCCTCCCTGCCACTGCTCTGAGACCCAGGGGAAGAAGAAGAAAATAGCCCAGAAGAGATAAGCCAGGTGGGTGGGTTGCCCTGGAGACCCCACATATACTGCTCCCCATATTATACTGATGGGGGCCCTAGTGCTGGGCATTAGCCCAAGACCTCCCTTGCTTGGGGCCCCTAACATTTAATAATGTAAAAAAGGTCCAGTGATAGACTCAACAATATCTGGATTCTCAAATGCATAGTGGGCCTGCTGTATCCGCAGGCATTTGGTTCCGGGACAACCCGTGGATACCAAAATCCACAGGACTTGAGCATCTTGGTAGGATTTTGGTATCCACAGGTTGTCCCGGAACCAAACGCCTGAGGATACAGCAGGCCCACTATGCATTTGAGGATCCAGATATTAATAGAATCTAAATTGCTCCGTAATTATGGCTACATTTGTTCAAATGAGTAAAGATCAACTGAACTAGCTGATAGAAAGGGCAAAAATAAAACCAGTAATTAAAAATTTGAAAGAAAACAAGGTCTGGGCAGATTGCCTTTGGAATATTATAGAACCTTTGAAGAGATATTGATATTGGAAAATTATTTGGTGACATTGTAAAAAATAGATGGATTCCTCAGTCTTGGTCAGAAGTTTATATATTACGCTTATTCCCCCAAAAGGGAAGGATCATTCAAATTCAGATCAATTTCACTATTAAATAATGATTTTTTAAATCTTTGTTACAATTCTAGCAGACTAAACAAGATTCTGCCAGTATATAGCTCTGGAGTCACTTTAAGTCATAGACTCTCTAATAATATTAATTTCTAATAATATGTTGATTTATTATTGCCATATACAAAATCAAAACTTACTTTTGATTATTATTTTTTTAGATGATGAAAAAGCATTTGACTGGGTAAAGAAATCATTTTTGTTTATGTTTTAATAGATAATGGTGTCGACCAGGAATTTATTACTCTGATGACTTTAATCTTTACAGAGAAACAAGATAGTCTTGCTGCCTCTCTCTGTTGATTTTGACAACAGTTATTGAACTATTTGCAGTTGCTATTAGAGAACAACATACAAAAGACGTATCAGTAGACAGCAGCAAGTTCAAATTATCACTACATGCTGATGTTCTGGTCTTTAAAATGACTGATCTTTACAACTCCCTAGTTCATTCTTGGGAGGTGATCAATATTTATTTGCAGATCTCTATATACAAAATAAACAAAGATAAATCAGAATTAAAGGCCATAATTATCTTGCCATATGTAAAACAAAGAGTAACATAGCTGGCGGGTGCACAATTCAAAAGAGATCCAATAAGGCACCTGGAATAAAGATAAGCAATTTTTCTTGATTGTTTTAGGCCAGGGTTTCTCAAACTATGGGTCATTGGTGGGTCACAACGCAATGCCAAGGTGGGTCAACAGTTGGACCCACCTTTTTGCCCTTGCCCACATTTGGCTCCAAATTGGAGCCAAACGGAAGCAACTAGAAGCCACTGCCGGGTTGTGACTCACCCTGTCTGGCTACTCTTGTGTCATGCTGGGCCTGAGGCAGCCTTCTGAGGCCTCTGTGGTCCTTGGAAGTCCTCCAGTTGTGTCGGCAGGTCTTTCTGAGGCCTGCAGAGGTCTCTGGTGGCCGCCCTTGGGCCAGCAATACGCAGGAGCGGCTGGACAAGGTGAATCACGAGGTTGGAGCAGCCGGAGGAGTTGGGTCCCAGGGCTACAAAGATTGAGTACCCCTGTTTTAGGCAGTAGAAGTACATGAAAGGGAGGTGCCATGATTGAAAATGTGGTTAGGATTACATTAGTGAAAATGTTTTTAGTGCCAAAACTTAAATTTGTTTTCCAAAAATGTACCAACACTTATTCCTGGAAATGGAAAATAGAATGGATAGTAATGGTTTGGAATCTTGTCTAACTTACAGCACATTCCTGACTAAGGATCCGGCTGGCGGCCCGACACTCCTCCCCTTCCCCGAGTGTAAACCTAGGCCGGCCCTATTGGCCTCCTCGGAATTCCGCCAGCTAAATAGCTGGCGGAAGTAGAGAAGGCCTTGTAATGTCATAGCCAGCCTGGCAGGGACGGGGATATGGCCGATATAGCTGATATGGCGGACCGCCCACGCGGCTGGCAACGGAGCACTTACCTTCCGCCGCCGTCCATGTGGAGATCCGATGCTGGAGTGAGGGACGCCGGCGCAAGGTCTTGCACTGCCCTTGCGCTGGCCTCCCTTACTCCCGAGGCATAACGAACGTGCACTAGCGTTGCTAGACCGCGGCGGGGGTGGCGGGCCGCCGCAGGGTGACGCGTGCGTCAAGGGTGACGCATGCGCCACCCCACTCTGCGCATCACCTCCGAGGCCTGGAGAAGGCCTCAGAGAGCGTCCACCCCGGCTGGCGGTCCGGGGCCTTCTGACCAGGCCCATTGCGCCAAAGCGTCATTTATTAGCTTTTTTGCGCATGCGCACAATGTTTCTGAAGGCAAGACGGCCGTCTTGCCCTCAGAAACGTTGTGCGCATGCGCGAAAAAGCAAAAAAATCATGTATTGACGCATTGGGGCCTGTCAGAAGGCCCCGGACCGCCGGCCACGGTGGACGCTCTCTGAGGCCTTGGCCTCGGAGGTTGACGGGGGGGATGGACGGGGGGGCGACGCGCACGCACCTGCACATGGGTGACGCGCACGTCGTGACGCAACTGCGAATGTTCACGCCGTCTTCCGTCGATGGAACGCTCGTTCCATCGCCGGCTTTTTTTTCAGGATTGCGCTCTTATTAAACCACCTCTAATGGCAAAGAAAACATTAATTAGCAGCACAGTCCTATACTGTACATGTTGTCTCAGAAGAAAATCCCACTGTGTTTATTGGAGTTTTATCCCACATAAGTGTGCCTAGGATTACAGCCTAAATCAGTTAAAGATGGAGGATTAGCAGTACCAGATATCAAATGATATTATGTGGCTTGTCAATTACAATTTTTGGTACAGTGAATTTCAGATAAGGGAAAAGGGAAATGGAGAGAGAATAGTATTATTTTAAGAACCCGTTGGCATATGTTTTATGGTCAAAGGAATTCAAGGAGATAATGGGATTCCGAACAAATCCTATTCTGGCTGATTTATTAACAGTTTAAAAAGAATGGATGATGAAATTATGTTCGGAATTTGCCCCCACCATTGGCAGGAAAGATTTAAACAAGGTAACTGTGATTTACAGCAGAAAATGGATCCTGTTAGATTTGGCCCAGGATCCCTGGATTGACCGTCCATTTAATGAATATTAAGCCTTGCCAGGCTATAAATAAACATGTCAAAGAGTTCCACTCTTTCAATTATTTTCAAAATGAGGCATTTTCATCAGCAAAAACTAAGGTGAACCCCTTTAAGGGAAATGGCTGTCTTGGAAAAGATATCAAATGCTCTGATGATTCTCGGTGTGCAGCAATGACTTCGGCATCACTGAGGCACCGTTTACTTACCCAGACCACATTCCTGGTGGCCATTTTGTTTATTGAGAATGCTACTGGAAGGTTTCCATCTTTGGATGTATTTGAAGAACCTGTATTATTTGTTTTGATGCTTTTAGCCACGCACCCCTGACCCCTCATCGTCTTTTCTTCGCATCCCTTATTGTCAGCTTACATTTCTTTTGCTAGAGTTTGTGTTCCCTTTTTCTTCTTCGCGTTTGGACAAGACTTCCATTTTCTGAAGAGTCCTTCTCGCCTTTTACTCCACATGAGCCATGTTGGCATCTTCCGCTGCTGCCTTTTCTTTTGTGTTCTGAAGGGAAAAAATGGCGACCAGCAGGAGCCAGCTGCCAGGAACAGCGCAGCAACAAAAACGTTTAAGAAAGAAAAGCCCAGCTAGGCACACGACCAGAACTTCAAGTGCCGTTGAAGCTGCCACTGCTAGTACAGGTACGGTGAAGGAAAGACTTAAAGAAAGAAAACTGCTCCGCCTCAGCTGCCGCCATCTTCAAAGTAAAACTTTAGGAGGCAAGTTAAAAATTGCCTAGGTAAGTGCTATTTGTGACCATAAACAAGGCTCTTATACAGGAACTGTCTTTATTTCTGAATTTTTGGGAAACGTGCTCATTTGTATGGTTTTGAAAAAACTGTGGAGGATTTACTTCGACTGTGAACAGTTTGCATTTAAAAGAATCAAATAATGCGGTGGTTCCCAAACGTTTTAGCACCGGGACCAGGGGCGTCGCGACGACGCGCGACACCCCTGAGCGGGGACGCGCGTCACCCTTAAGGGGGAGGCTCCGCCCCCGCGCGTGACGTCACGCGCAGGAGCGGAGCGCCCTCCCCGCTCCGTTTTTGGCTCATTTTAGAGCCAAACGGACCCAGGGGAGGACGGGCGGGCCCACCTCCACCGCAAAAATGTAAGTGAGGGGCATCGCACGTCACCCCTGTACGCGCGACGCCCCCCAGCGGCCCCCCCCCGCTTCCCCCCGTCGACGCTAGTGACCGGGACCCACTTTTTAAAATGACACTCAGCCAGACCCACTTAGCTTTATGAGACTTTAAAAAAAAAAGAGCTGATCTAGAAAGAAATAATATTTTTATTTATTTACAAGTAATATTTTATTTGTTTGTTTGCAAAAAAATCAACCCATTTTTCATCATGAGGCAGCCCTAATGAATAGCCTCAAGGCCAGAGGCGTCGTCTCATGTGGGGCGGTGGGCCCCAGGGCGGAGGGCGGAGGGCTCAGGGGGTGGGGCAGGGCTCACCCTGGTTTCGGTTTTTTCCCGTTTTTTCCATTTTTTTAACTTTTTCCGTGTTTTTTTAAGTCTTAACGGGTTTTTAAAGTCTTAATGTATGCTTTTACCCACTTATCTTGAGTGTGTGTATGTATCTTATCCAGCGACGATCTTCTTCCACCTCCCGGGCGCTTCTTCTCCCTGCGCCCGGGGCTCGCGCGAGCTCCTTAAAGGCGCAGAAGGTCACTGGAACAGCTTCGTTGTTCTGTGAAGACTTGCGCATGCGCAGAACAACGAAGCTGTTCCAGTGACCTTCTGCGCCTTTAAGGAGCTCGCGCGAGCCCCGGGCGCAGGGAGAAGAAGCGCCCGGGAGGTGAAAGAAGATCGTCGCTGGATAAGATACATACACACACTCAAGATAAGTGGGCGAAAGCATACATTAAGACTTTAAAAACCCGTTAAGACTTAAAAAAACACGGAAATAGTTAAAAAAAACACAAAAAAACGGGGAAAAAACGGGGGGAAATAAGGGGGCGCCGGGCGGGGGGGCGGCGAGCCCCCGCCCCCCTTCTGGCGACGCCTCTGCTCAAGGCTTGAGGGCCTTCACCTGCCCCCACTACCTGTCATTGACAGACTTGGGAAAAAACACCAGAAAAAAAGATGCTCAAACATTTATCTCCCTATATTTACACAAACTTGCAATCTGCAGGAACTCAGGTCTTTGCAGGCAATTAGCAGCTATCTGATTTTTCAATAACTTCAAGGCTTGAGGCAATTACTTATCTGATCTTTCCATCACCTGTGTTTTCATTAGAGGCTCTGCACGAGCCACTAGAAATCAGGTCACCACAACCCACCAAGTGGGTCCTGACCCACAGTTTGAGAAATGCTGAAATAATATATGTAACCCACAAGTCTTTGTGCATCTAAAATCCTGTGCAGCAGGAAAACCTATGTGCGATGTCATTTGGCGTGCGAGAGCAGCAAGCAAGGAAAAATTAGGGACCCCTTTGCCCCCCCCCACACTGTTGCTCCTCTGTTCTCAGTCATCCCTTCTCAGAAAATGAACAGCATCACTACCCATAAATGTGTAGTTCACCCCTGATTGAAGGCCAAACTAAATATGTTGTGAGTCTGGCTCTCCCACAATCCTTTCAGGGTAGGATCTCCCACAATGTTTGCAATATTAATAGCAGCTGCAGAGGGAAGCATGATTTGGGTTTTTAACCCTTTCTCCTCATTTCATTTTTTCCCCAATTAACACCCCCCCCCCCAAGCTGCTATTTGGCCCATGGGGAAAACCGATAGGCATTATGCATGTATCTGTGTGTTTTGCCCCGATATGTGTGTGGGGAGTGTTAACTGGGAAAATGGCACAGGAGAGTTAATACCCCCCCCCCATCATCCTCTTCTTGATTTGAATGGGGTGATTCGATTAACACTTTAAAAAAAACTTGGGAGATCCCATTCAAAGATCCATCACAGGCATCGAATTTGGCCCTCACTCTGTTGCGTTTCCAGACAGCAGCTGCGCCGACTGTTTCTCGCTTCTGTTTTCATGACCTTTCCTTTTATTGCTCCCTGCCAACATGGATTTTTGTTGGTTTCCTTCTTCATGACCTCCAGTCATATTGATTAGCAATCATTTCTTACAACTACAATTTATATTTTGTGCTGCCATTATCGTCCCTGCCTTCAAAAACAAAGGGTAGCGGCTGCTCGGTTCTGAGTCCTGCTAACTGGGCACAAGTCACAAGCCTGTGTAAATGGCTTTATCTGTCCTTCGGTTTGGCAAAACGGAATGCACAGAAGCTGCTCGTCTCTTAACGCTGGAGCTGTAATCATGCAAATAAACATAGGGAGGAGATTGGTGCAATGGCTGCTGCCTGTCAATGCCACGAAAACACTCAAAAGAGAGAATTTCTCAGAGCCAGACTACGTAGTATGTTAAACAAGTACTTTGCCTTTGTATTTTCTCAAAAATAGCAGCCATTGGGACTATTAGAATTGGACTAAACAGGAGAAGAGCTTAACTCTTTGCTCCTATGCCATGATCCCCACCCCACCCCGCACACGTTGTTGTTTGCATTGGGAGAAAAGTCAGTGTTGACAACTATGGCTGCTTCCCTCCCTGCAGGTGGCTTACGGCCCCATCCTATGGGCTGCCACCAGAACTAGCATTCCAGCAGCAGAACACACTTTTTGGCAGTTGCAAAAGGAGATCCGGAAGCACATTCAGCCGTGCACTTTTGGGCCACCACCAGAGAGGCCATGGAGGTCCTGTGCACAGCGGCAGGAAGACAGAGCCCCGCCAACAGAGCTGAGACTGTGGGATGGGCGTAACGGGGCAGAGGGGTGGGCATAATGGGGAGGGCTGGGAGCATGTGGGAGGAGTGAGGAGTGGCACCTGGCACAGGCAACCTGCACCAGATCCTATCCTCTCCAGTGCCAGCTGACACGCCCCCTTTGTCTTCTTAGACTTAGCTGGCGCAGGTCCGAGGAGACCCATTGGTGGTCAAGGGGCTTTCCTTTCCCCTCCCAAGCCTCCCAATTGCTCCCACCACCACAGCATGCAATGCAGCTCATTTTGGTACTGCTGCATGCTATGGCGGGGAAAATCATAGGATTGGGCTGTTAGTGAATTTATTTTGGGTTGACGCAGGGCATGGTCTCAGCTTCCAATGGGTGGATCTCTTGCATTTGTGTTAGAGTTTGCTCAGTAGCTTTGCAGATATCTAAAGTATTATGCAGGATTAATGAAGCCTGTCTAAGCAGCCTCATCTGGGTTCCTTTCTCCATGCCTATGATGATGACCAATCTGTCTTTTATCAATGTGTGTTTCAAAGTGCCATATGACCAAGAATCTGCCATTTTGTTCAGTCTGACAATGCAATGATCTGTGCTTTCAGCAGGTCCTTGTTTACAGTTATTAAAGAGAAGGCATTCATCATATACAAATTGTTGTGTATATGAAAACAGCCAGTGATTCAATGTATCAACTGTCATGTCCGTAGGCCCAGTAAGTGGAATCGGACGACGAGTTGCCATTGGTCCAGTGATCTGCATGTGTCACCTGAAAGCAGCCCTCCCTGTTTGAGCCATTGGTCTTCTTCCGAGGAGTCCAGGCACTTCTGACAGCAGGTTTTAATAGAGCCTTGGTTCTTCAAAGAATACCAAGGCCTCCTCTAGCCTTCTTGATTGTGCTGCTCTGACTTCTTCCTCTCCTCTCTCTTTCTTCCATATCCTGGAACCATACTTGCAGTAACATCAGATAATGGCATTTCTACAGGGCTCCCTGTTGGCAGGGGAGTCTTCTGATCTGAACAGCTGGAGGGCTAAGCCACCCATCCTCCCACACTATGGTCCCAATCCTGAATGTTGGGTCCTTTTTAAAGACAAAGACAAACTAATCCAGCCCTTAAAGAAGGTAGGATAAAAGCAGATCTCAGGTAGGGGAAACAGTTCAGAATGTGATGTGAAGGTGGACAGAGACAAAAAGACCTATTTACCACCACGGACCATAATACAATGAGAAGGTGTCATTCTTACAAGCAAGTTCTTCATCCACGCACTCATCCCGCGGCAGGCTAAAGAAGCCACCCCAGCAGCACTCAAGCTCTTGCAAACCTGGTCTTCAGTCCCTGAAACTGTGGGTCCCTCTGACTGTTTGTGGCAAAACATAGCCTGAAGCCCAACTTTCAAAACCCTTGAACAGATGCTATCTGGGAAGAGCAGCTTCTGTAGCATCTCCACAGCAGACCACCAATTTCCAGAGGCTCTGCAATCCCTTGTGAACCGCAAGTCAGAATGGATGTAGGTCGGAATAACTGGCTCTTGCCAGCTCAGCGCTATTATTGTGCCCTGCACAAAAGCACCACAACAGAAAGGCTGCGCCTGAGCGACAGCATCAACGTGGCCACCCGCAACTTAGGATGCTGTATTGGAAAATGCGGAAGACTTCTCCCGAGGAGATAGGATCTGGTGTCAGCAGTGGTGCCTCACCTTGACAGGCCCAGAAAACAGAGGGTTAATGAGGGCTCTGAGGATAAAAATGAGGGAATCAGCACTAGGTGGTGTGGGTTGAAGGAGTAGGTTAGTGGTAGTGGAGAGAGAACGGACTAAGACTTGGCTTTATGAACTGACCCCTGGACTGGCTCACTGACCTACTTGGACTTAGCTTTTGTGGACTGACTTGGACTGGCTTGAGGAACCTGCTTTGGCCTTGAACTTGGACTGGCTTTTGGACTTTGACTTGGTTCACAAACTTGGACTGCCTGACCTGTGAGTGGAAAAGGGGAACTAATTAGTCTAAAGCAGACCTGGGCCCCTGGAAGGGACAGAAAGGGAATTTTCTGGGACAGATGCCGGAAGTTGGATGTCCGGAAGTTGGGGACCCTGCATGTGGGTCGTGTATCCATCCTGCTGCTATTTTAATTAACATGTTGTATTAAACGGATGCATTGCACAGGTTCCCTGCAGGAAGCTGCTCCACAGATGTGTAAACTGAACTGTATATAATTTGGAGTTCTAAAAAAATTCATACATTCATACATCCCAACCCCCCTTTAAGACCTTCAAAGCTTCATACAAGGTGACCTTGGAGCCCATGCTAGGCTTTTTCAGCTGTGGAAATTAGCCTGCGGCTGTCCTACACAGTGCTGTGATTCTGTCAGGTTCCACAAAGTAGGCTCAGATTGGGTCCATACTTGGATGTCAGCCATCGAAAAATTCTCAGATGCTGCTGGAAGTTTGATTTCCAGATTATTGTTGCAATGCTATAACTCTCCCTCCTAATGGGGCTTAATGTGATCCTCTTCTAGCAAATCTAGCTGCCTTGGCCTTATGTGGAACATTTGAAGGAGGAGAGTGCCTCTGAGCATCTGCAGACTGCATCTGCCTCATGAATCCACTACTCCATACACATCTAGAACTGAGGGGTGTTGCTTCTTGGCAGGTTAATGCCCCCCAGCATCTCTCATGTCAAGTTGCTGTTTCAAGTTGGTGTTGCTGTTTCAAGTTATCTTTTTGTCATGTTTTTCCTAAACCACTTTTGAGATTTGTAATGGAAAAACAGTATAAAAAGTGTTTTAAAGAAGTAAATTGTCCACTTGACCTGCTGGTTCTGAAGGTAGCATGTGAGCCCAAAAATAGCCTGTGGGCATGTGCTACTGCAACATTGCAAATTAACTTACAGCGCAATCCTATGTACATTTTTCTAGGAGTAATTTCCATTGAACAAAATGGGACTTCCTTCTGAGTAAACATGCATAGGGTTGCGCAACTGTTATGTGGTCAGTTCTTCTTCATGAATGGCTCCCATCCAAGCATTTCCTGCAGGGGGTAGTTGGTTAGTTGAGATTTAAAGGGCCACTGTTATAGCACATAGCACAAAAACACAACAGCCACACCACAAAACACAACCACCACACCACAACAGTAACATTTGCACTGACTCTATTACTTTGAGAAAAGGGCCAAACTAGTTGGGAAGTGGGAGTGGCCATGGGGGAACAATGTGGATAGTGGCAATGGCACTAGGGAGGGAAGCCTTTCCCTAATTTAAAATCTCGCGCACAGGTGCCAATGCTGGTATTATGCATGAAAGCGGAAACCTATGGGAACATTTTCCTCTTCATAGAAGAAGCCACCACGGCCCTTCCCACCTGCAGCTGCTGCTTCTCTAACTGGGTCTGGGTCCCACTGTGAAGCTGGGTCTCCTCCACAGAGGTCAGCAGAACCCTCCAATGCCAATGTGCAGAAAGAAGAGGAGAAGCCATCAAGGCAAGGACCTCCAAGCCCAAACCTGCTCTTGTTTGAACAAGTTGCTGTTTTATGTAAGCCTCTTTAGGAGCTTTGTCAGCTGGAGAGTAGGGTGGAAACGCTTAAAGCAATCAAATATGATAAACAGCCATTTGGGGTGATTTGGATTGGGACCCTGTGGACACTCTGCCCCCTATCTCTGCCCCCAAGGGATGAGGTCCACATGATAGGGGTTGGGGAAATTTCTTTCCTTGGGTGCGAGCTAAAAGGACACGTCAGAGGGCTGTTCAGTATGCTCCAGTACGTGGTTTATTTCAGGTAAAGGGGTGACCAGAAAATACCAGAAACCTTCCCTGATTGTTACCTCGCACCAGGTTCTTAGAGGGGGGGATAGTTCCTATGGAAGCCTTCCTTCCCCACCTCTTGACCCCAGCCACTTATCTTGGCCCTAGCCTCCTTGACCACTCCAGAGCGATGTCAACACCAGTGGCGTAGTAATGGAGGGTGCGTGCGGGGGTGCGGGCCACCCCCGGGCGAGGGGTGACCAAGGCCTGGGGGAGTGATAAATCCCGGCCGATGTGGCGGTGGCGGCTGGCAGCAGCATTTGAAGCTCCAGTCCTTTAAATCAATATTGGTCCTGGGTCGCCCCTCTCCCTGCAGAGGGAGAAGTGGTTTAAAGGCTCCTTCCAGCCTGCTGTGCATGCCCTGAGCACCCGTCCTTGCTGACGAGCGCAAAGGCACTCAGCTCCTGAGCGCCTTTCTGCTCATCAGCTGGAGCGTGAGGGATGCACTTCAGCCGACCTGAAGTGCATCCCCCGTGCTCCAGCTGACGAGCAGAAAGGCGCTCAGGAGGTCAGGTTGGGCAACCCCAGACCCAGCCTGTCTGTATTCCTCAGGTCAGTTAAAAGTGGCTTTAGTCAAAACAGTGCCACATCCCTGACCCAATTCACACGGCTGCTTTTACACTTTGAAAATGGTATCGGGAGATCTGATCATGGATCTCAGCAAAGGTTGCTCCTCCCAGTGGCAACTCGACAGACAAGAGGGAACTTGCTTCCACCGTTGCTAGTGATGCAGTCACAGCAATGAATTTTCTTCCCTGATCCTCCAGCTGACAGTGAAATACACTGTCTAGTCAATTTATGGCCACCTTCTTCTCTTTATAACGGTAGTTACATGAATTTTTCAAGAATATTGCCAGGATAATATAGATTAAAAAAAGAAAGAAGGGTCTATCCTAAGGTGTCCTATTTGACTTTCAAATTGTGTCCAGCACCGATCTGCTTCTGTTGGCACTCTGCTAACAAATGTCAACTGTATTTTATGAGCTCAGCTATTTTTTTTCTCCTCCTGACAAAATAATAATATAGTTCCACTTTATGCATTTCAGCTATGGATTCAACCACTCAGAAATAGTTACACACATTTATTTGAAAGCGGACAGGGTAGATATTAGCAGAATGAAGTTTTACAGCTCAACTGGGGTCGATTCATGAGTGGTAGCCTCAATTAGTGTGATGGCCAGTCTGAAAGACGGGTGCGGGATTATACAGGCACAGCACTGGGGAAGACGAGGTGAAAAAAAGAGCACTCCGCCATTATAAGCCCCAAATGTTCTACTGGTTGTAAATTTTAAACTCTCCACCCAATCCAGTTTGGCACAGAGGAACTCAGTGACAGGCTCTATCACCCCTCCAAGTTTGGTGCAAGCCCACTGAACGTGCACCAAGAGGAGATACAGCAGTTTAGAATCTTGCCTTTCAACACAACCTCATGTTTTCTGATTTTTTTTATTTCAGAGATAAGCCCCACCCCTTTGAGTTTATGTCCTTGAAATTGTTTCCCAAAAACTCACATTTGTTTTGGAGCTTGTTTGTTATTTTGAAGAAAATCCAAGTATTTCTTGAGTTGCTGTATTAGCTTTTCAGTGCTCACTGTTTTTCAATGGGGGGGGGACTGTAAGGGCAGTTGTCGCACAAGTCCATTTGCAGGGGAAGGTTGGAATACTTGTGTTTGCTCTCAATAAACATGGCGACTGTCTAGTCTGCTGAGAGCAGGTTAAGTTAAAACTCCTTTCTTTCCATAAAATCAACACTGTTTGACCGATCTTCCTGAAATTTGACACAGATAAGCTATACAGGTTAAGGTCCATTCGCTCACTAAATCAATGGAGAAATGATTGAGATACAGCTTTCAAACCCAACTGCAGTTTTGGTCAATGAAACCACATTTCCAGTCTTCCTGAAATTTGGTTCAGTGTAAGAACAGGTCGTGCTTCACAGTCATCAAATGTTTGGTCCAGATTCATTCCAAAATGAATGAGATACAGAACTTTTAAACTTACCCATCAGAAAGTATTTACCTAGATTTACCATCCAACCTGGATTTTCCAGGGCATGCCCGGTTTTAGGGGTCCGTCCCGGCCCAGGCACCCTGGCCGGCCCCTGAAACTGGGAAATGCCCTGGAAAATCCCCCACTTTCCTGGTAGCCGACTGCTCTCTGCGGCCGCTGGGACTCTTCTGAGCCTGGCCGACTGCCAGCCAGACTCTTCACATGCTGTGCAAGGCTCGCGCAGGTGCACAACGCTCTAAAAGCAAAAAAACCTTTTTTAAAGAGTTTTGCGTGCGCGAGCCTCACAGGTGCGCGAGGAGTCTGGCCAGTGGCCAGGCAGGCTCAGAAGAGTCCCAGCTGCCGCGGAGAGCAGTTGGTCGCCGGGATGAAGGCGCAGTGGCAGGGGGCAAAGCCCCGGTGGCTGAGAAAAGCAGTCGCTTGCCGGGATGAAGACGCAGCGGCAGTGGGCAGTTCTGGCAGCCGCGAAGAACAGTCGACCACAAGATGTGGCAAATGGCGATAGGGAGCAGTAAAAATGGCAGCGAAAAATGGCAGCGGCACAGTAAGACACTTAATTCTTTAAAAATAAGCATTTGGGGGAGCAAAAATAAATACTTCCGTGTAATCCCCATTCAGCTTGCACTAGTGCTTACTTTTGAGTAAACCTCATAAGAGTGCGATTCATTCTGTAGAGAAATGGGAGGGGTCTTTGACAGAGAAAGCATTTTTCAAATTGAAACAGTCCAACACAATCTTTGCTATAATGTCCTTTGGAAGACCAAATCTCTGCTACTATGCTTTTAAAAAAGAGACAACAAAAGGGCCATCCCATTGCTTTCATTTTGCTCCATTTTCCAACCCAGCACTCTTATATGCAGCCTGGGCAGAATGTATCATAAAAGGTGACATTTTACACCAGTAGTTTGTAAATTTTACAGAAGCTTACTGCCTGTAAATCACCACAGCTTATTCCTTTGCTGACTTTATTACTGCAAACTCAACCATGGATAAACTCTGTGCCAATTTCCTGGAAATTTATCTTTTTTTAATGTAGACTGAACAGAGACCTTCAAATATACTTGCTTTTTCTGGAAAATGTTGTTCTTCTAACAATCTTTTCAAAACATGTTTTAAGGAATCCTTACAAACTTACCTCCCTTTCTGATTATTAACCCCTAAAATTCATTCAATAACTACTCTCTCCTTTTAGCAGGGATGTGGATCAAGTCTCTGACTCCAAGTCTCAAGTCAAGCCCCAATTGCCCCCAAGTCCCGAGTCTTTGGTTGCGAGTTGTGAGTCCCTATCTGTTTAATGGGGAAAATGGGTTTAAGCCTAAATAAAAATCAACTTGTCATAAAGGGCTTCACATCTCGAGTCGAGTCTTTTACAATCGCCGAGTCAAGTCAAGTCTGAGTCAAGTCATTGATGAGACTTGAGGCCGAGTCAATAGAATCAAGTCTACATCACTGCCTTTTAGTGTGCTTTCCCAAGAGGGAAAGTGAGTCGGTCTTCCTAAAAGCATCCGCATTCACCAATTCCTGCAAATCTGCCCCTATGGCATTTTTGCTTATTTATTGGCAAAAGCAGGCATGCGGGGGGGGGGGGGGAGAGCTCCAGGACCTTTCCTACAGCAGGAGCAATGACAGCAGCAGCCACAGGAGCACTCAGGTGCTGAATGTGACATCTTTTTCAAAAGGACTTTAGCAGCTTCAAGCAAAAGGTAAGCAGCTTCAGGCTCAGCAGCAATGAAGCTGAGAAATTTGCCTAGGGGCGCATTAATGTTAAGGGCATTGTCTTTCACAAGGGTTGCCTGAGAAATAGTACAGTATGTACCTCATGCTACATTAGGACTACAATCCAATGCAAATTTACCTGGGACGGGCAGCACAATACAGTGCAAGGATCCGGATCCTGAACCCCGGTGGCCATTCTGCCGCCACACCGGAGGTCTACTCAGGGAAGGGGACGCTCGTCCCTATCCCAGGGTGTAACACCAGGCCGGCATGGCCAATGGCCCCCCTCCCTTGCCCGCCGAAACGCCCCCACGCCCGCCGGATCCCAGCTTTCCTCATCCGGCGGCTGCACAGGCACTCTGGCAACAGAGCAAGGGAGGGCAGCCTTTGCACCGGCTTTCCTTGCTCCCGAGTCATTGTGAACATGCTTTACAGCACATTTGCGATGTCTCCCGGCGACGGAACATTCGTTCCGTCAAGCGGGCTCAGGGCATTAGGGCCAAACTACGTATTACACTACAGCCATGTGCAATACTAGTCCAGCAGGCCCTTCTCTATGGCAAAGCTCCTACACTGCCTTACAGTGAAGAAGGGGGTGTTTAAACTTTCCACGGCCCTAGCTAATTTCCCCCCTAAAAACACTCCCCTCAGCTGCATTTACTCATGTGAGTGTTCCAGACCTGCACTGATAAGCACAAGTCCAGGACCCTGTAGGTGGAGGGAGGGAGGAAGCATCCCTGCTACTTCTTTGCTGCAAACCCTCTTCCCAAGGGTGCTTTGCGATGGAGAAAGGATTGTCACACTCTTGTTACATTCAACAACTACACACTATCCCATGCAGTGAGGAGCTTGTAGGTCCTCATGTTAATGCTTGATAAAGAGGTCTGTTTAGTGCGGCAAGAATTTTATATGCACAATATTGGAAGAATTCAGAGATACCTTCGCTGGAAGATTGGTGGTTGAAAGCCTTGGATTTTGCTGAAATGGATAAACTTACAGTTTTAATTAAGGAAAAAGTCAGTTAACCTTTTTGTGAATAATTGGAAACCATTTATTGTTTTTTTTTTTTAAGAGAAGAATGATGTGATGATATGTGGATTTAATGAATAGAATGTTGGTGATATTTTGGCTTAGTTGGATATTATATGTAGGAAATAGTAAATAGTATGCTTGCTATAACCTTTCAAAATATGATGTATCTTATGTTTTAATATACTAATAAAATAAGAATATTTTTTTAAAAGAGGCCTGTTTGAAGCCACAAGACTCTCCTGTGTTGTGAGTAGAGATCAGGATTGTGCTCTGCATTGCTGGCGGAGCAGGGAAACACCCCTCCCATACCCAACATGCCACAGGAACACTACGGAAGAGGAGGAAGGTAAGCTTGAGAGGCAATGTGGTGTAGTGGTTAGCATGTCAGGTGAGGGTTGGGAAAACATGGGGTTAAATCCATGCTCACTGAGTAATCTTGGTCAGTCATTTTCTTTCATCCTAACCTACCTCACAGGGTTGTTGTGGGGATAAAGTGGGAGGGGGTGAAGAACCCATGCCTACCACCCTGCGTTCCCTGGGGGAGGAAAGATGGGTTAATAATGTAATAAATACTTAAAATGAACAAGCTTCAGCCATGAGGGGAAGAATCAGATGGGGCAGAGTTTATTGTGCTGACATCAATAGAGAGGTGGGTATGATTTCCCTAGGATGCAAGAGGGCGCCAGCCTGCAGAAAAGGCAGGCTGCAAAACGATACTAGCTGTTCATGAAAGATTGGACATTTATATATTGTAAAACCTCTCATTAGGGGGGTTAGGAAAGCCTGCCCATGTTCACCGCCTTGAATTAAAGTGGGGGGGAGAAATCCAATGACCAAGAAAGGTGGTATATAAATACTGTATATTATCATCCAAGACAAGAGAGAATATGCAGCCTCTAGTGGCACCATAGACTGCCCCAGCTGGCTGGGCAGTAGAAAAGTAGATGGTGGCGACTGATGAAAAGGAGGGGAATTTGCAATTTGAAGTTTGGACTTCCCAAAGCTCCCCAGAACACTGCTCTAGATTACCATGGGGGTGAGATCTCCAAGAGGTTGTTTGTCCAAAAATTAGGGGTGGCATCCGGAGTAGTGCTTCAGTGGAGGGAAGAGCACTTCCTGCATGCAAGCAAGCTCCCTCCACGCAGAACATGGCGTGCTTCTTCCTCCACGCAGAACATGGCATGCTTCTTCCTCCACGCAGAACATGGCATGCTTCTTCCTTCTGGGGGGGGGGGTTGTGTGGAGGGAGTCTGCTTCCATTCTTGGAAGTGTTATTCTGGATGATGCCCCTCGTTTTTTAGGCTTGGAAAGAGCAAAATAACAAGAGAGCTGAGCTACGTCTAAATGCACAAACCAAAACAGGTTGCCATTAAGAAGGGGACTCCTTGCCCTCTATGTTTAATGGAACAGGATTTATCACATGCAAATTGATTATCAATTTTCCCTTGATAGGAAGATGAGGCTTTTGATAATTTGAGAGAGGAAAAATCACATCAGGTGAGATAATGAACTTCTAAAAATCATTACCTATTCTGTATGCCATGGACAATTTTTAGTTTAATTAGGCTTTTATGACACCATTGTCATTTTGTAATGGCTAATTACGAGTGGTAATTACCTAATTACACATTTACGGTGTAAATATGTGATTATGTGGATTTGCACCAAATTTGCAATTATACTTAATTATGCTATTTGCCTCAATCTAACCTAATATACACCCCTCCCCCAAAATATACAAGAACATATTCCAAGAACAAAAAGCTACAATAAAAAGAATATTTAGGGCCCCATACCACTCTTCTCTGGAGGGAGGGAACCCACTGGGGGTGGGGCCATTTTACCTTATTGAAGATCTGTGCAGGACCACCGCCCACTCCTTCCCTCCAGCACCACGTTGTACTAGTCTAAAATGCCTGTTTTAGACTATATACTAAAGGGGAAAAAACGTGACCCGAAGTGACTTCTGGTTGCGTTCCCCCTCTTAATTAACCTCTCTTAATGTCGTGCGCAACCGGAAGTCACTTCAGGTCACTTTTTTTTTCCTTCTAACAGGCATTTTAGACTAGTACAATGTGGCACTGGAGGGAAGGAACAGGTGGATCCTCAATAAGGTAGCTCTTCAATAAGGTAAAATGGCACCGCCTCAGTCCCCCTTGACCCCCTACCCACCCAAACCACAAACTTGAGCATCCGTGGTTTTTGGCATCCAGAAAATAGGGGCCTTTTCCAACCCTACCTGGAGATACCGAACCTGTGATCTTCTGCATACAAATCATGTGCTCTAACCTTAAGCCATATTCATGCCAGCAGTAGTGGCTGGTGTGACTACCTCCAAATATTAGGCTCCTGGCATAACTTTTCCTGCGTGAACAATACTTTTTTCTGACTGTATTAAAGATGGATAATGTCATGCATAAATGTAATGCAACTTCTTTGCTAATTAGTGCCCTATTTTTCAATCAGATACTTATCATGTCCCCCAGGGAGGCCTTCAATCACCGAAATACCCAGTACTTTTCATGCACTTTCAGTAATTAAATCTCTTCTTACATATTTATATATCTTTTTTTTTTCTTCCTGCGGTGGCAAGACAAGGAGGTTGGTGGGAGAAAGCGGCATACAGGGAGACTCCCGAGATAACAGATGGAACATTAGAGACACAAATGACGGTAGATAGATTGCTATCATTCTTATCATTGCAATTAAATATATTACATTCCGAAAGAGTTTTGCCCCTCCCTGATGTAAAGGAACAGCCATTAATAAAACAATACAGTGTGCTCAAAGGCAATGTCATTCTGAGTTAAATGAACGGAGACTTGGAGTGTGCTTTACTGCCCCTGGGTGCACAGTTTCAAGTTCCATTAACTCTAATAACGGAACAGCAGAGCTCCATACAATTCAGAAATGATCTGACCTCATGACGACAGGCACATTTGCCAGGATTGCTGTGAGCCTTTCAATTGAAGACCAAGTTTTCGGTCAAAGGAGACATTCTGATCTTCTTCAGGGTGGAACGTCACCTGGCGTTGGCCGACCCGTGTCTTCAAAAGTAGGCAAGGCACAGAAATGCGCCAGTCAGTGGAGTAAGGGAGGCAATTTCAGGTGAGCATAAGAAGGTGCAGCTGGAAAATATCCCTTGACAATGCTGCCTCTGTCCGTTATAGGTAAAGGTCTCCCCTGCTCGAAAGTCAGTCGTGTAGGATGCGGTGCTCACCTCCGTTTCTATGGCCGAAGAGCCAGCGCTGTCCGAAGAGACTTCTGTGGTCACATGGCTAACATGACTAATGGAATGCTGTTACCTTCTCGCCTCAGCGGTACCTATTTATCTACTTGCAATTTCTTGCTTTCGAACTACTCAGTGGTGGTGATTGTGGTGGGGGGAAAAAACAACAGAGTAACATTTTCCAGGCCATGGGTCAGAAGTGAAGTAGACCCTGAAGCATAGTTCATGTGTGGCCCACACATCATGACTTCTGCAGCTGATACAGGATGTCTGTGGCATTGGGCATTGCTTCATAGCACATAAGCAGCCAAGACCAGGAAACTTACAGAGATTAAAAAATGCAATAGGCTTTGGGTCAGCAGTTGGAGCACTTGGACCAAATCAGCCCCCCCCCCCCGCCAGCCTCCACATTCGGAGACAATATGCCACTGAATACCAGTTGCTGGATGCAATGGCAGAAGAGGACCGTTTGCAGACAAGTCCCACTTCTGAGCTTCCCAGAGGCATCTGGTTGACCACTGTGGGAAACAGGACACTAAACTAGATGAGCCTTTGCTCTTATCATGCAGGGTCCATTATGTTACTGAGCTTGCAAGCAGGCCACTTGGGGGCCCACGTTGCCCGCACATCCCCAATAGAGGCAACGTTTGGGGTTTAAACATTTATTGAAATGAATGCAATAGGATACTGCAAACACTGCAGCCTGCCTTAAATCCATACACTCTTCCCCCCCCCTTTAGCATTGGCACCTGTCTTGGGGATACAGCATGCCACTGTCTTTTCCCCCTTTGGGGCATTCCCACCTTCTCAAAACGGCAGATCATCTGCCGACTATTGCAGCTTCTCTGTGTCAACTCCAACAGGGTCAAGGCAGCTGAATTACTCCATCCACCCCAAGCTGGATAGCCTTTCAGGTAGACTTTGCAACCCAAGCCTGAGTGGTCACCAGCCAGCATCCCCAAGCCAGACAGCCTCCGGAGATTGGACTTGGTTCCTCCTATAACCTTTGCTTGCTTCAGGATGCACACCAAAATCCCTTCTCCTACTACCTATACTGTTGTGACCAACCTGGCTAATTACACCACACCCTTAGAACAGCCCGGAACAGGCAAGAAAAAATAACTCCCCAGACAATTGGCCAGACAATTGGCCAATCAGGTGGAAGTTAAAAAAAAAATCCTACTTGGCTCCGGACAGCAACCAGCTCAGACTATCCCCATGGGAGGGGGAAGGCTCATTGCAAGGCTGGAAACAGACTGAGCCCGGAGGGGGAGAGTCGTGCTGCCTGCTGCTGACCGTGGTCTGCCCCCAACTGCAGCAACACCCAATCGTGTGCCCCAGTTCTCCTGCCCTGCCTCATGCAAGGGAGGAATAGAGCAAAGACACCCCACCTTCATAATGGTGCGGAGGGGCAGTAGTTCCTCAAGAAAGCTAATTGCTGACAAGGGCAGTCAGCTGTTGGTTCATCACGTTTTTATCCTTCTCCTGCACTTTGACCTCACAAGCACTCTGTGAGGTAGGTTTGAGGTCATGGCTGTTCCAAGGTCTTCCAGGAAGCTTCAGGGCTGAGTGGGGACTTGACGCCAAATTCTGCACTGTATCCACTTTGCTTCACTGACTCTCTGTTGGGGCAGCAGTGTAAACATGTCTTCACTCCCAAACAGCTTATCTTATGTTTCCTTTATTTCTTATGATTTTCCTTTAGGAATGGTCTTTCCATTTCACAAGCATTACATAGCACAGTGAGATCTATTTCCAAGAATAAACCTACGGACCCTTATAAAATGCTCTCCAAGCGGCATCAGGGGACTTGCAAGTTACATGCAGATCTCCCACGCTTACAAGGCCTTGCTCATTCATTTCAGCTGGGGGAGCAGATCTGCATTCACCAAGGGGTGGAGGTGCACAGCCTCCTTGACTGGAATCAGTGGGGAAGTACACATTTGCTTAGTGTCCCATATACACTGCAGCCCTCAAAGGGCTCTCGATCAAAATTGAAGCGTTTGGTGCTTTGAGCAATGGTGGTTCTCCGGAAAGGGATTATATCTTTGACGATCTTCTGCCATCCATTCAATGTTTAGAGCAGGATGCCTCGTTTTCCGCTTGAGATGACCAAAGAGATTACTAATTTTTTAAAAACTTGTTTTCTCCCAAGAAATTGGTTGTTTTAAACTTTTTAAAATGTTTTTCATTCCTAATGAAGAAATTTCACCAGCCCTAATTAAATCTCCTATAGAATTAATAGGGTGGGAGGAGCATAGCAAAATTTATTTTCCAGCAGGCATACTCTAATGAAGCTTGAGTTTAAAGCATTTATAATCAAAGGAAATCCAAATTCCAACGAAATGAGGTCAACAGAAAGGAATATGAAAGGCTCAAATTCTGATTTAATTTACTGCAGGCTAAATCACCATAAACCTAAACAATGAGCAGTTTTTTGAAAAAGATTGTACAACATTTAGAGCAAGCTTTTTGGATGTTCTTTCAGGACAGAATGAGCTGTTACAAAAGACACACCAAAAATGGCTCTCCCCATTCTCTCTGCCCCCATCCATGGCAGCCAATAACGTGGGCCAGGGAAATGCATAGTGCGCTAACATAAAGACATGACGTCAGTTGTAGGAGACAAACTCTACATACACAGTGGAAGTGAGGAAGTCTCCGCAGGGCTGCTGTTTTTGGTGGCAGTCTTGTATCTTTCCTGTTATCTTGGAGCCATTTACACGAGCAGAAGGCTTTCCACTACCGAAAAATGGCTGATGACGTCTCACACAACGGGGGGGGGGGTCAAGAATGGGCGGGGTGTCTCAGTGGGAGATCTCTGCTGATATCCTAACCCCCATTTCATCCCTGAAATGCCTCCTTCTCTCTACTCAAACGTAGCTGGCACAGGTTTGAGCAGACCCACTGGGGACCATGCAGAAGTGGAGGAGGGTAAGTAAAACATTCTTGTGCCTCTGCATGGTCTCCAGCTGCCTGCAGGAGGCAGCAGAATCAGTGCTAGCGCCACTGCGACCAGAGGGCAGCATTTTGTTAGGATTGGGCTGTTATTCTTCCCTCCATAGCGCTTGTTAAGTCAGCACTGGCCAGTGTTAGAGTAACCCTAACCCTAGCACGGCTTTGAATTCCCCTTAAAATAATTCGCTCTGAGCGCCACCACAATATATTCACAATGAAACTCCACTTCATCATTGTTTATTATTCTATTTAATGAATAATTCAACGTTTTAAAATAATTTTTAAAATCATTTTTAAACATAGTTAGTGCCCAATCCTATCCCCCACTACTGGCGCTGGTGCAGCTACGCTGATGGAGCGTGCACCGCATCCAATGGGGGGGGGGGATCAGGAGGCCTGCCAGAGGTAAGTAAAAATATTTTACTTTCCTCTACGTAGCCCCCCCTGATGTCCTATGGGTCTCCTCTAGCTCAGACCCACACCAGCTATACAGCTGGCATAAGTCCGAGAAGAGAAAGGGGGCAGGGAGGGCCGAAAAATGGGTGATAGGATCTGGCATGTGCATTTGCAGCCATGATCCACTCCCTCTGGCCCACTCCCTGCCCTCCCTTTCCCTTCCTCAATATGCTCCCAACCTCCCCCTCCCCGCTGTCCACTTACCAGGGCTTTCAGAGCCTCCCAGAGGCGGTGCTGCATGCACCACTCCTCTCGCTGTTTGCGGCAGCGGCTCAGCAGTAAGCAACAGCGGCCTGGTTTTTGTGCCCCCAAAAGGACCTTGCTCTGCCGGAATGCTAGTTCCAGCAGCGCACGACGGCTATTGGGGCCTTCAAAACATTTAGCAAGAAATAAGTAGTTCAAAAAGAATGTTCAACAAGCAAGACATGAGCTGATGAAAGATGTGATAATCGTATTTTAAAACAACAAAATAGTAGTGATAACAGAATGGTCATGTCTTGTGCTGGCTGATTTTTGGGAGGAGACAGAAGAGGAGGAGGAACTGCCTGCATCAAAACTGTGCTGACAATTCTCCATCCGCTGCTCCTCCTCAGTCAATTGGGAAACCATGGGGGTCCCGTGCATGCATGGGACTCTCCAAAGCACAGGGCCTAAGGGCCCGACACAACCTGGTGCCCACACGGACTATTATTCTTAAGTGCATATGTAAAATTTGTGAGAATTAATTGCAAGCTCCTGATAAGATTTCTCTCTGTCCCTGAATGAGGGGAAAGAGAGCCAAGGAGATGTGCTTTGAAAACAGAAGGGTTGGCTAAAGAAAGCCCTTGCAAAGAATAGAATGGAAGCCTCATTCAAAACATCATTCAGTAGAATTCTTCTGCTGGAAAAAAAATTAAAATTAGTTTTGTTATCAATTGCCACTTTACTAATGTTCTGATACCACAGACCTTCTTAGATTCCTTAGTCTAATTTATGGACATGCAGAAGACACAATCACCCAGGAATGTCTCTTGTTTGGAAATGAACGAAAGCAGCTCAGACCAGACACTTCTTGCCTTTTCTTCTCCTCACCCTCATTACAACCCCTTTTAGAAATGCCCAACTCTAATAGTCTCATAATCCTCATCGCCTATTAAAAGTAAGCCTAAGATTGTGTAAGTGAATTAAATACATATTCTTCACATGCTTACTCTCAGTTCCATCTTCCCTGCCTTCGTTGCCTTCTCTGTGTTGAATTGTAGAGCTCCTTCAGGCAGGGTCATGTCATCTTGCCATTACTGAATAAAGCACATTGATGGCACTATATCAATAATCCTAAAATTTGAAATAATCCTTCCTTTTAAGCAAAGAGCTAAGGTGCTTAAAAATTCACTCCTGTGCTAGAAACCATGGAAACTGTCAGTTTTTTAATATTGTTTTTTATGTACGTTTTATTATGTGTTTTGATCTTTTGTTGTAAACCGCCTTAAGCGCCAGGCTTGGTGTAGAAATCTCCCAATACATACATACATACATACATACATACATACATACATACATACATACATACATACATACATACAGGCGCCCACCTTAACTTCCATACCACACAAACACATTGTACAGTCTTGCACAGTGGCACCATCAGAGAGCAAGCCTATCAGGCACGTGCCAGGGGCTCTCACAAACCCAAGAACAGTTATTGGTCTGCCCCATGGCTACTGTGGGATCCACATCTGCTTAAAAGTCTACTTTCAAAAATCTAGAGCTGTGCAGCGGCTCTACATGTTTTTAACTCTTATGTGCAATACTCTAGGGCAGTGGTTCCCAAACTGGGAGGCATGGCTCCCAGGGGAGCCACGGAAACCAGCCAGGGGAGCCACAGAGTGCCATGGAATCCTCTCAGAAAACCGTGCAATGCCAATTGGCAGGCATCAACTTAATGTAATGGGGAGCCGCGATCAATGGTCGCCAATGGTCAAGGGAGCCGCAGGTCAAAAAAGTTTGGGAAACACTGCTCTAGGGCCCCTTGGGACAACTCCTGTTGGCCACTGGGGAGGTGAGAGCAGCAAAGGTGCACTGGGACCCTCCCCAGAGACCAGCTCATACGCTCCCAGGAGGTGGGGTAGCCACTTGGGAGCATTCCAGAGTGAGAAGTGAGGAACTGCTCCCACCCTCCCACAGAAACAAGCGCAAACCCCAGGTGAGCTGCCTGCAGGGGGGGGGAGAGGGATGAGCAAGGGGCAAGGTGAAATAGGGGTGGGAGGATGGGGCAGGATGGGGTTGGTGGGAGCAGGTGGAGTTCGGGGCAGGACACATATGCGGACAGACAGAGGCCCAGAACCATGCTGTGCCCCAGGCCCAGCAGACCCTGGCTCCAACCCTATGCCCACACATTGTGCTCTCGTACAACTTTGCCTACTTGTACACCCACACGTTCTCTTGTTCTCTCAGCCTCCTTCTGGTCTACCCTAAATGTCTCTGAGATTAGGGTCCCCTCACCCTCCTTCTCTTCTTGTCCCCAGGTTTTGCTCTGAGAACAACTCAACAAGGTCCTTCCTTCTTGGCCCCTTCTTCCCCCTCCCCTACTTTCCTGCTCATGAGTAGGATCTCACATAAAAGTAGGCGGCCTTTGTTCCCAAGCAAGCTGAAGGGAAGAGGCTGTAGCTACGTGGTAGAGTACCTGCTTTGCATGCAGAAAGACGGTCTCAGGTTCAATCCCTCACCTCTCCTGGTACGGCTGGAATCCTGGAGAGCTGTGGACAGTGCTGAGCTAGACAGAGAAATGGTCGGATTCAGGCTAAGGTGGCTCCTGGGTGTCGCTCCCTTTGTCTGACTGAGGAAGTGTTTTGGATCCTGCTGCTACCCCAGCTTTATTCTCCTTCCCTCCTGGATCAGCTGCTGCCAGAAGGACATGGATTGGAAAACGAAGAGGGGGGGGGGGCAGAGCAGAAATGTGGGGAAGATGAGAGCAGTGTGTTGGATATTTGCATATAGTGCAATGCATAAACCTTAGGGGGTTCAAGTAGCAGAGTAGCAGCGCAAGAAAGCCTTATTCCTATAACCAGCAGAGTTATCCCAGACACCCAGGCTAGCAAGCTATCAATAAAAGAGACACGGAGGCAGAGGCTTGTATAGTTAAAAGAAAAAAATAGTTTACTTACAGTTCAGTTTCATATTCTACATTCTTCTGGTTATGACCAGAGGTACGCTAAACATAAAGCGGACAGTATACCCCTGAAGCTGGCATACCCAGCATGCCAAAGCATGCTTGGAAGATGGCTACTAGGCTGAGAGCCTAGGAAACACAACCTTCCTCTTCAGAGTCTTGAGAGAGAAGAGAGAGCACATGGCCAGGAAAGAGTTGGGAAAAGGTCAGGGTCACGCCCCTTCCAGGGCATAGAGAAGGGCCAGGTGAAAGGTCTTTTGCAGGTGACCGGAACACACACCGCCCTCCAGTGTCCTTGCAGACAAACGCTGTTCAAATCCCAACACAGTGGACTAGAGTGTCGGAGAAGCAGAAGCTGACACATCACCGGGGGGGGGGGCAACCTCAGGCATCAGGAGGTCTTGAGCCAATTCTGCCCTGGCCCCTTTAACTTGACACTACCCTGTCTCCTCCATATAGCAGTAGCAAATTGGACCCTTTTTAGAACATTTTCATCCATTGCTTAATGTTAATCTTTGCTTCCCCCACCCCCTATCACTGTGCCTTTTTTGCCCCGCCCCACCACCCCACCATAAATATTATTTTGTGTGAATTGGTCTCTGTGTCTCCTGTGACCCTTTACAAAACAACGGTATCCATGAGGTGTGCGAGGGCAAAACAGGAAGAATAATGTCCACTGCCCGGATTTCCTTAGAGGATAGGATATAAAAAACCGTAAATTAGTAAGGTGGCAAATGCCATTTTGCTTAGGCAAGCAGTTTGGCCATAACATCTCCCAGGAAGATGCCCATCAAAGCTCTTGAACCAACTCCAATCAGCAAGAGCTCCCCGCGAGATTTATGAGAATCGCTTCCTACTGAGAGGCGGAGGGTTTGTAGAGGATACACGAAGTTTAGCACAAAGATTTGAAACGAGTGATTTACTCCGATTTTCTTGTTTACCAGTTGGCCACTGCTATAATTTTTACTTCTTCCTGTCATCTCCCATGCTGTAAACGAAGGCAGCACCAGCCTTCCTATTTTGTAACATTAGCACCACCCAATGGCTTTCTTGTGCTGCTGAGCTCTCTTCTTAACGCAGCCTCCCAGAGATGTGTATACCAGTGCCTTCGATTGCCCTTCGCAAAAGTCTCGTTGGCGTCCCAAGAACTTCACATGGAGAAATATACTGTGCAGTCACCTTGATTAAGATGGAAACAGGTATTCGGTATATAATTGACAACTCATGAACGGCAAACAACACACTCATGAGTGGCATACAATTGATACGATTGTTACTGAAATACTGTTAAAGTGTAACCATGATATACCCTCTGTAAAAATCTAATAAAGAACACGAAGCAAAAGGATATTTAATAACAATGAAGTCAACTATGTAATCAGATTATGGAGCAATCCTAATATGTAACTGCCACATTCTAAGTTTCTTTTCCTCCTCCATAACTCCTACTACGACTTGCCTGGGTAAAGATGTCACGATGCTCTGCATTTCACCACCAGTGGCAGCTAATTATATGGAATGGGGGCAGAAAATGCAGAATGCCAGGTTGTCAGAACATGGGCTAGCTCTATTATTATTATTATTATTATTATTATTATTATTATTATTATTATTATTATTATTATTATTATTATTATTTTCTATAATAATAATTGTTATAATAATAATAAGCTAGCATCTACTGAGTTTTACCACTAGTGGCAGCTCCATCCCATGATGGAATACATGCCACTTCAGGGTTTCATAGTTGGCAGGTCTCTGCCTCCAAGGATCTTACAATTTAAAATATACAATAGGAAAGATAACAAAATGTGGGTTTGGAAAAAAAAAAAAAGAGAGAAGAAGGGATGTATGTGACCAAATGCAGTTCTGCAGACTTAAATTTGGTTAATTGGTATTGAAGATAAAGGAATTAACCCAAAGCTAGAGCAAAAAGGTGGATTCGAAGGAGGGAGTTGACAGAAGGGGGCACCACTTACAAGTCCATGGAGGGGGGATCTGACACCAGCCTGGAGGGCAGTGCCAGAGAATGGTTAGAGTTATATTAAAGAGCAGAAGATCTTGCTGTTGTAAATGGTAGAGCTGGAGGAGAGAGTGACATAGGAAGGAGCTAAATGGGAAACGAACAAGGCCAAAATTGAGGGTGGGGTAAGGCCACATAGAATGACTTTGTGATGAATATGGAAGGGGATGAGAAGCCAGAGAAGAGGTTTCAGGTGTGTGACAAGGATGGAATCTGTGTGCTCCTTTTCCCTGAGAGCTCAGAGGATCTCCGCATGGCTAGATTCATATTGCAAAGGTGCACAATTCACAGATTGGCTGGTGTCCAGATCCGGATCTCCAGGCCATGTTTTCTGGATAGCCTATCTGGCTGCAATGTAAAGGAGAGCAATATAAAAAAGAACTAAATCTAATTAGGTTACTGCTGATCTGACCACCACCCCTAGTCATTACATTTCAGTCACATGGGAATTTTCCTTGTCAGAAGAAAAGGGGGAAATGCTAACAAATATGCTAAGCTTGATTATTGGCTTTCCTCCAGCCTTTAGGAAAGACCCTGTTCTTCTACTGCGTCTTGCAAGCTTGCCTTCGCTCTCCTCTAGCTGTCTATTAAAAGTCCTATTCTAACTTGTTGGAAGAAACTGCTTGCTCAGGTAGATAATTAAAATCCTCAGCCTTTAGCTGAACAATTGCGTGTAATGTTTCTCATTTGTAGAGAATGGAAACGAAAAACGTTTTAAAGAAAAAGGGCAATGATGACCAGATGAGAAGCAACAGGCAGGACAACTTATAATATGGAAGTACTGGTATTACAGCCCAGTAGACCCAGCAGGGTGATGAGGGCTTGCCCCGGGGCAAGGGAACAAACGTTCCCTTACTTCGAGGAGGCCTTCATGGCTCGGAAATCCCAGCGGGATGCAGTGCACAACCCATTGGCGCGGCTGCTTCAGCGCGTGGGGAATTAGGTAGGATTAGGCTCCCTGTTTCACATTTGAAAATGTATTTAAAAACACAGAGAATTGTTTTGGGGAAAGAAAAACAAAAAGGTCTTCCCAGCATTGCATGCTCGCCCTCCACTTCCCCAAGCAGTGAAACATTCCAGGAGCACAGAGTATCCTGGTTTCTGTTCTGGCTTCCTTAGGAGTCAAGATCTCTAGAGGCTTACAGTCATATTTGCTTCAATTGGAAATATGCCAGGGATGTGGATCAAGTCTCTGACTCCAAGTCTTGAGTCAAGTCCCAAGTCTCTGGGTCCAAGTCTCAGGTCAAATCCCAAGTCTTTGCCCTCAAGTCCCGAGTCTTTGGTTGTGAGTTGCGAGTTGCGAGTCCCTATCTAATTAATGGGGAAAACGGGTTTAAACCTGAATAAAAATCAACTTGTAAAAGGCTCCAAGTCTTGAGTCGAGTCTTTTGAGTCTTTTACAATAGCAGAGTCAAGTCCGAG
Source organism: Plestiodon gilberti rubricaudatus (assembly GCA_026170595.1). NCBI lineage: Eukaryota > Metazoa > Chordata > Lepidosauria > Squamata > Scincidae > Plestiodon > Plestiodon gilberti. Next base: position 13,449,752 of record JANXHW010000001.1, read on the forward strand.
TCAAGTCATTGATGCGAATTGAGTCCGAGTCAATAGACTCAAGTCTACAATCATTGAAATATACAGGTTGAGCATTGGAACTATTAATTATTATTATTATTAGCAGTATTTATATACCGCTTTTCAACAAAAAGTTCACAAAGCGGTTTACAGACAAAATCAAATGATTAAATGGCTCTCTGTCCCAAAAAGGCTCACAATTTTTTTAAAAAATGGAGTTAGATAGCATGATGTCATCCTGAGAGCCAGGATGGTGTAGTGGTTCTGGTGTTGGACTTAGACCTGGAAGATCCAGGTTCAAATCCCCACTCAGCCATAAAGCTTCCTGGGTGACCTTGGACCAGTCACTGTCTCTTAGCCCCACCTACCTCACAGGGTTGTTGTGAGGACAAAAGGAGGGGAGCAACTATGTACACCACTCTGAGCTCCTTGAAGGAAGGGCGGTATAAAAGAAAGTGAAAATGATGTGAAGTGATGCCCCTACAAACAACAGGTGACATCCCTCTGCACCCCAACTGGTGTTGGCTCTAGGCTGCCTCTCGTTCTTTGTTGGCATCCTTGTCTATGTCTCTGATCAAACCCAGTCTCTCTCTCTCTCTCTCTCTCTCTCTCTCTCTCTCTCTCTCTCTCTCTCTCTCTCTCTCTCTCTCTCTCTCTCTCTCTCTCTCTCATGCAGAATACACACTACCAGCCACGATGCCTTTGCTCATTTTCATTGACCACCGGAGACAAGGATGAAGCAATCACCTTACACCTCTCACCCTTAGGCCCTTCTCTCAGGCAGAGGTGACTTAAGGTCCCTGGGCTTCTTGTTCTCCTAGGTAAGTTTCCCATTATTAAGAAACATCCTGAACTGTTCAGCAATCTGTCTCTGGTTTCCTGACTGCCAACCAGCCCTCTGTATGTGAGAAAGCAGCTGGTCAGCCAATATTCACAGCTGTAGCCCAACATCCTCAGTTAATTTTGCAACAGTAGTATAAAAAGCAGCTTGCAGTCAACAGTAGCAACAGCAGCCCAAGCAAAAACCGGTGTCTTTGCACATATCATGTGCAAAGGGGTTGAGCCGTCCTCTGCTGCTTCAGCAGGGCCCCAAATGCCTAGAGGCAATACTGTATAAAAGAACTACACTGGAGCTGACTGAGAGTCCATCCTGGAGCTGAGTTCCACAGTGGCCAACCCGATGCCTTCAAGAAGCAATAGCCGATGCACAACAGCAATAGCCCCTCCCTGCTATTGTCCCCCCATGGCAACAGGTATTGAATGGTACACTGCCTCTGACCCTGGAGGTTCCATATACTGTATTTCTTCTATTCTAAGACGCACGTTTTTTCCAAATTTAGCCATTCAAAAAAGGGGGTACGTCTTAGAATCGAAGGTGTGCAAATTCCACCCCCAAAACGCCACCTCCTTACCTACCAGGGCTTGTGGGGGGTTCGGGGAGGCCTGCGCGACCCTCTGCAGGCCTCCCCGATCTTCAGTTCGGTGAAAAAAAGCGGGTTTCGGCCATTTCCAGTTTTTGCAAAAAAAAAAAAATGCCCGAAAATAGCCATTTATCACCGAACTGAAGATCGGGGAGGCCTGCAGAGGGTCGCACAGGCCTCCCTGAAGCTCCCCCAAGCCCCGGTAGCTCCCCCAAGCTCTGTCAAATCGGGTTGGCGAAATGGAGCGGCAGGCAAGCTGGGGAGAGTTTGAAGGAAGGAGGTGCATCTTGCAATCGATGTGGTTTTTTTTTCCCCTGCTAGTGTTCCTGAAATTAAGGTGCGCCTTAGAATTTATGGCGCCTTAGACTCGAAGAAATACGGTAGTTGTCATAGCTAGTAGTCATGAATAGGTCTCTCTTTAAAATAATAATAATAATAATAATAATAATAATATAATTATAATGATTATAATAATTATATATAATAAATATAATAATATAATAATTATATTATTATTATTTTAAAGGGAGACCTATCAATGACTACTAGCTACTTATTATTATTATTATTATTCCATAATAAAAATTCCATACCAAGATTAACCAGATTCTGCAGCTTTGTGTACATTATACAGATTAGCAAACTGATTAAACCCCTAGTGATGTGGGTCAGCAAAAGGCTGTCAGCAGGAGGCTGTCACTCATAGGAATCATCTCTTGCCAAACATTTTTGCACTGTACTCCAAAACAGAAGGTGCAAAGTTTACAAAGTTTACAAAGTTTACAAAGTTGCTTCTTCATTACATTTCATTACCAAAAACAAAACGTCTCCCAAAATAAAGGTATTGCTCATTATTGCATGCAATTACAACTGGATTAGCTGGGGTTTGGCAAACCACCATTCTTGCTTGCTGCCAAGCAACAAAATGAACATTTGTAAATTACAGGTCAATACAGACAAAATATCCAGTGTGCTGCTCCCATATCAGGAATGCTTATGTTTGGGATATAATAATGCCATTGATTAAAAAAACCAACATGTTTTTTGCCATGTTTGGCAAAAGTGTGATTTTAGCTGTGTTATGGAAGCTGTACAATGAGTTGTCGTTTGTCAATCCAAAACTGATCTAGTTTTTAACCTGCAACATCTCATTTAGTGGATGTTTTACCATTGTTTTCAGCATGTTTGTGCAGCTCAGGGATCCCGGGCAAGCTGGCCCAAGGTCCAGTCTGTGGGAAAGCCATTGGCAGACCACCCATAAGAACAGCACTTGATGCCTGACTGACTGGGCGTCCCGGGGCTCAGTATTCTTGAGCAAGGAGCTAACCAATGACCTGAGGCCCTGACACCCCCCCCAGGAAGGCCCCAAGAGAGAAGGGGCCCGTAGTAGACTGGGGGTCTACTACAGGCACGAGAGCGCACAGCTCCAAGCACGGCTGGCCCATGTGTGATGTGAACAATGCGGCTCATATCAAGCAGCAGGTGGGGGGGGGAGTAGCAAACAGAGTTGGGGTGCCTTGCAAGCTGAGTCTGCCACCACCTCCCTTCAGCCTGCTGCTTAAACGTGTCTTCAGGGGTGGCTCCTTCCTCCCACAGTGCCTTTAAACAAAACAGGACATTTTCCTGGAACATGTTGGTCGTGCTTCCAGAGGGCCTCATGCTTCCTAATTTGTTTAAAGGGACTGCGTGAAGAAGGAGCAACATGAAGAGGCAGAGGGCTGGGTCGTGGCTTTCTGTGCAGTGGGGGGGGGCATGCGGTGGCCGGGGTTGGGGCAGCATTGGCAGGGGCTTTGGTTCAGGTGGCGGATCACTTTGGGCCACCCCTGGCTCCATGCCAGGGCTCTCTCCTTCAAAATCCCAGCTAGCTCCCATCCAACTAAGGGGTCGGGCTTGGGCACTCAGAAGGCCTGCTGTACTGTGTATTTAATTTGTCACCCACTTTTCTCACCATTTGGTGACAGACTCCATAGCCTGCCAAGTTCCATTTAAGCCTTGTGTAGCACCTCTGTTCAGCCAGGACAGGTAAGTTCCTCCTGGTACAGTAGCACCCAACCCAATAGCTCTGCTGAAGTTCAGAAAGTATACACCAGGTCTGTACGATGTAGCGAGTAGGTTTCTCATTTCTCATTGTAGCGAGGAGGTTTCCCATCGAAGTGTGCATTTCTCAAAGTGTGCTCCTAGGACGGAGCCCTGGGGCTCCCTAAGACCCCTTCAGGGGCTCCATGAGCACACCATCAATGGCTGACACCTTCCCCTGCCCTGTTTGCTCGTCCATCCCTCCCGCCTCCCCTGTTTGTGGCTCTCCTTCCTCATTCCCCTCCTGTTCCGGCTCTTTGCGGTTATTAGGTGTTGGGCTTGGTACTGCATCACTCCGCACATGCGATCTGGGGCTCCCCGAAACTCCATGCATGTGTTGGCGGGGCTCCACGAAACTCCTTTTAGGAGTACTGTATAAAGAGCTCCGGAGACCAAAAAGTTTAAGCAGGGCTGTTCTAAAGAAAGAATGTGCTACAAAGTGGGAGGGGCCACAGCTTCGTGCCAGAGTACATACTTGGCACGTAGGAGGTCCCAGTTCAATCCCTGTTCTCCCCAAGTAGGATTGGGAAGAACTCTAGAGGGCCGAGTAGACAGTTCTGACTTAGATGGTCTGACTCAGCAGAATATGACTCATTCATCTTTTAAGTGGAATTAAACGGGGGAGGGGAAATTAACAGAACAAATACAGATGTGAATGTATCAGTGTAGAAAGAATGAAAAATTTTCACCACTTTTAAAACGTGGGAAGGGATTCTTTGCATTCCCTCCAAGGAATGCATGATGCTCCAGGTGAACGTCTTCTTTCACCTGGCCCACATCATAGTAACAGCATAATGGGATAAATAAAATTCTCTAATCCATTTCTGAAATTCTTATCCCTTTGCAAAGGCTTGGAGTCAGATTGGTCTAAGAATCGCATCTGCTTGATTTCCCTTTCAGCTCATTTATCACAAGGCATTTTTTAATGCTCTAACCCAACTGGTAAAGATTGCAAGCTTTATCCAACCAGTGAACCGAACAGAGTAATAAGGTGTCATGCATAATCTTTCTTGCGCAAAATAAGAGAGCGAGGGGAGGAGGAAAAAACCAGCAAAAACCCTGTTTTAAAGTTAACAGCAGCTAAATGTAGAGAGAGGAAATGAAAGTAGCAAAATTAAACCCTGGGGCTCTTCTGACATTATGGCAGATTCAGATGTGTCTCTTCTACCTGCACATTATCATTTATCTAACAAATACATAATCTTATTGCTGGCTGCATATGTATATATATACAAATAAAGAAACATGATGATTTTCTTGACTAAGGACGTTTGTGGACTGAAACAACTTGACCATTTCTGCTCTCAGAGAACCAGGAAGAGAAAAAGAGAGAACTAATGAACTGGGTCACTGCCAATAAACACATCCCTGAATCACTCCACCAGAAACATCTCTTGCACAAGCTCCACTAAAGTAGGGAGGGGCTGGAGCTCAGTGGTAGAACACATGCTTTCACACTGGTGTGCTCATGAGGTACATTGAGGTGATCAGCTCAGGTGGGGTGCCCCCATGCGCACATACCACCCCTACCTTCCATTGCCACCCCATCCACCTTCCATTGCCCCCATGTGCACCACCACCTCTGCCTTCCATTGCCACCCCATCCACCTTCCGCTGCCCCCATGCGCACCACCGCCCCATCCACCTTCCATTGCCCCCATGTGCACCACCACCTCTGCCTTCCATTGCCCCCATGCGCACATACCACCCTACCTTCCATTGCCACCCCATCCGCCTTCCATTGCCCCATGCACACCACCACCTCTGCCTTCCATTGCCACCCCATCCACCTTCCATTGCCCCCATGCGCACCACCACCTCTGCCTTCCATTGCCCCCATGCGCACCACCACCTCTGCCTTCCATTGCCACCCCATCCACCTTCCATTGCCCCCATGCACACCACCACCTCTGCCTTCCATTGCCACCCCATCCGCCTTCCACTGCCCCCATGCACACCACCACCCCATCCGCCTTCCGTTGCCCCCATGCGCACCACCACCCCATCCACCTTCCATTGCCCCATGTGCCACCACCTCTGCCTTCCATTGCCCCCATGCGCACCACCACCTCTGCCTTCCATTGCCACCCCATCCTCCTTCCATTGCCCCCATGCACACCACCACCTCTGCCTTCCATTGCCACCCCATCCGCCTTCCACTGCCCCCATGCACACCACCACCCCATCCGCCTTCCGTTGCCCCCATGCGCACCACCACCCCATCCACCTTCCATTGCCCCATGTGCCACCACCTCTGCCTTCCATTGCCCCCATGCGCACCACCACCTCTGCCTTCCATTGCCACCCCATCCTCCTTCCATTGCCCCCATGCACACCACCACCTCTGCCTTCCATTGCCACCCCATCCACCTTCCATTGCCCCCATGCGCACCACCACCCCTGCCTTCCATTGCCACCCCATCCGCCTTACCCACCCTCACATTGCACCTGCCCCAGCGGCCACCACTGCCTTTGCTCTTCCTCTTCCCACTCCCATAATATCAAAAGGGCAAAGAGGAGCAGAAGGGGAAGGGTAGCACTCTCCTCTCCTCCACACACACTTCCACTCCTCCCACAGGCATAGGAGGAGGAAGAGGAGGAGGAGGAGATGGAAGGGAGGGAGAGGCCTGCACGTGACCAGGCACAGCACTGCACAACTGGGGTGTGGTGACTCACCACACTCCCTCAGGCGTGGGAGGACTAAGGCTGGCCCTGTATACAATCTCAGGTAGGGCAGGGATAGACACTTGTGTGGAGCCCTTCTGGTCATTTGTTCCCCCTCACCCAAGTGAGCGGCGCATGCAGGGGAGTGGGACCATGCTTCCAGTGCTGAATGACCTGCTGCCCACATTCCTCAGCAGCCACATGTTCAGCATGAGTGCGAGAGGGACCTATGCGCCTATATTGCAGCCTCCCAAAGCTCTTGTCCGCTGACTCTTAACATACCAGACCTTCTTTCTCATTACAGAGCTTCCCTCTGCCACTCGCATGATCTTGGCAGAAAACTGGGCTCAGCTCCCACCAGGGCCAATAGGTGAGAGCTGCATTCCAACTCTTTATAAAACACACACACACACACACACACACACACACACACACACACACACACACACACACACACACACACACACACACACACACCCCTTTCCCCCCAGCACGAATGCATTTCTTTTATATTCCAAGTGGAGAAAGTCTGTCCCTATTTAATTTTGGCAAGTGGTTCTGGTGTTTTGTGTGTGTTTTTCCTCCCTGCCGTAGTTAATAACGCAATCATTTTGTAAATGCAAGAAATTATTAGATGGCCTTTTATTAAATCTAATACATTTCTTGATTTGTTTTAGTGTCTGTTCATTTCCCTGTTATTGTTTTAAATTCACTGGGGATAATTTTAAACTAATCTCCTCATCATATTGCGGAGGAGCCCTCATCAATAAGCACCGAAAGGATGATTAAAATATCACTCCATGTAAAACAAATGAAGTCAAAATTACTGTGGGGAGTAAATTGCCCTTGCAGAGACATAATGTCAATGCCTTCATTGAGGCAAGATTTGTTATTGAAAAACAAAACTCTCTTGGGGTCCTAAGCAGGTACTGGGTCGAATAATTTTCATAATCCCAAGATAAATGGCTGGCTTTCATTTACACCTGTCCACATCTTCCAATCCCTCCACCCACCATCTATTCCCTTCTGTATCCAGTACACATTTCTTGTTCTTATCTTTAAAGCTCTCCATGATGTTATCATCACCTACACACACACACAAACACACACACACACCACTACCCCACTAACGTCTGTTAGGGGGCCTCTCAGTCAGTGGCGACACGAGCCAGTAGCATCACAAGCGCATCACCCCCACCCCCCACTGGCGCATCACCCCCCCCCCAGATGTGTCAACCCCCTGGTACACTCACCCCATCCCGGCGCGTCACCCCTGGAGCCGGCAGGCCAAGCCGCATCTTCCTCAGCGACTCGGCCACTTCTGAATAGGTTGGGCAAGGCTTCAAGCGGCAGGACTCCCAGCGCATCACCCCCCGTGACACGTCACCCCCTCCGGCCACCTCCTGGTGCGTCACCCCCTCCAGGCGCCTCCAGGCGCATCACCCCATGTGCCCCCCCTCCACACATCCGTGACGCCACTGCTCTCAGTTGATCTTAGGCTTAGACTGGAATATACAGAAGAAGACAGTCCCTAAGATACCCCCAAAGCAGGTCATACAGGGTTTTAAATGTTAACACCAGCACCATGAATTGGACCTAGAAATGAATCAGCTGCCAGTGCAGTAACCTCCTGGTAGGCTGCCTGATAACAAATGGGTCTCCAAAATAGCATTCCAGCAGAAGAAGGGGCAGGTGGGGCTGAAAAAAAAACGGGATAGGATCTCAGCATGCACTGTTGCCATGAAGATCCACCCCCTCCAGCCCCCAAACTACCCCCTGTCCTCCCCCAAGTCACCCATGATCCACCCCCACCGCCACCTTAGCTGCTCTGGCACAGACCAGGTCAATTGGTTTCAGGTGCATGGAGCTGCCAGCCATTTGCACTGGGGGCTCCAACGCACTTGGCAGTACCGCACCATTTACAGCTCCGCTGCAGCCTTTGTGACAGTGGATCGTGGCATCTGCTGTCATAAAGGCCCCATAGGATTGGGATGTATGATAGAAAACACTCTACACTCTAACTGAGCAAAGAGGCACTTTTTTCAAGTGTTGCTCCTCTTATATTTAGCAGGGGGAGAGGAACTGCCCCCCTTTCACCCCAGCACAGTATCTTTGCGCGTGTTCTTCTGCATCTTTTAGATTGTGATCCTTTTTGGGACAGGGAGCCATTTAATGATTTGATTTTCTCTGTAAACAGCTTTGTGAACTTTTTTGTTGAAAAGATGTATATAAATATTCTTCATAATAATAATGTGCATAATACACCAGATTTAACAGTAGTGAAAAAGAAAATGGTCTGGAATATAGATGTAGCAAAACCTGGGGATGTGCGAATTGAAGACAAAGAGCATGAAAAATTTACCAAGTACAAAGATCTTCAGACTGAGGTGGAGCGACTCTGGCAAAGGAAGGCAAAGATTGTACCAACAGTAGTGGGTGCTTCAGGTGCCATACTGGAAAACTTGGAAAAACACTTGCACATCTTAGGTTTAAATGAAATTACCGCATACGAACTGCAAAAAGCAGCTCTACTTGGAACTGCACATATTTTACGGTGCAATCCTGCTTAACTTCATCTGGCTGTGCACTGACCTAAGGAGTCACAAGCGTGCCATAAAGCAAGTTTGCGGCTCCTTTGGAGTAAGCAGCACCAGCGCAAAGGCTGGCACCACTTACTCCACCTCGGAACCAGACCTGTGCCGGCCACCGCAGGTAAGTCCTAAGCCAGTTGGTGCAGGGGGGGGCAGGCAGGGGTGGCGAGGGAGGGAGTCATTGGCTGGCCCGACCTGGGAGGGGGCAGAGATATCGGCACTGATATCCAGCGCCCCAGCCCAGCCCAGCCTTACACGGCCTTCCCGGACACACGCCAGCTTCAGAGCTGGCATGCATCCGGGGAGGCCCATTGGAGCCCGCACAGCTTACACTGGGGGAGGGGGACGAACATCCCCTTCCCCCCAAGTGAACCTGGGCCACATCGGCGTGGTCCACAATGGGCCTAGGATGCAGCGGCCGGCCCTTTCGTTCAGCCGCTGCATTTTAGGCAGGATTGGGCTGTCCCACAAATACCTCTACATATCCTAGGGAAGGACTTGATATTTAGAAAACGCCAATCACCATCAGGTGCACTGTGACTCCCCAAATAATAATAATAATAATATCACACAGGGAGAGTAGGGAGGATGTGCACAGAGCATGTCAACGCAGGGTGGGCCTTGCCAGCTCGCTCTTAGTCCCCCAAGCATGCATTCCTGTCTGCGCATGTGTACGTTATGAAGATGTCTCCAGATGCAGACATATTTATGGCTGCATGAGATGCATAAACCCCAGGTGAGCCATGTAATAATGAAGCAGTAAGAAGCCCTGGACTGAGAGCAGCATGGCTGATTAACGGTTGCCTGATGTGTCTAATCTCCTCATGCCACCGGCACGCCTGAATGGAGCATCAATCACAATGCGGTACCCTGCAGATTATGAAATGGATGTCAGGAGTATTAAAAATACTAGTATGTTTTCTTTGGTTTTGGTGCTGTCATTGATACAAATGATTTACTCCTCTAGCGTTGGAACCCTGTGCTAATTCTTTACCATTTTGTTGTCTTATGTATAAAGTCTCCCTTTTTGGACATAATGTCCAAACTTTATTTCTGACGAATACATACTAATAGTTTATCTCCTTACCTTGGCCAATTCCATAGCAAGTTGCTATGGTTACCAATTTTTATTCTGATCTAGTACGCCAGGTGTACTATCACCCAGGGCATTTCAGGTGTTAAGCATCATATCTTCAGCACCTGGTGAGGCTAAAAAAAACTATTCCAACACATGGATTCCGTATGGAACACATTACGTGTCGTCTCCCATTTCAAGTGTATATCCTGTCTCTTCGATATTTAAAGAAGCTAAATATTCCCTTCTATTTAGAAATCACTGCAGCTTCTGGTGGTACCTTTATCTAAGGAAAACTTATACATTATTATTGCTATTTATTTATTGAATGAATGCATTTATATGAAATTTTATGAATTTATATTCTGATTTTCAAAAAGCAGCAGGCAGTAAGAATTCAGAATATTGAGAAACATACAGGATATAAAACAGGGTTTGAGAGGGGAAAGCATTACAAAATAAAGTGTGTTCTGGTGTGGCTTTTCTTTCTTAAAAACAGCAAGGGATGGGCCATTCTGATATCTTTGGAAAGGGTGCTCCACAGCTATGGGGCCACCACCAAAACAGGCCTTATTGTCTTTATCATCATCAAACATAGTGCTTTATCTTTTTAATATTGGGGGTTATAACCCACCGTATCTCCAAAAACAGGCTCAAGGCTGCTAACCAAATTGTCTTGAAACATATTGAATACTTAAAAACAACAAAACATCAATCACAATTTTATAGAGTTTCATTTTAAAAGAAGCAGATAGGTCCCTGCCCCAAGGAACTTGCAATCTATGGAGCTATTCAGTCCCTCTCCAGATTCTTTACTCAGTACCAGTGGCCACCCCTGCATGTACCCATTACATTGCAGACAGAGGGACTGGATTGTCCCCTCTATTTCAAAAGTGGAGGAAACAAGAGTGGTAGAAGAGGAAATACCAGAATTAGTTTCATGGTCAGCCATGGCAGTAGATTGGCAGTAGATTCCAGACACACAAATTAAAGTAGTACATCTTTGCACAGCACATAATTTAAGGAATTCCACAACATGCTTTAAATGCATGCATTGAGTCTTCCTGTAAATAATACACATGGGGGCATGCAAACCATCAGAACCATGGGAAAAAGAAGGGGCTTTATTATTATTATTATTATTATTATTATTATTATTATTATTATTATTAAATATCTATATACTACTTTTTGACAAAAAAGTTCACAAAGCAACTTTTTGCAAATAAATAAAATGATGTGAATAAATAAAATGCACATTGCAAATAAATGCACATTGCAAATAAATAAAATGATGCTTCTCTATCTGCAACATTTGAAGCTCCCCTGATATACATCTTGCGACGTCTCTATATACAGAATGCCTTTGAATAGCAACTGCAGCCGGGAGCAGCAGTGGCTTCTGTCGCCATCATCTCCTGCTTTTGGATGCTTCCCAGGGGCACCTGGCTGGCCCTGCAGGAAAAGGATGCTGGACTCGGGTCAGATCAGGCAGGGCTCTTCTTATGTTCTGAAGTAAGAGAAAGGGGGCACAGAAGCCAGGTGTTTGAAAAGATCAGAGGACAACCCTGAAAATCCTGGAATGCAAAAGTCTGTCAGCGGCATCACCTAGATCGGGTGGCTAAACGTCCACCGTTAGGGCCTCTGCGTCCTTAAGAGTTGTGTAGAAGACAGGATCCGGGCAGCTGCAAGTGTTGGTGGTGCTGCTAAAGCACCTGCTGAAATGGCCGCACCTATGCAACCATTTAAAGGGCCAGCATTCATGTTGAAAGGTTGGCCACCACTGACCTAGATTGACATCAACTAGATAGATTAATGGTTTGGGAAAGAGCCAATGGTTTGGGAAGGATTAATGCTTTGGGAAGCAGATTGTGTCCTCTGCATGTGGAAAGTCCCACCTTCTCGCCCTGGCACCCCCAGTTAAAAGGATCAGGGAGCAAGTGATGGGAAAGACCTGTCTTGCCTGAGACCTTGGAGATCGGCTGCTGGTCTTACGAGATGATATTAGGCCGACTTCATGCAGCAGCTTCATATGTTAATATGGATTTTGTGTAAAGGCTGAGTGAGTGAGTGAGTGAGTGAGTGAGTGAGTGAGTGAGTGGTGTCCACTCTAGACAAAATGGCTAGTCTGCAAATGCAATCTGTGTGCCCCCCCCCCAATGCTACAGATGTTATAAATACCATAAGTCTCGTGGAAGGCTTGCTTGCTTTACTGCCTTGCTGCAAGTTATTCTCAGCACAGTTTATTTATTTTGCCTGTACATGTTGCCAGCGTAGCCCAATTAACACACATCCTAAATGAAATATCTGCACAGGGGGTGGAAATTGATGCAAGCTTATGAGCCAAATCCAGCCTGCGTAGAGAACCACCAATTGGCACGCCAGCCAAAGTGAAATTAAACAACATTTATTCCTGTCACTTCCATTGGGGAAATCAATAGGGCTTCACTCTGCCCCAGTGAAGTCAATGGCATTTAACCTATGCTAAATTTTAGACAAATCATGCCCCATTTGTCTATGATTGGGTACTCTCCTCCTCAGTTCCCCGAATAATGAGAAGTCATAGGGGATCATTACCTGGACATAGTTCCTTTTCAAGGAGAGAGAGAGCACTGGGAAGTAGTATTTTATTTAAACAGGAGGCATTCCTACAATGTAGAAAATCCACCCCCCTACATCAGATCACCAAGGAAAGGTCCTGCACCCCCAAGACCTCAGCCCTCTCTCACTCTGACTCCCTTCGTTCTGAGCTGCAAACTGCTGTTTCTGCACATGCACACACACATTTGCACCTTCTTATCTGGCATGTGCATGTCACCTTCTCCAAGCTCTGATGGGTGCCTCACTCAAATATACCAGAGACTACCAACTACTGTACCTCCTCACCATGAGCTCCCATCAGCCCAGCCACTATCACTGGGCTCTTAACCAGTAATCTACCTAACAAACCAAATGGCTAGCAGCTGGTATTAAGATTGATTTGGGTTGCAATCCTGTACATCAGGGGTGGCCAACCTTTCAACATGAATGCTCCTGGCCCTTTTAATGGTTGTGTAAAAAAGGTAAAGGTGACCCCTGACAATTAAGTCCAGTCGTGTCCGACTCTAGGGTGTGGTGCTCATCCCCATTTCAAAGCCAAAGAGCCAGAGTTGTCCGAAGACGCCTCCGTGGATATGTGGCCGGCATGACTCTCTGGAACACGGAGCGCTGTTTACCTTCCCGCAAGCGGTACCTATTTATCTACTCGCATTAACATGCTTTGGAACTGCTAGGTTGGCAGGAGCTGGCCAAGCAACGAGAGCTCACCCTGTCGCGGATTCGAACTGCTGACCTTTCGATCGACAGCTCATGGTTCAGCGGTTTAACCCACTGCGCCACCCGCTGGTTGTGTAGGTGGTGGCATTTCAGCAGGTGCAGCTGCTTTAGCAGCACCATCAGCACTTGTAGCTGCCAAGAATCTGTCTTCTACACAACGCTTAAGGCCCTAATGGTGGAAGGTTGGCCACCCCTGCTGTACACGTATCTAGGATTAAGCCCTACTGAACACAGTGGAACTTACTTCCAAATATACATGCATGCGTTTGCATTCTCACGCATGTTCTTCATCGTGAGCTTTCAAACTGGAGCAGGATACAGACTAAGGCAGAAATCCTATTTACACTTACCTAGAAGTAGGTCCTATTGAACTCAATGGGGCTTGCTTCTCAGTAGACCTGCATAGGATGTCTTCTCAGGATCCTTCTCAGATTTTTGGTGCTCCTTTTGTCATATTCTTTGAAATATGAAGCCATTTGTGTAGGCTTTGGGTTTGGAAGGGTAAAGTCTGCAGAGATTGGAAGAGAGGAACGTGGGGGCCAAACTGCACATGTAGGAGATTCATGATCAGATCTCCAACTTAGACTTAAATGCACCCACAAGGCAGCTGACCTGAGTCACCTGGAACTGCAACACTAGGGGAGAGAGGTTTAATTATTCTCTCTGCAACATTTCGCTGCTCAAAAATCATAAACATACACAAGCTGCTTTAGACACAGTAGGGGAATAAAGAGGCATAATGTAGATACTTGCGACAGTTTTAGAGCAAGGGGAGAATTAGGCTCTGTTTGACCAGAATAAGATGGGGACTTGAAAGTGGGAGCCCGTGAGGCCATTTCACAAAATATATTTTTAAGGTATATTTTACAAAATATATTGGAAAAGAGTAAGGGACACCAGATACTGGTATAGAGGATTGACCTTAGCTCTGATCCAGCAGGACTAGTCTGATGTCCTTGTGTCCCAGTAACAACTCCAACCTCTATCCACGTGGTTACAGTATTCGCGGTTATGTCCCTCACTCAGTAGAACCGTTTTCATCTCCGGTGCAGAGATAAGTTTTAAGGATAAGGATATAAACAAACTCAGAACACCCCCAACTCCCTCCACCATTGCCCTGTTTCATTTTTCTGCCACCACATCTTTTTGCTCTACAAACAAAATTGTAGAGGTCTCCTATATCTGGTAGTTAAAACAGTTTCTAATGTTGAATGATTAGCAAGAAGATGGATTATATCATCTCTAGTAGAATATAGTAAATGTTTCTCATGACAACAGACTGAGGGGAGCAGGACCCTGGCTGTCGGAGGGCTGGTGAAATGATTGTACTCACAAAGGGGGGGATTAAAACAGGAGGAAAAAGTATCACACTGGGGTGCTTTAGAAAGTATAAAACAACTTTCCTCTTGTAGGTCCAATTGACCTGGTGCTGTTCTTCTCATTCCCTCCGGTTAAACAGTGATAATTACAGGTACGCTCCACTTTCATCTTGAATAGTAAGAAAATAACTCTTGGTAATAACTACATCTTTAGTTCCAAATAATCACACTTCCTAATCACTAACCTTCAGCCATTCACAGGCCTACTTCATTAGAGCTAAATTGATTTATCTTCCCTTTAAGTGAAGGGAAAGCAAGTCACAGCGCAGTCTGGCTCTCCCCCCCCCTCTCCGCCACCATCACCGCCACCGCCACCACCCCAGTTTCTCGGAAATACTTTCATCACTGTGCCAGTTGCCGTTAATTCTGAGCTAATCCGCTTTTTAAAAAATCCATTTCCCCAAATGTGGCCATTAATTCTATTCTGTGTTATGGACTGAGAACACTGTGAGTGCAACGAAAGCCATCAGATAGCGCCATCCATTTCCCTTCCTTCTCACCCCACCCCCACCAGTTCATTACATCTCCCAAGCGCCATCTTCTTTCTTCTTCCATGTTTTCTATCAGGCAATCTGTCTGGTCAGAGAAAATCACATGGAAGGCAGAGTCTGGCACAGGCATTCAGAGTATTTGCCCATGAAATCCTGACCAGACGAGATGTGAACGTCAGCAATCCGCGACTGAATGTCCTGTGTTTTCTTAATAGAGTAATATGGCCACTGGGGATTCTGATTCAGATCATAGCGGTAAGGGGGTTGGTGTTTCTCCTGTGCTGTTTTCCCAAATTGAACTGAGTTGCCCCACTGGGGCAGCTATTTGCCCCATGGGGCAAAAGGTATAGGTAGGCCTGGCTAAGTCAAAGTGGCGTCTGAAACAGTGCCCTAATTTGTCTCTCTCACCCTTAATTTCCTCCCCATTTTGGGGTGTGTGTGCTGATTTCCTGCCACCATGGCCTCCTTGTCTGCCTGGCCATTTGAAGAAGGGGAGCGCCCCATCCTTCTTCCCTTCAGCTACATCACCCACATGGTTATTCCCCAGCCCTGTCTTCAGACATACAGGCTGAAGGAGCATGCTCAGACTTGAAGAAGACTCCGCTCCTCGCACGCCCCAGCCAGCCGCTGTGTTTAATGACGTGACCAGGCAGGAGGTGACCTGACCACCAGGAGGTGGCAGAGCCAAAGGAAAGGTGGGTGGGTGAGGATCACTCTGCCTCCTTCTTGCCTGCCACCTGGTCATGAAGGAGGCAGAGCAATCCTGTTTTGAACAGAAAGGGAGCAATCAGAACAGAATCACTTTGCCTGCAGCTGAAGAGCTGGAAGAAGAAGGGGGTTGCCACTATCCCAATCCTCCCTTCATTTGGGCTATGTTTGTTTTTCACCATCCAGCGCTAGGAGCGCTGGAGACCTGTGTTTGTTTTTTTTCTCCCTCCAGCACGCTCAGGTCGCTTTTTTTTTTAAAGCTTCTAGCACGCTCGCCACACTAGCAGTTTGAACTGAGAGCTCGAAGCTAGAAAAGATGGCGGCCTCATGCACCAATAGGAAGACAGCTTGGCTGCAAAGGAGCTTGGGAAATGTAGTACAAGAGACAAGGAAATAAAGATGGCAACCTCATGCACCAATAGGAAGGCTGCTGCTTGGCTGTAAAGGAGCTTGGGAGGGACGAGGAGCAATAGCAGCCATTTTGATTTCTGTTCATTTCCGTTCTTGTAGGGAGCCACACTAAGAGCATGCTACAAGCATGCTAGGAAAGTCACTTCCTGCTATCTCTGAGGTAAAAAAACAAACGCAGCCTTGCTCTCAGTGAGTGAGAAGCGGGTGATGATGGGAGACTTGCCGTGGCTAGGGTGGCAAAGGGAATTGTGGATCCTTGTCACATTAAGGGTTCAATCCTAACTAGGATTGGGCCAGCACACAGAGGAATTTGCAACGGTAGAACAGTGTTGTACAACAGCTGTTGTAAAAGGGGTGTTGACGGCACGCACAGCAATGTCAATGGCAATGTCTGCCCTTGCCAGAGCTGGTGGGGGAAAAACATGGGCAGAACAGGGTGAGGAGGGGAGGAACAGGTGAGTGTCTGGGAAGGGAGGGTGCGGCATGGTGGGCGGAACAGGGCAGATATCGGTGGCAGCAACTTGCATCAATATCCTCATCCCATTTTTCTCCTGTTCCCTCTCTCTTACCTCTGACCTGCACCAGCTGGTGCAGATCCAAGGTGACCTATTGGGATAACAGAGGCTAACCCCAGGGTAAGGGAACAAATATTCCCTTCCCTGGAGGAGACCTCCACTACTGGAGGAGACCTCCACTACTGCCCCCCAGAGGATGCAGTGCACACTCCAGTGGTGCGGCTGCATTGGTGGGGGGGGGCTTAGTTGGGCAGTCAGAGTCGGTCTGTCCCAAGTGGGGAACAGATTGCAAGTTTTGAAGGTCCCAGGTGGGCAGGAAGAAGGAAAACCGGTGTCACTTAGCCATCGTAGGAAACCTACGAAATGTTCACCACCTTTTTAATGCATTTCTGAAACCTCTGATTGGCTCCCAGCCCTACTTCTTGATTGACTAGAAAGCTGATATAAAGTTTCTGTCTCTGAATAACCCTCAAGCTTACATCCTTTATCAGTGAATAGCTGCCTCTTGCTCTGTGCTCCCTTATATTGTATAATTTCCTCATTCCCTTGACCATCTCTTCTCTGCCTCCCACTCTGTTTTCCCTACACAATTTTAAGTCTGCCCCCACAGTCATCTGGCATAGAAATTTGTTGGGGGGTTGTTCATAAAGGCTAAGAGTCCCATCCATTGTGCATTCAGTACCTAATGACCTGCTTGCACAATGCAAGAATTGTAGCCTGACTGATAGACAGAACCCTGATTGTAGACTCTGAAGGTTTTTTTAACTGCTGAAATTACAGTTTTGTGATGCATTTAAATTTCTTTAATTTTATTACCAATAATAAAAGTTAATCTAATTTATGTTCGTTATGAGTACGTTTTGGTTTACTAGAAGCATTAACAAATATGAGGGGGTTTTTTTATTCAGCTTTTGTTCACCATCAGCAGTGTTGGACAGCAGCACATGAAGTTGTATTGTACTGCGTCAGGCCATTATTCTGTCTCACCCTGACGGCACAGCTTGAACCTGGGATCTTCCGCATGCAAAACACATGCTAGGTCCCTGGGCAACAGGCCCCCTCCCTGAGCAAGTTTTATTAAATTTAAAATTGGATTCACCCACTTTGGTCTGTCACCCTGCTGCATCTATGGTTGTGTTGTGTATATTGTGCGCAGCATCAAGCAGTAAGCCTTGCAGGGGGAGAGACCACCGTAGATGTTGGTTTAACACCAGTGTGGACTGATCTCTTTGTGAACAGACAGACAGTATTGTGGTACACACACACACACACACACACACACACACACACACACACACACACACACACACACACACCATCAATCAATGTTTATTACAGCCCAATCCTAATTAATGCAGCCACAATGCAGCCCCAAGGTAGGGGAACAAACATTCCCTTACCTAAGTTGAGGAGGACTCTGTGACTGTTCCCCACCCCAGGATGCAGCATGTGCCCTGTTGGCACAGCTGCATTGGCTCTGGAAAGTTAGTTAGGATTGGGCTGTCAGTAAGATAAGCTGTAAGAATGTTCCTTCAGCTTAGCTATGTTTGCATATCAAGTTAATTGATAACAGAGAGAGAGAGAGAGAGAGAGAGAGAGAGAGAGAGAGAGAGAGATCTATGATGTGGACACAATTCAAACACCGTGTATAGTTCTGATCACCCCATCTTAGAAAGGATTTCATAGAAATGCATGCAAACATGAGCAAACAACATGGTCAGTGGTTGGAGCACATTTTCATTTATTTATTTATTATTTATTTTTCACATTTTTATACCACCCTTCCTCCAAGGAGCTCAGAGTGGTGTACATATTTCCTCCCCTCCTTTTTGTCCTCACAACAACCCTGTGAGGTAGGTGGGGCTGAGAGATAGTGACTGGCCCAAGGTCACCCAGGAAGCTTCATGGCTGAGTGGGGATTTGAACCTGGATCTTCCAGGTCTAAGTCCGACTCCCAAACCACTACACCATCCTGGCTTTATTTTTGTCATTTAGACAAAATGAATAAAGGAGAACATTGTAGAGGTTTATAAAACTATGCTTGGTGCGGATAAAATGAACACAGAGATGCTTTTCTCCTTTTGTCATAATACTAGAGCGTGCCGCGGGGGATCACCTTGTGAAATTGATTGGGAGTAGATGCTGGACAGACAATTAGTACTTCTTCACTCAACAGTTACTTTGTGGTACTCGTAATGAATTAATTCATAGGAGGAACAGCAAGAAAAAAGGCGCCTGAGGGGGGACGTGATTGAGACGTATAAAATTATGCATGGGATGGAGAGAGTGGATAGAGGGAAATTCTTCTCCCTCTCGCACAACACCAGAACCAGGGGACATGCACTAAAATTGAGTGGAGGGAGAGTTCGAACGGACAAAAGAAAATATTTCTTTACCCAGCGTGTAATTCATCTGTGGAACTCCTTGCCACAGGATGTGGTTATGGCACCTGGCCTAGATGCCTTTAAAAGGGGTTTGTACAGATTCATGGAGGAAAAGACCATCACAGGTTACAAGCCATAAGCAACCTCCTGGTTTTAGAAGTGGGTTTTCTCTGTGCCAGGTGCAAGGGAGTGTCAAAGGGAAACAGGTTATCTTGTTGTCTTGTGCTCCCTGAGGCATCTGGTGGGGCCACTGTGTGACACAGGAAGCTGGACTAGATGGGTTTTTGGCCTGATCCAGCAGGGCTCTTCTTATGTTCTTATGTAAGAAATACCTCTCCGCCTTGCTTGTGGACTTCCTAGTTGTCTACTTCGGGCAGCAGGATGCTAGCCTAGAAAGATGGACCACTCCGCTTATGCTCTTCCATCAGAAAAGCTGATAGACAGTTGCCATTTAGAAGAATAAAACAACAACATGGCTCGGAACCAGAAATCCACTTAAACCAAGAGTCTAAGTCAGGCCGTTGAACATGCTCTCAAGTGATTTGCTGAGATACTGCCTTAATCAGAGGCGGCCAGAAAACTTTCATTAGAATATACTATTTGCCATTCTTCGTGTCAGACATGAGGGCCTTCTGAGCAGTAGCAGATTTATGAAGTGTATTGTTTTGCTACCTGGCTTTTCTTTAAGCTGGTTTTGGATTCACAGCCTCAGGAGTCAGAAGAAATTCAGATATTAATACTCCCTGCCTTCCACCACCCCTGAATGTTGGCTAAAAGCCAACTAATTTGATTTTGTGCTGATTTAAAATGCTACGTTTCTGCCACTGGGAGAATGGCTTTTGCTACGGGATAATGTTGCCTTGGACTTTTCATATTCGCTTTGCTTGACCTTTATGTTTGAGATATTAAAACAAAATTGAGTTATTATCTCTATTTATTAGACTCCTGGAAGCAGAAATCCCCTTGCTCTCTCCTTTCTCTGCTTTGCCTTGGCTAAGTAAAATTACACCTCATGGAAGGACATACAGGAAAGGATGAGGCAGAATGAGGAGACGTGAGGCCATTTTCTTGGGCTAACGCGGTATGGCCCAGTATTATTCCCGTACTACTAGAATTCCCACATGTCCAGGAGGGCAGGGCTGATAATAATGCTTTTGCTCTGTGAGTTCATGGCCAAGGTAAGACTTCAACTAGGGATTTTTCAGCTCAAAGTCAGTTATAAATGGCTTGAAAACACTTATACCATTGATAAGCAGACAATAATAATCCATTATTATACTGTTTCTGCATTCATCGTGCAACAAATGGTGTTCTGTTTTATTGAAACCTGTATGTAGCAATAATAGAAACAAGGGTGTTTTGTAAGTAGATGCATGGAGGGAAGGAGTTTTAGAGTAGAACACCAACAGAGAAGTAAAATTGAAGGCAGCAGCCATTTTGACGTAACATTTATTGAGGCATTAGTATAACAACATATATATTTTTAAAAACTGTAACAGTCAGTACCCACACATGTGGGTTATGCCACACACAGTCTCCCCCACATCTGCGGCAGGGCAAGGCAAGCTGCCCTTTTGGGACACACACACCCATCCTGCCCCAAGCTTTGAGATGGCTCAAGTATAAGTAGCTCCCCCTGACCCCCCCAGGCATGCCTTTGACTTTTCTCCCCCCCTCCCCCGGCCAGGTTTCTCCTAGGTCAGTTCTGGTCCACCCAGTAGTCTGTCCCTGCACTGCAATCCCTCCAGCCCTTTTTTCCTCCTTCATGCTTTCTCCACCTTCCCCTTAGTTCAGTGGTTCCCAAACTGGGAGGCGAGGCTCCCAGGGGAGCCGCGGAAACCAGCCAGGGGAGCCGCAGAGTGCCACGGAATCCTCTCAGAAAATGGTGCAATGCCAATTGGCAGGCATCAACATAATGGAATGCAGATCCACAGCCAATGGTCAACAATGGACAAGGGAGCCACAGGTTGAAAAGGTTTGGGAAACACTGCCTTAGTTCAGTTGGTCTTCTGCCCTCCTGACGAGCCTCCCAACCTGGTCTCCTAACCTCCTTCTTGATTTTCCTTCCACCACTTCTTTCCCTCCCTTTCTGCCTCCCTCCAACCTAAGGCTCAGCAGTTTCAGCAGGGAGTAGACATAGAGGCTAGAGCCAGTGCAGGGATTTAAGGAGGGTTGTCGAGTGGTCAGAATGTCAAAAGCAATGGATGATTTTTGTTGCAGAGTGGGCACTGTTCTTCAAACTTAGGGTTGGGACCACAATGGGGTCGTGAAGCCTCATTTGTGGAGTTGCAGCAACTTATGGGAACCAAAATCGCCACTGGGGGTAATGCTGGAGTGGTGGTGGGGAACCTGCTTGGGGGGGGGGCTTCCACAGGGATTTCATCCTCCCTCTCCCTCTTTCAATTTGCTGGGAAGGTGGTGGGGAACTGAGGCTTGGCTCTCCTGTTCCGGAATGACCCCACCACTGATGGTGTGGGCTGGGCGAGCTTGGCAGGACGAGGCTGCCGGTGCTGGGGATGGGGGCTGGCAACAGGGGTGGGAATGGGCAGATTGGGTCCTGAGAGGGGGCGGGATCAATGGTGGGTCCCCAGCCTTGTACTTTTATTTAATTTATTTGTGAGAGTCATGGCACGAAAAAGGTTGAAGACCACTGGGCTAGGGGATTGAGGAGTTACCAGATGTGCTTTAAGACATGTGCAATAACATAGAGGGATCAAACATTTGTATAGAGGGGGGCCTTTTGCAACTGGCTCATGACATACCCCAGTGGAACGTAGCATTCAACAATGACAACAGAGAGGCAGAGATAAAGGTGCAACACAGTAAGATTTATTGTGGAAACCAATAGACAGTAAGAGAGAGGTGAAATTGAAAGTAAAATGCAATAAAAAATAAGTCAGTTGCTAGGTAGGTTACAAAAAAGCCTAATTTCCCAAAGGGGAGAGAAACATGAAGTCACAAAGTGGAGCGAAGGAGGAGGAAAGAGAGAAGGGAAAACTAGGACTTGGACAAATTGATGTTAGCACCTATGTTCAGGCAAAGATTTTTTGCCTATGTTCAGGCAAAGAGGTCTATTGCTCAGTGGTCTTGCTAGATCAATTAAGGGGAACTGTATGTTAGGAGGCCTGGGGCTGATCTCAGCAGGGATGTGGATCAAGTCTCTGACTCCAAGTCTCAAGTCAAGTCCCAAGTCTTTTTCCCCAAGTCCCGAGTCTTTGGCTGCGAGTTGCGAGTTTATATCTATTGAATGGGGGAAATGGGCTTAAACCTGAATAAAATTCGACTTGTCGTAAAAGGCTCCAAGTCTCAACTAGAGTCTTTCAAGTCTTTTACAATCGCCAAGTCAAGTCCGAGTCAAGTCATTGACATGACTTGAGTCCGACTTGAGTCCGAGTTAATGGACTCAAGTCTACATCACTGGATCTCAGGACCTCTGCCTTAACCAGTGGGAAAAAATAGACTTAAAAGAATCCTAAGTTCATACATACATACATACATACATACATACATATGGAGGGAGGGAGGAGGAGGAGGAGGGGAGAAGGAGAAAAGCGCTAAGTGTAGCACCAATTTGCACATGGAAGGTAGATAATAGGATAGTGGGACCAATGGCCAAGGTTAGTGATCCATTCCTGCTGGATGTAAGTCCGATTTTGTTCAGGTGAGTGTGCTTAGGATTGCAGCCTTTATTGGCTTGTTTTCAAGGTTATACACAACTCTCCAGCAGGGCTCCTAACACAGGTCTACACCGGGTTCTTCTTTAGGCCAAACTACACATGATGTTAATAACATCATTGAAGCACATTAGGGTAATTTTCTTGTGTAAATAGCCACTACATTTAAAGGGCAGTTACAGGCCAGCCACTCATGTGTGAATGTTCATAAAATCTCATTTGGAGGTGGAAGAATCAAAATGGTAACTTTGATTTCATCTTTAGGATGCCTAGCCTGATACTGAGGAGCACACTGTAATTATTTAGTCTTAAATAAGTAATTACTTTTCCCTGGTTCAGTTTTCAGAAAATAATTATATTACTCATGGTTCATTAACTGCTTCCAGCAGAATACCTGATTTTATTTAATTAACTAGACAGAGTTTTTTTTAGTTACTTTCTTCCTTTACATCGTTGATTAAGCATTACTTTTAGAAGATGAACAACTTTTTTGTAAAGAAAGCATCATGAGCTTTATCTGAATAGATACGTCTTCTTGTTCAAGTGAGTGGAAAATGCAACAAAACTATAATGTCACAAAAGAAAATATCATATGAACTATCAAGTGTTCTTGTGTAACTTTAGAAATTTGGTCATATTAAACTCCCTTATACTAAGGGCCGGGATGGTCACTGGTCAAGAGCCCATCTGGCCAGACCAACCCCTGAGCCCCCAATTCTGAGGGTAGTGGTGCCCAATGTGCTGTCAGTGGGCAGTTAGCAAACCTCACAAACATACAAACTGCATTCCCTTAAGCCAGGTGTCGGCAACCTTTTCGGGCAAAGGGGCTGGACGTTCAGCAATTACATCATCATATCATCGCCAAACGTCCAGGTTGCCGAGCTCCCAGAAGTGACTGTGTGAAGCTCAGCTTTGTCGTGTTCCAGACAGGGTATGGCTCGCGGAGTCCCTGTGCCACACAGCGGGCCATAGGTTGCCATAGGTTGCTTTGGGATTGGACAGACTTAAGGAGGAAAAGTCCATCACAGGTTACAAGCCATGATGGGGATAAGCAACCTCCTGGTCTTAGTAATAGGGTTTTCCCCCCTACACACAGATTAACCTCACATAGGATAAACATCACATATATGCTTCAGAGAAACAAACTGGCGAGCTGAGGTACAACCCACAGGGTTGTTTGCCTAACAAATAACATCATGTACACACACAGAAATGTGACTTCACTGCTGTTCAGATCAAGAGAGACCAGGGCTGTGCCATTAAAACCCTTGCCTGACTCTCCTTCCTCCTCGGTTCCAATAAACAATTGATTTAAAACTTTCACGGGCCATTTGAATAATGCTTTGCAACAGAGCTGCGTTCTATTGTGAAGGTTTCAGGTTTTTCTTTCACAGCTGCCCAAAGATATGGATTTTTTTTTATCTGCTCCATCTGCAAAATGTAATGAATTCTTGTTCTTCTTTATAGGAGCCGTCCTCCCAACTTAAATCTTCCCCGAGAACCTGTTTACCAGCACTTAGGACTCAGACTGCAGGATCATAAATTGCATGTTATGAACTGAAGATTTGGGGCTGTAAATAAGCATAACAATGAGATGCTGACCAAGGAAGTGAGATTATGGACATGAAAATTCTGCTAAATTGCCAAAAACCTGCAAGGTGAGCTCTGGATATTTATCAGCCTCTTATTTTATTATGGAGAAGAAGGGGAATTTCTTATCAAGGTAGACTCTGATTTATTTTATAAGCACGCCACCCCTCCTCAGCCAAGTATGATCATCATGAGCCCAGTTTTGTTCACAAAGTCACTTTTCACTCACAATAAACACATTGATTCCAATTATGATTCTCAGTCGAACCAAATGAGTTCCAGGCAGTTCATTGATCTCATAAACCAAATTATAATGACTGCCACAATCATGTCAATTACTAGGGACTCCCAGCTGGCAGTTCGGCCTGTCTCCCTTTTCATGTTGGAACAAGCAACCATGACCACCAGTGGTTAGGTAACTCCCCAAAGACGTTTGGTAGGATTCCAGCCTCCTAGAAGCTGTGCTTTCGGACCTCAAAACCTGCCAGCCAAAAGCGTAGCTAGTATCGCCGCTGCCTGGGGCGGTGATGGCCCAATGACACGTGATGTCATGACATCATGTGCTGTCGTGATGTCATTTCCGCCTCCTCTTCAGGTTTCTGATTGAGGAAACCCGAAAAGGAGGCGGCAGAGGCCTTGCGATCGGGCTGCCGCCCCCTTCCATCTCTCTTGGCGCCTCCAAGGGACAAGGAAGGGGGCGCCAGCCCAATCGAAAAACCGCCACCGACACCTCTTCAGGTTTCCTTGTAAGTAGCATAGCAGCTGTGAGCGCCCCCCCCCCCCTCAGGCTCTGGAGCCCGGAGCACTTGGCAGTTGCTACGCTACTGCTGCCAGCTTCAGTCCCACACATGTGGGGTGGAAGTAGCCAGTTTATGTTAGCAACTGATTGGACCACACTACCGATTCCGAACTCTCGGAAAGGATGGCCCCTCCCTTAGCAAGAGTGCTTCCTTACAGCAGAGTTCAGTAAAAGCAATAGTAGCTGTACTGGCTAGTTGTTAAATAACTAATCACATAATGCATTCCACTGCATTTTAGGGCTGTTCAGGTGAACACAAAGCACTTGAAATGAACATATGAAGCTGCATATACCACATCAAATCACTGATCCATCTAAGCCAGGGGTTCTCAACCCCTTCCCAGCCAAGTACCACCTCCGGCGCCACTCTCCTGCTGCGTACCACCAGAAGTGACTGGCGATGACATCATTGCCAGTTACTTCCAGGTTTTCAAGTTTGGGGAGGTCAGAAAATGCAGGTGGGAGGCTCTGGGCGGGTGGGAAGACCCTTCTCAGCATTCCCAAGAGGTTCGGCCAAAGACAGGAGCTTCTTGGGAGCGAAAACACGCCACCAAAAGTGTCGTGTCAGAGCGGGGTTCCAGTGGTCTGGCAGTCCAAGTACCACCACCAGTCCACTGAAATACTACTGGTGGTACTAGTACCACTGGTGGTTGAGAACCCCTGGTCTAAGCTATTATTGCCTACCCTGACTGGTGGCAGCCCTCCAGAAACTCAAGAGGGCATGTTGGTTTTATGCCCTGCTGTGGGCTTCCCAGAAGCATCTGGAAACATGTTTCTGGTCTAGATGGATCTTTGGTCTAATCCAGTAGAGCTCTTTGTGTGTTCTCAACCCAGCCCTGCCTCTACGTTTTGCTTCTCGGTCATGCTGGAGTGTGGAAGGATGTTGAGAGAACTGACTGGGACGTTAAGAGTTGGGGTTCGTAGATATAAATAATGTTTGTGTCCCTGCGGCAAGGAAAGCCAGGCAGTAGAGTTGGAGACATAGGACCACCCTATTTTATCCTTCCACCAAGCCTGTGTGGTAGAAAAGGCTACTGTATGTGCTTTATGACTGAGCAGGGATTTGAACCCAGCTCTGCCTGCTCCAGCTCCAATCCAGTGTGCCCCACTGGCTCTCCTTTGGCCCCTGTTTGTTTGCTATTCCTAAAATACTGGAAAGCACTAATTTATACTTCTATTCTTCATTCAGCTCCGAATCATTCTTGAATGTTTCAAAAGAAGATTACAGCAAATAATAGGACATTCCTAGCGCTTTGCATGTAGGTATTAGCATCTGCTAGAATGATAACACTGTCACCTCTGGAGAATAATACGCCAAGTGGAGACATGACTGTGTGATAGGAAAGGGATCTGTGAGATGGTTAGAGGAAACTTTGAAGACTGAATTGCATAAAATTACTGTCATATCTAGACAAGCAATTGCTTAGGCAGCCGGAGCTTACAGTCCTTATGGAAATAAGCTGAATTGTGGGTAAACGGTGATGTTATCCTAAGTTTTGGGGGTACTCGCTCCACAGATATTCTCGTGACTGGCAGCACATCACAGCAAGAATGCAGAATGACATTTAGCCGTGCCGCCGCCGCCCCCCCACCCCCCACACACACACACACTCCCTATTTTTGCCGTGTGGCTGTCACTGGCTTTTGCCAGTCATACCGAAGAGATCGGACCGCCAGGTAAGGAACCTGCAGAACTCAAGAGAAGCCAAGGAACTGATGGATAGAATTAGGTCAGCAAGATAGCAAATAATGTACAAGCTGTACAGAAGGATGGAGGGGGGGCTGGAAATCTGTGGTGTGAAAAAGCAGCTCTTGCACAGTTAGAGAGAGGGGGGAAGGATGTTAGTGAAAATGGGATCTATCGAAGGCCTGGGACCTTCTGGTGGGGGGAGAAGAGAAATGCTAACCTTAGCCTTCTGTATCTCTCTTTCTCTCAGGCAGCAGCAGCAGCAATCTCAACGTTCTTGATCGGTCCTTGCACCTAACATCGTTTCCCTAGCTGTAGCCTTCCCCCAACTTCTTCTCTATTCTGTTCTTCCCATCCTCGGACTTTTCCATCCTCTGCTCACTGCCCACAATCCATTTGGATGCATTTCCTTTCAGTGCTGCTGATGCTTTGAACGGAGGCTGAGTGGGGAGGAAAGATGACCAAAGAAGCTGGCCAACCTGGCCCAGCCACACCTAGTTGGTTCAGCACCCATTCCCACAGGGACTGGTCAGGAAAGGACGGTGAAAAGAGGGGTCACAGGAATGGTGGCTGCCCCCCTTGAGATTGGGCAAGAAAGGGGAGCAAAATAAATCATCAAGAAGCAGCTACAGGAGGCAAAAGGGAGGGGCAGCTGAGGTCATGCTAGTGTCTTTTCTCCCAAGCTATCCAATTCATGACCATGGCACCTAGACGCTCGAGGAAGGAGGAAATGCAAGGAAAGGCGACCTCCTCTTCGGCGTTCCAGTGTTCCTACCGGCCAAGAGGGTCGCTGGGGGGTGGCAGATGCCCCCTGTATCCCCATCTCCTGCAGAGCAGGCAACTGCCTTAGCAACTCAGGAGAATCTAGGTGTGACACTGACCAACAAGCAGGCGGAGATGGGGTGCTGGATTCAGGGTGCCTTTTTTTACCCCAAGTCCGCTGCCACTGCTCCCTTCCTCCAACCCGCCGCAGATGAAGTCTCACTGATCCGCTCTGCATTTGCTAAAGTGAGCGGGAATCAGGTCACCCACTTCCCTTCCCGCGCTCCGTCCTCGCGTGGGGTTTAAAGTTCAAAAGGAACGACTTGCTTTAAACGTAAATGCCGTGTGAGGCAGGAGTGCTTCACTCCCCCTCCCCTCACTCTGTACCCATGTGGCATTTAAAATTTAAAGTGCTGCATTCTCTTTCAACCCTGTGTGAGGATGGAGTGTGGGGAGGGGGGGTAGCAAATTGCTCCTTCCCTGCACAGGGTTTAAAGCAATGCATTCCTTTAAAACCTGTGCAAAGGCAGAGTATGGCGATGTGTTCTTTTTGGAGGGGCGGCGCATGCACACAAACACCCCTACAAAGGTGGCAGCAGTGAGTCAGAGGTGATTTGGGGCAGCAGACCCAGTTGGGACATCCCTAGGATAGCAAACACCTTCTGTACGTTTTCAGGGAAAGCGATTCTGCACACTGGTTCCCAACATGCCACAACCCACAAGCATTCTTAGAGGAACTGTGGGCCCGTGGGAACACACCGCGATGCATTATCCTCAATCTCAAGAACCACCCTACGGTCCTAAACAGCCAGTGGGCCTTTTGCAACTTTGCAGGGCAAGAGGGATGGGATAGCCAAGGACAGATACCAGAACCATAGTTGCGCAAGGGCATGGAGTGATAACACACCTGGGCATCACTCACAAGAGACCTCAACTGTACAGACAAAACAGCATGCATCTTTCCAACCTGGCCAATTACAGCTTAGCTTGTTTGCCTCCACTGCCACATCACTGTCTCTTTGCTGTGTGCTCCAAGCTCATGGACTTGGTGTGTGGTCGTGGAGACAGACAAGCTAAGCTGGTGGGACGTCAGGCAGGAATCATAGAAAAGGGGGCTAGTCTGCCCATCTCCCCATCTCTTAAGTAGGGTGGTCCCGTCAAGGGATATGGTGTGAGGAGCATAGAGGGGTCGACCGAGATGCGTATCGGCAGATCACTCGGATCAGTTGCTGTTCCAGGTGGCACCCCTAGCAGACAGGCTGGGGTTGAGGAATAAGAACGCCAACAGTTGGGTTGGAAGTTTGCAGGTGTCCTCGGTTTGTCATCGGTGAATTGCCTCCGTAAGCTATATCAACTGACAAAGTTCAGTTGTGACTTGTTTTCATCCACAACATGGTGTCACTTGTGCCCTCTTCTCTGGCCAAGCTCCATTTATCTGTGAGCCATGTATGTGCCCAAGCTCTCAGCCTTTGTGTGTTCAGTATCTTAAGCTAACTCCCTTAATGCATAATAAAGGGAATGCATCCTGATGTAGCATCCTCTCTGTAGAATTTTTCTTTGTTTGAATTATGAATAAAATGAATGCGCGTGACAAGCAGGAATAGCCGACGACTCGGGGAAGTGAATTTAGAAAAATAACTTCCATCTCCTAGTGGCACAAGGCACCATGTTTCAAGGGGCTTGTCCCAGTTCTTGAGTAGCTGAAGTAATTCATCTTCCACCGCCAATGGAATTCATCCAGAATGCTTGGAAGGAAGCTCCATTGACTTCGATGGAATTGGCTTCTGAATCAAGCATGCTAAGGACTGCAGCGGAAAATCTGGCTTAAATCTTAATTGGCCGGCAGTTGCAGAACTTTCCATCAAACCCGAGGCCAGAGAACATCAGTCATCCTAGTGCCTTGGCGCTGGTTGACCAAAAGGTTGAGAACCAGAAGCAAATTCACATTTCACTGAGTTCTTGGGTACCAGATGGCCCATTTGAACCCTTCTGGGTCCCAAACTACACTTCACCAGATGGCCATCCAAAGGCAGAGGCGTCGCGGCAGCTAAGGCTGCCTGGAGCACCTCTGTGGCGCCGCTTCAAAGGGGCGGCAGCGCCGCTGGGGAGGGGGCGACTGCGTGCGCGCCCGCCTTCTCCTCCGAAAGCCCTGGAGCGTCCGCCACAACCGGTGGCCAGGGCTTTCTGAAGGCGTCCGCTGCGTCGTGGCCTTATACTTTTTTTTCTGTACATACGCAGAACGTTTAACGTTTAACGTTCTGCGCATGTGCAGGAAAAAATGTATAAATAAGGCCACGACGCAGCGGCTGCCTTCAGAAAGCCCTGGCCGCCGGTCCTGGCGGACGCTCCAGGGCTCTTTCCATTTCCGAGGCCGGGCAAGCGCTCCAGGGGAATGCCGCCCGAGCCGCGGAGCCGCTGCGTCACCGGGTGGGCGTACGTGTGCGCTCCCCCGGAGTGCCGCCCAAGCCGCGGAGCCGCCCGGAGCCACTGCTCCAGTTGCTCCGCCCTCCGTACGCCTCTGTCCAAAGGTAACTGCTTTTGCAAATAAATGAAAGCTCAATATGAGGGGCAGGGTCCTGGAATATCCTTGGGGCAGCAAGATGCCTTCCCATGGCTATAGCCCTGGGTACAGCCAGACAAGGATTCTCCCCGATCCCAAGGATTCTCCCCTTATTATGCACCTTAGCCACTTTTCCCCACACGCATTAAGACAGAGAAGGGGCTCTCTTCCCACCAGTATGAACAGTCAAACTCCACCCCGTATGTACATTACAGAAACAGGAATATTCAAAAGGCACACATAAGGAAGTTTGCTACCTGTCCTACGCTGGACAGGTAGGAGGGGACATGAAAGAGCCTTTTGCCGGAGTCTTGCAGTGTAAATAAAGGGAAACTGGCAATGCCTCTGTCACTCATCACACTGGGGAGAAGGGGGTTAATTAGCCTTTCGCCTGTGAATTGAAGCGAGTGATCGAATGGCAAATGGGGAAGTATCTGTCATGAGTTTGGTTGATTTTCACGCTGTGGAGGAAGGGGTTAAAGAGCCCTTTGTTGGTTTCTTGATTCATGCAGCTGTGGGGGAAGCTCATCATTCATGAACCTGGTCATTCAGCTCTTGCCCACTGAGGCCCTGTTGGAAAACTAGTTGCCGAACAGGAGCATCAGGACTACCCACCTCCAAAGCCATCTGCACTTGGGAGGAAGCTTCATGCTTCCAGCTGCTGGGTTTTGAAAGGGCACCCAGTTGCCCTATGTACGGCAATGCTTTCATATTCGCTAAAATGTCTAGAATTTCAAAGGGAAAATAGAATCAAGACCGAAAGGACATGCTAAGTGGAATTATGCAGGACATCCATCAGATTAGCACAGCGGTAATGGGGGACGGGGGAAAAAAATACACCAAGCAGAACAGAACAAAGTGAAAGTCTTGCACATCACAACCATTGCAAGGTCAGAATAGAAGTTAATTTTGCTACTTATTAAAATAGAGTGGGCGATTCGAAAAAAGGGAGAGGAGGTGGGAGGCGGCAGTGGGCAACTCAGGAAAACTGGAAAGGGCTGCTTGACTAACGTGGTCCTTGGGAGAGCGTACTTCAGTTAGGGCTGCCCTAGACCATTTGTGACCCAATCGGAGAAAAGGAAGCCCATAGGGAATTGACGGAACCCCCATTGGGCTGCCATACAGAGCAGGTGGGCTGTGCTGGACTAGGTCCGTGTGCAGAAGGGAGTGGCCAGAGATTTCGTGGGTCAGAGACCCTTGCCTAGCAGCCCCACATGCTGCTGCTGTCTCTAGGGACTCAACAGTGAGGAAAGAGTATTTGCTACGTGGTCAGAGGCACCCTGGTCTTCATCCATCCTGCACTTGCTGATAAAAATAGCCCCAAATACTGTGTCCTGCATTTGAGGCTGGACTCAAGGACTAATACAACAAATTCTGTCACCAAAGATAATGCTACAATCCTGTACATGTCAACTCAGAAATTAGTCTCACCGTGTTCAGCGAAGTTTCCTGCCTGGTATTTGTGCTTAAGATTGCAGATTCATAGCCCATCCTGTGCGAGGAAGGAAGTCGTACACACACCTATGCAAAGGGAATAGCTCTTTACGAAAGAGCTCTAAGAATTCCCTCTTCAAAAGTCCAGGATCTGTACTACGAACAGAGATGTATGTGCTTTCGTAAAGTGTTTTTTACCTGAGACTCTTTACTGCCTCTTCTCCTGTTGTATTGCTTGTGGCAAACTTGAGGGGGCAATCAGAAACAATCAGAAAAAGGAACTTCTTCCGTATACGGTAACTCTACTTAATTTACATCCACAGCCCGGCTTTTTCTAGCATACCATTCTCCTGTTTCCCACCAAGTAAAAGGAGACTTGAAGGAGGAAAGAACTGGAGAAAGTCTCTCTAGACCAGGGGGTTCTCAACCTGTAGTACGCCTACCCTGCATCCCCCACAGCCGGCTGGAACCAATACTGGCTCACGCACCTGTGTGAGCCTTGCACAGGCGCACAATGCCTGGGAGCCCTTCGGAATCGTCTGGGTAATTAAAGAAACCCGCAAGCAAGTCCAGACAGGCAGAAAGGCAGAACTTGCTTCTCGAGAGCTTAAAACCGATGTCTGGTTTGGGTTGGGTCTTTTAAGCTTACAAGCCCAGAAGTGTGGCCTTTGCAGGAGGGGGGGGAGTTGTTCCCTCCATGATAGAATTTAAATGATCACTCTTTTTTATTATCCTTTTTTTCTAGTGAACTCTGATAAGTGCTTCTGAACATCTCATCAGCAAACAGCTTATTGAAAACACTGTGAGGCAGCATATTAAGCCTTTCGGGATGAGGAGAGGGGTCTCATTTATCTTGGTTAGGTCAAGCATACAGTTGTATTTCATTGCAGATAACCCTGCAATGTTGAATTCTGGTTGGCACCACACGTAACTAGAATGCATTGCCAGGGTCTGCTTCTGGAAACCGCTTGGATGGAGCAGCTGGAGAAGAATTAAAGGGACCATTTAGGAAGGGGCCGCTGTGTTTGTGCAGGGCGCGTTCCGGACAAAACTGTCATGCCAACCAACATTTCACAGATGAAAATAGGGACATGTTTTAATTTTTTTTTAAAAAAATGGTATCCCACCTTTCAGTCTGCCAAGTCATCCTGATTCTCTACTAACACTTACTGTACTAAGGACTACTAACTAACTAACACTTACTGTACTTACTCAAGTCATACTCTACTAAGCATTTCTGCTCGTTATTGTAAGCCTCTTCGATGACCCAGAATGGGATGGAAAACCAGCATACCAATGCTAATTATTTATTTATTTAAAGAATTTGTATCCCGCCTTTCTCCCGGCAAGGGCACTCAAGGCGGCTAATAATAAATACACACACACACACACACACACACACACACACACACACACACACACCTACCTCAGGGTTCAGGTTCCGTCTGCTACAGTCATGCACTCTACAATTACCTGTTGCATACTATTAAAACCAAGATGGTGCTTCCTCCTTTGAATAAAGAGCAATTAAGGTAAAGGTAAAGGTGACCCCTGACAATTAAGTCTAGTCGTGTCGGACTGCCATTAGAAAAGCACAATTGTTGTCTAGTGCATTGTCAGTGCAAAATGAGCTTCGCCAGCATGTGAAGTGGCAGGCAGTGAGCTAAAGCACCTTCACGTTCATGAATAAGCGCATATCAAGGATTGGCAAGGTTGGGCACTGGCTGAAGGTCTGGCAGGCTCCTGAACCCTCAGTACACTCAACATGCTGGCAGGGGGCAGCAGTGCCAAGGACAGGGAGTGGCCCGGTGCAGGGCTACAACCCTCACACACCCTGGTGCCGGCTCTGAGCACATGCAATGTCTTATAGCAACATGTAATATTACTCCCGGAAAAGTCTTTACCATTTACATTTTAAAATGCAGAAGTAGACCTTCTATTGCCAATCATTGCTTCTTCCTAAAATGTGAACATAGGAAACTGCCTCCTCTGCTGAGTCAGCCCATTGGGGTCAGTCTTTGCAACACCAACTGGCAGCAGCAATCCAGGGTTCCAGGCAGGGTCTCTTTCCCAGCCCTACCTGGAGACGCCACGGACTGAACCTGGGATCGTCTGCATGCAAAGCATGTACTCTATCATGGAGCTCTGGACTCATCAATAAAGCAAGGAAATAGTGTCAAGCAGTCTGCAAACGCTAAACAATGCACACCAGACTCATTCGAAAGCTTCATTTTGAGAACTTGTTGCCACTGAAAACTTTCCCCCGGGGGAAATTCCCACAATTTTTATTTACCCAAGTTACTCTTGTCATGTTATATTATTGCTGGGGGAGTTTTCAAAATGATTAGACTTCAGCGGCACAAAGAATGATGCTTCTTGTACCTACCTGAATTGATCGAGGGTCTCCCCCCCTCCCTCCCGCCGCTGCCAGTAAAGCTTCATTTTTTTAATTTAGACATTGCACAAGCAATTTAGAAACTCCATTATCCTGGGAGCCCCAAGCAGCATTTGGCAACACTGAGTAACAATAGATTTAGCACATCAAATATGTGCAACATGCATAGACATGTAGAATGATGGACACGAGTGGTCTGAAGAGAGATGGAGCAGGAGAGGAGTTGTCAAGGAGAGGAGAGCGGTGGGCTAGAGCATCTCCTCTCCTCCACACTTCCTCTTCCGCCTTGTGCTCCTTTTCCAATTCAGGGAGTGGAAGGAGCAAGGGGGCAGCATTTGGAATGCTGCCTCAGGAGGTCTTGGGCTGGCCCTACTTGCTGGCACAAGACCCATTTCACTTTTTAGAGTAAACTTCAACTTCAACTACCTTTATTGTCATAACACAAAAAGACATATACACACACATATACAGATAAATTAAAATAAATAGTGCATAATTAAAAAAAAAAGTAAGCAAGGAGGGAAGGGGGTTACAAGGGAATAAACTATCTACATCCATTCTAATTAGATTTTACTAAATTGGTCACCATGGAGGCTCTTCATTGAATAATTAGATAAAGAAAGTAAGCTAGCCGATTAATGGACCATTTATTAACAGATGAAAGTAGAACCAATATAATCTCCGAATCAGACTTCCCTTGCAGATTTGCCAGCAATGGATTAAGAATGTCTTCGCGTAAGTCATTATACCATGAGCAGTATAGAAGTGCGTGTGATATGGATTCTATATCTGTCAAATTACATGGACAATGACCCTAGGCCTTAGAGCATAGGTGGCCAACCCATGGCACGGGTGCCATTTAGTGGCACACTGCGCCTTTTGAAGTGGGATGCACTGCTGTTCCTGTTCGAGCCGAGCACAGTAGTCCCTCTCTCTTTCGACCCCAGTGCGCCTTTCCAAACCTGTGGCACTAGAGGAGGTCTCTGCACCCCACTGCACCTTATTCTTGCGCTGTCACTGTGCTTTAAATATTTTCATTATCTTACATTTATTTATTTATTTATTTATTTAAAGTGGCACGCTCAAGATTATCTACATAAAACGTGGCACATGGCATGCCACGGGTTGGCCACCACTGCCTTAGAGGATCTATCAAACCTGCAATCATAAGAACATAAGAACATAAGAAGAGCCCTGCTGGATCAGGCCAAAAGCCCATCTAGTCCAGCTTCCTGTATCACACAGTGGCCCCACCAGATGCCTCAGGGAGCATCTGGTGTCCATCAAACTGGACAGTAAAATATTACATCTGGCTAAGGTTAATGCACGTCTTAATGCACGAGGGTTATCAATCAAGAAAAGATACTGTGAAGTTTTACTGAGAGGACAGGGCAGTTGTAGATGTAAAGGTGAGCAACTTTTAGCAGCTACCGCAAAATAACTTCCTGTCTCTCAATATCTACAAGTCTGTACAACACGATCCTAATGGCAGAGCTCAAAGTGACTGAGCCTAACTGACAGACCTTAGGGTGAACTAATCAAAGGCTTGTTGGGATAGCATTTCTAGGATGCTGGATACAGGGCTGAGTCAGGAAAGCTAGGTCACCCTTTCCTAGGCAGACCATTTCTGGACACTGTCTGCTGCTGCAGCTTTGCTTAGCTGACCCACGGCCCAAATCTATCCAAGCCTTATGGTGGCAGAAATCATGATCCGCCACCATAAGTCCTGGGCCAATGGCTTGAAAGCCGCTCCGCAGATCACAGGCTGGGCACAAATGGCCAGAGGTTGCACGTGGGCATCAGCAGCCAGCAGAACCTCCACCATCCTCCACTGTTACTGGTGTGTCAGTGGCGGGGGTGGTTCAGGGGAGGGTCATGGGCAGATCGGGGCAGGAAGCAGCCTGGGCCAGGGGCAGGAGGGGTGGATCTCGACGGCAGTAGCACACATGGGATCCTATACCCCTTCCTAGTCCAGACGCACCCCAGAGTCTCCTCACACAGGCAAAAGTGCTGGCATAGGTCTGAGGAGACCCATTGGAGACCAGGGTGCCACCAGCCTTGGGCTGGTGGTGCACATCCTATGGAAAGGTAAGTAAAATGTTCTTTATTTACCTCTCCTGGGCTGTCTGGTCTTCTGCCGGCCCATAGCATGCAGCTCATACTCTGTTATCACATGCTGTTATTAAGCCTGCACGCTCTGGGCTGGAAGGGGGTAGGACTGAGCTCCCAGACACTCAAAATGGAGGCCAGAATGTCAAAAGGAAAGAAAATAGGGTGATTTGGCAACAACAGGTAGCAAAACCTTTCAAGAACATAGTGCCAAATAGGAAATAGAAAGAACCTGATTGAGCCTCCAATACAATCAGTGGGCTCAGGGGCATCTTGCTGTTATTAATTAATTATAAGAAATTAAATTATTATTATTAGGACGACGAACCCTGTCGGATCAGACTGGAGGTCTTTCTACAGCCAACTAGATGTTTCTAGGAAGGCCACAAAAAGGGCCTGAAGGCCACAGCCTCCCCCCTGTATGTCCCCAACACCTGGCATGCAGATGTTTACATGGCTGTCACTGGCATGGGCTACACACAGCAGAAGGAGGTGCTAGAATACTGAGGTGGTAGTGGACTGAACCATTTCAGATCGCAGGTGGGGAATGACATTTTGGGATGTTTCCCTATGTTTAAAACAAAACAAACAAACATGCGCACGCACGCATGCACGCACACACACACACACAGAGACAACTCCCCAGAAGTAGAAACTACCACTGCAGGGAGTACCGAGCTAGATCCAACAAGGATATAGTTGAATTGGAAAAGGTGCAGAAAAGAGCGACCAGAATGATTTGTGGGCTGGAGCACCTCCCTTATGAGGAAAGGCTACAGCGTCTGGGGCTTTTCAGCCTAGAAAAAAGGCGCCTGAGGGGAGACATGATTGAGACATATAAAATTATGCATGGGATGGAGAGAGTGGATAGAGGGAAATTCTTCTCCCTCTCGCACAACACCAGAACCAGGGGACATGCACTAAAATTGAGTGGAGGGAGAGTTCGAACGGACAAAAGAAAATATTTCTTTACCCAGCGTGTAATTCATCTGTGGAACTCCTTGCCACAGGATGTGGTGATGGCACCTGGCCTAGATGCCTTTAAAAGGGGTTTGGACAGATTCATGGAGGAAAAGACCATCACAGGTTACAAGCCATAAGCAACCTCCTGGTTTTAGAAGTGGGTTTTCTCCGTGCCAGGTGCAAGGGAGTGTCAACGGGAAACAGGTTATCTTGTTGTCTTGTGCTCCCTGAGGCATCTGGTGGGGCCACTGTGTGATACAGGAAGCTGGACTAGATGAGCTTTTGGCCTGATCCAGCAGGGCTCTTCTTATGTTCTTCTCCCTGATGTGTTATTTTTCTACTTGCAGGGAAGTATTCTTACATGGAAAAGTCTTCAAAAATGGTATCTCCTCCTATCTACAGCCTGAAGTGGTGTAGTCCATTCTACCACTGCATCCTAGGTGTATATATAGACCAGGCCATTTTTCTCTGGCAACCACACATGGGCAGCCCAGTCCAGCGCAACTCCTTGGATCTGGGTAGGCAGATGGAGGCAGGGAAGGGAACAGAATATCAACGGAGCTGCTGCTGCCAATACCGCCCCATCTCCAGCCTCGACCCACACCCCTCCCCGCCGCAGTCTCTCCGCCCATTCCACCAACTCCCCTCCCTGTTCCTTCCATCCACCACCACCACCCACACTAACTTCCTAGCTCTGTGGCTTCTCCAGAGGCCACTGGCAGGTGGCTGCATAGAATGGCAAGTCACATTTTGCAACTGCCGTAAAGCATACTGTGCCGCCAAAACGCACGTTCCAGCAGCGCAGTGGCTCAATAGGTTTGGGCTCTTAGTGTAGCATCTAGTTTGACTCTTAGGTAGTCTCGATCGGTTCTATGCCAGAGCCACACATCCCAGAAGCATTCATTGCATCATTGTCAAAATGCCCTCTGCAAAAATACTGGTCTGGTAATAATTGTAAGTGTAGCTGGGTTTTAATTTTAGTGCTGTGGCTCATTGTATAAGAACCCATGAAAACATAGTGACTAAGCTCTCGTTATCACATGCTGTTATTAAGCCTGAACTGAAATTTAGCAAAGTGAAATCTAATCAGGTTGTTAGGTACCAAACGCTGATTAAACTTGTAATTATTTTCATTCTTCACAGACTAATCTGAAACACACAAGAATCTGAGAATTGGACGTGGAGCATTTAGAAATCTGCCAAGGCTCAAATACTTGCAAGGACATTTTCTGCACTTTCCAAATCTTTTTTTAAAGATGCAGAAGCATTATTTATGTATACGGTACGGACACTCGGCCTCTCCACCAAGTCCCTTATTCTGAATTTTTGATCCAGGCCAGTGTACAGGACACCAATATGGAGCGTGTTTCAAACCGATCACATTATAAATGTTTAAAAAACCTGAGAGTTGGAAAGGTCATACAGCAGATGTTCGAAGGAGCCCTTGGGTTTCTTGGAAGTTTATCAGGGGCTCCTACAGTGCTGGCCTGGCACAGCTTTGCAGCCACCTAATGTAGGGTGCATCAGCAACAGATTGTGAGGGGTCCAAGGGGGGGTGGATTCAGGCTGCCTTTCACCCCAAGTCTGCCGGTGCCGCCACCTCCCTCCAACCTGCCACCAATGCAAGCCGCACTGATCTTCTTCCTTCTTACTCCAGTAAGAATCAGATCATCTCCCCCCCCCCCTTTACCATGCTCCTTGCTCACTGCCGTGAAATCCACAAATGTGGGACTTCCGGTTTCATTTACTGGGATAGTGCATAGTGTGGGGGGGGGGGGTAGCACAGAGGCAACAGACCCGCCAAGATGGTATGATTTTTCTGGGTCACACAGTCGCTGGCCTCCTTGGTTAGATGTGTTAAGAGAGATGAGGGATTAAAGCAGTCCACACAGAGCAAAACTGACTTTACTTTCAGTTCAGAAGAGCTTCACTTGAACAGAGAGAGCTGCAGCCATTGTTGCAGAGGCAGAAACAACAAAACAGGAAAATAAGTCAAATGAGAGGTCTAGTAGAAGTAGGAGAGAGCAACCTACACGCCTTTAAACAACCAACCAACTCCCCCTACTAGTGGCCAACATATTCTCTCTCTCTCTCTCTCTCTCTCCCCTAGCTCACATGCTGTTGCCTCTCCAACAGGATGATCACTAACGTAAGACAAGTTTCCCTGAAAGACAGATTGCCTATGACTTTCAATTATCCTCTAAAACTTGCAACCACAGAAGAAAGCTGGATGCATTGAATGCCCACACTCAGAGCTCACTCATATGATGTAGGAAAAAAAAAAACATGGTTGGATCTCCTGGCATTATTTTTTAGCCTAAAATGCTGCTCCCCCACCCCATTTGGGTTAGGAACATCAACATGGTGCACTGGGGAGGAGATTTACCCTTCCCTCTCCAATATTGCCCAAACCAAAATCTCCCCCAAAGCTACTAGTAGCCATGGGCTGACGTGGAGCGGACAGATACTCTTTTGTAACATGGATTTAAGAAGATTTCTGGATGTTACAAAAATCTTCTCCTAAAAGCTAATTTTATTTTGTAAGTACTAACCCATCAAACTGTTATATAACCTTTATGATAGGTAATCAACTTCTATTATAAAAACGTCGTTCTATTCTTCTCTTACAAGGAAAGTCTGTGATGATGACCTGCGTATAACTGCCATACCTCCAAGAGTTTTCAAAGACACTGCAGGTAATTTAGAGAAAAGATGATAGTATTTGGAAGGCAGTCCAACTGTGGGTCATCTGATCCAAGCACTTGTCCTTAAAGAAAGGGCAGGCCGAAGACTTCCAGTGCCTGACAAATGCTGCGCTCCCCCTATGAAAACTACCATGAGATGGTACGATGCGTTTTGCTTGACCAGACATTATGGTGGAGAGAGGAGGAAATAAGGGGCTCATACAGCAATAGCATGTCGTTCTGGCCTCAGAAGGTCACTCATCCTCAAACGAAGAGGTCT
Organism: Plestiodon gilberti rubricaudatus; assembly: GCA_026170595.1. NCBI lineage: Eukaryota > Metazoa > Chordata > Lepidosauria > Squamata > Scincidae > Plestiodon > Plestiodon gilberti. The sequence goes on from JANXHW010000001.1 coordinate 13,489,719, forward strand.
AGAAGTACCCTTTAACTCCCCCCCCTCCCCGCCATACACACATTTATAAATATTGTCACAGTCGATTGTCGATAAGTCCTGTTAGGCAGATTGCTGGTTAACAATCCAAGGGCACAATCCTGACTAAAGACAGAACGGCGGAGTGAGTGCTCCGCCATTCTAAGCCGTCACGAACGTGCCGTAAAGCATGTTCACGATAACTTTAGAGTAAGGGTGACTGGCGCGGAGGCCAGCCACCCTCACTCTGCCGCTGGATCATCCCTGCGGCTGCCGGAGAAGGTAAGTGATCCCCCGGCGGGCACAGGGGCGGACCAGGTGGCAAGGGAGGGGGGCCGGGGTGGGTGGGGATGGTGGCCACCATATCCCCGTCCCGTTCCCAGGCTGGCTCCGCCATTACACGTTCTAAATAGCTGGTGGAAATCCAAGGAGGCCCACTGGGGCCTCCTCGCATTACACCGGGGAAAGGGATACTCTATTCGGGCTGCTCCCGGAACGGGGATAGTCAGATACTTACACAGGATTGGGCTGCAAGATGACTACTGGCAGCCCAATCCTGCCTAAGATGCGGCGGCTGGTCTAAATGGCTGGCCGCTGCATCCTAGTCGGGATGTGGGCCGTGCCAGCACTGCCCGGGCTCACCTCGGAGGAAGGGGACATTTGTCCCCTTACCCCTGAATAAGAGCCAGGGCCTTATTTCTTCAAATGGGTCTCCTTGGATGCGTGCCAGCAATTTAGCTGGCACGTGTCCGGGGAGGCTGAGTAAGGCTGGCCTGGCCTGGGAAGGGGCATTGGATATCGACGCAACCCAGCGCCAATATCCCCACCCCCTCCCAGACCGGGCTGGCCTATGGCCCCCTCTCCCTCCCCGCCCCCCCATGCCCTGCGTAACATTATTATTATTAAACAGTATTTATATACCGCTTTTCAACAAAAAGTTCACAAAGCAGTTTACAGACAAAATCAAATGATTCAATGGCTCCCTGTCCCAAAGGGGCTCACAACCTAAAAAAGATGCAGAACAGCACCAGCAACAGTCACCAGAAAAGACACTGTGCTGGGGTGAAAGGGGGGCAGTTACTCTCCCCCTGCTATATATAAGAGGAGTACCAATTGAAAAGGTGCCTCTTGCCCAGTTAGCAGGGGTAGTTTGCCTCTTAAGTCTGCACAGCTGCCCCTGGAACCTCTCACCATTTTAAGACATGGCGCCCATTCAGCAATGCATCAATACAGCCCATCAAAGCAGCCCAGCCCTAATGAAAATATAGATTTCATTCTGTCGTTTAAAACAAAATGTGGATTTGTTTCTTACGCATTCTCCTTGTGGCAAGCCTCAAGCCTCTATTTGCAAGATGTACCTATAATCTCATTACGATGTTATTACACTTTCAGTTTTGATTATTATTTTCCTACTAAATCAGCCCAGAAGCACACAAACATGCTTGAGGAAGAAATTAGTAAGCAATTTTGTTCAAATCCATGATGATGCATAGCATTGATATGCTCCCAGTTTATGACTATAGAAAAGGGGAAATTAGCGAGACACTTTGCATGGATTTGCTGGTGAATGAATTGACACTTCTGTAGATAACATAATGGAACATGTCCTCAATGCAGGAATACAAATGCCTTCGGAACGTAAATCAGAGTTAATTATGCCGCCATTGATTTCTCAATAGGGAACTTAAAAGTTTTTAACGCCACGGTTAAGAAACTGCCGCGAAGATCAGTCTCCTATTAGTGATAACCTGCCACTGTGAAAGAATAATGATTTGTTGGGGTGTTTTGCAGCTGTGAAGCACTCGGTGCTGTGTTTTTCCTGTGTTTAAAAAAAAAATCAAAATTTGCTAGCAAGGGAACAAAAATGCTGCATACAAAAGATTAGATGAGCATATTTGCACCAATTGATTGGCTGCCTAATTCTGCCCTCAGGTACAAAAGTAGGATACGGGACCGGGTGCTGAGCTTCCGTAGCTCTGCTGCAGAGGCCTTCATGTACCCCCTGGAATTACCTACTTACTTACTTGCTCGCACTCTCTCTCACACACCCATGGCCACAGAATAAGACCAGAACCAGAATAGCAACCTTACCAGACCGTGGGGGGGGGGGGGAGCCACTGAAAGCAGCTTTCCCACTCCTACTCTTAGAAAACACCTAATAAAATAAAATGTGGGATATGGTAGCCTCACACTCAAGTTTCTAACCCACCCCAAGCCTCAGCCAATGACGTGGAGGGAAGGCACAGAAAATTGAAGCATGGAGATGTCATACCATACCCCAAAACAGGTCTCATTTTTTACTAGACGTTCACCAGGTGCCAGAACACTGTCTGTGGCCTTATCTGGTTATAATCCAAGGTTTGGATCCACAGAACAACACAACTAACAAGGCAATCCGACTTAACTTTTGTGCCGGTTTAACCAGCGGCGCAGCAAGAACGGGAGGCCCCAGAACGGAAAAGGGATTCAAATCCCCTTTGAATTCCTCTTTTGGAGGGGATTTGAATCCCTTTTCCATTCTGGGGCCTCCTGTTCTCGCTGCGCCGCTGGTTACACCGGCACAAAAGTTAAGTCGGATTGCGCTGTAAGTAATTCCACATCTTGAGAGACCTTGCAGCACAATCTTGGGTATGATGACTACTCAGAAGTAAGTTGCATTGTGTTCAACAGGGCTTACTCCCAGGAAAGCGAGTATAGGATTGCAGTGATGAACAGAAACATCCTGAGAAATGTCCCTTATTTGGCTTATCTTGAACATTCTCAGATGTTTCTCCTTCCTTGGGAGGACCCTGAAATTTGCTTCAAATTTGTCTTGATGCAAAATGTTTGTTCCGTTCAAAGCCCTGTCCAAACCCTTCAGCATGTCCTTTGTAGTACTTTCCTGTGTTCAGGGAGGGGAGGAGCAGGTAAGTGTTGTGTGGGAGTCCAGAACTCCAACCTATCTTTACTGTAAGGGAGAGGCGTAGAGATTAGCCCTCCCAGGCCTCGAATGCATTGTTCCCCATAGAACCAGTCCATCAGAAACTCCAAGAACAAGGAGAACCACTGCTACTGCTTCAGTCTCCATCTCAGAGGCTTGGGACATTCGTGAAGACTAATCGGGTGGTGAGAAAGATAAACTTCCCCGCCACACAAAAATGAAGTGTTTTACAGTGCACCGAGGGGCTCACTCCTTGCCAGTAGCCCTGGTTCAGGCTACTACAGAGAACACAAACCCAAGCCCCAGTCTCATGTCACAGCTGGAAACGCTGGTGTTTCCCCCCCCCTCCTCCAGTCTTCCATTTTTTCTCCTCTCCCAGTTTTTTAACCCCTGTTCCCTCTGGGTAATCTCTCCGATTTTCCTAAAAATACTAATGCCCAGCTCCCCCCTTTTCTTCCCTCTTCCATTTTGAGATATAATGTACCCCTTTTCATTCCTGTCCACGACAAAAGCTATCTATTGCTGCACCTATATATCCTTGCCTTTCTCCTCATTTCATACCACTCCACTAAGTTGTGCCATGACTGCACTCAGTTCCTACATGCACAGTCAGTTTCCCTTCTGTGGACATGTTACACATGTCTTAGAGTACACCTGTTAACACCATACGAGCGTCCTTTATGTTGAAAGCAGTCTGCTATAAAGCAATCTGCTGTAAGCAGTATTAAAATGGAAGATCCACACAGGATCTAATATAGCATATTAATATAGCACTATAACGCATATCCCCATGGCCCTCTAGAATGGTTGGCCAGAATTAAATCCTGTCCAGCAGAGGTCCCCTACAACTTTAATTTAAAGCTTCCACTTTGCAGCACTAATTGCTTCACTATGACAGCATTATTGATGTGTTGTGCCTTAAATAGTTCATTTCTAGTTCCACACTGGGGAAAATTACTGGTTTTGTCTGTTTTGTTTTTCTTGCGTAATAGTGCTATTTTGCACTTTAAAAAGAAAAAATAAGATTAAAATAGTAATTAGATCCCTGCTCCCATAAGGAACAGAAACAGACAAATAAGGGGGCAATTCAGAGGCTGTGCTAAGCAAGAAGCAATTAGAAGCAGAAGGTGCAAGAGGAAAGCTTTAATGAAAGGCACAATAGCTCTAAAAAGGCTCAGTAGCACTTCGCATATCCACGGCGGACAAGCTGACACCACAATTGCATTACAAATAAGAAAAATTACCACAAAAAGACAGGACAACACAGAACACCATGTAGGTGGCAATGGCATTGTTTGGATGGCCTGAAGACGATAATTCTAGGCCATATGACAAGTGCGGGGGTAACTTTTCTTCCCCTTGCACCTACCCCCCCCCCACCCATTGTCTGTACTATGTGCCAATTTAAGCATTACAGCTCTTGCTCAGCAGAAGGAACAAAGTGCCCTGTGGCACCTTTAAGTCTAAAAATTTTGTTTCAGCATAAGCTGTCTCGTACTACAGTCCAGCAGAGGCATCAAGTGAACTCCTCAGTAGCAGGGCCCATGAGAGGGGGGTAAATTGTACCCAGGCCCAGGGTCAAAAAGGGGGCCCAGAAGCCAAAGAAGGGGGTCTGGAACATTTTCCGATCTCACCCAGACTCAACCTGGACCCACAGATGAAAAAGCAGACTCCACGTGGGAGGCCACGTCTACCAGGCAGGTAGATCTGGGCTCTGATTGGGAAGCCCAGCCGTCGCTGCCCTCCCCCTGCCCCGTTTTGCTCCCTCCCTGCCCCATTGCCACCCTTCCCCCATTCCATTTCACCCCTCCCCCTTGAGAAGGGTCCCAAAAGAAACATTGTATCCCCTGATAAAATTCTTCTTGGCGGCCCTACTCAGTAGGCAGTATATATACCTAGGTATTGATGTACCGGTATATGCAGTACACTCTGAACAGAGTTAATTGTGAAGATAAAAATTGGGTAGAATTCAAGCTTCACGAAGTGTTGAGAGGCTCCCCCCCGCCCAATCTGTCAACTGGAAAAGGATGAAATTCGTTACAGATTTCTACTCTGAGGGAGCAAACACACAAATATCATTAAAGGAAAAACAGTCAAGTTTAAAATGGGTGACACTCCAGAAGCAATTACACACAAACCGACCAACGCAAAAGTCCAATCCATTAATGCTGCACCATGTTCTTAATTGCCGTCATGAATCTGGCCTTGAAAACATAGATCTGCATTATAATAAGATGAGAGGTTATTTCCTTCCTCATCCATCATGATCTTCAGTAAACTGTAGAAAAACAGATTGTGATATTCATAGCCACACATTCAGAAGGTTGAGCTGCAGGAGTAAGAGAAGAGTCGGACAAAAGTCCCTCATGACTTTTCGGCGAGGGTCCAAAACGTTTGTTTCGTCTTGCGTTTTGGTGGTTGTCTGCCTCCAGTGCCTCAGTATGTTCTGCCCTGTTGTTTTTCTGCTTCACATTATTACCCACCAGTGGAATTTATTGTTTAATTTATTCTATGTACTGTTTTTTATTTTAACTGTTGTACGCCGCCTTGGGCATTTGCCTCGGTATAGGAAAGGCGGGGTATACATTTTTAAAATAAATAAACTCAGTGGGACAAAACTGGACTCAATTATGGGTATACATTTCTTAAGGTTATCAATTAAAGGGGGGGAGGGAATTCCACCTATATCTTCAGAACATACATGCATTTTAAATGCAGTCAGTCCTGCCCTGTTCAGTGCAATGTTCTCTATGTCATGCCAGCTTCCGCTACGCTGAAAGGGTGGAGAAATGCACTCCAAGCATAATGTATGTAAACTCTGGGAAGTCAACATGGGCTATTAATTTGTCTGTCTCATGATCCGATTTGTTTCCTTCTGGCTATCACTGGCTCCCTGATCATCTTGGGGTCTTCCAGGCCTGCCACTATTAACTCACAGCACCTTTCGTCTTCATGTGCAACCCCCACCTTATGGATTTTGCCAATTTTTTCTTGCTGCCGTTCACTTTCCATAACAGCTGGACCACGTCATAGCCTAGCAAATGTAAAACAGCTGTAGAAGGGCAGGGCTCGCCATTTTCCTAACCGTAAACCGTGAACATGCAGAAAAGATGCAGCTCATCATCAACGCCACACAAATGGAGCCACTTCCAGCATACAGACCGGATCACACTTGGAAAGCTGCCCATTTTCCTTTCCATAGCCGCATTACCTCTAGTTCACAACAGTAGCGACACAAAGGTCAGCACATGTCTGCCAGTGGACATAGAAACATCTCCATCCCAGGTTTGTCTATTGCTCATCACATATTAATATGCTGGTTACATTAGAAGTACTGTAACGTAGCTTTTTAAGAGTCGGAGCTGGGAGATCCAAGGTAGAGCAGATGACAGTGCTACTTGTTGCCAATATTTTCTAGCACAGCCTCAACGACCTTTGTTTGCCATCGTGGCTGTTTTTAGACTCTGAGCTCATCACTGTGACAAAACTGGGCTGGCTTTGTTTCATTCTTGTTTGGAAATAGATAATTTGATTGTGGAGAAAGCCTGTACGAGTAGGACGTCTTCCTTATAGACAGACCATTACACAGGGAATGCCAAGCCCTGAACTTAAAAACTACCTAACAAGATTAGAACAAGGGTCCCTTTTGTCCAGCCTCACATTTCCAACAGTAGTGTACTTGGACAGGTGCCCCCGGAAAACTCCAAGGCAGAGGGGGGAGGCAAGAGCCCTCTTCCCTAATTTCTGCCCAGCATCCGATACCCAGAGATCGGTCCTTAGTTGACAAGGGATTTATCGAGCACCCCAGGCTACCTATAGTCAGAGGATGGAAAGGCACTCAACAAATAGTTTGTTTTAAATGATAACTCCCAGAGTACAATTTAACTGGGAAGACTGGTCAATAAATAGTTTGTCAACATAGGATTTATTTACTTTTGTTTTTTTTTAGACATTCATACTTTGCTCATGTGACTTCTCATCTCACATGCTGTCATATTTTGAGTTTCAGAACACAAGAACTTCAGTATATTTTTTACTGAATATTACAATACATACTGTATTAAAAAAAAAAAAACCAAGCACACACACGCACCAAATGAGTTAGATATTTCCTAAGTTTCACCACTCTGCATCTCCAATGGCCTTTGAGAAGACATAGTCCTTTCCCCCAAAGGACATCACACCATCTTTCAGGTAGATCTTCCACCTATTCTTACTTCGCTGAACCTGGTAAAAAGAAAAAAGGCACCCTTTCAAAAATAGTTTACTGGAAGTTTTAAATTATGCTCATCAAAGGCCTGCTGAAGAAAAAGCAAAGAGACTATTTAAAACAGAATTCAGATCTGAAAACCAAGAGCACTGAGAAATACTACACACATTTAAAAAAAAACTCCAACAATATCTCATTAGCTGTTTTTTTCCAAAGGAGCCTGGGAATTGTAGTTTGGTGAAAGTATGCCTGATCTGCACTCTTGCCAAGTCCCATATTCTGTCCTGAAATAGAAGGGGGCATCATCCTGCCTGGAATGGCAGTGGCTTTCAGGAGAAGCAGAAGCCCCCACAACCCCAGGAAGCTCCACCCCCACCACCCTGAAAATCTCACCCCCTGAAAGTCATCTGTGGGGGGAGGGCTCAGCTGGGCTGGGCTAGTGTTAGGACCACTTCCCACATTACGTTTTTTAGATGTAAAGATAGTTTACTAGTAAGTGTACATCTAAGACTGTAAGCGCACACAGAAACACTCATCTAGGAGACAGGATTAATGCAACTCCCTATTGACTGCTCACTCTCTGGCAAATCTGGATTCGCTTCTGCATAGTGTGTGACACAGTTCCTAGAGGAGGCGGCGGCAACTAAGCTTTTATTTCATACTTTTTAATGAGGCTAGAAGCAACTTCAAGCTGATTAAAGTACCGGTAACAAATATTCTCTACTGCACCTTGTCATACTGGCATACAATTATATTGTCTGTGTCAAACACATCCGGTGTCTCTTGCTCACTGACATCATCGCCAGAATTTAAAGGGTCCTGGAGAGGAAAGGTGGAAGTCAAAACACCATTTCTTAGCTAGCTTTTTAGCTACAAGGAACAGGGACAGTTGATTTTTCAGCAAGCCAATTACATAGATATAGGCCACATCTTCCCTTTCGTTTCTGTATGTACAGCACAATGTGTGGGAAGTGCTATGGTGGGGCATTTCAAGGCGGAAATTGAGGAAAGGGGAGAATCTATTCATTAGTGCCATAACTCCAACAGGTACATCACAATTACTCATGTCTGAAACGCACACGATTGTGAGCACCCAACAGGCAAGCTGTTGCTACCCAGATTCACCCTCATCATACAGGACCAGAAGCCATGAAAATCACATTGTGATTTTTCCTCCCTGAAATGGTTAACTGTTATGGGGCTGCGCATTACCAAAACCCCCAGGAAAGACAGACTGGGTGAGCACGAATGGGTAGACAGGAGAAAAACTTCAGGGGTAAAAAGAGACACCAATTCACTCCAAACATCCTCCTCCAACCGAAAGCACAGCAAGTAGGGCTTTTAATACCAAGCCCCACCCATTTGGGGGAACCAATAAGAAATCCCTGGGTGTGGCCAAGCTCTGCATGAGCCAGGCTTATTATTCTGCCTCCTCTTGGGCTGTGTGGCCGAAACATCGCTGCGACTTGAGACAGAAAGGCTGCAATGCTTTTTTTCAGCATCGTCAGTTTCCAGTCAGAATCTAGTTGTATTGACCGGGAAGCAAAGGCTTCAGGAAGCCTTGATAAATTGGCTGGTAGCAAAAGCGTGTCATCCATGACAGTGGGAGAAGCAGCATTTTCAAAAGAGGAGAGGTCACTAAATACTAAATAGCTGCACATGATGAGGAACCAGCTGCTGGATGCTTTGCGGGGGGGGGGGGGGAGAACTCCAGAATTCTGGACGGTACCACTTCAGACTGCAAGGGAGATACATTTTTGTTAATGCTCCTAAATACACACACCCTTCCATGCACGTGGCAACTAGGACATCAAAAAGAAAGATTTAGCGCAACCCTTTCTGAGAGATGTTGTTAGCTTATGCGCAGGGAGAGTTTTAATACATGGGAAAGCATTTGGAAATATGAGGTAGGAAACCCACACAAACCCTGCATTCTAGAATCATCCTGTGTAATATGTAGAGGGGCTGTCAGGGGCACAGGTAGTAGACGCTTCCCTCTCAAGGCCAACAGCAGCTTGGGGAGCAGTGGGGGCCACAATTTCAAAAGTGTTAAAGGGCGTTATACATATACCCCATGTGTCATGGACCCAATCCTCCCTCTCCCCCCCCCCCCCACACACACACCCCTGCTGTTCTAATGTAAACAAGAGAGAGACAGACAGACAAGCTCTTATGATGCTTCCAGTATCAGGTGTGGTTCAAGCTGCTAGAATGAAATCAAGGTCAATCTCAAGGGTACGGAAAGCTTCACCTCCTCAATGACGTCAACTGAAGGTTCATCGGTATCACTGGAGCTGCTAAGGGACTGATTGTCCGAGGTGCTGTTTTCACCTTCCTCTTCTTCCTCATCCAGGACTTTCAGATCTTCAGCATCAATGATCCCAACGAGTTCCTCATCTTCCCCATCTCCTGGGCTTTCTACTTCTGTCTTGGGAGAGACATCCCCTGTGCCATCCAGCTGAATGATTTCTTCAAGGTCGTTGGCAACCTCCTTCTGTGGCCGCAGATCAGACTCCATCTGCACTCGGTTATCTAGCTGGAAGGAAGACTTGTGAGATCAAGACATGCTCCTCGGTTTTCGGCTTTCACACCTCAACCTTCCACATGTGGCAGAGACTTTTAAGACAGTCAGACATAGGCTCACTCATGAAATAGGTGCACGAAACCCCATCCACATTTCCAGGCCAAACCTGGAAGCAGAGCCCAACAGGAATCTAGAATCCTACTCAACGATCCTGGAAAACTTTTGAAGATTATATGCAACTATTCCACAAGCCTGCACTCTTGAGACACTGCAACAAGCTGCTACTAAGGAGACAGAATGGCTTTGCGAAGCTAAGAAACAAAAAAACTCTGTGTGCAATCCAGCCCCATTAACAATCAGGGCTTCACCGTTCCTTGCCCTCCTGCACGAATAGAAGATGCAGAAAACTACAGAAGAAGAGTGGGGGGGGGGGGGAGAGAAAGAACCATTTCAAAACACAGCACAAAACACAAAAAGGTACCTCTTCGGCAAAAGGGAGATTGGCGCCCTCCGTCTGGAGGGCATTATCATCCAAGTCGTTGCCCATAATTATCAGCTCGATTATATCGTCAGGCCCCAGCTGCTGCTCTAAACGCCCCTGCAGTTCTCCCCCACCAGAAGGGCCGTTAGCTGCTGCTGCTGCTGCTTCTGCAGCCACAGTGGTGCAGCTCACTCCAGGCGGCTTCAGGACATCCCAGGGATCCTCCAAGGAGCAAGATGGCGGCGGCTGCTGGCTTGCCACAGTCCCCACTGCAGCTTCCCCCCGACTCCCAGGAGCCTCCAGAGTGGCGGCAGCACTAGGCAAGGCCTTCTCTTCCGTCCCGACAGGGGGCTTCTGAGCCTGCAGGTTTCCAGCATTAGTTGCTTGCAGAGTAGAAGCCGTCACCTGTGTGGCCCCACTAGCAGTGGACTGAGGAGGCACCAACGACTGCCGTCCGAGCTGCTGGAATATTTGCTGAACTGGATTCTGGAGGATGGTTCCACCTCCTGGGGCCTGGGTGACCACCACAGGCATGTTGACTTTGTACAGTTGACCTGAGAGAGAGAGGGGGAAAAAAACACAGACTTGGTGAATGCGGCCGGCCGCCTCCCTCCATGGCTAATCAGCACTGCCAGCGGAGGCAAGCAAGAACCCAAATCCTTCCACTGGCCTGCTAACGTGCCATTCAGCCTCTCCCTCCTGCCAACGCGGGTGATTCGTCCTGTCAAAAAAAAAAAAAACATGCCCTTGCCCCTTCTCCTTTGCTGCCCCCTATGCCCGGAACTCCCCTTCCCTGCAGGTCCCCTCCATGAGAAGCAAACAAGGGGAGATGCCCTCAAAAGGTGCCGAGAGGCCAACTGTCATATTCTACGTATTTATAACTCACCTTTTGACTTCCTCGATTATCTCCAGAGTGGCTTACAAAAAATATTTATTTTATTTTTATTTATCACATTTTGATACCGCCCTTCCTCCAAGGAGCTCAGAGTGGTGTACATATTTCCTCCCCTCCTTTTTGTCCTCACAACAACCCTGTGAGGTAGGTGGGGCTGAGAGATAGTGACTGGCCCAAGGTCACCCAGGAAGCTTCGTGGCTGAGCGGGGATTTGAACCTGGATCTTCCAGGTCTAACCCAATTTAATACCAACACACACACACACACACACACACACACACACAACTGAGGGGGGGGACCCAAATAAAAATTGTAGCAAATAAAGCAATGACAGCAGCGACAGAACAATGAGTAAATCAAGGTGGGCAGCAATGAACGGTTCAAAACCACCGTGATGGTTTCTATACCATCTTCCTGCCAATGCAATCAAGGTAGTTTGCAATTTAAAATACCAAATGATACAAAAGAGGAGATGCGGCCCCAGTTCTTGCGTAATGGTTATAATGACCACAGAGGGAAACAGCCAAAGGGGAACTGGTGTAGCAGAGCAGGCCAGGACTGCAGTATCCATGCACCTGGCTCTACATGGATGGAGTGAGTCTTGCTATAATAAATCCTCCCTCAGGGCCAAATTAACTGTTGCATGTAAGTATCACAACTGGTGCTCCTCCATATCTTTTTCCTTATCTTGGAAAACTTCCATCCCAGGATTCATAGCAGCTGCAGGGAGTGAGGTGGGGAGCCCAATCCTATCAGCACTGGTGCAGCGTGGGCACCAGGCCCAAGCTGTATCCTGTGCTGGAGAGGAGCGGGCCAAAGGGGACATTAGTTCCCTTACCTCGAGTAATGCCCCAGCCTCCGCTATGGGGTTACTTGGGTCAGCGCCACCTAATTCAGCAGTGCTGAACCAAGAAGCCCTGTGTCGGGCCTGGAGGCCTGGGAGGGTGGATAAGATATGGTGCCTGAGGACGCCAATCCCAATCCTCTCCCAGGCCGATCCACCCCTCTCTCTGCCCTCCCCCTGCCCCATTACGGCCCCTTCCTGCCCTCCCCTTGCCCCAGTGCCACTTGGAGTGGGACGTACCCACTCTACGGCGCTGTCATCTGGCCTCTTTAGCAGGCGGGCAGCACAGGCCTTGACACCAGCGCCAACTACTCACCAGGTGCCACACACGTGCTTTACAACACATTTATGACACCCCAGGCAGGTGCCAAGGTCACAGCACCGGCAAAGACTTGGATTGCGCCGACAGTCCGGATTGGGACCATGACAGGAAAAGAGGGGTAAACCCTCATCCCGTCACCTCCATCCCACAGCCCGGCTCCCTCCCTCCATGGCTGCTATTTAGAAAAAAGACACAGGAAAACAAAGCCGTGTAGTTTTGACCCCAAGGGTGACTTCGTAACATGCATTTTCTTGACAAATACACAGGCTTTCTATTGGAAGAAAGCAATTTCCTAAGAAGAGGAAGCAAAGCAGCTGCTGCTGGTGCAACAGATTTACAGAGAGGTACTGTCAGCCTCAAGGTTGCACTCCAGGTTTAGCTAACTCCAGCTAAAAACTCCCAACTTGGTCGCTAGTTGAATGCAACCGATCATCTACACAATGGTTTGAAAGATGGAGAGCAAGCTCTGTGCTCACATGCACAGCCCCTCACTTCCTCATATGTGCTATTTAAGGAATTACTTACTGGTTTGATCAAGCCATGGTGTAGGGGGGGGGGGAATCTGAATATGGCCAGTATCTCCAGGGCCAGCTTTAAGCCAATTGGACCAATTGCTCCCAATTTTTTTTTTCACATTTTTATACCGCCCTTCCTCCAAGGAGCTCAGAGTGGTGTACATATTTCCTCCCCTCCTTTTGTCCTCACAACAACCCTGTGAGGTAGGTGGGGCTGAGAGATAGTGACTGGCCCAAGGTCACCCAGGAAGCTTCGTGGCTGAGCGGGGATTTGAACCTGGATCTTCCAGGTCTAAGTCCGACTCCCAAACCACTACACCATCCTGGCTCAATTGGGCCCTGCGCTAGGGTGGTTTTGTAACTATTTACTTTTCAAAGGTAATCTACCCATTTTGTTTTGTTTACTTGTAGGTTTACATATATGCAATTTTATATTAAAAAGTGCTTAGATCCTTTTGGTTCATTAACTCACAAGCACTTTTGCTTTCCATTCGACCACAGAGATATAAAGTCTATAAAGTTTATTTATATCTCTAAGATACTACAGACCTTGGTTGTGAACCAGGGGCCCTGAAAAAATGTTTCCAATTGGGCCCTGCAGCTCCTAAATTATCTTTACACCTTTCCTTCCCTCAGTGTCCCGTCTTATAAATCTTCTCTAGCCTTATGTTGTTGGATCTCCAAATGAATTTGGAAGCTGACAACTTAAAATTATTCACATCAACTAGGTCAGAGTTGGCTTCTAGCAAGCTTCTTTCACTAAAATCGCAGGAGCCTTATAATGCTACAATGCCATCATTAATCTCCCCCCCCCCTCCTGTTCCCTTCCCTCCTTAGGGCATTGCTACACTACAAATGAGTAGTTCTATAGACTGTCATTCCCTCTCCCCAAGGAACCCTGGGCACTGTAGTTCAAAGGGGGGAGGGATCTGTTAGAATCTACTCAACACCTTATCCAAAGGACAATTTCAAAAATTATTTAGGTGGAAGACATGACTGTTTAACCTGTATACAACCAATATACGTTTGTAGTGCAGAATTGCTCCTTGATCAACGGGCACAAAAATTCTACTATTCCATACTACAGAGCTTTTGGAGTCTGTTTCCCCAACCCTCCATGTAAATAATGCTCACAGTTGTGCCTGCTGACCTTACCAGATGCAGTCTGTAGAGTCACACCAGCAGGTATTTGAATAGGATAAGCAAGCCCTGGAGGCAGAGAAAGGATTGCACCTCCAGCCCTGGAAGTGCCCTAAAGTAAAAGGAGAATCATCAAGACATTTCAATTAGTTTCTAGGTCCAGAGCTGTATGTGTTTGGGACTTTAAGAGAGAGGACAAATGTTGCCCAAGTTCTGCAACATGAAAAGCGGAATTCTGCCACTTGCATAAATTATGTAAATTGAGCATATCTGCTTGTTTCATGTAATGAAAGGAGCAAGAACCTAGTCAAGGGCACCTGATCTTTGGCCCTGTGACCCACTAGAAATTTGGCTCTTGTTCCCTCCAGTCTGGAAAAAATGCAGACATGCTCAATTTATATAGAACATGGGTGGCAGAATTCAGCTTTTGGCATTTCCTAGATTCAACCAGGCACTTCCTATACACTCCCAAGTATATCCCAACACTGATAAGGACTAGAAACATGCAGATTTTAAGAGATTCAAAACCACATTCAGCACTTGTGCAGCTTGGGTTTCAAGCAGGGGTCTTTCCTTCCCAGCCTTACCTGGAGATGCCAAAGATCGAACCAGGAACCTGATGCATGCTAAGAAGGTGCTCTGCCACCGAGATACGGCCCATCCCCAAGAACCCCTCCGTTATTAACAGCAGCCAAAGTTATAATGACTCATAGAGGTCCATTCAAACGAACAGTGCGGGGTCTTCTTACAGAGGATGGTGTTGCAAGCTTATATCCCAAGTATTAAGGAACTCAAGCCCACCACTCTCCTCTCCTCCACACTTCCTCTTCTGCTCTGCCCCTCTTCCTTTGCCAATCGGAGGGGGAGGGGAGCAGCAGAGACGAGCATCCTGCCAGTCTGCCTCAGTTGGCCTCATGGGTGGGCCAGCCTTCCTTCTGACAGAAGACTCCCTTCTTGTACTCCTATCCGAAGTCATGGCGAAAGTTCCGCTAGACTGGAAAAAATCAGTGCAGAAGAGCCATCTCTTTACATATTACAAGATTAAGACTATGACACACAGGAGCATAAGCAGTTACATTATACCAAGCCAGACAGACCTCTTGGTCCATCTAACCCAGTATTGGTGACTCTGAGGGCCATCGGCTCTTGGAGCTCACAGGGCCAAGATGGCTACTTGCAGAGCTTGTTGGGATTCTGGGACTCCCCACAACTTTGATAAATATGATAACAAAATGTTTATGTTTCATACCAGTTCTGCTGCTGCTGCTGCTGCTGCTGCTCCTCCAGTAAACTGTCGAATTCCTCTACCACCAGCAGGAACACCTAAAATTGTTTAAAAACTGTCAAAAGGGCATAAAGTAAGAGTTGAAGGCTATAAACCAAAAATCAGTTACCAGGAAGAAAATCCCTCTGAACAAGGTGGGACAGGTGTGTGTGTGGGGGGGGGGGGGAGCCACAGTGGTGATGGACAAGCAACATAGATACAGGCAGTGGTATCTGTGGTACCCAATGGGGAACCTTTATGACAACCCCCCCAAAGAAAGATACTTTTTCAAATCATCAACAGGCTTGATCCTTCTGCTAATCACATAAGCAAAACGGGTTTAACTGTTATCGTTTAACAATGATATCAACTTTAAGAAAGCCACTGTTATAAAACTTCTAATAAAGTTAGGCCGGGCAACATCTTTTCTGTGAGTGAATGAGTCCCTGTCCAGTGCTTCTCTTTGCTCTTATCCCAAACACCAAGGGCAACCTCTAGCTACACATTTTTTAAAATGAAACTAGAACAGAAACAAAGCAAAGAGTCGAAAGGCAGTTGTAAAGGGCATTCATGCGACAGCTGACCACAGTCAAACAACAGGTACTCGCTGACCATAGTTCACTGGTCAACCAATGGGCCTGCCCAGTTTTTTTCCTTCTGTACATATACTACAAAATTGTATTGTTTTACTATATATTAGCCCAAAGAACGCTGGCAATGCTAGTTTGGAGAGGGCGCCAAAAATCGTCCTCCTGCCCAACCCATTGGATTCACCTGGGTGAACAGACAGTTTTTGTATGGGGTTCCACCTCCAGACCCACCCAGCCCTGCAGGGTTCACTCTTGGCTCCGCTCAGGAACCAGAATTTCTTACAGGTTTCAATAGGTAGCAACCATAGCCCCTAGGCGAAGCCATCAGTAGCCAGGATGACCCTGGCTTGCAGCCCCTCATCAGGGCAGATGCAGGGCAGGGCTTCCCCCTGTCCCCCCAAACCCAGGAGGAAAAGCAAAGCTTTCTCTTGCATCTGCCAATGCTGCAAGAGTCTAGTCACCCACCTGCTGACGTCTGCAGGGGCTGATGGAAGCTATGAGGCAGATGCAGCGTGAACTGGGGCGGGAAGTGTCGGTGCCGGAAGAAGCCTTCTGTCGCTTTCGACTGCATCACTTTGGTTTCCCAGCGCTGCAAGAAAAAGAGGTGAAGAGAAGTCCCCCATTTCAGCCTGCTGAATTTTCTATTCCCCAACAGGGTCTCCCAGATCTGTACTCAATGGGTTATACACCAGTATGTTTGGCTTTCTGGGTTTTTGTGAATGGGGCCTATCGCTATGGTTTTGCCAAAGCATCATCCAGTGGATGATGGGGGAATTAAATGAAAAGACTTGGAGAACTGATGGACATTGGATCCTGATGGATTTGAACCCAGTGAGCTGCATGCTTGGGATAGGAAAGCAAAGCAGTCGGCAGTCTGGATGTTGACTCAAAGATGGAGAGGTGAGTTTTGGGATAGGAACCAGTTAACTAACTAGAGAGTAGCCTTGCAGGGTTGCAGTACTTGCTCTTTAGGAATGAGATGCCGACTGTCTGCATACATGAGTCTGTTGCTTTCGCTTTGTTCCCCTGGTTGCCATGTGTGCGAGAAAACAAATAGGGCAGACACATTAAGGCTCCAGTGCTCACTCGCTCTCTTGTCCAGAGGAAACAACCCTGTTGTCCTGCCATGGACTTCTCCCTGCTCAGGAAAGGGAGGAACACTCCACCACCCAATCATAATCCAAATAGGACTAGAGTAACTAGAGTAGACAAACTCTTGGAGTCGCAGCAAGCTCCAGCTGCAAACACAAAGCACAGGAACATGAACTCTCATGGAAGGTGTTGGTCGGTGCAGACCCCAAACACCACCTGGGGTCTGCTGCCTCTGTACAAAAACAAAAAACTACCATGGTCCCTGCATGCTGCCATCAAACCGAGTAGAGCAGGACTTCAGGACTTCACAGCAGCGTATGAAGAGCATGGTAAGGAGAGGAATTATCTGTTTCTTGCTCAAGTGAGCAGGAAGTGGATTGTTGTGGCTTGCATTGGCAGTAGGTTGGAGGGATGCAGCAGCAGCAGATGTGGAGTAAATGACACCCCAAATCCACCACCAGACCCCTCACAATAAGAACATAAGAAGAGCCCTGCTGGATCAGGCCAAAGGCTCATCTAGTCCAGCTTCCTGTATCTCAGTGGCCCCACCAGATGCCTCAGAGAGCACACGAGACAACAAGATACCTGTATCCTGTTGTCACTCCCCTGCACCTGGCACAGAGAAAACCTCCTTCTAAAACCAGGAGGTTGCTTATGGCTTGGGACCTGTGATGGACTTTTTCTCCAGTCTCTGCTGATGCAACCCGCATCAGGTGGCCTCATAGATGGGCTGGCAGTGGCCATGGTGCTGAATTAGAGAACCTAACTAACTCCATAGTAGAGCACCTGCTCTGCATGCAGAAGGCCCTAGATCCCAGCACCGGCATCTCCAGGTAAGTGCGAAACCCTGCAGAGCCACCGCCATTCAGCGTAGGCAATACCGAGACAGGTGGTCCTAGAATCCGACTCAGTAGAAGGCTGTTTCATATGTTCATTTAAGGGCGAGTGTCTCATCCTTATCATCAGGGCAGCTAGATTCAACAGTGGTTAGCCTTTTGGACTAAGACCAGGAAGACCACTTTCAGATCCCCATTCAGTCCTGGAATTTCCTGGATGACTTGGGAGCAAGGACGTGCGGTGCTGGGGCAGCAGGGGAGGCAGAACCACCCTGCCGTTGTCCACGGAAAATCAATGCAGCCAAACCTGGAGATTGCACGCACATGCCACCCACTTACACCTGAGAAAGTGGGTGGTGCACATGCGCAATCTCCGGGTTCGGCAGCGGCGATTTTCTGTGGATGATGGCAGGGCGTTTCTACCTCACCTGCCGCCCCAGCACCACACGTCCCTGCTTGGGGATAATGACTCTCTTTCAACCTGACCTCCCTCTCAGTGTTGCTGTGAAGATAAAATGGGGAGGGGGGGGGAAACCATGTAAGTCACACCCCAAGGTCACTTGAGGGGGGGGGGAATGAAGTAGACTTCTTTCTGCAGCACCCAACAACCATTTGCCCAGGGCACGTTTAAATAACTTTGCTGTACCAGTTTCTCACTTCCAACCAGGAGTGCAAGGGGGGGGGGAGGGGCTGCCAACCAGAGGCATGAAACTAACCCGCTTCAGCTCTTTCAGGACCTGCTCATCCGCACCTTCCTCTGCAAAGACATCCCGAACACCTTCAATCACGTCATCAATAACCGATTTATAGAATTTAGGCTGTGCGACAGATTGATAGAGGGGAAAAAAGGAGTTAAGAGCCGAGTGGCGACTATGCTACGATTCTATGGGAGCAGAGAGAGTCCTAGTGCAGAAGTGGGTTTCCAGAGAATTGCAGCGTTGTCTCCTCAGTAGGGCTTGCATGATAGCGTGTGCCCAATCTAGCTTCCCTTTGCGCTTCCTACTAGTGTAGCTCCCAAGAGTCCCAGTCAGTAGGGTCTGGGATGCAGCACAGGGGCTACTGTGGGAGGGGGAGATCCCTGAAAGCCACACAGAGGAAACAGCCATGAGCCCAACTCTGCCCACAGAAACCTCCTCCACATGGTGCTTGTGGGGGGGGGTCCCCTCAGTCAGCAACCCCGCTCAGTGCCACATCCCACACAGTTCCTGAAGGGCCCCAATACCCTCAAGAGTGGTTTCGGCAAACTGTCCAGGGGGGAGGGGCTAGAGAAAAACCACTTCTGTTACACAGGCACTATTGAAGACACAACCCCAAGTTTCTAGCCTTAAGGCTGCAAAACTCTACTTAACAGTATGCAGGCAACGACAGCCAAGGCCTCAGAAGCTAGCAGGTGCCAGAACATGATTTTGCATTGTTGGGGTCACTTCCTTCCCCTTCTTGCATTTCCGTTGTGTTGCTCTCTAGTTCAGTGGTACTCAAAGTGGTGGGTCACGACCCACCATCGAGTCCACAAACTGTCCCCTGCCCCCTTAAGGGGCGGGGACAGCATGGTGACGATCGCAGCCACTTCTGCCAAAAAAGTGCCAGAGTTCATTTTGTCAGGGTGCATGACTTGAATTTAAATTAAGGTTGCCCTGATATGTGCTCAATTCTGGCTGTCAAATCTGTCCAGAGAGGAAGGTTTTACACTTCTTTTGGAAAAGTACTTACGCTTCGACAGATCTGCGGGGGTGTGTGTGTGTGTGTTACAATTATGGGTAGCCACCAAGAACACCTCACTACACATTCATGTTGTTTGAACTTGCCACACAGATGCGAAGGTCAACCCTCAGTCAATCTTAACAACTGCAACAGTACAAAAGGCAAGACGTTCAGGCCCAAGCTATTAAGGACATTAGAGATGAAATCCTATAATTGTATTATACTTTGTAATTGTGTTCAGAGAGAGCCAGTGTACATGCTAGAGTGCAAGTGTTATGCACTCACTGCAGACCAATCCAATAAAGAGGTAAGCCAGCCACTAATGACAGTTTTAGCGTTCCATATATGTCCAGCTCACATCCGGCTGCAACAACTGTAGCACCTTCTAAAAAGTTAAAATGATAGTGGGCGCAATCCAAACCTACTTAGACCGCTGTTGTAACCAGCAGCCCAGCGAAAACGGGAGGCCCCAGAACGGAAAGAGGATTCAAACCGCCTCCAAAAGGGGAATTCAAAGGGGATTTGAATCCCCTTTCCGTTCTGGGGCCTCCCGTTTTCGCTGGGCCGCTGGTTACAACAGCAGCCTAAGTAGGTTTGGATTGCACCCTAATTCTTCTAAAAGGACGCACAAAACAGAAATGCATCAGTCATT
Organism: Plestiodon gilberti rubricaudatus; assembly: GCA_026170595.1. Lineage (NCBI taxonomy): Eukaryota > Metazoa > Chordata > Lepidosauria > Squamata > Scincidae > Plestiodon > Plestiodon gilberti. The sequence continues at coordinate 13,509,702 of JANXHW010000001.1, forward strand.
TCCTTAAAGTTACAATTTCCTTTTGCAAGAGTTTACCCCCACATTCCTCCTACCCACACCCACAAGTTCTGTTTTTGTGTTTAATATACTCACAAATGTAGCTGTAAAAGGAAATTAGCTTGAAATGTGTTTGTTAAAACAGAAAGGTTAGTATAGGGTACAGAATGGAGAGCTATGCATTAATTTCACATGCTACCACATCTTCGAGGAAATAAAGAAGGAAACTCTCTTTTCAATCATTAGTGCGATGTAGTTTTTAATACGTGTTTAAAATACAAGGCACACACAGAAACACTTTTTTTTTGGTTTTACATTAAGAGTGCTTTGTCCAAACTAGGTCAAATTTACTCCAAGAGGATCCTAAATTACTTTCAACAAGGCATAGTGCGATGTTTTTAGAATTTGCCCACAAATCATTGCTTATTGTAACAGAAGTTTTCAAACTAAGCTCCAGATTGGAATTTGAAGGAAAAACCCCATTTCCAATTTTGGTTCACATTAACTAAAAGGCAAAAGCAGCCCCTAATTTTTCTTTTCTTTTTTTAAAGGCAGGCACAGTTTGAAGAGAGATGGTCTCTTGAAAGAATGCATCACTTAAATTTCAGGGACAGGGCCAGAATGGGCTCACCCCTCTTACAAACTGTTTTAGAAGGCTCCAGAAGGGCACCATATGGCAAAAATTGAGGGGGCAGTGGGAGGGGGTCTTGTGGATTTTATTAGGGGTCATCCTATCTTTCACCTCATAATTCAGGCACTAGACTAAGCCATGATGATTGTTTTTTAAACAGCAACAAGGTGTCAGAGTTATTATTATTAACAGTATTTATATACCGCTTTTCAACAAAAAAAGTTCACAAAGCGGTTTACAGACAAAATCAAATGATTAAATGGCTAGATTAAATGTTCTAGATTCACAGGGTGAAATAATGCCAAATCTTGCCGACTGGTGTCACAGATGATGTCAACAGGAAAAGGAATGTTTGGCCAGCACCCTCCAAAACAAGAGCAGCTATTTTCTTCAAAGGGATTCGAGAGGTCCCTTTCACTCCAAAAGCATGACATTTAGATATTACCAAGCCCATACTGCATGATGTGAAGTGTGTGCATGGATCTCTCTCTCTCTTCCCCCCCCCCCATGCACCATTCCATGCCACATAATCACAGGGGGGGGGGGGCAGAACATCCAAACTGCTCCTAACCACACAGTCTAAATGCCAGTTTAGCATTTAAATCATGGGGGGGGGGAGCACAGGCCAGACATCCCATTCTCCCAATTCTGTAGCAGTGAAACAACACTTGATGGGAGGAGACACACACACACACACACACACACACGCTCCTCCCCATGCAACAGAGGATCCCGTTGAACATATCATTTGAATTGACCCATTATAAACACTAAGGATCAAAATACACTTCACGTGTAAAGTGTAACATGCCTTGGTGCTTTCCTTTTTGTTTTTCAAAATAGTATGGTAAGGGGGGGGGGGTGAAACAGGGCAGAACCACAGGCAGGGAGAGGAATTTAGCACTAGGCCCTATCCTACTCCCAGCTGCACATACCCCTGCCTGCTGCACTATCTTAGCTAGGAAAAATGCTTCGAATGGCTTTCAGTGGACGCACTTTCCCCTAACTAAAATAGTATGCAGGGTTTTTTGACCCTAAGGTTGCAATCCTGTGCACACTTACCTGGGAGTAAGTCCCACTGAACTCAGTTGGACTTATTTCTCAGTAAACAAGCTTAAGGTTACACCATCAATTCATTTCTCTGTATGAAATCTTGCCAAACAGTGTCACAGCTGATCTCAACTGGGAAGGCATGCTGGGGGGGGGGGCAGCCTCCAAAGGAAGAGCAGCTATTTTCTTCAAAGCTTGTTTCTTAATTAAGCCAAAGACCCTGAAAACTTGTTCCATCCATCTGCATCACACTGTGAAGCAACACCTCATTGCATTGTTCTTCCTCTTTGTCTATCTGCTGCACCTGCACATCAAGCCATATCTGTTCCTGCTCCTTCAGGGAAAACCCCACAGAAGGGGCTGATGCACATTCCACGCTGCTGGAGGGGGGGGGAATGCCTGCAGCATCTGCCCAGGTGACCAGATACAATGGAGGACGAAGTGCCTATATACCTTTAACCATTGCATAGAAGAGGGGATTTTGGCAGGTGCAGCTTTTTGCACCCTTTCCATGATGAGCTGCACATGCCAAAATTCCCCTCTTCTATACAATGATTAAAGGAAGAATAGATGCTTTCGAACTGTGGTGCTGGAGAAGACTCCTGAGAGTCCCTTGGACTGCTAGGAGATCAAATCAGTCAATCCTAAATGAAATCAACCCTGACTGTTCCCTGGAAGGACAGGTACTAAGGCTGAAACTCAAATATTTTGGCCACCTAATGCGAAGAGAGGACTCTCTGGAGAAGACTCTGATGCTGGGAAAGATTGAAGGCAAAAGGAGAAGGGGAAGGCAGAGGATGAGATGGTTAGACAGCATCACCGATGCAACGAACATGAAAATGAGCAAACTCAGGAAGATAGTGGAGGACAGGAAGGCCTGGCGGGATATGGTTCATGGGATCACGAAGGGTCGGACACGACTTAACGACTGAACAACAATAGGCACTTTGTCCTCCATTGATACACCTCCATTGTATCTGGTCACCCTGTATCTGCCACTCCAACCTCTAGGTGCCTTTGTTGTTGTTCAGTCGTGTCTGACCCTTCGTGCCTTATGTACCCCTAAGCAGCGGCTGCAGAAGGAGAGTCCCTGAGGACAGACGAATCTTTGAAAGGAGGAGCAGAGGACAGCCAACTCACTGGGCAAGACACATGTCCCCAAAGTACAGAAAACCATTTCCATAAGAGCCCTGCGGTCAGACCGAGGATCCAGCCAGCCCAGCACCCTGTTTCCCCACAGCACCCAACCAGGGCCCCCCCTGGGAAACCCACACTCAAGTCACAGAGGCAACAGGTCTCGCCCACATCAAGTGGTTTCAGTGGCGCACTCACTGCACTGAACGGGGGGGGGGGGCTCCCTGTAGTCCTTATAGTGGTCGGCCAATGACAGACTACTTCTCCTCCTCCCCCCGAAATTGACTCTACTCCCCTTGCAAAGCCATCTAAAACTATCCCCACCACATCTTCTGGCAGCGAACTCCACGGACCAGCAAGCACACACACAGCATAACACCATGGCTATACATCATATGCACGCATATAGCATCACCTGCCTGCTCCTTAATCCTAACCATAAAATCAGCTAAGATTGAACCAGGTGTTCCTAAACAGATTAAATCAATGGGGCGATTCTTTAGGAGTCACTGAGTCCCGTTCCCCCTTTGGCGAGCAATCTCGCGGAGCCCGGCGAATCCTGTCTGTCTTGCCCGTCTCCCTCACCACTGGGTTGCCATGAGCCATCGCTACTGGCTCTCCCTGCTACTGCTGGCGGTGGCGGCGGCAACTTCCCCGCTAGCGCCATCGAGCGCTTTTAACGCCCGTCCTCGCGCGCCTCCTGGCGGTTCCCGAGGCAACTGCCAAACATCCAGCCCGTTTCTCCGGCTTCCAGGGTTTCGGCGCGTCTCTCCTTTGCCAAAGGGCTATTGATCCTGCGCGGAGGAGGAATAGCCACGAAATTTGCCCTGCCAAGTGCCATAGCTTCGGGGGAGGGGGGCGGTGGCGGAGTGGAGTAGAGTAGCTTACTCAGCCCCCGGGTCTGAAGGAGTTATGAAGCGTGTGTCACTGAACATGTACAGAGTGAGGAGGTTTCCAATCCACCCCCGCCGCATTCCCCATCTTCTGGGACATTACAGGCTGCTTTAAACCTTGACAACGAACTTGTGCCTTAAAATTAAACCTCGGCAAACTGCACATTCAATGGGGAACGAGGGGCGTCATCTTCCAGCAGATAAATCCTGGCCGTGGATCGACTTTAACCACGACAAAAAACTTGCACGTTACGTTCCTTCTGGAGGTCTCATCATGGACACTTATGTACAATGGAATGCAACGTGCAGTTGGAGCCTGAGCGTGTTTACTCGGGAGGAAGCCCCATTGAGATTCCCAAGTAAAAGCACAATCCTATGCCCTGTTTGCTCGGGAGTAAATTAAATCCACCGGGACTTGGTCGCAAATTAGGCATTTATTTATTTATTTATTTATCTATTTATTTATTTGCACTATTTTTATCCCGCCGCATGGCATGCGCCTTGAAATTTGATCCTGTTCACTCGACAGGCAGTAGGGCTCACTGAGCGCATGCGCACGCATGGCGGTTTACTGCTCACTAGTAGCAGGTGCGTGAGTTTCACTGTCCCAGGCTGTTGGTTTTACTGGCCACAAGCAGGGAGGGAAAGATTATTGGAACTTGTTTCTCCGACCTCTAGTAAGTTACCAACCAGAACTACCAACTTTTGGACTGGCCCTGCACCTCTGCCTGTCTCAGAACTGAGGCAGGTGAAGCTTGTCCCGGTCCTTTGAGCTCCATCAGGTCAGGAAAAGCCTGGCTACCTGCTGCTCAGGTTTTGCACGTCAGGTTAACGTTAAAGGAACTGCAGCAGGATAAAGAGAAAGGCGACAATGCACGTGCCTTGGCTTTGGTAGCGCTGGATTTACAGCAGGGTAAAAAGGGGTTGTGATACTTTAGGGGTGGCCAACCTTTCAGCCTGAATGCTCCTGGCCCTTTAATGGTTGCATAGCATAGGTGAGGGCTGCATTTTAGCAGGTGCAGCTGCTTTAGCAGCACCATCAGCACTTTCAGCTGCCAGGATCCTGTCTTCTACACAACGCTTAAGAACACAGAGGCCCTAATGGTGGAAGGTTGGCTACCCCAAAGGGACTAGGAGCAGAAGGCTGGACCATCAAGGTAAACAGATGCACCAGAGGGCAGGGTGACCTATGGCACCCCCTTGTTGTGTTGAAGAGAGAAGCTTTGCTGGTGTTGCTTTTTCTAAATCTAAGAACAAACGACACACCCTGCTGGATCGACCAGATGCCAAACTTTTGGCACCATAATAGATAAGTTGGACACAGCTTGACAAGCTTGCACTGCACACAGATATTTAACTTAAGCCAGTGTGCAGTTGGCTTGAAAGGTTAGACAGCAACCAGATCAGGTCCCCAGGGGTTGAGATTGTGGGGAGGGGCTCCCATGAACCTGGTCTAGATTGGGGTCCGGGTCCCCACTGTTGTCGCCATTTGCCAAGGGGAGAAATGCCTCTCTCACCATCACCAAGTACTGTGGGGAGAGAAGAGAGAGTGAGAGCTGAGGTGGCAGGGGGCATGGTGAGGTGGCGCAAGGGAGCTGCAGAGGGGTTAGGAGGAGACTACAAAATTGCATGGGGGGAGCAGATGAGCTTGTGAGGCTGGGGGGGGCAGATTTGGATTGGGACCACCGCAGGAAGGTATCTCCTGCTATGGTTCCAATCCATGGGGGCCCCATCCGAGCTCTGGAAGATTTAAAAAACAAGCATGTGCTTACAGTCACATGTCGTTTGACCCGAGAACCTGTTCCTTCCACGGCATTTTTAACTGGGGAGCAGGGCAAGTAGGTCAAGGCAGAAAAATGTTCTTCTGCCTGAGGGTCAGCTCTCGGTTCTCTTTTCTTTCATCCCAGGCCTTTGTGAGGCGAAAGCTGGCCAAGAAGCTGTGTTCTCATTTGTCAGGGATGCGCACGTCGCTGCCTGTGAAGATAGCGCCATCCGTGATGAAGTCTCCCTAGCTAGCCAGTGCATGGAAGCTTCTTTGAGACTGTAGATGACCTTCCCAAGCTTGACCGGTCTCTCACCACAGGCATTGCAGTCCTGTGCGCATTCACTGATGTGAGTCGGTCCCACTGAGCTCTGTGGAACTCGCCTGCGCCCCCCGGGCTGTGTAAAAAAAAAAGCAAAAGTCCATTGGGTGGTTTGCAAACTTCCCCACGCATACAACGTCTACCTGCAATATGCAGCTGGTAGCAAGAAATATTTTTGCACTGAGCTCCTGCACCATCAGCATTCATTAGCAGGAAGCAATCATGTTTGAAAGAGGTGGTCATCTCTTCCCTTGGCACACCATGCTAGCATTTCTTCTGTTACACAAAGGTTTTGTGGATCTGGCTCAGCTTGCAGCTGTCGGCGCAATGGTGCCATCTGCCTGCTATAACGGGCAAATGCTCATTGGTTGTGCAAAACATCAGCATGTGTTCTAGTGTTGATTTAAGCTGAGTTACGCATCCCTTTAAAAAGAAGGGATTTTAATGAAAACCCTGACAGTCCTGTAATTATATAGCCAGGCTAACACCTCCACGAACACAAGGCAGCAGCGACATCCATAATAATATTGCAAACTGAAACATCCCAGATGAGACAAAGAGCAAAGGCAATTTTCTCCTAAAGCAGTTCTGCATTGCAACCAAATATGCTTAATGACACTGTCAACACAGCAAATTTGATGGCACTCGCTTATTCAGCTGTGTGTACTTTCCATCTCTACAAGGGACTTCTGCATGTAGAGCTATTGAAACCCAATTTAGAAGCTTGGGGATCATTAGAACGCTCTCTCTGGGAGCCATCTGGAAAAGCACACAGCGCCACAAGGATACATTTCCTTGCAAATGAGTGTTTTATGCGCTATGAAAATGTAATGCAATTGCAAGGACCAGCACCCTGTGGGACTTTACACGGCCTGAAATGCTGCAAATTATGCCTGGCGGAAATCTCACCAAGGAAATGGTTGACCTGCTGTTATAGGGTCTCCTGCGGTCATTGAGAAGGTTCTCAAGCAAGTCGTGGCAACCCAGCTCCATCCACATACAGTTGCTCTGAATGAGAGCAATGATCTGGATCCTTCTCTGTGCAGCTTCCAACTTGGTTTGGGGATAGTAAGGTAAAGGTGACCCCTGACAATTAAGTCCAGTCGTGTCCGACTCTAGGGTGTGGTGCTCATCCCTATTTCAAAGCCGAAAAGCCAGCGTTGTCCGAAGACGCCTCCGTGGTCATGTGGCCGGCATGACTCTTCTTGCCGCAGCACGTAGCATGCAGCTGGAACACAGAGCGCTGTTTACCTTCCCGCAAGCGGTACCTATTTATCTACTCACATTAATATGCTTTGGAACTGCTAGGTTGGCAGGAGCTGGCCATGTAACGAGAGCTCACCCCGTCGCGGATTCGAACTGCCGACCTTTTGATCGACAACTCATGGTTCAGCGGTTTAACCCACTCATCGGGTGGATGACATACACTGGGAGAGGGGAAGAGGTCCTGTTGGCCTTCTGAACCAGTCAGTGGCTTTCAATGGTGGTTATGGTGTTTCTCTGGGTCACCCAGGGGACTGAGGGGCACAGTTGTGTGGCGATTGCTGTCATTCGAATGTAGATTTCTGGCGGTGGCCGCAGCAGCAGGAGGTGGTTCTAATCTATCCCATGGGCCTCTGGCGCTCTGCAGGGTTCCATGTTGTCTCCATGCTGTTAAACATCTTCATGAAGCTGCTGGGGAAGTTATCCAGAGACTCAGGGTGTGGTGCCATCTGCAGATGATGCCCAACTTTGTCGTTCTTTTCCATCTGAACACAGGGAGGCAGTGACAGTCCTGGTGCTTGAGGTCAGTGAAGACTGGACGCTGGCAGACAAACGGAAGCTTACAATCCAGACAAGACCGAGGTGCTATTGGCTGATGAGAAAGCTGATCTAGAGTTAGAGGCACCGTCTGTTTTTGAGGGACCAATGCTCCCCTTTAAGCCTCCGCCGGTTCAGAGTCTGGGGGGCATTCCTGGCTCTGGCACCCTTCCTGGATGGTCAGGTGACAGTGATGGCCAGGAGTGTATTTTCCAACTTAGGTTGCTACACCAGTTCCACCCTTTTCTGTAGAGGTCCAATCTGGCCACTGTCAGGCACACCCTGCAAAAACATCAGAGCTGTAACATGCTGTACCTGGGGCTGCCTTTGAAAAATCTCTGGGAACATCACTGGTCCAAAATGTTATGTACTCCCCATTTAAGAAGCAAACCCAGAAGGCCTCAGGCTGAGACGGTCATGCGAGAGAATTGAGGAAACGGTTTTAGACATTGTGAGTAGTTGGGCCTACTTCCCTGTAGGAGACTGAACAATCCTAGGCTCAGACGGACTAGAAATTAGGCAGCCTGGAGGTTTTGTGCTTGGTGGTGGTTTCTTTTTCACCACCCTAAATCTTGTACATTGGGCTATTCCAGTGAATTTTTAGCAATAAATAGTTGAGTTATAGGAGAGGTCTGCCGTGTCCTGCTCTGCTCATGTATCCAGTATTGTTTGAGCTCAGCTGCAAGAGTTCGAGCTAATACAAAGCATATTACTCCATCCTTTTGAGGGGGGGGGGATAGCAGCTTAGTGGTAGGGTACCTGCTTTGTGTGCAGAAAGCCCCCCCCCCCGTTTCAGTTTCTGCCATTTCCCAGTAGGGTGGGAAAAAGACCCTCCTCTGAAACCCTGGAGAGCTGCTGCCTGTCAACATTAGATCATCCTTCTGGATGAACAATGAACTGACTCAGTATTAGAACAGCTCCGACTCACTGGCTTATGCCAACTCATTTCAAGCAATTTTGAAACTGTCCTTTACTTAAACTGTGAGGCTGAGCTTAAAGACAGGGAAAAGGGGTATTTGCAATGTATAAAGTTGCTCACTTTTAATTATTTATATTAATGATGATTTATATATTCAATGCTGGAGGGGCAGTTAGCGTCAGTTTTACTCTTAAGAGCTACGATCCATTTCTTGAAAAAAATCTGTTCTCAGTAGGTGACTGGTGCCCTCTTCTGTTTTGAGCAAGTACGTATTGCTAGAGAAACACCATCTATAAACATTAGCTTGCAGTCCGACCCTGCAGACAGCTTGGCTTATGTGTTTCTAGGACCGATCTGCATTTTTGTCAGAACACACCATGTGGAAACCCTAGATACTGCTTCTGTGCTGTAGAGTGGCAGTAAGGGTACCATTTGCAAGGGGGAAAGTAGCCAGGAAGGTGGTTTGTCTTCCCTACCCGCCACTTTTCCCCTTCAGCTTCTGCACCCATCACCAGCCAGGCTTCCCAGATTTGTGTTTTCTGCACCATGCAAGTAGAGAAAGGGTAAATCCTGAACACTCCAATCTCCTTGCAAAATGATATCCCACCTGCTATCAAATGTTTTTTCAACACTTTATTTTCATTTTATGAGGGAAAAAACCCAAACAAATGTGTGAGTGAATACCTGTGCAATTTCCCTTTGCAGTGGAAAAGTAGCAGCATTCCCAAAACATTTACTGCCCAACGGGTAGATCAGCTCCAAAAGTTATCAGCAGTGCTGCATGTAGTCCACCAACTGATGCTGTATTGATATTTATTCATTGCTTTTTCCTTGGCAGATGTCTGGTAGGAGTGAGGCCTCCTCAGTGATGGCATAAACTGTGCATGCACTCCTCCAGGAGACCAGCCAGGTCCAGACACTGTGTATCTTCTGATACCAAGCCAAAGCCTGCCTTTTGAAGAAGGCTTTAGGACTATGTTGATCTAGCTTAAGTAAACATTGGCCTCCGATTTCCTGCATGCTCTTCTTATCATTCAGCCTGAAAAGTGTTCATTTCACTTGTTGCTTTGCCATGGTATTATCGGTCTTTTTGTGGTGTAACCTGAAGTTTTATTGTTCTAAAACAGAGGTGGTCGTTCTAAAAGGAGAGTCATGCTGGCCACATGACCACGGAAGCGTCTTCAGACAGCATTGGCTCTTTGGCCTCGAAACAGGGATGCACCCTAGAGTCACACATGATTGGACTTAAATGTCAAGGGATACCTTTATCTACTTTGTAAAACATTGCATATTTTTAATGATGAATTGGTGCTATTTCTTGAATGTAGGATCACTTTTTAAATAAATAAAGGCAGGTTATGAAAAGCAATTAAATTTAAGCTAGCACAACACCAAACATATAAAATGGCAGGGGAAAAACAATACTGAAAACAACCCTCAGGAAAATAGATGTTTTCATTCAATCTGCCTTCTAACTTGGCAGAAAGTCACCTATAGTCCTGAACCTTGCAGTGAAATCCAGCATTTAGATCCCCTTCAGTTGACCAAGCCACCTGGGAAAGGTGTAGCTTGGTTGTCTGTACCATCCTGCCAAGATACAAAAGAGGATTTTACTACACCTCAGTGCAGATGTATGTGGCAAATTAGCACTCAGAAATCTAGGGAGGAGAAAGAGTGGTAACTGTGTGGGCATAATGCTACAGCTGGAGTGGCCACCCCTCCATGTGATTCTGGAGGATACCATCTGGAACGCTTTTAAATGGTCACACCATCTGGCCCCGGTCATCTCACTCTATGTTGAGGTATATGCTGAAGGACCAAGCAATAGTACAGACACTGATAACCTAACCCCAAAATGATTCTATGCTGTAGCACCAGCTGTACTGCAACACTGCTCTGCCACTTAGTTGATGTCTGGTAGTACCGTAGCCCCTCACCATCCCCAAAGATGGATGGGTATGAAAATCTAAAAGAACCCAGACAGGGACAAATTGGCCTTGCACAAATCCTATGAGGTAGAGCCCTTTGTTTGATGGGGGAAGGGGCAGGCAGGCAGGAAGGAAACGGAGAGCTCAACACATTCCCCCTCCCTGCACCATATTTACACATGTTCAGTGGTGGGAATATCGGTGGAAGGAGTGGGGAGGGCTTTCTTCCTCTCCTTTCCCCTTTGCCCTCCACAGCAGACCTGGGGATTGTACAGCCCTGGGGCCACATCCAGACCTTTGGCTGTCCCTGATCAGCCCACGTGAGGATTAAAGGAAGAATTAAGGTTAAAATACCCCCCCAGCTATTCTCTTATTCATTAGTTGCTCTGACTTCCTTGCAGATGCTATAATAAGCAGCAGCATGCTTGTTATAGCAGACACTGAGTGCTGAGGCTCCTTCTGGTTCTTCAGCTGAGCCTCTCTATCACTCGGCATCTGTGCTATAAGCAGCATGCTGCTGCTTATAGCATCTGTTGCAAGGAAGACACGGAGCAGCTAATGAAAGTAAGAGAATGGCCGGGGTGGTGGTGCAGGGGCATCAGTTTCTCATGTGGCCCCTTAGGAAAATTGCCTACCCCTGCTCCACAGTATGTCATAAGAGGAAAGCAGCAGCTTCTTTCCTCTCCTGGTGTGCTGATGAGGGCAATGAGAGAAGGACATGGTGGCCCTTGGGACTTGGAATCGAATGCAGTAAGCTGGGGAGGGCCCTTGGGGGGCAGAAGCTAACCCCCCCTTGTTGTTTGCACCTTTGAATGAAATGAGGAACTAGGAACTAACTTCATCCTCATCTGCAATTCAGCCCCTGCATTTGGGTTTCCAGGCACTGGTTTTCCTACCATCTGAGTTTATCAAAATCTCCTTGCGATGTTATTTGTTGATTGCAGAACTCTTACTGCCTGTTGATTGACAAAGCTGGCACAACAAACGCCTGCCATTGACATCTGCAATTGCATGATTGCATGCTTTCATTCAGTTCCATATAAAGACTATAATCTTTTTTGTTCCGGTTTAGTGTCACGGTGTATACTGCATGATACTGGCAGGCTTCAATACATAAACTCAGGATTACAAGAAGAAAGACTAAAGAGGAGTAGATGGAATGAAATACAAGTAAACTAACATGCTTCCATCTGGAGAGTTGTGTCAATACAGTACTAGGCGAGCTGAACTGGTCTGCACCACACCTGCAAGCCACAAGAGGGCAGCTCTCAATTCAAATGAGGATCAGCACTTCCTGTGGGTGAACTGTAATCAGTATGTGGAAGTGAGGGAGTAAATCCCCAAGCTACTAGCTGCCTGTCTGGAAGTACTGATCATGTCAGGGAAAGGAGCCTGGGAGAAGGCCAGCTGACCAAGGGGAGTAATGCCTAGTGGTTAGCTCCCCACTTCCCCTTACTGGAACAAATGAATGGGGGAGAACCTGGATTGTTTCTCATTGCCCCCCCCCCAGGCTCCAGAGACCAGGCAGAGGGGAGCTTTCAGGGGGAACCCTCCCAGGAGAGCACTAAACCCCAGGAGTTCTTATTGAACATCAAACCCAACAGTAGGGTCTGCAGGGCAGAGACACGACAACCCACAGAATGACTCGTGAACATGGACTAGTCACAGACAGAGTCAAAAGGTAACTAGTTTATTAAACATCCAAAAGAAAAGGAATTTGTTTCCGGGTTGGGGGGGGTAGAATGGAAGGGCTAAATAACATTGACCCTGTCTCACATGCACTTATGCAGCTTGGAGATTCTCTTGTTCTCTTCCTGCAACCAGGAGGGTAAGAGAGCTTCACCCCTGTAACTGCAACGTCAACCCTGCAACTGCAGGAACAAAGCAGACATCACCTCTCAAGTCGATCTCCCTCTTATCTGGTACCTAAGCTTTGGAGTTCGGCCACTCTGATTGGTTCTTCCCACAGCAGGAAACCCCTAGCCCAGACCCACATACCCAACCCCCATGTCATGCACAGGTGCATGTAAAACCCAGCAGGGTGCCAGAGGATCCTTCCTGGCCCATTATTCTACAGGGATCAGCCACATTGGCTCTGCCCATTATACTTTCCAGATTAAGTCCTGAGAGGTGTTAGAGCATGTGCAGGTTACAGACGTAATCATGGCAGAGTTGCATACTCACCGTCTAGTTATGATAGCTCTCAGTTAGCAAAGACAGGGCCTTTAGCAGAAGGGGGAAAGGGTTCCTGTTCACCACACCTCCTTTAAATATGTTAGAATCAATGCAACTTACTTCCAGGTAAGCATTTGTAGGAACAGCATATAATATGATCCACACCAGCTTGGTTCCCACCCACCCCTTTTAGGCTAAAACCTATCACATTCTCACATGCTTCTTCATACTGCTCACCTTATGAACCTTTCTTCCTCCTAACTGATATGCTCAGCATGTCAATATCCATTGCTGAATACAGTGACTATAACTAGGCAGACACTGTACAGTACTACAAATCAATTCTTATGCCTAACCATGCCTTAGGCTCATCAAGTCAAAATTCTTAAGGGGAGCGCACTAAAAGCTGTAGAGCATGTTTACATGCTACAGAACTATTTACCATCCAGCTACTGGTTAAATTAGTTACTCACATTTCAGAATGACAGTCTGCTTTAAGGATCATAGACCTTCACAAAGATTTAAAAACTCACCTCAAGTATTCAGGCACACTTGATGCCTTGCCAGCTCATGTATCTGCAGCAAAGCAACATGTTTGTATTGCACTTCAGTGCACATAACTTACCACACGAAGATTACCTCCATGTAGGAAAAGGTCATACAAAGTAGTTCTTAATCTAGAAAGAACTCAGGCCAGAGATTTTGAGGAGAGGATTCTAGATGAAGTGCTCCCTAATGGGTTATGGTCACACTTGTACAATTTACACAAAAGGAAATCTAATCAACATGAAAAGATAGGGCACCTTTTTTACCTATATGAACTGAGTTCTTATACAAGAAAGAAAGACACCTAATTATCTTTTACCAACAATCTAAATTAACAGCTGGATCTTCAGAATGCAGAAATTGAGTTAAGATCCTAATTAAGTTGAGTTAAGATCTTCAAATTATGGAGTGTTTTGGCCCAAACTACACATGCCAGGCCCAGGCTCATATCTCAACTGCACACATTTGGATTTTAATCCACTTAAGGTATAACCACTTAGAAAGGATTGTGTCTTCCATACCAAAGTATCTTGTTAAAACAGATGGGATTTGTGCTTTAAGAAGAGTTTGAAGACGACAGCCTAAACATGAAAGAAAAATGAACTTTGAACACCAATATGCTAAAGCATGAATCAACATTTTTCTCCATTTCTTGTTCCCCCACACCCACCCAAAGACAAAGATTTTTTTTTCCTGGGAAACAGTACATGGCAGGGTTATCATCACCAAAAGGTTCTTTTGACATTTCAAGATAATTTGCTAGAGAAATGAGATTAGAGAAGCTGAGGTTTCTTCAAAATTGGAAAAATGCTATATAGAGAATTTAGATTGTGCTCAATATCCACTGCCATTTGCACTGAACTGGAATATAAAATATATTTTCCCATATTAATAAACTCCATTTATCCTAAAGCAACTTTCCCTTTGGAGAAAATTAACTGACGTGTTAAGGTCCATATTTAATATGTGTAAAAATGCAAAATATTAAAGCGAGATGGTGTGCTATTATAACTTTATTCCAAAAAGACGTACATACAACAGAAACATATAAAGCAGAAAGTCATCCAACACAGAGACAGACACTTCCCTGGCCTTCAGAATATACAACACAGGCCCTAAAGAAACAAATAAAAGAGAAGTGCCTTATCCTAATCTGACCAATGGAGTCTAAAGAGCAGTACTGGAAAGCTAAAACTGATGCTGATTGTCAAAAGCACTTACATCTACATTTCCCCTTGGGAGTTAGTAGGTTTACTACAACCTTGTAAGCAAACTGGCAACAAAGGGGAACACCACACCTGCCACATTCATCAGGGCTCTGGCTCTTACAGCTTCTCTCACTACTAAATTCAGGGCAGGGTTTTGTTCCAGATTTAACATCTGTTCTGGTTGGAGATCCAAAATGGCTTACAGTAGGCAATTTGTTAAGAGAAATCTGTTTCGTCCAAGACACTGAAAAAGGAAAAAATACCCCAAACTTTCCTTCATCTATTCAGAGCAAGACATTTTCTACCCATAACTCTGCTTTTTTGCAAAACCTCAGGTACACAGCCCTTTCAACAAGCAAAAGGGAAAAACTTCATCTAGAGGCTCAAAGTGGACGAAAGGGCAGCACTTTGGGGCTATTTGGTTGGTTCTATCTAACATGACATGTCTTTCGCTTTGGAGGCTAGTGTGTGGAAAAAGTTAACACAAAAGGGAAAATCAGTCTGGATCTGCAAGCAAAGGGATTTGATTCTGCCAGCTCTTACCAAATGAATTATTCTAAGTGGATTTTTTTTAGACTTTACATTTGTGCATAACATTTTCCACATGAATACCTCTGTGGAGGAAACACATATTGGAACCATCCAAGAGCTACCAGACCATCCAATTTATGAGCAATTAGAAAGGTTATCCACTCACTGTCGAATAATGCACCTTTTCCTTTATTTGGGGCTTGCACCAACACTGGGAAAAAGAATACCTAGGATCATGGAGAAGCTATATAATAGTTACATTAATTTATCCATCTTTAATTTATCCTAGACCATACCAGAATTTTGATGTGGTGTCAGATTCCTTGTGGCCAACTGACTTACAATTGCTATTGCTATTAGCTTTCAAAATGGTGCACAAGACCAACAAACAGCCAATGATGTGAGTAGGAGTAAACTTAGTTCAGTAAGCCAGGCGTTAGGAGGGCAAGCATTCAACTGCATGTACAGTCCTTCAATGTCATGAGCTGAAGGGCGTCTGCTTAAATCTATTGCCTTATTGCATTTTAAGCTCCCTTTCTAGCAACATACTTTTAAGCACATTCCCCACAGTATTAAATACATCAATCCCCACAGTGCAGAAAACTACTCCTCTTTAATTCCAGACCCTTCTACTGCATGTTACAACTCCCAGCCTTGTCTGGATCTTCGCCATCAAGCCTAATCCACTTCTTCTCAATTTCAACCTGCAAAATGAAAGCAAGAAAAGACTTGGAAATGTTTCAATATTACCAAGGCTGCTGATATTACACCCAGTTGAGCCGACACAATCCCCCACCTGCTCCATTATGAAGAACTGAACCAATATGTGGAACCTACAAAGTACACAAACTAATTCTAGAGGAATAGCCCAGTTTGTTCGTAGCACCTTAAGAGATGAACAAAGGTAATGCAACATGTGTTTTAGCAAATAGTTGACTTCACCAAATGCATGCCTTAAGCAGCAAACTTAACCTCCATGCTGGAAAAAGAAAAATGGGGAAATTGGCTAATTTAACACATTTTATACTGCTTCCTCAAGCAGTTCAAATCATCATGAATAAAGGCATTACGCCATATAAACAACATAGTCTTGCCTGGTGTCTGTTACGGTCTTTCAGGTACCTTTCTATTCTTCTAGAAACAACTGCTTTTAGTGCTGTTTTAATCTGATGTGGCTAACCGTACTATATTTTACCTATAATTACTACTTTTAATACATTTTTACATATTAAAATTTAAGTAAATAAGAAGCAACTTCAACTACAGAAAAGGCCCAGCTCAGCTAAAAGCCTGATAGAAGGCTTTACAACCCTTTGAAAATCTACACACACACACACACACACACACACACACACACACACACACACACACACACAGTGGCTGTACTAACCTCTTCATGAAGCAGGTTCCATAATCATGGAGCTATGACTGAGAAAACCTGGCTCCTAGCCATTACGCTGCAAGGATGGAATGGTCAACAAAGACTGTTGGCTTGACCTTGGTTGGCTAGGAGGTTCATGTTGGCTACGACATGACTGGATAAAGGCTAAACGGGACAGGACATTAAACCTCCCAACTGTAAAATGACCTATTTATTTTTACCTTAAATAATAACAGTCACACAGGGTTGAAACAGATCAGGATCATGACATGGAGGTGGGCAAGTTTAGCCTTTTGCTTCCATGCCATTTCCCTCCTGGAAAAATCTGTCTACCCAAGCTAATGCATGTCCTGGAGGTGCAATATGCTGCAGTAGCATCTTCAGCAGGGGAGATTTTCATGAAAAACAGTGGGACGTGAATCTGGCTGCCACGTGACTACTAGTTTAAAGTAGAAAATCACCTAGACAATGATGTGTGTCATATTGAGTTAGACCCCCAGATACTCTCTACCTGGTTAAAAAAAGGAGATCCCCCAATTACCTGGCAGTTGAAACATGCTTTCTGAATCACATGTTTCTGGGGCTGAATGTCACTCTCGATGCCCAATGATTTCACTTCGGTTCCTGAAGCACATGCATCAGGAACAACAAACTGCACCGTGGCAAAGGGATACCAGTCAGAAGGGATTTCCTGATCCGACCCAAGTTCAAGTTTGTAAGACAGGCTATGTGGATGATCTGGACCTTGAGAACAGGAAAAAGGGGAGAATGACACAGGGCAGCTTTACACAAATAATTACAGGACTCTCTTCTATTGCGGGTATAATTTAACTCCAAAACTAAGTGTTAAGAGCTTCAAATATGATCTCTCCAAACTGGGTGAATGGGAAACTAAAGAGCAAATGTAGTTCAAAGTAAATAAGTGTAAAGTGGGGCATAATATCAACCCACCGCTAAGTTCACATATGAACTGAAGGACATTTTCCAAAGTACTCGTGATCCTGGTATCACACCTACACCTTAAACAGGTGGCAGTGTACCCATACCTGGATGGCATACCCGATTCGATCCCACATTTATCGACAGGGCGTACAGGATGTCCATTGAACGATCAAATGCCTCCAACAGCATGGCTTTGTGTGAACTTCAACAAAAAGCTCTCTAGTCCCCAGTCAGAGAACACATCTGGGTGTTGTCACAGATACAGAAGTCTTTCAGTTCAGTCTCTCGGAAGACAGACAGTCTAAGATCATGGCTCCAGTTTCATATTTCAGCCAAGACTCATGTGAACAGACTGGGAGGGACCACATCCCTGTCTCTTCACATTGAGAACAGTGGCGTACCCAGCTCCCTTGCCGCCTGGGGCAGCAAGGATGGGTACCACCACCACCCCAGCCTGGTGACACCCGGAAGCGACGTCAGGCAGGAGGGAGGGACTGGGGCGCCCATGTCTTTGAACTCTTTTCCCCTATTGTGAGGAAGAGAAGCCAGAGATGCTGCCGCCCCCAGCTGCTTAAACAGTCATGGCCTTTGTTGCCCCCCCCTTCAGCAGGGTGGCATGTCACTCTGGAGCAGCTTGCACCACCACCACCACCACCACCCCTTAGTACGCCGCTGAGTCTGGCTCAGTCGGGAGAGCTGCCGTCTTGTAAAGCCCGAAGACCGGTGAACTTGATAAGTTCGAGACACGCAACCGACAAAAAGCTGTGAAAGCCTCCAGGAGGAGAGATAAGAGCTCCCAGCTGCATTGGTCGAGTGTGGGAGGCGCCAGCCAGCAGAATTGTCAGACTGTAAAAAGGATACCACCTGGAAAATAGCCATTCATGAAAGACTGGACATTTATATATTGTAAAAAAAAAAAAAAACCCCACAAACCAAGGGGTGTTAGGACAGCCTGCCCATGTACACCGCCTTGGATTAAAGTCAAAGGAGAAATCTAATGACCAAGAAAGGCAGTATATAAATACTGTATATTATTATGTATATTATATTATTGAAGCCTGTTTTGCTGGGCAGAGAAGCATCTCCACTCCACTAGGGTGGAACACGTTCTGGGTCAAACCAACTCCCAAGCAGTCTGGCTCAGCAGACAAATTCTCAATGAGTCAGAATGGAGCCTGGATCCAGCAGTGTTCCAACAAATCAGTCTGATGGAAATAGACTTGTTTGCATGCCCCTCCAGCCACCTGCTGTCATAGTTCTTCTCCAGAACCAAAACGTCTGTCAGAAGGCACGGATCCTTCACCCAAAGGGATTCTATACTTCTTTCCCCTATTCCAGTTGATTCTTGGAATCCTAAGAAAGATAAGGGAGGAGGGGACAGAGGCGGTCCTGGTAGCTCACTGGCCCAGACGTCTGTGATTTACAGACCTGGTCAAAATGTTGCCGCAGAGTTTGTGTCATCTTCCACACTGGAGAGACCTTTTGTTTCCTAGGGACCACTGCTCCACCCAAATCTGGACATTCATCTCACCATATGGAGATAGAGTATGTCTGATCTAGGTTACCTAGAGTCAGCAATGCCCATCCTGATGTCAGCTCGTACAGCCTTCACAAACAGGGTCTACAATTAAACGTGGCAAGTTTTTGTTAGGTGATGCATGGAGAAGGGAGTGTCTTTTGAGCCGCCATCCATTGAGAGTTCTTCCCATGTGATATGAAAAAGAACTAAGCACCAGTACCAGTGTACTGAGGCAACAGGTCTCGGCCATAGCATCTCTTCCTGGACATCCGTGGGGAAGGAACAGTTGCCCCACCCTCAGTACACATATTCCTCCTGGGGAAGCTTTAATACCCCCCCCAAAAAAAAAAAAATTCATCAGGTTCCCTCCTGGGATCTTAATGTGGTACTGAAGGCTCTTATGTGTGCCCCTTTGAGCCTATAGCCACCTCTCCCCTTAAGGAGCTGACCCTGAAAACATTTTCTTTTGGGATGACATAACTTAAGCCAGATGGGTCTTGGAACTGAATGCACTCTCAGTGAAGAAAGAACTGTGAGTCTTTCATAATGACAGAGTTGTAGAAGACAGACCCTGAATTCATTTCAGTTTTCACAGGTCGGGAGAGATTGGTTTACCTCCTTTCTGCCCCAATCCAACTCATTCCAGGGACAGCAACTGGCACACCTTGGATATTCAAAGGACACCAAATGTCTACTTGGCCAAGATTTGGGAATTCAGAAAGGTTGAGGGCATGTTCATTTCATTTAAATGGTCTAATGTGGGATCCACGGTGTCTTCCTCCACAATTTCCCCAGTGGCTGAGGGATTGTATTATATTGGCCTACGCCTGGGGGAAGCAAGCGCCCTCAGGGATTACGGCACATTCTCTAGAGTCTAAGAGGGGTGCCTACATCCGCTGCTGCCCTACCTTGGGGACTTGGAGGTTGCTACATACCTTTACCAAGCACTGTAGAACAGACACCACCGCCTCAGCCGATGCGGTCTTTAGGAGAACGATGTTATAGCGAGTGGTCCAGGGTGATTTCTACCCTTGGGGATGCACTGCTCATTGCATTTTTTTTTAAAAAAATAAACCAGGAAATTGCCCTACCTACATAATGTCATAGGGTAATTTCCTGTGGCATTCTACAACAACAACAACCAGGAACAAGCCACTTGGAACATTATTAGTGCTTCAAGACCTGATAAAGCTGCTGCCACGGCTGCCGACAGGGACACAGCCAAAAATGGTCAAGAAAAAAACAAACAAACCTTTCCAATACCATAAATTCCAAGTCACCAAATGGCAACCATGCCAGTAGTTAAAGACAAGACTCCTCTATTGCTTTATACTGCTATTGACTAGGGAAGGGGGCAGAAGAAAGAAAACTCTCGTAGTCACTAACAGATTTCATACGCGATGTTTTTCCTCACACAAAGATAATTTCTGTGAATAAAATCCATCACAATAATCCATCAAAAACCCATCAAAATAAATATCAAGTGGCCCCACAAACACAGATTCTGATGTACTCCTGACACCATATCGCTGCAGTGGTGAGAATACCTTTCTCCAGAAGTCTCCAACCCCTTTCACTGCATTCAAAATTAAGTCATCATTCATGCCTTCATAATTTCAATGCTCGACTACAGCCAGGTACACCAACCACATGGAAAGCCCTTGAGCACTATTGGTTCACTATGGATAGAGACCACTATATACAGGCTTTTCATCCATAGTTGCCAAGTGCCCAACTGTCATAGGAGCTCTCATTGTAATAATTTGTAATCATTACAACTGGAGAATGTTTCCGTCTTCTCTGCAAAAACTGCAGGCTTTAAAAGCAACGTTTTTAAAAAAAGGTTTGAAAGTTGACACACATACAAAACACATCCCGCCAAATACAACCTCAAACTGTTTCCCATTCCCAAGTTCAACTAAATTAGGAAAAAGACAATAGCATCAACATCTATGATAAAAAGCTGAAATTCTTCTTTCTACTGCAATGGATACTGATTTAATGAAATATCCTTGGAAAAGAAATTAACTGGCAATCTTCTATTGTCCATATAGATATTCCAGCACCAATGCAGACTGAATACAATAGTGGCTGTAGCTATTCTACCAGTACAGCACTAGAGGATATCCCTTACCCAAGGAAACCTAGCAGGTCAACTACAATAGACTTAGCAGAACCCCAGAATCACAAGGAATGTTTGGCAATAAAGCCAAACAATGTCTGCCAAACAATGTTATATCTGTATAACAATGCTGCTCTCTTTTGGCAGACACATGCTATTTCAGTAACTGAGCTGGAAAACAAGGGAAAGCATCTTTATATTCTGTGCCACCTAAACATATATTCCAAATCCGGCACTCAAAAAGACCTTGAATACTGAAAAACTGTTATCCAAATTCTTATTTTGCATAAATATCTAATTATACTCTAGTAATATTATTCCCTTATAAGGCTCAATGCAGATGTGGGCACAGATTAGAACCACACTCAATGCAACAGGGATTGATTACTCCCAGACCATTTTCTAGGTGATCTTAAAACATGGAACAACGTTGCATGCAGATTTTCATGGCTGTGGGTAACTGACAAGGTTCTTAACTGTATGGGTTCTGCAGCCATGTCAATATAAAAGTAGAGAAATAAAATCCGTTACCGCTTTTGTTGTTTGTTTAGATTTCTTATATTGTGCAGGTGTCACATACACAGAAAAGGTTTTCTTACAATAACAACAACACGGGATCCTACTTCCCAAGCCGACGTTTCACTCCATTCACGGAGCTTTCTCAAGGCAATTTGGCAGTAAAAAACTGCTGGATGAAAAAGAATGTTACGGAGTGGTGACAGTTAAACATCAGTCTGTTGCTCAAAGTTAAAGGGACCCACTACTTTTGTCCTCAGAGTTATTCAACACTTATTACTTGGGTTATTTAAAATTGGCATCCATATCCTATTGGCATATGTCATTTCCTGCTGGCGGTTCAGTAACTTTGAAGATTTCGTCTGGGAAATCATTAGAGCCTCCAAATTTAATCTATGTTTTAATCTGGGTTCATGAAACAAGGCTCGTGCATGCTCAAACATTATCCTGTGTCCTGATTCTTTCGCGTGCAAAGCTACTGCTGATTTTTCTTCTTGCTTTGCATCTGTTGCTCTTTGATGTTCCCGTACCCGGACCCCTATTGGTCTTTTGTGGACCAATGTGGGAAAGTTTATCTGGGACAAACGAAAAGACCAATAGGGGTCCGGGTACGGGAACATCAAAGAGCAACAGATGCAAAGCAAGAAGAAAAATCAGCAGTAGCTTTGCACGCGAAAGAATCAGGACACAGGATAATGTTTGAGCATGCACGAGCCTTGTTTCATGAACCCAGATTAAAACATAGATTAAATTTGGAGGCTCTAATGATTTCCCAGACGAAATCTTCAAAGTTACTGAACCGCCAGCAGGAAATGACATATGCCAATAGGATATGGATGCCAATTTTAAATAACCCAAGTAATAAGTGTTGAATAACTCTGAGGACAAAAGTAGTGGGTCCCTTTAACTTTGAGCAACAGACTGATGTTTAACTGTCACCACTCCGTAACATTCTTTTTCATCCAGCAGTTTTTTACTGCCAAATTGCCTTGAGAAAGCTCCGTGAATGGAGTGAAACGTCGGCTTGGGAAGTAGGATCCCGTGTTGTTGTTATTGTAAGAAAACCTTTTCTGTGTATGTGACACCTGCACAATATAAGAAATCTAAACAAACAACAAAAGCGGTAACGGATTTTATTTCTCTACTTTTATATTGACATGGCTGCAGAACCCATACAGTTAAGAACCTTGTCAGTTACATGGAACAACGTTTGAATTCTCACAGTAGGATTTTTATTTTTTGCAACAAATGGCATACAGGGACTAGCGGTGCAATCCTGAGTAAAGATTCGGCACTGTAAAGCGTGTTTACGGCACGCAGAGGCCGGCAAGCCTCTCTCCACCACGGAAACCTCCTGCAGCCACCAGCAGACAGTAAATCATCCTCCGGCGGGAGTAGGGGCGGGGCGGTGAGGGAAGATGGCGGTTGGCCGAGCTGGCCCAGGTAGGGGTGGAGATGTCATATCCCTGTCCCCCATATTTCTGGCTCAATTGCCGACGGACATCCAAGGAGGCCCATCGGGACCTTCCTGCCTTACACCGGGAGAAGGGGACAATCGTCTCCCCCCCGAATAGACCCCAGGCCGCACTGGTGCGGCCCAAGGAAGAGCATAGGATCCTGTGGCCGGCCCTATGCACCGTCGCAGATTCTTTGCGCAGGATTGCGCTGCCCAACTCATGAGTAAGCATGGATAACAGGGTTGTTCGGATAAGGGAATATGCTCAGAAAACAGCACAGGATTAACACAAAAACCAATTGCATAACCGTCCCCTAGGACAAAAATGCCACACAACTTGCTCATGCATTCCCCCCAAATGAACAGACATGTTTAATTCTATAGCAGAGAGGTGCCAACTCACTATAATGGAAAGAAAAGAGAAAAAGGAAGAAAACAAGACCCTTCTGATATGACCCTGAAGCTCAAACTTAATCTTGTGCCTCATGCATTCCCCCAGGAGAATTTAAAACTGCTTACCCCCCCAAAAAAGAAGTATTTCACTTCAATTATTATTATTATTATTAGCTATTTTCCTGACATTGCATTGAACATCTACTTTTTTCCGTATAACATCAAAAAGCAACATTAAACTTCAATCATAGAAAAAAAACAACATTTTTGCATCATAGAATCTGAAGTCATTAAAAAAACTCAAGAAAAATCAATGAGAAGGCTGCACACAAATACTGTGACTCAGAAGAAAATTATTGGCTTTTGTTGGCCCATCAGCAGGCAGGGCCAAATTCAAAAGCTCTAAAAATTGTTCTTCTCTAGTAAATAAAAAAAAATATGTATCAAGGCCATTTTTTCTCTCAATTCTGGGAGCACCTCACAGACCTCCTCCACAGATTTCCGAGCTATACAGGCCCACAGGTTAAGAACCTCTGCCTTAGAGAATGGAGAGGGACAAGTGGCGGGACACAAAAGGTAACCTTTTCTATGTAGGCAAGCTAGAAACTTCTCATATTTGGAAGACTTGAAACAGAGGAGCGGCTGTGCTCCTCTGCTAAAGAGACACCAACAAATCCTGTGACACATTAATGAACAAGTACAGTACTTGGGAAAGTTCATTCTGCAGTATCACATCTATGAAAACTGACAGAGGTAGTTTGAGGTTTTAGATTTCAGACATAATGACAACATTCATAGCTCTCTTAAAATGCCACAGGGCAGGCTTCTTAAGACTGTATATTCTACTCCAAATTACACACTAAAGTGCTATGTAAATTGCTTTGAGAACTTGTAAAGTGTATCATTCGTAACAGTCTGAATGTATACAGTTAACAGAAAATAAAGGAGTTTCTTCCACTACTATTACGGTACTTTGTCATTGATAACACACAAATGTTTGTGTTTAAAAACCCAAATCCCTGTTTTAAAAGACCCCACCTTAAAGAACATACATGTACCTGTACACTTTCCTCTGTAGGACAAATAGTTTCTGGAGAACTACCTGTACAGTATTTAAATTGGGAAACTGTCATGGAGAAAGAGTTAAACAGCTTTGTGGCCCCAATCCAAATTGACCACAAGGCATAGCTGTTTTGTAAAAACGATTTGAGTATTCTGGGTTTAAAAGCCATGTATACAAAAATACATTTATAGTATTAAAACAAGTTTAAAACTATGTTAACAAACTCTCTTAAAAACAAGCCAAGAAATAAAAGAATATTACAAAAAAGGTTACAGTTTCATTTGCCTTTGCAAACATCATCAGACCACAGCACAATACAGGCTGGAAGATGTTAACACTACTCATTAGCATTTGAAGAGTCAAACTAGTGCTGTTGCTTGGCATTTAAAGAGACAACACATTGATGTGTTCTCTTCTTATAGCATTTAAAGTGACAACACATCTCTATTAAATTCAGGCCATGAAACTTTTACGGCTTATAGTAGCTGTTTTGATCTTTAAGAAAGATGTTGGATCTCCAAGTTCATGTAGTTTGGCTCCAAGGTTGGATAAGAATGTGGGTATTGGGCAGGACGGAGAAAAATAAAATAACCAGGGCTGTTTGGATTCCTCAATTGTATTGCACAAATATAGAATTTAGTATTATGTGCAGAATTCAGTGTTTTTTTTTTAAAAAATGCTGTTAAATCAATGCTGTGTTAAAATTTCAAACTTGAGTTTTCAAGACGCTGAATTCTGTTCCCACTACTGAATTCCACATTCTACCTGCAAAGTTTAAAATGTGCAAGTAACAAATGATAGAGTTTCAGACCCTAGTGAGAGAGTAGCTGAGTGATGCCATGAGGATGTGGGGTTTTTACTGCCATGAAGTTTCCTGGGTGACCTTGGGCCAGTCACTATGTACACCACCTTGAGATCCTTGAAGGAAGGGTGATATAAAAAAATAAAATCAAATAAATAAATGCAAGCAAAGAGATGCAAGCAAAAATACAAGTTTGCTCAAATCACAGAACATACTTCTTTGGCACCAAGGTTTTTCCTAGTTCACAGTGCTGAAAATCAGAGACAAACGTATGGAAAATGACAGGAAGCAAGGGTTGCTGCTTGCTAATTCTCTAAAGCAATTTTGCATACTTCTAAAGATCCAGGTGCACTTGACATCTGGAAATGCAATGTCAAAGATATATGCGTGTCCCAGCTGAAGATGCAAGTCCAGAACAAATTATGGATACTTACTCCTGTCTTTTTCTAAGACAGATGTACAGACGCTACATTTACAAAAGCTCAGGGCAGGAGTTGTCCTTGGATCTCAAATGGAATATAAATGAAAATGAAGGTTTTCAACTTGAGTGTGCCTCTCAAGGAGACCTCAAGCCCTTCTAAAATGAAACACACAGAGCAGGCCTATGGTATCACTTTACTCATGGTATCTGTCAGTTTGTTAGGCTGGTGTGGCATTCACACAAACATTCCTAGAGCATAGGAAAGTATGATCTGCAGCGATATCGGAGGTATGGGTAAAGTATGATCTGTAAAGAAGCATCTTTGCTTTCCTCCCTCTAAACTGCACCCATATAGAGACAGGAACAAATATACACAGTTAAGCAAGAAGATGCTCAAATCAAAAGCCTCAATATCATGGCTACTGATATTAATCACCTTAATCACTTAATCTTAATCTTAATCTTAATCACTTGGCTACTTAATCACTTGGAACCTTAATCACTTGGCTACTGCACCTTCTATTATCATCCCTGAGATGCCATACTGCTAACCCACGGAGAGAAAATGCAAGTTCTTTCCAAACACAGCATGAAATTACATAAACCAAATATTTACTTGAGTTTTTATCTGGAAGTCTGTCGATCTTCCACACAATGGCTCTATAGGCACTTTCATACTTGGCTGTTCCAATTGAAACCTGTATTACAGGATCAGATTCAATCTCGGTTAAAGAGCCAAGACATGTCCTTCTGTTCATTTTTGCTTTCAGGGACTTCTGTCTTTGCAGGTTCGTGGTCCAAAGAGTTTTGATCCACTGTGGAGGAACAGGGAAGTGTATCATAATATTTTCACAGTGTTTCATGGAATGTGAATGCATTGAAGCCAAAACAGAAGAGGACATGTTTACGAAAGCTTGAAGTTCAACATAAGCTCCCTGAACTACCACTAAGGCCTTGACAGAAAATGGAAGATCGGGTCCATTGAACTGTGTCCTGAAACGCATCAGTTCTAGCCTACAACCTTCTGGGGGTGTAAATTTAATTATCCTGGATTGCTCAAACTCTTGGTTTTTTACACACTGATGGAAATGATAGTCAAGAATTTCAATAAATTTCTTCTCAGTCTCCCTCTCAAAGTAATGTTCATCTCTCCTCTGAAGCTCCAAATCATTTAGTGTCAAAAAGCACTCAGAGTTTCCATTCACAAAACTCAAGCAATAAATATGGGTGATGACAGCACTTTCAACTAGTTTCCCTTCTGCTTTAGTGATCCTCCCCCAGAAGTTGTCCACAATCTCCAGGATCATTTCTTGTTCTTCATAGTGTTTCTTGGGCTTTGAAGGAGCAGGAAGCTTCATTAGCTCTTCCTCAACCATCACCAGGAAGTCCGTGAAGTCATTATAATCTGTTGTCCCCAGCTTCAGCATCTGTTCTACCTCTGGCTCATGCACCACTTCAGCTTTGGGGTGATATTTCTTTTTCTCCGTGTAGGACACGTGCTCAATCTTCACTGTATGGATTTTTCCAGAGATGCTGCAGTTCTCTAACTTGGGTTCCGAAAGCTTGCAAAAGGGCTGCAGCTGGAATTCTTTGAAAGGTTTCTCAAGACCTTTCTCATAGTACATTTGTAGGATTCCCCCTGGCAAGACCTTAAGGTATATAGGTCCCCACTGCCTCGAGGACATCATATTCTTCTTTTCAGGGATCCTAAGCATGAAAGGCCAACCATCTTTTCTCCAGTTTCTGAAGAGACTATGTGGAATGAAAGAAGAAATGCCATCTCCTGTATACATGCATGGCATGGCCGTCAGTGTTCGTTCTCTGTCTGAAGTATCCATTTGCAAGTGCTCAAGCCTCTCACAAATATAGCCGAAAGATCCTTGATTGAGGCTTTTCTGATTAGATAATGCTTCCTTTTCTTTGGTATAGCAACAATTCTTTTCAAAATTTACATCAGAGGCAGAGGAAGACATACCAGGTGGATCTTTTGACCAAAATGGACTAGAGAAAGCACAGTCGTTCTGAACATATTGAAAGAAGGTTTGTGAATCTAAGGAATGTTCCAATTTATTTGAGTTGTCTTGTTGAGCTGCATTTGCACCACTGGTTGGCTTAGCGACAGCGGAATTTGAGCAATGCTCAGTCTGAGATGTACTTGTCAGTTTTCTAGAGGATGGCCCAGCTAACGGAAGAAGGTTAATGTTGGATGACAACTCTGGAATAGGATAAAGAAGGTGGATTGGTTTGGAAAAGCAAGGGCTTACAGGATATTCTTTGGTGGGCGTACTGAGTGGAGAATTACTAGGAGGTCCAGGGCTAAAATAACAGTCCATGACAGGAGAAGAGAGAGGAGTACTGTTCGAAGAAGATGACTGGCTCGAATCATGCATCTTAGGCAAAAGGAGTTTAAGCCCATTTGCTTTGCAGGCACTATGACTTCCATCCGCTTTCTGAGGAGACTGGAAGACAGGCTCATCTTCAAAAGTCACCCAGTTTGCTGGATTTGTGGTAAACATCTTGTCTCAGCAAGCCGGAGAACTCAACTGAAGTTTCACTGGCAAATCATCTGTTTAAGAGAAAACAAACAAAGTAAGAAAACACGTTATTTTCTATTCTAGGGGTATATCTGTAACAAGTTTAGGCTTGAAATTGATCTTTCACAACTTCCTCCCTCATCCAAAAAGTACTGGGGGGGGGTCTTATCCACGGATTCACTTATCCGCGGATAGCAGGGAACCCCCCCCCTGCACCCTCCCCCAGGCCCAGTACCTTAATTAAGCGTCCAGTGTTGGCAAGAAGCCGGCGCGTCTCTTCCTTTAAGCAAATGATGAGCTGCCTCCTTAAACAGGAAGCTTCCTGCTTGGGAGCCTCTCTAACATGCAGGCTGCTTGCCTGCACTGTGCAAGGAGCTAGCTTGTCCTTTGTTTAAAAGGAAGAGATGTGTTGGCTTTGCACCAGCGCTGGACACTTAATTAAGTTACTATACGCGGGGTGCTGCGGGGATAGCGTTCCCCCCATCCACAGATTCCAGTATCCGTGGAGGGGGCAGGAACCTGTCCCCCGCAGATACGCCCCCCCGTATAGTCTTAATGGTGTAGACCGACAAATGCATCAGCTTTGTCAACCACATCAGAAGAGCTCCAACAACCCAAAAGAAAAAGGCAGTTTCTGAATCACAAATGTGCTAAGGCTTTTGTGGCTAGAAGAATCCAGAGAGCTAAAAGCATTACTCAGGTTGTTCAGTTACATAGGCAGTTGACACTTGGGGTTAACTGAACAGAGAATATGAGCCTCTTGTACCCTTGCTTCCCAAAGACGGAAGTGAAACGCTGGGAGATTTTTTCAATGCTTTTTAATGGTCTGTGGCTCAACAACCCAAGTAATGCTTTTAACTCTCTAGTTTCTGAATTACCAATTCAAATATTGGGGCATATAAAGCAGGGTTATATAATTTACAAGAAAATGTTGCAGTATATACAACTTCCTTGGATTAAGTTTCATTGAACTCAGTGAGACTTCATAGTGAGTATGCCCCTAGAGAAGATCAATGCTTTTCAAAGTCTCTGCTATGGCAGACCAGCATTTTTCCCCCAACATGCCAGGAACCAACTCTGGAGGGGGGGGGGGAAGAGAGGGACACGTAGCACATCAGCTCCCACCACATCTCTCCCACTGTCTCATAGCCTATCACGGGGCTTGACAAATCCCACAGCAAGCCTTGGGAGACTCCAATTTAAATCTGGAAGCCACACAGGAGCTACACCGTGGACCAGCAGCTGATAGGCTTGCGGGCCAGCATCGGTCTGCAGACCACAAATTGAGAAACACTGCCCTAGCTCACACTGTGAGACTACTGAGGTGGAACTGAAATATTCTGCATCCCTCTTTAGCTTTGTTTTAATATTTCCAAGTTGGTTCTGATGGAGTGTGTATGTTCAATTGTTCTGTCCCACCCTAAACCTATATTCCAAATCCTATACTGAAAAAATGCGACATCAAGAATCAGGAATCCTGCAAAATGTTTATCTAAATTATACTCCAGTCATATTCTGAACTTTTTAAAGAAAAGGCAGATGCAGAAATAGATTAAATCCACACCCAATGCAACAGGATAGGCTATTTCCATACCATTATCTGGGCAGGTGTATAATATGGAGCAAGGATTTGAAAATCTCTCTCTCTCTCTCTCTCTCTGGAAGACTGATCCCTCTCTATTAATCTTCCCTTTACTCTCTTCATTTAACCCTCAGAGGAGTACTGTTTTGGAGCTTTTTTGCTCCCCTCTTTTTGGTGAAAGTTTCAAACCTCTGGTGTCTACTAAATACCCAGGAACTTGAATCATATTTGTGTGGGGGCCCCATTTTGGCTAAAATCCTCTCAGAACAAAGATGGGGACGTTACAAATATAGTAGAGATTGATTGGTAATCAATGATTGGTTGCACACTCAGGCTATGTCCTTCAGCTTCATACATGGCAATTGACAATCAACAATATAAAACTGGGGGCGGGGGGGAAGCGAGTGGTTTTCTACCTTGAATTTCCTGCACTGACTGACATGCTTGTATCACAAACAAATGCCGAACAAATGCCTACTTGGAGCTCGGCATTCAAACACCACCAATCAATCCTCAGCATCTGCACAGTAGCAACTATATGCCAGTCGTCATGTTGAATTCCTGCCATAAAGTGTTCCGGTGAGATTTTGCTATGGGTAGTTCACCATTGCTTTCCCCACCCCTCCCCATTTATCTGGGCTTGCATTGCCTTGATCTTACAGCAGGCTGCAAGGGTGTGCTGAAATCTGCATTTAAATTACTAATATGGCTTAGAGCAGGCTTAGGTAAAGGTAACCCCTGACAATTAAGTCCAGTCGTGTCCGACTCTAGGGTGTGGTGCTCATCCCCATTTCAAAGCCAAAGAGCCAGCAGTGTCCGAAGACGCCTCCATGGTCATGTGGCCGGCATGACTCTCCTTGCCGCAGCGCGTAGCATGCAGCTGGAACACGGAGCACTGTTTACCTTCCCGCAAGCGGTACCTATTATCTACTCATAGCCTTACCATAGTCCCGGAAATGACCGGGACAATCCCTGTTCGGGAGCCCAATCCCGGGCTCCCGGCCGGTCTCCTCATTGTCCCGGCCAGCTGGGACTTTGTTAGGTGCTCTCCGGCCTCGTCGCGTATTTGCGCGAGACTAGGAGCAATCCGAAACAGCCCAAGTTCACTCGGGCTGTTCCGGAGAGCTCCCAGCCTCGTCGCGTATTTGCGCGAGACTGGGAGCTCTCCGAAACAGCCAGAGTTCACTAGCGCAAATACGCGACGAGGCTGGGAGCTCTCTGGAACAGCCCGAGTGAACTCGGGCTGTTTCGGAGAGCTCCTAGTCTCGCGCAAATACGCGACGAGGCCGGAGTGAACTCGGGCCGTTCCGGAGAGCTCCCAGCCTCACACAAATACGCGACGAGGCTGGGAGCTCTCCGGAACAGCCCAAGTGAACTCGGGCTGTTCCGGAGAGCTCTCAGCCTCGAGGGAGGAAATCCCCGCCCCCGGCCACGCCCCCAGTCCCGGCCGTGTACCGGCCAGTATCGCTTCTGTCCCCCCCCCTGCATTGGGGGGGGGGGATCTGGTAAGGCTATCTACTCACATTAACATGCTTTGAAACTGCTAGGTTGGCAGGAGCTGGCCAAGCAATGAGAGCTCACCCCATCGCGGATTCGATGGTTTAAGTTTTCCTCTTCTTTAAGAAATAAATACATTTTAAAATGCATTACCCCACCTGCTGGGCTCTCCAGGGTCTCTGTCAGAGATGTTTCCCAGATCTGCTATGAGAAATCTGTATTCAAAGCCACAGGGGATTGAACTAGGCTCTTCCTACATGCAAAACTGCTACTGCCCTGGAATTAGCACTGTTTTGCAAGTAGCCCCTTTTAAGGCTACAATCCTATAGCTGGGAGTAAGGCCTATTGAACTCACTGGGACTTACTTCTGAGTAGATTGCACAGGATTATGCTGCATATACACAATGACAAAAAAAACCTCAGAGCAACATAGCACTCTCCCAGAATTATTAAAAAAGGGATTGAAAGTTCCTGTGTGTGTGTGTGTGTGTGTGTGTGTGTGTGTGTGTGTGAAGTAAGGACAAAATGCCAGTCTTAACTTGGAATTTCCTGCTAGTTTGATTTACATTCCAAATATTGCTCAAGTTTAACTTCTGGCTACACTTTGCAATCAGACAGTCTATTTTTATCCTCCTCCCTAACCACAACTATTTATACTGAATAATAATACCCTCTTTTCCATCACAAACATACAAAAGCAGAAAAACACTAAGTTTGGAACAATAAAAACCATAGTCAAATATCTCACTGGCTGTAACCCTTAAGTTCATAAGTATTTCAAGATTTATTCACAAAATATTGTTTTCCTTAAAGTTAAAGTTCCTTAAAATTAAGTGATTTTCATTTTAAATCCATAAAATAAAGATCTATAAATAAAAATGTGAAAAATAAATTAAATCCAAAGAAGATCTTAAATTTTTCAGATAAAGAGATTTTATTTTAATACAGAGGAGAAAAACTCACCAATAACTCACCAATAAGTGAAATGCACCTAAAAGCAGAGTTGTGTACATATACTGCAAAAGCACAGAATTTGAAAATGGATACAAAATTTAGTACCACAGAGGCCAAACTAAATGTGGCTTTAGAGATTCAGGAACAGCATCTCCTAAATTTCATTTAAAAGCAATTTGAAAGCAGCCATGGGAACCCCCAATTCAGAACAAGGCCAAGGAAGGGGACTCTTTCTGCCCTTGCTGTTTCTCCTCAGTCCCAAAGGGGAAAACACACCGCACCCAAATGGTACCTATGTGTTCTTCCTTCAACAGGGTAAAACACAATTTTAGGGGACTATTTAAACAAGGAGAAAAGATACAGGGAGAAAGAAGGCTGGAAACCTTCTCTACTCCAGAACTGTAGACTCCATCTAAACCAGTGGTTCCCAACCCATGGTCCGCAGGACACTGTCAGGTGGTCCGCAAGGCCTCTGATCGTTTTTGGGAGGTGAGTGCCACCCAAGTCTTTGGCCCCCACTGAGAGTCTGCCGATGAGACTTGGAGCGTGATAAACTGAGCTGGAAGGGCCCACCCGCCCGCAGTCCGTTTGGCTCTGACATTCCGGGGATCCAGAAGCAATTGGAGGTAACACAACATCATCGTGTCACTCCCGAACTACTTACGGGTTGCCAGGGTGGTCTGTGGGACCTTGAGTTTTGCCACACTGGTCCACGGTCTCCTGATCGTTGGGAACCGCTGATCTAAACACAAGGTCCTGAGTTTGGCTCCAAGAATCTCAGATTTAAAAATCAAGTTACAGTCTTAATCATTATTGATAGTTTGAGGTTTTGCCTAGTGAAAACTAGAAGCCTCAGGCAGAAAGACACTTTGAAGAGGGGTGGGGCTTCAGCACCCAGCATTGTGCTCTAATCCCATCCCACGACAAGCAGGTACAAAATACAACTGAGAAAATATAGACACATCTGCATAATTTGAACAATATTGACACAGAATTCCGCTTTTCTTAAAACAGAGTTCGTGTTAACTATGCATAGACAACATTGTTATTGACTTATTTAGCAGAGTTCAGACAGCCCTGGCTACTGGGACAAACACACACACAGGGCGCAATCCAAACCTACTTAGGCCACTGTTGTAACCAGCGGCCCAGCGAAAATGGGAGGCCCCAGAATGGAAAGGGGATTCAAATCCCCTCCAAAAGCGGAATTCAAAGGGGATTTGAATCCCCTTTCCATTCTGGGGCCTCCCATTTTCGCTGGGCCGCTGGTTACAACGGCGGCCTAAGTAGGTTTGGATTGCGCGCGCGCGCACACACACACACACACGAGCTTGGTATCCTTACTCATCAAAGCCATACACATCAAGGCATGGTGGGTTTGGCAAGAAGAACTGTAATTTGCCAGACAAGCTAAATGCAAGGCTGCCACCAACAGAACATGGGAAAAAATAAGGACAAATATTAATTGATGGTTTGCATAAATCCAGGAACATTGACTTAAACATAAACTGGCAACTCAGTAGGAATCTTGGTCATGAGGCAATGAAGTACAGACATTCTTCCCAGCCCTTCTGACTGCGTTTTAACCATCATGAATATTGGTTTGCAATGGAAAATGCTGACCATTTCAAGCAGCCTCACAAACAAGCCTGCCCTAAACACTCTGCCCTTTCTAAAATCAGCAGAATTGAAGTCAAGCACTGCCTTCTGTTTACAAGTAGTTAAGCAACTCAGTCTTCAAAATGTGCTACTGGTATGTTGAAGAGTCAACATCTTTCCCTTCCTTAGCATTTTGTACAACCACATTGGAGGGAGGGCGGCCGTTGGGCGAGCCGGTCCAGGAGGGGAAGGAATATCGGCGGTGAGTGCCACCAATATCCTGCCCCCATTCCCAGGCTCGGCGGCCCTTTCCCCACTGCCCTGGATATACGTCTATTCGAGAGCCAACGTACATCTGAGATGGCCCATTGGGGCCAGATAGCCCTACACCCTTTCTCCCAAGGAGTCTCCAGGCCACGCCAGGGCAGAGGATCCTTACGCGGGATTGGGCTGCCTGGCAAAGAAATGCTCTACAGACAGAATCTTACAAGTTTTCATAGGACCTTATATTTCCTGCTACAATCTAATTTCCTCAGGAAATTTTTGGGTATGCTACGTTGTGTTCCGTACTCAGCTCTGTGCCTTGAAACCGGTCTTATAAGGCTGAATACATTGGCGTGGC
The DNA here is from genome assembly GCA_026170595.1 of Plestiodon gilberti rubricaudatus. Lineage (NCBI taxonomy): Eukaryota > Metazoa > Chordata > Lepidosauria > Squamata > Scincidae > Plestiodon > Plestiodon gilberti. Next base: position 13,544,001 of record JANXHW010000001.1, read on the forward strand.
TAAGATTTGCCAAATTTTGGCTGGGCATTCTTTTTAAAGCGACAAGTGATAGTCTGATTTACCACCTACTATCAGACACATCTTTGCCTTGTGGGGTTTCTAGTCTGCTTACAAAGCTAAAAATGATGGGGCTTGACAGTGAGACGCTAGGCATGATGGGGTTAGCTGCAGCATTTAGAACTATTATGGAGAGAACTCTTGACATTGAGCGCCAAGAGTTAATCAGTGCAGCTAATACAACGTGTTCTCCATTGCATCCCCATCCAAAGTTTGGGAAGCTGTCAACTTATCTATATCAATTGCATAACCCTCAGCTAAGAAGGGCTTTTATGCTGGCAAGGTGCAACGCTCTCCCTTCTGCCCTTTTATGGGGGCGGTACAAAGGAATACCTGTTTCAGCAAGGCTCTGTTCATGTGGCATGAAGTGTGTGGAGACATCTGAACATATCTTTTTATCATGCTCTCTGCACGAGTCTTGCTGTCAGAAACACCTTAACTCGATACTGACGTGTTTTCAGGGCTGGATGGAGGCAGATATTCTTCGAGCCCTTCTGTCAACAGAAGATGATGGGAGACTTGATAACATTGCAACTTTTGCTTCTGTGGTGGTGGCTACTCGGGAAATGAGTTCTGATGTATAGATTCATAGTGAGACAGTTTGGGAAGAAATTTTTTTGTAGGATTGTGGTTGTTGTCATTGGTTCTGTTGGGGGATTTTTGGTTGTTTGTTTATGTATGTCTGTTTTTTGATGTGTTTATGCCAATAAAAGGTATCTATTCTATTCCTGCTACAAGAGGAAAAACTTATAGCTTGTTGAATTAGGCACTCACTAACCTTCCTCCCCCTAGGCAACAGGCTCTTCTCCCTAAATGGGATTCTGCTAGCTGAAACCAGAGCCTATAAATCAGGAAATAAATTTAACCTAAGTTAACTAAAAGGTATTGCTAAGGAAAGGAGGCAGAAACAAGCACACCAGCATGCACACGTGCACACAAATCCTCCATCTTGAAAAAATATTTAGCCAGACATAATATATCAGACTTTCCAAGGCTACCAGCTGGCAATGGGTCCCTGGCCTAGGATTTCCCCATGACCAAAGAATGCTACAAATCCCACCCCTGTCAACCCATTCCTAAAATCTAATCTCTTGGCTTCATCTATTTCCTCCATGTATTTATTTATTTAAAAGATTTACCGGTATATCCTGCCTTTTCTCCTAAAATATGTAGCACTCGAGGCAACTTACAATAAGAGCAATTAATAAAAACAGTAAATCAATACAAAATCAAATGCACAACAAATATGAAACATAAAACACAGAACGCCAACATATTCAAGAGGGAAAAGCAAGATGAAAAAGGAAAGTTTTGAAGCCTTTCCAGAATGTCAGCAGGAAAGACATAATTCTTGATTTAGCCAGGAGGGAGTTCCATAACAATGGCATCACCATGCAGAAGGCCCTGCTCCTCAGTACCACCAACAAGGCTTTCGCCAGGGGCGCCAGATGCAGCAGGGCCTCCTTAGCTGACCTCATGCCAGTAAAACCCAGTTTTACTCATTGAATTCCCTCTTATCAACCATGATAGCCATCATGTATAGAGATAGAATATAGTACCTCCAAATACCAGCTGCTAGGGATGAACATAACTGCAGGGAGAACAACTGCATTCATGATGTCATGCTTGTAACCTTCCCAGATGCATTTGGCTGTCATCTGTTGGAAAGAGAGCTCTGGACTAGAAGGAAGGAAGTGGCAAGACTACAAAAGTTATGAACAAGGGTGGGATCTCAAGCCCCAGTCACTTGACTTTCAAAATCATTTCGCCTTGACTTAGCTTTCCCCTAAAAAATGTTCCCTGTTCCAAATGTCCCCAAGATTTAGATGCCCTGTTCCAGAAATCAGGTTTCCACCTAATTCCAGCTGCCCCTCATGGAATTTGTTCCCAGTCCCCCCCCCCCGCTACTCCCCAAGCAAGCCCCAAATTTTCCTCATAAAACCATCTGTTCTCTTGCCTCCAGGAGGCTAAAGAGAAACAAAAAGATGTTAAATGCAAGATAAAAGACAGCAGGACCAATGGACATGGACACACGCACACACACTGGGGCCCCAATCACTACCCCACTGTTATACCGATGTGCGCCACAGCACCAGAGGCACCAATACTGCTTTTTAAAGAAAGGCAGGGAATCCTTTTAATACTTCTGTGCCAATACACTGACCAGGGAGCCTAAAAAAGTCTAAATTGGGTTAAAATTGCCCCTACTGTCTTTACTTTTAGACCTTTTGAAAGTGGCAGGATGAGCACACTGTAGAATAAACAGTCCTAAATGCCAAGGCAAAGGAAGCAGGAGTAAACTCCAAAGGAAAGTTGCTGTAGTCACAAAATAAGAGAAATTAGGCTAAATCTTTGGACCTTGAGATGGAAAGAAACCTTCAAACCCAGGCCCCTGTTACTTGAAAGCAGGATTTGCTAATGCTAAACAATTCCTGACAGATATTTATCAAGCTGCTACTTACAAAGCTTTCAAACCAGCATATTCCCACAGAAAAAAAAAGGCATATATAGGGGCATTCCTTGCAAAGCTGCAGCATTTAGTATGCAAGTACTGTATTTCTATTCTATGGAAACAGCAAAGTTTTATAACACCACCCAAAAAGACATTAGCAACTTAAGGAACTCTGGAATAAAGAATCTCTATTATGCAGAATAAGGGAAGCACTTTTCAAATAAGAATCCAAATAAAGCAGTGGATGAGCACACACCCACCAATGCATCCACAAAGTCACTTAACACAGTAGGCCACCTTTTTCAACCCTAATCAGGGTGTTTAGGATGGTATCCTAGATATTTGCAGCTCTGCAACGTTTTCCATCATAGCCAGATGATGATGTACTCACCAAACACAAATTATAATTCCCATACCACTCTAACTGATTTAAAGTCTGCACCTTGACTGGCAAAGCTGAAGATTCAGTTCTTTTATAGCAATTGCCAGAACAGAAACTGGCAATAGTAGTTATTCCGGATGGCAATCAAACCAGAAGGGAAAATAAAGTTGATGTGATGCACAACTGGGGAAATTATGAAATAAAGGGACTTCCATCTGTCATGCAGGTAATAATAGAGAGAAAGGAAGTTAACCGTCCTTTACCGGAAAAAGTAACAACTCCGATTCAGAGCGTATTTTGAAATGGGGTAACTTTAAAAGGAAGCAAACAGTGCAATCCATCCTACGCATGTTTACTCAGAAGTAAGCCCCGAAGAGTTCAATGGAACTTACTCCCAGGTAAGTGCGCACGGATTACAAGCCCGGAAGTCAGAAATGTGGAAAATATGGAGTAAAAGCAACATTCCTGCTCTTACGAAGCCAGAACCCTGCGGCCCGATCCCAGAGACGCGTCTGGGGCTTATTACTCACACAGGTAGGCTACAAGCGGACCCTGCTGAAGTCAGCCCTGCAGGCGAAGCTCCACCTCCGCGCCCGAGGGAAAGAGGGGGAACGAACGAGGCTCCTCTTCCTCAGCCTTCCCGGCAGGTGACGCCTCCCTCCGCGAGGCTGAGAACGGGGCTTTCTGCTCCGACTCCGGCTGTCGGAGGAGGCGCCTTGTGCCCCCCCAAAACCCTGCGCTCGCCGCCGCCGCCCCTTCCCTACCGGCGTCTGCGGCGGCCTCGGAGCGGGATGCGTGTCTGCGAGAGGGAGGCTGAAGCTGTGGAGAAAGTCTCCTCTCCGCCTGGCCGGGACCCAAGCGCCAGCCGCGCCTGGCACAGCGCCAGAGAGCCTCGCTCTCCTCCCCTCCCCTCAGAAGAGACCATCCATACGCCGCTTCTCCACCTCCTCCATCCGATTCTTCGACTGTCAATCAATTACTGAGCTCGAGAGCCGGTGGGGGGGGGGAGAGAGAACGCGCATGCGTACCCCAAGAGAGGGTAAAAACAAAGTCCAAGTACCACGACCGGGAGAAGATGATCCCGAGGATGAAGACCGGGGTGTGGCTAGAAGCTGCGCCCCGCCCACAGGTCTGGCAACGTGGCCGTTTGGAGCGCCTTTGAACGAGAGCGCTCTGCGCGTGAGGCGAGATGGATTCTGGTCTGTACCACTGAGAGGGGGTCTTTTTTTTTACGTTTCCACTTAAAATAAATCTCCCTACGCTGTAATGAACTATAATAATGGTATTTAGCATTAGTGCATGCTAAATACCAGTTCGCTACAGTACACAGCATGTATACCGCTTTCTGAGCGGCTGAATGTATTTGATGATGACGCAGTCGACTCCTTACCAAAACCATGTCAGGGACGGCTCATTGGCGAGGTGATGCAGCAGGTTGCATCAGGGCAGGGCAGATTGTGGTGAAGATGTGGCTGACGCTGCTTTCGCCTCCCTAGCCCGCCGCGGATGCAACGCGCGCACTGATCCTCTTTCTGCCAGCCAAAAGCGAGCAGAAACTGGGTCATCATCTCATTTGTCTCCAGTCCTTACCATGCCCCTTGCCAAGTTTCTTCAAACACAGGAGTGCAGCAGCAGCAGGAGACAGTTCCGGTTTGATTTACAAACACCGTGCAAACGAAGGAGCTCCTTCATTTGCATGGTCCCTTCCACTCAAATATAGGCCTGCACTTCTGCAACTGAAGAAACAGCGCCGCAAGGAACATGGAGTGGCTGCTCTTGTGCGCACGCGTGAGCAGAAGTGGTGGACCCGAGGCAACATCAGGCGGCATTCCTGGTTGCACTGCCTGTGTGAACTGAACCCCGTTACAATGCATTATTGTCCCCGTGTTGCAGCTGGGGAAGACTAGGGCTGCAATCCTGTACGCGTAGCTGGGAAGAGCAGAGGTCCCATTGAACACAGTGCGTGGGGATTACCTTCTAACTAGTAGACAAGTATATGATATATTGCACAGTGAGGGAGCGGCACGCACGCAGGCCAGGCGGCAGAATGAGGTAGAGAATGGACTACAGTGGGGAGCAGGAATCGCATTTTTGAGTGTTTCACCACCTTCGAAACTCCCTGCAGAGCAACTGAAAGGTTGGGCTGGAGTCTGTACACCTGAGACACTTGGCCTTCTTTTTCTTAAGCTGCAGGGAGTCTCGTTTTGGTTTTTTCATGGGAGTAACATTGCACAGTGTAGTCTGGACTGGTGCAAGCCCTTCTAGCACCTCAGCAATCCACCATGATGCTACATGTGTGGACGGACCCAACTGTAGAATGGCACCAAATTGCTAAAGGTGAAGGGAAGAGCCCTGCTTCCTTTGTTTCTCCTCTTGTGAGGCTCCTGTGCTGCTAACCACTGTATGATGACAGGCAGGCTGGTACTTAACAGGTGAAGTGTTTTCCAGGTATGGAGGGCCAAGTTCTAAGGAATGTTTAACTATTTGCAGTATAGCCTATATAATGTGAGTGTTAGTGGAATCGGATTAAAACAGAAGCAAAAGCATTGATTGAATAGCAAAATGGACTGGATGGAACTGAAAGGGGGGGGAGAGAGAGAGAGCTGTTCATATGCTGTTCATATGCACTGTTCATATGCTGTCTTTCTGTCACAATCCCTGTCATCATCAAGATTCTCGGACTTTTAAATGTCTCCATCTCTAGTCCACTTTAACTTTTACAACTACTGTACTTTATTTTTCCTCCGTAATTTCAAACCTTAATTAACTCACTGCTGAATTCTAGTAAAGTTCCTATTTCTCTGCTGGCAGAGAAGGAGAGTTATTGGAAAGAGAATCTATGGCTTAACTGAGCGACTCTGCAATCAACACACTTACTAGAAAGTAAGTTCCACGGAATTCGGTGGGACTTACTTCCAAGTAAGCATGCATAGGATTAAATTGTGCATCTAAACTAGCCTGTTCCCCCATTAATCCCTTGCTTCATCATTGGAGTTTTCAGAAACTGGTTTTCTCTAAACGTTGACCGCAAGACCCTGTTGCTGTCTTGTGTGGTTTCTAGCTCCTTCCTCTGTCTGGTCCTGGGTTCGTCTGCTATGGCAGAAAATCAGCTGTCCAAGACTTTCACTGCTCCCTGGTAAAGTTACGGAAGGTTGTGCTAAAGGCTGGTAGGCCCAAATAATTGGCCTTAAGTCTATCTCCAAAGAGACAGAGAGTTTGCAGGTTTGTCCTTTCATTTTATGACAGTTTTCCTTCAAGCCTGTTCCATGCTTCAGAAAGATGGACATAGCAGACTTAAGTAGGCAGCTTCTACCCTCAAGGCTTGATAGTGCATGCAAAGCTAAAAGTAGAAGGGCCTGGGAAGGGAAACACATCTATTTTTTCTCCCACTGCTATTCAGCACCACCCCAAAGGTCAAGTCTTTCGTAGGTGCAAGATAATAACGGTGTTCTTGCGCCATTCTCATTGCAGAGATTCTTTCAAACAATTACTTCTTGTTCTGAAATGTAAACAAGCAGAGAGCTGGGCTGCTGAATTTAAAGGCTGCAGGGCTATTAATCTGCCATTACAACCTAATCTTGTTTCATTTCCTGTCCTTTCTCCAGTTTACATTAAAGCACTGAAGCATCAAATCACTTAAAGGTTTATGGATTTATGCACGTCTTGGGGGTAAAAGTGCAGTTCTATTCTGGTTAAGCCCCAGCATAAAACATATTTCTCCACCTAGTATCACCCGTGTGCATGCACACACATATACACAGACACACAAGCAGTCAGGCACACTTTGCTTTGCAAAACGACATCACGTCAAGTGTTAGATTTCATTTAAACATATTTTGGTCGCTACCTCATCATCTTTGTGGTAAGCAAAGCCAGACTTGGGAGCATGTATACTATGTACAGGGCTAATGATCTATACCCATTTTGATATGGACACACTGGCAGCGCAATCCTGTGTAGAATACGGCAGCCGGGCTAAAGGGCCGCACACCATATCATATCGAGTTCCCGGGCTGCCCCAGGGGCAGCCCGGGAACAACTCAGGAGAAGGGGACAATCGTCCACTTCCCCCGGTGTCAGCGGCGGTAGGCCCAATGGACCTACTCGCATGTCGGAATATCTGTGTCGGCATATCTGGAGGGAATACTAGCGTTGGATACTGGGAATCTCGGCCCCCAGTATCCCCGCCCACTCCAGGCCCCGGGTGGCCAATGGCCACCCTCCCTTGCTGCCTGGTCCGCTCTCCTCCCACCCCTGCCCCGACGTAGGGCTTACTTGTGCCGGCCGGTGCTGGGCCGGGGCGACAGTGGAGTGAGCAGCGCCGGCCGCAGCGCCAGCGCTGCTTGCTCTCCGGGTGTCGCGTAAGTTCCTTACGGCACTTTTTCAACACCTTGTGCCAAGATAGCATGTGCTCCCCCAGCACACAGCCTACACAGGATTGTGCCGTAAGTCAGCAACTACTGCAGCCATCTTTAACTGGGACCATATTTTTAATTTGGCCATGGCTGGAAAGCAGTGGCGTCACAAGGCAGGTGCAGACCGCACTGGGTGACACCCTCAGGGGGGTGACACCACTAGTGGCCAAAATTGTGGAAACAGATCCATTAAAGCTCTTTTATTTTATGACAGTTTTCCTTCAAGCCTGCTCCATGCTTCAGAAGGATGGACATAGCAGACTTCAGTAAGTGGGCAGCTTCTACCCTCAAGGCTTGATAGTGCATGCAAGCACCATCTGCAACTCCTGCACAGGGAAACACACTACTGCTGCTGCTGGGACACCCCCTGTCACTCTGTGTGTTTCCCCACAGTCCAGTCTCCTCCTTGTCTGTTTTTTTTTTTCTTCCCTGGGTTTTTTTTCTATTTTGCTGTCAAGACAGCTTCAGCAGCAGTCCTCCTGCCACTGGGCTCATGCTTGTCCCTCTTCTCTGACACACATGATGTTGCACAGGAGCATAGCCAGCTGGGTCCTTTGCTGAACTGCAGCGCTCTGGCTGAACAAGAAATGAGAGGAGGGATTTCAGCGTACTCCACAGCTGTCCACCCAGCCTCAGACAGATGGACAAGAGATTCAAGAGAGTCTCAGGAGTGAGAGGTGGGCACTGGGAGAATCTGGGAGGCTTGGCAATCCTAGCACCACCACCCCAACTCTGGCTACCAGAGATATACTGTACCACCAGGTCCAGACCAAGGCTCAGTACAAAGGCGTTTTAGTACTTTTATTTAAAGTCACAGTAGTAATGTTGACTGGAGAGCTGTGTCTTGGGATCTAAGCCCAATGGTGCATGGACTGGTAGCTAGTGCATGTGTTGGTTCCAGGGGGGACTTCATGACAGCCAATCGGCTTCTAGAATCTAGACTACCAAAATTAGGGTTAAGTCCTGCTGGGGGAAAAAAGATAATACTGAAACGTCCACAACCTTTGTTTATTCAAGATGCAGCTTCTTGGGGCTCCCATGCATGGACAATAGACTTTTCCCCCTACTACTGGTGGTATTACTTTTCTGAAAGCAGCATTGCATCAAAATGTCAGATACAAAGCTGTCACCCTGCCAAAATGTCTTGAGATCCAAGAATGTGCTCCTTCTGTACATTTAGATATGGAGTGTTGCCAGTCTTGATCGCTGGCAAACTGACAGTGCAATCCTATGTATGTCATTTCAGAAGTAAGCTCCACTCAGTTCAATGGGACGTATTCACATGTAGGTGTGTATAGGATTGCAGCCTTAATCAATGGGACTTACTTTAATTGGTGATACTGTGAATAAAGGCCACATATGTATGGGAATTAAGACTATTTTGGCTCTAGTATGCTTATGGTCATAGCAGATGATAAAATTAAAGATGTATTTCCTTTTGAAAATGAATGGTAGGTTTTGTTAAATGTTCAGGCTGCAGTTTTGTACTTGAGAAGAAGACCCATTGAACATACCATAAAAGGAATTACTTCTGAATAAACTTGCCTAGGATCCAGCTGTGTTGCACTTTTTCTTGGATCTCAAGACATTTTGGCAGGGTGACAGCTTTGTGTCTGACATTTTGATGCAATGCTGCTTTTATGTTCTTATAGGTTACAAGCCATAAGCAACCTCCTGGCTTTAAAAGTAGGTTTTCTCTGTGCCAGGTGCAGGGGAGTGGCAGCAGGAAACAGGTTATCTTGTTGGCTGTGTGCTCCCCGAGGCATCTGGTGGGGCCACTGTGTGATACAGGAAGCTGGACTAGATCAGCCTTTGGCCTGATCCGGCAGGGCTCGTCTTATGTTCTTATGCAGTACCAAAGGGTGTCTATACTGATATTTTGTTTCAGTGCAATTGATCAGTTAAGAGGCAGAGCTGAAGAGTTCCTTCACAGACTAGTATATGGTAGAAAGTACGAAAACCCCTGGTCTACTCTGGCAGCTAAATGGATTTGCAATCAACTGAACAATATTTGCATAAACAACCAATGTTCCAACTGTCCCTATTTAAAAGGGACAGGCCCTATTTTCTGTCTCTGCGGCTTGTAGGTTACTGTTCCTGTTTTTGCCTGTGGGGCATGCCTTGTTAAAATGTAGTTAGTCTGATTTGCTTGAGGAGGAGTTCTTCAGCATTCAGTCCTCTCCCCTGATTCTAGCCATTAACTGAGCTGAGATGGGATGCTTCTTGTCCCTAGTGCACTGATATCAAGACGCACACTGGAAACTGAAGTGCCGTGTACTGTGTTTGGAATTGTAGATAACATTGTAGGGCAATTGCTGTTCTAGTATATCTTTAACTCAAAGAACAAACGCCCTCCTGGCTTTTAAAATGAGTGGAGGACAGGCTATTGCAGAGTAAATGAATACAGCAAACAAAGGAAAGCCTTCACCAGTGAGTGGTAGTCGGAAGGCCTTGGGGCAGTGATCCTTGATCTATTAGGGGGCGTTACAAGTGTTCCTCTGTTTTCATCTGTGAGATGCTGGCGGTATGAATCGATGTAAGTTGTCATTGTTGTTCCTCTTGTGTAGAATCTGCAGAATTTTTGGATTTTGACTTGCAAAATCAGTATCCACATTTAAAATGCCTGCAGTACATTTTCAAATACATGTGTGGTATTGTCCCCTCTGGGTGTTTTGAATCAGCCTGTCTGGATTATGACTTTATGCTAACCCACTGGGTCTATGGCTCTCTTGGAGCCAGTGCCAGATTGTGACACACTCGTATGTCCTCATAGGTCTCCGTTGAGCATGTGTGCCTCCTTGTTCGACATTCATATGCTGTGTAATTATCTGAACTTAATTTGTACATGCAGATGTTCGTAACTCAAAGACACTCTGTACATGATTAGTCCAGGGGTGGGCAGGAGGCAGATGGATGATGATCGACTGGTAGATCTCTGGGTGATTTGCAGTAGATGATGGAAGTCAGAAACCCACCAAATCATTGAACAACAACAAAGGGTGCCCCTGCCCCCACCTCAGGCTACTGAAACAATGACAACTTTGTGGAGGAACCCAAGGATGGATTTATATGTGAAAGAACTAGGAGCTTAGTTCTGGTAACTGAAAAACAAATTTCTGGGCAGAGCATGGGCTTTGAGCCACCCTATTTCTTCGTGATAAGTATACTGTATGTCCCATTTTCTTAAGGCTGTGACACACTAAAGCCTTTGTGTCGAGCTGCGCCACTTCTTGTCTATGCAGACCACAGGTCTTTTGCTTCTCTGTCTCTGCTTTTCAGCCAATCATAATAAAGTCTTTTCAGACTCTATTTTGATTGGCTGTTTGCTTCCTTACATGTCCCACCCCACTGCACTGAACTCAGCTGCTGATTGGCCGAAGTTCAAATTTTCCATCTCTCACGGGACTCCGCTAGCTGACACGCGCTGCCCTGCATGAGGAGAGAATGCCAGACGTGGCATGACACACTTCCCAACGCATTGCGGGTGGTGTGCCACAGCCATTCTTTAAGCCACTACTTTGCAGGTGGCTCCAGGTGGTGGCCGTGGACTTCTCGTACGTACACACACACACACACACACACTCCTGCAAATCCTTCTTACCTTTGGATTAATCTACTGCTGAGTGCTTACTACCAAAGTTTTCTTGAATTCCTGTGTCAGTGAACAATAGCCACTCCATCAGACAGTAAGGGCAGAGAAAAACCACCAATTTGCAAAAGGCTGTTCCTGCTTTTTTCAAGTTGCAATCTCAGAAAATCTAAACTGAGGTCTCTGAAAACAATGGATTCCTCCCAAAGAACATTCCAAGTGCAACTCAGGAATTTCCAGCCTCCTCTGCTTCCCTGGCCTAGATAAGAGCAGCACAAACAGTTCTGATTAGTTGCAGGATAGTGGATTTGAAACTGCAGTTTCAAAGAGTCAAAAACAAAATACGATGTCAATATCAATGGATATTGATATTACAAATCAATGGTAAGGCCACATCTGGAGTACTGCATCCAGTTCTGGTCGCCACATCTCAAAAAGGATATAGTGGAACTGGAAAAGGTGCAGGAAAGAGCGACCAAAATGATTAGTGGGCTGGGGCATCTCCCTTATGAGCAAAGGCTACAGCGTTTGGGGCTCTTCAGTTTAGAAAAAAGGCACCCGAGAGGGGAACATGATTGAGACATATAAAATTATGCATGGGATGGATAGAGAGAAGTTCTTTTAATTCAAACAGACAAAAAATATTTCTTTACCCAGCATAATTAATCTGTGGAACTCCTTGCCACAGGATGTGGTGATGGTATCTAGCCTGGGTGCCTTTAAAAGAGAATTGGACAGTTGTTACAAGCCATGATGGGTATATGCAACCTCCTGGTTTTAGTAGTAGGCTCTCTCAATGCCAGATGCAAGGGAGTGGCAACAGGATACAGGTATCTTGTTGTGTGCTCCCTGATGCATCTGGTGGGGCCACTGCGAGATACAGGAAGCTGGATGGGCCTTTGGCCTGATCCAGCAGGGCCCTTCTTATGATCAGGAATGTGTTTAGAACTCACATTTTCTCCCAGTATGCAAAAGGAATACATTAAGATAAAAGGGAAGCCTGGCCCACTGATCTTAGGGGCATTAAAGTAGTTTTAGAATGATTTCTGCATAGTGGCTTGTAGTTTGAAGTAATACACCTATATTTGTTGCATGCTTTCCACTTTCCTGAACAGCAAGAATTTGCAAGAGAAGCCTTACTTGGGTTTTGGCTTCCTTTGAAGGATAGCATACACTGGGGATACACCTTAAGGCAGTGTTTCCCAAACTTTTTCGACCTGCGGCTCCCTTGACCATTGGCCACGGCTCCCCATAACATGATGTTGATGCCTGCCAATTGGCATTGCACTGTTTTCCGTAAGGATTCCGTGGCACTCCGTGGCTCCCCTGGTTGGTATCCGCGGCTCCCCTGGGAGCCACGCCTCCCAGTTTGGGAACCACTGCCTTAAGGGGTTGTAATATTTGCTTTTCTTTTACAAAAAAATATAAGTGGAGGCAACCATAGCGCACATCATCCTGGTAGCCATCTGCTACATCAGATCCAACAGACATACTGTACACCCTTGCATCCCAGGATGCCTTCAGCACTCTGCTTCTGGTTCTGTCCCTGTCTGGTTCCCAAGCTTGCTTCTTTTCTTTCCTCACACTACTACCACCACCCCTTAGGTGACATGAGGGGTGTCACCTTCCCTAGACTCTGAAGCTATTCAATTCCAAAGATATCTGTGCATCAAGAAACCTGCTTCTAACCATTGGGGCCCAATGAAGTGATCCTTCAGGAACATGAATATTCTGGTGTCTGATCCGGCATCAATTTAAGGCAAAAGAGTTGTGATGAGCCTATTCACACTATATCAACAACCAACCCACAATAGTGTGCTTGTGTTCTGTTTTTTTTTTTTTTTACAGGAAAACTCTGAATACTTATTTACCAGTAAGGTTTTAGGAGACCAGCAGGAAATGTTAGAAAATTCTTATATTTATTCATGAGTCTCACTGCAGGACATTCCTCCCTGTCTGGAGGGAGGAATGTCCTTCCTTCCTAGTGATTAGCATGGCCTTACCAACTGGGGTCTTTGTAATATTTATTGTATTATTATTATTATTATTATTATTATTAATAATAATAATAATAATGCCAAACCTGTCTGTCTAAAGGGGATAGGGTGGAGAGTCCAAGTGGGCTATATTCCTCCAATCAGGTAACTTGATGACATCAAATCTAAGTCAGTCTAAGCACAGGGATGCTCGGTGTATTTTCTGCCTGCTCTGCTGTGAAAACCTAATGCTGGTTTCATGGATGGCACACCCACTTACTCGTCAGTAAGCGTAAGGACCAAGGATTCCTGGGACAATTTAAATAGCTAGCAACAGTGACTGTATTTATAGCTAGATGCATTCAGGAATTTATATTTACTTGTTTGACCTTGTTCACTCCAAGCCAGCTTGCAAACCTCAGGGGTTTACAGGTGGTGTTGGGGGGTTTCTGTGTGCTTTGCTCTTGAGTAGCATCCCAGTTCCACCTGCTGGGTGTTCCTAGTTACTATACCTAATTTGATCCAAGCTTCTGCTGTGTGTCCATCCAGTCAAGGCCAGGCACATTCCATCAGCCTGCTTGTACGTTTTTTACACACACACACACACACACACACACACACACACACACACACACACACACACACACACACACAGTTTAAATCCTTTTCGTTTGGATTTTACATTAAACTAGTTAACATTTTGACTCTTTGCTTGCCTAGTCCATGGATATGGGCAATTTAATAGAAACAGGAAGTGGTTAGCATGCACACACCCCTGGCACTACTCCCCTTGGCTCAGTCTGCCCTCTCGTAGGTGCATTCCTTGACACCCCTCTTCTCTCCCCTCTTGATCTCGGCACCTTACTGCTTCCTCCCGTTCACCTCCTCCAGCATTGTCCTGCTTCCTTATCTCCTCCATCTGTCTCTCCATCTCCTGCTTTCACATTGCTCTTCCATCTTCTCTCTCCTTCCATCAACCTCCCCCTCTCATCTCCCTTGCTCCTTTATTTCTGCTTCCAGCCCTCCTCAAGGACTGGTACCAGCAATCCACCCTGCTTACAGCAGACTCCTGTCAGCTGCATTCCTGGCCACAGTTGTGGTACCACCAGATTCCTTAGAGTCAACAGTGCCTGGCAAGGATGTCATCACCAGCTGTTGTTGCACTCTGTTGACTACCAGCAGATGGGGAGTCCACAGGAGAGACACCCCATCCTTCTATCCACTGCACAAACATATAATGTATAATGCACACCATACAGGATCACTGCGCGCACAAGTTCATGCAAATTTGGGAGGGAATGGAGTGTGTCCACCCCACAAGCATGAGAAAGCCTGGAAAGAATGTTCTCTACCACTGAGTACAGCCCTATCTCCTTGGGGAACTAGAGCAAAAAGGCAGAAGTACCCAATTGCAAACTCAGTTAATGACTAACATATAGCATAAGTGGCTTGGTGTGTACCACCTTGGGTGTGAGTGGGTAAGGACATACAATGAGCCAGCTAGGGATGAAGTTGACACATGTGGTCTGGATGTACATCTGTCCCTCCTTCAAAGTCACCATGCAGATGTGGTCCAAAACTACCATGGAAACATTTGAATTATACAGAGAATCTACAATTTCCTTTTCTAATGAAAACCAGCACACAGCCCAACTAAATAAATCTGTTTCCATAATAATGCACTCTTCACAGATTCTCCTCGACCAGCTGTTTTCCTTTTAACCGCCCCCTTGGCCAGCTGCATCACTGTCTTGAACTCTGAGCAGAGGTGACAGGATTTCAGAACTTAGCAACACAATATGAACATAGCCTTGTGTCTGCCAGTAATTTAAAAAAATTTAAAAAAAAATTACCACCTTTGGTAGCTTGTACTTTTACACATTTTGGATAAAATACATCTCTTGAATTTACTTTCTACAGGCAACCCCTTTATGGTTTTGAGTGATTTAATGCTGGCTCTGACTTTAAAAGCAGCAAGTTAATCTTTGACTGAAGTAATCTCCCCCCCACCCACAAAAAATGCCTTTAAACATAACCTCCAATTCCAACCTCCCAATGGCCAAGCTATTTAGTCATATTGTCCCAAACTTTATTATGCAAATTTAAACCCTGGAGACCAACACATCATGAGATAGACATATCTAAGGGCAGTTTTGCTCAAAACCACATTTGCAGCTAAGATGCACATTGCAAACACTTGAAGGCAAATGGTTCAACTTGGCAGTATATTTATTCTATACTTGTAATACACATTGACATGGTTGATACAGCGGAGTAATCCTTGAACATGGGACTGTTACTATTTAAGGGGCAACAGAAGTAGTCACTGTGAACTATTCATCAGTGAAACTTCTTATGAATCAATGGTGGAAAACCCCATGGAATACTATGCTGGGCAAACCCCTGGATTGTACCCAAAAGGTTCCTTGCCGCCAAGTAAGCTTTAAGATACAACCATTAGGGAAACAAGTTTCCCACAGCAAATGTAAATGGGAATATTTTTTTTTTTAACATTAGTACTCAATTGGGCAATTCCAAAATGCCATAGAGCAACTGTCAATATAGACAGAATGGTTCGGGCTTTCACAGGCCCCAAAGAGACCACTGACAGCAGGATATGTTGCTGGGTTCCTGGAGTAAGCGCATGTGTTGCCACGTCAGAAATAACGCTAAACTGTGGTGTACGTGGATATGAATCTCCACCCCAGGTCTCAGTAGGGTAGGGAGAGGACATGAGTGTGAAGACTGGGTAAATGGCACATATATTGCAATATGTGGTGTGGAGGGAGGTGTAAGGCTGCCAAAAACCAATACTGCACCCCATTATATGTAGATTCTGGGCTGATCATCAATTGAACCAGCCCCATTGTGCACAACTTTACTAATCCAGTGATTTCTTTGCCAGTTTTACTATACCAGCCTTCATTTGAAACAGAGTACTGATGATTCATCCTGCATACCATCCCACTCCTATCAGGTAAAAGGTATTTATATAAAAAAAAACAACCAACATTTTTTTTCTAACCAGCCATTTCTCCATCAGCAGAATTGGACGAAAAGTAACACCAGTGGACAAAACGTTGGTGCCATTTTACATGAACTCCCTTCTTAGCCCACTTTCGGCACTTGTACTGTACACTTGTAACTGCTCATTACAGTTAATATGAATTTGCATTAGTCACAGCCACATTGAATGCTTCAGCATAAATGTACGGAGACTGCCTCTCACAGGGCAATCTTCTAAGCTAATCGAGAAGAAGAGAAGACTGAGATCAGTAGTACATTTTACAATAACTGCACAGCTGACATGGTTAAAACACACTGATAGCTTGGGGGGTGTTGTTTTTTACTCACAGAAAGGAACGGATGGGCAGGAATGACAACCTCTCAAGCAGTAAAAGACAACCACCTCATTGATGCCAGATCTACCGTACAGCATATTTATCTACCGTAAATCTACCGTACAGCATATTTATCTACCGTAAATATGCACTCAAATATACAAAATCGCAGAAGTCTGTACATGGAAATTCAAAGTAGTTACAAAGTCATGGTTAATTCCAATGCAAGTTACCCATGGAGTGTGTATTTTCTGTTGGCTTTAATGACCACAGTACGTTTGTGTTACACTACCAAATTCAGTGTGATCTCAAATCTGTATACCATCACGAATCACAAAGCAGCCATGCCCAACCACTATGGCCGCGTCCAGCTGAAAAGACAATCCGCCAACCAAACACCATGTCCAGCATCTGTGTTTCTGTGCAGCAGTAAGATCAGAAAGAGAGATGGCCAGCCAGTACTATCGACTTTTGTTCTTCTTGGAATTTCCCTAAAGCAAAGAGAATGCAACTGATTATACAGAGTTGAAAGTTCTTGCCATTTTATACATGGTAGGGTTTATGGGGTGTTATGATGGTGGCAGAGGAATAGGGATGTCACCCAATTACAGAAGTAAATGTTCATTTATTTATATGCCACCTTTTGGCAGCTCACACCACATATTTGAATCTGACTTAAACAGTTTTGAAGGGAAAAAAGGTACTTGATTTTTAGATGGAACACACCGCCATCTTAAAAAGGCATTTAGAAAAAAAATATCCACTCAGTCACAGAACAAATTTTAAGGAAGAAATCTTTGCAGCTTCGAAACCACAAGTATGCTGCCCTAGCAAGAACCCAAAAGACAGGGCTTGGAAACGTAATCAGGATCGGCCAGATTGCACAGGCAGCAAAACAGCTGATGTGTCATTTCAGCGGATTTATTTCGCAACATAAACATTTAGCTCCCCACAATAAATATCAAAGAATATTTCAAATAAATAAAGTTATCTTCAGTATATTCTTAGAAAGGTTTTAAATGAGACAGCATTACTACGTACAAGTTTCTAAAAATGACCATTAAATGCACATACTCTGTAGATTCTCAAGAATGTCACGCTACACATCAGGACCAGCCTCAAAGAGTGAAATTCACTACACCAGAGATGGGCAGAAGGGTAAACTGCAGTCCATCGGGATCACTGACCGATTTCTAGTGGACCACTTGGGGCCGGTTTGACACGCAGGTTCTGACACCAGACTCCTGGTTTCTCTAGTCCAGCGTTTCTCAAGCTGGTGGGTTGCGACCCACCAGGAGAACTTGATGCTGTCCCCTGCCACCTTAAGGGGCGGGGACAGCATGGCAGCAGCGGCCCCATGGATTGCTGCCGCCAAGAAAAGTTTTAAAAGGCGATTTGTGCACTTACCGGGGGTCCTAGAGCCCTCTGGAGGGTTCGGGGAGACCTGCACTTCCTTCTGCAGGCTTCCCCGAGCTTCAGACTGTTGTGGAGTAGCAATTTACGACCACTTCCAATTTTTGCGAAAACCGGAAGTGGTCGTAAATTGCCGCAGAATGGCAATCTGAAGCTCAGGAAGGCCTGCGGAGGGAAGCACAAGCCTCCCCGAACCATCTGGAGGGCTCCAGGACCCCGGTAAGTGCAGAAATCACCTTTGTTTCCCAGTGCCTGCAGCAATCACTGCTGCCGCTGTCCCCACCCCCGCAACTAAAGTTCTCCCCGCAAGGCAGGGAGAATTTTGAGAACCACTGCTCTAGTCAAACTGAATCTGTCTGCTGGTGAAGAAAGTAGTCAAATGTAACATTTCAAAGAAGAGAAAATGGTTTCCAAGCAAGCCATGGTACTTCTCATTTGAAAAACGAAGTACTAGTTGGCTTTTAGCAAATGCACTCAAGCTTCAGTGTTCACGGGCATATGCATAACTGCCATCAACAAAGCCTTGGCTCATCTAACTCATTATTGTTTACACTGACCAGCAGCAGGTCTCTAGGGTTGCCAGACAGGGTTCAACCCCAGCCCTTCCTGGAGATGCCAAGGATTGAAACTGGGGCCTTCTGCATACAAAGCCTGTGCCCCAATACTGAACTACAGCCCCTCCCCTTTTACAGACAGACCCCCATCAATGCACATAGTGTCCTCCAGAGTTGCATAATTATACAGAGGAGTTTTCAGTCTAAATTTAAACAGCGGGGGAGGCACTAGGGTGAGGGGAGAGACAAGTGCAATGAGGATTCAGTATCAGCAAGCACAGCTATAGTGCTTGGCTTCATTTCAGCTGGGATAGAGGAAAATGAGGATGAATGAGGTTAAGACAAAAGTCTTCCTGGAAGAGGAGAGTTTTCAGGAAGAGAGCCTGGGTCACATGCGCAGTACGCAAATAGGCAAGATAACATTCCGTGATGGGGGATGGTCGCCATTTCCGCTACTTCTTTCCCAGGTATCAGATCTCCTACTCATGACCCTGCAATCTGTTATCGAGCGCTCTTTCGCTGGGCAAGATAGCCAAGGGCAAGGTTTTTACAACAGCCTGTCTCTCACTCCCCATCCCTCCCTTCATGCAACAACTCATGACTCAGGAATTGATTGATCTACATGACAAGCTTCCTGCCCATCACAGGCACTGCTTTGGTCTTTCAGGATACAATTATGTTATAACACAAACACTCAAAAGGGATACAACAGCCCACCCAAAACCTTTTTTGTACTCTGTCTCGATTCCTACTGCTACGGCTCCATCGTTTGCATTGCACCTACTGGGAATGCTTGAGACAGGGCAGCCCAATTTATCAATAGAATTCCTCCCCATCCCATCTACCGTTGTCCACACCTCAAAAAGGTTACAGTTGAATTGGAAAAGGTGCAGAAAAGAGCGACCAGAATGATTTGTGGGCTGAAGCACCTCCCTTATGAGGAAAGGCTACAGCGTTTGGGGCTCTTCAGTCAAGAAAAAAGGCACCTGAGGGAGGACATAATTGAGATGTATAAAATAATGCATGGGATGGAGAGAGTGGATAGAGGGAAATTCTTCTCCCTCTCGCACAACACCAGAACCAGGGGACATGCACTAAAATTGAGTGGAGGGAGAGTTAGAACAGACAAAAGAAAATATTTCTTCACCCAGCGTCTAATTAATCTGTGGAACTCCTTGCCACAGGATGTGGTGATGACACCTGGCCTAGATCCCTTTAAAAGTGGTTTGGATAAATTCATGGAGGAAAAGACATCACAGGTTACGAGCCATAACGAACCTCCTGGCTTTAGGAGCAGGTTCTCTCTGTGCCAGGTGCAAGGGAGTGACAACAGGAAACAGGTTATCTTGTTGACTGTGTGCTCTCGGAAGCATCTGGTGGGGCCACTGTGAGATACAGGAAGCTGGACTAGATGGGCCTTTGGCCTGATCTAGCAAGGCTCTTCTTATGTTCTTATTAGACTAAGCTCCAAAGTTTTAATATTGGTGCTGCTTTCTAGATAGCCCAGTAGCAATATGAAATGAGTATTTATTTACCACTTTTGAAAATAAGATTTTCCCAAACTTAAAATAAACTCATTAAAATCAAGAATTCCAGGTTAAAAGAAACAGGTACAAGACAAGACAAATATAAGAGCACAGCAGCATAAGAGCATTGAACAGCACCAGAACTCTGTTAAAAGCCCACATACAAATCAACAAAACCTATTAAAAGCCAAAATCAGTTAAAAGTCAGGCGAAACAAACATATACTGATGGCTGACTTAAAAATCAGTGAGTGGAGGAGTTTCAACTTAACACCCCAGGCACTGTGTTCTACAACTGAAATATCCTTACTATTTAGTTATATTTCACTTTTCATTGAAAAGTAAGAAAAGAAAGCAAACCGCTACTGGCCCATCTGCTGCCTGCGCCCACTGGCAGCAGCTCTTCAAAGTCTCAGCAGGACAGGCTGGCCGCCAGGGCCTGATCCTGGGACTTCCTGCTTTATCCCTGAGCTACGACTCTTGCCTAAATGCCGAAACTCTCACTCAAGGCCTTCTGGCCTCACCTTTGGCAGCTTCTTACTTGTCATCTTTTATTATTTATTTTCTGTATTTATATACCGTCTCTCTCATCATCAGATTTATTCAAGGCGGTTTACACAGGCAGGTTATCCTAGACCTGATAAGGGTCTTTACAATATTGTTCTATTCATATATAGAACCTTCCATACTCAAGATGTTCCCCTTCCGAGTACATCCCTCCTTCTGGCCTGTGCTCTGCACTTCCAAGCTTCAGTTTACTGCAGTTCACCCTCGGATGGTTGTCAAAATGTTCTCTCTCTAGCTGACTCCTCCGCATTCCACCCTCTCACGGTGCCTTCTCAGTGTCTTTGCGAGGTCCGTCAGCAGCTTCCATCTCCCATCCAAGCAAGAACAGAGGTCGACACTGCAGTGCTTAGCTTCTTCAGGCAAGGCACTGGCTCAACCTCCAGGCCACACCTCCTGCCTATACTATACTGTGACCAAATATCAACCTATACCACCAATCCCTGTCTGGTTAATGCAATATACACAACGAGCATTCTGGGAAGGGACCCAGTCTCTTCTACCTTCACTACAGCACATTTACTGCTGCAGCAGAAGAGATGGAGAATTCCCACTTTGAAGTGGGAATTCTTCTTGTAAGCTAAGAAGCTTCTTATTTTGTTCAGAAGTCAGGAACTCTCACCTTCTTGCCCTGGCTTTTCTTTAAACAATCATTTTGTAAATTAGGGTATCAACACATGCATTCAAACTATGATGGAGTAAAAATACAAAATCAAAATGTTCATTATCTCATTTCATCCATTCATAAACTCAGCTGACAAGAATCTTTTGGAGCCTGAAGGATACCCATGGATCATGTAGATCAACACCGAAAAATATAGGAGAGTGGACTTAGCACTTTTAAAAACAGAATAGGCTTTTCATTCCTGTGCATCCTATACTGTGACCAAATACAGCTCCTTGTAGGAAACCCAAACTGCAGCTTATCGCAACAAGGTTACATACCTTACTAGTCAGCTTTAGCGTGTCTATTTCTTCTTGTTGTTTGGATAAGACTTCATTCATACTGCAGAGATGGTCACTCATCATACTCAACTGATCTTCATAGCTTCTCTTGGTCGTCGTCAATTCATCCTGAAAGACCAAAGAAGGTACTTTCAGTTTTTGCCCAGCATTAAAAAATATTGAAATGTTATTGACCCCAAGAAGTGAAAGGCCAGAAGAAGAGCCAAAAGCAAAAATAGCAGCATTCCAAGGTTTGCTGTGGTTTTGCATTTCTAACAAGCTGGTCTCATAAAAGAAAAAAGGTATCAATCTACAACTGTGTGCAAAATGAGGAACTAGAAGGAAACAGGGCAGAGAAGAGAGACAACGGGAAGTGCAGCAGCAGCAGCACCCAAGTAACAGAGTCACTGCTAAAAATAGGAGAAAGCCACGTGCGTTCCCCCCCCCCCATCCTGCCCATTGACGAGTGATCTTTTCCTTAATACGTTGCAAACCCAGGAGGTCCACCCAGCAAGTCATGGGAAAACTTCCAATATTGCAAGACAATCCTTTTGGCCATCAAAGCAGCTATACAAATGGAAAGAACTTTAGAGAATACCAGGATAAGCTATATATCCTAGGATGAAAGCATTAAAACCAACAATGAACAAACTTGCCTGTAATCTGGTGATGCTCTGTCTAGCTACTCTTATTTCTTCCGATGACGATTCTTTAGATTTCTCAGCTAGAGAGAGCCGCTTTGCAAGCGCTCGGCACTGTCAGATCAAAAAACAAGGGAACCACATTTGTTTATACAGCTGGTCTTATAGGCAGACAATTATTTCCATCTTGCATATGGGAGGACCAAGGCTGAGAATTTCTCAAGGCAACACAGCAAATGTATTGTCCAAGTGGGGGTCTGAACCACCTCTATTTTTCTAAATTCTCTTTTTCCCCCAGCTTCCATTACAAGCTTTAGTATTTGTTATAGTTGGAATGTGATTTTCAGCTATATTACATCCATAACTGAGGGCCCAGCATTGCTAGCCCAGCATTGACCTATCCCTCAACAGTTACCAACGTTTCTAGTTGAAAGCCTGTAAAGGATCAGCCTCCACTGGGGGGTGGAGGGGGAGGAATCACCTGAGGGCATCCTTCATCTGAGCACATAGACGTTTCATGACAAGACCATGGGTCTGTTTCTCAAGAGTAGGCAATTGATTGCACACTCACCTCTGCATGGAAATGTACAGACTTGCTGTCAGCCAACTGCAACTGAGATGTAAGCTCTAGTATTCTTGCCATATAGTGATTCTTTATCAAGTCTTCCCGGGTATCCGCTTCTGGAATCTGGAAAGCAAGTTGGCAAGAATATGGAAAACGGCATCAAAAGTGTGAAAGCCAGCCACCACACACCAGGTAAGCAAAGTGAACATGGGTTCCACAGCATTGGATGCCTGTGAAAGTTAGTACAGGTGGACCCCCATATCTGCTGGGGATATGTTCCAGGCCCCTCCGTGGATACTTGAAACCGTGGATAAGAGCGAACACCCCCTCCATGGTTTCCTGAGGACGAACACCCCCCACCCTGCCTCCCCTGCAGGCAGGTATGCTTCCCCCCCCCAGCTCTTATTTTTCTTTCAGCAAGCTTTGTTTCTTGCTTAAAACAAACAGAGAAGCAGCCTCCATTGCAGGCAAGTAGAACGAGACTAAGTCCTAGAGAGGCTCTGCAAGGTTTCTGTTAACCTTGCAGAGCCTCTCTAGCACTTAGTCTCGTTCTACTTGTCTGTAATAAGCAGCCAGAGGCTGCTTCTCCTGTTTCTTTAAGGAAGAAACTAAGTTTACTGGGAAAAAAGTAAAAGCCTGAGGGGGTCCCCACGATCCGTGGATAACTGAAACCGTGGATAGCGAATCAGTGGATATGGGGGCCCACCTGTACCAGCTTTAGCCAGTCATGAGTAGTAGTACTGGTTGGAAAGTTGAATTTCATATTGCAATCTAATATGTATCTCAAGAGAAAGGTCATATCAAGAGCCAGGATGGTTTAGTGGTTCTGGTGTTGGACTTAGACCTGGAAGATCCAGGTTCAAATTCCCACTCAGCCATGAAATTTCCAGTGTGACCTAGGGCCAGTCACTACCTCGCAGACTAACCTATCTCACAGGGTTGTTGTGAGGACAAGAGGAGGGGAAGAACCATGTACACCACCCTGGGCTCCTTGGAGGAAGGGCGGTATAAAATGTGAAGTAAATAAATAAATATCTTGACATAGCCAACCACAGAACTGCACTTTTCTTTGCCCGGCCTCCGGGCAGATTTTGAAGACACCCAATTCTTTTTGAAAACAATCAACCAAAAGGCTAAACAAGCTTTGAGATATGCAATAATGGCCAAATAGGCCTCCTATGGATGACGTTTGAAATTAGAAAAAGGAAAATTGTTACATTGGAAAAAAAAATGTGACTTACAGCTTGATCCTGCCTAAGATGCAGTGGTTGGCTGGCATCTGCAAAAGCCAGATTCCAGCTTGTTTGCACCTCATTAACATTAGCAGTCAATGCAGGTACTTAAGCAATTGGAAGTGGGCTGTCTGTAATCCACAGACAGCTGCTTGTTTTGCTGTTAGCAATCCTTTGAAGATGTTGGTAGTAAAGACCTACTGAAACTGAAATGGCTGGAGAAGATGCGCCTTTTAACAACTGGCCAGTTTACCCAGAGAATGTTATTTTTAACATTTAACTCTGTAATCTGTACAGGCTAAGAAAACTTATGTTGGGTTTAAAAGCGATTTAAACATTGTACAGAGGCAGTATACCTGCCAGGTGTTGGTGACAAACATGAGAAAGTTGTCACCTTGATTCTCTCAGAGGTACTGATCTGATTACTGTCACCAACACAATATAGGCCTATATGAACCTTGCTCCAATGCATCAACAAAACTCTTGTTACTCATGCAATCCTTATGTTATTTAACAGGGGAGAACAATAGGAAAAGTTTTTCCACCAATACAGGTGCAGTCGGGTACTCCAGTTTTCAAGGCTGCAAGTTGTAGAGTACTAAATATTTAAGGGGTTTAAAGCCATGGTAAAAACGAAAGAAAAAAATCTTCTCTTTTTTACCATGGCCTTAAACCCCTTAAATATTTTGTACTCTAGTATAAGGCAGTGTTGTTGAACTGAACAGTTTTTTTCCTTGAGTACTACATGTTTCTATAAGCATAGGACAGGCTACTTGCAGAATAGAATCATTTGCAGCACAAAATGTCAACAGGTAAGGAAGATCAAAATTAAAACTCCCCAGACAAAAGAAGATATGGTTCAAGCAAGCAAGCTAAATTGAACAGAAGTTACATTTTCCACCACCATACACTTGGGTTTAAAAGCTCTAGCAGTACTTTATACTGTATATTCAGCTCAAAACGTATGTCAGTACAATCCTGGCATATTAAAAGTATACCTCTTCATTCCCAGTGCTCATCGTCATCATCCCAACCTAGAAAGAGATTAAACATGATATAATCAGGTCACATAAGAAGTTTACACTCCGATTCTCAAATCCACTTACATAGAACTTAATCTCATTGGTTTCAGTATAACCTTTTAAAAACTGGGGCACAGTCCAGCTAAAGCTAAGCATGTTTAAACTCTACTGATTTCAATGGGAAAGTTAAACATACCAGAATCAATGGGGCTTAAATGTATTTAGCTTAAGGTGGATTGTGGTCCTTGACAGTGTTGTTCCTAAACTGCAAGTGATGAATGAAATCAATGGAATCTTGTTTCAAGCATGCCATTGCCAAACGAACGAGTCTGAAGTGCCATATAGTGATTCTATTTGTCAGAAAAATGTTTATTACATTGCTGTAACGCTATCCAGCGTAGCATAGCTTTGATGAGGAAGATCTTGGGGTCAAATCCCTGCTCAGCCAAAGTGGGTTGACTGCTATCTCCAATTGGATAAAATGGGATAGATTCTTGTATGCAGCGCTGAGCTTCTAGACTAGAAGGATGGGATACAAACGCAATAAATAAAATGAAAGCACACAGACACAACAATGGGGCCTACACATTCCTTTCTCCTTCTCTCACATACCTAGCTAAACTGAAGACTTCCTGGTTTGTTGAAAGCGGTGTATAAATATTTTTAATAATAATAAAGCAGTTTACCATTGCATCCAAATTAGGAAGCTGGTTTGATCACTCTACAAACTGAGACCAATCGTGTTTCTCAGGAAACTGTAGATTAACAAACTAGGAGCTTTTCACTTCATGGAGGAGAAGGAAAGGGGAGTGGGCAGAACGTGAAAGAACATGGCTCATTATTAGTTCAACAAATCTGTTGCATTGTCCCATCTGAACTGGGTCATGTTTTGTATATGAAACACTGCTGGTGCTGCTTTGTATGCCCCATCTCACAGCAATATTAAATGTTTTATATTAAATAAATACATATTTATTAAAATATTAAGACTTAGAACAGAGTTTGTTCATGCCTTGTTCTGGCTGACCATAAGCCCATTTTGAATTCCATAAACTCAATAAAAACCTTTTAGCTGATGAAGCTTTCCACTTACACAAAGTGCTGACATGTACAGTTTCAGTCTGAACTACATATAAGGAATGAAGGCTGATACACACTGGCCACGCTGCGGCGCAGTGTGTGGGCCAGCGTTGGCACGCGGCTCAAAGATCTCCGTCTTGCGTTTTGCAGGAGAGCTGCGTTGCCGTGCGAGCAAAGTTGGACAAATTCAACTTTGGCCAAACAAGAGGCCGTGTTCAGTGCAGTGGGGGTGGGATGCGAAGTGACGCGTTGACCAATCCAAATCACGTCTGAAAAGAGCTAACAGAGCAGGGGCGGGATGTCTTACACTCCTCCATGCAGCAAATATCACAACAGCAGCAGCCAATTTCCTGAGGGAGACACACTGCAAATCCAGTGTAGACAGGGTGCATCGCGGTGCGGTGCAACACAACGGCTACTCTTGCGCCGCAGCCGGTGTGTCACAGCCTTAACAGCAGTATACACTTGCAAGAACCTCTCCACCCTTAGAATTCAAGCATCAGCTTTTGGTAAAGAAAGGGTAATAGATCTGTTGGCTATTGACCTCAGCCGCATAACTATCGCAATGCACAGATGGCAGGAAAATAAACAGTAGCCCAATAGCTGGTACAAGACCAAAATATCTTGCTCTAATGAATGAACTGGAGCACAGAAAGAAACACCACATTTCCTCAGAGTATACATACGACATATGGATCATATCGTAGCGCGCGTGCACACACGCGCACACAAAGAGCCAGTGATCTTCAGCAACCTACCATATCAGCTTCCCAATGATCCCACCAGGCTCTAATAGACGCTGCATTATTCAGTCTCTGCAGTTCCACCCACACACAGGAACTGCTCTGTTACAGTCCCTCTTTGGAGAAATTACCACACAATGTATTCCTTGACACGCAGGTCAGAATATGTGCAATTCCTGCATACACCAAGTTCCATGTGCACCATCCACTGTGTTATGGCAAATGCATTCAAAAGCAAATCTGGGCATGCTCTTGACTAAAAAGGTAAAGGTGACCCCTGACAATTAAGTCCAGTCGTGTCCGACTCTAGGGTGTGGTGCTCATCCCCATTTCAAAGCCGAAGAGCCAGCGGTGTCTGAAGATGCCTCCGTGGTCTTGTGGCCGGCATGACTCTCCTTAATACAATCTATCATTACATAGCACATTTCAAGTGTTCATGCTGCTTCAAGAACGTTAGATCCATGCAATAACTAATATTAACCCTGTATTTCAGATGCAGTGAGAAGGCGTTTTCAGAGAATAGATTTTTTTAAAAAACACAATAGCTCAGCTTATTTCTGAGCTAATCCAATGCGAGTGGAGGGAGGGACTCACCCACCTCTAATGGGTGCACACTTGTGCTGGAGTCTACGTCCTAGAAAGTTAGATACACAAACATGAGACAACCTGACCCACAATGCAGCCGCCACCTTCACAGAGAGGAGTCTTTTCCTACTATTGGTTTATTGACTCTGTCCTGTCCTTCCACATGGCTCCATACCAGGGAACAAGAACATTGTGTAGATACAGTGCTATGACTTACAGCCAGCAGACACTACCTGCTAACTGGGCAAGAGGCACTTTTTCAAGTGGTGCTCCTCTTCTATCTAGCAGAGGGAGAGCAACTACCCCCCTTTCACCTCAGCACAGTGTCTTTTCTGGTGGCTGTTTGCTGGTGGTGTTCTGCATCTTTTTTAGATTGTGAGCCCTTTTGGGACAGAGAGCCATTTACTCATTTCATTTTGTCTGTAAACCGCTTTGTGAACATTTTGTTGAAAAGCAGTATATAAATACATAATAAAAATAATAATCTATGGCTTGGATCCAGCTGTGCCCTTCTGCTAGAGAAATGCCTTGTTGACTGCCAAAGGGCTGTCTTTGACTTAGCAGGCGAGCACTACATGAGAAAGTACAGTCGGACCTTTTTATCCATGGTTTTGACTCAACACAGATAGCAAAATTGTGGAAGAGGGAGTCCAACCGCACTACACTACCTCTTTTTTCAGCATCGTCGGGGGCATGCCAGCCACTTCCAGACTCCTGCGTATGTCCAAACCGCTGAAAAATGCAGCCAGGAGTCTCTGGCACCATTTACAGGATGCTTCCAGTAGTGGCTTTTGTTTTTTCAGTCAGTTTAAACAAACTCAGGAGGAGGGAAGAAGCAAAGATGCTAGAAAAAAGGTAATGTGGCACCACTCCCCCCCCCCGCCCCATATTTCATATAACACTGATTTTCTTATCCACTGTGGTTCCAGGAACAGAACCCCAGTAGATAAAAAAATGTCCAACTGTAATCCTAAGTCCAGATAAGTTCTTCCATTTGCACAAGGCTTCGCTCGACCTCTTCTTAAGATCTTTTTATGGCCCACAAGAGTTTAAGCTAATACTAGTTTGTATCTCCTTTATTCACCACATTGCTCAGACAGTAATACAACCACAATACATTGTGGTGCCGCACTTGTATGAAGTCTTCTGCTAGGTTTGCACACAAGCTCACCAAACAGCACGGCCACATTTTAGGTTTCAGATCACAGCTCTCTGCATCCAAGCCAAAGTCTCAACTTGCTGTCTACATGCCAGAAAGGATGGAGCCAGGCTAGTCTCTGCTGAAACGGAGTTCCACTAATCTCCCATACATCAGCTGGCAGAGTCTCAGAAGATGAGCTATGGGAAAGGTAGGTTTGGATGAGCGAAGGTGGTCCTTAAGGTATCCTGGCCCCAGACCATTTAGAGATTAAAAAAAAAGATTGAAGCAGCACCTTGAGTTGGGCCCCAAACCCAACTGGATGCCAGCAAGTCCACCTATAATTGATTTGTATGTTCTGTGGGGCAGGGCTCTTGCTGCCACCTTCTCTATGCCTCCCCTGAGTACAATCTTCTAGGAACTCCTCAGGCACATCCAACCGAAGAGGGGGAAAGACACACTTACCAGACTTGTGCTTTTGACCGATTCCCTCAAAACCTTTTCTGTTCCACCATCCTCCTCCTGTTCAGTTGCATTTAGTATGACGGAACTTTCCTGGGCAGTCTCAATCAGCGGGCTGCTAGAGTTCTTCAGTTTATTAGCAACCTTTTTATTGTCTTTCTCGAGCCTAATTTTGGCCAGCTGAGCTTCTAGCATCCAGTGTTCTTTTTCCTGCTCAAGTTTTGCGATCTTCTCCAAACTCTGTTGGACCTTGAGAATAGGGAAGGTAAGCACTGTTTAAATGATGTGAACGGATGAGAATTAAAACTGCAGTAGGTTTATCTGCAAATGGACATAGCAAAACAGGTCATTGCTAGAGCTGGCTTGTATCTAGGGCTAATGGAGACAAGAGAGAGCACCACACCAATGAATGGCTCAGACATGCTTTCCTTGTGTCCTGCAGGCTCATGTTAAACTTCAACTTGCATTTAAAAGTTTCTAACACTCATGCCTTCAAAATCCACTAACCTAGAACTTCAAGAACTGACTACCAGGTTTCCATATGAGCAGTTTGCTGCTGGCTCTTTTAAAAACAGCACACATAAAAGGACAGCAAGGAAAAAAGGGCAAATAACCTATGTCAAACTAAAGTTGTAACAGACAACTCACATTTTAAGGAGTTTTAAACAAATAATTTGTCCTCCATTCTAAAATGTAAACATACAAAAACTGCAAAATGCAGAGCTGAGTACAAAAGCCAAACAAATGCAGAATGAAGAAAACAGATGTCTGCCATGACAAGACTAGATAAGTACATTTTACAAGCTGCAACAAAAAGGAGATGTGCTTATTTATTTTTTTAAACACTCATGAAGAACAAAGAAACATTCTGGCCGAGAAGGAGGTGCTGCTTCATGAGTTGTCCTTCTCCTCCACTTTACCATATGCTAATGTATGATCCCCCCTTCCCCAGCCCCACAATGACACAGGAGCCTCTGGGGGAACCCTCATTTGCAGATGGGGGGGGGTTGCCCAGTGTGAAGGCAGTAATGGAAGGAGTCTGCAAGCTGACTTGTACCACAGCCTACTACCATAAAGAGTTTGGCCAAGCATGGGCTTTTGGGCCTGTGCTTGCTCTTCCCAATGTAACAAATGTGGTTACTTGGAATGTTGCATAGCTATGAGAAAAACACATTACAGTTGGCCCTTCTTATACCCAGGGGTTTGGTTCCCGAACCTCCTGCAGATGGTAAAAACCGTGGATAGTCAAATCCACTAATTTTTTTTTAAAAGATAGCGTCCTTTAAATCATGCTTTTAAAACCGCTTTTCTCATCATTGTAGAGCAGCAGGCAGGCAGTCTCCAGCGATTAGAATGGCTATTTTCGGGTCGTGCCAAGGCAAGCAACCCCCTCCCTTGGCCCTGGAGCGCTGAAGAATGCAACGTGGAAGCAATTATCCGCGTTGCATTCTGGGGCAACCAAGGGAGGGGGTCCCTTGCCTCAGCACAACCCGGAAACAGCCGGTCTAACTGACATCACAGCAATAGACATCTAATAGACATCACAGCAAACCAGTGATGGAATTCCATCAGAACCATCTCACCATGTATTTCTATTTACTAGGTTCTTCCAGCACAGTCATTTAATTACGAAAGCCTAAGCTTAGAGATACTACAAACTAGGACAGGACCTCAGACACTGGCTTTGTCTTTTGAGTCAGGAGATCAACTACCAGTAATCTAGCTGGAGGCCAGGTGTCCCAGTTCTCAGAAACCAGGCTACAAGATGGAAAAACGTGGCCAGCAGCAGATAGACCTGACAGCAGTTCCATTTACATATAGACTGTTTTCACTCAAGACTGTTTTCACTAAACCAACCATGTGTGTCATTGAAATTTTTACTTTGGTCTTTTCCATCAGCCAAAGCCTGGGTCAAACTTTACACACTTTTGAACTTTTGTTTTTTCCTCACATCCCGACGCCAAAAAAAGGTGAAAGCAGAGCAGGAGATTTGATCCAAGAAGTCTATCAGACTGTGCTATCAAGCTTCCTGGCCCAGACCCCCAATCTTTGGGGGCCAAACTGTCAAAGGAGCCTGCCTGTTCTAGCCTCTTGTTCTGCTTGAGTGGCATGCAAAACTGCAATTTCAAGTAATTTCAATATTTAGACATTTATTATGAAATGCACTAACTGAAGTTAGCACAGTGTGACTACCAAATAAAATACCATTTCAGTGAGCAAGCTATATTTTGGAGCAGCTGTGCGTCAATACCTGCTGTGCGAGGCCTTCTCTGCTCTCCGTGGAACTCAGAAGAACTCTGCGGTTGGCCAAGGCCTCTTCGTAAGGCACTGAGTCGGAACAAGGCTGGAGCCAAAAGACACAGAGCTTCAGTGAGTCGGGTTACATGTGGCAAGCGTTACGTTTCCCCACTGACCTTCCCTTGCTAGCAAATGTTTTCCAGGTCCTTAGTGGCAAAGATCTGTGCATGGTGTAGTACAGTTTGGAGGAAAAAAACACAACTGGGGCATTGTTCTAAGATGCCTATAGTGGCCTTGGTGAAAACAGCAGGGGGAGGAGGCCTGGTGCATTCCATGAATAGACTCAATCACAAAACACCAAATGTGTCATTCTGATTGTGCTTTATCAGGTGAAATATCATCAGAAATGTTGGCATATGGTATAAAGAACACGACATTCATGGAAATGCTGAGGGAAGACGAGAGAGATTAAGACAATGGGAGGGTACTCCCTAATTATAAATTAGAGGCCGAGACAAAGAAGATCAACTGTATAGGACTTGAGGGAGAAATGCGTCTCAGATAAGAAGGGAAGTCAGTCATTTTAGCAGCTCCTAGCTACTGAGCTGCAACTAGAACTCAAGGATTGCTTTTAACGATAGTCTCCTAGTGAAAGGAAAACACCAAAAATGCTGTTGCACGTTGAAGGTTAGTTATTTTAGGGCTCAATCCTATCCAACTTTCCAGCACTGATGCAGCCATACCAACAGGACATGCGCTGCATTTTGCAGTTGGGGGGGGCAGTCACGGAAGCCTCCTCAAGGTAAGGGAACAAACCCTTACCTTAGGCCTGCATTGCGGCTGCATCAGCACTGGAATGTTGGATAGGGTTGGGCCTTTAGTTTCCTACAATTCATCTTACAAGAAACCAGTGAGGTGATCAGCAGAGTCATATGATACATCAACTGTTGGGCTGTACCCTTTAGGGCAAGAGGGGGGAAATAATGCATTTTAATGCTCCTCCATACGTCATGAAGGTTGTTTTATAACAAGTTTTTCCCCCTTCTATTCCAGAAGGATTCTGGCCCGAATCATCAGTGCAGGGAGCTTTTTCAAATATGCAGACAAATCTTCAGTCACCCTCCAGTAGCATAAAGTGGTATAGTCCAGCAACAGATCACTTGGGCTTGCTGATTGTGCATTTCAGCTTAATTTTGACGTTAAGGCAGGTTTCATTTTTTCCTCTGCTACAGATGGCACCTTTAATGGCACCTTTAAAAATGGTGGTTCTCTCTCATATTCTAGCAACAGCAATTATCCTGATTCACTCCAGCATAGTCTCTCCCTTCTAGTGGCTATTTGCTGGCGTTTGCTTCTTTTTAGACTGTGAGCTCTTTTGGATCAGGGGACCATTTCGTTTGAGAGCTTCTTTTGTTGAAAAGCAGTATATAAATATTTGTTGTAGTAATAATAATATTATTATTATTTATTATTATTAATGTAATTGCTCTTCTGGCATTTGTGAGGAGAAAGCTTTTTGGTTCTGGCCCCATGTGTTCTGCAGTCCTGTTGTGTGTCCCTGTCTCTCTCTTCCCCCCCCCCCCCATCACCACCACTCTACCACCGTCAAGATTGCTAGAACTAGGAGAATTCCAACAAATCCAGAGGTAGCCAGAACATATATTTAAAAGCTAAGAATGAGGGCACACATGTACTGCCCCCATGCACAAGCTTGCCTCTGGGTAAGCTCCTCCTCCTAACTAATGAAAATCAAACAGAGAAGGCAATAAGCCTGCAATGATAATTCCAAACCCATTTCTATCCCTTGTCAACTCATCTTCCCTGGAGATCAGCTCCTGAGTAACTGCAGCCCCAAATCTCACACTCAGCTTACACAGACCTACCCAAACCACACATGGCCACAATCAGTGCTCTCTGGGCTGCAACGTCTCTGTCCAGATTTTCCCATGCAACTCCGGAATGACATCCTGAAATTCCTTCCTGCCTCTCCCGTCCTTCCAAAAGTTTAGAGCACAAAGGCTGTGACTGATCTTGTATTTTTCCAGCAATCGGCATGCTCTGCAGTCTTTCCCCTAACTCCACCCTAAGCAAGTATACAACTCAGCAACAAAATGATTCCATCTGCAACAAAGAGCCTTTACGTGGGAGAAAAGAATCCCATCCCACATCAAAAGGATTTTCACTACGTCTGAGGGATCCAAGTTACTGCGTTCTGGCTATTGTACATGAACAGGCACAAACCTTCTTCAGCAGTCTCATGTATGCAACTGCTTTCTTCTTGTACTGAAGCATGCACTCAGCTGAGAGGGGGTTGATAAACTCCATGCCTCCCTTAGGCCCATAGCTCAGTGATGCAGCAAAGCAGTCTAGATTGTTGCTGAAGAATGAAGCAACCTAGACACAAAGACAGACATTTTTAAAAGTGGCTAAAAATGGAACACATCAAAATAAAGTAAAAAATAAATCCACATGAGTGCTCCAGATGAATAATATGCTAGAGCTTTCATGGCATCATCCAGTCTACTATAGGTCTCTATAATATTTATAGTTGTAAAACCAACCACAGTTTTACCCAAAGATCACAGTAGCTCTGACTTTCTAGTTCAACATGTACTAGTATAATACTGAAACTTATAATTGCTTTTCAAGATCAAGTTTCTAGTCCACTTGGACATGAAGAGATAATAAACCTATAAGCAGTTATCTGCCAATACAGGCTATCCCAGCGTATGAAAACAAGGGGAATTAAGGCTAGGAATGGGGCAAACATTTGAAATAGGATATTTGACTACGTGAGCAGAATCAAAGCAGATACAGATTACCATGAGCAACCCGTTCTTGATTCTGCTCACATATACCCTACCTTCCCCTTCTGCCTACTACCCTCTCTCCTTCTCACAAGCCAAAAAAAAAAAAAAAAAACAACTCCTCTATTTGGTGAAGGGGGAGCAGAGAGCAGGTAGAAGAGAGTTCCAGCAGTTAACAGGCTAGAACTGACCCCTCTGGGGACCACTTCCCACTGGGGATGATGGATTTTGTAGTCTAGTTCCATGGACTCCAGTTGGGAAAAATGCTCAGAGCCAGTTCTTGGAGAAGCTGTCATTGCTAGAGCCCTTCATCTACTACCCGCTTCCCCTGGGTAATGGGTAGGGGAGGGAGAGGTCCAATAAATCTGCAGCCCTCTGCATCTCATCTCAAGCCATTTGGAAAGACACCCCAATCATCAAGAATAGCTTTTCAGCGGGCTGCAGTGATGAGCTGGGGAGTCACAGAAACGTTTCCTTGCACAGGCTGCCCTTGCAGTTATGCTACAGGATCCAGCCCACTAACATTTTTCTAATTCCCCGATAACAGAGACCTTCTGTACAAATAAGTTGCAGGCTCTCTAGAGAGCCTGCAAGCTAGCGTGAATTTCAGCAAGACTTATCGTGACTGTTGCTATCGCTCTGGCTAAGAAGAGAAATGTTACCTTGCCTGCTGCATTTGTTAATGCTACCACAGATGATAAGATGCAGTCATTGGTGGTGATGAGCTTCTGCGTGGCTGTGGGGAGCTCCTGCTCCAAGGCAGCTTTATGAGAGTAATGCTTGGAAATATCTAAAACCAGAAAGGATTAATTAGCATCAATCATACCCATTTCCTTTCAACTTCTTGTTCAAATTCCATTTGGAAAAAAATGCTTCTCTCTGCTCACACTCATTGTCACTTTTTCCTTTCTGGGAGGACAATTTTAATAAATGGCTCCTCGTTTCTGTCCCTTAGAACTTCTGCAGTACATGGAATATTGTGCTCATACTAGTGTGGAATAAATTTGTGGCTTATGCTGATGCTTAACTGAATACACTCTATTCCTATGAGCAGCCCTCTTGGACCAGACCAAAGGTCCATTACCATGCCCAGCATCCCATTTCCCACAGGGGCCAACCAGAAGCCTCTGGAAAGACAACAAACAGAGCAACAAGCCTTCTTCCACTGTGGCTCCCCAGCAGCTGGTATTCAGCTGCCGGCACGCCGAGCTGATAAGTTGCAGAGCCTCTGTGGGGGAGTGGAACTGCAACTGCACTTGAGAGTCAAGGTTGCCTATCAGCTGAAGCGTGGTGAGGCGAACAGCAGAGAGAGAGAGCTGGACTGTGAAAGAAACCATCTAGAATGAAGGGTTCTACGAAAGACTAGAACATTATTGTACTGTAAAAAAAAACCCTTGGGGTTTAGAAAGCCTGCCCATGTAAACCACC
Source organism: Plestiodon gilberti rubricaudatus (assembly GCA_026170595.1). Taxonomy (NCBI): domain Eukaryota; kingdom Metazoa; phylum Chordata; class Lepidosauria; order Squamata; family Scincidae; genus Plestiodon; species Plestiodon gilberti. The sequence goes on from JANXHW010000001.1 coordinate 13,579,155, forward strand.
TTTGAATTAAAGTCAGGGGAGAAATTTGATGACCAAAGAATAGGTGGTATACAAATACTAGATTATCATCATCATTATATTCAGTGGCATGGTGCCTCTGAACTTCGAGGTTCTATAAAACCATCATGACTAGTACCCACTGATAAACTTATCCTTCATGAATTTGACTAATCCCCTTTTAAAGCCATCTAAGGTTTTCAACTTGTTCATAAATGACCTGGAGTTGGGGATAAGCAGTGAGGTGGCCAAGTTTGCGGATGACACTAAACTTTTCCGAGTGGGGAAGACCAGCAGGGATTGTGAAGAGCTCCAGAAGGATCTCTCCAAACTGGGAGAATGGGCAGCAAAATGGCAGACGCGCTTCAATGTAAGTAAGTGTAAAGTGACGCACATTGGGGCAAGAAATCAAAACTTCACATACACGCGAATGGGTTCTGAGCTGTCTGTGACGGATTAGGAGAGAGATCTTGGGGTGCTGGTGGACAGGTCGATGAAAGTGTCGACCCAGTGTGCGGCGGCTGTGAAGAAGGCCAATTCCATGCTCGGGATCATCAAAAAAGGGATTGAGAATAAAAAGGCCAATAACATTATGCCTTTGTACAAATCAATGGTAAGGTCGCATCTGGAGTATTGTGTCCAGTTCTGGTCACCACACCTCAAAAAGGATATAGTTGAGTTGGAAAAGGTGCAGAAAAGAGCAACCAAACTGATTTGTGGGCTGGAGCACCTCCCTTATGAGGAAAGGCTACAGCATTTGGGGCTTTTCAGTCTGGAAAAAAGGCGCCTGAGGGGGGACATGATTGAGACGTATAAAATTATGCATGGGGTGGAGTGGACAGAGGGAAATTCTTCTCCCTCTCGCACAACACCAGAACCAGGGGGCATGCACTAAAATTGAGTGGAGGGAGAGTTAGAATGGACAAAAGAAAATATTTCTTCACCCAGCGTGTAATTCATCTGTGGAACTCCTTGCCACAGGATGTGGTGATGGCACCGGGCCTTGATGCCTTTAAAAGGGATTTGGATAGATTCATGGAGGAAAAGACCATCACAGGGTACAAGCCATAAGCAACCTCCTGGTTTTAGAAGTGGGTTCTCTCTGTGCCAGGTGCAAGGGAGTGACAACAGGAAACAGGTTATCTTCTTGATTGTGCGCTCTCAGAGGCATCTGGTGGGGCCACTGTGCAATACAGGAAGCTGGACTAGATGGGCCTTTGGCCTGATCCAGGAAGGCCCTTCTTATGTTTTATGATGTACTTTGTCCTGAATCTGTCAGGCAGGCAATTTTGTTGGGTAACCCAAAGTTCTACTAGGAAACAGGAAGAAAGCCTTCGTCAATTTTTTCCACACTATATATAGTTTTGTAAACTTTCATTATTTCGTCATTGTCCTCCGTCCATCCGTCCCCCACACACCTCGTCGCCTTTTCCCCCCTAAACTAAGGAGCCACAAACTAAAAGATTTAGCCTTTCCTCACAGGAAATGTGCTGCAGCTGATCATTCTGAGTGTCCTTTCAGTTGGGTATTTGGTATATTGCTTAATCCAGGAAGACCAAATATGTAATTTCCTATGATAAAGCAGTTGGACAGATCAGACCCTCCAACTAGGAAAGTCGAGAACTTTACCTAAAGCCTGGTTAGTGTCAACACCTAGAATAAGTCTGGATGCAAATACAGAAGATAGATGCCTGCACACTATTTGAGGGACAAAGGAAATTTAACACTCAAACACTGCTAGTGTCAAACCAGCTAATATGCAATGGAAAGGGGCACAATTCAATGGTAAAGCATAGACATCTCTAAGGCCCCAGGGCAATCCCTGGTACCTTGGTTTAATGGTTCCAAGTGGCAGGCCAAGGAAATATCCTCTGCTTGAGACAAAGGAGTATGCTGTCCATCAGAAGAGGTAGTAGACGAACTAACTTTCCAGTGCTGTTTTTACATCAACTTAATTCCACACCTTTCCAGTATGGACACTGAAAGCCTGCTGCTGGTTAAGTTAGTGTTAAATTAGAAATGGCCTGTAATGTACAGTACTCCCCCCATATCCGTTGGGATATGTTCCAGGCCCCTCCGTGGATACTTGAAACCGTGGATAGGAGCGAACACCCCCTCCATGGTTTCCTGAGGGCCCCCTGCCCTGCCTCCCCTGCGGGCAGGCGTGCGCCCCCCCCCCCAGCTCTTATTTTTCAGCAAGCTTTGTTTCTTCCTTAAAACAAACAGAAGCAGACTCCATTGCAGGCAAGTAGAACCTTGCAGAGCCTCTCTAGGACTTAGTCTCGTTCTACTTGCCTGCATAAGCAGCCAGAGGCTGCTTCTCCTGTTTCTTTAAGGAAGAAACGAAGCTTACTGGGAAAAAAGTAAAAGCCTGGGGGGGGGGGGTGTCCCTGTCATCCGTGGATAACTGAAACCGTGGATATGGGTGCCCACCTGTACACAAGCCATTTTATCAATGAAACTACAATCTGTTGACTAGAGAGCTGCCTAGCTGTTTTATTTTGAAAGTTATCCTTAGATGGTCTCACCTTTCATGACATCATGAAACCCGTGAAGAGCTGAAGCAACATGTGTGAACACTGAGTTGAAGTTTGTCCGAAGCAACTTGACTGGTTTAACGCCTAGAAGTTGTACAAAGAGCAACACATTCAAATTCAATAACATAAGAACCACCCCAATAGACTAGCACCAGGTAAGCAAATAAGAAGTGCTCTTCAAAACAGAACTGGCTTAGCAGGGTATGACTGTAAGAGAGAAACAGGCAATCGGCGTTCTCCCCCAGACTTCCCCTATCCAAGTCAGGGAAGAAATCAACACACATGAACTAATGCTGAACTGATGTTCATGCCAGGTTCAGATTTTTGGTCAAGTAAGGAATTTTGATGAGGGAATTTAAACTTAAACGAAACAATCAAATGTTGAAATATTCCTGTAAAATAGGTTTTTTAAATTGATTCCTTAATTTCCAGCCAGTTGCTTTGAGTATAATCTCTCAGCTGCTATTATCATTCGTCTACATTACATATATAAGAATAAGGTACCTATTGAGGGATTTGTGGAGCTCTATTAAAATATTTTTTACACTTGAACTACAGCAAATCTAAGATTCCCACATTTGAGAGAGCCCCAAACAGGTACACAACTAGAGATTTGATCATCCAATGTAAAGCAAGTTAAACACTATATCTAGAGATCCAGTTTAACGAGAAAACAATCCTAGGCGAGATCCTTGGAAACAGTACAAGGTCAATTGTGAACGCTGTTCTAAATTTTGTATGTTCTAAGAGGTTCTCCCTACCATGAAAGAACATTACAGGAAGAAAATGTAAGAAAGAAAATTTCTTATGGCTATTTATTTAAAGCAAACATTCCAAGCTTAACCCACATCATCCTCTGTTTTAAAAATCACAACGTATAAGTACTGTATATATTTATACAGACTTTGCTCATGAAATGAGGGGTTGTTTGTTTTAAATCAACCCATGCCTGTTTGGGGGAAAAACTCCAATTATAACAGCAGTTTGCGCAGTCGGGGCGTCTTCTGATATGGGGCCCTGGGGCGGTGGGCCCCAGGGCGCAGGGGCGGAGGGCCTCTGGAGGGGCGGGAGAGGGCCTCTGGAGGGGCGGGAGACATCCTAGGTTTCGGGGGTTTTTTTGCTTTTTTTCCGTTTTTTAAAAGGGTTTTTAAAAGGGTTTTTTTAGGAGAAACGGGGCTTCTAAGTGTATATGTATGCTTTGCTGCACTTATCTTGAGTATTGGAGCCTCCAGCGACGATCTCCTCCAGCGATTATCTCTTCCAGGGGCGCAGATCGCTCCTCTGCCGCCCCTAGCGCGAACTCCGTAAGCTCCGCAGCGTTACAGAGTTCACGCATGCGTGATGGCCGTTTGCTATGCGCATGCGTGAACTCTAACGCTGCGGAGCTTACAGAGTTCGCGCCAGGGGCGGCAGAGGAGCGATCTGCGCCCCTGGAAGAGATCATCGCTGGAGGAGATCGTCGCTGGAGGCTCCAATACTCAAGATAAGTGCAGCAAAGCATACACATACACTTAGAAGCCCCGTTTCTCCTTAAAAAACCTTTTAAAAACCCAGAAAAAAACGGAAAAAAGCAAAAAAGAAAACGAAAGTAATTATGCAAATTAGTAATTATGCTAATTACTTTGGGGGGTGGGCCCCACCCTGTTCTGGGGCTAGCTACGCAGTCATGCTTTACCCATTAACTTTAAAAAAATTGTTCATTCAGATGCAACATAGTTCACAGAGTTTCCCTTTTTGATGATTTCCAAACTTCAGTTTTGTTTCCGGAACATAAGAGAAGCTATGCTGGATTGATCAAACGTTCATCTACCTGATCATCCTGTTTTCAACCGTGTTTAAACAGATGCCTTCAGGAAGCCCACAACCAGAGCTGAAAGGCAAAAGTCCTCTCCTGACGTTGCTCCCCAGCAGCTGGTATTCAGTGGAAGTTTCATATAGCCATTGGAAGAGTCACAACAGCAGTATGACCTCCACATATCTATGGAGATTTTTATATATATATATATATATATCTGAGATATATCTATATATCCCAGCTTCTCTCTCTCTCTCTCTCTCTCTCTCTCTCTCTCTTTTACACTATATTTTATTATTAAAACAATACATATATAGCAAGCATGAAGCAATATATCCTACATATGCAATATATCCCCTTGCCACAGGATGTGGTGATGGCACCTGGCCTAGATGCCTTTAAAGGGGATTGGATGGATTCATGGAGGAAAAAACCATCACAGGTTACAAGCCATAAGCAACCTCCTGGTTTTAGAAGTAGATTTTCTCTGTGCCAGGTGCAGGGGAGTGGCAGCAGGAAACAGGTTATCTTGTTGGCTGTGTGTGCTCTTGGAGGCATCTGGTGGGGCCACTGTGAGATACAGGAAGCTGGACTAGATGGGCCTTTGGCCTGATCCAGCAGGGCTCTTCTTATATCCCAGCTTCTCTTATACAATAACTAGTGGCAACAACATGTGTGCAATTTAGCATCTGCCTTCTTCTTTGCATAATTCTATACTAGGAAACATTATACACAATGTATATATTACACAGTATACTGGATATCACACCAAGATTGGAAGTTTTAAACAACTTAACACTCCGCCTGCTGTGGCCAACAACCGATGCTTACTTGGTAAGGCAAGAAGACTGATGTACGTGTGCAGCTTCTCAAAGACTGCCACCAGCTTCTTCATGTCATTTTGGAGTTCCATGTTCCTGGCTCTTAACGCAGCTGTGCAAAGAGAAGATTCACACTCTTCTTCCAAACTAGGAACATATGAATTTATGTTTTTAAAAGTGAGTATTGTGCTTTTCTTATTTTTTAAAAAAACTGACATGATTTTCAGAAAAGATGAAACACACATTTTAGGGCACTTTTCTGAACATCTGGAAAACCAATGCAATGCAATGCAATGCAAAGAGATATTTGCTGGGGTGTTGGGGGAATTCACAGGTATTGATTGTGAAAAACAGTTGATGTTATATCCCTAAAAAATATTCCATTGCAATGAGACATTGCCTTTGACCTGTTCTTGTGGATGATGGTAATGCACTTCTGCAGCTGTGAAACTGGGAATAACCACCAGCTGCCTTCTTATTGCTCATTTTTCTACCTTGATACAATGGTTCAGATTGTAACCTTCAGCAGAACATTGCTCTATTACCTGAAGCTCTTTCCAGTAGAAGTGGCTTCCAATGATGAAGCAGCACTCTGCCAAGAATTAGGAACCAATGCAATGAACTTACTTTTTAAGTGCCAAGTCATCCTATCTTCAAGCCCTAACCTATATTCCAGGGTCAACTACTACACATACATTTCTTGAATCCCATATGCCATTTTATATGAGCCTTCACAATTTCAACTGTGAAACAAGCTCTAATGGCAAGTAGGAGGACTGTATATATACTCATTAGCAGATCAGTACTCTGATCTACATCAGAGAACGGGGTGGGGTGGAGAGATGAGAAAAGGTAGGAAGTATTTTCCACTTCCCTACTTCCTCTAGAATGCCTGAAAATGTAACTAAATGTATTGATTCTACCCAAGCTACCAAAACCTGGTGCAGGCGTAGTGCAAACACTAGGAGGCTGAGCTGCAAATCAGAATCTCCCTGGTTCAAATCTCACCTCTGCCGTGAACTCACTAGGTGGTCTTAGGGAAGCCACTGCCTGGTAGCGTCAACTCCCAGCTACAACATGGGGGTAATAGATACTACTTATCTAACTTTACAGGGTTGTTGCAAGGATTACAGTAAAATACATGTGAAACACTTTGAATATTCAGAAGGCATGCAAATGCTAATTATTAGTAAAGGTTTAAAATATGGGTGCAAGCTTTATTAGTTGGGGGAATCAATCAACTAAAGCCTTGGCTGATTAAATCGGGGCACCAATTTTTTTTGTACAAGGGAAAAACACAAGTCAGTGAAGGTCTCTGAGTTTAAATCTAATTTGTTTCTGGTGTAATAGAATTTTTGAAAGAAAACATTAAAGATTTCCTCCCAACAATGAGTGGCAGCTTTTATTTATTATGCCCTCACAGTTTCTTCAATATCTTCAAATATTTCAAAAGGGAATCTATAGTGAAGTCCTGGTATCATGTGAATATACTCTAATGTCATTAGTTGGTTGAAAATGCAGTTCATTTTGCTGTTTTGGAGTAGTTTTTACTATGCTATTGGTTGGTCATCGTCTTAGACGTTTTATAGACTGTTGTTCCCCTTGTGGCAGAATGAGAATACATGTTATAAATACATTAAAAAGTCAGATCACTAAACATTCTTGAACTGGAAAACCAGTTCTTATTTTTACCTCTTCAAGATGCCCAGACTCTGACAAGGCTACAAGGAAAAGCAGATCCACACTTATGGGAAAGCACCAAGAACACTGTACAGATGTAATGCACCAGATAACTCCTGGTTCGTATTAAAAGATCAGGATGGGAAGATGGGAGGCAATGGCCTCTTGGGAAGACAAGGGCAGTTGTCATGATAAACTTAATTTATGTCTCCTTCCCTGGAAATGTACATTGTTAGCAATCACTTGAAAACACACACAAATCTGGAGGATGTCACCCTGCTGCTCGCAGAATCTAATGTAAGTGATAAGATGTGCACTGAATTACAGTTCATGTTTAGAGGTCAAAAAGAAAAAAAAATACCTTTTCAATTGGTAAGGAAGAATCTTTCTGAGAAAGCAGACATAAGAAGCTAAGTGGTCAGAAAAGGATTTCAATTTCACAGTTGTTTCCTTTAAAGAGAAGAGAAGAGAAGTCACATTTCAGGTCTATAGTACCAGCCAGTCTTGGACTGTGGCCTCAGGATAACCATATTACCAGCACGGTGACAGTGTCCTCCGTGATGCTCTCAAATAAGTGCAGCATTCCTTCCTCCAAAGGGCGAACATAGGATGCATTTTCATGAAGATACTGGGAGAACTAAAGGCAAGGCAAACTGTCAGTAGTTCCAGTGGCAAAATCATGGACTCAAGAATCCCAACATTAGAAACTAATCATGTCACTGCCATTTTCTGATGTACATTTGTGTGTGCACGCGCTACAGAGTTGGGAGCATGAAAAAAACACTGAAGCAAAACTTTGTGCAGTCAGTTTGATAACGGAAGCAGGATATTCAAGTAGAAGGAAGTTAGCAGATAGGAGATACATTTTAAAGGCTTTATGCCTCACATTTTAAAGGCTTTATCGCCCACATACAAAACTATCTTAGTGAAAAGAGTCACATCATATGTGTATTTAACCTATGCAAATTCAACTATATGCATTCGGCAAAAAGAGAAAAACAACAATTTGCATAGTGCGGGCAATTCCGTCCGCCATTCCACTCAGTGAGTGTATGCCTAGGAATGAGCATGAGACCAGAGACATGAATATGCTGTTCCCTGTCAATCTTAGTTCCTTCGTGCCTCTTACAGCACAACTCTAGTTTTTAAAGTATGTATTTTTCAGATTTAAGGAATTTTTAAGGGTAATTTTCACCTTAAGAAAATAAGAACATAAGAAGAGCCCTGCTGGATCAGGCCAAAGGCGCATCTAGTCCAGCTTCCTGTATCACACAGTGGCCCCACCAGATGCCTCAGGGAGCACAAGACAACAAGATACCTGTATCCTGTCGCCACTCCCTTGCACCTGGCACAGAGAAAACCTACTCCTCCAACCAGGAGGTTGCTTATCCCCATCATGGCTTGTAAGCTGAGATGGACTTTTCCTCCATAATGCATATATTTATTTTATTTATTTATTTATAGAATTTTTACCCCGCCTTTCTCCCACCAGGGCAACCAAGGCGGCTTACAACAAAAATATTAAAATACATGAATACATTTAAAATCAAGAATTAAAATAATTTAAAACAATTAAAACAAACAGCCCCAGTGGGTCATCCACATTTAAATTTGTTAAAAGCGATGTGTTAAAAAGCCAGCCCACCATGTCAGACATCAAATGCTGATCTAAATAAAAATGTCTTGAGGCCCCGTCGAAAGGTCTCTAAGGAGGGAGCCGTTCTTAATTCCAGGGGGAGGGAATTCCATAATTGGGGCGCCACTGCCGAGAAGGCCCTATTCCGCGCCGCCATCCCCCTCACCTCTGTCAGTGGTGTATACCGTATATTTCTTAAATATACCGTATTTCTTCTATTCTAAGACGCACCTTTTTTCCCAGATAAGCATCTCTAAAAATGGGGTGCGTCTTAGAATCGATGGCCTCCTTTTTTGTGGGATTTTTCTCTGCATTTTACCTCGCCATTTTGACCCCTCTGTTCAGAGGCGCTCTCCCATGGCTGCTAGCCCGATCCACTCTCTTCCTGAACTTGAGAGCTCGTCCCAGCCCGCCCCCTGCTGCAGCTGACGAATCAGAGAAGATCACACTTGTCAGCGAGGGCTGGCAGGGCATGCTGGGGAGAGTTCCTCTGCTTGAAGTGTCTGCTCCACGCTCCTATTGACAATTAAAGCCTGCATGCCTTTCCTGCAAAGATGATCAAAGCATACTGAGGAGAGTTGTCTGCCTGCCCCGCACCCCAGCTGATGAACAAAGGCACTTGCCAAGTGGATGTGCTAATGAAGAGCCAAGTTTACCGTGCCACTTTTACCCCTCTGCTCAGTGGCGCTGCAGCTGATGATCCTCACGCTCGAGCAGAGTCTGAGGGAAAGACACGCAGGAGCTCCTACGTGTCTTTCCCTCAGACTCTGCTCGAGCGTGAGGATCATCAGCTGCAGCAGAGGGGGCAAAATGGCGTGGTAAAAATCGGATCGGCGAGATGGAGCGGCAGGCAAGCTGGGGAAAGAGCAGACAAATTGAAATTGACAAATTGAAGGACGGTGGTGCGTCTTGCAATCAATGGGGTTTTTTTTCTGCTGGTGTTCCTGAAATTAAGATGCGCCTTAGAATCGATGGCGCCTTAGACTCGAAGAAATACGGTATTATGCGCTCCTCCTTATGTGCTGACTTTAGAGCCTAACACCCTGTAAGATGCGACTCAACTGTATTTCATTACCCTTTTAATTCAATAAAAAGGGATTTTACCAAAGGGTTCTAGTCCACATGCTCATCTAGTAAGAAAGGGTCGACCCAAGCCTAAGGCTTCTGAAATCTTGGCTATTCACCATCTCTGGGTAGTCTTGCCCCAATTAAGACACCCTCCAACCTCCCAACAACTGTAGAACTTTCCCTTTTCTTCCCTTCCTACTAGTCAACAGAGTTCTGACTATTCAGAACATGTCAGTCTCTCCTTCCGATCCAGAATGCTAAGAATTGCCTTACTGAATAAGATCAAAGTTCCATATAGCCCAACTATAGCCTGGTTCAAACATCATGTGGAACCATTGTTTAATTCATGAGCCCAGGGTTCATGTACTCCCTCCTTCCCCCTCATATACGAGAGCAGCAAGTTTTCAACTTCCATTTTCTAAGCAGGATTTGCTACGATACCCAAACTTAGCATCTCCCAGCCTGAGCTAACCCAAGTTTGCAGCCAGGCCAGGATTTGTTGCAGTATAATCAGATCATCCCGCTGTCTGGCTCTATGGAGTACAGGACGGAACTGGCTCCACCCCCGAGCATCCACTTCATATCTGGCTCCCTGCACTCATGTCTCCATTTGGAATCTGACTTCCTCCTTGTCACCTCCTTTGCCACTACTTTGCAATTGGCTCCCGTTGGTAGACTTTGGGGTTCTAGTAAAAAACAAAAGTAGATCCCACAAGCACAAGCCCAAAGGCTGCAGACTCCTGCTCTACAGAAAGCTGTGGCAAAACACCACATGTCATGTTGTTCACTTAAAGCAACCAGCTTAAAGTTAATCCTAAATCAGTTTACCTTCTGATTTAATGGCGATATAGTGTCAGTGGCAGAATCCACAGGAAAAATCTGCACCCGCTGCTCCATGTAGGTGTGGAAATTCAGAAGAGCTGTCACCAGATCTTGAACAAAGGCCAGTGCCTGGCTAGCAAGGTCACGCAGCTTCAACTGCAAAGTACAAAGTGCAGCAATGGGGCCTCTTTCTATTTTGACGACATGCAAATCTGTTTTACTAGAGGCCTCACACAACACTCCTCTTAACTGAGCAAACAGAAAACCAGAATACAACCCAGGTCTGCCTTGCTATAAACATTTGTCCTTTGGGAAAGCAGAATAAATGTACTGCAACCTGATTTGTGACACAGGGAAGGTCAAAGCTTTCAATTTTTTTTAAAAAAATAGCAAAATCAAAATGCACTCTGTGGCAGGAAGGAAAGCTCCTTTAAATTTGTATATAGACATCAAAAGTGGTATTCTAGCAGGCATCGGGTCAACATCTTAATTGTTTAAGACCTCACATGTAAAGAATCAAACTTTTAACAGTACAGTAAGGTCCCAGTATCCGGGGGGGGGGAAGGTTCTTGCCCCCCGCAGATACCAGAAACCACAAAAAAGGGGAAATGCTATCCCCCTGGCCATTACCTTTGTTGTGTGTTGCTTTAACGAAATGCTATAAGCAGCAGCATGCTGCTTATAGCAGAGAAACAGACATGCTGACTGAGTGCTAGAGAGGCTCAGCCGAAGGTTGCTTATATAATGTTTACTTAAAGCAAGACACAAAAACAAACGTAATGGCCGGGGGTGCGCAGGGAACCACGGATACATGAAACCACGGATAACAAATCTGGGGATAATGGGATCCACCTGTACTACAGCAATAAAGTTTTGCGTTCTTTTTTAAAAAATAAAAGAAAAATGTAGACTGATAAGAACTTATTTTTCCCCATGAAATTCAGTTCTGTGCTGGTGCCCTGTTGCACTTCTGTCCTACCTCCATAGCACTGATGACTCATGCCAAGTCCTTTTTCAGTCTTGGGGGAAACAGACAAATGGTTTCTGCAGTCACCAAGCAATACAACTCAGCCAAAGCCACTTATACCCTCTCTGAAAATAGAGGCTGCTCTTTTAGATGTCACTGCTAATTGCCACCGACAGACTTATCCTCCACATGGTTTAAAAAAAATGATTTAAGTCATGCATGCTAGTGGTATCCACCATGGTACAGCACGCTTTCACCCTGCAGCCATGCTCGAAAGGAATTTCCTACCACCAGCTGAACCATGATTAAGAAACTCATCAGCAACAATGTCAGCCATGGTTGAGGTCAACCTGGATTTCTGTTTAATCAGATCTGAAACTATGGTTTTATAACTGTAGTCAAAAGGAGCCAGCATTTCATCTGCACCAACCCAGAGCCTTATGCCTATGACTAGCCTTACCATCATCCCGGAATCGACGCTGGCTTCGGCCTAGAGCGGACCCGAGCCGCTCCCAAGGGTGCACTGTCCAATGGACTTCCAGAATTTCCGGTCAACGACATGACAGAAGCAGGAACCCCGTTGGGCAGACGCAGTGCACCCTTGGGAGCGGCTCAGGTCCGCTCTAGGCCGAGCGTCGATTCTGGGACGATGGTAAGCCTATCTATGACACTATATACTTTTTAGGTTAAGCACTGCAGGTCCATTACTTACCTGCCGCCGTCTGTTGTGTAGTGGCACATTCAGAGCATTATACTGGCTGGATCCTATAAAACAATCATCATGTTACTGTAAATTCCCTCTTTCATTTGATTAGATCATTCAAGGACAGGCAACCACTTTTTTCAAGTAGAACTGCTATTACATGCCCCAAGCACTTAAGATAGTACAGATCCTATAAACATAAATAAATGAATATGACATCAGTAGGCATATGTGACGTTACAGAATGGCACTTTAAATTCATAAGTGCTTTCGGAAAGCTGAGAGCACACTGCATGTGTTATTCCAGTAACTCTGACAGCAATCCAGTAAGGCAGGTCAGTATTCTCTCCATATAAGAGGGGTCCTGCAACCAAGTGTTCCACTATGCACATCTTCCTGGGAGTAAGTCCCAAGGTGCTCAATGAACCCAACTTAATCCCAACTCACTAAATAAAGTCCTAGATTTTTTAAAAAAAATAATTTTCCCTCCCTCCCTCCTGCAATACTTTGAAATGATGCTCAGAATGGGGATGCTTTGCAGTGGAAAGACATAATGTCGGTTACCCAACCATCTCTCCATCAGCACTTGTTTGAATGTTCATGGCAGTTCTCAAATAAGTATTCTTGGGAAGTATTATAAGGACCATAGGGTGGCTACAAAAAGAGGGAAGCCATAGCAAGTCCCCTCACCTCCACATCCCTGGCAATATGCAGCACAACGTCCCATGCCTTGATGCAACTGTGTAGTGGGTTTCTTATGGAGTGTGGGAGAGCGTTCAGTATATGACATTAAGAAATGGGGTATCCCGTACTATGTATTACAATGGGAAAGTGAGGAGACTTGCTACAATGCTGCCATTTTTAGCAGCAGCCCCATGCTCCTCATAATATACAGTTCCATTTGAAACCTAGTTCTAGATTTAGCAAAATAAAGTTAATCACACGGCCATCAGGACAGAGGAAAAACCAAGCTTCTCGGGTTTTGACATTTTGTTCCTTTGACAATAGCAAAAGCAATCAATGCATTACCTACTTGTATCATTGAAAGGGACTTTTTCACTGATGATATGTAAAGACTCATCCAACCTGCTACCCAAGTCGGTATGAAGGTTCTTTAGCTGCTGCTGACTGGGTGACAAAAATAAAAAATAAACAGTATTAAAACTATTCAATTAGGTAAAAATATGTTCAGAACAATTGTTTCGCTAAGTAGTTTTTTCTGCAGGTACACTTCAATGTAATGAAATGCATTTTTCAGTATGGGGGGGGGGAGTGAAGTACCATTCATCAGCTTACCATTCTTCTGTTCGAACTCTGCAGTCCTTGGCTTCTCTCTCTAGGGTTTGGGATTTTATCTGGAGTGGAAAAGAATAGCAGAGCTGTGAACAGTGATTTGAACAAGGAATTTCACACAGAGACATTACGTGTAACAGGCTTACTTTTTTAAATTTTAAGAATGTATAATCTACAGCTCTGCCAAAAATGGTACTTGATCAGGAAAAACAGCAAGAAAACAAGGACTTAAAAAACTCAACACACTAAGATAAAAGAATCCACAAGCCAGAATTCAACACACTAAGATAAAAGAATCCACAAGCCAGAATTAAAACACCCAGTCCCCCTGTGGGGAATGCTGGCTGAAAAAGCCAGGCCTTTCCACCCGCCGCCAGGATGTCACCGAGGAAGGCCCAGCTTGGGAACTCACTTCCAACTTGGCCTTCTCGCTCTGCAGCTTTTCTATTGTATCCATGTACTTCCGAGTCAGGCCCTCCACCACAGCCTGGTGCTGCGCAGCCTCCATTTCCAAGACCTCCAGTCTGCCCCTCAGCTCCGACTCCAAGCGCTTGTGTTGCTCGTCTGCGTCAAAGAACTAGAATGAGAAGAGCCAGTTCTGAGAAGAGGTCCAAGTGTTGGGGCCCAAGGGAGGGCTGCACAACCAGGTTCAGCACCAAGGGTCACACTGCAACTTTCCATTCTCGTCTTTTGCCTTTTGGTCTGCTGGAAGCTTACCATAATGTTTGCCTGTTCGTCTTTGCAACCTACCATCTTCTGCCCTTTAATGGAGTCTAAATGCTGTTTTAACATTTTTATGTAAGCTGCCTTGGGCACCTCTACGCTGAAGCGAAGAGGCGCATATACATTTTAATGAACAAAGTATTTGATGAACAGAGGCTGTAGCTAATTATTGCTTTTTGGCAGCATCATCTCCAGGAATGGCATTGGCAGCTACAGTACTTTGTCAACATGCTGCAGTTATTCTAGAATAATTACTTTTGTTCTAATAATGGGGGGGGGGGGGGAAGAGAACTATGCACCAAACGAGATGCGACATGGGAAATCTCTGATCATGGTCTCTCACTATTAAATTAAAAGCAGCTGCAGGTCAATCAGAAGGGGCTGCAACAGTGGAGAGGAGTTAACCCTTTCCCATGTGCTGTTTTTGAGATTTAAAAAATCACTCTCTTTCTAAGCTTCCATTAGCATAAGAGAAAACATGCTAGTATTACCACCACCACCACCACCACCAATGACTGTTAATTTTTACTTAAGTGCAGGAAAGTCTGAGCCAGGACCTCCCACATTTTGGCTGCTTGTGTCCCACGTCAACACCAAACCTTGGAACATGGAGACCAATTACAGGAGTTCAAACCCTGAACTTTGGTATTCTGCTGTTTGCCTTGTTTTTGCATCCTTTAGCATTTTTTGGCCACAGCACTGTCAAAGGCCTGGGGCACATACAAACATAATATTTGCTGAACATTCTCTCTGCCCCCACACAACCATATGCTTTTTGACTTTTTGTTGAAAAGCAGTATGTAAATACGAAGATGAAGCCTCGGTCCACCTTCAAAGTTGGACAACCAGACAAATCTAATCTAAGAGTGAAGGAGCCTTCCTTCCAGAGGAGCAAACTCTTTTCTTGCAGGAAGACTTATTTCCTTTTTTTCAAAATATCTGAAATATGAGTTTTATTGCAGAAGGAGGGAAATATACTGCATTCAGCAAAAAAAATGCTATAAAAGAAGTGAGAGTCAAAGTGGTATAATGACAGAGTGCTGGACCTTGACTGGGAAGACTAGATTTTAAATCCTCACTCAATCATGAAGCACATTGGATGATCTGGGCCAGTTGGCACCTCCCAACCAAACCTACCTCACAGGGTTGTTGTGAGGGTGAAGGGGGGGGGAGGACTCCACTCTGAGTCCCTTGGGAGAAATGTGAACACTTACCGTAGTAAATAACAAATTAAAGTGGCAAGATATTGAGATGGAGGGAGCAGGTAATGTTGCTTTTTAAAACAGACACATATGCTTTGATCATGTAACCAAAAAATCTTCTAAGAATAGTGACAGAAATCCTGGGGAGGGGAGATAGTTATTTGGTTTCAATGAGGTTACAAGTGCTAGCCTACAGGCACCTGCAAGAGACACACACAACTCTTCAACCCTCTTCTGAGTGGAAGAATTAGAGTTTTGCCTGTTCAACATGGAGCCAAATGAAAACCTGCTGAACCAGTTTGCTCAAAGGCTGGAAAAGTGTGCAAGTATGTACTGCAGGAAGCAATGGCACTTCTCTCCAATTATTAAATTTGACTGAAGCTTTATTCACGAAGTCTACAAACTTAGTGTTTTAAAAGAACAACGCGAGGAGCAGAAGACCCCAAATTCTAAAAACAGACTTAATATATAGTGTTTTCAGAACATTACATTTGAAAGTGTTTTGGTTAGAATTTAGCAATGCAGAGAAAAGGAGGAACAGGATGGCTATAAATATCTCTGGCAGGAAGTTAGGGACTGTTGTCAGGAGAAGAGGCAATGACACTGAAGATTACAATCTTGTGAGCACTCATCAGGCCCATCTCTTTGTTGAAAAATCATCTAGCCCAAACCTGCAGGTCAAAAACAGGACCATTCACTCACAGATCACAATCTCTATCAGGGCTTCTCAACTGTGGGTCACGACCCGCTTGGTGGATCACAGCCCAATGCAGAGGTGAGTCATGCGTTTGGCTCTCCCAACCGTCCTTGCCTCCATTTGGCTCCAATTTGGAGCCAAATGGAAGCAACTGGAGGCCACACCCGGGTCGCAACTCACCTCCTGCAGCTGCTCCCGGCCCTGTATGGCCACCATCATAGGCCTCCAGAAGTGACTTCCAGGTCACTTCTGGTTTTGCTGATGTGACTTCCGAAACGCGTTAGGAGGCCTCTCTGAGGCCTGCGGAGGCGATCCACGGCCTGGAGCAGCTGCAGGAAGTGGGTCGACGCCACCGCCAGAAGACAAGGTGGGTCACGGCCACACCAGGATTGAGAACCCCTGATCTAAATAATTCAGACAACAGTGGGGCACCAACAAGCGTTTAGGACTAACAGCTTTGATGATGCAAGAACAAATCACACAGCGTATAGTCTTAACTAGCAACTAGTTGTACTTCTCCTGTTTCAAGCCACAACTCACCCCCCCCCCGTTCTGCTATAAGGAGGCTGGCAGGAGGGAATGGGGGGGGGGGAGTGACCGTTCTCCCACTTCCTCTCCTCCCCCCAAACCTCTCTCTTTCTCAAGCATTTTCCCCCAGGAAGAAAGGGTAGATGATTCTCTCCTTTGCACATGTCATCTGCTGTCTCCCTCCCCTTATTTGAACCATTTCTAGCTTGAAGAGGCATGAGTGGAGAGAGAGAGAGAGAGACACTCTCTGTTTGTTCACCTATTTCTCCCTGGCCCAGGAAATCCCTTGGGAAGACAAGGAAGAGGCATAAATGGAAAAAAGCTCTTCCTATGTGTCCCTCAGGCTCTCTCCCCCAAGGTGTTTCACAATCCCAGTCGGGAGGGTTGACGGCTGGGGGCTCTCAGGGAAAAGCAATCAGTTGGACTAGATGTGATCCAATCTGTTCCGATTCTATGAGGTGCCAAGTGTCTTCCATTCACTTAGTACAAGTCTGGCAGTTTGGGATCCAAAAGTGAATGATCTGAAGAACCGTCTAGTCAGAATATTGCTTTTTGACAATGTTTCAAGGTGGTCTTGCCAGACATTCCGGTCTTTGATGGTTTAATGTTTCTCAGAAGTTACACATTGCTAAACACTGCAGCCCGTGGACTACCCAAGTTGACTGGCACAAGCCAAAGTATCTCATAACACATAACAATGCAAATTGGCCATCTTTGCTACACTGTTCTTAGGGGCCCAGCTATGGTCTTCAGAAGATTTCTAGAAGTCTAAGCCATTACACATTACCTGAATATGCAGCCTCTCATTCTCTTCTATTTTCTTCTGAAGGTCTTCATCAAAGACGTTCTTCTGCTCTTGACTCAACTGAGATGCAGGTTCACCACTTTTCTAGCAGAAAGCAAGAACATGCCTACTCACTGAACACGCTTACAGACCACCAGCACTACAGAGCCTGTGGAGGACTATGAAAACCAAATACATCTCCCATGCGCAGACATTTATAGCTGCTACTACTACTACTACAGTAGTATCTCCAATATCAGTAGATGTGTTCCTGCAAGAGTGCTGCGTCAAATAGCGCTATAGGAGGTAATTATAACACTGTCCTAGTGTATGATGCGTTCACAGTACGGTACTCACCAGTGTGATAGGTCAGAGTCTGCTATGTAATTGCCCACCGCTGCTGTCACTCCTCCTACATGGCAGCAGTGGAAGATGGTGAGAGAAGCTACTCCCAGGAGGATGAGCCAGGTTCATCCTTGGTAACTGCAGGCTTCTTACTGAAGAAGGCATTCAGGGTAGATCGCCTTGCCCTGCCCGCTGTTTCCTCCCCACACGCATTTCCTGGTAGCATGCAATTGGTCCCGTACGAGCCAGAATACACTGCTCTCACTGGTGCAGCGCTAGCTAGAATACACAGCTTTCTGTTGGCTGAAAGCACAGCACAGACAGCTGAACTTTCTCGCACCAAACCTCTAAACAGTTTTCTGGATTAATGTTTTTCTTTTTTATAACACAGTAGAAATTGAACTCAGGACAAAGAGTGCTATAATGAAACAGAGTTAAAGAAAGCAATGCTATAGGAGGTATTACTACTTTAGACTGGACTAGAGAGCTGGCGTAGACAGTTCCTGGTCCAAATTTAACTTTGCCTACGAAATCCCTACATGGCCTTAGGCAAGCACCTGCAATAATTCTAATGGCTGACTTTACAGGGCTGTTCAAGATTCTTGAAATAGCATTCTGACTACTATAAACACTGATCACCCAGGCTTTCTGGAAGTAGCACAGGATTATGAATATATGATTTTGTTTGAACGAGACACATTCAGCTTATTTTTTATGTACCACATAAATAATGTGACCTTCCTTCAAGGAGTACATTGAGCTACCTCAGTTTGTTCTTACAATAACCTTGTGAAATGGGGAAGCTGCTCTCAGAGTCTAACACAAGGACAGACAATGAGCTCTGTGACCCAACTGGGATTTGAATCCAGATCTCTCCAGTCCACTTCCAACACACCAGTACATCCCACTAGCTCCATTAGAATGTGCCCTGCTCCTAGCAGGGCACATTCTTCCACCCCAAAATCCCCATTGCTCCTTTGCCAAGCGTTTCCATCTCTGTTCACCGAAGCTGAGATTTTGTGCACTTCTCACTTCCTTAATGGACCAGCAGAGAGAAGTTTGGAAGCATGTGGGCAGTGACTGGCTTGCTTCCACACCCTGCTCTATGGTGCCTAGTGCACTGCTGGGTCTGTAAAAGGTAAAAGTAATAACAGTTTTATGAGCAGCAGTAAATGTATTAGAAACTGGCTTTCAACGGACAAAAAATGCAACTGCTTTCAGATATTCCAACAAATGGTTGGAAGGCACATACTGCAATACTGCTGAGTAAGCTGCTAATTTTCGGCTCTGGG
The DNA here is from genome assembly GCA_026170595.1 of Plestiodon gilberti rubricaudatus. Lineage (NCBI taxonomy): Eukaryota > Metazoa > Chordata > Lepidosauria > Squamata > Scincidae > Plestiodon > Plestiodon gilberti. Next base: position 13,598,045 of record JANXHW010000001.1, read on the forward strand.
CACAGCCTGGGTGGGAGATCATCTGGGAGCCAACCATAATAGGGAACAAAACGCTCCTCAGAGAAAGAACCAAGTAGTATGCACTAATTACCAATAATAATAATAATGATGATAGCATCTTTATCCCACCATTTCTAGAAGAAGCTCATAGCATTGCATATGATATGACTCCTTTCCCCCTCTTTTTCATCCTCACAACAGCCCTGTAAGGTAGACCGAGAGATGGTGACCAATGCAAGGTCACCCACCGAGTATCATGGCCGAGGGAATTTAAACCCTAGCTTCCTGGCCCTATTCCATCATGCTAACCCCTACAACAACCTGGCTTCTAGTGCATTTTACTATTAAAAAAGCACATTTCTGGACTTCTTAAAAAGGGTATGGTTGGCACAAGCACTCCTATCCCATATCATCACCCAAAAAAGAGAAAAGCTATTTCAAATGCAATGGAAAAAAATATTTCTCAACAACTGAAAGAACAGGAGAATACTTTAGAGCAGCCTTCTGCTCTAAAACATTCCTAAAACATGTGTTGAGGGACGCTTGTGTGCATAGAAAAATACATACATTAAATTAAAGGTTGCGTGTGAACCCAAAGGATCCTCCCACAAGGGAGGCTACCTGCTGCCTCGCTACATAACTTGCTGGTCTGGCTTTGTCTCCTTCTGATCAGCTTCTGCTAGCTATGGACAATTCGGTCATATTTATACATTCGGAATCACTGTTAGAATAACCTTCCTGTTGCCCCCCTGCCCAAGTCTCTGCTCAGGGCTTGCCCATCAGGAAGCTCACCCAGAACAGCAACTCATGCAGAAATTCCTTCAAGGGCTTCTTTTCATGCTTCCAATTGGAAAAGAAAGTCTCCGCTATCAAAACTTTGGCAAGCTGTTTAGAGAAACACTTACAGATGTTTTCAGCTTAGTACCTACCTTGCTCTTCTTGCCTTTAGATTCACTCAGTGTCAGTTCGTCCTGAAGCAATTCTACCCTCTTGGCAAGCTGCTGATTGCGAAAGGTCAAACTGTCCATTTCCTGCTGCAGTTTTCTAAGTGACTGGTCCTTCATTTTCAATTGTTCCTGGGTATAGCATCAGACGTTTTATCACACTGAATTTTGGAAAGCCCCAATTTATATTAAGCAGGAAGTTCTAAGAATTTGACCTTATCGTGTCTTCCTTGCTTATCTCTCTCCCACACATGCATTTCGGAATGCTCAATGGGTCCACCCAGCCTGGATCTACTTAGAAAACGGAGGCAGGGGGTCTACAAGTGTACATTTAAGATTCTTAAATGTTAATCGATTCCTTCCTGCATTAGTTTAATGCTACGTTTTGCACTCACAGTAGCATGAAGGAATTTTCATTTATGCTTTCAAAACATGTTTGAGTGCAAGGACGAGATTCTACACTGCGTCATCAGTTGGGTGTAGGGATAAGCAGCTGCTTTTTTAATTCATCAGCAAGACTGGGGGGAAATTCCCAGCTGAGAACCCTACATATGACTAGGAGGGGTGGGAAAAATCATATCCTAAAATGCTAGCATCAGATTTCAAGCAACCTGGCTCATGAAATTTTCTCAGCACCATCTGCCATCAAAATAAAAGTGATCTTGGGTGTGCATTTGACGCTGTTGCTTCCTGCAGCATCTATATGTGCAGAGCCAAGAGGGCAGCACAGGTTTTCCTCATTGCAAATTCCTCCCTTCCTCTTGCATTACTGGCAGGAGAAGAATTCCAACTAAAGAAAGTCAGGGGGGGGGAAACAAGTTATCCACCCTACAGCTGCAAGTAACAGAAAGAGATATAGTATACCCAACTATTTGACTTGAAGATATTGCTTATTTATTTGATTTTATAACTACCTAGTAGAAAGGTGGGAATAGCAGAATTACCACTATACAAACCAGTTACAACAACAACAGTTCAGTACAAATATCACAGCAAAGATGTAAGGCAAGAATTGCTAAAAGCGTTGTAAATGCAGAGATTTACTTTACAATAAGCTCTCTTGATTGGGATCTGTTTTGAGTCCTTCCTTTACTAGCTATTTTCTTCCCTCTTGCTTTTGTTTCCCATTCCTTGCGACCTGCTTTTTGTTAAAATATAAAATTAAATATAGGTATTCCCCGCTTACTAACAGTCCACCGGTCGGTCCAATAAAACGTCTTGCAAAATTTCTTTCTGGGAGTCATTGGGAGGCCCCAGAGGCCTCTCTTCCAGAGTCACACTGGCCTGCGACTCCAGTCTATTGGCCTCTGTAGGCTTCAGAATAGCCCGCAGAAGCCACTTCCAGTTTTCAGAAGCAAATCGGAAGTAATTCCCAAAAACTGGAGGTAAGGATTAACAATGAGATTTAACGATGGGGGATCAGAGAACGTATCCCCGTCGTTAAGCGGGGTATACCTGTCATGTTTTAAACTATGATGGAAAAGGTAAGAAACATCATGCAGAAGATCATTCTTGATGGAAACTTGGGGGAACTGGACTTGGCCTCTCCCTTCGTTCCCAGCTTTCAGTGGCGCTGGGACACGGAACAATATGGAACAGGAGGACTATGCCTCTTCCTTTGTGGCTGATAGCTGAAGATCTCCTATAAGAGCAGGAGTGATCGATTTCTTTAACATTACACCAGACCACACAACGTGCCGTTATTTCAAACCTAAGGGTGGGTGTGCGGGTGACAGAAAGCTGCAGCTGAACCTGAAGAAAGCTGATTGGCACTGAAACATCATCTGATCAAGCAGCCAATGTCAACACCAAACTCTTGTTCACTTTAATATTTCAAAAGCCTACCTTCAGAGATACTGAATTTGCTTGTTCATCAACAACACCCTTTTTTAGTACCTGGTTTTGAGCTCGAAGCTGCAAAGAGAAAGACGGAGAGAAATCATTAACCCAAATCTGAAGCAATAAGATCGCAAGTTGATCATTAGCCACTTGCAAAATGTTGAGTCTTATTTTAGAAAAATATTAAACATGTTTGAAGCACCACTGTAAAACATGAGTGCCTACTGCAAGAATATAACACGGATGCTCAATGAATCTTAAGCATCAGGATACCCAGGACAAAATGAAACGCAGAAGTTGTAGTGTAAACCTGAATGGGGCTGCTGAAACGCGTTTGGCTACAAAACCTCAAGAGATACAGACTCCATTGTGAATTTGGCTGTTACTCCAAAGAGGGTCCTGAGTTCCTCAGATGTTCACTTGGGATGCCAAATTCTCAATGAGAAGATCCATAATGGTGGAATACTGCCAGTAATACTTACCTGAAAAGCAACGTGATTTTCTTGCAAGGCGCAGATACAGGGAAGCATTGGGTGGGTTCTCGGCTGCATTTTTAAGTGCAGAGAACTGGCCTGGCCAAGTGTACACCCTACAATATTTTTACTTCCAACATTTTCACCCTGCCCCTCCCCTTCCAGGTGGAGGTGCCAGCTTACAATATGCCCCAGTGCCTTCAGCATGTATCTTAAGCATATAGCGTGGCAGATACTCAGAAGTTCTTCAGCAGTCAAGTCAACAAAGAAAATGTTCACTGACATTTGAAAAACACTGGTCAAACTTTTTTAATGTTACAGGGAAAAAAATAAGTACTATAAGCGTATAAATCTTGCCCAACTTGATGTCAGAACAGACTATCCTTGCCCTATAAACAAACAAACAAACAAACAAACCATTTTCTCTTGGGGGCAGGGGGAAAGATTCCCAAAGCACACATCAGATTTTTCAATGCGGGTGTGCATTTGGTAACACAAATGAACTAGCTGGATGACATGTCTGCATGTGTATGTTTCAGGAGCATTAATGTACATTTCTGCTCAATTTTTCTGGCATTGATATACATGTATCTTAAATCATAGCTGCTCACTCTAAGTCTTTGGGCTGAGGCAGGTCAGAGATTGATTTTTACTACTAAATGGTTATATTTGGTTTTTCTGTACTACAACACAAACGCAATGCATCTTAATGCCATAAAAGTAGCAATGGTATGCAATGACGTTGCGATGAGTAGGTTCTCCACTTCTAACCCATAATACATTATCTCCTGCAATCTATCACAGTGATGTCAGTCTATCACTCAATAGCCACAGCCAGTCCTCCCCACATCTGAGATTATTCAGGTCACAGGGTCTGGTACCAGGCAGATTTGACTCCTATTCTTTCTCAGTAAGCACTATTCAGTGCTCATCAGTGCAGAGGAAGCCATTATCTCTACCTCTCAGCTGCTGTAAGTCAGCGGAGCTCCAGACAGGAAGCATGATATTAAGGAGTATCTCAGAAGCACATGGGGTGGGAGGAAATCATGATCAACATGACCACAGGTAGGACTAATACTATTAACAGTAGAAACAGAGCTAATATCACAAAGGAAGACACATAACTCAGCAGCAATGTTAATGGGCAAGTTAGGATGTCAACTATGGATAGAGAATCAAGAGATCCCAACTAAGTCTCAGTACTGGGAAGGGCATCGCTATACCTCTGAAGCACAAAGAGCATTACATCATCAAGTTGGCAAAGCTTCCTAGTACTGGTACAAAAAGCACTTGTATTAATATAAAGTAATAATACTTAGCATTTGTAAAGCACTTTCCCAGTGTACAAAGCGCTTCATGTATATGATCTTGATGTTGTCCTTACAACAACCGCTTAAGGTAGTGCTTCCCAGACTTACCTGCTCCATGATGCCCTGCCTGCTGCAGCTGCAGAGCTCCAGACCCGGACGTGCTTGGCGATGGCATAATGATGTCGCTGCCCAACACTTCCGGGTTGAGAGTCCCCCAATACGGCTGCAAAAACAATGTAAGAGGCTCAAGGTGGGAGGGCCCCTCAGAGCACACGAGCACCGCCCAAGACTCTCAGTCCGCCAAGCGGAGCCTCTGCTCCACAGCACATCGCGGTTTCGCAGCTGAGAGGATTGGGCAGTGAGCTTCCCATTGTGCCCCGGCTCAATGCAACACCCCCAGGAGCCACGTCTCACACTTTGGGAAGCTATTATCACCTCCTTACTGTAGCTGGGAGATTGAGAAGGAGTGGCTTGCCTAAAGCCATCCAGTGACTTCCTGGCAAAGGAGAGATTTGAATCAGCGAAGTCTTGATTTGCAATTCAGTCTCTCGCATTATGCTACGCCAGCTCATATATGGATGGAGGGGACCTAAGGAAGAGAAAATACCACTTCCCCTGTTGTGTATAAATGAAGTGGGAAACCTAAAGGTGCATTCTCAAGACACCAGTACAGACTGGCTACAACAAATGCTGGTGGTATTATACTTGAAGAGTGGTTAACAAGCAGCAACAAGGTGGCTTCTCCACCCTTGCAATACACTGTCTATAGGTAGAATGGAAGTTAATAAGAACATAAGAACATAAGAAAAGCCTTGCTGGATCAGGCCAAAAGCCCATCTAGTCCAGCTTCCTGTATCACACAGTGGCCCCACCAGATGCCTCAGGGAGTACACAGCCAACAAGATAACCTGTTTCCCGTTGTCACTCCCTTGCACCTGGCACAGAGAAAACCCACTTCTAAAACCAGGAGGTTGCTTATGGCTTGTAACCTGTGATGGTCTTTTCCTCCATGAATCTGTCCAAACCCCTTTTAAAGGCATCTAGGCCAGGTGCCATCACCACATCCTGTGGCAACAAGTTCCACAGATGAATTATACGCTGGGTAAAGAAATATTTTCTTTTGTCTGTTCTAACTCTCACTCAATTTTAGTGCATGTCCCCTGGTTCTGGTGTTATGCGAGAGGGAGATGTTCTTATGTTCTTAAGTTACCTGCATCAGCAACGGTCCTGACATGAAATAACGAATACTAATACGAAGAGGATCAGGTATGGGAGGGGGAATTCTAACAGTAGAATAACTGATGATTTCAGAACTAGCACTGGGGGGGGGAGGGTATACAGGATCCCCAAGACAGAGAATTAGCACTGCCACTAACAATGATATTCTTGGTAGCAGAAAGGATCTCATACAAGTCTTAGTATTAAATATGCATGTCTTTCTCATAACACTTAACAAAACCTGTACTATGCTACAGCAGCAGGTGATTTAACAATACTGTATAGCTGTTTGGAGAGGTAAGGAAATGGTGATGCTGGTGTCACAATTCAGACTGGAGAGCTCAAGTGAATTGGAGAGTGCTACATCAGGAAATATCAGCACTAACTCATTAGTATGCAAACTGAGACAAGTTTTCTTTTCTTAAACTATGAAGTGCAGAGAAGGATGTACCACAAGGGCTGAAAATCTGAGAATCAACACTGTAGATCAAGCATCTGGTTTATAGATGACATCAGAGGCAATACTGTACAAGCACCAAGGGCTGCAAAGCAACAAGCCTACTTTTTCACCCCAAATACCTTCCAAGTAAGGAGAACTGTAACCACAAGGAAACCTGGTCCCTTCAGGGCTAATTCATGCCCTCTTCCTTAACATTGAGCTTTCATAAGAAGTACATCTCTATACCTTTTACTTGTGGAGGAATAAGGAAAAGCATGCAGGCGGTATTCTACCCAGTTAAGTAGAAATACACTTAAATAACTTTAAACATATTAAGCTACCTGCATTCGTGGTCAGGCTATTCTGCAATTATTCCCTGCCCCCTTAGGCCTTCCACCACAAAATTTCTGGCAACAGGCCTGAAAGCAACTGTGCAAACTGGAGAGGTCAGGCACTTCTTTGAGAAAAAGTGGGGGCACACCAAGGACCCAATCCCCTCCAACATACCAGCAAGCATCCCATTACGGAAGCTGTCATTCCTTCTCCACCAACATTTCACCTCTAGGTTAGCAACTGAGGGAGGGCGACATGTATTCCATGAGGCTGCTGTCCAGCCAGTCAGGTCACAGATTAGTAGTAAGCTTAGTAAGTCTACCCTGACTGGCAGCAGCAGGGTTTCAGTCAGGGATCTTTCCCTCCCAGCCCTACCTGGAGATGCTCCTGGGACTGAACCTAGAACCTTTTGCATGCAAAGCAGAGGCTCTATCACAGACATCCCCCTGCCCTATAATTTCTCAAGGGTCTGGGTGCAGTCCAGGAGTCTCCTGTTGCTGATGATCCCTCAAGTAGAAGACCCTGCGCTGGCTGCTCTTCAGTCATATGGATTTGTAGGGGATCTCTGTCTGTCTGCATGGAAGAAGAGCTCACATACTCTTCCAGAGCACAGACACAGCGGCTGAGGAGGGACCGAAAGCTCAAGTTTTCAACCACCGGGAAATATCCCTTTAAAAAAAAAAGTGCCAGAAAAGAGGAGCATCCACGATGGGCTGCAGAATGAAAGGAAGGCGCGTTCGCCCAAGGGAGCCCTCCAGCTCTCACACACGAGCCCAGGGAGGGAAGGAACTGGCGCTCCTGAGCCGACAAACAACTGGCCTTGCGGGGCTTCCGTATCGCGGAAATCGCCCTCACGAGGGTCCCCTCAGTCAGTGTGGAGCCAGAAGATGACTTGGCTGCGGGCGGGGGGAACAAACGTCGCTACAAGGCGGAGCCGTTATGCGTCTCCGTACTACGAAGAGACGGTTTCAGGTCAGTACCTTGGAATACTCCTGGGCCAGCTTCTGGTACTTCCCCTGCAGCTCGGCGGCTGCCGCCATGGCCGCCCACAGCGGACGCGAACCCGCTGTCCCGAGGGCCGCCCTGCCGCTGTTCAGCCCACAGCAAGAGACGCACTTCCGGGTTCGGGCGGAGCGGGCGTGGTGACGTCAGCGCGCAGCCTCGCTTTGGTTCAAGCAGCCCGTCCGCCATCTTGGATTCCCCACCCGATAAAAAGCGTTGGGAACGGTCCTTAGCATGGATTGAAGCTCTAATTGCGCGGCAGAGGGCGTGGATCTGAAGTAGCAGCCACCCCCACCCCACCGGGAAACGGAAGTTAGAGCGGGGCACGTGATCAGCCGAAGCCGGCGGTGGCGTGCTGCCGCGGTTGCCATGGTAGCCACCTCCCTGAGCGGCCCGGCCTCTTTGCCGTACCTTTGTGCGAGAGCTTGAAGGCAATTCTACGAGAGTGGCTACGGGGTCTCCGCACGGACCAGCACCAGGACTTCTTGGAAAATGCTTCCCAGAATGCAACGGGTGGTGGTGTAGTAGTCAATGGCCGCGCTAGATCCTTCCCCACTGCCAGCCAGGGGTCCTGGAGGTATCGAGGCTCCTCTGCCCTGAGTAGCAGCACAATCCTATGCATGTCTGTATACAGAAGTAAACCTCAAAAACGACAGAATGATTTCAGTTCGAATCCAAGGCAAACCATTCAACATTACAGTAATCCAAGTGTATGCCCCAACCACTGATGCCGAAGAAGATGAAGTTGACCGGTTCTATGAAGACCTACAACACCTTCTAGAACTAGCACCCAAAAAAGATGTCCTTTACATCATAGGAGACTGGAATGCTAAAGTAGGGAATCAAGAAATAAACGGAACAACAGGCAAGTTTGGCCTTGGAGTGCGAAATGAAGCAGGGCAAAGGCTAACGGAGTTCTGTCAAGAGAACACGCTGGTCATAGCAAACACTCTTTTCCAACAACACAAGAGGCGACTCTACACATGGACATCACCAGATGGTCAATACCGAAACCAGATAGATTATGTGCTTTGCAGCCAAAGATGGAGAAGCTCTATACAATCAGTAAAAACAAGACCTGGAGCTGACTGTGGCTCAGATCATGAGCTTCTTATTGCAAAATTCAGACTTAAACTGAAGAATGTAGGGAACACCACTAGACCAGTCAGATATGACCTAAACCATATCCCTTATGAGTATACAGTGGAGGTGAAGAATAGATTTCGGGCATTAGACCTGGTAGACAGAGTGCCTGAAGAACTATGGACGGAAGTTCGTAACATTGTACAGGAGGCAGCAACTAAAACCATCCCAAAGAAAAAGAAATGCAAGAAAGCAAAGTGGCTGTCAGATGAGGCTTTACAAATAGCTGTGGAAAGAAGGAATGCAAAAAGCAAGGGTGAAAGGGAAAGATATAAACAACTGAATGCAGAGTTCCAGAGAATAGCAAGGAGAGATAAGAAGGCCTTCCTAAATGAACAATGCAAGGAAATCGAGGAAAACAACAGAATGGGGAGGACTAGAGATCTCTTCAAGAAAATTGGAGATATCAAGGGAACGTTTTGTGCAAAGATGGGCATGATAAAGGACAAAAAAGGCAAGGACCTAACAGAAGCAGAAGAGATTAAGAAGAGATGGCAAGAATACACAGAAGAACTATACAAGAAAGATCTGAATGTTCCTGATGACCACGCTGGTGTGGTCACTGACCCAGAGCCGGACATCCTAGAGAGTGAAGTCAAGTGGGCCTTAGGTAGCATTACTAACAACAAAGCTAGTGGAGATGATAATATCCCAGCTGAGCTACTTAAAATCCTAAATGATGATGCTGTGAAAGTGCTGCACTCAATATGCCAACAAATTTGGGAAACTCAGCAGTGGCCAAAGGATTGGAAAAGGTCAGTTTACGTTCCAATTCCAAAGAAGGGCAGTGCCAAAGAGTGCTCAAACTACCGCACAATTGCACTCATTTCACATGCTAGCAAGGTTATGCTCAAAATCCTACAAGCTAGGCTTCAGCAGTACGTGGACCGAGAACTACCGGACGTACAAGCTGGGTTTCGAAGAGGCAGAGGAACTAGAGATCAAATTGCCAACATGCGGTGGATCATGGAGAAAGCACGAGAGTTCCAAAAAAACACCTACTTCTGCTTCATTGACTACACAAAAGCCTTTGATTGTGTGGATCACAACAAACTGTGGCAAATTCTTAAAGAGATGGGGGTACCAGACCACCTTACCGGTCTCCTGAGAAACCTGTATGCGGGTCAAGAAGCAACCGTTCGAACCGGCCATGGAACAACTGATTGGTTCAAAATTGGGAAGGGAGTACGGCAAGGCTGTATATTGTCACCCTGCTTATATAACTTATATGCAGAGTACATTATGAGAAATGCAGGGCTGAATGAATCACAAGCCGGAATCAAGATTGCCGGGAGAAATATCAACAACCTCAGATATGCAGACGATACCACCCTAATGGCAGAAAGTGAAGAAGAACTAAAGAGCCTCTTGATGAGAGTGAAAGAGGAGAGTGCAAAAGTTGGCTTGAAACTCAACATTAATAAAACTAAGATCATGGCATCTGGGCCCATCAATTCCTGGCAAATAGAAGGGGCCGAAATGGAAGCAGTAACAGATTTTACTTTTCTGGGCTCCAAGATCACTGCAGACGGAGACAGCAGCCATGAAATTAAAAGACACTTACTCCTTGGAAGGAAAGCTATGGTAAACTTAGACAGCATAATAAAAAGCAGAGATATCACCATGCCAACAAAAGTTCGTATAGTCAGGGCGATGGTGTTCCCAGTAGCAATGTATGGTTGCGAGAGTTGGACCATAAGGAAGGCTGAGCGCCGAAGAATAGATGCTTTTGAACTGTGGTGCTGGAGAAGACTTCTGAGAGTCCCTTGGACTGCTAGGAGATCAAATCAGTCAATTCTAAATGAAATCAAGCCTGACTGTTCCCTGGAAGGACAGGTACTAAGGCTGAAACTCAAATATTTTGGCCACCTAATGCGAAGAGAGGACTCTCTGGAGAAGACTCTGATGCTGGGAAAAATTGAAGGCAAAAGGAGAAGGGGAAGGCCAAGGATGAGATGGTTAGACAGCATCACCGATGCAACAAACATGAAAATGAGCGAACTCAGGAAGATAGTGGAGGACAGGAAGGCCTGGCGGGATATGGTTCATGGGATCACGAAGGGTCGGACACGACTTAACGACTGAACAACAACAACAATACAGAAGTAAGTCCCATTGGTTTCAGTGGGACTTACTCCTAGGTACGTGTGTATAGGATGGCCTAAACTGTTTTGTATCTCTCCCTTCATCAAGTGCTCTCAGGAGGACAGCTAAGAAGAGCAAAAAGTTGAAACGGTGTATACCAACTCAATAAAAAGCAGTGATGATGCGGCAGATGTAAAGCACAGCAGATAACACCTGAATGGGGTTGCACTCCCTCTGAAGGAGCAGGTCCGCAGCTTGGGGGTTCTCCTGGATGTGCAGCTGCTCCTGGATTCTCAGGTGGTGGCTGTGGCCAGGGGGGCTTTTGCCCAGCTTCGGCTGGTGCGCCAGCTGCGGCCGTACTTGGATCGTGCAGACCTGGCCACAGTGACCCATGCCCTAGTGACATCTAGACTAGATTACCGCAATGCGCTCTATGTGGGGCTGCCTTTGAAGACTGTTCAGAAACTGCAATTAGTGCAGAATACGGCGGCCCGTGTGGTTGCCGGGGCCTGTCGGTTCGACTCAGTCGGACCGTTGCTTCGGCGGCTACGCTGGCTGCCGGTTCGTTTCCGGGCACAATTCAAAGTGCTAGTTTTGACTTTTAAAGCCCTTAACGGCTCGGGTCCAGGGTATTTGAGGGACCGCCTCCTTCCTTATTATCCGACCCGTACTCTGAGGTCATCAGGGGGAGCCCTGTTAACCGTGCTGCCATTGACAGAAGTGAGGGGGATGGCGGCACGGAATAGGGCCTTCTCGGCAGTGTTGCCCCAATTATGGAATTCCTTCCCCCTGGAATTAAGAACGGCTCCCTCGTTAGAGACCTTTTGGCGGGGCCTCAAGACGTTTTTATTTAGGTTGGCATTTGATGACTGACATAGTAGGCTGGCTTTTTAACAAATGGCTTTTAACAAATGTAATTATAGGTGATCCACTGGGGTTGTCTGTTTTAACTGTTTTAATTACTTGTTTTTAATTATTTTTATTGTGTATTATGTATTTTAACATGTTCTTAACTGTAAGCCGCCTTGATTGCCCTTATTGGGAGAAAGGCGGGGTAGAAATCCATTAAATAAATAAATAAATAAATAAATAAATGTGAAATAATCAACCAGGAAAACAAGGTGGTCTCCCTCTGGTTCCCAAAAAGACACAATGGCAGTGCCAGGCAAAACTGCCTGGGAAGGCATTTCAGAGGTAAAGTAGCAGTGCAGAAAAGGTGCTTTCCCTGATTGCCAGCCACTATTAACTGAAGGTGGGCGTACCTGGAGAGAGTCTCCTAAAAGGACAAGCTTAGTGCACAGACAGATTCATGTAGAGTTAGTTATCCAGGTGGTCTCAAAGTTACACAGGGCTTTTTAAAAATAAGCACAGCATTTCCAATCTCATTTGGAAATGGAAGCAGCCAGTGAAGCTTTTGAAGAACTGCTAGATAGACCTTTATGGGCATAAAAACAGAAAAAAAAGACCGCACAAAGGTACAAACGGGGACGGGGGGCTTTTTTCTTCTTCCTTTTTACAGCATTTTGAAGGTGGACCCCAGTATCCGCAGACCCTCGCTATCCGCGGAGGGGGGTCCGGAACGGATCCCTGCTGGTAGCAAGGACCCACTGTATTTGTAAATAAATAAAATATTATGAAAACAAACACCATAAATCTCCAGTACTCTCCTCTAGGGGAGGCCAGAGCCAGGTAGCGCTGCCCTGAAACCGCCTATTGCTTGGGAAAGTGGGGAGCATGCAAAACTATATTTGCGTTTTTGCTTATGAACAACTAATAGTATACTAAGGACCTCTGAACATTTGGGCCATTGTTCATTTTTCTGAAAGCAGCATCCATGCGTAGAGACTTTGGGCTGCTTTTGACATTTTTGCAAGTCTTCTCCTGATGCTTTACTTGGCACTCACAGCTGTTGCTTGGTGATGGGAGTATCTGGTGGCATCATTTCCTGTTATTGGAAGAGAGAAGAGGAGATGTGGAGGCAGTCGATAGCTGTCCGAGTCATGGCATGTCGATATAGCCACGGACCTTGGGATGTTTGGAGAACCTGGGTGTTTTGGAATATCAGACAATTATTTAATTGAGAACAGAACATGATGAGAATTTGCTGGCATAGGCAAAAAAAGGCTTAAAATGAGATCCAGATTTCTTTGTCAATTTTGAGCAGAGCTTACAAAAGTTGATGATTTAAATAACTGATTTTCACACTGTAAAAAGGTAAAGGTATCCCCTGACAATTAAGTCCAGTCGTGTCCGACTCTAGGGTGTGGTGCTCATCTCCATTTCAAAGCTGAAGAGCCAGCGTTGTCCAAAGATGCCTCCGTGGTCATGTGGCCGGCATGACTCTCCTTGCCGCAGCGCGTAGCATGCAGCTGGAACACAGAGCACTGTACATCCCTATTAAAATAATGGAATTTGCTATTTACCTTAAATACACTAGGGGGAGCTTTTTGTCTACATTTGGAAAATCATCTCTGAATTTCTGAATAGGAGAGATAATTTATTTTCCTGTACATTGCAGATAAAGTGACAAAACAGAAGTGATCCAGTTAAAGTTCATTATGAGTAAGTCACATTGAAATCAATGAAGGGTGTTAGTTGCAACTAACTCATCTCCCCTTGCTTCTGAATAGGACTTAGGACCCAATCCTATCCATCTTTCCAGTGCTAATGCAGCCAATGGGGCGTGCACTGCATCCTGCGGCGGGATCAATCAAAGAGGCCTCCTCGAGGTAAGGGAACGTTTGTTCCCTTACCTCGGGGCCGCATTGTGGCTGCATCAGCGCTGGAAAGATGGACAGGATTGGACCCTCAGTCAAGACTAATGAGTAGGGGAGAACTTTAAGTGCTCGTGGGGCTGGAGCGATGGCTGTAGCAGTGATCCTGGGATCACGCTGCTGCCGGGGACAAAAGGGGTATTTTTAGACTTATCGGGAGTTGCACCACCTTCTGAAAGGTGTAGGGACCCCCCCCCCCGTGGGCCTCCCCAAGCCTCTAAATGGCTTCTGGAGGCGATTAAAGCCCACTTCCATTTTACTTCCTGGTTTCCCCGAGACACGGAAGTAGGATTTAATCACCTCCAGGAGCCATTCAAATTCTTGGGGAGGCCTGCTGGGGGGGCGTGGACTCCCCCACACCCTCCAGAGGGTGACACAACCCCCAGTAAATCTAAAAATGCCCCTTTTGTCCCTGCCGGCAGTGTGATCACAGGATCGCTGCCACCGCCATCAAAATTCACAACGCCCTGTAAAGGGCAGTGCCAGTTCCCACCTGGCATGGTGGGTCATAACCCACCACTTTGAGAACCACTGCTCCATGTATTGAGAAAGAAAAAAAACCTTACCATTGGCTTTCAATAAAAATAGCATGGAGATGGTCACACTCAAGATGGGAAACAAATGTGAGGGGGAAACCAACCCTATCCTTCCTCTCGGCTTTGCCCCATTTCAGCTCCTCTGGTGTACTATTTACAAAAAAAAATAGGAAACCCATCAAGGAACTTCTCAGAACATGAATGGAGCATGAATGAATGGAGCACGATGAGCCCATCCCACACTGGACCCTGTGTTGGTCTGTGGCAAAATTTCCTACAAAGGGTCTGGTCATAGATCCCAGTGTGCAGGTTCTCCTTTCTTCTCATGTCTGAGAGTTACCCGTTGATGCTACATCAAGCACCCCCAATTTCATTCAACGAGCCAAAACTGCTGCTGCTGCTGACACCCAACTCTTTCTCTCCATTTCACCTGATTCCAAGGGGGTGGTCGATGTCCTGAGTTGTTGTCTGGAGGCGGTTGGGAGCTGGATGGGGGCAAACAAGCTGAAACTTAATCCTAATATGACAGAGGTTCTTCTGGTCCAGAAGTCTACGATTCAGGCATTGGACCATCGCCCGGCTCTGAATGGGGTTGTACTCCCTCTGAAGGAGCAGGTCCGCAGCTTGGGGGTTCTCCTGAATGCACAGCTGCTCCTGGATTCCCAGGTGGCAGCTGTGGTCAGGGGGGCTTTTGTGCAGCTTCAGCTGGTACGCCAGCTGCAACCATACCTGAGTTGCTCAGACCCGGCCACGGTGACTCACGCCCTAGTGACATCTAGATTAGATTACTGTGATGCGCTCTATGTGGGGCTGCCTTTGAAGACTGTCTGGAAACTGCAAATAGTGCAGAATGCAGCTGCCCGTATGGTTGACGGGGCTCGTCGGTTTGACTTGGTCAGGCTACTGCTTTGGCAGCTACACTGGCTGCCGGTTCGTTTCTGGGCACAATTCAAAGTGCTAGTTTTGACTTCTAAAGCCCTTGATAGCTTGGGACCAGGGTATTGAGGGACCACCTCCTTCTTTATAATCTGGGTTGTCCTTTGAGGTCGTTGGAGTGAGCCCTTTTAACCATGCCGTCACTGATGGAGGTGAAGCGGATGGCAGCAGGGAATAGGGCCTTCTCGGTGGTGGCACCCCGATTGTGGAATCCCCTTGGAATTAAGAATGGCTCCCTCTTTGGAGACCTTTGGCGGGGCCTCAAGACATTTTTGTTTAAGTTGGCATTCGATGGCTGACATGGTGGGCTGGCTTTTTTTAATCAAATGTAATTTTAAAGTGACTCATTGGCATTTGATTTTAATTGTTTTAATTGATTTTTGAACTATTTTAACATTGATGTAATTTTGTAAGCCACCTTGCTTGCCCTGTCGGGAGAAAGGCAGGATATAAATTATTTAAATAAAATAAATAAATGAATAAAAACCACTGTTGCCAGCAGGACAGGTATTTGATCACTTGTTTCTCGTTCCAACCTCCTTTTCCCTGGACCCCCCCCCCCCGAGCACAACAAACACAGCTCAGCCTTCTAAGAAACCTTCCCTCGAAAAGCCCTCTCTGAACCCTTGCCTTACTTCCTCCCTGAAACTGTCTGAGCCTACTGTCTAGCACCCACAAAGTTTACTAACCAGCACCGCAACTTCTGCATCAAACCCAAGCCTCAGCTTCAGCACAGGCAAACTTGGCCATTGGCACCCTGGAACATACAGTAAGCCCCATTACAAACCACCTTGTGTGTCTTGGTGCAGTCAGATGGACAGCATGCGTAGTATTTCAGTCCCCCTCCTCCTCTGTGTGTGTGTCCATCCAGGACCCCCTTGGTCTATATTTGTACCAATAAGGGGGGCCCCTGGAGATTAGCCCGAGGCCTCCTAAATGCACAGTTCCCCGATACAGCAAGACCTCTGAGGAGCAAACCACTAGCTGGCTCTTGCCTAAATAGAAGCTAGGTTTACCACGTCCCACCAAGCTCCCCTCTCAGAGGGACCGTTGTGTCTGTTAAGTTGTATGGTAGGAGAGTGAGCAAAGTGCTTTACGGCTCATCAAGGGACTCACTCCTTACCTGTAGCAGCCACTCCTGAACTCCAGCCTAAGGCTGGATTCACACTATACGAATCCCAGCGCGTTACGGAGATACGCGGAGCCCTTTGACAGCATTTTGGAAGCAAGCAGAGCAGCTGCACTCTCCCTTGTACAAGATGAGGAAACCCATCTTTTGAGGGGGTGGGTTCGCAGAGCTTGGGGGCGGGCTCGCGGAGCTACTGCAGCCACCAATCGCATGAGAGGGAGAGGAGCCATGCCATGCCAATCAGAACTACTTCCAATCTGTAAGCTGCACTTTCTTAAGAAGGTGGGACAGCAGGAGGGACAACAGGCAGGAAGACACTCCCCAGCTCCAAGCGCGGAGGCAGGGGCAGAGGCATCCGCGCCTGGATTCGTGTAGTGTGAATCCGGCCTCAGTCACGATCATGCAGCGCAGCTGGAGCATTTGGTTGTTTCTAGTTTCTTCCCCATCATCCCCCAGCGTTGTCCCCCTCTTCTTCCCTAAAGCTGCACAAATCCCAACTCCTTATCCTCTGGCCCCTCTGGTAATTTCTCTCCATTCTCTATGGTAACGTCTCCCCATCAATATCCTATTCCCCCTGCCCCTCTCCTTCCTTCATTTGCATGCTTCTGCATCACTCCTCCTAGCATACTTTCTGAATTTTCCCTCTCTGCTCTGCCATCATATATTATCCCCCCAATAAATGTTTCTGTGTTGCACCCACATCTTTCTCATCCTTATTCAATGTCAGTCCGTTGAAGTGTGTCAGGAGCCATTGCACGTAGGTCCCTGCACACGTATTCAAATTCCCTGTGCGTGCATATTATATGTGTGGTAAAATACCTCTGAAATAGAGTGCAAGCTGTCAAGTCTCAGCAGGTTCTGCAGGCATACTTTAAAACTAGAGTAGAAGCTGTGAACCTAAAAGACCACATCCCCCTCCCCATGAATCTTCCTGGACGCTGCAGTCTTCTGGGGAGGCCCTTTTGTGCATCGTTTGGCTTTCAGAGGTACAGTCAGAGGATACGTGACTGTGGTGCATTCATTGGTAGACAGTTCTACGCCAGCTTGGATGCGATTGTGGTGGCAGACATGGAGAGACACTGGATTGGGCCTTTGAATTCACAATCCTGCATTGGACTAATTCCATGGCCTTGGACAAGTCTTCGTCTTTTGCATATGGAAGCTGGCTCACATAAAAAAATAATGCAGTGGCTTCCAAACGTAGCAGTGGCGCAACTCCTGCTGCCACCGGTCGCAGAACCTGAAAGTAAGTGCGATGACACACAGCATGATGTGATGACCATCATCACTTACTCCTGAGTTTGTGACCGTGACACAACCAAAAATCAGAGGTAAGAGGCTCAGGACGGCAGGTGGGCTTTTCAGGTGACAAAGACGCTTGGAGCTCTGCCTGCGCAGCGGAGCCTCTGCGGATTTCCAGGTTGCGTCATGGTTGCGCAGCCAAGCGGCGAGCATCCCGCAACGTACACTTTGGGAATCTCTGATAATCAGTTCTCTTAATATCTTCAAAAAGCAGCTATCTTGAAGCAAATATGAAAACAAAACTTATTTAAGGTGCATTACTGACGGAAAACCAAATGATGTAAGCAACTATCCTAGGAATATATGCATGTGCATATATGACTCTTGCAATTTGCCACTTTCCCGCACTCTCTTTTGTGCAATAAGAGCAAACAAACATTGCTCTTAATTGCAAAAGAATAGCAGTGCCTTGCTCAATCAGACCAAGGGTTAATCTAATCTAGCATTCAGTTTCCAACAGTGGGCTGCCAGATTCCTCTGTGAGCTCACAACCAGGGTGATCGAGGCAATGGCCATATGCCTTCAGCATAGTTATACACTGCTCCTGTACATTTGCTTTAATATCCTGCCCGCCTCCAGGTATCTTGGGGAGGTGTACATGACTCCGTCTCCTTATCCTCACACAAGCCTGTGAGATAGGCTGCCTAAGACAGTGTTTCCCAAACCTTTTTGACCTGTGGCTCCCTTGACCATTGGCGACGGCTCCCCATTACATTATGTTGATGCCTGCCATGCCAATTGGCTTTGCACTGTTTTCCAAGAGGATTCCATGGAACTCCGCGGCTCCCCTGGCTAGTTCCTGGGAGCCACGCCTCCCAGTTTGGGAACCACTGGTCTAAGAGATAGTGACTAGCAGCAGAGGCGTCGCTCCGGTAGGGGCGGGGCTGTAAGTATCGCTGCAGTCATAGTCTCTTTACCGAGCGAGGAGGAGGCAGCCCCGCCCCCTCACTGTCCGAGCCAGTCCCCTACGGAGAAAGCAGCAGGCAGGGTCTCTTCCCTGCCGGTTTCTCCGTAGGGGACTGGCTCGGACAGTGAGGGGGCGGGGCTGCCTCCTCCTCGCTCGGTAAAGCGACTATGACCGCAGCGATACTTACAGCCCTGCCCCTACCGGAGCGACGCTTCTGACTAGCAGTCACCCAGACTGAGGAAGTGGAAGATTTGAGCCCAGGTCTCCCCAGTCATAATCCAAAACTCTTGACTGCTACACCACACTGGCTCTCTACATGGAGTTTCCACGGTGCTCTCCTGACCAACCCATCCTCCATTAACTTGTCTAGTTATTTTTTTGAAACCATTTAAGCTGGCATCCATTGCCACATCATGTGGTTGTGAGTTCCAGAAGGTAGTGGAGCTACTTCTTTTGTCAGTCACATTTACGGTTATGGACGTGTCACAACCAAGGACTCTTTTTGTGAACTGAAAAAAACAAATCAGAAATCTTTGGGAAAGGGCCATTGTGAGTCATCCAAAGTCATCAGCCAAAAGCGGAACCATGCCCACGGATGCTGATGCTGCGGTGCTCTGAACTGCTGTTTTGTTTCTGTTATCATAGCAACAGCAAGGTTGAGCAGCAAGACGTACGTGCTTTCCTATGACAGCCTGACAAATCTCTCTTAGGACAGTGCCTTTGAAAGCTCGCCAGACTGAGGCGGCAATTCTATACACATTTACATGGCAGTAAGTCCCGTTGAGCTCAAGGGGGCTTACTTCTGAGTAGACATAAAAACATAAGAAGAGCCCTGCTGGATCAGGCCAAATGCCCATCTAGTCCAGCTTCCTGTATCTCACAGTGGCCCCACCAGATGCCTCAGGGAGCACTCAAGACAACAAGATACCAGTCTCCTGTTGCCACTCCCTTGCATTAAGAAATTGAGATTAAGAAAAGGCATACTACTACATGCATAGGACTGTGCTCCCAGTTATTCTTCTTATTAAAGCAAGCCAAGTACTCTGGGGAGACAGCTATGTGTTTCATCATGTCTTTGCGTTTATAGTCCATGAACGTCATAATGCCGAGAGAACACATTGTTCTGTGTAGGCCATTTCCAAGCCTGTTTTTACTTTATTTAGTAAAAAAATGTGTGTCTTTCTTTCTTTCCATAGATAGAACAAAATATATTTTTTTCCGCCAACAAAAATATTAAATTAAATCACAGTCGCAAATAAAACTGCTTAGAAACCCAAGACAAGAGCAATGAAGGAGTAGCAAATCCCAGCAATCCAGTTACCAAATTTCAAAAGGCCCTCCTTAAAAGCCTATTTTTCATCATTCAGTGACCAATGAAGAAGTCAGGCAGGTCCCAACAGAGAGGGCTTTCCATAACACAGCCAACACCTAGATGCTTTAAATGAATTTAAGTCTCCAAGACCAGACTACGGCCCAGGGCACTGAAAGAACTTGCAGATGTGATCTTGGAGCCACTGTCTGCAATCTTTGAGAACTCCTGGAGATGAGCAAATACTGTATCAACAAAAGGCTGGGGAGGAGGATTTGGGGATCTACAGACTCATGCACTTGAAAG
Organism: Plestiodon gilberti rubricaudatus; assembly: GCA_026170595.1. Classification (NCBI taxonomy): domain Eukaryota; kingdom Metazoa; phylum Chordata; class Lepidosauria; order Squamata; family Scincidae; genus Plestiodon; species Plestiodon gilberti. The sequence goes on from JANXHW010000001.1 coordinate 13,618,030, forward strand.
CAGTACGAAAAAGATCCTGGAACAGAAAGTGGAATGTAGTACGCTTTCCCTCGTTGGAGGTTTTCCCCGCAGAGGCTGGATGGCCACCTGTCAGGGATAGTGTAATAGCTTCCCACATGGAGCAAGGGGTTGGATTAGATGACCTCCAAGATCCCCTCCAACCATAACATTCTATGACTTTAGGGACTACAACTGAAAGGGCTCCGTCTGCTGTATCCACCTGCTGAGCTTCAGATGGGAGGATGCCATGAAGCAGGACCTGTGGCGCTGGTCTGTTAACCCTCTTACCCTTGTAGAAAGCAATTCACCAATCTGATATAGGGATCAAATAGACCCCATTTGCACACGCATGCACACACAAGAAATGTATTTGCAAATTATTCAAATTTAATATGCATTTACAGTACAGGAGTACTATACACAAGTGGTTTCTGGTGTGTGTAATGACTCAGTGTAATTTCATTGGGGGGGTCTCACAGCCCCCAATGCCATGCTCATGCATTTTTTAGTTCAACTGACACCTTCCATGCAATATGAGTAATAAAACAATACAGACAGAGGCTCCTTCATGCAGTCAGAAGGACTTACTGCTGTTGGGTACCCAGTTGTATGAAGGAACCTATGTGCATACAGCCTTTTTCACACTACTGCTGAATATGTGAACATTGGGGGCCAGCAGGTATTGTTATTCTGTCATTCCTCTGTTGTGTGTGTTACATGTGTGTTACTTGTGTGTGTGTGTGTGTGTGTGTGTGTGTGTGTGTGTACATGCACACAGAATGTCTGTATATCTCTCACAGACCATTGGTCTATGTCTTTGACTCTTGTCTACTCCGAATGACAACTCTCCCTGACCATAGGTGGGTTGGGGGTCTTTCCCAACCAGGGACTGAGCCTGGCATTTTCAATTTACAGACCACACCCTGTACCACTGAACCAATACCTCTCACACTTGATTTCGCTGAGTTAAGAAGTTTGAGAAAACAGACAAGGCATGAGAGGCTGAGGCTCTACATACCTGTGTGAATCAGCAGACAGTCACTGACTGTCAAAGGCAGTACATATGTACTTTTGTAATGTGAATCAGGAAGGCGTGCCTTATTTGACTGTTCACAAGTAGGAGCATGTTTTGTGAAATCTCACATGCAGCTTCCAGAGTTCTCTTCTGCTTTGCTTTCTAGCCAGTAAGTGGCTCAAAAATCACCTGTGAAAGGGATGGCACAGGATGTGAAAGGGATGGCATATTTCCTAATTTGGAAATATTCTCCTAAAAAGACAACTGGGGAGAAAGAGCATATGGGTGGCATCCCAACTCATGCATCTGTTGTTGGGAGCTCTTTCCGTGAACAGAAGGAGTGTTTTGTTTGCACAAGACATCTCTGTGCTTGGTGGAACGCTCCTTCCATCTGCAGAAAGAGCTCCCAGCAATGGACGTGCTAGTCGGGATGCAATCCCATCCTCTATTTTGATTAATTACATTCATAATCTGCCTTTCTTCTGTCATATGGCAACATGTGGGTTTCCCAGCAGGCATTCCACTTAGGCATTGCCCAGACCCAGGTCTCCTTGGCTTCAACATGGCTGCGGTATCATGTTCCCTGCCTGGGACTCTAACTTTCGTTTAAAGACTCATCTGTGTATCTCTGCTCTCTTATTGCCTTTCAGGGAGAAAAGAAATCTCAGCGTGGGCAGTTTATTGTTTCAAAATGATACACATGTAATGTAATGAGCTAGTTCCATCTTGTTCATAACCAAGATATGGAAGGAGCAGGCCCTAGTTCTCAATGGCTGCCCTGAATTATAGGGAATGAAGTACAGTACAGTATATCGGTTTTGCTAATATGAGACAAAACATATCCCCTGCTCAGGAAACTTGAGACCCCAGTAGCAAGGGTAGGTTTAGCCTCCATCTCAATTGTGTCCCCTCATGATTTGCTTGCATACAAGCAAAATAACTGCCACTCATTTGTACTGGAAGTAGTAAAATGCTGCCTTCGGGAGCTGATGGAAGTTAACTAGGCCCCTCCTCTCAATACCCAATGGCCAAGACTTCACTGACAGGACACTGCAGAGGAAAACCACAGGTGTCTGTTGGCAGAGGGGCATATTGCAGTCCCGTGGGGTTCTATGCAATAGTAATTTCCACTCCACTTCCCCCATCCAATATAACGGTTCAGACTTCCCCAGTGTACAGTATTTTATACTGAGAAATTATTCCTACTCTCTCTAAACTGTTCCTTTAAAAAAAATAAAATAAAAACCCAAGGAATACAAAACACAAAGAGACACTAGGAAGCACTTCAGGTACAATGAGTCCTGGCTCTTCTAGAGTTAAACTCTTTAAAATTAGGTCTTGCTGAAAGCTGGCTCTGTTGCCTAGCAACTGCTGCATGGGATGCTGCTGTCATTCACTGGATACTTCCCCAGAGAGTCAACCTTCTGCTCATAGAAAACAGGTTATGATTGGGTGGAAATGACATCATGCTACTTGACAAGAGACCCAAAATTACAAAGGCACATTTAATGCAAGTGCTTTTGAAATCAGTTCCAGGGGAAACTCTGGTATTCCTTTAACGGAACCCTCACGGTGTGTGAAGAGAGACTGGCAATCCCGAACGCCCAGTTTTCCTCAAGAGACCGCTCCATCATTTCCCCCTAATACCAATTTCTCCTAGGGTCAAACTACACATCACATTAAGGTCATCATTAAGAAAGTGGCTTAAAAGTGCAGTGCACATTTTTTCACCACAGAAAGCAACTGCCGTGGTGGGGGCTAGTGTGGGCGACAGGGGTTAACACGTTCCCCATTCACCATTTTCCCACCAAAAGCCATCCCGAAGTGGCTTTTTGTAGCAAAGATGGCTTGAGAATATGCATTGCACTAGTCAGAGGTCGGCAACCTTTTTCTTTAAAGGGGATGGACGTTCAGCGGTGACATCATCACATCTCTGCCAAACATATAGGTTGCCAAGCATCCAGAGGTGGACTGCGCAGATCTCGGTTTGGGAGGATTGCCTCGTACCCAATTTGCCGCACGGGGAATGGCGGAGCTGCCGACCCAGGCTCGCACAGCACAGGGCTTCCGCGAGCAAAGATGGGCGGCTCCACCATTCCCCATCTGGCGCGCGGCAAATTGGGCGGGAGGTGAATCCTCCCAAGCCAAGCTTTACGCAGGCTGGGTTTCAGCTGCCGGGCTGGATGACTTTGGCCGGCAGGCTGTAGGTTGCTGACCCCTGCACTCGTTGGATGTTGGCAGATTGGTGCATTGCAAAACCAGCAATGTGCGATTTTGCACAACTTCCCACTCTCAACACCTAGGTTTGGTGCAGGAGTTGGCCCTTGGACTCCTCCATCTCGGAGACAGGCCTGCAGATGCACAGAATGCTGCATGTGTCCCGCTGTCATCGTGGTCCAGACTTGCTACAGGGCTGTGAGCACGTGCTGGGCAGGCTCCCCAAATGCACCATCTCTCTATAAATAGGAAGTGGCTCATCCCAGTTGCCACCTGCCCTTTCCAAGTGGCATTTTGTGTTTGCAGGGGACCATAGCTCAGTGCTGGAATATCCCAGATTCCATCACTGGCATTATATCCACCTGAGAATCTTGGGTAGCTGGGCTGGGAAAGGCCTCTACCTGCAACATTAGGAACTTGTTGCCAGTCACAGCAGGCAACACTGCACAACCCACCTTCTGACAGCTTCATACAGGTGCATTATCTAGACTGGACTGTCTTGTTTTACAGCCCCTTGGGCAACAGCCTGACATGCCATGTAGTTTCCAGTTGTTCACGCCAGCTCAGCTCGGTCAATGAGCCTTGTTTGCAGGGTTACATTGCCACTATGCTAGGAGTCAGCATTTTATCTGAGATTGGTGGCAGAGCATTCTCTTTTGCATGCCCGGGGAAACGGCTGGCCCCTTTCCAAGTATTGTTCTGCTTCTCCCCACCCCCCACCCCGCTAACCTTCTCCACTCTTCCCTCCCTGGCCTTGAAATTGCTCCAAGAGATGGTGCAAAAGGGAGAGGATTCTCTCCTTGGTATACCTTTGTTTACACATTACATTCAATACACCTACCTACAATCTGTGCTCAATGAACACAAGCAAGCTTTTTGATCCGTCTGCATGTCCAGTTATTCACACTGTGTTCAACAACAGCATGTAGAGCAATGCACACAATCTGTTTTCTACATTTGAGGGGTCCAGACCCTAAGCTGACTTTTAAAATGAACACATGTACAACCATTGGAAGTGTGCATGTGCAATATACAGCATAATGTCTAAATAGCTCTTTTGTCTCCATGTTCATCCGGTCTTTCCTAGTCAGGAAATGGCATGAAAAGACAAAATGAGAGGGAGCTGAAGGAGCTCGCCAAAGTGAATGCTCTGCCACAGGTCTTGGTGAAGGACAGGGTTTTTTTTTCCCTGCTGTTCGCACCCCTCTCCCACCATTTCATATAGAGTGGAGGAAGAGGGTGCTTGCCAAGTAGCCCGCTAAATCCAAGTAGTGACCAACCATTATGGCCAGCCAAGTGTGGGCAGCACGTCTGGTTCAGTTGGTAGAGCGATCGTCTCACAAATGCCTGAAGATCTGAAAGACAGTAGTTCAAGACGGCCGGAAGTCTGTTGGAGAGCTGCTGGCACGCTGAGCTGATAAGCTGCAGAGCCTCTGTGGGGGAGTGGAGCTGCAAGCTCAGCACTTGAGTGGCAGTCAAGGTTGCCCTGTCAGCTGAAGCATGCTGAGGCGAACGCCAGAGAGAGAGAAAGCTGGACTGTGAAAGCAACATCTCGAATGAAGGGTTCCACGAAAGATTAGAACGTTATTATATTGTAAAAAACAAACAAAAAACCTTGGGGTTTAGAAAGCCTGCCCATGTACACCGCCTTGAATTAAAAGTCGGAGGCGAAATCCATTGACCAGAAAGGCGGTATATAAATACTGTATATTATATTATATATTATTAAATATGAAGGAAAACCATTTGCATTTTCAGGAATGGGTCTTCAAATCTAAAACAAAAAGATCTGCAATCTTAGTGACCAAGCATACAGAAGATACAGCAGTCAAAAGTGTTATAAAACAAAGTTTATTTCGAAATACTTTATCATAATGAATTGCATCTCTTTGGTAAAAATAAACTCCATAAACATTTTAATTAATAGAGGTTAGCATTACAAAAACTAAAATATCTGTAAAATTGTTTTTAAACCAGGCAAACTACTCAACTGGGATTGGGGGATAAAGAGTTAGAATGGTGTTTATCTACTGGCAGAGTTATTTTAAATAAATCCAAGGAGCTTTTTCTTATACTATGTTAGGGGGGGGGGAATACACACACATACACAAGCTAATGGGAATCTTTAAGAAAGAAATCTGGTTACTTTGATCAGAAAGCATTCTTACAATTTCCACTTTTTAAATAAATAATAGTTACAATGAATTGGCAATTGTAAATGATTTCATATCACTATAAGATGGCAACATAATACTTTTAAATTATGCACTTTAAAGTCTGAAAAAAAGTGTACATTTCTAAAACAGACCTTTTATTGGCACTGGCAGTTAGCTGTGAAGAATGTGCTTTTCCAAATAAATGGCAGGTACAATATTTTAAAAATACTCTACTCTTCTTTTTCAATAAATATTTTGACTACCCCAGTATTAGCATGGCGGGGTGCGCTTTGCTTTAGCCAAACAAAGAAGCTGCAAACCGCACAAGTTTCAAAGTTGGGCTTTCTCAAAAGGATTGCCTGCAATTCTCACAGAAGCTATAATTTAGTAGCAGAATATGAAAGAGAAAGATTTGCACAGCAGCCGCCTCAGTTATTTATCTCACGCGATGCGAATATCTCTTGGAAACCTCGGCATGTTTATTTCAGGACTGGTAGGATTTGTTCTTAACATTTTCCCCCACCTCTTGCCAAGAGTGATGATTTGGTGTGAACCCGTTCACAAAAGATCACCAAGTTAAATAAGCAAACACACGCTCCTTCAAGTCACGCCAAGGATGGAACTATTTGTTAACTTTACATGAGGCAGCCATTCTAAGTGGCATCCCTGGATCCATTACTCAGCCGCAACAGTTGGGATCATCCCTCCCCCCTTGCGACGGCAATACATGCAACTCCCGGCCAACAGCAGCCAGTGATGTGGTGTGGCGAGCAGTGAAGCACAACATGAGGGCAAGACCTGGAGTAAGCAATCCTACATCTTGCGGAGGAATAATTTACGTGGAGACACAGTTTAGGGCAGCAGCCCCATGTCGAGCATAATGTAAAAGTTCCACCCTAAATGTATATTCATTGAAACAGTGGTAAACGTTACCACAGATTGGCACCACTGTAACATTCTCACTTCTTCAGTAGTAACTCTTCTTCCCAAGATATCTCATTGGTGTTAAGCATTAAACAGTCACATTGAGCATTGGTCCTGTCTGTCTTGGACAATATCAGGACGCAGTTTTGTTCATCTTTTTCATCTGGAAACACAAACGGGGCTGAAGCACTCTCTTGCCATCTTCTACATGAGCTAAAACCAAAGTACCAAAAGGAGTGAGCTACACAGAATACTATGAGGTAGGCTCATCCTGGGAATATACCACCACCACTGGTGTCCAGAGAGGGGATTGCATGGACTGAATACGCACCGTAAGATCTCCCTGCAGATAGAAAGCAAGCATATTGGGGAGGAGAATTCTACCTGAGCCTTCTCTCCAAATTGCTTATTACGTGGGTGGGAAGTATGTCATCTTAATCCTCTATCTGCATTCTAAAGTGGTACAATTTCTGCTGGAGGATTATACGGTGTACTTTTTCTGTGTGCACAGATAATATCTCGTTGAGGAATTCTGTATACAAAGGGCATGTAGCAGAGACCATAGTAGAATAATTGTTCCAGGTGTAACGCAGGACACAACTATTCTTGGAAGAGAAAGGCGTGCAGATGCACCCGGTATTTAACACTATGAATGCAGGAGGCTTTGAACTGGGAGGCAAGTCCAAGACACAGAGATAGGAGAGGGGGAAAGGAGGAGCACCTTCAAATAATTAGGAAGGCACCAATATGCTGTAAAGATATGCCCAGAAAACTGCCCTTGGCTTGGTCATTGAGCTAGCAAAGACACCACCTATAAAAATGCAAGGATACACTCTCCCTTCCAATTAATACTACTCTAACCACATAAATTGGCTGGCATATTCAGTCCAGACTGTGTTATGGGGATCAGCACAAAGTGAAAATCCCAAAGGAGTAAATTAGATCTGTCCCACTGAATGACACAATCATTTGGATATGTCCTGACTGTGCCAGATCTAACCAGATGCAAAGAAATTGAGCACTTAACTGTCTAGGTGGGGACAGGAAAGAATCAAAGTTCTCTTCATACTAGTTTGGCTTGAATTCTGGCCCTAGGAAGACACACAGGTGTATTGTAATATAGCCAACACAGACAAAAATGCACCTTCTTCCCACTTTTTAGGTACATGCTGAGATATGGACTGCAGCAATAGACAATGCTGAGAAATTTAGAAGCAAGGGCCCATTCGCTCAGCAGGTTTGTCCCATGATGATGATGGTACAGTTCTTGTGCAAAGCTCTTGTGGGAACGAAATAAACAAGAGAAATGACTTCCAACCATCACTTTGGATGAATGCTCCCCAGGGAGCACTCCTCTTGCATGTACCCTTCCCACAATGCATTTAAGAAAGGAATCAACCCTTCAAATATGTGAAAGGACCCTTACTTCCAAGATCTCAGAGCTGGTCTATTATGTATTGCATGGAAGCAAAGGGGGTGCAATCCTGAACTGTACCCACTTCAAAATGCAGGCACATCATATAAAACATTCCCTGCATGTAGAAAACTAGAATATCAGGCAGATGGCTATGCTAAACCTGTTTCCCCGATTTCCTACTTTGCTACATGAAGGGACTTAAAAAAATTAAAATGGGAGAGCATTCAGAAATATTACTTCCCCTCTGCAGGCTGAAGTGGTAGAGTTGAGAATTCTACCACTTAATTCTGTGCAACATACAGACCAATCTCAGCTCCTGAATGCACATTCTTGTCCTGCCCTTTAATACACATTTAAGCCCTTTAATACACATTTAAGTAGAGTTTCCTTCTCCCAACTTTTGTTCCCACTGAATGCTTTTATTGCTCTGCCCTTTCACATGGAAAACTACAGAAAACATAAATTGGGGAAATGTCTAACAAATACTAAAGTACTACACATTTTCTAGTATAAAGATGACACTGACTAGGCGTTAATGAAGGGAAGACAGGAATGGATTCTATTGGGAAAGATACTGCAGATTATCAGGTCAGCTGCAAGACTGCAAGAGTGAACAACTGAGTTTTGGGAGAAAGAGTAGCCTCATTTTAAGATCTGGCCAGTTTTAGTGGAAACTGAAATGTAGTTCCTGTCAAACTTCAAAAGAGACGCAAGACCTAAAGAAACTAACACACACTCTCTTTGTAGAGCCATCCCATTATCTGCACTGCTACGAAAATATTTCACACCACATAAAATTATTAAGCACAGATTTTGGACAAATGCTAGTGGGAGGGATGTCTCTGGTCAGCCACATGACGTATAGGACTTGAAATGTGTATGTAATGTACAGATCTGTCCATTTGCAAAAAAGCAAATTCACAAGAGCTCCCATGCAGCAGGGATTTATAATTATAATTTAAGGGAATGAGCTTACAAGTCACACTCGTGGTGAAAAACACAACGTGGAAAGGATTTACGACTAGATGATCCATTCATGAGTTCAGACTTTGGGTATGTTTAAATACAGGGAACTGTCTGAAACAGTCTAGCCTCAACATGTCTCCATCTGGGAATTCTACTAATGCTTCAAGCAGATCCCTTTTTTATCAAGGCACCACAACCATGGAACAACCTACTGACGGAGACCCACTAAGCACACTGTTGACATTGCTGGCAACATCAACAAATCATTTTTTTTTATTTAAACAAGCTTTGTAACCCAATGGGCTTTTCCATTTTGGCTTGAGTTTTAATATTGTGTTGTTGGAATTAAAAAAAAAAGGTTTTATGAGAGTAATTTAAATAGAAAGACACAGTCTGGAAATGTTTCGAAATAAGTAACATCCATGCCTGACTTGAAGGTAGATTCAGATATAAATCCTTCCCATGATGACTTGTGGCTGCATATAGGAAGTTGCTCTAGAAGTGCTTTTGGCAGGCAGACAATTGCTTTGGCCAGCCCATCAGAGCATCTGAGTTGAAGAGAAGCAGGTGACATAAGAATGTTTTTAACTTTACATTGGAAAAAGCTGTGTACAAACAGGTGAACGTGCAAACATCCATGCATTAGAGATTTCTGTTGTTGTCTAGAAACTAGCAACGTGATTAAAAGGTAGAGCCATTTACAGTTTGCTACCATTTGGACAAAGATTTGCTCTGAAACACAAAAATGGCTACATGGATCCTTGCCACCATAAGGCCTACAGCAGGAGACTCTCTGTGGCAATTGGGTGATGAGGATAGTTCTGATCCAGAAAACCACTGCTGAGTCGAGCTCCTTCCATCGCTCACATAAAACATTCCAGAGCTGGTGACAAAAGGGTGACTGGATTATAGCCAATGCATTGGGCCTCTGTAGAATAGTTACAGCAATTATTATACTATCAGGGTTTACGCAGGATAGGAGACGGCAGTATTCAGGAAGAGGCAGTGAAAGCAAAACCCTGACTGCTGACTACAGTACTTTGTCACTAAGGAAGCAGAGAAATTCAGAGCGACCAAATTGTGGCTTCATTCTACTCTGCAAAGACCTGACTTCAGTTATCTGTAGCCTGATACAGGGAAAAATTTGCTTAACTGGCAGACTGTAAACCCCCCCCCCAAAAAAAAAATTACAAAGATTAAAATGGCACGACAAGCTGCCCCTCCAAACTAGGCAGAATAAGCTATGCTTATGCTTTGATCATCACAAAACATTCAAGGCATCCTCAGAACTAATCCATTAGCAAGGCAGCTCTACAATTTGCTTTCAGATTAGCCATTTATTCCGATCAGGGCCGTTTCCCATGCTACCTTTGAGGAACATCAACAGGCTGCTTATTTCAGAAACTGACCATGTGGGTTCACAGCCCCTCATCTCCATGATCTGCACCGTCCTTCCTCCACTTCAAGAACTCATCAATAAAGGCAACGGAAATAACCAGAAGACTGACATGGACGACACAGCTAGCTTTGAACTGCAGACTGGCTGTCTCCTGGTTAAAATGTCACCCTCTTTGGGGTGGTTTCCTAACCATCTAGCTGCATACTGGAGCACCACAAATGACACAGCAGCTGCCTCAGAAGACCCAAGAGTGCCCATGCGCCATGGTGCATAGGGAGAGTCAGATGCACAACAGTTTTCTGAGAGAATGCCTTACTGGCCTTGAGAGACTGGCCTTACTGGCCAGTAAGGCACAACACCATAAGCAAGTTTTGTCTTTTCACATGTCCTAAGATGCAAGACCCAATTTGGAATTTGGTCCTCATGTAGGACTTCTCACACACAAAAGGTGCATGTCTTTTACCATTCCCATACATTATAATATACGTAGTGTTACGTTCAGTCATGTTTCTGCTCCCATAGAACTCTTGGGCCATCTGGAAGCCTGACAAGGGAGACTACGTTATTGCTGAAATAATGGAGGGAGAGACAGAGACAGATAAGGTGCCATCCTGGCTATGTTAAAACTGTTCGTGGCAAAATTCCTATTGATGTTTAAAAGGGGTAAATATTTGACCACAAGTCTCTCTCCTACCCAAGGAAGATGGAACTGCTAGAAGTTAACCACACATATCTTCTAGAGGGTCCCTGTCAACATTTTAAATGGTACCCTTTTAAGGCTGTGGATTACCGTATTTTTCGCTCCATAACACGCACCATTAGACGCACATGTATTTTGGAGTGAAAAAATTAATAAATGTCTTGCTTTAAGTACTAATTTTAATGGCGCTTGGCCACTTACCGCGTTGTCGTAGCACCTCCGGTCTTCGTCCCGTGTTGCCGGCTGCATTGCGGCCCCGCCGGGACTGCCCCCAGTCAGCAGCTCCAAGAAGCGAGCCTCCCAGGCGCTGGACGCGACCAGGGAGCCCTGCGCAAACATCGCAGCTACTGCGATGTTTACGCAGGGCTCCTTGGTCGCGTCCAGCATCTGGGAACTTCGCGCAGGCGCTGAACGCGACTGCAGGCTCTGTGCAAACATTGCAGTTGCTGCGATGTTTGCGCAGGGCTCCCTGGTCATGTCCAGCGCCTGGGAACTTTGCGCAGGCGCTGAACACGACTGCATGGGGACTGCGCAAACATTGCAGTTGCTGCGATGTTTGCGCAGGGCTCTCTGGTCGCGTCCAGCGCCTGGTAGGCTCACGTCTTGAAGCTGCTGACTGGGGGCAGTCTCGTCAGGGCTGCAATGCAGCTGGCAATGCGGGACGAAGATCGGAGGTGCTACGACAACGCAGTAAGCGGCCAAGCGCCGTTAAAATTAGTACTTAAAGCAAGACATTTTACCAATTTTTACAGCATTCGGTCCATAAGACGCGCAGACAATTCCCCCTATTTTTTGGGGGGGGAGTGCGTCTTATGGAGCGAAAAATACGGCATATATTGGTTTTTTGTGGAATTCTAAGTTAAATACAGTGCAAAACTGAAGCAAATAAAGGGGGGGGGGGAAAGGTCAGTCTTCCAAGAAGCTTAAGAATGCACACAGAAAGCTTTCTGTCAATGGACCCGTTCTCACCAACATGGGAAACCTGCATCTGGCCTGTATCACTGGACTGCTGGAAAGGGCTCACGTGACAGAATGTGCTCCTATGAAATAAAGATGCCCGCCCCACATAGTGAAAACTATCATGTTAGAAAGACAACTTTGGCTAGAACCTTTCACCCCGATACGCAAGTTTTCTATATGCAGGGCACTTCTTTTTCTAGTAGGGAGAAGCAGTCCATCCTGCGAGTCCCTCCCTCCCTCAACCTGGTACCTTAACCTAAAAAAAGAAAGAAAAAGAATCACCATTACCTCATGCTCTACCTGAATATGTAAGGACAAGTAGTTTGGGCAACAGCGGCTTACAATTTAGCAGTCCATATTTTGCACTTAATTTGAATATCGAGACACCAAGAAGGCCCTGGGTTTGAAAAGAAATGTGTACATTTCAGATCTAAAATATAATAATCCTAATTTAAAAAAAAAAGTCAAGAAAATGAACAGGCTTCTTATTTTTTGCTACAACTAGGAAGGTTATAAGTGAACAAGAAGAGGGACTAACCACACAAGATGACCATCTCTCTCAACAATATCCATGCCTTTTCCACATGATAACTGAAGATTACAGTCAATTGGTAACTGGTCCACGATGGCCGTTGGATAGTATTTGGATTATGGCAGACTATGAACTCATAGCACATAAGACAGGTATTATGGGACAATGGAGGGAAAGCTGGAAGGCAATAAACCTATCATACATTTGTCATTCTTTAAAAACAGAACACATGACATTGCCCTGAGTCACAGCCAACCACACATTCTAGATCTCAACACAGACATGGCTCTTATTGTGACCAAATTTAGACATGTGATGGAGCGAAGTGGTAGAATTCTCGACTGTCCCACTTGAGACTGCAGGTGTGGAGTCATATTGTAGAACACCTGTCAATGAAAAACACCCTTATGTGTATTAAACGGGCACATTGGAAGAAAGGTTTTGGCACAGATCTTGAAATCCATGCAGGTATTTTGCATGGAGAAGTATCCAAAATATGACTTCCCACCTGAAGTCTGAAGTGGAATAGTCCAGACTGCTTCCACCTCAGCTGACCACCACATTCTGCGTAATATATTAATCGGTTCTGACATTTGAGTGCTGGATGCTACTTTGGAATAGGAGCCAATGTGCACAGGGCCCAGTCTGCCCGATCTCCTCATCCTGAAGGCGGACGGTGCAGACTGGGCCGATGTGCATGGAGTCCAACATACGCCTGCCTGATCCACACAATCTGAACCCCTCACATCTGGGAGCGAGGGACAGCACACCGGCTTTTATGCGTGAAAGGCCCTATTCTAATGCAGTGTCCAACATATGAATATAGGGCAGATCTGGAGGTAGGACAGATGCACTGGGAAGCAGGGTGCGATTCCCTTGCATACGCTCTACGCAGGGCCTCATCGATATAGGGCTAAGGTATGGATTCCTCAAGTGTAAGCTGAGCTAAAGAGAGAGCGATACAACTTTCCACAGAAGGCAAGATGCAACGTTTTGCCTTGAGCACGAGGATCCGAGCAAGGTCAGCCATGTGAATTCAGACCACACTGTTGGAAATCTCACATATTCAGGTTGTTAAACAGTATTGAAGAAAAAGCAGTTAGGTTTCCCTCACCCCACTTCTCTTGCACAACTTTAATCAGCTCTTCAGTGCCTGAAAACCGCTACCATGACCCTCGCAATTATTCTTTAAAAATATGAAACTATAACCTTCAAAAATAAAAACAAAAAACACCAAAAGTCCTTTTATGGCTTTGATCTCCCTTGTGAAGGGTAAAAAGTAGAGTATTGCCACGCTAAAAAACAAAAGACGCATTTGTATCCATCCATTTTCACATTGTGTTGCTATTTTGTTTTCTCCGCTTCTGGCGATGGGTCTTTGCAGTACTTATGAGGGAGCCTAGACACGTACTGATCCCAGCGAGGTGAAGCAGAGACCCGGCAGCCTCTTTCAGTTCCTCATCTATTTCTTGGCAGAGCTCCTTGAGGGCTTTCTTGTGAGGCTGGGTCCTGTCCGAGGCACCAATGCGAGGCTGTGCAGTGTAGCCGCTGTCCGCGAGGGGATCATCATCGTCGTCATCGTCATCTTCGCCATCCGTGTCCACTTCACTCTGGAACCCTTCGCTGCCATCGCTTCCCACCCGGCTGGCCTCCGAGACGAATTCGTACACCTCGTCAATGGAGGACAGGGACGACACGCTGGACAGGGACGCACAGCGCTGGGAGGCCATGCTGCTGGCGCTGTAATTGTGATCTTCCTTTGGGTCGATGCTGGGGACTGCAGAATCATTCTCCTGCTGGCCTGCCATACTGTGGTTGTGGAATGCACTGCCATAGTTCCTTTTTTTGGAGAGTTTAAGAGGTTGTGGCTTCTCACCTACGGAAACACAAACATCTATCAAGACCCAGGACACACAATGATTGCAACCAAGGTGATCAGATTTCCACTTTGAAAAGGTTCAGAGATGCAGCTAAAACGTAGCCCATGTAAGTGACTTACAGCCCGATCCTGACCAACTTTAGGCCGGTGGAGCGAGTGCTCCGCCAACCTAAGGCGTTGCAAAAGTGCCTTAAGACACTTTTGTGGCACCTCGAGTGTAAATGGTGCCGGCGAGGAGGCTGGCACTGCTCACATCGCCGTCGTCCCAGTCGACGCAGGTAAGGTCTGCGCCGGATGACAGGAGGCCGTGGAGAGGGTGTGCAAGGGTGGTGAGGGAGGGTGCCATTGGCTGGCCTGGCCAGGGAACACCAAAACCCAACACCCCTTCCCAGGCCAGGCCGGCCTTCTACAGCCTTGTGCCAGCAAAAGAGCTGGCGCACATCCGAGAAGGCCCATTGGAGCCTCCAGTGCTTACACCAGGGGAAGGGTATGAATGTCCCCTTCCCCCGAGGTGAGCCCAGGCCACGCCGGCATGGTCCACATCCTGCATAGGATGCAGCGGCCAACCATTTTGGCTGGCCACCGCACCTTAGGCAGGATTGAGCTGTTGAGCCGCTCATATTCATCTCCATACATGTGTTTCATTGCGTTCTCCTTTTGCTTCATTCGCTGTTGAAATTTCACCTGTAAGCTCCTTGGGACAGGGGGCATCTTCTTTGTTATGCCACTCTGTACAGAGCAACGTAGTTTGAAGGCACTGTACCAGCGTTGGTGATGGGTGAGAGGTGGGTGAAGAAAAAGCAACTTAATACAGACAAGACAGAAGTACTGATTCGGAAGTGGGTGCAGAACCTGTTCTGGCTGGAGTTGCACTCTCCCTTAAAAACCAGGTTCACCGTTTGGGGAAGATTCTGGATCCTGAATGATCATGTGGTGACGGCGGCCAGGAGAAGGAGGCGGCACCCTGAACGTCTTCAACTGCTGTGCCAGCTGCTCTTTTCCTGGAAAAGGCACCGCTGGCCATAGTTGTTCATGCCATGGTAACTTCCAGAGAGGACTACTGTAATGCACTTCACATGGGGCTGCCGTTGAAGGAAGCTTGGAAACATGCATAGCAAATGGAAAGTGGAGAAGCAGGACTGCACCCACCAGCCCTGCCCCATGCCTGGCGCCAAGGTCTGAAAGGCGAGCCCGCATGCATACAACTGTAGACAGGGAAGCTCCCCTTGCAAACCTTCAACCCAATCACACTGACATAAGAACAGCCCTCCTTATGAGTTCCGTGAGAGGCTGGGGGCTGCATGAACCTCTGCCTGAATAGGCCTCATAAAAATAATGGTTGCAAGGGACCTTGTGAGGCAAAAGAGATTCGCCCTGCTGTTTATAATCCGAAGCACATCTGGCTTCCGAAGTCACATGGCTTGAAAGTGGAAGACCGTTCAGTGGGTGGACGACACAGGATGGAATGCACAGTGCTACGCCTGTCACCAAGGGCACTGAACTGTCAAGTGCCAAATTTGCATGTGTACTGTACTGGAAGACAGGCAACCGCAACATCATGAAGCACTGTGCAGGGTTCCAATGCATGGTGCTTTGTGGCAAATTGATGCATTGTCTACATCAGTGGTTCTCAAACTGTGGGTCGCGACCCACCATTGGAACCAAAAGCTGTCCCCTGCCCCCTTAAGGGGCAGGGACAGCATGGCGGTGGCGATCCCGGGGATCGCTGCTGCCAAAAAAGTGCCCAAAACCGCCGTTTTTGTCCTTACTGGGGCTTGGGGGGGGGGGCTTCAGTGAGGCCTGCACAACCCTCTGCAGGCCTCCCCGATCTTCGGATCGCTGAAAAACAGCGATTTCTGAGCACTCCCATTTTTCGCAAAAACTGAAAGCACCCAAAAATCGCCATTTTTTGGCGATCCGAAGATTGGGGAGGCCTGCAGAGGGTTGCGCAGGCCTCCCCGAAGCTCCCCCTAGCCCAAAATGGCATTTTCGGCGGCATCAATCCCCAGGATCACTGCCGCTGCTGGCCCCACCCCCGCAAACACTCAGAGTTCTCCGCGCCTCACGGGGAAAACTTTGAGAAACGCTGGTCTACATCAAGTGTAGTTTGCCCCGATGACACTTTCGTGGGAACGGGCTCCATTAGGACCCTCTTCCAAGTGAACATGTACATTATCTCACCGCACTAGCAAGAGGTGGTTTTAAAATCAGGAACACGGGAAACCCTCTTGAGTGTTTTCTGTCGAACTTTCAATTGCTCAAACCCAGGCAGACTCCGAAAAGATGAGACTTGAAAAGGTCTTTCACAGCAACATTTGTAAAAGGGGGCAAACATTTCTCGCACTTACAATCTAAAATGCCTTGTTCAATGGAAGTGTTCAACAGCATCATGGCAGTTGCAGCATCGATATCGGAGTCTGAAAAGGAAAGGAAACAGCCCCTTGCGTTAGGTTTCATTTATAGGAGTGCAGAGCAATCACAGACTAAACGGAATTGCTTTTAAGAAGTCAAATGAGGGTAAGACAGTGGATTTGGTCAAGGTGGGGGTTATATATTTAAAAGACTTGTATCCCGCCTTTCTGTCTAATACAGTAGTCGCTCAACAATTGTGTGTCAACAATAACTAAAAACAGACTAAAGTAAACACACATAAACAAACTAAGGATGAATTGAGAGTGCTCAATGGAGAACATTTTGCTTGAATTTGGGGGGCAGGGGGTGAAACTGTCCCCCTTTTCCCACCAGTTCTGCAGTAGTGGCAACCAGCAGTGCTCCTCCCAAATATTTTTCCAGGACACCAACCCCCCCCCCGAGTGCTGCTACATTATTACATAGCATTGCTCAAAGGGGGTTACGGGGGGGGGAGGCGGCTGTGTTGCTGAAGAGCACTGCTGCCCTCACTGCTGGTAAGTTTCACACCCCCTTCATTATCCCCTGACCTGTCCCAAATCTGCAAATGGGACTGCAAAAGTGAAGGAGCCATTTTAGTCCAGCCTGACCAGCATCCCAGCCCCAAACCCGGCACACCAAGAACCCAAACCCCCAAAACCAGCAGAGCAATTCAAAAGTTTACTAAACTTATCGGCAAGTTGAAACAAATATGGTTTGTTAGGAAGGGAGCCAATTCCACCTCTGAAGGCAGCAGAAGAGGGAGGGGAGCAGGCACCCATTCTCTGCGAGGCAGGGCTATGTGGGAGAGGCAGCCAAGTAACCTGGTCCCAAGCCATCGAGGGCTGGACACCAGCAATTCGAAGATGGCTTGGAAATGAACTGGGAACCCACTCAGCTGATACAGCAGTAGAGTAGCATTTCAATCTGGATTTCCCACATTCGAACCCAAACACTCACGTCCAGCCACACTGGCTGCTGCCCTAGATCATAGCACTGCAAAACAAATTTAAAAATGGAAGAGCAAGATCCTTGTGCCAAATACCTCCATTTCTTAGAAGAGTTATGTTTTAAACTGCCAAGTCAGAAGAAACAGCCAACCAAGTATAGGAAGATGGGAACGTAGGAAGATGGGAAAATACAGGGAGAGTTCGGGGGGCGAGGGGGGGGGAGATACATGATATAAATAATAAATGGGAAATAGATTACGTCTAGATGAGCTTTTAGGCATGATTGTAAATGCAGCCGTGAAATAAAATTCAAACAGCACAAGCAAGGAACATGAAAGTCCAGATGAAGTCAGTACTCTTAGAACAGCCCAGGGTGCCAGGAAGGGAGAATGCAAAAAAGGGGAGAATGCCCTGGGAGGGGAGAGGAGAGGGTTGCATACTTCAAGAACAGATCTTACTAGTACCAACCCAAGGTTGTCCTTGGCTTCCCTATGGTAAGCACTCACCTACAAAGTAGCCGAAACGTTTTTATTTTTATTCTGAAGCAGTGCTGACCTCAGGGCTTGGGGCAGATAACACCAGTTGAAAACTGATCATTGTCCATGGTCAAATCCCAACAATTCACTCATTAAAATACAGAACAAAGTCTACTAAATCTCATTCAGCAGCCACTCTAAAATGGTTGTCCCAAGCAAGACGATCTGAACTGCAATGCTAGAAAACACACAGCCCCATTTCAGAGGTCAACAACGCCAATCCATGTCTGCCAGTTCAAAACACAGTTTCCAGTTCTAGTTTGTTCAAACTCTTGTTTGCAGTAACCATGGTTTGCAGACTTTGGATGCCACAGGAAACTATGGTTATCACAAACTAAAAGCGCAGGGCAAGGAGAGGAGGGAGCACGCATGCCCAAAGCTCATTCATGAGGAGCTAAGCCACAAACTGAAGTGCCCAAGACAAAAGGAGAGCCACCAAAGAGCAACAGGTACAATACTTACCTTTGATTGATTGACCCTGGCTCTGTTTCAGGACTGAGGTTAAGTAGTGAGGAGATGATGAACCACTGAAATAGAGAAAGACACAACACCCAAGATTTACAGACTGTGCTTAGGGAAATTAAAATTCCTGTTGCTTCCCCACTATAGTCCCTTGGCAATGCTGAGCACTGTCAATACTGCCTTTCTGCCAGTAACCGAAAGCTGAATTAAAACCGAAAGCTGAATTCCACACGGCACTTCAAAACAGCTCGAGATTATTCAGCAATGTCCTTCCCCATGGTCAAAATTCTCCTCTTTACTCACTAGTAAAACCCGTTCCTCAAACAAAGTTTATTGTTTGCAGGTAAAGCAGGTGTTATTGCTTCCTATTGAGCTTGCTTGGTGGATTAGTGACCAATGGCCCAGGGGAGCTTTAATTATGGATTCCTCTCATTTGTTCTGTTTTAATTTTAAGCCACAGCTCAACAGAGTGTACATGCTTTGAATATGCACAGTCCTGGGTTGAATTCCCCCCATCTTCGCCAAAGACAGTCTGAGGCAGGCAACCTCTGCCTGTGTGCTTGGAGAGCTGCTATCAATCAGGGTAGACCACACTGAGCTAGATGGGCCGCTGTTCTGCCTGAGTCGAGACAGCTTCATGTGTTCGCAACCCAAGAGCCGCTTCCCAAATTACGGTTTTTTGAAGCTGTGCACCTAAACGTGTAAAGGGTGAATGGGACAAACAGGAGCCTGAGAACACATGTGCCATGCTGGTTTGCTTATCAGAGTGGGAACTAGCGGCAGTTCCCTTTGAGTGCCCACTCGGGGGCAAACCCAAGTGTTTGCTGCAGAAAGTGAGAAATGGCCCAGAGAGCCTCTGCAATTCGAGTATAGCCTACCTCCCTCCTGGATTTCTAGACTCTTTCTAGACTCTTTAGTTTCTAGACTCTTAAGGTCTAAAAATATAGACCACCACTGGCCCCTCTCCTGATCTTGTTCCAAAGCCAAATTTCTGAAACTGGCGTGACCCTGGACCCTCCAAACAGGACAGAGGGCATCAGGGCAGAAGGCTGCTTTGCTTATCAGGGCAAAGAGCAAAGAGCATCCACTGAAAACACGGTGGGCCTCATAACAAACATTCCTAGCGTACCTATGGGAGTTTCCTCTCCTGGTTTTACTCCAGGCTCCAACTAAAAAACTGACATGGGGCTCTGACACAGCTCAGTGAAAGTGGTGACCCAACGTGCAGCAACAGTGAAGAAGGCAAATTTCATGCCAGGAATTTCATTCAGAAAGGGATCGAGAAGAAGGCTGCGATTATTAGATTGCCCCCATATAAATCTACCGTGCGACCACATTTGGAATACTGTGTTCAGCTCTGGTCGCACCGCAGAAAGGATATTGCAGAGCTGGAAGAGGTGCAAAAAAGGGACCACCAAAATGATTACAGAGCTGGAACACCTTCTTTACGAGGAACGCCTACAACGTATGGAGTTTTTAGCCTGAAAAAAAGGAGTTTTTCTCTTTCTCTCACAATACTAGAACCAGAGGTTAGCCAACAAACCCGATTGTAGGGAGATTTAGGGTGGAGAAAAGACAGTACCGTACTTGATTACAAGACACAAGTTTTATGGGTGAAGTAGCCTTTTAATTAAATATAAAATACACAGAACTCCAGGCACACACGTATAAAATCTTCAAAAAGAGCCACTCATAACAAGCAGCCGTTAAGAAAATTAAAACAATGAGAGCGGAGAAGTCCGATATTTACAAGAACCGACGTTTCGTCTTATTCCTAAGACATTTACTAGGTGGTGACAGCTTGGCTGTTAAGATGACACATTGAAGCTTTCGTTCCAAGATCAAGTACCGTACTTCTTCACACAGTGCACAATTACTCTGTGGAATTTGTTGTCGTAAGGTGTGTTGAGGCCCACTAGCTTGGATGGCTTTAAAAAGGGGGATTGGACGCATTCATGGAGGACAGGTCTCTCAATGGCTACCGACTGTGATGGCCATGGACTTCCTCCAGGTTCAGAGACAGTGTGCCTCTGAATACCAGTTGCAGGGGAGCAATAGTGGGAGGGAGGGATGCCTTTCTCTCCTGCTTGTGGGCTTCCTAGAGGCAACTGGTGAGCCAGGATCCTGGACTAGATGGGTCTTTGGCCTGATCCAACAGGGCTTTTCTTACAGGCTTGAAAATCCCATTCAGAGGTATATAAAGCCTTCTCATGTATGAAGATCTGAAGCTGCCTTACAGTGTGTCAGACCATCGGTCCATCTAGTGTAGAATCATCTACTCACTGACTGGCAGCAATCCAGGGTTTCAGATACGGCTCTCTCTCAGCCCAACTTACAGCACAATTCTGCGCAAGCTGGCGCTGGCGGAGCAAATGCTCCGTTGGCCACAGGGTGTCGCTCACTCTGCCAGGCCCGGGAGACCGACGGGGATTTCAGAGGTGCGTTCTGCCGATTTCCAAAGCCCTTTCCTGGGCCAGGGCGGCCTTACATGGCCTCCCCGGAGTTCTGCTGGCCATTTTGCCAGCGTACATCCAAGGAGGCCCATTGGGGCCACTGAGGCTGGCACCAGGGGAAAAGGACGAATATCCCTTTCCCCTGAGGTGAGCCCCAGTTCCACTGACATGGCCTTGATCCTGCTTAGGATTTACTGCAGCGCGCTTTGTGCGCTGCGTTGGATGTTACAAAGGATTGGGCTGTGAGAGATGTCAGGGGGCAACCCTGAGACCACAGCCCTTCCCCATGTCATGATCCACCAGCTATTGGGGGTTAAGCAGTCATTTTTTAAGAAAATGGAGGCAGTGGGGGAGAAGCACATCCCTTCAAGCTAGCTCAGATGACTTTCCCAAAGTGATATGAGCATAAGTTCGTAATGAGCATCTGTTAGCAGAAGCCCTTCCAGCAAGAACTTCTGCTACGTTCTGGTCTATTTTGAGAAGGGGACTGGAAGCGGCCGGCGTCTCCTTCCTGCAGCAAGAACTGCACTGGTGCACAGATCTACCTCAGGGAAGATACTTTCAGTACTTTCAACTGTCTGTGTAAATTTAGAAGCCTGCTCTCATCTAGGCAAATGCTAGTAAAATGCTTTGGCTTGACTTGGCCGTTTGGCATTCTCAGTCGTCTGCAACACAATACAGTCTTCCTCTTGAACTGAAGTAATGGAATGAAATTTGGTTTGCATCGTCATGACAAAATTCGAGGTTTCAAGCTCACACACCAGCTCGAACCCTTTTTCAACGAGACCAAGAAAAGTCTGCATGTAACATGTTTTAAGGATGCTGAGCAATAAAAGAATACAATGGACCTCGGTATGAATGGTTACAACGACAGCTCTTTGTTAAGAATGTAAGAGCTTTGTCAGTCAGCCGAGTCCAGCAGCAATGACCACAAGCAGACCGTGACGACAATAGCCCTCCTCTCTCTGCTGCTGGCCCCCAACCACTGGGGTTCAGTGCCATACTGCCTCTGAACATGGGGCACCAACACGGCCATCGTGACTATGGCCAGGGAGGAAACATGTCTTCATAAAATCTGTCTAAACACCCCTTCAGAGACATCTAAGCTCGTGGAAACCACCACATCTTGTGGTACTGAACTCCATACATTATGCACCATGTGAAGTACCTTTCTCCCGCCTGTCACGAATTCATGATCAATTAACTTTATTGGATGACCCCCAACTCCCAGTACTTCCTGTCCCATGCATGATGTTATGAAGCCCTGTTAGCCATCCTTTTCCGAAACTACAAAGCCCCCAGCTATGCTTTCGAATGCTGGAATGCCTTTCCTGTTAGGAAGATGCTCCAACCTGTTGGTTTGCCTCTTCTCCACTTTTTCCAGCTCTAGGATATCCTTTTGGAGAGGAGGCAACCAGAACACAGTATTCCACATCTGGCCACAGCAGAGGTTCGTATATGGCCTAAGTCTGACAGCTGGGTTAAGACCGGCACCCAGTTTCAAGGCCAGGGAAGAAGAGATGCAAAATGCAAAGTGAAGCTCCTCCAACACTGTTTTATTAGTGCAGGCTAGGATGGAAAGGAGAAAGAAATCAGGCTTCCAAGTCAGGTAGGTGAAGGTGAGCTACTGGAAAGGGGAAAACACTTAGTTATGGTTTCAATTATTGCTAAGCATGGATATAGGCCTTAGTTTAGTTTGCTCAAACCCCTGCTTTAAAAATTAATCTCGAGCTTAATGTTTTATTGAGAAATCGCTTAATCTTAGTTAGGTTACAGATTGTCTCTTTAAGTGTAGGGCCCTAATTAGCCAAGTCGATTTTTAAAGTGCATCTAATTCTTTTTTTAAAAACTGAGCGGAGCGTCCGTTTTGCATAAAGTACCAATTGATATTTTCTCCCATCAGTTTCATGGCTAGAATGGATTTCTCCTCGTGACACATCTCCGTGGCTCACCAGGGTATCAGGCAGCCTTGGCTGAACATTCTGGCGGCTGGAACTGGTGAACAATTTCTGCTGGAAGTTGGTGGCAGGCTGGGTCGTTCTACCAGGAACCAGAAGAACATGGAAAGCGGCCTTCTGCCGAGTCAGACATTAGTCCATACGGCCCAGTATAGTCTACACGCTGACTGGCGGTGGCGCTCCAGGTTTCAGACCGGGGTCTTCACCAAACTGCAGGCGCCAAACTACCTTCTGCAGGCAAGGTGGTCCTCTTCCACAGAGCTACGGCCCTCCCCTCAATTCTCCCCCTCTCCACCTATTTGCTTTCCAGACTCAGCTGAACTCATTGCTAACTAAAAATCTGTCCGCCCTTCGCCCTGCAACGTATCGTGCAATGCAAATGCACCTAATAATTCATTCTACGGTAGTTTGAGCCTGCTACCTTAGGAACACTTATTTGGAAGTGAGCCTAATTGAAATCTATGTGATCTGTATAATTTCTTCCCAATTATGGAGTTTTACATTTCCTGGCTACACAATATTTAATACAGAATTCCACGCGGCCTGCTTTATACAGGTCCCAATAAGTCTCTCTCAACTAGTGCAAACACTCCGTTTAACAAAAAGAAGAAGAGAGCTTCAGACCAAGCTCTTAGAATTCCAATGAGATGTGAAAGAAAGAGGCCAACACATGAAGCGTCCTTAGACGGACTCGGATTATTGGCCTCTTTGGCCCAGCATGATCTGTTCCTGCCTGGCAATGGACTTCAGGCAAGGGTCTTCCCCAGCCCTGCGAAATGGAAATGGCAGGGATTGAACCTGGGGCTCTCTCAGCCACTGAGCTATGGCCTAGCCCCCTAACAACAAAAAAATAACAATTCTCTGCCAAATTAACATTTAAAGTTCGCACACCCTCCCACCCTCCCCGCTGTCTCTGGACAATACATCTCTAATCAAGACTTCTCTGGATTTTTATTTTTTTTAAAAAAAGATTTGCATCATATATCTAAAAAACATAGTCCTACCTCAGTGGCGATACCGGTGGAGTATAAAATGCAAATGCGGAGGGGAACGGCTGCTTCTTCAGAGCTTGGATAAGGTTGGGTTTATATTCTGGGTCCACGCACCATAGAGAGCCTTTTCCATTCACCTAGGAAATAACAATACAGCAGGTTTGACACAAAGGGGTTCTCCAGTTTTGAGTGCATTGTGCGGGAGTAGCTCAATCAAAGTCATTGGAGAGGGGAGAACTGTCTCTTCCATAGTCTGTTCACTCCAGACCCGATGTTCTACCAAAGCGTACACAAGCTCCGCTACTTGCAGATGAGCTTGGGTGGTGCTTTTGAACGGGCGCAGTAGCACCTGGGCTGGCAAAACCGCAGCACACAGGAGGACTGCAGGGTGGCAGTGAGTGACAGCTGGGCAGGATGGAAGGAGGGACATGCATGCCCCTTCTCAAAGGTACATACAGTGGAAGAGGAAGGCTCCTCCCTCTTATCACGTGCTTCTTGAGAGAGAGCAGTGTGCACCAACTAGTAAGTCATCAACTACTAGTTCACCATTTTGTTTGCAGAGCATAATTAATGTTACACTGTTTACAGTACAAAACGGCTCAAGTACAGACCCTTGGAAACAAACTTGTACTTAAGTAGAGGACCTCGTTCAGTCACAATCCCTAGGCATCTGATTTGCAAGTACAAGATAAACCACTGCATGGGCATTTTGGAGGTTCCGAGTTATTATTTACAAGTGGGAACCGCAAACAAAATGATGCAGTACATCGCCACTGTGATATGGATTAAATTCAGGGCATGGCGTTGGATCTCCCTCCCTCTTCACCCCTCCCCTCCCCAATCTTCCCTTTCACTTCAGTCTTCCTCCCATAAGAAACAGTTCAGATTTAGGAGGAAAGTCTGAAATATGTCTTTTTTTGCAGGTTACAGTTGTCTCTCCAGGATTTGGGAAGCAGGACACACGTTGGCCAAGGCCCCCAAGCCAGGGAAACAATGACCCCCTTCCATGTTGTGAGGGTGCGGCAGCCCAGCACTAATTGGGGGGGGGGGGAAGGAGAGTCACAGATGACACTGAAGCAGTCACACACATGTACAGTAAAAGCAACCCATTCTATTTTGGGGGGTGGCGGGGTCTGAATGAAGTTGACTTCTGTGTGCCTTGGGCATTCAGAAATGTCTGGTTTGTTTGCTTGTCGCCCTACTTTGCTTTACTTTCTCACATCCTCCAAATACCTCATCAAAGCCCAACTTTTCTAGGACTGCCTAGTCCCCATGCCCTACTGTAACCAACCAGCCCCGACAGAAGTGCACTTTCCTCCTGTTGCAAATCTGCATTGCAGGCTCCTTGGAAGAGGACCTTGTCCTCTTGTACTTTGTGAAGTTCTATGCACACTGATAACACTATGTAAGTCAATCAATAATACTGAGATTGTGAGCAAAATAAAAACACGACTGCAGCCAGGTTGTGGCTCTTGAAACATACATATAACTAACTGACGCTGAAAGCATTCATGGACACAATTAATAGAGTAATTCCTTAATAGCACGTTTGCATGCATTTTTAATTGTATTTTATCTGAAGCTGCCTTGTGTCAGTCAGGGGCTGTTTAAGGCTGACTGCAGGCATTCATCCACGGTCAATTCTTCCTTTAGGCAACAAACTAATGGATGCTACGCCAAACAGCAGTGATTTTCTCATATCGGTTTTCCCACCCTCCTTGTAGGCTCTTAGAAGTGGTTTACATGGGGGTTCTTGCTGTGAATCAGGTATGTTGAGCTGAGAGATATTGACTTGTATGTGCAACAACACAGAGGTGGCCAGATGTCAGGTTTGTGAGATCTATCTTGTCTTAACTGGATCCTGGAAGCAACCAACAGGAAGGAGGTGCAAAACAGCAGCTGGGGGTAGAGCCACCTCTACTGCACACCATGAGCCATACAAAGCAATGGCCGGAACCAACAAGGACAAATCTACATCTGAGTTGCAACAGATCAGGGATTCTTCTAACACCAGACTCTAAAACCGGTCAGCAGAGCGACACAGAAACCTGGTCAAAGAAATACGGAGACTCAAAGAAATGCAATTAGTACCATGCCAGTCATAACAGATAATTTTTTTTAACTTGCTATTATGAAAGTACTAGGAGTCAGAAATGCTTTCCAGTCTGCTGTAAGTCACCCAGAGATCTAGTGGTACAGACTGACTTACCTGCTGAGCAACTTTTGCTTCTTTGGTGGTGGCTACTCGGGAAATGAGTTTTGATGTATAGATTCATAGTGAGACAGTTTGGGGAGAATTTTTTGCAGGATTGTGGTTATTGTCATTGGATGTGTTGGGGAATTTTTGGTTGTTTGTTTAGGTTTGTCTGTTTTTTGATGTGTTTATGCCAATAAAGGTATCTATTCATTCAACAGCCGCTATCACGATCCCAGGGAGTTCTGTCAGTGCACTGGGCAAAAATCCAAAAGCTGCAGTATGGCAGTGCCTTCATTAGAACCAAGCAAACGTCAGGCACAGCAAACCTTTGAGTTCTCTTTAACTCTTCAGCAAAGCAAAAGGACACTTACAGTCCAATACTATGCAACTTTGCACAGCCAGCCTAAAGAGCCAGCCGATATATCCTACGGCCATTGCGGCCTGCACTGGCGCGGCCCAGGCGCACATCGGGAGAAGGGGACATTCGTCCCCTTCCACCAGTGTAAGCGGCTTGTGCTGAAATGGGCCTCCTTGGATGCGTGTCAACTCTTTAGCTGGCGCACAACCAGGGAGGCCATGTAAGGCCAGCCCGGGCTACAACAGGGCATAGGATATTGGCGCACTCAGAGCCGATATCCCTGCCCCCTCCTCATCCAAGCCCCAGCCTGAGTCTCTACCACCTCCTTGTGATCAGTTAGTGTAATGACAGGTAGAGTCGAGTGTTGTCAGCATACTGATGACACTTCAGCCCAAAACGTTGGATGATCTCTCCTGCTGGTTTTGTGTAGATATTGAAAAGCACGGAGGACAATAAAAGCACCCCATATACCAAATGCCACGGACTGGAACAACAGTCCTGAAGCACCACCTTCTGAGCGCAGGCCTTCAGGAAGCGCCAGCACCACCCCAATGCCATGCTCCCACTCCTGGCAAGGCAGTCCAGAAGGATACCATGGTCAGTGGCAGTGAAAGCTTCCAACAGGTCCAAAGCTTCCAACAGGTCCAAAAATAATCCACAGGGCAATACTCCCCACCTTTCTCTCCCAACACAGGTGATTCAACACAACAATCAAAGTGATTTCTGATCTAGTGATGGGACTGAAACCAGATCAGCAGCATCATCAACCATGACTAGCTGGATCTGAGATACCGCCATGCACTCCCAACATCTAACGTACAAGGTGTTTAAGTTGAAGCTGCTTCTCTAAACCCTTCTTGTGTGCATTACTGTGCAGATACATTTGCTTGTAAAACGTTCCTCGATTTAAGCTGAAGGACTGCCCTCAGGTGAGAGAACACTGTCCTCCACGACAGCTCTGCTAGCTATAACAAAGCAATGCTGTCTCACTTCAGCAGTCTTGGCTTGCTTGCTTCCTGTTTCCATTGTGCAAGCAGTTCCCTTTTAATGACTACAAAACCGGTTTTTCAGAGCGACTTGAAAAGCAGCTACGTGTCCTCTGACACTTCTGAGTGGAGGTTACATCAACACACACATATGCACACAGGTGAGCGCTGAAAAAGACAGCGAAGGAGAGATTCCTTCTCCCCCCCCCCCCCAGGAAGCAGCACACCACCAGATCAGCAGGGACACAGTCTTTGCCTCACGCAACCAGTCGCTCTGAAGCCAGCCAAGCAAAAAGGAAACGCTGCCATGGCAACACAAAGCAGGCTGCTATTGGAGCCTGTACTTTACCCGCTAAGCTGACCCCCCCCCCCCACGGCAAAACTTTCAAATAACCAATTTCTTCCACTTTAAGGCAGCAGAGCCGACGCAACGTACAATTTCCAGCTGTTCTAAGCCAGCCACAGTCCTCCCAAGGCGTGCAAACTCTGCAACGTACACCCTGGTGCCGGGAAAGCAAAAGCGCCTGGGCAGGAACCAATCCTAGCCATACTTCCCTGAGAGTAGGCCCCATGGACCACAATGGGTCTTACGCCTGAGCAGACATGCATAGGATCAGGCCGCAAAGCAATCAAGTGGCAAGAATGGGCAAGGGCACCAACAGCTGCTATTTTTGTCTCTTTACACTTGCATGTCATAGTTTATGGTGATTAGGACAAATCTAGTTATTTACGAGGCATCAAGTGAAGAGTTGATGCCCATCTCTTGGTGGCTCCTTCCTTCCTCGAAATCCAACGCACAGCCAGCGATAGGTTCTGGCACACTGAACTGGTTACGTTGCAATAGATCTTTAGCAGCGATGGACCCAATTACCTGTCCCCAGTAAATTAGGGCCCTCCATTTTAATCTTTTGGGAAATAGCAGCTTGATCCAGGGTAAAGGAAATAGCAGCTTGATCCAGGGTAAAGGATAACATTTCCCCTTCCCCACACTAGACTTGAACCACCCACCGCCTATTTGCTAAAACACACAACCCAAAGCAAACATGCAGTCGTGCCAAACAACAGGTTAAAAGTCCTGTCTATCTTGGCCCCGACAGCACTCTTCTGCATTCACAAAAGGAGCCTTTTAAAAGAAAGAAAATCTTCAAAATCTCCCGTGGTCAATTACGCGCTGTGAGGGACAGGTCTCCTCTTCCCTGCTGTGCTGGAGTTTGACCTGCCAGCCAAATCGTCCAGAGTTTCCTGTCACTCCAGCTCTCTTATAGGTATCAAGACAATCATGTCCTGCCATGTCCATCCTGGATCCCAGCGGAAGAAAGAGTGTCCAGATAGTTTGTAGTGACATTCCTAAACCCTTTGTTGACATCTCTGATTTATCTTCGTTTAGTTGCTATTCATGATACGAAGCGGGTCACAAATACAGTCACCTGCTCGCTATTCATGAATGTCTGTTTTCATCTAGAGAACAAAACAGGGCCTAACAGGGCAGAGATGTGGTACAGCAGGGGCAGCTGAAGCAGGCAGAAAGGGAGTCTGGGAAAGTGAACTGTTTGCAGCGCATGTGCTCAGCATCCCCACTGACCCAGCCTCACGAGCAAAGGGCATCCCAGGCAAAATATTCTTCTGTGCCTCCCTCCAACTTTTGAACAGAGGCGTCACCAGGCGCCCCCGCTAATGGGGCCGCCGCCCCCGCCGCCCCCCAATAAAACTGTCAAAAATTTTAGGTTTCGGTTTCGAAACCTATTTTTGACAGTTTTGGGGTTTTTTTAAAAAATGTTTTTCCGTAATTTTAAGTTTTAAAATGGCATGTATGTGTGCTTTGCCGGTACTTAGCTTGAATATGGGGCGTTCCTGCTCCCGGGCGCAGCCTCTGCCTGTGCCTGGGCGCGGACTCCGTAACGCTCCCAGCAGCGGTTTCCGGAGTTTGCACATGCGCAGAACGTCCCTGGAAACTCCGTGGCTCTGCGCATGCGCAAACTCCGGAAACCACTGCTGGGGGCGTTACCGAGTCCGCGCCTGGGCGCAGGGAGAAGATTGTCGCTGGAACGCCCCATATTCAAGCTAAGTACCAGCAAAGCACACATACACACATACATGCCATTTTAAAACTTAAAATCACGGAAAAACATTTAAAAAAGTGGGAAAAGGCAAAAAAAAATGCAATTTGAAGGAGGCCTGCGCCCCCCCCCAGAGCCTCAGCGCTCCTGCGCCCTGGGGCCCGCCGCCCCACCGCCCCATATCAGGCGACGCTTCTGCTTTTGAATACCTTATTTTTGTGGAATTCCACATCACAGGGAGATTCTCTGCCTCTTCAGACAAGCACTCTCTCTGAGGAGAGTGGGGAGGTGGAGTTACAGAAGATATTGCCCCAAGACTTGTCAGCATTCTCCTGTTCAGACTGTAACCATAGAGGCTGTCTGCAGTTTCGATACGTGAACAGAGTGACTGCCCGACCCTAACTTTCCAGTGCCGAAACAGCCGTGCCAATGGGACGTGAGTGCGCTATATCCTCTAGCAGTAAGTAGTAAGGGAATGTACTCAAAGTAAGTACTCAAACGTACTCCTCAAAGTAAGGGAATGTTTGTTCCCTTGCCTTGGGGCTGAATCAGAGCTGAAAAGTTGGTTAGGGTTGGGCTGTGAGCGAGTGAACATATATATATATATATATATATATATATATATATATATATATATATATATATATATATATATATATATATATACATACACACACACACACACACACACACACACACACATTCAGTTCAACTAAATGCTTGAATTAAGGGGGATTCGACTCTCTCTTTTCTTAGGAGCAAAACAAGCAAACCAAAACGTGTTGCGATTTATTTATTTTTGTTTTTAAACCACTCTCACCTTGCCATGGCTTCTCTCCACTTTTCGGAAACACTTGTTAAGGGACAGATTATGCCGGACAGAGTTCTTCCAACCGGTGGGTGCTGTAGCAAAGTATGGGAAGCGTTCCAGGATCCAGCTGTAAATTTCTTTCACTGGCAAACTTTTATTAGGAGAATGTTCAATTGCCATATAGATGAGGAGGCTAAAGGAATAAGGGGGCTTGGAACTGGCAGATTTCTTCTCCGGATTTGAGTAGCAAGACGAAGGATAGGATGCCATGTTATCACCCTCGATATCATACAGAGGGCTAACCATTGGAAGTCCCTCACTTCCAAGGCTGAAGTTTGTTAGAAGGTTTGTACTTTCATGGAGCCAGTTCAAATTTGTGAGCTCATCGTCCGCCAGTTCACTATCCACAGCCGTGGCTTTTGGACGAGCGGCGTCAACCGCCTCCGGCAAGCTTCCCATTCTTTGGATATGCCTTAGCCCTTCGGCTCTCTCTCCTCCTGGAGTTTCAGCTTTCTTATCTGGAGTCATTCCAGTTACTGGACCCATTTAATCTTGTGGGCCTACAACAGAAGAAAATTATTATTTAAAATCAAATCAATGTAAGCCTTGAAATGTTGATGCCATTTCAGGTCACTAAAAAGAATGAACACAGCCCAAATTTTCAATTTAGAAGAGCTCCACATAATCCTGAAATTTGCTTATTGAAGTAATTATGAGGGTTACAGATCAGATTAATTTTTAACCCACTTTAATAGCTTAAAAGCGTTGCCTCAATTAATCAGGCAACAGATTTTTAAAACACTATCATCATTTACAATTTAAAACACAAGAGAAAAGTGCCTCAATTCATGGAGTGATGCCCAAGAGTCAGCCGGATAATCTTGAAGTGACACACCAGAACCTGGCATGTTGACACATGCAGTACAGCAACTGGTATGGTGAACTGTACTACTTTAGACTCCAGGTAGAGATCACGCCTTGGAATGCTCCCTTCAAGTAGAAAACTAGCACAACAGGAAGAGATACTAGTCAAGCCCGTTCTCCTTGATGTGTTAGTTAATTAACTGCAGGGAAAATTTGTTATATGGGAAAGCATTCAAAAAATGGCATCTTCCCCACTGCTACAGCCACCTGCATGATCCAGAATTAAGAACATAAGACGACCCCCGTTGGATCAGGCCAAAGGCCCATCTAGTCCAGCTTTCTGCATCTCACAGTGGCCCACCAGATGCCTCAGGGAGCACACAAGACAACAAGATACCTGTATCCTGTCACCACTCCCTTGCATCTGGCACAGAGAAAACCTACTTTTAAAGCCAGGAGGTTGCTTATGGCTTGTAACCTATAAGAACATAAAAGCAGCATTCTAACTGCTGCATTAGCATTCTAACCTACTAATTCTACCACCTCAGTCTTTTGGGTGTCGACCAGGCCCTAGTTTGCCCCACTCGCAAGCATCCAGCCAAATTCACCAGCATGTGTTGTGGGAGGGCGCATTGGCTGTAGTGTCCTGCTCAAAACAGTCTAGGCAAAACCACACCAGAAGGTAGAGAGGAAAGGGGTTTGGGGGTTGGCATGTGCTTTCTAGAAACAGGGTTTTTTGTTTTCCCAGAAAGTTCATCACAATAAGCACTACACTATATTTAATATTTTCTTCGATCATGCTGCATTAATAAAATATGCCATTGTCTGTCCAGTCTTTGCTCAAGGCGCTTCCTCCTATGTTTACGCTCACTTATCTACAAAGGCTGTTCTGTTGGCAGCCCAAAGATGGAGGTTAAAAGAAACAGGCCTTGGCGATCCTTCTCGTTATTACATTTATTAATCATGTATAATACTCGGTACGCTGCTGCTCTCAAACACAGTATAAAAACCGTCGGTTGCTCTTAACTATCCCCTTTGGAGGTGGCTGAATCAGAGATTGCCATTTCTCACAAGGGGGCTTTTCATGGCAAAAGCTCAACATGAACTCTCTTGATCTCACTGGATGCCAGAACAATACAGGAAGTGAAAGATTAGTTTAGTTTAGTAAGAATGTTCAAGGAAGTGCGATTTCAGGGTATTGAGCATTTACCAGGAGCAGCACGCTCCGATTTGCTGTGCTTCAGAGAGAAGGCAGGCAAGACATTTTTAAAGCCATGGATGGGGCAGGGCTCAAAATGCTCTCACCTCATTTATTAAAAACAAACTCTTCTCGCCTGTGGTGAGCTCTGAAAAAACAGTTCTATAAGTTGGTAGTATTGTTCAGTAGGAACTGGGGAAAACTGGGGTCGGTGCCGACCAGCCAGTAACCATGATGTTACTGGCAGACACAATTCCCCAAGTAGTTTTGCACAGAGGGCTCTTTTAAATACCGTCAGCTGTTAAGTCTTCCCCTGAAGCGCGGGAACAACCAGAGTCAAGGAGCACTGGCCACCCCGCCACCTGAAACCTCACATATACAACCTCTTTTTATATTAAATTATACCCACACCAGCTCCTATGCAGCATCACAACATAATGTCAAATTTTTACAAAGGAATCCAAGGCTGGGACTTAGTCCAGGGAATTACCTGTATTGAGGTCTGTGTCAGGTGAAGAAGACCATCAACATGTGCTATATCAGCCCTGAAAATGGCAGGTAATGTGAAGCATTCTGGCTTGGCCAGACCTGGTATAAAATACTTGAAGTGGACCTCTGCCCTTGACTGCTCAGAGCAGTACCAACTTCTTTGCTGTGCTTCAGGTTCTAAACAACAAGCCATTCTGGGCTACCTTGGGCTAGAGCAGGGGTTCTCAAAGCGGTGGGTCGTGACCCACCACACCAGGTGGGAGCTGTCACTGTCCTGTTAAGGGGCATTGTGATCCACGATGGCAGTGGCACTGATCCCAGGATTGCACCGCCACCAGGGACAAAAAGGGAATTCTTAGACTTAGTGGGGGTCGTGCTGCCCTCCAGAGGGTGCAGGGCCTGTGGCACCACCAGAGGGCCTCCTTAAGCCTCCTGGAGGCAAAGGCCCACTTCCAGTTTTCAGGGAAACAAGGAAGTAAACTGAAAGTGAGCTTTAATTGCCTCCAGGAGCCATTTGGAGGCTTGGGGAGGCCTGCTGGGGGGACGGGATGAGCCCCCTGCATCCTCCAGAGGGCGGTGCAACCCCCGGTAAGTCTAAAAATACCTCTTTTGTCCCCAGTGGCGGCACAATCCCGGGATTGCTGCCGCTGCCATCACCCCACCCCCGCAAGCACTCAAAGTTCTCTCCTGCTCACGGGGAGAGTAGTAGTTGTGGGAGGTGCCCACAAACCTTGTGCAACCACATTTCATGCAGTACCCATTCATGTAACTTATGGGAGGGGAGTTACACAGACATTGTTGTGAAAATGTGATTTGCAATCACAAGAGAAAGTCATTGCTATATCCAGAATTCTCAATGGTCTCATAACAGAATATGTCCTGAAAAAAGAGATGGCTGGATCACATGCAACAACTGAGTAATTATGTAATAATTACATGAAAAAATGTTGTCCAAAACACCTGGATAACTGAGTCCTTATACTCCTCTTCTTCTTGTCAAGTTCAGTATTACACAAGCCCACCGAGGTTGATTTCATTCAGCTAAATTGCATTGTTCTGTATACACGAGGTTTCCCCACTCCCTTTTCCCTAAAGGGAGATCAACTCTGCGATATATCAAAGTTTCTCTAAATGAAATATATCATACAACTTTACCGCAAAGGCATTACACTTGCAGATTATTGCCCAACAAAAAAAATGAGGACTCCTGTTGGCCGCTTCCTGCAACTGCTTTAATTGAATCCTGTATCCAAGACCATTTAAGGCATTAGGAGAAGCTGTAAAGCAGGAGAATTTATATTCACTATGCATATTTTTTTAAAAATTGTCTTCGTTTCACAGTGGGAACGCAGAGCGTATCAGTGTGAATCAAACTGAGTTATGACATCTAATCAAGTGACGGTTTCTATAGCAATAGCGCAGCGATTCTCTCAGTCCCAACTAACCGGCAGCTGTTGCAAGCAAGCAGCAATTTCAAACTGCACACAGTGCTTTGCAAGCCTTGTATCTCAGGCACCCATCCTGTGAGGTAGGTTGTTATTATTTCCGTCATTCAGATGGAGAATGGAGCTGAGAGGTGGGCACCTTTCCCAAAGTCACCCACAATCCACTGAAGCAACAGGGTTTCCACCCAGGCATGCGATTGATGCCTTTGTTCCCAGAGTTTTGCTCTCTACCACCCTGAACCGATGATTCTTGTAGCCTGCAATTACTACTCATCTCAGGAGAAGCCACCCCCTTCCTGCAACTCATGTTTACTGCTGCTTATGGTCCCAATGGTCTTTAACAAACAACAAGAACCATCCATGAAACATATACCGATTGTGAGCCCATCTATATATTGTGAGACCTTTTGGGATAGAGAGCCGTTTAGTGAACTGCTGTTGGGGGACTTTGATGTCGATGTTTGGTTCTGAAATGTTTTGTTGTGTATTGTATTGTTTGTGTGTTTGTTTATGCCAATAAAGGTTATGGTATATGGTATGGTTTAGCTATTTGATTTACAGTTGGCACTCATTATCCGTGGGGATCCGTTCCAGACCCCCCCCCCGCGCGGATAGTGAGGACCCGCAGATACCCGGGTCGCTAAACTTCCAGAAGCCCTGCAGAGGCTTCAAAACGGCACGGTTTGCTTCAAAAAGGTTTATTAAAATGCATTTTTTTCCTTTTTAGAACGTTTTACACGTGGACCCCCACAGGTCCAGGACCCACGGTGAGACAAATCCACAGGTCCAGAATCCGTGGATAGAAAGGATCCACTGATTTTCTCTGTAAACCGTTTGGTGAACTTTTTTTTGTTGAAAAGTGGTACATAAACATTCATAATAATAATACAGTAGACCCACGGTATCCGCGGGGATCCGTTCCAGATCCCCCCGCAGATAACGTGGAATCACGGATGATGGGGTCTGCACTTAAACTGTATTAAAAGGAAAAAAGTGAGAAGCATTTTCTTACCTTTGCGCAGCAAACCGTACCATCTGCAGCGCTTTAGGACAGTCTCTGGAGCTCCCTGCAGCCACTTACAGGTTGTGCCAAGGCCCACAACACTCTCCCTTGGTCCCAGAATGCATCATCCGAGGGCCAAGGGAGGGAGTTGTGGGCCTCGACATGACTGCAACCTGCAAGTGGCTATGGGGAGCTCCAGAGACTGTCCTACAGCGCTGCAGACAGTGTGGTTTTCCAGGCAAAGGTAAAAACACTTTTTTCTCTTTCTAAAACTTTTTTACATAGTTTAAACACAGACTTGGTATTCGTGGCCATCAGTGGATAGTCAAATCTATGAATACCAAGTCCGCGTATGTCACGGGGCCACACTAGACTTACCATATCCAAAGGGGGACAGGGCGCCTCTAACCTTTAACCATTGTAGGAAGAGAGAATTTGGGCAGGTGCAGCTTGTTGCACCCTTCCATGATGAGGTGCACCTGCCCAAATGCCAATGGTTAAAAGGTAGAGGCACACCATATCACACCAACACTGCGAGGGGTGGTGGTAGAACAGCTCACAAAATGTGTTTGTGGTAGAGGTGCGGTCTGAACCCGGAACTTCCTGTTTCCCAGTTCAGTCTTATAGCCACTATGCCACAGTCACGTAAAGAGAGAGAGAGAGAGAGAAAAAAACATACCACGGTTTGTTCGTCCTGTCTGGTCTCCTGCTAGCTGTGCATGCAAATAATTATTTACACACCCAACAAAACTGGAGTTTCACTCCCTATTTCGTGAGAAAAAATAATTCTGCTTCCTGACCCTATACTTGGTACTTATCTAGTCAGGCCAACCACAACAGTACCATCATTTTCTATTCTGGGGAATTGGTGCTGTAGCAGCCACAATGAAGTGTTGCTGTCCACTGCTCTCTTGAGCAGAACTATTGTTGTATTTGTTCTTAGCAAGTTTGTCAGTGGCCAACTTTATATGATGAGAGAGAGTGCTCCCCTTGAGACTGCTAGACTGCTTCCTGTCAAAGAAAAAAAATATGGATGGCTTGTTGAAATATTTAAAATTCCTTGCCCTCAAGGTCCAAGATAAATGTTTGAAACACTTCTGCACCTTCTATCAAGAGTTTACACGAATCCTATCTCAATCCCAAGGTGTGAAGATAAAAAGGCATAAATATTCGAGGATGGAAACACACAGTTACTTAGTGGGAATTCTCAGGAAAATGGACATTTCTGGGATTTCTGGTCCTCAACACATTCTTCCCTGTGCAAGAGTTAACTTAGTCAGCATGAATGTTGGACGAGAGGGGAGGACTGAAGCCAGGGGTCTTGCTGTATTCCGAAATGGGGCTATGTGCAGGCTTCTGCTTTCATGGCTTCATGCTTGATCAGCATTGCTTGTTCCTGTTGCCTCGGAGCGACTGGACTGTGCCCTCATTACCAGCACTTAAACCTTTGGCATGTAATATGATCGCGCATTATGTTGCAATGCTTTTAGGGTGTGTGCGCGCATTTGAGTGTAGGGAGGGGGCGGGGAAGAAGGAAAAGAGTTGTTGCTAGACCTGTAATTATGAAATGACATCAGATAAGACCTGCTTTCATGTTCTGCCTGAAGTTGTTAACGGGATGAGAGGGACGGGCTGTGCAAGGGAACACACACCAGACCTGCTTGACACTTCTTAGCCTCTCAAACTGCAGCAGCCCCTCTCAGCTTGACTATGGGCACATTCATTCCCCAATAACAGGGATAACTTTGCATGAATGCAAACACCACCAACAGGTCTTGGCCATCGCCTCATATAACCCCCAAACAGACCACTTTCCCGCTGAAGCAGCTTAGGCACAAGCCATCGGACAATGGGATACAATGAGTACATGCACATGAGTGCCCTTTAACTGCATTGAGCATCACAATCAAAAGTGTCCCTAGCACTGAGACAAGAACCTTACACTA
This sequence comes from Plestiodon gilberti rubricaudatus, assembly GCA_026170595.1. Classification (NCBI taxonomy): domain Eukaryota; kingdom Metazoa; phylum Chordata; class Lepidosauria; order Squamata; family Scincidae; genus Plestiodon; species Plestiodon gilberti. The sequence continues at coordinate 13,655,288 of JANXHW010000001.1, forward strand.
GTCAAGCACAACGTTCCAGAGGTCTTACTTCAGATATCGCGTTACAAAGTCCAGTAGGTCCCCGCTTTACGAGGGGCTCACAATTCAAGGAAATCACTTTACAATAGACTCTCCAGGGCAAAACAAGGCTCAGTATATGATAGGTTATTCACTGTGCGATGGGCTTATGAGTGCCGCCAACAGAATCTCATGGGTGATAGATAAGCCAATCAGTGACTGAAAGCGTTTGGTAGCGTCTCAGCCAATAGCAGCAGCGTGTTTAACTTGTGGCTGACGGTGTATTGAGGGAAGGATTTAGCAGAATTGAACAAATGAAAGCAAGTAGGTCTCAGCCCACTAGCCTGTATGCACCTATACTCTACAGTAGCTGAAGTAAATGCAAACACAAGCCTGCAAGCCTTTGAAGAAGCATCTCAGTTAGTAGGAGCATTTTTAACATAACAATGACTCCTAACAAGCACAGGAGGTACCTTTTAAAATCACTTTTTAGAGAGGGAAATAGCTTAGTTCTGTGGCAGAAGTTGAGGTCTTGGAATGAATTACCAAAAACAATACGGTTATTGGATTCACATTACAATATTTTCACAATACAATGGTGTTCCCAGAACACATTATCACCGTAAAGCAGTGGTCCACTTCTTTTGTATCTCCTTTGTATCTCTTTTTAAAAACGGGGGGGGGGGCTGCTGGGGGCATGGTGGAGAGGCTGGCTTGGTGTTTGAAGCTAGAACACAGAACTGCCAGCTGAACATTAGGTCCTATATAGGTATGCCCCGCATAACAATGTTCCAGACAACGACGGACCACATATATGACAGTGGTCCCATAAGATTAAACTTATTAAATCACCCGCCTCCTGCCCCCATCACTGCCATTTTTTTATCTGTAAGCAACCCTGTTATCTGACAACGAGCTTGTCAGTCTTGTAAATTTTTGGCCTATATCAAAGATACTCAGAGTATTCAGTGATTGGTTTCGAGAATGGCCAATGAAAGGATACATTGATTGGTGAACTAGGAGAAGCAAAGTTACCCAATAAGGGAGCAGGAACTATTCTGAGGTGGATCCTGTGTGCCCTCTTCTGTATCCGTGGTGGAGGAAAATAAGCAAAGGAGGGCCTGGCAAGATGAAAGACGTGAATGCCTGTACTTTGCCTATTTAAGCCCTGAACTTTTTGCGACAGGGATACGTTCTGAGAAATGCCTCATTAGGCACTATGATGTTCACACGACGACAAAAATCGCCTAACAATGCATTTCTCAGAACATATCCCTGTTGTTAAGCCTGTACTTCAATTTTCAATAAAAAGATACCGCGTTACAATATAGTTTCCCATTCCTCCCTCTGCTTTGAAAACCAGGGCAGGGCGCAGTGGTTCCCAAACTGGAAGACGAAGGCTCCCAGGGGAGCCACGGAAACCAGCCAGGGGAGCCGCGGAGTGCCATGGAATCTTCTTGGAACACAGTACAATGCCAGTTGGCAGGCATCAACATAATGTAATGGGGAGCATAATGTCAATGGTCGCCAATGGTTGAGGGAGCCACGGGTCAAAAATGTTTGGGAAACACTGCATTAGGCATTACGCTCATTGTGTACAGTCAACGTGCACGGTGTGTGTACGTGTGCGAGAGAGAACAGGAATGTGTCAACTAGGCATGACCCCTGCGCTGGCATGGTCAGAGAGCACACTAGCGCATGGACATGGTTAACTGACACGCTCCTGTATGTTACCCTCAAGTGTCAGCTGTTTTTTTTTTTAATTTAACTTTATTCAATTGACAATTCATATCAATAACAAAAAAAAGTGTCAGCTGAGCACGGCAAACATAACATCTGAAGAGGGCTACGGAACAAGCAGATAATCCATGAGGCTAATGAAAATGAAGACCTCACCAGCAAGACAGACACACACTTAAGACAAGAAACTACGTTCTAGAAAACCCACAGAGAGAGGAGCAAAAAAATGATCTTTGTTTATTTTCTCTATTTTCCTTTGTTCTCTGGAACCTCCACATTGCCCATCTCACAGGAGCTGCTGTTGAGATCAGAGGTCAGATTTAAATCCCCAAAATGCAACTGCCAACGGCCTAGATTTGATTACAATGCTATGTACACCACCGTGTATCCAAGACAACTGAAGCATTATGTTCTCCTCAGGGATAAAAACCTGCTTCTTGGTCATAGGCTTCGGCAAGCTGGCACATCACTTAGCAGTCTCGCCTCTGCTAGATGAAAAAGCACTTGCATCGCTCACAGCACAGGACACAGAAGTGGACAAGGAAACACATCTTCTCTCTGGCCACAGTGAGGTGGAAGAAACATGGACGATTTTAAAAGCAATCTCAGTGGGCTCTTCACCCTTTGTAACCTGGATGACCGTTGTACGTTTGAACAAGTCGGACGCTGGTTCGGCCATCAGCCTCGCCTCTCCCCATGTGCATCAGGTGGCATGCCCACCTAGTTTTAAAGTGATACGCGTTAAGTATAAAATGTTAAATACAAACCTTTGTTATACAATTACTGTCAGCTTTTATTCCTTGTGCTATTTCCAATTTTTTCTAATTAGAAATTAGTTGCTAATTTTTTTATTGTTTTATGTAATTTGATTTATTTTGCTTTTGCTTTTATCAGATGGAGGGTCTGGCGGGATATGGCTCATGGGATCACGAAAGGTCGGACACGACTTAACGACTGAACAACAACAATCCTAACTCAGTCTTGAAAATAGGCCCATAAATTTTATCCGCCCTCAGAAACTTCTGCTCACCTGCTCCAGGGGCTAACCCTCATCGCTGAGGGCAGTAATGGGGACCAACATCCCCCCCATACACACACACACACACACACACACACACACACACACACACACACACACACACACACAGTGTCTCTGTGAGCAGTGCTGATAAGTGTTCCCAGTGGCTGGCTTCTTCCAGTCATCATTCCCCAGAATGCGCCGGGAAATGAATTTGCCCAGAAATGAATTTTAGGCAAGAGCTGGCAGACAAAAATGTCAAAATTCTACTGTAAGTGCAAGATCACACATAGGAACTTCCCCTTGCCACAGCAGCCTTCTGCAATTCACTCCAGAGTGTTGGGGGACCCTCTGGCGAGATGGGATGTGGCACAGAGGGCTACGGAGGGAATTGGTGAAAACTGCCTTCTGTTTGTACAAATCCAGGTTAGGATATAACCCACTGTATTTGATTGTTTAACTGTTTTGGGGGCTTGCTGGCAGAAAGGTGGTACACAAATATTTAAAACACATATACTGATAATCCATCCTTCATTGTAATTGCCTTGTAACTGCCCCTTGCCAACTCACAACAATTTCAAAATAGCTGCAAAACTGCTCTGGGTTTGGGGGCTGGAGGTCTGCTGGTGTTGGCCCAGACACTAGTCAACGGCCACTTTCCCCAGCTGGCTTTTCTCTGGTTCAAAACGACCATACTGGAAACTTGTAAAACTGGTTTTTCAGAGCTCACTCCAAGAGGAGAGGGGAAAAAAAACAAGAAAAATACATTTGTACTGAAAATGAGGAGGACACGTTCCAACCATCCCTATTGCTCTAAAAATGTTGTGCCGGTCTTCACCCTGAGCAGAAACCAATTACTCGCAGGGAGTCGCAGCAAATGAAAAGGCAGGTTAAGCAAAAATAAAATAGTCCAAATCAAAAGTATTGTTGACTGAAATTCACTTAAAATGGTATTCTAAAGTGATAGGACAAAAGCAGTTTTTCAATTCTGGGTAAGAAGGCAGAAGAGGCTTGAGGAGAGATTTTATACATGCCGTGTCTGCGCAACCTCTCCCAAAAAAGAGCACCTCGATCACATAATTAGAGCGCAAAGAGGAGCAACCAAATGCAACCACCAACAATGCCTCTATTAATTAATCTGCCTTTATTCCCCCAAGCATTGTTGTTCTCAAATATTTTCCTAAGGGAAACCAACTGGATTCTGCCATTGTTGAAAGCCATCTGTCTGTTACAACCCCAGGGATGGCAGTGAGGCAGTGAAGCCATCACGAGTTGCCATGGTTTTCGGGATGGTGATGGTTTTGGAGGGTCAGTCGATTCTGCACACATGTTGTTCACTACCTTATGGGAAATCCTGAAAACATTTGTACTGTACGCAATATTTGCAAGACCATTCAGCAGTGGGGGACAGGGGGAGAGAGGAGGGAAGAGGGAACACATGACAATGACTGTAGTCCAGACCCCACTCTTAATCCAGACACCTGGATGAAATGCTATCCAAAGGGATCTGAAACTGTCTATTTGCCAACTCTGCATGCTTCAAGCTTAGAACTACCTAAGGCAGTGGTAGCCAACCCGTGGCACGCCATGTGCCATGTTTTATGTAGATAATCTTGAGCGTGCCACTTAAATAAATAAATCTAAGGTAATGAAAATATTTAAAGCACAGTGACCGCGCAAGAAGAATAAGGCGCAGTGGGGTGCAGAGACTTCCTCTAGTACCACAGACTTGGAAAGGCGAGCTGGGGTCGAGAAAGAGAGAGGGACTTCAGCGCTCGGCTCGAGCAGGAACGGCAGTGCGTGCCACTTCAAAAGGCTCGGCGTGCCACTAAGTGGCACCCGTGCCATGGATTGGTCACCTATAACCTAAGGAGTTCATTTCTATGCCTACATCTATGCAAAATCTCCAATACCATGTTCAACAGCAAGCACTGTAGATAATAAACATTCTCATGGTAGCAGTGGCTTTCCAACTACAGTACTATGAAACGTCCATCCGTCTGTCCCCCGGAGCTAATCAACACATATAAGGTAAATTACAGGATTTCTGGGATTGTCCCACTTCATATTCAGGTGTATACATGTGCGTGGAGCAAGAATTGCATTTGTTTGCTCCCCCCATCTTAAAAATGCCAACGTGACAAAAATTAGCACACCAAGGAGAACATTTCTGAAATGTTACTATAACAGGGGCAGATTTTTTTTTTATGGGAGGGGGAGGAAAACAGCAGGATAGATTGATTTAAATCACCAAGGAAAAAAACGGCAAGTTTAAATAATTGATTGGCAGCATAGTCCTAACCAACTTTCCAGCACCGGTGCAGCCGCAATGCAGCCCTGAGGTAAGGGAACAAATGTTCCCTCACTGTGAAGAGGCCTCCATGACTGCCCCCACATTGCCAAATGCAATGTGCGCCCTGTTGGCACGGCTACACCGGCACTGGAAAGTTGGTTAGCATTGTGCTGTTAATCATTTCTCTCATATTTTTGCATTAAGTTCAGGTTTTTTTAAGGTAGCCTACTTTAAAAGAAACTTGTAGGTGAAACTTTTTAAAAATCCATTTAAAAATAGCTATTCTTATCCATCCTACAAGATGTGCAATCCTCCACCTACAGCCTGAAATAGTATAATTTGATTCTTGTTGACACGGACTCTTTAACATTTTACTCAGGAGGGATCCGCGTTAAGAAATAGAACACGCCACAACTTCCATGAAAACCGGGTCAGAATCACACTGAATAGCACAATCATAACTCAGGTTTTTACAAATGTACTGCTGCCGGAAATCTCTACATGATGCTTAATGGCCAAAAATCACAACGTAAGTTCTGCTATGAAGCAGTACCGTTCCCACTGTATTTCTGGAATATGACAATTCATCCTCAAGAGAAAAAAAAATTTTTTTTCATTCTTCATATCTTGCACTTGGGAGAGAGTGTGATGTAACGCTTTGAGTACTCAGCTTGGATCAGTGGTCCTGAGGATGAACTCAAGTTAAAGAACTTAAGTTGGCACCTTAAGCTCAGCACCCTGAGCTCCAAAGCTTGAAGAGTCACACTCACTTTATATATACAGTATACCAAAAAATTGTAAGCAGTCATATTGGTCCATTAGAAAAAAAGACCAGAAAGCAGAGTAACACTATGGTGAAGGTGCAGCATAGATCATAACATGCAACAACCCTACAGACAGGTTTTTCCTGCTATGGCTGCAGCTAACATGCACAATGAAACATCCCGATGTAGGAGCATCACACATCGCAGTCCACACCCATTTCCTACGCGGGAAGTGCCTTATAAGTAGGAAATCCACACTGTAGAAAGTAGGGATGTGTACAATCCCTCCCCTGAAAAATCTTATTTGACTAACTAGAAACTCATTCAGCTTTCCTCGAACATTCTCAGATGTTTCCCTTTGAGAGGAACTCTGAAATTTACTTCAAATTTCACTTTTTTGAATGTTTGTGCCAACCCTAGTGAAAAGTGGTCCGGAGTCCACTTTTACAGCAATTTGTACTTCCCAGAAAAGCAATCAAGATATTAGTTAAGCTCTGACTCATTGTTGGGTAGCCTTCACTGTTTCCATGCAGCATCTAAAAAGTGGGGGAAATGATGACCTACTTCACAGAAAGGCTGCAAGACTGAATCACAGGGCATTCTATACACCATCAGCTCCCCAACTGCAATACAAGGACGATAATACTTACCTGCTTGCCAGAATCATTAAAAGGAATGCATCATCATAATATAAATGAAGCACTGTGCACACTCAGAAATCATTAAACAAATGCTAAGTATTATTAATTATTACAACAACAACAACAACAACCACAGATGTGTTCAAAAAGCTAGGAAACCAGACTTGGATGCAACAATCACAAATGAATCTATTTTGCCTATTATGTGTACACAGTCAGCATATCCATCGGTCTGAAGTGGACACCAAGATGCCCATTTTCATGCCCTTCTGATATTGACTGAGCACACAGAAGATCAATCAAGTGAGGCCTCGTGGTCAAACTTGGAAAATCAGGTCGACAACCAGTGAAAATAGGCTGGTTCAAGCAGTTTCGGTACAACGCAGACAATCCCCATCTACCCAACCATCAAGTACAGGTTGCCCACAACAATTGTGTTTCTCAGGTAAAAAAAAGGTGAAGGTGACCCCTGACAATTTAAGTCCAGTCGTGTCCAACTCTATGCTGTGGTGCTCATCCCCATTTCAGGTAGGCAATCACAAAACAGTGAGCCCACACAGAAGGAGAAGAGAGAAAAATGCCAATATGATTAAAGGCTTGGCTTACAGAGCCAAAACCTGAAGCAAAAGTTAATTATGTCATGTGCGATGTGGGCTGGGACCCAATCACTTAGCTCTTCTTATGCCTAATAAACTCCAATAGTGCCTTGGAGAATTATTCACATGGGTCCCAATGGCACATCTCCAGTGTATCGTTTTTACTTATGCCTTCCCTATGAGGGAAGGTTGAATATTTGGGGCTGTTTAGTTTGGTAAAATGGCAACTAACAGTGCACGTTTAAGCACGTTTAAACAGAAGGAAGCCCCATGGAGCCTGATGGGGCGTACTTGCTTTTAAGTGTGCTTAGGATTGCACTGCAAAAAGAGGAGAATTGATGGAAATTTGCAAAAATTATGCATGGCTCAGAGAGAGGTTTCTCACTCTCTCATAATATACTAACTCATGGTCATCCAACCTATGAAACAAATGGTAGGAGATTCAAGGCAGATGAGAGAAAGGACTTCTTCACATAACACAACACTCATTAAATAAATGTGCTGCCACAAAAATGTGGCAAAGATCACTCGCTTAAATCGCTTCAAAAGGAGATAGACAAATACAAGGTCTACCAATCTCTCTTAGCCATGATAGCTATAGAGCAGTGTTTGCGGGGGCAGAGACGCCGCGAAAACATTTTTAGAAATGCTTTAAACACTTACTGGGGGTCCAGGCAGGCCTCCGAGGGGGTTCGGGGAGGCCCACAGCACCCCCTGCGGACCTCCCCGAGCTGTACCTTAGGGAGGCCTGCCGGGACCCCCAGTAAGTGTTTAAAGCACTTTTTAAAACTTTTTCCCCCGTTGACGATCCTGGGGATAGCCACTGCCACCGCCATACTGTCCCCACCCCTTAAGGTAGCAGGGGATAGCATCTGGTTCTTGTGGTGGGTCGCAACATATTGCAACAGTCACATATCTTCATATACTTACATAATTCTCCATATGCATTCAAGATTACATCTGCTTATCACAAGGGTAACTCCCTTATACTTTCAATTACAACAAACTGCTACTGACTATTTATTTAAGCATGCTAGATGCTATACAAAAGGTCACTGGCCCTTCCCTAAATAATCTCTTTCAAATTTAGAAACAGTATGTACTAGTGCAATTTTATCTACAATATTAAAAGGTTTCCCTAGGTGGTCTTCTATTAGGAAGATCTTGTAGACCCAGTCCTCTGGGTGTTGTACAAAGCTAAGACTGAAGAGAGTGGACTATACTAGATTTCATCCCCAAATGGCATACACACTGGAGCAGGGGTTCTTAACCCTTTTTATGATTACAGACCCCCAATGGATTGCCCAATATATCCCCATACCCCCTTCGCTAGACTGTCACAATCATCATTACCATCAGCCCTATTAGGTACCAGTATGACTTCAAAAGATGTCAATATCTTGGTTTTCCTTTACATACGGATAGCTAGGAACAGAATGCCTCAATCAGTATTGATAATGTGATAGTTAATCTAATCTAACAACATTTTTTTTAAACTGTTCAGAGATCAAGTCCCATACCGCTATCATTTGGTTCACATACCCCTGGTTAAGAAACCCTACTCTACAGACTGACCTTAATCCCAGTGATTCCAGAAAGTCTGCCCCATGACACTACAATGTTAAAAAGTACCAGAAGCATACTGTGGGAAGTGACAATTAGGGCAGTTCACACAAAATGCTCCTGATCCTACAAATTATGGGGTGTGCTACAGATTCACACAAACCGTTTTCTCTCCAAGTTCCTGCTTTGATCAAACCAGTGTTTGCTATTACATAGTAACTAGGCAAATGGAAAACTATGGTTTCATCAAACCAGGAAGTTGGAGAAAAAAAATCTGAATGTGCAAAGAGAAGGGCAGGAGATGGTTTGACCATTACATGCAAACTCTGGCTGCATTTGTTTTTCAAATAGAAACTAGTAGGAAGTGATATTGCTAGCATGTTTCTAGCTCGATTCAAAAACAAACAACAAAATAGCGTCAAACTTTACTTCGCGTGCATGGAGGCCTCCATGATCACATTCTGCATGGAGGCCGCCATGTTTAAGAGCTTTGCGCTTGAAGGAAAGGTTGCGAGCATGGCGCTTGCAACCTAGAAGCTGACAAACATATGTGACCCTAGTGTGCTAGGAGGAGATTAACATACACTTCTCCAGTGCTACCGGCGCTGCTAGCTGAAAAACAAACGCAGCCATAGTATGCGAGTGAGAAAGAGAACAAATGAGAAATTCATTTATGATGTAGAATAGGTACACACAGAGCTTCTGATTCACCAAGATGAGCACACACACACACACACACACACACACACACACACACCAGGAACTTGACAAACCCTCTGGTTTTGCAAGCCAAGGAAGACCGCATTAAGTTTAAGCCTCTAGCAGTCAACCATGGGGGTTGCTGGGCAATGTCCGGCTCACTGGGTCAGCAGCTTTTGCAGACCTGATGGAAGATCCGAGAGGGGAGGCGCTAAGTTTCACAACTTATCCATGCTCCAGCTCCAGCTCCGCTTTTATTAATGTATAAATAGAAGAAGAAAAGTGAGAGATATAGGGACTTTGGTCCAACTCAGATAGCATATTTTCCACACGCACCCCTTGCCAGGTTCTTCCATGGCTTAAGTGTTCTGAAAAGTTACATCTCTAACTGTATGCAAAGGGGGGAAATGGACATAAAGATGATATTACTTGCGCGCACGCACACACACACTACATTTAAGGCATTCCCTAACTCCTGGGAAGGCCCTACGCTGCTCTAAGCGGCAGCGGGGCCTTCCCAGGGATCGCGATGGCGCGTCTGGGATCGCGCCGCCGCTGCCACGGACGATAAGGTCCGATTTACCTGCATTGGTGGGCAGTGGGTGTCCGGCAGGGGTGTGTGGGGAGCCTGCGGACCCCTCTGCAGGCCTCCCCAAGCGTCGGAGCAGCGCTCCAACACGATCGCAAAAAAACGGAAGTAGGTTGCGATCGCGTCGGAGCACTGCTCCGACGCTTGAGGAGGCCTGCAGAAGGGTCCGCAGGCTCCCGACACACCCCGCCAGACACCCACTGTCCACCAATGCAGGTAAATCGGACCTTATCGCCTGCGGCAGTGGCGGCGGCGCGATCCCGGATGCGCCGTCGTCGTCACCGCGGGTTGCCATGCCCCTTAAGGGTGTAGCAACCCTTTCTTTCCGGCTGGGGCGTCACGACGCCCCAGTTTGGGTAGCACTGATTTAAGGTTGTTCATGTCCAATCCCCGAAATTTTTCCAACCTGACCTACTTTTTATTTTTACATTACAAAAACACTTCTATATGAAGAAGAGAGTACAGAAGTGGGGTATTTCCCCACACTTCACAGCCTCTTCCGAAGTGACCCCAACTGCTTAAGCCCAGGTTACCATCCAGGAACATTTTCCCCATCTTTTCCTACAGCTCGTTCTGCTCAACATTTCTGCCTGAAGCTTACACCTAAAGACTGCAGCCCTGCTTAGTAAAATACGATTCCCCCCGCAGGGAAAGATAAAGGTGGCTGTGAAAATGCAAGAGATTCTATCAAGTACTCAAAGTGACAATATAAAGGTAGACCAGAATAATATAATTCATACGTATCAAATACACCAAAGAAACATGAGGAAGCTGCCTGCTAGCTTACCTTGTGTCTAGACTGAGCTGAAAGATCTGACAACATAATGCAGGAAGACAGAAAGGAAGAGACACAACTCTATTGCAAGGTCATGTGATAAGATTTCGGTATACCACTTCCCACGCTCCAAATTCTAGTCGCTGGGGGGGGGGGGGGGAGAACAACCTTCTGCACAAAAGTTGACTTTGCCATAATATGCATGGCTGCTTTCCCATAGTTACCACGCTGCTATTTTCCCCCCTTTAGGAACTGAGGAAGCCGACAGATTTTTAAGATAGAAAAATGCATGCATGTGTCACTGAGCACGGCAACAAGATTTCCTAAAGTCCTTCATCACAAGGACGTTTACGTGACAGCAGGTTTGGGTAGACAAAGCTATTTATCATCCAGTCACCGTTTCCAACTCACTTGTTGCCTTAAGCCAGAATGTTCTAGGATTTCTCTTTACCTTTGAAAAGGGGAGAGTTGACAGAAAGGAAGCAGTTAAAAGGTGAAAATTGCAACATGTCTGCACTGTTGCTTGCATTGCCCACTTCTTTATGATTTCCATCTTCCAACATTAATTTTGTTGCTTCCTAATACGGATGCATAGACACATGTAAAACAAAAAGCTTTAGAAAATCCAGCACTGCATTCCTTGCCTGGGGTGGGCTTGCCTCTCGTCTTCGTGGTACAGAAAGGCGGAGTGGAATGTGAGCCTGATGTGGCACGAGGGCCAGGCCCAGTGCCAGCCTTTCGGATCCTGTCCACAACCCCCTGCTTCCTGCACTGTCCATACCCAAGGATAGCGGTCTTTAACATGTGAACTGCAGCCTGAAATCAGGCGGGCTGCAAGACAGCAGCCACCATTTTGTTTCGCCTCCATTGGCGCCACATTACAGCAGGCAGAAGCTGCGTATCCGGGTTGGGTCTGGCACTTGGTGGCATGCCTCTCTGCCTCCCTCCTCCTGCCTGGGGACTGCATGACATCCCAGTACGTATGTGCATTCCAGCAGGCACTGACTGCCACAAGAATCCTCACCTGGATGGATGGAGAGGGACGAGAAATGTGTGTCCTCAGAAGTAAGCGCTATGGAGTTCAATGAGATATTCCAATCCATAGAACTGCAGCCTTAAAATGGAAGGAAACACACACACACACACACACACGGTGGGGAAGGACCTGGAGAGACGAAGGCATTGTTATAACTGTAAGAACAGAAATACAGTGTGCTCCTGCACTTTATTTATTGGGATCTAGAGCAGGGGTTCTCAACCCCTTCCCGGCCGAGTCCTGTGTACCACCGGAAGTGACTGACAATGACATCATCGCCAGTTACTTCCGGGTTTTCAGAGGCTAGAAAATGCAGGTAGAAGGTTTTGGGCGGGTGGGAGGGCTCTTCTTAGCATTTCCGAGAGGCTCGGCCAAAGAGAGGAGCCTCTCGGGAGCAAAAATACGCTGCCGAAAGCGCCGCATCGGAGTGGGATTCCAGTGGTCCGGAGGTCTGAGTACCATCAGCAGTCGGCTGAAGTACCACTGGTGGTACTAGTACCACTGGTTGAGGAAAAAATTTCCTGATCTAGGGGAAAAAAATCATGGATTGCTAAAAGTGGAGGTTCCTGCAAAGATGGATAAAATACAATTAATTGTGAAGCCTAAAGAGCTGGAATTCATTGTGAGCAAATGTGCATAGGATTGGACTTTGCATGAGGCTGTATGCAGATACTCGGCAGGAAGAGATACAATACTGTAGGTCCTTCCTTAATGACCAGACTAGGAGTTAACAGTGCAGGAGGTGCCTGCTATTTTACTTGCGTGTTTAAGCATGCTGGCAACATTACCTTAATTGTGACTACCAGGATATGTATTTGATTGCAGTGACTAAAAACCTGAATGTCAGTTGAAACGATGCTGGACCAACACTGGCGCTTCCTTTTCCTTTGTGTACAGGCTTATCTTGGGAGGACGACCACGCCTCTTTGGCCTCTACTTGTTCTGCTGTGCATAGATCCTAAACGCTCTCTTCCAGGAATTCCCTAGTTTTTGGCTTGGTTCACTTACTTGATTGTTGTGCTTCTGACTTACATTTTGTGCTCAGCATTTTCCAATTGTCCTTTATAAGAAATGCTTTGCCTTAGTATTTAACATACAAAGAGCCCTGTTGGATCAGGTCAAGGGCTCATCTAGTCCAGCTTCCTCTGGGTGCACACAAGACAACAAGATACCTGTATCCTGTTGCCACTCACTTGTAACTGGCAGTCAGAGACAGGCTACCTCTAAAACCCAGGGGCTGCATACAGTCATCCTGACTTGCAACCTGTGATGGATTTTTCCTCCATATACATCCAATTCCTTTTTAAAGGCTTCTAGGCCAGGTAACACCACAACATCCTTTCGCAAGGAGTTCCACAGATTAATTACGCGAGCTGGGTAAATAAATATTTCCTTTTGTCTGTTCTGACTCTCCCACCAGTCAATTTTAGTGGATGTCCTCTGGTTGTGGTATTGTGTGAGGGAAAAGAACTTCCCTCTATCCATCCCATGCTATAATTTTATATGTCGCAATCATGTCCCCCCTCATGCGCCTTCATAGACTGAAGAGCCCCAAAGCTTTCCTAGTAAGGGAGGTGTCCCAGCCCACTAATCATTTTGGTTTCCCATACATAAACCAATATGATTAGCAGGGCTGGGACACGTCCCATATGTAAAATGAGTAAATTTGTTTTCCGGAATGTCTCTTCATGTTTAATTTCTTGTTAATATACTGACAATGTGATTTGTAAACTGAGGCTAGTTACGCACTTTTAGTTCTTGCCTTTGACCTAACTGGAATTTAGATTGCACAAGGATAATCTGTTCACTAGTGTTCTAGATCAGTGTTTCTCAAAGTTCTCCCCATGAGGCGGGGAGAACTGGGAGTACTTGTGGGAGCAGGGCCAGCAGCTGCAGCATTTCCAGGGATCGCTGCCGCTGCCAGCCAAAAAGTGCCCAAAAATGGGTTTTCAGCACTTACCAGGGCTTTGGGGGTGCGGGGAGGCCTGCGCGACCCTCCTCTGCAGGCCTCTCCAATCTTCAGATCGCTGAAAAACGGCGATTTTAGACCACTTCCGGGGTTTTGTGCATTTTATATCTCCTGCAAATCAATCAGTTTCACTGGATGGTTCAAGCACCGGAACCTCCAGTTGAAAAGAGAGAAATCCAATGAAGGCTTCTGCCTGAGCCCTTGGAGAGACGAGGTGACTGGAGATGGGGCTAGGTGGCCAATGGGCCGACTTGGTACAAGGCAGCTGCACTGTGCTTATACCGGTACAGTACAACAGGAAAGCAGCTGCTAAACACCAAAAGAGCACAGGCTAGGCATTTTCACACATGACCCCAACACTGTGCTGTTTGTGCATATCTGAAGTGAAACTTTGAACGTGCAGGAATTACACTTTTAAATCAGGATGGAACATGACTTTAAAAAAAGCACATTATTGGTCCTCTGTCCACCATTATTCTGACAGAGCTGGACAGTTTTCTAAAAAGATGAACGGGGGGAAACATCCACTTCTAACACCTGTTGGAGGGAATCACGGCAACCTGTCCAGGAGAGAGAAATCTCACTTATGAACCAAAAAACACAAGCCAGCTGGTGGTGACAGCACCTTCTACTTGTGGGCAACAATTAAAGCAATTTTCAAGTCATACTTAGTTAGAGCTCATTAAAAGCACATTTCCTTTCTCGTGGTGGGCAGTGCTGGAAGTTGAGAAGGTGTAGAATAGATGCTTAATAAGCTCTATTTAAACTCCTGCAAACGGAAGCCTCACTGTAGATTGTAAGGAGGGGGGAGAAGAGGTGGAGGCGATCATAATGTTGTCAAGTTCCCCACCAATGTCTTTTGCAAAAGAACAGGGTCTCTCATATATCTCATATCGGACCTGACCACGGTGGTCCACGCCTTAGTGACTTCCAGACTGGATTACTGTAATACGCTCTACGTGGGGCTGCCCTTGAAGATGGTTCGGAAGCTGCAACTAGTGCAGAATGCGGCGGGGGTGGTCGCTGGAGCTAGGTGATTTGATTCTGTTGAACCGCTGCTTCAGCGGCTGCACTGGCTGCCCATTAGTTTCCGAGCCCAATTCAAGGTGCTGGTAATGACCTTTAAAGCCCTTCACGGTTTGGGTCCAGGATATTTGAGGGACCGCCTTCTCCCATACATTCCGGCCTGCTCTCTTAGGTCATCTGAGGGGGCTCTCCTGCGAGTGCCACCTCTGTCTCAAGTTAGGGGAATGGCAGCTCGTGGGCAAGCCTTCTCTGTTGTGGCTCCACAATTGTGGAACTCCTTGCCAGGGGATTTGAGAACAACCCCCTCCCTCATGACTTTTCGGCGGGGGCTCAAAAGTTTCTGTTTCGTCTTGCGTTTGGGTGATGGGTTGTTGTCTGCCCCCAGTGCCTCAGTATGTTCTGCCTTGTTGTTGTTCTGCTCTACATTGTCACCCCCCCAGTAGATTTTATTGTTTTTTAATTTACTTTATATACTGTTTTTAAATTAAGTATTTTAACTTGTTGTAAGCCGCCTTGGGCATTTGCCTTGGCAGAGGAAAAGGCGGGGTATAATTTTTCAAAATAAATAAATATACCCACACCACAGACACATCAGTTAAGCATCTCTATACTCCACTGATTTAAACGGGGGAGTTGAGGGCATGCTTAGCTCTTCCTTAGTGGGAATTGGAAGAGCTTACCGGTAATTTATTTCGTTACATTTCTATCTTGCCCTTCCTCCAGAGAGATCCAGAAGGTAGGCGTGGGGTCTCTCCCCTCCAGATATATTCACACAACACTGCAAGGTAGGGGAAGTTAAAAAATGATAACTGCTCTGTCACCCAGACCCAGCTTCACAACTACACGGGAATTTCAAGCCTAGGTTTCTCCAGCCCTTGCTGGGTCATCATCAACTTGAAGGCATCGATCAAACCAAATTATCTTTATACCTGTCCAAAGCACACGATTTAGTTTACAAATAAAGAAAAACAAAACCGCACAGAGTCTTGTCCAAACAGCTAATGTAAAGAAACGGGAATTACAGCATGAAATTTGAAATCTATCCCATTCTAAATATAAAAATAATGTACCAATTTATCTTCACTGCAAACCATCTAAGTGTCAGGACACACAGTCAGTTATTTATTACCAAAGAAATTACAAAGGAATTTGTCAGTAATCTGTCAAAGTTTTAGCTTTACACCAGAAAATTTATACCTGACTTTTCCTACCTCTCTTTAAAAAGGAAATCAAATTAACAGCCTGATCCTGCCTAAGATGCGGCGGCTAGCCTAAAGGACCTGCCGCTGCATCCTAGTCAGGATGCGGGCTACGCTGGCACGGTCGGGGCTCACCTCGGGGGAAGGGGACGTTTGTCCCCTTCCCCCGGTGTAAGCCCTGGAGGCCCCAATGGGTCTCCTCGGATGTGCGCCAGCTCTAAGGCTGGCCCGGCCTGGGAAGGGGCTTCGATCAATAGCCCCCTCCCCTACCATTCCAGCCCACCCTCCCCACGCCCCTCCGCCAATCAGCACGGCCCTTACCTGGGTTGGCCGGCGCAGGTCCAGGTAGGTGGTGGAGTGAGCGGCACCGGCCTCCGCATTGGCGCAGCTTACTCTCCTGGCGCCGCAAAAGTGCCTTATGGCACTTTTGCATCACCAGAGGCCCAGTGGAGCAAGAGCTCCACCGTCCTAAAGTTAAGCAAGATTGCGTGGTAAAGATATAGCTCATCTGTTTACGTCTGCTCACTGAACACTTGCTCCTTAGTAAAATTCCTAGGGCAGAAAGTCCCATGGAAGTCAGGTTAAAAAGTTTCCTGCCAGTCATAACTTACAGTACATTTCAGTATTGCATCAGATTAAAAAAAGAGAAACAGAGGTCCTCAGAACTCAAAAGGTCACATATTATAGTATTTTAAATGTACTGTATTGAACACCCTGACTGAGATTACGTCCCCCCCCCCTCACACACATCCCTTGCTTAAGAAAGTGATAACTGCAGCCTAAACTTCAACAGTTTCAGAGTGATTACTGCAGCCCATTCAAGTTTAGTCCAAAATGGGGTTTCCCTGGAACCTTCTTTTGGCAATACCATATATTATGTTTGGGCAACACATTTTCCACCAGAATCATCCCAAGAGTCCCTCTGTGACAGTCAAACTGTACCAAAGAGCAGGTGTGTTCACACACCAGCAGTTTACTACCAAACAACCACTGGACTTGTCTGGACTGCAGTGGGGGAAGGCAACAGGCAAGTGACTGGACCTTCAATTATTGTTTGGAATATTTCCCGCTGCTTCCACAAGCACAATCGGTTTCAATAAAATGGGACACAGGTATTTCCAACATAGTATTAAAAGCAATGGTTCAGGAGTCCCATGCTTAATCCTTGCTCTGCCTCAGTCTCACTTAGCCTCAGAAAAATTCAAAACAAGGGAGATTTTTAAGAAACAGAAAACACCCATGTGCCATCTGTATTAAAACTCTGGGAAAGGAAGGCAAGTCTCCATAGCAATACAATGCTTTCACATGAGCAAAAAGCATTTTAATATGGTTTAGTTATCCTAAGGCTGAAATCCCGTAAATACAAACTTGAACTCAGTGGGACTTCTGAGCAAACATGCTTAGGACTGCCCTGTAAGACACACTTCAACCACCCCTTTTCACATTCAGGGAAGTTAAAAAGAGAGTTTGCCGTCTCCCTTGCTCCTCAGTGCATGCATACATGGGGTCCTGGAGGCGGGAGTTAAAGCACGTTTGAAATGGGGGGGGGGGGAAGAGGAAGAAAGGCTATGTAGTTGGATTTGATCAATCGGAAACAAACGAGTGCCAATTTGCGTTTCTTGCTTTTGCAAGAGTTTGCATTTTTCAACAAGAGCAGAAAGACAGACACTGAGCGCGGGGAGGCTGGACTGGTGCAAGTTTGCAGAAATTCCGGCGGGGGGGGGCACTTTTTCTTAAGCTCCCACCGGAGGAGGAGTTCCGCACTTTCTGGCCGGCTTTTGTGTTGGGCTGCTTACACACAGCCACACGTTCCCAGAGGCGCCTGTGACCCGGGGGCCGCCTTCCCCTGCGCAGGGCTTCGCCGGCCACGTGGCTGTCACAATCTCAACCAAAATGGGGGAAAGCGATGGGGGGCTCGCGCGGGGTGCCCGTCTCTCTTTTTCAGGAGCAACTCCTTCGCGTTGACTTTCACGGGCGGAGAACTTTTGCAACAGGACGACGGGAGAAACGGTGCCGTTTCATCATCGGGGCTTTAAGAAAGCGTCCCAAATCCAGCAACAGCAGCCCAGGAGCTTCTCTCTCATTCACCACCCCCACTATGCTGCTGCTAGGGCCTGGGTGGAGGCAGCCACATGGCAGCGCTCTCAAAGGAGAAGCAAAGTCCATCGAGGAAGCGACCCGTCTTGCAAAAGGGCCCCGAGGAGAAAGGTCGCAAGAGCACGGCGGGGGTGGGAGCCTGAGGCTGCGGCCTCCCTCATGTCATGTGCCGCACGAACTCTTCCCTCGAGCCACTCCGAGCAGGCGCCGATCTATTTCATCCCCGCACCGTCTATATCAGGCGACTTGCCCCCGCGCCAGGTCGGGGAGGGAATCTGAACTCAGGTCTGAGTTCCATTAGGGCCTCCCCACCATGCGCTACCGGCTCAGCTCCAAGGCCAAGCCCCCCCCCTTCCGTTCCTTCCCACCCCAGCTGAACAGGTCCTAACATAGACAGTGCTCCCCAGCTCAGCGTCTGGTGACCGGTGTGTGTCCAGAAATTGTGCACAACTCTCTTGGACAGGAGGCCCAGTCTTAATTCGCAGAAAAAGGAGCCTCAGTCCTTGCAAAAAGTAATTCCGAACATTTCTCCCCCCCACCCCCAGGACATACAGAACCTTCTTACTTCACGATAGAAATCGCTTCCCCCGCCTATACAGGCACAGACGCACAACCCCTCAACTCAGATGCACATACCCAACGAAACACACACACGCACACCTCTCCGTGACACACACAGTGAACTCAATAACCCTTTCGCCCGATCGCAACAAACCTTCAAACCACTTCGACAGCAGCAACGCAAACAAAACCACACCACAATCCAAGCCGCAGGGTCACGCACACTAACTACACATTGTCCAATCAAAGGATACAGATAGATGCGCACCATCTTCCATCTCCCTCCGGACGTACAGAGAGAGATCGGCTACAATTTAGATTGTTTTTTGCTCTTCGACTTAAATCAATTGGAAAGAGAGGTGAGAAATCCCAGGAAAATTCGCGGAGAGATGCATAGCTCCCACCCACACACCCCAAAGATAGTTAATAAAGGAAACGTTCAAACTCACTGTACTCATGAAGCTTGTACAAGGGACCGGGGGGGGGGCAGTAGTCACAATATGGCAGCAAAAGCAGCAATAGGGAAACTGTGTCAGAGATCAGCAGCTGCTTCTGCCGCCTCTGGCTCTCCGTGCCCTGCGCAGCAGCAGCAGCAGCAGCAGCCGCGCCTCCTCCTCCTCCTCGCTCGCAATCTCCCCATAGCAACACGGCGCCCAAGCCACTAACTCCTCCTTCTCGCCCGCCTGCCAAAACCCTCCTTGCGCACGGTCACTTTCCCCTCCCCTCGCTGCAATCAGGCCTCCCCCTTCCCTCGTGTCTCCTCCAACACAGCGGGCAAGTCCATTTCAGCAGAAAGGGGTTGCGTGCTTGCTGCTGTGGCAGGAATCCGGGAGGCCGGGTGATGCATGCATGGCGTGCTGGGGCTCGCTGCTGCGGAAAGGCAGGAAATCGCGTATCTCTAGCGACTGAAATTCCCACGCGCGCCGGCCTGACCCCTTCCTCCGTGCAAGGGCTCGAGTCTAATCAAGAGAGCCTGGGGAAAACTATCCATAGTATATCGGAGGAGGAGAATGGTGCCAAAGTCGTGACAAAGGAGGGATTTGCTGTTAGGTTAAAATGAGGACGCGTGTAATGGACGAAGGAGGGTTGAACCCTCCCTAAAAACAAAGAGGGAGGGTTGAAAAGATGACGTACTTTATGGATGGTCCCTGAGTGCATTGCAATATTCTCCAGCCTACCGCATGCGTGTTTACTCGAAAGTAAGTCGCATTGTGCTAAGTGTGGGATTGCTGTTTACTCCCAGGAAAGTACTGTACATAGAATTGCAACCTACCAGTGTAATCCTATGCATGTTACTCAAACGTATGTCTCACGTGTTTAGTTTTCTTACTCCCCGGTAAGTGTACAGGGACACAAGTATTTTTTTATTTTGTTATGGTGAAGTTCTGTTTTATTATACTGTGGGAGTCTGTGCATTGTTGTTAGCATTTTATTATGGGAATATGCATGTTAAATATGTTAAGTGAAGTAGCTTAAACCAAGGCCTCACCCACAGATTTGATTATTGCTGTTGATATTATTTCGTTCCTCCAAGTGAGCTGAAGGATGTCATGGGGTAACAGTAACTGATCAATACTTGAGTATCTTAGTTGTGGCACTTTTCCTTACGACAACAAAAATCCAGTGACATCTTAAGGTCTAACTGTATCGTGGCATGAGCGTTTGTAGGCTAGAGACCACTTCGTCAGATGGTAGTCTCTAGTGGTCTCTAGTCTACAAGACCTTTCAGGCCATCCCCCTGCATCCAATGAACATGCAGGTGGACAGCAGGACTGAGCCCACTGGCCCCAGAAGTGGCATCTGTTGCATTCAGGAGAACATCTGTTAAGGGACCTAAAAGTGCATACAGCTGTACATGCACAGGAGCCGCACTGACATTAAAGGTGTGGCCAGCAGACATGTCCTGTCCCCCAAATGTTCACTGAACATGTGGAGGGAACATTTAAACTGATGTAAGTACGGGGGGGGGGGGGAGGTGGGAATGTACCCAAGGTGCAATCATACACACCCTTATCTGGGAGTAAGCGCCACTGAGCATCATGTGACTTCTAAATAAACATGCATAGGATTGCACAGTTATTGGGTGTAAAACTAGAATTAATAAAATCGGAGATGATTGTCTGGCTGCAATCCTATGCACAATTACCTGGAGGTAGGCCCCATTGAACTCAATGGGGTTTACTTTTGAGTAGACATGCATAGGATTGCACTGTTTGATTACCGGTAGTTAAAAAGGAGAGATTGATGAAGCTTAGGTACCATTCTGTTACCATTATCCCCACACCCATGTCATGGTAGAACACTTCCCTATGCACTGCAGTCGTGCCTTAATAATCTGAACACTCGTAACAGAATTTCACGTACGCCGGTAGAATACAATCAGTGTGGTCAAAATATGGCTTTGTATAGGAGGCCTGCCTGTGTGACAAAACCAGATTCTAGACAAGTTTAGCTAGCAATGCATTTATCAGATATTTTCATTCATATTATTCAGTTTATCCTCAAGTTCAGTTGGGGTGGTTTAGCTGTCCTTTAGTGTCCTTTTTGTATTTACAAAGCCATGGGTCAAATAAGAGAGAGGCACACAGAAGAAAACTAGAGTTTTGTTTAATATTTTTGCTGCAGTGGTTCCCCCTGCTGAAGAAACAAGCCACTATTTAATCTGTAAAGCCCATTAACTCTTCAACAGTGGCAAAATAAGCTCTAGCTTCATGCCCACCCACTTTCCCACATGTGCATGTCCCTTCTTGGGATCTTGGCAAAGGTGATTAGACTGGTAATGGCTGATGTTGGAATCGTCCCATTTTTTTCAGTCCATACTTATTGGTGGTGTTTGGAGAATCTAACCTGTATTAGGGTTTGTGAGGATGAAATGAAACTGGGAGAAATACTATGAATTAATTATAAACATAAGAACATAAGAAGAGCCCTGCTGGATCAGGCCAAAAGCCCATCTAGTCCAGCTTCCTGTATCACACAGTGGCCCCACCAGATGCCTCAGGGAGCACAAGACAACAAGATAACCTGTTTCCCGTTGTCACTCTCTTGCACCTGGCACAGAGAAAACCCACTTCTAAAACCAGGAGGTTGCTTATGGCTTGTAACCTGTGATAGTCTTTTCCTCCATGAATCTGTCCAAAAACCTTTTAAAGGCATCTAGGCCAGGTGCCATCACCACATCCTGTGGCAAGGAGTTCCACAGATGAATTACACGCTGGGTAAAGAAATATTTTCTTTTGTCCATTCTAACTCTCCCTCCACTCAATTTTAGTGCATGTCCCCTGGTTCTGGTGTTATGCGAGAGGGAGAAGAATTTCCCTCTATCCACTCTCTCCATCCCATGCATAACTTTATACGTCTCAATCATGTCCCCCCTCAGGCGCCTTTTTTCTAGACTGAAAAGCCCCAGACGCTGTAGCCTTTCCTCATAAGGGAGGTGCTCCAGCCCACGAATCAATCTGGTCGCTCTTTTCTGCACCTTTTCCAATTCAACTATATCCTTTTTGAGGTGTGGTGACCAGAACTGGACACAATACTCCAGATGTGGCCTTACCATCCATTTGTACAAAGGCATAATGATATTGGCCGTTTTATTCTCAATCCCTTTTTTAATGATCCCAAGCATGGAATTGGCCTTCTTCACAGCCGCCGCACACTGGGTCAACAATTATCCACAGTAAAAAGTATGATTTGAACTTAAAATAAGAGATACTGTTAAACTGTGCCATGTGTACCAAGGTTATGGGGGCCTGGAAATGTTTAGAAACAGTGCCTATTTTTTTCATATAGTGCACTATGCATTTTATTTAAAAGATGATCCACACATTTTAAATAGTAATTAGTATAATGGAATTGCACTCTCCCTGTGCAGTCACATAGGGCCCAATCCTATCGAACGTTCCAGTGCACATGCAGCTGTGCCAACGGGGCATGCGCTGCATCCTGCAGGGGGGGGCAGTCATGGAGGCCTCCTCAAGGTAAGGGAATGTTTGTTCCCTTACCTCGGGGTTGCATTGTGGCTGCATTGGTGCTGGACAGTTGGATAGGATTGGGCCTACAGTGTCTGTTTGTTGAGCCTGCGTGCTTGGCTGTTTGTACTGTGTGGCTCTGCCACCTTGTATTCTTTATCCTTTTAGCTTGTTAAGATCCCCTGGCTAAGAACTTTAGTATTTGTTCAGCTTAATGTACTCCACAGCGTGTTTACGATTAAGAATTCCCACCACATGAGATCGGATTTGGGACGAGAGTTTCTCAACTAAACACTGCAGCAAAAATAGCACGCTCTCCATATGGTCATACCGCTGTGTCTCAGGTGGCAATCCTATACACACTTTCCTGGGAGTAAGCCCCATTGAACACAGTGGGGCTTGCTTCTGGGTAGGCATGCATAGGATTGCGCTGTTAGAGTGAGACAACTTTGATCAACCATAGCAGTGCCCAACCTGTTATATAGAGATTTCCCAACCCTAGACTCAGTGTAATAGCAAACCCACATTTAATGGATGGGAAGAGAGTAGCTGGCTAGGGCCCAACCACAAGCCTCAGAACCCACTTCAGGTACAGATGGGGCAGGGATGGGCAACATTGGCTCTTATGACTGGCAGGGCAGTCTCACACCTCTGGATTAGCCAGGCCTTATATAAATACATGGGAACTCTCCTTTTCCCTTTCGCCTGGTCACCAAAGTAGTAATTTCTGCCTGTTTTCTTCATTTATTAGAGGTATTTATACACCACCTTTTTGCTTTAAAGTATTTTAAAATGCTCAGGGTGGCTAACAATAAAAATACAGTACAATACCATACAATAAAGGCGACAATACATTTCCCTGCAGGCTTAAAGCTGTAACAGACTGCACGTGTCTCACTGTGTCGTGTCCCGGAGTCGATTCTGATTGGCCCAACGCATCCCACCCCCCACAACACCGAACGTAGCCTCTCATGGTTGGACTAAGTTGTCTTCTCTCTGGGGTCCATCCAGGGTTCTGAAGTTCTTATACGTGACCTCCAGTCTGTCCTGGAACCTTGATTTGGGCCCACAATCGTGGCCTATCAGTTCAATCCTCATGCTCCCCACTCCAGACCACTGTGTGTCCTGCATCCTGTGAATGACCTCCTCCAGGGACTTGGCCTCATCCAGACTAGACACCTCCTCCTAGTTCAATGGAAACGATAGAGAAAGCTGGGTGTTATCTGCATACTAGTGACACTGCAAGCCTCTGGATAATCCCTTCTGGGGGGTTTCATGATGATATTAGACAGAATGGGGCACAAAATGGAGTCCTGTGGTACCCCCATATGTCAATGGCAAGACGTCAAACGATAATATCCCAGTATTTCCAGGACCTTCTGTCCAGCTTGAACCAGATCAGGCCAGAAATCAGAACGAAGTGGGTCTGAAAAATCCATAACAGCCAAGAAAACCAGTATGTGTTCCAGAGTTCCTAGAAAGCTTATCAGGGGGCTCCTCAATAAAATGATCGGTAATGGTGGATAAGCTCTGAAGTTGTCTGGCCTGAAAGACAACTTGTCCATCACCTCCTAGCAGTAGGACAGTGTCATATGTGTATTACACACAGAGGATGGAGCTGAACAGACAGACTGAAATCCTGTGCACACAGACCTGGGAGTAAGTCCCATTGAACTGAATGGGGTTTCCTTCTGAGTAGATATGCATAGGATTGCACTGTTAAACTGAGTGGTACCTCAAATGCTTCTCCGAATCCTCTGCAACACTTACATGTTCCACAACAGCCAAGTCATCGTCGCCATCATTAGTACTGTATTATGAATATGTAAAACATTCACAGAGCAGTTTACATAGCTAAAGGAATGAAAGTCGCCTTGGGCATTTGCCTTCGGCATAGGATAAGGCGGGATATAATTTTTTTAAATAAATAAATAAATAAATAAATAAAAGATTTTGGCTCCCTGTCCCAAAAGGGTTTACAGTCTAAAAAATGGCATAAGGGAGACACCAGCAACCGGAAAAGATGCTATGCTGGGGTGAGTAGGAACAGTTGCTCTCTTCTGTTAACTATGAAAGAATCACCACTTTAAAAAGTGCCTCTTTGCCCAGTTAGCAATGTGGAAAGGATTCCCCTGAAGCTATTTTTTTTAGCGACTACAGCTAGAGCTGCCTGTACCAGCAATGAGTGGCTTTTTCAATGAGACCAAACCGGTTGTTTGTGCTGCTGAGCCTCAACTGGAAAAGAACACCCCCTTGCAATGGGTATATGACAAGAGAGGCAACACACTATGTAATCTCCCTGGCTGAATTACCCAGATAGGCTTTGTTTTGAAGGGGGTATAGAGATCCTTCAGGTTTAATTGCCAATAAATCAGCATGACCTCCACTCCCTGGCTCCTTTTCAAAACAGCCATCTTTTCAACCAGAGGAGGGACAGCAATTTTTACAGTGTGTGCAAACTGTCTGTGGTAAGATAACAGCTATGACACATGCTGGTTGCTCCATTAAAGGCTATGCTAGATAATGAAGGACTCAATTAAAAGCATGTCCTGTTTGCTTTCTAGTTATGTTCATCTTGTATTACAGGGGGGCGGGGACGACAACCCCATAACTGCACTTTTTTAAAACAATCATCCTCTGTGATGACTCCTCCGTGTTACTCAATCCTAAATAAATTATTTGGCTTTCCTTTTCAAAACACCTTTTGGAAAAACACGTCCCATTTCAAAGCAGGGAAATGCACACAATGTCTGTTTTTAGACAGAAGTGTGGCATGATGAGATTATATTAAGAGTTATTCTAGCAGAATATCCATGGGTAATAAGCAGAGGGTGAGAGCTGTGTGTGTGTGGGTGGGTGGGGTCATGTAGCAATTTTAAAACATAAAACTCCCATTATATCTTCCTGTGTCTGAAAATAGGTTTGTAATGGACAGGCAACTAGCACCGGGGCATCACTTTCTCCTTGGAACTCTAATCATCCAAGGTTGTATTTACTGGTTCAAAGAAAACTATTCAGGTTGATCTAAAATTAAAGAACCTTCAAAGCTGTACAAGGCCTGGGACCTGCATATCTTAGAGGCTGCCTCTTCTTAACCCGAGGGTTGGGCTGCCAACTTTTGATTTCTGGTATCTGGACAGAGTCAAGAGAGGGGAGTAACCTGGCAGACACTGGCAAATTGAGATGAAAGAGTTGCAACAGAGAAGCAGGTGCAACAGCAATTGCAGCTGCTGAGCCACCCTGCTTCCTTCTGGCCTTAGACAGCTGTGCTTCCTTGTAAGGGAATGCAGCTGGAGGAGGCAGGCTGGAGTAGCTCCTAGTGGTTAGTGCTC
The DNA here is from genome assembly GCA_026170595.1 of Plestiodon gilberti rubricaudatus. Lineage (NCBI taxonomy): Eukaryota > Metazoa > Chordata > Lepidosauria > Squamata > Scincidae > Plestiodon > Plestiodon gilberti. The sequence continues at coordinate 13,681,151 of JANXHW010000001.1, forward strand.
ATGCACCCCTTCTTGCTCTCCATGTTCCCTTTTTACTGGGTCAGCAGCTGGATGGGGTAGTTCTATCTGCTGACACCATTCCAGGTTAAAAAGACCAGGTTGGGGGGGGGGGGTGTCTGCAAAGCTGAGATGCTACATGAGAGCAAAGCATGCTAAACCATAAAGTTTTCAGGCTGGCTTGAATTGAAAAGAGCAAATAAAACAAAATTAATTCCCTAAACACATCTAGCTAGAAACATTTATTTATTTATTTATTTATTTATTTATTTATAAAAAATTATATCCCGCCTTATCCTATGCCGAAGGCAAAAGCCCAAGGCGGCTTACAACAAAAATTAAAATACATAGTTTAAAATAATACAGAAAATAAGTTTAAACAATACATAACTAAATTTAAAAACAGTAAAATCCACTGGGGTGTGTGTGTGACAGTATGGAGCAGAGAAGCAGCATGGCAGAGCATCTTGAGACACAGGAGGCAGACCACAACCCATCACCCAAACGCTAGACGAAACAAAAACGTTTTGAGCCCTTGCTGAAAAGTCATGAGGGAGGGGGGGGTTTCAGATCCCCTGGCAGGGAGTTCCACAGTTGTGGCGCCACGGCAGAGAAGGCTCGCACACGTGTTGCCACTCCCCTAACTTGCGATAGAGGTGGTACCCGCAGGAGAGCTCCCTCAGATGACCTAAGAGAATGGGCCGGAATGTATGGGAGAAGGCGGTCCCTCAGATATCCTGGACCCAAACCGTGAAGGGCTTTAAAGGTCATTACCAGCACCTTGAATTGGGCTCGGAAATGAATGGGCAGCCAGTGCAGCCGCTGAAGCAGCGGTTCAAAAGAGTCAAACCGCCTAGCTCCAGCGACCACCCGGGCCGCCGTATTCTGCACTAATTGCAGCTTCCGAACCGTCTTCAAGGGCAGCCCCATGTAGAGCGCTTTACAGTAATCCAGTCTTGAAGTCACAAGGGCGTGGACCACTAGCTATCTCCATTGTCCCAGGAATCCCAGTTCCTGCACTTACTGGAGAGTAAGCATGTCTTCTGCAAACCAACACTAGCAGCACAATCCTGGGTAACTCCCCAGCGCAGGGTGTCGTAAGCGCGCCATAAAGAGCATTTATGGCACTCGGTAAGTAAGAGCTGCCTGGCCCCGCGCCCACTGGAGCAGGTAAGTCCTACCCTGGCAGGGGCGGGGGGGAGGGCGGACCGGGTGGGCAGGGACGGCAGCCATTGGCCTCCCCAGGGCGTGGAGAGGGCAGGGATATCGGCAGCGAGATCCTCCACATCCCAAGCCCTCTCCAGGCCCGGCGCAGCCTTACAGCGTGAATGTACACGAACACCGGAGCTCGTGTACATTCAAGGAGGCCCATTGGGCCTGCCGCTGCTTACACCGTGGGAAGGGGACGATCGTCCCCTTCTCCCGAATTATTCCTGGGCTGCCCCGGGGCAGCCTGGGAACTCTATAGGATATGGTGTCCGGCCCTTTAGGCCAGCCACTGTATCCTACACAGGATTGGGCTGCCCATCTGCAATCCTACACGCTTTCCTGGGAGTGACCTCCACAGAACAGAATGATACTTACTTCTAAGTAGACATGCATAGAATTGCACTGTAGATTTCATGGAGGGACTGGCAAACACGCACACGAGTATCCCCGTGCTTGAACTTAGGTAAAGGTATCCCCTGACAATTAAGTCCAGTCGTGTCCGACTCTAGGGTGTGGTGCTCATCTCCATTTCAAAGCCGAAGAGCCAGCGTTGTCTGAAGACGCCTCTGTGGTCATGTGGCCGGCATGACTCTCCTTGCCGCAGCGCGTAGCATGCGGCTAGAACACGGAGCGCTGTTTACCTTCCCGCAAGCGGTACCTATTTATCTACTCGCATTGACATGCTTTGGAACTGCTAGGTTGGCAGGAGCTGGCCAAGCAACGAGCGCTCACCCCATCGCGGGAATCGAACTCCCGACCTTTCGATCGACAGCTTATGGTTCAGCGGTTTAACCCTCTGCGCCACCCGCTGACCATGTGCTTGAACTTAAGTAACCTCAATTTGCTGATGTCATAGATAGATACCTGATTGGAGGAGTAGAACCTACCTGGCCACTCCATCCCACCCCTTTACCTACACAGACAGCTGTGGCTACCCAAATGGTAGGCACATGCCAATCCCAGTAGGAGGCTTGGCTATTCCAGCCATGAAGAAGAACACAAATTCACATCCAGCACATGGCTGACTGGGAATAGCGTCTTCAAGCAAAGGACAAAGACTGCTGCTGGAACATGTCCCAGTAGCTTTTAGGCTGCTGAGCCTGCTTCTGGGGAATTAGAAGTGTCCAAAAATAAGAAAAAATATTCTTATAATTTAGAATTAGAACCGGGGGGGGGGGGGAGAGATAGGGTATTCCTCACATTCCCTCAACTCAGATGGCCACTCTTGTAGATAACTATAGAGGAATGGCAGACATACATTAGCTTCATAGTCACTTTTTGTTTAAAAAATAATAATGCCCAGCCATGAAACAAATGGCTCATAGCAGCAGCAGCAGCAGATGGGGGTGTGGCAGATTTAGGGTGCCCTTCATTAAAAGTGAGTGGGAACTGGATTGTCCACTTTCCACTCACCCACTTTGCTCCTTTGACAGTTTAAATTTAGAGGGGTTAGTGAGTAAGGAAACAGATCACCACTGCACTGCCCACACCCAAAAACCTCACGGGGCAGCAGCGATCTGCTTCAGTCACCTCACTCCTTCCTCATGCAGTCTCTTTAAGTTTAAAGGGACCATGCGAGGAGCCACCAAGGTCAGTTACCTAGTGCTTACCTAGTGCCTTCTTTGTGGTCCCTTTAAAGAAAACAGAAAGTGCAGTGCATGCTGGGACTTCCCAGTATGACTTGCACTTCTTGTTTTGACTAAGAGGATCATATGCATGAGGAGCCAGGATGGTGTAGTGGTTTGGGAGTCGGACTTAGACCTAGAAGATCCAGGTTCAAATCCCCGCTCAGCCATGAAGCTTCCTGGGTGACCTTGGGCCGGTCACTATCTCTCAGCCCCACCTACCTCACAAGGTTGTTGCGAGGACAAAAAGGAGGGGAGGAAATATGTACACCACTCTGAGCTTTTTGGAGGAAGGGCGGTATAAAAATGTGAAAAATAAATAAAATATGGGAAGGAACAAAGTAAGTGACTGTTATTTGGGGCAGCGGCGCCAGCACCGCAGCATCAGTAGATCCAGTTCAGCTGTCCCTGGTGGGGGCAGATGGATGAAAGAATGAGAGGGTAAGACTGAATTGTGCCCCCCCCCGGGCATGCAATGAGGTCTTGTTTGTTACTGCATTTCACTGGATAAGGGGCCCTAAGAGACACTGGTCTGGTTCTCCCCTCTCTTCTGCTTGGGGGCTGAGAGGATTCAGGCAAAAGTGAATGCCTCAGTATTTAATAGGGCTTACTCCCAGGGAAACTGAAGGATTGCAGGCTTAGAGGAGAAATCACTCTGAGGACATTTCAAGTTGGGTCCCCCCCCCCCAATGTCTTAGTGGGGCATGGCTCTGGAGGCAGCATGACAGCTCCTGCACATTAAGGTTTACCACAACAGCACACTGATTTAGGGCAGGATGAATGGCATGGCTACACACATACATGTGAATGCCATATATGCACCTGTGAGAATGACACAGTCTCTTTGTGCAGTAGGATGCCATGCAGTGTCAAGTCAAATGCACATGCGCAAACTAGAGACATTTATGCAGGCCAAACATGTAGACCTTTAAGGCCTCAAAATCTACAACACAGTGTGATTACAAATGGACATGATGACATGGTGTAGTGGTTTGGGAGTCGGACTTAGACCTGGAAGATCCAGGTTCAAATCCCCGCTCAGCCACGAAGCTTCCTGGGTGACCTTGGGCCAGTCACTATCTCTCAGCCCCACCTACCTCACAGGGTTGTTGTGAGGACAAAAAGGAGGGGAGGAAATATGTACACCACTCTGAGCTCCTTGGAGGAAGGGCGGTATCAAAATGTGAAAAATAAATAAATAAATATGAGACCTAGCTAATCTCGAACAATTGAGAACGCAACGAGCAACTACCTTTTATCTATCAACTTGCATCGCTTCATGAAACACGGTGGCCTCTGGCAAGTCATGCCACAACTGTTTGATCACAGCATTGACCAATGTGGCAAGACCTAGTACAACCCTGGAGCATGCTGGACTCTGCAGTTCTAGTAAAAAACGGATTTTAGTAGCAAGGCTGAGCGCCGAAGAATAGATGCTTTTGAACTGTGGTGCTGGAGAAGACTCCTGAGAGTCCCTTGGACTGCTAGGAGATCAAATCAGTCAATCCTAAATGAAATCAACCCTGACTGTTCCCTGGAAGGACAGGTACTAAGGCTGAAGCTCAAATATTTTGGCCACCTAATGCGAAGAGAGGACTCTCTGGAGAAGACTCTGATGCTGGGAAAGATTGAAGGCAAAAGGAGAAGGGGAAGGCAAAGGATGAGATGGTTAGACAGCATCACCGATGCAACGAACATGAACATGAGCGAACTCAGGAAGATAGTGGAGGACAGGAAGGCCTGGCGGGATATGGTTCATGGGATCACAAAGGGTCGGACACGACTTAACAACAACAACAGGTGCTCCGGGGTGGTGGTGGTGGTGGTGGTGGTGGTGGTTAGCCCTCAGGCAGGTCTATAGGCGAATGCTGCCCCTTTGATTCCTGGCCTGCCATGCCATGCCATGGCCAACTATTGGGGGAATCAGCATAGGCTATGTATTGTGTGGCTTTGCCTTCCCCCAAACTCTTGCCTTAATTGTGAAGTTTTAAGTCTGTCAGCCCTACAGTTGGATCCTTCCAGGGGCAGCATGAGGTCTACCAGCCCTTAGCTAAAGGGGGGCATAAGGGGCATGTTCTCCTGTAAATCTTTTTACCACTGTAAAGGGAAGCAAAATGTGGGCAGAGCTCCCATTTAGATAATCTCTCTTTGTATATGTTGTATAAACACAAACTATTCAGAGCTCACAGCTGCTCTCTGCAACAGAGTAATTGGTGTGAATAGAATTAATACTTTCTTTCTATAATGAACATGTGTGCTAATCCGAGCTGGTCTAATTCTCTGCATTTCGCCCAGCAAAGGGAACGGAGACAAGAGACTCATGGAACAAATAGTGGGGAGTAACTACTCCATCAGTTTACTTGTGTTAGTTTTCTCCCCCTTCCGTCAAAAAGGAAGGGTTGAAAACAGAGGCAGCATTTTTTTCACCAGTCCTGGAAGGTTCTTTAGGCACAGCAACTCGTGATACAAGTGTACTCAACCAACAAGTCAAACATTGGATTGGTCAGTAAGTTTTGCCGCTTTCCTTGTGCATCTTGTGGCCTGTATAGATCACTGGTTCTTAACCTTTTTTTAAGTCATCATGGACCCCTTTGAGAATCTGATGAAAGCTATGTACCCCTCCCCAGAAAAATGCACAAACACACAATTTTTTTTTGCATCCAGTTCAGAGTCCCTGAAACCCATTAGGGCAGGGGTGGGTGTCCAAACTTCCACCATTAGGGCCTCTGTGTCTTTGAGAGTTGTGTAGAAGACAGAATTGTGGCAGCTGCAATTGCTAATGGTGCTGCTAAAGCAGCTGCACCTGCTGAAATGCCCTCACCTATACAACCGTTAGTCCAAGAGCATTCGTGTTGAAAGGTTGGCCATCCCTGCATTAGGGCATCTCCATTAGGGTTTCAGAGAGTCCGTGGACCCTAGGTTAAGATCCCCTGACCTAGATACAATATCTATATATTTTCATTCAACATGTTACCATTTTTTAAACTGCTGGGGATTGATGGAGATCATGTGTGTTGAGGATACTATGGGTGCTAGTCAATGACAAGTTGTGATACGATCTGTCCAATTCATAATGAAAAATTGTGAAATTAGAAGGTATGTGTGTTTAAAAGCAGGGAAGATACTATCAAACAACCTTTGGTACTCTCAGGCTGCAGTCCTATATACACTTACTTAGGAGTAAGTCACACTGAAATCAATGGGACTTGGTTCTGAGTAGACATGCATAGACTTGACTGTTAATATTACATCTGTCATAAGAACATAAGAAGAGCCCTGCTGGATCAGGCCAAAAGCCCATCTAGTCCAGCTTCCTGTATCACACAGTGGCCCCACCAGATGCCTCAGGGAGCACACAGCCAACAAGATAACCTGTTTCCCGTTGTCACTCTCTTGCACCTGGCACAGAGAAAACCCACTTCTAAAACCAGGAGGTTGCTTATGGCTTGTAACCTGTGATAGTCTTTTCCTCCATGAATCTGTCCAAACCCCTTTTAAAGGCATCTAGGCCAGGTGCCATCACCACATCCTGTGGCAAGGAGTTCCACAGATGAATTACACGCTGGGTAAAGAAATATTTTCTTTTGTCTGTTCTAACTCTCCCTCCACTCAATTTTAGTACATGTCCCCTGGTTCTGGTGTTGTGTGAGAGGGAGAAGAATTTCCCTCTATCCACTCTCTCCATTCCATGCATAATTTTATACGTCTCAATCATGTCCCCCCTCAGGCGCCTTTTTTCTAGACTGAAAAGCCCCAGACGCTGTAGCCTTTCCTCGTAAGGGAGGTGCTCCAGCCCACGAATCAATCTGGTCGCTCTTTTCTGCACCTTTTCCAATTCAACTATATCCTTTTTGAGGTGTGGTGACCAGAACTGGACATAATACTCCAGATGTGGCCTTACCATCGATTTGTACAAAGGCATAATGATATTGGCCGTTTTATTCTCAATCCCTTTTTTAATGATCCCGAGCATGGAATTGGCCTTCTTCACAGCCACTGCACACTGGGTCGACACTTTCATCAATCTGTCCACCAGCACCCCAAGATCTCTCTCTTGATCCGTCACAGACAACTCAGAACCCATTAGCGTATATGTGGAAATTTTGGTTTCTTGCCCCAATGTGCATCACTTTGCACTTACTTACACTGAAGCGCATCTGCCATTTTGCTGCCCATTCTCCCAGTTTGGAGAGATCCTTCTGGAGCTCTTCACAATCCCTGCTGGTCTTCACCACCCAGAAAAGTTTAGTGTCATCTGCAAACTTGGCCACCTCACTGCCGATCCCCAACTCCAGGTCATTTATGAATAAGTTGAAAAGCACCGGTCCCAAGACCGATCCTTGGGGCACACCGCTTTTCACCTCTCGCCATTGTGAAAATTGCCCATTGACTCCCACTCGCTGTTTCCTGGTCTTCAACCAGTTCCTAATCCACAAGAGGACCTGCCCTCTTATTCCCTGACTGTGGAGTTTTCTCAGGAGCCTTTCATGAGGGACTGTGTCAAACGCCTTCTGAAAATCCAGATATATAATATCCACGGGTTCGCTCGCATCCACATGCCTGTTGACCTTTTCAAAAAATTCTAACAGGTTTGTGAGGCAAGACTTCCCCTTGCAGAAGCCATGCTGACTCTCCCTCAGCAGAGCTTGTTGTTCTATGTATTTTAAGGTTTTATCCTTGATGAGACTTTCCACCATCTTCCCTGGAACAGATGTTAGGCTGACTGGCCTGTCTTCACCATAAGAAGTGCAGGGCAGTATTTCCAGCTCCATGAGATCATAGAAAACTGTTAGATCCATGTCACTGGCATGGGTAAATAAGGCTGCAATCGCCAATACATTTATATTGGGGCACACTCAGGAAACTTGGTTAAGATTATTACAGCATTATTCAGTGTATTTGAATAACAGCCCAATCCTGTGTCACTCTTGCACCGGTGTAACAGTAGATCCACCGGTGTAAGTGCACTTATGCCAGTGTAACTTGCCATACGCTGACGGACGCAGGACGGACACCGGCATAACTCCCCTCGGACGCCGCGCATGTGCAGTTCAGACGCGGGACAGACGCTGCTGCAACTCCGCTGGTGCAGGGGGCATTCCGGGGGTGTTCAGACACCCCCAGAATGCCCCCTGCGCTGGCGGAGTTGCGCTGGCGTCCATCTTGTGCCTGAACTGCGCATGCGGAGCGTCTGGGGTTTTTTTTACACCAGTGTCAGTCCTGCGTCCGTCGGCGTATGGTAAGTTACACTGTCATAAGTGCACTTACACAGGTGGATCTACTGTTACACCAGTGCAAGAGTGACACAGGATTGGGCTGTAATACTGATGATAAAAGTTTGTGAACATGCTGATTTGTGGCAATCATTATGCTTGCTTACTGCTGTTGGTACAGCAACTTCACAATCTCTTGTGCTTCACAAATTCATTCTTTAGGCAAAAGATGAAAAGGTAGGAGCTTCCCTGGTGCTTACATTCAGGCAAGCATCACTTGATTGGCAATGGGGAATCATATAGTCATTTCAGATAATTAACATAGCTTGTAACAATCCATTAGCACATCAAGCCATTGGAAGACAGTGGAGGATGAAACGCCAGGAGGTCACATTCTGGTGCAGTGAGTCATGCAGGAGAGATCTCTAATAACTCATCATCATTGCTTCCGGAGAATGGAGTTGTGTTATTTCTAGGAGTTATGAGTTTACAATCTCTTCTTGAGAGTCAGATGAAGAGGCAGTGCATCCCACACCTCCTCTCAGGACCTATCACTGTTTAGCATTTCCACTTCCTGTTAATTGGCACAAAAGACTTTTATGAAATTTGTTAGCACAAGAGATGGCAATGGCACATCTCACAGAGGCCCCATTGGCAGCTTAGCTGTAAGTTTGGACCCTTGAGGTTCTATGACTGTACCAGAGTTAATATACGCATATGAAGAAGGTGCCTTCTACTGAATCAGCGTATTGACCCATCTAGCCCAGGATTGTCTAGACATCAGTCCTCCAGGATCTCAAGCAGAAGCCTTTTCCAGTCCCGTTGAGATTCTTCTAACTGGAGATACCAGGATTGGAGCCTGGGGCCTTCAATGTACAAAATAGGTGCTCTCCCACTGACCTATGGTCCATTCCCAAAGAGATACAGATCCGGCCAACAAGAATCCCAAGTGTAAATCAGACATGCACTTCTGTCTGGTGGTGCAAGTGCAGGTATATTGAACATACTTACCCCCAGGAGGAGTTAGCCTTTCATCATGCTAGGAGAGGAGTTTGGGAGCTACCACTCAAACCTCTATGAGTTGCAGGGCCTTTTCTGTTCCTGTCATCTTTCCAGAAGCAGCTTAAGGTCTTACTTTGTTTTCTGTGGTGCTTTTGCAATTTGAGCCTGCTAGCACACCTTGTTCTTCTCTGCTCTTTGTTTATTGGTTTTGCTTTTATTGTATATTTTTAAAATGTTTTGCTTTATAATTTATGATTTAATTGTTGCAATATTATACATTTTAGAAATTTATACTGAAAAGCAGTACTGTATTAAAATGTCATAAATAAGCAAAGCCCATGATTCCTGGTTCTCTCCCCCCCCCCCCCTGTCTTCATACCTTTCCCTTCCAGGCGTCAGACCAGTAGGAGAGGGAGGGCATCGCACAGTGAAGATAACTTGTAAATCAGGAGCAATTATTCCTTTGATAGCTGTGTAGCAGAGGGAATATTTTAGACACTGAGTCTGCAGACAGTGCTTGTTCTTTTAAACTTAATTATTGTGCACTAGTGCTTGAGGCACTTTTTATATAATAAAAGTAATAATTAATAATATTTTTTTTCAGGTTCATTTACCTTGCAGGCATAAAAAAAAACTGTACCTGCTGCAACTCTCTTTTCTACACAGCTGTTAAAGATACAGGCCCTGCCCCCCCCCAGCTGCATCTGGTTCCCCTACCTCTGATTCCATTTTTGTGCTTACCTCACCCATGCTCCAAAATTCAGGCTCTTTTGCAAATCTACTGAGGTCTTAGAAACCTCAGACCTAAGCATATATGACAAAACTACATGTTGGGAGAAGATACAGCAGCAGCCATATCTCCAGTAATATCTAGTAAAAGAACGAAATGCTGTGAGTGATGTCACTGCCCCCCCCCAAGTGATGGCCAATGAAGCAGAGCAGTGGCAGATAAAGTCCAAGTGTGACAGCATCACACATCACACACCTTTTTTTCAGTAGTCATTAGTGAAATATGAAGAGGAGGCAAAGGACTGTTGGTAGGTCTTGGTGGCAGCACCTGTTAATGTTTAGTTTGATCCATTGAACTAATCCTTCGAGATAGTAGATCTAGTCCTCCAATCCTGCATCCTGCAAGCAGGCTTGAAGATCTGCTCAGTGATACTCAACAAGGACTAAAGAGATCATGTAGGAGCCCCATCAATCAATCAATCAATCAATCAATCAATCAATCAATCTAGAACAATCCTATATTTATAACTGTATACAGTAACTAATAAGCGTTTGTTCCATAAAAATATATTACAGCCTAATCCTATCTTCCCCCCCCCCCACTGGTGCAGCTGTGCCAAAAAGTGCGCAGTGTATCCAGTAGGGGGACAGATCAGGAGGCTTCAGCAGGGAAAGGGGATTTAAATCCCCTTACCCCTGTGTAAGTCTCCTGCTCCACAATGGGTCTCCTCTGACCTGTGCTAGCCACTTCGCTAGCGCAAGTCTGAGGAGAGAAAGGGTGCAGAGAGGCTGCAGAAAAGGGGGATAGGATCCGGCACACGTCATCGCCGCTGGATCCACTGCAGTCTCCCCGCCCCATTACGCCCCCTCCCCGCCCAGTTTTGCCCCGCCCCATTCTGCCCTCCCTGCCATCTTACCTGCCTCGGCTGGCCTCTGCAGATCTGGCAATACATGCACGAAGGCCCAGGCCTTCCCGCCAGCACGCTACTCAGCGTACTGCCAGAAAGTGCTTTATGGCTGCTTTTCAGCAGCCACTGCTAGTGGAGTGGACGTTCCGCTGATAGCTGAAGCCCATAGGATTGTGCTGTTGGAGAGTGCGCACATAATATTCCTATTTTTTCCCCCACACACATAGTAAGTTGTTTGGCATCTAATCAATAGAATCATTCCAAATTTTCCTCTATGAAGCAGAGTTATAGATGTCAAGAAAATATTTCGGCCTTAAGAGAGATTTTGAGAGGTTTTATTTCCAAGAACACTTTTTTTCAATTTTCCAAATGAATGACCACTTCACCCAAGCAATATTTAGCAATGACTTAATTGTCTTTTATTGATTTTTTTAATTGATATGAATGATCAAACATTTTAAAAATACACAACATGAGAAACTGCAGCTTTTGATCTATAAAATAAAAATGATTGCTGTATCTATAACAGTACAAAGTTGTGATATCATTTTCAAAGACTTTATTACACTGGTTATGCTGCATGAAATTTGCTGTGTTAAATAACAGAAACTCATAATGCACTACAATTTGGATATTAAAGCTGCAAAACTGTTGTAGCTGCTAGTTAAGTATTGTTGCTTGAGCCCTGCCAATACATATTACTCTTCTTTGCTTGCTGCACATTAAACTGTCCATTACTATTTGCTCTTTTTTATGTTAATATAACCATATTTAATAGAATGTTTCATCTCAGAATGGATCTGGTTGTACACAAAAATGGACCTGAAAAATCAATGTGCAAACTTTGCCATGGAGTGGATGGTTACTCTCATGGATACAGAGGTGAAGCCTTGGGCTGACAGTGTTTGCTGGCACCCAACTCCTTGCATAGCTAACTGTCCTATCTACTGATCAAGTCCTGGCCACTGTATAAAATGTCTTGCCAGGGTAGGCTTACCAGATTTTCTGGCACCCCGAGGGGGGTGGAAGTGACATCATGGGGTGTGGGTGAGTCAAGGAACCATGACGTCACTTCCACCAGAAGTGGAAGTGACATCATGAAGTCTGGACATCGGAAGTCTGGACATCACAGGGGCGTGTCCAGATGGACACGACCCCCTGTGACATCACAAGGGCTGGGAAATCTCAGGAAAAGCAACATATTTACATAAATAAATATTTGTATATATTTAAAAATAAATATTTTTACTTACATTTTGTTTTGCATGCTTTCTTTCACAGCCAGAAGCGGAGGGGAGCAGGAGCACGAGGGGGGGGGGGGTGACAAAGCAGGTGGCGTGGATGAGAACTGTGCCGCATCAGCGGCGGTGGGAGAAGCAGGTGGGTGGCGGTGAAGGTCTCCTCTTCATCCTGACTCCCGGCTGGCTGGGACTGCCCCCTGCAGCGCTAATATGTTGCATCTTCGTTCGGACCAGGCCTGGATTCTTCGCGCACCTTCGCGAAGCTGGAAGCACTCCGGAACGTCCAACTTCACTTGGACGTTTCCGAAGTGCTTCTAGCCTCGTCCCATGCATAGTATGATTGAACAGGAAACAAGAGGGACCCTGTACTGGTCCAGGTGTATGAAGCCACACTCAAGGGCTGGAAAGATACTGATGGCTCTCACTTAGTCCCTTTTTACAATTATCGGGGTGAACGTATGATTCATCAGGGCTGTGTAACATGGGGTACGGATGTTTTTGGAGTGCTCCGGCAACGAGGCTAGAAGCACTCCGGAAATGTCCGACTTCACTCGGACGTTTTTGGAGGGTCCTAGCCTCGCTTAATGAGTAACAAGAAGGTACAGTAGTTCTGTGCCCTGAGGATGTTACAATACATCCTGTTACAATTGTTACATCCAATACAATTGTTACAATACGATACAATTTTCCCTTTGGCCCCAATCCTAACCCTCTCCCCTGCCACTGTAACTAGCGTCGCGCCGGCTGCTTTATGGCAGTTGCAAAGCAGCCTCTTCTGACGCATGCTGCAGGCTTGCTGATGGGGAGGCCTAAGTAGCCTCCTGGGCTACTCTGGCCTCCTGGTGGCCCGGTGGAGCAGGTAAGCCCATGCAGGGGTTGGAGGGAGGTGGGCAGGGGGTTGAACAAGGAGGGTGGAGGAGGGTGGATCAGGCCCAGGAGGGGGATGGGAATGGCAACAGCGGCGCACACTGAATCCTGACTCTCTTCCTGGGCCTGATCCACCTTCTTGGGTCAACACAGAACTGCACCAGCGATTGAACTGGCACAGGTCTGAGTTGACCCATAGTAGCTGCTGGGGCTTACCCTGGGGCAAGGAGACAAACCTTACCCTGAGACCTCCAGCAGCCGAAAATCCTCTGTGGGATACAGCAGTAGCCAAGCCAGTGCAGCTGCATCACCCCATGGGAATTTAAGTAGGATTGGGCTGTTTGTGTTTTCTGTAGTATGCATCTTTAAATCTGTACTCAGCAGGGAAGTGGAATCCATTTCCACACTAATACCATGACCTTGTGGCTTGAATAGACTGTCTCTTGTTCTGTTCAGCAGCCATTTCGTGTATCTCTGTTTCATCTGGGTTTGTTTAATTGTTTTAAATACCTGTTTTAATTGTATTGTATTGTATTGTATTGTATTGTATTGTATTGTATTGTATTATGTATTTTAACATGTTTTAATTGTAAGCCGCCTTGATTGCCCTTATTGGGAGAAAGGCGGGATAAAAATTCTTTAAATAATACATAATCTCTAACTCTGCTTTGGAGTGTCACTGCATCTCTGTGCTGTTTCTGCAATTTAGAAATGCAATTTCTACAGCATTTTTGAAACTAAAGTTTCCTCAGTTAAAAGTCTCTTTTGAATATACATACTGTGCAATCCACATGCAAACTTGCCTCTTAATGCATCCTTAAGGCCCTCCTTGAAGTTCTGAAAGCCTTTTTAATTCTGCTGCAAATGAAGAAACAGATTCACCTTCATATTGGTGCCTCTTGTGAAATCGGAACCTTTCTGCTACAATCAGGGGTTTTGGCGATGTTGCTGAACAACCTGCACTAATTCTTTAAAATATTTCCTTGCAGGCTTCTCTGGAGCGATCAAATTGTGTACACATCTATATGTTTTTCCTCCCATAATGCAATGCTCAACAATGCTGCTATGTGTTTTTCTGGGGGAATCTCATTGATCTCAAGATACTGCGCCAGCCTTTCTACATAAATAGGCTAGTCTTCCACAGCACTGTCAAAGACCTCTGTTTGTCCAACATAGCCAGCCATTTCACAGAGGTTCAAAGTACTTGTACTTAGTTCTGTACTGATCCCATCTTCATTGCAAATTGTAAGATATTTGCTGTAAATCTTACCAACAACCCAAAGGATGGACGGACAAACACACAGACAGACAGACAGCTGAGTTCATAACTTGGTATTCTGTTGAGTAAGAAACACAGTACGTAACAGCAGCAGATTCAACACACATACATAACTAGGCTTACCATCCGTCCTGGAATACCCGGGACCGCTGCGGTCCCGGGGTTTCCGGGCCCGGATGAAGCCTCTGCTGCTAGCTTCGTAAAATGTAAAACTTACCATTTTGGGGGGCGCCGGCATCTTGAATCTCGCAAAATCTCACGAGATCCAAGATGGCGGCATCCGAAAAAAGTAAGTTTTACATTTTACTAAGCGGCAGTGGCAGCAGTGTCGGGGGACCCGGGAGTCCTGGCCGGCCTGGATGTGGCCAGCTAGGCTCCAGAAGAAAGAGTGGCGGCGGTGGTGGAATGGCGGCGGCGGCAGCAGCACCAGCTGCATTGGTGCCAGGGGGCAGCTGGCACCAGGTGCCAGGGGGCAGCATTGGAGTCCTGGCCAGCCTGGATGCGGCCAGCCAGGCTCCAGAAGAAAGGCGGCAGCACCCGTGGCGGCAGGGGCAAAAGAATGGTGGCGGGGGGGAAGGTGGCAGTAGCAGCAGCAGAGGAGCGGCAGGGACAGCAAGGTAAGTGGCAGTGGCAGCAAAAAAGGCCATTTTCATGGCCATAAATAAATAATTAAATAAAAAACTTCAGGCGGCAAATGGGCGCTTTGCACCCAAAACAAAAAGGGGGAAATTAATTAATTAATAATTATTCGGGGGGGCGGGGGGGTCCGGGAAAATATGGTAAGCCTATACATAACCAACTGCTAAATGAAACCTAACTGAAGGTTCACTTAGATGCATTCAATGTGCATAACAACAGCAGCAAAAGGTCTGAAGGTCAGCATGGGGGTGTTACAGTGTGGTATTTCTGAAGGTGGTTTGCCACAGAGACATACAGAATGTGTAGTACAGATATTGGAGTCCCAGGATTGGCCAGCAGTTCTGTTTGTTGACCAAACATCCTGCTCCATAATACAAAACCCAGCTGGCCTGGCAGTGTTGACCTGGAAGTGGAGTTGGAGAATTGCACCCTCGGTGGCAGAGAGGAGTCGCTGTTGCGTGGTGCGGTGAGAGAACAGACTGGAATGCTGAGAATGTCAGTGACAGAGCGATGACAACTGGAAAAATGTTTCCCTGTTCAGCATGATCTGTGGCATCCTGCAGAGAGCTCGAGGCTTGTGTTCAGCAGCTAGTGAAGATGACTACACCATGGAGGAAACCAGCTGGAATTGTAGGGTTCTATACAGAACAATATTGTAAAGATCCTTATCGGATCTAGATAAGCCTGCCTATGTAAACCGCCTTGAATAACATCTGAAGAGCAATCTGAGGATAAGAAAGGCGGTATATGAATACAGAAATAAATAAATAAAATATGCTTAGGCTGAATATTCAGGCCTGGCCTTTATGGTTTCCATGACAACCACAAGCCTACCTAAATAGTGACTGCCCCCTCACTTGTTGCAGGACACACCCTGGACTCACCAGTCTGTTATTTTTACCTGTTTGTTTATTCATGTAATGCCTGTACCATCAAAGTGCTTGGTGCAGTAATGAGTAACAAGAAGGTACAGTAGTTCTGTGCCCTGAGGATGTTACAATACAGGGAGCGCACCAGAGGGAGGGGAGGAAGAGAGCGGTAAAGGTGAACAGGAAAGAAGAATATCTGTCCAGTTTAGTGACATGTTTCAGCGGATGAGGAGTAAGAGGTTGTGCCCAATGCTGTATGGAAAAGGTGGGTTTTGAGAAGGGATTTGAAGGAAGAGAGAGGCAGCATCATGAAGCAGTTCCAGGAGAGAGTTCCAGGCCTTGAAGCTATTGAAATGCTTATAGGTGGGATGAAGAGAACGCTCGTCTTGTCCTGTCCAGCCAATAATCACTTTCTTAGGGCAGAGCTCTGCTCTGCCTTCTGTGTGTCAGTTGAAACAGGGCTGTAGGTGGCACTACCCAAATTTAGGCTTGGAGAGCATGTTCTGTAGCCAAGGAAGGATGCCTTGTCAGTTGCTGGAACAAGGTGGGGAGTCCTGAAAAAGCTGGAGCTGCAGGTCTAAACTACATGTTATATTAAAAGTAGTCTGGCCCTGTGTGTCTTTGTTGTTCGAAATCAGCTGTAGGGGGACCTAGTCTGAATTGCTATCACAGCAGGGATGGAGGGATTCTTTAATCCTTTCTCTCTGCTGTGATCCTGACCTAAATTGCCCCCCCTCGCTGTTATTTCCCCTGGGAGGGAAGCTCCCACCAGCCTAAGCCTGTACAGCTCCAGGTAGCTCACTGGCTAGGTCCAAAACTCAAGCCATGCTGTTCCAGGTTCAAGCCCCAGAGTCCCTAATTCAGTACTGTGTTCCTGGTCCATCTCCAGAAAGTTGTGGCTATTGGAATCCTGAATGCTGTGGTGGCTTTTTCCACTGATTTTGGCAGCTTCCCAAGGAACGGTCTTGAAGGCACATTGATGCAGCAATCCTGCTGTAACCCACCCCTCACTGCAGCAAACCCAAAGGGCCCTGGCAGCATGCACTCCCACTAATCTAGGTAAACCTACATCAACTAAGAGGGCCCCCCCTCCCTAAGCCCCTGAGGCTACATACTGAACTGGGTATACTCTCTGCTTAAAAAAAAAATCCCAAACGATTAAAATGTAATGCTAGGGGCTCTAAATTTGTGTGCCTTGGAAAGTTGAATTCTTAAACTAGTATAAGGGCCCAATCCTATCCAACTCTCCTGTACTGATGCATCCATTCCAATGGGGCGTGCGCTGCATCCTGCGGTGGGGGTGGCAGTCACGGAGGCCTCCTCAAGATAAGAGAACCTTACCTCGGGACTGCATTGCAGCTGCATCGATACTGGAAAGTTGAATTCTGTAACTAGTATACTAAGTCTTGCAACGCAAGTACATTTTCTTGTCATTTTTTATTCTATGTAATTTGTTCTGTTTCTGCTATCACACAGGATGGTGGATGACGTGCTATGCTGAGAAGTGGAAATTTGCTCCTTAGCAATTAGGAAATTAGGATCACTGGAAATCCTATTCAGCATCACCACCCTCAAGTATCACCCAGAATTCATCTGATATTGTCCATACACTCCCAAGAATACTCTTGCAGACTTATTTATTTAATTTATTTAAAGAATTTCTACCCCGCCTTTCTCCCAACAAGGGCAATCAAGGCGGCTTACAGATAAAAGCATGTTAAAATACATAATACACATTAAAAATAATTAAAAACAAGTAATTAAAACAATTAAAACAAACAGCCCCAGTGGGTCACCTATATTTACATTTGTTAAAAAGCCAGCCCACCATGTCAGTCATCGAATGCCAACCTAAATAAAAATGCCTTAAGGCCCCGCCAAAAGGTCTCTAAGGAGGGAGCCGTTCTTAATTCCAGGGGGAGGGAATTCCATAATTGGGGCGCCACTGCCGAGAAGGCCCTATTCCACGCGGCCATCCCCCTCACCTCCGTCAATGGCGGCACGATTAACAGGGCCCCCCCTGATGACCTCAGAGTACGGGTCGGATTATAAGGAAGGAGGCGGTCCCTCAAATACCCTAGACTCGAGCTGTTCAGGGTTTTAAAAGTCAAAACTAGCACTTTGAATTGTGCCCGGAAACGAACCGGCAGCCAGTGTAGCCGCCGAAGCAACGGTCCGACTGAGTCGAACCGACAAGCCCCGAAAACCACCCGGGCAGCCGCATTCTGCACTAGTTGCAGTTTCCTAACAGTCTTCAAAGGCAGCCTCACGTAGAGCGCATTGCAGTAATCTAGTCTAGATGTCACTAGGGCATGGGTCACTGTGGCCAGGTCTGCACGATCCAAGTACGGTCGCAGCTGGCGCACCAGCCGATGCTGCGCAAAAGCCCCCCTGGCCACAGCCGCCATCTGGGAATCCAGGAGCAGCTGCGCATCCAGGAGAACCCCCAAGCTGCGGACCTGCTCCTTCAGAGGGAGTACAACCCCATTCAGAGCAGGACGATGGTCCAATACCTGAATTGTAGACTTCTGGACCAGAAGAACCTCTGTCTTATCAGGATTTAATTTCAGCTTGTTTGACCCCATCCAGCTCCCAACTGCCTCCAGACAACGATTCAGGACATTGACCGCCCCCTTGGAGTCGGGTGGAAAGGAGAGAAAGAGCTGGGTGTCATCAGCATACTGATGACTCCCTACCCCAAACCCCCGGATGGCCTCTCCCAGCGGCTTCATATAGATATTAAACAGGATGGGGGATAGAATTGACCCTTGTGGCACCCCCACACCTCAAGGGCAAGGGTGCCGAACAAGCATCCCCCAGCACCACCTTCTGGGATTTATCAGCCAGGAAGGAGCGGAACCACCCCAAGATGGTGCCTCCAAGCCCCAACCCAGCCAACCGACCCAGAAGGACACCATGGTCAATGGTGTCAAAGGTCGCCGAGTGGTCCAGCAGGACCAACAGGGACGCACTCCCCCTGTCCATCCCCGGCGCAGGTCATCCACCAAGGCGATCAAGGCCATCTCTGTCCCGAACCCTGGCCTGAAGCCAGACTGGAATGGATCCAGATAATCAGCTTCCTCCAAGACTCTCTGGAGCTGAGACGCCACTACCCGCTCGATCACCTTGCCCAGAAACGGGATATTTGAGACTGGACAAAAGTTCTTCAAAATAGTGGGGTCCAAGGAGGGTTTCTTCAGGAGGAGGCGCACCACCGCCTGCTTCAAAGACAGCGGCACCACCCCCTTCCTTAGAGATTAATTTACCACCCTCCCCGTCCACTCGGCCAGCTCCGCCCGGCCAGCTCTAATCAGCCATGCCGGACAAGGGTCAAGTGGGCAAGCAGACGGTCTCACACTCCAAAGAATCCTGTCCACATTCTCAGGTTCTACAAGCTGAAAAGAATCCCAGGAAGAACAGACAGGTGCCATAGGGACATAATTAGATACTCCTAATGCGGCGTCCAAGTCATGCCGAATCCGATCGACTTTGTCCACGAAGTGTTTTACAAACTCATCACAGCGAACCACCGTGTGTTCCGCCCCATCTACTGGGGGGGGGGCAGATGGAGCAGGCCCGTACGGAAAAGCTCAGCTGGATGGTTCTCCGCAGATGTGATGCCGGCAGAAAAGAAAGCCCTCTTAGCTGCCGCCACCGCCACGGAATAGGCTCTGAAGTGAGCTCTAGCCCGTGCCCGGTCAGAGTCAGCACAAATTTTCCGCCACCGCCACTTATGGGCTAGATCAGTGATGGCGAACCATTTGGGCTTGGTGTGTCAACATTTTTGAAAATGCCTAACTTGACTCTGCTAGTGTGTCACAATCCCCCCCCCAAAAAAAACTTTTAATAGTACTTTGACTATTGCTAATTTTAATAGTAATTTTGAATTGAACTGAACTGAAAACAACTATAGAACACATTGCATTTTATTTAACATCAATTAGTGACTTTTTTGTTGCTGAGTTTTACTAGTTAATGAAAGAAGTCTGCCAAAAATCTTTGCCCTAAATGTTCAAGACAAGTCTGTAAAACTTTTGTGAAAATGTAAGGTGTGTCGGGGGCCCTGGGGGAAAACACTGGCGTGTCACCCAAAATGACCTCGTGTGTCACCAGTGACACACGTGTCATAGGTTCGCCATCAGGGGGCTAGATACTTATGGGGGGGGGGAACTGAGATTCTGAGGATGCTAAATTTTGCATCCAGCACCAATTTACTGTATGTGGGGAATCACTGAATAATATAGCACAGGTGAAAACTATAGACTGTGTTTCACTTTTGCTTGCATTGTCCAAGGGCAACATTGCCTCAAGTAACTTACAGCTGCTATTGCACTTCAGCAGCATTTTGTTCCATTTTATTTTTAGCTCGCTGCTGACTCCTCTCCTTCCCCCGCATCTGAGGCCTCCAGGCCAACAAAAATCCAAAAACAATAGAAGTTCCCAGTTGAGGGCTAAACCCACAACCTGACAGCCAGAAAGGAGAAGTGCCTTTGAGAGCCCAAACATCAGTTCCTTGATCCAGGCGCGCATGCACGCGCACGCGCACGCGCACACACACACACACACACACACACACACACACACACACAGAGGAAAGCTCTTTTGCTCATTCTGCTGAGCTCTACATTGCAACCCAAAAGACGTTTCAAGGAGTCCAGAGTCCGGGGACATTTACATAAAGACACTGAAATCCTTTTGTGGATGTTCTTTCTGCAAACATGTACCTCCAACCAGCGAATGTCATTCGAATCCAAACACTTAAGCGCCATGGCCTTAACAGGAAGCTCTTTTGTATATTCATGCTGCTGTCACAGTCCTTCGCCTCCCAGGGGGACTGAAAGATCCGTTGTTTGGAGACAATTCGCTTTTTGTGTCCTGGACAGCCAGTTGGCCTCGTCCCTTCCATTGTTTGCTTTTTTAAAAAAATGCACAGCAAGGGGGGGGAGGGAGGAATAAAAGGGATTTCAATTTCAAAGCACAAAACCGATAAGGAATTAATTGTAATGAGCTAAAATGTTAGAATTTAAAATAAAATATGACTTGAAATTTTATTGGTTAATCATTATTACAAAGTTTTGTGCACACAAGTCAATTGGCAACCTCTCCAAATACAAATTTCTTTGTCGCTTGAAATATCTGTGCAACAAGAAGAATCTCTGCTTAGGCCAAATGTTTTCAAGGAAGACACGTTATGTTCCGATTCAATAAGATCTGCATAACTGTAACGGTGCATTCCGGGGGGGGGGGAGGGGGAGATAAGTCCACCCTACTACACTTCCTGTTACAATGGATGGTGGCCTCTCATTCACCAGGGGGTGCTGTAGTAAAGAGCTCGCCATTTTCTAAAGGTTCCCTCAAAACTCAGATCACAGAGCCTGCGTAATAACAACAACACTTATGATTGTATGGCAAAAGAGCTATGAACTTGTGGATGGGGGGGAGAATGTGAATGGAGGTTGGGCCATACCCACTGGCCCAACTCCACCAACCATGGTTTCACCCCAAGCTGTGAACAGAGTGTACATGAAAACAAGTTCTACACACAGGTTTGGGTGAATGTGTGGATAAGCCATAGGGCCAGCAGGAATGATCCTAGGCTTCTTTTTCCAGTTTCAGTGAATGCGTGCATAGGGGACAGACATAGTGAGTACAAGCTTCTTTCCCCTATCCAGACACTGAGATTACAGAGGCGTTGCTAGGGGTGGGGCCAGTGGCTACGTGCGGATAGGGGGTGAATGAGCCGTGGATTCGGCAGAAATTCGGCAGCGGCACAAAAGCTTTCTTCGAGAAACGTAAGTGCCTGGGGGGGGGGTTGCGCGGAGTTCCATGACCCCCCCGGTACCCCTCAGGCACTTACTTTTAGCAGCACCCCTGCGACCCCCCAGGCACTTACCTTTAGCGAATAAAGCTTCGCTTGTGCCGCCGAATCGCCATCAAATCTGCGGCTCGTGCACCCCCCGATGAGCAGCTTCCTTGCAGGCCACTCCAGCGAGACTAGGTGCTAGAGAGGTGGAGGCTCTGCAACCTTGCAAGAGCCTTTCTAGCACCTAGTCTTGCTGGAGGAGCCTGCAAGTAGGCTGCTCACCGCACTCCTTGCAGAAGAAGAAATGAAGCTTCTGACGCTAAACGTAAACGCCTGGAGTGGTTGCGCAACCCCCTCCCCGGCACTTACTTTTAGCGGCGGAAGCTTCAGGCAGCCTCCTTGAAGGCCTTTTCCATTGAAAAAATGCCAGGAAGGGGCATTTTTTGTGTGTGGAAAAGTCGCCAGTGGAGCAGGATTAGTGATGTCATGGGGGAAGTCACGTGGCTTGACACCCCCCTTCCCACCCACCCCAGCTACGCCTCTGGATCCACATGGTCTCCAAATAGGGATACTGTGTAAATTTATAGTGAGATTAACCACCCAATTCCTGACGAGGCACATGTGTTCCGCCAGCATCCGCTGTCACAAAGGCACCATAAAATGCTTTGCGACAGCGCAAGGCCTATGTGCGCTGGCAGGAAGGCTGGAGCCTTCCCACTGGTGCCGAAGCCTGCTGGATCAGGTAAGTCCAGTGCAGGGGTGGGGGTTGAATGGTGGTGGGCAGAATGGGGAGGCGAGGGGTGGGTGGATTAGGCCCTGGAGGGGGCGGAGGGGCGGAATCAGCAGCGCTGGTGCACTCCATATCAAAACATCTTTCCCGGGCATGGTACACCTGCTTAGATCAACGCTGGCCCAGGTCCGAGTTGACCTGTTGTGGCTGCTGGAACTTACCTAGGGCCAGGGCAATAATGTCCTCTTACCCCGAGACCTCCAGCAGCCAACAGTCCCTCATGGGATGCAGCATAGCCCTTGCCAGCGACATGCAAGGATTTATGTTGGATTGGGCTGTAAAGCTACTATTACGTTTGTCCGGATGCCCTGAGAGCGCCCGTACTTACCTGGTCGGCTCGGGAGGAGGAGGCGCATGGTGCAGAGACGGGTGGGCGCCGGAGAGCACCCGGTACCCCGACTGACTCCGGGGGCTCCGGCAGCAGCCCCACGACGAGCCCTGTGCTTCAGGCCGCACCCGGCGGCGCTGCGGGCATCACTGGGCCCCAGGCGGGCTGCCCAGCGAGTCGCCCAGACGCTCTGGCAGATGGGAGGCCCGTCACCACGACAACTGGACGTGCGCGGCCACGGAACGGCCGGCACAACCCCAACATTTCCTCAGGCGACCGGGGGGGGGCGGGGGCAGAACTTCCTGGGAGGAGGCGGGACTTCCCTAAGAAAGGCTATATAAAGAAGCCGCCAGCCAGTGATGAGCTAGTTGGCTGCGAGGCAAGGGAAGCCATGTTTCCCCTCCTGCCTAAGACCAGCCGGCCAGCCGAGGCGGCTTGCGAGGTGGCTCAACCCCCGCCCTCCAGCTAACCTGAGGCCTATGCTGACTCTGCTGGCCTGCACCCAGGCAGGCCCAAGTGCCCAGCATTCTTCCAGGAGAGGTCCGTCGGACTGGAGCCACAGGCACCCCCTGAGGGCTTCACAGACGGCGACCTTCCCCTCAGAACCCCCCTTCCCGACTCCCCCAAGGGACCCCACTTACAACGTTACAGCATTGGTAATGGTGGCCATTGCCAAGGCAGTACTGTTGACCTACAACACTTTGCCAGTGATTAGCTCAAGATGCCTTGTGTTAGCAACATGCTGTAAGCAGCCAAAGCAGAGGTAGGCTAGGTGCTTGCAGTATTGGGGGCTGGTCCTGTCAGGCAGCTTCAGGAGCCATTGGCCAGATATGCAAGGTATAGTTGACATTTTTAAAAAGTGGTATGCGAGCAGAACCCTCGCTCTATCTCAGGAGGCTGAGCCCAGAATGGGTTGTGGATGCAGAGCACAGCCAAACTGTTTTTAGGGGGTCTAGGAATGGACTCAAGCCCAAAAGCTGTCTGTGCATCTTAGCAGGGGGGAACTGGCCTTGCCCTTGGTTTTGAGCAACTAGCCATGGATCAAGGCATCGTGCAGCCCTCAGCATGTTACTCAGAAGATCCATTGAAATGGATAGGAGTGGATCATTCCACTTACAAAGGGGATATAAGAACCTGGTACTGTTATTTTTGATGGCATCATGGCTATGGCCATGCTGGCATCAACCATCTGGTACAAGCAACACCACCATAAATTTTTTTCCAAGATTAGGAGAGGCAATCAAGACCAACGCACTGTTTTGCTTGCTTGGTTGCAGCTGCCTTTTGCTTGGTTACGCCTGACTGTGCGCATGCAGCCACCACAACAGACACTATCCTGTTTATGGTCATTAGCCATCTGCCAGCCTGGCAAGTTGCATAGGAACAGTGGCAACTGTAAATCCAAGTCTGCTTGTGAGAAGGCAGCAAATAAACGTGGTTCAGCAGCCAGAGGGGCATGTTCAGCTGCAAGCCACACAACGCCTAAAGTTACCGGTATATAGGACGTCTAATGCTAATGAACGGATGGCATGGAGCTCTCTGCACTTCTCAAGATTCTAGGTGTTGCAGTTGCTACAAAATATTGTTCATATCTGTTCCATGTGTTCATATCTGTCCTCTGCTACAAACCTTATTTTGGAGTCATGAGCTCTTGGATTTAGCCTACTGTCTCCTACGAATGATGCTGTTGAGAAACATATGAAGCTGCCTTATATTGAGTTAAGCCATTGGTCCTTTAAGCTCAGTATCTAACTAGCAACAGCTCTTCAGGTTTTCAGGATTGAGTCTTTCCCAGCCCTGCTTTCTCAGTGGGACTTACTGCTAACTACCATAGGTACAGAACTCCATGACTGCTGAGTGTGAATGACTTGGCCTCTCCAGGAATGACCATGGAAAATGATGAATTGTCTTAGAAAACATCTTGAGAGAGAAAGGTACTGACAGTGAATGTACAAACAATTGTACGAGCCTAATAGAATCAATAGCCTTTAAAAACCAATTCCATGTATCATATAAATCATCACAACTTTGAGTTAGTCAAGGGAGGATCCAGATGCATAGTTTAGAAATGTGGATTTCCACTAATTTAAAGCACTACTACATAAGATGCTGGATTGTGAGCAGCTCAAAGCAACAGCATATGGTGGCATTTCCTAGATAATTAAAAAAAAAACTACAGTAATTTGATATTCCTGCAGTTGGAGACAAGAACTTCAAAATGCTTTCCATAAAATGAGCTTTTACTGGTAAGTCCGAAATCACTGAGTTAAGAGCCATTCAGCTGAATTCATTGATTTTTTTTCCTCCTCTCTCCTTGCCTTCCCTTTAATGGCTTCCATTTACTGTTTACTGAAAGAAGCAGACAGTATAGCAAAGACATTATCAGATAGAGGAAAACCTAAGGCGTGGGTTCTCAGGGGTGGGAGGAAAAAAACACAGCATACATTTCCAGGAAGCATCTTATAATAATGTCTTCTCCAGAAGTATCCACTGCTCAATGCCACCCCAGACAATTCTAACTCTGTCAGCTTCTCCACTCTGCTAGTCCAAGCAAGGAGGATGAGGAAGAAAAGCCACAGCTGCACAGACATGTGGTATCTGGTGGAACAAAGTGCCCAAAGTTTGGAGTGGGCTGATTCCTGGAACATATGAAGTGGTAATAATTAGTGAAGAGCAAACTCCCCTCGGCTCGATTTGGAATTAAGCTTGGCAAACCAAGTTGTTGTCCCCTTTTTTTCCTAGCACAATTCTGAAATTCACACCATGTCATATCCCAATGACATGGTGAGGTCCAAAATAAGCTCTGGAACATGTAGTTTCCCAGTTGCCTGATCTCCATATTATGGACTCGGGTGCCCTGCAAAACTACATTTCCCAGGGGTTACAGCAGCATTTGGGGCACCAGACATGATGGGATGGAAGCCTCACAGAGAGGTCTCCAGTGACACGTTCCTGCTATTGCTGCTCATTCTGATGCACGGGCTTTCCAGAGGAAGCTGGTGTTGGGCACTGTGGAAAACGGTGGAATGCTGGGCTAGATGACCTTTGATCTGATCAAGGAGAGCTCTTCAGAGGTCTGTCAATAATTACAATAATCTCAGTTTAGGCCAGCGGTTCTCAAATAGTGGGGCGCGCCCCCCAGGGGGGGCGCGAGGCCCCACAAAGGGGGGCTCGACCACCACAGTCGCCCTCCACACGCTCCGAGGCCGGCCCAGGAGCCGGCCTCGGAGCGTCCGGAACGGCCGGCGCTCCAGGGCCTTCTGAAGGCCCAAGCGTCAATCCGGGTATTTTTGATGTTTTCGCTCATGCGCAGAGACGAAAACGGGTCTGCGCATGAGCGAAAACATCAAAAATACCCGGATTGACGCTTGGGCCTTCAGAAGGCCCTGGAGCGCCGGCCGTTCCGGACGCTCCGAGGCCGGCTCCCGGGCCGGCCTCGGAGCGTGCGGAGGGCGACGCGAAGGGGGGGGCGCCACCCCCCAAAATCGGGTGACGGGGGGGGCGCGGGGAAATTTTTTTGAGAACCACTGGTTTAGGCCGACTGTTGTCACTCCCTCCCTCAACATCACCACAGAATACAGGAAAAGACATTTTTAGCTAAGTGGGCAATTCCACCCTCCATTCAAGCTGGAAGTTGATATCATTAGCTTCAAAAAGAGCAAGGTTAAGGGCTCTTTCTACTACTGCATCTCACTCAGTGATGCCACCCATCATTTCAAAACAACAACAAAGCCCTGATATGTTGCAATATTTTCTACAGAGGGAGTCTGCTCCCCAGTGAGGATGATGGTGTTAGTTAGGTGGCAAATAAATTTGCTACTTGTCGCAAAGTCTTCCAGCTGGTTTTGTTCACATCAGCGATCATAATTTATGAACAGTGAGGTGGGAAAAGACCTGAATCAGCTTAATGTGCTATAAGTAGGACATTGTCATGGCAACGAGATGCAGAAGGTTTGCTACTATTTATGTATGGGTTTTGTTTTTCTGCTGAACCTTAATAGAAATAGATTTGGAAACATCTTGTTAGGAACATTAATCCCCACCACCTCATCCTTCGGTGCATCTTTAAATATACACATATGTATGCATAGAAGCTTAAATAAGCTTGTGCAAGTTTGCAAACATTGCCACAAAGATAGCTAGCAAGTTGTAATTTAATCTAATTGCACAGAAACAAAAAAGGTCTTGATTCCAGATTTATGCCTCGATATTGGTGCAGATTTATCAGATGGATATCAATGTGTTGTTTTTTAATGCTATGATCACTTTCCCATTCTTTGTAGCCCTTCGCTGTATAGTACACACAAGTAGGGAACCCAAAGAGGTGGGCTCCATGGTTTTCTGAAGGAGAATCGTTCACACTGTACATAACACTGAGTGATCAGGACGTTTGAAATGACAAAATGATAGAACTATTAAAACTGTATGGGATCTGATCCAGGCAACTGGTTTATAGCAAATGCTATCCCAAGGGTATCCCTCTGCCTGCTAAGGCAGAATTTGGTTTGTCTGGGTGGCTGGCTAGCTTGGTGGGAACTACAGGCAGTGCCATAGAGAGGGAGAGGGGCAAGTAGCTCCTTGAGTAGCTCTCTCTCTCTCTCTCTCTCTCTCTCTCTCTCTCTCACACACACACACACACACACACACACACACACACACACATCACTGGAGGGTCCTTTGAACAAAAGGCACTTCTTACATATTCAGAATGCTTTTCTTTATTATCATCAATATATCTACTTAGCTATAAAGAGTAGACTGTATTTCTATCTAATCTATCTGTGAGGTTCACCTGAATATATATAAAAACCACAGGCCAGGAGCCACTCCACAATACACACCTATTTCCCTCCTCCCAATTCTCCCCTTTCCTCCTATGGCACACGGTGTGCCATGCACCAATTATTCCTTGCCCAATTTCCCCCTCCACTTCCTGCATGTGGGTGGGATCCCTCCCCCTTCACATGATTTCCCCCCATCTCCCCCCCCACATCATTCACTGCTTTACCTGCTGGTAGTAGGAATAGTGGCAGTTGCCACTGTTTCTCCCCTCCTTGCCTTTGAAAAGGGATAAAGGATAGGGAGTTTGAGGAGGTGGTGGTAGCCCTCCTAACACTCCTCCCCCTTCCTTCCATGCATGCCCCCTGTCTTTTCAAAGACAGCAGGGAGCTGGACAAGAAAGAAGGAATATTGATGGTAGCAGTAGTGTTCAGTGGGTAGGGTAGGAAGGGAGGGTAGGGTGGTGGGTCAGCTGGCAGAGGTGGGTGTTTGCCACTTTGGCCAATCTATTGTCTGATTGCCACAATGGCCCCTTACTCTGAGGATGACGGTGTTAGCAGCCAAAATCCCTCTCCAGGGTGTAGTGTAGCCTGCGCCAGCACTGCTGCTACCGTATTTTTCGCTCCATAAGACGCACTCCCCCCCAAAATAGGGGGAAAAAGTGTGCGTCTTATGGAGCGAATATTAAAAAAGTAAAAAAATACTTACCAAGGCTTCGGGGAGGCCTGCGCGACCCTCTGCAGGCCTCCCCGATCTTCGTTTCGGCGCTAAATGGCCATTTTTGGCCATTTCCGGTTTTCGGAAAACCGGAAATGGCAATTTAGTGCCGAAACGAAGATCGGGGAGGCCTGCAGAGGGTCGCGCAGGCCTCCCCGAAGCCCCCAGAAGAGACCAGAAGCCCCGGTAAGTGAAAACCTTTTTTTCCCTATTTTTAGCTCCATAGGATGCATGCGTCCTATGGTGTGATGTGTCCTATGGAGCGAAAAATGCAGTACATTGCCACGCGGGAATTTAGTTAGGATTGGGCTGTACGAGTGGTAGTGTCTAGTTGCATATGTGGGGTGGAGGCTATCAGAATTTGCCAGGTCCCATTTCTGTCCTACAAAGCCCCGGGCCCTGCTGCCTTTTCTCTTCTTTATTTTGCTGTTTGTTGAATTTCCTTATCCAAGTGAGCAAGCAGTAAGAGGAGCAAGAAAGGGGAACAATTAACCTTCTCACTCTAGGCCAGGGGTTCTCAACCTTTGGAGGCCTGGGTACCCCCTATCACGGTCCAATTTTGAGAACTCCTGCTCTAGGCAATGGTGCAGATTGAACTCGGAAAGGGCAAGTGAATGGGCAGCAGTGGCTTCAGCAAACAGGAAATGAGCTCACTTAGGGAGCATACCTTGTCATGGCCTCTGGAATCTGGAGCCAGTGCTGGAGGGGGCAATGGAATGCAAAACCGTGTTTGCAGTTAGCATCTATAGATCTATAAAGGGCTTACCAGCTCAGCTGCAGATTGCTATGTGCTAGCACAATACGGAAAAACCCCTGAAGAGCAAAAAAAAAAAAAAAAAGGAGCATAATGCAAGCAAAACGTTTTTCTGATCAACATGTAATTAACCTGTAGAGAACACTGGCAGAGTATCGTTAGGGCAAATCGTTATTATATGAATGAGAACTGCTGTCTCACTAAAGAGACAAATTGGAAGACTCCCTGCTGAAGTCTCCCTGCATCGCTAGCTGTAAAATAGATTACTGTCCAGATACTGGCTTTAGGAATACAGGAACAGGTTGTCGTTCCTTCAAAACCAGTATGACAAAACTGTTTTACACCATTCTAGGCACCATATTGAAGCTTCGTAGACCTGAATTCCCAGAAGGACCTCAATGGACATTCTTAAGAAAGGTTTTTCAGTTGTTTGCCCGCAAAGTAGTATGGCAGTCATTATGTACACAGATATGACACCTGCGTCCAACATGTGTAATATTTGTACAGCTCCTGCATGTATTTTTCAGCCACCAATCAAGCGTGCAGAGGGCTTAATCCTTTCCATTCAATGAAAAGAGACAGAGAAAAATACAGTTCACTGACAGTACAAATATGACACATTACACGTGTACTGTATTTTGTATAATACCCGAGAACAAAAAATGTGCTCATATTTGGACATCTATTTCAAAAATCCCCAACCTTGTGCCTGCAGAAACTAGACCTATTTTGACCTACCGGTAGTTAAAACAGAATCACTCACCAAGATTATGGAAGTTTCTGGGTAATCACTAAACTCCAGTGGTATGAAATGTAAACAACAACAACAAAACAGCCAAATGGGGCCAAAAAAGCTGCAAAATGTTTCATAGAGCATCTGGATTCTTAGAAAGACATCGTTATGACTTGGTACTTCTTGTGGTGAACAGAAAAGGTCTTTCATTTTCATTGTTCAACAGCAAAATTTGGAAATGCACTTCATGGCTCACTGTGTGAAAGTGATAGATTGGAAATAGAGAGGTATAAAGAGCAAAACAGGTGCACGAGAGAAGGAGAGAAACATAAGGGTGATAGTTCAACATTGGATACTGCAACCCAGCCCTTCCAGCCCAACTCTAATCCAGGGCATGTTTACTCTGAGGTAAGCCCCACTGAGTCCAGCAGAACCTACTCACAGGAATATGTGGATACTGCAGCATTTTGTTGTGGGGTGGGAGTGAGTGGGGCCTCCTCTATATGCATAATAATCTCCTAATGACTGCAACATCAAGTGATGACCTCCATGTGTGAATGGGTCATCAAAGATGCAGCACCAAAGGGATCACTTGCTTTACTCCACATAATCTCAAATGCAAGGTGTCTTAAAGAGGACAGTTTACAGTGTACTGTTTACAGGGGTGGCCAATTTTTCAAAATGAATGCTCCTGGTCCTTTAATGGCTGTATAGGAGAGAGTATTTTAGCAGGTGCAGCTGCTTTAGCAGCACCATCAGCACTTGCAGCTGCCATGATTCTGTCTTCTACACAACTCTTAAGAATGCGGAGGCCCTAATGGTGGAAGGTTGGCCACCCTGCCCTAGTTTACACATTCAGCTGCTACTCACCAAGGCATGATTCAGACATGAATGCCCATTGCTTGTTTTCTCTATTTGATTACTGTACAATTGACTGGCTACCTTGAAAAGCATTGCATTTCAGGTGTTATAAGATAAGAACAGTGGTTCTCGAAGTGGAGGGGGAGATTAGGCAAGGGATAATTGGTGCATGGCACACTGCAAGGGCAACACTTATTTTTACCCAGCATCTGGCTCACTGGGTAACTAAGACTATCTCCCTGGCTTACCAGTTAATCAAGAAAGAGCCACCAGCTGCTCCGACAGTACACTCCACCAGAGCTGTTTCATCTTCTGCCATGAGCCTGCGAGGTGTTCTGCAGAGCAGCAACATGGCCTCCTACATCATTCAGTTTTATCAAACACTATGTCCTGGACATGAGATTGACAGCTGATGCCTCATTTAGGCACATTATTCTGCAGAACATCTTGCCCTGGCTGACCTGCACCCATCTCCAGGTGAGAGGAAAGCTAGCTAGTCTCCACTATGTCTGACTGCACAGAGACCATGAGGAAGTAAGACGGGTTGCTTACCTGCAAATATAGCTCTTTGGATGGTCATCAACCCACTTGACCTGACCATCCCCTCTGCATGCAGGTCTGGTTCCAACTATTGAACGTCTCTTCAAATGATACAATTTGAACTTAGGGGGTAATCCTCAAAGGAACAGAGGGATTTGGCATTCTTCCCACCCTGGGGGTACACTGAGTGCACGAGGTCTCTCCCGCTGGACAGCAGGGCAGCATTCTTGACAAAGCTCAGGAAACTTTCAAGGTTGACTCTGTGCATGTGCAAGAACTCTACTACATGTGTCTACACAGATCACCATTGGAAAAAAATAGTTAAACAACTTGTTGCGTATACTACTGCCCATGCAATCAGATGCTTCTTTAAACTGTCAGAAGAACTGTAGTCCACAAAAGCGACAGTAAAAGTCTTTAAAGTGCCACAAGACTTTTTTTTTTTTTGCTGCAACAGACTAACACAGCTAGAAACTGATCTCTGCATAAACCTGGAGTAAAAACTAAATACAGTAATCTTAAAATGAAAGGTTGCCATCTAGTGGTTAGATTAACAAAATCTACTTTGCACATTCACTTGTGTACCTTGCAGTCCAGTCATCTCAAAAAGGATATAGTGGAACTGGAAAAGGTGTAGAAGAGAGCAATCAAAATGATTAGTGGGCTGGGGCACCTCCCTTACAAGGAAAGGCTACAGCGTTTGGGGCTCTTCAGTGTAGAAAAAAGGTGCCCAAGGGAAGACATGATTAAGAAGTATAAAATTATGCATGGGATGGAGAGAGTGGATAAAGAGACATTCTTTTCTCTCTCGCACAACACTAGAATTAGGGGACATCCACTAAAATTGAGTGGTGGGAGAATTAGAATGGACAAAAGAAAATATTTCTTTACCCAGCATGTAATTCATCTGTGGAACTCCTTGCCACAGGATGTGGTGATGGCACCTGGCCTAGATGCCAGGTGCCATCAAGCCAAAGGGGATTAGACAGATTTACAGAGGAAAAGTCCATCACCGGTTACAAGCCATGATGGGGATAAGCAACCTCCTGGTTTAGGCTACCTCTTAACGCCAGTTGCAAGGGAGTGGCGGCAGGACACGGGTATCTTGTTGTCTTGTGTGCTCCCTGAGGCATCTGGTGGGGCCACTGTGTGATACAGGAAGCTGGACTAGATGGGCCCTTGACCTGATCCAGCAGGGCTCTCTTTCTTATGTTCTTACTCCAGACAGTTGCCCGATTTGTCACTATCTAGGGGCCAGCCATGGTTCCTGCCCCTCCACCAGCAAAAGGGTTAGCTGATTTGGCAACAATCCAAACCAGACACATGTTTAATTTCAGTTAGATGAATGGGGATGATGGGGTTAAGTCAAAGGCCTCAGATTCTGTCAATTCTCTTATCTGGACCTCTTCAGATTTGGGCTGTTTGTGCATATCTGGTTTTTTATGACTTCTTCTACTGCAGATACTCATTCTGTATAGACTACTGGGAAGTAAATGCTGGTTTATATTAGTATGATTTTAAATATCTTCACAATTTGGTTTTATTTCTGTAGCCTATATGGCTTCTTATGGCGCAATCCTATTCCCCTGAAATGCTGGCATATTGGCAGGTATGCTAGCAGAAAGACAGCCCCACTATTGCAGCAGCCCCTCCGCTGGCAGCAGCTGCGCAGCCACTGGTGCAACAGCCGGAAAGCTGCACTCCACTAGCAGCGCGGCACAAACTAGCCACCGGGAGAACCCCACAAGCAGAGAGGCGGGACCAGGGCAAGGATCGGAGCAGGATGAGGCGAAGCCATGGCAGCTGGATTCGGAACCCCTGTCCCAGGCTGTACACCCCCCCAGCAAGCTCGTCAGAGCTAGGCCAGCCAACAGAGCTGGCATAGCTCTGAGGAGCCCCATCAAGCGCCATGCAGTAGCCGACACTATTTCCCCTTCCATCCCCTCGCCTGGTCTCACCACCGAGACAGAGCATTAGTCGGATGCAGCGGCCAGCGCACCAGCAGCCCTGCATCCAATAAGCTGTCCCAGCAGGATTGAGCTATCCGTTGTCTGTAATTCCAAAGTCCTATATACATTTATGTGGGAGTAATCCCCACTGACCTAAGTGAAACTTACTTTCTGAGTAAACATTGAGAAGATTGTGGTGCATGTTTTTCAGCTTCTTTTTTCTTGTTTAACGGTATTATTGAACTGCTTTATTTCATTTCTGTTTTTAATAAGTTAGTGGTATTTGTTTTTTTTTTTTGGCTAAACCTGCCCTTTGTTCATTATATGTTTAATATCTAAAAGCACTGGCTATATGTTTTTAATATCTAAAAGCACTGGCTATTCAGTTTGTGTTTGCTAGATGAAAAATAATGGATGCTCATTATAATTATCTATTTTTACACAATGCTCCTGATGAGGAGCTTAGGGCTTGAAATAACTGAGAATTATTACTGACTTGACAAAACTAGTCTACACTCACTAAATATTTGTGTCTTTTGCTCTGAGGTGCTGCTCTTTCAGTGCATTTTGTACCAATAAAACCCTAAAAACTAAATTGCGGTGTATATGTGCACACATGCAGTGTTGTCTGAAAAGGTGCAGTGTTGTCTGAAAAGGCCTCCAAATGTCTTATTACCAATTACAAGAGAACAGAAGAATAGAGCTGTGAAATACCTGAAGGTCACTGAATCCTATTTGCATTTGAGATATGATCTCCACGTTATGGTCTGCTCCAATTAGGGGTCAAGGCAACCTCATGGTCAGCACAAAACACATTGTTCCAGCAAGTTTTTGGAGGCTGCAGTGTTATTTGCTGCTGAAGTTTTATTATAGCTGAAGTCTATTACTATTGGGGAATTCCCATTCTCTTCTGCAATTCTTTGGATTAAAACTGTACAATGTAAGGTCATCCGGCTTCTCCAGAGAGCCACACAGGGCCTAACTAAATGTTACACTCTAATTTGCACAATGAAACCCCCACAGCCACTTCAGGAGAGGGCGATTACCATATAAGAGATCCTCTGTGCATACAGCAGAATCCAGAATTAGATGATAATGAAGTGGCAGCAGAGTGTTGAAGATAGAGTGGGTTGTACTTCAGACTGTAGGTAGGAGATACCATTTTTGAAGGTTCCCCTCTGTGAAATATGCACCATCTGCAACTTGACAATTAGCACAACCAGAAACAATTTGGGTTCACACCTCTCTCTGTAATATGCTGGGCTTTTTGTAGGCGGAAGCATTTTAAAATGATATCACTGATCTGCAGTGTGAAGCGGAATGCAAGAAAAGGCCATCTAGTCCAAAATCTGGTTTTCCACAGTGGCCCACCAGTTGACTCTGGACAATCCACAAGCATAACCCTCCCCTGCAACAGGTATTCAGAGGCATACTATCTAGCCATCATGAGCAGTTGCCAGTGATAGAGTGGACTGTGGAGGACATCTATTACTTTACCATTCTACCACCTCTTTCTGCTCCATTTGTAGACCAGGAATTAGCGGCAAAGTGATGGGGATAAAGGGGTGCTTAACTATTTCCCTGACTGCTGCTTTCCCATTTCCAATACCTTGACTTTCACCCACTTGACTTTCATCGCTTTGCTCTTTCAGTCGTTTTCAAAGATAACCACACTTCAAATTTCATCCACATGCTTTCCTCTTTATCTGATTTCATCCAACCTTCCACGCTGTTCATCAATGTTCTTAGGATTATTTTTATTTTATTTGTGCTTGTTTAGGTTTCGTGTTATGTAGGTAGTTATGTTTTTCACCAGCTGTCATGGGTTTGGGAGCAGACACCGGCCAAAGTAAAATTGCAAGCTAAATAAGGGTATTTATTTATTTTTCACATTTTTATACCGCCCTTCCTCCAAAAAGCTCAGAGTGGTGTACATATTTCCTCCCCTCCTTTTGTCCTCACAACAAACCTGTGAGGTAGGTGGGGCTGAGAGATAGTGACTGGCCCAAGGTCACCCAGGAAGCTTCATGGTTGAGCGGGGATTTGAACCTGGATCTTCCAGGTCTAAGTCCGACTCCCAAACCACTACACCATCCTGGCTCCTGGTATGTTTTGACATTCAACCATTTTTTACTTTAATCCATGCTCTGGTCCCTAGCAAGACGAAAGTGCAAGGTATTCCTGTAAATGCATTTTCTACAAAGGCAGGAAGAGAGAGTAGTTCGACAGGGAGCAGGGTGGGTGGGTGTTGATTTGGAGCAGAGAAGCAATGAATGGAGGATAACCTCTTCTCTGCTCTAGATCATCCTACCCAAACACTCTTTCCCTTTCCAGCTCTTCTTTTAAAGCCAGGATGATGGTTTGTTGTTGTTTACACTTTTGCATGTATCATTTCATTAGTCTCTCCAGTTCAGGAGCAGAGTCTCACCTTTCTGTCAGACTTCTTTCCACTATTGCCACATATTCATTTGAAATGGAAATATATACAGTATGTTTCAACTTATGGGGAAAATGAATATGGGAGAAAGATTGAAGGAGCCTCTGCTAAAATAATGATTAATGGATATGAATCTGAGAAATTTAAATTACAAAGAGGGACTAGACAAGGAGACCCACTATCACCTCTAATATTTGCTATTGCTATTGAACCATTACCTTCTTGTATAAGAACTAATGATAATATTGAGGGAGTAACAGCTAAGGATAGGCAATATAAAATTTGTAAGCAGATGATATGCTTTTATTTGTGAAGGATCCATTAAAAAGTATAAAATATTCAAAGCTATTAGAAAAATTTAAATGTTAGATGGGATTAAAAATTATCAAAAATCTAAAATTATGTATAAATATCCCAAATTTGGAACAAAAGGAGATTACAATTGCTTCAAATTTAAGTATGTGCTATTCTAGTTTTAAATATTTGGGAATTTGGATAACAAAGGGTATACACCAATTGACATATAGGAACTATATGTATTTGTATAAAGAGATAAGAGGAAAACTTAAGAAATGGGATAAACTAAAATTATCATTATTAGGGAGGGTAGCACTGATTAAAGCTCATATATTGCCAAAAATTTTGTTTCAAAACTTACCAGTGCAACCAGATGTGAAGAAGTTAAAAGTATGGCAAAAAAGATTGGAAAAACGTATTGCAGGTAATCAGAAAAATTTAAGATTTATAAATAGTGTGAAATACAGTATAAAGGGGCTATAGAAGGAGGATTAGCAATATCGCACTTAAAATACTATGAGGCCTTTCAAATTTCACAAGTTGTACAACTTATTAATGAAAATGAGGATCTTGATTGGGTACATATGGAAAGTATAGAAGGAAGTGATAAGATTAGGCTATATTTATATACACATAAAGTAATGATGAATAAGGTACAAATTAAAAATCCATTTATTAAAGAAACACTACGGATATGGCGTAAATATGTGAAAAATCTAGCACCTCCAATATCTCCATTATGCCCTTTGTTGGAACATCCTAAATTTAAATTTTATGAAAAATTTGCACAATTTAAAGGATGGAAAGAAGTAGGTATTTATAGAATTAGAATGAGACAGTTAGAAGAAATAACCAGTCAAATCAAATATAATTGTCTACAATTGGTTCAAGTAAGAGATTTTGTAAATAAAATATATGCTAGGTCAGGGCCACTTAGATTATTGTCAGTGTTTGAAAATTGTTTAGGAGAAGCTGGAGATAAGAAAAAAGGACTAATTGCAACTGTATATAAGAGTATTATAAATGTAGATTATACTAGTTTTCTAGGAACAAAAATGGTGTGGGAAAAGAATTTGGATATAAAAATACCAGAAAGGCTATGGACACAAGTTTGGAATAATCGGGCATATAGATCAGTATCAGTGAAATCTAAAGAAATGATGTTGAAAATAATACATAGATGGTACTCCTGTAAACAAAAAAATATCAAACATGTGTTTATTTACAGTATTTTTACCCCGCCTTTCTCCCCAAAGGGACCCTGTGAAAGTGTGGATAAACTGTGGAGAAAAAGGGTCATTTGAACATATGTGGTTGTCTTGTCTTAAAGTAGAGCTATTTTGGAAAGAAGTGATTAAGTGGTTAGAAAAATTGACAGATCAGAAAATAATTGCTAATGAAATGCTTCTAATTTATTTACGGAAGAAAATGAACAAGTGAATAATAAAGATCTTATTGAGCTCCTCAATAAGGAGCTTGGAACAGCAAGATTAGAAATAGCTAGTAACTGGAAAGATTTAAAGAACCTTTCTTTCCAGAGATATTTAGGTAAAGTATGGGAAACAACATGTATGGAGAAAATGACTATTAAAGATAGATTTTTTAAGAGGAGAGACTAAAATAGATAACTTTAGTAAAATTTGGTACCCCTTGTTAAAATTGGATAGGGAAACAGATATAGAAATGAATAGAACCGATCCACTGGTATATTGGTCAATTATTTATTAGGATTATAATTATAAGTATTGTTAAATGTATTGTTATATGTATAAAGTATTGATGTTAGAAAATTCACGATATTGATATGGATTGTCATGAAATTATTTAATAAAAAAGAATAAAAAACATATTCATTTGTTCCTTTGGCATTCCACCTTTTGTAATCAAAGCAAGCTCAGGGCAACTTGCATACAAACATAAAATATGAACATTATTATAATGGGCATAAAAAAATCAAGCAACACACACAAGAGTCAGCAAATAAAAATTCAGAAATGAAAGTCCTGCTAAACAAGATCTTTAACAAGATCTGAAAGCTGGACAGACTAAGTACCAAACAGGTATCCTAGAGGAGGGAATTCCATATTCCGGGTGCCACCATGGAGAAGGCCCTCTTGTATTTTCAGCCTTGGCCTTGTCCCTCCACCTACCCCCCAAGTTAATGGGAGAGGGTGGGTATGGAGGTAAGCAGGAAACTGGAACCACTGATGCCTTTAATTTTATCTTTTGGGGCAAGGTTTCCTCAGAGACTGGATAAGTGAGAGAAAAGTGTAGGGATTGCAGGAGAGTCCCAATTCTGAGATGCCCCCTATTCAAATCTCTCTAAAAGATTTTATCCATTAAGTTAGACTTCCACCCAGCCCAACTTTAAGCACTGAAGGAAAGTTACATGTAAAAGTATACAATGAAATATACAAATAATAAAACATTGATAACAGCATAATTCATAACCCTAACAGAACATATACTTTATGAACATATCAATTAGACATCAAAAGAGACTAACAGCGCAATCCTATCCAGCTCCTCCACCGGTGCAACCAGCGGAGGAGGGCAGAATGAGAGTCTTTGGAAGGGAAAGAGAATTTAGGTAAATCTCCTTTGAATCCCCCTTTAGAGGGGATTTGGATTCCCTTTCCTTTTCAGGGCCTCCAGTTCTTGCTGCACCACTGGCTGCACTGCTGAAGGAGCAGGATAGGATTACGCTGTAAACATGCTAAAGATGATGGTAAGACAAGGGATAATTTCAGTACAGCTGCTTCTCCATTCTGCAAACCTAGGAGAATCTTGTGGCACCTGCTTTCATGGACTAGACTAGCCCACTTCTTTTCTGAAGCTTTTCCTTGGCTCCAATAGATGGCAGTTGTGAGTTCTTGACTCTTCCGTGCTTTATCAACAGTCTTGTGGCACCAACACATTTTATTTTGCACACTTCTAGTTGGCCTTTCTTCCATCATGGAACTCAAGGTGACATACAGGGGGGAGCCAGGTGGTCCTCAATTCAGGCACTAACCAGATCTAGAGGCTGAAGCTCAAATATTTTGGCCACCTAATGCGAAGAGAGGACTCTCTGGAGAAGACTCTGCTGCTGGGAAAGACTGAAGGCAAAAGGAGAAGGGGAAGGCAAAGGATGAGATGGTTAGACAGCACCACCGATGCAACGAACATGAAAAGGAGCGAACTCAGGAAGATAGTGGAGGACAGGAAGGCTTGGCGGGATATGGTTCATGGGATCACGAAGGGTCGGACACGACTTAACAACAACAAGACCTGCTTACCTTCAGCAGGGTGGCTGCTGGATCATACACCCTCAAACCCAGCTGTATTGTAGCATAAGCTTTCATGGACTTGGAGTGCCTGGAAAGTGCTCAAATTGCAGGGGACAACAACAGCCCCTTTAGCTACTGCTTTTAGAAGGCTACAGTGGGGCATGATTTGGCTAAGGCTAAAGGGAGTCAGGGGAAAGGGCTTGTGGAGTTCATTAAGGCCCTTTTGACATTGTTCTTCATAACTCCTACACATGTTCTCCATAACTCCTACACAATATTGCCCGACAACTCTTTATTTAATGTGTGAAGGGCGACATGCGTGTACCAATACTTGCATGTACCAATACTTGCATGTACCAATACTTGCATGTACCAATACTTGGCATTTGGTGCCTGCCAGGAGAGCAGGGCTCAGGCCAGTAATGCGACTTGAAGTAGGACCAATGGCCAGAGGCTTTGGATCCCCAGGCCATGAGGAAGGGCACACTTTTTATTTGTCTGAGCAATTGCCCCCCTCCCCCTTCTCAGCTTGGAGAAAGCCTTTCCTGACTCTTGTTCCTTGGAAAATTCCACAGTTCTTCTCCTCTCCCCCTTCCTTCCAGCTACTGCCAAACCCCTGGTTGTTCAGCTCCAGTTCTCTTGGGTAACACTCTGAATTTGCCTATTCTTTTCTCCCTCTGTGCTTGCATCATCATGCACCAATTTCACTTTTAAGGATTCCTTCTTATTTTAAAAAAATTATACCCCGCCTTATCTTATGCAGAGGCAAATGCCCAAGGTGGCTTACAACAATACATAATTTAAAGACACATAAAATAAATTAAACACAATAAAATCCGTGCGTGCGTGCGTGTCAATATGGAGCAGAGAAGCAGCCAAGCAGAATATCTTGAGACACTGGAGTCAGACGACAACCCATCACCCAAACGCCAGACGAAACAAACGTTTTGAGCCCCCGTCAAAAAGTCATGAGGGAGGGGGTAGTTCTCAGATTCCCCTGGCAAGGAGTTCCACAACTGTGGTGCCACAACAGAGAAGGCTCGCCCAAGTGCTGCCATTACCCTGACTTGAGACAGGTGGCACTCGCAGGAGAGCCCCCTCAGATGACCTAAGAGAGCAGGACGGAATGTATGGGAGAAGGCGGTCCCTCAGATATCCTGGACCCAAACCTCATATTGCAGTAGATTCTGTGTAAGGCCTAGCCACATGAATGGCTAAGAGACATTAAATTGCTTTTATTCGCCTTCCCTGCATTTGTAAATTATCCCCACAATAAAGGTTTGTTACACCTTCACCCTCGTTTCCCTTATCTTTTGCAGCTGCACCATTGACCTGTGCCCCTGACCACTGCAATGGGTACCAGCCTACTTAATAGATTTCCCCTGTGTGGTCATGTTGAAAAGCACACCTGGTAAAAGGACCCTGAAACGGACTGAAATGGCTACCTACCACTTTGTAGGTTACTGTGCGCTTTACGTTTCTCATGATCATCCTGGTACCAGAGGAGTACTAAGTCACTTCAAAGTTCTCCGTTGTATTCTGTGCTAACACAGTTGTTATCCCAATAAAAAGCATTATCTAGAACCCAGCTTGCTTTGGGAAGCCAAGTACACTAGTTTAGAACTAAGTTATGCATAGCTATACCTATTTTGTAACAAACTTTCCCACAGTTCTTCATTTGCATAGCTGTACTAAACAATCACAGCCACATGAAATATTTCAACATCTCATGCTCTCTGTTCCTGGAAGAAATAGGGAGTTCTACAAGCAGTCATTACAAGACAATTTTCCTTGTGAGGAGAGAAGATGGAAGATTTACAATGCCTTTTGTAATACGTTTGTTTACATATATACAAAGTGAGCAGAGGGAAACAGGCAGATGGGACAGACAAGGAGCACAAATCTCAAAAGCAGCACTAGTTTCTGAAAGGAAGAGTTGCTGTTGTTGAGTTTCGTGCCAATCAGCAGAAAAAGTTGAAGACTTTTCCCCTTCACTGGCCACGGTCAAAACTGCTTCTTTCCCCATCTCTCCTGACTTTCCCCTTCCTCCCACCGATAGATCACTGGTCTCACCCCTCCACACACACACACACACACACACACACACACACACACACAGGCAGGTAAGCATACTCTGGATTCCCAGCTGACACTGTGGGTGGAGGGGATACCCCCACTTGCACCAAAGTCCAGGGTTCAAGCTGGGGAAAGAAGGCAAAGGAGGTGGGGGACCTATTCCGGTGAATCACAGAGGGAACAGCAGTCCAGCTTTTGAGGCTACAGCTGTTCTAGTAGCTGACCCAGAAGGGGAAGAGCATGAGGCTGAGAGCCAAAGCACCCCTTCTAATGGGGGAAGCAGTGGCTGTAGCCTTATTGAGAAAAAAGAGCCTACATAAGAACATAAGAAGAGCCCTGCTGGATCAGGCCAAAAGCCCATCTAGTCCAGCTTCCTGTATCACACAGCGGCCCCACCAGATGCCTCAGGGAGCACAAGACAACAAGATAACCTGTTTCCCGTTGACACTCCCTTGCACCTGGCACAGAGAAAACCCACTTCTAAAACCAGGAGGTTGCTTATGGCTTGTAACCTGTGATGGCCTTTTCCTCCATGAATGTCCAAACCCCTTTTAAAGGCATCTAGGCCAGATGCCATCACCACATCCTGTGGCAAGGAGTTCCACAGATGAATTACACGCTGGGTAAAGAAATATTTTCTTTTGTCCGTTCGAACTCTCCCTCCACTCAATTTTAATGCATGTCCCCTGGTTCTGGTGTTGTGCAAGGGGGAGAAGAATTTCCCTCTATCCACTCTCTCCATCCCATGCATAATTTTATACGTCTCAATCATGTCCCCCCTCAGGTGCCTTTTTTCTAGGCTGAAAAGCCCCAGACGCTGTAGCCTTTCCTCATAAGGGAGGTGCTCCAGCCCACGAATCATTCTGGTCGCTCTTTTCTGCACCTTTTCCAATTCAACTATATCCTTTTTGAGGTGTGGTGACCAGAACTGGACATAATACTCCAGATGTGGCCTTACCATTGATTTGTACAAAGGCAGAATGATATTGGCCGTTTTATTCTCAATCCCTTTTTTAATGATCCCGAGCATGGAATTGGCCTTCTTCAGCCACCGCACACTGGGTCGACACTTTCATCGACCTGTCCACCAGCACCCCAAGATCTCTCTCTTGATCCGTCACAGACAACTCAGAACCCATTAGCGTATATGTGAAATCATAAGCCTACTTATGAGTAGAGAGGTGGAAAGTGGAGCAGAAAATGAGTGCAGTTTGGAAGGCTGCCTCAGAAGGAAAAAGACACTTGGGGCCTGAGGCCTTGGATAACTTGATGGGATAGGCTAGAAAGAGTCCTGGGGGAGAGGTGGTGGTGTGTAGGAGGAGGATCCCATGTGGAAGAAGAAGTGCAAGGAGGACTCCCCATAGAAGAGGGAAGTGCAGAGTGGACCACCGCTGCTCTAGGAATCAGCACTGATTGTTAGCAGTGAAGGCCGTTAGGGTAGGACAGCATCCAGCTCAGAACAGTATTAGAAGTAAAAGGGTACATACCGGTACATACATTCATCTGGCATTACCTAGCCTATATGCTTACTCACACATCTATAAGAACTGGCAGCAAAAGAAGCAGCTGAAAGATATTCCTGACTGTCTTTGCCCTGCAAATGTCACTGTTGCATACAGAATGGGAGGAAGAGCCCCAAAACCAGTCTCAGCCCAGTCACAAGCCAGTTCAGAGTTGGGGTTTCCACAGCAGCCTCCATTAGTAGTGCACACTCGGAATTAGACCATCCCTGCTCACACAAACTGCTGCAGGGACTTCTGTGAATATTCTTATCAGATGGGATACGCTGCTCATGTGAACAGCTTTTTGCACAAACAGAGCCTAAAGAAAGCCCACTCGAATTAGCTCTGAGATCCCAGAGGCGGCAGCTGCTTTCTCAGCTTCAACTCGCCTCCTTATCAGTAATATGGGAAAAATATACCTGCTTACCTTACAAGGATTATTGCAATGAGAAAGTGTTTTAAGCACCTGAGTCCAAGTTTAGGTGCTGCCTCCCCAGTGCATGAATGTACCTCCCCATTGCTCACCTCCTCTGCCACCTCTTCCACTGCCCCCCCCTCCTAGTTCTCTTCCTGCTGCCCTTTCAAAAAGGCAGAGAGGATGAGGGAAGGTGAGAAGGCAAGACTGGTGGCCTATTTACTTACAATATTTTTACCCCACCTTTCTCCCCGAACGGACCCAAGGCGGCTTACAACAAGAAAAAATACAATACAAAAAAATAATCACTTTTTAAAAACAGTTAATGAAAACTAATAAAAACATCTAAAAATCAATAAAAGAGATTACATTTATTACATTTAAATTACATCTATTACATTTAAAACAAGAGCATAAGAACAGCAGCACCCCACCTGTACCAGCAGGATGTTAAAAAAGGCAAAGACTCAGAATGCTTCTTTGAACAAGAAAGTTTTCAGGCCTTGCCGGTCTCCAAGAAGGGAGCAGTTTGTACGTCAAAAGGGAGGGAATTCCGTAAGGTTGGTGCCACTTCCGAGAAGGCCCTATTTCTAGCCGCCGCCGCCACCCCTCGCACCTCCCTGGGTGACGGCCTAGAGAGAGAGACACACACACATTCCCTGTCCTCTGTCTTTTGAAGGGTGGCAGGTGGGGCAAGAGGAAGGACAACAAGGGTGATGGTTACTCCTTGATGGTATATAACCCCAAGCAAATTAGCGAGAATGTATGGGAAGGTGTCAAATAGCTGTTGGAAATGTAAAAAGCAAGAGGGAACTTTATCATATGTGGTGGACATGCACTCAAGCAAAGTATTGGATTCAGATTCATAAAGAGTTGATTTTAAAGATTGAGGTGCAAATGAAATCGGAAATCTTTTTGTTGGGTATAAAGGAGGATCATATAGGCAAAAAAACTTCAAACTTTGTGTTTATATATGATAAGTGGGGCAAGAACTTTATTGTTTAAACTTTTTCTGTATTATTTTAAACTATGTATTTTAATTTTTGTTGTAAGCCGCCTTGGGCATTTGCCTTTGGCATAGGATAAGGCGGGATATAATTTTTTTAAATAAATAAATAAAAT
This sequence comes from Plestiodon gilberti rubricaudatus, assembly GCA_026170595.1. Classification (NCBI taxonomy): domain Eukaryota; kingdom Metazoa; phylum Chordata; class Lepidosauria; order Squamata; family Scincidae; genus Plestiodon; species Plestiodon gilberti. Next base: position 13,725,101 of record JANXHW010000001.1, read on the forward strand.
AAATAAATAAGCATCCCTTCCTTTTGCAACAGCTAATAGCAGTGAATGTCTCCTCTCTCTCAGTGAATGTACTCCAACCATTACACTCATCCGGAGCCTTTTTTTTTTTCAGGACTGCAGCACTGTCACATGGGCAACAGTCATTTCTCACAGAGTTCCACTGCAGCCCCAAACAGGGGAGGGGAAAGTAATGCAAGCACCATGTGCTCACTCCCAACAGGGCACTGCTGATGTGCAACCAGGTAGCACCTCTCTCTCTCTCAGCTTACCAGAGTCCCGGATCCAGCTGGGACTTTCCCAGATTTCAGTTGTCCGTCCCGCCGTTCCTTCCTCGGTCCTGGGAAAGGGAAGAAAAAAAAAACACCACGGCCGCTCCCAGCAAAAATAAATAAATAAATAAATAAATTCTTTTTTTCGGCACAGGCTGGGTCGGAACACAGCTGGCCAGGCTCGCACAGGCGCACAAGGCCTGAGCCACATGTAGCTCTTTGACATAATGTGTGGCTCTTGGAAATATGTTGGCTGAGCTCCTTTTTGCATCATAATATAAAAAGGTAAGTAAGTTTAAGCTTTATAATTTACCAGGTATAAACAGAGTCCACTGGATTAAAACTTGTTTAATGTTCATGGTGAGTAAATATATTTAAGAATTTAAATGCTTCTTAAATATTGTGGCTTTCAAACACCTAAAGTTTATCCTATGTGGCTCTTACATGAAGCAAGTTTGGCCACTCCTGCAATAGACTAAGAAGTCCACATGGGGGAGTTAAAACACCCCACTTTTACATAACAATCCTGATGGAAAGAATGGTCAATATTCAAATGTGCTGCTCTTAACTACTACCATGCATACATTTACTGTAGCTGCTTGTTGGAGTAAAGATTACAAAAATCAAACAGATCAGTTACTCCTGCTTTACAATATAAACACAGATAACAATTAAACACATCTGTGAAGCAATGTCAAACAATGAACTGGGACCCTGATGCATACAAAAGCATGTGCTTTATCCCCGACTGCAATCCTACACATACTCCTTTTATAGGATAGAACTGTGTTAACACTGTTCAGTCTGTCCACTGGGGGTCTCTATGTGGTTACTGTCTAAGCAGAGCCTCTCAAACCACCTCTGCCTACCACACATGAATATACCATAAACCATTTTAAGGCTACAGTTGCCAGGGCCAACTTTGGTGTACCAACAAATCTGCCCTGTGCCCACACAGTCCTTTTACTGGTTGCTAAATCTTGCTGCTGTGGAGCACCTGGCCACCACTCCAGTGGGATTAGGAAATCACTCTTCAAGGCAGAAGATGAAGTTGATAATTTTCAATTAAGCTTTTGCTCTGGCAACTTTTAGCCACCTACTCAGTGCAACTTGAGTGTGAGCACTGATGTAGTGTAGGATGAACTAGGAAGCCCTTGGTTCTAGTTCTCTTGGGTTTCTAATATACTAGTTATATTTTGACTATTTGTCTGCTAGTCCGTGTTCATGGGTAATTCAGTGGGTTATCATGCCTGATCGCTCACAGTAACTCTGTACTGTGTTTAATAAGAACCACTGGTGTTCTGTTCTCTTGTGTTTTTCCCCCCAGATAACCTAGCTCTTCCTGGTCGCTGCAGCCTGTTGGTGTCTCCTCCCATCTCCCACCCCCATTCAGCTGCTGACCCAGTAAAAAGGGAAAGTAGAGAGCAAGCAGGGGTACAAACATGAGTGCTAGCCACTAGATGCTACTCCCGTCGGTCAGCCAGTCCTACTCCTAGTACCTTCCCTGACAACTTTTATTTTCTTGGTCCAAAGTTCACCTTATTCACAGACTCACCAAGTAGGAAAGCCACTTGCCACTTAAGCCTCAGGCTTGCCACTCAAGCCTACCATCTGCACTATGGGGATAATACTACTGACCTACCTTAGAGTTACTGTAAACAATGCATATGAAGACCTGTGTACACTAGATGTGCCTTGCACACTATACAGTACTCCCCCCCCCCCATATCTGCTGCGGATATGTTCCAGGCCCCTCCGTGGATACTTGAAACCGTGGATAGGAGTGAACACCCCCTCCATGGTTTCCTAGGGGTTCCCACTCTACCTCCCCTGCAGGCAGGCATGAGTGCCCCCCCCAGTCTTATTTTTCTTTCAGCAAGCTTTGTTTCTTCCTTAAAAACAAACAGAGAAGCAGCCTCCATTGCAGGCAATTAGAATGAGACTAAGTCCTAGAGAGGCTCTGCAAGGTTTCTGTTAACCTTGCAGAGCCTCTCTAGAACTTAGTCTCATTCTACTTGCCTGTAATAAGCAGCCAGAGGCTGCTTCTCCTGTTTTAAGGAAGAAACAAAGCTTACTGGGAAAAAAGTAAAAGCCTGGGGGGGGGTTGTCCCTGCGATCCGTGGATAACTGAAACCGTGGATAGCGGATCAGTGGATATGGGGGCCCACCTGTAAAGTATTATCTAGCGTGGCATAGAGGCTAAGATACTGAGCTATGAATCAGAACTTCCCTTTGAATCTCACCGCTGCCATGAGCTCATTAGGTAGCCTTAGTAAATCACTGCCTTAGCTCCCCAACAGCAGTATAGAGATGCTTATGCACCCTATACTTATGCCAGGATTACATCAAAAATATATGTGAAGTGCTTTGTGTACTCAGAAAGCATTAGACAAATGTTAAGTACCATTATCAAAAATGTATTTGATGTGAGAATTCAAGCACCACCATTTTTATGTGCTCCAAAAGGCACAACAATTGCAAGTCAAGACTTATTTAAAAAAATTATACCCCGCCTTCTTGTTGTTGTTGTTCAGTCATTAAGTCGTGTCCGACCCTTCGTGATCCCATGACCCATATCCCGCCAGGCCTTCCTGTCCTCCACTATCTTCCTGAGTTCGCTCATTTTCATGTTTGTTGCATCAGTTATGCTGTCTAACCATCTCATCCTCTGCCTTCCCCTTCTCCTTTTGCCTTCAATTTTTCCCAGCATCAGAGTCTTCTCCAGAGAGTCCTCTCTTCGCATTAGGTGGCCAAAATATTTGAGCTTCAGCTTCAGTACCTGTCCTTCCAGGGAACAGTCAGGGTTGATTTCATTTAGGATTGACTGATTTGATCTCCTAGCAGTCCAAGGGACTCTCAGGAGTCTTCTCCAGCACCACAGTTCAAAAGCATCTATTCTTCGGCGCTCAGCCTTCCTTATGGTCCAACTCTCACAACCATACATTGCTACTGGGAACACTATCGCCCTGACTATGCAAACTTTTGTTGGCATGGTGATATCTCTGCTTTTTATTATGCTGTCTAAGTTTGCCATAGCTTTCCTTCCAAGGAGTAAGCGTCTTTTAATTTCATGGCTGCTGTCTCCGTCTGCAGTGATCTTGGAGCCCAGAAAAGTAAAATCTGTTACTGCTTCCATTTCTGCCCCTTCTATTTGCCAGGAATTGATGGGACCAGATGCCATGATCTTAGTTTTATTAATGTTGAGTTTCAAGCCAACTTTTGCACTCTCCTCTTTCACCCTCATCAAGAGGCTCTTTAGTTCTTCTTCACTTTCTGCCATTAGGGTGGTATCGTCTGCATATCTGAGGTTGTTGATGTTTCTCCTGGCAATCTTGATTCCGGCTTGCGATTCATTCAGCCCTGCATTTCTCATAATGTACTCTGCATATAAGTTAAATAGGCAGGGTGACAATATACAGCCTTGCCGTACTCCCTTCCCAATTTTGAACCAGTCGGTTGTTCCATGGCCGGTCCGAACTGTTGCTTCTTGACCCGCATACAGGTTTCTCAGGAGACAGGTAAGGTGGTCTGGTACCCCCATCTCTTTAAGAATTTGCCACAGTTTGTTGTGATCCACACAATCAAAGGCTTTTGCGTAGTCAATGAAGCCCCGCCTTATCCTATGCCAAAGGCAAATGCCCAAGGTGGCTTACAACAAAAATTAAATACATCATTTAATACATAAAATAAGTTTAAACAATACGTAACTAAATTTAAACACAATAAAATCCACTGGGGGTGACAGTATGGAGCAGAGAAGCAGCGAGGCAGGGCATCTTGAGACACAGGAGGCAGACCACAACCCATCACCCAAATGCTAGATGAAACAAAAATGTTTTGAGCCCTTGCCAAAAAGTAATGAGGGAGGGGGTAGTTCTTAGATCCCCTGGCAGGGAGTTCCACAGTTGTGGTGCTACAGCAGAGAAGGCTCGCCCACCTGTTGCCACTCCCCTAACTTGCGATAGAGGTGGTACCCACAGGAGAGCCCCCTCAGATGACCTAAGAGAGCAGGCCGGAATGTATAGGAGAAGGCGGTCCCTCAGATATCCTGGACCCAAACCGTGGAGGGCTTTAAAGGTCATTACCAGCACCTTGAATTGGGCTCAGAAACGAATGGGCAGCCAGTGTAGCCGCTGAAGCAGTGGTTCAATAGAGTCAAACCGCCTAGCTCCAGTGACTACCCGGGCCGCCGCATTCTGCACTAATTGCAGCTTCCGAACAGTCTTTAAGGGCAGCCCCACGTAGAGCGCGTTACAGTAATCCAGTCTTGAAGTCACTAAGGCGTGGACCACCGTGGTCAGGTCTGATCGACTCAAGTACTTATACAGTCTTGAATTTTATGCAGGTTTACAAATTAAATTCCATGTATCTACACTTTGCTTTAGACTTTCAGTGCAACACCGAGTTTGGAGGGTATAAATGTATCCAGGCAAAAATTGGTGGGAGAGGGTGGGGGCCTTCTTGTGGTGGCACCTCAGACATGTGGAACTCTACTGCTGAACAGGCTCCTCTATCATTCCAACAGCAGCTGAAAATCCTTTAAGATTGAGCCTCCAACAGTTTTGTGCTATTTTGAAATGATATAAAAACCAAATACATACAGTATCTGATGTATGTTTTTATATTGCCTTCTGTTTACTATTAACCACACCTCCTGATTGGAGGGGAAAGGCAAGATAAAAGTATTTTAAATAAATTCATCAAGTGCCAGCTTCAAACACTTGCTTTACATACTGTACACCTAACAAATTTCTGCCTGGCACTTCTATAAAATACAGTGGACCCTTTTTGTTCGTAGATTCGGGATCCGTGTATTTGATTTACCGTGGGTCCCGGATCTGCGAATGTCCACGCTAAAAAGCCCGAAGGAAAAAAAAGCCAATAGCAAAATAGTGGAGTTTAAGCCTACACAAGGCTTCTTGAAGCTTCATGACCCACTTCTGGGTCACGCAAAGGCTCTTTCTCCCCTCCCAGCCTTGTCCCAGGATGCATTCTGGGACAAGGCGGGGGGGGGGGGGAAGAAGAGCCTTCATGCGACACAGAAGTGGGTCGTGAAGCTTCAAGAAGCTTCGTGGAGGCTTGAAAACGCTGCAATTTTGCTATTCCAAACTCTACTTTTAAAGCTTTAATGTAGACCCCAGTATCTGTATCTTCGCTATCCGCACCGGGGGGGGGGGGGGTCGGGAATGGATTCCTGTGGATAGCGAGGTATGACTGTACACAATGCTTTCCAACTATAGCAATATGTAGTGAAATGTGTAGGCAGAAATTCCAAGAGTGTGTATAAGTGAAATACCAATGCAAAGCCATGTTTGTGGGACAAACTGAGTGGCACAAGAACCCGGTCCTCTTAACCTGAATATTGCAGCCTATTTTTATTTTTCACATTTTTATACCACCCTTCCTCCAAGGAGCTCAGAGTGGTGTACATATTTCCTCCCCTCCTTTTTGTCCTCACAACAACCCTGTGAGGTAGGTGGGGCTGAGAGATAGTGACTGGCCCAAGGTCACCCAGGAAGCTTCGTGGCTGAGCGGGGATTTGAACCTGGATCTTCCAGGTCTAAGTCCGACTCCCAAACCACTACACCATCCTGGCTCCTATTTGACTCTCAGGATTGGTTCTTCTCTCCCACCCACCCCGCCACCTCAGAGGCATACAACCTAGAGACACAAGGGAAACAGGGTAAGGGAAAGGAAATGGAGCCAGGGAAGATGTAGTAATTTTAGATACTGTACTTGTACTTAACCATGGTTACGATAAGTGGAATGCACTAGGGAGTTGTGCCAAAGGTTTTGTGGAATGCACTAGGGAGTTGTGCCATAGGTTTTGTGGAAAAGAGGGGTTTTAAGAAAGTGCAGACAGACTCTTCAGGATTGGTGAGGCTAATCTACGCAACCCCATTGAAATGGCTCTTGTGTAGCTCCTGTTCATTTCAGTGAGATTGCACAGCAAACGTCTAGTAAACTAGATGGTGCTCCTAATCAACAAAGGAACCTATACAGCAATAGGTTAAAAAAGGTTTATTTTGTTTTATAATTTAAAAATTAGAACACTTTGTGTTATAGGTGCATATGCATATGAAGTAATTTTATAGGTACTGATGACTTACGCTTCCTTTCCACTATCCCTCTGAAGTGGTTTTCTCCATATGCTGTATTTATTATTGTACTGGAGTTCTTCACCTACAAGAAAATGATTATGTTTAGCTAGAGAAACACTCCAATTGCAACCTAATTTTAAGAATTTGTAACGAACTTCATGCTGCTGGAGTTACAGAGATCTTGTGTAGCAGTTATATACACCAACCAGTGAAGGTTGGAGCAGTGGCAACTCTGGGGTGTGTGGACCACACCAGGTGACACCCTCAGGGGGGGTTGACACCATTAATGGGCAAAATTGTGGACACTTTTGGAAAAATTGTATTTATGAATACCATAGTGTTATATCATTGGAAAGATTTTAATGCATGATGTAATTAAACAAACCATGTTGAATTATCAGCAACCAAAAGTTATGACCAAAGAACAGAAGAAAACACAACTACCTTATGTAACAAGTAGAAAACACAATTACCTTATGTAACAAATAGATTTCCTTAACTCAAAACTGACCAATGAGACCGATTGAGGTGTTATGACACAGCATGGAACCAATAAGATGTTCGTATGAGTCAGCTCTCATCTCACTGTATCAGAGGTAATAAAGGTACTGTAAAGAAAAGATCCCCCTTGCTCGAAACCTAGTCGTTACAGACTCTAGGGGCGGTGCTCATTTCCATTTCAAAGCTGAAGAGCCAGTGCTGTCCGAAGACACTTTCATGGTCATGTGGCCAGCGTGAATCAATGCCGAGGGACATGAAATGCTGTTGTCCTCCTGCTGAAGCGGTACCTATTAATCTACTTGCAATTTCTTGCTTTCGAACTGCTAAGTTGGCAGGAGCTGGGGACGAAGATGGTAGCTCACACCATCACGTGGCACTCGGGTCGCGAACTGCTGACCTGCCTACCTTCTAGTCTGCAGTTCAGCATCTTAACCATTGAGCCACTGTGGCGCTCACTAGAACTCTTATTCAGTTGTGCGAGTGTATCAAGTTAGCAACTGGGTTTTTGTTGGTTACCAATTTGTTGGGTGACCTATACTGTTATATATTAAAATAAATAAGTTATAAAGGTGACACCATGGGATCATGGTGGATCGCTCAAAGAAAGTGTCAACTCAATGTGCAGCAGCTATGAAGAAAGAAAATTTAATAGAGAGATTAGGAAAGGAAATAAAACTGCTAATACAGGGTTATTCAAAAAGGATGGTGTAAAAGTAAAGCTGATTGAGACATACCACAACCATCATGACATGAAAAGACAGAAAAACTGTCCAAGTTTCACATGCACATTACAAATGTTTGCATAGTTACAATGGGGGCAAACAGTCATGGTCTCCTCATGAGGAGATAGCAGCTGTCACTAAGGGCATCCCCCCCCCCCCGCCCCATTGTAGCTATGCAAGTGCCCACAAACAGCTCATTTTAGTCACATTTTCTCTGGAATGCTGCAGTAGTCTTTTAGAGGGAAACATTAATAACTTCCCACACAGTTCCCTTAGTAACAATACACCCAAGTTTGGTGGCAACTGGAAGACCAGTTGCAAGGGAGCAACTTTCACTCCAGTTTGTGGACTTCCCAGACTTCCTGTGGGGAAACTGGATGAGCCTTTGGCCTGATCCAGCAGGGCTTTTCTTATTTTAGTCTCAATGAAACTAAATGGGATGCAAGTTACTCATCACCAAGTCATATTGAAATCAGTGGGACAAGTTAGTTGTAACTAACTTTCTTTGGACACAGCCCAATACGGAGGAATATGTACCCATGTTGTAGCAGCATGTTCTGTGTTCACCCTCACCCACCATGCCACATCTTTAACCAATACTAGTGAAAGTGATTTTTTGTGGCATCCTTACGTCAACTCTAATGTGCCAGCCCGCCCTTTTGCACTCTGCTTTTTCCATTACACACACACACACACACCCCCCAAGTCAGCCCCCTCATTCAAGGTTAAATCCTTTGGCTCATGACGAATGCAAGAACTTTGGTAGGAACTACTCCTTCACACTCCTGCTTTCCAATAGGTATGAGGGGAAACAGGCAAGCTCTGGCGATAGCTCTTAAAAGTTTTGCAACAATCATATAGAATTATTTATAGAAACTAACTTGAACAGCTGCTTCCCCCCACCCGTGGGACTCATTAAAATCCTGTTTGACACTCAAATAAGTCTGTTTGGTGGCGAGAGGGAGAAAATTGTGTGTACTTTAAAGAAATTACAGGATTTGGAAATTAAGATCAAAGGTGCAGAATGATCTTGAAGTTACTCACTGCTCCCCGCTCCCCATGCTTTCCCAACGAATTAAAAAATGACAAGTAACAGAGTGGTTTCTTCTGCACAGCCAAAAATGGAGCAGAAGAGTGAAATGCAGCCATATTGCAGTCTGCATCTGAGAAGGAAGAGAGTCTCAGATGGGTCTCAGGAAGTTACTTATGAAGCCCATAGTAACATGATAGCTCAGCATTTGAATGGCTAGTTCCGCCTTTGGTATCTAGGATTTTGAAAAAGCATAGTATTGCAAGGATGAAGGGACCTAAGACTGAAATCCTACATACTCTTGGGAACACGCCTCATTGACAATGGAAAAAAGCTAATATGCACAGAATCCAGCAGCACAGTTCTAGCCAATCTTCTACCCCAAGACAGGATGGTAGTTACCCATTGCTAGTTTCATAACAGTTCATGCCACTAAGACAAGGCTATACCACAAGCATAAAGCAGGGGCAAGCAAGCTGCACTGTAACAATGACTAATATTATTTCTACATCACTTTGAGATTCATAAAGGGCTTTATAACAGTGATTTCATTCATTAATAAAGTCTGAGAGATTGATCAATACCACAGCTTACAAAAGAGAGATCAAAATATCTTGCCCAAAGCCACCTGGGAGGTCAACAGTGGGATTTGAAGCCATCTATTTTGTCTAAATCACCACTCTACCAACTGGTTTTGGCATTCCATGGTTCAAAAGCGGGTTCTGATTTTACAACTAAAAACTACATTTGTTCAGGTCTCTGGACAAATAGGAAATACTTTTGATTCACTGTGTGCTGGAATACATCCAGGGCCTCTCAAATCATACATTCAATTTGGTATTTGTGACTGGACTGGTCTTTAGAATGATATAGAATGAAAGTAGAATATCGCTTGACCCAATAGTCAAGGGTCACCAATGTGAATATCTGGCCCTCCTGGAAGAGGTGCCTGGAGTCTTGTTCACTTAAGGGCTTTCTAGGGTCTTGGCGTGTATACTCTATTATTCCTGCTCATGCCCCAGAGTTAAGCATGTCTTCTTGTATCCTATGTTATATAAAAAAAACTCTGCTGGATCAGATTTATGGTCCATCTAGTCCAGCATTTTGCTTCCAACAGTGAACAGCTACATGTTTCTAGAAAGCCCACCAACAAGTCACAAAGCAACAGCATGCTGCTATGCATCTACTGGCAACCAGCATTAAGTAGCATATTCCTTCTGAACTTGGATGTTCAGGTTTTATCTGAACCTAGATTAAAAAATCAGAAAGCAACAGGACTTGCAAGAGAAGCTACCTTCTTGGGAAAAGTAACAAGTAACAAGATTGATTTAGCAATCATGGCTACTGAGGCTGTCATAACATTTGTTTTTCCTCATTTATTCAGTAAATGTACAGTTGCTCCTCATATGTTGCATACAGTGAGAGAGAGATTGATTTCTTCAAGGTTATCATTTTGGGCAGGACGTCTGGCTCAGTTGGTAGAGCGACCATCTCATATATGCCTTAAGATCTGAAGGACGGCAGATCAAGACAGCTGGAAGTGAAGGGAATGAGGGTGCAGAGGATGGGGAACAATCAAGTAATAACAGAATAAGAATTGGGAGTGGTAGCGTGATGGGACATGACAGCCAGTCTAGCAAAACAGAAGGCTGCAGGAATAAAGGGGCAAACATGCAGCCCTTCTTGGGGGACCAGGTATATAAGTGCTTTTATGCAAATGCCCGAAGTCTACGGGCAAAGATGGGAGAACTGGAATGTTTGGTGGCTAGGGAAAACATTGACATAGTAGGTATAACAGAAACCTGGTGGAATGCGGAGAACCAGTGGGATACTGCAATTCCAGGATATAAACTCTATAGGAGGGACAGAGAGGGGCGTGTTGGAGGTGGGGTGGCCATCTATGTCAAAGAGGGGGTAGAATCCACCAGAGTAGAGCTGGAGGGGGGCTCTGACTCCTCCGTAGAATCACTGTGGGTTAGATTACCAGGCTCCAAGAGTGATGTAATAGTAGGGGCATGCTACCGTCCTCCAGATCAAAAACCTGAAGGGGACCTTGAAATAAGGAAGCAAATCAGGGAGGTGTCAACGAGAGACAGGGTTGTAGTCATGGGGGACTTCAATTATCCTCACATCGACTGGGTCAATTCATGCTCAGGTCATGAAAGAGAGACTGGATTTCTGGATATGTTAAATGACTGTGCCTTAGAGCAGCTTGTCACGGAACCGACCAGAGGACAGGTGACTCTGGACTTGATATTGTGTGGCACTCAAGATCTGGTCAGGGAGGTAAATGTTACCGAACCGTTGGGGAACAGTGACCATGCTGCGATCTGTTTCGCCATGCATGTCGGAGGGAGAGTGCCGAGCAAATCTGACACGAAAACCCTTGACTTCCGAAGGGCAGACTTCCCCAAAATGAGAAGACTAGTTAAGAAAAAGCTGAAAGGGAAGGTAAAAGGAGTCCAATCGCTCCAGAGTGCATGGAGGCTGTTTAAAACAACAGTCGTAGAGGCCCAGCGGGAGTGTATCCCACAAAGGAGGAAGGGCTCGACCAAGTCCAGGAGGATGCCGGCATGGCTAACAAGCACAGTTAAGGAGGCTATAAAAGGCAAGGAAGCTTCCTTCCGTAAATGGAAGTCTTGCCCTAATGAGGAAAATAAACAGGAGCACAAACTGTGGCAAAAGAAATGTAAAAAGATGATACGGGAGGCCAAGAAAGACTTTGAGGAACGTATGGCAGGCAACATAAAAGGGAATAATAAAAGCTTCTTCAAATATGTTAGAAGCAGGAAACCTGCCAGGGAAACGGTGGGTCCGCTGGATGGTGAGGGAGAGAAAGGGGTGATAAAAGGGGACTTGGAGACTGCAGAGAAATTAAATGAGTTCTTTGCATCTGTCTTCACGACAGAAGACCTCGGGCAAATACCGCTGCCGGAACGGTCTCCCCTGACTAAAGAATTAAGTCAAATAGAGGTTAAAAGAGAAGACATCTCAGACTTAATTGACAAAATAAAGATCAATAAATCACCAGGCCCGGATGGCATCCACCCAAGAGTTCTGAAGGAACTCAAGAATGAAGTTGCTGACCTCTTGACCAAAATATGCAACTTGTCCCTTAAAACGGCCGCTGTGCCAGAGGATTGGAGGATAGCTAATGTCACACCAATCTTTAAAAAAGGAAGGAGGGGGGACCCGGGGAACTACAGGCCGGTCAGCCTAACATCTGTTCCAGGGAAGATGGTGGAAAGTCTCATTAAGGATAAAATCTTAAAATACATAGAAGAACAAGCTCTGCTGAGGGAGAGTCAGCATGGCTTCTGCAAGGGGAAGTCTTGCCTCACAAACCTGTTAGAATTTTTTGAAAAGGTCAACAGGCATGTGGATGCGAGCGAACCCGTGGATATTATATATCTGGATTTTCAGAAGGCGTTTGACACGGTCCCTCATGAAAGGCTCCTGAGAAAACTCCACAGTCAGGGAATAAGAGGGCAGGTCCTCTTGTGGATTAGGAACTGGTTGAAGACCAGGAAACAGCGAGTGGGAGTCAATGGGCAATTTTCACAATGGCGAGAGGTGAAAAGCGGTGTGCCCCAAGGATCGGTCTTGGGACCGGTGCTTTTCAACTTATTCATAAATGACCTGGACTTGGGGATAGGCAGTGAGGTGGCCAAGTTTGCGGATGACACTAAACTTTTCCGGGTGGTAAAGACCAGCAGGGATTGTGAAGAGCTCCAGAAGGATCTCTCCAAACTGGGAGAATGGGCAGCAAAATGGCAGATGCGCTTCAATGTAAGTAAGTGCAAAGTGATGCACATTGGGGCAAGAAACCAAAATTTCACATATACGCTAATGGGTTCTGAGTTGTCTGTGACGGATCAAGAGAGAGATCTTGGGGTCCTGGTGGACAGGTCGATGAAAGTGTCGACCCAGTGTGCGGCGGCTGTGAAGAAGGCCAATTCCATGCTCGGGATCATTAAAAAGGGGATTGAGAATAAAACGGCCAATATCATTATGCCTTTGTACAAATCGATGGTAAGGCCACATCTGGAGTATTGTGTCCAGTTCTGGTCACCATACCTCAAAAAGGATATAGCTGAATTGGAAAAGGTGCAGAAAAGAGCGACCAGAATGATTAGTGGGCTGGAGCACCTCCCTTACGAGGAAAGGCTACAGCGTCTGGGGCTTTTCAGCCTAGAAAAAAGGCGCCTGAGGGGGGACATGATTGAGACTTATAAAATTATGCATGGGATGGAGAGAGTGGATAGAGGGAAATTCTTCTCCCTCTCGCACAACACCAGAACCAGGGGACACGCACTAAAATTGAGTGGAGGGAGAGTTAGAACAGACAAAAGAAAATATTTCTTTACCCAGCGTGTGATTCATCTGTGGAACTCCTTGCCACAGGATGTGGTGATGGCACCTGGCCTAGATGCCTTTAAAAGGGGTTTGGACAAATTCATGGAGGAAAAGACCATCACAGGTTACAAGCCATAAGCAACCTCCTGGTTTTAGAAGTGGGTTTTCTCTGTGCCAGGTGCAAGGGAGTGGCGACTGGACACAGGTATCTTGTTGTCTCGTGTGCTCCCTGAGGCATCTGGTGGGGCCACTGTGTGACACAGGAAGCTGGACTAGATGGGCTTTTGGCCTGATCCAGCAGGGCTCTTCTTATGTTCTTATGTTCTTATGAAGTGTCTGTGTCTGTCGGAGAGCTGCCGGCACGCCGAGCTGATAAGTTACAGAGCCTCAGTGGAACTGCAGCTGCACTTCAGTGAGAGTCAAGGTTTCCCTGTCAGCTGAAGTGTGGTGAGGCGAACACCAGAGAGAGAGAGAGATGGACTGTGAAAGAAACATCTAGAATGAAGGGTTCTATGAAAGATTAGAACGTTACTGTAAAAACCCCTTGGGGTTTAGAAAGCCTGCCCATGTAAACTGCCTTTGAATTAAAGTCGGAGGAGAAATCCAAAGACTGAAGAAAAGGCGGTATATAAATACTGGTTTATTTATTATTATTATTATTATTATTGGCTGTAGTGAATAGCATGTTTCCTGTGTTATGCCAAGTTATTATGCCCGGGTGGACTTCACAACCTGCCTAGCCTTCAGCAGGTGCCACCAAGGAAGCAGAACAGACCTAACAACTAGTCTGTCCAATACAACAACACACCCGCCTCGCCTTTTCAGCGAGTGTTTCCAAGCCCGGGTGGACTTCACAACCTGCCTAGCCTTCAGCAGGTGCCACCAAGGTCCCATGCAAGGGCGTCCCCCTGCTTCCAGTCCTAGTGTCCTGCGTCGACCTCACCCAGGAGTCCTACAGAAAAGAAAGGGGAGCCACCGCGCCCCAGATATCCTGTTCGTGACGCCAATTTGTTATGCCAAGTTATTATGCCCCTTTTTGCCTTTAGGGAAGTTCTTTTGATATCTGGAAGCGTACAGTGAAACTCGCCCCCCCTTCCTGCAGTGCCCCTGCACAAAGAGTTCATACACAGACACTCAGGACACCAAATTTGGATTTAAATCACTATGCATGTAACATTTATTCAAGACAAGACATACATAAACCAAGAATCAAGGGAGAGAGCTCTCTTTCACTCACACAATCACACAATCCTTGCACACTTACCCACCCAAGGAGGGATGGGGGAGCTCAAGCTGCCGCGGTAGCCGGAACACACGTTGCAAACTTCTTGCTTCTGCTTTTAAAGTCTTCTGTTACTTCTATACTTGGTATCCACCTTAGTGGGCCTCTCGGGCAAAGTTCGTCACTCTTGTGGGGTGAAGGGTTGCTCCATCCCCCTTTGTCAGCTTCACTGGCTCCAGACCTTCTCCTTATCAGTTGTGAGGCAGCCCATGTCCTTCTGGCACTTCCAACAACTTGGTTTGTACCATCCTCTAAGAACATTCCTCTTGATAAGGGAGTGTTCTTTAAACAATCCATAGGCATCATCTCACTCCGTCAGGCTCTTGGAAATAGGAAAGCTGTTCTCACATAATGCATTGCGAATTTGCCATCTTCTTTTTGGTTCTTCAGCTCCTTTCTACATTGATCCAACATTCACGCATCACACCTGTAGATGGCCAACTAGGGTCTTTGACATTAAGAAAAATTAATTCCCTCCCCATCCTCCTAGCAATAGGGACTAGCAGTCTGGCAGACTTCTTTGGGGAGGGTGTTTCACAGTATGGGTGCCAGTTATCAAGAAGGCCTTTGCTCTTGTGCTCACCCACTGTGCTTCTGATAGCAAGGGGGACATAGAGGAGTACATCTAAAACAGATTCGAGTTCTTAGGCAGGTTCATAAGGGAAAAGGCTGGAGATGGGCTGGTTCCCAGGCTAGTTTTAAAGATATATTTGTTAACGAAAACTCAACATAGTACCAAACCTACTGTTGGTCAAAAGTATCTTTTTGGTCATACTAACTGTTTTCGAAATGCTTGATTATTATTTGACTGGTCAATCAATGAATGCTACCCTGATACACAGTGTTTTTTAGATTGCGAGCCCTTTTGGCACAGGCCCTTTTGGCACAGGGAGTCATTTAATCATTTTATTTCGTCTGTAAACCGCTTTGTGAACTTTGTTGAAAAGCGGTATATAAATGCTGTTAGTATTTCGTTGACTTATATTCCTGCTCATAGATTAAAACAAACAAAACTAGGGGAGATCTGCACTTCTCTAAACCTTAAAGAAAAAAGAGAGGAAGAGGAAAAATAAGTATATCTGGAAAACTCTCCTTCCATGGGGACAGGATATTGCATTACTGACAAAGACCTGCATTAACACAAGTAGTTAAGAATATTTATATACTAATTTTCAACAAAAAGTTCAAAGCGGTTTACAGACTTGCTCACACTGTCCCAAAAGGGCTCATAATCTAAAAAGATGCAGAAGAACACCAGCAAACAACCACTAGAAAAGACACTGTGCTGAGGTGAAAAGCACAGTATTCTCCCCGTTAAATATAGAAGAGGAGCTCTAGTTGAAAAAGTGCATCTTTTAATTAGTTGAAAGAAAGTTGAATTTGAGGCTCAGATGATCCCACCTTAGCCATGAAGCTTACTGAATGACTTGGGCCAGCAAGTCTCTCTCAGCCTAATGCAGAGATGTTGGGCCAGCAAGCTTTCAGCCTAATGCAGGGATGTTGGAAAAGTAAAAATTGGGTGGTGGGGAGTGGCGCAAGCCTATGTATACTGACTTCCTTGGAAAGGGATTGGAGAAGACTACAAATGAAGAAATACACAACATCTCATGTGCTGCCTGGTGCCACGTTATTTACTCAAACAACAAGGTCACACTTTGAAAACAAAGCTTACCCATCAAGTCACCTGAATTCAAATAGATTTAATTAAATCTGCAATATATGATCAAAGCTTTGAAGGGAAAAACACACCACATTTTAACATGATATGTGAAAGCACCATCTCAGATGAGGCATTCCCTCTAATGTGAGAGAAGGAGGAACACCTTGAGAAAGGGTACATGATGCTTTTTTGATTGCATAGAAACCAGTTAACACAACAGCATTATTTAAAAGTAATCTGACTGGGTTCAACAGGGCTCACTCTTCTTAACTAGGAGTGGTTAGGTTTGCAGCCAAAGAGAATAGTGCACGATATACATACATTCGCACATGCCTTTCTAGTTCACCTCACTATATGCCGTACACTTTCAACTCTGAATTTTTAAAATACTGTATTGAATCTGAAACTGTTCTGGTTTCAAATATTGTCTTCGTGATTCACAGTCCATATTTACAAAATTTAAAATGGGGTTTAATGACCATGTCAATCAGATTTTAAAAGCACCAAACGTCTTTACATTTCACTCTGGACTTGTACAAAGCTTCTTCAAAAGTATGAAACAAGGCATTCCCTTTCACGACTTCTGGCTGAAAGCCGAAACAGGGACCACAGAGACGCAATAGGAATTGCTAAAAATCGCAATCATATGAACCGGAAGGAGGTGATAAAAAGTATGAATAAAATTTGGATGCCAGTCCTAAGAGGAATACCATTAACAATTGACTCTCCTTTAAGAACTTCAGAAACTCCTAATGCTTGAGAACGTAGAGGCTAATTATTATACGAGTCATGGCTGGGGCATAAGAACTAGAACTCTCCAGCCAGAAGCCATGAAAGGGAGGCAAATGCCTTGTTTCATACTTTTGAAGAAGCTTCATGCAAGTCCAGAGTGAAATGTAAAGGCGTTTCCTTTTAAACTGATTGACAGAGTCATGGGGGGGGGTATTTGTTTCTTAAAATTAGAAGACGCTTACTCCTTGGAAGGAAAGCTATGGCAAACTTAGACAGCATAATAAAAAGCAGAGATATCACCATGCCAACAAAAGTTCGCATAGTCAGGGCGATGGTGTTCCCAGTAGCAATGTATGGTTGCGAGAGTTGGACCATAAGGAAGGCTGAGCGCCAAAGAATAGATGACTTTCGAATTGTGGTGCTGGAGAAGACTCCTAAGAGTCCCTTGGACTGCTAGGAGATCAAATCAGTCAATCCTAAATGAAATCAACCCTGACTGTTCCCTGGAAGGACAGGTACTGAGGCTGAAGCTCAAATATTTTGGCCACCTAATGCGAAGAGAGACCTCTCTGGAGAAGACTCTGATGCTGGGAAAGATTGAAGGCAAAAGGAGAAGGGGAAGGCAAAGGATGAGATGGTTAGACAGCATCACCGATGCAACGGACATGAAAATGAGCGAACTCAGGAAGATAGAGGAGGACAGGAAGGCCTGGCGGGATACGGTTCATGGGATCATGAAGGGTCGGACATGACTTAACAACAACAAATTGGTTTCATGTTTATTATGCTGCTGCTGCTTTTATTGTTTTACTACCAGCTTTTAACTCTTTAAGCTACTGCTTTCATTATTGTATCTTTTGCATTTTTGAAAACTATGTAAGCCACCTGGAGATCCTAAATTAATAGCTACAGTCTGCTTACAGCAAAAGCGACAACCAGAGGGCCAACCTTTTCCCAGAAAAATAGCCACATTTTGATTGTTACAGTAAGATCAACATAGTCCTACTACCTTACCAATTATGGTACAAAATAAGCTTTCAAAGTCCACAGAAACATATTGCTATCCTAAATGTGTTGGTCGTTAAAGGTACCCTTGGAGTCCTTGGACTCCTTGTTACTGTCACAAAAGCAGCCTAAAAAAAGAGGCACAGCCACTCACTTAGAAGCGTTACCACAAGCAACAGAGTTCAGAAAACGGAGTAAGAAACTGGCGCTTTATCTGCAACAAGAAACGACTATATCAGCACTGGGAGACACCAGAATCCATTCCTTGCCATCAATGCCTGCACACAGTTTCTCACACCTACCCTGCGGGTCCTCACGTGTCGGGGGATTTTGGTATTCCTCAGCCTTTCCAGCCAGATTTCTCTTTGGGCAGCAGGTCGGTGCCCACATAAGCCAGAGACTTCAGCATGAGAGGAAAGCTTCAGCTTGAAGGAACCCGCGCCTCTTTTAGAACCGGACCGCACGTGTGTAGACACAGGAAGAACCAGTTCTCTCCACGAGACAATCCGTTAGAATAACTTACGCTATTGTCAGTCTCACCTTAAACGCTCCCCTTACTTAGCCTTCTACTAAAAAGAAAATGCCAAACCAAGATCATCCTTTGAGGATTTTTTCCCTCAGATACACAGAAGCTTCATAGAAATGTCGCACTCCACTACCACTTCTCCTGAGAAAAGCTCCCTGTCTTCCCCCCCCACCTCCTCAAATGCCTGCACGCTTTAAAGCCGCCCTCTCGCCGCCTCCCTTCCCCCTCACACAGCCCTTCCAATGCTTTCCTCCCTCCCGCTCCTCAGCCCTTTTATACTCCTCCCCTTCTCGAGGCCTCCCTCAGTGGCCCCACCCCACTCTCTCTCCCCTCCCACAGGTCCCTCTCAGCCTCTCCGGCCGTCCTCCGCTCCTCTTCACCTCCTCAATGCCAGCCACCCCTTGGACTCTGTATGCAAGCCTCGCTGCGATTGGTCCGACGCCGCCATCGTCCTTTCTCTGTGGGAGGCGTGGATTGGCTGAGCCGCGGCGGCCCGCCTTGCCCGTTGTGTGTCCGAAGGGAGAAGGCGGGGGGTATCTTTTCCCCTCCCCTCCCCACTCTCCCTCTCTGGCAGTGTCAATGGCTCCTCCTGCCACGGAGCGGCGACGGGCTTAAGCCGAAGCCGGGCCGGGGGAGGCTGTGGGTGACTCCCTTGAGAAAGAGAGAGGGAGGGGGAGAGAGACGATAGCGGGGGTGGGCTGGGGAGGGGGTGGGAGGGAAAGCGCGTGCGCGCTCTCTCTCTCTTGCTCTCTCGTAAGGGGGAAAGGTGGAGGGGGGCCACCAGCGGCACGAGCATCCCCCTCATCAACCGCCGCCGGCGGAGGAGCGATCCGGGCGGCAACTGACGAGAGGGAGGCGGGGGCTCTTTCCGTGAGCGAGCTCATCCGGGCCGGTCCCTTCAGCCGGGGCTCCCGATCTCTCTCGCTCCATCCTCCTCCACCCCCGCCCTTCCCTACCCTACCCCCCAGTACCGGTGCCGGAGGAGCGACCCCCTCTCCTCCCCCCGCCCGAGCCGGCAAATGAACTCGGTCCGAGCCGCCAACAGGAGACCCAGGCGAGTGTCCAGGCCGCGCCCGGTGCAGCAGCAGCCGCCGCCGCCGCCACCGCCGCCTCCGCCTCCTCCCGCTCAGCCGCCTCAGCAGCAGCAGCCGCCACTGCAACTGCCGCCGCCGCCGCCGCCACCGCCGCCGGAGAGGAACAACAACAACGCCGCCGCAGCTGCTGCCGCCGCAGCAGCAGCAGCCGTCGCCGCTGGGGAACGGGGTAAGAAAGGAGGGCGGTGGGGCGCGAGGGGGCCGAAGGGGGAGCGAGCGAGAGAACCGAACCGGGTGGGGTCTTAAAAAATCCCAAGGTAAAGCTGCTTTCCCTTTTCTCTCTCCCCCCCCCCCGGACGCACAGGCCGTGCTTTGTTTGGCTCGGGCCCTACTTGGGGTGTGTGGGTGGGCTGGGGGGTTAGATAAGCGCGTTGTGGGCTCCTCTCAGGTACGGGGGGGGAGATACCGAGCACAGCGCCCCCTCTCGGTTCCCCAGGGAGGACCACAGAAAGAGAGAGAGAGGCCCATGTCTCCCCCCCCCCCTTTTGCCCTGGGAGGGGGAAGCTGCCTCTTGCGCTCGGGACACGGTGTATCCCAGTAACTTGTGTTGACACCTTTCCTTTTTGTTTTCTCTTTCTTCCCCGCTTCTTTCTCTCCCGCTCCCCTCTCTTTCTCAATCCCCTGCTTCTCTCTCTCTCTCTCTCTCTTTTTGTAATGGTGTCTTGTCTCATGGAGACAAGAACTGCTCGCTCGCTCTCCCCCCTCCCCTTCCTCTTCCTCTCCTCCCTCGCCCTGCCCCAGTGTTTTTGCTGCGCAGTTTGCGTTCAATGTGGCTTTGGTTACCCGGGCCCCGAAGGGAAAAGAGAGAGCTCGAGATCGGGAGGGTTCTGTTAGGGTGGCATGGAGGAGAGGAATTGCAGACCTATATGCCAGAGGAGGCGTTTCTTTCGGGGTAGATCATCATCGGCCATTTATTTATCTCTTTCTCTCTTGCTTCCCCCCCCCCCCTCTTTCAGTCCGTCGCTCTTATTCTGTTCACCCACCGTCCTAAATAAGACCCCGCAAATATTTGCTTCTGGCGTCGGGCTGGTGCGACTGGGAACAGCGAAACCGTCCTTCGCCTTTTCTCGCGCGCGTGTGGGTTTCAGTTCCCTGCCTGTGCGTGTTGGTCCGGGGCCTAGTGCAAAAATGTTGTCAGGAGGTAGTCAGGGAAGCACCATTGTCTGAAAGAGCTAGAAATATACTAGTGATTAGGGATTCCTCTGTTCATGCTTTCCTCCCTTTATAATGGAAGTCTGACCGATGATCGTGAGAATAAATAAAAAGCTGGGTCTGGGGCTTTTTCTACTGTGGGGATCGGGAGAGAAAAAGACGAGTGATTTCTTACTCACTAGCCTGCCTGCATAACTGTTGCCATATTAATTGGCTGGGCTCTCTCGTTCTGTGTTGGTGTGCTGTCGTCGCAGGGTTATTTTCCAAAGGAGAAGACAGGGGTGGGATCGAAGGAGACATTTTGCATGTATTATCTGGTGGGTTGGATTTTAATTTTTTATGCACCGGGTGTCGCACCTATCACATGATAAAAGGAGAACGACCTGTAGTACAGTGGTTTAAAGACGTTTAACAAAAACACACCTCGCCGTTGTCAGCTGAATGTCTTTTGTTTGAGTGTGTGGGGTTAAGGACAAGACGTTATAGCCTAGAAGTATGTTATGATTCAGTTTGAGTGTTTTATGTCACTGGCATATCAATAAATTAAACAAAGAAATGTAACCTGCTGAAACCCTTTTAATTTTTCCTTTCCTCCGTGTCTCTTCCTCCCCACATCAATTGGTCAGAGCAAAGAATGTTGCCCAAACCAGATAGCAGTGTATTTCCAGAGGATGTGATGTGGTTTTTGTGTAAACTATTAAAAATCTTTGTCACATCAGTTACATAACTATTGATCTAGTAACCTGTCATTTATACAGAAAGAGAATATCATTTTCCTCCTTTATTTTCCTCTTATTATTTTCCTCCTTTTTTAACCTTTATAGTCTTTGCCTGCATCTTCCATGTGCCTAGAATAGGCTTTTAGGTATGAACTTGTGTGTTGACAGTTTCTAGATAAATTGGTTAAGGCTTTATAAAAGATGGTGAAAATGAGGTTGAGGCTGCAGTAACATTACACTTACGCATTAATAAATTCAGAATTGTAACAAATGCTCTGAATATTAAATCTCAAAGACTAGTTGATATTATTCAAATAGTACTAATTTCTTCTGAAAATTGCCACATTAATGCAAAATTGAAAGTTCAGACATCCATGTGTGTGTAATGTGTACATATATTAACTTTCATATTGTGACTAACCCAAAGTAGAAAACATAATTTAATCTCAGCTTATCAGTGGAAGGAGAAGTTCTGCAATCACATAAAAAAATCCTGTATTCTTGACATTTCAAATGTTAAAATTACTGTTAATGGCTGCTCATAGATTTTTGGGGCCTGAGTCACTTACTCTTCCTTACTCACGAGGAATACCAAGTGCTGCATATTTATGAAGGAGAAGTTGAGGGTTTTTTACTTACATTTTGCAAAGGTCAGTGGTAACTAAAATATCATGCCTTCTCTAAAACTGATTCTAATCTGTTGATCATTTTCTTTCTGTGCTAATATATTCATCTATTCCTACCTAATTTTTTGCTCTCTTCAGATGTTCTAAAGGCCTTATGTCTTTCATGCCACAGTTCTAAGCATTGATTACTCAGAAGCATATGCCATTGAGAGTAGTGGACTAATTCCAAGTAAATACTTTTAGGAGTAAAGTGCCCAAGTCATTGTCCTTTTTTCTGTGCTTGTCAGCACAAAAGCAGTCAGTAAGGTTTTCGTATTAAAGATATAATAAATTCATTTTTTTCTCAGCAATCTGTTGCAACAGTTTCAAAACCTAATAAAATTAAGAAAATAATGCATGTAATGATGCTAAGACTTACTTACTTTACAATGCAGTTCCTATGTATGCCTACTCAGAAATGAGTCCCATTGTGTTCAGTGGGGCTTACTTCCCAGGAATGTGTGTACAGTCTTAACTTCAGTGGTGCAGGGGATACATTCTCTGAAAGTTGAGTACTCTGTGGGGGAAAAAATGCTAAAGGAGGAAACTGGCTCTGATTGGCCCCATGTTACCCAGAACGCACTGCTCCTATTGGCTACAATAGCTGTCAATCACTGTCAATCACAGCCAGGACAAATAGTGCTATAGCAAACAAAATAACACTAAAGGAAGCTGCGTTATGGGAGGCATTGCTGTATACAATTGAAATTTTAGAAAGATAAACAGAAAAAAATCAACTTGATTTACTTTTTAACCTAATGATTCTAGGTATGGACCATATGGCTGCCAATTTGGACTTGTTTTCAAGTTCGTGCAGACTTTTTGTTTGGTTTATTTGTACATGCAAGTCATAGTGTGAATCTCTTTACCAAGAACACTGTTTGTTGGCATCTCTGTGATAAAGTTTATGTTCAGGCACCCAACGTATTCTGGAAACACTGGCCATTTGGACTCTTGGTTTGTGTGACAGTTTCTGTGTGAGACCATTGCATCTGGGCAGACAAAGACTGCAAGTACAAAACTAGAAAAGTGTGCCCAATTTGCGGGTGTGTGAATCAGCCTTTCAGCACTACACTAAACAGGAAATGAATGATATAATCCTGAAATCTTTATTTGTGGTACTTACATCCACTTATGTCGCAATCCGACTTAACTTTTGTGCCAGTGTAACCAGCGGCGCAGCGAGACTGGGAGGCCCCTGAACGCAAAGGGATTCAAATCCCCTTTGAATTCCTCTTTTGGAGGGGATTTGAATCCCTTTTCCGTTCTGGGGCCTCCCGTTCTCGCTGCTCCGCTGGTTACACCAGCACAAAAGTTAAGTCGGATTGCGCTGTTAATTATATTTTAAAAAAAGGGTCAGGTGCGTGCTTGCTTGCTTGCATGCATGTTGGAGGGCCGTCATTTCTCTGGATTTTGCATCCCTAGATGGTGTTTTCCAGTACCAGCACAAAATATGAATCTTAAAACTGAATGCTAAATAAAGGTGTTATAATCTCAGAAATAAATGAAACTGAATGTAAACAACCTTGACTCCTGGAGTACGAATATTGAATAACTCTATTTTAGGGATTTATAATTCAAGTATAACTATGGCTGTAGTTTGAATTGGCAAAAGCATGTTTGTCCAACCATACATATATATTTGGCGCAGTCCAGCTTTCGTCATGCTTAAAAAGGTACCGGTAATTGCAAATTTTGTGAGCACATCTCATTGAGAGCAATGCAGTGTGGATAGATTGAGCCCACATTTAGATGTACGTTCTAGTGTGTGTTTGGATTTCTATCCAATTTAAACCCACATTCCCTGATGCAGGAAGCAATGCACGTACAGAAACCTGCTTTCACACATGAGTCTTCTCAGCTGGATTGGGGTGATTGTATTCTAGGAAATAGTAAGAATAAAATTTGGATTGATTTTTTAAAATTAGGCCTTTAAAATTGATTTTTAAACAATTCTAAGATCTGACTTCTCCAGTTAATTTCTTAAAATTGATTCTTATGTAACAATTATACCATCAAACATGGTATTTACAATGAGTATAGACTTTTAAGAAATGCTTTTGGGTTATTAAGAACATAAGAAGAGCCCTGCTGGATCAGGCCAAAGGCCCATCTAGTCCAGCTTCCTGTATCACACAGTGGCCCCACCAGATGCCTCAGGCATATATTAATATATTAACAATATATTAATAGTACACACAAAATATAATAATTTGAGATATACAAATACCGTGTTTCCCCGATAAGAAGACATCCCCCCCGAAAGTAAGACCTAGTGCGGTTTTTGGAGTACATATGGTTTTCCCAGTTATATAAGACATCCCCTGAAAATAAGACCTAGTAAGGAGCCACACAGGTCATTCTTTGTCCCGGCTGGCTGCTCTTTGTGGCTGGAATTGCCCTCCTCCCCCGTGTCCTGCTCAGTGCACTTTCTTTACCTTTTCTGTGGCGCTTGGCCACCTGGCCTCCTGCCACTACCGCCACTTGCCCTTGCTGCCTCCTGTCCCTACCGGGAACATTCTCCTCCCCCCCCCCCCAGCTCTCTGGTTTTCTTTTTCAGCGAGTGCCAGGCTGGACTCTGCACGGGGCCGCAAGCCCGCCCCCACTGCTCTTGCTGAATGCAGCGGCGGGCTCTCTGGAAAAGGCCAAGTTCACTTGAACGTTTCCAGAGAGCCTGCAGCCGCGCTCAGAAGCTGAACGCGGCCGCAAGCTCTCTGGAAACGTTTGAGTGAACTATGAAGGATTGGGAGATAGAGTTACTTCTCCATGATATATAGGTATGGTATTAGTATATGGCTTTAATCAAATTATATTTTTAAATAAGTAATATAAGAATTGTATGAAAGCATAAGGAAACCAAGTCTATGCAAATTCAAAAACATTTGCAAGCATTTTTTAAATGAATAGTTTTAAAAAAATCTGAGTCCAAGCAAAGGTACATATGCACAGCAATAGGCTGGTGTGCATACCTACTAACTGTTGGCTTTGACAGTGACCACCTGTTTGGAAGGTGGAAGATTCATTTGCTTCCCCTACTACAAACAGAGGATTGATTGGTGCTGTGTGTGCTGGCGCAGTCCAGGGTCTGAAACTACAGGGTGTCTAAAAAAAAATGTACACACATTTTAATGAGTTCTAATTCATAATACAGTATTAAAATTATTATTATTAGCAGTATTTATATACCGCTTTTTAACAAAAAATTCACAAAGCGGTTTATAGGCAAAATCAAATGATTAAATGGCTCCCTGTACTTTATTGTAGAAAACCTGCAGCATTTGAACATCTAAGGGAAGCATTTGAAGAGATGTGTGGAGCCATCCCAGCATACCCATTGATGGGTGTCTGCAGATCCCTTAGTCCAGTGTTTCCCAATTTTTTTTGACTTGCGGCTCCCTTGACCATTTGGCAACCATTGACTGCGGCTCCCCATTACATTATGTTGATGCCTGCCAATTGGCATTGCACTGTTTTCTGAGAGGATTCTGTGACACTCCGTGGCTCCCCAGGCTAGCTTCCGTGACTCCCAGTTTGGGAACCACTGCCTTAGTCAATGATGTATAGATGCCAATTGGCAACTTTATGAGCACTTGCATCGCAATCCTATCCAACTTATACCACCAGTGTAACCAGTGGTGCAGCGAGAATGGAAGGCCTCAAAACAGAAAGGGGATTCAAATGATCTCCAAAGGGGGATTCAAAGGGGTTTTAAATCTTTCCTCCCCTCCAAAACCTCCCGCCCCGCTGGAAACACCGGTGGTGTAGTTGGATAGGATTGCACTGTTGGTCTAATTAGTTAACTGGGTCAAGCAACTGGTTCTGTGTACACCATATGCAGTATGTTCGGTATATGTATGGATTACCGATATAGTATATGTGTGACTTGTAGCACAATAAATTTGACGTTATAATGTGTGTGTACTTGATGCCCAGTATTTGTTTCCTGACATTCATGCTGTGATGCAGCTACAGAAGGCAATACTGTACATGCAGCCCTAATTTGTTTGCAGGGGCGCAAAAATCCAGGTGCTCATTAGCCTCTGATATAAAAAGTTTGGCCTTGGTGACTGCTACAGCAAAAGTCATATAGTTGTCGTCTTCAATCTGCCTCTTAGGTTTTGCAAAAATGTTTGCTCCTATGTCCCTGCTTGCAAGTCATCAAAAAAGTGCCTTATGGCACTTTTACGATGACTTCGGGCGGCGGAACACTCATTACGGAATGGTAGGATTGCGCTGTAACTTCACTTGCCCCCACTATATGTCATTGACAGAGTTGGAAAAGAAAAAAGATGCTCAATCATTTATCTCCCTATATTTACATAAGCTTGCAAACTGCAGAAGTTCAGCTCCTTCCAAACTGTAGCTCTTTTAAGAGCAATTAGCAGCTATCTGGCTTTTTCTGAGCCTCAGGGGTTGAGGCAGTTACTTACTTAATCTTTCCATCACCTGGGACCCACCAGAAATCAGGTCACGACCCACAGTTTGAGAAACACTGGCCTAATGCATATAGATTTCAGTAAATAATGCTTTAAAGATTTTTTCCAACATGACTGTGGGGGGTGGGGAGAGACAATATATGCCACATATTAAAATGATCTGGTGATGGTCTTCTTTGGGTTCCCCTCCCTGCTGAGGTGTGGTAGGTTGTAATCAGAGAATGGGCCTTCTCTCTGGTGGTATCCTTGACTGTGGCATGCTTTCCTTAGTGTTTTATTCCTAGCACCTGTGCTTATATGACTTTGCAGTGCCGCGTAAAAAAAAAGTTTTTATTTACCAGTCATATTACAGGGGGGGCGCCGTATCCGCGGGGGATACGTTCCAGCCCCCACCGTGGATAGCTGAAACCGCGGAAATGGGCGAACAATCATTTTTGTGGTTTTCAGGGGGGGCGACCCCCCTGCGGGCCTGCGCGACCCCCCTCAGGCCTGCACGACCCCCCAAGCACTTACTTTTAACGGAGAAACCTCCGTGTTTTTCTTCAAAAGTTACGAGGCTGTAGCTACTTTGCAGGCCTGACCAACAAGACTTGGGTGATAGCTAGAGTCTCAAGACTCTAGCTATCACCTAAGTCTTGTTGGTCAAGCCTGCAAAGCAGCTACAGCCTCGTAACTTTTGAAGAAAAACACGGAGTTTTCTCCAGCTAAAGGTAAGTGGGGGGCGGACGTGACTCCCCACACCTTCCACAGCCCCCCCCCCCAGCCCCAGGCACTTATGTTTAGAAGAGAAACCTCGGTTTTTTCTTCAAAAGTCCCTGCAAAGAAGCTGCAAACTCGGGACTTTTGAAGAAAAAAACCGAGGTTTCTCCTAAAAGTAAGTGCGGGGGGGGGGGGCTGTGGAGGGTGCGGGGGGGATTCCTCATCCGTGGATAACTGAAACCGTGGATGAGGAATCAGTGGATACAGGGCCCCCCTGTATTTTGGTATCTTGTTACTGCTAGGCTTGGATTTGTATACGTTAACATTTAACACTGATTTCAAACTGTATTTTAACCTGGACTGTATTAATCTGCTATGCCATGATGGGTATATGCAACCTCCTAATTTTAGTAGTAGGCTATCACAATGCCTGATGCAAGAGAGTGGTGACAGGATACAGGTACAGTATCTTGTTGCTTTGTGTGCTCCCTGAGGCATCTGGTGGGGCCACTGTGAGATACAAGAAGCTGGAATGGATGGGCCTTTGGCCTGATCCAGCAGAGCCCTTCTTATGTTCTTAATCTGCTACTCTGCTGTTTTACTCATTGTGCAATGTTTTATTATTGTATTGCCCCCCCCCCAATTTTATAAGTCACTTTGGACAACTTCAGAGAGACAGGATATACATATAAAGATATAATTCACTTTTTAAAAAATCCCACATAAGTACTTGTGTAAGAAAAAAGGCACATATGAAGCATCTATAAGGAAAGTTTAACTAGAAAAGCGAGATGTGGGGTATAGCATTCTACAATTTACAGTAAAATACTGGTTTTCATATTCCTTTGACAGTCTTCTGAAGTTGAAAATTGCATTCACATAAACTTGGCTCCAAAGGGTTGTAAGCAAAGTTATGGTTGTGATTGGGGCTTTCTCCCTTTACCTTTCAGTTGGAACTCCTCTTGTTTGTCCAAAAGCTATGCCTGAGGGTCAGAGGACCCTCTGGAATGTGTGGGATGGGGAGAACCTGCAGAACTTCTGTAGAGGTCAGGAGTCCCCCTTTGTATGAGTAGAAGTGTCTGGCATTTGTTTAGGTGACTCTTTGGAGTTAAGTAATAGTGTTAGCTCTCAGGCATGTTCATATGCTCCTCTATCTGTTAGTCCTCATTGCATTGTGGAGGAACAGGCTAACTCTCTACCCTTCATTGCAGTTATAAACGTGTGATGCAAGGGCTCTATGCAGGTAGGCTTGATTGGCACAATAATTGTCTACCACCCCCCACCCCCCGGTGTGTTTTAATAAAGAATTGTACAAACTGGGTCTCAATATGTGGGGTTAAACATATAAAGCCATTTTGTAACTTGTATGTGATGGTGGCATGTTTGCCTACTCGGCCACAAAGAACTGAAAGCCTGGTGAATGTATGAATCGGTCCTAATTTTATTGCTTACAGTAGTTCTTGATCTCATATCTGCTCATTTTGCAGCTCACTGCCTGTTCTCTATTCCTATATTGAGCGTGGCATGTGCTGCTGTTTTAGAGACTTGGCTCATAGCGCTGTCCATTTCATGTGCTACGTTGACACTTGTGTACTATGTGACGACATGGCATCCTTTAAGAGTGGGATGACCTTTGTAGACTGCCTATTGACATACCTACTTGGCTTAAGCTACAGAAAAGAAGATAGGAAGTACCCTTTTAGGCGTGAAGTTTCCCACCCATGTACTTGATGGTAAAGAATTGGATTGCTTATTATAAGAGAGACACACATTTTGACATTTTCTTAGTGTTCAACTTGATTACATTGGTTGCTTTACACTTTTTATTTTTGAATACAGTTTTCTGAACTTTACAGTATATTGATAAACTACTAATGTATAGAAAAACATCATATTTTCATCACATGTTTACTATATGTCATTTTTATGTGTTTCCACTGTTTCCAATACTGTATACAGATAGAGGATAAGTATAAGGGCAAAGACTGAAATGTGGACCAGAAGGGAAGAACTTTGAATCCGAACAGTTACAGGTCAAGGATGAATTCTTGTTTATGCTGAAATGTTGCCATTATTTTCAGTGGAACTAGGATTTGGTTTATTCTTTTGATACACTAAATTCATTGAAGATAATAGCAGTGTTTTGGCATAAACAGGAATTCATCCTTGACTGTAACTGTTCAGATTCAAAAGGTGAAGCTTTTATGATAAAGGTATTGGATGCCAGTGGATAGACTAATATATGACTAGCATCTCTTAAACTTTTAGCTTGATACCAAGATCTGCTGAACCAGCCAATACAGTACATACTGTATTTAGAATGTGGAATGCTAGGTATTGTTACAATACTGTGTTAAAATCATGACATTTTTCCGGAGTTGCAGAGAGAAATTGATGCCAGTGTCTGGGAATTAGTGAAACCCTAGGGTTGCCTGCAAACCTTCGAGGGGTCCTCATGAGATGATCGTTACAAATCGAAAAGCTTCTCTGAAAGACAATAGAGCTGTATAGTCCCTCCCCTTCTCCCAGATTCACTGATCATACTGTATTAAGAGGGGAGTGGGACTGCACCTCCTGACCTTGCTCCTGACATCAGTGTGTCCACTAGTCATGCTTTTGACACATGCATATTTTACATTGGTATGAAAGACACCTGCATGCATACAGCTCTTCTGTGTGATCAGGAGACCTGATCAGCACAGTGTTCCTGATCATGTGATATGTACAACTATGCATGTGTAGACTCTTGGGAGGGAGGTCCAGTGGGCAATGTCCCACTCCTCTGTTGCACAGTCAGTAAATATATGACGTATAGGAGGGAAATGTGTAATGTATTTTGCTACTAGTTACCATTTCTTTGAAGAACCCATGAAAAGTTTCCAAGGGACCCCAGGTTTCCTAGAACACAAGTTAAAAATTACTGTTCTGTTTAGTTGAAATTCTGGTAACACTTCTTTTGTTAGGGCTGTAGTACAGTATTTAGTCACTTAATTAATTTGAATAATTGAAAGGTTTTTAATGAATTAAAAGGTGCCTCTGATTAATCAGGTAGTGTTTGTTTTTAAAATACAAAAATTTAAAAAACTGGGTGGCTGGTGCCATCTTAGAAGAGGCATTCCTTCTCTCACACATGGGAGAGTATGTTTCTTCTAAGATGGTGACAGTTACAATATACTGTATGTGCACACTATTAAAAAACAAATTTGCTGATTTTCTTCAGAACTGTTGGGTTTTATATGTATGTGAATGCCAATTTATCAGTTAAAATATCAGTTAAGATTTCTTTCATCTGCTAAGAGTCGTAAACATTTCATATTGTGAACTGAGTAGTGGAAACATGTCTAGAGAGTTTTGTTCCTAGTTTAGTGTTACTGTATAGTGTTACTTCGGCAACATGTTGCCCAAGTATCAGACTGAGTGCAGTGAATTCTTCTTTCTTGAAATAGCAATAAGCATTTCAGTCCAGTTGTAAAATTAACCTGAATACCTTTTTCTACCCTTCTGAAACTTAAACTTTAATCCCCTTCTCTAGAAGGAGATTCAAATTCCTATGTATTTTCGTATTTAAAATACAGTATAGCATTCAAATAGTATAGCATTCAAATTTCCCAAATTCTATGACTTACAAATAGGTAGACTTTAATCAAAGCAGCTTTTGGGAAACAAGGTTTGTTTCATAATTGGAGAAAACATCTTGATTTTGTATGCTTATAGTTGCTTTGTTTGACCATGGCAAACAAGAAGGGTTTGAATTTTAAAGAAAACAAACCATGTCTCTCATTTGTGAATAAATCTGATACTTCCTATTTGTGGCCAGTTTAGAGTAGCGTTTTTGGGGTAACTACTCGTGGCGCAATCTGGTCTGCGGCCGCTGACCGCTCCGCCACTCCTGTGTTTTGTAAAGGTGCTGTAAGGCATGTTTACAGCACCCAGAGAGTAAGTGGTGCTGGTGGTGAGGCCGGCACCGCTCACTCTCTGCCAAACAGAGTATGCCGCCAGACACAGGTAAGTCCGGCAGTGTGGGGGCATGGGTAGAGCGAAACAGGAGGAGGTCATTGGCCCACTGGGCCCGGAATGGGGGAGGGATCCTTGGCGGCGTGCTCCACTGAATCCTGTCCGCCATCCCGTGCCTGGTGAGCCCTACACAGGCTCCACGGGTTTGCGCTGACCATTTTGCCGGTGCACATCTGAGGAGACCCATAGGAGCAGCTGGGGCAATACCTGGGGAAAAGGGAAGAATGTCCCATTCCCCCAAGGAGAAAGCCAATTTATCAAGCGCCAGCTGCACCGGAGCTTGCCCAATCCTGATAGGATTGGACTGCCTGGCTTCCAACATGTACTAGTTTGTGCTTTTTGCCAGCAGCGATCAGATGCTGTGAGAATTACAAAATGTGCAGTAACTGACTAGAGATTGGAGACTTCTGTGTGGAATGTGAATGCAGGGTTCATAGAAAAAACGGATTTTTTAAAAGAACATAGCTTACATTATACGTGAAGTTTGTCAATTCTGTACTGTACGTTCTGTTAGCTCTCGATCCACTGTGGTGTTACTTTGAGTGTAAGCTCTGGATCAGGTGGAGGATGAGGTTGTTTTAGCAGAAAAGGAGGTACCCTACTTAAAATCACTAGCCATATTTGCCTCTATGTGCCATATTAGGGATCTCTCTCTCTCTCTCCCTCTCCCTCTCTCTCTCTCTCTCTCTCTCTCTGTTGAACACTTTGGTTTTGGCTTGTTAAGGACTCATTTCCCTGATAGGAAGAAAATATTAATATTTAAATACGTTCGCAAGTTGTCACGATGTGTCCAGATTTCAGAGTTCAGAATTAACATATTGCCGGGAAACTCCATCGTTAAAGGCTTTATTTCAAAGATAAAACACGATGTTAAGAAACTTTACGTTTTGCTACAGACATTTGTGGCATCCTCAGAAGTATGAGGATTTTATTACAGAAGTATGAGGACAATATTTTGTCACTGATTGTGTTGATTTGTTTTGCCTAATGGTTAATATGAGTGGGATAATGGCTTAGAGAAGGTCTGTGCAGAAGAGCCAAATTGTACTCGAGGAATCAATATTGGGTTACAGAAATGTTCAGATGAAGCTACTGGCACTACTCCGAGAGAGGCTCAAAGAGGATTAGTAAATGTATGGTTTGAGACTTTTTGCCCTAGTGTTAGTTGTTCTGAGCTATGTTGATCCTATGTGCATTGCCTCCAAGGCAGCAACAACATGAGGGAGTGATGAACACACTGTTATCCAAGCCCAAATGTGGCCTTGGAAACTTAAGTTACTGCAACAGTGACAGGCAATATAATCCAACAATGGAAATGCATGACATTAATATACCTTTGACCATTCTGCTTATGCCAGTGACTTATTGCAGCAAATAGAATTGTAGCATACAGATGAATAATAGAAGAAGAATGGTGATTGGTTGAATTAAATCTGTCATAATTAGTAGCTCAAATGGGACAAGACTGACTATAGCCTTTAATCATAGCAATTAGGTAAAATTATCATTAATAACCAATTTAATTACCACCTAGTTCCTTTTGGGTGTAGAATGTGCACCCAACGTTTCATCTAATTTCAACTGTCTGGAAAGCTTTATGTCTGTCATTTTATCAACATCACTTATGATAAAGAACAGTTCGACACACAAATGTTCTTAAAGTACTTAAAAGTCAGGGGTTTTAACCTGGCTCTTAAACTAATTAAAAGGCTTGCTTTTTAGCTGAGCAAATTTATTTTTAATTCAAACAATAAGGCTGGCCAAGTCCTCCCCTCCCCCCCAAAAAAATCTGAAGAGCCCTATGAACAAGCAGAAAATGTTTCCAGGGTGGGGTAATGGGAGTGGCAGCGGCGGTGGCAATCCCCAGATCATCGCCATTGCTGGCTCCGCCCCCACAAACACTCAAAGTTCTCCCCTCCTTGCGGGGAGAACTTTGAGAACCGCTGTATTAGAGAATCTTGATTTCGCTGGGCAATCAAGCTACCAGCTTTCCTCAATCCAAGTAAAATAACTAAACACAGCAGTGCTTCTCAAAGTGTGGTCTGCGGTGCCTGATGTCTTAGTCAGAAAAGAGGAAGCCTGCCCGTGTGCAGTGCACAACTTTAACCAAACCCAGAAAATGTTATTTTGGAGTCCTGTTGATTGGTTGGTCCTCTGTCACAATCCAAAACTACTTATTGTCTGCCTTAAAGTAAAAACAGAAAACCTGTGTTCTCCCAAGCTCGATTGCATTCATATTGCAAGCAGGAGCAGTTTTATCTCCATGTACCATATTTTACGCTCCATAGGACGCATCTGTCCATAAGACACATGCATCCTATGGAGCATTAAATAGAGGAAAAAAAGGTTTTTACTTACCTGGGCTTGGGGGTGCTTCAGGGACGCCTGTGGGGGCTTCGGGGAGGCCTGCGCGAGCCTCTGCAGGCCTCCCCGATGTTCAGTTCGGCCGAAAACAGCGATTCGCACCATAGGATGCACACTTTTCCCCCCTATATTTTGTGGGGGGAAAGTGCGTCTTATAGTGCGAAAAATACGGTACGTGAAAATGTAACTTTGTATAGGTCGTCTTATAGGTCGTCTTAAGATGGGCTGCAGTGCTCAGTTTTCATGTGCTGTGATTACTACATGGTACAGAGACGCCAAGGTTTTTGTTGAAAGGACCTTAAGTTTTGCTTTAGCACTGATGTGATAAAAAAGCAACCACGCTTTTTTGCTTGGGTTTTGATACTGATGGTGTCATTCGTTGCAGTAGGAAATCTCTGGGACACTATGTACCTGTAGATGATCATGGTCAGATTAAAGACCTGATGTGGTGGATATTGAGAGGGTGCTCTGGTTAGGCTGAGAAATAGTCAAGTTACAGCGCAATCCGACTTAACTTTTGTGCCAGTGTAACCAGCGGCGCAGCGAGAACGAGAGGCCTCAGAACGGAAAAGGGATTCAAATCACCTCCAAAAGAGGAATTCAAAGGGGATTTGAATCCCTTTTCTGTTTCAAGATTATTATTCTCTTTCAAGATTATTCGTAAAACAAGGTGATTGTAAATTTTAACATGCCTCTGGGGTATTGTATTGTTATGTGTAGACCCAGGCACTTGAATTGGAATGATCCAGCTCATTGGTCAGATCACGTATAGATTTGAGAGGCTAGGTAGCATGTTTTGCATGAGATGTGCAAGTATGCACTCACCCCACTCCTTTGCATACAAGACCCGGCCCCAGCAAACCACCCACAGTTACAGAAGTTGCATAAAGAGCATCGTATGGATCTCTGTGCATTTGTCCTTTGGGACCCTGTCCAAACCCACTGATCTGAGTTTAAGCAACAATAATATTTTTCTATCCTACCCTGCTGTATCCCTTACGAGGTAGAGATGAATGAGCATCACACACTTGTGGCCAAATGCGAGACAGTCCTCGCTTGCTCCGTATCCATGATATACCATATTATTATATATGCATGGTATGTAGGTATGGTACCAGTCCCTGTCATATGGGGGTAAAATTGCTGGTACTCTGCATCGGATAGTTTGAGGACAGAAGTGGAACAAGGCGAAAGGCCTCCCGGGGCAAGGCAGCATGCAGCCCTCTCCCGCACTCTGAACCCGGAAGTGAGTGGCAATGTCACCGCCCACCGCCCACTCCAAAACCTCCAAGGTTTTGGAGGCTTGCTGCGAGCCTCAACGTAACAGTTAAGAAGCCTCGGGCGGCCGGGAGGGCTTTCCCCAGTGTGCGTTTTTTGTGCACTGCAGCTCTCCCTGCCAAGCCGAGACGAGCCTTCTGCCACTATTTGGAGGTTCGCGCTGGGGAGAAATTGTGCCACCTTTGGCAGAGTGCCTGGGGTAGGTGCCCTGCAGGCTCTGCTGTCGTTACACCGCTGTTTGAGAAACATAGTGCAGTACAGTATTGTCAATTTAGGGAATATAATACAGCACACATTCTGGTATGTGGGGAAGCAGCCCCCCCCCAACACTGGGTGCCTAAAATTTGGTGCTGCTCCTGGTGCCTGCAAGGCAGTGGTCTTGCATGGTTATAGCTTTTTCCCTATGTATCTCAGTAGTTGCCACATCTATATGCTCCATCTTGATGTCTAAGATTAACTAAAAGCATCCTGCTGACAATGACAATACCATATACTGAGTCCATATGACACAGTGGCTATTTTGTGGCTGCTCTGTAGTTAATATAGCTTTCTCATATTCAAAATGCCAAACTCAAGCATTTTTTCTGAATCGCTGTAAAGATCTTTTTATTTGCATTGCTTTCAGTAGATGGGGTTAAGCCAGTGGGGGAAGGATGGGTATCGTTCCTTTTTCAATCGGAGACAAGCAAGTTAAACAGTCATTTTACTTGCATATTTACTTGCTAAACACATTTTACTGGCTAGTGTTTGTTCATGTTAGAGAGTCTACTGTAACATTTACTGCACTGGTGGGCAGACGTCTTCACAAATCATTACTTGGAAGGTTTTCAGTTGATATATTTCACTGTGGGTAAATACCGTAGCTTAAAACTTTTGCTTGAACATTTATTTTCTCCACTTTGTGCCTCAGCTCAGTTACTGGCAACACATGTGCACTTGATACATATTGCTGTATCCTAATAAGGAGATATATCTTCCTTGTACCCTCAATGAGGTGGCTTTTCTTCCACAATATCTGTGGTGCATTTTATAACACTTGGGGGAGGGGGAACCCAAATTCATGAATTGTCCAGCAATTTTTCCTGTTCCTGTCATCAATGCTGCTGCTTTTGACTACTGGCTTAGTAAGTTGGAAAGTAGGTAGGGCTCTTCTCTTCTGTCTGTGCTGTCTATTTCTTTAGGATATTGGGGAGATTGTAGCTACTGTTTGCGAGAATGGGACTTGTCGTCCTTGCTGTTTAATTTCAACATTACACCTAACTCTTGCACCTATAAAATCTTAAGTTTTTTTTATATCTGTTGTAGCAGTTAGGAGGAACATCCTCTGTGAACTAGAGCGAGGAACCATTTGAAATAAGGGAACTTGTAACTGTTCACCCCTTGAGGAACTTACAGTTGTCACCTCTAAGAAAGGCATTTTGCCTTAGAGTATTTGAATCAATATGTTCTCCTTCAGGCACATATTTGCCCATTACCTCCCTCTTGTACCACTCTAAGCCTGCAGTGAGGTGATATTTTTATAAAAGTGTTGTTTTTGAGTGCAAAGACTGAGCAGAATCTCCTTGTGTGAGA
The DNA here is from genome assembly GCA_026170595.1 of Plestiodon gilberti rubricaudatus. Lineage (NCBI taxonomy): Eukaryota > Metazoa > Chordata > Lepidosauria > Squamata > Scincidae > Plestiodon > Plestiodon gilberti. The sequence continues at coordinate 13,761,278 of JANXHW010000001.1, forward strand.
TAAAGTGAAAACATCTGGCTGGTTGGGACATATCCTGGTAGGGTAGAATGATTTTAGCGAGTGGACAGGTTCATATGGGAGGATTATGCCTCATACATTCTTATGATGTTTTGGAATTAGATTTGTATCCTAGATTCATGAATGAGTCTGGAAGAGTTTCTGATTGGTTAAGAATAATTTTACCTTTCAAGCTTAAATTTGTGTTCTTATGTTCATGCATCCTGAAAGATTATGATCATGGTCTAGCACAGGGCTCGACAAATTCAGGTCACTATAACAGCTCAAAATTTTGTTCTGGGTGCCGAGGGACTGCCTGCACGGCTGCAGCTGAGGGGCAGCCTTTGCTGTAAAAACCAGGACTTGCTGTTGGAGCAATTCAAAGAAGCAGCAGTGGGAGCCATCCCAGGTTGGGGGGGGGAGATACAAGAAGAACCTTGGATTGTTGGAGGAAGGAGGGAACTTAGTTATGAAGAAAGGGGGGGGAGAAGTTATGAAGGAAGGGGGGGAAGAAGACTTTCTCTCACAGTCAAGCCTTCCCTCCCTCCAATAGATCATCTAGCGGTGTGTGTCTGTTTCCAGTACTAGCCTGGAAAGGGAAGGATGGGGAGAGAGTGCTTGGTTTTGCAGGAGATGTCTAGTCTGCAGTAAGCCTATTGAGTTCAATGGGATTTCTTCCCGGATAAATGCGTATAGGATTTATTTATTTATTTATTTAAAGAATTTATACCCCGCCTTTCTCCCGGTAAGGGGCAATCAAGGTGGCTTGCGTAGCATCATGTATTTTAAAAAAAGTTTCTTGATGAAACATCTTTTTTATTCAAAAAAATTACCTTTAGATCTTTTTTGCTGTCACATTGACATTTGTCAGGTTTTCCTACCATTATGGGGATTGGTGACATGCTTGTTTATATGTAAAATTTAATTTGTATCATTAATGACCTGTGAGGTGTTTTTGTTTGTTTGTTTGTTTGTTTGGCCAGTGTTAAAACATGAAACTTTGGAAGCTGAAAAAATTGTCTGACTCCTAGATCCAAAGGAATTTGTCAGGCCGTGGTCTAACACATGGTTGGTTACACACGCTTGACTCCTGTTTAAATTGATGGGCTTAAGTATGCATAACTCTGCACTAGGTTGTAGCCAGTGTGAGTCTGACATGGTCATTCAGTTCTATGGGAGGGGATCATTAGTAGGATTTGATGGAATCTTCTGAGCAAAGTCTGGGTTTCTTCCTGTTACGTCTGCATTATTAATGTAATTTATATGGTTGTCTACCGTTGTTATGAATCTTTTGTTATTGGGTCTGTGGAAAAATCTTCCATTGAGAGTTTCTTGAAAAAGTGAAAAATTAATGGCTGATGGACAATGTTTTAGTTTGGGCCGGAGATCCAATGTTTCATTGCCTGGGCGCTAATAGCTTGGTGATGCCTTCATTTTGAAACCTTTGATATTCCTGCACATTATGTTTCTAAAAACCATCAAATATTTGATGGTTTTTAGGAGCTCAATTTCTGTGTTTACTGAAGGTATAGAGTTTAATGCATTAATGTATTCTTTATTTTTTATACCTTAAGAAGTCAGTAAGGGGCACCCAGGAATCTGATATACTATATTTCCAGTCTGTAGGGCAGCAGCCTAGTGTTCAGCATATGCTAGCATGAACATTTCAGTTAGCATGAAAATGTTTCTATGTCTTCTCTGTCCTTAAAAGTACCTAAAATGGTTTATTTAACTCAGAGAGAGAGAGAGAGAGAGAGAGAGATGCAAGGATCTCTTTTTTTCTCCAAGTCACACTTCCCAAAATCAGCTTCTCCCTCCCCCACCCCACCAAAGTACATTTTTCAAAGTACAAAAATAAGCCCAAAACCAAAATCAGAGAGACAGAAGGGCTCCAAAAATAATTTAAATTTAAAATCCATGTTAACTAACACTTAATTAGCTGCTGATGGGGCAGATAAGGGGCAGGGCTTGGTGTACCCCCAGCAAGAGGTCCACGTACCCCTAGGGGTACCCGTACCACAGGTTGAGAACCCCTGGTTTACATGACTATAAAGTGAATTTGCTGAGCAAATGTGAATTCAGAGATCAAGTGACCAGTTTCTTGCTGCTACACCCATTGCTGTGTGCATGGGATCTCCCTGCTACCTCTTTGTATGGGAAAGCTATGTTTTTGTAAGAACCGATGACATGTATTGCTGTATAAAAAAAACTTGAGTTGATTGTGCCCCCTGTCAAACTACTGCAGAGGAAGGTTGATTTAGAATTGAGAAATCTAGTGAGTGGTTTTCTGACTTTCAGTTGTCTGTGAAGTGTATTTAAAAGTGGCACAAAACAATTTCCTTGAAAGCAATTTATTATTCCTTCTCCTGTTGCTTTTGGGCAGGCTGCTCCAGCCTCTATTGGAATGCAATATTATAAGCAATTACTTAAAAGGTGTTTGGTGCAATGTGGCCTAACTGTTATGCTGTCCCTGTCCCCCCCCAAATTCTACCTGTCTATATCCTGTGTAACTGTTGCTTTATAGCAGGGGTGGGGAACCTTTTTGGGGTGGGGGCCATTTTCCCATGGGGAAAGTTGACCGTGGGCCGGCCGTAAGGCCGTCCGAAATTTTTGACCCCCACCGCAAATTTGACCCCCTGCGAATTTACAGCACCCACCCACCCACCGCTCGCACTCTCTCACTCAGCTCCCACCCACCCTCCCACCGCTCCCGCTCGCTCAGCTCCCACCCAACGCTCGCACTCGCTCAGCTCCCTCCAACCCACCCACCGCTCGCGCTCGCTCAGCTCCCTCCCAGCCCCCCATCCAGCCCAGAGCCCCCTCCCTCCACTCTCCAACTTACCGGGCTCCGGGCCGCCGCCTTCCCGCGCCGCCTCCTTTTCAAAACGGCCTTTCTGTACATGTGCAGATCGCCACTGGGCTCAGCGGCGATCTGCGCAGGTCCAGAAAGGCCGCTTTCAGAAGGAGTAGGCGCCGAGGTGACGCATCACCTTGGTGCCTCCTCCTTTTAAAATCGGCCTTCCTGGACCTGCGCAGAGCGCAGCTGAGGCCAAGATTGCCCTCTTGGCCGGCATCGCGCTCTGCGCAGGTCCAGGAAGGGCGATTTTAAAAGGAAGCGGCGTGGGAAGGCAGCGGCGGGCGGTGGCGGAGCCTCCGGTCGCGGGCCGGATCGGGCCGGAGGTTCACCACCCCTGCTTTATAGGCACTGACTTGCAGGCTAGTGAAGCTGGAAGACCTGATTGAATTGTATGTGAGGAGGTGTGGGCTTGATATGCAGCTCTTCTGTCTAGGGATTGTGGTAGGAATGATGGCTGCTTGATTAAAAGGTTTTTATGTTGGAGGAGGAGCATAGCATACTAGTAATAGAAGTAAGAATAGAGAATTAATATGTTTGCATGCCAAAGTTACACTTTTACTAAAGAGCCTAGTAGATTGTCTTCACCCCATACCATTCCCAGTGAGATAAAACTTAATCAGATGCTTGGTTGACTACAATCTTATGAAATGTTTGTAAAATTCTGGTATCAAACGTTCAGATACATGCATTATATAGCTTGGGGCCAGCCTATTTGAGAGACTGCCTACTTCCATACAATCTGGCTCGCCCCCTCAGGTTATCGGAGAAGGCCCTTTTAAAAGTGCCATCGCCTTTGAAGGTGGGGCAGCGGCAAGAAATAGGTCCTTCTAGGTAGTGGCATCTACCTTATGGAATTTTCTCCCTCTTAATTTTTGTTTACAATATTTTTTACGCCGCCTTTCTCCCCAAAGGGACAAACTGCTCCAACCTTAGAGACCTCATCCTTAGAGACCTTCCTTCGGGGCCTGAAGGCATTTCTTTTTTAAACAAGCCCTCTGAGCTGTTGCCTAGTTTAAAGATTTTATAGGTTTGGCCCTCTTTTAGAAGCTTGGTTGCTGTTGATTTTGTGTTTTATTGTTTTTAGATTGTATCAATATTTTAGGAGTTTTTAATGTTATAGTAATTGTTTTTATGAATTTGTATGTAAATTTTAATTTTTGTAAGCCACTTTTGGGTCCCCCTATGGGGGAGAAAGGTGAGATAGAAATTCTAATAATAATAATAATAATAATAATAATAATAATAATATATTTATTATAATGGGCAGGACGTCTGGCTCAATTGGTAGAGCGTTCGTCTCACAAATGCCTGAAGATCTGCAGGACAGCAGTTCAAGACGGCCGGAAGTCTGTCAGAGAGCTGCTGGCACGCCGAGCTGATAAGCTGCAGTGCCTCTGTGGGGGAGTGGAGCTGCAGCTGAGCACTTGAGTGGCAGTCAAGGTTGCCCTGTCAGCTGAAGCATGCTGAGGCGAACGTCAGAGAGAGAGAGAGAGAGAGAGAGAGAGAGAGAGAGACTGTGAAAGCAACATCTCGAATGAAGGGTTCTATGAAAGATTAGAATGTTATCATATTGTAAAACCCCTTGGGGTTTAGAACAGCCTGCCCATGTACACCGCCTTGAATTAAAGTCAGAGGAGAAATCCAATGACCAGAAAGGCGGTATATAAATACTGTAAACAACAACAATAATAAGTTAAAAAGCAAAGGTATGAAATTGTGAATATTGAAACTGGTTGCTATCCTGTTCAGATTTTAGGTGTTTTAAAAAATAACATTCTATTTTATTTCTAATTCTCTGTAAATAATATATACAGAGAATATATTAGTCCTACTACTCAGCTGACTAAATCTCTATGAAGTACAAATTTAGGAGTGATCCGTAGATTGCTAGATGGTAACTGAGCACTACTTTCTCAGTTACCATCTAGCAATCTACGGATTCTAGAAAATGTTTCTTGTTTAGAAACGAAACATCGGGGACTATACTCTAGCCTTAGATTTTAAAGGATTTCTTGTCTGCCTCACAGTGCCTGTACCACAGGAAACTGTGGGCACTATTGGATGAATTTTTATTCTAGCTGGATTTTAATTTTCTTTTACATGGCTTCTCTACCCGTGTATCCTAAATCTCAAGATTCTTGTATGTGATCATATATCATCACCAATGTATTGAGACTTACAGGGGCCTAAATAGGAACTTCAAAACAGGAGGGAGTCAATCCACTTAAGCTAACTCAGTTTTAGTCTTGGGCATACTGGAAAATGAAGGGGTCTAGCCTCATCTCTCACTGGGTTCCTCTTTCATGTATTCCAGGTATATTTGCTTAGTGAACAAGGGGTCTTTAATCATCCCACAAAGCATTGATAATGCATGTCCTATCACACTGATAACACTTGTGCAATATGGTGACATTGGGTTGGAGTACTGGCAAAAGTGGGCAAGTATGGTCTGGTGGAGAACCAATAAGAGTGTTGCCTAAACTTGTAAAGGTTTTTTTAAAGATAGTTTTGTATTTGTCACAATTTTTTTTCCATAGGCAGTAGTTGCTCAGTGGTGAATAAAACCACTTTGAACAGCCATATTTATCTTTACACATACTCCAGGATTCTGAGTTCTGGTATGGAAAAAAATTAAACCCTGGTGACTAGGGATGCCATCTTGTTAGCCTTTTAATAGCACCTATTATATAGAAATTAGCAGGTGAAACTTCTTCCTAGCAGGTGAAACTTCTTCGCCTTATCAGCTTACCCCGGGAAGAGCTTCAGCAAACACATTTATGTGCCAGACAGCTTTGTATCAGAGCAAGACCAGTCTTTTTAAAAAGTGGCAACTCTAGTGGTTGAGTTCTGGTATAAATTAAACTATTTTTGCTCTGGTTTTGAGTTATGATTTTAGCAAGTTTGTATTTAAGTTGCCTTTCACCCTGAAGATGCCTGGAATCAAATGTACCCCACAAATGCTTCTTCTAAAGCTCCATTTTCCAGGTATTCCTCAATTATAATGAGGTTTGAATAGTTATTTTGAGGCATTCCCTTGGGAAAGATCTAGGGAAAAAATGATGTGTAAAAATTGCAAGAATATTTTAAAAGAAGGTGCTATTATACTCCTATTGGAATGACTGAGAAAACAGAAAACCCTGCACATAAGGTACTTGGGGTCACAGGAAGCACCCAAAATGCCGTTTAATCGTTTTAGTTGCTCTTTATAGATGCTTACATCAGAACCTATTTCCATTTCTTGTGAAAAAAGAGCATAGAGGGAGGTGCAAGAGTTTGTCAGTGTTCTTAATGTTGCAACAAATGGTTGTAGAGGTCAGTTTTACCCCTTAGACCAGGGGTGGGGAACCTATTTGCAGTGGGGGGCCATTTTCCCATAGGGAAAATTTGCTGCAGGCCAGCCATTAGGCCGGCCGATTCCCCCCCCCGCAAATTCCCCCCCCCGCGAATTTACCACCCACCCACCGCTCTCCCCCCTCCCACCCACCCACCGCTCTCTCTCTTTCTCTCTCTCCCCCCTCCCTCCCACCCATCCACCGCTCTCTCTCTTTCTCCCCCTCCCACCCACCCACCGACCCACCCACCGCTCTCTCTCTATCCCTCCCACCGACCGCTCGCTCGTTCGTTCTCCCTCCCACTCACTCACTCTCCTCACCTCGGCTCCGGGACGGGGCCGCCGCTGCTGCTTTTGCGCTCTTCCTGGGTTTAAAAGCAGCCTTTGCACAGCGCCGCTGAAGCTGAGATTGCCCTCAGGGCCGCTTTTAAACCCAGGAAGCGCGCGAAAGCGGCGGCGGAGCCTCCGGTCCGGTCCCGCGCGGGCCTGGCTGGATCAAGCCCGCGGGCCGGAGGTTCCCTACGCCTGCCTTAGACTTAAAACAAACAAGAACCCTTTACAGACCTGATTTTGTAGAGAAATGAGATTCATGGGTTTTTCAGCCATGTATAATTTCAAAGTTGAAGAAATAAAGGTTTTTCAAATATATACACAAACTTGCCTGAAGAAATTCCTTTTTTAACTGCACACACCATCAATTGTTTAACGAGTGTACGTTTAAGGATTATCCAAAACAGACAAGCACGAGCTTTAGATCTTCTGCTTACGTTTCCTCCCGCACTAGGGACTTTGTCAAAGGAAAAAAACAAGAACAAAACACGGCAGCAAGCCGGTAGATGACCATAACCTTGTAGAAAGCACCCATCAGTTTTGTAGATAGGACGCCAGAAAAGCGTGGGAAGCGCTAAATTAGTTAATTGGAAGCGGAAGCAGTGAGTTCTGTGTTAACCGCATGTAACCTTTCTGCCGTAGAATGCTTCTGAGACTGTAGATGCAATCTGTTTAAAAACGGAAACCATTTATTTCTTCAACTTTGAAATTATACATGACTGAAAAACCCATAAATCTCATTTCTCTACAAATTGTGACAAGCCATGAAGATTTTTTAAACTTTTTTTGTTAGAGCCTTTCTTGTAACCCAACAAGCCTATTTTTTCCATTCTTGATATTTTCAGATTTCATGTTGAAAACTGCTTTCTGATCTAGTTCTTTGAGTTCATCTGTGAAGATTGTGAGCCCTTTTGGGACAGGGAGCCATTTAATCATTTGATTTTGTCTGTAAACCGCTCTTTGAAGTTTTTGTTGAAAAGTGGTATATAAATACTGTTAATAATAATAATAATAATAATTAATAATAATGTGGAAGAAAGTTCCAGTCTCACGCTTTTACCAATGTCGAGATGCACCGGTGACATGGGGGAGAATGTGTGGATGAAGATGAGTTATTAAACAGCCAGATCAGGCAGAACCTTCCACCTGCCTTGTCTGCTAACCTCCTCACATGGTTCTTTGAGTACCAATACAAGGAGAGTCTAGAATTCCACCTACTGTAATCATATGTAAAAAAATAATAATCCATTTTAATGGCAACGGAGGAGGGAGTGCTCAAAAACCTCACCCTTTTCACCCCCATTGTAGAGTCCTTTACTAACCACCTACTGCTACCATCTACCATAATTCTTTCCCCTGGGAAGGCACAGGAGTAATTGGGCAACCCACTATTGAACTGAACTTGGAAAAACAAACTTTATTAATGTGATAAATAGGTTGCTTTATTTGTTTAGATATAATCCAGATATAAAATTTCTCTAATATCAGTTCTCAAGAATGGAATAGACCCTGTGGCTAATTCAGTTCTCTAAAATATTTGGATGGTGGATTATCCCTTCCCATCTCTGCCCCAGTTGTGCTCACACACTTGAAGCCTGTCCTGGAAAGTAGGCTGGCTCCATATGTCAGTAAGATTGAGGATTCTGGAAGCTCTGTCCTGAAGTCTGCCTCCATCTGCTCACACTAAATATCTTAGGAGAATTGAGCTCCTGCTGAATTGCCACCTGAAGATACAACTGAGAAGTCAACTCTTGGTTCTTGTTGAGAAGCGACTTCTGGGAAGGCTTCCCAGAAGGCTACGACTACAACCACCAGCTTCTCCCTGTGGTTCTGCTGCCCCTTTTATTTTGTCCCCCTCAGATTCTGACAGCTCATAAGATGCACTGTTTCACTCTTACTGACCACTGGTCCATATTTAAAAGTCAATGGGAACACTTGGAGGGAATTTTGAACCACCAGTTGAAAGTTGTCACCTGGTGCCTAGTTGGAACTGCAGGTCTGCAATGCCATCTGGACCATCTAGATCAGAGGTGTCAAATTTGTTTCATACAGTGGGCCGAAGTTAGCATTCATGGCACCTGCTGAGGGAAAGAAGTGATGTCATTAAGCAGGAAGTGATGTCATTAAGCAGGTGATGACCAGAAATAAGCACTTTGTTCTCACCTAGGACCTCATTAGCTGCAAATGACAAAAGAGAAAATGTGCAAATCTTGATCACATTTTCAAGATATGAGAGAACCCAATTATCGCATGGGCTGCCCTTTCAGCAACACTGCCTCTGCCGAGCAGTATTCCCTCTAATATTTTCCCTACTGTGCGGAGCAGTTAATGACCTGAGCAGTACATAACCACTGTCATCTTAAAATGGGCAATGTCCAATCTGCTCTCTAGGTAATAAGTGAGGTACTGCTTATGTATCAGAACTACAGCAGTCAGGTGGCATGTTTACATAGAACTGTCATACGCAAAATACACAGTATTTCATGGCCGTTTGGCTCCACTATTCCAAACTGACAAAAAATATCCTCCGTCTACTAAATGCTAGGTATTCTGCTAAAATGGTAACAGACAGAAAACACAGCTTTACAGAACAAGCCTGTGCGTGTCTACTGAAAAGTAAGTCCCATTGTGTTCAATGAGGCATACAGGGTTATTCAAAAAGGATGGCACAAAGGTAAAGCTGTTTTATTCTTAAATGAACAAGAGTTCTGAAGGAACTCAAGAATGAAGTTGCTGACCTCTTGATCAAAATATGCAACTTGTCCCTTTTAAAGGCCACTATGCCAGAGGATTGGAGGATAGCTAATGTCAAGCCAATCTTTAAAAAAGGAAGGAGGGGGGACCCGGGAAACTATAGGCCGGCAGCCTAACATATGTTCCAGGGAAGATGGTGGAAAGTCTCATTAAGGATAAAATCTTAAAACACATAGAAGAACAGGCTTTGCTGAGGGAGAGTCAGCATGGCTTCTGCAAGGGGAAGTCTTGCCTCACAAACCTTTTAGAATTCTTTGAAAAGGTCAACAGGCATGTGAATGCGGCAGAAACTGTGGATTATATATCTGGATTTTCAGAAGGTGTTTGATACGGTCCCTCATGAAAGGCTCCTGAGAAAACTCCACAGTCAGGGAATAAGAGGGCAGGTCCTCTTATGGATTAGGAATTGGTTGAAGACCAGGAAACAGTGAGTGGGAGTCAATGGGCAATTTTCACAATGGCGAGAGGTGAAAAGCGGTGTGCCCCAAGGATCAGTCTTGGGACCGGTGCTTTTCAACTTGTTCATAAATGACCTGGAGTTGGGGATAAGCAGTGAGGTGTCCAAGTTTGCGGATGACACTAAACTTTTCTGGGTGATGAAGACCAGCAGGGATTGTGAAGAGCTCCAGGAAGATCTCTCCAGACTGGGAGAGTGGGCAGCAAAATGGCAGATGCACTTCAATGTAAGTAAGTGTAAAGTGATGCACATTGGGGCAAGAAATCAAAACTTCACATACACGCTAATGGGTTCTGAGCTGTCTGTGACTGATCAGGAGAGAGATCTTGCATGAAGAAACATGCAGCCCTTCTTGGGGGACCAGGTATATAAGTGCTTTTATGCAAATGCCCGAAGTCTTCGGGCAAAGATGGGAGAACTGGAATGTTTGGTGGCTAGGGAAAACATTGACATAGTAGGTATAACAGAAACCTGGTGGAATGCGGAGAACCAGTGGGATACTGCAATTCCAGGATATAAACTCTATAGGAGGGACAGAGAGGGGCGTGTTGGAGGTGGGGTGGCCATCTATGTCAAAGAGGGGGTAGAATCCACCAGAGTAGAGCTGGAGGGGGGCTCTGACTCCTCCGTAGAATCACTGTGGGTTAGATTACCAGGCTCAAAGAGTGATGTAATAGTAGGGGCATGCTACCGTCCTCCAGATCAAAAACCTGAAGGGGATCTTGAAATAAGGAAGCAAATCAGGGAGGTGTCAACGAGAGACAGGGTTGTAGTCATGGGGGACTTCAATTATCCTCATATCGACTGGGTCAATTCATGCTCAGGTCATGAAAGAGAGACTGGATTTCTGGATATGTTAAATGACTGTGCCTTAGAGCAGCTTGTCACGGAACCGACCAGAGGACAGGTGACTCTGGACTTGATATTGTGTGGCACTCAAGATCTGGTCAGGGAGGTAAATGTTACCGAACCGTTGGGGAACAGTGACCATGCTTCGATCCGTTTCGCCATGCATGTCGGAGGGAGAGTGCCGAGCAAATCTGACACGAAAACCCTTGACTTCCGAAGGGCAGACTTCCCCAAAATGAGAAGACTAGTTAAGAAAAAGCTGAAAGGGAAGGTAAAAAGAGTCCAATCGCTCCAGAGTGCATGGAGGCTGTTTAAAACAACAGTCATAGAGGCCCAGCGGGAGTGTATCCCACAAAGGAGGAAGGGCTCGACCAAGTCCAGGAGGATGCCGGCATGGCTAACAAGCACAGTTAAGGAGGCTATAAAAGGCAAGGAAGCTTCCTTCCGTAAATGGAAGTCTTGCCCTAATGAGGAAAATAAACAGGAGCACAAACTGTGGCAAAAGAAATGTAAAAAGATGATACGGGAGGCCAAGAAAGACTTTGAGGAACGTATGGCAGGCAACATAAAAGGGAATAATAAAAGCTTCTTCAAATATGTTAGAAGCAGGAAACCTGCCAGGGAAACGGTGGGTCCGCTGGATGGTGAGGGAGAGAAAGGGGTGATAAAAGGGGACTTGGAGACTGCAGAGAAATTAAATGAGTTCTTTGCATCTGTCTTCACGGCAGACGACCTCGGGCAAATACCGCTGCCGGAACGGTCTCCCCTGACTAAAGAATTAAGTCAAATAGAGGTTAAAAGAGAAGATGTCTCAGACTTAATTGACAAAATAAAGATCAATAAATCACCAGGCCCGGATGGCATCCACCCAAGAGTTCTGAAGGAACTCAAGAATGAAGTTGCTGACCTCTTGACCCAAATATGCAACTTGTCCCTTAAAACAGCCACTGTGCCAGAGGATTGGAGGATAGCTAATGTCACGCCAATCTTTAAAAAAGGAAGGAGGGGGGACCCGGGAAACTACAGGCCGGTCAGCCTAACATCTGTTCCAGGGAAGATGGTGGAAAGTCTCATTAAGGATAAAATCTTAAAATACATAGAAGAACAAGCTCTGCTGAGGGAGAGTCAGCATGGCTTCTGCAAGGGGAAGTCTTGCCTCACAAACCTGTTAGAATTTTTTGAAAAGGTCAACAGGCATGTGGATGCGAGCGAACCCGTGGATATTATATATCTGGATTTTCAGAAGGCGTTTGACACGGTCCCTCATGAAAGGCTCCTGCGAAAACTCCACAGTCAGGGAATAAGAGGGCAGGTCCTCTTGTGGATTAGGAACTGGTTGAAGACCAGGAAACAGCGAGTGGGAGTCAATGGGCAATTTTCACAATGGCGAGAGGTGAAAAGCGGTGTGCCCCAAGGATCGGTCTTGGGACCGGTGCTTTTCAACTTATTCATAAATGACCTGGAGTTGGGGATCGGCAGTGAGGTGGCCAAGTTTGCGGATGACACAAAACTTTTCCGGGTGGTAAAGACCAGCAGGGATTGTGAAGAGCTCCAGAAGGATCTCTCCAAACTGGGAGAATGGGCAGCAAAATGGCAGATGCGCTTCAATGTAAGTAAGTGCAATGTGATGCACATTGGGGCAAGAAACCAAAATTTCACATATCCGCTAATGGGTTCTGAGTTGTCTGTGACGGATGAAGAGAAAGATCTTGGGGTGCTGGTGGACAGGTCGATGAAAGTGTCGACCCAGTGTGCGGCGGCTGTGAAGAAGGCCAATTCCATGCTCGGGATCATTAAAAAGGGAATTGAGAATAAAACGGCCAATATCATTATGCCTTTGTACAAATCGATGGTAAGGCCACATCTGGAGTATTGTGTCCAGTTCTGGTCACCATACCTCAAAAAGGATATAGTTGAATTGGAAAAGGTGCAGAAAAGAGCGACCAGAATGATTTGTGGGCTGGAGCACCTCCCTTACGAGGAAAGGCTACAGCGTCTGGGGCTTTTCAGTCTAGAAAAAAGGCGCCTGAGGGGGGACATGATTGAGACTTATAAAATTATGCATGGGATGGAGAGAGTGGATAGAGGGAAATTCTTCTCCCTCTCACACAACACCAGAACCAGGGGACACACACTAAAATTGAGTGGAGGGAGAGTTAGAACAGACAAAAGAAAATATTTCTTTACCCAGCGTGTGATTCATCTGTGGAACTCCTTGCCACAGGATGTGGTGATGGCACCTGGCCTAGATGCCTTTAAAAGGGGTTTGGACAAATTCATGGAGGAAAAGACCATCACAGGTTACAAGCCATAAGCAACCTCCTGGTTTTTTTTTTTTTTAGAAGTGGGTTTTCTCTGTGCCAGGTGCAAGGGAGTGGCGACTGGACACAGGTATCTTGTTGTCTCGTGTGCTCCCTGAGGCATCTGGTGGGGCCACTGTGTGACACAGGAAGCTGGACTAGATGGGCTTTTGGCCTGATCCAGCAGGGCTCTTCTTATGTTCTTATGTTCTTATGTTATCTTGGGGTGCTGGTGGACAGGTCGATGAACGTGTCGACCCAGTGTGCGGCGGCTGTGAAGAAGGCCAATTCCATGCTTGGAATAATTAAAAAGGGATTGAGAATAAAACGGCCAATATCATTATGCCCTTGTACAAATCGATGGTTAGGCCACATCTGGAGTACTGTGTCCAGTTCTGGCCACCACACCTCAAAAAGGTGCAGAAAAGAGTGACCAGAATGATTCGTGGGCTGGAGCGTCTGGGGCTTTTCAGTCTAGAAAAAAGGTGCCTGAGGGGGGACATGATTGAGACGTATAAAATTATGCATGGGATGGAGAGAGTGGATAGAGGGAAATTCTTTTCCCTCTCGCACAACACCAGAACCAGGGGACATGCACTAAAATTGAGTGGAGGGAGTTAGAACGGACAAAAGAAAATATTTCTTCACCCAGCATGTAATTCATCTGTGGAACTCCTTGCCACAGGATGTGGTGATGGCACCTGGCCTGGATGCCTTTAAAAGGGGTTTGGACAGATTCATGGAGGAAAAGACCATCATAGGGTACAAGCCATAAGCAACCTCCTGGCTTTAGAAGTAGGTTTTCTCTGTGCCAGGTGCAAGGGAGTGACAACAGAAAACAGGTTATCTTGTTGGCTGTGTGTTCTCGGAAGCATCTGGTGGGGCCACTGTGAGATACTGGAAGCTAGACTAGATGGGCCTTTGGCCTGATCCGGCAAGGCTTTTCTTATGTTCTTATGTTATGTGTCTTTCTAGGTGGTACTAATAAAGATACAGTAGGGCCTGCGGATCCACTATCCACGGATGCACTTATCCATGGTTGCCGGTGCCCTGTGTTCCTCCAACGCCTTTTACCTTCATTATGTTTTAGTACTGGTGTCAAGCAAGCACGTCTCTTCCTTAAGCAAAACACTATAAGCCACCTTGCTGGCTTATAGCACAGAGAAGGCAAGCAGTCTGAATACTAGGGAGGCTCTCAAACGTTAAACAGGAACTTTGCGGAAACTGGAAGTTGTCGTAAATCGCCGCAGAGTGGTGACCTGAAGCTCGGGAGGGGCCTGCGGAGGCTACCCACCACTTTGAGAAACATGGATCTAGAATGTCTGTTTTGCTGCTGATCTACGCTGTAGAATATGCTGCTGTGCTGAAGCAAGTCATGATTAAACTAGGGCTACATTTGTTTTTCAGCTTCTAGATCTAGGAGTGCTTGAGAGCCATTTTTTTCCAACCTACTAGGGTGCTTGGGTTGCTTTTTTTTCTCCCAGCCCACCCACCACGCTGGAAGTTTCAACTGTGAGCTCGGAACTAGAAAAGATGGCGGCCTCATGCACCGACAGGAAGGCTGCTTGGCTGCAAAGGAGCTTGGGAGATGTAGTATGAGGAGCAACAGCAGCTAACATCACTTCCTGCTATTTCCAAGTTGAAAAACAAACACAGCCTAGGATTCTCAGTTCAGATGTAATATGGAACCACAGTTAAGGCAAACTTGGTCCAACAAGCCAAATTCAATCCATGGGTTTAATTTGTTCACTTGTAATAAATCATGGTTCATTGAAGGTCTTGGTTTGGATGAACGGAGAAACCGTGGTTACATAAAATAAAGCATGGCACCTCATGACTGGCCCAGTGTAAGTGGAAGGCAATTAGCTTCTGAATACTTGATACACTTTGCATTCCACTTGTGCATGATTCTAGTTGAAATACTCAAATTCAAAATATGGCTCCTTTACATGACGCACTTTCATTAACATGAGCATAAATAATTGAAAAATTAACTACCTGGTGCAATGGTGGTGCTATTTTCTGGTTGGTGATATATCCAGATGTTTTCATGTAATGTCCTCTATCAGAAGGACTAGAATCATTTGAGTGAAACCCATGTTTCTCTGGATTTTGTTGCAAATCCAAGAATCTATGTGGCTTGTAGGCTCCTTTTCCCCCCACACTAAGAGTGAATTGAATTTAAATCAGGTTTCCAACTTTTGAAATTCATATATTTCCTTAACTCACATCATAACTGGTTGCTATAACAATTGAGACATACCAGTTCAGAACTAAAGTACAGTGAACCTTCAATTTAACAGACTAATGAGGGGAAGTCCATTAATGCCAAAAGTCTGTTAAATCGAGTGGCATCACTAGGGGGTGCGGACCGCACCGGATGAAGCTCCGGGAGGGTGGTGATGCGTGGCCCAGAGCAGGCCTGTAGTATCCAAGCTGGGGGGGGGGGCTGAATGTGTTTTTTGCCTCGTGTAGGTGTGTGAGGCCGAGACTCCAAGCTCAGAAACCTCTGGGCCAAACCAAAGGTACCCAAGTGGATTCTCGACCTCACGATACTCACACACACTTGGTCGCTTTTGCCCGCTCTGGGCTCGGCTTCAGGGATTACAGGCGTCAACACCAAATACTTTCGACTCAGAGACCTGGCGTGTTGGTGAACAGGCCATGGAATGACCTTATTTTCTGCTAAGAAACCATCATTCTTCTCCTTTTTGGGCTCAGGCGTTCTCATACTTTGCACAATATGTGAGGGAGAGATTGTGGCAAAGCCAAGATAGTTATCTTTTCCTATGAGTGAAAGGTTGAGTTTGCCAATACTGAGCCAGGAACATGAATGTTCTTGAGGTCAAAGCCTAGTACACCATCAGCCATATACATCTCCATGTCAGTGATTATGCTAAAGCTCAAGCAGGCGTTCCTAGGGTGTATGTCACCCGGTGAGGGAGGTCAGTACGTCACCCCCATGATGGACCTCCACCCATGAAGTGGGTGGGGCAATGCATAATCGCCCTCCCCCACATCATTGCCCTGCCTCCCGCATAATCAAAATTACACCTTTAAATTACAATATTATACGCACAGCCTAAATTTATGTTTGCAGCCATGATGGATCTCAGAGTTGAATAGGGAGAAACAAGGTTGGGCTGAGCTTCTCCAAAAGATGCCCATCAGGCAGGACTATGTATTTCTACCGATTACTCCTGGTCAGTGGTGTTGCTAGGGTTGGTATCACCCGGTCCGGTAACTCATGGTGTCACCCCCCATTAACTTTATTTATTTTAATATCTAACAGTACAGGTCACCCAACAAATCAGTAACCAAATCAGAACAATCCGTCTCATTGGTCTGTTTTGAGTAAAGCTAACTTTTTGTTACATAAGGCAGTTGTGTTTTCTGTTTCCGGTTATTTGGCCATAACATTTGATAGAATACAGATAATTCAAATCGATTTGTTGCATTGTATTCTGCTTGAAATTATGCATTGAATTATATATAACATGATGATATTATTCATAAAGACAAAGCTTTTGCAATTTTGGCCACTAGTGGTCTCTCTCTCTCACTCGCGCACGCACACACACCCACACACACCCGAGGGTGTCACTTGGTGCAGTTCCCACCACTGTAGGTACGCCACTGAGCTCAAGAGTATCGTATCACCTCTCTGATTAGATTTCACCTCCGGGTACTGAACTCTGAGAATTTCACTTCCCATATTTATATCACAATTGCAGGCACTCAATGTGGGTCAGCCCTGCTCAGTATGTGGACAGGAATCATTGCTTCTGCTACACTGTCTTAGTAGTTTGTACTGATATGTTGGGTTCTTTGACCTGAGAAAAAAGATGTGATACAATAAGTTAAAATTCTGAATTAAATAAGGTCCCAAGGATAGTGTTCTGCTTTTTATCTCTATTGTAGTTGTTGACATGAACATCATATACTATGTGAGGTGGCAGGAGCAGTACCTATATCTAAATGGGTATAAATTGGAGGAGTTCTCCAAGAACTGGGTGCATTTAAGGCAAGTAATTCTGAATTTAAGTGATATCACTACCTAGCACCAAATTGTATCGCAGCAGCACCTCAGATTACTCTCAAGTGTCTGAAGAAGGCCAAAGTGATGACAAAAATGTTCAAACTAGTACCTGCCTCTCCTGCAGAAACAAAAACGAGACAGTAGCACTTTTGTCGCTATAGGCAAGCCCTACTCAGACAAGGCATATAGTAGGCACAAAGGAGCAGTGGCCCAAAATCTTCCACCTCAAAACTAAACAACAACTTTCAGGGGGCTAACAAGCAGTGTCCTTTAGTCTGTTCTGCCACAGCCTCTCTAAAAGATGTCTATGACACAGACATCTTTACTATATCACCAATACGTTTCAGTGTCCGCAGCACTGACATTGCTGTACCTGTAACATGTCTGAATTCCACTGACAGCAGAGTTCCCTCTCCTTGGTTCTTCACTACATGTGACTGCACAGAGACTATGAAGGACAATGACAGGTCACTTTCCTTCAGCTATAGATCTTTGAGGGGTGATCTGCGCAGGGACACAGCCCACTTGACTGTCCGCTCTGCAGGTCTGTCTCCAACCTTGGAAGCTCTGTTCAAATGCAACAGTTTAAATTCAGGGGATGGTTCTCGATGAACTAAGTGTGTCAGAGGTCAGCTCTGTGCATATGCAGACCTCCACTATATGTGCCTACACAGATGATGGCTCGAAGAACTATAGTTACAGGTACGCAGCCTTTCTGAATAAACATGCATATGGTTTTTCCACGAGCAAGAATTGCTAATAAATGCATACGTAGAAGCAGGCTATAAATATCTGGAAGCAAGGGCTGGTGGTGCTTGCTAGGCAAACTGTGTATTGCAGAGCATAGCTGAGCAGCATAAAATGGATCCTACGTATGGACTCAGTGAATAGTCATGTGGTGATACTGGATGGTATTTCTTGACTCCTAGCACTTGTGGTAAGTCCCTGGGTCCAATAGGAAGCCTACAAATATGAATAGAAGATATGAGACAATGAGCCAAATAATAATTTGGTGTTTTGTGAACAAGCCCTGAAGAGTCTCAGGCTGTGTGTGGCGATTCCCTATTTTTGATTTGTGTTTGCGGTTTGCCTCAAACAAGGTTTGGAAGTAGAAATTTACAGTGTGTGAAGGAGGGGTAGAGCGCAAGCTTAGGACTTCTTTGGGCTTGTTCTGAGGTTTTGGTGTAGTCTAAATAGGCCCATCATAATATCAGAAGCCGGATGTTTTCACTCATGGTTTTCTCTCTTACCGGCAAATTAATGGTTGCTTTTCTGTGTATGTTAAATATCCATGATTCAAATTGTTAAAGCCTACACAATGTGATTGGCATTAAATTCAGCTTTCATTTCCAGCCAGATTATTTGTAAAAAGAGAAGCCTACTATAATTGAAATTTAAAAGGGGGGGGGAGCCCACCCCCACTGTTTCTTTAAATACATCCTTCTTTTTATCTCCTTTTTAATTTTTATTTATTTCATTTTATAAAGGAAAATAAACAAGAATACATGTGCGTTGATATATGTAAATATTTTGAATAGAATATACAGTTTAAATAGTTGACAGGTAAAAAAAGGAAAAAAGCTATTAGTAAATTAATATATATTTAAAAACCCCAAACACCCATGCTTGTGAAGTTAAAAAAAAAAAGGATATTAAAACAATTGAAACAATGATTATTTCTATATACTTCCAGCAGTGGCATATACATAAAACACATACTTCGAGAAATGGCTTCCAAATATTCTCAAAAATATCCAGTCTCAAATGTCTTCGGTATGCCATTCGCTCAAAGTTCGACAGGTATAAGAGGCCTTCAATCCATTGAGTACTACTTGGAGGGCACTTGTCTTTCCAATTTTTTAAAATCAGTTTTTTAGCCATTGTGAGGGCACAAAGAATCCATTTTCGCTGATCCACAGTTAGCCTCCAAATGACAGGTAGATAATTAAGGAGAACATATGTTTCTGTAAATATCAATGATTGTTGTAACACCACATTTATGGTATTAATAATTTCGTCCCAAAAACATACAAGTGTAGGACATGACCAGAACATATGTATTAAAGAAGCATCTGGATTATTACAATGCCAACATCTGGAATCTGTGGTTAATCCTTTATCATATAAACTCTGTGGTGTCCAATACACCTTAAAGATAATATTCTGTTGTATTAAGCATAATCTAAGATCCATAGATATTGCTGAAATATTTCTTAATACTATTATCCATTGATTATGAAGAATCGGACGATCAAGTTCCGCGTTCCATCTTTCTCTGAGGAGATGCATATCATATTTATTTAGCAGCATTAAATATTTACACACAAATATTACTGGTTTCTTCTTGGTATTTGACTCGATTAATACTTCTAATAAAGGTGGACTTTTGAGAGGCAAATAGAGTAGATGGGCCATATTTAGATGTTATCTTTTATCTTCTTTTTATCCTTCTTGTTGTGCTATAAACAAACTACTCTGTCTTGCACCAAATGTTGTGTCTGTCATTTTAGAGCTGTGCCTCCACTTGCAGATGTATTATTGGTTGTGTTGCAGCAGCACTGTCGTATGAGAGAATGCATCCACTTAAAAAAGGTGTGGCACTGTACAACCGCATTGTTGACACTGTTCCTCACAACAGGGCAAATTGTTTAATGAGTTGTGCATCCCATATGTGGTTTACATACAGAATTGAAGTAGCAGAGATACAACTGGTTCATAAATGGTGGTAATTAATATTACAACCTTACTCAGATTTGTTTGATGGGTACCAGAAATGGGGCTATTTCATTTGCTGTATCACAGTTGTGGAATTCCTTCCTGGGGATGTACGTCAGCCCCCTCCACACTGGTTATTGAGCATGGAAAACAGTTTTATTCCACTTGGCATGTGATGACTAATTTCTAGTTCTAATGGGTTTTACTCTGCGGCCCAGTGTTGTGATCTTTTCTTTAAACTTTGTAGTGCTTGTTTTAGTGTCTTATTTTACTGTCTTGTGTTCACTGCTTTGCGATTTGTCACTTCCATGTCACTTCCATTAAATTCAATATTACTTATTTATGTTAAAGTAGGACAGCAATCCTTGTTCTGGGAACAAATACTATGGGACTTAGTGAAGCCATATATAGGATCAGGCTCTAGCCGCGCAATACTACTCTAACTTTGGCCGGCAGGACGAGCATTCCGCCGGGTGAAGATGTCGCAAATGTGCTGTAAGGCACATTTGCGACGACTCGAGAACAGGGAAGGCTGGTGCAAGGCCAGCCTTCCCCACTCCGCCGGCCGAGGACTCGCCAGCCCGCTGCCGGACCCAGGTAAGGATCCAATGGCCGGGGGGGGGGGGGGGGCGGTGCGGCTGGAAACAGCAGGGGCCGATAGCCAGCTGATCAGGGAGGGGGTGGGGATTGGCCTCTGCCGTATCCTGACCCCCGCCAATCTGCTGAGCTGTTACACGGCCTCCTCCGACTTCCACCAGCAAAATAGCTGGCGGAAATCTGAAGAGACCTATCGGCCCCAGCCACGGTTACACTCGGGGAAGGGGACGAGCGTCCCCTTCCCCGAGTAGACTTACCACTGTGGGCTGCCTGCTGCAGGCTGCCTGTGGCGGAGATCAGGATCCAGCGGGTGGCCTCGGCCTCCCAGCGGATCTTTAGAGTAGGATTCGACTGCCCATGACTTTTGTTTATTGAAATTGACTGTAAGCCACGTCAGATACCTTCTGGTTGAAGTAGATAGGCAAGACAAGAATACTTCAAACAAACAAGCCAGTCATTGTGAGGGCTAGAATCTGCATTTTCAAGTCAATGTGAAGTCCAAGAGCATCAAACTCATTTCATACAGCCGGCCAAATAGCATTCATGGCTCCTGCTGAGGAACTGAAGTGATGTCATTAGCAGGTGATGACCGGAAATAAGCACTTTGTTCTCACCTAGGACTTCATTAGTTGCAGACAACTGAAGAGAAAATATGCAAATCTTGATCATATTTTCAAGATATGGGAGAGCCCAGTTATCATGGTCAGAGCCAGATCAGAAATTTCAAAACAAGCTCTCAGAGTTAAACGTTATTTTCAACTTGAGCACCTAAGTATTACTAAATTTAAAAAGTAACTTACCCTGTCTAATTCTTTATCAGTCTGAATTTAGTGGCTGATTAATCTGTTTGGAAGGTTGGTATATCATGGTTTGCATATAATTATGCAATGCAGTCACAACCTATCAACTGGAATAATTTACATCATTTTTTCTGTGCCAACACAGGAAAACACTTGGAAATCACTGAGAAGTGAGTTTGAATGTGGTTTTTATTTCAATGGAACAACAGTTTTCGCCTTAATATAAAAGGTGGGATACACAACTTTAGAGGGGGAAATAAAACTAATTTCATACTGACAAGCATTCTACTTGTAGAGGTATTGGCACGAATACCTATAGGTGGGGCTTTTCAAATTTTCAGTAAGTGTTGTGTGCTGGGCCTGGGGGCCAGATGTAACCCATGGAAGCTCTTTATCCGGCCCCTGTTATAATTGGAAACTGCCAGCACCACCATCCCCTGCTGTCAGCTACTGAGCTGCAAAGTGCTGCATCGGCAAAAGCGGCACTGCTGAAAGGGCAGCGGTGGGAGAGCACAATTATCACAGAGGCCGCCCTTTCCGCAGTGCTGCTTCTGCCAAGGCGTCGCTTGTAGAGCACCCCTCGGCTGCTGAGCTAAGGTGATGCCTTGGCAGAAGTGGCACTGCTGAAGGGCCACCCACATAATAATTGGGCTCTCCCTTATCTTGAAAATAATATGCAAATCTTGATCATTTCTCTTCAGTTGTTTGCAACTAATGAAGTCTTAGGTGAGAACAAAGTGCTTATTTCTGGTCATCACCTGCTTATTAATGACATCACTTCAGTCCCTCAGCAGGAGCCATGAACGCTATTTGGCCCACTGTATGAAATGATTTGACGCTCTTGGACTTCATATTGACTTGAAATGCAGATTCTAGCCCTCACAATGACTGGCTTGTTTGTTTGTTTGAAGTACAGGTGGGCCCCCATATCCGCTGGGGATATGTTCCAGGCACCTCCATGGATACTTGAAACCGTGGATAAGAGCGAACACCCCCTCCATGGTTTCCTGAGGGCCCCCCCACTCTGCCTCCCCTGCAGGCAGGCATGCTTCCCCCCCCCCAGCTCTTGTTTTTCTTTCAGCAAGTTTTGTTTCTTCCTTAAAACAAACAGAGAAGCAGCCTCCATTGCAGGCAAGTAGAACGAGACTAAGTCCTAGAGAGGCTCTGCAAGGTTTCTGTTAACCTTGCAGAGCCTCTCTAGGACTTAGTCTCGTTCTACTTGCCTGTAATAAGCAGCCAGAGGCTGCTTCTCCTGTTTGTTTAAGGAAGAAACGAAGCTTACTGGGAAAAAAGTAAAAGCCTGGGGGGTCCCCACGATCCGTGGATAACTGAAACCGTGGATAGCGAATCAGTGGATATGGGGGCCCACCTGTATTCTTGTCTTGCCTATCTACTTCAATCAGAAGGTGTCTTGACGTGGCTTACAGTCAATTTCAATAAACAAAAGTCAACATGAAAAGAGTATCAGATGATACAAAAATAGGGTCCCTCAATTTAAAAAAAGTTATAATGGTTGCAGAGTAAATATATAAATACATAATACAGGTGTGTGTGTCTGTGTCCCCTGTATCTGTGGGGGATGTTGCTGCTGATGCCGAAGTCACAGATAATAGCAAACCCTACTCAAATCCCCTCCCATTCGCTCTCATGACTTGCCACTCTTCATTTGGAAGCCTTTTGTTGCAGGAAGCAGGCAGCTGAATGCTAGACTCGTAGCTGCTAGAGGAACACCTGAGGAGGCAACAGTGAGAACACTTACCGGAAGTGGACATCAGAGGAAGCATACAGACAAGCAAAAATGCTAGACTCTGCTTCCTGTTAGCGTTCTCACTGTTGCCTTCTCTAGCATTCCTCTAGCAGCTGCAAGTCTAACGTTCAGCTGTCTCCTTCCTGTAACAAAAGGCTTCCATTTGCAAAGCGTTTGCAAATGAAGAGAAGTGATATTCAAGGAAATAGGATATATGGGTTCTGAAGCCATGTAAAATAGTAAAACTAGTAATACGTTGTAAAACACGTTAAAAACACAAGGACACTGGTTAAAAACACATTAACATACATAAAACTGAGTTAAAACACAAGATTAAAATCACGACATTTTGTCCACTTCTGTGGATGTCTTCTGAGTGAAACAACAGCAATGGGCTGTCTAGATGTCATGACATCTAGACAACCCGTTGCTGCTGTTTCACCCAGAAGACGTCTACAGAAGGGGACTAAACATCGTGATTTTAATCTTGTGTTTTAACTCAGTTTTACGTATTTTAACATGTTTTTAACCAGTGTCCTATGTGTTTCTAACGTGTTTTACAACGTATTACTAGTTTTACTATTTTACATGGCTTCAGAACCCATATACGGTATTCTGTTTCCTTGAATATTGTATTGGGCCATGAAAGCTTCCAATCTACATTGAAGAGAAGTGAGTCATGAACGTGACAGGGAAGAATTTGAGAACTGTGGATAATTGAAACCGTGGATATGGGGGGCCACCTGCACATATATAATTTTTAAAACCATCCTTAACAGAATTAAGCAAACTGAGCCCAAATGCAACCTTAAAAAGGTGGGTTTTCAGCTGCCTTCAGAATGATGGGGGAGAGAGAGCTGTTCTGATCTCCACCAGTACAGAATTTTACATATGAGGTGCCACCCCAGAGACTGCACTCTCTCTTGTCATCATCAGCTGAACTTCTGCTGGTGGTGGAACACAAAAGAGGGCACCTCCAGAATACCTGAAAGGGCGAGCTATTTCATACAGAGGGAACTGGTCCTTTATGTACTGTTCGCACCCTGGGGAAGGGTACTCTTCTGCCAGCATCACCTATGAAGTATGTTCTTCCTAAGGCCTCAATGCAGGTCCAGGGAAGGGGGGGTTTACATCACCCTCCAGCCTTCTCCTTGCCTCCCCTAGAGTAGGGCTGGGTCACAGGCAGGACAGCCGTCTGCACAGCTCAAGTGCCTACCCTACATTGAGCCTCCTCATTGGCCGGGAATGAGCAGTTATATACTAGAAGCCCCTTCCATGTCTCACCCCCAGTGCTCCAAGTGCCTGCAAGGAGTCCTCTTGTCCCTTACCTCCTCCTCCCTCGAAGGCCCTGATCCTGCGAGGCATCGCCTCAGCTCCGGCTGCCTTGCTCGAAGACCCTGGTTCTGCAAGGCATTCCCCAGGCCCATGCTGGCTGGCGGTTGGCTGTTTGGCCACCGGGGTTGAAGCTGTCCCTTGGCCGATTCTCGGTGGGGTGAGGGGAGGCGCTTTTCAGCATAAGGAGGGTGCATCCTCGGGCACTAACCATTTGGAGTCAGGTCACAATGGATGTGAGCAAATAAATCAGTGAAATGTCTTGCAAGTTGGTCACAGCAGGCCACTGAGGTATCAGCCATACCTCCTTATGAACCAAGATGCTTTAACCCTGCACTACTTGGAAGTTACATTAGATGACTCTCTGCAGATGCAAAAGTGGCAGAGAAGTGAATGTTCTTTGCTGTCACTAATTCCACAGAGTAGATCTAAAAATGGACTCTAGTTCGTGCTTGGTTGGAGTCATTGTGAGCCCTAGAGGGATATCGCTAGAGCCACCGATAGCCCCAAGGTCCTAGGAGGGACTAGAAAGGGGAACCGCCTTGAAATGACTAATATGCTGTTTCCTATAATGATCTATTGTGTCCCCACTGCCGTGCCTCCCAAGGTCCATCACCCTATTTATGGTGGCACCAGGAACTTCTACTTATGCAGACTGTGTGGACAAAATGTAACCCTCCCTTAAGCACTAGGTTTGTTACCTAGGGAAAGGTGGTATAGAAGAAATCTATAAATAAATAAAACATTCCTTTTTTGAGGCAGAGATCTATTGTATCGTGCATAGCTGTTTGCCCTGTCCTCATTGTCTACTCTAATCACTTTAGGTAGGATTGCCATCTCCCCCCCCCCCCTACAGAGCTTCTATCTTTAAGGGCTCAATCCAACTTAAGTTCCGTGTGGCGGACCTAGCGATCCGCCGCCCGGAGTAGTCGCAAAGTTGCTGTAAAGCACGTTTGCCAACTACTTTAGAGCAGGGCAGGCCGGCTCAAGGCCAGCCTGCCCTGCTCCGCCGGCTTAGGACTCTGCTCGCCGCCAGACCCAGGTAAGCGTCCCCTTCTGCGAGTAGACTTTGCGCCGCGGGCTGCCTGCTGCAGGCTGCCTGTGGCGGAGCACTGGATTGGGTGGATGGCCTCGGCCGCCCGCCCGATCTTTAAGTAGGATTGGGCTGTAAAAGCTATAATATAAATTCAGGTATTGTTGTAAAGAGGCTAGAATCTGTTAATGTTTCAAGTAGGTTGGAGAGGGTGTTTGGGTGTCTGACCTGATGTTCCACTACAAGCTTGCAGATGTGTGTTTGGTGTAGTGAACGGACCCACAGCCTTTTACTACAGGTCAAATCTGTGCTGCTTTGCATTGCACCGTGTATGTGAATCCTCTAAAGTCATCTGTGCCTGCTGCAAGCCAAGGATCATAGTGGTCTTGTGATGTCTACCCTAGAGAGGAATTCCCTAAATAAGTTTCGTGTAAATGGTAGAGGTGAACAACACCTGAAATCTGTGTGAATTTTGATTTGTATATTTCAACAGGTTTTGCCAGTCAAAATAGGCTGTGCTGGGTTGAAAGTCAAAATGATCTAGCTCTGAAGAAGACAGCTTTTTTTAATATGCCAATAAAGGTTGTACTACTACTAGAAGACAGCTTCATACGTTCAACATGTGAATTTTGAGCAATAGTTGGAAAATTTAATAACTAATAATCATGTATGCTTCTTTGTTTTTTTGTTTTTTTGTGGGGGGTTTGGCAAATGCTTGAACAGCAAAAACCCAAAGCAACATGACTTAGGGTTCAATCCTATCCAAATTTCCAGCACTGATGCAGCCGTGCCAACGGGGCATGCACTGCATCTTGCAGTGGGGGGGGGGCAGTCATGGAGGCCTCCTTAAGGTAAGGAAACGTTTGTTCTCTTACCTCAGGGCTACATCAGCACTGGAAAGTTGGATAGGATTTGGCCCTTAAATATGAAAACTTTTTGGAAGATATGCTTAGAAGCTTGTTTCTCCAGTCATTCCAGGGTGGCTCAGCTTTTGCTTGTGGGAAGCTTCTCCTCTCGGCAGGAGGCAGGGTCACATGATCTAAAAGGCTCCAAGGGGAGGGACTTTCCCTTTGGTCCTCAGACCAGACTTACCTTGCCTGGTTGCAGATTATTAAAACTCTAAGAAAACGTTAACACTCAAACCGAATCACTTTACGTTCCATGCATTAAGTACAGGGTGTATTCTGGGTGTCATTGGGAGAAGAAAAATTGGCTGGTTTGGTGAAAGTAAGAAAAACCTGTAATTGCAGTGCCAGTGATCTGCCCTGTTCTCGTAGGACTGACTCATAACATAAAACCCGTTTAGTCCAGCATCCTGTTTCCTACAATGGCTCACCTGTAATTCACAAAGAGGAGAGAAAGGGATACTCTTCCCCCACTGCTACTCCCCTGAAACTGGCTTACTGTTTCTTCCATGGTGGTTCCTCTACTGCTTGTTTTGAGGCATACTGCCTCTGATCCTGTAGGTAGCATGCAACCGTCATGACTAGTAGCCGGTGATAGACCTATATATGGGGTAGTATTTTCACCCCAATGACACCAACAATTTTGCATGAGATGAAAAAAGCAATCCTGAGCAAGTTTTCAGTGGAGCTGGATTTATTTTGTTTGTAGCTGTTTTGCACTCAAAGTGACCCTGAGAAGTGGTTTTGTTGGTTAACAACCATCATCAATGATTAACCACAAGAGACAGTTAATCTGCCTTTCAGCAGACTTACAGTGCTGTCCTGTGCAACTTTGCACTGGTGTAACAGTAGATGCACCGGGGTAGGTGTACTAACACCGGTGCATCTGCTGTTACACTGGTGCATCTATTGTTACACCGGTGCAAAGTTACACAGGATTGCAAGGTTAATCTGAATTTCTAAACCTCAGGTTTTTCCAAAGACAAGAAAGTACTCTGAACCTTTGAGTGTGCCAAATCCATTTCTTTTCCTGCACCAGCAGGCTGTATCTGTTATCTGCCTTTAACAACGCCATTGCCCAGGGCAAGCAAGGGCTTCTTCAGGCAGGGTTGCCCTGTGCGGTAGTACTGTGGATCCAGGTCGTGTCAATTTTACAAGAGCTTTTTGCATGAGAATTCTGCTTAAAAAGTGAGGTTTTCATGTTTCAGAATTAACAGACTATATCTGCATAAAATCTACATACCTATATCTACATAAAACTTATGCAGCCTTTTTTTTACTGAATAGCAATCATACTTAGTAGCTGTAAAAATGTAGTATTGTGTTATCTTATTTGCATGAGGGGAAGAGTCTGCATAATTTAATGAAGAAACATGTGAAATTTTGCTCGACCCCTATTCTACCTTATTCTTGGTCAATTCTTGAACCAAAATAATTTCAGTCAAAATTGGGGTTTTTTTTCCTACCCCCCCACACTATGTGTGTGTGTAATATACTGTATATAAAAAACCTTTGGGGTTCTAAAAACACCTCAAAGTCAGTAGCAGTTTCTGTTTTCAGAGGAGAGGTTAAGGGTTGTTTATGCACTAGGAAGAACTCACTAAGAAGAACTATACTTTTGTCATCAGTCAGTTTCCTTGGATTACCCCTATTTCTAGTGCTGTGAGAGGAGAAGAGCTTCTCTCTCAATCCCCACACCATGCATGGTTTTATAAGCCTGTATTATGTGCCCCCTTAGCCATCTTGTTTTCTAAACTACAAGGGTCCAAACATTGTAGCCTTTCCTTGTGAGGAAGGTGCTCCAGCCACCTGATCATTATTTACTTGAAGTTTTCTCATGCCAGCTTTGGCACTTGTGGTGGAAACTGGCTTCTTTCTTTGCTGTCAGCCAAATATCACTCTTTTTACCTGTTGTGCATCATTCAGATTGACAGAGAAGATACAACCATCGTTGGCCCTTTAAAAAAGTTTTTCTTCATTTTCACTTACACGGGAGACTGGCATCTGGTGTTCATATACCCAAGTGTGTCCAAAATCTTTGCATTCCAGTGACTGTGCTCATTACTTGGTTTGAAGACCTCTGCTAGTGGCTGTAGTTTGCAGGAGAAGCGGAGTGGGACCAGAATATTATACTAGATGTCTGTCTGAGCAATAGAGGCCTGTATGACCTGAGTTGCTGTCCTGGGTCTAGATGGGACTTCCCATTTTGCTATAGCACAATTAGGAATGGTGGTAGTGGTTAGGGTGCATGGTGAAGCAAGGCTGCAGATCATCTCGCATCTATATCTGTCTTCACTGTCAGGCCCATGTGAATGCAGCACTATCTTAACAGCCACATGCTACGTCTCTTCGGTGTCACTTTTCTACCTGTTGCATTCCCATCACTGGCGTCACTGCAGGGGGGGCAGAGCTCCAAGTTCCGCCGGGCTCTGACCCTCCGTTACACGATGGGAGAAGGCGGCCCTGCCCCTCGCCTTTGGAGCCATTCCGGCTGACGAAAGCACTTGCGAGGGGGCGCCTTCTCCCGTCGTGTAACGGAGGGTCAGAGCCTGGCGGAACTTGGAGCTCCGCCCCCCCTGCAGTGACGCTAGTGATTCCCATGACTTATTCTCTTGCCAGTTTTTAACTTGGACTTTAGAGGCCTGTAGTCAATTTTCATTTCATCTATAGCAGTAGTTACAGAACAAACCTGAAGTGGTGGGTCGCAACCCGCCATTGGAACCAAAAACTGCCCCTACCCCCTTAAGGAATGGGGACAGCATGGCGGTGGCAGTGATCCCGGGGATTGCCGCCGCAGTGAAAAAATTTTAAAATGCAATTTTCGGACTTACCAGGGGTCCTGGAGCCAGTGGGTTCAGGGAGGCCTGCGCTACCCTCCGCAGGCTCCTGAGCTTCAGACCCCCACTCCACGGCAATTAATGACCATTTCCGGTTTTCGCGAAAACTGGAAGTGGTTGTAAATAATCACAGAGCGGCGATCTGAAGCTCGGGGGGTGGGGGCTGCAGAGGGTAGCACAGGGCTCCAGGACCCCCAATAAGTCTGAATTTTTTTGCGGTGGCAATCCCCAGGATCACCACCATCGCTCGACCTGCCCCTGCAAGCACTCAAAGTTCTCCCTGCCTCACAAGGAGAACTTTGAGAAACGCCGATCTATAGACTCTGGGTAGTCCAAAGAAGGTAATTTACCCCAGTTCCTGGTCTGCAAACAGAATGAACAGTGACCTATCTCACAGGGTGGTTGTGAAATGTTGTGTAAAATGATTTGCCTGCTTGGTCTTTTATAGTACAATGTCTTTGGCTAGCTGGGTCAGAGAATAAACTTGCTTAGTTAAAGGAACTGATTATTTTATAATGTTAAGACTTTGGCCTGGTTGAGACAACCAGGGTTTGTTAGATCAGGAATGAGGAGTATGTACATGTATGCACATGGTCTGCTTCTTCCTTGCTTCTCCTTCTTCCCTCATACACAACCCAGCTGAATTCAACAATTTCTTTGTTTGTTGAATCACAGTTTTTTCTGAGTTCCAAATTAACTGTGGTTTAAGAGCTCAGCAAACCAAGATTGCAGTGCATAAGCATACAGCTCATTCCCTGTGTAAGAAACTATGGTTTGTTGAATCGTCTGATCTGGGCCAATGTGTCAGACAATGCATGTTGCAACAGATCTAGTAAAATGTAAATTCTTATGGTCAGATTATGGGAATTCTGACTGAAAATATTGGGCTGGATTTTGTTTGTTAGAGATTGCTCAGTGACTCAAAGCAGCCTTACAGCGCAACCCTAACCAATTTTCCAGCGCTGGTGTAGCCATGCCAACAAGGGGGCAGTCATGGAGGCCTCTGCAAGGTGAGGGAACATTTGTTCCCTTACCTCGGGGCTGCATTGTGGCTACACCGGCACTGGAAAGTTGGTTAGGATTGTGCTATTAAATCAGGGATTTGAATGTCACAAGAAATTGTAGCATCAAACATCGCCCTTGCCTTATAAACATTTTCTCTGTGTTTGTGGTGAGCATGGAGCCAGCTTTTATAGAGTTTCTCTGTCCAGTCAATTGGAGGCAATTCTTGCTCCCCACAGGTGACTGAGCAAGTGGTTATTTACAAGCCTGGCTTATGTAATTGCACATAAAAACCAATTGGGTAGGTTAATTCTAGCATTAGGGTTTGTATAATAGAATTATATGCTTATTCAAGCATGGATTTGTTAAAAAAAAAGTTCAGGTTTGTTCTGTAATACATGGAAGTGTCATTGTTTTTTTACTTTTGTCTGCTGTTCTCATCTTTTCCAAAGTGTTGGTCAATAGTGCAGTTCAAGATTATTATTTTTTTAAGAAGAATTTAAGAAGAATTTGGTAAGAACAGAAAGTGGGCCTTGAACAAAAGCCCCATGTCTTTGGTGAATATCTTTTAGGAAGTGTGCCGGTGACTACTGCCACAAGAGCTGTTACACTAATGCCATGTGTCCTGCTTGCTCTGCCTGTTGTTTGATCAGTGCCCCAATGAGTTTGTGTCTTAGTGGTTGTGGCAAGAGACTGTAAGCATGCACATGAACCTTCAAAACGCATACATAAGATAAGAAAAAGGCGGTATATAAATACTGCAAATAAATAAATAAAAACACCACGGGGATATTTCGTTTTCTTTGAGTACAGTAAGCCCCCAATTTACATCAGCCTCAATTTATGTAATTTTGACTTTCCACAAAGCTCGTGAATCCCAGCCTCTCTATGAGGAGGAGAAGGAAAGCTGGTTACGTAAAGGCTACATCTCCATTCTCACCAGCTGGATTAGAGGTGCTGAAAGTGCAGCGTGCTGGAGAGGGGTACTCACAACTTTGGGCAGCACTTCTGCTGTTTGTCTGGCGGTGGCAGCTTCTGGGAGAGAGCACAAGCTCAGGCCCACTGCTAGAGGCATGCGGCAGAGTGGGCGTTTCAGGGGCTTGTTTGCGGAGGCTGTGCAAGAGCCTCAACACTTGCTGCGCTACTTTGTCATCAAAGCCGGGATTGCTCCTCTTCATTTAAAGAGCCTCACAGAGCAGGGAGTGCTGGGTGCTCCTCTTGCCCTTCTCAGTTCTGTTGTACGTAAACATTGACATACATAAGGGTGTCCTGAACAGAACCCTTACGTAAGGCAGGGAGTGCCTGTATAAGCAATAAGGATGGATTCAGTAATATAGATTACAGGTACAGTAATATTAATAGATATAGCTTAAAAACCTTGGTTCTGTGAAGTCTGACCTTTCACTTCAGAACATATACAGATGTCCCCCACTTAACGACAGAGATACGTTCCCCGAACCCCATCATTAAGTGGGTGTTTCCCTACCTTTTGAAGTTTGAGGCCTCTCTGGAGGCCTGTTCCTGGTTGTGGGCCTCTCTGGAGGCCTTTCCTGGCCTCTGTGGGCCTCAGAATGGCCCAAAGAGGCCTCCGTAAGGCACTTCCGGTTTGCTCCAAAAATCAGAAGTGTGTAAGGGAGGCCTCTGTGGGCCATTCTGAGGAAAGGCCTCCAGAGAGGCCCACAACCAGGAACAGGCCTCCAGAGAGGCCTCAAACTTCAAAAGGTAGGGAAAGTGATCAGTGACATTCTTCCTAACGGGGTTCGTTAAGCAGAACATCATTAAGCGGGGAACACCTGTAATTTATTCCTCTGCTTGAGCTTTTTTCCTTGGTTATCTCAGCTGTTACAAGTAAAATCAGCAAGATGGTCTGTGCTTATGTGCTTTCATTCTTTTTGGCTGTGTGGTCTCATCTAATACAGACTGGATTTGCTGATTTGAGTGCGTGTTTGTTTCTTTGTTTAAAATATTTATACCTTGCCTCTTCCCAGTTGGGAGTAGTTTTTAGTAATTACTATGAACTTCCTCTGAAATTTCCTGCATCTCATAGTTGTGGTCAAGAGAGATGTGTGTAGAGCTCAATGTTTGAAAACACGGGATTTTCAGCCCCTGGTGGCTTTCACTGCTGTGGGGTGTCTGTAGGTGAGAAGCTGCAGGGTGTGTGTATCTTAAACCCTTCCCCTGTCATTTTCCTCTCTCCTTCCGCAGCTGTTCTTCCACCCCAAGTCAGCCCTGGCTTAGAGACAGGGTTTTCTGTTCAAATGAGGAAAAGTTGCAAAGGAGAAGCAGCAGATCTGGGAAGGGTCAAGTCTTTGTTACAAACATGTCTCCTGCTGTGATTTTCGCACCAGATTTTCACAGGATTGGGATTCCTGTGTTTCCCAAACATCTAGTTCTGGCCTGGTCTTTTCCCATTTTCATATTTGCCTGACTTGCAACAGAGATTTGAAATGCATGCTTTAGCCTATGTTTCATAGTTATGACTGTCAAATCTGGAAAAACTTAACAGATATGTATCCTTTTGCCCCACCCTTCCCATTCCACCACAGCATTTTCTGGCTTTGTACAACGGCCAGTTCTGGATGATGTAATGGAAGTTTATTATAGTACACATAGACATGTGAAGGCTGGAGGGGAGGGGGGGGAAGAAACTTTGAGGAGAAAACATGGATACTTTTCGTGATGCCTGAATGTAGGGGGAAGAAAATTCTTTTAAAACATGGGGGGGGGGGGAAATCCTCTTGTGAATTTTTTTTCCAGAATGAGTTAAATAATTTTTAAAAGTTGTAATAATGTTGTAAAATATTGTTACAGCGAATTCACACTGCAGCAATTTCCTTAGGTTCAAGAGTTGAAGGCAGTGGTGGTGATGGCATTGCTATTGCATTTGGCTTGGTTCAGTGGATACAGGCAGGCAGAAACAGGCAGTGTTCTTAGGACTTCTGTGTTGGATAAGTGCTTCCGAATGTTGTAGAACACAAAACACCTTCAGGGATTTTGTCCAGAAATACAATCTGCCAACCATATTCCTCTTACAACATGGTGGCAAGACTTTTGTATACGCAGTCTCCAATTCCTGCATTTCAAGTGTCTCAGATTCCTTTCATCTTACATCGAGTGAAATAAACTGATAAGTATCTGAACACATTTATGTACACATAATCAGTTGAGATTTGTTTCGGTTCATACAAACTCTCTGTTTCTGAAGTGCGTTAAGTTCAAAATGAAAGTTCACAACCAAACTTTGATCTTTCCAACAGTGATTCTGTTTAGAGAAATTTGTTTTGTGCTAGTATTTCAAGGATCTATTACATAGATTCTATATCATACAAAGATGGAGCAGAGGATAGCTAACATTGTCCACAATTATTTTGACAAATGATAGGAAAACTCTTCCTTGCTTGATGTTGGAGCTGGCCTCTGTAAACTCAGGGTTTTGTTTTCTTAAATTGGAATTAGCCTGTTTTCCTGAAATTGTGTCCCTTTCACTCCCGTGTGTGAGTAGGAGTGCAAGAGGATCCAGTCACTTGTCCATGAGACTCTAAATCCTGTTTTCCTTCCTGCACACTTACCTGACAGGGATGTCTTGCTGGATGTCTTTGTGCAAGGCACCCTCCTGACACTTAGAACACTGTCAGTACTCAGCTATGTCACAGGGGCAAGGAACTCATAGTTTCCAGAGCATCCTATGTCCATAGAATGATCTTGGGTACCATGGGAAATTCTTTCCGAGCTCCCTACCAGCTAGGACAGTGGTTCCCAAAGTTTGTAGCACCGGAACCCACTTTTTTTTAAAACAACAACAACAACAACAACAACAACACTCTATCAGGACTCACCTAGCTTTACAAGTCTTAAAACAAAAGTTTCACTTTACCAGCACTCAAGCCTCTGTTTTTATCATTTTTACTATGACAAAGGTAGAATGTATAGGTTAAAAAGTCATGTAAAGGTAAAAATATTAAAATTATGAGGAATTCCAATGTTTCAAATACACAGTTATCAGTAATATTAGTAATATTTTGGTGTGGACTTTTGGTGATTTTAATTGTATATTTGAAACATTGGAATTCCTCATGATTTTAATATTTTTACCTTTACATGACTTTTTAACCTATACATTCTACCTTTGTCATTATGTCTGGTAATGAGAATATCCATGCTACATTTTTACTATGTTGGGAATTTTTACTTCTGGAGCGTTTGAGCTCCATGTTCATCAGATCGGGACCATTCTGGTGGCCAAATGGGTCACAACCCACAGCTTGAGAAGCCCTGCTCTAGCTAGACAGACCCATGACTTTCTCACTGACTTCAAATAGTTTTACACTTTATTATGAACTGGACCCTACGGAAAAGGACCTCTTCCATCCTGCATCTTCCAAAACAGAACATCCACTTCAAAGCAGCACCACATCTTTCCCCATTCACTCCCCTGAGAGGATGTAATGGCGGGAGGAATCCCACCTCCGTGACACCCTGCTCAACCAGAAATCCTATTTGGAGGACTTGGGCAAGTCTTTCAGACTAGACAACCTTGTTAGGGTGGTTGTGAGGATAAAAACATGTTCTCGAGTCTGTTGCCCTGAATTAGAAATATTGACTGGGATGGATTTAAACTAAGACATTCCTGGCTGCTCTGTTATTCCTGTCACCCCAGTCCAAATTCACCAGCTGAATTATGTTTAAAGATCTCATTGTGATAACTCCTGTGTGAATTTCACTGAATAGCTCTTCTGTTATGTGTACAATTTATTTTTGTTTTTCATAATTTTTACATGTTTCTTCATCTTCTGATATCTTTCTCTGTTCCTGTTTTTCACCTCCGAAGTACAGATAGCTGTCTTGATACCATATCTACACCAATTCCTAGATCTCCCAGTGTAGTTCTGAGATACAATGTGATGTGGAGTAGATGGAGTGTTATTTTGAAGGACTTGGTGATATATAATTTGAAGGGAGATGCTGTATTTAGAAGTGCAAATTAAGAATATTCCAGTTTTGGATCTGATTTAGCAATTCACAATATATTGCATTTTACACCAGTAGATGGCAAAATACCAGAGCAGAAATGAAAATATTAAGGTTTCAGTGAAGTTATGACCCACGGTGTGCATGATTAAACAATTCTGGAGCACACACCAATAACTCTCGAAAACTTTCCTAGTACACAGAGGGAGGGGGTTAAGGAGTGTGTGATCCAAGACTTACTGCTTTTCAGATAATCATTAGAATCATGGTTTTAGTGATGTTGAAGTGAGTTGATTTAGTTTGGCCATTCTTATCTAGCTAGTGCTCATTGGTTTTGGGGGACCTCCTTAAAAAAACACTTTTATTCTTGAAGCTAAGGTTAAAAGTCAATAAAAGGTTATGTGTATTTCGGCACAATCCTGTGTAACATGAGGTGGCCGGCCTAAAAGGCCGGCCGCTGCATCCTATCCTGATCCTTGGCTGCCCCGGGGCAGCCCGGGCACCTTGGGAGAAGGGGACGTTCGTCCCCTTCCCCAGGTGCAAGCTGGCCTGGGCCCTACATGCCTGATCGGATGTACTGAAGCTGGTGTACATCCGAGCCAGGGGAGTAAGGCTGAACTGGGCCGGGAAATGGCCTAGGACAGAGGTTCCCAAACTCCCAGGCAGCACTTTCTTTGCCGTAAGTTGCTGCGGTGGGGCCCTGACAGCAACAACAGCACTCCTGGGATCGCGCTAGAACCGGGGGGGGGGGGAGGGATTTTTTTTAACTTACAAGGGGTTTGCTGGCCCTCTGGAGGGTGCAGAGGGGCCTCAAACCCCTCTGCGGGCCTCCTCGCACCCGATTAGCTTCCAAAAGCTATTTAAAGCTACTTCTGGTTTTTGACGAAACCAGGAAGTAAACTAGAAGTAGCTTTATATCGCTTTTGGAAGCTAATCTGGGGTGCAAGGAGGCCCGCAGAGGGTTCCACTGCCCCCCTGCACTCTTCAGAGGGCTACCATAACCCCTGGCGAGTAAAAAAGCCCCCTTTTCCCCAGTTCCAGTGAAATCCCAGGAGTGCTTTTGCACGTCATTGAACGTTGCCACCCTCCTTAAGGGGATAGCAACTAATTCTTCCCGACTGGGCCATCTCAACGCCCCTGTTTGGGAACCTCTGGCCTAGGATATTGGCGGAACATGCCACTGATATCCCTGCCCTATCCCCACCCGGTTCGCCCAATGGCCATCCTCCCTCGCCGGAGAAGGTAAGGCTGTTCAAAGGTTGGGAAGGGGGAGGGGGTGGAACAGGGAGGAGATGGGGCGAGTGGTGGGCAGATTGGGCCTGGGAAGGGAGCAAGTTTGGTTGTAGTGGTGCCTACCAAATCCTAACCTGCTTCCTGGGCTATGGAGGTGACGCAGGTCTGAGTTGACCCATGGTGACTGCTGGTGCTTATCCCTGGGCAAGCGAACAAATGTTCCCTTACCCGGAGGAGGCCTCAAGATGCTGAAACTCCCCCATGGGGTATAGTAGAAGCTGCATTGGTGCTGCTGCATCACCGCACAGCGAGTTCATAAGGATTGGCTGTTATTTAAGACCAAAAAAAGGAGAGCATCAGCATGTGCCCTTAATGGACAAATGGGGTCCATTTAACAGTTGATTTGTAATGTATTCTTGACTGGTGTTTACCTAGCAGTTTAACAAGTCTTAAGATACTGTATGTAAATATAAATTTAATATACAGAAAACAAAAATACACGGTACTGTATTGGTTGTATAGCCGATCTCTCAAGTATATTAGTGGTACCTGCTTGCTGACTTCATGTAATTTGATAAATTTGCGTGCGCGTGTGTGTGCGCGTGTGTGTGCGTGTGCGTGTGTGTGTGTTTAAACAATATAGTTTATTATTCTTATGCAAAAGCTGCTATTTTGTAATGTTGATTCCCCCTCTTGTCTCTTGGCAGATGATGATGTACCTGCAGATATGGTTGCAGAAGAATCGGGTCCTGGTGCACAAAATAGTCCATACCAACTTCGCAGAAAAACTCTTTTACCTAAAAGAACAGCTTGCCCTACAAAGAGCAGCATGGAGGTATTTAGCAAAAGAATACTCATATTGAAATCAATGCATAATTGAATGCATAACTCAGTGGGCATGTTCCAATCCATGCTCTACAGGGAGTGGAGGGAGTTCCACATGTGGGAGTAGCATGGCATGGAAAGAGAGGATTTGATGGGATCATATCTTATCTAACCTTCTTTTCTAAAAACTTGTTAGGGTGCCTCTACTTCAGCTACAGAGAACTTTGGTCATCGAGCAAAACGCGCTAGAGTATCTGGGAAATTGCAGGATTTGTCAGGTAATTGTCTTTTTT
The DNA here is from genome assembly GCA_026170595.1 of Plestiodon gilberti rubricaudatus. NCBI lineage: Eukaryota > Metazoa > Chordata > Lepidosauria > Squamata > Scincidae > Plestiodon > Plestiodon gilberti. The sequence continues at coordinate 13,798,479 of JANXHW010000001.1, forward strand.
TACAGTGGTAGTGGGCAAAGAAATGCTTAGCTTTCTAAGCCCTACCCTTTTAATGGCCTGAACAGTTTTGAAATGGAAGAATGGTGGGTGATAATAACAGGCCTCTTTATTTATAGTCATTTTATTTTATTGAGTGGATTTTTCTGGAATTGGAAGATCTTTATATTTTCTTGGGTGATTCTTATAAATGGCTTCCTGAAAAGGTATTTTAGAAACAAATATTGGTTCAGACTGCTTGAAGAAGGGTGAGTGAGTGAGTGAGTGAGTGAGTGAGTGAGTGAGTGAGTAGCAAGCTTGATCCTGGCAAGGGTACGGAGTGGGGTGGGATTTTGCATGGACTGCTAGTAGGACAAGGATATTGTGTTGGGGGGGGGGGATGTAGTATGCAGTAGCCCAGACAAATCTGATTTGTCAGCTGCCTCCAGGGTTGCTGCAGCCTCCCCCCCCCCCCTTCACAGGGCTAGAGTGGAGCAGGGCCCCTTATCGTGGAGATGGTGAGTGTCTCCTTCCATAAAAAAATAAGATTATTTTCTCTCACATACCTGCTAGTACAAGGTTGGCAGACAGTAAAGGCTTCTAGGCTTCTCTTCCCAGGAGGAAAGGGGGGGGGGGTTAGATATGACATCCTGAGGGTCTGTTGGCCTTAGAGGCCAATGATTTGGAAGTGGAACAAAGTGGTATATTTTCCTTCTCTCCAAGGGGAATCTGTTGCTCCAGCCCCTCAAGCGCAGGCTGACCCCTTGCTGCAGAACATAGCTAGGGCTTCCTAGCCTAGATCCCAACAGTTAATGACCAAGTAGGTTCAGGGATTGTTCGTAGGCCTATGGCCTGCTGCAGGCACTAGCTAATGCAGTGGTTCCCAATTTTTTTCGACCTGCGGCTCCCTTGACCGTTGGAGACCATTGACCGCTGCTCCCCATCACATTATGTGATGCCTACCAATTGGCATTGCACTGTTTCCCAAGAGAATTCAACGGCACTCCGTAGCTCCCCTGGCTGGTTTCCGCTGCTCCCCTGGGAGCCACGCATCCCAGTTTGGGAACCACTGAGCTAAAGCCTTGAGCAGAGCAGAACATTAAAACACACCAGGGACGAGAGCTGCAGTCGGTCCCACAGCAGAGGCAATAGCGGGCCAGGATGGAGAAAGGTGCTCTACCCAGGAACTGATCCAGCCCCTTTGCCGTTCCCCACTCTTTTCATCTTCAGCCTTTCCAGAAGGTTCTTCTTGGTTCTCTGGGGCTGAGCAACCTCCTCCTCCCTCTAGTGTTGCTTGTTTTGATACTGACCATCATTTCCTGGAGCCTGAGAGATCCAAAGCCTCATCCTCCGTACAGGAAGGTGAACTGTCTGAGGAGGAACAGGCACAAGACCAAGTCAGCACCTGCCTTTGAAATTTTTTCCAAGCTCCTGTTCAGGGTTGTTGGAGCCTTGGAGCTGTTGCAGAAACCAGGGGATGGAGTGGATCCTTCTGCTTCTAAGGGATCTGTCATTTTCTCAAGGTCCTGGGAGGCCTACTATGGTTCCTTCTCCCCATATTTTCAAGAAGGTTCTGAAAAGGGAATGGGCTTTCCCTGCTGGGGCAAATCTGTTTACAATCTGGTCTCTCAGTTTTTATGTACTCCCTCTGGAGATGATGTCCAAACAGAAGAACCCCCCCTGGCAGATGGCCTAGTGGTGGCCCTGGGTTCCACCTTGATCCTTTCTATAGGTAGTTAAGCATTCCGACATGACATGTATTAGAAATGCACAAAAGCAGCGGTCAAGAAAGGATTTGAGGCATCCACCACCACTCTGAAAGCCTCAATAGCTAACTTCCTCTTTTGTAGGGCAGATTTCCTCCTGTCTCAGGATCTGGCCTCGGCTGAATCGGGCATCCCCAAAGATGTAAAAGACAAGTTACAGAAGGGTGGCATAGGAATCTGCAGTATAATTCCTGCCCTTAGGGAAGCACTGCTTGGCTATAACCCAAGTGCAAAGACCGAGCCACCCTGGAATCACTGGAGAATGGGGAACTTTGAGCTTAACTGTGTTAACACTTGATTGACCACTATGGGAAGCTGGCAAGAATGGACCTTTGATCTGATTCAGCGGGGCTCTATTGCATTCTTAAAATACATTTATTTATTTCATTCAATTTATACCCTGTTTTTCTCCCAGATGGGCACCCAAAGCAGCTTACAAAAATATATAAAACAGTATGCTAAATGGTTAAAAACATAACATAAAATAGGACATATTATATATATAATACAAAAATAAAAAACAACCAGCATCAATCACCCCATAATAATAATAATAATAATAATAATAATAATAATAATAATAGAGCAGCATATAAAATGCAGAATAGCAGTAAAACACATCCATAAAAACCTGCAGAAGATCAATACTAAAATGGCCAAAATAAAATCAGAACGCTGGTCTAAAAAGAAATGTGTTAAGGTCCCAACGGAAGCTTCTAAAGAGCAAGCAGTTTTTCAACCTAAGGGGAGGACATTTCATGAAGTGCATGCCACTACAAAGGAGGCCCTATTTCTTGCCACATCTTTCTCACTTCTGTAAACGGCTGCATGTCTAAAAGAGTCCTTTCTGATTACTAAACACAGTGGGCTGGATTCTATGGAAGTGGACTAGCTGTGAAGGTCTTTAAAGATAAAGACCAGCACCTTGAATTGGGCACAGAAACGAATTTGCAGCCACCAGAGCAGTGGTCTGGCAGAGTTGAACTGCCGACCTCCAGCAACCACACAAACTGCCGTGTTCTGCACTAATTGCAGTTTCCAAACTATATTCAAGGGCAGCCTCACGTAAAGCACATTACAGTAGTCTGGGGTGCACAACATACGGCCCCCGGGCCGCTTGCTGCCCTCCGTAGGATTTCCGGTGGTCTGCGAAGAAATCGGGGATCCCAGAGAGCACCGAGGGATCTCCGATGGCTTTGCTCCAGCCGCGTTGCTGCAGCCTTCTTGCTCGGGTTGTTGCAGCAACGCGGCTGGAGCAAAGCCATTGGAGATCCCTCGGCACTCTCTGGGATCTTCGCGGGACAAGCCTCGGCCTCCATGCCCGTTCTTTCGGCTCCTGGCTGAACGCGGACGCGGCTCTGAAGCCCCAGAGGCCAAAGCCGTTGCTGAAGGCGGCGCTTTGATCACCGCCGATCAGCTGGAGTCTCCTGGCGTTCGGCCAGGAGCCGAAAGAGCCACGTCCGCTTTCGGCCAGGAGCCGAAAGAATGGGCACAGAGGCTGGGGCACTGTAAGGAGGAGGTTCGGATTCGGGGGGGGGACCCTGCAGGGTGCGACAGAAAGAGAGAGCAGCAGAAAAGGTTGGGTAGCCATTCCATTTTTCAAAAGCCACCGTTATTTGACTGGGACCAATGAAAATGTTGCAGTGTAAGCCCTCTGCAAGTTGCACAGTCTGTAGAAACACCGTGTGTTTGGTGGGGTAGTGAGAGCACCCTGGCAAATCCCACCTCTTTCTAAGCCCGGGGACCTGGCATTCCAGACCATGGAGAGAACCTCTCCCTGTGTACAGCGTTTCTTGCTGCAGAAAAATGCTGCTGTTGTGGTTGACACTGGGAGCAGGAGGGACTTGTTGACACACGTCTGCGACCCTCCTCCTGCTGCAACCATGCCATGTTTCTACACTGGATTGAATTTGGCTGAAGAGGGTGACAGTTGGCAAGCTTTGCTTTCGAGTTCTCCAGAACCCTTATAAGTACATAACTCTTTGCAACACCTGTTGAATTTGTTTATTAATAAGACATTAATATCTTTATTTATTTATTAATATGTTGCTTTTCTGGATATTTTCCAGCTCGTGGACATGCCCCCTGTGATGTCACTTCCTCAGGAAGTGACATCACGGTTCCTTGACACACATCCCCGTGCAGCCCCGAAGAAGTTTAGCCTATTCATTTTGGCCCCTACCTACTTCTAAGTTGTGCACCCCTGCAGTAGTCGAATCTCAATGTCACTCTGGCATGGATCACCATGGCCAGGTCTGAATGGTCCACAGCTGGCACACCAGCCAAAGCAGTACAAAGGTCCACAGCCACCACCTGGATATCTCGGAGCAGCTGCAAATCTAGGAGATTGAAGTTGTACCTAGATTCAAGAACCCTCTTCTCATATTATGTTTCTCATGAAGAGAGCTTCTTGAGATAACTTGAATATAGTTACAAAAAGTGAAATTCTTCCCAAGGAGCAGTTCCTTTGCCAGCCCTTTGAACTGTAAATCTTGACTGCCTCTGGTTGTTATGGATACAGGAAACAACCCACTGTGAAGACTAACATGGATGCTAAAAAAGATCACAGCTAAGAGTCGTTTTTCATTCTAAACCAGAGGTTCTCAACCTGTGGTACGGGTACCCCTAGGGGTACGCGGACCTCTTGCTGGGGGTACGCTAAGCCCTGCCCCTTATCTGCCCCATCAGCAGCTAATTAAGTGTTAATTAACATGGATTTTAAATTGTAATTATTTTCGGAGCTCTTCTGTCTTTCTGATTTTGGTTTTGGGCTTATTTTTGTACTTTGGAAAATGTATTTTGATGGGGTGGGGGAGGGCGGAGCTGATTTTGGGAAGTGTGACTTGGAGAAAAAAGAGATCCTTGCATCTCTCTCTCTCTCTCTCTCTCTCTCTCTCACTCACACACACACACACACACACACGCTCACACAGAGTTAAATAAGGCATTTTTCACATTTAAAATTGTTTTAGTCCTTTTAATTAATTTACCTAATTTAATTGATTAATCCAATTAATTAGCAGGGGGTACTTCAGGAAATTGGACCGTGATAGGGGGTACCCGGGCCTCCAAAGGTTGAGAACCCCTGTTCTAAACTATAGGGAATAAAAGGAGTATAAGGCCTAAACGAAAAATTCTGCTATCACCTTCATTGTAAATCCCAGTGTATACCTCTTTTGAGTTTTTTGTATAGGTATAAAAACGAATGTGCGGAATGGTCAGATTTGACCTATGTTAAGATAATTTTTTTCTTAGAGAGCTGAAAAGTATGTCAAAAACATGAGGGCAAATTAGAAGAACGTACATACTCTTGCTTTTTAACCCTGTCTTACTCCTATTTGTTCAGAGTCTGAGTTCAAGGATTGCAGCCTTTTTGTAAGTCCAGAAAGTGTTGATGTCCATTTGAGAATTAGAGCATTACACGCCAAACTGTATAATGAATGTTTACTGTCTTCCTTGTATATTTAAGTTGTGATATGTCCTTTTATATCACTGAAAGTTAACCAACACTTTAAAAGCAAGCTCAGAGGATTTTCGCATATATGACATTCTTCTTTAATAAAGCTAAAACCAACAGCACTTAAGTTGCTTTCTAGAGCCCTCTTCAGACATTCAAAATCACAAAAGCATGCTGGCCAGCACTGACCCCTCTCCAACCAGCACACTCACTAAACCCACCCTACCTCTCCACATATACAGCATTTGTTTGTACTGGCAAACATTATAAAGTCTCTCCAGGTAGCTCTACCCCAGTTCAGAACTACAGAAAAAGGCAGGGTTCGTTTCTCCTTCTTTCCCCCCCCCCCCCCCGGTCGGTAAAACCCCACTTCTTGTAACCAAAGTTTTCTAGATATGGTGGTAGCCAATGTAGCATCCCTTGGTTATGTGAGTTACGGTACTTCCTTTGTTGGGACCCCTATTCGCCTGGCGCTCTGCTGTGATTGGTTGTAGCTACACCATACCTGTTGCAGGTAGAGTGTTCTGTTGCCTGTATAGGTACACTGTCATTAGGAGTGGGGTCAACCTCTGAGCAAGCAGGGGATTTCAGTTGAGCTCTGCTCCTCCATGCCTCCAACTCCACCTATTTTCTCTCTTGCTACTCAGTGTCCTACTGGAGTAAGGGTGCACTGGGTACAGGGTACTGATGGCATGAAAGTAGTACAGTACTGCATCAGCATAAAATTCTCCTGGTGCGAGGAAGATGTAGTAGCACTTCTATCTTTGTCTAGTTTAAGTTAACCAAGGTTGCAAGTGTGCTGCTAAACTTTAGTTGATTGACAGCCCATTCCAACCCAACTCCTCCGCAAGTCCGGCATAAGAGTGGCCTAAGTTCAGCATACGTTAGGCTTAAGTTATGTCTGAGTTATGTCAGAGTTATGTCTGAGTTAGGCAGGCTGCAGTTTCTGTGGCCCAGCACCACCCCAGGATCCAGGCAACACTTACCTCCCAGGCAGGCAGGCTCTCCAGGCTCCGTGTCTGGCTCGGGCATGTACAGGCCTCTGTCGTCATGTGTCAGCGTCCATCCATGGCAGCTGCCGCAGGGTCTGTCGCAGCCCGGTCGCAAAGGGGCTGGCTGCAGGCATGGGGGTTGCGCCAGTCATGTGGTGGGCACAGGGCAGGTGACAGGGGAGCGCTGGGCCCGAGCCAGCCGCCACAGGGCACCCTGTGCATCAGCCAGCTGCTGCAGGGGAGAGTGACTGTCCCCACCCTCCTGCAGAAGGCGATGCCACCCCCAAGCCACGTTGAGGCCGCACGTGGGGGTCATGGGGGGTGAGCGGGGGAGGGAAGGGATGGAGGGGATGGGAAAGTCACACACAAGGGGGGTCTCATGAGGTCTGGAACCGCCTCTGACATGACTCACCCGTGCGCTGCCTGAAGCCCTGGGCCTCCAGGGCCGGGGCAATGCCCACAAAGATGGCATCCCAGCGTGCTTTCTGCTCTGTGCCCCGGCCATGACCGAGAGATGCCATGGGCTTGTCTGCTGCGAGCGGGAAGGGCTCACGTAGCTCATCACGCCCCCAGATGGGGTGGCGACGGCGCCTCGCGGCAGGCGCTCTGGCGGGGTGGGGGGTGGCCAGCTGCCATCATCAGGGAGCGGGAGGGGAGGCAGACACACGGACAGGCAGACGAGGTGCTGGGGAGGGGCACGGGTGGGTCTAAAACAGACAGACAACAAGGCTGGTGGGCGAGAGATACAGGGAGATGGGTCTGCAGAGACCGATAGGGACACAGGGGGTGCTCCGCAGATGAAGGCGATGCAGAAACAGGCGCCTCTTATGCAGACGGACCTTGGGCGGAAGCCACACAGAAACGGGCGAACCATGGGCGGAAGGGACTTCGTGACGGGCGGACCATGAGCGGAAGGGACTTCGTGACGGGCGGACGCCCTGGCGGGTGAGATCCCTGGTTGCCAAGCAGCCACTACACAGACGCAGCGGCCACAAGCGGCCCCGTTATGGGCTCCATGGCGCCTGTCACTGTTTGCCTGCCTGAGAGGCCTCCCCAACTCCCCCCTCCCCTCTGTGCCATGGGGGTCTGGCAGCCCCCCAGCTGTGTTCGCCCTGGGAAGGAAGTGGCAGTCCCTGGAAGGGATTCATGCAGGGGCTTGAGTGCTGGGGGCTGTCTTTGTGGGGGGAGCGATGCTTGTGTAACACTGAGCACATATTTTTCAAGGGGGCTCTGCCCGAGGGGCGTCTTTATTGTTCTGGAACGGTAGCTGAGATGGCCAGGTGAGGCTGCCAGGGGTAGTCACAGCAGCCAATCTGAAAGCAGCAGCAGCACACGTGCCCCATGGACCTGGAGACGCAGGCTCTTCCCCTGTGGAACCACAGCCTGCTCCATAGAAAGGGGAGGGGCAGCAAGTACGACAGCCAGGGAGGTGGAGCAGCGCCGGCAGCTGAGGAGGGTTGCAGGGCTGGCTCCCTGACCTCTGGCAGCATTGAGGCAGACGACAGTGGGGCAACCAGACTGCGGGCCCAGGGGTGCTCCCAGGAAGGTAGGTGGTAGTGGACGTTCCTGGGGAGACAAAAAACAAGGGGGTGTTACATGGCAGCTGGTGTGTGGTAGCAATCGCCATTGAAGAAATGCCAGTGTGTAGGTTGCAAAAGCCTACAGGGAGAGAAATAAAACACAGCTGATAGGTGTGACACACATAGCATGGTCTGAGCTGCTTACCTGGGTGTAAGGAGAGCATGATCCTTTAAGGGAAAAGAGAGAAAACAACACATATATTGGGTCACAAACATGGCTAACCAATCAACACCAACCTGTCAGTAGACCCTGTGGAGAAAAGGGGGGGGGGGAACAGCTGTTGTCTACAGACTAGTAACAGTTACACACACATGGTGTTTTATGCTCACATGACAGGCAGATATCAGACAACACATTGGTAAAGAGGCATATCATAGCAGGCAATGCAGGCAGGTATCAGACAACACATTGGTAAAGAGGCATGTTTCCTACCTATATTTCTATATGCAAAGAGGCAGAAGTCCGACTACGAGTCAGCACGAACCCTGCTCTTACGTGCACTTACCTGCTGGTGTTGTTGACTGTTGGGGGGGGGGTAAGGCTGGGAGAAAGACATGGGTTATCACATGGTAGCATGGAGGCAGCTGCCCAGGCACAGCTGTACACAGTTTGGCCACAGCCAGAACAACCCTCTCTGCCCTTGAGGGGGGCAGAGAGGAGAGAGGAGAAGAGAAGAGAGAAGTGGGATGTTTGTGAATTTTGCCCTCCACCGACAAAGTCCCACTTTGTGGCTGCTGTGGGACAGAACCCCTCTCAGGGAGAGAGAGAGAGAGAGAGAGAGAGAGAGAGACTGGAGGTCTGGGGCTGGGCTTTTGTGGGAAAGAGGCTGGGTGGGGCTGGGTGCTGATAGGCTCCCTATCTTTGGCATAACTCTGTCCGTTTCCAGACCCAGCAGGCACAACTCCGACATAACTCTGACCTAACTCAGGAGTAGGGTGTTAGAACTTTTCAGGAGAGGGCTGGAGTGGGTAAGGTAAAATGGCTCCTATGGGTCTCCTCGAATTTGTGTCCACCTTTTTGGTCGACCTAAAATTTGTGTCAGCATTTGTGTTGGAGGGGGCGTGTCTGTGCTCGCCAGGGTCTGGAATCCGACGTTAATTGGTTTCCGCCCCCGTTACGCCCACGGTCCGCCCATGGTCCGCCCACTTTTATGTCGACTTTAGGTCCGACTTATGCCGGCGTCGGTGGTGCGCATGTGCGTCCGTTCTTAGTCCGTCGGTCGTAACTTCGCCCTAACTTCGCCCTAAATGGTCGCGTTCCAGACATAAAGTCGCCCTAAACGACTTAGGCTGAGTTTAGGTCTGACTTGTGCTGCTTAGCCCTTGGGTTGGAATGGGCTGTAAATCTACCAAATAACTGGTTAAAGGTTTCTGTGTGAACTTTCTTCAGAAAATGACAAAGTACATGTGTATATTGAAATTGAAAACATGAATAAAATTGATTTGTCAAGAACATCTGCTTAATTAAATCTGGTTCAGCCAGTTCATATTGCTCTTGATTTATGAGAGGAGTACATAAAGTCCATGATCTATCTTGGTGAGAATACTCTAGGCAGGTTAGGAACATTAATCATATTATCCATGCTTTATATTTTAATAGCAGCACCTGCAGAACAATATCTTCAAGAGAAGTTGCCTGATGAAGTGGTTCTGAAAATCTTCTCTTACTTGCTGGAGCAGGATCTTTGTAGAGCAGCTTGTGTATGTAAGCGCTTCAGTGAGCTAGCTAATGATCCAATTTTGTGGTAAGTGAAACAGTATTCTTGATTATCCTGAAGTATATTGCATATGCCAGGCACAATAGGAAAAATTGAATTCCTGGTTAGGTGTTCTAATTACCTTGAATGAAAACAAGTCTTGAATTGCATAAGGAGTGGTGCTGCGCACACATCTGAAATGGCACAACTACTTTTCCTTAGTATATGTCTGTCTGATTGTGATCCCAGAAGATTTTTCATGAACTCTGTCGTGTTGCACAGTTGATCTGAGCCCTCACGATTTTGAAAATAAACTTGGGAAATATGCAGAAGTTGTCTGCTGGACATTCTTGTGTTCACAATACAGAGTTTTCTGTGTTCCTGCCCTCATACTGCTATTTGCCAACCCTTTCCCTAATCTCAGATACTGAATCTAGAGATAATTGAAATCAGTTAGATTTTGAACTGTGAAAATTGAAATCCGTTTGCGAAGGTGTTTGGATTTTACTGATGAAGAGTTGTCCTGAACTCACATATTACAACTTACAACCGCCTTACAACTCTTGCCTCGTCCCTCTCTGTTGTTCTCTTTTGCTCTCTTTCTCTTTTGCACTCTCTTCCTTCTTTCCATTTGGAGACTCCCTTGGTATCAAAATTTAGGCTATAAGCTCCTCAGGGCAGGGCCCTAGTCCTGTTACTTTGTAAAGCAATCATTTTGTATGTAAAGCTGTAAAGTGTATTGAAAATGCTGTAATCGCTTGACTGCAACTCAGTGATGTATGTGCATACTTTATGGCCTATGACCTATGAGTGTAATTATAATTCTATTTCTGGAATTTCTGCCAGCCTGAATACTTCTAACCAAGCCTTGGGTCAGCCCTGGCAAGGTTGCTTTTCTGGCTATTCTTCTTTTTCTTTACAGTTGTCAATGTGCTACCTTTTCACCAAAGCCAGCAAAAACTGGAAATAAGCGGTCTATGGCAGTGTTCATGCAAAACATCTTGAGTGGGATTGATTGCATGTAAATACATGGAGAAGATACTGTTGTGTGTTTTTCTTGAACCTGACTGTATTTAACGAGTTCATTATAGATGGAAATGGAATGTTTCAAAGTGAAATTCCCTTTTATAGAATAAATGGGACCTTGCCATGTGTTAGAGGCTCTAGCCAAGTGTCAGCCATGTAATTAGTCCAGCTGTTGTGCTTATGCTTTGTGCTCACTCATCTGACAATTGAAATTGTTAGGGTGCTTCCTGATGAAGTAGAACCTTGACATTTGCCACACCTATGTATGCTAATGCTTTCCAGTCAGGTGGATGGGAACTAAAAAGGCCTCTTAAAAAGGGGCCCAAAGTGGTTAAGGTAGTTCTAGGCCACCTAGAAACATGAAGTTTGGCACACAGGTAACCTAAGAAATGTTGATTACTAACAAAATCTGAAGATTGGACCCTTTCCCACCTAGCTGTCAAAACCCATTTATCCTCTAAAGAGGTTAGAATTATAGTGCATAACAAGCTCAGCCAATCTTCCCCATCTTTTCTTTGAACTTTAGATACTTTCTTCTTGCACACTGGAGACTCACCAAGGGAGGTCAAAGAGGTATTTAAGTGGCTTAAAGCTGTATCAAGGTCCAAATAGACTCCTTAATATGACTAAGACCAGGAATCTCATAATTCTCAGGAGGAATTTCCTTTTCAAGTATATTGCTTTCCATATGACAAGGCTTCTCTTTTCCTAACTGCAATCTGCATGAAGTGCATACTTTCATGTGTGGTTTGATTTCACTATTTAGTGAAACCATCCATCAGTTACTTTCCTCAAGTCTTTACTAACCCAGTGCCCCTTTTTTTAACCACAACAAAAAACAACAGTTTTTTTTACCACTTATTCCCCTCCATATTTCAAATCATGTAATTATCAAACAGTTAATGAATTAAACTTAATAAAGACTAATAAAGCAGCTTCACAACAAAAATGTCCTAGAAAGCTTCACTAAACCCACTTACAGTAAATGCCTCTTTTACCTCCCTTGGTGAGTCTCCGGTGTGCAAGAAGAAAGTATCTAAAGTGCAAAGAAAAGATGGGGAAGATTAAAAGGACCTACAAAGAATTTTTTTTTACTTCTGAAGATGATTTAGATGAGGAAAAATGTCACTGTGCTGATTCAGAAATTATTCAGCAACTAAAGGAAAAATTTAAAACTACGAAGTAAAAAGCTCATGGTTTTGATAGTTTTACCAAAAAGCTGGTCCTGTAAAAGAATAGAAAGTGAATTCATTCTCTCTAAATCTATCTCTATAAGTCCTGTTATAAATTTCTGGATTCATTTCAGTTTACCACATAATTTTATCAATGTAAACTGTAGAAAAATGGACTTGAGGGGTTTAATTCCTGGTCACTGCCAACAAGAAAATTTAATTTTTGTATGATACCATTGAGATACCATCTTGAAATTTTGACTGATTGACTACAAAACGTATACCTTTAAGTGTGATTTTTTTTGAAAATTTTAAAATCCCGTTTTTACAAAATTTCAAAATTAATATTATTTTAATATTTTTGAATTTCTTGAAAATTTACAATTGTGTCATGTTGTATATCAAATGAAAGCCCTATTCATACGCGTTAAAATGACACCGGTCCCATGTCTGTAGCTTTCATCGGTATCTTGTAAATGGCGTTTGAAGGTATGGTGACAAGTGAATTTTGGCATTTTTAGGCAATTTTGAACATTCAATATCTCAAAAAAAGATGGACAAAAAAATCTGAAAAAAATAATTTTTAAACTTCTCATGGTAAGGTACAAATGTACCAAAAATGAACAAAATCCATGACATCAAGGTTTCATGCATTGGTTCATTTCACATGGAATGACCCTTAAAAGGTTTAAAAAAAAAAACACCCTGCCTTTTCCCTGTTTTTTCCCCTTTTTTTCCCTTTTAAAAATGTTTTACGGTGGACCCTCGCGGGTCTGGGATCTACGGTGAGACAAATCTGCGGATCCCAAACCCGCAGTTAGAAAGGGTTCACTGTATTTCCAAGCCCTCTAAAACTGAAATTTGGTTGTCATGTAGCCCAAGACCCCTGATGACTAGAAGTCTGAAAGGAAGAGATTTGTGCACTTGGTTTTCAAAACGGTGTACTCAAGGTTTAGCCCCAAATGGTTGAGCTACTCCCCACTACCTAGGAAGCTGGAATTCAGTACACAAAGACATTCAGATTGCAACAAAAGTCTGAAAACATACTCGAAAGTCTCTTCCCTGGAAGCAGACTCAAAATGTATCTCAGAATACTTAGCGTACTTCCAAGACATCTAGAAATTTGGCATGCCACTAATTCAAGACATACAGTCAGTTCTCACCATATGCGAATTCGTGTATCCTCAAGCAGCGGAAGTGAGACCACCTCACACAATTCTCGAGGTGTATCTCACTTTCCGCGATCCCTGCTGCCTAAGGAAGCCTGCAGAAACTTCATAAATGATCGTGGGTGCCATTTTCAATGTCCCTGAAGCATTTAGGACCTTCCTGAATGCTGCAGAAACATTCAAAATGATGCCTGCGATCAGCAGGGACCCTCTGGAAGCAGCGAGTAAGGTACCCTCCCTAACCTCCTGCATGGAACCCCTGAATTTGCAACCTGTGAAGGTTTCTAGGAACCTAATCCCCACGGGTAGCGAGAACTGACTGTATTGATTATGAATAACATTTTGAAATGAGGCAGTTTTACTCCTGAACAGATGGAACATAGGCAGACATTTTGTCTCCTAATAAGTCAGCATTCCAATATAGATCAAGCCAAGCCACTAACGGGATGGAATTTGGGAATGTGGGCATTGTGCTGCCTCTTCGGATTGGGTGTGGGGTCACCTTTATTACTAGGTAGGACCACAAATCTTGGCTTATAGAATGCAACTTTAATTTATTAGTATTAATATATATTGGTATTCAGCAAATGTCTTCATCAGATACAATTAACAAAGCCATGCTTTTATGCAAGGCTTTTAATAGGTAGGATGAAACAGTTTTTATAAAGGAAAAGCAAAAACCTAAGATGAGAGATGAGTAGTTTGTGGGGGTAAATTCAGCAAAATGCTCCAAGGCTATGTTTAATGTTAAGCACATGCTTAATCCTTTATTCATATCTAGGCCCATACCCAAATGACAAATGCACATGTGGAAACATTGTTAGTTTTAATGACTTCAGCTTTCGCTTGATAAGTAATCCTCAAGCCTTCTGTTTAAAATATGATGTTATCTTTGCTGTTTTACTGGGTTCAGTGGGGAATAGGAACAGTTAGAGAAATACTGAGCATTACTGGAAGGACTACTTCTAAGTTTGTAAATTGTTTCAAGTAATGTTGATGCATCTGATTTAACTTTGTTCTGGCAAACTACATTCACAATTTTGTATTCTGGATGTCTTTGTTTAGGAAACGACTCTATATGGAAGTATTTGAGTATACACGCCCAATGATGCACCCTGAGCCTGGTAAATTTTATCAGATTAATCCAGAAGAGTATGAACACCCGAACTCTTGGAAGGAAAGCTTTCAGCAACTGGTATGTATAAATTACTTTCTGCCTTCATATCTTTCATATTGTCTAGAACACTTGGGGGGAGGGACCACAGCTCAGTGGTAGAGTGCATGCTTTGCATGCAGAAGGTGCCAGCTTTGATGCCTGATTTCTCCAAGTACATCTGGGAAATATTAGTATGTATTAGGAAAATAAATAAAATATTATTATTATTATTATTATTATTATTATTATTATTATTATTATTATTAATAATAATAATAATAATAATAATAATAATAATAATAATAATAATAATAATAAAAATGGAGAGATGCTGTCAACGTTGAAAATGCTGTGATAGCTGAACCAATGTGTTGATTTAGTATAAGGCAGCTTCCTATGTTTAAATGCTGAAAGTGGGTTGGGTATATGGGAATTCCCCTTCTTTTCTCCTGATCTGCTAAGCACTCATGCCTTTCCTTCAGCCAGTTTTGTCTGTCATTGCTTCTCCCTTACTAATGTGATCATCCTGTCCCTCAAATCCAATCCAATCCAATCCAACACCAGCCTTCCAAGTTTCTATGTTCCAGATGTCCCACTTCTCCATTCCAACTACAGTATATTTTCGAATACCTCAGTTCAAAGTCTTGCTTTTTTTTACAAGCCTTTCCTGAGCTGCCATAACTTCCACTTTTCCACTGCTTATATATCATCCATCCTTTATAGCTTCCTTTCTCCTTTTATTTCTCTTTCTCCTCCCCATACACCTGTCTGGTCTATCTAATCTAAATTGTAAGGTCTCTGGGAAGGACTATAACATTTCATATGTTTTGCACAAAGCCTAGGATACTGCTGGTGTTGAATCAATGTTAAATTTTATTACAACTGTAGAGGTATAGGTGTAGATGGTCACAAAGCCAGTCCATGGTTAGGACAGAGTAAAAGGTACTTCATTTCTGGGGCAGAAGTTGATTAAATCACTGAGCAAAAAGAGGACTCTTGCATCAATTTCCTCATTCAGGATCTGAAAGCTAGAAGAGGATGTGCTAAGGTGACTTGATCTACAATGTGCAAAATACTGTGTGGTAGATCTGCACTCTGCACACAAGAGTTTGCCATTTCTTGCCCCCACATCTTGGCAAAAGCCAGGGAGGTTCACAGCTTTCTTGTGACCAAGCTTCATTGGGCAGCAATCAAAGGAATGAGACTTTTGTGAGTTGGGGTCCATGTCTAATGTTGCCGATTACAGAGTATCTTAAATAAAGTTCATTCTCCTCCCACCAAGGCACAGCTTTTCTAGTTGATTTTGAGGCAAACAGATTATGGAATCCAGATCCGCATACTGAGTACAGTTAATGTACTCCTACTTCTATATAGTCCGGCCCATCTCCTTAGATCACCAGAGAAGGCCCTTTTGCGGGTGCCGTCGCCCAGGGGCGGCAGCCAGAAATAGGGCCTTCTCAGTAGTGGCACCAACCTTATGGAATTCCCTCCCCTTTGATTTACGAACTGCTCCCTCCTTGGACACTTTCTGGCGAGGCATAAAAACCTTCTTGTTCAAAGAAGCCTTCTGAGCCTTTGCCTTTTTAACATCATGCTGATACGGGTGGGGTGCTGCTGTTTTTATGATCTTGTTTTAAATGTAACTTTTTAATCAATTTTAGATGTTTTTATTAGTTTGTTAACTGTTTTTTATTGTTTAAAAAGTAATTATCTATCTGTATTTTTTTAATTTTCTTTTTGTTGTAAGCCGCCTTGGGTCATTTTGGGGAGAAAGGCGGGATAGAAATATTGTAAATATTGTAAATAAATAAATAAAAATATAACTCATAGGTAGGTATAACTTCATTGTAGGTTTATGTTAAAAAATATGTGATGTGTTTTTTTCTATTTTCAGTACAAAGGAGCCCACGTAAAGCCTGGATTTGCTGAACATTTCTACAGTAGCCCAGCAAGATACAAAGGAAGAGAAAATATGTTGGTATGTTTCTGAATCACTCTAATTAAGTAGAGACATGCTTTTCCTGTGGTTCCTTACCTTTAAACTCCTTTTTGCTTTTTTTTTAGTACTATGATACAATTGAAGATGCTTTAGGTGGAGTTCAAGAAGCTCACTTTGATGGACTTATCTTTGTTCATTCTGGCATATACACTGACGAATGGATATACATTGAATCCCCCATCACCATGATTGGTGCAGGTATTTGATATGAAAAACATCCTTATGGCAGTGATTTAAATAGTCTTATATTTATCATTCCTGATTGGAGTCAACTGTTTAAGTCGCGTTTTCAAACTATCAGATTCTGGTCGCCGCATCTCAAAAAGGATATAGTGGAACTGGAAAAGGTGCAGAAGAGAGCCACCAAAATGATTAGTGGGCTGGGGCATCTCCCTTATGACGAAAGGCTACAGCGTTTGGGGCTCTTCAGTCTAGAAAAAAGGTGGCTGAGGGGGACATGATTGAGATGTATAAAATTATGCATGGGATAGAGAGAGTGGATAGAGAGAAGTTCTTTTCCCTCTCATACAACACTAGAACTAGAGGACATCCACTAAAATTGAGTGGAGGGAGTATTAAAACAGACAAAAGAAAATCTTTCTTTACCCAGCGTATAATTGGTTTGTGGAACGTCTTGCCACAGGATGTGGTGATGGCACCTGGCCTAGATGCCTTTAAAAGGGGATTGGACAGATTTATGGAGGAAAGGTCCATCACACCTTACAAGCCATGATGGGGATAAGCAACCTCCTGGTTGTAGGAGTAGGTTTTCTCTGTGCCAGGTGCAAGGGAGTGGCAACAGGATACAGGTATCTTGTTGTCTTGTGTGCTCCCTGAGGCATCTGGTGGGGCCACTGTGTGATATAGATGGGCCTTTGGCCTGATCCAGCAGGGCTCTTCTTATGTTCTTATGAAGCATAAAACCTATGACTTTGTTTTACAAGGTTGCACAGAACAATTTCTTAGAAAGGTTTTTTGTGAAAACTTGGAACAGTATTTTCAGGATACTCAAAGCTGCCATCTCGCTGGTTGCATATGTCAAGATCTGAGTTAAAATCATAATGCTTTATATTTTGAAGTATTACTCAGTTGAAGAAAGTCATATGGAATAACTCTATTTTCATCAACTGGAAAAAGATCACTAATGCAGATGAAGAATAAATTATATCCTTTATTCCGTTTGCTAGAAAGAAGATAGCAGTCATGATGAAGCAGTTTTCATATCTAGTGCCTTCTCATCCCCATGATCTTACAAAGATGTAGTGCTTTAAACCTCCTCTCATCTTGTTTAGCCCCAAGATTCATATTGGAAACCTCCCCCCAGCTTAAAGGCCTCAGCTAACTTGTGTGCAAAGGTCACATAACGTACAGAACATTTGCCCAAACTTGATGAATGCCAGGGTGCAGTTAATGAGTCTGTTCTTCTATAGTGTTTAGGCTGCATCTGTTGTATAACTAAAAGTGGTAGCAAGATATATGTGGAGTTTCTTGTAGATAAACAATATTAATAGAACAAATATTTCTCCTATTAGCAACAGGAGTGTCAGCTGGATTAGATTTTGGTCCCCAAGAGTCTAGGGCAGTGGTTCCCAAACTCCCCCCCCCCGTCATGTGTGCGGGGTGGGGGCGTTTGGCAATGGCAACAGTGCTTCCAGGATTGCTCCAATGCCAAGAAAAATAAGAGGGGTCCCAACTCACCTGGGGGTTGCACCAGGCCTCTAGAGGGTGTGGGGAGCCCGAGGCCCCCTCTGTGGGCCTCCAAGTGCCTCAAAATAGCTCGTTCAAATACCGGAAATGGGTTGCAATCATTCCAAGGAGCCATTTTGAGGCACGGCGCAACCCCCAGGTGAGTGGGGACCTTCCCTTATTTTTTGCAGCAGCGCGATCCTGGAAGCACCACCTGGAAGCATCATCGCAGGTCGCCACTCCCGGGGTTAGGGATAGATTTTTCCCAACTGGGGTGCCGCAGCGCCCCAGTTTGGAAATCACGGGTCTAGGTTGTGGCTTCAATATGGCTTGAGGGGACGTGGCGCAGACCTCTATTTCAGTTCTGTATCTGGCAAGGCTGGCTGTTGAGGTTTAAAAAAATAAACTCTTAGCTTGACAAAGAGGCACAGTGTTTAATTTGGTTTTCCCTGTTGTGTTGAAGTTCTTTTTTTAAAAAAAACCATTATTTAAATTGCATCTAGGCAGTTTGGGAATTGTTGGCTTGTTTATTTTGGTGATTAATATACCTACTTTAGAGTTCTCCATTTGAGTTGTCCTCTCAATAAGCTCTGCTCCTAGGATCAGACAAACTAAAAAATAGAATACTCTGTCTCACCTCAAATATTTTCTCACACTTTCTTGGGGTTAGGGTTAGGGCTAGTGTCTTTTTTTCCTTGCTCTAATGAATCAATGTGTGTTTCTGAGGCTCAGCCACTTGTGTATTTGTAGACTTTTTTCACGTTTTTTCCTTCTGCTTTCTACTTAAGAATACTCCTGAAATATTTTCCTTGTTTTGATATAGTTCTTCTGTCCCCAAGGGACATTGGTGTTACTAGATGTGCCTCCCATGCTTAAGAACGTTTTGGTAGCAGACAAGTGTTGTGTAGAGTGTTCCTAAAAGTGCAGTTTTTTGGACTTCGTGCTCTGCAACAACTGTTCAAGCACTATGGTGGAAGCTAACTAGAGAGTGTATTATCCACACCTTATTTGTCATAACTAAGCCAAGTTGTATCCTCATCCATTCCTTTTGTGTTCAGAAGGCATGTTCAACAACCAGCCTGTAAACTTGCTTTAAAGCAGGGGTGGGGGACCTTTTCCCCGCCGAGGGCCATTTAAATATTTAAATTTTGTTTGCGGGCTGGCTGTAAGGCCGGCCGCCATTTTTAAATTAATTATTTAATTTAGGGGCCCCCGCCCCCCTCATCGGCCTCCGGAGGCTCCGCGCTCACCGTCCGAAGCCTCCGGAGGCCGGGAGAGGGCCTTTGCACGTCCTCCCCGCTCGCCGACTCGGCCCGTTCTGACCAGGCCCTCGTCAGCGATTTTGCACATGCGTACAAGCTGCCCTCATCGGCCTTGTACGCATGTGCAAAATCGCCGACGAGGGCCTGGTCAGAATGGGCCGAGCCGGCGGCCTGAGAGGACGTGCGGAGGCCCTCTCCCAGCCTCCGGAGGCTCCGCGCGGACCCGGCGGAGACTCCGGGGGCCGGTTGGGCGGCCTCCCGGCAATCTCCCCGGGGGCCGGAGCCGATGGCCACGCGGGCCGGATTCGGCCCGCGGGCCGGAGGTTCCCCTCCCCTGCTTTAAAGGTATCTGTATACAGATACAACTATGTGAGTGTTGTGCTGAACCTTAATATAGTATTGGTGCAATTATAGATGATCATAATTGTATTGCAGATGCAGTGAAACCTTAAGTCCTTCTCCTGGCAGCTATATCTTGTCTCATCTTTTTCCTTAAAGTAACTGCAGGAGACCACTAATTTGATTGGAGAAGCACACTGATGAGGTGGTGTTTAATACATTCCTCCTGCAGGGTGTACGAAATGAAAAGCATGTGTCCCCTGCTTCTGTTAGCCTCAGTGGTGAAAAGACAGGTACATGTGTGTGGTTATTTTCCCACCACAGCTATTAGCGACTTTGAAGCTGTATTCTCGAGCAGAGTTCATGATTGCTGCTCTGCTTGTGGCTGGTATCACTTTATACACCAAGAAACAGCAAAAGAAAGCAGCATCAAAACGTGACCACAGGTCTAACGGCTTTGCCAGGGCCATTGGTGTGTGTGATGAGACCAGAGGGAATCCCCTGTAAGTCTGCTGTGAATTATTTCTGCTAAGAGCATCTACCATATTTTTTTTTTTGTTCTGTCTGTTTAGCATCTGCCTAATCCTGATGCTGGCCCAGCATTGGCATCCCATCTGTGATTGGCATAGTGGCTTATACTGGCAGCTCTCGATTTTCACGGTCTTATTTTGCACGTTTTTGAAATAGCATGAATTGCAAATTAAGACCAGAAGTGCGATTTGTGAGGGCTCGTTCTTGAAATAGCATAGTAAAAATAAGGGGATAGGCGCTACTTGTCTTGAATGAATGCTGGATACACAAGAGAGAAGGGAAATGCAGGATTTTTCACCTCCTTAACAAAATTACAAAAGGAAGTGGGGAACTCTGACCTGCCAACCAGAGCTTTCCTTCCATCCTCTCCACCTTTTGGAGAGAGGAGAGGCAGGTGGTTTGTACTGCACTCCCCCTAAGGGTTATTACTGGAGCTAAATTGAGAACAACAGTAGAAGGAAGACTTGGATCTCTCTTCCTCTTTCCTCCTCCCACTTTGAACTGCAAGGATATCTGTGGTTGCTTCTGGATCAGGAGATGAGAGGTCGTGGTGGTCATCAGCCAATGGTGTGCTATATTTGGAAGGGACTAATTCAGTCAGGCAGCTGTACCTCGACTGCTGGAGCTTTCTAACCCAGGGGTTCCCAACCCCTTCCCGGCCGAGTACCACCTCTGGCACTATTCTCCTTCTGAGTACCACCGGAAGTGATTGGCGATGACATCATCACCAGTTTCCTCTGGGTTTTCAGAGGCCAGAAAACGCAGGGAGGCAGCTCTGGGCAGGGCCCTTTTCAACATTTCTGCTTGGCCAAAGGCAGGAGCTTTTCGGGAGCAAAAAGTGCCGTGTCAGAGTAGGGTTCCAGTGGTCCAGCGGTCCGAGTACCACCAGCAGTCAGCTGAAGTACCACTGGTGGTACTAGTGCCATAGGTTGGGAACCCGTTCTAACCCGAGACCCTCAAGTGGGTGGAATGAGGGGGCAGCTGATCTTGTTAGTGTGACAGCAAGGAAGAGCCTAGCAAGACTTGGAAAGCCAAAAGAAGCTGAATGCCAAGCACCCTCCCCACCTTAGGTTGGAATATGTCCCACCTTATATCTAAAGAGAGGTGTGTTTGTGTTTGCCTTGATGTGACATCAGCAGGGCTGCTTTCCCACTCCCAGTAGCCTCCCTCTGTAATCGCCAGTTGTCAATGTGAGTGCTACCTGACCCATACCAATCCCATTGTTTCCTGTGGGAAATCTGGTTTTCATTTATGTGTTTTCAAGTAACACGCCATGTTCTAGGAATGGAACCCCTGTGTAAATTGAGAGCTGCCTGTATTTTTTTGTTTCCACTTTTTCTGAAATCCCCCTCTTTTGTTTTGTACGTACCGATTATCTTTTGTCTTTGACTGGCTCAGTGCTCCCCCCTTCTTTTAGTTGATGTTCTGGTTGCTACTGTTTGAATTTTGTGTAACTTTTCTTGTTTTCATTATGTTTGTAGGCGATCTTGGATGCCTCCATTGGTTAGGGAAAGGTGAATATAAATATTTCAAATGAATACAATAAATGATACTTGGGGAGGTTTAAAAAATCCCTCCCCAGGTGCTATGACCCCAATCCATTTTGTGCACTCACAAACATGCACTTACAGATGTTTTTAAGTAGACCCTCAGTTTCATTAGTGAGGACCATTATTATATGGAGACATCCTCAGAAGCTCTCGTGTCTTGGATTTGAGTCTTTTCACATATGTGGTTTAAAAAAAAAAGTCTGAGCCCTTTTTTCAGGCTCCACCACTCCCCAGATCAGAAAAGAATCATTTTCCTCAGTCATATTTGTAGGAATTTGTCGTTTACATCTTACCCTTGCTCCTTCCCTGAGCATTTTAGAAGGAGCTACTATTTCTGGTGGTTTTTAATGTGTTACAACAGAAATGTTATTATGCAGTCTTTCGGCACTGAATGGCTTACAGCAGGCCATTTCTGCAGGACCTCAGTGTGACTGTTGAACTCTCATATCTGAAGGTAATAACACTGCCAAGAGAATTGCTCTCCAGTTCAGAAAGGTTGCCACAGCTGCATTTGTCAGTGTTGATTTGGAAAGAGTGAGCTCTTCTTGGACACTAAGGAAGAAAAAAACCCTTTAATTTATGATTTCTCTCTGAATCTTACTAGTTTAGACATGGAGGGTGTAGTGACGGCCATCACTCTTTTGACCAAGACCAAGACATTCTTTTGGTAGTTTAAATTAGTCTATTTTTTTTTCCATTTTCTAGCCTGACTTGGTTTCTTTTCCATTTTGAACCAAATTATCTAGCTGATTTGCTCTTGGGTGTAACAGTGATAGCATTTGACCCATGGTTCACAATATTTTTCCAAAATAGTACTGACCCCGATTATACAAACCAAAGAGCTTGGAGATTAAGAGACATGGTGCCTGACATTAAAAAAAAAGTGCTTCCATTCTGACTGACAGTGGCACTTAACGTGGAAAATTTGTCTCTAGTATGAAAGAAATGTGAATTGAATTATAAATGATTTTAAATATAGTTCTAAAGGCAAAACTAAATATGGCTTTAAAAGCAAGTCCATGTTTCTTCTTTCTTGCAACTTCTCCGTTATGAGTGAAAATTTCTGGATTTGTTGTAAGAAATGAAAGAATGGATTGATCATCTGTTCCCTATCTGTTACTTTCAGAAATGCTACACAGACCACACTGAAGAACTAGAAGATAAATATCTGAAGAAGTAACACTTCATTTCCATGTTATGCTTTCCAGCCCATGTGTGTTCACAAAGGGTAGTTTCCCAACTAGCGCTTCCACCATTGGATCCACCCTCCACAACCGGAAGGTGTGTTCTGCTTTTGTGGGTGGTTCTGGCCCAAGCGGAATTCTCCTTTCACAGAGGGAGCTTCTGTTCAGGGAGGGAGTTCTTGATGGCGGAAACACTAGTTGGCATTTTAGGCGTTGCATTTTACTCAGTACTGCTGCTTAGGCCCCATCCAAGAAGTGAGTGGTAGGGTGCTAAAATGTAGCTGTTTACAGAAATCCAGTTTGTGCAGCATCGAGGGACACTTTGCTTTCATTTTTTGATGATTCTTCAAAAGTTAGTATTTTTTTTTTTACTGAACCTGTTCTGCTGGATTTTTTTTTTTTGTATCCCTTTGTTCTAACAGAGCTCTTTATGAAATGATTCCTTTTTCCCTTGTGCTACCTGCCTTGCAAACTTACACTGTTGAAGTCAAAATCAGAGTAATGTTTTGATTGTGGGTTTAGGTTGGTTTTTTGATCTGTGCACCCTCTGCTGGCTTCTTAAGAATATCACATGAGAACTGGTTCTCTTGATTGGTTCGGTTTTAAAAGAAACAAAACTGGTTGGACTGATTTACCTCTGCACTTGATTTGAATATTACTAATTGTAAAACAACGTGTCTTAAAATAATTCAGTAATTGTAGCCTTTGTTGAAGGAGGTATGGAGCATGGTCTTTTTTGTTTTTACAGTGTTGGAGAAATGAGCTGTTATGAGGTTCTGTGTGGGGACAATGTTTCATTTCATATATGTAGATTTGATAAAATTCTAAATCAACATGGTGTTAGATTAAACAGTGCTATAGGACTACTTGTTCCCTGGTAGAATAGGGGTGCATTCCTAACTGAATGGGAATGCCTTCGCACTAGCTCGAGGCAGGGTCGACAGTTGCAAAAAATGCAAAATATTTTAAAGCAGAATTGTTCACAAATATATTAAAGATTGTTCTATGAATTGCAGGCAATACTTTATAATTATCTATTTTCCTTTGCATTTAACGGAATGAAGAAATACTGTCTTCTAAAGTTTTGGACCCTGATCCTGGTAAAATGGCTTTGGGCAAAACTGAATATCATTCATTCAGGGACGACGTCAGATTCCTTGTAAAATGAAGTTTTAGTATCTGAGATTGAATGCCTTAATTACAGGGGCAGGTAGAAGGGGAAGACCTGGTGCTAGATCTCTGGCTCATTTGTAGTACCTCTGCTAACTGGGCAAAGAGACACCTTTTGAAGTGATTATAGTCACTCTTTTATATTTAGCAGCAGGATAGCAACTATTTCTATATATCCATCATAGCAGCTCCTGTATGTGCGCCGGGTAGGTAAGTGGGTTTTTTTAAAGTTGAGAGATCCTTTTGGACAGCAAACATTCCCCCCCCCCATCTCTTTTTCTATGGAAATCACTCCTGACGTTTTGTTGGAAAGCAGTATATAAACATTCTTAATAGATTAGAAATGGTTTTTGACTCCCAGTGGTTTAACATTCGCAAATATTGCAAAGATTTTTGTAAATTAAAACAAAAAACTCTGCCACTGCTGTTCTTTTGATAATCTCTCAGCTTCAGTATTTCACTGAATATCAGTTGTCTTTGACCAAGTCTTTGACAACTCTGCTAGTCACCCATAGATTTTGAATCCGATCTGTGGTAACTTAGACATAAACTAGTACTAGTATATGCACATTGCCCAAGTGGTATGGTCCATGAGGTGTGGTGGGTCATTGACTCCATCCTCAGAGCCACCATTTTATCTGTAGCTCTGCACACACCTATGCTATAGCGCCAATTGGTGAACCTTGTCATTCTAGTAGCAAAAAAAGTAGATTCCACAAGTCTGGATCAATAGATCCCACCAAGTGGACTTCCTGTGTTGAGCAGAACTCTGAAGCAGACTTACATAGAAGTGTAAAGCTTCTTGTGGGAACAGCTGGATCATTGGCTTTTATATTTTATTTATTTAAAGAATTTCTACCCCGCCTTTCTCCCAACAAGGGCAATCAAGGCGGCTTACAGATAAAAACGTTAAAATTCATGTATACATTAAAAATGATTAAAAACAAATAATTAAAACAATTAAAACAAACAGCCCCAGTGGGTCACCTATATTTACATTTGTTAAAAGCCATTTGTTAAAAAGCCACCCCACCATGTCAGACATTGAATGCCAACCTAAATAAAAATGTCTTAAGGCCCCATCGAAAGGTCTCTAAGGAGGGAGCCATTCTTAATTCCAGGGGGAGGGAATTCCATAATTGGGGCGCCGCTGCCGAGAAGGCCCTATTCCCGCCGCCATCCCCCTCACCTCCATCAATGGCGGCATGGTTAACAGGGCCCCCCCTGATGACCTCAGAGTACGGGTCGGATTATAAGGAAGGAGGCGGTCTCTCAAATACCCTGGACCCGAGCCATTAAGGGCTTTAAAAGTCAAAACTAGCACTTTGAATTGTGCCCGGAAACGAACCGGCAGCCAGTGTAACCGCTGAAGCAACGGTCCGACTGAGTCGAACCGACAAGCCCCGGCAACCACCCAGGCAGCCGCATTCTGCACTAGTTGCAGTTTCCGAACAGTCTTCAAAGGCAGCCCCATGTAGAGCGCATTGCATAGTCTTTGCCCATAGTCTAGATGTCACTAGGGCATGGGTCACTGTTGCCAGGTCTGCACTATCCAAGTACGGTATCCAAGCTGGGCAAAAGCCCCCCTGGCCACAGCCACCATCTGGGAATCCAAGAGTAGCTGCACATCCAGGAGAACCCCCAAGCTGCGGACTTGCTCCTTCAGAGGGAGTACAACTCCATTCAGAGCAGGACGATGATCCAATACCTGAGTCGTAGACTTCTGGACGAGAAGAACCTCTGTCTTATCAGGATTTAATTTCAGCTTGTTTTATTTTTTTCAGCTTGTATTGTTTTTTTATAGAAACAGAAGTCAGAAGTACAATGTGTGCACATGTGTTAACATTGAAATAACTTTTTGTTTACAGCTCCTGGGAAAGTAGCTGATAAAGTAATTATAGAAAACACAAGAGATTCAACCTTCGTCTTTATGGAGGGGTCTGAGGATGCTTATGTTGGTTATATGACAATCAGGGTAAGAAACCTCAGGCAAGTGTTCAATAATGTCTGTGTAAGTTGAAAGAAGTGAAAGGCTCATAAAGAGTTTAATGCTGTTTGTATTTTCAGTTTAACCCTGATGACAAATCTGCACAGCATCACAACGCCCATCATTGCTTAGAGATTACAGTCAACTGTAGCCCAATAATAGACCATTGTATTATTCGAAGTACTTGTACAGGTTAGTAATCGTTCTCTGAAAGATATGATAAAGTAACAGACTTGTAATAAGTTGAGTGTTTTGGGCAAGGGTGGGGAACCGGCGGCCCGCGGGCCGGATCCGGCCCCTGCGGCGATCCGGTCCGGTCCACGCGAGCCTGGACCCGATTCCATTTGGTCCAGCCCGCGCGGGCTCGGACCGGAGGCCGCGCTCACCTCACCCGGCTCTATTCAAACCTTCCCGGCTTTTAGAGACATGCGCATAACAGCCGGGTTGAAAAGGGGTTGCGCGACTCCTTCTCAACCCGGCTGTTCTGCGCATGTCTCTAACAGCCGGGAGGGTTTGAAAAGGAGTCGGGCGAGGTGAGCGCGGCTCCGCGCGGCGGCCGCGCACGCTCACCTCACCTGGCTCTATTCAAACCTTCCCGGCTGTTAGAGACATGCGCATAACAGCCGGGTTGAAAAGGGGTTGCGCGACTCCTTCTCAACCCGGCTGTTATGCGCATGTCTCTAACAGCCGGGAAGGTTTGAATAGAGCCGGGTGAGGTGAGCGCGCGCGGCGGCGGCGGCTGAAGAGAAGAGAAGGTGAGAGCGATGGGGGTGGGCGCTTACCGAGTGGGTGGGTGGGTGCGAGCGGTGGGTGGGAGGGAGGTAAATTCGCGCTCGCGGGGGGGGGGGGTAAATCGGCCGGCCTACCGGCCGCCTGAAACAAATAAGGAGAGCGGGGGGGGAGGTAAAGAGAGCGGTGGGTGGGTGCCCCCCCCCGGCGCGCGCCGGGGTACACATTTGCGATGGAGGGGCACACGGCCCGCGGGACATTTTCCCCATGGGAAAATGGCCCGCCATCGCAAATTGGTTCCCCACCTCTGGTTTTGGGGATGCATAAAGGATGGCGGAGACTAGTTTTAACATGTGCTCTCTAAGAAAGTTTCATTGCATACTTACGTAGTGACATCAAGCTGATAGGCGGAAGTCTGTCATGTGAAAATGCCAGTTAGTGAAAAGTTTTGCTTGAGAAGCACTTCTCCTGCCACCTCCTTGCCCAAGGGTAGACTGTGGTTATAGAGTCCGACCCTGAGACTTGTTTTAATAGTGTTCTTTTTGTGCATACTGCATTTTTACCTTTAGTTGTCTCGGTTTTGAACATGAGAAACTGAGCAAGTGTTGAACTGCATTACTTGGTTATGTAGCATATTCTGAAAGGCTCTGATAAGATAATTGGCATGATCTAGCCACTTCAATGTTTCCTATTTTTGCTGGTCGTGCTTGTTGTAGGGTGGTATTAGGAAAACAGATCTATATTAACCTGAATTTTTCATATCTGAACTCTTCTCTTTCAGTTGGTTCTGCAGTCTGCGTTAGTGGCCAGGGAGCTTGTCCCACTATCAAACATTGTAATATCAGTGATTGTGAAAATGTAGGACTCTACATTACAGATCATGCACAGGTATCAATCATCCTGTCCCACTTTTCATTCCTTTCCCCTCCCTCAAGTCTCCTGACCCATTTTAAAATCGGAATTTTTACCATTCTCTTAGGGAATATATGAGGACAATGAAATCTCTAATAATGCATTAGCTGGAATTTGGGTTAAAAACCATGGAAACCCTATTATCAGACGGAATCATATTCATCATGGGCGTGATGTTGGTGTTTTTACATTTGACCATGGCATGGTAATGTATTTTTTCCCTCCTCTGAGGGGTAACTGCTAGTTTACTGTATTGTGTGTTGCAAATATTAAAACTGCTTTTCTGTCCTTTCCTCTGTTTCCTGTTCCAGAATTATGTGCATTCCTTTCCTCTTTCCTGGTTAGCGTAAACTATGGTGCAGTGTTGTGTCTCCACCAGCGCTAATTGTTGTTAGCTTTTAAACCTGGGTTTTAGCTTGGTTCTCTGCACCTGTTAGTGGGCTCAGTTGGTGGGTTCCTAAAGGGGGAAGGGGCAGTGATTACTGATAGTGACCCCAGACCACTGTAATTCTGATCTCAAAACCTTCATGTCTTTAAAGACTTCAGGTGCACTCTCAATACCTGTATCTTGTGTATAAACTTTTCTTTGTATCAGTGAAGGCTAGAAACTTTGTTTCAAAGGAAAGCTGCAATCTTTTTGATTACTGGATCAGATCCCATGGTTGAATCCAGAGTTTTCATTTTGCAGTGCTATCACTGCTGTATGAGAAAAATATCCTTGTGTGTGTGTCATATATTACAGTTGCATGATCAGTAGATGGTAGAGGAGTCGAATGTCACACTGAATGGCAGGCTGTGGCCAGTTCTCTATAGCGAGAGAAATTCCTACTCCTGAGCTACGGTCTCTTAGCAAAAGGTGGCTTCTCATAGATGCCAATAGTTAATATTTTCAGAAGACATATTAGAGTTTGTGAGAGACTGTCTACCTGATTTACCTACTCATTGGATTGGCAATCTCATTTTAAAAAACAACAACCCTGTTATCATTTGTTTATTGATTAAACAATGCTTCTGTTTGAAGCCAGAAGCATTAAGTGTTACATTTTCAGGAAAACCACCTTTATCCATGGCTCACATTTTTTAAAAACTATTTTTCACTCAGAAGTGCCAGAGATATGTTTTATCCTTGTGCTATAGCCAAAAGGCTCATTAGCTCATATCTTGGATGATGTGATCATGTACTAAAAACAGTTGCAGATATCCTTAAGTCTTGGCACCCTTCGAACTTGTTTTGCCATCACAGAACCTTTTGAGTTCCTGCTGACAAAACCGGGTCTGAAACAGCCAATTTGGGGAATATGAATGTTGTGGGGAGTGGACTTTGATTTTGTGTCTCCATATCTTTCCTTGAAGAAGTGCTGTAATCTTTGCTCTGCCGTATGCCTGTCATTGCAAGCGGGCATGATTAGTTGTCACTTAAAGGGAATACTTGAACCTATTTCAAAAAGTGTTAAATTGTAACATTTTCAATCTCTTAAAATAAATGCTATTGCAATTACAGAAGAACTCTTGCCATTCAGAGTAGCTTCTCTCCTCTCCGTGTTCTACCAGTATTATGGCAAGATTTCATAACAATACTTTTGTGCTTATAAAACACACTGTTTTATGTTTAATTAAAACCATATACAATGGAGAGAGCATGTAAGGTACCTCGGAATACAGCGGTATCAGGCTGGCTGTGATGCAGACTTGATGTTTTTCTCTCTAAGATTTATAACTAGATTTTGAGATCAGTGTGGGGTTTAATTCTATCTCTTCCAGTCTCCTTCACTGAATTGAGAGCATCCTGTCTCTTTCTAGAGCCCATAACCAGTACAACAGGGGTCGGCAACCTACAGCCCGCAGGCCGGATCCGGCCTGCCATCCAAAGTCATCCGGGCTGCATGGAGCCTGGGCAGGTGATGCTGTCATTCTCTGTCCTGTACACAGTAAATTGGGTGCAAGCCAAGCTCCGTGCAGCCGCTTCCGGGAGCTCAGCAATCCGGATGTTTGGTCCCTTTGTCCAGAAAGATTGCCAACCCCTGCATTACAAACACAACAGTCCATTTTTCTGTGGAGGTTTCGATCATGTTTTGATCTTTCTAGGCGTTGCTTGCAGCCCCTTTTATGGCATGTGTAAAGACTGGAAACACCATGATCCTCCCCTGCACATCCTTCATTCCCAAGGATTGTTCTGGTTCCCAGTGGCATACAGGGCTTTATTTTCTGCTGACTGCCCTCTGGTGGCAGCTTCGTGCTGCAACAGTTGTGTAACCCTCTTGTAACAGGGTGGCATTTTCCCAATGTTTTCATTAGTGCTCATTGGGAGCATTTCACAGTTGCCAGGATTGAGCAGCTTGCTGTTAAAACCGCATTGCCATGTTGGCTCTTGCATTTCAACACTGGCTGTTGTTGCCAGGTGCCTGATATGAGTTGCCACACATCTGCCATAAATCATATCTATTACACTCCATGAAAGCCACAGGAATCATTAATTTACTAAGCTAATGCAGTTGTAAAGCCCTTTGGCAGTAGTTGATACCACTTCCTGTACCACAGAAGTCCTGTGCTGAAAGATCATTTCACTTCAGAAAAAGGCACCGGAACATGAAATGTCAGCCAAGGTTGCATGTTAACAGCCTGATTTTACATCAACCTCCATATAAAATTCTTATGTTCCAAACTGGTAATCCAGGGCGTATGCTAACCTAGTCCTTCTCTACAAAATAAAATCTTCTTACAGGTCAAGAATAGGAATCTGCAATGCTTCAGTTCAGTTAAGCACATTCTGATTTCAATCCAGTACATTATGACAGGACTTGGGGGGGGGGGGGGAGATCCAGATTCTTGAAACAGTTTAGTTGAAACTAAATCTGTTCTGGAATACTTTTGTTTCTATTTGAAAACTGTTTTGGATAGTAAATGTAAAGCTGTATGGTTAATAGCAGTGGTCGCCCATAAAGTCCTCCTGAAACAAGATCTGCCTCGCAGGCTCAGGACTAGAAAAATATTTCACATTCTAGATACCAGATCTGTGAGGCTTCCTTTCTTTATCTGTGACTGAAAGGGAATTGGGCCTAACTGGTCTCTGCTCTCTATAAGGTCTTGAAGGTGCTGTAGTGCATATATTACTTGGTCCTGTTTCTGTTTTAAAAAAATGTTACTCCATAAAGCATGTGGAAACTATTAGTGATATATTCTTAGACATATGTTTTTGTATCCTGAAATATTAATAATGTGTACAGGTGTCCCCTGGTTAACGACGGTTCAGTTAATGACAATCTGTGGTCCCCCAGTACAGTACCTTACAAAACGTTGCTGCTTTAAAAGCAGAATGAAGTCAATGTAATACAGTGTAGTTGTAATAGAGAATGAATGGCAAGTACTTCAGACGTGTCTTTTTAAATCCCCAACCCATCAGCTGTTAGACTTAAATCCCCAACCCATCAGCTGCCAGTTTGTTTAGATTCTGCCTTTGTACAAATCGATGGTAAGGCCACATCTGGAGTATTGTGTCCAGTTCTGGTCACCACACCTCAAAAAGGATATAGTTGAATTGGAAAAGGTGCAGAAAAGAGTGACCAGAATGATTCGTGGGCTGGAGCACCTCCCTTACGAGGAAAGGCTACAGCGTCTGGGGCTTTTTAGCCTAGAAAAAAGGCGCCTGAGGGGGGACATGATTGAGACTTATAAAATTATGCATGGGATGGAGAGAGTGGATAGAGGGAAATTCTTCTCCCTCTCGCACAACACCAGAAGCAGGGGACATGCACTAAAATTGAGTGGAGGGAGAGTTAGAACAGACAAAAGAAAATATTTCTTTACCCAGCGTGTAATTCATCTGTGGAACTCCTTGCCACAGGATGTGGTGATGGCATCTGGCCTAGATGCTTTTAAAAGGGGTTTGGACAGATTCATGGAGGAAAAGACCATCACAGGTTACAAGCCATAAGCAACCTCCTGGTTTTTAGAAGTGGGTTTTCTCTGTGCCAGGTGCAAGGGAGTGGCGACTGGACACAGGTTATCTTGTTGTCTTGTGTGCTCCCTGAGGCATCTGGTGGGGCCACTGTGTGACACAGGAAGCTGGACTAGATGGGCTTTTGGCCTGATCCAGCAGGGCTCTTCTTATGTTCTTATGTTCTTAGACTTTAAACATCAAAGCAGCACTAACCTAGCACCAAAGGCCAAGGATTTAAAAAGAGGAATCTGGAGTACTTGCCATTCATTCTCTATTACAACTGCACTGTATTGCATTACATTATGTAGGCTATACACGCTATACCAAAATCAACCACTAGATTTTAAGCTGAAGACTCACTTAACAATGGATTCACTTTACAATGGAGTTTCAAGAACGTATCCCTGTCCTTAACCAGGAGACAACTGTAGTTGGGGAAAGAAAGTAGTTCAAAGCTGCTACCATTTTCATTGTTCTAGTTTTTAAACCCTCTGCTTCCTTCTGTTTTAGGGTTATTTTGAAAGCTGCAACATACACAGAAATAGAATAGCAGGTTTTGAAGTGAAAGCTTATGCCAATCCTACCGTAGTTCGTTGTGAAATTCACCATGGTCAAACTGGAGGAATTTATGTTCATGAAAAAGGAAGAGGACAATTTATAGAAAATAAGATCTATGCAAACAATTTTGCAGGTGTATGGATTACTTCAAATAGTGACCCAACAATAAGGTACCTCTCTTTGTGTTGGCTTAAAGGGAAGGTCCACTAAAGGAAGCACTGATTGCATCTTTCTGTGTATTCAGATTCAGCATTGTAAAATAGTGCTTGCAGTTTGTTTTCATCAGTTTTCAATTGGCTTGCTTGAAGGTCTGGCCTAAGACCACCTGGGGACCATATGTAAATCATCTGAGTTATTTGGATGAAGGGCTGGGGTATTAAAAATTCCTCTGCATTCAGTGTTGAACACATCATGAAATAATCCTTATTTTGCTGTCAGCATCAATGAGTAGAAAATATTTAAGTATTTTTCTTCTTTTAAAATTCCAAATTTACTGTGTGGTTTTTCAACATTACTTCAGTTTGTTTAGATTATGTAGTGTATGACAACTTCATTTTCTGTGGTTTTTGTACCTTAGGGGCAATGCAATTTTTAATGGGAATCAAGGTGGAGTCTATATCTTTGGTGATGGAAGAGGCCTTATTGAAGGAAATGATATCTACGGTAAATAACTGTACATTTAGTCTGTTTTACTTGGTACTCCCTTTGTCTTTGTGCTACTTTTTCTCAAACTTTACTTCTTCCAACAGGGAATGCATTAGCAGGAATACAAATTCGGACTAACAGCTGTCCCATTGTTCGACACAACAAGATTCATGATGGCCAGCATGGTGGTATTTATGTTGTGAGTGTCTCAAAGTGATTTTGATGTGGACATCGACTATTCATTCTCTGTTGTAGCTGCATTTGGAATTAGGCATAGGAGATATTTTGAAGACTTTCCTACAACTTTCAGAATAGCCTTCAGTGTAATGAGATCAGCCTTTCTGATGTTCAGTGGGTGAGAACTTGGCAACTGTAATAGTTTGCTTTATGCTGTACACAATTGGGGTAGCTAATAAAATGCCATTAATCTGGAAAGTTTTCATTTCTTACCTGCAAGTGTTGGCAATTTGGCATCTCTTAACACTTGAACTTGGAAACTTGCTTTGTGTTTCTAGAACATTTTTCATCTTATTTGAATTGTAGCCAGCTGCTCTGCAAAAATGAAAACCTGAGGTTAAGATTATGCCAGAAATTGGGGGGGGGGGGGTGAGCCTCAACTGGCATAAATCAGACAGCTGCCATTGCACTTTATCTGCACAAAATAAAATTAATTTGTATATAGAATTATAACTCAGGTTCTTCAGACTTTGGAATTAGCACTTTTAATACTTCTCTTTATGTACTGTATTCACCAGCATCATAAATGGCAGATATAGAGCAAAACATATACTCAATGGATAAATGATAGCTTTGAGAAGTTGAAATGAAGCAGAATGTTTACCTCTTTTTTGTTTGTTTGTTTGTTTGTTTGTTTTCAGCATGAAAAAGGCCAAGGTGTGATTGAAGAAAATGAAGTTTACAGCAATACTTTGGCTGGAGTCTGGGTAACAACAGGAAGCACTCCAGTACTGAGAAGAAATAGAATACATAGTGGTAAACAGGTATGTTGTTCCTGACCATTGTGTAGGTGACAATGATGCTTCTCTCAGACTCTTTAACAAAAGTGTTTTTAATGTTTCAGGTTGGTGTCTATTTCTATGACAACGGACATGGAGTGTTGGAGGACAACGATATCTATAACCACATGTACTCAGGGGTTCAGATTAGGTAAAATTTATTATTATTTTGCTTATTTAAGAGTTTGTATATAAAAAGCTATTGTCCTATTCAGCACACTGTTCTCTTTATCTCTTTAATGATTTTAAAGCCAAAAATTGTACATTGAATGATTTATACAAATTCTGTGAATATTGCACCATTTTCTTACTTCCTAGATTAATGACTAGGTTTCCAAAGAGCCTCATTTGAGTTCTGCACTGGGACGTTTTTGCCCCCTCCTCCCCTTCCTACAGCAGTTCTGCATGCCCCCTGACAAATCACTACTGAGGGTCAAGGGACACTCTAGAGTGGTATGAGGGGCTTGAGCTGGAATTTAAAACTTGCAAAGTGCAGAAGCAGTTTGTTAAGCTTCATCATCAAGTTGTCCACAGATGCAATACAAGACCGTATTAGCTAATAACGTTATTTTGGAAAAACTAAATTCTCAGTGGTATAAGAAGTGAAGAGAAACGTAAGCATACCCGAATCTAGGTGAAACTGGTAGTACAGTAGGTCCCCGGTATCCGCAAGGGATAGGTTCCTCCCCCTCCCCCCGGTGGATACTGGAAAACATGGATAAGGGGGAACGCTATCGCCGTGCCCCCCCCGCGCCCATTACCTTTATTTTCATAGAGCTGGCGCCAAGCCAGCGCATATCTTGCTTTACCAAAACACTATAAGCAATATGCTACTTATAGCGACAAAGCAGGCAAGCTTCCTGCTTCCTGTTAACGGAGCCTCTCTAGCATTCAGGCTGCTTGCCTGCTTCGTCATTATAAGTAGCATACTACTTATAGCATTTTGGTAAAGCAAGACACATGCTTGGCTCCAGCTCTATGAAAATAAAGAAAGATAATGGGTGCGGGTGGGGGATCCTACGGTGAACCGCGGATAGCAGATCCGCAAATATGAGGGTTGCACTGTACAGGTTGAGTATCCCTTATCCAAACTGCTTGGGACGGGAAGTAGTCTATATGTTGGATTTGTCTGGATTTTGGAATATTTGCATAAACATAGTGAGATATTTTGTTCACACTGCATTCACACTTATGTTCACACTTCACAAGTACTCCTTGTGCAGACTGCAATGTGCTGCCTGCTCGGCTCCGCTCTGCGCCACCTTTTGCACCCCCAGATGTCACAGCGCACCCGACTTTCTCTATTGGGTTGCGCTGAGCCCGTGCAAAATTCAAACATAAGAAGTCCTGCCGGCTTAGCACTGAATAGCACCCCATACTGCATTACACTATAACCAGGCACCTGAAAAATCCCTGCCAGCTTCCTCTGAGCATGCGAAAAATGCAAACAAAAAAAGTCCCACTGGCTTCCTCTGCTGGATGAGTAGTGGCACAGGAAAAAGTAAAAAAAAATAGTCATGGCCCCAAAAATGTCTGGATTTCGGAATAGTCCGTGTTTAGGATGTCCTGATAAGGGGTAATCAACCTATACTCATCACACGTTGTGTCAAAAGAATGTGACTTTTAATTACCAAATGTTTAAATATTGACATCCCGAGTAATGCTTGGTGGAAGCATGCTCCGTGAACAGAAGGAGTGTTCTGATCCCAGCAGGGATCGTTTGCACACACCTTCCATTGACAGAAGCATCTGTCATAGAGCTGGCGCCAAGCCAGGATGGAGCCAGGATGGTGTAGTGCTTTGGGAGTCGGACTTACACCTGGAAGATCCAGGTTCAAATCTCCGCTCAGCCAGAAAGCTTCCTGGGTGACCTTGGGCCAGTCACTATCTCTCAGCCCCACCTACCTCACAGGGTTGTTGTGAGGACAAAAGGAGGGGAGGAAATATGTACACCACTCTGAGCTCCTTGGAGGAAGGGTGGTATAAAAATGTAAATAAATAAATAAATAAATTAAAATCACTCTGGATGCCATCCATTGAGGAGTTCTGCCTCCCCTTTCAGCATTTTTATGATGGCTTTAAAGGGGGATATCATGCTTTTTCTATTCAGAAAACTTTATCCTCCCTCTGAATGGGTTTCCTGTCCCTCGATGGTTGGTTGAATGTGTATAAACTTGATGAGTTAAGGCAGAGCTACACTGTACACGTTCATGTCCCGTGTTCGTCTGGCTCTGCCGAGACGCAGCTGTGCTGTGACGTAACCAAGCCACACTATTCCAGAGCATGTTTTGAAAATCACTGCCCAACAAATAATCATGGCACCTTCCCATTCCACCCCTCCTCCTCCTCCACTTCAGGCTGAATTAATAAGAGTCTCTTATTATTCAGAAACTGAGATCAGTGAGTAACTTGTCAAAAGTACTTGCTTATGATTGGTTTAGAGTTTTTCTGACATCTGCCCTGTGATTGGCTACCACGTGAAACGCATCCCACCCCCCACAGTACAAAGCACTGCCTCTGACTGGCTGCACATACATGAAATGGGCAAAAGTCGAGTCGAGGTCGACTTTGCCCGTCCGTGGACGTAGCTATCCGACGGGCCGACGAGAGACCACATGGGACGCACGTGCCAGTGCCATGCCGGACGCTTGCCGGACACATACAGTGTAGCCCAGCCTTTATGTATGTCATGGCATTGTCACATTCACTACATGATTCCTGATCGTCTGAGTTCACTCAGGGAATCCTGAATAAAAAAGAGAGTGTACTAAAGCAGCCCCAGATTAGGGAGACAAACGACAGAGAACGGGATTAAATAAAAGGTGCATATTCAAGTACTCTTGACCTTAAAATCACTTTTGGTGCAGCCCCATACTTATCCCAGAGCCAATATGTCCAGTATGTGTCCAACTCTTGGTTTTGAATGCAGCATCGGGGAGATGCCACATTCAAATACATGTGAGTTCTTATGTGGGGAGAAGAAGCACGTGAGCTCAAAACTTGCTTCTGTGTTCATTTATGGGCCTAAACTTTCCAGGATTATACAGTTCTGGTGGTGCTTTTCTCTTCAGATGTATTTTAATTAATCTGTATAAAATAGTTGCTTTTAAATAATTTCTTTTTGTTGTTCACAGAACTGGAAGCAACCCCAAAATTAGGCGCAACAAAATTTGGGGAGGCCAGAATGGTGGAATCCTGGTTTATAATTCTGGTCAGTTTGTCCTTTACTTAGCTTCTTATTTAAAAAATAATTATTATTTTGTGCCTCCATAAGAAGCATCTTCTTGAATTTTCCCCTTACCTTTTTAAAGGACTTGGTTTTATAGAAGACAATGAAATTTTTGATAATGCGATGGCTGGAGTATGGATTAAGACGGACAGCAATCCCACGTTAAGAAGAAACAAAATCCATGATGGAAGAGATGGCGGCATCTGTATATTTAATGGGGGCAGAGGTAACATCTTTTCTTTTTTCTCTAACTACTAATAGCCAGGTTAAAGATTTTAGAAATAAAAATTCAAGTCCCAGTTGGCCAACCTCACCCCCTCACTTCCCATAATTTGATCCAGTGAGAAATTGCAGATCTCATTTACAATAGAAAAGAAGCTATAATTCTGTTTGCACTGTGGTATCAGAATTCTACACTGTGGCTTCTTGTGAGAGAATCCCAAACTATGGATGATTGGAGATTATAAATGCCTGGGTCATTCCATGTCAAATCAACCAATGGAAAATCCATTTTGGAACTTGATGTCATGGATTTTGTTCATTTTTGGTACATTTCTACCTTACCATGAGATGTTTAAATTTTCAGATTTTTTTTGTCTACCCGTTTTTGAGATATTGAACTTTCAAAATTGCCTAAAAATGCCAAAATTCACTAGCCACCATACCTTCAAATGTCATTTACATGAAACCTACAGACATGGGACAGGTGTCATTTTAAAGATTATGAATAGGACGTTCATTTGATATACAACATGACACAATTGTAAGTTTTCAAGAAATTCAAAAATATTCAAATATTTTAAATTTTTGGAAAAACAGAATTTTTTAAAATTTTCAAAAAAGATAACGCTTAAAGGTACATGTCTTGTAGCCAATCAGTCAAATTTCAAGGTGGTATCTCAGTGGTATTATACAAAAATTAAATTTTCTTGTTGGCAGTGACAAGGAATTAAACCCCTCAAGTCCATTTTTCTTTGATAAAATTATGTGGTAAACTGAAATGAATCCAAACATTTATAACAGGATTTTTATAGAGAATGAATTCACTTTCTATTCTTTTACAGGACCAGTTTTTTGGTAAAACTATCAAAATCATGAGCTTTTTACTTCTGTTCGTAGTTTTAAAAATTTCCTTTCGTTGCTGAATAATTTCTGAATCAGCACAGTGACATTCTTCCTCATCTAAATCATCTTCAGAAGTAAAAAATAACTCTTCATAGGTCCTTTTAATCTTCCCCATCTTTTCTTTGCAATATGTCTTAGACCTATTTAATACTTTCTTCTTACACACTGGAGACTCACCAACGGAGGTCAAAGAGGCGTATAGTGTTTGTGTTGAAAGCATCACATCCACCAAAGATGTTCCTCGAATTGTTTTTTAAAAAATTGTGCTTATAAACCAAACTCATTTTCAGCCTGAAACGTGCTCTTGCTTCTGTGTTAGGCCTCCTTGAAGAGAATGATATCTTCAGGAATGCACAGGCTGGAGTCCTTATCAGCACGAACAGTCACCCTGTGTTGCGAAAAAATAGAATATTTGATGGATTTGCTGCAGGTTTGTATTCTTGATATCAGTGTTAGCTCAGAATAGTGATAGGATTATAGGTCTAGGAGTGTGAGAAGTGCGTCAGCTGAAAAGATTCAGATTTCAGGATTTTTAAATTATGAGACGCTGTGGTATCATCAATAGTGGTTTTCTTCCCCTCCAGTCCAAAGACATGTATAGGTTACACCAGGGGTAGGGAACCTCCGGCCCGCGGGACGATCCGGTCCGGCCCTCACTGGACCAGCCCGATCCGACTCGCGACCGGAGGCTCCGCCGCCGCCGCCCCACTTCCTTTTAAAATCGGCCTTCCTGGACCTGCGCAGAGCGCGATGCCGGCCAAGAGGGCAATCTTGGCCTCAGCTGCACTCTGCGCAGGTCCAGGAAGGCCGATTTTAAAAGGAGGAGGCGCCGAGGTGACACGTCACCTCGGTGCCTACTCCTTCTGAAAGCGGCCTTTCTGTACCTGCGCAGATCGCCGCTGAGCCCAGCCGCAATCTGCACATGTACAGAAAGGCCGTTTTGAAAAGGAGGCGGCGCGGGAAGGCGGCGGCGGCCCGGAGCCTGGTAAGTTTGGAGAGTTGAGGGAGGGGGCTCGGAGAGGGGTGGGTGGCTGAGCGAGAGCGAGCGGTGGGTGGGTGGGAGCTGAGCGCGAGTGGTGGGTGGGTGGGCGGGTGGGTCCTGTAAATTCGCGGGGGGGGGCAAATTTGCGGTGGGGGGGCAAAAATTTGGTTCCCCACCCCTGGGTTACATAGTTTTAAACAAATAATTTGTCCAAAGAAGGCATAAACACCTCAGTGTGAAGCTCCCCCCCCCTTTTTTTGGGGTGGCTAATGTTTCCTTGGATAGTCATCAGCCACCTCACTTCTGGAGGCAAAACCAGAAGGCGGCAGTCTTTTAGGTACTTGCATCCCAAATGCTTTGGTTTTGAAGATGAGAAGCAGGCTCTTTGAATTGTTTGAGAAATGAACTAGCACTAATATAGTTCTTTCTAGGCTTCTGTTTTGTCGTTAAACCATAAGCTTAACTTTTTTTTTTTTATGTTTAACACAAGGTATTGAAATAACAAATCATGCAACTGCAACTTTAGAAGGCAATCAGATTTTCAATAACCGGTTTGGAGGTTTATTTCTAGCCTCTGGTGTCAATGTGACAATGAAAGGTATGTTGACTTTTGACTTCTACCAAGTTGTAGCTTTCTGAAATTAAGACTTTTTCTTTTGCATAGGTTTCTTTCTCTCTCCCTCCCCCCTCCCCCCCCACAATTGAAGTGAGACTGTCCTTGGTAGGAAATCATGAACAAGAATTACTCTCCTTTATTTACATATGCTCAGATTTAGAACCTAATTATCGAATTAAAAATTTGCATGTTTGCCAGGAAAACTCTGTCATATCAAAAAACAATTTATTTTGATAAACATCACAGATGTTAGAACTTTGACGTTTTGCACACGTACACTCGTGGCATCTTCAGAAATTTCCCATAACTCACAGGAGACAATTTGCTACGAACTAAGACACTGGAGAGTCACAGGAGACAATTTAAAAGACCATGAGGATCAAAGCCCGGATGTAAACACATTTCCATTATCTAAAGGGCAATCAGTGGCCTAATATTAGAACCTAATATTGACATTTCTTCCATTAATCAGATGGAAACGTAGTTTTGCTTGTTTGTTTTGGAAACGTAGTCTTGCTTGAAAAGATGAGCTGCTATAACGTACTGGCTAAGAGTCTGAACTCCAAATCAGAACTTCTGCCATGAACTAATGACTAGGTATCCTTAACCAAGCTACTCTGTCAACGTTAACTGCAATGCAATGTTGGGGATAATACTACTTACTTACAGGACAGTGGCTGGCTGTCATTTAAAAAAAAATTCACAAAGCAGTTCACATAGTAAAAAATGATCCATTTCTCAAAAGGGCTTCCACTCTTGAAGGGGAAAAAAAGGAAAACACCAGCAAATAGTCACTGGAAAAGCTGCTACGAATAAGGACAGTTGTAATCCCCCTAACTAGCAGAAGGGAACCAACAAAGTTTTTTTTGTTAAAAACTACCTGATTGGAGGCGTCTGTCCTACTAGGTTTATCAAAGGTTTGTTTGATGATGGAACTCAAGCCAAGTGTAGTGGTTTGGGAGTCGGACTTAGACCTGGAAGATCCAAGGTTCAAGTCCCCGCTCAGCCACGAAGCTTCCTGGGTGACCTTGGGCCAGTCACTATCTCTCAGCCCCACCTACCTCACAGGGTTGTTGTGAGGACAAAAAGGAGGGGAGGAAATATGTACACCGCTCTGAGCTCCTTGGAGGAAGGGTGGTATAAGGTATAAAAATGTGAAAAATAATAAATAAAGGCACAGCATGCACTGAGTTCCCAGGTGCTCTACTAACGCAGGCCTTAATCAGACTAGCTTAACTTTAGCAAAGTTGTTGCATTGTGTGCTGCCTTACTATAAAGTGCTGTATTAGGGAATCTGTATTGCAAAATTCTTCTGAGGTTTAGACTCAAAACCTGAAAGAATTATATGTAACCTCAATTTAGATCATATTCAACTGTTGGATAATTGAGGTCTTGGTTCTTGTACTATGTGATGCTCCGGCATGATACAGTGAATCAGACTTGTGAAATCGGCATACCATTTTATTACAGATAACAAAATAATGAACAATCAAGATGCCATAGAAAAAGCTGTCAGTAGAGGCCAGTGTCTATATAAAATATCAAGTTATACCAGTTATCCCATGCATGATTTCTATAGGTAAGTGTATTGAGCATGGAATATTTTTACAGCTTGATGTTTAAACTTATGTTGAGAAAATAACCCATTCCGATAATTCTTCTCCTACGGCATTTTCAGTACCTGTGTTCTAAAACATCTTGCATCTGAGGAACTTACTTCTGGCTTGAATCAGTTAACTTGTTTACATTGTGTTTTAGATGTCACACTTGTAACACCACAGATCGCAATGCCATATGTGTAAACTGTATTAAGAAATGCCATCAAGGACATGACGTGGAATTTATTAGACATGATAGGTATGTTGAACATACTTCTTCTGGCTGAAAACTTCCAGTATGATTCTTTTCAGCAATTCTTTCAAGGATTTCTCTCTTGCAGGTTCTTCTGCGACTGTGGTGCTGGAACACTGTCAAATCCCTGTACACTAGCCGGAGAACCTACACATGATACAGATACACTATATGACTCTGCTCCTCCTATAGAATCTAATACACTGCAGCACAACTGAATTACTTTGAGAAAGTCCTGCCATTCTATCATAACTATTAATTTTTTTAAAGGAAGTTATACTTGCCCATTTCTGCAGAGAGGGAGAGAGAGACTTAAAAATGGATGTGTAAAGTGGTGACACAATGGAGCTCAACCTACCAAAAAGAAAGTGGCAATATGTTGACTCAGGATAACAGAACTGGGCGCTTCAGCATTACTGTGTAAACAAAGACTTTTGAAGGGACAGTTGTGAAGAAAATAAGCTTCATCCTTTGTACAGATACCAACTTCCAAAAGGCTGGTGTTTCTACAAGTAGCATTAAAACGCAGTCCCATTTGCAGTAGTACTATTCTGTAGACGAGCAGCAGTCTTTGTTGCTGCCTTTATGGACATGGGTACCAATTGCTTTTTGTAATATGGTAAAAAATGTGAGCTAGCACTTCTGCATTTATTTTGATTTTTTTTAACATTTATTCAGATTGAGATGATTTTAACGCTTTAATCTCATGTAGTTTTTAATTTCAAGCAAATCTTATTGTACTTGAATGTGTCCTGTTTTGTTAGCACACCTAGACTTGCTGTAACTGTACTCATGTCCCAGTATGTACGTTCTTTCTATGAAAGAGAACACTAA
Organism: Plestiodon gilberti rubricaudatus; assembly: GCA_026170595.1. NCBI lineage: Eukaryota > Metazoa > Chordata > Lepidosauria > Squamata > Scincidae > Plestiodon > Plestiodon gilberti. Next base: position 13,840,612 of record JANXHW010000001.1, read on the forward strand.
TCTTAAATTATATCCAGCAATTTTTCTGGTATCCTTTGCAGTTAGAATATCCCCATTTCCCCTCCCTGTCCCTGTGATCTTTACATCACCTTAAGAAACAAGTGTTTTAATGAGACTTCTTGGGAGATAATGCACTATAAAACAAAGTACCCAGGTGACATTTTTGCAATTGGAGGTTTTACTATGTTTTAAAGTACACTGTAAGTCTCCTCAAAACAATCCTGCATTTTACTCTGTTCACAGTTTTATTGAACAGTCTGAACAATTACTCTTATGAACTGCTGAAAATTCTAATTTCCTGCTCTAATGAAGATGAGACAAAGTATATAGACAGCCCTATACAGTTTCATAGCTTTTTTCCATTTATGTGTATTGGTGACAGTGGGTAATCAACAGCCTGAAAGTGTATGCATGTACCATAACATCTAGACTTAATATATTGTGGAGTATTCAATAACCATTATGTAGAGGGTAGCTAAGAATTAAAGGGGTTTAATTTCCTAGGAAAGACAATGGAAAATGGTCATTTTTAAAAAATAAAGTTTATTAGATCATTATGTCGTCTGCATACTGCCTTTGAAAACGTTGCTCTCAAAACTGTACAGGAACTCAAGCATGAAGCATAGTTATTAGTTTGTGAAGATCATCTCTGGCTGCTGGTGCTCTTCCTTCAGCTATCCAGCAAAGTTTCCTGGGGAGGAAAAAAAACATTTGCTCTAAGTAATACGTATTCAAAAACAAGGGAACCATTTGTTCCTTTTCCATTTATTATGGCATTTAACAGTGGGAGACAACAATTTAGAAAGTACTTGCTGAGACACTGTCCTTCCTATCTTAAGCTAAACTTATTTGAGGGAAAAGGGGTTAAAACTTACCTAAAGACTCTCAATGCAATAGTGGCTTTCTCAAAGTCTTTGGCCTTTTTGTGGCCTTTCTTAATGACTTCTTCTGGAATGTTAGCAAGCTTTGCAGCATTGAAGCCATAGCTCTTAGGACAAGCTCCTTTAATAAACTTGTAGAGGAAGGTGATGGTTTCTTGGCTAGGATCATCACACTCATTTTCTACCATACATGCCTGAAAATAAGAGGATATGCATTAGCCATTAGAGCATTTATACACCAGTTTTCAACAAAAAGTAGCTCACAAAGCAGCTCCCTATCCCCAACCTAAATAAAGACACAGAAGAGACAACAGCCACTGGAAAAAGATGCCATGCTGGGGTAAAAAGGGACTTATGCTACTAAATATGAGGATACCACTTTAATGACAGTTCATTACTATTCTGTAACTAATGGGACATGGTGGGAGAGTCTCATTCCCTTGAAGAGAAGTTCAGCATCTGTTCCAAAAGAGGGAATATGGAACACCCTTAAACACGTTGTAGGTCAAAGCACTGAAGAAACCACCTTAAAGGGAAAACAGAAGAATTACCTACCATATGTCCCAGCTCCACAGACTGACTGTTTGAATAATCGTCTACTAAAGAATGGTAATGCGTTGAAAACATGGTGCGACACTTAATGTTCTCTGAAAGTTCTTTGACAACAGCACTAGCAATAGCTGTTCCATCAAAAGTGGCTGTACCTCTACCTGAAAAATTGGAAGAGAGTTGAGTAAATGCAAGGAAGGCATTTGCAGTAAATCTGACAGTTCAACTTTTGATGTAATTTAACCTTAAGAACCTCAAACTTAATAGCTACAAAGACCATGAGCCTCCATTTCAAAAAATAAGCAAGCAGCAAAAAACAAGAGCCTCCCCTAATATGATATACCGGGGTTGGCCAAACTGTGGCTCTTTGTGTGTGTTGCCAAAATACGTTGGCTAAGCTTTCGCATCATAATATGCAAATTAAATTATAATAGTAAATTAAAACAAAAAATAGTAAATTAAAAATCAAGCTTTATATTTACCAGGTATAAACAGTCAACTGGAGTAAAAAGTAAGTAATGTTTAGGGTGAGTAAATATTTAAGAATTTAAATACTTCTTAAATATTGCACGTCTCAAACATCTGAAGTTTATTGTATGTGGCTCTTATATTGAGCACGTTTGGCCACCCCTGTGATATATTATGACTAGAGGTGTGAGAAAATGGTGAATGGGAAACAAACACCACTTTCTGCTAAAAATCTGCAATAAAATAAACCATGTAATTTTGCGTCATTCTTCCTCTGCCGACACTGTACAACCTACACCACCTGCCCAGTACACTTTTTGGAACACACAACACCGCTTTTTGCTGTTTCACTTTGGTTGAACACTGAAATCTGCAAAAAAATAAAACCATTTTCTCACACCTTTAACTATGACCAAAGCTTGTATAGCTGTACAAGACACAACCATCTAAGGTGTCCCACTAGAAAAGCAAAAAGCTCAGGAGATAGCACAAAGGTTCTCCTTCCTCATAACCAACTTCTGTAAGCTGGCCTATTATCACTGCTGTTCCTTGACCTATATAAATTGTGCTCAAACTGAGTCAATCTCACTTTAGAAGAGAACATTTTCAGAAGCGGGAAGACAGCATTTGGAAGATTCCAATCTCGTTACTGCCTCTTTATGATCAATGCTTTACTAGAAATACTCTGTACACCAAGGAAAATGAGGACATATGAAACTGAGAATAATCATTGTGAATACAGGTGGGCCCCCATATCCACTGATTCGCTATCCACGGATCGTGGGGACCCCCCCCCCCCAGGCTTTTACTTTTTTCCCAGTAAGCTTCGTTTCTTCCTTAAAGAAACAGGAGAAGCAGAGGCTGCTTATTACTGGCAAGTAGAATGAGACTAAGTACTAGAGAGGCTTTGCAAGGTTAACAGGTTAGTATTCCTTTTTGGGTTATTAGTTGAGTCCAGATGTTATGTTATTTACACTGGTGTATGTTACATGAATAAAATTACCAAAGTTACTCCATTTTGGAAACAAGGAAAAGAATTGTCACAGGCATGCAGTGTAAGGCTACATTTGTTTTTCAAGTAGAAAATAGCAGGAAGTGACATTTCTAGCATGCCTCTAGCATGCTAGAATTCTGATTCATTAAAAAAATGACAAAATGGTGTCTTACTATAGTTTCAGGATGCTTTTGCATCATTAAATATTTATTTACACAAGCTGGAATCTGAAGATAATGAAGTGTTGTTGCAAGCCACCTTAGCTGTTTGGAAATGAATCCTGTCGACAAACCCCCACCGAAAAGACCGCTCTTACAGGTGGGCCCCCATATCCACTGATCCTCTCTAGTAAACAGAAACCTTGCAGAGCCTCTCTAGAACTTAGTCTCGTTCTACTTGTCTGCAATGGAGGCTGCTTCTCTGTTTGTTTTAAGGAAGAAACAAAGCTTGCTGAAAGAAAGATAAGAGCTGGGGTGGGGGCAAGCATGCCTGCCTGCAGGGGAGGCAGGGTGGGGGGCCCCTCAGGAAACCATGGAGGGGGTGTTTGCTCTTATCCACGGTTTCAAGTATCCACGGAGGGGCCTGGAACATATCCCCAGCGGATATGGGGCCCACCTGTACAAAGGCTAAAGCAGCTGGAAAGTCTCATCCTTTTTGATAAAGTTGAAACAAAAATAGTAATTCTTTAGAGAGATGTGGTGGTTCAGAAATGCAACACCTTATCACGTTCTAAATAATGTAGGAGCTAAAGATGGCTTAAAAATACTAGGGCATTTTGTCCTATGAGAGGGATGGAAGAGTTCTATAAAGCAATGTACACAACGGAGAAAGGAACGTTTCCCCAATACACAGAACTCAGGATTACCCAATGAAGTTGACAGGTTCAAGTTCGTTCAAATAATTCCTGGTGAAGTCATCTACAAATAAGCCATTATATTAAGTAAAACTTCCATAACAAGAAATAGTGCATCTATAAACGCAAGCGACAAAAACAGAACAGGATGGCCCATTAACAGACTTTTCAATTCAGTAAAGCAGGCACTGTAGCAACCTTTGAAAACTAGGACAGTTCCTATATATTAAGTATACAGGTATCCCCCCCCCCACTTAACAACTGTCCACCTAACGACCCCCAGGATATATAACAGCAGTTGTCAGGCGGACAGTTGTTGGTTGCTTTCCCTACCTTTTGAAATTGTGAAAGTTTGAGGCCTCTCCAGAGTCCTCTTGAAGGTTGCACGCCTCTCCGGAGGCCTGTTCCTGGCCTCTGCGGGCCTCAGAATGGCCTGCAGAGGCAGTTTTAAGGCACTTCCGGTTTCTGGAAGCAAACCGGAAGTGCCTTACGGAGACCTCTGCAGGCGATTCTGAGGCCCGCAGAGGCCAGGAACAGGCCTCCGGAGAGGCGTGCAACCTTCAAGAGGACTCTGGAGAGGCCTCAAACTTTTGCAATTTGGTCATGTTCAAAGCAAGCCCATGTGAAACCCATCTTCAGAGCTGTCCCTGTATTTCCACAGTCTGTGTTGCAGAGATTACCTAACTGAAAGTACCACTTTCACTTTGTTCATTTCGTTCTTTTCAATGGTCACATTTGGAACCAATGATCCAATTTTGTTGAAATCTGACACCCCCCCCCCCCACAGGAACCAGATACTCAAATAAAAACAATCACCAAAACTATAGTGATTTCTCACTGAAGTCATGAGAACCAAAATCTATTTATAAAAATGGATCATCAAAACTACAATAATTGTAATGGTCACTTGGTAAATAATTTTAATTGTTGTTTGGAAGTAAAAGTAGGAAAAAACAGTTTAAAATTACTGAACCTTCTTACCTTCTCCCATAGCAGATATTCTGTTACAGGAGGCAAGAAGGATAGTGTCTACTTTATAGAAAGTATTGAAACTGTGTGGTATAAATGTGAGAGGAGAACCCCACAATGATTCTACTTCACTTTTACTAAGATTGCTTCAAATGTCTGAAGCAAACAGCCTCCACACACCGCAAAAGCATGGCAATAGCTCCCTGCCTCATACAATGACTCACAAGTCAGGCAGCTGCTGCATCCTAAACAGGATTGGGCCCACGCTGGCGGACCTGGAGCACTCCTCGGGAGAAAGGGACATTTGTCCCTTTCACCCGGGTAGAGCCCCAGTGGCTCCTATGGGCCTCCTCGGATGTGCACCGAGAAAATGGCCGGTGCAAAGCCAGCCAGGCCCGGGACAGGAATTAGGCGGAGCATGCCACCAATAATCCTTCCCCCGTCCCTGGTCTAGCTGGCCAATCCCACCACCCCCACCCCCAGAATGCCCCGGTCCGCCCTCCCCCTGCTGACCAGCAACTTTTTACCTGCTCAGTGCAATGGCCAGGCTGGATGTGGGGCGGGTAGGCCAGGGCCAACCTTGGTGCTGGGGGGGGCCCTACTTGCAGGGGTGTCAAACATACCGAAAGGCAAGTTTTTATGATGCCCAGCACCGGCGGAACCATTGCTCTGTCAACGTATAGTTGTGCTGGATTCCGCAATAGGACTGCTAATATATTGCCCTAGTACAAATCAATGGTTGGGTCACATTTGCAAAACTGTACAGTTCTGGTCACCACCTCAAAAAGGAGATGGTACAGCTGGAAAACATGCAAAACAAAATTATCGGGGTGGATCATCATCTTTCCAAGGAAAGGCTACAATATTTGGACATTTTTAGCTTGGGGAAAAAAAGGCCATAAAGGGGACTAAAATTGAGACCATTATGCATGGTGTGGACAGAGAACCTTCGCCTTCTATTTACACTGAATAGCTCTTCACCTGCTATGGCTTGCTGAAAAGAAGGACGTGGACCTCAGCACATGTTGGCTAGTAGAAAATTTGTTGGAATCCTGGAAGTGGGTCACGATCACATCGGAGGGCTGTTCTGAGGCACGGGGGAGGTCTGCAGGGGGGTCCGCAGGCTTCCCGCACACCCCTCAGGGAAGGTTAAAAAAGCAGTTTTTTTACAGCTTTCACTGCTGTCGAGGGCCCCTGCATAGACTTACAGCAGCGTAAGCTCTTCCCAGGAGCTTGGGAACCTCTGCCTTCGAGGGAACACCAATGGCCAATAGCTCACATTGTCTTTTTTATAGCATCATAGCTAGATGACAAAATGTTTTCTCCATAACTAAATTACCTAATTCATCCATAAGAACAAGAGAATGCTCTGTTGCATGCTTCAGTATGCTGGAAGTCTCACTCAGCTCAACAAAAAACGTGCTTTCCCCTGGTGGGAAAAAAAAGGTTGTCAAAATGCAAAAACAAACAATTCTTCTGAAGACACACTTGCAGAAGCAAGTGATCCAACAGATACATGCAATGACATTGTCAAGTTATCTTGTTCATTCTCACTAAGTCACGTTAAAAAGAAATACTTTCAGAAAGCTACTGTAAAAAAAAATTTTTTTAATAAACTCACATCATACTCCTGTAAGTTTCACTGTGGTTTTTTTTTAATGTAGTTAGCTGCCTCATCAATTGTATGATTAAGAGATGGAACATAAATCATTTACATAAAATAAAGGGAAAGTTTCCTTCAAGTTCAATACACTAACTACTGCAACACACTGGTTGATTAATACTTCAGAAAGGTGCAACTTTTAATTTTGTAGAATGCATTTCCATTTTCCTAATTTCACTCAAGGCTGCTTTTAGGCCATGATTAGTCATTTAATAATTATACTTCTCTTAATAAGTTGATATTTTCATGGCCTCCGACTAAATGCAAAAATCCAAACGCCCAAAGCAGAAAATGGTATCAATATTTTTTTCAACCAGCTGACCCTCGCAAGGTGAGAATGTGTACACCACTCACCCTTCACTTAAGCCTTACTATTCCGTGATAACACCAAACTGGAACTGATTCTCATAACTAAGAATATTTACATACTACTTTTCAAGAAAAGGTCACAAAGTGGTTTACATAGCAGTAAGTAAAATGGTTCCATCCCAAAAGGGCTCACAAACTAGCCCCTTCTAAGTTCAGGATAACAACTTTCATTTATTTACGCTGCAGCCATCAAGGCTGACTTCTGTGTCACACAAACTGAGCTAAATTATCATTTTCAGCTGTGTTGGCTGTAAAGCTCGCTATTTAAGCTTCCACAAATGCAAGTTTTTCTCTACCATCTTGTTTGTTTCAGGTTTTCTCCTGGGGCTTACAGCTTGATAGTATCTAATACGAACTAGATGAAACATTGCCTTTTGCTATTTTAAAACTTTGTTTATAAATGTTGACCATGGCCCTTAATCCTATAAATTTAATTTGTTCTGTGAAGTTAGTTGCCGGCCATGAAAGCCTGAAATCCTATCTAATTTATTTTTCACATTTTTTATACTGCCCTTCCTCCAAGGAACTCAGGGTTCCTGTACATGGCTCCTGATGACAAAACATAACAAAATCCAAACATTAGAACACATTGTTCTGTATGCAAATGTTGCTTTACTGAGTGATTGTTTTTCTCAGGAAAGCTACTTATGAAAACACCTTGTATATAATTAGTGTAGGCAAAAATCTTTTTACCTCCTGCTTTGCCTTAGCATTTTAAAGAAAAACTTACCTGACATAATTCTATCTGAAGCTCCTAGTCTAGTGAACACTCTATCGACAGGAGTCAGTCTGAAAGAGTCGGCAGGTACAAAGCATCCCAGCTGAGCCATGATTACCAAGAGGCCAGCCTGCAAAGGGACAAAGTCAAGAGCCATTAGAGAACTCCGTTCACTTTCCTGTACTGGTTGGATCCAAAACAAGAACAGAAGCACCTCTTCTCTCACCTCCTCCAACGGCAGCCCCACTGACACGAAGTCTGCAGTTGGGCCACCCAGACCATAGGCACATCTTCAAAGATACAGGCATGTCCTTTTATTTCTTACTGTGAAAGCCTGCCCCACCTCCCAAATCTCTATGAAGTTCACGGGCGTCACTAGGGCGTGCCCCGCCTAAGAGCGGGGGCGCGCGCATAACCCTAATGACCCCCAACCCCCCCCCAAATTTTCTGCACCGCCTTTGGCGGCGCGAAAGTCTTTCTTTCATTGCCGCCGGCTCCAGGGACATCTTCCCCAGCCGGCTGTCCTGGGCCTTCTGACGAGACCCAAAGCGGCGATACGTAATTTTTAATGTTTTTCGCGCATGCGCAGACCGTTTGAGAGCAAGGGCTGCCCTTTTCCCCCTCAGAAACTATCTGCACATGCGCGAAAAACGTTATAAATTATGTATTGCCGCATTGGGCCTTCGTTCGTAAGAAGGCCTTAGAGCGTTGGCCGGGGAGGCATTGACCTTTATATTTAGAGTTGACCTTCATATTTAATACTGAATTATTCAATCTTGACTAGTAGAAGGACTCTCTCAAGTTATGTAGAAACTTTAATGGGAATTAGCAGGCAGGTTAGAAATGCTTATGGCCACAATGCTGCTAAGGAAACGCAGAATCACATTCTGACAAACATTTTTTAAAGTTTCAAGTTCTCATGGTTTTAGAGCTGAAAGCCAGGAAACATTTGAACACACATGCGTTTATAGACACAGGTCTGGAATTGTGAGGGTCCAAGAGGGCATCTAGTCCAACTTCTCATACAAGCTAGGACCATCCACTTTCCAGTCTCATCTCCAATCTAGCACTACAATGGCAACCAAGCAAAGCCCAATGTGCAGGTGAAAAACCCCAGTCAAAACTCCTTACCAGTTCCAAATGCAGCAGTCCATTACAGTTCAGGAACTATAAAGGGAGTTAAAACTGTGCTGCTAAGGTGCCTTGTTCAATAATCACCTGTCTCATGAGAGTAGATTTGCCTCCCATGTTTGGGCCAGTCACTAGAATACAGCGAGCCTTGCGCTGGGAGCCTGCCATTTCATCCTCTCCACCTATCAGGATATCGTTAGGGATGAAGTCATCTCCAAAGAACGTTTTTGAAACACATGGGTGACAAGAACTTTTCAGCTCCAGAAAGGGTTGCGTATTCTTCTCCGGCAGCAGGATTACAGGTCGGCATAACGGTCCATCACATCCTTGACTGTATCGCGCAAGACAGAGCAAGACATCTAAGAAATCAAAAGCAAATCCCAGCAAGTTAGCTTTTTAGTTTCTTTTTGTGTATACACAAAAGATAGCCCTCCATCTGTAGTTGTTACGTGGCCACACATTTGATGAATTATTTCACAAATACCACTTTGATGATCAGTGTATGGAATTGCCTTTGCAGGGTGCCACACTGCATAGGCAGGGAACCAAACACCTTCCCTATACTGCAACTGGGATTCTTTTCCCTGTTTTCCATATTCACAATACAAGCAGTGGACTATTATGCATGTTCTACTACTCACAGCCTTATACGAGTCTAGATGGCAACGTAAAATTTACAGGATTTAGCCAGCCCTATTCTTTGACATTCTATTGAGATAGGCAACTGGGATTGAGAAATCTTGTCATAACAATCCAACCCCTTTACAGGTAGATCACAAGCCAGCAACAACAGTTCTGCACTTACAGAGCACAAGTACTTGAATACTGATGGCTAGGATGTTACATAGAAACTCAAAGAGTTGCAATAGAACTTTTGACAACAACAAATTTCATTCCTTACGAGTGAAGCAGCAGGCCAACCTTTTCAGCACAACTTCTTTAACATCTAGAAAGACTGCAGGGCTAGATACAATTGCTCTGTCACATCTGGCCTGCAGGTCACTAATCTTGGCCTAAGATACTTAAACAGTTAATGAGACACTAACTTCACTTATTTGTGTATGCTACTGTAGAAAAATCCATACCTAGAACTGCAATGCATTCTACTGCTGCTTGCCAGTCTTTGCTGTTCTTATCAAAGTTGTAAAATAACCTTTTCATGCAATCTTTCTGAGCTGCATCTCTCCGCTCTTCAGCACCGATGATCTCAGTCAGCATTTTCTCTATGTCTTTAGTCCAGTAACGCTTATAACCCTTTCTGCTAGACTTCAACACGTATTCGTCAGGCAAGTCCTGGGGCACTGCAGTCTCGGCAATCTCCATTTGATAGCGGTTTCTCCCTGCTCCCCAGTACATCATGGCTCTGCAGCCAAGTCGTTTACGCTGCTTTTCTAAATACTGACGAAGGCGCTCCTCCACATCACTTATATCAGCAAGTGCTTTATCATAATCAGCATCAAACCCAGTCTTTGGATTCACGACACCAGTCTTCCGTGCAGTGTTATGATCAAAAGCTGCCCCCCACCTTTTAAGTTCTGCTTTCAAGTCTGGGAAACAGCCTGTGTTATCTTTAGATTTGACAGTCGCTATTTGTTTAAGTGTTTTTGATGCAAAGCCATCAACAATATCTTCCAAAATTGAAATAATTTCCGTTATTACTTCAAACCCTTCTAGCGCAGACAAGAAATCTATGATCTTCTTCTTACTGTACCGAGTTTCCTCATACAAAATAGCCCTGTTATCTGGATGGTTCTGGTTTTTAAGTGATGAACCAATGCTATGAATTTTGCTCAAGAGTCTTTCAAGGTCTGGGACTTTTCTCAGAAGGTCACCGATTTCAGACATTTTGGCAGCCTCCGCTAGGAGGTCTTCAACTGCATCCAGGCGATCATTGATAGCAGAAGGATTACACAATGGTGCACAGAGCCACTGTTTCAGAAGTCTTCTTCCAAAAGGGGTACAACAAGTGTCAATCTTTTCTAGCAACGTGCCTTCTACTGATCCTGTGGTTCCATTCTGCAGTATTTCCAAATTCACTAGTGTCACACCATCCAGCACCATCCGCTGGCTAGTTTTAGCGAAGAGATTACTCGACTCTGGTCCTTTTGCAATATCAACATCCACAGGTACATATTCTTCAAATTTTGCCAATGTCAAGAGCTCCTGATCTATAATGCATCTTTTAAGGTAGAAGACACAGGCGCCAAGAGCAGAGAGAGCAAGCTCGCTATTTTCCCCAGGAGTAAGTCCCAGCGAGTCACTTTCTGCAGTCATGGATCTGATTACTGGGGGCAGAGTGAGGCCACTAGTATTTTCTTTGTCCTGGAAATAGCCTTCGTCAATGAGAGTTTTTAGTGTTTTGGATGCATTCCAGAACTGAGAGCCAGCAATCAAACCTTCTTGAACAGTAGAGGAAAGCAAATCTTTGAGTATCTTTTGTGTTTCAGAAGAGGGGTTCCCGCGCTCAAAAAGGACCTGCACAGGAACGTAATGAGCCAAAAGAGTTCGAAGCCTTGAACAATAGCGGTCATCTGGGAACTGACCCACATGGAACTTTCCCACTGTCGTGTCAACAAAGCAAACCCCATAGGTACGATGGAGCCGAGCAGAACCATCAACTTTTTCTTTTACGCAAAGGAGATATCTGTTGTGGGTGTCCACAAGGTCACCATTCAGAATACTGAAGGTTTGCGTTCCTTTCGAAATTATCCTGCATACTTCTCGGCGTACAACCCTATCAAATTTTGTGGGGTGAGCCATAGATTTACAGCGGGCTTCCATCATCTCTGGAGTCTCCATCTGCTCCACACGGACAACTTTATAACCTTTCTGGACTAAATCATGAGAAAATCTGTCAAAAGCTATTTCTGGGAAGCCTGCATGGGCCCAAGTGCCTTTCATAAACCCCAGTCCCAGCTTGTTAACACCAATAACAGCATCCATATGGTAAAGTTCATAGAACTTCCCAACTTTATAAAAAATCACACAGTCAAAATTCTGGCCCTTCATCTCCCACCACTTCCGCATTCCTGGGGTGCAGTTTTTAAGATAGTCCTCTGGCACAAACAGAGTAGTTGGATCATAATCTGGATCATTTGGTCGCCTCCGACGACCATCTTTCCTTTTACCATCCTGAAGCCAGTCAATTTTATCATGTTCCCACACAACAGGATTGCTATCGTCTCCTCCATTAATGTTTGACTGAAAATCAAAGCATTCAGGAGTTGCAAAAGATGTTAGCCTATACTGGATCTCAGATGACAGATTTATCTCTCTTCTGGGGGTTTCAGGTAGGCTGTTTCTAAAATTCTCCTTCGGAGGAGGTTTGTTCACCTTTTCCTGTATTTGTTTAGGACGGGCTTTAACAGGACCGTCTGGGTCATAGTCAGAAGTCTCACTGTCAACTGCTTCAACGCTATTTTCATCACTGCTGACTTCTTCTGGCTTAAACTCCTTGTCTGAACCCTCGTTTTCACTGTCTGAATCAATTATAACTTTTCTCCTTTTGGCTTTTCCAATATGCTGTCTTCTCCCAGCTGTCCTTTTATTTCTCCTTTTCACTTCCTTCGCTGTGTCAAAATCTTCACCCTCATCACTCACCTGCTTTTAAAAAAAAAGGGTGGGGAGTGAGTCAAGAAGTATAAAATTAGATATTTGAAAGACAATCTGATAGTTAAACAGACTTACACTGCAACCAGCAAGTCAGTGGCAAATTTGTGCCCAGCCTAAACACAGCTTTCCCTCTAAATAGTACATTTGACAAAAATGAATAAAGTCCTGGTTTTGTTAACTGTAAGGCCAGCGGGTGGTGCAGTGGGTTAAACCGCTGAACCATGAGCTGTCGATCGAAAGGTCGGCAGTTCGAATCCGCGACGGGGTGAGCTCTCGTTGCTTAGCCAGCTCCTGCCAACCTAGCAGTTCCAAAGCATGTTAATGCGAGTAGATAAATAGGTACCGCTTGCGGGAAGGTAAACAGCGCTCCGTGTTCCAGGCGCATGTTACGCGCTACGGCAAGGAGAATCATGCTGGCCACATGACCACGGAGGCGTTTTCGGACAACGCTGGCTCTTCGGCTTTGAAATGGGGATGAGCACCACACCCTAGAGTCGGACACGACTGGACTTAATTGTCAGGGGTCACCTTTACCTTTGTTAACTGTGCAGATGCCGCTGGGTAAATTACAGGTTTATGGTGCAGCAGCAGTTGGCTTTTTTGCTGGAATGTGTTCTAAATTACTATCTCTAATGTCACCCCCCCCCCCCCCCCAGGATTGATGCAAGGGCATCTCACACATTAAACTTGCACTCGGTTAGTTATTCATGGATCCTATTCAATGCAAGTACAAGCTGTGCTCAGCGTACATAGACTGTCGACCTGTAAAAATGAACCTAGGTACAAGCAGTTCATACAGAAATGTGTACCTGAATACAGCATAATGTGCTAACAGCTGTATGTTTTTAAACATGCATTAACATGCGCACACAGGGAAGCTTATTCCATGTGTTAGGGCACCGTGCGGTGGCCAATGGCACAGCTCGATGGTTTAACAGAGAACGACAAGGGAGGCAAACCAACCAAACTATTGTAGAGATAGCTTTACAAATTGGGGTAGGGGGAATCAAAATAAAAAAGTAATTTATTGTTGTAGTCATTCATGCCGCTAGGCCCTAAACATAAGCTGTTGCTATATACAGAAAAAAGAAACAGAAACAAAATCCTTAAAAGGAAAGGGGCGCATGACGGCACAAGCATGGAGGAGGAAAGGGGGAGAAAGGAACATCTGGTTCATTCAACATCAGTTCGAAAGCAAGAAATTGAAAGTAGATAAATAGGTACCGCTGCGGCGGAAGGGTAACAGCACTCAGTTAGTCATGTCAGCCACATGACCATGGAAGTGTCTGACAGCGCTGGCTCTACGGCCTTAGACATGGAGATGAGCACCCCACCCTAGAGTCGGAACACGACTAGCTTTCGAGCAGGGTATACCTTTACCTTTATATGCTAACTATGCTATACATAATGCGTTTTATACAGTATTACAAAGTAATTCATTTAGATAAAGAAAAACTGCAATTTTTTTTCCTGCAGCTTCAAATATTTCCAAAGTGTTACATCTCAAGCCCTTATAGCTGCTTGCTGCTGCCCAGTCTGGAGCTAAACAGAAGAGGGTTTATATATGCAGAATTTCTCTCTCAAAATTTCCTTGCCAAGATCTATGTTCTACCACAGGCAGGTTGGCTCATAACAGCATACAGTTGTTAAAGGCAGGGCTCTACAAAATGCTACTCTAGCAAGCATGAAAGTCTCTCTGGAAAACAAGTATTTTTTATTTTAAAAAAAATCACCTCCATCTCGTCATCTTCCTCTTCACTTTCTGAAGGTTTATCACACACTGCAAGGTCAAGTCGCTCATTTTTATCTTTTTTCATAGCAGCATCTGCCAGTTCCATTGCTCTTTTAATTTCAGGCCTTGAACTGTAAAACATACCTCCCCTCTGGGTATCCCTTCCAGTAGAACCTGTCAAACAAAGAGAAACTTGTCAGAAACCAAATTCAGGCTAGCACACATCCAATATTACTCAAGGGCCATATTTTTTTTGTTTGAATTATCCAATATACAGAAGACTTGCAGTACAGATTCAAATCTGATCAAATCTGATGCAGTACAGATCAAATTCTGAACTTATTCTCATATCACGATAGCACTGTTATTTAGAACTATCAATAGCAAGACTGGTATGTATATTAATTTGCAAGACTTGCTAGACCCCACCCCCAACATTTCACTATTCCCCAAAGTGGATTAGTTATCGTACTTCTTACCTGCATATGGTCGGATGTATCTCAAGCTAACCCAGCCTCTTGATGGGTAGTCATCGAAAAACTGTACATGGATGCGGGAAGTTCTTCCTCTCCCCCTGAAAAGTGCTCCTTCTGTGGGATGGTTGTATACGAGACATGGCCACCAAGGATGACCTTCAAGTTTGGCCCAAACCAAGTCACCAGGTGAATATGTGATTAACTCACTGCATGAGATACAAAATATTAGTCTGTATAGCAACAAATTGATTTCACTGACAAGATATAAAGCCAGAATGACAGTCAATGTTTGTTGTGGTCATGAATCTCTGAAAACTCAGGTCTCATTTTGAACAATGGCTCACACTTTTTTTAATCTGGAGTCTCCTTCATACTTTCCAGGACCTCCCTCCAAATTTAAGATTTTTTTCTTGAAGTACCAAGTAAAGGCAAGTACCACTGAGTATGCGCAGAGTTCCTTTATGGCACTGCTGAGCAACTGCAGCACACACATCCAGTTAAAATTGTTGAGGAAGCAGCCCATGGTAGAGGACGTAGCTCCCAAGGAGAACGGACTTCAGCACAGCTCCCACCTCCACAGTGTATTTCTTGCCATCAAGAGTTCATTCTTATATTTGTTTTATACCACTTTTCAACCAATGTTCTGAAGCAACTTACATAAATTAAGGAACGTTTCCCTATCCCAACGTTTTCCCTATTCCCAAGATTCACAATCTTCCACCTGCTAAATTTGTGCCTCCTGAAACAATGAACATAACCAGTAAAGGAAATCACTTCTCTGTATAGAGTTCCTTACACCGAGTCACTGCAACTCGTCCCCATTTACTCACAGTTGAGGGAGGCAGGAGGATGGATTCCAAGGCAAAATCACACAGCCCCCAAGTTGGCCTGAACCTCACGACCTTTCTGTGTAAGCACAGTCTCTGCCTTGCTTGCCAGCATTCTGTGCAGCTGGAACACAGCCAGCCCATTCCTTCCCTGACACAAAAACGTTAGTGATAGCTTTTCACAACTTCCTTGCCTATCCCTTAACTTAGTCAAGATGTTTCCATAGAACCTCCACCATCCTACCTTCCCCGTCCCAGTTTTTTAATCTTCAACAGCAAAGGGCAGAGACATGAAACAGGAAGCAGGTAGTTTCGGTTCAAGAGACTACATCTTGGACAGATTTAGCAGTCATATTCTGTACTGTTTCTGCATCAGGCTGGACAAAAACACTCAGAAACTAAGTACTCAAGGCAAGGCAAGCATTACGACCTCAAAAGGTCTTCTCCAGCTCTGAGTTTAATCCAAGCCAGAGGAGAACTAAGCCTTTTCATTTATCCATCCAGAAGCTTTCCCCAACTCCCCGTATATTTTCAACTGTGGAATTATATTTTTCAGCAGTACTATCATGGGCTAGTAGAACCAGAGAAACAACTCAGCAGGGCCCGTGGCCTGGGTCCGCAGGCCAAGGAACACAGAGACAGAGTCCGAAATATGATCAATGCAAAGTTTTATTGCTAGCAAAACCAAACGTTTGGGATGCGGAGCCCTTAAGGAGCAGCTGCACAAAGCTAATGCAAAAAAGCCAGCAGTAGATATAGGTTTTCAACAAAATATCCCCCTCCTCATAATTCCATCTCATCCCTCCCTCTTGTCACTCCCCTTTGTTACCCCTCCTCTTATTTGCGGTTAGGAGAAGCTTGTGCAACAGGCAGTGACAATTGGGGACTTTCCATTCCATTCTCCATACAATTACATTGAGATTGCAAATTATATGCCAAGCATTCATGCTCTCTTATGGCCCTTTGTATCTTCCTCTTCCCTCCTCCCTTGGGGACCATTTGTACATCTTGCGGTTTCTGGCTAAAGCAAGCTTGCGAGGTTATGTGTAATTTTGCTGTGCTGTGTACTTTTTTGGAACTTTCCAGCCCTGATCTGAACTCCCCCTTTTAACTTTGGTCCAGAGGCCTAGTTCAACTCTGGCTGCAGAGGCCTGTATTTTCCTTGGTTCAGGCCTGACCTCCGCCCTTTGAGGATAGGGGGCCAGGCCCGGGGCCCAGATGTTGAATGTAAGGTTTAACAGTGGCCTGAGGGGTGTTCACGTGTTCCAGAGGACCAATAACCTGCCTGGTGTCATTACAGCTAAGGCTTCATTCTCCAGGCTTCAAAATAAGGTTGGCCAACTGGAGGAGAGGGCAGATACAATGGAAGGCCACATTTTTGTGGTTTAAGATCAAAACCAACTGTTGACCTTGTGGGAGGCTCCTATCAGTCTGGGCTATGTACCCCAGTATGGGACCTTATAACACAAGGGCTAGCTAGGCCAAAGTTACTCTATTTTGTGTTTGCCGGTTGGCCTAACTCTAAGTGCCTTCAAGCTGTCTCAGCAAGATAGTCCCCAGCCTCCACCCTTGGTTTCTACCCAGCCTTGAGCAGGGTCCTTTGCTCAAGTAGAGTTCCAGGATATTTGGGGAAACCGTTATCTTGTTGGCTCAAGATGTTCAAAGGAGAGTAAAAGGAGGGTGGAGAAGAGCTTGGGAGAGGGAAGTGAAAAAATGGAAATTTCCAGATTTACTGCTGCGGCTGGCTACACTTTGCACAAGATCTGAGCACAGTCTCCTTGTGACTTGCCTGATGTCTTGCAATAAAGCTCTCTGCTATACCTTCCACTCAGTTTGTTTATTGGGATTAGTGCACACTGGGCACATACCCACGCTTGCCTCAGGGCTCTGAAGGCAACACAACCTTCAATATCAACCAGGCCAAAGGCCCATCTAGTGCAGTTTCCTGTATCTCACAGTGGCCCCACCAGATGCCTCAGGAAGCACACAAGACAACAAGATACCTGTATCCTGTCGCCACTCCCTTGCATCTGGCATTAATAGACAGTCTATTACTAAAACCAGGAGGTTGCTTATCCCCATCATGGCTTGTAACCAGTGATGGACTTTTCCTCTGTAAATCTGTCTAATCCCCTTTGGCTTGATGGCACCTGGCATCTAGGCCAGGTGCCATCATCACATCCTGTGGCAAGGAGTTCCACAGATCAATTACACGCTGGGTAAAGAAATATTTTCTTTTGTCTGTTCTAATTCTCCCTCCACTCAATTTTAGCGGATGTCCCCTAGTTCTAGTGTTGTGCAAGGGAAAAGAACTTTTCTCTCTCCACTCTCTCCATCCCATGCATAATTTTATACGTCTCAATCATGTCCCCCCTCAGGCATCTTTTTTCTAGACTGAAGAGCCCCAAACGCTGTAGCCTTTCCTCATAAGGGAGATGCCCCAGCCCACTAATCATTTTGGTCGCTCTACTCTGCACCTTTACTAGTTTCACTATATCTTTTTTGAGATACAGGTGTCCCCCGCTTAACGACAGGGATACGTTCTGGAAAACCCATCATATAGTGAAACCGTCATTAAGCGAGTCCTCAATGTAACACAGTGGAGTTGTAATAGGGAATGAATGGCAAACACAGTGTACATTATGAGTGTAACACAAAACACAAGATTTCTACTTGTCAATGGAGGTAGAAACACACAGAGTTAAAGACATTTTTCTTGCATTTAAAATATAGTACTGTAGCTTTAATTCTTTGTTTACACTTTGGGAACTTCCACATGATCCGTCATTAAGGGGGACACATACCTGTATAGCTGAGATATAGCTTAGCTGAGTTATGTAAAGAAAAAAGCATTAAAGGCTAAAATGACTTATTTAGAGGCACTCCCATCCATCATAAGCTCCTTTCTCCATTAGTTCATCTAGTCAACCTAACTAGCATCTCTCTGAGCTTATTAAAATCAGCTTTCCTGAAATTCAAAGTACATGTTTGACTACATTCAATTTTAGCTTTCCATAAGATAAAAAAAAATTCAGCATCACATGGTTACCTTTTCCCCAACTTTCCCACTGGTCAACTCTGAACTATTGACCAAATGAATGACCAACACTGGTCAATCAGAACATTCAATCAATGGGTAGAAAGAGAAATCAGGGAGTTTGTCCAGTATACTCCAGCTTACATGAAATAGATGGCAGGTAGCACTCAATAAGTCTAAAGACCAAACTAGACATGTGCCAAATACACAACATGGGCAGATGTGGGCTGGGTATTAACAGCATGGGGGGGGGGGGGCTGCAAAACCACAGTGGGAGGTGAGACGCCTCGCACACCCTCCTTTCCAAGGGGGTCACATGTAACATTCTACAATGGGGGGGGGAAGAGAGGGAACCCAAGGAAAGAGCGTTTCTCTTAACATTTCACAAACTCTTCGCAAGGATTCTATACATTCTTGTTTGGAGAGGAGGTGGGCCAGCTAAAGTGTCAAGAGGTGATGAACACATTCTGCCCATCAAAACCTGGAATTAACCTGACTATCTCATGGTTTAGTTCCATCTATACAAACAGTTCTGTTTTTGTGCCTCATAACATCAGAATTTTTTTTCCTATGGGTGTACACAGCACTATTAACTAACATTTTCCATTATTCACTGTACTGCTTAACTTAACTATGCTAAGGCTTCTTATAGTCGCACTATGAATCTTCAACTATTTATTTCAACCGGAGCGTTTATGGTGTGCGAACACCTGTGATAACATACAGTCTGACCCCATGCAAGTGTACTCATAAGCATGTCCTCGTGTCTAAGGGTCAGGCTTAATTCGATCTAACGGTGCACAGGACTGCAACCGTTAAGTACAATTACATGCACACTTGAGGTTAAGACCCACTACCGTCCAGTACAATTTACTTTCGAGTAAGTAGGAACGCACAGCTGCAATCCTATGCTCACTCACTTATCTGGAAGAAAGTCTCATCATATTCAGCGAGGCCTACTTCCAGGCAGGCTCGCATCGTTTAGTAGCAACATTACAGCCCGATCCTACGCACGCTTACTCAGAAGTAAATCCCACCGAATTCATCTTCTCCCCAGGTGAGCATGGAACGGCAGCCAGGTACCTCGAGGACACGTCCCGCTTGAGCTGGGTGGGGCTGCATCCGAATAGAGGATGCAACTGCATTCGAGTAGACTCATAGGATGCAGCCCAAGCCCCAAAGGCAGCCAGAGATCTGTCCGCATGGAGGGGGGCGGGGTGAAGAACGGCGTTGCCTTCCGAGCAGGGCCTTCCTTGGAGCAGGGACAGCCATATTCCGAGCGAGGCCCCTTCCCCCCGCGCGCGTCCTCGCTACTTCGGCGCCAATTTCCTTACCTGTCCTGCATACCGCCCAGCCCCCAAACTTCAGTCCTCCCCCCCCCGCCATTTTACCTCAGGAAACATCGCCCCCCCTCCCCCGCAAATAAAAGCCGAAAGTCTTCAGGCGCTTCAGGTAAGGCCCCGATGCCGCAGCAGTCACCTCCCGCCACGCAAGCATTTCGGCCTGCCGGTGAAGGGGTTTTACCTCTCTGAAGCGAAGGCCATCATCCTTCCTCCTCTGCCTCGGCTGCTGCTGCTTCCGCTTGCCCGCGCGGAAACAGTGGGCTGGGCCTCGGCGTCGCTGGAGGGGCTGCTGCCGCTACCGCTGCCGCCTGCCTCGTCCTTTCCCGCAGTCTTGGGGAAGAAGCTTAAGAGAGAGCTTTGGCGGGACATGGCGGCTGAGCTGAGGGGAAAGAAGAAGCCGCCGCCGCCGCCGCCTCACAAACGAGGGTCGGAGACGACGAGCTCGACTCCCACCCGCCGGACAACGCGCGAAATTTCTGTCTCCGCCCAGTAGAGCAAGAAAGAGGGAGGATCCCGCGCCAGGCTGGGCTGCTCCGAGCTGAGAGATCCCGCCTTTTGCCTTCCGGGGGGAGAAGGGAGGCTCCGCTGTACAGGGACCCCGGCGGCGCCTCAGCTCGCCACCCCCGAACAAGGCCCGGATCCTGGCTTTCCCTCCCCGGCGGCGTGCGGAACAGCCTCTTTTTTGTTTGTTTCGAGTCCGCCTGTGTTGGGCGCAATGGAGAGTGACCCAGTTTTTTCCTCTCTCGAAGCAAACAGAATTCTTTCTTAGGTCTGGAGCCGAAGGCCATGCATTTCAGACGGAGCGCGCACCTCTGCACAACACCCTTCCTCCTATGTGATGTGTTTATCACCAGGGCGCTTCACCAGAATGGCAAAAGCAACCCAATAATGAAGAAACATAACAGAAAGAGCACACACAACACAAAAGCAATGGATAAAAATGTCAATGTTAAAAGACGCCTTGGTTATTATATAAAATGCACTTAAGGCTCCAATCAATCCTATGCACACTTTCCTGGGAGTAAGCCCCATGGAACGCAATGGGACAACTTCTGAGTAGATATGCATAGGGTTGTGCTGACCAGTGGCGTAGCTATGCCCTGCGTGAGGGGGCAGCATAAAAAAATGTGTCCCCCAACCAACGTCACTCACCCCGCCCCTGGTGACGTCACCGCCGCTGCAAAAAGGTGCCTGGCGGGTGGGTAGGCGGGGGCGTCCTTTCTCACCGCTGCCCACCTGCCTGCAAGGATGCTTCTGTGCCCTCTAATTGCCTTTAAATCACTTGACGCTGCTACCATGCCACCGCCAATCCCCCCTCGCTTGTCACCCAGGGGCGAACCGCTCCCCTGCCCCCCCGTCCCTATGCTTCTGGTGCTGACAGATGTGTCGCCATGTCTGAATACGCAGCACGTAAAAAGGCCTTGGAAAAATAACACTGCAATTTGGATAGAAATTAAGAAAGTGTATACGGTAATTAAAAGTTACTCATGATTACAACACGTGCAGTTCATTACTAAACACTAGCTATATTCGAAACACTGAACTATTAAATGTTCCTTGCTTTGTCTCATAAGAAAATTAAGTGAAAAACAAGCCAAGATATTTTGGCAGGGTAAGATGTTTCTTGTTTTGGAGAGGTCAAGATGAACTTTTGGCAAGTTAAGCAGACAGAGATGCAAGAGGATTCACAGACCACAGGAATGTCCCCCCCCCCCCACTTTCTGCGTTAGTATTCCTTTTTGGGTTATTAGTTGAGTCCAGATGTTATGTTATTTACACTGGTGTATGTTACATGAATAAAATTACCAAAGTTACTCCATTTTGGAAACAAGGAAAAGAATTATCACAGGCATGCAGTGTAAGGCTACATTTGTTTTTCAAGTAGAAAATAGCAGGAAGGAAGTGACATTTCTAGCATGCCTCTAGCATGCTAGAATTCTGATTCATTAAAAAAATGACAAAATGGTGTCTTACTGTAGTTTCAGGATGCTTTTGCATCATTAAATATTTATTTACACAGGCTGGATGTGGAATCTGAAGATAATGAAGTGTTGTTGCAAGCCACCTTAGCTGTTTGGAAATGAATCCTGTCGACATAAACCCCCACCGAAAAGACCGCTCTTATTTCCTCGTCTCTCGCACTACATCTCCCAAACTCCTTTGCAGCCAAACAACCTTCCTATTGGTGCATGTGGCTGCCATGTTTTCTAGCTTCGAGCTCACAGTTCAAATTGCTACTGTGTGACATGACCATACTAAAGCATCCTTGGAAGAGTCATAAGAGCCATAAAGGGGCCCACCAAATTTTTCAAATACCTCAGAGCTGCATACATGACTCAGGGAACAAAGAAGGGTGGAGAGTTAAAGCCGTTTGTGCATGTACGAGTAAATTTCCACTGAAATACAAGAACTTATGTAGTTGTTTATAGTGGGGGGGGGGCTGTATGTAGACGCCCATGTATAATTAGGTAGTATAAAACACAAACACTCGGTTAGCTCGGGGCGGTGTCCTGCTTTTCTGCTGCTAAGCACAGGATACTTGCCTACAGTGCTGTATATACGGAAAGTAAAACTTGTGAAAAACCTCCTCCGGCCATCTGAGTATTTCTTGGTACACAACGCAAGACTCCAGAGTCAGGATCTGGAGTCTCCAGGTTACACTGTGGCAAGTGTGCTAGAATGTGAAAAACGAACGCGACCCTAGTGTGCTAGAACAAACACAGTCTACCATAAGTTTGAATTCAATACTATAGTTTGCACACTTCCCTACTCTGTTGTGCACACACACCCTAATAAGGCCATAGAATGGGAATAAATAGAGACTTTGCATTGTAGATCTAGAGCCCTTTGCTCTCACATTTATTTATTTATTTATTTTATTTAAGGAATTTATATCCCACCTTTTCCCTGCGGAAGCTTATGCCCTCTGTACTCATCTCTTGAGAGAATATTCTTGGTTTTTCCAATCTGTGTGTGTTTATTGGCAGTCTCACGCCAGGCCAACCTCATAAGAACATAAGAAGAGCCCTGCTGGATCAGGCCAAAAGCCCATCTAGTCCAGCTTCCTGTATCTCACAGTGGCCCCACCAGATGCCTCAGGGAGCACAAGACAACAAGATAACCTGTTTCCCATTGTCACTCCCTTGCACCTGGCACAGAGAAAACCCACTTCTAAAACCAGGAGGTTGCTTATGGCTTGTAACCTGTGATGGTCTTTTCCTCCATGAATCTGTCCAAACCCCTTAGTACCGTTGAGTGTTTAGAGCAACACCTGAAAGTAAATAGGGGGGGAAAACGGCTTCCCTCAATTTTTCTGGATTTTTTTGTGGAAATTAGACAGGTGAACCTATTTTTCAAAGATTTTTTCAGAGTTCTAGGGTCACCCCACTGACTCCCCCAGAAGAGCAAAGATCACTGTTTTTAGGGAAAATGAGGCGCAGGAATCGGTTACAGGGCACCCCCTCCTCACTGAAATTAAAAATGAAACTCTGGCTTTTTTTTCATGGCCAGGGCCCTGGCTTTTGAATCCACCTTATTTGGAGCACCTCAGGTGCTGGGGAGCAGCTGTACACAGCTGTAAACAGGAGCCAGTGGCGTTTCCACGGTAGGGGTGGCACCGTAAGTAATGCCGCGTTGAGTACCGTGTGTAGGAACCGAAAGGAGGAGGCGCCGCCCCCT
Source organism: Plestiodon gilberti rubricaudatus (assembly GCA_026170595.1). Taxonomy (NCBI): domain Eukaryota; kingdom Metazoa; phylum Chordata; class Lepidosauria; order Squamata; family Scincidae; genus Plestiodon; species Plestiodon gilberti. The sequence goes on from JANXHW010000001.1 coordinate 13,863,912, forward strand.
CACTGTCGCTACCATTCAGAGCGAAGAACGCGACCGGCTGGGGGCGTGAGGGGGCGGCACCTCCTCCTTTCGGTTCCTACACACGGTACTCGACGCGGCATTACTTATGGTGCCGCCCCTACCGTGGAAACGCCACTGACAGGAGCAGCATCAGGCGCTGCTCAAACTCCTCATTGAATTTTTATGTGTAGCAGAATAGACCTAAATGCAGCCATTTTCATCATATTGTATCATTTCCTATACTTTGTGACTGGATTTCTGACTTTTTCTCATGGCCAGGGCCCTGGCTTTTGAATCCACTTTGTTTCCAACAGCTCATTTGCAGGTGATCAGTTTTGCAGAGCTGTAAACAGGACCAACACCTAGGCGTTGCTATAGGCACTCATTGGCACTTAAAGGGAACTCTAATGCTGTTCCTGTAAGTTGGCTGTTTGTTACTGGGTTTTTTCTATCCCCCCCCCCTCAGGCTGAGCCTAGTTTATGTGGGCAGGGGGTGAAGGTTGGGGCACTAACAATTCTGGCTCCAGCCTCAAACTGCCTTTTGCAGGCTACATGCTCTCTGGAGGATCTTTGCAAGGAGCTCTATGTAGATGTCTGGGGGTGGTGGTGGTGGTTTTTTTTCCCCTTCATCAGGCTGAGCCTATCAGGGCAGTGTTGATAAGAGTTATGTCTCCAGCCTCAACGAGCACCTGCAAGGTCTTTCATTATATACTGATTTTTGCAGAGACCTCATTATATATAAAATACAGAGGTTTGCAGGCACCTCATTATATACTGATTTCTGCTGAGCCAACCCTGGTGACATGGTATTTTTCCAGCAAAAAGTGCATTCAAGGGTCAGGAACTAGCCTCCAGCTATGTGGGGGAGGGTGGAGTAACAGCGTTTGCTGATAAGCGTCCTGCCGAGCTGATAAGCGTCCTGCCGAGAGGCCTTTTAACTTTTAAAACCCACAGCACAGACAGTCTGCAAACGAACTGTCAGGACCTATAAAAAAATTATTTAAAAAAAAACCCTTGGAGGAACGAACTTGAAACTTGGGGTACAGTTAGCTGAGACATAGCCCTAAACACCCCTCAAGCGCAGGAGCTGTGTGTAAAGCACAACATTGTGTTTGTTGAGCATTTTCGTGCGGAACTCACAACTAAAACTGTAGTATGTCAAGGATTTGAAGGCTCATTAAAAAAAACCTTGGAAGAACGGACTTGAAACATGGGGTACAGTTAGCTAAGACATAGCCCTAAACACCCCTCAAGCGCAGGAGCGGTGTGTAAAGCACAACATTGTGATCTTCTAGCATTTTCGTGCGGAACTCACACCAAAACTGCAGTATGTCAAGGATTTGAAGGCTCATTAAAAAAACCCTTGGAGGAACAGACTTGTAACTTGGGGTACACTTAGCTGAGACATCCCCCTAAACACCTCTGAAGCACAGAAGCTGTGTGTAAAACACAACTATGTGTTTCTTTGAAATATTGTGTTGTCAGGTCTGTGCTTTACATAGGAGTGAATGGACTAATTTGCTTAACCTTAAAATCCATTGAGTGGCCAATGCAACGCCTCTGCTCCAGGTGTATGGAACACCTGGGAATTTTTTGGAAGGTAGTTATATCACTTTGGGGGTCCCTTAGACATGTTGAACACTGGCATTTGGGGATTCTGGGGAAAGCAGACCGCGGGAGCAGATGATTTAAAGGCATCTAGGCCAGGTTCTATCACCACATCCTGTAGCAAGTAGTTCCACAGATGAATTACACGCTAGGTAAAGAAATATTTTCTTTTGTCCGTTCTAACTCTCCCTCCACTCAATTTTAGTGCATGTCCCCTGGTTCTGGTGTTGTGCGAGAGGGAGAAGAATTTCCTTCTATCCACTCTCTCCATCCCATGCATAATTTTATACGTCTCAATCATGTCCCCCCTCAGGCGCCTTTTTTCTAGACTGAAAAGCCCCAGACGCTGTAGCCTTTCCTCATAAGGGAGGTGCTCCAGCCCACGAATCAATCTGGTCGCTCTTTTCTGCACCTTTTCCAATTCAACGATATCCTTTTTGAGATGTGGCCTTACCTCATACCCTAGGTGTGTGTTACAAATTTCACATAACAGATTTGGCACCCCAGATGGGACTCAGCCTGGTCAGAGTTCTTGTCTTTGGAGTCAGGTGAGCTGGGCAGCACGCAAGGGAGCGTTTGGCCCTGGCTTGGCTCGCCCTATTAGACAGCAACGACTTGTCTGCCATGGAGGATGCCGCCGTGATCCCTGAAAGACCAACAACTCCTTGAGAGCACTACGTAGCAACAATAGCCGATTGGATAAGATTACTTTTATGCCTCAGTGATAGGGTGAGAAAAGGTGGGTGGAAGTGCCATGTTGTTGGTGGTGACGCCCTAGCTTTTACAACAGCCCCGTAGTGTTAGGCTACCAAGGGTCCAGGAAGGCCACTCAGATAGGAAGGAATGGGTATAGAAGTGTTCATCCTCTGATTCAGCCACATGTTTCTGGGCAGGAAAAGAAGAGGTGGCCAGGGTTAAGGGATCTGGTAGTGCTGCTATTCCCTCCCCAGTAAAAATTCTGAGCTCCCACTGGCTGGGGTGGTGAGGTTGGGCTGCAGGATACCTCAGTCCTGATAGCAACGGAGGGTTGACAGAGGGAACATTCCAGGTAAGGGCCCTGGAGCAAACGTTTCAGGACGGCCCGGACTGACCCCCCCTTATCTCCCATATGATCAAGGTCCACCTGGGCAACCTGGTCAGGCTCCTGACCGGTGATGGCCAAAGCGTCTAGAGCAAGCACTAATCCAGGAAATCCAGGAGATGGAGGGCTTGGGCGTAATTGAACCCTCCCAAAGCTCCTGGTGGAGATTTCCAGTCATGGTTCCTGAGCCCGACAGTAGCATAAGGGTATGTGTTGACTTCCAGAAGGTGAACGAGGTATCCAAATTCGACACATACCCCATTGTTAGCCAAAATGCCTGTTACTTTAGGGAATAGCTTTAAATAGGGCAAGTTGGCATGTTCTGGGATCTTTACCTGTGTATACCAGAGTTGGGCTTTTGCAGAATTCCCTTTTAAATAATATTGAGAACACACGTGGTTGCTTTCAAATGTTTTGTTGTTGTTGTTCAGTCGTTAAGTCGTGTCCGACCCTTCGTGATCCCATGAACCATATCCCGCCAGGCCTTCCTGTCCTCCACTATCTTCCTGAGTTCGCTCATTTTCATGTTTGTTACATCGGTGATGCTGTCTAACCATCTCATCCTTGGCCTTCCCCTTCTCCTTTTGCCTTCAATCTTTCCCAGCATCAGAGTCTTCTCCAGAGAGTCCTCTCTTCGCATTAGGTGGCCAAAATATTTGAGTTTCAGCCTTAGTACCTGTCCTTCCAGGGAACAGTCAGGCTTGATTTCATTTAGAATTGACTGATTTGATCTCCTAGCAGTCCAAGGGACTCTCAGGAGTCTTCTCCAGCACCACAGTTCAAAAGCATCTATTCTTCGGCGCTCAGCCTTCCTTATGGTCCAACTCTCGCAACCATACATTGCTACTGGGAACACCATCGCCCTGACTATACGAACTTTTGTTGGCATGGTGATATCTCTGCTTTTTATTATGCTGTCTAAGTTTGCCATAGCTTTCCTTCCAAGGAGTAAGCGTCTTTTAATTTCATGGCTGCTGTTTCCGTCTGCAGTGATCTTGGAGCCCAGAAAAGTAAAATCTGTTACTGCTTCCATTTCTGCCCCTTCTATTTGCCAGGAATTGATGGGACCCGATGCCATGATCTTAGTTTTATTAATGTTGAGTTTCAAGCCAACTTTTGCACTCTCCTCTTTCACTCTCATCAAGAGGCTCTTTAGTTCTTCTTCACTTTCTGCCATTAGGGTGGTATCGTCTGCGTATCTGAGGTTGTTGATATTTCAAATGTTTACTAAATAGTTAGTCAAACTCATACAAATGACACAATTCACTCATAAACACAGCATACAGATCTGGGAAACTTACCGGTAGATAGAAAGGTATAGAGACATTTGCATTAGCAGGTTCCCTTTGAAGCGTTGGGGGTAATATTCACCTGTTCCTGAAGTCCTTGGCAGCAGTGATTGAGTGAGTGAGTGAGTGAGTGAGAGAGAGAGAGAGAGAGAGAGAGAGAGAGAGAGAGAGAAGAAGAAGGAGAGGGGTAGGGATGGCTAGGGCTCCAACCAGCATAGCACAAGCTAGGAGGAGGCCTGAGGCACAAAGAAGCTAGGCCAAAGTGAGGGGTTGGTGCACGAGGGCACGCAAAGAGTCAGAGTTCAGGAGGTAAGGGTCAAGAGAGAAATTGGGTGGCTGCCTGCCCTCTTAAACCTGCACACAGGGGAGGAGTTTTTTTGGCTCGTACGCTGCAAAAAGAAATACCTTGATTGGGCTGGGGGTAAATCTGTGGGAGGGGGCATGAGAGGGTGGGGAGGAGGGAGAGGACAGATGACTTCATTGTTGCTCATGTGGATTGGCCCTCCTTGGGAGCCAGACGGTTGCTGTTAGCATATAGTTTGCAAGAATGTGCGTACGTGGTGTGAGCCTCTTGGGGGGGGGGGGGTGAGGAGATCTGGCTTGATGGTCCGGTACTTAAAAGAGACAAAAGCAAAGGCTGGGTGGAGTCATTCCAGGTGGCCCTCTGTATTGTTTCTTCTAGGAACATATTTAGCATCACAGTGGGGGGGGGGAAATGCAGAGTAGATTCAGTGAGAACTTCTTGGACACATGGCGACAATGGAGGCTGCTGCTCAGGTATTCTTTCCCTCTGGTCCCTTGGGGAAATCCTTACAGCATGGCTCCTGGTGCAGGAATACAAACGTGGCATGGACATCACGTCCTTCCTTGTTCATGCACATGTTTCAGTTTTGCTCTCAAGTTCAAAGTCTTTTTGGCACATTCTCATTTTAAAAGCCATTTCCTAACACCATGCCCCCCATCAACAGCTTCCACCATAGACCTCAATAAAGGCTATTGGGAAATACCCCTCAACCCCAGGGCCTGTGAATACACCACTTCCACTACCCCCTTGGGGCTCCTCCACTTTCTCCGTATGCCCTTCTGTCTCCATGGGGCCACTGCCACCTTCCAGCGACTCATGGACCAGGTCCTGACCCCCCACTAGGGGGGCATGGCCGCCTACTTGGACGACATTGTGGTGTTCAGTCCCTTCTGGGATCAGCACCTACAGCACCACTCCTCTGTACTGGATTCCCTCCTGCGGGCAGGGCTTACTGCCAACCCCGCCAAATGCCTAGTCAGGATCCGACACCTCCAATACCTGGGGTTCGTGGTGGGCCAAAGGGAGGTCCGGCCCGTGGTCAACAAAGTGGAGTCAGTGCTGCAGATGCCCAGACTATGTTACAAGAAAGACCTCCAGAGGTTTCTGGGAATGGCAACCTACTACCAGGCATTCATCCTGTCCTTTTCAAACATAGCCACCCCACTGACTGACTGAGGATTGAGAATAAAACGGCCAATATTATTATGCCGTTGTACAAATCGATGGTAAGGCTGCATCTGGAGTATTGCGTCCAGTTCTGGTCACCGCGTCTCAAAAAGGATATAGTGGAACTGGAAAAGGTGCAGAAGAGAGCGACCAAAATGATTAGTGGTCTGGGGCATCTCCTTTATGAAGAAAGGCTACAGCGTTTGCGGCTCTTCAGTCTAGAAAACAGGTGGCTGAGGAGGGACATGATTGAGATGTATACAATTATGCATGGGATGGAGAGAGTGGATAGAGCGAAGTTCTTTTCCCTCTCACACAACACTAGAACTAGGGGACATCCACTCAAATTGAGTGGAGGGAGTATTAAAACAGACAAAAAAAATTATTTCTTTACCCAGCATGTAATTCATCTGTGGAACTCCTTGCCACAGGATGTTGTGATGGCACCTGGCCTGGATGCCTTTAAAAGGGCATTGGACGGATTTATGGAGGAAAAGTCCATCACAGCTTACAAGCCATGATGGGGAAAAGCAACCTCCTGGTTGTAGGAGTAGGTTTTCTCTGTGCCAGGTGCAAGGGAGTGGCGACAGGATACAGGTATTGTGAGAGGGCAGATTATAAGAAATGTATATATTAAAAATGCTTTTCTTTTGGCTTCTGTATCCAGCTTTGTTTGCTTGCATATAACAATATATCCAGCTTTTTGGTGTGAATGTAGCTAGCAGAGAGGGAGTTGTAAAAAGGGGCCCTTTGTGTAAGAAGATAAGGCCATAAACCTTACAGCCAGCAACCCAAGGCCATGAAGAGGCCCAGAGAGGTGCTAGCAAGATAACAGAAACTCCTTCAGACTGTCAGTGTCTGTTATTAAGGGGAAAAGGGGGGTTGAAGGGGAGATGGATTTAGAGAAATAAGTTAGAAATGAGTTGTTTTACGCATGTATGCTGGGCTTACTGAAATATGAGTAGTTTGAGGGGTTGAATGTTTACGCCCAATTTGTAACCAGAGATTGTAACTGAACCACTACAAAAGCGCTGGACTACAGGCTATAGGTACTCCACCTCGTATTTTGGCTGCCAAGCACAGGTGTGTCTCTTGCGCAAGATAAACAAACATTTTGAATCTCCTCCGGCTATCTTGTCTGTTCTTGGTAATAGCATCCAGTTTACAGTATTGTAACCTGGAGGCTTAGCAACTTAGTAGCTGTAAACCCTTATTTATCCATCAATGAACACAAATCAACCAGGAGGAGGATTACAGTTTACTTGATAGAAATTTGCAGATCTGCAGTCTCACACACAAGTGCCTTACAGCAAAAAGAAAATACAAGGTGTGAGCCTCGAATGTGCGTTGAGGACTGAACTTTATAGGTTTGGTTACAAACAGGGCGTTAACATTTAGCCCATATGTCATTATACAATTGCAATATGCATTTTAACACAAACCCTCTCACTCTCTGCCTCCTCCCATCCCTCGTGATGTTAAAGAATGCAGACACTTCTTTGAACCAAAAACAAAGGGAGGCAGGTATCATTTTCTCTGCATCTGTTATATTGCATCTTCAAGGTTGCCTGTCTAGTGCCTGCCGAAAATAAGAAGAGTTACATCTAACCTATGAACTATGCCTGCTAGTGGGCCTCTCTTATCTTTTTGAGTGAGGCCAGCATTCTATTATGCTTGTTCGTTACTGGTTGATACATCTCCTGTTGTGGGGGCTGACTGATTTAACCAAGGTTTACTAAAGTTGATACAAAGAGAAAGCTAAGAATGTTTGTTAAGCTTAATGCAAAATACTAAAACTGGTTAATATATTTTCTAATACACGCATATGTTTGTATATCCCTATATGTAACTTTTTGTATTAATCTTAGTGAAATCCTAAATAGCAAAAGGCAGAAAAGAATTAGGAAAGAGGCCCAGGAAGATAAGCAGATAGGTAAGGTCATAAATTAAGCCTCTTTGAAGCTAGCACTAAAGTCATAAAGCAATAAATTGAGGCCAGCACGCCTTCGTTATCTCTAGACAAAAAACAGAGAGCCTTGGCAGTAAATTTTCAGGGAGTGAGAAGCGAGGGAAAGAAGCAAGATTTTTAAAAGGAAAATATACTTGCTCCTATCTCCCTGGGTCTAATTATTGGTTTATTGTTAATACCTGCCAGTTTACATAAACCCAGTTCATACAGGGGTTGCTACAAAAAACTAAAAGCATCCATTACTTATGCAGAGCTGATATACAAAAAGCAAGAAAGCAGGTTAATGTTTCTTAATAGTACCTGTGTATATTGGTACATATATATTTTTATATTATACCATGTCACAGTATCTTGTTGTCTTGTGTGCCCCCTGAGGCATCTGGTGGGACTACTGTGTGATACAGGAAGCTGGACTAGATAGGCCTTTGGCCTGATCCAGCAGGGCTCTTCTTATGTTCTTATGACTTGACCCGGGGACACCCCAAACAACCCCTTCTCTGGTTCCCTGGAAGCAAGGAGGCCTTCGTTCGATTGAAACAGGCACTGTCATCATCACCCATCAAATTTAAGACTTTGCTTTAAAAAAGTGATGCTAATCTGTGCATAGCATTGTTGCTCCAAGCCCCGTTGCACTACTCCTCTTCTTTCTGGAGCAGAGGGAGAGCACACCCTATAAAAAAAGCGAAGAGAAATTTCTTCTCTGCTACCATTGCGTCTGCAGGCAATCGTCCAGCGGAGCGACCTCCGGGGGAAGGGGGCGACCTCCGGGGGGGAAGGGGGCGACCCGGCGGGACCCTGCACCGGGCACCCACCCACCCCCCAGCGCGAACCCGGCCAGCTTACCTCCAGCGTGTGTGCTTTCAGTGAGTTCCGTTCTCACTCGTGCAGTTCAGGCGCAGCGGAAGCGGAAGGGAGTGTGTGCGCTCTCTTTCAATTCCCCGCCTGCCACATCCATCAATTCCCCGCCTGCCTCCATCCTTGCCCGTGCAGCCAGCGGAAGTAAGTTGAAGTGTCTCTGTGTGTGCCAGTGCCGTGCCGTGCCCCCTCCTTGCCGTGCCGGTGCCCCCTCCTTCAATTCCGCGCCGACTCGAGTCTGACTCGAGTCTCTCGAGTCCGACTCGAGTCCGGCGCCGGCACTGCGGCTTTGCCGCGGCGCCTCCGCAACGGGTGGCGCCTGGTTCCATTGAACCACGCGAACCACCCTAGTTACGCTACTTATTATTATTATTATTAGGAAGAGGATATACAGTCAGTCCTTTTTTCCACGGATTAGCCAGCTGCGGATTTACCTCAACACAGATGGGCTACCCCAGGGAATAAAGGGCTGACTGGGGGCTGGGTGTGGCATCACAATACCTTAATTTAACAATGCGCCGGCCCACCGCCCACTCCTGGACTCCTGCATGCTTCCAAGTACTTCAAACTGCTGTAACCTGTAAAGAGTTTTTAAAAATCCGATTCATGGAGAGAGTGGATAGAGAGAAGTTCTTTTCCCTCTCACACAACACTAGAACTAGGGGACATCCACTCAAATTGAGTGGAGGAAGTATTAAAACAGACAAAAGAAAATATTTCTTTACCCAGCGTGTAATTCATCTGTGGAACTCCTTGCCACAAGATGTGGTGATGGCACCTGACCTGGATGCCTTTAAAAGGGGATTGGACAGATTTATGGAGGAAACGTCCATCACAGCTTACAAGCCATGATGGGGAAAAGCAACCTCCTGGTTGTAGGAGTAGCAGAGGTGTCGCTCCGGTAGGGGCGGGGCCGTAAGTTTCGCTTGTCCTAGTCCCATTTACCGAGTGAGCAGGAGGAGGCCCCACCCCCTCACCGTCGGAGCCATTATCCTGCGGAGAAAGCAGCAGGCAGGGTCTCTTGCCTGCTGCTTTCTCCGCAGGAGAATGGCTCCAACAGTGAGGGGGCGGGGCCGCCTCCTGCTCGCTCGGTAAACAGGACTAGGACGAGCGAAACATATGGCCCCGCTCCTACCAGAGCGACGCCTTTGAGGAGTAGGTTTTCTCTGTGCCAGGTGCAAGGGAGTGGCGATTGGACACAGGTATCTTGTTTGTCTTGTGTGCTCCCTGAGGCATCTGGTGGGGCCACTGTGTGATACAGGAAACTGCACTAGATGGGCCTTTGGCCTGATCCAGCAGGGCTCTTCTTATGTTCTTACGTTAGGCAAAGAGTGCCACAAGACTCTTTGTTGTTTTTGCTGCAAGGCTATCCTATTGGAAGTTAGATTATCTTAAGCATCTAACCCACAGACAGCTACATTACCTAACGTTAGACTAGAGCAGTGCTTCTCAATTTTTTTCTCTCATGCCCCCCCTATGAAGAAGAAAAAATTTCGCGCCCCCCGAATATAACTAATGCAATGTAACTAATGTAAAGGGGGGCTCGTTGCAATAGTTAGTGTGTATGCTTTACGCCACTTATCTTGATTGTAGGAGCCTCCAGCGACGATCTAGTTCACCGACGATCTCTTCCGGGGAGCAGATCGTTCCTCTGCTCCCCGGAGCGAACTCTGTAACGCGCCTAGGAGCTCTTTGTAGAGTTCACGCATGCGCAAGACGACGATGTTGCCAATCGTCGTCTTGCGCATGCGTGATTCACAGCGTGAACTCTGCAGAGCGCTCCTAGGCACGTTACAGAGTTCGCGCCGGGGAGCAGAGGAACGATCTGCTCCCCGGAAGAGATCGTCGGTGAACTAGATCGTCGCTGGAGGCTCCTACAATCAAGATAAGTGGCGCAAAGCATACACACTAACTATTGCAACGAGCCCCCCTTTACGGAGCCTCGCGCCCCCCCTGGGGGGCGCGCCCCACTATTTGAGAACCGCTGGACTAGAGGATGTAACACATTCAATAATGCACAGCAACCGGGTGTGTCAGAAAACAGGACTTTATTACAAGCACATGTGCTGGCCACTCTCCTTGGACTTAGTGTCCCAAAAGCAAAAACGAGGGAAAAGCATTTCTCTCACTGTTCATTTATAGAGATAGCAAAGCCGTTTACAGGAAAGCAAGAGAAGCATATGTTACTTTCTTACTGGCTACTTTCCATTGCATTCCATTGTGTACTACAGTAGGTCTCTAGTCTGTGTTTACACCTAGTCTGTGTTACAGATAACACCTTATCTGTGTTTAGATATTCTTTCTTGCAGAAACTGTGCTCCCTTTGTTCTACTGTTTGCTAATATTCTGCCAACAGTCAAATATCTACCTTAGGTTTTCGGCTTCCCTTTTCTGTGTTTTAGCTTAGCACAAGCTTCTAGCAGAAACTGGGAGCTGAGATGCATGCAGCTAATATTCACTCTAAGTTTTACTGCTTACATTCATTCAAGTGTAAGGCTCCAAGATCACTGCAGACGGAGACAGCAGACATGAAATTAAAAGACGCTCAGAAAACCAAAGAAAGAGTTTTTTGGGATACAGCCCTTACAAAGAGAACAAGTTACTAGCATTTGCCATTAGCTAATAAACCTCTTGATGAGGGTGAAAGAGGAGAGTGTAAACGTTGGCTTGAAACTCAACATTAATAAAACTAAGATCATGGCATCTGGTCCCATCAATTCCTGGCAAATAGAAGGGGCAGAAATGGAAGCAGTAACAGATTTTACTTTTGTGGGCTCCAAGATCACTGCAGACGGAGACAGCAGCCATGAAATTAAAAGACGCTTACTCCTTGGAGGGAAAGATATGGCAAACTTAAACAGCATAATAAAAAGCAGAGCCATGCCAACAAAAGTTCGTATAGTCAGGGTGATGGTGTTCCCAGTAGCAATGTATGGTTGCGAGAGTTGGACATAAGGAAGGCTGAGCGCCGAAGAATAGATGCTTTCGAACTGTGGTGCTGGAGAAGACTCCTAAGAGTCCCTTGGACTGCTAGGAGATCAAATCAGTCAATCCTAAATGAAATCAACCCTGACTGTTCCCTGGAAGGACAGGTACTGAGGCTGAAGCTCAAATATTTTGGCCACCTAATGTAAAGAGAGGACTCTCTGGAGAAGACTCTGATGCTGGGAAAGATTGAAGGCAAAAGGAGAAGGGGAAGGCAAAGGATGAGATGGTTAGACAGCATCACTGATTCAACGAACATGAAAATGAGCGAACTCAGGAGGATAGTGGAGGACAGGAAGGCCTGGCGGGATATGGTTCATGGGATCATGAAGGGTCGGACACGACTTAATGACTGAACAACAACAACAACAACAAACTTCCATGTGCTTTTGGCTGAATATGAATGGCTAGGTTGTGTCTCAGACTTTTTGTAGTGCTTGGATAAGGAATCAAATATCCACCTGTAATTGCCAGATGGGCTTGTAAAAAATAGCTAAAGAACTTAGCTATAAGGATGTTACTTTTGCAATTCTAAAATAGAAATTTTATTATTGTTAAGCTGAAGTTAGAGAATCTTGTTATCACAGGCAAGCATAATAAAAGCCGAATAGAATGGAGAGGCAGCTTGCAGTTTGCAATAGGATGCAGTCATGGCCCTGTTGAAAACAGGATGCTAAGGCAGGTGCTTTTGGTGTAATTTTAAGCAGAACCAGTCCTGTGGTTTAGGTAAAGGAAATATAGGGGCTTTTGGGGGAGGGCGACACCATATAAGGATATAAGAAAAATATGTGTAAGGGGATGTTTAAAGTATGGTAGTGGGAGATTTAAACAGGGGCGGAGATTCACATGATATGGTATTGCACTTCTGATTGGTGGCAAATCCTGTATTATCCAGCCAATGGGAACCCAGGGAGGGACCTTTCCGGACAGGACAGGGGATAAATGATTGTGCTTTTTGATATGAAGGTGTGTCTACTTGGGTAGTCACCCATTCTTATAAGAATGCTTAATAAAACCATGCTGCTTCACTGTTGAATCTGACCTGAATCTTTTGGTAAGCAAAGTGCGTTTTGCACTAGATCCCCTGAACCAAACTTTGGTTCTTGCAATGCCTCATGGGCAGAATGGTCTGCATGAACAGGAAAGCCCAGCACTCTCTGTATTTCAGAAGCCAAGGGATCTGCGTATCCTTGTGAAAGAAGGTCCAACCAATGCCCTCGGAGCACTGCCACTCTCATGGACCTTTGAAGCTGTGAGTCCTTCTGTCAAAGACAGCCAAATGTCAGTTTTAAGGAGATTTGCACTAGCTCAACCTTTTTACAACTGGTTAATTGGGCCTGGAATATTGTCCAGGCCTGGTCCAAACCCTTTCCCCCTTGAGGCGGTACATGAAGTATGCTGCAATGTAACACTCCCTGTGGTTTTCCCTCCTTCTGGTGTGCAAAGCATGCTGAAAGCAGCCTCCTCTTCCTCCTTCAGGGAGCCCAACTGAAATAGCTCGCTTGCCTGGGCTCCCTGCTTTGGCCAATATTTCGCTCCTTGTCTCAGCTGGAGAGGGAGCCCATCCTCCAAACCAGCGAACAAGTTGGTGTTCAAACCAGATGACGGACGGCTGGCTGGCTGGCTGAGACAACAGGGTGTGCAGGGGACCAGTCTGCCCCTCCCCTACCACCTGAGACACCTGCTTCAGCCCACCTCATGAGCATGCCAACTTTGAGATTGTGATCTGCAGGCAACTGTGAACCCAGAACCTTCCTTTGTACAAATGAACAATGGTTTGCTGGCATATACCAAGTCACAATCATGTCATAAAAGCCTTCACTCCATTGACATGCCTGTTGTACCTATCACACCAAACACAAAAATTATTCTCATCTGGAGGTGGAGAGAAGCCCGTTCCGTTTTAACTAGTGCCACGTTATAGTGCAACGGAGATAATAGCACTAATAGGATGATTGTTCCTCATCTGCAGTGCATAAGCATCCTCATAGAAAAGTATGAAGAGTAATTTCCTTTTATTTTGTTAAATGCTCTCCTGTTATACAGTTAAGTAGGCTAATTCAATTGATGTTCTGTTCCTGACATTATCTGTGCCTGGGAAATGCTTTTGAGTGCTCCTGAAACAAATGAGGGACTAGGCATCTCTCCTGTTGGTTGCCAATGTTCTGTGATGTGAATGTCCCCCCTTTTAATATCCACCATCAATCTGCGGTTGAGTTGCCCTTTTACCAATTATTGTTGAGCAGCACTCAAAGCAAATGCTGCATTTGTTTTAAGGCAGGAGCTCCTAGAGACAAATGGGTTTCTGTTTCTCTCACAAGGTGTCTTAAAAGCTGATATGGCCATGACGTTTCTAGATGATCTATGTAAAGTGAGCTTTCCACTTCATTTTAACCGGTGTACTGGTTCATATAGGAGCATGTGAACAAGCCTTACAGCGCAATCCTATCTGTATCTACTTAAAGCAAGTCTCGTTGTGTTCAGTGGGACTTATCCTAGGAAAGTGTGCATAGGATTGCAGCCTTAGCGGGACATACTGCCGGCCCATCTATGAAGCCACCTGATGTGGGTTGCTTCAGTGGCGGATTGCAAGGATTCTGAGGGGGCGGGGCGGCAGATTCGGGGTGCCTTTCACTCCAAGCCTGCCTGCCACCACTGCTTCCCTCCAACCTGCTGCCAATGCAAGCCACGATGATCTGCTTCAAACTCTCTTGAACAAGAAGCTGATCAAGGATATAGTTGAATTGGAAAAGGTGCAGAAAAGAACAACCAAAATGATTCGTGGGCTGGAGCACCTCCCTTATGAGGAAAGGCTACAGCATTTGGGGCTTTTCAGTCTAGAAAAAAGGCGCCTGAGGGGGCACATGATTGAGATGTATAAAATTATGCATGGGATGGAGAGAGTGGATAGAGGGAAATCCTTCTCCCTCTCGCACAACACCAGAACCAGGGGACATGCACTAAAATTGAGTGGAGGGAGAGTTAGAACGGACAAAAGAAAATATTTCTTCACCCAGCGTGTAATTCATCTGTGGAACTCCTTGCCACAGGATGTGGTGATGGCACCTGGCCTAGATGCCTTTAAAAGGGGTTTGGATAGATTCATGGAGGAAAAGACCATCACAGGTTACAAGCCATAAGCAACCTCCTGGCTTTAGAAGTAGGTTTTCTCTGTGCCAGGTGCAGGGGAGTGACAACAGGAAACAGGTTATCTGTGCCAGGTGCAAGGGAGTGACAACAGGAAACAGGTTATCTTGTTGGCTGTGTGCTCTGAGGCATCTGGTGGGGCCACTGTGAGACACAGGAAGCTGGACTAGATGGGCCTTTGGCCTTATCCAGCAGGGCTCTTCTTATGTTCTGTCTTTACTGTGCTCCTCATGCGCAGCCGTGAAACATGGAAGTGCAGTCATTCTGGTTTCATTTACAGGGACAGTTCACGCTGTTTGAGGAGCACAGTAAGGGGTGTGCGTGCTCAGTGGAAGAGCATTTATGTTTTTCATGCCGAATCCCAGCTTCCTGGAAACTGTGGCCCTGGCTGGTTCAGAGGCGATCAAACTCCAGGCTAGTCCTAGATCTTATTGGGAGGGTCTTCCCATTACTGCTTGAGAATGAGAGTCTACTGCAAAAATAGTGACTAAAAACATGAAGATTCAAGATCAACTGAAATTGATGAACAAAACAGGATTTAAGGTGGAAAAAAAAGTTAAATATCTGGGAATTGTATTGACGAGTATGAATTGTACACTATTTCAAAATAATTATGTTAAAGTATGGAATGAAATTAAGAAAGATTTGTTAAGATGGGAAAGATTGAAATTGTCGTTACTAGGAAGGATATCGGTGATTAAGGTGAATGTATTGCCAAAAATGATGTTCTTATTTCAAACGATACCAGTGATTATATCTGATGCACCATTTAAAGAATGGCAGAAAGACATTTCTAAATTTATCTGGCAAAGGAAAAAACCAAAAGTGAAATATAAGATCCTTCAAGATGCAAAAGAGAGATTAGAACTACTGGATTTGAAAGTATATTATGCAGCATGTTGTTTTGTATGGTTGAAAGAGTGGATGTATTTACAAAATAGAAGATTATTGGAGTTAGAAGGCTCTGACTTGAGATTTGGTTGGCATGGGTATTTATGGTATGACAAAGTGAAAGCAAATTTAGAATTTAAAAATCACTGATTTAATGAATCAAATGCATTATGGAGAATTTGGAACTGATATAAAATTAGGTTTTATGAGAAAATACCATTATGGGTTGCACCATATGAAGCACACTTTGGTGGAAGTAGCATGCCAAAAAAGAAAGGACTACTATACAGAATGAAATGAAAATGAGCGAACTCAGGAAGATAGTGGAGGACAGGAAGGCCTGGCGGGATATGGTTCATGGGATCACGAAGGGTCGGACACGACTTAACGACTGAACAACAACAACTATACAGAAATGTATTAAATTTTTCACAAGGAGACTGTACAATGAAGTCAAGAGAAAAATTAATGGAAGAAGACTTTAATTGCCAATGGTTTGTATACGCTCAAATTTTGGAAGTGCTTTGGAGAGATTTAAAGTGGACAAGAAGGCATATGGATTTGTAGAAGAAGAATCAGTACTGGAGGTACAATTAAAATCTGAAGACCAGGTAATCTCAAAAATGTATAAATTGCTTTTAAAGTTCGAGACAGAAGAAGAACAGGTTAAAGAATATATAATTCAATGGGCGAAAAATGTAGGTCATGTTATTTTAATGGAGCAATGGGAACAATTATGGTTAAAACAGTTGAAATTTACGTTAAATGTTAATATTAAGGAAAATATTTATAAAATGATGTATAGATGGTGCATAACCCCAAGCAAATTATCAAGAATGTATGAGAGGGTGACGAATAGCTGTTGGAAATGTAAAAAGCAAGAAGGAACTTTTTATCATATGTGGTGGACATGCCCCAAGCAAAGAAGTATTGGACTCAGATTCATAAACAGATAGAGTTGATTTTAAAGATTAAGGTTCAAATGAAACCAGAAACCTTTTTGTTGGGTATGTGGGATGATCATGTAGGTGAAAAATTTCAAACTTTGTTTTTATATATGATAACTGCGGCAAGAATTTTATATGCACAATATTGGAAGAATTCGGAGATACCTTCGCTGGAAGATTGGTGGCTGAAAGTTTTGGACTATGCTGAAATGGATAAACTTACAATTTTAATTAAGGAAAAGTCAGTTAACCTTTTCGTGAATAACTGGAAACCATTTATCGATTTTTTTAAGAGAGAGAGAGAAGAATGATGTGATGATATGCGGATTTAATGAATAGAATGTGGGTGTTATTTTGGCTTAAAAAAGGTAAAGGTATCCCCTGACAATTAAGTCCAGTCGTGTCCGACTCTAGGGTGTGGTGCTCATCTCCATTTCAAAGCCGAAGAGCCAGCGTTGTCCAAAGACGCCTCCGTGGTCATGTGGCCGGCATGACTCTCCTTGCCGCAGCGCGTAGCATGCGGCTGGAACACGGAGCGCTGTTTACCTTCCCGCAAGCGGTACCTATTTATCTACTCGCATTAACATGCTTTGGAACTGGAATTTGGAATTTTGGCTTAGTTTATTTAATTATTTATTTAAAGAATTTGTAGCCCGCCTTTCTCCCGAAGGCACTCAAGGCGGCTTACAACATATTAAAATACATATAAACAACTTTAACAATTAAACACATTAAAATAATTAAAAACACTTGAGATTAAAAACAACCCCAATGGGTCACCAGCATTTACATATATAACCATTTGTTAAAAAGTCAGCCCACCTTGTCAGACATTAAAAGCAGTCCTGAATAAAAACGTCTTAAGGCCCCGCCGAAAAGCCTCTAAAGAGGGAGTCGTTCTTAGTTCCAAGGGGAGGGAATTCCACAATTGGGGCACCACTGCCGAGAAGGCCCTACTCCGCGCCGCCATCCCCCTCACTTCCGCCAATGGCGGCACGGTCAACAGGGCCCCCCCTGATGACCTCAGAGTACGGGTCGGATTGTAGGGAAGGAGGCGGTCCCTCAAATACCCTGGACCCGAGCCGTTAAGGGCTTTAAAAGTCAAAACTAGCACTTTGAATTGTGCCCGGAAACGAACCGGTAGCCAGTGTAGCCGCCGAAGCAACGGTCCGACTGAGTCGAACCGACAAGCCCCGGCAACCACCCGGGCCGCCGCATTCTGCACTAGTTGCAGTTTCCGAACAGTCTTCAAAGGCAGCCCCACGTAGAGCGCATTACAGTAATCTAGTCTAGATGTCACTAGGGCATGGGTCACTGTGGCCAGGTCTGCACGATCCAAGTACGGTCGCAGCTGGCGCACCAGCCGAAGCTGGGCAAAAGGCCCCCTGGCCACAGCCGCTACCTGGGAATCCAGGAGCAGCTGCGCATCCAGGAGAACCCCCAAGCTGCGGACCTGCTCCTTCAGAGGGAGTACAACCCCATTCAGAGCAGGACGATGATCCAGTACCTGAGTCGTAGACTTCTGGACCAGAAGAACCTCTGTCTTATCAGGATTTAATTTCAGCTTGTTCGCCCCCATCCAGCTCCCAACTGCCTCCAGACAACGATTCAGGACATCGACCGCCCCCTTGGAGTCAGGTGGAAAGGAGAGAAAGAGCTGGGTGTCATCCGCATACTGATGACACCCTACCCCAAACCCCCGGATGACCTCTCCCAGCGGCTTCATATAGATGTTAAACAGCATGGGGGATAGAATTGACCCTTGTGGCACCCCACACCTCAAGGGCAAGGGTGCCGAACAAGCATCCCCCAGCACCACCTTCTGGGATCTATCAGCCAGGAAGGAGCGGAACCACCTCAGAACGGTGCCTCCAAGCCCCAACCCAGCCAAACGACCCAGGAGGACACCATGGTCAATGGTGTCAAAAGCCGCCGAGAGGTCCAGCAGGACCAACAGGGACGCACTCCCCCTGTCCAGTCCCCGGCGCAGGTCATCCACCAAAGCGACCAAGGCCGTCTCTGTCCCGAACCCCTGCCTGAAGCCAGACTGGAATGGATCCAGATAATCAGCTTCCTCCAAGACTCTCTGGAGCTGAGACGCCACTACCCGCTCGATCACCTTGCCCAGAAACGGGATCTTAGTTGGATATTATATGTAGAAAATAGTGAATAGTATGCTAGTAGGATATATTGCTTTGTGCTTGCTATAACTTTATGAAATATGTATTGTTTTTTATGTTCTAATATATCAATAAAATATAAATACATATTAAAAAAAGAGAGAGAGTCTACTGGTACAGGCGACCGTACAGACCACAGAAAAACGCTACTTGGTTACAAAAGCATGGAAGTGATTTCTTAGCTTGCCAAATTATTACATTGCTGATTAAATCCTACCCAATTAAATCCTACCCGATCAGTCATACGTACACAGACATACAAGTAGGGTGGGCAGCCCTAATGTGGCGCAATCTTTTGGGGCTAGAGTTCTGAAGGCGGTCTCTTTCTTCGCTGAAGGTGAGGAAAAAGCAGCATTAGGTCCCCTGAATTCTTTTTGCTCTCATTAAGTCTCATTAAGGATAAAATCTTAAAACACATAGAAGAACAAGCTTTGCTGAGGGAGAGTCAGCATGGCTTCTGCAAGGGGAAGTCTTGCCTCACAAACCTTTTAGAATTTTTTGAAAAGGTCAACAGGCATGTGGATGCGAGCGAACCCGTGGATATTATATACAGTATCTGGATTTTCAGAAGGCGTTTGACACGGTCCCTCATGAAAGGCTCCTGAGAAAACTCCACAGTCAGGGAATAAGAGGGCAGGTCCATAGAGAGGCCAGCAAGGAGGCTGCAACCTTGCAGAGACTCTCTAGCACGTTGTCGCCATGGTGGAGGACTCAAGTTCTGGCCTTCCATAGCCTTGCACCCTCGGTAAAGAATGAAGCTTTAATCGGTCAAAGTAAGTGCTGGGCAGAGACGTCACTAGGGCGCCCGCTGCCCCAGGGCCGGGCGCACGCGTCACCCTAGTGACCCCTCCCCCCGGACACACCCCCTTTAGTAATCTTTAGTAAGCACGATTTGGGGGGGGAGCCCGACGTTCGCGCAGTGGGCCTTCCTCAGAAGGCCCCAGGCAGTCGGCCAGGGAAGATGTCCCCGAGCCGGCTCTCCTGGCCTGGCAAGGCAGGCGGGAGGCCCCCAGGCGATGTGCATGTGTGTGCGCGTCATCTTTCTGCGCGCGTGTGCGCGTGTCACCTGGGGGGCCCCTGCCCGCCTCGCCACGCAACAGCGATGCCTCTGGTGCCGGGGGTGTGTGCGTGCCCGCACCACAGGTTGGGAAAATAAGACCTCCCTGAAAATAAGACCTACTGCATTTTTGGAGCCAAAATTAATATAAGACACTGTCTTATTTTCGGGGAGACACGATATCAGTTCTGACAGTTGCTATATTCATCCATGGTCAGCTCTCTTCCAGAGTAGACATAACATGGGCAGCCACATTTATTCCTCATGTGTCTGTTTTATTCATATATAAACTAGGCTCTAATTTTTCCCTGCAAAGTGCATGTGAGTTAGCCCGCACCCTCATCTTCCCACATTCTGTCAGTGCAAGTATTTTCCCCCCAGCCTGGCACTGATATCAGCTGTGAGATAGGCTAGAGGAAAAAATATTTCAGGCAGCAACAGAGAGGAACAAATTGCAGAAAAAGGGAAATCATGGTAGTTTCTTTCTCTCTGCTGCAAGAAGGTGCCCGATGCTGCCAGAGTCAGGGGGGCACTAACAGCTGTTCACTATGTATTTTCTAAAGCAATTTTTCTCAACCTGTGCCATAATGAATGTAGCAAACTCCATGGAATTAGGAGAGAAGATCTGGAATGGCAGGTGTTAGCAGAGCTGTGGGAATCAATCACTCCCTCACACACAACAAAGCTGAGTTTTGTTAAAGAATTTTACTGCAACAAGGAAAGAACTGCAGCCCTTGTTATTCAGCCAGAACAACAAAACAGGAAAAATAAGCTAAACAAAGGTCTAGTAAAAGTAGGAGAGAGCAGCTCACAAGCCTTTAAACCAAGTGACAAGATAGGTTAGAGCTCCCCCTACAGCTCACATTTGTCTCCCGTTTACACTTTTCTAACTATATGCTGGTGGCTGGCTCACATGCTGTCAGTCTTCCAACAGCAGGAAGGATCAGTTTGAAGAAGACAATCTATATTTGTTCCAGGCTGCTGGCAGGTGGTGTGCATACGAAATGTCTTTGTTCTGATATCTATTATGTCTTTCCATTGTTGGCCAGCACCCAATGAAGTCACTCAAAATCAGGAAAACAAAATTAGATCCTCTTAGGTGTGACACAACAAACGATGCAGCAAATTGGTTCACATGCATTCTCTGCAAGAACTTTTAATTAACGTTATTTATTGGCTGCTATAGCTTTACTTAAAACAAAAATCTAAAATGCTATTTTTATGTCAGACTATACCGGTGTTGAGATCTGATGTTAAACAATGGCAGAATGATATTTCTGAGTTTATTTGGCAAGGCAAAAAAAACAAACAAACCCACAAGAGTTAAATATAAGAATTTGCAAGATTCTAAGGAGAGAGGAGGGTTGGGCCTGCCGGATTTGAAACTTTATTTTGCAGCATGCTGTTTGGTGTGGTTAAAAGAATGGTGGTGGTTAAGAAAAAGGAGATTATTGGAATTAGAAGGACATGATCTAAGGTTTGGTTGGCATGATTACTTATTGTTAAAAACACACTTTGCTTACTAAAAGATTTAGGTCAGACTCAGCAGTGAAACAGCATGGTTTTATTAAGCATTCTTATAAGAATGTCTACCCAAGAAAACACACACTCATGTCACAAAGCACACTCTTTTTTATCCCCTGTCCTGTCCAAAAAGGTCCCTCCCTTGGCTCCCATTGGCTGGATGATACAGGATTTGCCACCAATCAGAAGTGCAATACCATATCATGTGAATCTCCACCCCTGTTTACATCTCCCACTACCCTACTTTAAACAACCACTTACCCATATTTTTATATCCTTATATGGACTTTTTGGGGAGGGGCTACATCAAATATTTCCTTTACCTGAACCACTGAACAGGCTCTTTCTAGTATTTGCTAAATTTACACAAAAAGCACCTGCCTTAGCATCCTGTTTTCAACTGGGTTATGACCACATCCTCTTGAAAGTAACTGCCTTCTAGTTGTCTTTTGCTAACTCTAAACTTTCTTACAGTTTTGCATGCACTAGCTATTACTAAAATAATGAAAACAGCAAACAAAGGTCAATCATCATCATCATCATCATCATCATCATCATCCTCTCTTGCTATTGAAGCCTTTGCTTTCAGACCAGTCTAACAGCCCAATCCTACTTAAACATCAGGCCGTCCATCTGATCCAGTGCTCCGCGGCGGGCTGCCTGCAGCATGCAGCCTGCAGCATGCAGCCCGCAGCGGAAAGTCTACTCGAGGAAGGGAACCATCGCCCCCTTCCCCGAGTGTAACGGCGGCTGGGGCCGGTAGGCCTCCTTGGATTTCTGCCAGCTATTTTGCTGGCGGAAGTCGGAGGAGGACGTGTAACGGTCCAGCCACCCTCTGGAGCCCGGCAGAGACCGGGATATGGTGGGCACCATGTCCCCTCCCCCTCCCGGAGTGGCTGGGCCTATGGCAACCCTCCCACTACCGCCCAAAACGCCAGCTGCCCAACCGACCACCCACCGGATTCAACCTTACCTGGGTCCTCCGGCTGGTTGAGTCCGTCAGCCTGCCCTGCTGTAAAGTAGTCCGCTACTTTACCGGGCTATTCCAGGCGCCGGATCACTAAGTCCGCTGCCCGCAAGGTAAGTTAAGAACATAAGAACATAAGAAGAGCCTTGCTGGATCAGGCCAAAAGCCCATCTAGTCCAGCTTCCTGTATCACACAGTGGCCCCACCAGATGCCTCAGGGATTGCGATGGATTGCGTTCTAAAGGAAGTAAAGTTTAATCTGGATATCAAACATGTTATTCAGCATGTTGGACATCTACTCACATACATGCACACCTGTTCACAAACATGTTCTAATAAAAGTTAATAGCATTCCAGCATTTCCTACTTTTGATTTTTAAGCTTTTATGTTTAAAACCTTTTAACTGCGCAATCCTACTTACCTTGCAGGCGGCGGACCTAGCGTTTGAATTTGGGCCTGGTTTATGATCTACAGAAGGGAGGGATGTTTAAAGCATATGCTAAAAGTTAAATATTGTACAGTAAAAGAAGAGAGGGGGAGGGAGGATTGTACATTTGCAAAAGGAAGGGTTTACTTCCTTCCTGATCATTAAATAAGCCACATTATAAACTCATGGTGCTTTGTATCTGAATGCAAAGACTTTCTACTTTTTCCTAGAGTTGCTGGGCTCTGAGGTAGGGGAACCATAAAACCATCAGGCTTCAGATAAGAAGGTACTTGCAATTTCCTTCTAAACTGTGGCTGTTGTTCCTGGAAGGGACAAAGAGGCCCTTTGAAGGGCGGGGAACCGAGTTAAATTTCCCGGCCTCAACAGCCTTTTGTGTTGCAAATAGTGAAGGCCCCAATGTCTCCTCACACAAGAGAAGGTGCTTCAAACCTCTCCATCATTTTTGGTTGCCTTTTCAAGTTGTACAATGTCCTTTTGGGACGATATAATCAAACCGCATTTTTGCATCACAAGAAACAACAATATTCCTTAGGCTTGTAAAGTTGACCTTTCAGGGAAAAAAAAAAGCTCAGTACTTTTTCTAAAAGAGTTTGACTTGTAAATGTCCATCATTCAAGGGTAATCTTTCCCTACTTTATTCTACTTCATCACATATAAGACTGAAAATAACAGAGGAGAGCTGTAGGAATGTGTTAAATGTTTTATTTGCAAATTGATGTTTTGTATCAATCCGTTCAAGGAATGGCTACCTTGTTCAACTGGGCCACCTCTGAAACAAATTGGGAGCTGGTGGTAATACGACTGTCACCCAGCAGAGGGAGATCGAAGACTTTGAGTAGGGCATGTTTCTGGCAAATGGAGATATTTACACTGACAAGCTTTTTTAGAGGCTGGATAGTTTTGACTGCAGTTTTCAAATAACAGGCCAGCAAAAAAAAAAAAAGCACAATGTGCATTATTGAATTATTGTGTCTTTGGGAATGCAGAATATTATTTTCTTGCCACATTATATAGGAGCAATAACTATGGAAGCAAAGGGAGAACAGCCTGGCGTGCTCAAGCGGAGCAGCAGCACACTATGAATGCCTTTCTCCCAGCCATCGTGTTTCTGGAAAACCCTGTGTCGCAGTTGGACTAGCAGTGGGTGGACATAGAAGTGCTACGACGAGTCCGGGATCCACCAGGCATGATTTCCACAGCTTCTTCCACCCAAAGTCCGCATTGCAGCTTGAGCCTTGACAGTTCTGGGTTGCTGCAGGACTCTTGTGTCTGGCCAATGACTTGCTGCCAGTAGCCAAGCCAGCGGAGTTTCCTCTGCAGTGGAGTCTGCAGCCTGGAACAAAGCCGCTATCCCCGGGTCTGGTTGGCACGGTTTTCAGAGCCTGCTCCATTTTGCCCGCCTGTCACTCTCCCACAGAGACCTTTTTTTTTTACTAGCTATTTCTTTTCATGCACCCATCCTGAAGTAACCACACTGGCAAGGGCAGAGCTGATGACTGCTGTGGCAGCAGTGCGTGGCCAAGGGGGGGGGGGTAGCACTGGTGGCAGCAGAGCATCTGTTGGTTCCTCCTGCTAGGACTGTGTGCTTGCTTCTCTGCACGGCTTCTTCTAGCTCATAGGATGAACCTGTTAAACACAGATCATTATAATTATTAATTATTATTGTTATTTGTTGGAAAAGTGGGCAACTTCCGTCTGCTGGACACTGGGGGGGGGGCAGATGTATTGTGTGATTACCTAAGTGAGTCTCTTGTCTTTGACCCCTCTTTGTCTTAAGGAAGGGGCGTGGCCCCAGACCCATTTTCCTTCTCCTTCACCTTCTCACTAATCTCTTCTGCTTCTGACTACTGACCAGGGAAGACGTGGCAAGCTGCCCTCCTGCAGCCCAGCGCCATCTTCCAGCTTACCTTCACTCAGAGAGCCCTAGCTTTAGGAGGGTTCTGTCCTTCAAGTTTAGTATATCCTCTGATCCTAATCAGACGCTGTAAATATGCATGAAACCGTGAGTAAACTTCTTTTTGCAACTTCAATCAACTATGCCTAGTGTGTTATATCTAGCCAAGTAAGCTAAGCAAGTCTGCCACGTGGGTGGGGAGTAACAGAGGAGGAGAGGGGAATGGAGCGACGAATAGCTACCCCCTCCCCCTAATTCCTACATTATTGTTCATGCAGGGCAAACTAGTTGCTCCTTTAAATACAGCTTTCAATCCGTTTTGCGTCTTTTAGCTAAAAGAGTCCCTATAGGAGGCTGTCTCTCAACACAGGGGTCGCAGCTCAGAGAAGGGGGCTTGAACCCTTCCCCACCACCATTATCCTACAGAAAATTGTCTCCCAGCTGATGTATATTGCAAATAGCAGCTTCAGGGGAGCAATTTTCAGTCAGAAAATAATATACGGGAAAAGATTACCACCACCACCCCGGTGCCTCGATCTGAATTGGCTGGTGGTTGCTTTTGGTTTTAAAAAAAATGTGTTGGGGAAATTCAAAGGTGTATTGAAAGTGAAGTCTCACTTGGCCATCAGGCTAGAACTGGGGAGGGTCAAATCCCACACAGCCATGAAGCTCACTGAGTGATGTTGGGCCAGTCTCTACCTCTCAGCCTTGCCTGTCTCACAGTGTTGTTGTTTTGAAGGAGGTAACGTGAAGGATGAGCCATAGATTCTCCTGCTTGATCCTAACTATGAATGGGCAATCAAGGTCGTCTAGGAATGCAGTGTCCCACTTAAGGCCCAATCCTGTTCTGATGCTGCACCAAGAGAAGAAGCGAAGAAGAAGCGCCAGCAGGGTGAACTGAGCAGGACATGGGGGTGGATGCAGGCTGAATGAGCAGCCACTGCTGGGGCTATGATCCCCCCCCCCCCCGTGGAATGAGCAATGCAGCAACAGTCACCACAACCAAGCATGGGGAAATGCCCAAGAACACCACCCACCCACACAAACCACAGCCCCCCACAGCCCCTGCAGGAGCTACTGTGGTGCAAGCAGCAGCAAAGGGTCAGATACAGAGAAGTGCTGAGAATCTCAGCACCCAGGGTTCAAGTCCCCTTATGCCACTGTCACCCAAACACACATGTCCAAGAAATACCTTTTTGACCACAGCAGAGCAAGGATAGAAAGACAAGAGCACAGCCATAAGCAACAAGCATGCAAGTCCCTTCATGGCAAGAAGGTTGTGAGTCCCATGCAGGTATTCACAAGCCTGAAGCAGCCCTTCTGCCTGGGGAGGGACTGGGACAAGTCAAAGCAGGATTCTAGTAGCTCCCTGCCCAGTGGTGTAGGCTGGGTGCCAGTCAAGGGGCTGGTCTATACCAGCCGAGCTCTCACCTTTTGCATGACTGGCCAGAAACACCCATGACAGGGACAAAAAAGGAGAGGTAGGTCTAGAAGAACCCACACTGTACACTCCACAAAGCTACTCTAACCCCCAACCACGACAAGTGACAGGCACAGAACATCCCATGGGGCATTTAACCAGGGATGTATCTAAGTAACTAGGTCACGAGTGCGAGTGCGAGTACGAGTCATTTTTGCAAGAGTGCGAGTCCGAGTCAGTGTCAAACTTTTTGGGCAAGTACGAGTCAAGTGCGAGTCATTTTTGCACGAGTGCGAGTCGAGTACGAGTAAGGCCAGAAACCACGAGTCACAAGTCGCGAGTCGAGTCACTTTGGGGAAAATGGCTTTTTCCCCTGAAAATGGGGAAAAATGACCTCTGAGACTTTTAAAGCACCCACTTGGCTCCCCCTATGCCCTTTCCCTCACCTCTCAGTCTTGTCACCACCCATCTGGTTTGGAAAAAACAAGCGTGTCTACATTCAAACCATTTATTATTCCCCCCCCCGCACCTTCCCCTTGCTGAGCCGAGCATCCTTTGGGCTCGGAGTTTTGGTCAATGAGGAGGGACTGCTGTGGCAGCTTCGCCTTCCCTCACTCCTCCCCACCCCTCGCGCTTGGAGTTGTGGCCAATGGCAAACAGACAGCAACAAAAGGGGGGGGGACTCAGAGCCAGGCTTGCTTTCCCACCCCCTTGAAAACCCTTCCTCCCTGCTGCCCTCCTCCTCCGAGGTCTCCACTGCGCCTGCCTGCCTGCCTGTGTTGATGCCGGCCATTAAAGGAAAATGACTTGGAAATGGCAAGTTGTTACCCCCACGAATGCAAGTCAAGTATGAGTCCCGTGTGTCACGAGTGCAAGTGCGAGTCAGTGGGTCACGAGTACAAGTACGAGTACGAGTCAGGGAAAAAGTGGCTAAGTCACACTTGCGAGTCGAGTCATTTGACTCGAGTCCCCATCACTGCATTTAACACCTTGTGTCACTGCCAACACGGCTGCTTGGCTCTGTCAAAACGTTCTGGCTTTGGAAGCCCTAAACAGCTTGGGCACTATGTACCTTAAGGACCCAGTATGGCTCTACCCACAAGTTGAGATCTTCTGGGGAGGCTCCCCTTTCCATATTGATGAGTGCTGAAGTCATCATTGAAGTAATTGATGGCCGCTGAAGGCCTCCCAAAACAGCTCCATGTTTTTTTTTGGGGGGTGTCTCTGGGGCAAAAACCCTTTGAGGGCCCCCAAATGCCATATTACCAATGGAGGTTCAGTACACCCATAATGACTAATAGCCCCTCGTCTTCTATAATACTTTTTAGACACTTCCACAAACTCTTCTAAACTCACTTTCCGAAGTGTTTCTGCTCAGACATCTGCAAAAGATCAAGCAGCAGACTGCAAGCACACTTGGAAACCTTGACGTACAGATTGTCAGTTTCCTAGGCAATCCCTTCAGCCTGGATCTTTCAGACTGGCAGATTCAGGTGCCGCTCATTGATCAGACCACCTGCCTCAGAGGATCTGCTGTCTTGGCCACTCTCTCCCTTGTGACTTCAGGGGAGTCGTGTATTAGAGAGTACAGTACCTTGCAATCCCAATGTATAATAGAAACATCATTATTCAAGCAGAATTCTTCTGCAATGGCTTGTTATCTTGTCCTGAAATGAATAATATGCCTGATAAACCCAGCATGTCAACATACATCTTTTAACAAAAGCAATCTTTTACAAGACCTGTGAAAGTATACAGATGGAAATGTCATACATTGCACCATGCCCAGTGCGAGCAGAAGAAAAACTTTTAAGTGCCAGCTAGAAAGATAACTAACAGCAAAGCTAGCGGAGATGTCAGTATCCCAGCTGAGCTATTTAAAATCCTAAAAGATGATGCTGTTAAAGTGCTGCACTCAATATGCCAACAAATTTGGAAAACTCAACAGTGGCCAAGGGATTGGAAAAGGTCAGTGTACGTTCCAATTCCAAAGAAGGGCAATGCCAAAGAGTGCTCAAACTACCGCACAATTGCACTCATTTCACATGCTAGCAAGGCTATGCTCAAAATCCTACAAGCTAGGCCTCAGCAGTATGTGAACCGAGAACTACCAGACGTACAAGCTGGGTTTCGAAGAAGCAGAGGAACTAGAGATCAAATTGCCAGCATTCGCTGGATCATGGAGAAATTGTTTGATTAAAACATTCATTATAATGGATTAGCTAAGATTCTCCCTCACAGGTATTGCTCCAATTCTCCAACATAAGTCAGCGGGAGAGGTGGGAGGGGGAGGGCAGAACGGGGCGGGGTGGGGCAGGGACGGAACAGGGTGGGGAGGGGAAAGGGCGGATCAGGTCCAGGAAGGGGATGAGTTCGGCAGCAGTGGCCGCTGAATCCTATCCCCCCTTCCCGGACCCAATCATACCATCTATTAGCTAGCGCAGGTCTGAGTAGACCCCCCCCCGCACTGTGGAGGATTACCCCTGGGTTAGGGATCAATTACCTTGTTCCCTCCACAACTCCTCCCATAGGGTGCAGCGGTAGCTATAGGAGGATAGGATTGGGCCACAAGAGCCTCCTAGCCTCCAGATGGCACCAGCTTAAGATGGAATAGCCCAGGGGTTCTCAACCTTTGGAGGCCCGGGTACCCCCTATCATGGTCCAATTTTCTGAAGTACCCCTGCTAATTAACTGCTAATCAATCAATTAATTAATTAGGTAATTAATCGTTAAATAAAAAAGTACTAAAACAATTTTAAATGTGAAAAAATGTCTTATTTAACTCGTGTGTGTGTGTGTGTGTGTGTGTGTGTGTGTGTGTGTGAGAGAGAGAGAGAGAGAGAGAGAGAGAGAGAGAGAGAGAGAGAGAGAGAGAGATATGCAAGGATCTCTTTTTTTTTCTCCAAATCACACTTCCTAAAATCAGCTCTTCCCTCCCCCACCTGACCAAAATACATTTTTCAAAGTACAAAAATAAGCCCAAAACCAAAACCAGAGAGACAGAAGGGCTCCGAAAATAATTAAAATTTAAAATCCATGTTAATTAACAGCTGCTGATGGGGCAGATAAGGGGCAGGGCTTGGCGTACCCCCAGCAAGAGGTTTGCGTACCCTTAGGTACCCGTACCACAGGTTGAGAACCTCTGGAATAGCCCATTTTCTCAGGAAATATGTATTTGGTGGGTAGTATCCTTTACCTTTTAAGGGCTGCGGTGGCTTAGTGGTTAAGATGCTGAACTGCAGACTGGGAGGTAGGCAGGACAGCAATTTGAGACCCGAGTGCCGCCTGACGATGTGAGCTACCATCTTCTACCCCAGCTCCTAACAACCTAGCAGTTTGAAAGCAAGATATTGCAAGTAGATTAATAGGTACCGCCTCGGCAGGTAGGTAACAGCATTCCGTGCGCCCTGGTGTTAAGTTATGCCGGCCACATGACCATGGAAGCGTCTTTCAGACATTGCTGGCTCTTCGACTTTGAAATAGAGATGAGCACCACCCCTACAGCTGGTAATGACTGGCTTTCGAGCAAGGTGAACATTTACCTTTTTACCCTTTACCATTACCTTTTACTAATGCAGAGCTGGGGGTGGGCATATTTGCAGAGGAAACCGGGCTGGAGTTTGGCAGGGGAAACTGGGCAGTGCATGTTTCGAGGTAGTTCATGCAGCTAGAGAATGCTGGCTGACCCAGATGATGGATAAAGGGGCAGATTGCATCTGTTCAATTGCCTTTTATATCTGGTATAAGGGATACAGATGGGAGTCACTGTGGTCTCCTCTAGCATGCATGATCACCCTTGTAGGACATTGAGCATGAGTAGCTCGAGCCCTCTGAAAACTCTTCTTCTGTTGGGTGAGCAACAGAGAAAAAGAAACATGGAAGCACTGTAGGCTGACTTCACATGCTGTTATGTGACTTCAAAGATTCAAAGGGATTATGGCTTCGCATCAAAAGAGTCCTTTGCTGCTGCAGCTTGAGAAGAATGGAAACGGAAGCTGTTGCCAAACCTGTGTCATAATTGGAAAGCCCCCAACTCTAAGACAAGTGTGTTCAGTAAAACTACAAGGAGAGATGCTCTGATTAATCAGCAAGGTTGTCAGGATCTTGGCCAGTGATTGGCCGTTGTCTTTAAGATTGTCATTCAGGTGAGAGAGAAAAGCTGCTCTCTTCCACAATGGCTTGTTATCTTGTCCTGAGTTGAATAATACAACTGATAAACCCATCATGTCAACATGGCTCGGCTGCTTTTGCCAAGCCCTAACAGCCCAATCCTATCCCCTGCCACCAGCAACGATGCAGCCGGGCCAAAAGGCACATGCTGCATCCTGGGGGTGGGTGGGTGGGTGATCAGACAGCCTGCAGGAGGTAAGTGAAATCATTTTGCATTTACCTCCTGGTAGGCTGCCCAATTGCCAATGGGTCTCCTTGGACATATTCCACCTATTTTGGTGGCGTATGTCCAAGGAGAGAAAAGGGGTGGGGAGGTTTCAAAAAGAGGGGAGAAGATCTGACATGTGCCATAGCCACTGGATCCAGCCCCTCTCCCCTCCTCCCTGCCCCTGGTCCTCCCACTCCATCCCCCTCCCCACCTATGGCCTGCTCTTGCCACTGCCTTACTGGTGCTGGGGCTCCAGGGGGGGGCACTGTTGCCTGGTTGCCATGGCTCACTGTTTGCAGCGGCAGCCCAGCAGCACAAAACGAGGCATCGTGTTTTGCGACTGCCGTAGAGCGACTGCCGTAGAGCACACTGCACTGCCAGAATGTGAGGTCCGGTGGTGTAGCGGCCCATAGAATTGGGCCGTTAATGCTTTTCATGAATCCCCACTGTGGTGTACCCACTGCCAGCCACTGCAAGGTGATCACAATGGACCATGGACTCTGCCCCAACAAACAACAGCGGAAGCGATGTCCAGTACGGTGCAAGCAGACAGTCTTCTTGCACAAAGAAGAAGACCAGAGAGGGCATGAGTCTCCACCTTTCCCTGATGTCATTCTTCCTATTAGCAATGCTGGGAGTGGGATGGAAGGCAGGTTAAAATGCCATTCTGTCTTCTTTTTCTTTTCAGAGCTTTTGGGGAAAAGGCATTTTTGGAGGAAAGGGTGAAACACCCTCTCTCTCTCCTGGAGTGCCACTTTCCCCAGCTTCAAAGCATCCCCATCAAGCTGCTAATTAGCAAAACAAAAACTGCAGGAGATCCTAATCACAATTCTGGTTTGACCCTCAACTTTTCAGATGCAAAGATTTAATAGATTGTTTCAGGTTACAAAAATTAAGCAAGTACCCAGAAAACCCAAAAGTTCTTCAGGCCCTGATCTCCCCCTCCCCTCCCCACCTCTCTGCTATTCCCAAGATTAAACATAGGATACTTCAGTGCAAGAAAAAGATAATTATTTGCATCACAGCTTCCACATCAACATGTAAAAGAAATGTAGCAATTATACAGTGTCTGCTTTCCATTTGTAGAGTTTGGAAGGGGAAAAGCACAAAGGGTCAAGGTTTAAATGCTGAGCGCAGCTCTAAGGAGACAGACTCTTGCATTCTTTGTGTGGCTCACTCATTAACCAAGCTCAACCCTTTCTGACCCTTCTCTGTATGTTTACTGCTTCCTTCAAATATCCTTCATGTGTCCCCAGTCCATCTCACCACCTAGTTCCCTCCACTCAAATCTTCCCAAATCTGCCAAAGTACTGATTTCACAACTGGACCCAATTAAGAACTGTGGGGACCAATCCTATGCATTCCCCCATCCCGCTGATGCAGGCGCACCAAAACAGTGCTGGTGGGGCAGTCCGAGAGTTCTCCTCTGGGTAAGCCTCTGCAGTGTGGAGGGGTCTACTCCACTGGTGCAGGTCTGCGTGGATCTGGGTTGCGGAATTGGGTCAAGGAAGGGGGATAGGATTTGGCAGCCACCACTACCACCGAACCCACTCCCTTCCTGGACCTGACCCGCCCTTCCTCCGCCCAGTGGCGTTTCTATGACTGCCCCCCCCAGGCCGGAAGTGATGTAACGGCTGCAGCCATTATTCACCAAACAGAAGCGCAGGGTGGGCCAAACACGCCGACTGTGCTCCTCGCTCGCCCCGGCGGATGGGATGATCCGCCCCACCACCAGCCGCCATTACACCCTGCCGCCAGCCTGCCACCTGGGGCCCAATCTCGCCGCCTGGAGGCCCAACACCCCCTCCCTGACGATGCCTCTGCCTCCACCCCTGTTGCCGCCCCATTCCGCCCTCCCCCACCCCATTCCACCCTCCTGCCGCCCTGTCCTGCCTCCCCTGCTGACTTACCTTCATCAGTGGGTCCTGAAGGAGCTGCGGCTGTGGTCTTCCTGCTACTGCTGTGGCAGCACGCGCCTCTGTGTGCTGCCGGAGTGCTGTTTGTGACTGCCCAGTTAACACTGGCGGAATGCTTGTCCCCCCAGCATTAGAGCCCAATAGGATTGGTGTTCATGTAATTGTTCCTACATGCATAATTAGGTACCTAGTTAAGCTGTTCAGTCCATAAGAGTTGTCTACATGGCAGGTTATTTCATGCCGTTCTTGAGAATGAAGTTTCAATCAGAGGCATCTGGGGCCAGCCCAAGACCTCCTGTTGTCTGAGGCAGCCTGATGCCAAATGCAGCTCTCCTCTTAGCTGGTGATACACCAGCCTCTGCCCTTCCCGCTCCCTGGATTGGAAAAGGAAGCAGAAGAGTGGAGAGTAGTGGGGTAGAGTATCTCCAACCCTTTCTCCAAGCAGCTTAGGGCGGTGTACAATTTTCCCTCCATCCATTTTATCTTCACAACAACCCTGTGAAACTAGGTTTAGGGATGGTGACTGGTTCAAGGTCACCCAGTGAGCTTCATGACTGAAGGGGATTTGAACTCAGCTCTCCCTCATACTAGTCTAATCTGCACCATACCAGCTCTTCGGTTTTCTTCCCAACTTTCTCTTTTTAGTTTAGCTCTTGCACTTTCCTCATTACGTTTTGGGTTGGGTTTTTTGTTGTTGCAATGAATGAAGGAATTTAGGAAGATGTTCTAGTCTACTAACTGAATGGGTTCCAAGCTGTGAATGACAGCTGACGACAGCAGAATGCTGGAAAGTGTTCAGAACTGCAGCGAGGGCTTGGAAAACACGCTGGTGCAGACAAGGTTGTTCCCCACCACCACCACCCGGCATGTGCGACCCTACTCCTGGGATACCCTAAGGTACCCTGCAACTACATGTGAAGAGAAACCAGACATGTCTGCAAGCTTTGGCAGGCCTTCTCTCTCAGAAAGTAATTGTCCTGGTAGTATATGTGGGAAGAATGTTCTTTTGGCGAAAGATAGTGCTTTTTTTGTGTGTAATTTTTTTAAAAAGGTGCCAGAACTCACATCTTGTAAAAATGATATTCAGATCTGAAATGAAATTTAAAGTTGTTGTTGTTGTTGTTGTTGTTGTTGTTGTTGTTGTTGTTGTTGTTGTTGTTGTTGTTGTTAACAGTATTTATATACCGCTTTTCAATAAAAAGTTCACAAAGCGGTTTCCAGACAAAATCAAATGATTAAATGGCACCCTGTCCCAAAAAGGTTCACAATCTAAAAAAGATGCAGAACACCACCAGCAAACAGCCACCAGAAAGACACTGTGCTGGGGTGAAAGGGGGGCAGTTGCCCCTCCCCCTGCTAAATAAAAGAGGAGCACCAATTGAAAAAGCGCCTCTTGTCCAGTTGGCAGGGGTCACTTATTTCATAGTAAATTCGCATAACGCGATTTTGCATATACGACAGATGTCCCCTAAAGTTAAAAAAGGTTAAAACCGTTTTAAACGTTAAAAAAAGTCTTGCTTAACTGTTTTAAGGGTGGGCGAAGCGGTACTGTGTGTGTGTGCATGCGTGAGTGAGTGGGAGGGTGGGTGAAGTGGTTGTGTGTGTGTGTGTGTGTGTGTGTGTGTGTGTGTGTGTGTGTGTGAGAGAGAGAGAGAGAGAGAGGGAGGGTGGACGATCCGGCTGCTGCTGCTGCGGGGTGTGTGTGTGTGTGTGTGTGTGTGTGTGTGTGTGTGTGTGTGAATTGCGTCTCGTCTCTCGTCCTTTAAAGAAGCCTGCTCTACCCCCCCTCCATCCCTGCGGTGCTCCTACCGGCTGCTCTCCTGGACGGCTCACAACCGGCGCGTCACCCTCCTGGCACGTCACCCCCTCACGCCACGTCACCCCCGGCATCCCGCCCCCCACCACGCTGTAGCGACACCAGTGTTAGCCACAATGCAGCCCCAAGGTAAGGAAACAAACATCCCCTTACCTTGAGGAGGCCTCCCTGACTACCCACATACCGCAGGATGCAGTGAACGCCTTGTTGGTAAGGCTGCATCAGTGCTGGAAAGTTGGATAGGATTGGGCCCTTAATGTAGCATGTCATTTGGCACTTACATTTGTAGAAAATCCCATCTAACTCACTAGCTGCTAGCATGTGTTCTATTATAATTTTGCACATGGATACCCGATTTCTGTTTGAATCTCAGCACACGCTCGATCCCTGTGATCTCTAAAATTTACAGAGTGGTGCCGCATGGCTTTGAATAAACAGTGTTTCCTGTTCTCAAGTTTTTAATTTGTTCCAATCAATTACAGCAGCATGCCTCATTCATCTTCCATGTAACAGCCAATTTGGTTTCTGTAGGTTGTACACCTGCCTTCTCCTTATTTTTATTCTAAAACACTCCCAGTCTTTTCAGTTCCACATCTCAGGAGGATATGTTCTCCGCCTCTAATAATTTCCTTTGTCACCAGAGACCCTCTCATTACTAGTCCCATAGTTTTGAAGGCACATATTTGCATACTCTATAAACACAGTCAGAATTAGTTTACCAAGCTCTGGAATCACGCAGTAAAACGGCAGCCGTTTTGTATTTGGCAAGGGATGATCAGAGTTGTGGGCTTGGAAGAGCGATGTTTCTCTGAACTGAACTTCCAGGCCAGTGTATGGCAAATGAAGGCCACAGTATTAGTGCCGGGTTGCACTTGCTATGGTACAAAAGGAATCTTCCACCACGTCTTGTGGGATTGTGCATCTTGGCTACTGAGCTGGGAAACAGCCAGCAGCAGGGCTGGCCCTAGACCGCCTGTGGCTGAGGGAGCCCCTCAAATGCTGCCTTTGCACAAGCACAACCCCCATGGATATGGGGGGCAGGCACTCCCCCACCCCCTTGCACACTGCTTCTATTTGATATGAATGGAAGTGGTGCAGTCTGGGTTCCCAGCGTACACTGCTTCTGTCATATCAAACAGAAGCGGTGCAGAGCAGAGAGCTCGAATATATCTTGAACGTCCCAACTCTCATTTCTATGATTCTGTGTCCGCTTGTCCTTTTGGGTGACCCGGGTAAGGGTGTGGTCAGGGCGAGCTCGAGGCCCTGGGCGCCGAGGGCCAGGTCTTCAAGCTCCAGTCCATCCACGAGGGAGTTCCAGGGTGTAAGTCTCGCAAGGTGACCTTTTGATGGACCTCAGATGTAGCCGGGGGAAGGGGGTTGCCTCACCCAGGATCCTTCTCCCTGACCTGGTTGGAGGGTCACTGTCTTCTGACTAGCAGGGTCAGAGAGCCTACCACTCTAACCCTTCCTTGTCGGCCAACTGGTCTTTTATGCAGCCAGACCTCCTGAGACTCCTCCCCCTTTAGACTCCTCCCCCTTGAAAGCTCTCCCTTCCTTCTTGAGCCGGCCTGTCAGAGCTTCTGACGAAAGTGACCAGGCAGGGGTTCTGGTCCTGCCAAGAGCCTCCATCTGCTCTCTCTCCTTGCCATGCGCTCTGTCCGTTCCCTCATCATGTGTGCTGCTGGAAATGGAGACAGGAGGTACAAAGTGGACAAGGAGGCTTCCAAACTGAAATCAAAAATCCCAAAAATTTGCGAAAAAAGAGAAAAATCCCAAAAAGAGACCCTGCCTGCTGCTTTCTCCGTAGGGGACTGGCTCTGACAGTGAGGGGGCGGGGCTGCCTCCTGCTCCCTCGGTAAAGAGACTACGACCGGAGTGATACTTACAGCCCCGCCCCAACCGAAGCGATGCCAGTGAGGGGAGAAGCAGCCAGGGTCCTCGGGTGGCCCAGGAGAGCCCTGCAGCCCGTGAAGCCGCGGCATCTGTTCTCGGGGCTTACGTGCCCTTCCGGGGCATGGCGGAGCGGCGGAAAAGCGTGGGAAGCAGTTCATGTCGCCTCGGGCGACATCCTGTGGGGTAAGGCCGGGAAACCACAGACACTATGAAAACAGTGAAAGAGTCTTGCTTTAGAAAGTTTAACACAATTCCATGTCGGTAGGTATTAAATCCAATCTACTGACTGAAGAAAACAAAACAATTCCGTATAAACAATCAGCAGAAAAAAAGCAAAAGCAGTAAGCTTATGTGCCTTCCTAAATAAAAAAAAATATTTGTACTACATGCTGATGAGAACACATGAGAGAGTGTTGCCAAAGGGAGTTCAAGCCTTAGTGATGCTCCAGCACCGAGCCAAAACGAAGAAAAAAGAGTAGGCAAAGCCTCAGATTGGTGCTCAGAACCAAAATTATTATTCATAGATGCACATATGCTTGGCACATTTCATTATCAGCCTTCCTCAAGGACACTGAAGGTAAAATCCTTCGGTCTACTTAGAAATAAGTTCCATTGTGTTCAATAGGGCTTAATCCCAGGAAAGTGTGTGTTTTCCCTTGCTGCCATTCCGCCACCACAGATTTGCCGTCGATACAGCGGAATTGTCACCCCCACTTGTCGCCCAGAGGCAGACCGCCCCCCCCCATTGCAACGCCTCTGCCATGGGCTGGGATATTGGGGACATAGGCAGAAAGTTAGAGCTGAGCTGGGCAAGAACATGGAGGTCTTTGAAAGCAAGGAGCCAGTGTTCATTATCCAGAGGGGAGTCTGTAAGCTCACTTCTTGACTGGGCCGGCCTCCATTTCTGCTGAATACAGTTGATTGACAGTCTGAAAGAAATCTGGAAGAATACTGCGATGCCAGATCATTTCCTGTGCAACTGAATAACCTTTTTTCACCTGCCCATCACTTGGATATACAACATGCAGGCAGAAGCACACACTTGCTGGGCATCCTTGACCTGAGGGTAGGTCTCAAAGAGTCAGATCTCTCTCTCTCTCTCTCTCTCTCTCTCTCTCTCTCTCTCTCTCTCTCTCTCCCCCCCCCCCCTGCCCCATGTTCTACTGACAAGTCCACTTCCACATATTAGGAAGGATGGTGGAGAGGAGATCAGAAGTATAGGGAGAAGCTGTAATTGACTCTAATATTTTCCTGGCTGGGGAGGATCGGGTGACAGGCTCTATAAATCCTGAACATTTCATTTACCATTAAGCTTGCCCTGGTGTAAAGAAATGTTGGCATAGTTTTATATGCAGAAAGATCTTTGGCTGAACAGGAGTTTCATATTTAGGCAGACAAGCCTGGCTGCTTCTCATAAGAAATTGATTTTAAGTTCCTTTGGATGCATAACTCATGGCTGGCTTCTAAAAAACACTTTGCAAACATATCTCATTTTTAGTATGTTGCTGAAATGAAACATTGTTAATTAATTCGTTAAAGGCAACCTGATAATAATCACCAGAGAAATATCCTTAAATATGTAAGGCATCAATTTAAAGTTAGCTGTGACGCCTAGAAACTAGTTTAGAGACAACGCATTTCTTTTACACCTGCAGACTGTGTTGCCATTGTCTTCTAGATTTTCAGGTATTTGTTACTCCATGCCTGGGAATCTTCTGGCAACTTCCTAGACTTGCATGAATAACCGTATTAGCATTATTAGCGTTATCATGGGGAGGGGACAGAGGGGACAATAAGTACAAACATCATAAGTAGCCATGTTGGTCGATTCGAAAAATCCAAAAGCCACATTAGAGTAATTTGAACCAGTCTGTTCATTACGATCTGTATCAGAGGCTCTGCTTCACGTGTCGCCATCTGCAGAAGTGAGACAACAAATGGCAGGGTCTTTTTGGTGGTAGTGCCCTGATTATGGGCCATCCTCCCCAGGGACACTTGACTGGCACTGTTTTCTTTTTGGCACCAGGTGAGCACATTCATGTTCTCTTGTGCTTTTAGCAGATTATTATTATTTTTGTACTGTTTGGAGCGTTATTTTTAATTTGCTGTTGTATTGTTATTTTTTTAATTTGTTCTCAGTTGTTTTATTATTCTTTTGCTAGCTGCCTTGGATTTGATTTATTTAAATTAATGTAGTTAATTTCTTATGCCAGGCCCTTTGAAATAAATAACTGAGTTGCTCAGGCATATGTCCTTGAGCAAGCATGCCCTTTTCCAGAGAGCCCTTTCTAGCAAGAAGTTACACCCTAGATTTACAATGCCATGTTCTGCTTCTATGCCACAAACCTTCCATCCTCTGTCTCACTTATTTATCTTAATGATCGATGTCCCTCAGCTAATGCAATATTCCTAGTTGGTGCTTTTGTTGTAATTTCTGATCCTTTGCTCTATCAGTTAAACATGTGTCTCCTGTCATGTAAACTTTTGTTCGAAGGATGGATGACTCCTCTTCCCATTTATTTCCTTCATAGAGGCAAGTGCATTCGTCTTGTCACTTGCAGATTCTGGACAATTTAATGAAGTGTTCATGAAAAACTGCCCAAGAACTACTTATATTGTCAAAGCCATTATGAACCCTTCCATTTCAAGATAAGGTCGTTTATGTTTAGTAAAATGCACCCGACTATTGTTAGTACTGAGCATGACTTCTGCTGCAAGAGGCAATTTTTATTTTGCATTGGGAGTGTAGGGTTGGATTAATCATGATTCGAAATATGACACAGACCGGGGTCCCAGGCGAAATTGATCTTTTGTAGTGCAATAAACTGAGAGTATCTGGGGTATCTGTTGGTCCTAAGATTCAGCAGTCAGTGGGATCTTATCCATGGCTACTCAGAAGTAAGCCTCATTGAATGCCGGCGGCGCGCAATAGCGCGACCGCCCGTTTTTGCCCCCACCCCGCTGCAAGCATGAGGATGTGGGCAGCTCCACCCGGCGATTGGCTGGGTCGGCCGGATGGGGCGGAACAAGTGCGAAGGCAGTGTGTGCGCTTAGCCCGTCTGCATTCAGTTGCTGCGTGGAGCCGAAACCCCCCCTCCTCTCCAAGGCATACAGATTGGGATTAGCTGGCCGCCGTTTCAGGGAAGGGCAGGATTTTTTTGCTGCCGGCTGATTGGCCCGGGTCAGCAGTTTTTTCGCCTACCCCGAACTGGTGCCGTGGGACGAGGCTTTAAGTAGGTTTGTCACTGTTCCAAATAGGCCACTGGCAGGTACCGTGCGGGTATGGGGCAGGTAAGAACTTATCTTGGTGTCCACTTGAGGCAGCAAGGTCACAGAGGAAGCCAGTACCGCTCAGATGGGTACTTGCCCGGCCCGGTGAGGCAGGCTGGCAGCCCCTGTTGACTGGATGGGACGGGCTAAACAGGATTAAGCCTGTGAGCCAATCCATCCGGTTGCCTCGGTCCTTCCCATGGGCCAGTGATGATAGACTTCCTGGGTGGTCACCCACCCAAGAAGTGCTTGAGCCAGGTGGCACGCCCGACTGATCATCCAGATCAAGGTGGGAAGTTAACTGCCAAGGCAGTTTTCCCAAATTAGTGCCCGCACGGTGAAGGGTGGAGAATTGGCCTGCTGCTAATGGAATTGGTCCATTGACCCTGTTTTATTTATTTAATAAAGTGGCTGAATTAATTCTAGCCTACTGTCTCGCATGTTTATTTAGTGGGTGCGGAGGCAATTCAATGAGATGGACAGCCCAATCCTACTTTATTCCCTGTGCGGCGATGCTGCAGTGCCCGCTGAATGGTGCCTGCTGAATCCTGCAAGAGATTTTCAGCATCTGGAAGCCTCCTCAGGGGAAGCCTGTGCTGGGCTGCTGGGTTTCTGCAGACCTGCGCCAACTATAGCTAGCGCAAATTCGCATGGACCCCGGTCGGGAGACCAAGGCCAGGAAGGGGGTTAGGATATTGCCGTGCACTGCTGCCAATGATACCACCCCTATCCCAGCCTCGATCTGCTGTCCTCCCTGCCCCCATCACCGCCCCATTCCTCCCTCTCTCTGCCCCATTCTGCCCCCTCCCTGCCTCCCTCCACCCCCCTGCGCTGACTTACTGATGCCAGCCGCCTTCCCCAGTCTGCTAATGTGCAGATCCCACCGTTTGTCACTTGTGGAAGCAGTGGCCAGGCTGTGCCAAATGGCTTTGCGACAGCAGTAAAGGGCCTTACATCGCTGGAGTGCACGTTCTGTTGGTGTAAGGCCCTAATAGGATTGGGCCATTAAGATGGCCCAGTTCTATTAGGATTGTACAAATCCTAAATGTGCAATCCTAGGCACACTTACTGGAAGTAAGTCCCATTGAACTCATGGGTCTGCATGAGTAATAAATATTAATTTATTGCTCATTAATGAATAATAAACTTGGGTTGCGCTGCAGCTCCTGGAACTTCCCACCAGTTGGAGAAGTGTGGCACAAGCACATGTTGTTGTTGTTGTTCTGATAATTGATAATAATAACGGCAACCCTGCACTCTCGTTTCTTCACTGCTGGGGAGAAGGGTTCTAGCTTCACCTTCCCCCTGATGTGCTGGTTTTCTATGTACAGGGACCACAGGAGGAGTCAATCATGTGAAAGTCCTATCTGCAGTATAGGCCAGATATAGGTTGATGACCTCAGAGCACATGAGTAACAGGGAAGCATGGGCTGTGTGCAGTGTGCATGGCTTCTTTCTCTCGGGGCAGACTGTATTTCTCTCATCTCCGAAAATCATAGCAAATGACAACATCAAGATCAAGGCAAAACTTTGCATCAAATGAACCATGACAAATAATATGTCAAGGATACTTCATTGGGACAAATCCCAGGAATCTCTGGCCTGACTGGGCCACTGTGACCCTGGAAACCATTTTTTTCTCAGAAGTCTATGAAAAAACCAGTAAATACCCACATTAATCTAATGTAATGACTCTCAGAGTTAACACAGACACCCCCGCTAAAATGCAATGGCCTAGTTTGCACAAGCAGCAGATGAAGTGGTAAAACTGTCTCTGGAGCAATCCATTTCAAACTGCAGGTCGAGGGTCTTATCAATGAATACTTCTCGGGTGGGGGGGGGGAGAATACCTTGTACAAAGGTATCAGAAAGCTGCAGTCACCGAGGCTCAAGGACTCAAAAGGAGTTTGATCCAAACTGAATTAATTTTCAAGACTTATTTCTTTTTAATTATGGATTAATTATTGAACTGAGCCACTTTTACTGGACTGAAGGGTTTTCCAGTTTTCAAGACTAACAGCCCAATCCTATCAAATCCCCCCCCCCGGCCATGCAATTGCAACACTGGGGCATGTGCAGCATCCGGGGGGGGGGGGGCTGTCCCAGAGGTATCCGGTTGAGGGAACATTTGTTCCCTTGCCTGGGGGGGGGGGGGTGAGCCTCTGCGGCCTGCATGGGTCTACTCAGATCTGTGCCAGCGATTTAGCTGGCACACGTCCAAGTGGACCCGACCCGGGAAAGTGGATTGAGGCAGGGAAAGGGGATAGGATATTGGTGCCACTGCTGCTGCTGCCACTAACACCACCTCCTTCCCAACCTCGATCCGCCCTCTTCCCCACCCCAATCTCCTCCCTATTCCTCCTCCACCCACTGCTTCCTCCCTCCTGCCCCCTGCACTGACTTACTGGTGCTGGGCGACATAGATGGACCACTGCTACGCCGCAATAGCCATTTGTTAGTTGCAGCGGCAGCCCAGCTGCACAAACTGGCGTGTCACGTTTTGCAACAGTTGTAAAGGACTTTATACTGCTGGAACACTAAGGCCCTGTTAGCACCGTAAGGCCCTGTTAGGATTGGGCTGTAAAACTCACATGTCAGATTTGCCCCCTAACAGTGGATCAGTAACAGCAGCCTCTCTGGTGTTGTTTGCCACAAAAGAGCCTGATGCATTAAACACATGATATAGTGTGTGGTGATAATAATATTCCAACAGGGAATGGTAGTCCCAACACATCAATTTTTAAAAAGCAATCTTCTTAGTTTGTTGAAGAGGACTGCTAGGAATCTATAGAATGAAAGTTATGTCTTAAGAGGTGTCATGGAAATGGGATTTGGAAGGAGCTTTTTTAGATGTGTTATGGCGCAATCCTGTCTGCGTGCATCTCGACAGGAGGGGCCTGTCCTTTCTTGTTAGGGTGGGGCCAATCGTCATCTATTGGTGCTTGCAGTGAATGACAAGTTGCTCAGACTGAGGGACCAGCTCTGAAGCCAAGCCTCTATGAACCGAAGACGAAGCGACAGCCAAATCCTATCCGGGCGCCATAGGGCATGACAGGTGGAGCCCCACGCGCCCTATGACCTATGCGCCCAGACAGCAGGCTGGAAGTCTCCTTGGGGTAAGAGGACAAATGTCCTCTTACCCTGGGTAAAGCCCCAGCCTGTGCAATGAGGCTCCTTGGATCCGTGCTACCTAATATGGTGACACAGAACCGAGAAGCCCTGTGGAGGACAAGGAGAGTGGATAGGATACAGCATCCGACAAAGATGCCAATCCCACCCCCTCCCAGGCCAAACCTGCCCCCCTCTCCACCCTCCCCCTGCCCCCATATGCCTGCTTCCCACTCTCCCCTACCCTCCTCCAGCCCTAGCACCATTCGGAAGGGGGACTTACCAGCTCTGTGGTGCTGTCCTCTGGGCTCGGCGGCAGGCAGATGGCACAGGCCTCAGTGCTTTATGGCACGCTTGCCACACCCGAGGCCGGTACTTCCTGGGCCACACTGGCACAGCCCAGGATCACCTCGGGGGAAGGGAACATTTGTCCCTTTCCCCCGGTGTAAGCTGGGCAGGGCAGGGCCCAATGGGCCTCCTCAGATGCACACCAGCTCTGAAACTGGCGTGCGTCCAGGGAGGCCATGTAAGGTCGGCCCGGGCTGCGACGGGGCTTTGGATATCATCGCCGATATCCCTGCCCCTTCCAAGCCCAGGCTGGTCAATGGCCCCCTCCCTCGCTGCCCCTGCTCGCCTTCCCCCCGCCCCTGTGCCGACCGGCGCAGGACCTACCTGTGGCGGCCGGCACAGGTTCGGGAAGACGACGGAGTGTCTTTATGCTTTACGGCACTTTGCGACTCCTGAGGCTGGCGCGGAGCCAGCCTAACTTGTGCTGGATTGTGCCCTTAGTCAACTGGCTTTGCAGGGCAGTCAGAGCTACTGGGTGAAGGAAGGTTTGCATGGTGCCTTGGTTTGAGACCCCTCAATCACACTTGTTTTAGGGACCACTGTGGAGCAGTTTAAGGACTCCTGTTACAGGGCCTTTGCCCAATGAAAAACCGTGTCACAAAGCAGGGGAATAATATTCGTTTAACCGATGCAACGAACATGAAAATTAGTGAACTCAGGAAGATAGTGGAGGACAGGAAGGCCTGGCGGGATATGGTTCATGGGATCACGAAGGGTCGGACACGACTTAACGACTGAACAACAACAAAGATCGCTCTGGGGTGGCAGTTTTGCCTATTTCACAAAACTGATTTTAAGAGAAAAATGCAGAATACTGCATCCATGAAATGTTTTTGGGAACTCTGATTTGTTTAATAGGAAAACCAGCTTCTTCTTGGAATTGAAGCTTTTATTAAACAAACAAAAACCCTTACCTTTCTGTTGAGTTTGCAAAGGGTGGTAAGAAGAAAAACCGAAATGTGAGATTACTTCAAGCAGGGTGGGAAATGCAATAGGGATTTTTGCCAGTGATCTTTTAGCAAGCTCAGGGGAAACGTGTCTGCAGAATTCTCTCCAAGAGAAGCCCTAGGAAAAAACCAGTTTGCTGCAAATAAACAGCCAGGCACCAAAAGATCACAAAGCATAACTTTCTGACTAGATATAGTACATAAGTCCTCTTGAGACCTGGGAATGAGCTTCTGCATTTCCCTTAGATTTTTTTTCGCTTATCCCATGCCTTGAGGCTCAGTTAGGGATATTCTACATTAACATTTTTAGGACAAAAAAACTTAGACTTGGAGATGTTACACCAGTACTGTACAGGTTTTGCACATATCTCTGCTTTTACAATGGCTAGAGACTTGCTTTAAAAAAGAAAAGAAAAAGAAAGCTGTTATCTGCTCTTGCGGCTGGTTCTAATGGGCAGCAGATAGCATCACCAGCGTTTGAGCAAAATCAAGGAAATGGTGCCATATAGCAACCTTGGCAGGGAAAAAAGTGTCACTTTAGCGATGTGCTATTTTTCATGTTGTGGCTACTGTATTTTTCAGCTGTAGTGCTTTATGGCAGAATGCTTCATATGTACCAGTGCTACTGAGTTCAAGGCATTTTGCAACACTTGGATTCTTATAAGATGCAAACTGCCTTCAGGTAGCGGTTAGTTGCTCTATCATTGTCTCAAAGACCCAGTGAATGAGCTAGCCTGAAAGCTAACTCATTGGTTATTTTGATTGCAGCGATTTAAATTTTGCCCTGGAGCTTCTTCCAGATAGTTTTGTAACATTATGTTTATTGCTCAAACATATCGTTAAGGATGTAACAGGTTAAACTGCAGAAATTGCGTATTATTTCTAACATCCCCATCCTGTCTACCAGGATGCGGCGGTACAACTAAGGTGCCTGCCACATCCTATGC
Organism: Plestiodon gilberti rubricaudatus; assembly: GCA_026170595.1. Lineage (NCBI taxonomy): Eukaryota > Metazoa > Chordata > Lepidosauria > Squamata > Scincidae > Plestiodon > Plestiodon gilberti. The sequence continues at coordinate 13,908,269 of JANXHW010000001.1, forward strand.
AGGATGGGGCCTGTGCCCGCACAGCCAGAGGCCTCCTCCTGGTAAAGGACTGTTTGTCCCCTTACCCTGAGTAGAACCCCAGCTGCCCCAGTGGGTCTACTCAAATGTGCACCAGCTATTTTGCTGGCAGACATTTGAATCAGGCTCAGGAAGGGAGATAAAATTCGGTGGAGTACGCTGTTGACGATCCCTCCCCCATCCTGGGCCCAGTGGGCTAATCTGCCCCCCCCAGACTGCCCCATCTCTGCCTTCCCCCTGCCCCTCCACCATGCTGCCAGGACTCACCTCTCCGCCGCAATGGCAATCCGTCCCATGGCGCTGGAGGAGCAGTGCGTGCTGCTTACTTGTTGGGTGTCGCAAATGCGCTTTATGCCACGTTTGTGACACCCTAGACCAGTGGAGCGATCGCTCCACCGGTCTAAATGTAGACGGGATTGAGCTGTAAGTCTGTATCTGACCCATCCTTTAGCCTGCCTTTCTTCTTTTGGGCAAACATGCCAGGTGCTATCTATAACCTTTGTTTCACCCACTTATCATAAAGTAAAGTATGCCATTATGTCAATTTCACAGGGAAGGTCAACTAGATATGTAGGCTTTTGCTAAGGCCACTCAGTTGAAGCTAAAAGAAGCTCCGTTTCCTTGATTCCACATGCTACATCTTTGGCCAGAAGGACAGAGATTTTTTTATTTCTTACCAGCGATTACCTTTTCCTAGGAAGAAGGAAGATTGAGGCTGGGAAGGGGGTAGGATACTGGTGATGCTGCTGCCGCCGCCGATACCACCTCTTCCCAACCTCGATCCGCCCCTCCCTACCCCATTTCTCCCCCTCCCCGCCCTGTTCTGCCCACTCCCTACTTCCCTCTTGCCCCCTGTGCTGACTTGCCTGTGCCGGGTGCTGGCATGCGGTCATGGCTGGTCACCGCTTGCAGCGGTGGCTTGGCTACGCAAATGGCATGTCGCCTTTTGCAACAGCCACAAAAGAACGCTGCCGAAACACTGGTCCAAATATTTATTTATTTTTTATTTAAGGAATTTGTAGCCCGCCTTTCTCCCGAGGGCACTCAAGGCGGCTTACAACATATTAAAATACATATAAACACATTAAAACAATTAATTAAACACATTAAAATAATTAATTAAAACACTTAAGATTAAAAATAAACAACCCCAGTGGGTCACCAGCATTTACATATATTAAAACCATTTGTTAAAAGGTCAGCCCACCATGTCAGACATTAAAAGCAGTCCTGAATAAAAACGTCTTAAGGCCCCGCCGAAAGGCCTCTAAAGAGGGAGTTGTTCTTAATTCCAAGGGGAGGGAATTCCACAATTGAGGCGCCACCGCCGAGAAGGCCATACTCCGCGCCGCCATCCCCCTCACTTCCGCCAATGGCGGCACGGTCAACAGGGACCCCCTGATGACCTCAGAGTACGGGTCGGATTATAAGGAAGGAGGCGGTCCCTCAAATACCCTGGACCCGAGCCGTTAAGGGCTTTAAAAGTCAAAACTAGCACTTTGAATTGTGCCCGGAAACGAACCGGCAGCCAGTGTAGCCGCCGAAGCAACGGTCCGACTGAGTCGAACCGACAAGCCCCGGCAACCACCCGGGCCGCCGCATTCTGCACTAGTTGCAGTTTCCGAACAGTCTTCAAAGGCAGCCCCATGTAGAGCGCATTGCAGTAATCTAGTCTAGATGTCACTAGGGCATGGGTCACTGTGGCCAGGTCTGCACGATCCAAGTACGGTCGCAGCTGGCGCACCAGCCGAAGCTGGGCAAAAGGCCCCCTGGCCACAGCCGCTACCTGGGAATCCAGGAGCAGCTGCGCATCCAGGAGAACCCCCAAGCTGCGGACCTGCTCCTTCAGAGGGAGTACAACCCTATTCAGAGCAGGACGATGATCCAGTACCTGAGTCGTAGACTTCTGGACCAGAAGAACCTCTGTCTTATCAGGATTTAATTTCAGCTTGTTCAAATAGGATTGGGGCCTTTGTCTGTAGGCCTGGTGAGTTAACGGGGGTTGATTGTCGTAGTGGGGTGGAATGGCATAAGCCTGAGGCATGTTTGACCTGTGCCATGCTCCCTTCGGCATGAAAAGGAGGGGAGAATGAACTTCTGCTACTCCTGTGGAAAACTGGGGAAGTAATGCAACCAGTAATAACAGCTGATCACGTGTTCGTTACTGGCTGGGAGATATGCAGACAATCTGAAATGTGGAAAAATTGGATAGACCTGGAATAGGGTCCTTCAGTCGATGAAGCTCAGTAGAGACTGATGGAAAATCTGAGAGAGAGAGAGAGAGAGAGAGAGACGAGTGCAGGGGTTCTGTCTGGAAATCTGATAGGAGGTAGGTAGTGGACATTGTTGGCCAGTATGCATGCTGTTTGCCTCCTCCTGATGTTCAGCTTGTATATTTGAAAATAAACCAACAGTTAGGGAGATTCCATAAGCCTCCAGTGATCTCTCCTCCAAAGGAACCCAGAAAATGGGTATGTTCCCCTGAGCTCCTTGGAGAAAAGCTGTGGTACAGTACAGTATAATCAAAGAAATACATGTATTGGTTTCTCCTTTCTTTTCCAGTCTTTTCTTAGAAGTTAAAAAGTTACCATTTCATTAAATATACATTTCTGGGCACACCAGCCATTAATCAGACTTGCTGGCTGCATCATACTAATTTAACAGTGTGCCATACTGAAAAATAGTACATGCAGGAACTTTCTGTGCTCAGGAGTGAAACGATAATTTTTCAACCACCTCTTCATTATTTTTTAACACAGCCTGCAACGTGATCTTCCCATTACCTTTCTGCCAACATGCCGGTGCCCCTTTCATCCCCAGCACGCTTTTCTTATCACCCAAAGTTCAGATGTCCAAACCAGCATTTGAGAAATGTCAGGGCTTAGTAAGCTTACACAGGAGCAAAACGAAATACCATTGTAACAAGAGAGTAAAAGCTTGTGTTAATTTTGCTGGTTGCAGACATCATGGCTATAAAAGTAATGAATCTGTTTTAAGGCCTTCTAAGAAGGAAGGAAGGGGTGGCCTCCACGACTGGAATTGAAAAATACAATAACTTAATTATTAAGCTGCTACTTATGTAGCTATAATTACAGTTAAAGTACAGAGAACAGTTCCTAAATTGGACAAAATGCCTTCCAGCTGTATTCCTAGTCACAGCTTGTTAATTTAATATTTGAATTTCCCATTGCATTTTTGAGTCACAGCCTTCACGAGAAAAAAAAAATCTTCAAATTACAAAAGCATAAAAGTAAACATGTTATTTACAGATGCTTGAAGAAGACCATCATTTCTTGGGCTGATAGCTTGTGTTAGCGGTCCAGGACGACTGATGGATGTTTCATCAGTGTGGGAGCTAATGGCAGGAGATGTTCTTCTGATCCCTGGGAATCTCTGTCAGAACTTGGAGAAGTCGACATCCTTCCAGCAAACCGAACTGGGATAGAGGAACAGGTTGAAGCCAGCGTGCAGTTTCAATCAGGAAGAGAAGAAAGAGCTCAGAGTTTAGCTGGGCTGAGTCTGATGCAGGCTGGGGCTGCAACAGCTGTTCCCAGTTGGAACCTAATGCAGAGTCAGTAGATAGGCTGCCTGCTGTAGGAGCCTGTTCGGTTCCATATGCGCTGCTTGCAAATTGGGGGGGAAAAAAACACCAACCCCAAATATTATAAAGCCACAGTAAGTCTCCAGTGCTCTCTCATCTGAAGGAAATCAACCTTGTAGCTCTATCCCTGGAAGGTCACACTATTTAGGAAAGTTGGGGGAGGAGGGGTGTGTGACTCTGTGTCATTACAAAAGGCCAAATTGTATGCCGCTAACACTGATAATGTGTCTGGCAACATGCTGTTGATGCACCTGGTCGGGGATGGATAGTCCCTGGCCAGTTGGTGATGTGGCCGATACAAGCCCCACATGTTTACAGTGTTTGTCCTGAATTGTTTGCACAGCCACCATTACCTGTCCCAACCATGCAGCCCTTTAAACAAGATTAACCTTCTGCACACCACTTGTTCAGGAGAGGGGCTAGAAGACAGATGGCCCAATCCTATACTTACCTAATGCCACTGGAACCTGCGTTCTAGCGGCATTAGGCGTTTTGTGGCAGTTGCAAACGCAACCCACCTTCGGCAGGAGCTGTGCCGCTGCTGCAAGTCACAAGCAACAGCACCGGCCCAACAGCAGTCCCTGGACGTCCCCCGGTGCCGGAAAATGAGCATGGGGGGTGGGATGGAGGTGGGGATGGGCAGAACGGGGTGGTGATGGGGGTGGGGAGGAGGGCGGATCAGGTCTGGGAAGGGGAAGGGTGTGGCGGCAGAGGCAACCGCTAAATTCTAACCCCCCCTTCCCAGCCTCGATCCCCTGACTCGGGTCAGCACCTACTTGGAGCAGCTTTAGCGGTCCAAATAGACCCAAGTAGACCCAGTGGGCTGGCACGGGCTTACCAGGGGAAGGGAACAAATGTTCCCTTCCCTCGAGGAGGCCTCTGGAGGCTCCCCCGTGGGATACCGTGGGCACCATGTTAGCACCACTGCATCACCGCGCTAGGAGTTATCCGGCATTGGGCTGCCAGGTGGAGCAGGTTACAACAGCAGAAGTTACCTCTGCTATTGTAAAATGGCTGCTGATGGCATGCGCACCGCTCCATCAGCAGCCATTTTGCACGCCCTGCTGCAAGGGGCAGCAGCACCACAGCTTTGCTGACAGAGCCCAGCGTGACAGCTGGACCCGGTAAGTCAGTGGTGGGGGTGGGCTATGGGCAGGGAGTGAAGGGAGTGGGAGGACCAGGGGTGTAACTGGGCGGGGAGGGGTGAGGAACTGGCAGGAGGGAGGAGTAGATCCGGCAGCAACGGCACACTGGATCCTTTCCTCTCCGTTTTAAAGCTCCCCGTCCCTTTCTTCTCCTCAGACATACGCCACCAAAAGTGGTGGCGTATGTCCAAGAAGACCCACAGGTGGCTCCAGGGCTTACGCAGAGCTAAGTATAAATGTTTTATAGAATCATAAAGTTGGAAGAGTACCCACAAGTTCATCTAGTTCAACCCCCTGCCTGTAGCAGGAATATATTTATACTTACTTACCTCCCATTTTCCCTCAGGTCACAACTCCCACCGCTGGATGCAGCACGCTCCTTTTTGGCACGTGCTGCATCAGTGGGGCTGGCGGGGGATAGGACTGGGGCAAAAATTCAGCCACCAAATGTCCTGCTTCCCCAGTTGACAGCTGGGATTTTGACCTGCTGAGAGCTTTTGACCGGCTTGCTCCTCCGCCATGACATGTTCCGCAATGTGGTTCCTTCTTCCCCATTACTTTTAATCAACTGGCACATGTTTTTTCCCAGCTTGGCTTTTAACCACTGTGCCAACCGCTGCTGCTCACCCGCCCCGGTCGTCTTCTTTGATTCATTTCATCAGCATCTTTTTATCCAGTGTCTCCCCTTCCCTCCCACCCTCCCTTTTGTATTTGACACAACCCTTTTTTTCTATGACACTGGTGCCTGCCTGATCCCAGTTCACATGGGGGAGCGAGTTGCCATGCCTACCAGACCCCTCAGGTTTTGCTACCATTTGGACCCATTGATTTAGGGGCCCCTTATCTTGGAGACAGGCTTTCCCAAAGTGTTTCCTTCCAGCTGGATGGCAGCAAAGATTACTGTTTTCCCATTCCCAGTAAATCCCAGCGTACCCAATAAGGATAGTGAAGTGGAGAGCAGAGAAGTGAGAGTCATTGATAACTGCTAGGCGCTGCTTCTCTTCTGTCCCCCATTTCCCCTTACGCTGCTCCTGACCCACCGGAATTCTGTTCAGACATTCCCCTGGCCCCCCATCTCATTCCCCCACTTTCACCAGGCATTGTCCTGATATTTTGTGTTCTATTTTTGCAGTAGAAAAGAGATTGCAGGGAGCTGAGTGATATGGAGATCAGCTGCAGCTTTAAAAAAAAGTCCAGCCAAGCTTTTATTAGAGCTCTGAGTGCTGGTCTACAATGTAGTACTGTATTCACTTTGTAATGCTTCCAAGGCCAAAAGCTTCAGTCTTGTGTATACCTGATGGGACCTGTGGACATATAAACCTTCCCAAATAGATATTTCACATGTCCTGTGCTCATTCACATCACAGGTTCTTGGACTGCAGCGCATCACATATGGCAGGGAAATGGCTGACAATAACGACATTGAACATGAACAACCTGAAGACGGCCAAGATGGCATTACAATTTATTTTTGTTCTTAAAAGAATTGCCCCATGCAAAGCACACCACAACCCCCGCATCCACCACAGACTCTCTGCAGAGCACAGAAGAGATTTATTCTTCTGGCAGTAGTGATCTTTGACAGTTGGCACGACAATGTGACATTGCATTGTGCCTTTTCCCATCAGCCTTCAGCCTTCTTTCCTGCCTCGTGATCTCCTCTACTCCTTGTGCATTCCAATTATTATTTATTCTCGTGCCTTTAATAAACAGTTGCTTGTAAAGTTCCCTTTTTTGGAAGCCTGGCTTGTGGCGCAGAGAATTGATCTATCTAGGTCAGGGGTGGCCAACCTTTCACCATTAGGGTTCTTAACCTTCCACTCTGTGTTCTTAAGAGTTGTGTAGAAGACAGAATCTTGGCAGCTGCAAGTGCTGATGGTGCTGCTAAAGCAGCTGCACCTGCTGAAATGCCCTCACCTATACAACCATTTAAAGGGCCGGCATTCATGTTGAAAGGTTGGCCACCACTGATTTAGTGTTGCACACCAAGTCCTGTTTGCCCCCGCACCCCGTCAATTGTGATGCATCACGAACTACTTTTGAAACACCCCCGAGTTTCAAAACTGTGAATGTGTGAAGCTTTGGGCACCTGTTCGGGAAAAAGAGAGCGAAGTCCCTGTGCACATGGAGCTCATGATGGTGCCAGCCCTCTCACTTACGGTTCTGGCTGGTAACTCAGTGGGCTGTTTTAGGACAGGGATAATGGGCCAAACTGTACCCTCTCCAGGGCCACTATAAGGGGTTGGCACTGCTAGCAGCTGCCAGGACCCCAGCACCTCGACAGGGCCCACCAGCACCATCCCCTGGCCAGCAACAGCCACAACCTCTAGTGGCCTGGAAGGTTTGGTCCTCCACCCCTGTTATCTGTGTTGTGCCACCTCCTACGTTTCCCCACAAGGCATCCGAGGGTTGTCACAATCATTGCTTTGCTCAGCTGCCCAAGCAGGCGAGCAAGCGATGTCGGCAACGGGCAGCCACCACTTCTGTGCACTCTGCTTCCTGCTCCCTCTGACAGTGACAGCGGTGGGTTGGGCCTGTTGGAGTTGGGGAGGGCAGGAGGTCTACGTCCAGCATGTTGCCAAAGGACCCCTAAAACCTGGAACCAGCCACCCTTCAGTGTAGGCTGCCCATCCAAATGGCTACCTATTTTTCTCCCCCTACGTCCTAATCTCCTCTCCTCCTGCTCCCCTCGGCACAGCCTGAAATGGCTCAAAGAAAGCTGAGCAAAGGAATGAAAATCCCTCCTGTGGGTTACATTCCCCTGTTCGGAATCTTATCCTTTCCTCCCATCTCCTGATGGAGGGGTGATGATGGCGGGGTAGGAATTGCAGAGAAGAGAAGAGCCTGCACATGATCTTGTTTCAGTCTTCTTCTCGTTTTTAATCCCCGTGAACCATTTCGGGAAGCATGGAACGGAGACCAAAAGTACATCTGAGCTACAAAATTAAACCCGTTTAAATCTGGTTTAACTGGCAAAGTTTCCCTCAAAGAATCCTGGGTATAGTAGTTGGGTGAGAATGCCAGAAACCCCAGTGTGAGAAGTTCCCAGACCCCACATAGAACTACAATTCCCAGAGTTCCTTGACCAGGAGGAGTTCTAATAGGTTTATAACTAGTACAAATGTGTAGAGTTGGTAGCTGGAAGTGCCAGATTTCTCGTCAGGACCAGTTGTTGCTAACCTCTATGTTCTATAAATAGTGTCATTGAGCTAAAGTTTGTTAGAAGTTTGGGGGAGGCGGAACCACTATCTCCATCCAGTGGCGGCATGATTAACTATTTAGTATGCACCTTGTCCGCCTGTCCCTATTAGCATAATGAGATTTCTGGCTGCAATACTTGCCATAGATCAGGTAGCGAAAGGGAGGAGAACAATTTATTTGTTCAAAGACATATGCCAGGGAAGCTGTGAAGACAAATGCAGCTGTCGAGCAAAATGCCAGGTAGTTATTTTCCTTCTGAAACACAGAATTGCTCTTCATTTCTGTTTCCATAACTATGATGTACTCATCAGTAAATATTATGGTGGCCCCCAAAGTTTTTTGATTTGTTGGTGTAATATTGGAAACAAACAAATAAAAAAACCACCCCAGTACTACTTGATAAGTGCTGTGGTAGTGTTGAAGCAAGAATACTGCTGAACATGTTTCTTTTATGACATTTATACCCCATCATGGAATTCAAAGCAGCATCTTCCAGGTCTAAGTCCAACTCCCAAACCACTATGTACCCCTGGGTTTAATGTGGGGAGACCTGGGTTCAAATCCGCACTCAGTCACAAATTGCCCAAACCTATCAGTGGATTTACAGCAACAGGACACTGTCTCACTTTCATAAATCGGCTGCTGACAATACATGGAGTTGCCGCAAAGCCACAGCACAGGCCCACTACCATGACTGGAGGCCTGCACCGGAGCAGGTAAGCAGACCGTGGGTGGGGAGGGGGGAGTAACAGGTCATTTCGGGGGAGGAATACATGCCAGATCGTATCCCCTCTTTTTAAAACCTCCCTGCCCCTTTTGTCTCCATAGTTGGCGTAAGTCCGAGGAGACCCATAAGCGACCAGGCAGCTTACCAGGAGGTAAGTGAAAAATACCTCCCACAGGCTGTCTGATCACCCCTCCACCAAAGCATGCAGAGCAGCCTCCGTTGGCACAGCTGCATGCTAAAATGTGCAGGCCGCAGGCAGGGGGATAGGATTGGGGCCAGAGCTTTCTAGTCCTAAAGGAAGCCCGTCACTTTCTCTCCACCTTGCCTACATCACAGTGTCCTGAGAATGAAGAGGAAGGGCTGCACCAAGTATGCAACCATGAGCTCTTTGGAGAAACAGCAGGTTAAACATGAGAGAGAGAAAACGAAGAACCATCCCTGCCAAATCAGATGAAGGGTCCGTCTGCTCCAGCATCAGTCTCCAACTGTGACTAGTCAGATGTTTCTGGGAAGCTCACAAGCAAAGCAAGTTAGAGACAACCATCACCTGTTGCTTGACCCCAGCATCTGGCAATCGAAGCAAAACTACCTTGGCACATGCAAGAGCGACGGTATGTAGCTGTCAAGGCAAATAGTCCTTGATAGATCTGTCCTCCATGCATCTTTCTTTAAGGCTTCTAAGCTGCAAGTCTTCCCTTTTATACCTCTTGAAGCAAATTCCAAATTCCATGTGTGAAACAGTACTTCATTTGCTGGTCCTCCTAGGCCTACTGCCAATCAATTTCATTGCATGACCTTGTAGTGATGGAAGGCAGGTAATTGGTCCCCTGGAACACATGAACTTACCCCAAGCAGCCATCAGGCCTTACATTCAACACCTGGGGCCTGGGCCTGGGCCTCTCTCATCCAGAGGGCGGGACCCAGGCCTGAACCAAGGAGAAACCCAGGCTTCTGAGCCAGAGTTGAACTAGGCCTCTGAACCAAAGTAAAAAGGGGAAGTTCGGCTCAGGGCTGGAAAGTACCAAGCACAGCAGAATTTCACATCACCCCAGCACATGCTTGCTTAAGCCAGAAACTGCAAGATGTACAAATAGTCCCTAAGGAGAAGGGGAGGATAAAGAGCAAGGGCCGAAGTAAGGCATGAATGCTTGGCACATGATATAGTAATATTTGCAATCGCAATGTATCTGTATGGAAGATAGATTGGAAAGTCCCCAACTGTCACTGCCTGCTACAAAATCTGCCCTAACACCGCAAACAGAGGGATGGGTGACAAAGGGGAGTGACAGGAGGGAGGGAAGAAATGGAATTATGAGGAGTGGGAGATATTTGCAAAACCTATTACTGCTGTCATTTCTGCATATGCTTTATGCGTTGCTCCTTAAGAGCATCCCATCCCATACGTATGGTTAAAGCCAGCAATAAACTTTGCAATTGATCATATTTCGGACTCTGTCTCTGTGTTCTCGGCCTGCGGACCCAGGTCACGGGCCTGCTGGGTCCCCCTCGGGACCCTCTTGCACACAACAACCTGGAGAGAGAGAGAGAGAGAGAGAGAGAGAGAGAGAGAGAGAGAGAGAGAGAGAGAGAGAGAGAGGTCTCTATTCAGTTTCTCCACATTGTTCAGGATTTTATAGGCTTCTGTCATTAGTCACCTTTTCCTAAACGAAACAGCCTTGACGGTTTTAGCACTCCAGCAGCCACCACTCCTATTCCCCTAAGAACCAGTTAAGCACTACCGTTCTATTATACTTTAAAGAACTGCAAAATTCAATTCTAAATTTGATGTGTGGTGCAGAATTTTTATTCCAGAGAACCAGTTTTTCTCTGTCTTTCTTAAAAAGTTCCCAGCCTGGATATTTGTAGAGATACTGTAATATTTGCTTAAAACCGTAGGCCTGTCCTGGGGGAGGGGTTGTCCGGGGGTGGGGGGGGGAGAGACGACAATCCTGTCCTGCATAGGATTGGGTTGTGGATCTGTCATATTGAGGGCAATAACATTTGCCTATAAACTTGACTTTCTTTATGGTGAGCCATTATGATTGAAAAGTGTTATACAAATATTGTAGAATGAAATCAGTCAATAAAATAAACTGAGCGGACGCAGTAGGAGAATGCTGTGGTATGCTCTGAAAGGGTATATCTGCCAAGCCACAAGAGGGAAAAGAATCCCAACCTATTACCTAATGAATCAAAAGAAAGTTGGAAATTGTTCTGTTTTAAAAAACTAAATGGAGGCAATAAAAATAAATCTGAGCAGCATTTAGCACACAATAACGCTGCAGTTTGGCTGCAGAGAGGTCATCTGAGGGTGTCTTTCGCATATAACAAAAGGAGATGAAAAAGAAACTAATGAATGTTGTGTTCAGCAATGAAATTTTAATGCCTTTGGTGGCGCCTGGCCCATTGAAAACGATCCAAAAAGACACACTGGCCTGTCTCCATAGTGCCACCTCATTTGGTCGGCAGAAGCTATCTGCTGCAACCCCTTCTTTAAACAGAGGAGGAGCCACTGAGAAACGAGAACAGTTTACTTACACAGTGCTGTATATCTAAAACGAGAGAGCAGCTCTGCTGAAGCCTCTCTTGCGGTTCACACTGGCAGAAAAGCAGTTCCCCTTTTCAGCGGGTTTGCATAACACGCAACTAATGTAGCCCCCAAGGGGGTGGGCATCATCACTTCTGTTCTTTTGGAAGCACTGCCTAGAGCCAAACCACACAGACCGACAGATTTTTTAAAAATGTTCCCAAAGCAATGTGACAGCAACCGCAGAGGTCGTAACGACTACATTGCAGTGATGGGGACTCGAGTCAAATGACTCGACTCGCAAGTGTGACTTAGCCACTTTTTCCCTGACTCGTACTCGTACTTGTACTCGTGACCCACTGACTCGCACTTGCACTCGTGACCCACGGGACTCGTACTTGACTTGCACTCATGAGGGTAACGGCTTGCCATGTCCGAGTCATTTTCCTTTAATAGCTGGCATCAACACAGGCAGGCAGGTAGGCAGGCACAGTGGAGACCTCAGAGGAGGAGGGCAGCAGAGAGGGAGGGTTTTCAAGGGGGTGGGAAAAAAAGCCTGGCTTGGAGATTTTCCCTTTTTTTGCCATCTGTTTGCCATTGGCCACAACTCCGAGTGTGAGGGCTTGGGAGGAGTGAGGGAAGGTGAAGCTGCCGCAGCGGTTCCTCCTCCTTGGCCAAAACTCCAAGCCCAAGGGATGCTCAGCTCAGCAAGGGGAGGGGGCAGGGAGGGAATAATAAATGGTTTGAACGTAGACACGCTTGTTTTTCCCAAACCAGATGGGTGGTGACAAGACTGAGAGGTGAGGGGAAGGGCATAGGGGAAGCCAAGTGGGTGCTTTAAAAGCCTCAGAGGCACACAGACACCCACCCCACACAGACACCCACCCACCCCATATTCAGGGGAAAAAAAGCCATTTGCCCCAAAGTGACTCGACTTGTGACTCGTGGTTTTTGGCCTTACTTGCACTCGATTCGTACTCGGGGAAAAATGATGCGCACTTGACTCGTACTCGTGCACAAAAGGATCCATACTTGACTTGTACTCACCCAAAAATTTTGGCATTGACTCGTACTTGGACTCGTACTCATGCAAAAATGATTGTACTTGCACTCGCGACCTAGTTACTTAGATACATCCCTGCTACATTGTGGGCCCAATCCTATCCTACTTTCCATCGCCGATGCAGCTGCAATGCAGCCCCGAGGTAAGGGAACAAATGTTGCCTTACCTTGAGGAGGCCTGCATGACTGCCTCCCCATCGCAGGATGCAGCGCACGCCCCGTTGGCACAGCTGCATCAGCGCTGGAACTTTGGATACGATTGGGTCATGCTTCAAGTAAGAGGACTCTGTATTTCAAGTTATATTCTCTGGTGTGGGTCAGGGCCAGTCCAGCCATGAGGCAAGTCAAGGGGGGGCTGCCCGGAGCAGCGGGTGGGCACAGGCAGCACTGTGCACCCATTGGCCAGCTCTGGAGTCCACCTTCTTGGCTCACCTCTGCTTACCTCCTCCTTACCTGGTCTTTGATCAGCTACCCAGTTTTCAAACAGAGCACCAGAGTGGGCTGGATGAAAGAAGTCACGAGAGGTGCCTGGAAGTGTAGTTTTCCTTTTTTGGAAGTGCTTCTCCAAAGTGCTTTTTTTCCAGCCCACTCTGTCACTCGATTTGAAACCAGGGCAGCAGAGTGAAAACAATGGAGACGGCAGGTGAGAAGGAACACTGTGTGGGCTGGAGCGGGGGGGGGGGGGCTGTGTCCAGCACCACTTTCAAGGATTATGGCAGTCGAGCTGAAGGAGGTTGTTGCCACGGAGTTCTCGTAACTATCTCACTGCCACATTGCCTTTTATGTGTGATGATGGGGGGCACACTTCCGTATGCATGCTAGCAAGAAGAGAGGGGCAGCAGAATTTGGGTGGGGCAACACATCCATCATGGTCTGGGTAGTAGATCAGCTGGGGGGGGCCCTGCTGGGGGTAGTTGTGGTTTTTCTTGGCACAAGCAGGGTGTGGACATGCATCATTTTTTTTAGGAGGCATCCAAGAGCCTAAAGGCTGATTCACACTAGCCCTTTCCGTGCGCGTTTTGGCTTAACGTTTGGTCTTTTCGTGCGTTTTTCATGCTTGCGTCAGACGCAGCATGAGTTTACGAGGCAGCCAGGAGAGATGGTTTCAGTTTATCTTTTTGCTGCGCTCGCGTTTAAGCTAGCGTTTATGCTCCCGGTGCTAGGCAGCTCACCAATCAGAGAAGCGCATTTCTCTTCACCAAATCACAGCTGAGCTTTCTTCAAGAAGGCGGGCAAACGTTCAGAGAACTGCTAGACGCACGTACAGACGCTAGAGTAGAGCAAACGTGCACGGAAGGGCTAGTGTGAATCAGCCTTTAGAGCCACGCAAACCGGTTCCAAAGATTCCATGTTCAGACTCTTCCAGAAAGGTTCACGGAAAGCACTTCACACATTGCAAGCAAAAACGTGATCCTCTGTACATCCACTAGCTCCGAATCGGTTTTCATCACAGCCACTGGAAGAAGCCTACTCAAGTTTCTCAAAACTGGGCTTAGTCTTTTGCAAAAGCTATCCCAGTAGGAAAAGTGCAGGCTATTACAAAAAAAAATTATATAAATAAAAATGCATGGAGTGCTCATTAATTTGGAAAATAACATAAGAAAGTACATCCTGACATTTAATAAGAGGCAAATGGAACTGCGGTGCCATATGCTGTCTCCTGCAAAGGATTTGTGAACGGTATGGGATGAATATACAGCTGATTTTTAACAAACAAATTAAAAAAAACAGGCTTAGGGCCAGGGTTTTTGTTGCTAACACCCACATGTGGAACAGAGGCAGGGCTCCAACAGAAGTGCCTGGGATCTTGGGTGCTTTCTTGCTTCTTCCTTTTCTTCTCTCTCCCTCTCCTCCCCTTCTCTCCCTCCACTGCAAACCCTCCAGTTCTTCAGCACCCCCCCCCCCCCGTTCCTCTGGGAAACTCTCTTGATTTCTCTACATTCTTCTCTCCCCCTTTCTCCCCACCTTCACTTGTGCCATTATATGCCCCCTTTTCCTCGTAAGGATTTCCTCTTCTCCTATGTACCTAGACGCTGCTAATGTTTAGGGCTTAGTTGCGTGAGTGATTGCTGGATACTTTTTATTTTTGATTCCTGTTCCCTGTTATTGTTTCATTATCCCTATAATACAAGTTATCGATTGTTGCACCTTAAACATCTCGAAAGCATGCCTGCCAACGGGCATTAGCATGGTCCTCACCTTGTTTGTTTTTCACAGCTATGTGAACATGTTTTTGGTTCACCTGGCATTGGATTGAGCTGGTCACCTCCTGTTGTTTAGAACTGGTGCTGCAGTTCAGTCATTTATGTTCTGTGATGTTTTGCAATTGTATTTCATGATTGTTTTTCATGATCATGTATTTCATGATTGTTCATGATCAAGTACATATCCCTGGCTGGGAAGAAAGGCAGCATATAAGTACTTTTAATAATCAATCAATATACGGTATATGCATAAATTGATCAGAGACGATGTTATGGTAGCTCACTGAAAGTGAATTCACAGGTGCGTGTTTATTGTTGGATGACAGTGCCATTAAATGATGGCTAGAAAAACAGTCAAGGCTTTTGTACTACCGCACATCATCTCAAACACTATTGTCTTCAACGGAGGCAATTTATGCATTTGGTGAAAGTTGAAATATGTAGTCAATCCTTCACCTGCCCATTCTCGTTTTTCTTGCTGATATTTCAAACTCACAGTGAGATTATTTTATCACTCCAGTTTTGTTGGGTGAATATTTCATTTGCAGAGGCGTCGCTCCGGTAGGGGCGGGGCTGTAAGTTTTGCTCGGTCGGAGTCCCGTTTACCGAACGAGCAGGAGGCGGTCCCGCCCCCTCACTGTCAGAGCCATTCCCCTGCGGAGAAAGCAGCAGGCAAGAGACCCTGCTGCTTTCTCCGCAGGGGAATGGCTCTGACAGTGAGGGGGCGGGGCTGCCTCCTGCTCGTTCGGTAAACGGGACTCCGACCGAGCAAAACTTACAGCCCCGCCCCTACCGGAGCGACGCCTCTGTTCATTTGAATGTGCCTTGAATTGGATGCAGCTATTGCTAAACCAGGGAAAAATGCTGGAAAACTAGTTAACCTTGATGTGGTAAGTACCATCTTTCACCACATGAGGGGGTATTCAAATAATAGGTAAAGGTAAAGGTGACCCCTGACAATTAAGTCCAGTCGTGTCCGACTCTAGGGTGTGGTGCTCATCCCCATTTCAAAGCCAAAGAGCCAGCGTTGTCCGAAGACGCCTCCGTGGTCATGTGGCCGGCATGACTCTCCTTGCCACAGCGCGTAGCATGCGGCTGGAACACGGAGTGCTGTTTACCTTCCCGCAAGCGGTACCTATTTATCTACTCGCATTAACATGCTTTGGAACTGCTAGGTTGGCAGGAGCTGGCCAAGCAACGAGAGCTCACCCTGTCGCGGATTCGAACTGCCGACCTTTCGATCGACAGCTCATGGTTCAGCGGTTTAACCCACTGCGTCACCCACTGGCCTTAATTCAAATAATATACCACCCTAAACTGATGTGATTAAAATCGCCAATGTCTTCAAAGTTTTAAAAAGCCATGTCAGAACTGGGCCACACAATTTCATTATCAGGAGTTAAGCTGCAATCACTACATCTGAATGATTAACATCCATGTGACTAAGGTTGTGCGAATGCAATGTTATTCTTCATCTGCATGGGGACATTTTAACTTGTTCATAAATGGTAAGGAGTTCGGGGTAAACAGTAAGGTAGTCAAGTTTGCAGAGGACACCAAGCTCTTAAGGGTGGTGGAAATCAAGACAGACTGTGAAGAGCTCTGAAAGGAATTCCTCAAATTGGGTGGAACAACAACCAAATAGTAAATGCAGTTCATTGTCAGTAAGTGTAAAGTGGTGCACATTGGGGTCCAAAATTCCAACATACACACTGATGGGCTCTGAACGATAAACCAGAAAAAAGAACTTGGGGTCGTCGTGGAAACATTAACCCTGACTGCAGCAGCTGTGAAGAAGCCAAATGGCATGCTGCTAAGCATCATTAGAAAAGGGACCGAGAATAAGACTGTTGATGCCAGTCTCTGGTGCTGCCACTTTTGGAATATCATGTATCCAGCTCTGGTTGTCACACTTCAAGAAGGATAATGTAGAGCTGACCAAGGAGCAAAAGAGGCCAACCAAAATGATTAGAGGGCTGAAACACCTTCGTGATGAGGAAAGGCGACAATATTTGGGAACGTTAGGTTGGGAAAAAGGTGACTGAGGGGGGACATAGTGGACATCATACATTTACGCATACTATGGAGAGTGGAGAGTTTTTGTCCCCTCTCAGACGATACTAGAAGCAGGGATCATCCAATGAGACTGATTGGCAGCAGATTTAGGATGGGCAAAAGGAAGTACAGTATGGGAGTCACATAATGCATAATTAGTCTGTGGAACAGGTTGCCCGAAGAGGTGGTGATGTGGCCACTAGCTTGCATAGCTTTAACAAGGGATTAGATTCATTCATGGCTGACGCCAGGCCTAGCAATGGCTCCTAGCCATGATGGCTACACAGTAGGTTCAGTGGTAGTATGCCTCTGAATACCAGTTGCAGGTGGTGGTGTTGCCGCTAAGGCAGCTTTTTCTCCTAGGGGGCTGAGTGGAATACCCGAAAGATTGAATAAGACATAGAGAGGAGATCCAAGGATATTTGTTTAATATCAATTTTACATGCATGGACCCAGCCCTTGCGAATGGATAGGCTGGGCAACGAATAAGAAAATGGAAGCATCTTTTATAGTCCATTATTTCCATATTCATGAAGGGAGGTACATCCCAAAATTACAATAGAACAAACAGCTTACGTGCCATTAGAGACAAAACCCAAGCCCCCCTTATGACATGAGTTATGGATGCTTTCACATAGGGGCCTTCTTATCTTGTGAGATCTTCCTGTAACAGGATTTCTCAGCAGAGGAGAAACCTCTTGCTCTGTTATCTGGGTACACACTCTTCCTGCATCCATCTCTTAAGCTGGCAGGAAAGAGGGAGAAGAATGCACTTTCAGCAAATTTGTAATTCCAAATGGAAAGGGTTCACCCATAAGTCAAAAAATTGAGTCAGGCCTAGAGGCCTGTTAAAAGAAGAAAAGGGGAAAAGTTTCCACTTTAAATCTGGACGGGAACAGTGGGAGAGCAATGGTGGGAGAGAAGTGGGCCCACCTCTCCTACTTGTGGGCTTCCCAGAGAGGCAGCTGGTGGGAAACTGAATGCTGGAATAGATGCGCCTCTGGCCTGATCCAACAGGGCTTTTGTGATGTTCTTATTAACGTAATCTGATTCTGCATCAAGTCTTGTATTTATTCCTGGTAATTCCACCGAGCTGATACTGGGCATGTGCATTAATTTCTCTTGTAATCACTTATTCATTTCCGACATGAGTTTGTGCTGCAGTGGGTGTAGTAGTGAGAGAGAAATACAAAGCCAAGCAGATGGCATGGGGCTTGGAGTAAGAAACAGGTAATTATTATGTATGAATTCAGCTGCCTGCAGGTATTCCATGGCTGAAAATTGAGTTCTGTACACTTGGTCTCTGAAGTGGCATTTTCCTGGCCTTCAGTGCAATAAACAACCAGAGCATTTCTGAATATCATTGGGGGTTCACTAAGAACATAAGAAGAGCCCCGCTGGATCAGGCCAAAGGCCCATCTAGTCCAGCTTCCTGTATCACACAGTGGCCCCACCAGATTGTAGAGAAAGAGCAATGTATACCGTTTCTTATGGTTATGTTACCAAAAATAAGTAGAAATCCTTTTTTCCCCTTACATCAGTGGTTCTCAAACTCCTACAGAGGAGTAAGGGAACCTGTATGTTGTTGCGGACTCTGCGGTGATGTCGGCAACGACAATTCCCTTGCTCCACACTTTCAATTTTTTTAATTTGTTCTTAAAAACCGCAGGTGTGTGTGACATCACACCCGGAAGTGGCATCACACCACGTCACTTCCTGGAGTGACGTTTGGAAATCTGCCCTGGGTACCACAGTCATAGTAGCTAGCTACGCCACTGCTCCCCACCCTGTTCTGCCCTCTCCCACCCCATTCCCACCCAGACTAGATGGGCCTTTGGCCTGATCCAGCAAGGCTCATCTTATGTTCTTATGTTCTTAATCTGCCCACCCCCTGCCCCCACACCTGTCAGACATACTTTTCTGGGTCCGGCAGTGATCTTCTTATGCTGCCTCTGTTTGCTGCAGTGGTCCTAAAATGGTTGCCACCAGAAGCCATTTTATGACAATGGAATTGTGTTCCACTGTCGTAAACCCCTCTGCACACCGGCCCAATCCTAGGGTTGGGCTGTAAGTTACTTCACAAGACTACAGTGCCCAGGGTTCCCTGGGGCGAGAGAATCACTGTTTTACCACTTAGAACTGTTAAACCACTTCATGTCTGTAGTATAAATATGTGTGTCCCCCCCGCTCTCTCTCTCTCTCTCACCCATTCAACATTTATCCTGTCTTTGAGCCCCTCAACGTTGGGAATGAATATTTGAATAAATACGTGAGGTCAGGAGTTCTGGAGGTTATGAAATCAAAAGAGGTGTATCAAAAGAGATATATATGACAGGGGTGTTGGAGTGGCTCAGAAAAGGAGTAGGTCGGGAAGGGGGCATGGTTGCCTGCCCTCCATCTGTCTGATCATACTACACACGAGCTAATGTGAATTCTCCCTCATTCCAGTCCAGTATAATGAGTCCCTGTACGCAAATGGTTCCCTGTGAAGGTCATTCTGCTATGGGAACACTTAATTAGGAGAATGCATTTTGAAGATAAGGACTGTAAGGAATGTGGTTGCTATCATAACAAGTTAAGGGGAGAATCACAGGGACCGGCAGTAAAGAATTAGTCAGGCAAAGAGCATTCAGTCATTTTTCAATGCAAAAAGAGTGTAGCGTGAGGTATGAAGACTCCCAGCTGGATGAAACCAATTGGGCAGATATAGTTGTAAATCCTGAAGCAAATCTTTGACAAAGCAGTAAACCAGTTCTCCTCCTCCCCAAACACCTGGCATTTCACATACTGCAGTCACTGAACAGCACACAACTCATCTTGCCAAGATTGGCCAGAAAATGGCAAATCAGAATTTCAGGTCAAGAAATGTTAAGGTTGGAGGAGACTGCAAATCTGACACCCAGAAATCTGTTTAAGAGTAGGCTTACCATATTTCCCCGGTCTGAAACTGGGACACCCCAACCAATTAATTAATTGGTTAAATTAATTAAAATCAATGTTTTCTTGCCGCACGTAAGTGCGCCTGAAAATTTTAATTATTTATTTAAGCAAAGAATTAAATGAATAAATAATTAAATAATTAAAATAATGTTAAAATAATAAGGGGGCGCGAAGCGACCCTTTGCCGCTCGTAAGCGGCCCTGAAATTTTTAATTTATTTATTTTTACATTAAATTAATTAATCAAATTGACTTACCTTCTCGTCGCTGCCCGCATTGCCCGTCGCCGCCGTGCTGCTGCTCCTCCGGTGCCTCCTTCGAGCAGCGAGCCAGCTGCCCGGCCGGCTTGTGAGCCAGCTGCCCGGCCTGCTCGCAAGACAGCCGCCCGGTCAGCTCACGAGACAGCCGCCCACCCGGCTCGCGAGCCCCGCTCCGAGACGGCTCGCGAGACGGCCACTCTTGCCGCTCTGAGCCAGGGAGAGCGGCCGGGCCGGCGAGAGGCTCTCGTCGGCCTGGCTGCTCTCCCCTGCTCAGCTTACCCGCTCGTCACCACCGCCACCTCCATTTTGAAAGTTGAATAACTTACCCGGGTGCCGGCATCATCTTGGCTCGCGAAATCTCGCGAGATCCAAGATGTTGGCACCCAAATCTTGGATCTCGCGAGATTTCATGAGTAAAGATGCCGGCGCCCAGGTAAGTTCTTCAATTTTCAAAATGGAGGCAGTGGCGGCGGTGGAGCTTACCAACCGGCCCAGAACCGTTCCAGGACGATTCCGGGAACGGAGGGTCATTTCCAGGAGTGGCCTGGAAATTCCGGGACGAATGGTAAGCGTATTTAAGAGGACCTAGGGCTCTTTAACACCTATACCAAACCACAATTCCCTTTAGGGGGAAACCATGATAAAGTGGTATTAAAGTGGTATTGGCCTGACTGTGGGAGAAAGGCAAGGTATAAATTCTTTAAATAAACAAACAAATAAATAAAAACTGAAATATATTTGCTGTACATCTCGTCAGTTGCTTAACTTGCTTCCCTTAAATGTTGGAGTGTTGCAGGTTTTCTACAATGAAGTATGCATGAATTACAGTTCAGTAAAATGTGTGTATATGTTTTTGAAACATTGAATGTCTATTATGCCACTCAACCCTATGGGGGGAAAAGCGGGGTATAAATTTAACAAACAAACAAATAAATAACCTGCTCCATCAGGTCTGAACTATACATGCATCGATCTGAATGAGGAGGTAATGAAGTGAGCAAAATCTTGAGGCTGTGGAATGGGCTGTATCATTTCGGACTCAGGTGGAAGATCACATTTTTAATGTCCCCTGCATTTTGAAAACTAGCACAGCAGGGAACAGGCAGGGACAGAACCTTTCTGCTGATAGACTTTTGTTTTTCTTGCAGGAATCTTGGTACAACGAATCATGCAAGATGATTATATCTGGGGAAAAAATCTAATACCTGCTGCAAGGCAGCTAGGTATGAAAGATAATATGCCTTTCTTTGTTTAGCAACAAGTGCTTGGCTTCACTATTCTTTTGCGGGGCAAAGCGAGGACAAACGTAGACAAACAGTGCTAGTTTTCCCCAAAGGCTAAGCAAATAGCAATAGGACACCCTTTGTGCCAAACCCCACACTTCCTTCTTGCAGCTAGGTATAAAATCCCAACGTCTTTCTCCATTGCTGTCTATTTTCCAATTACCAAACTGTTTCCCTCCAAACCTCACCCAAGAATGTGAGATGGGTTCAATTGCTAGACGCCACCAGTCATCAGAAGTAATCAATGCTCATTGAAGCAAGCGTCTTCTACCATTGCTGCCTATTGGGGGACCATCTCGGCAATTAATGATGTTGTTAATAGAGAAATTATAATTTCCCATGTCCAAAGAGGATGCTTACAATACATGTCATCCCTTTGTATTAGAAAGACTCCGACAAGTTCTCCAAACAAACAAAACCAAACATAAAGAACCCTAGGAAAACAAAAGTACTGTATGTTTTAAGAAGCATTATTTTCAAGGGAAGATGTTGGAAATACAGAGTGTTGTAGCTGAGCAACCCAATCCTACTGAAATTCCCTCTGCCAATGCAACCATGCCACCGGAGCGCATGCTGCATCCAATGGAGAGTTTCAAGTCCCAGAGGTGGATCAAGGCCGGGAAGGGGGATAGGATATTGGCGGTGGTGCTGTCACTGATAGCACCACTTTCTTGGCCTGCTCCCCTCACCACCCTGGTCTTCACCCTGTTCCCCTCTCCCCACCCTATTCTGCCCATCCCCTGCCTCCCGCCTGCCCCCCTGTGCTGACTTACCAGCACTGTGGCTCATTCTCTGGCCACTGGCATGTGGCTGTGACCGTTTGCTAACTGTGGCAGTGGCTCGGCCGCGCTGAATGGCACGTCACATTTCATGGCAGCTGTAAAAGGACTTTGAGCTGCTGGAACTAGTGTTCTAGCAATGCAAGTCCCCATTAGGATTCAGCCGTTAGTAATTCCTGACATCTTGTATGCCTGTTGGTATCCAAAAGAGCCTCCAAGGATAAGTGTTGCTGTTTTAAGCTATCTCATCCCTTGAATTTTCCCTGCTGTAAATCGTTTTTCCTTATTGGCTCACAAGTCAGACTGGTATTTTAAAATGAAATCTATTTTTGGAAGCAGGGAGGGCTCATCTCAATGTGTTTGGCACTTCATGTGCCAATTTATTAAATTGGTGTGTGTGTGTGTGTGTGTGTGTGTGTGTGTGTGTGACTAATATTTTTTAAGTTCCACTGAACATTTCAAGCAGATTGAAACTTGCAATTAAATCTTCTTTTGAAATGGTGCCATTAATGGATGGCTTTGGAAGGTACTTTAGTTTTATGTGCAAGACACAAAACTGGCATAAGGACAATACACAACAAATCTAAAGGCAGAACATATACCTGTTTGGAATAACAATTGAGTCGAGTCGGGAGTTTCTCCTGTAGGATATTTGCAAATACAAAAATCTGTTGCAAAGCTGTCCTGGTCTCCCTTGCAAAACAGCTTGCCTGCTAGGGCTGGTTCATGAACACATGATGCATGTCACTTTTGTTCTGTGCATTGATTACTGTACTCTTGATTATTGACACAGCTGACAGTCTGCATTGAAAGCATTATGTTTGTATGATAAAAAAAAGTTCTAGCTGTGCGGTGTTGAATGTGATGGGCGCACAAAAGATGGGGCAGAATCCAAGGGACAGGATGGGGGGGGAGTTTGGATGGGAACAGGTAAACATGAACAGCAGGAGGAAACCTTCCCCTCCCCTGCTGTGTCGGGCCTTACCTCCCTCGGCCTCATGTCAATCACTCCAAGCAGTTTTCTCCCTTCCAGGTTCACGGGTATCAAACCCCAGAAAAAAACGTTCCTGGAGCAACCAACTAGAGGGAGGGAGGACACAGGATGGAGGAAGGTTGAGTATCCTCCCTTTGGTGTTGGTTTGACCCCACTTCCCCTCGAGAATGGGTCAGAGATGTGAGTGAGGACCCTCTCATCTCTAGTTCTGCCCTGTCTTCAGTGAACATGGTTGAATGTCTTCGCTGCTGCCGTGTGCTTCATCTGTCTGGTTGGGCTGCACAGCTGGTCTTTTAAGACAAGAGGCTACAGCTCAGTGGAAGACCAGTTGCTTTGCACGCAGAAGATTCCAGGTTCAATTCCTGGCATCTCCAGGTAGGGATGGGAAAGACCACCCCTGTCTGTAAACACAGTATAAGGCAGGTTCATATATTCAGAAGGGGGGAAACAAAGTAGCGCTCAACTTCCTCTTGCCCTCAAACTCCCTCCTGGTTCAGCCCACTTTCCGCTCCAAACTGCCCACGAACCACCTCCTCTGCTACCTTACCTGGAGCGTTGGGGGAGGTTCTGGCTTGCGCAAAGAGCCCCTGGTCATTTCGGCCAGTGGCTCCATCGCGCACGGCGACAATGCAACTTTTGCTCCATTGCTGGGTCACTTAAAACAGCGGATCGCAAGTTTGGCTGTTGTAAATGACCCAAAGGTTTGGGCCGTCAGGCTGCAGTCTCATCACACTTTCCTGGGAGTATGTCCCATTGAATTTAATGGGTCTTAATTCTGAGTAAACCTGCATAGGATTGTGCTGTAAGTGATGTTCTGATGAATGCAGGGAGGACCCTACCAGTGCCGGTTCCTCCTCTGCAAGTTCAATTTTACCCCAGATAACTAATCTGCAAAGGTCTAGAGAGCTACAGGCTAAGAAGTTAATGAACCTGCAGGAATCCTCTACTCTTCCATTCTTCAAGTAGTACAAAAGAAACGAGTTTGACTGTACGCTCTAGACATCGATGGCTGTATCACACCACCATCATGTTTTCCCTGACTTCACTGTGCGATGGCTACTCATCTGAAACCCATCCTTGTGACAACATCTGAGTTCTTCTCCTGGAGATATGAAGCTGTCACACTTAGAATATGGTGGGGATGAAATTTTGAAACTGAAGCCCATCATTTTTGAGCATGTGTGATGTGGGTCAATATGTGGGAAATTAATTCACATGTTTCCTTTGGAAAGCAAACATGTCTTCTCCAACACCACTTTATTCTTCCGAGTGATGTAACCTGATTTGTCTTGGATCTCCTGAAAAGATTTTGGAGCTCATTACTCGTTTCCTTTCACAGCAACTAACCAGGAAGACAGCTTAAAGGATGCATTCCTTTTAATCCTGTAAGAACATCCTGTAACAGGGCTCAACTGGACGGGCATTTAATGAATGGAGACTGCATTTTACAATGCTCTAACATTCAAGGTCCAGCATTACTTTTAAACCCAAAAGATAGAAGGAAGGTCACAAAAGTAGCACACGTATTTTTTCAAGATTTGCATTGTAGAGGGAAAAGAGCAGTTCTGCTGTCATTCTGCAATATGCTCTGCATACAAAAAAATTCCAACACTCAGCCCCAATCTCACCTCTTCTGTGAAATATTTGGCTCAGCCTCAGAGTCTTCATCCCCAGTTCAAACCAAATTCTCGGCAACTGCAGATGAAAAGGTAAACTTGTTTGTGTGGACGGACTCACTTCAGTTCAGACTACAGGCGGGGGGGGGGGCGCATGAGATTGACTAATCCTTCATACAAAAATGATTCACTGCATCTAGAAAACTAGAAAATAAGGGATAAGTCTCCTCTATAAGTCTTCCTCCTTAACACCTAGTCTGCTATGTGCAGGGAAAGTTTGTTGCATGGAGGAACATTCAGTGTCATGAGCCCCCATCACCTGCAGTCTGACATTCAGCTGCTTTTGAGAACTAGGCCTTATGAAATGAAGCTCAAGTACCAGTGTACCAGTGTACAGAACTTGTGGCTCAAGTCAAATGCAGCCCACCTGGCCATGTGTGGTGGTGGCCCACCACGGACTCAATAAACCTGCTGCTGCTGTTGCCTGCCTGTCAAATGTGGGTGGGTTCCAAGCACCTGGCAGGTGATAATAAATGACTAAAAGTTGTGTAAGCCTGCCTTACCCCACCGGCCCATCCATGAGTCCAACTGAGGCAGTCGCTTCAGGCAATACTGGCGGTGGGGGCACCCACCTCAGTCCATCCACTTGCCTCCATGGGTCCTCCTTCCCCCAGTCCCTCGACTGGAAAAGGAAGAGAGGGACGGAGCAGAAGAGGAAGTGTGAGGAAGTCCCCTCTTCCTTTTCCAATCCAGACAGGGGAGGATCTGAGGCAGTCAGCACATCACCAGGTAAGAGGGCAGCATTTTGCACGCTGCTGCAGCCATCTAAAGGTTTTGGGCCGGCCCAGCTGCCTACGCACAAGTCATTGCGGTTGTTACATTTGTCCTTGTTACCCTTGCCTTGCTCTCCCCGTTTCCTGCTGGTTTGTAATCCTTTTTCTTGTCTAAATCTAAATGGTATGTTCCTCAGGGCAGGGAGGATCCACATTTGGTTTAAGTTACTCTATAAAGCACCATGCATGCTGGTAGTGCTATGCAAGTAAATATAGCTGCCAACACTATTTATATTTGTAGATAAATATAGCCACCAGACATCAATTTTACAGCAGGAGGAAGGGACAGAAAAAGATACAAAAATGATGTGCCCGACTGTAAGCAAGGAAGCTTTGCTTGGGATTGCGAATCACTATCAACACCAGTTGTTAGATCCACGACTGAACCGAATTCACAGTCATGAGTCTATTTTGTTTAGGGTTGCATCTGAGCAAAATTCATTTTCCTGCGCCATTGGTAGAACAAAATGTAGGTGTTTTCAATGTCAGCCTGCCTGCAGTAATTCAGGCTTTCCTGAAGTGCCAGTCAGAGCAATTTGAAGCTTGAACCAAAATAAAGGGGACTAGGGGCCTGCATCCATCAGAAGGTACTAAGAGCCCTGCTGGATCAGACCAAAAGTCGATCCAGTCCAGGATCCTGCTTCCCACAGCAGTGGCGTAGCCGGACACCTCCCGGGGGGGGAGAGGTCACGTGACACCCCCACGTGCCCACCCAAGCCCCGCCCCCTTCGGCCCGATTGGGTCACTTCCAGTAGTTTCGGTGCGAAAAAACACATCTGGGGTGTTTTTTTGCCCGATATACAGCACAAAGGGCTGGACGGGCAGGCAGGCCAATCCCCAACCTGCCACTCGGCCGAAAACGCGCCATTTTGCCACTGCCACCATTTTCTTCACCACCGCCGGGTAAGTTGCACCCCCCCTGCCGTCCTTGCAACCTGTCGCCTGGGGGTGGTGGGCCCCCCTCGGGGGGCCCCTCCCCCCCAACAGTACTCTGTCCCACAGTAGCTGAGCAAATGCCTCTAGGAAGCCCAGGATCAAGGCAACAGACCTCCCTCACAAGTTGCCACCCGCACCTGTTTTTCTGTTCAGTAGCTTATTACTGCATCCGAGTCTGAACATGGAGGATCCTTTAGCCATTGTGTGTAAGAACTCTCCATGCAGGTGTCGGATCACCTCTTAAAGTCATCTAAGCTAGCATCCCTAACAGTTTGTGGCAGTAAATTCCGTCAATTAACTGTACGTTGTGCGAAGATACAAGATTTCTTTTGTCTACCTTGAATCTACTGCCAATCAATTTCACTGGATGACTCCAAGTTCTGATATTACAAAGCAGGGAGAAAACCTTTCGTCTACCCACGCTCCATCGAAAGGGTTGGTTAGTTCTTGGCTGATGAATTCAGCCGCCCCGATCCCTGAAACTCCTGGCTATGTGCATCTCTCTTCGTTTCCTGTGCTCAGTCCAAAAATTCCACCCCCTCCAAGTCCTGAATCTAATTTATCAAAAGCATCATTCCTCCTCCTTAGTCCCACTAAGATACAATTGAACCTGTGTTTCTAGGAAGTGGATGTTGATCTTGGCCCCAATCCTATCCCCCGCCACATTATAACATGCAGCCACGCCAATGGAGGTTGCGCTGCATGTTATCATAGTGGTGCTGGGTCCATTGGACAGCCTGCAGGAGGCAAGTAAAAATATTTTTCACTTCCCTCCTGTTAGGCTGCCCGATCACCTATGGGTCTCCTTGGACCACTAGTGTCACTGCAGGGGGGGCGGAGCTCCAAGTTCCGCCGGGCTCTGACCCTCCGTTACACGACAGGAGAAGGCGGCCCTGCCCCCTCGCCTTTGGAGCCATTCCGGCCGACGAAAGCACTTGCTTTCGTCGGCCGGAATGGCTCCAAAGGTGAGGGGGGTGGGGCCGCCTTCTCCCGTCGTGTAACGGAGAGTCAGAGCCCAGCGGAACTTGGAGCTCCGCCCCCCCTGCAGTGACGCTAGTGCCTTGGACATACGCCAGCCATTTTGATGGCATATGTCCGAGGAGAGAAAAGGGGTGGGTAGGTTTTAAAAAGAGGGGATAAGATTCTGCATGCACGACTGCCACTGGATCTACTCCTTCCCTCTCCCAATATGCCCCCGGTTCCTCTCCCTACACACCCCATTACCCTCCTCCCTACCCATGAACTGCCCCCCACCTGGTCCAGCTTACCTGCTGTGGTGCAGGCTGCCAGCCATGGCAATGGGCTGCTGCTGCTGCTCTGCGGTGGCGGTTTGGAAATGTCTGCAGCGGCGCACTCTGCGTGTCATTGGCAGCCGATTTATGACAGCGGGACTGTGTTCTGCTGTCAGAAATCCGAAGATAGGGTTGGGCAGCTTGTTTGCTAGAAGGAAAAGACTCAGTTTAGAAGGTTAAAAAGTTGAGCTGGGCAAAAATGGAATCAAATGCACTTGTCCATCAATATCCATGACTGCCTCTTGTCTGGCTGAGCTACTTTGCAGCTATTCAGCAGTAACGTTTGGGATGAGGGCAGCTAAGCCAATGACAGCTCTTCTAACTGGCCACCCCGCTACACCTGCTAGGCAGTGCTGCCAATCACATGCAGAGGCTTCATCGGTGCTGCAGCCGCCACCACAAACCCCTTTTGTGATTACAGTTCAGATCTGAAGGTGTCACAACATTCTTTTCTGCGCAGAATTGAAATGCTTGTATTTTCCTTCTCCTCTGGAATCATGCCACAATATAAAATGTGAGAATTGGCCCTCTAACTCCCATAAAACTGATCAGATACCATTACAGAGCCCTGTCTGAAACCATTCTCTTCTCAAGCTGTGACATAACAAAAGCATGAGTATGCACACTTTTGAAAGCCAGGAATAGAAATTGCAACAAAGGATGGAGAGATCAAGGGAAAGCAAAGCATAAAGGCAGACTATACCTTGTCTCTGATTACTAAACCAAACCGTATCCGTTTTCATTTCAAGGCAGAGTTTTTGAGGGAGGGGGGCTAACAGGGTGTAGAAAATACATGGCAAGAGGCAGGGCATGGCTATTAATTTGAACATTTCAAATGTCTTCTCACAAACACAATTCATTCTCCTTTAGTGGCTATCCCTATGATTAAGCATGATGGCAAAAACTGTCCTCAGGAAATGCTGGGTCAAAGAATTTATTCTTTTGAAACTGCATTTGGAATTCATCAGCAAATGTTGTCTACAAGACAGTCAATTCTCAGAGTGATGATTTTGGTCTAATAATAATTCTGCTAGGACCTGTATCGGAGAGAGTTCCAAGTTTGAAGTCATCTTTTGTTTATTCGCTGCTGGAAAAAGTATGTGTTGTTAGGTTTCAGGAGCAGAATTCAATAAAAGAGAATTAGACAAACTTGTGGAGGACAGGCCAATTTCCAGTGAAATTGATGGGCAGTAAATTCAGGACAGACAAAAAGCTGCTTCTCCACACAATGCATGATTAATTGATGGAATTTGCTACCCCAAGATGTGGTGATGGCTACTGACTTAGATGGCTTCATGAGGAGATTATACAAGTTTAGTGAGGATAGGTGTATTGGCAGGTATTCACCATGATAGCTACACGGACCCTCTTTTTCAGAGGCAGTGGGCCACTGAATACCAATTACTGGGGGTGGGGTACCAGATGGGGAAGACCCTTGCCTTCGTGCTCATGGGCTTCCTGGATGCATCTAGCGGACCTCTGTCTGAAACCGGAGGCTGGAACAGATGGACCTTTGGGCTGACCCACGAAGGCTCTTTGTACGTCGATGGATGTTAGCCATGACAGTTCAAAGGAATCTCCCACGTCCTGAAGAAGGATGTCACCAAGTACGAGTGGCTGCGTAACCACAGTGGGTATTGCCTTGAAACCTTGTTTGGAGGCTTCCTGCTGGGGCTTCTGATTGGCCCCTATGAGAAACAGGAAGCTGGAACAGATGGACCATTCTAATCCAGCAGGGCTCTTCCTAGGTTCTTAGCAGTCAGTACGTAACTTCTTAAAATATCAGAAACTCGTAAATCACTCAGACTAATTTTTACGTATCAGAAACTCGTAAATCACTCAGACTAATTTTAGGCACTTCTCACAACAATTTCCCTCTGCCTGCCCTGCTACCCTCACTCACAGCTCAATCCTAAGCACACCACCCAATGGCGGTACACCTCTCACACTGGCGCTGACTGCCATAAAGCAGTCAGTGCCATTTGCAAAAGCCTCCCTGACAGTGCGCTAGCTGGGGACGCTGGTAGGAAGGCCTGAATTCTGGTTAGTGTACATGAACGGTGGAGTATCCCATCTGACCCTTACAACAACCCTTTGAATTAGGCAGGCTCAACTGGGCCAAGACTACTGTAGTAAGCTTCAGGGCTGAGCAAGGATTTGAACCCAGGTCTCCCCAGCCAATGTCCAACACACTAACCACCATACCACACTGTGTCATACATAAAAAGGTCAAGTAACTCTAGTCTACTCTTTTATTTATTCATCTGTTGTGCTTTTATTTTATATGGACACATTTTTAACTGTGATATTTTATGACACACTGATGTGGCTATTTTGTTTTTGGCTGTACGCTGCCTTGGAAAAAATTCTGCTGAGAAGTGGTGATATAACCTTTTCATAAATTACAAAGTCATCTATCAAGTCTATTCTCCCCTTCCTCTAGTCTTGCAGTTGCCTTTCCCTCCCATGTGCAATTCAGACAAGCAAGTCAAGCAACCCCAGGCTGAAACTGGATATGCTGGAAATGGGCTTACCACGGGGGACAGCCCACGGCGGTCCAGTTTTTGAGATACTGCCCTCCAAAAGCAGCACTGCCTATTCATCACCAACAGAGTCATACATACTGTAATTAGAATCCACTAGTATCTTGTCAAAGTATTCTTTAACATTCTCTGCTACAATGGCTGTAAATATTCCCTTTCTTTAGGGCCATGTTTGTCCAGGAAATGGCTTCTGCTTTAGATCGTTTAGAACAAAAAAAAATGTAGAAAAATGTGTTGTTTTTAGCTGACGGGCAAATATATACCGGTATATCCATTAGTGTTCTAAAGAGCCGACTGCTGCAGATGTCTCACTGGTAAGCATGATCACACCTTGTATTCTCTGTCTCACCTGCTGCTTGCATAGGTCTGTGCCCCACATAAAGTATGTTCTGAAAGACTCCCAAATTCACCTTCTTACTGTTCAAACCACTGTGATTTGTAAATAGGCCTAAGGATATTTTGAACTTAACATTGAGGAGGACTGTTTTTTGTTTTGAATGAGCTTTGCCATGCCTCTCAGTTTCGAAATCTTTGTTCTTGGCCGCAAAGTTTGGGCCAAGGAGGCAGTCAGGCACCGGAAAGACGCTCAAAGGCTCAGTGACGGTGCCTTGAGATCCCTTTTTGAGACACGTGTGACTGACATACAGCACAGGAGCAAATCGACGGCTGCTATGTCACCATTTGACTGGCTGCTCCATTGCTGCTCTTGGGGAATGAAGCCCCCTACAACCCCCTACAGCGACTTGCCTGAGATAGGGGAGCGGATAGCTGGAGGATGTTTTTGTTTCCCTGCAGCAGCAGGAGGAGGAGGAGAAGGCATCCGCAGAAGTGGTGCGGAGGAAGCAGCAGGCGAGGCAGTTAGCGGAGAGAGAGATGCTGGTGTCTCTATCCTTGCCTGCTCCATCCTTGGTCCTTTCACCTGCCCTCCTCCTGCATGTGCCGCAGCCTGCAGGACCTTCAGGTGTGCTGCACAGCAGATAGAGAGCAGACCAGAGAACTGAGGAAGGGACAGGCAGGGGAAACACCGACTGCATTCCCCATGCAACAGAGACAGAGCAAATCTCCCAAGTTGTTACCTGGCAACACTTCCCTTGAGTCACCTGCCTGCTACCTGCCTCATTGCTCCGGCGGCCTTTGGTCTGAGTCAGTCTTGCCTTGGCCCTGAACCTAGACCTGATTCTGCAAAAAACAAACAAACAAAAATGAATGTATGAATACGTGACTTGTTTTTAAAGTACTGTTTTTAAGAATGCTTTTAATCCCTTAAATCATTTTTAAACATTGGTTTTTTGACTTGTTTTGACGTGTTTTTATCATTTTTACATGGCTTTTAAACCCGGATATCCAAGATCTCTTTACAAACAAAAAAGCCTTGGCAGCCCTGAATCTGGAAATGTTGTCCCAGCTCCAGCTAGCTCTTTACAGGATGCTGTTGGGCTGACTTGTCTGAGGAATCTGATTACAGTACTTTACTAAATTATTCTGGAACCAGCAGGAACACCTCTGAGATGGGATGCCTTTTTGCTTCCTTTCCTCCTGCCATCATACTTTTTTGCGTTCCTGCCCCCTCCTGGCCCTGTTACACCCCTGCATCTGCCCTCCCTCTGCCCCGTTATGCCCCTTGTGCCGGCCACTGCAGGTAGGTCCCGTGCCGGTCGGTGCAGGGGTGGGGGAGGGCAGGGAGGGGCAGCGAGGAAGGGGACCATTGGGCGGCCCGGGCTGGGAGGAGGCAGGGATATCGGCGCAGAGTTGCTAAAGAGCTGGTGTGCATCTGAGGAGGCCCACTGGGGCCTGTGGTGCATACACAGGGGGAAGGGGACGAACATCCCCTTCCCTCAAGGTGAGCCGGGGCCACACCAGTGCAGGCTGCAATCCACACAGGATGCAGCAGCCAGCCATTTAGGTTGGCCGTGCAAACATGCGCAGGATTGCACCGTAAATCTTTTTCACACTGTGTGAAGTCACACAACCACAAATATGGACTTGTGTTCCAGAGACTTGAGATTTTCATGATGCCCCTTGACGTTGGTGTGGTAGTTATGTGGATTTGTGTCAGAACTGTGTATGTGGAATAGATTTTCTCACCCAGCATATCACAGGAATCAAATCTGTACAGTCAAAACTGCTGTGAAGATTGAAAAAACAAATCTAACTTGTTTAGTTTGATTTATAACTTTATATCCTGCCTTTCTAGGGATATAAAATTCATTCAAGGTAGCTGTGATGGTCAAAGGGAGGGGGGCCTGTGCCCTCCCCCCAACTTACTCTTATTTTGGAATTAAATGGTAGTAGTCCCTGCCATCACCAAGGCTAAAATGAAACAGAGGGAGCCACTTTGGAAATCCTCCCTCCCAGTTGTGTAGCAGATATCCTGTAGTCCCAGATATTCCCAGGGAATTCCCAGAAACTGAATGCAGTAGCATAGCATAGAGCTAGCGGTCATGCAGACGAAGCTACATGCTGTCCACTAAGTCAACCAGGCCAGGCAGTTTTAAAATAAAATGTAAGCTTATTAAAACAGGGTTAGCAGCCAAAAGCTTTCTAGAATAAATAGAATAGTTTTGCATGCTATCCTAAAGGTGTGTAGTGATGGGGGTCATACATGCCTCTTTAAGGAGGCTAGACCATTCCGTAATTGGAGAGGGGTCTCAGTTTAATGGCAGAGCACTTGCTTTGCATACAAAAGCCCCCCCCCCATTTCAATTCCTTGCATCCCAGGTAGGGCTGGGGAAGACAACCCCCCCCCCCAATCTGGAGAGCTGCTGCCATTCAGTGTAACAAAACTAGATGAACCAGTTGTCTGACTAAATATGGCAGGATCAGCTGTTCAGAACAGATTAGAAGTCTAGCTGTTCCTGCATTTGAGAAGTCCAGATGTAAACGGAAATCTGTCCAATTTCCTTTGTTTTCCATTAGTTAATGGCAATGGGGGTTCCTATATGCATAAAACATTTTTTGCTTGCTGCCAAATATGATCTTTTCTTAGCATCAGACAATTCACAACTTTTATAGCCTCAGCTCTCCTTGTCCCACAGAGCAGTTACATGAATTAAACATAAAAAACCCCAACACATTAATCAGATCGCGCAATTCAACTATACCTCCAAGCAGGAGCAATGATGACTATCGTTAAAATAAGATCGCTTTCAGAAAAAAAAAACACTACAATTTTTTTAAAAAATGGAAACACTTGCATATATTTTAACATTAAGGTTTAGCAGCCAAAACAAATGTTTTATCGCTAAAAAGGCACTCAGTCATCACGTTGCTCACTTTCACAAGCTGTGATATCCCACAGGCTACTGTGTGCAAAAATAGCAATACTATGCTGAGATACAAAAAACGTAGCTGGAGGAAGATTTCAGACTAGGCTGCTGCTGAAGCTCAAAGCCCCCCCCCCTTGACAGGAAACAGTCGACGTTCTGCGCCTGCGCAAACTCTGAAAAGCGCTGCTGGGGGCTTTACGGAGTTCACACCCGGGCGCAGGGATAAGATGTTCCCGGGCACAGGAAGAAGATCGTCGCTGGAAGCGTCTCATATTCAAGATAAGTAGGGGGAAAGCACACATACACTAACACATGCCCCGTTAACACTTAACCCCCCCCAAAAAAAAACAGTAAAAAAAAAAGTAAAAATACGAAAAAAACCCGAAACCTAAGGAGCCCCGCCCCACCCCCAGAGCCCTGCGACCTACGCCCTGGGGCCCCCCGCCCCCCCCGCACCATATCTGGTGACGCTTCTGCCCCCCCTCTCAAATCCCTCCACTGGCCTCCTTCCCCCCCTCCCAGCCCATGACTTCGAAGTCCACAGTTATTATTACTATTAACAATATTTAGATACCACTTTTTATGCCACATAAAAATGCCACTTTTTATAAAAAAAAAAAAAGTAGTTCACAAAGTGGTTTACACAGTTAAATAATAATCGGTTCCCTATCCCCAAAGGGCTCACAATAAATAAATAAAAAGATGTAAAAGAGACACCAGGAACGGCCGCTGGTAAAGATCACAATTTGGGGTGAAGAGGGACACTTGCTCTTTGGGAGAAGATCTCCATGGTCTTTGTATTCCAGGCATTTCTGCAACATAAGAGTACTATTATATAATCAACTGCATGGCACTTTACAAACCAGAAGATAAGCCTCTGCCCCAAGGAGCTTACAAGCGACAATTTGACCCAAGAAAAGACAACAAAGGGAGAGGAAGAAGATGGAGGCAAGAATAAATGGGGGAGGGAGGAGGATGTGCATTCAGCTCAGTCGCACGTCCTTAGGCTTAAGTTTCATGGAAAAGCCTGGTTAGGAGAAGGAGTTTGAAGAGAGATGGGAAAAGGTGGCAACTCATAGGTAGGCTTACCATATTTTTCAAACTTCAAACCGGGACACCCCCCCATAACCCCCCCAGGTAAATAATTAATTAATGTCAAAGCAACGAAAAAGCAATCCCAAAGAACCACAAGCAATTCTAAACCAAAACGAAAAAGCAATCCCAAAGAACCACAAGCAATTCTAAACCAGAACGAAAAAGCAAGCAGAAACAGTCAAAACCAACCCCAAACTACCATCCACAACGAAAAAGCAATTCTAAACCAGAACGAAAAAGCAACCACAAACAGCCAAAACCAACCCCAAACAACAAACCACAACGAAAAAGCAATTCTAAACCACAACGAAAAACTATATAGAAAAAAAACATAAATGTCAACATAAAGCAGAAAGCCAAATAAGAAATCCTTCTAATGAATTAATTATAGAAGAAAGGGGGTGTGAAGCGCGTCCGAAATTTTTAAATAAATAATTAACTTTTAAATAATTAATTAATGAAGTAAAGGGGGTGCAAAGCGCCCCCTCTTGCCGTGTGAAGTGCGACCGAAATGTTTAAATAAATAATAAACTTTTAAATAATTAATTAATTAAGTAGCGCGAAGCGCGGCCAAAATGTTTAAATAAATAATTAATATTTCTATTAAATATATATTTAAAAAATACGCTTACCTGGTTGCTGGTCGGTGGTCGCTGCTGCTGCTGCTGCTGGGGCCGCGGGCTGGGGCAAGCAAGCAGGCTGGGGCTGCAGCAAGCAGGCACCGGGAGAAGCACAGCCTGCTTGCCCGCGTTGCGCGAGCCTCCAGCAGGCTCGCGCAACACGGGCAAGAAGCAGGCTGTGCTTCTCCCGGTGCCGCTGGTCTCGCAGCGGCACCGGGAGAAGCACAGCCTGCTTGCCTGCGAGACCAGCGGCACCGGGAGAAGCACAGCCTGCTCGCCCGCGTTGCGCGAGCCTCCAGGAGATTCGCGCAACACGGGCAAGAAGCAGGCTGTGCTTCTCCGGTCTCCCAGCGGCACCGCATGGAGCCGCTGGGAGACCGGAGAAGCACAGCCTGCTTGCCCGCGTTGCGCGAGCCTCCAGCAGGCTCGCGCAACACGGGCAAGCACTGTGCTTCTCCCGGTGCTGCTGACGACCGGGAGAAGCACCCGCTCGCCGTGCCGCCATCTTCTTTTTTTTTAATTTTAAACTTCCCGGCATCTTGGATCACGAAATCTCGCGTGATCCAAGATGTCGGCGCCCAAATCTCGTGAGGGCATCATGCCCTCATGAGATTTGGGCGCCGACATCTTGGATCACGCGAGATTTCGTGATCCAAGATGCTGCCCGGTAAGTTTAAAATTAAAAAAAAAGATGGCGGCGCCCATTCGTCCCCCGGGACCCGACCGGGAATCGAGGCCAATTTCCGGGACTGTCCCGGCGAAACCGGGACGAATGGTAAGCCTACTCATAGGTGTCATTGGAAGGCAGGATATCAGCTGAAATTGGAAGGGAGCAGCAGCCCTTTGGACAGCTGGGGAAGGGCCAGTCGGCTTGTGTGTGTGTGTGTGGGGGGCCTCTCTAGCACATCGTCTCTATGGTGGTGAACTCAAGTGCAGGCCTTCCAGGCCTTGAGGAGCCTTGCACCCTCCGGAAAGAATGAAGCTTTAATCAGTCAAAGTAAGTGCTGGTGTGTGTGTGTGTGTGTGTCGCGCCACAGGTTGGGAAAATAAGTCCTCCCTAAAAATAAGACCTATTGCATTTTTTGGAGCCAAAATTAATATAAGACACTGTCTTATTTTCGGGGAAACACGGTAGTATGCAGGCCCCTCAGACAATTGATCCAGCTCTTTTTTTTGTTTTTTCTATCATCTCTTAGACTGCAAAAACGGCAGGGCTCGCCATGTTAACCCAGGACACCAGGGAGAACAAGTTCTAATCCCCACAATGCCAGTTTGCTGCTTGCTGGGAATATTTGCATACAGGGAAGCATTATGAAATGTGATTCTGATTACATCAGAAGTGGTGCAATCCATTCTAACATCTCAGGAATCTTCCTCCTCATTCCGCTGCCTACGTAGAGCAGGCCTTAGAGATAAATACCAGGATATGCAATGGCAACGCTGA
Source organism: Plestiodon gilberti rubricaudatus (assembly GCA_026170595.1). Taxonomy (NCBI): domain Eukaryota; kingdom Metazoa; phylum Chordata; class Lepidosauria; order Squamata; family Scincidae; genus Plestiodon; species Plestiodon gilberti. Next base: position 13,944,709 of record JANXHW010000001.1, read on the forward strand.
TGGCATTTAGAATGTGGTAAATAATACGGCAAAACCACATGTCACCATGACCCACAGAGTTTGCTGTCATAGATGATGTGGCTCATTTTGTCATTTAAACAGAAGGCAAGATAGGAGGATAGGACAATACTACTGTTGCAGGGTCCAATCTTCCCAATACAGTATGTCTCTCTGTGTTCTAGACTGTTCCAGACTCTTCACCTCCCAAGCTTGCATTGCTCAGCCAAGTGTGGAACGCAGTTATCTACAAGTTGGCACTTGTGTGAAGACTGATGAGACGTGAATGCGGTAGGAGTTGAGAGTCCAACCTGCCAACACAGCATGTCCATTTGAAACAGTGCGTTTTAAAGCTAATGAAGTCTCCTGAGACCCTGCATGTCACAGCTAATCAACGTTTCTCTTGCCTTGCCATACCTTGTAATGCTGGAGATTTCAGCCTTTATGCTTGTTAATATTATTTCTAAACAGTTATTTAGCAATGGATCATATTTACAACAAGATTGGATTATGGTTTCAGTGAATTGCAAACTGGTTTAAAGAAAGGTTATATGATGGCATAGACTTACATTTCCTGTAACTATTAACCCTTCCTTACAGTGTCTTCATTTGACTGGGTTATCTATTGTATAATTCCCTCTATCTTTGCCATCTAACTGCAATTGCTTTCCTATGTACCCTTAGTGAACCAGAACTACCCAATGCCAAATCAGCTGAGGGCGAGTCCATGCTGTGGATCTCCACTGTGTGAAAGTAGTCTCTCTTTACTTCTGCTGGGCCACATCTTGCAGAGGGCCAAACCACACATTATGTTAAGTGCATTGTTTGGCCCTAACGTGCTTGGGATTTTTTTGGTAAACAGCAGGTGTAGGGGGTAGCACATACATTCTATGGCGTTGGGGAGGGTGCTTTAACTCTTTGCCCCACCATAGTCCCGATCCAGATTGGGGACCCCCTGCAGATGCTGTTTGCTCCCATTTTCAAGGCCATTGGATCAAAATACCTGGGTCATCATAAGGGGGCTAATTAAGCATTTCAAAAAATGGGGTGCGTCTTAGAATCGAAGGTCTCCAAAAAGCACCCCAAAATGCTATCTTCTTACTTGCTGGGGCTTGCGGGACCTTCAGGGAGGCCTGCGCAACCCTCTGCAGGCCTCCCTGATCTTCAGTTCGGCAAAAAACGGTGATTTTCAGCCATTTCCGGTTTTCGCGAAAACCAGAAATGGCCAAAAATCGCTGTTTTTCGCCAAACTGAAGATCAGGGTGGTCTGCAGAGGGTTGCGCAGGCCTCCCTGAAGCTCCCCCAAGCCCAGGTAACGAAGGAAATGGCACTTTCTGACGCAGAGGGGTACCCAGCCGATTTGGCATGTGGGGCCGGGTCCTCGCCGCCCCCCTATAAAACTAATTAGCATAATTTATGCTAATTATTTTTTCCCGCTTTTTTCGCCGATTTTCGGCGATTTTAAGCCTAGAACTGGGGTTTTTAGTAAGTATGTATGCTTTTACCGGCACTTTTGTGATATTTGACGCTCCCTCGACGATTTTAAGCCTTCTCCCGGGCGCGCAGCTTCTCCGTGCACCCGGCCCGGGTCTCTGTACAATCTTCGTAGTTTGCACATGCGCAAACCCACGGAGTCTCCAGGGACGTTCTGGGCATGCGCAAACTACTCCCTGGAGCGTCCCTGGAGACGCAAACCCACGGCATCTCCAGGGACGCTCCAGGGAGTAGTTTGCGCATGCCCAGAACGTCCCTGGAGACTCCGTGGGTTTGCGCATGCTCAAACTACGAAGATTGTACAGAGACCCGGGCCGGGTGCACGGAGAAGCTGCGCGCCCGGGAGAAGGCTTAAAATCGTTGAGGGAGCGTCAAATATCACAAAAGTGCCGGTAAAAGCATACATACTTACTAAAAACCCCAGTTCTAGGCTTAAAATCGCCGAAAATCGGTGAAAAAAAGCGGGAAAAATTCAAATTTTTCCCGCTCTCCCCCAGAGCCTCCCGCCCCCCCAGGAGCCTCTGCGCCCTGGGGCCCACCGCCCCAGGGCCCCACATCTGGCGACGCCACTGTTCTGACGGGGCCAGAAATGCTATGCAAAGGCAGTGTACTCAGTCATCCTCAGCTGCAGGAGACATGCTGGGGAGAGTTGGTGCTGAGCAGGTAGATTCAATGAAGGGAGGTGAGTCTTACAATCGATGGCTTTTTTTTTCCCCTGCTGTTGGTACTGAAAGTAAAGGTGCGCCTTAGAATCGATGGCGCCTTAGACTCGAAGAAATACGGTAATTACATGTTGTGTGAAGCCCTTTCTTTTGTCTTCAGTGACACTCCTGACAATAAATGTCATTGGGTAATGCCCGATTCTAATATTATGAGAGGAGAAAATGTCTTCCCACCTACCTTCTTTACACCATGCATAATTTTATAATCCTCTCCCAGAATTCGACCTCCCCCATTCATCTCTTTTGTAAACTAGAAAGCCCCACGTGCTTTAGCCTTTCCTTGTAGGGAAGATGTTCCACTCAACTGATGTTCCTCTTTCCTGCACTTTTTCCAGCTTTATGGTAACTTTTTCTAGAGGAAAGCCTTGTTTGGCTCAGGCAGTCCCCTCAAGACCTACACTAGCAGCAATCACACCTCAGGCCATCCTTTACAAAGAGGTAAATAACCAGCTTTGCTTTCGGCAGGGAAGCGCATTTGGGCTCAATGTGCTTTGCGGCCCCCCTTGCTGCAGTTTTTAAACAATCAATGGCAGGCCACTCTGCCATTTTGGTGCAGCATTCCATACTAATTGATAAGAAGAACCATCAGTCGGAGAACCTCTTACTTAATTTACTGGAAGCTGGATGAGGCCTGTACAGTCTGACCTGTAAACCAGTTTGCCCAGAGAGTGCATTGAATCAAGCTGCACTGTTAAAATCGAATTGAAGCCAAAAGAACAAAATCATTTAAAATCCAAGTTTGGCTGTAATTTTTTTTTGTCATGTATCTGGCTGTTAGGAATCAAGTACAGTAGCCTGTAAACCACTTACTCTGGAACGCTCTTCCAACTGATCTCAGTAAATGGCACTAAATGCATTGTTGCTATTCTTTTCAGTGACAACTAATGTTCCAAACAATAGAAAAGAAGCAAGACAATGAGGGAGCCAGCTTGTGCCTTCTCCTGAGAGCTATCTATGATGTGAGTCAGAAACTGTAAATCAATGGAGGAGATTTCACAGCCCATGTACTGTACTGGATTTTTCATGGTCTCTTATTAAACGTGAAGAATCAGGACCTACCCAGGACCTCCTGGCAACTGAGGTGGCATGGCAAACGCTGCTTCCTGTTATCTAGCGATGTGCTAGCCTCTCTTCCCACTCTTTGGATTGGAACAGAAAGAGCAGAAGAGGAAGTGTGGAGGAGAGGACAGCAGTGGACTAGGGAGTTGGAGAAACTCTAGCCCAGCGTTTCTCAAAGTTCTCCCTGCGGATCACCACAAAACGGCGATGTTCGGGCAGAAAACCTGAAGTGCCCAAAGATTGCCATTTTGCGGCAATCCGAAGATCGGGGAGGCCTGCAGAGGGTCGTGCAGGCCTTCCTGAAGCTCCCCCAAGCCCCGGTAAGTGCAGCAATGGCGGTTTCGGGCAAAGGGGGCAGGGGACAGCTAAAGTTCTCAATGGTGGGTTGCGACCCACAGTTTGAGAACTGCTGCTCTAGCCCATCACTCTTTTTCCCCCTCCACATGTCCTCTTCTACTCCTTGTCCAATCCAGGCAGAGAGGGGAGAAGTGGAGGTGAGTGGGAGGTCAGAGGTGGGTGCCCCCCACCAATCTGCTGCCAGAAGTGACCAGTTGGCTTGGCCTCATGGATGGACCAGCCCTGAACCTGGTGAGAACCATTTGGATAGGCTTACCATATCGCTGACCGGGACGCTCCGTCTTGCCCAGAGTGCGCGCTCTGACTCCCTCCCCCCGCCCCGCCCCTTAAGGGCAAGACAGAGCGTCCCGGTCGGCGATATGGTAAGCCTACATTTGGAGCTACTGAGAACTACTGTTTAAGGTGGGGGAGTTGATGGGTGGCAAATCTCACAGTGATCAGTAAATAGATTGAAAAGTGGGGAAGGAGGTCAGGAATGTATTAACAACAAAGCAAATAGATGTTTGGGGCCAGGCAACTCTGCCCTTAGGCTGCTGTCCCTCCACACACATGCACACAAATCTCTCCACGTGTCTTCATTAATGGCAATGTAGTCTGCTTGTTGTTGTTGGTTTTGCTAGATGACACAGTAAAAAGATTAAGCTTGTTTGCAGAAACTGAGCCTTGGGTCTCTGGATTTAAGGTGCTTTTAGAGACGCTGCCTTCTGTGTTTTTTTATTATTATTGGGGCTGAATGATGTTCTAGTGCCTTTGTGTATTTTTATTGTTGTATCGGTAAGCCATCTGGAGAATCTCTACTGAAAGACAGAATATAAGACGAAAATAAATACAAAAACAAACACTCCAAAATTTGTAGTCTCTAGTAATACAGTAACTGAAATCCTTGGCTTTCAGCAATGCTAGAAACAAACACAAACCTTGATTTCAGTGGTACAGGGTGGAAGGGAAGTTCAAATCTTCACTTGGAAGAGTAGCAGCACATCCTATCCATGTCTACTCAGAAGTAAGTCCCATTGTGTTCAATGGGACTTACTCCCAGGTAAGTGTTGCAGCAGGCCACAATCTTCTACATCTTTTACATGGGAGTAAGTCCAATTGAACTCAGTGGGGCTTACTTCTGAGTAGGCTTGCATAGGATTGCAAGAGCCTTATTTGGAAGGCCTCTCTTGTACTGATGCAGGGAAGGGAAGCTGCTTTTGTGAGTGCATAAAGAGAAAAGCCATGGCAGAAGATGTTTTATGCCCTTTATTTAGACCAGTGGTGGCCAACCTTTCAACATGAATGCTGGCCCTTTAAATGGTTGCATAGGTGAGGGCATTTCAGCTGCTTTAGCAGCACCATCAGCACTTGCAGCTGCCAAGATTCTGTCTTCTACACTACTCTTAAGAACACAGTAGCCCCAATGGTGGAAGGTTGGCCACCCCTGACTTAGACTTACCATCCAGCCCAGAACGCTCAGGATCGTCCCGGATTCCGGGCTCCGGTCCTTGGTCGGTTCTGGGCTTTCCGGGCCTGGTGGAACCCTCCTCCGCTGCCGCTTGCAAAGTGCCAAAAGGCACTTTTTTCCTGTTGGCGGCCATCTTGGATAGGCTTACCAGATCTCTAACCGGGGCAGAGTGCTAGACCTTTAGGAGAAGGAATGTGGGCAGGTGTAGCTTGTTAAGTCCTAGAGCACAATCCTAGGCAAGTCTACTCAGAAGCAAGCCCCACTGTGTTCAGTGGGGCTTGCTTCTGAGTAGGCATGCCTAGGATTGTGCTGTAAGGTTTAACAAGCTGCACCTGCCCACATTCCTTCTCCTAAAGGTCTAGCACTCTGCCCCGGTTAGAGATCTGGTAAGCCTAATTTTGAATCTCGCAAAATCCAAGATGACGGCGCCCAAATCTCGTGAGGGCACGAGGCAGTACTGTATGAGACTGCAGCCAGACAGCCTAATCCTACCTAAATTCTCGCGCAGCAATGCAGCGGCGCCAACGCGGGCCACACTGCATCCCGTGGGGGATTTGTGGCTGCTGGAGGTCTCCTCGAAGTAAGGGGGCATTTTTCCCCTTGCCGCGGGGTAAGCCCCAGCAGCTGTAATGGGTCAACTCCAACCTGCACCAGCAATATCGCTGGCACAAGTCCGCATTGATCCGTGCAGGCAGATCAGGCCCAGGAAGGTGGCTGGGATTTGGCATGTGCTGCTACTGACGAACTCGTCCCCTTCGGGACCTGATCCGTCCATCCCTGCCCTATCTGCTCCCCATTCCTCCCTCCCCGCCCCATTCAACCCCCTCCCCACCCTCCCTCTGCCCCGTTCCACCTCTGTGCTGGGCTTACCTGCTCTGGCGGGCCTTCGTCACTTCACCAGCACACGCAGGAAGGCTCTTCCTGCTGGCAAGCCAGCTTCTTCTACTGCCGTAAAACACCTATTTTTTTTTTCTTGTTGTAAGCCGCCTTGGGTCCCTTCGGGGAGAAAGGCAGGATAAAAATATTGTAAATAAAAAATAAAATAAATAAATGGTGCTTTTGCAGCAGCCATTGCTGGCAAAATACGCATTTCGCAAGCACTGCCTTTCAATAGGATTGGGCCGTTAGTCACCTCTACGCTTAGTGCACCACCTAGCACTGTGTTGGGAAGGAATACACATTAGGCAGTACCTGCAGAATCCTCAGTGGTTTGCTGTTGGCTTTGTTCCTTGACTAGATGCAAAGCAGGGAAGGGCCTCACTACCTTTAATCAGAGCAGTATGTCATGCTGGGGTAAGGGCCAAAGCACTTCTTACTTTAAATGCAAATAGCACTGGTGCACGGGGTGTGAGTTTGTAGGGGATCTTAACACTGTGCCCCCACCATGGTTCTGATCCTGATCGTGTGTTTTTTAAAATCAGAAATAGTTGGCAACGAGCAATGAGGCGACCTGCTTCATGTCCTCAATTCCACTGCCATCCCTGCTATGGGCTGGGCATTTTTCCCAACATCCTGGGAAACCGTATTCATTTTTTAATTCTTGAAAAGTTGCACACTCCCCCTCTCCTGTACTACAGCATGTTAAGCTTTTAAGGGAGGATGTCTTTCAAGCCAAAGCTTTTAAACGTTCCCTTAGCAAATTATTCTCTTCCCCCAGTACATTACTTGCATATGGAATATAATGCTATTTCATTATCATTTATCACACATATCCCCCGCACTTTACCCAAAGCACTCAGAACACATTAAATATGGTTCCCAGGGATCTTCTGTCCAAATTTGTTTCCATGTTAGGACTCTTTAGCTTTTCTGCAGTCAGCTAAAAGCAGAGTGGTTTCACACCCCACTTCATATAGCACGATATTATTCAGCAACACCAATCCCCATGGCCATGATCCTTCCCTAATGTTTAAAAAAAAGCGTAAAGGTATCCCCTGACAATTAAGTCCAGTCGTGTCCGACTTTAGGGTGCGGTGCTCATCTCCATTTCAAAGCCGAAGAGCCAGCGTTGTCCAAAGACGCCTCTGTGGTCATGTGGCCGGCATGACTCTCCTTGCCGCAACGCGTGACATGCAGCTGGAACACGGAGCGCTGTTTACCTTCCCGCAAGCGGGACCTATTTATCTACTCGCATTGACATGCTTTGGAACTGCTAGGTTGGCAGGAGCTGGCCAAGCAATGAGAGCTCACCCCGTCGCGGATTCGAACTGCCGACCTTTCGATCGACAGCTCATGGTTCAGCGGTTTAACCCACTGTGCCACCCGCTGGCCTTATGTTTACCTGCTCCCTAATGTTTACTCAGGAATAAATCCCATCGAACCACGGTCTCCTGCCATGAAGCTTCCTCCATGTGGCTTCTGTCCCGTGACTGCTTCCTCTTCAGCAGTCTGCATTACCCTGCATTACTGATTTGCTTCTTGGCCTGTCATCAGTCAGTTCCTGTTCCCTGAAGGGGAGGAACTTTCATTACTGGTTTCTAGAGCAACTTCAGTCAGCTCATTTTTAAAATGTATTTATTGTTTGCAATTGCAGTTGCAAAATAGTGCTCATAAATGATTTAATTAAAAAATAATAATGAGCAATTGCTGTGGCTGCAAAGAGGAAGCCAGTAATTAACAGTGCACTCCTATCCACTTGTCCAATGGGACTTATCCACTCCTACTATCCACCTATCCAATGGGACTTACTCATCAAAAAAAGTCCCATTGTGTTCGGTGGGGCTTATTCCCAGGTACATTTGTGTAGGATTGCAGTCTAAATCCCCCTCCCCTGCAGGGAACTGGAACAGAGTAATTTAGGGCCAATCAAGGAGTGCTGAACAATATGAATCAGCTGCAGGGGTAGTAGCAGCTGCAAGGAAAAAAAGTCTCATTAAAGACACAGTTGCCCTGAAAAGCCTCAGTAGAATATTGGCAGTTCACACTAGATAGGCTGGGGCTGCAACTGAGTTTTACATGTTTAAAATTTGCCTCATATCAAAAATAGGAGTGCAACCCAGAAAACAGTGTAAGGCAAAAGTTTGGCAAAGACATCATTTGGATTTTCATTAAAAGTGAGTGAGGGTAATTCCAAATTAAATGGCCAGTGTAGTAGAAGCAACCCAGGAAGCAACTAGGGCCAAACCTGTTTGGCTGGAGTAGCGGACGTGCACTATGTGCTTTCAGATCATTTCTCTGGGCCCATCATTGTCACTTGGATCGGGGTTGGTGAGAATGCCATATATTGTAAAGGGTAAAATACAATTACAGCAAATCTTTTCTGAAAGGCCCCAATGGTAGCACGTGCGCTCTCCCATCTTTAGCTATTGTTCGTTGCTTTCAAAACAGGATCCCATCTCATCTCAGCTGTTCATTTTCTGTGACGGGTAGTATAATTTATCTTCTTAGCTTCTCCAGCTCTTCTGGTGTCGTTTTATGGGAAATGGATGCTTAAAAGTCTATTTAAATCAGAGAACACTATGTTAGATTCCTGGAAACAAGGACAAAGACGAAGAAACAACTTGCTGCATTCTTGGGACTATGGCTAAAATTAAATGATAAGTACAGTTATTAAGTGTAGTAGGCTTACCAGATCTCCAACCGGGATAGAGTGCTAGACCTTTAGGAGAAGGAATGTGGACAGGTGTAGCTTGTTAAACCCTTAGAGTACAATCCTAGGCATGTCTACTCAGAAGCAAGCCCCATTGTGTTCAGTGGGGCTTGCTTCTGAGTAGATATGCCTAGACTTGTGCTCTGAGGTTTAACAAACTATACACCTGTCCACATTCCTTCTCCTAAAGGTCTAGCACTCTGTCCCGGTTGGAGATCTGGTAAGCCTAAAGTGTAGGTAAGAGGCGTAACAAGGGTGGAGCGAAGGCAAGTAGTTCTGCAAGACTCTGGCAGCAAAGGCAACACACAGGACACTCAAGCAGAACTACTTGCCTTCGCTCCACCCTTGTTTCGCCTTTGGTTTTCCCTCCCTGCTCGTATGAGAAAAAACATTGAGATGCAAGTAAGGTCTCCATTCCAAAGTACAAAGTAAGGAAGCTTCAGGGGAAGGCCTGTAGCTCAGTCAGTGCTAGAGCCCCCTGTTTCGCAGGCAGAAGGTCATGCAGCAGAAGGAACGGAGGCTGTTTGCCCAGGGGAATGGCCTGCGTTGCAAGACAGCAGCTCACAAAAGGGTGGCTGCCCATCGGGAGCTGGTGCAGCAGCTTTGTGCTCAACGACGGTGCCTGCTGCTCAGCAGGCTCTGGAGCAGCAATGTCTCAGTTCTGCTAGAAAGGGAAGAGGAGAAGGGAGAAAGACTGGAAAGGAAAGAGAGCTGTCGGTTACCGGTCCTGGATGCTGGCTCGGCACAGTGGTTCTTGGATAGTGGAGGGAATGGGGGTGCTTATCACAGTGAGTGCATGAATGACAATAACAGCAGCAAGGCAGAGCATGAAATGAGGAACAAAGATCCAAGGAGTCCCTGTGACGCAGCTTGTTATACCTCGGGCAGCCCAATCCTATCTCCCACCAGCCGACACGGTGCAGATGTGCCAACAGATGCACACTGCATCTTATGGCGGATGATGGGTGACCAGATGGCCCAAGAGAGGTAAGTAAAAATATGTTTTGCTTACCTCCTCCCTGCCTGCCCCACTCCTCCCCGATCTTCCCACAAACCACCACCTTACCTGCTCTGGTGAGGCCTGGGTGAGCCGCTGGCACGCACGTGGAACACCAGAAGTCCCATTTGCACCAGAAGTCCCACATCACATGACACAGCAGTGCAACTTTTGTTGCTTACAGCAGCAGATTGCAAGATCTGCTGCCTTAAGTCCTTAATAGGACTGGGGCAAAAGTCCCATAAGAATGTTATCCCCTGCTAACTGGGCAAGATAACTGCAACATTACAGTGATCCAAGTGTATGCCCCAACCACTGATGCCGAAGAAGATGAAGTTGACTGGTTCTATGAAGACCTACAACACCTTCTAGAACTAGCACCCAAAAAAGATGTCCTTTACATCATAGGAGACTGGAATGCTAAAGTAGGAAATCAAGAAATAAACGGAACAACAGGCAAGTTTGGCCTTGGAGCGCAAAATGAAGCAGGGCAAAGGCTAACGGAGTTCTGTCAAGAGAACACGCTGGTCATAGCAAACACTCTTTTCCAACAACACAAGAGGCGACTCTACACATGGACATCACCAGATGGTCAATACCGAAACCAGATAGATTATGTGCTTTGCAGCCAAAGATGGAGAAGCTCTATACAATCAGTAAAAACAAGACCTGGAGCTGACTGTGGCTCAGATCATGAGCTTCTTATTGCAAAATTCAGACTTAAACTGAAGAATGTAGGGAACACCACTAGACCAGTCAGATATGACCTAAACCATATCCCTTATGAGTATACAGTGGAGGTGAAGAATAGATTTAGGGCATTAGACCTGGTAGACAGAGTGCCTGAAGAACTATGGACGGAAGTTCGTAACATTGTACAGGAGGCAGCAACTAAAACCATCCCAAAGAAAAAGAAATGCAAGAAAGCAAAGTGGCTGTCAGATGAGGCTTTACAAATAGCTGTGGAAAGAAGGAATGCAAAAAGCAAGGGTGAAAGGGAAAGATATAAACAACTGAATGCAGAGTTCCAGAGAATAGCAAGGAGAGATAAGAAGGCCTTCTTAAATGAACAATGCAAGGAAATTGAGGAAAACAACAGAATGGGGAGGACTAGAGATCTCTTCAAGAAAATTGGAGATATCAAGGGAACGTTTTGTGCAAAGATGGGCATGATAAAGGACAAAAAAGGCAAGGACCTAACAGAAGCAGAAGAGATTAAGAAGAGATGGCAAGAATACACAGAAGAACTATACAAGAAAGATCTGAATGTTCCTGATGACCACGCTGGTGTGGTCACTGACCCAGAGCCGGACATCCTAGAGAGTGAAGTCAAGTGGGCCTTAGGTAGCATTACTAACAACAAAGCTAGTGGAGATGATAATATCCCAGCTGAGCTACTTAAAATCCTAAATGATGATGCTGTGAAAGTGCTGCACTCAATATGCCAACAAATTTGGAAAACTCAGCAGTGGCCAAAGGATTGGAAAAGGTCAGTTTACGTTCCAATTCCAAAGAAGGGCAGTGCCAAAGAGTGTTCAAACTACCGTACAATTGCACTCATTTCACATGCTAGCAAGGTTATGCTCAAAATCCTACAAGCTAGGCTTCAGCAGTACGTGGACCAAGAACTACCGGACGTACAAGCTGGGTTTCGAAGAGGCAGAGGAACTAGAGATCAAATTGCCAACATGCGCTGGATCATGGAGAAAGCACGAGAGTTCCAAAAAAACACCTACTTCTGCTTCATTGACTACGCAAAAGCCTTTGATTGTGTGGATCACAACAAACTGTGGCAAATTCTTAAAGAGATGGGGGTACCAGACCACCTTACCTGTCTCCTGAGAAACCTGTATGCGGGTCAAGAAGCAACAGTTCGAACCGGCCATGGAACAACTGATTGGTTCAAAATTGGGAAGGGAGTACGGCAAGGCTGTATATTGTCACCCTGCTTATTTAACTTATATGCAGAGTACATTATGAGAAATGCAGGGCTGAATGAATCACAAGCCGGAATCAAGATTGCCGGGAGAAATATCAACAACCTCAGATATGCAGACGATACCACCCTAATGGCAGAAAGTGAAGAAGAACTAAAGAGCCTGTTGATGAGGGTGAAAGAGGAGAGTGCAAAAGTTGGCTTGAAACTCAACATTAATAAAACTAAGATCATGGCATCGGGTCCCATCAATTCCTGGCAAATAGAAGGGGCAGAAATGGAAGCAGTAACAGATTTTACTTTTCTGGGTTCCAAGATCACTGCAGACGGAGACAGCAGCCATGAAATTAAAAGACGCTTACTCCTTGGAAGGAAAGCTATGGCAAACTTAGACAGCATAATAAAAAGCAGAGATATCACCATGCCAACAAAAGTTCGTATAGTCAGGGCGATGGTGTTCCCAGTAGCAATGTATGGTTGCGAGAGTTGGACCATAAGGAAGGCTGAGCGCCGAAGAATAGATGCTTTTGAACTGTGGTGCTGGAGAAGACTCCTGAGAGTCCCTTGGACTGCTAGGAGATCAAATCAGTCAATTCTAAATGAAATCAAGCCTGACTGTTCCCTGGAAGGACAGATACTAAGGCTGAAACTCAAATATTTTGGCCACCTAATGCGAAGAGAGGACTCTCTGGAGAAGACTCTGATGCTGGGAAAGATTGAAGGCAAAAGGAGAAGGGGAAGGCCAAGGATGAGATGGTTAGACAGCATCACCGATGCAACAAACATGAAAATGAGCGAACTCGGGAAGATAGTGGAGGACAGGAAGGCCTGGCGGGATATGGTTCATGGGATCACGAAGGGTCGGACACGACTTAACGACTGAACAACAACAACAAACTGGGCAAGAGGCACTTTTTCAATTGATGCTCCTCTTATATTTAGCAGGGAGAGAGTAACTGCCCCCCTTCCACCCCAGCACAGTGTCTTTCTGGTGGCTGTTTGCTGGTGTTCTTCTGCATCTTTTTACAATTGTGAGCCCTTTTGGGACAGGGAGCCATTTAATCTTTGGATTTTGTCTGTAAACCGCTTTGTGAACTTTTTGTTGAAAAGCGGTATATAAATACTGTTGTTAATAATAATAATAATAATAATAATAATAATAATAATAATAATATATGGGATATTTTGTGGGGTGAACTTACTCATCAAAGAACCCTCTTTCCCCCAGCCCTAAATGGGTGTTTCTATTAATTTGCACCCTACCAGGGCTGCGGCAATTAACTTTGAGCTAGCTCTGGAGACCAGTGGAGATCCTTCTTTTGTTTTGCTAATGTGTTTGTTGACTTCAAGTCAGGAAGCCCCCAGGTTGTGGCTTTGTTCACAGGTTCAAATGTGCCGTGCTAGCAAGGCAAGGCTTCTGCCGAGCCAGCCAGCCAGAATGGGAGTGCGTGCATGATTGCCCTGATGAACCAAATGGTGGCTCTTCCTTGAGACCTGTGGAACCTGAGGCCTCTTGCTGTCAGTCCAGTTCCAAAGTTCACACGGTACTGGCCTGGGTCGTACCTTCCTGGTGGGCACTTAGCATTATATATAGTACACGTATACATAGGCTTACCATATCCAAAGGGGGACAGGGTGCCTACACCTTTAACCATTGTAAAAAGAGGGAATTTGGGCAGGTGCAGCTCATAATGGAAGGGTACAACAAGCTGCACCTGCCCAAATTCCCTCTTTTTACAATGGTTAAAGGTGTAGGCACCCTGTCCCCCTTTGGATATGGTAAGCCTACGTATACACAATTGTGCCATGCAGCAGCATCACATCTTTGAATAATGGGGGGGGGGGGAACATGTTGGGCAACAGCTCCTTATGTGAGCCTCAGTTTGAAATCAAATTATGGGAGATTGGAAAGAAGGTGTGAATTAAGTCAAAGAGATGAGGCTAACAGGGGGAATTGTTACAGTGTAAGAGGGGAGGCAAGAGGGTCTGGCTCTCTTGTCCAGGAGGCACAATTACTCACAGTTTTGCAAAAAGCCCCTCTCTCACCAGGAAGACTGCTTTCTGAGTTTGGTATCTTGATCAACAAAATCCCTCTGAATCCAATTATTTATCATCATCATCCAGAAAAATAGATTGAGGGTCATTCGATGTGGATCAAGCTCTGCAGAGAGCAAGCTGTGGTCAAGGGCTTAGCCTGAGCACCCTGGCAGAATGCTTCTCAGGTGGTGGACAGGAAGCAGTGGTTGCAGTGGCCAGGTGTGGCATAACTGGTTTATTAACAGGGTTATGTATACAGCTGGGAGGGCTCTCAACACAGGCCTCCAGCAACTAGTCCATGAAAAGAGTGGAAGGGGGAGGTTTGCAGGCTGGGATGTGCTCACGGGAGCAGTGCTGAGCGAATTCACGGTGTCTGACACAGAAGCCATTCACTTTGCTTCATGGTAGAGCTAGCTCTGCCTGACTAGATAATGGAATAAGACCAACTAAGCATCTGCCAAATACCTCTGCCCCCGGTGCCATCTTGGGTAACCCCAAGACGAATGAACCCCACCACTGCACCTGTTAAATGAGAATAAACAGCATGATGCTATAACTACTCAGCTCAGCGAACAAGAACAGCATACCAACAACGCCCGGAACGTTTATTTACGGTATATCAGTAGGGAAAGGAGTGATATGTGGGTTCCAGTTCTGCCCTCATTAGTGAACCCCACTGCTTAAAAAAGTATTCATAGCCATTTACAAAGATGTTCTGGTCTTGCTGTTCAGTTAATAGGGCTGTTATTTCTCCCTGTGGGTACAACCCATGCAGTGATAGTTCCCAATAGGAGCCATATTTGAAGATGAAATTTAGACCTTGCCAACTCAGACTCATTAGAACACACTAGAAATCAGTACATTTGCCAGAGGCTGATTGAGAAATTCTGTATATTAAGCCTTTTTATTTTCCTTTTTCTTGCTGCAACACGATCTGTTAATCAGAATGCTCATTAGATCTTACATCTGAACCAATCTGACTTGCCATTGTTTTTTCAACACCATGTTATGTCTTGAAACGGACACAGAAGCGGTTTCATTTTGCCTCTCTCCACCGCTACCTTCTTTTTGGGCTTAGAAAAATGTCAAAAGCTCATTTCCCATTGTTTTCTTTCTAATTCTACACCATCATCTGTTAGAATATTTGATGAGTCACAGCCCAATCCTACCCCCCCCCCCGCCCTGGGCCATGCAGCATGGGTCATGTGGCCCACGCTGAACCCTATCCCCGGTAATCCCCCATCCCCCAGCTGGTTCTCTGCAACTCTTTAGCCCTCTGTTGGGGTAAAAGGCCTGGGAGGGAGCATAGGATATGGCAGTGTTTCTCAAACTGTGAGTCGGGACCCACTTGGTGGGTTGCGACCTGATTTCTGGTGGGTCCCAGGTGATGGAAAGATCAGATAAGTAATTGCCATAAGTAGGCTTACCATATTTCCCCCCTTAAACCGGGACACCCCCACAATTAATTAATTAATTAATGGGAAAAAATAAAATTAATTAATTAATTTTGAAAATTAATAAAAATAAAAAATCAATTTAATATTAAAAAGTGAATAGAGGGCGCAAAGCGTGGCCGCTTTTTAATTATTTATTTATTTAACCTATGAGCTAAATAAATAAAGTAATGTAATTTTAAAAACCAAGGGGGCGCGAAGCATTCCTATTGCCGCGCAAAGAGCAGCCGCAATTTTATTTATTTTAACGTTAAAATAAATAATAAATTAAATTGACTTACCTTCCTTATCCCATCGCCGCTGTCATCGCCGCTGCGCTGCTGCTACTGCTGCTGCTGCTGCTGCTGCTCCTCTGCTGGCCGGGCCGGGCTGGATCGCGCTCACCCAGCTCGTCCGCTCTCGCTCCCGAGAGCCGGTGAGAGCGGTGGCTCGCCCGCTCTCGCCGCTCTCGCCGCTCCGGGAGTTGCCACACTTGTACCAAGGTCTCCAATTAGTCTAACAAGATGCAGCTGTGAATCTCCGGTTGGGAGGGGGTAAGAATGATTGTCCGGCACTGCATCAGCCAGTGAGGTCATTTTCCAGAAGCTTCAGCTGGCCCGAGCCTCTGGTTGGCCAAAGGTTACCTTCAAGTTATAAAGGCCCGGGTGGGATTAGCAGCCTTTAAATAAACAAACAAACAAATGAGGATCAGAGATAAGAAAGCACATCTTTCAGGATCATAAGGATCAGGAAATTCTTATCCATAAGGAAATGAGGATCAGATATAAGAAAGCACATTTGAACATCTTTGTTTATTCTAAGGAGAAATAATTCACAATACAGATAAACTTACTATTTACAAAAAGATCTTTCCTGGCCTTTCCTGTGAAAATTTTTGAATCACAACATGAAAATTAATAGTTCTGGCAATGTTTGATTAAATACTTAGCCTGGCCAAATCCACAAGATGTTCCTGAGACACTGTAGACCTTAAATAATTCTTAATTAGCTTAACAGCACAATCCAGTCTACATTTTGAGCGGTGCGGCTACTGCTGTGCTGATCTAAGGTGTCCCAAACATGCCAGAAAGCACGTTTCTGACACCCAGAGAGTAAGCGGCACCAGCGGCAAGGCCAGTGCCGCTCACTCTCCATCAGGCAGAGGACACTGCCGGCGGACAGAGGTGAGTCCTGAACTGGGTGGCGGGG
The DNA here is from genome assembly GCA_026170595.1 of Plestiodon gilberti rubricaudatus. Taxonomy (NCBI): domain Eukaryota; kingdom Metazoa; phylum Chordata; class Lepidosauria; order Squamata; family Scincidae; genus Plestiodon; species Plestiodon gilberti. The sequence continues at coordinate 13,960,986 of JANXHW010000001.1, forward strand.
TGTGTGGGGAGGACGGGGAAGGGAGTTCCAGGGGGGCCAGACAGGGCGATGCACTTGGCGGATCCTCGGCAGTACACTCCGCCAAATCCTATCCCCCGTCCTGGGCCTGGCCGGCATTACACAGGCCTCCCGGATTTACAATGACCATTTTGCCAGTGCACATCTGAGGAGACCCATGGGGCAGCTGAGGGCATTACCCAGGGGAAAGGGACAAATGTCCCTTTTCCTGGAGGTGGCCTCCAGCTGCACCGGCGTTGGCCTTATCCTGCATAGGATCCAGCGCAGTGCGCTTTTGCACGCTGTGGCGGCCCTAGACAGGTTTGGGCTGTAAGTTTGCTAAATGACCGCTCTGCAGAAGCTACTGTTTCTGGAATTGTTAATAGTATTCTTAAGCTAATACAAACATTTGGAAACAGGTCATCAAGTCTGTACTCTGTTCAACAGATCTAATGGCTTTAACTGTGCATTTCCAAAATTTGATTTATAACTGAGGGTAAATGTTGCATTTCTTTTCCCAAGTCATCCCCATTAAGGTCAGCAGGCTATTGCTCTGATAAAGATAAAGCTTTTCTCTGTGCATCACTTCTGGACATGGTGAGATATTTCCACAAGAAATCAAAATTTTCTGCCAACTGCTTAATAGCATATTAAACATGCTGCACACACCGTAGATTTTGGAGTGAATGGAGAATAGAACCAGCCTCATTCGATCCAGTCTTCATTGTTCCCTGGAAGGACAGGTACTGAGGCTGAAACTCAAATATTTTGGCCACCTAATGCGAAGAGAGGACTCTCTGGAGAAGACTCTGATGCTGGGAAAAAGTGAAGGCAAAAGGAGAAGGGGAAGGCAAAGGATGAGATGGCTGGACAGCATCACCGATGCAACGAACATGAAAATGAGCGAACTCAGGAAGATAGTGGAGGACAGGAAGGCCTGGCGGGATATGGTTCATGGGATCACGAAGGGTCGGACACGACTTAACGACTGAACAACAACAACAATGCCTCTGGGGCTCCAACAAGCTGAATGGTCTTTTTCATAAAGAAAGGGGGTCAAGGGCTGACCTGTAGCACAGCAGGGTGGCAGGCTTTTTTCTTTTCTTTTTTCAACAGTTTTTAAAAGTGCTGATGTTCTTGAGTTCCTCCTGGCAGCAGCCATCCTTTCCCCCCGAAAAATGCCAGAAACCCCAGCAGGCCACATGGACAGAGCTCATGCCTTTCCCTCACGGATTGGCAGCGGCACGCAGGCCCCCATAGTAGTGTTTTGCCTTGTGGGACCCGGAAGCTGGGTTGTTGGAGCCCGCGTCAGCACTCAGCAGCTACACTGCGCGGAGGGCAGCGAGGGCTGCCTGCAGCAGGGATCCTGCGTGGCACGCACGCCTCCCGCAGATCGGAAAACGTACATCCCACTCAAGAAATTTTCAGGCCCCCTCCTTCGCCTCCTGGGCCCCCTTTTGGACCCTGTGCCCAGGTACAAATTACCCCCTGTGCCCCGCTCTCATGGGCCCTGCCCAGGGTCACCCCTCTCCATCTGCCTGCTAAGGATGGTGTTGGTCTGGCTGGCCTGGAGAGCTTTCTTTCATTGCCTCGGTACTGTTTGGCGTGGCGGCTCCTTAATTAATCGACTTAGTCAGAGCCAGGCGGCTCCCTCTCTTCCTATGTTTAAGTGGGCTGAGAAGATTTTGTTTAAAAGGGCATTTGAAGTGTAATGTCTACTGCTTTTAGTCATTTTATTTATTGATTAATTTAAATTATTATTTATATTCCGCCTCCTCTCCAAATATACAGATTGCTCAAGGGAGCATACAACATTAGAGAAAAAATGCAACATATTTTATAAGATATAAAAGGCACATATTGCTGCCTTTTTGCTGCAAGTGTATTGTTCTATAATAATGTTGATACTTCCTTTCAAATGTATTATTATTGACTGCTTTGAAATGTTTATCTTACAGTTCTGTTAGGTGCTGTCATAATAATAATAATAATAATAACAACAACAACAACAACAACAATAAACAATAACTCATTTACAACTGAGTATTTACATTTACATCATTTACAACGTATACACCTGTTTCTGAGCAATATTGTATCATAATGACTTTATTCTTTCCCTGGATTAGACTTCATACCTTTTGGGTGTGGTGGGCTCTGTCCGGAGCACTCCTAATAAAGCTTTGCTCAACTCAGCCCTCTCTACTCCTGTGATCCTGTTATTTAAAATTCCATGACAATTGTCAGTCACTTTGGGCATAAACTCTTACGTGAAGAAGCTGTTATGGAAAAGTGGCGTATGAATAAAGTAATGACTAAATGAAATGGCAGAGCAGAGTTCCTTCTAGAAGGAAAGTGGGAAGCAACTTCCCTGCTGCTACTTATTCATGGATTCACTTATTCATCCCTGAAGACTTCATCCCTTCTCTCCACATGTCTCTGCTTTCAAGGGGTGGATGAAGGGGCACTTGGCCTGTTGCATGTGTTTTAAAGAGGGCACCTAAAAGTGTGCCAGTTAAACGAAAATCTAGGCCTATCCTGAGCTATGAAACTCATTTAAAATATTATTTCCAGAACATTTCCTTCTGAAACCTGATGACAGTTTAGGAGGAGTGAAATAGGCATGCTGGATCCAGCTCTCTATCCTTTGAATTTGAACTCCGTGAATTTGAATTCATGACCAGATGTTTCCATCCAAGAGCACATCTGCTTCTTACAAGTATGGGTATGCTATAGAATTCTGGCAACGTCTTTTAAAGGCCAGAGAATGTGGGAGATATCACCAGAGGAACTCTTAATGTAATGTATAGTCTGTTACTCTCCATTATTTTATTACTTGGAGCTATCTTTGCCTCTGTCCCTCGTGGAGGTCAGTTCTAACTCAGAGCTATGCTAAAAAAGAAAAAGAGACAGATTTTGGAGTTGAAAAGGACTGTGTGAAGCCGCACGAAGTTCCCAGCAAGGGTACTTAAGGAGTTTCGGAAGTGCCTGAAGGAAACTGGATGGCATTTTTTCTTTGTGAGCTGCTTACACATCATTGTTTGTTTATATTTACATTTTTAAAAAAATTCATACTTGAAAACTTGGCCCATCATACTTGGCCCAGTATTTGGCCACTCCTTTCTAGGTCTATAAGTAGCAATCCTTAACTTCCCACTATCTTCTATTTAATCAGACATACAGGAGAAAAGCTAGAGCTGCTTTTCTGCATCATTTCATAAAAGTCTGCAGCTTTTCAAAACATGGCTTTTTTTTTTAATGTAGAAATTTGACAGCGAAAGTTCATGCGGACTCATATTAAATACATTTGTTCAGCCAACCAATGGAAAAAAATGTCATTTTTTTAATTGGTTGGCTGAGCAAATGTAGTTAATATGAGCCTGCTTGCATAATAAGATCTTCCTTGAATGCTCTGCTGTGGGTATCCTTGCTGTCAGAGGTATGGTGGCTTGTTACCTTGGATAGGGCCATCTCAACTGTAGCACTGACAGCCCAATCCTATTCTTCCCTCCACCGCTGATGCAGCGATGTGAAAATGGCTACTGCTGCATCCTGCGGGGGGGGGGGGAGTTGCAGAGGTTTGTTCCCCTACCCGAGGGTAAGCCTATGCAGCATGGAGGGATCTATTCAGACTAGCACGAATGAATTCACTGGTGCAGGTCTGCATGGACCCGAACCACAGGATCGGGTCTGGGAAGGGGGCTAGGATTCAGTGACTGCTTCCAAACCCGCCCCCTTCCTGGACCAGATCTGCCCTTCCCCTGTCGCTGCCCTGTTTTGCCCTCCCCTGCTCCCGTTGCTGTCTAATTCCACCCTCCCCCATTCCCGTTCTGCCCTCCACCACCCTGTCCTGCCTCCCCTGCCATCCTACCTGCCTTGGCAGGTCCTCTGGGATCCACTGATGCAACAGGGACCAATAGGATTGGGCCGTGAGATTATGGAACACGATTGCAGCTCATCCCTGCTAGTTCATGGGTATCAGGCAAAGGAGGGGATCTTCTCATCATGGGCTTTCAAGAGTCATTTATTGTTTCTCAGACTAAGCACTTTTGATGCTATTAATAGTTTTGTTGATGGCTCTGCAAAATTCAGAGGTGCTGACTAAGCTGAAAAAAGCAACACTTGGAATTTGCTTCAAATATTTGCTTTGTTGTATATCTAGCAAAATTAGACATCACATTTTACTTCTGGTTCCAAAGATGGCTGCTTAATTGTAAAACTATGCCAGTGTGAGGTCAGATTCTGGCTCTCAGTCTTCACCTCCATACACACAAAACGTGCACTGCTTTATTTAACAATGTTCCCTGGCAACAGCACACACAGATTCTGTGAAGAAGAACTAGTTCAACATCTCAGAGCACCTTCATGTAGGGCCGTGATGGCGAACCTATGACACGCGTGTCGCAGGTGACACACGAGGTCATTTTGGGTGACACGCCAGCATTTCCCCCAGAGCCCCGAAACACTTTATATTTTCGCAAAGGTTTTACAGGCGTGTCTTAAACATTTAGGGCAAGGATTTTGGCAGATCTCTTTCAAATTACCGTATTGGTCTGAGTATAAGACTCACTTTTTTCTCCTAATTTAAGTTTTTAAACTAGGGGTGCATCTTATAATCAGACTGTTGCAATAATGTCAGTGATTTAATTAAAAAAATTTAATAGCACCAAACTTTAAGGGTGCGTCTTATAATCAGGTGTGTCTTATGCTCAGGACAATACGGTATTCTCTAGTAAAACTCAGCAACAAAAAAGTCACTAATTGATGTTAAATAAAATGCAGTGTGTTCTATAGTTGTTTTCAGTTCAGTTCAATTCAAAATTACTATTAAAAGTAGCAATAGTCAAAGTACTGTTAAAAGTTCCGGGAGACAACGACAACACACCAGCAGAGTCAAGTTTGGCATTTTCAAAATCTTTGACACACCAAGCCCAAATGGTTCGCCATCACTGATCTAGGGCATGCCAAGGAGGCAGACCCAGGTGGAACATTAATCAGAACTTGAGAGGAGAGAAATTGCATGAAGAGAAATTGCCTCTTGGAGGAAAGGATAAATGTAATCGATGGGCACCAGAAAAATGAAAACAAGGGAGAGTTTGAACACTTAACTGCGTCAACTGTGCCATTTTGCTGAAGTGAGAAACAACCCTTCCAAGCACTACTGTCTAGTGCTGGTCCCTTCCCTGAGCTCTCTCTAGCACACACAAGCACATAAATGAATAGAAGAACACCCCCGTGGGGGGGCCCTGCAGATGCGACAACCCCACGTGATGCCACAAGCCCCACCCCCTGGGGTGTGTGACATCACTTTTGCCATGCCGCCACCGAAATTCGGCGGCAGCGCGGCGCGAAAGCACCCTCAGCATTTTTACAGCCGTTTTTGGACCGTACGAAGCCTGGGAGGGTGGCAGGGCCAATCCTCCCACCCTCCAAGGCTCCAAACAGCCTAAACACAGCTGAAAAATCGCGGGTGTGGGTGTGTGCTTTTGTGCAGCCACCGAATTTAGGTGGCGGCACGGCGAAAGTGCACCCCCGACGACGCCTCTGTACTGATTACCATATTAAATGCTATTCCCCTAAAAAGTAACAACAGTAAAAAGAAGACAATTTGGGTAACATCTCCGCCATCACTGCAGTCGCTCTGTGCATGCGTGTTCACCATTTCACAATGCAATGTGGGGGGCCATCAGCCATCACACAGCGCGACAAAATGTCCACATTCCAAACATGAACTCCCAGACTCGCGCCAGGGTTCCTGCAGCTCTCAGTTATAATTGATGAACTTGGAAAAGTCAGTGATGGAGTTTTGCAGATTGATGGGAGGGGAGCTTCTCTGGTGCATCATCAGGCAGCCGTGTGAAAAAGAGCAACATTCTGAGCGCACCATGGTGGCTTCAAGCGCCTAAATATTTAATTTGTCTCTGCGTGCTCACAGTTCTTCCCCATTGCTTGAGGCACAAATGATCTATTTTGAGATATGCTCTTTGTCCACATCGTAATCCTTTTTCCGTGGATAAAATATTAAAATGCACACAAATAGCAGGTGCAATGATCAGGAATAGAGTTTATCTTCCCTCTTTCAACATGAATTGCATGAAATGGACCCTTCTGAATGAGAAGCATCTACCAGGCCTGGAGGAGGATGCCTGGGATTTCACCACAGAACAGATGTGGCCTGGAGAGAACCCATGCCAATTCCCACCAATCCCTCTTATTATGGAGCTCCCAGGCCTACTACCTCTCATGGCTAAATGAAATGGAAAACTCATGAATGGAAATTTGTTATCCCAAAACTTGACAACAACTGGAACATCTCTTGCAGCGCAATCCTGTGTAACTCTTGCAGTAGATCCACCGTGTGTAACAGTAGATCCACCGGTGTAAGTGCACTTACGCCAGTGTAACTTGCCATCCGTTGATGGACGCAGGATGGACACTGGCGTAACCCCCCTCGGATGCCGCACATGCGCAGTTCGGACAAGGGACAGATGCCAGTGCAACTCCGCCGGCGCAGGGGGCCTTCCAGGGGTGTCCGAATAGATGGTGGTTGCACCAGGTGTTGCCAAGGTAAGTGACGGGCGTGATCCCCTGCTAACTGGGCAAGAGGCACTTTTCAATTGGTGCTCCTCTTAGATTTAGCAGGGGGAAAGTAACTGCCCCCTTTCACCCCAGCACAGCCCCCTTTCTGGTGGCTGTTGCTGGTGTTCTTCTGCATCTTTTTTAGATTGTGAAACCTTTTGGGACAGGGAGCTACTTAATCATTTGATTTTGTCCGTAAACCACTTTATGAACTTTTTGTTGAAAAGCAGTATATAAATACTGTTAATCATAATAATTAATAATATATGGGATATATGGGATATTTTGTGTGGTGAACTTTCTCATCAAAGAACCCTGTTTTGTGCCTTGATGGCCTTTCATTGCTCATCCCCAGCCCTAAATGGGTGTTTCAACAACAACAACAACAACAACTTTAGGATGGCGGAGCAAACACTCCGCCAGCCTACGGTGTTGCGAAAGTGCCGTAAAGCACTTTTGCGGCACCTCTGGAGTAAGCGGCGCCAGCATGGAGGCCGGCACCACTCACTCTGCCGCTCTCCAGAACCTGTGCCGCCGGACATAGGTAAGCCCTGCACCCAGCGGCAGGAGGGTGTGGCCGTGGCAAGGGTGGTCTGGGGTGGTGGGGGAGGGGGAAATTAGCTAGCAAGGCCAGGGAGGGGCAGGGATACTAGTGCCGTGCTCTGCCGATCAGGGCCTCTGAAAGGGGGGTTTAGGGGGTAATTTGTACCTGGGCCCAGGGTGAAAAATGGGTCAAAAAGGGGGCACAGGAGCAAAAAGGGGGGCACAGGAGCCAAATTCATATGTAGGGAAGGGGCTCAAAAGAAACTTTGTACCCCCTGATAAAATTCCTCTGAATGGCCCTGCTGCCGATATCCTAACCCCCTTCCCAGGCCTGGACAGCCTTACATGGCCTCCCCGGTTGTGCGCCAGCTAAATAGCTAAATAGACTAAAGTGAGCCCAGGACCCGCCAGTGCGGGCACCATCCTACACAGGATGCAGCGGCCGGACAGTTAGGCCGGCCACTGCATCTTACAGAGCATTGGGCTGTAAGGTTAAAATTTTATGCAGAGGTATCTGGGAGTAGTTCCTACTGAACACAGTGGGACTTATTTCTGAGTAAACATGCTCAGGCTAGCACTCTAATATACCTATTTTTTTGGGGGGGGGTTAATTCCATTTTTCAGTCGCTTTTCATTTGTTTTAAACTCAACTCAACAGTGTTTTAAAGTCCAAACTCAACAGTTTCGAACTACCTTGAGTTTGGAATGAACTGAGATAGATCTTTAACAGCGAGATCCTGTGTAAGTTTCCCAAGCCGGAGTGAGCGCTCCAGTACCGGAAGCCATAGAAAACATGTTGTAAAGCACGTTTGCACTGACTCGGGAGTAAGGGAGGATGGTGCAAGGCCGCCCGCCCTCACTCCGGCGCTGGAACGTCTATGCGGCCGACGGCGGAAGGTGAGTCTCTGGCGCCGGCCACATGGGCGGTCCGTGCAGCGAGGGAGGGGGGCCATTGGGTGAGCTGGCCCGGGAGGGGGCGGGGATGGTGCCTGCCATTACACGGCCTCCTCCTACTTCCGCCAACTATTAGCTGGTGGAAATCTGAGGAGGCCAATAGGGCCTGTCCCGGTTTACACCCGGGGAAGGGGATGAATGTCCCCTTCCCCAAGTAGACCTCCGGGCCACAGCAGCATGGCCCGGAGCGGGGATAGGATCCGGGGGGGTGGCCCTGGGCCACCGGCCGGATCTTTAGTTAGGATTTCGGCATAAATGAAGCACAGTAAGTTTAAAAATAGAAATAAGTGACAGCAGATGAAAACACGCAATTTAAAGTGTTTTTTAAAAATAGTTTTATGGGGTGCGGCTATGGGGCTATCATAATGAACTGCACTTTAAAATTTACCATTACACCATTGGCTAAGTGGTAGTGTTGTGGTAAATTGGTCCTGGCTGGTTCATAGATGATCAAATTCTAGCCCAGCCAGCCCAGAGATCTTATTGAGAGGGTCTTAGCCACTGCTTGAGAACAAAAGTCTGCAGACACGTATAGCGGCCTTATACACATTTTATTTGATAACAGAAAAACATAAAATTGATTACTTTAATCTAGCAGTGCAGTCCAATGTTATTTGGCAATTTTTCTCTATCCACTCATATGCACACAGGCATGCAACTAGGGTGGCCCATCCAAATGTAGTCGTCCTTTGGGCCTGGAGTTCTTGCAACTCAATTCACTTCACAGTGGTCAGCAATCCTTCTGCCAGCCCTTTGTCTTTCTGCTCTTGGTGTCAATCACTTCGCCTGGATATAATTAATCTGCCAAGCTGGGTGTTATCTTTCCCTTCTTGCTTGGCACATCCTGATGACCTTCAATTTGACTGGCCATCTCTTATCTCCCTTATCGTCCCATATCTTTGTTTCTAGCCCTATTAATTGGTGCAATTTATGGTTCTGAAATACCTGAAAGTCTCTCTCTTTTCTTGAGCCAAAAGGCAATTAAAATTCCTGGGGCCTTACATTTGCTTGCAGCCGGCAATCCTCAAATTATCTTCCATCAATCAATCAATAAACCTTTATTGGCATAACATAACAAAAACAAACATAAAACATAAAGAGTAATAATAATAATACATAACACAATAAACCAGCAAAAAAAAACAAACCCGAAGGCATGAGAAAAGGGAGACATAACAAAATAAACAGTTAACAATCCTTTACCTAGGTTCCATAATGTTGGTCACTATAGCCACTCTATGTTCCATGGTTAGTTGAAAAAATTTAGCTAACTGATTGATGGTCCATTTGTTGGTGGAAGAAAGTAAGATCAGGACGATGTCAGAATCAGACCTCCCTTGCAAATTTACTAACAGAGAGTTGAGGATATTTTGCCGGAGGTCATTATACCAGTGTAAAAGCACATGCGCCAGGGATTCTATATCTACCTGATTACATAAACAACGGCCCTGTGCCTTGGAGGATCGATCGAATCTGTATTCCATTAAGCTGGAGGGCAGGGCGTTACATCTGACTAGGGAGAGTGCACGCCTTGCCTGAGGATTATCAATCACAAAGAGGTACCTAGGGCTTTTGCTGAAAATACATGGAAGCTGCAGGTATAAAGGCGAGCAGGATTTATCCGCTGCAGCAAAAACGTTCTGTCTCTCGATGTCAATTAGTCTGTTCAGAGAGAGCTTAATAGCAGAGGTCAAAGTGACCGAACCTAAAAGGTCCGACGAGAGCCCAATAGATTGAATTTTCTTAATGAAAAGAATATACCCCGAACAATGAGAAAAGTCAGTTAAGATATCTCTAAAAAAAGGAACACTCTCTGCCAAAGAACACACACGGAACCAAAATTTAAAGAACCTGATCCATATCAAAAATTGCAAGCGATATTGGCCTGCCTCGAGACATAATGCTGCATAGGATACATAATGAGGAAGACCAAAAATTTTATATAAAAAGGAAGACTGGATTCGCTCCACGTCAATGTTAAAGGCAGAGAGCCAAATCTGGGATCCGTATAATACTTGGTTTACTACCTTAGCATTAAATACTCACAGAGCTGCCAGAATATAGGCAGCACCCTGGGTATAAAAAAACCTAATAATAGCCTGGGTCGTCATTTTGGTGGTTCTTATTGCTGCTATACGGTGAGTAGACCATTGATGTTTATAATGGTAAAGGATACCCACATACTTGAAGGACTTAACTTGTTGTATGGCTCTTCCACCAAATTGCTATGAGCAAAGCTTCCAAGACTTCCCAAAAACTATTATTTTAGATTTGTCAAAATTAAGCTGCAACTGGTTGGTATGTAAATAGCTAATACATCCTTGGATGAGACATTTCAGGCCTATTCTGGTTCGAGATATTAGAACCATATCGTCTGCATATAAAAGAATTGGAACTGGCAGAGAACCTATCTTAGGGCAATGCGAGTCCAAATTAGCCAAAAAAGGGGCTAAATCATTAATAAATAGGTTGAAAAGAGTTGGCACCAGGACACAGCCTTGCTTACACCCCTGTTGGTAGGAACTTGTTCAGAAAGTGTCCCATCCCTTTTCAATAGGCTTACCATATTTTTCAAACTTCAAACCGGGACACCCCCCCCATACCCCCCGAGGTAATTAATTAATTAATTAATTAATGTGAAAGCAACGAAAAAGCAAGGCCAAAGAACCACAACCAATCGTAAACAAAAAAGCAATCCTAAACCGCGCAAACGAAGCCCAAAGTACCCTCCACAACGAAAAAGCCACTCTAAAGCACAACGAAAAGCAATCCTAAACAGCCCAAACGAAGCCCAAAGTACCCTCCACAACAAAAAAGCCACTCTAAAGCACAACGAAAAGCAATCCTAAACAGCCCAAACGAAGCCCAAAGTACCCTCCACAACGAAAAAGCCACTCTAAAGCACAACGAAAAGCAATCCTAAGCAGCCCAAACGAAGGCCAAAGTACCCTCCACAACGAAAAAGCCATTCTCAAGCACAACGAAAAAGCATAAAAAACACCATAAAAGTCATAATAAAGCATTAATCCAAATAAGAAACCCTTTTAACGAATAAAATATAAAAGAAAGGGGGCGCAAAGCGCCCCCTCCTGCCGCGCGTAGCTTGGCCGAAATTTTTTAAATAAATAATCAATTTAAAATAATTAAGTAATTAAGTAAAGGGGGCGCGAAGCGCCCCCTCCTGCCGCACGAAGCGCGGTCGAAATTTTTAAATAAATAATTAATATTTCTATTAAAAATATATAATTTAAAAATAAGCTTACCTGGTCGCTGCTGGTCACTGGTCCGTGGTCGCTGCTGCTGCTGCTGGGGCCGCGGCAAGCAGGCTGGGGCCGTGGCAAGGCAAAGCAAGGCAAGAAGCAGTCTGTGCTTCTCCCGGTGCCGCTGCGAGACCAGCAGCACCGGGAGAAGCACAGCCTGCTTCTTGCCTTGTGTTCTCCCTGCGCAACGCAGGCGAGCAGGCTGTGCTTCTCCCGGTGCCGCTGCGAGACCAGCGGCACCGGGAGAAGCACAGCCTGCTCGCCTGCGTTGCGCAGCCCTGGAGAACACAAGGTAAGAAGCAGGCTGTGCTTCTCCCGGTGCCGCTGGTCTCGCAGCGGCACCGGGAGAAGCACAGACTGCTTTTTGCCCGTGTTGCGCGAGCTACAGGGCTCGCACAACGCGGGCGATCAGGCTGTGCTTCTCCCGGTGCCGCTGGTCTCGCAGCGGGAGAAGCACAGTGCTTGCCCGCGTTGCGCGAGCCTGCTGGAGGCTCGCGCTGGCCGGGCAAGCAGGCTGTGCTTCTCCGGTCTCCCAGCGGCTCCATGCGGTGCCGCTGGGAGACCGGAGAAGCACAGCCTGCTTGCCCGCCCAGCGTGAGCCTCTAGCAGGCTCGCGCAACACGGGCAAGAAGCAGGCTGTGCTTCTCCCGGTGCCGCTGGTCTCGCAGCAGCACCGGGAGAAGCACAGCCTGCTCGCCTGCGTTGCGCGAGCCCTGGAGCTCGCGCAACACGGGCAAAAAGCAGGCTGTGCTTCTCCCGGTGCCGCTGGTCTCGCAGCGGCACCGGGAGAAGCACAGCCTGCTCGCCTGCGTTGCGCGAGCCCTGGAGCTCGCGCAACACGGGCAAAAAGCAGGCTGTGCTTCTCCCGGTGCCGCTGCGAGACCAGCGGCACGGAGAGAAGCACAGCCTGCTTTTTGCCCGCGTTGTTCGAGCCTGCTAGAGGGTCGCGCTGGCCGGGCAAGCAGGCTGTGCTTCTCCGGTCTCCCAGCGGCACCGCATGGAGCCGCTGGGAGACCGGAGAAGCACAGCCTGCTTGCCCGGCCAGCGCGAGCCTCCAGCAGGCTCACGCAACGCGGGCAAGCACTGTGCTTCTCCCGGTGGCGCTGACGACCGGGAGAAGCACCTGCTCGCCGCGCCGCCATCTTTTTTTTAAAATTTCAAACTTCCCGGGCAGCATCTTGGGTCACGAAATCTCGCGTGATCCAAGATGTCGGCGCCCAAATCTTTTTTGAATTAGTTGCAGCAACCTTTGGTCTATCCCAAGTTTATCCAACTTACTCCAAAGTATATTTCTATTGACCGAATCAAAGGCAGCTTTGAGATCAAGAAACGCTGTATATAATCGGGTGTGTGCTTGAGATGCTTGTTTAGATATTAGGTATGATAGAACAATACAGTGGTCCAAAGTGGAACGGCCTGGCCTCAATCCTGCCTGCTCTAGCCCAATAATGTTGTTGCTGTCCAGCCAAGCTGTCAATTTGGTAAGAAGCTGGGAAGCATACAGCTTTCCCACAATCGAAAGGAGACTAATTGGTTTGTAGTTAGATGGAATAGTTCTGTCTCCTTTTTTTATAAAGAGGTACTACAATGGATTGGGTCCAGGAGCTAGGTATACGCCCCGTGTTGTTGACTAGGGTAAAAAGTTTAGCAAGGAAGGGAGCCCACCAGGATAGAGCTGCTTTGATCAGATCTGATGGAATCAAATCTGAACCAGCTGCCTTCCCTGCCTTGAGTTGGCTGATTAATTCTATAACTTCAGATGGTTCAACTGGAGGCCACTCTGGTAGATCTGCAAAATTCACAATAGCAGGAGAGGAAATACACAAGCTCTTATCATAAAAAAGGCTTTTAAAGTGGGATACCCAAACATAGGCAAGGACCGTAGGGCCAGGTCGGGGAATATTAGTGGACACAGCACCCGCAATCATTTCCCAAAAGGACCTTGAATTGTTAGTTAAAACAGCTTTAGAAAGACTAGACCAGCGTTTCTTGTGAAGGTGAGTTAGATGTTGGCTTATTGCTCCATTGAGTTGCCGACAAACAAATTATCTTCCACCATATCAGAATCTCTCAGCCATGTTTTGTGGTTCATGAATACACGCACAAGCACCCTGCATGTATCTAGCATTTATTGAAAAATCAAACATCTAAAAATGACTTGTGAAAGCAGTAACTTGTACAACACATTGCCAATGGGGACAGGATTTGGATACAGTTGCGCAGCTAGACCAGAGCGATGACAAGTAGTTCTGCAATACGACTCCTTTACACTGGAGTCAGCGGCCCCTCCTGTTCGCCATCAGAGCCATTCCGATGGCAACAGGGGAGTGTCCCGCATGTTGCTGTCACTGCCAGAATGCTGTCACTCCAACAGCAAGGGGGAGGGGCCAAAGACTCGGGTGTAACAGAGTCTTGCAGAACTACTTGCCGCCTCCCCGGTCTGGCTATGCCTCTGTCCAGAGGCGTCGCTCCGGTAGGGGCGGGGCCGTAAGTATCGCTCCGTCCTAGACCCTTTACCGAGCGAGCAGGAGACGGCCCCGCCCCCTCACTGTCGGAGCCATCCCGTGCGGAGAAAGCAGCAGGCTGCCTGCTGCTTTCTCCGCACGGAATGGCTCTGACAGTGAGGGGGTGGGGCCGTCTCCTGCTCGCTCGGTAAAGGGTCTAGGACGGAGCGATACTTACGGCCCCGCCCCTACCGGAGCGACGCCTCTGCCTCTGTCTTGATATGGGACTGCCTGCTGTTTTTGAGCCCCATGTATCTTACAATGTGTACATCTGTCTTGAAAGTCTATAGTCAGTGTATAGGTAAGAACTCAGGAATCATGATTACCTAGCTCAGAAATATATGTCCCTCCCTCCTTTTTTGTTTTAATTAGCATCTAATTCGCCAAAGACTTCAGTGTAACTCAAATATTCGCATTCAGCATTTTTTCTCACTATATTGTTCCAAAGACTTCTCCCTTTCTCTGTGCATTCCTCGGCATGAATAAGATAGCAACTGTTCTGAGCACTTTACTTTTGGGAAGAGCAAATGACTTCTAAGGTTGTTCAAGAACATCTGGAAAACCTTCCTGGGACTAATTGAAAGTTGAAGAACTTACTTTTTGCTGTTTTTCCCCTTCATAAATTTCCCCTTTCCATCATCCTGTTCCAACCAGTCAAGCTAAGTGATTCTATTCTTAACTTTTGTGAATGAGATCACAGAGTTGCTGCTGATTAATGATGTCATCTTTCCCGCTCCTTTTGCCAAAGACATGGCAGAAATTCTAACAGGATTTGCACTTACTAGCTGAACAGCACCACAGTTGCTGCCTGTAGCTGACAGGCTGTGAAGTATTTCCATCTGTCTCATTTGTCTCGGTGCTCAGTCAGAATGTAACACTCCAACGGAGAACTGATCCCCCCACTCCAACACAGCTTGACTACATGGGGACCGTTGAAATTCCCAGGGGATAGCTCCACAGAAGCGGGAGTAACTATTGCTGTAAATGTCCTCCTTGGATATGCAAAATGACTTTTTCCTCAAAGCTTGTGTATAGTTTGTTAGGTGAAGGTGCTTGTTGAATAGTCTTTTGATGGCTGGTGGTGACTAGTGAAAAGACACTCCACCCGGTTACGTGGGGACAGAAGGAAACACTTTTTCAGTTGGATTGTAGACAGTGAAAGATAAGGAGCATAAGAACATAAGAAGCGCCCTGCTGGATCAGGCCAAAGGCTCATCTAGTTCAGCTTCCTGTTGCTCACAGTGGCCCCACCAGGTGCCTCAGGGAGCACACTAGACAACAAGATACCCTAACCCTCACCACTCCCTTGCATCTGGCATTAAGAGATAGCCTACTACTAAAACCAGGAGGTTGCATATCCCCATCATGACTTGTACCCGGTGATGGACCAGGACTTTTCCTCCTTAAATCTGTCCAATCATTCCCCTTTTAAAGGCATCCAGGCCAGGTGCTATCACCACATCCTGTGGCAAGGAGTTCCACAGATTAATTACATGCTGGGTAAAGAAATATTTCCTTTTATCTGTTCTAATTCTCCCGCCACTCAGTTTTAGTGGATGTCCCCTAGTTCTGGTGTTGGGATAAGATCCTCTCTCCATCCCACACATAATTTTGTGTGTCTTGGGCTGCAATCCTATCCACACTTACCTGGGAGTAAGCTCCATTGACTATAATAGGACTTACCTCTGAGTAGACATGTGTAAGATTGGGCTCTCGATCATGTCCCCCCTCAGGTGCCTTCTTTCTAGACTGAAAAGCCCCAAACATTGTAGCCTTTCCTCATAAGGGAAGTGCCCCAGTCCACTAATCATTTTGGTCTCTTCTGCACCTCTTCTGCAAGAAAGATTGTGCTTATGCAGGGATGTAGATCAAGTCTCTGACCAAGTCTCGAGTCAAGTCCCAAGTCTCTGGGTCCAAGTCTCAAGTCTTTGGTTGTGAGTTGCAAGTCCCTATCTATTTAATGGGGAAAACGGGTTTAAACCTGAATAAAATTCAACTTGTCATAAAAGGCTCCAAGTCTCGAGTTTTTTACAATCGCCGAGTCAAGTCTGAGTCAAGTCACTGACGCGACTTGAGTCCGACTCGAGACCGAGTCAATAGACTCAAGTCTACATCACTGGGGTTATGTAGCTAGCTGACAAGAAGGAGCCTTTGTGTTGGTGGATGGGGTTCCAAGGATATGCTGTTGTTTTGGGGGACTGATGAAATTGTCTGTCTCCATGCTCAACATGCATATTTGTAAATACATTAACACTATGAAAATGCCATACATCTATAGTACTCTGGATATGACTCCTAAAATTTCCTCTTGCTCAGGAAGCTAGAAAATGCTAAACACAATTTGGAGCCAGTTGACACCAATGCAAAGTTGAGTATAGTAATCATTAACTATATTAAGAATTTATGAATAAGAGACTAAAGTAGCAGACTGCTCTCAAGATGAATGCAATGAAAGATTAAAAAAAAAACACCTTCCTGTGGCACTATATGCAGATGAGACCTTTTGGGATAGCAGATTGTTTCCTCTTTTTCTAAGGCAAGCTTTACAAAAAGAATGTGTGTGTGTGTGTGTGTGTGTGTGTGTGTGTGTGTGTGTGTGTGTGTGTGTATATATATATATATATATATATATATATATATATATATATATATATATATATATATATATATATATATATATATTCACAGCATCCAGTAGCACTAGACAAGTAATTTGTTTTCCAAGGAGCTCTCCATTCCAATTCTACAAGCTGAGTCAACATTTGTACCATTAACTCCCAGATGAATGTGCAAATTCCAGAACATGCTGAAATCTCTTTGCTCAACAGCTCACCTTTTGTTCCTCTCTCTCTCTCTCTCTCTCTCTCTCTCTCTCTCTCTGATCAGGTATACTTATTATTATGCATAAAAGAGCCAATCTCTCTGCTTTACAACCTGTCCTGCATACCTGGATTACAGTTAGCAGAGATGTTGTGGAGATTTGCATTACATGGGCTTGGAAACATGAGTCTTGGGTGCTTGGTATATTGGGCTCAGGTGAGCGTTATGCCTCCCCCCCATTAGTTCCATCCATCCAGTGCATAAGACCCCTTCCCCCGTCCTTCCCACCGTATTTACTTGGCTGATGCTGATGCTCATATGGCAGCAAGTGGGAGGGAGGAAGGAAGGGAGAAAGGAAGGGTAGCAGCTACTTTTGTAGATCATATTAAGGTCAATCTAGGTCAGTATTGTATTTCCATTCCACAAACTCTAGGTGACTTGAGGGGAATAATGGCCTCCCTTAGCTTTTGATCTTAGCATCAGGAACTCAACAGCTTAGGCTGCAATCACTTAAGGTAAAGGTAAAGGTAGACCATGACAATTAAGTCCAGTCATGTCCAACTCTAGGGTGTGGTGCTCATCCCCATTTCAAAGCTGAAGAGCCAGCGTTGTCCGAAGACGCCTCCGTGGTCATGTGGCCGGCATGACTCTCCTTGCTGCAGCGCGTAGCATGCGGCTGGAACACTGACCGCTGTTTACCTTCCCGCAAGCGGTACCTATTTATCTACTCGCATTGACATGCTTTGGAACTGCTAGGTTGGCAGGAGCTGGCCAAGCAATGAGCGCTCACCCTGTCGCGGAAATCGAACTGCCGACCTTTCGATCGACAGGTTATTTATTTATTTATTTTTATTTATTTAAAGAATTTGTAGCCCGCCTTTCTCCCGAAGGCACTCAAGGCGGCTTACAACATATTAAAATACATATAAACAACTTTAAAACAATTAAACACATTAAAATAATTAAAAACACTTGAGATTAAAAACAACCCCAATGGGTCACCAGCATTTACATATATAACCATTTGTTAAATGGTTCAGTGGTTTAACCCGCTGCGCCTGAGACCAATTCCAATTTACCCAAGGGTGTATACCGGTATATGCAACAGGGGTTAAATGTGTACACCTGTGGGCTGGGAGGAAATGGGATTTATGGGGCTTACTTCTGAGTAGGTATGCATAAGATGGCACTGTTTGTGCCTCTGAATACAGAGGTTCCATTTAGCTGTCATGAACAGCCACTGACTTATGTTTTAAATATATTTATATCAGTTGGAACTGGTTCATTAATATTGGCTGTAGGTCAGTGAAACCTTAGGATTTGGATAAGATGGTATCATGCTGGACTCAGTGAAGCCTGATTCCTGATTCAGTTTGGGAGGCAGGGAAAACTACAAATCCCATGCTCCCTGATAAGAAACGATCTCTTGAACATGCTTAACCATCACTAGTTATAAATTACAGCCAGACCCTATTGGTTCATATTATTTCATAATATAAAAAAATGACTTCTTAAGGTGTTTCTTCCTGACAGTGGCTCTGTGCCATTAGCAGCTGTCTGGCAGGAAGGAATTCAACAGGAGCAGCCTGTTAACTACATTGCTATGCTTGCAAAGCTCTAGATCTGTAACAAGACCAGTTATAAGGACACTGAAGTCCTGAGTCCTGTGGCTTCCAAAGGAAAATTGGCTGCCCTTAAATCCCCATGACTTATGCAAAGGACTGAACCTGAGACTTCCTAATACACAAAATGTGCACTCTTTCACTGAACTACACACTCTGTTCTTACTTCCCAGTACATGTGTTAAGGAAGCAGACAGTGGGGCTAGCTGAGGCTTCCAGTTGTTATCAGGATCAGGGCCACACCAGTGGAGCTGGGGCACACTTCGGGGGAAAGGGATGTTTGTCCCTTTCCCCCAGTGTAAACCCTAGAGGCCCCAATGGGCCTCCTCGGATGTGCACCAGCTATTTTGCTGGCGCACATCTGGGGAGGCCGTGTAAGGCCAGCCAGGCCCAGAAAGGGGGTTAGGACATGTCACCAATATCCCCGCCCCCTTCCTGGTCTGGCTGGCCAATCTCCCCCTCCCCTGTCACCCCAGCCCGCCCTCCCGCCACCCGGTGCAGGGCTTACCTGTGTCCAGTGGCATGGGTGTCGGCCAGCGGTGGAATGAGTGGCACCAGCCTCGGTGCCAGTACCACTTACTCTGCAGGTGCCTAGATTGGCGAAGCACTCGCTCCGCTGGTCTATACTTGCACAGGATTGCGCTGTTCATTATCTTTTGTCCCACCCCCCAGAAGAGACAGACTCCCAATCTAGACATTGTTGGCCCCCAGCACTGTCACATATAAATAAACCTTAGGAGGTCAAAATGGAACTAGTGAGTGATCAGAGGCAGATTCAGCCTGAAGGCAAAACAAGTGTGCCACACAACCAGGAGGCACACAACTGGAGAAATTGTCTGCTGCATAAGATGTAAATCAGGACTCTGGGGGTCTTGGGGTTCCTCTCCCAGCACTGCCTTCCTCTCACAGCCCTGATCAGACGACTCTCCATTTGTCTCACAACTCGTTCTGGATTAAATGCAGAGCTGTTATTTCCCCTGCAAGAACTGTGGATGTAGCTAGCTAGCTAGCTGCACTGCGGCAGGAAAGAAGCAGAAACCCTTGCAGAGGGCGATTTCTCTAACTTGGGGTGGAGAGCACACACGTTACATCAGCTCAACACAGGGATGCGGCATGGTTCTCTGTTGCACCGACAGCATTGTAGCTGCCCAGTGTACCTGCTGCAAGGTAATTGGTGTTTATCTTTTCATTGTGTCTACCACTTGGCAGAGCTCCTAAAGTTAAATATTATTGTGGGTACTTCTTTTTTACTTCTTTGACAGCCTGATCCTGTGTAGGCTGTGGTGACCGCTGCATCCTATCAAGTTCCCGAGCTGCCCTGGGGCAGCCCGGGAACAACTTCTCCCCCGTGTATGCGCCGGTAGGCCCAATGGGCCTACTTGAATGTACGCAAGCTCCGGAGCTCGTGTACATTCGCGCCGCTTGTGCTGGCACAACAGGGGCCTGGACGGAGCTTTGGATACCGGGGATCTCAGCCCCCGGTATCCCTACTCCCTCCAGGCCCCGGACGGCCTATGGCCGCCCTCCCTCGCCGCCCAGTCCGCCCTCCCCCCGCCACTGCCCTGACCGGCATAGAAGTTACCCAATCCGGTGGCCGCAGGGCCAGGGAGATGGCGGGGCGAGCAGCGCCAGCCACAGCACCGGCACTGCTTGCTCTACGCGTGTCGCGCAAGTGCTTTACGGCACTTACGCAACACCCTGCCCTGGGGCAGCGTGTTCTGCCCCGGGGCTTCTTTACACAGGATTGCGCCATTAGTCCTTAGCTGGCACTGCTGTAGGTGCCACGGGAGTCTGTATGTCATTCACAATACGCTTCCACTCTTGGTGATTGGTGGCGATATTTCTAGTCTCATTGATGGTCGTTCATTGTTTCCTTAATTCTTCCTCAACGTGTTAAGCCACATTTTCTTCAGTGCTGCCCGCTGGACTCTCCAGTGGGCAGGTTTCTCTCACCAGAGGAGCTTATGTGGCAGCCGACTGGTGCTCCCAATCGCAATCTCCTTTTTTTGATTCGTTCTTCAATTAAGGGCTGGTAGTCTCATCTTGTCCAGATTGAAAAGCGGTATATAAATACTGTTAATAATTATCTCGTTACAGTGGCTATCAGAAAGAGAGACACCCAAGATTTGTCTCAGGCATCGCATTTGCATATTGTGGGTACTACAATTGTATAACAACACTTCAAAAACTATATACACTGTGACCCCAGTATCCACGAGGGATAGGTTCCTCCCCCCCACACTGGTACCGGAAACCACAGATAAGGGGGAACGTTATCCCCGTCCCCTGTGCATCCATTACCTTCCTTTATCTTCTTAAAAGAACGTGTCTTTCTTTAGCAATGCTATAAGCATACAAGTTTATAAGTGACAAGCAGGCAGGCTGGTAACCTGCATGATAGACAGAAACAGAACAGAATGTTTACAGGAAGCAGGTCACTTCCTGCTTCCTGTAAACATTCTGTTCTGTGTCCCTCTATTGTGCAGGCTACCTGCCTGCCTGCTTTGTCACTATAACCTTGCATACTTATAGCGTTCTGTTAAAGAAAGACACATTCTTTTAAGATAAAGGAAGGTAATGGGCATGGGGAACTGCAGATCCGTGGATAGCGGATCCGTGGAGGGGGGGGTCACACCTGTACAGTGTATTTCTCGGTTTCTCAAAAGAAAATGTCTTTTACAGATGGCAAGGGAAGTTGTACTTTGAAGTTAAGATTTCTGAAATCCTTCAGTGGGGTGCACAAGCCACTGGATCCTGTAGAAGCAACACTCCCAATGTGCTCTTGCCACCCCAGTATGAAGAGCTACTCTGATCTTTAATATTAAAGAATTATTCCATCCAATGTGATTCCATCCAATGTGAACTCCCAATGTGATGAGAGTTTGCGCTCAGTGTCACAGGAAGCTGCCTTACACCAAGTGATACCACTTGTTCATCTGAACATTGTCTGAACACTGACTAGCGGGATCTCTCCAGGGTTTCAGACAGGGGTCTTTCTCAGCCCTACCTGAAGACAACGCCAGGGACTAAAGCTGGAGAAATAGCTTGTGGGGTGATTTTTTAGCAGAAGAATTATCAGTGAGGAAAGGGTTGTGCACTCTTTCTCTCCTGACACTCTCCTGCTCAAAATCACAGCATCTCTAGGCTGTTTTTCATGGGGGGAGGAAACACCAGTGGGACCATTACGCTTCATTTGCCCCTTATGTCCAAATGAGACATGATATGGGAGCTCTGAATTGGGAATTCCCCAGGCCATTTTATGTCTCATACAAGCCATTTGGGACCAATTTGGATTGAGCTGTATCACAGGGTTGGGAATGGTCTAACCTTCTGCTCCTAAGCAACAGCCCCAACTCAGATCAGTGTCCTGCAGCTCCTGTTAGGCACTGGGGGGGGGGGGGGAGAGACGGGCGATGACGACATAGAAGTAATAGTCACAATCTTAGTAGCTTCAGGGTGCAACTTAAATCAGCAGGGTTATAGCATAAAACGGGGGGTAGATTGCCCTCCTTTTACAGCCCTGATCCAAATCTCTCTCTCTCTCTCTCTCTCCCTCATACACACACACACACACACACACACACACACACACACAAACACACACACACATGTGCACACGGTTTGCTTTGACAAAAAAAAGTCAAGAGTTCTAAACACGCAACTCCGTTACTTCTACTATGGCCCTGAGGGTCAAACAATGTTATATGTAACACATGTTTTGTCCTCAGAGAATCCTGGGGGGTAGTGAGGGCTTTGATATCTTGCCACTGCCATTGTTCCAAACAGGACTGCACTACCTCCCTGTCAGCACAATCCTATGCATGTCTAAAAAAGGTAAAGGTGACCCCTGACAATTAAGTCCAGTCGTGTCCGACTCTAGGGTGTGGTGCTCATCCCCATTTCAAAGCCAAAGAGCCAGCGTTGTCCAAAGACACCTCCAGGGTCATGTGGCCGGCATGACTCTCCTTGCCGCAGCGCATAGCATGCGGCTGGAACACGGAGCACTGTTTACCTTCCTGCAAGCAGTACCTATTTATCTACTCACATTAACATGCTTTGGAACTGCTAGGTTGGCAGGAGCTGGCCAAGCAACGAGAGCTCACCCCGTTGCGGATTCGAACTGCCGACCTTTCGATCGACAGCTCATGCTTCAGCGGTTTAACCCACTGTGCCACCCGCTGGCATGTCTACTCAGAAGTAATGCCCATTACATTCAATGGGCCTTACTCCCAGGTAAGTATGTATAGGATTGTAGCCTGTGCTGTGTACTAATCGAAGCTGTTTTCCTATCATCAGTACCATGGAGGGCACAATCCTGACTAGAACCACAGTAGGGGCAAAGTATTAACGTTCTCCCATTCCCTACCATGGATTTATCACATTGTGGTCCCCCAAATGTACTATTTAATTAGAAAACCAGAAAAAGTGGGCAAAATACACATTGCACATAACATGTAGCTTGCCCCTTAGATTCCACAGTGTAATCCACGGAATATGAATTCTTAAAACCAGCTTTTTTAAGTGCCGAAACACTCGGTAAAGCTCACACAGAACAAATGCTCCGTGATATGTTTGACAATGAAAAATGGCAACAACTCAATTGATGAAGTACTCCAATACTTATGTCACAGGTCTAAAAATACACATTGGCATGATTCACCATGATCTATAAATGATCCCAATGAGCTCCACTAGCAATTGTAGCCTGTCGAGCCAGTCATCTAAAGATTAATTATTTTCTTACACACATTAGGGCAGTAGATCAGAAATGCTTCCCCCAGGACTCATTTAATTTATTGCAATTTTTTTTATGACAATGAGCTACAGTGCTTGGAAGTTCCCCTTGCAATCTCTCTCTAAAATGAAGTGTAGAAGTCAAGAGACAATGGTCAAAGGCAGAGGTCCTTAAAATGAGGGAGATCAACTCGAGTATAGAAGCGACAAAGTGAAATACTGGGTGGTTGTTTGAAAAAAACTGTGGATTGGGGCATTTGTGGTGAAGGAGGACCCCACTCAGGCTGGTTGTGGTTGTTTGCTCTAGACCAGTGGTGGCCAACCTTTCAACATGAATGCTGGTTCTTTAAATAGTTGTCTAGGTGAGGGCATCTCAGCAGGTGCAACTGTTTCAGCAGCACCATCAGCACTTGCAGCTGCCAAGATTCTGTCTTCTGCACAACTCTTAAGAACACAAAGGCCCTAATGGTGGAAGGTTGGCCACCCCTGCTCTAGACGAACCAGGACTGAGAAAATGGACACAAATTGGTGGAATTGGGACTAGGCTTACCAGATCTCCAACCGGGACAGAGTGCTAGACCTTTAGGAGAAGGAATGTGGGCAGGTGTAGCTTGTTAAGTCCTAGAGCACAATCCTAGGCACACAATGAACACAATGGGGCTTGCTTCTGAGTAGACATGCCTAGGATTGTGCTCTAAGGTTTAACAAGCTACACCTGTCCACATTCCTTTTCCTAAAGGTCTAGCACTCTGTCCAGGTTGGAGATCTGGTAAGCCTAATTGGGACAGATTTGCCTCCTTGAAGTTTCATGAGATGTTGATGATGATATGAAGATAATTATATCCTGGTTCTCTGTTTTTCAAAATATCCCCCGGGCAGTTAAAAAATCTCAACAAACATCTAAATTTTAAAAAATAACACCAACAAAATTCAAAAATGCAGATTACAGAACCAGGAAAAAATCTGGCGCCAGGGAGTGGGCATTGCCTGGTTCTCCCCCCCACTATACACGTGAGACCCCTCCCCTTGTGGGAGTGATACCTGTGCACAGGCAGGGTTTGTGTGCATTTAAGCAACTCCCCGCCTGGCCTGGCACAACTTCCTCTTTGCACGTGGTGCCCACCTGAACCCTCACAGCGACTTTGTCTTGCAGGTAGTGTGGGATCAAAGGCGCAAAATTGGCTATTTGGTTTGCACCCTGGATCAGCAAAGGCAGGGCTTCCCTCTCCTCAGTGGCTTAGCGGCTCGAGGAGTTGGCGGGTTGTCCCTGGCCTGGCTTGCAGGGGCTGCCTCAAAGACTTGGCGGCATGGGGTAACCCTGCGCAGTCCAGCTGCCTCTGCCCCTTAGGGGTGGACTATGATGAGCTGGTGTGGCCTGCCAAAGAATGCAGCTTTGAGTCTGGGTGGTATTGCCAGGCCTGGGGGGCTAGACAGGTGTCTGGCACCCCTTGAATGGAGGCAGCCCCCACACTACAGTTCACGTAGCTAATTTAATGACTACAGGTCTCCTAGCTTCCTTTGAATACAGTGGCCCATTCGTCCACATTTACTGTCTCGCGTGGTTATTGGGGGGTGCACGGGCAATGAGCCAAGACACAGTAAAGCACTATCCTAACACCATCAGTCCCCGCTCCCCCAAATGCTCTGTGAAAGACCCATATCTTACAGTATGGCAGAAGCCCAGCAATGGAATGGGTCTCTCAGTTGAGACAGCATTCTACACCTAGAGTGCCACAATCAAAAGGGCCCTATCCTGCACACCCACCCGTCATCTCTCAAATGGCCAGGGGATGCAGAGAAGAGTCTCTGCTGCTGATCGAAATGCTCAGCTAGGTAAATATGGGGGGGGGGGTAATGCTTGCTAAGATAGTATTATTATTACTGCATCTCTATCTCCTTCTTCCAAAGAGTGCAAAGTTCCCCCCCCCATTTTCCCCTGGCTCGTACCAACCCTGAGAGGCCAGTGTAATGCCTGGGGGGGGGAGGGAGTCCTTGTGTCAGTGCCCTCCTTCCTTCCCCAGACCTGACTCTACCCAGGGCCAGAAGTGGTACAAAGACTCCTGGGGGGTCAGTGTCTCTCCATAGGTGGGCATTCTTTCCTTCCTCCCTTCCCATTTGCCATCACTTTGAACTGGGAGGGGCTTTGAAGTGGGAATTGCTTTGCTCTGGGATATTGGAATGCCTTGAAGTGTGTAATTTGCTTCTTGTAACATCCAGTTGGAATAAAGTGTTAATTTGTTTGAAGTTAGCCAGAGAGCTAGAGGCTCCTTTGGTGTGAGGAATAAAACTGTCAAGTCGGGCGTCAGGGGAGAGAATTGCAGCCTGGGAAAGGGATGGGAGTGATCTTCAGGTGACAGCGTTGTCAAAGGTTTTCTGATGGGTAGAGGTGGGAGAAAATGGGGGGGGTGTTCCGGTGTTTAACCAAAATGAAATAGTAGCAGAAAGCGGTATTATGTGTTTTTAGTGCAAAATGTCCCCATTTTTATCAATTGTAACCGCTTTAAAAGTATACTAGGTAGGTGGTATAGGTTGTATAGTGTCGGCAGATGAAGAATGAAGCAACATTACATGGTTTTATTTTTGCAGATTTTTTTTTTAGCAGAAAACAGTATTATTATCTGTTGAAATTTTGCATTCACCGTTTTCTCACACCTCTACTGATGGTCCTGACAGTCACAAGGGTGAACCACAGGTGTTATTAATTTGAATGTATGTGGTGACCTCTGGGTGGTCAGTCTGTGGAGAGGTGATCCGATTGAGTGCACATTTCATGCTGCAGTGCACTCTATCAGTTTGGTTCGAAACCCAGAACTGCAGACTTAGATTCTTCTTCATCATGTAGTAAGTAGGTCTTTAGCTAGTTAGTTTCTTATTTTCTTGCTGCCTGTAAATTTATGTGTCTCACTCATTGTCATAAACATTCTCCTGTGATAGCCTGCTGAGGTGCAGAGTCTTCCGTACTTACTAACGTGGACGTGGTTCAGTTTAATGCATTATTTTAAAGTATAACTCTTGAGTGCGTGTTATTCTGCTGACCAGTGGAAGGGGCTATCTCAAAGAAACCTGGGAAGATTTGGGCAGTTTAGACTGAGCCAACAATCTCCCTTCTCCCCCCCCCCTGTATGCAGCTGAGCTTTGGAAGTGGGAGGTGCAGGCAGGCTGGAGTGAAGTTGGGAGTGGAAAGCACCCAGTGGTTTGCGGGTGGACAATGGTACGAGGTGGGGGGCATGGACTGGGGTCAGCAAGACTGGCGTTCCCAGTGCTTCGGACATCCTAGATGCCTCAGGCGCCACGGGCACAACCGTTACAGTCAGAGAGAGAGAGAGACAGAGAGAGAGAGAGAGAGAGACAGAGAGAGAAGAGAGAGAGAGAGAGAGAGAGAGAGAGAGAGAGAGAGAGAGAGAGAGAGAGAGAGAGAGAGAGAGTGAGAGCCTCTCTTCCAGTTGCATGAAGAATCTCCAAAAACCTGTACAGTAGCACAAAGCCTGTGGTCTTTATCCTGAGCCTAGGATAAAGCTCCAATGGAGTTCAACTGACAGCAGGCAGGTGAAGAGTTAAAATAGAAAAAGGTTTGGAGGAGCTGGGCACTGCTATGGTGCACTTTCACCGTACCTATCTGGATCCTTCTCTACTGGCACGTAAGGGAGGCTGTGCCAGTGCAGACGGCAATGGAGGCCACGGCACAGCTCCCACCAGTGCTGCTGCCGTGCCTCCTTCTCCGCCACCCCCCACAGATGGACCTATCATCATAATGTTTCAGTCCTTATGAATATTTCCGGCTTTGGATTAGGGTCCTACAGGCACAGTTCTTGGCTGTGAGTCATCCCCAGTATGTAAGGCAGGGGAAAGGAGAGATGAATGGGAATCCTGGCATCCCATGAGCAGTCTTTGGAAGTGAGTCAGTCATCTGGGAGGCTGGGACTGAGGAGCGAGGCCTGAATGGGAAGTCTAGGATCCCAAACACAGTGTCTGGGGTGAGTCACTAATTTGAGGGATGAATAGGGGAGGGGAGGAGTAAGACTGAGGCATGATGGCTTTGATTACAACCTGCCGGAGTAAAATCATGTGAACTCCATTTGTAGGGCTAATCAACTTTGCCGTTAGTTTTGGCTCTATCAGAAATATCTCCTCTTGATTCTGAAGAAAGAATCATATCATGACATCACCCTGGGAACTCTTTCTGAGCACCTCTGCAACCCCGCATGCTCTCCTCCAGCCTACCCAGAGAGCCAAGGGGAAGAGTTTGCAAGGAGAGAGTCGCCTCTCTCACCAACCAGTCCTCGGTGATTCACTGTCTCAACTTTACCAGCTCAGTTGCATGGCAGATTAGAACCCAGCAGTGACATGGAAACCTTTCATTACTCACCAGTGATGTTTATTATATGCTGGAAAACAAATGCACCCACGGAACGTCAGTTGAGAACGATGACGGATGGACTGCGCTGTGCTGCTACTACCGAAAGCACAAACCTCTCTGTCAACGTGCATCTGTCTGTGGAATGAAGCAGTAAGCATTAGGGCTGCTATATCAGTATGACGACTCTGTCGTACGGGGCAAATGTCGGGGACCCACATGCTCCCTGGGGGCCCGTAATGCCTCCCACCCCCAAGCAACCAGTTCTGTGTGTGGTAGTCGCTGACTGCTGAATTACTTGCAATTTTTGCTTTGACATTTATTTAAAGTACGGCTTTAAATCCCGCCTGATCAAAGATGGCTAACGATGTAATTATAAAAAACACAAAAATCATTAAAAATGATAAAGTACAAAATAGGACAATAAAACTTAGCAGCTTAAAAACAGTAAAACGCTGAAAACTATAGCTGATTTGTACAACGGAGAGAAAAGCACCAAAGCTAATTAATAGTATAAAATGTTTGAGAGAACCGAACAGGCAGCAGAAAGATCACAAGAATGGCATCAGGCAGCATATCCGTCCCAAGGGGACATTCTGGAGTTTGGGTGTCACCACCAAAGAGTCTCTTTCTCTGGTTACCACCCGCCTCATCTTGAACAACCTCCAAAGATGACTTCAACTGCTGGGAAGGTTCATATGGGAGAAGCCATAAATTGGGGTCATTTTCATTAACAAGGAAAAGGGTTGTGATTTGTAAGCTAGATGCACAAACTAGTTGATCTCAACTATTATTTCAATGTGGATGGATTTCTGTGTGTGGGATTTGTTTGTAGTTTTTTTTTAAAAAGGTGCTATGGAATGAAAAGCGATGCAACATTGAATGCTTTGGGTGGGAGTTTCTATTATGATGGGCTAATAATATGACGCGAATAATATGTAATAATATGAGTGAAAAAAATTGTAAGGCAGTCTGATTAAGATATCAAATCTGGAAATTATGGTATGAGCTAAGGACTTTTGTCTTTTTTATTACTACTTCATTTAAAGTAATAAAATGTAATGTAATCATGTTGAAATGTTCTTTAGCTGATTAGTTATGATGGTGTGTGTGTGTGTGTGTGTGTGTGTGTGTGTGTGTGTGTGTGTGTGTGAGAAATCTGCATTTAAGAGACTGGCTCAGAACCTGTCATCGTAATAAACTGTACCCACAAAGTGAAATGTAGTCAACTAAGACCAGTTTTAAAATAGACTGCAGGAAGATTTCACCAATGTGAAGACTGAAAGTGTGTTGTGGCACAATCCTAGGACCACTGAGAGGGGGGCTAAGGGGGTACAATCATACCTGGGCCCAGGGTCAAAATTGGGTCAAAAAGCAAAAACGGGGGGACCAGGAGCAAAAACGGGGGGCCCAGGAGCCAAATTCACATGAAGGGAAAGGGCCCAAAAGAAACACAGTGCAAATGCACCCTTGGTTGTGCTTCACTGCCATGATGCTTAACTGCCTCCACTAGATGCTTGCTTTGAGGTGGGTTGGGGTCTGCATACTTATCAGGGGAGCTGGATTAGAACTCATGTGTTGCGGGCCAGACTCCATAAGTTGCCTTTCTGTCTCCACTAGTTTGTCAGGGAAATAAATCCTGCAGGCAGAATTTGACACTTCTCCCCTTTGGCAGCACAGAATAAAAGGAACTTCCTATCAGCTGCCAGTAAGATAGAGGTAAAGATTTCTATACCACTTTTCTAAAATTCAAAATAAAATCCTCCTCAGGTGGAGAAGGAAGAAACATAGTAGCACGCAATGCTGTGGTATCCTTGGTTCTTAGGGACCAAGAGGCTGAGGGTGCACTTTGCCAACAACCACATGAGAGACAGAGATTCAACAGGTAGAGCCTTTCCTGGAATGGGGATGCAGTGATTGGGAAAGCTCCTCCTGTTGAGTTTCTGCCTGTCATGCAAGTCATGCCGTGCATAGCTCAATGCTCCCTGCAACGATGGCCCATCTCGTAGTCATGTCTGTTCCAGAGAGGTAGTTGCGCAACTCGAGGCTGGCGCTGTGGCAAGTCTGTTCCCAGCAGCCTCCCTCCGTTCCGTTGTTGAATTGTTTCTTCTGTGTTCAAACTGGGAAGACACTTTACTTTTTCCCCATCCTGGAGGGAATCCTTTCCTTTCCATGTCAATTTGTATTTTGTGCACCACAACAGACAACATCCTTCTTTTGCTCGTGGTTCCGTGCCCAGGGCTGCTGTGTTTCTTATGCGATTCCCACACAAGTGAAGACAAAGGAAGAATGTAGTCTTGGGATTAAAATTCCCCATTTTCATTCAAGAAGGGGAGGGGGGGAGAAGCAAACCCCGAAAATGTCCACTTCCTGGTTGCCACCCACTTAAAGCCCTGCTACCCTGGGCTGTAGTCCTGATCCATGCAGGAAGGCCGATCTGACTGTTTGCCAGAGGAAACTGAACTACGTTGGGGCCAATGACACATTTAACACATACTTACATCACTATAGTTTGGCCCTCAAACATTCTGTCCACCACACCATACAATTTCTCAGGGTCAGAGAACAAAGCTAGTGATTGCCGATGATCATTTCATAGAGCTAGCTCAGCGCTCTGCAGGGTGCATACCATAGCCAGATACCCTACATAGGATACATACCCTACGGCAGGGTGGGTATGAACCAGAACCAGGGGACATGCACTAAAATTGAGTGGAGGGAGAGTTAGAACAGACAAAAGAAAATATTTCTTTACCCAGCGTGTAATTCATCTGTGGAACTCCTTGCCACAGGATGTGGTGATGGCACCTGGCCTAGATGCCTTTAAAAGGGGTTTGGACAGATTCATGGAGGAAAAGACCATCACAGGTTACAAGCCATAAGCAACCTCCTGGTTTTAGAAGTGGGTTTTCTCTGTGCCAGGTGCAAGGGAGTGTCAACGGGAAACAGGTTATCTTGTTGGCTGTGTGCTCCCTGAGGCATCTGGTGGGGCCACTGTGAGATACAGGAAGCTGGACTAAATGGGCTTTTGGCCTGATCCAGCAGGGCTCTTCTTATATTCTTATGTTCTTATGTATACTATAACGTGATCGTCTGTAGTATAGAATTTTTTTTTTCAAAAACCTTTGAAGCTGCTGCCCTTATCATCAGCTGGCATTTTGGGAGACAGATCACACTGTCACTAGGATGGAGTTGGCTTCAGATATATGGCATCAAAAAAGGATGCCAGGTGACTGATACAGAATGGCAGGTCACTCGGGGGGCAGCTCTGGGGAAGAGGGAGAAAATGATAGAGAAGCAAGAAGAACACGAAATGACTCTCACACACAACCCCCCCAAGTATAGATGTGACAGGTCAGAAAAAGCACTTACCGGTAGATGCAGTGGTGACGTTTGGTGCGGAGAAAAACCATGCGGTATAACAGGCTTTAAGAGAGAAGTTATGGATCGTATAAAGAATTCGAAATGCAGATGGGGCCATAAAGCTTTCAGGAGGCCCTGCAATTTCTATGGTTTTATGATGCTGTTACCAGGCTGACACAGGGCCCTGTTTTGTTCCAGCCAACAGAATCATTTATTCAGATTTGAAATGAAAGGCCTGAGCGATAAATAAAGTGCTCCCCCCTCACCCCTCCACCCCCCTCCCAGCTTGCCTGCACTATCAAATACACTTACACCCCGATCTCGAAACTGGAGGTTTGAGACTAGGAAGTCACATTGCTTTCAGTGGGGCCTCATTCCACGTGGGTCTGCTTCAGGGAGATGCTACAACCCTTGACAGTCAAATGTGGAATGGAAGGAAATGTCATGCTGCGGCAAACGTTGGGCAGGTTTTCTGGATGTACGTGGATAGGATTCTCAATCGTTACTTTAGAAGTCCCTTAGCTGCGTCATCTATCTTTACAAATGTTAATTCTATACCAGCAAATAAGCCTGTTGTGCTTTCAGTGTTATGACTGCTCTGGCTTATGTCTTTTTATATTTGTGCATTTAAGCCTAAGGTGAATGTAAGAACAGAAGAATTGTCATGCTGGATGAGTTCAAAGATCCATCTAGTTGAGTTTTCTGCTTCTAGCATATAGCCAGCTAAGTGCTGCCGGGAAGCTCACAAGCAGGTCATGAAGACAACAGAATATTGCTTATCCCAGCACCTGCAATGGAGAGGCATACTACTCCTGAACACGGAGGATCTATTTCGCAATCCTGGCTAATAGCTACTGATAGACTGACGCTCTGTGACTTTGTCTAACCTTTTTGATATGCTCGTGGCTACCTATGCTTGTGGCCATTACCACGTGGCCATGGATTTTTTACGGCACGCTATGGAACTCCACAGGCATGTGGTGGCTTTTGAATAGCTCTCACATTAGCAACTGTTTTTCGGAGAGGAGCACTTTGCGGAGAGGATGAGGGGTGTGGTCCAAGTCCACCCCCCCCTCCCCATCTTTCAAAATAAATTTCCAGCAAGTCCACTGACCACAGCAGTCACCTTCTTCATGCAGTGCTCTTGCTTCTGGGTTAGCAGCTACAGGAGACACTTCAGTGGGTTGGATTTGGCCTTGGGGCTTCCAGTTGCTGATCGCTAACCTTAAAAGGCTAAGAGCCCAATCCGACATTTCCCCCGCCATAGCGTGTAGGTGTGCCAAAAAGACTTGCACTGCATCCTGCGGGGGGGGGGGGCTGTTCAGGGTTAGGGTTAGGGTTAGGGTTAGGGTTAGGGTTAGGGTTAGGGTTAGGGTTAGGGTTGGGAGTGGAAAAGGGAAAATGTATTCCCTTACCTCCCCATAAGCCTTCCGCGGATGCAAGTCCGAGGAGAGAAAGGGGCATGTCGGGAGGCGAGGAAGGGGAAGGGATTGTTGGTGAGAGGTCAAATTCAGCAGTGTCTGAAAGTTTTTGGATTGTTGACATGGGTGAGCGGTGCAAACAACCTCAAATTGCCTCTAAATTAGGCTGCCATTAATCACTAGGCTGAGCTTTTCAAAAGAAGATAAATATAGATAACTAGTAAAAGTCATGTTAACTTTCAGTTTCTTTGCTTAAGAGATCAGTTAAAAAAAAGGTAAAGGTGACCCCTGACAATTAAGTCCAGTCGTGTCCGACTCTAGGGTGTGGTGCTCATCCCCATTTCAAAGCCGAAAAGCCAGCGTTGTCCGAAGACGCCTCCGTGGTCATGTGGCCGGCATGACTCTCCTTGCCGCAGCGCGTAGCATGCGGTTGGAACACGGAGCACTGTTTACCTTCCCGCAAGCGGTACCTATTTATCTACTCGCATTAAGATCAGTTACAGAGCTTTAAATTGTTGCAAGTGAAAGAAATGATTATAGGAGAGGGGGGGAACTGTTAGGATCAAAGTGTGTGTGTTTGTGGGGGGGGGGGGAGAGATTACCAATCCTATTCTACTGAGCAGGTTTTGAGTACAAGGCAGGGCTGCACGATTCCAGGTTCCAGGAGAGAAAAATAGGGGGGTCTCTATGGGGAAAAGACCCTCAAAATGTACTGCAGGATGGACACCTTGACAAATGGCAAGGTGAAGAAAATGCTCAGCAGCATGGACACTTTTGGAGGGTTTGCAAGTGACCCAAAAAGGAGGAGGTTTCTACTGGGAAAGAGGCCTCAAAGCTTAGCCTGGACATCTCTGCTGGGGAAAGAGATGACCCAGAATGGAGGAGGCTTCTATGGAGAAAGAAGTCTCAAAGTACAGCATGGATACTTCCAGAGGGTATAGAACTGGGATGTGGATCAAGTCTCTGACTCCAAGTCTCAAGTCCCAAGTCTTTGCCCCCAAGTCCTGAGACTTTGGTTGAGAGTTGCGAGTCCCTATCTATTTAATAGGGAGAATGGGTTTAAACCTGAATAAAATCCGACTTCTTGTAAAAGGCTCCAAGTCTTTTATGATCATTGAGTCAAGTCCGAGTCAAGTCACTGACAATACATCACTGGTATAGAAGTGACAAAAAACGCTCAGTGTGGACACCTACAAGGGATGGAGAGGGAGAAGTGACTAAAATTCTGCTTCCAGAGCAGGGCAGTTATTATAGGACTTTGCATAAAGGAGACAAAAGCATTTCTGGGTAAACTGAGGAGTTTGGAGCTTCCCTTTGGGTATACAGGATAAATTCCCTGCCCTTCCAGGAGCACACAAAAGGCTTGATTGCTCTCCAATTGAAGAAGTTGCACCCAGGCTCTGGTTGGTTGATGGGAGAGACTTCTTGGCATAGGAATCTGAAAAGATTGTGGGGTGGCCTGGCCATTGGGCAATTGAAACTTAATTTATTATGCAGTTGGACTCCTGCTTGCAGGAAAGATCTATAAAGAAGCACCCAAACCTGCAAGACTCTGGGGGGAAAGGAGACATACAGATGTGATGTCCCTCAGCGCCTCCCACACCCTTCCCTCCTTTTAATGGACCTTATTAACATGACCTCCTCAGAGTTCAGCATGACATGGCCCCCTTGCAGAGCAAAGTCAGCCAGAAACCAAGATGGATTTAGATTAGGCTGCACACATGTTGGGGAAAAAAGAGGACGTTTCTAACAAGCCAGAGCAAGTTATGATATTTGCTATTAAAAATAGGTGCGTCTGATTTGTCAAACAGAACACAGAACATCTTCTGGTTTTACAAGCCAATGGCTGAAGGAAAAGAAATTCAGACAAATCCCTTTTGGTAAGTAAACAGGCCTCGGAAACCTAGGCCGCCCTGTTCATAACAAGCAGAAGCCTTTTGAATTCTCCAAGAGTCAGGTCTGTGATGTGTGCTCTTTGAAGTTTGGCTGCTGAGCAGAAAACAAATGGAAGAGAAGATGTT
The DNA here is from genome assembly GCA_026170595.1 of Plestiodon gilberti rubricaudatus. Taxonomy (NCBI): domain Eukaryota; kingdom Metazoa; phylum Chordata; class Lepidosauria; order Squamata; family Scincidae; genus Plestiodon; species Plestiodon gilberti. Next base: position 13,995,158 of record JANXHW010000001.1, read on the forward strand.
CTGTGACAGATTCTTGGATGTTGCTGCATAGGTCTGACACATAGACTCTTAATTTATTATTGCCAATTATGAACGCTGCTCAGCAACTGTATGCGATGACCTCCTTAAACCTGTTCCTTAGAGGTAAGATAATTTGATGCACCTCTGATGCCAGGTGCATCCACAGAAGGGAGGGCCTCCAGTGATGGTCTTAACTACAAGGCAGGTTCCTGTATAGAAACAGGTGGTCCATTCCCCTTGGTCACTATGCAACTCGGGAATGTTGGTACTGGAATGGATTTCTTTTTCTCTTCCTTCCCCATACCTTTTCCCCCTTTTTATAGAGTATTATTAGATGGTGAACTTGGGTTTAAAAACAGCAGTCATTTTTTTGCCACTCAGAAGCTCACAGATGCTTCCTCAGAAACGGTCGTCCTCAGATCTTTAGGCATACGAGGCAGCCGCTCTACCCATTGAACCAGACCCCCTGGGAATGGGCATGTTCTGCTTCTCGCTCAAGTGAGTAGAAAGCAGATCATCATGGCCTGCATTGGTGGCAGGTTGGAGGGAGGCGGTAGCAGCAGCAGACTCGGGGTCAATGGCACCCCAAACCCACCATTCCCCCAGACCCCTCGCAATCTGCCTCTGATGCAACCTGCCTCAGGTGGCTTCATGGGTGGGCCAGCCAAGCTCACAGGTCAGTATACACAGCAGGTTATCCCATTTTACCATGAGGGTGTGAGGTGGTGACTGACAGCAGGTCACCCAATAACTTACAAGCAAATATTGTACATAGATTTGAACTCACTTCTCCCCTGCCTTCCCCAAGCTCAGTACTAAAAGACGGGCAGCCCAATCCTGCCTAAGGATCCGCCAGGCGGCGGAGGCCACCCGCCAGATCCCGTGCACCGCCATGGACAGGCACCCGTGCAGCGGTATGTCTATTCGGGGAAGGGGACGCTCGTCCCTTTCCCCGAGTGTAACCGGGGCTGGGGCCAATCGGCCTCCTCGGAATCCGCCAGCTCTTTTGCTGGCGGAAGTCGGGGAGGCTGTGTAATGGCTCAGCTGCCTGGCGGGGGCCGGGATATGGCGGGAGCCATCCCCTCGCCCCCGCCCGGGACGGCTGGGCCTATGGCCGCCCTCCCGGATCCGCCGACCCTCCCCCCCGTCTGCCAGATCCTATCTTACCTGGTTCCGGCAGCTGGGCGAGGGCTCTGGCGGTGGAGCAGGGAAGACCGGCCTTGCACCAACCTTCCCTGCTCGAAAGTAGTTGCAAACATGCTTTACGGCACGTTTGTGACTACTTCGGGTGGCGGAATGCTCATTCCGCCGCCAAACCGAAGAACAGGATTGCATTGTAACTGCAACATCTCTTCATGTTCTTCTAATCTAAAATATATATTTAGAAGCAACTGAAGTTGGGAACAGACAACTATTGTGTAATGAAAGTTGTTTCCCCTGTGATGCAGGAAGTTTAATATTTATATTTGGCTTCTGCAGTTGATTTGATAAATTATTTATGTACAAACTTTTATGCTGTTTTTTTCCCAGACTTTTTTTTTTTGGTGTGTTTTTTGGCATCATAAATTTTACAAAATATAAATGCACAGAAACAAACAATATTCCCTAGGTGGATAGGAGAGCAGTGAAAACTCATCCTCCTCGGTACTGAAAAGAAATGTTCTGAAATGCTTACAGTGACATTTCTGAGCCCTGTGCTGCCAGATGGCCGAGATCCCCTCCGTGAACCTTTCTGCTCACTTTCAGAGCAATGTGAGTTGACTCTCAGGTCATGTCTATACCACAAAATTGTATTGATTTTTTGGGCCGTAGATTCATCCAAAGAATCCTGGGAATTGTAGATTTTTTAGAGTGCTGAGAATTCTGTTAGTGATCCATAGCCACCCTCACAGAACTGCAACTCCCAAGCTTCCCAAGGGAGAAGGAATGACTAGCCAGCCCCTTTAGGCCGCTATGGTGTAGACAGGGCTAGCTAAGGCTATTGGGCTGCCTTAGGCTGCCTAATAGTGCTGTCCTCTGCTCTGCTGGAGCTGCTGCCCCCCAACCACACAGCCGTTAACTTGCACCTTCCCCTGCATTGGCTTTTTGAATCAAAGGAGGAAATGCGGAGCACATTGGGATCGGCCAGCATGCTCCGCATTTCCTGCGTCATTTAAAAAGACCACACAAAGGAGCAATCTTGCTCTTTCCTCCACCAGACCCATTAAACAATCGGAAATGCAGAATGCACTGGTTATGGTCGCAGCATGCTCTGCATTTCCTGTTTTGATTCCAGAGCTGCAGAGGAAGGAAACAGGTAAGCAGGCAGGATCATTACGTTCCGATCCTCCTCTTAAAGAGCCCTGTGGAAGAAGGAGCAAGGTGGGGGAGCCAGATGCCGATCAGGATGCAACAATCCCACTCTTTCTGCTGCACAGGGTTTTTCAATGAAGTAGGGAATTCAGAGCACACTATACTTCCAGTGTGCTCTGCATTTCCAACTTGGATTCAAGGGCTCACACGGAGGAAGGGGCTGGTAAGGAGGCCAGCTCTGTCCATGGTAGACTGGATGGAGGCGGTGGGTGTCTGCTTGCTGCTCCCCCATCTGCTGCCAATGTGAATGGCATCCTTCGCTTCATGAATGGGCTGCCCCTGGGTGTAGATATGCCTATGTCTGGAGTAATACCACTATTCTCTTACTGAAGTTCAGAGGAGTAATTCAGGTTTCCTCCATCATCAGTGACTGGAGGATCGTTCCCACAAATATGTTCATTTTATTTAATTTATTATAGCTTACTTTTCTTTTCCAAGGAAAAACCAAAGTGGTTAACAGTGGAGACAAAAGCAATCAATTCAGCAACATCAAACTAATAAAACAACAATAAAATATAACTAGCAATATTAAAAAGTTGAATATTAAAAAGTTGAATATGCCAAATTCATATTAATGCACAGGGTTGCCAACACTGACTGAAGCTATTCCTGGATAGTTTTTTTTTCCCCTCAATGTGTTATAATGTTGGAAATTCTCGAAGGCGCTGCTAAAATCTCCAGGATTGCTTTTGGTAGTCAGGTGAAGATTCATGCTTATTCCTGGAGACCTCAAGTCAACTCTGGACGGTTGGCATTGGCAATTCTATTAATTTATCCAAACTTTTCCATAAGAAGGGCAGCCTAATCCTACGTAACTCCCCATGTGGCGATGCAGCCGCAGGCCGCCAACAGGGTGAATGCTGGATCCCGCAGGGGACTTTCAGGGCCCAAAGGCCTCCTTCTCATTTGCTCCCCTGCCCAGGGGTAGGCTGTCGTCACCTGAGAAATAAAATGAGTTCTTTGCCTCTGTGGGTGTAAATGGGCAATTTTCACAATGGAGAGAGGTGAAAATTGACTAGTGGGAGAGTTAGAACAGACAAAAGGAAATATTTCTTTACCCAGCATGTAATTAATATGTGGAACTTGTCCCCAAAGGATGTTGTGATGGCACCTAGCCTAGATGTCTTTAAAGGGGGATTAGGAGAGATCTCTGGAGGAAAAGTCCATCACAGGTTGCAAGTCATGATGACTATATGCAACCTCCGGGTTTTAGAGGTAGCCTATCTCTCTCACTGCCAGATGTAAGGGAGTGGTGACAGGATACAGGTATCTTATTGTTTTGAGTGATCCCAGAGGCATCTGGTTGGCCTCTGTGAGATACAGGAAGCTGGACTAGATGGGTCTTTGGTCTGATCCAGCAGGGCTCTTCTTATGTACTTAGTCTTTAGTGCTACCACAAGTTTATTTATCAAATGGAAACGCATCTCTCATTGTGATGCTGTGTGCTCTTCCTTTCAATTGTTTATTAACAAGCCGCATTCAAGATGCAAAAAAGTTTGACTCTTCAGAGGGCAATAACAAAACGTGTTCTTACTATCACATTTCGTCCTGTAGGGCTGCTGCGAGTTACAGAGGAATTTAGAAAGGAACTCTGCATTATGATGATATGCAAGGGACATTTTCCCAGCAGTGTGTGATATGAGAGCTGCTTTTCTGTTAATGGGAGTCACGCAGCTCAAATCCCTGCTTACGACTTTGAAAATTCAGGGGGGTCTGTGCTAGAACCTTGATCATCAAAACACAAACAATATCAGGAAGAGCCTCCCCGCCCCCCGCCCCCCCCCCACAGCAGGCACACAGGCTTTGGCCCTCAGAAACAGCAGGCCTGACTGGCTGTCGGGGTGCCATTTTTTAAACCTGACTGCCTACTAGAGGTAAATGTTCATTTTTTTACGGTAAGCCCAATTTGAGACACAGCAGAAGAAATGATGGATCAAATATTAATTTAGCACTTTCATCACAGAACACAATTGGATAATGCAATTTCCATTTGCTCTTTGTTTTGAGAATGAAATTAGTCTTGATGGGAGCCAACTGTGGTGTGTCAGGAGTTTTTCATTAAATAGTTTAAACCACTTTTTTCATTTAATAGCTAATGGGCTGCTGAAAGAAGTTCTCATACCAAATGACTGTACAGGCATAAGTCACAGTACTGCAGATAAATTCACATCCGGGCTCCTTGAAACCACTGGAGCTTGTCTAGCCAAGGAAGGAGAAAAAAGAAAGCGCCCCGACCACCCCAGAACAGGAAGGAAACGAGACCTCTGTGGGGTGATGAAAACAATGTATTAAGGCTTTAATGCTTTGTTCGCATTGCACCTTTGAGATCTCTGCTCAGAGTCTGTCTGCCACCACACTCTGTTCATTAAATTTTTAATCAGGAAAGACTACATTGGTTAGGAGAGGATTGATCTTCTCAAGTGAGCTGCATCGGAGCCCACTCTTGGAGCTTATTCACCAGTGGAAATTTCACTTGCCAACTGCCGTGATGAGTTACATGCGTGCATTTCATCACGGATCTAACAGTAGGCTTAGCAGATCTCCAACCGGGACAGAGTGCTAGACCTTTAGGAGAAGGAATGTGGGCAGGTGTAGCTTGTTAAACCTTAGAGCACAATCCTAGGCATGTCTACTCAGAAGCAAACCACATTGTGTTCAGTGGGGCTTGCTTCTGAGTAGACATGCCTAGGATTGTGCTCTAAGGTTTAACAAGCTACACCTGCCCACATTCCTTCTCCTAAAGGTCTAGCACTCTGTCCCGGTTGGAGATCTGGTGAGCCTATCTAACAGGCTGGGTAGAACCTTAGGCCCAATCTTGCCTAAATGCGCGTTCCACCAGCGCAGGCAACCGCAAAGCAGCCGTAAAGCACTTTGCAGCAGAGCAAGCTGCTGGCATGAAGACCAGAACACCCCCCCCCCCCGTGTGCTGGCAAACATTGGGAGGCCCGACGAAGGAGGTAAGTCCAGCACAGGGGGTCGAACGGGGTGGGGGGGGAGAGGTGGAACGGGTGGGGGGAGGGTGCAATGAGGAGGAGATGGGGCGGGGAAGGGCAGATTCAGCCCATGAGGGGGCGGGTTCAGTGCGGCATCTGTCAAATCCAAACCCCTTTCACAGGCCTGATCCACCATGCGGACTTGTGCCGGTGAAATAACTGGTGCAGGTCCAGGTTGACCTATAGCAGCTGCTGGGGCTTATCCTGGGGCAAGGGGACAAATGTCCCCTTACCCCGAGGAGACCTCCTGAAGCCAAAACTCTCCCATGAGATGCAACGGAGGTCATAAGAACATAAGAACATAAGAAGAGCCCTGCTGGATCAGGCCAAAAGCCCATCTAGTCCAGCTTCCTGTGTCACACAGTGGCCCCACCAGATGCCTCAGGGAGCACACAAGACAACAAGATACCTGTGTCCAGTCGCCACTCCCTTGCACCTGGCACAGAGAAAACCCACTTCTAAAACCAGGAGGTTGCTTATGGCTTGTAACCTGTGATGGTCTTTTCCTCCATGAATCTGTCCAAACCCCTTTTAAAGGCATCTAGGCCAGATGCCATCACCACATCCTGTGGCAAGGAGTTCCACAGATGAATTACACGCTGGGTAAAGAAATATTTTCTTTTGTCTGTTCTAACTCTCCCAGGTCACGCCAGCCCTGCTGCATGGGAGGTATGCGTGGGGGTTTTGGTAGGATTGGGCTGTTTGGCATTACCTAAGGTCACCTACAAATAAATCCTGGCTACCAGGAGATGTCAGGAATGGAACCTGAGACGTTCTGCATGCAAAACAGGGGCCCTGTCCCTGAGCTGTCAGTTCCATCTCCAGTGATACAATGAAGACTTATCAGCAGATCATGAAGGCCTGGTTCACCACATGCGTGCTTATTATTTGCCTTTTATTTATTTGTACCCTGCCTTTTCACCTGAAAAGGACCCTCAATGTATCTTCTGAGATAAAACACACTCAAAAACTGCTGAGCAGAATATCAAGTGACGACTTGCCTGAGTGAAGGGGCCATCATGGATACAATACCACATAGAGAACGTTTGTATCCCCTCAATCACAAATTTCGATGAAGACAATCTCACATTCTGCTGCCAGACATCAATAATCAAGTAAGGAGAAATCAAGCTACTGTATATACTTGCATGTGTGAAGCAGTCCTTTGAATGGTTCATTATGAGAACGTTTAATTTCCATTATGTTTCCAGGACATAGGCAGCATCCATGATGTTTAAACAAACTGCTCTTTCTTGCAACACACACACACACACACACACACACACACACACACACACACACACACCGGACACAATGTGCTGCAAGGAGAAAAGAGGTACAGATGGGCATAAACTGAGTTTAGTGGAAGAATTTCAGCTCCTTTTCCCATGTATATTAGGAAGAGTAAATGGATGTTGTGAGACTGAATTTGCAAGAAACGCATTTAAATTTCGCTTTGCCATGGAACTTACTGTGTAGCCTTGGGTAAGACACAGCAGTAGTAGCCCCTCTCAGGTACACAAGTTGTGTGCAGCAAACACACAGGTAGGCTCCAGATTGCCCAGAGAGATCCCTATCAGCACACACAGAGGCTCTCTTCTGACATTCAAACAGGTGTAGCACAGGGGCAGAGCCTACCACGATGCAGCTCTCCTCCTCCCAGTGTCGGCTGCACACATCTTGAATGTCTGGGAGGTGCTTGGGTCTCAACCTAACCTTCATCACAGAGCTATTGTGAGGTTTAAAGTTGGAAAAAAGTTATTTATTTACTTGCTTTGAGCTGGTCCACAGCTCAGTGGTGCATGGCGTGTCTTTCTGCAAACGACCACCAAAGTTCCAGGTGGAAACAGATGTTCCGAAAACAGCATGGCTGCAATCGAACACAGCCTTGGTTTGCAAGGCACTAGGCTAGGCGGTCTTAAACCCAGGACTCAAGTCACCAGACCCTTCTACCTGACTTGTTGCGTCATTGTGCTAGCAAGAAGCTGGCCTGCTTTCTTTTCGAGTGTGCTGCGGTGCCACAAGCGCCAGTGGCCAAAACCAGGTAGTGCAGTTTACTAATGGAGTGACCGTCAAAAGACTCCAGGAGCCCATGGTCTGTCACTTGGCCATATAAGGCCTCCCAATGGTGCCTCCCTGGCTCCTCCTCAGAGCAACCTGTCTCTCGATTAAAGATCATAAGTCTGCCCTGTCTTGCCTGATTTGGATGCAGAAGAGGCTCCAGGCTGCCAGTCCTGGCATGGATGAGTGAACAAATGGCCTGAAATAGATTAATAAGATTGATGCTCTGTTCCGTAGCCTGCAACATCAACGGTGCTAGTTTTCTGGTTAGCTTCTTAGGCATCTGTGATTGGGATTTTTTTTTTTGTTACTGTATTGAATGAAGTTGTGTTACCACATTCAATACACATTGATGTGTTTTGTCCTGAGCGATGGACCATCTCTGCCCTAAACCCACACAAGCCTCCACCCACTTGATTTTTCTCTTCCCCACTTACCATGCTACACAAGGCCCTTCAATTTAGAAAATGGGCCCTGAGTTCGAGATGCAGGAGGAGTCATTTTAACTCAAAGGATCACCTCAGAGCCCAAGTTTGCATTTCATCAACAAAGAAAGCTCTTTGACTTCCAGCACAGTGAAGAAGGTAGCTAGTTCTCTTCTGAAAAGCTGTGAAATGGTTTGCATACACCAGAGCAGAAAGGGCCAGTGTCAGTCTGCTTGTTTTATTAAACAAAATCCCACTGATTAGAAGTATTTAGGTTCTAAAAGACACATAGCAATGATAGAGAATTTCAACATCATACTACATGCTATGGTACATTACAGCCATAAGAACATAAGAACATAAGACGAGCCCTGCTGGATCAGGCCAAAGGCCCATCTAGTCCAGCTTCCTGTATCACACAGTGGCCCCACCAGATGCCTCAGGGAATCCCATGCTGGACTGGGCTGCCAGCTAGAGGCGGCAGCGCTCCCCATCAATTGCTCGCCCCCGCCGCGGCCACTGGAGCAGGTAAGGCAGTGGTGAAACGGGGTGGGGAGGCTGTGGGAGGGGTTGGTGATGTTGATGATAGTGTGCGCCGGATCCGATCCCATCATTTTGCAGCCTCTCCACCCCCTTTCTTTCCTTGGACTTGCGCCAGCTAAAGAGCCCGCTCCAATGCTCCATGCCGCATGCCACATAAAGAGCTAAAGAGCTGGCTCAGGTCTGAGGAGACCCATTACAGAGCGGGAGGCTTATAGAGGGGTAAGGCGATTTAAATCTCCTTTCCCCTCCAAAACCTCCCGCTCTGCCCCCCCTCCCCCGGTTACAGCATGCTCCTTTTCAGTAAACGTGGTCTTTGGTGCAGCTTCACCATAGAGCCACAAACTCCCCTCTATCTTTGTTTGTTTGTTTTGTGTGCAATCAAATTGATGACATGCTTAATGCTTGTGACTTTTGCGTGTGTCCTATAGGTGAGTAGATATATACTCTATTAGGAAGATTATGGTTGCATGGCTTTACTTTGATTCCTGTTGCCTCTCATTGTTAATTATCCCCACAATAAAGTTCATTGTCTTGCACCTTTTATCCATGCCTTCCCTCTTCCTTCTCCCCAAACCACTGTGCCATTAGCACTACACACGATCCCTGTACTGTACACAAATTACCCCCCCCCCCCCGTGCATGCATATTATGCATGTTTAAAAGCACACCCAGTTTCTCTCCTAGCTGGAGAGAAACAGTTTACAGTTTTGAATGTAGCCAGCAAAGGAGCAAGAAATCTGAGTGTTTTAGGCGGTTGACAAGAAGCAAACAGAGAGTTGCAAGGGAATGAAGTTTGCTTTGGAGGAACTGACATGGTCTTTAAGATTAGCATTATCTGTCTGGTTGACTGCCCATTCCCCCATGCAACATGTGTATTTATAGTACAAAAGCCATTAAAAAAATCTTCAGTATTCTCTCCTTACAAGGAAACTGGCCCTGCGGTACCTGCCCCTGAAATGTCCTCTTGCCATTTATCCCGTCATTCATTTGGAAGGACAGCAGATGGATTGAATAAGATCCTAAATGTCTTTTCTCACACATTACCATATACTTAATGGTACAGCAATTCCGTTACATATGTTGCTTCATGCATAAAACATTTCATGGTGCTGCAATGTTGGCCGGGGGATTCTTGTCTGGGGAGAATTATCCATTCCCTTTTAAAGGTTCTCATTTTAACAAGTTAGTAGGTTCCCTTTTTAAAAGTAACTGACTGATATTCTTCAAGTGTACCATCACAGCGGGAAGCAGACACAGCTGGAACATCACCAAAGGTGATGGCTCTATACTTGACCTCAATTTTGGCAAGTGGAGAAAAAGATGATTTCACACACACACACACCTCTAAAATATATTGTTCTTTCTCCATCACAGAGTTGCCAACTGACTGCAAAAAAAAGCAGACTGACCTGCTTCCCTGCCTTTAACAGTCACATGCGCTGCAGAAATCAGCAGGCAAATTTTTTCACAGCATGACAATAAGCGTTTCTGCCTGTTTCTGAAAGTTGCACTGGTGTTAAAAGCAGAGGAACAGTTGCTGCTAAAGAAGCTGACAACACTCATCATCTTTTGTGGCACAAATGATTTTTATTTTTAGGATCAGTGACTTTCCTCCTAGCACCCTTCCCTGATCCTGTAGCAGTTAGCATTATAACTAGCAGTATAAGTTTTCTTTGGGGTTGTTGTTTTTAATAAAAGAGGAAAGAGGTACACTACATGCTTCAAACATGCACCAGCTGTAGGAGGATTTCCGTTTTGTTGGCCACAATAATTAAGATTGCCAATTTTTGTCCTGCTCCTGCTCCTTGTACAGCAGCCTTGCAGAATACAGAAATTAAGCAGTTGGATCTTTCCTCACTGTTTATTGTCATTTCCATTAGTTTCTGCATTACACCAGGTCAGTACAAATAGTGTCAATGCCTTAGAACAGTGGTTCTCAAACGTTTTGGTCTCTGGAGCCCTTTACACTCCTAAAAGGTGTTTCAGGGAGCCCTGTTGGTGCATGCGTGGAGTCTCTGGGAGCCCCAGAGCACATGCGCAGAGTGGCACAAGCCCAACTCCAAATACCAGCCAAGAGCTGGAACAGGAGGGGGACAAGGAAGGAGAGCCGCGAACAGGGGAGGTGGGAGGGACTGACGAGCAAACTGAGCATGGGGCAGATGGTGGCCACTGATGGTGTGCTCGTGGAGCCCCTGAAGGGGTCCCAGGGAGCACACTTTGAGAAACTCTGCCCTCCTAGACCACCATCGTAACGTAAGGCCAGCCCTGCTAGATCAGACCAAAGGTTCATTAATCTAACATTCTGCTTCCAGCAGTGACCAGTTAGAATAGATCCTTCCGAGTGTGCAGAAGCAAAGCAGGCAGAAAATAGTCCTCCATTGTCCTTTGTTGCCAGTATCTCGTATCCAGAGGTCTATTTCCTCCACACTTGGAGGCTCTGTGTGGCTCCTAGAATCCTTCTCAGGCCTTCTCAGCAGTGGCGCCCCATTATGGAATTCCCTCCCCCTGGAATTAAGAACGGCTCCCTCTTCAGAGACCTTTCGGTGGGGCCTTAAGACGCTTTTATTTAGGTTAGCTTTCGATGTCTGACATGGTGGGCTGGCTTTTTAACAAATGGCTTTTAACAAATGTAAATATAGGTGACCCGCTGGGGTTGTTTGTTTTAATTAATTGTTTGTTTTTAATTATTTTAATGTATAGATGTATTTTAATGTTTTTTGTAAGCCGCCTTGAGTGCCCTTGCTGGGAGAAAGGCAGGATATACATTTTTAAAAAATAAATAAATGAATAAATAAAATCCTAGAATATCCCAGGGGCAAGATTATAGAACCTGGCAACCAAAGTAACATCTCACGAACAATGAGAGAGGCCATGAGAGAATACTCTTAAAAAGGAGTGCCTTGTTCTCCTGCCATTCATTCACACTGAACTGAGTTGACAGCTTCCATGTGGAGCCAGGCTCAAGCTGCAGATGGAGCAGCAGTCTTCTCTGTTGGACGAGTGGCTGACTGAGGAAGCATCGGCTCTCCTGTCATTGCTGGGTAGGGACCAGCTTGCTGCTTTCAAGGCTCTTGAGTGGTAGCAGGCTGTTGCTGCTGCTGCTGCTGCTGCTGCTGCTGCTGCTAGACCAGCCTTTTCATTTAGGGGAGAGAAGAGAGCAGAATTAGAAAAAAATAACGGATGCTCAAGACGGCTGCAGTGCACATGGGTCTGTATTCTGCACTTACTAGTGAGGAGGGAAAGAGGCTGTGAAATCATGGCTGCAGATGAAAGGTGAAAGTATTATTTAAAGGTAATAGCCAGTACTCTGAATTGTGCACAGAAACGGAGCAGAAGCCAGTGAAACTACTGTTAAAAGAGTCAGAAGCTCCAGCCATTTGGATCACTGCATTTTGAGCTACCGATGGACATTTCTGAACGCTTTTCAAAGGTAGCCCCATGTGTCCAGTATGGCACACTGTAATCATTCAACCTTGATGTGACTCAGGCATGTGTGACCATAGCCAAGTCTGCCTTCCCCAGAAATGGGCATCGTTGGTGAAGCAGCCTAAACTGGGCAAAAACACTCCTGGCCACAGCTGCCACATGCAAATCCAGGAGCATAGCCAGATCGGGAAGCGCTTTGGAATTTCTGTCTGTTTTCAGTCTTCCTGTGAGCAAGAAAAGACTCGTTTTGGCGTGCCATATGCCAGGTACCCACCTCCTGCTGCCCCTTCAATCAGCCAAGCACAACCCATAGCCTTGTTCTAATCTGCACCGCTGGAGTTCCTTGGTTTGAGACAGCAGGCACACGCACCTTTTCATTACAATCCACTCAATCTGTGGATTGAGTGGTGAGCAATGTCTTGTGTGGTACCCTACACGTGATATCACTAAAAGGAATAATTTCAGTGTAGTGCGATAGTGAATAGCTGGCATCTGATGAACGTTGACAGATCTGGACAAATATCATGAATGTCTGAAAAATGCAGAGAGATATGGGGAATGTTGACTGTCAGCTTTCACCTGCCCATGCCCAAAAGAGGCAATGGAGGCTTTCAGAAATTCATCTGAGCTTGCAGAATGTACATATGAATGGCAACGCTCACCACCACATTTTGAACATCCATTATGCCAGTGCTGGGAATGTAGATGGGAGATTTGGGTGGGTGACCTGGGAAACCCATATAGCTGAGAGAGACAGGATAGCATCATCAAGCGACCAATTTTCCCCATAAGCATGCTTGTAAATGCCAAGTGGTAAGAATCAAGTGGAACTGTGTTGAAAGAAAGGAACAATAATTGTGTGTGGGGGGGGTGGTTTCGGGGGAGAATTCAGGATTGTCCAACAAGTGTTGTCTGGATAGTCTAATGTCAAATAAAACCCTTTAGACAAGATTTCACCTGTGGTCCACCCACCACTTGGGGATGTAAAATGTCCATTTCATTGATGGGAAATCTGGTTGTCTGAATATGCCCATATCTGTGACAACTGAGAGAAGAAATAAAGCATTTCAGGAGAGAGATACGCCACATACAAAAGCTTACACTGTTAGTCTGGATACATTTGCATGGTTCTACATTCTAACTTTGCTTGGAATTCTCATTCTATGATCATACCAATAAGTATACATTGAAAAAACATGTGTCAGAAAGATGTTCAGGCTTGGTCCTTGCTGGCTCTCCATGAGACAATAGTTCCACATTTGTGCAACAGCTATCAAGAATGCCCGACGGTTACATTCCCTTGCTGCTCAGATGAGGGTGTTTCTCAATTGATCCCTGAGATCGTGGGCATGGTCCAGAAGTGTTCACGCACAGCTTACCAACATTGTTTCACAGTCCTTCCATATCAGCAAGAGCTGCTGATTGGCAAACTACCTGAAACATAGCAGTAGCATGTACCAGAAGCAAGTCCTGCACATGAATTATACCGATGGCCCAACCCTAACTAACTCTCCACGCGGCGATGCAGCAGCAGTGGCACAGCCTCCGCTGTATCCCACAGGGGAGTTTTAGCTGCTGGATTTCTCCTCGGGGTAAGGCAGCGGTGGGGAACCTCGGGCCCCAGGGCCGGATCAGGCCCCCGAGGCCATCCGGTCCGGCCCCCGGAGAGATTGCCGGGAGGCCGCCCAACCAGCCCCTGGAGGCTCCGCCGGGTCCGCGCGTCACCTCCGGAGGCCGGGAGAGGGCCTTTGCATGTCCTCCCCGGCCGCCGCCTCGACCCCTTCTCACCAGGCTGTTGGCCATTTCGCACATGCATACCACGCTGATGAGGGCAAGCTCTTGCCCTCATCAGCATGGTACGCCGGAGGTGACGCGCGGACCCGGCGGCGGCTTCGGACGGTGAGCGCGGAGCCTCCGGAGGCCAAGGGGGGGCGGGGGCAAAAATTAATTGAATAAATAAAAATGGTGCCCAGCCTTACGGCCGGCCCTCAAGCAAATTTCTAATATTTACATTCCCTTGCTGCTACATTCCCAACATTGTTTCACAGCCAGGGAAAAAGGTTCCCCGCCCCTGGGGTAAGGGGACATTTGTCCCCTTGTCCTGGGGTAAGCCCTAGCTGCCGCTATGGGTCAACTCGGACCTGTGCCAGCAACATCACTGGCGCAAGTACGCATTGATCCATGAAGGAAGATCAGGGAAGGGAAGGGGTTTAGGATTTGGCGGGTACCGCTGCTTCTGAACCCGCCCCCGAACCCACCCCCTCCTGGGCCCGATCCACCCACCCCCCACCCTATCGCCTCTCCGTTCCACCCTCCTCCCATCCCTTCCCGCCTACATCATCTTAGCTGCCTCAGCAGGTCCTCTGGGGTCCACTGGCGCATGCAGGAAGGCACTGGCACTTCCCGCTGGCACTCCGGAAGTCAGCACTGCCGAGGCTGTTTTGCAGCAGCCAGCACCAGTGAAACACATGTTCCACCAATGGAGCTTTGACTGCCCAACAGAAAGTAGGGGGAAATGATGTTTTACACCATATCCTCATTCCAGAGACCTTTTAAAAAAAAAGGCTTCTGAAAATTCTATCTACCCACAAAGTGTTAATGTATCAGTTAAAAAGCCTCAATACCAATGTTTGATTTCTTCAGTAGCACATGATGTTCTGGGTTCTGACCTGTTTTCAGGCTGGTAGCTTAATTAAATATCTGATGAACACATTTCCTTTCGTTTACATACAAGTGGTTCCAAACAACCAGGCTAATACAGTTTATTTTTCTATTAAAAAATGCTTTCACCAGCCCAGGCCTCCTTTTTAAAACAACTGCCAACACTGTGCACATAAACTCAGGAAATTGGGTTTCTGTTGTGCTTATATTTGATCTTCAGTTAAAACATTTAAATAATGAGATGACTGATAAAGGAGGCAAGAAAAAGAGCTGTCCATTGCAGAACTGCAATGCATCCTGTTAGTAATGAATGAGGCTGTTAATTCTGCATTCTCTTTGCACTGTACTCTATCGCGTCATTGAGCCAAATGGCCAGAAGAAACCACCAAACCATTTGCACAGACGCTCACTCTGAGATAACGTCTGCCTGTATCAGGTCAACTCTTGGCAGTAGCGTCACTAGGATGCGCGTCACCCTGGGGCAGGGGGCGCGCGTCACCCTAGTGATGCTCTGACATCGCGACGCGGGGGGCGACCCGGCTCCCCCCCCCCCCGCGTCGCCCTCCGAACGCTCTGAGGCCGGCACCTGGCAAGACTGGGCAGCTGTCTGGAGCCCATGGGTTCCACTGTGCTGTATGCCCGCTGTAGAAGAATAGTCATTCTACCCCCTCTGCTGCTCTATAGCTCTCTTAATCCTCAGGAGACCAGCAAAAGCAGAAGGAACATGGAAGAAAGGGGGGGGCAGGACATGCACTCTCCAGGAGTCTCTTAGCTGGGGAGTGATGCAGGATATCTTGCAGTGCAAGCAGAGCCATCCCCTCTCCATTCAGCTATCCTTATCCAAGCCTCACTTTTCACAGCACTGCCCTCTCTTTTACCATATAAAGAAAAGAGGGAGGGGGGCATGCTTCTTTCCTTCCTGCTGTCTTGCAAACCCCCCCCCCATCTTTGCTGTGGTTTTTAATATTATTGGTGTAGGAGACACTGAGAGAGAATGACATCATTTCGATGCTCTACTGTTGAATCTCCACATCACGTGAAGGCTGCCAGTTCCCAACACTGGCCTGGTACAGTACCAGCAACTTTAGCAAATTTGGCAGATGCCACTTTCCCCATTGCGACACAATGACAAGAGAAGTAGCACCTGCTCATCTTCTTCCTGCCATGCCACTTTGAGCACAGAAACACCTTTCAAGACACTTCCATTTCCAAAAATTGAGCACTGTCTCCACTTTCCGTGACCTCCGGGAGAGGAAAGGTCTCTGCCAAGCAGCTGCAAGGCAGTAGGGGATGGATGGATGGATGGATGGATGGATGGATGGATGGATGGATGGAGTCTGAAGCAGAAAAATGGCCGGTGAGTAAGGAAATACTTCACCTTTCCCCAGCCTGCTTCTTTTCCTCCTGCAACCCCCTCCTGCCAGCTGCTGATCTTCCACCTGGGTTCCAGACAGGTGTTTTCAGCATCACATCCCAAGGAAAAGCAACTCCACTAGATTAGTAGTTTCAGCCTGATCACACAGTCCAAACAGTGTTTGAAATGTTTAGAGCATCTAGCTTATGGTTGTGCTAACACAGCAAATCTTAGGAAACGATGATTACCCACATTTATGGTTCCTTCAAGGAGCTCAAGGCAGCATACGTACATGCATTCCCCTTCTATCTTCACAACAGCCCGTTGAGGTAGGAAGGTTTGCCTGAGAGAGAGTGTCTGGTCCAAGGACATCCAGTGAGTTTCCTGGTTCAGTGGGGATTTGAACCCAGGTATCCTCAATCAATGCTTTTGAACTGTGGTGCTGGAGAAGACTCCTGAGAGTCCCTTGGACTGCTAGGAGATCAAATCAGTCAATCCTAAATGAAATCAACCCTGACTGTTCCCTGGAAGGACAGGTACTGAGGCTGAAGCTCAAGTATTTTGGCCACCTAATGCGAAGAGAGGACTCTCTGGAGAAGACTCTGATGCTGGGAAAGATTGAAGGCAAAAGGAGAAGGGGAAGGCAAAGGATGAGATGGTTAGACAGCATCACCGATGCAACGAACATGAAAATGAGCGAACTCAGGAAGATAGTGGAGGACAGGAAGGCCTGGCGGGATATGGTTCATGGGATCACGAAGGGTCGGACACGACTTAACGACTGAACAACAACAACATCCTCAATCGTAGTTCAACACTCCAACACCACAGACCCACACTGGCTGTTTATTCTATATCTGGCAATAGTAGCTCACTATCAGTCACATGAACTGTGTACACAGCAACACCTCTCTCTCCCTCCCTCCCTCCCTCTCCCTCTCCCTCTCTCTCCCTCTCTCTCTCTCTCACATACACACACTTCCTCTCTCTGTCCCCCAACAAAGCATTGACAAAGACTTTTTTGTTGATCAAGTTGCTGATTAAAACTAGTTTGTGCTGAATACAGAAGGAATACATCTTTCTAGATCTAGCAACCAGCCTGTGTCCATTACACCTTGCCTGGGAGAGCAACAGCTCCTCGTAGCCAAACAGGTTAAAGTCAGTCCATCCTGTGATCCACAGGCTGAGGTGAAAGCAATCTGATAGACATGCATCCTTGCCTTTGTTGTATACACTGGTTTTATCTATGTTCAAACAGGCTTTGCAGGTTTTGGGGAACTGCAAAATCTGTTTAAACGAGTTAGATCAGTGTAGGGGTCTCTCAGTGCACCTTCAGTCCCCTGACTTATTAACTGCCTCCACCAGTCTCCCTTCAAGACTGCTGGGTTGATAATGGGGGAGGGGGGAGACTACCTAGGTCAGTGTGTGTGTGTGTGTGTGTGTGTGTGTGTGTGTGTGTGTGTGTGTGTGTGTGTGTGTGTGTGTGTGTGTGTGTTTCTTTGCAATGCCACTTTGGTTTTTAAAAGATTATCTGACACACATAGTTTCCGTTAAATCTACAAACCTACATGCACTCATAAACGCAAATATATGTGTGAGACACAGAGCTACCCACAGATGCTGGAGAAAAAATTGAAAACTGTTCTGAACTGTCTGCAGAGACAGTGATGTTTCTTGCTTGCTCCCGACTGGAAACACGAATGAATCCTCTTGCAAACGAAGTCTTTTTATGGCTGGTTCTCACTGTTGCTTCTGGAAAAGATCCTGGCATGGACCAGCCTCTTTCCCCCACCCCCACCCCAAGAAAACATCGAGCAGTAGCGTCGAAGTCGCCTCTGTAGCACAAACAGCAACAAACACACAAGGAAAAAAAACTACACCACCACCCCCAACCCAAACCCTCCCGGTTGGTGGGCAGGGCGGGCACAAACCACCATTTTCCCGTTTGCTTCGGATTGGGTACTTTGCAATCAACAGATCTGCCGCTAGAAACGAGAAGGAAGCAGCGGTCATTGATCAACTCACAAACTGGGAGTCGGAAGAGCCCCCCTCCCTGCCCCCGTCAGCCCCCTGAGCTCAACTACAGGCGGGGACAGACGGGAGTCGCGGACGGCCGCGAAGCTGCAGTGCGCTATCCGTGGTGCTGAACAGCCGCACTTCCTCCTCGACCAGCTCTTCGATCAGGAAACCAAGGCGACCCCCACAGGTTTACGGGAAGCCACTTCAGTAACGCTTGGGACTCCAAACCGCACCTTGCGGGGCGTCAGATGTACTTTGGAAAAGATTATGGTATGTGTTTGCTGCTCACGACACGGCTGGGTTAAAGGGAAGCGTATTGCCAGAGGCTGCGGTTGCGGGGAGGCTGAGGGAGAAATGCATTGCAAGACCAAGGCTTGTGGAGGCGGAAAGAGGAGTCGGAAACAGGTCGCCTTGTCTGACTCAAAAGAAAGGGCGAAAAAAGTATGATTTGGCAAAGTACATGTTCGCTGCTGTGCTTTGCTTTTGGCACGTTGTCATTTGGATTATATCGGATCATGGGGGGGTCCTGCTTTAAAGAGGGGGTTGGACTGGATGACCTTCTGTTCAAGTCCTTTTAAAAATGTTTTCTGCTTAAGCTCTTCAAGGTAAAGTAGATGCTCCATAGTCACTTGGTTGGTTGGAGTGGAGGACAGGTGATGTGGGTTCTTCCTTATTTTTGCAAAGATTGGGTTCATCATGTTTGGGATGATACCTGTATGTTTGCCAAAAGGCAAGTCAACCCACAGAGCAAAGGAATGCTCTGTTTTACATGTAAAATCTCTACTTGAACAAAAATCTACTTGGAGTGTAGAATCTTATCGATTTAGCTGGGCAAAGGTTATTCAGACCTCAATGAAGTTCTACTGGTATCTCATTTCTAGACTAATGAAAAGAGCTAGCACATTTCTACCTGGCATTAGTCAAGGCAGTTGTGAAATTTGTTAAGTCAAATGTAATTGATTTTGTCACAGATGCATGAATCTTTTTTAAAAAAAAAACTTTTTTGTTTTATTCAGGTTTTTTTAATTATTTCTCTGAGGTTTTGTAATGGTTAAGTCATAAAAGTGGAACTCAAACCAGAAAAGGAACTGGTATCTCATTAATTTAGGTCTTTCCAACCCAAGGAGATGACCTCAGTGTTGAAGCAAATGAGAAAGGCAGAAGCTGGTTGGAGGGAAAGATCCAATTTAAATCTTGATTGGCTGCATCTGAAGAAATGCTGTGTACACTTGCTCTCCTACAACCTTAAGAGATGGTGTTGAGTGCAGCTGGTTGTCCTGTCATTGTCTCATGTTGCTTTCCAAGTACATCTGGTACATTAGAAGGTAACGTGCACAAAGAATCGAACAGACCTGACCCGTGAAGAAAGGTCTACTTTTTTTAATGTGTAATTGAAGGAGTTTGATTTCCAGGCCTGTTCAATGAAAATGGTGGAAGGGTGGCCACGAGATGGTGGGAGAGACTGGCTCTTTGCAGAGAGGTGACTGACTTCATTGGGAAGGTCTGAGGAAAAAGTGCACAAGATCCTACTGACCTGGCCATGCACATCTTAGCACTACTGAAATTGACTGGAAACACTCCTCCCACCCCTCCCCGTGGCAAAACAAACTAGCCCTGTCTGCCTTTAGTTTGGATAAAGGCTGGAATACAACAAATATGGCCATATGGAGCTATCTGGGATGGGAAAGTAAAGCCATTCCTTACAAGCCAACGGCCACTCTGCTTCAGAGCTCAGTGGTGAGTTGCAAAGACAAAGGAACTTCCCATGTGGCACCAAGGCCACGAGATGTGTCTCTAGGCTGATGTGGAGGAGTCATATGGGATACAGGTTGGAGGAATTCTGCATTGACAACAAGCATTACAAGCCAAGATCCATGACTCAGAAAAAAAAAAACCTACCGGAGAACTTCGATGCAAGTTTTCCTCTTGGACTCTTTCATTGGACGGTAGCCCCATGCAGGTATCTCCAATGTGGTGTTGGTCGCTGTCCGTTGACTCTGTGGTGCTGAAATTTGGATGATGTCTATCAGGAGATCTAAGGGCTGCTGCTGCTGCGTGTCACATTTCAATGAGGACAATGGCAGGTTCGTTCTCTTAGCAGTGCTCATCGTGGCATACTTGACCGCTGGAGCCACCATCTTCTCAGCCATTGAGAGCCCATCTGAAGCAGAAGCTCAGCATCGCTGGAACTGGACCCTTCAGAACTTCAGCCAGATCTTCAACATTAGCCTCCCTGAGCTCAGGGACTTCTTAAAAAGTTACGAGGCAGCCATGGCTGCAGGCATCAGGGCAGATGCCGTCCGACCAAGATGGGACTTCACAGGGGCTTTCTATTTTGTGGGCACTGTGGTGTCAACTATAGGTAAGTCTGTTTCTTTCTCTCTTTCACATGCCTAGAGTCTTGTCTTCATAAACAAGGAATTAACAATGCTGTTCACCAAGTCTCACCATCCATCCATCCATCCATTCATCCAGCTTTAATGAAATCTAAAATGGTTTCCTTCTAGATAAGGTCACATGTCTAGAGTGTTGTAATTTCAAATGTGAAACCTAGTTGGTGGAGCATTTTTCAAGTTGATGTCCTTCAGTATGAACAATGTTAGAAAAGTTAGTTTAAAATGTTACATGTATACCTCTCTCTATCCATATTTCCTTCTATCTCTTTCCTTTCCCCAACTTATATTTCCTCAACTCATCTCATTTTTGTGCCTCATTCTTGACTTAGTTCCCTCTACTTTCTGTGCTTCCTTCTTTTCTTCCTCTCAATCTTTCCCTTTCTGATTCTCTTTCTGTTTCCCATGCTCCCAACTCTTTTCACTCTCTCTATGGCCCTCCCAAGTTCATTCCCCACCCTACCCCACCTCTCCTGATTCAGTTTTAATTTGGAATGTAAGGGGTCTGTTTCCCAAACATCTATATTAAGGGAATTTTCACATGTTCTACATAAGAGTGCATAAGTCTGCATTGTGAATATGGCTAACATATGGTAAACAGGAAGACAGCCAATTTTAAATCCAGTGTACAGTCTAGCCAATGTAAGTTTTACATTCAAATTACTGGTGCTATACATGCAAAAAAAAAAAAAACCCACCCCGATACAGCCATCACTTTGAAAAAGTCACTTTCAAGCATGAGGCTTAAATGAGTTTGTATTTACATCCGTCTATAGTGCAAATATAACATCTGTGTTGGCTGGGGTATATATTTTATGTTTTTTCTTTGGTCAATCCTGTATTGACAACATGCACATGAGACACAAATATTGCATGAACAGTTCAAACACACTTAATGGCTTAAAGGAAAGCAATGCGGTAGATATGGACTGAAGAGGACACAGGATAAAAACAAACACACAAGGATTCAGTAGCATTTGGAAAGATTGCCAGTGATTATATATATGGGACTTTGTTGTCGGTTTCATGTTTTTTCAAGAGGTAAAAGAAAAGCATGGATTGAGTAACATACACTCGCCTGCCCCTTCAAAAATCCAAACAAACATAAACAGCTGCTACACTTTAATGAAGTAGATTGGGTGAAGTTCAAGAAGTGATGTGTTTCTCTTTCTAGAAAGCTTCCTAACGTTGCTATAGCAACTGGAGTTTGGAAAGTGCTTTAAAGTCAGGATGTCTCCAGCACACGCACACACAAATACACACAGCAGAGCAGGTATCTCCCAGTGTCAGCAGTGAACTGGAGGAATTGAGGGTGGGAGGAGAGAAAAAATCTTATATCACCTTGCCACTGTGTAGGCCTTGTCCATTCAGTTTTGTTCTACACTTTCCTACCCTAAACCAAATTGAATTGCCCTGCAAGACCATGGAAACATCTTCGTCTGCCTGCAAGGGGAGATTCTAGTCAATGCCATTAAAGTGTTGCAGAATTTAGATATAGGTTATTTTCCCATTCATTGATTATTCCCTCTCCTCCCTTCCCACATGCTGCCTCCATGTTAAACAGAACTTTAAAAATAATGTTTCAAAGCAGAAAGCAAATAAATAACCCATTTTGTTTTTATTTTTAAAAAATAAGACTGCAATCCTTTATACATTTACTAGAGAGCAACATCACAATCCTATGTGTGTCTTCTGAGAATTTCTATTGCATTCAATGGGGCTTACTCCTAGGAAAGTGTGTATATGATGAAGCCCAAGCGCCATTAAACTCAATGGGGCTTGCTTCTGAATAGACCTGTATATAATTGTTAGACAATTTTTGATAATTTTTGGTTCCTTGTCATTTTAGTCTCAACTAGCTGCATTAGTCTTCCTGTTTGGGGGGGGGGGGGGTACTATTTGAAACACCTGAAGATCAACATGCACAAAATCTGCACAGGAAGTTGTATGGTCCAATCCATATGTCTGTGCAGTTGCAATATTAACCCATCTGATTTAGAGTCTGAGCACATTATAATTGTTCAGCATTCACCATGAGGTACACTGATGTAAGGGGGAATGCTGATGGTTTGTGGCAATTGAAGAGCCAACTAGGCTTTCATATAGCTAAAAGTTAAAAAGCTATTTCAGCCCATTCAAGGACACTGGTGATCAGTGGATTCTGAAGGTGTTGGATGAATGATCCTTTGCTGACTGGCAGTGCCTGCCTCCTGGAGACAATCCACCTGTTTCAGCAGATGGCTAAGGAGATCCAAGGGCACATTCTTTGCTTTTGGGTCAACTGATACTGTGTTCAGTTTAAGACTAGCATTGCCTGCCTTTTCCCACAGGCATCACTTACAAACAGATATTCTCGTAAAGTCGCCCAACGTTCCCCATTCTCTCCCTTCACAAGTGAACAGACTCTGTAAGAGACTGTCCCCCACTGAAATATCCTCTTGCTTAGGGAAGCAGCACAGCTCCTGAGAGCTGCCACCCGTCTCCACTTGTTGCTAGAGATTGGTTGCAGTTCCTTGACTCGACTGCTTGAACTCTAGCTACTCCTCTACAGTGGCTGCAGAACTACCGAGAGGTCAACACAGCATAAAATCATAAGAATTGACAGACAGGGTCACAAGGCTGAGGCATCCAGCTGAGCATTCGGTCGGCCAAGAGTCCTCAGTCACCTGCCTCAGGGAGGTTCACACGGAGGCCAGGGTGGCAGCAACACACCAATTGCTTCTTGTTATTCGCCAGCAGATTCCGGTACTTCTTCGTACAACAAGCAGCCTTAGAAAGAAGCGTATCCTCAATGTAGCTCTTAGTCCCATTGAAGTCAAGGAGGCAGACACTCAACCGACAATGCTAAATACACATTAGAGTGTGTGGTTCGATGTCAGAAATCCAGTTCTAAATCCTCCCAGTCCCTTGGCTTAAAAGCTGAGTGCGCATTCTGTATGTTCTATCAGTAATCTTCAACCTTTTCTGAACTGGGATTGATCTTGAAGTCTGTCTTGCAACATGGGTGCCAGTTTTAGTGTTTTCACACACACACACACACACACACACACACACACACACACACACACACACACACACACACACACCTCTTTTGCTTTCTTTTTTCTAGTTTTTTTGACTTTGACCGCAACTAGACACGATAGTGGGGTGGGCTTGCATTTTTTTAAAGGGGAAATGAAGTCATGTGGGGGGGGGGAATGATCAGCATCATGGCCATGACACTGGGAAGGGGATTTCCACCTGTCCCAAAAAATGCATAGGCTGATAGGCTGATAGGTCTGGTTGTGTGCACAACTGCAGTGTGGCCTTCATGCCATGAGTCTGGGACCTACAGTGGCAGATCACAAAGAGCTGCCACCATAAGCCCTGGGTAAAATTGGGCTGTCAGAATTACAGCCAAGGTTTTTAACTCAAATCCATTGCTTTTACTGGGTTTTGTGGAATGGGTTATAATGTGCCTGAAGACGTTAAAAGGTTTTGCAGCTTGAAGGCCAGATCAAGAAAGCCTCTTGTGAGATGGGCTGTTCCATGTAACCACCACCCCTGATACTTTATGTGATAAAAACTCCACAAGTTGATTTCAGGGGAGAGGGTACTCGTGTGTGTGTGTGTGTGTGCGTGCGTGCGTGCGTGCGTGCGTGCGTGCGATACTGGTGAACTTTCAAATGGTGAACTTTCTAGTGAACTACTATGGTAAATTTCTCACATACAAAAGTGGGCACATGAATGAGATCTGAGCGCCTGCTCTACACACACATATGCAGCCTAAGACTCTGCAATCATTTCCTTCAAGTGACCAACAATGAGCTTCCTGGAGTAACTGTGGAAAATATTCCTGATTCAAAAGGCAACCATAATATCATATAATTATTCTGTAAAGTAAATAGGCAAATAATAGCAATGGAATACAAGAAAGCATCTGATTGAAGCATAGTCATAGAGAGATTGTGTATTTAATGGGTATGTTTCTTTGCCTGACCAATTTTTAAAAAGCAAAAAGAAATAAAATGATCTTAAATGGAACCACCTCCCCAAATTTCAAAGTCATTTGCGGTGTTAAAAAAGGTGCATAAAACCAAGGATATGCACCAATAAAGCTAACAAGATTTTTTTAAACGTACCAAATGATCTGCTCACTCAGTACAACACTGATGGTGCGTAACTGAAACGTGCTGTTTTTAACCGCAGTTCAAACAGAACAGCAATTTCATCAGGGGGGAGCGGCAGAGAGGAGTATACTGTATTATGAAATATAATTGCTTGGGAAAAAGAGAGACGCAGCAAAGATGACAGATCAGTGTCTACTGTGCACACGTCCACTGCATTTTTATATTGTTTCACTCTTCCCACTTCCCTGACCAACAGAAGATGATAAAAAACCTGCCTTGCAGGATCAGGCTGTGATTCCACCCAGTTCAGCCTTTTGCTTCCAGCAATGGGTGGGCAGCCAGCTGCCTTGGAGGAGCAGAGGGAATGAAGGCAATGACCCTCTCCTTCTCCGATCTGTCTCCAGCACCTGGTGTACAGAGATGCTTCCTTGAAACAAGGAGGTTCCATTTAGCTATCAAGGCTAAGAGCAGAGACTTGACTTCATCCTTTGAAAAAGTCCACCTAAGCTCATGGCCAGCCACCATTGCACTTTGCAGCAGTGATACTGGTGAGGTGATACAGCCTCAGGTTGACTGTGTGTGTTGTGTTAAGAAGTGCTTCTTTTTGTCAGTCCTGGTCCTCCCAGCAATCAAGTTCATTGGGTGACCCTGAGCACTGAGCAGACTTCTCCATACCTGAGGTGGTCTATCAAAAGCTGTCCCCCGTACCAGATGATGTGCCAACCTCTCCTCCTCCCACTCCCTGGGTCAGAAAAGGAAGTGGGGTGGAGCAGAAGAGGAAGTGTGGAGGAAAAGAGAGTGGTGGGCGACAACACTGGACCCGTGCTCTAGCCTGCCTCTCTCCTCCTCTCTCCCATATTCCTCTTCCACTCCACCCCTTCTTCCTTTTCAGAGTAGTGGGAGGAGGAGGAGAAGCAGTGGAGGTGAGTGGGCACAGAAGGGGCTGCTCCCTGCCAGTCTGCTGCCTAACGCCATGAACCAGCCCTGACCCTGAGCTCTACAAATATGAAAAAGGGAGAAAAATGGCCCTTTCTCCACTTTCCCCACAGTGTTCATAACTTCAGAAATCTCTTATCGTGGGCCTCCCTAACTTTCCCCCCAAAGGTAAAATTACACTCCATGGTGCTGTTGTCAGCCAGTGGAATGCATCAAATGCTTTCTCCTTTCCTTGTAAGTAAAGGTGCTTGAACCTCTTGAGAAAAAGCTAATACGTTTTTGGCTGACTTGAAGTACTAGGGGTAGCCCTTTTACAGGGTTAGTTCTCCTAGGAGGAGAGAAAACTGGAGACTGGTGTAGCATGTTGTTGTAATCTGTTGCTTTTTTAAGAAGTTGGAGGGGGGGGGGAGAGACACACAGGCCTGCTAGTTCCCAAAACAGCATCGTTATTATCTAAAAGCAACAGTTCCTCTTCTCCCAGCAAAAGGCTGCTTCTTCCTAGCCTGCTGCAAAAAATAAATTAAAAAAAATCAAAACTTCTCCAGCAAAATCCCAATTGTAAAACTGTGACCTTCAGGCCCAACAGGTCAGTTGTGACACAAGTTCCAGCAGCATAAAGGAGCCCACAGCAATCAAGAGCCATTAAGCAAATAGTTGCAGCGATCAAGCTCTAGAAAAGCAGAGTGAGGAGGAGATCATCTTGAATATCCAAAGAGCATCCTTGCAGCGCTGTCATTAAAACCTCCTTTAAGGAATCCCGCCAGATTTTTCATCAGCTAACAATATTGTTGTCAAATCTGTCACTGGATTACAAGAAGACTGTGTTTTGACAATTCCATGAAAAAAATACAGCTATTTGCTGCACACGTATTATGGGAGCTTCTGGAAATGTTTTTTTTTTTAATCAATCAAGCAGTTCATCACTGGGTTGCAAAAGAAAACGATGAATATAATTCTGTTGATTAATATTGCAATATTTTTTACGCTGAATAATTTATTCGCGCTTTCAAGCTAGACACATTTGTGGTCCAGATGTACACTCTGGCAGTCTGTTGTCACAGCTAAAAGGTCACTGTGCCAGGATAGATACTGGTGATGGGGCCTGACCCCAGCCACACAGAGTGGGGAGAAGGTGTCATCTAAGGGTTTGTGTCTGGCATTGCCAAGGCAGCACTGTATAACGAGAGTGGCATATTTTGCATCATGTTCTGTCAACACAGCACTTTACATCTATACAGTGCTTTAGAGAGCTGAAATAGTTTCACATCTGAAGCTGCCTTACACCAAGAGCGCAATCCACCGTAAAGATCCGGTCGGTGGCCCAAGGCCGCCCGCCAGATCCTGGGCACCGGCAGCAAATTTGCCACCGGGCCGGAGGTCTACTGCCGCCGGAGTGTAAATGGCAGCTGCCCCAACCAGCGTCCTCGGATTCTCCTCGCTTCATTCCACGGGCTTCATTCAGCCTTCTAGCAATTGTGCTTTAAAGATGGGGGCAGGCTAATTTTGTCAGGGGCTCCCGGAGAATTCAATAGGATTGAAGTATTAGGATTAAATTATTTCTCTTTCCTTAAAGCAGATTGAGAAATAATATAAGGCTTCAGCATCATTTTTCTCCAAGCTCGGCCAAAATAAAAAAAGTTGCTGGAAAACAAGTGAACACAAGAAGCGCAGAGCACTGCTGGCCCCGTACCAATTGGTACGGAATTGTCATACGGCTGCATTGGGAAGGGATGGGTTAAATAAATAAAAATCTCTTGGAAACTTGGAGAGGTGCTGGTAGTCAGTGCTGTTGACAGTACTAAGCTAGATGGACCAATGGTCTGACGGCCATATCCTGCCCCCCGCCGGCCGGCTACGCCATTACACGGCCTCCTCCGATTTCCACCAGCAAGAGATTTTTCTCTGCCCTAGGGTCGGACACGACTTAACGACTGAACAACAACAACAACACTTGGAGATTCCAGGGACTGAACCTGGGACCTTCCACAAATGAAGCAGGTGCTCTTCCACTGAGGTTCAACCCATCCCTTCCCAATGCAGCCGTACGACAATTCCGTACCAATTGGTACAGGGCCAGCAGTGCTCTGCGCTTCTTGTGTTCACTTGTTTTCCAGCAACTTTTTTTATTTTGGCCGAGCTTGGAGAAGAATGATGCTGAAGCTTTATATTATTTCTCAATCTGCTTTAAGGAAAGAGAAATAATTTAATCCTAATGCTTCAATCCTATTGAATTCTCTGGGAGCCCCTGACAAAATTAGCCTGCCCCCATCTTTAAAGCACAATTGCTAGAAGGCTGAATGAAGCCCGTGGAATGAAGCGAGGAGAATGCTGAGATGGTAGAATGGACGATATCACTTCAGACTGCCTATCTCTGAATGTTCATCCACATTAAAAGCTCCCTGCAGATACAGGATGACATGTCTCAAAAGTGCGTTTTTCGTTCTCTGCTTCCACTGACTGACAACAGCACCATGGAGTGTAATTGACCCTGGCAAGTAAAACAAGTTTATATTCTTGCCAAGTTCAGCCAAAACGTTCCCAGAATAAATGTTTCTAATTGAATAGATTGCAAAGACACAAACAGATGCAATCCTACTTCTTCACACCCAATGTACAAATGTGAAATCTTATGCTTATAGGTTTTGGAATCTTGGGAATGCTGGCTTGCAGTTTTTAAAAAGTGAACCATGTTTCTAGTCCTTACCATTTCTGAAAACAGCTTGGAAATTTACCTGATGAGTAGCATAAGGGAAACCTTAACTGGGGTGGCAACTGGTCATTTGGGCTTCCAAATGTCCTGTGCATCTCCATATCCATTTTCTATGTAGCGACTTTTCCCATTTTCCTGGCTCCTACTCAGAAGCAGGGAAATCACATCTTGGAAGCCCTACCTTTAACTCTAGAAGACCTATGGAAGTTAGTTGACTTTGGCTATTGAGTAGAGAAGGAGAGGAACTCCTCTAACAAATGGTTTTTAACAAATGTAAATACAGGTGACCCACTGGGGTTGTTTATTTTAATTGTTTTAATTATGTGTTTTTAATTATTTTAAGGTACATGTTTATTTTAATGGTGTAAGCCGCCTTGAGTGCCCTTGCTGGGAGAAAGGCGGGATATAAATTCTTTAAATAAATAAATAAATGAATAAATAAACTCTGCACATACTAAGAAGCACTTTATTATCAATCAATGAACCTTTATTGGCATAACATAACAAAAACAAACATAAAACATAAAGAGTAATAGTAATAATACATAACACAATAAACAAGCAAAAAAACCCCCAAAGGCATGAGAAAAAGGGAGATATAACAAAATAAACAGTTAACAATCCTTTACCTAGGTTCCATAACGTTGGTCATTATATAGCCACTCTACGTTCCATGATTAGTTGAAAAAAATTAGCTAACTGATTGATGGTCCATTTATTGGTGGAAGAAAGTAAGATCAGGACGATGTCAGAATCAGACCTCCCTTGCAAATTTACTAACAGAGAGTTGAGGATATTTTGCCGGAGGTCATTATACCAGTGTAAAAGCACATGCGCCAGGGATTCTATATCTACCTGGTTACATAAACAACGGCCCTGTGCCTTGGAGGATCGATCGAATCTGTATTCCATTAAGCTGGAGGGCAGGGCGTTACATCTGGCTAGGGAGAGTGCACGCCTTGCCTGAGGATTATCAATCACAAAGAGGTACCTAGGGCTTTTGCTGAAAATACATGGAAGCTGCAGGTATAAAGGCGAGCAGGATTTAGCCGCTGCTGCAAAAACGTCCTGTCTCTCGATGTCAATTAGTCTGTTCAGAGAGATCTTAATAGCAGAGGTCAAAGTGACCGAACCTAAAAGGTCCAACGAGAGCCCAATAGATTGAATTTTCTTAATGAAAAGAATATACCCCGAACAATGAGAAAAGTCAGTTAAGATACCTCTAAAAAAAGGAACACTCTCTGCCAAAGAACACACACGGAACCAAAATTTAAAGAACCTGATCCATATCAAAAATTGCAAGCGATATTGGCCCGCCTTGAGACATAATGCTTCATAGGATACACAATGAGGAAGACCAAAAATTTTATATAAAAAGGAAGACTGGATTCGCTCCACGTCAATGTTAAAGGCAGAGAGCCAAATCTGGGATCCGTATAATACTTGGTTTACTACCTTAGCATTAAATACTCACAGAGCTGCCAGAATATAGGCAGCACCCTGGGTATAAAAAGACCTAATAATAGCCTGGGTCGTCATTTTGGTGGTTCTTATTGCTGCTATACGGTGAGTAGACCATTGATGTTTATAATGGTAAAGGATACCCAGATACTTGAAGGACTTAACTTGTTGTATGGCTCTTCCACCAAATTGCCATGAGCAAAGCCTCCAAGACTTCCTAAAAACTATTATTTTAGATTTGTCAAAGTTAAGCTGCAACTGGTTGGTATGTAAATAGCTAATACATCCTTGGATGAGACGTTTCAGGCCTATTCTGGTTCGAGATATTAGAACCATATCGTCTGCATATAAAAGAATTGGAACTGGCAGAGAACCTATCTTAGGGCAATGCGAGTCCAAATTAGCCAAAAAAAGGGGCTAAATCATTAATAAATAGGTTGAAAAGAGTTGGCGCCAGGACACAGCCTTGCTTACACCCCTGTTGGTAGGAACTTGTTCAGAAAGCGTACCGTCCCTTTTCAACCTAATACGGCAGGATGTATTGGAATAAAGTTTTTGAATTAGTTGCAGCAACCTTTGGTCTATCCCAAGTTTATCCAACTTACTCCAAACCGAATCAAAGGCAGCGTTGAGATCAAGAAACGCTGTATATAATCGGGTGTGTGCTTGAGATGCTTGTTTAGATATTAGGTATGACAGAACAATACAGTGGTCCAACGTGGAACAGGCTGGCCTAAATCCTGCCTGCTCTAGCCCAATAATGTTGTTGCTGTCCAGCCAAGTTGTCAATTTGGTAAGAAGCTGGGAAGCATACAGCTTTCCCACATTATAGATTTTCAGATTGTGAGCCCTTTTGGGACAGGGAGCCATTTAATTTTGTCTGTAAACCGCTTTGTGAACTTTTTGTTGAAAAGCAGTATATAAATACTGTTAATCATAATAAATAATATTAGTACTTTTATTATTAATAATAGGCTGGAGGTCTCCTCGGGGTAACACGGACATTTGTCTGTGTTGAGCCCCAGCCTGCTCAATGGGGCTACTTGGCCCTGTGTAGGCCTTCCCGGCCTGGGAGGGGGGATAGGATACGGCGGAGACCTTCTCTGGTGATCCCTGCCCCCTCCCAAGCTTGATCTGCTCCCCCACCCATTATGCCCCTCCCCACCTTCCCCACGCCCCAGGCCCTGCACTGCTTGGAGCGGCACTGACCCACGTCATGGTGCAGGGTCCAGCGGCGGCTGGCAGGGAGGCAGCACAGGGCCTCCTCACTGGCACTGCCTCCTCTTAAGTAGTCACAAACGTGCTTTAGTGTCGGCGGCACCCCTAACATTCAGGATTATGCAGTGAGTCACTCAGAGTGGGCTATAGTTATCCATGGGTTGGTTACTCTGAGATTGGATTGCTGCAACATGCTCTATGTGGGGCTGCCCTGAAGACCACTCAGAAACGTCAACTGGTGCAGAATATAGTTGCATGCGGGATGCATTGGGCCAGGCAGATGTGTGTCAGTTCTGCTGCTGTTGTACCAGCTTCACTGGCTATTGATCCATTTCAAGCTGTAATTGACGGTGCTGGTGATCGGCATGCCTGAAGAATCAGCTTCCCCATATGAAGTGGCCCATCCTATAAGGTCAGCTGGAGGGTCTTTCCTAGACAGGGCTTTCCCTGTCGTAGCACCCTATATGTGGAATCCCCACCCGTCTGAGATGGAAAGGGGTGGGAACAGGAAGGTTTAAAAAAAAAAAAACTTTGTTCCCTTCCCACATTTTCCTTCGAACTGAAAAAGGTTGCTGCAGAACATTTGGCTCAGCCCCAGTGTTGCCTCCTCAAAATACCAAACCAATCAGTCAGTTTTATTACCTTAGCCAAAGGCCAAAACACAATCATGAATCTAGCTATAAGCAATACCTGGAGATAATAAAAAAATATATATTGCCTCTAGATATAAGAATCAGCAGAACAATCCAAACATTGGCTTTAACCATGTTTTGTCCTGGTTTGCATTGTCTACAGCAACCAAAGTAACTCGATGAGTTACTGTCCCACTTTCCCCTCTCAGCTAAAGTTTCTGATAAGAAGACCCACAAAGAATCCTGGTTGATGGAAGATAAAATCACTTCCCTCGCAATTTTATACAGAGTGCAAAAACAGTGATAATAGACCAAATTCTCCAACATGCCATCTTCCCATATAGCTTAAATCCCACATCAGCATTTGTCTGCTCTCTGACAGCATGACTTTCATTATCAGAAATCTTGGCAGTGTGAAAGCCTGTCTTCATACTGCCAATTCAAGGGCACTTTGATGATCTTCCAGGTTATGACTGCATTAAGAGGTATCAAGAAATGGAGAAAGCTTACTAGCTTATGTCACTCTCAAATCAGCTTAAACATGTAAGTCCAGTATTTTGTGTAATATGGCCAAACATATCTCAGAAACCCCATATTTTTGAATTCATTCCACAAATTGGTCCATCTCGTAAGTTGGAACAGGTTAAACTTGTTCAGTAGAATGTTTTCCTATTGAGATAGATGTTCTAAGAAGCAATTTTGAGGGGAACCTACAATCTCCCATTTTATAAACTATGGAAGTCACCACCATGAGGTGTGGTGATGGCCACGCTAGCTTAGATGACTTTTTAAGTGATCAAACTCCTGGAGGATGAGGGAGGGAGGGAGGGAAACCCAGGGCTAGCCTACCCATGAGGTATCTAGTGGGGCTAGCTGAGGTATCTGGTGGGAAGCTGAATGGAACATGCAAACCCAGGGCTAGCCTACCCAGGATACAGATATCTTGTTGTCTTGTGTGCTCTTGGAGGCATCTGGTGGGGCCACTGTGAGATACAGGAAGCTGGACTAGATGGGCCTTTGGCCTGATCCAGCAGGGCTCTTCTTATGCTCTTATGTTCTTATGAGGTGAGTGAACTGGCTGCTTGGAGCAGTGGGCTGGGGGAGGGGTGAACAGGTGGGGGGTGCCCTCAGTTTGCCACCTGCCCAACCATGCTGGCTTCTGATTCTCCTCTCATTTGTTGTCCATGGAGAATGAATGAGAGGAGGATGGGAGAGCAGCTTTTTCCTCTTCCAGGCCAAAGACAAGACCACAGCAGCAGAGCCGGAGGAGGAGATGATCTTTTCCCAGCTGCTCTCATTCCAGGAGAGCGATCGCAAAGGGCATCATGGTCACTCTTGCCGCCTCCTGTACCTGCTGCTTCTTCAAGATGGACCAGTCAGGGAGGATCCTGGGAGTGACAGATGTTTTGGTCCCAGATCCTCTGCACCAGGTCAATGAAGCACAGAAAGGAGGTGGGTGAGAAGTAGTGGGGAATGCAGTCGCCACCAACACTACAAGTAAGTCAGGCAAACACCAACCATCGGCAAAAGGGCCCTCTTTGTAGTCAGGCAACAGGGAGATAATAATACTGATGTGGGGGTGGGTGGGGAATATACAGTATTTCAGCACAGCTCTTCAGCACAGCTCTCAGCAATACAATGTCAAGTATACACAGAATCTTTGAAGAATTTAGGGAGGGCTGCGACGCTATAATAAATAATGAATTGACTATGCATTGTCCCTTGAGTATAGCTAAGTGGAGGGCTATTCACGTTATATGCTCTACCAAGGTGCAGAATGTCTGTACCGTACCCAAGTCCACACGTGTGTGAATGACTGTGCCTGGGTTTATTTTTACAGATTAACAATCCAAGTACACTACACACAGGTTGTACCTACACTGAATGGAACATGCAAAAACCTGTACCCCGGTGCAAATTAACAATGACTGTGCCTGGTACAGGTTAACATGCGGACAATAGCCCCTCTGTCTTGGCTTTCTCTGCTTTTGCTTGCTGGTCTTAGCTGTTGCTTTGGGTGTCCCTTTATGATTTGCATTTTACACTTTTGTTTTTATATTGTTAGCCACCTGTCATCTATAGGAAAGGCAAAGTATCAACCCTTGAACGCAGAGCCTCCCCACAGCTGCAGCTACCCAAGGCCCCCCTTGCTCGGCCTGCCGCCCTCCCCTCTGCTTCCCTCTTCTCAACAGGGGCTGCTGAGCTGAACAACCTGTCTCCTTAGAGCACTGGGGGGGCTACACAGTTCAGGCGTATCCGCTAAGTGCAAATGGCGCTACTGCCTTCCACACAAATAATTCTGGCAACTAATATAAGATATATATGTATGTGTACACACACACACACACACACACACACACACACACACACACTTGACCGTGACACAAATGTGTACTATTCAGGGCTTCTCGTGTATGAGGTTCCCAGATAAATCCTGTCTAAACGTCCAGCACAGGAACGAGTGCTCCAGTGCCGGAAGCTATCGCAAATGTGCCGTAAGGCACGTTTGCGCCTACTTTGGAGTAGCTGCCTTGTGCCAGCCTCCCTCACTCCGTCGCCGGGACAACCATGTGACCGCCAGAGGAAGGTAAGGCTCCGCATGGACACTCCGGGCAGCGCCAGGGAGGGGGCCATTGGCCGTGCTGGCCCGGGAGAGGGTGGAGATGGCATCCGCCATATCCCCGTCCCCACCGGGCTGGCTTGGCCATTACACGGCCTCCTCCTACTTCCGCCAGCTATTTAGCTGGTGGAAATCCAAGGAGGCCCATTGGGCTGGCCCTGGTTTACACCCAGGGAAGGGGACGAACGTCCTCTTCCACAAGTAGACCTCCGGCCCGCCGCATGGCAGGTACCCGGCAGCACGGGATCCAGCAGGCGGCCCAGGGCTACCAGCCGGATCCTTACACAGGATTTCGCCCTCCATTTCCTACAAAAGTAGTAAGCAGATATTTATATGCATTTACTTTGTACTGAGTCAAGGCACAAATCCACTTTACTGATAGCTGGACACTGACTGGCAGTGGCTCTCTGATGAGGTTTCTTCCTAGGCTCTACCTGGAGATGCTGGGAATTGACCCTGGGACCTTCTGCATGCAAAGCAGGTGCTCTACCACCGAACTATGGCCCCTTCCAGCTACAGCCCCCTTCATCTACCGCTTCCTGCCCCACCTCATCATCAACAGGTCTGGCTTGCATTGATTTTCTAGCATCTGGACCATTATTGGAAGTCTCTCATCAATATTACTTAGAAAGGGATTCGATGTTCTACACTTTCTTGATACAAGAGCAGCACACGACATGTCTGGCACAAACGCTATTGCATATTCTCAAAAACGCATCACAGCTCTAGTGAATTCCACAGAGAAGCCATTCATCTGCTTTCAGACGGCATGTTCAGAGGAATGTTTGTGCGGTTTGACGGAAAGCCAACATAGACCAAAGAGCACTGGCCAAACAAACATTTAATTCTGTTTCCTAATCATCAATACTCGTTTCTTGGCATGCTGGTTGTTAAGCTTGGCATAATTTGAAAACATGGCCCACCTGCCAGCTGCCATTAGTCACGGCCAGTCTTGAAGCACGATCAACACATTACATATTAAGTGACTCCACAATGTATCCTATGCCATGCTCTCCTCTCCTGTTCATTTTGCTAATGATGCAGTGCTTTTTAATACACATGTAATACATAGGCACACATGTGGGAAAAACAATTGTGTGTAGTGGCCAATGGCACAACTCAGCAAAAGGAAAACAGAGACGAAGGCAAAGGTGCACAAAAGTTGGAGCCAAAAGGCTTGCAGCTGGGAATGGCTCTCTGTAGCCGAAACCAGAGGCTACAGGCAAGGGGTGAACCTAGAAACAGGCCATGAATGAAATACACACAGTGCAAAGTCTTACATGGCACAGAAATTAAGGTGACTTTTCAGTTTCAAAAATTCACAAAGTGGAAATCTCTGCTGCATGCTTTATCTCTGTGAAGCTGTGTGAATGATGGGATGTTAAATTTTTACCTCTACAAAACATATTTACACATAGCTTTCAGGTAGTCAAACAACTTCACCCATAATATCTTGTTATTAAACAAGCACAGGAATGTTCCTTATTCCTTAACACAACTTTTGCAGGACATTATCAAAATTAAGTAACTGAAGTAAATGGGCTAATTTCATTTCTCCATTACATCAGGGTCCATGTAATTCAGCATCTTGCTTCCTGCAGCTAGATGCCCTTGTGATGCTCTCAAGACCTCCTCTGTTCCGAGCATCTGGAACTCAGAGGTAGATTCCCTCTGTATATGGAGGTTTTGCTCCTAATTGCTAATAGGAATACCAGAACTATCTTCCTGGATCAGATCTAACCGCTCAATCCTGTGTAGAAATCCAGCGGGCAGCCCTGGGCCGCCCGCTGGATCCTGTACTGCCGGGTGTCTGCCATGCGGCGGACCAGAGGTCTACTTGGGGAAGAGGACGTTCGTCCCCTTCCCTGGGTGTAAACCGGGGCCAGCCTAATGGGCCTCCTCGGATTTCCACCAGCTAAATAGCTGGCGGAAGTCGGAGGAGGCCGTGTAACAGCCTAGCTGCCCGGCGGGGACGGGGATGTGGTGGACACCATCCCCCACCCCTCCCGGGCTGGCTAGACCAGTGTCCCCCCTCCCTCACCCACCGGACTGCCTACACGGCCGTCAGGGGAACACTTACATTCCTCTGGCGGCTGCTTCCTCAATCCGGTGACACAGTGAGACATCGCAAACGTGCTTTACGGCACGTTTGCGATGACTAGACAGCGGAGCGCTCGCTCCGCCATTTGTAACTTCCCCAGGATTGTGCTGAAAGTCCAGTCTAGTCCAACGTTTTTTTCCCAACAGGTTTCCTCTGGGAAACCTCATAAGCAGGATCTGATGCAAGTGATGATGCATGCTAATTAGGGTATGTTAGTTGTACAATTAGTACAATCTTAAATTAGCCTGGACTTTAATCAAAGAGTACATGCACTCATTAGATATATTTGTGACCAGACCAGCCTCCCTTTGCAGCCATTTTGTGATGGTTCCTGTCACCCTTCTCAAAA
The DNA here is from genome assembly GCA_026170595.1 of Plestiodon gilberti rubricaudatus. NCBI lineage: Eukaryota > Metazoa > Chordata > Lepidosauria > Squamata > Scincidae > Plestiodon > Plestiodon gilberti. Next base: position 14,031,521 of record JANXHW010000001.1, read on the forward strand.
TTCCACAAGTGCTCAGAGGCTCCTCAAGATAGCATATGTATTCTTCAATCTTCTTATTTATCCTCACAGCAACCCTGTGAGGTAGGTTAGACAGAGATAGGGGCTGGCCAAAGACCACCTAGTAAACCTTCATGGCTGAACGTGGTTTTGAACATAGATCTTCATGGTCCTTGTCTGACATTCTAACCTCAAAGTATTTCACACTCAAGCCTCTCATTTCTAATAAAATCTATGGGTTACAATGTCCACCAGGAAGTTCATTGACTTTACAGAGAAGATTTCAGTTTACAGCATCACTCAAGGCAGTGAGCCAAGTCACATTTTTCAAACTGAGAGAGAACAGAAACAATCCATGCAAAACAAGTTATTTTATTTATGAAGGTGACCCAAGACTTATTTTTTTCTCAAATAAAGGGCATAATTAACAGAACTCAAAATCCATGCAAAGCATATTACTATACTCTGAGCCTAGTCACAACACATTGAGTGAAACCAAAGCAAACACATTGGAACACAAATCACAAAGACCACCTTCACTGACTCTTCAAGCTTCTAAACTTTTCTGAAAGAGCTTCTTTTATATAACCACCATGTGCCTGCACCCCCCAAAAAAACCAGCATTCCACCATTAGAACCCCTGAATATTCTAATACATCATAAAATCTGAACCCTCCATTCAGTCCTCCTGAAATCTGGCACGGAGTAGCTAGGTCACAGTCTCCACCACCCCTCCAAAATGCTGTTTTGGGGTTGTGAGATGCATAATCTCCAGAGATAATCGTTACAACAGACCTGTGGGGTAGGCCAACAGCCACAAATGCCAAATAACACACACAAATATACACATCAGTCTGTTATGTTACCATGAATGTACTGTTACCGGGCATAGTTTTAAGATGCACATACTGGAAGAGCTCGCCTTCCTTCCCTGAATTGGCTGTCCCTTCATATATCAGTATGAGACACTCAACAAGGTGTATACAGGCAGTGTGGTGCATGTATAAGTGTATACAAAGGTATAAGGTAAAGGTAAAGGTAAAGGTGACCCCTGACAATTAAGTCCAGTTGTGTCCGACTCTAGGGTGTGGTGCTCATCCCCATTTCAAAGCCGAAGAGCCAGCGTTGTCCAAAGACGCCTCCGTGGTCATGTGGCCGGCATGACTCTCCTTGCTGCAGCGCATAGCATGCAGCTGGAACACGGAGTGCTGTTTACCTTCCCGCAAGCGGTATCTATTTATCTATTCGCATTAACATGCTTTGGAACTGCTAGGTTGGCAGGAGCTGGCCAAGCAACGAGAGCTCACCCCGTCGCGGATTTGAATTGCCAACCTTTCGATCGACAGCTCATGGTTCAGCGGTTTAACCCACTGCGCCACCCGTTGGCCGTACTAAGGTATACTTACCTTTATTGTGTCCGCTGCAGCCAGGCTAAAGCAGGCTCTGCGTGCTGAGAATACTTAGGATCTTGGCTCTTAGGCAAGGAACATACAGGGAAACAGGAGTTGCTGCCTGCCTTTCTCTGCCCCTTGTTTATCTCCGATTCTCTTATCTCTTCTTAGCAGCGATGTGTCCCTCAGTAACCAGAGATCGACAAGGGACAGAGGAAGTCAGTCAGTGGCTCCTCCCCCTCCAGACGTCTCTGCTTGGCTCTGCTGCAGGACCTTCAGAGTTCTCAAAATTAGAACACATGCACATGGACTGAACCACTTCAGTCTACAGGTGGGGAGTGCCAGCTTTAAATGCTCCCACATTTTAAAACAAACACACACACCTTCCCTGCAAGGAAAGGCCAGCACATCAGGGAGAATCCCTGCTTTTTCCCTGCTGTGCTAGTTTTCTTCTTGCAGAGAGATCTTTTCCAGAGGGGAGCATTCAAACCTGTGATTCCCACTACCCAGTCTGGAACGATTCAGTCTGTTCTGCCACCTGATTCTGCCGCATGTGTAGACCAGAGGCCGCAGGGATTGCCAGACTATACATTGCTGCCTTTCATGCGCTAATCATTGCTAAACCAGACACAGCAGTAAGAATCAGCAGCGTTTCCTTCCACACACCAATCTTCTGTGGAGAAAATGGACAGTACAGTAGAAGTAACAGGACGTTATGAATTACAGGGCTATAAATCTATCAGGAAGAATTATGGGGAACTCTTGGTGTTGTCACCAGAACCCTAAGATGGAATTATAGCCTCATCATTTAAAAGGAGCTCATTTTTTATTTTTATTTTGTCAAAGCATTTCTCAGTCGGAGTCAAACAGTAAAAACCAGCAGAAGAAAAAAATGGAAACACAGGGAGTTCATGTACAGTTTTGCTCCTTCTGCAGTCCAGATGTGTGCCCATTAGCTCACAAGCATTTCCTTGCTAGGTTGGTGAGTTAATAATACGCAGCACTTGTGTAGTGCTTTTTGAGTATTCAAAGCACTTTTTGCACGAAAGCTTTCATGGCCAGCAATCAATTTCACAGATTTAATTGTTACCAAAAGCAACCAAAAAGATTGAAGATGGTGTTCCCTGAGGTTCGTATTAGTTGCTTTTTATCCTCAAAGGAAAGAGCGGGAATGAAACGGCTCAAGCCAGGGTTGTTTCTGAACACCATCTTCAATCTTTTTGATTGCTTTTCCTAGACAATGTTTCCAGGAATTAGGAAACGAAACGTTGGACTTAGAACCTGGGACTTTGGATTTTAATGGAATTTTATCTGTCTTGTTGCAACTGAAAAGAAACAGGAGATGCAAGTAGATTTTATTCGATTTTTATGCAAGTCTGTTTTTTACATGGCTGAGATGCCCGTAACAATTAAATCTGTGAAATTCAAAGCACTTTGCCTGTATCTTGTTAGCCATACAACAATCCTGCAAGGTTGCCTCAAGGGCAGAATGGGGATTGTGATTTACCAGGGACAGTTCCCAGAAAACATAGACTGTCCCTGGTAAATAGGGACAACTGGTGTGTATGTGATTCCCTCCTAGGCTACACAACAATGAAAGCTACAGGAGCCCTTCTTGGCATCTGATCTAAGTCCTTGCCTCACAACTGATGTGTTGACAAAATTATTCCTTATGAGCCAAAATCATGCTATATTTAAATAAGAATCACATCAATGGTTACTTCAAACATTTTCTGTAGAACCAGCAGCTAAGCCAAAATCAAAGAACTTGGATTTATACTATGTTGGGGACAAACTGTCATTATTCTAATTACTCAGATCATTTAAACTAAATTATGGATTAGCTATTATCCACTTGTGGATGCTGTAAGTACATTTCATAATTTGAAGATATTGTATTTTGCTTATAGCCTATCTTAACAATTAAATGTTAAATAACATGATTTGTGCCTGGTGGTGGTGGTGAGAGCAATAGGTATTGTGTAGCCAAGGATCAAATATTGTAGCTTAGAAAATTTAGAGAAGGGGTAGTCAATCTTCCACCATTATGGATTTGCTGGTGCAGACATCCAGGAAACTTAAATTGGGGGGGGGGAGGCAGGGTAACAAATGATAGTAGAGACCTCTTTGTTGTTGTTGTTCAGTCGTTAAGTCGTGTCCGACCCTTCGTGATCCCATGAACCATATCCCGCCAGGCCTTCCTGTCCTCCACTATCTTCCTGAGTTCGCTCATTTTCATGTTTGTTGCATCGGTGATGCTGTCTAACCATCTCATCCTTGGCCTTCCCCTTCTCCTTTTGCCTTCAATCTTTCCCAGCATCAGAGTCTTCTCCAGAGAGTCCTCTCTTCGCATTAGGTGGCCAAAATATTTGAGTTTCAGCCTTAGTACCTGTCCTTCCAGGGAACAGTCAGGCTTGATTTCATTTAGAATTGACTGATTTGATCTCCTAGCAGTCCAAGGGACTCTCAGGAGTCTTCTCCAGCACCACAGTTCAAAAGCATCTATTCTTCGGCGCTCAGCCTTCCTTATGGTCCAACTCTCGCAACCATACATTGCTACTGGGAACACCATCGCCCTGACTATACGAACTTTTGTTGGCATGGTGATATCTCTGCTTTTTATTATGCTGTCTAAGTTTGCCATAGCTTTCCTTCCAAGGAGTAAGCGTCTTTTAATTTCATGGCTGCTGCCTCCGTCTGCAGTGATCTTGGAACCCAGAAAAGTAAAATCTGTTACTGCTTCCATTTCTGCCCCTTCTATTTGCCAAGAATTGATGGGACCCGATGCCATGATCTTAGTTTTATTAATGTTGAGTTTCAAGCCAACTTTTGCACTCTCCTCTTTCACTCTCATCAAGAGGCTCTTTAGTTCTTCTTCACTTTCTGCCATTAGGGTGGTATCGTCTGCATATCTGAGGTTGTTGATATTTCTCCCGGCAATCTTGATTCCGGCTTGTGATTCATTCAGCCCTGCATTTCTCATAATGTACTCTGCATATAAGTTAAATAAGCAGGGTGACAATATACAGCCTTGCCGTACTCCCTTCCCAATTTTGAACCAATCAGTTGTTCCATGGCCGGTTCGAACTGTTGCTTCTTGACCCGCATATAGGTTTCTCAGGAGACAGGTAAGGTGGTCTGGTACCCCCATCTCTTTAAGAATTTGCCACAGTTTGTTGTGATCCACACAATCAAAGGCTTTTGCGTAGTCAATGAAGCAGAAGTAGGTGTTTTTTTGGAACTCTCGTGCTTTCTCCATGATCCACCGCATGTTGGCAATTTGATCTCTAGTTCCTCTGCCTCTTCGAAACCCAGCTTGTACGTCCGGTAGTTCTCGGTCCACGTACTGCTGAAGCCTAGCTTGTAGGATTTTGAGCATAACCTTGCTAGCATGTGAAATGAGTGCAATTGTACGGTAGTTTGAACACTCTTTGGCACTTTGCAGAAATATATTGGATTGGAATTGCCCTCTGTCTCCTCACTCACACCCCCAACCTGGCTGAGAAGTGGTAATTTTGAAAGGGGACTGTATTTGTGGAGCTTGAGCCTCAGACAGCACTGGCCTCTGCCTAATCCAGCACTCTGTTTCCAACAGAGGACAGACCTCCTGTGCCTCTGAGAAGCTTACAACCAGGGCACAGTCAGGAAAAGGAAAAGATCCTTTTCCTCATCCCCTGTTGTTCGTCCCCAGTATCTGGTAGTCCAAGGTACAGTACAGTACTGTATATGCTTCTCATCAACATAGTGGTTCATCTGAGCTATCCTGGTTGATTGGAGAGGTTTCAGTGCGGGGGGGGGAGCAGGTAGGAGGAGCGTGGGTGGATTCTGCTGAGGGAAGATGTAGTGGGAGTGTCTTGGGAGGGTGGTTGGAGTTGTGATACCCCCGTTTTCTGGAGGCATCGGCCATCCCAGGTGAAGGAATGATAGGGTTATATCAGGGTTGAGGGAACCTGTACCCAAATGCATCCCTGGGAGGTGGCTTTGCTTTCCCAGCTAGATTCTGGCCGGCCAGTTCAGCAGTTGGTGCTGGAGCTTCAGAGATGAGCTGAAATGGCCAGATCCTGAGAGGCAACATGCAGAAGAGGCATTGCTCTGTTGACCAGGGGAAAGCAGAATGCCAATTTCTTGTTATGTAGCCTGGGCTTCGGTAGTCCTAATTCTTCAGACTCTTTACCCATCTCTGCAGCTAAACTGGCACTTCTATAGTCTATGCCTCTTGCAGCCACAATCTTAAACCATTTCATTGCTTATGTCCCGACTTCAGTCAATGGGTCTCCCAGCTCAGTCCCAGATGCCTTGCCAAGAAGTATCTGTTTGGAAGGTCCAATTTCACCTATTGGAAAAAAAGGCCTATCAATAAGGCCTAGATAAGCAAGTATTAACAATCTATTCTTTTTTATTTGCCAGTGCCTCACATAGAAAGCGCTTTCAGGCTGTTTTACTTGCTCTTTTTTATGCATTCTACAAATATTTGAATGATTTTCTGTTTCTTAGCCTTAAACATGCAGGAATTGAGATGCACTAATAACATTTCCGCCCCTGCTGTACTCTGTGAAGAAATTTCATTGACTGACCTTCAGATTTTCCAAAACAACATGCTGGAGCATTTCAAGACAACACCAGACTGTTTCTGACTGCAGCTTCTTCTCCCTTTTCCACAGCAAAGCAAACTGCAGTGTTGAGTATCTGACCTAACAGAGCCTGTCCACAAATGGTGCACTAACAATCTGTTCAGGGAAGGATTAGACCCAAGTACCTGTGGAAACAGTTTGCACTCTGTGAAGGGGTGTGCATCCAAACGCATCGGCCAGTGTTGCTTGTCTGTCTGTACTGTATTGATTTCTCTGATGCAATGCAATGCACCGTTGGGATGCCCGTCTGAATTTGAATACTGCTCTTCCAGTGCAATACACACTTGGATAAGCCTCTAAATGTGCATGGTGTTACAAGCAATGTTGTGCAGATATACACAGCATCTCCAGGGGTGGCCAAACTGCAGCTCCTGAGCCACATGCGGCTCTTTGACGGATAATGTGCGGCTCTCGGAAATATGTTGGCTGAGCTCCATTTTGCATCACAATTAATATAAAAGGTATAATAAGAAAATGTCAAGCTTTATAATTATTGACCAGGTATAAACTGAGAGTCCACTGGATTGTTTATTTATTTATTTATTTATCACATTTTTATACCACCCTTCCTCCAAGGACCTCAGAGTGGTGTACATATTTCCTCCCCTCCTTTTTGTCCTCACAACAACCCTGTGAGGTAGGTGGGGCTGAGAGATAGTGACTGGCCCAAGGTCACCCAGGAAGCTTCGTGGCTGAGCGGGGATTTGAACCTGGATCTTCCAGGTCTAAGTCCGACTCCCAAACCACTACACCATTAAACATAATTAAAACATAAGTTTAATGTTCACTGGTGAGTAAATATATTTAAGAATTTAAATGCTTCTGAAATATTGTGGCTCTCAAACACCTGAAATGTTTCATATGTGACTCCTACATTAAGCAAGTTTGGCCACTCCTGATCTATACTCAGGTTTGCATTCCAATGGTCTACTCTACCTCCATTGCATTGCATGCCTGGATCCAACTTGGAGGTGAGGGAGGGGGGCTTGGATTGGAGAACATGCACCTGAGGACATGCATCCTCTGATTCCCCCCCCCCGCACCCCAGAGGTCCTTTAAGTTGCACTCCCCCTCAAAGTTTAAAGTAGGGCTGTCCTGTGACCAGCACATGAACGAGCATCTCTGGCTAGATCTGCTGGCATGCTGATCTGCTTTCAATTTCCCTAGATTTCAGGATGACTTGGGACTAGATGACTTGAGGTCAGATGACTTGGGACTTGCCAAGTGGCAAGTACTCTGCCTGCTCAGTCAGTATTACCTTGTTTTCCATTTTGATGTTTAACTGAATAAGGGCGCAATCCAAACCTACTTAGGCCGCCGTTGTAACCAGCGGCCCAGCGAAAACGGGAGGCCCCAGAACCGATAGGGGATTCAAATCCCCTCCAAAAGGGGAATTCAAAGGGGATTTGAATCCCCTTTCCATTCTGGGGCCTCCCATTTTTGCTGGGCCGCTGGTTACAATGGCGGCTTAAGTAGGTTTGGATTGCGCCCTAAACCATCTGTTTTGGGATGGGACTGTGAGAAATACATCTTAATCACATATGCTTACCCAAAGATGAAGTTCAGACTCCAGAAGTGAAGCAGAATAGTTTTATTGTACATTTCTGCAGAAATGGGCATCTGATCAAAAGATCAGAGCAACAATAAACAAAAAGTATCCAGTTTTTATTCCCCTTGTTTGGAAATGGTTCTCCTCCCCTATTTCCGTTACTCCTCCTCTAAACCTTTGATTGGCTAGGTTCCCAAAACCTATCAAACATCTTGCATATCTCACGTGGTCCTTTATCTCTGCCCTGTATCTCCCCTCACTCATTATCCATATTTGGGCTTCTTCCTTGACTTGGGGTGCCCCTTTTCTGACCTCTGCTGATTACCAGTTTTCTCATCTGGTTCTTTCTGGTTTGCTAGTTTCTAGTCCTTTTCCGAACCCCCAACCGTCTGTGTCTATTCAGAGAGCTGGCTACCATTGGTAGGTACTTCCTCTTTACACGAGTTCATCTGTCTGTCCCAACTATTCTGGTCCCTGCTGTCTGGCTCCTTCAAGGGCCCCTCTACCACATCCTCTTCTCCAATATCAGAAAACCTGTGTCTCAGCTTTTTAACTTATGCACTCTTGACCTTGGGTCTTAGCTCTCCTGTTAGCTTCTGAGCATCAAACATTACTACAATTATTAACTCTACAAAACCAACATTTAATAATTATACTTTATAATTATTCCTCACAGGACTATGGGAGGTGAAAAATGGTTTGCATTGATCCCTCTCCCCTGATTCTCAACGCCTGCACCTTGATCTGCCCAAAGCTGCCAGGCTCACTCCCTAAGAGCTGTCGAAAACTCCCCAAGCTCTGCCAACCGATGCCAACCCTGGTCCTGCTGCCAATGAGGAATTGTTTAAAATCCAAGCTGTCCCCCCCCCACACACACTTCAGATCTTCACAAGAAACAGCAAGAGAGAAACAGCTAGAGGCCCCTACTTTGCGGCCTATCCAAAGGGTGAGATGTGCATTTTCTCTGGAGGGACATATGCTTTCTTCCAGTGGGAGACTAGACTGTGCCTCCACCCTTTGTGGGAAATGCTAATCCCTTCCTTTCGAATGAGACCCAGAACTGGCATGGAGAGAAGAGGCTCTTTCTCTCAGCTGTTTCTTCTGAATGGCAGGATAATAACAGAGAACCTCATTATCTTCCATCTTCAGTGCTATATATCAAGCACATACACAAGAACGCGGGCCTACCTTATGCTACACTGAACATGGTTTTTTTTTAAACTGTGCGAAAGATTTAAAAAGCAGCTTGTGTGGACTGCACTGCCGGGGAGGCTGTAGACTGGGGAAAAGAGGCAGAGCGCTTGCTACAGACATCTTCTCAGAGGCCTCCCTGGAACAGAGCCAGCCTTCTGCAGGAAATGACAGGCCCAAACAAGATGTGTTTTCGCTCGTTCTGAAAGATATTCAAACAGTTCAATGGCAGGGAAATGTTGCTGTGGTATTTTAAAAATACTCTTGACATTTTGAAGTGCTCAGTCCCCGTCCCCCCCCCCCTGAAATTGCATGTTTTGTTTGCGCTATCCTGTTGAGGAGAAAGAGTGGAGGTGTGAAATATTCTGGTGATGCTACATTCCAATGGCAGAAAATCCCCATTTTTCTCAGTGGGGGAGAGACTGGAGTACATCTTCCTACTCTATGGCATGTCACTTGTATATTATGAATTAATACAAACATTCAGAAGATGTGGCTCTTCAGTCAGTTTAGTTTCTGAATGAGGCCTGGTGGTTTACAGAGGTGTGTGCTGTCCTGGGGTGGTAGAAAGGATGGTATCATTTCTGATTGTGAGTGGGAGATCACTTTTTTTTTAATGCTCCCTTATGCAATCATAAGGGTGGGCTGGGATCAGATCTGGCCCGTCCATGAGGCCAACTGAGCTGACTGCCTCAGGAGCATCCACTTCCATCTGCCCACTCACCTCCACTGTTCTGTGTTCTTCCTCCTCCCAGTTCTTGGACTGGAAATGGAAGAGGGAGACAGGGCAGAAGATGAATCTTGCTGGCACAGCAAGACGAATCCAGACAGCAAGAACAGGAAAGGCCAGTGCATCACCAAGTGAGGAGAGCATTTGGCATGCAACGTGCTGCCTCAGGTGCGAGGAGGTCTTAGGCCAAACCTGGCTGGAACAGGACCTTTCTCCTCAAGGTGCAGGTGGTTTGTTTGTTTTTACATGCAGGCAGTTTTATACTCAGGAGAGCATAAGAAGAATGACCTCCTCACCTGAAGTCCCTTCTACTACAGCAGGCTTCTAGCATCGCATTCTGCTGCATGACAGGCTAGTCTACACATGCAGGACAATGAGGTGGTAGAATCCTGATACGAAGGGATGAACTTTGCCGCTCCAGACTGCAGGTGGGCAAATGCCAAGCACATTTTGAAAATACTCGCCTATGTTAAAAACTCCCTGCAAACAGAAAATAGCACAACTGACAAAGGGCTGGATAGAACCTTTCTCTCTGGTGTGCTAGTTTTCCATTTGCAGGAGATTGCTATGTGGAGGAGCCTCCGTGCTGGCACCACTTACTCGCTGGGTGCCACGAAAGTGCTTTACAGCACTTTCGCAACACCCAACGCCGGCGGAGCAGGAGCTCCGCCATCATTACTCTGCGCAGGATTGCGCTATTAGTCATATTTTGCCATTGGGGGATATGTTGGGGATACCTTCTTGAAGTTTCGTCAGTGTGCACACTCAATTACTAGAATTGGTTACTGGGGTTACCCCTGTCTCTACAAGTCGCATTGTGACATGCATTTAGTGTATGCACATGAACACTAAAATGCACATGAGCAGCACTAACATGACAAACCCTAGGCATGTTTATTCAGAATGAGACCTTCTCTGTTCAGTGGGGCTTGCTCCCAGGAAAGCGTAGGATTGTAGCCTGCCATTTCACATTTTATACCTGTGGAGCTTCATTTTGAACTGTTCAGTATAATCAAATATTATACGATAATTACATTTTTCTATTAGGCTTTGCTCAACAGAATACAACATGCTCTAGTTGCTTTTAAATCATACAACCAGACCCAGTCTGTGGCCAAGTTATTTCTCTCTTGGTAAAGCACAAAATACTAGTACAGTATTTCCCCTCTAACCCACCTTCCAAGTAACCCTCTTTCAAGATGAAGATGGCCAACTTTTTTTGCTGTCCCTGATGCCTGTGCTTTGAATAGCAACTTGATCTACTGGCACTAACAAGTGATAGTGCTTTTTTCCATGCCATGAAAAGCTTCACCTGGTTTGCAGAGAAAGGTGATATTAAATACACAGGAGTAGGCCAGGGCTAGGCCTTTTTTTCTGGTCAGGTGACAACCCTAATCGAGAGAGGAAATGTTGTGTCAATTTCAGTGAATTACATGGTTGCAGGTTTTTTTTAGGAAATGTTTAAACATGGTCAGTTCACTACTCTTGTCAGTTCACTATCACAAGTTTCAGAAGTCAGTGTAGGGTTGGGCAAATTGGGCAAGTGTAGGGCAAATTATGAAGATTAAATACAACATATTGATCTTTGGTGCAAGGACAAGTGTGTTAGAACGAAACACATGCAAGTGTCACTGTTTTCACTTGTGAAGTGTCAGAGGGGGCATCCACTAATCTCAACAAACCTGCTGAATGATATTTGGGGCATGAACAAAACTCACTTACCCCTTTCCTTATCAGTGGGGTCAGTCAAAAATTGAAGTATTGTACACCTTAGTTATTCTGCAAGCTCCCTCTTAACCCCTGTGAAAACGTGCTCATAAATCTTCTCATTCTGCTTGTGTCTGCTGCAAGTACTCCTATAAATCTTTCTTTTCATTTCCTCGTTACCTCATGAAGGCTTCTATAAATCTCACAATGTCTCTGCTTCCCCATGTGAGATGGCTTCTCTCCATAGCTTAAGCTGCAGGGCCCTTTCATATCTGGTACTGTGCCGCAGGGCGTCCATTTACCTAGCAGAATGTTGTCAAACATCCGCAAGAATGGCTGTTTGGGATTTGTAAAAAGGTAAAGGTATCCCCTGACAATTAAGTCCAGTCGTGTCCGACTCTAGGGTGTGGTGCTCATCCCCATTTCAAAGCCAAAGAGCCAGCGTTGTCCGAAGACGCCTCCGTGGTCATGTGGCCGGCATGACTCTCCTTGCCGCAGCGCGTAGCATGCGGCTGGAACACGGAGTGCTGTTTACCTTCCCGCAAGCGGTACCTATTTATCTACTCGCATTGACATGCTTTGGAACTACTAGGTTGGCAGGAGCTGGCCAAGCAACGAGCGCTCACCCCGTCACGGGAATCGAACCGCCGACCTTTCGATCGACAGCTTATGGTTCAGCGGTTTAACCTGCTGCGCCACCCGCTGGCCTTTGGGATTTGTACTGTGGCATAAATCTCCAGCCTTAGCGTTAGATCAGGCTTTGCCTCCACTGAGCAACATCAGAATGAGCTTGGCCTTGTCCAATAAGTACAACTTCCACTGACGAGTAAGATAAGCTGCCACCTGAAACTTTTAATGAGCGGCCGCTGACTATGTTGTATGTTATCGGACTGATCATGGAGTTCCAGGGCCATGCTTGTGAGGTAAACATGAGACTGAAACACTGGTGACACAGAGAAGCAACTGAAGGTGTCCTCATGCTCCACGGGTAAGATATTTGCTGGGAAGCTTATGAACAACCCAAAGGGCGCAAACACACACACACACACACACACACACACACACACACACACACACACACAAACAAGTCTGGCTTCATAACTTGGCATTCTCTACTAAGTACCGTATTGTCCCGAGTATAAGACGCACTTGATTATAAGACGCACCCTTAAAGTTTGGCATTATTAAAAAAAATTAATTAAATCACTGGCATTAAATTGCAACAGCCTGATTATAAGACGCACCCCTAGTTTAAAAACTTAAATTAGGAGAAAAAAGTGAGTCTTATACTCAGACCAATACGGTATTAACAATCAGCATATGTAAAACTAAGAGCCCAATCCTAACCAGCAGATATGCCGGTGGAAGGCGCATTCCGCCAGTGGAAGTGCTGCTGTGACTGCGTGCGCAACAAGATTGCCAGTGCAGAAGGCTGGCAGCCATGTGGGCTGATGGAGAGGGCCCCCCCACCGCCAGCGCTGGTAATTTGGCAATGGGAGGGGGCAGTGGGAGGAACAGGGCAGAAAGGGTGAGGATCGGGGGAATGACTGGGCAGGGAGGGGGCAGACGGGAGGTGGAACAGGGGTGGGAGGGGTGGATCCTGGCAGCACCAGCGTGCGCCAGGATCTTCTCTCTGATCCTTCCCCCGCTCCTTCCTTACTCTTGTCAGTTCTGTGCCAGCAAAATGGCTGGCACAGATCAGAGGAGATCCATTGGGGAAACGAAGGCCTACCCTGAGGAGGCCTCCCGGGCTGCCTCCCCCCGCAGGATGCAGTATGTGCTGCTTTGGCGCAGCTGCATCAGTGGGGCGTTTACAGCCCAAGCCTAACAAAATCCCCCTGCCGATGCAGCTGTGCCACCAGACCATACCCTGCAACCTTGTGGGGCTAGGCATGGGGGTCCCTTCCAGGTAAGGGAACATTTGTTCCCTTACCCAGGGGTAAGCCTCCATGCATTTAGCTCACTGAGTCACCTCGGGTCTGCGCCAGCTACTTTACTGGTGTGGTTCTGAGGTTAGTAAGGGAGATGGAATGGGGGGGGGGGGAAATAGGACAAGAATATCAGCACAAGTCACTGCAGCCAATATCCGCCCTGTTCTGCCCACTGTCCCGCCCCCAGTGCTGGCTTACTGGCTCCAGCGGGGGCAGTGGGCTCGGCAAGACAGTGGCACTCACAAAATGGCCACCAGCGGCATACTACACACACCATCAGCAGCCATTTTATGACAGTGGAACAGCTGTCATAAACCCCTCCACGTGCTTAGGATTGAGCTGTTATACACATTATAGAACAGCAGATTCAACATAACCGGCTACTAAGTGAAACCTAACTGCAGAGTCACAGGCAGCCCAATCCTAATGTAAGGATCCGCCTGGAGGCCCAGGCCATCCACCGGATCCTGAGCTCCACCACGGGCAGGCACCCCGTGGCAAAAAGTCTGCTCGGGGAAGGGGACGCTCATCCCCTTTCCCGGGTGTAACTGCGGCTGGGGCCGATCGGCCTCCTAGGAATTCTGCCAGCTATTTTGCTGGTGGAAGTTGGAGGAGGCCATGTAACGGCTCAGCCGATCGGCGGGGGATCAGGATATGGCTGAGGCCGATCCCTGTCCCCTCCCCAATCGGCTGGGCCTATCGGCCCCCGCCATTTACTGCCGAACCGCCCCCCCCAGCTGCTGTATCCTGACCTGGGTCGGGCGGCAGTCCGACGAGGGCTCCAGCGGCGGAGCAGGGGAGGCTGGCCTTGCACTAGCCTTCCCTGCTCTCGAGTCGTTGTGAAAGTGCTTTACGGCACTTTTGCGATGGCTCAGGGCGGCGGAATGCTCGTTCCGCCGCCCTAATTTACGATGAGATTGGGCTGTTAGGCGCATTCAACATACATAACACCATGGCTCATGGGGAGTCTTACATGGGCAGCAGTGGTGGTAGTGAGTTTATTCCTCTTAGCAGCCAGCTACTATTTTTTCCCCTATAGTGCTTCGAAAAAATGGTATGGTGGCCATCAGCAAAATTGTGGCCCAAGTCTCCCAGTGGGGGTAGAACACCCTGGTCAATCAATACCCTGCTGGCTGAAGAGCTGGTAGCTGCCCAACAAGTGCCTCTCAGTACATGGCACTTGTTGGGCAGCTACCAGCTCTTCAGCAGTCTGAGATCATACCAGGCCCGGGGGGGGGGGGGAGAGCAGGAAGTTGCAGAAGGAAGCTGACTTGCAGATGAGACATTACTCCCCTCCAGACCTTTCTCAGACGCAAATTGCTCCGAAGGACATTTTGCAAGTGGGAAAGGGACATTGGGCTCCAATAAACGCAGCTGACATGTAATATGAAGTTTGCCCCTTAGGAGTATACCTAAAAATTTAATGTGTGAAGTAGCCTTTCCTGGCCAATCCATTTCTCACAGCATATGCTAACTCACAGTGTTGTGAGAACACACCCATTCACATTACACTTCACTCCTGGAGATAAAAGTGGACATTATGTTAAATACGAATCAAAATTGAATCCTGAAGATGTGCAGTTCTTGAGATTATTAACCAAGGAGCAGAGCTATTTTCTTCCGTTGTTATAAACTGGAGTCTGGCATGCTAATAGTAGCATAATATGCAATTCAAGTATAATATAGTAATAATGTGCACATTAGCACTCGCGCCTGAATTCCATGCCCTAAATCAAAATCACAGGCTGCTCCTATTACTGCTAAGAACTGTAATTTTCACTCTTGGGAATGGATTCAGCCGTCAGATTTCCAATATGGCATTTGCCAAGATCCATCCAGTAATCAAATGGTCCCTCAAGAACAATTTCAGCAACATAGCATCCTTAATTGCAGGCCTACACTGGGGCACTGCATGCTTCACACCTGCATCATACCAGGCCAATACTGGAGAGGATAAGGAAAGAGACCAAGAGCAGGAAGACTGGGAAGATTGGTAATGGTTTTACTCTTTTCCTGTGATCTCATTCTTCATTTCAAATAGGCGATTAGAACAGTGGTTCTCAAACGTTTTGGTCTCCAGAGCCCTTTACACTCCTAAAAGGAGTCTTGGGGAGCCCTGCCAGTGCATGTGTGCAGTTCTGGGGAGCCCCAGAGTGCCAGTGTATGTGCGGAGTGGCACAGCGCCAAGCCCAACACCGAATACCAGGGAGGAGCTGGAACAGGAGGGGAAGGAGGAAGGAGAGCCACAAACAGAGGAGGTCAGAGGGTCTGGTAAGCAACCTGGGCAGGGGGCAGATGGCCGTCACTTATGGTGTGCCCTTGAAGGGGCCTCAGGGAGCCTCCAGGCTCATAGGAGCACACTTTGAGAAACACTGCATTAGAAGACCACTAAATATGGGATAAGCAGCAATATGACTGCAATAATCTCGTCTCATGGTCTGGCCCCAAAGAAGCCATCATGGAATGATAATTTAGACTCTACATTAAAATATAGCAGAACTGTACAACTACTGTACTGACCTTCCAAGCCAAAAGCAGCCTCAGTCTCAGCCAAGTATGTTGGCCTCACTTAACCTCCTGCCTCCTATCTGGAACTGACTATCTGGAAGGCAACTGAACTGCCACACGTGTGCTTGGCTTGGTGAGTCACAAGTTGAGCAGGCCTTTTGAAAGGTCCGGTTATACATGCCTTTAATTGTGCAACTTGCCTTGATCGGGCCTTAGGTTTAATTACAAATACTGGTACGTCACAGGTAAGTGGCCAATGTCAGAGCTCACCACCTCTTGGAACCCCTTCCCACTGTGATCTCATTATTTGCGTAAACCGGGTTGAAGTGTGCACAACAGTGTAGACTTCACTACTGCTCTAAGCAGCCTAATGCATTCTTTTTACCAAGTTATTTGATCCCAAACAAGAATTCTGTGGAGCCCAAATGGACCCAGATCTGGAGAAATGATCTCTATGTTTTGTATTTTCATGAAGTTATCATAGTTGTGGCCTGCTCTTCCTTCAAGGAGCATAAAGCAACATACATGGGATTTGAGAGCCGGTGTAGTGGTTTGTATTTTAGACTCTCTCTCTCTCTCTCTCTCTCTCTCTCTCTCTCTCTCTCTCTCTCTCTCTCTCTCTCTCACACACACACACACACACACACACACACACACACACACACACCCCTGTTCAATTGACTTTGTTCATTCGCCCAGTGAACTTAATAGCTGACTACAGATTTGAACCTTTTCACTGTCAAGTCTGAGATTTTGTCCATCGACTAAATCACATTGGCTTGTTGGTTTCCCACTCCCCACCCCTCATTTGACTCCCAACAGTGGCATAATTAAAAACATATCATTTTATTTGTCACGTTCTGTGGAACCAGTAGGGCTACCGACTGATTTAATGTCCTTGCTGCACTCCAAATATCTCAGGGTGCTTCCATCCTATGGTCTCGCTCAAGAGTGATAGTAGCTGTCAAACAGAAGCACCCCACAGGAAGGAAGTACCTCATTAAAGAAGTATTTCTTGTTACTGGAGTTTAGCATGACCATCACTGTTTTGGCTTGACAGTACAGCTCTGCTCCCCAGGCTGATCCTGCTGGTCAGTGATTGGAAAATGGATCATCCCTTCAAATCTGGTCTGCAGGTGACCTGACCTCTGATGCAGGTCTCAGTGACACTGTAGACTTGCATTGTTCTATCAAGCATTCCCTCTAAAGCAGTGGTTCCCAAACTGGGAGGCGGTGGCTCCCAGGGGAGCCGCAGAATCCAGCCAGGGGAGCCGCAGAGTGCCACGGAACCCTCTCGGAAAACAGTGCAATGCCAGTTGGCAGGCATCAACATAATGTAATGGGGAACCGCAGCCAAAGGTCGCCAATGGTCAAGGGAGCCACAAGTCGAAAAAGTTTGGGAAACACTGCAAGGGAATACTAGGAATCGCAGTTCAGTGACAGGGACTCGGGGTTCAGTTATATGTGCCTTTCATTGTTCAACCTGCCTTGATCAGGCCTTAGACTACAAAGAGCAAGGGGAAGCCGTGATAAGGGGTGAAACCACAACAGTGGGGTAGGGGTGCTGTAGTAGTTTGCCCCTGCCACAGTTTTGATCCCAATCATCCCCCAACCCCATGTGACATTATTAGGTTAAGAAAAAATTCCACTGATTTCAATAGACTTTTTAAATTTAAAAATGGTGAGTGGGATGTGTGTGATCAGGATTACTGAAGCTCCCTTACTCCCCTATGTTTTCACCCTATTTTGCATTTCACACACACACACACACACACACACACACACACACACACACACACACACACACACACACTTGCTTTAAACCTATTTGGAGAAAGTTGTGTGATTAACAGCGCAATCCTGTGTAACCTTGGACCGGAGTAACAGTAGATGCACCGGTGTAAGTGCATTTATGCCAGTGTAATTGCACATACACCAATGCATCTGCTGTTACACCGGTGCATCTACTGTTACACCGGTGCAAGGTTACACAGGATTGCGCTGTACGACAGTGCACATGTAACTTTAGCACCTGCACCAAACTAAAAATCCCACAATTCCTTGGGGCAAGCCATGACAAGTTATGCTGATATTAAAATCTCAAAGAACCAGACACCCACAAGCCCATTTGTCTCAAAGCATCCTCCCTACAGGTACAGTATACAGTACTGGTGTCACAATATGAGCAAATTCTGTACTTGAGGACTGCATAGCTTGAGCTCCATCAAGACAAAAATAACTCATCATCAGTCATGTATTGTGACTTTCGCAGTGCTTCACAAATCTCTTGCCAGGCAGCAAAAACAGGAGACTGATCAAGCCCCGGGCCTAGAGAGTCACTCACCTGGCACAGTTGACAGACTTGATTCGTCAGTGGAACCCAAGTGGACAGGTTTAATTGGTTCATCTGGGTCCATCTGGTCCAGCATGTATGTTGCTTCCCACCATGACCAACACCAACCAGATGCTTTGGAGAAGTCTACAAGCAGACTCGGAGGCACCAGCCTTCCCCTGTTCTTGCTCCAGCAGCTGCTATTCAGTGGCATGAAGGAGCATCCAGATTTATTTTGTATATCACAAAAATGTTCTCAGAGCAGTTACATAACAAAAGGAATAAGATGACAGCTCCATGTCCCGAAGAGTCTCACAATCTGAAAAGAAGTGGAAGGCAGGCACCAGCAAACAGCCACTGGAAGCGATGCTATGCTGGGGCTGAATAGGGACAGTCTTGTTGCCCTCCCAGTTGCTAACAGCGCAATCCTGTGTAACCTTGCACCAGTGTAACAGTAGATCGGAACAGTAGTCACGGTTCGGGTCCAGGATATCTGCGGGACAGCCTTCTCCCATACATTCCGGCCCGCTCTCTTAGATCATCTGATGGGGCTCTCCTGCGAGTGCCACCTCTATCGCAAGTTAGGGGAGTGGCAACACATGGGCGAGCCTTCTCTGCTGTGGCGCCACAAATGTGGAACTCCCTGCCAGGGGATCTGAGAACTACCCCCTCCCTCATGACTTTTCGGCGAGGACTCAAAACGTTTCAGTTTCGTCTTGCGTTTGGGTGATGGGTGGTTGTCTGCCTCTAGTGCCTCCGTTCCAGTGCCTTGCTGTTCTTCTGCTCCACATTGTTACCCCCAGTAGATTTTATTGTTTTTTAATTTGTTATGTATTGTTTTTAAATTATGTATTTTAACTGTTGTAAGCCGCCTTGGGCATTTGCCTCGGCATAGGAAAAGGCGGGGTATAAATTTTTAAATAAATAAAAAATTAGATAGATGCACCGGTGTTAAGTGCACTTATGCCGGTGTAATTGCACTTACACCGGTGCAACTGCTATTACACCGGTGCATCTGCTGTTACACCGGTGCAAGGTTACACAGGATTGTGCTGTAAATGTGAGAGAGCCACTGCTTTTAAAAGGTTAGCAGGGAACATGGTGGTTCAGTTTAGCTAACAGCCATTGCTAGATCTACACACACACACACACACACACACACACACGCACGCACGCACGCACGCACACACACACACGAATTTAATCCCGTTTAAAAGCCATCTAAACCATTCCGTTTGGTGGGTCAAGTTGCTCCGGCCTGCGGTATTTATTCTTTCTGTGTGCTGTAACTGGTGGTTGTTTTTCTCACGGGTTTCCATGGGCTGCTTCTGTCATGCATTACCATTTCTGCTTCCTGTGTATGATTCCCCTTCGGTTTGATCTAGCAGTACTGCAAACATGATCTTGTTTCTCCTGAGAGCCAATAACTTCATTTGGAAAACTCAGTACAGTAAAAACCAGCCAGAAAGAAGGGAAACTTGTGGGAAATAACCAAGTAGTTTGACAGCGCAATCCTGTGTAACTTTGTACTGATGTAACAGTAGATGCACCAGTGTAAGTGCACTTACACCAGCATGAGTACACTTACACCGGTGCATCTACTGTTACACCGGTGCAAGGTTACACAGGATTGCGCTGTAAGAGTTGTAGGAAGGAAGATCATTCCTAACACTTCTCATTTCCAAAGAGACACTGTTGGTGTGTATGGTTGTTATGGAGATATTATGTTTACTTTGCTGTTATTGTAGAAAGAGCATAAAAGGGAACAGTGTTTATCTATAAATCAAGAATTAGACACTGGGTGAAATGTTGCAGATTGATGGGAATCAAAGACAAACAGCATATTTACTGTTAGGATGCATCTGTTAACTGAGGGCAGTTGTAATTTAATAGTCGGAGGAGTTTACACAACTTCAGGCCAATATTTCTATTTAAAAGATCTGGTCCATAGCACAAAGCAATCTTCTAGGCTGGATCACAAAAACATTTCATTGGTAAATAACATTATAGGTGTGAATCTTTTAATACACATTCAGACTCACAGTTGTCCTCTTTTGAAAACTCCCTGATCCATAAACTTTACCAGTGGGTGGTTCGACTGGAAGGAGTTATGGATCTTCTGCTTAGTCCGCCTGGTTTTGCATCATATACATTCCTGCAAAATCCTAGGAACGGGGTACTACAGCCTTGAGCTATAGTAACTCCCCTGTTAATTACAATTACACAAGCACAATTCTTCCCTGAAGAAATGGAACTGGGCAAAGCCATTCCCTCATTTGCACCTTTTTTGCACCTCCTCCTCTTCTACCAAGGAAGATTCAGATTCAGATGCTGAAAGTTTGTTTAGTTCAGGGGCTCTCAACCCCCCAACCCGATGTACCACTTACTGCGGTGCAGTCGTCCCTGCATACCACCAGAAGTAACTGGCGATGACATCATTGCCAGTTTCTTCCAAGTTAGAGACTGCGACAGGTTGGAGAGCGCGACTAGCCTTCTTCTCCGATGAATTTAACCTTTCTGTCTGGAGTAAATATGAAGAAATTTTTCGTCGCTATCATAGGGGTGTGCATTCGTTTCATGACGAATGAAAAATGGAAACTAGCGGGCCCATTCATGGCTGGAAATCAAAGAAATGCCAGGGAGCTCCAAATGATTTCTGAAGCTGCCATAGATATGGATTTGTTTCATTCTGAATTCATTTGGAACTCGTCAGCACTCCGGTGGTCTTTGCTCCTCAGCAGGCATTTCTGGGCAGGTGAGACGGCTCCCTGGGGACCAATGGCAGCTAGGAAGATGGCGCATGTTTGAAATGGTTATGCCAGCTGAACAGAAAACACCAGGCAGCAGCACAGCAGTTGGGTCACTGAAAGCAATGAAAGAAATCTAATGGGTGTCACAAAAACAAATGAAATAATAAAACAAATGTGATTGTAAGGGATGGAGAATTGAATGCCGTTTTAAATGGGTGGAATAACTAAATGAAAGCAATTATGTGAAAGCAATTTCAAGGATGTTTATTATTCACACAACCCTTAACGGCCTGGGATCAGGATATCTCTCCATACGATTCTGACTGCCCACTCCATTTGACATCTGGGACTCTGGTTCCGTGCCCCCCATTTCTGATTAGGGGGGGACTCGCAACAGGACCTTCTTGAATGTGGCCCCAGGCTCTAGAACTCCCTCCCCTTGGAAGCCTACCTGATCCCCTCACTGGTGTTTTTTTTAATATTTAGTAAAAACATGACAGGCATTCGGTTAGTTTCACCCTCTTGTAGTTTGTTTTTTCTCCTGCTCCTATTAGTGATCTCTTATTAGTCCAGTTGGTCAGGATTTGTTTTTATTTGTTTACCTTTATGTTTAATTATTTTTCTTAAAATGTTATAAGGCAGCCATTCTTGAGAGGCTCTTTGAAGGCAGAAAGCCAGGGTATAAATATTTGAATAAATAAAAATAAAAAGACAAAGAAAAATATTTAAGACGAAACACCAAAAGATTGTGCATGCTACTCCAGATGCACCATCAAATCCTTCTGGCCTCCTTTTCTCTCCCTCCATATTTTTCATTTTCCGTCTTTGCCTCCTCCCTTTCCCCTCTGTTTTTTACCTACCAACCTACCCACTCCTACTTTTGGTACCTTTCTTTTTTCCCCCTAGAGATTTTTTTTTCCTTCCCCAGTTGTAATGTTACACATTTATTTGTGCAATCATTTTTTTTTATAAAACAAAAAAATTAATTACCAAAAAATTGAAAAGTGGTCTTGGGAGCATGGGAGCTTAGGGGGGGGGGGGACACTTAACCCTTTCTCAACCTGCAATTTCTCTACTCCAGATCTGTTCCCAATTGACTTGCTTCCAAAAGCATATTTGCAAGCTATTACAATGAACAAGATTGTCATGCCCATTTCCTAGATACAATGGCTCACTCTGAGCCTCCAAATCTCTCATTATTTCTCCGACGTCTGGAGGCTATGTGTGTGCCAATGAAGGTTAATCTACTGTGCTGCTGTTGTTCTAACACCCGGTCTGCTTTTCTTCTGCTTATAAATTGCTCGTGTTGTTACAGCATGTTTGCTGTTTCTAAAATTAGTCAATGAATCGTGTCTAATTCTGTGGTGGTCAGACTGATTTTATTTTGAAACCCGTGGGGCCAATGCAACAATGCCAGAAAACCATGTGGTACTACTGTTAGGAGGCTGGTAGAAAGGCAGCATATTTTTAAAGTCACTTCCCTGCAGTGGAAACATAGCATGCTAGGCAGCAAGAAGGCTAGGCTTGACTAGGTCTCTTTAGTGTGCTCACCTTCCCCTTGCAAGGAGGCTTTGACATGAGGTCAGCATGTGATTCTGCTATCTCAGTCTCAAGTCTTTCCAGAAAAGAGTTTTTCCTCTAACCCAACCATCTTAAAGACCCAGGGAATTGAATGGGTGTGTGTTGGCCTCTGTAGTGTGCAACTTGACTGAGGGTCCGATCTTACCTAACTGGCATGCTGGCATAGCATACGCTATGCTAGTGCATCAAGCCTCCACACATCACAAAGGTGCCATAAAGCACTTTGCAATGGTGCGGCGGAGGCTAGGCAGGCACGCTAGTGTGACGGTCTAGGCCTTTGCACGTGTGCTGGCCCAGCGAAGGAGATCCATGGGAGCAGGTGAGTCCCCCACCGGGTCACACAGGGGTGGGGGAGGACAGGGATGGGGTGGAATGGGGCGGGGGAGGGTAGAGAGGGTGAGGGGTGGGTGGATCGGGCCCAGGAGGGTTGTATCGGCAGCACTGGCAGGTGCTGCATTCTATCCCCCCTCCCAGGTCTGATCCGCCGAACCGGGTTCTTGCGGACCTGCGCCACTCATATGGGTTGCACAGGTCCGTGTAGACCCATTGCGCAGGCTGGGGCTTTCCCTGGGGCAAGGGGACAAATGTCCCCTTACCCCAAGGAGACCTCCCACCTGCTCAATTCCCCTGCAGGATGCAGCACAGCCTGAGCTGGGCCCACTGCATTGGCGCAGGGGAATTTGCGCTGGATTGGGCTGTCACTTGCTTGAATCCTCTGGACTCTGGAGTCCTGTGCAGTGTAGGCCCCTGTTTCCAGCTTGTGCAGCAGTATAGTTGGAGTTGGTTACTTTGATCCATGGTTTGATGAGGGTACTGAGAAATTTGGAGAGCCTTGTCCTCATTCACAGAACGAGAGTTACCAGAGGGAATGGCTATTGATCCAGTTTGCAAATGTTCAGGCAATATGCTCTTAGGTCATCCTGATATTGTAAAATAGCAGATATGGGGTTAGGTGAGGATCCAGCAGTGCCATTTTGCATGTGGAACACATCTTCCACACACGGAAGGGCTGTTGTCCACCTTGTGCTGGAGTCCTGTGCAAGACAAGTTCAACTAAACCTAAAGACGGTCTTCTATCTGAGCCACTGAAACATGAGAATGGCCCTAGAACCTTCCTGGCATAGAACAAACTCTTGTGTAAGTATTTGCAGTTCTTTTCCTTCTGCTCACAGCTCTTTGGACCCAACCCAAGAGCAGGTTTGGAGGGTTGACTTCTTTCTCACCTTTCTTTCATTTTGAAACTCAAGGCAGCAGCCATCGGAGTCTCAGTTCTCCATCTAGGCACTGACCAGACCCATTTCAAAGCCAGGATGTTGTAGTGGTTTGGGAGTCGGACTTAGACCTGGAAGATCCAGGTTCAAATCCCCGCTCAGCCACGAAGCTTCCTGGGTGACCTTGGGCCAGTCACTATCTCTCAGCCCCACCTACCTCACAGGGTTGTTGTGAGGACAAAAAGGAGGGGAGGAAATATGTACACCACTCTGAGCTCCTTGGAGGAAGGGCGGTATAAAAATGTGAAAATAAATACAAAAAATAAATTTTGATTCCGCAGGATCGCTGCATCAGGTGCTCTTTTTTGCCATAAGAAGAACTTCGAATTATTGTCCTCGATAAAAATTTGATTCTAAAAACTGGGCCACTTGAGAAATTCTGTGTTGAGGTTCACAGAGAAAGAAATTCTCTTCACTTTTGTGAAGTGAAAAGGTGTATTTCAAAACTGTTTACTTCAAACAGTACAGCGATGAACTATTGTATGCTGATTACTACGGATGCCTCTAAACCAGGGAAAAACAGATTAAAGGTAAAGGTGACGCCTGACAATTAAGTCCAGTCGTGTCCGACTCTAGGGTGTGGTGCTCATCCCCATTTCAAAGCCCAAGAGCCAGCGTTGTCCGAAGACGCCTCCGTGGTCATGTGGCCGGCATGACTCTCCTTGCCGCAGCACGTAGCATGCGGCTGGAACATGGAGCGCTGTTTACCTTCCCGCAAGCGGTACCTATTTATCTACTCACATTAACATGCTTTGGAACTGCTAGGTTGGCAGGAGCTGGCCAAGCAACGAGCGCTCACGCTGTCGCGGGAATCGAACTGTCGACCTTTCGATCGACAGCTCATGGTTCAGCGGTTTAACCCACTGCGCCACCCGCTGGGCCCAATATGCAGTGCCTGTATTCTCAGGCATAACTCCGATTGTGTTCAATGGAATTTAGTCCCAGATGCAGAAGATTGCAGCCTTATTCTATCTATAATAATTATTTTACTGGCAATGGAGTCCAGTTGCTATTTCTCAGTAACATACAAAACTGGGCCCACCATGTAGGGTGGGTCACTGCTGACAAGGAAAGAAATAATTTTATTAATTCCTCCAATTCCTCCCCATTTGAACCCCACAGCAACTCTGTGAAATGGATTAAGCTGACTGAGAGCTAGTGACTGCCCAAGGTTCACCCAGTGAACTTCATGGCTACATGGGGATTTGAACCCAACTTTGCCCCAACACTAGGCCAACATGCTAAGCAAAACTGCATTGTTATCACACCCCTCCTAGGTGATTCTTGTTTGCTTATGCCAGCTATAGGACCATCCTAGGATCGAACCACAGAGAAATGGCTCCCAGATGCCGCTATGGTAGCATTTGAATTGGGCCCCTGAAAACACATACAGTAGTAGCCATTTGGCACTTATCATGTGGTATCTGTAATCACACTGAAATGCAGTAATTTGTAGTATCTAACTACAAGGTAAACTCACATTACCACTTTTATAAGCATCTGGGATGGGGAGTAACACATATTGTTATGCGGTCAGAGGCTACATACCATTGCCTCTCCTTGTAGTTACAACTGCCATGAAGGAAGTTTTAAGCTGCTACTGTGTAGTTTGCGGTTATCTGTTTCCATTCCTTGTATGCCAGTTTTGGGTTGAAGGCTGCTTTTGAAGACTCATCCTGCGATTTACTGTTGAATGATCTGAAAGCATAATTGGCAATGTCCTATTTTTTGAAATGTCCTTGAGTTGTTTAGACACCACAGAAAAGAACTTGATTGGTGTGGAGGTCAAACAAGGGTGTAATTTTTCCCTCTGCGAGAGCTCTAAATCTCTACAGCTGTCTAACTCCCTGGTAGTGTATTATCATACTTTAGCCTCCTGAATATGGGGGTTTGCTGTACGTTTTGATTCATCCAGCGCCAGTATGTTATTAAAGACTTCCCGCTCCTCCCTGCAACAGCCTCACACTAGCAAACAAGCCCTTGAATTAAGCCCTTGGATTGTCACTAAGTACGTGCAAGCCTGCCACAGACACACATTTCAATTGTAAGGGATGCTGAGGAACTCAATTGTCTTTCCATGGAGCAATAAATGGTGGTTTCACGTTTTGGGGTAAGGGAAGGTTCTTGGATGTAATGGACATCCCTTCAATTGGGGATGAAATTCTATAGATAGAGGTGTTTGAAAATGGTAAATACAAAATAAAAACACATAACACCGCTTTCTGCTAAAAAAAACACTCTGTGAAATAATAATAAATAAAATTAATAAAACCATGTAATATTGTGTCATTCTTCATCTGCTGACTATACAACCTATACCACCTATCTAGTACAACTTTAAATCATTTACAGTTGATAAAAAATGGGAAAATTTGGAATAAAAACACATAACACCGTTTTCTGCTATTTTATTTTGGTGAAACACCCAAAACTGCTAAAAAATAAAGCCATTTTCAAACATCTATAGAGTTTGTGATCATGTAGAACCAATGCTCCAAAATCTGAGGTTCTACCAGCTACCTCAAAAGTGGCACAGCATACACAGCCTTGGCTCAGTGAGTTCCCTTTCTTGAGCCAAATGGCTTGGATCGGCCCAGGGCCAGCCCCCTGATGACGTGGACTGAAGCAGCGGGTTCAAGGGAGACATGAAATGGCAAGGAGTACCCGATCCTGCTGCCCCGCAATGCCGGAGGGGGCAGGGGGCCCCTGGGCAAGGGTGGGGGTGCACAAGCTTTCGGCGGCGCAGGGGCGGAGCAGGGACAGCAAAAGCAGCCATTTGGGTCGTGGTGCCAGAAACAGGAATTGCCTGCCCACGCCGCTAGTGCGCTTTTTTGCAGGGATGTTTTTCTGGGATTTTTTCGGTGCAAGGGCGGGGCTTGTGACATCACGTATGAGTGTGCGGGGCTTGTGGCATCATCGGTATCTGCGGGGTGTAGCTATGCCTCTGCCTTGCAGCCTGCCACCGACAAAGGTGCGCCAGTCCACACCCCAATCCACTTCATAGAAGAATGATCTGGGCAGCAGCAATGCCACTGGAGGAAGAAGGGGGTGGGGAAAAACCTGGCTGTGACTGCCTGCACCTCCCCATCATCAGCTGCTTAATTAAGAAAATAGCCAAGTGGGCCAGGAGATAGAGAGGCGGCAGGGCCCCACCCCCACCCACCCCTCATCCTTCCCATACCCTCCGTTTCGGTTGCTCTGGGTACAGCCTCCTTGCTCTGTCCCGATCCTGTTTGAAATGACCCATAAGAGCTTCACTGAGAGGCTGCACTGAAGCTGAAGGGAGGGGGAAGGGGTGACGGGCACGGGCGTCACTGGGGCGTGGCGGGGGGGCGGGCCGCCAGGGGGTGATGTGCGTCATGGGGTGACGCGCGCACCCCCTCGCGCGTCACCTCCGTGACGCGCGTCGCCCTCCGGACGCTCCGAGGCCGGCCCGGGAGCCGGCCTCGGAGTGTCCGACCCCGTCGGCGCTCCAGGGCCTTCTGAACGAAGGCCCAGGCAGCGCGTCAATCCGGGTATTTCCCGGATTTTCGCGCATGCCCAGACCCGTTTTGAGGGCAAAAAGCCCTCAAAACGGGTCTGCGCATGCGCGAAAATCCGGAAAATACCCGGATTGACGCGCTGCCTGGGCCTTCGTTCAGAAGGCCCTGGAGCGCCGACGGGGTCGGACACTCCGAGGACGGCTCCCGGGCCGGCCTCGGAGCGTCCGGAGGGGGGCGACGCGATGCGGGGGGGGAGACGGATGGCCCCCTCCCCCCGCGCCTATAACGTCGCGCCCCTGGGGGGGTGACGCGCGTCCCCGCACCAGGGTGACGCGCGTCTAGTGACGCCACTGGTGACGGGTTTGGCTTGATTCTGCCCACTCCCTTTCCTCTCCTTAGCCACCTGAGGGAGGGGCAGGCACATGTGTGCTAAATTTGGGGGCAAGACTTTGGGGGGAGTGAATGGGAGAAAGGCAGCAGTTTTGGGTGGGCTCAGGTGGCATGGAGCACTGGCCAGGCCTGGATCAACTTGGATCTGGATGTGGAGGTGCCAACTGGTCCTGAGTCAGTCATTTCTTAAAGTGGCACCTGATTGGCTAGGACTACCAATCATGTGGCCAGTACTAGAGGAATTACCCTCACTCTCATGGGCTAGATGTGCCCTTAATGATGTCATTACAACCAATATGTGATCTCTGATTGGTTGGGATCACTGAGAAGGAATGAATCCGAGAAAAACACCAGGAGAAAAACAGAGACTATGAACAGTTACAAACAATCACAAAGAAGGTAGGATTAAGGAACGTTTTGTATGGGGATCAGCCCCCCCAAAACTATTTTGAAGGCAAAATCAAACCTGGAAAACATTTGGCTGAAAACTGGTGTCCATCTAGTGTTTTTGCCTTGAGTTTGGTATTAGGTATTTTGTAGACTAAATCAGATATTTTGGACCACGGACGTTAAAACATCTATTGGCCCCTCAGCCCAATCCACCAGGCTGTACACTCCCAATATACCAAAATCCACCAGGTTATACTTATACCCCAATAGCTGCTAAACCCATGAGATACCACTCCCTAACAGCCCAATCCTAACCAACATTCCAGCACTGGTTCAGCCATGCTTACGGGGCGTACACTGCATTTGGGGGGCAGTCACAGAGGCCTCCTCAAGGTAAGTGAATGTTTGTTCCCTTACCTTGGGGCTGCATTGCAGTTGCATCAGTGCCGGAATGTTGGTTAGGATTGGGCTGTAACCTAATTCCTCACCAAATTCCTCCCTGTTTCCCAACCAGTGAAAACGTGTGCCGTGGACCTATCCACTGACCCACCCCTAGCTCCACCCACTGACCAGGTATATTTAAGCCACAAATGGCAGGTGTTCGAGTACCATTATAATGACAGCAAGTTGTTAAGTATTTAGTAGTTCACCACTGCAGGAGCACTAGAATGTTCTGTCTCAGGCCATTGAAGTTTAGAACCGTTTCATTCTGTGTTTCATTCTCCAGGTTTTGGAATGTCCACACCAGCAACGGTTGCTGGCAAAGGCTTCCTGATTGTTTATGGTCTCTTTGGGTGTGCCGGAACCATCCTTTTCTTCAACCTCTTCCTGGAACGTATCATCTCACTGCTGGCCTTGGTCATGAAGGCTTGCCATGAGCGGCAGCTACGGAGAAGTGGCCTCCTACCTCCAACTTGCCGAAGGGGCTCAGCCATCTCTGATGCAGACAGCCTGATTGGGTGGAAGCCATCAGTCTACCACGTAATGCTGATTCTGGGAATCTTTGCCATTATTCTTTCTTGCTGTGCCTCAGCCATGTACACAGCTGTGGAAGGGTGGAATTACATTGACTCCTTGTACTACTGTTTTGTCACCTTCAGCACTATCGGATTTGGCGACCTGGTGAGCAGTCAAAATGCCGTGTATCGAAATCAGGGATTATACAGATTTGGGAACTTCATGTTTATATTAATGGGAGTCTGCTGCATCTACTCTCTTTTTAACGTCATCTCGATTGTAATCAAGCAGGTTTTAAATTGGATGCTAAGGAAGTTTCGGTGCAGATGTTGCCCAGATTGCCATAGACCGACCACTCGCCTTGGGCGGCGCAATGCCATCACGCCTGGATCCCGTTTTCGCCGGCACAACATCTCTATAGAAGCAGATGGACAGTATGATAGTGACACAGAGGGGAGAAGGCTTTCAGGTGAAATGATCTCCATGAGGGATCTCACAGCCTCCAACAAAGTTTCCCTGGCACTTCTGCAAAAGCAATTATCCGAGACAGCCAATGGCTACCCTCGGAATGTCTGCATAAACACTCGACAAAATGGCTTCTCGGGAGGCGTGGGTGCCCTCGCTATCATGAACAATAGACTGGCAGAGACAAGCGATTCTAGATAGAAATTTTGAAATTATCTTCTATAAGACAAAGACGTTTTCTTATCCTTTATTTAATAAAACAATATTTTAAAAAAAATCATTGAGCCGATCTCAAGGGCAAGTTTATGGAAAGTTTTGTGGGGTTTGTAAAATTGCACACAGTTCGTTTGAGAGAGCTGTTTTAAGTCTTTCCTAGAATGCAATAATATTTCTTCCCCTTACATCTTTATTTGTTTGCAGTTAGGGCCAAATGACACATGATGACAAGCACGCTATTGGCTCGTGCATGCTTGAGCTGGGGGGGGGGGGGGCAGAGAGTGAACCAAGACCAAGAATGCAGCATTGGGGGTCTTCAACCCGTTACCCTTGCCACAGTCCCAAGCTGGCTTGGGGGCCTCAGGGCTGCTAATTTTCTCTGGAGAAAAGGCACAACCACTACTGCTTAGAGCCAAGAACAGCACCAGTCAGTGGTTCACTCTTAGTGGAAACTGCCAGCCAGTTTTGTGGAGTCATGGGGGGGGGGGCGTGGAGTGGAGGAATGCTTACTGGCAGCAGTTGGGAGGCAGGGGGCACCTCAGTCAGCACTACGCACATGTGAAATTGTTGATACCATTGGCTAGACACCCCCCCCCCCATGCCATGAGGACGTTGGCTGCTATATGCAACCTCTGGGTTTTAGCGGTAGCCTGTCTCTGAAAGCCAGGTGCAAGGGAGCGGTAAGAGGATACAGGTATCTTGCTGTCTTGAGTGCTCCCAGAGGCATCTGGTGGGGCCACTGTGTGATACAGGAAGCTGGACTAGATGGGCCCTCGGTCTGATCATCCAGCAGGCTCTTCTTATGATGTCAGCAACAGTGGCTAGGTCGTCAGTAACCACACAAACGCACAGTGCTGACAGAGCCATGCCGCCATCATCACCTCCCAGCTGCTTCTAGTAAGGGCAGGAACTCTCCTCCCTCATCTGATCACCTCCACAGCAGCACCTGGCCGTTTCCACTACATTCGAACTTCCCCCTTCCTCTTCATCACCCTGTAGTGGCAGCCGGCAATTCCTACTAGCAAACCGCTTCAGAGGACACCACTGCACCTAATATAGTAGCAGGGGTCGGCAACCTTTTTGTTAAAACGGGCTGGACGTTCAGCGGTGACGTCATCACGTCCCGCTGAGCTTCCAGGTTGCTGAGCACCCAGAAACAGCTGCATGGAGCTCAGTTGAGGAGGCCCCCCACTCAGTTTGCTGTGCGCTGGATGGGGAATGGCAGAGCCGCCTGCCTGGGCTCATGGAGTCCCTGTGCCGGCGCCGCCATCATGTCCCATCTGGCACGCGACTTGGGCGGGAGGCTTTGCCTCCCAAGCAAGCTCTGTGCAGGCTGGATGACTTCGACTAGCGGGCCAGATCCAGCCCAGAAGCGATAGGTTGCTGATCCCTGTAATATACTCTGGATCGAATGGAATGCATTGCTGAGTAAAAACAGTCTTGCGTCACCATAATTTTAAGCTAGATAATCTGTTTTTTTAAAGGATTAAAATGTTACAACGGTAGTTTGAAACATTATAACTCTGTTTTGCTTCTGCCAAGAGCTAATGAGAAATATAGCTTGCCTTCCCCTGACCTCCTGAACAGGTCCATGCAAGGAATATAAATGTCCATTCAAATGTGAGGAAAGCTTCCGAGTTGTTTTTCACCTAAAGGCATATCCAACTGTGGAAATAAAATCCATGGAAATGAAATCTCAGATTGTTAATGCTACTGCTATTTTATCCGTTATATGGAATTTTTAATTTTGCAAAATGCTTTACAATTTTTTAACATAAAGATTGTACAATAACCTTGTGAGGCACTTTATTGTTGTTCCTGGTTTATAGATGGAGAACTGCAGCTGAGAAGTGGCAATTTGCCCGAGGTCACAGAAGCCTTCCATAGTGAAAGTAATACCAGGTGTCTTAGCTTCAAATCCAGCCTTAAAGCTGCTAGTCCTCACTGGCTCGGACACACACATCCAGTTCAAATAGGGCTGAGCCACAACTACTTCCCTAGTAGTTCTGTGCTTGTTTTTGAAAGTGTCAGAAAGCTACAGTCATTTTCAGCCATTTTTCAACACACATTGCAAATATATTAAAGCAGTTTCTGGTGCTCTTTTGTTCTCCTGACTTCGGCTTCTTCTCAGTAACATTTCACTTCTTTTGTTTTTGGCCTTCACTGTCTTTGACTTCATTTCATTTGTCCTTACTGCACCTAATCTGATTGGCTGTAGGAACCCATGAGATTTTGTCAATGAGGTCACGACACTCCATCAGATGTGATGCCAATACATATGAACACAAACATATGAAGCAGCCTTATACTCTGTCAAGCAATTGTTCCATCGCTCTAGTGCAGCGGTCGCCAACCTTTTGGACCTCATGGACCACTAAATTCACAATTTTGAATCCCGTGGTCCGTGACGTCATTGGCCGGAAGCTCCACCCCCTGAAGTGACGTCAGTGGCCCGTCAGTGACCAAAAAACAGGTCCAGGGGTGGACGGGAGGGCGTGGACCAACCTTTCCGCC
Source organism: Plestiodon gilberti rubricaudatus (assembly GCA_026170595.1). Lineage (NCBI taxonomy): Eukaryota > Metazoa > Chordata > Lepidosauria > Squamata > Scincidae > Plestiodon > Plestiodon gilberti. The sequence goes on from JANXHW010000001.1 coordinate 14,063,504, forward strand.
CTACGGAAGCCTCCCCAGTGGCATTTCGAAGCTCGCCACCACAGCAGCTGTCTCTCAAAGCGTCTCCAAAGCGGTGTGAAAAGCCTCGCTGCCAGCGCTGCCGCCGAATTGCCGCCAATATCGGCGGCCAAACACCCCTCTCCACGGACCACCAGAATTTTCGTGGTTGGCAACCATTGCTCTAGTCTACCCTGCTGGCAGCAGCTTTGCAGCATTCAGGGGAGATCTTGCCTGTCCTACTTGAAGACGTCAAGGATTGAACTTGGGGCCTCTACCAGTAAGGGCTAGCCGCTGCCCAAACAAAATCTCATGCATTACCTCAGGCAATCAGATAAAAGGCAGTGAGGACAAATGAAGTTGAGGACAGTGAGGACAAAGATGCAGCAGCAACCAGGGGAACAAAGGATGCTGAACAGCCCTGAAACAATGCAAATGGTATTGACTATCTTTGGGGCGATGAGTTTAGCTGCCTCCAAAATGCTAAATCCAAAGCAAATATTGAAATTGGCAAACATTTGGCACAGCCGCCATTTTAAGCAATGTCTCCTTGAATGTTTTTGAGGAGGGTGATGGGTGTACTTCTGACCCTCACAAACCACGTATATTGAAGTCTTCAGGCTGCATTATTTATATTCAGATTGCAGAGGACAATTTTTCGTAGCATGGGATTCAAAAACCTGCTTTACACCGAGTTGGATCATTAGTCCATCTACCTTCGGTATGGTCTACTCTGACTGGAAATGCCCTCTGAGCCTTAGGCAGAGATTTCTCCCAGCCCTGATTCCCAAGTTCTTTTAACTAGAGACATTAGGGATCCAACCGAAGACCATGTAAATCTATTACCATAGAGCTAAACTCCCTCCACCTTTTTTTTTTTTTTTGCTGTATTTATTCAAAATTTGTTGTGTGTTTTTAGTGCAAAGGAAACATAAAAATATGTTTTTGCTGCAAAAAATATTCTGTGTCAGGAAAAGCACCCTACACTCTGCTTTTCAAACAAAACAAAGAACTGAGCTATTCAACTGCACTAAGGTCTGTCTAACCCTAGGTTTATAAACTATAAGTCTAAACTGAGCTTGGACCATCTTGGTTAGGACTGACTGGAAGCAATTATCCAGGGTTTCAGACAGCAGATTGCCAGCCATGGAACCAGGGATCTACTGCTCAGAAACCTGTGCTCTACTGCAGGGCCATATGAGAAAGCCATCCTAGTTCAGACACTTGGGTCCCAAGCCATATAGAGCTTTAAAGGTTCTGGGCACGCTTTGACTGTGCCCAGAAGCCAATAAGAAGCCAGTGAAGTTGTTTTGAAGTTGATCAGACGTGTTATGACCAACCCATTACACACCGCCATACGTGAACCCCGATGCTCTGCCTTCTTGTTTTGGCTTTCCATAAAAATAATGAGCCTTTCCATGATGCTTTGAAGATTAGCCTGCAAGAACCTTTCCTCTCCCGATATGATGTGGACTTCCTACCAATTTCAGATTGCCACTGAAAGTGGCAGGTCCAATCCCCCGTTGGCTTCATTAACTGCTCCTGTTGGTGATTTTAATTGTGATGGTTTTTGCTTTGACAGCAGCGGAAAGCACGGCTCCCGAGGAATATTTCACACTCAGTGTAAAGAACAAGGAACGGAAAAAGAGAAAGTCAGGAGCTAAAGAAATAGAAAGCAAAATGAATTACACAATTTTCTTGCCATATAACCCAGAGGTATCACATTACTTCCAGAATAGATGGATAATGTTGTTGTTGTTTTCATGATTTGGGTTGCTTTGTTCTTGTTAGTTCTGGTTCAGAACTATAGGTTCTGGGTTCGAATAGGTTCTGAACTTCTAAAGATTATTGTAGGACAATATGAAGGAAGAAGCATGGGAAAACCTATTCCTGTGCTGTTGCAGTATGGCAGGATTGAGGCTGGGGGAGACAATAAATTATATGGCAAAACAGTGTGAATGTAGACAGCATCTATTCTCTGTCTCTTTTTTCCTCTGAGCAACAGTCAGATCAATAGAACAGGAAGGGCCATGTGAACCCGTGGCACGTTTTACAGTACAAAATCTTACGTAGCTGTGTTGGTTCATTAGAATCAAAATGAAAATCCAATCCAAAGCAGGGTAATGCTCTATTTCAGACCACACAAAAGTAGCAAAGTAGCAAACAGTGAGCTTTCAAGTCCACTGGAGGAAGAAAATGCTCAGCGTTCCATGTTTCTGCCACCAGCTAGCCTGGAAAATATGAGTCAGCTTTCAGGGGACTATTAAAATTGCAGGTGTAGTGTTTGCAGGAAGAGTCAACTCAAAAAACAAGGACTGGTAAATATTCTTGATTTACTGCCATACGTAAACAAGGAGCAGATGCCTCCCATGTTGACCAAAGCATCTTTAAATGAAAGCACAGTTCAGAAGTTGAGAAGCATCTTTTCTAATAGCCCTACAGCCCCATGGCCGCTGGTGTAACTAGCGTTGTGCTGGTGGAGGCTGCCTTACGGCAGTCACAAATCAGCTTCCGCCGGCGCGTACTGCAGGCCTGCTGGCAGGGAGGCCAGAGCAGCTTCCCACACGCCGGCGGACAACTGAAGTTCTGCCGGCCCAAGTAAACTGATGCAGGATGTCGGAGGGAGAAGGGGGGTGTTGAATGGGGCGGGTGACAGGGGCAGGGGAGAGGGTAGATCGGGCCTAGGAGGATGCGGGTTCGGTGGCAGCAATGAATGCCGAATCCCAACCCCCTCCTGGACCTGATCCACCTTCACAGATCAACGTGGACTTGCGCCAGCGAAATCACTGACACAGGTCCAAGTTGCTTTATATCGGCTGCTGGGGCTTACCCCAGGGCAAGGGGGCAAATGAGGAGACCTCCAGCAGCCAGGGATCCCTGCGGGATATAGCAGTAGCCACACCTGGATTTAGGTAGGAGGAGTGGGCTGCTAATCAATCCTATCAGTAGCAATATAAGTTCTGCAGTTTCCCAGGAAATGAACCAGTTTCCCCACTATTAGCCAGGACAAAAGCAGTATTCCTTGAAGCCACCAGATAATCTCTTTTAGCAAAAACAACAAAGATGCTTGTGGCAGTTGAAAGACTAACAGTTTTATTGTGATATAAACTGTTATGGACTAGGGGGCCACAAGACTCTGTGTTGCTTCGGCAGTAACAGATTAGCAGGACTCCCCTCTTATAGCAACCTTTGTCTCCATCAGCTTAAACCAAACTTTGATTAGCATGCAAAACTAGAAATGTGTGGCTTAGATCAGACTCAGAAAAGACAAGTCAAGTGGTCAAACAGGTCCTTCATAGCCAATATAACAACAAATATTCTTAATGACAATAACAGTAATAACAATAATTGTGCAAATTGTCATTGAAGCACTCGGAGCAATGCCTACAAGTCTGAAGAAACATTTCGACATTCTTGGCCTAGAGAAAATTACACCAGCTCTGCTCCAGAAAACAAAGTTGCTTGGAACTGCAAGAATCCTACGGCGATATCTCTGTGATTCCCAGGATCTTGGCTAAATCCTGAACTGCAGAACATAACCAGTCCAGCATACTTGCGTAGGCTGTGTTAAAATATCATCATCATCAACATCATCATCTATGGTAAAGGGATATAAATCCAGAGCCACTGTCCGCAGTTACCACAGGCTGAAGTGGTTGCCTTCTGAGCACCGACCAGGATCTCAGATCGCCAACTGAATGGATCTTTGCAAATTATTGTGGTGCTGTGAATTGCTCCTAAATATCAACTCTCTCTTCCCAGTGCTGACAAAAAAAGAGAAAAAATACAAAGCACAGCACATGCTCTATCCTTTCCACTTATAACTCACTCTTCACTCACATTAATTTCAATGGGAGAGTTAGCGCCACAGTAAGTGAGATGTTGGTGGAGACTGGATTGGATCCCCGATATTTTTGTAAAAACACAGCTGTAATGTGTGGTGTGTTTTTTTCAAATTGGGACTGTGGTGCTGGGGGAGTGGGTAATCCTTTCCCCTGCACCATTCCCCAATAAAATTAGTCATCTCCATCCGTCCTGTCACAAGCTATTATTTGCCCCACTAAGGCAAACATATTCGTACAAGTACATTTTCCTTAAAGGGACAGGCATGGGTGATTTTTATGGGGAAAATGGCACACGGGAAAGGGTTAACCTACTCAGATCTGATATATTCAGAGCATATCTTACTTCTTGCAGGACTGCAGTATACTGTATGATCTGGGGGAGAAGTAGAAGATATTCTAGTAAAAAAATTAGGATTTTAACAGTCCACTACTAGGGGTTCTCTGCCAGAACTAGCGTTCTGGAAGCACAGAGCACTTTATGGCGGTGCGGAAGCGAGGCCGCTGTAATGTGCTGTCAGGTCACTATCACAAATGGTGAAAGGTTCAGCACACTTGTCAGCAGGTCCTAGAGACTTCACAGGCACTGGTGAGTTGTTGGTGGGGGTGGACCATGGGCAGGGAGGGTGAGTAATGGGGCATATTGGCAGAGAAACCAGGGGCATGTCAGGGGAAGGAGGGGGGTGGATTCGGTGGCAACAACTTGCACAAGGATCCTATCCCTAAAACCCCTACCTGGAACACTCCCTGGCTCTCCTCAGACTTACGCCATCAAAATGATGTATGTCTGTAAGACACTTGTAGGTGATCGAGCAGGCCTACCTTACCTCCTACAGGCTGTCCAATCACCTCCCCATAATATGCAGGGCAGTCTCTGCTGGCATGGATACACGCTATAATGTGGCGGCGGAGGATAAGATTGGTCTGCTAATAATAGAACTCTTTGTCTTGAAAAATGCCCACTATGCTTTACATCTCAAGGTTGAACCTGGATAGCTCAGTCTTTGTCCCATTTTTGCACACAGGTTGTTGGATAGGGCCATTCTACCATTATGACAAATGCATTGATCAGCCCTGCGTGCTTGACACCAGTGCAAATTTCCCACCCATGGTCAACAGCAGCTTTGGTCAGAGCAGGATTGCCATCAGAACCTGGACACGACAAGAAAGGGTTAATAACCCCCCCCCCCCCCCTCCAAGGTCCTGATCTTGATTCTCCCCTCCTCCTGGGTTCAGCAGCTGAGGCTTGTCGGTCCTGTCCGGGCTGCTGGCCTAGAATGTTTTCATCTTTTCAAAATATTATATAAAATCTAATAGACTGATTCTCTGCCCACTCACTGCTGGTTCCTACCAGTGGGAGGATTGCTGAGATCATTAGCTGTGGGCATGTTATTACTAAATGTTCATGGATGAAAGGAGATCCTAAGAGACAATTATGCTGTTACTGTTTAAGATTTTCAGCTTCTCAGACGTGAGGTCTGGGTGCTATTCAACTGAACACCATGTGTATAAATGGAGTTCATCACTCAGACACTATACGTTCTTCAATCAAACGTGCTCCCCCCCCCCCCCGCAATGCACTGAGGCAAGAGGCAGGCTCTTGGTTCCCTCTTGACACAGACAAGATTTCACCGAGTATTGCCACTCGCCCCATCCAATGAGCGCTACTCCTGCTTCTCAGGCTATCGCTTACTCATGCAAAGCTTTGCACAATGTCCCGAGGTGCTGCCCCAGTACAAAATCCTGTGTGTGTGCACACGTATGCAATCGTTTAGTGTCATGATTCACGCAAGAGCTCTTTTACCTGCTCCTGTTAACCCGCTCACTGGACATGTCGCCATCTGTTGGCCTAACCTAACACAGAGTTCTTGCAGCGATAAAATAGGGTGATATATGCTGCTCTGATTTTCTTGGAGGAAGGGTGGGATATAAACCTAACAAACAAAAACCACAATTCCTGGTGAAAATGCATCTGAAATCCAACAATTTATTTTCCAGAAAACTGATTCTAGTCTTTCAGAAAACATAGGTAAAGGTAAAGGTGACCCCTGACAATTAAGTCCAGTCGTGTCCGACTCTAGGGTGTGGTGCCATTTCAAAGCCGAAGAGCCAGCGTTGTCCGAAGACGCCTCCGTGGTCATGTGGCTGGCAATGGCAATGACTCTCCTTGCCGCAGCGCATAGCATGCGGCTGGAACACGGAGCGCTGTTTACCTTCCCGCAAGCGGTACCTATTTATCTACTCACATTAACATGCTTTGGAACTGCTAGGTTGGCAGGAGCTGGCCAAGCAACGAGAGCTCACCCCGTCGTGGATTCGAACTGCCAACCTTTCGATCGTCAGCTCATGGTTCAGCGCTTTAACCCACCGCTGGCCTTCAGAAAACATACAATGCAGGAAACACAAATATTATTGCTGCCTGCTCCATGCTCCTGCTGTATGGAGCTGTTACACATCTACTTTCTGATCAAGTCTAAAGCATCACTTCTTGGAATGTGAGCTCCTCACCATTTCCAGGGTCTTCTTGGCTCTAATATGAGTGTTGATGCAGCCAAAAGTGAGCGTGCTGTATCCAGTGGGAGGGGGGATCGGGAGGCTTCAGAGGGGAAAGGGGATTCTGTAGCAGGTACAGGATTCTGTAGTTGGCACAAGTCCAAGGAGAAGAAATGGGCAGGGAGGCTTGAAAAAAGAGGGTACAGGATCCGGTGTGCACCATTGTTAGCCAAATTACCTTTATTATTTTGGGGGATAGCTTTAAATATGGCAATTTGGTATATACAGAGATCTTTAGACCGGCTATACCAGATTTGGGCTTCCAGAGTTCCGTTTAAATAATACTGAGGACACACATGGGTTGTTTTCCAATATTTACTAGTTAGTCAGATTCATACAAAAAATACAATCATACACATCATCCAGATCTAGGAAACTTAGATAGAAGGTACAGAGACATGTTTCGCACCATGCTGTGCGGCGCGGCGAAGGCAACAGGCAGGGAGTCTCCTGCCCATTGCGTTCATTGCACTGAATGGCTCAGATGGCATAGGGGCGGGGCCACCTCGTACCGGGGAGTAAACGGGGATTAGCACAGTGCGAAACTTACAGTTCCGCCCCCACCATAGCGACGCCTCTGAGCAGGAGAGAAAGGCATCCTTCTCTCCTGCCATTGCTCCCCTGAAACTGGTATTCACAGGCTGGTATTTCTCTGAAACTGGTATTCACAACCACTGAACCTGGAGGTAGCATAGAGTCACCATGACCAGTACAATTAACATGACAAGTACGATAATTGCATGACAGCTCTACATCCAAGTAGTGCAATAAGTATTGGGATGCCTGTAAATCATCCCGAATTAAGCAAAAGAGGCATCAGGTACTATCTTCAGCTTTTCCAAATTGGGACGCTCAGGAAACAGGCCTGCCAAATATTTCATCTTGAGAAACTGGACGACTTAGTTTGAGACAAGTTGACAGCACAAGGCCAGAAGGACCATTGGTGTTGCTCGGGGTAAAGCAGGTCTTTCTAATCCAGGATTCCTGTGATCCAGGCTGACATTTCAGAAGCAGTTGAACAGGAGGTGGAATCGAGCATATGCCGCCACAATCCCCTAATTATCACCATAGAGACTGTAGGTGACACAGCCATGGATTTCTCCTTTATTACTGTGAATTCACCATACATGTAGCTATCTTTAGGAGAGTATAACAAGTCAAATGTTTGGCTTCACACAATCATTCTGTTTGAATATATGAACACCTGTCTTGTGTCAATCCATCATCCATTTTTATTCCTTTTGTATCATGGTAGCTTTCATAAAAACAGAGAGCCGATGTAGTGTATAGTAGAATACTGAATGTAACAGCCCAATCCAGCGTAAAGATCGGGCGAGCGGTCGAGGCCGTCCGCCCGATCCTGAGCTCAGCTGCGGGCAGGCACCCCACGGCAGAAAGTCTACTCGGGGAAGGGGACGCTCGTCCCCTTCCCCGAGTGTAACGGTGGCTGGGTGTGATAGGCCTCCTCGGATTTCCACCAGCTATTTTGCTGGCTGAAGTTGAAGGAGGCCATGTAACAGCCCAGCCACCTGGTGGGTACCAGGATATACCCCCGCCCTCGCACAGGGCGGCTGGACCTATGGCCGCCCTTCCACCTCCGCTGTCCCTCACCCACCTCCGCCGACCCGCCCCCCGCCCACTGGATCCAGACCTACCTGGGTCCAGCGGCAGGCCTAGTCCTCGGCCGGCAGAGCTGTGAAGGCTGGCCTTGCACCGGCCTTCCCTGCTCTAAAGTAGTCCACAAACGTGCTTTACAGCACATTTGTGATTGCTCCAGGCGGTGGAACGCTAGGTCCGCCGCCCGTAACTTGTGCAGGATTGAGCTGTAAATGTTGAAAAACTAAGTTCAGAGTCCCACTTAGCTGTGACGGTCTTCAGGTGGCCTTGGGCAAGTCACTGTCTGTTCAGTCTACCTTGCAGGATTGTTGTGAGTCAATAAGACCACTACGGACTCTATGCAGGAAGAATGCAAATAAGAAACCAGCTCCACTCCAGGACTGGTAGAATTTCAGAAGTCAGTGAACACAAAAAGCCAATCAAGCTGTAATAGGTAGTTAATTCACTCCAGATCTTTCCACAATAAACTTAATAACCATCTGCCAATCAACACCTGCTCTGTGTTTCCCTAAACTGCCTAAACCAGAGATATAGAACAATGGGCTGCATGCTTATATTTGTTTGCCCAATCAGATGGTTGGAATTGTCAGCTGGCTCCTATCAGTTAATAAGATGCTTACAGCGTAATCCTGTGTAGATTTCCGCCAGCACTGGGTGTCGTAAATGTGCCAATCCTGCCAATCCCAGGCCCAATCCTGCCTAGTATGTAGCGGCCGCCTCACATGCACCACCACTGCATTCTACACATGATTGCACTGCCAGTATCCTCAGTTCTAACAGCACCAATCACCCATATAGGGAAGAGCAGACAATTGTTCTCCAACCCAGCAGGGGATACATGGGGGCATATCACACCCACTGGATCAGGGCACCTGAAGTCAGCCCAGGAATTTTTCCTTGTTGTAGTAGATCAGATCTAGGTTTTGTGAAGCACTTTTGCCAGATTTACAAATATCAGCTAAAACACTTTTCCAAAATCCAGAATTCTTAGCATAACAGTTAAGCTTAAAAGAAGTTTCCATCTATTTCCAACATTCTGCAAAAACCAGTAATTTAATAACAGAACTGCAGTTACACCCATTGCCTTGCAAAAACAAAGCCTTTAGTGACAGAACAATACACTACTGCTACTTAAAAGTATAGTGTGTATGTATACATGCATGCATGAATGCATGCACGCACGCACGCATGCATGCATGCACACACGCACTTATTACCCCCTTTTTTGTTCCTTTGGTTTCTTTCAGCACATGAAATGCAAGCAGCTATTAATAACAGAACTGCAGAGTTACACCTGTTGCCTTGCAAATAAGGGCACGGAAGTTATGAACCCACATTTTTGTACTAGCCTGCCTGTCCCCACATCCTTATGTTAGTCATTTGCGGCATAAAAAACAGGAGAAGAAAGCAACTTGTGCAAATCCTCTCCCACTGGTTGCCTGGATGCAATTGTTGCTTGCCAAAGGCAACCAGCCAAGTGATTTCTAAGCCCAGGTTTGGCTGATGGCAAACTTACGTTACGTTGCCATAGCTAGGGGATTCTCCAGGTCTCCAGCAAAACTGTGTGACAAACTGAAATGTCATCCCACTGCACAGGTGTAGCCCAGAACAGCCTGAGAATCTCACACCATAGCGTTTATGTCTGAAATTAATACTTCTGATCAAGCCTGACACGCTCTGTTCGCTCTGACTGAAACAACACACGTTGAAACGGTTTCCCCTTTAGCCCAGCCGTGCAAGACTGGCTGTGCATCTTCACACACCCACAGAGACTCTCTGTTATTACACGTGCCCCTGGGCTTCACCTTGGCACTGAAAACAGACTTAGGGACTCAGCCCAGGGAAGATGAGCTGTACATCCTGCTACACTGGTGCTATCAGGGACTTCGTATCCTTCCCATAGGGTTGCTTGGCCACATCCTGGACGGAGAACCATCCTCTTGAGCAGTCCTGTGGCAGCTTAGGAAAATGCAGGTAAGGTGCAGCTTCGTCCACCCTGCTCTGCCACTGTCCTGTCACCCACAGCCATTGAAGCAAACAAGACTGTTCTTACTCCATAGCAGGTAAATGGGAGGTAGACAAGGGGACCTGGGAGAGAAGAGAACATAAGAACATAAGAAGAGCCCTGCTGGATCAGGCCAAAAGCCCATCTAGTCCAGCTTCCTGTATCACACAGTGGCCCCACCAGATGCCTTAGGAAGCACACAAGACAACAAGATAACCTGTTTCCTGCTGTCACTCCCCTGCACCTGGCACAGAGAAAACCCACTTCTAAAACCAGGAGGTTGCTTATGGCTTGTAACCTGTGATGGTCTTTTCCTCCATGAACCTGTCCAAACCCCTTTTAAAGGCATCTAGGCCAGATGCCATCACCACATCCTGTGGCAAGGAGTTCCACAGATGAATTACACGCTGGGTAAAGAAATATTTTCTTTTGTCCGTTCTAACTCTCCCTCCACTCAATTTTAGTGCATGTCCCCTGGTTCTGGTGCTGTGCGAGAGGGAGAAGAATTTCCCTCTATCCACTCTCTCTGAAGAGGCATCACAGCTGCAAAGCTTTAGAGTGACAAGAGTCACAGTGCTCTCTGGGTTCAACCTGGCAAGCCCATTCCTGAAACCTGGTCCATGCTACATCAGCATTTAGGGCCGGCCCATCCACGAGGCCACCTGAAGCATCACCTCAGGCAGCAGATTGGGGCAGGATGCCCATCTCTGTCCATCTACTGGCCTCTACTGCTCCTTCCTCCCACTTGGGAAAGAAAGAGGGGGACAGAGAGGAAGACGAAATGTGGAGGGGAGGAGAGTGCTAAGCTAGGACACTGGAGAGTGGGAGGAGCAGAGGCTGGCACATCATCGGGTAAGGGGGGCAGCATTTGGCATGGCACCCCAGGCCTCAGAAGCTCTTGGGCCGGCCGTGGCAGCATTGCACACAGAAAAGCAGGCTAGATGTGCACTTTATTTATTTATTTATTTACAGTATTTTTATCCCACCTTTCTCCCCGGAGGGACCCAAGGCGGCTTACAACAGAAAAAATACAAAAAATACAGTATAAAAATAATCACATTTTAAAACAGTAAAAATAATTAATGACAAATAATAAAAACAATATCTAAAAACCGATTAAATTTCGTCTCAATATTCACCTTGTATAGAAACAACTGTCGCTTTATAAGTCTGCAACCAATGCTGGAGAGCATTTAAGTCCACATTAAAATAAATGCCCACACATTTTTTTAAAAATCCCCATTTGGTCAGGTCCCCTGCTTTGGGATGCTTGTTGATGGCAGTTTCAACAACATTCAAAGACAAGCACATCCTTCTTGGCGGATTATGCTGCCTGGAAGGTGCCTAGATGTCAGCCCCACAGCTAACAAGAACTGATATAAATCAGGAACGGACAAAAGGGAAATCAGGATCTACAGTAGATCTCTGGGTGTGGTTTGCAGCAGGTTCACAAGGGTTTCTGATTCCCAGCTGTTTAACAAGAGCAAGAAGGGCTCTTTGTTTCTTAAGTATGCTGCTCAAATGAGGACAGCTGGGGTTGGGCTGAACCAGGTGTGGATTTTGTGTGTGAAAGGACTGTGTGAGTTCACTTCTGGAACTAAAAACCACTTGGTAGACTGAACACAGGCCTCAAAGGCACCTCGTTCCTTCAGTCGTCTGCATGTGGGGCTGCCCTGCAGAGCTGCTCTTTTCCACCTGGCTCTGGTTAATGGTGCTAATACAGTAATGAAAACCCAGTGGCTGCCCTAAATGTGCTGCTTTTCTCATTGCTTAACTTCTTTGCTGACCCTGTGTTAACAAACCGAAGCATGTCGGGTGGCCCGTTTGTTTTCATGAAGCCATTAAAAAAAAAGGTGAATTGGAAGATGTCTGATTTGCCAGTGAATAAAATTCTGTCCTTCAGCAGTACGTGGACCGAGAACTACCAGACGTACAAGCTGGGTTTCGAAGAGGCAGAGGAACTAGAGATCAAATTGCCAACATGCGGTGGATCATGGAGAAAGCACGAGAGTTCCAAAAAAACACCTACTTCTGCTTCATTGACTACGCAAAAGCCTTTGATTGAGTGGATCACAACAAACTGTGGCAAATTCTTAAAGAGATGGGGGTACCAGACCACCTTACCTGTCTCCTGAGAAACCTGTATGCGGGTCAAGAAGCAACGGTTCGAACGGGCCATGGAACAACTGATTGGTTCAAAATTGGGAAGGGAATACGGCAAGGCTGTATATTGTCACCCTGCTTATTTAACTTATATGCAGAGTACATTATGAGAAATGCAGGGCTGAATGAATCGCAAGCTTGCCGGGAGAATCAAGATTGCCGGGAGAAACATCAACAACCTCAGATATGCAGACGATACCACCCTAATGGCAGAAAGTGAAGAAGAACTAAAGAGCCTCTTGATGAGAGTGAAAGAGGAGAGTGCAAAAGTTGGCTTGAAACTCAACATTAATAAAACTAAGAAGATCATGGCATCTGGTCCCATCAATTCCTGGCAAATAGATGGGGCAGAAATGGAAGCAGTAACAGATTTTACTTTTTTGGGTTCCAAGATCACTGCAGACGGAGACAGCAGCCATGAAATTAAAAGACGCTTACTCCTTGGAAGGAAAGCTATGGCAAATTTAGATAGCATAATAAAAAGCAGAGATATCACCATGCCAACAAAAGTTCGTATAGTCAGGGCCATGGTGTTCCCAGTAGCAATGTATGGTTGCGAGAGTTGGACCATAAGGAAGGCTGAGCGCCGAAGAATAGATGCTTTCGAACTGTGGTGCTGGAGAGGACTCCTGAGAGTCCCTTGGACTGCTAGGAGATCAAATCAGTCAATCCTAAATGAAATCAACCCTGACTGTTCCCTGGAAGGACAGATACTAAGGCTGAAACTCAAATATTTTGGCCACCTAATGGGAAGAGAGGACTCTCTGGAGAAGACTCTGATGCTGGGAAAGATTGAAGGCAAAAGGAGAAGGGGAAGGCAAAGGATGAGATGGTTAGACAGCATCACCGATGCAACGAACATGAAAATGAGCGAACTCAGGAAGATAGTGGAGGACAGGAAGGCCTGGCGGGATATGGTTCATGGGATCACGAAGGGTCGGACACGACTTAACGACTGAACAACAACATCAAAATTCTGTCTACAAAACGTGAGCTGTTTGAAATCTGTGCTTCAGGGGAAAAAAGTAAATTAGTTAGAGCCCCTCCCTCACTTTCCTGTGATGCCTGCAAAAATATGCTATCAACCAGCACTAAAGTATTTACATGTCAGAAGATCAAAGTATCCAATTTATTGTGTGTTATGTTGTCCCCTCATACCCCCTACACACTATCTATGGCAGGACAAGACAATGGAGGGGACCAACAGGAAGAGCCAAAGCTGACTTGTTTCCTGTTTCTCTGGGAGACTTACGGCCAAACAAGCTGATATACTGACTACAGTATATGGCCACGGCCTGCATGTTTGTTTGTTTCTTTTTAACTGTAAATAGCAGTTACTCAGGGCCCCAATCTGGATCTGGACAGTAGCAAGGGAGGCAGGTTTGCCCCTGCAGTGGTCCTGATCACGGACGTTGCTGGAGCGTGGCGGCTGGGGCGGACTGCCAGGGGGTGACGCGCGCAGAAGGGTGATGCACGCACCCACGTGTGTCACCTCCTCTGCGCTCGTAGCCCTCCGAAGGCTCCGGGGCCAGGAGAAGGTCTCGGAGTGACCTCCCTGGCCAACGCTCCAGGGCCTTCTGACGAAGGCCCAATGCGGCGATACGTAATTTATAACGTTTTTCGCGCATGCACAGAATGTTTCTGAGGGAAAAAGGGCAGCCCTTTGCCCTCAGAAAAGGTCTGCGCATGCGTGAAAAACGTTTTAAATTACGTATCGCTGCATTGGGCCTCGTCAGAAGGCCCAGGACAGCCGGCTGGGGAAGATGTCCCCGGAGCCGGCTGCAACGAAGCCCAACTTTTGCGCCGCCTGGGGGGGTTGGGCGGCGCCATTAGGGTGACGTGCGCCCCCGCTCTTGGGCAGCGCGCGCCCTAGTGACGCACCTGGTCCTGATATAGATCGTCTTCTCCTGCCAATGCTATTTGCCCAAGGAGGAAAGAAAGCTCCCAATAGAACAGTGGTTCCCAACCTTTTTAGCACCGGGACCCCCTTTTGTAGAATCTGTCGAGACTTAGGATCGGAAGTGATGTCAGTAAGCAGGAAGTGATGTCATTGTTTTTAATAAATTACACAGTTTAATAAATGGCAGTTTTTAAAATAAATCATATTTTTAAAATTGTACTCATAAGCAGCCCCATTGGGGGGGGGTGAGCTAATATTAACAGAGATGCTAAAAGGCAAGCAGAAAGTAACACAAGGTGAGTAACACAAGCTCTAAGAGAGCATCAGACGCTTCTTTTTCTGCAGCGGGGGGAGAGGAGACGAGTGAGCCACCATCTTGGGTGCGGCCATCCAGCTAACATCCTGTGACCCTCCAGAAACTGCTTCGCAACCCCCTTGGGGGTCCTGAGCCCCCAGGTTGGGAGCCACTGCAATAGAATATAACTGAAATCAGAGCTACAAGGCAGCAACTCTAGTAAAACCCTGATATAGAAGAAGACGGTTGCGTCAAGTCTCTCCACGGCGTCATCCAGCACCCTCCAGTCTCAGATTTCACACCAGTTTTGTTTCTAAGCCACATTCAGGTCACACACACTGTTTAGCTTCTCTCAATCTCTTGCTTCTCGAAGGCCTTTAAAAGCCTTGCTGCACGAGGGCAGCTGAGAAACAGAAGCGACTGCTGACTCATTGGGAGGGTGTGATTTTCATTCTGCCTTACCAAAAAAAAAAAAAAATTAAGCAGGAGGGAGGACTTGCGTAGGGTTTTTATGATTCATACAGAAGGTGATGAAAGTTAATGGGAATAGCAGAGAAAAAAATGCCTACACACGCACACACACATACACACACACAAACACACAGATATCTATGCTTCTTTCTCCTGCTGCTTCACATCATGTGTTGGCCACCATAAGACCCCTGACAAATGCATTGTGGGTACTCCTGTTACTTATATTACAGTATTCTTTTATGTTGTGCATCACTTTGGCTGCCTTTTCATGGCAGAAAGAAAGGCAGTGTGGATAACTTTGAACACATAAAAATACATAAAACTCAAGCCTAGGTTGGAAGACGGTTGATAAATACTGTAATAATTAACACTGAAAAATGAAATGAACAAATAAAAATGCCTACACTCTTTTTAAAAGCAGAAATCCACTAAGAGACAAGCTAGACGACCCATGATGCAGGAGAAGTGTGATCCGCTCTCGCAAGGTATTCATTTTCACTTGAAAACGGGGGGGGGGGGGGAGAGAGGGCACTCTGCAACTGAACAGAGCAGAAGGAGGAGTCACAGGCGACTTGGGTGTTTTCATTACAGAACTGTGGTATATAAATGATTCAGTTAATTAAATGTGTGGTAGGTCATCAAGTGCAGACATGGGGAGAGAGGGGTTGCCAGACCCCCTGGCTGGGCCTGGTAGGTAAAGGAGAAGGTGACCCCTGACAATTAAGTCCAGTCGTGTCCGACTCTAGGGTGTGGTGCTCATCCCTATTTCAAAGCGGAAGAGCCAGCGTTGTCCGAAGACGCCTCCGTGGTCATGTGGCCGGCATGACTCTCCTTGCCACAGCGCGTAGCATGCGGCTGGAACACGGAGCGCTGTTTACCTTCCCGCAAGCGGTACCTATTTATCTACTCGCATTAACATGCTTTGGGACTGCTAGGTTGGCAGGAGCTGGCCAAGCAACGAGAGCTCACCCCATCGTGGATTCGAACTGCCGACCTTTCGATAGCATCCATTTCCAGGTGACTGCTGAAAGCAATCCTGGACATTTTAAATATGTTACATTGGGGGGGGGGGAGATGTCTAGGAACAGCTTCAATCAGAGTCAGAATATTAAGGGAGAGGTAGTCTCTAAGGGGCACACACATTGATGTAACATTAAATTCATAGTTGCACTTTGTTATTTGGTTGTTGTTTTTTAAAAGCTGTGTTGTAGGGGGCATTCCAAATCAGGACCAAAGTGTGGGGAGAGGAGGGGGGTTAACCCTGTACCCCTGCACCATGGTTCTGCCAAACATCCTTTCCCCCCCCCCCAGCTGCTAGTTGCCCCAGAAGGGAAACTGCTGTTTACACCCCTAGCAGTTTCCCTCCTGGGGCGAACGGTAGCTACAGGGAGGGGGGCAATTTTCGCAAGGACTGAAGCATGGGGAAGGGGTCATAAATTTAAAGCAAAGCCCTTCTATGCTGTGGTCTTTCCGTGGCTGCTTTAACATCACCATAAGGTGAAGGCCATAAGGCCCTGGTTTATTATAGCGATTATTTTAACAGGGGCCGTATTTTGAACAGAGCAAGTGTAACCTGAAGCTAATTAAATCAGACTCTGGATGGCAGGAGGAGGGATTACGATACAGCTTTATTGGTAAGTGATTAATCACTGGCTGCGTAGCTCCGAGACGAAAGGGAAGGCTACGGCCCTGAGCATAGCCTGAGCATGAGCTTTTATACCTTCCAGTTCTTACAAAAAACATGAAAAACACGTCACTGCGTTTGGAGTACATACATTGGTTGTCTTCCCCCCCTGACCATCCCAACTAGTTAGCTTTCGTTTCCTGGATCAGTTTCGTCCACCCAACTATAGGCCTCTGTCCTTAACTTTCGTTTCCCGGCGCTGCCCTGCTCAGACAACTAAGACTTTGGGCCTTTGTTCTTGCATATCTCTGCCCTGTCTGGGCAGCCGAGACCTTGGGTCTGTTCCTCCCAATCTTGGTATCCTTTGGAATGCAGACTTCTGTATCCCTACTCCCAAGGTTGTCTGCTTCTCTTACAAGCATTTTGCTTGTTACGAAGTGATACTACATACAAAGGATGTCTGTCTGTTTTGCCCCATCCTTTGACCTTGATCATGCTACATTCCTTTTGCAGTGTCAGCTGTTTTACAGAAGCTAAAATAGCCAGTTAATATTCTTGCTTAAAAGCCAAAGGTAAATTCTAAATAGACATTATACATCGTGCTATTATAAGAAAAACAGGTATATTGATGCAGGTATATTGCAAAATTCTCTCTTACACCTCACACAAGGGCTGAAAAAACATGTTGGCCAAATGCAAGTGAGCAACTGACTCTGAGGAGCACAGAGGAAAAACTAGGCCAAAGCCTCTTTTGACTATTCACAGTGGGGTGCTAGCAGAGAGGGTTAAAAAGCCCTTTGCCTGAGTTTCAGAGTGAGCAGTTGAGGTACATGATAAGAAAACCAAAGGCTGTGCTGGCTTGAGCCTCCAAGCCCCCCCCCCCCAATATTTTCCTATTCTAAGGTATGAACTATGAAGACACAAGCTGATTAATACGTCAGCTCAAAACTGTGTGTACTTTGCGCAGGAAAACAAAAACAGCTGAATAAAGCAACCCACATTGCACAACCACATTGGCATGCATCTGGTTGTTCTGCACAAGTTATCCCACTTCCAAAAGCCAGATTTTGGAAGAATGTCGATTTTCAAAAGTTAGGAAAAGGAAAGTAGAATTGCCTTCCATTTCACTGGACAAATTATGCACAGTGTCACCCTTCCTGCATTGTTAGGGTAACATGAATATGATACTTAACTATTTCATAGTTTCAACTTGATATCAGACTTTTAATTCATAGGCTGCTTTTCCACAAAAGTGATTGTGTTCAAAACAGCTCACAGTACACAACACCGAACAATACCAGCAATATATACGGTAACCAACAGAAGAATAGAAAACATTTGTGAGCATAAACAAACACATTTCAATCTCAGCTACGCTTTAAAATATAGTACCAACATTTCAGTAATAAATAATAACAAATCCTAGAAAAATATAACAAAGTTTCCCCCAGAATTAGTAAAGCACAAAAACTCTACATAGAGACACTAAAAGGCCAACACAGAAGAGCATCTAACAGCCGCCCCTGTGACAACATTTGCAATTTGAGGACTGAGCTATACAAGTTTGATCCTGTGTGTTTGGAATTGTCTTTAAATTAGGGGGTGTACATCACAGCAGAAGGGGGTATTTAACCCTTTCACACTGCACTGCAACCAGGTGAAAGTCACCCCCCCCAAAAAAAAAAGCTATTTGCCCCAGCCCAGACGGGCTATTTTCATGGGAACTGTGGCAAGAGGGGGAAGGATTAAATTACCCCTCCCCATGTGCTCTTGTCCTGATCTTGACCCCACAGCATGGCCGCTGTTTGAGTTATAAAAAAACAAACACTCAGGGCCAAACTGACCCCTTAACATGTGTACAGGGTGGCCACAAAGTCCACGTGCCTGAGATTGTGTGAATCTGGGATTGGAGCTTTTTAATCCTGCATAGGGAGTTTGTGGTCCATAGGGACCACATATGATTTATAGTAACAAGTAAAGAATGGCTTCATATTTTTTGTCCCCCAGACTAACACCTGGAACAGCCTCCACTCTTATTTGCCAAACCGATACCTGCAAATATGGTCTCAATTTACTTGGGAATGGTCGCAAAGTAAGACCTTTGTGGAGAAACTTGTGTACCAGAGACAGTACGGCCCCTCCTCCTTAATACACACTTTTCCAGATAAACTATTTTTTTAGTTGAAAATTGTCCAAGAGCAGCTATATGACGGCGACTCATACACCTGCTATTGATTCCAAAGCCGCACGTTGAGGGAATTGTGCTTTTCCACTTCACCTCCTGCACAGTAAGTACAATTGTCAGCGTTCTCAGCAACTCCCAAGACTCCTTTCAAGTCCTAATAAGCTCTCGAGCCAATTAAACACAAGGATTTAGCATGTGCTCTTGATTGCCGTCAAGATACTTCAGATTCCCACCAATGTAGGTGAAAGCAAATACTATCCCCTCAATCAATGCTCCTTTGTCAGGGCTGCTCTTTAGAAGTTCCATTTGAAAGGATACAAGGAGGGAAGAAATGTTCAAGAAAAGCTTTCATACCATAGTCATTCCAAGGGGGAAATCAGTCAAGGTTAGTGGAAGTTGCTTGGCTGTAACTATGCCACAAATGGTGGAAAATCAGAGTCTACTTGAGTCTGCAATAAATGTGTCAGAGCCTAGTCAGGCATGCCTCTAAGCATCCAACATGACCAAATGAGTGAGTTGGTTATTTTTTATGGAGAGGCCTGAGGGAAGCAGTAAAATAGACTGGAAACAAACAGGGGGGGCCCTTTGGGACTTTACCACCACAGTTTTGCTCCCAACCATCTTCCCGCGCACAGTTAAACAGAAAACAAACTTCCATTGACTTTGAATTGAGGCAGACTTGTCATATTTCGCAGCCACTCCCTGCCCCCACTTCCTACTTATAAACAAATCAGTGCTCCCATTGGGGCTAGTTGCATGATTATTAAGCAAATGTTTTATTAGACCCTAAGGTTGCCCCTAGCAATGTATGGTTGCGAGAGTTGGACCATAAGGAAGGCTGAGCGCCGAAGAATAGATGCTTTTGAACTGTGGTGCTGGAGAAGACTCCTGAGAGTCCCTTGGACTGCTAGGAGATCAAATCAGTCAATCCTAAATGAAATCAACCCTGACTGTTCCCTGGAAGGACAGATACTAAGGCTGAAACTCAAATATTTTGGCCACCTAATGCGAAGAGAGGACTCTCTGGAGAAGACTCTGATGCTGGGAAAAATTGAAGGCAAAAGGAGAAGGGGAAGGCAAAGGATGAGATGGTTAGACAGCATCACCGATGCAATAAACATGAAAATGAGTGAACTCAGGAAGATAGTGGAGGACAGGAAGGCCTGGCGGGATATGGTTCATGGGATCACGAAGGGTCGGACACGACTTAACGACTGAACAACAACAACAAGGTTGCCCCGGGCCAGCGGGTGGCGCAGCGGGTTAAAGCTGTTGATCGAAAAGGTCGGCAGTTCGATTCCCGCGACGGG
The DNA here is from genome assembly GCA_026170595.1 of Plestiodon gilberti rubricaudatus. Taxonomy (NCBI): domain Eukaryota; kingdom Metazoa; phylum Chordata; class Lepidosauria; order Squamata; family Scincidae; genus Plestiodon; species Plestiodon gilberti. The sequence continues at coordinate 14,083,469 of JANXHW010000001.1, forward strand.
GTGAGTGCTCGTTGCTTGGCCAGCTCCTGCCAACCTAGCAGTTCCAAAGCATGTCAGTGCGAGTAGATAAATAGGTACCGCTTGCGGGAAGGTAAACAGTGCTCCGTGTTTCAGCTGCATGCTACGCGCTGCGGCAAGGAGAGTCATGCCGTCCACATGACCACGGAGGCGTCTTCGGACAACGCTGGCTCTTTGGCTTTGAAATGGGGATGAGCACCACACCCTAGAGTCGGACACGACTGGACTTAATTGTCAGGGGTCACCTTTACCTTAAGGTTGCCCCAAGACCCTTTTGTTGGTTTTGCTGCCACAGACTAACAGGGCTACCCCTCTAAAACTGCATCGATAGGACTCTAATGGCCCAATCTTATCCCCCATAGCGTTGCGCTGCTGGCAGAGACTGCTTTACAGCAGTCACAAAGCAGCCTCTGCCGGTGCACACTGCAGGCCCGCGGACTGGGAGGCCAGAACAGCCTCCCACATGCTGGCAGATGGCAGAAGATCCGCCAACCCAGGTAAGCCAGCGCAGGGGGTTGGAAGGAGTCAGGGAGGGGGTCAATTTGGGAGGGGTGGGTGGAACGGGGCGGTAATGGGCCGGGGAGTGTGGATCGGGCCCAGGAGGGGCAGGTTTGGCTGCAGCGCACCGCAAATCCCAATCCCCTTCCCAGGCCTGATTGGCCTTCACGGAGCAACGTTGGGTCGTGCTTCCATTGCCACCCGTCTCTAGCTTACCAGGGCTCCAGTCTCTGTGAGGCCTTGAGGGATGCTTCCCTTCTGGGTTTTCAACCTCTGAGTCACCTAGTGCTCTTCCAGAACATAACACAGGAACGAAACAGAGTCAATACAGCTTCTCAAACAAAACTGGGTTCATTTATGACAAATTTGGTGGCCTTATGTCTCTCAATTAGTTCGATAACACAGCAGTGGTTTTGGCTCTTCTCTGTCGACTCCAACTTCCCACAGAAAATGACTAGGAGCTGGCCCTAAAAGTTCCCGGGTTTTCTGCCAAAGCATAAAATGTTAAAAGAAAGATGTTAGTAATCCCAACGTTTCGTTTGCAAATCTTTAGCAAACCTTTTCAAGGAAAAGTCTCAGAGAAAGGCAAGGTCTCTCTGAGGAAGTCAAGAGCCTGGAGAGAAGCTTGTATCGAAATCAATCAAAAATTACTTAGAAATGGTGCAAACATTTTTTTCCTGAAGCGCAAGAAGGTGACTTAGATATTCCTTTGGTTCTTAGAATCTTTGAAGTCACTCAGCTGGAATGTCGATGAGCTACACACACACACACACACACACACACACACACACATATGGCACCTAAAATAGATAAGGAACTTAATGTAAACCCTTCAAGGACAGCTGTGCTCGGAAGCTCACCCCGTGCAGCATTAATATTGATGCTGTCAGAGATACAGCCAAGGGCAGGCCTGATCAGAGAGGAACTGTCTGTCATTGCTGGTTGTAAACAGTCTGAGAGGGGCAGATGTGCAGAAAAACTATCAAAGATAAGGGTGCAGCATCAACCCAAGCTGTCAGAACCAGCCGCGGTAGAGCATCCGGCTATTCACTTCTTAGCTTTCCTTTAGGTTTGGCATGGCACTGTTGTCACTAACAGGCGACCAAGGCGGTGGATGTCAGGGCCCAGCAAGGTCCGAAGCAATGGTGGGTCCAAGGCGGGATAGTGGGGGGGGGGGAGATCCCGGAACAGGCCAGGTAAGGCGCTCTGTATGGCTATTCAAGCAACAAGGTGCTCCGACTAAGGAACCAAGCCTAGAGCTGTGACACAGAGGAAGCCATGCCCCAATTGGTTCCTCTCAGCTCCCCCAGGGTAAAGAGCTGCCAGGATGGTGTAGTGGTTTGGGAGTCGGACTTAGACCTGGAAGATCCAGGTTCAAATCCCCGCTCAGCCACAAAGCTTCCTGGGTGACCTTGGGCCAGTCACTATCTCTCAGCCCCACCTACCTCACAGGGTTGTTGTGAGGACAAAAAGGAGGGGAGGAAATATGTACACCACTCTGAGCTCCTTGGAGGAAGGGTGGTATAAAAATGTGAATAAATAAATAAATAAATATTGCTTCTGACCAGGGCAGCTCTGCAGTGTAGCAGGAGGAGGATGGATGTCAATAAGTCTCTCAGCGGCCTTGAAGCCGACTCAGTGGTGCAGAGACTAAAGTGCCTGGGTTCCTAAATTGAAACTTCCAGTGCCTCATCGTCCCCATTTGGACTGTCAGCTCACACTCGGGAAGAGAGGAGGCTATGAAACTGGTCTGTGCAACCTGGATGTAGGGTATGGGTGAATTTATTTGTATTATTTCTTGCATTTATACCCATCCCACCATTCTTTGATCATGGAACTCAAAGCAGCATCCGGGTGAGAACTCATGCAGGCTCTGACCGGACATAGACCGACTTCACTTCAGTAAGGTCCATGTACCCTCTTAACCACTTTGTGAATCAGGTTTGCTTGTTTGAATTCATACATTTATAGCCTGCCTTTTCATCAAGCATTGGTCATGAAGCTAGATAGGGGCTCAGTAGGATTTCCAATTGAAATGGAGTGGGATTTCTATCCCCTATATTGACCATTCCCAAGGAAATACAGTCAGCCCGCATCATCCACAAGGGTTACGTTCTGAAGTTGGAGTGTAAAGCCAAAATCACGTATACTCAAAATTGCCTTAAAAACCCCTGACTTCTAGAACATGCGTACTGTCTCTTTAAAAATGATGAGACGCAGGCAGGAACTGCAGATTCTTCCTCAGATCTCAGGCTCCCTCCAGGGCATGTATTTAGTAAGTAGAATGGCAGCGAAATCACCTGCCATATTTAAATGGCTGGTTTTTGGTTTGTTTGCCAACTGCATGAAGTTGAATTGGCGCAAGTCTATCACACACAAGATGCGAGCCGACTGTGTACAAAAGTCCTCTCTCTATTTGCTTCATGTGTGTGGGTTGTAGAATTCAGCAACTGGGTGCACCTTCAGCACCTCATTTTTATTGCAGCAGAGAACACACAGCCCTGGCTGAATCTTTCCAATAACAGTGGGGAGCAATTGTATCTGTGAGAACAAAACAGAGCGAAAGTCACAATATACAAGCTGATCTTTGGTAGGAGAAAGTGACTTGCTGAGTCTGGTGTGTTCCTCCCTGATCTGGAAAACGGGGTGTGGTTGTGGAGGCAGCAGAGAGGATGATGGAAGTGGTCAAGTGGTCTTAGGGGGGTGGAGGCAGAGGCGTGGAAAGACTGGAGCGAGCGGAGCAGCAGCTCCTGGAGCGTCCACCACTACCGGTGGCCAGGGCTTTACTGAAGGCGGCCGACTGCCGCGCCGCACTATTTATACTCCTTGTTGTTTTGCACATGTGCAGAACGTTCTAACGTTCAGGCAGCACTTGCTGCTGATACGCCTCTGGGTGGAGGCCTCTGAAGCTTCGGTAGTCATCTTCCTTCAATGTTCTCAGGGACCAGCCTGCTCTTCACAGCACTAGTCTGGTGCTGGAACAATCAGACCATTTGTAGATGGAACAAATGGTCTGATTTGTTTCCTGCTCTTTCTCCAAAGAGCTCAGGACTGTATGCATGAGTTTCGCTCCCTCCTCTGCCCCATTTTATTCTTACAACAATGTCCTTCTTGAGGTGTGGTGGCCAAGACTGTACACAGTATTCCAAATACAGTATAACTAAACCATTGGCTTGGATAGGAGCAACAAAATGTTAGCAGTCTTATTCTCAGTCCCTTTCCTAATGATCCCTAGCATGAAAACTGCCTTCTTCGCCGCTGCTACATGCTGAGCCAACATTTTCATTGTGGTATCTACCATATCCCCAAGCTGTCTTTCCTGGTTCATCACCAACAACACAGACCCCATCAGTGTACAGTATTTGTGAAGTTGGGCTTTGTTGTCCCAATGTGGATCATTGTATACTTATTGACATTGAACTGCATTTGCCGTTTGGTTGCTCATTCACCCAGCATGGAGAGGTCCGTTTGGAGCCCTTCACAATCTGCTTTGGTTTTTACGACCCTGAACAGTTTAATGAAATTCTTTTTACAATGTAAGTCTGGAAGCCTTGACCATAATCTAGGAATGTAAGAAGCTGTACAGTGGACCCTTTCTATCCGTGGATTCAGAACCCGCGGATTTGTCTCACTGCGGATCCCGGACCTGTGGGGGTCCACTGTAAAAAGAAAAAAACACGTTTTTTAAAACCTTTTAGCATCAAACGGTGCCATTTTGAAGCCTCTGCAGGGCTTCTGGAAGCTTAACAAACCTCGTCTGGGTCAGAGGAGGGAAGAGCCTTCATGCGACTCAGAAGTGGGTTGTTAAGCTTCCAGAAGCCCTGCAGAGGCTTGGAAACGGCACGGTTTGCTGCTAAAAGGTTAAAAAAAACCTTTTTCCCTCCCTCCCTTTTTTACAATGTTTTAAAGCGGACCCCGGTATCCGCGGATCCTCACTATCCACGGGGGTGAGAGCATGTTTTGAAAATCACTGCCCAACAAATAATCATTGCACCTTCCCCTGCCGCCCCTCCTCCTCCTCCTCCTCCTCCAGTTCACTTCAGGCTGCTTATTAATAAGAGTCTCTTATTAGTCAGAGACTGAGATCAGTGAGTAACTTCTCAAAAGTACTTGCTTATGATTGGTTTAGAGTTTTTCTGACATCTGCCCTGTGATTGGCTACCACGTGAAACGCATCCCGCCCCGCCCCCACAGTACAAAGCACTGCCTCTGTTTGGCTGCACGTACATGAAATGGGCAAAAGTCGAGGTCGACTTTGCCCATCCGGGGACATAGCTATCCGACGGGCCAATGCCGTCAGCCGACAAGAGACCACATGGGACGCACGTGCCCGTGCCGTGCCATACACTTGCCGGACGTGTACAGTGTAGCCCAGCCTTTATTGGTTCCATGCTGTGTCATAATAACACCACATTGACTCTCAGAACAATCAGTCTCATTGGTCAATTTTGAGTTAAGGAAATCCACTTTTTGTTAGTGGCAGTTGTGTTTTCATTTTCCAGTTATTTGGCCATAATGTTTGATAATTCAACACGGGTTGTTTCATTACATTCTGCATTACATTACCTTTCCAATGATATATCACCTTATGGTATTATTCTTAAATACAAAATTTTCAAAAGGTTTCCACAATTTTGGCCACTAGTGGCCAAAGAGTGTCACCCTGTGCGCTCTGCACCCCCGCACCCACCTAGTGACACTACTGCCTATAACTACACACCAGAACATTCAGCATCATGAGGAGTTTGGCCCTTAGGGAGGTATACTGTTTTAGAAATGTTTCTCTTCCACTTTAAATACCGCACATTCACACATGCGTACTGAAAGTGTAAGATAGACTCAAAATCTTATTACAGGTCAAGTGTGACAAGTACAATTCAGCAGTCTGAATATTCTTTTGAAGCTCCCAGTCGGTCGTGTCGATGCTTGATTTCACTGAGAATGAAAATATAAGCTCAAATGCACCCTTTCTAACCAAAAGCATTTAACACACTTAGAGGAAAAGCTTAGATTAATATTTGCCTTTTCAGAAATCATTTGCATTCAGGCTACACATACACACTTCACCTTCTGGAGACTTGCTTAGAATTACAAGCAGTCTCACAATTTTGATTAGAAAGATGCACCAGTCCAGCAGTCACAATTTATCCTGAGTTTTCCATTTGGAGCATTAACTTTATATTTTGGGAGCTTGCAAACACCCACAGTTGCTGCATTCGTTGGTGCAGAGCTTTTGTTTTAATTTGACCTTTGTTGAGAGCATTTTGAACCTGTAATACATGCTGAGCGAACAAAGGAACCTACTGATCTGTGAGGAACCTGTGGAGCAATCAGCATTTTCTAACAAACAAAACAAGATAAAACAGTTTAATTGGGCTGTAACTTGGGCATTTCTTGCCCAAGGAAATAAGCAGCAAAACCAGGAAGGATTATCAACAAGGTTGCCAATTCTTGTACTGCCCCTGCTCACGTGCCTTTAACAGCAGCTTGGCATGCATAAATTTAGCAGGTGAAGCTTTACCTAACATGGAAATAAAGAGATGGGAGAAACTTCACCCACTTAGTTTATCACTGCCAATACAAAAGTTGGTAACTCTAATCTTTGTGCATCTGGCAGGGCACAATACACGAAGTTGGCTGCATTCATCTTGTAGGGTCGGAAATTGTGCAGGCCTAGGTCTGAGCAAAGGTGGCGCAGTGGGTTAAACCGCTGAACCATGAGCTGTCGATCAAAAGGTCGGCAGTTCGAATCCTGCGATGGGGTGAGCTCTCCTTGCTTGGCCAGCTCCTGCCAACCTAGCAGTTCCAAAGCATGTTAATGCGAGTAGATGCCGGCCACATGACCACGGAGGCGTCTTCAGACAACGCTGGCTCTTCGGCTTTGAAATGGGGATGAGCACCACACCCTAGAGTCGGACACGACTGGACTTAATTGTCAGGGGTCACCTTTACCTTTTTTTAGGTCTGAGCAGGGTCGTACCTGAACGGGAGACTGCCTGGGTACCCCACGTACACTACTCAGAGAAGGAAGGTCAGAATACAAAGTAACAAATACTGTACACTGGATCTTGGATGTCCAGGAAAATGCACAACATATTACAGGCCTTAATTCTAGAATGGGAGTGGCCATGTCTCCAGGAGGACATTTCAGGTGTTTATTTATTTATTTTTATTTATTTTTCACATTTTGATACCGCCCTTCCTCCAAGGAGCTCAGAGTGGTGTACATATTTCCTCCCCTCCTTTTTGTCCTCACAACAACCCTGTGAGGTAGGTGGGGCTGAGAGATAGTGACTGGCCCAAGGTCACCCAGGAAGCTTCGTGGCTGAGCGGGGATTTGAACCTGGATCTTCCAGGTCAAAGTCCAACTCCCAAACCACTACACCATCCTGGCTTTGATAAAACCAAAGGTTTTGTGATAAAACCAAAGATTGGTTACCAATAATACTCACATGTAATATTTCCAGAGGAACGGCCATGTATGGCGACGCTGCAAGCACATATTTTGTGCATCACAGTTCTCACTCCTGCTTGGGTTCCACAAGCAAGAGATTAAGACCATTTGACTTGGCTATCATTGCTCTGCCCCAGCCTGGTTACGGGGGGGGGGGGGGGGGTTGTAACACTGCCACCAGAGGCAGGGGCAGTGTGACCCAGATCCACCCCCTTCTGCAACCTGAAGATCATCTGTATGAAATGGCCACATCTTGCAGTAAACAAGCTAGCATCCAATATGGATACATATTTAAATAACAGACTCTAAATAACACTGCAGGGCACTAGCCTGGGTGTCATTAATGTTATTTTCATAAGTCCTATTGACGAAAAAGAGAATACTTGGCGCATGAAATTAATGACACATGAAATATCCAATATGCATATTGCATCTTCAATAATACCCAACATGCATTGCACTCCTTTTATGGCCAACCATTCTTCAAGCAAGTTGCATTGATCACATTCCTAACGAACAAAACAAAACACCTCCTTTCTACCAAATGGGACTCTAATAGCCAATTCACACAACAGGTTGAGCGGGTAGTTAGCAAATGACAGCATATTAGTTGACTGACACACTTGCCACCATGCTACTGCAGTAAAGCTCTAGGGATGAAAGCAGATCTATAACCATTTCACACAATCAAACTGTCTATCTATCGTTACACGCTCCTGCAAAAAAAACTTCCAGAAACAGTAGCACAGAGTTTAAAAAGTAAAGGTAAAGGTGACCCCTGACAATTAAGTCCAGTCGTGTCCAACTCTAGGGTGTGGTGCTCATCCCCATTTCAAAGCCGAAGAGCCAGCGTTGTCCGAAGATGCCTCCGTGGTCATGTGGCCGGCGTGACTCTCCTTGCCGCAGCGCGTAGCATGCAGCTGGAACACGGAGCGCTGTTTACCTTCCCGCAAGCGGTACCTATTTATCTACTCACATTAACATGCTTTGGAACTGCTAGGTTGGCAGGAGCTGGCCAAGCAACGAGCGCTCACCCCGTCGCGGGAATCGAACTGCCGACCTTTCGATCGACAGCTCATGGTTCAGCGGTTTAACCCACTGCGCCACCCACTGGCCATACACCAAACACCATTTGCAAAACACCAAATAGGCAGGGGAAAGCGATTTGGAGCATTGCCGCCCCCCTTTCCCAGCACTTACGAAGATCGCTGCATGCAGTCTGCCTGCTCTGACCCTCTTCTGTTTGTACTGAGCATGAACTGGGGGGGGGGGGTCTTGTTTCCCAGCATCCCCAGTGCCTATTCATTTCAAACCGAAGAGGCGCGGACCAAGGAGGCTGCATGCAGAGATCTTCGTAAGTCAAGGGAAGGCACAGGGCCGTTGTTTATGTAATCAGGTAGATACAGAATCCCTGGCGCATGTGCTTTTACACTGCACTTGGTATAATGACCTCCGGCAAAACATCCTCAACTCTCTGTTGGTAAATTTGCAAGGGAGGTCTGATTCTGATATCCTCCTGATTTTACTTTCATCTATCAACAAAGGGTCCATCAACCAGTTAGCTAATTTTTTTCAGCTAACCATGGAACGTAGAGTGGCTAGGGGTGACCTACATTATGGAACCTAGGTAAAAGGATTGTCAGCTGCTTATTCTGTTATGCCTCTCTTTTTTCTCACTTTTTTGCTTTCTGCTTGTTTGTTGTGTTATGCATTATTACTATTACTTTCTTTTTATGTTTTGTTATGTTATGCCAATAAAGGTTGATTGATTGATTGATTGATTGATTATTGATTGATTGATTGATTGATTATTGATTGATTGATTGATTGATTGATTGATTGATTGATTGATTGATTGATTGATTGATTGAAGGGAGGGGGATGGAAGCACCCCTGCTCCTTCACCCACACGCTCTCCATAGAAAGGGTTGCGCAGGCATGTGTGATTAGATGGGGCAGATTCAGGCAGTCCAGAGGCACATGCTGCCCCTGGTCACACTGATGTGTGATTGGACCTTTGGCTTAGCAGCGTAAGGCCTTTCTTTCCCCATCCCTTTTTGCTCCAACCTTCTCATTCCCCCACCGCCACCTCCTCTGTCACCCGGCTTTATATATTGTGCTATATAAACCTAGAGCCGTGACCTTGGCATTTGCAGGAATGGCAATATACTGACGTTTGAATAAACTACTCAGTTCTACATGCGACTCTGAAACTTGCAAAAATGCCATTTCCATAATTCTTCAGTTTGCAGTTAAGACAAAATCAGTGCTCATGGATGTGGAAGAGGCTCATTCTTTAAATTCAGAATACACTGCATCTTGAATTTAAATGACAATTGAGAATATTATTGCTGGTTCTCTCTGTTCATCAGTTGCTTCCTTTTAATGACTTGTGCAACTTTTCCTTCAAATGAAATAAAAGTCTTATGATATTTTAAGCACCCATTTCCAGCAATGTGTCTTTGTGCTTCTGAGCTGGGAGGAAACCGCAAAACCCTGAGTTATTGTTGTGTTTTAAAAACAAACAAACACACAATTGGCTTTAATGGTGTCCATTTTCTGAAATGGAGGGAGGGCATCATCTCATCCTTTGCCTTAGGCAGCAGAACGTCATGGGCTGGTTCCAACCCTCTTGAGTGCAAACGGATCAGAGTGTGCGGAACCTTCATACTGTGTGCCAAATGCAGAGCAAAACTCTGCAGAGATTACTGCTTTGAGACATTGGAAGAGAGGAAAAGGGAAATCTGCCACTTGTGAACCTTACTGTAGACTCAGATTTTCGAAAGCTTGGTTCACTGTGTCACCAAAGTGGAGTGGATTCTCAGAGGTGCTTTTTCAAGAGGCGTCACTTTCAGGAATCTGTTCACCTCTGCCCTTCTTCCTAACGCTCATGTTCTGACCGTGCAGCAGTGCAAATTGCCTCTAAAAGGTTCAAAGAATTTGCTTGATGGCTTAAAGACATTGTTGGCTTACAGTTAAGAACATAAGAACATAAGAGGAGCCCTGCTGGATCAGGCCAAAGGCCCATCTAGTCCAGCTTCCTGTATCACACAGTGGCCCCACCAGATGCCTCAGGGAGCACACAGCCAACAAGATAACCTGTTTCCTGCTGCCACTCCCCTGCACCTGGCACAGAGAAAACCCACTTCTAAAACCAGGAGGTTGCCCATGGCTTGTAAGCTGTGATGGACTTTTCCTCCATAAATCTGTCCAATCCCCTTTTAAAGGCATCCAGGCCAGGTGCCATCACCACCTCCTGTGGCAAGGAGTTCCACAAACCAATTACACGCTGGGTAAAGAAATATTTTCTTTTGTCTGTTTTAATACTCCCTCCACTCAATTTGAGTGGATGTCCCCTACTTCTAGTGTTGTGTGAGAGGGAAAAGAAAAGTTGTCTTTGTCTTTTCAGGAGAGTCTTTCAAAACCTGTAGCATGGCTCTATTCGGAGATGGTCCAAATTGCAGCATCAGTATTGAAATTTCGCTGGACCTGAAAAGCATATCTGCACTACAAACCTACCATATATTGGTGTTATACAGAATAATGCTGCACTGATGCTGCTCCCCTTTTTGCCACCCTTTTGCAAGTGGTGAATACGTGAGAGGGATTTAGGTAAATTTCAGGGGTGCACTATGCCCCTGAAAACAAAAAGGGATGTTGGGGGACTTACCAGGGGTAGCAGCGGTAGTAGATTTTCTGGCAGTCAGCAACTGGTGGCCACTATTTTCTGGGATGGGAACAACAAAATGTCATGAGATTCTAAGGAAAAAAAGCAATCCCTCTGATGATGTAGCATTTCCCAGGGTCATTCTGGGGAAAAATAGTGACTACCTACTGCCAACCATTGGAAGGATTGCTGCCATGAAACTGAGTGGTAGTGAAAAAAAAGGAGAGCTGGTGAAAAGGTGCACAATTGTGTCCCCTGAACCCTTTAAACATTCAAGCAAAAAGTGCCCCCAATTATTTTCTGCTCAGCCCTAGTTTCATGCCAATTTAACTGTCAAAGAATTCTGCTGACGATTCAGATATTTGGCCTCCATCATAGAACTGCAGTTCCCAAGCTTCCCTGGAGAGCAAGAATGGCTGTTCAGCCAGTTTAAATCTGAGTACAGAGGTATACCCGAAAATGTCTGTTCCTTCCTATGCTTTTCTACTCTCCCATCTCAGGGCCTCGCTACTATTATTCCAGCACCCTGCTTAGGAATTGTGCCACTATATGACAATAACTATTTTGGGTCAGACCACTAGCCCATACAACCTGCTACTCATTCTTGGATGATAGCCTCCTGTAAAATGTTTGCCACTACCTGCAAAATCTGGGCAATTGTCCCAGATAACTTGTCGGACCAGCCTCAACACAGAACCAGATAAGTCTTGTTGTCTTGTGCTCCCTGAGGCATCTGGTGGGGCCACTGTGTGATATAGGAAGCTGGACTAGATGGGCTTTTGGCCTGATCCAGCAGGGCTCTTCTTATGTTCTTATGTTCTTATTAAGTCTTTGGAGGAGGAGGAGGACAGTAATTCCAGCACTGGCCCCAGGACATACAGGGATAGAGAGAAACTAGCATATCCTGACAGGCACCTCAAGACTGCCTCCCTGCACACCCTGATTGTTCACACACCCCTGCTCCAGATCTCCACAATCACCCTCCAGGACCCAGAAGCAGCAACAGAATCAAGCCAAAGCTAAGACCAGATGATGTAGACATGATCTAACTCTGGCAATATGAGGCCTTCCATCTCTGCACCCTACTCAGGTGGAGGAATTGAGCTTGATATACCAGGGCCCCACTGATGCTTCAGATGGGGCAGAAGAGACAGCTATTAAGCCCCTCATTTTGCTGCTTGGAGGTTGTGGGTGCAAGACTCTCTTCTGCCTAGTTCTGGCTCTTTGACTGGACAACTCCCTTGCTGCTTCAGCAAACGTGTGTCCCCCGACTGCCCTCCTTGAGTGCTTACTTCCACAAACACTTCTGTAAGTGGACCTGATGTTATTCTTTGTGGCAAATGAGTTTGTTGATGAAAAGTTGTTGAATGTCCTGTGAGGAGCCCTAGATAGAATAATATGCTGGAGTGCCTGGTGGGAAAAGATCCGTCCAGGAGATGGAACACTTCACATTACTCATCATTGACCTGTGAAGACTGATGAAACACTTTAAAGTGGTTGATTTGATAGCATTTTCATTGTCCTCAAAAAACCTGCACATTTTTTTTCCTGTCTCTACTCCTAGGGCAAGATCTGTGAAACTCGTTTCCTGCATGGTCCAGGCTGCAAAGGGGAAGAGTAGACCTAGGTTAGTGTCCATCCCATCACCAACAAACTTCCACAATCCTTAATCTTCAGAACAGTGTTGGAAATCTTTTCTGATAAGGTGATTGATGAATGGATGGATGAATGGATGGAGCCAGCAATGTCCGAAAGATGCTTCCATAGTCATGTGACTGGCATAACTCAACATGAAGGCGCACGGAATGCTGTTACCTTCCTGCTGAGGCGGTACCTATTAATCTACTTGCAATTTCTTGCTTTCGAACTGCTAGGTTGGCAGGAACTGGGGCTGAAGACAGTAGCTTACACCGTCACGCGGCACACAGGTCTCAAACTGCTGTCCTACCTACCTCCCGGTCTACAGTTCAGTATCTTAACCACCGCGGCTCATTTGGTGAAGCAAGAGACATGCTGGCTTGGCACCAGCTCTATGAAAATAAAGAAAGGTAATGGGCGTGGGGGGGGGGCTGCGGCGACCCGCGGATAAGCAGATCCACAGATAGCAGATCCATGGATACAGGGGTTGCACTTGTATGTGCCTTTTTTCAAAAGAGAAAAACTGAATCCCCTCCAAATGCCACCTCTGCTTGCATGCACCTGCCCCACTGTGGATGGGGGGGGGAGGCCAGGTAGGTTAGTGAATGAGCAGGCGTGCCCCCATCTCCCTTCCCTTTATTTACGAGGGGCATGGTGTGCAGCCTCCCTGCTCTGTGCCAGTTCTATTTCAAATGAACAGGAGCAGGAGATGAACTTCGTAAGGAAAGAGAAGGCGGGAAGAGATCCAAATTGCTTGTCCCTTCCTACCTGGTGCTTTGGAGCTGTGGCGCTTCCCCCTCCCCTCCCAGCAGCACTGGAGGGAGAAGGGAGCTGCCGCTTCTGTGACCCTCTTCTGACTTGCTACCAGTGGAGCAGCAGGCTGGACAGGGCAGCGGACTGATGATCTGGCTGGGGGACTTATCCATTTGCCGCCCCTGCAAAGGTGCCACTGTCTTCAGGCGTCCATTTCTTGGCAAGGCCAACTCAAGGAAAGACTGAGGCCCAACACAACCACTTTGAAACAGTTCCCCAGTACCAGGCTGGTATTTGACTTGCTGTGTGTGTATATTTGTAGCACCAGTTGAAAGGCTGAATTTGCACCATGGAGAAAGAACTCTTTAGAGACAGATGCTCTTAAAATGCAACATCTGTCTCCATCCTTAGAGAAGCAATGATAACCTTAACAACAATTTCAAATCTGCCCTAAAGGGCAGAGAAATAATTGGGCTTGAGTAAGAGAAATAAGAGGCAGTTTTGTTAAAAAATGAACAAGCAATATTGATCTGCAGGTCTAATAATAAATCATTCTCCATTGTTCCTTCCAGCAGCCCAGAGCGGGCCCGTCCCTGAGATCAGTTGAACCCCTTGCCTCAAGCTTCCAGCTGGCGGAGGGGGTTGGCTGGCAGAGGATGCCCTGTGCCTGCCTGCTTGCCCCCTCCCCAAGCCTGCTGCCTGCCTGGCCACTCAACCCACCTGCCCCATCCTTTTCCTGCATGCCCAGGAAGCTTGCAAGAGGAGAATGGGAAGGACTAGAGATTTGAGGGTCCCAAAGCTACATAGCCTGTTCTGTCAGGTTATGTTGGTGTTGAGGAAAGGAATGAGTTGATTTCCCATTCAAGGGCTAGAAGCCTTCCCAGGGCTGGGTCATCCATGAGGCTGTCCGAGGTTGTTGCCTGGGGCACCAAGTTAGTGAGCGACACCCGTTAGTGAGCGACACCCGTTAGTGAGCGACACCTCTTCCCTTCCTCTTCCTGGTTTTGTAAAGATGAACCAGGGAGCAGCTGTGCCTTGCTGGGTAAGGAGAACTATATTTAATGCAGCAAGGTGCAGTGCAAGGGTGGGGGGGAGGGCATTTGGCAAGTCACCCTCAGGTGCCACAGGGGGTCTTGGGCCATTTCCCAATTTCCTCTCCAGAGGTTTATCTGCTCTGCCTGGAGGTACTAGAGACTGAACCTACCTAGCACCCTCTACATGCAAACAACTACATGCTCTACCTCTGTTACAGCACCTCCCCAAATGTGCATACAGCTGGTGTCTCATCAACCCAAACAACAAGCCCCAGGGACCTTATAAGGCATCGTTTATTTCTGCTTGCCTGGAATTGCAAAAAGAGCAGGGCCGTCTCATCAGCACCCAGCAGGCAATAATGCATGGCCAGCCAGTTGTGTTTGAGTTCGTGGGTCATAAATTGGACACAGCCGGGGTGCATACGTGCCCTGACTGTGAAGATGCCCCGCCAATTCCACGCAAGAAACTGTCAAGCACTTTGTACACCAAAAAAGAAGTGCTATGGACATGATTGCACTTACGAATTATATTCAATATCTTTATACCTCTGTGCATGGAGGTATAACCCTGTGCTCGGCAGTAATACTCCCGTCTGGAGAAGACTCAAATCCTCCCCAAAGCGGCCAATGTGGCCAAAGTGACCTTGACTGGTCAAGAGCTTCCATATTCTCATTAATGCCAAAGACATCTAACTGTTCTATGAGAAAGATTAAAAATTTGATTAAAGATCTGTGCAGAAATTGAACTTGCGTGACGAAGCAACAAGATCTTGGCCAAAGAGGGTTGACCTTCAAGATAGCACCGCAGCAGATAATTGATTCACTAATCAATCCTCTGCCAAGGAAGTTAGTTTCCCAGTGTCAGCAGTAATATTTTGTTAGCGTTCCAAATACTCTTTTCCTTCCTTCTTTATGACTTTTTCGCAGTGAACCAATATGAACAATCCAAATAAAGATGAGCATTTTTAAGCCCCATCAAGGTGAACGGGAGGAATTGAAGCACATGCAATTCTTGTGTTGAAATCAATGGGATTCAAAAATGGGCTTTGTGTCTTTTGTTGGAGTCAAAGAGGAGCAGAAGGAGACAGGAGGACACGATGCTCCAGTAGAATCCCAGGAGCATCATAAAGGCAGTGAATTAGTTACAGAAAGTGGAGTGGAAGGAGGGGTGTGACTCAAATAAGGTGCTGGTTTTTTCCATTCCCAATTTTCTCTAGCTTCATTTTAGCATTACACTGCCTGCATGGGAGAGACCCTTAATTTATATAAAAAGAAAACAATCTTGCATATTAAACATTTTAGTATAATACATTTAAATTACTGTATATATAAAAATGTTCATCTGCAGCCTCACATGCATGAACGTTCAGACTGAGAATATATGTACAAATGACGCAGTTTTGCACATATATTTTTTTTCATTTATTCTGAATTAAATTTGAATCTCAGGGGGCAGAGGTGGGCTAGCTCCTTTAGTTGCTGTTTTTAGAAGGCTACATGGGGCCATCATTTGACTAAAATTTGGGGAGGTTATGGATTTTATTTAAGGGCCGCCCCACCTTCCCCCTTTAGGTAAAGGTAAAGGTATCCCTTGACAATTAAGTCCAGTCGTGTCCGACTCTAGGGAGCGGTGCTCATCTCCGTTTCAAAGCCGAAGAGCCAGCGTTGTCCGAAGACGTTTCCATGGTCATGTGGCCGGCTTGACTCAACACCTAGGCGTATGGAACGCTGTTACCGTCCCGCTGACGCGGTACCTATTAATCTACTTGCAATTTCTTGCTTTCGAACTGCTAGGTTGGCAGGAGCCATCGCACGGAATCGAACTGCCGACCTTTCGATCGACAGCTCATGGTTAAGTGGTTTAACCCTAAAGGGCTGGCCACCACATCCTGCGTGGATTGTAGGCCATGCTGACACGGCCTGGGAACACCTCGGGAGAAGGGGATGAACATCCCCTTCCCGGGGTGTAAGTAGGCCAGAGGCCTATGGGCCTCCTCGGATGCACACCAGCTCCAGAGCTGGCATGCATCCACTGGGAGGCCATGTAAGTAAGGTCGGCCCAGGCTGCAACAAGGTGTTGGATATCGGCGTAACTCCGCGCCGATATCTCTGCCCCCTCCCAGCCCAGGCAGGCCAATAGCCCCCTCCCTTGCCACCCCAGCCTGCCCAGCCCTGCCCCTGCACCAAGCAGCCTAGGTCTAACCTGGGTCACCCGGTGCTGGTCCAGGACGCCAGGGGAGTGAGCGGTGCCAGCCTCTGCGCTAGTGCCGCTTACTCTCAAGGCATCAAAAAAGTGCCTAACGGCATTTTTGCAACACCTTAGGCCAGCAGAGCACTAGCTCTGCCAGTCTAAAGTTACACGGGATCCGTCTGCCAATTCCGTAGTAAACTCACTGGGATGTGCATATTCTTTTAATGCTTACAAAGAACTAGGCAATGCTCAAAATGCCACTGTAAAAGGACCTCAACATAATACTTGCATGTTGTTCAGTCGTTAAGTCATGTCTGACCCTTCGTGATCCCATGAACCATATCCCGCCAGGCCTTCCTGTCCTCCACTATCTTCCTGAGTTCGCTCATTTTCATGTTCGTTGCATCGGTGATGCTGTCTAACCATCTCATCCTTTGCCTTCCCCTTCTCCTTTTGCCTTCAATCTTTCCCAGCATAAGAGTCTTCTCCAGAGAGTCCTCTCTTCGCATTAGGTGGCCAAAATATTTGAGCTTCAGCCTCAGTACCTGTCCTTCCAGGGAACAGTCAGGGTTGATTTCATTTAGGATTGACTGATTTGATCTCCTAGCAGTCCAAGGGACTCTCAGGAGTCTTCTCCAGCACCACAGTTCAAAAGCATATATTCTTCGGCGCTCAGCCTTCCTTATGGTCCAACTCTCGCAACCATACATTGCTACTGGGAACACCATCGCCCTGACTATACGAACTTTTGTTGGCATGGTGATATCTCTGCTTTTTATTATGCTGTCTAAATTTGCCATAGCTTTCCTTCCAAGGAGTAAGCGTCTTTTAATTTCATGGCTGCTGTCTCTGTCTGCAGTGATCTTGGAACCCAAAAAAGTAAAATCTGTACCCAAAAAAGTAAAATACTTGCATAGTTTATCACAATTTGCATATGAGGCAGCCTTATACTGAGCTAGACAGACCACTGGTTGTTCAGTGTAAGGCTACTTCATATATTTAAAATACATCGTTTCTACGCTGAATGGCGGCAGTTCTCTAAAAGCCAACGCTCTTTCCCAAATTCCAGCCATACCTGGAGATACCAGGAATAAATCAGGGACATGTGCATGCAATGTAACTTCTGCAATTTTAATTGTCCCGATTTTTTATGTAGCAGTTGGCAGGTGTTAGTGTCAGGTTTTTTTTTTTTTTTGCTTTTTGGTTTTTTTTAACCAGCATAAAACTAACTCTGCCTGTTGTGCTCAACAAATTATCATAAAAGATGTCGTTTTATTCAAGCTTGTACTGCAGATCGTCCAAAATGTTAGAGATGAAAACAGGGACTCATTTGTAGCATCTCCCCTCTCATGCCCAGGTACCTTGCCTGATCCTCCTCCCATACCCATCGCTGAAGGCTCTTCTGTATTCATCTACTCTGCAACTGACCATCTTCCATCAATTTAAAATGCAGTGTTTGTTCTTTCGACTGAAAATATACTAGAAAAACATAATTATATAGGCTAGCAGCAGCTCAAAATATCTCGCAGCTTCAGTATGTGAAATGACAGGCTTGGACACGACATGGCAGATGGCACCTTAGCATTCATGCTCGGGCATCGACATGACTGTTGTCTGACAACAAGATGCATCTACCACCAATATCCCATGCACAGTTTTAGCTTCTAAAGACCACAGAAAGGGAAACTCTGAACCTTGAAAAATGGTACCAACTCAAAAATTCACATCAACAATTTAACAAGACTTCCCCCAAAGGGAGGAAAAAGGGCAACATTGGGGAAATGATTTACTAGGGACTAGTACCAGAAAAATAGGGGCAGTTGAAGTGTATGGTACTGCTAGTTCATAGCATTACCTTTGGGAGAAAACCAACCCAATGTTTGGTTCTTAATTACATTCTCTTTTCACAAGGCCCAGGGAACAATCCTTGCTTACATCACAGCCGTCGCTTGCAACGTCTGCCTTATTTTAGGTGCATATTTTCTACTGTACCTAAAATGAAAATAGCAAAATGAAAGAGAAGTCTGGCTGGAGAGAATCCCAATTCACAGCGTAGGCTTTTCAAATGGAGCTCAATTTAGTTGAAAGCGTAAAAAATCACTCCTTTTCACTGCAGTTAAACACCGCCATGTGGGAAAAGGCAACTTACAAGGCCCCCTCGAGAACCAGGTGACAGATCCCAGCGTGAGTTCTTTTCTCCCTGCTGTGCAGTGAATACAGTCATTGAAATCCTAATATATTATTGATGGGTAGTTGGATGCAGAAAGCAAAGGGAGACACAGGCTAGGCTAGTCAAAATACAGATTAAAATAGCCGGCACTTTTCATAGAGAAAAGAGGAGGGGACGATGCGTGGCAGGCAGCTAACGAGTTTTATTTAAGAATAAAAACTGGGAGGGAAGATGTACTCCCTTCCAAGTAGTGTATCGCTTTGAATGAAGGTCCAATTAAGGACAAAAATAAACATACAGAAAGCAATCAGTGCTAATCATACCCTGGGCTTCTATGGAAACATCCAACAAATCTCCTTATGGCCCAATTAGATGAAACTGGCAGTCTATGTGTTTTTACTTGGAAGTAAGCTCCACTGACTTCAATGAGACTTATTCCCAGTATATGTATTGAATTGTCATCTAAAGCAGGTTTCCTATCTAACCAATAAGAAAACAATCATAAAACCCACCATCATATAAAACCTGAGCCAGCTGGCGTTTGCAGCAGCAGTGAACTCTGGAAAATAAGAAGCACCCTGCTCATCAGGCTAGAGGCCCATCTAGCCCAGCAGGTGGGTCAAGCAGGTATCTCCAAGAAGCCCATGATGAGTATGTAGGCCAACTCGCCCCCTCCAGCAGCCAGTATCCAGGGGCAGCTATCAGCTATGTGAAGCCTGACCCCTGTATGTGAGGCTTCACATAGCTATCCAGACTTCATGAGTGTGTCTGATCCCCCTTTTAAAGTTAGTGACTTGCACCGCAGGTGAGGCTGGAACTTCTGCTGGTTCTGCCTTCTGTAGAGGCAAAGGCTCTTGAGTCAGGATTGCTAGTCCTTCCTTTTACTTTCAAATCAGCAGTAGTTCTTAGTACAGGAAGCAAGCAAGAAAAAAACAATAGGGGAAGAGAAGAGTTGATGTCCCTGTTCCCAACATGGAGGCATCATCATTGGCCTCCGTGTTGGGAAAAGCACCAGTTAATTTCTGTCTATAATATGGCTGTTGAAAAGTGCACAGCACACCCTTTAAAAAACAGCAACAGTAAAGAAAGTGGTTCTGGGTAGTAAAGACAGAAAAAAATGGGGGCAGCACCAAAGCAGAAGAAAGCAACCTCCATATGGGCACAGGGGGAAAAAAACATTAATAGTGAAAATGTAATTCTCAGCTGTGAGCTTTCTTGTGTATTGAAAAGCGGATTACAAGTTTCCAAACAATGTAAATCAATTAGCTAAAGCTGACTCAGTCCACCTTCCCTGTGAAACGTTCTGAATTAACTGAGGCCCAAGAGACAAGTCTATGCCCAAGCAACCATTTTTTTTTCATAGCTAACTGGATAATTAACACAATAGGGTGTGAGGAAGAGCAGTCTCTTCCATTTTGTGTATGCAGGATCACCTCAGAAGGCATCACCAGGATATCTTTATTTGAGGCAACATGTGGAAAAAATACCGCTGGCGCCCAACATTACAGAATTGTGCTGCATTTTATATGAGGAAGAAAGGTTAGAAGAAGGGTCAATTTATAATGTAATTTAGATCAACCCTCCTGGCTCTTTCCATACAAGGTTAAAGCACAGCTTTATTTTAGACTCCCCAGGCACACAGTGTATGATTTTAATCCATAATACGATAAATATTTGTGTTGTTACTTGAGGGACGCACATTTTTCCCTTGCCTCAGCAAAGGCCCAAGAAAACGATGTCGGGAAGAAAACTGCTGAACATGGAGTTTCCACTAAATAGAAAGACATTTTTCCATCCTTCAAGGGTTCTGGCAGGCAGTAGCCTTTTTTTTTTCCTCCAGAGAGAGGAAGTGTTATAATGAAGGTTGGTAATTTGAAACTGATCATCTCAAGGTAGCAGGGTGAGAAAACACAGAGACATTCAATCCTGTGGCACAGAGATAGCTTTGAATTAAATCCAAAGTCCTGAGGAAGCAGCCACAGCCTCGCAGAGGCCTAGCAGCAGGTTTGCTCAGGCGGACAGTCAGAAATGAGCCTCAAGTGCACCCCCTCCCTCCCGCCTGGTTTGAACAAACCATAGTTTACCTCCAAACCAGGACTGGAAACCAGTTGTATAAGCTGTAAGGTATAGTTTGCCCTATGGTTTGCTCAAACCAGGAAGTCAGAAAGAGAGGTCCTTGTCCTCAAGGACAAGGAAAGAAGGGAAGAAGAGGGAGTGCAACAACACTGAGGCTTCTTTTCAATCTTCCTAAACCTGTGCACAAGAAGCAGAAATTACTGGGGACAAAAACTGGTCCTCTCGTCATCTCTCTTCCTCCATAGCCTTCCTTACGCTATATATCTACAACACGACAAACTGCATTCCTGACCGTCAAATTGGTAGAAAACAGACGTATGTTCACAGTGCAGATATGTCCCCACTTCTTCAGCAAAGGCTTTTTTGAACCACCCTCATTCATTTTGCCAACAGCTCCACCCTAAGCCAACTCTGCCTTATCCCAACTATCCTATTCATTTGCTCATGTGTCCAACCTCTCCCCTTCAGCTCAAGCGAGCTCCCCACATTGACACTGGGGAGCCAACATACTCTCACCTTCAGGCCCTGGTTATGGGCTTCTTGGAGGTGTCTAATTGGTCACTGTGGGAAGCAGCACCCTTGGACAAGACAGACCTTTGGTCTAAGTCAGGCTCTTCTAACTTCCTTAAATGAAAACTTAAAGTGATCACAATCTTTAATTCTGTGCCCAATTTCCATTCTTGGAGATACAAACACACAGGATCACAGAACAAGCCTATTCTTAAGTCTGATGCTGTATATAGAAGAATGGTGGTGATGATGGGGCCGGGAAATATACCACCAGTGGAGAGTCTCAGCAGGTGGTTGTTTGGGACAGCTTCACCGACAAACATCCCATTTCTCCAGGGGATGAAGCAGCCCTGCCATTGTGAAATAGGCACCTGTTCAGGAGATTATTCAACGCTAAGGTTAAAAAGGAGCTTCTGGCTCCCAGAACTTTATAAGAACATAAGAAGAGCCCTGCTGGATCAGGAAAATGGCCCATCTAGTCCAGCTTCCTGTATCTCACAGTAGCCCACCGGATGCCTCTGGGAGCACTCAAGACAACAAGATACCCGTCTCCTGTTGCCACTCCCTTGCATCTGGCATTCCAAGGTAGGCTACCTCTAAAACCCGGAGGTTGCATATAGTCATCATGGCTTGTAACCTGTGATGGACGTTTCCTCCACAAATCCATCCAATCCCCTTTTAAAGGCATCTAGCCCAGGCATATAGCACAACTTCCTGTGGCAAGGAGTTCCACATATTAAATTATACAGTAGGTAAATAAATATTTTCTTTTGTCTGTTCTAACTCTCCCACCAGTCAATTTTAGTGGATGTTCCCTAGTTCTGGTATTGTGTGGGAGAGAAAAGAATATCCTTCTATCTACCCCATGCATAATTTTCTATATCTCAACCATGTCTCTTCTCAGACACCTTCTTCCTAGCCTGAAGAGCTGCAAACATTGTAGCCTTTCTTCATAAGGGAGGTGCAGCAGCCCACTCATCATTTTGGTCACTGTCTTCTGCACCTTTTCCAGTTTCACTATATCCTTTCTGAGATGTGGTGACCAGAACTGGACACAATACTCCAGATGCAGCCTTACCATCGATTTGTACAATGTCATAATAATATTGGCAATTTTTAATCTCAAATATTGGCCGCTTTATTCTCTAAAACTTTAAAGGGTTTTAAGAGCTACATTGCATTGTTTAACTAGCATTACTCTTTCCCTGTGGAAAAACTATGTCAGGCCCAATGGCAACAGTTTTAATTTTCCTTTCCCAGGAGCCGCTTTATGCGAAGGTTGGCCATGTCTGCATGTGGGAGATTACACATTTGCTCCATGTGGGCATTTCGCCCTATTAGTGACAAAAAAATATTTTTGTTTCATTTCTCTAGGCAAAGCTGCGGCCAAAAGGCGACCATGCATAAGGGCCCCCCTGCCCAATTTCTTGTTGTAATTACTGCTTTTGCCATTTTTAAATTAAACGAATAAAAGCCAAGACTGGTGCCCAGCACAATAGTGATCAAAACAATGAAACAGTGAGGTATCAGTTGAGGAATGTTAATTCAAGGTCACTTGTCATAGCCAAAGCAGAATATAGATCATCAAAGAGCAAGAGGCGAGATTGCCCTTTAATACTGAGGAGAGTGGGCATGTTCACCGTCTGTGTTTTCAGACCATTAGAGGCCGGTCCTCCCTTTTTTTAGTTCTGTTGATTTATTTGATTGAGAATGGTCAAAGCAAAAACGGCATTTCACCCCTGACACTGGCAAGGAGACGTTGCCTTTTATCACTCTTGTCATGTGAGGCGCATAAGCCAACAACCGCTAAGATCAGAGACAAGACCTCTCATTATGTCACCTCGTGTCCCTGCAGGAATTCTTTGCCATCATTAAAACTAACTTGGCATCTGAAGTTGGAAGCACATCAGAACTGAGGACTTTGCTATAAGAACAGAACAGCCTCTTCAAAGAGAGTCCAAGAAAATGCTTAAAACGGCAGGCATTGAAAAAAATATGCAGTGCCGCTGGGTTAGATCTTGGGACGTTCAATGACAGGCTAGATCCAAAGCTTTGTTCAGCAGACAAAATGCCACCAACTTCAGTGTTATGGAAGTTTGTGGTAAGTGCAGGTCAAGGCCGCAATGTTGTTTCTTCTGGAGTACTCACAGTCCTGAGAAAACACGCACTTCCTGATGTGGTCCTGAGAAAGGGGTAGAGAAAAGGGAGCAATGCACACACTGAACTCTCCTGCCTGCAAAAAGCTTCCCATTCACTTCAGTAGTGAGAACTCCATGCTCACAAACGGATGCGCGTGTGAGCATTAAAATGGATGGGGAAAGTACAATATACTTCTTGGACAGCAGCTAGAGAATACCTTAACATAAACTAGAACTATGCTTGTTCAGTGAAATAATACAGTAGAAACCTTCTAAGATGAACTATTTGCTATGTATAAAGGTAAAGGTGACCCCTGACAATTAAGTCCAGTCGTGTCCGACTCTAGGGTGTGGTGCTCATCCCCATTTCAAAGCCGAAGAGCCAGCATTGTCCGAAGACGCCTCCGTGGTCATGCGGCCGGCATGACTCTCCTTGCCGCAGCACGTAGCATGCGGCTGGAACACGGAGCGCTGTTTACCTTCCCGCAAGCGGTACCTATCTATCTACTCGCATTAACATGCTAACATTGCTAGGTTGGCAGGAACTGGCCAAGCAACGAGAGCTCACCCCATTGCGGATTCGAACTGCTGACCTTTCAATCGATAGCTCATGGTTCAGCGGTTTAACCCACTGCACCACCCACTGGTAATATATATATTACACTCTCTCTCTCTCTCTCTCTCTCTCTCTCTCACACACACACACACACACACACACACACAGAGCTGTGCAGTCCAGGAATTTACCATGTGATTTTGTGGAACATATAAACTTGGCTCTTGGATTACTAATTCAGGCACTGGGTGGGTTGTCAAAATTCATTTAACTCCTCCCTGTTGCTAGAAAGCAGGAAATAATGTGGGAGAAAATAATTCTGTGAAGTTGACAAGGAAATGTTAAATTCTAATGTTAGAATTGTTTGTGCCAGTTTGCTGGAACAGATATTTTTTATGTTCTCTTTAACAAGTTCCTTTTGGGTAGGCATGGGCAAATCAGGATTTCTTGCTTTAAATGTCATTTATTTTCATCAGTCGTGATGACTTGTCAGAATGTACCTCTAGTGCATCACACTAGTCCCAAAAATGAAGATAAATGCAAACTGAAACACACGGCTGGAAAATATATTTAGCAATTGGACGCTGAGCAATAGAGTTGAGGGAAAAAACAAGCTGGAGGTGGGTGGAGAAAACAGCTAATGAAACCCAAGAGCAAGTTGGACATTACTGGACATTTCCAGAAGTAAAGCTGCAGCTGTAGTAACTGGTCAAATGGTGGATCCAATGATTACCAATAAATAACACTGCTTGGACAATAGTGTTTGTCATAATACAAGGCAAGCACTAGGACCCAGAAAGTTCTTCTCAGGCTTGAATTTCAACCCAATCCAGAGAGGAACTCAAGCCCTGCCGCTCTCCCACTCACAGTCAACCTGCCTCCCACTCCCCTGACCTTTTTGCTGCTCCGGTAGGAGAGGGAGAAGGATCTCTGACTCATGGTTGTGGTGCTAGGAAGACTAGGTTTCCCAGCTTTCCTTGTGTCTGGCAAGCAGCCACAGCAGCATGCCAAGCACCGGATTGGGGAGAGGGGAAAAGACACCCAAAATCTTGCACTGCCAGAGCAGCAAAGGTAAATGGAGAAAGGCAAACAGGTGGGCAAGGTCAGCAAGGCAGAGGTGGACACCCAGAGTGGAGGTGAGGGATCAGATCACCCTCATCCCCAAACCAAGTTCCATCCCCAAACCAAGCTCGTAAAACCTCATTACACAGTGTGTAATTCATCTGTGGAACTCCTTGCCACAGGATGTGGTGATGGCACCTGGCCTAGATGCCCTTAAAAGGGCAGATTCATGGAGGAAAAGACCATCACAGGTTACAAGCCATAAGCAACCTCCTGGCTTTGGAAGTAGGTTTTCTCTGTGCCAGGTGCAGGGGAGTGGCAGCAGGAAACAGGTTATCTTGTTTGTCTTGTGTGCTCCCTGAGGCATCTGGTGGGGCCACTGTGTGATACAGGAAGCTGGACTAGATGGGCCTTTGGCCTGATCCAGCAGGGCTCTTATGTTCTTATAGATCCTGTTAGTTCCAATAACCACAGGGTACATGGTCTTGAAATTGGGTTAGGAAATAATGAGCTATTTTCCAAATTGGGGAGAGATTTTTTTCTGAGCCAGGGTGGGGGAGGTTCACCCATCACTGGTCTGGACCCAACATGTAGTATAGAATAATATTCATTTATCCTATCCTGCTCTTCCATTGAACAGCTCTGAGCTGGAGATGCACTCTGACACTCTCCCATTGAGAGATCGTTCTTTGACCCACTGTCCTTGGAGGGACTAAATGGCCATCTAGTGCAAACTCAAAGGCAGGTCCATCCATCAGGCCTCCTGCACCAGCAGACAGACACACTGCAAGCGGTATAAACAGAACAGTAGTTCTACCTGGACCAATATGCACACACAAGCCAAGTTACATGCTGCAGAGGACGGGACAGCTCAGTAGAATCGTCAACCCAGTGAAGAAGGCAAAATTCAGGCTAGGAGTCCTAAGGACAGGGGTCAAAAGTAAGACTGCCAATATTATAAAGTCCCTATACGAATCTACGACATACAGTAGCTGCATTTAAAATACTGTGTCCAGTTCTGGTCGCCACACCTCAAGGGCGATATTGTAGAGCTGAAAAAGGTGTAAAAGCAGGCAGCCAAGATGATCCGAAGGCTGCAGCACCTTCTTTACAAAAGACTACAACGTTTGAGTCTTTTTAGCTTGGGAAAAAAAGATTATTAATGGGGGACATAATTGAGACTTATCAGGGCTGGTCAAAGATCTCCTGCCACCTCAGACAGCATGGCAAATGCTGACCCCCCCCCCTTGCCCAATGATGTGCCAGATTCTGTTCCTCCCACTCTCCACTGTTGTAGTGGTTGTTATTTATTATACAGTATTTATACACCACCTTTCTTGGTCATTGGATTTCTCCTCTGACTTTAATCCAAGGTGTTTTACATGGGGAGGCTCTCTCAACCCCCCTAATGGGTGTGTGTGTTTACAATCATTATTTATTTTATTTTTCACATTTTTATACCGCCCTTCCTCCAAGGAGCTCAGAGTGGTGTACATATTTCCTCCCCTCCTTTTTGTCCTCACAACAACCCTGTGAGGTAGGTGGGGCTGAGAGAGAGTGACTGGCCCAAGGTCACCCAGGAAGCTTCGTGGCTGAGCGGGGATTTGAACCTGGATCTTCCAGGTCTAAGTCCGACTCCCAAACTACTACACCATCCTGGCATTATTTTATACATATAAAATGTTCGATCTTTCATGAACTGCATTCCAGATGGTATCCTTTGCAGTCTGGCCTCTCCCTGGCTGTTGCCGCCGACGCAGTTGGCAGCTCTTATCTCTTCACAGAGGCTTTCACAGCTTTTTGTCAGTGGCGTCTCGAACTGGGCATTCACCGATCTTCAGGCTTACGAGGCGGCAACTCTACCAACTGAGCCAGACCACTTGCCCCAGCTCAGTACTCTCCCCCACATTTCCTCTTCATCCCTTTCTCCCTTTTCCAATCCAGAAAGGAGTGCTCTTCATTCTTGCTTGTGGACTTCCCAAGGACAGCTGGTGGGACACTGAGAAACAGGATCCTGGACTAGATGAACCTTTGGCCTGATCCAAGAGGGCTTTTCCTATGTTCTTAAACCAAGTTCCATCCCCAAACCAAGCTCGCAAAACCAATCTGGCCCTGGGGAAACACCTTTCCAATACCAGCTCTGTCAATCAGACGGCCTCAGCAAAAGCCATTCAGTAGCTGCTGCCGGATCAAGTAAGAGTTTCAAAATATTTAAATTGGGTGGGAAAATTGCAGCAAAAATGCAGCAGCTGGATTGCTGACTGGCACATTCTCTCTCGTGTGAAAGAGTAGGGGGACTGCGTCTTTCTAAGATGGCACCTGCCACGGATGGTTTGGGGAAGTATTAAAAATAGTAATTTTATTTAAATCTGCTGCTCAGTTGATTGAGAGTATCTTGATAAATCAGAAGGGTGGTGTGTTTTTTTTACATTAATTGAACATGCTCATCGACTACATATTGCAGCTCTATAAATAAGCACAGCATGGCGAGTTCTTCAGCTGTACCATAATACATTTGCCAAAGTTACGAGGATTTCAGCCTTTCTAGTTGTAACTAAGACAAAGATTACTGAGCTGTCAAAGGGAGGAGATAGTGCATGTACTTTGCATACAGGAGGTCCCCGGTTCTTCTAGCATCACCAAAAATACCTGTCTGAAACCCTGAAGAGACCCTGCCAGTTAATGAAGGTAATGCTAAGCTAGCTAGACCAAGGGCCAGGCTCCACAGGAAGCAGCTTTTTATCTGGATCTCAAGAAGCAGAGATAAGAACATTTGTGAAAGATTTTGGACAGCTGTAGCATATCTCCAGTAGTTAGACACCAGACCGATAGTCTGACCTGTAAAAAGCAGTTTCAAAGCTTAGTGTTCAGGAATGAGGACCAATCCAATCAATGAAAAAAGGAAGGAAACCAGATGGGCCCAGGATGTGCCTTAAACAATGCAAGTGAAGAAAACGAGGCACTTACAGATTTAAAAAAATAATTCTTCAAAATGTGATTGCCTTCATCTTGCACACCAATCTCCTAATTTCCTTTGCAAAATGGAAGCAGAAGCCATCATTTTCAAGGACGAACCAATCTCCAAACCACTATGAGCTATGCTTTAAAAAGGGTCTTTTGCTCTTACCAGACACTATTTTCTCCCTAAATGAAAAGCCGCTGCACATATTACTAATATTCCATGTGCCATAAGCACTTCAACCCTTCATAGGGTGAATAAGCAAAGAAAAGAAAGGAAATCTCATCTGTCCACGGGAGCTGCCAGTTAAGTGGTGGCACTCAGGCTCTCAATAGCAGCACAATTTAAGTCACAATACTGTGATCAGCTTTGCATTCCTACTGCAGCTCCTTTGTCACTAAAAGTGTGCTCAGAAAAAGGCTCGAGAGAATCCCTCAAACTTTAACGTCTGATTAAAACAAATAGCGTTTGTCTTTTTGCCAAAGGGAGAAAACACACGCTAAAGCTTGTATGATGTCTTACCCTTTCATTTTGTTGGACCGTTTTCTTCCTTTGCAGAAGCAACAATTTTACGCACAGAATCCATTGAACAGAATGAGGATGCAATCCTATGAACACTTAAAAAGGTAAAGGTGACCCCTGACAATGAAGTCCAGTTGTGTCCGACTCTAGGGTGTGGTGCTCATCCCCATTTCAAAGCTGAAGAGCCAGCATTGTCCGAAGACGCCTCCGTGGTCATGTGGCCGGCATGACTTTCCTTGCCGCAGCGCGTAGCATGCGGCTGGAACACGGAGCGCTGTTTCCCTTCCCGCAAGCGGTACCTATTTATCTACTCACATTAACATGCTTTGGAACTGCTAGGTTGGCAGGAGCTGGCCAAGCAACGAGAGCTCACCCTGTCGCGGATTCGAACTGCCGACCTTTCAATCGACAGCTTACTTGGGAGTAAATCCCATTGAACTCAGTGAGCCTCTCTTTTAAGTAAACATGCTGGGCTGCAAGAGCCACTTCCAGTACATTTCCCCTGTATAAAATAGGTTGCATGGAGAGAGTAGATATATACAGTCCAATGGAATTGATTCGGAGAAGGCAGAGGACAGACATAATGCATAATTAAACTGGTAAGATTCACTAATATAAGATGTGGTGATGGGCTTCAATGGCTTTAAAAAGGAATTCGACTGATATTGTCCTCCATAAATGTGCCCTGACCTATAGAACCTCATAAGAACATAAGAAGAGCCCTGCTGGATCATGCCAAAGGCCCATCTAGTCCAGCTTCCTATATCTCACAATGGCAGAACATGAGGAGGTACAGTCTACATTTTTTTTCCTCGAGTTTCATAACTAAAAATGCAAATTAAATACTGCCCGTCAGGGAAATTATGAATGGATGTGGCTTTTAGTATCAAATAAGACTGCCTACCCCATGTCTGGATAAGTTTTTTCCATCCAAAAGGTGATAAAACTCCATCATTGTTTCTGAGAGATTAACACACCTCTTGATACAAAACAACAACAACAGTACTTTATTCAAAACTCCGTCATAAAACAGAAAAATCTCTGCTGGTGCAACAGAATACCTACATCTCAACAGTAACCTGAAGCAAGTTGTTTTAGAGATCAGAGCAAGATATTACAAAGCATCATCATCATCATCTGTCTACACGCATTGGGACAAGAAAAGAGTCGCTGCTTCTCTTGAAGCCAGAATTTTGGCCAGGGGATGGGAAGCACCAAACTCAGCACTCTGACTCCTCCTCTCACCCCGTCAGGTAAAATGCACAACATGACATCATCATGTGAATTTCCCCACTTCTGCTCCATTTATTTGGCCGCCGCTTGGGGAAATCTAAAACACAAGAACATGTCACGTGCCTCGCCTAACTAAATGCTGGAACGGAGAGAGAGGAGGTGGAGAAGGACCTGCTTCTTTTGAGGGCAGCCATGCATCTGCTGTAATGGGTAGCTCCAACCTCAAAAGTTCATATTGTCTTGTTATGTTTTCCCATGTCACGAAGTTATTTTTGCTTGGGAAATGATTTCATTCACAAAACTGTTGTTTTTTGCCAGAACATCATCTTTTAGCAGCTTCAGCTTGGTTCGGATGTCTTCTTCAGACATATCACTTAACTGCATCGCTTTCACTTTCGAAAGAAAATCCTGGATTATTTTTTCACCTTCCTGAAAGGAAAAAAAGAAAACAGATACTCAGCCCTTGATTTGTGCCCTCTTTACAGGATATATCAACCACTGCATTTCAGTACACACAGGAAACAGCTTATTGGAAGACTGATACTGCTTTGTTCGCCTTAAGGCGACCCTGCCAAGTCCAGGAAATTTAGTTCATTGAATCAATGAGAACTTTTCATACTGTGGCACCCTGCTTTATGATGAAGTATTTGTCAATGAACAAAAGCTGCCAGATTAGCAACTGCCCAGGATATATCTTCTCTCTTTTGTAGAAGCACTGGGTTGCACAGCTCACTCACCAATGTGCATTTAATGTTTAATTCTTTTAAGTCTGTACATGTATTCTTTAATTTGTGCAATTGTGCACCTTTATCTAGATAATGTTTGCTAAAAACTGAAAACAAAACAAAAAGAATGCTTTTTGAACGTCCAGAAGTTAACGGGTAAAAGGTCAGGACAGATGCAATAAAAACTGATGTAAAATAATAAAATAGGCTAAAATGGCCAAAACGTAAAGAACACTGTATTAGCAAAGGTTTAAAATGTTACACAACACAATTACACATTTAAAAACACAAAAGTAACCAGCATTTGTCATTAAAATCAAAATCAGATCTTTTAAAATCAGGAGCAGAGGTCTTTCAATTACTTTCCCAGTCCTTGAATAATGACCTCTTCTTCCCAAGAGGTTTATTAGTATTCCTCTCTCCTGGCCTTTAGACACCTCTATAAGATCCATTTGTTCTAGAAGAAGGTTAGTTATTATGGAGGGAGAAATGTGCTGTAGCTTTTGGCGGTGCTACTGCTGTTTTAAGGTTGGAAATGTTCAGTTTCCGTTTTTTAGCTTGTTTTACTGAATGAAATTATTTAAAACTGAAGTCGCAAACCATTTTGCAAAATCTGGTACGGTGGGATACAAAATACCGCCAGTGAATAATGGAGGCTAAACAAACCTGTTTCTCCCGGTGGCATCTCTTGGCTGCTGGCTCCCCGTCATCCTCCAGAGGCTTCCCGGTATGCTGGAACTCCTCTAGCTCCAGAGCCTTCGCCTTTGCACTCTCTATCACATGTTTTGGAAAGGCAGCAAGCTCCGCTACGTGAATACCAAAACTCTGATCACAAGCCCCTGAAAGAAGCATCACTGGTTTCAGTTCACAAGAGAGAGAACTCGGCCCAGGCAGCCAATTCAATGACACTTGGCCACTGCCAAATTTCTGTCTTGGGCTGTAAATCTATCATAGTTCCATTTGCCTTGCTTAACCATTCATTTCTAGCCCCAATTCAAGACACCAGTTCTTACTTTTAAAGTTCTAACTGTCTTGGGACCTAGGAATCCTAAGAACTGTTTTCTTCTGTATGTTTCCTTCTGTATGCTCTAATTAACATCATGGGTCCTGCTCCATGTCCCCCAGCTGACTGAAGTTCTACACGGGCGTAAGAGAAACAGGACTTTTTCAGTTGGGCCAAAAGTGTTCTAGAACGTCCCCCCCATGGAGACATTCGCGGTCCAAGAATATTTATATTTGCCTTTTGGTGAAGGTCGATTGCCGCTTGGGAAATTTAACAGCTGCTGCTGCTACAAAGTTTTGCAAGTTGATGTTTCTGCATAACTGTCTCAGATATTTTTGTTCTATCGTTTTTATGGTTTTAATTTGTCGCACTGTTTGGCAGTTTGAGTTTTCTTGTTAAATAAAGAGAGGATATACAAACAAACGCTATAGAAAAGAAGCAGCTGGCTGGATTGGGTGTCAGTCATCAAACCCAGCCCATACCTAAGGGCAATCTTCTGGCAGCCAAACACTATTCTACTATAGCTGAGCAAATTTGAAATTCATAGAACCGAAAGGGTTCTCAAGATGTCATATTTACCATCATTGAGATGTATTAAATTAGCAAAGTGTGACAACAGCGCAAAAGGAAAAATACCTGTTTGGGTGGCATTAAGGCATGATATGCAAACCATCAAAAGGAAATTTAGGACAAAGGGGCAAAACCAAAACCAAACTGGAAGGAATTCCGAGGTCGATAACAGAAGATTCCTATAATGCAAGACACACCTCATGCAGACGTATTCACTAACCATTGTTAGCAAACTGCGTCAAACTGTAGTTTCACATTCTGGTTGGTAGCCACTCACAAACTGTGGTTGTTCAGATGCAATACCCAACCATGGCTAAGTTTCCTTAAACATAGTTAGGCATTACATCTGCAACAAACAATTGAAGGGAAAGGTAATCAGAACAAGGTTAAGTGAAGAGAGTTAAAATGCAATTCTGGAATACATAAGACAGCGATTTTCAACCTCTATGCCGTGGCACACTATTTACAGAATTACTAGCGTGAGCTACTTCCTTTTGCCAGAAGCTTAGATGTTGCTTCTTTTCTATATGGGAACATTCTGTAATCTTTCCTAGAAAAAGAACAAGCACATGTTTTGACCCATGTGTCTTCTTTGCCTCACCATGTTATTTCCAAGCCCGAGCGAAACACCGGCAATTTCACTCGGCACCAAGCTTCCTGTCCAAACAGCAAGAGGCGGGACTATTTAATATACATCAATGAAAGTCAGGAAATGCATGAGTGGCAGCCAAGCAGACCAATCAAAAACCCAAAAGAGGCATGGTTATGGCTTTTTGGAAGCAGTTAGTTACATTGGGAGAGGAGTTTTTAGTCAAAATATAAAAGGGGTGAATCCTTCCGCTTGCTACCTGGCTAGGCTCTTCTGCCCTGGATCATGGCCAAAAGTAAAAAAATTTTTACTTGTTGGCTTCAGGAATATATAGAGATTATCACCTCTCTATATTAACCA
Organism: Plestiodon gilberti rubricaudatus; assembly: GCA_026170595.1. Lineage (NCBI taxonomy): Eukaryota > Metazoa > Chordata > Lepidosauria > Squamata > Scincidae > Plestiodon > Plestiodon gilberti. The sequence continues at coordinate 14,116,195 of JANXHW010000001.1, forward strand.
ACTCTCAAACGAATACTGTGGGGAGCCAGAATAGAAAAAGAAAACAAAGTTGAAATGTTTGAAATGACAAAACGTTGCAGACTGGACAAAAATCTTGCCAATTTAATTGTACAAAGTTTGTCACTGCTGAGTAAAAACATTGAAAAGTATTTCCCATCACTTGATATATCTTCCTTGGATTGGGGGAGAGATCCATTTGGAGTTAAGTGCGTGCGAGTCAGGAGAAATAACTGTTGCAAAAGAAGATGAGCTGACAAAAATCAGAAATAATAGAGAACTGAAACTGAAATGCTCATCAACACATGTTTAGTTATTGAATCTTAATACTCATTTTTTTAAATAAAATATATTTTATATGGTGTGCCTTGACAATGTTAACGCCTTATCAGTGTTGCCATCAGATGAAAAAGGTTGAAAACCACTGATGAAAGAGGATGTCTTTGAGGCAATCAATCAACTCTGTGGTAATTTCTTGTACAATAAAAAAATGATTTTTTTTCTCACCTTTTTTCACACGATACAGCATAGTCAGGGTCTCCTTAGTAGTTAGCGCTGTGACATGCAAGTTATTCACAGAGGTAACCTGATCAGCGAGTGCTGTCAGTTCATGAAAATGAGTAGCAAACATACAGAAGGCTCGGATTTTGGTGGCAATGTATTCTGAAATGGCCCATGCCAATCCAAACCCGTCATACGTAGATGTTCCTCTCCCCAGTTCATCAATGATGATCAATGAATCTTCTGTGGCAGTCCTAAAATAAAAGCTCAACCTCAATAGGTGTTGAAATTGACATAGCTCCACTAAAAGCAGCAGCATAGCCTCACCTGCAAACATCTGACCAATCAAAGAGACTCGAGCACATAGGTTTGAACTTTCTCCATCAACACACATCAAATAGCCCTGTCCAAGTGGACCTCCGAACACTGATCACACATCCTCTCTCTCTGACAGACTCTCCCTTTACTGGATCAGAGCCTGAAAGAAGCGAGTGAACTCTGACAAGCAACACTCTCTCCAACTGATAGAATTACTGCTGCTTCCAGTTCCACATCTCTCACAAAGGAATGTCATCCAAACAGCAGAGCGTTTGAGTAGTACAGCAAGAGTTAAGACAGAAGCCATGCTCAACACTGGTCCAAAATGCAGGCCCAGCTTTCTTCAGCCAGGACAAATAAGGGGATTTGAACCTACAGCCTCATGCGCACAAAGCTAGCAAAAGCAAACCAGGCATTACTTGTACTGTATATCCAACACCCTCTTCTCATGCACACGCAACAAAAGCCAACAGAACTCTTACCGAAGGATAGTTGAGGTTTCCAACATTTCTGCCATGAAAGTAGAGACACCTTTCAGTTGACTGTCTCCAGCTCCTACTCGAGCCAGGATACGATCGACAATAGTCACCTCTGCAGATTCGCATGGCACAAAACACCCAATCTGGGCCATAAGAACAATCACCCCAGTCTGGCGAATGAAGGTCGATTTCCCTCCCATGTTTGGCCCTGCAGAGCAAGTATTATCAAGAAGTTAAACAGTACAGGTTTCTTAAGCTTTCATTTGAAGGCTTTCCAGCAACCTAAAATATATTTGTTGTTTAAAATGTTGCTGTTGTTATAGCAGAAAAGAAGCATTCAATCCCTCTTTGAACAAACTTTTAAGGCAGTTTCAGTTCCCAAACCAGATGAGAAGCCAGACTGAAAAGGATTCAGACAACCCATTTGATCCAGAAATTGCTGGAGGTGTGATGCCACTACATGCTTGAGCACCTTGCCCAGGAATGACTATGAAGACCACTTGATAATCCTTCAGCATGATGGAATCCAAGGAAGACCTTTTCAGCAGGGAGGAAAGTACAGAGTCCCCCCCCACCTGCTATCCATGGATTCACTTATCCTCAGATAGCAGGAGGCCCCCGACCCACCCCAGCATGTTGCTTATAGCGCAGATGCCGGCTGAGTGCTAGAGAGACTTAGCCGAAGAACAGGAAACAGGAACTGGAACTGCTTCCTGTTTTTCGGCTGCGCTTCTCTAGCACTCAGTCGGCGTCTGTGCTATAAGCAGTATGCTGTTGCTTATAGTGTCTGTTTAAAAGAAGATACAGAGCAGCTAATTAAGTTAAAAGAATGGCCGGTGGGGTACATGCGGGGGCGTTCGCCACCTCCAGATTATTATCCACTTGCTCAGCAGACAAAACCAGATGCAGAGTGTGTCCTACTGAATGCATGTGGGGTGCTACTGTTGATGAATGAATGGGGGGGGGAGAGAAAGAGAAACAAGTAACATGAAGGAGAAAACCAGAACGATCAGTACGCTCCAGATTTCCTTCACTATAAAACACAGTGAACATCATCACATGTGGTGATGGCACCTGGCCTGGATGCCTTTAAAAGGGGATTGGACAAATTTATGGAGGAAAAGTCCATCACAGCTTACAAGCCATGATGGGGAAAAGCAACCTCCTGGTTGTAGGAGTAGGTTTTCTCTGTGCCAGGTGCAAGGGAGTGGCGACTGGACACAGGTATCTTGTTGTCTTGTGTGCTCCCTGAGGCATTTGGTGGGGCCACTGTGAGATACAGGAAGCTGGACTAGATGGGCCTTTGGCCTGATCCAGCAGGGCTCTTCTTATGTTGTTCTTATGTACAGCCACCCCTGCAACCACAGTCACTCCATGTTTACTACTTCTTTTGCATATCATTACAATCACCCCCACTGGTTTGGCTGTTGGGCCAGCTGTGCCACATGCCCCAACCACTCCTGACAACTGAAAGCTGGCACATTAGGCTCGCTTGAAAATGCTGCGTCTCCCCTCTGCCCAGTGTCCACACTTTTCCTGTCTGCTTTGAGACATGCATACAGATTTAGTTGAAAAGCACTTTCATGCGCGCACACATGCATGCGCGCACATAATGCAGTAATTCTGCATGCGCGCACACACGCACACATCAAAAGATGGGGGAGGGGCATCTCAATGAATGAATGAACATGGCATCTCAATGGAGTCTTTACCAGTAATAATATGGAACATCTGCTTGCCCTTCTCAAAGGTCACATCATTTGGGATGAAGGCAACGTCATCTTGAGCTTCAATGCAGGGGTGCCTGGAGCCTTTCAGCACAATCCTCCCTTGGCCCTTTTCCAGAATCACTGGGCGCACATATGGTGTTGGTGCCGCATTGGACGCGTAAGCGAAACTGACAATGGCATCCAGCTGGGCTAAGATATCATTCAGGTCCTGGATGGGCTCCCTGTACCCTGTTGGAAAAGAAGTACAGTTTCATGCAGCTTTCCACACTGCAGATATATATATCCGGGGGAAGGGGGAGAAGAATTAGAGTTGGAGAGAGATGTGCCATCAGGTTAAAAAAACTCCCCTCCCTGCACTATACAGGGAAGTTTCAAGAAGAAGAGGGACACTTTTCCCCTTTGCCCCTCTCCAGAGTCAGGTCCAGTGGCTGGATCTGAGAGGCTCAACTTAAAACAGTCATGACTGCCGGGCATAGGGCCATAACGCAGCAGTCAAGCACAACGTTTGCATGCAGGTGGTCCCAGCTTCAACCCCCAGGATCTTCAGGTAGGGCTCTGCCCAAAACCCTGGAGAGCTGCTGCCAGTCCATGCAGACAGAATTTAGTTAGATGGATCAATGGTCTTGACTTCGTAAAAGGCAGCTTCAGACCCTCCTTGCAGGAGCAAGGGGCAGAGAGGAGATGATCCTGCGGCTGCGTAGAGGTGAGGATACTCCCGAGCTGTGCTCTCATGGGGGGGGGGGGGACACCTATGCCACGGAACACCTTTCCTAGTGGGGCTCATCTGGCCCTACATGGATGACTTTTTAGTACAAAGTAAAGACCTCCTGTCTTTCTCATCATGCATTCCCTGATGACCAACTGCGGGTCTCTCAAGCTGGCTGTTTTAATTTGGTTGTGGATTTCCTATCTGCTACTTTGCTTATATTTTATTGATTCCCTTTGACTGATGGTTGGTTTTATGAACACTGGGCACCAAGTTGAGGTCATTTACCTGTGTAGCTTTGGGTGCTGTTTTTCAAACGGAAATGTGGCTTCACACACAAATGATGTCATTTTTAATATGGAAAATATCTGAGATACATCTTATTGTTAGCCCTGGCCTAGATGATGGTAAGAGCAACTACTGTATTTCAAGAAGAAGCTGGATAAAATTGCTGGATATGTTGTTTCTGACTGTTTTGGAAAAGTTTCTTTTCACTGCCTCCTCCATATTGTTACTATCATACTGCCTCCTCCATATTGTTAATATTAGGTGAAAATTTCCATAATGCTGTATCAGTGGTACATGACCCTTTAAAAGCAGAGTAAGATTTATAGCAATTGCGATATAGTTGTTGGCAATATAACCAAACACGAGCAGACTTTATTCATATATGGTAGAAGTGTCCTAAAAAGCAAATGCTTTTTGAACAAAGTAATCTGTGCCATTTCTATTATCACCTCTTTTTTTATCACCATTGTGTCTTCTTACTGTTGTTCATGAAGCAACAGTATAGTTAAGATTTAAACAAAGTCCTTTGCAGATGGAGGGCAGTTGTATAACAAAGTGGCCACTATTTACATCTTAGATATTTGGAAGAGGGTCAGTAGGTCTCTCTTGAAATTTTAGAGTTTCACCAGTTGTGGCTTCTATGGTGAAATATATTGATAGCCTGACATTTATTACTGTGTTGGCTATGTTTGGACGTTTATGTTCATATTATGATGCTGATAGTGATACACGTTGGTTACCCCTTATCCAGACATCCGAAATCCAGACTATTCCGAAATCCAGACATTTTGGGGGCTAAAAAATAAAATTCCAGCACCTGGCTGGCATAGCGCAAGGCATGCTGGGGCACAAAATTATTTAAAATATTGTATAAAATTACCTTCAGGCTATGTATATAAGGTGTATATGAGACAAATGAATTTTGTGTTTAGACTTGGGTCCCACCCCAAGATGTCTCATATTTATGCAAATATTCTGAAATCCAGACAACTCCCCATCCCAAGCAGTCTGGATAAGTGATACTCAACCCGTATAAAGCCTGCGTTAGTTCCTCTGCTTTTGTAATCCTTCCCACATGATCTGATATTATGTATTCATTATGTATTTTCTTTTAATTTCTGTGATTATGCTTTTTTTTGTATATACATATATTTTTTTTAAAAAAGGGGGGGCAGCGGGTGGCGCAGCGGGTTAAACCGCTGAACCATAAGCTGTTGATCGAAAGGTTGGCAGTTCTATTCCCACGACGGGGTGAGCGCTCGTTGCTTGGCCAGCTCCTGCCAACCTAGCAGTTCCAAAGCATGTCAATGCGAGTAGATAAATAGGTACCGCTTGCGGGAAGGTAAACAGCGCTCCGTGTTCCAGCTGCATGCTATGCGCTGCGGCAAGGAGAGTCATGCCGGCCACATGACCACGGAGGCGCCTTCGGACAACGCTGGCTCTTCGGCTTTGAAATGGAGATGAGCACCACACCCTAGAGTTGGACACGACTGGACTTAATGGTCAGGGGATACCTTTACCTTTTTTATTTTAAAAATAAACAAACTGTGCTATGGTAGTTGCTTCATTTTGTAAGAATTCATTTTGCCAATTACTAGGAAAAAACCAACTTGGAGAACAAAAATAGTTTCTCTGGCTAAAAGTGCATTTTCAGGCCCAGTCAAGATTCAGATGAAGAACTGAGGCAGGAAAAGTAAGGGAGGGTCCCTTGTTTCTCCCTAAAGAGCCTATTACTGGACTCGGAGATCCAGAGGTCTTGAGCTGCCCAAGTTTACAAATGCAGGATAAGATTACTCTTATTGCACCACAGAGGCTCTCAAAGCAGCTAACAAGAAGAAGAGAACTATTAAATATTAAAACACACACAAAAAAATAAAATTGCTCTGGCTTCTGCACATGAAGACCGATGTGGAACCACTGCAAGCCTGGACACTCTGACATCTTGTCAGGCTGGCAAAACAAATCTGGAGATATTTCCAGTGTGCCTGTGCAAACAAGCATAGCGGTGAGGAAGTGTGGCTGGGCCGTCTGCCCGCCCAACTTGGCTCGGCATACTGACATGGTTCTGACGCTAGGAGAACAAGCCTGGAAAGAGCTCGAGGCTCCCACATTTTCCCCAGAGCCAGGAGTTACTTCCTAGTTTGGGGCAAGTCATAATTTGCCATGTGACTTCTAAACTGGCAAACTATAGCTTTCACTGGTCCTACCAACCAGGATCAAAGCCTAGTTTACTGATTCAATATAAAAAATATTTTGCCCAAAAAAACCCAGGAAACATCTATTTACTCAGAGCATACGAGAGGATGGGGAAGAGAGAAAGAGCAGGCAATGCAGAGGCTCCTTTTATGTTCCTCTTCGTAGCACCACATCGCAGTTTGGCATTATGTCTGAACTGACAGACAGCGCTAGCTGTGCACCACACTTTTGCGTGCAGTTAATTCTGGATTGAGCCTAATCTCATTAGGCTCCAACTAAGCATTTTAACTGACTAGCACTCGGCACCTGTTGAGACAGGAATCTGCTGTTTACATGCTGAACCCCAAAGCAGGAGACCATTCGGGAGGTTAGAAAGTTCATTCCACAAATACACACCAGGGAAATCTTTCTAGTGGTTTTTAGTACTCTTACTGGAAAGTTTTTCACTTAAATCCATTGCCACCTCATTGCACAGCTAAATAGAAACGGGGAAAAAAGCAACATCCAATTAAGTCTTCCACATTGCTGGTTCTAACACTGAATACAAAAATAAGTGGGCAAGTCAGAGTTGAAAAAAAAATCAAACCTTTTACAGCATATTTTCTTCCCAAACATTCAAATTTGTTTGTGTAGCTTCCCAACCATGCATTTTGTTACACAATGACAGACTTAACAGGGTCATTCCGTGTCAAATCAACCAATAAAAAATACATTTTGGAACTTGATGTCACGGATTTTGCTCATTTTCGGTACATTTGTAGCTTACCATGAGATGTTTAAAAATTATTTTTTTCAGATTTTTTTGTCCATCCGTTTTTGAGATATTGAATGTTCAAAATTGCCAAAAAAAGGCCAAAATCCACTTGTCACCATACATTCAAATGCCAGTTACAGGATGATGAACGCTACAGACATAGGACAGGTGTCGTTTTAAAGCTTATGAATAGGGCTTTCATTTGATATACAACATGACAAAATTGTAAATTTTCAAGAAATTCAAAAATATTCAAATAATATTAATTTTGAAATTTTGAAAAATTGAACTTTTTTAAAATTTTCAAAAAAATCACACTTAAAGGTATATGTCTTGTAGTCAATTAGTCAAAATTTCAAGATGGTATCTCAGTGGTATCATACAAAAATTAAATATTCTTGTTGGCAGTGACCAGGAATTAAACCCCTCAAGTCCATTTTTCTACAGTTTACGTTGATAAAATTAGGTGGTAAACTGAAATGAATCCAAAAATTTATAACAGGACTTATAGAGATAGATTTATAGAGCATGAATTCACTTTCTATTCTTTTACAGGATCAGCTTTTTGGTAAAACTATCAAAATCATGAGCTTTTTACTTCTGTTCGTAGTTTTAAAATTTTCCTTTAGTTGCTGAATAATTTCTGAATCAGCACAGTGATATTTTTCCTCATCTAAATCATCTTCAGAAGTAAAAAAATAATTCTTTGTGGGTCCTTTTAATCTTCCCCATCTTTTCTTTGCACTTTAGATACTTTCTTCTTGCACACCGGAGACTCACCGAGGGAGGTCAAAAAGGCATTTAAGTGGGTTTGGACAGTGTGTTTTTAGTGAAGCTTTCTAGGACATTTTTGTTGTGAAGCTGCTTTATTAGTCTTTATTAAGTTTAATTCATTAACTGTTTGATAATTACATGATTTGAAATATGGAGGAGAATAAGTGGTCAAAAAACTATTGCAGCCCTTTTTAAAAAAGGGGGGCACTGGGTTAGTAAAGACTTGAGGAATGTAACTGATTGGATGGTTTCACTAAATAGTGAAATCAAACCACACATGAATAGAAGCCTCGTCAGATGGAAAACAATATACTTGAAAAGGAAATTCCTCCTGAGAATTATGAGATTCCTGGTCTTAGTCATATAAAGGAGTCTGAGTATTTGGACCCTGATACAGCTTTAAGCCACTTAAATGCCTCTTTGACCTCCCTTGGTGAGTCAAGAAGAAAGTATTTAAAGTGCAAAGAACAGATGGGGAAGATTAAAAGGACCTACAAAGAATTATTTTTTTACTTCTGAAGATGATTTAGATGAGGAAAAATGTCACTGTGCTGATTCAGAAATTATTCAGCAACTAAAGGAAAATTTTAAAACTACGAACAGAAGTAAAAAGCTCATGATTTTTATAGTTTTACCAAAAAGCTGATCCTGTAAAAGAATAGAAAGTGAATTCATGCTCTATAAATCTATCTCTATAAGTCCTGTTATAAATTTTTGAATTCATTTCAGTTTACCACATGATTTTATCAATGTATCAAATGACCTGGAGTTGGGGATAGGCAGTGAGGTGGCCAAGTTTGCGGATGACACTAAACTTTTCCGGGTGGTAAAGACCAGCAGGGATTGTGAAGAGCTCCAGAAGGATCTCTCCAAACTGGGAGAATGGGCAGCAAAATGGCAGATGCGCTTCAATGTAAGTAAGTGCAAAGTGATGCACATTGGGGCAAGAAACCAAAATTTCACATATACGCTGATGGGTTCTGAGTTGTCTGTGACGGATCAAGAGAGAGATCTTGGGGTCCTGGTGGACAGGTCGATGAAAGTGTCGACCCAGTGTGCGGCGGCTGTGAAGAAGGCCAATTCCATGCTCGGGATCATTAAAAAGGGGATTGAGAATAAAACGGCTAATATCATTATGCCTTTGTACAAATCGATGGTAAGGCCACATCTGGAGTATTGTGTCCAGTTCTGGTCACCATACCTCAAAAAGGATATAGTTGAATTGGAAAAGGTGCAGAAAAGAGCGACCAGAATGATTCGTGGGCTGGAGCACCTCCCTTACGAGGAAAGGCTACAGCGTCTGGGGCTTTTCAGCCTAGAAAAAAGGCGCCTGAGGGGGGACATGATTGAGACTTATAAAATTATGCATGGGATGGAGAGAGTGGATAGAGGGAAATTCTTTTCCCTCTCGCACAACACCAGAACCAGGGGACACACACTAAAATTGAGTGGAGGGAGAGTTAGAACAGACAAAAGAAAATATTTCTTTACCCAGCGTGTGATTCATCTGTGGAACTCCTTGCCACAGGATGTGGTGATGGCACCTGGCCTAGATGCCTTTAAAAGGGGTTTGGACAAATTCATGGAGGAAAAGACCATCACAGGTTACAAGCCATAAGCAACCTCCTGGTTTTTAGAAGTGGGTTTTCTCTGTGCCAGGTGCAAGGGAGTGGCGACTGGACACAGGTATCTTGTTGTCTCGTGTGCTCCCTGAGGCATCTGGTGGGGCCACTGTGTGACACAGGAAGCTGGACTAGATGGGCTTTTGGCCTGATCCAGCAGGGCTCTTCTTATGTTCTTATAACGTAAACTGTAGAAAAATGGACTTGAGGGGTTTAATTCCTGGTCACTGCCAACAAGAAAATTTAATTTTTGTATGATACCATTGAGATACCATCTTGAAATTTTGACTGATTGACTACAAGACATATACCTTTAAGTGTGATTTTTTTGAAAATTTTAAAAAAGTTCGATTTTTCAAAATTTCAAAATTAATATTTGAATATTTTTGAATTTCTTGAAAATTTACAATTTTGTCATGTTGTATATCAAATGAAAGCCCTATTCATAAGCTTTACAACGACACCTGTCCTATGTCTGTAGCGTTCATTGTTATCCTGTACCTAGCGTTTGAATGTATGGTGACAAGTGGATTTTGGCCTTTTTTGGCAATTTTGAACATTCAATATCTCAAAAACGGATGGACAAAAAAATCTGAAAAAAATAATTTTTAAACATCTCATGGTAAGCTACAAATGTACCGAAAATGAACAAAATCCATGACGTCAAGGATTTTTCATTGGTTGATTTGACACGGAATGACCCAATACCTACCTTGCAAGTACGTTTGGCCAGATGTTCAGAGACCAATTTCTACACAACAAAGGGTTATTGGGAAAATAACTGCTCAGTTATTATGTCAGAAAGAAATGTTGGGATGGGGGGGAGGACTTAACCCCAAAACTAAAATACAAAGCTGTATTGGAGTTAAGTCCTCTTCTCCCCACGCACCCCACCCCAATTCCAATCACCTTTTGTTGTGCACACAGAAAATCTTGGGCTACAATACTCAAACATCCCTGTAGTAAATGCTAAAGGATTTGTTAAACTTGGTCTCCTTTAGTCCTTAGTGAAATCAAATGTAAGTATTGTATGTGCAACTGTATTTGCTTAAATTCACCCCACGGGAACTCTTTCTCCTCCCCTCCCTTTCGTTGGCATCTTCCCCACTGTTTAAATGTTAAATGTGAGCTCTTCAGGGCAGTGACTAGAATTTTGCTTATGTTACTCTGCAAAGCACTAGTGCCTCTTCAACAACAACAAGCACAAAATTCCATCAACGAAACCTAGACAATTCTGCAGCCTAAACACACAACAGAGCCCCTACAAACAAAGGATGAAAAGACTAAACTGGTACAATCAATTTGCTCATTCACAAAGCAGATTAAAAATAGGAAATTTGAAACAGCCTTTCATTAGAACTGTCCTCGGTGAAATTGTTTCAGCACTGCCTAAATTTCCTGAATCTCTTTCTTGATGCAACACAAGACACCATACAGAGAACAGTTCAAGTTTTCTCCCATTATAAGCTGTCTGCCTTGCAACATCTCACCACACAGGGTAAGGGACTTGGGTGCACATCACTACAACTGTGAAATCCCCCAAACGGCAGGCTAAGGTGCTGCGTCATTCTGGATTGCTTTATGAGGACAACAGCTACCAGAGGAATGATGAACCGAAACAAATACAATCAATACATTCCTATAAAGACTGAAACACGAAATCATGGCAATAAAGAAAAGAATTACAGGTGGGCCCCCATATCCACTGATTCGCTGTCCACGGTTTCAGTTATCCACGGATCGTGGGGACCCCCCCAGGCTTTTACTTTTTTCCCAGTAAGCTTCGTTTCTTCCTTAAAGAAACAGGAGAAGCAGCCTCTGGCTGCTTATTACAGGCAAGTAGAACGAGACTAAGAACCTTGCAGAGCCTCTCTAGTAAACAGAAACCTTGCAGAGCCTCTCTAGGACTTAGTCTCGTTCTACTTGCCTGCAATGGAGGCTGCTTCTCTGTTTGTTTTAAGGAAGAAACAAAGCTTGCTGAAATAAAAATAAGAGCTGTGGCGGGGCAAGCATGCCTGCCTGCAGGGGAGGCAGGGGGGGGGCCCTCAGGAAACCATGGAGGGGGTGTTCGCTCTTATCCACGGTTTCAAGTATCCACGGAGGGGCCTGGAACATATCCCCAGCGGATATGGGGGCCCACCTGTATGTAGGGCCAGATACTGTCCCAAAATGTATCACTGCAGAACATGGCAAATAGAATCCATTTCTCAATGTGTTTGCTTGCTGTGTGCTATGCACTCTTATATAGTAAGCTAATTTGGCAGCAATAAGGGGAGAAATGTAGGGCAATCTCCACATAGCCACTGCTTCATCGGAGCTCAGTCTTAAGCCATGTAATTTATGGTGATTTTCAAAAGTCAAGTTAAGTACATTTCTTCTCCCCTCCCCCATTAAAATCCCCTTTGCTTATAAAAGTACATTACTAACATATGACGATATACTGTAATATGTATGTATGTATTTAATGAATTTATACCATGCTTTCCATTAAAACTCAAACCACACATAAAACAAAAGGAAGTTGCAAGAAAAAACAGTCATTAAAAATAGATAGAAATACAGCAGACAGTAAAAATAGAAATCAGCAGCTAAAAACATAACCCTTGTGAAATAAAATGATCTAAAGTACTTTCTAAAAACTGCAAGTGAAGGAGTCATTTGAATCTCCTTAGAAAGGGAGTTTCATAATTCTGGGGCTATCACCAAGAAGGCCCTGGTCCCCAATATGCAAACAGACCACTGCTAATGGAAGGACAGAGAGTGGGGCTATAGTGGTCCTTATGGTACCTTGATCCCAGACCATAAAGGGTCTTAAAGGATAAAATCAGCATTTTAAGTTTGGCCCTGAAGCAACCTGGCAGCCAATGGAGCAGGATACATGTCACGTGCTCCTGTCAGTTTGCCCTGCTAGCAACCTAGTGGTGGGCATTCTGATCCTTCTGAACAGTTTTCAAAGGCATTCCCACATAGAGCTTATTGCAACAGTCTAGTCTGGATGTAACCAATCCATGGGTCTACTAGATGTCAACTAATGCAGGAACGTAAGAAAAGCTGTGTTGGATCAGGCAAAAGGTTCATTTAGTCCAGCATCCTGTTCTTCACAGCAGCTCACTTACATTTAACTACGTTACAGTTTAAATACAATTAGTGATATCTGACTATGATTTCATACAAATTTGTAATGTTTAATACAAATCTGTAGTAAGGACTACTGTTTATAGTACAAGGGTTCAAGTATACAGGCCTCTGGCACAATGCCTTAGTCTTCATTCCCTTCAGTAATGGGCAGCCCAATCCTAACTAAGTCCCCCACCCCCCGCCGATGCAGCCGTGACACTGGAGCTCCGCAGATCTCCTCCAGGTAAGGGAACCCTTGCCCGGGGGGGGGGGGGTAAGCCTACGCTGCCCAAAAGGGTGTACTTGGACCTGTGCCAGCTCTTTTGCTGGCCTCGGTTTGAGTGGATCCGGGAAAGCAGATAGGATATCGGCGGTGCTGCTGCCACCCCCTCTCAGTCTTGATCCGTCCCCCTCCCTGCCCCAATCTTTCACCCCGTTCCCCCCTCACCAGCCCCCACCACTGGCTTACCTGCTCCAGCAGGGGTAGTGGACTCCAGCAGTGAAGCTGCGACACCACCATCTGTTGTGGAAGCACTCACAAAATGGTTGCTGGTGGTGCGCTACATGAGCCATCAGCAGCCATTTTACAATGGAACAGTGTTCCACTGCCCAAAAGGGTGTACCTGGAGTAAAACCTTCCATTAATTTTTGTAAGTTTCCACTAGGACACTAGTACCAGTGCATACCATTATGTGGCACTTTTGCAGCCTGTTCCAAACTACATTTACTTGGAAGCAAGTCCTATTGATTGCAGTGGTGTATAGCTGCAAGTAAATACCGTCTACAACCTGAATCTGACTACAACCTGGATCTGCAAAATGCTTGCTAATCTTCACCTAGAGCTTGTCTTCACTACAGTCCTGTGAGGAGGGGCACATTTCAATTTTGCGGACAGGAAACCAAGTATGAAAGCTGACAACATGCTCACGCTCTTTCCTCCAGAAACATTGGTGCGTGTCAGCATTACAAGGAAAAGTCTGTTTTAATATTCTCTGAACACATCTAGCCATTTTGGGTTTTATCCCAAGTCTTCCTTACCTGATGCAATGTTGATGATTTCTTTAGCAATAGCATCCTGCGATTCTTCATACTCTTCTTTGCTCTTCACGTATCCTTCATTGAGCTCTTTCAGGTTACTGTACATGAACAACAAAAAAAGGTTTGCCAGCTACCACAACTTTGCTTAGCTCTCCTTGGATTTTCCAGGAAGCACATATGATTCCATCATCATGAGGAATGATAGCTTAATCATGATTCCACGTGACTTTCATGATCCTTGGGATCACATGTGAGGAGAGGAGGCTTTATATTCCTGCTTTAGTTTAGAACTAAGCTGTGATGTAGAAACCCAGCAAAGTCTGGCTTGTTCTCACCAGAGTTTATGAGCAAGCCAGATTATGAAACTGGGCTTCTTCATGAATGTTGCTTGGAACAAGTCAAGATTTGCTGTGTTCAGATGTTAAGGCAAATCCTAGTTTGTTCTAAACTAGGTATGGCAGCTTAAGTTAAAACTTCCTTCCCACAGGTGCACAAAGGGGGCAGGGGAAGAACATGCAAGGCTCGTAAACCCCACATGGAACCACAATTATACCCACGGCTGCGCATGCGCAACCCTTCACTAGGCCAGAGGGTACTTTCACTGTTAAGTGGCATGTTGAGGCAGAGGCGTGCCCAAGACCGACTTGGGCATTTCACATACCTGTTGTAGAACTTCACTCCGTTCTTCTGGGTCTCCAAGATGGTGTATTTCTGATTGTTTCGCAGAATCTTCTCCTCCCTGTAAGTAATTCGGAAAAAATGCCCGAACTGTGCATTGCATTCTAACTTGATACTCTTGCCAGCCTCCAAACCTGTTCCATAGCAGAGAAAATAAAATGCACGACTGACTACAGCATTATAAACACACAAATCACATTTTCATTATCCCCACTCAGTGACTCAAATGTCTCTCTTGGCTGGGTTTTGCAGCTTGATATTGTAGCAGGCCACCTGCTGAGACGTTAACTCATAGTCACAGGGCTTGGAAGATGTCCCAGCACCTAGCTGGTTAGATGGGAGAGCGCTACAGGGTGAGAGTTGAGCTATAGCTTTTCTACAACAGAATTTAGAAATAGGAGATTTCTAAAAGTGTTAACACTGTATAACCAAAAGTTATCTAAGAGAAAGAAGAAGGGGACACCCAAATATTAAATTCCTTGTATTTTGCCTTCTCTGATCAATGGTTGGAACAACAGAAAAATAGACAAAATAAATTATTTTTAAGAATATATACCACTTAAATTACCTTAACATAATACTTTAAGCAGCAGTAAAAATACAAACGCTTCACTGAGTAAAATACCATTTTAAAAAGGTCTTTAAAACCTTTTTTTATAAAAAGGTTTCAAACAGTTTTCAGGTGCTGTTTAAAAGTGGCAAAGGAGAGAGCCTGCCACCTCTACGTGGAGGGACCATACTTCAGTCAAAGAACTCTTGCATGCTGCAGAGGATTCTGAAAATGGGAAGATTCTATGGTGCCCACCGAGTTCACCAAGTTGCTGACAATGACTTTTACGCTTCATGCATAAACTGTGAGTAGGCACCAGAATATTACCAACACTCCCCTGAGGCTGGATTCACACTACACGAATCCCGGCGCGTTACGGAGATGCGCGGAGCTCTTTGACAGCATCTCAGAATCAAGCGGAGCAGCTGCGCTCTCCCTTGTACAAGATGGGGAAACCCATCTTTTGAGGGGGCGGGTTCGCGGAGCTTGGGGGCGGGTTCACAGAGCTACTGCAGCCACCAATCGCATGAGAGGGGGAGGAGAGTGGTTGCATGCCAATCAGAACTACCTCCAATCTGTAAGCTGCGCTTTCTTAAGAAGGCGGGACAGCAGGAGGGACAACAGGCAGGAAGACACTCCCCAGCTCCAAGCGCGGAGGCAGGGGCAGAGGCATCTGCGCCTGGATTCATGTAGTGTGAATCCGGCCTGAAGCTACACATCACGGGGGAATGTCTGTGGCAGTGAGCAAATCCCTGGGAAGCTCATCCACCATGACTGAGCCAGGATGGTGTAGTGGTTTGGGAGTCGGACTTAGACCTGGAAGATCCAGGTTCAAATCCCCGCTCAGCCACGAAGCTTCCTGGGTGACCTTGGGCCAGTCACTATCTCTCAGCCCCACCTACCTCACAGGGTTGTTGTGAGGACAAAAAGGAGGGGAGGAAATATGTACACCACTCTGAGCTCCTTGGAGGAAGGGCGGTATAAAAATGTGAAAAATAAATAAAATAAATAAACTCCTCACTGAGGAACATTTGATGAGCATCTGATGATTGATTTAAAAAAGGGCATAGCTTTACATTTCAAGTTATGCGAACGTGAAGCATTCTCGAACATAAGAACACTGATTAGAGGCAATGATGCAACAGAAAGCTCCACCCGAACTTACTTAGCTCCCTGGCCGCAGTCTTTAGCACTTCCCGCATTTTTTCCTCTAGTTTATCCATCTTCTCTCTCAACTCAGCCAAGTTTGGGTCAAAGGACGGTTTCACTAGGTATTCATGGTTTTCCACCTGGAATACAAAGAAGGGAATTCCTATGAAATGTTTTAAGTCAGCTATCAAATTTGGCAGTCACATTTAATGCACAAAAATTTAAGCATTAAGTCACACATGATTCAACTTCCAACAATTTCTTCAGCTACAAATTCATTCATGAATATTCTAGGTTTTGATTCATTAAAACCTAGGTGCCTGAACAAAGATTCATAAAAGAGGTATTGCATTCACAGAATGCTCCAGTTTGTGGCCTAAGAATTACCGGTAATCAACACATTCAACAACAGTCATGCGGCAATGGAAGCTTCTTGGTTTGTATGACTACAGACTGCGTGGAGATTTAATGCTCCCTCACACAAACTCCATGCGCAGGAAAAAAACCCAGATATGCTCCAGAATGCTCTCTCTCTCTCTCTGCCCATTTGTCAGTCTCCATATTTAATGATATTTTTATAAAATGACTGAAGATATTGCTTTATTTCTTAAGCTTTTAACAGGATCTGGTGCTTCCTGATCTAATCAACTTTTCTGCTGGACTATTTGTGAAAATTTTGCTGTCTTCCATATTTGATCATTTTACAGTTTATTTCAAAACATTTTAACCCGCCTGTCCTCCCATTATTGGGATGCCCAAGGCAGCTTACAAAATACGATTAACACACAACAGGTGCAAAAATACCCCATAAAGACAGCAATAAAAATATATAACTGCAGCAGGGGAGGAGAAAACAATACAAGAAAGAGCAAAAGCCCAATAAAAGCAGCAATCAGTAATACCAATTATGAATGTGTGGGTTTGCTACTGGGTAATATTGATTGCTTTGCTCCTGAGCAACATTGATTGGAAAGTTGTGTGAACCGAATAAAAGAGTATTTATCGTAATCCAAGTGGTCACCGGGACATTTCTCCAATTACAAGCTAAACGGTCTCCTTCGCAGGGGTTCAGGGAGGAGGGTCAAGAGGGCCTTGAGCCTAACAAGCAGGATATGATTTTTAATAAAATAAAAATTAGAATATTTTTCTAATGTCAGTGACAGAGTGATAGCAACTGGAAAAAAAGTTCCCCTGTTCAGCATGATCTGTGGCATCCTGTCGCTTGTGTTTGGTAGCTAAGTAAAAGATGACTAATCCGTGGAAGAATCGTCTGGAATTGTAGGGTTCTATGCGCATATAGAACAATATTGTAAAGATCCTTATCAGATCTAGACAAGCCTGCCTATGTAAACTGCCTTGAGTAACATCCAAAGAGCAATCTGAGGATAAGAAAGGCGGTATATAAATACAGGAGTAAACGTCAGGGAGAGGGCTAGACCAGACCCTCTTTTCCTCAATGTGATGCCACTGAGGGGCTGTCCGATGCTACAACATACATCACATCCAGGGATAACTCGAGACATTGGCCTTCATTGCAATTCAATTTCAATTTTTCTGCATCAAGGGTGGGAAGGCAGGTGAGGATCCATTGCTAGACTCCTAGATTATTTGAAATAGATCAGCAAGAGTCTGACTCCAAATTCCTTAACAACAGCAACAACAGTCAGTTTTCTCTCCTAAATTGAGTTGTTTGAGTCTTGAATCTGTAGCAACCCGTATGTAGATTCGTCCTTGTGTGTGCAAGTTCTCAGTGCATGGTTAATTGGCTGAAATTTGCTCACGTTTGTTCTGCATCAGGAAGTATTAAGATAAATGATCCCCCACCTGTTGTCTGAAGTTGCATAGTTCGAGAAAGCATACTTCGAGAAAAACTCTACAACATGTTAAACTTGTAACTCAGTTCTCAGGCTCATGAACAACAGTCCTAACTATAAACTACTCAGAATACAAACTACTTCACGTGACAGTCATACTATAGTCTGATTCAGGTGTTCTGAAACTGGCTAAACTTACTGTGGCTACAGCCCTTACTGTCCCAGGTACCACGTTTGTCCAAGGAGGGCAGCAATGAGTCTGGGCATCTTTCTCCTTGCAATCTGCAATGCCGGCAAAGACTACCTAGTGAGCTCATGGCATAGGCATTATTATTCCATTGCTGGCAAAGACGGTTTCTTTACGGTCACCACATTAAGAAAACTGATTTCTGACATTTTCTCAATAGCCATTACTGTTGAAAATAAATGGAGGGAAACCACACTTCAAGGAGAGATGAAAGTATTCTATATCCTATTAAACATTCCCCAAGCACCATCAGCTTTCCGGGCCCAATTCAAAGTGCTGGTTTTGACCTTTAAAGTCCTATACGGCCTGGGGCCAGGATATCTGAGAGACCGCCTACTTCCATATATTCCGGCTTGTCTCCTTAGGTCATCAGAGAAGGCCCTTTTGCGGGTACCGTTGCCCAGGGAGGTGCGAGGGGCGGCGGCCAGAAATAGGGCCTTCTCAGTAGTGGCACCAACCCTATGGAATTCCCTCCCTCTTGACTTACATACTGCTCCCTCCCTGGAGACCTTCCGGCGAGGCATGAAAACTTTCCTGTTTAAGGAAGCCTTCTGAGTCCTTGCCTTTTTTAACATCCTGCTGGTACAGGTGGAGTGCTGCTGTTTTTTATGCTCTTGTTTTAATTGTAATTTGATCTGTTTTTATTAATTTTAGATGATGTTTCTTACTAGTTTTTGTGAATTGTTTTTATTGTTTTAAATGTGATTATTTTTTGTATTGTATTGTATTCCTTTCCCATGTTGCAAGCCGCCTTGGGTCCCTTCGGGGAGAAAGGCAGGGTAAAAATACTGTAAATAAAATAAATAAATCAGCTCCTATCCGTCACTCTCAAGCCTGAGACGATGATCAAAAATGGTTATAACCTTTTCAAGATTCTATGCTTTTTACACCTAGCCACATTACATTCTAGCCTGCACTGCAGCAAAGAAAAACATTCTGGAGCCTGCAGGAAAAGAGAGGAGGGAGGAAGCTGTATAAACACAGTGCTCCAACACAGCATTCCCTCGTTTGCTTTAAGGCTGACAACATCTAAATGCCATCCTTCCCTCTTGAAATGAACTGTATGAACCAAAATTTCTCAGGAGAAGCACGGAACAGACCTCCCTAAGAAAGCAAACTGTTGCCTGGATGGGGTGGGGGCAAGTTCTTCATTCATCATTCCTGGGGTGTAGTTGGATCAGATTCAGAGACACGCCCATGCCCATGCCCCCCCCCCACACACACACCTCACCTGCTTTCTATACAAAAACTCCCAGGTTCAGTTCCCGACAGCTCCAGTTAAACTAATCTCAGCCAGATATGCAACAGATATCCGAGCCCAGATATGCAGCGGAATTTTGCCACCATTCATTCTGGAATAGTAAGGGGCAAAACCAAAATGCTAATGTGGCAAGGACGGCTTGGATGCACTCAGAGCTTGTGAAGTTAATGTTTATTTATTTATTTAAAAAATTTATATCCCGCCTTATCCCATGCCGAGGCAAATGCCCAAGGCGGCTTACAACAAAAATTAAGAACAGTTTAAAATACAGAAAGTAAGTTTAAACAATACATAATTTAAAAACAATAAAATCAATAAAATCCACTGGGGGGGCAACAGTAGGGAGCACAAAAGCAGCATGGCGGAGCATCTTGAGACACAGGAGGCAGACCACAACCCATCACCCAAACACTAGACGAAACAAAAACATTTTGAGCCCTCGCCGAAAAGTCATGAGGGAGGGGGTGGTTCTCAGATCCCCTGGCAGGGAGTTCCACAGTTGTGGCGCCACAGCAGAGAAGGCTCGCCCACGTGTTGCCACTCCCCTAACTTGCGATAGAGGAAGTACACGCAGGAGAGCCCCCTCAGATGACCTAAGAGAGCGGGCCGGAATGTATGGGAGAAGGCGGTCCCCTCAGATATCCTGGACCCAAACTGTGAAGGGCTTTAAAGGTCATTACCAGCACCTTGAATTGGGCTTGGAAACGAATGGGTAGCCAGTGCAGCCGCTGAAGCAGCGGCTCAACAGAGTCAAACCTCCTAGCTCCAGCTACCACCCGGGCCGCCGCATTCTGCACTAGGGCAGCCCCACGTAGAGCGCGTTGCAGTAATCCAGTCTTGAAGTCACTAAGGCGTGGACCACCGTGGTCAGGTCCGATCGACTCAAGTACGGCCGCAGCTGGCGCACCAGCCGAAGCTGGGTAAACGCACCCCTGGCCACAGCCGCCACCTGGCTTTCCAGGGAGAGCTGTGAATCCAGAAGTACTCCCAAGCTGCGCACCTGTTCCTGCAGGGGGAGTGCAACCCCATTCAGAACGGGCAGATGACTCAGTACCTGCATCGAAGCTTTCCTGACCAGTAGGACCTCTGTCTTTTCTGGATTCAATCTCAACCTATTAGCCCTCATCCAGACCCCAACCGCCTCCAGGCAGCGCTCTAGGACTTCCACAGCCTCCCTGGAGCGAGATGGCAAGGAGAGGTAGAGTTGGGTGTCATCAGCATATTCTGCATGCGCTTATGCCAAATCCTGCGTGTTTTGCATAATTTATTCTGGTTTTGCTAGTCATGCAAGGCACTGAAGTCCCACCTCCAACCACCACTCTGACTTTGGAGAATTCATCAGGCATCACCCATACTTTCTCAAGCATACTTTAACAGCGGTAAAGTCTAGAAAAGTTGAGTTTTGCTTTTAAAAAAAGGAATGTTTAGATTCTTCAGTACCATATTCTGCACTCTCTCACACACAGATTTTAATGCATCCTTCCGTGAAACACATCAATGCTGTAACCCTGCCCATGCTACACATACAAAGGTATCTTCTATTGTCAGACTCCTGGGTAGCTCTAGCCCAGTACAGTCTATATGGGCTGAAAAACAGTGGCTTTCCAGGGTGTCAGGCAGGGCTTCCCAGCCCTACCAGGGAGATGGGAGGGGCGGAATCTGGGACCTTTGCATACAAAGGAGGTGCTCTACCACAGAGCTACAACCCCTCCCCTGAAGTTAAATGCTGAAAGGGGTACAGTACTTGGTACAGAAAAGAACACAGCTATGCAACATGGAGGCAGGGTTTCACAGAGAGAAAGCAGGAAGCTGTGCTGCGTGGCAAATCTCATGCTGCAGAGGCGGATGACAGATGGGCGCTGGGCCAGACAAGGTTATTTACTGCTCTTCAACAGATACATCCAGGGTGGTCCACATAAAAAGCAATGTGCAATCAAAACAATACAATGGATGCAATCAAAGACAAGCATCACCACACTTGAAAAGGCCTGGGAAAATATAAAGGTGCCAGAAGAGACGCCAGGCAAGCCTCCCTGGAGGAAGGCTTCCATAAAGAGGGTGCCACCACTCTCCGTTGAAGATTCCCAGCCTAGCAGCCCTAATGGCTGCACTTCAGCAATTACTCTTGCGGCCGCAATCCCAACCAGAGTCCTTCAATGAGCTGCTCCTCCAACCGCCAGTCAACAGGCTGCACTGTATTCCGCCTGTTCCCTTTGCAGCAACTACACAAGAAAATTAAACTCTGCACCACTTTTGGCAAGGGGGCTGTGCCGACAGCTGCCTCTCAAATAAAGACAAATATCTTATTTTTGACAATTAAGGGCTTTGAGCTTTGAGACATTTTAATCTTGTTTTGAGTTCCTGGTGAAACAGGCTCCCCCCCCCCCCAAATTTTCAGACACCTGAACAAAACAAAGCCATCAACTCTTTTGCTGAACACATCTTTTGTCCCACTGTCATCTCTACTCAAGCAGGTTTTTGAAGCACTAACATGAATGAAATAATTGGCAGATCAATGAACTAAAGCTTCAGGTGTTCTCTCAGCGAGGGCTGCTTTTTAAAGTCAGGAAGTTTGCAAGTTGAAAGACACACTTACTGTACTTGGTTGTGAACCTATTTGGGATCTCTAAGGAGGAATCTAAAACACACTCAAGGTGGACTATCCTGCTAACAATGCTTAACATTCTGAACCTCTCTCTAGACCTAGTAAATGTGCTATGATTCAGCACGAAACGTCGGTCAGACCAGCCACGCTATTGGAATGATTTGCATCACAAATGCTTTTAAAAATCGTGGAGCATTTTAACTTTGATTTTAAATTGCTTTTAATACGCATTTTGGCTTGGATAAAAATATTTTTCTACATGGCTTTTTTACCCTTGAATCCTTTTTTGTGCAACATTGTTTCTAGCCATGACAGCTTCTACACAATGCTAATGGGCAGTAGATTTCCAGCACAATCCTAAGAGTGTCTACTCAGAAATACGTCCTGTTGTGGTCAATGGGGCTTACTCCCAGGACAGTGTGTATATGGGATTACAGCCTTCATCTAGTAAGCACTCATCCTAGAATCTATCCTAGGGTTCTGAGAATATACAAACATAAGTCTCCCCTTGATGCAAGGCTTCCAGGACAGCATAAACAAAAGTAAGTGCCAGGCAGGTTTCTCTGGGGAGAGCATTCCAAATACAGGGCACCACAGTCAAGAAAACCCTCAGCACCTGCCTAAATTCAGAGAGCAGGAAGACTTGGAGGGCTTCGGATGATGAACCCAGCATTTGGGCATGCTCATGTGGCAGAAGGTCAAAAGGTCACATAAACTTCAATTTATTTTCCTTCGATTCAAAGCAGAGGATCAGTCAACTCAAGAATGGAAGTGGTATTTAGGAATGGAATGTTTGACTATTCCTTACACTTTATATTTAAAATATATAGCAACCCACAGCACGCAACTCAAATTCAGAACAGAAATGAAAACGCAAATAAGGGCTTGTGATACTTTATTGGTCCAAGGCAGAGACAGAGCTGCGCCCCCACGTGTGGGGGGGCCGCCAACGCAACGCATCCTGACGCTGAATGCCAGAAACCTGGAACCTTCTGCATGCAGGGCACAAGCTCTTCCACGAAGCCACAGCCCCCCCCCCCACAAAACTTTCGTGTGTTAAATACAATTTTAAGTTTTCATGGTCAGCAATACTATTCTTAGACTGAATAAGATTCACAGGATTAAAAGCCATAGCGATAACAAACCAAGATGTTAATTATTAAGAAGTTAAAAACACTTAACAGACTGAAAAAACAACAACAATGTTTCGTCAGAGGCGTCGCTACAGTGGGGGCGGTACTGTAAGTTCCGCCCCGTCCTAGTCCCCGTTTACAAGCCGGCACAAGGCGGCCTCGCCCCCTCACCGTCGGAGCCATTCCGTGCGGAGAAGGCAGCGGGCAGACCCTGTGTTTCGTCTGGATTTTACCAGACCCTGTCAAGTTGGAAGCTCAGTGATCTGAGGCTAGATGGTAAAAGTGCCTCTAACTGTGACTGGGACTTAAGGAGAAAGAATTCTGTCTTAAAGGAACATTAAAGCCATAATGCCTGGTCAACGGATATCACTGTGTCTTGCTTAATCCCGTGAATCTTATTCAGTCTAAGAATACTTCTGTGTTATTTGTCTCCGACCTCTGTCAAGAGTTAGGTGGGATTTGTCTTTATTTGCTTATACTGCTCTGTTAAAGGAGAGGGCGAGGGTCTTCTCCAAGATGGTATGCAAGCCCTGGGAGACCAATTTTCTTCTTATGACATCCTGACACCACCTTGTCCCAACAGACGGACAATTTGCCTAACCTGTAATCATCTCGTTGGTCTTGACAATGTTGCCTTTGTTTTTTTATTCTGATTGCTTGGTTGTTGATTTGCTATTTTTGATGTTTTAATTTAATTAATGTTGTCTTTGTATACAAGGTGGAATATTGTTTACATTAAAAAAGTACCATTTTCTAACTAATGGCACTTCTGTAAACAATAAATAGAGACAAACACAGATTACATACTATAATGTATCTTTGTGGCTCTACAAACCTCAGCCCATAAACAGGAAGTTCAGCCAGCACAAGTTACCAATATAGTTTGGTTGCTATGACAACTTGCAGCTTCACCATACTCTATTACAGAAGAGAAAGATAGATCCTTACAGGTTTCAACGCCAAAATCCAAGCCTGTATAACCTCAACGTGCCATATTCCAGTTTCTCTCACTGCAAGTGTATGGTTCCAGCACTCACAGCTGTCCCTCCAACATCAGCTTTAATTAACTTCTACGAATTTGCAAATGCGCACAAAAGCATTTTTTGTGAGGTTTCATTTAAATATCAATTTATAAAAAACAAAGCAAAAAGTGTAACCAACACGTTTACATGAAGCAGCAAAGCAATCTGAAGCTTTGGAGGGACAAAGCAGGAGGAAAAGACAAGTCCTAACACACAGAACTGCATTCAACTAGAAGACATTAATTCATTTTGTCACTAGCACCACACATTAAACTCTAGAACATTTTCTCCATATATATTATTCCTCCTTTAAAAAGCAGGGAGGAAACAATGATGTAGGCAAGCACTAACAAATTACACACCGAACTTACTCTCATCTATCTTGAATCTCTGATCAATTAATTTCATTGGATAAAGCTGAGTTCTAGTACTATATTATGAGAGAAAAACTTCTCACTACCCACTTTCTCAGTCTCTACACCATGCATAATTTTAGGTAAAGGTAAAAGGTATCCCTTGCTCGAAAGCCAGTCATGTCCGACTCTAGGGTGCAGTGCTCATCTCCATTTCTAAGGCCAAAGAGCCAGCACTGTCCGAAGATGCTTCCATGGTCATGTGGCTGGCATGACTAACGGAATGCTGTTACCTTCTTGCCGCAGCGGTACCTATTTATCTACTTGCAATTTCTTGCTTTCCAACTGCTAGGTTGACAGGAGACAGGAGCTCACTCCATCACATGGCACTCGGGTCTCGAACTGCTGTCCTACCGACCTTCCGGTCTGCAGTTCATAATCCACAGACAAGAGTCTCTTCCAGCCCCTTGAATTCACCTACTTGGCCCCCTATGCTGAAAGATCAGTCTTTTAGCCAAGGGCTATGTGTTGCCTGCAATGCTGAACAAGTGCAGAATTGTGTTACTGGGCTCAAACGTCTTTAGCAGTCTAAGGAACTCAGAAATTATTTCAGTAGCCCTGGTGGCAGCAGGGCCATCTTAAGGCTGGGGCAGGGAATTCTACCAACTTTACCCCGTGACTGTTGACCTGTGTTGCTGAGGATGCTTGGCCCCACCACCAAGAGAAAGGGGGCTGAACCTCCTGGGCTTGACACATACCCTAGAAACCAGCAGCTCTAGCAGCAGCAGGGTAATCAAGAGGACGAGGACTTTTGATAGTTTTGTCCCAAGTCCTGTTCTTTGTTTCAAGTTTTTATTGTAATCATTTTGTTTGATAAAACTTTGTAAGCTGCTGCGTGAGAGACCGCCCGTCTCTGCTTGGCGGTCTTCAGCTACTCCGTGTCTCTCAATGAGAGAGCAGAGTCTCAGGCGCCCAGCTGTTCGCATAAAAAAAAAAGTGAAAGTTTGACAATCTGGAAGTTAAGGCTCGGGAGGCTGGCTGCTCACGACCCACCAACAAATCAGATCAGTTTGGGAACCACTGGACTAGATGGAATTAATGGTGTGCTGTATTCTGAACTATCCATTATTACTAGGCCCCACCCAAGTTTAAACAGAAATGCGTGAGTTTATTATTTATTGGCATATGGTTGTTTTCAGTATTTTGGATTGTGAACAGTCTAGAAGAGCAGCGTTTCTCAAAGTCCTACAGGGGAGTTTACACAGAATACGCTGTTTTCAACGTACTTGGCTGCCCTACCAGCTCTCTGAAGGGTCCAGGGGGCACGCTGCCATCTCTGCAGGGTTCCCCAAGGCTCCAAACTGCTCTGATTGTGTCGCGAAGCCCACTTCCGGTTTTTGACGACGACGTTCGGGCTGGCTTCCCCCCTTAAGGGCGTATCGCCTACCTCCAGGGAAAGTGGTGGGTCTCACCACTTTGAGACTCACTGGTCTAGAGTACATTTTAATTTTTCTAAAGACAGTTAAATGTTTTGATATAAATACATTAGCTGTGCATGCTAGTAACACAGCGCGCATACTTGACAGAACCAAAGCCACACCAGCCAGTCTTTGGGCTTTTACAAATTACCTTGTCCAAGTCTAAAGTTGTTTTGATCATCTCTTGGAACTTGGAGAAATCGGAGAACAGCTCACTGATATAAGCCGTGAACACGGTTTGTACAAGCGTACAATGGTTTCCTGCCAAAAACAAAAACACCACTTATAAGAACTGCATGTAAGAAATACATGTAAGAATTGCCTTCCTGAGTTAGGCTGAAAGCCTACCTTGCCCTGCTTTCTGCCTCCAACAGTGGCCAGGCAGATGCCCCTGAGAAACTCACAGTAGGATCAGCAGCAGCACATATATAGTGCTTTCTAGTTTTCAAACATACTTCACATACAGCAACCATGAAATAATTAGTGTTATTACTCCTGAATTGCAGATGAGAGGGGAGCCGAGAGGGAAGCCACCTATACGGGTGAACACAGACAACAATTTACCACGTGCTAACTTAATACAGCGTGTATCTAAAACCCCTTGGCAGGACAATAGAGACGATCAGCTTGCCAAGTCATGTCAGAGAATTTCACCACTCTCATACTTCCCCAGACTCCAAACAGATCTGTTTTGCTTTCATCTCTAAATCATAAGATGATCACAATAAAAGATGTATTTATGTTGAAACTTGAAAAAGCTAACATGATGCACGACAAAGCACTAGTTAAAGTTTCATCTACAAGCTGGTGTAGTGGCTATGAGAATGGAGTAGTGGCTATGAGAATGAGCTATGAATCAGGACTTCACCAGCTGAAATCTTGCCTCTGCTATGAATGCATTAGGTGGTCTTGGGCAAAGTGTTCCCTTTCAGCCTCAGCTGCAATATGGGGATAATGCAACTTATCTTACAGGTTTGTTGTAAGGACAATATCAAGATAATACATGTGAAGAGCTCCGACTCAGAAAGCACTATACAAATGCTACATATTATCATCACTGTTATTACACATTTCAGTGCATATATTAACAATGTTTAGTGACCGAGAGAAGCTTGGCTCCAAATGGGCTTTAGAATAGCTCAAATCACAAGAAGAAAGGGTTAAAGAGGAGCATTTTCACAGGGTTGAAAGCAGCAAGGAGTGAGGAAAGGGAAGGCAGCCACCCCTAAAGAGGAAGAAGGGGTTACTACAGGACTCACAGGTTACTTGAAGTTCCATCTCCCCCCACATGAACATGCCCATCCACGCAGGTCTTTGGGTGGGATGCATGTGAGGGTGTGTGTGTGTGTGTGTTTCTGTAGCTGCACCTGAACTGTGCAACTCACAAGAGAGCAACTCGCCACCCTCCAAGAAGGTGTTCTTCTGCTATCTGATATGTTGTTATTCCATCAGAACTCTGGTGCTGCTGGTTGATTTTTGTTTAAGCCCCCTGAGATATTTTATCCACACTGTCTGCTGTGTCTTTTACCATGAAACTGACTGTGTCTACGATTATTCCAGGGGCAGTCTGATGCCAAATTCTGAGGCTCTACACTGCCTCAGGTACTCTAGAAACAAAGCAGAAAAGCAGGACAAAAATACTCCAATAAATTAAACAGAAAAAGCAGCGGTTGGTCAGCAGCAAGCTTCAACAAATTCACTTGCCTCACTCACCACAGCAAGTCAGCTTGCACCATCAGCAGAGTGTGATGAAACCTCCGTTTTCTTCCCAGTTTGGAGCTGGAGAGATGGGCGCGAAATATCTTGGTCGTTACAGAAGTCCCCAATCCCTCCCCAGCTCTGAGAGAGGGAGGGAGGCTGGAGGTCACTGCGTGGCCACAGTGCTCTCAAGGTTTCTTGGCCACACAGGACTAAGTGGTAAAATAAACCCGTCTGACACCCATTTCCTGCCCTGGAATGGGAAATGGCCCTTGGCTGCTGCTCAGACCCAGCATCAGAATGCCACACGCCAAGCAGCAAGCAAAAGAGCAAGCTCTGCGGCGGCGGCGCTCTCCTCTTTGAAGCAGCAAAATGAGGGGCAGGTCATGTATCGTTGGCCGCCACTAGGCTCAGGAATCCCGTGTGCCTCGGCTGAACAGGCAGCCTCCTATGCAACCCGCCCTTTCTTCAAAGCAAAAAAGAGAGGCAAGATATAGCACTCAGGGTGCCTTGTCCAAAAGACAATAGCCTTACCAACGTCCCGGAATCGAGGCGTGCTTTGGCCTGGAGCGGACCTGAGCCGCTCCCAAGGGTGCACCGTGGCTGCCTAATGGGCTTCCGGAACTTCCAGTCAACGACGCGACAGAAGCCGGAACCCCATTGGGCAGCCATGGTGCACCCTTGGGAGTGGCTCGGGTCCGCTCTAGGCCGAAGGACGCCTCGATTCCGGGACGATGGTAAGCCTAAACGACAGTCTAGCAGGCACACTTTGCCCAGAACATCACTGCTTCAAAGCAAGGTAGGGAATTGGGGTGGTCATCTCTGGTGACAGTTCAGCCTCAGCTGAGCACCAGTCAAAAGAGCAAGTTCCATGCCTCTCTTTCTCATTTTGAAGTGTGGCCGGGGGGGGAGGGGTTGCGCTCTGCTGGCTGCCAGTCAGCCA
This sequence comes from Plestiodon gilberti rubricaudatus, assembly GCA_026170595.1. Classification (NCBI taxonomy): domain Eukaryota; kingdom Metazoa; phylum Chordata; class Lepidosauria; order Squamata; family Scincidae; genus Plestiodon; species Plestiodon gilberti. Next base: position 14,144,646 of record JANXHW010000001.1, read on the forward strand.
AACCTGCAAGGTGGGGCAGGCAACCATGCCCAGCCAAAACATGGATAAGTGGGTTGGTAGAAGAAAGGGCCTTTCATTTAATCAAGAAGATACTGCAGAACATGGTTACTGCAGGTCAAGTCAGAGCTTGCTAGCATCAGCAAGGAGTTTTATCCCCAGTAAGAATCTGGAGGCCTCTTCTGAATCATTGTACCAGACAAGGAGCGAAAGGAACAGTCTTTCCCGTTCCCAACCAACCAAATCCACATTATAACAAGAAGAAACCGAGGAACTAATATTAACGATCTTTTGTCTTGATCAGTTTATCATCAGGTTATCCAGTGTTTTGCTCAAACTAGTGAGGTTCTTTCGTTCTTCAAAATAAAACAGAAAAATTTCTAGCACTTCAGTCCTGCAATGTGTGTTTTAAAAACCAAAACTAGGCCCTTTTCCATTTTAATTCAGTGCTCCATACTTTCAAAGCTCAAGCAGCAATTGTCTGATAGTTGAGCACCGCTGATTGAGCTTTGAACGTATGGAGCAGGTCACTGAATTAAAAGACTAGATAAATGAAATTAAAACGACAAATGTTTCAGGCTGTCATATTAAAGAGGATTTTAATCAGAAGTTCCTATTTAATTTTCTCAGCTACTGGCACACTGGAATCAGAAGAGTGCATTCACAGAGATCACCAAAGTTCACCCTTTTTGCCAGCTTTAATGAGGAAGGCAGATCTTTACGTTCAGCATTTGGCAAAAAATGACTACCTTAAATTGCCCAGGCTGCAAAGATATGCTTATTATTTCTGCAAGGAAAGAAAACCCTGACCATTTTGCTCATGCTGCTACGGAAATGTCACCCTATAGTGTTTTTTTTTTAAAATGGGAGTTTAACAGCATGCTTCACAAATTAGTACTGCAAAAGCAACTATTTCTATTTCAAAAAAATTGTTTAAGCCATGGGAAATAAAGCAGCCATTCGCTGCCAGTCAAGACCAGCTAGGCACAGCAAAAGAATGAGGTTGGGAGCATTAGCGTTGTTAATAAGAACTTTGAAGTAGCTACATCACTGATTTATGAAACCTCCAACTTGTTTGAATGCACTGAAGCAAGCCTATCCCAGTTCTAGAAGATGAAAGTTGATTACCATCAGGATAAGCGTATTCCCAATAGCTCAAGAACTGAACAGGGCCCAGGCAGCAAGTGTTACTTCACAGGAGAAAGGCAAGAAAAGTAGGTTTAGAGTTAATGCAATGATGGGGAGAGTGCCCAGTAGTGTGACTGTGAAGAACCCAAGTGCAAGTCTGCCTTCCAGAAGGCCTTGGACACGCTGCTCTCTCAGTCTAACCAACCCCACAGGATTGTTGTGCAGATAAACGACTGACCTGAGCTCTTTGGAGGAAGGTTAGGATAGTCAGCGATGGAACTGCATTGCTGGGCGATGCTCTGAGCACAGCCTGGGCCTGCCCAATCACCGCACACACAGCCATGGCTGCTATGAGGATGAAGGAGCAACATGCAGAAGGCCACCCAATGACGTCATGTAGGAGGGGAAAATACATTACCATCATGCTTCTCCAAAGCTTGGATCACTGTAGGTACGTGGTTAACAGCCTGGTATAGTTTGTAGCAGTCCTGCAGGGTGGCTGTCCTCTTAAATTTTTTCGAGATTCGGACGAAGTCTGGAAAGCGACGGAGGAGGTCTTCCCGGAGAGACTGCTGCAGTTCTGTGTCTTCCACAAAGGCCTCCACCAAATTTAGCCTGAGGGTGGGACAAGTTGAAAAACAGAAAATCAACTCAAGTAGGCAGGGCTTTCATAGCCTCTGGAGTTAACCGGGATGCTTTATTTATTATTTTAAATGAAAGCACACAGGAGAAAGAGACAACATGAAAGATCTTGACAGCTTGCAGACAGTTGCTTAGCAGTTTGCTCTGCTACTATCGGAATGTTAATGACCATGATAATGCTTAGTAAATACTTGAGCAACCAGGCTTCAAATGGGAATCAGAAAAGTGAATTTTCAAAGGTTCAGAAACACTACCTGAACACTATTCCTATTAATAGGGAAACTGAATTTAATATTCTGATTAAATTACCCCAGTAATTACTTAGATTTTTATAGTGCTATAGGCAGGCTTACCAGATCGTCGCCGGGACGGGAGCGGTCTACCCTTAAGGGGGTGGGGCGTGGGGGGGCCAGAATGCGATGCGTTCTGCCCCCCCACGCCCCGCCCCCTTAAGGGTAGACTGCTCCCGAAACGGCGATGATCTGGTTAGCCTGGCTATAGGGTGCTCAAAACATTTCACATACATTCTCTCAATAATCCTTACAAAAACCCTGTGAGATTGTTACCCCATTATTATTATTATTGTTATTATTATTATGCCCATACTGCAGGTCGGGAAGGGCGTGTGTGTGTGTGAGAGAGAGAGAGAGAAAGAAAGCCAAGTGCACATCTTGGCAGCCACTGCTACTCACTTGCCACTGACTAGCTTCCAGATGCACAATATACTTACCGGTACTTGGAATTAAATCCAAGTGGGGCACGACAAATTTGAGCATATTAACATATGAAACTGCATGATACCAAATCATAACTTCTAGCCCAGCATTGACCACCACTAGCCTAGAGGCACCGACTCTCAAGCCATAGCCAGGACTGCTCCCTAAGCTCCTTGTTACTGGAGATGACACGGACTGAATCCGGCACACTTTGCATGCAGAGGGCAAGATCTAGCCCAGAGTTCTAACACCATTCAACACAAAACCCAGTAGGCTGCTTTGGACTGAAGTATCACGTTTGAGACCAAGGGGATGCACCTTCCACAATTTAATCTCGCACAATCAAGATAACAAGAAGTCCACTGGTGTTTCAATAAATTATTCCCTTGAGCTGCCTTTACTTTTTAAATTCAGTGGTTCAGTATGACAAGACACAGCTGCTTTTTGTTCTTCTGCTGTCCAATGAAGAGCCACACTGGGAGAAGTCACCAACCACCTTCCCCACCAAAAGACCACTGCAAGGACCACTTCCAAGGACCACTGCAAGGACCACTTCCTTCCTGACCAAAAGACCACTTTGTGCCCCATCATCAGGCATCTCTACAGAAGGACAATACTGACAAGCTGCCAAACCTTATCAGGCCCACCTACCAGGAACAGGAATGGGCTCAATTGCAAGCAAGCAAGCAAGCAAGCGCGCACACGCGCGCGCGCGCGCGCACACACACACAGCGTTCTTGCTCACAAGCATCTGAGTCTTACAACAAGCAGAGCAACCACTGCATTCTGTTATTACGCCCGCCCACCCCACCAAAAAATTATACTATGAACTGGTTCTGCTGTTGAATATGCAGAGCTGCATCTGGCAGCAGTGTGTGAGAACCGGTTGGGCTAGTCTTGTATCCATACTCCTCCCACACCTGTCTGCAACTGCAACTGTTATGGTGCCACTGAGACAAACAACTTCTCTGCCCTTTTGTTTGGCAAATAGCTGCTTGAAAGGAATTCAGGAAGTCAGGATGAAAAGGGGGGGCTGGAAGGGATGAAGTTGGAGAATGTTTCCATTTTTCAGATCTGTTGCTAAAATGTCACATCCATCCCGCTTCAAAGTGTAAGCTCCACAGCTGGAATCACTAGAATTTTTGTTATGGCTTGTTTAATTGTAAACTATAGAAACACACACATCATATGACACCTACAACATCAAGACAAACATCTTCCAATACATAATACAGCTAACAAGCTCTTTAAATTCACAAACACTTGATTTAACAGGATGGGTAAAGCATTCTACGAGTAGATCATAAATCATATTCAGGACATCTATTCTGCTTTTATCTGTTACATCAGATTTAAGGCAGCATGACGATTTCCCACCTCTTATGGAAAACATTCTTTTGTTTGGAAAACACCATTTGTGCTACTGGTATTAGACCAGAGAAGCACTGGAGTCAAAGCACATGGCAAATCCTCCTCCATTAATTCGGAAGCTGGAACTTATGAAAATGAATTCTGGAAAAACAATACCTGTTTAAATGTGCTTCTCTGCTCATTTTTGTCATCATGAAACAATGTACGAAGAAATGCTTAAAATGGTCATAAAGCAGGGAGAGTTTCTACTGTCATATAACAAATGAATGAAGTAGTGAATTCTATTTTCCCCATAGCATAATGCAGCCTCTGCAGTTTTCTCGGGAGAATGATTTTTCTTCTATTGTTGCAATAATTTCTTAACATTAAAATTCCATCTCTTCCTGCTTCTGCGGAGCAGGCCAGCACCTCGGCTTTTATTGCCTCTCTTCTCATAAAGGGGGTTATTCCTTACCTTCTTCTCCATGTGTTTTTGTACCAGCAGGAACAAATTAATATCAGCTTTGATGGCAACCAAGGTGCAGAGGGCCGAGATCAGTGCACACCTGTCTTGTTAAATCAGGCTCACATGTAAGAAGTCAGTTTCTAAGGCTCACTCTGATAAACGCTTTTGGAGCAAGTACAAACCTGGAGCTTGATCTTGCCAACAACCTTACTAGCATAGCCACGCTTACACTCTTCTTCTACATGGATACAGCTGGGGGTTGGGCGCATCTAAGTTAGAGGTCAACATCTGGTGGATTCAAGACAAATCCGACTCCCTCCCCATCACACTTGCTGGAACAGCTTAGAGGAGAAAGGGCAGTGGGCGTGACAGAATGCTCCATTCTTCAGAATACAAGAAGGGTCCTGCTGGATCAGACCAAAGGTCCATCTAGCCCAGCATCCCGTTTCCCACACAGTGGCCATCCAGATACCTCTGGGAAGCCCACAAGCAAACAATACCCTTCTCCCAGTGCTTCCCCACTGTGCTTCCCCACAACTGGTTTTCAGAGAGACACTTTGAACCTGGAGGTAGCAAATAGCCATGTCGTAGCCACTGACAGACTTGTCTTCCATGATCTATCAAATCCCCTCTTAAAAGTCATCTAAGCTAGTGGACATCACCACATCTTGTGGTAGAAGAGAGGACTCTCTGGAGAAGACTCTGATGCTGGGAAAGATTGAAGGCAAAAGGAGAAGGGGAAGGCAAAGGATGAGATGGTTAGACAGCATCACTGATGCAACGAACATGAAAATGAGCTAACTCAGGAAGATAGTGGAGGACAGGAAGGCCTGGCGGGATGTGGTTCATGAGATCACGAAGGGTCAGACACGACTTAACTACTGAACAACAACAACAAAATATGAAGTGGTACCCCCTTTTGTCCGTCTATTGTTAACCAGTTTCACTGGATGCACCTGGATCTAGTGTTGTCGTAGGAGAGGGGCTCCTCTATGTACTTTCTGCACACCACAGGCATTATTTATAAGCCTCAATTCTGTCCCTTCCTAGCTGCCTTTTTTCAAAACTAGCAAGTTGCTCTCCTTCTCGCTTGTAAACAGGTAAGGGCAGTCAATGCTCTTTTGAACATATGTTTGCAAAGCTGTATTTATTTAAGGGATTAAAATGGAACAAGGTGGAAAAGACCATTTACAAACTCAGAATTTGGGACACTGGGACAGACAGCAGCATTGCTGAGAAACACACAGAAGATCCAAAGAGGTAATTATGAATTGCAACTAAATACAGCACAAACATAACAAGGCAGCAGCTAAAAAAGGAAAATGACATTTCAGATGCAGGAGCAGAAGCATCTTATTCTGAGATGCCTTCAGTAGTCACTGACTGACAGTCAAGACTCAGTTGGATTAATTTTAGGTTCCACATACTTTGCTCTTGTGAAGAGTTCCAACTACTACAGAAGACAGAGGGGGGACGACGACAAGGAGCTGTGAGATAGGTGAATTTTATGCTAGGGATTACTAGAAAAGAGACTGAAAATAAAACTGCCAGTATAGTAATGCCCTTATACAAATATATGATGCAATCGCACCTGGACTAATACATACGGTATAACTAAATTGCACCATCTCAAAAAAAGCAGAGCTGTGGAGGTTTTGTGTACAGACTCTACAGCCCTGCTAGTTATAACAGTTGGCATTCCTCTGCTGTAAAGGTAAAGGTATCCCTTGACAATTAAGTCCAGTCGTGTCCGACTCTAGGGAGCGGTGCTCATCTCCATTTCAAAGCCGAAGAGCCAGCGCTGTCCGAAGACGTTTCCATGGTCATGTGGCCGGCATGACTCAACACCGAGGCGCATGGAACGCTGTTACCGTCCCGCTGACTCGGTACCTATTAATCTACTTGCAATTTCTTGCTTTCAAACTACTAGGTTGGCAGGAGCCGTCGCACGGATTCGAACTGCCGACCTTTCGATCGACAGCTCATAGTTCAGTGGTTTAACCCACTGCGCCACCCGCTGCTGACTGGATGGCAACCCGAGAGAGTAGGGCTGTGAAGTCGGTCAGTACACAAAACCTCTGACTCCACCCAAAATTGCTTCCAACTCCATAGCCCTGTGGAGTTGGAAGCAATTTTGGGTGGAGTCAGAGGTTTTGTGTACCGACCGACTTCACAGCCTTACAAAAAAGAGCATTGTAGTGGTGAAAGGGCAAAGATCATTAGGGGATTGGTGTACTACTTTTCTACAATGAAGAAAGGCTACAATTATACATCTTCTCTCTTCTGTTTAGATGACTGCGGCTCTTCCCATTATTAGCCCCTTCTTCTACCTTAACGCTAGTCTGTCTTCCCCCACGCACAGCGCTTTGGGTCTCTTTCTTGCACTCATGTGCATTTGATGCGACTATGCCCAGGGCTGTATTTGGAAAGCAAACAGAATCTCAAAATCTGTAGCTAGGCATCTGTCAAATTCCCTTTTTGCAAAGAGACACCATACTCAAGCAATATCAGGCCAAAAGTATTAAAGGCTATTAAATGTCTTAGGAGCAATCATGTTTCTCTAAGACATGTTAATGCTAAACAGGACTATCGGCAGACATTAAAGCACTTGGTTGATTATATGGAACTCTCTTGTTCTTTAACTGAAAAAAACGAATACAAATGTGGTCAGATTCTACAGTGAAGATTATGCAAACAATGACTATTTGCACATAGCATTTGAAATTCATTCTGCTTCCATGATCTGGAATCAAAAGAAAAACTGAAAGCCAGACAAAGGAAACAGGAGACATCTTCATATTGTTCTATACAACCAAAAGACATAGAAAGGAGGTGTGGGCTGATGGTTGAGCTGCCGTACTGCCTGAAGAGCTAAGCAGGAATCTATGCCCTGGATGGGGGACAAGAACGCTGGACTGACAAGCTGCAGTTACCCATTGTGGCAGAACGGAGTCGCTGCTGAGTTGACGAGCCCCGCAGTGGGAGTGTGTGAGAAGGTCGGCTGGCAAGAATGGTGAACAGCTTGAGAATCCTGCCTGGGCTGATTTACGGTTGCTGTGGAAGCTCGAAAGGCGTGCAGCCAGAAGAGATAACCACGCTGTGAAGGAAAAACATCTGGTCTCTTAGGGGACTCTGAGTTCCACAGAACAATATTGTAAAACCCCATTGAAAAATGGTGGTTTGGATAAGCCTGCCTGTGTAAGCCGCCTTGAATGCTGTGTAAAAAACAGAGAAAGGCGGTATATAAATACTTAAATAAATAAATAAATAAATAAATAAATAAATAAATAAATAAAGGCTTTTCTCCTTAATGGAAGTCCAGTTCAATGCCAGAGAAAATTCTGCATTTGTGCATTATACCTTAAGGTCACATACTATTATCACATTGCTCTTTCCCGCATATAAAATTCTAGATCAACGTCATCGAAGCCTGCAGCTTTGCTGCAGTGTCAGATCTTTTTCCTACTGTTGTAGGAGATACTTTATGATTAAATACCAACACTGTAACAACTGCATGGAAAACTACATTGAAAATTATGCTGAGGCATCAAGGGAAGGCACAGCCTATACATCACTTGTGATTACTCTGCAGAATCCACTGCCGCAGTTTTGAGACCTTCTGAAGGGGCAACCATGTTAGTCAGTTACAGCAAACGGCATCTCACAGCATCTTAAAGACTAGCAGATTTATTGTGGCAGAAGATTTTATGGACTACAGCTAATTTAATCAGAAGTGTTATCTTCAGTATATATTACACAAATATTCACACATGGACTGTACACACTGAATTGACTAGTTATTAAAAGTGATAACTTTTGAGCAACTAAAAAAAACCCCAAATAATAAGGCAGTAGCCTTAAACACACTCACCCCAAATAATTCAGATAACAATGACTTATCTCTACAATGCTCTACAATGGCAGGCACTACAGTTTTAAGAGGCATTCCCTCTCTGCTCTCACGTGACAGAGAATGCCTCTTCAAAGAGAACAACAATATTATTAGGAATGTGAAAACACCTTGCACTGTACAAACAAAACTACCAGTGACATGACCCTGGCCACATTCTTAAAACGAAACACAGGAGAAAAATGGGGGGGGGGGAGAAAGATGGGGATAGGGTAGGGAAAGACAAAAGAGAAAGGCACCAGAAACAAGGAGTAGGTTCTGCATGACCTAAAGACAAAGATGCTATGCTTGTTGTTTCTTTTGTTACACATATGCAAATGTAACTGATTCATCTATTAATATACTAAACCCATATTATTGACTACGGGTTGTATCTGAAACGTAGACAATCATGATTAAAGAGAAAGGGAGAGAAAAACACGGACATCAAAATGCCACTGAATACAAGGGTGGCAACAGATCTGTGACATTTCCATTCAGGTCCTAAACAGATTCAAGAACAGATTCATTCACAACAGCAGTCAGTGTGACAATACTACCTTTCTAGTTATGCCATTTCAATTTAACACCTATAGCGTGAAAAAACCCATAGTCCTGATAAAGTCCAAATGGAATAGAATGGACGTTGCTAGTCCAGCAGTTTCACACTTGGAGCTTTCCTTTGAAACCTTTTTATTGACAGCATAATGACTTGGAGATCTGCAGCAGAGTTCCCTGGGAGACTAAACCCTCCAAGCCACGGGGGGGGGGGGGGGGTCACTGAATGCTGTCACTTTTTGATTTGAAACCCAAGTCCCAAACTTAAACGCTGCAAGTTTTTAAACTTTGAAATAGGTAACCAATATCCTTCTGGGCTATTATTTCATATGTCTTTTTTTCTGAAACAGAACAAGAGAGCTGTCTCCGTATTCATTTTCACATGCTACTCCAGACTACCCAAACATCTGCTTATATTATCATTTTGTAGCAATAAGGGCAAATAACCAAAGCATGTTAATGCGAGTAGATAAATAGGTAACGCTTGCGGGAAGGTAAACAGCGCTCCGTGTTCCAGCCGCATGCTACGCGCTGCGGCAAGGAGAGTCGTGCCGGCCACATGACCACGGAGGTGTCTTCGGACAACGCTGGCTCTTTGGCTTTGAAATGGGGATGAGCACCACACCCTAGAGTCAGACACGACTGGACTTAATTGTCAGGGGTCACCTTTACCTTTTTTTACCTAGCAATAAGGGCAGGGGAGGTCCATTTCCTACCTAAATCCGTTCTGCATTAGAGAGTGGATCATAAGGATGTGCATGTTGACATCAGCTAAGTCAGAATGATCAAATGTTGCCCTGCAGTCCTATTCAGATCTGCTAAAGACTGCGATTTCAGTCTCTCAGTTGCCCTTTCCCCATGATAAACAAGACCTGAGAGTCATAGGGAAGTGAAAAGTGTGGAGATGCAAGTCATTTTCCCTGCTGAGACAAAAACAAACACTCTGCAAGTGGGGCCACTTAAAAGAGATGCAAATGTTTTTTCCTTCTGTTTCAGGATCAGCAACATGCCTTTATTCCATCAATTATTTCCCCGCATCTCCTGGTAGGCAGCCTGCTGATGTGGAGAAACGAATGATATAGGATGGAAAATGGAGTTAGAACAGCTACATAGCACATGCAAGCGATACATGTAGCCTGAGTATGCGGGTCAGAGTAGGTAGGTCAACTATGCCATTGTCTGTAGGCGAGCATGTAATGTACTCAGCTTAAGTTGCTAGCTAGGAAAAAGCAGCCGTTAGAAGAAAAAGCCCAAGGGCAGGATATATGGCAGGCACCTGTGTGCTACTCAATCGAGCTCAGAGAAAAATGTAACTGTGCACCTCTAACTGATAAGATCTTGGCATTAGAACTGAAACAATAAAAAAACTTGCTATTGCTCTGTGTAGGCAGATTAGTGGGGTACTGCTCCCTAGTGTCTCCTATGATCCCAGAAATAATAAATTCTCAGCAAATCAACTATACAAGCCTCCACTGGCTGAAAACGTTTGTCACTACTGTCATGAACTGAACAACATAGTCCTGAGATTTTTCAAGTTACTAGTCCATCATTTCTGGGGGTAGGGGGAACACACCCTTAAAACATAGCAACTCAAACAGGACTTGTGCAAAGGTTTGGTCATTTACACTACTTATGTATCAATACAGTGTTTTAACTAGATGTAAACCTCTGGCTCTTGGCCAGAACCTGACAACTTGGTCGCCAGGCTTGCCCTCAAAGTACCGTAACCTATTGCTATGGGTGGAAAGAGTAAGAGAAAGAAGGGCAGAGAAACGAAGTTGAAGTTGACTGGCAAGTGTGGGTTACGCTTGTCACTACTATACCCCCTTTTGCTTGGGAAATATCACCCAATGGTGTGTTTTTTATATTCCCAGAAAGATCATATCACCCTCACCCCACATCCACCCCACTTCCTCCAGGGACTACATTTCAACTCTATCTCATGATATCCAAAGCTGACACCCTGCAATCTACCTATTAAGGAAAAAGGGAATCTAATAAGATTTAAAATCTTGATTTGGCACATCTAAAGCTGGGAGAAAGAGAGGTCAGAGAACAGTCATGCCAACATGTCTATTACCGATTGTATGTTGTGAGCAGAGATCCCCGAGTTTCAATAATTGCAAGAAAAACAATCACCTCTAATTGCTTGTGAAAAGGCAAAGAGACCATTTTGAGTTCAGCAGAGAGTGGAAGAGCTCCTGCCAGAACTGTGACTTCCCCAGCAGCAATTTACAATCAGCCAATTCAATTCACGGTCACAAAGCATCGTTTAGACACTGGCTGTGCTTTCCTGTTCTATTAGAGTCAATGTGGACTGACAAGCATAGCTCAAACTGCTCGTGAAGGGGGGGAAACACCACAACAACGTCCCTAGAAGATGCCAGGCTGGGATCAGAAAGCAAAAACTACCCAATCATCATCAGATACCAGGCCACAATCTAAACTACTCGGTGATTATATCCAAACCTCCTGATCTGCCACCCTAAGAGCCATCCTGTCCTGGGCACCTGAAACATGCGGTGGTACCAGAGGCCTCAGCGGTCCCCGCACCCATATTGGAGGACCACCTTGTCCCTATGCATTTCCTCCAGTGTAGTTAATTTGCCATCAAAGGCTCTGCTTCATCCCCCCGCCCCCCGCGCGCGCTGAGATTCAGCAGGTGGTCATGATAAGCAGGATCCTAGGGAGGCTCCAGTTTATTGGCTTTCCACCACTTGGCAAAAACATGGTGATTCCAGGCAGCTTTTGGTATGCAGAAAGTTGCTTTATACAGACTCAGACCATTGGTCAATCAAACTGCAGTATTTTCTGCACTGACTAAGAGCAGCTCTCCAGAACTTTAAAGAGGAGTCTTTCCCAGCCCCATCTGCAGAGGCCAAAGACTGCACCTGGGGGATTCTGCATGCAAAGCAGAACCACAGAGCTACTGAACCACGGAGCTACAACCCCATTCCCCAAGTAGCTAGAAGATTCAATTATGTGTTTGAACTCTTCCCCTGTGCTGCTGGCTGGGTTTATACATTATCTGCAGGGGTTCCATTTCAGCCCCCAGTGGATACTGCAAAAACACGGATGCTGGAGTCCATTGGGGAAGGCGCCACAAAGACTTTCCCAGAGGTCATGCGGGGCCCGCAGCCCACTCTAAGGGCCTCCCAATGCTTCAGAACAGCTTCCAGATGCGATCAAAGCCACTTCCGATTGCACCTGGAAGCTGTTCTGAGGCACGGGGAGGCCCACAGAGTGGGCCACAGGCCTCCCCGCCCCTCAGAACACCTCCAGGATGCAATTGGAGGTCACGTCCGAAAACCGGAAGAGGTTTCTGATAGCGCCTTGGAGCTGTTCTGAGGCCACCCGCGGTTACGCAGGACATCAGCAGATGGTCAAATCTGTAGGTGGCAAATCCGCATATAATGAGGGGCCACTGTATACAGTTCTTCAATTACGGTACATTCTTTGTTAGTCACTTTGAGTTTCTTTGAAATGAAGAGGGATAATTTTTAAAATATCTTATGCTACTGGCATGGGTATGAACAGATTGCACCTCAAGACAGACAGACAGACAGCATAGAGGACATTCTTCCTCAGCCTCAGCTGTGGAGGTGTTCCTTAGGGTTTCAGAGTGAAGGGAACATCAAGACACTAAAAAACCTGACTCACAAATTAATATCTTATTTTTTGCCACACAAATACAATATACTTTTTTGTGTTCTGTTTAAGCCTCAACTGTGCAGCAACTCTGACAAAACAGGCAGGGGGTGGCACAAGAATCACACAACTGGCCCGCGTTTGATCTACTTGCAAAACACATCAGGTAGCATAATTTTCCTTTTCACATCCATTTTAAGTTGGTGTTCTTAGCAGTTGGAGGTGGGTGGATAAGCGCCATTTAGAGATTTCATTTTTCTACCGCTACCGTTGGGAGCACCAGGATATCACTTACTATAATACAACTTCAATGGATTTGCATTCCTTAAACTTTGGGTTTGGCAGCCATATATTTGAGTTGCTTAACGAACTGTTTATTAGCACACCAGTGTGATTTTCAGGATGAGAAGCGGAGGTAGCATTGTTATAGAATACGCCTGTTACTTTCTAGTGAAGGGTCAAATGCAATAGGAATGATTTTTTCCTTCCTGTAATTCAATGCCTTAAAAGTCTGAGGTGCTAACAAACAGGTTTATACATTTTCTGGCAATAGATTTTGCTGGAGCAACGCTTGTCTTGGTTTTGCATTCCGACAAGCAAGCCGGCACAATGTGAGGAGGGGGCAGTAAAGCCCCACTGCATGAGCAGAACTCTGCTCGCACTTCTCTGGATCGGACCCAGAGCTAATGCAGCATAATAAAAGAGGCCTTGTTTTTGCCCATAGCAGATGCTTCAGGCTGCAAGCAAGGGCTCACATAACAGAATCCCCCCCCCCCCCGGCGCAATGTTAAATGGCGGTTCTCTAATAAGAACTGGTTCGGACAACGTTTTTTCATCCAACTGGCCCCACATGTTAAAAGATGGGCATGCACGTCATGGCCCCTTCCCTCACACCCCCTCATTTTGAATGAATCTCACCCTCCCTCCAAGCAATTAAGAATATCTAACAAGAAAGTGAGGAGATGAGCCAGGATGCAAGTGTGCTGTGAATGTCTTTTAATGCATGGAGCCAGTCGGAAAAGAAATATATTGTATTGTCCACACTGGCCCATATTTAGCAGGAGAGGAGCAATTGTCCCTGTTTGATTTTTTAATCAAAGGAAATCATAAGGTGACCCACTGGCGTGTGTTTGTTTTAATTATTTTAATTACCTTGTTTTTAATTATTTTTATTGTACTTGTATTATTTTAACATGTTTTAATCTTGTACGCCGCCTTGGTTGCCCTGTTGGGAGAAAGGCGGGTTATAAATTCTTTAAATAAATATTCACTCCTGCATAGCATCTTTTCCAGTGGTTTTCTTGCCATGTAAACTACTTTGTGAACTTTTCTGCTGAAAAGCAGCACAGTATATGCATTTAAAAAATCAGGCTAGGCTCTTTTCTCTAACAGTAAGTATTCTATGTGCAGATAAATAGGGGGGGGGAGGATAATAAAACGAACATTTAATCACGTGAGCCCCACCTGCAGCTTACAGTAAAGTCCAGGCACAGGTTTATTCACATTAAAATACCGCTAACCTCGCCTTATGATTTGAGGTCTCCGAGGCAGATTACAAATACTATAACAAATCGTATATAAACACATTGAGTAAAAAAAAGCAAAAATTCCGGTCAACAGAAGCAATAGATTCCCATTAAAAACTAATCAAAGCACCCAAAAGGTCCTCTGGAAGAGGGTCACTTTAGTTTGGCACCTGGAAGTCAGCAAAGGAAGAGCAAGACAAACTTCCCTAGGGTGGGGTGGGGTGTCCCAACTTCAGGGCCCACTGAACGGCAGCTCTCTCTGGCACCCCCACAAACACCTCAGCCAACTGTTGACCACAGAAGCTTATGCTATAGTAAATGCACCAGTTTTAAAAGGTGCCACAAAACTATTTCTGTTTTTGCTGCTACAGACCAACAAGTTAAACCTCTCTGGAAGTTTCTACCTCAGCAGATGTTTGCCAGAACATCACCGAAGAGACTGAGTTATGAACCAAGTCCCCAATTCAAATCTCACTCTACCATGAACTTAATGGCGTTGGCCTATCAACTTTAGGCCCTAATCCTGTGTTGGGATGGATCAGTATGTTGTGGATGAGGGCCTAAATATGTGAAATATTCAATTTCACAAGTCTTGACAAATGCTGATGCTTATTATTATAAGCTGCTGGCACGCCGAGCTGATACCTTGCAGAGCCTCGGGGGGGGGGGGGGGGAGAACTGCAGCTGCACTTGAGAGAGTCAAGGTTGCCCTGTCAGCTGAAGCGTGGTGAGGCGAACGCCAGAGAGAGAGAGAGAGAGAGAGAGATGCACTGTGAAAGAAACATCTAGAATGAAGGGTTCTACGAAAGATTAGAACATTATTATATTGTAAAAAACCCTTGGGGTTTACAAAGCCTGCCCATGTAAACCGCCTTTGAATTAAAGTCGGAGGAGAAATCAGATGACCAAGGAAAAGGCGGTATATAAATACTGGTTTATTATGTTTATTATTATTGCAATACTGTAATATTTAAAGAGACGCATCCTATGATGTAAGCAAGCTTTCTAATTAATGGAAGCCAAGAAAGTTTTAGAACGTTAGAAATATCTGCAAAATCTAGATGATATGACTTGGGAATTATTGGCCACTGCAAGCAGAGAACCTGTGGTCATCATAATTACCTTGAAAACTACAGTAGGGAAAGGAAAAAGGAAAAGGAGTCTGAGAAGTGATAAGAAGTCCTTCAGAGCTGTTACACAGTTGGTTTTTAGATTGTGTATAACAAAATCAAAGGGCTTTCTGGAGAAAAAAGGCTGCTCGCACAAACCTGCTTTTATATTCTGATGCACCGCCAGCAAGCCTACTCTGTTTGCCAAAATGCCAACCAAGGAGGTTATTTATTACACTGTTATCCTCAGGGTGGAAATACACTGCAGCTATTCTATTTTATCCTCAAAAGCACCTTGTGGGGTCGAGAGATGTTGACTGGCCTCCAGTTTGAATTCAGGCATTTGTGGTCAGTCAAATACTGTCAAGTATTCCATGAAGGCAAGAAGTGGTCACCTATATTTTTAATTTCACCACAGCAATGAAAGAGTGAGAGCCCGTTGCATGCAAATGTCATGATGATTATATAAGAGTAAACATTACCTGCTACGTAACTCTCTCCAAGAAAATTTGGGCTGCATTTGTTTTTTACCTTCCAGCGCTAGGAGTGCTGGAGAGCTCTTTTTTTTTCTCCCTCTAGCACGATCAGGTCATGTTTTTTTTAAAAAAGCTTCTAGCAGGCTTGCCACGTTAGCAGTTTGAACTGCGAGCTCGAACCTAGAAAAGATGGTGGCCTCATGCACCAATAGGAAAGCTGCTTGACTGCAAAGGAGCTTGGGAGATGTAGTACGAGGGACAAGGAAGTAAGAGCGATCTTTTCAACAGAGGCTCATGTCTACCGGGATTCATTCAAAACAGCTAATGTGACTTGCATCAACACTTCCTTATCTTCAGATTCCCATCCAGCTCTTGTAAATAAGGATTTAATCCCATAAAGCACCCTGAACTAAAATAAGACGCCATTTTGTTGTTTTTAAAATGAGCTGCGCTTGAGCATGCTAGAGGCATGCTAGAAACGTCACTTCCTCCTATTTGGTATGAGAAAAACAAACGCAGCCTTGTTCTGCACTCTCCAGTCTCAGTAAGTCATGTGGTCTCTAGCATATCTAACGGGCAATGTGATGTGACTAGAGGTATATCCAAACATAAACACAAACATAAGATTTAGGAGGAAGCAAATACATACAGGTCAATAGTACACTGGCACAGGTCAATGAGTCCATTGCATTTGTTGTAGGGAGAAGGGGTTTGAACTGGTGCTCTGGAAAGATTTGGGGACAGACTGAATTCTAATCTAGAATACTTTTTTGCAATTAGCATAATTTTGTACTCCTCCAATTCATAAATACGTGATTATTTGACCAATGAATTGATTCCATTTTGAGGGGTTTTGTCCTGTTAGGTCATTTCATGCATACCTTCTTGAGGTCCCTGAAGTGGAAATCAACATTATTTATAAATAAATAAATAAATAAATAAATAAATAAGAGGCTTACCATAAGGATCACTGAGATAACATGGAGCATTGTGAGAGAAAGCATCATTCATCACTACTCCCGTACTATCACAACTAGTACGAGAACAACCAACAGAGAAGGACACAAACTGTTTGCGTACCATTTTTCTGCATCAAAAGTGCTTTACACTTTTCTTTTCTACACTTTTCTTTTCTACACTTTTCTATAATGATTTTTCAACCTCCCAGCAGTCTGAAAGGTAGGCAAGGCTGAGACAGGACAGGTTCCTGAAGAACTCCCCATCCCTCGCAAGCTCAACATTTCAGCTACAATTTGAATCTATGGTCCAGATGCAAACAAACTGTAGCACTGTCAAAATGTTCTTCGATTCGGTTCTGGCCAACACTGAGCCTCTTATCACAAAGCATTTAATGCCGCATCCGTCAAGATGCATTTAACAAAACTCGATGTACATTCTCCTTTCGGCTTTGAGAGACATTCATAGATTTTCCCACACAAAGTCTTCTTGTAAGCCCACATGCTGTCTCCTCAAGGCTTTGGTCTCCACTGACAAGTTTCGAGAAAGATCTCTTCTGAATAGAAACACTTTCATTTTTAGAAGAATGCCTGACAACAATAAAAATCAGATCAGAACTAGCAGCCAAATTAAAACCATTTGGGATGGTGCTTTTCAGATACCAATGAGGATTTCTCCCCCAACATAAAATTTCCAATACATTCCCACCCCCTATGGACACAAAATAATTGGAAGGGGGGAGGAATTGGGCCCAGCTTCTTTCCACTATTTGCTTTACTAGCAATAGGGAAAAGCCCAAATATTTATGAACTTGATCGTTCCACTGCCATCTATGGTTCATATTTGTATTCTGCCCATAATCGAAAGGAGCTCAGGGTAACATTTACTCATGTTTAAAATCTGTAGGTAGCTTTTTGACAAAAGAAAGTCTCCAAGTAGCTTTCAGCAAAATCAACATGTTAGCACACTATAATCAAATACAAGTAACACCAACAGGTTCTAAAGCAAAGCCAAAAAAAAAAAATGAGGCAAAGCAGCAGAATGATAAACTATCATTATGAGAAACAAAATCAGAACAAATCAGAACACCCAATCTGAACAAGGTGGTTTCCACTAGTAGAGTGTACAGAGGCTATTCCATTTTTGGACTTGTAACCACCGTTGAGACAGCTTAGGCTCAGAGATCATAACTTAGGCTAGGTTCTCCAGTGGGCATAAACCCAGGTCTTCTTGGTCCAGACCAAACACCTTATATCTCCACCATGTCATGCGGATTCTCCATTATGCTTGCTTTTCAACATATAGCAACCAGTACAATATTGTTCTACAGCAATCTATCAGGCAACATTATGAAACAACAGCACATTGGTCAAGATCCAAAGAGCTGAGGAAAGTGTTCTTCATGTGCACTGGGGGTTTTCTGGCCCTCCCTTTCTGCTGCAGTTCTTCTCATCTCCCTAAAGTCCAATGACTGGGGGACCCCACAAAGTTGCATGCAAGGCACCACAGAGGGGCTCGCAGCCAGGATGAAAAATCAGCACAAGCACATTCAAGCATGTGGAAGTGCTATCCGCTTGCACGTAGGGCTCTGGAGATCCAAGGCATTTTTATGCTAGTCATGGAAAAGACCTGATCCTTTCAGGACATAAACGTGTAAAAGTTACAACGATATAATAAAGTACCAAAACCAGAAGAAAACCAGTCCCAAAATATTTATCTTCACGAACCCCCTTTTTTCTCCCGGCGGCGGTGCGATCCCAGGAGTGCCGTCACACACAAACACACCCACACACAGCATTCCCTACAGCCTAGTAAAAAGTTTGAGAACCACTGGTTCTATGGTATGCAAACCTGGTTTCCTGTCCCTGCAAAAATAGCACTAGCACCCTTCTTCAACATTTTCTGCACCAAAGAACTCACTCCAACTGTGTCTAGGAAAGGTGACGCTCTTCCTTTCAAGGTCACACAGAGAGAAAAACATGTGATGGCAAGAGGGTTAAAGGATTAGAAACCAATTTTTAAGGGCTAATTTCATGCACAACAGTTTTAAGGGCACAATTTCAAGCACAATTGTTGTCCATAGACTAACATCTCCTGCAGCCCTCCACAAGCCTAACTCAAAACGCCTCGCTTTGGAAAAAACAAAACAGAAGACCACTGAACACTTCTGCAAGTGCAATGCCTCCGCCAACTGTAGTAACCTTTTTTCATGACTGTGAATGTTGACTGGCCTGCAACTAGCTCCAAGGACAGAAATCGGGCTGCTAAAGAACGTGTGGTGGTTGCCGTTTCTGAACATTTACCTCTCTTCTATTTTGTTCTTGTCCATCAAGGGCTGCTTAAGCCACTGGTTCACCAGCCTCTGTCCTTGGGGTGTTTTGCACTTATTTAGCAGTCCAGCCAGAGACTGCATTCCTTGGGCATTTTCTGAAGGGTTCTGAGGGGGAAAAAACACACACACAAAGTCAACGACGACATCTCCAGCAGCCTTCAGTCAGTGCTGAACCCCCTCCCCCTTTTGCAGCTATTTAGAACTAGCAAAGGAGGAAAAGAGAAATGTACTGAAATACATGTATAAAAAACACTTTCTGAATAAGGTTCTCCTTATGTTAAGGTAAAAGCTAGCAGATATATTCTATAATGATAGGTACAAGGTTTACTTCCCCAGTTTATTCTTTTTAAAAAAATCCTGCCTGGCCTATGGCTAGAATATGAAAATCCTTTTTGCATACCCTTAAAGGTGTCTGAGCATATTTTACTTGTCCACGTTTTGCCAACACAAACGTGTTATGTAGGAATGGCAAAATGTAGCTGCAGGGAATCAACATACATGTGCAGGATAGGTGCCAAAGCTCAACTATCAAAACTAGGGCTACAATGCTGAGTCAGTTCATCATTTAGATTAATTAAAATGCTTTCGTAAGGTGACATGGCTGAACCCAAACTGGGGCAGGGAGACAGATATTTTGTTCCTATTGCAAAATGTATCAATCCCCTTCAGCAATCTTTCTGGGGGAGGGGGACTTTTTGGGTAGGTATAAAGGGAGTGATGGCACAACTCAAAGAGGTTTCTTTCACATTTTTAGTTACCTGCAGGTTCTGAGCATTTTTTTTGCCCCAAATACCTCTTCTTCCTAGTTCAGAGTGATGCTGTCATCCAACTAATCAGATTAGATAACATCACTAAGAAGAACTATTTTGACAAAAAAAAAATAGCCCTGGAACTACATTTGAAAGAAGAAGAAGAAAAGCAAACTTCATATCTACATAACAGCATGAGAAATATACAAAGATTGCAGTTCATATTCAGGATAAGAAGCCATGTAAAATTCAGAAAAAATATTTATGTTTAAAAGGCTGGTTAAAAACCAATAAAAGGTTAAAAACAGGTTCCTCTTAAAAAAAGAAGAAGTTAAAAACCAATCGAAAACTGTTATGACTGGCTACAATGTACCAAGATCGAAGCATCTTCACCGAGATTATGGTCATAAAAACAACAAGAGCTCAAAAATGTTTAATAACAGGTATCTCCAAGTGTAACTTTATAAGTCTCTTTAAAACACATATGTGCAATAAAATACTTTAAAAGACTTCTTTAAAAATACAATCAAACGCTTAAAAACATATCTGGTATGACGTTTCATTCATTGTGCTATGAATTTCATCAGGTGCAAACAAAGCCTAAGCACCATCTTCCTGCCTGCTTAGGCTTTGTTTGCATCTGATGAAATTCATAGCACAATGAATCAAACATCATGCCAGATATGCTTTTAAGTGTTTTATTGTAATTTTAAAGAAGACTTTTAAAGTTTTTTATTGCACATGTGTGTTTTTCAGAGACTTATAAAGTTACACTTGGAGATACATGTTTTTAGAGTCTCTAGACAGCACAAAATCACCAAAGTAAAAACTGGAGATGACAGACTTACAAAAACTTTTTTTCAGGCAGATGAGCCCTGGGCTGGGTAGTTACTGGCCACAGAGTATACCAGGAGCGTTATAAAATGCTTAAGAGTAAACAACACATTCGCCTCCTGCATCTCTTCCTTACTGCTGGTGCGGATCAACAAAACGTTTGGCTTCACAAAACTGACCCAGGAAGCAAAGTACATAGATTACAAGATGTTATCCATGGTAAGAGCCGAATCTCAGTATGAATACTGTTCTTCCCCGAAGTGCACCAAAATGGTTCTGCCTGGAACTCCACCCACAATACCACTTGACAACGGCCCCATGCAGATATGCAGGGACACTGGACAAAGCAAGAACAGCAGGAGGAATGACAAGCTCTTCCCTATGTACACGCACATCTGCACGCAGGCACCACTCTGTGCGATCAGGATCCCTATAAAGTGAACCTACCTTAGAATCAGACTTGAGACATGATTAGAAAGAACTGCATCCATTGATAAAATGAGAAGTGTAATGGCAACTGGAAGAAGGCCTGTGAGAGCACTGTAAAAATATAGCCTCAAGCAGATGGGTTCAGCAACTATGGGGCAAAACTATTTCTAACCATCCTGTAGGCTTGGGGAGAAAACAGGCAACGGAAGTAGACAGGTTCAAACGAGAACTACTTACCTGGAAAAGGTTCAGTGCTTTGACAGCTGAATGATCCAACGTCATGTACTGACTGAGGTCAAAGGTAACGAGTTCAAATTGGCCAAAGTTAGACTCATCATTTAAAAGTTCTAAATACTTAATCACTGCAGACAAGGCAGAGATGGCAACCTGAAAAAAATTCAACAGATGTTACTCTGGATGCACGCACACCGGCAGCTTATCACTGCTGGGACTTAAGCTGGTTACACCCCAACATATAAAAATTCTACAGAGTTAGATCATTAGTCCATCTAGCCCAGTACTGTCCAACCTGACTGGAAGGGGCTCTTCAGGGCCTCAGGCAGAGATTTTTCCTGTTGATACTTGTTCCTTTAACTGCCTGACTGCAGAGCCTGCTTGCAGTCACTTGGATAAATGACTACAAACAGAGCCGGCCTATCCATGAGGCCAACTGAGATGGCCATCTCAGGCAGCAGATTGGCAGGGGGATGCCCAACTACGTCCATTTCTACTGCTTCTCCTTTTCCCACTCCCTGGATTGGAGAAGGGGGACAAAACGGATCGTGCCGCTGCCGGTGGCAAAAGGGGCTATTTTTAAGCTTTCAATTGTCGCGCCGGCCTTCCAGAGGGTGCTGAAACTGGAACTAGGTTGCAATCACCGTGGAAAGGCAATCGGCAGCACGGGGAGGCCAGCAGAGGAGGCCGCTGGCCCACACCCTCTGGAGGGCCGGCGTGACAATTGTAAGTTAAAAATAGCCCCTTTTGCCACCGCCACAGGTATGTTAGTAGGCAGAAAAGTACTACTATTGCCTGGCTTCAGGTTGGCGAATCTATTTAACACATCTGCCAGCCACAGGCATATGAGACAATTGGCCAGTCCAACTTTAATAGAGAACTTCCCTTCCCATGTTCTTTGACCAAGAAGGTGGGGTTCTCCCCAAGCCAACTGACTGTGGGTCACCCAGGATGACATACCCTGGCTGGAACCAGGGAAGGGAGTCAGTGGGCTGACCGGCAGAGTGGGCGGCACTGCTGAATCCATGCAATTTCCACCAAAACGCTCAGAGACACGCTCTGCAAGTACCTCAACAGTGAGGGGCTGGAGACATATTTACCCAAGGGTGTATATACGCAACAGAAGTTAAATGTGTACACCTGTGGGCTGGGAGTTAATTAATCAGTGGCTCAAACAAAGAGATGGGCATTTTTTCTGAACAAGCAAGGCTTCTTTTGTTAACTGCCATATCACTTGTTAATAAACATTCCAAAATGAATTTTAAACGGTGTGTTTACTGCATTCCCACGAACAGCAGCTATTTACAAATATGTACAAAACAAATGCTGGGAAATGGGTTCACAAGGGGGGGGGGTTCACGGCCCTTCAAGGACATGACCACCCAGTGCTTCTCTCTCCCAAGCTTGTGGAGGTTTATGCCAGGGCAGAAAAGCCTCTATCACAGTGATCTGCCTCTCCATGAAGGCACTCATCATTCACTGGATGCCCTCAATCAGTATTATGTCCTGGGACCTTTGCTCTGCCAAAGCCTTAATGCTGTGGTCACATTGTCCCAGGGCTGTTCCTGGCTGGCTGCTGCCCTTTCCAGGCACATATCTCATGCCACAACATCTGTCCTGGGGGTGGCTGTGGGTCTCTGTGAGCTGGACACTCATTTCCAAGGTTGCCTGCAACAAGTCCCTGCAGAACCCGAGACACTGCCGTTTCTACCTATTCCTCAGGGGCCACATCTTCTCTAAAGGCTGCCCTTTAAAGCCAAGACTGAGAGGACAAGCTGCAGCAAAGGAGGGCTTCACCAGGAGCCGGTCCAGGGCACCATCTCACCTCCTCCGAGGACTTGGAACTCACAGATATCGACAACCACCGAGGTCTGCAACCATACGTTCAAAACCCACGTGGAAGGCACGTGGAATAAAACGTGGAAGACTAATCATGGAATAAAACGTGAAAACGTTACTTTGCTTATTCCATGGGAAAATGCTCACAGATAAGGAAAACCACAAGGGTTTTGTATCCAAGTGTCCAGTTCTTCCATGGAAAATACTCATTTCCACACATCTGGTCTGGGCCTTAGTTTCATGTAGAAACACACACATGCGCTGACTGTGTTTCAACTACATGCATTAGAAAGCTATGGTAAATAAGTAGAAGACATGCTTTTTAAAACATCTATAAATAATGGGCCAATGGGATTTATCTCACCGCAACCCTAAGAGCAACTCTCCCTCCTTCAGTATTATCCAGCACAGCCTATTCATTCAAACACCTGTAGGCTAGGGTGGCCCCTGGTGGTCATTATGTATTATAGCAGCCAGCAAAATGCTGCTATTAGAAAAAAGCAAGACATGAGTCTCAAGAGTTCAGGGTACCTTTGTAAACGGGTTCATACGCTTGTTGGAACACTCCAGTTTGAGCGGTGGAGGAGTGATCCAAACCCCTCCTGCCCCCCACACACATATAAAAGCTGTAATATTAGAAAAGGTTGGCATGTCAGCAGCAAACTCTCTGGGACACAGAAAGCCTGGGTGTTATTTTCTGTGCCTCAGTAACCTTTCAATTAGGTTATTGCAGCGGTTCTCAAACTGGTGGGTCACGATCCACCAGGAGAACCGCTGCTTTCTGCTGGCCCCTTAAGGGGCAGGGACAGCAGGATATGTGGTGGCGCGATCCCCAGGATCGTTGCTGCCGCTGTCCCCACTCCTGCAGACTCAAGAGTTCAGCCCCACCTTGCAGGGAGAACTTTGAGAACCAATAGGTTATTGCAAAGT
This sequence comes from Plestiodon gilberti rubricaudatus, assembly GCA_026170595.1. Classification (NCBI taxonomy): domain Eukaryota; kingdom Metazoa; phylum Chordata; class Lepidosauria; order Squamata; family Scincidae; genus Plestiodon; species Plestiodon gilberti. The sequence goes on from JANXHW010000001.1 coordinate 14,168,455, forward strand.
ATTAAACATAGGACTGCCTTAGGAGACCTCTCCACAATTTTAGTTAGACTAGCAACTACATTCCAGGCTAACTGGGAAGTAGCTACTACATTCTGCCATTTTTGAAATGAGTACACTAACTTCTGGCCCGTTTCTGAGCACATTCAAAGTATAGCTATACATCTTGCAACCTGGGTACTGCATTTTCCTACATCTACCCACCCATGCACTGAGATCGTTGTCAGGGTTTTACTCCACGTGTTCCCCCTGTCTGACATCAACTGGGTGGCTCAGAGAGAGGGCTGTCTTGGTTGTGGCACCCCATCTCTGGAACAAACACACACACACACACGAGAAGGATCAACCTGGTACCTACTTAAGCACTTGGCAAAGGCCTTTTTGTTTTCCCAGGCCTTCTTAAACAATAGCGGAATCGGGTTGGCTTCTATGATGTTCATGTCTTCTTGTTGTTTTTACCTCTGCTGTTTCAATCACATTGCTGCTGTTGCAGTGTTTTGTTTTTACTGACAATCACCCTGACAGTATATTATTGAAGGATGAGATACTATTTTTTCCACAAATAGTGGTGTAATTAAAAAACATTAGGATCTAATATAACTACTAAAAGTATTTCCACAAAGAAATTATAAGTTGAAGGAAGAAGCACTAACTTTCACTTTGCAGCTCTAAATACACTCTGCTCTACAGATTCTAAGAAGTTATTCCATAGCTACAGAAATGTTTAATAGGCAGATATGGAGATTACATCTTAGATTCATGGTACCAAGAAACACCACCAAAGTCAAAATTTGTCAAAGCCACAACACCACACAGCTTTAGGTACCCACCTGTTGGTCAATTTCAGGCAATGTCGCACTAGACACCTGGTCTTTCTTTTTTGATCTCAAGCGGTTGAGATCCTGAACGATATCTTTTGTTGAAAATTCATTCTTTTTTCGGTCTGTGATCAGAATGCCTCCTCTTTGAACAACCTGTATGTATAAAATCAACAGTACTAAAACCTCTAACCAATTAAGAGTCTCCTTTGCAGGCAAAGCACACTGGAATGGAATCTTTTCACAGGCAGGGTTTATTAGGGTTCACTATGAGATCCAAGCATTTGTGCTAACCTGTACCCATGTTTCTTTGTACATCCATATCAAGGGTGGCAAACTGCTGCCCCAAATAAAGTGTGCCGATAATTCTGATGCAGCTTTTGGGCAATTCCAGGAAAAAACCACAAGAACTCATCACCTCTTGCCTAACCACAAACTAGCAGCACACAACAAATAATGTTTAGGCAAGATCTGAGAGGGAGGAATAACCACATTGTTATTCCACAGTCCACCGTCTCTAACCACGGTTTGGCCATCATAGTCATGCTCCAAGATTGGGGACTCCTCGCCTTTTATGTGCTCCAATTCCCTACCTCACTTCCTGGTTTGCAGTAACTATATATAGTGGTTATATACCAGAAGGGCACTGTAATCTGTGTAAAGGCCACTGTAAACTGTTCTGTTTGTCCATGTTGGAAAATAGATACAATGATGTATCATAGACAATCAATTACCATAGATGCCTAGACCCCCTTTTTCCATCAGTCCAGAACTTCACCAGTTGGCCTGTCTGTCCGACAGCTGAGTAAGGTCTGAGCCGCTGCATTCACACTGCCTGCCTATTTATTTAGCAAGGCCTGAGAATGGTGGACTCACAGCTGCTGTTTAGCTCCCCGCATACCTTAGATAAGGAAAGGTCAAGGGGGGGGGAGAGACCTGTCTGTGTGAGAAAGAAGATGCATCAAGGAATGTTGTATTAGAGGCAGCCTTTTGTAGCTACTAGAAGCTTCCTTGTGAGTATAACCCCTAGAAATGCCAACACTCCTTTGGATTTCACCAGTGGATGAAGAACTGTGCAGGTGTGTCCTGGAACTTGCCCCATTGGAGTCCATCCAATACTGTCAGGAATCCCTAGCAAACTGAAGGGACGTCGTTGGAAGCTTGAAATATAAAGGCTGGGCTACATTGTCCACGGCTGCGTCGCGGCTGCGTTCTGACGCAGCCGGAACGCAGCCAAACGGGCAAAAGTCGAGCCAAGCTCGACTTTCCCTGCGGGGACGTCGGCTGCCGACGGGCCAGCGCCGGCTGCCGTCGGCAGGCTCCACTTGACGTGCGTGCCCGCACGTTGGACGCACGCTGGCCGCACGGGTATAGAGTAGCTGGGGCTTTAATGCTTTCTTTTACCTATTGTATTTTCTGTATGCGAGGCTCTCTCTTGCGTCTGTATATCAATAAAACGTATTTTCTAACACACACTCTTTTTTTGTTGTCTGGCTCTCTTTGGCCACTCCCCAAACTTTGGAAAAACAGAGTCTGGCTGGATCAGCCTCTGGATGTAAAGATACTAAAGTACACAAAAAGGGAGCATATGAGCCTGAGGGCCAAACTACGGTGACATTTGAGTTGGGCCACCGAGTAGCAAACAGAACACAAGTACAGTATCGTAAGGCCTTTCTCGTAGGCCCAAAGCTACTGGGACAGAAGGCAGCAGCACTGGCTGCCACAAATGATTCAGCAAAAGCTTTTGGACATTAATCTACTGGCTAAGGCATAATCAAAACTCATCTTCAAAGATTTGCTCTCTTTTTCACCCCTGTTTTATATGCATGTCAACGAAATCCACAGCCCACAAGATTTTCATGGCTTACCTCTCTCAGTTTTCCCATATCTCCAGCAGTCTCTCCAAGAGGGAGCACACTTTCCTTGGGTCCCTTTTGAACCAGCAGAGCTTCAAGGTTTGAAAACTTGTCATTATCAGGAAACTCACACACTTCCAGTTTCCTCATCAAAGCATCTACAAACCCAACTCCAACAATTTTCTGCCCATCAACCGAGGACAGCTTAATGCCCACCACGCCAACAGAAGATGACATATCGTGGTTGCCAAAAAGAACATCTTCAAACTGGGCAAGGTTCCCCGGAGAACCCTATTTGAGAAAGGAAACCATGGGACTTTGTTTAAAAACATTTAAATATACACATCAACTAAATTGCCAACCAACTGGAGTTTTCTCCACCTGAGCAGAATATAATGCTCATTCATGTTAGACTTTTTAAAATTGCTAGTTGAATAAGATCCAATGACATCTGTTGTGTATGCTGCCACCACAAAGACTTCCCATCTCCCCCCTGCACTAAAGGTAAGAGAGATACTACACTTGATCTTAGCCAAAAGGCCGAGAAGCGATATTGGTCATCTAAAATCTGGGAAGGCCCCTGGACTGGATGCAATACCCCCTGAATTTCTTAAGAGCGAGCCAGAATGGTGGGCTCAGTTGTTAGCCCCTCTCTTCACAAAGATCAATGAAATTGGATGTGTCCCCCAAGACTGGCGCTCCTCGGTTATTGTTCCTATCTTCAAAAAGGGTGATGCTGACTCCCCAGCTAATTACAGACCTATCAGCCTTTTGTCAGTTGTGGGTAAGATCTATGCAAGGTATCTGTACAGCAAGCTTTTGGCCTGGGTAGACTTGAATAGTATACTTGGACCAGAACAAGCAGGATTCCGGCAAGGCAGATCTACTGTTGACAACTGTCTTATTCTCTCCCACATAATTGACAAACAAGTCAGGGTATCCAGAGCAAGATTATATGTGGCTTTTATTGATTTAAAAGGGGCTTTTGATTCAGTAGACAGAGAACTGTTATGGAACAAGCTTAGTTCACAAGGAATAGAAAAAAGACTCCTGCTATTGATTAGATCCCTCTATACCAACAACTCCTGCAAAGTGCGGTGCCCGCGAACTGGGGCCCTATCCCAGTCCATATCTGTTAATAAAGGAGTGAAGCAGGGATGCATTTTGGCCCCCCTATTGTTCAATTTATTTTTGAATGATCTTGCCCTGGCCCTGGAGGATGTAAACAGTCACTGTCCATGTTTGGGCAACTGTCAGGTACCGCTGCTTTTGTATGCGGACGATATGATTCTCCTTTCACGTACTCGTGTGGGTCTCCTGAGGCTACTTAATAGATGTGCTGAATACCTAACAGCCAACAAACTGAACATTAACTATGCCAAATCTAAAATTATGATTTTTGCAAATAGATACAAAATCTATAACTGGACCTGCAAGGGCAACAGTATTGAACAAGTCCGCCAGTTTAAATACTTGGGCATCACATTCCATTACAGGCACTCTTGGGCTTTTCATCGCCGCTCCATTTCTAATTTGGCCAAACTCTCATCTTCAGGAGTTGCGAGATTTTATTTTACTCTGGGCAACAGATATGTCCCGGCTGCTCTGGAAGCCTATAAGGCCAAAGTTGTCTCTCAAGCTTTATATGGTGTCCCGATCTGGTTCAAGGATTCAGACCTTGCCACGGAACGTATCCAATCTAATTTCCTCAGGAAAATTTTGGGTATGCCACGTTGTGTTCCGTACTCAGCTCTGTGCCTTGAAACCGGTCTTATAAGGCTGAATACATTGGCGTGGCTAAGATTTGCCAAATTCTGGCTGGGCATTCTTTTTAAAGCAACAAGTGATAGCCTGATTTACCACCTACTATCAGACACATCTTTGCCTTGTGGGGTTTCTACTCTGCTTACAAAGCTAAAATCGATGGGGCTTGACAGTGAGATGCTAGGCATGATGGGGTTAGCTGCAGCATTTAGAACTATTAAGGAGAGAACTCTCGACATCGAGCACCAAGAGTTAATCAGTGCAGCTGATACAACGTGTTCTCCATTGCATCTCCATCTGCCTATAAAGTTTGGGAAGCTGTCAACTTATCTATATCAGTTGCATAACCCACAGCTAAGAAGGGCTTTTATGCTGGCAAGGTGTAACGCTCTCCCTTCTGCCCTTTTATGGGGGCGGTACAAAGGAATACCTGTTTCAGCAAGGCTCTGTTCATGTGGCATGAAGTGTGTGGAGACATCTGAGCATATCTTTTTATCATGCTCTCTGCACGAGTCTTTCCGTCAGAAACACCTTAATTCGATACTGACGTGTTTTCAGGGCTGGATTGAGGCGGATATTCTCCGAGCCCTTCTGTCAACAGAAGATGATGGGAGACTTGATGATGTTGCAACTTTTGCTTCTGTGGTGGTGGCTACTCGGGAAATGAGTTTTGATGTATAGATTAATCGTGGGACAGTTTGGGGAGAAATTCTCTGCAAGATTGGTTGTTGTCATTGGATCTGTTGGGGGATTTTTTGGGTTGTTTGTTTATGTTTGTCTGTTTGATGTGTTTATGCCAATAAAGGTATCTATCTATCTATCTAGGTAAGAGAGATCCAACTAAGGTACCTGCAAGCAAATAATGCCAGTGACTTGGGCAACCTCATCCTACAAGAGATGACCAGCCCACCGGGTCTAAAAAAAATTCCTTCCTTGTGACTATGTGCACGTGTGACAGAAGTAGTTTTCTCACTCTTTCCACTCTCAATCCACCACCACTGTTTCTTATAAGCCCTCACTTACTTGTGTGTGCACACATGTACCTGACCCTGTAGTAGGCTTACCAGATCCATGCCAAGACGGAATGTGGGCAGGTGTAGCTTGTTAAACCCTTAGAGCACAATCCTAGGCATGTCTACACAGAAGCAAGCCCCATTAAACATTGAAGCCCCTTAGGAGAAGGAGATGTGGGCCTAGTTCTCACTGAGACGGTAAAACCCTCTGGATTGTAACACTTCACTTACAGTACTGAAGTGTTACAATCCAGAGGATTTTACCATCTCAGTGAGAACTAGGCCCACATCTCCTAAAAACCTCAAATGTTTACTCAGCCCTCAGCAGAGTTGGTGCTTAAAATATTGATAATTACTCCTGGAATGTTAGGCAATTTTCTAGTCATGTGATGTGCCTTCATTTTTTTTTTAAAGAGCAGGACCCATCATCCTAAGGGACAGCAATGCGACATTTAAATTGGCATGACTTTGTGATGTCTCGGAGCCAGATGAAAAGCTTGAAAAATAGACTTGGGGTTGCAAGCAGAGCAAGTACTTCCTTAATACTGTTATTCAATCCAATTATTTATGATGAAGACATACCTTGTATGCCAATTTCCACTCATTCTCTTTGGTAGATTTACTTCCCGCTTTGTTTTTATACACTTCCGCTCTGTACTGACGAACCAGAAGTAGTTCCCTCAGAAAAGACTCAAATTCCTTCTTGTTAAGCTTAACACTCTCAAGTTTCTGAGTTCCTAAGGAATGATAAAGTGGTTAACATATAATACAATACAAACAGAAGGTGTGACCCAGCCAAGCGAATCACTTTTTACACTCTATTCACTTCAATGGGAAGGTTAAGTGGGAGTCTAAATTGCTCCCACTGAAAGCTAATATGCTTACACTGGGCTAGATCATGCCTAAGATACTTCCTGCTCTTACTGTAACAGTCAAGTCATTAAAAAACCTTAAGTAAGCATGTCAGAACACATGTACATAAAGCATGTCAGAACACATGTACATAAATTCACATGAAGTGAATTTGCTCTACTGTACAAACTAGGGTGTTATATACTGGAACAAGACTGAAATACGAATCGGAAAAATCAGGATTTTCAGCAGAGCAGGTGTTTTGATCATCCCCCCAAACACAGCATCTAGTGTGCAATATAGCAATAAATATGGGTGGGAGAAAATGGTTTTCGCAGATTTCAGTGTTTAACCAAAATGAAATAGCAGAAAGCAGCGTTATGTGTTTTTATTCTATTTTTTTCCATTTTTATCAATTGTAAAACTGCAGACGGAGACAGCAGCCATGAAATTAAAAGACGCTTACTCCTTGGAAGGAAAGCTATGGCAAATTTAGATAGCATAATAAAAAGCAGAGATATCACCATGCCAACAAAAGTTCGTATAGTCAGGGCGATGGTGTTCCCAGTAGCAATGTACGGTTGCGAGAGTTGGACCATAAGGAAGGCTGAGCACCAAAAAATAGATGCTTTCGAACTGTGGTGCTGGAGAAGACTCCTGAGAGTCCCTTGGACTGCTAGGAGATCAAATCAGTCAATCCTAAATGAAATCAACCCTGACTGTTCCCTGGAAGGACAGGTACTAAGGCTGAAGCTCAAATATTTTGGCCACCTAATGCGAAGAAGAAGAAGAAGAAGAAGAAAAAGGAGAAGGGGAAGGCAAAGGATGAGATGGTTAGACAGCATCACCGATGCAACGAACATGAAAATGAGCGAACTCAGGAAGATAGTGGAGGACAGGAAGGCCTGGCGGGATATGGTTCATGGGATCACGAAGGGTCGGACACGACTTAACGACTGAACAACAAAATGCGAAGAGAGGACTCTCTGGAGAAGACTCTGATGCTGGGAAAGATTGAAGGCAAAAGGAGAAGGGGAAGGCAAAGGATGAGATGGTTAGACAGCATCACCGATGCAATGAACATGAAAATGAGCGAACTCAGGAAGATAGTGGAGGACAGGAAGGCCTGGCGGGATATGGTTCAAGGGATCACGAAGGGTCGGACACGACTTAACGACTGAACAACAACAACAACAACTGCTTTAAAAGTGTACTAGGTAGGTAGTATAGGTTGTGGTTGTACAGTGTCAGCAAATGAAGAATGACGCAAAATTACATGGTTTTCTTTTTTCACAGATTTTTTTAGCAGAACGGTGTTAAATGTTTTTATTTCGTTATCACCGTTTTCTCCTGCCCCTAGCAATAAAGCACACACTTTTTGCAGTTCGAGAACAAGTACTGAAAATTAACAAGTCATTTGAACTATAAGGTTCACTTATATCTCAGTATCTTACCAGTAACATTATGTTAGCCAGAATACAGGTGTCCCCAACTTAATGATGGGGTTTCCAGAACCCGATCGTTAAGCAGGCCCGTTGTTAAATGGGCCTTGCCCTATCTTTTGTAGGCCTCTCCAGAGGCCTGTTCCTGGTCTCTGCCTTAGAATGGCCCAGAGAGGCCTCTGTAACTCACTTCGAGTTTGCTCCGAAAACGTTACGGAGGCCTCTGTGGGCCATTCTGAGACTCTCAGAGGACTTCAGAGACCAGGAACAGGCCTCTGGAGAGGCCTAAAACTTCAAAAAGTAGGGAAAGCGACCAAGAACGTCGCTATTAGAGAGAATTTATTTGCCCTCTCACACAACACTAGAAGTAGGGGACACCCACTCAAATTGAGTGGAGGGAGTATTAAAAGAGACAGAAGAAAATATTTCTTTACCCAGCGTGTAATTGGTTTGTGGAACTCCTTGCCACAGGAGGTGGTGATGGCACCTGGCCTGGATGCCTTTAAAAGGGGATTGGACAGATTTATGGAGGAAAAGTCCATCACAGCTTACAAGCAATGATGGGGATAAGCAACCTCCTAGTTGTAGGAGTAGGTTTTCTTTGTGCCAGGTGCAAGGGAGTGGCGACAGGATACAAGTATCTTGTTGTCTTGTGCTCCCTGAGGCATCTGGTGGGGCCACTGTGTGATACAGGAAGCTGGACTAGATGGGCCTTTGGCCTGATCCAGCAGGGCTCTTCTTTATGTTCTTAAATAAGCAGGGGACACCCAGGATTTACTCATGTTTATTAACAGCCCAAATTATGCATTTTTATTCAGATACAAGTCTCACTATGTTCAGTGGAGTTACTCTCAAGTAAATGCATATAGGAGCGCAGCATTAAGGCTGATCTACACCGCACATATCCTGGTGCATCCCGGGCGCGTGCGGAGCGGTGTGGCTTCCTTTTTAACCGATTGCCATGGAACGCAGGAGAGCTGCGCTCTCCCGAGTTCCACTGCAATCGGTTGTGGACTATGCTCATGATTGAGAGAGGGCGGGACGTGGAGCAAACTGAGGGGGCTTTCAGCCAACTAGCGTTGAGCATTATTACAAGGAGGGATAATCAGGACGGACAAGCGCATTGATAAAAATGGTGGCGACCAGGGCAGCATTTCAGGGAATGGCGTCCTGTCCCCTACACTCACGAACCTCGCGAACAGCACGTATTATGCCAATCTTGCATTGGCTGCACTAGTTTCCTTACTAGGAAATAAAAATAACATGAATTGTTATTCCTAGTTATCTGCTGTTCAGCTTCTTTGCGAATATGCTACATATTAAAAAGCGGGGTACATGTGTATAAGACTTTGAACTTGTTATCAAAATTAGGGGTGTTTATGTTGAGCTAACTTTGCTTTTTTAAAAAAAAGTGTGTAAAATTAACCTATACTTTTTTTTATAGCAACTAGAAGCATTTAAAGTCTTATTGAAAACTCTGGCGTCTAATATGTGACTGGAGGTAGAGTTGCTAAATGACGATGGGGGGGGGGAGAGGAACCACTTGGCCTACACCTGTTCTTTTATCTAACTTTTATTATAGATTTCAAACAACGCTGCATAAGGCGATTACAAACCACAGTACAGAGAGACAACTCTTGAGCTAAATGGGGATGCGATTAAAGGCCCCACGGAAGACCTCGCTCAGGCCGCCCCACTACTGGCCCCGGGCTTACCCACACAGACCCTTGCAGCAGAGCAAGCTTCCCACTCGCCCCTTCCGTGCAGCCAGTCAGCCAGCCCCTCCACTCCCGACTACTTAACGCCGTACCTGCTCCCAACATCTTAATGACTGCACGCGTCCGGAAGTGCTCGTTGGCCGCCAGCGTCGCATCCCCGCCATGCACGGTATAGTGCTCCCCGCGCTCAAAAAAGCGCACGGTGGTTTCGGGCTTGGCGGGGAGAGTCACCACCGCCCGCACAAAGGCGCTCTCGGCGCCTGACCCCTCGGGCCAGAACCCCTCGCGCGAGGAAGAGAGACTGCTGGAAGCCGCCATGCTGAAATCTCCCGCCAGCAGCAGCGACGATCCCTCCCCCACCGATGCTTCGTTCAGCCAATCAGAGCGTCGGAGTGCTGTCACGCTTCGAGCAGTAACGTGAACGATGTTCCGACTCGGCCGCCGTAATAATCACGTGCTCTTCTTACGTGGATAGTGGAGGACAGGAAGGCCTGGCGGGATATGGTTCATGGGATCACGAAGGGTTAACGACTGAACAACAACTTCTTACGTGTTATGAGTCGTTCCGCCCACCGCCATGGCAACGGGCGGATGCTGGAGCCTATTGGAGGCCTCCTTCTGCGAATGACTTGAAAATGTCTGCGGCCAGACGAAGGGATGTAATCTGCGTGGCGTGTTTTTGTTCCTGAAACTCATTCATCATCTCTGTATCAACCCCATCGTGCCTTTTCCTCATTCTTGCCACTGGCTTCCTTTCCGCTTCTCACCGTCAAAGCCCTCCGTCCTTCCTATCCCCCTAGCCCTGTGATGCAGAAAATTTGGTTTTTATTCATATCTGCCTATGTTCACCAGAGGAAATCTCTGGTTTTGCAGCTTCACATTTCCCCCTCTGGAAATTTACCCACACCCATTCAGCTGCCTTCAGAGGGTGGGGTGGGGGTTCTATTTGCTTAATTAAGTCTCCCAGGTCTCAATGATCCAACCATCAAGAAGTCCTCTGTCTAGCTCAGCCCAATATTGTTCTCATTGTTCTTCTGTAAAATGTAAATCCAAAGTCTCTTGTAGAAACTGTATGACTCTGTGACTATGCACATTCCAGTTATCATGTGATGTACTGTGTCTTTGTGTATAAAAGCTGTGCTCACTTGTAGCAAAGGGTCAGTGCCCCCTTCTGGGGTGCTGTCCACTGCACTGCGTAACCAATAAAACCATACTTTTTCCCTGTTCACCAGTCTTCCTGGTCCTCCATTATATTAACTATCATCTGCTTAAAAATTCCACTACACCTGTTACTACACACCGCTACGCGTCCCAGCACTACCTCACCTCCATCGAAAGCTCACTCAGGTGACTTCTTCCTGGGTGCCTGCTATGCTAGAAACTAGCGGGGGGGGGGCGGCGGTATCTGTGATGCCTTCTCTTATTATTTTTGAAGACAGTCTTATAACCTGCCATTACTAAGCATTTTACATACTTGACGCAATCCTATGCATGTCAGTGAGGAAGCAGTTTCCGATCCTACTCTGTTGTAAAGACTGCTGATTCTGCAGGATCAGCAGTCTTTACAACAGAGTAGGATCGGAAACCGCTTCCTCACTGACAGCCGGTTTCCTGCGCTTTTTTGAAATCCTATGCATGTTTACTTGGAAGTAAGCCTGTCTCCAATGGGCTTACTCTCTGGAACGTGTGCAGACAATTGCAGCCTTGGGCCCTGCTCCCTACTGTAACTAAGCCTAAGTGTGCTTGACAGTTCAGTCCTCCCCTATGTATGCCTACTCAGAAGTAAACCCCATTGACTTCAATGGATTTGCTCCCAGGCAAGGTTGTATAGCAGAGGTTCTCAAATGTTTTTGACCTGGAGCTCCTTTGACCTTCTGGCTGTTGGTCGTGGCTCCACATTACTTCGTGGCCCAGTCAGAACTAGCCCTACTAGTGTCCAGGAATCGAGGCTGGCTTCAGCCTAGAGCGGACCCAAGCGACTCCCAAGTGTGCACCGCAGCTGCCCAATGGGGTTCCGGCTTCCGTCAAGTCATTGACCAGAAGTTCCAGAAGCTGGAAACCCATTGGGCAGCCGTGGTGCACACTCGGGAGCGGCTTGGGGTGATGCACCGGGAGGGGGTGAGGTGGCAGTGGGGGGTGAGGCACCGAGCTGGCCGACCCTTCGCCCAGGGTGACGCGCCGGCACGTGACGCCGCTGCACCAAATTAATAAATGAAGACCCAAAACACTTCTAATATAAAACATTAAAATAAATTTGCTTTCTGGGCTGGAGAAAACCCACACAGACATTATTATTATTATTATTAACAGTATTTATATACTGCTTTTCAACAAAAAGTTCATAAAGCAGTTTACAGACATGGGGAGAACATTCAAACTCCACACAGACAGTGGCCCCACAGCCAGGAAATCAATTTTTTTTCCTCAACAACCATTAAACAAAACATTCAACGAAACAAAACTACTTATAATGAAACAAGTTTAAATGAGTACTGTATGTAATATAAATATAACAATATACTGCTAAAGTAAGATCATGTTCATACAATTCAGTTCATATATGTTCCAATGTGATGTAAAACTACTTTGTCTCATATGTGGAAAAAAGGAGATATGATGAAAAACCAAAGTGTTTTATAAAGCCTTCCCACTGAACAGGATTTTTAATACATACACCTCTTAAATGTTGACTTCATGCCATTTTAGAATTAAGTATGTTGAATATAGATATCTAGCCTTGCATCTTCTCAGTCAGACACTATTCTTTCCATCTGTAGCACTGATCTAGGTTAGGAAGAAGAGCAGTTAACTCACAACCATACTGCTTTATCACCTTATTCAGATGCAAATGCAGAAAGGGGCACCAGATCCAGAAAACTGAGTAGCATGCTTGATAAAGGCATGCTTGATAAAGGCAGATGTCATCAGCCACAACCAATGAGGTCCGTTACAGTACAGTGTATCTGTCACAGGGTTCCCATATCAAATATAGAATGTGATCCGTATGCCTTTAATGATGGTTATAAAACCAAAGTGTTTTATAAAGCCTTCCCACTGAACAGGATTTTTAATACATACACCTCTTAAATGTTGACTTCATGCCATTTTAGAATTAAGTATGTTGAATATAGATATCTAGCCTTGCATCTTCTCAGTCAGACACTATTCTTTCCATCTGTAGCACTGATCTAGGTTAGGAAGAAGAGCAGTTAACTCACAACCATATTGCTTTATCACCTTATTCAGATGCAAATGCAGAAAGGGGCACCAGATCCAGAAAACTGAGTAGCATGCTTGATAAAGGCAGATGTCATCAGCCACAACCAATGAGGTCCGTTACAGTACAGTGTATCTGTCACAGGGTTCCCATATCAAATATAGAATGTGATCTGTATGCCTTTAATGATGGTTATAAAAACTCCAGTTTAATACACAGAGGGAATACTTGGACATAACTAAGTAATGCTGTTATCAGAGACCTACCCACCTGCTCTGAAGTCAGGCCACTGCTATGTTGAATGTTTACATTCAACAAATGAGTCAAGAAAAACCAGTTCCCTTGAACTAGGAGCCTTGGCAGTCAGAAACTTCAAAACACCAAGAGATGGGAGCACTCAACACAAAGGATCCCTTGCCAACTGTAAACAGGTATAGATAACTGGATTTCTAGACCCTGGAAGCTTTGTGGCCCCCCTCTGCAATAAATTATGATGATCTTCTAGTCTTTTCCATATGTTCCCATCTGCCCATCTCCTCAGCTATTTACTTTGAGTGCCCTTTTTGTTTACAAGATACCACCCCCCATTTGGGTACCTACTTTAGATAACCAATGTTACTTTATCTCCTTTGCCCTCCCTCATCTTTTCCTAGTCTCAAACTTTTCCTTTCCTGAACAATTAGAATGTTCCTATGGACACTCCAAAATCCATGAAGTCAAATTGCCTGGCTCCTGCATGGTGTTATCCACCTGAGCTGAACCACTGCAGTTAACCCTCCCTCCTCCTGGGCTAAACGCAGTAGCCAAGTCCTAACACCTCTCCCCTGACTATACAACTAGGACCTGGGACCAGGGCCAGCCCTGGCCTAGAACTCTCCTGCCTAGTCTATAAAGAATTAGGGGGAAACTGTGCAATCTGAACCTATGAATTCATTCCTACACCAAGAACAAGTAAAGGGGCTTCTGTACTCTGAAAAGCTTGCCTGTGTTGATCTTTTGTCCTCCTCAGGGGATACCATACTCTGCTACTCTGGTTATTCCCAGTTGTCAGAGTTGGCGGTTGTCACGTTGGTCCAAGGCTTACTAATTCTTGGGGTGATTCAGTACTACAAGAAGACTCCCCTTAAAGGTAAAGGTATCCCTTGACAATTAAGTCCAGTCGTGTCCGACTCTAGGGAGCGGTGCTCATCTCCGTTTCGAAGCCGAAGAGCCAGCGCTGTTCGAAGACATTTCCATGGTCATGTGGCCGGCATGACTCAACACCGAGGCGCATGGAACGCTGTTACCGTCCCGCTGACGTGGTACCTATTAATCTACTTGCAATTTCTTGCTTTTGAACTGCTAGGTTGGCAGAAGCCGTCGCACGGATTCGAACTGCCGACCTTTCGAACAACAGCTCATGGTTCAGTGGTTTAACCCACTGCGCCACCCGCTGGCTCAGTTCTCTCCTTAGCCCTCCTTAAAACATGGTCCATCTGTAACCCCACAGATGCAAATAACTCCCACTTCCTTCCTATGTCAATGCCTCTCCACTTTACAGCTCAGCAAGGGCAGCAGAAAGAATGAGAAAACCAATCAGCTTATTAAAGCTAAATAATCTTTGCCACTCCGTGTTGGGTTTCTTGGGACCATATACTTTCTTTGGTCAAAGAAAAATATGCATGCTAACATTTCATAAAAATAAGTTTATTTTTTAAAAAAAATTCAATCAAAATGAAAGCCCATCCACCTTTTCACCCCTTTACCAGGAGGAAAGGCCATAAAACGAAGAGCTTCAGCAACAACAAATTACATAATTTAAGGCAGCAAAGCAAAACAATAGAACAAGATCTAAAATTCTCATGGCCAGCCATAATGTACAAAGATTGCTGTTCACATACAGGATAAAAAGCCATGTAAAACTCCAGAAAAAATATTTATGTTATAAAAACTGGTTAAAAACCAATAAAAAGTTAAACAGGTTTTTAAAGAACAGGTTAAAACATTTAAAAAATTAAAAACAAGTTTAACAAAAAACCTCTGATCACTATGTTTCATTCAATTCTATGAACTTCGTCGGGTGAAAAGAAGAGCAACATAAGCTGCTGTGGTAACGTCACAGCAGCTTATGTTGCTCTTTTCAAACTCTGCTGGGTCATTACTAACTACTCAAGCATATCTAATTATTTGCACCTTCTTACTGTCCTGTGCTCTACATTCAGATAAAACTTAGGTAATAACCAGTCAAATGTTTTTCCCCTTTACACTTTATTCTCTTCCCAAGAAATCACAGGGTTCCCACTTCAGACCTATAAAGATTACATATTTCATTACAGACCTATAAAGATTATGTATTTCATTACGTTACATTTCAACAACATTGCATTCCAAAAGTCCCCTTTTTACAAAAACATTACATTCATACATTCTCACCCTTTAAAGTTACAGCTCCCGTTCCCTGTGGTAGAATGACAAAACAGGGACAATTAACCCCCACCTCCTTGACAGTGGTATTTTTAGAGAGACAGATCTGAGCAAGTGCGGCAACTTTGCTTGTACGTTTAGTGCTGGCTAGGATGCACTATTATAAAAAGAAACTTTAGTTATAAGAACGAATCTTATCCATGGGATTCAAGATCATTAAATACACATTTTTACAATAAAAGATCTTAAAACAGCATAACGTTTCATTCATTGGCCATGAATATCCTCAGATGCATATCAAGCCAAGAGCCAGCAAGATGTTAACAGAATCACTCTATAACTGGCATTTAAAGGAACAGCGTTAGCAGAATCTCTCTATAACTGACATTTAAAACATCTAATTCACAAGGCAGCAGACAGTCAAACTTAGAAATGAGAAGGTACATGCCAATGACGGTACTTGATCTGACCTAATAATGTATTCTAACTTGTAAGAGAGCCTCTAGCGAATACTGTACTATATTTCAACGTAGCCTTACTCAGAGTCCATATTCTATTATTGACAACTCCTGCTTCCAATTCAGAACCATATTACCATGTTTAAAGATCTCAATGGCTTCCAAATTTACCCATAACTTATTATTAGATTGCGAAAGACTCTCCATCCCTCCAAAGTTTATCCTATGACCAGTTGTCAGCATATGCTCTGCTAGGGCATATTGGGGCATTATGAACAATCTGCATGTTCGTCCATGTTCCTTAACACGTACAGAGATAGAGCGTTTAGTGGTCCCTATATACACTTGGCCGCAACTTCATGGGACCCTGTAAACCCCTGGGGTAGACATTGGGGGTCTCAATTTACAGTTATACTAGATTTATGACAACTGCTTAACCCAGTGGTTCCAAAACGTGCTAGTACCAGGACCCACTTTTTAAAACGACACTATTGGGACCCACCTAGCTTTACGAGACAAAAAATAAAAGTTTTACTTTACCAGCCACTCAAGCCTCTGCTTTTATCCTTTTTACTATGGTGTGGGGGACTGCTTTCTGGAGCTTTGTTGAGCTCCACGTTCATCAGATCAGGACCATTCTTCTGGTGGCCTTGTGTTTCCCCTTAGCCTGGCCTTCGCTAAGAGCAGAGATATGTTCACCTACTCATGAATAAACACGCACACGTGGCTCAGTTTTGCTTTCCATAAAGCTCAATAAGTTTTGCTTGTCAACGGGGGGGGGGGGCTTCCTTCTCACGAGTTTGTTGGGGACTGCATTCATTGGATTGGGACCATTCTGGTGGCATTGCATAACCAGTCCCTTCAAAGTGGACTGGGGAACATTTATACACAAATAAATGGACACGTGCAGTTCCATTTCAGTTTCCATAGGGCTCAATACATTTTCCTTGTCGGCTACCAGCTTGTCAATTTCATAACCCACTGGTGGGTCACAACCCAGTTTGAGAACTGTTGGCTTAACCCATTCAGATAGAATTAAAATCTTCTAGGTATATGCAAGGGATACCATGTGCATGCCAACGGTTTTGTCCCAAAAATCTCCATCCTACCCCATAGCTCCTCATGGGACAGTCTATGAAACGTCAATTTTTAAATCAAGCAGCACACTTTGGGGACATGTCACAGTTACATCCTGCTGCATGATTAGAATCTGCCATGTAGTTCTCTAGATCAGAGGTTTCCAACCTGTGGTATGCGTACCACCAGTAGTACTTTGAGCGACTGCTGGTGGCACTTCTCCCTTCTGTCTTGCAATTCAGTGTTGCTGATAGTTGCTGCAGCACTGACACTATCACCTATCTAGTGCACATATTTATTTAAATTAAGTTATTATAAATTTATTTATTGGCGCAGGTGGTACTTCAGAAAATTTGACTGACAGGTGGTACACACCTACCGACAAAGGTTGGGAACCTCTGTTCTAGATCATGACCCATTTTGTTATCCATCTATCTGAGACCTCTGAGCAAGATACACTTTGTTCTCATCTAAAGAACCTATTAAATGAAGATGGAATGCTTCCAAATAGTATGCTTACCCTGGGAACCAGTTCTAGTAATATCACAGAAGAGCTGACAAAAGTGTTGGTTCCAAGATTTATTAAATTCATCACATGTTAAAAAATTCTAGTAAATTTGAAGGTATTTACAAACATTAAAAAACCACACCATACTCCATATTCAGGAAAAATGTCTAAATTTCTTCTTTGCCCAACATAATTTACTACACATCTGATAAGGCAGTGGCTCCCAACTTGGGGGTCGCAAAGTGGATTCCAGGGGGGGGGGGGTCGCAGGATGTTGGCTGGATGGCCACACCCAAGATGGTGGCTCACTCCTCCCCCTCTCACTGCAGATAAAGTAGTGTCTGATGCTCTCTTGGGACTTGTTTGCTCACCTTGTGTTACTTTCTGCTTGCCTTTTAGCATCTGTTAATATTAGCTCACTCCTCTCCTCCCCCCCCCCCATGGGGCTACTTACAAGTACAACTTTAAAAGTGTGATTTATTAAACAGTGTCATTTATTAAACACAATGACATCACTTCCTGCTTACTGACATCACATCCGGCCCTAGGTCTTAGGGGGGATCCCGAAAGATCGTCATTCTACAAAAGAGGTCCCAGTGCTAAAAAGGTTGGGAACCACTGTGATAAGGGATCACTAATGTTACACCAGTAATTGTGACAGAGGAATGATACTCATCAGGACAAGCTAGGTTTTGCCCTTTTAACAAAACACACAACTTACTGTTCTCCCCCCCCCCCCAATGCAACATGGGCCATTCTAGGCTCAAAATCTACAGGTATGTATAAAAAATAAGTTCATATTTTTATCTTCAGTCAGTTTTGGTACTCTTGCCATCTTCATCCTTGCGTTTCATTTTATAGCAGTTAAGATCTGAGTTCTCTGTGCATTTCATTCATTTCCTTTACCTGAGGACAAAATGTAAACAGTTACTCCTTCCCTCAGTTAAATGCATAAGATATTCAAAATTGTTAAATCTGCTAACAGAGTGACACAGTCCTATCCTAGAAATTCAAATACAAATATTTTTTGCCATCATGTAAACTGTTTCTCCCGGAATGTAGCATCCAACAGCTTTGTTGTTGTTCTTCAGTCGTTAAGTCGTGTCCGACGCTTCGTGATCCCATGAACCATATCCCGCCAGGCCTTCCTGTCCTCCACTATCTTCCTGAGTTCGCTCATTTTCATGTTCGTTGCATCGGTGATGTTGTCTAACCATCTCATCCTTTGCCTTCCCCTTCTCCTTTTGCCTTCAATCTTTCCCAGCATCAGAATCTTCTCCAGAGAGTCCTCTCTTCGCATTAGGTGAAATAAGTGTTTTAAGCCACAGGTTCCCATTTTACCTGCACTGTCAAGCTTGCTAATCCAGTTTAGTTGTATGTATTGCAGAGATGTACATGCAACTGTTAGTTGAGACAACTCTTGACTAGAGTTGGTTGAGGAATCCAGTCTCAGGCCATGTGTATAGATCAGAAGCTATTTACAGGACTGTTATGATAGAGAAATCTTTCTCACAATGGCCTATTTTGTAGGTGTACACCATGCAGAGATTACACATTTCAAGTACAAGCAAAACACAAGGAAACATTTTGTTCAGCTTTTTGGCTGCTATAGTCTGAGCCATGGAAAGTTTCAAATCTATTGACAGCTATTGACAGCTGTGTACATGCAACAGAAAAGTACCTACTTTGCATGCAGAAGGTTCAACATGTACAGATGGAGAGTTCCTGCCTGACACTTTCTGCTGCCAATCACCGTTATCACTGAACTAGATGGCTCAATGACTCATAAGGCAACTTCCTATATGTACAGGTGTCCCCTGCTTAATTACGGGAATGGTTGTAGGAGTAGGTTCTCTTTGTGCCAGGTGCAAGGGAGTGGCAACAGGATACAGGTATCTTGTTGTCTTGTGTGCTCCCTGAGGCATCTGGTGGGGCCACTGTGTGATACAGGAAGCTGGACTAGATGGGCCTTTGGTCTGATCCAGCAGGGCTCTTCTTATGTTCTTATGATACATTCTGAAATCCCCATCATGAAGTGAAACCGTTAAGCAGGTCTTGCTGTGCTTTGAAGTTTAGCGCTGTGCTTAAAGACCCAGCGCTGAACTTCAAAGCCTCTATCTAGTGTGAAACAGCTGAAGAGTTGGGAATTTAAAAAGACATGTCTTAAAATCCTTTTTTTTACTGGGGACCTCAGTCATATATCTGGATCATCGTTAAGCAATCTGTCGTTAAGCGGGGAGACACCTGTAATTTAGCCTCTTGCTATACAGGGCCCTGGACTCAAAAGAAAACAAATTGTCCCTTGTTATGTATACAAGCTAGTTCCCAAGGCATGCGGCACCTGCTCAAGATAATGGTCACTCAATACAAAACATGACCTGTGAGCTTTCTACTATAATGTTACAAAGATATTAGGTACCACCCTCTCCTTTAAATTAAACATCATGGTTTAATTTAACTGTTTTGCAACACTTACCTCAGCTTTCTCATATTTCCCCCTCTTTCTTGAAGTAAAAACCTGCAATGGAAATAAGTAGGTTAGACTCTTCAGACCAACACAATTCAAGGTTCTAAGAGTAAAACATCCATGCAGAAGCTATTCTGGTCCCAATCACCAAGCAATAAATCTTCTGGTAGACAGTCCTCTATACCCTTACATGTTTTGTGGGCAGTGAGGAGTTGAGTCACCCTTAGCTGCTTATACTACTTTTGGAATTCTTGAAAGACAAGTCGCTGCCTTTTGGCTTGAAAGTTAGGCTGGAATGAGTTTGCACTTTCCATAGTAGCTACTACCCATACCAATGCCAGTCTCTGGAAGAAAGCAAAAATATGGCCTTTTTACACCGTTTTATGCATCTCTAGCTACTTAAATTGTGGGCAGTTGATATTGCTGGCCATCCATCCAAGATTCTTGTGTTCTAAAAAGTCAGTATAAAAAGGCTGCGGCTCAGCATCATCTCCCATTGCCTATTATGGAGCACCAAGGATATTTTCATGAGGTAGAAAAGAAGGGAACACTATTAATCTAGTGCTTTAACTGAAACCTATAAGAGAGTGCCATAGAAACATACCAGTACAATAATACCAGCTACTATTGCCAGTATTACAACTACTATGACAGCAATAACTCCAGCAGTCAAACGTTGCATTGAAAACTCTGGTGGCTTTTCATCAACATAGTAGATTACGGTGTCTTGAAGCTTCAGAGGTTCGTCTGCAACGTTAATATTAAATGGGTCATTCAAAATCACAGAATCCCCTTTAACCTGAAAGAACAGAAGCACTGGTTAGATTTGTTTCTTGGTAAGTCATGCACATTTTACAAATACTGTATAGCATTGAATATGTTTTTACACAAGACATTTCTTTCTACCTCAACTTACATCTTTTTCAAAGTAGTATGCTGCATCAGCTATGTCCGCATCCGCAAAAGATTTTTCCGAAGCATTTTGTTTCAGCTCAATAGTAATGAAAGGCTTTTCATACTGGAAGAGAAATTAAAACCACAAGATCAAATTCTGTTCTAGTTTTCATGTTTCTGTAAAGTCTTATGAGAGCAAGAATGACAACCACTTTTTAGATTTTATACTCTTGATCAAAATAGAACAACTCAGGAGCTCCTTAGTCCTCGGACCAATTCCTCTACTAGTTGCCAAGCAACTGGCAGTTGGAAGGGGAAGCATTCTCTGCTCAATGGTGAGGGTCAAGCTGATCTTTCCCTTCCCATGACAGTCATCCTGGAAGTAGAAGGATGAAACTTCCAAGGGGCACCAGGTCCTTAGGCAGAGGGTGCTTCCGCTTGCTTCTCCCGTCTCTGGGCTATTAGCACAAGGGTTTTAGATATTTCAGAGGCCCCAATTACAACTGGCTAAATAGCCCTTATACTTATTGCTATTTGGTAAAAATGTTAAGTACAGTAGACCCTTTCTAACTGCAGGTTCGGGATCCACGGATTTGTCTCACCACGGATCCCAGACCCGCAAGGGTTCACTGTAAAACGTTTTTTAAAAGAAATGGTTTAAAATAGCGTTTAACTTTTGGCTGGAAAACTGCTCCATTTTCAGGGCTGTAGAGAGCGAAATTGTGAATGCACTGGGGCAAGCCTGGGGAAGGTAGGGGGAAGGTAGGTAGGAATGCGATTTCGCTCTCTACAGCCCTGAAAACGGAACGATTTGCCAGCCAAAAGGTAAGAAATGCTACTTTTAAACCTTTTTCTTTTTTAAAACGTTTTACAGTGACCCTCGTATCTGCATGAAAGCGATTTCGCTTTACACGGATCCTCGCTATCTGCACGGGGGGGGGGGTCCGGAACGGATCCCCTGCGGATAGCGAGGGCCAACTGTATACCAATGCACATCTTTAATAGTGCCTCAACATGATAGATCCAGAACACTGAAATGTGATTCGAGGTGGAATACAAGTCTTGAAGTAATAGGCTATGGAACGCCTGTCTGTGTCACAAAGAGTTCAGCTCCCTTTCCTGTCCCCATACTATCCCTTGGAGCTAAGAAATTGCAAGATCAGGGTACTTAATCTTTTTTTCAACTATTACCAGGGTGAATGCTTTCTATAAGAGAAAGAATGCTCAAGTTTTAGATAGGTAGACTGCAAAACCAGTGAGTAACAACCTCGCTTATAGACCAGAAAGGAAAAGATGGAAAGGGAAATGCCTGCTCCCAATAAGATTACTTTCCCAGAGGGCCTGATTAATAGTTCAGGGCACTCCTGAATCTGGCATGACTCCTAAGACTCAGGCTGCACCCGTAGCTCAGAGATTCTTATCAACTTCAATCAGGTATGCCAGCTGGCCACCCACTACCTGGCCAGTGTTGTTCATGCTCTGTATTCAATGGACTTGGGACTGCCCTCAAAGGCTTTTAAAGCTTCAGTTGCTGCAAGATGTGTCAGCTCAGTTGTTGATGGGCTTGATTTAGTAGCTTCTCTCATCTAAACTACCGTCTTTTTATGAAATTGCCTACACTGGTTAACAGTGCATTTCTAGACCCAATTCAAGGTGCTAGTTTTAGTCTTTAAAAACCTTAGAGGGGCTGGGTCCCGTTTACCTCAGGGAACACCTCCTCCTGCATGTCCCACCCACAACCAACTGAGATTTACTAGCGAGACCCTACTTAACGTCCTATCAAATACAGAGGCATGATTTGTTTCTACAAGAGGTAGAGCCTTTACTGTTACAGCCTCAAAACGTTGAAATGTCCTCTCAGGAGATCTGACAGGCTCCATCTTGATCTATTCATCTGTTTTTTGACAAGACACACTGCAATTGGAAGGGGCTGCACATCCCCAAATATGTTACCCTCCCCCAAACTCCCACGGCACACCTGAGGACCATTTGCAGCACACTAAGAACCAAGAAAACTGAAAATCATACCTTAACATATATTTGCTTTTGATTGAGGTGGTAACGTTGAGAAAATACATCTTTGATAGTCCTGCAAATTAAAGACAAAAATTAGAAACTAAACACCAAAGTTGAATATAATTTTAGTCTCAATTGCGTCTGTTCCAACAACAGTGTGTTAGTTTTATACGATTAAAAGACGTCAATGGCTTTGAGATATCAATCAAGAAACTATCTATACTTTCTTCCTTATTTTGTACTAACTGTAAAGTCAGAGCTAGTTTAAACCAGTCCTCCCACCAGCTATTTAGCATGCAAGTATTAAGATAGTGTAGAACCAGTCTGGAAAGAACAATGGCACCTGCAAGACTGCGCATGCATATATTACACACACACACACACACAGCATTTTCCTTAAGCTACACTCTGAAAACATTCCATTGCTAGCAGATCTGCAGAACTACTAGCAATTGAATGTTTTGCAGCCCTGAAGATTTCCAACATAGGCTGTGAATACTACTAATCAAGACATACGGCTCAATGGTGTCTTCACCCGCAGCAGTGTTCCTCTCGAGATGTTTCATTTCAATAATAATCCAGCTGAAAAAATAAATTAAACTCCATTTAAATCATCATTAATGAGAAGCTCAAGAAATAAGTTGGCCAAGTCATGTATTTTTAAAAGACAAGCCCTTTATCTTTAAGGTATCCCCCAGTTAACGACAGGGAAACGTTCCACAATCTCCATCATTAACGGGGTCGTCAAGCAAGTTCAATGGCAACTTGATGGAAAAAGTTTTAAGAAGTTAAAAAATAACCTTGCTTAACTTCTCTCTGAAAATGCTCTGTTTTCAGGGCTGGAATAATCTTGCTTACCTTGCTGCAGAGGGAAATCGCGCTTCGGAAGCCTCATCAGGGTCGCGCGACTCCACCCTTCCTTCGCCCAGGGCTCACCCCAGTGATGCATTCTGCAAGAGATTGCAGTGTGGCACGCGTGCGCACACGCACACGCGCACACACAGCTCTGCCACCACACAGCAATCTCTTGCAGAATGCAGCACTGGGGTGAGCCCTGGGCGAAGGAAGGGTGGAGTCGCGTGACCCAGAAGAGGATTCCGGAGCACGATTTCCCTCTGCAGCAAGTTAAGCAAGATGATTCCAGCTTTGAAGACAGAGTGGTTTCACAGATAAGTTAAACAAGATTATTTTTTACAACTTTTAACTTTAGAGGACCGCTGTCATATATCCTAATGTCGTTAACAGGACAGTCGTTCACGGGGATACCTGTATATGGAAGCTGTTAAATCATCTGTTTTACACCTTCCACTTAAGGCAGTTTGACACCAGATACAGATTTCAAGAAAAATGAGTTTCACATTAGATGTACCTTGTCCTGACTACTTCACTGCAATTCAGGTTTCCATCAGTTTTGTCAGTTCTTCGTACTCCAGCACTGTTTACACACCAGCAAGTGCTCGTTCCATTGCACTGCTTAGCTTTGAACTTGCCATTGTTATCACATTCTGGATCATAAATGCCGTCATTGTCTACAAATGCTTGTTTGGGCTTTGTTCGACCAATTTTTAAGTTATATACTTCTGCTTTCATCAGGAGGCATTTTGAAGTCACTAAAAACAAGACAGTAATTCATCTTTAATGTTACTAAAGTATTGCAGTTTCAAGTGTCTAATCTAGTGGTTCTCAAACCTTTTAGCACCGGAACCCACATTTTAAAATGACACTCTATCGCAGGGGTGGGGAACCTATTTGCGGTGGGGGGCCATTTTCCCATAAGGAAAATTTGCTGGGGACTGGCCTTCAGGCCGTCTGAAATTCCCCCCCGCGCAAATTTGACCCCCCCCCCGCGAATTTACCTCCCACCCACCGCTCTCCCTCCCTCCCACCCACCCCTCGCTCTCCCTCCCTCCCGGCAAGCGCCCACCCCCATCGCTCTCCTCCTTACCTTACCTTCTCTTCAGTCTCCGGGCCGCCGCCGCCTGCTCACCTCGCCCGACTCCTTCTCCAATATTTGAAAGGACTGTTTTCTGCGCATGTCTATAACAGCCGGGTTTGAAAAGGAGTCGGGTGAGGTGAGCGTGGCCTCCGGTCCGAGCCCGCGCGGGCCGGACCGGATGGAATCGGGTCCAGGCTCGCATGGGCCGGACCCGCGGGCCGCTGGTTCCACACCCTTGCTCTATCGGGACCCACCTAGCCTTACAAGACTTTAAAAAATGTGATCTATAAATAAATTTACAAGTAAAGAGCTCAGCTGCTTGTAGGGTAATTAGCAGCTATCTTGCAAACTGCAAGAGCCCAGCTCTTTGCAGGGCAATTAGTAGCTATACGTTTTTAAATAGCTTCAGGGTTTGTGGCAATTACCTATCTGATCTTTCCATCAACTGGGACCCACCAGAAATCAGGTCGCAACCTACCAAGTGGGTCCCGACCCACAGTTTGAGAAACACTGGTCTAATCAATGATATTCAAAGTATTTCCGTCTTGCATTTTAAGTTGTAGAAACGACCCTAACAAAACTTGTATAGCTTATGTACTTACATGTTTTACAGTCCACTTTGATATTAGATCCAGGAGAGTCACACTTGCATACACCATTCTCTAGAGTGCAGTTACTGGTCCGTTTGTTCTTGTCACATACACATTCTGTAAAATTTAAATCCACTAGTTAGGGAAGACCCTTTGGTATCATGCACCAAGACAGATAAACAGTCTGTACTTAACCAGTCTTACTGAAAATTCTAGTATCTGTCATCCACAAGGCATCCCAATTAAGAAATAAACAGATGAAGGTTTGAGCTACAGCTAGTTATGTAAGGGTCAATTTCAGGAGAGTTATTCTCTTCCATCTGTAGGTATGATGTTACACAAGAACGTGTCTACTATGCAGCCTGATCAAATACAAGGTACCCGCACCCTCAGGAATAATACCTAAAGTTATCCTGTAGATGCAGATAGCATCAGAACTGGCCTTGGTGGTACAGCTTCATTTGCAAGCTCAACGTTTTGAACACAAGACAGATCGGAGCCATGATGTTCAAACCTTACCATCTTTGGCTCAGATGTGTACAATGCTACGGAACAAATACCAAAATGAGACAAGTTCTATGTACTTCTTCCAAATTTTCCCACTTACTTCACAACATCCAGTTCCTTGCTTCATGTTCCACCAGTGTGGGAAGAAAGAGAGAAGATGCACACCACCACCCAAGGTTTTGCCCCTCCCTCTCAGATTCTGCCCATGATCTTCATTCCTTCAGCCAGAATTGTCAACCATCCAAAGATCTCCTGCTCCCTCAAAATAGAGTCACCCCTTATGCATGGAATTGTCTCCCAGAAAACCTGTACAAATGTTCCTTACTTCATTCAAATCCCCTCTTAAAACCTACCTCCATGAAAACGTTCACAATGCTTTACAGCCCAATCCTACCTAACTCCCTCTGTGACAATGCAGCCGTGCTAACAGGGCATGTGCTGCATCCCGCAGGGGGTTTCAGACTGCAGAGGTCTCCAGGTAAGAAAACATTTGTTTGCTGGCGTAAGTCCAAGTGGACCTGGGAAGGCAGATCAAGGCCGGAAAGTGGGATAGGATATCAGTGGCGCCACTGCCTCCAATACCTCTCCAGCCTCAATCTGCCCTCCTCCCCAACCCCATCGGACATACCTGTCAGGGTCCTGTGGTGGTCCTCCTGTGCTGCCTCCATTGTTGCAGCACTCCTAAAATGGTGACAGGCAGCGCACTGTGCACGCCTAAAATGGTGACAGGACGCATGCTGGGCTCCTGTTTAGCTCACAAAAGAAGTCATTTTAGAAGCAATTTTACAACAGTAGAACTACAGTATGTTCCGCTGTCGTAAACCCCTCCGCACGCCAGTCCAATCCTGGATAGGATTGGGTGGTTAGTCTTCTCTTCCTATTGTAAGTGCATGTAGGCTCTCTTACAAGTGTTGCCTCTGTCCCAAGTTAGCGGGATAGCGGCGCAAGGAGGAGCCTTCTCTGTAGTGGCACCACACTTATGGAATTCCCTGCTGGGGGAATTAAGAACTACCCCCTTCCTCATGGCTTTTTGGCGAGGGCTCAAAACATTTCTATTGTGTAGCATTTGGGTGATGGAGTGATGTCTGCCCTCTGTAAGAATGTTTGTTTCTGCTGCTTCATTCTGCTCTAAATAGTCATCCCCAATGGGTTTATCATTGTTATTTTATTTATTGTTTTTATATATTGTAAATGTTATTGTTGGAACTTTGTAAGCCACCTTGGGCATTTGCTACGGCATGGGAAAGGTGGATTTTTTTTAATAAATAAAGTAATAAACGAACAATTGCATATTCTTCCCTGCCTTCATTTCCCTCTCATTCTGCTGTTTCCCTTGTCATGTCTAGATCATACACCCCTCAGGGTAAGGACTTGTCCTCTCATTTGTTTTGTGTCTAAACAAATGGCACCAAGTATTAAAGTTGAACCAAAGAATACAACAGCTCTACTCAAGCATATCCTGAGAGGTCAAACCAATTTTGAATACAAAATGTGACAGAAACATAGAAGACAAGATGTTGTAAAGACCACATCAGAAAGTTGAGATTTATGAACCTTGAGAAGTAAATAGATACAATACTGGAAGAGTCAAATGCAAGTATGACAACCACATC
Source organism: Plestiodon gilberti rubricaudatus (assembly GCA_026170595.1). NCBI lineage: Eukaryota > Metazoa > Chordata > Lepidosauria > Squamata > Scincidae > Plestiodon > Plestiodon gilberti. The sequence goes on from JANXHW010000001.1 coordinate 14,195,601, forward strand.
TCTTGGAACTTCCTCTTTCCTGCCCCACCCAACTTTACTCTTCTCAAGCAGGTTTGAACAAGCTGATATTCCAAAGTCATGTACCTAGAGGCTATTTTCATGCTACTTCCTTCTACATACTGTACTTTAAAAACTGCTGTGACCCTTCCATTCCACACAGCTGTTCGCTGAAAATCTGAGGAAACAAGAACCTCAACTTCTAGCAGAAGGACAAAAGGCTAACCTATATGTGATGTTTCACAGCTAGGGCTGTCATTCTATTAAAGAAATCTTAGCCAAACAGAATTTTAGTAAGTCATATTTGCAAATGCATACGATATTGCCATTATCTAAAAAAACTTATACAGTAAATATAATATTGAGTGAACACATTGTTAAAGATTACGTATTCTCTCACCCAAAACCATCGTGTTTTCCCGAAAATAAGACAGTGTCTTATATTAATTTTGGCTCCAAAAATGCAGTAGGTCTTATTTTCAGGGAGGTCTTATTTTCCCAACCTGTGACACGACCCCCCCCCCCCCCCCGGCACTTACTTTGACCGATTAAAGCCTTTCCCTTATGAGGAAAGGCTACAGCGTTTGGGGCTTTTCAGTCCAGAAAAAAGGCGCCTGAGGGGGGACATGATTGAGACGTATAAAATTATGCATGGGATGGAGAGAGTGGATAGAGGGAAATTCTTCTCCCTCTCGCACAACACCATAACCAGGGGACATGCACTAAAATTGAGTGGAGGGAGAGTTAGAACGGATAAAAGAAAATATTTCTTTACCCAGCGTGTAATTCATCTGTGGAACTCCTTGCCACAGGATGTGGTGATGGCACCTGGCCTAGATGCCTTTAAAAGGGGTTTGGACAGATTCATGGAGGAAAAGACCATCACAGGTTACAAGCCATAAGCAACCTCCTGGTTTTAGAAGTAGGTTTTTCTCTGTGCCAGGTGCAGGGGAGTGGCAGCAGGAAACAGGTTATCTTGTTGGCTGTGTGCTCCCCGAGGCATCTGGTGGGGCCACTGTGTGATACAGGAAGCTAGACTAGATGGGCCTTTGGCCTGATCCAGCAGGGCTATTCTTATGTTCATTCTTTCCCGAGGGTTCAAGGCCTGCACTTAAGTCCTCCACCATAGAGACAACGTGCTAGAGAGGCCAGCAAGGCCTGCAAGGAGGCTGCAACCTTGCAGAGTCTCTCTAGCATTTTCTCCCTATGGTGGAGGATTCGAGTGCAGGCCTTGCACCCTCAGGAAAGAATGAAGCTTAAATCGGTCAAAGTGCCGGGGGGGGGGGGGGTCACGTCCATCTGATGATCCTAGCTAGGTCTTATTTTCAGGGAAGGTCTTATATTTATGAGTGCCAGCAAAAATCACACAAAAATTATGGTAGGTCTTACTTTCGGGGGAGGTATTATTTTCAGTGAAGTAACGCTTCTTAAAAACAAAAGCACCAAACAGAATTTGGGATGCGCCCTACCAATTGTGCAAATGCACTAGCAATTCAGTGATTCATTGGATGCAGCATCAGCACTCAAATGTTAAACTAGGGTTTTTTTTTAAGAAGGGGCACTTTGCATGTGGGTTCAGAAACTTTACCAGGATCTACAATACACAATGTAAATGTAGGCCAATTTCACAAATGTTACTTATGAATATTGTACCCCTGGGACTAATATGCTTCCTAGAGACTCTCCCAGGAACCCCTTGTTGTAGTAGGTACTTCTGGGGCAATTTCATTTTTCTGAAAAGAGATTCTTCGTTTAGCCCACTAGGACTGATAGAGCTAAATATACTACACTGGTCACAGCACCAGAAAAGCAGGATTGCTACAGAGGACCTGCACAATGTCATAAGGGCTCTGTGGTGATCTCTCTTTTCCTCAATAGGAGAGGTGCTCAACAGCAACAGACTGCACCTCTCGTTTGTCATGCAGTCCTATGGTGTTGTATAGACTTCAACACAACAGATACATGCTTCACTCCCTCCACCAGATATGTCCTCCATCTGAGACAAGAAGAAATCAGTAACAATGAGTCTTCTTATCTTCAGACAGTGGTGTATGTGGGGAGGAATCAATTGCCACCATTTTCTGACAATCAGAAATGTTTAATCAGTCAAAGATGCAGCAAAAAATTACAGCCTTTTAGAAGGCTTCAGTAGCATTGTTGTGACAAAATATCAGTTCAACATTTAAATCATTTCTGCTGTGCAACATGATAGGTGGAGGCTCCCAAGCTGTTCCTCTGAGATCCAAGTTGAAAGAAACAAAGGAATGCTGAAAGGGAGGTTGAGGAGAGACAAGAACCCGAGTTCCTCCAGCAGTGTTTGGATATTATGGAAAGCTTTCTACCAAATAGGGAACCTATCAGCTTGAAACACAGGAAGCTGCATTATACAGAGTCGGACCATCAGTCCATTTAGCTCACTACTGTTGACAGACTGATAGCAGCTCTCCAGGATTTCCTCTCTACCCTGACTTTGGAGATACTACTGAAGCTGCAATTTTCTGCATGCAAAGCAGATATTGTACCACTGAGCTATAGCCCCTCCTGTAGGGAAAGAGGAGAGTTCAGGAATCAGTCAGGAGTTGCCTAGGTTCCCAATATAGCCATACTTCCTGTAGCTAGGTAGCAGGTGTGTCTGCTCTCTCATATACTTGGTAGTTTGTCATTGTAAGGAGAGGCCTAGCACACACCAGCAGACAGCCCTCTAATCTAAAAGACTACTTGGCAACAGCAACTACTGTATAGGACACAAAATACAAAGGACCAAACCATGTTGTCAGCTCTGTCCACTTAGCTACTCAGGCAACACCATTACAGAACCCAGTAACATATTCAGTTGCTCATCTTTCAACATGATGTGTGCTATATTTACCAACAGTGCCCTTCTGCTGTTTAAACTGGGCACAAGTTTGACATCCAAAATGGTGATATCCAGAAACCTGTCAGGAACCATCTCCCAAATAATTACACTGCTAGTTTCAAAGCAACAGAAATTCTAGTTTCAAAGCAACAGAAATTCAAAGGAAGATTATACAGAAAAAGGGCTGAATTAGATTTAGACAAAACGTGGGACCCACATGGAGCTAGTCTGGCTTATCACATTATAGAGTTAATTTCAGAGCACTGCAAATCAGTCTCTACCTGTAAACTGCCACCATGCTTACAGATTTGTAACAATTAGCCTAGCTTCATTTGCCCTTGCTAATTCCCTCTCAGTTTTTCCATTTTATAAATGATTTCACTTCATAAAAGTGGCAAAGAGGACGGAAGTTGACAAAAGCTTATGTCATTACACATACTAATCTTTAGGGACCACAAGAGACTGACCGTCGTCACACCTTTGGAACTTCCTAACTGAAACAAGATTACATTGAACTACAGGTGTGCACTGTGCAGTATTTAATTTAATAGATGATAAAACACTTGGCCTGGTGAGCCTTAAAGTGGGATGTTGGGGGAGGGGGGAATGTTTGTTCTAAGAAGGTTGACTTTTGCACAGGTACAGAGAAGCTTGATGATAAAAAGTCAACCAATACTACAGTGACCCTAGGCTGGGTGGCTCCTTCGCCAGCGCTCCTCGAGGGGCTTCAGCTCTTCAGGGCGTTGCCTCCACGACGCCTCTCCACTTCCCAAGGCTCCGAGGCCGCAACGAGCAGCCAGCTCCATAACAACCACCCCCTCCAGGTGAGCGTCGCGGGCAAACAAAGCCCAGCCACCACCAGGGCGCCTCAGTCGCCGAGAACCAAGTCCCTTCCCTCCTCGCCCCAGTTCGACGACAACCCCGACGGGGCGCCATTTTGTGGCGAAGGGAAAGGCGCTGCACTGCCTTTCAAGAGACGCTTCGCTCGAGGTGCCCTGAACGCCCCCGCTGGCGCGCACTCAAGTGGGGACTGGAAAGCAAGGGAGAAATGGCGGGAAAACAGCCTTCCTCGAGGCGGGCATAGCATATACCTACCCTGAGCCTGACCGCGGCAAACATTGGCAGCGAGCACCAGCAGCGCCAGCAGCAGCAGCAGCGATGTAGCCCCCCGGGGCAGCGCCATCGGCAGCGGGCGAGAAGGCGGCTGGACAGGCGACCCAGGTACAAAGAAAGAAAGTACGTGAGGGGAGGAGGCCGCCGCCCTCTCTGTGTCTCGTAGACTTGCGACTTCGCTGCGCCCTTTCTCCTCTCTCAAGCTACTCGGCAGGTTCCACAGGTAAAGCAACCCCTTCTCAGCTGGCCGCGCCCGTCTTCTCAGGTTACACACGGGGGGGGTCCCCTCTCGCAGATAGCGATGCTTCTCCTTCCCCTTCTTGCAAAGAACAAGCGCGGCGCTCTGGCTTCGAGACCTTATAGCCCGCAGCGCCACCTGAGCGAAACTGGGCGCGGCCGGCGGGGCGGGGCCAGAGGGACTCACCTGTGCGCTCGGCTGGCCATATATGGGCTTTTCCGGGGGGAACGATGGAGGGAAGAGTAGCCGGGGAGATGAGGCAGAGTTCCCAAGAGGGTAATGCGTGTCAAGTGCTCATGTAATGTAAACCGTCCTGTAGAGATCGATCATTGTTATTGTACTACTGAGGAATACTTGATGTGGATTAGGCTACCACCTTTATTGCATTTTTATTTCAGAAATGTATATCCGGCTTTTGTGTCATTAAAGTGATTCTCAGGGCAGCTTTCAACAATAAAAACTAAACAAGATGGGAAAAAAACTGTATTGCAGGACAATTAAGTCAAGTGCAATAATATCAATCAGTTAGAGAAAACAGTAAAACACTAAACATGTAATATACCAGGATGGAAGCATCTTCGGGATTGTGGTAATAAAAATAAGGATAAAATGCTTAAAAATGTTTAAAACATATATTAAAATGCTTTATAAGTCTCCTAAAACACACACATGTGTGAATAAAATACTTTAAATGTCTATTTTAAAATACAATAAAAACAACTTTGAAACACAACCAGCATGACGTTTCATTCACGACAAATCCGTGAATTTTATCAGATGCAAAAACATAAGCCTAAATGCAGGCAGGAAGATGGGACCATCTTGAAACTCCCTGCCCCTGGAGGTCCATTTGGCCCCTCATTCATTTGTTCTCATTGTCTTGCAAAGACTTTTCCTTTTAAGCAGATGTTTGCTTGAGTTAATACCCCCTTCTATATTTTTAAGTCCTCCAGTTTCCTCAGTTGACTTCTGTCAGTCTACTTAGTGGTTGGATTTGGAATTGTTTTTATGGGTGTGGAAAATTTTATGATGATGATTTTTTTGAAATTATTGTAGTTGTATATTTTTTGTAGACATGACTTGCCTTGGGGGCCTCTTAAATAAATAGAGCCTTAAGGAATATAATTTTAAATATTCCAGGTACATAAAATTAGTGGTACATAAAAGAACCAAGAAATATAAGACAGTATACAATGTAGTATTTCAAATATTACAAACAGTAATTACTAAATACTACTACATTAAAACCTTGGATTGCGAGCACAATTCGTTCCAGAAAGGTGCTTGTAATCCAAAGCACTCGTAATCGTATATCAAAGCAAATTTCCCCATAAGAAATAATGGAAACTCAGATGATTCGTTATTCTGCAACAGATCTCTCTGTGTGTCTGCAGAGCAGAGGAACAATAGCGTCTCCTGGGCAACAAACTGCTCTCCCCCCATCCCCTTCTCATGATGTCCCTGCCGTTTCTCTGCAAAACCCTTGCTCCTTAACAATCTGTTCTCCCTCTGCAAGAGGCTCTGTTTTTGCAGAGAATAGCACAGACATTTGCTCTACAGAAGTTGCAAAGCAAACATCTGAAATGAGCAAACAACCTGAAACGAAGCTTACTGGGGAAAAAAGTAAAAGCCTGGGGGGGGGGGGGTCCCCATGAACCGTGGGTAACTGAAACCGTGGATAGCGAATCCGTGGATATGGAGGCCCACCTGTACTCGCAATCCAAGGTTTTACTGTAATAGAATTCCATGGAATAAAAATATTTTCCAGACCCATGCAATCCTGATGGGAAAAAAGGATGCATTCCCATAGAACACACTTCTCTCCTGGTTCTACAAAGTACAGTACTGTATCCTGGAAAATGTACAAGAACACACCTCTGTATTCAGATTAATTAATCCAAAATAGCTACCTCCCACACATTCAGCACTGACAATTACTAACACAGATTGGAAGAATCGCCACTTCACCTGTTAGTATCCACTGAACATGTGTGGCAAGAGGTAGGAATCCGCTCTGTTGCTATTCTGTAGCCACTCAGATTGTCAGTTGCCCAACTGTCTTTAAAGGAATTGGAATTGCCTATCAGCAAGTTCTTCCTGCCTTCCTTCCCTTTTCCCATTCTGTCATTTAATTTAAAAAAATCTTTTTATGTTAGTCTGTGTGTGTACAGGAAATATAAATGTCGGGCAGCCCAATCCTGTTTAAGGATAAGCCGGGCGGCCGAGACTGCCCGCCGGATCCCGTGCACCGCCGCGGGCAGGCACCCTGCGCCAGTAAGTCTACTCGGGGAAGGGGACACTCATCCCCTTCCCCAAGTGTAACCAGGGCTGGGGCCGATCAGCCTCCTCGGAATTCCACCAGCGAAATTGCTGGCAGAAGTCGGAGGAGGCCGTGTAATGGCCCAGCCACCCAGCGGGGGCCTGGATATGGCAGGAGCCATACCGGGCCTATGGCCGCCCTCCCGGCTCCGCTGACCCTCCCCCCCCGTCTGCCAACCCTCCCCCCCCATACGCTGGATCCTACCTTACCTGGGTCCGGCAGCTGGGCGAGGGGTCTGGCGGCGGAGCAGGGAAGGCCAGCCTCGCGCCAGCCTTCCCTGCTCAAAAGTAGTCACAAACGTGCTTTACAGCACATTTGCGACTACTTCGGGTGGCAGAACGCTCGCTCCACTGACCGGAAATACAACTGGATTTATTGCGCCGTAAAAGTGCAAAAGGTTCTGAGGGGTGTATCAGAAGTTATACTTATTGTTATAAGAAGCCTACAGAACCAATGAACAAGATTTTTAATGCACCACAAGTTCACCACAAGGCAAAAGTTGCAAGTGTTTAAGTAGTGTACAGTAGTAATCTGTTTTTCAGGTTGTAAGCCTATTTGGAACAGGGAGCCATCTCCTTATTTATTTGCTAAGAAAACTACTTTGTGATATATATATTTTTCTTGAAAAGTGGTATAGAAATAGTCTTAGTAATAATAGTAAGAAACCATTGTTAGGTGAGCTTGTATATGAATTTATTTATTTATTTTAAGGAATTTATGTCCCGCCTTTCCCATGCCGAAGCATATGCCCAAAGTGACTTACAAAGTTCCGTAATAAATGTACAGTGTATACAAACAATGTCTGCAAAACTTTGTTTTATAAATGTAAAAGATTTTTGCCTTCAAAAATATGTACTCATAATGTGAAACACAGACAACCCAAGAAGGTTAGGTAGAAATACCCAGAGTCCTATGAACCAGGTCCAGCTTTCCCTGCACTCAGCAAGCTATTTTTATATAATGCCTGAAGGCAATCTGAACAGGGAGCAGAGAGAAGCCACAGCAGGGAAGGACTGATCATCACCAGGGAGATAAGAAAGGGGGAGGAAAAGAAAAAGAGGCAAAGGGCAAGGGTGGAGCCTGGGTGTGGGGAAAGATGGTTCAGCGTCACTGGTCTAAGGAGTGCATGAGGCTTCTCTGGCAGACAGAGGAAACGGTTACTCACTTTTTTCTATTTGGTTGTGAGGAGAAATGTACTTTTTATGACACATTTTGTCATGAGGCATGGAAATCCCTTTCTTAGACATGACACATTTGTTTCACTTCTTGTCTCTAGTGTTTCGTTAGGCTGGCGCAGAGACCATTTCGCCAGCCTAGGGTGTCGCAAACATGCCAGAAGCACATTTGCGACACCCTGTGAATAGAGGCGCTGATGGGATGGCTTGTGCCACCCCGCCGGTGCTGCAACCAGGAGCACTGTGCGCCAGAGCAGGTAAGGCCGCTCCAGGTGGTGTGGTGGCTGGGAGAGGGGAGGTAATGGGGCAGGGGGAGGGCGGGGGTGAGCAGTTCGAGCCCAGGATGGGAGAAGGATCAGCGTCCTTGTTGGACACCGTATCCTATCACCTCTCTCAGGCTTGAAAGCCCGACATGGGGCTTCTTGAACCTGCAGCAGCAATTGAGCGCCGGTGTAGGCCTCAGCACCAGCGCCGCTTACCCCCCTAGGGTGCCGCAAACATGCTTTGTGGCATGTTTTCAACACCCTAGACGGGCGGAGTGGTGCTCTGCCGGTCTTGTAAGTAGACAGAATTGCGATGCAGGTGGATGCCGGTGTCCCAAAAGGAGACCTCTCCAAACAAAAGTACAACAAAGATTTGACAGGTGGGATTTCCTTTTCAAGGGCATGAATCCAAATTCTCTGGACAAGTTGTAGCGCCACTGAACTTGACCAGAACTTAATTCAGTATGCCTTTCCAAATCTGGTTGGCTCCAAATTTGGAGGCCCACCATGGAAGAGCAATGTGGGTCGTGGCACCCTCCGCCGGAGAACAGGTGGGTCGCAGCAGGGACCACTGTCCTATTAGTTAACCAGTTTCTGCCTTGCTTTTTGGCACCTCCACCAAGCTTGAAGGCTTTGATACCTGCCTTGCATCATATTCTGTGGTCTAGTAGGCAGCATCCATTTTCGTGCCCCACCTGAAAAGTCTTCCTGTGTGAATCCCATTTAAATAAATGGGAGCAAGTATAAGAACAAGGTTCTGTTCCAGTTGATTCCTATGGAGTTTATACAGGAGAACTTCCCAGCAGAGTGTGTCCTAAATGTACAGCTGGATCTGGACCTGAAAAACTGAACACACACTTATCATGACATGTTACATTTCAATACAGTCGTTCAACAAGTCGAAACGCAGTATAGTATCCACTTTTGTGCATGTTCCTGAGCATACAGGACTTTTATGATACTAATCTTCTCTTCTTCCTCTCACAGTTTTACATGAGTCATTGAAGTCCCTTTATGACCTGTTTACAAAGTGCACACCTACTACTTTCTAACATGTCTGCCTGAAACGTTCATAGCGAGGGCTTGGCTTCCCGGGTAAGTGATTCATCCGATGCTCTGGCTGCCCTGTGGTATGGGGAGGCAGCGAGAGCCTTGGATCAGATCACTCCTGAACGGCCACGGCCTTGCAGTCGAGCCAAGGCGGCTCCTTGGTTTACTGAGGAGCTGCCGGCAATGAAACTACTGGGCCGATGCCTAGAGCGATGGTGGAGGAAAACTTGTGATGAATCTGACCGAACACGGGCTAGAGCCCATTTCAGGGCCTACTCCGTGGCGGTGATGGCAGCGAAGAAGGTGTTTTTCTCTGCCACCATTGCGTCTGTGAGTAGCCGTCCAGCGGAGCTCTTTCGAGTTGTCCGGGATCTGCTCCACTCGGCTCCTGTAGTGAGTGAGTTGGAGTGTTCGACGGACCACTGTAATGAGATCGCACGGCACTTTGCAGATAAAATCACTCAGATTCACCACGATTTGGACTCTGGTTTAACAGTTCCAGAAGTTGTCCCTATGGCATCTGTCAATTCCATCATTATGGATTCTTTTCACCTTATACAGCCTGAGGATGTGGATAGGGTCCTCTGTAGTTTGAGACTGTCTTCCTTGACCCTTGCCCAGCTTGGCTAATACGATCTGCGCGGATTGGGCTGGCCGATTGGGTGGAACTCATTGTGAATTCATCTTTGCGGGAGGGAGTGATGCTTAGCATCTTGAAGACCGCAACTGTGCGCCCCCTCCTGAAAAAACCATCTCTGGATTCCTCCAATTTAAATAACTATCGGCCAGTTTCCAACCTGCCTTTTTTGGGTAAGGTGATTGAGCGGGTGGTGGCGTCTCAGCTCCAGGGTATACTAGATGAAACTGAGTATCTGGACCCTTTTCAGTCTGGCTTCAGGCTGGGCTTTGGGACGGAGACAGCCTTGGTCGCCCTGTTGGATGATCTTCGCCAAGGACTGAACAGGGGGAGTGCATCCCTGCTGGTCCTTTTGGACCTCTCAGCGGCTTTCGATACCATCGACCATGGTATCCTTCTGGGTCGGCTGACCGAGTTGGGACTAGGGGGCACTGTGTTACAGTGGTTCCGTTCCTACTTGGCTGACAGGTCCCAGATGGTGATGCTGGGAGACGCCTGTTTGGTGCCCTGCCCCTTACAGTGTGGGGTGCCACAGGGTTCTATTCTGTCTCCCATGCTTTTTGGGTTTCTACATGAAATCGTTGGGAGAGATCATCCGGGGATTTGGAGTTGGGTGTCACCAATATGCTGATGACACCCAGCTCTGTCTCTCTTTGCCATCTCGCTCCAGGGAGGCTGTGGAAGTCCTGGAGCGCTGCCTGGAGGCGGTTGGGGTCTGGATGAGGGCTAATCGTTTGAGATTGAATCCAGAAAAGACAGAGGTCCTACTGGTCAGGAAAGCTTCGATGCAGGTACTGAGTCATCTGCCCTGAGCTGAGCTGAGAACTGTACTGAGTTCTGAATGGGGTTGCACACCCCCTGCAGGAACGGGTGCGCAGCTTGGGAGTACTTCTGGATTCACAGCTCTCCTTGGAAAGCCAGGTGGTGGCTGTGGCCAGGGGCGCGTTTGCCCAGCTTCGGCTGGTGCACCAGCTGCGGCCGTACTTGAGTCGATCGGACCTGACCACGGTGGTCCACGCCTTAGTGACTTCAAGACTGGATTACTGTAACGCGCTCTATGTGGGGCTGCCCTTGAAGACTGTTCGGAAGCTGCAATTAGTGCAGAATGCGGTGGCCCGGGTGGTCACTGGAGCTAGGCGGTTTGACACTGTTGAGCCGCTGCTTCAGCGGCTGCACTGGCTGCCCATTCGTTTCTGGGCCCAATTCAAGGTGCTGGTAATGACCTTTAAAGCCCTTCACGGTTCGGGTACAGGATATCTGAGGGACCGCCTTCTCCCATACATTCCGGCCTGCTCTCTTAGGTCATCTGAGGGGGCTCTCCTGCGAGTGCCACCTCTGTCAGAAGTTAGGGGAGTGGCAACACGTGGGCGAGCCTTCTCTGCTGTGGTGCCACAACTGTGGAACTCCCTGCCAGGGGATCTGAGAACCACCCCCTCCCTCATGACTTTTCGGCGAGGGCTCAAAACATTCTTGTTTCGTCTAGTGTATGGGTGATGGGTTGTGGTCTGCCTCCTGTGTCTCAAGATGCTCTGCCATGCTGCTTCTCTGATCCATACTGTCGCCCCCCCCCAGTGGATTTTACTGTTTTTAAATTTGTTTATGTATGGTTATGTATTGTTTAAACTTATTTTATGTATTATTTTAAATTATGTATTTTAATCTTTGTTGTAAGCCGCCTTGGGCATTTGCCTTTTGGCATAGGAAAAGGCGGGATATAATTTTTTAAAATAAATAAATATGTCAAATATTGCTTTTTTGACAGTTAAAAGAAGAAGCAGGACGCGAAGAATTCTAACATCTGCCAATTCGCTTTGGACTGCCCCAGAGGATGTGTCTGGTTTAAGACACAAAATGTCGGGCTTTTCTCTATCAGTACTGACTTTTAATAATCTCTGTTTTGTCTGGGACTGGCTGCTGTCAAACCTAGATTAAATCGTCATTGTTTTAGTCAGCTGGATCGCGGTTTTAGCCGTGAATATGACCTTGTTACCCGTTTTACCCTCTTCGATAAATAAATATGTTCTCAGAAGCAGAAACATCATTCTTCATTATGGTAAATATTCCCACCTAGGCATGACCCAATGGACTGCAAACTTCATGCTTCTTCAAGGTCACACAATTATGCACATTTATCATTGGCATTTGGCAGCACATAAAAACATTTCCACAAACATAGGGACCACTTGCACACAAGCTTCTCATGGTCATCTACAGATTTTAACAAGCAGAACAAAGGGCCTGGCTATAATCCGTTTTCCCATCAAGCTCTGTTTACAGAGCTCACTCTGGTTAACCATCATTCATTGCATTATTAAATAAAGAGAGATGAAATACGTTTGAGAGGTTATTATGAGAAGAGAACTTACTTTATAAACAACCTCAGTGGTGAAACAGACATCATTGATTGGAATAATTAAAACCTTGTTAGTATATCACTGGAGTTACCACTAGAAGATTCACACAACTTTCTTGAACTCAAGCTAAGACCCTGCAATTTTTCAGGTTGCCAAGCAATTTGCGAAGCTGTCACTCATGGATGAATATTCTCAGGGTGAATAATCAGAGGTGAAGCTACTAAAGACATGTACACATTGAAGAACACCTCAACCTGCTTTTCCCCCCCAAAGTGTTATACCTGTGTGTGTGTGTGTGTGTGTGTGTGTGTGTGTGTGTGTGTGTGTGTGTGTGTGTGTGAGAGAGAGAGAGAGAGAGAGAGAGAGAGAGAGAGAGAGAGATCATACTGTATTTGTGGAGGGGGGAGCAATGTTGGGTCTCTTTAAAATGGATGTGTGGGTTGCATACATGGGAGGGAGTTTTGACCAGGGCTGTGGAGTGGGTACACAAGACCTCCAAGTCCACCTCTGACTCCACCCAAAATTGCTTCTGACTCCACAGCCCCAGTTTTTATACCCCTCCAGGCTTAAGTAGCTGCCTGAGGCTCCTCTTTTCCCCTCCCCTAGTGTTGTACAAGCACACAGTTGCCAAGAAACAAACAAAAACGTAGACCCTCTTTCATCATGGTGTTCTATTAGACAGCAGTCTCATTCCTGACAGGAAAAAAATGACAGCCAATCTAGACTTACAGCATTGTTGTAACTACAGTACAGTAGGGTAGCCGAGGGAGGGAGGAAGCGGTAAGTGTTGCACAGGCGTTGCAGGAGATGCAAAGTGGCCCCTCCCACTCATTGTCGGAGCCAGTCCTGCAGCAAAGGTAACTGCGGCGACAGGTGGGAGGGCCACTTTGCATCACCGTGTAACACCATGCAGCACTTATTGCGGCGCCACCGCCCCTCTGGCTACATTACTTTGCATTATTTAATGGTCCGAGAACAGTATCCAGCTACAAAAGCAACATGAAGAAAAATTACAAACAGGTTGGAAAGCCATGAAACTACTAATGGCCTGTATGATGATGCCTCAAAGCTGGAGAATAAATCATGAATAAATCATGAATAAATATTAAAACAATTGGCAGACTGCAAGTCTGAATCAGCTCTGCAACTCACCTTTATCTGGCCTACCAAATATTAATGAAGGTGTGGTAAAACAAAATGCTCACAGCTTCACTTGATCGGAGTATGTGAGATTCAATGTACAGTATTCTTCATATATATTGTATTATGTCTCAGGTACATTCAGAAATGGTCACGGATCAGTACCACGTTGCTTCATGAAGTCATGTTTTTCTCATCCCCCACCCCATAGTTAATGGCCTCACCTCAGACTACAGGTTGGAAACAGAAGGGAACCAGATAGTGTCAGCTTCTAGCTTCGTGTCTAGAAAATAGTGTGGCCACTGAAAATACAAAGATCAACTTTTCTTGCTCCTCTAAAGCAGCTTTTTGTTATTGCACAGGGAGGGTTTTACAAGCAAAATGTCGAACTGTAATCTTCAGTGAGCAGGTGTGTACACACACATACACCCACAGGGATAGGAACACAAAAAAGTTGTAAAAGGTGGGGTCAGAACATTATGGGATGAAGGAGCCAAAGTCACTGACCATTATTATGTAAAGTACAATGACAATTCACAACAATGGTAGTGAAAGCAATGACCCTGGCTATGCTGAATGACTTCGGAGCAATTAATTATTAAGTATCAGAGTATGGGAGCCAAAATCTGTAAAGGAAAGTCCCATGAAAAGCAGGAAATGCTGAAGCCGAGATCTGGCTCAGGTAAGTCAGCTGCATGTCTTGCTTTACCTGGGAACTTCCCCAATTTCGGCTCTAATCGCTACGTATTGCTCCTCTTAAAACTCAGCATAGCCAGGGCAATTACTATCATTGTGCTTTACCTAATAATGGTCACTGACTGTACGTCTTCCATCCCATAGTTTTCTGACCTCACCTTTTGCAACTTTTTTTGTTTCTCCATCCCCACATGTGGGTGTGGGTGTGGGTGTGGGTGTATTCCTACCCACTGAAGATTTCATGTCATGCATCTGATGAAGTGGACTGTAGTCTGCAAAAGCTTACGCTGAAATAAACGGGTTAGTCTTTAAGGTGCTACAAGACTGTTGTTTTTGCTGCAGTGGATGAACGTGGCTATCCTTCTAACCAGAATTTACTAGTTACTAAAATTCAAGTTTTATAGGCTGGGAGTAAGCCTCATTGAACACAATGGGATTCAGAAGGTAAATGCATAAGATTTCACTGTTAAAGCTGCCTTAGGGCGAATGCTCACTGCCTTGTTTGAACACCAGTAGGTATTCCATATTATATTATTCTGTCACCCAAGAATTGCCCAAGTACATATGGCAAGTTCAAACTTGACTCTGTAGATATTTGGTAGTAGGGGAAACCTGTTTAGAAAAAAACACAATTCCACACCTTTCTGTATCACAAGGGAAATAAGCGTTCGAATGTCCTCAGGGCAAACCTCATTTGGACCCAGTGCTTAATTGATAGCTAAAACTTGACTGTCAGCCTCCTCATATATCCCAAGATGCGTGGGAGCAAGGTGCAGTGGCTCATTGGTGCCTGTAGGGCATTCTGCACATGCTCAGAATTATTCATCTCTCCAGCTTGTTTGCAGCTGCTAAGAAAAATGCTGCCACCTGGGAGGGGCCACGTTACACTGGTTTGCAAGGTGCGGTGCAGCGCCTTGCACCACTTACAGTGCCACACCCCCCTCAGCAATGCCACTGGAAATGTGTGCTTGTGTTTTGATGTATTTGTCTGATTCTTCATCTCGTCTCAAAGCAACGTATGTAGGCGTCTCTGTGATATGAAGGTTAAACTCATGATGTGCTCCTGAAGTTGTGGAAGCCAGTGTGGTGTATACTGAGCTCCTTGGAAGAATAGAAGAAAAATTATTTATTTACCGGCATCCATGTAGCTGGCACTTTACAAAGAATGAGAGGACTAGTCTCTGCCTGTAGACATTGAGACAAAGGAGACAAGAGACGTAGGGAAGGTAATAGGGTAAACAGGGGGAGGGTACGTGATTATTTCAGTTACATGTACTTAGGATTTGTTGCGATAGGGACTAAGGGGTTGTGCCAAATGCTTCATAGAAAAGGTGGGGTTTGAGGAGGGATTTGAAGGAAGAAAGAGAGGAGGCACCCTACAGGTGTTCTGGGATACAAAAACAGGTACTGTATATAAAAACAAAGTGATATGAGTGAGCTTTGAAGTGACTCTCACAAGTTTCTTGCTGTCGCTCATGTCATAGATGTTTGGAATGAATGAACCAGAGATCATAATTCTGCTGGCGGCTTTGTTACACAAACGGCAGCCAAGACACAAGACACAAACGGCAGCCAAGAGTCCTCTTTTCACTCCTCCAGCACAAGATGTGTGTGTGTGTTTGTTCTTTAGCATTTGCAAAGTTCTTTATAGCAGCCATAGCTCAGCGTTGTCCAACATCCTAGCCATTGTCCCAGCCCTGGAATTAGTGGACTGGACAGACTTACCTTCTACAGTAATTTCATATAAAGCCAGCTCTGAATAGGTAATACTGTACAGTAGATGTTTTTCTCGAAGCTGCAGGCCACAGTCAGCTACCAGAGAGCTGCTCACTGAATATGTAAAACAAATTCCACAAACCATGATATGCATTTGCCAAAAGATGAATCAGCCTGGGCTGTGGCTTCAACAAGTGATAGCCAGTGTGATAAAAGACGGCTTTCTGTGTGGAATTCTGCTGTTTATATTGGTTCATTGATATATGCAGTGCTTAAAAGATTAGACAAAGCATAGAAAAGAAGACAAAAGAGGGGGGGCAATGAAAGGAAAGGGAAAAAGAAAAGGAGCAGGTGTTACAGAAAGCTTCTTCCCACCTTTTGGATAAGAAGCAAACAACCACAGCAACAAGAATTCCCCTAAGAGAAGGAAAGTGCCAGAAAAAAATAGTGGGAACACAATTCAGAGATCAGATTATTAAAATAGCTCTTACACAGTATTGTATAAAGAAACTGTCATCAATTATATGAGTTTTAGCTGGTTAAGTCTGTATGTGTTTGCTTATGAGAAAAACCAGTTATGAAGAACAGACATTGTTTTTTTAAAAATAATGAGTGCACATATTGCAGCAATGCACCGCACCCCACCGCCAGAGGAATGCCTTTTCTAACGTGGTGCCTGCCTGCCACCTGTGCTTTGTAAGTACTTTACTATTACAAATAGTGAACAACTCTACAAGAAAACTCTGCTGCCCAAATGATGAACGAGCTTGCTGGCTAAGAGACTGACCTGCAAGTCAGGACTTACGGCGCAATCAAGCATACCGTTCAAGTGGCGGAGAGAAACACTCCACCGCTTGAAAGAATTGCAAATGTGCCATAAAGCGCGTATGTGACTACTTCAGAGTAAGGGCCACCGGTGCGAAGGCCAGAAGCCCTTACTCCCCCAGTGGACCGTCCCTGCGCCCGCCAGGCAAGGTAAGCCCTGCACCGACTGGTGCAGGGGTGGGGGGGAGGGCGGACCGGGCAGCGAAGGAGGGAGGCCATTGGCTCGGGCGGGGAGAGGGCGGAGATATCTACGGCAAGCACCACCGCTATCCTCTCCTGGCCCGGTTTGTCCTTACACCCTGGCCTCAAATGTGCATCAGCTTCAGAGCTGGTGTACATTCAAGTAGGCCCATAGTAGGGCCTGGGCCATGTTGCACCCGGGGAAGGGGACGAGCATCCACTTCCCCCAAGGTGCTCCTGGACTGCCCTGATGCAGCCTGAGACGGCCATAGGATACCGCAGTCAGCCCTTTAGGCCGAACCGGGTATCCTTACACAGCATTGGGCTGCCCAGTAGTCCAAATGTTGCCTGTGCCATAAACTCACTAAGTGGTCTTAGCAAATCAGTTCCTCTCAGCCTTAGCTCCCCAGCTGCAATATGAGGACCACAATGTGGACTTCCCTTACAACCCTTATAGGGTTGTTGTAAGGACTACATCAAGATAATACATGTGAAACACTTTGGAATGCTCACAAGTGCTATACAAATGGCAAGTATTAGCGATCAAAATGTTTTCATTGATGACTCCAACCAATGTTGGAACCTTGCAGAGACAGCCAGTCAGTGCCTGCATTTCTGCCACCCATGCTGTCAAACAGCATTGTGCACACACGTGGGGTTGGCATCAGGCATTGGCTAGGTCAGGCACTGGCCGAGAGCCCAAACCTATCAGAGGGACAATGTGTTTGGGCCAACCCTGAATCCTACCCCTGAATGGTAGCATCTAGCGTGCCAAAAGGGGGTGATATCGAGAACCCAGTGTGGGGGGTTTTCACTGGGCCCTGTAGCGGAATTTTAAGCAGATGATAATGAATAATGGAGGACCAGGAAGACTGGCAAACAAGGAAAAAGTATGGGTTTATTGTTACGCAGCGCAGTGGACAGCACCCCAGGAGGGGAATGCTGACCCTTTGCTACAAGTGAACACACTTTTTATACATTTCCAAGCAGAACATCACATGCCTACAAGATATGTGCAGGCTTGGGGGGGGGGGGCATGTGATTACAGATTTACATTTCTTTGGGACAATGGGGCAAGGTGGGTGTACTCAGGATGGTCCCAGCCAGTCTTGTGGGGCTTCATTGAGTTAGTCCAGGGGAGTTCCTGACTCCAGGAGCCACCCTAATGAGCGTGATATCCCAGAGAGGAGGGAGTGGTGAAGCTGTTATGCGAGAGATTCTCCCCAGGCAAATGGACAAACAGATGTGAATAAAACAATACCTAAAAATTCTGCTTCAGGGCCCTAACCTCATTGATAGTTCTCTTGCTGCAGCTGCAGCTGCAGCAGGGGACATACCTTCAAGGCAGCATGCATATTGTATACAGACTTCCTAGTTGCTTTTGAGTGGAACCCTCAGAGAGAGAGAGAGAGAGAGAGAGAGAGAGAGAACCTCTGACCCCTGTAACAGAGTTTTTTTTGAGAATGTTTGATCACCTTGGAACTGTCTAAGCCCGGTTCCTTCTTGCATCACATGTACGTCACTTGGTTCCTCATGAGTGGTTACTCAGCAGCGGATGCCTGGCAGCTGAATTTGTGAATGGACTCTGTTCAGAAACATCCTGGGTTCTGAGATGTCGTGAGAGTTCCAACTGTGGGGTAAGATCTGCTGTGATGACTAAGCTTCTCTTGCTCACTCTCTGTCTGTTCCCCATTATTATGGAAGTCTTGGTATAAGATTCAGTAGGAAAAAGGTTTCTCTTTGAAATTGTCGCTATTGCAAAAAGACCAAATGGCCAGACAGGCAGGTCATTTTGTGTATTGCTTGTCTCCTTTGGCTGGCATTTCAAGAACAATACTGTTCAGCCTAGCCAACCCACCTGCCGAGATTGGCATGAGCCAGCTATTGGGCATTCTAGCCCACCTGACAAAGTCCAAGGGTAGGTAGGGATGGTCAGGAGGTCATAAAAGACCCAATCAGATGGGGCAGTGACCTTTTAGAATCTAAGGCTGCAATCCTATCCACACTTACTTGGGAGTAAGCCCCAGCCCCATTGACTATAATGGGGCTTACTTCTGAGTAGACATGCATAGGATTGAGCTGTTAGTTTTTACCAAAGGGTATATGTACGCAACGAGTTAAATGCGTACACCTGTGGGCTTGGAGGAACTGGACCCAAGATGCTCATCATTAGTATCCTTTCCTGTATGCTGCGCAGCTCTAATCGTAGCCCCGTGCAGCTTCCCTCTCAGCACTCCGGAGCTTGGTGATGATGAGCTGCCCCTGCACAGCCAGCTGAGGGCTCTGCACACTCCAGGGGAAAACTAGAGGGAACATTGCTCATCATCATCATGGGTATTCTGACCTGGCTCCTTCAGAGAGAATCGGCGTCAGTCCTCTGAGTCGGAGAAGAAGAGTTTACAGGAGTGGCTGCAGTTCAGCGGGAGAGCTTTGACGGCATGCAGAAGGTCCAAGGTCCATTCTCCATCCATTAGCATCTTTAGGTGGAACAGAGAAAAATTCCTGCCTGAAACCCTGGAAAGGCACAGCCAGTCGGTGTTGAGGCAGGTAGACCGTAGAGTCTGTATACGGCAGCTTTTTGTATTCCTAGAAAAATGGCATCCAGAAGCTGATGCCAGAGCAAGCATGGGGAGATAGAGATGCGAAGCATTTCATTTTGCTTTATGGTTTGCCTATCATCCCTTGCTTGGACTTTGCTAAGATCTGCACCTGGACGCTTCCAGCACCCAAGTCATTTGATAAGTCTGCTTGTGCTTTTTCTTCCTCAGTGGAGTCTCCTCTCTCTTTTTTCTTTATCTCCCCCCTTTATTTTTAATAAACTCTTTTAGGCCGCAATCCTATCCAATTTATGCCACCGTTGTAACCAGCGGTGCAGCGAGAACGGGAGGCCCCAGAACAGAAAGGGGATTCAAATCCCCTTTGAATTCCCCTTTTGAAGGGGATTTGAATCCCCTTTCCGTTCTGGGGCATCCTGTTCTCGCTGCGCCGCTGGTTATACCGGTGGCAGAAGTTGGATAGGATTGCGCTGTTAATGTTTTAACTCTTGCCTGGCTGTTGTTGGTTGATCTCAGTCAGAGCTTTGCTCCGGCTGTCTTGGATGACTGGCTGCACGTTTCAGCATCGTTTTGGGACATTCTGGGGACATTCTTCTCTCTATCTGGCCTTGTCCTCATGTTGGCAGCCACTCCACCATTTTGGCCCAGGACAAAGGGCAGAGCTGGAGGAAAGACAGAGGCTGAGGCACCAAGCTTGTCACACCCTGATTGCCAAACCTGCAATGGATCGTTCACATGTGGAAATCATCACTTCGTGCTACACAGTCAATGCATGAACATGACTGTGAAAGGCAGCCCTGGGTTGTAGCTGCTCTCCTTATTCAGATTTCACAGAAGTGGCTGTGTTAAAACTGTAACAGCAGAAAAGGGGAAAGCACAGTGCTTTGCTGTTCAGCAGCTGTTAAATGGACTTTGCCTGCAGCCGTTGCATGTTGTTACATACACCTCTGCACATTTTATTGTGCCGACTTTTTAAAGAGGTAGCCGTTGTGGTTATTGAGCATATATACACGATAACAGGCATTTCATTCACTTTACAATTAGATGCTCAATTCTCAGGAAGGGAGGGGAATCAGCACTGAACACTGAACAAAGATTAAGAACGTAAGAAGAGCCTTGCCCCTGCTGGATCAGGCCAAAGGCCCACCTAGTCCAGCGTCCTGTATCTTACATTGGCCCACCAGATGCCTCTGGGAGCATTCAAGATAACGAGATACAGTTTCTTCCCACTACTTGCGAATTCGCTTATCCGTGAGCAGCAGAATTGACACCACCACCTCGTGCCATTTGCAAGGTGTGTCTCACTTTCCACAATCTCTCTTGTATTCAGGAAGTCTCTGCTGGCTTCCAGAGGCAGCAGGGACATTCAAAATGGCCTCCGCGAATAGCACCGAGCCCTTTAAAATGCCTGTCTAGCGCTGAACAGCTGATGGGCTGAGGACTTAAAAAGACATCTTGTTAAATCCCCAGCCCATCAGCTAAAGTTTAGTGCTGTGCTTAAAGCCCCAGAGCCGAACAGCTGAACTTCTGACTAAAATACCTGTATGTACCAGTAACTTATCCCTTAAAATGGCCAAATGTGCCAGTTGAGTGCTCATGTAATGCCAATCTTTAAAAAAGGAGGGAGGAGACCCGGGAAACTATGGGCCAGTCAGGTTAACATCTGTTCCAGGTATGGTGGTGGAAAGCCTAATCAAGGATAAAAGCTTGGAGCATATAGAACATGGGCCTCCAAACCCCAGCCCGTGGGCTGGATCAGGCATGCCAAAAAACCACGTCCAGGTGCAGCGCTGTGGTGGTGGAGCCTTACCATTCTGCTCCGCAGCCTCCTATCTTCGCACCCAATCTTCGCAGAAACTCACTTCGGGCAGCCGCTTCTGCTGCGCATCGCCCCTGACAGCTCTGCGCCCCAATTTCCTGGGGGAAGTGGCTGCCCGGCCAGAGTTTCTGCAAAGATTGGATGCGAGGATAGGAGGTTGCAAGGTGGAACGGTAAGGCTTTTCTTTTTCTCCTAGCTTTGTTATATTTTTATTTTGTCTTCTTTTGTGAGCTTTTAAGCACTGCTTATATCAATAATCCTATATAAGTAAAGAAGAACTTTAACCTCCCGGAAGTGCCACCCACGCAAGCCATTCTCCATCTTACTGGCTCTTACCTGTTAAAACCACGACAGGCTAATTCACCTCTTTGAAGGCTTGTAGAATATGTTTTAGCCAGCAGGTGGCGCAGTGGGTTAAACCGCTGAACCATGAGCTGTCGATCGAAAGGTCGGCAGTTTGAATCCGCGACGGGGTGAGCTCTCATTGCTTGGCCAGCTCCTGCCAACCTAGCAGTTCCAAAGCATGTTAATGCGAGTAGATAAATAGGTACCGCTTGCGGGAAGGTAAACAGCGCTCCGTGTTCCAGCCGCATGCGATGCGCTGCGGCAAGGAGAGTCATGCCGGCCACATGACCACGGAGGCGTCTTCGGACAACACTGGCTCTTCGGCTTTGAAATGGGGATGAGCACCACACCCTAGAGTCGGACACGACTGGACTTAATTGTCAGGGGTCACCTTTACCTTAGAATATGTTTTATACACTACCCAACAAACTCACTGAGAAAGACAGACGCTTTGCCTGCTGGGTAGCTATTGAAGTATGGTCAGCCCAGCCATGAAGCTGTGTGATGCAGCTTGCATCGTGGCGGATTCAGGATACCCACCACCCCAAATCTGTTGCTGCCTCCCCTCCAGCTCACCTTGGATGCAAGCCATATTGATCCGCCCCTGCTTGCTAAATGCAAGCAGGAATCAGACTACCTCCTTCCCTACCCACACTCCGTCCTCACACACGGCTTAAAGTTTTAAAGGAAACCCAAACATGTCCCTTTAAATTTAAACACTACATGAGAAAGGAGGATTTCACTACCGCTCTCGGTCCATAACTCATGTGGTGTTCAAAGTTTAAATGTTCCCTTTAAACTATGTGAGGAAAAGTGTTTTCATACTCCCTCCAGCATAGCAGGGGGGAAAGGAGGGGGAGACTGCTGCCCTCCGGATCACCTCTCCCCACCTACTTGATGCTTACAATGCACTATGAAAGCAGGGACAGGTGATCGGGAGCCCACCCCACCTTCCCTTGCGCTTATTTCCTAGGAATGCAGCTGGTAGGCTCTCTGCACCACACTGCTTCTGTTTGATAGGAATGGAAGCAGTGCAGGCTGGGAACTCAGGCTGCACTGCTACTTCCGTTCATATCAAGTAGAAGCAGCAAACTGCAGGGAAGGCTGCACAGTGCACTCCTGGGAAGGGAAGAGGGGACAGGGGTGCCCCTGCTTGTCCTCCCTCCCTCCCTCCACATCCATGGGGGATGAGTGTGCAAATGCAGCATTTGGGGGGAGGATTGAGGCATCAGAGGAGCTCACTGCCTCAGGCACCAGGAGGTCTTGGGCCAGCCTAGCATTAACAACACAGACGCCCTGGTTTTTTTTTTTTGGGGGGGGGGGAATAATGACAACCCTATAATACGTGTAATGCTTTAGAAATGCAAGCTGCAGCTATCTGGCAGAAACTGGTGCTGCACCAATATGGTAAGGAAACCAAAGTTGCTTTGCATATGGGACAGAATTGCATTCCATGTCTAAATGCGCACATTTATAATGTATTAAACAACTAACTGGTGCTTGGATTCTTGTTGCTTTTCCTGTCATTTTTGAATACAACTGCTAGTTGGTTGCTGTGGGATCTTATTAGAAGACTTCTAGATAACTAAACTGCTGTTGGAGCTGAACCAGGTTTTGAAGCTTGAATTCCAGTCTAATTTTGATTGGCTAAAATCACTAGCAGCCCAATTGAACTGTTCTCTCTCTGTGTTGAAATTGCCATACAGACAGGACCTGAACTACTTTAGGAACTAGGATCCTCACACAGTTCCTATTGATAGGAGTTACAAGCTATCCCTACTGGCTGAAACTACAAACCTGATTACTTTTTGTCTGGTGCATTTTCCTCATATTGCAACAAACTCAGTTTTTATCAGAACAGTTATTACGACATGCTTGCTACCTACTGGACTGTAGTGAGCAAGCTTTGGAACACAACCAACATACTGCATCAGGAGATTACCTGCGATTGCAAGACCAAAAGAACAGACATGCCTTGATGCACAACTTTGGGAAGGAAGTGAGGATTTGGGGGAAAGCCTTATAATTGTATTTATGTCTCTGTTTTGCTTGCTACATTTGAATAAATATTGTTGTTTACCTATCCCAGGTGTGTGGGGGGATCACTATCTAGATGTCCAAACTGGGGTCCCACATTTCCTTGGTTAGGGGCTCAAGCCAGAACAGACTAATAGAAGAAAAGTAACCCATAAACACTGAACCCTTCCCAGAGACTTCACTCAGGGTTGCACATGGGTAGGGAAACATGCGATAGCGGTACATAAACATTGTACCTTTTCAAATAGTTGGGGTCCTCTGGGTGGAGATTCATTGTACAGTACTATTTAATACTTTGTCTTTCCAAAATCAGCAGCATTTTATATACCCTATTAAAGAAGTGGTACCATAAAGTCTGAAAGAGACGCCTCTTTTCTACGAGCCGTTGGGATTCACAGCTCGTTCCATGGGTTGTAGCCTCAACTCTCCTCATGTGTTCTTCTCCTTCTCTTTTGAACAAGACTTTAAAGTTTACACACTAAAGAGACAGTGTTGTATAGTGGCTAGTGGTGTTGAACTCTGACAAGGGGAGAACTGGGTTCAAGTGCTGGTTTACCCATGATTACCTTGTGCTATTGTACACTTAGCCTAACCTACCTCAGATTGGCTGTGAGAATAAAATCCATGTCCTGGGCAATTCCACATACAAGAAAAGTTCATAGGGAACCGTTTCACGCACACTTCAAAGCCAGGTCTCTCCCCAGCCCAGGAGGACAACAACATGCTTTCTCTCTGCAATGAGAAAAGTGTATGTCTGTTCAAGCACAGTTGTTCCCTCTCTTAGAAACTGTTAAAGTAGCAACGTTATCAATAATTAATCCCAACAGACCACAATGAATCACAAAAGAGGGTTGACCACAAACAGGGGTGTTTGCTTTCTTGCTGGGAAGGTTAAAGAGCAATTGGGTTTTCTAAACTAAGGCAAAGATTAATATTTTTCTGGATGAATGCCAAATAGACGCAGACATGTGGAAATAGCAAAGCATTAGACTGGCACTTCCCCAATTTTTAATAACCTGGAAAAAGCAGTCTGGACTAAGTATGGAGACACACTTCACTCACTCCAATATGTATACACAGAGAGAGAGAGAGAATACACCTATTTTTCCAATCAGCTCTCAAAACTGTGTGCAGGCATCCTCCTTGCAACTTCAGGATAACCTTCTGACTGACTGTTGTGCCTTTCTCCAGTTTGTCAGATGTTAGAGCTGAAACTCATTTCATACAGTGGGCCGAATAGCATTCATGGCACCTGCTGAGGGCCAGAAGTGACATCATTAAGCAGGAAGTGATGTCATTAAGAAAATGCTGGCCACAAAGAAGCACTTTGTTTCACATAGGAACTCATTAGATGCAAATGACAAGAGAAATTATTCAAATCTTGATCATATTTTCAAGATATGGGAGAGCCCAATAATCAAGCTGAGATAGCCCAATTATCACGTGGGCTGCCCCTTCAGCAGTGCTGCTTCTACAGAGGCTTCACTTTGCAACTCAGCAGCTGAGAGATGCTCTGAGAAGTGATGGCAGAAGTGGTGGTGCTGAAAGGGCAGCCCGCATGATAATTGGGTTCGCTTAGTGCCTCAGCAGTGTCTCCCTCTCTCACCCCCTTTAGTCTGCCCCTTCACCCGTGGCGTTCCTTGCCTTCTGTAGCCTCATTCTGTCTCAGAAGCAGCACTGCTGAAAGGGTGGCACTGGGAGAGCCCAATTATCATGTGGGCCAGATACAGAGCTTCTGCTTATGTTTGACACCCCTGGACTAACCATTTTGTAAGTTTTAGTTGCCCCTTTCTGTACATTTTCAGTTCTAGGCTATCCTTTCAAGACGGGGCAACCGCAGCTTGCTATACACAATACTGAACAAGTGGTTGCATTACCAATATGTAACACGTTATTGGCTGACATATTTTCAGCACCTTGCCAGGTGGTTCTAAACTATGCATTTGCCTTTGCACGGTCACAGCACATTGAGCTGATGTGTTTTCAGGCTTGTGTGTGTAATTCCATAATCTCTCTCTAGACTGGTAATTAAAGGAAAAGGTGAAGGTGACCCCTGACAATTAAGTCCAGTCATGTCCGACTCTAGGGTGTGGTGCTCATCCCCATTTCAAAGCCGAAGAGCCAGCGTTGTCCGAAGACGCCTCCGTGGTCATGTGGCCGGCGTGACTCTCCTTGCCGCAGCGCACAGCATGCGGCTGGAACACGGAGCGCTGTTTACCTTCCCGCAAGCGGTACCTATTTATCTACTCACATTAACATGCTTTGGAACTGCAGGAGCTGGCCAAGCAACGAGAGCTCACCCCGTCGCGGATTCGAACTGCCGACCTTTCAATCAACAGTTCATGGTTCAGCAGTTTAACCCACTGCACCACCCGCTGGCCTTAGACTGGTAATTACAGCCAGCCAATTCAAGACCTCATCTCCTCCCTCATGTGAAGTTAGAACAAAAACAAAAATCCAGATATGTCACTTTATAATTACATTGACAGCACAATCCTATCCCCCGCTGAGCTGGCATAACACATGCTGCGCCAGCCTAGGGCATTGCAAACATGCTGTAAAGCATGCTGTGACGCCCGGAGAGCAAGGAGCGCCGACGGGAAGGCCTGCGCCATCCCACTGGCGCTGAATTCAGTGGACTGCACTGCAGAGCAGGTAAGAGCTGCTCCGAGTGGTGCGGGGGGGGGGGGGGGGACAAGGCAGAACTGGCCCAGGATCAGCAACACTGGCGTGCGCCAAATCCTATTCTACCTCCCGGGCTTGGAAGCCCAACATGGGGTTTCTCAGGTCTGCGCCAGCAAATGAATTCACACAGCTCCGAGTGGCCCCATTGCACAGGCTGGGGCTTAAACCGAGGTAAGGGGATGAATGTCCCCTTACCCCGAGACACACACACACACACACACCCAGCCTGCTCCTAGCCAGTGCTGAATACAGCGTGGGCCACCCAGCCCCGCAGCTCCAGCACAGGTTAGGATTGGGCTGAGTCTCATCTGCCATTTGGTTGGTCAGTCTGGAGAGTTTTTTGGGGGAAGCTCTTTTCTAGTCAGCTTATGATAAGATTTTGACAAACTTGTTCCTGAGTGCTCACACCCAATTCCATCTTATTTGTGGTCCCAGCACAGATCCTTGGAGCACCCTAGCCCTCACTTCCCTCCACTGCGCAAACTGTCCATTTATTTGCTTCCACCCTTTCCTTCCATCAAAGCACCTCTGTTCTTAGCTGCTCAGTTTTCTTAGGAGCCTTGTGCTGCTTCACATGCAACATTTTTCCTACACAAGGAATCCCAGGATAGGAAAAGGCATAGATTCTCTCACTTCGTCCTGAGGCACCTTAAAAAACAACAACTAACAAGGCAGCCACAGCACACACCATCTTTCCAATCCACTTTCCTTGTGGCAAACACAAACAGTTGTACCATGCGTCATACAAGGCAGAATGTTGTTTGCTAACAAATAGCCTCTGTCAGAAAACCACATATGAAGTCACCTTTTATCAAAAGCTATGGATAATGGATGTGCAGAGTGTATGCCAACCTTCAGGTGCTTATTGAGAACCCTCAAAGAATTCTAGGAAGTTAGTGAAGCAAGACTTCCCTTTTGCAGAAGCCAGTTCATCTTCAAGGGAAGACGTGTTCTGCTGTCTGCTATATGCCTGCAGATTTTGTTCTTGGTATAGGTGTACAAGCTGTAGCCTTCCAATCCACACCAAGTTTCCTAAGCAGTGTTCTGACTGTAAGACTTTGCATACTAACTCCCTGCATAACTAATGGTAAAGAGGTCACCCGTGCTCTTTATCTACAATGTCACAGTAATGCAGGGCATGTAGTTGGAAGTTACCTCCTTGCAGTTCTTGTTACTTCTAACAAAACCAAAAACAATCAGACACTATGCTCCAGCTCTTTGGATGATGTAGTCATTTAATCATTTGTTTTGGCTGACAAATTATAACAAAGCTTTGTAACGTATGTTTCCTTCCATTTAGAGGCTACCCATCTGTAACTCAGTAAGTCCGTCAAGACTTTTTTCCACTTGACTCACCCATCAAAATGTCACCCATTTTAAATACATCTGGCCAAATCTTTACATTAAAAAGAACACACACTCACTCACTCACTCTCCACATATTACAACAGAAGCACTTAATTGTATGTCAAAACCATAAAATAAACTTCTCTCTAAGTAACAGACAAGTTCCTTATGTGCTTGGAAAAGTCATTTTCAGTCATACAGTTGGCATACATTTGAACCAACCTTTTATACAGCTTTTGGTCAAATCTCATAAGAAATATCAACCATGGCATTATGATTAAAGTTCTGTACATCAGTCAGGTATAATCTTATAAATACAAAGATATAAGGGCCATTTTCCACATTGCAGTTTAAAAATATGAGCGTATTCATGTGCCTCAAAAAATGATGTCAATGAAATCACTCGGAGGCAAAATAAGACTCTGGAACCAGGCTCTGCTCTTCTCAAGGCTAATTGCATCTGTTTATCATTCTGAGATGACATTTTCAGGGTTACGGAGACACAGAGTACTGTCATGTCTTTAAAACTATCTATGCAGAAGGTAGGCAGCCTACACAGGAAACAGAACTACACTTGTAGCTCAGTTCAGTAATGCATTTATAAATGCATGATGGTTTGATACTACAACATGCACGCCATGCCTAGAGAGACAAAACTAAGTTGGAAATAAATGCATGCAAGACATCCAAGACTAGCCATTTTTATTCCAATGATGCATGTCCTGATATAATATTTTGAAATATGGCAGTTGACCAGATGTTGTATGTAGACAATACCTTTCCATAGCGGAAGCTGCTTTTAAAGAATATGTTATTAAATGAATGCAACTAGTTTTGTTCCATGAGGTAATTTTGCATTTGCTTTCCTTAAAGTAAGTAAAGATGCCACAGACTGGGCACAATCCACCAAGAATTTCTACATATGGTCCACTGAAGGGACTGGGAGTTGCACAAGTCAATGGTGGATTGTGTCCATTGGTTTTAAAACGACATGCTGAAAAACTGGAAAAGGTCAAGGTCTGTACCCTGCTTAGTGCTACAGTTCTATTAACTGACTGTGCTTCCATTCTTCTTCCTCGGCCAAATTTTGTGACTAATCCTCTTTTGCACTTCTAGAGCAATTCAAGGTAACAGCGGTATTGGTTTGGGCTCAGAAGGTTAGACGTCCTTAAGGTTCAGTCTGCAAATAAAAGGAGATCGGAAGGAGCCCAAGTACAAGTGTCCATTGTGTTCATGTGCTTCACTTATGTATGTTGCCACCATTCCACTGGGATCATGGAAGCTTCTTCTATAGGATCCAGTTTCACTTAGTTCTACAACAAGGCTGTACTTGGGCACAAATTTGATCACAGTTTCTTGGCTGAGCAGCTGAAATACAAGAATTCATGTTAAATACAAATGAGTTTGGCTATGAACATTACAAACACGTGAGACTGTTGAACTTCTGTTTTAAAAGCAGTTGGTACCGAGTGACTCACAGATTTTAAAGCCCTCAATGATAGCTCCAAACACCTGAATCTGCAGAGAGGGCATGAGCCTGCCAGAAGCTAGTACTTTCAACCTCCACTGATTTCAACGGCAGGAGTTGGGTGCTTAGGTTTCTTCCACTGAACACAATGAGACGCAACTGTTTGAAACTTTGGGTAGGTTACGTCCAACTACCATTTCACATTAAATTTGGACAGAAATATATTGCAGATGTGGAAAGCCGATTCATTTTCCATTGTGTTTATACCTATGCCATAATCAAACACATCACTGGAAAATATCACACAGTTGGTGTCCAGAGGCCATAAGTCATTTAGTTTATGGGGCAGCTGGGGAAGCAAACCACATTAAATTATAATCAATACATTCAGCACATCTGACTTGCCTCTCTTAGGCAATGTGCCTCTCTCAATGAATGTGCATAGTTTTCATGGCTGCCCCCAAACCACCATTTTCTGAATAACTATTGTGGTACCATAAAATCCACCATGTGTTTATGTTGAAAAGAGATGGTAAAGCGTCTGTCCTTTTCAATGTAAAGGTAAGAAGGGAGGTATTGCATGGCCCTAAGTTTTTTTCCCCTGAAAGCTGATTGGCTTCCAGCAGAAATCAGTTTGAGTTTGAGAGGGAAAAAGTGTTCTGAAAAATGTCAAGGACAGTGAACTTACCAAGTTGACAGCAGCTCTAGCCATTTGATTTTAGTTAAACTAATGTGCTTGCAGCCACAGGCAGCAGAAATTCTCCGGCAGCCACAGTTTCCTTTTCCTACAGGGCCGTGGATGTAGTGTCACAGCAGTGCATTCTGGGGAAAATAACGGTAGCTGCCAAGAGGATTTCCATTGCAACCACAGCAAAATATTTTTACACACACACTGCCACTGTCCTAGTTAATCCCTTGTCCTTGAAATTGTGAAAACTCGTTCTCTCCACCACTGAAAAACAGCTCAACTGTCTCCCCAAACCCACCATGCGCAAATGGGGCAGGCCCTTTTCACTCAGCCGTTTTGACAAGAACATCTTAAGCACTTTTCAGAAGTGAGGCCCAGGCCTAAGAGATAATGGGCAAACGATACAATTTATCAGCAAAACTGTAGTGGTGGGGGGACTGGGAGAAAGAGAAAATTCTCTTGTACCACAGAGGCTTTTTTTTCCTATGTAACTTAGGGCCCAATCCTATCCAACTTTCCAGCACCGATGCAGCCATGCTAATGGGACGTGCGCTGCATCCTGTGGGGGGGGGGGACAGTCATGGAGGCCTCCTCAAGGTAAGGGAACATTTGCTCCTTTCTCTCAAGGCTGCATTGTGGCTGCATTGATGCTGAAAAGTTGGATAGGATTGGGCCCTAAGTTGTTTAAAAGAGAAAAAAAAGTATTTCCTTAACTAAAGCATCCCAAGTTCACTTCAATATGAAACGCTTCAGGACAGACGACCACCAGAAGTTGGGTATTTTTACCTTAAATATTATTCTTTTAATCCACGGTTTTTCAGATAAGAAATCCATCATAGAAAATCCAGGACTGGCTCGAATTGCTGACATTGCCACCCAATAACCTCCAGAGCTGCTTAAACGTATGTTATCTGGAAAGCCAGGCATATTTTCGACAAACATGTCTTCTCCGCCTTTCATTAGGCCCGACACATAATACCTGAAAGGTTAAATGCATACCATTGCACAGGCATCTGTAAAATGCAAGTTCTACATGCAAGTCAGCAAGAGAGTATGCTTACATCTTCTTCCTAGTAAACAATACAGATTCATCTGAAGTTAGTCTTCAAAAGGTCACTCCCTTCCAGGTTTTCGATAGCCAAAGAACTAGACTTTGGCACACATGGTATGGCGCTTGCGTAGTAAGTGCAGTAAGGCCACTTGCTTTACTAAGCGATTTTGGAAAGCCTCCAGTTCTGGAGGGAAGGGGCGTATCTTTGGCGGAGCCTGAGGAGCAGCCACTCCAGGCGCAAGCCCCGAGGGGGAGCAATCCTCAGGACCCACCGGAGCCCGCGTCGCTGTTTCCCAGGCTGTGGCACGGGCGGATGAGAGGGGTTACTGGGGGGGGGGCAGGGGCAGTGGGTCCCGCGTGCAGGGGATGACATGCAGAGTGTGTGTGTGTGTGTGTGCGCGCACGCGCAATTGCCGTCAGATTCAGTGGCGGCGACAAAAAAGCAACCCCCGGTGTTTTTTCAGCCGCTTTTAGGCCGTTTGCGGCGAAAGGATTCGCCCGCCTGCCCACACCGCAAATGGCCTAAAAGCGGTTGAAAAACCGTCTGGGAGCATGTGCTTTTTTGTGCTGTTGCCAAGTTTGGGGTGGGGCCTGTGATGTCACGTCCCCTGGGGGCAGGGCTTGTAACGTCACATGGGGTGTCACAGCAGCGGCCACTGGGGAGGATGGGCACTCCTGCCCACCCCGCAGCCTGGGAAACAGCAGCACAGGCTCCGTGCATTTTGAGCCCAAGTAGCTAACCCAGAAGTGACGTCATGTGACATCACTTCTGGGGCACAGCAAGCTCCCGTGGTGCCACAGGAGCTTGTTACGCTCCTGGTATTTGGACATATGTAAGTAAGAGGCCAAGTCCCGATTTCCCCCCTCCCCCCAAGACATGTACACAGTAATCAACAAAGCTTCCATGAAGCACCTGTTTAAATTAAGCTGGGCTCAAACACTGGGCAAACACCATCCTTGCAAAACCATTTAACGGACAGCAAGCTCAAAAAGAATCCTACCTACCTTCGAATTCTTGCCATAGTTGTTTCAGCCACCAACACAAAGTCTTCAGCAGGCGAGAGCTGAACTCCATTTGGAAATCTGAGCCCGTCCATTAAGACTTTCACTTCTTTTGTCACTGTGTCATATTCAAGTAAGCTAAGGGCACATCAATTACACAGCCACTGATTATCAAGATCACAGCATGGGCAATTTGCACTGTCCACTTTCCCAGACACAAGTGCAACCTACAACAAAATGTTGCATCACCCGAACTCCAATGTCTAATTGGCTCAAACAAGTAAATTCCCAATCCTCCCCCCCCCATCTGCTCTTAGTTTTTTCCCCCAATTGCCACCTCAACATTCCATGGTTCCAGAGCCTGCTCAGGCCTTATTAGGCTGTTCGGGGTGTGGTGGGTGGGGGGGGCTTCCCTGCATTTTTCTTTTTAATTTACAAGTTTAGGTTATTTTGTCTGCAAGTGGCCTTGTTTCACATACAAACTGATAGGAATTCAACCACTTAATTTTGCTTTTAATATTTAGCTATCAGATGAAGGACAGTTGCTATTTTGTTGTTTACGAAGAGCAAGTCTGCAAAACCTAGAGAGCCGGTAAAGACGAGAAATCTGCTTCCTCAACTCCACGGCAACCCAGGTGCCAGGCCCAGTTGTTGATGATGTGCTACTGGCCACTGAGTACCTAGACTTTGCACACCTGATAAAGGGTTAGTCAGAGAGTAATATAATATATACTACCTACCCACACTCCTAGATATTATTGAAAAAGGTTGATATCTTCCACTTTAGTTCCACAGGGAGCATCTGTAAAGCTAGCTCTCAAAGTATATTGTACCCTCTCACTCTTGGAAATGCACAGGCTTGCAAGAGTTCTTCAGCCAGGCGCTGAAGAGGGTTTCCTGCTGTGGCCCCAGCCCCACAGACACTGCCACGCTCCATAATATTAAGGCTTATTAGTGTGGGGCAACTGCAAACATGTGGCCCGACCTGCTTTTGCCAGTTGGCTCTCGTAATTCTGCTGTCATGGTTTAGCCATCCAGTAATGTGAAGCAGGATCATGCAGCAGTAGTCAGTCAGTATTATGGCCTAGTTTTCCTTTTAGTACTCACAACCTTATCTTCCTACTCAGGAGGACCAAAGTGTATATGACTATATAGGTTCAGTTAATTCATTTCTGTTAAAAGGTACAAGATTCTCTGATGCTTCGTTTATACCAGTGTTTCTCAAAGTTCTCTCCTAGAGGAAACCATAACAGGGCACAGACTAGGAACCCCAGTCCTCATAATCAAGCCAATGAGCTACATCAGGGCATTCAGCCACTCCGTTTGCCTCCTGTTACATTATTCTCTAGCGCTTCCAGTGGTCACTGGCAGTCATGCTTTCTTCCAATGTTGTACATATGTAGTATCATGCAAAAACATGACTGGGATTGGGGCACCATCCAGTGTCCAAGTAAGGTAACTGAGAGCCTCTCACAGTACAAGAATCAAGGATCATCCAGTGAAACCAACTGGCAGAGATTTAAGACAGACAAAAGGAGGTACTTCTTCACGCAGCACATAAATAGCCTGTGGAACTCATTCTGGTTCTTTGGCCTGTGACAAGATGTGGTAATGGCCACTAACTTGTACTGCTTTAAAAGGGAATTGAGCTAATTCACGGAACACAGGTTGGCTTTTTCAATGGCTACTAGTCCTGATGGTAGACACTACCTTCCAGGTACAGCGGCAATGTCTAAATACCAGTTGCAAGGAAGCAATAGTGGGAGAGAAGTAGTCCAGGATGTTGGACTATATCATATGGGTCTTTGACCTGACCCAGCAGGGTTTTTCTTGTGCAATAGTCTCAAGCCTTCAGTTCTGGGGTACAGCTGTTTGTTTCGTTACTACAGCTATGTTAATTCTTAGTCAAATTACTATTCTGGGCAAGAGCAATCACCTGTTGTTGGAAATGCCATTCTAGACAGTTACAGATCAAGAAAAAAAACACTGATGCACTTGATGCACTGATGCATCAAGCAACACTGATGCACTGTTTGGTCAACCATATGCTCTGGAAGTTAACATTTCAAAACCAGTGCAAGGATTTTCATCATGACATACTGACCGTCCATCATCAGTAGCCTCCATTATTAATAAAGAATAGTCTCTTCTGTGCCATTTACTGCTGGAGTCCGTAAAATAGATCTTCCTTCCATCCCGAGTCAGTGTAAGATCATTCATAAAGGACAGGTTCTTCCCTTCAACGGGCGTCTTGGAAGACACAAGCCTCTGCACTTCACCTGGTCACAGAAAGAGAAACATCCCTTTGAGCCACGTCCGTTCCTTGTCTCAACTAGCACTGGCTCCGCTTTAGGTCATGTTTCGAACCACAAGAGACCCATCCCAATCAGGCACCGAAATGGCATTTTGTACACATCCATTTCAAAAACAATGTTCCTTTATTTTGCCTCAGAAATGTGCACACAGAGGCTTGGTTTTGCTCTTAAAACAGCCTAGGTTCAAGGTGTGACTGAGCTCCAACTCGTTCTATAGATTTTTCCAAGTTATAGGCCCACCAGGCTGGCCCCAGTTACCATGTCCTATGAAACATTTTGTGAAAGGAGCTTGTGGTGAACTTGCCCCCTTCTCCTAAATGACAACCTCATCTGGGAAACACTGATGCCATCACAGGAGTCGGCCAGTGCTCTGCTGCACACACCAAAAGTAAGCTTGACCCAGGTCAGGATGTGTAGTGAGAGCACCAGCCTGACAGTCCCAAGGCAGGGAACACACTCCTTGGCTAAAAATCCCTGGACCCTGCCGAGTTTAATTCCCACCTGGTCAATGGCCCCAGTCAACCCACATGACTTGACAGCAGAAAACCTGGGGATCTGTTAAGTTTAAACTAGCCAATCGGAGCTTGGGATACCATCCTCTCCAAAAAGGAGCCAATGAGTTAGAGTCGGTTTCCATCAGCTCAAAAGAAGGCTAGCACTGTCCAGCCAAGACAGGGTTAGCTCCCGATGCGTTTTACCCCTGCTGCTCCAAAAGAGAGCTAATAAGCAGCATCTTTTTGACCACAAGCGAACCTGCACGCTTTGTAAGCTTAGTCAGAAACTGTTTGATTTTTCTTTTGAACTTTGTCTGATCTGAAATACAGAATTTAGCGTGTCTGTTTTCCCTCTGTTAGTGTTGTTAGTCTGGTCCTGGAAAGACCCTGGATGTGCACGGAAGGTGAGCTGGTTTCCTGAGTAGAAATATGAACCAGGCACCTACTCAGGCTGGATGGTTGGAATTTTTGGAAAGCTAAAGTTGGCATAAACGGGACTACCTGAGTGGAAAACAGACCGTGGATTGGTGAACAATAGGACCACTAAGACATGGCCGTTGATAGCATAAGACCAGGCTCAGCTTCACATAGTAGGCACTCGGAGAAAAATCAAACAAAGCTGATACTTTTAAAATGACTTCATTTAGGGGAGTTTATTAAAAGCAAATTGTGTCCAAAGTGGCCATATACTGATATACTGATCAATATATAATTGATCAACACCAAAACACAATATGGTATAGTCCCTGAATATGAGAAAAAGATACACACAAAATGGAGTGCGGTGTTGAGTAAAAAAAAGGTACAAGTATTGTATACCCACAAAAGGCGGGGGGGGGCTTTTTCTTTTGTCTTTTTGTCCCATTGTTTGGTTCTATTTTTCTGAAAACTATTTTTCTCATCAAGTTTGTGGATCAATAATTTGCTATTCCCCTGCCTAAAAGACCTTTCTTCACCAATCAGTATTGGGAGATGTACAGCCCAATCCAGTGCAAATTCACATGCAGTGGCGCTGGCATGGGTTGCGCTGCATCCTCTGCATCAATTTTGGCTGTGGGAGGCCTCCATGTGCCCTGGAGCTGCAATGGGGCAGCTCGGACTTGTGTGAGCTATATATTTGCCCCATGTCAGCAGATCAGGGCCAGGGGGGGGGGGGGAAATAGGATGCGGTGCACGCCAGCATTGCCGATCCTGCTCTCCCCTGCCACTGCCCATCCCCCGCCCCGTTTCACCCCTCGCCCACCCCTGTGCTGCTCAGCATGGAACCTACCATGTCCAGCAGACGCTGCTCCTTGTGCCGGTGCACGCAGGCCAGCGCAGGTGTTTGCGCTTCGCCAACAATTGCTATGCTGTCGCAAAGTGCCTTACAGAACTTTAACAGCAAGCACCGGTGCAGCGCATGCTGTGCCGGTGTGCACACTGCGTTGAATTGTGCCATTAAACACGTGTGGTAGCTATGATGGAGATACCTGATTGGGTGAAGTCAGGGATTTCTAATGCAGTCCTGTACAGTATTGCCCAGGGATGAATCTTATATTTAGTGGGGTTTGTTTTCTGAGGGATGCGTTTGGGACTGCAGCCTGAAACTAACATACCGGTAACAGGCTTTTGGTTTTAAGTACGGGGCAGAGGAGTTTAGATTGCTTTTGCAAAGTAATATCTGGTTATGCTGTATTGTGTAGTTTGATTTACTTTTCATGATTGTGTTGATTG
Source organism: Plestiodon gilberti rubricaudatus (assembly GCA_026170595.1). Lineage (NCBI taxonomy): Eukaryota > Metazoa > Chordata > Lepidosauria > Squamata > Scincidae > Plestiodon > Plestiodon gilberti. The sequence continues at coordinate 14,231,681 of JANXHW010000001.1, forward strand.
CTTTGAAAATGTCACATTTGATGGGCGTCTTTATACTAGAATCATATGTGGCTTGCTAGCTCTCCCATAAATCAAGAAACTGTTAAATTTGTTACAATTTGGCATCTGCAGTCTTTCCTACTAGTTCAGTGTACCCTCTGGCGTATAAAAAGAACCGAACCGAACTTTCCGGCTTTTCCCTCAGTCTGGAGAGCTGCTGACTAATGAATAGTCCCCAGGTGTGGCGTATTGTTAATTTGCATGGTTGCACATTTGAAAAGCGACTCAAAGGTGGGGAGAAAGATCAGGTTCACGGCAGTGTGCAGAGTTTCTTCCCACTCCAGACCAATCCTTTGGATCACCAAAGGGTTTAGAAGCCCTACATTTAAATAATTTGTGTTTTGTATCTGAAAGCTGTTTCAGGGATTTTTAGCACCTAAACTATCGAGCTCTAGTGAAAAAAATTAAGACAAGTTTTAATGCAATTTTCCAAAAGATGGGGGGATCCCCCCCACAAACTTCCATGGAAGAAAATGGAAGACATGAAAGATGAGATGAACAAGGCAATGTTAGCCAGAGTCAAACCGATCCTTACAACTCCTAATGATTTTACTGGGCAGAAAAAAAACAAAACTCTACCTGAGGTAGGATTAATTTCAAAGAGTCCATAGTAGGCATCCATCACAAAAAGTGTGTTGTTTGGTCCAACGCGGATTCCAAGAGGTCTCCCACATGTGGGTTCAGCTTCTCTGGTTCCTTTCAAGAAATAACATGAGCATAACTGGTTTTCCCCTTGGAGAATGATAGAACTAGCAGATATTTAAAGTTTAAAAGCTGACGGGGCCCTCTACTAACCATTCCAAAAATGTGCATTAACTAAAAACAAAAAAACAGTATAAGAACACATGGTAGAAATTTTGAAGACTGACTTTTAAAAATATTTTCTTTTCGACAAGTTATATACTGTAGTGTACTGGTAGCAGCGCCCTTCCATGATGTTACATAGTTGCCAATTGTCCAATGGTGGAGTTAATTCTTACATCAGCCACCCTTCTCAACCTATATTCTGGGACAAGGCTGGGAGGAGGGGGGGGAACCTTTGCGCAACCTGGAAGTGGGTTGTTAAGCTTCCAGAAGCCCTGCAGAGGCTTCAAAATTGCATGGTTTGCTTCAAAAAGGTAAAAAACGCACATTTTTTTCTTTTCTCTCTATAGCGTTTTGAATGCGGACCCTGATATCCGCAGATCCTCGCTATCTGCAGGGGGAAGGGGGTCCGGAACGGATCCCCCATGGATAGCGAGGACCAACTGTACAGTATGCTCCTATTTTACTAAACAAGTCCTACTTCACATTTTAAGAGTTTTGCTCATGGGTCAAACATCATGCTTTACATGCAGATATCATACCAAGAATGACTTCTCTAAAATGCACTAATAGCCGTTAACAAAATATTACGAAACATGGCCATGCATTCCATGCACAAACCGCCACTGCTGCACCTCCAAACAAGTTAGCTATCAAGAGTGTACAAAGTAGAGGGAGATCTCTTTCTGAAATGTCTTTCACATGTCTCAAGATGGCTTAAATTTTTTAAATCAAAACCAAGAAAAAAGTACAAAGCAGCACAGGGGCGTAGCTAGGCGCCCCGGCCGAGATAATGCCCCTGAGAGGCCACGCCCCTGCTGCATGACGTATCCCGGAAGCCACACCCCCAGGATGACATCATGCGGCCTGTCACAGGCCCCAGGGGCAGGCGGGACGAAAATGCCTCCTGCGGCATCATGGAGCGTCGCTACAAGGCTCATTGCCGCGACCCGTAAAAAGAAAAAATGCAGTGTGAATGGAGCTGCTGCCGCTGAATGCCGCCGCAGGGGTGAGTGCTGCCCCCCTGTCCCTGCTGTCCATTAGCAGTCTGCCCCCCACCCCCACGCCACTGAAGCAGCAGCAGTTTAAACACTGACAGCAACAAGTCAGTAGATAAAAGCTGTAAAGCAACAGAGCAAGACTAAACACTGACTGCCACAGAAGAGAGCCCAAAGTTTATCACCACCACCATCAAGCTGTGCTTACTTACCACAGGGACCATGGCCAAGTCGGGCTATCGTGTGTATTTCCCCATTTTCAATTTTTATAATTTTTCCATCAGCAGTACCAGTGAACAACACATCTAGAAGAAGAAAGTACTAAGATGAGCTTGGAAAAGGAACTGTTGTGATGCACAAAACGATTCAAGCTATCAACTGCACCAACGACTTCCACAGAAGCCACAATTCAAATATTCTAGGAAAAATAAAGTCAACCTCAAGTCACAGCCACAACAACGTGGTATTCGTGGGTCAAAGCTACACAGATGCTCTTCAGCACGCAACTGACCCTGTGTGTCATACCCCACAAGGGCATCCAACACATAGGCTTCCACAGGAATATGATGAATAGTACTCTCCTGTTTTGGCTTTCACTGGGATGTTTATTATGGTATTTATATACCGCCTTTTCTTTACAGACTCAAGGCTGTTTATGTAGGCAGGCAATTCTAAAAGCCTTTTTTTTCAAATTAGGTTTTTGCAAGTATTGTTCTAGGAAAACATAGAACCCTCATTTCCCATCAAAGTGCAGCCACGCCCTGGCTGTGCTTCCGCCCTCCAAGCTTAAGAGTTCTAACATTGAAAAGAAACATTCCTTCAGTGTGTGTATTTCATCACTGAAATAAGGTATACAAAAATCTAATGCATAATTATTTGGAAGAGCTATGATTACATCACAATTTTTCTACATGAACTGTGATGCAGTCATTTATTTAGAAGATGATATCCTTCTTTATAGCTTAAGGGGCTTTCAAAATGGCTTGCAAGAGAATCATACCAATCTGAACCTGGATTCAGACAGAGTTTCCTGCACTCAGCCATGGCCTTCTCCAGCTTCTCATTTTGGCCGCCACCTACTAGACTGCAGTTCCTACTGTGGCAAGGGAATAGGGACGAGCCACTGGAAGTCTTACTATAACACATTTGGGCAACAGCAAGATCACCTTAAATCGCTGTCGAGTCTCTGTGCTTACCACCAATATTGACAATAGATTCTGGTCCAACAAGCTGGTTTTCAAACAGCCTTTCTGCTTGCCGGAGCTTCAAGTTTGGCTCTAAAGCACCAGTCAGGAGAGGAGGTTCTTTAAAGCTAGAAAAAGAGAGGCAATTTTATCAGTGTGCAACCAAGCATGTGCAAAGGTTTGATTACTCTTGAGCAACAAGTGGGACAGTTTTTCTAGCTTGCCAACCGAGTTACAAGCATCAGACACACTTTCAACACATTGTATATTGCTTGTCGAATCTGGGTGACCTTGGGCCAGTCACCATCTCTCAGCCTAACCTACCTCACGTGGCTGTTGCGAGGACAAAAGGAAGGAAGAAACCACCCTGAGCTCCTTGGAGCAAGGGCGTTATAAACATGTGAAAAATAAATAAAATATTAGCTGCTGTGGACAAAAAAAAAAAAAAAAAAAAAGGGAGTGGGGAATATTTATTTATTTATTTAATTTAAATAATTTGTATCCCGCCTTTCTGCCAGCAAGGGCACTCAAGGCGGCTTACAACATTAAAATAACATACATTAAAATAATTAACAGATAATTAAAACAATTAAAACAAGCACCTCCAGTGGGTCACCTATATTTACATTTGTTAAAAGCCATTTGTTAAAAGTTAACAGTTAAAAGTTAAAAGTCAGCCCACCATGTCAAACATCGAATGCTAGTCTAAATAAAAATGTCTTAAGGCCCAGCTGAAAGGTCTCCAAAGAGGGAGCCGTTCTTAATTCCAGGGGGAGGGAACTCCACAATTGGGGCGCCACAGCCGAGAAGGCCCTATTCTGCGCCGCCATCCCCCTCACCTCCGTCAATGGCGGCACGGTTAACAGGGCCCCCCCTGATGACCTCAGAGTGCGGGTCGGATTATAAGGAAGGAGGCGGTCCCTCAAATACCCTGGACCCGAGCCGTTAAGGGCTTTAAAAGTCAAAACTAGCACTTTGAATTGTGCCCGGAAACGAACCGGCAGCCAGTGTAGCCGCCGAAGCAACGGTCCGACTGAGTCGAACCGACAGGCCCCGGCAACCACCCGGGCCGCCGCATTCTGCACTAGTTGCAGTTTCCGAACAGTCTTCAAAGGCAGCCCCACGTAGAGCGCATTGCAGTAATCTAGTCTACATGTCACTAGGGCATGGGTCACTGTGGCCAGGTCTGCACGATCCAAGTACGGTCGCAGCTGGCGCACCAGCCGAAGCTGGGCGAAAGCCCCCCTTGGCCACAGCCGCCACCTGGGAATCCAGGAGCAGCTGCGCATCCAGGAGAACCCCCAAGCTGCGGACCTGCTCCTTCAGAGGGAGTACAACCCCATTCAGAGCAGGACGATAATCCAGTACCTGAGTCGCAGACTTCTGGACGAGAAGAACCTCTGTCTTATCAGGATTTAATTTCAGCTTGTTTGCCCCCATCCAACTCCCAACTGCCTCCAGACAACGATTCAGGACATCGACCGCCCCCTTGGAGTCGGGTGGAAAGGAGAGAAAGAACTGGGCATCATCAGCATACTGATGACTCTCTACCCCAAACCCCCAGATGACCTCTCCCAGCGGCTTCATATAGATATTAAACAGCATGGGGGATAGAACTGACCCTTGTGGCACCCCACACCTCAAGGGCAAGGGTGCCGAACAAGCATCCCCCAGCACCACATTCTGGGATCTATCAACCAGGAAGGAGCGGAACCACCTCAGAACGGTGCCTCCAAGCCCCAACCCAGCCAACCAACCCAGAAGGACACCATGGTCGATGGTGTTGAAAGCCTCTGAGAGGTCCAGCAGAACCAACAGGGACGCACTCCCCCTGTCCAGTCCCCGGCGCAGGTCATCCACCAAGGTGACCAAGGCCGTCTCTGTCCCAAACCCCGGCCTGAAGCCAGACTGGAATGGATCCAGATAATCAGCTTCCTCCAAGACCCTCTGGAGCTGAGACGCCACTACCCGCTCAATCACCTTGCCCAGAAACGGGATATTTGAGACTGGCCAGAAGTTGTTCAAAATAGTGGGATCCAAGGAGGGTTTCTTCAGGAGGGGGCGCACCACCGCCTGCTTCAAAGACGTCAGCACCACCCCCTCACTCAGAGATGAATTTACCACCCTCCCCGTCCACTCGGCCAGCCCCGCCCGGGCAGCTCTAATCAGCCATGCCGGACAAGGGTCAAGCGGGCAAGCAGACAGTCTCACACTCCAAAGAATCCTGTCCACATCTCAGGTTCTACAAGCTGAAAAGAATCCCAGGAAGAAGAACAGACAGGTGCCTCAGGGACATCATTAGATACTGCTAACGCGGCGTCCAAGTCATGCTGAATCCGATCGACTTTGTCCACGAAGTGTCTTGCAAACTCATCACAGCGAGCCACCGTGTGTTCCGCCCCATCTACTGGGGGGGCCAGATGGAGCAGGCCCCGGACCACACGGAAAAGCTCAGCTGGACGGTTCTCCGCAGACGCGATGCCAGCAAAAAAGAAAGCCTTCTTAGCTGCCGCCACCGCCACGGAGTAGGCTCTGAAGTGAGCTCTAGCCCATGCCCGGTCGGAGTCAGCACAAGTTTTCCGCCACCGTCGCTCTAGACATCTACCTTGCCGCTTTATCGTCCGCAGCTCCTCAGTAAACCAAGGAGCCGCTCTGACTCTGCGGCTTGGTCGAGGACGCTCAGGAGCGATCAGATCCAGGGCCCTGGTCATTTCCCTGTTCCAGAGATTAACCAGGGCGCTGGGTGAGTCGCCGACTCTGGCAACAGGAAAGTCCCCCCGAGCCCTCAGGAATCCAACCGGATCCATCATCCTCCGGGGGCGGACCATAGAATGAGGTCTCCCACCACTGCGGAGGCAACAAGCCGCGATAAGCCTAAATCCCACCAGGAAGTGATCTGTCCATGACAAAGGAGTGATGTTAATTTCCTCCACATCCAGATCACCATCCACCTGTCCAGCAGTAAACACCAGGTCCAACGTGTGTCCCACATCGTGTGTCCCAGCCCAAACAAACAAACAAAATAGAAGGGATGTTGCTTCCATAACCTGCTTACGAGCTTCCTAGAGGCATCTAGCTGGCTACTGTTAGAAACAGGATGTTGGGCTACATGGACCTTCAGCACTCTTTTAAATCCTAAATTTGCACATAGCTCAGACACCAGCAGTATTGATTGCACTGGAACAATTTGCATATGAAAGTAGTATGCAAACATTTGCACGAATCAAGGTCTGTCATCAGCCAATCACCACAGAAGTTCAAGAATGTCTACCTTATGGCCCAACCAATCCTATTTGGACCCTGTGCCAAGGGTACATGCACTTTGGTATGACATTCCATCATATCCTAAGCCCCTGCTGGCAACATCACACTGGTGGCACACTAACCCCGACACAAGGGGCAAATGCCAAGCATGTCCTGGCAAAGCACCGCTGGCATGGCCCTTCCCAGTAATTCTCCAAGTGCCCATGGAGTCACCAACACAGTCCATTATCCATAGAGCAGTATCCTGACATTGGCGCGTCATCAGTGTGATGTCCAAGGAGCCAATTACTGCACCCAATCAGTCTGAACACTGACAGTCAAAGAAGTGCTGCTTGAGTGAACTGAGCAGGGGGTAGAGGCAGGTGCAGGGCCAATGCTGGGGCAACACTCCCCTGCCTGCCAGCCACTAGGAATGAGCAATGCAGCAACAGGCACCACTGCCAACCATAGGGAGAGGTGTTTGTGTTTGAAGACCTCCAGGGGCAGAATACTTTGGGAGCCCATTTGGGAGAAAAGGGGGGTATAAATTAAATAAAAAATTATATAAGAATTCTACGATAAGAATTCTAATACAAGAGTTATTATTAATAATTATTAACAGTATTTATATACCACTTTTCAACAAAAAGTTCACAAAGCGGTTTACAAACAAAATACGTATGGTGAGGGACAAGAGGTTGTTTGCACAAAGTGCTCCCTTTATGCACCAAGTGCAATTCCACCATGGGTCTCATTACCAAAGCTCCCCTTTGAGAGACTAGAGAGTCTACCTGGCAAGGGCTTCAATACTGGAGTTTGTGTGCTGTGACTGGCTGCCAAATGTAGTCTGTAACCTATGCTCCAAACCAGGAAAGTGGGCAGGAGGGTGAAAGAACATGAACTTTTCTGCTATTTTCTCCTTCTTTGGGGTTACTCCTACCAATGCAAATTCTATTGTTGACAAAGCGTTTTTCGGACATCAGGGGTGTGCCCATTGTCTGAAGGGTGTTAGGATACAGTGTATGCCAACCCCTGCTCATCTCTCCCACATCACAATCTCATCCCTGTTTTAGCCTCTCCATTGGCAGAGCTGTGCTGGCATCTGGGAGATATGAACGTCGGACCTATATTTTTAATGTGTGGACTTTTGGTGATTTTACTTTGTTTTAAAATACATTGGAATTCCTCATATTTAATTATATTTTTACATGACTTTTAAACCTATAAAGTTTCTTTCTTGTCCAAACTATGTCAGCGCAGCCTTTTTCCAGTGTTGCACCGGCGTCCATGGCACATCAGTCAGCAGGCAGGCTTCTACATTGGCAGGCCTGTTGTTGCACTGGCATACATGGAGATACGCTGGCATATCTGAAGGATAGGGTTGGGCTATTACATTTATCTCTGCAGTTCTGCAAAGCACAGAAAAATGTTCGTTGACCCAAGAGCAAAAGTAATTTTGATCAAAGGTAAGAACTTAGTCTTCCTTACAGTCTTTGTTTTATTTATGTGTGAGCCTCCACAACAAACCCTTGTAGGGAATCATTAGCCCTCCTAGAGAGAGAAGCAAACACCCAGCGAGTTAATGGTTGAACTGGGATATGAACTCAGACTCAAGTCCAAAACTATTATCTGTGGCTCTGATCAGCTGCGCATTTCTGTACGTGGTACAAGGAGGATAAGTCCTCTCACTGAAAGGGGGGGGGGAGAGTAAATGCTCCTGGAAATTCTAGGTACAGATAAATCCATTATTGCACAGGGACAGACCTGACTTTTGCTTTAACAGGAAAAGGGTCAGAGAGAAGATGCACACAAGCCTGAAACATACCTCCCTCTCTCATACTACAGTAGGTCTAGAGGCCCAAGGCAACTATAGCCTCAGAAAACAACAAAAAGACACACAAGAAAAAAGGTCCACACAAGAGCCACCATGTTATATTTTATTTACTTCAGTAAAGGTATGGGTTCTATTTCAAGATCCATTTCCTCATGTGCTGCCTGAAATTCGGGGTAGTTCTTGATAGAAAATTGGATGCATCAAAACAGCACATGCCAAGATGTCTGAGGCACACAGATTCTCAATCATCTCTGCTAGTGAATAGTAGTACAGTATAGTACACATGGTCATTGTTCCCCCTCTACTACCAGCACTACCAGTAGATTTAAGTATGTATGTGCAAATTTTTATATACTGCCTTACCCCAACATCATAAAACCTGGCACCCGAGGCAGTTTACAAACATAATAAAACGTACACCAATAAAAACCACAATACTTAAAACCACAATAGCATAATTAAAAAACTCAAAACAGCTAACACATAAAAGCATAAAGACAACAGATAAAAACTCCAGCAGGCTTCTCCCAATATCCCCACTATGGGATCTCCCACTCACCACCACCACCTGATTTTTTTTAAGTCTTCAAGCTCTGTCAGAAAGTGTCCAGGAAGGAGGCTGATCATAATTCGCCTGAGGGGGAATTCCACATTCCCCCTCAGGGTCACATTCCCCCTTGGGGGGAGGGTCACCAACAAGAAGGCCCTTGCTCTTACCACTGCCCCCCTTGTTTCAGTCAAGGGGGGTACACATAGAAGGGCCCTCTCTGAAGATCTTAGGAAATGAGTTGGTCTATATGGGAGAAAGTGGGCCCTCAGGACTTTAAAGGTTAAAACCAGCTCCTTGAATTGGGCCTGGAAACGAACCAGCAACCAACATAGCCACAAGACGCAACAGTCCAACAGAGTTGAATTGCCAAGCTCCTGTGACCACAGAGGCCGCTGCATTCTGTACCAATTGCAGTTTCCAAACCTTTTACTGAGATTATGCTACGCATGCGATTGCACAGTGGTTAAGCAGGAAGTTGAACCCAGATCTTCCCAGTCCTACTTTGACATGCTAACCACTACACCACACTGGCTCTCAGTCTTATATTTCTAAAAACTTGGATGTCTTTTTGCAATACTGTTTCTTCCTCTTTTGGCAACTATGGAAGAGGCTGCCATCTGGACACAGCCTTAGTATTCAGAACTCGGTATTTCCAGTGCTTTTCAAATCATAATCAGAAGCACTTTAATAACCTTCTTAGATTGATTCTATTTTATTGGCCAGAGTGATCCCCCTGTGTGTGTGTGGGGGGGGGGGGATGATAGATTACGATACTGCATAAAAAGCAAGCTTCTTTTCAAGCAAGCTTTAAGCAACCTTGTTTTAAGCATTTGGAAAAGAAGTTTGCTTTTATGCAGTCTCTCTCCCTCCCTCCACCGAGAGAGAGAGAGAGAGTTAAATATCTGGAAATTGTATTAAAGAATATGAATTGCACACTATTTCAAAATAATTATGTTAAAGTATGGAATGAAATTAAGAAAGATCTGTTAAGATGGGATAGACTGAAATGGAATAGACTGAAATTGTCTTTACTAGGAAGGATACCGGTGATTAAGATGAACGTATTACCAAAAATGATGTTCTATTTCAAACAATACTAGTGATTATATCTGATGCGCCATTTAAAGAATGGCAGAAAGACATTTCTAAATTTATCTGGCAAAGGATATTTTATCTGAAGGATATTTTATGATTGTACCAGCAGGTGGTCAACACAACCTAGCAGTTTAGGATTAATAAAACAAACAAAACACTTACCTAGATGAAAATGGAATACTTAGTGAGCTTAAGATGGCAGAATGTACTGCATTTCTCTTGCAATGTATACTATTGCCTGGGACAGCCATTTCCATTTTAGGTCTACATTGCATTATTTAATTTACATTATTCTGAGAGCAAAATGTAGGATTAAGCTAAATGAACTTAATTAAGCTTCTATGTTAAAGACAACCTAGGTTACATGAAATGAGGAACTGAAATGATAGCAAGATTACAAAATGTCAAGCACCTGTTTGTTAAAGGTGACCCCTGACAATTAAGTCCAGTCGTGTCCGACTCTAGGGTGTAGTGCTCATCCCCATTTCAAAGCCGAAGAGCCAGCGTTGTCCGAAGACGCCTCCGTGGTCATGTGGCCGGCATGACTCTCCTTGCCGCAGCGCGTAGCATGCGGCTGGAACACAGAGCGCTGTTTACCTTCCCGCAAGTGGTACCTATTTATCTACTCACATTAACATGCTTTGGAACTGCTAGGTTGGCAGGAGCTGGCCAAGCAACGAGAGCTCACCCTGCCGTGGATTCGAACTGCCGACCTTTCGATCAACAGCTCATGGTTCAGCGGTTTAACCCACTGTGCCACCTGCTGCTTGTTACAAGTACCCAATTTTATCAAGAAGATGGTAGCTCAAATACGTAGAGCTCAATCTAACCATATTTACTTGGATGTTGGATCAACATCTGAAAGGCACGTGTGGCACTACACACCATGGTGGAAGCACTCTGCACCTCAAAGGGCTAAGTGAAGAACCAGCTCTCAACAACAGCTTCACACAATTACATAACCTCAGAGACAAAGTCAATAGTGTTATAGAAACTATGGTACTGTAGAAGGCCCTTCAAAAATCAATTTTAAAATTATCTTAGTACATTTTATTCTACTTATTGAAAACACACCAAGCACCAACTGGTAGATCAATTAATACTGCATTCTGGTTCTAGGATCTAAACTGAGCCAGCACAACATGGAATTTGTTAAGCAGTTAAGCTAAGGCAGCTAAAATACAGGGCTATTCATAAAGGATGGTGCAAAAGCAAAGCTGCTTTATTCTTAAATGAACTGACACACCACAACCGTCATGACATGAAAAGACAGAAAAACTGTCCATGTTTCACATGCACATTACAAATGTTAGATATGGGCACTTGTGTTGTGTATCTACAATGGGGCAAGGGGGGGGGGGCAAACAAGGAACTGCAGCTGTCACCCGGGACATTTGCCCATATCGAACATTTGTAATGTGCATGTGAAACGTGGACAGTTTTTTCTGTCTTTTCATGTCATGACAGTTGTGGTGTGTCAGTTCATTTAAGAATAAAGCAGCTTTGCTTTTGCACCATCCTTTTGAATAACCCTGTATAATAGAAGTGTAAGATACAACAGGGCTCCATGGATCCAGAGAGATTTTCAGGCCCTTCTTTCAGCCTCTGCACTTCCCAAACCTTTGAACAACCTTCTGTAGTACAGTGGGGGGGGGGGGTTGTCCTCTTGGGGTTTCAGTAGGAGACGCCTTACATGTGAATCCATTTCATCGAAAGCTTGCACACAAATGAACTCCTAACCCACAACTGGACAGGAATCCAGCCAGAGTTCATGTGATAGTTTGAGCAAGTGCTTAAGAAATGAGAGACTAGAAACTGCCCAGATTCCAGGGGCCCCGTTCACATGACTAGTTACACAACTGTGGTATGCTGAGCCTGTGGAACAAAGACACTGTCCGTTGCTCAAAAGCTTTCAACTTCCTGGAGTGTTAAGGGTGCTGACACAAATACACAAGAGGTGTGCTGGAGGAACAAGTACAAAGGAAAAAAACGTTTTGTTTCCACAAGGTTTTTGAGCACAGAGAAGTTTACAAAGGCTGTTTTTTCAACCAAAGTTTCACAAGGATGTTGTAAGCGATGAATCTCCTGTACAGGGAACTGTGTCTTCTGTAGGTTTTCAACAGACATCGAATAGGTCAAGTCAAAAGTGAAATGAAGACACACAAAAATTCCTTACAGGTACTTAGCAATGAAGACAGTTATTAGGCATTGCTCATGATTAACTAGTTTGTTTGGACTTTAGAACATATATGTCTGCCTCTCTTTAAAGGTCCTGGCTCTGACATTTGCCTAGAGTAGTTTTCTGTTCTTGCACATCTGGTGTGAACAAAGGATTACAGTAAAAATATTAAAGATAAACTTCTTTGAAATAGTAACAAAAAGGAAAAGATCTTCAAGGATTTAGGGCATACAGGTTTATAAGCCATGTAAAAATATATTTTCCATAGAGTTAAAAATACACATGTAAAAAGTTTAAAAACAGGATTAAAAACAGTTTAAAAGGGAAAAAAAAGAGTATTCAAGTAAGGGCACTGGCTCATCCCACTCATTAGCCAGTGTAGTGGTTGGAGAGCTGGGCTGAAACCAGAAAGATTTGGATCACTCACTATCAGCGCAATCCTATCCAACTTACACCACCGGTGTAACCAACGGGGAGGGCAGGGCGGGAGGCTTTGTAGGAGAGGGGAGATTTAAATCCCCTTTGAATCCCCCTTTGTAGGGGATGTGAATCCCCTTTCAGGTCTGGGGCCTCCCGTTATTGCTGCACCGGTGGTGTAAATTGGGTAGGATTACGCTGTATGAGGCTTACTAGGTGACCTCAGACCAGTCATCTCGCAGTCTAATCTACCTCACAGGGTTGTTGAGGATTAAAAAGGAGAGGGGAAGGACAGTGTTCACTTCCCGAGCTCCTTGAAAGCGCAGCACTTAAATGTGAAAACCAAACAAATTGATAAGGCAACATGCAAATACTGTACACCAGAGTTTGGCTTTCAAGCAGGGAGCCAAGGATATATGCACTGTACAGACAAGAGCTTTTCAGAGACTTTGGATGCAATACTGCAGAGCTGTCACTGCTTGCAGTACCCGCATTCATGGTGTGCCCTCCCCAGCACTCACACAGACCGGGGTCTCCGGTCACCCAGCTTTGCGGATCTGCAAACGTTTCAAGCTGCGCACACCAAGCCCTCAGAGGCATGACCGGCACTGCCACAAAAAGGTATGACCATATTTTTGTGCAACTGTGAAGGATGCCTATTGAATAGTGCCCAACATACAATTTATTTCTCCTCTCCTCCACATATACCAAAGCACATTTGGAAAAGGGGTAGGAGACTGTATGTAAAAATGTGGGTGCATATCCCACAGAGCTGCTCACAGCTCAAGGTTTCCTTTAAGAGTCGACCGACTAGCAGAAGCTGCTTGCAACCTGGTTCCTTTGATTTCATCCCTCCTTTGAGCTCTATGGGACTAGGGAGAGCAGCTGCAATCAGGAACAAACAGACTTTTTTCCCTGCAGGGATGTAGCCCTTCTCCCTATACATCTGTACAATTATCAAGCTACCAACACAGCACTAGTGCTAAGGTAGCAATGAGACAGGTCACCTGTATACAGGCAGGCCAGGACTTCAAACAGCAGTGAGGAATCTGAATAATCATGACAAAGATGCTCTTATGAGTTGAATGCACTTGGCCCAAAATTCAAAATCACATTTAAGAAACACAACAGCTGTGAACCTCTCTCACTAGAGAAATTGCCAAGCCCCTTCTTTGTTTTAAAAAAAGCAGAGTCTGAAGACCTCTCCATTCTGCAAGGTGCTTTTTTGGTTGAGATTAAATCTGCCTGGCTCTTACAAAATGCTCTTAGGCTGCAGTACCTTATCGGTTTATTGCATGTTTTGGCATTGTATTTATGGTTTTATTACAACGCTGTTTGTTTTAATTTTGTTAGTCACTTTGTCAAAAGTTTATTTCAAATAAGGTGGGATATAAATATATAAACTTTAAAAAGGTAAAATGCAAGGACACTAGGAATAATGTTATTGAGAAGAGCAGCTACACGTTTTAAATAAAAATTTAAAAACCTGCAAACAGATATTAATGGAGTTAGAGACTTACTCCTAGGTAAGGACTGCAATCTTAGGCTCACATACGCGAGGAACCCAGAACAGGACTATAATTGTGGAACTCAACAGAGGACAAGGTTCATAAGAGAGATGACATTCGAATAAGTATGCCAGGCCCTAGCAACTGAGGGCTTTGATGATAAACACCAGCACTTTTACTTGCAAACAGCAGGTAGCACAGTGAAGAAAGTTCTGGTACGATGTGTTTTCTACAACCAATAATCACCTTCTGCAGTAAAAGAATAAAACTTCTCCATATTTAAAACAACAACAACACCACAATTAAGACTTCCAACAGAACACTTAGGTAAATCCACAAATTATGAGCTGCGTTCTGGTATCACACAGAAGCAGAAGGTTAATAACTCACCTTACAGGCTGAGGGTCTATTGGACACTCCAGAAGAACAATTGCTCCAAATAAGGGGATAATAAGAGACACAGCCAAAGTCATGAAAGTCACACGGAATACCTTGTTGCTGTAAGTACTGCAACAAAAGCAAAACACAAATATTAGGAGCCTCATAAGTACTGTAACTGCAGATCTGCCTGGGCTTTGCAAAACAAGAACACAAAACTATGTACTGGTATTTCTACGGTTACTAAATGTATAACTAAAATAAAACTGCAATAGCAGTCGGGTCAAGACCACAGCATCTTATGAACGTGTAAGAATTCCATGCATGCAGCTAACATGCACAAGGAATGCATCTATGTGTATATTGTACCTGTACTTTTGTTTTTCCAGATGAACTCAGAGTATGAATTCAGCTAACAATCATTTGTTACCACAACTGGCTTCTCCCCCAAGTTCTATGGGATATTGCGAAGAACCCACAGAAAATGACAGCTTTTTCTCTGCTCTTTTACGAGGGTTTTGCAGAAAGTGCAGTTTCTTGTTGCTGCTATGCTTCACTCTCTGAACTGCAGGCAGTTGGGCCAGGGAAAGAGAAGAGAAAGGGGGGATATTTTCTCTGCCTTCACATTACCTTCCCAATACAATTCATGGAGAACACAGGGGAGAGGATCTTCAAGCACTTGCCACTGGTGGGACAGGGCGCTTGCCAGTAGAGGAAAGGGGGACTTGCCACTGGTGAACAGGGGAGTAAACGCTGCACATTATACGTTGTCCCTAGATTTCAGAAAGGACATGTTTGAGATACTACCCACAGATGCTTCAATCTCATGGTTTCAAGCCAACCCCCTTTATAGCAGTTGGAAAAAAGGATTAAGGGCAAAGAAGTGGGAGAGAAACAGAACTACAGTTCTGTTGATGGTCAGCTAAAATGTTTCTTTTCCAGGATAAAGGTTGCATTTCTGACTCTCTTCTGTTCTGACCCTAGTTTAATTACCAGCAATTACTGACAAAAGTGACAAAAAAGTCCTACAGCTCAAAGACCTCTCAAAGACATCCTATTACATCTCAGTAGGTCTAGTTTGAGGACCGCCACCAAAATGAATTGGGGAGGCCAATTCAGCCACACAAGTGAGCAAACACAGCAGATACCAAGTATCTACCACCTTAACCAATTTAGAAGAGGCTATACCCACAACATTTAAGTCTCTTTCATGTTAGAACAGCTCCAAGGTTAGCTAGCAGTGTTGTGGTATTAGTGTCTTCACAGAAAACTAGAGCTGGAAGTGACCACAAAAAAGGTAATCTAGTCCAACCCCCTTCTCAATGGTTATCTTAAGAACACATTGCCATATATCTTCCTTAGCTGTACTTACTTGGCTTTGAAAAACATGAGGTGGCTTTGGGCAAACCACTGCCTCAGTGCAGCCTATGTCAGGTTTGTGGAGGGGCTAAAGATGTCACTTTGAGCTTTCTAGAAGAACAGCAGGGCCTGTGTAACTGGCATGCTCACGGGATCAAAATACAGAGAATCCATTAGATTCTACGTCAAGGGGTTTTTCCACAGGTTTTTTTTCCATCAACCTTTGCAAACATAGTTTTGCATTGTGGAGAGGATAATATTGCTAGAATAGGTTGCGCATACAAGGCAATTCTCTTAACCAGACAGGCAGGGCAAATAGCATTAAGGCTGCAATCCTATGCACACCTACTTGGAGAGCAAATTCCACTGACCTTACTTGTTCTTACTTCCATGTAAACATACACAGAATTGAGCAAAAGAAACAAGTTAACCATTTGCAGTTGAATTACCGTAGTTCCCACAGAACCAGAATACAGTAATTGAGAAAAACACTATCTGGCACAATAGTGCCGAGCGGATCAGAAGCAATCTTTCATATCAACTCCTATAGGTTGGATATTATCTCTTAACAGAAACAAACACAAACACAAACGTTAAATAGAAAGGAAAAATTCAATTAACTGGTGAAGTTCTTATAGCGTCTCATAATCTACCCACAGAACAACATGACTAGAATAGCTTGAGGGAGGATTGCCGCTAAGTGTGCACACATAGGTCTAGTCGAAGTGTGCACACATGCATGTTATGTTACTGGAGAGTAATCAAAAGATACACATCTATGGTTAACAGGAACGTAAGTAGAAACTGGAAGGGTAGCTTTTGTTGATTAATCTACCAACTGACCGAAACAAAATCTCATTTCTCAAACTGTGGAGCTTTGATGACACATTCAGCCTTCTTCTGCCCATTAGAGAACACTCCTTTGGGGCAGTTAAATTTGGTTTTCTCCATACCAAAACAGTCTTAGAAGTTATATTGGTCCCTCAGAATACAGTAATTGAGAAAAACACTATCTGGCACAACATGTACCAAGTATTGTACCAATTACTGAAACAATATTTTTTCAATATTTTAAGTATCAATACATGTACCAAGTATCGAAACAATATTTTTCCCTCAAGCTTCTGAAGTGAGATGTCTGCATGCCTCAAAACCTTCCTTCCAGCACCTTAAGCACTAGTTGGCCAGACACTGTCACACTGTTTCTTGAAGAAACAGTCCCCACCAAGTATAAAGTGAAAACAAGATGCATGAGGCAAGGTAAGGCAGGTTGCCTTGAGCAGTGGGTGGATGGGAGCAGGCAGTATCCTGCCCCCATCAGGTACTTCCAGAGCCACCTCACCTTGCCCCCACTTACCTCCTCCATGGTTTTTGCTCTATCACCTTATTTTCAAATACTGTACAGCAGCTGAGTGGACCAGAAGGAGGAAGTTCAGAGAAGCACCACCCCATTTCCAAAGAGAGATGGGGGAATCCAGTCATCCCACCACTGCATCTTCTCCTGGATCACAGATCCAGCCATGCCACCACCTCCTCCATGTTCAAGATTTTTTAAGGAGAGGGGATTTGTGGGGAGGGATTGGCACTGGCATACAAGCTGGCAGGGGACTTGGCAGGGTTGGTGATGAGCAGCACATCCACCATGTTTTGGGCAGAGGGTCAGCTGGGGCTGCCCCCCCCCCCAGGTCAGGCATAAGGACAGACAACACAGCAGATCAGCAGTTTGACAAGCAGTATTCTTACACAAGATATATGTCAGAAAGATGCAACTCCCTTCCCTTCCCTTTTAAATAGATTACCTGCACATACACAACCACCACCATGTATCATCATGCATCACTGTATGTTTTACTTGAGGATGGAATGTGTACATACGTATTAGCCATACACAATGCACGCCCAGGGCAGCAGAAGAGCAGTTACTCAGGCATACACCCACTCCTTTCCCAGCTCTGCCAGCAAGTTATTCCAGGTTATTACTGCCTATGAAGAAGCCCTCACTCATCTTCTCCGTGCTAACAGAACTGATAAACTTGTTTCTCTTTCCACATCCGTTAGATCCAGGAAGCAGTAAGGTATAAAGAAGGATTAATAAAAAGGAAAGCAACGCTAAAAGGTAGATTAAAAAAACTTGCACTGATAGCGGTTGAAGAACCAAAAACACAAATACTGTATATATGCAGTTCTTCTCCTGGTACCACAAGGATTTGAGATTGCATATGTTTATGGCGCCAAGCTTTAATCAATATTACAAATCATCTAAGCTTTAATCATGGCTTAAAGTGTGTCCTCCGATTACTCAAACCCTGCTAATAGAGTTGCACAGCAATGTTGGCTCTCACCTCAAAACTAATACTAAATATGGTATTTCCTTCTAACAGCACTTATTAAAATTTTATCTTAAGTATGATGCAATTTATCTGCCTTCACATTCTCAAAAAGCCACATTCACCGAGGTTCTACAATATGTAACAGTATTTAAATGTAATCAAATTAATTTCGTCATAGATTTTGTAAATTTAAACACAAAGGTAACTATTGACTAAAAACCCCACAAAAACTCACCTACCCATCCGTAAAGAGCAACGTTTTACGTCAATTAGGGCCTATAAAAATCCTAAGGCTGGCCATATCCAAAAGCGCCGGGATCTTCCCTGACAGTTTCACATCGCTAAGAATCTTCTAAAGCCAGAAACCAACATGCAATGTGGTTGTCAACATACACTTTATTCCATAACTATTAAAACTTTCTATTTAAAAAAAGAAGCCCAGAAAAAATTAAACCAGCTAATATTCTGGGCAATTGTTTCAGACTGCATTCTGTATGCCAAGAACTTATGTAGAACTGCAACGTGAGCAGTCGTGAGAAGACCCTGCTTTTGCATAAATTCTCAACTCTTGCCAGTCTTTTTTCAGTTTCTCTCTTATATTACTTTAAACCAAAATTTAACCAGTGTTAAGAACTTAAAAACCAGGTTGTTTGCCCTACATATTAATGCACTCATGTATTACAAACAGAAAGATGTGACAGCAAAGAAACCACATGCTCACGTACACAGTTCAAAACCTCAGAGATTGATTCAGATTTTATTTAACATAGGAACAGTTGAAGCTTCCAAAGTGAGAAGAGACAGGAGCCGAGTTTTGCGGCTCTGTGATCAGCAATTGGGATACTTTCTACTTTCTGATTTTCATAACACACGAAAATCAATTTAGTGCATTGAGACTCAATACCCTCCTGTCAAGGAAGGGACTTGGAGAAGGCAGGCTGACCGAGGGAGTAACATCTAGTGGTTAGCACTCACACACCCCTTTCTGTTCTCCTTTCCCTTTTTACAGGGCCAGCAGCTGGATGGAGGAAAACTGGTACTTTCTATCCATTAGGCTGCAGAGATCAGGCAGAGGAGGGCCAGCTGGGAACAATCCCCCTCCTAGGCAAGCACTGATTCCCAGGGGTTCTTATTAAATCAAAACCACAGTAGCACCTAAGACAGGGGTGGCCAACCTTCCACCATTAGGGCCTCTGCATCCTTAAGAGTTGTGTAGAAGACAGAATCTTGGCAGCTGCAATTGCTGATGGTGCTTTACATACTGGCTCAGGCTTTCACAGTCAGTGTCCATCAGCTCCAGCTGCTTCTGAGTTATGAACAAGAGAGAGTGGAGGAGTTAGTGGTTTGCTTCTAAAGAAGCCCGTCATAGCTAATGGGCAAAACGTCAAGACAATTCTATTGTAGTTGATATGGTTTTAAACTCGGAAACAGCTGGAGCTGATGGTGCAGCTAAAGCAGCTGCACCTGCTGAAATGTACTCACCTATACAACCATTTAAAGGTCCAGGCGCATTCATGTTGAAAGGTTGGCCACCCCTGGCCTAAGAGTAATCAAATGTGATAACCCACGTCCTGGACTATGCGGACAAAGAGTCAATAAATAACTAGTTTATTAAAAAATCCAAAAGATAAAGGCATTAAACAAAATAGGAAAAGGGGATAGAAAAAGGTACAAGCAGGCTAATGAAAAATGCCTGAATTCGACTGGATGGACGCAAAGGAAAGTTTAAACAAAATTAAGAGCAATAATTAGAAGTATCCAGTAGGTGGAGGTGGGATGCGACCCAACAGCAAAGCACACAAAACGTAGACTAGCCAGGTTAGCTTGGAGTAGAAATAATGCAAAATAAATCCTGAATGCATCTAGCTACAAATACAAACCCTATTGCTACCGACTTTCATTGGCCCAGGAATTCAGATCCCTACACGTATTGGAGAGCAAATGGGTGTACCGTGAACCAATACTAGAGGATATTGCAGGAAACACATGCAAGCATCCCTCTGCTTGAACTTAAACAGCCTAGGTTTGATGTCAAAGTTAACTGATTGGAGGAGTGAAACCCACCTAGCCTCTCCATCCCACAACTTTACCTAGACAGACAGGTTGTGGCTGCCCAATTAGTAGGCACCTGCCAATCAGTCGGAGGGGTAACTATTCCAGACAGTGAGAAGGACCCTAAATCCACAAAAGCACATGGCTGTCTGATAATGGCATTTCAAACAAAGGACAAAGGCTGGGGCAGGCCGCTGATTTGCTTTTCAGAGTTTTGGGAGAATTAGAAGTGTCCAAAAATAAGAACAATGAGACAAAAAATTAAGGCGGAAAACAGGCATTCATCACACCTCCATTTTCTACTACTGCTGCTACCGCCAAAAGGGAGGGGCTAAATAAGTCTCAAACTCAAGTTTCCATCAATCTTAGGATAATGATTAGAATTGCTATGGTTTCGTAATGGATTTTATAACCCTGTTGTGCAATGGTGATTTTGTGATCTGTCTTGAGAAGGTGCGAGCATAAAACATAGATGCCAAAGACAGTGCACATCAATCTTTCCATGCATCTCACCAAATCTTAGTACACAAATTTTCTCTGTCCAACGTTCCAGTGGCTAGGTCAGATATTTACTATAGCATGCATAGGATTTGAACAATATGATCATCAAATCTGTTGCAACAAAATTTTTGTTGCAAATCTTCGTTGCACAAAGATTTGCAACAAAGATTTCTCAACTCTCCCCTACTAACCTCTTACCTAGTAAACCCTCCCCCTCTCTCTTTAGTGCTTCCTTTGAAGCTGAGCTCAGCAGTGGAAGTGGAACAGATTATCAGTGCCAGAAAATATTCAAGCAAAGGCTTGACAGGCACTTTTTGGAGATGTGCTAGAGAGGATTTTTTTGCTTCAAGCAGGGATTGGACTACATGGCATTGAAGGCACCTTCCAGCTCTGCAATTCTATGATATATACAGTACTAAGATCTAGGTTTTCATCAAATAATAATGAGATATTAATGAAGGAGATACTTTATTCAGTGGATTTCTACAGTTGATTTCTACAGTAACAGTGAATCAGGGCTGCTTTTACTCTCTTCCAATACGCAGTCGTGGAGTAGCAAATTCCCCCACAACTCCTTAAGATGTCATGATTCGAGCATGAATCATGCTTGAATCATGAGCACCGTAATCATAACTACCTCCTATGCATCTGGGATTGAGAGATATCACTCTTGTTTACTGTCGTTTTATTGCCCTTACTGTAGAGTCCGCTATTTGCTTACGATGAAGGTAGTGCATACTGTATTACACTTTACAGAGTGCCTAACAAAAAGGCAGGTCCCCAAAGAGCTCACAGACAGCGAGGCAGGCTAAAAGAGAGACAGGAAGAGCAAGAGACAGACACGGGTAGCACCAGTATGAAAGTGCGCACTGTACTTCAGCTCAGGTTCTGAACAGAGTCTTGAGGCAGCATAAAAGGGGAACGGATTTCCCGTGGCATTAGCTTCACGGACTAGAGTGCCCGTTCATCAGATGTGTGAAATACTGTACTACCTTCAGGGTAGGTACATAGAGGGAGGGAAATAACGTAAACACCGAGGCCCAAAAGCAGCGCAACGCAAGCGGCTCAAGGGAGCGGGTCTTGCACGCATTTTGCCTTGGGGATGCTAAGGGAGCAGGAGGCAGACGTCACGTAACTATTACTGAATAACAGTGATGAAGAGGAAGGCCTTTCACGCAGGCTCGAGGCCAGGAGCGGCTCAGTGGAGGACGCCAGCAGCAGCAGCAGCAGCAGCAGCAGCAGCAGCAGCACCCTTCCCTCCTCCTCCAGCTCAGCTTCGGGAGCCCACGCGTTGGGGAGATCCTTCCCTTCGCAGGAGAGCCAAGGCAACGCCTTCTCCCGCCGCTTCAGCATCTTGAGCAGGCAGGTAGGCACGGCCGGCGCTCTCTTCTTCCCACAGGGGCCGGCCGGCAGGGAAGGGGCGGGCAGCCACCTGAGGACAAAAATCGACGCGCGCGCCCCCCCGCCACGCACCTGCCACCTTTGGTTTCCTGGGCCGTGTTGTCCTCGGTGATCACTTGCGGTCGGATAGGGCGGCGCTGCCGCAAACCCTCTGCCTCATTCATGTTCCCCGGATCGCTGCTCGGCGTGACAGACAAGAATCGTGCGCGGCAGCCGCACAAGCACACTCGGAACCACCGTAGAGCCCCGCCCCCCACAGCCTGGCCCCACCTCCCCCGCCACAGAACCCCGCCCCTTTTCCGTTGCTCGTCCAACGGCTGCCACCCGAAAGCCCCGCCTCCTCCGCAATGGTTGACCAATGGCCGCACTCGAGCTCCGCCCCTGCCTCGTCCAGGTTGGCTAAAAGGCCATCCAACTGACAAAGAACCCCACCCCGTCCTCCAGGATAGTCCAATTGATGCCATAGAGTCCCACCCCCACTTTCGCGAGGGCCCAACCATCATCCAGAATATCTTGCTCCACCCCTCACGACGGCCGCACAGAAGCCTCCTCGGCCCCATGACCTCGTAGGTTTTCGAAGGGGATGGACTCGTAAAGGCATCTCAATATGGCCCATTGACAAGACTTTCTCCACCCCTCGCTTTTCTTTTAGCGTCCGTGTCTCTTTGCATTTTCCCAAGACAAGAATACCCGCTTCTTGCAAATCCACCCCCTCCTTTTAGTACGTTCACGCTCTTCTACAAAGTAGCTCATTTGTAAACTGTGCCCCGCCCTTAACGTCCACCCTTTCGCATCCCTCTGTCCAATCAGCGTTGGAATTGTTATATTGGGGGTGGGGCCAAGACAGCCCGAGGCACACCAACCACGTTTTCCGTGCGGCGCGCACGTCGCCCGCACTCGACGCACGCTAGGGGGCTGGATGGGACATAACTGTGTCCCACCAGATCGCAGCCTTACTGTGAGGGTTGCAGGAAGCAGCGGAGGAGGGGGGGGGGGGAGAAGAGGCGCAGAGGTGTCGGCTGACATGGTGCGGTGGGGCGGTGGGCCCCAGGGCGTTAGGGCGGAGAGGCTCTGGGAGGGGCGGAGAGGCTCGGGAGTGGGGCGCGGGAATCCTTAAATTTGAAAAAAAAATTGAGGTTTTTCCACGAATTTAAAGTGTAAAACAGTGATTTTTCAACGCGTGTGTGTGCTTTGAGGCCACTTATCTGAGCTCCAGGACGTTCCAGCAGGCTGGCAGCAGCATCGACGATCTTCTTATTATCGCATTCGCAAACCTTCCGGACTCGGAGTTTGCGCATGCCCATTCCGTCCTTGCAAACTCCGTGGGTTTGCGCATGCGTAAACTCCGAAAACTCCTGCGCCAGGGCACACAGCCTCTCCCTGCTCCGGGCGCAGGAGTTTCCAGAGTTTACGCATGCGCAAACCCACGGAGTTTGCAAGGACGGAATGGGCATGCACAAACTCCGAGTCCGGAAGGTTTGCGAATGCGATAATAAGAAGATCGTCGCTGCTGCTGCCAGCCTGCTGGAACGTCCTGGAGCTCAGATAAGTGGCCTCAAAGCACACACACGCGTTGAAAAATCACTGTTTTACACTTTAAATTGGCGGAAAAACCGCAAAAAAACTTTAAAAAACCCAAAAACTCATTATGCAAATTACTTACTTAATTTGCATAATGGGGCGGCGGGCTTTTCCGCCCCAGTTGCTGGGGAGCCTGGCTACCCCACTGGAGGCCAGGACTAATGAGGGGACCTGCACAGAAGAAAAACACATCTATACTCAAGTGTGTAAAGCCACAATATTAAATGGCAGTAACTACAAAATAAAACCAGCAAGGGGGGGGGGGGGAAATCAGCAAATGACAACAAACACAGCTAGACGCATTGGAGAAAAGGATGGAGCTTGCTGGCTGCCCCAGGCACATCATGTTTCAACGCTGTATTTCTAGATTATCAAAAAGTTAAAACCCTTCCATGTGACAAAGGTTTGAAAAAACAGCGCGCTCCAAGCGGGGAGAAAAATGGCTGCTTTACCAAAACATTCTGCCCTTCTTTCCCTTTGATTGACTTTGACTTCCTTCCCTTTGATTGGCTCCAGCTGTTGTGTCGTGCCCCCAGGGGGCTGGAACACGGAGGGAACGCAAAAAACATTCCCAGAGCTGGGCATTACCCAGCTGAAGCCCGAGCTACATTGTACGCGTGCGGCCAACGTGCAGCCAGCGTACAGCATGGCACGGGCACGCACGTCAAATGGAGCCTAGCGTCGGCAGCCGGCACTCACCCGTCGGCAGTCTAAGTCTCCGCAAAGTCGACTTCGGCTCGACTTTTGCCCGTTTATGGAACATCGGGCCAATCGGGGGGGGGCAGTCCTTTGAACTGTGGGGGCGGGACACGTTTTACACGGTAGCCAATCACAGGGCAGATGACAGAAAATCTCTAAATAATAAGGAACTAAATAATAAAATACTTATTAAATAATTAGAGACTTATTAATAAAGTGAACTGAAGTGAAATGGAGGAGGAGGGGCGGCAGGGGAAGGTGCCATGAGTATTTGTTGGGCAGTGATTTTCAACACGTTCTCCCGCATACTGTGGATTGGTTACGGCTCGCTCCGGCTGCATCAGACGCAGACGGAGTGCAAACGTGGATTGTGTAGCTCGGGCTTCAGGCGTCGACGCATGCATGGTTTCCGGTGGCTCCCAGCGGCCAGAATGAAGGTATGTCACACAGAACAAACACACGCACTGCCCGGACGCACCTCTGCGCCGCACGGAGAACTCACCTGGTGTGCCTCGGGCTTCTCTTACGCAGACAAAGCAAGCGTTCTCTTGGCCCCACCCCCAATATAACAATTCCAACGCTGATTGGACAGAAGGATGCAAAAGGGTGGATGTTAAGGGCGGGGCACAATGCAAAAGTCTGGTTAAGAAGCCAGTGGCTGCAGTTTCATGCAAGTGGAAATAAGTTCGGAAACCGTTACCAGAAATCCGCCCTGAATCCCGGCCTAAAGCCAGACTGGAATGGATCCAGATAATCAGCTTCCTCCAAGACCTTCTGGAGTTGCGACACCAATACCCACTCAATCACCTTGCCCAGAAAAGGGGTATTTGAGACTGGCCGAAAGTTGTCCCAAAAAGTGGGATCCAAGGAAGGTTTCTTCAGAAGAGGGCACACCACCGCCGGACGTGGGACGGATGCTGGCACAACTCCGCCAAAGCAGGGGGCATTCAAACACCCCCACAATGTCCCCTGTGCTGGCGGAGTTGCGCCAGCGTCTGCCCTGCATCCAAACTGCACATGCATGGCATTCAAGGAGGGGACACGCCAGTGTTCGTCCTGCGTCCGTCGGCGTACGGCAAGTTACACTGGCATAAGTGCTTACACCGGTGGATCTACTGTTACACCGGCGCAATAGTTAAACAGGAGTGGGCTGTGAATGGAATTGAAATCTTCCAGTGGCACAGAAACACCTTTACTCACCTGTAGAAGGTGAATAAGCGAAAACGTATCCACAGTCCTACTGATAGTCAAAAAAAACTTGCGACGTACACATTGTGATCTCCTCCTGGTGCGTTTTCATTTCACGCACTAAGAAAAACGGATTTATCCCCCCTCCAATTTAGAAGAGATTTTTAGTGTTAACATTTCAAAGATGGACCTTTTCAAGAAGGAAAGTTTTTTGACTGCTTAGCCTTGTCATCACATAAAATAGAGGCCAGACCAGATGCAACAACAGGGTAGTTTAGCCTTTTTTCCGACCGTGGCCCACTTCCGACCTTGTTTCTTTCCTGTGGCCCCCCTGTCCTACCCTGAAAGGAATGGCGAACACACGGCTCAAAATATCTGTGATACTTGTACGAAGAAACTACTGCAGCCACGAGGACAGCTTGGTGCGTGCAGCGGTGGAATGCAGAAGTGGGAGGGAGAAGGAAGGGGAAGCGATGTTGCCGCTGCAGAGTGCGCTTGGCGATCTACCCACTGGGAAGCAGGGTCACTTCTGTTTTCGTTTTTCTTCACTTCTGTTTCCTTCACTTCTCTTTGTGGCCTCCTAATCTTGTGCTGTGGTTTTTACCTGTGGCCCCCTTGGAATATCATGGGGGCCCCTGGGGGCCATATGGCCCCAGGTTGAGAACCCTATACACTGCCTATTCACTTGTTTCTAAGCAAGGTGATCAAGGCTTTTGTTTTCTTTGACTGCCTCTTCCCTTCCCGCACTGCCTGAAGCTGGGGGAGAAATTCTTGTCTTCACCCCCCACCCAGCCCCAGGCATCCTCACAGGCTCCTGTCAGCAGTCGGGTCTCTTCGCAGTCCAAAGCAGTCTCCACACTGCAGTTTCAGGGTTGTATGCAAAGGGATGTTCTCCTGATGTCAGTGAGGGCTATATTTTATTTCAAATGAGCTGAATTTACCTCAGTGAAACAGGATCACAACCAGACAAGCCCAAAAGCACACCCACAAGGGAAGGAAACAAGGGACAGGTGGTAGGGGTGCACCTATCTGGCTGACCCAGGTGTGGGTGAGAAGATCCCTTGAGGATGGGGTTGAGGGGAGAGAGAAGGAGAAGAGAGATGGATGCTGCTGGATCTGTCTCATTGGTCATGATTGAGGCCTGCTCTTTCTTTTATGCTAAACAGGGATAGCGGTTATATACACCAAGCTGTTCAAACCTCAACCTAAAGGGGCTGAACCAATTTGTAGTAAGACGCAAGTTTCAGATGGAAACTACCAAAACCATCTTGACTGCACTGGAGACTGGGACTATCTAGCTCCGATAGGCTTTGATTTTATTAAGATTATATAAACTTTTACAATGTCAACATATTTCTATCGAAAAAGAAAATACAAGAGCAAGGCCATAAATCCTTCTTCCATACATTTCATCAATTACCACCTAAACAAAATATCTACATCTAATCCTTATCTATATCTAATCCTTGGGGATTAATTTAAACTACCAGGGTCGAGGAATGATGTAATAGTGAGGGCATGCTATTGTCCTCCAGATCAAAAACCTGAAGGGGACCTTGAGATGAGGAAACAAATCAGAGAGATGTCAGTGAGAGACAGGGCTGTAATCATGGGGGACTTCAGTCAATATGAGGATAATTGAAAGTGAAACCGGATTCTGGATACGCTAAATCAGTGGTTCTCAAAATTCTTCACACCGGGACCCACTTTTTAAAATGACACTCTTATCGGGACCCACCGAGATTTTAGCAGCTATTTTGCAAACTGTAGCTCAGCTCTTTGAAGGGCAATTAATAGCTCAGCTCTTTGAAGGGCAATTAATAGCTATCTGATTTTTGAATAGGCTCAGGGCTTGTGGCAATTACTTATCTAATCTTTCCATCACCTGGGACCCACCAGAAATCAGATTGCGACCTTCCAAGTGGGTCCTGACCCACAGTTTGAGAAACACTGCGCTAAATGACTGTTCCTTATAGCAGCTAGTCATGGAGCCGACCAGAGGACAGGCGACTCTGGATTTGATATTGGATGGTACTCAGGACCTGGTCAGGGATGTAAATGTTACCGAGCCATTGGGGAACAGTGACCATGCTGCGATCTGTTTCGCCATGCATGGCAGGGGGAGAGTGCCAAGCAAATCTGACACGAAAACCCTTGACTTCCGAAGGGCGGATTTCCCTAATATGAGGAGACTAGTTAGAAAGAAGCTGAAATGGAAGGTAAAAAGAGTCCAATCTCTCCAGAGTGCATGGAGGCTTATTTCTTCAATTCTTAAGGCAGTCCTACGCCACTTGCCTAAACAAAGCAAAGCGGAGGGAGGTGGGCTTGGCTTACTGTACGCCTGTGTCTTGAGCTCATTGGCAATCCTATCATCCATGCTCAAACCAAAACAAAATCGGAGAGCCTTCGCCCTGGGTCGCCAAAGTGGGAGTGAGTCTAAGAAATGTGGTTTATCTCGTCGTACACCCTTTCAATCCAGGGGTAGAATAATTAAGTCCATCAGATCTACTCCGTCGATATGGGGTGATCAACAGAGTTATCCTCCCCAACTGGAAGTCTGGCTCTTCTTATTTTCTTATGTTCTCCCCGTGTGGATTCGATGATGCACAGTCAGGTTTGACTTATGACTGAAGCTCTTTCCACATTCCAAGCATTTATAGGGTTTCTCTTCTGGTTATTTCATGACGGCACTGTTCTGAGCTAGTAATGAAGGTCTTTCCGCACTCTAAGCATTTATACGGTGTCTCCCCTATATGGGTTCTTTGATGCACAGTCAGGTCTGAAGGCCACCAGAAGCTCTTTCCACACTCCAAGCATTTATAGGGTGTTTCCCCTGTGTGGGTTCTTTGATGCACAGTCAGGTTTGAGTTCTGACTGAAGGTCTTTCCACACAATGCATTTATAGGGTTTTTCTCCTGTGTGGGTTCTTTGATGCACAGTCAGGTCTGAACGCTTCCTGCAGTACTTTCCACACTCCAAGCATTTATAGGGGTTTTTCCGTGTGGGTTCTTTGATGCACAGTCAGGTTTGACTTATGACTGAAGCTCTTTCCACACTCAAAGCATTTATAGGGTTTCTCTCCTCTGTGGGTTCTTTGATGCACAGTCAGGTTTGACTTCTGTCTGAAGCTCTTTCCACACTCCAAGCATTTATAGGGTTTCTCCTCTGTGTGGGTACTTTGATGCACAGTCAGGGTTGACTTCTTTCCGAACCTCTTTCCACACTCCAAGCATTTATAGGGTTTCTCCTCTGTGTGGGTACTTTGATGCACAGTCAGGGTTGCCTTATGTCTGAACCTCTTTCCACACTCCAAGCATTTATAGGGTTTCTCTCCTGTGTGGGTTCTTTCATGACAGAGCAGTTCTGAGCTAGTAATGAAGCTCTTTCCACACTCTAAGCATTTATAAGGTTTCTCTCCCGTGTGGGTTCTTTCATGACGGCACAGTTCTGAGCTAGTAATGAAGCTCTTTCCACACTCTAAGCATTTATAAGGTTTCTCTCCCGTGTGGGTTCTTTCATGACGGCACAGTTCTGAGCTAGTAATGAAGCTCTTTCCACACTCTAAGCATTTATAAGGTTTCTCTCCCGTGTGGGTTCTTTCATGACAGCACAGTTCTGAGCTAGTAATGAAGCTCTTTCCACACTCCAAGCATTTATAGGGTTTTTCCCCTGTGTGAGTTCTTTGATGCACAGTCAGGGTTGAGTTCTTACTGAAGGTCTTTCCACACTCCAAGCATTTATAGGGTTTCTCCCCTGTGTGGGTTCTTTGATGCACAGTCAGGTTTGACTTCTGTCTGAAGCTCTTTCCACACTCTAAGCATTTATAAGGTTTCTCTCCTGTGTGGGTTCTTTCATGACAGCACAGTTCTGAGCTAGTAATGAAGCTCTTTCCACACTCCAAGCATTGATAGGGTTTTTCCCCTGTGTGAGTTCTTTGATGCACAGTCAGGGTTGAGTTCTTACTGAAGTTCTTTCCACACTCCAAGCATTTATAGGGTTTCTCCCCTGTGTGGGTTCTTTGATGTCTTCTAAGTTTCGATTTACTCCTGAAGGTTTTTGGACTTTGAGGGCATTGTTCCTTCTTCTTTCCCTTTTCTTTTTCTTGGTTGACGGGGATGGCATGGAAATCCCCACCCTGACAAGCATCAGTTTTATTTCTCACCTTCTCTGTCTGGTTTTGCTCCTGCTTCCCCAATGTGTCTTCGTCTATCAAAGTCACTTCCTCGACATCAAGCCTGGTGACATCCCACGATGTTTCTGGTGACAGCCCACGTGACTCTTCTTCATCCGCACTGTATTGTCTGTTGCTTCCTGGAAAAATGAGAGATTCTGGACTAGTAGTGTTAAATGAGAAATGGCACCTCTAAAGTTCATGTGCTCAGGGGTATCCTGCTCCTCTGATGCCAAGTCAGGTTTGACTTATGACTGAAGCACTTTCCACACACAACACATTTACAGGGTTTCTCCTCTGTGTGGGTTATTTTATGTCTTCTAACTGCGTAATCCTAACCAACTTTCCAGTACCTGTGCTGCTGTGCCAACAAGGCGCACAATGCATTTTGCAGTGCAGGGGCAGTCATAGAAGCCTCTTCAAGGTGAGGGAATATTTGTACCCTTAACCTCAGGACTGCGTTGAGGCTGCACCGGTGCTGGAAAGTTGGTAGGGATTGCGCTGTTAGTTTCCTAAGATTCTAAGTTTCCTAAGTTTGCATTTCTAACAGTGCAATCCTATGCATGTCTACGCATAAGCAAGTCTCACTGTGTTCAATGGAGCTTACTCTTAGGAAAGTGAGAGTTCACGAGCAGCGAGTGGCCTCCTGGGACCAAGTGCCTCATTGGGACAAAGTGCCAAGGTAAGAGAAGACTCAGCAAGTTTGTTACCAGGGATTTCCCCCCCCCCCCCATGTTTCATTCTTCATTGTGCTGTATTATGGACTCTGATACCACTATGTCAGATGACAACACTAAGGAATGTTAAGATGCAAAATGAACTGTTTCCTGGCACCTCTTGCTCCAGATGAACAGGACATTGACAGGCCATGCTTTTCTCAAAGACATTGGTTCAAGACAAGAACTCTGTGGAAGCTCAGATTTTACATGAACTCTCTCTCACCTCTCAGACACATCCTGGAAGAAGATAATCACGCCTGGCGTCTCTAGCTGAATGTAAATGTATAATCCTTTATTCATATTTTACAGTTTCTGTAAGGTTGCAACAAAGCTTACCTGCATTCTTGCATTTCTCTTCCCCCCCATTGGAATGTCATCTCCATATTTTGCCTGCATACTGTAAACATCTGCATTTTCTTATTACAATGAAATATCCTAATTGTGCCTGCTTGTGCTACAAATGTAAGCTTACATTCTCCTAGAATTTGCAGTTTAGCTTCTCCTGGTATAGCCCGGGGGCAACGTCCCCTGTCATTTCACATTCGATTTATTTTAATGGTGGGTCAGGAACAGACAGATTGTTTACCTATTCAAAAGCCATTTACACAAATCAGGGTACTCCAAATTCTATTCTTTTTCCCATCTTCTGCTGTTTTCCAGAGTTGCACAAGCAACTCAAAAACTCCTTAAAACAGGAGGGTTTTGAACAGTATTTTGTCACTTTTCTGACAAGAGTTTCCACACTGACCTCGAGCAAGATGGCTTCAATACAGGTAGCTATGATTTACTACGAAAGCTTTCATGGCCAGCAGTCAGTCTGCAATGTTTCAAAATTACAGGAACAGATGCCATGTAAGAAAGTTCACTTGAAGTCTTTTGGCTACACACTACGACTAACAATAAAAGCCTTCTTCTGTGAAACCCGGATGTTTGCATTTCTGTTAACTCTCCCACAAATGATCTTCATTCACAAATGATCTTCATTCACAATTTCCATGCTTCTGCTTACAACTCCCCGTTCGTAAATTAAGTCAACAGTTCCGCTAGAAACTTACAAGTCACACATTCAGGGATGGACTATTGTATGTGGGTTCGTCGGTAGCCAATCACAGGGCTGTCCAAGGGAATGCAAGCAGCGGATCCAAGGGATTCTCATGTTAATGAAAAACAGTTGAGGTCACTTTAAGTTCGGAGGAGGATTAATGAATGCGTGACTTATACGTTTCTAGCGGAACTGTTAATTAACTTACGAACACGGAGTTGTAAGCAGAAGTATGGAAATTGTGAATGAAGATATATATTATACGACGGAGTTTCCCGGCAGAATGTTTGTTTTGGACTCTAAGACAAAAGAAAATATTTCTTCACCGAGCACGTAATTAATCTGTGGAACTCCTTGCCACAGGATGGGGTGATGGCACCTGGCCTAGATGCCTTTAAAAGGGGTTTGGATAGATTCATGGAGGAAAAGTCCATCATAGGTTATAAGCCATGATGGGGATAATAAGCAACCTCCTGGTCTTAGCAATAGGCTCTCTCTTAATGCCAGATATAAGGAAGTGACAACAGGATACAGGTATCTTGTTGTCTTGTATGCTCCCTGAGGCATCTGGGTGGGGCCACTGTGAGATACCGGAAGCTGGACTAGATGGGCCCTTGGCCTGATCCAGCAGGGCTCTTCTTATGCAAGTGTGTATTGAACTGCAACCCAACTATGTCTTCCCTCTCCAACCACTGATTCACATTTGACTCTGCTTGGTGAAATTCAGCATTTCACTGGAAAGGAAAGCAGAATCTCGATACCCTCTGCCCATTCCTAGGTTAGATCAGAGTTTTGTTTGTTGATGTACTGATCTGCTTTACAGCCCAATCCTCTCATGCTAAACCACTGGCGGAACAAGTGTTACGCCAGCAGAGACAGCCTTTCGGCCGTCATAAACGTCTCCGGCAGTGTGCGAAGTTGGAGCGCCAACAGGGAGGCCCGAGTGGCCCCATGCACTGGATTGGCCCCATGCACAATCCATGCGCTGGATTGTGAACTCCCATTGACCCAGGTAGGCCAACAGGGGAGGCAGGAGCTAGGCGGTGATGGGGGCGGATTGGTTTCAGGAAAAAGGTGTCGGCGGCAGAGATATCCACCAAATCCAACCCCCCTACTTGGACCCGATCCCTGACCTGTCCGCATCCCAGAGGCTTACCTATAGGGGACATCTGGGACTCTCTCCCCACGCACACACGATACAGCACAAGCTTTTTTAGCACAGCTGCATTAGCGGAGGTGGAAAACATATGACTAGTTCTTAAGGGTTATATGTTACATAAGTCTAACACACATGGAGCATTTCCTAGAAAAACAGGACAGAAATACGTGAAATTATAATGACACAAATTCATAGGAAAATATTTCACTAATAGGGTAGCTGTACTATTATTCTGGGTGTTGGTTTGCTGTCTTACCCCAATGGATGGCAGAGGGGTCTTCATCCAGTCCCTGAGCAACAGGCACCCATGGATCTTCCTCTCGTTCCAGCTGGACGATGAGGTCAGGCTTGGCCACTGGAAATCCCCCTTGGGAAAGAGAAGAGGACAGAAAGTTCAGCTGGAAAATCATCGAACTCCCACAGAAATCCCTGTTGAGGCAGAAAAGCAAGTGAGTGAAACCACTCTTTTAGAGCAAGCAAATATGTCTTCCTAAAAAAAGAGAGAGAAAAGGCCATTGACCACGCGGACAATGCAGCCCCCTTACCCAGCGAGGCCGCATTCCCATAATTCTCCAGCATGACTTCGCTGTACAAGGATCTCTGGTCTGGGTCCAGCAGAGCTGCCTCTCTCTGTGAAATGCACGGCCACATCTTCGAAAATCAACTGTAAACAGAAAATGCCCTCAGATAGTGTCCAGACCCCAGACCCCAGCATCCCCCTCGCAGGCAGGAAACAACCGTCTCTTCCCCAGAGGAAACAATGTACTTACTTTCATTTCAAAAGTTTACACTTCCTTTCCCCTCCAAAAGGCGGCGTTCAAGTATATTTTAGCAGTTTAAGCTCTGCCATGTGGATGTACTGTACAATCAAAACTGTACTGGAAAAGCTATACAAGGGAATTGTATCATGTGGTCTTTTTACTGGCACTTTGTGTATCTTTTCTGGTTACATAGTTACTATTAGGAGAGCAGATTACTGATAATTTGCTGGTGACAACTCTCAAAAATATCGTTTTGCAGATTTGAAGGGGGAAGAAGTTATTGCTCAGTGAGTCAATCCGTCAAATCTCCAGATGAAGGTGTCCAGTATTAGGACCAAGCTAGATCCTGCACGAGACTCTTGGGGTATTGCTGCCAGTCAGAGTACGCAGCCTAGGATTGGCCGACAGATGTCCTGACTCCATATGGCAGCTTCATACGCATGAAGCAGAATATTACTGTTGTTAGATATTGTATGTACATGGCTTTCTCATAGGAAACATT
This sequence comes from Plestiodon gilberti rubricaudatus, assembly GCA_026170595.1. Taxonomy (NCBI): domain Eukaryota; kingdom Metazoa; phylum Chordata; class Lepidosauria; order Squamata; family Scincidae; genus Plestiodon; species Plestiodon gilberti. Next base: position 14,265,375 of record JANXHW010000001.1, read on the forward strand.
GTGGGGGGTGGTCCATCGCTTCTCTTTTCGGCTACAACTGCAGAAGATAATAATTTTAGACTGCACAACCAACTAAATATAAAACGTTTTACAGTACGTTTAGTCTTCCCAGGGTTCCTGTTTTCCAAGGATACCTATTTCTTTTTTTCTTTAATGTTTTTCATTGAGGTACCTGATAAAAGCTTCTGTGAATTGAGGCACATTTTAATTGTTACAGAGGCTTTTAGCTTAGTAGTCTGATTTTTCTATAAGCGTCAACCAACAAATCGCAGCTGTCCTGCTCTGTGGTTCCCACCTCACTCTTATCAACGTATTCATGAGAATTTCATACCTGATTATCTGGATCTGCTACACCTATTTGCCAGTTCCTGGAAGGAAGAGAGAATCCACGCTGAATCCGGGTTGTCATTCTGTGGTAGCAGGGAGAACAATGCATGTCAGAGCTAGGCCTTTTTCACATCACGTTCTGCCTCAAAAACTGAAAAGAAGCGGATGGAGACATCCTGGAGCGAAAGTCTAATGAGGATATTTTGAGTACTGTCTACCCTCTTCCCCAACTTCTGAAGAAATTCTAGGCTACGTTTCTGAAACAGCGTTTTGTGAATAAGTGAAAGAAACCAGAGGTCACCAATAAATACCTTTCTTACACACTTTCAAATACACTGTGTATTATTCTCCAACTGCCAGATCTTGGTGGTTAAGGTCATTTTCCAGCAATTTCCAATATGTTTTTTAAAAAATCTGCCTGCACCACCTAGGACCCTGATGGCGAACCTATGACACACGTGTCACTGGTGACACAGAGGTCATTTTGGGTGACACACCAGTGTTTCTGCCAGGGCCCGCGACACACCTTACATTTGTGCAAAAGTTTTACAGGCTTGTCTTGAACATTCAGGGTAGAAATTTTTGGCAGACCTCTTTTATTATCTAGTAAAACTCAGCAACAAAAAAATGCAATGTGTTCTATAGTTGTTTTCAGTTCAGTTCAATTCAAAATTACTATTAAAAGTAGCAATAGTCAAAGTACTATTAAAAGTTATGGGGGGGGGGGGGGAAGGCGACACACCAGCAGAGTCAAGTGAGGCATTTTCAAAAATTTTGACACACCAGGCCCAACTGGTTCGCCATCACTTACCTAGGATCTCCCACTTCCGGCACAGGGAGAGTCAAACGAAAGCCATTTCCCTTCTCGCCCCAGTACAACATGCAAAGCAATGTTAAGGCAGAAAAATACAAGGGAAGGAAAGACCCACACCCCGCCATTATTCCTGGATCTTTCAACTTGTAAATCGCAAGGACCCACCATCCATCTCCCCACTTTGCAGTATTCCGACGCTCCTCCTGCCGGCGGCGGCTGCTCCGTCAGGCGTTGCTACCCAAGGTCCCTCTGGCAAGACGGGAAAGGAAACGTCCCTGCTGCCTGTGTTTGGGGGGACAGCGCAAAAACTGCCCAATAAAGGCTTTTTCCTTCTAGCAGCCGTCCCCAAGACCTCCTCCAATTAGTCAATTGGAAATAAAATGAGACGCAAGGGATGACTTGCAGCCCCTCCCCCTTCTGAGATCCAGGGGGTTCTGGGAGATGTAGTTTTTCGTTGTCAAACAACAACAACAACGGTTGTTTTTGCAAGAGATGCTAACGGAGCTTTACTGCAGCCTGTTGGGGGGAAGCTTCTTTGTGCGATGCATTGCCATGATGCATTCGGACCTGTTGGGGAGCATAAAATGGACACACTCTGGCCCATGAGGGTGCTTTGTCACTGACGGTTTCAGGGGGGGAACGCTGCTTGTCAGATCCCCCCAATTTCTTCCTCCCATCCTTTTCCATAGGCCGTGATGAAAAGCTAAGCTACAATGCCTTGCTGAACATTCTAGTTACATAGACTTAGTTTTAGACAGTTCTTTATTTTCTTATTGCATATTATTACATTTAAATGTCTTTTACCAACTCTTATCTTGAAGGTCATGTGCTCCCTGTTGATTCTGTTAGCCACATTTGGGAAAGGGCCTAAGAAAGGCCACCTCGGTTTGTTTATGGACCCCATTATTGGATGCATTGACATGACCCCAAGAACCACGCAGGAGGCAGGAATATAAATTGAACAATATAAGAAAGGTTTAATAAACATACCAAGCATAAGAAACTGTAAAGGTCGCTTATGATAGGTCAAAGAACTCATAACTCATATATCTTAACACATTATTACAACAGTAAAATATATTGGTTCCTGGGACCAGAAGTTCTGAGCAACAAATACCCTGTGGTTTCAGTCCTTGGGGACCAAAGTCCATGGTCAAACACGTGATACACTGTGGTTACCCTTTAGGCATCAGTTTATGAGACTGGAAGCCCAATCTTGCTTAATCCTCGGAGGAAGCCCAATCCTGCCTACAATGTTTCTCCTCAGACATGTTATATAAACTGCTAATACGTATTGACTCTTTTTAGTCATGCCACAGTCTCAGGACCAAATCCTACAGTGTATAGAAATAGAAATAGAATGTTGAGAATTGACTCCACTGTGGAAAAGGGAGAAGAGGGCTTCTCTTGAGGCAAACTGCTGTTCAGATGCTTTAAAAGGAGCTGGAGAAGATCAGAACCATTCCCTGAAATAACACTATCTGGGAAGCAACCTCCATGAGGATAGAACTAAGTTGAGTGGCTTCCTCTTACAGTTTGGTAGTGTGTACTGTATTATAATTACCTTTAACCATTTGCGAGCTTGGCTCATTGTTAATGTAAGGCTTCTAATAAAATTCTTCAGAAGCAATTCTGTGCTGGAAGATCACTGATGGGGACCAAGCGCTAGCCTGACAATTCCAGTTATATTAATTGGCCACGGTAACCCTTCAGGGGTTTAGAAAGTCTGCCTATGTAAATCGCCTTGAATTAAAGTAATAGAACTGGTATTATTATTATTATTATTATTTAGATTTACTGTGGCTTCTGACCTCCAAAAGGGTAGGGGACCTTATTTTGATGGTCTGCACCAGGAAATCCTATTTGGTTTTTAGATGCTCTTTTCTGGCAAGATGATTGAGCTTGGTGGTGGCTCAACTTCAGAAGGTCTTATAAGAAACATTATCTTGACCCACTTTACGGCGCAATCCAAAGGAACGGTCGGGCAGCAGAACGAGCGCTCCACCGCCCAAAGCCATCGCGAACATGCCATAACACATGTTCGCGATGACTCGGGAGTAAGGGCGGCCAGTGCAGAGGCCGGCCGCCCTCACTACGCCGCCGGATAGCCCCTGCGGCCGCCAGAGGAGGTAAGTCCAGCTCCAGCAGGGGCGGTCCAGGCGGTGAGGGAGGGGGGCATTGGCCGAGCCGGCCCGGGGGGAGCGGAGATCAGTGGCGTCGTTAAGGAGGCGGGGGGGCCAGGGCGTATGACCCCCCCAGCTCCAGGGGGGCGTAAACGGGTGTGGGTTTTTTGTTTTTTTAATTTACTGGGCAGCTGCCGCCCCCCGCTGCACCCCCAGGGCAGCAGCTGCCTCGTCTGCAACCTCCCAGGCACGGGGGGCATTTTCAGCGGGGCACAGGATTGATTACTTAACTGGCCAGCAGGCGCAGCTTTCGATCCTCCTTCGGCATCGGGGCGGCAGCCATGTTGTGAGAGCGAGACTCTCTAGAACTCTCTCTCCTAGTCTTGCTGGTGGTCAGTCCTCCACAGTCCTCTCTAGGCTCTGGAGGACCGACCAGCGAGACGTGCACCCTAAAGAGTCTCGCCCTCACAACATGGCTGCCACCCAATTCCAAAGGAGGATCGAAAGATGCGCCTGCCGACCAGTTAAGTGATCAATCCCACACCCCACCGAAAATGCCCCCCCGTGCCTGGGGGGGGGTTGCAGACGAGGCAGCTGAATGAAAAAAAAAAACATCAAAACATTTATAAAATTGACATTTTTGCACCCCAAAAATTTGTGACGCGATTGTGTAGGGGAGGGCAAAAGGGAGGGGGTGCCAAATGGGGTGGGGGCCATAAAAGGTCCCCCCAAAAGGGCTGGCTACGCCTCTGGCAGGGATGGCAGCCGTCATATCCCCGCCTCCCTCCGGGCTGGCTCGGCCGTTACACGGCCTCCTCTTACTTCCACCAGCTAAAATAGCTTGCGGAAATCCAAGGAGGCCCATTGTTCAGTACCATCATGGATGGTATCCTTCTGGACTGCATCTCTGGGATGGATGCACAGTGTTGTACCTGGAGGGAAGGGTCCAGAAGGTATCAGTCACTAGGGGATTACTGCTTAATACCTTGGCCTCTCCAGTACTGCAGAGTTCTATTCTGTCCCATGTTGTTCAATAGAGATATGAAACCACTGAGACATCATCAGATTTGGACTGTGGTATAACCCATCTATCTCTACATTATGTGACCACCCCAGGTAATTCGGGACATTCTAAACCAGGATTTGGAAGCAGTGATGGACTGGATGGGGCCAAAGAAGTTGACAGTTCAGATGAAATGAAGGTACCGTACTAGTGGTCAACAGGAGAGCTGATTGGGAATGGGGATTCAGCCTATTCTTGATGGAGTTGTATTTCCTCTGAAAGACAGGTGCATAGCTTAGGGGTGCTTCTAACTTTGCTCCTGGAAAGTCAGTTGGTGGCTGTGGTCAGAAGTGCCTTCACTCAGCTTCAATTGGTGCATCAGCTGCAGCCTTTCCTTGAGAAAGCTGGTCAAACCACTTTCGCATGCCTTGGCTACCTCTTGTTTGGACTACTGCAACACAGTCTATATGGGGCTACCCCAGAAAAACATCAAGAAATTACATCTGATTCAAAACACAGCAGCCAGGTTGAGATCTTCAGAGGTTCTTCTCCACTTGCCATCACTTGCTGAGGCTTAGTGCAGGACAATGCTTTCACTGAGAGAGCACATAGGCTCTGGAATTCCCTTCTGTTGAGATTCAGAATGCCCCCTCCTTTTCAGTTTTTAAGGGTCAAATCCTATCCAACTTTCCAACACCCAATGCAGCTGTCCCAATGGGGCATGTGCTGCATCGGGGGGGGGGTCACTTTTACCTTACATTTACCTTACCTTAGGGCTATATCGACACTGAGACGTTTGATGGGATCAGGCCCTGAAGCCAGAGCTACACTGTACAAGTTTGCGTTGCGTTCGCATTCCGTGTGTATCTGGTGTCCCGCCCCCAGGTCAAACGGGCTCTGATTGGCCGAACGTAGCACGAACGCAGCAAGTCGAGCCCAGCTCAACGTTTGCTGCGTTCGCGCTATGTTCGGCCAATCAGAGCCGTTGTTTGATCTGGGGGCGGGTCACCAGACGCACACGGAACACTAACGCAACGTGAACGCGTACAGTGTAGCTCCGACTTAAGAATGTTTTAGAGACCCACTTGTTCCATCAGGCCTTTGCTAGATAACTGCTATTGTTCCCACTGGATGTTCCTGAGATCTCTGAATTGTTTCTTGTGATGAATTTCAGTGGTTTTTGTTTTATTGTATTTTAAGTTTTATTGTATTTTAACACTCTTGGGATCTGCTGACAAATGGCAGGATATAAATTTAAAAATGAATACAAGTTTCATCATACAATCTCTAACTTGGAAACAAGTTTCAAAGTTTGAAAATACAGCAGTTGGGCTACTGAGCTGCTTTTGAGGAACGTTTGTAGCTTACCTTTTATATTGTTGTATTTTACTATCTAGCAGATGTCACTGTTGTCTCTCGTATGACTGTAAATCCAATTGGTTATGGTTTATTGCATTTGATCCAGTATTTGTAATACAATATCAATTATCTTCGTTTTTGCGTAGCATATTTTATTGATCATCATTATAATCATCCAGTAGAGGGTGCTCTTGCATTTTGTGTTTTTGCAACTGTAGGCACATATTCAAGCCATTCTCCCTTGTGTTTTCCAAATACACATCCATGAATGCTTTTCACCCCATCATCCATTACATTTCAGTACATATACACACATTAAATGCATAACACATGAAGTAGCCCTAAATTCCAATTGCTCTCTTATTCAGTAAGTGCCAGCAACGGGAAAATAATTCCTGATTCACTGGGTGGGAAGTCAGAGACAGTCAAATTTATTCCTTACAAGTTGGTCAGGTCAGGATACATGATTCCACACTCCTGGCCTTTTATTTTCACAAACAACAACCCTGTGCGATAGGTTAGGAGGAGAGTGACTGGCCCAAGGTCATTTGATAGGCTTTGTGGCTGAATCGAGATTTGATCCCATATCAAATCCCATGTCCTGGGCACAGGTTTACATTGCAACCGTTCACCACAACTTCAGTCCCTCTTCTGCTGAAGCAGTCTAATGGTTGCTAATGGAATTTCACTAAAAAAACCTGCCACAATTGGCGGGATGGGAAGAACATCATGGGATGTTCACAAATTCTATAAAAAGTATGAGCACACTCCTTATGAGCTTAAAACAAGAAGGACCCAGCACCAAAAATAGACTATTTTAAGTCCCAACAATACAGAGATGGTGTTTTCTCCAATCTAATACTATCTTTGAACTTTTTCTAATTGAATATTTCATCTTTCTCCCTTCAACTTCATTAAGCATGACAGGGGTTTATCATTAGTCTTCAAAATTAGGCAATTGTGTTGGCTAGGATTCAGGATACTGAATCTGCAGTAGTTTTTTGCAGTAAATTCCCACTGTAGTTTCTAAATAATTACACATGTTTAGATTCATTACGCATTCTAGAACAGACAATATATGTATGTACTGTATGTATGTACCGTAAGTAAGTAAAGATACTCATTTGTGTGGACATATTCTTGAAAAATACATCTGAAATTTAAAAACTGTTTTTAACAAATTGCTCATTGACTATTCCAACAAAATAGTTTCTTCTTGGCTGAAATTCACCTTCACAAAATAGGGGAAGTAGTCATAATTGATCCTTTCTCAAATCATCTGTGCATATCCCATATCAATGAATACAGTATCCTGAGAGAGTATCCTCATGTTTCTACCCTGTTTTCCCAAAAATATGACAGTGTCTTATATTAATTTTGGCTCCAAAAAATGCAGTAGGTCTTATTTTCAGGGAGGTCTTATTTTCCTAACCTCCCCCCCCCCCCCCGGCACTTACTTTGACCGATTAAAGCTTCATTCTTTCCTGAGGGTGCAAGGCTCCTCAAGGCCTGGAAAGTCTGCACTTGAGGCCTCCACCATAGAGACGATGTGCTAGAGAGGCAAGCAAGGCCTGCAAGGAGGTTGCAACCTTGCAGAGTCTCTCTAGCACGTCTTCTCTATGGTGGAGGACTCAAGTGCCGGTCTTCCAGAGCCTTGCACCCTCGGGAAAGAATGAAGCTTAAATCGGTCAAAGTAAGTGCCGGGGCTGTGTGTGTGCCGGGGGGGGGGGGGTCGCATCTGGCTGATGATCCTAACTAGGTCTTACTTTCAGGGAGGTCTTATATTTATGAGTGCCATCAAAAATCATGCAAAAATGATGGTAGGTCTTACTTTCGGGGGAGGTCTTATTTTAGGGGAAACAGGGTAGTAAAGAAACTGGGATGGACTGGGGGCATCCTGGCTTCCCACATGACCTTGCCTTTGTTCCTTTTTCACATGGCAAGATGCCTTATTTTATTGTTTTCATATATTGCTGTATGTTCATGAATGAGATTCTCTGGTCTTTTTCACAGTGTATTAAATAACAAACACAGGAGCTAGGCAAATGTGGCCACCCAACATTTACCTGCTCACAGCACTGAGCCACTTGTGGTGTTCTTGGGTGTAATGAAAACAATTCCCACCCTGTTGTGGGGACTGTTCAAGGCACATTCTCATTCTCAAAACAAGTGGAAAGGAAATTACAGCATCTCAAAAGGAAAGGACTGGATTCCCCCTATGCAAAACAAGTTATTTCAAGTCAAAGTGAGAACAGTCCTAAATGCATGACTTGATGCCAATGCAGCCTTGTAACAGCCCTGTGTCCTGCTCCCACTCAGTGGTGGACCTACATTTTTGGGGCACTGAAGCTTGAACTGTTATAGGGGCCCCTTCACAACCAGCAACGAGGTCTGGGTAACCACTGTTATCTACTTCAGTGGGGTTGTTCCATGACAGATCACCACAATAAATTTTTTTTAAAAAATTAACCACTACATCTTAGATTTTGATTAAAATTGCTGTACTGGATAATGTCACATGTCAAAGTCACTGGTGTGAATAAAAATTATGCCTTATAGTTTGAGTTATGGGGAATGAAAATTAGGGAAATGTTTTATACATGCATGATGAATCATAGAATGATGAAATAAAACATAGAAAAGACTACAGTCGATTTTTTTTTTAAAAAAAACACCTTCTCATACAGTAGACCCCAAAATTTTAACCAATGTGGACTAAAGTTGCTTCTGCTTCTGGGGCCCCTCCAGGATTAGAGGCCCTGAAGCTTAAGTTTCATTAGTTTCATAGTAGATCCACCCCTGCTCCCACTCAATCTGTTGTGAACATAAATTCCCTAACATATATTGCTAAAACATTGCTAAAAAGGCATCATGGTCTTCATTTAAAAATATGGTTGACTACCCAGCTACAGTAAAAACCAGAAGTGTGCTTTCTCCTAGTGTTCTTTCAGAACAAGAAAGACACCACACAGAATTATCTGGACTTGCGTAATTGAAAAAGTAATAGAATAGAATAGAAATCTATTACTTCAAGCACTGATTCAGTTTAGCTGAATGGTCAGCAACACCAAGATAATGTTTCCCCTAAATCTATTTAAGACAAAACTCAAAAAAGTTCTTTATATTTTCACTGAGGCACAGGTAAGAAGGATAAATTAATGCTTGCTGCCTAGTTTTGAAGTAGTGTATTTAATGTAGAGATGCAAAAAGCCTCTAAAATATTAGAAGCTAAACGAGAATCTTCTGGTTCTCATAGGAATAAGTCGAGCCCCATGAAAGAGCAAATTGGGCTGTTCCCTCTGGATTTTTGGCAAAACATATTTCAACAGCTTCCATTTACAAGGTTGGACGCTGAGCTTTGTACTTCTCATATGTGTCAAGTATTTCTGTGATAACACTTGGGTCATCCAACGTGGTGATATCTCCCAGGTCACGGACGTCATTTGTCACTATTCTTCGTAGCAACCTTCTCATGATTTTCCCAGAACGTGTTTTGGGAAGACGCTTCACTACCTGGTTGAGAAGGGGAAAAGTGTCCTTTACAGTCATGGAGAACAATAATGAGTACTACTTTAGATCAAGCCAGACTCAAAGCTTTGAAACATGGTTTTGTGACCACATAGTACTAAAGTGGGCTGTTCAGATGTAAGGGGAAACCATGGTTTTCTGCTACATAAAAGTGGCTTTTAACTCTCCTGAACCCTCACAGTCTCTCCTCCTTCCTCCCCTTACCTTTTCATCTCCATCATAGAGCCATGATCTCAACTTCTTGATTTTTTTTTTCAAACAACAGCTTGTGTAGAGGTGGGAACTGTCAGGATGTGAAACCAACAAAAAAACACAGCTCCTGCACTTCATGAGCCAAAGAACTATGGTTTAAATATTTTAATTTATTATATTTTACACCACTTTTCAGCTAGGACAGGTTTCCAAAGTAGCTTTCAATTTAAATAATAATAAAACTTTATAATGTACTAGGTAGGAATTTTATGAGAGTCTAGGAAGGGGCAGAAAGAGCTGCAGATGAATTCAGGAGCTTGCTCAGGCCAGCCCACAGAGCGATCCCTCTGTTGCTCTGCAGATAAATAAACTAGGATGTTGAGGAGCACAAGCCAAGAAGGTGGGGGGGGGGGGGGAAGAGGGGAGAATGTAGGCTGCAGAGATTGGAAGCCACATTCCTATAAGGAAAAACCATGGGTTCTACTTGTGTCTGAACTTGCCCTTAGTAAGCATATGTGAGAGGAGAGCTATCTGATACTATATCATTTATAACAAAAAGCCTTTCTTGGTCTCTTTCTCTCCCTTCTATATATATAGAGAGAGAAACAATGGTGGTGTAGAGAAAATTGAGAAATAAACTCGTCTAATATGAAACCAGGCATGAATACAAATACAAAATCTGAAGAACAATGACATAGCAACAAAATGGGGCTTACCTTCAGGGAGGTAAGAAACCTCCCTCACCTAGCTCAGGGGTTAACAGGCTCACACAGTGGTTCACAATCCTACACAAGTCTGCTCAGAAGTCCCATTAAGTTCAATGGGGTTTACACCCAGGTAAGTGTGTATAGAATTGTAGCCTGAGTCTCCCTAAAAATAATTTTTCTGATCTTTCCTGCAATTAAGACATACGCACGCACACATACACCAGTCCTCAAGAAACATGGCTTATGAACTCCAGAAATAAAAAAGGCCTGTCAAACTTACAAGGTGCACATGCTGTCTGAACCTATTATTCTCAAGAGTCCCCATTCTACTGATGGGGAAGAAGGTGGGGAGTAGGAGATGCTTGTGCCTTCCGGGAGAATGGTCCGCAGTGCCGTAAACAGGCTTATGTTAAAATATTATAATGACTCCTGATAACTTGGAGAGAGCATGACCAGAGGCGTCGCTCCGGTAGGGGCGGGGCTGTAAGTATCGCTGCGGTTACAGTCGCTTTACCGAGCGAGGAGGAGGCAGCCCCGCCCCCTCACTGTCCGAGCCATTCGCCTACGGAGAAAGCAGCAGGCAGGGTCTCTTCCCTGCCGGTTTCTCCGTAGGGGACTGGCTCGGACAGTGAGGGGGCGGGGCTGCCTCCTCCTCGCTCGGTAAAGAGACTATGACCGCAGCGATACTTACAGCCCCGCCCCTACCGGAGCGACGCTTCTGAGCATGACGCTACTAGAGGCACATAGTTTTAGGATTCATTGAGTTTTTGGCTATCATCCTGAAAGGACTTACCAGAACATGATCAGGGACAGCATACTTGGCTATCTTGGAAGCAACTATTGCTTTAACCTCTTTGGAAACCAATTCTGGATGTGCTGTGTCATCCTTTAGCACTATGAAAGCAAATGCCCCTGAAAGAAAGGAAACCAGAGTTCACTTACCAGACGTTATAAACTACTTTTTTAAAATGTGCAGGGAACTTTTAAAAAAACACTCACATTTTTGAATATTACGAACAAGTCTTTCTTCTCCAAGAGCTTTGGTTCTTTCCATGCTCTTGCAACATATATCCTGTACACTGTCAATACTGTTGTACATTATAAACCAACTTTTGAGTGGGAAATGGAACTATATTGTGAATGTAACCTAGCAGTAAAACTTCCAGGATATCAGGTAAAGTAAAACCTGTTGCACATGTTATCACCACACTATTTCCTGCCAATAATTTCCAAGTTGGGGACATTCCACCACCTATGCACACAAGTATCTCTAGATCCACATCCTTTCCAGCACAAACTCTGGGGCACATTTTTTTTAACCACATAAGGGAGTTTATATAGAATAATCCACAACACAGTGCAATAAAGTGACTTCAAAAGTTCTTAACTCTTCAGGGTATTATCACAAGTGACACTAAGAAATTATGCTAAGAATGTTTCATTCCCAGTGCTTACCTTCTGAATGTTGCTTATACAAAACAGAAAGTGGAGATGGTTATATATATGTAGAGGTGCACGCACTACATAGATGTATATAAATGTACTTTCTGATCAACATAGGCCTTTCATTTGATTTAAAATTGTGTAAAATTCAAATAACATCCTGAGTGTCACTTGTGAAAATATTCTTAAAACCAGAAGGTTCAAGGTCAAATGGTATCATGCTTTATTACACTAAAGGTGTAATCCTGCTTATCTTTGCGCTGGCGGAGTGAGTGTTCCGCCGGCACTGGGTGTCGCAAACATGCCGTAAGGCACGTTTGCAGCACCCATGGAGTAAGTTACGCCGGCGCCAAGGCTGGCGCCGCTCACTCTGCCAACGGCCACAGTCTGCGCCGCCGGACACAGGTAACACCTGAGCTGGGAGGATGTGGGGAGGGTGGCGGGGGGGGGGGCAATTGGCCAGCCAGGCCAAGGACGGGGGCAGGGATATAAGTGGCACATTCCACCGATATGCTAACCCCTGTCCCAGGCCTGTCCAGCCTTACACAGCCTCCTAGGATTTGCGCCGGCCATTTTGCACACATCTGAGAAGGTCCATAGGGGCCACTGGGGCTCTCCCTGGGGGAAAGTACAAATGTCCCTTTCCCCCGAGGTGTGCCCTAGCTCTGCCGACGCGGGCCAAATCCGGCACAGGATCCGGCACAGCGTGATTAGCGTAGTGTGGCGGATCTTACGCAGAATTGGGCTGCCCGTAATAGATTACACGTGCTTTCTTAGGTAGTGAAAAAGAAAGAAGAATCAGAAGTCTAAGGATAACTGTTTCTTGTGCAAGAATTATTACAGTTGTCAACCCAGTACATTTTCCCCATTGAGGTTCATATCTAGATCACATTTCTAAATACTCTTCAAGAAAAAAAGCATTTAAAAGTAATTAAATACTTTTCACAAGGCAGTGAAAACCTAATCCTGAGCCTGCAAATAAGATCAACCTGGTAACAGAGACATTGGGAGTGGAATTTATTTGACTCACTTCCCCTTTAACCATGCTTTTCCATATCTGGACCTTACAGAAGCTAAGATTAAAAACCATGTTAAATATTTAAATAATGACCGTAAGTGCATTTTATTCATTTACCTTCTCCTTTGATGTCATGGGGATAACCAACCACTGCTGTTTCAGGTATTGCAGGATGTTCATCCTTTTAACAAGATGAAAAAAATAAGTATCTCTGTTGGCTTAACTACATACTTTCCTTTAATCCCTAAATAGGTAGACGTCAAAAGCCTGGCTCATACACACATGTATGTATGCTACTTGGGCCTGGTTCTCATAAACAGCAGATGAGGAGATAAAACTATGGCTGCGTTTGTTTTTCAACTTGGGAATAGCAGGAAGTGACGCTCCTGGCATGCTTGATATCGCTGCTACCGGGGGGGGGGGGGCTTCCAAAATGAATGGAAATGAACGGAAATTACCAATCAGAATGGCTGCTGTTGCTCCTCGTCCCTCCCACTATATTATTTCCCACCTTCCTATTGGTGCATGAGGCTGCCATTGTTATTTCCTCATCCCTCGTACTACATCTCCCAAACTCCTTTGCAGCCAAGCAGCCTTCCTATTGGTGCAGGAGGCCGCTATTTTTTCTAGCATCGAGCTCGCAGTTGAAACTGCGAGCGTGGTGAGAGAGCTGGAAGCCGAAAAAAAGACATGACCACTCAGAGCTACAAGGCAAAAAAAAAAAAAAAACAGCCCTCAAGCCCTCTGAGCGCTCGAAGCCGAAAAACAAACGCAGCCTCCGTTTTGACAATACCAGATTGCAGGTGACGTCTCATGAGATGCCACACTCTGCTATAAGATTCTTATACACAGAAAATTAGGAAGTCAAAGGGAAGGCTAGGATAGATTCCTTCTCCTTGATATCTAATTTTCTATACATAGGCAATATTTCTGTATTGAAGAAGCATTCCAACATGTGAGCCCTCACCTGCAATCTGAAGTAGACACAGGTTTATCCTCTCATCTGTGAGAACTAGGCCTTCTTGCGTCACCTGATGGTTCTCGACCAAATAACTTGATAACTGATAAGCATGGTGTTTGAGTTGACAATGGGTGATAGAAGTTCCACCGTGACCAATCTCTGATGGCTCATTCACACATACAAGTCACTACACAATGCTATGGCCAAGAGTGACGAATATCTATGTGTAAGTCAGTTCTAAACCAAAACATTGTACTGTATAGCAGTGGCAATGACTCTTTGGTAGTCAGTTACGTCCAATAAGCTTATACAAGAGAAGAGGTCCCCACAGAAGGAGCTTTTCCTTGCTCTAGTAATTACCATGGCATCTTCAATCTCTGCAGTTCCAAGTCTGTGTCCACTGATGTTTAGGACATCATCCATTCGCCCCGTTATCTGGTAGTAACCTTCTTCGGTTCTGTGTGCACCATCTCCTGTGAAATAATAGCCTAGAATGACAAAACATCCTGGGATCAGTAAAGGCTGATCTACATGTTTTTCCAGTACTGTAATTCAACATCACGATGTTCTTTAACATCCCACAGAATGGTACTTTTGCATGTCATACATGGGCTATAATAATTCATTTGTAATTATAATGACAAAGGGAGGAAGGGGCTGCTTCGTGCATTACATTGGTTAATGCGTACATCTGAAAATATAATATGTCACCACAGCCACAATATGTTTCACCAAATCTGTATGATATGGGTACACGTGCTCGGGCGCTATAAAGAGATTAGGGATGCATGAACTTGGAAGGGCTTGGGGGTTTGTGCACATTCCAAGCAAACACATACACATCCCCGAGGCTTTGCAAGCAAGCGGATCACTTGCAAAGTGCCCAGGTCTCACTACCGTCTCCCCTTCCTCCATCTCAAGACACTAAGACATTTGCCTTGGAATGAGGGAGAGCAGTGGAAGCAGCAGCAGTGGTTGGGCACTCCAAGATGCTCCCAGCACCCAATAACGTACTTTGGGACAGGGGAAGGCACTGGTGGTGGTGATGGCGAAGGTTGCACAGGCAAGTCCAGGCCCTCGCAGGGCGTCTTTTCCCTCAGACTGTTCATATTAATCAAAATTACCTTTATATGTAATTTCTTTAGTTTGCATTTTCGGCACAGGTTACAGGATTAGCTTTTCTTAAGAGAAAGCTTGCTGATACAGAGTTCCTTTTTCAAAGTGCAGGCAACACAGAGCATTAACTGCACAACATGTTCTTGTCAAAAGGGAAAAAGCACTAGTTTATCCAGAAGCTTGATATGAATCAACATTTCTTTTTCCTTTTTTTTACCTGGGTAAGTCTTAAAATACGCTTCAATAAATCTCTGATGATCTCCATAGATGGTCCTCGCCATACCAGGCCAGGGCTGTCCAATGCAGAGAGCACCAGATACATTGTTGCCTTCTATCACTTTTCCCTGTCAGTCCAAACATAGGAACAACGGTCAGTATAGCCATGAATCAGAGCCGGCCTTAGGAGCTGCGGGGCCCAATTGGAAACATTTTTTGTGGGGCCTCAGGTTCACTTGCAGGGCCCCAGGTTCTTAACGCAGTCAATTCTCACCATACACGAATTTGCTACTCACGAATTTGTGTATCCGTGAGCAGCAGAAGTGAGACTACCTTGTGCCATTCGCAAGGCGTGTCTCACTTTCCGCAACCCCTGCTGCCTAAGGAAGCCTGCAGAGACTTTCCTTAGGCAGCAGGGATTGTCAAAATGGCGCCCGTGATCAGCCCGAAGCACTTCGAAGTGGCCGGGGGAAGCGTCTGAGGCCTCCCTCGGCCACTTCAAAGCACTCGCAGGTGCCATTTTGTTTGTTCCTGCAGCATTCAGGAAAGTCTTGAATGCTGCATTCAAAATGGAGCAGGGACCCTCCAGAGGCAGCAGGTAAAGTACCCCCCAACCCCTTGCACGGAAGTACTTGCCAAGGCCACAACATATGGTGACAGGAATGTGCCCACACATATCTGTGGCACAGATATGTATATATCTGTATATATACATATATATATATGGCACAGATATAAAGAAAGTAACTATGAAAAAGTAGTAGTGGGTGGGAAAGTATGTTACCACTTAGGCATGTGAAATATGAGAAATGTTACAACCCCCATGCCCCAATGTTATGTTATAATTATAGCACAAGGAAGGAGGATGGCTAGTCTCCTTGTGGTGCTGAGGGAGGACTGTCTCAGTTCCCTTATACTAGCTCTCAGGGATAACAGTAGAGCTGTCCCTAGAAGGGTGCAGGCCCAGGGGAACTCAACCAGTGCAGGGACCCCTTATTATGACCATATATTGGTCATGAAATACAAGACCCATGGCGGCCACCCCAGTTGCCCTACCCAAAGGATGGCTCTGGATAATAGTATCATCTGATGTTTGTAAATCAAAGAAGAACCTGTCTGGTAAGCATGTTGGCCTCAGATCTAAGAGACTACAGGCTGATTCACACTAGCCCTTCCGTGCACGTTTGCTCTACTCTAGCGTCTGTACGTGCATCTAGCAGTTCTCTGAATGTTTGCCCGCCTTCTTGAAGAAAGCGCAGCTGTGATTGGGTGAAGAGAAATGCGCTTCTCTGATTGGTGAGCTGCCTAGCACCGGGAGCATAAACGCTAGCTTAAACGCGAGCGCAGCAAAAAGATAAACCGAAACCGTCTCTCCTGGCTGCGGTGTAAGCTCATGCTGCGTCTGACGCAAGCATGAAAAACGCACGAAAAGACCAAACGTTAAGCCAAAACGCGCACGGAAAGGGCTAGTGTGAATCAGCCTTAAGGTTATAATCCCTGCTCAGTTACTGAGTAGCTGCAAATAAGTTCTTTTTTCCTCAGGCCTTTAAAATGGGGAACAGGTGAAGCAGTGACTGTGATAAAAGTCTCATATCCAGTTTGCCACTAGCACCAAAAAGGAAGGGCATAGTTCCTATGCAGATGTGGAAAATGTCACATTAATTTCAGCAATGAAACAGAACAATATCATAAGAGGGAGCTAAACGATCTCTTGACTGCTCTTCTCCAAATAAAAGCTTCTTTTCTCTATCATGTCTAAACAGTACCTTTGAAAAGGACAACCAAGCTCACAGCTCCGAAAAGTTTCATAATCGGTCCTATTTCTTGGAGTTAATCTGAATAAAGTTTGCATGGAGCTATTGGGAGATCTTGTTAGAATGGGGCTATACTACCTCACAAAATATCATTTGAAAAGAAGTGGATCTAAAACATGCCTTGATTTAGGGAGGTAGAATATGCCATGCATATTCAGGATTCGATTCATGTTAAATATTTTAAAATGCTTAGGCAGAAATGAGCCACACAGACCAACAAACAGATTTCTACATTTTCATCACTCAGTTTTTACAGTACAGCATCTCTCAACTTGCCTTCTCATCCATCAGCACTGGGGTAATCCCATAGAAAGGCCGCATTGCTATAGCTGGAACAATCTCAGCTCCTTTCTCTGAAGGCCGAGGAGCAACACAAATGCCACCAGTTTCTGGAAGAAGAAGAAGGAGGTGAAATCCATGCATTTGCTGCTTGCCTCTCACCACAGATACAGTCTAGTTCCATTAAAAACACATATAACCATAGAATCATAGTGTTGGAAGGGACCTTCAAGATCACCCAATGCAGGCTGTAAGTGGAGGCTAGGCTAGGTGTAGTGGTTTGGGAGTCGGACTTAGACCTGGAAGATCGAAGTTCAAATTCCCGCTCAGCCACGAAGTTTCCTGGGTGACCTTGGGCAGGGGCGTCACTGGAGCGTGGCGGGGGGGCAGGCCGCCTGGGGGTGATGCGCACCATGGGGTGAGGCGCGCACCCCCTCGTGCGTCACCTCCGTGACGCGTGACACCCTCCTGATGCTCCGAGGCCGGCCCGGGAGCCGGCCTCGGAGCATCCGACCCCATCGGCGCTCCACGGCCTTCTGACAGAAGGCCCAGGCAGCGTGTCGATCCGGATATTTTTCGGGTTTTCGCGCATGCGCAGACCCGTTTTGAGGGCTTTTTGCCCGAAAAATACCCGGATTGACGCGTTGCCTGGGCCTTCTTTCAGAAGGCCCTAGAGCAGGGGTGCACAACATGCGGCCCCCCAAAGGTATTCTGGTGGCCCCCAAAGGTTTTCTGGCTAGAGCGGCAACATCGCTTCTTTGTTGGGCCGCTCTAGCCAAGCAGCTCTCATAACTCTGTCGCTTATGTAACACGGCTGGAAGCTTCGGAATCGTCCAAGGAGCGGACGATTCTGAAGCTTCCAGCTGCATTACAGAAGTGCCGGAGTTGGTGTTGGCACAGCGGTTATGACGTAGATCCCCGGGGAAGTTGGGCTGCTATGATGATGGCGACCTCCTTAGGAAGCAACGTGACTGAATTGCTGAAGAAGAAATCCCGGGATTTTGAGGTAAGCATGGGCTCTGGCTGAAAGCCCTGCAGAGGCTCTGGGAGGAGTGAATGAATATCTAAGCTTGCCGAGGTGACCGGCGGCCGATTCTGTGATGCTTCAGCTCTTCTTCAGGCCATTGGACCCTCACTTCGGGGTGGCCACGTTTTTCCTGTGCTGGTCGGTTATGCATTTGAGAGCTGCAGAACGTGCAAGACAGAGTTTGTTAGGAAATACTTTTCCCAACACGGAACCTCCGCGCCATGTAAGGTTTCAGAAGGGAAGGCCCTGATGATGATGATTGATGGGTATATATACGGTATATACCAGGGGTGGCCAAACTTGCTTCATGTAAGAGCCACATACGATAAACTTCAGATGTTTATCTGCACTTTATATGTTAAAGAGCCACAGGTGGCTCATTATTTATTTATTAATATGTCGCATTTCCGGAGATTTTCTGGCTCATGGACACACCCCCTGTGATGTCACTTCCTGAGGAAGTGACATCATAGTTCCTTGCCAAGCCCCCCGCGACACCTATCTGCGGCCCCGAAGACGTTTAGTCTATTCATTTCGGCCCCTACCCACTGCCAAGTTGTGCACCCCTGCCCTAGAGCGACGACGGGGTCGGACGCTCCGAGGCCTTCTCCCGGGCCGACCTTGGAGCGTCCGAAGGGCGACCCGAGCGATGCGACGCGATGCGGGGGGGGGAGCCGGGTTGCCCCCACCCCACCCCCGCGCCGCGATAACAGAGCGTCACTAGGGTGACGCGCGTCCCCCGCCCCAGGGTGATGCGCGTCCTAGTGACGCTACTGACTTTGGGCCAGTCACTATCTCTCAGCCCCACCTACCTCACAGGGTTGTTGTGAGGACAAAAAGGAAGGGAGGAAATATGTACACCACTCTGAGCTCCTTAGAGGAAGGGCGGTATAAAAAATGTGAAAAATAAATAAATAAAAATAAAAAATAGTGCAATGGCCGTGCACACTAGCCCAGCAGAGGAGGGCTGCTGGAGCAGGTGAGTCCCTCACCAGGCCACGCAGGACGGAATGGGCCAGGATGGGTGGATCGGGCCCGGGAGGCACGCACCTCCTCCTATTCCCCCTCCCAGACCTGATCTGCCGGAACGGGTCCACACGGACTTGCGCCATCCATATGGCTCACACAGTCAGAGTAGACCTGTTGTGCGGGCTGGGGCTTTCCCTGGGGCAAGGGGACAAAATGTCCCCTTACTCCGAGGAGACCCTGTGCCAGCTAGATACCCCCGCGGGATGCAGCACAGCCCATGCTGGCCCTGCTGCATTGGTGCATGGAATTTGCGCTGGATTGGCCATTTGCACTGTTCTGCCCCTTTAGAAAGCTCTGCATACTCTGATTTCATTTTACGCAATTTTCACTTGATCCTAGAAAATGTGAGAAGCTAATAGATCAGATGTGGCCTTTGCGGCACTTTTGTGCACCCTATAAACTCTTCAGAATCCCAGTTTTCCTTTTCAAAACGTGTAAGTTTCTAGCCTTCATGATTTAAAAGAAAACTGAAAATGACAGCAAAAAAGCTAAAGACTGAAAACAAGGAGACGGGTAACAAAAGGAGCTCACGTGAATTAATTTTCCTCAACTCTTGCAACTTTTAATTCTATATTTATTTTAGATGTCTATCTCAAAAGAACAGAGCACGTCAAAAACATTACAATGAACAGTACTTTCTTTCACACATCATCCCTGTGAGTGGATTAGGAACAGTGAGTCACCCAAGGCTTTCCAGTGGCATGTATAGCTTCCCAGGCCTCTTATACAAAATGCTGACAATACTACCGGACTTCATGTTTCATTATGTATCAATATAGCAAATGGTACAGTTGTTACTCTTTAATATAGTATTTGAAAGCATCATGAAATACTGAAAGGCAGCAGCAATCTTAGGCATCCGTTGAAATTGTTCATGAAAGATTTCCTTTACATATTTCCAGGTATTTCCAACTAATAGAGGAACTAATGTCATCACAGTGGGCTATGTTTATTTTTGGAGGTCAGCAAGAAGGTGGAGGGGCTCACTCACATTTAGAAGCAGAGGAAGGACAGGCAGTGAAGGAAGGTGGAAAGCAGACCAACCCTCAAAGCCCTGTACAGTATTTCCAATGCTCAGCCTCCGCCCTGATCTAGAATCCTCAAGCTCCCAACTTACATCTGGGAGGCAAAGAATATTGGCGGAATGAGCAGTGTTAGCTAAGGGAGCTCGTAGGATGCATTGGCTTTCCAAATGAGAACCCCCTGCCAGCCTCAGGCGTTTAGGGCTTTGCTGCAAATGGGTGGCTTGGTTCTGAGGCCTGGCTCTGCTGTTGCCAGGCAAGGGTGAGTGAGAGCTCAGTCAGCAAGCAGCAATGGATCCACTCCAGTTACGCAAATCACTAGAGAAGGGATGGGCAGTTACAGAAATCAGGGATCAAGCTCAGATTTCTAGCCTGCGTTATATGGAATGCCAACTGTCCTCAACAGAAAAGAAGAAGGTTTGTAGAGCAGTGGTTCTCAAACATTTTAGCACCGGGACCCACTTTTTAAAATGACACTCTATTGGGACCCACCTAGCTTTACGAGATGCTTAAACATTTATCTCCCTACATTTATACAAGCTTGCAAACTGCAGGAGCTCAGCTGTTTGCAGGGCAATTAGCAGCTATCTGATTTTTGAATACCCCCGTCCCCCGGGGCTTGTGGATAAGGACTTATCTGATCTTTCCATCACCTGGGACCCACCAGAAATCAGGTCCCGACAGTGGCGTTCCCAGCCCTCCGGGCGCCCGGGCGGCAGGGGTTGGAGCACCCCCCCCAAGCAGCCGGGCTGGGGGTGAGCACCCACTCGGCGCGTCCCCGGCCTCCGGAGGCTCTGCTCCGAGGCCGGGGCTAAGCCCTCCTTAGAGCGACCGCCCAGTTCGACGGTCGAGGGCTTTATGAGAAGTCTGAACGTGTCGCCGGCTTGTATAGGGTTTTGCGCATGCGGAGAACCTTTCTGAGGGCAAACGGGCTGCCCGTTTGCCCTCAGTAAGGTTCTGCGCATGAGCAAAACCCTATACAAGCCGGGGACGCGCTCGGAGGCCGGGGACGCGCCGAGTGGGCGCGCTGCTTCGGGGGGGGGCGCACCAGCTGGGCTCCGGTGCCGCACCGCTCTGCGCAGCCCCGAGCCCGGCTGCCGCACCCCACGCCCACTCCGCGCCTCAGCTCCCCCCATGTTAGAACGCCTCTGGGTTCCGACCCACCAAGTGGGTCCCGACCCACAGTTTGAGAAATACTGTTGTAAAGGAAGCAAAACCATATCCCAGAGCATCCCTAGACCATTCAGGGATTGTTTTTGCGCCCACCGCTGCATTGGAACCATGCAGCTGAGTTCATAGCAGAACCATCAGGCAAGACTTTGACCAACATTTTCCCATTGTACACTTCATGAAACCAACTTAAAGAGTGTATTTGGGGCTCATTTGGGGCCAGCTTAGTAACATGCCCCAGCATCACAGAAGGGACATCAAGTCCCGGTTAAAAACCGGGCAAGCTTCTTCTCCCCCTGCCCATGAAGATGCCTCGCAGAAAATGATATTCAACCCAATTCCATGGACTTAACAAGTGAGTTCAGCAGCAGTGACAGAAGTGCAAGCATATTATGGAATGTGCTTCCTTGTGCTGTTTTCACAGCACTTCAAATGGTTTGCCTGAAAAGCGGTTTAGGAGTCTAAAATACTATTATTGTATAGGATTAGACCCTCCCACCCATTATGGGCATTCTGCGATTATTTTCAATTCAGGACTGAGCCTCTTAATCATTCTTCCCTCATTTCTATCAGGATAAATGTTAAATCAGATCAGAGATTTCAACCTTAATCAGATCTTTTATAGCCTAACACTAATTCAGATACACAAAAAGAAGAAGCCGTAATCAAACTACAGGGATATTAGGCCCTGCAAATAATAAAAGCCATATCCCACCGTTGGCAAACAAAATAAATGTATGCCATTTCTTTCATATCAGCAAATTATACCAAATGAAGATCGACTGGTAAATGTCTAATTTATTAGGGCTCAGATCTAGGGATTTTGCCTTTTGGTTGCCCTCTGAAGCCTGGAAGACGAGAAGAGCTGCCCTACTTGGCACAAACAGCAAGACTCCATCTTTTTTTTTTCATTTATGGAGATCAAGGCTCAAACATGGCTTACATGCTAATGGGAAAGTTATTTGGAAAGTATCAAAGGTAATGGATGTTTGCCCTAATTACAAATCTTTGCAAAGTATCTTAAGGCCATTGTTACTATTTCTCATGTATATAGCACTTTTAAATCATTAGCCTCTTGTTTGTGAGAACTGCTCCCAAATGTTTATCTTAACATGCATCTTCTCTTAGAAACAACTGTTATATTTGCATGTAAACTTGTTCATAAATGATCTGGAGTTAGGGGTAAACAGTGAGATAGCCATGTTTGCAAGCGAGCAAGTGACACCAAACTATTCAAGTGGTCAAAACCGAAGCAGGGCTTCTAGAGGACCTTTCTGAACAGGGTAGAAAGGCAACCAAATGGCAAATGCAGTTCAGTGTCAATAAGTGTAAAATGATGCACACTGGAGCAAAAAATCCTAACTTCGTATACACACTGAAGGAGTTTGAGGTGTCTGTGACAAATGAGGAAAGAAATCTTGGGATCTTGCAGGAGGCAAATTTACCTAGGGACAAATGTAATCATTTTAAGCACAATCTTACGCTTGTCTACTCAGAAGTAAGTCCCATTATGTTCAGTGGGAAAAGTGAAAGTGTTCACTTCCAGGAAAGTGTTATAGGATTGTAGCCTACACCATTATCTTTCCCAAGGGCTACCTGAGAGACAGAATGTAGCTCATTTTACATTAAGGCTATCCTACATAAATTTACCTGGAAGTAAGTTCTACTGAACACAGTGGAACTTAATTCTGAGTAAACATGCATGGAAGGTCACCTCGGAGGAAGGGAACATTTGTTCTCTTTCCCCAGGTAAATCCCTAGCTGCCCCAATGGGGCTACTCGGATATGCACCAGCTATTTTGCTGGTGTAAGTCCAAGAGCCCGGTGTAACGGCGGCCAGGCCCAGGAAAGGGGATAGGATTCGATGGCGGAGACTGCCGACAATCCCTCCCCCTTCCCAGGCCTGGTTGACCAATCCCACCCACCCCGGAATATCCTGTTCCACCCTCCCCCCACCGCTACCTTCCACGGTGGGCGCTCCTTCAGATCTGGGGTGGGGAGAGCAGCACTGGCCTCTGCACCGGCGCCTCCTCCTCACCAGGTGATGCAAACGTGCCTTACGGCAAACGTGCCTTACCTGAGACCAGCAGAATGGTGTTCTACCAGTCTAAAGTCTAGAGAAGATTGGGCTGCTAATCTCAAGTGTCACTTCAGCCACCAATATATGAGGTTTCCTTAAGTACTGTAAGC
Organism: Plestiodon gilberti rubricaudatus; assembly: GCA_026170595.1. Classification (NCBI taxonomy): domain Eukaryota; kingdom Metazoa; phylum Chordata; class Lepidosauria; order Squamata; family Scincidae; genus Plestiodon; species Plestiodon gilberti. The sequence goes on from JANXHW010000001.1 coordinate 14,288,713, forward strand.
TACTGTCCTCTCACCTTAGTCCCACATCTGCAAAATGGGGATAATACTCGCCTACTTTATAAGCTATTGTGAAGTTTACTGACATCAGGTATGTGAAGCACTGAACACCTGAAATGTGCTACATTTTGGGGTTTGTTGCTGGTAAAATGTTTGAATTTTGTATGGTTTTTTGAGGAAGGTTTTGTATGGATTTTGAGGAAGGATTTGAAGGGAGAGGATACAGAGATATTCAGGAGAGGGAGCTCAAGGCATAAGAATAAAGCAAGAACACACAGTATTGTTACAGGTGACTACAATGATCCATGCATTTTAAATGCCAAGTATTATGATGGGCCGCGGTGGCTTAGTGGCTAAGATGCTGAACTGCAGACCAGAAGGTTGGTAGGACAGCAGTTTGAGACCCGAGTGCAGCATGACGGAGTGAGCTCCCGTCTCTTGTCCCAGCTCCTGCCAGTCTAGCAGATCGAAAGCAAGAAATTGCAAGTAGATAAACAGGTACCGCTGCGATGGGAAGATAACAGCGTTCCGTTAGTCATGCCAGCCACATGACCACGGAAGCGTCTTCAGACAGCGCTGGCTCTTCGGCCTTAGAAACGGAGGTGAGCACCACACCCTAGAGTCGGACACGACTGGCTTTCAAGCAGGGGATACCTTTACCTTTACTATTATGATTGTATTCAAGAGTACAACACTGACCTCTGAGGGCTTGGGATACTGGGTTTGGAAACAACAGAGTTGCATACAAACTTTCTATATCAGCACTTAAATTTGCAGACTGGGCTCTCTGTCTGTCTGTCTGTCTGTCTGTCTGTCTCTGTCTCTGTCTCTCTCTCTCTCACACACACACACACACACACACACACACACACACACACACACAGTCCACTAACTCACTCACTCTTAATCTCCCTCTCACTTATCCACTCACCCAAATGCTTTCAAATGGATTCGTAAAGCCTGATTTGCTAATCTTTATGCCTGTTCAAGTTGATTATCTTGTGGCATACTGCTGCTTCAGAGAGCAATGTTCCAGAGAGGATAAACAGCAATTAACGAGCTATTTTTAAATTGGTTGTGAGATGTGCAATTGAGCTAACACCATGCATATCAACTCACATCCTGCAGCCTCATAAACTCTCTATATGAATTACTGTTGCCATTACCATTTATATCCATGGGAAATAATAAATTGTCTTGCAGGAATGTGTGCATTTGTTTCAACAATGGATAATCAGCTTTTGAAAGACTGTTATGATGTCTGCTTTTGAGCCGCACTAATTATGGCAAAATCATTCTATTTCCAGGAACTGATAATTTGTTTAAGCTGTAGATGCTGAAAAACATGATTTTATTACGGATAGTTTCTTTAGTGGACTGTGGACATGACTCTTTACAGGTTCACATCAGAAAAAGAGCTGCCCTAAACAGCTTACAATCAGCAGAAGATGGGAATGGCAGGAAACAAGAGGCAACGATTAACACACACACACACACACACACACACACACACACACACAGTGTGTGTGTGAGAGAGAGGCTAGGATAATTTGAGATGAATATGAGCAAATACAATTACACTTTCTTAGGTTTTATTTTGGTTGGGAATGAGGATTACGCAAAGACTGAAAACAGTGGATTTTGAGGAAGGATTTGAAGGGAGAGGATGCAGAAATATTCAGAGGGAGCTCAAGGCATAAGAATAAACCAACAACACAGTATTGTTACAGGTGACCACAGTGATCCATACATTGATCAAGACTGGATGACTTTAGCACACTGGTCTTCAACCTTGGGGTCAGGACCCCAATTTGTGGGGTCACAGCAACTTACGGGAATCAAAATGGCCAGTGGAGGGTAATGCTGGGGGGCGGTGAGGAACTTGCTGGGGGGCTTTCACAGGGATTTCATACCCCTCCTCCCCCCTCCTTCGACTTGCTGGAGGGGGGCAGTGGGGAACCGCAGCTTGGCTCTCCTGTTCTGGAATTACCCCACCGCTGGCGGTGCGGACCAGGCAAGCTTGGCAGGACGAGGATGCAGGGGCGGCGACAGGGGTGGGAGGATCGTAGCCCGGTAGGGGGGCAGGATCAATGGTGGGTCCCCAGCTGCATTGTTTATTTATTTATTTATTTATTTATTTATTGGGGTCGTGGCACAAAAAAGGTTGAAGACCACTGCTTTGACACACTCTATATGTGGTTACCACGTAGTTTCTACCCAGAAACTACAACTGGTATAAAATGCAGAGACATGTGCAGAGACTGGGGTCAGGTAGTTTTATTCTTTCACATCATTTTTATTCCAACTGAACTAGCTGCCAGTCCATTTCTGGGTGCAATTCAAGTGCTGGGGGTTACCTTTAAAGCTCTGTGCAGCTTGGGGGGCAAAGTATCCAAAGAACTGCCTACCCACATATGAGATAGCCCATCCCTTAAGATCAGCGAGTCTGATCACAGATCATCCTGCAGGTGCTGCCACCATCTGAAATGAGTTTGGCAGGGATGTGACGGTGCCCTTTTCTGTGGTGGTGCCATGGACATGAAACTCCCTCCATCTTGAGCTGAGGTTGGCTCCCTCCTTATAGGTGCTGCCTGAAGACCTTCTGATTCTGCAATGCTTTTCTGATTTCCTTTGATTATTTTTTGTTGCTGTGTTGGCTTTGTTTTGATTTTCTACGACAGCACTTTATGAATTGCATTTTTAATTATTGTTATTATATTATGTTGTTAGCTACTTTGGACACCTCTTTTAGAGGGAAAGGGTAGAATATTAATGTTTTAAATAAATATTTTTGATTGACGCTTACATCTCAGCATATTTATTTGTTTAGCTATGTAAACTTTTGTGAACTACGTTTCTTGAAAAGCGATATATTAATATTAATATATCGCTTTTCAAGAAACGTAGTTCACAAAGGTAACAACCCCCGCTAACTGGGCAAGAGGCACTTTTTCAATTAGTGCTCCTCTTATATTTAGCAGGGGGAGAGCAAGTGCTCCCCTTTCACTCCAGCACAGTGTCTTTTCTGGTGGCTGTTTGCTGGTGGTGTTCTGCATCTTTTTTAGATTGTGAGCCCTTTGGGGACAGGGAGCCATTTAATCATTTGATTTTGTCTGTAAACCGCTTTGTGAACTTTTGGTTGAAAAGCGGTATATAAATACTGTTGTTGTTGTTGTTGTTAATAATAATAGCAGCTTTATGAGGGGTAGTTAATAACTTGCGTTAATTGTTCATCTGATGAGCTTGTTAGTCTAAAGAAGATGGGTAGGCAAATCTGATTTGAATGAAATAGCTATCCATGTTGAACATTTTCAAGTAGAAAACTAGCTAGGAGGAAGTAAGGTCACAATGAATGGCTGGATTTGGGAAAAACTAGTGCAGATTTGCACAATCCCAATGCCAATGAAGGTGTTCACATTTGGGAATATAATTTTTTTTTGGGGGGGGGGGAATATAATTTTTTTATTTAAAAAACCATACTACTTCAATTGTACATACCCGCACGTAAAAGTCCGTTACATAAAAGCAAATAATATCATTTCTCTACCTATTACTTCGTTTCTTTGCCTAACTTATCCTAATACAGTTTTTTTCTTCAAGTTATCGGCGGAGTGGTCCCCTCCATCCACGGCCAAAACTTTATCCATTTAGCTCTTGGCATTCTCTTCCTTTCATACTTGCTCAAAGTCCTCATTTTAGAGCAGAAGATGTGGCCTGGAGGTTGAGCTGTTGCCTTGCCTGAAGAAAGCTAAGCAGGTACAGCCCTGGTCCTTGCTTGGAAGGGGGACCGCTGTCACTGACAGATCTTGCAAAGGCATTGTGAGCGTGGAGTGTGTATGAGTCAGCTGCCAAGATGGATAACACCTTGAGAACCAACTGAGGGAGACTTGTGGCTGCTGTGAAAAGCTTGGAAGGCAGAAGCACAGCCAGGACATGGCTGAAACATCTGGGAATTGAGGGTTCTATGTTCTCATAGAACAATACCTGTTAAATACCTGTTTAGAATTGCCTGCCTATGTAAACCACCTTGAGTCTGTATAGAAAAGGCGGTATATAAATACCATACTAAATAAAATATAAATAAAAATGCTGCATTAATACAGACATACATTTACGTTTTTGAAAATGTATTTATTTAAAAATTATTGTTATGCATTCTGTAACTTGCCTCACAAAAAGGCAGAACAATCCAATAAAATAAAATAGGCTTTTCTTATAAACATAATTTGTAAACATAATTAGTTTACTGAAGATTAATGCTGAGTAGAAACTGATTTTATGCTCAGCTGACTTGGAGAATCTTCATAAAAAGCATCTGGGAACTGATGTATGCATTATATGGGAACCTGTGTTGACATGGTTGAAAATGTATCTACTGTATTTAATGAGGGGAAACTTTCTCCACTGCTAGCAGTCAATAATGTGGGCCAAGGAAGTTCAGAATGGGTAAAGGTAGTGATGTAATGTCACAACACTAGGGAAACTGAAATCTATTAGAGGTTACAGATAAGATGAGATGGGCACTAAATGTGCTTGTTATCCCCTAAAGAACACAGAAGTGTAGTCTAAGAGAGTGCTAGAAATTCTGTGTTAGAAGCACCAAATTCTTTGGTCACTTAAATGGTTTGAAACAGATTCCAATCCTGTCCTGTCTATTTATTTTGTTTGCTGCAAAAATTTTATTTTGAAAAGTTCAGGCAGGGGAGGGGAATAAGGGGACAGGCTGGGATTAAATGTTTAAGCTACATTTAAAACTGTTTTGAAAATTGAATAACAGCCCATTCCAACCCAAGTGCTAAGCAGCCCAAGTCAGACCTAAAGTCAGCCTAAGTCGTTTAGGTCAAAGTTAGGTCTGGAACGCAACCATTTAGGGTGAAGTTAGGTCAAAGTTAGGTCGAAGTTACGACCGACTGACTAAGAACAGCCCATTCCAACCCAAGGGCTAAGCAGCACAAGTCAGACCTAAAGTTGACCTAAAAGTGGGCGGAACATGGGCGGACCGTGGGTGTAACGGGGGCGGAAACCAATTAACGTTGGATTCCAGACCCTGGCAAGCACAGACACGCCCCCTCCAACACAAATGCTGACACAAAATTTAGGTCGACCAAAAAGGTGGACCCAAATTCGAGGAGACCCATAGGAGCCATTTTACCTTACCCAAGCCAGCCCTCTCCTGAAAATTTCTAACACCCTACTCCTGAGTTAGGTCAGAGTTAGGACGGAGTTGGGCCAGCTAGGTCTGGAAACAGACAGAGTTATGCCTAAGATAGGGAGCCTATCAGCACCCAGCCCCACCCAGCCTCATTCCCACAAAAGCCCAGCCCCAGACCTCCAGTCACTCTCTCTCTCTCTCTGAGCACATGGCGTGGGGTTCTGTCCCCCCCAGCCACAAAGTGGGACTTTGTCGGTGGAGGGCAAAATTCACAAACACCCCACTTCTCTCTTCTCCTCTCTGCCTCCCTCTAGGGCAGAGAGGGCTGTTCTGGCTGTGGCCAACCTGTTTACAGCTGTGCCTGGGCAGCTGCCTCCATGCAAGTGTTTGCTAACCCATGTCTTTCTCCCAGCCCCTCTCCCCCCCCCCACAGGCAACAACACCAGCAGGTAAGAGCAGGGTTTGTGCTGACATGTGGTCTGACTGATGCCTCTTTGCATTTAGAAATATAGGAAGGATACATGCCTCTTTACCAATGTGTTGTCTCATAGCTGTCTGCATAGCCTGCCATGACATGCCTTTCTACCAATGTGTTGTCTCATAGCTGTCTGCATAGCCTGCCGTGATATGCCTCTCTACCAATTTCTTGTCTCATAGCTGCCTGCTTTGCCTGCTATGATATATAGGATACATGCCTCTTTACCACTGTTGTGTCTGATTGCTGCCTGTAGTCATGTGAGCAGACAATGCCACAAGTGTGGAACTGTTAGCCTTATGTAGACACCAGCTGTCCCCCCCCCTTTTCTCCACAGGGTCTACTGACAGGTCAGTATTGCTAGGTTTGCCATGGTTGTGGCCCCCAAGTTGTGTTGTTGTCTCTCTCTTTGACCCTTTTTCCTTACAGGATCATGCTCTCCTTACACCCAGGTAAGCAGCTCAGACCATGCTATGTGTCTCACACCACTCAGCTGTGTTTTATTTCTCTCCCTGCAGGCTTTTGCAACCGACACACTGGCTTGTCGTCAATGGTGACTGCTTCCACATACCAGCTGACGTGTAACTCCCCCTTGTTTTTTGTCTCCCCAGGAACGTCCACTACCACCTACCTTCCTGGGAGCACCCCTGGGCCTGCAGTCTGGTTGCCCCACGGTCCTCTGCCTCGATGCTGCCAGAGGTCTGGGAGCCTGCCCTGCAACCCTCCTCAGCTGCTGCTGCTGCTCCACCTCCCTGGCTGCCTACTTGCTGTCCCTCCCCTTTCTATGGAGCAGGCTGTGGTTCCACAGGGGAAGAGCCTGCATCTCCAGGTCCATGGGGCACGCCTGATGCTGCTGCTACATTCTGAGTGGCTGCTGTGCCTACCCCTGGCAGCCTCGCCTGACCATCTCTGCTAACGTTCCAGAACAATAAAGATGCCCCTCAGGCAGAGCCCCAGTGAAACATATGTGCCCAGTGTTTACACAAGCATTGCCCCATACACACAGACAGCCCCCAGCACTGAAGCCCCTACATGAGTCCCAGCCAGGGACTGCCACGGCCTTCCCTGGGAGAACCCAGAAGCGGCGCTGCCAGACCCCCATGGCACAGAGGGGAGGGGGGGAGTCGGGGGGGCCTCTCAGGCAGGCAAACAGTGACAGCCAGGGCGTCTGCCCGTAATGCAGGCGCCTCCGTCGAAGGTCCGCCTGTAATGAAGGCGCTTCCGTCGAAGTTCCGCCCGTAATGCAGGCGCCTCCGTCGAAGGTCTGCCCGTAATGCAGCCACTTCCGCCCAAAGTCTATCTGCATAAGAGGCGCCTGTTTATGCATCACCTTCATCTGCGGAGCGCCCCCTGTGTCCCTATCGGTCTCTGCAGACCCCTCTCTCGGAATCTGTCTCCCACCAGCCTTGTTGTCTGTCTGTCTCTGACCCACCCATGCCCCTCCCCAGCACCCCCTGTCTGCCTGCCTGTGTGTCTGCCTCCCCTCCCACTCCCTGATGATGGCTGCTGGCCACCCCCCACCCTGCCAGAGCGCCTGCCGCAAGGCGCCGTTGTTGCCCCATCTGGGGGTGTGATGAGCTGTGTGAGCCCTTCACGCTCGCAGCAGACAAGCCCAAGGCATCTCTCGGTCTTGGCCGGGGCACAGAGCAGCAGGCACGCCTGGATGCCTTCTTTGTGGGCATTGCCCCGGACTTGGAGGCCCAGGGCTTCAGGCAGCGCACGGGCGAGTCATGTCAGAGGCAGTTCCAGTCCTCATGAGACCCCCCTTGTGTGTGACGTTCCCACCCCCCTCCCCTTCCCTCCCCCACTCGCCCCCCAGTGCAGCCTCAACGTGGCTTGGGGGTGGCATCGCCTTCTGCAGGAGGGAGGGGACGGCCACTCTTCCCTGCAGCAGGTGGCTGATGCACAGGGTGCCCTGTGGCGGCTGGGCTCAGGCACCTCGCTCACCTGTCACCTGCCCTGCGCCCACCACATGACTGGCGCAACCCCCATGCCTGCGGTCAGCCCCTTTGCGACTGGGCTGCGACAGACCCTGCAGCAGCTGCCATGGATGGACGCTGACACATGCAGACAGAGGCCTGCACATGCCCGAGCCAGACACGGAGCCTGGAGAAGAGCCTGCCTGCCTGGGAGGTAAGTGTTGCCTGGATCCTGGGGTGGTGCTGGGCCACAGAAACTGCAGCCTGCCTAACTCAGGCATAACTCTGACCTACCTCAGGCATAACTTCTGCCTAACTTAGGCTGCACTTAGGCCACACTTATGCCTGACTTGGAGAGGAGTTGGGTTGGAATGGGCTGTAAGAGATTTAAAAAAAAGAATATATAGCACAGACAAACTGATTGATACTGACTGGTTTAAGATATGTGTTCTATCTTAAAAGAGTTGTTTCCAAAAAGCACAATTGTGTACTCCTCTCAAGTGATTGCATATGCTACACCAGGGGTTCTCAACCTGTGGTACAAGTACGCCTAGGGGTACGCAGACTAATGGCAGGGGGTACGCCAGAGCCTGCCCCTTATCAGCATCAATCAGTAGTTAACTACTTGTTAATTAGAACTTAAATGCAATCCCCCCCTGTCTGTCTGTCTGTCACTCACACACACACACACACACACACACACACACACAGAGAGTTAAGTAAGACATTTTTTCACATTTAAAATTGTTTTAGTACTTTTTATTTAATGATTAATTAGCTGATTAATTAATTGATTAATCCAATTAATTAGCAATTAATTAGCAGGGGGTACTTCAGAAAATTGGACCGTGATAGGAGGTACCTGGGCCTCCAAAGATTGAGAACCCCTGTGCTACACAAAACATCCAAGTCTTCTACACTAGGTTTATTTGTGAGCATTTCTCTTCCCCTGCTATTCTTTTACCTGTTTGCCACCAAGTGTCCACAAGGGTGCACCGTTCTTCTCCCACCACGCTGTAGAACCACTGCCATGCTTCATTGTTTATTGGTTCTCCCACTAAAATCCAAAATAGAAAAGGAAGAATTGTGATTTCTGACAAAAAGATTTTCTATTGGGTAAAGAGTCAACAAAGCCAATCAAAGGAAGAATGACCAAAGGAACTGGTTATGTTTAGTCTAGCACAAAGTGTTTGTGTCACCCTGTCCACTATGAAGAGGATATGAAGCAACAGAATGAAATAAAAAGGTACATTTAAGTGAAATACTACAGAAGCTTTAGCAAATACAGTTGCTTAGTTCCAGAACAAGTGCTGTATGAAGGTTGCAAAATTGCAGAAAACTAATTTAGAGTTTTTCAAAAAGTATGAACTGGCAACTGTTGAGGTTACTATAAAAAAGATAAAGAACAGAGGATATTGATACCATGAACTGCAAGTTATGAATCAAGTTTCTTAGGTTCCTCTACCAGAAAGCTTCTTAAGCTATACAAGACCAAAAATGGCAACAGTCAACTTCTCTTCAGACTTCTGCAAAGGAGGCATCTTTGCTTCATCTTCTAGTTAAGATTTCTCCTACTGAGGTTTGGACATTTCCAATCCTTGCAAAATACTGTACAGCAGGGGTTCTCAACCAGTGGTACTAGTACCACCAGTGGTACTTCGGCCGATTGCTGGCGGTACTCGGACTGCCGGACCACTGGAACCCTGCTCCAACGCAGTGCTTTCGGTGGTGCGTTTTCACTCCCGAGAGGCTCCTGCTTTTGGCCAAGCCTCTTGGGAATGCTGAGAAGGGTCCTCCCACCCGCCTAGAGCCTCCTACCTGACCTAACCGGTTTTCTGACCTGAAACCCCGGAAGTAACTGGCAATGATGTCATTGCCAGTCACTTCCGGTGGTACGCAGAAGGAGAGTGGCACTCGGCCAGGAAGGGGTTGGCAACCCCTGCTGTACAGCATTTGAGACCTTTCTCGTCAAGAGAAAGAGAACACCACTCTTTGGGCAAAAGTATATCTGGGTCAATTTGACCCTACAATTCAATACTAGAATTCCAGCTTCTGCAACATTCTCTCCAGACTGGGTCCAAGGTTAGTCCACCCATAGCCCCAGCGTAACCCTCACACAAGGATTTACTTTCTTGGATGAACAGATTGCAGAGCTCCTGCATTTAACGGTTGTGGAGAAAAATAATTTTTCAGTTTGCCATGCAGGAGTGAGAAAAGTTTCAACTGCCAAAATCACCACTACTGCACACTTTTTAAAAGTGTTCTTGCCATCTTTTGCATCTAGTTATTCTTCTCTTTCTCCTTCCATCTTTTTAAGCTAAATAAAATGGTGTCGATGCCACTGGTGTCATCCTGCTAAGGTCAGGATACGACCACTTGCAGATCCCAACTCTTTCCACTTTCAACAAAATGCGTACTGCAGTCTTTGTAATCTCAGACTCAGATATTTTTTTATCTTGAAATGAAAGTAAAGCTTCAACTGCTCATCCTCACCTGACCCAAGGGTAGTTAGGGAAGATCTGTCATACTTTTTCACATATTCATCTCCATGCTTCAGCAGCAATCGCAGTGCCGTGGGGGCACAATAAAATTGATTAATTCTTAACCTCTGAACAGTTTCCCAGTAGCGACCTGTAAAATCCCAAATAATCATCTTAAATTTGTCTATGATGTCAACTCCACAAACATTACAAAGTCAGATTATTTTAAACACACTGAGAACACCTTTGTATAGTACTAACTACTGTACGCTATAAAATGGAAATGGAATGCCCGCTTTTTAATGACACACAGGTGTCAGAAATTACTAATCGATGAAAGAATTTTTGACATTCACCTAGCCAATACAGCTGAAACATATGGGGCCTTTAGAACGGGCCAAACACACTAGGTGGGAACCTAAAACCTATGGCCCCTCTTCCTCAGAGCAGCATTCCCAAGTGCTGAGGGACCCTCAGGAACAGGGTGGGAGGGGCCAATGCTCAGCAGTAGAGTACATGCTTTGCCTGCACAAGATACCAGGTTCAATCCCTTGCATCTCCAGCTGGAACAGAAGAAGATTCTTGTCTGAAACCCAGAAGAGCTGCCACCAGTCAATGTGGTCCATACCGAGCTAGGTGACCTGATTCAGTACAAGGAACTTTCCCATGAGTGTATGGAGTTGCATGGGGAGTTGCATTTCCTTCAAATGTGCACATGCCCCCTTTGTGAACAGAGCTCCATTCTTGTGTCTCCACCAGATTTGGGAGAATTGCCCCTCCATTGGCAGCTCCCAGCACCCCATCCCATTCCCAAGGGTCTCCTGATTACGTGCTGAATCCCCCAATCCAGTGTTACTCAAACTGTGGGTCGGGACCCACTTTGTGGGTTGCGACCTGATTTCTGGTGGGTCCCAGGCAATGGAAAGATCAGCAAAGTAATTGCCACAAGCCTGGAGGCTATTCAAAAATCAGATAGCTGCTTCAGTAATTGCCCTTCAAAGAACTGAGCTGCTGCAGTTTGCAAGGAGATGAGCTCCTGCAGTTTGCTAGCTTGTGTAAATATGGGGAGATAAATGTTTGAGCATCTCGTAAAGCTAGGTGGGTCCCGATAGAGTGTCATTTTAAAAAGTGGGTCCTGGTGCTATAAAGTTTGAGAACCACTGCCCCAATCCATCCAAGCATGGCTGCAGCCAGAGTGAAGCCAACGAGAGCACTGCCCCATCTAGAACACTGCTTTGCTAGAATTTTGGGGAAATTTTGATTTCTTAGTTTGTGACATGACAGCCTCCTTTAAAGCAATGACCTCTTGTAGTTAAAAACATTAACGGCAACTAGTCCTCCCCACAAAAATGTAGTGCTCCAAACTACCCACTTGATTTGCATAGTTCTGCTTGTTCAAGATTTCCTCTGGCTCTCAGTGAGGGGCCAGCCAAGCCATGAAGTGACTTGATGTGGTTTACATCAGGAGCAGATGGCGGGGGCGGAGGGGGCAGCAGATTCAGGATGCCCTTCACCCCGAGATTGCCATTGCCTCCCTCCAGCCCACTGTGGATGCAAGCTGCATTGATTCACTTCCCGCTTGCTAAAAACAAACCGAAAGTGGATCATCTACTTCTTTACCGTGCTCCGATGGACAGTTTTTGCAAACTTGGAAGCATTCTCCTTCCCCTCCCATAGAACCTCTAATTGCAATACTATCAATTGCAAGGTTCAACAGAGGACTGTGTGGGCTGAGGTGATAAGAGATTATGGCTGCCTGACACTGAACCTCAGCTGTTTGGGAGGAGAATGAGATAATGCTGACTTGGCAGTGCCCGACGGAAGAAGGAGTGACGCAAGCAGCTAAGGAGCAAGAAGCTAATGATTGAAAAGACAGAGAGAGCCAAAAAGATTCAAGGGACCCTCTGCTGCTTAATCCATTTTCAGCAAAGAAACAGACCACAGATAAAGCTGATGTGCACACACCAGAACTCCAGTCCCAAAAGACTGCTCTATATTAGGGCTGCCCACCCTAAATGGTATGCTTGTGTGAATATGACTGGGCAGGATTTAATTGAGAAATATAATCATTTGGCAAGCCAGTCTTAACATCATTTATGCTCTTGTAACCGAAATAAAACTTGTAAGGTCAATCCGGCTGTCCCGGGAGTCTCATCTTCAAAGAGTGGATGGACCCTCTCAATGCCCCACCTAGCAAGATCCCTGGGCTAGGCTAGAGCTTGATCACCTCTGGGCCACCCATGGCAAAATGTACATGATCACAGCCCTGAAACACACACATACCCCCTGTCTAAAAACACAGCTGCCCCACCTAGCAACAAAAGCTAGCTATGGTCCTGAGCCCAAATTAACAGACACCTTGCAGTAAGACAATGCAATACCCAAGACTTGTTTCTGGCTCACTGAAGCTTTTCATCCCTTGTATGGGGAATGACCAATCCATTGGCAAGTTACCACGATAAGAGAGACCAGTGCTACTGTACATGACCTACATGATACTGTCTCTGGGGCTGTATCAGAACCTAACCAGCCAGAACCTGTTGCTTTGCAGAACATGCCAGAACCCTGACCACATTCAACCAATTGCTAGTCCTACCTATTGTAAACTTTAAAATTGCATGTTGAAAGGCTTTGCATTTGAAAATTGAAAGGCTCTGCATTGGAACATTGTTAAGTGACAACAACACAAAAATCTGATGCTGCATTTGCAAATATATAGCAAAGGAGGATGTTCACTTCACATTCATATTTTGTCAATAAACAAAATACAAACTCCTTTTTGAATAGCTGTTCCAGATTGGGCTCCACATAGGCTCTCTTCTTTTACACAGAAGCATATTGGAATATCTACTGGAATCACCTGGATCAGGATAAATCGGAGTGCTTTCAAACAGAACTGTGGTGCCTCCATTGCAGAGTGGTCCATATACAATATAACTGTGTCCTGTGATCCAACCAATATCAGCCACACATCCAAAAACGTCGCCTTGCTTGTAATCAAATACATGCTGCAAAAGTGAACAATAAGGCAGGTTATGGTGGGGGTTTACATAGATTTTTCTGGTGATGGACTTAAGAGTTCTCTGACATTCTTCTGCAATTAGTAAATGTACCCTGTGTGGGGAAAAAGAGGTACAGCAGCCACAGATTTCAGCCACTTCCCTTTTCAATGTCTCCGGTTGACGGTTTTACAATCACACCATGTGTGGAAACAGTTGTGCAATCAATTGACCGCAGAAAAATTGCTGGGTTTCTGCTCAATGCCACTCCTACACTGACCACGGTACTTTCCCCTGAACAGCAGTACCTGTAAAAGCATACAAGGGTCACTAATAAGGGAACTGCTGAAGTTATATTTAACCAACCACATAAACAGGCATACTGTCAATTAAGATTGTCTAAGTGAATTTGAGAGAGACTGGCATTCCAAACCTAAATACTTGCACCAGAATCTCTGTAGTGCCAGTGAAACTTTATGTTTTGTCTATTTTATCTAGATACGTGTTGGCCCAGCAGATCTTGGGATCAGCTTCTAAGAACAACTGTGTTATATGGGCCATCCAAATGTTCACTGTGAAATAATTGAATCTGGTATCTGGTACAAAACCTCTCCTTCTGAGAACTTCAACTTGCGTTTTATTTTAATTTTCAAAAATCACGTTTCTAGCTCTTAACGGCTGCAGAGAAAAGATTAGATACCTGTCAGCGCAATCCTGTGTAACCTTGCACCGGTGTAACAGTAGATGCACCGGAGTAACAGCAGATGCACCGGTGTAAGTGCAATTACACTGGCATAAGTGCACTTACACCGGTGTATCTACTGTTACACCAGTGCAAGGTTACACAGGATTGCGCTGTGTGGGTGGTAGGTGGATTGGATACATGTGAACGTTGTCACATCTGAACCTTAATTCAGAATGACAACTTGCAGGCTAACATGTGCTCTGATGCTGCAATCCTTCTGCTCACTAAGAAGTGAGTCCTTCTGAGTTCAATGGGACTTACTTCTAAGCAAATATGGACAGGGACTGCTGCTTCAATGTTCCTTGTGAAGTTGCCTAAAAAGGTGTTCTGATGAAAGGAAAAAAACTACAGAACTCTGAAGTTAAAATGTGAGGTTTGGTTCAAAAACCTATCTGAACCACTGCACTAGAATGTTGGTTGCCCAGTTTTGGAAGAGGAGAAAGATACTGTACGTTAAATAATGGAAGAATAAGAGACAAAGTGGACATCACTGCAGTTTTCTTTTAAATGGGGGGGGGGCCTGCATACCTTTGTGAAATCTCAGCAGGGGGTAGGGGGACATTAGTATTCTCAGTGGTAGGGTTTTGTTCCTCCTAAAAATAGTGTGTGAGATGAGGGCTGCAATCAGGATCAAAACAGAGATATGTCAAAGGACTTGAGTACCGTATCGTTATCAGTATATTTTGTCACATTCATAATAAAATACTATTTTAAAAGCTATTTGGCCCGTACGCCTGCAAATGAGACTAGTGTATTCTGTAAAGTCATCACACATTGAAAGCATTCAATTTCCCTATGATTTGTTTAGATGGCCATAGAGCTACAAAATAAAAGACAGCATTTAGGGAACAAGACAAAGAAGATACTTGTCTTGCAATGCTTCAGGGAAAGGAACAGTTCTTAAGTAATTTCTATGTTCTCCCTCCTCCCCCCCCTTTTTTACTTTGTTCTCTTATTTTTCTAATCTTTGGTAGCAGAAGCTCAACTCTAGAAGAGCTTTGTTAGCTAGTATATTGCACACAGACAGATAATTTCAAACAGTGGGAGTGCAGAAGGGAGGGGATGCAAATTCTATCCCGTGCTCCTGAATCTCCACCATTGGAGGGTGGATCTTCTTACTCAAATTTATTTTTAATAAACTACCCAATACACCCTACAATCTGCCCAATACACCCTACTACAATCATACTAACCCTACAATACTGGGTGGAAACTGACCTAGACCCCTGATCTAGGTCTGGCAGCGCAATCCTAACCAACTTTCCAGCGCTGGTGTATCTGTGCCAACAAGACGCACACTGCATTTTGCAGTACAGGGGCAGTCATGGAGGCCTCTTCAAGGTGAGAGAACATTTGTTCCCTCATCTCGGGGCTGCATTGTGACTGCACCGGTGCTGGAAAGTTGGTTAGGATTGTGCTGTAAGTCATGCTTTTTGGCAACTAGTGGGTCAAGATGGATGGGAATATGTATACCTATCACTAATGTCCTAATAAACCAATCCCCTGAACCTTCATAAAACTACCGTTATTTATGATCAGACACATCCGTTAAGTTCAAATGGGACTGGATGAACATTGCAGAATGTATCCAGGTACAGGATCAAATTAGATGTGATCCTAAACATGTACATGATGTTTGGTTTTATTTAAGAAAATAGAATGTGGGAGGGTGGAGGGTGATGAAATGACCTGAAACCATGATGGGGGGGGTTTTGTTCACTGCCCCACCCACAGGTCCAACCCAATCATAGCCACTTTCATACATTAAGGGGAAAAAAGTCTATTGGCTTTTAATTAAAGCTCTTTCCCCATTAAAAACAGTGTGCAAAGAGGCCACAACCATGGTGAAACATATGGTTTCAGGCCATTTTGTCATTCCCCCTGCATGCTATTTACTTAAATAAAACAGAAAACAGAAGCTTCAATTCCATATTTTGGGTCGCATCTAGTCTATAAAAAGGTGTTACTAGCAAAAAAGAAACAGAAGTTAATGTTTGGATATAATGCCCTGAAAAAGTCCAGGATCTACTTTTCTGAAATGCTCATTTCTCAAAAGCAAATCAAGGCTATTAATCATTAATACATCCACTCTGTGCTTTGCAGCTCAATTAGCCAGACAGCCAACACATGCAGCGTGTTAAATCAACGAGCATTGCTCTAACATTGTGCAAGAAGAACCTTTCTCTCCTTTCCAACTCGCCCCCCCCCCCAATTCACATCAAAATCAGTTTAGATATGTCTCAAAAAGGGAAGAAAAGCTGAAATTTGTATATCAGTGTTAATTACCACCACTGTGCAATGCTGGCCTCCTATCGAACTTTTAGATCATTTTAACTTTGCCTGGATAATGAGCTTGGATAATGAGCCCAATCCTATGGGCGCCTTCCACTGATGGAACTAGTCACCCCTATGGGCCAGCCCCAGCCATCCGAGCTGTGCAAGCGCGCCAATCACATCCGGGCCACCTGGCTCTTGCGCGAGTTCCAGCACGATCTTGGGTGGCCCAGAGGGCCAACCAGGTGCCAGCCCGCCAAGCTTACCTGATGAGGCTGCATCTGCAGCCACGGCAGGAAGTCTGGGAGCCGAGGCATGGTGCACAGCCCTGTCAGGTAAGCTTGGACTCTGCAGCAGTAGGCTTCTCCGGTCGTGTCACCCCCCTCAATTGGGTGTCACTGGGGGTGGCCCACCCCACCCACCCCGACCTGGCAGAGACAGGCCCAGGGAAAACCTAAGTATTCCAAGAAGCTGTAGTAAGCTTTAATCTTAACTGCTTGAGGAACTGTCCTCTCCTACAGGAAAGACAAGCAACATGATGTTATTTTTTCACAGATATGATTGTTCAGGTACCTTGTGTGTTAAGGCAACATAAAGGAGATAGCCGGCCTGGCTGTGAACAATCCCTTTAGGTTTCCCTGTGCTCCCCGACGTATAAAGCATGAAGAGCATGTCTTCACTGTCCATGATTTCAGGCGGACAAACTGAAGCTTCCTTTGCCATTTCCTAAAAATAAAGAGGAAATATTAGAAAGTACTTGCACAGGATTATTTCCTGAAAACTAAAGCAATGCTCTGGCTTCAAAGAGTTGTGCCTTTGTTTCTAGAATTGCTCTCATGTAAGTTGCTGCTGCTATGATAGTTCCCAGTCATGAGCCACAAGCCTATGGCACCCTGGGGTTTTTGGCTGGGAGCTATTGCACCTGCTAGGCCATGCAGCATCCCTGATACCAGGAACGCCTGTGGTTTGGCTGGCTGCACTAATGCTGGATTTTGTCAGCATACTACAACAGAATTTTGAAATTTTGCCTTGACGTGCATGTGTCCCTTGAAGGGCAAATATTTCCATGATTGTGCATCTTTTTCTCCACAACCAACTTAAGGGAAGACAGTGAACCAGCTTCTGCAGAACTACTTGCAAGTAAATTATTGGTAACTCAGACCCTAACCAACTTTCCAGTGCTGATGCAGCTGTGCCAATGGGGCACGTGTTGCATTCTGTGGTGGGGTGGCAGTCATGGAGACCTCCTCAAGGTAAGGGAACATTTGTTCCCTTACCCTGGGGCTGCATTGCGGCTGCATTGGCGTTGGAAAGTTGGTTAGGATTGGGCTGTTGCTTGCAGTTTCAGGGAATGCCTGCATAGGTTTTACAGGAAGCTGGATCGTGTGCATCCAATGCACATCCAAGTCCCAATCACATGCACCTAGAAACTCCAGACACATCATTAACATTACAAGTGTCCCTCCTACATCATTTTAAATTATTTTCCCTCCATCAGGTCTCCATAAATGTATGTAAGCCTGACTGAGGGAGGAAATATGGGGGGGGGGGCATTTAGAGCAGAACTGTTGAGCAAAAGAGAGATTCTCTTATCCTCCTGAAAATGCCTCCTCTGTTCCCGCATTACCCCTGCAAACATGGTTTTGGGGCTACATTTTTGCTAATGTAGATCCACTATGAGAAATTATACAGTATATTACCCATCAGGGTTAATGTCAGAGGTTGGTCAGGTTGGCACTGGCAAAGGGCCCGGGCTTTCAAGAGCCCACCAAGCCAACCCCTGAAGCCCCCATACACCACAGCATGGAAAAGTGTTCTGCTCCCATCGGCTAGAATGGTTGTCAATCTCACCAGGACAAAGAGAGCTGTGATGAATCAGTGCTAAAGGAAGTTGCATTGTGGGAGCTATGTAATTTAAATGAAACTTGGAGTGCAATCCTATTCATTCTTTCCTGGGAGTAATGTTACCCAGTGGCTTAAAATGAGAATGTGCCAAAGAGACTCTGAATGCTAATGACCTGTGAGCTATGACTTTGGATGAAACATGTGCCAGACTGGACTGTATTATGACACAATGCCGCTTGTGTTCCTGCCACGAGCAATGCTGAAGAAAGAAGCATGAGGGAAAAACCTGACCAGCTGCCTGACACCATTTTCGCCATGTGTCCAAAAAAGCTCTCACAGAATTTACTCTGCATTTCCTCCCCCCCCACACTGTGATGGTCCTGACAGAAGACAAATACCTTGCTACCTGAGATGACTCCACCCAGCCTTTGCTTTTGTCTCTTTTAAGTACCGACCATCAAGCCAGATCTCCTCACCATCCTCCCAAGAGGCTCCACCTACGCACATTCTAGCAAACTATAGGCTAACAGCAACTGTCTGGCTCCCAAGCAGGCCCAATCCACAATGGATCCAGGGTCAATGAAGCCATCTGCCCTCTTCCTCTTCCCTGCCCCCTCACCCTACCCTGTCTCCACCCACAGATCTACCTCCAGCCCAAACAAGGTATTTCTTTTTGCAGCGTAAGACCCCAGAACTCCTCCCATGTGTGTAGGCTTAAAACGCAGGCTGCCACCCTGGCAGCCCCTCTCTTCTTTCTTACACAGGCACAAGGGTGAGCTCTTGGCTTCTCTCTCTGCTTCCCTCCATTTTCCCCCTTCCCTTCCCCCCCCCCTTGATTTGACTTCGTTCTCAGTCATTCTGCTAGTCTGACCAGCTCAGACCCAATCTGCTAGTCCTTCTTTTCATTCACTGTTGTGCCAGAACTACAGCATTTGCAGCAGCCAAGGTGAATTCTCCAGGATTATTAAGGTGATTATAACCCAAGTAAAACCAGAACCTGATATCTCTCTGCTCTATCTAAGTTTCCTAGTTCTCTGTATTGAATTGTATTTTGTACGAATCTGCCTGAATTATTTAGTAAATATTGGAAAGCAACCACGTGTGTTCTCAATATTATTTAAAAACGGAATTCTGTGAAGCTGGACTCTGGTATACACAGGTAAAGGTCCCAAAACATGCCAAATTGCTATATTTAAAGCTATTCCCCAAATTAAAAGCATTTTGGCTAACAGTAAGCCCCACTGAACACAGTGGGTAACCCTGCATAGGATTGCAATGCGAGTCATGACTAACTTTATTCAGATACAACCTACAATCTATGGTTTTTTCTCTGTACTGGTGAAGAGCACGAACTGATTCAGTTAACGCCTACTACTGAAGGCCTACTTTTTCTTTCTATGCAAACCAAGAACCCAGATTCATAGCAAGGCAACTGTATGGAGCTGGGAACTCCACCACAAGCATGTTGGTTCTGTTCTAGTAGCATGCTGCTAATGCTTGTTGCAATGTGTTCATGACCACTACGCCATAATAAACATATATGAATCCAAGTGGTCATCCAAGGCAGTGAAAGGAGCTTGCGATGCATTTCAGTGTCCTAACTTGAAAATTCCACCCCAAGTTTTTTGGTTCAGCCTTCGATTGGTTCTAAAACGAGGTTCAGCACATTTAGCTATCCGACACAGAACACCTGCTGAACAAGGTATTATCATGCCCTGTACGAATACCTGATTAAAAGAAGCACAGTGAACATCATCAACATACTTCTTCGAGGGGAATATCACGGCTGCCCATGTGGACTTTGCTGGCTGTTCTCTGAGCCACAAAGACACACTTAACACTTGGGCAGTTCTTCACAGCTTCATCCACAGTCTTCTTCAGCTCTATGACTCGTCCTCCCCTGATTCCCTCATTACAGGTGATGACTGCTTTGCATTCGGCTAGCAAGGGAAAACATTGGAGGACTTAGCAGGTATTTTCCTCTATGGACACTACTGTCACAATGTAATTGGCACGTAATATATCACAGAGCAGCAACCACAATACCATTTTTATCATCTAGATTACTTTTGTATTTTATTATGTCTTACGTTTTTCTGTTCTATTTTAAATAATTTATCACTGTAAGCTGCTTCAATCATTCTTTTAGGAAAAATGGGATATACCGGTACATTTTAAAATGTAAATAAATAAATACATCAGACCCAGTTTTGGACTTTACCACAGAAAAAATGAAACAGCAAAGGGATAGTCATTCTGAGGGTCATTCTGATGTCACTTTTGACAAGATTAATCCCTGTGAAAAGCACTCATGAGGAAACTACGAGTGCACTGTTTTTCAAATGCATGAACTTAAAAAAAAAAATTAAGTTTTTGATCAAATTGATGTATCGATCTTCTCACATCCATATCTCCAAGATTATGGGAGTCCATTCCAGCAGTTCACATGGAATTATTTCAAGCACTGAAATTACCACACAAGACATCCTTGCAGAATGTCGCTGTACCGCAAGGTACGCTGTTGCCGCAGCCTCTCTGCTAGTCTGCAGAGTGCTGTCGCTGGTGCAAAGGAAGGAAGATCACACAGTTGTTGGTTTTTTGCTAGCAGATCAGAGCCAGATTGGAGGCAGATCACAGTGGCAACAGTATCTGGCACACCCCGAGTGCCTGTCCCAGACCTAGTACACACACACCCCGAGGTGTTTCAGATCTACCCCAAAAAAACAGCTGGTGTATATCTGAGCAGTCCCAGAGGGAACTAAGCAGCAGTTGGGGAGATAAAGTTTTTCTTTTCTTATCACTTCCAGCCAGCCTGCTCTCCATCGGTGTATAGGATGCTGCAGAGGCTGCACCTTCAGCCCTGCATCGTGCACACCAAAGGGGGATAAGTTTGGGCTGTACAAATATAAACTTTAATTAATCCAGGAACTTTCCTTCACAATCTCTTCACACACAAAAAAATCTCTGGACGTACATAAGAATGTAAAAACCATCATGAGAAAAGGCACATGTATTCCATTGACTCAGAAATTAAACGATAGTGCATTATGTACTAGCGAGAGAAGGCCATAAACATGTTTCACAGCCCACATGCACAATTTACAGCTCTCTAAGACTTATGTTCACGTTGAATTCTTGCACACAGAAGATAACCCATTATTTTCAATGCTGAGGAATGCTCTGCATGCATAATGGGAACTCACTGTGTGTATGGAGCATTCCCCACCTCTTCAACCAGAATAACAAACTTGATGTACAAAATGCTGCATATGAATATTGTAACCCTAGCAGGCACATACGAGTTGCTCGATTGTGGTATAAGTCTCTACAAAAGTTTTAAATTGTTCCTATATTGATGGTGCATTAATGGCTTTCTAGGGAGAAAGATTAATTTGCTTAGCAATATGGAAGCAAGTCATACTGTGAACGTTCCACCATCTAACCCACCTAGAACTTGAAAATTACTTACAGTCATTGATCCTTCCTGCTAAGGATTCACCACTGAATCCAGCAAAGACCACAGTGTGAACAGCACCAATTCTGGCACAAGCCAACATGGCAGCCACTGCCAGGGGACACACAGGCATATAGATAGCCACCCGGTCCCCCTTTTTAATACCATTTTTCTTTAAGGTGTTAGCAAGGCGGCAGGTCATCTCCAGAAGTTCCCTGTAATACAGAAAGGGACTGTTGTGTAATGTTTCATGCTTCATTCTTTCAATACACACGTTTCAATTGCAAAATATTTAGATCCACCAAGAAAAAATATATAATCAATCCAGAGATCTATTACACACAACTATTCAATCCTAAATGAAATCAACCCTGACTGTTCCCTGGAAGGACAGGTACTGAGGCTGAAGCTCAAATATTTTGGCCACCTAATGCGAAGAGAGGACTCTCTGGAGAAGACTCTGATGCTGGGAAAGATTGAAGGCAAAAGGAGAAGGGGAAGGCAAAGGATGAGATGGTTTCAGCCAATTGAATCCCCATCTCCAGTCTGAGATGAGGCTGGTTAGTCTTGGGCTCTTGATGTTTTGTTTGTTGAGGTTGTATCTCTGATGTGCTTCTGGGCAGTGGCGTCGCTCCGGTAGGGGCGGGGCCGTAAGTATCGCTCCGTCCTAGACCCTTTACCGAGCGAGCAGGAGGCGGCCCCGCCCCCTCCCTGTTGGAACCTTTCCCGTGCGGAGAAAGCAGCAGGCAAGAGACCCTGCCTGCTGCTTTCTCCGCAGGGGAAAGGCTCCGATAGTGAGGGGGCGGGGCCGCCTCCTGCTCGCTCGGTAAAGGGTCTAGGACGGAGCGATACTTACGGCCCCGCCCCTACCGGAGCGACGCCACTGCCCAGAAGCACATCAGAGATACAACCTCAACGAACAAAACATATGTCATCCCATGCCTGAAAGATAACTGAACATACAGCTCAAGAGCCCAAGACTAACCAGCCTCATCTCAGACTAGAGACGGGGATTCAATTGGCTGACTCGGCTCACAAGGTTTTGCCACTGCAGTCAAACACTGTCTGGGAACAGAAACTTAACATCTGGTGTTGGTTGACAGGAGGAGAAAAGCTTGGATTCTGTCGATTTTGATGACGCCTAACAACAAAGGCCTACACAATTACATCTAATGATATACACATTGAGCAGGATGAGGACAAGATAAAAATTCTGCAGAACCCCACACTAAAGGCTCCGGGATTATGGACAATCACCTCACACCATCCTTTCAGATTTGCCAGGTGACACAGACATTATTTATTTTTCAAGTAAGCAAGCATATGTATGTGGACATAGTGAATAAGAGTTAAGATAAGCCAAGCTCACTAAAACACGTTCTGACTATTTACCTATTATTTTGCTGTTAAGTTAAACACGTCTCTCCCTTAAGTACACACTCTCATTATCTCCCTGGTCACCTGCTCTCTGTGTGATAACAGCTATATCTGGATCCTGTGAGCAACAGCTTAGAGCAGAATATATTTTATAGCATTTTGTTAAATTAACAGTGCAATCCTATGCAGGTCTACCCAAAAGTAAGTAAGTTCCACTGTATTCAGTGGGGCTTGCTCCCAGGAAAGTGTGTATAGGATTGTAGTCTAACAGCCCAATCCTATGCTTTTCACCACCATAGCATGCAGCCACACCAAAACGGGCTGCACCAAATGCTGCTATGGTGAGGGAGGCCAATCAGGAGGCTTGAGAGGGGAAAGGGAAAATAGCCCCTTGACTGCCAATGGGTCTCCTCGGACCTGCACCAGCTCTTTAACTGGCACACGTCCAAAGAGACAAAGGGGGCATGTTGGCTCGCTCCAGAGGGGATAGCATCCGGCACAAGTCACCCATGCTGGGTGCCACCCCCTTCCGCGTGTCCCCGGCCCTCCCCCATTCCTCCCTGATCCTCACACTCCATTACACCCACCCCGCTGACTTACCAGCATCGGCAGGGATCCTCTTCACCGCTGCTGAGCATGGGGTCCTCCCCGCCCAAGTGAATGACTCATGTGTTTTCGGAAGGATTTTTATGATGCTGTAGTGTCTACCAATGCCAGAACGCCAGTTCTGACAGCAGTAGCACCCAATAAGATTGGGCTATAAATGACAGAGGCAGCAATTCTATGCACACGTACCTGGGAGTAGGTCCAATTTAACTTTTTAAGAAGCTCAGAGAAATTTTAGGTAGGATTCCACTGGTAGATTTAACTAATGGGAAAAGGAGACCAAGATGGCTTGGAGTTTCCAAAGAAACTGTTACTATAGGCACAACTGAAAGCAACTGCAATGAGAAGGGAAAAGGGGCAACATCTCAAAAAGTCAGTGTGGCTGCACAAAAAGCTTAGTGATGAAGTTTTTTTTTTTAAAGGACCTGTATAGGAAATGGAAGATACGAGAGACTCACCAAAGATGAATATAGAAGTAGCCCAGAGAGAGTTATGAGAGTGTCAGGAAAGCGAAAGTTCAGTATGAGCTGAGGCTCGCCAGGGACACAAAGAGCAACAAAAGAGGTGTTTGGGGGTATGTTCAAAGGAAGAGAAAGAAGTACTAAATGGTAGGATCCCTGCTTCATAAGGATGGTGAATTATTTTTATTTGGTGACAAAGAAGGTGGAACTGCTCAAGTCCTACTCTGCATCCATCTTCTGGCTTTCTGACTTGTGTGTTTGTTTTGGGTTTATCAAGAAAGCTATGAGCCCAGGACGTGGCGGCACACATAAGGTGCCCACCGCATCCTATGTAGGATTGGGCCTGCCCCTGCACAGCCGGCGGGGTAAAGAGATGTTTGTTCCTTTACCCCAAGAAATGCGCCAGCCGCCCCGATGGGCCTCCTCGAATGCACACCAGCAATTTTGCTGGCATACATTTGAGAGGCCTGTGTAAGGCCCAACAGGACCAGGAAGGCAGATAGGATATGGCGGAGGAGGTGGAGGGTCCAGCATAATGCAGCAGAGTCCCTTTCATGTTAAACCTACCTAGGGGTTCCTTTAAGAGGAACGGGGGGGGGGGTCACCGCGGAAAGCATACGATTTCATACAAAAAGTATAACCTGCCAGGCAAAGCAAGGTGGCAGGAGAGTGTCATACCTGTAGGTGACTTTCACTTCGTTGCCAGGCTCATCCTTTTCCCAGATCAAAGCCACTCTGTTTGGAGAATGCTGCGCATGTTGGTCCAAGCAGTTAGCTACACAGAAATGGTCAAGAAAGAATTGCATTTGATTGGCTACTGACCTAAAGCATCAAAATCATTTATCTATTGCTCTATTAAGACGAGGCAGTATAAAGTGTCCCCCTCCCCCCAAAAAATATGTATATGTTATATACAATTACAGTACATAGGTCACAAACAAGATACATTCAAAGGCAACAAGGTGTTACACACAACTCATGACTAGGCACAATGCAGGGGAGGGGATGCACAGTTCCATTTAAACTGCAGGACAGATGAGCATGTGAGCCCCCATCCAAATATCTTGCAATGCAGAAGGGGAGGACGTGAAATGCTTTGCATCCAAATGCACATCTGCACTCAGTCTACCAAGGGGATCCAAGAGCAAAAAGCTTCTTCTGCACACAGATCTCCCTGTTGGATCAGAATGATAGTAACTTATTACAAAGTAGGTACAGGATCACACACCTAACCAGATAACTTAAATTCTATTACCAATATGCAAACTAGGAATATGTGCTAACATGTACTGTACTTAATTTGCTCCATTTGAGAAACACAAGATCTGGCAGGGACTTGCTTGGTGGAGACAGAAGCGTGCAACAGCTACTCGAGGAGTGGGGGCAAAGGACGCCACATGGCTTTGGTTGGACAATGTAGGTGAGGAACACTGAACACTAACAAGAAGGGCCTTTCAGAAGGGATTAACAGGAAGCAGTGGGTAGCTGGTGGCAGGAGATGTGGAAAAGCACTGAGCAGCACCAAGAGATTAGGAAATGAACAAATGAGGCGGAACTACTTCATCATGATCAGAATAAATACAATTAAATACCAGTCTAGCCATTCAAATCAAATCAGTCAATCCTAAATGAAATCAATCCTGACTGTTCCCTGGAAGGACAGGTACTGAGGATGAAGCTCAAATATTTTGGCCACCTAATGCAAAGAGAGGACTCCCTGGAGAAGACTCTGATGCTGGGAAAGATTGAAGGCAAAAGGAGAAGGGGAAGGCAAAGGATGAGATGGTTAGACAGCATCACCGATGCAACGAACATGAAAATGAGCGAACTCAGGAAGATAGTGGAGGACAGGAAGGCCTGGCGGGATGTGGTTCATGGGATCACGAAGGGTCGGACACGACTTAACGACTGAACAACAACAACACTACTAGCCATTCAGCCACTGTCTCATCATGGTTTGGAGGGAAACACCTCAGTGTGGGGTCTGGATGTTATTGGCGGGAAGAGTCAAGAGAGAATACATTTCTGAGGTGCTCTTTGGTTTCCTCGGGGGTGTTCTGTCACCTTTTGGGGAAAGCTGAATCAAGGGCCTCAGTCTCTGCGCATGTGTTGTTGATGAGAAAGGACTAGAATGCCGCCTTCATTTTTCCCTGGCTTCCACTTTTTCATATACTAGTATTAATCCCTGCTGATGCTTTTGATCACTGCTGTGGTGTTCGTTGTGCTAGGCTGTTACCTGTGTGTGTGTGTGTGTGTGTGTGTGCGCGTGCGTGCGTGCGTGCGCGTGTTTAATTGCATTTCAATCATACTTTGTCATTCTGGTTCTGTTTTTATTGTACACCACTTTGGATGCCATGATGGAAAAAAAGTTTATATATTTAATAAACAAATGAAAATAAATGGTAGATGGGTGGATACAGGAATGCGCATTAAATGTAAGAAGATCCATACAATTTCCCACCACCTTTTGAGATTAGTAGATACTACTCTGATGTGTTCTAACTTATCTGCAAAAGCATGAAGGCTAGGAACACCTTTTTAATATTGAGGCAAAGTTGAGGGGCTTGTTTAACAGCTTTGCAGTAGGTGGAATCACATGCTATGCAATTGTGTGGCATCATCCTAGACCCCTATTACTGCAGGGTTTTCCCATTAAGATACTATTTTGTAAGCACAAGTGTTTGTTCTAGAATCCTTACAAGATGCTGTTGTGGCTCTTCACTGATGATTGCTTTTCATCTTACCCTAAGGGAGTTCTCCATTTACAAGAATTTAGAACAACTATGAATGATGCAACAGGCAGCGATTTATTTTACAAAGCACATGGTAATTAACTCCACTGTATGGGGATTTTCATGTGATATGTACAGCAGCTACTGAGTCCAAATCACCCATATTTAAAAAGAAAGACTTCTAATTTCTTCAATAAACAATGGAAGCAATGGGTTTCTGTAAGCATTGTAAGTGCACTCAATATTCAAGTACCTTTTAAACTCTTATGTCCATAATGTCCCTAGTTATGTACTGTAACAATGATCATACCATTATCATTATATGAATTAGGGTCATTAATTCTTTATTTATTTTATTTTTAACTTTTAAATGGCTTTGATGAACATACATGTAATGGAACAGTTGCAAATATTAGCAATCGGGCATAATCTATTAGATAGTGCTGCAGTACAAACTCCATTTTAAAAAAAATGGAACTTGGCAGCAGCTCTGCCTGGCAAACGTTGGTCTATGTCAAGTGAGCTCTTACAAATGAGTCTAAACACAGGTCAATTATCAAACTGAAATGATATAACACAGTTTCTTCACTCAATAATCCATTTACATGTAACTATTTAAGACACCTACGCTGCAGAACATTAACTTGTGAAAAACAGCAGTTGAAGAAGCCTGTGTCACATTTCTGGAAAATATCACCAGTGAGTTCATGGTAGCTTTTTCCAGCATACATTGATTGCAATGATGAAACCTGAGCATTGTGGCATCACAGGAAATTGTTGTAAATTTAAACCTATATCTAGAAACTTTAAGAGCTGATGTCACGAACAGCCCAATCTTATCAAACCCTACCCCCTCCGATGCAGTCGTGCGACAGGAATGCACGTTGCATCCTGCAGAGGGGCCAGTCCTGGAGGTCTCTTCTGGGTAAGAGAACACTTGTTTCCTTGCCTGGGGGTAAGCTGTCACTGCTCGAATGGGTCTACTCGGACCTGAGCTAGTACAAGTCCAAGTGGACCCTGGAAAGGGGATAGGATATCAGTGGCACTCTGCCGCCCCCTTCCCGGCCTTAATCCGCCCCCGCCCCGCCCTGTTCCACCTCCCCGCCTCTCGCCCGCCCCCCATGCTGACTTACTAGCACCGGGGATCATTGCGAGGCTGCTTGCTGCAGCAGCCCAGCTGCGCAAAATGGTGTGTTGATTTGATTTTGTAAACCGCTTTGTGAACTTTTTGTTGAAAAGCGGTATATAAATACTGTTAATAATAATAAGAACAACAACATTTGCAACAGCCGTAAAGGCCCTTGCACTGCCGGAATGCTAGTTCCGGCAGAGCAAGGCTCCAATAGGATTGGGGCCTAAGTCTAGGCTTACCAGATCTCCAACCGGGACAGAGTGCTAGACCTTTAGGAGAAGGAATGTGGGCAGGTATAGCTTGTTAAACCTTAGAGCACAATCCTAGGCATGTCTACTCAGAAGCAAGCCCCACTGAACACAATGGGGCTTGCTTCTGAGTAGACATGCCTAGGATTGTGCTCTAAGGTTTAACAAGCTACACCTGCCCCCATTCCTTCTCCTAAAGGTCTAGCACTCTGTCCCGGTTGGAGATCTGGTAAGCCTATCTAAGTCTGTTTCCCGTTAGTTTTATGAAGTTTGTTTCTTGATTTACAATGAAATGACTAGATGCAGGCTTTTTCAGATTTTAATGAACTAAAACCAGTCAAAGCTATAGATTAGTATAACTGTATAAAAAGTTAAAGACCAAGTGGGGGCCATGGCTGATTGCACAGCAGGGCACATGTGCAGCCAAAATATTAATAACTAATACTGTACAAGAAAGACAATGTAGCTCTATACCTGAATTTCCAGGGGTAAACAGTCAAAGTTGGGTGCTTCTTCTAGCAGGGGTGGAGGGGGGAGTCAAGGCTGATCCACACATTCAGAAAATGCATATGCTACAGTTATCCTAGGATTGTATCACTTCAGAGTGCAGGTGCAAGATTGCACAATTGATGCTCCCCAAAGAAAATACTCTCTACATACAGAAAGCCAGCTTATCAAGCACAACATTTCGAGTTATGCATTTTCCCTGGTGAGTTAGTTTTCTATGTACATGGGACTGCGGGGGGGGGGGGGGCATCAATCACGCCATTCTCCACCTGCACTCTGGTGTGGTACAGTCTTTTGTTGAAAGTGTAGATGGCTCATGGAACACTTCATTTGTCAGAGTTAGGACACTTTTGCTGTGGGAATAAAGTCATTGTTTATTCAGCCACAGGCAGCAGCAAATACGGATTTAGGGACACCAGCTCCCCTAGGAGGGATTAAGAGTCACTTACTTACCATAATGAGCCGCTATGGATTTAAAATGTTGTCATCTCTTTGTTATTGCTAGTTAAACAGAGGTTAATGTCCACAATCAAATGTCTAGGGCTTAAGCTTGTCTGAAAGTGTTTCACAGTTGGAGCACGATCCCTCCAGTTCTAGATGTATACTAAGGCTGCAATCCTAAACACACTTCCCTGGGAGTATGCCCCACTGAGCACAATGGGACTTACTTCTGAGATTACATGCAGAGGATTGCACTAAAAACCATTTTCGTTATTTGGCAATGAGGGCACTCTATACTGCACATGCTCAGAGGCATTTTCATATATTATTACTCCTTATATTTTAACCCTGTGGGGTTTGAGGTGACTCCCAGATCTTCATAAACGGATGACCACTGCTATATAATACATGGGTGCGTGGGGGTTGCAATTTAAAGTAAAGTGGGAAGAAGGAACAATCTCTCTTCCCACCTGTACATTTCAACATGTCCACCTGCGGAAGACCTCTCCTCTCCCCCACAGCCTCACTGGGGGAAAAATGTATTTTTAGCATTTCGGGGGGGGGGAGAGAAAAAGTCAAAGATTATAGTTTCCACTCCTGCCCAGTCATATTATGCTTTAAATCACCCCTCCCCATGCTTGATGGGGAACCAGCAACAGATCCAAATCTGCAGACATGTCCACTGCCATATAATCTACTGGTAGTTTCACCCTTAAATACTGGACAGAAAACAAAAATTTGGAACACTGCAACAGAATAGCGTAGTTTTCAACAAAGGCCATTACAGGGACATGCAAAAACAAACCTATTGGTCCCCATGCAAACCTACTGTGAAAAAGCAAGCTACTTATAAACTTATGCTTATTATCATTCCATAAATGATGCATTAGAGAAAATACTCCTCTGCAGTATTCTCCCTCAACTGTTCAAGTTGCATTTTAAAATGTTCTAACATTGTAGCAGAGATAAATTACATCTAGCATTAAACTCACTAGCATCTAGCATTAAACTCAGCATTCTCACCCTTTGCAAAAGAAGCATAAAATTGTCAAGACAAATAGGCAGCAAAATCCCCCAGTACCTTTGACTTTGCTCAGACCTGGACAAAGTTAAAGTAACATTCTGTTCAAATTAAAAAAAAGAAAAAAAGACAGAGATAATTTGCGCATCTCACAAAAATAACATAATACAATGAATTTTTAAATCATGCAACTATAGATTCCTCTACTAACAGCGCAATCCTGTGTAAGGATCCAGTCGGCGGCCCAGGGCCGCCCGCCGGATCCTGAGCCAAGGCTGCCCGTCGAATGGCGGACCAGAGGTCTACTCAGGGAAGGGGACGCTTGTCTCCTTCCCTGGGTATAAACCGGGGGCGGCCCAATAGGCCTCCTCGGATTTCCGCCAGCAAGTCGGAGCAGGCCGTGTAATGGCCTAGCCGCCCGGCGGAGACAGTGATATGGCGGGCGCCATCCCCCTCCCCCTCCCGGGCCCGCTAGACAAATCGCCCCCCTCCCTCACCCGCCGTACCACCCACACAGCCACAGGAGGAGCACTTACCTTCCTCTGGTGGCCGCTTGCTCGGTCCGGCAACGGTGTGAGGGAGGCCGCCCTTGCGCCGGCCTCCCTTACTCCCGAGGCATCGCGAACGTGCTTTACAGCATGTTCACGATGTCGTGGAACGGCGAAGCGCTCACTCCGCCGTTCCAGACTTGCACAGGATTACGTCCTACATGTTATTTATGCTCCTAAAATTCCTCAAAGATTTGCACCCACTACAAATCCTAAATGCTATGTATTTAGGTTTTTCCCTGTTTGAATAAGCTTTGTAAGGTCTGCAGGATAAATAGGGTTGAAGCCAATGAAAACTTAGTGAGAGGTTAATTCTGATTTATTTATTCTAAATTCAGACCTTTAAATGCTCCTTCAAACTAAGTCCTTTCTGAAACAAAAACCTGTTAATTCAGAGGCTTCTATAGTGGCACTGCAAATAAAAACTAGGAATTATCCTCACTTTAATTATCTATCCATCACATTTAGCAAATTGGTTTTTCCTCCAACTTTCCAATAGTAAACTGCCTTTAAAAAAGGAGACCCAATTGTCACAAATGCACAGCACTGCACAGAAACCCAATTGTAAAGAGAAAACAACATCTGCACCAGAAGGTACAGCTTGTTTCTTATACTGGGCACTTCTTACAAAAACAAAACAAAAAAACCGCTTTTACTGCCAAATCAAGTTCAACTTTACAAATGAGGCTTCCAAGCTAACAAGCACTCCATGGGCTAGAAAATCTATTGCCTGTAGCAACTATGTCAAGACAGAAGTGTGCTGAATTAAAGAATGTGGAAGTTGATTCCAGGCTCAGAATAGCTAGAAAACCTACTACAGAACTGTCCCTAAAAGTAGGGACACAGCACATGTGATTGTCCTGTGCAAAAACAACGTCTTGTGCTGGACATGACTTTATCCTGTTCTGTAGCCGAGGGTCTCCTGGTCATGCCAACATATGATTTGGGGTACTCCCAAGGTTATTTGGGGGTTATAAACCCCTAGTTTATTTGTATGTGATACCTGGAGGCATTGTGTTTCAGAGCATTTTACAGAAAAACAGAACTTTGAAGCAGTCTGAGTCTGTGTGAATTTTGTAAAAGACAGAATTCTGGTGATGAGGGTTAATGGCATGAAAACTTCACACCTTATTCAGGTCACTATAATGCAGGTCTTTGTCTCTGTAATGAACAAGGAATTAGAACCAAGAACCACCTTCAGAATCATATTACAGCAGCTGTTCTTATTCTTGTGGAGTTAATGGCTTTGTGAAAAGACAACACCTTCTTTTATAGCAATCTGGATTGGACTGAGCCCATCCAATGTGTCGTGAATGGGAGAGCTAAGGAAGAAAAAGCCCCAACAGGTACATCTAGCCAAACTAGCTTTAAAATATTCTAGTTTATCTGAGAAGTGAGAACAGACTGGAGGTCAAGAGAGTTACATGTTGGATCTCTAAAAAGAGGTACATGTCAACTGACATGGTAAAACTACCTGGTAGAAAATAGAACAGGCTGGTCTGCTCTCCACAGCTAATTGAGAGACTCTCACCATTGGTTCTCCTTCATGGATCATTGCCTTGTCGTGGCGAAGGGGCTTGCGTAACTCAATGAAGCCATGAGCTATGCCGTGCAGGGACACCCAAGACGGACAGGTCGTAGCAGAGAGTTCTGACTAAAAGTGATCCACTGGAGAAGGAAATGGCAACCCACTCCAGTAACCTTGCCAAGAAAATCCCATGAACAGTACCAAAAGGCTAAAAGATATGACGCCGGAAGATGAGCCCCTCAGGTCGGAAGGTGTCCAATATGCTACTGAGGAAGAGCGGAGGACTATTCCAAGTAGACCCAGAAAGAGTGAAGCGGCTGGGCCAAAGCCGAAAGGACGTCCAGCTGTGGATGTGTCTGAGGTTGAAAGGAAAATCCAATGCTGCAAGGAGCAATACTGCTTAGGAACATGGAATGTGAGGTCTATGAATCAAGGCAAGCTGGATGTGGTCAAAAATGAGATGATAAGATTGAACATTGACATCTTGGGAATCAGCGAACTAAAATGGACGGGCATGGGCGAATTTAAGTCAGGTGACCATCATATCTACTACTGTGGGCATGAATCCCTTAGAAGAAATGGAGTAGCCCTCATAATCAATAAAAGAGTGGGAAAGGCAGTACTGGGGTGCAACCTCAAAAACGACAGAATGATTTCAGTTCGAATCCAAGGCAAACCATTCAACATTACAGTAATCCAAGTGTATGCCCCAACCACTGATGCCGAAGAAGATGAAGTTGACCGGTTCTATGAAGACCTACAACACCTTCTAGAACTAGCACCCAAAAAAGATGTCCTTTACATCATAGGAGACTGGAATGCTAAAGTAGGAAATCAAGAAATAAACGGAACAACAGGCAAGTTTGGCCTTGGAGCGCAAAATGAAGCAGGGCAAAGGCTAACGGAGTTCTGTCAAGAGAACACGTTGGTCATAGCAAACACTCTTTTCCAACAACACAAGAGGCGACTCTACACATGGACATCACCAGATGGTCAATACCGAAACCAGATAGATTATGTGCTTTGCAACCAAAGATGGAGAAGCTCTATACAGTCAGTAAAAACAAGACCTGGAGCTGACTGTGGCTCAGATCATGAGCTTCTTATTGCAAAATTCAGGCTTAAACTGAAGAATGTAGGGAACACCACTAGACCAGTCAGATATGACCTAAACCATATCCCTTATGAGTATACAGTGGAGGTGAAGAATAGATTTAGGGCATTAGACCTGGTAGACAGAGTGCCTGAAGAACTATGGACGGAAGTTCGTAACATTGTACAGGAGGCAGCAACTAAAACCATCCCAAAGAAAAAGAAATGCAAGAAAGCAAAGTGGCTGTCAGATGAGGCTTTACAAATAGCTGTGGAAAGAAGGAATGCAAAAAGCAAGGGTGAAAGGGAAAGATATAAACAACTGAATGCAGAGTTCCAGAGAATAGCAAGGAGAGATAAGAAGGCCTTCTTAAATGAACAATGCAAGGAAATCGAGGAAAACAACAGAATGGGGAGGACTAGAGATCTCTTCAAGAAAATTGGAGATATCAAGGGAACGTTTTGTGCAAAGATGGGCATGATAAAGAACAAAAAAGGCAAGGACCTAACAGAAGCAGAAGAGATTAAGAAGAGATGGCAAGAATACACAGAAGAACTATACAAGAAAGATCTGAATGTTCCTGATGACCACGCTAGTGTGGTCACTGACCCAGAGCCGGACATCCTAGAGAGTGAAGTCAAGTGGGCCTTAGGTAGCATTACTAACAACAAAGCTAGTGGAGATGATAATATCCCAGCTGAGCTACTTAAAATCCTAAATGATGATGCTGTGAAAGTGCTGCACTCAATATGCCAACAAATTTGGAAAACTCAGCAGTGGCCAAAGGATTGGAAAAGGTCAGTTTACGTTCCAATTCCAAAGAAGGGCAGTGCCAAAGAGTGTTCAAACTACCGTACAATTGCACTCATTTCACATGCTAGCAAGGTTATGCTCAAAATCCTACAAGCTAGGCTTCAGCAGTACGTGGACCGAGAACTACCGGACGTACAAGCTGGGTTTCGAAGAGGCAGAGGAACTAGAGATCAAATTGCCAACATGCGCTGGATCATGGAGAAAGCACGAGAGTTCCAAAAAAACACCTACTTCTGCTTCATTGACTATGCAAAAGCCTTTGATTGTGTGGATCACAACAAACTGTGGCAAATTCTTAAAGAGATGGGGGTACCAGACCACCTTACCTGTCTCCTGAGAAACCTGTATGCGGGTCAAGAAGCAACAGTTCGAACCGGCCATGGAACAACTGATTGGTTCAAAATTGGGAAGGGAGTACGGCAAGGCTGTATATTGTCACCCTGCTTATTTAACTTATATGCAGAGTACATTATGAGAAATGCAGGGCTGAATGAATCACAAGCCGGAATCAAGATTGCCGGGAGAAATATCAACAACCTCAGATATGCAGACGATACCACCCTAATGGCAGAAAGTGAAGAAGAACTAAAGAGCCTCTTGATGAGGGTGAAAGAGGAGAGTGCAAAAGTTGGCTTGAAACTCAACATTAATAAAACTAAGATCATGGCATCGGGTCCCATGAATTCCTGGCAAATAGAAGGAGCAGAAATGGAAGCAGTAACAGATTTTACTTTTCTGGGTTCCAAGATCACTGCAGACGGAGACAGCAGCCATGAAATTAAAAGACGCTTACTCCTTGGAAGGAAAGCTATGGCAAACTTAGACAGCATAATAAAAAGCAGAGATATCACCATGCCAACAAAAGTTCGTATAGTCAGGGCGATGGTGTTCCCAGTAGCAATGTATGGTTGCGAGAGTTGGACCATAAGGAAGGCTGAGCGCCGAAGAATAGATGCTTTTGAACTGTGGTGCTGGAGAAGACTCCTGAGAGTCCCTTGGACTGCTAGGAGATCAAATCAGTCAATTCTAAATGAAATCAAGCCTGACTGTTCCCTGGAAGGACAGGTACTAAGGCTGAAACTCAAATATTTTGGCCACCTAATGCGAAGAGAGGACTCTCTGGAGAAGACTCTGATGCTGGGAAAGATTGAAGGCAAAAGGAGAAGGGGAAGGCCAAGGATGAGATGGTTAGACAGCATCACCGATGCAACGAACATGAAAATGAGCGAACTCAGGAAGATAGTGGAGGACAGGAAGGCCTGGCGGGATATGGCTCATGGGATCACGAAGGGTCGGACACGACTTAACGACTGAACAACAACAACACCATTGGTTGGTGGGTCTCTGTTTTGGCACCAAGTCTTCTTTAAAGTTTGAAGGGTGACTGCTGTTCTGTTAACATCCTAGCAGATCAATGCTTTTACACTTGATAATGTCCACAGCTATCATGTGACGAAACGTTGTGTTTGTATGTGTCCTTTTTTGATACTTATGTGCTTTTATGTGGGTTGTTTGAAGTTTTAAAAAAATAATTTTTTATCCATTCCTGCTCATAAAGGATCTTAAAACGATATATATATATATTTTTTGTATACATGGCTTTTAAACCTGTAAAACCCACTACTGTTAGTATTGTTGCCAGCCATGAAAGTTTTTGGAAACTCTCTTTTGCTTGTGTTACTCTGTAAACTGCAATTTACATTTGTGTCACTATACAAACAAACAAGGCATAAAGGGAGAATGCTGTGTTGCTTACTGCTAGCGATGTCACAGCCATTATCTAAGTGTGCCTTGTGACACTCACACATTCCACACAGCATTCCAAACAGTAGAAATGCTAGCTAGGGGCAAAATACCATATTTTCCCAGCATCAAAGTACTGCTGTTTAAGTGCTGAGAAAAAGCAATACTTATTTATTACATGATAATGTAATAATTATAAATGGTTTTATCTTTTTCTAACGCTTTTTCTTCCCATACAAGAGCCCTACGCAGCTAAACACGGGCCATTAAAATGATATTAAAGCTAGGTGACTTGTAAAACAACTATGGTCATAAAAGTATTGCACAATTGGCAGGGCACATAAAAATACTTCCACTGCAAGCACATTTTTGAGAAAGGACTCCCCCCCCCTTCCAATTCATGAATAAAAACTGCACGTTAATTGTGTGGAAAACATTGATTGCTTAGACAGGTCCTGAAATACCTGTCCAACATCTTATGCTGTATCCACAGGATCACACTGGCTTTCGTGGGTACATGGTGGACAAGAGGAACAGCACATGAGCCAGTGTGATATAGCAGATAAATTGTAAAGATGACGGTTCAAACCTCAGTCTAGCCTACCTCACAGGACTGTTGTGACTGCGAGGATAGAATGCGGGACGCAAGAACCAGGGGCTGGGTCAGCCAGTACTCCAAACCAGCCCCTTCTATCCTGTAGGTGTGAATGTCTCCCCATCGCCATCCGATATGCTGACCCAGTGCCCTCTAAAGCAATACTACCCATGATGATCCCAGCATCATCTCTCCAAGTTCTCAGGCAGAATTTTTGAATTAACCCTGTTATGTTAACTGCGATCCTTGGACACAGCGTATGGCCCAAACCTGGGAACTTCTCCATGCAAGTTTGGCACGGGCTCTGAGCGCACAGCACCAGAACCTGCAAGTTGAGAAGGAATGGAAACGTGTCCTTCATCTTGACCAAGACCTCTCTGCGCCGCCCCTTATGTTATCTAGCAAACGCAACCATCCTCCAGACACTCCGCGGAGACAGGGCCGGCCTTCCCACTCGCTCGCAGGCACTGAGCAACTTTCACTTTCAAGATCTGGGGCCTGAAGGGAGACTGAAAGGGCGCGAGGGAGAGGGTCTGTCCGGCGCTCCCCGCCCGGCCGCCCAGCCAAGGGCGCCGCTTCTTACCCGCCACGTTTAAGCGGCCGCCCAGAAACCAGCGGACGCGCCCCTGCGCGAAATCCCACTCGCAATCCGTGTGGTGCGGGGTGTCCCACAGCAGCGTCTTGCGGGCCAGCGCCCCCCAGAAAGGGCCAGGTTCCCTGGCCGCCTGCTCGCACAGTTCCCGGTAGTTGTTCCCCCGCAGCAGGGAGGCGCCGGAGCTGCAGGCGAGGCGGACGGAGGGCCGCGGCCAGGGGGCGCTGGGCCGGCTCCAGAGCCTCTGCTGCTTTCTGCCCAGGGCGCGCAAGAGGCGGCCCAGGGCCGCAGCCGTCGTTGGCACTTCCATGGAGCCGCCACCGCCGAGTCCTCGCTCGAGGGCTCCGGGCGTGGTACATAAAGTGCCGCCCAGCCAGCTCGCACCGCCTCCGCCTCGGCGAACGGGAAATGCTCCGCTAACCGCCCTCCTGAGGCGGCTCTAGCAAGCCCTCCCCTGTCCTGCTGCGCTCTGTGGCTGCAGTCCTATGTGCACACTTTCTTGGGAGTAAGCCCCATTGAACACAACAGGGCTTACTTCTGAGAAAGCCCGCTCTTTCCATGCATAGGATTGCGCTGCGTCTCATTTTGCGTTTCCTGCCCTCCTTTCCCCCGCTCGGGCCTGCTAATTCCTGCAAAAGCTGCGCTTCGCTTTCCCTCTCGGTTCACCCGAGCCCCGGCGCCTCCTGGGACTTGGGGTGGGGCGGCGGGTGAAGCCCACATAAAACAATGAAGCTCTCTCAGGTTTCAGAAGACGAGGAAGAGGCGCGCGGGGATTGGTTACCAGGGCCGAAAGCCTCAGTTGAGTTCTTGCCAGCCTGTTGTGTTCCCTTTTTTATTGGTAGCTATCACTCTTGACCATAAAATGGGAAATATTTATGTAAAGAAGATAAGAAGACGGCCCCTGGCCCTGAGTGACTACAGTATAAAGTTTTTTTTGGTTTCGTAGTGGCTCCACAGAGTCTGTCAGTCTGACCCTGCCGTATTTGCTTGGAAATTGGGCCCAGTGATTTCAATAGGACTTAAAATACTGTGGTGGTGATGATGATGATAATAATAATAATCTCGTCATCATCAAAGGAGCAGACTTTGAAACTTAGCTTCTGGGAATAGCGCTACGAATGAAGAAATTAACATGGCAGCACAGTATAATCCAAAATGTGTCAAGAGGCTACAGTTCCGAGGATTCTTTCAGGAAAGTTGTAAAAATTATACCGGCAAAAAACTGATACGTTTGTGGTCTTGGTGTACAATACATTAGGATTAGACTGTCAGTTTTGCTACTTACCTTTTTATAACTTGAATTCCCATCCGTGAACAGGCACCCCAGACCCTCGCAAAATGGCCAGTTTGGGGCTCCCTGTGCACACACACACTTGCTGCCTCGATCCCCTCCTGCTTACTTGGGCTGGGGCTTTTCCTTCCCTCCCACCCTTCCCACCAGGCCAGCCAGCAACTGCCAGCCTGGCCACACTGGCTTCTTGCTCAAGCACTGCTTCCTTCCTCCCTTCTTGCAGCCCCAGAGACCATTTGGATGCTTGTCTCAAGCAGCAGAGTTCCTCCCTCCCTGGCAGCATTGACCTCCTCAGGGTTTGGGAGGGAGGAGGAAGTGCCTGAACAGACACGTCCTCCTCTTCCCTCTCTCCCACAGAGGTCAATCCCAACCCAGAGCTGCATTTTGACTCTCGTTTGTAGGACTTGGGGGCAGCCAAGTGGGCTGTGGGTCCCCAGGAGCAGCATGTGGTCCCTCAGCCAGTGCCCAACCTGGCTGATCCCTGATGCTGTCAGCAAGGCCCGTGAGAGGGGGGTAAAGGGGGTAAATTGTACCCAGGCCCAGGGTCAAAAAGGGGGCCCAGGAGCCAGAGGAGGGCCCCCATAAATTTCTTGGGACTCAGCTGGCCTCATGGAGAGTGAAAGACAGAGGCTGGGCTAACCAGGAGGCTAGGTCTACAGGACAGGTAGACACTGGCGTCGACAGGGGGAAGCGGGGGGGCGGGCCGCTGGGGGGTGTTGCGCGTCTAGGGGTGACGCGCGATCACCCCCCCACTTACAGGTTGGAGCGGAGGGTGGGCCTGCCCGCCCTCCCCTGTGTCCGTTTGGCTCCAAAATGAGCCGAAAACGGAGCGGGGAGGGCGCTCTGCTCCTGCGCGTGACGTCACGCGCGGGGGCGGAGCCTCCCCTTAAGGGCGACGCGCACCCCCGCTCTGGGGTGACGCGCGTCGTCGCGACGCGACTGCAGGTAGATCTGGGTACCACATCAGGAAACCTGATAGACCTGGGCTCCAGAGACTTTTCCGGCCATTTCTGTCCTCCCCCTGCCCTATTTTGCCCCCTCCCCCTTTGAGAAGGGGCGCAAAATAAACTTTGTACCCCCTAATAAAATTCCTCTCAGAGGCCCTGGCTGTCAGTGATCCCCATGGTCCACCAATGTGTTTTAAAGGTACAAAGCAAGAGTGCGTACTCAAGATCTCTTAACCACGAAGGAATAACCATTCTGTGTTAAGTGATCCTGTATACACTATGTACTCTTCATTAAGGACCTGAGAAATCCCTTGCAAGATCAGACCGAGGGTTCACTGAAATTGGCCCAGAATCCCCTGGGAGACTGCAGTCCATCTTCTGCCTGTGGCTATACACTTACATCACTTTTCTTCAGCAATTAATTTTCCATTGTTGTAGCAATGAAAAATAATTAAACATCGCCCTCCTCTGGTCATTTCCTTTATGATATGTTTTAGAAGACAATACTGTTTCTAAATTTCTGTGGCTCCAATTTAACAAGTTTATTGTAGTAACCTTTGTAGTAACCTTTGATTGTGTGGATCACAACAAACTGTGGCAAATTCTTAAAGAGATGGGGGTACCAGACCACCTTACCTGTCTCCTGAGAAACCTGTATGCGGGTCAAGAAGCAACAGTTCGAACCGGCCATGGAACAACCGATTGGTTCAAAATTGGGAAGGGAGTACGGCAAGGCTGTATATTGTCACCCTGCTTATTTAACTTATATGCAGAGTACATTATGAGAAATGCAGGGCTGAATGAATCGCAAGCCGGAATCAAGATTGCCGGGAGAAACATCAACAACCTCAGATATGCGGACGATACCACCCTAAATGGCAGAAAGTGAAGAAGAACTAAAGAGCCTCTTGATGAGGGTGAAAGAGGAGAGTGCAAAAGTTGGCTTGAAACTCAACATTAATAAAACCAAGATCATGGCATCTGGTCCCATCAATTCCTGGCAAATAGAAGGGGCAGAAATGGAAGCAGTAACAGATTTTACTTTTTTGGGTTCCAAGATCACTGCAGACGGAGACAGCAGCCATGAAATTAAAAGACGCTTACTCCTTGGAAGGAAAGCTATGGCAAATTTAGATAGCATAATAAAAAGCAGAGATATCACCATGCCAACAAAAGTTCGTATAGTCAGGGCGATGGTGTTCCCAGTAGCAATGTATGGTTGCGAGAGTTGGACCATAAGGAAGGCTGAGCGCCGAAGAATATATGCTTTTGAACTGTGGTGCTGGAGAAGACTCCTGAGAGTCCCTTGGACTGCTAGGAGATCAAATCAGTCAATCCTAAATGAAATCAACCCTGACTGTTCCCTGGAAGGACAGGTACTGAGGCTGAAGCTCAAATATTTTGGCCACCTAATGCAAAGAGAGGACTCCCTGGAGAAGACTCTGATGCTGGGAAAAATTGAAGGCAAAAGGAGAAGGGGAAGGCAAAGGATGAGATGGTTAGACAGCATCACCAATGCAACGAACATGAAAATGAGCGAACTCAGGAAGATAGTGGAGGATAGGAAGGCCTGGCGGAATATGGTTCATGGGATCACAAAGGGTCGGACACGACTTAACGACTGAACAACAACAACAACATTGTTGTATAAACTGGTACTTTCTATGCTGACTCTTCCACTTCTATCATTCCTGCTTGAGTTTTGTAGATTTTCATAGAGACATTATACATTTCCAGTGCAATCTACAAAGGTCACCTTGCAAAGGTTGACTGTTGGCCCCCCCCCCCCACCTTGGCAAAGGGGGATTGACATAAGAGTTATGTGCCATCCGCACATGCACATATAACTAAATACTTATGTGTGGACAAAGTAAATCTACATTAGACACAAGCAGAGAAAGGAGCAGGAAATTCAAGGCAAATATGCTATGCTATAATAAGCAATATGACCAAAACCGCACCAGAGGGCACATGGATAATGCTTGGTCTCTGCAAGAAAGATACTTCTGTGGTCTCTGATTGATTTGGTCTTTAGTTTTTTGCTACTGTTTTATTATTTAACTACTTTATTTTTAATTTATTTTTCTTCATGTTTTTTTTTAATTGTCTATTACAGTATACACTTTGGGCATCTCCATTCCTGGTGGGAAAAGTGGAGCACACATTGTATATAAAGAAAACCACAGCATGTTTCTGTATAGGTTACTGTGCACTAACGAATGTCCCATAGTTTTTCTCATGTGCAACAACCTATATTATCCTCTAGGACTAGGAGGGATCTCTAAAACATCACATTTACTTACAGTGCGAGCCTAAACATGTTTACTCAGAAGTAAGTCCCATTTTATTCAATGGGACTTACTCTCAGATAAGTGTGTATAGGATTGCATCCTTAATCTTTCAATCTAAAACTCCATCAAGCAGCAAGATGGGACAAACCCAGATAAAATGCCAGTTAAAAATTAATATCACTAAGCTCGTTTGGTAATGGCAGTATACAGCTGTTTCAGCAACAGAGAGAGAGAGAGAGAGAGAGAGAGAGAGAGAGAGAGAGAGAGAGAGAGCCTTCCCATTATAGAAAATGTGAACTCAGACACTGGAGTTACTCATTTTTAAAAAGTGGGAGGGGAATCTCCTTATGAAAGCTAAAGAAATATAGAATCCACTCAATCTCATAACACTCCCTTCCCCAAATTGAAATCTAAATAATCTCATTTTTTCATATTTCATTTTATGCCCTCCCACACATTCCTTTTACCATTAATTCAGTAAATACTTCTAAATCCTAGGATCTAACTGTCCATATGGCAAAGTGAAAACATGTAAATACGACAGAAGATGTTGTAACCCAGATAAATTAAAAAGAATGTGGAATTATTTACAGTATTATGCATGTTTCTATTTTAAACATTCCAGATGGGGAGGGCGGGTGGTTTCTAGACCGATGCTTGAACCATTTATTCTTGTTTATTAGCAACTTTCTGGTCACATCAATCAACCAACCCACAATGGTTTGGCATCAGCAATCTGCATCACTGAAATCATAAGTAGCAGACGTATGCACTAGAATAATATTAATATGACAGTTTAGCTTCCAAATACTGTACTGTTTTATTTCTGCTGCAACATAGCCAGGAATCAACTCAGGCATCGTATAATGCCAGCCTCTGGTACCATATAAGTTTAACAGGAAGCTGCATCAGACCATTGGCCTATCTAGCTCAGTACCGCCAACGCTTACAAGGTTTCAGACTGAAAATTTTCTTCTCTGCGCTAACAGTTTTAACCTAGGACCTTCTGCACGTAAAACAGATACGTTTCCATTGAGCTACAGCCTTTGCCTTTTATAGACTGACTCTTTTCCCTATCAAAACTTGGTTCTTCCCCCACCCCATTTATTCCCTGTGAGGTCAGGTAGGCTTAAGGAGTGACTGGCCATAGTTTATCCACTGAGCTTCAATGACTGAGCAGGGATTTGAACCAAGGTCTTTTCCCGGTCTAGTTGGACACTCTAACCACTATGCCACATCAGCTTTTTCAGCAAATCAGGTTTAGAAAAAAAATGTTTTTCTTCCCATGCTTCACACATCTGTAGGATTTAATGGGTGTCTTTTTATTGGAACCCACAGCTCCTAAGCATATGACCTTGTGGGCCTGCCAAATCGCTATCTTATGGTTGCCCTTTTGCCAGAAGGAAAGTGGCCTAGGCAGGATTGGGTTGCCCATCACGTCATCTCAGGTGCCTTCTTTCTAGACTGAAGAGCCCCAAATGCTGCAACCTTTCCTCATAAAGGAGGTGCCCCAGCCCACTCATCATTTTGATTGCTCTCTTGTGCACCTTTTCCAATTCCACTATATCCTTTTTGAGATGTGGTGACCAGAACTGGACACGATACTCCAGATGTAGCCTTACCTTCAGTTTGTACAGCGGCATAGTAATATTAGCTGTTTTATTCTCAGTCCTTTTTTTAATTATCAAAACTTCTGTCTGTGGTGATTAATCTGCAATGGTTCATTCAAACATGCAAGTTATCGGTTGATGCAGCAGACAGACAGAACATGATGAACATGCATCTGTGAACTGACATGCAGGCAAGTACGAGAGGTTGGGGTGATAGAATCTGTTCTGAGAGGAATCTTGAGCCTTGCCTAAAGCAAGTATCGTTCGGATTCTGCTTATAGAAAGTAGGTCCTCTAAATGGTAGAAAGAGGGATGTATATGTGCGTGTGCGCGTGTGTGTGCGTGCATATAAGGAGAGGAGAGAGCCAAGCAATACAAAAGTGGGGAGATGTAAATTGAGTCTGATAGGCAGGCAAAACAACCTGAACTTTGGTGTGTGTGTGTGTGTGTGTGTGTGTGTGTGTGTGTGTGTGTGTGTGTGTGTGTGTGTGTGTGTGTGTGTGTGTGTGTGTGTGTGTGTAAAACCCAAGTTTGGAACGTATACTTTTGTCATTAATGTTTTGTTCATGCTTATGTTTTCAATAATAGTTGGCTGCCAATATCCAGTGTGATGGCCAAAGAGATATATGCCATCTGTGTCATGCAGAAGGTGGGGTCATAAATGCAACAGAATGCGAGTGCCAGCATTACATGAGATGGCCCAGATAAATTTGTTTGCAAATGCTGCCGAATCAGGATTAGGCTTTAAATGTGCCAAACCTCGGCTCTTGCAAAGCCTAATTTCTGATTAAATAAGCTTTAACCAATCATTATTTATCATATTCACTACTGTTTCCTTTTCTGGAACTCAATATCTGAGTCTCTCACGAATAATTACTTATTCCTCAATCTTTATCATCCTTTCCTGTTCATTCCAACTGATCCTAGTTATTCTGAGAATATTTTTAAATATATATCACAACTCGATACATATTTCGGTCCCTTAAAAGTTAGACCTATTT
Source organism: Plestiodon gilberti rubricaudatus (assembly GCA_026170595.1). NCBI lineage: Eukaryota > Metazoa > Chordata > Lepidosauria > Squamata > Scincidae > Plestiodon > Plestiodon gilberti. The sequence goes on from JANXHW010000001.1 coordinate 14,332,630, forward strand.
TTGAGTATATTTGGGGCACTGATTCCAGAAATGGCATTGGTTTTGCCCTGTCAGCTCTAGTTTTGGAGATACGGCATAGCCACGTTATATGCTGATTCAACCAGCTCCCTTGTGAGGAAGCTGATGCCATGGTTTCCTCACGAGGAAGCTGCTTAAATCAGCATATAAGGTAGCTATAATGTATCCCCAAAACTAGAACAGATAGGGCAAAACCAATGCCATTTTTGGAATCAGCGCCCTAAATATACCCAAGAATAGGTCTACCTTCAGAAGCACCAGGAAAAAAATGGAGCATCAGTTGATCATAGTGTGTTTACTATTCTGATGTTCTGAATAACATTTTCTAAGGGTCTAATCCTATCCAACTTTCTAGCGCTGATGCAGCTGTGCCAATGGGCATGCACTGCATCCTGGGGGGGGCAGTCACGGAAGCCTCCTCAAGGTAACATTTTTCCCCTTACCTCTGGGCTGCATTGTGGCTGCATCGGCGCTGGAAAGTAGGATACGGTTGGGTTCTTAATTAATCTATCCTGGCTAACATCTTTCAGAGCTCACTTTACATTTCTGGTCTAGCTGTAACACAACCTACAACAAGGACAGATAAGGGCATTATTGCATATCGGGTCAAATGTTGATCTCTATTAGGAATTTTTCCAGAGTGGAATTTCCTGGATTTTATTAAAACCTCTAAATCATGTTCAGATAAGTTTAGCTGGCAGGAAGAAAAAAAGGGAAATATTTCAGTATGTTGATTGTAACACCAGTTGTGAGCCAATTCCGTCTTACTGTACACAGGAGGGGAAAAATATGCAAGAGAATGCTTTTATAAAATAGTGCAAACTACAGTTATACTGTATATCAATATGATTTTGGAATGTGATTTACTTAATGTCCATTGTGACATAATGGTAACAGGGAGAGGTGTGGATCATTTTGATATGGTGACTGATCCTGTACATGCAACAATATATGTTAAGATCACAATCCACAAAACCCAATAAAATATTTTAATCCACATTTTAAAAGATTTTCGAGAAGGTTGTGAGTTGTAATCTTAATGTGTTGGAAATGTGTCAAAGCATTCATAGTATTGGTCACCATCTCCCAAGAGTCACATGACATGCTTGTTATGGGATTTCAACAATTATAGGGCCTTTTCGGTCAGAGAGCCCAGATTGTGGAATAGTCTTTCCAGAGTGGTGCCAACAGAATCATCATTGCTATTTTCAGAAGGGCAATAAAGATGATGTTTGTTTCAGCAAGGCTTTTTTAGATCTTTTGAAGGGTCGCCACTTTGAAGTGTTGGTTTTATTCCGTGGTGTTCTTTGTCATGTACATTGGTTTTATTGTGCATTCTGTTTTTATTTTATTTATTGCAAGCCACTTTGAATGTATTTTATACCAAAATATGAGATAAAAACCTAAACTATGTATCTAGTGCTTTAAAAAGTCATCCATCCATAACTTTCACCTTTAAACCACGTTATAAACTTTTTTTTGCATTTCTAACGTAAGAGCTACAGCCAAAAATTTGGCTTACTAGTAAAACTAAGGTGTAAAATGCAACCTTTTTTCTCCCGCCCATGCGCTTTATCACCACCTGACATCTGAACTAACATCATTCGACAAACCATAGCTGCAAGTGGCTGACAACCCAGGATCCAGTTTGCAAATTACAGGTGGGCAGCCCAATCCTGTCTAGCTAGGCTGCAACGTGGGTGTAGAGCCCGCACTGCATCCTACCCACATAGGACCCAGCACCAACGTGGCTGGAGCACTCCTCGGGGGAAGCACTTACCCCGAGTAGAGCCCCAGCTGCCCCGATGGGTCTACTCAAATGTGTGCCAGCTATTTTGGAAGGGGGATAGGATTTTGGCAGAGACACCACTGCCGGTCCCTCTCCCTTCCTGGGCCTAGCCAACCAATCCCCCCCTCCCGGAATGCCCCATTCTGCCCTCCCACCACCCCACTGCCACCCAGTGGGGAATCTACCTTCCCCAGCGGGCACTCCACTCCTGGGGAGGGTAGAGCACTCCACCTGCCTGAAACTTGCACAGGATTGTGCCATTAGTGTTACACCTGGACCAACAAATCATGGTTTGGGACATTGTTCTATCTTGGGAGGCTGGAAGAGATGGAAGTATAGAAGCAGTGGAAAACAAAACCTCTCCAGTGACTCTCAGTAGTAGTACTTTCACAAAGACTTCCTCTGATTCTGCCTGTTTTTACAACCATCTCCCTGCTCTAGTCAATAACCAGCTATACATCCTCATTGCTAAACTGGCTCCCTATGCAAAAATCTGGAAACACAATGGGACAAAAAGGGATTATCCTATGAGCTTTTCGTATTGAATGAGGGTTGCAATAAAGAATGCTTCTACACACATTGCTTTTTACAGTTATGGATCTATTATTATTATTATTATTATTACCATATTGGTCTGAGTATAACAGCCCATTCAAACCCAAGTGCTAAGCAGCCCAAGTCAGACCTAAAGTCAGCCTAAGTCGTTTAGGTCGAAGTTAGGTCTGGAATGCAACCATTTAGGGCGAAGTTAGGTCAAAGTTAGGTCGAAGTTACGACCAACGGACTAAGAACAGCCCATTCCAACCCAAGGGCTAAGCAGCACAAGTCAGACCTAAAGTTGACCTAAAAGTGGGCGGAACATGGGCGGACCGTGGGTGTAACGGGGGCGGCAACCAATTAACGTTGGATTCCAGACCCTGGCAAGCACAGACACGCCCCCTCCAACACAAATGCTGACACAAAATTTAGGTCGACCAAAAAGGTGGACCCAAATTTGAGGAGACCCATAGGAGCCATTTTACCTTACCTAAGCCAGCCCTCTCCTGAAAATTTCTAACACCCTACTCCTGAGTTAGGTCAGAGTTAGGACGGAGTTGGGCCTGCTAGGTCTGGAAACCGACAGAATTATGCCTAAGATAGGGAGCCTATCAGCACCCAGCCCCACCCAGCCTCTTTCCCACAAAAGCCCAGCCCCAGGCCCCCAGTCACTCTCTCTCTCTCTCTCTGAGCACATGGCGTGGGGTTCTGTCCCTCACAGCCACAAAGTGGGACTTGTCGGTGGAAGGCAAAATTCACAAACACCCCACTTCTCTCTCTTCTCCTCTCTGCCTCCCTCTAGGGCAGAGAGGGCTGTTCTGGCTGTGGCCAACCTGTTTACAGCTGTGCCTGGGCAGCTGCCTCCATGCAAGTGTTTGCTAACCCATGTCTTTCTCCCAGCCCCTCTTTCCCCCCCCCCACAGGCAACAACACCAGCAGGTAAGAGCAGGGTTTGTGCTGACATGTGGTCTGACTGCTGCCTCTTTGCATTTAGAAATATAGGAAGGATACATGCCTCTTTACCAATGTGTTGTCTCATAGCTGTCTGCATAGCCTGCCATGACATGCCTCTACCAATGTGTTGTCTCATAGCTGCCTGCATAGCCTGCTATGATATGCCTCTTTACCAATGTGTTGTCTCATAGCTGCCTGCTTTGCCTGCTATGATATATAGGATACATGCCTCTTTACCACTGTTGTGTCTGATTGCTGCCTGTAGTCATGTGAGCAGACAATGCCACAAGTGTGGAACTGTTAGCCTTATGTAGACACCAGCTGTTCCCCCCCCCCTTTTCTCCACAGGGTCTACTGACAGGTCAGTATTGCTAGGTTTGCCATGGTTGTGACCCCCAAGTTGTGTTGTCTCTCTCTTTGACCCTTTCCCCTTACAGGATCATGCTCGCCTTACACCCAGGTAAGCAGCTCAGACCATGCTATGTGTGTCACACCTATCAGTTGTGTTTTATTTCTCTCCCTGCAGGCTTTTGCAACCAACACACTGGCTTGTCTTCACTGGTGACTGCTTCCACATACCAGCTGACATGTAACTCCCCCTTGTTTTTTGCCTCCCCAGGAACGTCCACTATCACCTACCTTCCTGGGAGCACCCCTGGGCCTGCAGTCTGGTTGCCCCACGGTCCTCTGCCTCGATGCTGCCAGAGGTCAGGGAGCCAGCCCTGCAACCCTCCTCAGCTGCTGCTGCTGCTCCACCTCCCTGGCTGTGTTACTTGCTGTCCCTCCCCTTTCTATGGAGCAGGCTGTGGTTCCACAGGGGAAGAGCCTGCATGTCCAGGTCCATGGGGCAGGTGTGCTGCTGCTGCTTTCTGATTGGCTGCTGTGACTACCCCTGGCAGCCTCGCCTGGCCATCTCTGCTAACGTTCCAGAACAATAAAGATGCCCCTCGGGCAGAGCCCTAGTGAAACATATGTGCCCAGTGTTTACACAAGCATTGCCCCCCACACATACAGACAGCCCCCAGCACTGAAGCCCCTACATGAGTCCCATCCAGGGACTGCCACGGCCTTCCCTGGGAGAACCCAGCAGGGGCGCTGTGAGACCCCCATGGCACAGAGGGGAGGGGGGAATCAGGGGCGCCTCTCAGGCAGGCAAACCGTGACAGCCAGGGCGTCCGCCCGTAATGAAGGCGCTTCCATCGAAGGTCCGCCCGTAATGAAGGCGCTTCTGTCGAAGGTCCGCCCGTAATGCAGGCGCCTCCGTCAAAGGTCCGCCCGTAATGCAGCCACTTCCGCCCAAAGTCTGTCTGCATAAGAGGCGCCTGTTTATGCATCACCTTCATCTGCGGAGCGCCCCCTGTGTCCCTATCGGTCTCTGCAGACCCCTCTCTCGGAATCTGTCTCCCACCAGCCTTGTTGTCTGCCTGTCTGTCTCTGACCCACCCATGCCCCTCCCCAGCACCCCCTGTCTGCCTGCCTGTGTGTCTGCCTCTCCTCCCACTCCCTGATGATGGCTGCTGGCCACCCCCCAGCCTGCTAGAGCGCCTGCCGTGAGGCCTTCTTTGTGGGCATTACCCCGGCCTTGGAGGCCCAGGGCTTCAGGCAGCGCACGGGCGAGTCATGTCAGAGGCAGTTCCAGTCCTCATGAGACCCCCCTTGTGTGTGACGTTCCCACCCCCTTCCCTTCCCTCCCCCGCTCACCCCCCAGTGCAGCCTCAACATGGCTTGGGGGTGGCATCGCCTTCTGCAGGAGGGAGGGGACGGCCACTCTCCCCTGCAGCAGGTGGCTGATGCACAGGGTGCCCTGTGGCGGCTGGGCTCAGGCACCTCGCTCACCTGCCCTGCGCCCACCACATGACTGGCGCAACCCCCCTGCCTGCGGTCAGCCCCTTTGCGACCGGGCTGCGACAGACCCTGTGGCAGCTGCCATGGATGGACGCTGACACATGCAGACAGAGGCCTGCACATGCCTGAGCCAGACACGGAGCCTGGAGAAGAGCCTGCCTGCCTGGGAGGTAAGTGTTGCCTGGATCCTGGGGTGGTGCTGGGCCACAGAAACTGCAGCCTGCCTAACTCAGGCATAACTCTGACCTACCTCAGGCATAACTTCTGCCTAACTTAGGCTGCACTTAGGCCACACTTATGCCTGACTTGGAGAGGAGTTGGGTTGGAATGGGCTGTAAGACTCACTTTTTTCTCCTAATTTAAGTTTTTTAACTAGGGGTGCGTCTTATAATCAGGCTGTTGCAATAATGCCAGTGATTTAATTAAATTTGTTTAATAGCACCAAACTTTAAGGGTGCGTCTTATAATCAGGTGCGTCTTATATTCGGGACAATACGGTATTATTATCATTATTAAGAATACTTATATACTGTACTACTTTTCAACAAAAAGTAGTTCACAAAATGGTTTACATAGCTAAATAAATAATGGCCCAAATTCTCCTGCACCCTCAGACACGCAGAACATCTGAATCTCAACCTCAATTCAATGCATTCTTTGCCTTGGGAAAACACACAGACTGCTCTACAATGCAGTATTTGGTTTCATCATGGGTCCCCTGTCATGGTCAACAAGATACGAAACATCAAGCATTCATGAAAGATGCACATGCCCCCTGCCCACATGATGCACATGAATGGTTGAGGAAAATAATTTGGTGTTCAGTTGGTAAAAAATATGCAACTAGCCTGTGAATAGTATAGTCGGACATTTTTATCCACGATTTTTTATCCACGGATTTGACTCAACATGGATGGCAAAACTGTGGAAGAGGGAGTCCAACTGCATTACATTACCTCTTTTTTCAGCATTGTTGTCGGGGGCCTGCCAGCCACTTCCAGCCTCCTGTGTATGTCCAAACCACTGAAAAATGCAGCCGGGAGTCTCTGGTGCCATTTACAGATTGCTACCAGTAGTGGCTTTTGTTTTTTCAGTCAGTTTAAACAAACTGAGGAGGAGGGAAGTGGTGAAGATGCTGGGAAAAAAGGTAATGTGGCACCGCTTCCGACACACACCCGGATTTCATATAACACTGATTTTCTTATCCACTGTGGTTCCAGGAACAGAAACCCAGCAGATAAAAAGGTCTGACTGTATGCACTTAGTGGTCTACTAGGTTTTAGAGAAGGCCCCAACCCATAAATTGCTTTGTCACAGAGTTGCCCATAGCTACTTTACTGTCCTCAGACATAGTGTAGACCACTATTTGCCCCATCATTGCATTTCAGGCTCACTCATGCTCAAGTCTGAGGTCCAGGGATTTGCCCCATCATTGCATTTCAGGCTCACTCATGCTCAAGTCTGAGGTCCAGGGCTCTCAGAGCACCTTGACTTGTGCTGCATCTGGCACATGGACTGAGGGCCCAATCCTATCCAATTTTCCAGCGCTGTTGCAGCCCTGCCAATGGAGCACGTGCTGCATCCTGCAGTGGCGAGGCAGTCATAGAGGCCTCCTCAAGGTAAGGGAATGTTTACCTCGGGCTGCATTGCAGCTGCATTGGCACTGGAAAGTGGTTAGGATTGAGCCCTTTGTTCTGCACAGCAAAGATTTTGGAATGGACCATGAATGGACTTTGGAATGGACAGTTCATTCCTTTCCATAGCTCTGTGTAGTCCTGTTATCCTCTTGTTGTCAAAGTTATCAGCTGTACAGCCATTGCAGGACCAAGGCCTGAAACTAGCTGAAATCTAGAAAAGCCAAGTTTCAAAATGTTTCATACGCAAACAGGCCTCTGAAATAAAAACGAGGTTTGCTTTGGAGCTGTACTCTCACAAATCAAGCTGCTAATGTAAAAAAAAAAAAAAACCACAAAGAAACACAGAACTTTTATTTATGAATAAGTGACCAACAAAACAAGTAGGGTAACATTCAGAAAATGTAGGTATCTAAAGTGCTTTCAGACAAATATAAAAAGACCAAGAAAAAGGTCATCGAAAACATTACGAGAAACAAGCTTTTACATACATATTTTGTAACTATTATATTTTCCTATGACATTTTACAAAATAGCAACATTTTATTTCTGAGTTCTATGGCTTGATATTTTATACAAGTTTGAGTCCTATTATGCATAGCATGTCAAACAACATTCAAAAATGTAGTGCGTTATTGCATATTTTTCCCCAAATACAAATTTGCAATAAAGATGCACAGTGTTAATTCATTACTTAGGCTAAACATCATTGTTTAAAAGGACAAATGCCTTATCTAGTGTGTGCTGCAGCTCTAGTGAAATCAGTGGGGCTGTAACAATTTATAGTGGCTAAGGAATATTTCTTGAAACTTTTTGGTTCCCTGAAGCAACACACAGTGTTTCCCAAACTTTTTCCACCTGCGGCTCCCTTGACCACTGGCGACCATCCCCATTACATTATGTTGATATCTACCAATTGGCATTGCACTGTTTTCCGAGAGGATTCCATGGCACTCCGTGGCTCCCCTCGCTGGTTTCCATGGCACCCCTGGGAGCCACGCCTCCCAGTTTGAGAACCACTACACTATACTGTTGCATAGTCGACCTCTGTACCAGTAAAGTCTACCCCATTGTCTTCAGGGTCAGAATATGGCCCCTGTGTGCAATGAGGAGCACATGCAGAAAATGTCCTCTGCTCTTTGTTCTGTTTGGAAAATGAGGTTTTCCTAGTTGTTTTCTAGGGTAGCACTGAGTGACCTCTGAAACAGAAGCGTCGCTCCGGTAGGGGCGGGGCTGTAAGTATCGCTGCGGTCATAGTCTCTTTACCGAGCGAGGAGGAGGCAGCCCCGCCCCCTCACTGTCCGAGCCAGTCCCCTACGGAGAAACCGGCAGGGAAGAGACCCTGCCTGCTGCTTTCTCCGTAGGGGACTGGCTCGGACAGTGAGGGGGCGGGGCTGCCTCCTCCTCGCTCGGTAAAGAGACTATGACCGCAGCGATACTTACAGCCCCGCCCCTACCGGAGCGACGCCTCTGCTCTGAAATGAAAGGAAATGGGGCAGTCCATGCTCACATTTTGCTCCTTGTGCATTGGAGTTTCACAAAACTTTGGATCTGGGCAAGGAGGTTCAATCCATCATTTGTGGAAACCCCAGTGAAATTAAACAGAATTATATTAGAGCAGCATCTGGTGGCTTGTGGAGTTCAGTGTTGACCTATCATTAATTAGTCCTGATAGTGTGAATGGCCAAGGCAATTGGCAGCCAGATTTGGCCCCCAAAAGACTTTTACTTGGCCCTGCCAAATGGGCAGCCCAATCCTGCATAGATACGCAGCTGGCCCATAGGGCTGGCCGCAGTATCCTACGCTCTTTCCGGGCCGCTCCGGCACGGCCCAGAGTCTCCTCAGGGGGAGGGGACGTTCATCTGCGGACGTAGGGCTGAAAGGCCCCAATGGGCCTCCTCGGATGTCCGCCAGCTCTTGAGCCAGCGGAAATCCAAGGCATCGGTGTAACGGCCGCCGAGCCCGGGAATGGTAACAGGGATATCGCGGCTGACTTCCCTGCCCCCTCTTGGGTCGACTCGGCCAATGGCCGCCAGCCCTCGCCACCCTCCCGTGCCCCTGCTCCCACCGGAGCAACCCTTACCTTGCTCCGGTGGGAGCAGGTCCGGTCTGTGGTGGAGTGAGGCCTGCTGGCATGCGTGCTGGCAGGCCATACTCGCTGGGTGCCAAAAACGCGCTTTACGGCACATTTACGGCACCCTCCACCTGCGGAGTGGAAAGTTATGAAGGATTGCATCGTTAGTTAAGGTGGGGGGAAAAGGCTTCACTCACAATTTCACCTATAAGGAAAAGATGTGATTCCAATGTGCATTTCAAACATACATACTCTATTAATTCTATTAATGCTATTAATTCCTAGGCCGGGCTAATATTACAAAAGAGCTGCATAGTCTGTAATGGTTGTATTGTTCTATCCCTGTCCTCCACACACATTCCTGCAATTAGTGTCTAGCCCCCCAAGAATATAGAAGTTAGCTATCCCTGCCCTGAAGCAACATGCTACCTCAGACAAGGTTTGGCATAAGTATTATCAAAACAAAACCCCAATCAGTTTGATCAAAAATCAACCTTGATTGAACTTGCAGAAGTGTCTTCCCTTGTTTACTCTATTATACAGTAGAATGAGAGTTCCCTGATAACTTCCTAGAGCTGCTAATCGAAGGTGACGTAGTGAAACATTTTAAAGAAAAAAATTCAGCTACCCCCTAGTTACAAATACACAACTTTCAAGTTGAAAAAATAAATATCTTGGATGGGCCCCATCTTTCATGTAAAAAGGTCCCAATTTCATGTAAAATGCTGTGTTCATTCGTTGAAAAATACTAATAAATATTAATAAGACATTAATAAATATCCACATGACCCCCAGAACATTGAAGAGGATTACTTGTGTGTTTTTGTCTGCTGTGTCACGCTTGTCCACTTGTCCTCCATCATCACTAGTGCTCACTGTTCTTCATTTTTGGCTGCTGGCCTCCACTGAGACACTGTCTCAAAGTGCTGCTCTTTCTCTCCTGCTTTGCTGTACTCGAGAGATCCATGGCAATATCTTCAGAATTGTCCATGGAGCTGAATTTGTCAGTGGAGTTTCGCTCCTGCCCTACCTGCTTAATTCTCAGTTCCTCGTCATCAGGGTGTTCAGATTTCCAGCCACCAGGCCCCTTGTCTTCACTTTCAGACTTCCTTGGATCATCCATTGATTTTTTATGCATTCCTTCCAAATAAAAACAAAACAAAACCATGAAAAAATGAAGATGAGAGAAAGAGAGAGAGAGAGAGAGAGAGAGAGAGAGATATGCCACTGGCTCAGAGGGCTATGGGAGTCGGACTTAGACCTGGAAGATCCAGGTTCAAATCCCCGCTCAGCCATGAAGCTTCCCGGGTGACCTTGGGCCAGTCACTGTCTCTCAGCCCCACCTACCTCACAGGGTTGTTGTGAGAACAAAAAGGAGGGGAGGAAATATGTACACCACTCTGAGCTCCTTGGAGGAAGGGCGGTATAAAAATGTGAAAAATAAAAATAAATAAATAAAATATCATTAAGAATATTTTAACAAACACAAGTGCTGAAGTCAAATGATTACAAATGGAAATACATCTTAATATTCCGTTCCTAATACAGATGCATCTGATTCGTTTCAGCCCTAGTTCTAATTACAGCATTTTAAAACATTGTTTTAACAATGGTAAAGATGTTGCAATAAAAAAATACTTCTACTCCTCTTAACGCATTTGGAAATGTCCAGATTCAGGCTGCAGGGTGCACAGAGATCATGGAGGATGGTAGTACAGTACTCTTACAGCTACCATTATATCATGTTTATAAAGAGAGGGCAGTGTGCTGGATTATTGTAACAAGGCTCAGTCCAGTGATAACTGTGGGCCAAACTGCACTGTGTGAGACTGGTACAGTGCTTGGTCCTCTGCTGCAGATATACATTCACATCTGGATTCAGATGCAGATAGAAATCTGTCCCTTCATGCAGATAGCCAGTGTGTCCTCTTGGGCTGGCTGGCTGCACTGCAGTACCACTGTGCCATTTATCACACGTACTTCAGTTTCTGCATGGAAAATGAACAGATCTATTCTCTCTGTCCACATGGCACAGTCTGTCACCCCTTGGCTGCTGCAAGCCACAGGAGAACAATCACGGAAGGCAGAAGGTGTAGCCAGAGCTAGGCTGGGGTTAGTCAGGCAGAGGGCAAGAGGCCAGGGAGTCTTGTTTTGCTACTTTGACAAGTTGCTCATACTGCTGCACTGGCTGGGAGGCCTGAGGTTTGTATGGCCTAGAAGTCATCTGGCCACATTCAGGCTGGGTCACCTGACTGCATCCAGCCCAGCATATGCAACACAGCGTGGTATTCCCTTCAGGGAAGCCCAGACCTGCTCGTGAGGAGTGGAGGGTGGCCGTTGGGACCATCACTGCAGCCATGTCCACACGTGCAGACAGACCGGGACGCAATCCGCCTTCTGACCCAATGATGCCAGTCATCAAATCAAGCTTGCACTGAGAGAGGGGAGGGGGGAACCGCTTCTAGCTGCTTCATATAGAAAGCCATGTCCACTTTGTTAACAGTGTTTGCACAACCTGTTCACCCAGTGCTGCTACATGTTTTCTTACCAAGCAGCCAAGGGGCGCAGGAGCCCACTAGTCCACTTTTGGCAGAGTTGATGATGGATTCAGGTAGCGGGATGGAGTGTCTCACCATGGCGCCATAGAGGCCGTACTCGGCCATCACGCTGCTGCGACCCCAGCACTTCTCACGCTTTCGCCACTTGGCTCTTCGGTTTTGAAACCACACCTGTTGCAGGTACATCCAGGAATACACACATAATTGTGTGTGTGTGCGTGTTTGAAAAAGAAGGAGAAGGAGGGAAGAGAATATTAAAGGTCATCAGTCTAGAAGGTACAAGTATGTTTGAAGCACTTTCTGAGTTCTTCATTGGCATAAATAAGGTAATAACGTTTTATCCGAAGGTAATAGGATACTTATTCACTGTACCCCCCAAAAAAATATGTTGCTGAGGAATGGAGGACTCTCAGAAGCAGAGATCTGGAGGTGCAGAGGAAAGGGGAGACTGGCAAAAGTCGCCCAACCTGCTGCTTGTACAAACAGAGCCTCTTCTGTGAATAAAAGAAGCACTTAACCAAGGGGCAGCAGTGAACGTTCACAAAACGTCCCCCTACCTCGCAGATCTAATCAGGATTCAGTGAAGAGTAAGAATATAAGAACATAAGAAGAGCCCTGCTGGATCAGGCCAAGGGCCCACCTAGTCCAGCTTCCTATATCACACAGTGGCCCCACCAGATGCCTCAGGGTGCACAGGAGACAACAAGATATCTGTATCCTGTCGCCACTCCTTGCATCTGGCATTCAGAGACAGATTACCCCTAAAACCCAGAGGTTGCATATAGTCATCATGGCTTGTAACCTGTGATGGACTTTTCCTCCATAAAACTGTCCTATCCCCTTTTAAAGGCATCTAGGCCAGGTGCCATCACCACATCCTATGGCAAGGAGTTCCACAAATTAATTACTCACTGGGTAAAGAAATATTTTATTTTGTCTGTTGTAACTCTCCCGCCAGTTAATTTTAGTGGATGTCCCCTGGTTCTGGTATTGTGCAAGAGGGAAAAGAACTTCATTCTATCCACCCCATGCATAATTGTATACATCTCAATCATGTCTCCCCCTCAGATGCCTTTTTTCTAGACCAATGAGCCCCAAACACTGTAGTCTTTCCTCATAAGGTTGGTGCTCCAGCCACCCACTAATCATTTTGGTTATTCTCTGGTGCACCTCTTCCAGTTCCACATCTCCTTTTTGAGATGTGGCAACCAGAACTGGACACAATACTCCAGTTGTGGCCTTACCTCACATGTAGATTATTTTAAGAGTAATTCCCCAGATTTTTATTAAGAGTTCTCATTAATATAATTTTGCTTTTCCTTGAAATCCAACCACTCTTGCTGTGAAGCCAATTTTTGTACAGCACAGTGCACTGTTGCCAGCTCAACTATAGCGACCCATCGACAAAACGTCTATGACCCTAATGTTGGATTCTGACCTACTGTTTGGAAATCACTGTCTGGCACCAAATCAAACTGTGTTTGGGAATGGATGGACAGCAAAGTAGCACAGGCTGCAGCTCTCCACAACCCCTTGACGTGAGTCACTCTTTCAAAGGAGGGCCCCCACAATCACTGGCGTCACTGCAGGGGGGGCAGAGCTCTAAGTTCCTCCGTAATCCGAGCCTCCGTTACACGGAGGAACAAAGCCTTCCGAACCATTCAAAGCGGTGAAAACAACGCGCAAGGGTTTCCTGCACGTTGTTTTCACTGCTTTGACTGGTTCGGAAGGCGCAGGGGCGGGGCGCTTCGTTCCTCCGTGTAACGGAGGCTTGGATCATGGAGGAACTTAAGAGCTCCGCCCCCCCTGCAGTGACGCCAGTACCCACAATGACTTCTTTCAAGCTTGCCATATTCCATTCATCGTTTAGCTGATCTGAGTGTTTTGTGGTTTTCTTTAATACCACCGAGGTTTTATCTGCTGCCTTTGTTAACTCTCCTTTTTAATTATTGTAGTTCTTGTTTTTGTGGTTCTATCTTGCATGCCACTTTGTGTAAAATTTATTTTTTGAAAATAGTTACTATAGTCAATAGAAATAAGCAAGTTATACATTACTTGCAACTAACATCAGATTTTTTTCTCTCTCTCCATAGTTCAACAGGCTATCCTATTTTCAGTAGTGCTGAATTAGAATCAGATGGCTTGAAGATTATCCAGCCCAGTGTCCTGCATTGCAGAAGGATTTGCTAGGATAAAATAATTCCTCAGAGATATTTGTTCAGCCTCTCCTTAACCCATGGGTGTCAAACTCAAAGGGTTGGAAAGTCAAATTCTCCACTACTCAGATGCCCATTTTTTTTTCATGAAAAAGAATATATCAGTAGTGGTATGCAGTAGCAGCCGTTGGTAAGCCTGACCCATTGCCCTGATAGAGCATCAGTTTTAAAGTCCTGATTTTGGTTCAGTAATCTGTGTGAAGTAGAGATGCTGCAAATCATGCTGGGGACTTGTAAAAGGCACACACACACACACACACACACACACACACACACACACACACACACACACACACACCTCTTTAATGAATGTACCGACACATTACATGTATGTAATCTTGCATGTTAAGGAGAACAGACAATTCATTTCCCATGGTAGACATGCAACATACATACCTGTATCCTGTCCTCAGGGAGCTCAGTTTTCATAGCTAACATTTCTCTGGCATACACGTCAGGATAATGAGCTTCATTGAAAGCCTTTTCCAATTCCTCCAGTTGGTGAGCAGTAAAGACGGTTCTGCAGGAATAAGAAAACCAAACACAGTCATGATGTCCCTGTTGCATCTTTCAAAAGCAACAAGTTCCTCTCATACCAGATGCACAAATGAAAAAAAAAAAACATGTTGTCTGGCATGAGAAACAGACATGAGAGCTGTGGGGTTTTTTGCCAGTGCCATCTATGGCAAATGGTCACCACGTTTCATCCAGTGTAGAAGTAGCGTTATGTAGCAAGCATGTATGCTTTGAGGTTGAATAAATGGTGACACTTTCAACTCTATTGTCTACAGCCAGCACATCTTGTGGCCCATTGAGCCAAACACCGTCTACTGGCCATGGAGTGGGCGGACAGGCAGGCAAAGACAGGAAGTTTGTCAAGCCCCTGTTAGGCCACCGTCTATGACCCATACATGGTGGGACAGATTCAGCTTGGTGGACCACAGTGGTTGGAAGATTTGCTTGATTTAGGGGCCATGGAAATAGACAATGGGAAGGGGGGGGGAGATGGGAGGAGGCCAGGCCCTCCATCCAGCTTCTTCAAGAGACCTGCTGGCAACCTCCCACTCTTCACTAGCCCTAATCCCAAAGTGGTTCTGTCCTCCCCATCAAATTCCTTACACTCGCTTCCAACTCGCTACCTCCCAGGCACCTGAAAAATGCATTTCAAGTCAGCAAGAAACTTGATTGACATGCCATGTATGCCGAGTTTGTCCCAAGGACCAGCAGTTGTTCATCTTCAAAATTCAAAAGGCCAGTTACCAGAGAAAAAGCTTTGGAAGTATCAAACAGAAAAGGATTTCTTTCTTTCTAGACATTCATATAAATCCGTTTAGGGTCTCTTCACTCAATAAGATCCCATATTATACCAAAGTTGACTCTTGGGCCTTCAAGATTTAACTGAGCCAGGAATTCCCAAGTCTTGTCCTTGGAAACCTGTCGTCATGGATTTAGGGCTCACCCCTAAATGTGTGAAAGAAGAAAGTGCTTCTAAACATGTGCAGAGTTGCCCCCTCAACAATGACTAACCATGACTAACCTTAAAGGATCCCAGAAGCAATGGTTTGACTTCTAAATGAGATTAAAGGAGACTATGACATTTGCTTAGGAAGATGTAATAACACATTATAAATGGAGGCTGGGGAGACTCCAGGTTATATCCAATCTTATTCATATTTAGTACCTATGCCGTCGTTTCTTTCTCTTTATCTGAGAGCCAGATGTCTTCAGGTCATTCTTGTCCCCTGATAAGCTGTCTTCATCTGTTTAACATTTTGAAAGGAGAAAGAAAAGAGGCCGACATTCTTTCAGTATAAGCTTTGATCCATTCAATTTGATTATTCTAGTGATCTAACATCTGAAAAAATTGTTGTCCAAGTTTCTTGTACTCAGACAACGTGAAGCTGAATATTATGGTCTAAAAACTATTGTCTGTGAGATTGTTGTTCTGCCTGTGACACTCCAAGATATAAACTTGATAGGGAGCTGCAGACGTTCTACATTTCTCTCTTGTCAACCACTGTATACATCTGTGATCAGATCTCTTAACACATAAATCAGGGACAATATATCCTGTGTACAGCGCTTGAACTATGGGGGAAATGGTAGGAGGGTTCTTAATTCTCCAGTCCCATCCTTTCTCCAATTTTAACCAAAACATGCAATCAAATCATGTAGACTTCCAAAAACAGTGGAGGGACCAGCCCAAAAGGTAAGGGGAACAGCAAGGACCTTTCTGCCCCCCTGAAATTCTGCCTGCAAAGAGAGGTGGGCAGTGATGACTTTAATATGGTATCTTCAATGTCAAGGAATAGCCATTGCTTCAAGATGTTCCTTCTGAAAAGCAAAAAGGGGAAGGGCATTAGGGACATATGTGACAGCACCTCTGGGCTGTCACATATGCCTAACACTGAGGTGTGTGCGGCACAAGTTCCACCATTCCCAATGGTGCCTGCCACCATACCGGAACCACCCAAGAGAAGAGGCAAGTGACTGCCAGCCAGCAAGACTGGCAAGTGGCCAGAGTTGATTCAAACTACTCTCCTCCACCATTAGGAATATAGGTCAGCTCCATCCATCTCCACTGCCAGGTGGAGAGTGCTGGCACAAGCACTGGCTTTTCAGCACCAGGAGAGCCGCTAGAACAGATGGACAGCTCTCTGCCAGGCAGAGCGACTCACAGGCAGCCCAGTTTGCCTATAGAAGAATCTTTGACAGAAAAGGGAGAGGAGTTTGGCCCCTTCGGGAGCCCTCTCTGAATAACAGCAAAGATTGCCAGATGACGACCCTTATTTCAAGGGCATTCTTTATTTCCGAACAGCTCAAAAAGTCGTTTGTTGGACAATCTTCTAGGACATATTTCTACTGTATGAATTAAAACACACAAGCTGAGAGCGAAGGAAAGTCCTGTCATGGTAATGGAAGCTTCTGAGATTCTGTAGTCGCGACTCTCACACACAGATTCACAGAACTCAGTCATGTCTTAGTACCCCCTGTTCCTGAGCATTTTATCCTGACACCTCAGGTAGCACCAGTCCTGCCTCGGAAGTTATGAACTCAAGCAGGCATTTTGGCTATTTTCATCAGGACACCAAGCTACTCCCCACGTTATTGCAGCAGTGACTTTCACAGCAAAAGGGACGAGGGCAATTTCTGTGGCTCTTTCGCATCGATTGATACCCTTCCTGCTGGTGGCATGCCAGTCAGGTAGGAAAGATCTACAAAATCAGCCTTGTTCATATTATTATGGTGTTCAGACCCTGCAAAAGATCACACAAAGAAAAGCAACTCCTATAGTGTACTGTGCGGAGGACCTGAGTGAAAACATGCAGGAAGGCATTTGTATACGACTCATCCAGGTTCTGATGTTTGCCGACTTGGGAAATTATCCCTGCATATGCATAACCAGGAAGACAAATTATCAGACAATTTCAACCATTCTGCTCAAGCACGGATGGTCCTGCTGTGTGAGCCAAATCCCTGTTCGATTCATCTCACCCCCGAATAGTTTCATTTCCTACCTGACTGACCCATTTTTGGTCTAATCGTTATGCATGCAGGATAAAATCCAAGGCCATTCATGAGAAACAAACCCCTATTTCAGAACAGGCCCTTAATGAACCTGAACGAATGCATGAAACATTTCCATCTCACACACACTTGAAACCACTGGTGGTACATGTCGGTGCTGACAGGCAGCAACGAGTCATCATCCAAATGGCTCGTCCGTTCAAGGACTGGCTCAGAGGTCCTGCTTTTGGAGTCCTCTGGGCATCTGCATTTGTAGACGTCACATCAGCCAAGAGCTGCATGATGATCTCCAGGTGCTCAGAAATGTATTCTGAAGACGTACTTTGGAAGCTAATCTTTCTGGCATGTGTCCACAGGTTCCGTGGCAATGGGTGGCCATCATCACACCATGAAATCCTGGTTTGCTTCATATACAAAAGGGGCCCGGCAGGACTTAATTCAAGGGAAGATGTCATCTCAGTCCCTGTGCCAGGACTGAATTCTGAGCCATGTAAAGTAGCAAGGCAGAAGAGAGGGAGGGGCTGAACAGGCATTTCTTCATTACTGAATGACCCAACCAGCCTCTCCACACATTTTTCAATGCAGGAAACCCGTTTCCCAGTGGCCAGATCCATGTGGTCTGTTGCTATACACTTCTCTGTCAGCTTATGGGGCAGGATAAAGTGGATGGAGTTGGGTAGAGCAAAACTGAGTGGCCCTATGGGTTAATTTCGACAGACAAACAGAACCACAGGTGCAGAGGCTCACATTTCTGTTAGGGGAAAATAGCTTGGGAGGGTGAGGAAGGACACAAATAGAATTGTCAGTTTCTACCTGCATCTTGAATAAAACACATGAACTGCAGGAATCAACAGGCTATACTTTGGTCAGCACAGAGACATGATCAACGGGATGATTTCATTTCCGTGATGCAGCTGTTAAAGGCACAGAATCACCGTCCATTAAAAAAAAAAAAACACAAATGTGCCAGATGATTATTGTATTTGGGAGCTAAATATGCAAGATGCATGACACAACATAGAGATTGGTGGTGGTGTATTAATGCTGCATAACATTTGCAGCATGAACAGATGCCTTGGGCAGTCACCTCATTCAAGAAATCGTAATCAATGAACCGGGTGAGCTTTAGCCAATGACTTGATTGATTATATAGGTAAAAACAATGGTTCTGAAGCAAAACACCTCTTCTGTTTAAAAAATATGTTGTAGCCGCATCATCTTCCTGCCAGAAAAAGAGGGAATCATGCCTCTTTGAAGATGGCGCGCCTCACCTGCAGTTTGATAACTCGTTTTTCTTTCTTTTATTTATTTATTTAATCTCCTGCCCGATTAATCGGGGGAGCCACTCTAGTCAATTCCCCCTTTTTAAAACTCGAGGCGAGTACTAGCGCAAACGTCCGAAGCTAATTGTGCCAGCCAGTCAGCCGCCAGGAGAGCAAAGTGGAGCCCCCAGGTTCCGAGGCACTCTACCTCTGCATGTCAGATGCTGGGAAGGACGGGAGGAGAAGGGCGCCTGCGGCGGCTCCGAGTGGCACAGCGCGCCGGGAAGGGCAGGACAACAGGCGCAGGGCTCGAGCCGGCCCGGCGGGGGTCCTCTTACCGGAGATGTTCTCCTTGTGCTTCTCGGCTCCCGGCCCGTACTGGTGGTGGTGGTGGTGGTGATGATGCTCCGGCCGCGGCTGCAGGAAGGGGATGTGCGCCGGCAGGAGGCAGTGCGCCCCGGCGGGCTGCTGGGCGGCGAAGCCGCATAGGAAGCCCAAGCCCAGCGGCAGGGGGCCGCCCCCGCCGCCGCCGCTGCCGCCCAGGGCCGCCGCGCCGAGCGCCTCGCAGCCGGAGCCGGTCACTGCAGAGGCGGCCGGAGGCTGCAGCTCCGCCTCCAAGCCCAGCAGGTCGGTGATGGCGAAGCCCTTGGTGCGCAGGCTGCCGCCGCCCGGACCCCCCAAGCGCGCCCCCGCCGCCT
This sequence comes from Plestiodon gilberti rubricaudatus, assembly GCA_026170595.1. Lineage (NCBI taxonomy): Eukaryota > Metazoa > Chordata > Lepidosauria > Squamata > Scincidae > Plestiodon > Plestiodon gilberti. The sequence goes on from JANXHW010000001.1 coordinate 14,351,743, forward strand.
TCTCGTTGGCCCCGGCGCTGGGCGCCAGCACCTTCCCCTTGGCTTTGCCCTCCGGCACCTCCTCTCGCCCGGTCATGCTGCCGGTGACGGATGGATGGGAGCGGGGAGAGGCGCTCCGGAGCTTTTTATCCCGCTCCCGCAGCCGCCCGGCACCAATCAGCTCTGGGAAAGTGGGGGGAGGGGGCGAGGGCGCGGGGGGCGGTGGCGGCGGGGGCACCACTTGCTCCCAATCCCGCGGAATTAATTGCCACCAATTTCCCTTCAATCCGATCACTCTGGCTCCCCCCCGCCCGTGCCTGGTATTACTTTGTCTAGCGGAGAGATTTCACTTCGCGTGGCGGATGCCGGAGAGCCCTCCTTGGGCTCCGTCCTGGACTTTTCCTCCAGCCGGTCTCCCTCTCTCTCCACCACCCATCGCGGGCCGGGCGCGCTCGTCCTGTGCAACCGCCAAAGAGCGCAGACCCTCCGGACGCAAAATCGTTCCATGCAGGCTGGGTCGTCGTCGTTGCCACCCGGTGGCCCGGCCTTGAACCACCTGTGACCCAGGCAGGGGGGCTGGAAGGGGAGCGTTTCCCGCCGCACGCAGCATCTCCCGCTCGGAGGTGAAGTGGGGGCCGGCCGGCTTCTCCTTCTTCTGCCAGCCCAGTCATTGGGAGTGGGGGGGGGCGATTACTCCAAAAGAACTGACCGGGCGAAAACCGTGGTGCTCCTTCCAACATCACATTTCGTTTCTCTCTTTACTGCTCCTTTCTGTACAAATACTCCAGTTGTCTTTTTTTTTCCCCACCCCTCTCTCTGTCACGCTTCTTGCCACTAATTACAGTGCAATCCTAGACGTGTTTACGCGGAAGTAAGTTCCACGCAGTGGGATTGCAACGTATTGCCAAGGTTTTAATTTGTGCAACATTTGGGAGAGTGCTGCTGACGAACCCAAGCAGAGGAATGTTCTGGTGTGTAATTTCTTGGCAAACCAAAGTAGAGCAACATCTTTTTAAACAACATCTTTTTTAAAAAAAACCACCTAGAATGTCACCAAAGCCTAGCGAGCAACTTTTGAGTTGGCTTTAACACATCTAGCCTGAAGAAGTTCTGGAGAGCTGAACGCTTCGCTGCTCTCTACTTTGTAGCACTGTACAGTGGTGGCTCCGAATACCGGCATTCCTCCTTCCCCTCTTTTGACTTTTTGATGAACAGCAGTGAGCTGGACCTGAGGCAGAGGCAGCAACCCTTATTACACACTTGCGCAACGGAACAGACTTCCGAGTAAAAGGTGCATAGGACTGCATTAGCAAGGGATGACTAATGCTGGGAAGCATACAGAGATGTAGTCTAATCATCCCACTATTCAGAGGCCCTCTTACTCTGTAGCATACTTGGCATAATGCCCTATGGGGGCAAAAGAGGGATATAAACTATATTATTATTATTATTAACAACAACAACGACAACGACAACGATAATAATAATAATAATAATAATAATAATAATAATAATAATAAAAGCCCAGGATAATTATTAATAATTAAGCCCAGGATTGTTGTTGTTGTTCAGTCGTTAAGTCGTGTCCGACCCTTCGTGATCCCATGAACCATATCCCGCCAGGCCTTCCTATCCTCCACTATCTTCCTGAGTTCGCTCATTTTCATGTTCGTTGCATCGGTGATGCTGTCTAACCATCTCATCCTTGGCCTTCCCCTTCTCCTTTTGCCTTCAGTCTTTCCCAGCATCAGAGTCTTCTCCAGAGACTCCTCTCTTCGCATTAGGTGGCCAAAATATTTGAGTTTCAGCCTTAGTACCTGTCCTTCCAGGGAACAGTCAGGCTTGATTTCATTTAGGATTGACTGATTTGATCTCCTAGCAGTCCAAGGGACTCTCAGGAGTCTTCTCCAGCACCACAGTTCAAAAGCATCTATTCTTCGGCGCTCAGCCTTCCTTATGGTCCAGCTCTCGCAACCATACATTGCTACTGGGAACACCATCGCCCTGACTATACGAACTTTTGTTGGTATGGTGATATCTCTGCTTTTTATTATGCTATCTAAATTTGCCATAGCTTTCCTTCCAAGGAGTAAGCGTCTTTTAATTTCATGGCTGCTGTCTCCGTCTGCAGTGATCTTGGAACCCAAAAAAGTAAAATCTGTTACTGCTTCCATTTCTGCCCCTTCTATTTGCCAGGAATTGATGGGACCCGATGCCATGATCTTAGTTTTATTAATGTTGAGTTTCAAGCCAACTTTTGCACTCTCCTCTTTCACTCTCATCAAGAGGCTCTTTAGTTCTTCTTCACTTTCTGCCATTAGAGTGGTATCGTCTGCATATCTGAGGTTGTTGATGTTTCTCCCAGAAATCTTGATTCCGGCTTGCGATTCATTCAGCCCTGCATTTCTCATAATGTACTCTGCATATAAGTTAAATAGGCAGGGTGACAATATACAGCCTTGCCGTACTCCCTTCCCAATTTTGAACCAATCAGTTGTTCCATGGCGGGTTCGAACTGTTGCTTCTTGACCCGCATACAGGTTTCTCAGGAGACAGATAAGGTGGTCTGGTATCCCCATCTCTTTAAGAACTTGCCACAGCTTGTTGTGATCCACACAATCAAAGGCTTTTGCGTAGTCAATGAAGCAGAAGTAGGTGTTTTTTTGGAACTCTCGGGCTTTCTCCATGATCCAGCGCATGTTGGCAATTTGATCTCTAGTTCCTCTGCCTCTTCGAAACCCAGCTTGTACATCCGGTAGTTCTCGGTCCACGTGCTGCTGAAGCCTAGCTTGTAGGATTTTGAGCATAACCTTGCTAGCATGTGAAATGAGTGCAATTGTGCGATAGTTTGAACACTCTTTGGCACTGCCCTTCTTTGGAATTGGAACGTAAACTGACCTTTTCCAATCCTTTGGCCACTGCTGAGTTTTCCAAATTTGTTGGCATATTGAGTGCAGCACTTTCACAGCATCATCATTTAGGATTTTAAGTAGCTCAGCTGGGATATTATCATCTCCGCTAGCTTTGTTGTTAGTAATGCTACCTAAGGCCCACTTGACTTCACTCTCTAGGATGTCCGGCTCTGGGTCAGTGACCACACCAGCGTGGTCATCAGGAACATTAAGATCTTTCTTGTATAGTTCTTCTGTGTATTCTTGCCATCTCTTCTTAATCTCTTCTGCTTCTGTTAGGTCCTTGCCTTTTTTATCCTTTATCATGCCCATCTTTGCACAAAACGTTCCCTTGATATCTCCAATGTTCTTGAAGAGATCTCTAGTCCTCCCCATTCTGTTGTTTTCCTCGATTTCCTTGCACTGTTCATTTAAGAAGGCCTTCTTATCTCTCCTTGCTATTCTCTGGAAATCTGCATTCAGTTGTTTATATCTTTCCCTTTCACCCTTGCTTTTTGCATTCCTTCTTTCCACAGCTATTTGTAAAGCCTCATCTGACAGCCACTTTGCTTTCTTGCATTTCTTTTTCTTTGGGATGGTTTTAGTTGCTGCCTCCTGTACAATGTTACGAACTTCCGTCCATAGTTCTTCAGGCACTCTGTCTACCAGGTCTAGTGCCCTAAACCTATTCTTCACCTCCACTGTATACTCATAAGGGATATGGTTTAGGTCATATCTGACTGGTCTAGTGGTGTTCCCTACATTCTTCAATTTAAGCCTGAATTTTGCAATAAGAAGCTCATGATCTGAGCCACAGTCAGCTCCAGGTCTTGTTTTTACTGATTGTATAGAGCTTCTCCATCTTTGGCTGCAAAGCACATAATCTATCTGGTTTCGGTATTGACCATCTGGTGATGTCCAGGTGTAGAGTCGCCTCTTGTGTTGTTGGAACAGAGTGTTTGCTATGACCAGCGTGTTCTCTTGACAGAACTCCGTTAGCCTTTGCCCTGCTTCATTTTGCGCTCCAAGGCCAAACTTGCCTGTTGTTCCGTTTATTTCTTGATTTCCTACTTTAGCATTCCAGTCTCCTATGATGTAAAGGACATCTTTTTTGGGTGCTAGTTCTAGAAGGTGTTGTAGGTCTTCATAGAACCGGTTAACTTCATCTTCTTCGGCATCAGTGGTTGGGGCATACACTTGGATTACTGTAATGTTGAATGGTTTGCCTTGGATTCGAACTGAAAGCCCAGGATTAATATAATAATAATAATAATAATAATAATAATAATAATAATAATAATAATAATAATAATAATAATAATAGTTCACTGGACTTTGAAAAGACCCGAGCAATCACTTGCCCATCTTTTGTCATCATTGCATGATTCAGCAGCAGCTGGTGGCTGCAGTAGGAGCTACAAACCAAGGCTTCAAAGCTCCCTTCACTCAGCCTGGATATCTTTTTTAATAGGCTACTTTTTGCAAAGCACATGAAAACATTTGTTTTGTTATCCTCATCATTGCCCCTCCTATGTCACCCTCACCCACACATTCCAGATGCAGCATCAAGGCAGAGAAGGCAGCGATGATGAACAGTGCCGTACAACTGTGCCGTACAACTATCAAGCAGCTAGTTGTGCTAGTTTAGTGCATACTACAAACTAGTAGTGCAGCGTAAGTCTCTAAAATGGGTTGGGGGGGAAGCCCATGACAACCTCACCCAGCTTGGCTCCATGGATGCTTCCAAGCAGCCCCTTCCCCAGCAATGGTACAGTACTGCCCAATGCAGAAGTGCCTCAGAAGAAAGAAATACGAATGCTTAGGAATGGTGGGACTCAGTATAGTTGGGCTGGGCATGTTGCTTTGGGTGAACATAAGAAGAGCCCTGCTGGATCAGGCCAAAGGCCCATCTAGTCCAGCTTCCTGTATCACACAGTGGCCCCACCAGATGCCTCAGGGAGCACACAGCCAACAAGGTAACCTGTTTCCTGCTGCCACTCCCCTGCACCTGGCACAGAGAAAATTATTGCCAACTATACTATCTGCAAGGGCCAAAGCCTGTCCAACGTTCCAGTGCTGATGCAGCCCTGCCAAGGGGGCGTGTGCTGCATCCTCTGGGCTGGGGTGGGGGGGCAGTCACGGAGGCCTCCTCAAGGTAAGGGAGCATTTGTTTCCTTACCTCAGGGCTGCATTGTGGCTGCATCGGCGCTGGACAATTGGATAGGATTGGGCCCTCAGTCCCCTACTTACGTACAGGGTAGATTCTGGAGGTCTACATGTAAGTTGAGAGGTATGTAGGTCGAAACAGCTGGTTCTTGCTGACCCAGCGCTATCACACCTGCACAAAAGCACCACCAAAGGTCATACTACACCTGGAGCGGAAAGCGCCAACACAGTCATCCATAACTCGGAGAGCCAGCAGTCACCTCTGGTAGCAGATTGACAGGGGGCACCACCTCCATCCACCCACTCACCTCCACTGCTGCTCCTCCTCCTCCTCCCATTCCTTGGAGTGGAAAAGGAAGAGGAGGGATGGAACAAAAGAGGATGTGTGGAGGAGAGCAGAATGATGTGGTTAGAACATCAAACTGACCACCCTCCTCCATACTTCCTCTTCTGCTCCATCCCCCCCTTCCCTTTCCAATCCAGGGAGTGGGAGGAGCAGAGGCTGGCCCATCACCAGGTAAATGGGGGAAGCATTTGGCACACTGTCTCAGGTGCCCAAACGTCTTGGGCCAGCCTGTGTCTGCATGCACACCAGGGATGTGTGGTGTGGTGGTGGCAGGTGAGGTAGAACCACCCCCCGTTGTGGTCCGTGGAAAATAGCCGCAGCCTAACCCTGTGATTGTGCATATGTGCCACCCACTTTCAACTGGGTAAGCAGGTGGCATGCCGCATGCGCACGCAATCTCAGGGCTAGGCTGCAGCTCAGACTATGGCGGGGGGCAGTTCTGCCTCAGCTGTCACCTCTGCACCTCCCTGATGCTGCAGCTGCACACACATTTGTTTGACCAAGAGAGAGAGAATATGCAACTTTTCTTTTTACAGTACCTCCGTGTATATATACAGAGGAATCAAGGGCTAAGGATTTACACTTGCATTCTATTTTTAAAAATAGCCAGGATGATGCACTGCAAACACATGTAACATCTGCATGGTGTCACTTGTCAGCTGTACACAGGTGATACAGTTTTTGTCTTCGCATGCATGGGATAAGTCATACAAACATAAGAGGAGCCCTGCTGGATCAGGCCAAAGACCCATCTAGTCCAGTGGCCCCACCAGATGCCTCCGAGAGCACACAGTCAACAAGATAACCTGTTTCCTGTTGTCACTCCCTTGCACCCGGCACAGAGAAAACCTACTTCTAAAGCCAGGAGGTTGCTTATGGCTTGTAACCTGTGATGGACGTTTCCTCCATGAATCTATCCAATCCCCTTTTAAAGGCATCTAGGCCAGGTGCTATCACCACATCCTGTGGCAAGGAGTTCCACTGATTAATTACACGCTGGGTGAAGAAATATTTTCTTTTGTCTGTTCTAACTCTCCCTCCATTCAATTTTAGTGCAGGTCCCCTGGTTCTGGTGTTGTGCGAGAGGGAGAAGACCTTCCCAGAGGGAAAAGAAGTCTTGCCGTGATGTGTCAAGCCAGTTTTAGCTTTACCATTCCTCTGCAAACTGTTTTATGGCCAGAGGAGAGTGTTGTTTCTCATGCCATGTTCACAAGTGACTAAAGTCGCACACATCTCCTTCCCTCTGAAATGTTAATGTAAGACCAACACTGGCTAGCGTGGATATTATTATTTGGTAAGGTTTCAAATGGGCTCTCTCCTGTTTTCTATCCTACACAAATGACACATTCCAGCCTTACAACAAAGGACATCTTAGCGGAACTTACAAAGAAATTCCGCAGGCAGGCTGGTCTCCTCGGCTGGGTCTTTTGGCACCACTGGCAACAGCCTTGGACAAATTCAAGTTCAGATTCCAGGTCAGCTGTGTTTTTAGTGCCGGCAAAATCCAACAAAAATGTGGTCGCTCTCAAGCTTTCTCACTGCCCAAATCAAATGACATTGAAAAAAAAAGTGTTTGTGTTTAACCTTCCCGCCACGTGTAACCAAACACACGCGAGCGGAGAGAAGAGGGGGAATCCGTTGTTTGTGGCTTCCTCTGATTCCCTTTCTTGCACCTGGATTGCATTTCCCCGCTTCATCTGTTTATGCAAACGATTTACAAACAGCTTACATCAAGTGCTCTAAAGCAGATCGCTTTTTGATTTGGTCCTTTTCTGCTAAACATGCAGATTAAAGAGGGGGTCTTCTGATAAAGATAATTACAAGAGGACTGCGTATTAACTTTACATTATTAAAGAAAGACCCAAATCTCCCCTTGCAAGCTGTTCCTAGGATTAGCAAAACAATAACTTTCATTTAGGGTAATTGTGATGTGAATGGCTCGGGCTTTATGCTTTTGCTTTTGACGATTGCTTTTTTTATCATTATTATGCTTGGTTTATAAGAAAATGCAAGAATCTCGTTTTGAATTAGTCAGGTGTGAAGAAAAAGTAAAGAAAGGGTTAGTAGCTTTCAGACAGGCTCATTAAAGACAATGCTATTAGAGTTGCTGGTAATGTTGCTAACAGTAATTCTCACCCGAAACCAGGAAGGGGAAAATAGCTGCAGGTTGGGGTTTTGTTTTTTTAAGAAGCCAGAGATAGGGCGAAGGGATGGCCAGGAATAATGGGCCATGGAGAGGTAGGCAAGATAACATAATGAATGCATACCCGCCCTATTTCATGGTCTCCTGCACAGGTAACAACACTGTCATAATTACTGTATATACTGTAACACACACACACAGAAATTAAAGAACTGACCCATGTTTCATTTTATCAGTCATCCAGTTATATATTTTTAATTCACTGATCTGCTTTTGACTTAACCAATTGCTTACATTTAAATATATTTGCATATTATCAATACCGTATCTTAAATGTGTGGGTTTTTTAGATCTGGCAGAACGTTTCTTAATTTACAATTTAACAAAAACTATATTTTGTTCGGAAAAGAAATAGTTTATGTTCTCTTTTTTCATCCTTCTTACATTTCACACACAACGTTTTTAAATGCTTTAAAAACTAAAACTTTGTGCCCTTAGTTTGGTGCCCTACCAATTAACCAATTAACATCTTAATTGGTTCATCATCTACCACTTGGAAGGCAAGGAAGAATTAATATAGAAATCCAATATAGAAATTATATTGGAAACTGGAACCATATTTTATTTATTTTATTTATTTTACAGTATTTTTACCCCGCCTTTCTCCCCGAAGGGACCCAAGGAAGGTCCCACTGGAAATATTAGCATTGTAAAAATATTGTTCTTAATGTATGATTGGTTCTCTGCTTCTCTTTAATGAATTCGGAAGATTGAAATGATATGATATGTTTATGAATTGATCGTTTGGTTAGTGTTAGCAGATTTAATTTGGGGCTATAATTGCAAATAAAATGTGGGAAATCATAAATAAAGGCTGCAATCCTAGGCACGGATACCTGGGAGTAAACACCACTGACGACCGTGGGGCTTAAATACTTCCGTCCGTGTAAACATTTAGAGTCATGTAGGTAGTGCATGTTAAGTTAAGGACCCTTTAGTCTTTACCCTTAATTATGGTTAGTGTTGTTATGTGCCTGTTATATGTTTATGTTGTATGTATGTTTATGTTGTATGTATGTTATGTTTATGTCCTCCTCCTCCTTGGAAGAGCCAATTATCCACTTCTCAAGGATCAAACACTAGGCGGCGCCCGTCCACAGTTTCAGAACACCCCCCAAACACTGCTTTCCTGAAAAGCTGCTCCTCTAATGTCAGCACAGCAGCGCGGTCCCCTTCAAAGGCTGCGCCCTGCTCCAACTTCATTCTCACAACGGTGGGATGTCCCTTGTCTGTTTGTTTGCACTTGTTTCCATTGTCCCCTTTTCACTGCAGGGAGGCTTATATTGATCCGTTCACTTTCCTAGTTTTGCCGCAGGTTGGTGGAAATCAAGAGACTTTCACTGCCTCTGTGCCAGGGAGCAAATCTGGTGGAGTAATTAGAAGCGGTAATCCGGCCAGCAGCACCCACAACAAATTTCCTGTCCGACGACATATTCCTGGATAAAACCCTAATTGTGTGTGTGTGTGTGTGTGTGTGTGTGTGTGTGTGTGTGTGTGTGTGTGACGTGGCACCCGAATCAGCTTAATTTCGGCAGTTTTACGTTCAAAGGCTGAGCTCCTGGCCGGGGATGAGGAAGCCTTAAATATGCATATGGCCCAAGTCATCTGGAAAGTTGAGGGCTCAAGCCTATATAATTGCTCCTAATCAGTTTATGAAACATAAAAGCTCAAAAGCGAAAGAAAGCCGATAGACGGAGGAAAGGAAATAAGAGTTTAAATCTCCTGCAGAGAGAGAGAGAGAGAGAGAGAGAGAGAGAGAGAGAGAGAACTTGCACCCAGTGCGGTGCGAAACCAGGACGGGTGAAAGCTACACGTCACTACACATTCCTGCAAGAAACCCGGGGATGTTGCACGGACTTGCCTGTTGCAAACGCGTCTCTACGCTGCGCGCTGCTTTGGCAGTCGAGCGTTTTCTTCCCGCACGCGCGTGACGCGCCCACTTGACTCACTGCCCCTCAGTCATTTCTACACTGTGTGCTCTTTCCTTCCACGATTTGCACGCTTATTTCTACCAAGAGCGGGGCAACAAAACCCAGAAGTACAGCGTGCTCCGAAGAACGGAGCCTTTTGACAGTAAATCAGTTAAAGGATCTCTTGATATATGCTCATCAGTCGGATTATCTGGAATTAAACTAATCAGTAAATGTTTCTCTGCTCTATTATTTTGCAAGGAAGATTTGCAGTCTATTCTCCCGACGCCAAAAGATTATTAATCCCTTAAAGAGCAGAACATCAAACATCGCTCCTCGCTCGAATTTTCTAGCGCCCCCTCCTCCCCAGGGCACGTGGAGAATCAGCACTCACGTGCGGCAAGATTAGAAGAGCCTGGCCGGTTGGGACAACGTTGTCGACACGAAAATTCTACCCAGGTAGTCGGAGCCGGGCAGGGAGCGACGGAGGAGTAGTTAGTCCAGCCTGGACTGTCCAGGAAGCTATTGGGGTTCTTTTTCACAGTCGTTTTTGAATTTGGGGTAGTCTGGAGCGGTGTTGCCCGCAACACGCATCCGCATGGATCCAATCTAGTCGTTACTCGTTTGAACCGTGCATTGCAGACAGGAGGGGGGGGTATGTGCACGTCCAGGTTCCCACCTTTGTTTCTAGCAGGATTCCTATGCTTGTAATTTTTGTAATTTTATTTTTTTTAGGAATGTATCCTGCCTTTTGACCAGAACAGGCTTCCAGGCCACCAACAAACACTGATATATTAAAATACAGTATGCTGAATCAATAGAATAAAAAACAACAAAATTCTAACATATAGAAAACAATAGGTTAGCTGCGTAATGGCCAGGAAAAAAATTCAACAGGTGCATCTATTCCTTGCTGTTGGCAATACAATGATGAAGCAACCTTCACACAATGGATTTCTGTCTGTCAGGTAGAGATCTAGGTGCTCCTGAGGAATAAAGATCCCTTGGAGAGCTGTTCTTTCTAGCTCCTCTGAACAGGGTGCTTTTCAGCAATTGCTCAGCCCAGGAATTGGTTTTCAGTTCCAGAACAGAACTCCCAGCCCTTTTGCACAAAAATCCACTCCTGGTTTTCTCCCAGCTTTCTTCTTTCATCAGTAAGTCTAGAAAGGGGAAGCCTGTTTGAGTGTCGCTATTGTTAAACAATTCAGAGTCAGAATTCCCTACTGCAGATCACCCAGAGATCTGCAAGCTACATTCTGTGTGATGGTGACTGCAATCCTAGGCGCACTTGGCTGGGATGAAAAAGGTTGATTGAGCCGCCCGCTGCTTTCTATATATTCCCAGGTAGATCTTCCAATTTCTGTGGCTTATCTTATCTCACTCAGACAACAATAAATATGTATCAGAGATTACAGCAAACATTCTTGCTGACAGCCACAAGGAATGAGCAAAAATGGTAAATGAACATATGCTATTGTTCTGGTTCAGCTTGGGTTTATATTTCACTATATTATGTGTACTTAATGATTCATAATTGTTGCATACATCATTTGTTTTCGGCAAAACATTGTTCTAAGGTTTTGTTGATGGTGTTAATAAACGATGGTTATACGTTCCTGGAAGTAAGCCCCATTGAACACAGTGAAGGTTACTTTTGAGTAAGCATGCATGGGGTCATGCTGTCTGAGGGTTGATTGAAGGGACAAAGCATGTAAAGAGGAGGCATCTGGCGGGCACTGTCTGTCTGTCTCTCTTCTGCCATGTCCAGGTGACAAGTCAAGCTCTCTCCCCTCCAGTGCATTTCTTTCTCTTTCAGTCATCACTTGTTAACTTTTTAACATCACGTATGCCTGAGCCACAAGGTCGGCCAGCCACCCACCCATCATGATCATCAGCACAGAACTTAGTTGGGGCTAGGAACACTTCGGTGAGTCGCAATTCTGTTCTGAAGATAGTGCTCTCAAGCAGATCCCTTTTTGATTTGGTCCTTTTCTGCTAAACATGCAGATTAAACATCTTCTGACTGAGAATGAGCATCCTGGTATGCTTCTGGTCTTTCCACTGTATGGGTAGCCTCTATTCCTGCACCTCAGCGTGAAAGGCTACCCACCACTGCTGGATGTGAATGTTGCAAATGCCTGTAGTCTTCGGGCCCAGTCCTACCCAACGCTCCAGTGCTGATGCAGCTGTGCCAACTGGGTGTGCACTGCTTCCTGGGGGGGGCAGTCACAGAGGCCTCTTCAAGATGAAGGAACATTTGTTCCCTTACCTTGGAGCTGCATTGCAATTGCATCAGTGCTGGAAAGTTGGATAGGATAATTGGACCCTTCCTCTCATCATCTGTGTGCCTGTCTGCCTCCCATAGTTTACACAACACAGCACTTTTGGGCACATAACCCAGAGCAGAGGGGTATCAGGAGCGGATGCTGCCTGGAGCACCACTCCGGGGGGGGGGGCGGCCCGGCTTACCAGGGCGCTCTGAGGCCTTCTCCCCTGGCCTGCGGCGCCGCGCTATTTATCCTTTTTTTGCACATGCGCAGAACGTTTACTAAAGAACATTTAGTAAACGTTCTGCGCATGTGCAAAAAAAAAGGATAAATAGCGCGGCGGCGCAGTCGGCCACCTTCAGAAAGCCCTGGCCGCCGGTCGTGGTGGACGCTCTGGGGCTTTCTCCGGCTCCGAGGCCGGGGGAGAAGGCCTCGGAGCGCCCGCCCGCATCACCGGGTGGGCGCGCGCTCCATGGAAAGACTGGAGCGAGTGGAGCAGCGCCGCCCGGGGCCGCGGTGCCGCCTGGAGCCGCTGCTCCGCTCGCTCCAGTCTTTCCACGCCTCTGACCCAGAGGATCAGGCACATGCCAAAACCCCAGCCCAGGTGACTCCCAAATGACCAATCCGACCTCAGTGAAAGCTATCAAGCCCAGGAGCAAAACCCTTCTGGCCCAGCTTTGGAGCATCAGAGTCTCAGCATGGGTTGTGCCCATCCCCTGGGCAGCGTTGGGGGCAAAAGGACTGGAAGCCTGGGACAATGTGAGTAAACTGAGAGAGAGGCGTATATCTCAGTCAGGTCAGAGTTAGTCAGGCCAGGACTCGCTATGTAACCTCCTCATCCACTTTGTATCCCCTACCCTTTTTGTTTTACCAAAAGATTTGTGCCATGCCCTTGTCACCTGCAATTAGTATCTCCCCTGTTGTCCCAAAGCCTTGTAGCCCCTTTTAATATACTTCTTATACAGTATTTTTACTAATGTTCACTCAGGAGAGAGCAGGTTTGTCACACCTCACCAACCATCACCTTCTGCTGTTTACTGTTGGATTTTTAAGAGACATCCCCAGGGTTTGGAGGCTAGGAAGAGACTTTTCCAAGATAACCTCTTTCTGTATGGGCTCCTTAGCTTTGAATGGTGGCAGCGATTCAACGACCAGTTTCCCCCCAGCTTTCTCAGAGAAAGGAAAGAGGAAAGCAGGAGGCTGCATGCTAGACACTAACCACTAGGAACTATGCCCTGGTCAGTCATCCAGCTGTCCTTATGGGAAGTGCTCAGGAGAGACACAAATGGCCTGAGGACGAAGACAGCTGGCCGCTATTCCTTCCAGTACAAATTCTCTGGTTTATTTCTAGTTTTTTGAAAATAGTGTTTAAAATACATATTTTGACGGTTTGTGGAATAAGAAAGACTCTATTCATTTTATTATTGATGATGCAACAATGCAAATAAAGTGGAAAATGGAAGTAGAACTTTAAAGTGGAAAATGGAAGTAGAACGCCTGCAAGCGTTCCATAAGAAGCATGTTTTCATGGTGCCGCGAGAGCTGTTGATGATGACATGTTGGAGCATCTTCAGACATGAGGCTAATCATCCAATCTGAAGTCTCACAGAATTTCAGAAGGACTTCTACATTTCCCGATAACAGTCTAAAGGTGCCTTTGACATGCTGAGAGGTGGAACATACAAAGATGCTGAGCCAGACACCATTGATCTATCTAGCTCAGCATTGCCTACACTGACCCTCAAGGGCTCGGCAGGGTTTCAGACAGGGGTTTTCTCAGTTCTACCTAAAGATGCCAGGGATTGACAGTGCAATCCTGCCCAATTTTAGGGCCGCCCTAAGCCGTCGCAAATGTGCCGTAAGGCACATTTGCGATGACTCGCAAGTAAGGGCCGCCAGCGCTAGGTCGGCAGCCCTTACTCTGCCGTTGGATCTCCATGTGGCTGCCGGAGGAAGGTAAGCAATCCCCCGGCAGCTGCATGGGCGTTCCGGGCAGCGGAGGGGGGCCATTGGCCGTGCTGGCCCAGGAGGGGGTGGGGATGGCGTCCGCCATATCCCTGTCCCCGGTCGGCCGGCGCGACCATTACACGGCCTCCTCCGACTTCTGCCAGCTAAATAGGTGGTGGAAATCTGAGGAGGCCCATTGGGCCTTCCCCAGTTTACATTGGGGGAAGGGGACAAATGTCCCCTTTCCCCGAGTAGACCTCCAGGCCGCTGCAGAGCAGCCCGGAATGGGGATAGGATCCGGTGGGTGGCCCAGGGCCGCCCGCCGGATAGTTACATAGGATTGCGCTGAGAATCTGAGGCTTTCTGCATGCACAACATGCCCACTGAACTATAGCTGATTGTGGATATGCATTAATGTTAATCCAGAAACGTTAAATTAAATAATATTATTTTTAAATTAAATAATGTTAATCCAGAAACAAAGGTGGAAGACAGGCATTTGAAATCAAGCTACATCCTAGCCAAAGTTTTACATTCAAATTATAGATGCAGAAATAAAGAAGGGAAAAAAGTTTAGTATAGTACTGTGTGAAATCTTCCCCATCATCTATCCTTTATAATTAATATACTTCTGAAAAAAAGACCCCTGGAGCCTAGCAATCGCTGTTGATGCTCTTGCCTTCTCCAGTTCTGGATCCTCAATATATTTTGGTTAGCCTCATTCTGAGTGAGCCCAGTAGACATCCTTGCTAATTCCTTGTAATAGATTTCTTTCTTAAGGCGTTTGTCTTTGATTAAAAACAGAAGAGCAGTCATGATTTAAATGGACTTTAAGAGCAAAGCATTTGTTGACACACTGGACGTTTGCATCTGGAGTGTCAGAGATTAATCAAACTGCTGGAAAGTGTAAGCGCAAGACAGCTGTCAGAGCAGTCCTGGCTAGATCTTTTAATTAATTCTTGGAGTAATACAGGGAGGGGGGAAAAATAAAAGGAAATGAACATCCAGTTCCACACGCCTAAGATACACAAGTAATTGCATTCATTTATACGGGCGTTTTAGAACTGGAAATGATGCCCATCTCATACACTCCCTCCCAATCCTGCACATGCACTCAGAAGTAATCATATATGCAGACTTACCTGTGAGTAAGCCGTACTAAACCCAAATGAACTGGGGGAAATGACTCTTGGTTCAAACGAGCGCAACAATTTAATGGGCTGAAAAATAAAAACAGCCAGGAGCCTTGTGGCACCTTAAAGGCTAACGAATAAATTCATCTCCCAAAATGAACCATCTGCCTCTGTTTATCAAGGGCCTCCCTAAAATACTTTGAAGGTGATGCATGCAGGGACTCCAATAGACTTTTGGTCCAAAAGCTCAACACCCCTTGTGTGAATTCAATGTAGCACAAGTACTAAACTAGCTTCGAACAGAAACATTTGTGCTTGCTTATTATGACTGATTAAGAGCTAATTGAAAGGGCAACAGAAGCCCCATCTAGGTGGGTTCATGAAAAGAACTGGCCACACGGCAGACCTGGGCAGGGCGTCTCCCACTGCGATAAGCTACAAACTAGCTAAAAGGATGTCCACTTCAATTAGCTCCATCAAGGAGCCATTATTTTACTGCAGTATGCTTGTCCGATTACCTCATCTTATTATTTTGATCACATCTCCAAAATGTACTAATTAAACAGAAATCGTCGAGTCCATTAGTGAGACTCTCATTAACAGGAAAAGAAGGAAACAGAAGCCGAAAAGATGGGCTGCATGGGGGATTCTCAGCCACAGACAATAGCTGCCGTGTTCGTTCAATCAGCAGGCACCACCGTGTTGCACGGGGCGCACAGAAGAACTCTACACAAGTAGGGTAGGGCCAGTCCCCAGACACCTCACATGCTGACTCTAGAGGCAGGGGGACCTCTACAGATGCCAGAGTCAGCTTCAGAGATCGTGCAAACTCAAGCTGGCCTGGAGTCCAGTCCAAGAACAAGCATTAGGTCAGGCAGCAGGTAATCTAGAGGTAACCCTAACCCTATCTAGAGGTAGAGGAACAAACGCCTAACAATAAAGCTGTGTCAAGCTTTGGCAAGGGTCAGCTTCACACAGCAATTCAGCTTTCCAGCAACAAGCCTACCGGATTCCATCCATTACTGTGTAGCCATTGTGTGATTGGCCTATGAATCAGGATTTTCATCATGACTACTGCGTAAAATGTAGTGAATAGGGGCTTCTTTTTTTGAACCAATGATCTGAATGAATCCATGTTAAGCAACTTGTGTCTTTTGTAACAACACACTGAACGCCTTCATGAATGCATGGAAAGCTTGTACAGTACATTCATGCTCCCCGCTCTGCATCCATTTAACAATGTCCATTGTTAAAAGGGAATTTGTAACACCTGTGGTGCTATGAACATTTGTGTCATAGAGTTCTTTCACAACCAGCAATGCTACATTTGGGTCATGTGCATTAAAACAGAAGTGGCCCTACAACCCCTGTGGAAGGAGGCTGCTGCCGCGACACCCCCCCACGGACGCCACATGCCCCACCCCTGGGGGCATGACATCATCATTGCGCGCCGCCACAGTGCGGAAACACACACACACACACACACACAGTGCTTTTTGGTTCCTTTTTGGAGCCAAACGGCACCAGGGAGGACCAAACTTGCAGCCAAGAACGAGGAGCCAGTGACGGGGGGGCGGGTCCGGCGGAAGGTGCACCCCCTGCGACCTGCTGCTTGGGGCCCACCACCCCCATCGTAACAACGCTTCTGCATTAAAACAAATGCATTACGTCAATGACATTCAATCTGAAACAAAATTGCTGCGTATGTAAAATGCTTGTTTTTGGCTGCAAGCACATTTGGCAGGGGAAAGCTAATCACAGGGGATTTAGAGAAGGAATTGATAATGAAGAAATAATGGTTTTTTAAAAAGGAAAACACGATTTTGCAACTAACTTCATTAGTCAGTAACAGCGCAATCCTGTCTAAGTTTAGACCGGCCGAGCAATCGCTCTGCCAGTCTAAGGTGTCACAAAAGTGCCATAAAGCATGTTTGATGCACATGACAAGTAAGTGGCACCAGCAGAGAAGCTTGCATTGCTCCTCTGGCGCCACAGGACGGATCGCCACCGCGGCAGAGAGGCGAGTCCCCACTGGGCAGCAGAGGGGCAGGGGGAGGGCAGAACGGGGCATTTCGGGGGGTGGAATTGGTTGGCCAGGCCCAGGAAGGGGGAGAGATCAGCGGCGACCTCCTCCGCCATATCCTATCCCCCTTCCCGGGCCTGGCTGGCGTTACACAGCCGGCTCGAATGTATGCCAGCAAAATAACTGTAGATCCATTGGGGTAGATCCATTGGGGAAGCTGGGGCTCTACTCGGAGTAAAGGGACAAACATCCCTTTACCCCAAGGAGACCTCCGGCTGTGCTGGCATGGGCCGAATCCTGGATAGGATGCGGTGGGTGCCGTATTTGTGCCACTGTGTCCTGCTAGACAGGATTGGGCTGCCCAACTATGTTCAATTAAAAAAAATCCTTAAAACACTGTCACCAGAGACAAACCAGCATGAGAAAGAATACAATTCCCTTGAGCAAACATATAAATGAAGTCCCAATCCTACTTCTTGAGATATGCCAGTGTATCTGTACAACAGCCCCACTGTCGTAAAGGTCCGCCCACCAGTGAACATGCCAGAGACACACACTGGCGCATCATTGGAAAAACATCACACAGGCATAACTCGGACATCACTTGGATGCCAGCACAACTCCACTGGTGGGAAGTGTTACCCCATTACATGTTGAAATGAGAACTGTTGCCAAGAGACTTTGAAAATATGTTTGATGCCAGTGACTTGTGAGCAAGAATGGAACATGTGCCAGACTGGACTGTATTATAGTACAACGCGAGGGCCACGCCGTGTTTGTGTTCCTGTGCTATGAAGCCATGCTGTAAAAGATTTCCCCAGCCAGGGCAGGCCATGAGGGAAGAATCTGATCAGCATTCAGCATTTCTGGTGCCATGAACCAAAAGGCTCCCAAGTAGGCACACTCCATTACCTTCCCCCTCTCTAAAGACTTGTGAAGTGGCTCGTCAGCCAGGAAGAAGAGAATCCACAAAATATAAGGAGATACAGGTGGGCCCCCATATCTACTGATTCGCTATCCACGGTTTCAGTTACCCACGGATCGTGGGGACCCCCCCCCCCCAGGCTTTTACTTTTTTCCCAGTAAGCTTCGTTTCTTCCTTAAAGAAACAGGAGAAGCAGCCTCTGGCTGCTTATTACAGGCAAGTAGAACGAGACTAAGTACTAGAGAGGCTCTGCAAGGTTAACAGAAACCGTTCTACTTGCCTGCAATGGAGGCTGCTTCTCTGTTTGTTTTAAGGAAGAAACAAAGCTTGCTGAAAGAAAAATAAGAGCTGGGGGGGAAGCATACCTGCCTGCAGGGGAGGCAGGGTGGGGGGGGGCCCTCAGGAAACCATGGAGGGGGTGTTCGCTCTTATCCACGGTTTCAAGTATCTACGGAGGGGCCTGGAACATATCCCCAGCGGATATGGGGGCCCACCTGTACCACCGTTTGGCCGGGAAGGCCAAATCCACATTTCCTGCAACAATGGAAGTAATCTTCCCTCCTCCCCTGCCCCCGGTGTGTGTGTATGTGTGTCTCCGCCTCCCAAAGGTCCAGCCCAAATATGGTATTTCCTTTTTGCAGCGTAAGAGTCACAAACTCCTCCTCTGTGTGTAGGCATAAGAAGGCAGGTTGCCAGCCTGCTCTGCCCTTCTCTTGACCCTTGCCTCCTGAACTCTTCTTCTCTGCGTGCCCTCTGGCATCAAACAGCCCCCCTCTTACCCCTTACCCCACTTTTAACTTCTCAGTCATTCTATAGACTGCTGAGCCTGTCCAGTTCAGAGCCAATTTGTTTGTTTCTCCTTTTCATTCACTGCTGGCTTGTGCCATTACTACAGCATTGCAGCCAAGTTCAACTCTCCAGGATAGGTAAATATCACCCATGTATAAATCAAGGAAACCTGCTAAACCTCTGTACGTTCTACCTAAGTTTCCTAGATCTGAATGCTTTGGAGTATGATTGAATTGTTGCATATTGAATTGTTGCATATGTATGAATCTGACTAACTATCTAGTAAATATTGGAAAGTAACCACGTGTGTCCTCAATATTATTTAAAACGGAATTCTGAAGCCCAACTCTGGTATACACAGGTATCAAGATCCTGAACGTTCCAAATTGCCATGTTTTAAGCTATTCCCCTAATAACAAAGGCAATTTTGGTAACAGAAGCCTCCAGGAGGGGGACACTTCTCAGTGAACATGAGCCCCCTGTTCTCTGCTGCCATGGTATATAGTGGGCAGTGTTGGGGCAACCGGAGGGGCAGGAACGAAGCAAAGGGCATGGTGTGTGTGTGTGTGTGTGTGTGTGTGTGTGTGTGTGTGTGTGTGTGTGTGTGTGTGTCTAGATGAGCAGGCCACTGCAGTCAGCACCCTGCCTGTGTCACATACCAACCCAATGGTTGGTCCATGCATTGCTCCCTCTGATATGCTATGTGCTATGGCCTCCCAAGCCAGGTGTGCCTGTTTGTGGTGATGCAAGGTGTGTAATGCTAGATGAGGTCAGGTGCATGTTGCTTGCCTTCTGCTGTGGATTGGTGGTTAGGGAGCAGCTTTGTGGATTAGCTGGTGTGAGTTCTAGACCTGCCTCCCTCTCTTTTGTCTCTGCAATAGGTCTTTCTGGCCAGTCATGTAAAAGGTGATTGCCTAGTTAGTGCACATCCCTTGGCTGGGCTCAAGCAGTGAGCTACCAAGACCCTACTTTGCTTGCATGCTGTTGAAGCTTCCCTCGTTACCTGTCCCAGTCCCTCCCCTGGAAAAAAAGGTTTATTCCAGGTGGTGAATGCCCCCTCAGGGACTAAAACCCTTGCCATGGAGAGAGTTGTGTGCTTGTTGCACATGGCTGCTCTCCTCCAAGGGAGCTATCTTTCTGCTTTTTCTGTGCTGCGGTCAAAAAGTTATTCCTTGGATATGTGTGTTTGTGTGAGTGTGTTATGTATCAACCTTTTTAATTTATTTCTTTTCAGTTAATGCCTATGTCATGCCCTTTTGAATGCTTCGTATGAATTATGTCAGAATAAATTGTGATTGTCTTGGTGGACACCACACTAATAATGCATGAATGTAACACGAATGACACACAGACATCGTGCTGATGTCATGCCGATGATGTGCCGATGTCACTCCAATGCCCATGTGATATCAGCGAGGCACCAGAATAGGACTGGGCCAGTTTTCTCCAAAACATCTAAGCCACCAATGGAAACTAAAATATGTTATTCACTTTTCCTATTGTAATGTCCCTTTCTAGTGACCATCTGGCACCAAATATACTGTACTTCAGAATAATATCATAACAATGGTTTATAATTAATCAATTAATAAAATGGAACAGATAATTGTACAGTATGCAGATGATGGGATACTAATGGTTGCTAATCCTGTGTAATCTCTGGCCAACATTTTAAATTAAATTAACGAATTCAGTGAAATAGCAGCCTATAAAAATCTGAAATATTAAATACAGAGCTGGCTGAATCTGATTAATCAGCTGCCAGGATACGTTTGAATGAGACCCAAAAGAATTAGTTCGTATTTAATAACATAATAACGCTTAAAAATATTATGCTTCATCCCCACCTTTGGCACCTGGTTACTTTGCAGAATACTATTGCACTCCAAGCACGTATGTAACATAAAAAATGTATTAACTTCAAATTAAAAATACTAAAGCATTTGCCAAAAGTGAAAGTGAAGACAGGCAGATGAGATGTAAAGGAAACAGCAGTGCCTTTAAGACCTGAAAAAACTGAAATGTTTTCACATATTTTTAAAGGTGAAGAGAAATTAACAGAGATGGAGACATGGGAACAGCAAGTTCTGCATTAAGTGACCCTCCATGGCAAAGACCAGATCTACTTTGTTATAATGGCATTCAGATTCAGGACACAGAAGAGAAAGTCATTCTTTGCCCAATGGATCAATAATTTATGGAATCACTGCTACAAGATGCATGGGCAGCCCAACCCAACCTAAATTGCTGTGTGGTGATGCAGCAGCGCTGTTAGGGCTTCTGCTGCATCCTGCATGGGATTTTCAGCTGCTGGAGGACTCCTTGGAGTAAGGGGACATTAGTCCCTTTGCCCTGGGGTAAGCCCCAGCAACCGCTATGGGGCAACGTGGACCTGCATCAGTGATATCACTGGCACAAGTCCATGTTGTCCCATGCAAGCAGATCAAGCCTGGGAAGGGACTCAGGATTCGGTGTGCATCCACGCACCCAATCCCGTCCCTGCCCAATCTGCCCATCCCCCACCCATCTCCGCCCTGTTCCATCCTCCCCTACCCCGTTCCACCCCCTTCCCGCCCTCCCCTCGCCCTGTGCTGCACTTACCTGCTTCGGCAGGCCTCCCAAGGTCTGCTGGCACACACAGGAAGGCACCAGCTTTCCCGCCAGCATGCAGGCTCCTAGCTCTGCCGCAAAGTGCTTTGTGGCTGCTTTGTAGCAGCCTACGCTGGTGGAACACGTGTTCTGCCAGCGCTTCCTTGCCATAGGATTGGGCTGTAACTTGGGTAACTTTAAAGGGGGAGTGGACAACTTCATGCAGGATAAGTCTATCAATGGCTATTAGTCATGAAGGCTATATGAAACTTCCAAGGGCAGAGTCAGTATAACACTGAGGATAATCAGCAGGGGATCGCTATCGCCTTCCTGCTCTGTTTCTGGGCTTCCTGCTGTTGGCATCTGCTGGAAAGCAGAATGCTGGGTTAATGGCCCAGTCCCATTTGGACGCCAGTGGCACACCAGCAGAAGTGCAGCATCCATCATATCCTGAGTAGCCCATCCAAAATGAAGGCAGTTGGGGAAACAAGAGCCCAGGCAACTCCATGCTGGCGCAGCTCTTCCAGTAATGCTTCCAGTGTCCATGGAAACCCAACACAGTCCATCAATCATGAAGTGACCCTCTGATGTCAACCCAACATCAGCCAGACTTGCAAGGAGCCCGTCACTGCATCTACCCAGCCCCAATACTGGTGACAAGAGAAGCCTAGCCAGGATGAACCAAGCAGGGATGGAGGCAAGTGTAGGTCCAATGAACAGCCACCAGTGAGGTGACAACCCAACCCCCCCCCCAGCCCCTAGTAATGAGTATCATAGCATCAGTCATCACCAAGAGCTATGGGGAGATGCCACAATGATACGCCACCCACCTATAGTCCCATACCCACACTCACACACAGCACCATCACCCCTGCAGGAGCTGCCATGGTGCAAGCAGCAATGGGGCAGATACAGAAAACTGATAAGAATCCCAGCACCCGGGGTTCAAGTCCCTTTATACCACTCACCCAAACTCGCATGTCCAAGAAATATCTTTTTGTCCACAGCAGAGGAAGGGTAGAAAGATAGCTGCCTTGGAAGTGGGCAGCCATATGCAACAAACATGCAAGTCCCTCCATGGCAAGGGTTTGAGTCCCTTGGGGGTATTCACCAGCTGGAGGCAGCCCTTCTGCCAGGGGAGGGACTGGGGCAAGTCACAAGGGAAGCCTCAACAGCACTCAAGCAAAGTAGGGTTCTGGCATCTCCCCACAGGTGCAGGCTGGGAGCCAGGCAAGACTGGTTTAAGCCCAGCCAAGGAGCCAGGCAAGACTGGTTTAAGCCCAGCCAAGGAGCCAGCCTCATCCAACAGGGCCAGAAACACCCATGGAATATCCAGAATTGACACCACCCACTCCACAAAGCCACTCTCTTACCACCCCCACCCCCAGCCACAGCAGGAGACAGACTAAGAGCATCCCATGGGACATTTAACACCGTGCAGCTCCACAAACAGGCAGACCTGGCTGGGAAGTTATAGCACATGAACCTATCCGAGGGAGCACTGTGTGGGCCAATCATTGGGCTGGCACATGACACAGGGTACCAACTGCAGCAGCCCACCCACCTAGCCACACCCACACACAGTCTGTGCCCTTTGCATCATTGCTGGCACCTGTTGGCGTGGCTGTTGTTATGCTGCCCTCTGCCCCTCTGCAACTGCCTGCCTCATTGACCATGGCCATAGAAGATGGGGCTCATGACCCTAGAGGAGCATCCCCCCCAATTGGATTCATTGGAACCCAAGGAATCATAGAGTGAGGATGCTGCAGAAGATGCTGAGAGCAGAGTTCCCTCCCTAGAGTTCCACCTGAGACCAGCTGAAGTAAGGAATAACTGTGGTGGGAAGAAGGGATCCCTATGTGCCAATGAGGAGACAACAAGGCAAAGGTTTAATTGAACTGTATTACTGACAGAGCAGCATCTGAAACAGAAACACACAGGTGGCGTTGCCAATCATCTCTGCCCAGCAAGGTTGTTGTACCATTGCAAGTTAACTGACAGATAGCCAAGTGGCAGGTGCCAGTGAGGTCTGGCTGCACCAGTTGATCCACTGTCTGCCATGGTGCAGATTTCTCAGCTGGCTTGCATGACCTAGCAGCCTCTTCATGATGAGTGCTTCAGAAGAATGTGGGGCCAACAGCAAGCATTTACCTAGGAGCACCATTTGTTGGACGGGCCCAAACCTCTACATTTGGCTACCCAGGGGTGTTTGTGTGTGTGCGTGCCATTTTTTGAGCTGCTGTGAGCATGCAGATTGCACAGGTGACCATGTGTGAAATGCCAATATAATCTTAACTTGGGGGAGAGGTTCATACTCAAAGAGGGGCCAAACCATCAATAACAAAACCATCAGTTTCCATGTCAGAATATCGGTACGGTGTGGCTACAAATCATGGTTAATGTTTGTCCCATCCTTTGCAAGTTTCCAAACGAGTTCACCCATCTCTAATTGGCACACACTGGGTTGCAAGTGTTCACAGAAGTATTTCTATATTAATTACTCTCCAAATTTGATAGCTGAGTAGCATACCATATGGTAGTGATGTTCGGGGGGGGGGCTCTATAAAGCAATGCTCTGAGTGAAAAAGTTAACCTAATTAAAAAGTAAAATAAACATATGACCATAAGATAGCATCGCTTCTGTCTCATCTTGAAGTCACCAATAGCTGTCACTTTGTTCTAAACACAGACTGTCACCCAGACTTGAATTAACAGTTGTGCATTGTTACCTTCAAGGACAAAATTCCTGGACAAAATATATATGTCATCTTTAATTTATTTAAATGCAAAATGTCCTTGCTAGGAATAGGAGACGACAAGTTAAGAGACTTTTTGATTTCATTCCCAGTTTTCTTACAACTTCATTACACAACTGATGTTTGTGTGGATGTCAACTCTTTGCCTCAGATGATCCAAATGGGTAGAACACAAATCTACACAATTTGCATCCCACCAAGCCAAACACAGCCCGTTGGCTACGTCTAGCTACTTACCAGGGACTCAGTATAAGCCTTCTGTTTTTGCTGCCTGCCTAGGACTACCAAAACAAAGGTGGTGATGGCAAATCATACAGCTGACAGGTCACAATGTATGGGCTGAATTAGCTTAGTAGGTCACAAGCTGTGTGGACCTGACTGTTACAGACTGTGTCACAATGACAACAACCACACTGAGGCAAGTACCGATAGAACCAAAGCCTACAGCTCTATGCACAGTTGCCCTGGGTCATCTTCCCAGCACCAGCTCCCAGTTGGATGGGGCCTCCCCAAAGGAGTAAGGGGAGCTTTCTTTGGCTTGATCCAGCAGAGATCAGAACTTCCTTTATAGCCCCCAAATGAGCTCAAAGCAGCAACCAAAATATTCTCACAATAAAATTCTATAAAAATAACTACTATCTTAATTAAGGAAAAGTCAGTTAACCTTTTCGAGAATAACTGGAAACCATTTATCGATTTTTTAAGAGAGAGAGAGAAGAACGATGTGATGATATGCGGATTTAATGAATAGAATGTGGGTGTTATTTTGGCTTAGTTGGATATTATATGTAGAAAATGGTGAATAGTATGCTAGTAGGATGTATTGCTTCGCGCTTGCTATAACTTTATGAAATATGTATTGTTTTTATGTTTTAATATATTAATAAAATATAAATATATATAAAAAATAACTACTATCAGAAACAAAAATAACATGGAATCCACATGGTACCAAGATTATTCAAGCACAGTTTATATGACTGTTTCCTTGTAGAATATGCCCCCTGCCTTGGTGTCCAGTGTCAAACTATAACCTATCCTGAAACTTTAAGAATAGAATGGACAAAAGAGTCAAACAAGTAAACAAAAGCGAAATTCATATATTTAGGGGGGAAATGATATGGCAGAAATTAGTACTACTACTGTTATTATTTCTGTACTGCTTTTTAGCAAAAAAAAAAAAGTAACTAAATCACAAAGCAGTTTACACAGCAAAATAGGTAAGTCAATTGTTCCTTGTCCCAAAGGGGCTCACACAGTCTTAACAGGATGCAGAAGAAACACCAGCAAACAGCCCCTAGAAAAGAGGCGATGTGGGGGTGAACAGGGGGATAGTTGCTCTCCCCCTGCTAAACTTAAGAGGACTACTGCTTTAAAAAGTGCCTCTTCTTTGTTCAGTTAGCAGGGCTGGAGAGGGTAGATAAAGGATTCCCGAAGACCTCCTCAAGTGTCCTTTTGTGATCCCAGTACTTTGTTACTAATTAGATCAAACCAGCTTTCCACTGATATTCCAAGAGTGGTATCATCAGCATGTATGTAATCCTCAAAAACTTCTTTTATATGAAACTTTATTCATTTATATGTTCTTCCTTTGCCTTTTTAAAAACGTGAAGCTCACATATATCCATCACTTGATCGTTAATGGGTTTAATTATAACGAGAGATTTTTGATTAAATATTAGGAAGAACTTCCTGATAGTACAAACTGTTCAGTGCTGGGACAGTCTGCCTCAGAAGGTGGTTAGACTCTCCTTCGTTGGTGGTCTTTAAGAAGAGGCTAGATAGCCATCTATTAGGGATGTTGTAGTTGTGGACAGCCTACATTGGCAGGGGATTGGATGCAGAGTAAACCAAATTGAATACAGTATAGTGGGACTTCTGAGTAAACAGGCATATGATTGTACTCTTAGTTGCTCCTATCATTTTCTTTTCCTATGGTGGGGAAGGCTTTTCTTCTCATTATTTATTACTTTCATTTTTATGGCAAAAATACTAACGTTTTTCTATTAAGAATGAAAAAAATAAGTAAGTTTCATCCCTAGTGGGAACAGAAACTGGCTTTGGGATAATTGAGAGACACTAGTTCAAGGGGCAAGTAGCCTTTTCATCATTCATCCCCCACCATGATCCATAGAAAGCAATAAAATGGACAAGACCTGCAAACAGGAAATCTATCATTAATGCTGGAAAGTACCTTTGTTGAATGGGATGTGCATTTGAGTAAACATAGAAAACTCTTAGTCATAGGGAAGGGCATTGCTGTATAATACTGTATAGTGCTTTACTGACTCCTCTGTGGATCCTGTTTTAATCGCAGTTCTGGCTAATAAGAGAAAGGCAATGTCTCAGCAGTGCTAAGGGACTAGTGCAGAAGCAATCTTTGAAACCTCTCAATAGGTGTCAAACTAAACCAGGCTGTAGCCCAGTTGAGCTCCTTTCTGGGTTGCCTCACTCTGTATTGGGCTCAACTTTTCAAGTATTTCAATCTTACTGTTGTATGAAATTACAAAATAAGCCATTTGGAAAACAAATGAAAAAGCAAGGATTGGGAGAAGATGGAACATATTTTTAAATAATAATAATAATAATAAAAATCTGTCGGCATTTATTTTGGCTTCTTGTTCTTAGCATTTGGGATCAACATGATTATTTGGGGATTCATTTATTTTTTGCTTTTGTGTTGTTATTTAACAGCTGCACATTAATAACAACTCCATTTATTGAAGGATTTGAGTTGGGATTGCTATAATAAAATATACGGATTTATACGGGGCACTAAAAGAACTCTCTGCAAAAGTAGAATTCCCCCCCCCCAGTGATTACAAGGTCCAGAACATATTGTTTTTGCTCCGAGCTTCAGCAAAGCCCCATCACCACTGAGTATGGTGACAGATGTCTTGTGTTAATGTTGAATGATTAAATGTCATCTCTGTAGCCACTCCCTATCTATGTAGCACCACAGCGCATCATCCGCGCAATCTGTCTTCAATCTGTTCTTTTTGCTGAAAGCCTCGAGTGTTGCCAATTGTCAAGGAACTGACATTGCAGGACAATCTGTGTGCTGTTTCTTAGGGCCAAACTATGTCCATAGAAGTCATAGCAATGAGGGAAGGGGCATCCCATTTACATTCCAGGCAGCATTGATCAGAACAGGCTTTCTAAAAAGCTGGAGGGAGAACCAGGAAGACCATTATACCGTATGTTTGCAGGTTCCCAGTCTACAATTCCCAGTCCTTCTTCTCCAATCTGATGATACCATAAAGAGCTTCTGTTAATAAACATCATGGTACCTGGTACAGAGGTGACTTTAAGGAAAGGTGACGCAGCTGCCTCAAAAGTAGCACATTTTACATGCCATTAATGCAGGGATACAAACAGATCAGGGAGTCAGGACCCCAGAACGTTCTCTGCAATTCACATTGAAGTGAATGGGAGATGTGGAAGAGAAAATTGTACCCCTGCATAATTCCCATTCATTCGGCTGGCATCAGAAGACATTGGTGTCACTAGACCTGGTCACAGGACTATGTGTACTATGTACTGTCTAGAAAGGGATTGTGCCTGTGGTGGGTTCTGTCCCACCAGGCAGATTCAACCTAACTTGTAAAAGATCATTGGTTCTTCCACAAGTTACAATGAAGGTGAGGGGGGAGAGGGTTTTCAGGTGCAATCCCAACCCCTGAATGCAATATAACCCTGTACCAATGTAACATGGATACAGTCTCACAAGATGCCATCACAAACCCTATCAGAAAGTGGAGTTCAGCATTCATATGCAATGAAGCTCTTGACAGGCACAGATCTCAGAGCTGCCTCCCGTAATATTGTGAAATAATACAGAATTATGATATTGCTCCAGTATTTCCCATTACATCACGTGTGGGAGAAAAGATCCTCCCAGCCAACTGCAAAAAGAGTAAGAAGCATGAACAAGATTGCACTAGAAACTATAAGTGGAGGCTGGAAACAGGAGCAATACCCAGGTGGTGCCACAGCAACCTTTCAGTCTTCACATTGTGACAGTGCTTTGGGGAGGTGATTTGGATCAGGTCTGTGGTGTAGGGGAAAGCATGTAGACTCCCCCTCCTCTGCGCCATGGCCCTGGTCCAAACTGGGCTGCTGCAGCTGCTTTTCAAAAAGGAAAACCTGTATGCCCTAAATCAGTGGTTCTCAAACTTTTTAACACCGGGACCCACTTTTTAAAATGACACTCTATTGCAGCGGTGGGGAACCTCCGGCCCACGGGCCGTTTCCGGACCCCGGGGTGATCCGGTCCGGCCCGCGCAAGACCGGACCCAAGTGCATCAGGTGCGGCCCGCGCAAGACCAGACCGGAGGCTCCGGAGGCCCTGCGCTCACCTCATCGGCGACTCCTTCTCAAAGCGGCTGTTCTGGACATGTGCAGAACGCCACTAAGGCCCAGAGAGGGCAATCTCTTGGCCTCAGCGGCATTCTGCGCATGTCCAGAACAACCGCTTTGAGAAGGAGCCGCTGACGAAGTGAGCGCGGAGCCAGCGGCGGCCCGGTGAAGGTAAGGAGAGCGATTAGGGGGCGCGCAATTGGGGGGGAAGTTTGCGGTGGAGGGCCGGCCCGTGACACATTTTCCCCATGGGAAAATGGCCCTCTACCACAAATAGGTTCTCCACCCTTGCTCTATCGGGACTCACCTAGCTTTACGAGACTTTAAAAAGGTGATCTAGAAATAAATAAATAAATAAATAAATAAATAAAATATATTTACAAGTAAAGAGCTCAGCTGCTTGCAGGGTAATTAGCCGCTATCTTGCAAACTGCAGGAGCTCATCTCTTTGAAGGGTAATTAGTAGCTATCTAATTTTTGAATAGCTTCAGGGCTCGTGGCAATTACTTATCTGATCTTTCCATCACCTGGGACCCACCAGAAATCAGGTCACGACCCACCAAGTGGGTCCTGACCCACAGTTTGAGAAACACTGCCCTATATCGTTGAAGATTGTAGCAGGCCATGAGAGCTTCCAATCATTTCTTAGGAAAAAGACATTGGGAGTCCCGCACAACTCCCACACCACATCTAGTTTGATCCTTTTATTTTGGAAATTAGTGTCTGGCATCCTCAGGTCCCAGAAGTTGTTAAACTTTTCTGTGATCATCACACCTTTCCAGGATCAATTGGCTAATTCGCTTCGAAAAAAGATTTTCAGGAGGCAGCCAGGGGGGGAGCCCAAAGTCAATCCTGCAGGGTCAGCAGTTGTGGCAACGACTTGACTGGTGTCAAGCTTTCGGCGCCTTGCTTCCCAGTTCCTGGGGCAGCAGCGTCATCTGGAATGTCACCTGATGCCATCTTGGGTCTGCCTTCTCTGCGCTACTCCCCCCAAAAAGCCAAACCCTTACCGTGCTCCAGTAGTGTAGCCAGAGAGGGGGCGAGGTGGTACGTGCTGCATGGCGTTACACGAAGTTACAGAGTGACCCCTCCCACTTGCTGTTGCAGCCAGTCCGGTAGCGAAGGCAACTTACTTGCACCTCCGCGTAACGCTGTGCAGCACTTACCGTGCAACCCACCTCTAGCTACGCTACTGCCGTGCTCTTTGCACACTGCTGTCAAACCCGGAAGTGCAGAACATGGTTTCATGGCAGCATGCAAGGAGAACGGTAAGGAGGGGAGTGATCTGCTTTTTGTTCAAGCAAGCGAGAAGCAGATCATGGCAGCTTGCATTGGTGGCAGGTTGGAGGGAGGTAGCGGCAGCAGGGCGAAAGGTACCCCAGATCTGTTGCCCCTTCAGACCCCTCGCAGTCTGCCCCTGATGCAACCGGCATCAGGAGGCTGCATGGATGGGCCGGCAGTGCCTGTTCCTGATGTACCGGCTCAACCTTTCCCGTTTGATCTGTGTGGCAGCTGAAGGAGATCTCCTCAGGGGGTCGTTCTTCAGTGACAACTTACTTGGGGCATGTGGCACTGTGCTAATTGTTAGCAGGTCTCCTAGTATTGCTAAGCCTGTGTGGAGGATTTCATCCGTCACATTGTGTTTCCTGCTCTTTGTCCCTGTCTGACACAAACAGCTTGGTTTTTACATATCCCGGAGGCAAGGCAGCTTCAAGTAATCAGATTGATTCTATTTCCTAGCCCCAGATAATAGCTGCTTCTAGCTTTCTAATCAAGTAAACCAATCAGTTAGTGAAGAGATTTGCAAAACTAATGGTGTCTCACAATCACATGAAGCATCAGGGTTTTTTTCACATTATGGGTGCTGCCATTTTGATTGTCACACAATGCATGACTGCTGGGTAGCATGCCTATGCAACAAAAACCCTTGATAGCACCGGATTTCAAAATGATGGAACCAAAACGGTCTTATGGCCTCTGTGTTCACTAGTAATATCCACACCTGCACAGGTTCTCCAAGCACACTTTATTCAACCTTTTAGGCTCTAAGAATCCAATCCTATCCCCCCCCCCTGCTGCCACTGGTGCAGTCACACCAAAGGAGTGCACTGCATCCAGTGGGGGTGGATCAGGAGACATTGGAGGGGAAAGGAGATTTAAATCCCCTTACCCCTCCGTAAGCCTCCCACTCCACAATGGGTTTCCTCAGACCTGCGCCAGCTCTGTAGCTGGTGCAAGTCTGAGGAGACAAAGGGGCAGGGAGGCTTGCAAAAGAGGGGATAGGATCCAGCGCGCACCATTGCCACTGAATCTACCCCTCACAGCAGCTTCCCAGCCCCCTTTCCTCCCCATCCAGTTTTGCCCCCTCCGTGCCCCTCCGTGCCCCCTCCCTGCCCAGTTTCACTTTCTCCCTATCCAATTTTGCCCGCTACCTTACCTGCTCCGGTGGGTGCGACAAGGTGCGACGCTCAAAATGGCCACCAATGGAGCGCGCCATGCTCCATTGGCAGCCATTTTGCAAAAGCAGAAGTGTCTTCCACTGTTGCAAAGCACTCTGTAGTACAGCCAATCCTGCACAGGATTGGGCTGCAACTCTTTATGCCAAATATTCCCAGAGGCCAATCACTATGACATTAGCAACTAAATAACAGAGGTGGTCCTGGACAACTACCGTACATCAATATCAAAGACCTGGTCATCAAAAGAACACAGGGATTGGAGTGCTTTATTGTACTCAACCAAAAGGAAAACGTGCTGCTGGAAAACAACTTGTACATACTTTTTCACTAGAGAGTGGGTGCACCTTAATTCTCTTATAAACATGGGTCCTCACACCGAGGCCTCAGAATGAGGCTCCAAATATACAGAAGCCCCCAAGTTCCTGTAACACCTGGCAGTTCCATGTGTGGCTACAGTCACCTGCTACTCAAGAGCCTCACTTCATCTTTTCGTTGCTGCTTGCCCACTCACCCATTCCCCCCGCCTGTCTTTTTCTGAGGAGGAGATCAAGGAAGTCATTCAAGGTTTTAATCTTTGTGACAACATTGCATTGGCTGTTTGTCTCTGTTCTTCCACTCTCAGGAGGAGCAGCTGAGAGCAAAGAGAACAAGAGAGGAAAGCAGCCAGGAAAACAGTCGTGTTCTTCTCTGCTAGAAACAGAAAGATACTGTCAGAGGATGGGTAGCAAGTGACAGCATCTTTCTCTTTACCGGGAGTATGTGACAAGGAGAAGGTGGTTCTCAGATCACATGTTCCTGTAGCAGTTGTCAGAACTGACAGCTGCTACAGCCACTAAAAGGCGTCTATACACATAGAAGCTAATTCAGAGGCTACAGTGTGACCTGGACCCAGCTGGCCCTAGATTTTCCTGTCAGCTATAGAAACAGGTAGCCCAGTTCTCAAAAGGTTCTTTTGGCATAAGCCTTACTAAAGTGAATGGAGGCATGTGCTGTCTGATAGTAACATGTCTTCCTTGCAAACGCAAGCTCATCTCCCTTGTACAGAACATCTGTATAATCTGGAAGTATATATTGTCTTCTCAAAACTATTATCTGCTTGGCATCTGTTGCAATGACCTACTCCAATGACAAGTCACACGCATCGTACTTACACACACACGCACACACACACACACACACACACACACACACAGAGCCATATGCGGAGGACAGATGAGGTTGTTTTTGTCAAAAGGGACTGATGTGGGGAGGGAAGCTGAGTGAAGATGTTGTCAATTCACATGCTTTTACACATGCCACTTCAATTCCTGTAAGGTAGAAGAAGGAAACCTATTAAGAGGGCACTTAACCATGTCAAAAAGCAGGACAGATTGTACCAAGGGCTCTTCCAGCATTAAGTCTGCCTTAGTTTACAGCATTTTGTCTACTTGTTATATTTTTGCATATATATTTCATTCACCTGCATAATTTTTGGCTACTTTCACAATAATAAGAATACTTCACATTTAGATAATGAATTTAAAATGTTCAAAATGCTTTTACACATTATCTTAGCAATCATTATAAGAGTCAAAAAATTATTGCTTCACCAGTTAGGGTAATGCAAATAATAGCTTCTAATAGCTGCATGAGGCAGGCCAGCATTATTTATTACATTGTGTATCCTGCCCTTTGGTCAAGGAGCTCATAGCAACATATATAGACTCCTCGTCATGTATCCCCACAACAACCCTGTGAGGTAGGTTAGACCAAGAGACGGCACATTTCCAGAAGATGTGGGTCAGCAGTGGTCACGCATGTAGGGGAATGTGCAATTTATTTAGGCCTTAGAGAAAATCTACGGTCACATAATGAGTGTTTAGCCAAAGGAACTCCTGAAGCAGAACTTTGTGGGTCCCAACTCTTTCCTCTTTGTGGCTCCCCAATGGTGGCGTTTCTGAGGTTGGGGCCCGACCGTAAGTCGTGCCCCGTCCTAGTACCGCGTTCAGGAACCGGAGCGAGGAGGCCCCGCCCCCTCGCCGACGGAGCCATTCGCGCAGGGCAGCCCGTTCAGCTTTGCTGCGCGAATGGCTCCATCGGCGAGGGGGCGGGGCCTTCTCGCTCCGGTTCCTGAATGCGGTACTAGGATGGGGCATGACTTACGGTCGGGCCCCAACCTCAGAAATGCCACTGCTCCCCAACTCTTTCTTTGGGAATAGGTTACCTCAAGGACTACCTCCTTCACCAATATGAATGTGCCCAATTTTTAAGATGGGTGCTGGATATTTTGTCCCAGGGTTGGGGCTGAGGGTGCAGATCATGGGGTACTGTAAGTGAGTGGAAAAGAGGAAAAACCTACATTGTCATACTTTTTGGAGGGGGTAAGAAAAAAGCCAAACACCCAAGTGTTTCTTAGTCATCCCAGTGCATTTGAGCTCATCCAGGCCAAAACACTTCTTATTTCACAACTACAATACTGCCTATATATTTTCTCTTATATCTCCATAGGTAAAAGGACTAGCAACTGAGGGAGGGGGCCTTTGACCGGCCTGGGATGGGAGGAGACGGCGATATCGGCGCTGAGTTGCGCAAATATCCCAAGCCCCTTCCCAGCCTGGGTTGCACGCCAGCTCCAGAGCCGGCATGCATCTGAGGAGGCCTATTGCGGCCCGAGCCTCTTACACCGGGGGAAGAGGATCAACGTCCCCTTCCCCCGAGGTGAGTCTGGGTCATGCCGGCACAGCCCACAAAATGGGCCCTTTAGCCCAGCCGCCACATCTTAGGCAGGATTGGCCTGTAATTGTGACTCAGCAATTTTTGAAAGATTAACCCAATCGTGACAGAACAGACTGACCATCAGGAAGAACTTGCACAGACCACTAACTCCTCAAAATACACAGGTCTTCTGTAATCTGCCAGTACAGCTACAACAACCCGTATTTGAATACATCTGTCCAATAGGTCAAGTGAAAACAAAGCAATCCATTTTCTTGCACTTTCCCTTCAACAACATTTACAAGTTAATAACTGGTTCCCATTAATTATTGATTCTCCCGATAATACTTGTTAAAGTGGAATTAACGCTATTGTTCCTGAACAAACACTCTGCCCAAATACTGTGTTTTGTGGGCTTGTAATCAGCTTTACCCACTTTTCTTCTAATCTGATTGAAACAGATTTCCTACCCAAATCTTTTTTATTATTTTGTTGATATTAAAAGGTCACAGATTCCCAGTCCTACCTTCAACTTTAATTTAAGTTGCTGAAGCTGAGTTCTTGTTATGGGCAGATGAGCAGAACATTCCAAATAGCTTGCTTTTAATTAAAATGGAAAAAGAAGGCGGCAAAAGAAGAGTTCAATTTTTAAAAAGAAAGAACAACACCCCCCCCCCCCATATGATGAAATTCTAAGGTTGGTATTTGATACTGTATTTCTGGATACATTTTAACTGGTTCCCCCAAGCTGTATATTGTGTAGCTGTTCATCATAATGCGTTTTGACCCTCTGCATTTATTCCATCATAATTATCCTTTAATACTCTTATAAATGAACTTTTAGCTTATCTTTCATTAATTCTCAGAACAAGCAAAGCACTATAACACAACAAACAAACCCATCTAAATAAAGTGTTTAACCCTTTGGAGAATTGTCGATTACTTACTACTCCAGAAAAGGGAGCGACGTTTTGAAATGGCCAGCAGCATACTTTTAGAAGTTTGGAGAACTTAATGGTACTCAGGTGGGCTTATAACTTACAGTTTCAGACTTCCCTGAGCTGCAGAATTGCCTTCCGGGCAGAAAGCCATCCAAAGGTAAAGACAGAAATAACATTGTTATACTGGATAACATTGAGCACTGGAACAAGACGCGTAGCTAACCCCCATGACACTAACCCCCATAGCTAATCCCCGTGACACTCCCCGCCCATGATGTCACAAGCCCCGCCCCTCCGGTGGGTTTCCTGGTGAACCCCCCCTGGCGTTTTTTCGCCGGCAAACGGCCAGTAGATGCCTGCCCGGGCAGGCGGGGGAAGAAGTGCGAAAAAGTGTCAAAAACACCGCCAACACTACCAGCTTGTGCACCTCCCTGGCAGCTTGTGCACCCCCTCCGTGATGTCCAGTCATCCCGCCCCCACCCCACCCCATTCCTACGCCACTGACTGGGACTACTCTGCAGACATCCCCACTATGTTCAATCCAAATGTACCATCGTGGAGGGGGTGGCTGCCCTGGACCCTGGAGGTCACTGAGCCCAATTAATGGGCCAGCCCTGGCTGTGCCATTCAGCTATTACCGCTGCGCTGCCCCATATGTGTGTGTGTGTGCATGCACGCGTGCGTGCGTGCGTGCGTGAGAGCGTTTTCAAAAAATGAAGACAAACTTTTACTGCCTTCCTGGAATGAAAGGTAGAGCTGCCTGTCCTCACTCCTCAGCATACTGATGACACTGCAGTCTAAATCTCCAGATTTCCTCCCCCAGAGGTTTCATATGAATGCTGAAGAGCATGGGGGACACAGTGGAACCAGAGGCGAAACTAGGGCGGAGCAAGCGGAGCACCGGCTCCAGGCGCCATCTCCCGAAGGGCGCCCCGCTCCGCCCCGCCCGCGAGTCGGACTCGGACTCGAGTCTCCGAGTCCGACTCGAGTCTCCAGCCCCCTCAATCGGGAGAGCCGGCTCGGGGACGTCTTCCCCGGCCGGCTGCCCGGGGCCTTCTGAAGGCCCGCGCGAGAACGGTATTTATACCGTTCTTTTTGCGCATGCTCAGACTGTTACTGAGGGAAAAAGGCTGCCCTTTTAAATACCGTTCATTTGCGGGCCTTCAGAAGGCCCCGGGCAGCTGGCCGGGGAAGACGTCCCCAGCCGGCTCTCCCGATTGAGGGGGGGTCGCCCCCTCCCGGAGCGCGCCGCCGCCCCCTCCCGGAGCACGCCGCCCACCCCCTCCGGAGCGCGCTGCGGCCTTTCAGCCGTGGCGATATTGAATTATAGGGGTGCCAACCCCCTGTTGCTCCGGGCGCCAACGGGGGTAGCAACGCCTCGGAGTGGAACTCTGTTGTACCCCATGACAAATGTCAAAGTTTGTGGGACAGTTTCCCAACACCACTTTCTGTGTCTTCCCCTCTACAAGTAAGTAAAACCAAATGCCCTCCCCTCTAACCCCAAGTCTGCCTAGAACGATACCATGGTCGACGTTTTTTTTTTTTTTTTTAAGTAGACAGAGTTTCTAAGCATAAGGGGGAGGGGAATAAAACTGACACCTGACTGACTCATTGTCCAAGAACAGATATGGACAATACATCCATCATTTCGGTTGTGAACCCAAGAGGAAACCAAGGGACACACTGTGAGCTCTGCTTTTGTATTATATCTGACTTCATCCTAAGAGTGACCTGATACATGGTTTGTTTGTTTCCCTCCTCTGAATTTCATGTGGGTCTTTGTTTGCACTCAAACTCATATAATTGAAAATGTCTCCTATGACAAATTGGAATCCGCTATATTATCTGAAAGTACTTTCAAGCAGGAAAACTATTTCTCCTCTATAGAGACTTGTTCATGTAAAAACAAAAATGTATTTCGTTCGGAAGCTTTCATGGCCAGCTATTAGCACACAATGTTTTACACTTACGGGAATCGATGCCATTTCAAGCTTCCTGTTTTTTACATGGCATCGATTCCCATAAGTGTAAAACATTGTGTACAAAAATGTATATTCACTTCCTACACAATTGGAATTGTTTTCCTTCCTTTACCATGGGCAATGCTGGCAAGTACAGTACAGGTGGGCCCACTTATCCACGGATTTGCTATCCACGGTTTCAGTTATCCACGGATCACGGGGAAACCCCCCCCCAGGCTTTTACTTTTTCCCCAGTAAGCTTTGTTTATTCCTTAAACAAACAGGAGAAGCAGCCACTGGCTGCTTATTGCAGGCAAGTAGAACGAGACTAAGTCCTAGAACAAGACTAAGTCCTAGAGAGGCTCTGCAAGGTTAACAGAAACCTTGCAGAGCCTCTCTAGGACTTAGTCTCATTCTACTTGCCTGCAATGGAGGCTGCTTCTCTGTTTGTTTTAACGAAGAAACAAAGCTTGCTGAAAGAAAAATAAGAGATGGGGGGGGAAGCATACCTGCCTGCAGGGGAGGCAGGGTGGGGGGGCCCTCAGGAAACCATGGAGGGGGTGTTCGCTCTTATCCACGGTTTCAGGTATCCACAGAGGGCCCTGGAACATATCCCCAGCGGATATGGGGGGCGTACTGTACAACTCCTTTAGAGGCAAAAGAAAAGAAAAAGGAATGTAAATGTCTTAGAGAGCCCAATCCTATCTATCCCCCCTCCTGCTACTGTTGTATCCTGTGGGGGGACAGTTGTGGAAGTCTCCTCTGGCTGGGTAAGGGAACATTTGTTCCCTTAGTTATATCCGGGGATAAGCCACCACAGTGTGGAGGGGTCTACTCAGACCTGCGCTAGCGAATTTGACGGACCCACACCGCAGGATCAGGTCTGGGAAGGGGGCTAGGATTCAGTGGCCCCCCCGCCACCGAACCCGTCCCCCTTTCCGGACCTGATCTGCCCTTTCCCTGCCCCCTTCACCACCCCATTCAGCCCTCCCGCCACCTCCATCGCTGCCTCATTCTGCCCTCCCTTGCCCCCATTCTGAACTGGGTTTTTTGCTTTTCTAGGGCCAGTAAAGCAAGCTAGGGGCTCCACGTGGCCTTAATAACATTCCCCCTTTCGTTTGCCAATCCTCTAAGAAAGTAGTCAATCCCTGGAAGTCAAATAAGTGTCCATGGAAATGTTGTGACATTTGGTGAAAAGATATTGCATTCATAACAATAAGAAAATGCCTAATTTTCTCAAAGACAACTTTATGCCTGTAAATGCATTGACATTAACCTGGAAGTGCTGAGTTATATCTAGTAATGCCATACAGAGCTTTAAAGAAGATTAAGTCGAGTATTACTAGGGCAGGTGTACTCCTGATTTACTGGAGTAATAGAAATGATATTAGTAATAAATAAAGTAATAATAGTCATAAAAGATTAGCAGTCTTCTCCTGATCTGCAAACCAACTTG
Source organism: Plestiodon gilberti rubricaudatus (assembly GCA_026170595.1). NCBI lineage: Eukaryota > Metazoa > Chordata > Lepidosauria > Squamata > Scincidae > Plestiodon > Plestiodon gilberti. The sequence continues at coordinate 14,389,537 of JANXHW010000001.1, forward strand.
TCAAATTGGTAGCTTTTCAAATATTAAAATGTTCATAGATGGCATTGTGTCCCTAACCTACCTTATTTGCTCTTTAATATGATTTGCTTCCATCAAATCCCGTTATACAGTGTCCCATTATTAGTCTGATACCAAGGTGATGATTCCCAAAGAGTCACACGGCCCAATCTTCAGTGTATCTACTGAATGTTATAGCGTTGCTCTGATTTTCACCAGGAGCCTCTTTTACCCCAGTATAATATCTGACCCCTTATAAGTTATAGTGCTTCACCTGGAAGAGCTAGATAAACACACACTGTCATTATTTAGCTTTAAGGCTATTACATGTTTTATTGTAAAGAAATCACCCTAAAAGCATTTTTTCCTAATCAATTTTGAATAACCAATCCTGCATTTTAGCTTAGGGCGCATAACTGTTTCTATCCTGATTACCCCTCTGGTGTGGCATTGGGTAAACTGAGAAATGTGTATTTATTTCCTGACAGCAGTAATCCTGATCCCAGAGAATTTGCCATGAGAAATATACCCCCTTTTCTAATGCTAAAAGTGTTAATGGCATAGAATAAAGACATAAAGCTGGCCTGAAATGGAGAGATTTGGGAAGGGGGGGGGTTCAAAATGGCCTGAGGCTGCTACACAATAATCCAACAATAAAGGAAGTGTTTATCTGAGCAGTTGATTCTGTTTTTCACATGACTGTTCTAGCAAGAAAGGCCTCTTTCTACCACAACCAAGACCAAAGAACACAAATGGTTAAAAATTAGGGCCACTTCCCACATTGTGGGGAGGGGTCGGGGCTGCCTCGTGCTGGTGAGTAAGGAAGGGTCAGCGTGCTGCGGAACTTAGTGTTTCACCCCATCTACAGCGACGCCAGTGCATGGCTCATTGATGATTGTAGCTGCATGCAGTGCGGTCTCAGGAGTTGGCCCATTTCCACGGTCATTGCTGGCCATGCAGTTGCCCCCTCCGTCTGTCTGGCCCAGGCTGCACCACTGTCCAGAAAGAGACGCAAGTTGAGTGGAGGCTGCTGGCACCAGTTTGCTGGGGGTCACGGGCCCCCTGCTTGCTCCAGGATAGGCACTTCTTCTAGCACTGAGAGTTAATGGGTCATCCCAAGCAGATGGGCACTCTGACGGGGGTTGGCACCTGGCCAATCCATGACACCACCACCCCTGCCTTGCTGCTGCTCCTTCTCCTTGACCTTGGAGAGGGCAGGTGTACTCGCAGCCACAGAAAGGAGCAGCAACAGTAGGACTGCCACATTGGGGGTCAGCAATACACCCCCTACTGCAGGGGTGTCAAACTCAAACCCATTTCATACAGCAGGCCAAATAGCATTCATGGCAGCTGCTGAGGGCCGGAAGTGATGTCATTAAGCAGGTGATGATCAGAAATAAACACTTTGTTTCTCACTTAGGAACTCATTAGCTGCAAATGACAGAGGAGAAAATATGTGAATCTTGATAATATTTTCAAGCTATGGGAGAGCCTAATGATCAGCGGTCCGCCCTTTCAGCAGTGCTGCTTCTGCCAAGGCTCACTTCACAGCTCAGCAACTGAGAGGTGCTCGGCAAAGTGACGCCTCAGCAGAAGGAGCGCTGCTGAAAGGGCGGCCTGTTTGATAATTGGGCTCTCCCAGCACCTTGGCAGCTTTCTCACCCCTCCTGGTCTGCCTCTTCCCCAATACCAGTCCTTGCCTTCTGCCCATCTCCCTCCCAGTGCCTCGCAGAAGCAGCACTGCTGAAATGGCGGAGCTGGGGGAGCCCATTTACCATGCAGGCCGCCCTTTTCACATTTTTTTTCACTTTTTTTTTATACCGCCCTTCCTCCAAGGAGCTCAGAGTGGTGTACATATTGCCACTTCTGCTGATGTGTTAAGGCCGCTGCAGACTGCATGAATCTCTTAGTCGAGCTTAGTCGAGGCGTACTGGGGTGTCTGGTTACCACAGCGGAAGCAAGCGGTCTCCCGATTTCCGGCACTATCGAAAATCCTCCTGGGTCATGTTTGAGGGGGCCGCACAGCGGAGCTACTGCAGCCACCAAGGGGGAGGAGAGTGGATATCTGCCAATCGGGTGTGTTAGCCAATCACCGTGGAGGTTTCTTCCAAGAAGGCGGGACAAAAGGAGGGACTATTTGCAGGAAGACACTCCTACTCCTCTCGCGCTCGCTCGTCTCAGCGCTCGCTCGTTCGCCTCGGCATGCGGTCTGCAATGGCTCTTACTTTGAAGCTCAGCAGCTGATGATGGTGCTAGAAGAGCATAATTATCAAGGGGGCTAGATAAAGAGCTTCTGCAGGTCATATCAGGCCTGCAGGCCTTATGTTTGACACCCCTGATCTAGCTGCATGTGTTGACTACTATGTATCTTAGACTGTCATTTTTGTTGCATAACAAATGAGTTTCCACCAAGGCATTTGATATCAGAGAGAGAGAGAGAGAGAGAGAGAGAGAGAGAGAGAGAGAGAGAGAGAGAGAGAGAGAGAGAGAGAGAATTAGATAAAAGCTATAATTTATTCTCAACCCACAGAACAAACCAAATCCAGTTCCTATTCCCCCCCCCCCCCCCGCCGAAAGTGATTCAAGTTGGAGATGGACAATTTTTTAGAGTTAAAGGTGGTACAATGGATTGGAAGCATCATTGCTTATGGTATCCACAGTCTATGGTCTGTGGTCAAACAAGTTTTGCAGGGTTTTGTGCTGTTAAAAAACCTGCAAAAAGTTGTTTGACTAGGAACAAGTATTAGGACAAGAAAGGACGTGTATATCACTGTCAAAAACACCATTTTCAAATCTTTGAAAAATGATTGTCCATCTCCAGCAGAAGACACAAGTGCAAAGTTGTGTGTGTGTGTGTGTGTGTGTGTGTGTGTGTGTGTGTGTGCGTGCGTGAAAGATCTGTTACTGCTTCCACTTGTCAAGGCACAAACAATGGCTCTTTTTATTCAACGCTCCTCATCAGATTATCCTACTTATTCATAGGACTTCCTTTAATAAAAAGAAAACAATCATAATTGAAAATGAAAGCACGCTTTGGGGAGGGGATGGCCAGGCATTCAGGCCTGGTTTTGCAAACAGGCAATTTGCAAATTAATTGCCTCCAAACAATATGTTCTGCAGACAGGTTGTCCACAAACTGAGGCCGCATCCTTTTTGTTGTCTGGCGGCTGCCTGGTAATGGACAGTTGAAATGCCTTTCTTAAAGGGACAATGGGTTTGCTCATGTGTGCAACTATTTAGTAAGGAAGCTGTAACGCCCACCCCGGGTGGCAAGGGCTTGTTCCGTTTGTGTCCAGCTGCTGTAGCCCATCCCAAGAATACAGAAGCCATGTGCATGTAACAAAGCCAGCTTGCCTTATTGGCCCTTCTGGCTTGGAAATACACAGAAATGCCAACAGCATATGGGCCTTAAGGGAATCTGCTCATTGAATAAACGTTACGTTCTCCTTAACAAAATGAAAATGTTATTGGGGGCTTCGATCAACCACGTCGCTCCAATTAAATTCCCTAGACAGCCACAAACAGGATGCTAATTGGCTTGGCTCATAGATTGTCCGTGCACCTTCCCAAGAAACAGATTGGGGCATTTTTCAGGCGACTGATCATTAATTGAAGTAATGAATAGAGAGATGGAAGGGCAGATCACTTGGGTTTGGTAAATTTAAACCCAAGCTATTCATGGGGGCATTCTAGCAACTAAGTGCTTTTCATGGGAGATGGATCAGCAATAGATTAGCTGGAAACAGTCTCCAGACTAGCTTGTGCTTTTTGTGAGCACCCGGTGGTTCCACAAAGTATGGCTTCTGCCTGATCCCCCATACTGACTTATTAACTGTACATTTGGAAGAATATCCTGTTGGTACTATATTCAATCCGATACAGAATATTGCAATAATTAGGCTTACCATATTTTTCAAACCTCAAACCGGGACACCCCCCCCATACCCCCCCCCGAGGTAATTAATTAATTAATTAATTAATTAATGTGAAAGCAACGAAAAAGCAAGGCCAAAGAACCACAACCAATCGTAAACAAAAAAGCAATCCTAAACCGCCCAAACGAAGCCCAAAGTCCCATCCAGAACGAAAAAGCCAGTCTAAAGCACAACGAAAAGCAATCCTAAGCAGCCCAAACGAAGCCCAAAGTACCATTCACAACGAAAAAGCCATTCTCAATCACAACGAAAAAGCATAAAACAGACCATAAAACTCCTAATAAAGCATTAATCCAAAAATAAGAAACCCTTTTAACTTTTAAAATCTAAAAGAAAGGGGGCGCGAAGCGCCCCCTCCTGCCGCGCGAAGCTTGGCCGGAATTTATCCAATAAATGATCAATTTAAAATAATTAATTAAGTAAGTAAAGGGGGCGTGAAGCGCGCCCTCCTGCCGCGCGAAGCTTGGCCGCAATTTTTCAAATAAATAATCAATTTTAAATAATTAATTAATTAAGTAAAGCGCGGCCGAATTTTTTAAATAAATAATTAATATTTCTATTAAAAATATATAATTTAAAAATAAGCTTACCTGGTCGCTGCTGGTCACTGGTCCGTGGTCGCTGCTGCTGCTGCTGCTGCTGGGGCCGCGGCAAGCAGGCTGGGGCCGCGGCAAGGCAAAGCAAGGCAAGAAGCAGGCTGTGCTTCTCCCGGTGCCGCTGCGAGACCAGCGGCACCGGGAGAAGCACAGCCTGCTCGCCTGCGTTACGCAGCCCTGGAGAACACAAGGTAAGAAGCAGGCTGTGCTTCTCCCGGTGCCGCTGGTCTCGCAGCGGCACCGGGAGAAGCACAGCCTGCTTTTTGCTCGTGTTGCGCGAGCTACAGGGCTCGCGCAATGCGGGCGATCAGGCTGTGCTTCTCCCGGTGCCGCTGGTCTCGCAGCGGGAGAAGCACAGTGCTTGCCCGCGTTGCGCGAGCCTGCTGGAGGCTCGCGCTGGCCGGGCAAGCAGGCTGTGCTTCTCCGGTCTCCCAGCGGCTCCATGCGGTGCCGCTGGGAGACCGGAGAAGCACAGCCTGCTTGCCCGGCCAGCGCGAGCCTCTAGCAGGCTCGCGCAACACGGGCAAGAAGCAGGCTGTGCTTCTCCCGGTGCCGCTGGTCTCGCAGCGGCACCGGGAGAAGCACAGCCTGCTCGCCTGCGTTGCGCGAGCCCTGGAGCTCGCGCAACACGGGCAAAAAGCAGGCTGTGCTTCTCCCGGTGCCGCTGCGAGACCAGCGGCACGGAGAGAAGCACAGCCTGCTTGCCCGCGTTGTTCGAGCCTGCTAGAGGCTCGCGCTGGCCGGGCAAGCAGGCTGTGCTTCTCCGGTCTCCCAGCGGCACCGCATGGAGCCGCTGGGAGACCGGAGAAGCACAGCCTGCTTGCCCGGCCAGCGCGAGCCTCCAGCAGGCTCGCGCAACGCGGGCAAGCACTGTGCTTCTCCCGGTGGCGCTGACGACCGGGAGAAGCACCCGCTCGCCGCGCCGCCATCTTTTTTTTTTAATTTCAAACTTCCCGGGCAGCATCTTGGGTCACGAAATCTCGCGTGATCCAAGATGTCGGCACCCAAATCTCGTGAGGGCATCATGCCCTCACAAGATTTGGGTGCCGACATCTTGGATCACGCGAGATTTCGTGACCCAAGATGCTGCCCGGTAAGTTTGAAATTAAAAAAAAAGATGGTGGCGCCCATTCGTCCCCCGGGACCCGACCGGGAATCGGGTCCGATTTCCGGGACTGTCCCGGCGAAACCGGGACGAATGGTAAGCCTAGCAATAATATTCTCAAGGTTTTTTCCTTACATTTGGAAAGACATTTCTACCACAACCATGTTTTCATGACCAGAAAGATACCAATATTAATATCTGTCCATTCAAGTAGCCATGATTAAGACACAATTACTAAAGAAGGTAGGTGCCTTTTGGTTTTCTTTACTTCAAGACAGAACTTCAGGATACGTGCAAATGTGTGCAACAAAACCTCAAAGAACCCCAGTCCAAACTCAGATCAGATGGGCAGACCAGAAGGATATCATGGTCCTTGCAATGTGATAAGCAATATATAATATATTCTAAGTACATGTAGGGTGCAATTCTGCCTAGGTAAAGGCCGGCGGAGCATGCACTCTGCCAGCCTAAGGTGTCGCGAAAGTGCCCCTCACTCCACAGCCCTCCAGGACCCGCACCACCAAACACAGGAAAGTCCTGCACCAGGCAGCAGGAGGATGTGGGGAGGGAGGACCGGGGTGGCAGGGGAGGGGGCGATTGACTGACCAGGCCAGGGAGGGGGGATATTATAGCCGGGCTGCGCTGATATCCTAACCCCCTTCCCTTCCCTGGCCTGGCCGGCCTTACACAGCCTCCCAGGTTGTGCATCAGCTAAATAGCTGGCGTGCATCCGAGGAGGTCCATTGGGGTCACTGGGGATTACACCAGGGGAAGGGGACAAACGTCCCCTTCCCCCGAGTTGAGCCCTATCCCTGCAGGCGCAGGCAGCATCTATTTAGGGTAGCCGGTGCATCTTAGGCAGGATTGGGCTGGTAGTCTGATACAGTTACAATTACAGTGTCACCTTAGACATGTCTATGCAGAAGTAGACCCCACTGAGTTTAATGGAACTTACTCCCAGGTAAGTATGTAACACTCTGGCAGCTTGCTGCAGCCTTGACCTGAAGAGGTCCATAGTTTTTGTGTGGACGAAACGTTGCACTCCGTTTTGTTTTTTAAAATTGCATGATTGATTGTTTTTTAATTGCTTCTAAACGTTTATATGCTGATTTTAAAACAATTTTATGTGTATTTTTTTGCTAAAAAAAGGATGTTTGCTCCTTTGCTTCAACTAGAAAAAAGACATAATTATCTTCTATATTATCATACTTTTTAGTTCAAAATGAGCAAGTGAAATGACCAGTTATGCACTGAGTGTTCATGGATCTTGCCTGTACTGTGCGCGCATGTGAATGCAAGCGCATTGACATTCATGCACTCGGAGTCATGACCCATCCAGACACACACTTCAGAAAAGTCATTGTTAAGAGACTTGGGGTGTGTGTTCAGCTTATTCTCCCCCATCACCATATGGTGCAATGGTTATAGTTTCAGACGAGGGCTAGGGAGAGCTTCCAATTCCTCCCAGGTGATGAAGCTCACTGGTTGATCTCAAAAGAGTCTCTATCTGTCAGCCTGACCTACTTTACAGGGTTGTTCTGATAGAAAAGAGTGAGATGACAGATATTAGGCCTGTTTGTCATAAAAAGGGACAGTGGGAGTACCTCTGCCCTGCTGCAGAACTTCCCTGTGCATGATAGTTAGTGTAAGTGAAGTCAATGTAGTTAGCCCAGGAGTCAGGAGGATTAGGGGTTATTGCCCCAAGATAAAGATCCCAGTGATTCTAATGTGCGCCATGATAGGGGCTACTTCCATTTTATCCAATGTAATGCTCATTAGCAGTTTACTCAGGAACAGAAATCAACACCAGAACCTGAACATATGCAGCCACCGTAGACTCAGACACTGGTCCAAAGCCAAACGCCCTGACTGGCAACAGGATGGCTCTTCAGGGTCTTTTCCAGTCCCTCAGCTCAGCCTGAGATCCTTTTACTGGAGAGACCAGGACCCTGAACCCAGAAGGGCTGACCCTCCCAAACTTGTTAAGCCCTGTAGTGGAAAAGGCAGCAGCATCGGCCCAAATGTTACCTGCTGTGCTGTGTACACATGTGAAGGTAATTCTGTTCTGAGTAAAATAATTCTCCCTGCCTATTGGAGGAAGTAGCAGCTGGAGTATCTGTTTTATAATAAAACATTGCCCCCTGTTGGCCAAAATTGATGCATATTTTAAACATCCCCAAAAGATACAAATCCAGAAGTGTAGCGACCACTTTTGTCTGTGACTACGTTCATATCTTCGTATCAGATATACAGTAGTACTACAGATATACAGTACTACATTCACAAAGTTGAGCACTCTGTGAGAAGGGATTCTAGAAACATCACTCTATTGCTGTGAGGAACTAAAAATGAAGACTTCTGGCGGCTTATTCTGGCGGCCTGAGCTTTCGTAGACTAACATTTGCTTCATCAGACAGTTGTGGAATTACACCTTTATGGAGAGAGTGCAGCTCTCCCAACTGAGCCAGACTCTTCTGCCCATAGTGGGACTTCTTTCTGATGGAACATAGTGGGACTTCTTTCTGAGTAAACATGCCTAGGCTAGCACTCTATTATATCTTTCATATTTATCTCGGACTTTTTAATTCCATATTTCAAAGTTTATACATTTGTTTTAAACTATTGCAATCCACATTCACTTGGGATGAAATTAGCTAAAACTTTTACGGCGCAATCCTCCTTAACTTCCGGGCAGCGGACAACTACTTTAGAGCCGGGAAGGCCGGCGCAAGGCCGGCCTTCCCAGCTCCGCTGGCCGAGGACTCGGGCGGCTGCTGGACACAAGGAAGGTAGGATCCAGTGGACACCTCGGGTGGTCGCTGGGGAGGGACGGTGGAGCTGGGAGGGTGGCCATAGGCCCAGCCATCCTGGGCGGGGCGGGGACATGGCGTTCGCCATATCCCGGTCTCCACCAGTCTCTGCTGGTCTCCGGAGGGCGGCTGGGCCGTTATACGGCCGCCTCCAACCTACCGGCCCCAGCCGCCATTACACTCAAGGAAGGGGACGAGCATCTCCCTCCTCAAGTAGACTTTCTGCCGTGGGCTGCCTGCTGCAGGCAGCCCGTGGCAGAGCACTGGATCGGGCAGACGGCCTCGACCGGCCACCCGAACTTTAAGTAGGATTGGGCTGCCCATCGAGTACATGTATAACAAGTTTCAAAGTAGAAATAAGTCACAGGAGAAGAAAACACTCTAATGAAGTAATCTGGTGGCCTGTTTGTTTTTATGGGGGGTGCTTACAGAGGTGTGTATCATGACGCACTCCTACACTTCAAAATTTAGGACCACACCACTGCCTGCTGCTGGGATTCTTTACAATATCCTGCATATCCAAATATGGTGAACCTTATTATCATACCTGCCTGCCATATTTTATGAGGGAGAATGAGCTGAAACGTTCACATTTGCAAGTGCCGTTGGTGGGGGTTCCACTAGTCTATGAATGGGTGTTTAGCAGCTGGTTCCAGTTGGGCCACACTTCCCCTGAAAGATCAGGTTCATATCTTGCTGCAATGCAATCCCACTTACCTAGGATTAAGCCCCTTTGAACATTGTAGGACCTAAATATGCATAGGATTGTGCTGTCAGGGTGCCTTTTGCCAGCTTTGGTAAATTGCTTATTAAAGCAGTGGAATGCAGCAAGGTAAGAAGAAGGGTGTTGTTGTTGTTGTTCTCCTCCTCCTGCGCAACATTATTTCAAACAGTAGATCCCATGCCTCACTTTGTAGATACCTGGCTAAAAAGCATGTCTCTGTCCTTCCATCCAAACATCTTGTTGGAGACACACAGAAAATAACAATAGTCAAATTAATTAGCTACATGACACCTTTGACTCAACACCTGCAATCTCTGTTTCACTTTTCCTCAGAACAAGTGTGTGTAGTGGTTTGCATTGATGTGTGTGTCCTAAGCGGAGAAGAGCCAATCCCTTGATGACACTGCAACTACATGCATCTATTCATCATTCACACCCTATCTTGCCACCAGTTACTGGAAAGACACACAGCCCCAAATCAGCCCACTCAGGCCAACATTCTGGGCCCTGTTCAGATTGTTAAGAAAGGTAGCCTTCATTGCTTGGAATGGATTTATTTGGCAAAGTACAGATTTTATCCACTAGATGTCACTATATCACAAGCAATATCAGGTAAACACTGAATGATGCTGTTAGTACCCTCACAGAGGCTCTCCTTGGAGCCCAAGTCTATGGACATTCAGGGGAGCACCTGGACTGTCCTCATTTAGTAGATTTCCCTCCAAATTCCCACCATGGGTTGGAGTTTCAGGGGATCATATAGCACAATGTTCAGAATTTCATCTCACATGAAATAAGGCACTTGGAACACAGGAAGAAATAAAAGAATCATATAGAGCAGGGGTGGCCAAACTGGGGCTCCTGAACCACATGCGGCTCTTTGATGTATAATGTGTGGCTCTTGGAAATATGTTAGCTGAGCTCCTTTTTGCATCACAATTAATATAAAGGTAAATAAGAATTTTTCAAGCTTTATAATTATTTTCCAGGTATAAACTGAGAGTTCACTGGATTAAAACATATGTTTAATGTTCATGGCGAGTAAATATATTTAATATTGTGGCTCTCAAACATTTCTGTTACGGCTCTCAAACATCTGAAGTTTATTGTATGTGGCTCTTAATTTAAGCAAGTTTGACTACCGCTGATATAGAGCAAACTCAAGTGGTTGAGACCCTATCAGGTTGCAAGCAAAATGGGGGCATCCCAAAATAAGGCAGGGACTCTCCGGGATATGCAGAACAGAAGTACATAAATTTGTAAAGTAAAAGAAAAAGTAACTTTGTCTTTTTTTAAAGGCAACAACAAGGTGCATGCTTAGTGTCTCCCCCTCCCCAAGAACGGCAGAATGTTGAGGTGGCAGTTGGAAAAAAAAATGACAGCAGAGCAGGGAACATTTTGTTGCAGGTCTTACTTTTTCTGTTTGTATCCTGCTGTCTTCAATCATAGAACTCAGGGCAGCATACATAAAATTACGATGGAGTCCCTCACAGGCACTGACCAGACCAAAATAGACTTTACTTCCGGAAGGTAGCTGAAGAGCAAATCTAGCATCGAATCCCATGTTTTTAGATCAAATGGACACGTTTATCATGTTCATCAGTAGGCTGTAACTAAAAAAGACATGCAGGGCTTTATACAGTACTGTACTGTACTTTGTTTCCATCGTTCATACGTGATGCTGCTGCAAATGCAGGCCGACACATGTGAGGAGGATTTCGAGCTGAAATCCTATCAAAGTGATCGACTTCCATGGCAAGGTGGAAGACAAGTGTCTTCTTTTGTAGTCCAAAGGAAGGTAAATGCTATTCCACTTTGTAGGCAAGCAGCAAAGCTGAACACGGAAAACCATTTGCCACATAGAAGCATACCACGGTTGACTTTGCCCACATGCGGAATTGATAATTCGCAGCAACCACCCACTTGGTGAGGAGCATTTTTGTCACCCTCCTCAGCTAATCAGGTGCAGATGTGGGGTTAACTTTTTACTTTACCGTAAGCCATTAAGGGTTAACGTAAGCCAGTAAGGGTTAAACCGCTGAACCATAAGCTGTCGATCGAAAGGTCGGCAGTTCGATTCCCGCGACGGGGTGAGCGCTCCTTGCTTGGCCAGCTCCTGCCAACCTAGCAGTTCCAAAGCCTGTCAATGCGAGTAGATAAATAGGTACCGCTTGCGGGAAGGTAAACAGCGCTCCGTGTTCCAGCTGCATGCTACTCGCTGCAGCAAGGAGAATCATGCCGGCCACATGACCACGGAGGTGTCTTCGGACAATGCTGGCTCTTCGGCTTTGAAATGGAGATGAGCACCACACCCTAGAGTCGGACACGACTGGACTTAATTGTCAGGGGATACCTTTACCTTTAAGCCATTTTGATGGCAGCATATACACCAATCAATATTCTTCTCCTCTTCCTACTATTTATTTTGAGTAATCCAGGCTGAGGGCAACAATTCTGTGTGAAACTCATATGTTTGCTCCCTACTTCGTGGCTTTCAGTAGTAGTAGGTCCTAAGCCAGCCAGTATGCTCCTGCAGCTGCTTGGACCCCTTAAGAAGAAGTTGAAATAGGGCAAGGGCGTCAAGGTTCTAGAGCCCAATCCGGGGCACGTCTACTCAGACATAAGTAAGTTCCTTTATATAGTCAATGTGGGGCTTACTCCCAGGTAGTGCGGATAGGATTGATTGCGCCCTACTTATGTTACACTTGCGGTTTGTCCCGGAAAGTAAGAAGGGCGGATACGCATGACGTTTGCGAGCCTAGGTCTGGCACTGAGCAGCCCTTCCTGGAGCGGGCGGGTGCGCGCGCTCAGAGCCGCCCTCTTCCTTCCAAGCTTGCGTCACCTGAGTCGCTATTTTGTACGGGCTCCAGTTGGGAGCGCGCAGGGCTGTCGAAAGACCATCGCGCGCCTCCAGGCAGCCCAGCCCGCGGCCAAAGCGACACCCCGGTCGCTCCCCGCGAACGGGGCGCTGCAGATGCGCATGCGCAGCCCCCTCAGGCCCGTGGAGCTCCGCCCGCGAGTGTTGGGCGAGGGAGCGATGGGGACGGCGGCGAGGCGGACGGGGCGAAGCTGACAGCGGGGAGCGGCGACGTAGGCCCGGCGACGTAGCCTGCGCGGGAGGGGGGCCCTGAATGCGACCGCCCCTGCAGGTCAGGTGAGCCGCGGCGCGGGGTGGAGGCGACCGAGGCTAGGGACGAAGGAAGTCCCAGAGTCTGTCAGTGGGCTTGTTGGGGTGGCCCGTCCGGCCTTGGGCGGGCGCAGGACGCCGGTGGTCGCCTGTGGGCCGCCGGCGGGGGCGAGTGTGCGCAACTCGCCTCCCTCCCTGGCGGGGCTTGGCGCCCAGTCCCTGCCACTGGCTGGCCAAGAGCTTGCGCGTCTGCACGTGTTGCCTCCTTTTCTCTTTAATATTACAGTATTAGGAAGAATATTATACACCGCTTTTCAACAAAAAAGTTCACAAAGCGGTTTACTGAGAAAATCAGATAATAAACGGCAGGAGGGGGGGGAGTCCTGAAACTGCCTCTCCCCCCCAGCGCAGGGTCTTTTCTGATGGCGGGTGTGTGTTGTGCATCTTTTTAGATTGTGATCCCTTTTGGGACGGGACCATTTCATTATTTGATTTTCTCTGTAACCTGCTTTGTGAACTTTTTGTTGAAAAGTGGTATGTAAATATTAATAATAATAGACATGCATGCCTAGGAGAGAGGGTGACCCTAGACATCTTTGCTCCGAAATTAGGTCTACTGCATCCAGTGAGTGGCTTTGCAATGCCTAGTAAAAGCAATGCAGGGGCTTGTGGTACTGTAAAGACTAACACGTCTATTCTAGCATACTGAATAAGTCCCAGTGAATTCGGTGGTGCTTACTTCTGAGTAAACTGGTATAGAAAAAGCACATCGTTTTTTTAAATAAAAGCAAAACAACAAAATAAAATAGTTGTCTTGATGTAGTGCAACCCATTTAAGGAGAAAGCTTGACACCTTGGTGGGTCCTGACTGCTAGATGAAGTAAATTACTGTGTCATTTCTCTGTGGGGTTCTGGTAAGTGACCAGATGGAAAAGAGGATAAGGGGGGCTGTTGCACCTTTTTGAACCGTTGGGTGGAAGAGGTCGCTTTGGCAAGTGCAATTTGTGGAGTTGCCAACTCTCCAGGAATTGTCATCGATCTCCACGAGACTTGTGAAAGCAATTCTGGAGATTTTAACAGAGCATCCAGGAATTTTCTGTACTATATTTGTGTGTGGGGGCGGGGGGGGGAATCTCCAAGATTGCCAAATTGGAGTTGACAATCCTAGCAGCTTGTCATGAGGGCTTGAGGAAAACTTCTGAAATGTTCTCTCTTGCACACAGTTGCAAAAAAATGTCAGGGTCTCTGTACACCTGATCACTATAGCCTCCTTTTTAGGGTTTTAACAATTCATAATTTAGTAGCACCAGTGGTCCTTGTAGCTTTATGCGTGTACAGACATGTGCATCCCAGCAAGTGTGGCTAACCACTGAAACTTGTTAGTTTACAACCAAATAACCACATTATCCGGGGAAGAGAGATCACTGGAGGCTTATGGTGGCTTATGGTGTCTTTGTAGTATTTACTGTACTTGGTTTACAAATATACAAGGTGAGGATTGAAGGGAGTTAGAGAACACAGCACTCCTGCACACAACAGGCTACATGCATCTCGGGTGTCTCTTGTAGCTGCAAAGCACTGCTGGCTACCAGCTTCTTTTCTTAGTTTCCCTTTTGACTTCAGACTAATTTACATCATGTGTCTCTCTGTCCCTGCCTCAGCCCAACTACCAGCACATGCTGCCTTTGTTGTGACCATTTGAAAGGGGGGATGGGTCACGCCCTCAGCCTCTCCCCGCAGGTACAGAAGTACCGCCTTAAGGTACAGCTGCCTCCTTATTCTCCTTTACATGTGGTCACTCTTCCCAGGACCCTGGTTGAGACCAGTCGAATTACTTTGCAAGACAAGAGCATTGACTCTGTGCCAGGCTGGGATTTACTGTAGTTCTGTAAAGTGACACTGATCACTTTACTTGACTGTCAAACAGTACATGAACAATCTGTTCCTCTTTCTTCGCTCCTTTCTGTTTGCACACCCTACAGCCTATTGTTTGAGTTTGCTTTCATATAGAATAGAACTCGGGAGTAAGTTAAGAAATGATGGATCTTAAAGAACGTGATGAAGTGGTATTCTGTTTGCTAGGGAGTAGGTGTCTTTCTTTCTTTCTTTCTTTCTTTCTTTCTTTCTTTCTTTCTTTCTTTCTTTCTTTCTTGTGGCTGACTGAGCCCCCTGCCCTGCATAGTGCAGGATAAAAGTCTAACAGCGCAATCCTAACCAACTTTCCAGCGCTGGTGTAAACCGTGCCAACAGGGCACACACTGCATTTTGCAGTGCAGGGGGCAGTCATGGAGGCCTCTTCAAGGTGAGGGAATACTTGTTCCCTTGCCTCGGGACTGCATTGCGGTTGCACCGGCACTGGAAAGTTGGTTAGGATTGTGCTGCCAATATTGTACTGTATAATCTACATTTGGGGCTGTAGCTCAGTGGTAGAGAGCACCTGTTTTGCAAAAGGTCCCAAGTTCAGTCCCTGTCCTTGGAACTTTCAGTAGGGTTGGGAAAGAACCCTGAAGAGCAGTGCAGTCTGTATTCAGTAAAATGGACCAATAGTCTGACTCAGTACAAGGCAGCTTCATATTACAGTACTTCCTCTTCTGCCTGCTTACCAGAGAGCTAAATCAGTTTTCAGCCTTTTTTGTATAAATGAGCCATTTCATGAATAGCTGTTTTAATGTTTAGCTAATTACATTACTTATCTTTACATTTATAGTTGGGCATGGACGCCTCCTGTCTGAAGTGAAAAAAGAAAGAGAAGTGACCAACAGAAGCTATGAAGAGACCAAAATTGTTTTGTGCTTTAGTTATTTTTGTCTGTGCTGCTCTTTATACTGTATATTTAAAATGGAATTTACGATTCAAATCGGTATTGGTTGGCACAGAAGGTATTAAGAGAATGCCAGATCAGGCAATTTTTCATGGGATTATGTTTGATGCTGGGAGCACCGGGACTCGAATGCACATATTCGTATTTGCACAAAAGCCAAAAGGTAAAGTTAACTTCAGTTAATGTGTTACCATTTACTCATCTGTGTTAAGACCCTCATGCCAATTTTGTTGCATTCTCAGCATAGTGAAGATTAGCATGTCTCACAAGGCCCAATAAATATCTTCAAGATGAGTAGATGGAAGCAGGATTGGAAGTGTGGTGGTGTATCTAATGGCCAGCTCTTGAACTTGTTTAAACAATTTTTGTTTGGAACCTTCTACACTTGTGGTTGGGCTGGATAACAGTACCTCTAAAATAGTATTTCTTGATATTGTGGCTACATTGTAGCAAGCTTTTATACAGTGGCGTAGCCAGCTTCCTTTCCACCTGGGGGCAGCAAGGACGGGTGTCACACACACACACCCCGCCCGGTGACACCCCGGAAGTAATGTCACTGGCCCGGAAGTGACATCACTTCCAGAGCAGCCACAAGGCAGGCAAGAGGTAGGGACTGGGACGGTTGTGTTTTTGGCTTCTCTTCCCCAATTGTGGGGAAGAGAAGCCAGAGATGCGCCCCCCCCCAGCCACTTAAACAAAACAAAAATGTTGCCGCCGCAGCCTTTGTCGCCCCCCCCTCCGGCTGGGTGTCCACCCCCCCTCTTAGTACACTACTGCCTTTAGAGCTTTCTATTTAAGGTAATGTCACTGTAAGGATTGCATAAGGCGGGGTGGCCAAACTCTGGCTCCTGAGCCACATGCGGCTCTTTGACATATAATGTATGGCTCTTGGAAATATGTTGGCTGAGCTTCTTTTTGCATCACAATTAATATAAAAGGCAAATAAGAAATGTTCAAGCTTTATAATATAACCAGGTATAAATTGAGAGTCCACTGGATTAAAACATAAGTTTAATGTTAATGGTAATTAAATATATTTAAGAATTTAAATGCTTCTTAAATATTGCGGCTCTCAAACATCTCTCTTGTGGCTTTCAAACATCTGAAGTTCATTGTATGTGGCTCTTTGGTTAAGCAAGTTTGGCCACCCCTGGCATATGCCCTGCCCACAGGCAATCCTACTGTTGGTTAAACCCCTGGCATTCCTCCCAGTAGCAGGGTTGAGAAATGTCTTTGTTTCAGACCCTGGAGAGCTACTGTCAAGTCTGATCAGGAAGAACTGGGGTAGAGGTACAATATAAGGCAGCTGCGTATGACCCTAAATCCTAGCTTCTGCCGACAGCCCAAGAAACCACACTGGGTTGAAGAAGCTGCCAACTGCAGGAGCATCTTCTGTGCCCATCAGAATCAGCCACAGTGAGAAATTGAGATATGCCTAGGATTGTGCTCTAAGGGTTTAACAAGCGACACCTGCCCACATTCCTTCTCCTAAAGGTCTAGCACTCTGTCCTGGTATGGATCTGGTAAGCCATAGTTGCAAATAAAGTCATGGGACCATGGGCGTCGACAGGGGGAAGCGTGGGGGGCGGGCATCCGGGGGGTGACGCGCGACCCCCCCCACTTACAGTTTGGTGAAGGAGGTGGGCCCGCCCACCCTCCCCTGTGTCCGTTTGGCTCCAAAATGAGCCGAAAACGGAGCGAGGAGGGTGCTCTGCTCCTGCGCGTGACGTCACGCGCGGGGGCGGAGCCTCCCCCTTAAAGGCGACGCGTACCCCTGCTCTGGGGTGTCGCGCGTCGTAGCGACGCGACTGCATGGGACTGAATGCTGCCTACCATGAGCTGAAGGAAAGTAAGGGAAGACCCCACCCCTTCCTTCCCATTACAGCCCACTGACTCCTTCCCTCCTGCACTCAAACATCCCACTATCCCCCCAATTCTCAAGAAATAATCTCTTGACCCATCAAATCTCTTGACCCATCATCCCTCTCCAACTACCACCCGCTCCTCCTCTAAACTTCCAAACTCTTTAGGGTGTGCTGTGTTTCCCCTTGTCTTAGCTTTCTCTCCTTTACTCAAACTGGTTTCCACCCCCTGCATTCTGCTGAAACTACTCTCACTAAAATAATCAATGACCTTCTCAAAGCAAAGGGTCTTTATGCTGTCTTCATCCTTTTTTCACCTCTTTGTTGCATTTGACACAGTTGATCAGTATCTTATACATGGCCCCTTTTATGCCTTGGGTTCCTGTCTAATCATACTTTTAAAATCTCCACAGGGGATGCTCTTCTGCTTTCTGTCTCTGGCAGGGTCCCCCTCATCAAATTCCCAATAGCTTTCAGTATTGTCTGTATACAGATGGAACTCAACCAGCTCTCTAGTCTGGAACTTTCTCTCTCCTTCCAATCCCATATCTCTGTCCATCTGTCTGTTTGCTTGGATGCTTCATCATCTCAAATTCAATAAGTCCAAGACAGACCTTCTGAAGACAGAACATTCAAGCCCCCCATTCCTTGTGCTCTCTCCCTCCCTCCATTTATGTCGCCATCCATCCTGTTGGGCAGACGCAAAGTCTTGGTTTTGTCGTTGATTCCTCTCTCACCTTCATTGTCCATATCCAGCCTGTTACGAGATCATGTTACTTCTCTCTCCTCACCATTAAAAAAAAAATGCTCCTCTGTCCCTTCAGCCGAAATGGTAGTTCACATTCTAGTGTGGAGGTTCCCATGGCATGTAACAATTTGCAACGATTTGAGAGTTATGGGATTTTCAGCCATGTAAAAGAACTTTATTTCTTCATTCCAACTTTACATGGCTGAAAATCCCATAACTCTCAAATCGTTGCAGTTCACATTCTGGTCATCTCTTCTTGACTACTGCAACCTTCTGTCTGGTTTTCCACTGTCTCACCTCCACCTCCTTACCTTCACTGGTATTCTGCCACCAAAATCATGCATCTCTTTCTGATCATGTCATGCCCTTTCTGAAATCTCTACACTGACTTTCTGTTAGATCCCAGATCCAACATAAACGCCTGGTCCTTCTCTTCAAAACCCTCCCGTGGTTTTGCCTCTCCTCTCCTTGCTCTCATACTCTTCTACAATTCTGCACATGACCTACCTTCACTCCTCTGGCTACACCACCCTCAACCACTCAAAGGACTTCTGCTGCTTCCGACAGCGACACCCCTTTTCCCTTGCTTCTCCTTATGCTTGTATGGATCTCTCCCAGATCACCTGCATGGTGCCTTCTCTCTTCATTTAAATCCCTTCTCAAAACCCACCTTTTCTGTGAATCCTTTGGTACAGCCTCCTAGTTTCGTTAGCCTACTGCAACTAAGCCCCAGTGTATGTGCATGAAATAATTGCACATTCTTCCTTGCTTATGTTGGTACTGCTCCCCCTACCTCCCTGTTTTGTATCTCTTATGTCAATTTCAGTTTGTAAGCTCCTCAGGACAGGAACCTTCTTTTATTCATATGTGTGAAGCACATATGCTCTGATAATGTTAAATTGGTGTCATCGTGTTAAACTTGTATCACAGGGTTTTTCAATAATCCCATTATGAAGTTACTTTGCCCTTCAGGGGTTTAATTTGAAAATTGCTGGATTCTGTGATATTTAGGTTTGTGAATAAGATTAAAGCCATTTTTGTTTATAAAAACAGAAACTCCTCGCCTACTTCATGAGACCTTCAGAGCACTAAAACCTGGACTCTCTGCATATGCTGACAATGTTGATAAGGTAATTTGACTAAGCATCCCTCTCTAGAGAAATAGATAGGATGCTTATTCTCTGTGTTCTGTAACTTAAGCAATTCAATTTTGCTAATACCTTTCCAGTTAACATGTAAATATTGTGTGTACTTGTACCCAGTTTTCAGATCATTTGGGTATCTCGGGAATTGCCTCCTCTCATAAACTCCTGCTCTGGGATCCCATCCATTTTCTGAGGTCCTTCTTGTCAGTTCTACTTTGCCCACCCCCTCCCAAAAAGTCTGGTTGTTGGGATGAGGAACGTGGCCTTTTCTATGGTGGCATGCAGATTATTGAATGCTTTTCCCAGAGAAGTTCATTTGGCCCTCCCATTGTCCACTTTTAAGCAGGCATTGAAAACTGATATTCCAGCCGGCATTTTAGTTTGACTAACTTTTTGCTCTTCCTTTTCTGCTATTTTTACCGTTTGGTTAAATGATTGGTTACTTTTTCTATTTACTTGTTTAAAATATTTATACTCCGCCCTTCCCCTCCCAGTAAGGAGGCACTGAAGGTTAATGATATAAGAAGAAATATGATAAAAACAAAATCGATATAAATTGTTCCATTTTGTATAAGTTACCACGAGTGGTCATTTTGCCTAGGAAGGGTATCAATTTCAATATAAAATAAAGAGCAGCACACTTTATACTTCGAAATGCTCGTGTCTTGGGTTTGCAACAACTGCTTGAAAGGTAAATGGTGCAATGATATGATGACCTAGACATTTCCATAGTCCCAAGTTGTCCGTGCTGAATGAGGCCATGTGGAGCAGCAGCTATAGGGGGACGGTGGACTGGTGGGGATGCCATTGTTCCTGGGGGTCCTCCAACCCTTGGGAGTGGCTTTTCAGGGTGCTCAGATGCAGGAGTACAGAGGAGAAGGGAAAGATCTTTTGTGTGAGCTGCCTCCCCTTTGTGTAGTTTGGATTCAGTCCTTGTGGTTCCATAGTGCTTGGCAGTAGTTGACTGTGCTGCTAAGGCCTCTCTGCATCCAGTGAACAAGATTATTCTTGGCTTTGGGAATCAAATGGTCAAGATGTGGGCTGTGGGTGAACATCAGAGGCACCCAATATAGTGATGCCATGTGCTAGAAATGGATAACACAGAGCTGTCTTCAAAGAAGTGTGTGTCCCAAGGGGCATAGTGTCCCATTATGCCACATTTCTGTGGCAGATGTAGTTGCCCTTCAGATGGCTTGGAGCCCTAGTAGTAGGGCTGTGGCCATTACGCTGACACAGATAGGTTGTGACTTGAAGAAATTAGCTATGCTTTGTAAGATCTGCAAAAGAATGGCCAAAATCTGAATTGCATCTTAGAACAGTGGTTGGACTGCTGGGATTTTTAATGTTAAGTTTGAACGTGGCTATTTAGTGTGTTAGATGACCGTGTTCATTGTGCAGTGTCTCTCCTCTGTAGATGATTAGAAGTGGCCAGGAAATGATTGATGAGCAAGAAGATTTGAATATTGATCTATATCTGCAAAAGTGTATGTTCTATAGCTGCTAAATAGCACTGGTGTCCTTTTCTTATTCTTCCAGAGTGCTCAAGCAATAAATGAGCTACTGGCACTTGCAAAAGACTCTATTGCTGAGGAATTGTGGAAGACCACGCCTTTGGTTCTTAAAGCGACAGCTGGTTTAAGGCTGCTACCAGGAAAAAAAGCACAAGAATTGCTCTCTAAGGTACTTCCTTCTTTCTTTACTTCCATTGTCTATAAAACCTAAATTCACATTGTATCTTATGTATACAAATATTGGTCTCACTAAAAAGTCCAACATTTATACTCCAGTGTTCTAGTTTTTAATGATTAAATGTTAGGAATAAAGATGGAGAGCAGGATCTTAACAGAAGGCTGCATCAGAAATGCCTGGTGGAATTAGAAGCCCTTGTGCAGTTAACATTCATAGGTTATCCAAAGAGTTGGAGCTAAGTGTCATTGGTATCATTTATTTTGTCATGTAAACAACTTTGAACTTTTTTGTTGAAAAGCAACATATAAATAATAGGTATGCTAATAGAAGTTGTTTCTCTTTACCCTTCCATCCTGATGAGGCAGCAGATGTCCTTAATAGATGTCTAGAGACTATATTGGACTGAATAAGTGTGAACAAGTTGAAGTTGATCCAAATTAGATAGAGATGGGGATGGTCTCCACCTAGGAGTAGGTACATCACTGTTCTAGATGAGTTTGCATCCTCCATGAAGGATCATACTTGTAGCCTGAGATGGCTCTGTGATCTGGTATTGCTTCATCCAGTATTACCCAGATTGCAGTGTTTTCAAGGAGAGTGCTACCTGTTTGGGATGGTGTACTGGTTGTGCCCTTTATTGAATAATAGAGATCAATTTAGGGATGCTAGCCATATCCGGTGTAAGACAAGGACCTCTGACCTCTCATGCAATCTACTAGTTTCCTCTAGCTGACCTATTATTGGTGGGCCAACAACTATATGTGTGGGTTGATTATAAATTAATGTCTTTGTACAGATTCCTGCAATGACCTGGTATAGCTGTAGTGGCTAACTCTGGTTTAGGGAATAGGAGCAGGCCATAGGATAAAGTGCTCTTTCCTCTTGGCTTAATCTCTTCTCCACACACCCGTTCCTTCTTCCCCCTTTACCCTTAATACAAGAGTATGTCTGATAGTCACAGCACAGCAGAGAGGCGTGGGGTGGGGTGGGGGAAAGCATACAAAACCATGGTTAGCTGCTATGTGCGGTACTGGTTCAGTATCCTTTACATCTCATAATCTCCAAGCTAGTTAAATGCATGGAGAGTCGCATGACATTATTATTAACAGTATTTATATACCGCTTTTCAACAAAGTTCGCAAAGCGGTTTACAGACAAAATCAAATGATTAAATGGCTGTAACCATGGCAGTGTTTAAACAGACATGGCAGTGGCACACTGAGGATTTGTAGCCTTTCCAAAACTGAACATTCTTAGACTTCAAGCTATAATGTAGAAAACAATATTTCTTTCTTATCTGGTCAACCTTCTTGTTAATTTGGGCTTGGTTTATTTTTACTGAAGGTCACAAGGATTTTTGGAAAATTGGCACTCCCTGGGGAGATTTTTAAGGAAACTTTTGCTGCTAATGTACATTGTGATATAAGGCCATCAATCAAAGTGCTTAAAATATTGATGTGCTAAAAGTCATTGCCTAAGTGCTACAGACTTCGATCATCTTCTGTTGCCCACAAGTGTTTGGGAGAACTCAAGGTTTTGTCTTTGGCTCTTTGGATGCTATCCAGAGAAACTAATGGTTCTTGTCCAGGAACAAAATATTTATTTAATGGATTCCACCTTTCTCTCCATAAGGGCACCCAAAGTGACTTACAACCATTAAAACACTGAACAATAAAACCACAAATGGATCAGCAAATCACCAGCACCAGTTGAATCATCGATCAAATCTTATCCAAAAGTCCAGTCATAGTCAGCAACCACAGTCAGAAAGCCATGCTAAACAAAAATGTCTTCAGTGTCAGAATGCCTCCACGGAGGGAGCAGATTTCAGTGCCATGGGGAGAGAATTCCATAGTCAGTGCCACCACTGAGAAGGCCCTATTCCTCCCTGCTATCCCCTTCACCTCTATCAGTGGAGGCGCAGCTGAAAGAGCCCTCTCAGATGACCTCAATGGATGGGTCAGATTATACAGAAGAAGAAAGTACCCTGAAGTACCCTGGCCCTGAGCTGTAAAGGGCTTTAAATGTCAAAACCAGCACCTTAAATTGTGCCCAGAAACAAACTGGTAGCCAGTGTAGCTGCTGGAGCAGTGGACTGGCTGAGTTGAACCGACAGGCCCCCATAACCACATAAAAATATATGCTTTTTATTGATTTTATTTTTTAATTTAGGTGAAGGACATTTTTCAAGCATCTCCATTTCTTGTAAGAGATGACTGTGTCTCCATAATGGATGGAACAGATGAAGGTAGGTTGAGTTTGTTTTTCCATGATTTAACGGTTGTTTGAATTCTGCAGCAAGAACCCTGTACATACAGCAGATGGACCCTCTGTGGAACTAGAGCAGGTAAATAGTTAAATAATAACTGTTCAGTGCCATCTATTCACATACGAAGTAACAAAAAGAGGGCGGGGAGGCAGGTCCCTTCCCCTTTGAGCTTGGAATCTAACCTCATGTGGAGGCATGAATGAGAGAAGTCGGAGTAATGAGATCAATATGAATATTCTGCTAATGCAGAATATCTTTTCTACATCAGATGAATAAAGATATTCTTTATCTTTTCAGTTCCCATACAGCAGCTACCTAACAGCTATTAGGTTGCTTTCAGATTTCAGAGTTATTTCTATAACAGGAAGTTTGAGGTAATGAAATCATAATGATATATATGGTACTTTTTAGTTATACCCTCTGCTTTATTTTACAGTTACTCGAGGTTACTCAACACATGGCCACATATTACTTGGGTGTTGGAAAATCTGTATATGCTTTTCTCCTGGTCTAGCATACATGAAAGTGGGATTCTTTGTGTGCATCCCTAGCTGGATAAGGAACCCCATGTGCAAAAAGCCCAGGAAGCTGGCATTTTCAATGAGCTTTCCTTTAGAACACAAAGGTCTCTTTCAGGGGACCAGTTTGGATGGTACTTTCTCATCCAATTTTGCCCCGTATGTTTACAGATGTGCACAGTCGTGTTGTGTGCATATTCTAGCCGTCCCCCTTGCTTCTGGAGGAGTTTCTTCAATTGTGGGGGAGGGTGCTTCAGCCAAACCACCCTTCTGTCGGCTTCTAAATCTAGTTTAAATTATGCTTAACAGTGTCTGTAGAGGGGAGGTTTGACCCAACTGAGTACACAATTGAACTAAGAATCAAAGGAGGTGGGAAAAGACATCAGGCACCTTAAGAGTGCATGTCATTAATTGTGTGGAACCAATTCAAGTGGAAAAGTATTGTCGGAACCACACCTTTGGTGGTAGTTGCAGCTAACTTAGACTCCAGAGGCACATATGTGAAGCTGGGATTGGTTGTGCCGTGTTCCTCATTTCACACTTACAATGAATCTCCTCTGCCATTTTGTTGTCCATTCACCCAGTTTGGAGAGGTTCTTACTGAACAAAACTGGCTTTGCTTACTGTTCAGTTTTATCACTAGAGATGAAAAATGGCTTTGCATTTTTAATGTTTTATTATTTATAGAAAAGAAAAAAGGAAAAGAGAAAAAGCAAGCATTACATAGATATAATCCAAAGTAATTTACAGATTAAAAACAACACCCAAGGATATATAAGCAATCAAGACGTTAAATAGTCATCTCTACATATTTCACATAAGTTAAAATGCTTTGTCGAAGAGAAAAATGGCTTTGCATAAATCCGCTTAATTTCAGAATGTTTCTTACTTAGGTATTTCAGCATGGATCACTGTCAACTTTTTAACAGGTATGTATATAAACTGTGCATCTGACATTTGCAAGTTATATATCTATAGTGTTCCTTGCTAAATGTCCTAATGAACATCTTGCTGTATGAAACTACCAGGTTGAATTGCTTCGGGCATGTCTCCAGGGAGAATCTGAATTTTAAACTCTAAACAGGTTTAAAATGTTGGCAAATCCAGGTAAAGAGAACAGCTGTAGGCATTTTTGCATCGTCAAAATACACAAATATAATTCTTCCATTTACACCTGAAATACACACACAGTCAAGCAGAATGATTTAGGGTAGAGTGGCACAGAACGTACTGCTTGTCCAGCAGTTTGATTATAAAAATAACCTTCAGAAATGAATTCAAAACATACTTTCTTTAGGAATGTCAGTTAATGAACAACATTTGTACACGGGGTGTAATCCTTTCCCAGACAGGTGTAATGCCTGCATGTGGATCTGTTGCTCCATCGGTATAGAGCCTTTTAGTCGTCCTCTCTCTCCTCCCCCTATTCTGTCTGCATGCCCCCAGGTATTGCTTCAGACCATTTCAGAGAGAGAGAGAGAGATCTGTGTGCACTTCCCATATCCCTGTCCAGCCCTACACATTTTGCTTGGTCAGTGGTCTAGTGCAATGAGCAATGATAGAACCAGGCTCTGTTAACCCAGTGGAGATCCCTCTGCATACACAGTTGCTGCATACATGCAGGGACGGATCATGTCCTTGGTCTCATGCCCTTCTCATCTTGATTGGCTGTTCTATTTGAGAAATGATTTCACATTTTCACATCTCTTTATTGTTGGATAAATAGCATAACTGTAGTCCTAGTGAAGTTGGGAATGTCTGAAATAGTTTCTCACACTGCAGTTGTCCTATATGAAAATGTTCATTCTATAAGTATACTGATCATGCCACAAAGGCTCCAGTGGATGGAAGCTCTGCTTTGACCTTCCATTTTTGTGTGTATCAATTGGACCAAGAGGTTGAAAGATTGAATAGAATGGAGAAAAATACAACTGTTTGACTGAATGTCCTTGATATAGACCAGGGGTTCTCAACCTGTGGTATACGTACCCCCAGGGGTACATGAACTTGCAGGCGGGGGTACGCAACTTGCTGTGTCTTATCAGCTGCGAGTCGGCATCGGCTTTTAGTTTTTTAAATTTAAACTCCTGACACAGACTCACAGTTGATAAGGCACAGACTTGCAGGGCTCCCATACAAAAAAACCTCTGCCAAATCTCTATATAAGCCCCTTTCGAGCATTTACATCCAAGTTAGGGTGACATTAACTGAGTACGTTCTCTCTGACTAAATAGTCCCTAATTTCTTACTGAAAAGAGAAACGTAATTGACAGTGAACAAAAGAGATTCTTGTGCAACAAAACCACCCCTTCTCTCCCTCCAGACTGTGTTCCCAAAAGGCTTTGAGTGGAATGCAAACTAAGTGCTTTCCTACTGGCTGGTTCAATTTATATGCTGGGTTTTAGAATGCATTGTTTCTTCCAATTTAAAGAAGGCAGCTCCTATGGCAGATTGAGCTGGTTCTCTGTCGTCTTAAGGAAGCTAAGAAGGAATTGCCTTGGTTTGTTTTTGGATTGGAGACCTGTGGTGATATTTTCTTTAAAAATAAAATAAAAGGGGTGGCAAAAATTGAAAAAAGGGGGTGGATAACAGTGTAAGCTGAGTAATTTTAATTATTAAATTTTACATTGTAATAATTAAGTTAATTAATGCTAATTAATTGGCACATGGGGTACTTCAAAAAAATTGACTGCGCCAGGGGGTACACTTGGTGAAAAAGGTAGAGAACCCATGATATAGACAGATCATCAGGTCTATGGGGGACAGATGCTTTCTCCCTCCTGCCGTTTTTCTCTTCTCTCCCCTCCCCCTTATCCCCCCCCTTTCAAGTTAGGGCTATGGATTGGGGAGGGAATTGGGAGAGATCACTTTCAAGATCACTACAAGATTCAAGATGATAACATCTGTACTGTTGGAATGAATGGAGATGTAGTGGGAAAAGACAACCTCAGTGAAAATGGAAGGCCAGAAACTGCGATGTCCAATATGTTGTTGGTGGTTCTTTATGAAAAAATGTAAGCTCCAAAAAATGTAGAGATGGAAGAACAAGTGAATGAGAACACACACTCAAAAAATGTCCATCTGTATACAACAAGAAGTAATTGCTGGATTTGTAGGTGGATGGAACAGCTCCTTGGGTTTTGCTTGCCAGTTGACATCCTGTCCCTTATTTTTTTTTCCTATTGATTTCTTTGTTCACTTGCTTTGGAATTACTTTGAGCACTAGACCAGGCAGTCTAAATGTGTTCATATCGGGGATGCTCAAATAATGTGTTCGTTTTGACTTGGATAGGTTTACTCTGATAACATTCATATATTTCATGAGAAAAACATGAGTATGTTTGATCAAATAATGCATTTCAGGTTGCTTGAATGATCCACAAAACAGATGTGAAGGAATCCTGGATTTAGGAGGTGGATCGACTCAGATCACATTTCATTCAAGCACTGAGGTAACTGATGTATTGAATTGTTGCGATTCCTCACAAGGTAGTCTTGTGTCTTTCAAGTGTGGGAACTTTGCCTTTTCTTTGTTACCACTTTTTGTGCTTCTGGCTTGAAGTTAAATGTTAAACCTGCCAGTTTGAGTGTGGATACAGAACCAATGGTTGAGAAGAAAGTCAGTGATAGTGGTGGATGTCTGAAGAACATATACCCTACCTTTTCACCCTTGTGAGAGGTCAAGACAACTTGCATAACGAGATAAAACAGTGTAATAAACAATAGTTGACAAAAACACTATAATCCAAAATAAAAAGCAACCATAAAACAAGTCAAAAATTGTAATTAAAGTCAGGCAGAACAAAAGAAGTTTTGAAACTCGTATGGGAGGCCAGCAGTGAGAGGGGCAGTCCTAGGGTCCCGGGGGTGGGTGGGTTAATTCCATTGACCAGGTGCCACAACAGAAAAAGCCGCCTTCTGGGTTGCCATCAGTCAAACGTCGAAAGGTGACAGTACCCACAATAGGATTAGCTGAGATGACCTCATGGAAGAGGCAGGTTCATATGCGAAGAGATGGTCCTTCATAAACCATGGGTCCTAAGCCACTTAAGGCTGTAGAAGTAATCACTGGCCCTTTGAATTGCGCCTAGAAGTGTACAGACAGTTAATGTAAATGAGTTAAGAGTGACAACCTGACCCTAGCTCCAATAACGGTGCTAGTGGCTGCGTTCTGTACAAGCTGAAGTTGCTGGACAGTCTTCAAAGGCAGTCCTACATAGAGTGTTACAATAGGCCAATCTAGATGTACTGTTTCCAGGTCCATCGGATCCAGGAATGGGCGCAGTTGGTGAACCAGCCGAAGCTGGTTAAAGAAGCCTAACCACAGCTAGGCTGCACCTGAGGATCCAGGGTCAAGGCCACATCCAAGAGCACCCCCAGAACTGTGGACCTGCTCCTTCAGGGGGAGCACTACCCCTATCGGGAATGAGATTCCAGGTCACTGGTTTCCTCACCTAACAGTATCTCTATCCAGTTTTAATTTAAGATTGTTTGTCCTCCTCCAGTCCATTACTGACACCAGGTATTGGTTCAGCACCTCCATAGCCTCATTGGGTCAAGATTGAGCACAGGTCCCAAGGCATGGTCTGAGGGCACATCATTACAACAGGAGTTTAAACATAATACATAAATAAAACGGGGCTCATTCCCTCCTCCCCCCCACCGCACATTTGCAGGCCATTTCCCACAATCCCCCAAAAAAGTAATGTTTGCAGTGTGCTGCCCTTTATCCTGCATTATGCAGGGGAGATGTCTGTGAGCATGCAATAAAAAAGTGACATTCCAAAGATGCTTGTAAGCATCTTTATCTTTACGGACACATTAAACATTCCTGTAAACACATAATGTGGCCTGGTGGGTTGACCCATGCCACCCCATCCCCGCACATGTTGTTTAAGTGGGGGGAGGGAAGCTTCCATCGGCTTTCAGTTGAAGTGGTTTTTCTTCTTTAAAATAGCACACGGAGGCAAAGCCCCCCAACCCTCTTCCTGTTGCAGTTTTACTGTTTCTCAGAGCTCTGGGCTGCTGTTAAAAAAAACCCTGCACCATATTACATGTTTAAAGCCATGTCCCACACCACAGCTTACAAGTTATGATGACTGTATGTAACCTCCAGGTTTTAGAGGCAGCCTATCTCTGAATGCCAGATGCAAGGGAGTGGCATCAGGATACAGCTTTCTTGTTGTCTTGTGTGCTTCTGGAAGCACCTGGCCGGCCACTCTTCTTGTGTTCTTATCCAATTTGCATTCAGTCTTTAAAGGCTGTTCTGCTGGGACTTCTACCAGGAATGCTAGTTTCCTTTTTGCCAACTTTAAAGACTCTTGGAAGCAATTGAGAGACGTTGGGAGGGGGCACGGATTGTGGCATGGAAGTGCAACCCATACATTCATGAGCTGTGTTTGGCCTCAGTTCTCTGGTGCATGTTGCCTTTTGTTTGCAGATATGCGTTTTCCTTATGTGCATGCTGCAAGCACTACATTCATATGTATGATATACTATTTAGGGCGCAATCCGATCCTACTTATGCCACTGTTGTAACCAGCGGCACAGTGAAAACAGGAGGCCCCAGAACAGAAAGGGGATTCAAATCCCCTCCAAAAGAGGAATTCAAAGGGGATTTGAATCTCCTTTCCGTTCTGGGGCCTCCCGTTTTCGCTTTGTTGCTGGTTACAATGGTGGCGTAAGTAGGATCGGATTGCGCCCTCAGTCTTGCTAGAACAGCCCCGAGAAGTCAGCCGTGCCTTGTCTATCATGGTCAACTCTTGATTAACAGATATGCTTAGCGCATGCTAATGTGCCTTCCTGGATAGAGCTTTTTATTGAAAATAGCCGGTGACCTAGTCACTGTTTCACAACTGAGTAAACTTTCAGTTCTCAGATCCAGCTGCTAATTCTAGACTTAAATGAGGAAGCCTGACTTGTATGTTTAAAATGAAAGGACCATACAAATGGCATTTCGGAGTTCGGTGTGAGGACTGTGTGTAGTTTCTATTTAAACTGATGGGACGCTCTAAGTCTCGTTTCTGCTAACGTTTATGCTGTAGACAAGATGCATTTCAGCATGAAGATTAGTTTAAATAACTTCAGACAGA
This sequence comes from Plestiodon gilberti rubricaudatus, assembly GCA_026170595.1. Lineage (NCBI taxonomy): Eukaryota > Metazoa > Chordata > Lepidosauria > Squamata > Scincidae > Plestiodon > Plestiodon gilberti. The sequence goes on from JANXHW010000001.1 coordinate 14,418,975, forward strand.
GCACCGTGGTTCAGTGTTGGATTTTCTTTCTGCTTTTCCCGTGTGTTCCATGCAGTGCTGTTTTTCTTCCTCTTTACAGACAGATCTGCACAACTCATCTGCTGGTCACATCACTTCACTTCAGATGTTTAACACCACATACCGGCTGTATTCACACAGGTTAGTTGTGCCTAGGAAATTCTTACATGAAGGAAGAAATACATGTTTAAAGATGATGGTAAAGCCTGGTGTATTCTGCACCAATGTAATCTTAACAGTGTATTTGGAATTAAAGGTGCTTATTTTGTGTTGATGCACTTTGGATAGCCTGCTCTGTTGCACATAGGCTTTTTGTCAAAATACTTTAGCAGAGTTTGAGATACATAAAAAATAAGAGAAAAGGATCTGAAGTAAGAATCATTGCTAGGTGATCATTGTCTAGCATCTGTAAGAGAATAGAAGCTATATTGAGAGTAGACATCCCATGCTTTCCTAGCTTGAGAAGGAACTTCATGTGCAAACAGTTGTATGTGAATTTCTCTGGACTGAAAAGCCTTATCCAGCTGTTCAGGTGTGGAAGGAATATGGAGGCATAAATTGATCTCTCTGTTCCACTAAATAGATTATTTGCACTGTTGCCAACAGTCTGACTGGGACAGGACACCCCCATTCCTGGATCACCCTTTTGAAACTGTCTTCTGCAAGTCAGGAGGGCTCAAAACTTGGAGGCCAGGGTTCATTGTATGCATTTCTGGTCTCTCCTGCTCTAGTTTTTTTGTTCTGCTTTCAAGGGCATACTGTACTTTTGGTAACTATAAATAACCAAAGTACTTCAGAGCTGATGCAAAAGATTGGGCTGCCAAACGCTATAAAATATCTCTACAACTATTCCCTCTTCCAGGAACCAAGGCATCTTTAAATTTAGTAAACACTGGCAGTTTGCACTTACACTCAGTAAGTGGGCAGCTCAAGTATATTGAGCTCTTGATTGGCCCAGTGCCTTGAGCTAATTTTGTTTTGCTTGTATCTAGCAAACATGCAGCAAGAGAACCATTGTGTAGTGAGGGCCACTTCACAAAAGCCTGGATATGTTGATGCACCAATTCAACATTTGATGGCCCATCTTATTGCTAATACTTAAACAACATGAAAACAAACCAAGTATGTATAGACCTATTTCACAGACTGAATAAGGTCAAAAAATAACTAACATCTGTTCATTTTGTTTTAAGCATCAGGAATGCTGATTTAGTGCAATGAGTTGTGTTGCAAATTGTAGAGCTGGACTTCAGTGCACCTGCCACATACTCCAATGAATCTCCTTTTTTTATTTAATGAAAATATTCTAGGTCACAACAACTCCAAAATTCAGCTGCCAAATCCAATGGATTTTTGTACATATCTGTCTCGCGCCAACCCTTAGCAGATATTGCTAATGTAATAAAAATGAATTCAATATCAGTACCAGAATATTATTTTGATTTTGATTTTTCCTACCTCTCCAGTTACTTGGGACTTGGGTTAATGTCTGCAAGGCTGGCCATTTTAGGAGGAGTTCAGGGAGAAGCCTGTAAGTATTGCATACTACTTGAACACTGGAGATTTTGGATTAGTCTTGTATGTGTTAATTTCATTTTGTATCACTTGCTATCTCAAGGATTCAGCATAGGTGTTGTTGTTGTTGAGTCGTTAAGTCGTGTCCGACCCTTCGTGATCCCATGAACCATATCCCGCCAGGCCTTCCTGTCCTCCACTATCTTCCTGAGTTCGCTCATTTTCATGTTCGTTGCATCGGTGATGCTGTCTAACCATCTCATCCTTTGCCTTCCCCTTCTCCTTTTGCCTTCAATCTTTCCCAGCATCAGAGTCTTCTCCAGAGAGTCCTCTCTTCGCATTAGGTGGCCAAAATATTTGAGTTTCAGCCTCAGTACCTGTCCTTCCAGGGAACAGTCAGGGTTGATTTCATTTAGGATTGACTGATTTGATCTCCTAGCAGTCCAAGGGACTCTCAGGAGTCTTCTCCAGCACCACAGTTTGAAAGCATCTATTCTTCGGCACTCATCCTTCCTTATGGTCCAACTCTCGCAACCATACATTGCTACTGGGAACACCATCGCCCTGACTATGTGAACTTTTGTTGGCATGGTGATATCTCTGCTTTTTATTATGCTATCTAAATTTGCCATAGCTTTCCTTCCAAGGAGAAAGTGTCTTTTAATTTCATGGCTGCTGTCTCCATCTGCAGTGATCTTGGAGCCCAAAAAAGTAAAATCTGTTACTGCTTCCATTTCTGCCCCTTCTATTTGCCAGGAATTGATGGGACCCGATGCCATGATCTTAGTTTTATTAATGTTGAGTTTCAAGCCAACTTTTGCACTCTCCTCTTTCACCCTCATCAAGAGGCTCTTTAGTTCTTCTTCACTTTCTGCCATTAGGGTGGTATCGTCTGCATATCTGAGGTTGTTGATGTTTCTCCCGGCAATCTTGATTCCGGCTTGCGATTCATTCAGCCCTGCATTTCTCATAATGTACTCTGCATATAAGTTAAATAAGCAGGGTGACAATATACAGCCTTGCCGTACTCCCTTCCCAATTTTGAACCAATCGGTTGTTCCATGGCCGGTTCGAACTGTTGCTTCTTGATCCGCATACAGGTTTCTCAGGAGACAGGTAAGGTGGTCTGGTACCCCCATCTCTTTCAGAATTTGCCACAGTTTATTGTGATCCACACAGTCAAAGGCTTTTGCGTAGTCAATGAAGCAGAAGTAGGTGTTTTTTTTTGTTTTTTTTTGGAACTCTCGTGCTTTCTCCATGATCCAGCGCATGTTGGCAATTTGATCTCTAGTTCCTCTGCCTCTTTGAAACCCAGCTTGTACTTCCGGTAGTTCTCGGTCCACGTACTGCTGAAGCCTAGCTTGTAGGATTTTTAGCATAACCTTGCTAGCATGTGAAATGAGTGCAATTGTGCGGTAGTTTGAACACTCTTTGGCACTGCCCTTCTTTGGAATTGGAACGTAAACTGACCTTTTCCAATCCTTTGGCCACTGCTGAGTTTTCCAAATTTGTTGACATATTGAGTGCAGCACTTTCACAGCATCATCATTTAGGATTTTAAGTAGCTCAGCTGGGATATTATCATCTCCGCTAGCTTTGTTGTTAGTAATGCTACCTAAGGCCCACTTGACTTCACTCTCTAGGATGTCCGGCTCTGGGTCAGTGACCACACCAGCGTGGTCATCAGGAACATTCAGATCTTTCTTGTATAGTTCTTCTGTGTATTCTTGCCATCTCTTCTTAATCTCTTCTGCTTCTGTTAGGTCCCTGCCTTTTTTGTCCTTTATCATGCCCATCTTTGCACAAAACGTTCCCTTGATATCTCCAATTTTCTTGAAGAGATCTCTAGTCCTCCCCATTCTGTTGTTTTCCTCGATTTCTTTGCATTGTTCATGTAAGAAGGCCTTCTTATCTCTCCTTGCTATTCTCTGGAAATCTGCATTCAGTTGTTTATATCTTTCCCTTTCACCCTTGCTTTTCGCATTCCTTCTTTCCACAGCTGTTTGTAAAGCCTCATCTGACAGCCACTGTGCTTTCTTGCATTTCTTTTTCTTTGGGATGGTTTTAGTTGCTGCCTCCTGTACAATGTTACGAACCTCCGCCCATAGTTCTTCAGGCACTCTGTCTACCAGGTCTAATGCCCTAAATCTATTCTTCACCTCCACTGTATACTCATAAGGGATATGATTTAGGTCATATCTGAATGGTCTAGTGGTGTTCACTACATTCTTCAATTTAAGCCTGAATTTTGCAATAAGAAGCTCATGATCTGAGCCACAGTCAGCATAGGTACTGACATATTAAAATATAAGGCCAATACAAATTTAACGTGCTACTAGGGTACACCAGACCTGGGGCACAACTTGGTTCTGGACGTGCGCGTGCATGTGCCCTCCTGGCTTGTTTTTGGCAATGGCACTTCCACCACCATCCCTTCCCCAGTGGCCAACAGAGGTTGCTGCCAGGGACCCTGCATAGAGGACTCCTTGGAAAACGGTTGCCCTGTGACGGTAGTAGAGTTTGAAAATCTGGAGTTGCAATCTAGAAGTTGAGATTTTCAAACACAGTTGCTGTGAGTTGAATGGCACCTAATGATGGTGTGGGTAACCTGGGATCCATGGACCCTCAGCATGTGCCTGCATAGACCCACTCCTGGCACCACCTCTGCTTGATAACACATTGAAATATTCTAACATTTCCTTTTGTTTATGAACTCTATTGGTCATATTGCTTTAAGTACTTTGAAAGCAGAGAATATAAACCACTTCACGTAATTGTGAAGTAAACAGTCAAAACAGATCAGCAACTGTACTCAAAAGTCGCAAGATACAGATCTTAAACGAGTTTTCAGGACCGTGTTTAGGTAGCAGCATTAAATCACAAGATATCAAAACAAGCCTGAAATATCACCTTGCAAAATCAAATCTTCACTTGCAGCAAAAGACAGACCAAGAAACTGACAAACCAATCTGTCCTGAGAGGTACTCCAAAGCATGGGTGTTACTGCTGAGAAGTCCCTACCCCCGCATGCCCTAGAGATTGCATTTGAATCAACAGAGGAATGCAGAACAAGGCTGCCTCTGCTGAGCAAAGCTAGCAGGAGAAGTACAGACCTGAGGAGGAGTGACCAGCCTAGACCAGCTTAACACCAGGAATGAAAAATCAAGAGACCTCCTACAGGGCTGCAACAAAACATTCAGGCCTGGACTTTCCCAAATCTTTTGGGGAAAAGACTTTAACAGATGGTGGAAAGCTGCTAACAGTGTCTGTATACTGATGATGCTCGGACATGACTGGTGTACCCAAGAGATTATGAAAGTACAGTTTTACTTGATTGCTGCTATCTATTATTTACTTATTTAAATATATTTGTATACTACTTTTCTAAAAAAAAAACATTTCTACCCAAATACAATTAGGAATGAAAACAATATAAAATTGAAACATCACAAGTCAAGTCTTTATGTGACTGCTACTAAGATGCATCAAGCCAAGTCATTTGAAGGTCCACAGCAAGGGGTGGATTCCTTCACTAAGGAGACGACAAACAGCATTAGAGATCTTGATTCATATGTAGAGATCTACGCGCTCTTCAACCAAAAGGCCCCTTTGCTGATAGTTCTTGCCCACAGAAACAGTTCCACTCAGGCGTGCACGCAGAAGTGGTAAGGGGTGGGTGGGCATTTTTTCTCCCTTTTTGGTGCTTCTCCCCTTCATTTTCCCCTGATACAAAAGTGTGACTATTCTGTCCTTCATGGTAGACCAAATTTCTGGGCAGCTGGGAATAGAACCACTGTTGTGATTTATTCATCCAGTGTGAATTATGTGGCATTGAGGGGGGGGGGTCTAAATGAATCCAGCTCAAGAAACAATGCATCCTCATAAACCATAATAAATGTCCCAAATTAAGTGAAATCTTGTGCTATATAGAGTACTTGGCCAAATGGTAATCCATTTTTTGGATAGAGATAGGGATATCACTCACCGGCTTGTCTTTGTACCTGCTTGATGAATGGAAATTCAGTTATAAAATGGCAGAAATTTGGATCATTGTGTGCAAAAAGGAGAAAGGTCCTGCCAACCCACGAAGCATGAAGAATGTTCAGCTTATGGGGGTGGGGGGGGGAGAGGATGTAAGTTTGCTGGGACTTTGTGCTGCTGATTGAATTCAAGGGTGGGAAAATGCAGAGCCTGTTAGGAGTAGACAGTGGCAAGGGAAACAGGATCGTCATGTCATCCCTTTTATGTTGTCTCACTACTTTTTTTTCCTGTTACAGTAAAGGAAGGCGAAGAGCTCACAAGTCCCTGCTTACCACCTCATTGGCAGGGTAAATGGGAGCACAACAAGATAACATACAAAATTAAGGGGCAGAAGGCAGGTATAGTAACCTGTTCACTTGTTCATTTGGTACTATACATTTTCATCATGGAAACTGTGACACAAGTTCCCAAGTTCTCTTTCCTGCAGTCAAGGCTGTGCATGTCTGTGCGCAACATTACACGCAAGTACAGAATGTAGTATTGGATGTGTAATTCTGTTTCCTGAGAACCTCTGATTTCAGGCTTAAAAAAAAAGTTTCTATATGTACAGTGGACCCTTTCTATCTGCGGATTTGGGATCCACAGGTTTAATTTATTGCAGGTCCCAGACCCGCGGGATCCACCTTAAAAAACCTGAAAAAGCCCCCCAATCCCCATTTTTACCTTTTGCGCAGTGAAATTGAACTGTTCAAGCCTCCATGGGGCTTCAGCAAACTTAACGACCCACTTCCAGGTTGTTGAGCTTGATGAAGCCCTGCGGAGGCTTGAAAATGGCACAACTTCACCACACAAAGGTAAAAACGGGCATTGGGGGGGCTTTTTTTCTTCCTTTTTACAGGTTTTTAAGGTGAACCCCAGTATCCGCGGATCCTCGCTGTCTGCAGGGGGGGTCCAGATCGGATCCCCCGCAGGTAGCAAGGACCTACTGTAATGGGAGATGCTTAAAATACCTTAGTGAAAAATCTGAGAAGCTAGAGGGGCTACTGGGAATTATTTCCAGATGAGAAGTGGCTTAGGTAATTCCTTGCCTTTCTTCATAGTTAACAGAAATGCATTATGCAACGTAAAAAATTCAGCAAATGTGCATAATTTATGTAGATTGATGAATACATAGACCCCTGCTAGAAGCAAACTTCTAGCCGCAACCCGGAAAAACCGCCCGTGCCGCAACCCGGAAAAACTGTCCCCGGTAGCTCCTCCTACCTGTTCTCCTGGGTGCCGCCATCTTGGATCTCACGAAATCTCGCAAGATCCAAGATGGTGGCACCCAATTCTCAGGAGAATTAGGCACCGCTATCTTGGGTCACACGATTTTGTGAGATCCAAGATAGCAGCGTCCAGAAGAACAGGTAGGAGGAACTACCGAGGACATCTCGGGGGCATTTTTCTGAGTTGCAGCGCAAGTGGGCACCCGCCCACCCACGGCACAACCTGGACAAAAATCCCCTTTAGCAGCTGTCCCTTATCAGCTGCTGATCGCAGCAGCTAAGGGGCAGCATGTCACGTACCCCCGGCCTGCAGTCTGCATACCCAACCACAGGTTGGGAACGCCTGGACTACTAGACAGAGCATGCATGTGTGGGAAGGATATTGAGAGACATTTGGAAACTGTGTTTGGAGTGGTGGAGGGCAAATAGATGCTTGGCCAATAAGCCAAGAGGATATTTGCATTTATAACATTTTCTTTCTTTCTTTCTTTCCCCTTTGCCATTAGCACTTCCCCCCTGTGCCATTTTTGCATCAAAATGTTGTGTCCCCAACCCAAGGCAGTTGTTTGTAGCAAGCTCAACAGAGTAGAAGTTGGCATGATGAAAAAAAAAAACCAATATGTGGACTCCATCAGCTGTGGTGACCTCGTGATATGGCAGGGAACTGATTGGTTGGAGATTGGCATCAGATTGTCAAATGTGCTATTACAAAATTTGAATTTATTGAAGAGATATATCTAAACACAACCTCACTGCAGTGCTATGGAGTCATGCTCTTAGTCTTCCTCATACATCTTAGATGTATGAGGAAAAGTAATGCATGTCACTATTTTCCATGGTAAACTGCAATATCGGTGATAAGGTTAACACCTTTTTCTAACAGTTGATGTTTAAACATTGACTAGTAAGTACTGTCCAATGTTTTATCTTTACGGGTTCAATTGCCATGTAAAAAATTTTTCTTGAAGTCTTCAAATCACTTCAAACCGCTCCGTGGGTTTCCTAGTGTTAGGCAGTCACGGACGTTAGGTGTTAGGAAACCCACGGAGCGGTTTGAAGTGATTTGAAGACTTCAAGAAAAAATTTTTTACATGGCAATTGAACCCGTAAAGATAAAACATTGGACAGTAATTGCTGGCCATGAAAGCTTCCGACACAGATTGACTAGTAAGATTTAAATGACCTTTAAAAAAATTGCTGAGCTTCCAACACATTCCATTGCTTTTGACTGATATAAGAGTAGCTGATAGCACTTTATAACTTCACTGAGCAGTTTCCTAACCTAAATTACAAATAAATCGTTCATGCTTGCATTTAATCACCAATGTTGAGTTTTTATGGTGGGTATTATTTCTTTTAGAGAAAACTCTCTATGTGTCATGCTCTGATGAAGTAGCACAAGTGCTCAAGAAGATGGTTCGCAGGACAGATGAAGTAAAGAACTTCCATTTTTATGCGTTTTCATACTATTATGACTTGGCTGTGCAGGCTGGTTTGATAGGTAAATTTGCTTTTGATTTTCTCAGCACTATGATGTGCTTGATAGGAGGACTCTTATACCTTACAAAGTTGATTTCATTGCACAACTAGCATGAAGCTGCTAAATTGGAATTAATTTGCAGATTTGGCACTATCAGACGGGCTGAATTGAGACGTGGAATGATGATAGAGAGAGAGATTATAATTCTCAAAGACAAAACAACGGGATTAAAAACCATGACACAAAAAATCTAACATTAAAAACAGGATAAAAACTCCGTTTAAAAACGTTATAGATTAAAATGATTAAAAGATCTTAGATGGGCGACATTTTGATCATCTTTTGATTATCTTCTTCGGGCAAGTGCTTGTAGATTAAAACACCCGCAACAATCGGCGCTTGCTGAGCACTGTCTTGACACTAGTCACAAAGTTGATTTTAACAACACTAAAAGACTGGTCCATGAAACATCATATCGACAGAGGAATTACAGAGAAGCGATTGAGATATTTAAAAACCAGCATATTTTATTGAACGGAAAGAAGGAAACATCACTCATTAACAAGATCTGGACGCCAGCCTTGAAGAAAAAAGCTGAAAACTCCGTTCACTTCATTCCTTCTACTCATTCGAGGCTACATGAGGTTGTCGGCTGAATACACTCGGGCTGCTACTTCCCTAACCGGAACCGCCTACTTTCTCATTGACTATCTCCAGCTGGCCAGCGATCTTGCGTCTTTTAAACCTGAGATCAAAGATACAAACGTGGACCATTCTGCAGCTTGCTGTGCCTGTTCTTGCCCGAAGAAGATCCTCAAAAGATGATCGAAACGTCTCCCATCTAAGATCTTTTAATCATTTTAATCTATAAAGTTTTTAAATGGAGTTTTTATCCTGTTTTTTAACGTTAGATTTTTTGTGTCATGGCTTTTAATCCCGTTGTTTCGTCTTTGAGAATTACTGCTGACCTTGAAAACCTTAACTCATACTTAGAGATAATAATTGTCCTTTTGGTGTTTGTGTATATCTTGCTTTGCCAGTTCATTACCAGTTGGGAGTGGGTCACAACCACTCTGACAGGATTTCTTTCTCTTTTGAATGGATCTCTTTTGTCACTGTGCAGCACATATTGTTGTGCCGTACATGTCTTCTGCATTACGAGGCCCTTCTGGCCTCAATCTATAATATTGTGTCTCCATCTACCCATATCTACCAACTGAGAGAAACATTTCCATATGCTGAAAGTATATGGGAGGAAAGAAACTCAGTCCTACAAAGCTTATGCCACAATACATTTGTCAGTATTTAATGCACCACAGGATTGTTTGCTGCTTTTGCTGCCACAGACTAAGAGGACTGGAATTTGGTATGAATATATGGATAGGGATTACGTATCTTGCCTCAGGTGCCAGGGGTTGGACTCCAGATTCCCTTAGTTCCTACAAGCCAGCTTTCTAAACAGATTTCCTCTGCCCCATCAGAGCCATAAGAACATAAGAAGAGCCCTGATGGATCAGGCCAAGGGCCCATCTAGTCCAGCTTTCTATAGCTCACAGTGGCCCACCAGATGCCTCTGGGTGCACACAAGACAACAAGATAACCTGTGTCTTGTTGCCACTCCCTTGCATCTGGCATTCAGCAATAGGCTACCTCTAAAACCTGGAGTTTGCATATAGTCATCATGGCTTGTAACCTGTAAAGGACTTTTCCTTACCAGTACTGAGCTTCTTCAGTTCCCCTCTCATTTCCTACCAAGCAGCTGTTTCGTACTCTGCCTGGAAGTGTGTTGTTGGAGATTTAATAAGTCCAGCAAGACTTTCTTCTGTGCTTTTAATTTGGTCTCCTTACTGTTCCATCACATTTCAATGAAAGTGCATAATGGAATCCTGTAACCCAACTGGGGTGGCTCAAAGTGCAGGTTTTCCATTCCTAGTGCATTGTCAAACTAAGCATAACACTGTGCATGGTGTGTTTTTGTGACATTGCTGCCAAAGACATTGCTGCCAAGGCTTTATGCCTTGTCATTCTTAGGAGCATGAGCAGTGACACCCACATAACTCAAGCGCATGCACATTTGCCTTTTTTCGGGAGTTTTATTCCTAGTTGGTCACTATAGAATGTGAGCAGGAAATCTACCATCTAGGTGTGCCATTATTTTTTCAGCAATGCTATGCCATAGAAGAGGCTATTTTTGCAAGGAGTGTTTACAGAGAAACACCCAAGAGACCTAGAGGAAACTTTTGAATTCGTTTCATGGACGCAAGTATGGATAAATGCGTTCAAACTTACTGCCTGCTCCAATTTGTAAGACATAATTTAAATATGACTGCACAGAATGAAGCCAGGATTCTTGCCTATAATTGTTGTTGGAAAGGGTGCGGTTAATTAGCTTATATTATCATGAGTGGTGAAATTGCCCAGAGATACAAAACATCTGAGAAACGTGTAAAAAAAAGTGTGGTGAATTGCATAGTCAGAAAAGAGCCAAAATTATTATTGCTCTGAATAGTTGAAGATGATAATGTAATAGGTTTGTAATATGCAAATAGGGTTGAACCGCTGAACCTTAAGCTGTCGATCGAAAGGTCAGCAGTTCAATTCCTGCGACGGGGTGAGCTCTCGTTGCTTGGCCAGCTCCTGCCAACCTAGCAGTTCCAAAGCATGTCAATGCGAGTAGATAAATAGGTACCGCTTGCGGGAAGGTAAACAACGCTCCGTGTTCCAGCTGCATGCTACGCACTGCGGCAAGGAGAGTCATGCCGGCCACATGACCACGGAGGCGTCTTCGGACAACGCTGGCTCTTCGGCTTTGAAATGGGGATGAGCACCACACCCTAAAGTCGGACACGACTGGACCTAATTGTCAGGGGATACCTTTACCTTTTACTTAGGCAAAACACTACTACTCAACCCAGTCAAAATAGCCCTGGCAGCTAAGTGGAAACAAGCACTTGCTTGTAGCACTTACATAGCTACAATGGGGCAAAGGGGGGGGGGGAGGCAAACAGGCATTTCCATCCCCTTTGCCCCATTGTACAGTAGCTATGCAAGTGCCCACTTCGAACATTTGTAATGTGCTTGTGAAACTTGTACAGTTTTTCTGTCTTTTCATGTCATGACTGTTGTGGTATGTCAGTTCATTTAAGAATAAATCAGTTTTACTTTTGCACTATCCTTTTTGAATAACCCTGTATAGTTGCTGCCCTGATAATGGACTAGTTTTCTCAAAAGACATAAAACTTTTGTATAGGCATATATTTGTATAGGCACGATGTGGGGTCTGTATGATAAAATGTTTATCCATACCAAAAAAAAATCCCTCCATGCAGAACATTGAATATTAGGGGAGAAGCTTTCTAGCCTGGCTTTTCTCCCTGACGTGCTAGTTTTCTATATATAGAAACTTTTTTTATGGAGGAACTCATACCTACTGTCTGAAGTGGTACATTCCAGACACAAATTAACCGTATTGAGTGCTAAACCAAAGTTCTCTATTTGAAAATGCAAGACACTTACAATTTGAATCAACCATTTAGGATACTTGTATGCCAAGCCTTCTCTAGGTCCAAAGTATAAGAGCCCTTTTTTGTTCTAGAAAATGAAGGAGGAGGGACCGTATCAGTCAGCGAGTTTGAAAATACAGCAGAACATGGTAAGCAATTTCTTTCTTTTACAGTACTTGCTTATTTACGTTATCTCAAATACAAAAGTGTCATAAAGGGGTAACTATGTAGTCCTTTGGAATACCTCTTATGCTTGACAAAGAGCAAGGCAAGTATAGTTTTAACAATATTATATTTTTTCTTTATTCCTCCCAAAGTGTGTGAAGTCACTGAGACTGAACAAGCAACAAAGCATCCTTTCCTCTGCATGGATTTAATTTATGTCAGTTTGCTATTGCAAGAACTAGGTTTTCCAAAGAGCCACGTTCTTAAGGTAATCGCTCTTAATTGATGTATTTGGGGCTGAATGTAATGAGTGTGAAAAGCATCATCCTGGTGGTTCTGCACCAAGAATGTCCACAAATTCCACCCAAATTCTTCAGGTTTTAAAAGTGATTTAATAATTTGTAACTATTCTGATGTACCATATTTCCTCGATTCTAAGAAGCACTTTTTTCCTAATTAAGCATCTCTGAAAATGGGGTGCATCTTCGAATCAAGGGTGTCCCCCAAAAGCCATTTTCCTCCTTACCGGGGCTTTAGGGAGGCCTGCACGACCCTCTGCAGGCCTCCCCAATCTTCAGATCGCGTTTTTCAGCAATTTTCGGGCATTTCCGGTTTTCGTGAAGATCGGGGAGGCCGGCAGAGGGTCACGCAGGCCTCCCCAAAATTTATTCTGAACATTTGTAATTTATTCTGAACATTCTTTGACTCTTTTCGTTGTCAGTCTCTAATCAGGTGCTGGCCACACAACTCCCAATTTTGCAGTGTAGTCATAATGATGAGATTTCTCTCCCCCCTCCCCAATTATTAAAGGTGAGAATCTGGGGAATCCATATTTGCTCAGTGTAGCATAGTGAAATTATGGAAACTTGAAATCTCCAACTTGATTATATCTATTGCACAGAATGTGTGTAAACACCATCATTTGACCACCACATGAAGCAATGATGTGTGTGAATGGGTCATCTCCTATCTAACATCTGTGTCTATCTGTGTCACTGCAGACTGGCTGCTCTTGAATGGGGTCGGTTCAGGCCTGCAGTTGCCAGTCATAAAGTCATGAAACTGCTGCTCTTGAACGCCAGGTCAGTTAACAATAAAATCTGCCTAGTCCAGGATTTAATCCTGGATGAAGGTGCTGACCTGGTGTGTATTACGGAGACCTGGCTGGTTGAGTCGGGAGGGGTAAGTCTCTCCCAGATGTGCCCGCCGGGTTTCCGGGTATTGCAGCAGCCACGACTACAGGGGCGGGGAGGCGGAGTTGCGATAGTCTATTGTGATACCATCAGTCTCACTGGGTACCCTGTCCCACGGTCCACTGGGTTTGAGTGCCTCCATGTCGTGTTGGAAGGGCGAGACAGAATAGGGATTCTGTTGGTGTACCGCCCACCATGCTGCCCAACAGTCTCCCTGCCTGAGCTGACCAGGGTGATCTCGGCGGTGGCGTTGGAGTGCCCTCACCTATTGGTGTTGGGGGACTTTAATGTCCACGCTGAGGCCCCGAGGACAGCTGCAGCTCAGGACTTCATGGCCGCCATGGCAACCATGGGTCTCTCAGATAATATCTGCCCCGACGCACGATGCGGGACACACGCTGGACCTGGTGTTTACTGCTGGACAGGTGGATGGTGATCTGGATGTGGAGGAAATTAACATCACTCCTTTGTCATGGACAGATCACTTCCTGGTGGGATTTAGGCTTATCGCGGCTTGTCGCCTCCGCAGTGGTGGGGGACCTCACTCTATGGTCCGCCCCCGGAGGATGATGAATCCGGATGGATTCCTGAGGGCTCTGGGGGATTTTCCTGTTGCCAGAGTCGGCGACTCACCCAGCGCCCTGGTTGACCTCTGGAATGGGGAAATGACCAGGGCTCTGGATCTGATCGCTCCTGAGCGTCCTCGACCAAGCCGCAGAGTCAGAGCGGCCCCTTGGTTTACTGAGGAGCTGCGTACGATGAAGCGGCAGGGCAGAGGCCTAGAGCGACGGTGGCGGAAAACTTGTGCTGACTCCGACCGGGCACGGGCTAGAGCTCACTTCAGAGCCTACTCCGTGGCGGTGGCGGCAGCGAAGAGGGCTTTCTTTTCTGCCGGCATCGCGTCCGCGGAGAACCGTCCAGCTGAGCTTTTCCGTGTAGTCCGGGGCCTGCTCAATCTGGCCCCCCCAGTAGATGGGGCGGAACACACGGTGGCTCGCTGTGATGAGTTTGCTAAGCACTTCGTGGACAAAGTCGATCGGATTCGGCATGACTTGGACGCCGCATTAGCAGTATCTAATGATGTCCCTGAGGCACCTATCTGTTCTTCTTCCTGGGATTCTTTTCAGCTTATAGAATCTGAGGATGTGGACAGCGTGAGACCATCTGCTTGCCCGCTTGACCCTTGTCCGGCATAGCTGATTAGAGCTGCCCGGGCGGGGCTGGCTGAGTGGACAGGGAGGGTGGTAAATTCATCTCTGAGGGAGAGGGTGGTGCCGCTGTCTTTGAAGCAGGCGGTGGTGCGCCCCCTCCTGAAGAAACCCTCCTTGGATCCCACTATTTTGAACAACTTCTGGCCAGTCTCAAATATTCCGTTTCTGGGCAAGGTGATCGAGCGGGTAGTGGCGTCTCAGCTCCACAGGGTCTTGGAGGAAGCTGATTATCTGGATCCATTCCAGTCTGGCTTCAGGCCGGGGTTCAGGACAGAGACGGCCTTGGTGGATGACCTGCGCCGGGGACTGGACAGGGGGAGTGCGTCCCTGTTGGTCCTGCTGGACCTCTCGGTGGCTTTTGACACCATTGACCATGGTGTCCTTCTGGGTCGGTTGGCTGGGTTGGGGCTTGGAGGCACTGTTCTGCGGTGGTTCCGCTCCTTCCTGGCCGATAGATCCCAGAAGGTGGTGCTGGGGGATGCTTGTTCGGCACCCTTGCCCTTGAGGTGTGGGGTGCCACAAGGGTCAATTCTATCCCCCATGCTGTTTAATTAATATCTATATGAAGCCGCTGGGAGAGGTCATCCGGGGGTTTGGGGTAGGGAGTCATCAATATGCTGATGACACCCAGCTCTTTCTCTCCTTTCCACCTGACTCCAAGGGGGCGGTCGATGTCCTGAATCGTTGTCTGGAGGCAGTTGGGAGCTGGATGGGGGCAAACAAGCTGAAATTAAATCCTGATAAGACCAGAGGTTCTTCTGGTCCAGAAGTCTGCGACTCAGGTACTGGATCATCGTCCTGCTCTGAATGGGGTTGCACTCCCTCTGAAGGAGCAGGTCTGCAGCTTGGGGGTTCTCCTGGATGCGCAGCTGCTCCTGGATTCCCAGGTGGTGGCTGTGGCCAGGGGGGCTTTTGCCCAGCTTCGGCTGGTGCGCCAGCTGCAACCGTACTTGGATCGTGCAGACCTGGCCACAGTGACCCATGCCCTTGTGACATCTAGACTAGATTACTGCAAAGCGCTCTACGTGGGGCTGCCTTTGAAGACTGTTCGGAAACTGCAACTAGTGCAGAATGCGGCGGCCCGGGTGGTTGCTGGGGCCTGTCGGTTCGACTCAGTCGGACCGTTGCTTCAGTGGCTACACTGGCTGCCGGTTCGTTTCCGGGCACAATTCAAAGTGCTAGTTTTGACTTTTAAAGCCCTATACAGCTCGGGTCCAGGGTATTTGAGGGACCGCCTCCTTCCTTATAATCCGACCCGTACTCTGAGGTCATCAGGGGGGGCCCTGTTAACCGTGCCGCCACTGATGGAGGTGAGGGGGATGGCGGAGCGGAATAAGGCCTTTTCGGCAGTGGCGCCCCAATTGTGGAATTCCCTCCCCCTGGAATTGAGAACGGCTCCCTCCTTAGAGACCTTTCGGCAGGGCCTTAAGACATTTTTATTTAGATCAGCATTTGATGTCTGACATGGCGGGCTGGCTTTTTAACAAATCGCTTTTAACAAATGTAAATGTGGATGACCCACTGGGGCTGTTTGTTTTAATTGTTTTAATTTTTGATTTTAAATGTATACATGTATTTTAATGTTTTTATTGTAAGCCGCCTTGGTTGCCCTTGTGGGAGAAAGGCGGGGTAGAAATTCTATAAATAAAATAAAAATAAAATAAATAAAGTGCAGAGAAATCAAGCAGTTGTGTATAAGTGAAGCAGCCCAGTGAACTTTCTCTTCCCCTTATCCTTGTTCACTTTTCCTTCTAGCTTACCCAAAAAATCAACACCACTGAAGCTAGCTGGGCGTTGGGAGCTACCCTTCACTACATGGATTCAATTCATAAACTGCAGCATTGACTTGGATTGCCCTGGGACTGCCGTGAGTGGTCCAGGAGCATCTAATGCTGAAGCTAAGTAGGTGTGGACCTGGTCAGATGGGAATTATTGGGCATATCCCACATCAGAGCAGGATATATGTTTAATATCTTTTTAAAATAATATTTTGGGAGACTCTTCTTCTAGCAATCAACTCAGGTGCTTCAGTTTTGGTGATTTAATGTATTAATCTCCTCCTTGGAATCATCCATACTTTTTAAAGTCTCAAATCAGTGACTGCTGTTGTGGAAAAGGATATGCCATTGCAGCTAAAATCCGGGTCTTGAATAACATGTTTGAGTTTCCAGCAGGATGCATGCTCCTGTGATTCGCGATGGGAAATCATGCATGTTCTCTGATTTTTGTCCTACAGTCTCTGTGAGAAAAGCACAGCATCCTCAGGTGGGTCTTCTGCCCTAGCTGCTAGCATCAGACACTCTTCACTCCAGGCACAACTTTTTATATTGCATATATTTCATTGTTTGGGGACTGTTGGTTGATTTTTAAATGTGTGAAAAACTAATTCTGTTCGTTGTGTCCTATATGCTTGTGGTATTGGGTTGTTATGGAGATGGTGGTATAAAGGCCTATTTAACAAGCTGAAGTTCATTGGAGATTTTTCATTGAGTTTGGCTTTAACTTCACTAGTGATGGAATTTTAAGTGGCACCTGCTTAAAGGCATGGTAAGGTCACATGCTGCAAAGAAGTGGCTACGTCAACAATCTGAATATGTTAAGTCAGGAGCATTTTAATGTACAAATGACTTCCAACAGAAATGTCAGGCTAGGCTTAAAACTTCTGAAGTTTGTAAGGCCAGTTACATTAAAAACCATTTTTACCCAAGGGTGTATATACGCATCTGGAGTTAAATGCATACACCTGTAGGCTGGGAAGAAATGGGTTTTAATCAAAAATGTAACAGATTATGGGAAGTGTGAGTCCACTTACCAAGCAATCTGATGAATGTCCACTCAGAAGCAAGTCCCATTTATTTTAATGGAACTTATTCCCAGGTAAGTATGTATAGGATTGCAGCCCTAATGTACCCCTTGAATATCGGGTATAGAGCTTCATAATTTCTGTGGAAGATCCCAGGTTCCTACATCAGGAGTTCGTTTCAGATTCAGAATCACAAAGCATTGTGCCTTGTTATTCCCTAGTCTCAAGATTCACACATGAGCATTGGTTGTGAGACTCACCATAAGCAAAATAAGTTTGAGATTAATAATCTGACTAATAGTTTCTGGTCAATGCAATAAATTGGAAGTCCTCTTCTGATCCCATTCAAATTAGTAGTTCCTTCCATCTGTCAGAATCCTAATACCTATGCTTAATTTCCCAAATGTAAGTTGTTCATGTTGTCCTGTCTTCTGGCTGCCATTTTATTCTGAATGCAACATGAACTGTCCTCCTCTTGCTCAAGTTACTGTAGATAATCCTCCTAAATGGAATGTTAAATAACACGAGAGGTATTTTTCTGCAATGAAAAATCCAGAAGGAATCTGGGAAAGTACAATCTAATCGTGGCACATCAAAAACCAAAACTGGATATCAAAGTTGGCCCTGGATCCATGATGCACTGGGCTACAGTGAGTCTTTTTTTCATGGAACGTATTATCCAAACTGCAGGAAAATACTTGTGGAAATGGAAGTAAAATGGAATGATTTGCTGGTGCCTGTCTACTGCCTATGCCTTCATGTGTATTTGTAGCTTATTACGAATACACACTGCACAAAACTGGCTCAGTACTGGACTGATTGGCCAATTTTAGCTGTTCTATCCAAATACATAAGCAGTCATCTTGTTTAGTGTGTGCGTGCATCTCTCTCATGAAAGGTGCATTATAGTTTTCCTGGCTATTCAGAAGGCAACCTGAAGATGCAGTAGTTCTTGTGGGGGTTTTGTTCATGGTTTAGGTTAGTACAGTCAGAGGCGTAGCCAGGCGCCCCTGCTACTGGGGCGGAAAAGCCCGCCGCCCCATTATGCAAATTAAATAATTAATTTGCATAATGAGTTTTGGGGTTTTTTAAAGGTTTTTTTAAAGGTTTTTAACGCTAACGGGGCTTCTAAAAGGGTATGTGTGCTTTGCGCAAACTTATCTGTAGTTCTAGGACCCTCCAGCGACGATCAGGGGCGCAGATCGTCCCTCTGCAGCTCTACTCCCGGGCATGAACTCTGCAAAGCGCCCAGGAGCGCGCTGCGGAGTTAACGCATGCGCAGAGCGACGATTGGAAACATCGTCGCTCTGCGCATGCGTTAACTCTGCAGCGCGCTCCTGGACGCTTTGCAGAGTTCGCGTCCAGGAGCAGAGGGACGATCTGCGCCCCTGATCGTCGCTGGAGAGTCCTAGAACTACAGATAAGTTTGCGCAAAGCACACATACCCTTTTAGAAGCCCCGTTAGCGTTAAAAACCTTTAAAAAAACCTTTTAAAAAACCCGAAAAAGGGGAAAAAAACAAAAGTTAAGGAGGCTCCCGCCCCCCACGAAGCCTTTCCGCCCCAACGCCCTGGGGCCCACCGCCCCATATCAGACAACGCCCCTGAGTACAGTACAAATCCTCAGCATTATGCATATGTTAATTTTATAGGAGTTTGTGTATTTACAAGGTTTCTTGGACTAAGAAGAACATTTTAAACTATGTGCTTGGAGTGCCATATTGTACGAGCATCCTTTTTAATGAATGTATCATTGTTGCTCTGAGCAAGGGTTATAGAAAACTCTATAAAAAACTCTTAACGTGGCAAGCAGAGCAGATGTGGTAAACCATTGGTAGCACCATTGTTCTATCACTTTACTGCAAAGGGCATGAAGATGCCGTTTGGAACAGGAGAAGAGCTGTTGGACAATTTACAGTCTAAGATGTATCTGATCTCGTGTTTGTGTCCAATGGAGGCACTTCATCTTATGGCTTTGAAGAAACCGGTCTACAAGGCACTGAAGCTAACGGAAAATCTTCTTGGTATATGGTACATCTGGTTTCTAAGCACAGGGGAAATGAATAAATAGCAATGCTCTTCTAGTATTTGATTGTCACTGGCTTGTCCATTGAAACAGCATGTGTTACAGCTGTTAAACACTAATTTTGTCAATAAAATTTTTAATTACAAATAAACATACTTGCTGTTTGAATTGATGTAAGGAGATTAATTGAGAGTTATACAGCATGTTACAGGGGCATCATTTTGGTTTATTTTTCACCTGACTGTATCTGAGACAGGAGCCTCTTCTGCTGATATTGACTAATGGTTGTGGAGCCTGAATTTTCTTCTTTCCTCCCTTTTTTTGTATGATCACATTGTAAGCTGCTATTTTCAATTGCGGATTGGCAGATATTATATAAATAGAAAGTAAATAAAATAGTATGTTTACCTTCCACAGTAGAGCATACATACCATTATCTTTATTCTGGTCTTGTGAGGTAGGTTAGGCGGGGGGGGGGGGAGTGAGAGGAGATTTGTCCAAGGCCACTCCAGTGAGCTTCATGGCTGTGTGGGGATTCAAAACCAGGTTCTCCCTATTCAACAGTCCAACACAAATATGGGTCTACTGCAGGGGCTTTCTGGTTTGCCTTAGAATAGAATTTCATTCACAGGATCTCTCAGGCCTTGAGCACCAGCACAACACACACAAAAGCACTTCAGCAGCCATACTCACCTGGTCAGGGGAATTGCACTACCTCAGCTACTTGCAGTGTCCTCTCCCCTTGCAACTTCTACTTGCAGTGTCCTCTCCCAACAAGGACAACAGAAAGCCACAGTAGAACTTGTCTTTGGTTCTTTTTCAGAAGCTGCAGCAGCAGTCCCAAGCCTCACACACTTGAGCACTTGTCTCCACATCAACATAGTTGAGATTCTACCATGCTGCCCGCGCAGCTTCCAGCCTTGACCATGCTTTCCAGAAAGTCAGTCCTATTGAGCTCGGTGGGGACATTTCAAGTAAACACATTATCAGTTTGCAATGTACTGCTAGAGAAACTAGCTACAAAACTGTGTTTTGATTTTTAACAAGTCTATAGAGTCCTGGGGGATTTCCCCAGGGCCGCAGAGTGACCAATGTTCTGCTAATTATCTAAAAACGGGAAATGGAATTGTGCAATTGGCTGCAGGCAGCCTGGAAGAAAAGACAAAGGTTAAAAATAATCAAACAGCAGAAAATAGGGAAAGATGGAAATTGTCGTGAAAAATGGTGTACCAAAAAGAGCTTTGGGCATCTCCAGGGTGTCAGATAGTTTCAGGTTTTTTTTTGGAAACAACAATATTGACACTGAACATTCTAGGCAAGACAGTGAAATCAAGCACAAATAGGGCTTCAGCATAAGAAAAGACTCCTACAGTACTTGCTTACATTAGTGAATAACTAACATTCAAATACCAGCAGTATCATACAGGAAAGAAGACATCTGCTGCACTCCAGCAATGTAGCTCTGCATAATTCTTGCAGATGTACATCATGATACTCATCCCACTTAAAAGGATATGAATTGTGTATCTGTATCCTTTAGGAGCACTATTGTATGAAAGTATGCCTAGAGATGGGGGGGGGGCAGATTCTGTCCTGTAGGACATGCAGTATAATCCAGAAACATATGCATGAGATTTTTTGTGCTAGCATTTAAGTAGAAGCATGGAACAGCTGATGAAAAAAGGAAAAACATGTCTTATGGAAATATTTAAAGCAGAGACTGGAGCAGGATGTGAACTGTAGATGGGTATCCCAGCTCAAAGGCCTTATCCAGTTGAACCAACCAGGTTCCCTTACTCAGAGATGCCTGGTTAATCCAAATTAGGAGTACCTCACACTTGTACACACCATGTGAGTCTTTTATTGAATGGCTTTCCGATTTCACAATTTTCCTCTCAAGAGTAATAGATCCAAGTGTGTGACACCAGAGCTTTTTGAATACCTGTTTTACGTAGGGTTAATCTTAAACAGTTTCTTCAGGGACTCTAGAGAACAGAACTTAAAATCAGAAGGTAAGGAACGCTACAGGGGAAGGGGTAGACTAGACTGAGAGGGGGAGATGGTGCCGAGGTGCTGGGAGACCCCAATTATTGTACGAGCCACCCTTTTAGCAGCAGCGCTTCTGCTGAGGTATCACTTTGCAAAGCATTTATCAGATGAATTCAGATAAATAAAATAGAAATTTGATAATTGGGCTCTCCCATATCTTGAAAATATGATCAAGATTTGAATATTTTTCTCTTCTGTCATTTGCAAATGCGTTCCTATGTGAGACCAAAGTGCTTATTTCTGACCATCCTCTGCTTAATTATATCTCTTCCGGCCCTCATCAGGCACCATGAAACTATTTGGCCTGTTGTATGAGTTTGACACCCCTGTACTAGAGGGTATGGAGATGCTATTGTCATTGGTCCTGCAAGATCCTTACAAGGCTACAGTGGCCTGTTCTGTTGTTTGTAGAAAGCTGAAAAACAACTAAGATGTGAGGGAAGACAAATTATAATTAATCACAACTGGTGATTATTATGAAAGCCTTTTCTCTATTTTAATCAACAAGCGAGTGGAAATTACTTGTTAAATGTGCCTGAGAGGAACTTCTGGCAGCGTAGAACACTTAATTTATTTGTCAAACACATGGAAACAGCAAGTAAAACAGAAGTACCCAAACCCCAATGTTAGTGCATTTGATGGTCTTGTGCAGGGCAATCCAAAGCAAGTTTACTCGGAAGTCAGTCCCATTAGGCTCAATGGGACTTACTCCCAGATACAGAATTGCGGCCTTCATCTTTTATCTCACCTTGCAAACCAATCTCCCCACCACACCCACATCGCTCTTGCATCCAACTTATGTCCTAGTTCTGTTCTGGATGTTTGTCCAGAAGTTGGAATGGATTTAAGTTGGTACAGTTGGCCCTTGCTAGCTCAGCGCTATCATGCCTGCCTACACAAAAGCACCATAACAGAAGGACTGAATTTGTGCAAAAGCTCCGACAGCCATCTGTAACTTGTGATGACTGTAAGTATATTTCTTAATGTTGATTTCACGCATCTGCCAAAGGGGGCCCTAGTCCATGAAAGCTTGTACAGGTTGAGTATCCTTTATCCGGACTGCTTGGGACGGGAAGTTGTCTGGATTTCAGATTGTTTGGATTTTGGAATATTTGCATAAATATTTTGAAATATCTTGGGGGATAGGACCCAAGTCTAAACACGAAATTCATTTGTCTCTTATGCACATAGCCTGAAGATAATTTTATACAATATTTTAAATAATTTTGTGCCCTAGCATGTCTTGCACTATGCCAGCCAGGTGCTGGGAATTTTTTTTTTAAGTCATAGCCCCCAAAGTGTCTGGATTTCGGAATAGTCTGGATTTCGGATGCCTGAATAAGGGATAACCAACCTGTACTTCAATAGCTGTTTAGACTTTCAGGTGCCACAAAACATTTTGCTTTTCTTTTAATCCATAAGAATATAAAGAGAACTCTGCTGGGTCAGATCAATGATGGTCTATCTCTGTGTTGTCTTGATTCAGACAACAGCCTCTAATGGATATCACAGGAAAAGCAAGTCATTATGGGGGAATTTTCTATTCCTTGCCACCCACTCCCAGCTTCTGGCTGTCTCAAAGGAATATTTGATGACTGCCTGTCTCTATTTGCACTAGTGGAGATTGCTCTCTTGGCACTTTGCCTTTTTGGGTCATTCAAGACACTCAGGAAAAGAGCCAGAGGCTCAGCACCATGCATGCAGCTGGGATGTCCTTCACCTAAAGGGGCAACAATATAGCTAGTTGGAGAGACTGTGAGGGGTTTCCTATCTTGGTTCTCCCCCCCCCCCCAGTCTCTTTTAGTGTGCCATTGTCATTGTCAGGATGACTTCCTCCCCTTCCCCCCTGTCTCCCCGTGAAGATGCCATGCAAGACAGACAGACTCTCAGTCCCTCTCACCCTTCTCTCCAATTATGTAGTTCCTTCAATAAAGTTTTTCCTTTCTTTATAACCACCAGCCTGACAGTGATCTTCCTAACAGAGGTCTCCCAAAACACACTATGTAAACCAGCTGTGCCAACATTTCTCACAGCCGTGAAACAGTTTGCACTTGGGCTATTTGCCTTTCATAACTGGCTGTGATGTGGAGACCTCCTTTTTGGCAGCTTGCTTCATTCCAGTGTAAAACATACATGCTTGTGTCAGAGGTGAAATCAGGATGCTTGTGTGTCTGTGAGGGTTGTTCTTCGGGGGCCTATAAAGAGGCAGGAGGGCCTAGATTCAGAAAATCTGATTCCAGTCTGGCACGCAGACTCACCAGTAAAACCTTACGTCCAAGTCTCCATGCATATACACCAGGCCTTGGTATAAATGTGATACAAAAAACAAGATCTGCTAAATCTACAGTGAGGGCACATCTTGTAGGCTCAAAAGCAACTAAATATCCATGGGAAACAGCAGCTACAGATTGGAAGATTAGAAAGATATGTGTTTACACTGATACTATTAGCTTATGAATCACCTGTCTTCTGAATCCTACAGTACAATCCTATGCATATCTACTCAGAAGTAAGTCCTACTGAATTCAATAGGGCTTTCTCCCAGGTATGTGGGTATAGGATTGTAGCTTTGGATAGGTCAACAAGCTTAGTGAACCCTGGATATTTTTACAGTTAACAGAAGTCAATGTAATAGCTTCAGCCTTTAACATTTGCCTCTGTTAGACTTGTACAAAACATAATGATTGTATGTTATAATTATTGATTTCTAGCCCTTTTATCCTGCTTTTGTATTTAAAAAAATTTTTCAAGGTAACAAATATAATCAAAACAATATATCAAAATGATCAATTAATCATGCAATCTTATGCCGAAGTTGCCCCAACATTGCTATGTCAGCACAACATAACATTGTATCCTAAGCCCATCCACCACAAAAGGGGCGGGGGGGGGAGAGAAGGAGCCTAGGCAGCTCTATGCTGGCACAGCTCTCCCAGTAAGCTCTCCCAGTAAGCATCCATGGAAACCCCCAAACAGCCCAGTAGTCATGGGGTGGTGGCCTGAATTATGTCGATCTGACGTTGGCCCAATGTTGACCAGATGTCAGTCCAACATTGGCCTGATGTCAGCCTGATGTGGAAGGAGCCTAACCCCAAGCACTGCCCGAGTGAACCAAGCGGGGGGTGGGGGCAAGTGCAGGTCTAATGAGCAGCCAACTCTGGGATGACACCTCCTTGGTTGAGTTACACAGCAACAGCCACATTCTCCCAACCATGGGAGAATGTCCCCATGAGCACACACATGTGCGTGCACATGTGACACAAGTAGGTGACATGCACACCCCCAAAAGGCTACTGTGCACAGATAGCAAGGAACTACCAGGAGTCCTGCCGAGACTTCAAGTCTTATGCCACTCGCTTGCATACACACACTTCCAAGGAATATCTTTTTGACTATAGCAGAGCAAGGGAAGATAGATCCCTTGGGAAGAAGTCATGTGACAAACACAAAAGTTTCTTTATGGCAAGAGTTCAAGTCCTGGGGAAAGTTCATCAGCTGGAAGGAACCCTTTCACCAGGTGAGGGACTAGGATGAGTCACAAGGAGAGCCTCAACAATCCTCATGCAAGCATTTCTCCTTGCACAGGGATGAAGGCTGGGGTCAGGCAAGACAGGTTTGAGCCAGCCAAGGGGCTTGCCAAAGCCCAAAGCATGCTGCTCATGTTTTGCATGACTAGTGGCCAGAAACATTCCTGGCAGGGACAAAAGAAGAGGTGGAGGCAGATCTTGAACTCACACTGGCCAGTCCACAAAGCTGCTCTCTAATCACTCAGCACAACAGGAGACATACAAAAAGTATCTCATCATGGAGCATTTAGTATCCTGCAGCATCACAAACAAGCACACCTGGCTGGGAAGCTGTTGCACATGGGCCAATCAGAGGAAGAACTGAATGGGCCAGTCATTGTGCTTGCACATGACACAAGGTTCTTATTGCAGCAGCCCGCCCATTTAGCCACGTACCCACGTCTTGTCGTCCCCCCCTTGCATCACCGCTGGCACTCCTGCACAACAGCCTTGGTGTAGCTGTCATTATGCTGCCCTCCCTCTTCCCCTGCAACTGTCTGCCTTATCCAGGAAGCTGGCACAGAACTGATGGCTTGTGACCAACAAGGGGCTTCCCCCTGCCACTGGAGCCCAACCATGAGAGTGAGGATGCTGCAGACTCTGAGCCCTGATAGCGGAGAGGCCCCTCCTCCCTCCCATGCAGAGTCCCACCCTGAGGCCAGCTAAGAAAGAACTACAGTGGAGAGAAGAGATTCCTAGCTGCTAACAAAGCAACAAGAAGTGTGATCAGGTCAACGTTTTTATTGCACAGCCTCAAAGATTGCGCAGCATCTGAAAGAGAACTACACAAATGGGGTTGCAGATCTTGTCCCAAATCTTGTCCCAGCAGAGCTCTTTTCTCTTTGCAAGTTATCCAACAGACAGCCAAGTAGGAGGTGTCAGTGAAGTCTGGCTGCACCAGTGGTATTGTCTATCATGGAGTTCGCAAAGCAAGAGGAACAAGTAGGTCAGCAATCCATAGAGGAACAGCTGCGATCACACTGGTCATCACCACTGCCAGACATGCTGTGGGATTCCACAGTGGTGTGCATGTGGGGGGTTCAACCTTCTCTTCCCCGTTTGGATAAACATTTGCTTCCGCAATGTGTGGAAAGCAAAGAGAAACACAGAGCATAGACTTAGACAGCAGTATCAGCAACACGTGATCTCTGCATTTGTGAGGCAGAGTAGTGCTACCTGGATGCACATGCAGCAGTGCTCTGTTGGGGCTGGGAGCATGGTGTGGCTCAGACCATTACCCATGCCCTCCCCTGGGGGGAAGGTGCAGTGAGTGGAACCCTGTGAGATATGGCTGTTCTGCCCCATGTGGCATTGCTGCAGTCCTGAAAATCAAAAGGGCTCCAGATGAGTGTTTGGCCAGCAGTAGCAATGATTGGAGTACCTGGCATTTGCAAAGAGAGAGCAGACATTAGCTTCTATTAGTTGTCACAAATAAAAGGGATAGTTGGACAAGTCATCCTAGCATAATGTCATTTCCAGTGGCTGTTTGTTGGGGCTTATGTCTCTTTTTCAGACTGTGAGCGTATCTGGGACAGGGAACCAGCTGTTCCTTTCTTTTGCTGTGGAAACTGTTTTGTGAACATTTGGATTGAAAAGTGGTAGATAAATCATCATTGTCATGATGCTCAGGAACAGCAGATAAAGACAGGCTGTCTCAAATGCCTCACTTGTTTTACTTGTTATTTATTTATTTATTTATTTACAATATTTATATCCCGCCTTTCTCCCCGAAGGGACCCAAGGCGGCTCACAACAGAAATACAAAAAATACCATATAAAAACATCACCTTTAAAACAGTAAAAACAATTAATAACAATTGATAAAAACAATAAGTAAAGAGGCATACAATTGTCACTACCTGCTACCACTGAGAAATGTATTCAGACCATCAGTGATGTGCTAAGGGTAGGTGGGGAAAAAAGTAGCCACTTTCACATGTATGCTCAACAGAAGCCATGTTCTCATCATGCATACAGATTGCTGGTATGTACTGATTTTTTTAAAAAATCCTCCAGCTGTACCTATTTTGTTTGGCACAAAACTCAAGTTTACCTGGGAACTGGAATTCCTGGTTCTGTATATGTCTGCGGAAGCAAATGTTTGTTAGATGTGGAGGGGGGGGGAGATGCATTCCAAGTTAGGAGGAAATATATATTTTGAACTGAAACCATATATGCTCCACTTGTTGTCCCTGTTTACTGTGACATGCTCCAGGTGCACCACTGGCCCTCTTTTGCTTTTGAGGAAGATTTGTATGGGGTAGCTTAAAAAAATTACTAGTGTGCAATGCTGCACATATATGGATCTGGATTGCCATTCTTGGGTTTCAGCTCCCTCCCGTAAATCTTTACAGGTTATGGTAATTCCCTGTGTAGGGGAAGAAAAGTCAACTGGCACTCTCCCCCCTCCATTTGTCCAACTTTTCAATTATTTGCTTTTTTAATTGTATGTGTGTAGCCTCTGTCACAACATACAATCGGCATGCATGCTTTATTCCTCTGTCATCTTAGAAGATACACATTCAACATGGATGTATTTTTTAAGAAACGGTGTGGTATAATGGTTAGAGCATTAGGCTACGAGCCATAAGAACATAAGAAGAGCCTTGCTGTGATCAGGCCAAAGGGCCATCTAGTCCAGCTTCCTGTATCACTCAGCGGCCCCACCAGATGCCTCAAGGGAGCACACAGCCAACAAGACAACCTGCCTCCTGCTGCCACTCCCCCACACCTGGCACAGACATTACTTTTATCCAGAGGCGTCACTACCCCCGTTGGCGCCCGGAGCAACGGAGGTAGTGATGCCCCTATACTTAATATCGCCACGGCCTTTGGCTGCGGCACGATCCGGAGGGGGGGCGTGATCCAGAGGGGGGGCGCGCTCCGGGAGGAGGCGGCTGGCGTGCTCCGGGAGGTGGCGGCTGGCGCGCTCCAGGAGGCGGCGACCCCCCCCCCTCAACCGGGAGAGCCGACTCGGGCACGTCTTTCCCGGCCGGCTGCCCGGGGCCTTCTAAGGAAGGCGCGCGAGAACGGTATTTATACCATTCTTTTTGCGCATGCTCAGACTTACTGAGGGAAAAAGGGCAGCCTTTTTCCCTCATTAACAGTCTGAGCATGCGCAAAAAGAACGGTATAAATACCGTTCTCGCGTGCCTTCCTTAGAAGGCCCCGGGCAGCCGGCCGGGAAAGACGTCCCCGAGCCGGCTCCCGATTGAGGGGGCGGTGGGACTCGCGTCGCCGAGTCCGACTTGGACTTGCGGGCGGGGCGCCGGGCGGGGCGCCCTTCGGGCGATGGCGCCCGGAGGAGGGGGTGTTCCGCCCACTCCGCCCTAGTTTCACCTCTGCTTTTATCACATGATTTTGCAATTCCATGTGGCTATTTTCAACTGTGCTTTGTTTTTCCAAGCAATTCACAAGAGTTCCTCCCCATTCCATGATTTCAGTCTTAATTGTTTGATGGGGATTCATTGGGGAATTCACCTAGTAATGAGTTCAGAAGTAGCCCGGAATACTTCCACAGATGACTGTGAGCCCAATCCTATGCATGTCTACTCAGAAGTACGTTCCATTATAGTCAATGAGGCTTGCACCCGGGTAAGATTGGATAGGATTGCAGCTTGATGCAAAGAGAGGTTGGATCTGAGATTTCTCACAGATGAATAACTCCATGTGCTGATTGTATTTTCATGTGGAAAATAGCCCACAAAATAACTGAGAACTTGTTCTGGCTCTAGGGCTGGAGAGACCCACGTTCAAATCTCAACACAGTCATGAAGCTGACAGCCTCACACACTGGGTGATCCTGGGCCTGACGCGCACACTCAGCCTCACCTGGCCTGCAGGGTTGTTGTTGTAGGGATGTAAACAGGAAGGGGGAGGGAGCACCCTCCAACCCGCCCTGAGCTCCTTGTACTAATTTAAATACAGTACAAAAAACCAGCTGAAATGCCCGATGCTCAGCCCAGGCAGTCGCTTGACTCTCGATCCACCTCTGATCCTATTTCAATGATCCTAAGCGATGGCAATGGCATTGATTTACCTATGGCAAATGGCTAAGCCTTCCGCGGCCTTGCTTTCTCCCCACTGTTTCCGGGCTGATGGTGGGGCTGTTTTTGTGTTTGCGAACGATCGATGCACTGCAGAGCACCCACCACGCGGGAGACCGCAGGCAGCTTCTTCCCCGTCCCCTCGGTAGCGAGACGCCGCGGGGTCCGGCGGCGGTGGCGGCGCAGCAGCAGGCTGGGCTTGCCTTGTTTTGCACGCTCCCTAGGGCGCAGGCGCTGCCGCAGCGAGGCCGGGACCAGCCTTGCCAGTGGGAGGAGGATCAGAGAGCTGCTTCTCTCGCATCCCACCCACTGAGCCCCGCATCCTCCCAGAGCCCCGAGGAGCGGCAGCTACTGCAGGAGGGGAGAAAAGAGCTGCCCGCCTGTCCCCAGGAAGCTGAGGCAGCAAAGCCGAGCGAGCCTCCTCCGCCAGGGCCCCGCCAGCCAGGGCCATTCGCCGGCGCCTTTTGCAACAGCCGCTCCGCCCGCCAGGATGGCTGTTCCCTTGACCGATAGCGAGAAAAGGAAGCAGATCAGCGTGCGGGGCATCGCCGGGCTGGGCGATGTGGCCGAGATTCGGAAGAGCTTCAACCGGCACCTCCATTTCACCCTGGTGAAGGACAGGAACGTGTCCACCCCGCGGGACTATTATTTCGCCCTAGCGCACACCGTCCGCGATCACTTGGTGGGGCGCTGGATCCGGACCCAGCAGTATTATTACGAGAAGGACCCCAAGGTAAACCGAGGCCCCGAGGCGGGCGGGCTTGTACCTTGACCCCCCCCCCCGCCAAGCAGCCACTGCCAAAGCAGCACTCCCTCCCTCCTCACGTATGCATCGCAAAAAAGGCACCCAAGGCGGCCTTGCCGACTGGAAATTCCCTCTGCTGGCGTGTTAGTGTGTGTGTGTGTGTGTGTGTGTGTGTGTGTTTTTCCACGCTGCGGTTTCCTTGCAAAGAAATTGTGCGCCAAAAAGCTGCCGGACCGTGGCGAGCCGGAGTTCCCTTCCCGAAGCTGCGGAGAGGAATCTGGCAAATCCAGACGGATCCAGGCAAGGCGCACGAAGCCCACGTTGAAGCCAATGGCAAACCTCGTCCCCTTTGCTTGCTCGTGTGGCAGTGGATGATTTGCGACTACAGCGAGCATGACTGAGGATGAATGAATGATTTGAACGGCTGAATACGACTGGCATAGCTGAAGTTTGGAAGAAGGGACCGCAGAGTTCTGAGCGCGGCACAGTCAGTCTGGGCAAGCGCGCACACATTGCACTTCGGAGCACAATGAGCGCGAAGCTGCTATGCTTTAAAAAAGGAAGAGCCCCAGCAGGGTTTGGGTTTTTTTTTTTGCGGGCCCCTAGGCGAATTAAACATTTGCTGCCTCTTCCTGCCGGAACGCATGAGGACAGCACAGGAAGCCCCAATGCTAAGAAGGCAAGCCTGGTTTTGGACTGTACCACTCAGACCGCCAGTAAGGGGCTCTGGGGCCGCATACTTAAATCCTCTCTCGCAGAACGAGGCACAGCACTCCCCGACGTATAGATAGGTAGCGTGTCAGGGAGAAGGCTACGTTCGGAACTTTTCCTGACGTCTAGTTTTCTGGATGGAGGAAACATTGTGAAGAAGCATTCCATCAGGAGGGCCCACACCTGCAGTCTGAAGCAGTATAGCCCAGACACAGGTTGACCACCTCGGTGAGAAGCAGCAGGCCTAAAAGATTTGACCCTCCCACTGTTGTGTTAATGTTTTTAGTATCTGACACCTCATTACTTTCTTCCCTTTACACCTGTGGACTGGTTGA
Source organism: Plestiodon gilberti rubricaudatus (assembly GCA_026170595.1). NCBI lineage: Eukaryota > Metazoa > Chordata > Lepidosauria > Squamata > Scincidae > Plestiodon > Plestiodon gilberti. The sequence goes on from JANXHW010000001.1 coordinate 14,449,588, forward strand.
GAACATACTTTTGCTGCTGGACTAGCCCCACACATTTAATGATGTGCACAGTCATGGCATGTACACATCCTGACCCCTCCCCTCATTTCCATGGGAGTTTGCCTAATCACACAGGGAGGGAGGTTCAGTTTAAGAGTAGTACTTGCTGCATGTGCAGAGGCCGTTCAGATGATGCCAATTGAGAAAACATCCCTGAAAAAAGAGGAAAGGCCATGACTGGGCATACCTTCAAGTGTGTGAGGCCAGTTTTTGGCAGAGAAAGCATGCTTCAAACTGGCCCTGGTCAACCAGTAGTGATCAGAAAAGGCTCTGGGTTGCATTCTGTAGAGTGCAGGCAATATTGTCCAGCCCATGAATGGCTAAGCGATCTCTGCTCCCTTATACTGTACAGGCCACGGTTGTCTCTCCAAGACATTAGCGAAGCTGGAGCAGCTGCCCCTGGAATTTTGGCATCCCAGGCCAAGCACGCCTCTGTGGTTGGCCATCCCTGGGAGAGGGGAAGAAAAGAGAGATACTTTTTAACCTGTGGCACTTGGAGGACATGTGAATTCGATAGCTTGTTCCATACAGGTTTAGTCGAGCTAGAGATATTTATTTTGTAGATCAGAGATGTTCTGAAATAAGGTGCGTTTTGTAGCAATGAAGCACTTGCTAGGAAGGACAGAGTCACTTGAAGTCTGCGAAAGCGTTTCATAAAAACAAAGAATTACCTTCCTGGATCAGACCTATGCCAGATATCTCTTGGGAAACTCTCAAGGAAGGCAGGACGGAGATAACTAGCTTCCTTGTTGTTGGTCATGAGCATCTGATAATCAAAGGTAGACAGCCTCTAAACATGGAGGTTCCATTCTCAGCTGTCATAGCTACTAGCCATTGCTTGAACTAACAAGTGAGCCTCCATGAATTTATCTTCATTTGTGTGTGCATGTGTATGTTAGTAGCCCCACACATTTAATGATGTGCACAGTCATGCTTTGCAGCAGTGCATCCCCAAAGTTAATGTTACGTTACATGAAGAAAATACTGTTCTTCTTTTGCTTGTCCTGAACATCCCTGGCTAATACTGTAATTTCATTAGATGACCCAAAGTTCCAGTGTTCTGAGAGAGAGAGAGAGAGAGAGAGAGAGAGAGAGAGAGAGAGAGAGAGAGAGAATACCTCCCACTTTCCACACTATTGGTTTTAATTGCCATCTTCTGTGCCTTCTTCAGCTGTACAGTAATAAGAACATACTTCACTGTTCAGCAAGCACAACAGTGGCTTCTACTATCCGTCTTCATGGCAGCAGGCAATAACAGAAGAACAAGAATAATATGTGGGAGGGAATGAGGGAAAGTGTAAAAACTAGCTTTGGGTGAGAGACATTTCTGACAGTAAGGGGCAGATGAAGGCATGAGGGGAGGACGACCTTCAAACGGGGGGAGACAGGAAGGTATAGCAGGAATATTGTTTGTATCACACAATTAAATCTACAGTACATTTGAAAACGAAACTCATATGCCTGCATACACTTGAACTAAAACCAAAACAAAACATCACCTTGTTTAATTTGCAAGAAACACATTTCAGGAGCAGAACTCCTATTGATCCTGTTCAAGGTGAGATGCATTTCTAGCGGGGGGGGGGGGGAATGGATGGATAACAGATGAAATGACAAATTTGATTGCTGCTATGCAGAATTTGCAAAGAAACCATCAAATGGCAAATCATAGTTTGCATCTTGAAGCCTGAATTTTCCACTAACCCAAATCTAGATTTTGGCACCTGTCAGCTTTCATGTCCTTGAGGTCGTTGCGCCCTTCATCTTTGATGGTTTTGAATTATTCAGATGTGACGGACCTTCCACTTGTTGCAGTTGTTTTTTGTTCATGCACTAACGTAATGTCTTTTGATAGCATCTGTTATTGCATAATTGTTTGTTTGTGCATACACACATGCAAGTGCTTTGCGCCCACAAGAAATATTTGCTACTCGGAGGTGTCACTGATAGAGTAGCAGATACCATTTGTGTTTTGTACCAGAGGGAATTGTTCATGCACTTGGAAGCGGATAATGTTTGTGCTGTTAAGAACATAAGCACATCATTATGGAATTAGTGTGTGCGTTATTCTTTTCCATTCAGCAGTGGGACTGACAAGGATAGCAATGGATGAATGCATGTAAACACAGGGACATCTGCTTAAGCTTGGTAGTTGGCAATGAGGACTTGAGCCAAAGGCTTCATGGAAAAGATGGTTCTGGAGAGATTGGAAGGAAGAGGGAAAGATCTGGCACCACTTCTGAAGGGAGTTCGAGGCATGTGGACAACGACAGCAAAAATGGATGGACAGAATAGTATGAGAAAGCAGGAGACCTTTGGGTGGCTGTGAATGCGAGCAGTGCTAGAGAATGGGACTGTAGCTCAGTGGTAGAGCAACTGCTCTGTATGCAGAAAGTCCCAGGTTCAATCCTGACCTCCGCAGGCAGGGCTGGGAAAGATTGCACCCGAAACCCTAGAGAGCTGCTATTGGTGCCTTCACATGTTCACGTTGGAGAAGGAGGGAAGGCACAAGGATACTAGTAGAAGAACTCCCAGAACTCAAGGAGGAGTGCAGAGCAAGGAAGGCAGGCTGAACTGGGCAGGGGTGGAGGCCACGGAATGATTCCACAGCGCGTGGGGGGGGGTCCTTGGTCAGCAATCCCTTCTTAATAGGAGGTCATATTTTCAACTAAGTAAGACAGGAGTGGCCAGCAGCAAACTGATGTTAAAGGCACAGCACCGGTCAGGCAAATCCAATTGAGTTCAGTGCAGCTTACTCCTAACTGTTGCAGTCTTAAAGCTGTAACAGACCGCATGCGTCTTGCTGCATCGCGTCCCGGAGCTGATTCTGGATTGGCCCAACACATTGCTCCGCGTCCCGCCCCCACAACACCGAACGTGGCCTCTCATTGGCCGAAGGTCGTTCCAGTGCGTTCCAAGTTGAATAAATCCAACTTCGGCCAGTGAGAGGCCACATTCGCTGTTGTGGGGGCGGGACGCGGAGTAACGAGATGTAATGAGATCAGAATTAACACGTCGGCTGCTACGGGACGCGGCATGTGCGGTGTAAGGGTGGCTTTAGGCTGCAGTTCTATACACATGTACCTGGGAGTAAACCCCATTGAACAGAATTGAACTTACTTCGGAGTAAACATGCATAGGTTTGCTCTATATTATAAGAACTGTTGTGCAGCAACATTATCGCATCAAGAACCAGCCTGTCCTATACATAAATACTGTAATCAAGCCTCCAGTGGGAAAAAAAAATCTCTCAAATCTGCTGCCCTGGAAGCTTTTTTCAGCTTTGTTGACGTAGATAGAGCAGTTCAGGACATCTGGCTCAGTCAGTTGGTAGAGCGTTCGTCTCACAAATGCCTGAAGATCTGAAGGACAGCAGTTCAAGACGGCCGGAAGTCTGTTGGAGAGCTGCTGGCACGCCGAGCTGATAAGCTGCAGAGCCTCTGTGGGGGAGTGGAGCTGCAAGCTCAGCACTTGAGTGGCAGCCAAGGTTGCCTGTCAGCTGAAGCGTGCTGAGGCGAACGCCAGAGAGAGAGAGAGAGAGAGAGAGAGAGAGAGAGAGAGAGAGAGAGAGAGAGAGAGAGAGAGCTGGACTGTGAAAGCAACATCTCGAATGAAGGGTTCTACGAAAGATTAGAACGTTATTATATTGTAAAAAACCCTTGAGGGTTAGAACAGCCTGCCCATGTACACCGCCTTGAATTAAAGTCAGAGGAGAAATCCAATGACCAGAAAGGCGGTATATAAATACTGTATATAGATATAGTTCAGGTTATAGTTTTCCCAGCAGTGACAGAGAATGCAACAAGCAAACGGATGGATGAATCTTTCCATCCAAGATGTACAAACATCTTTGGTAGGCTGGGCGCCAGGCAGTTTCATAGCTGTGTGATCAGACACAATCTGGCGTGTCTAAATATGATTGCAGAAACTGAAGTCACTGTGGCGCCACCCGTGCAGAAAGCAACACCGAAGAGACATCAAGGATGTATTCAGACTGTGATGGGAGAAGCTTGGGATTCCTCAGATGTTTCCAGGGGTTCCTCAGTGAGAATAGTGACGGACAGGTGGTAGACGTTGTAGCGGAATTTTAAGCAGATGATAATGAATAATGGAAGACCAGGAAGACTGGCAAACAAGGAAAAAGTATGGGTTTATTGTTACGCAGCGCAGTGGACAGCACCCCAGGAGGGGAATGCTGACCCTTTGCTACAAGTGAACACACTTTTTATACAATACAGAACTGACCATCACATGCTCACAAGAGAGGTGCACGATCAGGTGGGCATACAGGTTGGTGATTACTGATTTACATTTCTTAGGGACAATGAGAGGAGGTAGCTTTACAATAGAATCTGACACCTCTTGATGCGCTTTACAATAGAATCTGAAAGAGGTAGCTTTACAATAGAATCTGACACCAGCCAGTCCTGTCGGACTTAATTGAGTTAGTCTGAGTTAGTCCAAGCCGGGAGTTCCTGGTTCCAGAAGCCAGCCTAATGTGCGTGACATTCCGAAGAGGAGGGAGTGGTGAAGTTGTTTATGCAAGAGTTCTCCCCATGCTAATGGGCAAACAGATGTGAATAAAACAATACCTAAAAATTCTGCTTCAACATGTTGGTCCGGAAGTGGAGAGACCTGGGGTCAAATCTATGTACAGTTTACTGGGTGAGCTTAGGCTAGTCACATTCTCTCATCAGCTGAACCTACCGGTACCTTATGGGGTGAGACGAGGAACCATGCATGGCCACCCTGAGCTCCTTGGAGGAAGGAGTTTCCCTGTATGACAAGCTTGAGGGGTTCCTGGAAAGGATTCTGACTGAATGTAGAATATTTGAAAATTATTGCACTGAGAAACTGGTACCTTCCCCTCTGTGCACCGTCATCAGTTAAGCTTGATACCACTCCAGTTTCCATTACCAAACTGGTCCAATTGCAATATCCTTTTAACAAATACTAGCAGCGTATAAACTCAATACTGGGAGTTCATATAGGAGGAAACAAATTTACAGTAAATTTGAATCCCCTGTTTTCTCGGGTGTTTTAGATAGAAAATGTTTATGCTTGCCTAGTGATTTTTGAAAGTGGAAAATATTTTCCTGCGGGCTTGCATCACTTTGTGTAGAACGTAGGTAAAGCTGACATTGCTAAGGAATGTGACTGTTTCACATGTTGAAGTCATCACTTGATATTATGGTCTTCTAGTGGTGAATGTGTGAACTCACCCTTATCCAGAGAGTTTTGAAATGGGAATTATGTTTACTTTTGCGAGATTGTGGGCATGACTTACCAATAGTTTTTCATTCAGGGATCAGGTCAGAATGGTCATGTCCCAGGAAATATGGAGGCTGTAATACTTGTCAAGAAAAATGCAAATTTTCAGATTAAGGGGCAGCTTCTACTACAGCCTTCCAAATAGCTAAGAGTCCTGAGTCCACAAAGGTTTATCACCTGTCAACTCATATTAGAGAGGCCTGTATAATATCTGCTTAGCATAGGTTCAGTGGAACAGTGTGCTATTAATATTTCTGAGCTGTGCTTCTTATCGCAAAGGAACAAAATATGCTTCATCATTCCTCTTGCATGACTACAGTATTGTCAAGGAAAAAAAGAAAGAGATGTGCCCACCCACTCCCCCATTTGCATCCTGGAAGTAATGTAGATGGTCCAGAAAATATACTGTAGTGTAAAGAAAGAACACTGGGCAGTTCTCAAAATAATAAACCAACAAATTAAACTTTCCAAGGGTCCAATTAGTAAAGGAAAAATTAGTAAGTAGGATCGAAATTTGCAAGGCACTGCCATGTTGAGTCAGAGCAACGGTCCTCCTGGCCCAGTAGTGTCTACTCTGACTGGCAGGGACTCCGAAGGCCTTAGGCAGAGGCCGCTGTCAATCATGCTACATGAGGTTGTTTAGCTTGAACTGATGGGAATTAAATCTGTTTTTCCACTGAGCTTTGTGGCTCCTTTCCCAGGAGCAATTTCATGACAGATTTGTCTCAAACATCCTAAAAAAATGCAAGACAAAATTTAAGTAAGTAAATGAATAAAGCAATTCAAGATAAAAATGTGTCCAATATCGTCAGATCTTAGAAGACGTTGTGCGGCCCACTCCTGGGCAGCACTGACGCCCTATTTACCATTCATCATCTCCAACCATTTTGCAGATCTGTGAGAGTAAAGGTGTATATGGCAGTTCTCTGGCAATTACCGTATTGGTCTGAGTATAAGACTCACTTTTTTCCCTAATTTAAGTTTTTAAACTAGGGGTGCGTCTTATAATCAGGCATAAATTTAATGCCAGTGATTTAATTAATTTTTTTTAATAGCACCAAACTTTAAGGGTGCCTCTTATAATCAGGTGCTTCTCGGGACAATACGGGTATATTTATGAATTGATTTGGAAGATTTATACCTCACTTATTAAGAAGCATCCAAGGTGGTTTGCAATATAAAAGCAGGACAATTCATCAGTAAAATGCAATAAATGAACAAACATTTAAAAAGGGAGGAACATGAGGTTTCCTAGCAACCACAGGATGTCACATGATCACTTCCAGATCCCCAGGAATGCCATTTGAAACTGTAACTGTGAAATGGCTGGTTGTAGTGGGGAGAGCCCTACATTGTAGTGGAGACTTGACCTACATTCAAGTCACCGCTCAGCTGTGAAGGTCACTTGGAAAGCCATGACCGGTATTTCCCAGTCTAACCAGGGTTAATAAGAAGATGGAATGGGATAACCCTGAGCCCATAACCCTCAATTCCCTGACGGGCCAGATACAAATATGACAAACAAATAACTGGGTATTTTTTCCTATCGTTTCTAATCCAGGATGTTGGACCAATCTGGAAGTGGTTGGTGATGTGCCCCCTGGTTTCTAGGAGGTGATACTAAAAGGTATTTCCTGTTAAACCTGAAATTTGGATGAGCATTCCAGCTATGAATAGCTATGAGCATTCCAGATGTTTGTGGAGCAAAAGCTCATAGTCACCAGCCACCAGAATGCCACTTTGGGCACCTTTGCAATTAGGGTTGCCAACTTTTTCCTGGCCCTGTGCCTGTGCATTTGATAGCAGCCTGGCATGAAGAAAGGTAGCAGGAGAAGCTTTCATAGCACAGAGATATGTGGAAAAAGGCATCACCTATTGAATTTCTACTCATCAAGCTGCAGTGAGAACCAGTAGAAAGTTGGCAACCCTGTTTACCTTTCTATCTCTTATTCCAAAAGAGCCCTTTTGAAGTTAAATAGATTTCTAGGTTAAGTGGTTGAGGATTATCATCCAGTCTCAATCTATTTGCTGATACTTAGTGGCCCTGATATGATCGATCGAATAATATGGATTAATAGTATTCTGTTTTTTTGAAATGTAGTTCACTCAGGCTACATTTAAATGAATTGCAGAACTATGTGCTGGATCAGTGAAGCAGAAAGAAGCCTTTTAATTCTCTTTATTCACCCAAACCTGTCAGACTGTTGGAACCAAAGATGACTCATTTTTGTCCTTCTTCTCCTTCACTCCATTTTCTTCTTCACATTTGACAGGGAAGTTAGCCCTACTTTATTTCTGGCTCCTGTGCAATAAAATACCCTTTTGGTTTCTCTGAACTTTCATTGAAGTACAAGGTGGCATTACTAGACTTGCAGTGTCAAACTTGCCTCAAAATGAACATTTACTCAGGGGAAAAGCAAATGTCGAAACAGAATTAAATTATTTATTATTTTATTAATTAAAAGTCTCAAATTCCATTCCATTGAAGGTTACAGACCTTAAAGGTGTATGCTGTTAGGAGCAACTGTAATTTTATGATTGCATCTGGAAGAAAAGTCTCCTCATCAGATCCTACGTTGCTACTTTAGAGCAGGGAATTTCGTCCAGGCCAAGATTCGGTGAACAATCAGTTAAGAGGGAGGTCTTATAAACAGAACATATGGGAGGCTTGTGTATGGAGAAATCTTTGCACACTGGCTTGGTGTAAGATAGATACAGTAATTAGAAATTGTATGCTCATAATTAAGTTTCCAATATGACATGGGTTAGCCAAACTGCCACCTTTTGAAGTCTCTCGATTTATATGTTTGGGCCTCATGTGCAAAATTGGAGAGCTTGTACTGTACTGTATAGCATAGTGGTGAAGAGACTGAGCTAGGAGTTAGAAGGCGCCTGATTCATCTCTCACTTAGACATGAACTCATTAGGTCACCCTAGGCAAGCTACCACCAGCCCACCTGCTGATTTGCAGGGCTGTTGTAAAAATTGTAACAAGATAATGCATGTGAAGCACTTTGAGGACAGAGCCAGCGTGGTGTTAGTTGGTGAGGACTGGGGAGACTTGGGTTCGAAATCTGACTCAGCAGTGGAACTCACAGGGTGATCTTGGGCAAGCTGCCATCTCTTAGCCCAGGGGTGGCCAACCTTCCACCATTAGGGCTACTGTGTTCTTAAGAGTTGTGTAGAAGACAGAATCTTGGCAGCTGCAAGTGCTGATGGTGCTGCTAAAGCAGCTGCACCTGCTGAAATGCCCTCACCTATGCAACCATATAAAGGGCCAGCATTCATGTTGAAAGGTTGGCCACCCCTGTCTTAGCCTAACCTTCCTCATAGGGCTGTTGAGGATAAAATGGGCTGTGCTTATGGGCTTTCCGGAGGCATCTGTTTCGCCACAGTGGGAAATGGGATGCATGGGAGGAACCATGTAGGCTGCCCTCCTCAGGTGCTGTATAAATACAGTAGATTGATAGGGTTTCTATGCTGCAGAGTGAGTGGATTGTGGCTTTTGTGGTCAGATCGTTTTTGAGAACCTATCCTGTGATTTCCCTTCCGCCTCCCCTAAGGGTTCATAGCATCCACTTCGATGAGGAAGCGGCATATTCGTTTCCTGACCTGAGTCATTCCAGGTCTGGTTGTAGTGCTCAGTGCACTCTCCCATCTCTGGGGCCCTCCCAGTTATTTCAGAGAGAGCCTGCTAGTACTGTTTGTGTGTGTGTGTGTGTGTGTGTATGTATGTATGTATGTATGTATGTATGTGTTCATATGATAGGATCACAGCAGGTGATTTGTGTGTGGTTTGTGCTAGCCAGCACTGCAGTCTCCTGCACTTTCTCCACTTGCCTGTGCTGGGGCCAAACCGCACCACTGCTGCCATGACTCTGAGCATGATTCGGCCAGCTATCCTTTGGGATCAGAATAGGAAAGCGATAAGGAAGGCAGCAGTCCCGTCCTGTCCCCCTACTACTGTTGATGGTCTGCAGTAGCTGGTACTGAAAGATATGCCTGGTACACCTAGGTTCCATTTACCTGTCCTGGCTAGCAGCTACTTTGAGACCTCACCTCCATGACATGGTGATTGTTGTCTGTGAACAGAGTACACAGCTGCTTAACGGACTCCTTTGTTTTTCTTTGTCTTCTGCACTATTGCGTTATCCCTATGTTACTTGAATGCACACAATGCAACTTTTGTGTGAGATATTAAATTGTCATGAGAGGTAGGTCATCTAAGAACCCCTCACCTGTCTGTGCATCCTGAGAGACTGTGCACAGAATCCGCCACGTGTAGAAAAAGGGAAGAGGAATTGCGTCTTGGAAGGAAAGAGGAGCAGGGGTGGAGGAAGATACCAGATAGGCGGGGGACGACGACGACGACGACGGGACAAACCATGTGAGCCAACACTGCCCTAGTTTGAAGTAAGCTGCCATGTAAAAATGTCCTTTGCTTAGTACTGTGACTTGGCCAAAGGTACGTCAAAGTTATGGGAAGTTCAAGAGCTCATCAGAAAGTACTTCCGACTCACGTTTCCTGATGTGAGTGAGAACAAAAGATTTCCATTAAGAACATAAGAAGAGCTTTGCGGGAGCAGACAAAGGACCCGTCCGGGCCAGCCAAGTACCTCTGGGAATCCCACAAGCAGATCATAAAGGCCACCATCCCCAAGTGATGTTTGGTGAACGTGGAAGTTCCCCAAAACCATCGTGACTGAAAACCATTGATAGGCCTTTCCTCAGAAAGTTTCCTGGTCCCTGCATTTAATTTCCTTTTAAAGCCATCTAAGCTCATGGTGGGCATCACCACAACCACATTGTTGGGTAGGGAATTCTAAAAGTTGGTTACTGTGACTGTTCTGGGGAAGGACTTTCTTTTGTCAGTACTGTATCTACTGCCCACCAGTTTCATTGCATAACCTGAGTTCTAGCATCAGGGAGGGAAATTCTGTCCTCCTAGGAGCCTGACCATTGTCCTGACCATTGTTCTTCATTGTGAAAAGGTTTGTCCTTGGAGCCCGATTTCCCCCCCCCCATCAAAAGGATCCTTTGACGGAGAACTGGAGCAGCTTCTTTGTTGTCAAAAGGATCACAAGAAGAGTCGGGCTTCCCTCTGCTCTGTTACAGGTCCCTCGTTGAGTACAGTGCAACATCCCGTGTTGTCTTTTTTTATGTGCCAATTTGTGATTTTCTTTTTCCCCTCTGTAACCAGACACTCGGTGTTAAAATAAGCCTGAAAGATGAAAATCCTGAGTATAGGCAACTCCTTTGGCCACTGTTTTCCACCTAGGGAAATCTGTGTTAGTGTTGCAAACTCACCCACTTGACTTTTTTTTTTAACCCAGTTAGTCACACATTTCCATCTGGTACAGCTTGTGCTGGCACAGAGAACAGGGCTGTAGAATGTATCAGTAGTTAGTGTGTGCGTGGGAACAGCCCCAATCCAAGGCTGCATGTGTTAAAAAAATTTTTTTATCCGAGTAACATAAATTCTGAGAGAAACTGAATTCTGCAACGTGTGTGTGTGTGTGTATGTGTATGACTGCCAGACCCCGCATGCCGTCTCGTGGCCGGGGAGATGGGGAAGAAGCTGCCTGCGGTCTCCCGCGTGGTGGGTGCTCTGCTGTGCGTCGATCGTTCGCAAACACAAAAACAGCCCCACCATCAGCCCGGAAACAGTGGGGAGAAAGCAAGGCCGCGGAAGGCTTAGCCCTTCGCCATAGGTAAATCAACGCTGAATTCTGCAATGTGTGTGTGTGTGTGTGTGTGTGTGTGTGTGTGTGTGTGTGTGTATGCATGCATGCGCAAATCTAGTTTGGTTTTATCCTGCCCTTACTGCAAGGCACTTAGGGTTCCTCATTGATGTATTGTTCTCCCCCTGAAGCCATGTATTCCAGAAACTTGCTTTTAGTACAATGAAACTTGAGAGTCTTGAAATGCTGACATTTGCACCCAAAACTCCCATTCCTACCAGCCTGTCAATGGACGTCATCTCAAGCCCAGCAATGACTGGCCCCTCCCTGCTTTGGCTCCTGAGACTTCAAAAGAGCTCAGCAGTCCCAGGGAACAGCCTCCAGCAGCTGCCAAAGAGGTGTGGCCAAAGAGCTACCCAGGGGTGTGGAATGAACCCATTGGGCGGAGGGATGTGCTACAACACAACCATTCCCCATAGTGGTGACTAAGGTATTGGAAATGCTGGTTGGGGAAAGATGCAAGAAGTAGTGAAAATTGAATTTTAAAATGTTGTACGCTCCTTTGAGAATCTCGTGATCAAAACACGGGATGTAAATCTAATAAATAAATAAAAGCCACTCGGGCTGCAGTCCTATCCACACTTACCTGGGAGTAAGCTCCATTGACTATAATAGGACTTTCTTCTGAGTAGACATGAATAGGCTTGGGCCCTGAGCCAGTCTCTTTCTGTGCTTATGTGGACTTGCGGAATACATAATAGCTCTGTCCTGATCTCTAGAGTTATGTGAATGATGACATTATCTCCATCAGTGTTGCAACTGACTACATCCAAACTAGGGCGTGGGTGGATCAAGGTGTGAAGAATTTCACTGGATATAAACTCTAATTGCTTTTTCCCTCTACTTTCCTAGCGGATTTATTACCTGTCATTGGAGTTCTACATGGGCCGAACACTTCAGAACACGATGGTGAACCTGGGTCTTCAGAATGCCTGTGATGAAGCCATTTACCAGGTACTGTCTCCACTGAGACTTTAGTTGATACTGTTCGTGGATTCGAATGCAAAATGCCCAGAGACTTCTTGCGTTGTAGCAAGGTAAATTTAGGCTGACTCTCAAGAAAAAAAAACGTTCTGATTGTAAGAAAAACTGAGCAGTGTGCAAATCTGCCAAGGGGAGTCATGGAGCCTTCACTCAAGACTAACCTCTGTTGGATGGCTTCATTCATCAGTGTGGGACTAAGGAAAAACAACAAAGGGTCATGTGGCTCCATAAAGACTAACAGTCTTTAAGGTGTCACAAGTTTCTTTGCTGTTGTTGTAGCCTCAGACTGACACAGCCACTCCTCTGCAAAGGGGAATTAAAAAGGAAGATTTGATTTGGGTGGAATGGGCAACATACACCATTTTTATGTGCGGTTCACCAGCTGTTGTAATGATTATTACTGTATTTTTCTCAAAAGATGAATCTCAAACAGGGTATTCACAACAGTTATTCCAATAAGCAGCAAAAGGGCAATAGCAGTAAGTCTTCACTTTAAGTCGCTTCGTTTTAAAGTTGATGGGAAAATGCCATAGAAACGTTTACGTTTATCACTTAGCCTATGGTAAAACTGATTCATTATAAGTCGTTTTACTTAAAGTCGCAGTTTCCAAGAAGACCCTATGGTCAACTTTAAGTGAGGCCTTGCTGCACTTCATCAGAGATCCTGTTTCCATCTTGAAGCTGCATCAGTCCAGTGAATTTGTCAGTTTCTGCAACTGACAAAGCTCTCTTGAGCCACTCTGAAACCTGCAATAAATCTTTTAGTTTCCACTGCTTTGTAATAATAATCTTTGCACTTATTAAGAGTATTTTCAGAAAGAGTCTTTGGATTACATGTAACAATTAAAAAAAATCCTCAGTATTACAAAAGGATCAGACCATAGCACAATATTATACAAATAATACATTATTCCCAAATTCCTCAACAAATGGATAGTTCCACTCATATGCATAAGACTAGCACCCACTGTCTGACACACCCAACACGTTTGTTTATTTTATTTAAAATATTTGTATCCCGCCTTTCTTCCCGTAAAATGGGTCACCCAAGGCGGTTGACAACAAAATTAAATAAAAAAGTACAATAACTTAGTTAACCAAGATGGTTTTACAGATGCTTTCTTTGTGGTGTAAGTGATCATCTATACAAAAAAATTAAGAATCATCATTTTATTGTGATTCATAAGCAGGCGGGAGGGCTGTTCCCTGCGCTAGGAGCCTGTGCGCTCGAGCTCTGCCGATTCTGCAGAGCCTAAACCGCCACTTTTGGGGACTCTGGTGTGGCACCACATGGCCAAGATGGCAGCTGCCATCTCGGCCACCGGCGGTCCACATACCACTAGTGGTCGGTGTACCACAGGTTGGGAACCTCTCTAGCTGTTTTTCTTCAGGTTATTCCTGGTAGTTCCAGTCTTTTCTTCTGGGTGTGCAGTTTGGCATTAAAGCGTTGATCCAGAAATGGAAGAATGTGCAAATAATTATTTTCTCGTGCCTCTCTCTCCCTACCCCCTCCTTTTTTCTTTTTTGACAAACCTTGTTTTCTTTATGCTTCTTTGCTGTCTAGACCAAAATATACCGTATTCAGGGAGAGCCCATTAATTCTTACAGCCTCCTTAAGTTTCAATGTAATCTGCCCGCATTGTTTCTTCTTGTGTTTATTGCTGACTATAGCATGACTCATGAATTCCAGTTCTTTTGGCAGAGCTGCAGTGTGTCTCTGCCCAGGACAGTTATCTTATTATCAGGATCTAGAAAAGCAATATATGGTTACGCTCATGAAGATTCAAACCCTTGGGAGGAGGGCCTGTTTTTGTTTTACTTGGACAATGATCAATCCAGGATGTTCCTGATAGAAACACAAAGCCAATTGCCTCCATTGTCTGTGAAACTCACAGCTAAGTGTGGGAGGTCCCTGATTGGAAGTGCTGTGGGAGGTTCTGGTTTTGATTGGAGCAGCAGTGCTGGGGGAGGGACAGTTAACCCTTTTCCCATGAGGAAGGCCAGCCAGGATACAAATGAGACAGATTTTCATTCATTCATTCATTTGGGGATTTCTATACCATCTTTCCACAGGTAAACAAAACCTGCAGTTTACAACACAAAAAGATTAAAACATAGATAACAAGAACAATATTCAAAACCCCAGTAGCCTAAAAAAGCAGCTAAAAACTATAAAAGCAAAGACTAACATCAAATGAGGACTCCTGCAGGCCCCATATGAACTTTCCAGCCCACTAAGGGAATGAATTCTGCTCCTCTGTTCGAAATGTCTTCAGTGAAGGTGGAGACTTTGAAAGTGGTAGCTCTGGTTCTCTGGAATTCTTTTCACATTGTCATTATGTCATTATTACATAATTATTACATTATTATTATGTTGTTGTTGCCATTATTACTTAAGCCTTTTCTTCCTGTTGTGAGGTATACTGCCTCTGAACATGGAGGCTCCACATAGCCATCATGACTAATATTTGTCCATGAATTTGTCTTTTTTTACGAGGCTAGCTAAAAAAATTTTCCCCCAAGATATCTTTTTAAAAAAATCTCCCATAAGGATTAAATGCTAGCATAGCTTTGCTTTAGTTTTCTGATTTTTGTGAGGAGTTCAACATTCTATTTGTCTTGTTCTTTTACATTATAGTTCAAGTGTGGTATAGCTCGACAATTTAAAAAGCAAAATCTACCATTCTTTAGTAGATTCTTTTTCATGTTTTCCTTTTTCATTCACTTTTAGAGCGACATACCAGAATCACAAAAGTCTTCAGAAAATTAAAACGTGTGCCTTAAAACCTAAACTCCATGGGTAACATTTGCCCTTGCTGATTAAACTTGACTTGTGCCAGTTCTTTTCATCTTGTACAGCCTGAAGATGAGGACAGGATCCTGTGGAGTGTGAGAGCTGCCCGGGGGGGGGGGGGGGCTAGTCAAGTGAATAGGGAGGGTTGTCAATTGATCTTTGAAGGTAGGGGGGTTGCCAGTGGCTCTGCAGGTGGCACGGGTTCAACTCCTCCTGAAAAAGCCCTCCCTAGATTCCACTGTGCTTGAGAATTACCAGCCAGTTTCAAGCCTTCTGTTTCTGGGCAAGGTAATTACCGTATTGGTCTGAGTATAAGACTCACTTTTTTCTCCTAATTTAAGTTTTTAAACTAGGGGTGCGTCTTATAATCAGGCTGTTGCAATTTAATGCCAGTGATTTAATTAATTATTTTTAATAGCACCAAACTTTAAGGGTGCGTCTTATAATCAGGTGCGTCTTATACTCGGGACAATACGGTAAGTGGGTGGTGGCATCTCAGCTCCAGAGGGTCCTGGATGAAACTGATTATTTGGACGCTTTTCTGTCTGGCTTCAGGCCTTGCTTTGGAACAGAAGCAGCCTTGGTTTCCATGGTAGATGATCTACACTGGGGACTAGACAGGGGAGTGCATCCCTGTTGACCCTTCTGGACCTCTTAGGAGCATTCAACACCATTGACCATTTCATTTTGTCTTTTTGCTTTCTCTTTTGTTTGTGTGATCCTTTTGTGTGGGCTATTGTCTCGGCTATTTGTTTTATTGTCGTTTTTGTGTTTGACTTTTTAAATTTTTATTATATTTGATGGTTTAAAATTTTTGTTGTTGGGCACTTTGTAACAAGAGGAAACGTGGGGTACAAATGTGTTAAAATAAATAAACAACGAAAACATACGTGGGCTACATCTACTGATTAGCATCAATCACAGCTTGCAGTTCTCATAAAAATGGACTGTTTCAATTTGAGCTGTGCTATTGTTAGAAGGGTTCAGTCAGGGCCTCTGAGAGGGGGGTTAAGGGGGTAATTTGTACCCGGGCCCAGGGCGAAAATGGGTTAAAAAGGGGGCCCTGGAGCAAAAAAGGGGGGCCCTGGAGCCAAATTCATATGTACGGAAGGAGCCCAAAAGAAACTTTGTACCCCCTGATACAATTCCTCTGAATGGCCCTGGGTACAGTGATTAGATTTCTCCAGTGTCAGAGAGAAGGAAGGTTGGATTGGCGAGGCAACCTTGATATTCGTGGTGCAGAGATGAACAGCAACGCCACATTGTCTTGCTTTGATTGTTTTTACAATAGCTTGGCCTTGACCTGGAAGAGCTGGAAGAGATAGAGGAAGATGCTGGCCTAGGAAATGGAGGACTGGGGCGCCTGGCAGGTGAGCTGTGATATTACTATGGAGCTTTGGTGTTTTTCTGCTGTGTAAGAGGGTCAGTGCATTGTAATAAACAGAGGGTGAAGTTCAGAGAAAATGAGACACACCCAAAAGTCACTGAAGCCCTTGTGTACCTAACTTACGGCACAATCCTGTCTAAGTTTAGAATGGCGGAGCGAGTGCTCTGCTGTTCTGAGCTGTCGCAAACGTGCCGTAAAGCACGTTTGTGACGACTTTAGAGTAAGGGCAGCCGGCATGGAGGCCAGCTGCCCTCACTCCACCAGCGGATTGTTCCTGCGGCCACCGGAGAAGGTAAGCGATCCCCCAGCGTGCGCAGGGGTGGTCCGGGCGGCGAGGGAAGGGGGGCTATTGACTGAGCTGGCCCGGGTGTGTGTGGCGGGGATGGCAGCTGCCATATCCCTGTCCCTTTCCCGGGCCGGTTTGGCCTTTACACAGCCTCCCCAGACTTGTGCCAGCTAAATAGCTGGCAGAAATCTGAGGAGGCCCATTGGGGCCTCCCCATGTTACACCGAGTAGACTTTGGGGAACGTGGATAGGATCCTTAGGCAGGATCCTTATGCAGGATTGCCCTCCCAAGCTGAATTCCGCACAGCGGCTTCTGGAAGCTCAGCAACCTGGACGTTTGGCAATGTCATGATGATGTCATTGCCGAATGTCTGGTCCCTTTGCTGGAAAGGTTGCCGATTCCTGCCCTTGGACTGATCACACATTTGCAAAGAGACCAGTTCCTTTGCTACACTCTATCAGATCTCCAAAGGCAGGAGGCAGAATGCGACACATATGTGTGTTTGCTTGGCAAAGGGTGCCACCAGCTCTGTGTATGGTGACAGTAAAGATTTCAGCCACTAGCTTAGATCCTTTTTTTAAAAAAGAGACAAACTGATGGATGACACGATTATGACAATATAGAACCACCAAATGCAGATTACTGGGAGGCCACAGCACAGGAGGGCTATTGAGCTCCTCTGGAGTACCTGGCTGGCCACTGTGGAAAGCAGGATGCTGGCCTTGGGAACAGTCAGTCTGATCCAGCAAGGCTCTTCTTATGATCTTCTTAGGAAGCCATGACAATCACTGTGTCAACTCACTGAAGCTGAGACATCTTTGTGATATAGAAATGCTCTAGCAAATGTAGTACAGTATATCGTGAACTTCTGTGGCGTAGAGCGTACAATATGTTATTATCAGCTCTTAAAGGCTCCAGCTCTTAAATGTCCAGCCTGGAATCCACTGGCTTTCTCTACTACTTTGGCCGCATTTTAAAAGCAAGCACAGCTGGGCACATGGGTAACAGATGCTCTTCTGGATGTTTCCTTTTGGTTGCTAATGCAAATTTGATTCGTTGCCATTTCAGCTTGCTTTCTAGACTCTATGGCGACACTTGGGCTTGCAGCCTATGGCTATGGAATCCGCTACGAGTTTGGCATTTTTAATCAGAAGATTGTCAATGGCTGGCAGGTGAGAGAATTAGAATTCATTTTATCACTCTTGTTTCAGTTGCTCCTAGCAAAGGTAGGAGCTTTGCCACCGTGGTCAAGCACTTCGAGACTCTTCAGGGGGGAAAACAGACGTCTCTTTGTTTTGACCCTCCCTGGCACCTGATACCCCGGAAGTCGCAATACAAACAGTGAGGACATTTTGGAAGCAACTATGCACGTTAGGCCTGGAACATTACAAACCTGGCTGAAATAAAAGGATGGGACACACAGTGCCGGTACAAAGATCAAAGGCAGTAGACCCGAGTAGATCCCCCGGTAAACACACACAGCTGCCTTATACTGACTCAGACCATTGATCCGTCTAGCCTAGGATCACATGCTCCAACCAGCAGCATCTGTCCAAGGGCTCAGGCGCAGGTCTTCCACAGTCCTCCGGCCTGAAATTCTTTGTGACTGGAGATGCCAGGGGATTCATTCAAGCTGCATGTTCTGCTGCTCAACTACCCAGTGGGTGGGTAGACTGCAGTGTTGGGGCAGAACCGCCAATAGGGAACTTTCTTGTGGCCCATCAGTGTGGAGCCAGTCTATGGAAGGAGGCAAAAGCCCCAGCCCCTTGCACATGAACACGTGTGCACACCTCCACCCACCCTGCTGTAGTGAGCAGGACTCCCAAGTATGTCACACAGCCTATGAGAGAAGGGAGGTGGACAACAGTACGGTGGAGGGAATAGATGAGAGGAGCTCTCACTACTTGGCCTCCCACTTTAGTGAACGATTTAAAGGGCTATATTTGCTGTCCAGGTTTTGATGGCAACCCTTGGAGCCTTTGCCTTCATTCCAACCATTGCTGATGCCCTTTTTTCTGTTGCTTGTGGTGGCGGTGGAACTGCAGTTCTGGGTGCCATAAGAACATAAGAAGAGCCCTGCTGGATCAGGCCAAAAGCCCATCCAGTCCAGCTTCCTGTATCACACAGTGGCCCCACCAGATGCCTCCAAGAGCACACAGCCAACAAGATAACCTGTTTCCTGCTGCCACTCGCTTGCACCTGGCACAGAGAAAACCCACTTCTAAAGCCAGGAGGTTGCTTATGGCTTGTAACCTTGGATGGTCTTTTCCTCCATGAATCTGTCCATATTTCTTCTGCCATATTTTCTTACGATACAGATGGGACTAGACGGACAGTATCTTCTACAAGCACAGGGCAGGTGGTAGGGCAAAGTGGAGAGGGTGGCCTGCTCCATGGTTGGATTCACTGGCGTCGACAGGGGGAAGCGGGGGGGGGGGCGGGCCGCCGGGGGGCGTCGCGCGTATAGGGGTGACGCGCGATCCCCCCCACTTACAGTTTTGCGTTGGAGGCGGGCCCGCCCGCCCTCCCCTGTGTCCGTTTGGCTCCAAAATGAGCCGAAAACGGAGCGGGGAGGGTGCTCTGCTCCTGTGCGTGACGTCACGCACGGGGGCGGAGCCTCTTTCTTAAGGGCGACGCGCGCCCCCGCTCTAGGGTGACGCGCGTCGTAGCGACACGACTGGTTGGATTGAGTACTGGTGCGCACATTGTGTTCAGTATGAGGAGTCAGCAGTGCGTGCAGACGGTCCCCAGTTCGGTCCCCAGCATCTCCAGCTACGGCTGGGAAGGACCTTGGAGAACTGCTGCCAGTCACAGTAGACAGTCCTGAATTAGATGCACCAATGGCTGGACTCAGCAGAAAACAGCTTCATATGCTCCACGTCCCCATGATTTCTAGAGCAGCTCATTCCATGGATTGCTGCCCTTGAGTGAAAGGTCTCCTCTCCATGCCACCTTCAGACTTTCCGGATTGCCACTGGTGGTGGTGGTGTGGCAACTCTCCATGCAGTGGAGCTACCCTGAGTAGCATCTGATTACCCCTGATGAGGGATGGTTCACAACATAGTTAGACCATAAAATCCTTACAAGAGAATCTGCACTGGCAACAAGACTTTAGCCACTGCTTTTAAGTTTTATTCTGCTGCCAGTGCACAAGTTGGAAAAGAAAGTCTGGATGACTTTTGTGGAGCTCTGAATGTGGAATAGCCTGTTATTAATGCAGGTTTTTAAACCCTTATTCCATCCTTCCCTCTTTCAGGTGGAGGAAGCAGATGATTGGCTGCGTTATGGCAATCCTTGGGAAAAAGCCCGTCCAGAGTACATGCTTCCTGTACATTTCTACGGTCGAGTGGACCACACTCCCAATGGCATTAAATGGGTTGATACTCAGGTACAGTATTCTAAAGAGCCCTGGAAGAAGCCACCGATTAGGATGCTGTAAGAGAAGTAGGACCTTGTATGATGCCGTGGAGGTGTTGGGTTTAGAGATGTTGACCACGTGCATTTGACCAATTATAATCATTGCTGAATTGTATTGTGGAAATCGTCATCATCTAGTAATAAGTAATAAGTGCGGGGCAGGCAAGAGGTTGTCATCATTCTCCCTTTTGTAGGAAGTAGAGAAATGCTTAGGACGCACTTTTTCTTTCCTTTCCCCTCTCTTTCCCCCCCCCCCCCCATCAACTTGTCTCTTGGGCAGACTTCTTTGCAATTAAAGTATCACTTTGTCTAAAGAGCCACAACTAAACCTGGTATCTGACTCAGTGAGCAATAGCATATGATGCAGAAGATGGTATTGTGTAGGCAGAAACAAACAATAGACTCACTCCACCAACATTTTTTCTATTCAAGCGCCAGTGGCGGAGCTAGCCTCTGTTGCACCCCCCGTGATGTCACTAGCCCCGCCCCGCTAGTGATGTCACTAGCCCCGCCCCCGGTGGCATTACAGGCTGAACCCCCCCCCCGTGGGAAAAACACCAGAAAAGGGTTAGTATGGGGCCAGGTGGGTGGGCAGGCATGCAGGCAAATCCTCCCCCCCCCCCCACTGCCGCAAGCCCACAAGGCCCTTTTTCGACCGCCGCCCCACCACCAACAAATTGCCACCAATGCAATTTGGTGGCAATTGCCACTAATGCACCAACAAACCAATGTGGCGGTTTGTGCAACTCCCCCCCCCATGTGCCGCCTGCTTTAGCTAACCTTTATAGCTGGCATGTTCTCCCTTTTCCAGGTAGTCCTTGCTATGCCTTATGATACCCCTGTTCCAGGATACAAGAACAATACTGTCAACACCATGAGGCTGTGGTCAGCCAAAGCACCCAATGATTTCAATCTTGAAGAGTGTAAGTGCTGCTGCCTCTGCCATCTGCTGCTCTCTTGTTCTTTATTTTTATTTGGGGAAAACAAATGGGTTGTATATTGCTGGGAAAGGTGCAAAGCAGAATTTCTGAATTTTCAGCCAGGCAGTTTGGGGTTTGATTTGGCTGGCTGAAACAGGAGCATAACAAGCTCCCATGCTGCCTGGGGCACGGGAGCTTGCTGCACCCCAGAAGTAATGTCACATGACGTCACTTCCGGTTCGGGCACAATCAGCAACCCTCGCGTCTTCCAAGTGCCAGCTGTGTTAAGTGTTCATTCTCTTGATTTAGTTAATGTAGGTGACTATATCCAGGCTGTGTTGGATAGGAACTTGGCAGAAAACATCTCCAGAGTGCTGTATCCAAATGATAACGTAAGCGACTCTTTCATGCCACATAAATTCTCTTTGGTTAATAAAGAAATATGTTTTGCTTGTCTCTTCTCTTGTAGACTGAATTCGCGGGCATATGTGCAGTTGTGTAAATTAAGTGCACAACTTTCAATTAATTTTTTTCCTTTGCTGCTCTTCTAATACTTTTCCCATACGCCCATCTGAAATATCCCTTCTTTGATTTTAAGGAATTAATTTCCCATTGACTTCAATGCCTTCTTATTTCAGATAAAACTTTTGTATGTCAAATATGGGCTTGGGGTAGAGAAACTATTCATGATTTACAGATGCTTATCCATGGAGTTAAAATGTTCCTTAGATTATAAACCTGAGAGCGGGGCCTGTCAATTATCTTATGTTTTGTAAAGCATGGACATGGCTAGTGGTGCTCAGGCAACAACAACAATAATAATAATAATAATTTTGCATTAGATCTGGGTGTCTAGTCCATTGTATCCGATACTGACTAAGATCACTTCCGCAAGCTTGTAGTAAGGGCCAAATTATGACGTTTCTTTTCTTGTGGTCCCAAGTTTTTTGAAGGGAAAGAGCTACGTTTGAAGCAGGAGTACTTTGTGGTAGCTGCTACTCTCCAGGATATCATTCGACGATTCAAGTCTTCCAAATTTGGATGTCGTGACCCTGTGAGAACCTGCTTTGAGACCTTCCCTGACAAGGTACGTTTGTAGAACTAGGGCTACTCCAAGGTCACTTTTACACTTTTACAGAAGAACACTTCTGTTTTTTTTTACCAAGTTTTGCAACCCTCCAAATTTAACTGAACGAAACAAAGCTCTCTAATCTTGCATGTCCATGAACCTGCCATGCAAACCTGAGATGCTCTCCAATGTTGAAAACAGGCCACACTTTTCCAGGCTTAGAGCTAAGACCATTAATCTCATCATTATTGCATCACTATTATACATCCATATAATTACATCAATATTAATATCATAACAGTCTCATTATTATTGAATGTCTAGCTTAATAGGTTGGTATGGAGTGGGCTGTCGTACTGGGAGAAAGAGGGGGATTGCAGGCAGACAGTGCGGTCAGATTTCTTTGGTTCCGAGTGTCTCTTATAACAGTTAATCAGACCCACGTGTGGTCTAGCCGGTCAGCTGAAGGCTACAGATGTTTTCAATTATGTCCCCCGCAGCTGACTTAGTACAACCGCCTGAAAACGAGGCTTTCTCCGTCCTTATAGAGTGGGGTGGATAGCTTTCCTACTGTAACATCTTCCCACTATATGAGGGCTAATTGCTTGAAAATGCTCATAATAAATGAGCGAAACATTGCATTGTTGTAGGATGCTTTTAATTTTTAAACAGTTTAGTTTGAGTGTGAACGTATGTGTTTTTAATAGTTGATATTTTAAACTACTATTTTATACTGCACTTAGTTTCCTTGTTTTTATAAGCACCATTCTAAACTTTTTTTGCCGTGGTTTTACACCCGTCTTTACCAGTAAATTCAAGAGTCTAGCTTAATCATGTGCTTAGTTTCATTGCACAAAATGCTTTTTAGCTCTAAGAGTTTGCTCAAATGAGTTTGCTCATTATATCGGGGATTTCTGGAATTCAGTATTATTCTGTGATTCCAGCACCCAAATCACAACTCTCCTTCCATTCTCAGAAGGAGATTCTGCCATTGACACACTATTGCGCCAAAGATATGGGTGCTGCCCAAAATCTGAGCAGACACTCAAATAGTTGTGCTAAATGTAAGTGTTCCATTGTCATCCCCAACTGCTTTATTCATCACCCAAATCCTCTGTGTTTACTGTGATGATCTTCACAATAATTGCAGCCGCTGTTCATCCTCGACTTGTAATCATGTGGACTAGGAGCCTGCTGGCTGACTCAAGATTTTGTGCAAGTGTTTATATTCTGTGATAGGTGGCATATTATATATGATGAGCCATGCAGGTTTCCAAAACTCATAATTTGATCATTCTTTGATCAAAGATCTTCGGTTTTTTTCCATTGCAGACTGGGAGCTGAGTTTAGAAATAGTAACTTGCTCCAGGTCACTGCATAGCGGATGGCTAAGGTTGGATTTGAGTCCCTGGAGTCCTGGATCTAATACTCCTATAGACCACACTGACTTCTTTTTGTGGGAATACAGGAGAGTTGCATATTAAGACTTTATACTGTCCATATTGCAGGTTGCTATACAGTTAAATGACACTCACCCAGCCCTTTCCATTCCTGAGCTCATGAGGATCCTTGTTGATGTCGAAAAAATGGACTGGGATAAGGTAAGCGGGGAAACGGGGAATGGCTGCCTTGCATGTGGTGGCAATGTGGTTCTTGCAGACGGCCCCAACATTAGCAAGGACAGCGTCAAACAGACTGCCTGATGACAGAACTGCATGGCAGTTTGAGAACATGGGGTGCCGCCCGCCAAACAGCTGTAAAGTGGGGTGTTTGTGTGTCATTTCCAACCGAGAAACGATTCTGAGCCCTTCCTCCACCTGCTGCTTGTCCTCTGCAATCCACCCCGTCCAGGTGCTTTTCTCCTGTTTGTACTGGAAGACCAGGAATGGGGGAAAGCAGGCAGGAGTGGGGGCGGATTGCTGAGATACTAAAGTTACAAGCAAGCACAGATTTGATAGATAATCTGGGTGGGAAGACCAGGGACAGGATTATAATAAACAATCTTAAAAACCAACCCGTAGAGTTGTTTAGGACTGTACCTATGATTCCTGTGCCACTGTAATATTTGTTGATTACACTTGCATCCTGTCTTTCTTCCATCTCAAGGCAGCATACATAGGGCTTTCTGTTGGTCGTTCCGTCCCCCATCCAGGCACTGACCATCCCTAGACCAGCTTAGCTTCAGCAAGGCGGCTGCAGCCTGACTCCTCAGACCATGCTGTGGGTTATGACAAGCTGCAGTGCTTTGCTGGAGCCTTGCGCCTCCAGCAAATCGTTGTTTGGATGAACTGGTATTTTTATGCCCGCAATTTCCATCCTTGCCAGACATGGCATAGCAGCGTGTCTTGGTGTTATGAGTAGCTGTTAAGCGGCATAGAATTAGGCAGGGGGGGGGGGGCTGAGACTGAAGACAGTTCACCTGTGTGTCATCCGCGAGGGAAATCGGCCTGAGGGAGAGGTTGTGTAGTTGCTGAAGTGAAGCAAGCGCAGACTTACGAGTTACTGATGAGCCCCCTGTGCGCGCAGGATACGCAGGGGTCGGGGACCTTTTCGGGCAAAGGGGCCGGATGTTTGGCAACAATGCCATCATGTCATAGCCGAACGTCCGGGTTGCCGAACTCCCAGAAGCGGCTGTACGGCTCAGCTGGGGAGGCAAAGCCTCCCGCCCACGTTGCCGCGTGCCAGACAGGGAAAGACGGAGCTCGTGGAGCCCTTGTGCTGCTGCGTGAGCCTGGGCAGGCGGCTCTGCCATTCCCTTTCCAGCCCACGGCAAATTGAGCCGGAAGCTTTGCGTCCCAAGCTGAGCTCTGCTTTTTAGGACCGTAGGTTGCCGACCCCTGTAGTAGGCAGTGACCACTGTGCCAGTGCAGGATGTAGTGCTTTGCCGCTGCCTCGTGTCAGCCCCTGGAATGCTTTCCTGAAGCGGTGGCAGGCGGCAGGTCCGGGTTGACTTGACCTGCTTAGTAAGCCAGGGTGCTGCTGAGGCTGGGTGATGTCAAGCGTCCGATTCAGACAGCAGCGGTCTCCTTTTCTCACGTTAACCCCTTCCCTTTTTTCTCCAAGGCGTGGGAAATCACAACGCGAACCTGCGCGTACACCAACCACACGGTGCTGCCCGAAGCTCTGGAGCGCTGGCCTGTCTCTTTGTTTGAGAAACTCCTGCCAAGACACCTGGAGATCATTTATGCCATCAATCAAAAGCATCTGGATGTAAGAGGCCAAAATGAGAGAATGCGGGGCGGGGGCGGGGCGGGGCGGGGAGATGGATAAATAGACTGGTGGAGCTGATGGCCCTTGGGGACAGGCTAGCCCAGAACAGCTCACTTGAGTGAGTTGGTCACACTGAGCAGCTTCTCCAAAGACAGCCGCTTTATCGGGCCAGGTGGAACTTCTTGGTACTGTGTGTCACCTGACCCCTGCTGTGTTGGTAGCCGCAATGCCACCCAATAGACGACATCATTGCTGGTGCTGCAGTGTAGGAGAGACCAGCCTTCGGTTTCCTTCTTCTGCAACGATGGTGCAGAGCAAAGGGTCTTCCTGGGTCTTCCTGTTAAGGTCTCTGGTTCAAGATCCCTCCAAAACTATCATAAACTCTTTGAATTTAGAAGCTCTGGGATAGCCTGTATGAGGTATGATAGGGCTGACATTATTGGAGGTCAGTCATTTCTGTCTTGGGCATTAGTGGATTCCTCATTTGAAGCGTCTTCTGACCTGGCTGAGAGCCACTGCTCTCATCCCGTGCTTGTACATGACGCATCGTTGGCCTGAGTAGTTTGCATATTGGCCATTCCATTTGCTCAACGGCTTCTGTTGGTTCTTCCTGAGGGCATTTTCAGAATCTGTAATTTGCCATTTTGCTACATGGGAGTATGTTTCCCACCTCAAAAACGTATTATGAATCCATGCATCGCAGTGCATGCCTATGTTTTAGGGCAGTCTAACAATCATCCCCTCTCCCTTGGAATCCTGTGTTCTGTGACAGAAGCTAGAGATCTCAAAAGTGGTGTTAGCACCTGCACCAAATTAATTTCCAGGATTCTTCAGGGGATGCTATGATAGTTAAACTTCTATGAAACCAGTATGAACCTGTAGCGTAGTTTATATCTGCACAGCCAGTGTAATATCAGTGATGTCAAATCTAGCATTTCGGCCTGCTTACTTAGGACAGGAGGGGAATAATCAAAGGCATTCCCATCCTCCAATGTTTGGGAAATTGGTTCACACTGTTCCGTGGGAAAGGGTGTGATGCAGAACGTGATTTAGCTCTTGTCCTCCATTGTGACCCGGCAGCATGTGGCAGCCCTCTTCCCAGGAGACATTGATCGCCTCCGAAGGATGTCTGTGATCGAGGAAGGAGACTGCAAGAGGATCAATATGGCCCACCTGTGCGTCATTGGCTCTCATGCGGTCAACGGAGTGGCCAGGATTCACTCGGAAATTGTGAAGCAGTCTGTGTGAGTCCTGCTTGTTTCCCGTTGGCTTGTTTTCAGGTGCGCAGTCAGCCTGAGGCTGTACCAGTAAAAAAGACACCAGGTGTGCAGGCCTCCTACCGGCATTTGCAAACCACTTTCATTTGGCATTTTTGCATATCTCTCTCTCTCTCTCTCTCTCTCTCTCTCTCTGCAATGGGCTCAGAAAACTTGAATTGCTTAGAAACAAGATGATTAATTTCAGAGTTGAAGATCAACGTATTGCCGGGCAAACTCTGTCATTTCAAAAGGTTTATTAATTTTCACAAGATGTTTAACAACTTGTTAAACATCTTGTGAAAATTAAGATACCTTTTGGAAACAAAACTTGTTAAACATTTTGTGAAAATTAATAAACCTTTTGAAACGACAGAGTTTGCCCGGCAATATGTTGATCTTCAACTCTGAAATTTGGTCACGTCGTGACAATCTGCGAATGTATTAAGATGATTAGCCGCAATCTCATTAACCACAAAATGCATATGAAGAGTTGTACCAGTTGCCAATATGTCTCTAGGCTAGCCCTTTGCTGCCTGGGCCCACTCCGCTTTCCCAATCCTTAAGGACTGGCAGTGAGGATCTTTGGGGGAGGTCTCATTATCTGGTAGGCTGGTGGCCATTGTCAGCAGAGCCTTTTTGTTGGTGGCCTCTAAGCTTTGATATCGGCTTCCTAGGACGTGTCCATCAGATTCGGGAACTTGCCGTTTGTAAGCTGGCAGTTGGCTTTTCTTTTTAGGCAAGTATTTTCGGGTTAGTTCCTGTCATGAATGATGTTATGTTTTATTGTTGTTTTATGATTTTATTTGTAAGCTTCAGTTGTACCCCATTTTGAGAATCCCAACTGGAAAGCAGGCTATACATTGTCTGAATATACAATATGGATGTTGACATTTGACAGCATCAAAAGATCTCTTTTCTTGGTAATCTTGTTTGGGGATAAGGCTGAAACGTTTTAAACAGATGGCTTTGATCAAACTGATAATCGGCTGCAGTTCATTCACCATGTGGCAAGGACTTGATAAAACAAAGAGCTGCTTCATATATAATCATATATAATCAACAGGATCAAGTAGATTTCCTGGACTGTGCCAGTTCAGGCTCCAGGTGGAGGGCTTCATGCTTAAATGCAGGGCTGGTCCATCCATGAGGTCAACTGAAGCTGTTGCATCAGGCAGCAGACTGGTGAGGGGTGCTCTTCTCTGTCCACCTTCTTATCTCCAGTGTTCCACCTCCTTTCACTCCCTGGATTGGAAAAGGAAGAGGAGGACAGAGAGGAAGAGGCAATGGGGAGGGGAGGTCTGAGCTAAGACTTTGGAGAGTGACTGTGCAATCCTATCCAACTTTCCAGCGCCGGTGCAGCCACATTGGAGTCCTGAGGTAAGGGAACAAATGTTCCCTCACCTTGAAGAGACCTCCATGACTGCTCCCGCACCACAAAATGCAGTGTGCGCCCTGTTGGCATGGCTGCATCAGCACTGCAACGTTGGTTAGGATTGCGCTGTGAGAGGAGTAGAAGCTGGCACATCATTGGGTAAGGAGGGGCAGCGTTTGGCATGCCATCTCAGAAGGTCTTCCCTGAATGCCAAAAACACACACACAAAAGAACACTTTCTTTACACATAGAAAGCTAGCATGTCAGGAAGAAGGATGTCTGATATGATCGTGTGTGTGTGTGTGTGTGTGTGTGTGTGTGTGTGTGTGTGTGTGTGTGTGTGTGTGTGTGTGTGTGTGTGTGTTCCATGGAAGAGCATTAAAAATGCATCACCCACCTACTGTCTGAAGTGGTTCATTCCAGGAAAAGCATCTCAATTTTGATTCTGCTGATCGTTTCATCTGGGCCTCAAGGGCATTCGACTCATTGAGTTTTAATAGGTATTGTGATCAATTTGTTTTAGATTCAAAGATTTCTATGAGCTGGAGCCGGAGAAGTTTCAGAACAAGACCAACGGCATCACTCCCAGGCGATGGCTCCTGCTGTGCAACCCAGGACTCTCGGATGTCATTGTGGAGGTGAATCGCTGGAGGCTTCAGCCCGCAGGAAATGCCACCAGCAATAACCCCTGCAGCATAAATGGTTGGACTGTAGAAAAGAAACAATAGTGGGGGGGGGGACTGCTTGAGATGGAAAGGCATGAATGAGCCCCCCCCCCCCGACAGTGCAAATGGAGTGCTAAAAGTGGAAGGGCCTCATCCTCCTGCTTTTGAGCACTTACATAGTTGAAGCTACTCTCAGTGGGTTGGTTCAGATGTAACTGCAAACAATAACTTACCCCAGGCGTAGCTGAACGTATGAATGAGGCCTTTCTTGAGTCAGATCATTGGTCCATCTATCTGCACTGAGTGGCAGCAGCATCTGTCCAGGGTTTCAGATGAGGGTCTTTCCATCCCTACCTGGAGTCCTTCTGCAGACAAAGCATGCACTCTGCCTCTGAGCTGTAGCCCCATCACCATAATTCAGAGTCCAAACCATGATCTGTGTTTCCAGTATACTGGCACATTCTGGTTTGTGCAGTGTCCCTCTTCCCAAGGGATCCCGGGATGCTTCCCCAAACAGTGAGCCTAGAACAACATCCTGGTCACAGCTATGGTCTGTTGGTTCAGAAACAACAGCCAAGTGCCGTTTTCCCAAACGGTGACTTGCAAACCAGCTTCAAAGCATGGTTTCAGATCCCGGTTTGTTGGCTGTTCACAAACCATGGTTTTTTGGATGGTATGAGTTCAGACATCGCACTAAACCACAGTTTGGAGTTGTGTCTGAACCATTGCATTTGTAGTAACTGCTTCAGACTTCTGTGGTGACCATGAAATTAGCATTCCTCGCTCGTTTATGACTTTGTGCCGGTTAGAATTCTCTACTAGAAAGTTGCTTCACAGATTAGACTTGTGTAAAGTGGTGATCAGATCAAGCATCAAGACCAGAATATGGAGGAAAAAAATTGTGAGCAGTCAAAACCATGTGTTATTAGTTTGGCGCAGATAGTAACTTGTACATCCGGGATCTGCAGCCCCTGTCATTCAAGCAGAATCCGACCATTTGGAGTGCTGGTAGTGATTCTGGCACTTTTCTTATTAGAAGCACCCCATCTCTGGACTTAAATGAAACTGCAGTGACAGCAACAGCATATGTTTGCAGCTGGGTTTCTACAACATATGTAGTTTTACAAATATTGTGTGACTTCAGTGTTTGGCCTTGGATTAGCCAGCCGGGTGAACTAGTTGCCAGCCCCTGCTGGACTGGCTCCACAAATGAGTTCCAATCAGCCATCGTTTGAATTAGTGTTACAGCTCTGACATTGTGTCGCTGATTTCGGTCTCTCTCTCTCTCTCTCTCTCTGCCCCCCCCCTTCCCGGTTGTGCTTTGCACTGACAAATCTCTCAT
Organism: Plestiodon gilberti rubricaudatus; assembly: GCA_026170595.1. Lineage (NCBI taxonomy): Eukaryota > Metazoa > Chordata > Lepidosauria > Squamata > Scincidae > Plestiodon > Plestiodon gilberti. Next base: position 14,479,345 of record JANXHW010000001.1, read on the forward strand.
TTTCTAGTGTAGGGTTTTGGGAATTACTGGACTGTCAATTGTGTTTACTTTCTGTTAATACTACAGAGGATTGGGGAAGATTTTCTCACAGACCTAAGCCAGCTAAAGAAGCTGCTGGATTTCGTTGATGACGAGGCCTTTATCAGGGATGTAGCCAAAGTTAAACAGGTAATAACGGACAGCATGTTAGCTAGATGTGCTTTTAAATGCATCTCAATTTAGACCAGGTTGTGTGTTTAAATTTTCACCTAAAAAGGCCGCTCTTCATTTCTTTTTGCCAGGAGAACAAGCTGAAGTTCTCGGCCTTGTTGGAAGAACAATACAAGGTGAAAATCAACCCTTCTTCGATGTTTGATGTGCATGTCAAGAGGATTCATGAATATAAGAGACAGCTCCTCAACTGCCTGCATATCATCACTCTTTACAACCGTGAGTAGCTTAGCCAACAAAGTAGTAACTGTTGGAGTTTTGAATGCTTCTCAGCAAGAAGAAATAAATCTTTCCCTAGACACAGAAAACTAGCTTATCAGGATGATAGTCTAACCTTTTCTCTCCCAAGAAAACTCTAGTCTAGTACATGGCTTTGCTTAGGTCGTCAATCAGCCTAAGAGACTGGCGTGCCATTTTGCTTTACAAATATTGTCTGAGTGCCATTCACCTCTCCGGGCTGTGACCCACTCAGCACTAGATTCAGGTTTTGCCACACTGTAAGGTTTGCAAACATGGAAACACCTACTCAGGGGTTTGAGCTGAATGTCATATGGTTAACAGAAGAGTTGGCAAGTTGTTCAGCACCAAGAGCCCAATATAGAAAAGACTGGAGATAATCTGGATATTTGACAGGACGAAGTCTGTATTATTGTGTGGCTGAACAAAGCCACAACCTCTAGCAATGTTGCGTTTATTCTAAGGCACTTTTATTCTGGCATTGTTCACTTAACATGACTAAAACCAAAAACACCCTCAAAAGAAATGAAGGTAAGGGGACTCGGGGATTATGACTTATGAAAAGCGTCCAGTGTTACAGAGCATCTCCGATGGAGGAAGCCATAAATCAGAGGTAGACAGATGTGGGTTCAGACCTTGGTGAAAGGGAACTCTTAGCAGGTGCTGTGAGAGACCCTCCACCTGAGGCGGCCCCTGGAGAACCGTTGCCTATGTGAGCACACCAGACTGGTTTAGAAAGAGCAATGCTTGGGCAAAGTATTTGTGTGTGTTTTTATTGATTTGTGTTTTATTAAGAAAATGTATATTGAGCGTTTCCATTCAAGAATGCTCAATGTGGCTCACACAAATCCATAAAAACAGATAAGACACACAATTAAACAATGACATAGAACAAAGTAAAAGCGAAACAATAAAAAGCAGCAGCCACCCTAAAAAAGATAACCAAGAGCCAGCGCGACTGTCACGACGACTAATTGAAGGCCCTCCGAAATGGTCAGATCTTCAATAAACGATGGAGTGAAATAGATCTCCCAAGGCCGGAGCTCCAGATCTGAATCTATCTAAAATATGGTTGACTTTCTTCATCTTCTTGATTGTGTTGCTCTTTTCAGGCATCAGAAAAGACCCCAAAAAATCCTACGTGCCAAGAACTGTTATGATTGGAGGAAAGGTAAGGAATGTAATGCTGAGCTGAGGTTGCTGAACAGGAACTCGGACTGTGAATCTGAAATCTTTGATAGCTTATGCTCATATACACTCCTTCCTGCTCCCCCCCCCCGCCCTCGGGTTAAAATTGGAAACATATTTCACGCTTGCACCTGCAAACTTTACTCAGCATGCAGAGACTCACTGGGTAGCCTCCTGTGCAGGTAGGTCACTTATGGCCCAAGCCTATCTGGGATAGGCACATGGGGGTTTACAACAGTTCTGCTGTTGTAAAATGGCTTCTGGTGGCCATTTTGAGCGCACTGCCGCAACCAGCAGCAGTGTGGGAGGCTCGCTGCTAGACCAGCACAGGTGCAATGGGGGTGGAACGGGGAGGGGGAAGAATGGAGGTCATCCTGGACGGGCCGGGAAGGGAGGCGGGCCGGGGGCAGTATTGGCGGCACTCACGTGTGCCGATGTCCTAACCCCATTCCTCTCCCTTACCGCTGCCATTACACGCCTTGAACTTATGCCTGTTGAACAGCAGGTGAAGATCTGAGGAGACCCATGACAGCAGTAGAGGCTCTCTTAGGTCATCTGAGGGGTACCACCTCTATCGCAAGTTAGGGGAGTGGCAACACGTGGGCGAGCTTTCTCTGCTGTGGCGCCACAACTGTGGAACTCCCTGCCAGGGGATCTGAGAACCACCCCCTTCCTCGTGACTTTTCGGCGAGGGCTCAAAACGGTTTTGTTTCGTGTAGCGTGTGGGTGATGGGTTGTGGTCTGCCTCCTGTGTCTCAAGATGCTCTGCCATGCTGCTTCTCTGCTCCATTCTGTCCCCCCCCCAGTGGATTTTATTGTTTTTAAATTATGTATTGTTTAAACTTATTTTCTGTATTTTAAACTATGTATTTTAATTTTTGTTGTAAGCCGCCTTGGGCATTTGCCTTCGGCATAGGATAAGGCGGGCTATAATTTTTTAATAAATAAATAAATAAATAAATTTTTCCCAGGGTAAGCAAACAAAAGTTCACATCCCCAAAGGAGACCTTTCTGACTCCCCCCCCCCCCCGCAGACGCAGCACACTCCCCATTGGTGTGACTGCAACGGCGTGGGGAAGAATTTGAGTAGGGTTGGGCTGTTTTGCACACGCTCTTGCTTGCTCTCAACATCAGGAATATTTGATTGATCCAGTTGATCTAATGCTAAAAGCCAGTCAACGCCAACAGGAAGGAAGCAAAGACCAAAAGAGCTGTTTTGTGTGGCAGGGTAGTGGTTCTCTCGAGGCACGCTAGTTTATAATTACTGAGCGAAGATGACAGCGCTGTGGGGTTGCTATCTTTCTCCAGGAGAGCTGCTCTGTAGTGAATTCATCCAGAAAATAGCCATTGTGAAGCTGTTGCCCTTGTTATGATCACTTGCTGCACCTCTTCCCCCCCCCCCCCCCCGGCCTTTTTTATTGACAGCTGTCTCCCCTCTCTGCCTGCAGGCTGCTCCTGGCTACCACATGGCAAAAATGATTATCAAACTGATTACCTCCATTGGAGAAGTTGTGAATAATGACCCTTACATAGGGGACAGGCTGAAAGTCCTCTTTTTGGAGAACTACAGAGTGTCCCTTGCTGAGAAAGGTAAGACGACTCTGGCTTAATCTCATGGTTTCACATGCAAACAAGAAAGCAAATATCTTATGCAAGTACCATTGGCCCAGCGGATGGCACACTAGTGTAGCAACACACCCAGGTTGCTGCAACGGCAACACTTGTGTCCCTGCACAAATCGGATGTGGATACGAAAGGTATTGTTTAAAACAGGGGTTCACAACCAGTGGTACTAGTACCACCAGTGGTACTTAGGTCGACTGCTGGTGGTACTTGGACTGCTGGACCACCGGAACCCTGCCGCGATGTGGCGCTTTCAGCAGCACATTTTCGCTCCTGAAAACGCCTTTGGCGGAGCTTCTCGGGAATGCTGAGAAGGGCCCTCCCAGAGCCTCCTCCCTGCGTTTTCTAGCTTCTAAAAACTCAAAAACTCGGGAGTAACTGGCAAAGATGACATCGCCAGTCACTTCCAGTGGTACGCACCCGCAGAGTGGTGCTGGAGGTGGTACTCGGCCGGAAAGGGATTGAGAACCCCTGGTTTAAAACAACAACAAAAAAGTGTTTTGCCTGTTTTTTAATTGATTTTTTTCCACTCCAACCTCCATCCCAGTGATTCCTGCTTCAGATCTGTCTGAACAGATCTCCACTGCTGGGACTGAAGCCTCAGGGACTGGAAACATGAAATTCATGCTGAATGGAGCGCTCACCATTGGCACCATGGATGGCGCCAATGTGGAAATGGCCGAAGAAGCCGGAGAAGAGAATCTGTTCATTTTTGGCATGCGAGTGGATGATGTGGAGGCGATGGACAAAAAAGGGTTTGTATGGACCCCACTAGGGCGGCTCTGTAGAAAGGGAGGCTGTGTACGAATGACTTCTCTGGAGCAATTATCCTGCTTCAGTTACTTGAAAGTGAAGGAAGAGAGCAAGCTTTGCTGCCGGAGGGAGAGTCTTGCTGCAGGGGGAGAGTTGCCAGCTCTGTCTGAAGCTGTTCCTGGTTATTTTTTTTTTCCTCCCAGCGTAATGCCATTAAGCAAAGCAGGATTACTTTCGGTAATCACTTTGAGATTGATGCCGATTCCTCGAGACTCCAAGCTAGTTCTGGAGGGTTAGCAACTCTATGCAGGGGGAGACGCTCTGTGTATATTTGTAAATATACAGGTGTCCCCTGTTTAACAACGGTTCGTTTCCCCCATTTAACGACGGTTAATTTAACGATGATCTGCATATACAACGGCAGTCCCCCAGTACAAAAAGTCACTGCCGCTTGCTGCCTGAGCCTGCTGCTGATTACAAAATGGAGAAAGGAAGCACACACAGCCTTTTAAAATTCTTTGGAACACATCTTTTTAAATCCCCAGCCCATCAGCTGTTAGGCACTAAACATCAAAGCACTAATCTAGCACCAAACAGCAGATTGGCTGGAGATTTAAAAATATGCATCTGGAGTACTTGCCGTTCATTCCCTATTACAACTGCACTGTTACAACTGCACTGTACATTGCATTACATAGGCTATACCAAATTGAGCACTAGATGGCGCTGAAGACTCCCTTAACAACTGATTCATTTTACAATGGTTATGAACACAAACATACAGCCCCCCCCCATCCACGGATTCCTCATCTACGGTTTCAGTTATCCACGGTTGAGGAATCCCCCCCCCGCACCCTCCACAGCCCCCACAGGCACTTACTTTTAGGAGAAACCTCCGTATTTTTCTTCAAAAGTTCCGAGTGTGTAGCTTCTTTGCAAGCCTGACCAACAAGACTTAGGTGCTAGCTAGAGTCTCGCTTGTCTTGATCTCTGCTTTGGTACTCCCCTCGGAATCGTTTCTAGTTTGTCGGGGAAGCAGCTGTCACTGAGTGGCAGAACGTGAGCTCTGTGTGCAAATGGTGCCCAGGTCAGTCCCTGGAGGGTTGTGAAAGGCTCCTCCCAAGAGGTGATGGCCAGCCAGGGTAGACAGGACTGGGCTGGGTGAAGCAAGAGTCTGACTTGTAGAAGACAGCTTCCTAGGCCCACAATTTGGTTTATTGGGAGACATAAGTCAGGTTTGTGTTGGTCTTTTCAGCAGAGTGTACATAATGACTTGTGTTCCTCCAAAAGATACAAAAAAGCCTGATGATATATTACATTATTATTATTATTATTATTATTATTATTATTATTTATTCAGGTACAATGCAAAGGACTACTACGACAGGATCCCGGAACTCAGACAAGCTATTGATCAAATTAATACTGGCTTCTTCTCGCCAAATGAGCCAGGCTGCTTCCGAGACATTGTCAACATGTTGATGTACCATGACAGGTAAGAGCCACCAATCCAGGCCCTTTGCTATACAGGGTAAGCCAGGAGCGAGCACACAAAGCTCACGTTCCTCTTTCAACGGAGGGCATGCAGCCCATGGTGCAACTTTCAGTATTCCTGGGCAGCCAGCCTGCCCTGCACTAGCATCCGATGGCAACATTAGTGTGCAAAACAGACATGGTCCAAGCTTGATTTCTAAGGCTAGCATTTGAACCTGGGACCTTCTATTCCTGTGCTGCAGCTGTGTCCCCAATTGGAGAGATACATGTCTTTTCCTCACATTTGACACTGTTTACTGCAGCAAACATGCCACTTCACATAGCAAGGGAGAAGGGATAGGTTAGAGGCTCAAGCATACATTTCCTTTAAAGTCCTAATGGCTGACGACCAGCGTACCTAGAATACCATACCTTTTCTTATAAACCTCCTCCACAGAGGACACCGGATGATGCCCGTCTGCCAGCTTCTGAAGTTCGGTCGGTGGCATCACAAAACAAGCTTTCTGTGGCTGCCCTGAATTTCAGGGTTCCCTGCCTAGGGAGGTTCATCACCCTTTCTGATGCCATTTTGCCACCACATAAAGACATTTGGCTTCCAGCTTAGAAGGGACTACTCTGAGCTCATGTAGTCTCTCTTTTGTTTCAGGTTTAAGGTGTTTGCTGATTATGAAGCCTACATCAAATGTCAAGGGAAAGTGGACCAGCTGTACATGGTAAGGCTGAGGGTTATCCCTGTGAGAGCGAATTGCTAGCTTATAAGAAAAGAGTCTTCTCTGTAGAGACACAACTAACCACCCAATCCTAAAGCGCCCTTACGTCACCTGAACTACTATTCTGGTGGCATAAGGTGCTTTACAGCGGTAGCAAACATGATGCACTGGCAGGAGCAGCCAGGCCGCTACTGCAAGTGGCAGCCCACCAGTGGACCCTCCACAGCCTCTGGTGCCGGTAAGTTAGCTCAGGGGGCCAAGGGAGGTGGGGATGGGGTACTAGGAAGGGGGAGGAGGCAGGAAAGAATGGGGGGCAGAACAAGAGCTGGAAGGGGGTGGTATCGGCAGCAGTAGTGCCACCAATATCCTATCCCCCTTCCAGGCCTCAGTCCACCTCCTCGGGTCTCCTCGGGTCCACTGGGACTTGCGCCAGCGAAATCACAATTCCGGCACCGGAGGCTTACCCCTGGGTAAGGGAACAAATGTTCCATTACCTGAAGGAGACTTTTGGGACTGCACTCCCCCCCCCCTCCCACACACACACAGAATGCAACGCATGCTCCGGTGGTGCGACTGCATGGATGGGGGAAAGGCTAGGATTGGGCCCTTAGTCTCTGCTGGCCTTCTGCGGGGCAGGTGTTGGAAAAGAACCACTGTTTAGTTATTTAAGATCAGGACCCTCTGTCAGATAAGGAGGCTGGCATGTGCCTCTTGAGGTTCCTAGCTTTTGAATGGTCCTGTAGCTAGGGCTACTCAGAACTCCCTTCCTAAATGACTACTGATTTCACAGCCAGAGCCAAACCCATTCTTTTTTCCTGCATTGAGCTCATGGGTAGGTGAGAAGGAGCATAGATAACTGTGGGGAAAATACTGGCAACCCAACTCTCAGTCCTTAAGACCAAACTCCTTCACTTTAAGGCAGTGTAGCCCTTCACAGTCCAGCTCATTGGCTTTGTAGATTGACAGGATTTTTAAGCGAGGAATATTGGAGAGGCAAAATGTAGATAGTAGCTTCTGTTGCATAACCTCCCTGTTATAATAGAACTAGCAAAATGCCATTGTTGTGGTGGGCAGGGCATGTGTGTAGAGAGAGGGCCTGCAGCTTGCACAGACCCCATGGGCCAGAGTGCATCTGTGAGTGCATATCCACCTATGCCCACCCTCCGCTCATTGCCGTCAGGAGTAGGGAGCAGGACACGCTTCCACTGCAACACTGTTCCCAAGGCCCAAGCATCACTTTTTCCACATAAGAGTGAATGGCCACCAGGGCCGGCCCATCCATGAGGCCACCTGAAGCGGTTGCCTCAGGCTGCAGATTGGCTGGGAGGTCGCCCACCTCCACTCACCCACTGCTCCTTCTCCTCCTGCTCCTTGGACTGAAACTGTTTCTTTTGAACAAACTGCTTCGTGCACCGGTGTAACGGAGGGTCGGACCGCGGCGGAAGTTAGAGCTCCGCCCCCTGCAGCGACGCCAGTGCACTTGACCACTGCCGTTTGCTATTAGATGAGTAGATAAAATCACCATCTGCCTTATGCTGCAGTTCCTTTTGCACATTTTCTGTTTGCACATTTTCTTCCTAGAATCCAAGAGAGTGGACTAAAAAGGTAATCAAGAACATTGCATGCTCTGGCAAGTTCTCCAGTGACAGGACAATTACAGAGTACGCCAGAGAAATCTGGGGAGTGGAGCCGTCTGCCGTGAAGATTCCTCCTCCCAACATCCCCAGGGAGTAACCTGCTGCAGAGGTGCATGCAACCCCCCCTGGTTGGCTGGCCCCAAGGCACTCCTGCTTCCCAGCAAATTTTCCACAGATGAATTCAACGTGCATTTTACCACCTGTTGATAGTCTCATAGTTTATAAGGATTGGTGGTTAGTTGAAATGCAGACCACTGGTGTTCTGGGTGACGAAAAGAGGAAAGTGGGGAAAGAGTTGATCCCAAATCTTGCTGTCCAGTATAAAACGCAAGACCTGAAGTACTGAGCTCAAGAAAAGAGAGTCAGATAAGGCCATTCTCTATAGTAAAGCTCTTATTTAACCAATGCCGTTTATTTGCATGTACTATATATGTTGATGGTACCTGAACTTTCAGACCCTTTGGGTCATACACCTGCCCCCCTGCTTTGCTAATTAGGAGATACCTTGTGAACAACAAAGCCAAGTATTGGATATGATCATGTTTCTTGAATTATTTCCTCTACATAAGTGGGTGCTACCCTCTGAAAGGAGGTCATCGGGAGCCCTTCTAAGACCCAGCATAGCAGAATTTCTCAATTCTGGTTTTAAAGAGATTTTAGACTGTCCTTGCTGACTACTCCCCCCCTCCACAGTGATACTCGTTAACATACTCCCATTTCAGCAAGCCATTTGCATGAGCTGCAGTTGATCTATTTTTGTTATAAAAACCATCATTAGCGATTGAATAAATATATGAAAAGAGCTGGCAACGGGATTTCTGATCCATGTGGAGAACGATTGGGGAACTTGAACAGTGCTGAAAGCAGAAGACCTCTTGCAGTGTTCAGCTGAAAGGCAACACACTGTCACAATGCACTGTGAAAGTGTGACGTCTTTGCCATTTCCCCTTGTCATCTCCATAGTGCAAGCCTGCTAGCCAGACATTTTGACCTACCATGTGCTTGGCAGTTGCCAAGGCCAGCAGCAAAAACTGGAGTCATGTTGAGCCCCGATACTGCCATGCTTGGCGGGTGGGTGGAATTTCACTTGGTGCATCACAAGTTATGCAGGAGTTGCTCTAAGGGGCATTTATTACAGTCTTTGTCTACTGTGCTTGGACGTCCGCACAGTCGCGGCTCCACTTTCAACCGAGTGGCCTTTCATGCATCAGTAGTGTTTCCTGATATTGCATTCCTAGCTTATTAAAAGAACACGGACCCTACCATTCAAGACCCTTGAGTTTTAATTTCAGCAATGCCAAGAATCCCTTTCTTCTAGGCCAACTCTTGCAGTCTCTGCTGGTAAATGACACATTCGTCTGTAAGAACTCGGGCCAATTGACTGGAGAAGTGTATAATCCCACCTGGGCCTAGACTGGCAGTTGAATTTGCACTTTAAAAGCAAAATATCAGGATGTGAAATATCAGACAGATGATTGTATGTTGCTATTAACTTCCAGAACCAGAGGGTTCATTAAAAGTGCAATTTTCCTTTGTATTTCCAGATGTATTAGTAAAAATTGTACCTAGGTAGTACAGAGCTTCATTTTAACAAAACGTTGAAAAACATGAAGTATTAAATCACCTTGTCTTTTCTACTTCTCATTAGACTGATTCTTAGGTTGCTTTGCACATGGGCACAAGCACCAAATCTGTGAGCAGTTGCCCACTGTATCCACTGTTTTCTCAACAGATGGTTTGTGCAGTCAGCAGTGATAGCACCATCGCCTGTGGAAAGGCCTCACCAAAACCCGTGATCAGCATTGTCAAATCTGACCACAGTGGCCCTCTACTAGGCGTTCGGAGCGGATGCAGCAGATCTGCACCTGCAGCACTTGATGCTGAAATACCCCATGAAATCTGTGGTGAACAGTGATTTATAGAACGACAAATACTTATCAAGGCCAGTTATCACTATTACAGAAAAATTGTCACATCTTTCCAGAAAAGTAACGTTAGACAAACCAACATCCTTGGTTGCCATTTTCAGGAGGGCAATCTATTTTCATATTTTAAAAATGGCCACAATTTAGTCACTGCAAAAGAAGCAACCTTAATCTTAATGTCAGTATATCTATCAGCAGGTAACTTTCTGTCACATGGACTATAAATGTGAGTTATCTGCATGCACAGTCATTGCGTAAGGCAGAACATAGTTTATACACCTGTGGCGCAAGATATCTTCTGAGTCAATCTTGCAATACTACTTTAAGCATTAATTGAGCCCTAAGAAGTCTCTATCAAGAAATATCTTTGACAATTGAAAAATACTTCATGTGCAGCATCCTTTTATGGGTGCAGGGAAACGAGCAAACTGACACTGTTCAAATAGAGGTATACATTTCCTGTCTTTTACATTCAATCACCATCATAAAAACACAAGCCCTGCTGGCTCTGAGCAAAGGTCTAGCATCCCATTTCCCACAGGTGCCAACCACACAGCCCAAGCAGGGCATGAAGGCACATGCTCTCTCTCATGGATGCTCACCAGCAGCTGGAATGAGATCTCTTGAGAGGAGGGTCACCAGACATGGCTACAGTCATGCTTTAAGCTTTTCACATAAAAAAGTAAAAGCATATACAGAAAATAGCTCCCAATTAACAATAGACCACATGAGAGTATAATGGTCATTTCAAAAATGTGTCAAGCACATTACAGCAAACAAGACCAATGCACTGTCCTTGTCCTACTGCCAAAAATGGGAGTGAGATGGATGAACTCTGCACACGTAAGGCAGTGTGTGTAAGTCACGATTCCACTTGCCCAGTTATATCAATACAAATCATTTATGGCACAGTAACAGCCAGGGGGGAAAATGTGGGCCCGTTCTTGTCTGTTGTACAAAAAAGTCCTACTTCAGCTAGAGGCAGTCCGTTAAATCACCACCAGTGAGTACTGTAGGTGAATTGTTAGTTACAAGCCTGGTAGTAGATACAGCATTGAGTTGGGGGCAATAGGGCAGTTCTTATGGCTACAAATGACAAGACTAAGATCTGGTCTGATCAAAGGATGGTTCTGATGTATGAACCCCTATGTTAGCTTTGACCGGGTGCTCAATTTGGGCCTCCCCCCCCCCCCAGTCATTTCATGGAAATAGCTGGAATGGCAAAGCAGGAAGGAGCTAAGGGCCGATTCATACATTCACACAGGGGCAATGCAACCCAGAATGCTGCGTGTCGTAGGTCCACTTTCCCATGCTAAAACGCACACACACACACACAACCAAAATGCCATGCTCTTTGCATGCTGCTTTGAAACCCGGAAGTATGGGACTTCTTGTTTCATTTAAGCATGCAAAAAGCTGGTTTCATTTTAGCATGCAAAAAGCTCAGTAAGTAGGGGAATTATCTGCTTTGCATTTGAATCAGCGCAAAGCAGATCATTCTTGGATTGACTGGCTGATTGGAGGGAGGAGGAGGCAGGATGAAAGGCACCCCCAAATCCATCACCTTTTCAGACCCTTTCCAACCTGCCACCAATGCAGCCCACTTCTAGTATTCATCTATCTCGCCTGAACTTTGTGTACGTCTTGTCTGGTAACTGAATGTGTGAACTAACAACACTTAAATGTATTGCATTTGATGCAATGTGCAAGCGCTCTCTGGCACATCGCCAGTAACCACAGCGTGAGCCTCATGACTTGGTGGCATTATCAGTGATGAACTTCACTTGTGAAACAGCCCTGAGACATTTAAGTAAAGGGCAAGTCTCAGCCATCTCCATTATGCTGAAGAGGTTTGTGGAACTATCTTAAGTGGAACATTCCAGGAGGTCACTGAAAGGGGGGGCTTGCAGGTGCAGGAATGGGGTGCATAGTTTATATCACACATGGGTCTAGATAGATTGTGGAAGGGGGATGTATGTTACATGCTTTTTTCCATTCATTTTATCAAGATGAGAACAAAAACAGAGGCATTTCTTTGAAACACTATTAGAGAATTATTTCTAGATTGCCAACAGTCCATACTTATATCTGCCTTGTCTTGCAATCTATATAAAATTCCACATAAGGAAATTGAATGTCCTTCCTGGCTTGGCAAGAGACTGATTTAATAAATTACGTGAGGGTATTTTGTTTCAATGTACTTTAAGCAACCAGGAATGACATTGCAGATAAAGCTCTATCATGCAGCAAACATAAGATGTTGTCTGCATACAGACATTCCACTTGCCTCTGTGTTTTGGCCCTGCACGTTGGCCAGCAATGTATCATCCCATTACTGAGATTTTATGGTCTGTGTTCTAACATTGCAAGTCTTACTCCAAAGACAGCATCTCTTCAAACAAGAAATGATCTGCACTGAGCTGAAACAGAAGAATTGGTGACTGAATTTCTGACTTACCAAAATGCTCCATTGCTTGCAAAATAAATGTATTTGTATTTGTCACTATCATAGCATTTTCAGAACTGTGGGACTTTTTCGACTGTATGTGTGCTTCTAATATTACTGTTCTCTTGTGCTTTCAAAAGGATTAAAAGAAATCACACAAAGGCCACGGGTTTATTTTCTTGTGATTGTATAGCATTATAGAGTTTACTACTTCAAGCCAGTTCGATGGTCACCAGAATGGATAGCTGCAGAAGAGGATTGGTCCCATAGTTTGCAAATATTCTACCTTCAGGGAATCCTTTCCACAGTGGCATGTCTATCGAGGAACCCCAGCAAGTCAGCAAAAAAGAGCTACAAAAGCAGACTCTTGCCCTGAAGCTGCTGAATTGGAATTCACATGCAGATGTGATGCTCAGAAGCTTGTGTCCAACTTTTCTGTACTAAATAATGGGGGGGGGTGTAGCGAACAGCTTGCCCCCAGACATACACTGGCGGGCCAAACTGTCCACTTCTGCAGGGAAGCTGTAACCCTCTGGAGAGGCACAATGCACGGCCCCACCACCAGACAGGCTGCAGTTCCCTGCACACTCCTAAACAAGGAGACGGTAGAACTGCCACCAGGGGGTAAATCCTCTTGACTCCTTTAGCTCCCCCTGCTAAAGGGCCACAGAGTACGGACAAGAACAGTGAGACCAACCTCTTGACTTCCCCAGGGGTCTCACAACCTAGGGAGCCACAGAGAAGAACAACTGAGAGGTAGCGTATGGCCAGCTTAGGCTTTTGGATTTCGATGACTTGGCCCAATAGAAAGCACACTGCATGAATTAGAGAGAGTTTATTTGGTTCATAGACATGCAGATCATAGACAGACTTAAAGATAAAAAGGCATAACATACAGAATACTAAATAGCAGGATAGAAAACAACAAAAGGCTATCTCCTACAGCTAGATACATTTCCTGAAGACTCACCAGAAATATACCAGCAGGTGAGCTCCACCAGAGCCATGGTGATGTCCACAGCAGACAGCCAAAAGAGAGCGAGCAGGAATGGGCAGGCAGCACGAGTACTGGTCCTCGCATACCTTAAGTAGATTTCAGGGGGTCAGGGGAGTGACCTACAACTGTGGCCAATCAGATGTCCCAGGGGATGAAGTTTGAAAGTAAATGCTCCTTCCTCCCCCCCTTCGGAAGATGATCCTATGATGGCCCACAGCTGGCTAGAATAATTGGCATCACAAGGTCAGCTCCAGCTCTCGTGCTGATAAGAGCAGTCAGGAGACACCCAAAACTGCAAATCATTGCTGTTGGAATTTAGCCAACTCTCAGACGCCATTTTAGACAAAAACCCCAAACTAAAGACATTAAATCAAAACTGAGAATAACCCCCCCAGATTCCACTACAGGGGGCGCTCTGCTTGGGAAGAACTTTAGCCCTCCACTTCTGCAGTTCCACTCTACTAACCCTCCCCAGTCAGCTTCTATTTGATCTAGAAGGAAAGCTCCCACATGAAATAGACATAGGGGCCCCAATCCAGAGTGGGACCATGGCTAGGGTGAAGGCCCCTTTGCCATGGTCCCAATGCAAATCAGCCCCTCCCCCACATGTACAGAAAGTTATGTGTTCCCATTCCAATGACACACTTAGCACATACTTTGGGCCCCTGGACCTGGTCTCAATAAGCTAGGACTGACTAGTTCACTGCAGAAATTAGATGTTCATGTACACAAGTTTGCTACCCAAGGCAAGTGGGTCATACCTACTCTGCTTGGATGTCTGTTCCCCCCCTCTCCTTCTGTTTAGATCTGTGTGCCTCTATATCCACGAAATGAGAGTAACACTTCACACAGAAGCTTATGCCACAGTAAATTGGGTAGGATTTAGGGATACATGTTGAAGTGCAGTTGCTCCTCATTACGCTCGCCTTTACAGCCACAACCCCCTAAAACTATGCAACAAAAAATCAACTTCAAATGTCTTCATTGGAATGTCTTCTTCTGCCACTCATTTCTACCTTGATATGTTATAGTTCATTTATAAAAATTAAAAGGTGATGTTAAAAAAATCCCAGAGAAATATAAGCAGCTACAGTAGTAGAGTGGAAATCTATGCGTGTGTACTTAAGAAGTCTGCTACACTTCCACCACTATATCTCCCAGGGTCAGTCACCCAATGAAGTAAACAAGCTTCCACTTACCTTCCAGGGGATGACGATTCAGTCTTACCGTCTGCCATGCAGCCATTCATCCACTTCATGCCACTCCCAATCTATCCAGCTGCTTTGAAGTATTGGGCAGACTGGCATTTATGCCCCTAGGCATATTTCTCAACTTGCCTCCTGCTGAATGAGGCATTTCTGCTCAGGTCCTTTGAAAAAAGTTTCAAGGTAGCACTTGAGCACTCCAGCTGCTCCCATCACTGCTCTTACTCCAAGATAAATCCTAGGGCTGCATTACCCTCCCTCCACTACACCCCTGGCCACCCGTCTCTTGTCCTTGCTTCAGTAGACTAAAAATGCCTGCACCTCTGCCATTTGTCATAAGAACATAAGAAGAGCCCTGCTGGATCAGGCCAAAGGCCCATCTAGTCCAGCTTCCTGTATCACACAGTGGCCCCACCAAATGCCTCAGGGAGCACACAACCAACAAGATAACCTGTTTCCTGCTACCACTCCCCTGCACCTGGCATAGAGAGAACCTACTTCTAAAACCAGGAGGTTGCTTATGGCTTGTAACCTGTGATGGTCTTTTCCTCCATGAATCTGTCCAAACCCCTTTTAAAGGCATCTAGGACAGGTGCCATCACCACATCCCATGGCAAGGAGTTCCATGATGTTAGTGTGGTTTTTTTAACCAGGCGAGGCGATTACAGTAGTAGCAGCTTCTCAGAAAGAGACCCAGAGTAGGGGCATCATGATGCTTGCTTATTCCCAGGGTGAGCTTAAGGCTTTCCAGGTAAGATGTAATGACGACAGAAACAGTCCATGGTGGGCAGGAATTCAGTTGAGTATTAATTAAGTTCTCTTCCAGCACCTACAGAGCTCTATAACTGGAAAAGGGATCATTACTGGGCACAGGCATTAAACTTTGTTTGCAGCCCTTGGGATACAAAGTAACGTACTCTGGGAAGACACTACCAACACCACCACAATATGCTTTATTATGGGTAAGGAATTCAGAGGCTTCAAATAACTTGCACAAATTTACCCAGTCAGTAAAAGTTACACTATTTTTTCTTTCAGAACAGAAATTGCTTTTCAAATACAGTTGCTCCTTATCTTTGGATAGATAACCCAAAGAAGATCTTTGGATTTGGATAGATGCATGGAGGAAAAGATCATCACAGGTTACAAGCCATAAGCAACCTCCTAGCTTTAGAAGTAGGTTTTCTCTATGCCAGATGCAAGGGGGTGGTGACAGGATACAGGTATCTTGTTGTCTTGTGTGCTCCCTGAGGCATCTAGTGGGCCACTGTGAGATGCAGAAAGCTGGACTAGATGGGCCTTTGGCCTGATCCAGCAGCCAAGCTCTTCTTCTGATCTTATGTGAGGGGTACGTTCCAGAGTAAAGCTAACTTCGTGTATACCGTACTCAAACTTGCTTTAAAACCTCTTATATCTGGAAAATATGTAATGTCTCTTTAAAGTTGCAAGAGACAGGAACTGAAACCAATGGAGGGACCAGCAGCTTCATTCTCCCATCTCATGCTTACTCAAGCATTTATTTAGTAAGCGGAATGGCCTGCTGGACTATTTAAACTCCTGTGCTTTGTTTGTTTTGCCAACCTCATGAAGTTGAATTTGTGCACGTTTCTTCCTTCTGTTAATCACAGCTGCCTAGAGATGCTTCTTACAAGTATGACCATTAGGAATAGAAGAGAGCAAATGAAGAACGAGAGATAATTAAAATTATAGTATATTACTGTATATATTTTCAGTTGTACACATTCCAATTATCCTTTTAAGAAGCAAACTTTTCTTTGAATTTGCTTACTGCATACTTGAAGAAAAAAATTAGAAGCTTTTACAACAGACCCAGAATCCTGAAAATGTTTTTGCATGAGACTTAAGCATGTTGAGACCACTGGCTGTGTAGTGCATGAATGTGGTGACAGAGAGCAGAGGACAGGTCATTTTTAAATGAATACTCATTCTAAATAATTCAGAATCACCAGTGCACTACACTATTTAGAGCAGGGGTAGGCAACCGATGCCCATAGTTCCAGAAAGATTTGGGCATATGTCTTTCCATGTCCTGCCCATCTCTTTTTTCTTACCTCTGTGGTCTAATCAGGAGGTTTGCGCATGCATATTGAACATGCATGCATTAATGACGGACCCAATGTCTGGCCCCTATGTGGAAGAAGGCTGCCAACCCCTGATCTAGAGAGTTGAAATTCATTCCTAGCATTAAGACAGACATTGAAAAGAAATGGACAAGAAGCAGGAATGTGCGATCCAATGGGTGCCTTTCCACTTGAAGTTGTATGCCCATGATTTGCCCTCCAATTTAACCTAGGATGGTTTAAACCTTATAAGCCAGCAGAGGGAGACAAACTACCTCCAGATGCTAGTCGAAAGGGACCAAGGCTATATTTCAAGGCAAGACAAAAAAAAGGATAGGGGTGGGGAGAATAGGTTGTCAACCCATTTCATCTGTTCCAGATTGATCCAGAAAGTCTCTTGCAGAAGATATCACAGCTGACAGGATAGAGTTTGTCTCAGATTTCCATGAATCTTTACTCTTCCCCCACCCCACTGACTGTTTAAATCAGGGGTTCTCAACCTGTGATATGCATACCCCCAGGAGAATGCGGACTGCAGGCCGGGGGTACACGAGACGCTGCCTGTTATCAGCTGTTGCGATCAGCAGCTGATGACAGGCAGCGGAGCCTTTTTCACGGGGCGCGGCATGAGCGGGAGGACCCGCCCGCACCGCAACCCGGGAAAACCGGCTACAGTTCTCCCAATGCCCCCCATAGCTCCCTCTTACCTGTTCTCCCGGCTGCCGCCATCTTGCATCTCGCAAAATCTTGTGAGATCCAAGATGGTGGCACCCAAATCTCGTGAGGGCACATGAAGCACTTTTGAGATTTGGGCACCGCCATCTTGGATCTCATGAGATGGCAGCACTTGGGAGATGGTAAGGGGGAGCTTCAGAGGACATCAGGAGGACTGTAGCCAATGCGCCACAACCCAGGAAAAATACGTTTTAAGGGGGGTACATGGGGGCAGGACATCTGGGGGTACTCAGGACAACCGGAGGCCCGCGTATGGGTACGAACCCCTGGTTTAAGTATTATTATAAGCTGCTCCCAAATCTCAGGATGTACAAGAGGTTGCAGCAAGGAGCCCAAAAAAGGCCATCTGAGCAAGCAGAACTCCACTCAAAGTTCTTTTGGTCCCAATACAGCTAGCTATTTTAAAATTCCGCATTTCTTTGGGAACATCTGGACAAGTCCAGAAAAATAGTCACTAAAAATCTAAAGGCAGTAACTTGCGTTTTTAAAAAAAGTTATCAAAACAGAAGTCAGAAGTCATTTGTTTTATTAAAACTACACACTTTAAACATTTCCATTTCAATGCATGTTACTGGCCTAATAATTGGAACATACGTGTCAGAATAAACAGCTCTGATGCATGCTTTGGAATCTAATTTTGTTGCGTGGGAGAAGTTAATATTTCCACATTGCTTTGTAATTTCCTCATCAACACTAAGATGACAGCAGCAACAGCAGCGTTAGATGGAATGTACCATTTATTTCAACAACAAAAGAGTCAAAACAGCATTTTGTCCTTGTCAGTGTAGTCAACAAAAGCACATGAGTGGTTAGAAGGGTAGGAAAGAGATGGAAGTTTAAGTGGCACAATAAGCTCAGAGGTTATTGTGGATCAAAACTTTGGTAGACCCCCACTACAGCAGAAAGTCTCAATGCAAAGAACAAACTACTGTCTGCTGTGCAATTATGATGAACTGGCAAGATAGAAAACTTTGGGTTATGCATGCAAAACCAGTTTGATTATTCCGTATACAGACAATATTAGCAAAGAAGCACCCTCTATATTTTTCAGGCTGGAGAAGTCACTTCTGAACACTAGTATCTAAGACTACTATGCCCAATACTGTACATTTATGGAATGACACACTTCAGTACCAACTCCACAAAACTTGGGGCTACTGTAAAGCAATCTGCTTAGGCCCATCATCTACACTATTTTGCTTCCTCCTACACATAATGTTTCAAATTGCCCGTTAGGCTGCACCTGCATGAATGATGACCCAGAATCGTGAAGGTACCCAAGGAAGAGCATCCTGAGCTTGTCACGTGGGAGGAAGACATGGCAGGTTTCAGTAAGAGCCATAGTGAACTGGAAGCCATTTGGGGATAAGCTTTGCATCAGGAAGAATCTTCTCCAAATACCTTTACAGGTCATTAAACCGATGCAAGATCTTCCCAATATTGACGTGCCAATGTATTAAAAAGCAAAGCAGTAAACACCACTGAACAGTCAAGGTCATTATAGATACTGCCCACTATCTGGTAACTCTTGCTACAAATGTGTTCATTTTGCAAGGATCAAAAAATAGGTTCAGTAGATTAATGTATGACCAATCTCATGAGGTATTAGAGAACAGTCTGGCCAAGGCTAGCAAGAGAGAAAGCAAAATATGAAAACCAGATTCCGTACTTATCCTTAGTAACCTTGTGCTGCCCATTACCTTTCAATACAGCAATAACTGCATGTGCTAAAATAAAGATTTGTGCCAAGCCTGTGCCAACCTAAGGGAACATTCAAAGCTGGTCATAAGTTTTCATTTAGTTCTTGGTTTTAATAAGACAAAACTAAACCAATATTTAATTTTTTAAGCAGGCATGAATTTTAATGAACAAGGACAAGTTGCAATCAACAGAAAGTGTTTAACATTCAGCATGTTGGGTTGATCTGGATAAAATCTGGGTGTACAAATACAATTGTTGAGATGATGGTTAAGTCAGAAAGACTGACTCCCTAGGGGGGAAAATTACCCGAGTCTCTGAAGAGATCATATTCAAGTTAAATTTTTACAAAGTGAAACCTTTTATTTAGAAAACCAGAAAAATTTTGACCAGCTTTAATGGACCTGAGTATTTTAAGAAATAGCTGGGTTGGGGGGTGGGATTGGAGTGAAGAATCACAATTATTAAGGATGGATACCAATTTTCTCACCCCTAAAGTGCTTGTGTCACTCTCTATAATTAGAGGAGACTGGAAGACATCACCACAGTGGAAAAATGAATGCCCCACCCAATCTAGACTCAGGTTAAAGACAACCTTCTTCTCTTTACAAAAATGTCCCTCAAATAACCAAGTGTGTAATTTAAAGGACCTGTACATCTAAAAGAAAAAGGTTTGAAGACAAGGAGAAAATCTCAAAGAAGATGCATCTTATATGAGGTACAATAAAGGGTTGGATATATTATAGATATATATATATGGGAAACAGTTATGAAATGTAAAAGCAAAGCAGTAGAGAAAGGTAAATCAAATCACTATTAAATTATCACTATTAAATAGTTCTCATTTTAAAGAAGAAATATCCTTCATTTCAAACATTCTCCTGCTACCATCCCTATCGCTGAAAGTTTACTGACTAATTTAAACAAAACACCTTCAGCAATTTCCCAATTAGATTTGGTAGAACAAACCAAATCTTGCTGCACTAAATTCTACCAAGAGAACCGCCTGCAACACAAGTAGGTGCAGCATTGCAACAGCTACTTTTTGCAGATGTCCATTTGCATTCCAGAGCGTCAGTTGTTCTGTCTTGTATAAAGCAGCCGTGACCCAGTACACATCTGTAGGAATGTTTAAACTCTCAGGTGTTCTTTTTTTGCTAAGTGTCTGTTGTGCTTGAACAATTGTTCCGAATGGTTCAGTTGGGGTTGCTTGTTCTTTGAAAGGGGGGGGGGGAGGAAGGAGAGAGAGTGAAGCTAACTACATTCTTTCTTCATATCTACTGCCCCAAGTGCTCAGGTTCCAAGGGTATGCATTAAGATGGAAGCAGAAATCCAGGAGTTAACCAGTGCCTAGGCTTAAGAATGGCAGATTTTCTTCGAGACACACGATTTTAAACTGTAATATGCAGGTAGTCTTCAATGACGATGCCCATGTTCAGTTTTTCCCAGGAATTCCCTAGGGGGAAAAAAAAAGCCATTTCCATATAACCAAATATTTTAGTGTCTTAGCTTTGCTCATTCTCTTCCCACCTGTCCTTTGGTGGCCAGCACTTTTCTGGACATTATTCAGGATACAAAAGCCAACTAGAGTCTATGTAGTTCTCTTACTTATAGGGGGACCATTCCCTTGCCAAGGAGGATCCAGGATATTTTACACACTCACACACTCGGAAAACATGCAGTCATGCACTGATACATATGTTTATGACCAGGTCAACTACGGTGGTGCCCACTGGCTTCGCTAGGGCGTGGTGGGGTGATGCACCAGAGGGGGCGATGCGCGCGGGGGGGTGACGTGCCCGACGTCGCGGGCCATGTCATCCCCGAAGCCGCCCAGTACAAGCCAGGAGGGGGTCACGACATGTCATCTTTGGCCAGCAGCTCAGCTGCTTCCGACGAGGCCCTCATTGGAGTTTTCACACATGCGTACAATGCCGCTGAGGGCAAGAGGCTTCAAGCGGCATTGTGCGCATGTGCGAAAATGCCGCTGAGGGCCTCGTCAGAAGCGGCCAAGCTGCAGGCCGAAGAGGATGTGTCATAACTCTCAACTAGCTTGATCTGGGTAGCCGGGGGGGGGGGGGTTGTGTGACTGAGGCCCCGGGGGGGGTTGATGTGGTGGTGCGGCGGCAGCTGGGATGATGAAGCGACAGCGGGGGATGACGAGCACCCCCCCGCTTCGGGATGACGCACACCCCAGTGACGCCACTGGTGGTGCCACCTTCAGTGCTTTTTTCTGTACAGTAGTGTAGCTGAGAAGGAAACACCGTCCAGAAGGTTCCCTCTTACCTGTGACATGTTAAGAACATCCCAAGGAGGAGGATGCACATCTACCACAAGGACAATACTGAATCTTGGTCTATCAGAGCCGAACTAGACATGATGGGACCAGTACGTTTGTTTCTTCATGGGTTTGGTTCATCCATGTACAAAGAATGAGTGCATGCGAGCGAGAGATTTCAACAAAAGGAGCATAAAGCAAGGTGAATTCTCTGTAGCCTATGCTCGAACACTTCAGGCCTTGTTAGTATCCGAGACAGTCTGGGAGAGAAGTGCCGGAGGTGAGAAAGCATAGGGAACTAAGGCTTCCCTCACCCATAGGGGGCTTAAAAATCAAACTTCCCACTTCATATGTGAATGGAGCAGTCATGTGAACAAAACATGGTAGTCCCTGCATCAAGTCATTAGCTCTTTATCTGCAGTGACAATATACATTTAAAAAACAGATCTGCTCATTTGTTAATAAACAAATTTTTATTAACAAATGTGTTCATTTGTTAATAAAAAAACAACTGAATGTTGTAGCCAAATACATTTTTACAATAAAGATAACTTGTACTAAAGTCAAAAGAAATATTCCGACATTACCAGTCCTCTGAAATATGCAGCTCTTTGTAAGTCTGCAGCTGTGGAAACTCCATGGACACAACACCACTCATTACAAGTGACCCTTTTAATTACCGCAATATTCGAGGTAGTTCTGGGCTCTTGTAGATGTATTTATGCCTGTAGCCTAGGTCTGTGTGAAATGGAATGAACTGTACTTTGTAATCACGGAAACTCCGAGATGGGGCAGCAATGTTGTACAGCTGTAATGAGTAACACAACAAAACACAAGTTGGTAAAACAGAGGTGCAGTCTAACTACTTAGAAACATACTGATAGTAAAGTTCTCTTGTTTTTAATTTCTATAGCCACTTTAAGGTTTAGCTAATTAAAGAGCAGTTTTGTGCATACTAAAGTTTCTCTCTCTCCAATATAGTGTATGTACACTTAACGGTACCTATACTATCTAGTCTAAATAATTTAATGCCACTTAGTGGCAATATCCTTTTTATTGCTCTGTAGTATTCACAATTGGGGTGGTTAAAGAATCAAATGTCCCCCCACTCTTTCATTGAGTGCCTGTGAACTGAAGTAAAGATACTCTCACTAGTATTGTCACCATGTTAAGAATAAAATGGCAGAGTGAAAACACTCTGGGCCTTCATGACTCAAACTTGACTGCAGCAAGAAAGAAAAGCTGAGAATCGGAGATGGCAACTTTTCTACTCATGCTACAATTTCAGTCAATCATGCATTGCACATATAACTATGCAACACGGACCTCTTGAACAGGCACAGTTCGCCTTGGGAGGAGAGTCATCTTTGTTAAACAGGGAAAACTTGCTAGGAGTTCTGTACCTTCTCCCAATTCATTCTGCTTCCAAAAGCATGTTCCCCTCCCAACAGCACTCGTCAGGGTTTCAATACACAAGCTCCATGTAATGACACAAGCTCAGCCCCAGTATATCGAGATTTTTTTTTACTGTTCTAGTTCATCCAGAATAGTTACAGCTTTATGAGCAGAGATGAGAAGAGACCAAATCTGACCTTCTTTCCAAGATGAAATGGTACAACAGGATCATCTTCAGCATGAAGAATAAGCAGAGAGCATGAAATGTGCTTCACGCTACATAAAAAACCCAAACAAACTTGGATGAGATTACTTTCAACTCACCACTGTAACTCACAGTACCCGAGACTTGCAACGTATGCTCTGTCTGTTTGGATATTAAAACCTGCAATTTATTGCTAGCCCATTTTCTCTCTCACACACACTCTCTCTCTCACACTCACCACTCTTGCTTGCTCGCCACTGATTTGCCAACAGGACAAGGAGGCAGAATTAGTCCCCATTCCAATGGACCGGTGCTACTGAATGCTCCTGTATTTTCCTCTCATGTGAATGGCTGCCATTAGCTCTTATGGGGAAAAAAGGTCAGGCACTTTGTGGGTTTTACCCACCTTATAATCAGCCACTGAGAATGGGCGGTGTAGGCTCTGCTACAGGGACTTCATGGGTGGGTGGGTCAAATTCTAGCATTTATCTATCTTACATGGAAAAAACATTGAACAGGAAGTAAAAAGCCACCAAAATTCAAGAGGGAAAATATCTGCTTACTTCTCATCATTTGCAAACTTAATTCCACTTGATGTGATGGGGTCAAGGAAAAACCAATCAAATCCTGGGAAGTATCTATATATCTGAAACAAAAAACATGGGCAACTATTAGCCACAATCTTCTAAGACACAGGATTTGATCACACTGAACACACCACATGGCCTGCAGCCCCACCAGTGTCAAAAAAGTGTCAAATCAGTGTACGTTACAAGGCTTCCACACAAACTTCATTTTCAAGGACTGCATTATAGGTACAATCTGTTCAAGAGACACACGTTTCCAATGATTTCACAACAAAGTTCTCTAAACTAAGGATGTCAGCACACTGCCCCAGTTCCTTTCAGTAGAAGGTGGGGCCACATTTAAGGACTGGGATCTCTCTCTCTTTGGCTTACCCCAATCTAAGAATCTATCACAACTGATACTTGGACAGGACGTCCTATTCCAAAGAGGAGGCCTGGTGGGTACAGCTTTGTACAAATGTCAATCACCTGACAAATGCTTACTTATCAGCTCCAGTTGTAAAAGCATCCTGCACAACGCCTTATTCCTCCAGCAGTATGAACAGTCTAAGAGAGTACAGACCATCTTCTCAGTTGCTAATGGTTCATCTATTTTCTGCACTCTCCTCTTAATAGCTTTGAGTCAAAGGAGATCAAGTTTCAATGATCTTTTATTGCACTACCAGAAATACCAACCAGACATTTTTGCAAAATGCACTTTCTAAATGGAATCCATCAAGTCTGCAGACTGGGAAACAGGAAAAAAAGACACTACACAAGCATGGAAAAGTCAAGATTTGAAAAAATGTTGATAAAACAGATTTGCTTAAAGGCCAACTTCAGATATGCTAGAACTCTCACGTCAGACATCAATATACGTCAGAAGTGACATTAAAAAGATCAGAACTTCAGTATACAAATCTGTACTTGCCACTGAAAAGGGATGGCTTTTTGCTTCTTCACGTATGTTCGTAAAAGGAGATTCCAATATCAGAGCATCTGGAGGAGTTTCTGAAAATCAAACAGATTACAATGCTTCTCATTTATGACAAAAGCCTCAGGGCTCCTGAGTTAATGCTAGTGAAGCAAATGGGAGGTTGCAGAGCAGGTACATGGCACCTCAACTCAACAAAGTTTTGAAAAAAGTAAAAATAAGACTGTAGCAAGCAATATATGCATCCAGAGCCTGGACTACACAAGAACTGGAGTTGCATAGTGGCAAAGACTGAACTGCGAATCAGTTCAGTTCCCCAGTTTGAATCCGACTTCTGCCATGAACTCACCAAGTGTCCTTAAGCAAGATACTCCCTTAGTTCACCATTTAGAATATGGGGATAATTCTTACTTAAATTATTGAAAGCATTAAATCAAAATAATTGTGAAGCACTACTATTACTACTAGAACAGGTCCGATTGATCAAATTGATCAAATACGAGATGCTGCTCTTCCATCTCCTTGCTCACGAAAGCATGAACTGATCATATTTAGAGATCAAGTAGGAGGATCTCAGGACTCCCAACTGAAATTAGTGCGGTTTGATCTAGGAAAAAGTTTTGAAACAGAGCATTATACAGGTTTATACTCCAAGTCAGAGGTTCCCAACCTGTAGTACCTTATCTGTTTTTTCAATCTCCAGTGTGACTTGCAATTCAAAGCATATCTGACTTGCTGGTCTGTCTTTAGAACGCTGATCCCCCAAGGTCTCTTATCTGGACAGGCAGTAATTAGCTGCAAGGAACAGCAATCAGCTGCTAGGAGGTCTTACCTGCCGTTCCTTATCTCCGATCTGTACTGTTTCCTATTGCTTCCTGTGTATACACCTCTGAAACACTAGGTGGCACAGGCAAGAAGGAGCAGGCAAGAACAAAGCAGGCAAGCATTTTATTTCCTGTTTCTTTTCTTTTATTTCTACTTTTTTGCTGTATTTGAGCAAGTTGCTCAAACTGCTGTATTTGAGCTGCCTCTGAGCAAGCTGCTGTTCATATTTGTAGCGATTAAAATCAATAGGTATGAATAGATGTCCTGGGGAAAGATAGGCCAAAAACCAGAGAGACTGAAAACTGAGGATGCATGATATTCTACTCCTGAACTGAAGCCTATACTGCTCTTTTGGATAAGCTTCCTAAGCAGGAAATGGATCTGTGAGTACAGTACTACTGTTTGGAGGGGGTGAAACCACAGTGGCTTAATTGCTGCATTTGCTGATACTATCATCTATCTCGTGCACATATTTAAAAATATAAATTTATATTTTTATATAATCATATAAATAATAAAATTTATTGGCACAGGTGGTACTTTAGAAAATTTGACTGTGACAGGGGGTATACCTGGTAACAAAGGTTGGGAACCTCTGCTCTAAGTTATAGATTTTAGCTGTTATTAAAACTTTTATGGACTAATGGTATGTTGACTTCAGTTTAATGCCAAATATAGTTGTTGTTCAGTCGTTAAGTCGTGTCCGACCCTTCGTGATTCCATGAACCATATCCCGCCAGGCCTTCCTGTCCTCCACTATCTTCCTGAGTTCGCTCATTTTCATGTTCGTTGCATCGGTGATGCTGTCTAACCATCTCATCCTTTGCCTTCCCCTTCTCCTTTTGCCTTCAATTTTTCCCAGCATCAGAGTCTTCTCCAGAGAGTCCTCTCTTCGCATTAGGTGGCCAAAATATTTGAGTTTCAGCCTTAGTATCTGTCCTTCCAGGGAACAGTCAGGGTTGATTTCATTTAGGATTGACTGATTTGATCTCCTAGCAGTCCAAGGGACTCTCAGGAGTCTTCTCCAGCACCACAGTTTGAAAGCATCTATTCTTCGGCGCTCAGCCTTCCTTATGGTCCAACTCTCGCAACCATACATTGCTACTGGGAACACCATCGCCCTGACTATGCGAACTTTTGTTGGCATGGTGATATCTCTGCTTTTTATTATGCTGTCTAAGTTTGCTACAGCTTTCCTTCCAAGGAGTAAGTGTCTTTTAATTTCATGGCTGCTGTCTCCGTCTGCAGTGATCTTGGAGCCCAGAAAAGTAAAATCTGTTACTGCTTCCATTTCTGCCCCTTCTATTTGCCAGGAATTGATGGACCCAGATGCCATGATCTTAGTTTTATTAATGTTGAGTTTCAAGCCAACTTTTGCACTCTCCTCTTTCACCCTCATCAAGAGGCTCTTTAGTTCTTCTTCACTTTCTGCCATTAGGGTGGTATCGTCTGCATATCTGTTGTTGTTGATATTTCTCCTGGCAATCTTGATTCCGGCTTGCGATTCATTCAGCCCTGCATTTCTCATAACGTACTCTGCATATAAGTTAAATAGGCAGGGTGACAATATACAGCCTTGCCGTACTCCCTTCCCAATTTTGAACCAGTCGGTTGTTCCATGGCCGGTCCGAACTGTTGCTTCTTGACCCGCATACAGGTTTCTCAGGAGACAGGTAAGGTGGTCTGGTACCCCCATCTCTTTAAGAATTTGCCACAGTTTGTTGTGATCCACACGATCAAAGGCTTTTGCGTAGTCAATGAAGCAGAAGTAGGTGGTTTTTTGGAACTCTCGGGCTTTCTCCATGATCCAGCGCATGTTAGCAATTTGATCTCTAGTTCCTCTGCCTCTTCGAAACCCAGCTTGTACGTCCGGTAGTTCTCGGTCCACGTACTGCTGAAGCCTAGCTTGTAGGATTTTGAGCATAACCTTGCTAGCATGTGAAATGAGTGCAATTGTGCGATAGTTTGAACACTCTTTGGCACTGCCCTTCTTTGGAATTGGAACGTAAACTGACCTTTTCCAATCCTTTGGCCACTGCTGAGTTTTCCAAATTTGTTGGCATATTGAGTGCAGCACTTTCACAGCATCATCATTTAGGATTTTAAGTAGCTCAGCTGGGATATTATCATCTCCACTAGCTTTCTTGTTAGTGATGCTACCTAAGGCCCACTTGACTTCACTCTCTAGGATGTCCGGCTCTGGGTCAGTGACCACACCAGCGTGGTCATCAGGAACATTAAGATCTTTCTTGTATAGTTCTTCTGTGTATTCTTGCCATCTCTTCTTAATCTCTTCTGCTTCTGTTAGGTCTCTGCCTTTTTTGTCCTTTATCATTCTCATCTTTGCACAAAACGTTCCCTTGATATCTCCAATTTTCTTGAAGAGATCTCTAGTCCTCCCCATTCTGTTGTTTTCCTCGATTTCCTTGCATTGTTCATTTAAGAAGGCCTTCTTATCTCTCCTTGCTATTCTCTGGAAATCTGCATTCAGTTGTTTATATCTTTCCCTTTCACCTTTGCTTTTTGCATTCCTTCTTTCCACAGCTATTTGTAAAGCCTCATCTGACAGCCACTTTGCTTTCTTGCATTTCTTTTTCTTTGGGATGGTTTTAGTTGCTGCCTCCTGTACAATGTTACAAACTTCCGTCCATAGTTCTTCAGGCACTCTGTCTACCAGGTCTAATGCCCTAAATCTATTCTTCACCTCCACTGTATACTCATAAGGGATATGATTTAGGTCATATCTGACTGGTCTAGTGGTGTTCCCTACATTCTTCAGTTTAAGCCTGAATTTTGCAATAAGAAGCTCATGATCTGAGCCACAGTCAGCTCCAGGTCTTGTTTTTACTGACTGTATAGAGCTTCTCCATCTTTGGCTGCAAAGCACATAATCTATCTGGTTTCGGTATTGACCATCTGGTGATGTCCATGTGTAGAGTCGCCTCTTGTGTTGTTGGAAAAGAGTGTTTGCTATGACCAGCGTGTTCTCTTGACAGAACTCCGTTAGCCTTTGCCCTGCTTCATTTTGCGCTCCAAGGCCAAACTTGCCTGTTGTTCCGTTTATTTCTTGATTTCCTACTTTAGCATTCCAGTCTCCTATGATGTAAAGGACATCTTTTTTGGGTGCTAGTTCTAGAAGGTGTTGTAGGTCTTCATAGAACCGGTCAACTTCATCTTCTTCGGCATCAGTGGTTGGGGCATACGCTTGGATTACTGTAATGTTGAATGGTTTGCCTTGGATTCGAACTGAAATCATTCTGTCGTTTTTGAGGTTGCACCCCAGTACTGCCTTTCCCGCTCTTTTATTGACTATGAGGGCTACTCCATTTCTTCTAAGGGATTCATGCCCACAGTAGTAGATATGATGGTCACCTGACTTAAATTCGCCCATGCCCGTCCATTTTAGTTCGCTGATTCCCAAGATGTCAATGTTCAATCTTATCATCTCATTTTTGACCACATCCAGCTTGCCTTGATTCATAGACCTCACATTCCATGTTCCTAAGCAGTATTGCTCCTTGCAGCATTGGATTTTCCTTTCAACCTCAGACACATCCACAGTTGGACGTCCTATTGGCTTTGGCCCAACCGCTTCACTCTTTCTGGGTCTACTTGGAATAGTCCTCCGCTCTTCCTCAGTAGCATATTGGACACCTTCCGACCTGTGGGGCTCATCTTCCGGCGTCATATCTTTTAGCCTTTTGGTACTGTTCATGGGATTTTCTTGGCAAGGTTACTGGAGTGGGTTGCCATTTCCTTCTCCAGTGGATCACTTTTAGTCAGAACTCTCTGCTACGACCTGTCCGTCTTGGGTGTCCCTGCATGGCATAGCTCATGGTTTCATTTAGTTACGCAAGCCCCTTCGCCACGACAAGGCAATGATCCATGAAGAAGGCCAAATATAGTACACATGAGAAATAGGGACTCTCCACCACACCCCATCAGTTGGTCAGCCCTGTTACTTTTAGAAAAGTGCCAAGTAGCTCATATTCACATATTATCTTCACACACATGCTATATCTATGTAAATAAATACATAAAGTAAAAAATAAAAAGGCAACCCCCCTCCCCAATTAAAAAAAAAAGCAGCACACACACATGGGATTTTGAAGGTTTGGAACAGGCTCACTGCTAAACACTGCCAGATGGATCAACCTCTTTCAAAAATTTGACAAGGATCATGAAAAATGCTCTTTTGCAATGCCACACCAAGAAAGCTCTCTTACCTCTTTCACAAAGACGCCTTACTAGGTTGGTTGCAACTCTGGAAAGACAAAAAAGCATTAACCAAGAGTTACTTCTGAGTAAACACGCACAAGACTGAGTGTGAGAGGGATCCCTTAAGAGGGGATATAACTAAGTCACACTTCATTCAATGAGACCGACTCCCAAGTGTGCACAGCATTGTAGACTTCGATGCCAAGTGTTTATGATAAGCAACTAACAATTCCACAGCAGGCTCTCACTTTCCTTGATCTCAAGTCCTTGATCTAGCAGTGGGTTACCAGATTCCTCCTCAGGGAGCACTGGTGGGCCACTGAGATACAAGAAGCTGGGCTAGATGGGCCCTTGTCTTGATCCAGCAGGGCTCTTCTTATGTTAATATTTTAAAGAATTTGAATTGCCAGAACATGCAAGAACCAGGACGTACCTAATGTAAGGTGGTATGTGTTTTTTAAGTGAGATCAAGGAAACAGCAATAATGGAGAAACTGATGTATTGCATTAACAGATGAATACATACATTCTTTATCAGCCTTTATTCCTAGACCAGAACTACATCATAAAAATAACCCCAAAGCAGCATTTCTGGGGCATTTAACAGGTTATGTTATTTGGTTAATCATTTTCAAGATCTCTTCCCAGTAACCTTTTAGTTACCCACCATATATGTATTTGCATGTTTCTCTCAAGCTACATCCCTTGCAATATAAACCTGTACCCAATCAACCTATCTGTATGTTTCACCCTACATGCAGTAAGAGGACATCTGGACAGATGTTTAAAAGAAGCATCTTTGAGGTTATTACAGATGGACAAATCTAGTAATTGACGACATAATCACATTCAGACATGTTTTTCCTATATGTATTTGCATGTTTCTCTCAAGCTACATCCCTTGCAACATAAACCTGTACCCAATCAACCTATCTGTATGTTTCACCCTACATGCAGTAAGAGGACATCTGGACAGATGTTTAAAAGAAGCATCTTTGAGGTTATTACAGATGGACAAATCTAGTAATTGACGACATAATCACATTCAGACATGTTTTTCCTGAGGTTGCCAATTCCTTTTCCCACTGTACGTGATCGATTAGTTATCTAAAAGCATCTTGTGTCAGACATCAAATGGAGTGTATCCCAAACTGCGTCAGTCCCAGATGGTTGGGCCTTTTGGATCCCCCTCACTTTTCTGGTAGCAGATCTTATCCCCCTGTTAGAAGGAAACCCAGTCCAGTCCCCCCACCCACACACGCCTCTGTTTAATGTTGACTGGACTGGGTTTCCTTCTAACAGGGGGATAAGATCTGCTACCAGAAAAGTGAGGGGGATCCAAAAGGCCCAAACATCTGAGACTAACCCGGTTTGGGATACACTCCATTTGAGTGTATCCCAAATATCATATATATCAGTGTGTGTGGTGTGTGTAATCTCACATATACCTTGGATGCTACAGCGCAACCTAGGTAAAAGACATGGCCAGTTGGTCATTTGCACTCCTTCCATGCCCTGTCATTTGTCTCCTTGCTATTCTGCCAAGAGGCAGCAGAGGGAAGAGGGTGGTGAAGGGGAGAGGAGTGATGCCCTGCCACTAACACCAAGTCTGAATGTGCATTCAGCATAGTAAAAATATAGGTATCGTAGCAAAACCACCAGGACAACTCAGATTCTCTTCTATCTTTTCCAGAACCATTGTTTCGGAAAAAAAGAACTCATCAATAAGACTGCATGAGCTACTTCAAGCCTGCATGAATGGAATGCTAAGACATCGTTCTTACGGTCCTTATAGTAATCACATGTACATCGATCCACCTAGCTTCTGGAATTTTGCCAGATACACAGACCTTCAATATGAAACAAACTTCAATACATAGATTTCCTCTACTGGTAACCCAGAATGTAAAAAAAACCCCATCATGCTATTTCAAGGGATAGAACTGTAATCTTCACAATTGCTACAAGCATTATTTGATAAATGGCATCCTTTAAACCAGTTTACCCTTCCATAGATCTCCGTTAACCTCTAAGTATGGTCTGGTTGCCAACCATACCAAGTAGGTATTTCTTTGTGTGTCCAGGATAGTCCACCATGATATTTCATATTCCTGAGGATGCACTGGTACTATGAGCATACATGAAAAGGATTCCCTCATTAAAATCAGCAACTTCTGCCAAGATTAAGGTTGCAGTCCTTTACATTGGAGTAAATACTACAGAATAAAGCAGACCTTACTTCTGAGGACACATGCATAGGATTGTACTGTAATGCATGCTTTGCAAACACAGGCTTCATGGAAGAGAGATACTTTGCCCCCAATCTATATGTTGCTCTCCCCTCCTGCCACTGAATTAAGACACTTCACTTAGAGCAGGATTTCCCATCCTGCCAGAGGTCCAATTCATTTCATTGCCTTATGCAGACAGTTAGCTGCCTCAGGCTCTCAGGCCTGCCTTGACAACCAACAAAAACTCTTTTGTTTGAGTATGCTGCTCTCTTTGGCAGCATCTTCACTGAATCCATTGATAGCTACGTTCAGATAACACACAATGGAATATGAACCATGGAATAAAAAGCTCCAGTGCATGCAAATTCCAACTCATTAGCAAAGCCTCTGGGAACATGCAGCTTCATCCAAGAGTCTTTCAAGCTGATCCTAAACGAGTAGAGGGTAGAAGTGGAGCAAACAATAAGAAAGCTTAGGTAAATTAAACTCTAATTTAGTGACCAAAGGCGGTGTGAAAAAGAGACACTGATGATGGCAGGAAACTGGTGCTAACTGGCCAGTGTATAGTGCTCTCACTGGCTGTAGTATCTGTCAATCAACCAAGAGCCCTATAACGAAGTAGCAATAAAGCAAGTGGTATTCCTTATCAGAGGTATTACTTATGTCTAGACAACTACTCTTCCTCTCCCATCACAACCTTTACCATCAACCCACAGCGTGCTCTACAGGCTACTACCTACTGAAATAAAGTTCAGATAGCAACACAGAGGAGTGTACCAGATGATCCAGAGTTCTCTCCACAGGTGAAGAACTCCTTTGCCTTGGAGATCTATCAAAATGTGCACATATTTTAGAAGTGTTGCCAAGAGGCATTTTGATGGTGAGGGACAAGACAATTGAAGTTCCAGAATCTTGTAATATTTTAATGAATTCATAGTATTTAACACATTGCTGCCCTTCAAGCAATTCAGAATGGAGCCGATTACAAGCAAACACACACATCAAACAAATGAACAGGAATTGGACTGCAATCCACAGTTTCAGGTATGTATTTAGTTTTGAGAGGTCAATGAGAACTATTCACCGAAGTACAGAGTGTCCACTAGTTGCTAGCTAGGACAATTAAACTGATTTTGGTTTTATGTTTATAGTGTAGACATTTCAAACAGCAAAATTAAAAACCATCTATAATAGGTAGGCAAACCTCCATTATAACTTAACTGAAAATTAATTTGCTTCTCAGTCTGCCCGTTGGATAGAAGGGAACCAAGGATGACGTGCAACTACTACTTTCTTTGTACCGTATGTCTCAACTTTCAGGATCATTCACAAGTTGACCAGCTTAAAGTGCGAGTCAAACTGTGGTTTAGCAATTCAATGCTAATCCAGGAGCAAGTAGAACAGACTAGAAATATTGCCCTTTGTAATCACACCACCTTCCCAAACCCAACGCTTTTAGCCATGCGTTATTCTAAAGGCCTGCTAAACGACATCGGAAAGCTTACCCAGTGCCTAATGAGTGCCCCCATATATAAACAGAATTGTCTCCACTTCTTGCTTTTATCCAGTCAAACATATGAAGCGCATCATAGGTCATCCCACTCTCTGAGGGAGTGCCTACCGAGTCTCCCCAGCCTGAAAGAGAAAAAAATATATATGTTCCAGGAACTATGTTTATTTATTTAAAAAAAATTATATCCCGCCTTTCCTATGCCAAGGCAAATGCCCAAGGCAGCTTACAACAGAAGTTAAAATACATAACTTGAAAAACACATTAAAAAGTGTAAACAGTACATAACTGTACATAAACAATTTTAAAAACAATAAAATCCACGGGGGGGGGGAGCATGGAGCAGATAAGCAGCATGGCAGAGCATCTTGTTTCAAATCATTTATCAAAATAAAGTATTCTACATCTGAGTGAAGGCCAAAGTAACAGAGCAGCCAGGACATTGCACCTCAACAGATCGGTTTTTGGTGGATTTGCAAGTGCTTAGACTAGCTAATATGCCCATTAAAATGAAATGGAACTGGTACTTTACCTAAGGTAAATGCATAATGCAGCATCTTTCAGGCCTAAACATTCTGAGGTAGAAGGGGAATTTCTTCAGTAAGTTTAACTGTGACTGGATCTACACATATGACAAAATGAGTTGGGAATACTGGAGGATTGTACCGATTCAGACTACAGGTGGGAGAATACCACTTTTGAATACCACCCCACACAATCCATGCAGACAGAAGACTACTACATCAGAGACAGGTCCTAACTCAGACCTTTGCCTGGTGCTTCAGTTTTCTATTTGCAGGAAGTTTGTAAAAGGGAGTGTTCAGAAGTGCAATTCCCCTCACCCCACAGCTTGAAGCAGTACAGCCCACTCTAATGCCTCATTTCTCATGCAGGCATCCTGCTACTTGCCAAGGATTCTATCCAATACTGGGCTAGGAGACCCAAAACCTATATATAGAAATACAGGGCAGCCGGAGGAAACCAGAAAGTAAATTCTGCATCGTCAGAGTCCCTTTAAGGAAGGGCTCAGTCACATCCAGCTGCCTTAGTATGTTGCTTTAATTAAGCACAAACCTTGCAAGAAAAACACTTTTTTTTAAAAAAAGGTATCAGATGACACATTTGATCTTTATCAAGTGGAAGAACTATGATAACTGGAGGAAATGGGAGTCCCTCTTTCTGGCACTCATTTCAAACCAATACCCCTGACTCCTTTGCCTGGTTTATGATCACCAAGTTATCCACGTGGAAAAGAAAAGGGAAAGAAAAACAAAGACCCCCTAAGCTAAATAAACCTACAATGTTTGAACTGCTTCAGCTTTTTTGTTTTTAATTAAAAAGAGACTCCCTTTCATTCTCATATGTAACAGAACAAATGCTTTTTGAATGATTCACATTTACAGGGTAAAAACCATGGCAAACACTGTGTGTTGTAAAAACTAGAACCATATAAAAACCCGGTTTAAAAACAAAAAACACATTTATGAACCAAAGTAACACATAGGTTAAAAGTTTTAACACACTGAAAAATGCGACGTTTCATCCAAATTTCATTGAGCTTTCTCAAGCGGCCCCTCTATGATTCAAGGAAGGGTGAAAATGGCTCAAAAGTAATGTATTTGATCTTTATCAAGTGGAAGAACTATGGCTCAAAAATGGCTTCATTGAGAGACGAATTAGTAGAGGGAATTAGAGAATATCTGGTACAAAGTGCAAGAAAAAAATAACACATTCCATCTTAAAAATAGGGAAGAGGGATGACTCAT
This sequence comes from Plestiodon gilberti rubricaudatus, assembly GCA_026170595.1. Classification (NCBI taxonomy): domain Eukaryota; kingdom Metazoa; phylum Chordata; class Lepidosauria; order Squamata; family Scincidae; genus Plestiodon; species Plestiodon gilberti. Next base: position 14,514,211 of record JANXHW010000001.1, read on the forward strand.
CACTGCAATAAGGGCATATTTTTAAAATGCTTATCAACACAAAACATTATCACAGCCTAATTATGACTGGTAGAAGAAACTATCATATAAAGAACACCCACATAGAGATAAATCCTTTAGAGAAAATAGTAGACGTTTACTCAAATTTTAAGCTGTCAATTAAATTGAAAAACACCCGATTGATCACATCACTTAGTGCACCAACCAAATTGTTAACAGATGCCAGTTCCAGACTAAAATGAAAAACAAGATGGGCAGCGCAATCCTGACGCTTCTCCCGGCGCCGGAACGAGCGTTCAGGTGCCGGGAGAAGTCGCAAACATGCCGGAGAGCAGGTTTGCAACAACTCGTGAGCAAGGGAGGCTGGCGCAGAGACTGGCCTCCCTTGCTCCGGCGGCGAAGCACCCATGCGGCTGCCGCTGAACCCAGATAAGGATCCAGCGGGCACAAGGGCATTTTGCCGGGGAGGGGGGCCACTGGCCCAGGAGGGGGCAGGGGATGGCCTCAGCCATATCCCGGATCCCGCCGGGCAGATGGGCCGTTACACGGCCTCCTCTGACTTCTACCAGCAATTTTGCTGGCAGAAATCCAAGGAGGCCGGCCAGGCTTTAGACTCGGGGAAGGGGATGAGCGTCCCCTTCCCCGAGTGGATCTCTGGCCCGGCGGCAGCCTGGCCACCGGTGCACAGGATCCGGCATTTCCGTGGTGCTTAGTCAGAATTCACTTTCACAGAAATTCACAGAATTCACTTTAACCCACTGGTTAAAAGACCCTTACCTCGATAATCAAACGTGACTACATGGTAACCCAGTGAACTCAGAACCTATATAAAAGAAGAGAGTCACAAGTAACATTATGGCACACTTTTTGAAGAATGTTAAATGAATTAAGAACTCTGCACTGCAATACCTTCTGCCCAACATGCTATTTTTCTATATTCAGGGAGAACTGCTTCCCAACCACATACAGACAACTCTCCAACTGCAACCTGAAGCTATGTAGCCCAGGATACCATTAAAAGTACAAACTGAGAGGAGTCAGAAGGTTATGGATATGCCACTATTTTTCCCCTCGCTTAGCCTCACAAAAGCCAAGACATACAAGATAGAGATAAACCTGCAGGTTAGAAGCTTGGGCAGAAAAGCTATCAAAAAACATGTACAAACTGAAAGGTAGTATTTAGGGTGCGGTGTTGCAGTTCTCACCTTATAAAGTTCCACACGATGATCCCCTCCTCTATTAAAAGAATTTAAGAAAATTACAAGTTAGACTGAAATTCTCCAAGGTATAGTTCTGATATGTTACCTACTACTTCTCAAATTAATGCTGACATTTAATAACTGGCCTCAATTCAGCCAAAATCTGGCACAAGTCTCCCTGATTTCTATAATGATGGGTCATTACCACAACCCCACTTTTCTTTTAAGCAAGCAAAGCAGCTTACAAAATTTAAAAGTCAATACAAAACACACTAAGCAGTAGATCACAAGTAAAATGCTTACAACAGAAACATATTTTAAAGACACCCGAGAGAGAGAGAGGCAGGCCAAATGGATTTCTATAAGGAGAGCATTCCATAGTCTCAGTGCCATCATCAGGAAGTTCCTATACATCAGGAAGTATATCAGCCTGCCTAATGTAATGCAGGGACAGGACTTCAGATTCTCAGCTAAAATGCTGGGCAAGCTTATCTGGGAGTAGGCGATTCCCAAAGCAACCTGATCCCAGGCAATTTAGGGCTTTGAAGGTTAATACCAGTACAGTACTTTAAACTGATAAAATAATTAAATGTGTAATTCTCTAACACTAAAATCTATTAGATTGTAAAGCGCGCAACTTTGGCGAGATTGTACAGCGCGCAACTTTGGCGAGATTGTAAAGCGCACAACTTTGGCGAGATTGTAAAGCGCACAACTTTGGCGAGATTGTAAAGCGCGCAACTTTGGCGAGATTGTAAAGCGCGCAATTTGTGTGTTACTGAATTACACACACAGCAGGGGCCTCCCCGTGGATACTGGAAACCATGGATAAAAGGGAACACCCATCGTGCCCCCCCCCCATCGCGCAAAGGACTTACCAGCTTGTGATTGCAGTCTTCCTGGGTCTCGTTGCTGATTACAAAATGGAGGCAAGAAGCACTCACAGGAAGTGAAGCAGCAGGCTACAAAACTTTTTTAGCCCCCTGGCTCGCTTCCCACGAGTGCTTCCTGCTTCCATTTTGTAATCAGCAATGAGCTCCCGAGACCCCAGAAGGCAGCAATCACGTTGGTAAGTCCTTTGCGCGATGGGGGCATTTTTTGAACTGTGAATAAGTGAATCTGCGGATACCGGATCCGCAGATAGGGGGTCCTACTGTACTGTATTTACTCTTTGGAGATAGAACTCCCCCTTCACAATTACCCACTTTTACAAGGAGAAGGAACAATCCCCCAAATAAATGTTTTAAAAAACTATGCAGACTAAAGGGTGCAAAGTGTGGAAGATGGACAGCTTCTGACATGGCACCTAACAAGAAAAAAATATCAATTTTTTTTATACAGTGGGTCTTCGCTATCTGCGAGGGATCCGTTCCGGACCCCCCCCCCCAATAGTGCGGGTCTGGATACTGGGGTCCACACTAAAAACACTGTTAAGAAAAAAGCACCCCAATCAATCGCCGTTTATACCTTTAAATAGCCAAGCCGCACTGTTTTGAAGCCTCTGCAGGGCTTCTGCAAGCAACAACCCACTTATGGGCTGCGCAAAGGCTGTTCCCTCCTCCCAGCCATGTGGGGTGCTTTTTTCTTTTAACAGCGTTTTTAGCGTGGACCCTGCAGATCCCGGACTTGCGGTAAATCAAATCTGCGGATCCCAGGTCCGCAGATAGAAAGGGTCCATTGTATGCCATTAACTATAGAACACTCCATAAAATATACCGTACTGAAGACACAACACACAAACTGAGGACAGCATAAAAAACTCCTCTCTTTTAACCTGATGCAAAGACAGCCCAACATTTTGGTGTAGGGGTAGGAAGTCTAAAAAGGGAGTTAAAAGTCCCCACAACTAAATAATTTCACAATTTGCTGCCTCTTAATGGTATCCCATATCTACCACTTGAGTTGGATTATGCTCCCTGCACAATGATATGATTTAGGATCAGAGTAGCCACAAGAACCAAAATCTCTTCCTTTTAGCAGTGGGCTCATTTTCCTTTCTCTTACCTCGTACCTGCATTTCCATGCAAGTAAAGAATCACAGGGTGGTTGGAACCCAAAGCATCCTCATACCACAGCTGGTCCTTCCCTTGAGCATCTTTCCACAAAGCTGTAGGAACTGTGTGCCTAGAAGCAAACAGCAATTTATTTAAGAGATTTCTACTCCATCTTTCCACCCCCTGCAGAAGCCACCAGGGTAGCTTACAATAGAAGCAAACTAAAGCCATATAAAGAACACCACAAACATTCGTCTCACAGGGCCATTGTGTTTCTAAGACAGCTGTGGGGCGGGGAGTGCACTTACCGGGGGTCCTGGAGCCTACCAATGACATGGCTAAAATGCTTCAACCCTTTGTAGGCGATTTATAAAAAATTCTGTGCACTGTGTTAAAATTCTTAAGAACCAGCATACCTCCAATACTGCAAAGCTCATTAGCTTTGATGTGGAATTTTTGTTTACAAAAAGGTACCTCTGAAGGAAATCATGCTTCCGATTCAAGATTTAGTCCCTAGAAATATTATGGACTTGTACCATCATTGCCTCACTGCCACATACTTTAGTTGGAATGAGGAGTTTTATGAGCAAATTGACAGAGTGGCCATGGGCAGTCAATTAAGCCCAATAGTGACCAACCTATATATGGAAAAAATTGAGGCTGAAGCATTGAGCACTAGTTAGCATACCCAGACCTTGGGTTTGATGTATGTCGATGTTTTTGCTATCTGGGATGAGGGAGAGAAGAACTGTCCCTTTTCTTACTACTCCTGAATAGCAGACATCCAACCATCAGGTTTACCATGAAGCAGAAGAGGGATGGGGAACTACCGTTCCTGGATGTGCTCGTCAGCCGTAAAGAAGATGGCACGCTAGGACATAGCGTATACAGAAAACCCACCCACCCACTGCACAAAAACTGCAACCATCATCCTAGACAAAAAACCCTGGTCTAGATTTAATTTCAGCTTGTTAACTCTCATCTAGTCCCCAACCACCTCCAGGCAGCGCTCCAGAATTATAACAGCCTCCCTGAGAGTAGAAGGTTCACAAGCACGATGGAGCTGTGTTTCATTCACAAATTGACACCTAGTCCCAAAACTTTGGAAAGAAAAATACACATCCAGCCATTAAGTTCTAATTCTCAATGTCAAGAAAATCCTAGGTTAATTTTTTGAAAGGATAAAAGATTTATGCACAAGGCAATCAGGGTCGTTAGAGAGATAGAAGGCAAGCACAAATAAGTTTACTACAACAAAATGCTTAAAATACAAGTTTGGAAAAAATCCAGCCTCCACCCACATTTTTTTTTTAAACTGCTTGGGGAGAGCTGCGTTGCTAAAAAGGAGCACAATTCTAATGTTTTCCAATATTGCAGTTCAAATTAATTCTGCAACTTCTGTTTATAAGAGAAGCTTCGATACAGAATGAAACTGAACTATAACAACAGAATTGTGCTACTTTTAGCACCTCTCTAATTCTAGTCAACGTGTGCAAAGATATACAAAGCTACAGTCCCCAGTGAATAGCTTCTTACAAGACCAAAAGTGGATTAATACAAGGGAGCACAATACGCACACACATGCTGCACCAAAAGACTGCAATTACTTCACTTGTGGGAGGCTTTTTTATGGCTGTTCAAGAGGAAAAAGAATAAACACGACACAGCAGAAGGCATTTAAAAATTCTTACTGTCATCTTAACAGCCAATTCATCACCAACAATTCATCACAAAGTCTAACAACCTTCTCCCTGAACTAGCAAGAGACAAAGTTCAGTTTTAAAAGATTCAGCCCCATCACTTTTAGTCAATAAATGTAGTGAACAAACAAACATTCACTCCAGTAATTTAAGTCAAATGATATCTTATTATGGGTATTGTGGCTCAACATGAATTCACCAAACCAGATGGCTCTAGAAGTCAATTTCATAAGATAGAATCAAAATCCCTCATTAGAAACAGAATGCAAAATGGTAAAGCTGGTTGAAGAGGAGACCCAGGAAGTCACCTGGTGAGGAGGCATGGGCGTATTTAGGATATTTTATCCACAGGTTTAAACATTAGCTACAATGAAGTGGGAGCCCTCCATTCTTCCAAGTTACTCATAACAACATTATAGAACCAAGAACAAGTCCCTTCCAACCCCTGCCAAAGCAGGCTGTCCAGTTACAACATCCCCCCAAAATGGCTCACCAGCCTCTGTGTAAAGAACCCCAACAATGGAGAGTCTACCACCTGCTGAGGTAGACTGTTCCACTGGCTAGTCTGTACCATCAGGAAGTCCTTCCTAATGTTTAAGCAAGATCTCCCTTGCTGTAATTTAAACTCATTTGTCCTGGTTCTACCCTCCTGAGCAACAGAGAACAAATCTCCATCTTTCACATTAACAGCCCCTCAGATATTTATAGTTTGTCAGCTCTGAACCGTCTCTTCTCCAAACTAAACAAGCCCAACTCCTTCAACCTGTCCTCAAAAGGACATGGTCTCCATGTCTCTAAATTATAAAAAGAGATGCAACCCTTTCAAAGTTCAAACTGCCTCCAGGTATTTCAAATTCCCAAAAGAGTAGCAAGTAACTCCAATACAGCAAACACATTGTCCTAGTGTGAGGAATAATTATAAGTTATAATTCTTAAATGTTGGTTTTTGTAGAATTAATAATTTGTAGTAATGTTTGATGCTTAGAAGTTAATTCAGAAACAGGAGGGCTGAGACAAAAGGTCAAAAAGGGCAGAATCTGAAAAAGGATTGATACAGGCCTTCTGAGCAAGAAGGAAAAGGGAAGTTGAGACAAAGTCAGTTGAGACAGTGTCTCAAAAGAGCAGCTGGACTTTCATAAATTGTGGTCAACAACAACAGACAGAAGTTGAGACACAGGCTTTCTGAACAAAGACAGTTGTAAAAGGATGAGGTAAAGGGGGCCCTTGAAGGAGACAGACAGGAGAGGGACCAGAATAGTTGGGACAGACAGATGAACCTGTGTAAAGAGGAAGTACGTACCTACGGTAGCCAGCTTTCTGAATAGACACAGAAAGTTGAGGGTGAGGGGTCCAGAGGAGAACTAGCAGAGGTCAGAAAGGGAACACAGCACCCACGTCAAGGAAGATGCCCAAATATGGATAATGAGTGAGGGGAGATATGGGGCAGAGGCAGAAAGCCACGTGAAAGGTTGAAGCATGTTGATAGGTTTTGGGAACCTAGCCAATCAAAGATTTAGAGGAGTAATGAAAATTGTTGTTGTTGTTGTTGTTCAGTCGTTAAGTCGTGTCCGACCCTTCGTGATCCCATGAACCATATCCCGCCAGGCCTTCCTGTCCTCCACTATCTTCCTGAGTTCGCTCATTTTCATGTTCGTTGCATCGGTGATGCTGCCTAACCATCTCATCCTTGGCCTTCCCCTTCTCCTTTTGCCTTCAATCTTTCCCAGCATCAGAGTCTTTTCCAGAGAGTCCTCTCTTCGCATTAGGTGGCCAAAATATTTGAGTTTCAGCCTTAGTACCTGTCCTTCCAGGGAACAGTCAGGCTTGATTTCATTTAGAATTGACTGATTTGATCTCCTAGCAGTCCAAGGGACTCTCAGGAGTCTTCTCCAGCACCACAGTTCAAAAGCATCTATTCTTCGGCGCTCAGCCTTCCTTATGGTCCAACTCTCGCAACCATACATTGCTACTGGGAACACCATCGCCCTGACTATACGAACTTTTGTTGGCATGGTGATATCTCTGCTTTTTATTATGCTGTCTAAGTTTGCCATAGCTTTCCTTCCAAGGAGTAAGCGTCTTTTAATTTCATGGCTGCTGTCTCCGTCTGCAGTGATCTTGGAGCCCAGAAAAGTAAAATCTGTTACTGCTTCCATTTCTGCCCCTTCTATTTGCCAGGAATTGATGGGACCCGATGCCATGATCTTAGTTTTATTAATGTTGAGTTTCAAGCCAACTTTTGCACTCTCCTCTTTCACCCTCATCAAGAGGCTCTTTAGTTCTTCTTCACTTTCTGCCATTAGGGTGGTATCGTCTGCATATCTGAGGTTGTTGATATTTCTCCCGGCAATCTTGATTCCGGCTTGCGATTCATTCAGCCCTGCATTTCTCATAATGTACTCTGCATATAAGTTAAATAAGCAGGGTGACAATATACAGCCTTGCCGTACTCCCTTCCCAATTTTGAACCAATCAGTTGTTCCATGGCCGGTTCGAACTGTTGCTTCTTGACCCGCATACAGGTTTCTCAGGAGACAGGTAAGGTGGTCTGGTACCCCCATCTCTTTAAGAATTTGCCACAGTTTGTTGTGATCCACACGATCAAAGGCTTTTGCGTAGTCAATGAAGCAGAAGTAGGTGTTTTTTTGGAACTCTTGTGCTTTCTCCATGATCCAGCGCTTGTTGGCAATTTGATCTCTAGTTCCTCTGCCTCTTCGAAACCCAGCTTGTACGTCCGGTAGTTCTCGGTCCACGTACTGCTGAAGCCTAGCTTGTAGGATTTTGAGCATAACCTTGCTAGCATGTGAAATGAGTGCAATTGTACGGTAGTTTGAGCACTCTTTGGCACTGCCCTTCTTTGGAATTGGAACGTAAACTGACCTTTTCCAATCCTTTGGCCACTGCTGAGTTTTCCAAATTTGTTGGCATATTGAGTGCAGCACTTTCACAGCATCATCATTTAGGATTTTAAGTAGCTCAGCTGGGATATTATCTCCACTAGCTTTGTTGTTAGTAATGCTACCTAAGGCCCACTTGACTTCACTCTCTAGGATGTCCGGCTCTGGGTCAGTGACCACACCAGCGTGGTCATCAGGAACATTAAGATCTTTCTTGTATAGTTCTTCTGTGTATTCTTGCCATCTCTTCTTAATCTCTTCTGCTTCTGTTAGGTCCTTGCCTTTTTTGTCCTTTATCATGCCCATCTTTGCACAAAACGTTCCCTTGATATCTCCAATTTTCTTGAAGAGATCTCTAGTCCTCCCCATTATGTTGTTTTCCTCGATTTCCTTGCATTGTTCATTTAAGAAGGCCTTCTTATCTCTCCTTGCTATTCTCTGGAACTCTGCATTCAGTTGTTTATATCTTTCCCTTTCACCCTTGCTTTTTGCATTCCTTCTTTCCACAGCTATTTGTAAAGCCTCATCTGACAGCCACTTTGCTTTCTTGCATTTCTTTTTCTTTGGGATGGTTTTCGTTGCTGCCTCCTGTACAATGTTACAAACTTCCGTCCATAGTTCTTCAGGCACTCTGTCTACCAGGTCTAATGCCCTAAATCTATTCTTCACCTCCACTGTATACTCATAAGGGATATAGTTTAGGTCATATCTGACTGGTCTAGTGGTGTTCCCTACATTCTTCAGTTTAAGTCTGAATTTTGCAATAAGAAGCTCATGATCTGAGCCACAGTCAGCTCCAGGTCTTGTTTTTACTGATTGTATACAGCTTCTCCATCTTTGGCTGCAAAGCACATAATCTATCTGGTTTCGGTATTGACCATCTGGTGATGTCCATGTGTAGAGTCGCCTCTTGTGTTGTTGGAAAAGAGTGTTTGCTATGACCAGCGTGTTCTCTTGACAGAACTCCGTTAGCCTTTGCCCTGCTTCATTTTGCGCTCCAAGGCCAAACTTGCCTGTTGTTCCGTTTATTTCTTGATTTCCTACTTTAGCATTCCAGTCTCCTATGATGTAAAGGACATCTTTTTTGGGTGCTAGTTCTAGAAGGTGTTGTAGGTCTTCATAGAACCGGTCAACTTCATCTTCTTCGGCATCAGTGGTTGGGGCATACGCTTGGATTACTGTAATGTTGAATGGTTTGCCTTGGATTTGAACTGAAATCATTCTGTCGTTTTTGAGGTTGCACCCCAGTACTGCCTTTCCCGCTCTTTTATTGACTATGAGGGCTACTCCATTTCTTCTGAGGGATTCATGCCCACAGTAGTAGATATGATGGTCACCTGACTTAAATTCGCCCATGCCCGTCCATTTTAGTTCGCTGATTCCCAAGATGTCAATGTTCAATAATGAAAATAGGGGAGAACCATTTCCAAACCATGGGAATAAAAACTGGATACTCTTTGTTTATCGTTGCTCTGGTCTATTAACCGGATGCCCATTTCTGCAGAAATGTACAATAAAACCATTCTACTTCACTTCTGGAGTTTGACTTTCATCTTTGGGTAAGCATATGTGATTAAAATGTACTTCTCACACTAGCAAAACTATGTTTAACTTCTTAGAGCTTGTTCTTGCTGTCTGCAGCAAGCTCAAGACTCTGGCCCCACTATGTACGTAGTTGTCATTTCTCTCCACGATTGTCAATTTTGAGTCCACAGAACTAGCCTCCAGAGCCATCTTAACTATAGTTTGTCTCACACAATCACACAGGGTGGTCCCTGTATCTGCGGATTCATTTATCTGCAGTTTGCCGGGGGGGGGGGGGGAGCACACACCACGCACCCATTACCTTAGTTAGGCTTCCAGTGCTGGCACCAAGCAAGCGCATCTTTGACAAAAATGCCAAAAGCCAGCATGCTTATATAAATGTATTTTCAAAAATGCTATAAGCCAGTTATAGCACAGAGCAGGCAAGCAGCCTGCATACTAGAGAGGCTACTGAATGTTAAACAGGAAGCACACATTTTTGTAAAGAAAGAGACACGCTTGCTTGGTGCCAGCACTGGAAGCCTAACCAGGATAATGGGCGCGGGGTCCCATTACCCGGATCCACAGATTCCTGGTATCCGCGGGGGGGGGAGAAACCTATCCCCCACAGACACGGGGGTCATACTGTATAATAGAATAAAACATGGAGAATCGGTGGTCTCAAAGGATCACTTCTCGCATCTGAAAGTGTAACATCGGTTTCAACTGAGTGGTAACTCATGTTCTACTCCTACTTATTTATGGAAGTCTTCATCTTCCCCATGTTATGTTCTCTTTAAGACCAGAGTGACTTGGTTCAACAATGCTATGTTATTTCATCAAAACATGAGAAGCAGCTCCACTTTCTTAGGTCTGCTCTACCAAAGCATGACCTTCAGCAGCACAAAATGTTTTTAGTTTGTATCACCACCTTCCTTGGCAGTTTGATCTAATTACATGTGCTGCTGAACTTAATGCAGCTATAACCCAGACAGCATATCTTTCCAAAAACATTGCATTCCCAAAAGTGAATTCCCACACAAAAGTAATATCTGCAGAAATGTACTTGGTGTTACATCAATTTTCTCAATGACAGGATCAAATGAATGGTCTCTTTGCATAAAATAAAAAGACACCAATGAAAGGGACAAAGTCTTCCTTACCAGACTCCAATAGTTACATCCTCCTCTGGCTGTAGGTAGTAATTGTAGGTGTGGTTTAAACCTTGGTCCTGGGGCCTTTTCAAGTCAATGAAGTAGGGTACTCTCACTGAAGCAGAAGAGATAATAAAAAATAAGAGTTTTACAGGTCTGTTTACACACTCTTTGAGCTTGACAACTATCACAAATTCTATTCAAATATCAACCTCATGACAATATAGGACTTCACAGGCAAAAGTGAATTGGCTACAAACTACTGGATATTGTCAAGCATCAAGAAGCACAGGAGGAATTGTTTAGTCGTATGTACTACACATGTGACTAACAAATGGGGACCACTCCGATACGCAACTTGTTCAGATGCAAAACTACATGTCTGGAAAGTTTAGCTTAATACAGGGGTCCACAAATGCAGGGGTGCTCCCTGTTCCCCTCAGCAGTCTACCACCAAATCGGAAACTCCAACCAGCTCCAAGCTGGAAGGAAAGGTGGAGGTAATCTCCACAGCCATGTGGTGGTGGCGGCAAGCACGGTGCAGCTATGAGGATGAAACTTGTGTTCCTTCTCCAGCTACAAGCTGGAGAAGGCTGAAAAGCATACAGTGGGCCTGTGTTATACACAGTGTCGGTGTTAAGAGGATTTGACCATCTGCTGATAGCTGCAAATACAGAGTCCATAGAGGGTGTTTTTTTTAACCGTCATACCAAACACAATACAGAAGATCTTACTGGAGAGGGCGGAGGGAGAACAATGGTTCTTTCACTAGCTGATACTAGAAAGTTCTCTGCAAATCCGAACAAAAAAACTGCAGGCAGCATCAAGCCTTCTCTATCATTACAGGTACTTCTTAATGACTACAGAAATATATCAACATCCTACCTCCTGCTTTATACAAGAACCAGGCAGACAGATGAATACCACCTAGTTTAGTCCCAAATGTAAGGGGAGGACTATAAATCACGCTCCTATTCAGTGGTGGCTGGTGAGTCAAATGTCAGTAGAGCTGGTGGGTCCAATGCCATTTGCTCATGCATAACATACATCAGGGGTTCTCAACCTGTGGTATGGGTACCCCTAGGGGTACGCCAAGCCCTGTCCCTTATCTGCCCCATCAGCAGCTAATTAAGTGTTAATTAACATGGACTTTAAATTGTAAATTCTCTCTCTCTCTCACACACACACACACACACACACACACACACACACACACACACACACACACACACACACAGAGTTAAATAAGACATTTTTCACATTTAAAATTGTTTTAGTACTTTAATGATTAATTACCTAAATAATTAATCCAATTAATTAGCAGTTAATTAGCAAGGGATACTTCAGAAAGTTGGACTGTGATAAGGGGTACCTGGGCCTCCAAAGGTTGAGAACCCCTGGCGTACATCACTACAACTGTTGCAGTAGTTCACGTATATATACACACACACACACTTTTGGATAACCACTGTAAGTCAAATAAAAGTCCTTCACTGACACTTCCCCCTACAATGTATTTTTCAAAGCATTAAATTGCAATTCTAGCAAATGACAGTAGCTTCTTGCATCATCATCAAAATGTTGAACATTGGAGAGGAGTGTGCGTCTTTGTGTTGCTTCACATACCGTATCCCCAAACAAACATGGAGTGTATTTATTCTAGCCTTTACTCATGTTCAAAGCTCAGTATGACCATTGTACAACAAACAGTACTGTGCGAGGCAACAATACAAACGCAATTCAGAACACAACCTTCCCAGGACCTCAGTGCATAATAGGGTAGCCAATTCTGAAGTTAGCCCTCCCTGCAAGTCCCTCCCCACTTTCCAAACGTTTTGGAAAGCTCTTAGCAGCAAGAGGCCGCAGAAGAAGTTGGACCACAGTGCTATATAGAGTCAGCCAATTGGAAGGAAGTAGTACCCAAGAGGTATCTTGAGCAGGGCCAGCCCTACTCGAGGCGCTTTGTTGTTATGATCCCCAATGAATGATAGGCTCTCACTGGATTTATATGACTGGCTGAAAATTGCCTCACAGCAGCAATTGGCTGAAAGTTTTAAAAAGCAATTATCAAAATTTTCAGCCAATTGCTGCCGAGAAGAGCAGAATCTGGAACTCCCTGCACTGAGAAGACTGTTGTAAAGGCGTCTCTAGCCTACAAGTCTTCCCTCCTGCCCTGACAGCCTTAGAGAGGCCCGAAAGAAAAGCCAGCTTGAAACCAGAGACTCAGACATGAGAGAGGAGCAATGGGATTGGACAACCAGAAGAAAACCAGGATTAATTAGTCAGTGACTTAACCTAGGTCACAGAGAAATCTTTAATTTATTACGTCTTTAAATGCGTTTTCCCTTTTTTTCCTTGGAGGGGCCAAGCCCCATTTGCTCCTATGGAGCAGCCTCCACCGTTTCTATTATTTGCAGTCACCTCCACCATTCTTGAGATCTGGCCCCCCATTCTAGGACTGTTAGACTGCAGCAGTAATGGCTAGAGGTGAGAGCAGTCCAGATCTAAAGTTTAGAAGAAATACATGCATGGACTGTAGGGACAATGCACAGGCACACATGTATTCTCTCCCTTCCCTGCAATCATATGCAAGGTTTCTAGATGTACAGAGACCACCACTGAAAACGTTGCTCATGGAACAGCATTACTCATTGATCAAGTGGAGGCATAAATGCAGCCATGAACAGTTGAATTAACATAGAGACACCATACAGTTGTCAATAAGGAAAAAAGCCACCAACATGTCCAGCAACACTGTTCCCTCTAAGTGGCTGCGCACCTCCGGCTGAGCTTTGCGCAGCACGGAGCTCAGCAACCTGAAAATCCAGCAATGACATCGCTGAACGTCTGGAGGCCGTGGCGTGATGCTGTGCAGCTGCAGGAGGGGTCCATGCACCAGCAAGGACCCTTACAAGGAACCCTTTCACACCAGTGCTCAAACATATTATAAGAACATAAGAACATAAGAAGAGCCCTGCTGGATCAGGCCAAAAGCCCATCTAGTCCAGCTTCCTGTGTCACACAGTGGCCCCACCAGATGCCTCAGGGAGCACACGAGACAAGATACCTGTGTCCAGTCGCCACTCCCTTGCACCTGGCACAGAGAAAACCCACTTCTAAAAACCAGGAGGTTGCTTATGGCTTGTAACCTGTGATGGTCTTTTCCTCCATGAATTTGTCCAAACCCCTTTTAAAGGCATCTAGGCCAGGTGCCATCACCACATCCTGTGGCAAGGAGTTCCACAGATGAATCACACGCTGGGTAAAGAAATATTTTCTTTTGTCTGTTCTAACTCTCCCTCCACTCAATTTTAGTGTGTGTCCCCTGGTTCTGGTGTTGTGCGAGAGGGAAAAGAATTTCCCTCTATCCACTCTCTCCATCCCATGCATAATTTTATAAGTCTCAATCATGTCCCCCCTCAGGCGCCTTTTTTCTAGGCTGAAAAGCCCCAGACGCTGTAGCCTTTCCTCGTAAGGGAGGTGCTCCAGCCCACAAATCATTCTGGTCGCTCTTTTCTGCACCTTTTCCAATTCAATTATATCCTTTTTGAGGTATGGTGACCAGAACTGGACACAATACTCCAGATGTGGCCTTACCATCGATTTGTACAAAGGCATAATGATACTGGCCGTTTTATTCTCAATCCCCTTTTTAATGATCCCGAGCATGGAATTGGCCTTCTTCACAGCCGCCGCACACTGGGTCGACACTTTCATCGACCTGTCCACCAGGACCCCAAGATCTCTCTCTTGATCCGTCACAGACAACTCAGAACCCATCAGCGTATATGTGAAATTTTGGTTTCTTGCCCCAATGTGCATCACTTTGCACTTACTTACATTGAAGCGCATCTGCCATTTTGCTGCCCATTCTCCCAGTTTGGAGAGATCCTTCTGGAGCTCTTCACAATCCCTGCTGGTCTTTACCACCCGGAAAAGTTTAGTGTCATCCGCAAACTTGGCCACCTCACTGCCTATCCCCAACTCCAGGTCATTTTGTGTGCCTTTACATAAGAAAAACTCCGTGTGAAATTCCAGCCACCATCCTCTCACATTTAAAATTCAAGAGAAAGAGACTAAGGGAAAAGTAACACCCTAGAAACTCTACTCAAAGGCAAGTTCTGAGATAGATGGGAGGAGGGAGAGAATGCAAATAAGCTTTGTAATGATATTCGAACTGGAATTACAACCATCATACTTGTTAGCTAGTAATTGCTATCTGGGGCACTAAGACATTGGAGATTTATGATCACAGACCTTCAATCTCTATTTTTTTAAGCTGCATGTGGCCCTCAACTGCATCAACACAGTGAACGGGCATGGGGGGGGGGGGGGAGAACCAACCTTTTCTCTGTGAATTTTAAAATGCAAGTTCCCCAAAAGCTGCTATTCACCCTAATTCTTCACATACTGGTACATTTCAGAAATATTTATTCAGCCTCCCATTTAGCAATTGCCGTGAAAAAAAGATTTGACGTCTGTGGCATCTTCATCCATCAACTCTGCATTATTTCACTACATGTTCTACAGACAAAGCATTTCCAAAACCTTATTGAGCACTGCAGCAAAAGCATATTTACACACATGAAGATACACAAGAAGATAGAGATTAACAGCCCAATCCTATCCTACACTTTGCTCAGCGATCCAGCTATGCTGGCGCTGGCAATGCTGTATCCTGAGTAGAGTAGGCAGGGTTTGGAGGTTTCCTCAAGGTAAGGGAACTTTTGTTCCCTTACCCTAGGTTAAAGCCTCAGTCCCAGCAAGTGGCCTCCTCAGATCTACTACGCCTGTCATTGGCAATGCAAATCGAGGCTGCCTGTGTCAGAAGAAACGGGCCTGAGAGGGGGATAAGATATGGTGTACGCTGCTGCTGCCGATCTTTGGTAAGATTGCACCCCAAGAAACCCTTATGAGGAAAGGCTACAGCGTCTGGGGCTTTTCAGCCTAGAAAAAAGGCGCCTGAGGGGGGACATGATTGAGACTTATAAAATTATGCATGGGATGGAGAGAGTGGATAGAGGGAAATTCTTCTCCCTCTCGCACAACACCAGAACCAGGGGACATGTACTAAAATTGAGTGGAGAGAGAGTTAGAACAGACAAAAGAAAATATTTCTTTACCCAGCGTGTAATTCATCTGTGGAACTCCTTGCCACAGGATGTGGTGACGGCACCTGGCCTAGATGCCTTTAAAAGGGGTTTGGACAGATTCATGGAGGAAAAGACCATCACAGCTTACAAGCCATAAGCAACCTCCTGGTTTTTAGAAGTGGGTTTTCTCTGTGCCAGGTGCAAGGGAGTGTCAACGGGAAACAGGTTATCTTGTTGTCTTGTGCTCCCTGAGGCATCTGGTGGGGCCACTGTGTGACACAGGAAGCTGGACTAGATGGGCTTTTGGCCTGATCCAGCAGGGCTCTTCTTATGTTCTTATGTTCTAATACCCAAATCATTTTCATATTAAAAAAGCTAGTAAACTGTATACAGTATTATGTTTTCACATGTCTGTGAGATATAGCAAAAAAAATTCTTACCAAAATTTAGGAAGACGAGCTTTGCCTGAATAGCAGGACAAAGTTTTACTAGAAATGGAATGGCTATGTACACTCCCAACAACCAGATTATTAGCTTCCGCAATCGAAACCACATTCCAAGTCTCCTGCAAAAAGAGAGTTTAAAACGTATAAAAATCACAGTACATTCAAGACACTTGTCAACTAAGTTCTACCCCTTGTTTTATGCCAATTGCTAAATGTCACAAGGGATGAAAGTGAGCAAAATTGTATGTGTACCCCTACTCTTTACAGTAAGTTCAATTTTCTGATATGCCACATTGCCATACACCCTGCTATGTAGACAAAATTTAAAAATATTTCTTGAGCGCTTCTCAATTTCTAGAATGACCCATGCTGCGACCTCTGTTCTGCGCTATTTTTGTATACCTTTTGCAACATCTAAATGTCCACAAAATGAGAAAAGCAAATGAATTATTGCAGTTACAGATATGCAGATGTTCATAGCTGTGGCCTAAGGATACAGATATTTCCTCAATGTTTCAAACATGTTTTATTTCATGTGGTTATACCACTACATACAAACATTTATAATGTTATTTCTTAACATAAAAATCTAAACGAATTGCAACCTAAAAGCCACCTTGGGTGCTCTTCAGGGAGAAAGGCGGGATATAAATCGAGTAAATATACGAAGTTGCTAAATGAAGTACCGGTAGCTAATATTTGCACACTCCCACCACCCCAAGCACAAGGTTTATAAAACCATTTTAAGCATGAGAGTTTTTACCCAGAGAAGGAGAGAGCTTAGTTAAACTAGCAAGTAAAACTTGAGGACTTCATTTAAAAAGGACAAGACAGATTATCTCAACACTACAGTCACCAAGTTCAGTCTCCTTGTTAGAGAGGAGAATGAGCCTTGGAGAGCTGCAAGCTCACATGCCCCCACTTTTGTGCATAAGACAGCAGCATAAGAGCTTTGCTTTAAAGAACCAACACAGTTGAGTTCCATTTTCATATCCTAGCTTGCTGAAACTTTAATAAGTTAAACCGCAGCTCCAAGTTCATGCATAATATGGAACTGCAGTTTGTTCTTAAAGTGAAAGCAGAAGCGTTTCTTTTCCATGAAAAGAGGAAGAGGGGGCTTGTACCATCTTGTCTACAAGGCTTGTCTACATAATTGCCTCTAGTGACTTAGAGCATATTTTGAGTGAAGGACCAGCTGGATTAAGCACAGAGTTGGTACAGATAATATAGAAAGTGTACACAGGCATTTTACTCAGTGATGTCCAGCCATAGTGGCCTGCTGTTCCAAACATCAATGGTAGAATGAAAAAGTGTCTGTCTTCTTGTAGCTTGCCTATAATATCCATTAATGTGTCTAAATAAATTTCAAACATTGTAAGGCAAAAGTTAATTCTGTGCAGATGCATCAACACATTCAAATAATGAAGACATGTGCCCCTACTGCTTCATCCTGGCCCACATCAATTATGCCAAATGGCCTCTAATGCATATCAGGAAGCATCAAGGATGGGGTTCAAGTGATGTCGGTCGTTCCCAAAGTTCTCAGCTAGGCCAATAGATTAAGCAAATGAACAAACAGAAGATTGTAAACAAATACGCAATCAAGGAGCACAGTAGACTTAACAGAGAACCCTACAACACTGAAAAGCTGCCTGGTGCAGAACTAGTACTCTTTCTGTAAGAGTCTGGCAAGCACTCAAAACTTGATGAGAGCGATACCAGTAGTCATGAACAAAGGCTTGAAGTTCCCAAGAGACTTTCAAGACGCAACAAATCAACTATTATGTGACACGATTTCCTTGATTGGAAACCCATTCATGAAGCCTCAGAAATTTGCAAAATTTTATGTGGAGAGTGCAATACAACATAGAAACACCAGGGAAAAACAAAAATATTATTACCAATAGGATTGTGTCCATCTACAGTCTGATCAAGATGAATTAGCTGCCACGTTTCAAGTGACCACAAGCTCAAATAACATCCAAGACTTTATTGGACAAGCTGAAACTTAAAGTTTCAGCAAGCTAGGATATGAAAATGGAACTCAACAGTGTTGGTTCTCTAAAGCAAAGCTCTTACGCTGCTGTCTTGTGCACATGGGGGTGGGGCACGTGAACTTGCAGCTCTCCAAGGCTCATTCTCCTCTCTAACAAGGAGACTGAACTCAGCGACTATCATGTTAGAGATAATCTGTCTTGTCCTTTAAACAAGACAGCATGCAAGAGATTTCAAAAGCAACTCTAGTCTCTTCAGTCAGCTCTTCCATAACTTGTCAGGTGTGTCAGGACCACTTGGGTGATTTCCCCCCCCCCCAACATGAAAGCTATCTGGGTCCTCTTCCAGGCTACAGAATCTTTACCACAACATAACATACTCTAGCTGCCAAGCTGTAAATTCAAGTGAACATACTTTGCTAGGTCAAATCAACAAACGAAGGCATTACCCACTTTGATTCTTAAAAAAATTGATGTCAGATTGTACACAGGCTACCCAAAAGTGAAGTGTCTTCTTTTGGAGACTATATAGGGCTTTGGTCTTTTTGCCATGGATCAACTGCAGAACTGCAAAAGAACATGTGGGTCTGGGAAGCCTAAAGGAAGGCACTTAACAGAAGAGGAAGGGCCATACCAGACAAAGGTGCCTGTAAACTTTGCTTTCTTCCTATGGGACTCCATGACAACAGAAGAACTCTGCTCTACCAAGAACATAAGATGAGCCATGCTGGAGCATCACAATGTCCTGGAGCAAGGAAGTTCCACAGATTAATTACGCATTGGGTAAATAAATATTTCCTTTGTTTGTTCCAACTCTCCCGACACTTAATTGTAGTGGATGTTCCCCGTTTCTGGCGTTGTGTTAGAGTTTAACACAACACCAGAAACAGAGGGAAGAGAACTTTCCTCTGTTCACCCCATGCATAATTTTATACTGTATGTCTCAATCATGTCCCGCCTCAGGTGCCTCCTTTCTAGACTGAACAGGTTCAAATGTTGCTGCCTTTCCTTGTAGGGGAAGCATTCCAGTCCACTAATCATTTTGGTTGCTCTCTTCTGCACCTTTTCTGGTTCCACTATATCTTTTTTGATATGTGGTGACCACAGCTGGACACAATACTTACTATTGATTAGTATAGTGGCATAATATTGGCTGTTTTATTCTTAAACCCTTTTTTAATTATGCCGAGCATTGAATTGGCCTTCTTCACAGCCACCGAACACTGAATTGACACTTTCATTGAGCTGTCCACCAGCACCCCAATATCTCTCCCCTGATCTGTCACAGACAGCTCATAACCCATCAGGGTATATGTGAAATGTTGACTTTTTGCCCCAGTGTGCATCACTTTACATTTAGTTGCACTGAAGCGCATCTGCCATTGTGCTGCCCATCCCCCCCAGTTCAGAGAGAAAGATCCTTTTGGAGCTCTTCAACTGACTCTTCTACTAACTGAAAATGTGGCTGTCTATGACGACAGAGTGACTAAGCAGCTTATATCTTCTCTAGTCAACCAATTGCATCAAAAATCAGCAGTGACTCAATGCAAGCCTCTGAGCTGGAGGAAGTAAATGCAAGTTTTATCTCTGTGTCCCAAACAGAGTACAAAAGGGTGTTTGGCATGGTGGTCAGAGATCATGGGGATCTGGTGGCTATCTTCTTCGGGGTGACAATTATGCCCTTCAGTGACTAAAGGTTTCATCTTCCCTACGCAACAGCTATTCCAGCCACTGGAAGAAAAATAAGAGGCATTTGCGGTGACAGAGCAATTCACATGCATCCTGTATGATAGTACATTAACAGTTAACAGTGTGAATAACCAGACACAGGAGCTCTTCCCCCAAGATAAATGAGTGATGAGAATGCCAAATCTACCACCAATGCAGGATGCCCTTATCCAATAAAGAACACCTCTATAAAACCACCATCTGGCCAACAAGCTTGATGTCACAATGTCCCAACTTCTGAAGACTTTGTACGGACAAATACTGAGGCCACCTGGCAGCCACGCTGAATGATGCTACCAGAACCACCACCAACATTATTGCCTACACTGAATGGTAGCCGACTCCTGGGTTCCATGGTTGTATTCCCCAGTGTCTGGGGTAACAAACCATCTCCTCTATTCTGACAAACAAGCTTAATACACAAAATTAGGCATGGTTTGCATAAACCATTTCGAAATCATGTCTAAAAAGCATTTAGTCCTTAATTTTTTCCACACTGCATTTTAGTGTTTACTTTAAGATGACAAACTCTATTCCCCTAGAGAATTTAAGCAATTTTCTCAGGCAAACTCTCCCAAACTGCCTTAAGTTGACATGATGTACTGCTGACAGAGACTAGATAAGAAAGCAGAGAGGCACACAGCTTGCTTTTCCCAAGTGTCTTAAGGATAAAATATAGGAAGTTTCAACATTTAAAAAATAAACCACCATACTAGAATCTGGACCTAGGAAGATTAGCCAAGTAAAAGTAAACAGAACATCTACAGCTCTGGTCTCCTTTCCTGAACTCTACCAAGAGAATCAAGCTATATTTTTAAATAGTCAAAAATATTGAAACTGTATTTGTAACAATCCTAATAGTCAAATTATATGTAGCTCTCTAGTGTATCAAGGGGCGGTCTACCTCGGGTGCCAGCAATACGGGGGGGCCTAAGGGGGGCCAGTGTTGTGTGCCTGTTTTGTGCCCTGCTGGCTGGCATGAAAATCCTTTGTTGAAGGGATGCCTTGCAAAGCCTTCCGTCATTGCAGTAAACATACAAATCCTAGCAACCCGATCCTGCCCCCCCCATCTGGCCCCACCCCTTCTGGCCACAATGTGTTCAGCTCAGCAGTAGAGGTGTCTTCCCAACTGGGTTGCCTGCTCCAGGCACACCAGGTAGGCAGTTGAAGCGCCAGGAAGACCAGTTAGTTTGGAGGGGGAGAGGGTTTCCCCCCACTGTTTACTTTTTTGTTGTAATTTTGACAAAATAATTTGTTGTATAGAGGGGTGTTAAAAAATGATCCCACCCCATGTGTCAAAATACACTAGATATGCCACTGATGTTGTTTCTCCTTTTTGGGAAGGCGTTATTAGCATTAAACCTTCTGAGCTGGCTCAGCTACCTGCTACCACCTGTTTGCCAACACATCAATTTCATTGCCTTACAAGGGAGGTGCCTGTTGTAAATGAAATCAGGGCAGCTGTTTGGTATCTATAAACTGTAAACAACTAGAACCACTACTACATTAGGGAGGTTGCTTGTTTTCTGGCATTTAAATATGAAAGATGTGTGGCAAAGTAACTTCTGTACAGGTTTACAAGGTTAGAGAATTGTTAAGCTAGTCTCTCCCTCAAATAGGTTTTGCCGCAAAACAAAACAGTACCTTTTCTGGTTGTGTAACACCCGATGGAAAAATGCGGCATCATATCAATTTGTAACAGAGTTTTCTAAACTGGCATATTATTAGATTTCCCCAAGCCAATTAAGTCGACACAACATAGAAGTTAAGCAACTTCACTTACTGCACAGTAGCAACATTTGAAATAATCGCTGTAGCGTTTTAAAATGCTGCTGGAACAGGAGAAAAGTCAACAGGAACAGCAGTTCACTGATAAGGGCTCATATCTCTGAATGTACTGTTCAAGAACTCCTGCTTTGCGTTCAAGAAGTACAAACACAGCTTGGAGTTCCTACACGACAAGCTCCTGCTGAAAAGGCTCAAGATAGTCAGTTTTTAACGTAACACAATGAGATGCTTAACCCCCACTCTCTTCCCCATTGCAGACCCCTGAAAAGCTGCTACTGGGAACAATGACCCTTCTTGAAATAGTGTGGGATGTAGCTTGGGGGACAGCCTGCAGCAGGAGGAGAAAGCCCCAGAAATCAGGCAAGGTTCCCCCCTTCCTGCAACCCCAAAATCATGTTCCCCACTGTTACCAAAAGTCCCCCTACCCTCAGCAGCAGCTTTTCAGGGGACTACAGTAGGGAGGAAGGGCAGCAAACATCCCTTGTGTTAGCATCATTTTATTTATAGATGTAATAAAAATACAATTTATTGTAATAAATTTATTGTAATAAATTTATTTATTACAACCTTATTGAAATATGTGCATGCTACCATGTAGATCAGAAAAAACTGCTTCCTAGCAACTGAATCTTAAAATATTTTTAAAAATCTGGTGCGAAAATTAGCATTTCTCTGCTAGAGATGCTGTCTGTACAATTTAGAATGTACAGACAACACTTCCCTTGTGATTTGCTGAGCATAAAACATGTTGACTCAGCAGGCTTTGGGGTTATTCTGCAGTTCTCTTATGACTCCATTACCTAAAACCTCCATAAGCTTAACACATTTTATAAACATAAATTTGGCTTTTCATACGAGATGCAGATAGGTATCAGTCTATCCAATATTGTATATTCACTATAAACACGCTAAAGGTTTTTTTATACTTAAACCCAAATGTTTTGCTGTTCAAGTCAATCCATCCGACCTTCAGTCTTGCTCACCCCTGCAGCTCCTGGCTCTGTGCACTTTTCCTCTACTTACCTATTCCTTCACTCTCCCAAAAGTTTCCTTCCCCAGACCTCTCCCAACTCTCCTTTCCAAGGCCCTTGCTACTCACCTCCTTACCAGCTCCTTTCCTGTTTCCCGACACTTCTAACCCTCCTTCCCTTGGCGGAGCACATCAGCAATGGCAGCCAGAGATGCCTCTGCCACCACTTCCCCTGTGACATTGGGGCACCTCTCAATCATTGCTGGAGGCTTCATCACCTCCTCCCTCCAACAAACCTCTTCATGGCTTGCCCAAGAAAAGGCAAACTAAAGTTTGCCATGAAAGGGGAACCGTGGAAGGGCACAAGGAGGGGGAAATGCCAAGGCCTGGGGCTCACAATCATCATACTAAACCATGATTAAGTAAAGGTTTTTCACAAGGCCCAAGTTGGGCTTATTTTTTCTCTCTCCATCAATATAGTAAAAAATACAAGCCAACCATGGCTTACAGTTGTTTCTCCACACTCAGCTTCACAAGTTCTTCATGAGGGGAAAGGGAGGGGATGAGGAGGAAAGCCAACACAATCACCACCTCCAATGCACTGCTACCTTCCAAGCTGGCTAGGTCCTTCCTTCACAGTGCCACAGAACTACCAACACACCCTTTCCGTATTGGTTTCATGTAAGCTGCTCTGGGAGCTTTGTCACCCAAGCAACAGCCACAGCTGTGATTTCTCAACGGTTTGCCAATTTAGACATTTAGGCATTTAACAGCAAAACACAGCACAAATCATAGCTTGCAACCCAGCTTCAAACTGGAGTTCGATATCCTGGTTTGGCAGCCCCTCATAAACCATGGTTTGTATGCTGGTATACATTCAAATGTAATTATCTTTGCTTTGGCACTGTGTCTCAGTGTCAACACTGCATTAATATAGGGGTGATGGTGCATGTACATTCCACACTTCAACTAGGCAACCCTTTAGCAGACAAACACAAAAGTGAAAGAGCAATAGTTTAGCAATACAGCACATACTTAGCATGCAGAAGATCCCACATTCAATTCCTTTCCTCTCCAGCTTACAAGGAGCACAGGGCTGGGAAAGATTTCTGCCTTAGCAATGGGGCTGGCAGTCAGAGATGACAGCCAGCTCTTGACTTACTGAAAATATGTGCATATATTAAAAACATTTTCCCATAGGATCCAATGTAACTGACATAGGTTAGGCCAGGGGAAGTCATTGAACACTCATGTTGACAACAGTTGACTTCTGCTTGCCCAAGATGGACTTGGGAGAGAGTTGAGGATGGAGGCGAGTGGGAGTGGCTACTGATGTCAATGGCTGAGAAAACACTGATGAAAACAAAGATGCCTGTAAGGAACATGAGAAAGCAGTCAGCAGCAGCTCTGTGAATGCATTTTCTCTCTATATTTTTTTTATCTTCTGGCTTTAGAGGAGACTCTCCCCACAGAAAGCTACCAGCATCTAACAGTGTTTCTAGTTAGCAGCTAATTGACCACATTATTTTGAAAATTGCCAAAGTAAATTAGACTAGTAATTTGCAAATTGTGCTATTTTGAAAACAAGGAAATTAAGGCCACATTAATCGGGAGCTGCTTGTACAGGACAATAAAGTTGGCCTCACACCACAGGCATCTTGCTTCATTGCGTCCCGGAGTAGATTCTGATTAGCCCGAGGCATTGCTCCGCGTCCCACCCCCACAATGCCAAACGCAGCCTCTCATTGGCCGAAGCTAGATTTATTCAACTTGGAACGCACCAGAATGACCTTCGGCCAATGAGAGGCCACGTTCAGTGTTGTGGGGGCGGGACACAGAGCAATGCCTTGGGCCAATCAGAATAGACTCCGGGACGCGACAAAGCAAGATGTGTGTGGTCTGATACAGCTTTCAGGCCCAATGGCCTGATTCAGTATATAAGACAACTTCACATGCAACCATTCGGATTACAGTGGGCCCTCCTCATCCATGGTTTAGCCATCCGTGGATCTGACTCAAAGCAGATGGCTAACCCCGGAAGTAGAGTCCCACTGGGGGCAGTGCCACAGTACCTTATTTTTCAGCTGTGCCCAGCCTGCCACCCGCTTCTCAACTCCCATGTGCCTTCGAACTAGTCCAAAACTGCTGCAGACAGTAAAAAAAATGCAGTCAAAAGCGACTCCCGGTTGCAAATGCCAAACTGGAAGTCACTTTTGATCGCTTTTTAAAAAAATCTGTTTGCAGTAGTTAAATAAGCAGAAAAATAAGGTACTGTACTGTTGCACCCCCACAAATTTGATTATACAGTGGACCCTTTTCCCCCCCGCAGATTCGGGATCCATGGATTTGACTCACCACGGATCCATGAGGGAAAAACGCAGGGGGTTACCTTTTGACTGAAACCACTGCGTGCTCTTGCTTTAACCATGCTGAAATCACGCACTGGAATCCTCTTCCAGATCATGCGACTCTCCCCACCCAAGGTCACCCCAGAATGCAGTGCAATGTATTCTGGAGCTATTTTGGGAAAAGGGAGGGTGAGTCGTGCGACCCGGAAGAGGCTTCCAGACTGCGATTTCATCATGGTTAAAGCAGGAGCTCGCAGCCGTTTTAGTCAAAAGGTAAAAAAAACCCCCCCATGTTTTTCCCTTTAACATGTTTTTTGGTGGGACCCCGAGATCCATGTATCCTCGCTATCTGCGGGGTGTGTGTCTGGAATGGATCCCGCGGATAGTGAGGTCCAACTGTACATGGATTTGATTATACACAGGGGTGCCAGGAACTCAACCCCCATAGATACTGAGGACCCAGTGTACTTATATGCATTTTTCCCCCCACCTCCTACCACACACAGTCCCAAGATGGCTAGCAACATCAAAATGAAGACAATCAAAACAGGGATTGTAATCCAGCTGTAGCTCACCTCCTCTAATACCCTTAAAGCCCCAAAGTGTGGCAAAACAATGTCTTAAGACCCTTTTGAAAGCTCCATATCAAAAGGGTCAAAACAGAGAAGGCCTGTCCTGGACTCATGTCAACCTAGTCTCATTCGGTACATGGAGCAAGACTAGCAAATGGAGCAAGACCTCCATAAAATTAGGCAGCTTACAAAAGTGTTTCAAAACCTTTTCAAGTACATATTTTGCATCTTCAAAACATATTCAGCATTCCTAAGCACTTGGTACGTTCTTTTTGGGAGAATTTGATATTCTGCTACAACATAACTCTGACCATGGGAAACTGACAGCCTTCTTAACCACCAACTCAAGAGCTGCCTTTACCTCCTAAATCAACTATTTCCCAATTCATCATCTCTCTCAGTCTTCCGCTAGCTTCCTGAAGGTACAGGTGGACTCCCATATCCGCTGGGGATATGTTCCAGGCCCCTCCGTGGATACTTGAAACCGTGGATAAGAGCGAACACCCCCTCCATGGTTTCCTGAGGGGCCCCCCACCCTGCCTCATGCTTGCCCCCCCCAGCTCTTATTTTTCTTTCAGCAAGCTTTGTTTCTTCCTTAAAACAAACAGAGAAGCAGCCTCCATTGCAGGCAAGTAGAATGAGACTAAGTCCTAGAGAGGCTCTGCAAGGTTTCTGTTAACCTTGCAGAGCCTCTCTAGTACTTAGTCTTGTTCTACTTGCCTGTAAGCAGCCAGAGGCTGCTTCTCCTGTTTCTTTAAGGAAGAAATGCAGCTTACTGGGAAAAAAGTAAAAGCCTGGGGGGGGGGGGTCCCCACGATCCATGGATAACTGAAACCGTGGATAGCGAATCAGTGGATATGGGGGCCCACCTGTATAAGAAAGGTAGGACAGGAAACAGGAACACTTTCCAGCATCCCAAGAGCTTCCTGGGCAGTTATGCATTCTAGCTGTGCATTCATAGCAGTCCTTACTTAGCTCTGGATTCCAGTCCCAGTTGAACCTAGCTGTTCCTGGCTTCCTCATTACTAAATTCTGTCTGGCTGGGGCTCTTAAGCTCTTCATTCATCCTGCAACTTGATTATTGATCATTATCTTCTAGCATTTAACACCCACTGACCAATTATTACCTATTGAAAGAACTGGGCACAAAACCATAGTCTTGTGCCAGACAGTCTATTGAGTAATCAATCATTTATGGCTCACCAGTCAGACATGCCAATTTGAACCACCCACAGAGAACTGAAGATCTGAAGTTTCAGCCCTCTGCCTCGCTTCCTGCCTCCATTCTGTAATCAGCAATGAGCCCCTGAGACCCCGGAAGGCTGCAATCACAAGCTTGTAAGTTGTTTGCACGATGGGGCATGCGATGGGTGCTCCTTTTTAGCCATGGTTTCATGGATCGGTGGGGGAGGAATTTATCCCAGCAGATACTGGGGTTCTACTGTACTAAAACCCTCGATTTCACAGACTCAAGTCCAAACCCCTGCCAATGTAGGCTGTCTGCAACTACAACATTCCTGATGGCTATCCAGCCCCCGCTTAAAGACCTCCAACAATAGTTTACCACCTTCCAAGGCAGACTGTTCCACTGCTGAACAGTTCATACCCCAGGAAATTTGTCCTAACATTTAAACAAAATCTGCTTTGTTGAAATGTAAACCCAGCTGTCCTGCTCCAACCCACTGGAGCAACAGAGAACAAGTTGCCTGGGTTTGCGTTAATCTAACAAGTCTAAGATAGAGAGCAGTTTAACAAAAAAAATTGAAACAGGGTGTTTAGTTTAGGTCATAGCTGAACAAGACCATAGGAAATGTAGGATGGGGAAGAGAACAAAGGATAGATGCCTTCCCCTCAGAATGGCTTCCCTGCCCCAACATGCAACCTCAGCACAAAAGCTTTCTGGCAGTTAAAGGGAGTTGAGCATTGCTGCCAAAAGGATCACAAGGGAAGAAGGAAATGAATGAATTTGCATAGCTGGGTGTGTATTTGGAAGAAAGACCGACTCACTGACTAGCCCAGCACTATCTTTTCTCCAGTCCTGGTGAGGAGATGCCAAGAAGTGAACCTGGGACCTCATGCATGCAAAACAAGGGCTCCAGCTCTGAGCTACAGTCTCTATTCAGATGAGAAATGTAGCACTTGCTGTATCTATTTAAAGCTTTTAGCACAAACAATGAATAATTACTCCCAAAGGTGGTTTCAAGTATTACACTTCAGGGATGGAGACAGACATGGGGATTAGTTTTAGATTTTCATCTGGTTCATCTTGTGCAACTAAAAAATTGTACAGTATAATACATGTATGCATATAAGCCAAAACTCCACAACTCCTCCACTGCAAAATGTGGGTTGTTGGGCTTTTTTGCTCCAAGACCATCTAGATGTTCTTAATCATAAGCAAGCAACACAGAACAGAATCGGGCTTTAAAAAAAATATGTGAATGCACATAAATCTAGCAACAAAATGTACAGTACAAGTTCTCAGTTTCATTGTTTATCCTAGCTACATAATGGAAACAGTTCCATCCTAAGCACCTGAAGCAACACAATACAAGAACACAACATGACCTCATTTCAAGCATAGTATAAAATTGACTTCTTTAAACTTACTTGAAATCATAAAGCTGATCAAGTTGTCATGCCAGATAAAGTCCTGTTGTCCTAATTCAGTTAAGATAATAAAAGCTATCATTGTTGAAGGTATGATACACAAAAAATGGGATCAGCTATATATAGGCAACATATCTTAACTGAGGAAACCACACAGCGAAAGGCTAGCATCCAGACCTCCAGTGGGGTAAGTGTTGCATCATCAGAAGCTTCCTCTATGAAGGGAAAGATTCTTCCAGAAGTGGAGCACTCCTTCCATTCATGGAGGTAGCATCCGACAACAGTGAACCATTCCATAAAAGGTCTGGATGCTAGACAAACTAGGATTCCATTATATAAAGAAATTTTAGACTTGATGATAAGAGGTTAAAAACACAATAGGAAAAGACACTGAAGGCTAAGGAAGCAAGTGAAAAATTAATGCAAGTTCATTGTGTCCCGTCCCCCCTAAAGTTCACTGGTATTTCCAGACAGCTACTTCAACTTTCACAGGTAAACAATAACCAGTTCTAAACATAAACATTGCGAAGGCAACATTTCTACCAAATGTAGTTTGGCATCTACCATGATGAAGATATGCATGTTGTGTAAAAATTGCATAAAATATGCAAAGCTTTATCCCTGATGCAACATATTTCTGATGCGATCCATAATTCTGAATCTTTGCCGCCGCCACCCCCCCCCCCCCACTTTCTAGAAGCCCAACTCTTCTGGAAGAAGGGAAGAAAAGCAGTAACAAAATTTGAATTTTTACTAAAGATCAAAAGGCTTCAGATAATATACCACACAATTATTGGGGTGATTAAAGTCATTGATTCAATAACCCAGCTATTATGCATGCAAACTATGGACTCCTTTTTCTAGCAACTGGCTATACGAGAACTGGTTGCCTTCAGAGAGGGTGTGTGCACTATAAATGGCTTCCTAATAATGCAAGAAATGGTGCGTATTTTTTTTAAGTGTCCTCTGTACACCATCTGACAAAGAAGATGTTACACAGAGCCCAATCCTATGCATGTATACTCAAAAGTCTCGTTATAAATCTATGGGGCTTACTCCCAGATAAGTGTGGATAGGATTGCAGTCATAGAGTATGCTACAGAAGGCTACCATTCATGGAATAACAGAGCATACTAGCTACATATATTCAACAACTCAACAGTATTGACAGAGAGGCAAAACCTTTGATCAAATTCAAACTGTGGTAATGAGACAAAAATAAGCAATGCCGTATTAAGAAGGCCAACAAGACTAGGGAACAGATATACAAGGCTCAAGAGAACACCACAACGCCATGTAATCAAAACTACACTGCTCAAAAAAATAAAGGGAACACTGAAACAACACAATGGAAGTCCAAGTCAATCACACTTCTGTGAAATCAAACTGTCCACTTAGGTAGCAACACTGATTGACAATCAATTTCACAAGCTGTTGTGCACATGGAATAGACAACCAGTGGAAAGCATAGGCAGTTAGCAAGACATCCCCAATAAAGGAGTGGATCTGCAGGTGGTGACCACAGACCACTTCTCAGTTCCTATGCTTTCTGGCTGATGGTTTGGTCACTTTTGAATGCTGGCGGTGCTTCCACTCTAGTGGTAGCATGAGACGGAGTCTACAACCCACACAAGTGGCTCAGATAGTGCAGCTCATCCAGGATGGCACATCAATGCGAGCTGTGGCAAGAATGTTTGCTGTGTCTGTCAGCGTAGTGTCCAGAGCATGGAGGCGCTACCAGGAGACAGGTCAGTACATCAGGAGGCATGGAGGAGGCCGTAGGAGGGCAACAACCCAGCATCAGGACCGCTACCTCCGCCTTTGTGCAAGGAGGGACAGGAGGAGCACTGCCAGAGCCCTGCAAAATGACCTCCAGCGGGCCACAAATGTGCGTGTGTCTGCTCAAACGGTCAGAAACAGACTCCATGAGGGTGGTATGAGGGCCCGACGTCCACAGGTGGGGGTTGTGCTTACAGCCCAACACTGTGCAGGACATTTGGCATTTGCCAGAGAACACCAAAATTGGCAACTTTGCCACTGGCGCCCTGTACTCTTCACAGATGAAAGCAGGTTCACACTGAGCACATGTGACAGACGTGACAGGGTCTGGAGACGACGTGGAGAACGTTCTGCTGCCTGCAACATCCTCCAGCATGACCGGTTTGGCAGTGGGTCAGTAATGGTGTGGGGTGGCATTTCTTTAGGGGGCCGCACAGCCCTCCATGGGCTCGCCAGAGGTAGCCTGACTGCCATTAGGTACCGAGATGAGATCCTCAGACCCCTTGTGAGACCATATGCTGGTGCGGTTGGCCCTGGGTTCCTCCTAATGCAAGACAATGCTAGACCTCATGTGGCTGGAGTGTGTCAGCAGTTCCTGCAAGACGAAGGCATTGATGCTATGGACTGGCCCGCCCATTCCCCAGACCTGAATCCAATTGAGCACATCTGGGACATCATGTCTCGCTCCATCCACCAATGCCACGTTGCACCACAGACTGTCCAGGAGTTGGGGGATGCTTTAGTCCAGGTGTGGGAGGACATCCCTCAGGAGACCATCTGCCACCTCATGGTCACAAGGAAACAGGCGTTTCCTTGTGCCCAGGCGTTCCTTGTGACCACCTCATGGTCACAAGGAAACGCCTGTTTCCTTGTGACCATGAGGTCATACAGGCATGTGGAGGCCACACACACTACTGAGCCTCATTTTGACTTGTTTTAAAGACATTACATCAATGTTGGATCAACCTGTAGTGTTTTTTCCACATTAATTTTGAGTGTAACTCCAAATCCAGACCTCCAGGGGTTGCTACATTTGATTTCCATTGCTAATTTTTGTGTGATTTTGTTGTCAGCACATTCAACTATGTAATGAACAAAGTAATTAATACGAATATTTAATTCATTCAGATCTAGAATGTCTTATTTCAGTGTTCCCTTTATTTTTTTGAGCAGTGTATTTACAGCTCCATTTGAAAAAGTCTCCCAAAAGTTAAACTCTCAGCCCTTGGTAAAGCACATGACTTGCATATATTAGGCCCCTGGTACAGTTCCCAGCATCCTCAGGTTCTGAGGTACAGCAGAACTAAGGAAAACCTTTTCCTGACATCTAGGAGACTTGCTCTCTTTCAGAGTAGATAACATTGGACTAGGTGGACTAATCGTTGGACTCAAGATAACCACCTACACACATTCAACTGCTTAGAAGGGAATATAAAAAGAAATAGCTGAACCTTCACAAGTTTCAAGCAATGTTGTCTTGCTATTAGAATCAGGAAGTTCCAACATCATTGGGAAAAGTAAAGTCTTTCGGAGTTCATGCATACACCTATGCATCAAGACATACAAGCATGGATCTTCACCATCC
The DNA here is from genome assembly GCA_026170595.1 of Plestiodon gilberti rubricaudatus. Lineage (NCBI taxonomy): Eukaryota > Metazoa > Chordata > Lepidosauria > Squamata > Scincidae > Plestiodon > Plestiodon gilberti. Next base: position 14,545,592 of record JANXHW010000001.1, read on the forward strand.
AAGTTCAAAAAGAGAAATCTATACAGGCAGGCATGTCCATCTACAGAAGTACTTTCGCCCTCTAAATGAATGATCCAAAGAGGCAGGAGGAAGAAACCTGTTAGAGGGGTTCTTCTGAGATGGCAGCTTCATTTGTTGGGAAGTGATATTTCTGAGAGAGCCACTAGGTTTCCTTGTGCTCTGCTATAATATTAAAATAATACCAACAACAGACAGTAGTGAACTGGGTACAGAGGGGCACAAGCTCCAATCCCTGCTCAGCTTTGCAGCTCACTAGGTGTCCTGGGCAAGTCACTCACCTCACAGACTAATCTTGCTCACAGATATGCTCTTCTGAACATAAAATCACACAAGTTGTAAAGCATGTATAAGGTATAAACCACAGAGAGAAAGAGAGGGGGAGAAGAAAAGAAAGGCAAAGAAGAAAGGCTTTGCTAATATGATGAGAGGTTCACACCATAAACCTATGCCTGTTTATAAGTACCATTGTGTTTAATAAGGCTTACTTCCAGGTAAGTGCATGTAGGACTGCAGCCTTAAAATTACTTAACTGGTACTCCAATTCACACGGTTTGTGAGAGCCACAATCCCCAGCCACTGACTTTCTTTGTAGGTGCATGGTGTGCTTCTTGCTTCCTAATGGGCAGGGAAACAAAGGCTACAAAGCTATGCCTACTTACCTGAAACAAGTGCTGCTATGAGACTTATTTCAATTTGTTTTAAGTGAATACTGGGCTAGATGTGCTCTGGTCACTGGCATTTTTACTGGAGAACCTATCCCAAATGTTCAGTGGAGGAGGTGATTGAAGACAATATACCCCAATAGTATGTATGTTTATGCGCAAACCCTAAATCTGCCAAATAGAAGACTGAAGTGTGTGGAGAAGATTAAGAATCAAGGTTACAAGTCTTTCTAAATATACTTTTTTTTCTTCATAGGCAGATTTTAGGATGTGGGGGTGAGGGTAAAGAAAGAAAATCCTTCCTTCCTTGGGCCCTCCTTTAGGCTAAAAGGCACACACTTTAAAAAGGTACCAGTTTCACTGAACACTTGGGTGTTTTCGCAAGCATTTCAATTCAGAACGCATTGTACAGCTTTGTTACTTACTACAAACCCTGAAGATCTGGGAAGCATATCAACATTTAAATGGAAATATAATTCTGTCCCCATTTTGAAAGCAGGGGGGGAGCCTACGAGATTTCAACTGTGAATCCTCTCAACCAGGTATGTTTTTGACTCACCCGCCCATGAATTCAGCTGGTAGGAATGTTACCCGGCTTGCCCTCCCACCCCCCAAAACACCAGCTCAAATGTAAAGGTTTTGCAAGTCAAAAAAAGCGCCCAGGATAGCAGAATCCTACACACCCCTCTCTTGGCCTGCAAGCAACCGCAGTCGGGCGGTGGTGGAGCCAATGCAGCGGAGGGGGAGGGGACACCCCGAAGCACAGGCTCGGAAGCCGGCGAAGGCCCCCCAGCCCCTCTGCAGTTCACCAGAAGCACAGAGCTTGCATCCACTGGCCGCCAGTGGATACTTTGCGGAGGCGGGAAAGTGAAGAGCAAGGCAAGGGCACCTGGCTGCGAATCGCTGACCTCTAGAGAGGTCGCCATAGTGATGTCAGGACCCGTGTGGGTCGGAAAGGGGGGAGACAGACAGAGGGTGGCACCGTGGCAGAGAAGCTGCAGTGTCGATGCCGAGCCCGTCGCCATGGAAACGGCAAGGCCGAGGCCGCTAAGACACCCGGGAGGAGAGTAGCCCTGGGGCAGCGGCGCCCTCCCGTGCGGGAACTGGACTCTCACCTGCCGAGCGCTCGCTTCATGCCAGAGTCAGCGGCGGGCCGGGCACTGCCAGGCAGACGCAGGCTCGGTCTCAGGCTGAAGCCCTTGTCCGTCTGCGAGGAGGAGGAGGAAGACGACGCGGCAGCTGCTGCCGGAGCCGACGCGGCGAACCGCTCATGCTCAAAGGCGACGGGCTCGTTCCGCTTTCTCATCCCGGCGGCGGCAACGCGCGGGCGGTGCCAGCTCCACTTGCCCGAGGGAAGACGCCTCCGTCCCAACCGCGGCGCTCCCTTTACCTACATTATAACAGCCACAGCCCGGCAAACCCAAAGACCAGCAGCTGCTCCTAGGTGCCACCAATCAGAGGCGGCCTCGGCCCACGTGACCGCTCTGCGAGGTGGCTGCGTCTCGGGTGTGGCTCTCGAGGCCGCGGCAGCTCCGGATTTGCCCCTGACAAAGATGGCTTCTATACTTCAGGGTGCCCTCTTCTTCTGCATTTGAGGAAAACGACCCCCCCCCGCGCGCGTGCATCTTTTCGGAAGTTCTATAATTGCGCGGCCATCTCTGTTTCGGGCAAGGTAACACCTGCGGCCATCTTGCGTATGGTCAGCTGGCGGCGCATAAACGGTCGTTCTTTCGACATTCATCAAGCTGACGGCACATAAGACACAGAAAATAGATGGGGGTTGTTGTGAACAGTGTTCCTCTAAGCTGCACAGCCATGCGGCTGGAACTCTAGCCCCAGGCAGCTTCCTCGTTTGTGCTCTGGAACTTGGTGATGATGTCATTGCTGAGCGCTCTGGAGCTACCCCCAAGCAGCCAGTATACTGATCTGCACACTTCCCTATTTAGGAGATTAGAGAGCATGTAGGTTGCGGTCGAATGGCCAGAATACCATTGCATTGCCAAAGATCAAGGCTACCCACCATACCGTACATATCTGCTGGAGCATATAGAAATGAAGTATTTTGTGGTCAGAATGTACTCAAACACCACAATGGTTTTTGGGTTTCTACACCACAGTCTGGACGATCTAGATTTTCTTGATGTTTCACCCTCAGCTATGGAGGGCATTCTCAAGGGGGGGGGGAACCCCCCTGGTAAAAGGCTAAAAACCCACCAGCTTAAAAACTACAGGATAAAAGCCTAAGCTTGTTGGAAAATTTTTATCTTATCATCAAAAGATAAAAAGCCCAAGCTTACTAAGGGCTAAAACCCAACCAGCTAAAAACTAAAAGATTGAGAGCCCCAAGCTTCAAAGTTAAGCATAATTTCCAATGGAATATGTATAAGTTTAGAACAGAACCTTTCATAGCCAGTGATCAACGTACAGGATTTTGGGTATACGGGTAAAGATGCCATGTTGCTAGTCCAGCTTGAAAAATAACAGTATCCAACACCGACCGTGGGTTTCCGATTGTCAGGCAGACACGGACGGAAAGAAATCCAATTAAAATCCAAGGCATGCAGTATAGAGTCCAACGTTTCGTTCCGCAACTCGGAACATTTTCATAGGAAACAATCCCAGCAGATTGAAGATGAAATTACCCTAAAGTCTCGCCACTTGTTGTTTAAAACGGCAAAAGAGCAGGAAAAGCGCATTCAATTACAAGCGGAAATGCACTGAATCAGTGACCTCGCTGTCTGTCAATCATTCAAAAGCTTCCGCTTTCTCCTGTCTCCGTTTCTCGATGAAATACTCTATGTAAAATTGGCAACCAAATTTTATTTGCAAAAGCCAGGTCCTGTTGCCTGTTAAGAAGCCCCCCCATAGGTCTTTTACTGATCTCAAGTACCACCAGCAGTTGGTTGAAGAACCACTGTGGTACGAGTACCACTGGTTGAGAACCCTTGATATAATGTGAACATATTTTGGGGAAGCGTGTGTATATGTGAGCATGTCTGTAAAAATAGATACCAATTTTCTCACCCCTAAAGTGCCTGCATTGCTCTCTATGATTAGAGGAGACTGGAAGACAACTGAAAAATGAATGCCCCACCCCTTCTAGACTCAGGTTAAAGACAACCTTCCTCTCTTTTCAGAAATGTCCTTCAAATGATCTTCTGCAGGTTTACTTAGAAGTTCCACTGATTTAAATGGATTTTATTCCTTACAAAGTCAGTTCACACAGTTCAGTACATTTATGAGGTTAAGGGCGCAATCCAATCCTACTTACGCTGCTGTTGTAACCAGCGGTGCAGCAAAAACGGAAAGCCCCAGAACGGAAAGGGGATTCAAATCCCCTTTGAATTCCCCTTTTGGAGGGGATTTGAATCCCCCTTCCATTCTGGGGCCTCCTGTTTTTGCTGCGCCGCTGGTTACAACAGCGGCATAAGTAGGATCGGATTGCACCCTAAATCTTGGTAACCCTGTGAACTGGGCTAAAAGTGGCAACTTTTAAGTGGCAGTTCTTTTATATTTAGCAGGAAGTGAGCAACTGTCCCTACTTACCCCACTTATTCAGTGGCTGCTTGCTGGTGTTTCTTCTGCATCTTATTTATACTGTGAACACTTTTGGCACAGGAAACCATTTTTTTTTGAATCAGTTCTGCTATGTAAATCACTCTGTAAATCTTTTTGATGAAAAACAGTATAGACATAATATGTAATGTCAGAATTAGAATTAAAATGCTGCCATTTTCTAATCTAACGCATAATCAGTGCATATACTAAGACTTAATATTATGACATTTATAACCCAAAGTTGTGAACCCTGAACTCTGAATTTTCTGCTGACCAGTTTTTGGTAGAAGTCATTTTGCAGAAATGCAGCATTGCAAGGGTGTGTGTCAAATACATTTCCAGGCTAGAGAGAGAGAGGAAAAGAAGTGATAAGAGGACATTGGCAGATCTTGAGAGACTAATGTTGCAAAAGCTCCTTATAAGCCTGGCAGACTCAAGGTCACGAGATGGGAAGAGTCGAGAGGAGGCTAAGAAAGCAGGACCCTCAACTTCTCTTTGAGAAGAAATCCAGTTTGGACCAGTCCAGCAGATCCTCTCCCTATTGGACCAGTGTCACAAGGCTAGAGGAGAAGCCAGTGAGAGATGGTTACAGCAAAAGGCATCATACAAAAGGTTTAAAAGACAAGGTACTGAAGGAAGCTGGCAGAGATCCCAAGTAGCTGGCCATGGGACAGCAATTTCATCATGCCTGCAGCGATTGGCTAGCCTTGGTAAAGGAGAGAGAGAGAGAGAGAGATTGTGGATGAATGGACACAGAACACTTTTCCATCCTGTTGTTCTCCCAACTTAAGTTACATGATCATCTCAGTATTACAACTGTGATGGTTTGGCTGGGAGGTATGTAGGAGACGAGTGAATGGATGGGGTTAGAGTAGGGTTTTATTTGCTGAGATCTGTATTTAATAAAGCTTGTTTATCATTGGTAAACACTGCCTCAGACTGTTCCTTATCCAGGATAAAAAAGTCCACTCTTGTAGGGAAATTGATGCCTCTGGTGCCTGCTCAACTCTTTTGGTCCCTTTCCTGGAGACAGATTCTACTCAGCTCAGAGTCAGTTTGCCCTCTTCATAGGATTGCAGCCCAAGTGTGGAATTTGTAATTGATAAATCACTTAAAGCACCTGTACATCTAAAGAAAATAGCTTGGAGACAAGGAGAAACAATCTCAAAGAAGATGCATCTTATGAGGTACAGTAAAGGGTTGGATATTATTATTATTATTAACAGTATTTATATACCGCTTTTCAACAAAAAGTTCACAAAGCGGTTTACAGACAAAATCAAATGATTAAATGGCTCCCTGTCCCACAAGGGCTCACAATCTAAAAAAGATGCAGAAGAACACCAGCAAACAGTCACCAGAAAATACACTGTGCTGGGGTGAAAGGGGGGGCAGTTACTCTCCCCCTGCTAAATATAAGAGGAGCACCCATTGAAAAAGTGCTATTATCTATACTGTATTTGGGAAACAGCTATGAAACATGAAAGCAAGCCAATAGAGAAAGGTAAACTATTAAGTTGTCACTATTAAGTAGTTGCCTCATTTTAAAGAAGAAATATCCTTCATTTCATCTTGAAATGTTCTTCTGCAACAATCCTGATCTCTGAAATTTTGCTAATCGAAAGAACAAACCTCATCTTCAGCAACCCTTTAATTACACTGACAGAAAAAAACCTCATTGCACTAATGAGGACCACCTGCCACACAGGTACACTACAGTGCAGCTCTCCAAGATTGCTACAATTACAGTTTTGCCAATAATCACAATCCATTTGCATTCCAGAGTGCCAGAGTGATCTGTCTTGTAGAGAGCAGCTGTCACCAATACATTTGTAGGAATGTTTATAACTTTCAGCTGTTCTTTTGTTTTGCTAAGTCTCTGTTGTGTTTGAACTTAATTGTTCTGATTGATTCAGTTTGGTTTCTTGTTCTTCAAGGGGAGGAGAGAGTGAAGCCAACTACGTTTTCTTTGTATCTACTGTCCGAAGTGCTCGGTTTCCAAGGATATGCATTAAAACTGAAGCAGGAACCCAGGAGTTAACCAGTCCTGGGCTTAAAAGAAAAGGCAGATTTTCTTTGACACACAAATTTTATCTCTGTTATGCAGGTAGCCATCAGTGCTGACTCTCATTTTCTGATTTTCCCAGGAATTCCCTAAGAAAAAGAAAAACAGTCATTTCCATAGCAACAATTGTTTTGGTGCCTTCGTTTTGTTCATACTCTTCCCACCTGTCCTTTTGTCGGCAGCATTTCTCAGGACACCAAGGTCAACTACAGTCTACTTAGTGGAATCCTATGTATGCCTACTCAGAAGTAAGCCCCATTAGGTTCAAGGGGACTTACTCCCAAGTGTGTATAGGATTGCAATCTTAGTTCTCTTACTTGTAGGGGGACTGTTCCCTTGCCAAGAAGAGTCCATGATATATACCAAACAACAACAACCCTGCACTCTCTCACACTTCTACTGCGTTTATGACTAGGTCTGCTATAGTGGTGGCCACCTTCCGATATGATTGGTGTTTTGGTCTGTACGCTAGCGTAGCTGAGAAGGAAACAACACTCTCTGGATGGAAGGTGCAACATGTGGGCTTCCTCTCACCTATGGCAAGCTAAGAGCATTATGGCTGCTCTTATTATGGCTGCTCTCACGTCTCTCATGCTCGGCCTCCAAACTGCTTGCCTCAAAGAGAAATCTGCATTGTCTCTGGAAAAATCCATGGACTCTGGTTCACCTCCTATACGTCTCTGTGTAAAGTGACCTCTTTACAGTCTCAGAGGCGAAAGGACGGTGGAGCGCGTGGTTCAGCCGAACCAGGCGCCGTGGCAACTCGTGCGGAGCAGCTGCTCCCAAGCTCACCCTAGCGAGGCGGCGGCTCCGTTTCAGCCCTTCCTCCCTCCCTGGAGCTCGAACGGCTCTGAAATAGTCTCAAAACCGGCGGGGGGGGGGCGCGTCGACGTGACACAACGCAGGCCCCGCCCTTGCTACGGGCGCCGGGAAGGCTTCCGGCATTTCTGCACAGTCTAACCGTGATAAGGCTAAAGCCCGAGCTACATTGTCCACGGCTGCGTCGGCGGCTGCGTTCCGTGTCCCGCCCCCAGGTCAAACAAAGGCTCTGATTGGCCGGACGTAGCGCGAACGTGGCAAAAGTCGAGCCCGGCTCGACTTTTGCCGCGTTCGCGCTACGTCCGGCCAATCAGAGCCTTTGTTTGACCTGGGGGCGGGACACGGAACGCAGCCGCCGACGCAGCCGTGGACAATGTAGCTCGGGCTTAACTCTGGCAGATTTATAAGCACAGTGGCACACGGAGGAGGAAGCTGTTCTCTCCAACAAGAACTCTACAAAGGAGGCAATATAGCTCTGGGATATCCCATTATTTCCATCCACATTCAGGGAGGATAAATGGAGGAGTGCAAGCAAACAAGGCTGTGCATAAGGAGTTGTCATTCTTACTCCAATTACTGGCCCACTAACACCAGTACCACCTATTCTGACAGCAGCTCTCCAAGGCCTCTCTCTGCCCTGCTACCAGAGATCGTTGAACTGGGGATTCTGGAGATTGTATTTTTAAACATTGACTAGGATCCAAATGTGAGCAGAAGGCACAGTTTCCCCACTAATTTTCTTCTCCCGCTGCAGATCCCCACTTCACATCTCACACCACTCCAGAGGGTTTTCCAACCCTAAAGAACAGCTTTGCGGGCACACAGGAGGCTCCAGTGGGAAGGGGGAGCCCCATTCTATGAACGAAGGTTAAATGCATCAAGTCCTTAGCTCTGTATCTTCAGTGACAAAATACAATTAAAAAATAAATGTGCTCTTATTGGAAAAGGAATATTTTTGTCTCTTAAAAAACAGTTGAATATTGTAATTTCTTTTAACCTTCAGGTATTTCCTAGAAAGGCCACCAGAATTTGTGTGAAAGTCAATGAAATATCCTGATGTGACACACAGCTGTTTTTAGATCAACACTTGCAGAAACTCCATGGGCACCATCACTCATATTACAAATGACCCTTTTAATTACCACAAAAATGTAGTTACCACAATATTTGACGTAGTTCTGGGCCCTGGAATTTGTACAGATGCCCATAGCCTAGTTCTGCAGGGAACGGAACGAACTGTACTTTGTTATCACGTAAACTCCAAGATTGGGCAGCAATGTTGTATAGCTGTAAAAAGTAACAAAAAATATATGCAAGTTGACAACCTTAGTAGGAGGGCTGGGCCACAATCCATCAGGGCTGTATGACACTGGGGCAAATGATCTGGTCCTCTTGGGGCTGCATCCCCTTACGTGCCCTCAAAGGCTGTTTGGCTTGGAGAGGTAAACTGGAGGTGTGGCTTCTTCACCCATAGGTTCATCCATGGTGGGCCTTGCGGCTCTGCTCAGGAGGGGGTGGACTCGCTGGGAGGGGTGTTAAAGGATGGGAGCATCCATGCTCCCTAAAAGGTTACGCCTGCACTTCTCAGGAGAGGTAGTAGAGGTTGCTGAAACCATGTGCTGTAGTTGCTAAATATGTTAATAAAAGTTGTGGCCCATTTCAGTGCCTTGTGACTTTGGCTGTAGGGGCAATCTGAAATGGCAACTTTTCTGCTCGCACTACAACTTCAGTCATTCACGAGTTGCATATTTAACTATGTAACATGGATCTCTCAGGGCCAAGACCTTCCAGCACTTGAGGCGACATGCCCAATGCTGCCTCTCCCATACCTGGTGATGTGCCATTCTCGCTACACCCCTCCCTGCATTCCAAAAGGAAGAGGGGGAGGGATCCAAAGAGGAAGTGTGGAGGAAAGGAGAGGAGAGCCATGGGCTAGAATGTGATCCATACAGCCCCCTGGGCAGTCCTGGCATATTTGAAGGAGGCCACAGACCGAAAACTATGAGAAGGGGATTTTATGTTTATCCGTGTTCAGTGGCGTCATGAGCCGTGGCGTCACCCCGTGCGGGGTCGCCCGGCTTGGTGCATCACCCCCTACCCCCCACTGGCGTGTCATCCCCTCCGTCCGCCTCCTGGCGTGTCACCCCGTGCACCCCGCCATGCCTCAGTGACGCCACTGTCCGTGTTGTATCCTTGTTTGACAGGGGGCCCTGGAATCTGAGAAGAACTCCTAAGAGGCTGTAGCCAAAAAAAGTTGAGAATGGCTGATAGAGGTAGAGCATCAGAGATTATCATTCTCCTCTTCCTTTTCCAATCCAGAGAATGGGAGGAGCACAGGAGAAGAATAGGCTTCTTCTTCTTCACAGGCATCCCCCACAAATCTACTGCCCTGAGGCAATCACCACAATCAACCTCATGGATGGGTTGGCCCTGCTGGGACCTCTTAAACAGGCAGTTCCCTATAACAAACACTGTTTTTCTAGGGAAGGACAGTTATCTTTTATCTTTGCTGAACTGAGAAGACCTGCTAGGAAGCTGTACCGGCTTATCCCGATTCATTCTGCTACCAAAATTGCTTTCCCCTCCCAACAACAGTAGTCAGGGTCTCAGGGCTCAAGTTCCTTGTAACTACATACAGCCCCCGCCCCTAGTATATTGAAACTGTTTTTTAATGTAGTAGTTCATCCAGGATATTTACAAGCTTTATGGGCAGAGATGAGATACTAAAACCTGACCTTCTTTCCAAGATGAATTGGTATAACATCATCATCTTCAGCATGAAGAATAAGCAGAGAGCATGAAATGTGGTTCATACTGCGTAGAAACCCAAAACAAACTAGGGTGAGATTACTTTTAATCCAACTCAGAATGGTCAATATTTCTAAATATGTGTTCTACTCACTCAGATATTAAAAGCTGAACTTTATTTAGCCCTTGCCTCAATTTGTCAAACACACAAAATGTAAACACTGTCATTGTCACATGCAACCTTTCAATGAAAAAAAAAAATTCTCATTCCAATAAAACAGAATTTGCACAATGCAAGGTAGGAAGATTCATTAAGGCAGAGGGTTTTGGTTTAGGACGGTTATACATTACCAGTGCAATTCTGACCAACTTTCCAGCACTGGTGTAGCCATGCTAATAGGGGGCACACTGCATTTTGCAGTGCAGGGGCAGTCATGGAGGCCTCTTCAAGGTGAGGGAACATTTCTTCCTTTACCTCAGGGCTGCATTAAGGCTGAACCAGTGCTGGAAAGTTGGTTAGGATTGCGCTGTACAAATGCAAATCCACGTTGACCAATTCCATTTGCCAGCTTTGGCCATTTGTGTGTTGGCCCATACCTTGACTCCTGAACTCCGAATTGTAAGCTGCGTATGCCTGGTCGAGCCACCTGATGCTGCCCGATACTGCTTTGGAAGTGATGTATGGACTAAGACTCAAAGGTAAAGCCCTTTTGAATGCCGACTTTGGGCTGGACATATTTTTTTCTCAGAACCTATTTGAACCACCCCAAGCCCACAGCCACGGCTCGGGGTCATAATGAAAGTGAATATACAGGTAATGGTTCATTTGACACCAGGATAAAGTGGCAGAATTATTTGTCATTCCAATGGTGGTGCCAAGTGTCACTCCATTTTCTTCTAATGTAAGTTAATAGCTGCCGTTGGCTTGTTTGAGAAAAAAACAAGCACTGTGCTTAGGGACAATCCACAATGAGCCACTGACAGTGGATGGTGTGGGCTCCACTATGGGGACCCTGCTGGGCATGAATGGTATGCCAGTGCGTGGATCACTACACTATCTGCTCAATCTGCTCATCAAAATGGTGGTCATTTTAACAGCAGTTAATATGGATGACCAGGGTTTGATAGCATGTGTGCTTAAAATATTAAATCATCATCAGTATATAAAAGCAGAGTGTATTCACACACACACACACACCTTTCTGGAAGATCTATAATATGCACCTCCATGTTAACTACAACGTTTAAATAATATTCATCTGCACTGCCCCTGCTTTGCTCCTTGGTTGACAACCAGCCAATAACAATGCAGGGACATGTGTGATAAACGGAGAACAGAGGATAACATCATTGAAAAACATGATCTACCAACCGGTTGTTTTCGAGAAAGAGAGGGGTAGCCACTTATCTGTTTCTAGGTACAGACGTTTGGTATAGCATTTTTCCCCATTACCCTTCGAAAAGAAAGGAGGACTGTTTACTTCCTCAGACTGTAACAGGCAAGTAAAGCATACTCCAGGACACAGAACCAAATATTATATCTGATGGGTACATACTGGCACAAATGCTAGCATTTATGTATCTTACGTGGACAGAACCGAAAAGGCCACCAAGATTCAAGAAATACAATATTTCCTTACTTCTCATCATTTGCAAACTTAAGTCCATGTGATGCGTTGAAGTCAGGGATAAACCAATCAAATCCTGGAAAATAATCATATAGCTGGGGTGGGGGTAGGGGGAGAAAATTGGCAAGTATGTCAGTAAATATTAGCCACAATGTTTTAAAACACAGGCCCCTAGACCCAATTTCTAAACACGATCGGACATCAAACACACAGGCAGCGCAATCCACACTAACTTTAAAACGGCAAAGCAAGTGCTCCGCTGTTCTAAAGTGTCGCAAACGTGCCATAAAGCACATTTGTGATGACTTTAGAGTAAGGGCAGTCGGCCCCTTCCCCCGAGTAGACGTCCCCTTCCAACCCCAACCCCCCCGAGTAGACCTCCGGGCTGATAGAGCAGGGATAGGATCCGGCAGATGGTCCAGGGCTTACTTACTCAGGCTTGCACTCTGAATGAGTTGACACAATCAAAAGTGAATGGCATAACAATGTAGCGTTTGGGGCAAACAAGAGTTCTACAGAAGCTTCATTTTCAAAGGCTGCATCATGGGTACATATTATTCTTCTAGCAGAGATACACATTTCCAATAATGATTTTTACAACCAAGCTCTCTAAACTAAGGATGTTAGCACACTGTCCCAGTTCCCAGTAATTAGTGCTAATGTTTATTTTTCTACACTCTCCTCTTAATAGTTTAGAGCAGAGGTTCCCAACCTGTGGTTCGTGGACCACAGGATGGTGGTACACGGGCTGCTGGCAGTCAAGATGGCGGCCACCATCTTGGCTGCATGGCGCAGCAATCCAGTCGGGCTGTGACTGGGGCGGCCACATCTTTGGCTTCTTTTTCCCGGTCGCGGGGAAGAGAAGTCAAAAGACACATTCACCAGCAGACTGGGGCACCCACGTCTTCAGCTTCTCTTCCTCGTGATTGGGGAAAAGAAGCTGAAGATGCAGCCGCCCCAGTCTGCTGGCAACTGCGTCTTCGGCTTCTGTTCCCTGATAGAGGGGAAGAGAAGTTGAAGACATGGCCACCGGCAGACTGACCCCCCCCCCCGAAGAAAGCGTCAATTATGTCATTGGCACTTTCTTCTGGTGGTATGTGGCCGGTCAGAGGCCTGTGTAGGTGGTAAGTGGGCCTCCGAAGGTTGGGAACTTCTGGTTTAGAGTCAAAGGAGATCATTTAAATGATCTTTTATTGCACCACTGGAAATACCAACTTTCAGGTGTGGAGGGGTTATCAGCGACTGCATGATTATCCAGGGCAGTAGCACCTAGTGGTTAGCATGCTCATTCCCTTCCCCTGTTTGGACATACAGCTGAATGGGGAAAAGCCTTGGTAGAATGAATCCACTGCCACCAGTCCAGGAGACCAGGCTAGCCAAAGGGGGTCCCTGGGCAGAACCCCCCTCCTAGAGGACTACTGAATCTCAGGGGTTCCTATCAAAATTACTGCAAGCACTACTGTGAGAGAGCAAGGAGACATGACAATTCACTGTACTTCCTGTACCAGGGACTAGGCAGACTCAAGATTAAAATTTAAGAGGTTTATTAAAAGTCTAATAAAAGAAAAAGGGGATAACAACCAAATGAACAAGAGAGTAAGGAGAATTGAATTTGGCAGAAAAATGCAATAATACTGGCAGCCAGCAGGTGGCACTGAGGTACTGTGGAATCTCACATGCATTTTTAACTAGGAGCCAACAGGGAATTTTTGAATAAGCTTTGTAAAACCAAAGATACACAGAATTTCAAAATGGAATTCATCATATCTTTGCAGACTGGGAGAGAGGAAAAAGCATTATTACACAAGTGTGGAAGAGTCAAGATTTGAAAAAGTGTTGAGGAAACCCAACTTGCTTATGGGCAAACCAGATATGACAGAATGCTCAAGTCTCAACACAAGTGTATGCTGCTGTATATACCAGGTGTGACATTAAAAATATGAGAACTTCAGCATGCCAATCTGTACTTGCCTTTACAATGGAATGGCCCTTTATTCCTTCAAGTACACTCGTAAAAGGTGCCTCCAAGACTACAGCATCTGGAGGAGTTCCTGAAACCAAACAGATGATAATGCTTCTCATTTGTGACAAAGGTCTCAGGGCTTCTGGGCTGGGAGGTTGCAGAGCAGTAGTGCTTGGTGCCTGGCAGTTCAATTCAAGGAAGTTTGAAAGCAATAAAAATAATGCAGGAGCATAAATCTCATTTCTGCCATGAACTCATTAGCTGGCCTAGAGCAAGCTACTCCCACTCAGCACTCACTCTCTCTCTGTTCCCCACTTATAACATGGATGCGATTAATATCCTGCTTTTGCTCAATTTGTTTTGCTAATTTCCCCTTATCTTCTAATCCCCCAGAGGTTTCTGTGCTGGTCCAGCAGTCAAAACGTTGCTGGGACATGCTCCTGCAGTAGTCTTTGTCCTTTCTTTGAAAACACAATTCCCAGACATTCATGTGCTAGACTTGGATCTGGCTCTTCTCTATGTCTGGACTAAATGAGCCTCCTACTGAGACTGGCATGTTCTCACCAATTGGGGAGCCAAATCTGCCTGTCTAGGTAAAGGGGTGAGAAGGAGAGGCCAGGTGGTTTCCTCTCATCCAGCCAGCCAATTACCTCATAATCAACCGAAGGTTTTTTAAGCTCTAGCACAGAGATGTTTGGGTGCATTTTGCAAGGTCTGCTGTTGTAACTAGTGCTTGTTTGCAGAAGACATGCCCACTTACTCCCCAGTAAGTGTAGGAAGCAGGATTCCAGGGACAATGGAAGGAGCTAGCAAAAGGGATTGTATTTCTAGCTAGCCACATTTAGGAGGATACTTTTATTTTGCTTGCTCATTTCACTCCAAGCACCAGTTTATAGCGAGTGTTGGGGTTTTGTGTGCTTTGCTCTTGCGTAACTTCTCAGCTCTCTCTGCTGGCCATTACTAATCCTTATATCCAGTGTAGTCAAGCTTTTTCTTTGTGTCCATCCAGCCGAGTTCAGGCATTTTCCATCAGCCTACTTGTACTTTTCCACCCCCTTTCCCCATTTTGTTTAATGCCTTTCCTTTCGGGTTTTTAATAAACAGGTTATATTTTGACTCTACCTGCCTAATCTATGTTCACAGGTAATTTGGGTAGACCTGATAAAGTAAAGGTAAAGGTATCCCCTGACAAGTAAGTCCAGTCGTGTCCGACTCTAGGGTGTGGTGCTCATCCCCATTTCAAAGCCGAAGAGCCAGCGTTGTCCGAAGACACCTCCGTGGTCATGTGGCCGGCATGACAATCCTTGCCGCAGCGCGTAGCATGCAGCTGGAACACGGAGCGCTGTTTACCTTCCCGCAAGCGGTTCCTATTTATCTACTCGCATTGACATGCTTTGGAACTGCTAGGTTGGCAGGAGCTGGCCAAGCAACGAGTGCTCACCCTGTCGCGGGAATCGAACTGCCGACCATTCAATCAACAGCTTATGGTTCAGCGGTTTAACCCGCTGCCACCTGATAACTACCCACTAACTGCTACCTGGGCAAAGACACACTTTTTCAATTGGCGCTCCTCTTATATTTAGCAGGAGGAGAGTAACTGTCCCTCTTCACCTCAACACAGTGTCTTTTCTAGTGGTTGTTTGCTGGTGTTCTTCTGCATTTCTTTACATTGTGAGCCTTTAAAAACCCTTTAAAAACAGCAGATGGGGAAGGACGTGGAAGAAGCACAAGGGCAGTGGCTGTGGGGCTGGGCTCAGCTGGGGAGGCATGATAGAGGGACATCAGGGAGCACCCCATACCACTCTGCTGCTGGAAACAGCCACTTTAGCACACTCGCATCAGTAGGTTGAACCTGCTTATTAAATGTAAATAAATAAAAAGATACAGGCAACCCCCCTCCTCAATTTTCAAAAAAGCAAACAGACACATAAGATTTTGAAAGTTCCAAAAAGGATCACTGTTAAACCCTGCCACATGGATCAACGTATTAAAAAAAAAAATGACAGGAGACAATTACCATCATGAAAAACCCTCTCTTTAGCAATGCCACATCAGGAAAGCTTTCTTACCTCTTTCACAAAGATGCCTTGCTAGGTTGGTTGCAACTCTAGAAAGACCAAAAAAGGTATCAATCAACTGTTGGTTCGGAATAAACACGCACAGGACTGGGTGTGAGAGGGATCTCTTAAAAAGGAGGACAAGAAGATAGAACTAGCAGCCCAATCCTATCCCCTCACACTCCATAGCATGCAGCTGTGCCAACGGAGAGTGAGTGGCATGCTATGGTGGTGGTGGGAAATCAGATGGCCAGCAAGAGATAAGTAAAACTTTTTTTACTTACCTCCCAGTAGGCCACCTGATCCCCTATGGCTCTACTTGTACTCACGTTAGCTATTTTGGTGGTGAAAGTTCAAGGAGAAAAAGGGAGCAGGTTAGATAATCGGGGATAGGTGTGCTTTTTCCCCCAATGAGATTCAACCCATCCAAGCCCACTCCCCACCCTCCACTCTCTTCAGCCCATCCCCCCCCCAAAAAACTGCCCCTCCTCCACCTTACCTGAGCCAGTGGAGTGTCTGGGGGATTCTGGCATGCACGCAGAGCTGCTGGTCATTTCTGTGCACAATGGCAGCAGGAAGTTTGTGCTGTCGCATGGCCATATACAACAAATGGTCTGTATGAGTGGGCTGCCCATCACACATCATTCTCCCAGTTTGGAGAGATCCTTCTGGAGCTCTTCATAATCCCTGCTGGTCTTCACCACCCGGAAACGTTTAGTGTCATACGCAAACTTGGCCACCTCACTGCTTATCCCCAGGTCATTTATGAACAAGTTGAAAAGCACCGGTCCCAAGACCGATCCTTGGGGCACAGCTCTTTTCACCTCTCGCCATTGTGAAAATTGCCCATTGATTCCCAGTCGCCGTTTCCTGGTCTTCAACCAGTTCCTAATCCACAAGAGGACCTGCCCTCTTATTCCCTGACTGTGGAGTTTTCGCAGGAGCCTTTCATGAGGGACCGTGTCAAACGCCTTCTGAAAATCCAGATATATAATATCCACGGGTTCTCCCACATCCACATGCCTGTTAACCTTTTCAAAAAATTCTAAAAGGTTTGTGAGGCAAGACTTCCCCTTGCAGAAGCCATGCTGATTCTTCGTCAGCAAAGCCTGTTCTTCTGTGTGTTTTAAGACTTTATCCTTGATGACGCTTTCCACCATCTTCCCTGGAACAGATGTTAGGCTGACCGGCCTGTAGGTTTCCCGGGTCCCCTCTCCTTCCTTTTTTATAGATTGGCGTGACATTAGCTATCCTCCAATCCTCTGGCACAGTGGCCATTTTAAGGGACAAGTTGCATATTTGGGTCAAGAGGTCAGCAACTTCATTCTTGAGTTCCTTAAGAACTCTTGGGTGGATGCTATCCGGGTCTGGTGATTTATTGATTTTTAATTTGTCAATTAAGTCTGAAACATCTTCTCTTTTAACCTCTATTTGACTTAATTCTTTAGTCAGGGGAGGCCGTTCAGGCAGCAGTATTTGCCCGAGGTCTTCTGCCGTGAAGACAGACGCAAAGAACTCATTTAATTTCTCTGCAGTCTCCAAGTCCCCTTTTATCGCCCCTTTCTCTCCCTCACCGTCCAGCGGACCAACCATTTCACTGGCAGGTTTCCTGCTTCTAACATATTTGAAGAAGCTTTTATTATTCCCTTTAATGTTGCCTGCCATACGTTCCTCAAAGTCTTTCTTTGCCTTTTGTATCATCTTTTTACATTTCTTTTGCCACAGTTTGTGCTCCTGTTTATTTTCCTTATTTCCACTTATGGAAAGAAGACTTCCATTTATGGAAAGAAGCTTCCTAGCCTTTTACAGCCTCTTTAACTGTGCTTGTTAGCCATGCCAGTGGCGTAGCTAGCCCAAAATCTATTTGGGGCCCACCCTTGAATTGACGCCCCCCTCTTTTTCACCTCCCTATACGGTGAATTTTAAGGTAAAGGTGACCCCTGACAATTAAGTCCAGTCATGTCCGACTCTAGGGTGTGGTGCTCATCCCCATTTCAAAACCGAAGAGCCAGTGTTGTCCGAAGACGCCTCCGTGGTCATGTGGCGCGTAGCATGCAGCTGGAACACTGAGCGCTGTTTACCTCCCCGCAAGCGGTACCTATTTATCTACTCCCATTAACATGCTTTGGAACTGCTAGGGTGGCAGCAGCTGGCCAAGCAACGAGAGCTCACCCCGTCGCGGATTTGAACTGCCAACCTTTCGATCGACAGCTCATGGTTCAGCGGTTTAACCCACTGCACCACCTGCTGGCGACACCCAGCCTCAACGACGACGCTCGGACTCGGAAGCTCCGAGTCCAAGGTGAGGCGTCGTCATTGAGGCGACGTGCGCGCGGCCAGCGTCATGACGCTGGCCATGCGCGTCGCCTCAACGGACGCTCGGGCTCGGACTCGGAAGCTGGAGCGCCCGCCCGCAGCCATAGGGCCGGGGCGCTCGCCCGCAGCCACAGGGCGCCTGCAGCCGCACCTCAGAGCAGCAGCTGGCACTGAAGATGATGTCCCCTTAAAACTTTTTTTTCCGGCGCGAGCATCTGTGAAATGGCACCCCCCAGAAGCAGCGCCCAGGGGCCCCCTACCATTCAATGCCGCTTAGTCGAGCCCTTCCTCCTTTGTGGGATACACTCCTGCTGGGCCTCTATTACTGTTGTTTTAAACAGCCTCCATGCACTCTAGAGAGATTGGACTCTTTTTACCTTCCCTTTCAGCTTTTTTTTTAACTAGTGGGCTGGATAAGGAGCTTCCGGGCCTTATTTTGACACCCCTGCTTCAGACTAAGGCATGTCTTTTCAGGTCCTTATAGTATTCATATACAAGTCGATTCACCTGGCTTCTGGAATTTTTCCAAATATACACACCTTCAATGTGAAACAAACTTTTATACACAGAGTTCTGATATCTACTAATAACCCAGAATGTAAAAAAGCATTATGCTATTATAGATATCATTGTAATCATCCGCTCCTAGCATTATTATTTATAAGCCATGTGAAAGCTTACCCACTGCCTAAGCAGCGTCCCCATATTAAAACTAGATTCTCTCCACTCCTTGCTTTTATCCAGTCATACACATGAAGAGCATCAGAGGTCATTCCTCTCTCTGAGGGAGTGCCTGTTGAGTCTGCCCAGCCTGAAAGAAAAAAATATTCCAGGAATTGTGTTTCAAACGATCTATCAAAATAAAGTGTTATAGTTTTACAACCGAGTTAAGGCCAAAGAAAGAAAGGGACCGGGACCCCCTTCTATACTTCAGCTTTTAGTGGATTTGCAAGAAACCTAGCTAATATGGCTATTAAAATGAAACAGAACTGGTACATTACCAAAATGAAGACTCCAACATCTTTTTTAGTTTGGTTGCGAAAACATTCTGAGATGGAAGGAGATTCTCAGCGAAATCCTGTGTAAGGATCTGGCGCCGGATCCCTACACAGGATTTTGACGTCTGGACCACCATGCGGCAGGCCGGAAGTCTACTCGGGGGAGGGGATGCTCGTCCCCTTCCCCAAGTGTAAACCAGGGCAGGCCCTATCGGCCTCCTTGGATTTCCGAGCCAGGATGGTGTAGTGGTTTGGGAGTCGGACTTAGACCTGGAAGATCCAGGTTCAAATCCCCACTCAGCCATGAAGCTTCCTGGGTGACCTTGGGCCAGTCACTATCTCTCAGCCCCACCTACCTCACAGGGTTGTTGTGAGGACAAAAAGGAGGGGAGGAAATATGTACACCACTCTGAGCTCCTTGGAGGAAGGGTGGTATAAAAATGTGAAAAATAATAATAAAAATTTCCGCCAGCTAAATAGCTGGCGGAAGTCGGAGGAGGCCGTGTAATGGCCAAGCCGGCCCGGTGGGGACGGGGATATGGCCAACGCCATCCACCGCCCTCTCCCGGGCCGGCTAGACCAATGGCCTTACCCTGCACCGGCCTCCCTTACTCCCAAGGAGGCAGAAACGTGCCTTACAGCATGTTTGCAACAGCTTCAGGCGGCGGAACACTTGTTCCATCGCCTGAAGTCTGTGGTAGATTTCACCATCTATTTCATAAATTGAACAGTCGCTGGGTCTACATATGCAGCAAAATGAGTTGGAAATTTTATAGGCTGGACTGCTCCAATTCAGACAGCTTGATAGAATAATACCAGTTTTAAATACTTCCCCACAAACCCGATGCAGATAGAGCCTCTCTTTTTGATGTGGGAGCCTTGTAACCCAGGCCTTTGCATGCTTTCCTTTCCCATGTGCAACAGATACACACAAAATGTTATTGCTTCAGTATTTGACTTGCAAATAAAAACACCAATTTTAAGCAGGAGCAAGCTCATTCTACCCCACTTCGTCCCTTGCCACCAGACAAGGAAGAACCTGCTTGGACTAAAATAACTGTAGTACAGATCTCAGTGAAAAACAAAATTAGAGGAAGACAAAAGGAGGTAGAAGGAAGGTTATTTTCCACTGAGAGCGGTTCAGATCAGAACAAAGATTAAAGATGTGAGTTGCAACTAAAAGCTGTTCCTGAATGTAAAAATGGGTCTCTTTCCAAATTATTGATACCAGACTTGATTCTTCAACCTTTATTAGACTTACCATTCATCTCGGAATTTCCGGGACAGTCCCAGAAACCGGCCACAGTTCCCGGAAGAGTCCCAGAACGATTCCAGGATGATTGGCAAACCTCCTCGTCGCCACCGCCGCTATTACTAAAGAAACTTATCCGGCGCCGGCAGCTCTTGGCTCGTGAAATCTCACGACATCCAAGATGTCGGCGCCCAAATCTTGTGAGGGCATGATGCGGCGGCGGCAAGCGGGTGAGTAGGCCATTTGTCCGCTCTCTCACCGGCTAGGAGCTGGCGAGTCCCAGAAACCGGCCACAGTTCCTGGAAGAGTCCCAGAACGATTCCGGGATGATTGGCAAACCTCCTCGTCGCCACTGCCGCTATTACTAAAGAAACTTATCCGGCGCCGGCATCTTGACTCGCGAAATCTCACGAGATTAAAGATGTCGGCGCCCAAATCTTGTGAGGGCATGATGCCCTCACAAGATTTGGGCGCCGACATCTTGGATGTCGTGAGATTTCACGAGCCAAGAGCTGCCGGTGCCAGATAAGTTCCTTTAGTAATGGCGGCGGCGGCAAGCGGGTGAGTAGGCCATTCGCCCGCTCTCTCACCGGCTAGGAGCTGGCGAGACAGCAGGCGAACTAGAGCCTGCCCCGGCTGCGCGAGCCTCCAGGAGGCTCCCGCAGCCTGGGCAATCTCTCTCTGGATTACCCGTTGTCTCGCCGGCTTGGAGCCGGCGAGACAGTGGGCGAACGAGAGACTTCCCGGGCCGTGCAAGCCTCTAGGAGGCTTCCGCGGCCTGGGCAGTCTCTCTCCGGATCACCCGCTGTCTCACCGGCTTGGAGCGAATGATACAGCAGGCAAACAAGAGCCTGCCCCAGCCGGGGAGGAGGACATGGCTGGCTGACAAGTCCGCCGATCGCTCTGTATTGACGGAGTACATCTGATGGACTTAATTACTCTACCCCTGGATTAAAAGGGAGTACGAAGAGATAAATCACATTTCTTTCAATCGCCCCCCTTCTGACACTTCAAGGCAAAGGCTCTGAAGTTTTGGATTCTTGGCGAGAAAGCAGGATTACCATCGACGCTCGAGCCGCAGATGAATTGCAAGTCAAGCCACCTCCCACATGCTTTGCTTTACTTAGGCAAGAGGCGTAGAAATGATTTAGGAGTTGAAGAAATTAGCCGAGATAAGAGTTAACGTTAAAAATAATACGTTGCGATAAGGCGAACTGAACATTCAAAAGTGAAAGTTGGAAAGATGAAGTTTTAAAGTGGAGAGTTTTATCTATTTTTTTTGTACTTATGGAAGATTAAAACAGTAAGAAGGTTTTTTTTTTTTAAATAGACTATTCTGGCAAGAGAAAATTGTTTGGGATTTTTGTTGTTGACATTCCTGACATTTTTGCTAAAAGAATATGAGCCCTTCGGTGTCAGAGTTCATGGATCTTGGCAATTAATCTTTCTGTTTCACGTCGTCGACCGCAGAAGTTTTTTATGTTACCTCTTTTTTTTTTTTTTTAAGAGAAGAGAGATTGGCACCTGGTGAAAAATTTGCAACATGACTACACAATTGGAGTATTGTTTTAAAAAATGGGAACAGAGATTTGATGCAAAAATGGCAATTTTGCAGGGAAATTTTCAGAACATGAACGCAGAACTGAAACAAGCAGTGAAGGAAAAGGATGAATTACAAGGAATAAAGGTTACGATGGAAGTACAGGAAGATAAAGAGAAAGACAATGATAAAGAGAAAGATTTAGTGGAAGAGACTGTAGTAGAGGAAGTACCAAGAGTTAAACCAAGACTTGAGATAGAGAAACAGAGTACTTTACTAAAAAAGGTGCTGAAGATTGTCTTTCGGGAGAGGAATATAGAAGACGTGAATGATTCTGTGGAAAAAATTGCAAAGTGGATACAATTAAAAAAACAAGGGACTTTCGGGAAATTTTTAAGGATGAAGAAGAGAAAGAAGAAGAGGAAGAAGGAGGAGGAGGAGGAGGAGGAAGGGGATGGATGGAAGGGGTAATGGCAAACTGTCACAATTAAAAAGGGATTATAATTTTTTTATTTTTTGTGGGGAATATTACTGGAGTTAATGTTATATAAAAAGAAGAAAATGTTTTATTATTATAAGATATGACTTGTTTTTAAGAAACTTATATAAAGAGTGATGGAAAATTTTTGATGATGAATTAACAAATTTGAAGACAAAAAATGGGGTGACTTAATAAATTTAAAATATTTGAAGTGGAAGTTAAGACTTTTAGATGATTAACTAACTTTTCCTTTATCTTTTTGTGAATATTTGGATACCACTTATTGATTCTTTAAGAGAGAGAGAGAGAGAGGAGTGATGAAGTGTGAATTTAATGAATAGTATATTAGAGATATAGGCTTAGTTAGATATTATAAGTAGAAAATATATAATAGTATACAAGTAGGATTTACTGCTTCGCGCTTGCTGTAATCTTTCGTAGTATGTTGTATTGTTTTGTTTTATTGTTTTGTTTTGTTTGGTAGTTTATTAATAAAAATTAAATATATGATTAAAAAAAAAAAGAGCCTGCCCCGGCCGCACGAGCCTCTGGGAGGCTCCCACGGCCCGGGCAGTCTCTCTCTGGATCAGCAGCATGACTCACGAGGAGCAGCACTGCTGGAGGAGCAGCACGAGGGCGATGATGGGGTAAGTAAATTTGATTAAGTGAAAAAACAAATAATTTAAAAATCCAGCCGTGCTTTGTGCGGCAATATTTTTTTAATTAATTGATTGATTGATTGATTGATTGATTGATTGTGGGGGGGTCCCGGTTTGGGGGGGAATAAGGTAAGCCTAACCTTTATGCAAGCAGACTGCATTTCTAAAGTAAGGACCTTATATGAACTGGGTAAGTTGCAACAAATCCTTTCAAGTATCATTCAGTGTAAAATGCCTTGAATGCATAGTAGAATGCTCATGCCCATATATATATATATATATATATATATATATATATATATATATATATATATATATATATATATATATATATATATATATGGTAGCCTTGTCCTGCATACCTGAAGGAACATTTCTCTCTGGACCAGCCTTCCAATTTCATTTTCCAGCAAAGGCCCTGCTCCATGTTCCCTTCACTAAAAACAGATTGAATTGGCAGCCCAATCCTATCCCCCAGCATCGACGATGATGCAGCTGTGCTGATGGAGCGTGTGTTGCATCCAATGGTGCAGAGGGGCGAAAGGGCGGCCAACCAAAGGTATGTAAAACACATTTCTACTTACCTCTGGGAAGACCTCCTTGCCACCTATGGGTCTCCTCGGATCTACGCCAACTATGTAGCTGGCATAAGTCCGAAAAGAGAAAGGGACGGGGCAGGCTGAAAAATTGCAGATAGGATCCAGCTTGCACTTCTACCGCCGAGATCCAGCCTCTCCAGCCCAGTCCCCACCCCCTGCAATCCCCCCTCCCCACCCTGGAATACCTTCAAGCCTCCCCATCCCCACCACCAACTTACCAACATGGACAAGGCCTCCTGTATTTGCTGGCGCATGCGCCACACCTCTGGCCATTTGCAGCAGTGCAAGGCCTAGATAGGATTCAGCCGTAGGAGATGGAGGGCCATTTCAGTCATAGCCCCATCTTCGTAGAACACCTTTCTTACAGCCCAATCCTAACTCCCCCCCTAGCGCCAATGCAGCAGTTTCAATGGGGTTCGTGCTGCATCCTGCGGTAAGGGAGCAGTCATGGATGCCTCCTCAAGGTGAATGTTTGTTTCCTTACCTCAGGGTAAGCTTCTACTTGCCCAATGGGTCTCCTTGGACCAACACCAGCTATTTTGCTGGCATAAGTCTAAGGGGTGTAAGGGAGAGAGAAGGGGAGATGGAATGGGGATACGATCCTGACGCAAGTCGCTGCCACCAGAATCCACTCCCTCCTTTCCCCAGATAAATTTATCTGTGCATTTAGCATTTGAGACATGATTTTTCATTTTCTTTTTTTCTCATTTTTAGCTGTTTTACTGATGGTTAGCTGATTTAAGTGAAAGGAAATGTCTGAAACAGAAGTCTGATGTGAAGAGGTGTAATGAACCTAGAAATCATTGTACATTGTAGTAATTTTACAAATGCCAACAGCAGTCATTTTCTTATGAATGATTTCCAGTCTCGGTAGAATTTGCCTGAGCAAAGATGAAAACAGACATCAACAGAAGAATCACTAGATGAAATTACAGCGTATCTGTGCACATGCAGAACTTTTGGCCAACTGACCTAACCTTTATGCAAGCGTCGCCACAAATGGCCATGTGCTGCTTGAGCACAAGTTCTAGCAGCCCAAGGCCCAGATAGGATAGGGTGGTAAGATGCTTTGAAATGAATGGGGCTCGAGTTAGTCGTGACGACTAACTGGTCTCCTTGATTTCCATGGTGCTTAGTCAGAATTTACTTTCTTAAGATAGAGAATCTTACCTCGATAATCAAATGCAACTATATGGTAACCCAGCGAACAAAGAACCTATATAACAGAAGAGTCACAGATACAATTACAACATACTTCTAGAAAGCTGCTAAAAAGTACTGAGAACTGTGTATTACAATATCTTTTGCACTACAACACCTTTTCTATATACCCAACTCCCAACTGACAAACGCCTGAATTACACATTTTCGCTTAACAAGCGGGCAGCACAATCCAGCATAGCCTACGCCGGGCCGGCGTAGGCTATCACAAATGTGCCGTAAAGCATGTTTGCAACAACGGGAGAGTAATCGGCGCCAGTGTAGAGGCCAGCACTGCTTACTAGGCCACGGAACTCGCTCGATGTCAGCCGCCGCAGGTAAGTTCTGTGCCAGTCAGCAGGAGGGTGGGCAGAGGTGGCGAGAGAGGGGGGCATTGGCTGGCCCAGGCTGGGAGGGGGCAGGGATATCAGCGGCAATATCCTAAGCCCCTTCCCAGCCCGCGCCGACCTTACACTGCCTCTCAGAATGTACACCAGCTCTAGAGCTGGCATGCATCCGAGGAGGCCCATAGGCTTGCTTATACCCGGGGAAGGGGACGAATGTCCCCTTCTCTCGAGGTACACTCTAGCAGCCCATGGGCAGCCCGGAATGGGCTTAGGATGCAGCAGTCGGCCCTTTAGGCTGGCCGTGCATCTTTACACAGGATTGCGCTGTAAGTATTGTAGTATCTTTAATTGCTATTTGCAAAGAAAAGTGTTGCTATAACAAACCAAAATCTTCAGTGGTTAGCAATGCTCCCTTGTGTCATAGATTAATATGCTGATGCTTCTGCCTTATGCTTTCCCAAGGTGGACAGAAGGAAGGGGCATGCTCTGAACCTGCTATTGTTGCTGAGAAATGTGGGAACTGGCCCAATCCTTTTAGCTAAGAGGAATGGAAAACTACAATTTCCATAGTTTCAAGCTGCAATAGACACCTTAAAACTAAAGCAGTAGAGTACTAAATAAGTGCAAATGAATTATCATGATGGGACAAAGACCCATAATGCATTTTCACTTATATAGTAATGTACTCACATTGTCCGTGTTGTTCTTTGTTAGCGTGATCTATTATTTTAAATTTAATGCTGCCCTTAATGTTATTAACATGCCTAGCAGTGAAATTAGAAGCATTGAAGCAGATTTTAAAAATGTGAAAATCCGAAGGTACAAAGCCTTGCCATGCCATTGTCTTTATCAATGTGTTCAATATTTTTGCAGAGTGAAAAGCCAACTGAAGGCTGAAACTTGTGCCTAGTGGAATAAGACTGAAGAGCAGAGACGCAAGAGGCAAGCATTGAGAAACTGGAGATACTTAGGCCAATGGATCACATCCAGATGCAATGGGAGTGGCAAAAGGATACAGGTACGGTAACTTGTCTGTGTGTTCCCAGAGATGGACCACTTTTTGATACAGGAAGCTGAACTAGATGGGCCCTTGGCCCAATCTAGCAGGGCTCTTCTTATGTTCTTACCGCGAGAGACAAAGCCTTTCTAGATTTTTGCCTTAGGCATCACACCATCGCTAGTAACATGTCTGGCATATTGATGAAATTAAAGGCAGTATGCATCATTTTTGCATTTAAAAATGAGAAATAGTGGACTATTTTTATAATTTTACACCAGTCAAAAGAAATTAAAATAAAAAATGATTGTAATTTTAAAGAATTTTTGCCTGTTTCTGATGTATGAATAGTGTTCATAGACTGAGAGATGGGTGTACCCAGGGAGAAGAAATTGCTTCCTGCCCAGGCAACTCTTCAACTGCATCCACAGCAACTCTAAGAGTGAAAAGGTTATGGGAATGCCACTATTATGAGCTCCTGAACTTTGTCATAGTTTTCCCATCAGAAAAGTCAAGACATACATGATAAATAGAGATACCCACCAAGGTTATAAGCTTGGATAGCAAAGTAATTAAGAGAACTGTTTAAATTAAAAAGCAGTATTTAAGCTTCTTACCTTATAAATTTCCATACGATGATGTTTTGCTCTATTAAAAGAATTTAGGAAAGTTACAGATTAGCTTTAAAATTCCCATTGTATAATTTTGGTACGTTATCTTCCTGACTTCTCAACACAGAAATGTGCTGACACTGAGAATAAAAAAAAAAGTCATGGGCCACAATTAAGTCAAAACCTAGCACATTTAAGTTTCACTGATTTCTATTTTGATGATGATTAGTACAACCTTGCTTTTCTGTTAAACTTGTGCAGTGACCCCTAGGGAGGCCCTGAAAAGGAACCTCCAACATCATGCGCAAAGGACTGCTGCAGGGCAAGAGAGCTGGTGAACAGGTCCTAAAGACACTGGTTGACAAACACAAAACAGAAAGGACATATGCTGGTTATAGAGGGAAGTTGGCTCTCTGCCTCCCTCTAGGCTGTGTCCTCTTGAAATGATGAGGCTTATGTCAAGTCTGTGGCTCGAAGCATTGCTAGCTGTGTTGATGGGAGGAGATCAACTGGAGTCACGTTCCTGCTCTGAAACAGGAGTTATTTCCCTTCATCCCTGCTGGCAGATGCTAGGGTAGGCTAAGAGTCAGAGGAAGGGTGGCATTTAGTCTGGCTGCACACAAGTGTGGCTGCATGTGCATATGTGTGCATGTATCCATACAGCCAGCTCTACTTTCCTTTCTTGCCCCTTAAACACAAAGGGAACCAACGAAATACAGTAATTTTGCAATTTGCTGTCTATTAATGGTATCCCATATCTGCCATTTGAGTTAGGTTGTCTTGCCCTGCCCAGTGATCTGGCTGGTCTGATTCTCAACCAGCAGAACCAAAGTATCCTTTTAGCAGAGGGTTCACAGTCCTTTTTCTCTTACCTAGTACCTGAAGCTCCATGCAAGTAAAGAATCACAGGATAGTTGAAACCCAAAGCATCCT
The DNA here is from genome assembly GCA_026170595.1 of Plestiodon gilberti rubricaudatus. Classification (NCBI taxonomy): domain Eukaryota; kingdom Metazoa; phylum Chordata; class Lepidosauria; order Squamata; family Scincidae; genus Plestiodon; species Plestiodon gilberti. The sequence continues at coordinate 14,573,046 of JANXHW010000001.1, forward strand.
CATACCACAGCTGGTTCTTCCCTTGAGCATCTTTCCATAAAGCTGTAGGAACTGTGTGCCTAGAAGCAAACAGCAAATTAGAAGTCTCATTGCTTCCCTGCACATGTCATTCCTACCCTCAGAAATGTTATTGGCCAGAATTTCCTTATTAACTTATGAAAATGACAAATCAGTTCAAGCTTACTGCCTCCAGCGCTCATCTTGTCAGAGCATATATGTACAAGTCAAGTTGACTTATTCTAAGTGAGACAATTGGTCCATCCAGTTTGGTCTTATCCACTGACTGGAAACAGGTCTCCAAAATATCAGGCAGTGGTGTTTTCCAGCCCTACTACCCAAGAGCCGGTTGAGATAGTGAATGTCAGGGGGAAACCGTTGGGTCGAAGGGGAAGGAATGCTGTGGGTGACACTTTACTTTGTTTTAACTTCAGCGATTTGGCTGGACTTGTAGAGGGAGGAAAGGCTCGGGGAAGATTTTGTGCTAGGAGGCTGTGTGCTTCTGGGGCAGAGCAATCGGGCTCGTTCCACGCTGTCCACTATGGCGCCTGGGGACAGTGAGGAACAGTATTGATGCTGCACCCCAGGGTACAAGAAGGGGATGAGAAAAGCAAGGAGACACTATAAGAACCTCGATCAATTCTTTATTATTCAATTTTTCATTCTCTTCTGTAAATAGGGAGAATAGTTTCATTACTATATTTTTTTTAACCTGTTAGTTTCTCTAACCATTTAATTACTTCTTTCCAAAATAATTTTATTTTTGGGCAAGATATCCACATATGCTCCAATTACCCTTTTTCTCCACAGTTTCTCCAACACATCCAATATTCCTTTATTTATTTTATCAAGTTTTAAAGGAGTTAAATACCATCTGTGTACTATTTTCAACATCATTTCCTTAGATTTTGCCGATACTGATTTATATACCCGAGTTTTCCAAACGTGTCCACAACTTTCCCGGTATTCTTATATTTAAATTCTTTTCCCGCACCATTTTCATTCCCATAAAACTAGTATAGAAGCCTTGATGGTGGCGGCGGCGGCACAAGGCAGCGGCAAATGGCAGCACCGACGACGGGGACAGCAATGGCAGCACGACAGGCGGCAATGGCAGGACAGGCAAGTCAATTTAATTAACTAATTCTAACTATAAATAAATAAGTTAAAAAAATTCGGCAAAAAAGTTTTTAAATTTATTTTAATTTTTTATTTAATTTTTTAATTAATTGGGGGGGTGTAAGCCTATGTATAGATATACTTTGTTATGAAATTATTCATTCTTTGACCCAATATTGAAGAGAAATTTTTTTGATCCTGATTTTGTAAGGTTATTGGTCTATACGCTGATCGGTGAGTAATATCCTTACCTTGCTTTGGTATAACAATTATTCTAGCTAATTTTCAAGATTTTGGAACTTCTCCTTCTAAAATTGAGATATACATTTTTTACTAGACGATTGATAATGTCCTCCTCCCAGATCTTATAAAAATCCGCTGTAAACCCATCACATCCTGGTGATTTACCTTTTTTTTAATTTTTGAATAGCTGCTTTAATTTCTATTAATGTTATTGGCGAATTAAGTTGTTGCTTATGTTCTTCTATTATTGGTGTGACAGGCAATACTTCTATAAATTCTTTTATAATACACTCCTCTGTTGTATATAATTCTTCATAATATTCCTTAAAAGCTTTATTTCTTTTTGTCCTGTCACCATCCTATCAGTTCTATTCCTAATAGATACAATTGTCCTTTTATTAACCTTCTTCTTGACTGCATAAGGTAACAATTTTGAATTTTTATTTCCATATTCATAATAACTCCTTTTTAAATACATCATTGACATATGTTTTACTTTTATCTAATGCTTCCAATTCTACTCTTGTCTTTGCAAGTTCAGCTTAAATATTTTTAGATCCAGTTCTTTTATGGTCTTCTATCAATTTCTTCATTTTAGCCTCCAATTGCTCCTGTAGTTTATTTTCCTCTTTTTTAATCTAGCCCCTTCCATAATAAAAAATTCTCATAACACTGCTTTCAATGTGTCCCATAGATAGGCTTACCAGATTTACCAGATTTTCCCGGTACTGCCTTCATGCCCTCACGAGATTTGCAGTGAGATGGCGCCCAGAAAAAAGGTACGTTTTGTCATTTTAAAAGTGTCGGCAGAGGCTTCCACTGGCCTGGAACGGTCAGGACCGATATTACTTGATGTCTGCAGTAAGAGACCCTCAAGAAGACCCTCACTGGCGTCGTTGGAATGTGGCGGGGGGGCGGACCGCCAGGGGGTGACGCACGCGTGACGCGCGCAAAGGGGTGAGCGTCACCCGCGCACTGGCGTCACTGGCGCGTGGCGGAGGGGCGGGCCGCCAGGGGGTGACGGCCCTTTGTCCTGTCACCATCCTATCAGTTCTTTGCCCTCAGAAAATGTACTGTGCATGCGCGAAAAACGTAAAACTTTACGTTTTGAGCCATCGGGCCTTCAGAAGGCCCTGGAGCGCCAGCGGGGCCGGACGCTCCGAAGTCGGCTCCCCGGCCTTGAGTTCGGCTGGGGGGGGTCATCCAAGGGCGGGGGGTGACACGCACCCCCCTGCCCTTGGGTGACGCGCGTCTAGTGACGCTACTGAAGACCCTGGCCCCACAATGTAGCTATCATTCTTCCCCACAATTGTAAATTTCAAGTCAGCAGCACAAAATAATGTTTTTAGTTTGTATCACCACCCTCCTTGGCAGTTTGATCTAAACTAATTACATGTGCTGCTGAACTTAATACAGCTATAGTCCAGAAAGTATGGTATCTCTCAAAGAGACACTGCGTTCCCAGCAGTTAATATACACCCATACACACAAAAACAATACTTGCAGGAAAGTACTTGGTGTTACTTTTCCGCCCTCAAAAATAGGATCAAAAGCATGGCCTCCTTACATAAAATAAAAAGGCACCAATGAAATGGACAAAGTCTTCCTTACCAGACTCCAATAGTTACATCCTCCTCTGGCTGTAGGTAGAAATTGTAGGTGTGGTTTAAACCTAGTTTCTGGGGCGTTTTCAAGTCACTAAGTTCAAGTCCCGGCACTGAAACAGAAGGAGATAAACATCAGGAACAGAGTTGTGCATTCTGTTTAACTGCTGTTTGAGCTTGACAGCTTCTCCAAATTCCATTCAAATATCAAAGGCACAACAATAGCTGAGAAATACAGAATTTCTCAGGCAAAATTACTAGACACTGTCAAGTGTCAAGACAGACAGGAGCAATTGTTTAGGCTTGTTACGCTTGTACATGTGACTAACAAGTGAGAAGTCAGCTATTCTGATATGCAACGATGTGTTCAGATGCAAACTACGTATCTTGAAAGTTTCGCATACCAATGATATACAGAACTGCAGGGGTGGCCCCTATTCCCATAACCCAGCACCAAATCGGCAACTCCAACCAGCTTCATAGATGGCGAGTGCCACACTGTTGATGTGGGGGACATCAGCATTTAGTGTCTGTATGTTCCTGTCAGTAGCGTCACTAGGACGTGCGTCACCCTGGGGCAGGGGGCGCGCGTCACCCTAGTGACACTACATCGGCGCGGGGGGGGACCCGGCTCCCCCCCCGCGTCACCCTCCGGACGCTCCGAGGCCGGCCCGAGAGCCGGCCTCGGAGCGTCCGACCCCGTCGGCGCTCCAGGGCCTTCTGAAAGAAGGCCCAGGCTGCGCGTCCATCCGGGTATTTCCCGGATTTTTGCGCATGTGCAGACCCATTTTGAGGGGTTTTTGCCCTCAAAACGGGTCTGCGCATGCGCGAAAATCCGGGAAATACCCGGATGGACGCGCAGCCTGGGCCTTCTTTCAGAAGGCCCTGGAGCGCCGACGGGGTCGGATGCTCCGAGGCCGGCTCCCGGGCCGGCCTTGGAGCGTCCAAAGGGTGGCGCGCGTCACCCGGGGCGCCCCGCCACCCCCCCCGCCACGCTCCAACGACGCCCCTGGTTCCTGTTGACATTTGTTGACAAGAAACAGATGCCGATTTTGTGAACGGCTAGCAAGGATTGAGAGGTGGGATCAAAGGCTCTACTCCTTTGACCCTGTACCTTTCTGAGATTGCTTGTCTCAGGAAGAGGGCATCTGTTGACTCTTCCGTGTATTAATGAGAGTTGTCTATGGTAAGCCCTGTCAAAAATATGGCGTATTATTTGAACCTGGAATAATTTTTATTTATTTATTTAAAGAATTTATACCCCGCCTTTCTCCCGAGGGCACTCAAGGTGGCTTACAACACAATATTAGAATACATATATACACATTAATACACAGGCATTAGACCTGGTAGACAGAGTGCCTGAAGAACTATGGACGGAAGTTCGTAACATTGTACAGGAGGCAGCAACTAAAACCATCCCAAAGAAAAAGAAATGCAAGAAAGCAAAGTGGCTGTCAGATGAGGCTTTACAAATAGCTGTGGAAAGAAGGAATGCAAAAAGCAAGGGTGAAAGGGAACGATATAAACAACTGAATGCAGAGTTCCAGAGAATAGCAAGGAGAGATAAGAAGGCCTTCTTAAATGAACAATGCAAGGAAATCGAGGAAAACAACAGAATGGGGAGGACTAGAGATCTCTTCAAGAAAATTGGAGATATCAAGGGAACGTTTTGTGCAAAGATGGGCATGATAAAGGACAAAAAAGGCAAGGACCTAACAGAAGTAGAAGAGATTAAGAAGAGATGGCAAGAATACACAGAAGAACTATACAAGAAAGATCTTAATGTTCCTGATGACCACGCTGGTGTGGTCACTGACCCAGAGCCGGACATCCTAGAGAGTGAAGTCAAGTGGGCCTTAGGTAGCATTACTAACAACAAAGCTAGTGGAGATGATAATATCCCAGCTGAGCTACTTAAAATCCTAAATGATGATGCTGTGAAAGTGCTGCACTCAATATGCCAACAAATTTGGAAAACTCAGCAGTGGCCAAAGGATTGGAAAAGGTCAGTTTACGTTCCAATTCCAAAGAAGGGCAGTGCCAAAGAGTGCTCAAACTACCGTACAATTGCACTCATTTCACATGCTAGCAAGGTTATGCTCAAAATCCTACAAGCTAGGCTTCAGCAGTACGTGGACCGAGAACTACCGGACGTACAAGCTGGGTTTCGAAGAGGCAGAGGAACTAGAGATCAAATTGCCAACATGCGGTGGATCATGGAGAAAGCACAAGAGTTCCAAAAAACCACCTACTTCTGCTTCATTGACTACGCAAAAGCCTTTGATTGTGTGGATGACAACAAACTGTGGCAAATTCTTAAAGAGATGGGGGTACCAGACCACCTTACCTGTCTCCTGAGAAACCTGTATGCGGGTCAAGAAGCAACAGTTCGAACCGGCCATGGAACAACTGATTGGTTCAAAATTGGGAAGGGAGTACGGCAAGGCTGTATATTGTCACCCTGCTTATTTAACTTATATGCAGAGTACATTATGAGAAATGCAGGGCTGAATGAATCACAAGCCGGAATCAAGATTGCCGGGAGAAATATCAACAACCTCAGATATGCAGACGATACCACCCTAATGGCAGAAAGTGAAGAAGAACTAAAGAGCCTCTTGATGAGAGTGAAAGAGGAGAGTGCAAAAGTTGGCTTGAAACTCAACATTAATAAAACTAAGATCATGGCATCGGGTCCCATCAATTCTTGGCAAATAGAAGGGGCAGAAATGGAAGCAGTAACAGATTTTACTTTTCTGGGCTCCAAGATCACTGCAGACGGAGACAGCAGCCATGAAATTAAAAGACGCTTACTCCTTGGAAGGAAAGCTATGGCAAACTTAGACAGCATAATAAAAAGCAGAGATATCACCATGCCAACAAAAGTTTGTATAGTCAGGGCGATGGTGTTCCCAGTAGCAATGTACAGTTGCGAGAGTTGGACCATGCGATGGTGTTCCCAGTAGCAATGTATGGTTGCGAGAGTTGGACCATAAGGAAGGCTGAGCGCCGAAGAATAGATGCTTTTGAACTGTGGTGCTGGAGAAGACTCCTGAGAGTCCCTTGGACTGCTAGGAGATCAAATCAGTCAATTCTAAATGAAATCAAGCCTGACTGTTCCCTGGAAGGACAGGTACTAAGGCTGAAACTCAAATATTTTGGCCACCTAATGCGAAGAGAGGACTCTCTGGAGAAGACTCTGATGCTGGGAAAGATTGAAGGCAAAAGGAGAAGGGGAAGGCCAAGGATGAGATGGTTAGACAGCATCACCGATGCAACGAACATGAAAATGAGCGAACTCAGGAAGATAGTGGAGGACAGGAAGGCCTGGCGGGATATGGTTCATGGGATCACGAAGGGTCGGACACGACTTAACGACTGAACAACAACAACAAAATACACATTAAAATAATTAATTAAAACACTTTAAAATAAATAAAATCGACACTATATATAGATTAATGACCACGTTTTGACTTTGATCTTGGAGGCGAGGCAGAACAGCATGCTTTGAGTAACACTGCTCAATGGCAGAGGCTAAAGTATGCCTTCATTTGCTTCTCTAGTTCCCATACAACTGGCATTTGGAGCAGAATAATTTTCACATTACATTTCCACATACAGTAGTTGCAAGACTAATATATATGTTCTTAGCATAATATATAGATTCTTACCAAAATTTTGGAAAGTGATATTCACCAGAATAGCAGGAAAAAGTTTTAGTAGAAATGGAATGGCTATGTACACTCCCAACAACCCGATTATTAGCTTCCAAAATCGACACCACATTTCATGTCTGCTGTAAAAAGAGGATAGCAAAAATGTATAAAAATCACACTACATACATTTGTCAAGCAAGCTCTATCCCAAACTCAAATCTAAGGTGGGTACTATCAACCTATTGTTTTCAGCTGTTTGTCTGCACTCAGCTTCACAGGGTAAAGTAGCTTCTGCTTCATAAGGGGAAGGAAAAAAGATGAAAGCCAACACAACAATCATCTCCATGCACTGGCTAGGCCCCTCCCTCACAGCGCCATAGAACCACTAACTGTCGTGCAAGGAGGACAGGTGCAACTCAACACACAGAGAGCTTTTCTGTTTTAACGATTCCCCCATGAGTGGTTTCGTGTAAGCGGGAGCCTTGTCGGCTGAGCAACAGCCATTCCTGTGGTTTCTCAACGGTTTGCCAATTTAGACATTTAACAGCAAAACACATTTCGCACAAATTGTAACTTGCAAACCAGTTTCCAATTGGAGTTTGCTATCCTGGTTTGGCATCCCGTCATAAACCATGGTTTGTATGCTGGTATACATTCAGATCTAACCAACCGTTTTCGGTTTGGTGTTGTGTCTCAATGCCATTACTGCGTTAACAATACAGGGGTGATACTGTCAATACTGTCAAGTAGACAACCATTTTAGATGCAGAAACACAAAAGCAAAAAGGGTCATAGCTCAGCAATATTTATTTATTTATTTATTTAAAAAAATTATATCCCGCCTTATCCTATGCCGAGGCAAATGCCCAAGGCGGCTTACAACAAAATTTAAAAAACAGTTTAAAATAATACAGAAAATAAGTTTAAACAATACATACTTAATTTAAAAACAATAAAATCCACGGGGGGGGGGCGACAGTATGGAGCACAAAAGCAGCATGGCAGAGCATCTTGAGACACAGGAGGCAGACTACAACCCATCACCCAAACGATAGACCAGGGGCGGGGAACCTTTTCCCTGGCGAGGGCCGTTTTAAATATTAGAAATTTGCTTGAGGGCCGGCCGTAAGGCCGGCCGCCATTTTTATTTATTTAATTAATTTTTGCCCCCGCCCCCCCATCGACCTCTGGAGGCTCCGTGCTCACCCTCCGAAGCGTCACCTCCGGCATACCATGCCGATGAGGGCAAGAGGGCAAGAGCTTGCCCTCATTGGTATGGTACACATGTGCAAAATGGCCAACGGCCTGGTGAGAAGGGGTCGAGGCGGCGGCCAGGGAGGACATGCAAAGGCCCTCTCCCGGCCTCTGGAGGTGACGCGCGGACCCGGCGGAGCCTCCAGGGGCCGGTTGGGCGGCCTCCCGGCAATCTCTCTGGGGGGCGGACTGGATGGCCTCGGGGGCCTGATCCGGCCCTGGGGCCGGAGGTTCCCCACCGCTGCACTAGACGAAACAAAAACGTTTTGAGCCCTCGCCGAAAAGTCATGAGGGAGGGGGTGGTTCTCAAATCCCCTGGCAGGGAGTTCCACAGTTGTGGCACCACAGCAGAGAAAGCTCGCCCACGTGTTGCCACTCCCCTAACTTGCGATAGAGGGGGTACACGCAGGAGAGCCCCCTCAGATGACCTAAGAGAGCGGGCCGGAATGTATGGGAGAAGGCGGTCCCTCAGATATCCTGGACCCAAACCGTGACCCAAATATGTGCCTTTGTTGTTGTTCAGTCGTTAACTCGTGTCCGACCCTTCGTGATCCCACGAACCACATCCCGCCAGGCCTTCCTGTCCTCCATCTTCTTGAGTTTGCTCATTTTCATGTTTGTTGCATCGGTGATGCTGTCTAACCATCTCATCCTTTGCCTTCCCCTTCTCCTTTTGCCTTCAATCTTTCCCAGCATCAGAGTCTTCTCCAGAGAGTCCTCTCTTCGCATTAGGTGGCCAAAATATTTGAGCTTAGTGTGCCTAGCTAAATATGTGCCTAGCATGCAGAAAATACCAGGTTCAATTCATTGCCCCTCCAGTTCAGAAAGATGTCTGCCTAGGAAAAAGGGCTGGCAGTCAGAGAAGACAGGTACTAGATGGCTCAGGGGCCTGATTCAGTATAAAAACAACTTCATATGCAGACATTCAGATATTACTTTTTACTGTATTTACATTTTCTCTCAATCTCCAGGTCCCCAGGTCCAATGAATTCACTCGAAACAGAGATTGTAACTCAGGTACAGCTTACCTTCTCCAATACCATTAAGTGACACAACAAGGTTTTAAGAACTTCTGAAAAGCTGGGAGAGGGGGCCTCCCATGGCAGGGAGCTCCATATCCAGGGGATTGTAGTAGAGAAGGCCTGTCTCGCATGCATGCCAACCTAGCCTCATTCATTCCTCCCTGGAATTAGTCAGCTAGCATACAAAAGTGTTTCAGACCCTGTTTCTGGTCTGCATCTTTGCACATGTATTCAGCATTCCTAAACACTGTGTGTTTCCTTTTGGAGAACCTGACGTTCTGCTGTAACATAACCCTGACCATGGCAAACTGAGTTGAGAGCTGCCTTCCACTCTGTGCCGACCATTGCCCAACCACAATCTCTCATGATCTCCCACTGGCTTCCTGAAAGTATAGGAAAGTTGTATGCATATACAGGTGAAAGTCCTCCTTTTATCAGCTTGATATGATGTTTAAAGAGCATTGTATATCAATTAGGATATTGATAAATTTAACTGGCTATTTTTGTAAACATTCATGTGACTTGCTGAAAGCATTACTTTAATGCATGGTATGAAAACAACTTTTGGGATTTGAATTAACGTTCCTTTAAGAAAGGTGTATATAAGGCAGTGCTTGTGTAAAGAAACCCCTTTGCTCAGCTAAAATGGATATCTAAGTAATTATCACCCACTGTGTGTGAGTCATTGGAGAGCCATGCCTTCGGAAAACAAATATTGAATTTTGATATGTTTTCCTTTTGATTCAAATGGTCATAATTAGTTGCTTGCTTCTTTTAGGAGTAACAATCACAGGCAGAGGAGTCACTAGGGTTTGCGTCACCCGGTGCAAGAACTCATCGCGTCACCCCAGTGGTGTCGCTAGGGTTGGTGTCACCCAGTGCGGTAACTCATGGTGTCACCCCCATTAACTTTAATATATAACAGTACAAGTCACCCAACAAATCAGTAGCCAATAAAAAACCAGCGGCCAACTTGATGATACGCAACTGAATAAGAGTTCTAGTATTAGCTCTGATACATAGAAATGAGAGCTGACTCAGACTAAACCTTATTGGTTCCATGCTGTGTCATAACACCTCATTGGCTCTTGGAACAATCAGTCTCATTGGTCAGTTTTGAGTTAAGGAAATCCACTTTTTTTTTTTACATAAGGCAGTGGTGCTCTCTTTTTCCAGTTATTTGGCCATGACTTTTGATAGAACATAGATCAGGGGTTCTCAACTGGTGATATGTGTACCACCAGTGGTACTTTGGGGTACCTCTGGTAGTACTTGGACTGTTGGGCCTCCAAACCCCTCCAGGAGGGCCAAACCCCACGAAAATGCATTGCTTTTGGCGCTGCATTTTCACTCCCAAGAGGCTCCTGCCTTTGGTCAAGCCTCTCGGGAACGAAGAAAACAGCCCACCTCTGATATAGATAATTCCACACGTTTGTCTGTGTAAATAGGTCTTATTGTTCTTTTGTTAGTGAAGCAAAGGTCTCTAAACACTTCAAAATTGCTGAGAGTTAAAATTGAAAATAATGAAATAATGCCCTAGTTTGTATAACCCATTCCTTTTTGGCTTTCTCCATCTGCAAACAAGGGTCAGAACACATAGTTAGACATTAATCAAAAGTTAACTGCTTATGCTGGCAATAATGATCACACATCAGCAATCCAATTCAGTTTCTTGGGAAACAGATTACCCCACTCCCCCCCCCATCTCTAAACACTTCAAAATTGCTGAGAGTTAAAATTGAAAATAACTCAAAATGAAATAATGCCCTAGTTCCTTGATGGCAAACCTATGACACGCGTGCAGAGGTGTAGGCTGATATGGTGCCGTGGTGTGGCGGGCCCCAGGGCGGAGGGGCGGAGGGCCTCTGGGGGGGGCGCGAGCCTCCTGAAACTCGCATATTTTTTCTGCTTTTTTTTTCTTTTTCCGGCGATTTAAAGTGCAAAAACGGGGACGTTAAAGTGAATGTTTGCTTTGCAGGCACTTAACTTGTAAATGGGGCGCTCCAGGACGTTCCAGCGATGATCTTCTTCCTGCACCCGGGCGCGGCTTCTCCCTGCACCCGGGCGCGGACTCCGTACCGCCCCCAGCAGCTGTTTCTGGAGTTTGCGCATGCGCAAACCGTCCCTGGAAACTCCATGGGTTTGCGCATGCGCAAACTCCAGAAAGCGCTGGTAGGGGCGTTACGGAGTCGGCCCCTACCAGCGCTTTCCGGAGCTTGCGCATGCGCAAACCCATGGAGTTTCCAGGGACGGTTTGCACATGCGCAAATTCCGGAACGCGCTGCTAGGGCGCAGGAAGAAGATCATCGCTGGAACGTCCTGGAGTGCCCCATTTACAAGTTAAGTGCCTGCAAAGCAAACATTCACTTTAACGTCCCCGTTTTTTGCACTTTAAATCGCCGGAAAAACCCCAATAAAACTGTCAAGAATAGCAGGTTTTGAAAACGAAACCTAAAAATTTTGACAGTTTTATTGGGGGGCTCTGGGGGGGAGGCCCCAGCTCGGGGGGCGCCTGGCGACGCCACTGCACGCGTGTCACAGGTGACACAGGAGGTCATTTTGGGTGACACGCCAGTGTTTCCCCCAGGGCCCCGACCCACCTTACGTTTTTACAAAAGTTTTACAGGCTTGTCTTGAACATTTAGGGCAGGGATTTTGGCAGACTTTCAAATTACTAAAACTCAGCAACAAAAAAGTCACTAATTGATGTTAAATAAAATGCAATGTGTTCTATTGTTGTTTACAGTTCAGATCAATTCAAAATTACCATTAAAAGTAGCAATAGTCAAAGTACTATTAAAAGTTTGTGGGGGGGGGGTGACACACCAGCAGAGTCAAGTTAGGCATTTTCAAAAATGCTGACACACCAAGCCCAAATGGTTCGCCATCACTGCCCTAGTTTGTATAACCCATTCGTTTTTGGCTTTCTCCATCTGCAAACAAGGGTCAGAACACACAGTTAGACATTAACTTTTGATTAACTGCTTATGCTGGCAATAATGATCACCCATCAGCAATCCAATTCAGTTTCTTGGGAAACAGATTACCCCACTCCCTCCCCATAGGAGGGACCCAAAGCGGCTTACAAAAATGGATCATAAATTAATATAAAATCATAAAAATGATGAATATATAATATAAAAACATAAAAACATTAATACAGTTTAAAAAACAGTGGGGTAAAAGCAGCAATAAAAAAATATCCTATAAGAGGGCTGGACTACTAAAATGTTAGGGTGGGCGGTAGCTCAGAGGGCTTGTTGAAAAAGAAATGTTTTCAGGCCCCGCCGGAAGGCCTCCAAAGAGGGAGTAGTTTTTAGGTTTAGAGGGAGGGAATTCCATAACGTCGGTGCCTCTACTGAGAAGGCCCTATTTCTCGCTGCTGCCCCTCCTACCTCTGAAGGCAACGGCACTTTTAGAAGGGCCTTCTCCGATGACCTGAGGGGGCGGGCCAGATTGTACGGAAGTAGGCAGTCTCTCAAATTCCCAGTATCTTTTTAGTGGGACAAAAGATAGCTTGTACATCAACCTGCCTCAGAAGTTTTCCAAAATAATTGGTTATGTTCTTAATATATGGAACGTGCTCGAGCTCTACCAGCTTACTGTCCTTCTCAGAGCTCTGACGTGGCATGGCTGCAATGGCAGCTGCCATCTTGCCACTTTACTACCGGCACACCACCAGCCCGTGGTTCACGTACCACTAGTGGTACTCGTACCACAGGTTGGGAATCTCTGGTGTAGTGCTTAGCGTACTGGACTACGACTGGGGAGTCCTGGGTTCCAGCCCCACTAAACCATAAAGTTAACAGTGACCTTGGCCCAGTCACATACTTGCAGCCTAATCTACCCCCCAGTGGTGTTGTGAGGATGGAAAAAAGGGAGCCAATGACATGTATGCTATGCTATTTTGTTCTAGTGTAAATCACTGAAGTCCTGTGTGCTTTTGCACACCTCAAGGTGTGCTGTGTTGATGCAACTGATTCTCTATCAAGAATTGCCCTCAGTTTTTTTCTTTTTATAAGCACTTTCGGCACTTAAAATGTGGCACACGAGAGAGAAAAAGCTATGGCGGGCCCTGGTGAAGCTACAAAAGATGGTAAAATGGTGCCACCCCGCCCCCCTCAACCCACCCCCGGAACCAAACCCCCAAGGATGCCGTAGGCCGCGCCGCGATTTTTTTGGGGGGGGCGACCCGGCTGCACCCTGCCCCGCGTCACCCTCCGGGCCCAGTGCGTCAATACGGGTACTTTAACGGTTTTCGCGCATGTGCAAACCGTTTTGAGGGTAAGAGGGCAGGCCCTTGCCCTCAGAACGGTCTCTGCGCATGCGCGAAAATTGTAAAAGTACCCGTATTGACGCAATGCATGGCAGGGCCGGACGCGCCGAAGACACTCCGAGGACGCTCCAAAGCCGAGGCTGGATGCTCCGAGGACGCTCTGAGGCCAGCTCGCGACGCGACGCGCATCACCCCCTGACGGCCTGCCCCCCCCGCCACACTCCAGCGACGTCCCTGGCCCTGAGGTAAGGGAACAAACATTCCCTTACTTTGAGGAGGCCTCTGTGAGTGCCCCACCACCAGAGGATGCAGTGCACACCCCATTGGCATGGCTGCAGCGGGGCCTGAAAGTTGGATAGGATTGGGCCCTCAGTGGTGATGGTGTTTTTCATTTACAACCAGTATCAGAGCATGCGAACATGAAAATGAGCGAACTCAGGAAGATAGTGGAGGACAGGAAGGCCTGGCGGGATGTGGTTCATGGGATCACGAAGGGTCGGACACGACTTAACGACTGAACAACAACAACAACATCAGAGCATACATTCAACTCTTCCCATTTATCACAGAGAATCCCTACTTGCTAGTTCCTCTCCCTGGAAAATCACTGCCCCTCTATTGCCTCTGTTCTTGCCTCTTGAGGATGCCTTGTTAAAATGTTGTTCCTATGTTGCTACTAATGTCGTTGTGTAGGGCTTAGGTCCAATACCAGATCTTCAGAATCAAAACATCTGACAGGACAATCCTATGCATGCTTACTCAGAAGTAGGCAACAATTACATTTATTTCTATATACCATATATACTCGTGTATAAGTCAAGAAATTTAGGTCTTAAAAATCAATCCTAAACCATGTGTCAACGTATACACGAGTGTATACGGTATAGCTGGCCACAAATTTGCTCTTAGAGCAACTCTGAGGGAAGAAAGGCAAGTTCAAGCAACAAAGTAAGGAGCCTAGCAGACCTCTTCCCCTTAAAGGAAGGAGAGGCAAAGACAGGCTCCTGAGAGAGAGCAAACCACCTGTGTTTGCAGCAACACCAGCCTGAGTAGGCTAAAGGGAGGGAAGCCAGCATGGAATGGAACGTTCTATTCCATTACAACAGCATCTAGCTTGTTTGCAGCTTGTTTGGAATTCTGCTGCTAATCAAACCAGCATAGCCCCACTGAAATGGCCTCCATGGAGGCAATAAGCTCCCCCGAACTCGACTTATCCACAGGTCATAGGAAATGTCTGGATTTTTTGCTCCAAACTTGCCCTCAACTTATCCACGAGATCGACTTATACACAAGTATATAAGTGTGCCCTTATATCGATATACGAGTATCCCATGCACACTTATACATGAGTATAAATGTGCATGGGGTGGCAGCGCAAGTTGGGCATAAAATGCATCCTGTCTAGTGCATATGCAGGCATCTGAACAATGAGCAACACAGTACACCAAGTAACTGCGCAGTCAAAGGGTAGCATCCAGATTTTCAGCAGAGCACTGCTCCACTGTCAGAAGCTCCCTCTGTGAATGCAAATACCCCTTCTCCAAGTGGAACACACCTTTCATTCACAAACAACAACATTCCACTTCACTGAAATTCAGGGTGGTACCCAAAGTATTTTGTAAGAATTCCATTTCATAAAGAAATTCTAGCCTTCATGACAAGAGGTTTACAAAACACTTAGCAAAACACACTGAAGGCTAAGGAAGCAAATGAAAAACCTACTACAAATTCATTCTTTTACTGGGATATATTTTAAACCCACTTATTCAATATTCTAGCTATTATGCCTAAATTGATAGACATTATTCTAGCAACTGGCTATATGAGAACAGGTCATATTCAGAGAGGGTGCCTGCACTGCAGATGGCTTCCTGATAATGCAAGAAATGATGCAACTAGTATGTATTTTTAAGAGTGCCCTCTGTACACTGCCTGACAAGGCAAAGAGAAGACTACCATAAATGCAAAAACAAGGCATACTGATAACTTCGCAATACCCACACAAAAGCAAAACCTTTGCTCAAAGTCAAGCTGTCGCAGTGAGACACAAAAATAAGCAAAGCTGTATTTAAGAAGGCAGACAAGACTAGGAAACAGAAGTATACAAGGTTCAACAGAACCAACACAGTGCCACTTTATCAAAACTATTTACTGTTCCATATGAAAAAGCCTCCCAAGAGTTCAGCTCTTGGCCCTAGCTCCATAGTAAATATTAATTATTATTATTATTATTATTAACAGTATTTATATACCTCTTTTCAAGAAAAAGTTCAAAGCGGTTTACAGACAAAATCAAATAATTAAATAGCTCCCTGTCCCAAAAGGGCTCAAAACCTAAAAAAGATGCAGAAGAACACCAGCAAACAGCCACCAGAAAAGAGACTGTGCTGGGGTGAAAGGGGGGCAGTTACTCTCCCCCTGCTAAATATGAGGAGCACCAACTGAAAAAGTGCCTCTTGCCCAGTTAGCAGGGACCAATTACAGCTAGCAAATAATCGGTGGACCTCCTTGCCACAGGATGTGGTGATGGCATCTGGCCTAGATGCCTTTAAAAGGAGATTGGTCAGATATATGGAGGAAAAGTCCATCACAGGTTACAAGCCATGACGACTATATGCAACCTCCAGGTTTTAGAGGTAGCCTCTTTATGAATGCCAGATGCAAGGAGTGGCAACAAGATACAGGTATCATATTGTCTTGAGTGCTGCCGGAGGCATCTGGTGGGCCACTGTGAGATACAGGCCCTTGCCTTAATCCAGCAAGGCTCTTCTCATGTTCTTATGCAAATGCTTTGCCTATATTAGGCCCAGGTTCCGTTCCCAGCATCTTAAGGTTCTGAGGTATAGCAGGACTAAGGAAAACCTCTTCCCAAAATCTAGGAGACTTGCTGTCTGTTAGAGTAGATAACATTGGACTCGGTGGACTTGGGATAAAGCACCTGCACAAGCTTCTATGTAGTCTTGTGGGAACTCCAACATCTTTCCTGATCTATGTTTGGGAAACAAAGTATTTTTGAGTTCATGCATACACCTTGCATCAAGACGTACAAGCATGAACCTTCACCATCCAAGTTCAAAAAGTGAAATCGATACAGGCAGGCATGTCCATCTACAGAAGTACTTTTGCCCTCTATATGAACCATCCAATAAGGCGGAAGCAGGAACTCTGTTAGAGGGGTTCTTCTGAGATAGCAGCTTCATTCGTTGGGAAGTGATCTTTCGGAGAGAGCCACTTGGTTTTCTTGTGCTCTGCTATAATATGAAATTGGGACTGTGGTGAATTAGGATATAGAGGGCCCAGGCTCCCATATATCCCTGCTCAGCTTTACAGCTCACCTGCAGCAAGGTGGCCTGGCCCTGGTCAAGTCACTCATCTCAGGCTAGTCTTGCTCACACAGGCGCTTCTGAACATGAAATTACACAAGTTGTAAAGCACATATAAACCACAGAGAGAAAGACAGAGGGGGAGAAGAAAACACCAAGGCAAGGAAGAAAGGCTTTGCTGATGTGACAGGTTGACACGACAATCCTATGCCTGTTGATCAATGAGGCTTACTTCCAGCCAGGTAGTGTAGAAGACTGCAGCCTTAAAATGCTTTAATAACTGGTACACCAGTTCACATGGTCTGTGAGGTATAATCAGCTGGCTTTCTTCTTGTAGAAGCATGGTGTGATTCTTGTTGTTTTTTTTAATGGGGGCGGCAGCGGCTTCAAAGCTAAGCGTATTTAAAACTTAAACTTACTAAGCCCCGCTAAAAGTGATGGGATTCACTTTCAGATAAAAAATGCTTATGCTTCACATAAAAAAATGCTTATGCTTAACTGTGAAATTCTATGCATGTTTACTCATAAATTAATCCAGTTCTGCACAATGATGCTTACTCCCAGGAAAGCGCGCATAGGAAGGATTGCAGCCTCCTGGGTTAAAGGTCTGATCGTGCTCCGATCGCGAAGGAACGGATAGGACACCCAGGAGGAGAGAGTAGCGGCGTCCTCCAGAGTCCCGGGCGGGAGCTCTCACCTGTCGAGTGCTCGCTTAGCGTCAGAGTCAGCTGTGGACTCGGCGCCGCCAGACAGACGTCTCTGGCTGAAGCCCTTGTTCGTCTGCGAGAAGGAGAAAGACAACGCAGCGAAGCGCTCATGCTCAAAGGTGACGGGCTCGTTCCGCTTTCTCATCCCGGCAGCTGCACCAACTCCACTTGCCCGATGATAGACACCTCCGGTCTATCAGCAGCGCTCACTTCACCTGCATTATAACAGCCAAAGCCCCGCCCCAGACCAGCAGCTGCTCCTAGCTGCCACCAATCACAGGCGGCCTCAGCCCATGTGACCACCCTGCGAGGTAGCTGTGTCTCCGGAGTGGGTCTCGAGGCCGCGGCGGCTTCAGATTTGCCCATGACAAAGATGGCTTCTGGGTGCCCTCTTCTGTATTTGAGGAACGAGCCCCCCCCCCGCGTGTGCATCAATATAATACTGGTTGTTGTCCCGTATCATTTATTAATGTCATTTTATTTCATTTATTCGTTTCACTTATTCCAGCCCATTGCATTTCGTTTTGGCTTAGTGTCCCCTATCTATATAAATAGTTGAGGAAGGGGAAGTACTGTAGTAGGTTTCATCTTTTGTACCTTTTTCGTACCCTTTTCTACTATAAAATAGTGAGGGATGTGATTCTTTTCAAAGATGATATTTAAAATCCCTGAACTGACTGAATAAACCATTACATTGAAAAACTGACTTGGAATTTCTTACTGGTGAAAAAGTGGACATATTCCCCCCCCCCGCCTGTTTTTCACATGTTCAGCTGAGACACATGGAATTGTGCGAATGTAGCGTGATATCTGAAGGCTGAGCGCCGAAGAATAGATGCTTTTGAACTGTGGTGCTGGAGAAGACTCCTGAGAGTCCCTTGGACTGCTAGGAGATCAAATCAGTCAATCCTAAATGAAATCAACCCTGACTGTTCCCTGGAAGGACAGGTACTGAGGCTGAAGCTCAAATATTTTGGCCACCTAATGCGAAGAGAGGACTCTCTGGAGAAGACTCTGATGCTGGGAAAGATTGAAGGCAAAAGGAGAAGGGGAAGGCAAAGGATGAGATGGTTAGACAGCATCACCGATGCAACGAACATGAAAATGAGCGAACTCAGGAAGATAGAGGAGGACAGGAAGGCCTGGCGGGCTATGGTTCATGGGATCATGAAGGGTCGGACACGACTTAAAGACTGAACAACAAAGCGTGATATCAACCCTACATGAATCAGCCCACCGATCCCGTCTCAAAACAGGCGCTTCTCGCTGTGTTATGAAGCGGATTCCCTGTACAGTACTCCTGTATTCCCAAAGCTTGCGGCAACATTTAGATTTGTCCGTTCTCCCCTTCCGTAAGGAGGGCGGAGACTGAACGAGAGAAGGAGGTTCTAGTCTCCTTCTCCTTCTTCTTATTGGCCGAGCGCGCTCTTGGAGACGTGCATTTCGCTTGTGCGCGCCAAGGACGACCAACTGCTTGACCACCCTAAGGTGTCACAAGGGGCTGGTGCGGTTCACTGGTTATCATGTTCTGCGAGAAGGCGGCTGAGCTCATCCGGGAACTTCACCGTGCCAGCGACGGGCAGCTCCCTTCCTTCAACGTGAGACCCTAGTCGACCTGGCCTGAGGAGGGAACGGGGGAGGGATGAGAGCGGCAGGACTCTGGGTAGAAGCTTGACTGCGGCAACCTTACTATGCATCCTTACTCAGGAGTAAGTCCCTTTGAACTCAATGGAACTTACGTCCGAGTAGACATGCATAGAATTGAAGATACTCTAAGGCTTTTCTGGCTGGTGTGATTCATTTTGGATATAAGATTATTCGGGTATTATAGCCACGGTCTGTTTGAAATTTGACTGTTAGAGGCACCTCTAAGAACAGTGAAATTTCTAACAGACCGTGGCTATAATACCTGAATAATCTTATATCCAAACGTATAGAATTGTGCTGTAAGAATTCTGAGCAAGCCCTCGGAGGCGATGTTAGTGCCTCTTCCACACACACACCCCGTGGGAGAGGTGCACAGCACAGGGGTCTTCCGACCGATCAGAAGCATCGCCAGGGCCCCCCGGGCAGCACGCAGGGGGACAAAGTGGGGGATGACATGTGTGGGCGGCAGGATTGGCAGCGGTGACGCGAAAAGTGGGTGGGTGGTGGTGCGAAAGTTCTGCCCGCCCTGCACCTGGGAAGACCTTTGCAGCAGTGGTGATGGCACTACAGGGGGGGCACACATTTTTTGCTGCGCCCCCCTCCAACAGGGTATTCGTTTGCTTCTGCAACAGATCGAGGCCGGGCCATTTAGGCCAGCTTGGCTTGTTGCCTAAGTTTCACTTTCCTCAGCAAATCCTCGACACTCAGTGGCCACGCAAGTGACTGAGGGCCCAATCCTATCCACCTTTCCAGCGCCGATGCAGCCACAGTGCAGCCCCATGGTAAGGGAACAAACATTCTCTTACTTTGAGGAGACCTCTGTGACTGCCTCCCCCCACTGCAGGATGCAGTGCACTCCTTGTTGGCACAGCTGCATCGGCACTGGAAAGTTGGATAGGATTGTGCCCTTTAATTAACTTGGTGGTGAAAAGCAAAGTGTTGCACTTGTGGAACAACACTGCATGGAGAACAGACTTGCATTTGTCTTATACCAGGGGTTCTCAACCCCCAGCTGACCGCGTACCACCTTCGAAGTCCTTCTCGGCCCGTGTACCACCGGAAGTGACGTCACTGCCACTTCCGGGTTTTCGGTCCACATTTTCGACTGGATTCAAAGGTAGGAGGTTCAGAGCAGGCCGGAGAGCCATTTCCAGCGCTCCCGAGATGCTTGGCAAAAGGCAGGAGTCGCGCAGGAGTGAAAATGCAGCTTCAAAGAAGTGTCGGAGCTGGTTTTGGGCAGACCAGTGGTCTGCGCACCACCTCCAGTAAGCCAGAGTACCATTGAAAGAACCCTTGTCTTATACGGAAGACTGAGGCCGGGGCATCTCTCATTCCACACTGCCCTGTCGTTCTTTGATAGGATTTATTTTACAGTATATAACAGATGATGGCATCTGGTCCCATCAATTCCTGGCAAATAGAAGGGGCAGAAATGGAAGCAGTAACAGATTTTACTTTTCTGGGCTCCAAAATCACTGCAGACGGAGACAGCAGCCATGAAATTAAAATACGCTTACTCCTTGGAAGGAAAGCTATGGCAAACTTAGACAGCGTAATAAAAAGCAGAGATACCACCATGCCAACAAAAGTTCGCATAGTCAGGGCAATGGTGTTCCCAGTAGCAATGTATGGTTGCGAGAGTTGGACCATAAGGAAGGCTGAGCGCCGAAGAATAGATGCTTTTGAACTGTGGTGCTGGAGAAGACTCCTGAGAGTCCCTTGGACTGCTAGGAGATCAAATCAGTCAATCCTAAATGAAATCAACCCTGACTGTTCCCTGGAAGGACAGATACTAAGGCTGAAACTCAAATATTTTGGCCACCTAATGCGAAGAGAGGACTCTCTGGAGAAGACTCTGATGCTGGGAAAGATTGAAGGCAAAAGGAGAAGGGGAAGGCAAAGGATGAGATGGTTAGACAGCATCACCGATGCAACGAACATGAAAATGAGCGAACTCAGGAAGATAGTGGAGGACAGGAAGGCCTGGCGGAATATGGTTCATGGGATCACGAAGGGTCGGACACGACTTAACGACTGAACAACAACAATATAACAGATAGTATTCTGGAGATTTGTACAATAAAACAATTAGTCACTTGTCCTCCCACCAGTTTTTCTGAAGTAGTACCGGTATTTGTTCACCAGTGTGCAGGAGGTGGCTCTCTGTCTGTGAAAACTTGAAATGTGCACATATTACAGACAATATTATGGCATGTTACAGAATTGTCTCTGGCTGGATAGTATGAAATGAGTGATAATTTAAAGATTGTATGTTCTTTACTGATTTGGCAACATGAAAATTCTGTAAAGTGTGTTTGAATTGTGATTGCTACAAGCTGAGAAATCGGTTTTAGTTTCTAGAACTCTACTCCATGGTTCTTGCTAAAATGTATGATGTGAATAGATTGTATTGTAATTACACCAACGACTTACAATACAATAATCTCTCCTAAAGTATATCTCCTTCATTCCTTGTACTTGATCCAAAGGAAAAATGTTGGGTTGTCAATATTGTGATGAACTAAGGGGCTTTTATTCCAATAACACAAGCACTGCACTTTAAAACATTAATGCATTTTTATCTTGAATGAAAGGGCAAGTGAAATGTTGGTGTACACTCCCTTTTTACTCTATCTGAACTGTGCACCTGTTCAGTTGCATGCATTAGTAATATGAAGGTTATGGGGACAAAGTCTTAATTTTCACATGACTTTTACTTCTCTGATGTTAAGCGCTTTTATGGCACCCGGAGAGTAGGGTCTGCTGGCGCAGACGCCTGCAGGCCTCTCTCCGCCGCGGAACCCTGCTGTGGCCACCGGAGGACGGTAAGAGTTGCTCCAGTGGGAGCACGGCTGGGCTGGACAGTGAGGGTGGCGGCCAAACTGGCCTGGGAGAGGGCGGGGATGTTGGCTGCAGTATCCCTGTCCTGTTCCTAGGCAGCTTGAGAGCCGGCAGACATCCGAGGAGGCCCATTGGGGCCTTCCAGCTCTACACCAGGGGAAGGGGACAAAGGGGACACTGGAGTGTCCCAGGAAGTACATAGGATCCTGCGGCCGATCTTTACACAGGATTGCGCTGACAGTGAAAGAAATCTGGTTTGACCAAAGCCTTAGAAAGGTGAACTTGATATGTTAATTTTTCTCATGAACTTGCACTGTTGCTAAAAGCTTGACTATCCTACTGTCAGGTGACACGATATGTTTTCTGCAGGGCTATGTTTGATGTTTCATGCAGGATTTTTTTCCTCTAGACATACATGATTGATTGCCAATTTAGCATCAAGCCTAAAAACAAAAATAAAAAATTACATTAAAAAGTGCCAGAGGGTTGCAGTTTGTTTATATTCTAGCTAGCTAGGCAACTTCTTAGTTTTGCCACGAACATGGCTGTCAGTAAGTCAGAATTACATGGCGTGTTGTAGTACTTGGTTGCTATTTCCCTAATTAAGCTAAAAATTGTAGTACTTGAACTGTTGTGGAAATAATCAGAAATTAATGAAGCTCTTTAAGTTAATGAAATGTTTGCCAACCTGTATTAGATGCCAAATGAATAAATAGGGAGTGGAAAGGGACTACTTTTTCACTGGCCATCAGCTAATGGAGTAAATTGATGATAACGGGTAACAACTTTAAAGGGAACAACTTGTGGCATAAGCTTTCATCGATCAGAAATCTGAAGTAGACTCTGGTTCATAAAAACTTATGTTATAATAAACTTGTTAGTAGTTAAGATGCCACAAAACATTGCCATTTTTAGAGGGTGATGTTCAGCAATTTGGAGATAGAGCAAGCTGAATACTGTATAGCAGTAGCCTTAACTCTTTCTTCTTGAACTCGAATCATGTGGTGCTGTGTTTAAAAGAAAAGGATTTATGCACTTATACACTAGTTGTGCCAAATGTGGTCAAGGACGTGCATCCAAATGTAGATCCCACTGAAAGCAGTGGCATGCTGGCAGGAAGCACTTACACTGTTAGTGCAATCCTGTGTAACCTTGCACCGGTGTAACTTACACCGGTGCAAGGTTACACAGGATTGCGCTGTCATTTACACAGTATCTGATTTAAACACATGGTGCCTAATCCAGCAAGTGGTATGGTGGTAAAAGCCTGTTTTCAGCTGTGGGACTTCTCTGATTTGGGATGTATGTAATTTCCTTTAAAGTGGTAGGTGGCTATTTTCAATTTTTATAGCGGGGGAAAAAGAGTTTCTGCTTTTTCTTAGAATTAGCCACTATATAATTAAAAAGTGCTTGATGAAATTGATGTCTTTGTGTGTTGCAGGAGGATGTGATCCGACAAGTGCTTGAAGAGATGAAAGCCTTGTACGAACAGAATCAGACTGATGTGTAAGTAATGTTCCCACAACCACAAAATTACTAAGCTCTCTATGTAAAAGAAGAAAACTTTAAAAAAAATGTTGCAGTGTTGAAAAATGTTCATTAAGAATGCATGAAACATGGGATTTTAAGCAGGAAAGAGATTGTCGAAACTGAATGGCAGAAAAATTATAAGGCTGAAGTCATAAACATTTATTTGGAAATTAGTTGCATTGAAATAAAGGAATTATTTCTGAGCAAACATGTAAATAATTGAGGTGAAAGCTAGCGTGTCATCCTGTAAAACATAAAACTACATTTCAGCAAATGTCATGAATGGTGGTGTCAGTATGACGTATTTGCTTGTGATTATTCGTCACTGCAAAAACAGGGAAACAGGCAAATTTTAGACTTGCATTGCAATTATGTATAATATACAAATTAAAACAGAAAACCTGCTACAAAGTTTACAAAATAAAATAAGCAGCTGCTAATAAAACCATCGGATGATAGGCTGGCCATTAAATAAGATTTCCATAAGATTCAGTAAGAAGGTTTCCATGGCATTTAACCATAGTTTACACTGTTTACATTTCGTGCTTTCAAAGTGCATGTGATATAACTTGTCCTTCCTTTATTAGAAATGAAGCTAAATCTGGACACGCTGAATTGATTCCAACAATCAAGTTTCGACATTGTTCTTTGCTGAGAAATCGACGATGTATTGTAGCATACCTGTAAGTTTCTAATTATCATCTTTGACTGGGGAATTGAGACCAAAAATATTTCCAGAATCACTGTTTGTTTTTCCAGTATCTGATTTATCAAGTTCTAGACCTCATCTCTTTCAGAAGGATTTTTCAGGGTTGCTAAATGTGAAATGCTTCAGTTGCGTGGATGAGTGCTGCAAATCATGTGTACGTAAACGGGAGGGAGACCTTTCTTGATTGAGAACTTGCCTATACAGCCCTGTACTGTACAGACCTTATACAGTACTAACTGTACCTTACGAAGGATATTATGCTCCCCCCCACTTGTACATTGAAGTATGCGTGAGATTATGTAAGGCTGTACTAATACCTCCCATACCTCAGAAAATTCAGGCATATCTGGGATTAAATTTCCCAGATATTTAGAAATATTCCCAGAAATTTCAACTGCCACGCAACACCCAGTGATACCTCTTCTTGGAGTAGTTGCAAGAGTCCCAGGTGGGGAGCTGCATCCCTGTGGCACCATATTTTCAAGTCAAGGGTTGTTGCAAATGCTCTTTGCACAGCAGCTGAACTATGCAGTCTCCTAACAGTGGAACAAAAAACTTCCTTTGTGAAAAACTGCTTAAGAATTTAGCTATCGGATTACAATAAAATTTTGATGAAGAACATTTCAGTATGCATTGGAGATTTATTAAATTACTTCTGTTTCAGATTGTGACTGCATAGATTTGTTTTACCTTGTTTGTTTTTTCAGGTATGACCGCTTACTTCGTATCCGTGCACTTAGGTGGGAATATGGTAGTGTCTTGCCAAATGCTGTCCGATTTCACATGTCAGCCGAAGAAGTAAGCCGATTTTGTCACATGTATGGTTTCAAGAGATAGTGTAACTCTGGAACTCTGGAACTATCGGAAAGTATAGAGTATATTATTCACAAGTATTAAGTAACTTGGTACATGCATTTACACCCTGTGCATGTGTAACATTTTAATGTAAGTCCTTGGAGCCATAGTACAGTGTTAGAGAACATGCTTTGCATGTAGAAGGTCCCAGGTTCAATCCCCAACATTTCTAGTGGGAGAAATCTCAGGTAGCAAAGCTCAGAGAGACCTTTGCCTGCGAACTTGAAAGGCCATTCTCAGAGTGTTGAGATGCTACTGGGTTAGGTAGACGCTATATGAGGCAGCTTCATGTGTTCATAGGTTTTCATTTTCTTGTGAAAGAATAGTAACTGTCCACCTCTGACTTGCCAATCACTAATTCTTTTCTCACATGTACTGCCAGAAGGGGGAGAAACAGGCATTTCATTATCAGACTGCAGAAAAAGATCTCAATAGTCTCCACTTTAACCCATACAACTTGGCAGAATGTATCTATTTCATTTCCATTATAATACATTAGAATTCCACAAGGAGTAAATCCACCAAGAATTCTATTTTCTTCATTTTGACAGCAGCCATAGAACACACACAACTGGGCTGTCAGAAAACAGACCCTGGGCAGCACCTTTTTGCAGAACTTGATGACTTCAGTAGGATGGAGGGGATGGAGAAATGGCTTCCATGAGTGTTGTACTCTGGATGCTATCCAGTAATTTCCTGTGCTGATAAATAGTGTCGTCCAGTGAGTTGCCCATTGTCCAAATTGCTATAGTCTGGTGGTTTTCAGACGGTGTTCTAGAGAACCCTAGTGTTCTTTGAAAGTTTATTAAGGGTTGATGATGGGTCTCAGACAGAGGCATCGTCAGAGGGGGCGGTGGGTCCCCAGTCGGCGGGATCGGGCCCTGGGCGGCAGGCGATACTGCAGCTGGCGGCGGCAGCACAACATTCACCTGTGCGAGCGAGGAGCGGCAGCGGGTTTGGAGCTCCTACCCGCCCTGCGCCTCAGTTGTGTCCATAACGGTTGCTGCTGTTATGTCACTTCCGGCGTGGAGGGCACGCGGTCAACAAAACACCACTTCTCTCAGAAGATGGCAGGCAAGCTGTTAATGAAAGTTGCCCACTGCTGCCAATCTTCCTGTGCAGTGTGCACCCAACAGGGCTTGTTGGGTGTTTATGGTGCATTCCCAGTTTTTATATCAAATAATGCTAAAGCCCACTGGTCTTGCCACTTGAATTCAGTATGTGCTGTACACCAGTGGTTCCCAAAGTCCCCACTGCAGCGACCCACCTAAGCCAGCTGCTCCCGTGTCACTCCAGGCCTCCTGATGTAACTGGAAGTCACGTCAGCAAAACCAGAAGTGACCTCTGGGTCACTTCAAGAGGCCTCCGGAGGCCATCCCTAGGCCAGAGCAACACAGGAGCAGCTGGCTAAAGTGAGTCAGACCCTGGAAGTGGCTTCTGGTTGCTTCTTTTTGGCTCCAATTTGGAGTCAAACGGAGGCAAGGGTCGGCCCAACTGGCAACCCCTCATCCGCCTCAGGCTGCAACACACACTTTGAGAAGCCCTGCTCTACATATGTCCCAGAATCCTCTGTAATGCACAGTCATTCCTCTCCAGGTAAATAGAGGAAAGAAAGCAAAAAGTTTGAAAACTTTGATTATTGGAGACTACAGTTTAAGAATGTTTTACTCCCCATTAAACATTTGTTCATTTCTTAATTATCTAGATTTAATGAGCATGTGTGAATACTTGCACAATACTTAAGTATAATTCAGTTTTGCCTATTTCTCCATAGCCTTCTCATAGAGAAGCCAGTAGACTGGAAATTGTTGAGACAAGACATTGAGCATCTTCTTGGGAACTCAGTTTTTATTCAATGCTTTGTCTTTTTCAGGTATCTTTAGATTTTAACACTGTAGCTCTCGCTTGACACTTCTGAAAGTAGTATTTAACTACAGGAATAATTTAAGAGGCCTTTTACATTTCAGATGGAGTGGTTCAACCAATATAAAAAGACTTTGGCTACCTATATGAGATCATTAGGAGGAGGTGAAGGGCTGGACCTTACACAGGATATTAAGCCCCCCAAAAGTTTGTACATTGAAGTAAGTGTGAACTTACATAATGCTGCATTATGCCTAGAAATCCCAATGTTTTTGGGGACTCTGGTTGGTTGTAGAAGTTATGTAAAACTTTTTTAAATTTACTGTATTTCTTCAATTCTAAGACGCATGTTTTTTTCCCAATTAAGCATTTCAAAAAATGGGGTGCGTCTTAGAATCGAAGGTCTCAAAAAAGCACCCCAAAATGCTATCTTCTTACTTACTGGGGATTGGGAGCTTCAGGGAGACCTGCGTGACCCTCTGCAGGCCTCCCCGATCTTCAGTTCAGCAAAAAATGGTAATTTTCAACCATTTCCGGTTTTCGCGAAAATCAGAAATGGCAAAAAAAATCGCTGTTTTTCGCCAAACTGAAGATCAGGGAGGCCTGCAGAGGGTTGCGCAGGCCTCCCTGAAGCTCCCCCAACCCCAGGTAACAAAGGAAATGGCACTTTCTGGCAGTGCACTCAGTCATCCTAAGCTGCAGGAGACATGCTGGGGAGTGTTGGTGCTGAGCGGGTAGATTCAATGAAGGGAGGTGAGTCTTACAATCGATGGATTTTTTTTTCCCCTGCTGTTGGTACTGAAAGTAAAGGTGCGCCTTAGAATCGATGGCGCCTTAGACTCGAAGAAATACGGTAATATCAGTATTGCATTTTTTAAAAATGACTTAACAATTTACTTGTTAGTGTACCAAGGATGTGTAAGTCCTTCTATACTTTAAAAAAATCCTTGACTCAGTGGTATATGTAAATACAGTACTGATTTTCTTAGCACACCCTCATGCTCGCATTACTTTTGTTTTGCAACCAGCAGACGGGCAATAACCATTCCTCCTCTCTTTAGGTTCGGTGTTTAAAAGACTATGGAGAATTTGAGATTGACGATGGCACAACAATCCTGTTGAAGAAGAATAGCCAGGTATTTATGACAAGGCAAAAAACTGTACTCCAATTGTGGTACCCCGTTTAAATATCTTGAGTGGCGATGCTTTCCCTCTACTTCTCTTTACACTTAGTTTTAAATCTTGATGTTTCTCTATGCAGAGATCTTGAAGGAAATATAGTAAACTGGAGACACTTTAGTGCCTTTTTGTTTAGGTACAACCCTAAACATTTATTATCTCAGACAGCATACTTGAGGGAGGGGGTTATTTTATTGTGTAGTTATTACAGAGGGTATAGTTCTAATTTATAGAAATTCACATTGTTGGAATTTTCTTTCCAAAATGCCAAAGTGTATTTGGCTTAAATATGGTTTTATTAGAGTTTGATTTAGATGCTATCCTGTTTATTCTGAACTTTACTACAGGAGCCATATCTGTAAATAAACCACCAAGGCTTGTAATAGTCTAAATTAAACAAGGATCTATTTATAAACAGGCTAGAACATTTCATCTAGAGTTCATAGTGTAAGAGTGAGAGATGGTCTCTTAGGAATATCTGAAGATGTCACATTAGCAGTCAAAATAAGGATTTTCTATGGGCAGGAAATGAGTTGACTCATGTTATTCTGCAAAATCGATGTATGTTTTCTATTAATGTTACACATTTCACTCAACAGAAGAATGTTCTATTCAAATTAGTTTAGTTTGAGACTATTCTAAGATTTTTAGACACATACAGTTGAAGTCAGACTGCAAGAATCTAGGTAGTTTGTGAAGATGAACAGAAAATCTAAATATGTGCCTCAGAGTGAAACTGGTTGTTTTTCTTTACCCTCAGCATTTTTTACCACGCTGGAAATGTGAGCAGTTTATCAGGCAAGGGATTTTGGAGCATGTCTTGTCATAAGCTGGCTTTTGTCAAGATTCTGCTGGTGAACTCTTCTGATGAAGTACCTGTCAACTAAATACTTTAGCAGACTTTGCAATAGGGAAATCAAACATGTCATGCCTTCTCTCCTTTGGAAAACAAGGGAAAAGCTTGAAGTTACTGTTTTGAGAACTATTTGCATAATACAAGTTGGAGAAGCTGCCACACGAGTCTTTTGGCCCAAAGTCTTGCATTGTAGCTTCTCTCCTCTGTCCCACAGGCTTTCACCCAAATGCCCCTGTGAGCTGCTATGCCAACAATTGCCCCTGTTCATCAAACAAAGAAGAGCAATCGGCCAGTTCTGCTAGTAAGTTTGAGGGGCCCAACTTGTGCAGGGCTCTGCTGTACCATGGCTTTCATGCAGGGCCTCCAAAAGACAAGGAAAGTCATTTTAGAAGATTGCTATATCCCAAAAACCAATTAAAACAGATAAGTTCATTGATACAAATGCTGCCTCTGGACAAATTGTGAGGCTTCAGTCACACATGTCTGCAATATCTTTGTATGAAATAGTGAATGAACCAGACAATCTTACTGTAAACATTGTTAAAGCAGAGTCATCTTTGTGGTAATCCTCCTGTTTTGATATAAAATTGTGGATTACTTTTGTAATTTTCACTATAATACATGTAATGTCTATTTGATCAGTGTAACACTGTTGCTGGTTTCTCTACTACCGTGTTTCCCCGAAAATAAGACAGTGTCTTATTTTGTCTCCAAAAATGCAGTAGGTCTTATTTTCAGGGATGTCTGTGACCACCCCCCCCCCCCAGCATTTACTTTGACTGATTAAAGCTTCATTCTTTCCTGAGGGTGCAAGGCTCTGCAAGGCCTGCACTTGAGTACTCCACCATAGAGGCGACGTGCTAGAGAGACTGCAAGGTTGCAGCCTCCTTGCAGGCCTCTCTAGCATGTCTCTATGGTAGAAGACTCAAATGCAGGCCTTCGAGACCTTGCAGAGCCTTGCACCTTGGGAAAGAATGAAGCTTAAATCGGGGGTGGTCGCGTCCATCTGGCTGATGATCCTAGCTAGGTCTTATTTTCAGGGGAGGTCTTATATTTATGAGTGCCAGCAAAAATCACGGTAGGTCTTACTTTCAGGGAAACAGGGTAGCTTTCATACAGTAGCTCTGGGGCATTTGACAATTTCAATTGATTCCTAGAATTTCCTAAACCATTTATCTACAACAATTCTTAAAATGTGATCTATGTACAGTCAACAGATTAGGATGATCTGATAATTACAGAGCTCAGCCCTGTCTGGATGGCCATAAGTATAGCATATACATAGCAGTGGTAGTGTACAATCTGCTTCACATACAGATTGCATTGTGATCCTTACAACAACCCTCTGGTGGGGGGAGCCTTCCTGCCAGGTGCTGGGCCACCATTTTGCAGAACACAAGTGCTGCACTGACCCCAAATGCAGCAGTAAGTGGTGGGAGGAAGCCACTGGGTCCCTGTGACTGCCTTTCTGCAGACCTGAACAAAGACCTGTTGGCATCTCCAAGGCCACACAAAGAAGAGGCTGGCCATTGCACTTTTAAGCATCATGTCAGCTCTCAAAGTTTTCAGATTTTGTAGGGTTACAAATGTGTCTAGTTTTGCTGTGGTTAAAAGAACCCAAGTTGACTGTTTTCGTGCTCTAAATGCCCTCTAAAAGCTAAGAGGGTCAATATGCCATGAAGGAAGGCATACATTAGGTGTTCCAATATCTTCTACAAGAGTTGACTTTTCATAGCATCTCCCTTTCTATCCCTTTTGCAGAATGCAATAGTTGTGCTCAAAATGCAATGATTTGGCCATGCTTTTCCCTCCCCACCCCAGTCCAGACCCTAAATTTAAACTGTTTTGACACCACTACCACATGAAGACAGAAGTCCAAATACAAAGCTATTCACACAGGGATAAGATCTAGTGAGAGTTCATTTGGAAGCAGTATAAATAGCATTTAATTAAAAAATTCGTGTCAGATTTTACCCAAAGCAAGAACAAAACAGGTAGGTTCTTTCCATTTACAGCAGATCTGTCCGAACAATATAGAAGGGAAAAGGTAGGAACATTATATACATGTAGAAAACTGTACATATAGTATAATACAAGCCAGTGTGCAGACAAGTTTGGGGAGGAGAGGAGAATATTGCAGTCATAATAAATAGTTGTCCAGTTCCGAGGCAGAACCAGAGCAGAAGAGTCTGCTTCTGTGGAATGATCCAAAAAGGCACTAAAAGCTTTTTGCTTTTCCATTGAAAAAAATGTGTGCTCTTTTTATTGTCACTGAAACTCCCTGAGTGTACATTTCCCTCCTGACATGCATACCTTCTGTTAGAAGGGCTCCACACAACTATCACACTCATGTTTTCCATGCAAGAAGCTGGTGGAAAATTCACCATGTACTCTTGAGTTCTGCCAATGAGAAATGAACATAATTCATTTGGCTTGTTATGAAATGCAGACAACAAAATTGGCCACTAAATGAATTTTCTCTATGAATGTCCTTTCCAACTTAAAGCCACAGATCTGAAAAGCAGATTCATTCACTGAGATGCCAGCGTGATTTCTCTAACTAATTTGTTCAGGGATGAGACTTTTTCCTCCAGCATGAAGTTCCTGTTTTCTGTGCTCTTCTGCCTCTGCTCTGTAACCTGCAAAGTCTGCATCAGCTGTGCATTTTCCACATACAGGTCTTTCAGTAACAGATTAGATTTAGCATTTTTTTCAAGCTGGAAAAGAGAGCAAATAGCACACTGTTAGTCTCTAGTCAGTTAATAGAACTCCAAACATTGTTACTAAAAATGTAATTTCACGCATGACTATACATCTCAAGCTTACAGTCACTATGCATTCATGTTTAATGTAACTTTAAACTCTGTTAATAAAATTGTTTTTATATTATTCCAAGTAAAACCTTGAACAGGAGGTAGCTTGGTTCTAAAGCTGTGTTTGGGCACCCCAGTGAAACCTTTGACTTCTTGTTAAGTGACCAATCCTCATGCCATACCACAAACTGCCATGGAACCAAGCCAAGGACTGGATCCAATCATCTCCCTGCCCCATTCCTAGAACGTAGATTGTCCTGAAAGGACACACATGAACCAGCATAAACCACTCTGTACAGCCGGAGTGGCTATACAGTAAGAGAACTTTCCAGTAAATGATGGTTTTTGAAACACACTGCATCATTATTAAAAGCAACCAATTTGGAACATACATAAAGATTGTTGACTGTTAAAGGAAATTAGGTGATTATTCTGGAATCATTAATGTGGAGCAACAAGACCCTTGAATCAAGGACCCCTTCCCAGTGTATTTAAGTGACCTTGGTCTTGACAACTTCCTCTGCTTTCTACAAAACACAGCATTACGTCAGGGACAATCTTTTATAGCCCTTCCAACTGCTCCAAGCTCGGGAGGAAGGCCAGAGCAATTCAATGTTGCATTGCATTTCCGAGGGGGCGTGGCTGTAGCCCTAAGCCTTCATCTTAAATAGGAAGTTTGGTTGGGGATCATCCCAGCAGTCACACCGCATCTTTGATGAGTCACTAGCACAGAAAGTGCCTCTGAAGAAGGGAGTATACCAAAATGCACGGGGCTTGACAGACAATCAACTGTCTTTTCTGCACCTGCTTGGGAGCCCCCCCCCCCTTTCCCCATACTGCCATCTTTTCCCTGTATTTCTCTTCCTTCTATGAAACAATTCAGTCTCGCAAAGTGAGTGAACTGCAGGTTGCTTGCTCAGAGTCTAAGCTCTAAAGCCATACAGATGCGGCAGAGTCCAATATTCGCCAGTCTAGTTGAAGGATGAGAACCTGTCTGTCCCTACAGTTCCGGCTACAACACATGCAGGCCCCAGGCTATGTCAGTACCTAAAGTGGGGTCCAAATTTGCTACCACGACCCTTTTTAAAAATCTGTATATTTTGCATATGTGCACTCCCACCCACCACCTTCGCCTGTCGCTTCTTCAAAACAGGCTAGACAGGAGGAGACTGGGTATTTTCTTCTCCCAGGCTCCTTCCATCTGGCCTCTTCTGAAGAAACGACAAGTGCAGGAGGTGGTGGCAATGGCATTAAGGAACAGAACCACAGCAGCCCCTCCCATTTCCTTCTCCAGCACTGCTACCACAATCTTTGGCGGCAGGAGGAGGAGGAGGAGGAGGAGGGAGGAGCCAGCAATACTCCCAAATCCTCCTCTTTGCTTGCAAAGGAGTGAGGCAGCAGCATATTGAAGCAGGCAGTGGGTGACTTCACCTTTCCCTCCAGCTCATCGCTGAAAGAGGCTGCTTCACCCAGCCTCATAAGCAGCCCAGCCTTGAACATAACCAAATGGGGGGGGGGGGGGGGAGAAGAGCAGCTACTCTGTTTCACAGATTGGTTATGGATGATGGCACTGACAGCCCGAAGATGAATCTACAGCTCTTCTCTGTGGATTAGTAGCCAGTCTGACACCACAGAATATTCTGTGATCAGAATCTGAAGGAAAATGTGCCTTTTTTCACACCACAGGATGGCCTGTAAGGAAGGGATTTATGATCTGCTTGCAGCCTAAACCTTTCCTGAATGTTGGAACAGAATTTATCTGGAAAAAGGATACTTGAGTCAAACTATAAGAGGGGCGTTTTTCAGCTTCAAAAAACACACAGGAGAAGAGTGAACCTCCCTCACTTCACATACTCCAGACAGTCCTGACTGGGGTTGCCCCTCCCCATGCAGCCATTTTTAATAAATAAGGGCACTTCCTGTTAGGAAGACGAGTGTATTGCGTGTCTAGTTTGATCCTTAGCTTTAAAGCAGGCCCAATTTCATTATTTTCACTGAAACCAACCCACCCACCCTTGAACTTACCTGCTCCTGGAGTTGGGCCACCTTTTCCTGAAGCACCATTTGTACACTCTTCAGATTCATTTCCAGCTCCTCCACCTTTTCCTCCATTAATCTATGTGAGTTCTTATATTCTTCCTGCAAAAGGGGGGGGGGGAAGAGAGAGAGAGAGAGAGAGAGAGAGAGAATAAGTCTGGCGTGATACCACTGCTGCTCAGTTGCAGCTGCTCTTGGACAGTCCATTAAGCTTGCACATCTAGAGAAGTCCCAGAATCACCTTCAAAATCTCAATTTCCTTTGTTTTAACACTTCTGCACAATCAATTTTTAACATATAAAATGCAAACATTTTTTTTAACATTTTGTTTCAGTCCACTTTTGTCACCAGATCTCATTTTCCCAGCCTTCAGACAGCAATATTTTGTATCTGTAAAGATGCAGTTCTTCACCCAATACTGCTACAGTTATTGCCCAGCTATTTGTCCCACCCTTTGACCAGGTGACGCAGGCTTATGCAAAAGCAGCATATATGGTGCAGGCTTATGTAATTTATACAGAAATTCAACTTCTCTTACATACTTTGAATTACCCCAATACAGAAAGTATGAGAATACATCCAAACAGTAATGCAAAGGAAATAATCTGCCTTATGGTTCCTTCTAGTTTATCCTATGATTAAATTAAATTTATTTACTTAAATTATCCATTCAATTTTTATCCCGCTTTTCTCCCAGATGGACACCCAAAGCGGCTTACAAAAGCATATCTAATATATAAAAACTCATAACCACCAACAGCAGTTCTCCATAATAAAAGTAAATGAGCAAAGTGTATAAAATACAACAGCATTAAAACATACCCATAAAATCCACAGAACATTCTAGCATTAAAATGACCATAATAAAAACAGAAGGCTAATTTAGAAAGAAATGTTTTTAGGCCCCACCAGAAGGCTTCTAAAGGCTTCCCGTTTTGTAAACTAAAAGGGGACAGAATTTTGTAAAGTTAGTGCCACTACCAAGAAGGTCCCATTTCTTGCCACCGCTCCCCCCCCTTCCACAGGCGATGGTATAATCTAAAGGGCCCTCTCCAAAGACTGAAGCAGGCAAACCGGATTATTCAGAAGAGGTCTCAAGTATGCTGGTCCCAAGCCGTATAGGGCTTTAAAAGTCAAGACCAGCACCTTGAATTGGGCCCAG
Source organism: Plestiodon gilberti rubricaudatus (assembly GCA_026170595.1). NCBI lineage: Eukaryota > Metazoa > Chordata > Lepidosauria > Squamata > Scincidae > Plestiodon > Plestiodon gilberti. The sequence goes on from JANXHW010000001.1 coordinate 14,607,745, forward strand.
AAACTAACCAGTAGCCAGTGCAGCTGCCAGAACAGTGGTCCAACGGAGTAAAAATGCCAATCTCCAGTGACCACATGAGCCACCGCATTCTGCGCTAATGGCAGTTTCCAAACAGTCTTCAAGGGCAGCCCCACGGAGAGCATGTTACGGTAGCCTACTCTTGATGTCACCGTGGCCAGGTCCAAACAATTATATTTCAACAAAAAAGTTCTTAGCTGGCATAGCAAAAGTTACAAGAGTTTCTATCCTGCAAAAATACTGTTGCTAAACATTTACACAGCACTTTGAGTGTGCAGAGTGCTTCACGTGTATTATCTTGATGTAATCCTTACAACAACCCTGTAAGGTAAGGACGTTATCTTCATCTCCAAATCGCAGCTGGGGAGCCAAGACTGAGAGGGAATTGCTTGCCTCAGGCCACCAAGTGAGTTTATGACAGAGGTAAGAGTCAAATCAGGGAAGTCTCGATTCATGGCTCAGTCTCTTACAACACAATCCTATGCATATTTACTCAGAAATAAGACCCATTAAATTCACTGGGAATTACACCCAGCAAAGTGTATAGGACTGCAGCCTTAGCCACCATGCTGCACCAGCTCAATGATATGATTCCCTAAATCCATTTCCCATAATTATAGTTCAGACTTCTACATATGGAAAGGGATCTTAATAGGATTCAATGTAGCCCTTCAACTGGCTCCCTCATCCTCAGACCCCCTCAAGGCAGACACATGCACAGACAACTTTTCCCCTAGGTCTCTACCCCCCCACCCTCTATTTGCACAAGGAAAGACAAAGTGCAGTTCTTTCTTACCTGATAAATGGCCAGTTGCCTTCTCATCTGCTGTGCCTGGAAGTGAAGGTCTCCTTTCAACTTCCTAACAATTTCCTGCTCTTCTGTCACTCTGTTTTGTAGCTCAGCAAGGCAATCCTTAGGTACAGAATTGTCCACTTGGCCCCTTAGCTGTTGTAGGTCCTGCGTATACCGAGACTGTGCCAGGCTTAAACTTGTGTTGGCTTCCAATAGCTACATTACAAGAGAAAAAGGTGTCAACACACCAAAAAACACCATGAGAACTGCTAGAAAGTTGGCAAAACTTCCTGAATCCATGCCAATGATTTTTTGTCATCCACTCCTGAAGAGATCATCAACAGCTTGAGAGGCAGAGGAGTCACTACACCCCCTGTGGGGGGTGTCAACGGAACACCCCCTGTGATGCCACAAGCCCTGCCCCTGGGGTGTGTGTGACATCACTTTTGCTGCACCACCACCAGAATTCGGCGGTGGCGTGAAAGCAACCCCCTGGCATTTTTCAGCTGTTTTTAGGCCGTACGGAGCCCGGGGGGGGGGGGGGGAAATCCTCCTGCTGCAAGCAGCCGAAAAAACACCGGGGGGGGGGGTTGCTTTTGTGCCACCACCAAATTTCACAGCACCATGGCAAAAGTGCACACACACCCTTTCCTTCCCAGGGGCTGCTGAGCAGTGTTTTGGCCAAGACAGAAAAGCCAAATATAAATGGAATAAACTACTTGCCAGGCAGCAAATAAAACTTGCAAGCAGTCAGGGCAGTTGTACACAGAGGTTTTAAATGCTCCAATAGAGTCCATTTTTAAAATATTACTTCTAGTTGGATCCATTCAAAAATAAAAGTGAAGCTGATCTACTAGAAATTCTCTTGAGGAACCTGAAAGTTGGCATTAAGAGACAAGTGCACCGAAAAGCTCTGAGCTCAGCCCCCACTGTTCTGATCACGGGGAACGAGCTCTGCTTCTCCACTGCTGTCTTAGAAATGCTGGCTCTTGATTGTGACCATTTCTGCCTGTTAAACAGCTGCCTGGATGGTCCTTTTGAGGGCAAAAGGGTGGAATACACATGTGTTTATAAACTAGCAAAGAAACAAACATTCAGCTGCACCATCAGCAACCCCCTACCCGGTCCCGACAATCCTCCAGTTCCTCTCTCAGCTGTGCTTTCGTTCGCCGCAGCATCTGACACTCTTGAGCCGAACGTTCCAGTTCAGCCTCTAGCTCCTGAAATTGGCTGGCCTGTTTGGGGAGGGGGGGGGGAGAAACAGCAGAGAAGAACCGTGATCAAGTGACCTCCTTCGGTATTAAGTTTCATAGCCAGCAAATGAGTTAGCCCCACTACAACGCAATGTTTACAGACAGCTGTTTTGGGACGATTTGAACAATACCACTCTCACTTCTCTACTGCCATACATTTAGCATCAGCAGTGCGCTAGCAGTATGCAAGAGTGCACAGAGAGTTTACAGGAACTCCGTAAAAAGGAGTGAGATAACTGATTGGGAGTCTAACAATCTCCTCACTCCTCATCCCCACCCCTGCCAAACCTCCAGCTGTTCTAAGTAGCAGAAGTGAATTTTCACCCATCTCCCAGAAGGCAGCAAGCTTTTTTCCTCCACCCTCATCTACTGCTTCTCCTAAAACATGGGAATCCTATCATCGCCACCAGGAGCCTGTCATACCATTGACAGAGTTATTGAAGGTAGCACAGCCCTTCATTTGTGATCCACATTTTGAGAGCATTAGAACACGTTACCCCAAAAGGTTGCCCCAATACAAAATGTCCCCTTTTGCAGCAGGACATCACAGATCTGATCTAATAATGTGCACTTCTCACTTAGATCAACCTTACCTTTTCCCTATATGCCTTTAGCTGTTGCTCCAGCAGGGCCTTCCCCTCCCGCCATTCCAACTGCTGCTGAAGATGCACCTTTGTCAATTCAGCAGAGGCCTCCTCAAGTTGCTTGGCAACCACAGCTTCCTGTTCTTTTTGGCTGTCCAGCTCAGCAAGCTTCCGATTCAGTAACTGGATTGTATTCTGATTGGCCTCATTTTTGCTGCTTAGTTCAGAGAGTTCATGGCTCAGCTCATCAGTTCTAGCATTTAACTGAACGATTTTCTCCTTGTATTGCTTATTCTGAAGAGAGAAATTTTAGAAGTTCAACGATGGGGAATCTAGCATAGCCAAAAGCAAAATATGTGCCCTTTTCTTCTTGTGTGCAGTGGGCACTTTATATGCTGGATTAATAGCAGGACCATTAGTACATTACCCGCACAATCCATTACTGAACTCCCAAGTTTAAGTGTAGATATCAAAGGCACATATGCAAAAAAAGTCCTTCACATCTCAACAATAATGAGATTATTATTCATTATAAGATATAATGAGATTATGCAAGATTAGTGTTTAAGTATCATATCATATCAATTAGTGTTTAAGGCGACCATTTTGCTGGATTAAGTATATTGGATTTTGGCACTGAAGAAGATCCAAATTCAAACAAAGCTTACTGAATAGCCTTGAGCAATTCAGTCTCTCTCAACCTATCCTCTTAGAGTCAGTTGCAAAGAACAAAAAAAAAAAACCCCAGAAGAATTGTAAAGCATTTTGCACTGATGGAACTATGACAGTCATCATAAGCAATCCAGCCAATCTGTGAATCTCAAGTCACAGAGCACAATTTTTACACAGTTCTTTCATTCTACCTGCTTGCGTATGTGTGGCAAACTGATGGCTAAACGAGACTTTTGGTAGAAGCACAGGTCATTGCTGAATAGCTGCAATTTGCAGCAGAGAAGGAGCAGGCTGGAGGCTCAATCTTCGCCAGCCAGCACTTTTCCCCGCAAGCCCTCCCCCTCAGCTAGGATTCCATAAATATGTTTGCTGCACCCCAAAGAAAAGAGACTGCTGTGTTGGGGAGGAGGGAGCTTAAATGCCTACCCACTTCACCGCAAATTGCATCCTCTCCTCTCTGCTTAGCAGCTCTTCAGAAATGACCAGAGTTCCCAGATGTCCCAGTGCATCTAGTCTGGCCCTATATAAAAGGCTACAAAAACACCAATCTAATTATATTTTAAATATTTATATAAATAGTTACCAGTTGATTCAATTCTTCTGTTTCATATGTAGCCTTCTCTTTTTCTATCTTCAGTTCATCAACATGTTTTCTGAAGGAGGAAAACATTTTTTTTAAATGTTAGAGATTATTCATTTTGGTTTAAATTCATGTGTTACATAGAATCTGATGGGGTTGCCCAAAGCATACATAAAATGGCATTAACCATTCAGGAACTCCTTTGTTCACAGCTGGGTCAGAAGAACTCTCTCTTTGGAAGAGAGAAATCTTGATCCAAAGCATTTGTGATGCAAAAACTAGCAAGAGCTCAGCAACAGATCTGCAGCAAAAGTCCCGCTAGAGAAGAAGCCAGAAACTTAGCACTATTAAGTATCACTTGCACGCTCTTGCATGAAGGAGAGGAGAGAAGCTGCATTAGAAACCAAAGTCATTGGTCCCAATTCTGCTCAAATAAGTGATGACTAAGACCCATTGAAAATCAATGACACACTATCTATGATTTACATAACAGTGGGTTATGTTCAAACTTCCCTACACTATCCTATGCACAGCAGCCTCCTACATGTGCACACCCCACGTCTCCTGTTGAAAATTGGCAAGCTGAGCTCCACTCACAGAAAGTGCCCTAATCCAATTTTGGCAGATTCCTTCCTCCTCCTGCATCCCATCCCATTTGTTTGCAGAGGGTCCCCCAAACCTAAAGAGGATTTCAGGGGGACATGAAGATGCTGTGGGGAGGAAGGGATAGGGAAGCTTCCATTCATGTGTGGTGTTCCAGTTGTGGTATATGTTCCATTGAAAACAATGGATTGTAAGCAGGGAGTCGAACCAACCCCAAAACCAGCTCAGGGAGATTCTGTCAGTGTACTGACCATAAATCTAAAATCTCTTGGGTGCTTTGAAACTAAACTAAACCCCCAAACACAAAATGAGGTAACCAGTACAAAACTGGTTCAATAATAATCAAAAATAATAATTGGGCACCCGAGTGAGTCTTGAGAGATGGTGAGAGTCCCTCTCTGCTTCAACGGTATTTAGAAAAACTATATTTCCTAGAGAGTCACCTGAATAGGAGGATACGAGCAGCACGTGAAATTTTGCAGCAGAGTCTAGGACTGGCAGTCCTCCTCCTGGTTCTCACATGTAGAGATTTGTGTGAAGGATTCTTGAACGGAGGGTGGATGCGTCATGTATTTCCTTGACATCTCTACTCCTTGCTACCAATCTATCATTTACCTGAGCACGGTCATGGCCAAGCTACAGGCACATGCAAACCCTGCCATGCTTCCCACTGAAAATGCCTCCTTTTTCTTGAATACAACTGGAGGGGATGCAATCCTTGTCAGAACCAGGATGCGTGGGGTGGGGCAACTCCATTCTTTCCCCATGTGCGGTTTTGTTCTGAAAATTGTGTTACTGGATGGCTGGGTCTAAAGCAGGGGTTGGCAACCTACGGCCTGCAGGGCAGATTCAGCCCACCACCCAACATTATCTGGTCCGTGTGGAGCTTGGCTTGGGAGGCGAAGTTGTCTGCCCAGGCATTGCCTTGCCCTGTCTGGCGTAGAGCTTCGCTTCCCAAGCCGAGCTCTGAGCAGCCACTTCCAGGAGCTCGGCAACCCAGAAGTTCGGCAATTACTTCATCACCAAACGTCCTGCCCCTGTGCCTGAAAGGTTGCTGACCCCTGGCCTAGAGCTTTTCCCCTCTGTCTACTAGCTGAGGAGGCTTTCCTCCCAGAATAGCAACACTGTAAATTATTATGAATTTTATACTGCTTTTCAATAAAGTTTTCAGAGCAGTGTAACTGGAAGAGGAATGAAAACATGAGGCCCCAGCATTTGCTGAAGGGGGTTGTATGCTAACACCAACGTTCCCTCTAAGCAGAACAGCCGCATAGCTGGAATTGGAGCCCCATGCAGCTTCCTTCACAGAGCTCAGCCATGACAATGACGTCATCACCGAGCTGCCTCCTCTGCACATTAGGGCTCCAAGGGGTCCCTGTACAGTAATTTTTACACAGAACAGGGGAAGCACAGGGGAAGGCGGCATAAACACAGCTATATTCATTTCAGTTCTTTTCTTACAGATTTAAGTCACACAGGGTTTAGGTTATGAACTAAAGCCAAGTCTGACTTTCTGATCACAAGTCTCAACTAATTTTTAGGTAGATTAAAATGATTGATTGTAGCAAACATCAGGGTAAGAGATACGCAAAATCAAAGAAAAAAGACAAGGAAGAGGCAGCTTCAAAAATGAGATTTAAATCTTTTCTGGCTGTAGAGCAGCTTGAAAAGTGATCTTTCAAACAAAAATGTTAACAACTTAAAACAAAGCTAGTTATATAACCAGCAGATCCAGTGCTTCTGCTCTTCCCTCTCCTCACTCCTTTTAGTTCTTGTCCAAGTACAAAATTACACTGGCATCAGGGCAGGGCTGACAACTTGTGTATGTGTGCAACAGTCACGTAGAGCTATCCTGTGGGTTATGCTGGGGCACCATGCATGCACCTACACCATGCAGCACAGATGCAACCGTGTTCTAAAACCTTGCTGTTGTGTGAAATTCTTCTCCCTCTCGCATAACACCAGAACCAGGGGACATGCACTAAAATTGAGTGGAGGGAGAGTTAGAACAGACAAAAGAAAATATTTCTTTACCCAGCGTGTAATTCATCTATGGAACTCCTTGCCACAGGATGTGGTGATGGCACCTGGCCTAGATGCCTTTAAAAGGGGTTTGGACAGATTCATGGAGGAAAAGACCATCACAGGTTACAAGCCATAAGCAACCTCCTGGTTTTAAGAAGTAGGTTCTCTCTGTGTCAGGTGCAAGGGAGTGACAACGGGAAACAGGTTCTTGTTGTCTTGTGCTCCCCGAGTCATCTGGTGGGGCCACTGTGTGATACAGGAAGCTGGACTAGATGGGCCTTTGGCAGCAGGGCTCTTCTTATGTTCTTATGCCCTGCATTCCCTTTCAGAGATTACTTCCAACATTACATCATCATTTTATTCAGTGAGCTGCCTCTTCGGCAAGCTTATGGTCTTATGGGCCTTCTCTTAAATTGAGGGTGGTTCCTCTGCAAGCTACAAAAAGAAAAAACATCTTATTTACCTGTGCCTTATGTTTGTCTCACTAACATCCTCCACTTCTTGCTGAAATCTTGCAAGTTTATTTTTTAGGAGAGCATTGTCTTCTGAAAGTCTGTGAAGTTCAATTCTGTATTGCAAAAGAGAACGTTATTGAAGAAACAGAACCAATTAAGGAGCGGAGCGTAGAAGAGTCAGGCAATCAGATTAGTCCGTCTGGTAGTTAAGAAAATGCATACAGGGAGCTAGTTTGAGAAGCTATAATTCCTCTGTTGAAACAAGAGGGCTAGAAACAGCCAGTCGTATCAGCCTTCTAACTTGGGTAAAAGCCAAATTGCAACACGTTTTTTTAAAAAACTTACTATATACAGCGCTCAAGAAGTTGTTTCCAGATGCATCTTTTATACACATGATCGCCACAAAAATCAGAGGATGCAGTTTTCAAAAAGTATCATTATGGATATCTTGCTCTTAACATAGAACTCCCAGAGGTCTCCCATCCACACTGAGCACCTCTCAATGTAACTGAACTTTATGTGCACAAATTAATGTGCTGACAAGTGCCCATGCTTAGAAACGGAAAGAGAATTCCACCAGACCTCATTAGCTGCATCTCAGCCTTGTGTTTCATCTTCATTTCATCTTCTAGTCTGTCTTTTTCTTGGGCCAGTCTTTGTCCTAAATTGGAAATCTCTTTGGCATAATACTGTTCCATTTCTGACCTCTCCTTCTCAAATCTCTTCTCAAGTTCTTGGACTGAAGGGAGTTTCTGAAGCTGGTCCTTCAAGCCATCAATGACCTCTTGGCATTTTACATTCAGCTCTTCCAGATCACCCTTCTGTTCCTCCAGTTCACTAATCTCAATCTTGAAGCCTTGCTCAATGTCCTTTCTTTCCTTCTCAAAGTTCCTTTTCATTAATTCTATTTCCCTTTCGTAGTAATTGGCCTAGAACAGTCAAAATATTTATTGTGCATCATTTGGATAGCGCTGTTAAATTGACAAAACTGTTTTAACAGTACTTAAGGTTTATCAATATGGCTGACTTTTGTGCATTTCAAGAACTAGAATTATATGAATTTGGCCTCCTCTTCTGAAAAAGCAGACATTTCAAGAGAATGGGCTTTCTATACAAAATAAGGACTTCAATAGATACCTTTCATTGAAAGGTTTAACCATGTTTCCAAAGTCTGAAATTAAGCAGCATCCTTCCACATCATTGGACTTATTACTGAATTAAGTACCCGTGATGTCATTCCCCCAACCTGTATGATGTCGATCTTCCCCCTTGGGAGGAGACAGAGGACACAAGGCAGGCAACACCACCATTTCAAATACCCTCAACAATTTTGTCATATTTTAACAGCTGCCCCAAAGCCCTCACCCCTCGACTTACTTTGGTTTCTAGCTGTATTTTCAGATCCTGATGCTGTTGTTTCAGTTCTTCTACCAGGAGTTCTGTTTCTATACTGACTGAATAGGGATCGGCTTCGACAAAAGTTACACCTACAAATAAAGTTATTCTTTTTATTCTACTCTAAAAGCTTGCATGCCACCCTTCAGTCACACATTACCAATTTGGCTAACAAAAACAGAATTAAAATACAATACAATATGCAGGATAAAGACATTAAATAGTTCAGAGGCATAGAAGACTAGTAAATTGTTGGGTTTGATGCCAGGCAAGCAAGATTTCCATTGCTCAAGCAACAATTGTGCTCTGCAAAGACTGATCAGTGAGAATACTCTGTGCCAGAATGAATAAGGTACATTACACATAAGGTGTAAACTGTATATTATTTTGCTGCTTCTTGTTGCTTTTCCGATGATGCTATTTATTGTTTCAATCCTGGCTATATTTGTCAAATTGATTCTTCAGTCCCCCAACACGGTTTGGTTTTAGGAACGTTTTCTAAGGTGCCATGAACATTTGCTTCGGCAAGGGAAATAAATCCTAGAAATTAAACAAAACCTGGCCTTCCATGAAATGTGCACAACCTTAAAAGGGAAAAAACAACAGCACAAGATTAATAGAAAACAGAGAACATACTCTCTGAAAAGAGGTAATTGTTCATCAATACTGATTGCAGACAGAAGTAGTGGGCTGAAACCACAGGGAGCTACTTTTGTAGTTGAAATATATGGGAAAATATATCTAAACAAGAAATTCAACCTCAGAAGGTTCTGCCTGAGACGGCTGGGGAATTTCTGTATTTGGACGTTAACAGAAAACACCTGTCCTGCTTTGTGTGTCGGAGATGCTTTTGATACTGCGTATGCCGCCATCAAAGCAATCTTGTTCTTCGTATTCCATTGTGTTTTTTGTAAATTTTATACACAGACTTGAAACCCCTCCTCTCAATTTAGCACCTCCAGCACCAACACACAAATACATTTACAAACAAATAGAAAGAAAAAAATATATAAAACAGAAAAGGCAAACGCTGTTTAAGTAATAGCATCTCCTTCTTTAGCTTGCACCTAGGAGGTTTCGGCAGCTTGTGTGGACTAGTGATCTCATTCCACTAATTTGTGTATAATTCCAGAAATTCTTTCCGTATTCATCTGCATATCCCTTTCTAGTGTTGGCTATCTGTTCACGTGCTGTCAGAGTCCGCAATTTTGATTCTCCGCTCATGTGGACTTTACTCTTGGGGCATATTCCAGCTCTAACACTCTATGGCACTTACAATGCTTTGTAGAACATGCACGTGTGCACGCATACACGAGTTTACATCTCTTACCGTTTTGGCTTGTGGCTGGTAAGTGCCGGAGCGGATCTTTTTGCAAGTGGTCTAAAAAAAAAAAAAAGTTGCATATCTATTACAGGTCTTCAAAGATTAGTTTTGGAATACTGTGTGCAATTCTAGTCCCGCCCACGCACCCCCAACCTCAAAGGGTACTGTAGAGCTGGAATAAATGCAGAAAGGGGCAATCAAAATAATAGGAGTCTCAAGCACAAGAAAAAGCTAAAGTGTTTGGGTTGTTTCCACTTAGAAAAAAGACAAATGGAGGGGACATGACAGAGACTTTTTAAAATAATGCATTATGTGATGGATAGGAAGAAATACTCATAAATATTAGAACGGGATCTTCTGATAACATTGATTTAGCACAAACAAAAGAATACAGCCTGTAACTAATTTACAAGGCATCTTGCTACAATATGTTGCAATGACTAGGAAGTGGCTTTAAAAGATTAGACAAATTTGGGTTTTAATGCAACATTTCTGCCACACTGGCAGCACAATCCTATTGCATATCTACTCAGAAGCAAGCCCCCCTGAGTTCAATGGGACCTACTCCCAGGTAAGTGTGTATAGGATGGTAAAGGTAACGGTATCCCTTCACAATTAAGTCCAGTCGTGACCGACTCCAGGGAGCGGTGCTCATCTCCATTTCAAAGCCGAAGAGCCAGCGCTGTCCGAAGACGTTTCCATGGTCATGTGGCCGGCATGACTCAACACCGAGGCGCATGGAACGCTGTTACCGTCCCGCTGACGTGGTACTTATTAATCTACTTGCAATTTCTTGCTTTTGAACTGCTAGGTTGGCAGGAGCCGTCGCACGGATTCAAACTGCCAACCTTTCGATCGACAGCTCATGGTTCAGTGGTTTAACCCACTGCGCCACCCGCTGGGTCAAACAAGAGATCCAAAGTCAAGCATTGTGTCTTGGCCGGTGACCAACCAGATGTAGGGAAGATAGCAGTAGCTACTTCCACTTTGTCTTCAGCATCTGGTAAATCAGACATATCCTACCTCTGGGGCACTGGGTCCTGTCCCTAAGCATTGGGTAGTGGTCAATAGCCACTTATGCACATAATTCATTTAGCTTGAACTACCTTAGTTCCTGAATACTCTCACCTTGAATTCTGGATTTTACATTTTCAGGCAGCTGCCTTCCTCCTAGCTTGTTGGTCTTCATTTTATGCCAGGATTGATTACGCTTGCTCTCTTGAAGTTGAGAATGCAGTTTTTCTACCTCCATTTGCAACTCATCATTTTTGTCACGCAATTCCTAAAAGCAGCAAAGCAAAGACACATGATCAAATGCGCAGTTGTTGCTCTCTCAAATATCTGTTGTGAAGAGTACAGGGCAGCCAGCTTCAGAAGAATCAGGCATCCGGTGTAATAAATATTTACATAAACTTTATGCAACTTTACACAGGAACATCCAACAGAAGACACTTGACCTGCAGATCATCCAAACCTTTTCAACCAAGGCAAAGACAGAATGCATCCTACCGACTGAGGACAGAACAAGTAGCAAAGGGAGGTAAACTTAGGTTAAAAGAAGAAATTCTCAACTTCAAAAGAAGTTCAGCAATTCAAAAAGCTACCATAGCAAAATTGTGGAAGTCGGTCTTCAAAAAGGTAGATATACCACCTCCAGTTAGAGAGGCTTTAGAAATAGATTCTTGAACTCTGATCTGCTCTAAGATATGTGGAAGTTCTACATTTAATGGCATCTCAGAGTTCTGGCCCACAAAAGCGGATGCCCGTTTGGGTTTGCTGCAACAATATTTTAAAAAGCTTCAAACCTATTTTATGGTTATGAATCAAACAATCAAGAAACTCTGGGAACAGTACTTTTGTGAAGGGAGTAGGGATTTCTAACTTTCTTAGCACCTTGATAATACTACAGTTGCCAGACAGTGTTGCAAAAAAGCCACTGACAACTCCAATTTGGCTGAAAATCTTATTAGCCTAGATGCAACTCTACTCCCCTTCTTATCCTTGTATCTTGACCCCAGCCTGGATGTCTGTCATGGCCTTGCCCCGCTTGGTTTTCTAGAGGCCAACACTAATCTCAGACACTTGTCTGACTCCAGCTCCACAGTCTACATGCTGCTACTAGACCTGTGGAACCTGGTTTACTGATCTCCTAGGTATACAGTAGACCCTTTCTATCCACGGGTTCAGGATCCGCGGATCTGACTCACCGTGGATCGCGGAACCATGAGGTCCATGTTAAAATTGCTTTTTAAAAAAAGGAAAAAAGGTTAAAAATGCGGGGGGTTGTGGTTTTTTTTAACCTTAGCAGCAAACCGTGCCATTTCCAAGCCTCCGCAGGGCTTCTCTAAGCTTAACGACCCACTTCCGGGTCACACAAACGTTCATCCCCCATCCCAGCCTTGTCCCAGAATGCATCCTTGGACAAGGCGGGGGGGAGAGCCTTCACACAACCCGGAAGTGGGTCGTTAAGCTTAGAGAAGCCTTGTGGAGTCTTGGAAATGGCATTTTTTTAACCTTTTTGCAATTTTAACGTGGACTCCGGTATCTGTGGATCCTCGCTATCCGCAGGTGTGTATGTCCAGAATGGATCCCCTGCAGATAGCGAGGTCTGACTGTACTGCTCTTACACCAAAACCCTCTTGAGGTAGGAATAAGCAAACCCGTTTCCATTTGTACACATAGCTGGCGTATCCATGCACAGAACAGAAATCCTTATATGGTACTTTTTGTTCAGCTTGCAATCTTTTGAATTCTGGCTAGTTACTTGGGAGTAAGTCCCATCCACTGGAGTTTACTCCCAAGTAATATGGTTAATACTGGAATGCACAAATGTGTTTGGTGTCATCATAAAGAGGCAGACAGGTGCAGATGCAAACACACACACACACACACACACACACAGTTTTTGGATGGGAACACGGAAGCTCAGAAACAGCAATCCTATTTATGAAGACCTTAAAGAAAACCACACTTAGCATTATTCCGTTAGTCAACTCCCTTTTCAGGCTTCACTCCTCCCAAAATAATACTAAGCAAAAGAAGGGCAGCTCCACACTTTACCACCCAGCCTCCAAGGGTCCTCTTTAGGCCAAGAGATAGTACTTCTATTCCAAATAAAAATGACTCTTACATCATGCCCTTTTCAAAATCTTGCATTATGATACTCCCAACTCAGCAAGCACTTACACATTTTGTAGTGAAGCTGTTGTCCCAAGTGAGCTATTGTCCCAACTGTGGGAGAGAAACCAATCAAAATCTATTGCCCAGTTCTCAAAGACATCCGAGGGGGCTGGGATCATAGTGAAGTCTGGGAAAGAGGGAAGGTGGAGCTGTTGGCAGAAGTGAATAGAAGGCTGGAGCTTCCTATTTCTCTAGCTGACAAGGGACACACATGCTATCTTTACAGATGAAGGCTCATTCAAAACACCAGGTACTGTATAAAAAGTAAGTTGCGCTGTACAAATCAATGGGAAGAAACTCAGCCATTTCAGGATAGAAATGCTTGGAAACACCCAAGATTTCATGACACCATGCAGGTTGAAAAAAACAAACTACAGTACTACAAACACTGGTACAATGAACAACAGAGAACAAAGAAACACTCACCTTCACTCTCTACAAATGTGGCAGCACCAAAGGTTGGGAATTTAAAAATAACAGGAAGAATCAAGTTGATACTGGAATATGCAAACTGAATGAAATGCCACTACATACAGAGGTCTAGAGAGTTGTTGTTGTTGTTGTTGTTCAGTCGTTAAGTCGTGTCCGACCCTTCGTGATCCCATGAACCATATCCCGCCAGGCCTTCCTGTCCTCCACTATCTTCCTGAGTTCGCTCATTTTCATGTTCGTTGCATCGGTGATGCTGTCTAGCCATCTCATCCTTTGCCTTCCCCTTCTCCTTTTGCCTTCAATCTTTCCCAGCATCAGAGTCTTCTCCAGAGAGTCCTCTCTTCGCATTACGTGGCCAAAATATTTGAGTTTCAGCTTTAGTATCTGTCCTTCCAGGGAACAGTCAGGGTTGATGTCATTCTGCTCTCCAACACTTTAACTTGGCCGATGTCCTCTTTGGGATGATCTTCAAGCAAGGGGAAGAGCAGCTGTGCAGAGTCAAGCTCTTGGTATTTATCTTTAGAACAATTTAGTCTGATATTTTGGATCTTTTAATTAAGCCTTGGCTCTTATTTTAGTAGACTCTTTTCCAGTACCTTTATCTGTAGTTCACAAGTTGTGAATGCACTCAAGACATGCAGAATTTACTGGCCACCATTTATTCATAAAACTCCCTGAGGAGCACATTACACTGGAAGAGGACTTTGACCCAGCTTGTAGACCCTTTATATTTACCTGCTATTTTAAAATGTGTTATTCAGGAAATGGTATTGGCACCCGACAACAGATTCCTTAGCTAGTTAAGGGATTAGCTTACACACGTGTGTGTGTGTGTGTGTGCGCGCACACACACACACACACACACACACACAGGCTTGATTTTGTTCTGAATTACGATTGTTCTCTCACCTACGTCTTGTCTTTTTCATGTGCTGTGCCCCCAACCACACCCAACCATATACTGTATGTTGTGTCACATATAACACTAAGCAGAAGTCACCTACCTGACACTGCAATTCATATTCATTAATAATTTCGGCAAAGCGTTCTTCTTGATCAAAGAGCTCTGTGCTGTGTGGATCTAGCAGCCCCAGCTGAAACAAGCAAGGGAGGTGTTTTTTTAATTCACTCAGTGAAATAATTTAGTATCTCCACTCGTTATTGGTAGAAGCCAAGATATTCAAAGATGGAGGGATAGCTAGCATTACAGCTTGGTCCCAACACACATTCATTTGCAACTTCTGTTGATTTCAAGGAAGCTTACCTTTCACCTGAGTGCATTTAAGATTATGTCTTCGTTTTGTAATTAGGAACCAAAATAAAAAGGCATGAGTGAAAATGAACAGAAACAAGTCCAAATCCTTCACTGGGCTTTGTACCAGTCTAGGAGACCTGGGCACTAAAGTCCAATCACAATCTCACAACAGAATCATAGTTCACTTTTTCAATGAAGTGGGAACAAAAAGAGGCAGCTTGTTTCAATATGCTCAATCAGACTAGGAGATTGTGTCAAACTTCAGAATACTGGGTTCCCAGTTTTCTTTTTCTGGCTCATTTTGGAGCCAGGGTAAAATGTCTACATTATGACCTAAATGTCCTATAAAATGTCCTAAAAATGATTGGCATTTCTTGGGCCTTCAAACCCCTTCCCCACAGTATGTTATATAAAAGAACAACTTCAAGTGCATGCATTCCCTCCTCCTCGTCCTCTATGGATGGAGATCCTGGTTTGCAGGCAAACCCTGGCTTGTTGAGCTTGGATTAAAAGGCAAACTGGCATTTCCTCAGGACTCAAAGCTTCTACTCTCCTCTGCCTTGGACATAAAGGAAGAATGAATGAGTGAGTAGATGGCTCTATGGAGGCAAGAGTGGAAGGCAGAGAGTGATTTACTAATCTGTTGTAGAAGCAGCACAGCAGACAAAACCTTCTAGACCAGTGTTTCTCAAACTTTTACAAGTGAGTAAGGGAGCCTGTATTGCAGACTCTGCAGCAATGGCATTTCTGGGATCCCGCAGGAACCCAAAGTGCTGTCGCCGATGCAATTGCTTTCGGATTTCGTAGTGGGTCGTGACCCACCAGTTTGAGAACCATTGTTCCAGATTGTGTGTGTGAGACACACACAGGTCATTGAGTTATCTCTGTAAACATGGCCTGGTTATCTTTTAGGTGCCAGGAAAAGTTTCTCATGCTTGTAATAATATTTAAGATCCTATTTATTTGGTTTTTAGTGTTCTTATTGTGTTCTTTTCTGCTATGTGATTTAATGGCTTTACTGATGCTTGTGTTTTTAATTCAGTTTCATTATAAGACATCTTGAATGCTTTTTGAAAGGCAAGATATAAAACCTCTTAAAATAAAAATGTTAACAAGAGGCCCCCAGCGGTCTCCTGGCACCCTGTGGCCATTCCAACACAAACCATGATCTCTCAAAGGGAAGTGGAAAGCCAGGGGATAAAGGAAACTACCGGTAATCCAATTTTCCTGGATTACAGGTTTGACTGGGAAGAGGTGGGGGTAGATCCAACATTAGTAGATTCCCCAGTCCCCTATTTTGCATCTCTCAGCATCAGCTGATTAAATGTGCCCAAAATCACAAGGTAAACGCATTTTTTTTTAAATTGTAACGGAAGAACAGTGATGAGACAGGATAGAAGACAAAGTAAGAAACAGCAAAGAAAGGGGGTTTAAGATTTTTTTAAGACTGTGATACGGTTACACTTTATAATAAAACCACCACCATGACAAACACAGATAACTTCAGTATATGTAGCTGCCGTATACCAAGTCACAGCATTGGTCCAGCTGGCCCAACACTAACTGATCCACCTGGCAGCAGTTTTCCATGGTTTCAGACACCTGCTGTGGGATCCTTTTAAATGGAGATGCCATGGACTGAAACTGAGACCTTCTGCATGCAAGTATGTGCCTTACCACAGAGCTACGGCCCCTCCCCAAAGAAGAGCCTGGAAGGATGTGCCCTCGCTAAAAGGGCACAGATCGTATTTTAGTAAGCCACACGTCTACTGCACGGAGGACTGCAGTCGAGAGGCTGCAGAACCTGGACTATTAAATCACAGTGAGGAGAAGAAAGAAAAGAAAGTTTCACATCCAAGAGGTTACCTTGTCTTTCAACATGAAATCAAGATCTTTCTGAAGTTTCAATGCTTGTTTCTCAGACTCCGACAACTTCTGCACCACTTCTGCAATTTCACTGTGTAAGCGACTATTTTCCTATGTAAACAAAGTAAGAATTGAAAGCACACACAGGTTAACGCAACATTGATCCTGGGGTAATTGATATGGGGGTCATGCTCAAGAACTTTAAAAAAACCCCTGTAATTAATGTGCTGAATATGCAAGAGTTCGCAAGCAACACTGGCAAGAACTAGACTCCAGGCACCTTTCAACAGCACTCCTGACACTGCACTCACAGGCGTCTAAATGCTCTCCAGTGCAAAAATAATACTGGCACAACAGGGAGGAACAAGACTAACCATGCTTCCTGCTGACATTCGCTTTCCACCAAGATAATTCTTAGCATGGGCAGCAAAAATGCCTGCAAAACTCCCACCACCACCACCCCTTGCACTTTGAAGCAGCACAGTCTCAGGAAACTTTGGCTATGGATTTGTTTTCTGAACATGTAGATCAGACCCAGTTCTGGTGTGCAACTTTCAGAAGTCAAACAAGCAGAACTGTTCATATGCTACAAATTCCTCAGGAGCACTGAGAATAATCCTGGGTGCAGAATGCAAACGCATAAGAATTTCAGCCTCATTTCTGAGAAAGAACAAGCCCTTCTGTGTGCAAAGAGCGTTGGGGACAATTGCTTTTGAAATTTCAAAAGCCACAAGGATTGCCAACATGGATCAAACTAGAACAGATATTTAGGTAAAGGTGACCCGTGACAATTAAGTCCAGTCGTGTCCGACTCTAGGGTGTGGTGCTCATCCCTATTTCAAAGCCGAAGAGCCAGCGTTGTCCGAAGACGCCTCCGTGGTCATGTGGCCGGCATGACTCTCCTTGCCACAGCGCGTAGCATGCGGCTGGAACACGGAGCGCTGTTTACCTTCCCGCAAGCGGTACCTATTTATCTACTCACATTAACATGCTTTGGAACTGCTAGGTTGGCAGGAGACAATTGAGTGTGCAAAGAGTGTTGGGGACAATTGCTTTTGAAGTTTCAAAAGCCACAAGGATTGCCAACATAGATCAAACTAGAACAGATATTTACCAGGTGCTTAGTACTTGAAATTCTTATCTTTTAAAAGAAATAACAGCTGCCCTGTGGATCAGAGCTATGTCTTGGGAGGAAGAGGTCTTTCGCCTTTTGCCCCCTTCATGGTCCCGAACTGGATCCCCCCCCCCCGTTATTCACCTCAGAAGGGAAGCTTCCAGAAGCGTCATTTCCAAGGCAAGTAAGCAGTTATGGGGAGGGGGGGCAAAGGATTAAAGCCCCCTCCCCACAATCTGGCCACTATTTAGAAAGATGGGGAAGACAACATGCACAAACATGCACAACTAAAGCTATGATAAAATGTCTTCTCTAGCTTTACCCTAAGCTCTGCAGTGCACAGAAAGCAGGGCTTCAGAACCTTGTATAGCACCTTGCTCCCTCCACAAGTAGGAATAGCAGAATAAGTTGTGCAGGTTCTCCCTTTGTATGTTAGCATAATTTGCTTAATGATGCAGAGTCATATTGCTGAACAGTTGCAGAGTTCGGCCTTCCCCGATGCAATAATGTGATTTTTCAAGCAAAGGACACACAGCCCTGCCAGAGGTCACATATCTGCCATTCGGAAGAGAACGGAGGCTCCAAATTCTTACCTTGATCACCAAGGTCAGCTTCTCCTTCAGGCTAGACTCTTCCCCTTGAAGAGACTTTATATCCGATTCTAACTTGGTTCTCTGATGGTTCACTTGTTGCAAAAGGAGCTCCCTTTCCATCTGTACTTCAGACTTCATAACAGTCAGTTTGCCTCTGTAATCTTGCTCCAGGTCTCTGCAAAGTACAAGCATCATTGCCAGTCTCTTCAAGGGCATTTACTGGGAGAGGCCACAGATCATAAACAAAAACGCTTTTCAAAAACGGTCTCCATGAAATTAGCTCACACAAACTACAAACATTCTCCATGAATTACACTCTATGCCCCCTCCCATTTTCCAATGTGGGTAAGCCCCTCCCCAGGACAACAGGCAGCTTGTATGTTCATACGATCTGGACTTCTACCAAGTCGCATAATTTGGTCCATCTAGTTCGGCATCGCCGACACCAACTGGCAGCAATTCTCTGGCAGAATATTTCTAGCACCTGCTGCCCAAGATCCTTTTAACTGGAGATGCCAAATATTCAACACAGGACCTTCCATGTTCAAAGTACATGCTCTACCACTCAGCTACGGCCATCCCTCTCCAGTATTATTGTCACTTGCATCAAACACAGTGAGTTCATGGTCAAAATGAGATTGAAGTGAACCATGGAGCTCAGTCTTGTAGTCACTACACTATGCTAGATCCTCATTGCGTTTTCTTACAGATAAAATTAGGACTGGCAACATTCAAATCAAATATCTACATTTCTAGTTACTGCTGGAATACACTGAAAATGTTTGTGTTATATATCACAACCACCACGTTCAAAATTTTGAAAACGCACACATTTTTTTTAAGAGGCAAAAACATGCCCGTTACATTGCTCTATGGAGATTTTCAGAGCAGACTAACAAGTAGCAACAAACTCCTACAAGAACACTAAGATTGTATGGAAGCAACTCCTAATGTGCTTTGAGCGCACTGCCCTGTCTTAGGAAAGTTATCCAATAGAAGCAATTGGAGAAAAAGGATGGTATGGCTCGCCTGGGAAACTTGGACCATGAATTTAAACTGCTCTATCAACAGAACTAAACTGGAAAGCAGGAAGAAGATCACAGCTACGCTCACAGAGTTAAAAAAAAAAATTCAATACTTTAAATGCACAAAATAAGTTGCACAGCAAATGGCTGCAGAGTCAATGCTGCAGTGTGCAGCCCCTACACAGTAAAGCACCAAGAAAGCCATGGTGACCTGCTATTTGCTCTTGTCCTTATTCAGGCCAACGCCATGAGCCCATTGAAGGACGCAGATCACTAGAAGGCTGGTTCACATACTTGAGTTTATTCTCATTGTGATGCTCCAGAGCGCTGTGGTGATCATCCACCTCCTTAAAAAGCTGCAAGTTTCGTTTCTCCACCTTCTCCAATTTGACTCTCGCTTTATCTCTCTCCATGGAGATCTGTTCCACCTGTGCTCTGCAAAGATAGAAAATGGGCAGCTCATGACACCCGCCCTCAATTATCTAGAAGCACCATGAGTGTTTATTTTATTCTGCTCAGTTTCTATCCTATCTTTCCCCAGAACCAAGGGCAAATAAATTTTTTTAAGAAAATCATGTGCTGCCTCATGTGCCTTCATGAGATTTGGGTGCCGCCATCTTGAATCTCATGAGATTTCGCAAGATCCAAGATGGCACCGCCGAGAAAAGGTAGGATGCAGGCCTGTACTGCAGGGGATAGTGAAGGTCTGTAGCCTTCTTTTTCGGGTTGCAGCGCAGGCGGGCAGGTTCTCCCGCTTGCGCCGCAATCGGGAGGGGGTATGCGGGGTTTGGGGGAGCCACTCAGGGGATACGTAGGCCTCCAAATATTGGGAACCCCTGCCGTAATCAAATAAAATAACGTACAAGCAGATCCTCCAGGAGAATGCACTTATCTTGTACTCAAGGAGTCCCCCCCATCCCAGTACTTGTTTCCCCTCACTCATCTCAAAAGACATAAAAACCCAATTACTCTAGATGGTGAAGTTCATGTCTATAGGAGGCGAAAGCTGCCCGCTGAAGTCCACTCTTGGAAGTCATTAGTTCATCATCATCAAGGGCCACTGACAGGTCCAAGAGGTTCACTCTCTCCTCCATGTTGAAATCCAGACTCTACAAAAATTCAACACACAACTTCTCAAAATATTGTACAGTGAATCTTAAGTCAGCAGGTTCTCAATATTTATTTAGTGCCAAGCAGCAGGTTATGTACAGCCAGAGGGGTTGACAATGCAAGAGGAACTAGAGAAAACAATGAGGTGGATGGGAACACACACACACACACACACACACACACACACACACACACACAAGTTAACAGAGCAGGAAAAGCAGCAAAGGAGCTCCTGGAAAGACTTTGTGGAAGCTCAATGTCTTGACAGAGCGAGGAAGGCTGTTCAAGGCACCAGGAGAACCAGAGAGGAAGGCAAGAAAGCAGGATGACGACTCAGGGGACCAAACAGCAGATGAACTTGTTCAATGGAAGCAAGAAAGGAGTAAGTACCACTTCCATGGTTTTTTGTAGGCTGCCAAAAGAATTTAACTACTATCACAACAGTTAAAACTTGTAATATGGACGTTGCCCTTAATTTCTGTCTAATTCATACCAAGAAGGAACAGTTCATCAACTGAATTTTGACTTGGGGTGGGTTCTGGTCTCTTTCTATACTCAGAGCAAGCTCTGGGGCTGTTTGAAAAGTCATATAAAAAAGACTAATAGGAGCCAGTAAACTACTTGTACTTCATCTATTTGAACATCTGAGAGGCAGAAAATCTCAGAACATATCTAGCCTCCAACATCCTTCCACTGTTCACCATAATTATGAAATTAAAATAGTTATGGAAATGGAAGCACAAGTAATTCTTAGGTAGATATCTAAAGAGCAATTATAGAAACCTTCAGAATCTCCTTGCAGTTTTCAACCCCTTCCTGGGCCCAGATGGAGACAACCTGCTCAGGTCTTGCAAAGCCACTGCCATCATCAATGCTGGAGAAAAGATTCAAACCCACAGAGCCAGATATGAAAGATGGAGTTGTGCTTCTATGTCCACTGTCTTTGAAGGTCTGCAGGGCAAAAAAGTAAACTCCGATGCAATTCAGGGCCAAACTGCATGTTATCTTAGATGTATAGAATAGTACTGTGCAATTTTGGGTGGTTTTTTTTTTAAGTATAATAGCAGCTGAATGGGGGACAGGGAGGCAACGAGGATCAGGATTGTGGCAAGCAGGGAGAGGTATTTAATCTGTTCCCAACACAATCCCAACAAAAATCATGCTCCAAAACTAGCTCCCAGCCCCATGAAAATTAACACCAATTAGTTCCTCTCTGCAGCTTCTAATAGCAACTTCAGAAAGGCACAGCAAAAGCAGAAGGGTTAAATATTCCCTCCCATTAATTGTGGTCCTGATCCTGATATCTCTCACACACACTTCAAGCTTACAGCAGCTTGGGACAGATTTAAGTCAGGGCATTGGTGCAGGAACAGAGGGTTAAACACGCATATCAGCTTTTTGAAAAAGGCAAGTAGAGTTCCAGTCATTCAACTTTCATAGATCTAAATTTAACCCTCATTTCCACCCTCCCATTTCAATTTGATCCCACCCCCATTTGTGCCCCTACCAGCAACTGTCTATACCTCTACATACAGCGTCTCCCTCCCTGCTTCCTTCAATTTTGAAATTGTGCTATTCAAGCAGGATACTAAAGATCAGTCAGAAATCCTATGCATCATTCACATACTGGGGGCGCAATCCTGACTAAGCTGCCAGAGCGAGTGCTCCGGCGCCGGAAGTAGTCGCAAACGTGCCGGAAAGCTACTTGGGATTAAGGGCGGCTGGCGCAGAGGCCAGCCGCCCTCACCCCATCGCTGGAATGCCCGGGCGGCCACCGGAGGAGGCGAGTCCGGATCCAGCGGGGGCAGTTTGGCGAGCGAGGGAGGCCATTGGCCTAGCCGGCCTGGGAGGAGACAGGGGATCCCCCTTCCCCGAGTAGACCTCTGGCCTGCCATCGGACAGGCAGCCTGGGCTCAGGATCTAGTGGGCGGCCCTGGGCCGCCGGCCGGATCCTTACACAGGATTGCGCTGTGGATCACTGAAGGGGGGGGGGCTACATTCCACCTCTTTCAAGGAATCCTAGGAAGTAGAGTGCAAGATGAGAGCACCTTTGCCCTTTGAAATGCTTCAAGCCACCGATGCAAACTGGAGGACCAGATCTACATCTTTACCAAAAGATAATTTCTACAGTCAGAACTTATAACAGTTAATTGTGTTTTCAGTTTTTACTCCCCACTGTGTGAAAATGCAATGTAGACATCCAGTTTTTTCGTGAAGGAAGACTCAAAAATTATGACTTCAAATACTCACTGGGTGGCCTGGTGACCTCTGCCGTTTTGACTTGAGTGGCGTGGAAGCAGCTGGACAAGGAACAGGGCTGTAACTGAACAAGCCAAGCTGGAATTCCATAAAACTGACTCTGCCATCTCCATCACTATCCAACTTATTAAATAATTCTTCAAGATCCTGTAAAAACGCACGTTTTGTTTTCATTTTTTAAACAAGCACTGTATCATAAGTATCAGAATAAAATGTTTACTTCAGGAACTGAACAGTTTTACACAGCACATATTCAATGGCGCCTGAGTCAGCCACACATTAGGCCACTCCTTTGCGCAAGGCCCCTGCCGTTTCCCCAAAAAGTTAAAAAGCATCTTGTGCTTGCGCTAGCATGCTTCCACCCACAGGTAGCTGCAGGGGGGGAGGGAGCTAAGCCCAGTATGAATCTCCCACATCTGCCACCTTCCTCAAGAAGGTTTTTTTTTTTGCATGCTCCCACCTCGCCCGTGGATGCCGGGGGGGGGGGGAGGAGGAGCCGAGCCAGACACAAATCACCCACCTGCAAGTGGAGGGAAGTTTGGTAGCCTCCCTCCCTTTTCTCTTACCTACAGCTTTGTCTGCCCTAGACAACCTCCTCGCTTGCCCAGGTCCTGTTGAAAATAACCTGGAAGAGCAGACCATGACTCTGCTTCTCCATCTCCCGGTCCACTTGGCTGCTTTCTTAAGCAGTGGGGGGGGGGGCACTGAGAGATGGAGAGGCAGCCAGGATTGGGTTTCTGTAGGAAGGAAGGGGTGCCACTTCCCAGATCTTCTTCCCATCTGCTCTGAGCTAGCGGGAAGGGGATGGGAGTATAGTATGTGGAGTAATGGGGGGCCTTCTTTCCCCATCTTGCTACCCCCTCAAACTCACTGCTTCATACGAGGGTTTCAGTTTGCCTCATCTGTGGGCCGCCCCTAGCACCACACACACACACACACACACACACACACACACGTATGTACTCTGTGTTTATGCAAGCTCAATTATCAGATGTCTTTGGAAACAGGATAGCTCTGCTAATCAGGTTCTTTTTTACTCCCTACACATTAACAAGAAAGGAGCCCTCAAGGAGAGTTACTGAGAGCTGGTCTTGGAAAGAAAGTATCTTTATAAGTGGCACCTTTTCAAGGGGGAAGAACACAAACTATCCTCTAAAATTGCTGCTTTTTGCCAACTTTTTGGTCCAATGGTACCAGCAATAACCTATGGCGGCAGCACAATCAGCACTGCCATCTCTTCTGGTGTTAAAGGGATGGGAAATGCCATAGTAGCACCTCGGTGCTCCTATTACAATGATATTGCCGCTATAGAAAGGAAAAGAGAGGGATGGAAGCAGATGAATGGGAAGGGGCTCTCAGAACGTATAAGGCAGGTCTACAATGCTGGTCTACCATACACGACTATCACAGAGGTTACCAAGACAATAAGCGCATGAAATGTATTATTGCCATGCCAAGTATTCTGGCACAGTTGCCATTTCCATGTACAATGGTCAAGCAGCTCTCTCTTTTTTTTTTAAGTATTGTTTCCAAAAGCCAGAGTTAACCCACCTCTTTTCCAAGTTCTTTGAGTCCAATGTTCTTGCAAACAGTAGCCAGTTCTTGCTTGTTAAGGTACCCACTATTCCCTACACCAAGATCTTCCCAGATGTCGCGAACATGATTTGCAGTCATGTTGAAATAAGAGGTGGAGACCGTTCTAGGGCCATCATAGAGGTCATCATTCCAGGTGCATATTTGACCTGTAAATATTAGAGCAGCATTTTCACTCTCACTATTCTGTCAGTCTGTTAAAAAAAAGTGAGCTCATTGTGCAAGACTCATTTGAGAGGTGTACTCTATCCTTAAATCTTTTGGTCCCTCCAAAGTGTTAATTTTTCAAAGTACTTCCTCCATTATTTGCCATCACTATCTGTGCCCTACTGCAAACATATCACTCCATTAATCCTGAAACACTTTATGAACAAACAATTTAATTTTCCTTAAAGACTTAATTTTGGCATTGTTTCCAATATCTGCAGGCAGAGAAAGAGAGAGAATGCGCGCTCTTGATAGAATAACATTGGATTTTTCAGGCCATGCAAGTTTGTGTATGCATCTCAACTCTCTGCACTGAATCCCCACCTTCCAGCTTTCAAACACAATAAGCCACCCAGTTCTCCAGGCTACAGTTTACCACACTCAAATATGAGGAAACAGGATGATTTCAATTTAATTATTTTAAGAACTAGTGACACAAGTAGTCGTCCTTCATGGAATGGAAACTGACAAAAGAAAAATGGACTATGCTTTGATTATCCTAGTATCCCTCTGTGGACTTTAGATTTGCTTTAATAAATGACAATTAGGATTAATTCTGCCCTTTTCAAAACAAAAAAAAAGCAGGAAGCAAGTAATCTGGATTTTTCTACCTTGACCCTCAAACATCTCATGCTGTGGTTCTTTTGTGTTTTCAGCCTCTTCATCTGACTTAAGGCTCTGCAAAATAAGAAAATGATTAAATATTTTATAGAAGCTATGGAGCCATTTGCAATATTTTGAACACTGTTGGGTACTTCAAATCCCTACTGCTTCCCACCAGCACTGCCTAGAAATAAATATTCTCCCTTGAATAAATGGCTCAAACTGATTTAAGTTAAATTACTCGTATATCTTGAGACTCTCAATTCTATCTACTACCCGAGATCATTTTAAGGAATAGCATGAAGTTAAAATCAATACCACCACCTATATTAGATCATGTGGAAAACGTTATTTAGTACAGTACTCCAAAGAGCATATTTTCAAGTGTTGAAGATGAGCTTTCTGATAAAGAGATCGGGCTCTAATGATGAAAACCCAGGCAGAAATGCATCTAGTATTAAATTAGCAGCTTCAATTGAAAATCACCATTTTACAAAGAGTTATATTTGAGTTAGTTTAGAAGAATGCCTTTCCCAGCCCAGATACATTATGGGGTGATTTTGTGTAAAATCTTTTTAACCAGACAAACAGCGCAATCCTAACCAATTTTCCTACGCCGGTGTAGCCGTGCCAACAGGGCGCACACTGCATTTTGCAGTGCAGGGGCAACCATGGAGGCCTCATCAAGGTGAGGGAACATTTGTTCCCTTACCTCGGGGCTGCATTGCAGCTGCACCAATGCTGGAAAGCTGGTTAGGATTGCGCTGAAAGTCCAGTTTAATTCTCTAATCTAAAACGAGGGTGGCATTTGTCACCTATGAAAGATGCCATGACTAATCCAGAAACTAGTAAATACTGCTAGTGTTACGTGGTTGGCAAGAAGGAGAATGGATTGTGGAAGAGCAGGTCCTTCGTATGCAGAAGCTCCTGCAAGTTTATCTTCTGGAATCTCCAGGTGGGGCTAGAAAAGAATCCCTCATCACAATCCCTAGAGAGCCACTTTTAGTCATGGTAGACTAGGAGGTCTCTAATTTTGCAGAGCCTCTAAGCACCACAGGAATTCAGAGAAGGGATTTTGAAGGTGCTAGGTACAAACATAATGATAAATAATATTATTTCACATGTAATACTAGTATTTATATACCGCCTTTCTTGTTCCGAAATATTAATAATTTTAATATATCATCATCATTTGAGCCCTGAAAGAGGCACAATCCAGACATGATCAATTACACTCATTAAAATAAAAGACAAACCACCAACCCTACAAGCAAGATGCCACTGGCTCACATACAAGTGGGTTTTCTACCTTCTTATGCCACCGCCATAATTCCTATATGCGCAAGAGGTGAAGTTAGATGCCATCAAAGGAGACTTTGAAGTTCTAAACATCGGCATCGATTATTTAATACTATTCAGCTAGGTTTTAGTAATCAGTTGCTTCAAGGTTTAAAACAGGCTGCTTCTCAATCACGCCCAAGCCACCACAAATGCCAACGTTAGTAATATTCCCTTGGTTTTATTGAATGTAACTTTGTAAAATCTAATCAGCCAATTGAGAATCGCTGGGGAACAAGTCAGACTTACCTCCACACTTTCCAAAGATGCCGAGCGTCTCAACTGACTTTTCACAGTTGCCTTTTCTTGTTGTTCTTGTAAATACTTGGAGGTTTCCAACTTGGTGCCCTGGAATTCTGGCCTTGTCCGGCGGCCATACCACTTGGCTCCATTGACATACTTGGGCTCAACTTCATCTGGAACAGCTAATAATTGCAGACAACTGAAGGTCTGGGTACAGGCACCATTGGATAATTTTGTTTCTCCCTTCCCCATCGCAACGCAATCCTTTTTTAGAAGAGCAGCCAACCAACCGTAATACATAGGTGTCTTACCATGGGGCACTTCTACTGTAGTAATTATTTTGATATCAGTGCATGTGCAATAAATCTTTCTGCTTTTCATCTCAACAACTTTGTGAGGCAAATTGCTCTTACTCCTATTTAATCTGAGGACCCCAGCAATTTGCCCAAGACCACCTAACACAACAATAAGTAGTAACTTAACTCAAACCTCCCAGGTTCCAACATTCTCTTTACTGAGTCACACACATGTTCTCATTTTATAATTTCTCTAAACATGGTACAATTCCTACACATGCACATATACAACATAATTGGACATAAGCAATTGGACATAAGCACATATGTAACAACTTCCCTAGTGATCCATTTCTAATCAATGTGTAGAGACTGTTTTGTGCTGCTTTTATGGTTTTTTTTACTGTTATTAGATGTTTTTATCTGCTCCTTGTATCATTGTTAATTGTTCCCATTTTATGTATAAAAACTCTATTCTCAATTTTAGACACGCGGGTCAGAAGATGTTTTACATAGTGCCACACTACTTGTCCAGACTATAGGAATCAAATCAGCAATGTTCTAAAAAAACCCAAACAAATATGACCCCTCTATCATTCTCTCAGATGTTTACTAGAAGGGTTCACCAACAGAACTATGTCCAAGATCTCCACCTTCAGATCCAGTGGCAAAATCCACCCTCCTTGCATCTGAAGCCCTTTGGTGTCAGCCCAGAAACCTACCCACAACTAAATGGTACATCTGAATTCTCCATTTGGGAACCTTAGCTTGCAAACAGGAACATCCTAAACTTGTGGGATAATCTGCGTCCTGCTTGTGGCTAGGCAGCCATGAAGGATCATACTTTATAGAAAGCACGACAACATGGTGGATATCTACCTACCTTTAGACTGAAAGACTATGCAACACAGGACCTCAACAATGCAACGTAAGACCTAAAGTCCTTGGCGCACACTGCTCTACAGCTTTGCTCCTCCTCTTGGCCCCTTTCTCCATCCCCATATTGCTACAGGTTTTTCCCAGTGTCACCCCATACAATTGCTACATGGTTTTCAACAGGGTAGGTGGTCTTTGCTAAATACAGTATATGAAAGTAGGATCAACAGTTTGGTTGCAGCAATGCACCGACTATGGCATATTTATCATCATGGTTAATCCAACACCTTAGCCAAGGTCTTAAGAGTGGGCAATCCAAAACAAGACAACTGCTAGCATCTTACTCTTCACCCACCTGGCTCCAGGTAGCTGCTCTCATCATCTGGAAGACCAAGACTGATGCTCGAGGACAATACGGTCACAAAGCCTTCCTTAAATTCATCAAAGTTAACCTAGCAGAAACGAGACAGGCACGAGACAGGCACTGTTAAGTCTGTTAACATCGCACAGCAAGATGAGAGCTCAGTCCATCCACTTAATCCTGTGGGAGAAGTTAAAATGGGTCAACAGGAAACAAGATGATATCCGGTCCCCAGCAGAAACTTGCTCTCATTTGGTCATTTCAAAATCTACTATATGTGGACAACTATCAGAAATGTATAGCAGGAGCCATGGAAGAATCAGATGGCATTTCTCAAGCAATATAAAATTTTGCACCACGGAGGCTCTTGAACAAGACACCCCTAGTTTGACAGTTTCCTTGGTAATGTTTGAAGGATATTGCATGAACATTTTGGAAGGTCAAGATCACATGGGGTATCCCGGTCAATGTGGGAATTACTTATACCGTCATTAGCAGAGGGGAAACACTGGTGCAAGTAGCAACCATATGATTCCAAAACGTGGATGTTGCATGACGCGGAGATGAATAGAGCCTCATAAAAAGCTTTGTTGAGGTTTGAAATCAGTCTTCGGTTCCTATTTGCTGAATAATGGAGGTCTCAATCAGATATTCAACAGTTACAGAGCTCTGTAGCTTAGAAATCAGTACTCTATAGTTAATGAGTTAACACTCAAGGATTATATTGATTAGGCTTTTGATTACCCAGTTATTTAAAGACACTACCTGAACATGGTTAATGGGATCCAATTGGGAGACTGAAGAACTATAGCAGCAATAGTAAATACATTTGCATCGTTATGCAATACATGTTGAACATTGTGCATATGTACTTCTATAATTCTGTAATTGTAGGATATTTCATGTTTATCATCTGCAATATAACGTTTCAGCTCTTTCCATTAAGTGTTGTGAGCTTTCCCAACAGCGCTGAGCAGTTAGGTTTGAGGGCATATGAGATCAGGGATACCGCCATCTCTCTCCAATGAAGAGGGGCTTGGAAACAATAGCAGCTTCTGACAGCTGCAGCCAAGCAGTACGTCTATTGTCAAAAAGGATTCTGTTGCTACAAATACAGGATGGAGATGATTTTGGAAAGTTTCATCTTGCCATCCATTCACTCTGCAACAGAGTCATCACTCCTGCCGTTATGCATTTTCTCTTTAAATAAAAAACACTTTATTTGAATTCCTTCTACTGTGTGGGAGTAACGTTATGATAAAAGTCAAATTTAAATCACAGCATATATTTCACAGACACCCACACCTGCCTTGTAATACTATTTCTACTGTCAAGACTGTACAAAGCTGCTTTGTAGATGCTAACACATATAGAAAAAGCAGCATATAATTTTTAACTACTATAGGTTATTGTAAAACCACCAACGAGCACTGAATGCAACCAAAAGTTCACAGTTAGCGATATCCCAAGTGCTTTTATCAATCACATACTTTTCTTGTTCCTTACAGCAAGTAAGAAAATCGAGTCACTATTTTTAGCACTCTAAGGACGTTGGGAACACTAAACAGCAAAAGCTAACTTTTGCTTACAGCAATCGCTGGATCATATAAGAATGGAAACTATTTACTCAGTTCAAAAGCAGAGGTTCTCTTAAACACACGAGACCTTGCTTCCAGTTTCTTGTAAGTGTCATATGTAAAGGTAAAGGTGACCCCTGACAATTAAGTCCAGTCGTGTCCGACTCTAGGGTGTGGTGCTCATCCCCATTTCAAAGCCGAAGAGCCAGCGTTGTCTGAAGACGCCTCCGTGGTCATGTGGCCGGCATGACTCTCCTTGCCGCAGCACGTAGCATGCAACTGGAACATGGAGCGCTGTTTACCTTCCCGCAAGCGGTACCTTTTTATCTACTCGCATTAACATGCTTTGGAACTGCTAGGTAGGCAGGAGCTGGCCAAGCAACAAGATCTCACCCCGTCGCAGATTCGAACTGCCAACCTTTCAATCGACAATTTTGAAATGAAAAGGAGAGAGTAATAGCTAATGCTTTGTTGAACCCGTGGATGCCCGTGAATTCCCCTACAGAGGACATTTGTTTGCTCTAGAAATTGAACCCACACAAGCAAAAGCAGGGCTTGGATTCATTGCCACAAGACCTGGGCCATAAATCAAGCCCTGCTTTGTCTATAATGAGATAAATGACTACGGTGGTGCTTTGCAGGTAGTGGGCATGTTGTTGCAGCAGCAGATGGAATAGGATTTTCCCCTATCGTGTCCACCATGACACACTGCTTTCCAATGCTCAGGAACAGCAGGGTTTGAAAAACAGATGGATAAAAGGCAAGAGGGTTGTGTCTAATGGAGTCAAGATTCCCTCCCTGCTTCAATGACCCAGAGATCCCAAGGATCGCAGACAGAGGTTTTAATTGCAGGGGGGCGAGTAGGAGGGACTCAAGGCAGTTAGCTCATTAGTCAAAGCTTGAGAAAGCGTATCTGCGTGTTTGCAGTATTGAGGTGCTGACAGAACTTGTAAGTGTCATATGCCAAGCCTCAATTTTGAAATGAAAAGGAGCTACAGGACCAGACAGGAAGAATAAAGGAAAAATTAATAAATGGATGCAAGCAAGAAGAGAAAGGAATTTTAGTAGCCGACAGTATTCAGGTGCTGAGGCTGTGAAGCTACTTACTCTAGCAAAATGATTGTTCCCTAGGAGTGTTTCCAGGAGTAGGGGCAGCTGTCTCTCCAGATGCAGCTTACGACACAGCTCTGTCAGCTCCTCTTTGTCCAAATACCCAGTGCCTGTGGTATCGCAGCTGTCATAGACATCCTTGAGCTGGGACACATACTTGTTCTCTTCTTCACCCATCCCATAGTCCACGGAAATCAACCTGAGAGAAGCAGCCAGGAGAAGAGGAATAGGACGTTAACTGTCTCAGCATTGACGTGAAGAACTCGCTCATAATTCCACTCTCCAGTTGCCTTTGTTGAGGTGGGCATTCCAAACGTTTCTGCATAACTTAAAAATGTGGTATTCAGAGAATGCCCTGCTTGCGGGTAACCCATAGGTGTCCTATTTTTAAAACATTCAGACCCATCTCTCTTGCAAAAGGTGACTATGGAAAAGGAAAAACAAACTATTTTTAAAAGGGAGCTAAACACATAGTATTGTACCCATATAAAAACACCAGCAATATTATCCAACCACAACCATCCGCCACCATGCATCATTGCCCCCAAAAGCCGAGCAAAAAAAGCCAGGTTTTCACACTATGCCTACAGAAATGTAGAGTGGAGGCCAAATGAGCCTCTGTAGGGAAGTGCTCCAAAGAATTGGCACCACTTCCAAGAAAGATGGGAAGGTGCACATATATACGAGAATGAATAAAAAAATACAGATACCAAACAAGATCATCATTTATATGACCCCTGCTCCTAGTGGATGCCTGCCAGTTGGCCATTGTAAGAAACAGCATGCTGGACAATATGAACTTTTGATCTGATCCAGCAAGGCTGCTCTAACGTTCTTGACCAATATGGCGATGTCACACTGGCTATCAATACTTAGACCCCCATGCTTTAGCTTTCTTCACTGCAGTGTTGGAGAGGAGAGAAACAGGAATTCCCTGAATTACCAGGCTCTACCAGAACATTTCTTCGTAAGCCCGTGACACACCGCAGGTGACACGCTGCGCTGGAAGTCAGCGACGCGCAGATGCGTGCAAGTGGTGTGTCTTGCAGTCTCCTGTTGTGTGTGGCGCGGAGCCATGCGACAGGAGTTGAAAATATTGAACTTCGACCAATCAGCAGGTGAGTTCAGTGCAGTGGGGCAGGATGCAAAGGGAAGCGAACAGCCAATCAGAATCAGGCGACCAATCCGAGAAGACTTTGCTGTGCGGAGTGCTGCTGCAGTATAGACACGGTGCAACGTGAAGGCTACAAGATTTCCTTCCCACTTTGCTTCACACCTTGTCGCCTGCGGTGTGTCACAGCCTTTATACAACAAATAGTGATTCTAACCCTTGCTGTTGTTTTAAGTAGCCAACAGATTTGCTGCTTCTGCAATACTGACTTCAATAGGTATACTATCAGTCAATTCAGGACACATAAGATCTTTAGGAGGTGTGGTTCTGAGGTTGAGCTGCCTGAAGACTGCCGGAAGCTAAGCAGGAACAGTTAGTTTTCGTGCTGGAAGAGAGACCAGGAAGTCACTGATAAGCTGTCATGACCCTCAGTGGCCGAGAGGAGTCACTGTTTTGTGATGCGGTTGGTGAGAGAACAGACTGGAATGCTGAGAATGTCAGTGACAGAGCGATGACAACTGGAAAAAAAATGTTTCCCTGGAGGCTTGTGTTCAGCAGCTAAGTGAAGATGACTATGCTGTGGAAGAAACCATCTGGAATTATAGGGTTCTATACCGAACAATATTGTAAAGATCCTTATCGGATCTAGATAAGCCTGCCTATGTAAACCACCTTGAATAACATCTGAAGAGCAATCTGAGGATAAGAAAGGCGGTATATAAATACAGAAAATAAATAAATAAAAACCAAAATACAAGTGGTACAAGTTTCAGAGCAAATATTATGGAGTGACTAGACACCACCTTACTATTATAAGTCACCCCAAATTTACAAGTACAGCTTGTTGATGCAATACATCAAAGTAACAGATGGGGTGGTGCACACAAGCACAAGAATGAATCAAAAACTAACACAAATAGCAAACAAGGGCTTCATCATTTATACAAACAAACCTAAACTCCTACCACATGCAATTTTTCAACCTCCAAAGAGAACTGGCCTCTTACCCGCTGCTCCAAGTTACTCCTGTGCCAAGAACATTTGTTGATCTTTGAGATTTGTGTTGTTTTAGGTGCAACTGCTGGATGTGTTCCAATTTCAAAGTGCAGCACAAATTAATGCACAAGACTAGAATGTTGATAGTGTGTAGATCATGAGCAATCTTTTAAAAAGTACTTATTTTCTAGACTCTATATACTATTAGCCAATGCACTTCTTTTTTATTCATTATCATTTTTTCTTAACAAGTTAAGCACGATGCAGCCATTTTTAGTCAGAAAGAGAAAAGCTAGTGAAAAATGGAAAATGAATGGAATCTTCCCACAATTGCCAAATTCCTTGAAGATTGCCAAGGCACATTTACATTTGGTATAGCCAAGCATTTCCACCCCTAAAGTATTCCTGGTTGGCTACACGATAGCTGGTACTACAGGTAATTTCACCGTTAGGCCAACCCAGCATTGCTATATAAGTAGGCTTACCAGATCTCCAACCGGGACAGAGTGCTAGACCTTTAGGAGAAGGAATGTGGGCAGGTGTAGCTTGTTAAGCCTTAGAGCACAATCCTGGGCATGTCTACACAGAAGTAAGCCTCATTGAACACAATGGGACTTACTTCTGAGTAGACATGCTTAGGCTTGTGCTGTAGGACTTAACAAGCTACACCTGCCCACATTCCTTCTCCTAAAGGTCTAGCACTCTGTCCCGTTTGGAGATCTGGTAAGCCTATATATAAGCATCATTCTCAGTCTATGCCAGAGGATGATCAGACAACCTTTAAGGACTTGAGGCCAAATTTGAAGGCTGGTTCTCAGATCTCTCATGTTGTTTCATTTACTTTGGCCTCATATTATTTTTTTAGAGTTAGGAAAAAAGTAAACCCAATATGAGTCATGAAGCAGAAATAAACCAAGGACTAAGTTACAAGCAAATGTTTCATCCATTTCTTTGAATTACAAATTCTAAGCATATTTTTATGGAACACCATAAAGAAGAGCAAAGCGTACAGGTAAGACGAGAAGAGAGAAAGCAATGACCACAGGAAAGGAAGTAGTGGCAACAGATGGAAGCCGATGGTGTTACTTGCCTACTCTCTCAGCTATAGCCCATCTTTACGCCACTTTTTCACACACAT
The DNA here is from genome assembly GCA_026170595.1 of Plestiodon gilberti rubricaudatus. Taxonomy (NCBI): domain Eukaryota; kingdom Metazoa; phylum Chordata; class Lepidosauria; order Squamata; family Scincidae; genus Plestiodon; species Plestiodon gilberti. The sequence continues at coordinate 14,641,730 of JANXHW010000001.1, forward strand.
TCCAACCACTTGGGAGGTATTCCGCTTTCTATAATCATTCTTGGGAGGTATTCTGCTTAAGGTCTATAATCATTCTTGCTCTTCTTCCCACCAACTGTTACAACTTATTTAGGACTGCCCTTTTATTTAGGCTAACAGTTCTCCGCTCTTCTGTATGGAGTCACCCTGACACCAGCATTCTCATAGCTCCAAACCCACAATATTGCTGACAAGGATGCTGGGTACCTACTGCTTAGAGATGGATTTTGGTTTTTGTACCTACAGTAAGGATCAGATCTGGGATCTCAGACATTGAAAACATGTGCCTCATCACAGGTTCCCAAAATATTTCTGCATTTGCCATCCCCCACTCCTTGGCTAGATCCTAGAACACACGGAGAACAACTGGTACCTACAGTCTGAACTCCCTCCCCGTTGATATATCGTAACTGATAAGATACTCACTTCCTAGAACTGGAGTCCTAATTAAAAAGAGCTACATTTAACTTCACTGCAACGTTATTTGCAATGCCTGAACAACCAGTACAGAAACATGGTACCCTTCAAGTGGGCCACCCAAGGTAAGCAGGAATGCCTATTTGCAAAAAGGTTTACTTGTGAGTAGGTGTATTAGCTTGCTACTTGAGATGGCAAGTTGGTGCATCCACTCGTAAGTAAGCTGCTTTGATTCATCTCTTGTTCCCTCATTGTTCCTCTGCTACTATTTGCATATGGCATATCAACTACTAGATTAACACAATCAAATGAGAGTTGAGACAGAGTAATGAGCAAAACAAAAGAAAATTAAGTGCAAAGAGAAGATCTAGCTTCGTAGTTAGGGCTTGGAGTAAACAGGTGGGAAGGGGGTATTGCAGTTGTGCTGTTGGAAATCCCTGAACCACCCAAATTCAGCTTCAGTTGGAGACGGTACTGAAGTGGATGGACCATTGATCTGACCAAACACAGCTGCTCCTGGCTTCTTAATGCCAACATGTGCACAAAGCTCAAATTCATTTTATGCAGAGTTCCAATAGTGGTTCTATATCTGGGCTATGATCTTAAATGCTCTCCCTAAATTAGTGAGAGAGGAATGTCTTGGGGCGCCATGTGCAAGCCTTAATGCAGCCCTGGCTCTGCATTTAGCCCAACAGAACTATTAATATGCAAGCTTCTGCAGCAGCAACAGCTCTTCTGTCCTACAGCAGTCAAGCATGCAACCATCTGCTCTTATCAGCTGCCACTGTTGCTACAAGTTAATTGGGCTGGAAGCAGAGAGGAAAAATGAAGAATTCAGTATTAAACTACTAGCAGGATAAACATGAAGCAATAGCCAGGAAAACAGTTACAAGCATACAGCTTTGGTTTATAAAGAAGCAACAGGTAAAGATAAAGATTCCCCTTGCTCAAAAGCCAGTCTTTACCAACTCTAGGGGTGATGCTCATTTCTGTTTCAAAAGCCAGAGAGCCAGCGCTGTCCAAAGATGCTTCCATGGTCATGTGGTCGGCATCACTCAACACCAAGGCGCACTGAACATAGTTACCTTCCCATCAAGGTGGTACCTATTAATCTACAGTACAGTACTTGCAATTTCTTGCTTTCAAACTGCTAGGTTGGCAGGAGCTGGGGCCGAAGACGGTAGCTCACACCGTCACACGGCACTCGGGTCTTGAACGGCTGTCGTGCCTATCTCCTGGTCTGCAGTTCAGCATCTTTTAACCACTAAGCCACTGAGGCTCCTTTAAAGAAGCAATAGCTATAAGTACAATTTTCAGAAATTGAATGCACAGGTGGAAAATATACTTGAGAGGCACATGGGCTGGCAGCCTTGGGAATGATCTCAGTAACGTGTTCAAGTATCACACAGGTTGCTGGTTTAATTTCTTTTAAAATCAGCCAGCCAGGAATCTGTTCAAAACCTGCACACGTAGGTGGGCAAAGAGCAATCTTCACAACAATGCCAACACTACAAACCTTCCCAGTAATTGCAAGGATGCCAACTCATCGAACAGGACAACTCAGCATTCATTCTGAAGGCTGCGATGTTGCACCATTCCGACTTGGAGGCTTTTTGGGAAACAAACTCCACCCGTTCTAGACTTGCTAGTGTTGGATGCACATTTAACATGCCTGCTGAGCACACCTCCAAGCAATACACACCAGGCTACACAATAGATTGGGGGGGGGGAAGGTGCTCCATATACTCCACACAGAAAAGCAACACAACCATGAAAATCCCAGCACCACATTGTGCCTTTTTGCTGCTGCTGGTACTTCCAAATAGGCAATAAGCCATGAGGAGGGGATACTTCTTCAGCAGACCTACCTTTTGAGGATTGGGTGAAAGGCACGTTTGTACTGTACAGTTGTACAGTACAGTACTTTTAGAGTATAAAACCTGAGAGTCACTGCTCAAACCACCATTTGGAGAGACTAGTTTCCTGTTACAGAGGCATGCTGTAGGAAGAGACGGTCGCATACACGTGCACGCACAAATACTTATTTGGAAGTAATAAACATGGTTTTGCCTGCTAAAAAAGTATTGTTATATTTCTATGTATGTAGTTACACATCTCTGCTAGGATGCCTTTGCTCCAAGCATCTCCAGGCAGAATACAAGGTTCAATTCTGGTCTTATCCTTGCAGCAATCCTGCAAAGTATGTCAGCTGAAAGATGATGACTGGACCAGGGTCACCCAGCAAGCTTTATGGCTGAGCAGGGACTGGAAGCTGGGTCTCCTGGTTCTTAATGCAACACGCTAACCAGCACACCACACCGGGTCGGAAAAAAGTCAATCAGAATGGCTTTTACAACCATAAGCCTATTTAATAGATACCAAGGGGATTTTCGCCTCTTTGACTTTACCCCTAGTTGCCCAGATCAGCTTTTCCTGCTCTATGCCACCAGTCTTTCCGGTCTCATCTAAGCTCTTCTGTTACTACACAGTCCATCAGGCTTCTCTCAATCCCATCTTACGGTTTCCACTTTCAAGTCATCTACCTTCCTGAAAACACACTTTGCATTGCCAGAGCACTGCAGACTTCCATTTGCTGTATGTACACTCTTTCACCTCTCACTTTACATTACATTTCTATTCCAGAAGGCTCACCACTCCAATCATGCATGTTTGCATATGCCCCCAAACTAGGTCATCCTGGAATTTTTCAGCACTTGCCAAATAAGAAAATTGAGCTATTAACCAATAGAAACGGCCCCATATGCTAGCCCTGAAAGCAGCCACATAATATAAGGTGGTACAAAATATTTATGGTTTATTACAACTCAGCAATTGGGTGTATTGTTTTTGGGCTTCTGAATTTGACCCACCATCATGCAGGGTGGGGGGAGACGAGGGAAGAGAAAGCAGGGCTGCGTTACCAATTCAACTATGCTTCAGTATGTTTCCCTTTTCCGTGGAGGATAAAAAAAACATTATTAACCTCCCTGAACAAATGTTGGCAGCAACCTGAGCAGGACAAACCTCACTGCCTCAGTCATAATGCGCCAGACCAGTTGATCACATTAAAATAAATTGGTTCCCAGACCAAAACACACCATCAGAGGGTGTTTCCGACATTGCCAAGTTAGACCTCTAATGCTGACACCAAAGCCTTACTGGGGATTCTTGAGAAAGTTGTTGTAGTAAAAAAAAAAATAAATCTCTCTCCCTCTCCCACACGAAGTTGGTTCAGAAATCTACTGCTTTTCTTTCTGTGAAAGTTACTTTAGCAAGGGCTCTGCTAAAATAGAACATTTTTTTAAAAAACCACTATTTTCATCAGGTAAAGCATTGGAAACACGAACTTAACAAAAAAAACTGCTCTCATGCTTTCTATTCCAATTGCTGAATTACTCCATTCAGTGTGGTGAACAGAAATTCTGGTCATTCATGCAGTACTGTTATAGCGGTAGTCTTCAGCATATTAACTCGAGCACACTAACATTTTTATGAACGTTACACCAAGACAATCTATTGAAGAGTGCTTGCTTTTTCACTTGCAAAACTTAACACAGTCATGAAAAGTTTAGTCAAAACCAATTCTAAGTTGGCTTAAACTCTTTCTGCCGGCTGACATAGTTTTGATTTCCAACTCTGTCAAATATTCCAGCTATAAAAACATTTGACTCCTCTAATCCAGTGTAAACTCGGAGGCCAATAATTTAAATAACTGGATTTGAATTTAAACTGTACGTATCACATTGCTATCCCATTACATCTGCAATGAAGCAACAATTCAGAAGGAAGGTCTAAATTGCCTCAGATTAAATGACACTTGAGCAAAATAATAAGGAAGAAAGTTCCACCACTGTTGTTAACGGTCACTCTGACTCATTCTGGAAAAAGTGAGGAAGTTGATTCTACAAACTTGGAAAAACCATGACCCATTGGCTGGAGTTATAACCCAGAAAATAGGAATCCACCAAACACCAGTGGAAATAATTATGTATGCAAGGTACAAAATTGGTGCCTTACATATATTGATAATATACAGGGTCCCTATTGGCTCACATCCATTAGGAGCCAGCCTTTTCGGGACTTCCCAGAACTTCCCTGTGCTCCTGCCATCAGAGGTATGGCAAGTGTCCACAAGAGGTAGGGCCGCCTCAGTTGACATGCCCAAGTTGTAGAATAGCTTCCTGAGAGAGGAACCTCTGGCTCTGTCATTGCCTACTTTTAGGAAAGCAGCACATACTGTATTGTTCCAGCAAAGTCAAGAAACATGGCCTCATGAGACTGGTTTTCTGTCTGTTTTGTTGATGCTGTTTACTGCCAACTGTCTTGGGTGGGCAATAAACCGGTACACACACACACACACACACACACACACACACACAGTATAAATAAAAAGACAACCAAGGGTGTTGACACAACTCAGGACCCCAACTCTGTCAGAGGTGGAATTCAGAGACTCAAAGGCTTCAAAAATTAAGCTGTTTGTGAAGGAAAGCCATGCAAGTTGGCAGCCACCACAGCCATTCATTTTCAGTCATGTAAAAGTAATTGGAACTTGTGTGTTCTCACTACAAAACTTTCAGGCCAAATAAAATGTTGCATCTACAATATTGCTCAGCTTCCCTGTTCCAGGCAGGGTGGAAACAATGGCAGATGTCTGGTTGAACAGAACCAGCTGCCAGGTGTACAGAAGAAATGGGATGCTGCTAGTGCCTAAGAATGTGAGGTATTTCCTGCAGCCTTGCTCCACGCTTGTTATCTTTCGCCTTTAACGTTCTCTCAGTTATGCAACTAAATGCCAACTTGTTTTGAATTGAGCATTTCCCAACAACACTTGCCTAGACCATCAACATGCAATTTTGAAACAGAGGTATTTTTACAAATGCTCATAAGATACCCTGCTTTTTAGCAATTTATTCTTGAATATATCCAAAAACAGGCTATTGAACCTTAATGCTCACCTTCCATGCTTCTGATATCAGAAACAGTGATGCTGCATTCTCACCAGGTACTTAGGTGGTTGTGATCCTATGCACACTTACCTTGGAGTACAGGTGGGCCCCCATATCCGCTGGGGATATGTTCCAGGCCCCTCCGTGGATACTTGAAACCGTGGATAAGAGCGAACACCCCCTCCATGGTTTCCTGAGAGCCCCCCCACCCTGCCTCCCCTGCAGGCAGGCATGCTTCCCCCCCCCCAGCTCTTCTTTTTCTTTCAGCAAGCTTTGTTTCTTCCTTAAAACAAACAGAGAAGCAGCCTTCATTGCAGGCAAGCAGAATGAGACTAAGTCCTAGAGAGGCTCTGCAAGGTTTCTGTTAACCTTGCAGAGCCTCTCTAGCACTTAGTCTAGTTCTACTTGCCTGTAATAAGCAGCCAGAGGCTGCTTCTCCTGTTTGTTTAAGGAAGAAACAAAGCTTACTGGGGAAAAAGTAGAAGCCTGGGGGGGTCCCCACGATCCGTGGATAACTGAAACCGTGGATAGCGAATCAGTGGATATGGGGGCCCACCTGTAATTCCCATTGAACTGAACGGGGCTTCTTGCCGAGTAGACGTGCCTAGGATAGCACTGTTAGAAATACTGTATATATCATACCAACCTTATGCACTAAAAACAATTTAAATTCAGCTGTGTCATGATTTTGTGCACAATCTTGTATTTGTAAATATGAGACATATTGGCTCAGTTTGCATTTGTAGAATTACCAGCATAATGACTTCTCTCTAAAAACTGCTCTTAACCAAAATCTACTGCCAAACGTAATGTTTCAAATCATGCAGAGTTGTTGCTTTAGGAAGACACACTATATTTAAAGTCCCACACAGAAATCCAATTCTGAATGCCTACTTTTAAAAGTTATCTTGAAAGCTCTTTTCAGTCTCTTACTCAACTCCTGAAGTGAACAGAAGGGGAAGGACAGCTGGCTATGTAGATTACTTGTTATACTAAATGGCCTACTTTTCTCTTTAAACTGCTTTGGTTGGATTCAGCAGAAATGTTTAAGGGAACATTAACCTTGGGGACCCAAACCTAATTCTTAAACTAGCATATGCCATAAGCAACCTCCGGGATTTAGAAGTAGGTTTTCTCTGTGCCAGGTGCAAGGGAGTGACAACAGGACACAGGTTATCTTGTTGGCTGTGTGCTCCCTGAGGCATCTGGTGGGGCCACTGTGTGATACAGGAAGCTGGACTAGATGGGCCTTTGGCCTGATCCAGCAGGGCTCTTCTTATGTTCTTATGCAGAATTGTACCATGGTTAAATAGTGCGGAAAAGTTCACTGTTACCACCACACCCATAAAGTCTTATTCTCCATCAGCCAGAGATTTCACTTCCACTACAGGTACTTAAATTAACATTTCTAGCATGGCTAGGAACATGTTGTCGTCAACTGCTGCTGCTGAGAATGGTTACCAAGAGAATGATTACACCAAGCACAATTGCGTTAATGGTTGAGAATGGTTACATTAAGCCAGGGGTAGACAACCTACGGCCCATGACCCGCCACGCAAAATCATACGGTCCATAGTCCCAAAAAGATATATCCACCTGGTCCACGGTGGTCCTAAAAAAGAATTCAAGTTTGTAATTCTCTCTCTGTAAGGCTTACAGTGTAAGCAGACCAAGGGCAGAAGCTTCCTTTGAGCATCATTCTCTGTCTGGGCATGCGTCTCTCTGCACCGTGCCCAGTCTCTTTTTTCTTAGCTCTATGGCCTAATCAGGAGGTTCACGCATGTGTATCAAACGTGCATGCATTCTTACTACTGACGGACCCAATGTCTGGTCCCGTGCAAAAGAAGGTTGCCGATACCCGCACTAAGCACCAGTTAAGAACATAAGAAGAGCCCTGCTGGATCAGGCCAAAAGCCAATCTAGTCCAGCTTCCTGTATCACACAGTGGCCCCACCAGATGCCTCAGGGAGCACAAGACAACAAGATAACCTGTTTCCCGTTGACACTCCCTTGCACCTGGCACAGAGAAAACCCACTTCTAAAACCAGGAGGTTGCTTACGGCTTGTAACCTGTGGTGGTCTTTTCCTCCATGAATCTGTCCAAACCCCTTTTAAAGGCATCCAGGCCAGGTGCCATCACCACATCCTGTGGCAAGGAGTTTCACAGATGAATTGCACGCTGGGTAAAGAAATATTTTCTTTTGTCTGTTCTAACTCTCCCTCCACTCAATTTTAGTGCATGTCCCCTGGTTCTGGTGTTGTGCGAGAGGGAGAAGAATTTCCCTCTCTCCACTCTCTCCATCCCATGCATAATTTTATACGTCTCAATCATGTCCCCCCCTCAGGTGCCTTTTTTCTAGACTGAAAAGCCCCAGACGCTGTAGCCTTTCCTCATAAGGGAGGTGCTCCAGCCCACGAATCAATCTGGTCACTCTATTCTGCACCTTTTCCAATTCAACTATATCCTTTTTGAGGTGTGGTGACCAGAACTGGACACAATACTCCAGATGTGGCCTTACCATCGATTTGTACAAAGGCATAATGATATTGGCCTTTTTATTCTCAATCCCTTTTTTAATGATCCCAATCATGGAATTGGCCTTCTTCACAGCCGCCGCACACTGGGTTGACACTTTCATGGACCTGTCCACCAGCACCCCAAGATCTCTCTTGATCCGTCACAGACAACTCAGTTAAGTGAAACAGAGCCATGAGACTCTGTAGTTGGTGTTTACCTTGTATTCATTCCAACTCTGTGTAGAAATGTCACAGATTATAGCAAAATGTCATGAAATGCAAATGATAGCTGTTAACAGCTATCTTCTCTATAACCATCCATGTGTATACAATACTCATACCGTGTTTCCCCGAAAATAAGACAGTTAATTTTGGCTCCGAAAATAAGACAGTTAATTTTGGCTCCAAAAAATGCAGGAGGTCTTATTTTCAGGGAGGTCTTATTTTCCCAACCTGTGGCGCGACCCCCCCACCCCGGCACTTACTTTGACTGATTAAAGCTTCATTCCCAAGGGTGCAAGGCTCTGCAAGGCCTGCACTCGAGTCCTCCACCAAGGAGACGACATGCTAGAGTGACTCTACAAGGTTGTAGTCTCCTTACAGGCCTTGATTGCCTCTCTAGCACGTCATCCCTATGGTGGAGGGCTCAAGCGCAGGCCTTTCAGAGCCTTGCACCCTCGGGAAAGAACAAAGCTTAAATCGCTCAAAGTAAGTGCCAGGGGGTCGCGGGGAGTTCTGGGGGGGGGTTGCGTCCGTCTGGCTGATGATCCTACCTAGGTCTTATTTTCAGGGGAGGTCTTATATTTATGAGTGCCAGCAAAAAAAATCACAAAAATAACGGTAGGTCTTACTTTCGGGGAGGTCTTAGTTTTAGGGAAACAGGGTACATACATCGTGCATCTGATGGTGGGCTTTAGTCCATAACAATGTAGGCCTTAGGGTGCAACAAGATTCCGGGTTGGTTGCTCTATCAAGCCATCACCTATCTGTAGGAATCTATGCTAATGAGAATATGTCATTTAACACCAATTACTTTATTTTACAGCCAGATCTCAAGCATATTTCCTTGGCAACAAGTCATGATGAATTCAATTGAACTTATTTCATAGTAAGTATATTTAGGATTTCAGATGGTCAATTGTTTATGATCCCAATTCTGTTAAGAGATCTCATTTATGAGATTCAACAATGGTAACTGTTGAATCTCTTATCACTAAAACTGCAAGTTTATCACACTTATTTGGGAGAAAGCTCCACTGAACCAAGGCTGCAATCCTAGACAGAGTTATCTGGAAGTCCCCCTGAACTCAATAGGATTGACTTCTTAGTAGATACGCTTAGGCACAGAATGCTAATTTCCAAGTAAACATGCAAAGGATTGGGCTATACAATATTTGCTACACTGCTCCAGAAAGAGCGATTCTCTCAAAGCTATTTATCAGTGAGAAACCAACTACTTCTTGTTGCTTTGCAAGTCCATTTTATTCTATATTGTTTTAGACAAGGTAAACAAGAAATCATGATACCTAATGGATCACAGTTCTTCCACAAGCTACACACCAAGCCCTCCCAACACAAAAGCCCATTACAACCATGAGCTAGAGTTCTAGGGACATTCAGAATTGGACAAGACAAACACAGATTAACGGCGCAATCCTAACCAACTTTCCAGGGTCGGTGTAGCTGTATCAACAGGGTGCACACTGCATTTTGCAGTGCAGGGGGAGTCATGGAGACCTCTTCAAGGTGAGGGAACATTTGTTCCCTTACCTTGGGGCTGCATTGCGGTTCCACCGGCGCTGGAACGTTGGTTAGGATTGCGCTGTTAGGAAGGTTAAAACATGGATCGCTCTTGGAATGCTGGTCATAAATTTCATAATGCCAATACTGTGATAGGGATGCTTTGAACCCGAGACCATCTGCATACAAAGCATGTGCTTTATGGTCCCATCTCCTATATGAAGCATTGTCTCCTACAGAGCAATTCACTGCATTGTCTCCCTGCATCCAGGATGATAGCATGAGGCAATGACACCCATCACTTCTCACACAAAGATGCAGCACAGTTACCTGACCCCAGGAGAAGAGGATTTGAAAGGAGAAGCAAGACCATAGCAGTGAATCACACAGACACAGCAGAGTACTATGGGTGGATGTTTTGGGCTCATGCAAGCCTTATTACGGGTAATTAAAAAGCATCTTATTTCTCATGGAATACCAGCTATTCTTTTGTCACGCACAGTTTAAGAACAAGAGATTTTTTTTAAAAAAAACCCTTCAGCAACTCCAAATATATAAGGAAAGGTGGAAACTTTAACAACGACTATGGTATACAAGTCTTGAGTCAAAATATGCGTACGCACAATTTAAAAGATTTATCCTATCAGCTAACATACCAAGATTTCAGAGTAGTACCACTGAAGATCCTATATAAAAGGTGAGCAGCTTGCAAAAACTTCTTGCAAGACTAAAATGCTACTCCTTTCTTAGAAGAATACCAAGATACAGTTGTGAAATTAATGAGTTACTTACACTGAAATGGGCAAGCCAAAAAAATTTGTAAACACAGCACATATTCTTCAGTATGGAGAACAATTTTCTGTTTTCTCCCCTAGGAAGTGCAGAGCCCAGGGCAAGCAAGCAAGCAAGCGCTCAGGCTCACACACACAATATTTAGGAGTTGTTAGTTGAGACAACAGATTTAAGACTCAAGTGCACCTGACCAATGTAAGTTTGGGTCACCACTGATTTCACTCTCCTTTATTCAGTTCTGGGAGGGGTGTATCAAATACACAGGCAATGAGCTATAGCCTATATTTGATACAAGAGGTAACTGGCACAGGCAGTTAGGTATACTTTTTTCCAGCACATAGACATTTGAAAGGGGGGTTTTACACTATAGGAGCCAGACAAGCAACTGCGAATATTCCCTGCACTGCAAACTTCCACTTAGAAACACTAACCACAAAAATGTCAAAACGGAGATTTATAGAACAGCCCAACAATGCTTCTGTCTGGTTGCTTTCAGGACCAAACACGCCAGCTGCAGAATGCGTGCGGTGCGAGGAAGGAAACGAGCATCGACGAGACCATACAGATGGGAAGAAAGACCCATTCAAGGTAGGACAAAAGGTAAGGAGTTCATAGGGGCACCACAAACCAACCAAATCGAGAAGCTCAGGTTTGGAAAGAAGGGATGGAGAGGCTGCAGCTATGCCAAGAGAGGTTCTTAAAAGCTGAAACGGAGACAAACAAGAATAGTTTCTTCCTGCACAAAAAGAAGCCCGCCTCATCCCCCCAGAGCACAGCTAGGAGTAGGACCCCTTCCTCCCCAAAAGTCTCAGGCAAGCAGCTAAGTAGCTTTCGCCCCTGCTCTGGGAAGCACCCAGCCTGGTAGCCCCCGTCGCCCTAAAGAGCCCCCGTAGGCACGCCGGCGGCAGCACCCACCTCCCCTCCTCCGGGCTGGTTCGCTCTCCTTCTCCAGACGGAGTCCCAGCAGCATCCTCGGGGGAGGGGGCGCGGCGTCCTTTCTCCTATCCCGTCCCTTTGTGCCCGTCGGCCAATACCAGCGTGCCCTGCTGCGTCTCCTCGGCGGTGGCCCCGCCCCTGCCCTGCCGAGGTCCCCGCTGCTAACCAAGCAGCCCCAGGCACGCAGGCAACTCCAGCTCCGAGCACGGACTCGGCCCATCGCTGCTGCTCCTCCTCCTCCTCTGCCCGAGTAGGTACCTCTCTCCGGGACTGCACCGCTAGGGGCGAGTTGAGTTGATGCCGCCGCCTCACAGGTTCCTTTCCCGCATATCTTCCTCAGCTGCTGCTGGCTGGCTGGTATCCTCTGCTGGTTTGGAGGAGTCCGGTGACGCCATGGATCGCAGCAGCCAGGTGCTCGCCAGGCTGGGGAACCCAAACAGAAAACAAAAGCCTCTTGGCTGAAAAGAAGTAGCAGCACCCCACAAACGCCGTTGACCTTTTGCTGAGATGCGGTGGGATTCTCCGAAGCGGTGATAAGGCTGCAATCCTATACACTTACATGGGGATGGGAGTCAAGTCCACTCCCATTGAACTTAATCAGATTTACTGCTGAGTAGACATACACACGATTCTGTCGTAAGCCCTGCCGAGTCCAAAGGGACTTGCTCGCTCCTTGAATGGAAAGAGTTCTAAGGATGGCCGCCAGCACTGAAGGGGTTACTTCCACGCTTCTGAGAAGCTTTTTAATACTGTGACCGCCTGTGCTGTGCCCAATGAGTGTGGCAGGAGATGAGTTGTTGTTAGTTGTACCCTGGCCTCTTTGCATAGGTAAGATTTTTTTAATGCAATAAAATCAAAACCATATAATACACAAAGCCATGAAAAACAGAAAGCAGGTTTTTTTTCACAATTATACAGGGTGTAAAAATGTATCATCTTTATACAGTTCTTCTCCTCTCATCTTCACACCGACCCTGTGAGCTTGGAAATGCAGGAGATCGACATGACATCACTCATCATGGCCCCGCCCCCATAGCCACGCCCCACTGACTGACAACAACAGAATTAACTTTTCTTCGTTACTAATATTGGCACAGCTGGTTAAGAAGATCACTGACAGCCTGGCTTAACTGGATAGGAGAGTGAGAGGGACAGAGAGACTTTCTGTCTAGCTGAGCATCTTGAGAGAGACTAGAGAGGTGGAAGGAAGTCAGCCTGCCTGAGGATGGTGATCTGCACTCTAAAGGAGACCTACTGGGGAAAAAATGTTGGGAAACCCCTCATGGTTCTGCTAGCTATATTGCCCCTTTAGGTGCTGAATGCTTGTGCAGGGTTGTTGCACTTACTTTTCTCCTCTTCCAACAACTCAGACATAAGTCCCACTGCGTTCAATAGGACTTCCTCCCAGATAACTTTGCAAAGGATTGTAGCCTTCCAGCGCAATCCTATGCCAAAGTTGTGCCAACACCACTGCTATGTCAATGCGATGTCAGTGGGATTGCAGCTGGATATCAGTTCGTCATCGGCACAACATCAGTCTGCCATGCAAGGAGCCAATCCCCTCATACTACCCAGCCCCAATACCAGCAGCCACTGAAGCGCCGCCAGTGTGAACCAAATGGGGTGTGGTGGTGGTGGCAGCTGCAGGGATGATGCCCCCTCAGCAGCCCCTAGAAATGAACAACACAGCAATAGCCACTGCCACCAAGCGTGAGGAGATGCCCCAATGTGAGCTTGCACCCCTTGCATACACAATGCACCCCATGCATACCCAAGGATACTGCAGCACCTCCCGCAGACAGCATGAAGGCAAAAGCAAAGCCCTATGAAAAATCCCACCACCCAGAGTTCAGATCCCCTTTTGCCATTCACACAAACAAACACATGCTTCCAAGTACAGTAATACTTTTTCCACTGCAGTAAGCCAATGGAAAGAAAATCGCTCCCTTGGGAGAGCAGCCATATGAAATAAACATGCAAATCTTTTTGTGGTAAGAGTTTTGAGTTCCTGTGGGAGGAATTAACTTGCTAGAAGGACACCTTTGGCCAGGGGAGGGTCTGAGGTGAACCACAAGGAGAGTCTCAACGGCACCCAGGCAAGCCAGGCCACAATTAACTCACAGAGATCCAAGCTGGGAGTTTAAAAAGGCAAGTTTGAGCCCAGCCAAATAGCCTGCCATAACCAACAGCATCCTACTATTTTGCATGGCTGGCCAGAAATATGCAAAGACAAAAGATGAGGCCGAGGTCGGTCTTGGATCCATACCGGCCAGCCCAGGCCACAGTGCTCAGAGGCGTCACTAGGGTGCACGTCACCCCATAGCGGGGTGCGCGCGTCACCCTAGTGAGCCTCCCCCATATACCCCCCTCTTACAAATCTTCGCGATTTGGGGGGCTGCCCAATGGACGCCTGCTCCGGGCACCCGACAGACGTCCAACGGACGCCCGCTCTGGACGCCCGACAATTTTTACAGCCGGCTCAGGGATGTCTTCCCCGGCTGGCTGTCCGGGGCCTTCTGAGGAAGGCCCGGTGCGCGAACGTTATTTATAACGTTCATTTGCACATGTGCAGACTGTTGCTGAGCAACAGTCTGCACATGTGCAAACGAATGTTGCCTTCCTCAGAAGGCCCTGGCGCGTCGTCCGGGGAAGACGTCTCTGGAGCCGGCTCCGGGGACGTCTTCGGGGGCGACGCGCGCAGGAGAGATGAGTTTGCGCGTCACCCCTTGCGCGCGTCACCCCGTGGCGGCTCACTACCGTCACTTGACGGTAGCGACACCAGTGACAGTGCTACTTACAGCACAATCCTATCCAATTTACGCCACCGGTGTAACTAAGCTCAATCCTATCCAATTTACACCACCGGTGTAACCCAGTGGTGCAGTGAGAACGGGAGGCCCCAGAACGGAAAGGCCTTTGCTCCAAGCATCTCCAGGCAGAATACAAGGTTCAATTCTGGTCTTATCCTTGCAGCAATCCTGCAAAGTATGTCAGCTGAAAGATGATGCCTGGATCAGGGTCACCCAGCAAGCTTTATGGCTGAGCAGGGACTGGAAGCTGGGTCTCCTGGTTCTTAATGCAACACGCTAACCAGCACACCACACCGGGTCGGAAAAAAATCAATCAGAATGGCTTTTACAACCATAAGCCTATTTAATAGATACCAAGGGAATTTTCGCCTCTTTGACTTTACCCCTAGTTGCCCAGATCAGCTTTTCCTGCTCTATGCCACCAGTCTTTCCGGTCTCATCTAAGCTCTTCTGTTACTACACAGTCCATCAGGCTTCTCTCAATCCCATCTTACGGTTTCCACTTTCAAGTCATCTACCTTCCTGAAAACACACTTTGCATTGCCAGAGCACTGCAGACTTCCATTTGCTGTATGTACACTCTTTCACCTCTCACTTTACATTACATTTCTATTCCAGAAGGCTCACCACTCCAATCATGCATGTTTGCATATGCCCCCAAACTAGGTCATCCTGGAATTTTTCAGCACTTGCCAAATAAGAAAATCGAGCTATTAGCCAATAGAAACGGCCCCATATGCTAGCCCTGAAAGCCGCCACATAATATAAGGCGGTACAAAATATTGTACCCAAGTGTAACCCAAGTGTCACCCAGAGGTGACAAGTGTAATCCAGTGGTGCAGTGAGAACGGGGAGGCCCCTTTGGAGAGAATTTGAATCCCCTTTCCGTCCTGGGGCCTCCCGTTCTTGCTGCACCACTGGGTTACACCAGTGGCGTAACTTGGATAGGATTGAGCTTAGTTACACCAGTGGCATAAATTGGATAGGATTGCGCTGTTAACCACTCAGTCACAGCAAATGCCATGCAAAAAACACTTCATAGAATTTTCAAAGAAGTAAAAACGGGAAAACTGGTCATGTTAAAAAGTTCTTTATATTAAAAGAAGGTTAAAAACTAAGAGATTAAAATCATACAAGATTAAAAACTGAAAGTTTAAAACCATACAATAGAAGACAGAACTGCTATGTTTCATTCAAATCTTCGAGCATCCTCAGGCAGAAGGCAGTACAAAGAAAATGAGATCGCTTGCTCTGTGTTTGTAACATCTTCACAGCCAGTAGGGCTTTGTTTTCTTTGAGGTTGTTCAAAGATTTGAGTGAAATGTTGCAGTTCTGTGTTTTATTATATGGTTTCAAACTTTCAGTTTTTAATCTTGTATGGTTTTAATCTTTTAGTTTTTAACCTTCTTTTAATATAAAGGACTTTTTAACATGACCAGTTTTCCTGTTTTTACTTCTCTGAAAATTGTTGCAGGTCATGAAAGTTTTAACTACTTCATAGAACATTTAGGAGGATCCAGCAGCACCACAAGCAGGCACACCTGGCTGGGACAATATAACATATAGACCAATCAGAGGGAGCACTGAATAGGCCAATCATTGGGCTTACATGTGACACAGGGCCTTTCTGCAGCAGCCTATTTAATCACACCCACCCCCTGTGCCCTTTGCATAATTACTGGCATCTGCCATGCAGTAGCCCCTGTGGTTATGATGCCCTCTCTCTCTATCTCTCTATAAATGCCTGCCTTATAAACATATTGGCAGCAGAGAACAGGCAGCTTCTGCCCAACGAGGGGCTTCCCCTGCCACTGAAGCCCAGGAAGTGAGAGAATGAGGATGATGCAGACTCTGAGCCCTGGTAGCAAAGAGGACCCTCTTCTCTCCCATGCAGAGTCCCATCCTGAGGTAAGAAACAAACTAGGGTGGGAAGATGAGGTCTTTCTGCTAACCAAGTGACAACAAGTGTGACTGACTGAGGCAAAGTTTTTATTGCACAGTCTCAAAGAGTGGACAGCATCTGAAAGAAGCACACAAGTGGGGCTGCCAGCCATCTTCTTCCAGCATGGCTCTTGTGCCTTTACAAGTTACCTGCTACTTGCCTATCTTCAGATATCAGTGAGGTCTGGCTACACCAGTGCTCCCTGAGGCATCTGGTGAGGCCACTGTGCGATACAGGAAGCTGGACTAGATGGGCCTTTGGCCTGATCCAGCAGGGCTCTTCTTATGTTCTTATGTCATGGAGTTTGCAAAGCAAGGTGGGCTGCCTGGAACAATTAGGTCAGCAACCCATAGAGGAACAGCTGGGATCACACTGTTCACTACTCCCAGGCCTGCTGTGGGTTTCCAAAGGATGGTGAGGAGGGGGCTGGATGCCATGTCCTATGATGAGGACAGATTGAAGGAATTGGAGTTGTTTAGCTTGGAGAAGAGATCGTTCAGAGGTGACATGAAAACTATCTATAAATATCTGAGAGGGTGTCATGTGGAAGATGGAGTAGATTTGTGCTCAGTTGTTCCAGAGCAGGGGTTCTCAAAGTGGTGGGTCATGACCCACCACTTTTTCTGGAAGTGGCCAATATTTTTTTTTCCACATTTTTATACCACCCTTCCTCCAAGGAGCTCAGGGTGGTGTACATAGTTCCTCCCCTTCTTTTGACCTCACAACAACCCTGTGAGGTAGGTGAGGCTGAGAGATAGTGACTGGCCCAAGGTCACCCAGGAAGCTTCATGGCTGAGCAGGGATTTGAACCTGGATCTTCCAGGTCTGAGGGGCAGCAGTAACGTTGGCGGCGATGCTCCAGGATCATGCCCAGCCCTGCCCCAAACATGTTTTTTAAGCATGCCTGGTTGTCCTGGTTTTTGGTCAAAAACCGGAAGTGGGCTTTTTGACATGATCGCTGCTGTTTAGACCCCTGGGGAGGCATGCAGAGGCGGCGGCAGGCCCCCAGATACTTTGGGGAGTTGGCAGGACAACTAGGCATGCTTAAAAAAGCATGGGTAGGACCAGGGCAAATGGATTTAAATTACAATGGAGATTTTGATTAAATGTTAGGAAGAACTTCCTAAGGGTACACACACACACACTGTTCAGAATTAGAACAGCCTGCCTTGGAAGGTGGTAGATTCTCCAATGTCTGAGGTCCTTGAGCAAAGCTGTCGATTGGGGATGTTGTAGTTGCAGATAGCCTGCATTGGCAGAGGGTTGAACTTGATGACCTGGCCTAGATGCCTTTAAAAGGGGTTTGGACAAATTCATGGAGGAAAAGACCATCACAGGTTACAGGCCATAAGCAACCTCCTGGTTTTTAGAAGTGGGTTTTCTCTGTGCCAGGTGCAAGGGAGTGGCTACTGGACACAGGTATCTTGTTGTCTCGTGTGCTCCCTGAGGCATCTGGTGGGGCCACTGTGTGACACAGGAAGCTGGACTAGATGGGCTTTTGGCCTGATCCAGCAGGGCTCTTCTTATGTTCTTATGTTGTAGGTCCCTTCTAGCTCTGATTCTAAAATTCAGACCTTGTGGTCTGCATAGCTGGCTGTGTGGAGGATACTGTATCCTCTTCCCTGTTGAACAGCTACCTGTGGAGAGCAAAAAAGCACAGAGAGCATAGTAAGACATAGACAGCGACGGCAGCAACAACACACTGTCTCTGGATTGGAATGCATTCTCAGTATTTGTGAGGGAGATGGTGGTATCTCCCAGGTGTACATGCAGCAGTGTCCTATTGGGGATCAGAGCATGGTAGGTCAGAACACATTATCTTTCTCTCCCCTGTGGAGTGGGTGCAGTGGGGCGCTGTGAGAATTCTGTCATGCTGCCCCATGTGCAATGCTGCAGTTCTTTAAAAAAGAAAGAGTCCAGCTGACTGTCTACGCGAGAGTGACCAACTCATTATCTACAGAGGGTACTTCCGGGTTTACAAAGTTATTTTTTTCCTGTCTCTCCGGGTTTAAGAAGTGAAAACTGCCATAGAACTCAATTGGAAAATGCAGGCTCTTAGCTCGCTTGTACTTGGACAGTAGCGTGTTCGTCCATAAACAAAAGGTAAAAGCAAAGACATGTTCTTTCCAATTCATGTCTTATTTAGCGTGAGACATGCGGTTTTTAATGGACGCCCATAGGCAATCATGGTGGTTGTCACGTTCTTCCGGAAGTTTATACTCTTGTCTTGCGTATCGCGTAGCGTTGACCTTTGTAGAGCGTCAAGCACGTCCGTAGATGAGAGGGCGCCGGAAGGGGGCGGTTAGGGCGCATGCGCAGTTCGTCCGAGACAGGCGCGGAGTGCGTGTTCCAGGCCCTGGTTCTGCCGGCAAGTTCGCGCGGGCTGGATCTCCTCGGTAGAGGCCTCGCCGCGGAGTGGAACGTGAAAAGCCGTGCGAACGGGATGTCGGGGACTGCGGGTGGTGCGGCGGGCTCGGCTCGGAAGCGGCTTCTGAAGGAGGAGGACATGACCAAGGTGGAGTTCGAGACCAGCGAGGAGGTGGACGTCACCCCCACCTTCGACACCATGGGCCTGCGCGAGGACCTGCTGCGCGGCATCTACGCTTACGGTGCGCGCGGGGCGGGGCCGCGCTTCGTGGAGCGGAAGTGGGGAGGAGGGCGGCTGGCTTGGTTCGGGCCTCTGAATGGAGGGAGAATTGGCCTTCGGGCTGCGGCTCCCTCCCTCGCGCTTTGGAATGGATACTCTCCAACTCGCATGCCGGTCGTGTCCGTGAGCAGCATTCCCACGTTCCTCTGCGTGAACGCTGGATGGGGAAGCACCGGTCCACCGTTGGCCCGTGACTTCCCAGTGTGCGCCTGCCCCGTGTAGGTGCTGTGAAATGTGTGATTGGCTAAACAGGCGTGGTGTAATTCTTGGGTCCTAGATGGTAAACTCTTCAGCGGTAGGCGAGTGGGCTGTAGCTCGGTAGCAGAACACTTGCTTTGCATGTGGAAGGTCTCAGGTTCAGTGCCCAGAATCTCTGTCTGTCTGCACACTTGAAAAGCTGCTGCCAGTTAATGTTGACAATACTGAACTAGTGGGACCAATGGTCTGTCTCAGTAGAAGGCAGCAGCTGCTTCAATTTCTATCATATGCTGTAAAGAATGATGCATGTTGGTGCTGCTATATAAATACACTACGTCCCCATCTTATAGCTTACAAGCCATGATGGGGATAAGCAACCTCCTGGTTGTAGGAGTAGGTTTTCTTTGTGCCAGGTGCAAGGGAGTGGCGACAGGATACAAGTATCTTGTTGGCTGTGTGCTCCCTGAGGCATCTGGTGGGGCCACTGTGTGATACAGGAAGCTGGACTAGATGGGCCTTTGGCCTGATCCAGCAGGGCTCTTATGTTCTTATCTTATGTCTTGGTTCTGCTCCGGAGATTTGCCTGGCAGTTGAAACAGACGTAAGTTGGAGCAGCACTATCTGCTCGCCAGTGTTCCCTTTTAAGCTGCACAACCGTGCAGCTCAAAGCCCTGGGAAGTCAACCTCTGCACAGCTTGGAGCTCAGCATTCCTGGAAGTCTGGCAATGATGTATGGTGTCATTGCCATGTGTCCAAAAAGCCACAGGGCTCTAGTGTGGCAGCCAAAGGGTCCACATACTGGCATGGACTTCCTTAGAGGGGTTGCTGTATTGGCTACCATGCTTGCACGAAAGCACCAATGCAGTTCTCTGTAACTCCGGGTGGCCATAAGTCAGACATCTAACTTGAGGACCTGGTGTAGTGTTGCTTTCTACATCAAAATGCTTTTCTGTTTAATAATGCATAGTATAGGACTGGGGTGACCAACCTTTCAACACAAATGCTCCTGGACCTTTAATGGCTGTGTAGGTGAAGGCATTTCAGCAGGTGCAGCTGCTTTAGCAGCACCATCAGCAATTGCAGCTGCCAAGATTCTGTCTTCTTTACACAACTCTTAAGAACGCAGAAGCCCTAATGGTGGAAGGTTGGCCACCCCTCCCTGGTATAGGAGATGGCCCTCAGTCTGAAAGGAAGAAAGTCCTCTTATGTGATCCATGGAAATGTCAACACTTGGTTGAGGGAATAGAAATGTGGGGGGGGGGGGGGAGAACCTAGTTCTGTGTAACTGAACTAACACTTTGATCGTGGAAGAGTTACAGGAAAGCATCTTATCTTTAGGATATTTTATATCATGCAGGAATAGCAGGCCTAAAAAGTAAATGGTATTTCATGTCTTGTTGGAGGAAGTTTATATATTTAGAAGTGGGGACTTAAGATGAATGAAGCATACTGTAGTGTATGGAAGACGCCATGCAGGTCTGGCCCAATTCATAGTGGCCAGGTTTAGGCAGAACCTTGCCTTGGGTATCTGCACTGTGTTAACTATAACACATCAAGCTTCCTTTTTTGTCACTTGTAATTATGTGCTCTTTTTGTTTTTGGCTTTTCAAGTTATCGACGGCATGCACACATGAGTGCCGGTATGACTTGGTTATAAAACAGCCCCAGACCTCAGTGTGTAGATTTCTAAATAGATGGTTTCTAATGTTTCCAGTATTGTTTTGGTTAACATTTTAGGATAAAATTTGTGATTAAAATCTAATGTGTCTTACAATGTTTTATTTCAGGTTTTGAGAAACCATCAGCTATCCAGCAGAGAGCAATCAAGCAGATCATTAAAGGAAGAGATGTGATTGCACAGTAAGTGAAATTATGCGCTCAAAGGAAAATAGAGTTTACGATACTAATTTATGTGACCTTGATAACGAGGGTAAAATGGTGGTTTGTGTGCACAGTCTTAATTGGTCAGAAATGACATCTTCAATGCAAAGGACTAAAGCAGGTGACATCTGGCCCCTTGGCACGTGGTGCGCCATTGTCATAAGCACTTCCTGTGAATGGATGAAGAGTTCTGCTTTCACATGGACTGCGTGTGAGCGCATCCCTCTTTCCATTCAAGGCACACCACTGTGTCAACAACCTGGATGCCACCCAGTGATCCATTTTAAGTCTGGACCGGCTTAGCTTAACAGAACTCTTCTTTGTGCACAAGCGTGAAAGCCCACAAGCTAACCCTAAGCCTCTTGACCAACAAATATGGGGTGAAATATGTCAGGAAAGGTGGGATATAAATCTGTAAAATAATAAAGCAGGCAGAACAATATTCTTGTGTCTCTATGTCTGTGATATGGATCGGCCCCAGACAGAATATTTTTCCTGAAGGTTTCGTTTCTTACTGCTATTGTTGGCAGGTAATAATAATAACTGATCAAGGTCACATAAAGCGGATTATCTGGATCCCTTTCAGTCTGGCTTCAGGCCGGGCTTTGGGACGGAAACGGCCTTGGTCGCCTTGGTGGATGATCTATGCCGAGGACTGGACAGGGGGAGTGCGTCCCTGTTGGTTCTGTTGGACCTCTCAGCGGCTTTCGACACCATCGACCATGGTGTCCTTCTGGGCCGACTGGCCGAGCTGGGGGTCGGGGGCACTGTTCTGCGGTGGTTCCGCTCCTACTTGGCAGATAGGTCCCAGATGGTGGTGCTGGGGGACGCCTGTTCGGCATCCTGGCCCTTGAGGTGTGGGGTGCCACAGGGTTCCATCTTGTCCCCCATGCTATTTAACATCTACATGAAACCGCTGGGAGAGGTCATCCGGGGATTTGGAGTTGGGTGCTATCAATATGCTGATGACACCCAGCTCCACCTCTCCTTTCCACCTGATTCCAGGGTGGCTGTTGAGGTTCTGGAGCACCGCCTGGAGGCGGTGGGGACCTGGATGAGGGCTAATAAGCTGAAACTAAACCCGGACAAGACAGAGGTCCGGAAATCCACGATGCAGGTACTAGAGTATCATCCTGCTCTAAAGGGGGTTGCACTCTCTCTGAAGGAGCAGGTCCGCAGCTTGGGGGTCCGCCTGGATCCGCAGCTGCTCCTGGATTCCGAGGTGGCGGCTGTGGCCAGGGCGGCCTTTGCCCAGCTTCGGCTGGTGCGCCAACTGCGACCGTACTTGGATCGTGCAGACCTGACCACAGTGATCCATGCCACGGTGACATCGCGACTAGATTATTGTAACGCGCTCTACGTGGGGCTGCCTTTGAAGACGGTTCGGAAACTGCAATTAGTGCAGAATGCGGCGGCCCGTGTGGTCACTGGAGGTAGGCGGTTCGACTCCACCGGGCCGCTCCTCCGACGGCTGCACTGGCTGCCAATTCATTTCTGGGCCCAATTCAAAGTGCTGGTTTTGACCTTTAAAGCCCTATACGGCTTGGGGCCAGGATATTTGAGAGACCGGCTACTTCTTTATAGTCCGGCTCGTCTCCTTAGGTCATCAGAGAAGGCCCTTTTGCGAGTGCCGTCGCCCAGGGAGGTGCGAGGGGTGGCGGCCAGAAACAGGGCCTTCTCAGTAGTGGCACCAACCTTATGGGATTCCCTCCCCTTTGATTTACGAACTGCTCCCTCCTTGGACACTTTCCGGCGAGGCCTAAAAACCTTCTTGTTCCAAGAAGCCTTCTGAGCCTTTGCCTTTTTAACATCTCACTGGTACAGGTGGGGGGTGCTGCTGTTTTTATGCTCCTGTTGTGACTGTCGCCATGATCTTTTTAATTGATTTTTAGATACTGTTTTTATTAATTGTTAATTGTTTTTACTGTTTTAAAGTGTGATTGTTTTTATACGGTATTTTTTGTATTTTTTTTCTGTTGTGAGCCGCCTTGGGTCCCTTCGGGGAGAAAGACGGGATAGAAATACTGTAAATAAATAAATAAACTGATCTCCCACATCTTGAGTATTTCTAATTTTCCCCCCAATAAAAGATGTTGAACACAATTTCCCTGAGTGTTAAACAAGCTATAGATAAGAGAGCTAATTCTTTTGAGTGCATTATAAGCATTCAGTTTTCTGAAAGTTTTCATCATACTTTTCTGGAAAAATAAACCTTATATAACTTGGTTTGTGAGATCTTATTGGACACTGGCGATCTACCTAATTGACGATGCAATCTTGCGCAACAATCCGGTGGTGTGCTATGCCGCCAGAAGCTGTTGCGAATGTGCCGTAAAGCACGTTTGCAACAACCGGAGAGTAAGGGTGGCCGCTGGAGGAGGTAAGTGCAGCTCCGGCAGGGGCAGTTCGGAAGGCCAGGGGTTGGCGGATCTGGCCCGGGAGGGGGAGGGATGGCAGCCGTCATATCCCTGTCCCCGTCCCAGGCCAAATCCATTGTTACACGGCCTCCTCGGACTTGCACCAGCTAAATAGCTGGCGGAAATCTGAGGAGGCCCATTAGGGCCTCCCCCACCCTACACCCAGGGGAAGGGGACATTCGTCCCCTTCCCCTGAGTAGACTCCGGGAAACGGTGATAAGGTCCTGCGGGCGGCCTGGGCCACCAGCTGGAGAGTTAGTAGGGTTGGGCTGTGACTTTCAGTTGTTAAATATTCAGATATAGTGCTGAATGCTTACTAGTACTAATATGCAAGAAAGAAGAATGCTGTAGATCAGCGGTCCCCAACCTTTTTTGCTCCAGGGACCGGTTAGTACTAAATAATTTTCCCACGGACGGGGGGGGGTAGAGGGGGGCAGCGCAAAATGACACCCCCCACACAGCGGTGTCGTTGGGGGAGGAAGAATACCGCATGCGAGCAAATGAGCGAGCGTTCGTTCGATCACAACCCACAACCCCGGGCGGATGCCGGCTAGACGTGTCTTTCCTGGCTGGCCGGTAATAGGAAAGACTATGTTGGAGAGACTGCGCAAACGTGCTGCTACAGCATGTTTGCGCAGGTGCAGTCTCTCCAGTATCGTCTTTCCTACTGCCGGCCAGCCAGGAAGGACGCGTCTGGCCGGCCTCCGCCGGGGTGCATTTGTTCGTTTGTTAGCTCGCACGCGATATTCTTCCTCCCCCCCCCCCCCCAGGAGT
This sequence comes from Plestiodon gilberti rubricaudatus, assembly GCA_026170595.1. NCBI lineage: Eukaryota > Metazoa > Chordata > Lepidosauria > Squamata > Scincidae > Plestiodon > Plestiodon gilberti. Next base: position 14,665,768 of record JANXHW010000001.1, read on the forward strand.
GCACCACCCCCGGCTGCTTTCGAGCTCCGGAGGGGGTGGTGCACTGCGACCCTGCGGCCCAGCTGGCAACAGGCCGCGGCCCGTTTATGGGCCGCAGCCCGGTGGCTTTGGACCCCTACAAGTGAGGAGGGGAAAGATAGCATATACATATATTAAATAAGCTTGGGTGCCTTAACAATACAGTGTCAAGATATAGCAAGTGCTACAATGGTTTTGTACCCTTAGCTATTGCTGCAGCCTGCAGTTAATCATGCTATGTGAACTAGACCAAATGTTTAGCTTCATGATTACACTTTATGTTTGGGAAATGCTAGCACAGATTGCAGCTGTAAATAAGTGACTGTTTTATTGATGTGTTGTACTTCAACTCTGCCAGTCAGCCAGGAGAGGCTCCCAGAGTTGCTCACGGTTTAAACGAAAATACAGACGGGTTAAATATGATGAAGAGAAATAACCTTTAATCTGAGGGCGGTAATATTGACTCATGTTACAGCGTGGTTGCAAAGATTACTGAAATAATGTATGCAAAAGATTTTGTATATTTAAATTGTTGAAGCTCCAGTCTTATACACAGTTCCTTGAGAGTAAGCCCCACTATTTCTTCTTCAGGTACATCTAAAAATATTGTGTCTTCTTTCTAGATCACAGTCTGGAACTGGCAAAACCGCAACATTTTCCATTTCCGTCCTACAGTGTCTGGATATTCAGGTAAGTATTGAACCTAAGTACCTAACATTTTCTTTGTACATATGCACATAATACTGGGACTAGAAATAATGTACAATCTCATGATGCTGTCAGTGACCGAGGCATCTTTCCAGGTTGATTATCCTCTTCTAAGATTGGATACACACTCCCTCTCCTCCAGTATGTTCTTGGTCTTGAAACCCCTCAGGTTCAGAGTATTAATCTAGAAGTGATCATGATGTTCTGTTCACTAGATCTCTTTATTTTAATCAGGTTCGTGAAACCCAGGCATTGATTTTGGCGCCAACCAGGGAATTGGCGGTACAAATTCAGAAGGTCAGTTCATGTTTTTTAAATATGGTTGTTGGGATGTTTTTCAAATGTTAAGGGCTCAAATTAAAATGGCTGTATTGACTGGTAATTTCTAAAATTGTAGGGATGCCTCAAATTCTGAATTGCTAACACCTGTACATTCTGGAACTGTTAACGAAGCATTTTGTCTGATACATCAGTAGTATATTCTCTGTTGTGGGCTAAATTGACGCCAGGGAGACAACAGAGGAAGGGAAGGGGGAGCAGGAATAAACTAGGGAAGAATATACTGTTTATATATACACTTAGGCTTACTTACAATATAGTTTGGGGACTAGTAGAATGTGAAATGAGCAAATTCCATTCTCGTGCATATCTGGACCATTTCCCAGCAACTCTCCAAAACATACTCAAACACACACACACACACACACCCCATTATCGGGGATCAGCTACCCTCATCTCTCCCTCCCCTCCTCATTTGTCCAGGCATTAAACTTAATAATTCAAGAGGGTTGTTGCCCTGGTGATATCTTCTGTGGGGGTCTCCCCATAGAAGGTATCACAAGGGCAACAACCCTCTTGCTAGAGGCAACCTGCTCCTTCCAGCAGGCCTGCAATAAATGTTCCTCTTCCAGTAGTGCACTGCCTTTTTTCGCTTGGCAGAAGATGCAATTATTCCATAGAATGGGGCGTATCTAGCCCAGCTGTGCCCCTGGAAGTCCTGACTTCTGTCACTCTTAGGCAGTGATAGTTCAGAGTTCCGGGGGGAGTGATGGTGACTAAAAATCCTTCTCCAATTGTTCTTGCCATCACACTTTGCGGTTACTATCTCCTTGCCGCCTATAGTGGGCTTTCAATAAGTACCGTGATCTTTTCTGATTTCAGTTCTGAAACCCCATTATTTATCTACAGTACCATCCTGTGTGTAATCACCTTTGTAGTGCAAAATGTCATTTGGCATTTCTGTTTCTAATAAAAGGGCACAGAAGGCTGTTAAGGATTCTGGATTAGTTATAGTTTGGGTTGTATAGAATTCTTGACACACTTAAGTAATTTGTGCACTTGTTCCTGCAGGGGCTTCTTGCTCTTGGAGACTACATGAATGTCCAGTGTCATGCCTGCATTGGTGGGACCAATGTGGGTGAAGACATCAGGAAACTGGATTATGGACAGCATGTTGTTGCTGGCACACCAGGGCGTGTATTTGGTGAGAAGATAATTTGCTTTGCTTAATACAAAATAGATTTTTAGTATAAAATTCTGTCTGTTTTTGTGCTGGCAACATGCTTCTGTTCTCTAGATTGGTAACTATACAGGCAGCTGACAGTTCTGTTCTCTAGACTGGCTACTAGAGAGCTATGGTTCTTTACTCCAGTCTTTTTAACCTGCCTTCCTTTGTAGCTTGAAAACTGCTGTTTGTCAATTTTTACATGTTGTGTTGGAAAACATGTTTGTCATTTGGATAGAGCTACCTTTTGCGTGCTCTTGAGTTTCCCTCTCAGCCAGCCCTCTTGCTGCTACCACTTTCCTTCCAGTGTGGCACACACACACCCCTTGTGTTGAGGAGATGCCCCAGAGGCTTCTCAGTGGTCCTTTCATTTTCCATGGGCTTCTGTCCCAGCAAGCACCCTTCATAAATGTGGCCCAGTCTGTCATGGATCGGAATCAACGTGCCGTGCTGTGTTTGGCAACACGCAAGTCACCATTTCTCATCTAGCAGTTGTCCCACATAAAATGAGAGAATTTCCAAGAGGCCCCCATGATATCGAAGGACATATTTCTGCAACTGTTCAGCAACAAGGGCCAGATCTGATATTTTAGATAGCAGAGACATGTAACCGTTTATCATATTTTTTATTGGTTTTGAGGTGAGAGTATAGAAAAGTAATGTTAGTCCTTATGAAAATAAAGGCTGAGTAATCTGTTGTGCTGTTGTATCAAATTGCTTCTTGTCCTTGGGCAGTCCACTGATGTGGTGGTCTGTGAACTATCTAGTGCTGTTGGCACATTCCCCATTTATCAGTTTATTTCCTGCTTTTCTCCCGAACGGGCACCAAAAACGTTTAGACTGAACTCTCCTTGCTCCTCTTGGCCATTACCCTGAAGGACAAGAAACAGCTCTTGTCATCTCTGCTTGGTCACTGGTTATTGACAGAAACCTGACATTTTTCAGATATGATTCGTCGCAGAAGTCTAAGGACTCGTGCTATCAAAATGTTGGTTTTGGATGAAGCTGATGAGATGCTCAATAAAGGTAAAGAGTATCTTTAGTCTGTCATAAGCTCTACTGTCATAAGCCTGTCATAAGCTCTACTGCCAGTCCTGGTTCTATGACAAAATAAAATGTTAACTTTTACCTGCTGAAACGGGTTGTATCCTAAGTAGTGTGAGTACAACATCACTTGCGCAAGTAATTTTCTCCTCCCAAAGCCCCTGAAAAGCTCATTTGAAGGGGGTTAAGGGGTTACTTCAGAATAACATGACATGCAGTTTAGGAGATTGTAGTAATGGGGAATTCTCAGAAATGGGACCTAGGCATCTTCAACAGCGTTTCTCAAAGTTCTCCCCATACGTAGGGGCTTGCAGGGGCGGTGCAATGGCAGCGGCAGTGATCGTGCTGCTGCCGGGGACAAAGGGGGTATTTGTGGTCAGGCTGTTCTATGGAGGGTGCAAGAGGCCTGCAGCCCCCCCCCCCCCAAAGCGGGCCTCCAAATGGCTCCTGGAGGCAAATAAAGCCCAGTTCTGGTTTTCGGGGAAACCAGGAAGTAAACCGGAAATGGGCTTTAATCTCCTCCAGGAGCCATTTGGAGGCTTGGGGAGGCCCGCTGGGGGGGACGAGCCCCCTGCATCCTCCGGAGGGCGTTGCAACCCCCAGTAAGTCTAAAAATACCTCTTTTGTCCCCAGTGGCATTGCGATCCCTGGATCGCTTCCATCGCCCCACCCCTGCAAGCACTCAAAGTTCTCCCCTACTCACTTTGAGAGAACTCTTGAGAAACGCTGTCGTAGAAGATGTCATGGCGCCTGTCATGTTTCTGTCATGGACACGCCATGACAGGCATTGAATACAAATGCCAACTTCACATACACAGTGGTAGGCAACAAATGTACTATATTGCGCAACTCAAAGTATGAGAAACAACTTAAATTTTGCCTTATATGCTCACCCCTACTGTGTGTGCTTGACTTGACTAGGCTTTAAAGAGCAGATCTACGACGTGTACAGATATCTTCCCCCAGCAACACAGGTGGTTCTGATCAGTGCCACCTTGCCACATGAGATCTTGGAGATGACGAACAAATTCATGACTGATCCTATACGCATCCTGGTGAAACGGTTAGTGACTTCAGAAGTTTCACCCCATGTTGGTGCTTCCTTGGGTTGTACTGGTTTCAAATGAGATCACATTTTTCAGTTCTGAACTAGAATAGAAAGTTTGTCTGAGTCTTCGTTTTATTACTACCTTTCCAGTTGCTTTCCTGTTGTGAAACCTCTTTTCTATGTGAATTAAAGTGTGTCAAAACTGGAATTTTGGCCCTACTGGGTCATATACATTAGACATAAAGTCATTTTAATAATCATCCCTAGGACTTTCACTGAATGTTCAAATATAATAATTATATCCCAATTATCTTTATTATAATGCTGTAAGGTAAGCCTATAATATACCCATATTGTTGATCCCAGAACCAATAGCTGAGGGTTCAGACTGAACTGTGAATTAACTGTTGCTAACATAACCATAAGGCAAGTCATTACAAATTTTCAGAAACAATTATAGAGAATAATTGCATGATGAATACTTTAATTTATAATGGCCCAATTCTATGGGTATGTTATGATGGCGGAACGCATGTTCTAGCAGCATAACGTGCTTCATGGCAGTCACAAACGCTACTGTGCCTATGAGTGTGGCCTGGCTGCTACTGTGGACCAGAGATGTGTGCCAGTGCAAGTTAGGCCATGCAGGGGGTGGAACGGGGTGGTGGTGGATGGAAGAGGGAGGAGATGGTGTGTGGAGGAGGGTGGATTGGGACCAGGAAGAGGGTGGGTTCAGCGGTAGCGGTGCCCACCGAATCTTAAACCCTTTCCCTTTACGGATCAATGTGGACTTGTGCCTGCGACATTGCTGGCGCATGTCTGAGTTGACCCATGGCAGTTGCTGGGGCTTATCCCAGGGCAAGGGAACAAATATTCCCTTACCCCAAGGAGGCCTTAATATGCCGAGAACTCTTCCACGGGATACAGCAGACACCACGTTATCTGGTGTGCAGGGAGTTAGGTTGGATTGAGCTTTAGTAATGTCTCACACAGTCTGCTTTAAAATGTGTGTACTTTGTTTTCCTCTTTGTCCAGTGATGAGTTGACTCTAGAAGGAATCAAACAGTTTTTCGTGGCTGTGGAGAGAGAAGAATGGAAGTTTGATACATTGTGCGACCTGTATGACACGCTCACTATCACTCAGGCAGTCATCTTCTGTAATACAAAAAGGAAGGTATGCCAGCAGATAACAGTATCTGATCCTGTCAAGTTATGAATATTCTGCTAGCCCCAACAAGTAGACCAGCTCTTAGACAGTGGGCTTAGTCTTAAGCCGGAGCTACACCGTCCGCATTCGCATTGCGTTCGCGTTCCGTGTACGTCTGGTGTCCCACCCCCAGGTCAAACAACGGCTCTGATTGGCCGGACATAGCGCGGTCGCAGCAAAAGTCGAGTCCAGCGCGATGTTTGCTGCGTCCGCGCTACGTCCGGCCAATCAGAGCCGTTGTTTGACCTGGGGGCAGGACACCAGCCGTGAACGTGGACAGTGTAGCTCCGGCTTAACACAGTTAACTTGGGGGGGGGGGATTGTTTCTACAATGGTCCAAAACTAACCCTGGTTGCTCCTTGGCTCAGGTTGATTGGCTGACAGAGAAAATGAGAGAAGCCAACTTCACTGTTTCTTCAATGCATGGTGACATGCCCCAGAAGGAGAGGGAATCCATCATGAAAGAATTTAGGTCTGGGGCAAGGTAAGCTAGCTATTTCTCTTAAAGTGGAGGGGGCTATCCTCTTATGGATTGCTCCTCTCCCCCCCCCCCCCTTCCAGAAAGATTGGTCCAGAAACCAAATTGAAAAGTTTCCTAGCAACCTGATACTGTGCATGTGATTTGGTCTTTCTGAAGAACATCAGAATCAGCCCAAAGGTTCAGCTACTCGGGCATCTTGTTTCCCACATTGGCCAGTCCAACGTTCCAGTAGCAGGACTTGTAAGAGAAAAGCCTGCTATTGCTTCTGAAAAACTGGTATCCAGTGGCATATGTGTGTTGAATGTGGAGGCAGCATATAGCTATCCTTACCAGCAGTCACTAATCAATGTGTCCTCCAGTGGGTTTTGTCTAAATTTTTTTTAACAGACATCTGGTCTTGTGGACATTACAACTTCTTCTGACAGCTTTAAGAGAGAAGAACTTCACTAGGGGTTGTATCCCAGAAGCATTTCTGTTCATGTGGAGGAGGAGGATTTTTGCCAATCTCCTCTTCTGCAAATCTGCTTCTTGGAGTTGGGAGACATAAGGGGCTTCAGGGGAAGGGGGGAAACCAGCAAAAATCCTCCCCTATGCATAAACAGGTGCTTCTGCTTACATAAATTCTTGGCATACAAGCCTGAGTGCTTACTTCCTGGCTCCTGAGGCCTTTATTCTGGCATTATCTTGGGTCTCAAGGAAGAGTTGGAAGGATTACTGAGCTTGTTCAAGCACCCCCGATTCTGCCCTGCACATCTTAGATGAGAACATCTGAGAGTGGCAGCTCTTGTGCTTTTATGTATCTTGCAGGGCATCAGGTCCAGCAGTGGTTTCCACACCCCACCCCCGGTCATAAGGCCAGTTGCTGTTCATTTCACTGCACACCTTTTGTCAAGACTGATATGCACTCTATTGTGTTAAGCTGCTCAAGTTCCTCTCTTCTATTGCCCAGTTCAACAAGTGTTCCAACCCTGCAACTGCCACAAACAGTTGCTTATACTGAAGTAATAAGAGCCCAGTGCCTCCTACTGATCTAAAAAAGCCCTGTTGTGAAAGGGAGAGACTTGCACAGCCCAATCGCAAGCTATTTCAGAGGGTCACTGCAATCCAACAACTTTTCTTTTGTTTTTCAGCCGAGTTCTTATTTCTACAGACGTTTGGGCCAGGGGCTTGGATGTACCGCAGGTGTCCCTCATTATTAATTATGATTTGCCCAACAACAGAGAATTGTATATACACAGGTAAGATGGTGGGTGGGTGTAGAACTATATAATCTTACTTCAAAATGAGAAGCTTTGGAAAATGAAAACAGTCTGGGTGTTTTGGGGAATAGTTAACAGCGAGCTGATTTTCTTAAAACAAATGGTAAAATCTTGGAGTGCTATGTAAAACAATAATGCTGTTACTTTTTTCAATCCATCAGGACTCTCTCTCCAAGAACTTAAAATAGAAAGTGCTTCTGTCTTGCAACTGGGCAGTTGCACTGCCTATATCGGGGGGGTGGGGGGTGGCCAACCTTCCACCATTGGGGCCTCTGTGTTCTTAAGAGTTGTGTAGAAGATGGAATCTTGGCAGCTGCAAGTACTGATGGTGCTGCTAAAGCAGCTGCAGCTGCTGAAATGCCCTCACCTATACAACCATTAAAGGTCCAGGAGCATTCATGTTGAAAAGCTGGCTACCTTCGGCCTATATGGTGCAGAATATCTCTCACCAGTAGTTGGGACAAAGACCTTTTCCTAATGAGAGCAGAGGAATTCTTTGCATGACAGGTTGCCTTCTTGGCTGTGTTTGCTGATTTCTGAATCCTACCTTTGTTCCACCAGGATTGGTAGATCAGGCCGCTATGGCCGGAAAGGTGTTGCCATCAACTTTGTAAAGAACGATGACATTCGTATTCTGCGGGACATTGAACAGTACTATTCCACCCAGATTGATGAAATGCCCATGAATGGTAAGTGTCTTAATTCTTTGCCCAGCCCAAATAGATGACAACTGAACAGCAAACTGCTGCTCAGTGGTCAGCTTTCTCTTTCCTGTATACAGATAGCAGTTCACAACTGAATCTGTGATGACCTGGTTGCTTGAGGGTAGGAAAGTTGTCCTCCTGCCACTCAGAATTCATCAGCTCAGTTATGGAATTAGGGCCGTTAGAACTATTTCTATTGTCTAGCCCAGTGGTTCCCAAACTGTGCCGTGGCGCCTTGGGAAGTCCCTGGTAGCCTTACTGGCTCTGCCATCTTAAATCGCGTGAGATCTCATGCAATTCAAGATGTTGGCACCCGGGAGAACCAGCGATGGTGCCACGACCGTAGTAAGTTTGGGAACCACTGGTCTAGCAACTGGTTTGGTAGAATTCTACTTGTATACTGTAGAGGAGGTAGGACTGTGCAGTGGGACATGTGTATTTGTTAGGGAGCGCAGTAGGGCCAGGTTCGTTAACGTCTCAAAATATGCTGGAATGTTATTTGCAGCATTGCATTTGATGCGGTTCAGTCACCTTGCATTTTTCGAAGAGAAAATTCAGTGTTAAGTTAAATGTCTACAAGTATCTTTCAATAAGATAAGAGTAAGATCAGGAACTATGCAGAACTTCTGTCTGACTTCTGAGATTTTAGCCGTACTACCTTTAAGTTTAAACATATTTCTGTAGCCATCAGCTACAAATTTGCTCTGGGTTTAACAACCTGAAATGTTTAGGTTACTGAATTCACCAGATAATACTAATTAGATTTTTTAATCCCAAACTGAGGGACTAGGACCAATATACAATAATTCCTGTAAGGAAGATTAGATTAAGCAAGAGTGACTGGCCTGCCATCAGAGCAAGGAGACCTGGGTTCAAACCCTCATCCAGGCATGAAATTCACTGACCCTATTCATGATACCCGACTAACAGCTGTATAGAATATACAGGCCCCCCATCCGCTGATCTGCTATCAACAGTTTCAGTTACCCGTGGATAGCAGATGGCCCCTGTGACACACACACCCGGCCCCTGTGACACCCCCCCCCCCCGGGCACTTACTTTTAGCGTCAGAAGCTTTGTTTCTTCTTCAGAAGGAACGTGCCTGTGTTCCTTTTGGAAGCTTCGTTTCTTCTTCAATGCTAAAAGTGCTAGGGGGGCACTTTTAACTTTGGAGGCTTCAACACTAACACTATGATCTGGCCTCATGCAACTTCCTGCAGGCCCGTCCACAGAGATTAGAGTCTGCAGAGACATCCCGTTTGTTGAAGCCTCCAAAGTTAAAAGTGCCTGGGGGGGAGTGTGTGTGCCTGTGGGGGGCCTTTGCCCCTTTCTGTGGTTTCAAGTATCCACGGGGGCCCTGGAATGTATCCCCCATGGATATGGTCGTCGTCATCCCCCCGTACACAACTTGGTATCTGGCACCATTTTTGGACTTCTGCAGGATCCCAATGATTTGTAATCTCTTATGCAGATAAGTTGCAAGCCTTTAAGGGACCTCTTAAGTTGTCAACATTTCATTTGACTTCAAAGTAGCTTATATTGAGGTGAATGGTGCTTTCTGCTGTTTACTATTGCTAAGGCTCTTTTTTTTTTTACCTAGTTGCTGACCTTATTTGAGGAAGCAAGGTGGACTGAAGATCAAAAGAAGAAACACTTCTTAGCTGGTCTGTGGCATCCAAGGGCTGCTTCATACTCTCCTTACTGTGATGCTCAATTTAAGAACCATATTGGTGTAATTCCAAAATGGTTAGATGCATTTGTTTAGGCCTATAATGCTGAATATGTTTAGGCACTGAAAGATGTTGGTGAAAAGCAATGATGGAAGCAGCCATGAGTCCTTTGCTGTATTTTCTTTTCAGTGTCATTGTGAAATCTAAAGTTGTCATTTAAAAAATTTCGTGATGGAGGCTGCAAGGTATAGCATCTCTGTAAATAAGGCTGTCATTGTTCTTACTATTTTCCCTATTTTCCTTAAGAATTAAACTTTTCATATAAATCCTATATCTGGTCACTAATTTTGATGGCAATGGAGATTGGCTGGATAAACAATACTTCTGTGAACTGTGTTGAATATTTTGCTCCTGTTCCCAGACTTGCCAAGTGAATAACTACTAGTATGTTATATGAATTTCTTATTGGCCATCTTAAGTTTTTTTTATAATAGTCATGCTGCAGACTATCATTGTGCTGTTTGAACATATCTGAATTTGAAAAGAACCTTTAAAAGCAGGTTCTGAGTTGATTAAAAGTTGATCACTGTGGTAGGGTTAACACATTCAAAATAAAGCAGGATGTTTGTACATCTTCATACTTTGTTCCTCAGTAATGGGGAAAGTGAGCCAGTGGGTGGTGCAGTGGGTTAAACCACTGAACCATGAGCTGTCGATCGAAAGGTCAGCAGTTCGAATCTGTGCGACAGCTCCTGCCAACCTAGCAGTTCAAAATCAAGAAATTGCCAGTAGATTAATAGGTACCGTGTCAGCAGGATGGTAACAGCATTCATGCACCTCAGTGTTGAGTCACGCCGGCCACATGACCATGGAAATGTCTTTGAACAGCGCTGGCTCTTCAGCTTGAAACTGAGATGAGCACTGTTCCCTAGAGTCGGACACGACTGCACTTGTCAAGGGATACCTTTACTGGGGAAAGTAGGTATGATGGTGACTTAAGACTATAGCAGCAATGACTACAGATGACCATCTAGCAAATGTGAACTCATGTAACCATGTCATAGGTGCTGTTGCCTTGCCAGTCTTACCTAAATTTTGGATTAGAACCAGAAGTGGGTTAAAATTCTTACCTTGCTGCATGGTAGTACAGGTGACCTACTTACCAAGTGGTAATATGTATGCTACTTTTTGGTAAATGACTTACTCTGAAGACAGTCTGCTAAAGGAAGGTTATGGCAGCAACTACATCCACAAAGCTGTAGTGCTTTTTATAGTAGTTGAATGTTAACCTGGCAGTTTTGGATGCACGTTCTATCACTTTAGTAGGAAATGCTTTATAGCTCTCTAAAAACTAGCTGGAATTTAAAAGGCATTAGAATTTAGCAGTTAAAGTGAGCAAGGAAATTTCTAGATTCACAGCTGGTTGGCTCAGAGGCAAGATGGTCATTTAGCATGGCACTGCACCATCATGTGTGCCCCTGGTGTCACTTAAGGGTTAGTAGACCAAGTGAGTGCACCTACCTATGTAGTGAGTGTGCTAGCGCTGTCTAATCCAGTGGTTCTCCAACCTTTATCACCAGGACCCAATTTTTAAAATATTAGGGGACCCACCTAGCTTTGAGGCTTAAAAAAAATCATGATCTATAAAATTGAGTGGAGGGAGAGTTAGAACAGAAAATATGTATTTACCCAGTTTGTAATTCATCTGTGGAACTCCTTGCCACAGGATGTGGTGATGGCACCTGGCCTAGACCGATTGATGGAGGAAAAGACCATCACAGGTTACAAGCCATAAGCAGCAACCTGCTTTTAGAAGTAGGTTTTCTGTGCCAGGTGCAGGGGAGTGGCAGCAGGAAACAGGTTCTTGTTGGCTGTGTGCTCCCTGAGGCATCTGGTGAGGCCACTGTCTGATACACAAAGCTGGACTAGATGGGCCTTTCCCCTGATCCAGCAGGGCTCTTATGTTTTGTTCTTATATTTACAAGAGCTCAGCTGCTTGTAGGGTAATTAGCTATCTTGCAAACCAAGAGCTCAGCCCTTCGCAGGGCAATTAGTAGCTCTGCTTTTTGAATAGCTTCAGGACTTGTGGCATTTACTTATCTGATCTTTCCATCACCTGGGGACCTACCACAAATCAGGTCCTGACCCACAGTTTGAGAAACACTGGTCTAATCTATAGCCACCTCTGGGGCCTGGCCACTACTTGATAGTGACTTTGTGCCCAGCTAGGTTGCCTCTAAGATGGTATTGGGCCTTACCTAAACAAAAATTTCAAAAATGACACAGCCAGGGACTAAGACATACCATATTTCTCCTATAGTATGTTAGATGGAAAATTACTTTTGCACAGGAGACTTAGATACCAAATATGGCATCATACAATTTAAGCATGTAAGAAAGCTATCCTGTACAATCAATGGAGGGGCTTTCAATAAGATTTGTAACTTTTGCTCTAAAACCTAGCTCCTACCTTGTGGGACAAACTCAGATGCTCATACCTCAAATAACTGGCAAGTGATAATATGGGGGCCCCTATCCATGGATAGCAGATTTCTCCCCCCCCCCCCCGCATGACAAAGGCACTTAGCACCAGAAGCTTCATTTCTTCAAAAGTAATGCAGGCTGCTCATCGTGTTCCTTTTGAAGCAAAGCTTCCAATGCCAAAAGTGCTGGGGGGTTATGGGGGTGCATGCAACCCCCCTGCAGGAAGCTTTGCTTCTTCCAAAGGAAGGTGATGAGCAGGCCTCATACAACTTCCTTGCAGGTCTGGCCAGAGACTGTGCCCAGAGAGGCTGCAGAGACTCTAGGCACCTATTCTCCATGGATGGGCCTGCAAGGAAGCTGCATGAGGCCTGGTCATTGCATTCCTTTGAAAGGAAAAAGAAAGATTACAACACTAAGTGCCTGGGGGAGTCACAGGGGCCCTTCAGAAAACCAGAGGCTCACCCCTTTCTGCGGTTTCAAGTATCCACAGGGGTGGCATCCTGGAACTTTTGTTAAGTCGTGTCCGACCCTTCGTGATCCCATGAACCATATCCCGCCAGGCCTTCCTGTCTTCCACTATCTTCCTGAGTTCGCTCATTTTCATGTTCGTTGCATCGGTGACAAGGTCTCCAAATCCTGGAACATCATCCACAAATACAGCACCCCCTGTACTTTATCAATTAAATTGAGAGATTTGAGTTTAAATTGCATGTTTTGTTCCAACCAGTATTTTTGCAGTTTAGCTCTTCCCTGGTAAAAAGGTATATATGTAGGATATACCTGTAATGGAGTATCAGGTTGTGTAGTGGTACACTTGGAAGTCTCATTTTGGCTGCAGAAATCCTTCCAAAAGCATTCTGCAGGTATTTTCTAACTAGAGTTGAAGTACTTCACCTGGCACAGTACTGCTTAAGCAGAGCTTAAATCCCAGCTTAAAACTTGCTATAGTTCCCCACCACCAAGATAGCACAGAGGACTGGTATAAAAACACACTTCCATCACCTACTTGAACAGTTCTTCAGCTCCTTGCTATGAATGGTAGCTGCTTAAAAAGGACGCAAGATTTCAAGGAAAGAGAAATAGTTTGGACCTTCTTTACACACACCAAGCTTGTAACCATAAGGTAGCTACTTGGCAATTGGCTTTGTTTTGCTTAGAGCCTAACTAGAAGAGCAAGCTGCTTTTCCAGTATAGTTAATACATGCACTGAATCAGATCAACATGTCTAAAAAAGAATCATGAGTTTAATTTCATATATACACAATTGATTTTAATCATGTACTGGAAAATAAATTACAGGAAATAACTTTAAAATGCAACTGAGGACAAAGTTTCACAACAAACATTCCCACTGATTTCCCATGGGGTGAGATTGCAGTGCTCAAGGCAGGTAAATATCACAAATATATCAAAAAACTCCAAATTGTTTTGATGCATTCACACATTTACATGAGCCACAAACATTCCTTTACACAGGGACTGTACTTAGCCTATCACAGAACCAGGTTTTGCCATAAACTACAAAACTTTGATACAAAATTGTATTTATATATTTATATTTATACATGCCCTGTGGTTTCTTAAAAAATAACTAGACACACTGTACAGATAATTCTAACTCATTGCTTTGTAGCTGTAGGCAACGGTCTTGTTTTTGGATGGATTTTCTCCCCCCAGTAATATTAATGGCATATTATATATACATGAAGGCTAAAACTGCAGAGAAAGACAGCTCTTGTTTCTTGATATGCATTTCCTGTAGGACAAGGTCTCCAAATTTAAAAAGGCAAGACAAATGTACACTTGAAGATAGCTTCCTTGGTTAAAGTTGTTACCTCTAAATGTAAATTTCTGCAGAGAACAACACACATGCATTTGGGTAATACTGGTAGAAAAGGCAGTAAAGCAAGGAACAACTAGATGTAGTGGCTCAAACATGATTTCACAGCTGACCGCTACTGCTGATTTGTCAGCTAGGTTCATGTTAAAATGGTTCAAAGTTAAAATGTTCAATGGGAACATTGTGTGGCTACATACATTCCATTAAAAGATTTTCTTGAATAGGTTTGATAATTACTTCCCTGAAAAAAACCCTTTACAGCAGATATCTTTCCAAGAGAGGCCACACCGCCTCCCAACAGTACACTAGTATCAGTTAAAATCCCCCCCCCCAAGTCTCCATGGCACTAGGGTGTCTTAGAAGCAAGTCAAGAAGAAACTCTTAAGAGCCATGGTGTCTCCTCCCCCCCAGCACCTCCCACAAAATGATGGCAGCACATTGGGAAGCCAGTCAAACTAAACTATTTCTCTACAGTTAAATGTAAACTTTGGTTTATTGAGTTCTCATTGTACAGCAAGCAAGTCTAGGGTGCACAGGAAGATGAAATGAGGAGATGAACTGTCAGTCTGTCTTTAATCTGGCATGCTGAGACATCTGTTCAGTCAGGCCTGCTTTGATAGAGTTTGTAACCGATTGTCTCATGGTATCCTCAATCAAATTATCCCCAAGGGGTTTTATCACCTGTAGTATGAAAAAAATGTACAAAAAAAGAAATAAACTCCTAAACTCTGAAACAAGAAAGAAATCGGGTAAAAGAAATGAACAAATTAAAAACCTGGAATATGAAATGCATCCAAAAGTGGAACATTACCAAAAAAGGAAAAGGAGTTTGGCTGCCACCAGCATAAGGTTAATAAAATTTACTGGGTAAGTGATTTCTTCCTATGCAATATCTGACTGAATCCAAATGACTTTACAGCTCCTAGATCAGATGCAATTTCATACCCTACAATGCAGCATCAACCTGGTACATTTATATTTATGCAACATGGCCCAGATGGTCCTGCTTACTGCTCTATACGAGTTGTGTGAACACTTGAGATAAAGTAAAAAAATACTGGCTAGTTTTTCTTCTTGTTATTGTTGGATGAGAGTCGCTGCCGCTGCGCTGAGGTAAGAGCACGGCGAATTGTTCGATGTCTAACAACTTCAAAGAATTTGGAACACACCTAAAACACGAAGTGGGGAGTTAGAACAAGGGTTGGCAGACAGCAGAAAGAAATTAAGTAGTTCTGAAAGTTAAGACAGTCTGATATCAGTTAAGACTGATATTCTCACCTTCTTGGGACTCCTCTGAAGCAGAAAAGGAGGGGGAAAGGACAAAGATGGAAAGATTTAGAATGGGTGAGTAGCCAAGCAAGAATGTGGATTAGAAACAGAAGGTAACATTTGCTTTCAAGATTCAGCTCTTAAAGCTACAAGCAAAGACTTGGTTATCTATTATTCTACATTGCATGTTACACATTGCCTCTGTTTTAGCCTCTTAAGATATTATGAGGGTTAGAATAAATTACAGTCCGAGGATTCAGCTACTACAGTCTATCCATCTGAAGTAGTCGTTCATGCAAGTCAGAATGTAATGTAGCCATTCTAAATCTTGCACCAACAAGGGAAATTAAAGAACAAAGCCATTACCCAAAAATGATGAAAAAAGTTCTGGTTCCAATACCACAGAACAAGCCTGAAACTGGTACACCATTCCCATGAGACGTTTCAAATCCAAATTAAGCAGAACTTAATACAATTGTCATTAAAACAAATTAGGGTGGAACTTCCCAAGCATTTTATTTACAAACCCTACCACTAAGAACATCTTCACGTTTAAGGGGATTTGAGACATAACATTAATGTATGGGATGGTTAGAGTGAAGTTCTTTTCCCTCTTGCACAACACCAGAACCAGGGGACAGTCACTAAAATTGACTGGCAGGAGAGTGAGAACAGCTACAACCACAGGATGTGGTGATGGCACCTGGCCTGGATGCCTTTAAAAGGGGACTGGACAGATTTATGGAGGTAAAGTCCATCAGAGGTTACAAGTTATGACGACTATAGGCTACCTCTTAAATAAGGAGGTTGCATCTCTCTGAATGCCAGATGCAAGGGAGTGACAACAGGATACGGATATCCTGTTGTCTTGAGTGCTCCCCGAGGCATTTGGTGGGCCACTATGAGATACAGCAATCTGGACTAGATGGGCCCTTGGCCTGATTCAGCAAGGCTCTTGATAATTACTTCCCTGAAAAAACTAGTTCTGGTATGCCTGTGGGTCAGAGGCATAACAACCTGCAAATAGTGTTATAGACTATGTATGGGGGGGGGGGGGGGAGGAACCCAGCAAATAGACCCACAGAGAAAGTGCAGGATTGAGCACCAGGATTACATGTGTCATACAACTCACCAACTGAAAAGCTTCCATTGATAGATTTTAAGCAGTGGCTTGACCTGTGGAATTGTAGAGGAGGCTTACCAAAGGGGAACTGCTCTGCATACCTCAGACTTTAATAGGGATTACTAATTATAGCTTGTTGCCCAATCCTCCTCTCCCCCAAATTTGAGAGCTCTGGAGATTAGACCCTCTCCCTCATTAATTCAGAACCCACCAGACTTGAATCTAGGTCAGTCAATTTATAATATCAGAATTTGTGAAATCTCAACTTTGTGAAATGCTAGAGTAGTGGTTTTCTACCAGTGGTACTTCATAATTAGTAACATTGTCCCTGGAGGCCAAGATACTCCTCAAAAGTGGTACTATAATGAATACAAAAGGTTGAAACACATTGCGCATAACCCTACTAAAAATACTGGTTGTGGGCATTGCTATCAAGAAGAGTGCATGATTAAGATGCCATGATATCAATTAAGGCAGCCCTGTGTTCAAAAAATGCTATCTTTAAGCCGAGTACTGATTATAGGTATTTCCCACCCACTTTGACGCGTTTCAATTACAACCGGAAGTCATTCATATGATGCACGCTCCGCTCTTGCGACCTATCTTGTCATGTTCACACAACTGATCAGGCGCTGCTATCGACTGGGCGCCATCTTTTTGTGCAGTCTACTGTGAGTATACAGTACACTACTCGTACAGCATTTTTCAGCAGCTGTTTTACATTTGCAAGCTAAAAATAGACTGGGTTCTACTTTTTGACCATTTCCAGTTTTCAACAGTGCTTCGGTCCCTAATAAGCAGGGGACACCTGTACTTAAAATTGTCAAACTGAATAGTTGGGTGGAAGACATTTTGGCTATATTTAAGGCATATTTCCCATAATATTTTTTCAAAATATGGGCTTTTCCCTGTATTTCCCACAAAAACCTTTGTCGGGGTCACCTTTACCTTTTTAACCAGAGTCCTGCAGATCTATTCCTGTATATATTTTATTTATTTAAAATAAATTTATTTAATTTATTTATTTTATTTAAAAAATTTAAACCCCACCTTTTCCTATGCCGAAGGCAAATGCCCAAGGCAGCTTAAGGCCTGCCTGCCTCTCTATCTATCTTCCAAATTCGAGACAGACAGCAGGTGGCGATCTAAGCATATCCCTTTAATTGCACAACAGGATCTATCAATAGAAAAGTTGACTCTGAGGACAGCAACACAAGTCTAGGCTAAATGAGGCGACTTCTTGGGAGCATCTTTTATAGTACATACCTGTACATAGACTCATGCCATGCTTTTCAGCCAGCTGAGTACAAAACCATTTATAAATACTGATGTGGCTACAGACTGCTTCTTGGAGGATATACGCTTAGAAGAAATCCAAGATCCCTTAGCTGGGATATTTAGCTGGACTTTGGAAATAAAAGTTTAATTGGATTGTATTTTCCAATTACATCAGACTATACCTCATTAATACATCCTGGAGGAAGACGTTGGAAGTAATTTATTAATGATTAGTCCAAAGCTTTGTGGAAATGAATGTCCTCTTAGGAAGGCCAGCTGAGTGGCAACTGATGACCCACTCCTCCTCCTCCCATTATGGCAACTTCTGTTTGACTCACAGCACACCCAGGGAGAAAAAACCTGGGAGTTTAACACCCATTCCATTCTAATCGCAATAGTAAGTCCCACAAAAGTAGCCAACCGATGCTAAAACTGGTCTTCCTGCATATATTCAAGCTCTGCTGTCTTCTGCTAATTTTCCATCCAGCACCATGGCTGGGAAGTTACAAAGAAGATCTATGGCCAAGTGTGTATGATTCAGATACAGCTCTTCAGATACCCACCTCTGAAGAAAGGCAATCCTTACTTACCTTTCAAGTGTTTAAAGCAAAGCTCTATTACTTTCCTCAGGAGACTGTCTTATTTGAATACCTCTGCCTTCTGTGACTTTTCAAAATTTGCTTGTACAGATTTGTCATCGAAATACTGGAAGACATCCTAGATGGACTTCAAAAGGCCAGGTTTCTTCCTACTGGTTTGTATTTCTGTGCTTGTGCTACAATCATGTAGAAATGGCAGCTAGACCAATTTTCACCCAATAGCAATTAAGCAGATATAAACTGGCCAATTCCTTCAAAAAAGTAAACCCTCCTAAGATATACCAACCTGTTCCCATAGTACTTCAGCAATTTGATCAATGAGTGTTCCAACTTCTCTGAATTCCCCAGAGTATTTAACGTATGCCCAAGTACAAAGGGAGACCAGTGCCAACCCCATCACAAGGTTGCACAGGGTAGCTATGGAGTTCATGCCAAGGAAGCCAGTCAGTCCTGAGATTATGTACATGGCAAACATGACTGCAAAGAGCGTGGCAGGGGTGCGAGCAGCATAGAAGATGTTTTTGCCATCATTGTGCTTCACAAAGTTTGCATAGATGTCGTCAAGTTCTTCTTCCAGCTGGTCCTGGTAACGGCGACAGAACTCCTCACCTCCCATCTTCTTCACAGAACGGAACTGTTTTACAGCCAGCTCTTTATGTTCTTGATGCTTTCGTTCGAGGTCTGCAGGGGCAATATAAGGCTTATCTCCACCACAAACCTGTTGGGATGAACAGAACTGATCAGTTCTACGTTATGTCAGCTAAATTAGCCATGCAATAATACAGTTCCAGGTCAAAACAGCTTGGATCACATGCCAATACATATTTTGCTTTTGCACGGATGGATAACAAGGTGTAAGAGACCTTGCATTTTCTAGTATACAAAGTTAGCACTTGCCAACTCAGAAGAACCAACCAGAGGTAGAAAAAAAATACCAAATACTGCCACATTAAGAACAGATCCAAGGAGGAGATCTCATGCCATCGGAACACATCCTTAATAGAATCTAGCATTTGCCCGACAGTGCTGTAAGACAAACAGCTGCTTATGGCTGTTCAGGCAGATTCATGTGGAGCGAGGGCAATCAAAGGGCACACATTTTACATCACCTTTATATTTAGCTCTAGACGTCCGTTTTATTCGGTGCTATTTGAGAACTCTCTAGTGTTCTATCTGAGCATTTTCATCGTCTCTCGGGTCTGGTGCAGACAACTTAAGTGTGCCTAAATGGGACCAAGCTGCAAGATCACAAGTTCTTTTGTAGCAGCCCCCTCCACTCACATGGACAAATTCCCCCATCACCTTTGTTGTCCCCCAGACACCCTTAACCACAGGTTTTTAGATAAACTGTGGTTAAGGGTAATCGAGTTAGTCAAGGGAGACCCATCTGCCCCAACACCTCCTTAGCATTTAGACACCTGGTCAAACAATCTTGTTCTACCATGTCTTTGGGCATAAATAGTAATTGAAATTAGAGCTAGCTGAAAAGGGAAAGAACTGTTCTCCTGGACAGCATTTCAAACCTTCATGATAGCAACTTCCCTAGAAGAGCAGGTACGGTATATTGCAAGCAACTGCTCCTCCAGAAGAAGGGGCTACACCCTGCTCTCTCAGACCAACGTTGCCTAGCGACAGTGAAGCAATGTTTAAGCTCTCCTCCTGCTGTCCAACCCCACTCCAACACAGGACATGACCTCTTTACAGCAACAGAGGGACACAACTAGCAGGCCACTGCCAGGCAGGATAGAGGCCTTTCTCCCATCTATATCTGAAAGCTCTGGGCAGTTGTGTGCGCCTTCAGACTGGGCAGCCTAGCAAGCTTCACATGCCTCGAGTGGTGCTCCTATTTACCGCCTCTCCAAGCAGGACAGGTAGGAGACAATATGGTGTGCCTAGCAGTCTCCAAAGGGGATGTTCTCAGGAACTTGGATGGCTATGACAGCAGCACAGGGAGGAAGAGCAGCAGAGACCAAGGCAGCATTAGAGAAAGGTCCCGACTCCTTGAGTTCCTATACAGTCACTCCGTGCAAAATCCAAGCACACAGACAAGGAGGAGGGATACGGTGGGGGTGGGTGGGTGTCCCAACATCTTAGGATGGATCCTGCTCACCCAATTTTCTTCAGCAGGTGGGTTTCCCACTAGTGGCCAAGGGCAAGGGGCTGTTCCATCTGGAGCAAGGGGCATGCAGCCACTCTAAATCCTCTGGCAAAAGATTTCCAAAGGAAAAAGAAACAGAGGCACTCCAGCTACTCAAGGGGCTGGCAGTGACACAGATCTGCACAAGAATGGGATCTATTTCTATAAATTCAGCCAAGATTAGACAAGACATCTCAATGTTAACTGTACAATACCTGCTCCATTCCTTTGTTGTAAGTATCTTTTGCTCCAGCCACCGCAGCAAGGTTGTTAGCTTCTGCCGTTGCCTAACACAGACCACAAATAATTAATCACAGCACACCACTTTAAACAGAATGCATCTTTGTGTAGCAATTTAATAAAATATATCCCTTAGCAGCCATGGCACATTTCTACCCTGTAAACCCACATTGTTCAACTGCAGCACCCACCTTGTGCTTTTCAAGACACTCAGGCTGGATTCACACTACACGAATCCCGGAGCGGAGGCCTCTGCCCCGCCTCCGCGCAGAGCTGGTCGGAAGGAGTGTCTTCCCGCCTGTTGTCCCTCCTGCTGTCCCGTCTTAAGCGCAGCTTACAGATTGGAAGTAGTTCTGATTGGCATGCAACCACTCTCCCCCCTCTCATCCGATTGGTGGCTGCAGTAGCTCCGCGAACCCGCCCCCAAGCTCCGCGAACCCGCCCCCTCAAAAGATGGGTTTCCCCATCTTGTACGCGGGAGATCGCAGGTGCTCCGCTTGCTTCCGAAATGCTGTCAAAGAGCTCCGCACATCTCCGTAACGTGCCGGGATTCATGTAGTGTGAATCCAGCCTCAGGCTACTATGAGACAACACCAGCATCCAAGAAAATTGTTTTAAGCGAAGAAAAGAGCAACAGGGTAATAGATGGGATTGATCCACTTAAACTCTGTGTATTTAACGACACTTCTCAAGGTGATTAGCTGTTATAAACCTACTCTTTCAAGTGGTCTGGCATTTAACCCAAGGAAGGTCAGAGTTCAATAACTGGATGCACATGGCCTCCATTTCAATATCCAGCATCTCCAGATAAAAGACTGAAGGTTAGGAAAGACTTTTGCCCAGGATTCGACAGAAGAGAATTGGTACTGGTTCAACAGACCTCTGGGTTGATTTGTCAAGCATATAAAGGAGCAGCTTTTGGACTCCAGTAATACTTGAAAAAGGTACCTAACAGGGATATTGCTAAGTTGTATGCCACTTTTTACCACATTTTACTACTACTGCAGGGTATACAGGAGAGTAACACCGGTGGGGGGGGGGAGGGGGAGAGAGAAGAGGCTTGAACCAAAGCTATCTAAAACAAAAAGACAGTTATATAAATAGGTATGGTGCACAAGATTAAAGACTACTGCTTAGAAGGTAGATCTCAATCTCTTAAACTTAAAGCCAGATTCAAAATGTCTGAATAAAAGTTAAGGCTAGTGCCAAACAAATGCTCTCCTGTTAAGATAAGGGTGTAAACTAGAGCTTACCTGAAGCATTGATTTAGGATGAGGCAGTTCCTCTCCTTGATATATTTTAATATAAGCCTGAAAATGAAATGAATATTTTTACTGTCTAGTTTTGACCTAAATTCATTTTGCAACAGAAAAATCCAAATTATAAATTTAAACTGGATTATTATTGGATTAAGACAGTCTCAGTGACATTCGCAGAGTATTTCCACTAAAGTACAAGTTAGTTTTTAGCAACGTAGAATGATTAGATTCCATGATCTCTATTGAATAGCACAATACTATAGGGAAGCATGACAATCCATGATAGTTTTATTAGGATTAAATGCTTGTTCTTCTCTTAGCATTAAGATTGAGGCACTTGAAAGAGCTCCTATTCATCTAGTGTTGTGTTCCATATACACAGATCAAATGTACCGGTAAGTTAGATTCCAGGCTAACTTACCCCCATCTGCCTGTTTGGAAGCCAACCGCATGCATTGAATTCTGCTATTGCTACAGCAGACTAGATACAGTGATCTTGTTCTTTTGGACCTTGTGTGTTCTCTCCTACCCTTTGGGACAAAATTGCAAGCACCAATCTACACAACTGCCACATCTACAGCAGACAAGAGACTATTACTTCAGACTTCTGTTCTTGAAAAGCATCTGGAAACTGAATTCATCTGCAACACTGAAAATGCTATGCATCATAGCAATAAATTAAAAATGAGGCAAACAAGGAGAAAGATAGCTGCCCATGAACAACACAGCCAGCTGTTTATGCAATAGATATTCTAGAGCAGCCACATGAGGCAACAACATGAAAAATTTCAGCAACAGAAGTATACTCTAACTCTGTGGAACTGTGCAAGAGGCTGGAAGCTTCTTTTTGTAGAGAACACAGAATTGCAAAAAGACAAGAACAAAGCTAGGCCAACAGAAAGGGAGTCATCTTACTTTTAAAATATTATGACCATAAAGTACCAAAATTGCACACTATTTAGACTTTTAAGGGGCCTCATACATGACAGAACTTCGGGCTACAAGCCAGAGGAGCTTACAATAGAAGGGTCCTATTTGTAAAAAAAAATGACCAATGAGCACAAGTATTTGCCTACCTTAAAATATTGCACAAGATCTCTACAAGTCACTTTCGAGCCACTGATCTCTTTTTCTACCAGATTTTCTGGGGCAAGCAGCAATGGAACCAGATTCCGTAGCTCTCTCTGAAAGTCCTCATCAATGTCTAGTGGAATTAGTCACAGAAACGGAGTTGTAAGATTATTGCAGTTAACACAAAGCTTCTCCAGATTCAATGGCAGTTTTAACATTACTTGAAACATCCCAACTTAATATCTAGAAGTGACAGTATCAGCCAAGGCTTTTTAGCTTTTGCTTTATAAAGGATAGGTTATCGTTAGAAGAGATGCTGTCCAATACCCAAAAGCAGCCATTTTCTCTTCGTTTCAGTTTCATGGGTGCTCTTGCATGTGAACACACAAACAGAAACCATACTTTGCAGCCTTTTAAAAAAAGATTTTTTCAGTAATCATATCTCTAGTCACAGATGTTCACATCAGTTTTAGTCACCTACCACACTTCCTAGTTGGTGGCTATTTGCCCACGTGTCCTATTCCGAGTCTGTGTTGTTGTTCAGTCGTTAAGTCGTGTCCGACCCTTCGTGATCCCATGAACCATATCCCGCCAGGCCTTCCTGTCCTCCACTATCTTCCTGAGTTCGCTCATTTTCATGTTCGTTGCATCGGTGATGCTGTCTAACCATCTCATCCTTTGCCTTCCCCTTCTCCTTTTGCCTTCAATTTTTCCCAGCATCAGAGTCTTCTCCAGAGAGTCTTCTCTTCGCATTAGGTGGCCAAAATATTTGAGTTTCAGCCTTAGTATCTGTCCTTCCAGGGAACAGTCAGGGTTGATTTCATTTAGGATTGACTGATTTGATCTCCTAGCAGTCCAAGGGACTCTCAGGAGTCTTCTCCAGCACCACAGTTCAAAAGCATCTATTCTTCGGCGCTCAGCCTTCCTTATGGTCCAACTCTCGCAACCATACATTGCTACTGGGAACACCATCGCCCCGACTATGCGAACTTTTGTTGGCATGGTGATATCTCTGCTTTTTATTATGCTGTTTAAGTTTGCCATAGCTTTCCTTCCAAGGAGTAAGCGTCTTTTAATTTCATGGCTGCTGTCTCCGTCTGCAGTGATCTTGGAGCCCAGAAAAGTAAAATCTGTTACTGCTTCCATTTCTGCCCCTTCTATTTGCCAGGAATTGATGGGACCCGATGCCATGATCTTAGTTTTATTAATGTTGAGTTTCAAGCCAACTTTTGCACTCTCCTCTTTCACTCTCATCAAGAGGCTCTTTAGTTCTTCTTCACTTTCTGCCATTAGGGTGGTATCGTCTGCATATCTGAGGTTGTTGATATTTCTCCCGGCAATCTTGATTCCGGCTTGCGATTCATTCAGCCCTGCATTTCTCATAATGTACTCTGCATATAAGTTAAATAGGCAGGGTGACAATATACAGCCTTGCCGTACTCCCTTCCCAATTTTGAACCAGTCGGTTGTTCCATGGCCGGTCCGAACTGTTGCTTCTTGACCCGCATACAGGTTTCTCAGGAGACAGGTAAGGTGGTCTGGTACCCCCATCTCTTTCAGAATTTGCCACAGTTTGTTGTGATCCACACAATCAAAGGCTTTTGCGTAGTCAATGAAGCAGAAGTAGGTGGTTTTTTGGAACTCTCGGGCTTTCTCCATGATCCAGCGCATGTTGGCAATTTGATCTCTAGTTCCTCTGCCTCTTCGAAACCCAGCTTGTACGTCCGGTAGTTCTCGGTCCACATACTGCTGAAGCCTAGCTTGTAGGATTTTGAGCATAACCTTGCTAGCATGTGATATGAGTGCAATTGTGCGATAGTTTGAGCACTCTTTGGCACTGCCCTTCTTTGGAATTGGAACGTAAACTGACCTTTTCCAATCCTTTGGCCACTGCTGTAGGGGAAGACGCTGCTATGGCTCTGTCTTCTTAATAGGCCCTTTTGGGCCCAAATCTGATTAAGTTGTTCTGGTATACCTATGTTTCTCAGAATGAACTATGGTTACTCCTGCCAACATTTTATACAGACGATAACTAGCATAATGAAATTAACTACATTAATGTTTGTGTAGCATGGATATTTTCATAACTAGACATAATGCTAAGAGGTAGAGTTTTATAGGTTAAAAGGTCATGTAAATTATTTAAAAACAACAATATTAAACTTAACCTATAAAACTCTACCTCTTAGCATTAATGTTTGTGTTTACAGGTCAGTATCAAGTCACATTAGTGCCCCACCATATTATATCACCCTGCTAACTGGGCAAGAGGCCACTTTTTCAATTGGTGCTCCTCTTATATTTAGCAAGGGGAGAATAACTGCCCCCCTTCACCCCAGCACAGTGTCTTTTCCGGTGGCTGTTTGCTGGTGGTGTTCTGCATCTTTTTTAGATTGTGAGCCCTTCTGGGACAGGGAGCCATTTAATCATTTGATTTTGTCTGTAAACCGCTTTGTGAACTTCTTGTTGAAAAGCGGAATATAAATACTGTTAATAATAATAATAATAATAATAATAATAATAATAATAATAATAATAATAATAATAATGAAAAACCAACATCTACTGGACTAGAGATCAACAAAATCACCCTTCCCATCAGGATTGATCCGCATTAGGTTATAAGAATTATGTACAGTTGAATCTGTATATTTTTACTTCTTCTAGTACACTCACATTTGAATAGTTCTACACAGACTCAAGTCAGTGATGTATCATAACCAGTAAAATAAATAAAAAATCTCCTACCATTTAGCCTCCCATCAAAATTTGGGTTAGTCGCAACTTTAAGACCTGGGTGCGGCAACAGGAAACAGCCAAGATTACTGAAACAGGAGTGAATATGCTTCCTTACATTCTGGAGCTCTTCATGCTGATGTAGCTTTACCTAGGAGTAATGCACATTTTTCAGAATACAAAAGTAGTGAGTTTCTCGAAACCCTATGAGGCACCATAGTTCACACATTAGTCTGTGTAATAAAATGTTATGCTTCAAGTTGATACCAAGGCCAACTAAATCCAGAAAGACTATTAGTAGTTCCATGTGGTTATACAATTAAAACTCTGCTTCCCCAAGACTTAACTGTTTTCTTATCTGAAAAGCAAACCAAAGATTTATTAGAGTAGTTTTACCTGCAACCGCTTTTCTAGGAATTGTTTTCCTCCTGTTAAGCCATATGGATGTTCATAAGGATAGCTCCAATCTCTAATTAAGAACATTAGTGTCTATATAAGAAAAACAAAAGTAATTAACTTAAAATCCTGACCACCAGAACACACATGCCTGCAACTCCTGGCAGCAGAGTGGCTACTATCATCAGTAGTTCAATAAGCAGATTGTACTCTGTAAAACCAGAATTAAAAAACCCAGGCCTAGCTCAACTCAACTTTTTGCCTCAGCCTTCCCAGAAGTACAGAACCTTAAGTT
Organism: Plestiodon gilberti rubricaudatus; assembly: GCA_026170595.1. Taxonomy (NCBI): domain Eukaryota; kingdom Metazoa; phylum Chordata; class Lepidosauria; order Squamata; family Scincidae; genus Plestiodon; species Plestiodon gilberti. The sequence continues at coordinate 14,692,138 of JANXHW010000001.1, forward strand.
TTACGCTAGCATACTACTGTACCCACGTAAGTAAAAGTAGAAAGAGATAGTAAACTGCTCCGAGTCCACAAGATAGAGTGGGATATAAATTGGGATATAAATTGGAATAAGAAAAAGAATTCATGAGACAAAATTTGGATTCAAGAGAGCTTTAGGCTACAATCCACAAACCAATTGGTTTAGTATAGACTTGGCACGATTACTCTTAACTTTTAAAGGATATCTTATTATGGCTGTCAGGTTAACCCTGACTGCGTTTTGTTTTTCGGCTTCGAGCGCTCGAGAGCTCGGGGGGGGGGGTTCGCCTTGTAGCTCTGAGCGGTTGCGGCATTTTTTTCAGCTTCCAGCCCTCTCACCACATTCGCAGTTTCAACTGCGAGCTCGATGCTAGAAAAAAATGGCGGCCTCCTGCACCAATAGAAAGGCTGCTTGGCTACAAAGGAGCTTGGGAGATGCAATACGAGGGACGAGGAAACTATGGCAGCCTCATGCACCAATAGGAAGGTGGGAGATATAGTGGGAGGGACGAAGAGCAACAGCAGCCATTCTCATTGGTAATTTCCATTCATTTTGGAAGCCCCCGGTAGCAGCGATATCAAGCATGCTAAGAGTGTCACTTCCTGCTACTTCCAAGTTGAAAAACGCAGCCCAGCCTCTATTGTTCAACAACCATGGAAAGACATCAGAGAGCCAGGTACAACCCAAGGCTTCCAATACACAAGGTTAAGAACCATGTAGCCACCTCACATGGTAGGCAGAACACAGCACATGTTATAGAATGCATCTCTCCTACTGTAACCTGTGAAACTGCCCTGATACACCAAACATACATGCAACACAACTTGTAGCAGTACAAAATTGTGCTATTACCTGAAAAGGTTTTTGGTAAATTTCTTCCATAGCTAGCCTTCCGTACTCTGTAAACAACTATTAAAAACACATCATTAAGAACGCTAGATGGAGTACAGACACAAAATAGCACTGCAATATATGCTTAACCATAAAGTATTCCAGCAACGATTTTAGTCCCGATTTTTCAAGTTCAACACTCTGACCAAGCTTATAATAAAGGGAATGCTTAAGTTATTCAGACCCGTTAAACAAGGACTAAATATCATTGCAGCACTCTAAACCATGGGCATCAAACGTAAGGTCCACAGGCTGTATTTGGCCTACAGAAGCTCTTTATCTGGCCCCTGTGATAAGTGGGCTCTCCTAGCAACACCATCAGCTGCTCTCAGCTACTGAGCTGCAAAGTGATGCATTGGCAGAAGTGGCACTGCTGAAAGGGTGGCACTGGGAGAGTCCAATTATCGTGCGGGCCACGTTTTCAGCAGCGCTACTTCTGCAGAGGCACTGGGATGGAGATGGAAGGAGGCCTCAGAAGGCAAGGAACAGTACAGAGAAGGGGCAGACCAAGAGGGGTAAAGAAAGGGAAAAGGGAGAAACTGCTGAGGTCCTGAGAGAGCTCAACTGTTACGTGGGCTCCCTTTTCATCAACACTGCTTCTGACAAGGCGTCACTTTGCAGATCACCTCTCAGTTGCTGAGCTGCAAAGTGATGCCTTGGCAGAAGTGGAGTTGCAGAAAGGGCAGCCTGATTTGCATATTTTCTCTTCTGTCATTTGCAGCTAGCGAGTTCCTAAGTGAGAAACAAGTGCTTATTTCTTATTATCACCTGTTTCATGGCATCACTTCTGGCCCTCAGCTGGTGCCATGAATGCTATTCGGTCCACTGACACCCCTGTTCTAAACAATTGACCTTTGTACTTTGATTCTTTAACAGTAGTGTTGTGTTTGAAGCAAGTCCCGACCAATTCTCATAATTCAGTAACCAATGAACTGACTGCTTTTAACATTCACGCTCATCCTTCCTCCCTTGTAAACAGAAGCTAAGAAACACCCCACTAGCCACTTTGTGTTGCTAGAATCTGTGTGGTTGGAGCGTGTCCCTTCAATATCCTGAAGTTCTTGGGCCCAGAAGAAATGTTTCCTTTTAAATCTTGGCAACTGAAAAAAAAAAAAAAGCTTCCACAACAAGATCTTACGATCATGATATATACCAGGGGTGGCCAAACTTGTTTAATGTAAGAGCCACATACGATAAACTTCAGACGTTTGAGTCGCAATATTTAAGAAGCATTTAAATTATGAAATATTTTAACTCACCATGAACATTAAACTTGTTTTATTCTAGTGGACTCTCAGTTTATACCTGGTAAATATTATAAAGCTTGAAAATTTCTTATTTACACCTATCATATTAATTGTAACGTAAAAAGGAGCTCCGTCAACATATTTCCGCGAGATGCACATTATACTTCAAAGAGCCACGTGTGGCTCAGGAGCCGCAGTTTAACCACCACCGATATATACAATATTTGAACACTGGGCAATTAAGTTAATTGAGCATTAATCTTCTAGCAGCAACTATAAGCAAGGTCCAGCTCCCCACACCATTTGGTGTCAGAAAGCTTGTAGGCCATGAAGTTGAATCATGATGCTTAGGAACAGTCAACTTAAATCCTAAGCAGGCACCTGAGCAAGAATTTTAGTTGTCAAATACTGGTGCTTCATGCTCTTTTATAAGAAGTTCTATCAGCCAAATATAATTCCCTCTACAGTTCAAGAAAGAGTTCAAATCTTGCAAATAAGCATTCTAAATTTGCAGCAAACTGAGGCAGGATCTTTATAGTGCAACTGTCTAATTAGAAGAACCCTTCTTGGTACAGAACCTGAATGCTTCGTGAAGATTACACAGCCTTAGGACTGCGAGAGGTGAAGTTGCATATGTACAGATGATATTCCACGAGACAAAACCTCAAAAACTGGGTTGATAAGACTGATGTTTTGAGTTTCCTGCAGCAGTTCTGAAGCAACGACCCAATTCAGGGTCCAACCCTATCCCAATTTCTAGTGCCGATGTAGCCATGCCAACAGAGCATGCAAATAAAAAGCTAGATTCAAGACATCTGCAGGAAGTATACAAGCAACATTGCATTGTCTGATTCAATGAGAACAGAGCTTGATTTCAGATACCTATCAAGCAGAAGTAGTAATGGTGCCTGACATTGCTCTTTGGTTAGGAACTATACATAAGTTAGAAACTAGAGTAACATATGCAAAGTTTATTTAAAATAGTTTCAACTTGAATCTTGGTGATTACTGAATTAATTGCTTTTATCAGTCACCTGGGGGGCTTTTTGAAGGGCCAAAGGCCTAAATAAATAAAACTTAAGTAATAAGGGAAGATAGAAAAATATGTGCAAAGGAGCTAGGGGCCTATGGGCAAGACAGTAACATCAAAAAGTGAAGTGGATGCTCACTCTGGCTGCAGGAAACCTGCTCCTAGATACCCTGTAATCCAAGAGAAGTTACATTCACATTAAGCTTCTCTGCATCATAGGCTCATAACAAACCATTACGGTCAACAGGTTTTCAGGAGTCTAGCAGCTCTAATAGATTCCACCATCAGAGGCTGCAATCCTATCCACAATTACCTGGGAGTAAGCATCATTGACTATAATGGGACTTCTGAGTAGACATGCATAGGATTGGGCTCACAGTCATGTAGTTTACAAGGCCCATGAATAAATAAGAACTCAATCCTTCTGGCACATTTGGGATCATAACCCAAACTAGTATAGAATATAAATATTTCCTCCTAATCTGTGCTACTTTATGTATTCTACAATAAAGGAAAACATTGTTCAATAATATTTCAGCCCCATTCCCTTTGGTTCTATTGAACATTAAGGTCAGCTGGAACAAATTAAAATGGGGAGAACAAAGCCAATAACCACAATATTATGCGGTCTCATTTGATAAAATAGCTCCTTTCTATGAGATCAAGCAATTGAGTATTAACCACTCAGATTTAATTTAGTTCCTGAAGCTGAAGCGCATGCTGGAAGTCGTAACCATAGACTCTCAATAACCACCCTCTATAATCACACTAACAATCATTTTCCCCACTTTAAATTGAAGTCAAATACATTTCAGTTTTTAACACAGACTTCACTGATACGGGTCCATTTGATCCCAATTTCAAACCAGATTTTTTAAATTTACACAGGTAAAGGAATGCTAATCCCAAAATAAGTCTCTGATCTAGACAATAGTTAAGGATTGGAAAACTGGTAGTGCAATTCAGTTTAAGCATCCAAGATTCAAAGCACTGTGCAGTATTATTCTTACTGAGGGCCTGTTTAGCTTCTCTCCATTCAGCAGCAGCCCCCTGCAACCCAGAGCTGTACCCTTTGAGGTGACGTGCTGCTGAAAGAAAACATCAGTCTATCTTGCATATGCCAAAGTATTTTATACCTGCACCTGCGTTTTTGAATCTTGACTAATATGGCTAGTTAATGATAATACTAATTTACTTTACTAATACTTAATACTTAATAATTAATACTAATTTAATTTACTGTTAAATTTCTTAGCAGACAACTTGTGTTTCCTGGATAATCCTGGCTTGCCCGGTGGCAGCTGTAGCCAAGGGGGCTTTTGCCCAGCTTTGGCTGGTGCACCAGATGTGGTCATAACCGGGGACGGTCAGACCTGACCACAGTGGTCCACACCATGCAAACGTCTCGTTTAGATGACTGCAACGCACTCTACATGTGGTTGCCTTTGAAGACAGTCCAGAAAGGTCAGTTAATGCAGAATGTGGCAGCCCATGCAATTTATCAGGGCTCAGCAGTTCAATACTGTCAAAGACTGTTGCTCTGGCGACTACACTGGCTGCCAGTTCACTTCCAGGCCCAATTCAAGTTGACAGTTTTGACTTTAAATCCTTTATGGATTAGGATACCCAAGGCTCTCCCATACATTCTGGCCCACTCCTTCAGATCAGAGGGGGCCCTCTTACATGTGCCACCCCCCAACAGAGAAATGAGGGGGCAGCAGCTAGGAGTAGGGCCTTCTCAGCTGTGGCACCATAGTTACAAAATTCCTCTGAGTTACAAACTGCCCCCTCCCCTGAAGCATTCTTGCAGGGGTTAAAAACATTTAGATTGGTAGTTACCATAGCGCTGACTTGTGGTGGGGGTTTTTGTATTGTGTTTTTTGTTTTTAATGTTTTATGCCCGATTTTATTGCCAGCTTTGATAGCTGTCTTGTTTTATCATTTATTACTGCTTTTATTTTTCTGTGCCGCTACATTTTTATGGTCCTGTATTTTTAAATATTGCTGATGCTTTTTGCTCTGCTGCCTCTAGGTTTTGCTATTTTATTGCTGCATTGTTTTTATATTGTTGATTTTTATGCAAGCTGCTTTGGGTGCCAACAGTAGTGGGAGAAAGGCAGGGTAAAATTTATTAAATAGGTTAAATAATTTTACCTGTAAGTGCTGAAGATCATCTTCTTGAATGTTCTGTGATAAATTGTATACCTGCAACACATGTTACTTTTCACTTTTCTGCAACAGATTTTTATAGAGATTGCACAATACTCCAGGCAATGTATTGAATATGTTATTGCACTAGTCAACTGGATAATTAGCAATGTCATAAAATATTCAAATTGGAAAACATCTGATGGAGTTCTAATGTTATAAGTTTGACAAATAAGTCAAAGAAGAATGTACCCACCTTTGACAAATGTCTTATATTTTGCCTTTCATCCCTTCCAACTGCAGTTTGTTCCATCAGCCAGAAGGTGGCGCTTGGATTGCAGTTTCCCGCCCTACTGTCAGCCACATGGCAATGCTTAACCCACCCTCCCATCACACATAAGCCTTCAAAGAATGGAGAACCTTCAATCAATTACAATTCACTGCCCCCATCCATGTCTAGTCAGGGCTCACCTGCCAATGAGCCATGGCGGGGCAGCCAACTCATGCAGCAGACCGAGCACTCATTCAGCACCTCCGCTGCTGTACAAGAGGGGGAGGTAGCTTCTCCTCCTCCCCCCCCACAACCTGCTTCTGCTGCAGACATGAGAAGGAACTCTGCCCAATGAACACTACTATCTGATAAGGGGCTCTCCTTCTCCATCATCAGGGTCTTACACGCAGCAGCCTAAGGGAGGCAGTGGACGATGGGGAGTCCCACAGGTACACCCCATGCCTGCTCACCACCTAACAAGCTGCTCACATGGCGTCGCCTTTTCTCAGGGCAGCAGCCAAAACTGCAGCCATTGCCACCTCTTCCTAATTGCTCCACAGGCTCTGGGGAGTAACTGGAAAGAGGCTGCGATGGCAGCAGCCAATACTTGTCAAAACCCAGCAGCTATGAACTGCCACCACCTCTTCCTTTTCCTGCTTGCTGTCTGCAAGTCTGTAAAATGAGCAGGAAAGGAGGTGGCAGCAGTTGAGACTCACAAAGGCTGAGCAGGTTGTGGGTCTGCTGTCTCCTACACCCTGCTGCCCGAGGCTGCCACTCAACTCGGCCTCATAGGCATGCAAGCCAGAAGAGGTGGCAGCGGTTGCTCCAACGGTTTCTCCTGCTGGGAGAAGCTGCAGCTGTCATCACTTCTACCTATTTCTGTAATTTTAGTTTACACTCTTTCAATGCTCTGGATACTGTCGTCCGTCCCCCCCCCCCCCAACATACTCTTCAAGCTTGGATGACTTAAGAGCCTAACTTAAGAGCCTTCATATGGGAATGGTCTTCCCCAAGCTTCCTGCTTGGAAACAGGTGGCTCATGGAGAATCCTTGCCAGAAATTTCTAGTTTATTACATTTTATCCTACTGATGAAAAAGGCAGGCTGTTTGAGGCACAATGTAATTCAAAGCAAAAAAACATTTTCAACCATCACTACTGGTCCCATTTTCAAATCCCAGCTAAACATTCTATTGTCAGACAGAAGCATAAAAACACTGTAGGAAGAGATAGTTACTGAAGACAAATATCAAGTTCTACCTTGAGCAAAAAAAATCTAACTAGCACATGTTGTTGGGACAAGGAACCCAAGCCCAATGGGGCTCAATTTCAATTCAACTGTCAGAACAAGTTGCCAGATATTTCAGTTGTACAAGACGACTGATCTTGAGCCAGCGAAAAAGATCTGTGTGCATCGCTTGATGGATCAAGAACAGTTGGCCAAAGCTGTTGTAATAAGCACCCCTGAAAAAGCTCTCTGCTAATCAACACCACCTTCCCATTCCTCTACCCCATAATAGAACCAAAATACAGCTAAAATGGCTAGCCAGGACACAGTGATGTCCGTACTTAGCCCTGGCTTCTAAATAGGAGCCACAGCCAAAAGACCAAAGACCAGCAGTAAGGAAGGTGCAATAGAAACCGTCAGCAATAGGAGTTAACTCCTGGCCAGCTGCAACAGCCGTTGCTTTGGTAGCATTCCCAGTGGAACAAGCAATCACCAAAACAGCAGTTATGGAAGGAACCTCACTATCTGCAGCAGCAACGGTCGTTGCAGCCATTCATGCAGGATGCAGTCTAGTTGAAGGACCGAGCCCCTTCCCTGCTTAGAATGATAGCAGGGGCTCTAACCTTCTGAGGAGGCATCCCAAGTGCCTATGAAGTACAACATGATGGCAGAAATGGAACCCCATTCCTTCCTTTGCAGAAGGCAGGGTTGGTAGTAAGCCCAAGCCAGCCTTGCCCACTAGGGCCAGCGAAAATTTGCCACCAACCCCTGGTAAGATGCACAAGAACTGAATGCAGCTATTATGCAGACAACTGAAAGTAAGGGGATGTGTTCAGAAGCATAGCCAAGTTTTGCCACAAAGCAGTTATTCATGGCTACTGCACTTGAAACTGAGCATTTTTCAATCAAAGTTGACATTCATGAAATCGCCCTGATCAAAAGGTAGCAGAAAGTCCAACAGTCTACTTATGGTACACAAACTGATTTGTTTATTCAATTTGCAAGCCTAACAAGGTTCAGTGTTGCAAGCCTAAGGTTCAGTGTTATGGAGTGCCAGTCTGAGAAGTCTTTATTGAAGGATGTCGCCACTTCAGACAGGTAACCTTACCTGAACTGAACTTGTCATGGTGCTCAGAGCAAACACAGTTGCACAGTCTTTGATAGTAGATTGGCTATCAAAGGCACCTTGGGTATCCATTAGTAATACAGCAACCTATATGTTTAAAGAAAAGAAAAGGCAGGATTAGCAAACAAGCAATTTTTCTTTCATCTCTAGGACAAAAGCTTAAATACAATGGAAACTATTCTCATGTAAGTTATTTCTATTAAACTATGATAGTGACCTCAAGTTATCATGATCAAGGTATAAAGAATCTTAAAATACATATTTTTTTAAAAAAAATACTGTACTATCTAGATTTTTTAATAGGAAGTCTATGAAGAATCCAAGTAATGGCCAAGTAATCTACCTTAAGCTATGAGCCTTTTCCCCACGCTGAAATCTTATACTGTTGCCTGTGATGTACCAGAACAGCACAACTCATGAGACTACCCATTATGGAGTCTATAAACATGACTGTTTTTAAACATAAGCTGCATGTGCTACCAAGTACACCGCTATCAACGTTTGTGATCAAGGAGATCTGGGTGCAGATCCTGGACCAACTGAATCATAAATGCAGACCTCCAACCCATTTGACACTTTGCTGTTACAAGATAAATCTGGAAGTCCGACAATAGATTCCGCAAGTCAGTCTAGGAACTGCATCCCTATCTTCCATGAGAAAAACGAACTGTTCTGGCATTTTCAACTACTCCTCTATCCTTCTTTGTATGAATGAAGACAAATTATCCTATCTTAAGTGTTTTTTCAGCACATATCACCAACAACAATCTAAGAACATACTTTAGTCACACTTCCTCATTTCTTGAAAGGAATGCCAAAAATGAATCCTTTAAACAGGCAACTTCAGTTTACACCACTAGGTTTCCTGACAGATTTCAAGCTTTAGATTGCATCCTTGTCAAGAAAAGTAATTCAGAGAAACAGGTAAAGAACTTCATCCTTATTAGCACTGATGGGGTTAATTCTGGTAGATTGTTCTGCGGTCTGTGCTGCTCCAGGATTAAAAGTAATGCTCATAAGTATGCTACTTTCAAAATTAAACATCAATATTAGAGATATATTTCATGTTTGTTCTTTTCTATGGAAGGTTCTTTCATGCCAAGGCAGGGTATTTAATGACTCCTTGATTTTTATTTGTTTGTTTGTTTTGCAATGGGCTGACAAATCTTTATAATCCCAAATTTAATCAAGGGTTATTAGGATGTACAGGTTTTCTGAGTTAGTTTTCTAACAAAATTCTTCCCTTACAAGTTGCAATATTCAACATTAGGGTACCAAGCCAAATCCTAACTGAATTAGACCCTACAGTCAAATACTTTGGAGTTGCAGTAATGCAAAGCATGATGCAGACTGTTCAGGTGTATTAATGGGTTGTTGAAAGGTTTCACTGACATGGACCCTTCTATTTAATCTCCTACAGAAACTTCACCTCTAGGAAATCTTTTCTGCCTATTTTGAGTTATTGCAGCTCTACTCTGTCCCAACGCACTATGTTTATAAACAAACATGATACTGGTTTTTTTAAAAACAAGGACAAAGTCTTGGCAAGAACCCAGAAACTAGTCATTTAAGAACTAAACAAGGTGTCTACAACCATACAATCACCAACAAATCAAACAGTAAACCTGCATGAAATGTTTAAAGTTTTACCTTTGTCCCATCAGGCTTGGGAACAACAAACACTTCACTCCAAATCTGAATGCCAGTCGTCTCTCTCTCGCATCCTCCTCTCCATGTAAAACCAGTCAAAGGTTCATGATTTCCACCTATCCAAGAGGATGATTCCTGTTAACAAGAGAGTTACATACTTACTCAATAAGATAAAGGGAACAATGGAAGTATGCCATTTTTAAGAAACCAAAAAACCAACTTTAAAAACAGTAAGATGATTTCTTAGCTTCCAAGAATTCAAAGTAGTTCAAAGTAGTTTCAATGTTGGGAGCTAAACGTAAAGTTTAACCATCAAATTTTAATAATAAAAGTATTGTACGACGGAATTTTCCCGGCAGAATGGTTGTTTTGAACTCTAAAATCTGGACACGTCTTGAGAATCCAAGAACATACCTAGTTCAAAGTAGTTGCTTCTAAAAACACAAATTTCTTATTCTATTGTATTTCTAGCCTACCCATCTCCAAGAGCAGGTCATCAAGTACATAGTCCCCTTCTTAAGTACAGATTATGTTCCAGAGGTCTGTACTTAAGATGAAGCGTATTTAAGTTGAAACATTTATTTATGAAACAAAATTGTGAACAACTTTCTAATGGGTTGAAAAATAGTATAGAAATATTTATTTCTGTAAATCTAAAAAATAGATGCTCATTGTGTCATGAGCGTACAGTATGGTCTGTTGTAACCCTGCTCTTTTGTTGTGTAATGTATACACTGGGTCTTAGAGGAGCTTAGATGGGCTGCATTTATAGTCGATGGAGACAACACAAGCACAGTTCTATTAAATGCTGTACTGGCTCTCCTTTACCTACTACTCTAAGTCTCAAAGCCACATTTCTCCCCTTCTCAAAAACCAGTGCCATTGTGCTTGCGCAAAAACGTTGGCGTGGACAGACTGCACCTGCACGAAAGAGCGACACAGCTATCCTTAAGTTAGGGACTACCTATATTAGGAATATACTTTTTCTCTATTCAATGTGTGCATCTTTGATATAAAGCTTTAAAAATACAAGTACAAACAAGTTCCATGCTATTTTGCCAGGATCAGTACAAACTTCCCTAACGAGTGTTCTTTATAGTACCAATTTTAAAAAATCCACAAAGTTGAGTCTGTAATCTCTCACTGGAGGTAATTCTCAGAGCTGGTCCCACAGATACAGATTGTCTTATGCAGGGCCTTTTGACAATATCTGGTGCACTGGTGGCATGATCCACTTATGCAGGGCCTTTTGACAATATCGGGTGCACTAGTGGCATGATCCACTTATACCACCCATTTCAATAAGGAAGTCATCCTCCTTCCCCCCCACCCCCCAGATAGGAGCACTTCAACTTCCCTGCATTTATGTTCCTTTTATTCTCCCACATCTTGTGGACTGGGGTTCTATTTCTAAAGCTTTGTTAACACAGGCACAGTAGTCAGGTGTAGTTAGGCAATTTTAAACTTTGTGCCCAAACGTTTGACACACACACCCCGAGTCCCGACATAACTCATGACAAATATGTATGAATATTATGTATGAATATAATTTACTAACAATAATAACTAATTATAATTAATACACAATACTAAACACTATTGCTAATACTAAGAATAAAAACTTCCAAAACATTCACAGATAGAGTTTACACCCTTCCATCCCCCTAGACCCTTACAATAACCCCCTGATTCACATATGACGGGGGGGAAGAAATCCTTGGGAATGAAGGGGGGAGGGAGAAAAAAGGAAGGGAAGAAAACCCTGGGGGGAAAAAGCCAGCACAAAAAAAAAAACCAACCTGAGCAACTGATACCCCCAGACCCTTATGATGTAAGGGGGTGACCTCAGTTGCTCTGTGGTTTGTGTGTGTACTGGCTTCTTTAAGTTACATCTCCCAGACCCTTACAATGCACACCCTAATAAAAAGAAAACGGTTTGTATTGGCATTTCCTGGTTAGTTCCCCATGTGACCCCCACTGGCTCAATTAGAGCTCGTTCAGCTTCTCTCAGAAGCTATGGAAGCCAGAATGCTACTGAGTTCCAAGCAGGGCTGAGAGCTAAACAAGCTCTGATTGAGCCAGTGGGGGTCACATGAGGAACTAACCAGGAAATGAAGTGCCGAATACAAACAGATAAGCCCAAATGCGCCCAAATTTGTTTTTTTACAAACACCTCCCACGTCACCCGCCCCACGAGCGAGAAAAAAATACCTGGGGTGGGTGGGGGCCTCCCAAAACAACATGAAAAACCTTGCCACCACCACCGCATTGTCATGGATGCAGGGGCTTTCGCACACATACCCACGTCGCCTGGGGCAGTGGGTCCCCCCACCCCCCGGCAATGCCTCTGACAGTAGTTTATCAAATTTCTACTCCACCCTCTCAACATAAACCCAAGGCCAGTTACAAATTACTTTATATGTCAGATGTTAGCCATACACAATGTTATATAGCAGGGGTGGCCAAATTGCAGCTCCTGAGCCACATGCGGCTCTTTGACATGTAATGTGCAGCTCTCAGAAATATGCTGTCTGAGCTCCTTTTTGCATCACAATTAATATAAAAGGTAAATAAGAAATTGTCAAGCTTTATAATTATTTACCAGGTATAAACTGAGAGCCCACTAGATTAAAATATAAGTTTAATATTCATGGTGAGTAAATATATTTCATAATTTAAATGCTTCTTAAATATTGCGGCTCTCAAATGTCTGACGTTTATTGTACGTGGCTCTTACATTAAGCAAGTTTAGCCACCCCTGTTCATATAACAAAACACTGTCACTTTGGCTGTTCTCAATTAAAAATATACTTATGAAAGAATTAAAAATTTTATGAAAAAATCCTGTATCAAGTTGTAGAAGCCTTTGAGTTTAGATGCAGGCAGGCCTACTCTCGCAGAGAGTTCCACAATGGTTGTCTCAACTTGTCTGTACCAGAGGGACCATACCAGAGAAGGGCAATCTACTGCAAGAATCTGTGTCTACTTGTTGATCCACCCAGTATCCCTTCATGGGGCACAGCAACATGTCTGAATCATACACACCTCTTTAGAGACAGACAAACCTCAAGGGTGTAGAAATTAACTGGCTTTTTGCTTCCATGGTAGATTGTAGTGGGGTCACTATCTAAGAAGTCACTACCTGTACTTGCCATATCAGACCACAGTACCATCTATCCTGACTGGGAGTGGTCTTTCCAGAAGTATCGTCTACTCTTTCAACTAGAGATGTCCAGTTTTTTGAAACTGGAACATAGAAGACATCGTGCTCATCTGCAATCAAGCTCAACTCTGCTCCAATCCTCTATGATCTATTTGTCTGAGTGTAGGACAAGAGCAAGCTCTCCCAAGTTGAATAGGCTCTTGTGCATCAAACATGCACCTGGAAGGTTTAAACACTGCTTTGACTTTTTCAGACTTTCCATGAAAGGCTTAAGAATCACCGCAGTAGCACTGTCCCTTCATTTGCTAATAATGAAAGTAGAAGTTGTGAATCACCCCAAAATTAGATCCTCATAAGAGTCCTACTGGATCAGGCAAAGGGCTCACCTAGTCCAGCTTCCTATATCTCACAGTGGCCCACAAGGTGCCTCTGGGCACATACAAGACAAGATACCTGTATGCTGTTGCCACTCTCTTGCATCAGGTATTCAGGGACAGGCTCTCTAAACCCAGAGGTTGCATTCAGTCACTATGACTTGTAACCAGTGATGGACCTTTGCTCAATAAATCTGTCCGATCCTCTTAAAAAGCATCTAGGCCTTTAGGTGCCATCACAACATCCTGTGGCAAGGAGTTCCACAGGTTAATTATGCACTAATAAAGAAATGTTTCCTTTTGTCCATTCTGAATTATTGCCACATTGCCCCAAAAGAACAGAGTTCACATTAAAATATCCTCAACTAGTACAGGATGAAATACCATCCCTTTTACAGATAGCCAGCTATAAAAATGCCCACAGAGAAACAATAATATCCTGTAATAAATTGGGAAATGATGGCATTTCCATCAATACCTTCTTCTTGTCCCTTCCCCTAGTTTTTTTAAGATTCAAAGTTATACCTCACAACTTGTGGGCACAGAATTATTCTGCTTCAGAGATTAAGCTGAGGCAGCAGAGCATATTATGACAGCAGTGTGTTACGAAATCATAAAAAGGTGTGCTATAACCTCTGCCTTATGAATAGTGGAAATGCCACTCATTTCTGCTATCAAAGGGCAACATTAGTTAAAAATGCTACCATCAGGAATGCATCAAAGCAACAGCAATGAGATAAATTGAATTTAAGTAAATGCATTCAAAGCTGATAAGAAATAGCCTTGATAACGGTAAACATTAGTTCAAACTATCTGGATCACAAGGATAATTCTACAGTATGCATCTGTTTTTTGGTCAATACATCATTAGGCCATCTAGTGATCAGACCAAAGAATAATGATCATCTGGATCAGACCAAAGGCCTATCTAGTCCAGAACCTTCTTTCCCAAGCAGTCAACCAGATACCTCTGGTAAGGTCACAAGGACATGAAGGCATACGCTTCTTTCACTGCTGCCTAGAGACATACTGCTCCTGAACCTGGAGGTAGCATATAGCCATTATATATGTTCCTTCTAAGAATTAAATCACTACCTCAAAGCCCACAACGTCTTTAGAAAGAGGAAATCCAGGATTATCATCATCAAAATATCCATTTGCAACAACACATCTTTGTACTTCTGCTCAAGCTTGTGTGCTAAGGTTCCGCAAGAGAGACCTTAAACCACTCACCTTGTTGTACATATATCTAAGCATAAAGTCCAAGAGAAAAGATTTGCCTTTACGGAACGCACCAGCGACAGAAACAACAACTATATTGAGATCTCTTATGTGTTCCTGAAGCAAAATTCTTTCTAAAGCGGATTCATCCAATTCAAAGTTATGATCATCTTCATGAGCAAGAACAATCTGTATAGGGCATGGCTTCTCGGGAACCACCTCTTCGTTTGAATCCAAAAAGGCATTCTCTTCCGCATCCACATAGTTTTCCCCTAGGAAATAGTTAAAAAAAACATTAGTTACATATTTCCAAATCATTAAAGAGTATGTCTATGCACATTTTTACATGGAGAAATAAAGAATGACTGTGAATAAGTAGATTATATTAAGATAGCTGTAAACTATTCTCCATTTCAACTAGATCTTCCTTTTCCCCCCTCAGGATCTCTACAGCTTATTAAAACATTGCTTCTCAAGCTTGAACACATTTCATGTGCTGAACTGAACTTGCAAAAAAGCCAAATAAACCACTTGAAACCAAGCCCAGTGGCTTAGTCACCATTATCCAAGTCACATAGACTTGGATAATGGAGTATGCTGCTTTCAGGAGCCAGATCTATAGTGGCCAAGGGCTGCCTTTCTTTCTAGACAGAACTTGTTTTCCCTGTATGCGAGTCATTACATTTATATCCTGCCCTTCCTCCAAAGAGCTCCCCAGGCATAGACCAGCACTAACAATTACACCAGAGTCAAAAGTGTACTTGCTAAGTGTTCCTATTGCCGCACCCACAACCCAACTAGGACTCTTTGTACATCCTCTTCAAAATTCAACTTTTTTGTGAAGCTTTCAGCACAGCCCACATTCCAAATAAGTGACAATTAATGTGTAACCAAGATAAAACGCACATTCTTTCACAGTGTACACCTGCTTTAGTTCTTCTTTCCTTCCTCTCTCTCCTTGCACTGAATTACAGGTGGTAAGCCCCTCTCAGTGCAGGGACTCATCTTGCCTGGATTTTAGAATGAGAGATGCCAATGTCCTGACTCCACCCCCATCATGTCTGCTTAATGGATACCATGTGGTATGTACAGTATATGGCATCTCATCTGTTATCAGGTTTCGTCTTACTAATTTTTTCTCCCACAGTACCTTTGTATTAAGTATGCCTGTTCAGTTACAGAAGCCTAGAAGATATTGGGATGCAACTACAAGGTCTCATATTCCATATTAAATTGGTTATGTTCATTTCCAACAGAGTGCCTGCTAGAAGACCCCCCCCCCCCGTACAATTATGTAACGTCTTAACATAAATAAACCATTCAAGTGGTTTATTTGGTACTGGAGATCAGTTTTAAGCTACGGCTAAAAGAGAACGTTGTTCTCTGGGCATAAATACTATAAACTCACCATATGCCTTCAGTGCTCATCTGTGGGGGACTCCCTCCACAGTCTGAAGATGGCGTAAGGGGAGGGTTGAGGCTACTGGGCAAGGAAGTGGCTACTGATGGCTGAGAAAACAATGAGGAAAACAAAGATGCATTTCCTATTTGCAACCCTTCCTCTGAGGCAAACGCTCCTGACTACAGTGAGGCCCCGGTATATGCAGGGGATAAGTTCCATCCTGCCCCCTGCAGATACCGGGAACCCACGGATAGGGGAACACTATCCCCACACGCCCAACACCCATTATCTTTGTTTTTCTTCATAGAGCTGGCGCCAGGTCCATGTGTTTCTTGCTTAACCAAAGCTTTCTGTTTATCGGAGCCTCTCTAGCATGCAGGCTACTTGCCTGCTTCAACACTATAAAGCAACTTGACCTGGCACCAGCTCTATGAAGAAAAAGGTAATGGGCGCGGGGGGGGGGGGGGAGAGCTGATAAGTGAATCTGCAGGTAGCGGATCCACGGATACAGGGGAGCCCTGTACTCAGCGTTCCCACCTCCCCAAGAGTCAGCTGTACAGTGCATCCCTACCTGGATACTCCTTCCTTCCTAATTTTCGCCACAGCCAAGCTCGCAGCTGGGCATGCAGCCCTTTGTTATTGCTGCCACACTCCCCTCGATTGGTAGCAAAGAAGGCAGCAGCAACAGGACAATGACAACTGAGACACACATGGCACACACTGCTGCTCACGCTCTTCCTACCTGCCTGCAGGGGAGGAGGGAAATGAAGAGCAGAACCCTAACCAGAGGCTTGCAGGTGTTCTGCTTTTCCCTCCCTATGTACACTGGTGCAATGAGAGCCCTGCTGGCCTAGATATTTATGCCTGCAGACAAACACCATGGACCCTGGTGCAACACCAGGAAAAATGTTTGAGCTATGTTGGTGCAGCATCACTTGGGTGCTGGTGTAACTCCATTGGTGGAAAGGCCAGAACAAAATTCTTTGGTCAGTTCCCCTTCTGGGGGCTGTCTACTGCACTGCGTAACAATAAACTCATACTTTTTCCTTGTTCACCAGTCTTCCTGGTCCTCCATTATTAACTATCCTCAGCTTAAAAATTCCGCTACACAAGCCATAAGCAACCTCCTGGTTTTAGAAGTAGGTTCTTTCTGTGCCAGGTGCAAGGGAGTAACAACAGGAGACAGGTTATCTTGTTGTCTTGTGCTCCCTGAGGCATCTGGTGGGGCCACTGTGAGATACAGGAAGCTGGACTAGATGGGCCTTTGGCCTGATCCAGCAGGGCTCTTCTTATGTTCTTAAGAATGGAGCGTAATATGGGAGGGACGAGGAGAAGCTGATGTTCACCATATCACAATCAACCTTCAGACTATGGACATGCCCTTGAACACTATGCCAACAACATAGTTGGCATAGGTAGGATTAACCCCATAAGGAACAGTGGGGAAGGGAAAAACATAAAATAGCACTTCTTATCACCACCCTTGCGATAGAGCATAGGATACAGACAACATTTGGTAGCCAATCACAGCCATCCCAGTACTAAATCCCTTTTCAGGGAAACTAAAGCTCAGATGATCAGACATATGGCATTGGGCTATACTTCTCTGGTCTCTCCAAGGGGAACTTTGGTGATTGGAACCATGGTAAACGAGCACTTGGCACACAAAGGGGGCACTCTGAACAAACAAGCAGCCTCTTGTCCCTCAACATATACTGCAGGATATTTTGTGTAACCTTTTGACTTGTCAAAATTCTTATTGCTGGTATTCTGCCCAAGAAGCTCTCCACACACAAACACCTATCTGGAACCTTTGCCCCACCACACCAACAGAGGAAGGACAATGCACCCCACACAGATAAGGGGGGGGGAAGGGAACGCCATGCTGCCTCTCCCTCTCTTGTCTCTCCCCTCCCCATTCAGACCATGCATGATTATCATACATGTCTCTGCTATCAACTGTGTTGCCTATGCATCCCTTCCTTTACAATAACTAAGAGCAGGGAGCGTCCAATCCCTTTTGGCAAATGGCAGGAAATCCAACCATTGCTATTGCTGCTAATCTGAATCCCTTTTCATTTTCAGGACTGCATCATTGCAGAGGATCAGTGGTCAACCCGTGACAGAGTTCTACTGCAGCCCCCCTCCCAAGCAGTGGTGTCGCTTTGGGTGGGGCGGAACTCTAAGTTCCACCCCGCTCTG
The DNA here is from genome assembly GCA_026170595.1 of Plestiodon gilberti rubricaudatus. NCBI lineage: Eukaryota > Metazoa > Chordata > Lepidosauria > Squamata > Scincidae > Plestiodon > Plestiodon gilberti. Next base: position 14,710,107 of record JANXHW010000001.1, read on the forward strand.
AACACTTCCTTACTCCCCCCAGCATGAGGCCCTGCCCCCTCGCCATCAGAGTCATTCAGTGGGGCAAAGGCAACACGCAGGAGACTCCCTGTGCATTGCCTTCGCCCCACTGAATGGCTCTGATGGCGAGGGGGCAGGGCCGCCTCGTGCTGGGGAGTAAGGAAGGGTTCAGAGAGGGGCAAAACTTAGAGTTCCACCCCACCTAGAGCAACGCTACTGCCCCCAAAGGAGGGGGGAAGGTAAGTTTCCAAGTCACCATGCTCTCACCCCGAACAGGGCACTACTGCATATACACTGTGGGGGCACCACTCTCAAGCCAGAGAACAGGTGTGGATAATACTGTTGTCTACTCCTTGTTACTCTGTGTTCTTCCTTGCTCCACTCAGGCAGCTGTCCCATAGGTGAGGGCATCATGCAGATCCTTATAGCCCTGCCTGCAGTGACTGGTGTGAACCTAGCTACTGCTCAGTGAGGTTGCAGCCTTATGTGTTCCAGTGAGGCCCCCATGGCTTTGTAAACTCCATGGCAGACAGTGAACCAACTGGGGCAAGCAGACCTCACTGGCTCCTGTTATTTGGCTGACTGTTTGATAACTTACAATGGCAAAACAGCCCTGCTGGAAGATGATTGGGAACTCGGTCACCTTAGTTGTTTCTTACCTCAGCTGGCCTCAGAGTGGGACTGCAGGGGGAGGGGGTCTCTGTTCTCTGGATCCACAGCATCCTCACTGTGATTTCCGGGGGGGGGGGTATATGGCTGCCATGGTATATGGTGGGCAGTGACAGGAAGGGCAGCATACCGACAGTGATGAAGCAAGGGCATGAAGTGTGTGGGTATGGTTAGCCAGGAATGCCATTACAGGAGGCAGCTTGTGCCACATGCCAGCCTGCTGATTGGTCCATGCAGTGGTCCCTCGGATAGGTCCATGTGCTACAGTTTCCCAGCCAGGTGTGCCTGTTTCCACCATAAACAGGCACATCTGGCTGGGAAGCTGTAGCACATGGACCTATCTGAGGGACCACTGCATGGGAAAATCAGCAGGCTGGCATGACACAGAGTACCGCCTATTGTGTCACATGCCACTGTGGCTGGGTAATTAGAGTGAGTTTTGTGGAATAGCTGGTGCCGGTTCTAGACCTTCCTCCCCTTCTTTTGACCCTGCTATGGGAGTTTCTGGCCAGTCACACAAAACGTGAGTGCCTTGCTGGTTAGGGAAAGTCCCTTGGCTAGGCTCAAACCAATTCTGCCTGGCTTCCAGTCTGTGCAGTGAAATACCACCACCCTGCTTTGCTTGAGTGCTGCTGAGTCCCCCCTTGTGACTTGTTCCAGTTCCTCCCCTGGCATAACGATCCTTCCCCCAGCATAAGCTGGTGAATGTTCCCAGGTGGACTAAAACCCTTGCCACAGAGAGGCTTGTGTGTTGATTTCACATGGCTGCCCTCTTCCAAGGTAATTCTTTCTACCCTTGCTCTGCGCTTCCCAAAAAGGAATTGTCTGGATGTGTGTGTTTGGGATGAGGGGACTTGAACTCTGGATGGAGTTCCTAGCAGTTCTTTGCTTCTGCCCCTTTGCCATTGATGTCACTGTAACTCCTGTAGGAGGTGGGGCGCTGTGACGTGCATGGAGTCCTCGGGGAATCTCACCACAGTTAGGGTGGTGCTTGCTGCTCATTCCTGATGGCTGGCAGGGGGTATCCCCACAGTACTGGCCTGTCACTGCTCCCGAGTCTGCCCCCTGCTCAGTTCACCTAGGCAACGCTTCTCTGGGGCTGACTGGATGCAGCAACTGGCTTCTTGGACATTACACGATGTCAGGATGCTACTCCACGTATAACAGGTCATGGAACTGGGAAAGGCTACACCAAGCATCAACTCTGCCAAGCTAGGCCTGGCATATGCCCTTGTTGCACTGGTGTCCGTGCTCTATTGATGTGGCATTGCCAGGACAGGCTTAAGGTAGGACGGGCATCATGCTGCCATCAGTGCACCATCTGAATAGGATGGGCTCCAAGACATTTTAACTGCCTTGACTATGCCAGTGCTGGAAGTTTAATTTTCATAATAAACTGCCTACACTTTGGTTAGGCTGGCCCGATAGGTTGTATGCTGCATTTTACCTCTTCCTTTTGTTTTGTTTATCGTTGCTTAATAATTGTGCTTTTATGAAAAACTTAACATTCTTAGCCAGCTTGATTTCTTTTAGAAAGACAAGATATATAGTGCATTTAAGAAAACATTTTAGGTCTCTGCTACAAACAAGTTCGATCAGCTAGAAATCCACTGCGTTACTTGAACACTTAACATCCTTTGAGATACAAATAATTACAGAGAAAACCATGGATGCAATAAAACAGCCATTCAATCAAACACTAGAGCACTAAACCAGATACTTTATTCCTTGTAAGTCAGAATGAAAGCAGAAATCATTAAGCTACCCCTTCTCCCTCTGTATAAGGAACTCCCAGTAAGCTACACAAGAGCCAAGGTGCCCATTTCAAACTTTCATGCATCAGTGCCTTCCTATTGTTGTACAGCAAATTCTGCCAAGTAGCTCAGTTCAAGGCCAGAAATAATTAGATATTTTGACTACTTTGGCTATAAATAGGTTTAGTGATCCAAATTCCATGGACTAGTTTAAGCATTTAGCAGATTTGGGGGAAGAGGGAGAAAACAGTCCCATTTAGTTAAGCTAAACAGGGCTTCTCACATTCAGATCTATCCTCCCTAGGGAGACTTAACACTGGAATGAATAAGCTGGTATACAATCCAGGGTACCTGCTACTGCTACACTATGTATTTCTATCCAGATATGTATAGTTAACACCAATAGAACTAAGTTAACACCCTGGTTAAACACCAATAGAACTAAGCAGATGTCCATGTACCTTTATGTTATTTTAGACAGGAGTGTCCTCCCCACCTCATTATTTAATCCAGGGAACAGTACCAAGTAGCAAAAGACCTTTGAGACCAGAGTTCTACAGGACAAACTAGTACAAGCCTGACTGGAAAAGGTCGCACTGCTCTGCAGTTATGTATTTGATGAGAGCAGCAGGCAGCCCTGCTTACGCATTGGGGAAAAAAATCCAAAAGTAGTAGTAGCGTAATCCCTTTACTAGAACAAACATGTGAGCAAGCTTTTGAGTTCATTAAAATTAATCATCAACTTTTTTGATGGCCCTATTAAGGGGTTATGCTACTACTGCTTTTTGGATTTATATGAATCTTAAGTAGAAACATGTGAAGAGCACTTCCTTACATGCCATTTTTAACGAGTGCTTCATGAATTCTATTTCTGTACACCTGGGATTCCTACCAGCTATTTGTATCTCACTAGTGTTTCCCATAGATTAAGGCAGTAGCATGCATGACTCCCTCCCAGTGCATATTCATGCTGTTCTACAAAATATGGAAACCAAAGCTGGAGGAAAGGTTCTTATACTTCGAGACATGTCTGATGAAGCTGATGAAGACGACTGCCCCTAAGGACTCCAGAACAATGTACACACTTTTGGGAGGGGAGGAAAAGAGATCGAAGACGGACAAAACAAGGTTCTATATACCTACAACATTCTTTAGAGAGCAAGAAAAGGACAAGCCTACCTACAATCACAGAGAAAGTACTCCCACTCTGGGCAATACGAACTGGGAAAGACTGACACTACAATCAAGACAAATACTAGAAATGAGAACTTATCTTCCTAGGCAACTCTACATCTTTCTAGGCAGGCCATCTCCACATTTAGTGGAGCCATTCAATTGTTCCCTTCACACAGTTTGAGAACATTAGACTGACAGGGTCTCTCCCCAAATAGCAGAATACCAAGTCAGAATCAAACACTCCATTTCAGATACCTAAATTCTGTCCTCTGAAACTGTTCAGCTTCTGACAGCGCAATCCTATTCAACTTACACCACCGGTGTAACCAGAGAGGGAGGGCAGGGCGGGAGGCTTTGGAGGGGAGGGGAAATTTAAATCTGCTTTGAATCCTCTTTCCATTCTGGGGCCTCCCGTTCTCACTACACTGCTGGTTATACCGGTGGTGTAAATTGGATAGGATTGCGCTGTAAGTGTTTGAGAACACATGCATGAAAGAATACTACAACTAAGTTACAAATTGAACCCTAAACTAGCACAAATTCAATTCAAAGAAGCCAATTGTTATTTAGTAAACCAAAGGTCCACTGGCTACATGCTTAAATTATTTCTCACAAGTAGCTCCCATTTACTAAACTGGTTTAGGGATCCCAGCCCATTGGCCTTAGTGTAATCCCATAATCACTTTAGTAGCTAACCAGGAAAGATCTTGAGGTCACCATGGATAGCTTAAAGGGAAATGTCAACCCGGTATGTGTGAAAACACAAATTCAATGCCAAGGAGAAACCAAGGAGAAGCATAGCTCCACTTTCAACTAAGTAAGAAGGATAGGTGAAAGACTTCGTTCAAAAACAGGAAGAATTTTGCGGCCATTCATGCAGCTGCAAATCTTTGCTTTAGAGGAGTTACTTTGGCCAAGTTCCCCCCCCCAATCTTTAATAGGGCCCCTTCAGTTTCCCATGCATATAACATCTCTCCCTACCTCACCTCTCCTTCTACTTTGAAAGACCGTGAGACACTGTATGATGTTACCATCATACATCATGTCATACATCATGTTAGAGCCAGGATGGTGTAGTGGTTTGGGAGTCGGACTTCGACCTGGAAGATCCAGGTTCAAATCCCCGCTCAGCCACGAAGCTTCCTGGGTGACCTTGGGGCAGTCACTATCTCTCAGCCCCACCTACCTCACAGGGTTGTTGTGAGGACAAAAAGGAAGGGAGGAAATATGTACACCACTCTGAGCTCCTTGGAGGAAGGGTGGTATAAAAATATGAAAAAATAAATAAAATAAAAAATACCATGATACTCTGTCCCTCCTCTCCTTCCAATTGTCCTGGAAGGGAAGAAAGGGCAGAACACAGTAGTTCGAGACACTGACTGGCAGCAAACAAGCAAGAAAGAGAAGCCATAGTTGCCCACTTACTCACCCCTCTGGCTTGCTGTTGGGTCCCATGTTAGACTGGGGCCTGAGGTGGGTTCCTCCAGCTCTTGACAAGCTGGAGATCACTGCTCTAAGGCCCACTTCTCTGCACAGAGAGATTTCCATGCAACAGCAGCCCGCCAGAAGTTTACTTTGAAGTTCATAGTTCATTTGATGCCCATTTCCAATTCACGCTGAAGGTTTGATGCATCAAACAGAATATAGCAACTAAGGATGTTCAACTCCATGCAACATTTTAAACAGCTCCGAGACCTTCAGCAGATGAAGTCTGAAGCATCATTGTAACAGCCTCAGCTATTCAAGGCTGAAAGCGTTTAGATAAAATGCTACATACACAAGGGGATATTCATCCTCCTGTATCTCAAGATGCTCTGCCATGCTGCTTCTCTGCTCCATACTGTCGCCCCCCCCCAGTGGATTTTATTGTTTTTTAAATTTGTTTATGTATCATTATATATTTAAACTTATTTTATCTATTTTAAACTATGTATTTTAATCTGTTGTAAGCCGCCTTGGGCATTTGCCTTCGGCATAGGAAAAGGCGGGATATAAATTTTTAAATAAATAAAATCTAAAAGGCTGCACCTTCCAGCTAACTTCAGTATGTCATTGCTGCATATGCACTCATATAGCATGTTGATGACGGTACTGTATACTGTAGAGTAGTCAAGAGTCTTTGCAAATTGTGTTGTTGCAAGTTCCCAACTGAAGACAAAAGTCTTTTGCTAACATATTAAAATTTTAATGGTAAGATCACCATCTGTCTCTCTCCCCCCCCCCCTTTGTCATATTTAACAATACTGTACTGTACAAGGGAATAGTATGGCTGACTAGATTGGGGTGGCTAACTTCCATGCTATCTGTTCAAGGAAGAGACAGATCCAAGAGTGGTCAACTTCATAAAGTTGACACCAGCAAGCAATAAGGGTTTCACAGGTTTTTTTACCCCTCCTCCCATGTTAAAAACAAGACTGAGAAATTTTATAATTGTTAAAACAGAGAAAGCTACATATGGCCTACTGTGAACCTTATTCCTATAATTTGCAGTATCCATATTTCACTAAATTTATCCATTTGATATACAGTACTTGTAAGCATCTTACATAGTATGTCAGCACAAATATTGGTTTATAATTAGTTGTTGTTGTTGTTCAGTCGTTAAGTCGTGTCCGACCCTTCGTGACCCCATGAACCATATCCCGCCAGGCCTTCCTGTCCTCCACTATCTTCCTGAGTTCGCTCATTTTCATGTACGTTGCATCGGTGATGCTATCTAACCATCTCATCCTTTGCCTTCCCCTTCTCCTTTTGCCTTCAATCTTTCCCAGCATCAGAATCTTCTCTAGAGACTCCTCTCTTTGCATTAGGTGGGCAAAATATTTGAGCTTCAGCCTCAATACCTGTCCTTCCAGGGAACAGTCAGGGTTGATTTCATTTAGGATTGACTGATTTGATCTCCTAGCAGTCCAAGGGACTCTCAGGAGTCTTCTCCAGCACCACAGTTCGAAAGCATCTATTCTTCGGCGCTCAGCCTTCCTTATGGTCCAACTCTCGCAACCCTACATTGCTACTGGGAACACCATCGCCCTGACTATGCAAACTTTTGTTGGCATGGTGATCTCTGCTTTTTATTATACTGTCTAAGTTTGCCATAGCTTTCCTTCCAAGGAGTAAGCGTCTTTTAATTTCATGGCTGCTGTCTCCGTCTGCAGTGATCTTGGAGCCCAGAAAAGTAAAATATGTTACTGCTTCCATTTATGCCCCTTCTATTTGCCAGGAATTGATTATAATTATTACAGATACAAAATCAAGAAGCGAACGCAACATTAAAATATGGAGCCACTGTTTTACAACTTAAACAGTTGCTACCAGTACTTCCAGAAGAGACAGTAGATAAAAACCAATTGCTGTACTGGGTGTGGGTGTGTGTTTAAACTAGTGAATCCTTTTGTAAAAAAGGAAACAAAACCCAAGGTTAACACAACTATCTCTTAACTGAACTTGTGATCCTCAAACATACCAACTTAAAGACTCCTTTTATTTTTTGCACATGTAACAAAATATCTTGGTCAGGTATTATATACATTACTGTATTGCCCCACTAAAATATTTTAAGCAGTTCTCTTATATTGAGCGGGAGGGGGGGGGGACAACTTTCCCTATTCCTCCCAGGATCTTTTTCTGGTGGTAGTTTGTTGGTTTATCTTGTGCAACTTTTGGGATTTTGAGCCTTCTGGGACAGAAAACCTAAAAAAAATTGCTGTGCAAAAACCACCACATTGTAAACATTACTGCTTTTATCATCACCTATTTGCTGTTTTACCTATTTAGATTTTTAGTGTTCTTATATTTTATTGAAATTTTGTATTTTAAACCTTGTTAGCTGCCTTAAACACCCCATTTTAATTGAAAGGTGGGACATAAATATTAAAGAAATAAAAAAGCAATATACAGATACATCAATGGGCTTCCTACTGAACCTGGGACCAGCAAGTCATCCAGGAAATTCTATCCTATATCTCATCAGGGTCATTCCTACCTTGGTGATCTGCTTTAGGCCCTTAACAGCTAGATTTAAGCTTGTTAACTCAGAGGTAAGGATCATAAAGTTGCGTGAGACTTGCTCTCAAGTATGCAATGGACCCCAGTCTTAGCATTCACACAGTCTTGCCTGGCCTTTAATTGTACAGAGGGCAAAGCCATCAGTTTCAAAATTGCCCTGTCTTGTCTAAAGAGATGCAATTTAGTTCAAAAGGCATGTAGGGTGCAGAACAAAAGGTTTGGGCTTATAGGTAGTACAAAAGGGTCAATTGCAAATGTTTGTTTTAATCATTGCAGAAACCAAGCAATTTGTTCTGAAAGGTACACAAGTTACAGAAAGAGAAATGCTATTTAAATCCACCCACCCTAATCAGGGGCCATATGAATGGGGGAGCTGTAAGAGACTAATGGTCTGCCAATTGGCAATCTCTGGTTTAAATATTTACAGCTAAGATCAAAAGTTCATGTGTTAACAGGAATGTCCTACAATGTTCTGGCTTACCTATGTTACAAAACAAGGATCAATTGACAGTTACTGACTAACCTTCCCTAGCAGCTGACTAACAAGTGCATGACACTTGATGCACCATTACAAATTATGGAACGAACGCACACACCATTTAAGATAACCTTTCAGTGGTGGTGGTAAAGAATAGCAAGTTGGAGTCCCATCTACATTCTTTTTTGACAAATATGAAGGCTGCTTAAAGGCAATGGTGACACTGATGCACAACCCACTCCATGTGTGTTTGCTCAAGAGTCACTACATTCAAGAGGCTTGTTTTCAGGTGAATGTGTTTAAGATTGCCATTTAGAACAAGCTAATGAGTGGCAGTGGCCAAAGGATTGGAAAAGATCAGTTTACATTCCAATTCCAAAGAAGGGCAATGCCAAAGAGTGTTCAAACTATCGCACAATTGCACTCATTTCACATGCTAGCAAGGTTATGCTCAAAATCCTACAAGCTAGGCTTCAGCAGTACGTGGACCGAGAACTACCGGAAGTACAAGCTGGGTTTCGAAGAGGCAGAGGAACTAGAGATCAAATTGCCAACATGCGCTGGATCATGGAGAAAGCACGAGAGTTCCCAAAAAACACCTACTTCTGCTTCATTGACTACGCAAAAGCCTTTGATTGTGTGGATCACAACAAACTGTGGCAAATTCTTAAAGAGATGGGGGTACCAGACCACCTTACCTGTCTCCTGAGAAACCTGTATGTGGGTCAAGAAGCAACAGTTCGAACCGGCCATGGAACAACCGATTGGTTCAAAATTGGGAAGGGAGTACGGCAAGGCTGTATATTGTCAGCCTGCTTATTTAACTTATATGCAGAATACATTTTGAGAAATGCAGGGCTGAATGAATCGCAAGCCGGAATCAAGTTTGCTGGGAGAAATAACCTCAGATATGCAGACGATACCACTCTAATGGCAGAAAGTGAAGAAGAACTAAAGAGCCTCTTGATGAGAGTGAAAGAGGAGAGTGCAAAAGTTGGCTTGAAACTCAACATTAATAAAACTAAGATCATGGCATTTGGTCCCATCAATTCCTGGCAAATAGAAGGGGCAGAAATGGAAGCAGTAACAGATTTTACTTTTGGGGGTTCCAAGATCACTGCAGACAGAGACAGCAGCCATGAAATTAAAAGATGCTTACTCCTTGGGAGGAAAGCTATGGCAAACTTAGACAGCATAATAAAAAGCAGAGATATCACAATGCCAACAAAAGTTTATAGTCAGGGTGATGGTGTTCCCAGTAGCAATGTATGGTTGCGAGAGTTGGACCATAAGGCTGAGCGCTGAAGAATAGATGCTTTCGAACTGTGATGCTGGAAAAGACTCCTGAGAGTCCCTTGGACTGCTAGGAGATCAAATCAGTCAATCCTAAATGAAATCAACCCTGACTGTTCCCTGGAAGGACAGGTACTGAGGCTGAAGCTCAAATATTTTGGACACCTAATGCGAAGAGAGGAGTCTCTGGAGAAGACTCTGATGCTGGGAAAGACTGAAGGCAAAAGGAGAAGGGGAAGGCAAAGGATGAGATGGTTAGACAGCATCACCGATGCAACGAACATGAAAATGAGCGAACTCAGGAAGATAGTGGAGGACAGGAAGGCCTGGCGGGATATGGTTCATGGGATCACGAAGGGTCGGACACGACTTAACGACTCAACAACAACAACAGATGAATGGGATCTGGCAAGAGGTCACATTTGCAATGACTGAAACATGCCCATTGATTGGCTGATGTTGAACAGAAACACATGTCTATGCTCTTAGTGTTCTATCAACATTTTGTGTACTTCTAAATAGATGTCATTTTATTCTGTTCTATAGAGATTGTCAGCAATGAAGTAGTCAAGAATATCACCACCCAATCACTTAAGCACTTTTCAGATGTTCATTGCACATGCACACACACAGGATCATGTCCACCAGGCATTCAGCATGATTTCCAGAACAGCCTACGTCTGTTTCCCAAACTTTTTTGACCTGTGGCTCCCTTGACCATTGGCCATGGCTCCCCATTACATTATGTTGATGCCTGCCAATTGGCATTGCACTGTTTTACAAGAGGATTCCATGGCACTCCGTGGCTCACCTGGCTGGTTTTTGTGGCTCCCCTGGAAGCCGCACCTCCCAGTTTGGGAACCACTGGCCTACATGGATACAAACTGTATGCACTATGGAACTCCTTCCTATTCAGGGATCCCATAGTTGTATGGAGTACATATATTTTATTGTAAACCACCTTTGCTTACAAAAAGGGAAAAGGTGGGTCATAAATGCAGAAAATATATACTAGTGTACGTTCTTTCAGCTATTAGATATATAAATAAGAGGAATGTCAACAGGTACTCTCCTTATACATTCAGACAACTGTCTGAACAGTTGGAGAGCATCAATTAGTTTCTAGTAGCGTTGGCGAAATACATGGACAAAGTTTCAAGTACCCTTTCAAAATTTCAGGACTCTATGGTATTAACGTGCAATGTTCAGGCTCAGGAGTTGATGGATGTTGAATGTCTGGCAAACTGGAAGCAGTGCAACGTGCTGCGCTTACAAGAATCCATGTGGAAAGAGCTTCTCTCAAAGCTTCCGACGTTGGGGCCAGTTCTGCGCTTTCCATTTGTTCCATAGAAAGCACACTGGAACACATTTTTTTGCTAGATACAGTGATCATGTTTTCACCATTGCTCTTTTAGCTGCAGTGTGTTTCCAGGTGCAACACAAAGCCATGGTTATAATCTTTAAAGCCCCAGATGTCTTAAGATAAGGGTACTAAAGAAATGCCTGTACCACAAGATTCTGTGACAGCAGGTTATGGGGGCCCTGAGCCTGCCCCATGATGCTCAGGCAGCAGTGTATGACTATGCCAAGGAGCAGTTTGAAAGCTCCGCTGTGCTAGCAACATGGCAAGAGGAGCAGCCTCAACTGCACCCTTTTTCCCAGTTGTCCAGGAAGGTAGCAAGGGTGCAGTTTAGACTGCTCCTCTCAGCACCCTGGCAAAACAGAAGAGCAACCAGACAACCCTCTCCTTCACTTTTCTAGGTAGTCAGAAAGGTAAAAGAGTGGATTCTGCATGCTCAGCCCTCAGCATCTCTGCCAAATGGAATTCCTCAAAGGCCCCTGCAATAACACAGGAGCCTTTGAGGAAGTCCATTTGCAGGAGAAAGCAACAGTCACTTGGTTGTCCTCTGGTGAGGGCCTTCTGCAATATTTTCTGATGTTTAGCAACTTGTGGGAGGTACTGTACATTTGTGGCAAGAAAGTCACAATTGTACTGTATTGAGATAATTAGGTAATCCTGCACCCAGCAACAGATTTCACTTAGTGTTCAAAAAGGACAATAAGAAAAAACATGAAAGTCCTTTCGTCATACGTCTCCTTTTTGGTTGTATGCACCTTGAGATCTCTTGTGCATTTCACTTCAAACAGGTTCTCCAATTGGTTCTCCCTTCAACTTTTCTTTGAAACAGGTTTTTTAAAAGCTTAATTGTTGGCATGGTGATATCTCTGCTTTTTATTATGCTGTCTAAGTTTGACATAGCTTTCCTTCCAAGGAGTAAGCGTCTTTTAATTTCATGGCTGCTGTCTCTGTCTGCAGTGATCTTGGAGCCCAGAAAAGTAAAATCTGTTACTGCTTGCATTTCTGCCCCTTCTATTTGCCAGGAATTGATGGGACCAGATGCCATGATCTTAGTTTTATTAATGTTGAGTTTCAAGCCAACTTTTGCACTCTCCTCTTTCACCCTCATCAAGAGGCTCTTTAGTTCTTACTTTTAATAGTTTCCTACAAGTTGAGAACTTCGTTTAGATATTTAAGTCTCTCACTCACACACATACAACCCTCTCTGCCAAGTTTATTTATGGAAAGAAGTGGAACCACTGTTATACAAGCATATCCCCCAGTGGTTTGGCATTAAGCAGGCACACAAGTTTATCACATGATGTACACAAAGGCAGGACTTCTTGGCCATTTGCCAATTTGGACCATGTTAGAGAGGAAAATAAGGTCATCTGTTATCAGTTTTATTTCCATGGATTTTGATTTTATTTCTCATTCAGTAGGCACTGTTTAATCCTTCCCTTCTCATTCAGTAGGCACCAAGGTTGTGCAAAAAGAGTGTCGGTTTGGACTAGCTGCAAGGATTAGCTTCTCAACAGCACAACTCTAAGACTTTCACTACTGTTTTTCCCATAAGACAAGAATCATTACTTTTGGAGTATTTAAAAGTAGGTCACAGCTAAATAAGCTGGAAGTATTGCTATCACAATCAAATGAGATCTCTCCATGCAATGCTACCAATCACAGCAGCCAGGCATTTACCAGAGGCAGTTCTCCAAACCCACTTGAAATATGACAATTATTCCTTACACCAATTACACCTTCATTTCTACCTTCCCTTCCCTCTCTTCTCACTAACACAAGTAGCAGGTGCAAGACATAAAATATCTGTACATTTTACACATAACTGCACAAGTCACAGTTCAAACACTATAATCTAATATACTGGGATCCCTGCACTACAACACATTCCATCCAATCACACTATTTTACCACTTCACATTTTTCAAATGCTTACTTAATGCTGTACTCTAAAAGACCCAGCCATGAGGGTATCCGAGAGGGTACAAAACCTGCTAACTATTCCAAGTACAAGCTCACGCACCTCACAGATCAGTCAGGCTTGACCTCATCAGATAGTAGCTCCTTTCATTCCTTCCACCACCACCCCCAAGTCAAGCATAGTCAACACATGAAAAATGAGGTGGTAAAATCCTAGGAAGGCAAAGCAGATTACTTCAGGTAGGGATGCTACATTTGAACGCTCATTTGAGCTTCTCTCAATTAAAAAGACGACTCTACAAGCAGAAATTCAATAAAGCAGCAACAAGGACTGGGCCAGGCCCTTTCTCCCCAATGTGCTCTCTCCCCAATGAGCTAGTTTTCTACTTACAAGAAGTTATTTTGCAAAGGAGCACTCACAAAGAGCAAAGAGCACCTGCAACCTGAAGTGACACAGCCACCCTACCACCTCAGGATTCTTCCACCACCTTCTGCTGCATGTGCAAGCTAGGCCTCAGCACTTGCCACACAATATACCTCCAAGGCAAGTGGCTGCCTCACGCGCAAAAAGAGCCAGGCCTGCCACAATCGCCCCTAATCCACACCAGTGCGAGACCTCCTCTGTTCACCAGGCACCGTCCAACGAGCTTACGCGTCCCCTTCCCACGAAGCTTACGGGTCACACGTGCATCACTAGATCCCCTCAGTGAAGGCCACTGGCCAGAACATGCCTCGCACAACACACGTCCCCCCTCCCCCCCGCACTAAACAAGCCTAACTGGACAGTTCACGTCCCCCCCTTAGTTCCGTCTCGCTGTGTCACCCCCGGCTCCTTTCCCAGTCTATGCGACTCGCCCTCTATCTCGCTGCTTGCGAGACGCTGACGCCCTGCCCGCAGGAGGCAGCTGCTCACCGGCTTCTCCTAGCAGAGGAGCTGGCCCTGTGACACCCACCCCACCCCATCGACCAATACTAGTGTATGTGGCGCGGCCTGGCCGGGAAGGAGAAAGCGGCCGGCCGCTGTCATTCCACCCTCCCGGGCGCCGCCACAGACGCCGACCCGACGCTCCGCTGCACTCCCTCCCTCCAGCGTCTCCAGAGGGGAGCGATTCCCGCCCGCAGCCGTTACTGGAGGACGGGCGTGGAGGTGGGCGAGGCACTGGCCTCTAGGCCCCGCAATGGCAGCCTGCCGCTCCACCTCTCCTCTCTGCTCCCGAGACAGGCAGTTACCTGCCAGGTCCGGCTGTAGCCGGGGCAGCTCTAGTCGCTGCCCGAACCGAGCCGCGTCCCCTTCCGCCATCTTGTCCAGGTTTAAAATTAACTCCCCGTGACGTCAAACTCCGCCGCGAGCCCTTTATCGACGGGCAGCGCGCACGCGCGGCGCGGATCGGGCGTTCCAGGTCCTAGCGCCGCCTTTTAGCCTTCCTTCTTCTTTCCCCGCCTCAATTTTGTCGGCGGATCGACGGCTAGCGCGCGCAAGCCCAGTTCATACGCTTACATTGCCTTCGATTGAATTTTGTCCGGCGTGAAGAGATATTCCCTCGTTATCTCATTCTCTCTCGCCCTGCAAAAGGTGGAAATAGCAGTTTCAAAGCGTGGAATATCTGAGGACTGGAGGAGAGACTAACACGCACAGAGAGAAGTCCACTCTCCACAACCTTTTGCCATTAGTGGCTGAATCAATGAAAAGCATTGATAAATCAGACTGGCCATCCTGCCTCCAGAGATGAAGAGCTGAATCTGAGACTGTGGGCCAGTTTCCAGGCCATGCAGAGGTCAAGAAGCAGGAAGAGCAGTTGCAGAGGCCATTCGTGAAGGTGGTTGCGCCCCCCCCCCCGTCAGAGATGGATCAGGCAAATCTCTGTCTGAAACTGTTCTTCAGGGGGCACCTCAGGCAATCTAATAATCTCACTCATACCGTCTCAGTCATATTTTTGCAACGAACTAAAAGCAGCTGTGTGCAGTCAGTGCAAGATCCACAACAAAATGGTTGTGCATTTCACCGAGGAGGAGAATGGGCTTTGCTGAATCCAGGCCAAGAAACCTTGCACAGGAAAGTCATGCAGGAGGAGAATTATAGGAATGTGACTTCCCTAGCAGATGTTGGATGGGTCAGTCGTCAGTGAGAGTGATTGACAGACCACATGGGGTCCCACAGGAGAAAACAAGCTTCAAGAGATGGAGGAGAAAATCCATTACTTCTCAGGGTGAAAACTTCCATGATTCCAGCTCAGCAAGAAATAACAAAAAAGGAAGGATAATAAGGAATGTCTGCCTGATTTGTGAGAAAAATGTCAATCACAAATCACTTAATGTCTGTTGGACAACTCACACAAGAGAGGCAACATAAATGCTTGTAGTGTGGAAAGAGCTTTAGTAATACTTCAAGGCTTATCTCCCAACAAAAGACATATACAGGAGAAAAATCCTATAAATGTCTGAAGTGCAAAAAGAAACTTCAGATAGCATGTAAACCTTGCATTACATCAAAGAAGCCACACGGGAGAAACCATAAATGTTTGAGGTGTGGAAAGTGCTTTTTATGATAAATCATAAAACACAAAAGAATCCACTCAGGAGAAAACATAAAAATTCTCAGTATATGGAAAGAACTTCCACTAGAGCTTCATCTTTACTTGCCATCAAAGAATCCACACAAGAGAAAATCGTTTATAACTCTTCAGAGTGTAACAAGAGCTTTATGATAACTCACACTTTCTGAGACTCCAAAGAATCCACACAGGGTAGAAACTATTTAAATGACTGGACTATGGGAAGAACTTCAGGAAGTATGCAGACCTTACTGCACAACAAATAATCCACACAGGTGAAACACTGTATCAATGTTTGAAGTATGTATGGAAGGAGCTTTTATAGAAAACTAACCCACAGTAGATGTCAAAGAATTCACAGAGAGGTAGGAGGACCCATAATTTCTTAGAGTGTGGAAATGGTTTCTAATGGTGCCCTAGTCTTATATCTCATCAGTGAATTCACACATGAAAACAGTACATAATTTCTGAGTTTGAACAATATCTTTGTAGCTAATGCAGCCCATATTCAACATCAAATATTTTGCATTAGAATTATCTCACCAAATAAATACATGGAGTGTGGAACAAGCTTCTCTCAGAAGGAAACTATGCAAATGCTCCCACCTTTCAGGTGGCAGGTGAAAACATGGCATATGCTGATTGCATTTTTGGGATTTGATGTTTGATATTTTGCTGTTACTGTTGTGCTGTGTCAAACTATGGTGTATTTGCTTATTGTAAGTCACTTCAAGTCCTTTGGAGAAAAGCAGGAAAAAACTCTAAAAGCAAAGGCACAATCCCATCCTCGCCAGTGTATCTCCACATATGCTGGCACAAAGACAGTCCTACCAGTGTAGAAACCCACCCCCTCCGATGGATGCAATGCTGAAAAAATGCTGCGCCAACTTAGCTCAGATGTTACTTGGATGCTGGCACAACTCCGCCGGCAGAGAGGCCAAAACAGGGAGGGGACTGGTGAGGGACATAGGAGGGATGTATTCCTTGGATGTGTGTTTTTGTGTGAGTGGGATGAGGGGACTTGAACTCTGGGTGCAGGGATCCCTAGCAATTATTTGTTTTCTCTCCTTTGCTGCTGATGCCACTGTAACTCCTGTGGGGTAGGGGGTTGCTGTGGCATCCTTGTCTCGTGTGTGTGTGGTGTCCGTGGGGCACCATCTCCCCATGATTGAAGTGGTGCCTGTGGCTGTGTTATTCATTCCTAGTGGCTGACGGGGGGGGGGGTTCTCCCAGCATTGGCCGCTCATTGGACCTGTGCCTGTCCCCACCCCCAGGTTACTTCACCCTGGCAGTGCCTCTCTGGCTGCCAGTGTTGGGTCTGGCTGGATGTGGTGAATGGCTCTTTGGACATCACACCGATGACATGCCGACATCATGGCGATGACACATGGACATTGCGCCAACATCACACTGATGATGACATCAGAACACCTCTCCATGGATAACAGGCTATGTTAGTCTTTCCAAGGATGCTTTGAGGGGCTGTGTCAGCATTGCTTTGTCAGGACAGGCTTGGCATATGGCCCTTATTGGCATCAGTGCACCATTGGCATGGCATTGCCAGCATGGGCTTAGGATATGACGAACATCGCACCAATGTCCGTGTGCCATCAGCTCAGCATCTGAATAGGACTGGGCCTTTTGAGTATAATATGAGTTGGAAATTCCTTGCTTAAAATTTTATATCAGCTATGAATTCAAGGAGGTGAAGGAGGTGGTAGATCACAATCCAGACACAGGTTGAGGTGTTCACAAGATCACTTCAACACACCAAAATCCATTGGCACATGTGATGATCCCAATATCGTTATATTTCTGGAATAGGTTCTTGTGTTTATATAAAGGATAATAGGAATTAAATTTACAAAGGATTAGTTTACCAAGTGCATAATAGTTTCAAAGGAACAACAAAAATTGACTGCAAATCCATTGATAGTTGAAGAAATATAAACTGCATGATATTGCCACAAAGCCCCAGAAATGAATTACAAGATCTGGGACATTGCCAGAATTATGAAGCTGGTTTATATAAAAAGTCTTCTCAGGCAGAAAATCTTTGGACAATTTCCAAGAAAGATAGGAACCAGTTATTTTACTTTAGAAATGCAAAATGCTGCCTCCAGTAAGGATTGCGGCCTGAATCTGTAAACGGTGCTGAAATTCCAACTGGTGTTCAGGTAGTACAGAATGTGAAATAATAGCAGTGCAAGCCTTTGCATGCTTCCTTTGAAAGTAAGTCATACTGAGTTCGATGGAACATATTTCTGGGAAGGGTGCATAAGATTGCAGCTTAACAGCCCTGTCCTTCTCCCCGCTATAGCAGGTATCTGTGCAAAAACAGGCTGTGCTGCATCATGCTATGTTGGGGGGGGGGGGGATCAGGAGGCTTGGGAAAGGTAAAGGAAAATATTTTTCCTTAGTCCTCTGTAGGCCCCTTGATCGCCAGTGGGTCTCCTCGAACCTGCGCCAAGGAGCTGGCACAAGTCTAAGGAGACAAAGAGAGCATGTCAGCAGGCTCTGGAGGGGATAGTATCCAGCACAAGTCGCCTGCGCCAAGTGCCACCTCTGACACGCTCCCAGCTTTGCAAAGTAAAAGAGCACAGGTTCTGCCTTGAGGGGCTTGCAATCTGTAATTCAGCACAGAGGAGACAACAGAAAAGGGGGAGGGAAATGGTAAGGGGAAGAATATGCAGTTATTCATAGCCCAATCATATCCCCTGCGAATCCATAGCGTGCATGCAGTCATGCCAACGGAAGCTGCACGCACTGCATCCTTAGGGGAGGGGGGAGCAACCAAAAGGCAAAAAAGAGGTAAGCAAAGAACTTAGGCCTTTGTGCCACCTATGGGGCTTCCCAGTCCCATGCCAGCCATAGAGCTGGTGTAAGTCCAAGGAAAGGGCCGGGATGGACTGGAAAAGGGGGGATAGGATCCTGGTGCAAGTTGCTGTTGCTGGGATCCACCCCCTCCCTGCCCTTCCCTCTCCTTGCCCCCAAACTCCCCCTGCCCACCCATGACACACCTCTGCCCCTGACTTACTGGATTCAGTACAGCCAGGCTCTACAGCAGCAGGGGTGCAGAGCTGCCACCGCTTTGCGGTGTTGGTTGCAACTGGCCCAGCAGTAGGGTGAATTTCACACTGTTGCTGATTCTTTTATGGCAGTGTATCGGGAGGTATGCTGTCATAAAAGGCCCATAGGATTGGGTCGTCAGTTACACCTATTAAGGCATGCAGAGCATCCTATAAATGTTTATGCAGAAGTAAGTCTCACTATGTTCAGTGGTGCTTGCTCCCAGGTAAGTGTATAAGACTGCAGCTGGGCAGCCCAATCCTGCGTAAGGATCCATGGCTGGCCCATAGGGCCGGCCGCAGGTTCCTGAGCCCTTCTTGGGCCGCTCCAGCACGGCCCGGGGACTCCTAGGGAGAAGGGGACTTTGTCCCCTTCCCCGAGTGTAGGGCTGCCTGGTCCCAATGGGCCTCCTCGGATGTACGTCAGCTCTCGAGCTGACGTACATCCGGGGTGGTGGGGAAAAGGCAGGCCAGGCCGGGAGAGGGCTGGGGATATCGGCAGAGCTTGCCACCGATATCCCAGCTCTCTCCCAGAAATACAGTATTTCTTCCAGAAATCTAACACTTGGAACAAAGGTCACCTCCTTTGATATGGGGGCTTAGAAGAGGCAGGAGGCGACCTTTGTCCCGTGTGTGTGTGTGTGTGTGTGTGTGTGTGTGTGTGTGTGTGTGTGTGTGTGTGTGTGTTTAAACAGAGTGGAAGCCAAGTCACATCAGAGGATATAACACATCAGAGGATTATGTATTACAAGTGCTATGGTTCTAGTGCGGTGGTGGAGGGAGGAGGGAATCAGAACAGTACAATTCTTTATTTTGAGGTAATAATGAATAAGAAAAAAGGACAACAGTTTCATTGAAAGTTTACAAACTGCCACTGGTGTGAATGTTACACAACTACTCAGGGGATTTATAGACAGAGTTGGCAGGACTATAAGAACAGAACAGGACATGAGGGAAAATGTGTTGCTCTCCCTGTGAAATCAGGACAACCAAAGTGCTTTTCATAATGAAAATGCAAAGTGAATTTGGAATCAAGGAAAGGAGGTGGGGAGACTGCAAGAAAGGGGGATAGGATCCGGCACCTGCCATCAACGCCAGATCCACCCCTTCCTGCAGCCTCTGCCCCGTCCTCACCCAGTTTACCCCCTCCCTGCCCTGTTCTGCCCTCTCCCACCCCCTCCCACCGACTTACCTGCTCCGGGGGGCAGCAGGAGAGCCGATGATGCCGGGCAGAAGGTGCCAGCCTTCCCGCCAGCATCCCGGCAGCACGCTACTGAACGTGCTGCTGGAAAGCACTTTACGTCACTTTTTTGGCAGCTAGCGCAGGCAGAATGTATATTCCGCCAGCACTCACAGCCCATAGGATTGTGCTGTAGATGAGAATCCAAATTTTAAAACATTCTCAAAGATTATGATAGCCCTTCTGGCTAGGCCTTGTGCTGGCACTACATACTTCAAAACAAAGGGACAGGCAGGTAACAGTAAGTGCCCTGCTGAGTTTACTATATTAACCCCTGGCTGTTGGCCAAAACCACCCACCTGACCATAGCCAAGGGGAGGTTCAAGGTGCTGGCTTCCCAGGCTTCCCACCTTTGGATGAGCCAATCAGAACAACAGTATCATCTGGGAGGATAAATGGAAAAAGCAGTACCCTGGCAGTTTGTGTCCATGCATGTATATTTACATGTATATGCACTAGACCTGAGATGTATCTGCCACCCACTGAGAGGTTTAACTTCTAGAGACTTGGAGGAGAGGGACTGAAACCTGGAGAACTTTGGTGAGTGCGTCTGCTAACGATGTTTAGTAAAATCCATCCTTGGCATCTTTCTTGTGTTGTAGTCAGTCCCAGGTAACTGTGCACTATCCACTTAAGTGAGCTTAGCCTCCAGATTCCTCCCTCCTATCTTCCTATGGATGAGAAGGAACCCTGCTGCAGGCCTGTATTAAGAGCCCTGCTAGGGTGTTTATCCTGTTCCATAAACTCCTCCTGTGTAGTGTGCATGAATATAGTAAAGGTTCAGTAGGTGCTGGAGAAGACTCCTGAGAGTCCCTTGGACTGCTAGGAGATCAAATCAGTCAATCCTAAATGAAAACAACCCTGACTGTTCCCTGGAAGGACAGGTACTAAGGCTGAAGCTCAAATATTTTGGCCACCTAATGCGAAGAGAGGACTCTCTGGAGAAGACTCTGATGCTGGGAAAGACTGAAGGCAAAAGGAGAAGGGGAAGGCAAAGGATGAGATGGTTAGACAGCATCACTGATGCAACGAACATGAAAATGAGCAAACTCAGGAAGATAGTGGAGGACAGGAAGGCCTGGCGGGATATGGTTCATGGGATCACGAAGGGTCGGACACAACGACTGAACAACAACAACAAGATAAGAAATCTCAAAAATACAAAATAGGGACAAAACAGGGTTATTGTTTTACCATGGTGGGCAGGTACTAGAAAATGGGGTCTGTTCCTGGATAAATAGGGGCAGTTAGAAGGCCTGAAAATCTAAAAAGATCCTAACTCCATGGAGATTGCTCAGTGCTATTCCAGTCTTTGTGTTAGCCAGCACAGGATTCTGCCAGCACAGACAAAGTTTTACTGTCAGCACAATTTATCTCAGCATATATATTGGAATATAATTCTGCCTCAGGCTTCAGAGGGTCATTGTGCCCCAGTTACTTTGTAGTACAGAATGACTTTTCATCCCCGTCACGGCTGAACACTGGAATGCTGCTCCTATTCTTTAATCAGCGGAGGAAGCAAGTAGCAACACAGACAGGTACGGAGTGCTGGAGAAAACATGACAGGAATTCTGGAAGCAAAACAAAACATGCATTTTTTTGCCTGCCTTCCAGTGCTCGACTAGAAAAAATGAATTGATGAGTATTTCTCCGAAGAACAATTAGGTCATGTCCAGTAGCCTCATGAAACCCATGTGACAAAATGGCTTCCCCCACCTTCTCTCGACAATCCTTCCAGCACCTGACTGGCAAATTCTTAGCCGCTTATCCAAACCGTGTATTTGAGGCAAATATAAGGAGGTCATGCAAATTGGGCCTGATCTTTTGTATACTCCATGACTGTAAACAAATTCTTCAACTCCTGCTTGAGCAAGAACAATAGAGTACAATGTCATTTATGCAAACAGTGTGAGAAATATCCAAACTAGTCAGGCAGTGAGAAATTCAGAGAAATTGAACTAGATCATCTTGGGATAAAGACATATAAAATATTCTTATCAGTGGTCACAATCAGCCTTTACATGCATACATATACTCAAGGTCAATGTGGGATCAGTTCTCAGTCCTGCTCTTTCCCTTCTGCTTCAGGTGGGATCAGGACCATTTTTATACAGTTTAGGTTTTTTTAACCCAACTGACTATATCTTTTTTATATTAAGATAGATACCACAACAGTGCTATAGAATATAATTAATTGTAAAGTCTTATGAAAAACTTCTATACTCTGATTTTTTTTTAATTGCCTAGGGGGGCAGGGGTTCCCAATCCCTTCCCGGCCGAGTACCACCTCCAATGCCACTCTCCTTCTGAGCACCACCGGAAGTGAGTGGTGATGACATAATGTCAGTTACTTCTGGGTTTTCAGAGGCCAGAAGACTCAGGGAGGAGGCTCTGGGCAGGTGGTGGGAGGGCCCTTCTCTGCATTCCTGAGAGGCTTGGCCAAAGGCAGTAGCTTTTTGGGAGCAAAAATGCACCACCAAAAGCTCTGCATCAGAGTGGGATTGCAGTGGTCCAACGGTCCGAGTACCACCAGCAGTTCGGCCGAAGTACCTCTGGTGGTACTAGTACCACAGTTTGGGAACCGCTGGCCTAGGACACAATATAGCCTGGCACCGGCCCTGGGTGGGATGCCCACTTTTAAAAAATATGTGTTTATGTACATTTTGTGTTTATCTACATTTTAGAAGCCATTGACATTTTAAAAACCATTGCAAAATTGCTGTACGGATTATGTATGTGTGTGTGATAACACAGGTGCTAGACAACAGGTGCCCACCACCGCTGACTTTCCTCTGGCAGCTTGAAGAATGAGATTTTTGCAAAGCTGACTCCAGATCACTGCCATATGCATGAGTTTTCAAGGCAACACATTTTCATCCATACTTAATATGTTACGCTTGTCTTGATGCAATTGTCCTCATCATTCTGCTACATGTGACCTTACAAAAGCTAGTTTGAGCACCCTCTGGGTTTAAACTACGTAACTTAATCAATGTCTTCGGAGAATGGAGAGTTAATATTTTCCAGTAATTACAGCATTTTAAACTCTGTCCTGAGTTGCCTAACCATAACTGGGGGGTAGTAAAAAATAGCGCAATGCTACCTTTGCCCCTTTGGCCACATGGAGTGCTGATTTCATGCCATAGAAGATCTTTGCTTGGAGACTGTAAAAGTGGGTGAGGGAGGAAGCCAGGTTAAAGTTGCTGAAGCTTCTCTAATAGCAAATGCCAACTTCTCCTAATTTTAAAGGTTGAAATAATTTGTCTGATGCTTTAAAGCTTTGTTAAAATCTAAAGCAGTTTTCTGAGTAAGAGAGCATTAGAGTCAGCCACCAGTGAGACAGGGATTACCGGTACTTGAGTCTTGAGGAGACCCTTGACACAGTAAAAGGTGAGAGCCCTGTGGTGTATGCCTATCGGTGTATAATAAACTGTGTTGTTTATTTAACAGTTTATTTAACTATCTAACTTTGTGCCCTGCAATGCAGCGAAGCCAGTGCAGCCTGCGCTGCATCCAGGGCACAGAAAGGCTGCCAGGCAGGTTACCTCGGAGGAAGGGAATGCTCCCCAGGTAAAGCCCCAGTCACCCGATGGGGCTACTTGGATGTGCGCAAGCTATTTTGCTTGCGCAGGTCTGAGAGTCCCGTATAATGGCAGCCAGGCCTGGGAAGGGGGATATGATTCAGCAGAGGCGGTCACCGCCAATCCCTCCCCCTTCCCAGGCCCGGCCAACCAATCCCACTCCCTGAAATGCCCCGTTCTGCCCTTCCCCCACCCCTCCGCTGCCCAGCCGGGAACTTACCTTCCCTGGTGGGCACTCCTCTGCATCTGGTGCAGGGAGAGCAGCAATGACTCCTCGCTGGGTGTTGCAAACGTGCCTTATTGCACGTTTGCTACACCCGAGACCAGCAGAGCAGTGCTAAACTGTAGATAGGATTGGGCTGTAAAATATTTCTTAGGCTGCTTTTCACCAAGGGCTTCCATCTGTAGGAAATCAATAGCATTAGAAATTGTCTCAAAAAGACTTTATTGCTCATGTACCAGAATTAATAATAAATAACAATTGCATTATTTATGCAAGCATTGACATGAAAAAGATGACAAGACACAGAAATACAACTAGATCGTTCTCGCACTTTAGTGTTTGTGGGGGACATACCTGACCCTCTTGGATAATTTGCCTTCTGCATAGGATAAGGCGGGGTATAATTTTTAAAAAATAAATAAATAATTTCTGCAGAGCAAATAGGGCTGGCGACTGACCAAGCCTCAGGGCTTGCCAAGAATTTTTAATTTTGAGAGTTGACAAACCTAAGAACAAATGCTAACTAAAAAAAGCTCTCAAGGAACAAGTCTAGTGCTTGTTCCAGACCAGTCATCAGTCTGAGGGGAAAACAACTACAGTGTAGGGCAGAGGTTCCCAACGCCGGATCTCCACGCGGATGGCGGCGGAAGGTAAGCGCTCCGTTGCCGGCTGCGTGGGTGGTCCAGCAGCGAGGAAGGGGGGCCGTTGGCCTAGCCGGCCCGGAAGGGGTTGGGGAATGGCGTCGGCCATATCCCCGTCCCTGCTGGGCCAGCTACGCCATTACACGGCCTCCTCTAATAGCTGGCGGAAATCCGAGGAGACCAATAGGGCCGGCCCGGGTTTACACTCGGGGAAGTAGACAAGCGTCCCCTTCCCTGAGTAGACCTCCGGCCCGGTACATGCTGCTGGATCCTTAGTCAGGATTGCGCCCTGTGTCATGACTCACTTTCTTAGGATACAACTCATTCAGTCTTACTTTTGAAGAAACATGCACTATAATGATTAGTATCAATTGCACCGTACAATTCCTCCAAGGAATCCAGGGCAGCATGAATGATTCCCTCATCCCGTACATTACCCCTACTAACTGGGCAAAGAAGTACTTTCTCAAGTGGTGCTCCTCTTATATTTAGCCGGGAGAGAGTAACTGTTCCTCTTCACCCCAGCATTGTCTTTTCTAGTGGCTGTTTGCTGGTATTCTTCTGCATCTTTTTAGATTGTGAGCCTTTTGAGGACAGGGAACCAGTTAGTTATTTGATTTTGTCTGTGAACCACTTTGTGAACTTTTTGTTGAACAGTGGAATACCAATAATAATAATAATAATAATAATAATAATAATAATAATAATAATAATAATAATAATAATAAATTTTATCCTCAGAACAACTCTGTGAGGTATGGGAGACTGAGAGAGAGAGAGAGAGAGAGAGAGAGAGAGAGAGAGAGAGAGAGAGAGAGAGAGAGAGAGGCCAAAAGTTATCCTGTAAACTTCATGGTTGAGTGGGGATTTGAAACTAGACACAAAGATGACTGCTAAGATGGATATTCTCCAGGTTATTGGTCACCTCTGTCACTGAAATGGGGTTTGCTGCTAATGCAAACACAGCTTTCCTAAGCATGGCCATGTTATGAAATGAATTGTGCAATGCAGATTCCATTGCTGAGTTAGGCTGCTGGAAGCAGCTACACTTCAGAGCTGCGCCGCTATGTGAATAGCAATGTAATGTGATCCATTCGTTCCCCAGGCTTTGCATGACAGGGAAGCTGGTTTGTAAGGAAGATGGTGTTTTGGTCTGTGCAGTTCTTATAGCAACTAGCCCCAAGTTCACCTCATGACTGGGAATTTGAACCCTGGCTTCCCCAGTCAGTAAGCCACTTTGACCACTGCACCACACTGCCTCTCTGCAGAGGAGCAGGCTGCCCATATCATCTCAAGCCATTAGGATGAAGGCATTTTGAATACAAGTTATGTCTCTGTAGGTAGATCACATTGCATGTGATTCCTGATTTTTCTCTTTGTTTTCTGTCTCTAACAATATAAAGGCGAATCCACACCGCACATGTTCGTGTTGGTCGTGTTCCGGCACATTCCAGGAGCGTCGGATGTACCAAAAGTCACCTCAGACTCCACTTGAGATGGGACGAGACACAACCAGCCAGCGGGTGAATGCCGTCACATGCAAATAGCACCACACCGGACGCACGTGAACTAAGCTGGACACAAAGCCCCAAAGCCGTGTGTGGTGTGGATCCACCTTAACTGTGAAAGAGGTTGAATGTTAGCATGATAATAAGAGTTTTACTTATGTAATGGGAATCTATGTCCATTTGCATCCTTGGCACCAACATGGAACCCCTGGAAGCTAGTGTTTCATAGGACTAGATTTACAAGCTATGCAAGGTGGGGCATGAGAGTCGTTTCTACTTACATACATGTTCAGGCTGGTTGTACAGTAACTCTAGATTTATTTAGAGAAGGCATTTATGTTAAATTCCCACATCAGAAAAAGCTAGTGGCAAGGATATCTCATTATCAAGCCATTACTCTGAAGTCTGCTATTGTGAGTTCCCCCTCACTTCACCCAACCATTCATAAATATCTCTTCTATTTAGACAAAACTTCTCACGGAAGCCACCACTTAGGACACTTCCAGACAGCGTGAATAATCTGGGATTGTAACAATTTGTTTGCTCACACTTTACAGGGGTTGTGTTGATTTGTTATCCATCCGTTGACTGCTCATATTTTCTCCATGCTTAAAACATCACATTCATTAATAGGTAAAATCCACCTTTTTGGAGAGGTGGTGCAGCCGTGCAATAGCTGCATGTACGGACAATTGTTAGCATAAGTGTTCCATCATTTTTTGAGAGGAGCATGTCCATATCCCATAGATCATGAGAAACAGGAGGAGTAAAAGGGGGAATATCAACCTACTCTGTTCCAAAAACACGCTCTGTCTATTGCTGTGTGGAAGGCATGCTGCAATTCTGCACATGACTGCAAGCTGAAAATCAATTACTAGCTGGCACTACAAGGCGTATGTCTGGAAAGACCCACAGTTGCACTACGAGGAGTTGTAAGGGAGATTTGAAGATATCCCTTGGAAAAATTGATAGGCTGTTATGGAGTTGTCAGGGCTGTAGCTGGCCAAGTCCTCTGCCTAACAAGCTGCTTCAGCTGGAGAGTGACGCCTGAAACGGTGGTTGCATTGGATCACCTGATCCTGTTCAGCTGATAAGCTGCAGTATACCTTCCCATCATCAGGGTGATGCTGCCAGCGGTGTCCCTAGGGTGGGTGCCACCCAGTGCAACACTTACCTGGAGGATCTTGGCGTTCTAGAAGTTTGGGGGTGATGTAATGATGTAATCACGTTGTCCCCTACCTTCTGGCTTTTGCTTAAGCTCAGCGATCATCGGCCTGCCCCAGAACTCTTCATCGCTTCTTGTTCTCACTGCTGGGTGGCAAAAACACACTCAGTGGCAAGAGTGCAAGGTGACCGTAGCCAGAGCGGGCCAGGGGCCGCCGAGTGGAGGCTCAGCCGCTTTGGAGTCACCCCCCCCAGAGGGTGGCACCTTGTGCAACCCACACCGGTCGCACCCCCATGCCACTGGGTGCTGCCAAAAACAAGGAACAGGTCATCAGTTCCCTCTGACAAGGGTACAGATGTTAAGGCAGATGGACCCTACTGCCAAATCCTCCTTGTTTTTCAGTCCACTGACACCTTGCAGGATTGCCTGCCTACACACAGCATAGTGCTGTGCAGTTTCATAGGAAAGGAATGCTTTTGCTAAGAACCCCCCTCCCAAAAAAAAAACCCAAACTGGTTACTATGAACTGGTTAACTCATCACTTACAGCGCAATCCTGTCTAGAAATAGACCGGCGGAGCAGCCACTCTGCTGGTTTAGAGTGTTGCAAACATGCCATAAAGCATGTTTACAGCACCCGGAGAGTAAGTGGCACCGGTGCCAAGGCCGCGCCGTTCTACTCACGCTGGAGTCACTGCTGCACCTACCAGGGAAGGTAAGTTCTCCACCAGGAGGCGTAGGGGTGTAGGGAAGGCGGAACAGGGTGTTCTGGGGTGGGTGGGATTGGTCGGCCAGGCTCAGGACGGGGGAGGGATCGGCAGCAGCCTCCTCCGCCTTATCCTATCCCCCTGCCCAGGCCTGGCCACCGTTACACAGGGCTCTTGGACTTGCACCAGCAAAATAGCTGGTGTACATCCAAGTAGCCCCATCGGGGCAGCTGGTGCATTACTTGGGGTAAAGGGACAAATGTCCCTTTAGCCCCAAGGAGGCCTCCAGCTGTGTCGGGGCGGGCCCCATCCTGCTCAGAATGCGGTGGGCGCCCTATTTGCTAGACAGGATTGGGCTGCCCATTAGACAAAAGCGGAGCACTTCTATCAAAAACTGCATTAGAGTACAGAGAACATTAGAACTGTGCAGGATGTTTTGTGCTTTGCAATACATCAGTTCCTTCACTAGTGCTCTGCATTATGGGCCAATAATCATAATGATAAAGTTTTTGTTTTAGTTCTTTTCTTGGAAAGGAATTCAGTGAGATATCAGTATAATTGTCTGCTGGGTGCCCTCCAGGTGACAGTTTTCCCTTTGTGCTATTAGGGTGAGGGAATGAATTAAGCAAATACCTGGGATGCATATATTCTTTCCACATTAGCTCAAACGTGTGAAGGGTAAATCCCTCATCTTCTATGAAGGACGTCCCATTCCATCATTGCCTATCTTTAGCAGTAATTGTCATCACGGACTAGCATGGCATTTGTTAACTGCAAGTCTCATCAGGAACATAATAGCACAATATCTTAGATTCCTCTGTGAAGCCAAGAAATGTCGTCTGATTGTTCATACTAATAGCCTTTGAAAAAATTAATTTCAAGTTGGTCATGGTGGCAGCTTTCTTGATATTAAATTGCTGCTATTTGTCTTTTATATTTGTCTTTTGCATTTTTCAAGATGCAAAGAGCTCTCAGTTTTTACCTTGTTTACCTTCACACCTGCCCTTTCAATGAGGTCACAGTTCTGCCCATTTTACAGATAAGGAAATAAAAAATGCCCTACTGGATCAGATCAAGGACCACTTAGCCCAGTATTCTATATCTAACAGTGGACACCTGTGGACATCCAGAGCATGGAGGTCTCGTCTTGGCCTTCCTGTGTTGTCTGAACCCTCCATCATGATAAATGAGGAAATTGTATGAGTGGAGGGTGGAGCTTTGAGCACCACCCCTTTTATGAGAGCACTCACAGCTTCTGCCATTTGGGTTCCTTCCACCTTCCTAACTAGTATATCTCATGCTCTCTGTTGCTCATTTGTAAATACATGAATTTATGCAATAAGTTACAAAACTTTCCCCTGTTGCTCCTGCAGCTAGATAAAAGGGAATGCTACAGCTTTAAGTCCTTTGGAGATGCAATAATACAGGGCACTGAAAGCCATATGAAAATAAACCCAAAGTTCAACCATGGAGGTGCAAAATAGCCCCATATTAGTTGTTCACATACTGATGTTGTGATCTACCACTGAAATGAGAAGCTTTGCTGAACCTATCCAGTTGCAAGTTTACTTGAGTTCACAGAAGTACGTAGTTGTTGCCAGCCTGAATTAATTCTGATGCAAAAAGGGGATCACGGTTCCTGTGGATAAGGTCCAACTTCAGCTAGACAAGTTACTCTTTTCTGCTCCAACAAAGCAAGAGGCATCCACAGGTAGGTTCCCTTTGTCTTCTTCTGTTGCTCCTGCTTCTTGCCATTCTGCTCCAGGGAACAGCCTCCTCTCTTCTATCCATCAATCTCATTCTAGCACATCCCTTCCTCTTCTAAGCCTTTCCTGGATGCTCAAGTCCCATCTTTTTCTACCAGTTAATTCTACCCTACACCCACACCTGTCTCTCATCAAAGTCAGTTGAGCATAGCACAGTGCTTATGGGCTTGATGACCCAGCTTCTCATCCTTAGCTATGAACTCACTGGATGTCCTTAACCAGGTCAATGTTTCTGTAACATATATAGGCTCCTGACCTTTCCTCTCTCTGAGTGCCAGGTCACAGCAGCCTAGGAAGGGTTACCCCTTACAGACAGAGCACCGGTGTACAGATAGAGTAGACCAGTAGAGGATTAACTCATCTACACCTCATCTATGTCTGCCTTGTTGTTCAGTCGTTAAGTCATGTCCGACCGTTCGTGATCCCATGAACCACATCCCGCCAGGCCTTCCTGTCCTCCACTATCTTCCTGAGTTCGCTCATTTTCATGTCCGTTGCATCGGTGATGCTGTCTAACCATCTCAAACTTTGCCTTCCCCTTCTCCTTTTGCCTTCAATCTTTCCCAGCATCAATCTTCTCCAGAGAGTGTAGTCTAGCTCAAAGTGCTGCCCATGTGAACCTGGGCATATCTACAGTTCAAACTGTTATCAAGTTGTGTACCAGTAACAGAAACCATGACTTCCCTGGGATTTAGTTGTTGTTGTTTGTGTTAAGAATACTTATATACTGCTTTTCAAGAAGAGTAGTTCACAAAGCAGTTTACATAGTAAAATAAATTACCGGTAATAAATGGTTCCATGTCCCCAAAGGTCTCACAATCCAAAAAAATACAAAAGAGACACCAGCAACAGCCACTGGAAAAGACACTATGCTGGGGTGAAGAGGGACAGTTTAATAAGAATGCTGAGAATTCTCAGTTAGAGATTCCTGGCCCTTCTCACAGGGTTCCCTGGGGTGAAGAAATGGCTGCGAAACCCACATGAACTTGCCATGCACTACGATTGTTTTCTGAGGTTCTTCTCTTGGTCCCCCTATTTTCAGGGATTAGGCAGGTGGTGACTGGGGCAAGTGCCCTTTCGGTTGTGGCACCCCGCCTCTGGAATGCTACCCATGGATGGAAATCCTGGAGTGGACTGGTAGTACACAATTTCTGCCATAATGAATTCCATGATCCAACTACATTTTCTGGAGCCACCATAATCACATGAGTCATTGCAACATGAATGCACATATCATAAGAACATAACAAAACCTCTGCTGGATCAAGCTAAAGGAGCATCTCTCTAGTACAGCATCCTTTCTCACAGTGGCCCCCCCAGCTGATTCTGGGAAGTCCACAAACAGGAGAGAAAGGCATACCTCCCCCCCCCCTTGCTCCCTTTCAGCCAATATGACTGCTGATCTGGCTGTGCACAGCCATCACATCTAGTATCCATTTAGCATAGCCATCATGACAAGTAGCCATTGACAGACTTGTCCTCCATGAATTTGTCCAATCCCCTTTTAAAGTCATCCTAGTTAGTGGCCATCCACACACCTTATGGCAACAAATTCTACACAGTAATGTGTGAAGGAGTACAGTACTGTGCCTCATTTTTTCCATCCTAAATCTCCCACTAATTGGTTTTATTGGATGACCCTTTTAGTATTGTGAGAGAGGGAAAAACACTTCTCTCTGGTCTATTCACTCTCTCTATGCCATGCATAATTTTATGTCTCAGTCATGTCCCCCTTTAATTGCTTTTCCCATGCTAAAAAGCCCCAAACAAACATTGTAGCCTTTTCTTGTAAGGAAGATGTTCCAGTCCTCTGAACATTTTGGTTGCCCTCTTTTGTACTTTTTCCAGCTCTGCAATATCCTTCTTGAATGTGGCACCCAGAACTGTACACAGTATTCCCAATGTGACCACAGCACAGATTTGTACAGAGGCATTATCATATTAACAGTTTTTATTTTCAGTCCTTTTCCTAATGACCCCTAGCATGGAATTTGCCTTCTTCACAGCTGTTGCACGCTTGGTTGGTGTATCCACCACAACCCTAAGATCTCTTTCCCTATTTGTCACTGACAGCTCAGGCCCCATCAGTGTATATATGAAGCTGGGCTTTTTTGCCCCAATCTGCATCACTTTACACTTGTTGACTCTGAACTGTATGTGCCATTTGGCTGCCCATTCACCCAGTTTGGATAGGTCTTTTTGGAGCTTTGGTTTGGTTTTTACCACCCTGAATACTGTAGTTGGTGTCATTTGCAAACTTGGCCACCTCAGTGTTTGCCTCTAAACCCAGACTGTGTTTAACAAGTTAAAAAGCCCCAGCACAGATCCTTAGAGGACCTCCACTTCTTACTTCCCTCCACTGTGAAACTTGCTTATTGATTCCTACTCTCTGCTTCCTGTTCTTTACGGTAAAGGTGACCCCTGACAATTAAGTACAGTCGTGTCCGACTCTACGGTGTGGTGCTCGTCCCCATTTCAAAGCCGAAGAGCCAGCGTTGTCCGAAGATGCCTCCGTGGTCATGTGGCCGGCATGACTCTCCTTGCCACAGCACATAGCATGCGGCTGGAACACGGAGCGCTGTTTACCTTCCCGCAAGCGGTACCTATTTATCTACTCGCATTAACATGCTTTGGAACTGCTAGGTTGGCAGGAGCTGGCCAAGCAACAAGAGCTCACCCCGTCGCGGATTCGAACTGCCGACCTTTTGATCGACAGCTCATGGTTCAGCGGTTTATCCCACTGCACCACCCGCTGGTTCTGTTCTTTACCCAGTTACCAATCCATGAAAGGACCTGACTTCTTATTCCCTGTCTGCTACATTTACTCAGGAGGTTTTGTCTCTAGCCCAGCTCAGAGCTGCTACTTGACTATCTCACTCAGTACTTAACCCCAGTCTGTTCCTGTCTAAGCCTTATTCTGGCTCTCTGTCAGTTTGTGCATATACATATATTTTGCATACAAGGAGGAGTAGATTGTCATGTCTTGTTGAGGAGCTGTGGCTGGCTGTGGTAGGGAGGGCCAGTTCATGCATGATTGGGAGTCGGGGCAGAAAGAGCCATGGAGGAGGGACCAGGGCTGGGAACTGGGCTACAGTCAAACAGAGGGCCAGAGAGGCATAGTCAGGATCAGCCTGAGGTTGAGTACTGAGTGAGACAGTCAAGTAGGTTGGGATTGGGTGAATTGCTCAGACTGCTGAGCTGCTTGGCAAAGCAAGGGTTTTATAGGGCCATGGGGTCAGCTGACTGTGGCCAGGCTGGAGTCAGCAGGCAGTGTTTAGTCCAGCATGGCACCCTGAAGAGTGTCATTGGTCCATGAAGTTTTAATCCCTCCCGTTTCCTGATGGGCCAGGATGTTGGTGGCACAGAAGATACAGTGGTGGAAACTGGCCACTGAAAACCCAGTTTGGGAAACACACAGCACCTTACAGAGATCACATGGAGACACTTTTTGACAGTGTGAACCTGGCCCCAGTATTTAAGTCATCTGCTCATCCAGAATTCAGAAGCCTTCTCTGACCCATTTAGAAATGTACTAGCATACGGGGAGATTATCTACCCCAGATTATATAACTGAACAGAGGAGAAGCTACATTTAGGATCTTGACCTCAGTTATATGACACCCTTCCTTCACCAGAACTTCCCGGGTAATCTTTTAGACCTTGAGAGAGGTACCCTCAGTCACCTGACACTGTCATTTAGACTTGTAATCAATGGGAATAAGACAGATATAGTACACAGAGTGCAGTCTCCCAATGAGATGTAGTTGCTGTATGAAATAAGAGCCAAGCCCCAAAGAATGCATAAGAGGAACCATAAAATGATTAATGGCTACAGAGTGTGTGGCTGGGAAATACAGAGAGCTCCTGGGTGGGTTCATCAACTCCAAATACTGTGAATGGCTCTAGAAAGTCCACAGTAAAGGACTGTAAAGCATGTTCCATAGAAAAATTGTCACCCCTGCCACAACTACAGCTTCCTGGGTGACCTTGGGCCAGTCACTATCTCTCAGCCCCACCTACCTCACAGGGTTGTTGTGAGGACGTAAGGAGGGGAGGAAATATGTACACCACTCTGAGCTCCTTGGAGGAAAGGCGGTATAAAAATGTGAAAAATAAAATAAATAAATAAATAAATAATAACAATGATGATTGATGTTAAGAGTCACATTTTCCTGTTATTCACAGTGACACTCCTTTTTGGTTTTGATGTGGCCTGGTCATTGATGGGAGACGATGGACGCTAATGAACAACTGGTTGCAGCATTAAACCTTTTATTCCATGCATGTTTATTTCATGTATTTATAGCTCACTTTCAACACAAGTTATCAAGGCAATTTATCCATTGAATAAAACTGTGTGAACAATAAAATCGCACTGGAAAACATAGATCAAAAACACAGCAGCACTAAAACTAGCATAAAACAAGTTAGTTGAGGTATTTGTTTTTGTGGATAATTGCATAAAACACAAAACACCAGCTTTTCAACCTTTTCAAAATGAATAAAAACACAAAACACCACATTTTCAAACAGAATTGGAACAAATTACCAACTCTCTACTGGTTGTGGAATGCATCTGGTTGAAACAGATTATTTTTCCAGTTAGAAATAATTGAACAATTTGTTGTTTTTGCATTGAGGATTGCAATTTCATGATATTAAATTGATCCCATCCCCTCCATTCTGAAGTTCCCCGCCCCTTTTCTTTCCTCAGACATACGCCACCACAAGTGGACATACGCCACAAGTGGTGGCCTATGTCTGAGGAGACCCATAGGCGGCCCCAGGGCTGGGAAGTAAGTATAAATGCGTTATACATACTTGCCTCCTGTTTGCCACAGCTGGATGCAGCGCATGCCTTTTTGGCATTGGTGGGGGGGGGGAGACAGGGGCAGGGGCCCCCTGAAGCAGTGGTATTTTCAGGAGCAATATTCAATAGTTTAATCTGACTGTGAGCCTCTCTGTCAGATTTGGATTTGACAACTACAGTATGCCTTTGTAACTTCACAATCCTGTTTTTGTGACCAACAAAAGTAGAATAGATTATGCAAAACAAGCCAAAATATGCTTTCTTTGCACAATGCATGCACATCACTGAGTTCTCCTTACCTTGGGTGCAGAGTTATTTTATTCTATTTCTATTTTCTAGTGCAGCAAACATTGCCTTGTGTGAGGCAAGTAAGGATAAAAGCTTTTAAAACCTTGGCTATCTCCGATGACAGCAATTGTAGTGTACACATTTAAATGAGCTGTCACAAACCTGACAGATGAAAATCAGCTCTCACATATCCAGACCCTTGTAAATATTGACATTTAAATTGATTTGTGTCTGTGCTGAGAACAGAGCTTGAGTGTCAGTCTCTGTAGGGCTGCTATGATATCCCTTGTACAGCACTCTCTCGGTGTCAGGCCAGGTTATGCATTTAGCAGAATCACATGATGAACGCTTTTCTTCAAGCTGTGGGGGTGGGAGGGGTGCACATTGGAATCCTGTCGGAATGTCAGCTTCCCCACAAGAAAGAAAAGTGCCTTGCACATGACATAGAAAAGAAGGGCGAACCCCTTTCCTGACACAGGCTGCTTTATGTGGGCAGCCAAGCACAGTGCATAGGAGGTAAAGCAAACGTCCTGGCAGCAATGGATCCAGGACTGCTGGGCCAATACCAGTAGGGCGGGGCAGCGCAACCGGAGACACTGCCTGACGCCACCACCCTGGGTCCACCACCGCTGCCTCTGCCGCAGCGCACTGGGGAAAAAAATCCCCTTACCATGCTCTGTCGGGTAGTTTTTGCAAACCCAGAAGTGCGGGACTTCCAGTTTTATTTAAAGGGACCACTCCTTTGTTCATGTGGTCTCTGTAAATAAAAGCAGAAGACCCACACTTCTGGGTTTGTGAAACGTATGCAACGCAGCACAGTAAGGAAGTGGATCTTCTTCTTGCTCACCGTCTTTAGTGTCGATGGTGGGCTGGAGGGAGGCACCCCGAACCTGCTGTTCCGTTGCCCTCCACCTTCTGCTCCTGACCCAGTTCACATCAGGTTGCCTCATGGCTCTGCCAGCAGCAGGGTCAGTAGGGAGACAGACAGTTGCAAGGCTGAACCAGGAAATTCATCTCCAGATCGAGGGGATGGGCAGGTAGCAGGCAGGTGGATGGTGAGGAGCAGATTAGCAGAGAGCAGGTAGGCCAGGAGACAATTAAGCAGTGCTGACAAATGGTCAATCTGGAATCCCCACCACATGGCATTACATTTACAGTACAGGTGGGCCCCCATATCCGCTGGGGATATGTTCCAGGCTCCTCCGTGGATACTTGAAACCGTGGATAAGAGCGAACACCCCCTCCATGGTTTCCTGAGGGGCCCCCACCCTGCCTCCCCTGCAGGCAGGCATGCTTGCCCCCTCCCCCAGCTCTTATTTTTCTTTCAGCAAGCTTTGTTTCTTGCTTAAAAAAAACAGAGAAGCAGCCTCCATTGCAGGCAAGTAGAACGAGACTAAGTCCTAGAGAGGCTCTGCAAGGTTTCTGTTAACCTTGCAGAGCCTCTCTAGTACTTAGTCTTGTTCTACTTGCCCGTAATCTTCTCCTGTTTCTTTAAGGAAGAAACGAAGCTTACTGGGAAAAAAGTAAAAGCCTGCGGGGGTCCCCACAATCCGTGGATAACTGAAACCGTGGATAGCGAATCTGTGGATATGGGGGCCCACCTGTACTTTCTTTTTTTATTTAGAATCCTTCTACATGGAGTGGGGGAGAAACTCCCCTTACAGCTCAGGTAGCAGCTATCACGGGCTTAACATAACATTTATTTGTATAAAAATGTATACTCTGCCTTTCCTCTCCATACAGTGATGTCCACGATAGATTTACTATGGTGCTGTGGGGGACCCTGGTCACATCAGTGGTCCTAGGAAAATCTGCACCTTCAACACACTCTTTTTAAGGAATTCTCTCCTTGCTGCCCAATTTAGCATCACATCAAGCAAGCCTGAGTGGTTTTTGTATATTTGGAAACAAGTGTTTAAAGGAAACACTTGTACATGTACTTGTTCTTGTACATGTATGGGAGTTTTTGTACTCCCATACATGTACTTGCAACACTGTACTGCAACAGAGGAACAGGCAGAAATATCTAGCAAAGGCTCGGCTCTTAGCAAGGCTAACATACCACAAACCAGCAAGGCCAGAAGGTGTTCATTGCCCAGGGAAAGCACCTAACCTGAATGGAAGTATTTGTAGCCAGATCAAGGCAGAAGAACCAGTGAACTGTCAGGGAACAGACAGGTGGAGTCATGCTGAGATTGGGGGTGGGGGGAATGCTGCCATTATTGCTGCCTCCATTCTGCATCCTCAAGTGTGCCAGGTCCTTGAACAGAGCTTTAGTTGCTAGCGACTTACAATGTTTCCTACAATATGACAAACTTATAAGGAAGAAAGCTGATACGTTCCACCAACAGAACAGCCTTGGAGTAGAGTGCTGAAATGTAATTAAGCCTAAATTCTAAACAGGTGGACATGCCCGGATGGCTGCCTAAGGAGGAGGCTCCATCATTGGATGCAAACGTCTTCACTTTCAAGCTTCAGCTTAGCAGAATTGTGAGACAATACACAGCAAAAGGGCACATTTAAAGCATGCATGTCATGAGATTTGGAGCTGAGAAAAATGTAGATGACTAGAGTTTCACTCTATTCATTTTTGCCATGTCTGCTGGTGCCTTCTGTGCTCTTTCGTGAAAACAAACAGCTAACAAGGAACTGTGGTGTATGCATGTTGCACAATGAGAGGGTGGACTACTGTACACATTTATCAAATTAGCCAACAGGAAATCCAAAATGGTGGAATAAAAAAGCATTACTTTTGCATATAACTGAATTACAGGGACACACTGATGTATGGTATTACTATATCTGTAGCAGCCTGTATGCCACACTGATACTTTGAAGGCAGAAATTAATGGTCTCTTTGCCTGCTATTGGCCTAGCTGCTGTGATGTCATAAAGGGGTGGGACAGTCTAGGGTTAGGTAGCCAAATGCTAAGAGGAACTTAGGAAGATCTTGGAACAGGAATTCCTAGTCATTGGGTGAATTGTCCATATGTGGCCTGACATGCGTCATGCCAAGCAAATTCCAGTACCATTTATAGAGTCCCTGGTGCTCTTCAAACGCTCTCAGAGAGGCTAGGGCAGTTTACAAAGTTTTAAAAATGGATATAGACTCTCTGCTGCACAGCTGGTCATTCCCTGCTCTGATCTTGGACACACTTATATAGGCTTGACTTTCCACTTGGTCGTGTGTGTATCGTTGTCGTCGTCCCGTCTCCCAGTTAGTTAACTGTTTTGAGCAACACAGCTGTCTCTTGCTAGGTTGCAACCACCAAAATTAAGCTGTGATCCTGGTAAAGAAAAGCCACAATGAAGTGTTCTGATAGGTGACCTAGTAGAAACCTGAGGAAAGGTATCCCATGGAGGGGGGGGGGTAAATCTTGTGTCAGGTCTATACATATCTGATAGCTTCATTCGTGATCTAAAAGAGAGAATTGGCATCACACTGGTGGAATTCACACTGACACCGAGACTCTGAGATACTAAGCACAGGGAAAGTCAGAGGGAAGAGAGGGCAGCTGGGTTCAGACATAAAGCAGTATTTTCCCAGAATGGGTCTACACTTACCCCTCAAATTAATGGGAACTGGGAAGGTAGCCCTTGGGGGGGGGGGGAGAGAGAGAGAGAGAGAGAGAGAGAGAGAGAGAGAGAGAGAGCAAACAGGAAAAAAAAAACCTCTCTCTGAGCCTACGTCGGGCTTTACTTTTCCTTCTAGGAGAGGTTCAAACAGCTATGAACAGCTGTTCAAGGCAGCTAATAATATCATCAAGATTAATGGTTTTAATAAAACAACTTAATAAGAGCAACAACCAAGCAACATCAATAAAAACAGTAGAACTAGGGAGATGAGATGATTAAAGCAATCATCCCTTTAAAAGGGAGACAGATATTATAAAAGGCAATGGCAGAGGCGTATCAGCAGCGAGTGCTGCCTGGAGCACTCGCTGCTGCGCCGCCCCCAGGGGGGGCGGCACCGCTCCGGGGGCGGGGGGGTGACCCGGCTTACGCGGGCGCTCCAGACGGGCGCGCGCGCGCGCTCACTCCATGGAAAGACTGGAGCAAGCGGAGCAGCGCCGCCCGGGGCCGAGGTGCTGCCCGGAGCCGCTGCTCCGCTCGCTCCAGTCTTTCCACGCCTCTGGGCAATGGGATGTCATTAAAAGCCCAGGACACACTTCAGCTGGTGTCTAAAAAAATAGCAGAACATGCCTGGGAAAAATGCCTAGGGAGAGAATTCCACAGTGTGATTGCCATTGTAGAAAAGGCCCTTTTTTGTAGCCAACTGCCTAACTTCAGGCAACAGGGCAGCTGGAGAAAGGCCAGGACCAACCCAAGACCTTCTGATGCTTGTGTGTGCCGGGGGGTGCCGCCAATATCCCCACCCAGTTCGGCCAAAGGCCCCCCTCCCTTGCCACCTGGCCTGCCCTCCCCCCCGAACCTGCACCGGTTGGTGCAGGGCTTACCTGTATTTGCGGGCGCAGGGATGGTACACCGGGGGAGTGAGGGTTGCTGGCCTCCATGCTGGTGGCCCATATTCCCGAGTCATCGCAAACGTGCTTTACGGTGCGTTGGTGACACTTTAGAGCAGCAGAGCGCTCGCTCTGCCACTCTAAAGTTAGAGAGGATTGGTCTGCCTGTCCCCATTGTACGCATGGGGCTTACTCCTGAGTTGGCATGCATAAGATTATGCTCCTAATGTCTATATGCTCATGTCTGCTGCATTTAGTTTTGTTTATATTGATTAATGTTCTATTGATCTTGTCATTTTATCCTTGCTGTTAGCTGTCTTGAGCCTTCAGCAAAATGGTTTACCTCCCTGCAGTCAGTTGCTCCAGCCCCTTTACTCCGTTCCCAGCTTCAGTATTGGAAGTGAGCCTGGAACAGAGACCAGTGGCCTAAGAAGCAATGGACTGAAGGGGGGGGGGGGAAAGATACATGGGAGGGGTGAAGGTTCGGCACAGATCTCCTACACACCCCTTTTCTTGTTGAAGTAAGACCCACACCACCACTACCACTTTATAGGTGAATGGGGCAGACATGCGAAAAGAAATATGTTTGCCAGCATAGGGCTGGCCTAAGACATCCTCTCGCCTGAGGCAACATGCCAAATGCTACCCCACTTACCCAAAAATGTGCCAGCCTCTACTGCTCCCACTCTTCAATGTTCTAGCGTTCTCCACCCTGCCACATTTCCTCTCTGTCCCCCCTCTTCCTTTTCCAATCCAGAGTGCGAGAAGAAGAGGAGCAGAGGAGAAGTAGGCGGACAGAGATGAGATTCCACCCCCCCATCAATCTGTTCCCTGAGGCGACTTCTTCAGTGGGCCTCATGGATGGGCCAGTCCTGGGCCAGCATCTCAACTACTTTGGCCTTATGATGCAGTGCTTTAAAAGTGGAAGGCAAACTGCTAGCAGGCATACAGTATGTTTAAGGTATATAATAAGGGCCTGTATCAACAATTGTGGGAACATGGAGAAGTACTGCTCTATTTTCTGAAAGACATGCAAAGAGGCGGAACTTAATAAAGTTGCTTCTGTGGCTATAGGTGGCATTTTTAATTTTCAGGAGTTTAATTTTGCAATGTGTATGTTTGCTATCATTATTTATTACACTTGTTTTCCACCCTGCCTCCAGGGAGGTCACAGCAGCATCTGAGGCCGGTGAGCAGCCCAAGGCAGGCCACCCAGTGAATATTATAGCTGAGCAGAAAGTAGCACCTGAATTTCCCACAGCCAAACTCACCCCACCCCACTATCTCTTCATAGCACTTTGTGTGTGTTTGCGCACATGTGCCTGTGTAGAGATTAGCCTTTTACAGAAAAAAAATATTATATTCCAAACCACTTTAATGTTTATTCTAAACTCACCTTTCCAACTCAGTAAATATTTCATTGTATAATCTAATGTGGTGATACTGAAAGGGTTGGCTGTCACAGACCAGCAATTTTTTTTTCTGATGTGGCACAGATTGACACTATTTTTAGTGTTACCTGGTCTTTTCTGCTTCCTTCTTCCAGCTTCTCAGAGCCACTCACACGGCCTGGCCCATGTCCACGTCATGCGGCAAGCCTCAGGGCCCAATCCTATCCAACTTTCCAGCGCTGATACAGCGCAATGCTGCCCCAAAGTAAGGGAACAAATCTTCCCTTACGTTGAGGAGGCCTCTGTGACTGCCCACCCCACCGCAGGATGCAGTGCATGCCCCATTGGCGTGGCTGCATTGGTGCTGGAAAGTTGGATAGGATTAGGCCCTCAGGAGATTCCAAGAAGCATCAGGAGACATGCCACAGACTGGCAGCCAATGGCTCGTGGACTGGCAACCAGTCTGCAGACCATACTTTGAGAAGCACTGATCTGTATGTCACCTTGGAAACATTCCAGACTGAAATGCAAGGTAGTATAAACCTTTAAAATAGAGATATTTTAAAGCACCTAAAAACTGTTAAGGGTGGTCAAAAAATAAAACTAAGCAGTCCTTGCCCACAGATATTACAGTGTACGTGCACCAAACAGGCTGGTCGCTGGCTACCAGTGATCAACAGCCTTCATTGTGAACTTTGTAATTCCAATATTCATGCTGTGTTTAAGCCCGAGAAGTTCCTCTCACTGCCTACAAAATGTGCAGGTCATTTGAAAAAGGGGAAAAAAATCTGATCAAGGCTGTATTGCTATTATTATCAGCAAGCAAGCTTATCTTTCTGTTATAAGCAAGCTTATCTTTCTCAGATTGATTAGCATATTGTGATCTTCCACCTAAGAACTCTGGACTGTACCTAGAACAGCCTTTCACAGTGTGGTGTGAAAAGTAAGAGGGAGACTTGCAGGAAAACAATGGAAGATGATGAAAGGCTCTGCTAGGAAGGGAGGAGGGGAAATGCAAGAAAGCAAGGACAGGCATTGTCAAGATACATAGTGAATGTCAGGGGGAAGCTAGTTGAAGGAATGAAACAGTTGGGTCACAGGGGAAGGAACGCTGTACACCATAGGACGCCTTACTATGTTTCAACTTAAGTGATCCAGAGCCGAACCTAGAGAGGGAGGAAAAGCTCAGTGAGGTTTTGTGACAGGAGGCTGTGTGCTTCTGTGGCGAAGAGGTCGGGCTCGTTCCACGCTGTCCACTATGGCGCCAGGGGACAGTGGGGTAAGGTGTCGATGCTGCACCTGGGAAACAGGAAGGGGATGAGAAAAGCAGGGAGACACTATAGGGTTAAAAGAACTCTACTGTGGTTGGAAAAACAGTGGTTGGCAGTTAAAGAAGAGCAGTTGGAGATGGAATGTTGAGGGAGGACTCCACTGTGGCAAGGGAAGAAGAGGGTTTCTCTTGAGGCAAACTTGAGGCAAGGTCAGATGCTTTGAGTAGGAGAGGAGAAGATCAAAACGATCCCCTGAAAGAGCACCATCTGAGGAACAACACCGAGAAGCAACCTTCCTGAGAACTGAGTTGAGAGGACTCTTACAATTGGTAGGTAGGGTGTACTTCAAAAATTGTTTTAACCAAGTGCGAGCTTAGTTCGTTGTTTATAAAAAGCTTCTAATAAAAGTTTCTTCAGAAGCAATCCTACCGTGCTGAGTGATCGTTAATGGGGACTAAGCGCCAGCCTGCCAAATCCAGTGGAAATAGAAATTAGCCCTGGCAATGTTACCAGCGTAGAAGGGAGGTTCTGCTCCCCTACGCATGACAGGCATGCTTGGTAGCAACCTTAGCCAGCAAAAGAAGAGACGAAATGGAACAGGAAGTAGGAGTACCCCAGCAACAATTC
This sequence comes from Plestiodon gilberti rubricaudatus, assembly GCA_026170595.1. Classification (NCBI taxonomy): domain Eukaryota; kingdom Metazoa; phylum Chordata; class Lepidosauria; order Squamata; family Scincidae; genus Plestiodon; species Plestiodon gilberti. The sequence continues at coordinate 14,752,062 of JANXHW010000001.1, forward strand.
TGAGAACCGGGTGTGTCTTTAAATACCCTTTGAAGTGGGTGGCTTAAGGGCAAACTAAATGTTACGTTTAGCCTTCTTTAATACTAACAGGCTTAATTGTTCTTCAAAAATAGTAACTGTGAAGGGACCTGATTCAAATTAGGAACATGGGGAGTGGGGGAGCTTTAAGGCATTTCTACTCAAGGGTGATATACGCAGTAGGTGTACCATGGCCATGATGGTGGCAAGGGGTTAAAGCCCCCCATGTTCCGTGGTAATGATACAGAATTGGGCCACTCCATGGCTGCTATTTTTGATAAAATAATTCCGTATGTCGGTGCTAATGATGGACTAAAAATGTAAAGTCTAGTTTGGCAGATGCATCTGGTTAGCTGACACTTTTCCTGCCCACTTTTTACTTGATCCTTTCATGTGCCCTTGCCCCCCACATGCTGTGGCAAGCCAGGCTTCAGGTGTGCGCCACATAGTGACATAGCAGACAGCAAAGGGGGAAGCAGTACAGAAACAGAAGCCTCAGCTGCTGAGTCTTCTACTTTTCCAGGGAATTTAAAGGGAGAGCATCAACCTGTGACTCACAACCAGGAAAATGGGGGGGGGGGGATCCTGACCTGCTCCTGTGGCTTTAACAGCAGCTTGATCTTCAGAAATTTGAAGAGAGGCTTTTCACATGGAGATAAACATTATCACCCATGAAACACACAGGAGCAGAGGCTGGTAACAAAAGCTGGCAACCCTAGTTGTGAGTGACAGGTGCATTGATCTGACATGACTAACCCTTGCAGGCCCCTCTGTCTGAAAATGCCCTAAGACCACCTATGATGATTCTATAAAAATAATAGGCTGGGCCTGTTTTGATTGTTGCCCTACAGCCAGTAACAACAGTAAAGACTAAAACACCACTTTTCTTACTAAGCGACTTTCCTGTGATGCAAAAGCAGGCATGATGGGTTGCATCACATTGCCATTTACGTTGCAGATCAGCTTCTAAGTGAAACTGCTTCCAGCAACCTAACTAGGCAATGGAGTTCACGTTGTACAAGTCATTTCATAACATGGCTATGCTGAAGAGAGCTTCATGTGGATTTGCAGAATGTGCCTTTTAACAATGTAAAGCTTTCGATTGTACATTTTTTGTTCCACTTGCAGACTGCAGGAGAATCAGTGCGGAGTGTTTATGAGTTTCAAGAGATGAGGGAGGTCAGGCAAACAAGAAGAAATACAATATTCAAACATTTGTATTACTAGGCATGGATGGAGTCAGTGTGGTGTAGTGGTTAGAGTGTCAGATTTGGGCTGAGGATAGCCAGGTTGAAAATGTCCCCCAGTTGACAATGGACGTCACTAGATGATCATGAGCTAGTCACTATCCCTCAGTTTCCCCTGCCTCCTAGCTTGCAAGGGGGGAAAATGATGAGGTGGGGAAGCAAATCATATATGCTGGCTTGAATTCTTTGGTGGAAGAGTGGCATGTAAATGTAAATTATTCTACAGGGATGGGCAAAAAGCATGACATCAAATAGGCAAATACCTCTACTGGGGTAGGCAAATGGAAAGCAAAGATTGAAAACTATTTCCAGATTATGTGCATATAGGCATGCAGAAGCACATTTTAGAGCAACTGGCCTGTTTTGCATATTGATGTTGTGATATAGTCTTATTTGCCTAGCAATCTCTAACTTCCTACAAGCATGCTGGCATCGTATTATTGGATCTTGCAATGCTTTGCCATCATTTTGGAAGCACATTAGTTCCTTCAAGGAATCAACAGAGAGACACACATTTCTCTTCTGCCACCATTTAAAGCTGCTGCTTAATATGCAAGAAGAAACTGAACTAGGTTTTTAGGTTATCATCTTCAATGTCAGAGAGGGAAAAGTCACTATCAATTCCTTGGAGCACCATTAAAAAAAGCATAAGCGTGACACGAAAACATTTCATTGTTTTTGTTATTTCTCTTCAGAACATGTCTATATTCTTAATGGAGATAATTTACTTCCAGTATAGTTTTGAACAACAACAAAATGGTTTCTGAGAAGTCCAATAGACTAAAAAATTTAACTGCTGTTGAACAAGGTCCATTTAGTCCAGTGAGGAGTGTTTAATGGGCTTTAATCCTGCCTGCCACTATTTTGGTTGAATTTTGCAGTTCACTATTTCGTTCTTCATCTGAGGTAGCCCAGACATCCCCCCCCCCAAGTGCTTGTTGTGAGTGTTGGCTTGAGGGTAGCAGCAAACTAGCTGAGGGTGCCCCACACCCTGCAACTATCTGTCACCTCCTCCTCCAGCTCCCCACCTGTCTAGCAGCTCCCCATCCTCTTTTTGCTCAGGATGTGAGGACGTAGCAGCATTTGCTTCCACCGCCCAAGACTGGGAAAGGCCAAACAGGAAAAGACCACCTTGGGAAAGCTTCTCCCCCTCGTTAGAAAAGGGCACCGACCTAATCCAAGGGTGATCCCACTTAAAACCAAACAGTAGCAAGGACTTTGCAATCTGGGAAGATCCCACTATGAACTTAAAAGGATGAGGTTTATTGCAGGAAGATGTCTCAGCCACTTTTAGGATGCTGAGACATTAGTGAAGCTTCTGGAGGGGTCAGGAAGGTCCAAAAAAAGGGGGGGGGGAAATAGGCAAAACTTAAGGGAAAAATCAAGCATTTTTGCCACAATCATGCAAATATCTGGTGTCAACCACCAATAGAAGAAAAACCTGGGGAAATTTGTCACCCTAGGCAAATCAGTCAATACAGCTTGTGCTTCTGAGACAGCATACTGTATATATGAGGGCCAAAAACATGGGTCAGATCGCTGATGTCAGTTGTATACATTGCCAGCATGTTGTCCTAGGTAAATTATAGCATGCTTGAAGCTCAGTAAAAGATAACAAGTCACCCTCCCTGCCAACGTCAGATTCAACTAGAGATTCACAGATCAGTCATCATAAAAAGGGTGAACCTGCTATCTTCAACTGAGGATTGTACCATAAGGTCATCTTTGCATAGGAATAGGGGCAGGTTTTTAAATTTACAATGAAGAGCCTTCCACACAGTACAAGGAGCAGATGTAGTAGGAAGATCCATGCCTGGCCTGTGTGTCAGAACCAAAACGCTGCCATTTTCTACTACCAGACAGCTTCCATGCTCCACTAGTTGTTGTTCAGTCGTTAAGTCGTGTATGACCCTTCGTGATCCCATGAACCATATCCCGCCAGGCCTTCCTGTCCTCCACTATCTTCCTGAGTTCGCTCATTGTCATGTTCGGTGCATCAGTGATGCTGTCTAGCCATCTCATCCTTTGCCTTCCCCTTATAAAAGGGTGTGAGGTTATAAAGGGTGTGAATGTGAGAGGCTGACCAGGACAGAGACTGATAACATAAGGGAGGGTGGAAAGGAGATAAACCAAGGAGGACTGTAGCACAGGAACAGATTAACTTCCTCACAGCCTCCTCTCCACGCAGCTCCTTGACCCTCCCTAGTCCCCCCCCATCTGCTCTAAAGGGTCGGATGGGTCATAACTGGGAGAGGCAGAACTCCCCCAAACCATCCACAAGCTCTTTCTATAAGTAGTTCCCTGACCCTTAGGAGCAGCTTCTCAATATCAGGCACAAGCACAAATTCTCACAACACCAACCATAGTGCTAATTCACTGACAGTTGCCAGCTTTCAAAAAAGCCCCTCAAGTATGCTTTTAGTACACCTCAAGAAAACCTTGTTTGCTCACATTTCTGCTTTTTCTAGTCACACTTTCCTTTGAATGTGCTTCTGTCATGCCTCCATGCTTTAAACAGACAAGCACTTACAACCAGCAACTTGTGCACTTCAAGCCCACTCCCCCCTTTTCTGTGCTTGGAGTTTGAGCAGGGTGAATCCATCAGATAGTTGAGTTACAGGACTCCCCCTGGTGATTGCTTTGCAGTGCAGACACTGAAATCCATTAAGGAAGTGCTAGGATCTGCTGGGAAACTCAGTGACTCTTCCCCCCCCCCCTTTTGAACAAAAGCCATATTTAAAAAGACTTGTGCATGCCTCTCAGTTCCATGGTTTGCAATGTGGCATCCTGGGGGCTTCTTACTGAGAAACAAAAGCCTCAACCTTTCTTAGGCATTCAGAACTAATGGTGTGAGTCTTTGAATCCTAGCCTATTTTTCTCCCACTATAATAAACTTCGATCCTCATGGGTTTCATACTAAATTCCCAGATAAAGGTTTCTCACTAGTGTGCATATACAGGAGCCAAGACCTTAGAGCGGCATCCAGTCATGGGTAAATACAATTGTCAGGCTGTGCATGCAGAACCTTCTTAGAAAAGTGTATGTACATTGGTTGTTTGGTGGGTAGAGAGGATCAGAGTCCTAAATCCAGTCCCCTCCCCACCTCCTACCTCATTTACAGAATTATGCACGTTGGATTGTACAGCAAGTCCTCACTTAAAGTTGTCTCATTTTAAAGTAGGTAGGAAATGCCATAGAAACGCTTATATTTATTGATTAGCCTATGGTAAAATTGGTTTTATTATACGACATTTTCCTTAAAGTCGCAGTTTCCAAGAACCTATTGACAACTTTAAGTGAGGACTTGCTGTACTAATTAAGTACTAAAAATAAGTCCATATTATACATACACATATGTCCCATGGTATTTGGTGAATTACTGTAAAATTTTAGATGAGGACTTCTGTCTTGTGACCGAGCATGAAGATGCCCATTTTACAAAGTTACGAACAGCAACACTACCTCCTCCCCCTGCAGCAGCGCCCCATCATTGTGAGAATGGTTTTCAACTGATTGCATGTACAATATTCTGTGTTTTGAAGGGTGTGCACTTCCTCCCTCCTAAGAGCACATCTTTCATTTGGCTAGGGGTGTAATGGGGTGGGGAGATTTAAATCCCCTTTCCCTTCCAAAGCCTCCCGTTCTGCCCTCCCCCCACTGGCTGCACCAGTGAGGGAGAAGGATAGGATGGGGTTGTAAGTCTTTGTGGAGGATGGGACTGTAACTTTGTATTTAAAAAACCCAATAAAAAACAAACTTACAACTCTCCCCCCACTCCCACTCTTTGAAAGTTAAAATTCCAATTTACTAAAGATATACTCTAGATTTGAAGCAGATTATGAATACGTGTCTATAAAAACCACCCTCAGTAGCAACTTGTTCAATTCAATACCAAAAGATTATTAACATCAAGTCAATGAAGAAAAAATATTCATGGTAGAGAGTTTATTGGTTTTGCATGTAGTTTCCAGGCTAGAATTAGGAATAGGGACATCATACCAATGTAAGTGAAAAAATGATTCTGAAGAGACAACTGTTTAAAATAATCCTAAATTCATTCAGCCAAAAAAACAGAATTGCTTTTGTTCTGTGAAGTTTCTCTTTAAAAATTACATACCTTTACATTACTAAACATCAGTGTGTGCAATCTGAAAAGGTTTTCGTAAATGTAGTTCTGCATTTCAAGTTGTTGCAACATACACAGTTTAATCATAGAGTAGTAACCAGGATCTTTACAGCTAATATTCTAATATAATAACCTTACTTGCCATTTAAGTCTAAATGGAAAATATCCATTGTAAGTTCTTTAATGAATGCATACATTTTATGATTGCGTGGAAACTAGTTTAAGATCTGAACAGTATACAGTTTATTTGCACATGCTACCCACAAGGCAGTTCAAACACCTGTAGATAACAGTTACACAACAAGCTCTACGTAAGATACTAGCTCATCTACTTTTAGGAGGAAAAAGTTGGTGTTTATAAACAGCCATTTATTAAAAAAACAAAATCAAGTTAAGTTAATTGAGACAAAGAGACTGCACGCAACATAGAATTTCAAGTCTGTAAATAAAGATGGAAGGAGCCTCTCGCATGCTGTCCTCTGCTCTACAAGTGGGAAGAAGTGGAGAAGCAAAGTTTCAAAGTATACGGGTTAGAGCCATCTGTAAGATACAAAAAGAAACTTCACAGTTAGAATAAACATAATTCAAGATTGCTCTGCTTCTCACATAGCCTGCAAGCTTGAGAAGGAAAGCTCTCCTTAAAAGGATTTGTTTTGACTGCTCTGTGAGATAAGTCAGTATGAAATATTTGGCCCTACTTTATTTATTTTAAAAAATTTATACCCCGGCTTTCCTATGCCAAGGCAAATGTCCAAGGCGGCTTACAACAGTTAATACATAATTTAAAAAACAGTACATAGAATAAATTTAAAAACAATAAAATCCACTGGTGGGTAATAATGTGAAGCAGAAAAACAACAGGGCAGAACTGAAGGCAGACAACCACCAAAACGCAAGAGTTCTGGCTCCACACTGATGTGCATAAGACTCAAAGCCTAATAAGTTCTGCAGAAAAGTACAGTTGTTTCTTTTATAGGGTATGGTCTACCTGTCCTTATGGTTACACTTCTGATGGTAGAGTATCACACTATACCATCATTTAAACTGCAATTTTTTCTTGTTGGGTAAATATTTTTCTTCTGAAGCAGAGTACCACTATCATGATTGGTGTGTGAAAAATGGTTGCACAACTATCATGAGTTCTATTGGGTATTTCTTGCGATTATCACTTGTGATGCACAACTCTCCATAAAGTCACATATACATATTATTGTGACCTTTTAAACAAACCAACTTCTGCTCTAATACCTTTGTGGCATAACGTAAGAGCCCACAGGCTTGGTTAAGAAGCAGCAGCATTTAAAAACGATGTGGTTAATGCCTACTCAGTTTTACTAACCTTCCTCTCATAATTACAAAAATAAAATTTGTAGGCATTTGCCAACTTCAATTACCACCCTTCTTATGCACTTGAACAATTGTTCTTAGATGCTTGTAAATGACACCCGTGTCCTCTAAGGCAGGGGTGTCAAATTCGTTTCATACAGTGGGCCAAATCAAGTAGTATTCATGGCTCCTGCTAAGGGCCAGAAGTGATGTCATTAAGCAGGTGATGACCAGAAATAAGCACTTTTTTCTCACTTAGGAGCTCATTAGCTGCAAATGGTCGAAGAGAACAAATGCAAATCTTGATCATATCTTCAAGATATGGGAGAGCCCAATTATCCCGCAGACTGCCCTTTCAGCAGCACCACTTCTGCCAAAAGTGCAGCCTGCATCATAACTGGGCTCTCCCGGCACTGCCCTTTCAGCAGCGCCGCTTCTGCCAATGTGTCCTTTAATAACTCAGCAGCTGGGAACAGTTGATGGTGGTGCTAGGAGAGCCCAATTATCATGTGGGCCAGATAAAGAGCTTCTGCAGTTATCCCAATTATCATGTGGGCCAGATAAAGAGCTTCTGTATCCGGCCCACGGGCCTTATGTTTGACACCCCTGCTCTAAGGACACTTCTTTTAGCGGGGCCAGGAAATGGGCTAATACAAGCAGACAGGCTATAGCAGTGGTAGCAAAAGTCTTAAGATATTATGATTATTAATATCTGTGACTGTTTGCCCACATTGAAGTTCATACTCCTTGCTTAAATCAGCACGCGTTATAGACAGTTAATGTGTTTACCAGGTTCTATTATCAAACTATATACATTTCTTAGTCTCTACTTTGGGACTTTGTCATATTAAAGAATTGGGCTGATTGGGGAAGGATAAACTCCTGTCCCAGAAGTTCACTTTTCCCTAAATCAACTAGATCCTTTAGCACGTTAGATGTGACCAAAATTGGTATTCTGTCTCTGCTTTGCTCGACCATGTGAAAAACTGTTAAGACAACAGTGGAAGAAAGCAAAACTGCAAGACATCCCTTTCTTCAGAATGAAGCTCAGACTGGCCAACAGGCCCAATTGCATGCCCAGCCCAACTTTTATCCAACCGATAAGAACTAATGAGTGAAGAACACATCAATATAGTGACTTACTGGGGACTCTTATCTGGTAGTGATTAAGTACAGTAAGAGCTTCCACTGCATCTGTCTTGCATTTCCACTCCAACAGACCAGAAAGTGTCTTGGCTGAAGCTGTCAAAAAAAGGAGTAGCATGTTTTTTCTCTTCATAATTAGCAAGTTGGTTTTTTAAGACGTTAAAAAGTCACATGTTTACTTACGTTTTGGATCAAATACTTTGTATTTGATAAAAGACAAAACTTCATGATCATCACATAGCTGATGGAGGAACAAAGTGAAAAAACAGTCACATTAAGTAGTAAGAATCTAATCCTAGAGGATATTGCAGAACTGCTACTATAATCAAGCACAAAGGAGTCAGGCTTGCTTCAGGTTAAGATAGCATGGACTCTTAATTTTGTTGATTTTCTGGTAGGAAAACAGGCAAGGTTACTTTTTTCCCTAGCTCCCACCTTGGTGAATAATCATTGCAATCATTTTGCCTTGAGTTCAACTGAATTGCAAACCCGTTGTAAAATGTATTGCTAAGTTACTGATGAGTGGGGAAAAAAGGAAATCCACCTAGTTTTAACACACAGTGGTCCCTGCCATGAAAATATTTTATTCTTGCCTAAATATTCTTATAGATCTATGTGAAAAACCACACTAATGCATATTCTCAGTGCAAATCCCTTCAAAATGAACAGTATAGTCCTGTGGTGGCCAACCTTTCAACATGAATGCTGGTCCTTTAAATGGCTGCATAGGTGAGGGCATTTCAGCAGGTGCAGCTGCTTTAGCAGCACCATCAGCACTTGCAGCTGCCAAGATTCTGTCTTCTACACAACTCTTAAGAACACAGTAGCACTAATGGTGGAAGGTTGGCCACCCCTGGTATAGTCTATTCACTCTCTGCAGGACTGAGGCCACCACGTGGGGAGGACAGAACGGGAGGGGGTGATTGGGTTGCTGGGCCCAGGAAGGGATCCTCAATGGCATGCTCCGCCGAATCCTATCCCCCTTCCTGGGCCTGGCCAGCATTACATGGGCCTCCCAGATTTGGGCCAGCCATTCTGCTAGCACACATCAGAGGAGACCCATTGGGGTGGCTGGGCTGTTACTCAGAGTAATGGGATGAACATCCCTTTACCCCGAGGAGGTCTCTGCCTGTGCCGGCGCTGGCCCAATTCTGGATAGGATCTAGCACAGCGTGCTTTTGCACGCTGTGGCTGTCCTAGACAAGACTGGGCTATCAGTTTCTTACACCATGATCCTATACAGGCACTAGCAATCACACCAGTCAGTGGTGAGGATTTTATGGCTTGATTATGTATCGGTGTGTACGTTATGCACAATCAGCCCACATATTTACACATATGCAGAGGCAAACAAAGCAGCCACAGAAAATGTCAACAAGCAGCATAGCCACTGAGTTGCAATGGGGGGCCATTTGGGCACAAACTATGTTGGAAACAAAAGTAGGTTAAAAACACACCGAGAAAGGACCCTTCAAATACCGTCTGTTCATTTTAAAGAGTTTAACTTAACTCTTTGCTATTCATTTAACTACAAGAGAGTCTTATTAAGCTACAAACACATTGAATTTTTTTTCCAGATAATGGTTATTACCTTGTTTGAAGAAGGTATAGTGTCCAACACATAAAGAAAAAAAAATTGACCTGTTTTAGGTGAGTTAGCACAGACTGACATTCAGCTTACAAACAGCTGTGATCCAGCAGCTTTCCTTCCTACCTTTACAAAGGTTTCTTCAGTCACACACAGTGGAACATTATAGTAATGCAACACGCAAGAGGGGGGTTGGATGATATTCTTGGATGCTTGACCAGCACTGGTAAAACGATTATTCTTGCTCATTGCAAAGTCTTTATAACTGCTTGTCCCATCTTCCAGCTCGAATATCTGACTAGGAACAACTGAATGCTGTTTGGACACGCTACAATTAAAAGTACGTATTTATTAAGAACACATCTTCACAGTCAAAAAGTTTAAGATATTGTTATACCTTCTCAAAGCTAAGTCAACACAGTGACAAAATATGAACTCATAATTTGTTCTACCACCACGTGGGGTAGGAATTGTCAATTCCTGAATGAATCAATTTTTCATTTGTCAATTCCTGAATGAATCAATTTTTCATTTGTCTAGTTATTGGAGACAGGGAAGTAAAAGTATTTTACATTACATTATAAAATGTTCTATTTAGCAGCTTTTAATTGAAGTATATTTAGGTATTTAATAGGCAAAATAATAACAATGGAATGCATACATACCAAACATTAAGCCTCTTCCCAAATAACTTGACATTATTTAGATGTGTGACTGCTCTTTCAACAGCATATTCATCACCCATTTCCACTAATGCTGTGCCTGGAATAGTCTTCATAAACTTCACCTGAAGAATTCAGGGGGAAAAAAGACAACGAATTTAAAGATGACACAATAGGAGATTTTGCAGCTTTTGTTGGAAGATGTAGGATACAATGTCCTTCTACAGAAATTATTACTATTACAGTATTATTATTTATATACTGGTCTACAAAAAAAAGTTCAAGGTGGTTTACAGAGCAAATCAAATAAATAAATGATCCCCCTGACCCAAAAGGGCTCACAATCTAAAAAGTTACAGAAGAAACACCAGCAAACAGCCACTAGAAAAGACACTGCACTGAAGCGAAGATGGACAGTTACTCTCCCCCTGCTAAATATAAGATGAGCACCACCTTAAAAAGTGCCTCGCCCAGTTAGCAGGGGTACTAAAATAGGATATTCTTTAAAAGTTACATTGCCTAGACTTTTTTTTTACCTTTTCAATGTTTCCATACAAGCAGAACAAGTTGAAGACTCTTGAGCAATTCATCTTTTGCTGGTGCAATCCACTGACCATGACAACAGACCCTGAGGGGTTTCCCCCATGCATGTAAGATGAGGAGGCTTGGGGAAGTGGGTAAGCAACAAGCTCTGGCGTATCCCGAGATGCCATTCGGTATCGGCTTGGTAAGGGTAACAGAGGACCATGTGATCCTAAAGACAAAGTACTATCTAGTTAATTTGGGTGAAAGACTTTGAGCCAATGTGCATACTTAGATACCAAATTTTAAAAGTTGCCAATTTTTATTCTTCACAATGAGACCAACATGTCATATTTCATGACATATTTCATAAGTTAAAACAAAATTTTAGCCAGGATCAACCAAGTTGTAAAAAACCCCCAGTAATTCTTAACATTTAGGTTTCTAGAACTTAGTTTTTGATATGTTTGGGGAAAATATGCAAGCATGCTACAAAATCACCACTGAGCAATCCCACAAAGCTTAATAGGACTACTTTCTAGGCAGAAAATGGATTGCAGCAACCTCTCACACACTGAAAACACATACATATTCTAGAGAACTGTTCCAGTTCTTTCTAGAGAGTGGCTATAAAAAAATTACTTGACCCACAACTCATAATTGTTTACCTTAAGAAACGTTCCCCCATATACATTGAAATGCCAGCATACCAATTACTAAGCAGTCAGATTTAATATGAATAAAACTGTAGAGTTTGACTATACAAGAATTTTTATTCAATCCAAGAACTGTAATGCATATGCTTCTTCCCTCTCCCCAAGAATAGGGTGGTTTGGAAGATGCCAAGGCCGCAGTCCAACAGAGCTAACTGCTTTTAAGCCCATTTATTTCAATTTTGTTTAGCACATCTAACTGTGCTAGATTGTGGTTTAAAAGTGCAACCCCAAATCTAAAATTAATTTAAGGGAGCACTGTGAGAAAGTTAAGCAATGTTCCTGTTTATATTCAAACTAAATCAACTACACACAAAAAAATCTGGTTTGCTCACAGAATGGTGACTGAACTCCTAGCTCAGTGGTACAGAATATGCTGTGCATGCACAAGGTCCCAGATCCAATCACTGGCATCTCCAGGTAGGGCTGGAAAAAAACCCTTATCTGAAATCCAGGACAGCTGCTGTCAGTCAGTAGAGGTAATACTGCCCTAGATGGATCAATGGTATTTTTCTATACAAAGACAGCTTCAAGGGTCAATAGTCAATTGAGTATAACATGGGAAACTTAAGAACTTGACTTGGTCAGTCGTCAGAACAAAAAATACAAATGTTTAGGGGGAGAGAAAAACAGTCACTGGGGACTGGATACATGTCTCACAGCCTGATCCAGCGCAAAAATAGGCCAGCGGAGCGCTTGCTTTGCCGGCCTAAGGTGTTGCAAAAGTGCTGTAAGGCAATTTTGAGATGCCTAGTGTGTAAATGGCGCCGGCGCAGAGGCGGGCACCTGCACCAGCTGACACAGAAGTCCTGTGCCGGTCAGCACAGGGGGGGGGCAGGCAGGGGCTGCGAAGGAGGGGGGGGTCATCCAGCATTGCAGCTGCGGGGCAGGTGGCCCATGCTGTATCCAGCACTGGGAAGGAGCAGGCTGGAGGTCTCCTTGGGGTAAGAGGACATTTCTCCCCTTACCCTGGGTAAAGCCCCAACCCATGCAACGGGGCTACTTGGATCTGCGCAAGCTTAATAGCTGGTGCAGAACAGAGAAGCCCTGTGCAGGCAGAAAAGGCCTGGGAGGGGGCACTGGATTTGGTGTGCGCCAGAGCCACCGATCCTGCCCCCTCCCATGCCTGTTCCGCCCCATCTCTACCCCTGCCCAGTTAGGCCCCCCAGCCGCTCAGAGCAGATCTTACCTGCTCCAGCACAGTCATTCCCACCGGCTCTCCCTCCTCTCCGGGTGTTGCAATGTGCTTTACGGCACATTTGCAACACCCTAGGCTGCCGCAACTCGTGCTATGCTGGCCTAGTGTGAGCATAGGATTGCGCTGACAAATACTGGAAACCACAGAACATCACACCAGGATCATCACACTCACCATAGCCATCATGTCTAAATGATGAGGGGTGCTCTCCCAAAATAGCTTGTCTCTGACGACCTTTCCCTCTATCTAAGGAGAAAAAGCAGTATTAACAGACAATCTAAGGTAAGAAAACAGTGTTTTCTGGTTAAGGACATAAAAGCAGTCCTGCTTTTTATCAGACCAAGGGGTCCATCTAGTCCAGCATCCTACTTCCAACAGTGGCCAGCCAGATACTTCCACGTTAATTTAAAGAAATTACTGCTAGTTACTTTTAAGATATTAAGTTAATAACTGAGTTAATCTAACACAAAATATAGCAGGACACCAAAGTTACTGTTGGCATAAAAAGATTACATGTAAAATATTTTTGACATTTTAAACCTGACAGTTCTCTTAACATGACGTAGTACTATAGCCAATACTGCACAGTAGGAATTACCTATAACTCTCATATAAACAAGTTGTAAATGCAGTACTTTTGAAGGACAGTACCTGAATCACACTATTAGCTTCAACAGCAACACATTTTCATCAAAGTAGGCTTCTTTCAAGAAGTTTCAGCATAATCCAACAACAACCTGTATTACATGGTTTCATAATCAGTAAACAGAGAGCACCATATTTGTGTATGTACACATTTGTGTACAGACATAATTACATCAACAGTTACTGATGGGCAAGTGCTGAGAAAACTATACATTACTATACTATGAATATTTACAATCTATGTTATAATTGCAATAGAATACCACTCTTAAAAAGCACTTTAACAATGAAAAGCTCTTCAGCAAACTGCATTTTATACAAGAATGTAAAGTTAACCAAGGGGTCTACACTACTGGATGAAAGCAGTGCACCAACCTAAAGCAATTATCCATAATACGTCAGTAAAATTTGTGCTGCAAGTTCAATTGGTAAGCAGCAGTTAAGTTTAACTTACACTACTTCTTTCCTCAAGCAGACTGAAGTGCCAGTACTTCACCTTATTGCTAAGCAATGAGAAATAAGAAACATCCAGTCTCAAGTCGCATTTATTTTGACTGAAAAGGTAAGTACAGTATTGGGTCTGGAGTATAAGACTCACTTTTTTCTCCTAATTTAAGTTTTTTAACTAGGGGTACGTCTTATAATCAGGCTGTTGCAATTTAATGCCAGTGATTTAATTATTTTTTTTTAATAGCACCAAACTTTAAGGGTGTGTTTATAATCAGGTGCGTCTTATACTCGGGACAATACGGTATGTTTTTACATCTATCCCACTGAAATTACTTGGATTTTTAAGCACTCAACTTTGATAATGTACAAAACTTTTAAGCTAAAGTATTTTTGGTGCTTTTTTAATATTCAAAATAAAGGGAATGAGATACGTGCTGTTATTACCATTGGATTTGGTGTGGAGGGAGATTTTGGCAGCACAATCCTAAACCCATTAATTGGAAGCAACCTCCACTGATTTCAGTGGAATTAAGTTCTTAGTACCAGCACAATCTCAAGCAAATTCTTCTTGGGAGTAAGTTCAACTTTATTCAGTGGAAATTACTCCAAGGTAAGTGTGCATACAATTAAGCTATACGAGTGTACCTATTGCAAAACAGGAAAGTGTGCATCTCACTCATACCCTGCAGTATGTATGCTTTTTCCTATGCTTTCTTTTCCAACATGAAAGTACAAGCTATGTAACAAGTGTTTAAAGGAGCCCTGAAGTTACAGGAGGGTGCACAATTTATGCAGACACTGGCCAACATGTTTATCGAACACTTAGATTTTCCAGTATGATGCAACAGCAGTATTTTGCTTGGGATTGGAAAAATCAGGTTCATATAGCTCAGCTCTGAAGCTCACTGGGTACCTTTGCACAAATCACTCTCAGCCTACTTCACAGAGTTCTGAGGCTGAAGAGCCAATTGATGTGCCCAGGGAGGAGGACAGGATGCACATATAGCAAAAGCTAAATTATCATAGCCAAAAGGTTAAAGGCTGCTGTATCAAATTACTTGAGCAGGTCAACTAAAGACTAAACTTGGGCACACTCTCCTAAGTGAAGAAAACCAAACAGAAGTTTCATTTACAAAGAGTGTTTTTGTTGAAGCCGGGATCTTGCAGGCTAGTTGAGAAAGAAGAAAAGTACAGTACAAGGGATGGTTTGAAGGATGCATGTTAAGCAGCCTATTACAGGGACACTTTTGTGTAGGCCACATCTTTTAGAATGCCAGGAACTTCACTATAAAAACCTGTAATACATTTCTAGTGTTCCCTCCAAGAAGAAGAATTTTTTGAAAAACATGCCCACTCCTTGTTAATTAGTATGCTGCGTACAACATAAAAAGGAAATGCTTCAAGCACCCTGTGCTTGAAGCATTATTAGAAATGCTGTGAATACCAGCTTCCAAAGTTAAACTCTGCAAGGGTGCTTGAATAAACTAGGTAAGTGCTCCTATGCATGACTTCTGGGGTCTTGGGGAATGGAAGTTGAATTTACCACTTATAACTACCATTTTGTAGCATCATTCTTCTTTATATTAAGAACAAGGAGGCAACTCAAGGAAAAGTTAGAGAAGAAGGCTGTGGGCTGGATCTAAAGTACCGCATGTCCAAAAGAGCTTTGGCCTTGTGCTTCTCAAACAGGAGTCCCTGGAATCCTCCTTTGGAACTAGGGAGAGTTTTAAAGGCACTCTGCAATATAGCATGGAGCCTGCAGTTCAAAAGGGGGGGGGGTAAAAAAAAAGCCTACTGAGAATGCCAAAGAGGCATGCCTGCATGTTTTTCAAAAAATAAAATAAAAAAATAATTGCCTATAGTTTTGTTGACTGAGACAACTCATAGTTCTTAAATAGTACCTGAACTGAATGTCTGCCAGTTACTTGAATATGCATCTGCTTAGTTCAGAAACTAGATAACATGAATTATTAGCAGCACAATCATATGCATGTCTATTCAGAATTGAGCCCCACCGAGTTCAGCGAGGCTTACTCCCAGGTAAGTGTGTATAAGATCCTAAACCATCTAAGGTAACCCCTGCCATCTTTTCAATTTCTAAGTATGTACTGTATGTAGTTTTGAAACAAACTTTAAGCTTTGACATAAGTAACAAGGATGGACAATCTGCTAACCAGTACTGCAGACCCCTTGTTAACCTTTTACAAATACTTAATTCTGCAGGTCCAAGGCCTAAGTTTTAGTAGTACATTTTTTACAAGGTGAAGCACTACTGATAAAACCCAACCTTTTGGCAATAGTTAAAAGGCAAATTGGTCTTCACTTTCATGTTTAAAACTTAGAAAATACTCTACCTTAATAAGTTCCCAACTCCATGTTATAAATGCCTAGATTTTCAAAAAGTACATTACAGCAAATTATATACAAGTCATTTTGTTACAAAGGACATTTACAGAAGTTAGACTACAAAGCAATTTTTAACATATTCGGCAATCGTTTTACTGATGAAATGTTTCAACTAGGTTCTGCAGTTAAAAAATGCTTAGACAAATTATACCTTGCATCAAATGCTGGTATTTGGGGGGCTTACTTGACAGGTTGCTGCCAAGTTAATTATTTTTGAATAAATGCAGTCCTTTAGTGAACTACGAGACAATAGTTACACTGGAAAACCTAACTTAAGTTTTCTCTTACATACAGAAAAGAAAATTACAACAATGTACAGGAGAGAGACAAGAGTTTGGATCTTCCATTTATGGATCTTCCATTTTATTCTACAACCATATTCTTAAAAAGGGACATAAGACTGGAAATACATGCAAATATTATTAGAATGGGTACAGTCTACCATGGTATTCATACCATGCAAATCAGAAGTATTACGTGTCCTCCTTGATATGCTTGTGGTGATGGTGCATGCAGTATGCAATCAAGGTGAGTTGCAAGTCTGAGATTTTTCAGAGGGCCTTTTGATGATGCCGATGTAGTGCATGATGAGGTGTAGAGTCAGCCTGCTGGAGTCGTCTATCCTTCTTAATGCCTTGTCCAACATAGGGAAAAATCCTTTCCATGGAGAAGCAGTGTGCAAGTTTGTAAGCAATAGTCTGCATCAGGGTCCTCTCCTCCAAAGAGTGAGAGCTGCTTGGAGAAATGCAAGTCCTTGTACTGCAAACATGCTTGCATGTGTGGGCTCCTTGTTGAACTAAATAGCTCAATAAAACCAGCAGGGGGCACTAATGTTGAGAGTTATTCTTTTCCAGGATGCCTTTTACAAGAGAACTTCCATCAGCAATATTTGGCTTGAAATGACTAATGCGTAAGACAAGCTAACCGCATATACATATTTAAACACAAAGTTAGAACAAGTTCAAAACACTTACCTCGTCTGCCCAGATATGGTTTAGTATAGTCCCAACTATCATTGTCATTTCGAATGACATTAAGTCGAGTTGGCTGTTAAGATATAAATGGACAGTGAGTCTTAATTGTTGTTTTCCTCCTAGAGGAAGATAGGAATTTAAGAAGGGAGGAACATTACCCTTGCATATTCTATTTTTAGTGTACAGCATCCTGCGTATATGTCTGCTCCATTGAGTGCTGCTTTTGCCTTCTGGGCACAAAGAACCGATTCAAACGTAGGTATTGTTAAGGGCTTTAAACTTATCTTCTCGGATCCCACCCTCCAGCAAACCAAACAGAAACAAGCAAAACCATTTTAGACCTAAACACAATGACTGCGGTAAAGCATTCAGGGGCTCTTAAAAAAAATAATCACATTCAGATATACATGAGGAAATGCATCAGTTCAGTTTCCACACAAACAATTTAGATGCATTAGATAAGCTGTTATGAAATCACTAGCAGTACTGCATGTTTAAATAAATATATTGCTTAAGTTAATCATCTGAGAAAATGTTTTCCAACAAATGACTTCCAAAATGTGTTCGGTTTTAAAGCAAGGACTAGTTTATGAATTGATGAACACCATACACAAAGTTCTGGCATAAAATGTAGACAATATAGTTACGTCTCTATAGTAGCTTGAGAATGTAGCATGGGTCTACTCATGAGATAGCAAAGGGACTGGGAGCTTGAGGGGTCTCTTATAATGAAGAATGGCTGAAGAATCCCTGGAAGAACCAACAAGGAGTCACACACAGCAAATTCTTTGCAGGCCTGGAAAGAAAAGCTGGGAACAAGCAAAATGGGTCGTTCTTTCTGGCCTAGAGTCAGTCACAATTGCTAGAGATTAAAACTCGCTGCTGAAAAAAGGGACACCCCCCCCCACTCAACCAGGGGTGGAGTGAACGTGGCAACAAGGAGAGCTTTGTCTAACAAAGCGGAGAAGGGCACAAGCAGAGAAACTTCTCCTGTAACTGAGGCCATCCTAGTGGTCACCTTGAAAAACCTGTACAATTTTTCTGTACTGTCATCAGTAGTTAACTCCACAGAACAAATACATTGTAAAAAGGATATTCAACCATTGCTTGTATGCCATTCCTCTTGAATATGACAATACGCTGCACCTTCCCAACAGGGTTGCACACTGTATACAAGACATCCTACAGAACAAAAAGGAAAAAACATCTCAGCCAAAGCTTCAAGGCTTTTACCAAAAATTCTACTGGCTTAAGAACGGTTATCAAATGAAAAGTGTTAACACAAAAACATGCATCATTACGAAACAGGTAACTTGGATTTACTGTTTGAGGGATTCAGGTGTATTTCACCCAAAATATTAAAAATGCAGTAAAACGAATATTTATCCCCAGGTCCAAATAGCATGTCATTCCACCACCCCACCCCAAAGTAATGATGTAATTATGAGATAAAAACAAACATTCTAGCAAATGATAACATTAAAACACCATTCAAAATATCACACAAATTCAGACCAACTCCATGCGCTTCAAAGGCTTCCCTTTCAAACTGCTTAGATTAGCCAGAATTATTGGACAGGTTTTATTCTGATTTTGGGAGCACTGAGAGCTGGTGTAGTGTAGTAGTTAAGACACCGAACTGTAAATCAGGACTTCCCCAGTTTGAATCTTGCCTTTGCAATGAACTCACTAGGTGGCCTAGGCAAGCCACTCCGTCTGTCTCAGTTCTCTAGCTGCAACAGAAGGCTAAATACTTAGGCTGCAACCCTATACACCAGGGGTTCTCAACCCTATACACCACCGGTGGTATGCAAGGTGGGTGTCAATGGTGCACATGGCACCCGGAGACACCCACCTTGCGCCATGGAGGCCTTGGCGCGAGCCTGCAAAGGCCGGTGGGAGGCTTAACTCAGCGGCCAGAGCTCCAGTGGCCAGAGCTCCAGTGTGTGGCTTTAGAGTTCTGCGAAAATCCCTCCCACCTGCCCAGACCCTCTTACTGACCTTTGCAGGCTCACGCCGAGGCCTCCAACCTGGAAGTAACGGGTGATGAAGTCATCGCCAGTTACATCCAGTGGTACACGGGGACCTCCCCGGCCTGGTAAGTGGTACTCCTGGTTGGGGGGTGGGGTGGGGTAGGTGGGTTGAGAACCCCTGCTATACACTCTTTCTTGAGAGTTAGGGCGCAATCCGATCCTACTTACGCCACCGTTGTAACCAGCGGCACAGCAAAAACGGGAGGCCCCAGAACAGAAAGGGGATTCAAATCCCCTCCAAAAGGGGAATTCAAAGGGGATTTGAATCCCCTTTCTGTTCTGGGGCCTCCCGTTTTCGCTGCACCGCTGGTTACAATGGTGGCGTAAGTAGGATCGGATTGCGCCCTCAGTCCCTTTGAACACAAAGTGTCATACTTCTGAGTAGACACAGGACTGGGCTGTTAATACATTTTAAGTGCTTTGAACACTCAAAAAGTTCTATACAAATGCTATTGTAATTACACCATCTAGGAAGTGGGGATGAGGCCTATGGAGAACAGAGGAAAATTTAGTGCTTATATAACATTTTGTAATCCAGCAAGACAAATGTCCACAGAATCTCTATTCCCTAAATCTTCATATATGCAGACAAAATGAGGCTTACAGTCTGAGGATTCAAATATATTCATCAGAACCCAAAATAGTACTATTACTGAACTCAGATAAAAGCCAAAGTGTTGGAAACAGACTTCCATAAAACAGAGACCAGTCAGGTGAATCTAAATCATTTCCTGTTCCACTTACTTAAAAGCCCTATAGAAAAGTGTCAGAATGACATAAAAGCAAGGTGGTTTAATTTAGGACAAGCTGAAACTACACCAGTTTATATATCACTTGCATTTTTTAGTTTCTGGCTTTAAGTGATTTCGACAAATCAAAGTAATTCAGGGCGCAATCCAAACCTACTTAGGCCGCTGTTGTAACCAGCGGCCCAGTGAAAACGAGAGGCCCCAGAACGGAAAGGGGATTCAAATCCCCTTTGAATTCCCCTTTTGGAGGGGATTTGAATCCCCTTTTCATTCTGGGGCCTCCCGTTTTCACTGGGCCGCTGGTTACAACGGCAGCCTAAGTAGGTTTGGACTGCGCCCTCAGATTTCCATGACCAGCCTTTAAAATATATTTGCTACCCCTTTAAAAAGCAGAGGAAAACTCATATTTTGTCACAGAAAACTAAATTAGATGAGATCCTAAGGCATATACAGCAATAGGACACATACCAAAAATCAGTGACATAAGATAGAAAGCAAAAGCTGAATGATGTAGAGAAACATAATTCACTGACAATTCAAGTGAATAACATATCGTGAGATGTTACCGAGCAGAAAAGCAGTTTTGTTGTGCAGCATAATTGGCTAATAAAAAACATTCACCAAACATTCACTACTTTCGTTTCTGTTGAAAGAAACAATGCTCTGCTCCCCACCCCACAACTGTTTTTTGCATGGAACAAATTACTCTACACCAAGGGTGGGGAACCGGCGGCCCGCAGGCCGGATCCAGCCCCCGGAGCGATCTGGTCCGGCCCCCGCGAGCCTGGACCCGATTCCATCTGGTCCGGCCCACGCGGGCTCGGACCGGAGGCTCCAGAGGCCGCGCTCACCTCACCCGACTCTTTTTCAAACCCTCCCGGCTGTTACAGATATGCGCAGAAACAGCCGGGTTGAGATGGAGTCGCGCGACTCCTTCTCAACCCGGCTGTTTCTGCGCATATCTGTAACAGCCGGGAGGGTTTGAAAAAGAGTCGGGCGAGGTGAGCGCGGCCCCGCGCGCGCTCACCTCACCCGATTCCTTCTCAAACCCTCCCGGCTGTTATAGACATGCGCAGAACGCATGTCTATAACAGCCAGGAGGGTTTGAAAAAGAGTGATTGCAGCAGCAGCAGCAACAAAAAAAAAAAAGCTCGCCCTGCAGCCTCAGCCTGGAGCAGCTCCTCTCCGCCCAGAGCGAGGGGGGCTGAAACAACTCTGCCCACCCCCAGCCGGCTCCCCCGCCCGCCCTCCAACATGCCCAGGAGGAAGCAGCAGACACCCCGGCGCGCAGCAGGTATGAGGAACCACTGCCTCCCCCAGGCGCGCGGACTGTGCCCCTTTCTCTCCTCCTCTCTTCCCCCCCCCCCTCCTCGTTCTTCCTCTGCCGTCAGCTGCCACCCCAGGCTTGGATATTGGATGCATTTGCTTGGCACGACCAACTCCTGCTTAGGCAGCTCCTCTTTGCCCTCCACCTCGCCCATGCAAAAGATTTAGGAAGTAGGGTGGGGTTTGGAGAGAGGGGAGGAGATGGTGGTGGGTCAGGCTTGCTTGACTTTTTGGGATCCCCTTCCGTTTGGAGCACTTTGCCTAACTGTCCTGGCCTGGGCGAGTTCCGCCAAGGTGGGTGTTTTGGGAAGAAGTCTGGGCTTCAGGGTTTTCCTCCCGTCCCAAGACTCCTGGTTTTTGCTCACCCACCACACAGTCGCTCAAATAACGGTCGTGATTTTTGGTTTGTTTGCTTCTTGTTCTTGTGCCACTGGAGGTAGGGAAGTGTGTGTTTGTGTGTGGAGACACCACAGTCCAGACCTTATTGTGTGCTCTTTTATTCCTTTGCCCAACCAACTTTCTTTCTTTTCCTCTCCCTTTGGGGTGGCACAGAGGGGGCCATTGCCACCAGACAGACCTTTCCAACTAACGGGGTCGCTTCCTTTTGGCACCTCTCATCCTATTGATTGCTTATTTATAAACCTGCACAGGAAATCACAGGAAAAGCAGCTCATCTGACATCTGTCTGTCGAGAATTATTTTTGCATTTGAGTCAGATAACGGGTGAGGAGAGGGAGAGCGAGCGAGCGGTGGGTGGGAGGTAAATTCGCCAGGGGGGGAATTTGCGGGGGGGGGGGAATCGGGCGGCCTAACGGCTGGCCCTCAGCAAGTTTTCCCTATGGGAAAATGGCCCCCCACCAGGGGCATCGGCTGATGGGGGGCCTAGGGGCGGTGGGCCCCAGGGCGCAAGGGGCGGAGGGCCTCTGGGGGGGCGGGAGACATCGTAGGTTTCGTTTTCGTTTTTGGCTTTTTTCCATTTTTTTTTTTGCTTTTTTAAAAGTTTTTTTAGGGGTAACGGGGCTTCTAGGTGTATATGTTTGCTTTGCGCCACTTATCTTGTGTTTATAGGGCCTCCAGCGACGATCTCCTCCGACGATCTCTTCAGGGGCGCAGATCGCTCCTCTGCTGCCGCCCCTAGCGCGAACTCTGCAAGCTCCGCAGGGTTACAGAGTTCACGCATGCGCATAGCAAACAGCCATCACGCATGCGTGAACTCTGTGATGGCTGTTTGCTATGCGCATGCGTGAACTCTGTAACCCTGCGGAGCTTGCAGAGTTCGCGCTAGGGGCTGCAGAGGAGCGATCTGCGCCCCTGAAGAGATCGTCGGTGGAGGACATCGTCGCTGGAGGCTCCAATACTAAAGATAAGTGCCCGAAAGCATACACAATACACTTTGAAGCCCCGTTACCCCTAAAAAACCTTTTAAAAAAGCAAAAAAAACCACGGAAAAAAGCAAAAAAAAAAAACCGAAAGTAATTAGCATAATTATGTTAATTAGTAATTATGCTAATTACTTTGGGGGCGTCGAGGGGGGTGGGCCCCACCCTGTTCTGGGGCTAGGTACCCCCCTGCCCCCCCACCGCAAATAGGTTCCCCACCCCTGCTCTACACAGAAGAGAAAACATATGCATGTATGCGAGAATGCTTACGTTTGCATTATGTGTAGACTGTTGGAAGATGCAATGTGCTGAGGTCACTTAAAGTTATGCTTAAAAATAACACATACCACTGTAATTGGATATAGAGGATTCTGAATTGATAAGAGCAGAACTTTGTTCCCACCAGAAGGGTCATCCGTGTTTCCTGGACGAGTAATTCTTTTGCTTGTAGAGTAGTTGAAAAATGCTTGTTGCCCAGCTATATATACTGGTTCATCTGCTGCAAAAGTCACACACTTTTTGGCACTTTCAATATCCTCAAATTCTACCAAAGCCTGGCGCTTAAAAGGCATCATCATCACATAACTACAGAACAAGAACAAAAAATCACCAGTAAGTGTTCATGACTGAAGGCCATCAATTTTAAACCATAAATTAAAGTTGAACCTAAAGGTGTTAATACAGTAATACCTCCTATAACACAGGAGAGATGTTCCTGCAAAGCCAAGTGCTGTGTGAAACAGAGCTACAAGGGACATTGTTAAGAATAAGGCAGGAAACTGGCAATGACTAGTCCGTGCTAGCCAGAATACACTGCTCCTAATGGCTGCACTAGCTATCAGTCACATCCAGGATGACAAACACTACAGTAATGAACAGCAATAAAAGAAGCAGTGTTTTGGGAGGTATTACTATATAAAAATTAGCTTCTTTGCTTCTTAGACTAAATAATTATAACTCAAAATCAAACAATTTAGAGAGCATTCTATTAATTTTAACTATAGATAAGTCATGAAAATGTTGACCATGGCAGCTACTCATATTACTATTTAAATTGGTCATTCCGAAATCGAAGCTGGTATGCATCATATTGAGATTAGCAATAGAGATTGGTATCATTTCTTATCTTATCTAGGTTCCTTATGAAGAAAGTACAATTATCTACAGCCAAATATACTTCTGAAGATTTTAGTACATCCCATGCTTCTTTCTTATCTAGCTTCCTTATGAAGAAAGTACAATGATCTACAGCCAAATATACTTCTGAAGATTTTAGTACATCTCATGCTTCAGGCTTATACTTAAGAAGTAATATCAGTACAGGCACTGAAGAGTTTTTTATGCTTTAAGCCAGTGGTCTCCAAGTCTGTCAGAAAATGGCGTCCAGGCGCAGCGGTGCTTACTGTTCTACCCTGCAGCCTCCTATCGTTGCAGCCGATCTTTGCAGAAACTCGTGCTGGGCAGCTGCTTCCCCCAGGAAATCGGGGTACAGAGCCGTCTGGAGCAACATGCAGCAGAAGCGGCTGCCCAGCGTGAGTTTCTGCAAAGATAAGCTGCCACAATAGGAGGCTGCGGGGCAGAACGGTAAGCTCTGCCACTGCCGTGCTGCACCTGGACACTGTTTTCTGGTACACCAGAAAGGAGGCCCATGCTTTAAGCTACCCAAGATACAATGTATATTGCTACCCAAGCTACTTTAAGCTACCCAAGATATAATGTATATTGCTAAACATACCATATGGTTCCAAATTTTTCAAGTGCCTCCACAAGATCTGCTTCCACAACTGATTCACAGAGCCCTCGAACATGGACAACAGGAGAAACGGACACTTTGTGATGACTTCCACCTGCATCCTAACAAAAGCAAACAGACTATTTTTTAGATCTTAGATCTTAACATATTATCGAATAAAATATTATGGGTCCTTATCCCCAACAAATCGTAATTCAAATCTTAAAGTTTAAGTCTAAATATACCTGTTTGAAGCTATAAATGTATGTACTGTATACCAGCGGTCCCCAATCTTTTTGTCACAAGGGACCGGTCTCGTGGAAGACAATCCCTCCACGGACCGGCTGACGTCACTTGGGGGCGGGGTGAGTGATGTCATTTCCAGAACATCACTCGGCCCGCCCGAGTGACATCATGGGGGTATGTGGCCCCCCTCCCACAGGGCATGGGGGGGTTTGGTCTCAGAACGACTCAAGTGAACCACATTCTTTGTGCATATTGCATTCCATCCAACATAAACCAGTGAGCTCCCTGTTGACAAGCTCCACCAGACAATTCCAAGGCAGAAAAAACACACAACAAAAACCAGGGCCAACCCACACCCACCCCTTCCGATCGATCATGCATCACAGCCCAAATCTCTCCCTCCCCCCACACATATGCAACCGCCAAATGCAACTAAAACACTCCAACAGAGTTTCAAAGACCGGAGCTCGAGATCAATGAGCTGGAACAACCTGAACACATCTCTCATACATGTGCAAGGAGCGTCCACGACCGAGGACGACCACTCCCAATCTCCCCTCCCCCACGCTTCCCAGCCACTCTGCACTGCCCCCCAGCCCAGTCCCACAACACAAATCTCAAAAAGAAAGAAAGAAACATGCCCCACGGGCCAGTGCCCACCTCCCTCCAACGCTCCCTCCCTCCTCCGCCTCCCTCTCCATTGCCTCCTGCACGATCCCTTTTTCTCCCTCTGCCCTCCACTGTTCTTGTTTTTGGGCGCGCAGGGAAGGGGAGGAAAGTGTTAAAGCCAGTTTTTTTTTTTTAAAAGGTACCTACCTAAACCTATCCTTAAAACAGAAGGATTACAGTTCCCTCCCCCACTCTCCTGTCTCTTGGGTTAGCCGTCCAGCCTGCCAGGCCGTTTGCTGCTGCAGGAGGCAGCACCAGAGAGCCCAGAGCAAGCGAGCGTAGTAGGTCCAAAAGCCCGGGGATTGCAGGGCTACAGAGCATTAAGAAAGGACAGAGATAAGCCTGCACTGAGCCTGCTGTTTAGGTCTGCTTTGACTGCTTACACAGGCCCTGATATCCTTGCTTGCTGCTACTAAGAGCCACGCTGTAACTCTGCGCTTTTTTCTTCCCTCCCCCCAAGCCGACGAACTCTCTCCAGCATGCCCCACCTGCCCTCGCTGACTATGAGAAAGGAACTCAAGAGCCGAGTGCCATTGCGATTGTCAGTAGACTGCGGAGCATCCCAAGGCAGCCAGCCCAACGCGCTCTCTTCCTGAGGTTCAGGAAGAGAGCGCGTTGGCTGGCAGGTTCGGGAGACTCCCGGGGAGAGGTCACCGATTGGTGCCTTTGCTGCCACAGGGAGAAGGGGTCCTTGGAAAGGAAAGTGCAGTGTGCCCAAGAGACTCCCGCCTGCCTCACTCACAGCATGACATTGGAGACGGCAATGCTGATGGGCACGGTGTGCTCCGAAAGCGGTGGTGATGAAGCAGCCGAAGGTCAGCACCACTCTCACACTCAGCGAGAAGGCGAAGAACGAGTTGGCATGGGTCAGAACGGTGTTCATTTCCACCCCGGCCCGTCCTCCTCACCACACACGCAGGCAGGCAGGCAGGCAGGCAGGCAGGCAGGCAAAGAGGGCTGAGCAGAGCAGCTAACTGAGCAGAGGGGAGGCAGGGTGGCAAAATGCTTTTAACGGTGGGGCGAAATGGTGCAGCAGTAGCGGGGGAGAAATGTTTTCTACAGGCGGCAGCAGCGGTAGAGTAAAATGGTGCACTGACGGGGGGCACCGTCAAACTGCCGCGACCCGGTTTGTAACAGGCCGAGGCCCGGGGGTTTGGGACCTCTGTTACTTTAAGACTCTGGGTCCGTGACCTTTGTCAAACTGACAAAAAACTCTTGTTATTTGTAGAGCTAAAGTAGCACTAGTCAGGATCCAGTAGCATAAGATTGCATGCCCATAACATGCAAGGAAGACAGTACAACCTTGACCCAAAGGTCACAATGGCCCTAATGAGCAGTCTGTCAGTGGCCCCTGGAGCTCCAGCATGAATACAGTAGCTGGGGGACAAAGACCAATCCAGAAAGGGGTACAACTCTGGCAAAGAGGAGCCACATGGTGGGAAAAGAGTTTGGTCTGTGAAGCTGCTAGAGCAGCTAGAAGCTGCTTCCTCCCCATTCCTGCTTGGTCAAGAAGGATCTTTCACCTCAAATCTAAATTTCTGCAAAGGAGGCGGAAATCAGCAAGTGGAAATTCCTAGTTAGTCTGATCCCTTCTAGGCAGTGCAGTCTGCTTGGCTACTTCAATCGCCCTTTTTATATGCACACATACTTCTTCACACTCAGTAAGCCAGACCAAACTGAACTCAGGGCCTACATCCATCTACTGCTGAGGGAGGAAAAAGGACAGCTTCCAAACATCCCCAGATGTGTCTTTCTTCAAAATAACCTGCCTCCTAGTGGCTGGATTGGAGAGTGCCAGAGAATTCCAAATCCCCATAACTTCCCTGTGTAGTTTGTTCTTACTGCTGTTAATTTGCTTAGTGAAGGACAAAGGCTCATGTGCCCTCAAGCGCCAGCTACTTTATGTGCGTCATGACAACTCTCTGCCAAGCGCTGCAGGACTCCTTATAAAAAGGACGATAGATATCAGAGTAGCCTTTTCCCAATCCATCATCAATTCCACCCCATTTGTCTCTCTTGTAAGTACAGGACACAAATAGTCAGCAGCTACCCCCACACCCTACGGACAAAGCTCACTCCTCTCATGGGGAAGAACAAAATTCATTTGCATGGACGCACGCATATGGAGGGGCGGGGTGTGTGTGCAATAATCAGGTTCCACTCATACTCCCGCCTCTAATATTGAGGGGGGGGGGAGAAACAGGATGACATTAAAACAGAACAACAGTGCAGTTCAGGTTTATTTCTTAGAGCAAATCTCCTTCACAAAGTGGAAAATGGAAATATTCAGCCTTCCTCTCCCCGCCCCTTCCTTAATCTTGTTGGGGAAGGAGGTTGGGAAAAGAAACACTGGTTTCTCTCACACAACAAAACGTCCTTTGAGGGGAAAAGCTGGAGTTATATATCCTCAAACTGTGTGACACCTTAAAGACTTACTGTATTTTCAAATAAACACTTTGGCTGCGTAGCCATTATAGCAAACACCCACTTCACCACTAAAAAAAAAAGTTTTGAGGCACCTTGAAAGCAAACAGACTGACTGACTGCAGCATCAGCTTTCGTGGACAGAGTCCATGATACATCTGACCAACTAAGATCTCTGGCCTCTGAAAGTTGATCTGCTCACCTTTAAGATGCCACCAGACTCTTTGTGTGTGTGCAAATATGCAGTCTGATCCTATCTTTCTTAACTACTTTTGTTGAAAAGCAGTATATACATATTCTTAATAAAGAAAATATCCATGTTTTCTTGTGATTTAAGGAAACCCTTAAATCACCCTATGATTTAACTAGGACTTAATCCCAAGTGAAGGTACCTACAGAGGATCGCTTATGGAGTAAGCCCCCACTGAATACAGTGGGACTTGCGTCTGAGTAAACACGCATAGGATTACTCTGTAATGTGGATACTCCTGCTGCCAAATATAGTCAGAAAGACTTCTTCCCATATAACGCTCGTTAGGAAAACGATATATTATTATTATTATTATTATTATTATTATTATTATTATTAAAGAGCACCCAAAGCCTCTCCACACTGCTGCAGGAAAAGACCAAAAAAAAACCTCGAGGAGAAGCCGAAGCAGTAAGGCTGCGATCCCGACGCGCACGGGCTCAGGAGTAGTAAGACAGTTGCGCTTATTCCCGAGTAGACCCGCGTGGGATCGGGCTACGCGCGTCAGTCTGTATCTCGAGAGGGCCGGCGGCTTTTATCAAGGCTGGAGGCCAGAAGCGGCGGCGGCGCGCTCCCCCTCCTCCTTACCCCTCCGGAGAATCCCCCGGTGCGAGGGGCGGCCTTCTCCCTGCGGCTCTCGCCCTCTTCAGCCCCATACTCGATCTCGCCCTCCTCAGCGGCGGCGCTGGGCTTCAGTCGCTTGGCCTGGCTCTCGTAAGCACCATCCTCCTCCTCTTCATACTGCTCTCCAGACGACGGCGAAGACATGGCGGTAGCAGCTACCGAATAGGGCTGCGTAACCGCGATAAAGGCGCTACTAACGAAGGGCAGCGGGATGCTGTGTGAGGCAATTTACCCCCGACGAGTCTGCAGCGGCAGCGGCGCAAACCACTGGCAGCGTTAGGGGCGGGGCCGACGGGGGTCCTGATCTGCGATTGGACTGACTCTAAATCTCGGACGCCGCCACTGGCCAAAGGGGACGCATCTCAAACATTCCGTAACGTGCGACTGGATAATAGGGACGCCTATCACGCCCAAAGCTGTCCTCTGCTTTTGTATGCCTTCCTTTGGGCCATCGGCTGGCGTAAGGCTCCCTCTTTGCTCGAGCCGAGGAGAAAGTAGGGGGCGGTTGAAGCACGCGAGCGCGCCGTTGCTCTGCCAACGGCCATGACGAGGCGGTCTCCGCCTTGTGGTGCTGTGCCCAGGGAAGGGTAGGTTTCTGTGTATGCGGCAGAGGCCGGTTCCCGCCAAATTAACGTGCAAGCAGCCAGGTAACAACAATGCAAGCAGCCAGGTAACAACAATTCTCTCTTTTGGAAGCGAGAGACGTTCAAGGCTTCCTTTCCAGGCAAGGTCCTGCATCTTGACTCGTGTGTTCTGGTGCGCACTAGTTGCGGCCTTGTGAGCATACAGCCCTTGTCAGCAACTGGGTTTACTGCAGAAAAACAACGAAAGAGTCCTGCTGCAGCACCTTAAAGACTGGCACGTTATTGTAAAAAAATTGTGGATGTCCATGCATGCTTGTCCGTCAGAAGAAAAATCCACCAGTCATAGGGTAATACCTTTATTATATTAGGATGAACCAAAAACACAAGATATCAAGCTTTTGAATGCCATAGGAATCCTCATCAGGCTAGATAGTAAGAAAAAAAGGAGGAGGAAACGGTAGGGACAGTCTGTGATGTGTATAATCAAAAGACCTTCCAAGGCCCAGATCAGAAAAAGACAGAGCAACAAGACAGACTTTGTATGTTAAAGATGAATTTGTGTTACACTGGGCTGAAAATCCATTGGAGCCAAATTGGGAGTGCCTAGTGTTGGAAAACATGCAAAGCCCAGGCACACTGACCGCTTTGACCAAAGTTAAGCAACCGCAGGAAGGCAGAAAGTTGAAACATAAAAAGAGTTTATTAAAAATACAAAGGGAAGAGCTGGGTAAAACAAGGAGGAAAGAATAAATAAGGTTTGGAAAATGGGTATTGGCATTGTCCATATGTGAATTTTAGCAAAAATATAAGCAGGTGATTACTGGGGGGGAATTCCCTACAGGGCTGTCTCATTGGTTCTTCTTAGCTGTACTTACCCAGAGTCACTGCCTTCTGAATACCACTCTGACATCACCCCAGGGAGGTGGGTAAGAACATGACCATGCACAGATGCTTTCTCTGAGGGAGCCAAGCCAGAACAAACACAAGCATCCTTAGGCTTGACCTCAAGAAACCTAGGTTCAGTTTCCTAGGTTTCCTCAAGAAACCTAGGTTTAGGTCACTGCTCCATTCTTTTGGATATTTTACAACCACTTGGACATCCCTACCTGCCCTCTAACTTGCAGTTCTTGACAGACAATAGATGCAAGGCTCAGGGTAGGCCCTACTGTTGGCAGGGTGAGGTGGCCTCGAGAACCATATTTTGGGTGCTGTTAAAATACAAATTGTTTCATTTATGTTTTTAGCTGCAATTGTAATCTTAGTTTCCTGCCTCATTTGCCAAAATGCTCTGGATGTGGCTCAGCTCCCAACCAGGTCAAGTGGTGTACTAGCAAGTTCTGTGGCTTAAGGCAATTTACTTCAGGTGTCAGTTTCTACACACCTCTTTGTTTTTAGGGTAGCAATGGGTGCGGGGGGACGACGACGTAGGCATCCCAGAAGTGAGGTGGATTTGGTTTAGGGCAGGAGTTCTCAACCAGTGGCATTAGTACCACCAGTGGTACTTTGGCCGACTGCTGGTGGTACTCGGATAGCCAGACCACCGGAATCCCGCTCCGACACAGTGCTTTCAGTGGAGCGTTTTTGCTCCCGAGAGGCTCCTGCCTTTGGCCAGCCTCTCGGGAACGCTGAGAAGGGCTTTCCCACTAACCGAGACCCTCCTACCTGTCCTCTGAAAACCTGGAAGTAACTGGCAATGATGTCATCGCCAGTCACTTCCAGTGCTGCACAGCAGGAGAGTGGTGCCAGAGGTGGTACTCGGCTGGGAAGGGGTTGAGAACCCCTGGTTTAGGGCTTCCTGTTGCTGGCTAGTAGCCTAGATGGTTGGATATGGATATGAAACATGGTTTCAAATCCCCTTTCATCCATGGAACTTGCTAGAGGGCCTTGAACAAGTCACAATCTTTGTCTTCAAGCTAACTTACACCACAGGGTTATTATGATGATACCGAACATGTTTGCTCCATTTCCTCCCAGCCCACAAGTTGTACACATTTAACTCCTGTGGTGTGTATTATACACCCTTGGGTAAAAATGCCTTAAGTACAGTCAGATCACATTATACTGGTATATGCACTCAGCAACAACAACAACAAAAGAGAGAAAAACAACAGTTTAAATAGTGCCTCGCCATTCCACTCACTGAGTATGTGACCTGGAGTGAGTTTAGGATTAACTGTTTAGGATTACAGTGCAGCTCTCAGGAGAGGCAGGTAGCAGGACCTGAGGAAGAAACATCATTTGAGCTTTTGTTGGTGAGGAGAATTAGCCATGCTGTGCATCTCTTCAGCCTTATCAAAGGGAATGTTCTTGATGTCTGTCTGAAAGCATAGGACTTTCAGAATACACCTTATAAGGTTCATCTATGGTAAAAACCCAAAATGCAATGTTCTTGGACTGTATTTTTTTTTTTTTGCACTAAGTGACGGGTGTATGTGTAGATGTTTAAATCCACCCAGGGCACAGACGTTTCTAGTTATGACTTTGCCTGACATTTTTCTGGTTTTGAGAATTTCCAGTGTTGCTGAGATAGCTTTCTTGTGAGAATGGAAATCCCCAGATACATACACATAGTTCAGGTTTGGGCAGCTCATAGCTGATCATAAGAATATAAGAAAACTAAAACCTGCTGGATAAGGCCAAAGGCCCAACTATTCCAGCATCCTGGAATACAACGGTCACTACAATGGCCCACCAGCTATACCAGGGGCCTACTTTGGAGGCTTGCAAGACTTTCTGGTTACATCGGCCTTATGGGAGGAGTTGAGATGTAAAATTAACTCTTCCTCTCGCTTTATATGGTCAGCATAAGAAAGGACAACAAAAGTGCTTTCTGGCCATTTTCTGAGTAAGAAAGGACAGAGAGGTGATTTGATTTGAGTGACGGATAGGCAAAGCAAACTAGAATGGAGAAATTACAGTAGGTGAGAACAAGCCAAGAGCCAAAGTTCCATGGAGTGCAGAGCTGCTCTTTTGGGAACAGAGATAATCTGTTGCTGTTTGTAAGGAATGCTTTGCTCGCTGCTTTCAGTCAATGCTCAACCTGTGTATTTATAAATACTGGTAAATCAAGTATTACAAAAGTTCCATAAGCCTCCAAGACTCTCTCTTCCAAGGGAAGCCTGAACTCGTGCTGCACCCCTCGAATGTCTCGCTGCTCAGGGAAGCAGGGCAAGCACATATCACTGGTGCAGTAGTAAAACCACCCTCTGTGGTGGCCATACTTATGTCGTCCCATCTGGGCAGATTATTCTTATTAAAAATATATATACCACATTTAAACAAAAAAGTTCACAAAGTGGTTTACATAACGGGGAAAAGACAATTCTCTGTCTCAAAAGGGCTCGTAGACTGAACGGTACAACAGAGGCACCAATAAACAGCAACTAGAAAAGATACTATGCTGGGGTGAATAGGGACACCTGTTTTCCACCTGCTCAATATAAAACCACCACCACTTAAAAGCTACTTCTCATCTCAGTTAGCAGGGGCAGATGGGAGGGGATGTGGGGACCAGCGTACATTGAAGAATACCTCTTTCAGGGGATTATTTAGGATCTATGGTTTTATGTGTCTGTTTTATTATTTGTGTTTTTATTGTATTGTGCACTGTTGTAGGCTGCCTTGAACCTGCTTTTTAGGAAAAGGGACACTAACACTTATCGTCCTAAGGGCTTCAGACACAACTTTTGTTTTGACCTGGATTTTACTTTTCTTGACAGTGGGGCATCTGTCACAGAATGTGTACTAAGCAACCCTTGATTAATAAGTATTAGAAGGGCTATGGCTTGAATTTTAAGTGGCATTGTTTTACGTGCTTTTTTGTGAATTGTATAAATCAAGTGGTTTTGGTTTTTGCATATGGTTTTGCTTCATTACCCTCCAGTTAGAAAGGAAATGCATGCACTCAAGTATAACCACATCATTTCTCAAGTAATAACCACTCCAATGGCCAGAATTAAGAAAAAAAACACCCGTGAGATAACTAACATAAACTTTGAATTACTTGACACCATTGAACTATACTCTTCCTTCCCTCGTTATCTGTACCCAATTTGTTCCTGAAAACGGCCCTTATAGCAAAAATCCAGATGAGTACAATTATTACATTAATTTCAATGGGAATTTTTTTTAACTCATTCCAAGTTCACTCAAAAATCACCCTAAATGACTAATGCCATAAGGAAAATGTTGTGTGGCATGATAAAATACAATATCAATAAAGTGTTAAAAGTCGATGATAAAAATGTTTCAGAAGTTCTAGCATCACATAATGAGGTTTAGTACCTCATGCTTTAGTTGCAAACTTAAGTTTCACCTGTTTTTCTGTTTTTCCCATGATTTTTTTTTCATCTTCTGCTCATTAGGACTTGTATTCACAGTAATTTGTAGAAAAAGCACAAAAGCAGATACAAGGGGAGGGCGTATCCGCGGATTCAGAATCTGCAGATTCATTTGTCTGTGGTTCATGGGGGCGTGCCCCCTGCGCCCATTACCTTAATTAGGCTTCCAGAGCTGACGCCAAATAAGCATGTCTCTTTACAAAAATGCTATATAAGCCACCATACTGGCTTATAGCACAGAGCTGGCAAGCAGCCTGCATACTAGAGAGGCTCCTGAATGTTAAACACGAAGCTTCCTGTTTAATGTTTGGGAGCCTCTCTAGTATGCAAGCTGCTTGCCTGCTCTGTGCTATAAGCGAGCATGCTGTTTTATAGTGTTTTTGTAAAGAAAAACACCAGCTCTTTAGCTGCCACGCATCCGGGGAGGCCATGTAAGATCAGCCCATGAAGCGGCTTGGGATATCAGCACAACCCAGCACCGATATCCCCGCCCCTTCCCAGGCCGGGCTGGACTATGGCCCCCTATCACCCCAGCACACCCTCTCCATGCCCTCCCACCAACTGGCGCAGCCCTTACCTGGGTCGGCTGGCGTGGGTCGTCGCAGACGGTGGAGTGAGCGGTGCCAGCCTCTGCGCCGGCGCCACTTACTCTCCCAGTGCCGCAAAAGTGCTGTATGGCACTTTTGCAACACCATAGGCCGGTGGAGCGCTCACTCCACCAGCCTAATTCTGCGCAGTATTGCGCAGTTAATGTTGTTTCTTTGACTTCATTCTTTGTGAGGTTTTTTAAAAAATCTTTTAGTGTAGTCTGTAAACCTGAGATACAGTTTGTCTTGTTTGATAAAAGGTTTTTATGGTACCCTGGTGCAACTGAAAGATGAAGTCATAAACAGAGCAATCTGGCTATTTATAAACACTGTACTCCAGTACTTTCATATCCAAAAGGAGACTGATCCTCTCAAAAGGTGTCCTGGAGCTTTCTACTGATCAGGGAAGCAGGGAAAGTAAAACAATTAGTTTGTTGTATTGTCAGGAATATACAGGAATATTCATCAAATTCAATGGAATTTACTCCGAAAATTCCAAGCAGAGGGATGCAGCCTTGAGCTATTTATAATTTAAACCCTAATGTTTATAAATAGCCAGATTGCTCTGTTTATGACTTCATCTTTCAGTTGCACCAGGGTACAACTGAGAAATAGTGTGTGTCTCTGCCCACTGTGAACGGAAACTGTACCCTGCTCATGTTATCATTGTTGTCATTGATGATGAGTTGTTGATTATATGACTATGAGATGTGGAATTTATTTGCAGGAGCTTGAATAGAATGCAGGTCGTTTCTGTGATGAGTGACTGCTCTTAATCTCTTCAGGCTCTTAAGATTGAGGGCTTTCATCTTGTCCACACTCCTATTGTCCACACGGGTCAAGACAGTGTAAAGGTTTAAGGTGTAGTCAACAAACTGATGATATCCATGTCTCTCTCTTTCACATTTGATCTTGGTATGACAGCCCCAACTCTTGTGATATTTCTTGTAGAATGGGCAAGGTGTAGCCAAGTCAATTGAAGGCAAAATTGAGAGAGTGAAACCAGATTGAGTTGAGTTTACAGTTTAGTCGGCATGCTCCTGGATCCCTCCAGTAATATTCGAATATTGAAAGCCACCTTAAGCCTATGATAGAGGACAGGGAATACTTTTTTTTTAATTGTGTGTTCATCTCCTTCATCAAATATCCTTCTTTTAGGATTGTAACTGCCATCAAGCCAGCTGTCCCTGGGAAGAACTGTGTGGAAGAGGCAGCCCTGACCACCTGACCTGGACACTGTCACCTCCTTTTCCCCCTATGCTGGTTTGGTCTGGGTGGTGGGTGCTTCCCAGGGAGGGGTTGCTCTTGCCCCTACTGCCAAGGCCAGAACAGCCAGAAGTTTAACTTTATTTGGACATTAGTAGAAGATAAAATGACGGGTTTAAAAGCCATGACAATAAAATCTTTAACTTAAAACTAAGAATAAAAACTTTGTTTATAACATTAAAATTTAAAAACTTTGCAGCGTTTCAATTGTTGTTTGACAATCTTCATCAGGCAAAAAACAAAGCCAGCAGGATGTCAGATGTTAACGTCTGTCTACATTTCCAGGATTTAAAGACGTCATTTTATCTTCTACTATTGTTGCTGGCCATGAAAATCTCAATTCGTATTTATTTAGACATGTTTGTAAGCCATGTTTTGGTATGTAAACTGCTTTGAGGACTTTGTTGGAAAGCAATATACAGTATAAGGGAATAATACTGCTATGGAAACCTGGAGGAACTCAATGACTTGACCCAAGACTTTGAAATGCGTATGATAACTTTCCCTTACACGCCACACTAACTGTAGACGAAAGCACTGGTTTTCCCTTCAGGGTTTGTTCCATCATTGCTAGTGTCCTTTCATTTAGAAATTATATAACTATCATCAAGTAATGGAAACACTTATATACCCAATTATAATTTCTATTTCCCACATGCATGCTAACATTCAAATTACCCTTATTGATGGAGTACTTCAAGGCCAGCTTAATGTATTTTGCTGCCTTGGGCAGAAAAATCAACTGATGGCACCTCAGTAGAACATAGTTATCACTAATCATTTATTCTTCAAAATCTGCCTCCTGTGACAACTGTCACACTTTACCATACAATCTAGCCTGGAAAAATGTACAAGTCCTTGTTAAGACATGTCTTGTTGGTGTTTTGTTGGATTAGTTCTTTCAAAACTATGGAATTTTTCAAGGAAAATTCTATGGAATTTTTCAAGGAAAATCCAATCATGCCTCTGGTAAATTCAGAGGGGTCTAAAAAGCTATTTTCCTTTTATTGAATGTAAGAATTAGGGCATTTTGTATGTGGAAATGCATTTCAGCTCTCCCAATTTGACAGACCCGTGCGTTAAAGAAATGCTGCTATGCCACATCTGTTAACAAATTCAAGTGTATAGTAGAAGAGAAAACATATTTTGCACGGTCATTCACACAGTTTAGTGGTTTTAAATTCATAACAGCTTTAGCAGAAGTTGCAATAGATGTACAGTACTTTATATTGAGGAAGCATACAGAAATTGCCTAATTATTTTGGCATCTTGGATGGTAGTCCAAATGTACCCTTCTCATTGTAGAACCCAGTTTGGATTACCCTTAGGGTCAAACCAGATGCAATACTTAATATATCATTTAGAGCGCAATTCTCCGTAACTATCGAACAGCGGAGTGCAACGTTCTGTAAAGCACAAACGTTCCGTAAAGCACGTTTGCGACTACTTTGGAGTAAGGCCCGCTGGCTCACTCCGTCACCCTCCAGACTCTGCGGCCACCGGGGAACGTAGTTCTCCCACCAATGGTGGGTGCAGGGGTGGGCTGGGCGGCGAGGAAGGGCAGCCATTGGCCAAGTCGGTCCAGGAGGGGCGGTCCAGGAGGGGCGACCGCCATATCCCCGTCCCATTCCCAGGCCGGCACAGCCCTTACACGACCTCCTCGGACTTACACCAGCTCTGGTCTTGGAAAGTCTTTTTAAGAGACTGAGGTGTTAGACTCTTCAGCGTAGCGTTTTGTACATAGCCCAACTATTTGGAAGGCCAGTGGTACACTATGGAAGTGTATTCCTGACAGCCTCGTCCATATGTCATTTCAGGCAAAACATTGGTTCAAGCAGAATCTCACTGGCATCAACAGACGGGTCATTTTAAATGCATGCTATTTCTCTTAACAGCAGTCTGGTCCAGATCAGGTTGATTGCCACATCAGTAGACAGTACACTGTGACACCAGTACCAACAATTTCAGAAGACTGTTCCTCTGTTTTGATTTCACAAGAATTTCTTTTCCCTGTTGCATCTTTAACTGCTTCTGTCCCAGTGGTCACCTTTGTTTTTAACTATACTGTACAGCATATTGTTTTAAGGTAACCTATTTCATCTGGTTTCTGTGGAGTGGGAACTGCCTGAAACATAGAAGAGACTCTGCTTATTGTTTCCACCTATTGCTTGTGGTATGGCAGTGTGACTTTATTTGTAGAATCAAGCTGCTCAGTTCCAGACCGGTTTTTGTGCTTTGTCTTTGTTATGCAACACTGTGATTGATACACTGGATGGGTTAATTAAAAGTGCTATCTCGCTCAAGAAAAATAAACGCAATTCTGTTTGAACTGTTTACAAAAATGAAACCAAATGGAAGCATTTCTAGCTCAGTGCATCCTACACAGTACTAATCTATAGAAGCTGTGAGGCATAAAAAATAAATTACCATAGCAACTGGCATGTCAAAAAGAGTGAGGTACTGTGTTAAAGAAGCAGATTGAAAACACACCTAGTGAGGGGCTAATACTGAACTTTAAATTTAAAAAACGCATCTGAAAAAGGGCTTTTTGAAGCAGAATAAAAAAAAAATTGAGATGATGGCTATCCAATAAAATAAGGTGTTGATTTGCTGTGGTATATGTTTCTAGAGATGCATAAAAAAAGAACTGCAAATTCGGAATATTTGTTTTATGGAACAAATATTTCAAGAGATGTTAAATTCAATGAAATAAAATAGTGGTTCTGAAAGCATCAATCTTTTTTGTTTTTTCTGTCTTTGGATTCAGACAAGATTACTGGAATGTGGCAAGTCAGATTTTTCCATCTGCTCCAAGTAACATCTCTTACAAGGATTGAAATCCCCTTTGAGAGCATTCTGATGCCTGAGGTGGCCCAATGAGGCCTCCCCTGACGCGATGATTCTCCTCTGCTCCTCCCACTGTCCAATTTTTTAGCACAGCACTCTCCTCTACATTTCCTTTTACTCTCTGTCCCCCTCTTTCCCAATCCAGGGAGTGGGAGAAAGAGGAGGAGCAGTGAAGGCAAGTGCGCAAAAATGAGTGCCCCCATCCACCAATCTGCTATCTAAGGCAACTGTTTCAGTTGGCCTCATGAATGGGCCAGCCCTGCTTACAATATATGCAAAGATTAATCAAACATGATACCACCTTATGGTATAACTAAATGTCTACCCACTTCATCACTTATCCTCCCAACCCTTCTCTCCCTCACCTTCCCCTGCTAGTAATTTTGTATTACAAATATAACTCACAACATCAATTCTCCCATTCCCAATCACAATTGGTTCTAAGGGCAAATCTGGATGTATTCTTGGATTAAAAGCAGCCATCAGGGGGGGTGTGGGGATGTGGGTGTAGGTGTAGATTTGGATTGGGACCATAGTGCTGGGAGAATGGGGTTTGATCTTTTCTCTTGTGTCACTTTCTGAACTTGTTGGACTCAAAGAGTTGCTGAGAGTTTATAGGGAGAAGCAGGGCCCAATCCTATACAACTTTCCAGCGCCAGTGCAGTCACAATGCAGTCCTGAGGAAGGGAACAAATGTTCCCTTACCTTGAGGAGGCGTCCATGACTCCCCACCACCACTGCAGGATGCAGTGCACAGTGTGCACACCCTGTTGGCACGGCTGCACCGGTGCTGGAAAGTTGGATAGGATTGGGCCCTACTTTTCCCTATAAACTCTCAGCAACTCAGATTGTTTCAGTCACCCCTACTAGGTGGGTATGAGTTTTAAAAGAGGGTACTTGAGACAACTAGTTTTGTTTTTCTCTCTACAATTAGTCCCATTGATTTTATTCTCTTTTTGAATGCTCTCCTCTATCAGAAATTTCCTGCACATAGAAAAAATGGCACATCATGTGCTACTACAGTATTTTACTTACACAGAGCTTTTCATGCATTGGAGAGTATCCAAAAAATATCCTTACTTGCTGCAGTTTGCAGTAGTACAGTCTAGCCATTTTGCTGAATCTGTAGATCAGCTGTAAATTATCATTATGATGCTGGCTTCTAACGTTTATTTCATTTTGCATGGATGCCCCTCCCACATTGTTAAAAAGGGGGCCAAACACAAGCATTCTACATTGCATATAGGTAGTTTGGACCTTATATCACAAGTTAACAAAGACTCCTCTATCAGACACATAGGCTAGCCAAGTGACACAACTGTTTTTGTTCTGATGTGCTAATCTCATAAAGCCTTTGTGCTAATCCAAGTCTAGTTTTAGCTGCTGCATTATATTTCCTAGATGTTTGCCCATTTACCCCAAGATATGCCTCCTTGTTTTGAATGTACAGTATATGAATGTTCTTTTTTCCTCTTTCACCTCAGGTAATTCCTGTAAAATTTAAATAAAGTTTTTTTTAAGTCACAATCCTTAACCTACCCTCCCTGACTGGTCTCCAGATCTATTATCCACCCTCTACTGATCTCTTGGTGCTCTCCACTACATTCAGGAAGCAGATCCCTCCATGTGCCAGAACACAACACTCATGTAGATTCTGTTTCCATGCAATCTCTAATCTGCCTCCCTATTGGTGTTTCAGTGTTCAGGAGACCAGGCAGTTATTATTAATAACAGTATTTATATACCGCTTTTCAACAAAAAGTTCACAAAGCGGTTTACAGACAAAAATCAAATGATTAAATGGCTCCCTGTCCCCACAGGGCTCACAATCTAAAAATAAAATAAAATGAGAGAATTATTTATTCTCTCCCTATCCCACACCAGGTTGGTGGACTCCAGAACTGGGGATATGCAGCAGCAGGCAGCAGGGCAGCACTGCACAGCACACACAGCTACCTGACCTGTTCCGTTAAATTCTTCCCAACCAGCACTAGCCTGGGAGTGCTTTGAGACCACTCTAAGCAGTGCTGCAAAATCACAACCTGCTCCAAGCATAGCTGGGGACAGATGGTTATACCCTGTTAGGCAGGTCTGGTCCAAGACCACCTAGAACTTGAGAGGCCATACCAAATGCTGCTCTCTTATTCAGTGGCACACCACTTTCTTCCTCCCCTGGGGAGGTCTCCCCTGGGCTGGAGCACCTCCTTTATGAGGAAAGGCTACAGCGTTTGGGGCTTTTCAGCCTAGAAAAAAGGCGCCTGAGGGGGCGCATGATTGAGACGTATAAAATTATGCATGGGATGGAGAGAGTGGATAGAGGGAAATTCTTCTCCCTCTCACATAACACCAGAACCAGGGGACATGCACTGAAATCGAGTGGAGGGAGAGTTAGAACGGACAAAAGAAAATATTTCTTTACCCAGCTTGTAATTCATCTGTGGAACTCCTTGCCACAGGATGTGGTGATGGCACCTGGCCTAGATGCCTTTAAAAGGGGTTTGGACAGATTCATGGAGGAAAAGACCATCACAGGTTACAAGCCATAAGCAACCTCCTGGCTTTAGAAGTGGGTTTTCTCTGTGCCAGGTGCAAGGGAGTGACAACGGGAAACAGGTTATCTTGTTCTCTTGTGCTCCCTGAGGCCTCTGGTGGGGCCACTGTCTGATACAGGAAGCTGGACTAGATGGGCTTTTGGCCTGATCCAGCTGTTGTCGAACTCCCTTTTACTTTCCACACAAAAGGAAGAAGAGTGGCTGACACTGACTAACAGCGCAATCCTAACCAACTTTCCAGCGCCGATGTAGATGTGCCAACAGGGCACACAACTGCATTTTGTAGTGCGGGGGAAGTCACAGAGGCCTCTTCAAGGTGAGGGAACTTTTGTTCCCTTACTTCCGGGCTGTATTGAAGCTGCACCAATGCTGGAAAGCTGGTTAGGATTGCGCTGTTAGTCAGTGTGATCCCATTGATGGAGAGGCAGGCTTGGTAACGGGGAACTGAATTCAAGTTTCAACTGAAGCTGAGAAAGAATTTGGAGAGAGGCCGTCTTTCGTGGTACAGAGCCCAGGCTTTCTATTCAGAAGGGCCTTCTGCCCGAGGCCTTGCTTGGCTAGGCACAGCCAGTCGGGGTTAAGCTACACACACGCTCAAACCAAACCAGCGTGTTTCCAAGGAGACTGTCCGCTTTTTAAGAAAAATTGCGGGGGGGGGGGGGGAAGCGACCGTGGTTGACACGGGGACAAGGACGAGGAAGTTCACTCTCCTCTCTTCCCCCTATATAGTTTCAAAGCTAAATATCGGTCGCCCCCTCTTTGAGCGGCCATTTGCTTCTGAAAGAAACACAAATTGCCAAGGGGCGATTTCTGGCTTTAAAACCTTGTGGGGGTGGGCAGGGAGAGTGAACTTCCCCTCCCGCGCGGTCCCACTGGGGCATCAGGGAAGCCTGGAGCTTGACCCATATCATGCGCGTGGAGGGGGGGGAGCTTCAGCTCCTTTTTCTCCATGCACATGGATCATGGATGGCACTGATGGTAGAGTCCCCTTTGGCAGGGTTTTAACGATATTATGGGGGGGGGGTACGCTACTGCATTATACATTGTAATAAAGACGAAATCTGTATTTTGTGCTATATACCGTAAATATCAAATCAAACAGTGATGAAACAGAAGGCAGGATGGGGTGCTGTATTTGTTTAGCAGGCTTCAGGGCCTATATTGTGAGCCCTTTGGGAGTCAGGGTGAACAACTGATATATTTAATTTGCGCTGTGGACCACTTTGTGAACTTTTTTTTGTTGACAAGCAGTATGTAAATATTCATAAAATAATAATAGTGCTCTGGACTTTATGCGGTGCTAAACTCTTGAGGCGGTAGGGACCTCCACTCAGGTACCTCCAGAGGTAGGGATCTCTACCTCCACTTCGGATTGGAGGTAGAGATAGCATTTTTTAAATACTCTCCTACATTTTTTTTAAGCCTAAACGTCTTGCAAGTAGACACAAGCATGGGCTTCCTGTTACAGATTTCTCACTCGCAGTTTGTTGCCTTTTTTTTGTTTTAGTAACATGGAGAAGCCTTCAAAAATCCGCCACGTATCTCTACAGTACACGTTACCCCTAAGCCTGAAGGCTTCACTTCTTTGTCCTGCATATCATATGCAGACGACGCCAAAAACATGACTAGGCACCTGCATTCTGAAGTGGTACAGTCCATATCGCCTTCCCCACCTTATTTTGCTGCATTTGTCGACCAGGCCTAATTGCAGGAGGCTGACGGAACTACAAGTTCCAGCATACAATTCTCCGGGAGTATCTGTGTCTCTGTCCCACACATCCTTGCCCTTGCGAGTTGCGGAGACGTAAATTAATGATGGGAAGGGAATTGTTAAATAAAGGGTGCGCCCCTATGCGCAGTCGTAAGATCCACTGAACGTGGCTGGCGGGGCTTGCTCCCAAGTAAATATGCCTCGGATCAGGCTCATATATCATATGCAATTCTGAAACACGTTTATTTCTATTCGGAAGCAAGTTTTACTAGTTTAATGGGAATGGGATCCATACTTCCGTGTTAATCTGCATAGAAATGGGCAGCACGTCGGTCGGACAAACTTTAGAGGCAGGTCTCTTAGCCCCAAATTTCCCCTTTCCGCACCAACTAATGGGCAGATTATGATATCATGTGATCCAGGTTGTTGCTCGAAGACTTCCTCCAAAATTCATTTTCATGCTGTGCTCGGATTCTGCTTCAGATCCTTGTAGTGTTTTTTCTTCTTCTTTGCAGGTCAGCATCGGGTGGGCGGGGAAGCAATGACCGAAGTGAAAAGAGAGAAATTCGG
Source organism: Plestiodon gilberti rubricaudatus (assembly GCA_026170595.1). Classification (NCBI taxonomy): domain Eukaryota; kingdom Metazoa; phylum Chordata; class Lepidosauria; order Squamata; family Scincidae; genus Plestiodon; species Plestiodon gilberti. The sequence goes on from JANXHW010000001.1 coordinate 14,794,972, forward strand.
AGACTTGCCCGGTGGCGGAGGGTCCGTGGAAAAATTCCTACTCAAATCAGACACAGTTAAAGTGGAAGTGATATCTTTAGGCTGCATAATCACCGCCTTGGAGACTAAAGACAGGGATGGGAAATTTGCAGACATTGTTCTGGGTTTTGACCATTTGGAAGGTGGGTACTTTCTAAATAAGTATATCAAAACAGGCTAGGTCAGTGGCTTGTATACCTATGCTATCTAATTTGTTTTTAGAAATTCGTGTACTGGTCTAACAATTTATACAGCATTTCCAGATTGCAAAATGTGCAGTCCTAACCTCCAGGGCTTCACTTCAGTGTCATCAGTCAGTGCTGAACATAATGATGAACACTGCTTTTCATTCACCAAGATGCACCCTATGCATCTTTCCATGGAAAAAGTTCCTTTGAGACCAAGGAGGTGTACAGTACAGGCCCAATCTTGAGGTATGTTTACTCCCAGGTACGCCTCACTGAGTTCATGGAACTTGCTCCCAAGTTCACCTGCATAGGATTGCAGCCATAATCCTATATGTGTTGACTCAGAAGGCAGTCCCACTAAGTTCAGTAAGGTTTACTCTCAAGTAAGGAAGCATCCCTACAGTGGCTTGTAAGGAATACGTACACATAAGATGCAAACTCTCATACATCCCTAATGCCCCCGTTTTTAAAAAGCAGGGGAAAATAGGGGTACTTCCCCTGCCCATTATTTTTTTGCTCTAGCCCTCTTCCTACCTAGCAGCTTCTGTCCCATTCTAAACGCCATTCAGAGTGCTACATACATAAGAAGAAAGAGCCCTGCTGGATCAGGCCAAAGGCCCATCTAGTCCAGCTTCCTGTATCACACAGTGACCCCACCAGATGCCTCAGGGAGCACACAGCCAACAAGATAACCTGTTTCCTGCTGCCACCCCCTGCACCTGGCACAGAAAAAACCTACTTCTAAAGCCAGGAGGTTGCTTATGGCTTGTACCCTATGATTAGGCTTACCATATCCCCGCTGGGATGGGAGCGGTCTACCCTTAAGGGGGTGGGGCGTGGGGGCCCCAGAACGCAACGCGTTCTGCCCCCCACGCCCCGCCCCCTTAAGGGTAGACCGCTCCCGTCCCGGCGGGGATATGGTAAGCCTACCTATGATGGTCTTTTCCTCCATGAATCTGTCCAAACCCCTTTTAAAGGCATCTAGGCCAGGTGCCATCACCACATCCTGTGGCAAGGAGTTCCACAGATGAATTACACGCTGGGTAAAGAAATATTTTCTTTTGTCCGTTCTAACTCTCCCTCCACTCAATTTTAGTGCATGTCCCCTGGTTCTGGTGTTGTGCGAGAGGGAGAAGAATTTCCCTCTATCCACTCTCCATCCCATGCATAATTTTATACGTCTCAATCATGTCCCCCCTCAGGCGCCTTTTTTCTAGACTAAAAAGCCCCAGACGCTGTAGCCTTTCCTCATAAGGGAGGTGCTCCAGCCCACGAATCATTCTGGTCGCTCTTTTCTGCACCTTTTCCAATTCAACGATATCCTTTTTGAGGTGTGGTGTTAACCTTTAAAACCTTATGCAGGTTGAGAGCTGGTTACCTGAAGGAGCACCTATTCCAGCATCAGTGTGCACAGAGATCCTCTTCTGGTGCTCCAAACTTCTGGGGTGAGGCAGGTAGCGCCAGGAGATGAGTTCCATCTCAGTCCTTATTTTCTCAGACTTGTTAAACTCCTTTGATGTTGTTAATGCTGCTCAGATATTTATTTACTGAGGTTTTTTTTATATTGTTAGTAATTTGAATTGTTTGGTGTAATGTTGTTAACAGCCCTGGAAATACAGGTATTGAAGGGTGGGGTATAAAATAAACATGCAACATAAATAAATATAGAATTCCTATGTAAGTAATCTGTTCTGTCCTGGTCGCAGGGCGTGAATAACTAGGCACCTCTAATTTTTCAGCCAGCATACATTATTTCATTTAAACTAAGACTCAATCTTAGTTCTCACAAATGGTGCTGGTGATCTGGACTGAACTGCTTCAGGTGGGAGCCTACGTTATATGCTTCTCCATATGAAAAAAATAGGCAGGGTAGAAATGAGAGTAAAGTTGAAGTGAGCATGGAGATGTTTGTACTGCTGTTTCCAAACATCATGCACTGCCCATGAGAATCTCACAGGTAGCTCAGAACACGCATTTGATGGGGCAGTAGTGAAAGTTGTGAAGGTACAGGAATTGGGGACAGTTCATCCGTGAGGCCATCTAAGTCGGTCACTTCAGACAGCCGATTGGCAAGGCTGCCTACTTCTATCTGCCCTTGTCTCTACTGTGCCTCTTCTCCCCCCCCCCTTCTTGGATAGGAAGAGGAAGAAGGAGCAGAAGAGGAAGTGTGTGAGAGGAGAATGATGGACTAGAGTTAGCCCACCACTCTCATTCACACTTCCTTTTCTGCTTCATCCCTCTGTTCCCTTTTCCAATTTAGGAAGTGGAAGGAGGCTGGCTAATCACTATGTAAGGGGGGGGGGCGACATTTGGCACTTGCCACGTTGGGCACCAGGAGGTCTTGGGCAGTCCTGACACAGGGATCCTGTATGAGAACCTTTGCTCAAAAATCTGTGTGTGTGTGTGTGTGTGTGTGTGAGAGAGAGAGTGAGAGAGCGAGCTGCAAATTTTACTTCCTGCTGGAGCGTTTCAGCAACGTTATTGTTGCAACGTCTCCATTGTTGCAGGCAGATGATGATGGTTGAGTTTCACCTTGATGTTGACCATGATGCTAGACACCAGAGTTCTATACTTTCTGAGGTCTATACTTGGTACTCTTCCTTGGAGTTGTTTGAAGTGGGTGTTGATGTGGTTTATTCTTATGAATACAGAAACTTGCAGTGTAATTGAGACTGTGCTCAAGTTCTTACTTCCCTTTAGCTTTAGCTTACTTCCCTGCTTTTTAAGAACTGTGCTCAAGTTCTTACTTCCCTTTAGCTTTGCCCCCTCAGGGGCTTTTATTTACAATTGAGATTTACATAAGAAGAGCCTTGCTGGATCAGGCCAAAGGCCCATCTGGTCCAGCTTCCTGTATCACACAGTGGCCCCACCAGATGCCTCAGGGAGTACACATTTAGAGGTAACCATTTAGAGGTGGTTATTCCTGGATGGTTGACAACTACTCCTATTTACGTGATCAAATAAAGTCTGATAACGTTGCTGAGCACAAACACACGCTCATGCTGGTGTGGTAAGCCACTTGACGTGCGAATGTGACAATGCAAGGCAGTGCCAATTATCTAAAATCTACAGTGCAGACATGTGTGTGGAGCCACTGGAGTGACGGGTTGGAGCATTTTCCTAGCTGTTAAATAAAGAGTTTTCAAGTACTGGAGTTCTGGTACTAAAAACAATTTCCTAGGCTGAACATGTGCTCAGAGGTACCCTCTTCCTTAGTTCTGTGTCTGCCTCCCTGAATCTTATTTTGCACCTGGTTCTAATCGTTGGACTGCATAGTTGTAGTAACAACATGCAAAGTAGATCCTACAAACCTGAAGTGTACCTATGATTTAGGACATTAGAAAACTAATCTGGATTCTTTTCTAAATCAGCTCTGTAGCTGGTGCAAATCCGAGGAGACAAAGGGAGTGGGGAGGCTTGCAAAACGGGATAGGATCTGGCATGCGCTATTGCTGCCGGATCCACCCCCTCCCTCAGCCTCTCCTCCCTGCTCGGTTTTGACCCTCCCTGCCCGCCCTCTGCTTTACCTTCTCCAGCAGGCTAAGCAGGGGAACTGGCTGCCGATGGAGTGCTCCTCAGGAATAATGGTGCTGTCTGCAGCCATTTTGGGACAGCAGAAGTGTCTTCCGCTATCTCAATGTACTCTGCAGTATAGCCCAATCCTGGATAAGACTGGGCTGTAAGTGACTTAAAATAATGTGAACTCTTAGCATGATTTTCTTTATTTTGGTCAGGGTACCTCAACAAGCATCCCTATTTTGGAGCTGTTGTTGGACGTGTTGCAAACAGAATTGCCAAAGGGAAATTTGTGGTCGAAGGAAAGGCATATCAGTTGGCCATCAACAATGGACCCAACAGTTTGCATGGAGGAATAAAAGGTTTTGACAAGGTAAATCTGCTCATGCTTCAACAGACAAAGGTGTCGGGATTTTCCCCCACCGCACTGCCATATTCAAGCAAGATCTGCTCATGTAAACTAGTTCTTCATAATGTTGTCAGTTCTCCATAAGAGTTGGATTTTATTTTCTTAAAATTTCTACCATGTCTAATTAGAAAATTTCTAGGCAGTTTATGGCAAAACAAGGGAAACTCAGACTAATATATCTGAAAACACAATCCAGAACATTGCTATATCTAAAACCACAGAATGTAAAAACAACACATGTAGTGCTCATTTAGAAGCTTACCTATATAAACTGTTTTTCGCAATCTATAAAACATATTTAGTGATGGACCACAGTGGGATTCTATGGGAATGGACAGCCAGTTAGTATCCTATTACAGAAATGAAGTTATTGACTTCATTGATGCAAATTCAAGTAGCCTCACTCAGCTTGACTCAACATGATGAAATCAGCATGGGATGATCTGAGGCTATTTTTGTGTCATGTAAAGGTTCCCTGTGTAACACCATCAATTCAGAGAATTTTGCGGTAAGAGGACACAACTTTGAACTGAGTTATCTGGCAGATTGGACAGGATGTGCTTCAAAATGGGACAGTTTCATCAGCTTTTTATAAAACTGTAGCTGGCTAACATGGTGGTCAGCACAATTTGTTTCCAAGTTACGTACAGTACACATTTGTCACATCTCTGCATTCTGTTTCCAGAAACAAGGTTGTGAGTTTCCTAAACATAGCATGGGTTGTGTGTGTGTTGGTTATCTTTTTTTTTTCCTTGTTAATTTCAATTCCATCCAAATATTCCACATTTTTCAGAATGGAGTGTTACTATTTTTGTTGTTGTTGTTGTTCAGTCGTTAAGTCGTGTCCGACCCTTCGTGATCCCATGAACCATATCCCGCCAGGCCTTCCTGTCCTCCACTATCTTCCTGAGTTCGCTCATTTTCATGTTTGTTGCATCGGTGATGCTGTCTAACTATTTTTACACTAAAAATAATAGCCCAATAACAATAAAATATATACAACATAATTTTAATCTATCAAATTGTTAGGATTTTCTGTTAGCTAGTTATTTTTAATACATTTATTTAAATTTTTAAATGTAAGTTCATAAGTAATTGTAATTAATCTTTGAGTGTATGATTCATCACTCAGACTTGCATATGGGCTCACCTTTGAGAGTGCCCAGGTTCAGACAATCGGAGACGCAATTGGGCAGAAACAAACAGAGATCTATTACGCTTACCGTGCAATCCTACTCTAACTTCAGCCGGCGGAATGAGTGTTCTGCTGGCCGAAGATGTCGCAAACGTGCCGTAAGGCACTTTGCGATGACTTGAGAGCAGGGAAGGCCTGCGCAAGGCTGGCCTTCCCCGCTCTGCTAGCAGTGGACTTGCCAGCCCGCTGCTGGACCCATGTAAGGATCCAGTGGACGGAGGGGGCGGTGCAGCCGGGAACGGCAGAGGTCGATAGGCCCAGCTGATCGGGGAGGGGGCGGGGATCAGCCTCAGCCGTATCCTGACCCCCGCCGACCGGCTGAGCCATTACATGGCCTCCTCCGACTTCTGCCAGCAAAATAGCTGGCGGAAATCCGAGGGGGCCTATCGGCTCCAGCCGCTGTTACACTCGGGGAAGGGGACGTATGTCCCCTTCCCCGAGTTCCGCCGCAGGGTGCCTGCTGCAGGCTGCCCGCGGTGGAGATCAGGATCCGGCGGGTGGCCTGAGCCACCCGGTGGATCTTTATATTAGGATTTTGCTGTTAATGTGCAGTGGAATTGCCCTATTTTTAATGACCCTCTGTGTGAGTTCATCAGTTTATGCTGCGGCCCAACAATTAGACCATTTCACAGAGCATATCACCCACACCTCAAGTAAACAAGAACAGAGAATATATACAGTACTGCACCGTATCTTGGAAAAACACTTCTCCCAAATTATGGTGCCCTATGATCTTTCACTGTGCATATTATATTTGTGACAAGAGAAGAAGCGTTTCTACCCCTCTTCCTGGGTGAGAGAAGTGTACTAGACTCTAGAGCAGGGGTTCTCAACCTTTGGAGGCCTGGGTACCCCCTATCATGGTCCAATTTTCTGAAGTACCCCCTGCTAATTAATTGCTAATTAATTGGATTAATCAATCAATCACTTAGCTAATTAATCATTAAATAAAAAGTACTAAAACAATTTTAAATGTGAAAAATGTCTTGTCTGTGTGTGTCTCTGTGTGTGTGTGTGTGTGTGTGTGTGTGTGAGAGAGAGAGAGAGAGAGAGAGAGAGACAGACAGACAGACAGACAGACAGACAGACACGGGGGATTGCATTTAAGTTCTAATTAACAATTAACTACTGATACTGATAAGGGGCAGGCTCTGGCGTACCCCCTGCCATTGGTCCATGTACCCCTAGGGGTACTGGTACCACAGGTTGAGAACCCCTGCTCTAGAGTAAGTACCTGAAATCCTTAGCCGTTCCTTTCAGTCAGGCAGAGGCCGGAGTATTATGGTAAGCATACTTTGCGCTTGCTCAAGGATAAAAGTACACAGCCCTAGCCTGCATGGATTCTCACCAGTCCTGTTAAGTGCAATCCCTTTTCTGTCACAATTTTTCATTTGCATTGACTTCAGTGCATTTGGACTTCAGGACATGGATTACTACAGCTCCCTCCAGTAGTAGTAGCCTCCCATCACCATGATAGCAACTATTCTAGTGCAAATCTTTGACCTACTGCTACATTTAGGAAGTTCACAAGCTTGTTCCTGGAAACAACTCACAGAGATGTGATTAGGATACATGGAAATATCAACTTGTCAACTCGCTGCTCTTATGCCTCTGATTTTTTCCCCTTCAATCTCCTCCATGCCCCTTAGGAAAAATGTCAAACATTGGGCTGGTTTTGTATTTATAAGTAGAATGCAGGAGGCAAGACTTGCAAGACATCAGCAAGTTATTTCCAGACAGTGTGACAGCTTTTGCCTTCTTTCTCCTTTCCCTCTTCCTTCCATTTTCCTTCCCTTGCTCTTTCTCTCCCTCTTTCTGCCAGGGCTCTGTATGGGAAAACCTATGAGAAACTAACAGAGGAGTGCAACTATAAGGACACAACAGCTGGTTTACATGTAACATCAAGCTAAGGTCTGTTGCTACACGAATGATCTTTGTTTCCTTGCATTCCTTTCTCTCCACACATGCTCAATTCATTTCTTCCTCTTTAATGGAAACTACTTTGCCGTTATAACTAAACCAGCAAACCATGGTTTGTGCTTGCCCCTCAAAAGCGGGATCATAAACCAGCTTCAAACCATGGCTTGTGATCTTACTTTGGAGGGAAAGCACAAACCATGGTTTGCCTGTTTGGATGTGATGACAAACTATAGCTTGAACTAAAGTGGGCTTAATGAGTTGAAGTGGAGCAAGCAGGAGGAGGAGGGAATGTGTGAACACAGGGCTCATTCCTGTAGCACCAAATTATGGTTTGATGTTATGGCTGAATGGAGACTGAATGAAACTGAGATGATAGTTGACTGGGGGGATACCCAGGGATCACTCTGGCTGCTTACTTAATTCTGGTAGTTCATGAATGTGTAAGAGGAAGGCTGGTTTGTGCTTCAGTTCTCAACCAGGTTAAAAATCTTAGGTGATTTCATAAAGTCCTATACTGTACCTACTTAAATGTGTGCAAACCTCTGCATATTACAGTTATGCACATAGTTGCAGAAAAAGGCTGCCCTTTCCTTCTAATGGGTTGTATCCTAAGATCATGAGGAGCCCAGTTCTGTTCTCAGAAGCTCCTTCAGCAAGTGGAATGAGCTTCCAATGATGGGATTGTGCTCCATACGATTTGGTTGTAATGCATAAGGTTTGGGCACTCATGATGGCATAGGTAGTATGCCAGTCTAGCAGATGACTAGAAAATTTGAAAAAGCTTGTTAATTCAATTGTCTTGCAGGCTGTCTGGGTCCCTGAAGTGGTGCCAGATGGCATACAGTTTTTCAGAGAAAGTCCAGATGGTGAAGAGGGATATCCTGGTGAGCTGAAAGTATGGGTGACATATACTCTCAAAGATGAGGAGCTCACAATAAATTACAGAGCTCAGAGCAATAAGACTACACCAGTCAATCTGACAAACCATGCATACTTTAATCTTGGAGGCCAGGTAAGAGAATTCTTTTAGCTCTTCCCATTTAAATCCTATAGAAGTATCATTGATTCTGTGTTACCCACTGTCATCAGCATAAGATTGGCAAAGTCCACAGTTGTTTTTACACTGACTGCCAAACCCCTTGTCTGGATGATTTCTTTTTTTTGGCAGCTCCTGCATTGTAGCTGATGTCCAAGCTGACCATATTTCTGTAATTAGGAAACATGGAGCAAGGTTGCATCTACTGATCTTAAAGGGCAGGGAGGGACATATGAGAGAAAGTGCTTCCTAAAGTGGACAGAGCTCAGGGTGTGTTGGGCTTTTAAAAGAGTAATCAGCGTCTTGAACTGGAAGCAAATAGAGGTGAGCTAAGATTGGAACAATATGCTCTTGATAATCCGTTCTTCATCGCTTGGCCATTGAATTCTTCACTTGCTGAAGCTTCTGAGTTCTCTTCAAGGATAGCTCCCCACAAATTGTTATGCAGTAATCCAATTGGGTGGTTATTGGTACAGTACATGGATGTTGGTGGCAAGCTGCACATTGGAGAGGATATTGTGTATACAGGTTGTGGAGTTTTTCCTGACTGACTTCTTTGGAACATTCTCTCTTTCTTGAGGCCAGATTTATTGGTTTGGGAACACAATTCTCTTATTAGGTGTGAGAGGTCCTAGGTTTAGATCACAAACAAACTTGTACTCTAGGAAAAAGGGATACATACACACCACACCTTAGAATTTGTGCAGAAGTATAACGGCCAACCTAGCAGTTCCAAAGCACGTCAATGCGAGTAGATAAATAGGTACCGCTTGAGGGAAGCTAAACAGCGCTCTGTGTTCCAGCTGCATGCTACGCGCTGCGGCAAGGAGTCATGCCGGCCACATGACCACGGAGGCGTCTTCGGACAACACTGGCTCTTCAGCTTTGAAATGGAGATGAGCACCACACCCTAGAGTCGGACACGACTGGACTTAATTGTCAGGGGATACCTTTACCTTTTTTTTATAACGGGTAAAGGCGCTCACATCTTGTTTGTTATACTTATACCCTGCTTTTCAGCCACAATTGGCTCCCAAAGAAAAATCCTCTGGAGGATACAAAGTGTGAGAGATGGAGAGGGATTTCAGCATCATGTTCTTTTTTGCTGGACTTTATGGTGAGAGGAGCATCTTAGATATTCGTTCATTATTCCCACCATCAGATTTCCAGCTGTATGATTGAGGGCTTTCCTTCAAGCCAAGTGTGTGCCAACATAAAACAAACTGGGCAGATGATTCTTTAGGAGAGATCATCCAGGGGCTGTTAGTGCTTGGTGAAACAGTTGATGCTCTTTTGAGAGTAGAGAGGCATGTCGTTGCTGATGTTAGTAACAGGATACTGGAATAGATGGACCCTTTGGTCTGATTCAGCACAGTTCTTATGAGCAGAGCTTGGGTCACTTTGGCAAAACATTATGTTCTTGATTAGTTTTTTCCTTTTTTAATTTTATTTTAAAGTCCAAAAGTGTCTACAGCTCTGTATTTATAACAAGGGCAGTGTTAAATTCTTTCTGTCTCTTTCTGATATTGCACACTTCTCTGTCGTCTTCCAGGGCTCACCCAATATCTACAATCATGAATTTACCATTGAGGCAGACTCTTTCCTGCCTGTGGATGAAACTCAGATCCCTACAGGTTGGTGTATTTTAAGAATTAATGCTTTTGAAGCTAGGAATGTTCTAGTTAGCTTCTGAACCCTGTTGGGTAGAACTGAGCTCAACGTAGGAGTCCTGAGTTTGAATCCTAGCTCAGACCCAAGTAAACAGAATAGCCTCTGACAAAGCACACCTTGGCATGCATTGCTAAAATAGCATAAAAACAAATGACTGTTTCTGAGGCAGAATCAAGAAATTGTGCTACCGGTAGCTGCCTTTAGCCTATCTTTTGTAGTTTGAGCTCAGGTGTAGAAAACGTATTTCAAAGTCTCTTAGGCAACAGAAGAAAGTTTTTAGAAACCAGCAATGCTGACTGTTAATACTGTTAATAATAATAATAATATTGTTTAGTGCTTGGCTAACAAGGTAGTCTGCAGTTTGGCCTTTGCAAAGTAGATACAACAAACAATAACTCCCATCGTTGCCTCTTACTTAGCTTGTTTCTGTGCTTCCAGTGGGTCAGAGAGCTTTGTGCTCTGGATGGCCAGGATTGGTGTCTTGCAGCTAAAGAATCTGTTGGATCCTAGCTTTTCATTTGGATAGGTCCATTGACCGCAAGTGGAGTATTGTTTTGAACAAGGAACTAAACTACAGCAGCAAATGCATTGGAGCCCTGCTCCTAGAAGCACACTGAATGTATGAATCTGCCTTAAGCAGAATCAGAACATTGATCTGTCTAGCCCAGTACTGTCTTCTTTGACTGACAAAGGTTCTCTTAGGCAGAGATCTTTCCCAGTTTTGCTACCGGAGATCCTTTAACTGGAGATGGTGACAGCACCGTGGCTCCCTGCTTAGGCACCACCTATAGTTTGGGGATGTTTCATTAACTGCAGTGATGCTTGGGTATTGCTGCGGTGGGCCTTTGTATTGAACTAGCTCTTTACAGATGTCCATCGCAGTTCTACCCATCTCACTTTACAAAGTGCCGTAAGAGAAATCTGCCATATACTTACAGTCTTCTTCTCTTTCTTTGTTTCTCCTCTCTCCATCAGGAGAAGTTGCTTCAGTACAGGATACGGCCTTTGATCTGAGAAAGCCAGTGGAGCTTGGAAGACACCTACACACATTTCAGCTCAATGGATTTGATCACAACTTTTGTTTGAAACAGACAAAAGAAACACAGTTCTGTGCAAGGTAGAAATTAATTTTTGTTTTCTACTTATGAAAACAATGTGGGGGTACTATAACTGCACATTGATCTGGTGCAGTTGTTTTGTGCTGTTCTTTCTTCTCTGCACTGTAGTTTAGTAAGGCAAACTGTGTAATGTGACTGTATTTCCACCCTCCCTCACTTCTGTTGGTGGAGAAACTTGCAACATAATATGAGTTTTACCTTTCTACATGTTACTGGGGAGAAAAAGAGATGTGAGGCCACTACTTCCAGGGGCATCCACAGGGGGCCATAAAGTGTGTTTTCAGCCACTTCGGCATGTAACAATTGATGCTGCACCTTAATAGTTGAAATGATGGCTAGGATCCCGAGAGTCCTATGTACTGTATACACCAGAACACTTCTGTATGCACATAGGAACTTTTCCAGCTTTTACGTCGTACTGCATCCCTTTGCACTGGGTCAAATGCCACAACTCCAGGGCAGTTTTCAGTCTTTTGGAGCAGCTTTTTATGGAGCCATGTGGGTTAGGGTGGAAAGGAGGGGCCCTGAAAGTCCTAGTTCACAAGTGACTAATGTGCTCTTTCATCCCCCCCCCCCCGCCCATGCAGAACAGTTAATGACCCGAGCAGTATATACCACTGTAATTTTAAAATGGGCAACGGCCAGACTGGCCACTAGGCAATAAGCGAGGTACTACTCGAGCAGGTGGCATGTAAGAACTATGTAATCCGTAACTAGTTGGCTTTTTTTAAATGAAACATTAACAGAACTCCATGAATAGTCTCTACTCCCATTGCACTGCAGTATATACCATGGTCAGCCATATATGAAGAATGCATTCACTAGAAGCAATTATTAATTACAGTATTTCTAGTAACTCCTGCAATGTGCAGATACTATGAAACAAGAGGACAGTAGTACACAGCCCATACCGATGAGCTAATGTTTGGAGGAATTCAGATAGAAACATAGTACTGTATTCAAGCATGCCATGTAATAGATTTTTATAAGAAAATCCATTTTGTGCCAGACCCCTGTCACATTACAGGTTAATAAATCTAGCATCTCTAGGAGGATTTTGTTACCAGCGACTATTGCTGTTGTGACTTGGCACTGTACTTATCTTACATACATTTAACCTTTACATAGAGTTGTCATACGACATATAATATTCCATTACCATTTGGCTCCATTATTTACATTTTTTTAATCTACACCTGTATGAATGAAGGAGTGAATGATACAAACTGACTAAAATATCATCCATTTAATGATTGCTAGGTGGTCTGGTAAAATGGTAACTCTCTCTCTCTCTCTCTCTCTCTCTCTCTCTCTGAAAACACAATTTACAGCACAATTCTATCCATGTCTACTCAGAAGTCTCATTGTGTTCAATGAGACTCTCAAGAAAGTGTGTATAGGATTGTATTCTTAGATTCTAAATCAGCGTCTTATCAGAAATTCCAGCCCTACCTGGACATGCCAATGATTAAAGCTGGGAGAGGGATCTTATTACATTTCCTTAAGATGTTGTGACTTTCTGGGTGGTATTAATAGAGAGATTACTGTATTGTGACGTTTTGAGGTTATTTCCAAACTAATTTCATAAACTTTTCTCTTCTTCGACACCCTTAGTTCCCAACCCCTCACCTTATTTTTCCGAAACTAAAAAGGCCCTGATCACTTTGGTAGTCCATCTTTCTACCTTCTCCCATGATATCGTTTTCCAAATGGCACAAACGCAACCGTGCACAGCCAGGCTACTCTCCTTGGGACTAGGAGGGTGGAGATAGAAGCCAATAGAGCAGTGTTTCTCAAACATTTTAGCACTGGGACCCACTTTTTAAAATGACACTCTATCGGGACCCACCTAGCTTTACGAGACACTCAAACATTTATCTCCCTATATTTACACAAACATGCAAACTGCAGGAGCTCAGCTCCTTGCAAACTGCAGGCGCTCAGCTCTTTGAAGGGCAATTACCGCATTTTTCGCTCCATAAGACACACTCACCGCCCCCCAAATAGGGGGAAATGCCTGTGTGTCTTATGGAGCGAAGTGTAAAAAAATGACTTGCTTAAACAAGTTTTCTGGCCACTTGGCTACTTACCTGGTTGTTTTTCCGCAGCTCCTATCTTCTTCCCGCGTCCCCTAGTCAGCAGCTTGAAGACGCGAACCTCCAGGCGCCGGACGCGACCAGGAGGCTCTCCGCAAACATCGCAGCAACTGCAATGTTTGCGGAGAGCCTCCTGGTTGCGTCCAGCGCCTGGAGACTCGCGTCTTCAAGCTGCTGACTAGGGGACGCGGGAAGAAGATTGGAGCTGTGGAAAAACAACCAGGTAAGCGGCCAAGCGGCCGGAAAACTTGTTTAAGCAAGTCATTTTTTAATTTCCCTATTTTTCGCTCCAAAATACTCATGCGTCTAATGGTCCAATGCGAAGAGATAGAAGCCCCAGGGAGGAAGAGAGCAAAAGAAAGTGATTAAGTGCAGGGCAACTTCTTTCAGCAAACTGAAAACATTATGCAAATGTAACTTCCTGAAATATGAAAGATGGCCTTATCAGCCCATTGGTTCATCTAGGTCGGTACTATACAGTGACTGGCAGTGGTTGTCCACAATTTGACAGGAATTCTTCCCTACTGGGAGACTGGGGATGGAACCCAGGATCTTCTGCATGCAAAGGAGGTGTTCTACAACCAACCTATAGCCTTTGACAATAAAAATTACAATATGTCTTTGTTCTGGTGCCTATGTAATTGAGGAAAGGTGGGGTAAAACATTAAATACTGGCTGGGATTATTGTGATGGAAATAGGAAATATGGCAGAATTGTGCATTTATCTTAACTCACATTCTAGTCCTTCCCATCCCAGATAAATTCGGGATAAAGAACATTTAAAATATAAACCTCTAAAGTAGGGTTTAAGAGTGCCTATGAATTGTGTTCAGGCTTTCACAAATCTTGATAGAATTCTGTGTGTGTGGTGGACTGCTAAAAGGATGTTCTTAGCTGGTTTTAGATAATTTAAGTCCTATGCAGATGTGCATAAGACCCAGATGTACATGTGGATGCCCATCCAGGACCCACTGAAATGACTGTGTGTGTCTTTTGTTGGGAAGGTGGCTCCCCACCCAGGATCACTAGTTGTTGCATGTGGCTAGAACCTAATGGAGACTCCAAGCATTTTGTGGTATCTTGAGATTCTTCTCTCTCCCATATGAAGCATTGTGTTTGTTAAAAAGCAGCTAAAAGGTCAACACATCATAGGGTGTGTCCTCCCCTGAAATTAGGTAGGGCAATCTCTTGCATCCACCTGCTTATTGCCTTGGGAGCCAGCTGCCTTCACACATGTCAACTGAAGAGACATAGTCCTAAAGGCCTACTCTCTTTTCTGTTTGTCTACAGCCTCTTGGAAAATAATGAACTACCGTTCTTCTCTTTTCTCCAGAGTTTACCATCCCCCTAGTGGTAGGACAATGGATGTTTACACAACACAGCCTGGGATTCAGTTTTACACTGGAAATTTCTTAGATGGCTCACTGATGGGTAAAGGAGGCTGCGTGTATTCCAAGCATTCTGGCTTCTGCCTTGAAACACAGAACTGGCCAGATGCAGTGAATAAGGTACATAGAAACTGTGTAAGCGTGTTCTAGGAATAAATGTCTACAGGCTTAAGGCTGATACTGAAAATTTTGCCATTAGTTCAGTTTCCCTTGGGTATGTTCCCTGAAGATATTGGGTATTGAGGATGGTGACAAAATGGGACTGGATTGTGGGCTGATCTACATACGCAATAAAATCTGGGATTCTCCCATTTCAGATTACAGGCACATTACATTTTTGCTTGTGCTAGAACTAGTGTCTGTATTTCACTTTTCTTCTATGCAGAAATTCTAATTTTTCTGCATATAGATTAGCCTTTGAGACTAAGACCAAAAATGGTTAAGCAGTTGTTAGTGTAGTGGTACATATAACCCTAGTTCTTAAACCATGAATCTACTTGGTAGCCTTAGATATGCTACCATCATTGTAAGGTTTGTGTTTCTGGTATATCTGTGAAAGGCTACTAGTTGCAATGATTGAAAATATGTATATTAGAGAAGCAAAACTATCACACTCTTGACTGCGCAAGTTTCTCTACACAGCTACTTTGTGTATTGTTTAAATGTGCAGTTTTGAGGTTTTAACTCTTTTTTCCCCCCCCCTTACAGAACCATTTCCCAGATGCTATGCTGCACCCAGGAGAACAATACAAGAACACAACTTGTTTCAAATTCTCTGTATCTTAAGCAGTCCTGTAAATCTACGGCAGTCTAACAAAGCAGTCAAAGGAGATTCCAAATTATTCACATATGATCAAATGTGCCTTAGCTATCATTGCATGTACACTCTTCCTGGTAAAAGCACTACTCATAGTTTAGCCAAGTAATGTGAGCACAGAGGTGATTACAGCTGCTTGATCAAATGCCTTTTTCATCTACAAATCGCCTTTTATTGTAAACTACCTCAACTGCCTCTTGTCTGAAAGGCAAACTGGAAATAAATTACAGCAAGTCCTTGCTTGCTGTTTCATTATAAGTTTTGTTTTTAAAGTTGAGGAAAAAAAACAATTCTGAGCAGGGGCTGCTGCCTGTGTGCAATTTGAACATTCTCATGTCCGCATGGGTTTTCTCTGGCTAGAAACCTCACATTTATTTCAGTGTTTAATATTAGTGTTTTGGGTCTTTACTGTTTTGGGTCTTTACTAAGAAGTTTGGTGATGTTTTTGTGACCAGAAATATGCTATAAACTCTTGTTTATGTATATCAATTAGCCCAGGGGTGGCCAAACTGCAGCTCCTTGATGCATGTGTCAATATTGGAAATATGTCCAGGTAGCAACTGAGTCCACTAGATTAAAACATACATTAAGCAAGTTTGGCCACCCCTGAATTAAAAAGGTAAAGGTATCCCCTGACAATTAAGTCCAATCGTGTCCGACTCTAGGGTGTGGTGCTCATCTCCATTTCAAAGCCGAAGAGCCAGCGTTGTCCGAAGACGCCTCCGTGGTCATGTGGCTGGCGTGACTCTCCTTGCCACAGCGCGTAGCATGCAGCTGGAACACGGAGCGCTGTTTACCTTCCCGCAAGCGGTACCTATTTATCTACTTGTATTGACATGCTTTGGAACTGCTAGCTTGGCAGGAGCTGGCCAAGCAACGAGCGCTCACCCCGTTGCAGGAATCAAACTGCTGACCTTTCGATCGACAGCTTATGGTTCAGCGGTTTAACCCGCTGCGCCACCCGCTGGCCTACCCCTGAATTAGCCTATGGCAAAATTGGTTTTGTTGTAAGTTGTTTTGCTTAAAGTTGCAGTTTCCAAGAACCTATGAACAACTTTAATTGAAGACTTGCTGTATAAGAAATGAGTTAAGTGCCAGAGTATTGGTGCAGAGAAAGTTTGTCATTATCTGCGGGGGTTGTTCTGGGAGAAAATGGGATATCATGAAATGCAGATGCTGGAATTGGTGGGAGGCACTGCAAAGACTTACCCAAGGGGTATGCGAGCCTGTATAATGCCTCAGAACAGCTTCCAGATGTGAAAAACAGAAGTGGTTTCTGAATGTGTCTCAGAGCTGTTTCAGGTGCAGGGATGCCACCTGCAGTTACACTGGACACAGATTTGCCATCAGTAGATGGTCAAATGAGGGACCACTAACAAGCTTCACAGTTTAACTACGGTTAGGAAATACTTTATTGTTGAGACTGTCTACATGATTAAATAATGTAGTTGTTGTGAATGCACCCTTTGTGGCACAGCTGTTTCACCTAGTACAGTATTTGAGGAACATACCCAAGTGTAAGGGAAGGGAGCAAATGTTTATGCTTGTTCTTAAATGACCAATAGAAGTCTGAGCAAAGATCTCCTGCAGTTTTGTATTCAGTAGTTACACTATAGATAAGATGCTTTGAAACTATCATAGCTCATGCATTTAGAAGCATATCAGATTGATTTTAGGAATAATCAACTCTACAATCAAGCCAGAGTCCAGTTTATACAGGTGTCCCCCACCTAATGACCCCCCCCACATGACGGTAGTCGTTGGGCAGAACTTCATGGGTCACTTTCCCTACCTTTTGAAGTTTGGAAGGCCAGGAGAGGCCTCAAAGTGCCTTATAGAGGCTTCTGTGGGCCATTTTGAGGCTCTCAGAGGCCTGCTCTGCACTAAAAAATTGTTGGATTAGATCACCATTATCAACATGGATTGAGATACTGTTCCTAGCTAACCATATGTAAAGTAAAACCAAATTACAGCCCCCCCCGTATCCACGGATTCATCAACCGCAGTTTATCCACGGTTGAAGAATCCCCCCTGCACACTCCACAGCCCCCCCCAGGCACTTACTTTTAGGAGAAACCTCTTTTTTTCTTCAAAAGTTTTAAGTGTACAGCTTTTTAGGCCTGACTAACAAGACTAGGTGCTAGCTAGAGTCTCAGCAAGGTTGCAAAGACTCTAGCTAGCACTTGTCTTGTTAATCAGCTGTTCACTTGGCCTTTTGAAGGCCCCAGGGGGCATTTGCCCCTTTACGTGGTTTCAGGTATCCACGGTGGGGGCTGGAACATATCCCCCACGGATACAGCGGCCCTCCTGTATTGACATCTTGAAGTCATACTGGTACCTTCACATACACGCTAATGGGTTCTGAGCTGTCTGTGATGGATCAGGAGAGAGATCTTGGGGTGCTGGTGGACAGGTCGATGAAAGTGTCAACCCAGTGTGCGACGGCTGTGAAGGCCAATTCCATGCTTGGGATCATTAAAAAAGGGATTGAGAACAAAACAGCCAATATTATGCCGTTGTACAAATTGGTGGTAAGGCCGCATCTGGAGTATTGAGTCCAGTTCTGGTCACCGCATCTCAAAAAGGATATAGTGGAACTGGAAAAGGTGCAGAAGAGAGCGACTAGAATGATTCATGGGCTGAAGCACCTCCCTTATGAGGAAAGGCTACAGCGTTTGGGGCCCTTTAGTCTAGAAAAAAGGTGGTTGAGGGGGGACATGATTGAGATGTATAAAATTATGCATGGTATGGAGAGAGTGGATAGAGAAAAGTTCTTTTCCCTCTCACACTAGAACTAGGGGACATCCACTCAAATTGAGTGGAGGGAGTATTAAAACAAAAGAAAGTATCTCTTTACCCAGCATGTAATTGGTTTGTGGAACTCCTTGCCACAGGAGGTGGTGATGGCACCTGGCCTGGATGCCTTTAAAAGGGGATTGGACAGATTTATGGAGGAAAAGTCCATCACAGCTTACAAGCCATGATGGGGATAAGCAACCTCCTGGTTGTAGGAGTAGGTTTTCTTTGTGCCAGGTGCAAGGGAGTGGTGACAGGAAACAGGTTATCTTGTTGTCTTGTGCTCCCTGAGGCATCTGGTGGGGCCACTGTGTGATACAGGAAGCTGGACTAGATGGGCCTTTGGCCTGATCCAGCGGGGCTTATGTTCTTATATAATCTTGAAAATTGAGATGAATTATGAGCCAATTAAGTGAAAGTTATCAACTGTGCTTGATTAGAAAATGGCAAGCATTTTATTTACTAGAAACAAAAGCATATTCATTGATTCTCATATAAATATATCCAGCAGTCAAGACAGGTTAAAGCAAAAACTGAGATTACTGTTACCTAACTGACAGGGTATCAAAGTTGTTTTCAGCCCATTGCTCCTTTTGAATCTGTATCCAACCCTCGGCTTATTGTAGGTTACATTTACCAGAGAATTTCAGACTAGAAACTGCAATGCTTGGGTCAGTCTTCTATCCCCTGAAGAATAAATGCTACATACTTGCTATTGGGCTAAACATAGTTAACAGAAAGTAGTATCAACCTTTACCAGGAAACAAGTTATAGCTGATTGGCCTTAGCCCTTTTACAGTGTATAGGAGGATTGTCCCTTAATAGCCTGCAGAGAAGCCTTTGCCATTTTGATTAAGTTACACTGAAAGTTTCTCTCAAAATCTTTGTACTAGAATTTGCTCAGATGCAATTTTAATCCCCGATGGTGATGAAAAAAGGCTTCAAACGTAGTCATTTCATTAGGGATGGAACAGGTGAGCCAAAGACCCCACCTCTGCGAGACAGAATGCATTCACAAGATCAGGCAGATTTGCTTTGAAATCTACTATAGATTTCAAATATAGATTTCTATATAATGAAATCGTTGTATAGAAGTTACCTTCTATACAATGAGGAAGTTAATACTTTGGGCTCTATTTTATTCTATTTGATAGGAGTAGAAGCCACGCAAAACGTCATCTGAACAGATTTTAGAGGTGTCTTTACAAAAAAATGCTTGCAGTGACATGACACAAGAACATGCTGTCAAGCAAGCAGATCAAACTCAAGACACACTTGCAGGGTAAGATTCGTAAGTCATATTGCCCAAGAATATCTGAAGCACCAGATTAAAAATAAGTCACAGTTAAGCATGGTGCAGGCCAGTGGTAGCCACAGTTATTTTAAGCCAACATCCTTGCACAGTATTTGGGTACAACACTAAAGCAGCTGTCTAATTTGCTTTTACATGCACTTGAAATATTAACAGAGGCAAATAGCATTACAGCAAAGTTAGAAATACACGTTTTATTTCATGTGCCCATAAAAAGACCCACTTTTCAGATCACAGGAAGTTATGACATACATGAAATTGTGCACTAGTCTACTGCAGCAGCTTTTACAGGTTTTACTAAAAGATCAAGATCTTTGCTGCGTTAGTCCTAGAAAGGTTTTTGATCAACTAAATCCTTACATTTGTCAATAACACCAAAGAAATCCCTTAAAATAACGTAAACAAAACTCTTTCTAACATGTTATTTATAACTAATCAATTCTTTCAGGGCTCACACTCCTTCGAGGGCTTCCTGATGGTGAACGACTAGATAAAAAAGGGAAAAAATCAAGTCACTAGACATTACCAAAGATTACATTCGGAAAAAGCACTGATGAAGTTAGTGGATTAGTATTCTCACTAGAAGACCCACATTACCTGCACTTAACTAGAGCACCATTAGTAATGTAAGCTTTATTAAGGTAGCAGTGCATTATTTGGATGCTGCGTTAAGAGTCTGTTAGTTAAAAATGAAGTGGACACTACAAGCTTTTACTGTTAATACTGAAGCAAACTGAGGAGTTTGCATGCACCCCCCTTCCCCCAGAAGATATTACCAAGCTTCTCTGGAGATTTTTCAGAAACATACTTACCCTGAGTTAATGGAGAATGGATATAAATGGCTCATATCAAAACTGAAAAAGCAAGACTGAAGATTAAATCAAGTAAAAATCTTTAACACATGTACTCGTCTGAGTAACAAACAAAATTCAGATATGTATTCTGCTACTACTGGGTAACAGCTGGCTGCTGTGTAAATATCTAGAGAGATATGGTTCTGCAGTATGGCAGAGTTCCTCCCAAGATCTCTGAAGGCTTCAGTCGTAACTACAAGTCTTCTCAGTTTAATTTTGAGCCATTTACATTTATTATCCATTAATATAGCCAGACAATGTCCTCATTGTAATTTAAATACAAATCCCCCCACCCATGTCAGAAACAGTGCTAGACTATAGTTTAAATTGAGAGTTTATTATTATTTTGCCAAGTGGCTGTTCTTCCTCAACCCTCAAGACAGTGGAGTAGTAGTCTCCCCCAGGTTTTACGCTTTAACTCTTCTCAAAACTAAAAGTGTCTCCTCTTAGTAGATTAATATATTATTTTCTATAAAAACAGTGAAATGCCCAACATCCTCTACAGCTCTAAATTCAGAACATTAAAAGAATGCTATAAGTCGATTCAGGATGTATGGTGTAAAAGAGAACTTCAAGTTATTGCTGTTTCAGTTCTCATCTGTATATTATTATATCATATATGCCCTGCAGCAGAAGTTCAACGTACCTTCTCTTTAGAGATGGTGATCTTGATTTGGAGCGGCTGTTAAAAGACAGTATCAATTAGGTTACATCTGCATAAATAGTATCCAGTCATTGCTACAGTTGCTTTATATACTTTATACAGTACAGGGCCCCCCGTATCCACTGATTCCTCAACTGCGGTTTCAGTTATCCACGGTTGAGGAATCCTCCACACACACCCCCGGCACTTACTTTTAGCAGAAACCTCCGTTTCTTTACCAGAAACCTCCGTTTCTTTCTTCCAAAGTTCCGATTTTTCAGCTTCCTTTTAGGCCTGACGAACAAAACTTAGAGTCTCAACCTTGCTGAGACTCTAGCTCACTGGTTCTTAACAGGGGTTCGATCGAACCCCAGGGGTTCGGTGAGTTAGTCTCGAGGGTTCGGCGGAGTACTCCGCCAAGGGCGGACGCTCTGAGGCCTCCTCTGAGACGTCGCTGGAGTGCGAGGGGAAGGGCGGGACCGCCTGCGCGCATCGCGCGTCACCCATTGCGCGCGTCGCCCAGGCGGTCCGCCCTTCCCCTCGCACTCCAGTGACGCCTCGGAGGAGGCCTCAGAGCGTCCGCCCTCGGCAATTAGATAGGTTCGAACGGATGTTAAGTACACTCATTCAAAAGCTTCAGATTTAGCTTCTCCTTCAGGTCCCTAAAATGTATGTCAAATGCTGAATGTTTATCACAACTTAACATAGATACAGCACACTCACATATTCATACAGCCGAGCTGCATTAATTTACACACTCACTCTGACCTCGATCTGCAGCCTGAAAGACTGGGGGTGGTGGTGGTTGTGTGTGTATTTTTTGTTTAAGGAAAAGATTAGTGGAAAGGATTGCAACATTTAAGCAAGCAACCAGTGTTGCCTTTCAGCTGGCAGTTGGCATATGCGTTAGTGTCAGGCGAAGTCCGCTCCCACCCACCCCCACCCTCGTGTCTGTTTCTTGTGTTTCCCCGTGTCTTGTGTTGTCTGCTGCAGGGTGACCCACTTAGCAGAGAGAGTGGCACTTGCCAAGGTAAAGCCGCGCATTTCTAAACTGGTCTCTGAAAGGCAACAGCAGAAGTCACACTGATTTGCAGTGAATAAATATTCATTATTTTGTTTTTGTGTGAAAATCATGTTTTATATTTGTTCTTAATGGTTTTGTTCTTTAATGGTTTTGTTCATTTTGTGCACCTATAAGAATATACCTATGTATATATACCTAAAATATATACCTATGACATGTTTTGAATTTGAAAAAATCATATTTTATTTTTCAAATTAAGAAGGGTTCAGTGAATGCGCATATGAAACTGGTGGGGTTCAGTACCTCCAACAAGGTTAAGAACCACTGCTCTAGCTATTACCCAAGTCTTGTTCGTCAGGCCTAAAAGGAAGCTGAAAAATCGGAACTTTGGAAGAAAGAAACGGAGGTTTCTGCTAAAAGTAAGTGCCAGGGTGGGCTGTGGAGGGTGCGGAGAGGGGGTGCTGGCCCGCAGGGGGCCACGCCAGCCCGCAGGGGGGGCCTCTGAAAACCTCGGGGGGCGTTCGTCCCTTTCCGCGGTTTCAGGTATCCACGGTGGGGGCTGGAACGTATCCCCCGCGGATACGGCGGCCCCCCTGTACTAGTTGGCCCTCAAATGCATGAAAAAAAGCACTTAGCATCTTGCAATGTGATTTCTGAACCAACATTCTGAACTGCAAGCACAGCACCCCAAACTACATAAAATGTACGAAGTTATAATGAACACAATGCTCTAGGCTTAAATGTGTAGCAATACATTTTATGTTTCCAACAGAAGGAGTAAGAGAAGTTTAAATATGAGTGCTGGCATGTCCATTCAGAGCACGCTTGTATCACATGTAAATTTAGCTAGTTCCTTAATCATTACAGCACAAATCTAGGTTTACCTGCTTCTGGGCCGTGAAATGGATCGGGATCTTGATCTTGATCTTGATCGAGACCTAGGTTTTAAAAGAAAACAATTCCATGGTGCTCTACCATCTTCATGTAGGTGAGATATACAGAACTTTTCAGATTCTTGCCCCAATTCTTTGGGCAGTGCTAGAACTAGTGAGGTAGTATCATAAAGTACGGCTATAGATACGCAGTAACACTATACAAGTTAATATTTGTTTACTTTAAAGAAGCTGAATTCCGAGACAGGAGCTGGGGCCCAAAACATTTAACTGGACCAGACTGCAATTATGCAATTATATTGTTCATGACAACAGCATACCATAGATATTCAGCCAGTTTATTGCCCTTCACTATGAATAAGTTTTAGAAGTATTAGCTAAATTACCTTGATCTCTTTAAAGAACCTGAACGTGACCTGCGTGGCGAGATAGACCTGGATCTACGAGGAGAGAGCGATCTAGATCTGCGAGCGGAGATCGACCGGGATCTAAAACAATAAAGCACTGGTTAAACTATTCTTTGTTTGTTACATTAAAGCATGACCACCACCACCCTACTTCAAGATGCTTACCTCCTGCCACGACTTCGGCTACGTGAGCGAGAATACCTCCTTCCTCTGGACCTTGAATGAGATCGAGACCTCGACCTAGTTTTAGGTTAGAGAAGACAAGTTAGACTACAAATTTAACACTTAACATGTGAGCCTTTGTCGAAGCCAAAATATCAGATAACTAAAAATTAGTTTCTGTCAGTTGGAAAATTCAGGGCCTATTTGTCTTGAGTATTTTTACTACCTAAAAAAGATGTTAAAAACGGAATTACATTTTAGAATTACATCATAATATAAAACACTGTAATGTGTATTTAAAATAAACCTTGCAAGTTTGCAGGTCGACCCTCTTTGGCCCAAGGTCTAGCAGATCTAGACGATCTAGAAGTATCTATAGCCGATCGCTGCATCTAGGTGTTTTCTTCAATCTAACGACGATCAAACTGACAGCCAAATGAGCCAGGTGAGGCTTGATTGACGCAAGAAGATTTTTCTAGGTGGGAATGTGGTCAATCTGGTGTTCCTCTTTTAAAACCGGAGGGGGGCCCCAATTGAAAGCCAAATTTACTGTTAAGGCGGTCGTCTCAAATTTTCTGCCTTTTAAAGAATAAGGTGACGCTAGGTGAAGATGGCTCGAGGGGATCTGGCCTCTTATGCTGATCACCTCAAGGTCTAGGAGGATCTTAATTGTCGGATTTGCAAGGCGCCTCAGCATGAAATCTTAAGGCTCGTGACATTCTGAATCAAGGCGACTGACTCAAACGAAGAAACCTGAAAGGTTTTGACCAGGTTGATTATTAATATATTAACATTTTAATACAAAATATAAACAATTGAAATACACCCATACAATTAAAACATTTTAAAAATAGCATTATCATTTTCTTCATTGCTAACAAAAACTACAGCAAATAATTTTTTAAACAGTTAATCAGTTAATCATAAACCCATACATACCTGCTTCTTCTCCGACGACTGTAACGATGACAGTCATAAGCATAATGACCTTTCTCACCACATTCATAACATCTATCATTTGGATCAAATGGACGTCGCGCTGGGGGTCTGTCATAGCGAGATCGGCGAGGCATACCAGTTGATAGCTCTACCCTAACCCTGGAGCCACAAATAACCCTACAATTGAAGCAGTTCAAGATATGTGAACAAACAACCAAATGAAAACAAAAACTGAATTCAATTTATAAGAGCTAAGAGTATCCAGTTAGCATTTCCACATACTTCCCATCTAGACCACGAACTGCATCTTCAGCATCTCTTGGGTCTTCAAACTCAACAAAGGCAAATCCTGGAGGGTTTCGTGCAATCCACACTGTACGCAATGGACCATAGTAACTGAAGGCTCTCTCAAGCTCTCCTTTACCAGCACCAGTACCCAGATTACCAACATACACTTTGGTTTCTGCAAAAACAGGAAAGTCACTTAGAACACTGGGAAAAAAAAGTGTGCTCTTGCGGCGATAGTTCCAATAATGCACCCAGGGTACGGTCAGAAGGCACACAAAGTTTCAACCGAGGAAGCTGTAGGTCCGCTTATACAGTGCCTTAAGTTCCATCATGGAATTCAAATGTAAACACACAGGTCCTTTATTTTCTAAGACAATCCTTTATTTTTCTAAAATCCAATGCAAGGTCAACTCATTTCACCGATATCTAAAGCTTTACTTACATAAGGACCTAAAAATTGTGCTGATTTTTTTTGCCCTTGGTGAGTTAAGAAGTCTTTGATATTTAACATTCTTCACAGGCAATTAGTAGTTCAAATGTCTATTTTCTCTAAAGATTCACTTTGTTAGGCACCCAATTAAAATTTCAATGCCCCCCCAATCCAACACTCTTCTATAATTAGTTTCTAAGCAATAATTAAGAAATCAGGTTCTAAGAAATAATTAAGAAATTCTAAGAAATAATTAATTTCTCAATTATAGGTTTAAAACGTAGAATTCTTTCGGTACTCGAGTGCACAGAAAACTACTGCCCGTACAAATATTCCCCTCCCCCAGAACCACTCTAGGATAGTTATCAATAGAAAAAAAAAAGTACACGGAATCCACAGGCACGCACAGAAAGACTCGCAAGTTTTCAGGCACTGGCGAGGTTACAGAAACAGACTACGTACAGCGCTGCTACCCGAAACTAGATTCGGCCATCTTAAGAACGGAACTCTAGAGTCTAACTAGACGGAATGCTAGTCCGAGTCGTCGAATCTGTCCTTATTAAAAAAAAAAAAAGATCGGAGTGCCAAGGCCGCAGAGCCTGTAACGAAAGCAGAGGCGACAGCAGGAAGCGTACGAACACTGCAGGCGGCCGAGCCAGACTACTCCACCCACCTGGCCCAGAGCAACTACTGGAAATGCGGGCCGAGCACAACGCCACCCCGCGCTCTTCCTCGTGTCTGCGTGCCACGCTCTTTAGTTACTCCCCGATGTAAACACACAACAGTCCCGCTCGCTACCTTAGAGCAGCGCAGCCAGCCCGCCTTCCCCGAACGCGCGCGGCTCCAGACTGGGCGCCGCCATCTTTGGCGCCGCCTCCTCCATTTTGCCCGCGCACCGTCAGCAGCAACCAACTCTGGGGGAAATTGAAGCCCTAGGCAGGCCTGCCCGCCACCACCAAGCAGCTCAGCAGCATCTCTTGGCACCCACACCGAACAACCCAGGCTCGGGTACACTTTCGTCACACATGGCGGTCGGCGACCGTACATGCGTGCAAAATGGCGGCGGCGCCGCCGGCTGCCACTTCTCGCCGTGGCCCGCCGCGAATATGAACTCAGCTGCCCGGCATCTATAGCACGCGAAGCCACACGAAATGAAAAGGAGTGGCGGAAGGCCAAGCTCACCATCCGGGTCCTCGCCACCCCCCGACTCGCAACCCTCACCTCCACCATAACGGCCATACCGCGACATCTTCACCCTAGCGAAAAAACCAACCGTCTTTCCGTGCGCATGCGGGATCGCTGCCTTATATAGAATGCCTCATTGTGACGCATGCGTACAACAATGTAGTGGCCGCAGCGGGCCTGCTAGGCGGGAAGCGGAGAGTTTGGGTTGCCATAGTAACAGGAGGATGAAAGAGGAGTAGGGTGTCTCAGTCAGGCTCCATTGCAAGCTGTTTGGAGATGCACGCTGTTTATTCGTGCTGCAGCTAGCCTTAAATTAAGCAAATGCAAATCTCGAGACTTTAAGGGATTTTAGGTCTGCAATTTTGGGCACCCTTAATTGGGGTCCAAGTCTCACTGAATTGTTTTCGAATAAACAGGCACTGGATTGCATTGGATTATACATTGCGCTGTTAGGCTGCACTCTAGGGAAACTGGCAGCACAATCCTACACATGTCTACTCAGAAGTAAGCAGTCCCATTGCATTCAATGAGGCTTACTCCCAGGAAAGTGTGCACAGGATTGCAGCCTTAATTGAGCCATTGAAATCAGTGAGATTTACTTCTAGTAAACATTATTGGGTTGTATACTAGGCAGCATTTAACAGACTTCAACTATCGCTTTAAGGGTCCAATCCTATCCAACTTTCCAGCACTGATGTAGCCATGCCAATGCAATGGGGCATGCACTGCATTCTCTGGCAGTGGGGGGCAATCATGGAGGCCTACTCAAGGTAAGGGAATGTTTGCCCCCTTCGGGGCTGCATCAGCACTGGAAAGTTGGATAGAACTGGGCTGTAGGTCTCACTAATATTCTAGGAATGTGGGAACCAGACCAGAGCTGCAACCCTATATACACTAACATGAGAGAAGGCCCCAATGAACTCACAGCGCAATCCGACTTAACTTTTGTGCCAGTTTAACCAGCGGCGCAGCGAGAATGGGAGGCCCCAGAACAGAAAAGGGATTAAAATCCCCTTCGAATTCCTCTTTTGGAAGGGATTTGAATCCCTTTTCTGTTCTGGGGCCTCCCGTTCTCGCTGTGCCGCTGGTTAAACCGGCACAAAAGTTAAGTCGGATTGCGCTGTCAGTGGCTTATTTCTGAGCAGACATGCATAGGATTGCACAGTTATATTAGGGGTACGGAAGTGTGGGACAGGGGGAAGTCTGGGCTTCACTGAATTATTTTGGGGTTGCAAGTATCTGGGAAGGAATGATGAGGTGGAGAAGCAGATGTTCATACAAAAGCCATACTCATTGCAAAGCGCTATTTGCGCTCTATAGTTTGTATAGAGTTAGCCCAATTCATATGCTTGAACATTTGCAGTATGTTTATATGCACTCTAATTAGCCATATTAACCCAGGACAATACTTGTTTCCAGGTACCTACCTGCCCTTGACAAATCACTCTCCCTGATTTGCTTCTGAAATAGATTCTTTAAAATCTATTTTAATTGTGCAATGCAACACTGGATTTGCACCGACGTCACTGTTACATCGGTGCAGCATCTGTCATATTCTAAACTGGTCTAGGACAAAGGGGGAGGGGAAAACAAGAGCCCAGGCAATTTCACTCTGGTGCAGCTAATGTAGTAACTCCACCAGTGATCACGGACACCCTGACAAAGCCAAGCAATCATGGGCTGGTGGCCTGATATCAGCCTGACACTGGCCCAACGTGGAAGGCATCAGTCACCACAACCTACCCAACTGCAACACTTGTGGCTAGAGAAACGCTGCCAGGGTGAACCAAGCAGAAGGTGATGGCAGGTGCAAGTCCAATGAGTGGCCACTGCTGGAACAACACCTCCCAGGAATGAGGCGTCCCAGCAGTTGCTAGTCAGGATGCGGCCTGCACCAGCGCTCACGAGCATCCCCTTCCCCCGGTGTAAGCCCCAGAGGCCCCAATGGGCCTCCTCAGATGTGTGCCAACTCGAGCTGGTGCACAAGTGGGGAGGTTGTGTAAGGCTAGCCTGGGAAGGAGACAGGGATATCAATATCGGGGAAGCGTGCCACCAATATCCCCTCCCCCTCCCGGGCCAGCCAATCATCCCCTCCCCTGCCACCTCGGACTGCCCTTCCAATGCCCTCCCGCTGACCAGCACAAGAGTTACCTGTGTCTGGCGGTGTGGGTTGTGGAGGATGGCCCAGTAAGCGGTGTCAGCCTTGGCGCCGCTTACTCTCTACGTGCTACAAAAGTGCTTTATGGCACTTTTGCAACACCCAACGCTCCACCGGCATCAACGTATGCTGGATTGCGCCATGAGGCACATCCATCATCTGGAGGGAGTTAAGGATATGGCATACATCAACTCATCATCATCATCATCATCATCATCATCCCTCCCATGTCTCCACCCTGCTGTTTGGGGGTTTACCCTAGGAGTAGCTGAATGGTATATCAGCACAGTATTAGTTCTCTGCTAACTGGGCAAAGAGATACTTTTTCAAGTGGTACATATCGTATATTTAGCAGGAGTACTGAAACTTTCCCTCTTCACCCCAGCGCAATGTTATTTCTAGTGGCTGTTTGCTGGTGTTTCTTCTGCATCTTTTCAGATTGTGAACTCTTTTGGGGCAGGGGACCAATTTATTTTATTTTCTCTGTAAACTGTTTTATGAACTTTTTTGTTGAAATGTGGTATATAAATATTCTCAATAAATTAATTATTATTATTATTATTATTATTATATTACAGTGATATCTCACCAGTTCTTAAATTCTTGGATAGAGTTCGAACTAGTGAGCACCCAAAAATCCCAGTCCAAAATCTGGTGGGCTGTGACACCACTGATTATGATGATTATAGTGTTGTGCCGGCACCTATGGTGCATCCATTGGCGGAACTGGGGCTCTGATGGCAGGGTTGTTGTTGTGCTGGTGTCTGAAGGCATATGCCAGGGGTGGCCAAACTTGCTTCATGTAAGAGCCATATACAATAAATTTCAGATGTTTGAGAGCCGTAAGACAGCCACAATATTTAAGAAGCATTTAAATTCTTAAATATATTTACTTACCATGAACATTAAAGTTATGTTTTAATCCAGTGGATTCTCAGTTTATACTTGGTAAATAATTATAAAGCTTGAAAAATTCTTATTTACCTTTTATATTAATTGTGATGCAAAAAGGAGCTCAGTCAACATATTTCTGAGAGCCACACATTATATGTCAAAGAGCCTTTTACGCTCTTATATGCATGTGGCTCAGGAGTTGCAGTTTGGCCACCCCTGGCATATGCCATATTCTATGCTGCATATTCCCAGCTGAGCTACTTAAAATCCTAAATGATGATGCTGTTAAAGTGCTGCACTCAATATGCCAACAAATTTAGAAAACTCAGCAGTGGCCAAAGGATTGGAAAAGGTCAGTTTATGTTCCAATTCCAAAGAAGGGCAATGCCAAAGAGTGTTCAAACTACCTTACAATTGCACTCATTTCACATGCTAGCAAAGTTATGCTCAAAATCCTACAAGCTAGGCTTCAGCAGTACATGAACCGAGAACTACCGGAAGTACAAGCTGGGTTTCGAAGAGGCAGAGGAACTAGAGATCAAATTGCCAACATGCGCTGGATCATGGAGAAAGCACGAGAGTTCCCAAAAACATCTACTTCTGCTTCACTGACTACACAAAAGCCTTTTGATTGTGTGGATCACAACAAACTGTGGCAAATTCTTAAAGAGATGGGGGTACCAGACCACCTTACCTGTCTCCTGAGAAACCTGTATGCGGGTCAAGACCGGCCATGGAACAACTGATTGGTTCAAAATTGGGAAGGGAGTACGGCAAGGCTGTATATTGTCACCCTGCTTATTTAACTTATATGCAGAGTACATTATGAGAAATGCAGGGCTGAATGAATCACAAGCCGGAATCAAG
Source organism: Plestiodon gilberti rubricaudatus (assembly GCA_026170595.1). Taxonomy (NCBI): domain Eukaryota; kingdom Metazoa; phylum Chordata; class Lepidosauria; order Squamata; family Scincidae; genus Plestiodon; species Plestiodon gilberti. Next base: position 14,825,196 of record JANXHW010000001.1, read on the forward strand.
ATTGCCGGGAGAAGTATCAACAACCTCAAATATGCAGACGATACCACCTTAATGGCAGAAAGTGAAGAAGAACTAAAGAACCTCTTGATGAGGGTGAAAGAGGAGAGTGCAAAAGTTGGCTTGAAACTCAACATTAATAAAACTAAGATCATGGCATCTGGGCCCATCAATTCCTGGCAAATAGAAGGGGCAGAAATGGAAGCAATAACAGATTTTACTTTTTTGGGCTCCAAGATCCCTGCAGACGGAGACAGCAGCCATGAAATTAAAAGACGCTTACTCCTTGGAAGGAAAGCTATGGCAAACTTAAACAGCGTAATAAAAAACAGAGATATCACCATGCCAACAAAAGTTCGTATAGTCAGGGCGATGGTGTTCCCAGTAGCAATCTATGGTTGCGAGAGTTGGACCATAAGGAAGGCTGAGCGCCGAGGAATAGATGCTTTCCAACTGTGGTGCTGGAGAAGATTCCTGAGAGTCCCTTGGACTGCTAGGAGATCAAATCAGTCAATCCTAAATGAAATCCACCCTGACTGTTCCCTGGAAGGACAGGTACTGAGGCTGAAGCTCAAATATTTTGGCCACCTAATGTGAAGAGAGGACTCTCTGGAGAAGACTCTGATGCTGGGAAAGACTGAAGGCAAAAGGAGAAGGGGAAGGCCAAGGATGAGATGGTTAGACAGCATCACCGATGCAACGAACATGAAAATGAGCGAACTCAGGAAGATAGTGGAGGACAGGAAGGTCTGGCGGGATGTGGTTCATAGGATCACGAAGGGTCGGACATGACTTAACGACTGAACAACAACAACAAATGCTGCTTAGACTGGTGTTTCAGAAATACTGTATAGGATTGCACCACAAAATAATCACATAAAATACCAACATATTCAATTACTGTACAGACAAAGGCATGCTCAGAAATTATTACTGGGTAGCAGTGTCACGGTTAACGACTGAACAACAACAAATGTCATGGTCAAGACCCATTACTTGTAACTACAGGTCAGTGACGTGTCTTGGTGGTCTTAATACCATTGACACATACATTTTGCAGTTTAGTGCATTATATAGTACCGTATTATACATTTTGTAAATAACTTGTACATAAGAACATAAGAAGAGCCCTGCTGGATCAGGCCAAAGGCCCATCTAGTCCAGCTTCCTGTATCACACAGTGGCCCCACCAGATGTCTCTGGTGCACAAGACAACAAGAAACTTGTATTGTAAAGAACAGCTTTCATTTGTCCATTTAACCACTTAAAGACAGGCAAGCATGAAAAAACAAATCAGGCCAGATTCAAGTCATGCCCGACTAAAAACTGGATTTTACATCTTTTGCATCTGTTCTCTGCTCTGGCAGGGAAATTCCAGGCATTCGGTCCCAAACCGATTTGAGTACTTTATTAAAGTATATCTGCAACAAAGATCAGTACTTTTAGAATGTAATTTCTGAGTTTTCAGTACATTTAGAACTTTAAGCCCTCGACCCTGCTCCCCATTTATAAAGATCCTGATCACGCAGCGTTTTGAAAAATGCAAAACAAACAGAGCGATGACATTTGCTGCGGGCTGTGTAAACCTTCCCCCGCGCCTTTCTGAAGGCGAATTTAATTCTGCGTGCCTGCTGGGCCCAGCATTTGTCGAGCGTGAAAGGGACTAGGCCTGCATCCCTATAAATAACTTACTTACCTGGGAGTATAGGCCCAGTGAACGCAATAGGACTTATTTCTGAACAGCCATGCCCAGGAATGCACCGTAACCCTCACGAACGGACACGGCAGAACGAGTCTCTCCGGAAATCGCTACGGCTGAGGAGAAGAGGAAATGGAAACGATGATGGCCCAATGCATTCTGGGTCTGCTCGGAAAAGAACCCTGTGTCGCTTCTCGCGCGTTTCTTCAATGCCGCCTTGGGTCGGGTCGCTACTGGCGACGGTGGAGGAGGACACCTGAAACTGAAAGGCGACTTGATTTTTACAATTTTAATTGAAGTGGTATTTTGTTTCCAGTTCCCTAGAGGAAGAAGCTGCAAACCTGGAGCCCAGTTGTAGCGGTGAGTGATGATCTTTGCTTCTTCGCAGGTAAGAAGCAAAGAACGTAACCGTGTAGCACGAAGGTGTTAATTGAAACGGGTGGGCTTAGTTTGTTCGTTACGGTGCAGTCCAGCCGTAAACGGCTTTATAAAGATCCTGATAAGCAAACTGTTTTGTAATTCTAAGAGTTAATTTGGTTGATGTTTTATTTGACTTCTGTTTTGTGGAGACTTTTTAAGGGGGGATTAATAAAGTAAATCTTTTCTGGTGTAAAAATGGAAGTACACACCTTCAATTTATAATTCAGGAAAAATGCTGTGCTAGCAAATGCTGGGTAAATAGCACTCTTATTCCTGTCTTCTTCTGGACAGGGTTGGGATTGTCTTGGTTTTGCTACAAGACAGTTCTTTATATGTACTGATTTTTTCCTTGTAGGAGAGATGACTCTGTGGCAGAGGAAGACACCTTTGGAGTGGCTGACTTTCATTAATAAAGAAGTCAAAGTTCTGGCTGCAGAGAAACATAAATATAAAGGATGGGTTTTAACAGTTGACCCAGTGTCTGCCAAGTAAGTAGTTCAGCCTGCATGTGTGAGAGAAGGAAAATAATGCATTACTGGTAAATGTTCTGCTAAATTGGCTAGCAGCTAGTTCAAGATAGGAGTCAAGCAAAATCCATTGCTCTGACATATTCATAAATTGGGGGCAGTTGAACAACCAGGGGGGAAAGTGGAGAATGCTAATTTGAGGGTCAATGACGTGAGTTATGCCAGTGGTCAAAATGAGCAGGTACTGTATGTTCAGGTAATAAGTTCCAGCATAAAGTTTTGTTTAGCAGTGGTTTGAGAGTACTGTACTACTATGTGTCCTAAAACTGCCTCAAAATGTTGCTGAGTGAGTTGGGCCTGAGGCTTGTATGGGTGTCCTGGAAGGAAGCTCTGCTCTTTATTTCTGGGTGTGAAGGGACAGGCCACAGTTGTTCAGTGATGTGGGAAAGACCCTTAAAACATATAGCCACTGGCATTTTTGTGTGTTCATATGTCTGTAAAGAAGGGGTGGAGCTAAAGGTGGAGGGTGGTACAAAAATGGGTAGGGCTACAAGGACAAGATTTATTTTATTTACACCACACTTCTGCCACATCCGTTTTATGTGGTGAACATCTCATTGGAGTGAGGTTTGTTCTTTTTATAGCAGCAAAGGGTAAAACAGCAGTTCAGCAAAAACCTGATGCAGGAACTAGAATCTCTCATCTGGTCAGAGACGAAGCTGCGCCCCCACGTGGGGGGCACCGCCGCCGCTACGCTCCCACGTGACGCTGGGCATGACGTCACACGGTTCAACCATGCCCCCCCTGCCCCCGTTTTCCTGACCATTTCGGAGCCGTACAGCTCCAGGGCGGGTGGGAGAGCCCAACCCCCGCTCGACGGAGGCAGCGACGGACAACCAGAACGTCCAGGGAAGTCCAATGCCTTGGGGCCCATGGCCCCCCCGCCCCAAACCCTGCAACGCTTCTGCATCTGGTCAGTATTGCTGACCAGTGGAAAGTTTGGGTAGCCCTAGTATTCAAATTACTGTATTCAGTTCCTCCAAAATCGAAATGGTTGTGGTATCCCCAAAGTGCGGTGATGGTGACTATCTTAGATTACTTTAAAAAGGGATTGCTTAGTTCACAGTAGGCTTGTAGGATTGAGCTGATTATGCAGTGGTTGGAATATTTTTGAGATAAAGGGTGGGGGTGAATTAAGATATTTTAATGTTGTCTTTCATTTTTAAATAATATGCAAAGTGGCACACAAACTTGACACCACGTTTTCTACCCATCTTGTAAAATAATTTCAGGCACTAAGGCTACAGTGCTTCAGGAAGAAGACATGTGGCATAGTTACTCTTTACAGTTCTGTCAACATGTTTCATTTTTTAATTACTATTTTTTTAATTAAGTCCCAAAACTAACCACTCCATCACACTGGCTATTGAATGTACTGGGATCAGTCTATGATGCAATTGCAGTTCCACAGGGTACGGGTTTTCACTGGGGGAGCCGTTGCTGCAATCTGACCTGAACACTTCTCGATGTAGCTGCTGCTGCTGCTAATAATAATAATAATAATAATAATAATATATATTGTATTTATATACCGCCTTTCTTGGTCATTGGATTTCTTCTGACTTTAATCCAAGGTGGTTTACATGGGCAGGCTTCCCCAACCCCCCTAATGGTGTTTTTTACAATCATATATATAAATGTTCAATCTTTCATGAACTGCATTCTAGATAGCATCCTTCGCAGTCTAGCCTCTCCCTGGCCGTTGCCTCCCACACTCTGCCGACACAGCTGGCAGCTCTGATATAGATGAGTCAATGGGTCAGCCCCATGGCATGGCCCGAGGGCATATGATGCAGCCAACATCCTGAAGTTAAGCCTATCTAGGTCTTAGTGCATGGATAGAAGATTGTCTGGAAACCTTGTATATGTTGCCTTGAGTTCCATGGTAAAAGGAAAGATATCAATAGAATGTAAATAAAGGGTTTTTTTTTAGGAAAATGTGTTCCAATCATATATTGTCAATGTATAAGTTGTCATCTCCTTTTTGTTGCTCTTACTGCTTGTCAAAAGTTTGCTTTCCTATCCTTGGCAGTATTCTTCTGGTGAATCCTCTTGAGAATGGAAAAGTGTTGATTTCAGCCATCATGGGCCATGCAGTACAGGATGTTGAAATAGTGACTGAAGCAGACGAGGCGATGAAAGAGAAACTTGCACACCTCTTCGTGCCTGGAGAAAGCCAAACTTATAGTCAAGAAGAGCTGGAGAGAAAAAAGAGCAGCTTGAAAACGTGGCTAGAGAAAAACCATATCCCTGTAAAAGAGCAAGGAGAGTCACAGACAACACTATGTGTTGCAGGGGTGTTAACTATTGACCCACCGTATAGGCCAGAAGACTGCAACAGTTCCAATGAAATAATTTTGTCAAGAATCCAGGGGTTGATACAGGGCTATCTGGCAGTTCAGTAATGATGGTTCTTCAGTATTGGGAAGAAGCTGCTGTTTGTAAAATAACATGTCGGTGGTGCATCGCTTCTTCCTTTCCCCAAAGTTAGGTCTGTTAGTTCATTTAACAATTTGCAGAAAATATGTCGACACCACAAGCAAGGTGGAGTGTCTTTCCCACGTACAACTTGCCTTTGGCACAGAACAGCAAATGAAACTGAAAGGTGTGCTTCTGGGTATATATTTTTAAATGAAAGTAAGTACTCACTCCCACCCCTTGGGGTCCTGGAATAGTTCTTTATACAACACAGTTGTGAAAACAGCCACATGAATATAGCAGAGCTACTGAAGCCTCAAGTCTCTCAACAGGCAGCCTACAACTAAATACTTATTAAAAATCTCTGCTGAATTAAACACAATGTTTGATTAAAATACCTGCATAAGTGCATTGTTCAGGACAACCAATTTTTAAAAGCCCTAATTAGTGGTTTTATTAGGGTAAAACTGCTACAGTCCCATTTCTGCCCACTCCTAGAATTGCCTTTGTATTGGAAAATGGTGCATTTCTAGGTAAGATGCTCTTTGCCAGATGCAATACAGAGTCCCTGGCGAATAATAATTACTACGGTGAAGCCTGTGTGTATACAAGTAAGTTGAAGTTTTTCTTGAATGAACAGTTATGAAGGGCTAGCAAGACCCATCGAATGTAAACTTCACCTTGTTGCAAATGCCAGGGGTGGAGAAGCTATTCAGATGCTGTGCTTTTGCCAAAGTCTTTCTGCTGTTGTCCGTCCGCACCATCAAGTTAGGCATTTGACTTTTTTCCTTTGATTAGAGATCAAACTTGGATGTTAACTTTGGCTTTTGAAGCATGCTTTGAGGGGAATTTCAGAATGCCCAGAAAGGGACAATAGATGGAGAAAATATCTCCCAACAAGTGATTTATGATTAATTCCAATTAGATGTTGGGCTGGGGAAACAAACTTGAAAACAAGGACAGAGTAATTTGCTCATTCTTCCAGTTTGCTGCCCTTTTGCTTTTAGGCCAGAGTTGAATTAGTGAATAGATAGTTGAATTTTTGCCTTGTAGCTTATATCCATGCCAAACTCAAGTATTAAACATTTTCTTGAGGAAAAAATATATTTTGAGTAACAATGTAATGGACAGATCTGTTTATAGACCTTACTGCTCACTATATTCCAAGCAATGAGCACTCAGGCTGACTTCTATAGACTGGTTACTGGCAGACATTTTATCCCCATATAGCAATTATATACCTTTCAGACCCTCTCTTCTGCTAGCCTGTTTAAAAAAAAAAAGAAATCCTTTGCTTCAATTGAGATTCATAAGGCTTCTGATTAATTTTAGTGTTCTTGTATTGTGCAAGTGGATTGTGCCACTTATTTATATTAAACACACATTTATCAAGTTGGTAAATACTACCAAAAAGCATATACTAAGCTTGCCCCTGTCAAAATTCCTTTAGTGTTTTTCTGCCCTGGGTAAGCCTTAAGGAAGCCTGGCTCTTGTGCATAGGCTTAAGACCCAGTTGTGCTTTAACATGGATTCAGCAGCATAAACTTTTAGATCTCTGGTGAATCTTAGTATGCTGTTCAACTCCTTGAGGAAGCTAAATTGACTTAAAGCCGAAAGGATCTTTCCTCTCTACCCTTACTCTCTTTGGGAATGAAGTAGATGCCTCCCGCCACCTCCCAATTCAGCTCCAATTACAGTTTGTCAGAGTCTTGTGTGCATATGCAAATAGTCCAGTTTCTGGAGAAGAACCTTGACCCATTTTCTAATAAAGCATACATCTGTGAGGAGTTCATACACATTTCTCATACCAGCTGTCATTTGAATTTAATCAATCAATACACTGATTGCTTAATCAGGTGAAGACATTCTTAAGTTTACTGACGTGTAAAATAGGAGTTTTGGCACAGCAGGATACATTTTAGGATTTATGCAAATGCATAGACGCTATAGCAAATATTCTGCAAGGCTACCTCTAGCTGTGGTTTCCTTCACAGAAAGAGTTAAACTCTTATTGGGCAAAAGATAGTGACAAAAGAAAACACATGAGAATTAACAGAAGCAAGTTTTTTTGTAGCACTTTAGGAGTTTCCTTCCTCAGAGTGAGAAACTATATTTTCTCATTCTTTACTTCATAGAAAAGCATTTCAAGGAATGAAATATTTAAGTTTTCCTTAAAATATGCATGCTTGTCTGTGCAAACATATCAATTTCCACCATGATCCTAAAAGCAATTATTTCTCCAATTCCAGTAGGGCCACTCCAAATTGTACTTTAACTGCTGTTAGGCTTTTAGTCACTGTGCTACAGTGATCAGGATCACATCAGTGATGCTTAGTCAATACTGTACAAATGCACATTAGTTTCCTTCCAAGCAACTGTTGCAGATGAATCTTTTACCCAATTCCTTCATAGCAGATGTTATTGTGTAGTCACGAGCTTGACAATCATGCTAATGATACGAGATCCTCGAGGGCAGGTACATAAATTCATGCTGGGATTTTTGACTTTATCCTGGAGTAGCTGATCAAGTTCACTGCGAAGTTCTTTCACTAATTCTGCCACCTGAAAGCACAATAAACAGATGCAGTCATGGGCAATACATGTAGTCATAAGTTAAATTTGAAGCTTATGAACTCTTCTCCTAGAAGCCTGGCTCACATTTAGGAATCAGTAGAGTGAAAGATGAAAAAGAAAGGAACTTGGCTAAGGCTGCAACATTCTCCAAAGCTTTGCAATGGTTAAAAGATAACTGAGTGGAAAGGTATTCAGCCTCACCCCTTTAGATGGGGAAACTGCCCTCATAGAGGAAAGGGCAAGTTCTGGTTTCTGGACACTCTACAATCTTACATGGTTGCTTTGCACAGGCACTTATCCCCATTACTCTTACTGCACAGAAACCACAAAGTAGTACAAGCATCAAGTCCTGGTAACAGTCCCCATTCTGAAGAAGGCAGGAAGATCTGTACAGGTGGGCCCCCATATTTACTGATCCGCTATCCATGGTTTCAGTTATCCACGGATTGCTGGGACACCCCCCCCCCCAGGCTTTTACTTTTCCCCCCAGTAAGCTTCGTTTCTTCCTTAAACAGGAGAAGCAGCCTCTGGCTGCTTATTGCAGGCAAGTAGAACGAGACTAAGTCCTAGAGAGGCTCTGCAAGGTTAACCTTGCAGAGCCTCTCTAGGACTTAGTCTCGTTCTACTTGCCTGCAATAGAGGCTGCTTCTCTGTTTGTTTAAAGAAACAAAGCTTGCTGAAAGAAAAATAAGAGCTGGGGGGGGGGGCGGACGCAAGCCATGGAGGGGGTGTTCACTCCTATCCATGGTTTCAAGTATCCATGGAGGGGCCTGGAACATATCCCCAGCGGATATGGGGGGAGTACTGTACACACAGCAGAGGGCCTTTTACTTTAGCTGATCAACCACAAGAATGATCTTGCTAGGTCAGCCCAAGGCCAAGCTAGTCCAGCTTCCTGCCTTTAACAGCAGCCAACCAGGTGGTTCTGGAAGCTTTCAATTACGAACAAGGAGGAAGTGGACATCGTATTTGTTCCCAGCATCATCTTAGACAAATACTATCTCAACATGGAGGTTCACATTTAGCTATCCTGGCTAATAACCCTTGAATTCTGAATAGCAGTTCTCTATACGGCAAGCTGTTTCTGTGCCTCTTGGCCCTTTCTGCTCCAACTTTCTGATGCAGCATGGGAGATCATTCTACGAATAGAAGGAGTCCTTGTATGAGTGCAACTCTCCTTCAATCCTAGAAAACCTTGTGGCCATTGTCAGCACATGAATGGCTGGGATAGAACTACTTTCATCATCACCACCACTTATATGAAGCCTCCGTATTTTGAAGAGTCCGTTTCTTTACCTGGTGTGAGGCTGCAACAAAGCGAATCCACCCATCGTCTAGGGAGATGACAAATGCGCCCTTCTGAAGCTGCACATTAACGTGGCCTCCTCCAAACAAGATCAGTGGGTATACGGACACCATGCTGCAGTCTCGAATAAACACCCGGCTGGTTTTTATCTTCTCGTGATACACCAAGTAGGGGCTATCAAAGTGCCTTGTCTGAAACATTGAATTCCAAAGCATTACAGTGAGACGTTAAAAAAAATATATGGTCTGAGTATACAGAAATCACACAATATATGCCAGGACTGTTGGTAGAAGTTAATCCTGTGCCAGCACAGCATGGCCAAGTAAGGGGTTTGTGTGACTTTAGAAGCCTCTGAGAAGCTCTGAATGGGCATGGCAAAGAGAAAGGAGAGAAAGCTATTTTGTGCCTGTGCATATGCAGATGTCCAACTGATTATAAGGGGATTTACAAATGTGAAACTGATGGAACCATAGTAGGGATTGTTGACTAGTTCTTATGCACATGTTCCATGAAGAGGTGGTGGGTGTGTTCCATATGTTCTAGTTTTTATGCATATGTTCCATGAAGAGGGGTGAGAGAGAGAATGTGTAAGGGAAATCACCTGGTAATTTACAGAAGAGGGATGAATGTGAACATAGCCATCGTTTTTTGTAACGAACTTCAGCTCCCCAGGTTTTGGTTTCATTTTCACAGCTCCTGTACTAGTCTTCTGATACTTCCCTTCTGGTATTTTCACCTAAAATTGTTAAAAAGTACAGTAAATAGTTATAGAAGGACTAATAAACAATGCCCATTCAAGTCTATGGAGTTGCATAGGAAGATGTATTTTATGGATTATGCCTTTTGCTTCCCACTTTCAGAGCAACATAGGCATATCACAGATAGTAGCGTTTATTTTGCTTTTTACAAAATTATAAACAAAAAAAAGGATTCGGATACCCAAAAGTCTTTAGCCCTGATGCGCTGCCAAAAGGTTTAAACTAAATATGAAGGGGTCATTCCATGTCAAATCAACCAATGAAAAATCCATTTTGGAACTTGATGTCATGGATTTGGTTCATTTTTGGTACATTTGTACCTTACACCATGAGATTTTTTTAAAAAACAATTTTTTGTTCACCCATTCTTGAGATATTGAATTTTCAAAATTGCCTAAAAACGCCAAAATTCACTTGCCACCATACCTTCAAATGCCATTTACAAGATAACTATGATAGAGGGTTTTAATTCTTTGTCACTGCCAACAAGAAAATTTAATTTTTGTATGATACCATTGAGATACCACCTTGAAATTTTGACTGATTGGCTACAAGACATACCTTTAAGTGTGATGTTTTTGAAAATTAAAAAAAATTCTGTTTTTCCAAAAAATCAAAATAAATATTATTTGAATATTTTTGAATTTCTTGAAAATTTACAATTGTGTCATGTTGTATATCAAATGAAAGCCATATTAATTAGCTTTAAAATAACACCTGTCACATATCTGTAGCTATCACAGTTATCTTGTAATGTGAAAAAACTAATTTCTAAACATCTCATGGTAAGGTACAAATGTACCAAAAATGAACCAAATCCATGACATTAAAGTTTCATGCATTGGTTGATTTCACATGGAATGACCTGAAGCAGTTATCTGAATATAAAGAAGAGGTGAGGATCTATTCTTTATTTATTGCAATATTTATATACTGCCTTTCTCAATAGGCTCAAGGTGGTTTTACAAAGGCAGGCTGATAAATCCATTTTTCAATGAGATTTTTACAGGTCTTATTCCATGAGACAATCTCATAGAACTTCCATTTCTCCAGGTGTTTCTCTTTATAGAGCAGTTGTCATCCTGGCTCTCGTAGGCAGCTGCAACCAAGCTTCTGAAGTTCAGACCAGCTTCTGAAGGATTTATCCATTTTTTGCCAGCTGATTCCTCCACACTCCACTCCTCCGTACAGGCAGCGGCCTCAGTCTCCCATCCAAACAACTGATCCTGCTTAGCTTTTTCAGGCAAGCTAAGCTCAACCTCCAGAACACACCTCCTGCCCACATACTTCAATTCTTTAGATGAAAAGGAGTGCAGGAAGGGAAGGAGATACAGTAGGTGCAATACATACAAGCGTCCCTCCTTACCTGGACTACATTGGGATACAGAGCAGCACATAACATGGCTGATATCAGCTTGACATTCTCTGCATTAGAATTTGCCTGCAACGTAAAGAAAACATTATAGTCAAGGTTAGTCTTTTCCCACTTCTGCAGATGCTTGCCTGTAATTAAGTAGCACCGAACAATTGGCACAGGATCCTGAGTATCTGAGCTGTCATGTTTTTAAAGGGAAGTTTCTTGCCCTTATTGGTTGCAAGGTTTGGAATGAAAGCATGAAGGCAGCATCTGAAGATCTCTAGCACCCTTCAAACAATTCTTTCCTTTCTTCCTTGCTGCTCCTTATGCTTGGAAAGCCTTCCAGAACACCTCCATGATTCCACCTCGTTCGAATGCTTCCTCAAAGCTCACATTTTCTATGAAGCATTTGGCTCAATCACCTAGTCGCCATAACATAACTAACAGCCCAATCCTAACAAGCGTTCTGGCACTGGAAGTTTGCGACTACTCTAGAGCAGGGAAGGCCAGCGCAGAGGCAGGCCTCCCCTGCTCCGATTCCAGAATCCCCGACAGACGGCGGACCCAGGTAGGTCAGGATCCAGCGGCTGGGGGGGTGGGGTGGATCAACGGGTGGGGGAGGGGTCCCATTGGCCCAGTCAGCCCGGGAGGAGGCGGGGGATGGCTTCGGCCGTATCCTGACCCCCGCCGGGCGGCTGAGGCGTTACACGGCCTCCTCTTCCGCCAGCAAAATAGCTGGCGGAAATCCGAGGAGGCCGATAGGGCCTGACCCCGGTTACACTTGGGGAAGGGGACGAGTGGCCCCGGTTACACTTAGGGAAGGGGACGGCGCCTGGCTGCGGCGGAGCACAGGCTCCAGCGGGTGGACATGGGCCGCCGGCTGGATCCTAGTCAGGATTGTGCAGTAAGGCTAAGTATGTGTAACTCAAATAATTGCATATTATTCCCCCTGTTTACTCTTGCCTCCATTTCCTCCCCTTTCCTGTCATTTTCTAGACTGTAAGCCCCTTTGGGGCAAGAACTCTCATTCTTTCTTAAGTGCTAGCTACATGTATAGTGCTAAATAAATAAATACCGGTAATAAAATTCTGGGCCATGCATGACTACATGCTCCTCCCTGAAACCGCCTTACAGTGAGCGAGACCACTGGGCCATCTAGTGTAGTAACGTCTGCTAATTAGAGCAGACGGCTTTCCCTTCCCATCTGCCTTCCTACCTGTAATTCTTTCAGCTGGGGATGACAAGGATTGTTCCTGGGACCTTCTGTATGCAAAATTGTGCTCTACACCAGTGGTTTTCAACCCCCAGTGGTCCGCATACCACCGGAAGTAAGTGGTGATGCCGTCATCGCCACTTATGTCTGGGTTTCTGCCACGTCTTCAGCCAGAAAAGAAATGTAAGATGATCAGGGCGAGCGGGAGGGCCCTTTGCAGCATTTCAGAGAGGCTTGGCCAATGGCTGGAGCTTCTCGGGAGCGAAAACGCGGCTGCAAAGTAGCCACATTAGAGCGGAGTTCTGGCGGACCAGCGGTCAGCGTACCACCTCTTGTCGGCCGAAGTACCACTGGTGGTATGCATGCCACCGGTTGAGAACCCCTGCTCTACACTAAGCTTCTTCCATGGCTTCCAGTCTCTTACCCCAATAGTACACCCCTCCTGTGCATCACTTATCCAAATTAGCTTCCCTGCCATTACAGTTCTCTTTCCAAAAAAAGAAAAGAATAAACATACTTTTAAAATTCCACAAATATACAAATGGAGGGATCACAATTCACACCTTCACTTTAATAATATTCATAACGATTTCAGTGGGCCTTCTCAAATGCTGCCTTTACATCTGTTCTGCTGCTGTTTTATGGGGGAATTGTGTTGTTTTTAGGTAAAAGTTATTTTTCTTTTATCTGTATTTCAATTTTAGTATTGCCAGCCTTGAATATCATTGCAAATGGCAGTATACACAAATAAAATAATATCTAAGTGCCAGTCCAATAGAATTGGCAGTATACAACTCTGAAGAACCAAACGATCTTAATAATGTGCTAAACTAGAACCAAAACTGCATGCGTACAGACAGAAGTACAGTATATCACCAATGTCAGAACTACATTGAGTAGACAAGGTATAAGTTTTCTCTAGAATTAAATCTGCTTCCTCATGCCTCAGCTGGGTGAAACAAGGATAGATTCCACAACATGAGAGGGTACATGAGATGTTTTCCAGTCAGCTGTTTTTCAAAGTTCTGAGGTGGGCAGCTCCAAACCTGCAGGCAAGATACCTTCAAGTTCTGTTAGATGTTGTCAAACAGAAAAAGTCAGCAAGGGGAGGGGGGTATTAATGCTGTTCCTTGTGCTTTTACTTGGACAGATAAGGCAAGTGGCACAAAATGAATGGCCCCCTCTAGGGGAAGAACACCCCTCCACAAAAACCAATAAACTGGTACAAAAGGTAATGAATTACTGGACAAGGCCAACCAACTTTCCATCACCCCAGTTACCTCTTCTCCTGTGGCATCCAGAACACCGTCGCCTCCTTGAGACCACCTCCTCTCGATATCCCTGGCTTTGAGCCCTTCCTTCACAAATCCAATATCGGACAGCAATTCAGTGAATTGCCTTTTTAGACTGGCCATTTCCTAAACGTAGAAGGGGGGGGGGAAAGGCACCTCTGAAGTATGAATAGCCCTTTAAAAGAATACTTAGGAATTGCATTCCAGTTCTAGTGATTTCTTCCTTTTGTTTCCATTCTTCATATACCAGTCGCTGGCTACTGAAAGGTTATTGCATCTAAAAATCAGTACTGTAAAGCTGGTAGCATTTGAGTGCCTCTGGGCAGATATTCCACAACCAGGGCACTACCACAAAGAAGGCCTTACCTCCAGTTACCACCCATCTAATCTGTGGGGACACCTCTGAAGATAATCTCAGAGAACAGGCAGATTCATAGAGGAACAGGCAGTTCAGATGCCCTGGCACAAAGCTGGATATAGTGAATGAAAACACACACACAAAAAAACACACCACTGTCCTTTAATTCTATAATCTATTCAAAGATCCTCCCCCCTACTTCCATGAAGGAGCTGCAGTTATGTGCAAACCCAGCAGCTGTATACATTCTCCCCCTCCTGTACTAAGTTTTCCCCTCTCGCATCACCTGCCCACTCAAGGCTAAACACAGAGATCTCTCATACCTTGTGGGCAGCTTTTTCTAGTTAATCTACCAGTAACATAATAAAATAACATGTGATAAGACCAACTCTAAACCATTCCAGACACACAAATGGCCCAGAATGTGTTTTGAGAGCACAGGCTTTTCTGAAAAATAAACGTTTAAGCCCATGTAACAAAATGTTGTTCTATAGGCTGGTCTTATGTTCTTGCTTTTAATTGTAATAGTGGTCTCATCGTTTTTTAGATGTTTTTATTAGTTTTAGTTAACTGTTTTTATTGTTTTTTTAAAAAGCGATTATTATTTTTTATTTGTATTTTCTGTTGTAAGCCACCTTGGGTCCCTTCAGGGAGAAAGGCGGGGTAAAAATATTGTAAATAAAAAAAATTGTAAATAAATAGGAGAGAAATGAGGGTAGAATATATAGGAATAGAGAGTATAGGAAGAGAATGGTGGAACAAAACCATCTGACAAGATACTTTTCAAATCAACACTTTCCAAATCAACATTTTTAATTACACTTACCTGAAGAACATTTTCTGATAAAAAGTTTTGTCTGCAAAAGTTGTAACTTGCTTTATAGCTTTCTTTTGAAGATAGGCACCATCCCTAAATAATGGAAATGTAAAATGTTATCCTGCCATCTCAAGGTATAGTATTTATGACAAAAATCACTTTGGAGTCAAACTGTATTGCGAGTTTTTATTCCTCACCTTGTATGCTTGGAGGAGAGCCAGGAAATCACTGTTTCCTACTGAAAATTCCAGCTTTTTCTTGAATGCCTCCTCTCTTTTGTCCCATGGAGAAACCTGCAAAACCAACATACCACTGCACTGCTGGCACACTTAAAATTAAAACATGACCTATTAGAATTCTGATTTATATAATTCTGAAGTTGACATGGAAGAATTCTGTAAACGATATTCCACAAAATACATCTAAGAGACACAAACAGATGCGACATTTGCAGTGGTAATTTTGGAAATAGGGACTGATTTTCCACACACTTATGTTTCTATGCCATCCTTCCACCAAAAAGACGTTGTCCGATTTCATTTTACAACAATCCTATGTGGCAGTAATAGTAGCTTGCTCAAGGTGTTGTGACTGGATGGGAATTTGAACCCAGGTCTCCCTGATGCAGGTTCAGCTACGTTGGCTCTCATGACTGATCACACTGAAGATACACTAAGGCTTAACGCATGCTTAGCTCATATAATTCCTTGCCAAATGATGCTGCAATGGCCTCTATCATATATCACTTTCTAAAAGCAACTTTCATGTTTAGAGGCAAGTATAACTATGATTACCAGGTGCTGGAAGAAAACAAAAGGGAATGCTGTTCTATAATGCCCTAATTGTGAGCTTCTCAAGAGCATCTGGCTGGCCAGCAGTGGAAAGAGACCTTTAGCCAGACCTTTAGCGTTTCTCTAAGAAAATTGGGTCCCTTTGGGGAGAAAGGCGGGGTAAAAATACCGCAAATAAATAAATAAATAAATAAATAAATAAATAAATAAATAAATAAAAATGACCTGGCCTAGATATCTTTAAAAGGCGATTGGACAGATTTATGGAGAAAGTGTTCATCGCAGGTTACAAGCCATGATGGGGATAATCAACCTCCTGGTTTTAGCAATAGGCGATCTCTTCATGCCAGATGCAAGGGAGTGGCGACAGATACCAGACAACAGGTATATGGTTGTCTTGTGAGGCATCTGGTGGGCCACTGTGAGATCAGGAAGCTGGACTAGATGGACCTTTGGGCCTGATCCAGCAGGGCTCTTCTTATTACCTCGGTACATATCAGACACTATTAGTCCATCTAGTTCGGCAGCTGGGAGGCTAAGAACATTTCATGGGAATGGATGAGTAAGCTCCTGGCCCTTTAGGCTGGAGGCAGATACATTATTTTCAGAGAGCTGAGGGTAGTTTAAAAGAGGGATTGCTGCTCATTGTATTTATATTCATCCCACTTTTTACCTCTGGTAAATAGGTTTTGCAGGCTTTTGTATTTAAAAAAAGCCTGCAAAATCTGTTTGACTACAGGTGATTGCAGAGTAAAATGCATGTATGTCATCAGGGAAATGAAATCACTCTCCAACCTTAGTCCTTTTAGCGGATCTCCTTTAATAAGTTTAGGAACCATTCCTACATATATATGTAGGAACATATAGATAGAGCGCAGTACTTACAAAAGGCGACTTATAAGCCCTGCTTGCCGCTATAGTTAGCGCAGGATCCAGACAGCGGAAGATGGTGCCAAACAGCATTAGCTTCCCAATCCTTACATCAACAGGCAAGGAAGCCAAATGATACCCTAAAGGAGTGAGCTTTTCATCTGATGTTAAGGCTCCTACATCCTGTAGCCGTGACTTTGATGTACGTAGGGATTCCGTTGTTGGCGGCTCAATCAATCGTGATAAAACTGACTGAAGGCCATGTGTGGCAAACATTTCCAAGATTTTAATTCTGAAAGAACAGGGAGAACCAAACAATTGTTTTATCTGCTTTGGCTGAAGACAATACTTTCCAAGGAGACACCAGTGAAAATAAGGGTACCTTAAGTCAGATTAAATGTCACTGCTTTAATTAATCTGCCATCTATGGGCAGTGTCTGATTTTCATGAACTCAGTAATCTCTGAAGTAAACAACTTCCAGAGGGGTAGCCATGTTAGTCTGTTGCAGCAAAATATTTGGTCGTACCTTAAAGGCTAATGTGGTAATTGGAACAAGCTTTCATAGACTAGAGTTCACTTTATCAGTTGAATGAAGTATTATCCTCAGTTAGCAGGGCTATTTATCCACACACACAGGTATAGTGGGGAAAAAAGAACACCATGCACCTAATGAAGTGGACTCCAATCCTCAGAAAGGTTATATTACAATGAATTTGTTCATCCTTAAGGTACCACCAAATATTCTGCTGTTTCTGCTACACGTGGTAGAATGATGCTACACGTGGTAGAATAACGCAGAAATCAGGCTCAGGATTGCATGCACCTGCCACTGCACAAAGGAAGTCAGGGGTGAGCAAGGCATCCATGCTTCCCCTCTCAAAAGGCATGGAAAGATTAGAGAAGTTGGGCTAATAACTTGTACATTTATCAACAACTACGGAAATTTTCAGAAAGAAACATTCGAATTGAGTCAGTAGAAAGGGGAACTTAAGTAGGGGAAGTCAAGGCAGACTACATTCTGCAAGACACGGAAACAAGATGCATAAAGGCTCTATTAGAGGATGCTGTAGAAGAATTATTAACCTGAGACAGAGTTGTTCCAAAGGCACTCGTTGTATTTCCGGCAACTGCTGTTTTAAAAGATGGTGATTATAGTGATGGCTACTGAAGAGATGAAAGCAAACCCCTGAGGCTACACGGCCTGCTCTTCCTTTCCTTTGCAAGGCATTGGCTTTGGACACAAACGTATCCTCCAGACTTTCCATGCCTTTGCTTGGATCAAATCTGCAAGGAGAAAAATATAGCGAACAGAGTTTTAAACATGAAGATGGGTCTTTAACAATACAGAAAGTAGTATAAAAGCTAGGATGCAGAATACTTCTGGATTACTATTTAACACTTTTATAGTACAGTACTAGGTGCTCACTTTTTTGAATCTGTTAATCATAAACTTTTAAAAGGTTTATGTTAAGGAAGGAAAAGATACTGAAAAGGTTATGTCTTATGGATACTTTTTAAAGACAGACAGACGGTAAACAACAAGGAAGAGAGAATTTGGGTCACAGAGAAGTGAAAGTAAGGGGGATGAGACATTCTAGCTTCAGTCCCTAGCACAGAGGTTCCCAAACTCCTGGTGTCATGCGTAAGGGAGCAGAACCTTCTATGCTGGTAACATTGCCAGGGCCAATTTCTATTTCCACTGGATTTGGCAGGCTACCGCTTATTCCCCATTAACAATCACGCAGCACCGTAAGACTGCTTCTAAGAAACTTTTATTTGAAGCTTTTTATAAACAATGAGCTAAGCTCGAACTGCTTAAAACAATTTTTGAAGTCAACTACACAGTACCTCTACCAACTCAGTTCTCAGGTAGGTTGCTTCTCGGTGTTGTTCCTCAGATGGTGCTCTTTCAGGGGATCGTTTTGATCTTCTCCTCTCCTACTCAAAGCATCTGACCTTGCCTCAAGTTTGCCTCAAGAGAAACCCTCTTCTTCCCTTGCCACAGTGGAGTCCTCCCTCAGCATTCCATCTCCAACTGCCTTTTTCAACTGCCATTCTCCACTGCTTTTCCCCAACACAGGAAAGCTCTTTTAACCCTATAGTGTCTCCTTTTCTCATCCCTGCCCCTGGCGCCTTAGTTATTCCCCACTGTCCCCTGGCACCTTAGTGGACAGTGTGGAATGAGCAGCACAGAGCCTTTTGTCACAAAACCTCACTGAGCTTCTCTCCTCTCTCTCTAGATTCAGCTGGATCACTTAAGTCAAAACAAAGCAAGGCATCCCCCACAGGGCTCTCTCCCCTGTGACCCAACTGTTCCATTCCTTCACCTACCTGATATTCACTATCTTGACACCTGGGTAGAGCTTATACTGCTGTAAGTCATTGCAGGGGGCCTGGACAGCAGCAACAGCACTCCCAGGATCGTGCCGCTGCCGCCAGGGGAAAAAGGGACTGTTTTTAACTTACAATGGCTGCACTGGCTCTCTGAATGGTGTGGGGAGGCCCACGGCCCAGTCCGCGGGCCTCTCGGTGCTGCCGATTGGCTTTCCGTGGTGATTGCAACCCACTTCTGGTTTTTATCCGAAACCAGAAGTGGGTCGCAATCGCCATGGAGAGCCGATCGGCAGCACGGGGAGGCCCGCAGAGGAGTCGAGGGCCTCCCCGCACCCTCTGGAGGGCTGCCGCAACCACTTTAAGTTAAAATAGCTCCTTTTTCCCTCAGTGGCAATGTGATCCTGGGAGTGTCACCGCGATCCCAAGCGCGATCCCAAGTGCTGCTGCCATGGCCACGGTCACCACGCCCCTTAAGGGGCTGGCAGCCGCTTCTGGTTCTCCTGGTGTGTTGCGACCCACCAGTTTGAAAAACGCTGGTTTCTAGACCCTTCCAAGGCCCGAGGACATCTTGTGTTCAGATAAACTGAATGTCTCCCAGTTCAAGGGTAATATACTACACGTAGGAAGGGGGTATGTAAGTCAATGCTCCACTCCTGACCTCACATGGGTAGAGATGCTGGAGAGCAAGTGCTGTATGATTAAGCCTCATTCACAGTTCATTTTCTTTTAACAGATAATATGCACTGCAAACTGTTTTAGATTTTTCACTCTGAATTATCCAAGTACCTTTTTTCTTTCATTTTTCCTGAATCAATCACGTAGACCACATCATCAATGGTAATAGAGGTTTCTGCAATATTTGTAGATATGATGATCTTGGTAACCCCTAGAGGAGGCTTAAGGAACACAGACTGTTGTTCTTCACTGGAAAGTGAAGAATGGAGTGGATAAACAACACACCTAGAAGAAATAAGATCAGAACACAAGATATTTTTTTATTGACTTTTTCCTCCATCTCCATGTCACTTATTCCACACTGTAACTAGAGGTAGAAAATGCAATGCACTAAAAAGATCTATGTTAGACAGTGTTACAGGCCCAATCACCAACAGTTTAGCTGAATCCATTTGTAGCATACTCCTGATACATGTATACAATCCTCTGGAAATGACACCTTCCTACAATTCATCATTTTCTCCCTCAGAGGCAGAAAAACCCCAGTGTAGCGTAAGCACTGAGAGACCTTGAGATCACCCCCCCCCCCCCCGTCTCCAGGATGTATACGTAACATGGAATTCCACATCTTTAAGCCTTGGCATGAAAGCAGTTAACAGAATATCACTGGAGAGTGTAGCCTGATAGTTCTTTGAAAGACTAGAGAAATCCAACCGACAGTACTATTACTAGGTCATAATGATTTACAGGTGGTCGAGTCAGATGGAGTATCTGACACTTTAGGGCCGACTCTGCTGAGGGCACCAATTTCTGCAGCACACATGGGTAACCAGTGCCTATTTAATGTGGACAGCAGGCTGAGGAGGTGCAGTTAACAAAGAAAAGTGAATTATCGCCAATAACTCTGGTGGGCTTCATGTGGCTCATTCCACTTCCAGAATCTTACGTATTGAAACATTACAGGCATCCATTCCAAGTTACAGAACTACAAGCTGATGTTACTTTGTTTCAAATGGTACTGCTGCGGGATTCCTCCTGTCTGGCTTATTATTTACTGTCACAATGCTTGAATGCTTGATGGTTGAAGGATGTTATAAGAACCCCATCCGCATGAAATGCCTAAAACAGTTGGCATTGCAAGTACACCTGCATTTTAGTACATGCCAGCATTTTCGCAACCCAACTGTGCCAGCAGTTTTAGAAAAAATTGCAACTAAAACACTTTATGTAGTCCATAAAATATCAATGGGTCAGTTCTGATGTACCGTATTTCTTCGATTCTAAGACGCACTTTTTTTTTCAAATTTAGCAATTCAAAAAAGGGGGTGCGTCTTAGAATCGAAGGTGTCAAATTGCACCCCCAAAACGCCACCTCCTTACTTACTGGGGCTTGTGGGGGCTTCGGGGAGGCCTGCAAGACCCTCTGTAGGCCTCCCCGACCTTCAGTTTGGCAAAAAACAGCGGTTTTCGGCCATTTCCAGTTTTCACAAAAACCGGAAATACCCAAAAATAGCCATTTATCGCCAAACTGAAGATCGGGGAGGCCTACAGAGGGTCATGCAGGCCACCCCGATCTTCAGTTCAGCAAAAAATGGCGATTTTCGGCCATTTCCGGGAAAACCAGAAATGGCTGAAAATCACCGTTTTTTTCCGAATTGAAGATCGGGGAGGCCTACAGAGGGTCACACAGGCCTCTCTGAAGCTCCTCCAAGCCCCGGTAGCTCCCCCAAGCTCTGTCAAATCGGATTGGCAAAATGGAGCAGCAGGCAAGCTGGGGAGAGTTTGAAGGAAGGAGGTGCGTCTTGCAATCAGTGTTGTTGTTTCCCCCCCCCCTTTGCTGGTGTTCCTGAAATTAAGGTGCGCCTTAGAATTGATGGCGCCTTAGACTCGAAGAAATACGGTAATATGAAACAATAGTTTGTGAAGGAAGAGAGAAAATCAGAGTGCACCTGTGGTATGGGGGTAAGAGGAAGGAGAAGTCAAGCACACAGCTCATTTGCATAGCACCAAACTATGGTTTAATGTTATATCTGAACTGAACTAACCCATTAACTTCAATCAATTAGCAGCAACCCACCACACAACATAGTTAAGCCAAAGTACTAGGGGAGAGGCTGGCTTAGATCCCCAAATTTCTGCAGCACAATTCATAACCCGGTTATGCCAGTCATGAATACTATCTCCCAAGTTCCACTTGAAAGCACAGAACATTAGCTTCCATGCAGTAGCTGGAAATGGCTGTATTCCAAAGGGAATAAAAGAAAAGTTGCCGCAAGGAAGAAAAGTAATTTTACTGTTGAATAAAATGCCCCCGATTCATTTAATAGAGTCATTAAAATTAATTTACTTTTTATTTTAAAATATTCAGGTTAAATAAAAAGGAATATCTTTGACTTACCGTTTGCTGTGCCGGTTATTGAAGAGTGCATTAGACTGCAGTTGCTTATATAGCGTTTTAATTTCTGCCAGGCCTGGCAAAAATATCAGCACGGCACCTAGATAGGAGTACTGAATTAAGTTATTAATGAATTATTAATTATCATTAATGCTTGAATAGAACATTGTTCTAGAAGTCAAAAGCTAATCCTTATTTCTTGCTCCTGAAATCAACTCCCACCCTACCTTGCCTACTTTATTTACAGCTGTACCCACTATTTATTGCAGCTTCTCTCTGGGACGCCCCCCCTCCTGGCTTCAGGGAGGGGGAGAGGCAACCAGACATATTGGTAGGGTCAAGGCTTCCAGTGAATTGTAATGATTCTAGTGCAACACAAGAGCTGTTTCATATGGCTCATTCTTCCTGCATAGAAAGCACTAACATGATGGGGAAAAAAAACATAAGCCAAGTTCAATGGACTCTAACATGACAATCATGTAAAAAAGAGGATGGATGGAAATCTATATACAGATCTTCACCCATCCAGAAGGGCACTGGCTTCAGTTCTACATGCACTCATTATTTCCCAGGTAGAGACTATGGAAATGCACTCTCTATATAGAACTGTCTTTGAAACTAGTTTGGAAGCTTCGATTTGTGCAAAGTACAGTTAGTTGCAAGACTGCTGAGGTGAAGTGGCCAGAGCTCATCGCACTGGTTTCGCTCCAGCTCCAAGGGTTACCAGTGTGCTTCTAGGCCTCATTCAAAGTGCTGGCTTTAAGCTTTAAAGGCCTAAATAGCATAGGACCAGGTTATCTTAATGACCATCCTCCCAAACGAACATGCCAGGCCTTTAAGAGGTCCTGTTTGCAGATATACTACTATCAGAAGAGTGGCTGGTGACAACCAGGACCAGGGGCCTTTTCAACAGCAGCCCTGTATCTTTTGAACACCTTGCCTAGGGAGATATGGCTGGCCCCCACCTTCTTCATTTTTAACTGATGCCTGACTACCATTTTATTCCAAATTATTCCATTTTTAACTGATGCCTGACTACCATTTTATTCCAAACTTTTGATTTTATGGTAAGATCAATCCTGAAAAATCTATTTATATCACTGCTGTGTTTTATTTTTGTAGGTTTTATAATTTTATTGCTATTTTCTGTAGTTTTTGTAAGTCATCATCCTACATCCATGGCTGAAATTTGGTTCATAAACAAAGCAAATCAATAATAATGTTTATTTATATTGTGCCATCTATGTGCAAGGTACTTTACACAGAATGAAAAAGATAGGTGTTTTGTTTCATGCACATATATTATATCTACCCATAAGCTGTATGCTTTTCTAAAGCATATTCTCTTTAGACAAATACAATTTACAAAGAGTCTTGGGTTTCTTGTTTTGTTTTGCAAGACTCCATCAGAAGAAGTGGTTCCTGGTATGGAGAAGCAGCAATAGAAAAAAAAGGCACCTCTTGAAATGCTGCCGGTTATACAGAAGCCTTATCAGAAAAAAGGTGGCAATTCTAGAAGCACTTCATGGCCAAAATAGTAAGACTGCAAGTTCTATATGTGCAGTTTCTCTTAAATTTAAGCTGGGGCTCATGATCAAGTAGATAGGTTCAAGACTATGATAAATATTCAAATTTACACTCCAATTACTAAAAATAGTCACTAAAATAGTCACTAAAAATATTCATTTTCCTGCACCTTGATTCCAAGCATACAACTTGAAAGTAAATTCTATTGTTCTTCTGAGACATACTTCAAAAGCTAGTGTTCTAAATTAAGAAAAAAGCAAAGTAGAGCTTCAAAAGATTAGACAGTCATGATGGCAAAATCGACTCAGCTGCATAAACTTGTGGAATAAGTCACAATGCTTATCGCATTACCTGGTGGATATGAGTGTTTGCTACTGACAACCCACTCTAGCAGGGCTTCAATTAACTCAAGGTTAACTTTGTCCAAATCCATGGTTGCCATTGTTTTTAATACTGACGTGCTGAACCCTGTGAGAGAATGAGCACAAAACAAAAAGAAAAAGCTCCAGTAAGGCAGAGATCAACATAATGTAATGGGAGCCGCGGCCAATGATCGCCAATGGTCAAGGGAGACGTAGGTTGAAAAAGTTTGGAAACTCTGCCCTAGAGCATGGATATTTTCATGGCCAGGCATATTATCAAACGAGGTAGAATTTATAGGTTTAAAAGCCATGTATAGGATAAAAAAATTTTAAATCACGAGAAGATTCTAACGTTTTAAAAAATACATATAAAAATACACTCAATTAAAATCATCAAAAACTCCCACGAGATAAAAGTCCAACGTTTTGTCCTAAACACAGGACATTCTCAAGGACACCCAGAACAAGCTGCGTGAGATGTCCTCTAGGTTGTAATTCCATCTCACGCAGCTTGTTCTGGGTGTCCTTGAGAATGTCCTGTGTTTAGGACGAAATGTTGGACTTAGATTTTATCTCGTGGGAGTTTTTGATGATTTTAATTGTGCGTATTTTTATATGTATTTTTTAAAATGTTGAAATCTTCTCGTGATTTTAAAATTTTTTATCCTATACATGGCTTTTAAAACTATAAATTCTACCTCGTTTGATAACTCCGCCTAGAGTAAAATATTTTGGTCCCAATTCAGCATATATACTTGGAATCCCATGTGCTCAAGAGCTCCCTATTCCTCTCCCATAAGAGGAAAATACCATGAACAATGAGAGGCATCTGGTTGGATAGTGTAAGAAAGGATGTTGAACAAGGTGACTTTCAAGTCCAATTCAGCCCAGCTGCTCTCTCGCTCTCCCCCTCAGAAAAGAATGGGAAGTTCCCAATAAGGGTCTACACCAGGGGTGGCCAACCTTCCACCATTAGGGCTACTGCGTTCTTAAGAGTTGTGTAGAAGACAGAATCTTGGCAGCTGCAAGTGCTGATGGTGCTACTAAAGCAGCTGCACCTGCTGAAATGCCCTCACTTATGCAACCATTTAAAGGGCCAGCATTCATGTTGAAAGGTTGGCCACCACTGGTCTACACTATGGCCTTGTACAATTCTGTACACAAACTTGTGTACTTTTATTTATCTATTATTCTTTTATAGAATTCAAGGTGCCACAAGGTGTGGTGTGGGCCACTAGTTTAGCAAATTCTGGAATGGGATTTAAAACAAACATTCATAGAGCAGTGGTTCTCAAAGTTCACCCCACGAGGTGGGGAGAACTTTGAGTGTTTGTGGGAGTGAGGACAATGGCGGCAGTGATCCAGGGGATTGCTGCTGGTGCCAGGAAACAAAGGTGATTTGTGCACTTACCACGGATCCTAGAGCCCTCCCGGGGGGTACGGGAAGGCCTGCGCTACCCTCCACAGGCCCTCCCCCCGAGTGTCAGATCGCTGCTCTGAAGCGATTTACAACCAGAAGTGACTGTAAATAGACGCAGAGTGGCGATCTGAAGCTCAGGGGAGGGGCTGCAGAGAGTAGCACAGGCCTCCCCCAACCCTCCGGAAGGCTGCAGTACCCCCGGTAAGTGCACAAATCACCTTTTAAAACTTTTTTTCCCTCGGTGTCGGTGGCAATCCCCGGGATCACCACCACCGCCATGCTGTCTCTGCCCCTTAAGGGGGCAGGGGACAGCTTTTGGTTCCAATGGTGGGTCGCGACCAACCACTTTGAGAACCACTGTCATAGAGGATTGGTATATCAATGGCTATATGGAAACTCCAAGTTCAGAGGCAGTATGGCACCGAGTACCACGTGCTGGGGAACGACAGCAGGAAAGCTGGCCACTATTATATGGCTGGCCACTGTGAGAAGCAGGATGCAGGACTTTTATTTTATTCATTTTTAATTTAAAAGATGTTTATCCCACTTTAAACAAAAAAACTCACGGCTTACAGCCATAACACACATTAACAATAAAAGTCAAATACAACAAGATAAAAGGACTTGATGAAGGACCTGGTCTGATCTGGCAGGACTCTTCTGATATTTATGTATACACAAAGATTCCAGACTTGAAAAAGCTTTTCTGATAATATGGGCAATAATCTTAATCTAAAAGGAGGTTCTAAAATAAGTGACTACAATTTGATAGAGAGTACCGTACCTTTGTAGCGTATCAGTAACTGCTGGAATGTTAGTTGCTGGTCTGGCATTGAATCCTTGACCGTCACCGTACTTTGCGTCATATAGGTCAGACCAGCACGCTTTAGGTCTTCCTCTACCTCTTCTGCAGCAGTCCTAGAATGTCTTGCTTTGTTGCCTGGAGCTTGCTTTGCACTGCGCATGTATGGACTACCATGCTCCAAGACATACCTGAATACAAACAGAGAAATAAAGCATAGGTAAAAGCCATGTGAAATCCCTTGTTCTTTTCAATGGTTAACCACTGTACTAAGGTGTACAGGTGTCAGAGACACAGAAAAAAGAGTTGCAAGGACTGGGGTTCCCATATCTTTTATCAAAACTATACATACAACTGCTTCAGGAAACTTGTGCAACAAATAGCCATATAGCATAGATCAATACTGTTACATAAAGATGAATACTGACAAGTTAGATTTTGCTACCAAGTTCTTAAATGTTGGTTGCTTTAAATCGGAGTGAGCTAGATCAACAGCCTAGGGAAATACCCCCCCCCAAAAAAAAACACCATGAAAAACTGCCATATACCTAGTTTTCAATCTAGCCCAATAGAGTCAAATTGGAGGAGAATCAGATGGAATCAAGGATGCCTACACAAAGGTCCCATGTAGTCTTCCAGCCTGACCAGGCCCAAACCAGCTCAGCTTCAGCAAGATTGCTGTCACGTGCCTTCGCATTACTATATCCTGGGACCAGGTCTCTCTGCCACATTCTTTATTTCCTGCCTGAGGGCCCAATCCTATCTAACTTTCCAGCACCGATGCAGCTACAGTGTAGCCCCGAGGTAGGAGAACAAACATTCCCTTACTTTGAGGAGGCCTCCATGATTCCCCACCCCCACTGCAGATGCCCCACTGGCATGGCTACATCACTGCTGGAAAGTTGGATAGGATTGGGCTCTAAATCACCTCACCAGGCTACTTAACCCCAGTGCAGATATTTTAAATTTCAATATGCAGCTAAACAGTCCAAAGTTATATAAAAAGATACACTAGAAATCCCCAGTTAGTTCTGAGATATCTTACCGAGTTGCCGCAATTGCATCTTCCAGAAAAAACTGGTCAACAGGGAACGTCCTTCCTAAGAGAGAGAGAGAAACAGTAAGAAGAAAGAGGCAAACAGTTGTACGAAAATGGAGCAAGGGGATGCCATCTCTATTTCACTATTCCATCTTCTGCATTTCCATTCATAAGCAACCTCCACTTCTACTACCTAAAGATGAGCAACGCATTCTGAAAAAATCCCATAGGAAGGTTGTGGCAGACAGCCATACCATGAGGACCAATGGTACAGCTACCTTAGGGGGCAGCTTTTGGGAAAGGGCTGTGGGTCAGTGTCAGAGCACCTGATCTGCAGGAAAAGACCCCCGTCTGACAACCATGGAAAGCTGCTTTTAGTTAATGTAAATGGTACTGGGCTAGACAGACAAGTATAAGACTGTATAAAGTCTGAGTACAAGACAGCTTCATACGTTACCATTAAAGGCAGCAGTGTGAGAAACAGACAGATCTCACGGATACAATCCATGTGAAATTCTGTCATGCATTTGGATGGCTCCCAGTAATGTACAGGAGGCCTATTCAGGAGAACTTCACAGAGGTTTGTGCCTTTTGCTAATCAGTGTGTTGTGTGCAGAGGGGTAAGGTGCTATTTGAATTTTCCATCTTGGGCCAGGCCTGGAATGTAGGGAGGAGGGCTGAACCCATCCCATTCTGATCTGCTTGGTCCTGCCCCCTGAGAGGCATCTCATCTCATCAGGTCTTCTACCACTTCTGCCTTTTTGAATTTAAGGAAAGAATGCATTTATAGTATCATAGCTGCATGCTCTGTATTCCAGCAGGATTCAACTCCCAGGGGATGTGGAGCGGGCTACAAGTAATGTAAACACTAATAGATTAGGCTGCTTTATTTCACTTTATAAGAATTCATTCCAAAGACGTTTTAGTCAACATTAGCTAAGTAAAATACTTTTGAGTAAACATTAACTAGCTGAGATGGCTTCTACATAGGATCAAGCAAATGTGCAGAAGCTGGGGTTATCACCAATGATGAATCATGATAGCTTAAAACCCATTTTCTCCCAGCCCACAGATGTACGCATTTAACTCCTGTTGCGTATATACACCCTTGGGTAAAAAATGTTTTTTAATGCCACGATACCAACATTCATGTCCAGTAGCCACTGGTGCCCAGTTGTTGAGCCTGGCTCCTCACATCCGCAGAGGTCAGGGATAACGTTTCTCCCATCCGACTCCTAGAAAATCTTGCTGGTTTCTAAGTAAATTTGCAAACTTTTTTTGGTAGAGTGCAAAACCCTGTGGATAAAAGGATCTTGTCGCTAACAACATGGGATGGGGTTGCTTTCATGCCCTGTTTCTGAACTTCCCAGGGGCAGCTGACTGGCTCTTGTTAAAAAGAGGGTGTTGAATGAGATGATCCTGCAGATTGGTCTTCTGTTCTTTAGTGGACGTGTGTAATGCAAATATTCTTGCCTTACCTCAGTTCAGACACCTTTAGCAATTGTTAGCAGCAAATATCACATTGCAAATATTGTATCAACAACTAACTAAGGACTGTTACAAGGGAGAGACATCTGTTAAAGCCAGCAAAAAAAGAAATACAACCTTTGAAGGGAGGAAAAATAAAATAAAGAGACTGTTTTTCACCTGGTATGTTAACAATAGGGCAGGCGTTAAAGTACTGAGAGAAAAGTTCTGCATTCAGGGTCGCACTCATTAGTAGAATGCGTAGGTCTGGTCTCTGAACCATAATATCCTTCAAAACCAACAGCAAGAAGTCACTGAAGAAAACAAGCAGAAAATATTTGAATTTCTTCTGTATTTATTTGCATTGTTCCCCCTGACCTTCTCTATGTCTGCTATTTTCTTCCCCAGGTTGTCGCCAATGAGGTCCAGCCAGTAATCCTATCAAAATTCAAAGTCATTTATAAATATTCAGGGCTGGATTATTTTTGATTACGGTAAGTATTAAGTCCCTTAATACTTAACATAGTCAATAACAAGGCTATGAACATCTTCTATAGCTGAGCTTGTGTCATATAGGTCAGACAGCAGTCACTGAAGCAGAATTTGGAAAATAAAAAGCTCTCATTTTTATTTTTAATAAGGGAAACAAGTTTCTAGTCCTTCCAGCTGCAAAGCAAATTTTGACAAGTGCGGGAATGTTCTGAAAGCAGCCAAAATACAAACCATGCTCCTTGTCTCCCAAAGAGTAAGAGCGCAATCCTGCGCACAGAGCGTTCTGTCGCCGGAAGCCATCGCAAATGTGCTGTAAGGCACGTTCATGATGACTCGTGAGTAAGGGAGGCCGGTGCAAGGCTGGTAAGGCTAAGGCTAAGGGAAGGTAAGGCTCCCGCCGGTGGCCACATGGGCAGTCCAGGTGGCGAGGGAGGGAGGCCATTGGCCGAGCCAGTCAGGGAGGGGGCGGGATGGCTCGGCTGTTACACAGCCTCCTCTTACTTCCACCAGTTATTTAGCTGGCGGAAATTCGAGGAGGCTGATTGGGCCTTCCCCGGTTTACACTGGAGGAAGGGGATGAATATCCCCTTCCCCGAGTAGACCTCCGGGCTGCAGCAGCACGGCCCGGAACAGGGATAGGATTCGGCCGGATCTCTACGGTGGATTGTGCTGCCCGCCAGGTATGATTAATAGATCATTAACAGCCCAATCTTATCCTCCACCACTCCATAGTATGCAGGCACACCAAGGGAGTGTGCACTGCATGCTATGGTGAGGGGCAATGAGGCGGCCAGTGAGAGAGAGAGTTAAGTAATAAACTTTTTACTTCCGGTAGGCTGCCTAATCACCTATGCCTGGGTCCCCTTGGACCCACATCAGCTATTTTGCTGGCATAAGTCCAAGGAGAGGAAGGGGGTGAGGTGGATTGGAAAACTGAGGATAAGATCCAGCGTGCACTTTTGCCGCCGAGATCCACCCCCTCCAGCCTGCTTCCCACCCCCTGCCCTCCCCCCTCCCTGCCCTGTACCTCCCCTTCTACTGCCTTACCTGAATCAGTGTAGCATCTGGGAAATTCTGGCGCGCATGTGGAGCCACTGGCTGTTCCCACCAGCAACTCATTCGTATGCAACAGTGGCGCAACATTTGCACAGTCACAGGGCCATTTACAACAGCGGAATCAATAGATTTGCTATCATAAATGGCCCATAGGATTGGGCCGTAAACCAGCCTAGACCAGTGTTACCAGATCCTCACCAAGAGGTAGTGCTTATCCCTTTAAAAACATCCAAGGCACCAGAAGAGGATGCACCCTTGTGCCTTTCTACCCTGCAGCTCGATCAGGTCCTTCATCTGCCTGCTGCACAGAGAGGAGCTTGATACAGCAGGTAGAAGAAGCGTGAGGGTGAAGGAGGTGAGGCACAGCATTTTCTGCATTTTTTCCTCAATGCCTCAGTTTTTTGACAGGGATAAGCACCATCCATGAGTAAAGTCCCGACCTGGAATTTTAGTGGGTTAAATTCTTCCATAGCCATATAGGAAGCTGCCTTGTACCGAGTCAGACCATTGGTCCTTCTAGCTCAGTACTGTCAACACTGACCGGCAGCAGCTCTCCAGGTTTCAGAAATTTTCCTCTACCCTACCTGGAGACTGAGCCCGACACCTTCCGCATACAAAGAATGTGCTCCATCACTGAGCTACGGCCCTCCCGTTACTCATTACTGTTGTAGAAGCTATTTTTGCTCTGCAGAACTGAAAATAAAGGGCCGAGTTACCTTTCTTCAGTTCTCTCATGGACCTCGTCAATAATAACATGGGTGAATCCTTGCAAAGACATGTCCCCTTCTAGTCTTCTCAGAAGCACCCCAGTAGTACAGTACAGCAACCGGGTAGCAGAAGACTGGAAGGGAAAAGAAGTTCCATATTTTCAACTGAAACACTTTTCTGCAAAGAATTCTACACTTAGGACTCCATCCCTTGTTCACTACCATCTGTGATCACAAGCCACTGTCATGACCAAGACCCAAGCGTTTTGTTTGAGGTGAAGGGATTCAGTGTCCTGCAAAGCTCATTGTCCCTGCCTATGGCTAGCAGAAGCAAAAGGGCAGAAAATAAATTGTCTCCCCCTTAAATGTGGTTAATGCAACTGAGCGGTCAATTTGTTTATCTCCCCCTTAAATTGTTTACTCAGCTGCAGATAACACTGTCTCCCCCTTAAATATGGTTCAGGGATTGAGAATGGGCAGTGGAATCAGGCACACCTTCCTCCTCTTCTTTCATGTGCAAAGGTAGCACATATCAAAAAAATCTCAATGAGGTAAAACAACAAGCAGTTCCAGCCAGGGAACACAACAGAAAAACAAAAACAAGCCTATTCACCCATGTAAAAATGTGTATTCAGTTTTCTCAGAACTCAGAGGAAAGCTGAGTAGGACTTCTAGGGCTATGACAGCACTCTGCATAGCAATTAAACAGAATTATTTGTGCATTAATTGCTGCCAGAGCTTCACCAACTCTGCAAAAGAAAAAAAAGGTGTCTATTTTTACTAAGGTAAAAATAAACCAGTATACAGACAAACCATAACGCTTTCTAGGCGGATCTGGTATCCAACTGTAACCCCGACTCTCTCCGTTCGCTCTTTGGCTACACGTTCAGCAACAGAAATGGCAGAGATCCGGCGAGGCTGGGTGCAGATGATGTTGGCTAATTTACTGGGAGGACCTTCTAGCGATGAATCCAGGATAAATTGAGGAATCTGAGTGGTTTTCCCACATCTGCATGAAAGAGAGGAAAGAAACAAATATGAAGTTGTAACGAAGCAGGCATTATGGGTTTTCTAGCCATGTTTATTATTTGAGAAATCTTTATTTC
This sequence comes from Plestiodon gilberti rubricaudatus, assembly GCA_026170595.1. NCBI lineage: Eukaryota > Metazoa > Chordata > Lepidosauria > Squamata > Scincidae > Plestiodon > Plestiodon gilberti. The sequence continues at coordinate 14,856,976 of JANXHW010000001.1, forward strand.
TCCTACCAGTGTTTCATCCCACACAAGGGACCTTGTCAAGGTAATTCAGCATAACACTGCTGGATGACACTGAGAACATGAAGCTCTTGCTAGCATATACCAGTAAAAGCCAGGGCAACCGTTAACTGACAACGGAATCATCAACCTCTGCTCTATTCCTCCTAGGCTGCAAATATGCTCTTTTCAGGATAGGTAGCCAGATTTTATTGGCAAACGACAGCTCTTGCTGTCTATTCAGAAGACTTGCAGGTTTCCTTTGGGAGATTGAAATAGCCTCCAGATTCAGTCTTCGTTTTAGACTGGCTTCCGAAAACAACGAACAGACCTGATCAAAAGCAATTTGGTGGCCAGATTCCAGGGCGTGCGCTGCCACAGCAGATTTTTCTCCTTGTGACAATTTTACCGCTCTCTGGTGTTCTTGTACTCTTACTTTAATAGGTCTCATTGTATTTCCAATGTAAGCACGACCACAACCGCATTTTATTTCATAGACTCCTGGGTTCATTAACATAGGTCTTTGATCTTTGGGATTTCTTAGTATTTGCTCTATCTTAGTTGTAGGAGCAAATAAAGTCCCATATTTTCTCATCACTCTCGCTATTTTGTCCGTGGTTCCTTGTAGGAAAGGCAAAGATAACCATCGTTTCTCGTTGTCAGCTTCCTCCTCTTTTTCATTATTCTCTCCCAGCTTAGGGATATAGTTTTTCTTTTTAACTTGTCTGTCCCAGCATTTGTTAATTTGCTGCAACTGATAACCATTAGCCAACAAGGAATCCGTGACGATGCGTCTTTCTGCAGCTAAAGATGGTTCATCACAAACCCGTAATGCCCTGAAAATTAAAGAATTTATTAAGGAGTTCTTTTGCAGTGGGTGGTGATTGGACGTTTTATGCAGGTATCTTCCCGTGTGTGTAGGTTTCCGGTACACAGTATGTCCGAAGGTTAAGTCCTTCTTTCTAGTCACCAAGACGTCCAAGAAAGGTAAAGTCCCATTTTCTTCAATTTCTATCGTGAATTGGATCTCGGGGATTTTCTTTTTTTTGCATGCATGCAAAAACATGCATAGGATTGCAATGCTACCCTTTCACCATATGAGATGGGTAAATGAGCTTTGAAGTATATCTTTTCTTAAAGAGGTTGGGGACCATATCCCAGAGTTTGCATGCTCAGAACACACTATACAAATGCTAAGTTTTATGGTTATTATTACTTACAGGGAAAGAGGAAAGCTGGCTGGGCTTTTTTTTACTCCCATTTATCTCATCTCAGCTACAGCACACTCCTAACCAACTTTCCAGGGCCCGATGCCACTATGCCGTGTGTTGCATCCTGCAGTGGGGGAGCTGTCACGGAGGTCTCCTCAAGGTAAGGGAACATTTGTTTCCTTACCTTGGGGCTGCATTGCAGCTGCATTGGCGCTGGAAAGTTGGTTAGGATTGGGCTGCTAGCTAGTCTATTTTAGCAGTGGGAGGGGGGAGGTTTCCCTAGATGAGACACATAACCGAAGATAAACAGAAGAATGGACCCCCGTAAGTGTGCAAGTATGACTTGCGAGTATGACTTCAAGCCCTCCCAGTTGTCTTGTCTGTTGGGAGGGACATTTCAGGAAATGCTGGGCTCCTTGCCATACATTATATTTAATGTGTAGTCCATCTCTTGGCTTCAAAGTTTCTGTACAGATCATGCCCTTACCCAGTCATTCCACTCACAACCAGGACCTGATGTTTGTTCAGCAAGCCAAGAATAGTTTCTCTCTTTTCCCATGCAGGAAGTTTCTGGCGTTCTTGCAACATGGTCTGGTAGTGCCTAGAAGACTGAAAAATAGATACATAAGGTCAGCAGCAGCCATTCTTAGCATTCGATTTATGAACAACAATTTCTGGTAAACAGTATATAGTATTTACAGCTTTACAAGCAACCTAACAAAAACATGAGTCTATCAAGCACCTGAGAAACTGTGTCTTACAAAAAGTGCTCAGACAGAAAGGAGACGATGGTCATGATGCAGTTGCTGAGTACCATAAGTGCTTCTGTGGTGATCTGAAGCATGGCACTGGGAAGAAACCAGGCACCTCTATGAGCCTGACCTTCCTCTGCACCTTTGGGTTACTTTTCAATCAAGCAACCATGTAAATTAACCTAAACCAGCGTTAGGTTGCCGCTATTAGGAACAGGAGGTCAAACAACACTCCTATTAGCCGGCAGACCTTGGTGCTGGATCATCTGCAGGACAGGGAAAGTGGGAGGGTACATGTCTACGATCTGATGCCCTCTTTCTAATGGCTCCTCATGCACACGCACACGCACACAACGCTCTTAGGTAACGCTGGCTGGAGAAGTCTTAAAGAAGCAGGGAGCATTTGTGGTCTCTCTGGTCAAAAGAATTAGGCAGACTGTTTATTCAAACAAAAATTAAAAAGGTGAATAAATGGAAACCAGCAGAATAGTGAAGGAGAGAGGCTGATCCAGTTACCAGCATCATAGTATACTTTGAATGGGTTGTCATTGAGATTGGGTTGTTGTTTAGAAGCGTGCCCATTCACAAAGGCAGCAATCATTTTCTTTTGCAACCCTGAACAAGGGAAGTGGGCATGCATGTCCAGTAGTAGCTGGGAGTATTACAAAAGATGAGTTCACAAATACGACAGCCTGTTTTAACATCATGAACTACTTAGGAGTGTAAAAACAACCCAATAGGAACCTTTCTTGGTGCCTGTAGATCACATACACAGTTGCAAAGAAGACACTCAGCCACTGGATTATTCCCAGATAATTTTATATGCTCTATAGCTCTTCTGGGAGAAATGTATATGCTATTGATCCTATACACATTGTACAAAGGACTTGAGAGGACAGATCTCTGCCTTAAGATGCATGAAACTGTCAAATGCAAAACAGCTCTAAAATAATTTTAAAATCCATAGAAAGTAAACTTCGGATATTTGGAATTTTACTGCATTTTCTTCTATTTTCTTCTCAGTTTTTGCTATCATGTTTCATAGGTAATGATCATGTAAGGAGAAGTTTAGCTGAGGATATGCTGAACGTAGTTTTCAATCATCTTCACAATTTACAAGATAAAATCTAATTGTACCTTTTTTACACTGAACTGTCTGCAAATTTTAATATTTTCTTTGGAAATGGTCTTGACTGGAGTGTTGTACTTTTTCAAAAGCTTCTTTTTGAGGTTCACATAACTCTCACTCTCTACGTGAACCACCTGTAGTTCCTCATCATCATCCTCTTCCTCTTCAGTTATCAACTCTTTTCCAGCTTAAAACAGAAAAAACAACACCTGAATATACACTGTTTTGAGACATTTGTTAAATGGTTTCTGGGGAAAACATACAAACATATGAAGCTGCCTCATTCTGAGTCACACATTAGGTCCAACTACGTCAGCATGGTCTACGCCGGTGACTGGTGGCGGCTCACCAGGGTTTCAGACAGGGATCTTTCCAGCAGTGGCGTCACTGGCTGGCACGTCACCCCCGGCGGGAGGTCGGCCGCATCGGCACATCACCCCCTGCTGCCGCGTCGCCCCCTCACCCCCCGCTGCTGCATCAACCCCCCACCCCCGCTGCTGCATCAACCCCCATGCCCACCAGTACAAACCACTCACCGTCTTCTTCGGCGGCTCGGCAACTTCTAACTAGGCCAAAAGCGGAATTCTTCATGCATATGCACAACGCCGCTTGAAGCCTTGCCCTCAGAAGGGCCGAACGAAGACACGATTGGGTCTTCGTTCGGCCCTTCTGAGAGCAAGGCTTCAAGCGGCGTTGTGCGCATGCGAAGAACGCCGCTTGAAGCCTCCCAGACCTACTTTTAGAAGTGGCCAAGCTGCCGAAGAAGACACGAGCGGCACGTCACTCCCTCCCTCCCGGTGTGTCACCCCTGGCGGCCATGCCCTAGTGATGCCAGTGCTTTCCAGTCCTAGGTGGAGATATCAGGGATTGAACCTGGGACCTTCTGTATACAAAGCACATGCTTTGCCACTCACCTATGGTTCAGAAAAAAAGCTTGTATCTAGATATTATTATTGCAACATGAATTGGCATCCCAATGCAGAGTCTTCCCTCGTAGTACTGTTTGGTAGATCTCTCCTCATGAATCCTGAGTTTACACATTGAGTTATCCTGCCCTGTCAGCAGTTACAACTGACATGTAGAGGGGACAAGGAAACTCACTATTTGATACTAACTAAGGATTTATATGTAGGGCAGGAGGTCGATATGGTCTAGTGCAGGGGTGGGGAACTTTTTTTCTTCCTAGGGTCATTTTAATGTTCAAGGGCTGGCCTTTTTATTATTTATTTATTTAGCACAGGGGTGGGGAACTTACGGTACTACGAGGCCCGTGGCGGCGTTTTCACACATGCGCACAACGCCGCTGAGGGCAAGAGGGCAGCCTCTTGCCCTCAGCGGCATTGTGAGCATGTGCACAAATGCTGGGAGAGGGCTTGGTCGGCGTGTCCTCTTCAGCTGGCAGCTCGGCCTCTTCTGACGAGTCCCTCGGCGGCGTTTTCTTGCCCTCAGTGGCGTTGTGCACATGTGCGAAAACGCTGCCGAGGGACTCGTCAGAAGAGGTCGAACCGCCGGCCAAAGAGGACGCACCGACTAGGCCCTCTCCCGGCCTCAGGGGGTGCTGCGCGGAGCCGCCGCCGGCCTCGGAGGGTGCCGCGCGGACCTTCCGGAGGTTTTCCTCAGACTAGAGCAGTTCTTTTATTAGATTTTTGTAATGCACTGTTTTAAAAATTGCTTCAGCTGCATATAACACTGAAAGTTAATACAGTAGATAACTGAAGATAATGGATACAATGCAGACAAAAGTTAGGCAAGTCTTTTAGTTAGCTGGCGTGCATCCGAGGAGGCCCATTGGGCCCTGCCCTGATTACACCGGGGGAAAGGGACGAACATCCCTTTCCCCCTAGGTGATCCTGGGCCACGCTGGTGCTGCTCTGGAGCTGCACAAGGTGCAGCACCCAGCCTTTTAGGCTAGCCACACATACTTGCATAGGATTGGGCTGCCTGTCTTTATTATCAGTTACAAGCTTCCATGATGAAGGTTTGACAAAGAAGACAACTATACTAATTTAACAGTGCAATCCTATACATGTTTAACTCAGAAGTCAGTCCCACTGTATTCAGTGAGGCTTACTTGAGGTAAATCTCAGGACTGCAGTCTTGGACTTGGTTTATCAGTTTTGAAAAAAGGAGTACTGGTTTTGTTCATCAAAGCAAATGTTTTAGAATATTATGGTGTGCGGGTAGGTGGGGGGAATGGATCCTTGATCGCCTTCAGTTCTATGATTCTCTAGGATACAGGTTCTCCTGTACGACACCAACTATAAACCACAATTATTTTAGTACTCTGACTGGTTGTATGTTCTTTTTCATCATGAATGATTAAACTAAAAGTCATAGCTTTTCAGTGTTCATGTTCACCCATCGCTCCAACCCAATACACTGCAGATTACCTGGAAATAGGCCACTCTATGAACTATATTCTTGGATCCTGTCAACAGTGTTCCCTCTAAGCTGCCCAGGTAAGAACTTGAGCCCTGCGCAGCTTCCTTGGTGATACTTCGGAGCTCAGCAATGACCATCACAGAGTGCCCGAAAGCGGCCCTCGCATAGCCACCATACCACTCCATGGACTTACCTTGGAAATTAGAGGGAACACAACCTAACAGCCCAATCCTATCCTGCACCAGTGGCGGAGAAGGATAGGATTCAGCTTTAGCAGTAGGTTCCATGTATGTGGAAGTCCAGTCATCACAACTGCACAAAATAGTATCCAGCTGTCTCTCTATTTCCGCCCCGAAGTCTTTTATAATACGACATTCTGAAGCCACACTGTAACAGGAACACCTATTCATGCAAGAGTGCCAGACAGGTACTGGAACAAACGCAGGGCTCTCAATCAGAGGCAAAAAGTATCAGCTAGAACTAGAACCCGGCCTCTAAAATTACAGACATGGGTCTCTTCCTTTAACATCTGAACTACACCTTTCATTGCATGTACCTTCTGAAGCTGAATATGCAACACATGAGTTATTAGGAAGCACTTCCTTGTCAGCATCTGCTGGTGTTCTTGGCAACGATGTCATCAGAGACAAAGGCGGAGCACTGTATCTGTGGGAAGTCTTACTAAGCAATTTCATCACTTCAGTTTCATTGTCCAAGCATGTTATTAAAGCATAAATAACAGGTTCGTTAGACTCTGATGCTATCAAGGCCTTTTCAAAAAGGAATTCAGCAATGTGCAACCGACAAGCCAGAGGCAGTTTTTCATTAGTAGAGTAGAGAGCCACAAGGGGTGGCTGGTAGGGGTATTTGCTATCCTCAGGAAATCTTACTTCAAGTTCATATACAGGAGCATTAAGTCTGAGATGAGCATCTTCTCTAATGCTTGGAAGTGTTTTTTGCTTGCATGGCATTTCATGCTTGAATTTGCATCTTGATCCAAATCTGCAATCTCCTCGGAGGTAATGTTTACAGACTTCCAGGGAGGCTGGATTTAGCTCATTACTGCTCCCACCACTCCCTTGTTTTGGCTTGTTGAAAGCATCTGTTATGTACGCCAAATCTAATACAATAGTCCAAACTCTGTTTTGAATCCTCTCCACAAATTTGTCTCCGCAGATAGACTGGAGGGCAAAAGCCTCTTCTTGTCTGTGTTCCAAACAGTCTTCAGTACTTGCCTGCGCGGCTGTTTCCGTGAGTTGCATCCTCTCACCGAATTTTTCCGAGAAGCACTGCAACAGCAAGTGCTCCAGTGACACCCCAATGTTACCATTACAGGATTTCAACTCTGCTCGACAACGCTCGCTATCAAAACCGTACCTACCAGAAGGAGAAAGGAAAAAACTTACATTGTAGACATGCAAGCCAGAAGATTTGCACAAGAACAAGCAACGACACTGTAAGCATCTGTGTAAGTTTTCTCGTGACAAGAAACCAGAGCTGCACACTTTGTGGTTTCTGCAACTGGAATAAAATATACAACTTGGATACAATATTTACACACATTTGCTTTCTTAGTATGCCATTCACAACTTGCATAGCTGCTCTCTTCGAGGAGGGGCTGTTTCAGAACACTTAATTTTATAGTTCATGTTTGAGGAAGGGAGAAAATAAGTTGGAACTGGAAAAGTGACTGGGAAGGATACAAGGTTTGGAAAAGCAGAGAAAGGAGGCCTGAGGGATATATGAAATACCTGACAGTTGAGCTAAATGAGGAAATCCTCTGTCATCACCATCCCACCCCTGCATTCATATCAACTGCTGGAGTGGTCAGCTAGAAGCATGTGGAGGGGGTCAGTAATTTCTCAGCAACTGTGAGGGCTAGAAATTTGCTTTTAAAAATGAAACCTCAGATTCTCCAGATGGTGCTCGAGTCACTGGATTCCATACTAAAGGGAATGTTGCCCACTCCTTTGTCATTGCAGCTAGGAAGGCTACTAGTGCTGCAGTCCTAAACCCCTTCCTGACTACTATTTTCTGATTTATGAGAAAAAAAATGATTACCTGGAAAGTTTGTGCACAGCAAATGAAGACACTTCAGTCTCTAAAACATGGTTCACAGGGGGCTGAGATAAAGGACTTGCAGTAATCTTAGGAACTGCTTGGCCACCTGACCAGCATTGTCCGTCACCCAAGTAGCCTGGTTCATCACAATAATCTTCGCCTGATACAGGCATCCTGAAAAAGAAGGCAAGGATCTCATTTGCATACACTGTAGACATAAGTTATAGTCACCTGTCTGGTCGCTCTCTGCAGGAAAAGCAAAAAGGAAATAAAAATAAATGTCAAGGTGATTTTTTTTCTATTTGGTTGCTTTTGCAACTTTTTATTATCTATTTTGTATTTAATTTTTTAGAATAAAAAATAAAAGGTTTAAAAGCAATAGACCTATAGATAAAGTAGAGGTCAGATTCCAAGACATTTATTTCATTTGCTGCTCTGTGATACAGCTTCAGCATGTTAAAACCTAATCTCTGCACCCAGTCTTCAAGGCGAGAATAAATACAAGAGCAGCAGCCACAGTTGTTTAAACATGTGCCTGAGCGCAATCCTGACTAAGGATCCAGCCAGTAGCCCAGGGCCGCCCGCCAGATCCTGCGCACCGGCGCGCGCCGGAGGTCTACTCGGGAAAGGGGACACTCGTCCCCTTCCCAGAGTGTAAACCCAGGCCAGCCTTATCGGCCTCCTCGGATTTCCAGAAGGCCGTGTAACAGCGTAGCCGGCCCGGCGGGGACGGTGATACAGCCAATGCCATCCTCTGCCCCCTCCCGGACTGGCTAGGCCAATGGCCCCCCTCCATCGCCCGAACCGCCCACACGGCTGGCACCGAAGCACTTACCTGTCCGCATGGCGATCCGGCACCGGAGTGAGGGATGCCGACCTTGCGCCGGCTTTCCTTACTCCCAAGTCGTTGCGAACGTGCTTTACGGCATGTTTGCGACAGCTTCTGGCGCTGGAGCACTCGCTCTGGCGCTGGACCCATCTTCAAGATTGCGCTGTGCTTCACGTATAAAGAGGCGGGAGCTGATTTAACACCAAAAAGGATGCATAGTGTGCGTGAGAGTTACTGTTACTGAGTTAGAATTACTCCCTGAGGTATATGGTGGGCCCCTGTGAGATACAGGAAGCTAGACTAGATGTCCTTGCCCTGATCCAGCAAGGCTCTTCTTACGAGAGGAGGTATACCTTTTCCCTTCCTCCATCATCTCAAGCACTTTTCTTGCAACCTGACTCACTTGTGGTATGAAAGATGAGATGAAGGAGAAAAGAGTTTGGAATACTGCAGGGAGGCAAGGTGGAAGAGGGTGAAAACTTCACATACACGCTAATGGGTTCTGAGCTGTCTGTGACGGGTCAGGAGAGAGATCTTGAAAGTGTCGACCCAGTGTGCAGCGGCTGTGAAGAAGGCCAATTCCATGCTTGGGATCATTAAAAAAGGGATTGAGAATAAAACAGCCAATATTATTATGCCGTTGTACAAATCGATGGTAAGGCCGCATCTGGAGTATTGCGTCCAATTCTGGTCACCGCATCTCAAAAAGGATATAGTGGAACTGGAAAAGGTGCAGAAGAGAGCGACCAAAATGATTAGTGGGCTGGGGCATCTACCTTATGAGGAAAGGCTACAGCGTTTGGGGCCCTTCAGTCTAGAAAAAAGGCGGTTGAGGGGGGACATGATTGAGACGTATAAGTGGAGGGAGTATTAAAACAGACAAAAGAAAATATTTCTTTACCCAGCGTGTAATTGGTTTGTGGAACTCCTTGCCACAGGAGGTGGTGATGGCACCTGGCCTGGATGCCTTTAAAAGGGGATTGGACAGATTTATGGAGGAAAAGTCCATCACAGCTTACAAGCCATGATGGGGATAAGCAACCTCCTGGTTGTAGGAGTAGGTTTTCTTTGTGCCAGGTGCAAGGGAGTGGCGACAGGATACAAGTATCTTGTTGTCTTGTGCTCCCTGAGGTATCTGGTGGGGCCACTGTGTGATACAGGAAGCTGGACTAGATGGGCCTTTGGCCTGATCCAGCAGGGCTCTTCTTATGTTTTTATTTGATTAATTAAGAAATGATTTATGCTTAAAAAACATACTCTGAACCAGCAGCCAACTCTTGCCCTTGGAGCTCACGGAGTAGTTCTTTCACTCTCTTCTGATTCTCTGAAGTCATGTGGAGAGTCTGCAGAGGCATCTTGGCTTTGGATACATGTTTGGTCTGTACATCTCTGCTAACACAGCTGGGTATTAAAACAAAAAACAAACAAAAAAGCAGCATTTTACTTTACATGTAAAAATAGACAAATATCCATCCATACAGAAAACAATGCAATCCTACTCATGTCTACTCAGAAGTAAGCCCTACTGAGGTCAAGTGTGTATAGGATTGCAGCCTGAGTTAACTAAAAGGTATAGGCACTTTGTATATGGTGAGCCTAACTAAAACAATGCTGCATAAGTCCTGCCATGGTGGGCCACACCAATCGATAATCTAGCTCATCATTTTCTCCTTTAACCAGTTAAAAGTATCAGGAAAGTTCACAAGAAGGTCATGGCAAGATTCATCTTCTGTCACTAGGGAATTTCTAAACACACTGAGGGCCCAATCCTATCCAACTTTGCAGCACCGATGCAGCCACAATGCAGCCCCAAGGTAAAGGAACAAACGTTCCCTTACCTTGAAAAGGCCTCCGTGATTCCCCCTTCCCACCCCCCGGAGGATGCAGCACACACCCTGTTGGCACGGCTGCATCAGTGTTGGAAAGTTAGATAGGACTGGGCCCTGAGTCAATGGAATAGACTAAAAGGACAGATCCTTTTATGGATTGGTAACTCATTAAAGAACAAGAGGCAGAAAGTAAGAATAAATAGGCAATCTTCACACTGAAGGGAAAAAAAGATGTGGGTTTCTACAAAGATCTGTAATGAGACTGGTGCTTTTTAATTTGTTCATTAATGATCTGGAGTTAGGGGTAAACAGCAAGATGGCCAAGTTTGCGGATGACATCAAACTACTAGAGAAAGCAGCACTTAGGACACAGTAAATAAAAACCACATATGAATATATGAAGTTGCCTTATACTGAGGAAGGCCACGGGTCCACCCAGCTCAGCATAATCTTCGCTGGCTGGTGGGGGCTGTCCAGGGTATTTCCCAGCCCTACCTGGAGATACAAGGGATTGAATCTGGGACATTTGCATGCAAAGCAACAGCTCTACCACTGAGCTATGGCCCTGCTACATAAGCTGTCTGCTATCAACAAGCCCCAGGTAGTGTTGTCTTACCGAAGAGGTCTCTAATAAGCATAGAAGGCTGCCATGGCTGAATCAAGCTAAATGGCTAAATCAAGCTACTTTGATTTATTAAAAAAATCTTGTCTAAAATGTCATGCTTTCAAGGACCTCAGAAAAAAGGCATAAATTCCCCAAACATAAGATTCTAGAACATTCATTTTGCTGACCTGGCTACATCTCTTGCTCCACTGGAAACATAAAAGTCATCATCATCATCATCCCAAATTTTGTCATAGCCTTTTTTGCTACAAGTAGCTTCGTGTTTGCCAGAAGATCTACCACCACCACCACCACTTCGTCCTCCCCTTCCTTTTCCTCCACCTCTGTTTGGTCTTCCTCTTCTCTTCCCTGATGAACTCATTTTCTTTCACTAAAAAGAAAGAAACCAGAAAACACAGTATCAGCACAAAAGTATGGCACTAGGTTCACCACTGCCTTATACAGTAAAGCCAGAAACAATTACAGGTGGGCCTCCATATCCACTGATTCACTATCCACAGTTTCAGTTATCCACGAATAGTGGGGACCCCCTCAGGCTTTTACTTTTTTCCCAGTAATCTTTGTTTCTTCCTTAAAGAAACAGGAGAAGCAGCCTCTGGATGCTTATTACAGGCAAATAGAATGAGACTAAGTACTAGAGGTTCAAAATTGGGAAGGGAGTACGGCAAGGCTGTATACTGTCACCCTGCTTATTTAACTTATATGCAGAGTACATTATGAGAAATGCAGGGCTGAATGAATCACAAGCCGGAATCAAGATTGCCGGGAGAAATATCAACAACCTCAGATATGCAGACGATACCACCCTCATGGCAGAAAGTGAAGAAGAACTAAAGAGCCTCTTGATGAGAGTGAAAGAGGAGAGTGCAAAAGTTGGCTTGAAACTCAACATTAATAAAACTAAGATCATGGCATCGGGTCCCATCAATTCCTGGCAAATAGAAGGGGCAGAAATGGAAGCAGTAACAGATTTTACTTTTCTGGGTTCCAAGATCACTGCAGACGGAGACAGCAGCCATGAAATTAAAAGACGCTTACTCCTTGGAAGGAAAGCTATGGCAAACTTAGACAGCATAATAAAAAGCAGAGATATCACCATACCAACAAAAGTTCGTATAGTCAGGGCGATGGTGTTCCCAGTAGCAATGTATGGTTGCGAGAGTTGGACCATAAGGAAGGCTGAGCGCCGAAGAATAGATGCTTTTGAACTGTGGTGCTGGAGAAGACTCCTGAGAGTCCCTTGGACTGCTAGGAGATCAAATCAGTCAATTCTAAATGTAATCAACCCTGACTGTTCCCTGGAAGGACAGGTACTGAGGCTGAAACTCAAATATTTTGGCCACCTAATGCGAAGAGAGGACTCTCTGGAGAAGACTCTGATGCTGGGAAAGATTGAAGGCAAAAGGAGAAGGGGAAGGCCAAGGATGAGATGGTTAGACAGCATCACCGATGCAACAAACATGAAAATGAGCGAACTCAGGAAGATAGTGGAGGACAGGAAGGCCTGGCGGGATGTGGTTCATGGGATCACGAAGGGTCGGACACGACTTAACGACTGAACAACAACAAGTACTAGAGAGGCTCTGCAAGGTTAATAGAAACCTTGCAGAGCCTCTCTAGGACTTAGTCTCGTTCTACTTGCCTGCAATGGAGGCTGCTTCTCTGTTTGTTTTAAGGAAGAAACAAAGCTTGCTGAAAGAAAAATAAGAGCTGGGAAGGGCAAGCATGCCTGCCTGCAGGGGAGGCAGGGTGAGGGGGCTCTCAGGAAACCATGGAGGGGGTGTTTGCTCTTATCCACGGTTCCAAGTATCCACGGAGGGGCCTGAAACATATCCCCAGCGGATATGGGGGCCCACCTGTACCTAGCTCTGGCACAAGACATCAATCACTTCCAAGGGTGGCTCCACAGTGGGTCTTTGTGGAACATGTACGGGAGATCCACACAAGAGTCCACAGCCATGCCTGGCCAACACCGCAGGCAGTGAGGGTCTGATGCTTCCAATGCTCCCTACCATTGCCTGGTAAGTCAGGATCCGTGGGGATTCTTACTGGACAACTATGGGGAAGCAACCGCAGCAATAAACCTTCTTCTTCTTCCTCCAGTACCATTTTATAATTTCCAGATGCTGGGTCTGGGGCCAAGGCATCTGGGAAAGCTAATTGGGAACCGGGCAGTGGTCAGATGAGAGTTCTCCACCACTCTTGCAGCAGCAGGCTCACATCCAGTTCCTGGGCAACATGAAGGGAGAAGCTGTGGCATGTAAAGACTCTCTCCAAAGCATGGGGGAAGTACACCATTGGGGGTCCCCCACAGATTTTGCCCTGGGACTCCCCAAAAGCTGGAGCCACCACTGATCACTCCCCATTACCAACCTGTATCAGCAACAGCCCTCTCCCTACAGCCCAAAACACACACTGATGAAATGTCATCTCTATCTTCACACCCCTCTGTACAGACTCATAAACTAAAATAAAACATCAAACACTCCAACCTAAGGGCTATTCTAGAATAGAATACTATTCTAGAATAGTAGTCATACCAATATGTTATAACAAAAAAGGTCTGTGACCAAAGTTTGGCGACCCCAGCTCTAACCACAGTAGCCTGATGGTGATGGCTCAGCTACAAACCACAGGCTGTGAACATACGAAGATATCTCAAATCGAGTCAGACCATTGCATTGGTCCCTCCAGCTGGAAAGAGTCCTCCCCTTGGGCTCAGGTCTTTCTCTACTACTCTGCTCCTTCTTTAACTCTGGGAAGTGCCAGGGACACTCTGGGAAGTGAATACGGGACTTTCTGCATGTGCACTTCCACAGTTGGGTGGTGGCCTCTCCCGTGAGTTACGGTCGACCTCCACCCCCATCGCATGGGACACACACCACAGTCCCGCATTCCACAAATTTCCCTTCAAATTTAGCCCAGAAGACCTCAAGCTCAGCTGGTATCTTTCACACCCCCGCCCTACAGATAATATCCCCTGTCTGGCACAATATTATTATTATATATAAAATCCTTCTCTCACCTCTCTGGCTATTTCAGTTCTAATCATCTGTCAAAACCGGCTTCTTGTTGAACACCCACTCAGGCAGTCACCTGCCACCCGGAAGTGAAAGGAAGAACGCCTTCTGCTTCCGGTGGCAGAAAAGGGCCCCGTCTCCATAACAACCACAACGGCATCTTTCTAGCTATGTCTGGTGAGCCGCCGTGCTTATCTGGAGTTCGCAGCGGTGGGGTAGGAACCCTTGTTAGGAGGCAGGCAGGCAGGGAAAAGGGATTTGTTTTTGGAAATAAAATAATTCCTCCCGAAGACGCAAACGGATTGTGTCCGTTTCAAGCCGGACTTGTCATCTCTTGTAACTACTCAGCGTGCGATCCCATTCCTAATACGTTGGGTTAAGCGAGCCCTTCTCTGGTATAAACTTTTTTTGTGTGCCCCAATTTTTTCTTTCTCTCTCCCTCTATCGCAGATTGAGAGAGCGAGAGAGAGAGAGAGAGAGATTTCTGTCAGGATGATGGGGAGGGTTGTAGTGGTGGTCAGGTCAGTTATCGTACTTCCCATTTTTAGTACATAAGTCTTCCTCTAAGTCTAAGAAATTTTTTGTTCTTAAAAAGACCATTCTACATGTGGAATTTTGTGGATTTTATGAAGAAAATTTATGAACTCTCAGAAGCTTCATAGCTTGTCCGGGGTGGGAGGCAGGATCTAGCCTTTTAAAATGTCAGCACATTTAAGATTCATCATAGATTTTGACCCTAACTGGTGCTATTCGGTATCTGGTCCTCTGTTACAGTGCAATCCTATACACATTTCTTTAGAAGGAAATCTCACAGTAGGTCTTACTCCCAAGAAAGTGTACATAGGATTGCAGCCTAAGCAATGGGACTGATTTCTGAGTAAAATGTATAGAATTGCACAGTAAATTTCTTGTTTTATATTTAGTGGTTTGAATTAAATGCTGCTTTTAAAGTTCAGTGAAATTTGTATTTTCTCTCAACAGACCCTGAAGTTTATAAAATATCATTTATATTTCCCAATCAGGACAAGTATGGTAACGTATTTTCAGACATGGCTTTTAATCCCATTAATTTTAAATCGTTATACATAATTGCTACATGAAAGCTTCCGATCCTTTTTATTAGTTTAATATTTATTTCATTGGATTTTCCCACATGCAATTTCTTTTGCTTAATTAGATGGTGACTGTACAAGAACACCTGATGGCGCTCTTGAGAGGAATGGCTTTGGAATTCATACCACTCCCAATGGAATTATTTACAGAGGAAATTGGAAGAATGATAAGGTATATTCCTATCTGTAGATTTCTAAAAACCCTCAGAGTGATTAATTTCAGCTTCTTGCCTAATAGCCATTCAAAACGTAGAATCAACAAAATGAGGGCAAGTAGTTCAGATTACATTCCTATGTGTAGGTTGAAGGAAAAATATATAGTTTTATATTTTATATGTATATGTGTGTGTGTGTATATATAAGTGTTTGCAGGCTTAACTGTTTTTTCTTCCAAAATATTTATTTATTTATTTATTTTTAAGTATTTATATATCATCTTTCTCTGTTTTTACACAGCATTCAAGGAGGTTTACACAGGCAGGCTAATCCAAACCACCATTTTTTCAACTGGGTTTTTACAATACAGTATTGTTCTGTGGAATGTACAGAACCCTCATTTTCACCTTTAGTTGTGGTTATCTCTTCTGGCTGCATGCCTTTATATTAACATAACTGATAAACATCTAATGGTAATCTAGATACTTATTCAGTGCTAACAAATTACTAAGGTCACATCCTAACCTGCAGAAGTACTGAACTCTTACATAGAGCTCTGTTTTTATCTGGCAGCTCAATTCCTGCAAAGCTTATCTTGCCCAATTGCCTTGCTTCAGGTGTTTTGCTTTAATTGCTTTGCTTTTACTTAAGTGAAAAAAAAACGCATTGTGCCAGCACCATTATGAAAAACTGCTCTTGAAAGCAAGGTGGCCTTGATTTACTGTGGCTGCAATCCTATCCGCATTTAACTTAAGCGATCCAGCTGAACCTAGAGAGGGAGGAAAAGCTCAGTGAGGTTTTGTGACAGGAGGCTGTGTGCTTCTGTGGCGAAGAGGTCGGGCTCGTTCCACGCTGTCCACTATGGCGCCAGGGGACAGTGGGGTAAGGTGTCGATGCTGCACCTGGGAAACAGGAAGGGGATGAGAAAAGCAGGGAGACACTATAGGGTTAAAAGAACTCTACTGTGGTTGGAAAAACAGTGGTTGGCAGTTAAAGAAGAGCAGTTGGAGATGGAATGTTGAGGGAGGACTCCACTGTGGCAAGGGAAGAAGAGGGTTTCTCTTGAGGCAAACTTGAGGCAAGGTCAGATGCTTTGAGTAGGAGAGGAGAAGATCAAAACGATCCCCTGAAAGAGCACCATCTGAGGAACAACACTGAGAAGCAACCTTCCTGAGAACTGAGTTGAGAGGACTCTTACAATTGGTAGGTAGGGTGTACTTCAAAAATTGTTTTAACCAAGTGCGAGCTTAGTTCGTTGTTTATAAAAAGCTTCTAATAAAAGTTTCTCTAGAAGCAATCCTACCATGCTGAGTGATCGTTAATGGGGACTAAGCGCCCGTCTGCCAAATCCAGTGGTTATAGTAATTGGCCATGGCAATGTTACCAGCGTAGAAGGGGGGTTCTGCTCCCATATGCATGACACATGCATAGGATTGGGCTCTGTGCCTTGTAAATTATTTATAAAGATCTTGCCAATGAACAGGCAATATATTTTTGAGATGCTTTGTGGGTGTCACCTCCAGTCCCTCCTCTGGGAACTGGAGAGAGCACAGTTATCACACAGGCCACCCATTGAGCAGCGACACCTCATCACTGCTGAAAGGGTTGCTGCATGATAATTGGGCTCTCCCAGCACCGCCCTTTCAGCAGTGTTGCTTCTGCCAATACATCACTTGGCAGCTCAGCAGCTGAAAGCAGCTGAGAGAGCCCAACTATCACTCGGGCTGAATAAAGAGCTTCTGCGGGCTACATCCGGCCTGTATGGCCTTATGTTTGACAACCCAGCTCTACACTCTCTACTCTAGCTTTATCTTCCACCTTTACATTCATGAAATCTGGATCTATTTTTCTCTAAGTCATTAGGTTTGCCATCAAAATCATATGTTGACCAATAACTGGAAATATGGGTGAAAAAGAAAAATATGCAGGAGTGTTACAAATAGGCTTATGTGTGCCTAGCTGCATAGGATTGGGCTGGTTTTTGGACCCCTAACCTATCCATATTTACTTGGAAGCAAACCCCACTGTGTTCAACAGGACTTATTTTCAATGACCTGTGCATAGGGTTGCAGCCTAAAATGTTCTAAATTCAGGGAAATGACAATGAGTCACTACTTTTGAAATGGATATTAATCTGTTGTTTCTTCTTCTTGTTAGATGAATGGTATAGGAAGGTTAGAACATCCTTCAGGTGCAGTTTATGAAGGTGAGTTCAAGAACAACATGTTGCATGGAATAGGAACCTACATATTTCCCAATGGAGCAAAGTACACTGGACAGTTCAGTGAAAACAAGTAAGTTGAAAGAAAAATAGCTACATAGTATATAGAGTATATTCTTCTTTAACATCTGGCTTTGTATAAGAATCTCAGGCTACCTTTAACTGCTGCTATAGGCTAGTGTGGTCTTTCTCCAACGATGTATTCCCAAGATGCTTCTTGACATTGTCCTGCTCCAGGGATCATGGAGCTTTTGCAGGTTGCAGCGTTTGCAGATTGATGCTTGCAATGCTAGACATCAACTTATTCCTATGCTTGATTCTTGCACTTGGTCCCAAGGTTATAATCTGAATGCACTTGTTGCAGCAACCTTGCTTACTAAGCAGATCTGAGTCAGGTCCGTACCTGGATCAAATACAGTCTGCAAAGCCTAAGTGTGCTGCCTTGAGTTTCATGATGAAAGAAAGGCAGGATATAAATGTAACAAATAATACCAACTAATTAAAAGGATTAGGATGGTGAAATAGCTTGTGTTACACAAAACTAGCAGCAGTAGGTCTAAAATTTCCAATCATTTCTTTTCCAGGGAATATCTGTTTTACTGCCTGATTCAGTGCTTCCAGCACTAGAAAGTTGACAGCTTGGTGGAACATTAGTATGTACATCATGAGTCACAGTACAGTGATTGCCATTTTCATTTAATATACTGGTTTTGTCCTATTTCAGGCTGGAGGGGAAAGGAGAATTTAAGGACACAGAAGGCCTGGAATGGGATGGCACATTTCATTACACCGCAGCACCAGGGCTGAAGCTAAAACTGGAAATGTAGTATGTTTTGTATTGAAAGAAATCCGTTATATGTTTGTTTGTAACCTTGACCAAGCTTTTTCAAAGCAAATAATTTCTTAACCTATTCATGAGAAACTACTATTATTTTTTGAAATAAAGTTCACTAGATAAGTTAAACACTGGGGCTCGAACTTCAGCATGTTACGTAACGTTATTTTTTCTTCACTAAATTGTAATTGTAAAACTCAAGCACACATGTGAGTGTATGTGGAGAGAGTGCACCTTGTTCTGATAATTTCTGCTTGAAAGCATGGAGATTATGAAGAGGTTACTACTACCAGTTATAGCATTCACATTTGTTGGGTGACCTGTACTTCCACTTCTGGAAGTGTCTGCCTTGGCACCTTGGTTTCAGAATTAAGTAGCATGAGTATCTAATTCCAAGAGAAGCGTGTAATTGGTTTGTGGAACTCCTTGCCACAGGAGGTGGTGATGGCACCTGGCCTGGATGCCTTTAAGGGGATTGGACAGATTTATGGAGGAAAAGTCCATCACAGCTTACAAGCCATGATGGGGATAAGCAACCTCCTGGTTGTAGGAGTAGATTTTCTTTGTGCCAGGTGCAAGGGAGTGGCGACAGGATACAGGTATCTTGTTGTCTTGTGTGCTCCGTGAGGCATCTGGTGGGGCCACTGTGTGATACAGGAAGCTGGACTAGATGGGCCTTTGGCCTGATCCAGCAGGACTCTTCGTATGTTCTTAATTAGGATGGTTTTAAATGTAGAATTCTAGGTCACCACACATACCTTTTTAGGGTTGAAAAATGATGGATGTGACCTCTGGGATTCTGCTAGGGTCAATTTGGTGTTCTGAGCTATTTGCCAGTGTTTGCTTCACAATTTTGGGGGGCTTTATGCAAAGCATATATATATATATATATATATATATATATATATATATATATATATATATATATATATATATATATGCATACACACACACACAATATATATATATATGTGTGTGTGTGTGTGTGTGTGTGTGTGTATATATATATGCTTTGCAATATATATATATATATGTGTTTGTGTGTGTGTGTGTGTGTGTGTGTGTGTGTGTGTGTGTGTGTGTGTGTAGATATATATATACCGTATTGGTCTGAGTATAAGACTCACTTTTTTCTCCTAAATTAAGTTTTTAAACTAGGGGTGCGTCTTATAATCAGGCTGTTGCAATTTAATGCCAGTGATTTAATTAAATTTCTTTAATAGCACCAAACTTTAAGGGTGCATCTTATAATCAGGTGTGTCTTATACTCGGGACAATATGGTGTGTGTGTGTGTATATATATATATATATAGCCATTGGTCTATCTAGCTCAGTATTGTCTACTCTTCTTACTGGCAGCAGAGCTCCAGAAGCTTGAGCACAGTCAGTGGCATCACTGGGGGTGCAGGGGGGCAGAGCACCCCAGGTGACACCCTGGGTGTGTGTGACACCACTAGTGGCCAAAATGTTGTAATTATGAATAATACAATCATGTTATGTATCATTTAATGCGTAATTGCATGACAAATGCAATGAAAAACCCGATTTGAATTATCTATCAAAAGGTATGGCCAAATAACCGGAAAAATAAAACACAACTGACTTACGTAACAAAAAGAGGAAACAGACCAATGAGACTGATTGTTCGGAGAGCCGAATTGGTTACTGATTTGTTGGTTACTGCTGTACTGTATAAAGTTAATGGGGGTGACACCATGAGTTACCGGACTGGGTGACACCAACCCAGTGACACCACTGACCAGGAGTAATCTGTAGAAATACATAGTCCTGCCTGATGGGCATCTTTGTAGAACCCAGCTCGGCCCAACCTTGTTTCTCCCTATTCACCTCTGGGGTCCATCATGGGGGTGACACACTGAGCTCTCGCACCTGGTGACGCAAACCCTCTCCCTTCGGGTACACTGTGTAAAGTGAGAATGGCAGTGCTGTTGAGATGGTGGGTCCTTTCCTAGCCTTGAGTCTTCTGGAAATGTCTGATTTCACTGCCTTCTGGAACCACCCCTGACCCTGGCTGTCAAAAACAGAGTGATATGAGATGGGGTCACATCCTTGTTCTTCTGCAAAGTCTAGTGCAGTGTGAGTTCTGCCCCCTGCTGCCTGTTCCTTTCTCTATAAAAAAAGCCAAGGGCATTGCTTCAAGTGACTAAGTTGGTAGCTTAGTATTGCTACCAAAAGCACCCTCAGCCACAATGTACAGTTTAATAAATGGGAACATTGTTTTAACAGTTCATCTTCATAAGTTAACCAGCAGGGACACAAGGATGTGACCTGAGGATTGCATAATTAGAAGGCTTTAGATTAGATATGCTTGGATTTGAAATTAATGATTAGCATGTGATAGACCCAGTTCAGAAAAAAATAGACTGCCATAGCTGCCGCTTTGCCTTGGTTTTTAGACAGTAATTGTTCCCCACTCAGGAAAGTACCAGTACTTCAAGAAATTTAGAACATCTGCCTGGGGTAAGTTTAAATGAATCGTACCTTCATTTTATAGAGCTTACTTAAGTGCTTTTATTTCATAATAGCATAAAGTTTAGAATGTACATATTGTAGATGATGAATCAACACTACACTCACAGGCATTCTCTAGCAAGAGATCTACATGTATTAGGCAAACTAGTTGGGTTTTTTCTATGTCTGGAGATATTCATTCTCAAACTGGAATGTTATGAAGTCTAATAAATTTACGTACTGGAGAGGATGATTACTGTCTGATGGCTAAAAGCAATATGAGAATAAAAAGATTCCACTACTTCATAACAGTTTTTAACTTACTTGTAAAGGTAGAAAAAATTGAAATTATTCAGACTGCAGGGTTGCAATATTACATGAAATGTTATTTTCCCCTCATTAAACCAAATAGAAGCCTCCAATAGATTTAATTTAAAATACTATTTGCCTGTTCAATATATTCTTACATACAAAGCAATTTAGAAAGGAATGGAGGAAAGCACATTTCTACCTTCATTTTTTAATTTTTTTAAGTCTATTTTTATTTGTTTAGCAATGTAGTCGCAATAATGGAGACATGCAGTGTAAGCCTATGGATGTCTACTTCAAAGTAAGTCACATTGAGTTCAGTGGGTCTTACTCCCAAGTAAATGTGTACAGAATTGCATCCTTAGTGCCCAATCCTCCTCCTCCTCCCATAGTTTGCATGCTAAAAGCACAATCCAGCAATAGTTCAGTATTTTTAATTCCATTAATTTAAATGAAAAAGCATAAACACATGTTTAATTCTACAAATGCAATCAATTTGGTATTTTAAAATATATGGTTAATTATATCTTTCTTCTAAATGGGATTTCTGATGGTCTCTTCTCCACATTTCTGATCAGGTTCACATTTGGTAAGCCCCAGAGGTGCCACCGCATCAGGGCCCCACAATCAATAGGTCTTAACGTTCTTTATTTTGACTGGATCACACCCTAAATACAGAATCTAATGCTTGACGTCACACAATGGGGTTTTGATTGTAGTATATTATATATAGGATGGAATATGGTGGTATGCCCATGCTACTTTTGCATACCGAAACAAATATTGACCGGCACAATATTGCGCCAAATATTGGCTGGCACAAAGACTGCCCTTCATATCACTTCTGAAAGGCACAAATGGACTGTGGTGGTCACTGTGGAAGCCCATTTGATTTTCCTAGCTCATGAAGACAAGCAACAGGGGGACAAAAGACCTTCTGTGGATTTACTGTGACTTGTGCAGTACTATCAGAGCCCATGGCACTTTGCAGAGGAAGATGGGCAAGAAAACAACAACCGCAAGTCCCTGTGTCAACGAGCTTAGCACCTACATTTCAACAGTTGGAGAGACAACAAAGAGGGGGAAGCAAAGGAAGAAATGAGACTTAATAAACAGAGGAGTGGAATAGGAGAGACAGTTGACCGAGGCTAACTACATGTTACATGCAAACACATATAACAAAGTTCCAATGCAGATTTTTTTAAAAAGAAAAATAACTTTGGGGAAATTTTGAGTAGAGACGCTGGGGGAAGGCGATTTTCATCCTTTCTTTCTCCATCTGCGGTTTCTTCATTACAAATTGGGAGGCCCTGCCAACTTTCTGCCATGGGGTAAAAGTGCAAGTTTACCCACATTTTGAAGTTTATAGAGGAACAAGCACTGGGGGTGGTGGTGGTGGTTTGATTTTGAGCAGGGAGGCAGGGAAAGGGTTAAGCAACCTCCTACCAATTCTCCACCTAAGTGCAAACATTTAACCTTAGTGTCAAAAAGTCATAGGATGTGCACACATATCTAAGAGAGATTGAAAAAGGAACACATTTTGTTTCTGGAAGTTTAGTTGGAAGGATTCTTCAAGTATTACCGGTATATAGTAAGTCATAAGTTGTGAATACTATACCAGCAGTATTCTTGCTGGAAATGCCTTTCCAGCATTTTCTTGAGAACCTCCAAGGAAGGAGACTCTGCATCACCATCCTTAGGGGGACCTTGTTATTGTTCTTGGCATAGTTTCCTCCTAGTTCTTAAATTAAATGTACCTATTACAAAGTTAAAACTACAGTAATTGTTTCATGGTCTACCCTTATTGGAGATGTTCAACAGTTGTTCTCACTCGTCTTTCTGTCATTCTATACAATAAGGCCTGCACTATTTGTGACTCCGCCAAACTAAACACACGCCACTAGTGATGTATGGCAGCCCACTGGCACTCAACAAACGTCCTGCTTATTCTGCCTGCTTGGAAGGCCAAAATAGTGGGGGTGCTGGTAAGCTACAATATGCAATACAAGCTGGGGGGGGGGAACTACATTTTGGCTACATTTTGGCTGGGCAGGTTATAAGTTGTGAAGTCTCCCCTCTTAACTTTCTTTTCTTTAGGCAAAACATGCTATGATGGTACTAGCTGCCATTACAACCCAATCCTATCCAGCGCCAGTGCAGTGTGCACGCCAGGCACATGCTGTATTCAGCACTGGAAAGGGACGGACTGGAGGTCTCCTTGGGAGAAGCGGACATTTGTCCACTTACCCCAGGTAACGCCCCAGCCTATGGGACTACTCGGTCTCTGCCAGCTCTGTAGCCAGTGGATAACCGAGTATTCAGGGGAAAAGGCATGGGAGGGCACTGCGGTGGCGCCGATCCCTCCCTCCTCCCAGGTCTGATTTGCCCACTCCTCTGCCCCATTATGCCTCTCCCTGTCCTTCCCCCATCCTCCTCCTGCCTTACCTGCTCCGGCACATGGGGATCTAGGCTGCAGTGTCTGCAGGACGGCGCAGGCCTTCCCACTGGTGTTGCTTGCTCTCCAGGTTCCGCAAACATGTTTTATGGCACATTTGTGACACCCTAGGCCGGTGCAGTGGTGCTGTGCTGGCATAGTCGGGGGATAGGATTGTGCCATTAGAGCAAGTCGCATGGTCAGTCGCTGCCAGCTTTTTGTGGTACCTGGTTTGTTGCAGACATCAGGAAGCTGGCCTCTCTTTTGATCTGGCTCCTAATCTAGAAAATCATGCAACCTTCTAAATTTTACAAAACAACAAAAAATGCACTCCTATTCTTTAACCCAGATCGCCTTTGTTGCAATGCTATAATCTTATGCAATAATGATGGCCAATAATCTTATGCAATAATGATGGCCAATGACAGCAAGTTGACAGCACAAAGCTTGCAACATGATTTACCTCATGATCCTCTCAAGTTTCGAGTACAAGAGAAGATACCATGAGGCTGAAAATATTTCAGCTTCCTCATCTGGCCAGCTTAACTGAAGGCAGAAGTGCCTCAGTTTTTTCTTCTGCCTTTACATTGATCTCCTCTGACAGTCCAAGCCTGGCAAAGATGAGGGTAGCTTAGGTGCAGGAAGCTATTTATTTATTTACATTTATTTATAGTATTTTTACCCCGCCTTTCTCCCCGAAGGGACCCAAGGCGGCTAATTGGGAAGCTATTTTTTCTTAAGAAGCTCTTCTTAGACAACACTTCTGTAAATGTAGTTATTATCCAAATATGCTCCACTCAGAGCAAGTTATTCAACTTTTTTTTCCTTTTTCCAGGGTGCGGTATTACAGGCAAAAAATGGATCAATAACTCCATTATACTTTTCCCTCCACTGAAAACAGGAGTTAGATAATCTGATCCATCACTGAACTCACATGCTAGCCTCCTCCCAAAACATGGGATTCTTTTTCTGAAAAAGAAATGCTCTTTGAAGGGACAGATGTCTTCATTGGGCTGAAAATAACCAAAAGCATTTAAGAAGCATGGATTCAAAAAGAAAAGAAGGTAAAGTATATTTTGAAAGAGAGGTTCAAATCCTGACAGAATGTTCTCTCTTGTGAACTAAAAACTAAAAATATTTTAAAGAATACAAAGCCTAGATGTGAAAGCAGTTGCATTTTGGCTGTATCTTTGGCGGGACGGGACCAAGGGCTCCATTCTATGACCCCGCATCCTAATGTAGAAGACCACAGCCCTAAAGCAAAAGCTCTACCTCAAATAGTAGGCCACTTTATGGTAGTATTATTTCAGTAGTATTTCATTCAGAGAAAATAGGCGCCTTTTTCCTTAAGCGAGTAACATAGCTAACTACAATAATGACTTCCACCATTTGTGGCAGCCATTTTGAAGGGGAGAAAACTCATAGCTCAGTGGTTGAGCACCTGCCTTGCATGCTGCATGCAGAAGGTCCCCAGTTCAGTCCCTGGCATCTCTTGGTAGGGCTGGGAAAGGTAAAACTCTGGCAAGGTCTGTAAGGGTCCAGAGAAGTCGTTGCCAATCAGTGTAGAATACTGAGCTAGATAGACCAGTGGTCCGATTTGGTAAGGCAGCTTCATATCTACTACAGCTGGCAACATTTTTTTCAAGTAAGGTTAGGGGATGGCATGGCAACTGTCAACTTCCAAGACAATGGGAAAGACTAAGGCAGAGGTTTCCAAACTGGGACGTCACGACGGCCAAGCTGAGAACAAAGGGTCGCTACACCCTTAAGGGCCGTGGTGACCCGTGGTGACGTCGACAGTGCGTCCAGGATCGCGCTGCCACCGACGAAAAGTGCCTGTTTCACCTTCATTGGTAGCTTTGGAGGTCCTCGCGGCAGCATGATCTTGGACGCAGTGACGCGTTCCTGGACGCGTCATTGCTACTCCTGGGAAGGCCCTGCTGCCACTCAGGGCAGCGGAGGCTCTTCCCAGGAGTTAGAGAACGTCTGGACTAAGGTAAATTGTGTATCAACCTCTACTTACGTTGGCTAGAATGTACATATGATTTTGCTTTTATATCAGATCCTGCATTACCAATAGTCCCATACAAACAGCATGAGCAGCGCTGGTGCCAGGTTGCTGGAGGCCCTGGAACAATGCCCTGCACTAGCCCCCCCCCCCCATGGACACACACCTTGCCCATCACCTAGTGGCACACTACCTCTGGATTCTACCTCTGCTGGGTTCAGGGAGGGGTCAACCCTGCCAGGTGTGTCCTCTGATGGGAATGGGCTTTCAACCAGGGCTGACTTGGCCAACTCTTGACACTACTCCTGTGACTTGAGTGTTTTCTAGTGCCATATGTTAAAATGTCCTAATTAATTGTGAACACAGTGAATATCTTTGTAGATCTTCGTCTTTACGTTACCTAAAAATTTAAAAGAAATGCTAATCAAAAGGAGTACTGTATTATTCCTACATCTAAATGAAACTGCTTCACAGGAACTGGGTGGGAGCCTGGGAGGATATGCTAATTTTTTATTGGTTACATAAAATTATATCTGTGCATCAGGCCCTGTTCACCAGCAGGAGCTGAAATGGAGATTAATTTCAGGATGCTTTCAATTAATTTATGTCCTCAAAGGAATGAAAACATTTATTTGATGTCACAGCAGGGGTTAGACAAAACTGGTAATTGTCTCTGTAGTGGTGTGGTGTGGTATGTTCTATTGAAGGGTGTGTGCTTGCACGAGTGGTCAATGGTGAAGGATGTAGGCTTTCAAGTGTTGCATTCATGCTGGCTTTCTTGTTCTGATTTTTGTTTGAGCAGTCACCAACATTTTTCTTGCATCTTATTCATTCAGGGTCAAACTAGATGTTCTCCTAACCTGTTCCTAATTGGAACTGTAGAGAGGAGGATTAACTCTTTCCCTTCAGTCTGTTACCTGCTGAAAATCATCCCTCCCTCCACAGCTGTCATTTGCCACCAAAATGGCTATTTACAGAAAATGCATCCAGATGGCAATGTTTTGTGCTATAGTTCCCAACCAAGATTGTAAGAAATGTTCTAGAATTTAAGGAATTGTGGATTACGTTTTCCTCCAGAATACACCATATTTATTGCACAGGAAGACAATAGTATTGACTCCCCAGCTCCTGTTAAAGCTGAATAATTTCCTGTTAGCCTCTGACCCAGCAGGGACCAACAGGCTGAAGCTAGTTCTGCACACATCTGGACTAGAGAGAGCAGAAATGCTGAAATAACGTGTCCAATCTGATCCTTGGAATTAGAGCCATCTGGAAGTATCCTCATATTGTTGCTTTTACTTCCACTTGCATTCAGATCTGCTAATGAGGTCCTGATCCAAATTCCACCAAACCGGAAAGGATCTGTGAAGGCCCAAAACAACTTACCAACTTTGGAACTTCCCTCCAGGAGGGGCCCAAGCAATGGCTGTGGCCTATGGGGGCTCTGATCCAGATCGGGGGCCTCCCACAAGTGCTAATTAGCAAGTAAGAGGGAAAAATGCTGAGCTAATCAACATGTTTAAAGTCATGTCAAACCTGACCCTGAGCCCAACATTCCCAACTCTGGTAAAAACAGCTACAAGGTTTTTATTATTATTATTTTAGAAGTCTTGAGGGTCATGTTGTCAGTTATTTTATTTATTTATTTTAACATTTTAATTGAATGTGCCACAGGGGCAGCTTACTATAATCATTAAAACGACAAACAAATAATAAAAATCAATCAAAATAAAATTTTTATAAAACTTCATAATATAAAATACCAACAAAAAATTAAAAAGAAAAAAAGAAAAGAGAAAGACATTACTGTATCAGCAAAGGCCAGTCTAAACCGGTAGGGAGTTCCACAGCCTAGGTGCCACTACTGAGAAAACCCTGCCCCTTGTTCCCGCCAGTTGCATCTCACTAAGAGGCAGGACTTGGAGAAAAACCTGTGATGAAGAACCAAGTACATAACACAATTATAGCTGTATTGTGCTGTTCATATACAGGGTGATTGTTGTCTGATATACTGTTAGCTACAGTAGTTGGGGCCAGGCTCTCATGAAAGCAAAGGCACAAACAGGCTGAAGTAAGAACTGTGGAACAACAGAGGAGCAAAAAGATGACCTCATTATTTTCTGTCTCCTACCTCTTGCTGAGAAATTATTTGGTGTTTGGCTGAAAGAGAGGATCACTATGCAAGAGAACAATTGCAGAAGTGTAGAGCCCAGATTCTGACACTCTGAAGAGTGTAATAATAAATGTCAGGCTATATATATAAACACCTTGATGTTTCCAGTTGCTAAATAAAGGGGGTGGGGTGGGGGTTCCATGCACACGCCAGGCAAATCCACTAAGAGTCTCCTACCCACCATCACCAATACTTCAACATATGCTTGCCCCTCAACAACAATGTACTTCATCAGAGCAGGCATGCACACAGAGAATAAAGCCAGATCTAAATTAACAGTCATCATCCCCCCCCCCCCCATCTGAGAATTGCAGTTTGGTGAAGATGCTTGGACTTCACCTTAAACTCCTGAGCCCCTTTCATAGAATAGAACTACTTTCCAGAGTTCTGTGAGGAGAAGGAAATGCTATTAAACCTATTTTAAGTCTGTGGAAAAGTTATTCCCTTTGAATCAAACAGAGAAATAAAAGACAAGGGAAAATAGAATGCAGGGAATACTGTCTATGGGGACAACTT
The DNA here is from genome assembly GCA_026170595.1 of Plestiodon gilberti rubricaudatus. Lineage (NCBI taxonomy): Eukaryota > Metazoa > Chordata > Lepidosauria > Squamata > Scincidae > Plestiodon > Plestiodon gilberti. The sequence goes on from JANXHW010000001.1 coordinate 14,885,044, forward strand.
CCAGAGGGATAGCTGTGTTAGCTTGTTGCAGCAAAACCAACAAAGGGCCACATATCACTTTAAAGACTAACACATTTATTCAGCATACGTTTTCATTCACGCACCTGAAGCCAGCCCACTCATGAGGCTGGGTGAAGTGGCTGCTTTTTTGAGCAGCAGGCCACGCCTCTTCTGCCCCCAGGCTCCTCCTGCCCAACCTGTTTTGAAGAAGTGATGGGTGCATTGCACATATGAGCCACCATTTGGGAGGTGCACCCCTGCCACTGCCACAGACTCAGTTTATCACATGTGCTGTATGGTTAGCATACAGTAGTTGGATTTACTTTGGCAGTCAGGTGTCTGAGGCCATTTTTGGCTGAAGCTAATCTTGAATCAGCCCAACTTGAAACACAGGAATTGATGTTGTTTGGGTTGGGTTCCAAAAACTGCCATACAGCAAAAGTCTTGCATGATTTTTAACCATATCCTTTAATTAACCATATCCTTACCAATCAGTTATGATTCTGCTCTGTTTACTGAACTGACATATCACAAAATCAACCGTAGAGTTGTTATTCTACACCCTTTCACAGTTTATCCCGTAAGTACTATGACATAGCCATAGGCTTCCATAGTACCACTGATCTTTTCTCCAAAACTGAACAAAATTGGAGCACTGGTATACTTCCTTGCAGAAATCCCTGTGTTCATAATTGTGGTAGATGGTGCAAAAAAAGAAAAGGGGGAAAAGCATCTGCAAACCAGGACTATATGTTCTAGAAAAGGAAGAAAGATTTGCATCTAAAGTGGACTGCAAATCGCTATGCCCCTATTTTATATATAGAACACCTAATAAGTCCTGTTAATTGACTGAAGTTCTTTATTCCCACAGGAGAAACTGAAAGTGTGCCAGTGATTAACCCTGCAACACAGATTGCCCAGGTAAAAATGAGCAAGGTGCTCTGAATAATCCCAAAACACTGAAAAGGATTAGCAAGACTTTTGATACTTTTGGTAAAACCAGTATCCAACAGGAAAAAATACACAAACAAAACAAAGCAAAGCTAGCCATATGGAAACTTAGTTTAAAATGAAAATGCTGTTAATAACTAAAGAAACAAAATGTATGCAACACTAAAAACAGTGTTGCTAGGAGCCCTGGAACAAAGCACTGGGGCCCCCCATGGTTCCTCCCCTACCCCTGATGGTGCATGGAGCACTACCTCTGCCACCTATACTGAGAGTCCAGTGGTCGGCCTGGCCAGGTAGACCCTCCAATGAACATGGGCCCTTGGACAGTGCCCAGTCTGGCCAACCTCTGATGCCTCCCCTGATTGAAAGGCCCATTTAATATACAGTCGGAATACTCAAAGTCATACATTCTCATTTGAGGTTAATTAATCTGGAATAAATATTGTCCTCTGGTTATGTTCTTACAGATTTTAGTGTGACTTAGAATCACCACTTCAAAATTCAAGGCATGGGAACCTTTCACACAGAATTGTCCTAATCCAGCAATGTCTTGAAAGTGCATGGGAAATTACTCATGCTTGTAGCACTACGTTTTACAAGCGGACTATGGGTCACTATGACAGTAATGGTTGTGACCATACAGAGTTTTTTCATCAGTTGGAATTTAAAGCCCAAACATCTGGTTTTGCTGCTATAGGGAAAGGTGACCCTGCATTAGTTGTGTTTGTGTGCATGCTGTAAGATATTTGCTGGTAGTCCTATAAGCGACTCAAAGCAGAAACATACAAGGTTGGCTTCATAACTGGGCATTCTGTTGAGTAACAAATACACTATGTGAAAACAGGGGCAGCTCATCCATTAGGTGAGGTGATGCAGTGGCAGTGGCAGATTGGGGGGGGGAGAGAGGGTGGCAGATTCAAGGTGCCCTTCACTCTGAGTTTTCCACCGCCACTGCCTCCCTCCAGCCCCCCATGGGTGCAGATTGCACTGATGTGCTTTCCAACTGCTAAAAGCAAGTGGAGAGTGGATCACCTTGCTCCTCATGTGGTTTCTTCAGTTGCGGAAGTGCAGGACTTCTGATTTGAGTTACAGGGACTATGGGAACGAAGAAGCTTCTTCCTTCATGTGGTCCCTTCAAATCGAACGTGGTAGTCCTGCACTTCTGCAACTGAAGAAACTGCGCGAGGAGCACAGTAAGCAGCTGCAGAGGTGGCTGACCAGAGGTGGCATCGGGCGGCGTTCTGGGTTGCACCGGTGTTGTGTAAAAACTAGTAGATACAATAGAACAGGAAATTCAACAGAACCAGCTACTGAGTGAACCCTGACTGCAGATTAACTTAGACACATTCAGTACACATAACACATGTATGTGTGCATCCATTCATGTGGAATATGCAGAATTTCACTAAGGTGGGAACTTCTAAGACACACATGCACACACAGACCTGCAACTCAGGTAAATTACCGGTAATCAGAGACACTCTTGCCATGCCTCTCTTCTTACCTTACTATGAATCCATTGGTTACAGCTGTGCACAACACATGGTACAGTGTAGACCAGGACTGCACAATGTGTGACGCATCAAACCAAATGTAACCCACCAAGCCATGCATGCTTCCCCCATGGCTCAATAAACCTTTTTCCGTGCCTGTTTGGGACCACCAAAATGAGGATGTCATGCACCTGGCAGTCCACAGTGCCTGGCTGATGGGATGGATGTGGATGTGAATCAGTGTTGTGAGCCATGCAGGCCTGATATAGATCTGAGTTAATATTTATTAGGTTAAGCCGATCCAAGAGACACTTTTTATTTTTTAGTTAATAGTTTTTTTTAGTCTTCATGGTTGTGAAGAAATGTATCACCAATTTTGCAAGTCTTTTCATCTAGAAGGGGTATGGTGTGAGTTTTCAAGGAATGGGGACATTTTCCACACAAACATTTTTGATCTCATGAACATGAACTGTCTTTCATTGATAAAATCTGGCTTCCCATATTGCATAAGAAAGAGCACTCCTAGCAGTTACAGCATGGCCTCAGGCCTCTGAGCTACATCCTTGCAGGGTTATTTCAAGTCACCACCAAGATTCCATTCTTCTGTTACTGTTGACAGTTAAAGCCTCCTTCAGTGGCACCCAGTGCATTTTACATCTTGCAAGCACGGTGCTGCTGTACACCAGAAGACGTCCACAGAAGTGGACGAAACGTTGTGTGTTTTGTGTTACGTTAAATACATTTTCTTACATGGCATCTAAACCCGTGTTCCCTATTTCTTACAAAATTGTTGCTGGCCATGAAAGCTATCACTCTTTATTAAACATTTTTGTCACGGTTTTTCCTTCTAGTCATGTTCTAGTCATGTTTTTCCTTCTAGTCATTTTCCTTCTAGTCATGTTTCCATAACAGACAGATTAGTCTGAGAACCTGAATGTAAAAAATAATAATGCTTGAACCCAGTGAACAAATAAATATGTTGGATCCTGACCTGCCCAAGCAGAATGAAAGTTGTACTGAGATCCTACCCCCTCCTCCCCATCCAGTGCTATTCATAAGGCTCTTCTAACACTCAAGACTGGCTTTTCGGTGGGTGCTGTCAGGGGGTAGGAAAGATCCCTTGAAGTGTCATTCCAAGTTTGCCACCACCAGCCAGTTATTATGCATAGAATAGGAGTAATTCTATTGGAAAGTCATTCCAGTGGTAGGAAGCTGCAAGGGAAAATGGATGCAGGTGGGGAATAGAGATGATGATGTTCAGTGGTCTAACTAGAAGATTGGTATCTGTAATCAAAAGGGAACTTTCTAGGTTAACGTAAGTAGATGGATGGGAGAATCCACAATGTATCCTATGGTGTTAGCAGTTCAAATGTGTTCTGTTTTATGCAGTTGCATGCCCTAGCTTCTGAGCTGAAAGCTGGTTTCACTGAAGCAATGCAGGAACTTTCAAGAATTCAACATGGGGAATATGCTCTAGAGGAGAAAGTTCAAAGCTGCCATTGTGCAATGGAGGAGAAAGTGGCAGAGATGAAGAACTCTTTGAACTGTTTCAAGGTAGGCAACATTCCAAGCAAATTTAGATACACCTACTTGAGGACTAGGCCAGCGGGTGGCGCAGCGGGTTAAACCGCTGAACCATAAGCTGTTGATCGAAAGGTCGGCAGTTCGATTCCCGCGACGGGGTGAGCGCTCGTTGCTTGGCCAGCCAACCTAGCAGTTCCAAAGCATGTCAATGCGAGTAGATAAATAGGTACCGCTTGAGGGAAGGTAAACAGCTCTCTGTGTTCCAGCTGCATGCTACGCGCTGCGGCAAGGAGAGTCATGCCGGCCACATGACCACGGAGGCGTCTTCGGACAACGCTGGCTTTTCGGCTTTGAAATGGAGATGAGCACCACACCCTAGAGTCGGACACGACTGGACTTAATTGTCAGGGGATACCTTTACCTTTACCTTACTTGAGGACTAGAAGAGAGGGCTGCATCATACAACACAGAGGTACAGAAAAAAGAAACCTATTAGGTGCAGTGGTGTTCCTGGAAAGGATGCGGCACTGTAAGTGGTGCAAGGTGCTGCACTGCGCCTTGCAAACCGGTGTAATGTGGCCCCTCTCACTCACCCTCAGAGTTCTTACCCGAGCATGGAATTGGCTTTCTTCACAGCTGCCGCACACTGGGTCGACACTTTCATCAAGCTGTCCACCAGCACCCCAAGATCTCTCTCCTGATCCATCACAGACAGCTCAGAACCCATTAGCGTATATGTGAAGTTTTGATTTCTTGCCCCAATGTGCATTACTTTACAGTTACTTACATTGAAGCACAGCTGCCATTCTGCTGCCTATTCTTCCAGCTTCTAGGGAACCCTGGGGGGAAAGCCCTATGAGGACCTCTGATGGCGCACTCTCCCCCTGCTTTGGAAGGTGCCAATCAGCTTTCTCCAATGGTGGCCTGGAACTGGACAGCAGATAAATGCCAGTCCTCCTTTACGCTGCTACCCGCAGCTTCAGTGATGGTAGTGAAGGATTCTTGCCCATCTGGACAACGATGGGGAGCAGCTGCAGCAGCAGACCCCCCTCTTTCTTTCTGGAACCATTTTACAACTCTCAGATGTCTGGCCCTTGATGCTACATTCATTCGTTTATTTATACTGCCCTTCATCCAAGGAGCTCAGGGTGGTATACATAGTTCCTCCCTTTTGTCCTCACAACAACCCTGTGAGGTATGTGACGCTGAATGATAATGACCAGCCCAAGGTCACCCAGGAAGCTTCATGGCTAAGCAGAGATTTGAACCTGGATCTTCCAGGTCTAACTCTCGAGCCACTACACCATCCTGGCTCTGTTGACATCCCCTGTGAAAGAACTTGCATGATTGAAATGCATCAGGAATGACCTTGGCAGTAAGATGTTTTTTGCACCCAGTCACATCTGCTTTCTGCACCTTTTCACTGCTTGAAGACTAGGAGTCAGCGCACTCCAGGCAATCTAAAAAATGTCACCCATGTCTGTGTTTCCCATACCATATGTCCCTTTTTAATTAGGAAGAGCTCAGTGATGCCAAGTCCATGATAGAGGAAATCAGTGCCAAGCAAGAAGAAATGCAGCAAAAGATTGAACAACTGCAGCAGGAGAAGCGGAAAGAATCTCGTAAACTCAAAGCTAAGTAAGTATTTACATTTGACTCTTTAGCAAAGTCTCCCTGTAACGATTTACTCGTTTTGATTTCTGGATAAACTATCCGGATATTGGTGTGTGTGTTTTCTCATGACCTCCTAGTGGAAGTTCGGCTGCAGTACACCAGATAGGGTTGCTGTAGTTAGTAGTTTGAAAGAAAAACAAGTTATTTGCTTTACATTTGACTTTTGTATGCCTTTATATTTTAATCCAAATGTGTACCTCCAAGTTCATTTTCTGGTTGTCTTGCTTTATTATTTTTTCTCTCTGCAGAAGAATACAAAAGGAGGAGCACGGGTCACAAACAGTGCCTACACCCCTTCAAGGAAGTCCCTTTCGATCTTTGAACCTCCCGGAGCCAGTGCTAATTAACGAAGATTTTGTGAACCTTTTGCACAATGCAACATATGAAAAAGGTATTTATATTCTAAACTGAGGGGTTGTAGATGTAGCTCTTGAGACTCGGTCACCACCTCACACTTGGTGCCCAAGCACAACTTGCAGGAATAGGGATTATTGGGGATCAGAATCCCAAGTAGAGGAAGCCAGGAACAACACGATGATTTCAGCAAAGGATCCATCTACAGTATTAACTGCAACTTGGATATGACTGAGTGCCCTGAACAGAACTAGGACCAAGGAAGAAGCAGAGTGTTCAAACCCTTGTGGTTAGAGAAAAGAGCAAGAGCACCAAATTTCCAGAAGCTAAGGCACTATTTAAGGCAGTTTTGCACAAAGCCTTTTAAAAACTTTTCTCTTCCAGTTCATTGACAATAAAAAACAAAAACAGCTAGAAGCACTGTTTCTTAAAAATTTGACTGTAGGCCTCTGTCAAACATTTGCTGTACTGATGGTTCTCTATACTGTATTTATTTATTTATTTAAAGAATTTATATCCCGCCTTTCTCCCAGCAAGGGCACTCAAGGTGGCTTACAACATTAAAATAAACATGTACATTAAAATAATTAAAAACACATAATTAAAACAATTAAATTAAATTAAAACAATTAAATTAAATTAAAACAATTAAAATATAGCTAAAATCTCTCCTTGTTCTCAGTCTCTGATTACAGACCCATGGCATTGGGAGAAGGCAACATCAAAGGTACGTGCATGTGGAGTTTTATGAATTGCTGCTCTCGGTTTTTCAAACTTTGGTGATGATTCTCAATTATTTAGGGAGAAGTTGAGAAAATGAAGTGGTAATTTCCTAGAGTTCTTACCAAGAAAATGTGATGGTGGCCACTGGCTTAGATGGCAGCCTGGGACTCCCTATGACAGCTTTTTCCTGCCTGCTCCCCAAACTTAAAACCACTTTTTCTTTGGTCAAATTCAAACCACTGTTTTGGACACACTGGTGTTGGAACCCTCACACTGTAAGTTGGTGTGTCTTCTGCAGTGGGTTTTTGGCTAGCCTGATCAAATGGCCATTAAGGAAACATCAGTTGGCTCTGCTGATGCCGTGTTCTGATTCTATGGCTAACAGGTTCAAATCTGGAGACAGAAGAAAGTCTCAGATCTTCCTCGTCAGCTGATGCTCAGTCAAAGAGCCAGTCATCATCCATGGTATGGAAACAGCCCAAGGACAATAAAGAGTGGGGTGATGAACATATTACAAAGGACCAAAAGGAGAGGCAAAAGGAATTGGGCCCAAACAAATATAACTCAATGGAGAATGTACTGCGGGAACCTTCTGTTGCAGGTAAGAGTAAGGGAAGAACAGTGGATGGAAAGAGGAACTTAGATTCTTGAGAAATTTGGATAAATGATAATTGTGATCTGTTGAGCAGGACTTGAGATCATAATCCTATTGGTAACTTCTGAACTTGGGATCCATTTGAAATCAGCCTACATTCCTATACTTCACTACACAAAGCAGTGAAATGTTGTTCTGTGGTCATAGTCCTTTGGAATTCACTTGCCCTTTGGGTTCTCCTAGGCTTTTATTACATTTGGGGGCATTTTTTGAGAAGGATCCGTGAAAATGAGCATTGTGTAGAATTGGTTGTAAGGGTTATGCTGCAGGATTTCTTTGTGATTTTTTAAAAAATATTTATGGCCCAGTCCTATGGGCCTGCTGCATTGCTGGAACTTGCTTTCCTGCATCAGAGTCCACTTTATGGCAGTTGCAGAATGCAACAGTGAGCAGCGGCAACTAGACGGCAGTGGCCTCCATGGAAGTCTTGGTGCCAGTAAGCTGGCGCAGGGCGTGGATGGTGAGCAGAACAGGGCAGGAGGTGGGCAGGGGGATTTGGATAGGATTGGGTTATTAGGGATTTATGTCCTACTTTACCTCAACATCTCAAGGCCGCTAACAACTATCAGATATTTAAACATTGTGTTGAATATCCAAATACTTTAAAGGGACAATTTCTACTGGAATTACATTTATTATTTTGATATGATTTTTTAATCTTGATTGTCCTTTTAATGGATCGAATGTGTTGCTTTTAACCTAATAATTGTGCACTGCCTTGAGTACTTTTACATGGAAATACAGTATATAAATTTTATTATAAATAACTAAAATAAAAATAAATAAGATAATAAATTTCAACATTTGTATAGCACTTTCTGAATGTGCAAAGCGTTTCACATGTATTAGCTTGATGCAGTTCTTACAACAGCCCTGTATGGCAAGTAGTGTTATCCCAGTATTACAGCCGAGGAGCTGAGGCTGAGAAGATTGGTTTACCCAATGTCACCTAGTGAGTTCATGCTAGAAGTGTCTTGGGCAAGATTCAAACTATAGAAGTTCTGGTTCACAACTGTCTTGGGCAGCGCAATCCTGCCTAAGGATCCGGCCGGTGGCCCAGGGCCACCCGCTGGATCCTGTGCACCGGCAGCAGCACTGGCGCCAGGCCGGAGGTCTACTCAGGGAAGGCTCCTCCCCGACTGGAAATTGCTGGCAGAAGTAGGAGGAGGCCGTGTAACGGCCCTGCCGCCTGGCGGGGTCTGGGATATGGCCGAAGCCGTCCCCCGCCCCCTCCCAGGCCGGCTGGGCCAATGGCCCCCCTCCCTCGCCAGTGAAACGCCTCTGCGCCCGCTGGATCCACACTTACCTGGTCCAGCGGCTGTGGGGTTGTCCCAGCACCGGAGCAAGGGAGTCCGGCCTCCCCTGCTCACGAGTTGTCGCGAATGTGCTTTACGGCGCTCGTTCCGGTGCTGCCCCCCCCTCAGGATTGCGCAGTTAGTCACTACACCACACCAGCTCTCAAGATTTTGCTGTAATTACCTACTGTAGAAGATTTGAATGCACTGGGAATTATTTTGTTATATTGTCAGTTGATTTCATATGTATTGGTTAATGTCTGTGTTTTCTTGGATTGATGGTTGTGTACACTAATTAAATATCTATTTGATTTTAGGTTTTAGCCTTTATGTTTCTTGTTAAGATCACCTAAGCTAAGCATCAATTCCCTGTTATCTTCTTGATGTGTTACATTGTTTTGAGGACTGATTCACACAACTGTTGTAACATGGTGAAGTTTACAGATTTACTATTTTTCATCTGGGTTTTGTGAATATTCAGACATGTCTCTGGCATGCTGAATTTTGGACATCTTCTAAGACATATTTGAAATGTGAGCCAGAAGAGAGTGAATTGTGCAGAGAGCAGGGAGTGAGAACCTGATTCACGCAACGTAGGTTTTGCATTATTCATATTGCAGACCAGTTTAGACAGCAACTGATTTAAACCGCATATGTTACATTTCCTTTAATAGATCCAGACCTTCCTATTTCAGAAGAATTACAATAATAAAGAACTTGGGAATTTGTATTTTTCTTCTGTAATGACAACTTGTCCTAAAGCAGCTGTGTGGTCATAATAATTATCAACCTGTCCAAAACAACAAGTCCATGTGTTTTGTTTTGTTGTAGCTAAAAGGCAGAATATTGCGCTGGACTTACTAGAATCTGAAAGGAAATATGTTGTTAACCTGTCCTTGATCCTCAAAATAAAAGCCACATTGCATGAACCAGAAATGAAGAGAAACACCAAGGAAAAAAGGTATTACTGTATATTAATTGTACCTATTAAATTAAAACAGTATTTTTCTTTAAATGGTCCAATGCAAACCCATGGCTATTTCACTCATCGCTGCTCTACTCTTTCTACCCTTTGTTCTGAACATGTGCCCATGTTCTGCTTTGCACTGGTCATGTTGAGCTTCACCATTTGCACATGGAGCACATCTCTCTCTCATCAAATGTCATCTCATCTATCAAATAAATGTATATCTCACCTTTTCTCACTGTATGGGAACGCCCGAGGCAGCTTACCATCCTATTTAACAATATAAATAAAATCAAGTAAATTATAAAGCAATCACAAACAGCAGCAACAGCATACAAAGAAAATGAGGATTCAGAACAGAGAGAGATCTATGTCAGGGTTTCTCAACCAGTGGTGCTAGTACCACCAGTGATACTTCAGGCGACTACTAGAGGTACTTGGACTAGAACTGGAATGTTTGGTGGCTAGGGATAACATTGACATAGTAGGTATAACAGAAACCTGGTGGAATGTGGAGAACCAGTGGGATACTGCAATTCCAGGATATAAACTCTATAGGAGGGACAGAGAGGGGCGTGTTGGAGGTGGGGTAGCCATCTATGTCAAAGAGGGGGTAGAATCCACCAGAGTAGAGCTGGAGGGGGGCTCTGACTCCTCCGTAGAATCACTGTGGGTTAGATTACCAGGCTCAAAGAGTGATGTAATAGTAGGGGCATGCTACCGTCCTCCAGATCAAAAACCTGAAGGGGATCTTGAAATGAGGAAGCAAATCAGGAACATGTCAACGAGAGACAGGGTTGTAGTCATGGGGGACTTCAATTATCCTCACATCGACTGGGTCAATTCCTGCTCAGGTCATGAAAGAGAGACTGGATTTCTGGATATGTTAAATGACTATGCCTTAGAGCAGCTTGTCACGGAACTGACCAGAGGACAGGTGACTCTGGATTTGATATTGTGTGGCACTCAAGATCTGGTCAGGGAGGTAAATGTTACCGAACCATTGGGGAACAGTGACCATGCTGCGATCTGTTTCGCCATGCATGTCGGAGGGAGAGTGCCGAGCAAATCTGACACGAAAACCCTTGACTTCCGAAGGGCAGACTTCCCCAAAATGAGGAGACTAGTTAAAAAAAAGCTGAAAGGGAAGGTAAAAAGAGTCCAATCGCTCCAGAGTGCATGGAGGCTGTTTAAAACAACAGTCATAGAGGCCCAGCGGGAGTGTATCCCACAAAGGAGGAAGGGCTCGACCAAGTCCAGGAGGGTGCCCGCATGGCTAACAAGCACAGTTAAGGAGGCTATAAAAGGCAAGGAAGCTTCCTTCCGTAAATGGAAGTCTTGCCCTAATGAGGAAAATAAACAGGAGCACAAACTGTGGCAAAAGAAATGTAAAAAGATGATACGGGAGGCGAAGCAAGACTTTGAGGAACGTATCGCAGGCAACATAAAAGGGAATAATAAAAGCTTCTTCAAATATGTTAGAAGCAGGAAACCTGCCAGGGAAACGGTTGGTCCGCTGGATGGTGAGGGAGAGAAAGGGGTGATAAAAGGGGACTTGGAGACTGTAGAGAAATTAAATGAGTTCTTTGCGTCTGTCTTCACGGCAGAAGACCTCGGGCAAATACCGCTGCCAGAACGGTCTCCCCTGACTAAAGAATTAAGTCAAATAGAGGTTAAAAGAGAAGACGTCTCAGACTTAATTGACAAAATAAAGATCAATAAATCACCAGGCCCGGATGGCATCCACCCAAGAGTTCTGAAGGAACTCAAGAATGAAGTTGCTGACCTCTTGACCAAAATATGCAACTTGTCCCTTAAAACGGCCACTGTGCCAGAGGATTGGAGGATAGCTAATGTCACGCCAATGTTTAAAAAAGGAAGAAGGGGGGACCCGGGAAACTACAGGCCAGTCAGCCTAACATCTGTTCCAGGGAAGATGGTGGAAAGTCTCATTAAGGATAAAATCTTAAAATACATAGAAGAACAAGCTCTGCTGAGGGAGAGTCAGCATGGCTTCTGCAAGGGGAAGTCTTGCCTCACAAACCTGTTAGAATTTTTTGAAAAGGTCAACAGGCATGTGGATGCGAGCGAACCCGTGGATATTATATATCTGGATTTTCAGAAGGTGTTTGACACAGTCCCTCATGAAAGGCTCCTGAGAAAACTCCACAGTCAGGGAATAAGAGGGCAGGTCCTCTTGTGGATTAGGAACTGGTTGAAGACCAGGAAACAGCGAGTGGGAGTCAATGGGCAATTTTCACAATGGCAAGAGGTGAAAAGCGGTGTGCCCCAAGGATCGGTCTTGGGACCGGTGCTTTTCAACTTATTCATAAATGACCGGGAGTCGGGGATAGGCAGTGAGGTGGCCAAGTTTGCAGATGACACTAAACTTTTCCGGGTGGTGAAGACCAGCAGGGATTGTGAAGAGCTCCAGAAGGATCTCTCCAAACTGGGAGAATGGGCAGCAAAATGGCAGATGCGCTTCAATGTAAGTAAGTGCAAAGTGATGCACATTGGGGCAAGAAACCAAAATTTCACATATACGCTGATGGGTTCTGAGTTGTCTGTGACGGATCAAGAGAGAGATCTTGGGGTGCTGGTGGACAGGTCGATGAAAGTGTCGACCCAGTGTGCGGCGGCTGTGAAGAAGGCCAATTCCATGCTCGGGATCATTAAAAAAGGGATTGAGAATAAAACGGCCAATATCATTATGCCTTTGTACAAATCGATGGTAAGGCCACATCTGGAGTATTGCGTCCAATTCTGGTCACCACACCTCAAAAAGGATATAGTTGAATTGGAAAAGGTGCAGAAAAGAGCGACCAGAATGATTCATGGGCTGAAGCACCTCCCTTATAAGGAAAGGCTACAGCGTCTGGGGCTTTTCAGCCTAGAAAAAAGGCGCCTGAGGGGGGACATGATTGAGACGTATAAAATTATGCATGGGATGGAGAGAGTGGATAGAGGGAAATTCTTTTCCCTCTCGCACAACAGCAGAACCAGGGGACATGCACTAAAATTGAGTGGAGGGAGAGTTAGAACAGACAAAAGAAAATATTTCTTTACCCAGCGTGTAATTCATCTGTGGAACTCCTTGCCACAGGATGTGGTGTTGGCACCTGGCCTAGATGCCTTTAAAAGGGGTTTGGACATTCATGGAGGAAAAGACCATCACGGGTTACAAGCCATAAGCAACCTCCTGGTTTTAGAAGTGGGTTTTCTCTGTGCCAGGTGCAAGGGAGTGTCAAAGGGGAAACAGGTTATCTTGTTGTCTTGTGCTCCCTGAGGCCTCTGGTGGGGCCACTGTGTGATACAGGAAGCTGGACTAGATGGGCATTTGGCCTGATCCAGCAGGGCTCTTCTTATGTTCTTATGTTCTTATGACTGCCAGACCACCGGAACCCCGCTCTGACGTGACGCTTTCAGTGGTGTGTTTTTGCTCCCAAGAGGCTCCTGTCTTTGGCCGAGCCTCTCGGGGACACTGAAGGGTCCTCCCCTCCACCTAGAGCCTCCTACCTGCGTTTTCTGGCTTCCGAAAACCTGAAAACCCAGAAATAACTGGTGATGATGTCATTGTCAGTCACTTCCGGTGGTACGCAGCGGGAGAGTGGCGCCGGAGGTATGTCCTTTCCATCCTCATCAGACAGAGGTCAACTCCAGCCACTCAAGTAGGTATAAGCTACAGTGGCTACCCGCCTTAGGAGGTGCTGAAATGGACTACCAAATATGTTTTGCCCATGTGTGTTGTGACCACTAAAAAAAACACACACAGGGCAAGCCAGCAGGATGTAACTTTCCTTGGAGGAAGTGGCTCTACGAAGTGGCTCCACTATCTTACTGGCTTTCGAAGTTGTAAGAATTAAATGTGTGGTTGCCAGTGGTGACCTGACAACAGTGTTTGTGAACTACCTAGTTTTATACCAGTTTAAGAGCCCAATCCTATCCTTCTCCATTTAAATCCCCTTTCCCTTCCAAAGCCTCCCGTTCTGCCCTCCCCCGCTGGCTGCACCAGTGGGGGAGAAAGATAGGATTGGGCTGTAACTGTGGTGGTTTCAACCAAAGAAAGATGGGAATTGTAGTTTGGTGAAAGCGCTAAGAACCAAATTACACATTTTGTAGCATGCATTGCTGAGGTGTGCTTAACAGCCCAAACCTACCTAAATCCGCCGCTGCGATGCAGTGATGCCGGCATGGCTTCTGCTGCATCCTGTGGGGGATTTTCAGCTGCTCTCCTCAGGGTAAGGGGACATTTGGGGCAACTCAGACCTGTGCCAGCTCAATTTGTGGCGTAAGTCTGTGTTGCTCCGTGCAGGCGGATTAGGCCCGGGAAAGGACTCAGGATTTGGCATTCGCTGCCGCCAATCCTGCCCCCTTCTTGGGCCCGATCTGCTACCCCCACCCCATCTCCTCCCCATTCCACCCACCCCTGCCCCATTTAACTCCCTCTGGATCAGCCTGCAGGGGATCCAGACTGACTGTGGTGTGTGTGTGTGTGTGTGTGTGTGTGTGTGTGAAACATTTAAATCTAAAGTAACAACGACTTTAGAGTAAGGGCGGCTGGTGTGGAGGCCGGGCACCCTCACTCCGCCACCGGATCGCCCATCTAGCCACCGGAGAAGGTAAGTGCAGCTCTGGCGGGGGTGGTCTGGGTGGCGAGGAACGGGGGCCATTGGTCGAGCTGGCCCAGGAGGATGGCGGCCGCCATATCCCTGTCCCCTTCCCAGGCTGGATCCGCCATTACACAGCCTCCTCTGACTTCCACCAGCGAAATAGCTGGTGGAAGTCTGAGGATGCCCATTGGGGCCTCCCCACTCTACACCCAGGGGAAGGGGACGAATGTCCCCTTCCCCCGAGGAGACCGAGGAGACCCCGGGAAACAGGGATAGGATCCGGTGGGTGGCCTGGGCCACCTGCCGGATACTTAGGCAGGATTGGGCTGTTAGTCTGTATAAACACTAGGAGCTTCCCTGCTGGATTTTGTTTGTGGATGCTTTTTTTCCCTGCTGCTTGTTAACTGTTCTGTCAAAACCCAATCTTCTTGTTTTCTGGCCCTAGTTTTTTCCCCAACTCTTTGCGATACCTGGTCCAGCAGCATGTAGACTTACTCCATGCCCTGCAAGAGAGGGTGTTGAGCTGGCCCCAACAGGGAATCCTGGGAGACATATTTCTCAAGCTGACCAATGATGAGGTACAGTACATTGAATAAGAATATATGGAACAGGATAAGGATCATATTAACATAACTGGCCCTTGTTGAATAAGCGGAATTATTTTTAAATCATTTTTTTTCTAACAGTTACATATTTACTTCATTATTTTTAAATATACTGTATAAGTATTAAGTATGCCCAGTTGAGCGTTTTTCAAGCTAACCAATGATGAGGTATGTTTTGGCTGTCTGGAGGTGAGAGATTAGAGGGACTTGAAAGAGTTCACTTTGAAATTATTGATTTAAATTGAAGTATACCTTATTTTTAAAGCCATATTTTTGCAGAGAAACAGAATCAAGTTTCTTAGCTTAAATGTGTACTACAATTGGTTCATAGAACACTGGTTCCCTTTATTTCAATATATCTGTGTTTAGATGCTTGAGTTTGTTTGTTTTTTGAACAATAACTTTGGACTAATACAGTTTTTCTCAGACTTCACCCACTAAGCTTACTCAACTCACTAACAACCATCAGCAGTATAGCTCATCCCTCTTGGACCTGGTGTGCGGTCCTCGCCACAAATCGGAAGTAATTCGCAGTGGCATAATGATGTCATCATGCCACCGCGAATTACTTCCAGATTTCAGCCTGCTGCGCCTCTGATCCTAAGCCACGAAAAGAAACGACTTGGGCGGCTTCAGGTTGGAGGCGAAGCTGGTTACAAACTGGAAGAGCCATGGGAGTGTCACCTACCCCTCCCTGCAGCCTGCAGGGAGCTTGGCACAGCTGTCCTCATGGCTCCACCTCCAAGCTGAAACGAAGCCCCGCACTTAGCTCACCCCCCCCAAACAACACTAGTGGCAACCATCTCTTTAGTGGATAAATGGACAGAATCCTTGTAGCCATCTGGAAATATGCAACACACTGCAAAGTGCATAGGAAGATGTGGATTGGGAACTAACATTTTCCCCCTGGTACAACACCCCCACCATACCTTGCACACCTCCAAGAGGGCCCATTCTACAGTTTGGGAACCACTGAGCTAAGAGCAAAGCTCTTGTCTTTGCCCAGGACTTAAGACAGTCACGCAACAAACTGAAGAAAAGCTGAGAGATTGTGTCCTGAGACTGTTGTAAAGGGCCATAATTTAAATGATTATGAAACTTCTGCGGATGCTGCATTCATCTTTTGTGTGAATAAAGTCTTGGCATTTTCAGTTGGTTCCCCTGAAATGATTTACCAATCATCCTGACCTGGGCTAAATTGTCTGCATCTGAATTTGCCGAAGGAGATGGTGGATTCTCCCTCACTGGAAATCTTCAAGCAGAGGCTCAACAGACACCTGCTGGAGACACTCTAGGAGGATTTCCTGCTACAGGCAGGGGGTTGGACTAGATGACCTCGTGGGTACCTTCCAACTCTATGATTCTGTCAATGATGGGGCAAGGCTTTGATTGATGCGTGAAGCACTATTCCTTGTTTTGGTCCTGTGTTCAGGAAAAGATAGGGGGCAAGGTGGATATTCTTTGTGGTCTAAACCTGTTTAAAACTGATTTATTTGCCATGACCTCTGACCTCTGGGAATTGTTTAGGGTTTGAGAATTATCTTAGACAAAGGCATGTACTTGTAATAACACAATGGAATGAAATGGTGATAGGTTTAGCTTCTATTCTCCTATGTCTTGAGCAAGATGGAAGCTTATTTTTTTAAAACGTACTGACAGATTATCACCCCTATGAGACACCAAGGAAGGTGGATCTTCCAACATGACATCACCAGTAGATCACAAAGAATATCCACCTTGCCCCCTATCGTTTCCTGAATTCCTGCACCCTCTTCACACCTTTGGCTATTTTAGAGGGATGCGTGTGCGTGACTAAATTTAAGGAGCATATATTTGGGTGTTCAGAATCAAGTTCAGAAACTAGGACATGCATCACAAGCTACAGCGTACTAGATGCCTTGAGAAGTCATTTTGCTCCTGTTGTACACCCATTGGCAGTGAGAGTGCCTACGTAAGTTTTTGAATTTCTTCTTCAGGGGAAAATATCTACTGTAGTTGCAACATTCCCATATTTGTGTGAAAAAATTCTGTTAATCTTAAAAGCTTCTCCACCAATCCATCTGTTTTAGCTTATTTTTCTGATTGATATGATAGCTCACCCAGACATGTGAAATCTTGGGTAAATTTCCACTGAAGGAAAATACAAATACTGTAGATGACAATGTGAACAAGCCGCAGGATTTCTCTTCTTCATTGAGTGCACTCCTGTAGCTTCAAAAGGAAATGGAATCTTGAATTCAAGTTCTGCTGGGCAGCCCAATCCTGCCTAAGATGCGGCAGCTAGCCTAAAGGGCCAGCCGCTGCATCCTGGTCAAGATGCAGGATACGCTGGGATAGCCCGGGCTCACCTCGAGGGGAGGGGACGTTTGTCCCCTTCCTCCAGTGTAAGTGCAGGAGGCCCCAATAATCCTCCTTGGATATGCACCAGCTCTTTAGCTGGCGCGCGTCCGGGGAGGCCATGTAAGGCTGACCCAACCTGGGAAGGGACGTTGGATATTGGCGCATCCCAGCGCCAATATCCCCGCCCCCTCCCAGGCTGGGCCAGCCAATAGCCCCCTCCCTCGCCACCCCAGCCCACCTTCCCGCCGACTGACCTAGGACTTACCTGGGTCTGGTGGCGCAGATCCTGGGTGACGGCAGAGTGAGTGGCTCCGGTCTCTGCGCCGGCACCACTTACTCCTGAGAAGCTGCAAAAGCACCTTATGGCGCTTTTTCGACTCCTTAGGGCAGTGGAGTGCTCACTTCGCCGACCTAATTCTGCACAGGATTGTGCTGTCAGTGTGTTTTTGTATCGAACAACTGCCCCTCAGTCTGCATTTGTAATGTGAGTTCAGCCTAGTTGATGTCAATCCTGTATAATGTGCATTGTGCATAAAGATTCTCACTTAACATTTTTATTTGTTTTTCAGAACATTTTTTTGGACTATTACGTTGCATACTTGAGGGACTTGCCGGAGTGCATCTCACTGATCCATGTAGTGATTCTGAAAGAAGTAAGTTTGGTCTTATTACATATTTTACATCTAAGACATGTCTAGTAATAGAATTGGAGCAGAAATGATTCCTTTTTGCTGCTCTGCTGTTTTCCAAACACTTAAGGAGCTCTGAACAAGTGGTCCTCCCTGTTCTGTTAAGGGAAGGGGGCAACTCCTTGCCCTTATTTCTTAATGTATATGAGTGTGCCCCCATTGAAGTAAATGGGGGAATCTTTATAAGGGGCGGAGTTTTCCAT
Source organism: Plestiodon gilberti rubricaudatus (assembly GCA_026170595.1). Taxonomy (NCBI): domain Eukaryota; kingdom Metazoa; phylum Chordata; class Lepidosauria; order Squamata; family Scincidae; genus Plestiodon; species Plestiodon gilberti. The sequence goes on from JANXHW010000001.1 coordinate 14,903,127, forward strand.
GTGTATCAAAGATCTCAAGTGACTGCTGAATCAGAGTAAGTGACTTGAGTGGGACTAGTAAGACAATTCAGATAACCATGCAGTGCTAGCACATTGGCTCCTGTGTCCTCTCCCAGACCTACTGGTGACGACAGGTGGTGGCTCCTTCCACCTCCTTCTTTACTCCCCATTAGAAATTGGGGGAATATGTACTGGCCGCAGCAGCAGCAGCTACTGCTGCTGCTCCTCCTCCCACCCATAAAGGGAAGCTGCTGCTCCATCCCACCTTGTTCACTGATGGCGATGGAGGATGGGAATAAAAGAGGTGCTGTGGCTGCTGAGACCCTTGGTGGTAGCAGTAGTCCTCCTTGACCTACCCACCATGGGTTAATTGTTTTTCTCCCCAAATCCCCTGTATCCTCACACAGTAGCTTATCTTTCTCCCGTCATCCCCTGTTGGAGGCAAGTTAAACCTGTATCTAATGGAGGCTCTTCAGATGAATGGTTACTCTAAATATGAGATAAGTAGGGCAATGCACCCAAGATGAACTGCAACAACCCAGGAGGGGCAAAGGGATGAAAGAACTAAGGTCTTTCTGCCATACATCAGAAATGTTATGGACAAGTTTGGCAGGGTATTGGAAAAGGCAAATCTCAGACCCATTTTCAAACCAACTAAAAAGATCCAACAGGTCCTAAGGTCTGTGAAGGATAAGAGACCCCTCCCCCCCCGAAGCTGGGGTATACCGCATCCCTTGTAGCTATGGTAGAGTGTACATTGGAACTACAAAGAGGAGTGTGGCCACACGTGTTAAAAAACATGCACAGCACTGTCATTTGGGACAGAAAGGAAAATCTGCGGTGGCGGAACACACATTGGAATCGAGACACCAAATAGATTTTGAACAAACACAGGTGCTGTCCTCAGTTAGGAGCTACTACACCAGGATCCACAGAGAAGCCATAGAGATCCACAAACATAAATACAACATGAACAGGAAGGAGGAAACACTTTCTGTCAGTAATGCGTGGCTTCTGGTCTTTAAGTGAACCTAGATCCGAGGTTTTGAAACTTGCAGAACTGATCAGGGGACAGTTCTTAGTCATGAAAAGACTCAGAGCCTTTATAACTGCGGGACTGATTAGAAAGAAAAAAAAACTGACAACCTACAGGGAAGTAAAATGGTGGTATGACTAAAGAACCTGGCAAAGGCAGCAGTTAATCTCTCAACTATAACAACATGTGTGCTAAGAAGAACTAGAGCAGACAGCAGAACGCCACACCTTTGATAATGCCCCTCACAGTTAGGGGCGAAACAATAGGAGAAAAAAGTTTTCGTTTTAATAAACCGTGGCTTATAAACTCAAACAGCAATTGTATTCATTTTATGGATAATTCTGGCCATGAAAGCCTGAGTATGTATGTAAAATGAATGTGCTTGCTTAACAATGTGTTGGATGATCAATTTGTAAATATAAGCCACAATTTTTCTAAATCAATTTTTCTTTCTTCGTCATCTCTCAACAACAGATTGAAGAAGAAATTAAGTCTGACATCTACATATTCTTCTTTCATATTGTCCAGCGTATTCCTGAATATCTTCTTCATTTACAAGTGAGTCCTAGTGACTATAATTTTTCCCCCTCTAGACAGTATACATCAGAATCGGGAAAAGGGTGGGGACATTAAATTGGATTCCCAGCCTCCCAGGACATCCCCCTCATTTTAGCCGAACCTGTAGCCTTCTAAACTTGGGCTGCCTTGAAGTGACTCCCACCAATTTCACTGCCTCCTATATTTAGGCACTTTGGGGTGGTGAAAGTTCAAAGGGAGGTTATGAGACAAGTGGGAGTGATGGCGACAACAGTGAGTGCTCCATCTAGTGGCTGCCAGTTGGCAGTCACCATTTTTTCTCTCGAAACCCATTTCAAGCAATGCTACAAAATTGGATAGTGTAATTTGGGAGAGAGGGATTCTGAGGGAAAAATTTGAACGCATTGGTGGCTGCCATTTTCCCCCTAGAAAGTCCCTCAGAATAACATTACATAATGGTGTGGCTAGCTGTGAGAGGAATCCTGGGAGGAGGGGGAAATGACAGCCACCAGTTGGCAGCTGAAGGGCATGGCTGCTGCTATCAGGGGAACCACTACCACGAAACAGGTGGCAACACACAGCAGAGTAAGAGTGAGCAGTGGGGGTGAGCCATTTCAGTCCCTTTTTGCCTCCCAAACCTATCCACTTCTAATGTGTGAGTTCTTTGTGTAGAACATTTGTCTCAGCTAGGGCTGGCCCAAGACCTCCTGATGCCAAATGCGGCCCCCCTTACCTGGTGATGTACCATCCTCCACTCCTCCCACTCTCTAATGCTTTGGCTCAGCATGCTCCTCCCCTCCACATTTCCTCTTCCTTTCTGTACCCCTCTTCCTTTTTCAATCCAGGGAGTGGAAGGAGGAAGAACAGTGGAGACAAGTACATGGACAGAGATGAGAGGCCCCCACTAATCTGCTGACTAAGGCGGCTGCTTCAGTTGGCCTCATGGATGGGCCGGCCAGGTCTCAGCTTTACTAAAATGAAGCTAACAGACTGTCACAAAATGTGAGGGGCACTGACCACTCTGGCCCCCTTCTAATTAGAGTACTTAGAGTACTGCCTAGAAGTCAGACGAGGATATCGTTGCCTTCTCATATACAATTCTGTATGAGGCATTCCAGAAACACGCAGTAATTTACTAGCTTTGTACAGGCCTAGGCCAGGCCCTCTTCTGGGCCTCACTGGGACGAAGTGGCTCACTGGGAGCCACTGGTGGAATGGGAAACCTGGTGGAATGCCGAGAACCAGTGGGGTACTGCAATTCCAGGATATAAACTCTATAGGAGGGACAGAGAGGGACAGATACAGGAAGCTGGACTAGATGGGCTTTTGGCCTGATCCAGCAGGGCTCTTCTTATGTTCTTATGTTCTCTTCTGAGCACCCCTTCCAGGTGGCTGGCTTGAACACATGGGTGGCCCCTGCATGCTGTGAATGATGATGTTCACATCAGACAGCAAATTGCGGGGGAGCAGAGAACAGACACTTTCCACTTCCCTCCTGTTCACCATGGACGGAGCTGACCTCTTTACCGGACCCTTCCTCCACATGGGCTCTTTAATCAAAGTAGGAAATATGGAGTGCATTAGGATTGCCCCCTGCACACTCCCCATTTCCTGCTTTGCTTAAAGAACCTGCATGGAGGAAGATCACTGCATTCCAATCCTCGGAGTGCAGTAATCCGGCCCCCTGTCTTCCACCTTGCTCTGACCTCCTCAAGTTGAGAAGGAAGGTCCACTTACCTTCCTCCTTCCTTTGCGTGGGCTCTTTAAAATAAGCAGGAAATACAGAGCACACTGGGAGTGGCACAGTCCGCGGCAATTCCTACTTTGTTTAAACCTCACAAGCCAAACTTTTGCTCTCCTGCATACACTGTCCCCAAAAGGAAAGATCCTGTACCATTTTCAGCCTTAGGTTGCAGGTATAGCCAGTGCTGTGAAAAGTGGCATATAAATTTAAACCTAACTAAATAAAATAAAATGTGTTGTCTGTTGTCACCAAATGAACTAAGAATGCAATCAAAAACTGCTTTTGTACCAGAACATCCTGAAGTACACGGAGCAAGAGCATCCCGATTACTACCTTCTCCTGATTTCTGTTCAGCGCCTGCGACTTTTCATCTCACATTACAGCCTTCTCTTCCAGTGCAATGAGGACCTGCTCATACAGAAACGAAAAAAGTTGAGAAAGTGAGTTTGGTATCAAATATTGACCTGTTCAACTAAATGGTTCATGATGTATCCTGCCCTTCCTCCTAGGAGCTCAGGGTGGCATACAGACCCTTTCCCTTCCCATTTTATCCTCACCACAACCCTGTGAGTTTGGTTAGGCTGAGTGTGACTGGGTGAAGAAGGTCACGCAGGGTGCAATCCTCCGGAATGGTGGAATGGCAGAGTGAGCACTCCGTCGTTCCAAGATGTCGCGAATGTGCCATGAAGCACGTTCGCGACGCCTCGGGAGTAAGGGAGGCTGGCGCAGAGGCCGGCCGCCCTCACTCCGTCGCTGGAACGCCCGGGCGGCTGCCGGAAGAGGTAAGTCCGGATTCAGCGGGCGCAGGGGTGGTTCAGCGGGCAATGGAGGGGGCCATTGGCCTAGCCGGCCCAGGTGGGGGTGGGGGGTGGCTCCCGCCATATTCCCGTCCCCGCCGGGCCGGCTAGGCAGTTACACGGCCTCCTCTACTTCCGCCAGCTATTTAGCTAGCGGTAATCCAAGGAGGCCTATCCGGCCGGCCCCGGTTTACACCCGGGGAAGGGGACGAGCGTCCCCTTCCCCGAGTAGGCCTCTGGCCCCTTGATTTTGATTGATTTATGAACACAGAGTCTCAAAAGTTAACGTCTGGTGCCCAGACCACCTTTGTCATGTTTTCTGTGCTTGCAAGTGTTTCTGTGCTTTGCTGCAAGTATTACAGAAGTGAAACCCTCTGCTGCTGAAATTAATAATTAGCCCACTATTAATAATAGTGGGACTAACTCACTGTTGTTTAAAACGTTTGGCGCAGATACACTCTTGCTTATTATTTGACATAAAGAGATGCTATATCTTTATTTTACTAGATCTTCCCTCGTAAAGTTATATAAAAGTCTTGCTTCGCAGTGTGCCAGCACTGGCCAAGACGTGTCTCCTACTCTCAGCACTACGTCCATCCGTGACAGTGGGATCCACTGTGAAGAGGCAAATCAGCTCTTTGTGTCAGCTCCACCGTCTGGCACAACCACTATGTGAGTACAATACAGTGGACCCTTTTTATTTGCGGATTTGGGACCCACGGATTTGATTCAACGCGGGTCTCAGAGGGTCCACTGTTTCAATGCTTAAAAAAAGTTTTAAAAACCCACATTTTTTTAACCTTTAAATCCAAACCGTTGCGTGTTCTTGTGCTATTCATGCTTAAATCGTGCTCCAGAAGGCTCCTCTGTGTTGCACAAGATCGGCCCAGCGCTCTGGAAGGTTCCTACAGAATTGGGGCGATCTTGGGAGGGGGGAGTCGCGCGACACAGAGGAGCCTTCTGGAGTGCTGGGCCAATCTTGGAGGGGGAGGGGGGAGGTCGCGTGACACGGAGGAGCCTTCCAGAGCGCGATTTAAAACTAACGAAAGGCTCTCGCCCGCTCTCGCTGCTCCGAGCTTGGAGCAGCAAGAGCAGGTGAGCCGGCTCGGAAGGTGAGTGGCTTTCGCCGGCTCACTCACCCGCTTGTCATAGTTGTCGTTGCCACTGCCGTTTTGAAGAAACTAACCCGGGTGCCAGCATCTTGGCTCACGAAATCTCGCGAGATCCAAGATGTTGGCACCCAAATCTCATGAGGGCATTATGGTGGCGGCGGTGGCGGCGGCAATCCGGGATGGTGCCATACCTCCCGGGATGCCGAGACCCGAGCCCAAAATCCAGGATGGTCCCGGGCATTCCGGGACGTATGGTAAGCCTAGGCAACCCCAAACCTTCCTCTGGGCCTGGTACTACCCTTATTTGGAAGGTGAGAGTTGCTCCAGTTTCGTTTTCTAGCTCCATTAGCCCGATGTGTAATCTGCTTTGTGACTTTTTAATTTTCTCCCCCTTCTGAAGGCACTTGATGTCCCACATGAAAAAGAGCCAACAGCAGGGGATGGAAACCCTCCAGGGAACATCACCGTGTGAGTGGGAAACAGAGGGGAGAAGGCGGGACAGGCCAGAGAATGTTACGACTCCATCTCAGCTCAATGAACAAGCTCTGAAGGCACTTGCAGCTTCCCTGCAGGCCCTCCCAGACTTGGAGTACAGTGCACCTTCATCTGACCCCAAAGGAAACCCTGAGCGATCTCGGAGGGCCTCGACAGATCTCATCATTGATGCGGCAAGTTTTGCTCCTGACTATGAAGACTTTGAGTACCGAGGAGATACCTACACCATGCCTGGCCCCTATGAGGAAGAACCCCTTCAAAACCTGGCTGTCTTTGAGACCTGCTCTCCAGCTTCTTCTGAGTCCAGCCTCGACATTTGTTTCTTGAGGCCGGTGAACTTCACCACAGAGCCAGAGAGGACAGAACACACAGTACAGCCCCTCCCCAAGAGCTGTGCTCCCATCTCTGCCCCCAGCAGCAGCAGCACCTACAGGCGGGAGGTTTTCCGGAGTAAAGGCAAACAGCTGAGCCGATCGTTGAAGGAGTTTCCCCGCAGCGGGACAGAAGGCATCAACACCAGGCTCTATAGTACGCGAAGCAGCAGTGGGAGTCGGTTACCCAACCAGCAGGAGCGGGTGGGCTTCCAGTCCCAGGCCATCTCTGCCTCATCCAGGAGCTCCCAGCGGAACTACTTTCCTCCGCAGAGGGGAATGGGTGAAAAGCAAAGCTTTCTGGAAGTAAGGAGAGCGAAAGGCAAGGGCAAACCCACTTCCCAGCAGGGTCTGAGAAACACGTAAGCAGGGCACCGACTATGAGACCAAAAAGGGAGGGGGGCAGGGCTGTGTCCAGAAGCCATGCCCCTAGGTCCCCACTTACTTAGTAGCTGCACTTGCACCTCCAGCTTCCGTGCGGGTCCCAGGCAGTTTACCATACAGGCTGTGTACAGGGCCAGGTGCTTAGCTGTAGCAATAGAACGGCATCAAGGTTCTCTGAACCACTGCCTTGTAAACCTTCAAGCAACACTGAGAGTCGTATTGATTTCAAAAATGTATTTCTGTTTTCCTTCTTGAAGGAATCCATGTGCCTCCAGCTGGGATAGTGTGTCTCCTTTTTCTCAAGCCTTACCATTACAGGTATATGTCGCTTAACTATGGGGATACATTCTCCGATCCCCACTGTTAAGCGATGTTATCGTTAAAATGAAATTCAGGCCTCTGGAGGCCGTTTCCGGGTCTTGCTGGGCCCACAATCCACTCAAATGCTAACTGCTAACTGGGCAAGAGGCACTTTTTCAATTGGTGCTCCTCTTATATTTAGGGAGAATAACTGCCCCCCTTTCACCCCAGCACAGTGTCTTTTTTGGTGACTGTTGCTGGTGGTGTTCTGCATCTATTTTAGATTGTGAGCCCTTTTGGGACAGGGTTCCATTTAATCATTTGATTTTGTCTGTAAACCGCTTTGTGATTTTTTTTTTGTTGAAAAGTAGTATATAAAATACTGTTGTTGTTGTAAACTTCCACAGTTTTTAGTTTATTTTACATGGCTTTAGAACCCATATACCCTAATTCTTTGAAAATTGTACCAAGCCATGAGAGCATCCATTCTACAATAATAAATGGCTTCTGCAGGCCTCAGAATGGCCCATAGAAGCATCAGAAAGTGACTTCCGGTTAAACCTGAAGTTGGGTATGGACAATGGAAGTTGCTTTCTGATGCTTCTGCGGGCCATTCTGAGGCCTGCAGAGGCCAATAAAGTGGATTGTGGCCCCAGCGCAACCCAGAAATGGGCGCCGGAGGCCTGAATTTCATTTAACAAGGAAATGGATGGGGGCTCCAGGAAGGCCGTCATATATGCGGCCCATTCTAAACAAACAGGTTGGTACTAGCATTGTCTACATATGAAACTCTTGTTGCATCGAATCTTACTGTTGAAGTACCTGTTGTGGAGATGGAGCTGTAGTTCAGTAGTAGAGCACCTGCTTTGCATGCAGAAAGTCCCAGTTCAGTCCCCGGTGCCTTTAAGGGGGCTGGGGAAAGACCCCTGTCTGAAACCTGGAGAGCCATTGCCAATCAGTGTAGGCAATACTGAGCTAGATAGGCCAAGGGTCCAACTCAGTATAGCAGTGCAATCCTCTAAGTATAATAATAATAATAATAATAACAATAACGGGTCATTCCATGTGAAATCAACCAATGAAAAATCCTTGACATCATGGATTTTGTTCATTTTTGGTACATTTGTACCTTACCATGAGATGTTTAAAAATTATTTTTTTCAGATTTTTTTGTCCATCCGTTTTTGAGATATTGAATGTTCAAAACTGCCAAAAAAGGCCAAAATTCACTTGTCACCATACATTCAAACGCCAGTTACAGGATAATGATGAATGCTACAGGTGTCGTTTTAAAGCTTATGAATAGGGCTTTCATTTGATATACTACATGACAAAATTGTAAATTTTCAAGAAATTCAAAAATATTCAAATAATATTAATTTTGAAATTTTGGAAAATCGAACAGCAACTCAGGAAAAATTTAAAACTACGAACAGAAGTAAAAAGCTCATGATTTTGATAGTTTTACCAAAAAGCTGATCCTGTAAAAGAATAGAAAGTGAATTCATTCTCTATAAATCAATCTCTATAAGTCCTGTTATAAATTTTTGGATTCATTTCAGTTCAGCACATAATTTTATCAATGTAAACTGTAGAAAAATGGACTTGAGGGGTTTAATTCCTGGTCACTGCCAACAAGAAAATTTAATTTTTGTATGATACCACTGAGATACCATCTTGGAATTTTGAATGATTGACTACAAGACATATACCTTTAAGTGTGATTTTTTTGAAAATTTTAAAAAAGTTCAACTTCATTCCCTCCCGATGGTTTCCTTGGCTGTCTGGCCTCTGCCTCCCACACTTGGCGGATGGCACTCTGCCTCCCACGCAGCATGCAGCTTGCACTCTCTCATAGAGGGCTCATAGCTTTTTGTCAGTGGCATGTCTCAAACTTGGAAGTGTTTGGGAAGTGGGGAGAGGGTTCAGGAGTGGGAAAGAAAAAAGGGCACCTTTCTTCTCTATCCCATAACCTTGAGGCCTTCTCCAATGCTATGTAGAGGATCAGGTTTGTGGCTGGCTGTCAGGCCAGTTGCTGAGGATTTTATATAACAGGGTGGCCAAACTGTGGCTCCTGAGCCACATGTGGCTCTTTGACGTACAATGTGCGACTCTCGGAAATATGTTGACTGAGCTCCTTTTTGCATCACAATATATAAAAGGTAAATAAGAATTTTTCAAGCTTTATAACTGACCAGCTATAAACTGAGAGTCCACTGGATTAAAACATAAGTTTAATGTTCATGGTGAGTAAATATATTTATAAATATATTTATATTTAAATATCAACAACCTCAGATATGCAGACGATACCACCCTAATGGCAGAAAGTGAAGAAGAACTAAAGAGCCTCTTGATGAGAGTGAAAGAGGAGAGTGCAAAAGTTGGCTTGAAACTCAACATTAATAAAACTAAGATCATGGCATCGGGTCCCATCAATTCTTGGCAAATAGAAGGGGCAGAAATGGAAGCAGTAACAGATTTTACTTTTTTGGGTTCCAAGATCACTGCAGACGGAGACAGCAGCCATGAAATTAAAAGACGCTTACTCCTTGGAAGGAAAGCTATGGCAAACTTAGACAGCATAATAAAAAGCAGAGATATCACCATGCCAACAAAAGTTCGTATAGTCAGGGCGATGGTGTTCCCAGTAGCAATGTATGGTTGCGAGAGTTGGACCATAAGGAAGGCTGAGCGCCGAAGAATAGATGCTTTTGAACTGTGGTGCTGGAGAAGACTCCTGAGAGTCCCTTGGACTGCTAGGAGATCAAATCAGTCAATTCTAAATGAAATCAAGCCTGACTGTTCCCTGGAAGGACAGGTACTAAGGCTGAAACTCAAATATTTTGGCCACCTAATGCGAAGAGAGGACTCTCTGGAGAAGACTCTGATGCTGGGAAAGATTGAAGGCAAAAGGAGAAGGGGAAGGCCAAGGATGAGATGGTTAGACAGCATCACCGATGCAACAAACATGAAAATGAGCGAACTCAGGAAGATAGTGGAGGACAGGAAGGCCTGGCGGGATATGGTTCATGGGATCACGAAGGGTCGGACACGACTTAACGACTGAACAACAACAACAACAACAAATATATTTAAGAATTTAAATGCTTCTTAAGTATTGCGGCTCTCAAACACCGGAGGTTTAGCATATGTGGCTCTTACATTAATGCAAATTTGGCCACCCCTGTTATATACTATTGAGGTGGTGTGTGTGGTGCGGGAGAGTGGGATTGGGCTAAAAGGTATCCTTTCCTACTCATTCATCTCTAAATAGCAGTAGTGGAGGGAGGGGAGTTTTTAAACCTACATAATTCTAATACCCCTCCACAAATATTACTATAAGAGTGCAATCCTACTTACCTTGCAGGCGGTGGCCCTAGTGATCCGCCGCCCGGAATAGCCCAAAGTAGTCGCAAACGTGCCATAAAACACGTTTGCGGACTACTTTAAAGCAGGGCAGGCCAGCGTAAGGCCGGCCTGCCCTGCTCCGTCAGCCGAGGACTCGACCAGCCGGCGGACCCAGTTAAGGTTGGATCCGGCGGGCGGGCGGCCATAGGCCCAGCCGCTCTGGGAGGGGGAGGGGACATGGCGCCTGCCATATCCCAGTCTCCGCCGGGCTCTAGAGGACGGCTGGGCCATTACACGGCCGCCTCCAACTTCTGCCAGCAAAATAGCTGGTGGAAATCCGAGGAGGCCTACCGGCCCCAGCCGCCGTTACACTCGGGGAAGGGGGCGATCGTCCCCTTCCTTGAGTAGACTTTCCGCTGTGGGCTGCCTGCTGCAGGCAGCCTGTGGCGGAGCACTGGATCAGGCGGCCTCGGCCGGCTGCCTGATCTTTAAGTAGGATTGGGCTGCCCGGGGCTTAAGGTGGCCCATTCTTTTGTCCCGCTCTGCACACCATTCTTCTGTATTTTTTACAACTTGCACTTTGAGCATGTGGCTCAGCTCCTCTTGACCATAGACTTAATTTTAGACTCACAGAGTGTGTTCTTGTTTTTTTAGAATACCCTTTTCCCTCCCATAGGCAAAAGTGGGAGCTGCCCATAGAAAACACTGGAGAAATCCAGGATTGTAGTATAGATGTGACTGGACAGCATGTCACTTCCCCTACCCTGCATTAGCAGAGACAAGCGTTCTCCCCTACCACCAATAATCTGAATTATGCTGTGGTTGTCTTATCTTTATGCATTCAGTGTTCCATATGGTCTTGGAACTGCATATGGCCATTTTGTTGTTTCCCTTGATAGTTTATGTCCCCTTCTAATTGATGAACATATACAGTTAGTTTTTGGTATCTGCAAGGGTTAGATCCCTGCAAAACTTTGTTGTTGTTGTTGTTCAGTCGTTAAGTCGTGTCCGACCCTTCGTGATCCCATGAACCATATCCCGCCAGGCCTTCCTGTCCTCCACTATCTTCCTGAGTTCGCTCATTTTCATGTTTGTTGCATCGGTGATGCTGTCTAACCATCTCATCCTTGGCCTTCCCCTTCTCCTTTTGCCTTCAATTTTTCCCAGCATCAGAGTCTTCTCCAGAGAGTCCTCTCTTCGCATTAGGTGGCCAAAATATTTTAGTTTCAGCTTTAGTGTCTGTCCTTCCAGGGAACAGTCAGGGTCGATTTCATTTAGGATTGACTGATTTGATCTCCTAGCAGTCCAAGGGACTCTCAGGAGTCTTCTCCAGCACCACAGTTCGAAAGCATCTATTCTTCGGCGCTCAGCCTTCCTTATGGTCCAACTCTCGCAACCATACATTGCTACTGGGAACACCATCGCCCTGACTATGCGAACTTTTGTTGGCATGGTGATATCTCTGCTTTTTATTATGCTGTTTAAGTTTGCCATAGCTTTCCTTCCAAGGAGTAAGCGTCTTTTAATTTCATGGCTGCTGTCTCCGTCTGCAGGGATCTTGGAGCCCAGAAAAGTAAAATCTGTTACTGCTTCCATTTCTGCCCCTTCTATTTGCCAGGAATTGATGGGCCCAGATGCCATGATCTTAGTTTTATTAATGTTGAGTTTCAAGCCAACTTTTGCACTCTCCTCTTTCACCCTCATCAAGAGTCTCTTTAGTTCTTCTTCACTTTCTGCCATTAGGGTGGTATCGTCTGCATATCTGAGGTTGTTGATGTTTCTCCCGGCAATCTTGATTCCGGCTTGTGATTCATTCAGCCCTGCATTTCTCATAATGTACTCTGCATATAAGTTAAATAGGCAGGGTGACAATATACAGCCTTGCCATACTCCCTTCCCAATTTTGAACCAGTCGGTTGTTCCATGGCCGGTCCGAACTGTTGCTTCTTGACCCGCATACAGGTTTTTCAGGAGACAGGTAAGGTGGTCTGGTACCCCCATCTCTTTAAGAATTTGCCACAGTTTGTTGTGATCCACACGATCAAAGGCTTTTGCGTAGTCAATGAAGCAGAAGTAGGTGGTTTTTTGGAACTCTCGGGCTTTCTCCATGATCCAGCGCATGTTGGCAATTTGATCTCTAGTTCCTCTGCCTCTTCGAAACCCAGCTTGTACGTCCGGTAGTTCTCGGTCCACGTACTGCTGAAGCCTAGCTTGTAGGATTTTGAGCATAACCTTCTAGCATGTGAAATGAGTGCAATTGTGCGATAGTTTGAGCACTCTTTGGCATTGCCCTTCTTTGGAATTGGAACGTAAACTGACCTTTTCCAATCCTTTGGCCACTGCTGAGTTTTCCAAATTTGTTGGCAGATACCAAAATTGCAGGTAGTGAGCCATTGATCCAATGGAGTTAGGTGTAGTTTACCTGCAGTGGAGATCCTCAAATTCAGCAAAGGCAGCAGGAGATCAAAGGCAGCAGGAAGACAACCAAGACCTTCAGAAGGCAGCAGAGACATCCACAATGGCACCAGCGTGCAGCCCTTTGAAATGCTTGTGGGAAGCTTCCCACAGGTATTTCAAAGGGCTCCGCGCTAGTTATGGGTGCCACTGTGGACGTCCCTGCTGCATTCCAGAAGTCTGCAGAGACCTTTGTAAGGCAGCAGAAATGTTCAGATCGTGGATAGGTGAGAACAGCATTGTGGGAAACGCGAGGTAGGTGGCAATCCTGCCCCTTGTCGATATGCAAATAGCAAATTTGCATATGAAGAGAAATGACTGCATACTTATGCATAGTTAGGCAGTGTCTCCCTCTCCCCCCCCCCCGCCTTGAGTATGTTTTAATCTCCATCTTATTTTTGGGTGGCTCTGTTTTGCTTCCAGATAAACTCAGTTACCTGACTTCATTATTAAAAGGATGGTTGATTAAAGAGTCCTGATATGTTAACAGCTGGTTAAAGCTAGGAGGGAGTCTTTATAGGCTGGTGCATGGGCTCCAGCTGCTAGCTCCCTTAACCATGGTTTAGGGTTTCCTTGTAGCTACACAGGTTCAGTGCTTTTGTAGCTTTGTCTCAGTTCCCTTGTTCCATCATGTGAGCCTGACCCCATGACAGGGAGGTAGCCCCGTCTGTAGGAACAGTTTTGTAAAGCTCTGATTGACCTCTCTTTTCCATTTCAGGAGATGCATTTAGAAGACCACACCAGATTCTCGCATAGGGATGACAATGAGCAAACATCTTTCAGCAACCACAATCCAAGGCAAGAACAGAAACGGGGCTTTCGAAGTTCCTTCCGCAAGCTTTTCAAAAAGAAATAAGCAACCCCAGGAAAGGCCAGTATTAGCCCTACTGCTACAGATCCTCCCCTGGTGGTTTTGCTTCAAGTAGCTTTAAGAGGGAGGGCTGAAACAGTAGAAAACTAAGATTGGCTAAAAATTATCTGATGCTGGGAAAGATTGAAGGCAAAAGGAGAAGGGGAAGGCAAAGGATGAGATGGTTAGACAGCATCACCGATGCAACAAACATGAAAATGAGCGAACTCAGGAAGATAGTGGAGGACAGGAAGGCCTGGCGGGATATGGTTCATGGAATCACGAAGGGTGGGACATGACTTAACGACTGAACAACAACAACAAAGTAGAAAGGCCTCAGCTCTTGGACCCCCAAAGAGATGGGACATCTGTGGACCACAGATGGCCAGCTTCTGTGTTTGCAGAGGCCATGAGCTTTTTTTTGCCATTCAATGAGACCCCTCCTCACAGAGGGTCAGACTCTACACTAAAGCTGCACCCAGCAAGAAGGGCTTTGCAGGTATGGACTATTTTCATAGTAGTATGAAGTAGTCAATGTACATGCTTTCTCATTGGTTCTTTGAGTTGCTAGTGCTCAGGACATTTTATATAGAAAATCTGCAGAGATCTCATTCAAGTGTGAAATCTCGCATATCCTTTGTCTCACTGTTCATAACACCAGGCAAGACCGCAGAACCTGGCTGAGAGCGCAATCCTATCTGGAGGTCGGGCGGCGGAACGCGTGTTCTGCCGCCTGAAGCCGTCGCGAACCTGCCATAAAGCATGTTCGCGACGACTTGAGAGCAGGGAAGGCCGGCGCAAGGCTGGCCTCCCCTGCTCCGGCACTGGAGCACCCTGCCGGCCACCAGACCCAGGTAGGTCAGGATCCAGCGGGTGGGGGGGCAGTTCAGCGGTAGTGGGAGGGTGCCCATAGGCCCAGCTGGTCCGGGAGGGGGAGGGGGTATGGCTTCGGCCATATCCTGTCCACCGCCGGGCAGCTGGGCCGTTACACGGCCTCCTCCGACTCCTGCCAGCAATTTCGCTGGCGGAAATCCGTGGAGGCCGATCAGCCTGGGCGCCATTTACACTCGGGGAAGGGGATGAGCATCCCCTTCCCTGAGTATACCTCCGGCCAAGCGGCAGCCTGGCCACGACAGAGCACAGGATCCAGTGGGCAGCCTGTGCCGCCCGCCGGATCCTTATGTAGGATTGCTCTGTGAGGATGCTTTGTAGGCCAGTGGGGGATCATCAGTGGCAGACACCACACAGCTCTGAACAGTCTGGGGATAGCTGATTCAGTAGGAGAACTTTGCTGCCCCTGCAAACAAATCTCAAACCACCATTTTGTATTCCCTTTTAATTGTTTTTATTAGCATGTCCCTTCGTACTTTCAGAGTTGGTTATCCATCAGCACTGCAAGAGCCAAAGGTTCACAGAAAGGGACTTTAAATGACAGTGTTTGACCAATGAGTCATCATGCCTTAGTGTGGAATGTGGAAAAACTGTTGCATGGATTCAGCCGTCTCTAGAACAAAAAACTCAAGAGTAGTCTAGGCAGTTAAGCATGGTACTTCAGTGTTTATACAGCAGTTAAAAATAGTAATAGAATGCAACTTTGATTTACAACTTAGTTTTTTTAGCCGTTTCAGAGAAACAGTGCGTAAAAAATTCATTAATAGAAAACAAGAGTTCTGATCTTGCACTAGTTTTATTTCTGCCAAAAATGGCTCTGGTGCTGTACTATAATCTGAACTTTATTTTAAATAGAGTTTTTTTATAGTCAAACAGCTTCATTTTGAAAGCAGGAGAGCATTTAAAGCAGATAGGGAAGTTCCAGTTCAAATATATTGGATTCTTGAACTCCCCGTGTGTGAACCCAGGCACGTTTCCAATTTCAAATAAACTTTCCTGTAAAATTCAGACTGAGTGTTTTGCTTGAGAATACGAACAGCAGGAACAAATGCAGCCAAGGATTGATCCCAAAGGCTGCCTGTTAAGTTTTCCTTATTCATGATTATAGATTTCAGTCAAGTAGCAGTACAAGTACATCATATGGGGGAAACCAGGTATGAGTTTATGTGACCATCAGAAAGTTACGTCATGGGGAAGAGTCCTAAGATTTCCTAATCCATACAGAAGTTCAGGAGAACTGTTTATGCAAGTGATTTTGGGAAGCCAAAACAAGAATGAGATTATTAACTGAACTGATGTTATCCCATCCCATTCCAAATATAGGTCAGTTTGGGAGCATTGGGAGACTAAACATCCAGGTTAAAAAAAATCCCATTAATATTTATAAATTTTATTATTTATTAAACAGACAATGTCATTGTATTTTATGTAGCATTGTCTCCCAAAAGTCAAAATCTTGAAGGGGTAGGGGTAGGAGAATTTACTCACTATTTCAGATGAAATATTGGATTGCCATAATCCAAGAAAAGCATGTAACCGTAAGGCAGACTGTGAAGGTTATTCAGTGTGTGAGAAATTGAAACACTGAGATGCACAGTAAAACTCTCACCTTGAATTTTGAGGTGCTTCGTTTTCAGGTAATTGACATTATAGCACATTTTCCTGCAGACCTATCTAGCCTAATTGTTTAAGTTTCATTAAAAAGTTATTGCCATACACACTTAGCTCAGTGCTCAACTTCTGCCTGCTAAAGTCAAATGGAAAGAGACGAATGCAGCCCCACTGTCAGTCCTGCAGTTGGGTGGACAAACTGGTATAACTTCCACTAATCTTGCTGTCATGCATAGGGGAGCAGAACCCCCCCCCCTTCTACGCTGGTAACATTGCCAGGGCCAATGTCTATTTCCACTGGATTTGGCAGGCTAGCGCTTATTCCCCATTAACTTATTTGAAGTTTTTTTTTAAATATATAAACAATGAGCTAAGCTCGAACTGCTTAAAACAATTTTTGAAGTCAACTACACAGTACCTCTACCAACTCAGTTCTCAGGTAGGTTGCTTCTCGGTGTTGTTCCTCAGATGGTGCTCTTTCAGGGGATCGTTTTGATCTTCTCCTCTCCTACTCAAAGCATCTGACCTTGCCTCAAGTTTGCCTCAAGAGAAACCCTCTTCTTCCCTTGCCACAGTGGAGTCCTCCCTCAGCATTCCATCTCCAACTGCCTTTTTCAACTGCCATTCTCCACTGCTTTTCCCCAACACAGGAAAGCTCTTTTAACCCTATAGTGTCTCCTTTTCTCATCCCTGCCCCTGGCGCCTTAGTTATTCCCCACTGTCCCCTGGCACCTTAGTGGACAGTGTGGAATGAGCAGCACAGAGCCTTTTGTCACAAAACCTCACTGAGCTTCTCTCCTCTCTCTCTAGATTCAGCTGGATCACTTAAGTCAAAACAAAGCAAGGCATCCCCCACAGGGCTCTCTCCCCTGTGACCCAACTGTTCCTTCACCTACCTGACATTCAATATCTTGACATGCCCCCTTTTCTTCAAAAAGGTTGTAACAACCTTTTTGCCCCACTGTACTTCTATCTGCAACTCTATTCTCTAGCTGATATCTCATTAATAACCATTCAACAATATTCTCTGATATTACATTCATAACCACTTAACTCTGTTCCACGTCTACATATTCCCCTTCCCACTCTCGGGACAAGGCATCAGCTACCACGTTTTGCTTCCCAGGAATATGGACTATATCAAAACCATAGTCTTGCAAGACCAACGACCAATGTAATACTAATCAGAGGTTATTTAATAACCTCTGATTAGTTTTCACCTTGCTGAGACAAGTTAAAGGGGAGTGGTCAGTTTGCAATTGAAACCTTTGACCCAACAAATAGGGACGGAGCTTTGAGAGACCCCAAACCACTGCTAAGCATTCCAGTTTTATGGTTGAATAATTCTGCTCATGAGGAAGCAGTTTGTGGCTCAAATAGCAAATGGGTTTCAGTTTATTGTGATGCATCATATTGCAAAAACACACATCCTAAACCAGTTCTTGAAGCATCTGTTTGCACCACAAAGGGTTGATCAAAATTGGGAGCAGATAATATTGGAGCATCACTCAGCCGCTGTTTGAGAGGTAACACAATGTACTGTAATGCTAATTGCTCTTTGTAGCAACACACTATATATTAAAAGCAACAAGGCAGACTAACCTACATTGTCACATATACAGTATACATACACTTATGGGATATGTAAGGCGTTTATTTTTTAAGAACAGATCTCTTGAATGCCAAAAAGTAACAGCCACTATTAATTTTCACTTTAAATGCAATTGGAATACCATTGCAGACATAGCATACAAAGCTCACCTACAGACATGATTAGGTACACACAGGCCCATAAGAAGTGCCAGTTTAGATATCACTTCAACCTTACACAGCTGGATTGAACTGCCATAGCTTCTTAACCATTTAGCAAAGTATCCACGCCATTAAAACAAAAAGGCAATACATTTTAAATATACGAATTATCAGACTTCATCAAAAACTTAAACCTGTACACAGAAAAGCAGAAGGTTTGGTTTCTATTAGGTCAGCCAAATAAGAAATGTTACCTGAAATAAGACCTTACTCAATAATAAAATCTACTGCATTTCAGAAAAAAGAAAGCAAAACTACTTTTTCAAAAGGCACATTTGGCAGCTACGAAAAGTTGCATACATCTGGCACCAGATTTGTTTTTCCCTTTCACTCACCTGGGTACAGGACTTCATGTTTGTTTTACAAAGGTCACAAGTTGCAATTTTGCAGCAGGTGACTGCTTAATGCACTATTTTGTCATTAAAGGCAAAAGGGGAATTTGCTCACAGTTGACAGAAAAAATGCACTTTAAGGTTTTCTTTTTAATACATGGCAAATAAGGTGTGAAATTTACAAAAAAGACACCAACCCAAGTGCTTGTGGCTTTACACTTGTTATCAGCAATAGGCCCACGTTTATTTTTCATTAGTAGTAGAGAAAAATAATTTAGCCTAAATGAAATGATCAGTTTAAGAGCACAATTTACAGCAAACATATGCAAGTAAGCTCCTATATCAGTTCTTCCTCTGGATTAGGCCTCAAGATGTTTTGAGAAAAAACATTTGAAGAAGTCACCTCGTTTTTTTCCTCCCTTGTTAATTAAAACAGAAGTTCCTCCAAGTTCCTGTGACTAATTAAAAAACTCAACTTTAGAAGGAACAGCAAGGATTTAGTCTGTGCATTTCTGTACATGGAACAGCAGTAGGCAAGATGCACTGACCAACAGGATTCAGAAAACAAAGTGATCACATTTCAGCAGAAACCACTCAGAAACATGGAAAAGCAGCAGGTATGGAAGGTTACGGATGTCAACGGATGTTGCTGAAGCTTCTACAACCACCACCAACTAGTGGGACAATTTCCTTTAAGTGACTGAGAGACTCCTTCCCTCAATTATGAAAAATCAAGAGTAGGAATCCAAAGAGCCCTGTGTATGAGCACAACAGAATTCCATGGGTGCCAATTCCCTCCCTGTTCTACTGAAGATGTTTTTAGGGAGTGAGTGGGGTATGCAGCAGAATATGCATGGAATATTGTATGCAGCCCTTTAAATCCAAAGCCAATTCTAATACAGCAGGTCTATTTAAAAGACTGCATTCTATGAAAGATTAGTGTCTCAGTTAAGATCATTTAGATGCACGAGTTCTATTCAGCTTGACTTAAGATGGCATGAATATGTGAAAGTAGGTAACCATGATGCATATCATGAAAGACCTACTTTTGCAATGTTCAAAGGCCAAAATATTGCCATCAATTGTCTAACTGAAGACTCACAAGATCTCCCCCTCCCTCTATTAACTCTTTTAGACAGACTGCTGTTGGCATTTGACTTCCAGACAACTGAAATAAAACTTATTACAGTACTCACTTCTAATAGATAATGGCTTTGGCTGCTCAAAGTCTTTTTCTTCAGTGAGAAAAAAAGTTACATCCCAACCCGGCTTCTCAATTTAACCAGTAATTAGTTACCTTTCCTGCCAGATATATAGTTCTGTAGCTCTAAGGATCATATGCTCCAATACTAACTGACACTGGTCCCATAACATATTTTTTGTATTTCTTATCCTGTCTGATTAAGACTTCTGCATAGCTCAAAGTTCACATACACCAACTTACCATTTTACATACTTCATATAATAAGCAACTCAAATAGATGTTCAGAAAGTTACAAAATATTTGAGAGAGAGCATTCTAGCAATTCCTTGTTATGGATTTTGAAGCAAGCAACAAAGTTTACTTCTGATAAAATCTACAAGTAATGCTGGACTATCAACCCCCCATGGCAAAAACTCGAGTGGACAAAGGGCTGCATGAAAATCAATGTTTGGAAGAAGCAAACATGATCAGATAGAACACATTCCATGCTACAAATGGAGCACTTTTAATACAAATCAGTTTTCGTTAATTAATATAAAGAGGCTTCAGGCTCAACCATTAATTTGCTCAGGTACAACTTCCACTCCAAAGTGTTATGGGCACCTACCTATGGGCTGGTTAAGATTTGTGCCTTGGAGGCCCTTCCGATATTTGATCAGGGGCAGAATTTCACCCCAGTCACTAGGGGACCCTGAAGCTGTCAAACAGCCCTCCAACAAAAAACAGCCCTTTTTTCTGTCAGTAAAGCACTGACAGAAGTGGCAAACCTGAACACACATATTAGGGAGTATTGTATGTCCCATTGAACACAGAGAGACTTTCTTCCATGTAAACATGAATAGGATTAAACTTAGCCTCTGATGCCAAATTGCTAATGAATTGGTTTCAGAAGCTGAGTTACTAATGATCTAGGCGGTATCAAGCAAGGTCATTTTAGCAGCTACTATGGGATTGGTGCAAATGTTAAAAAGTGAACTGACTTCCCTTGTTTAGGGATTTTTCACTCAAGGCAGATCTATATAAGAAATTGCTAATTGCAAAGACTAAATGAAACTAGCAAGCATTAACTGTAGACTCCCTTCCCCTATTACCCCTTCTAAAGTAAAAGTGGCTTGAATTGGAAACTCTTCTTTCTTGCTAGTAGCATGGCTCAAATAAAATGTCATAATGGTGCAGATTTCCCTCAGGTTGGTTCAGATGAGAGTGGTGGCATGGGAAGAATTTTAAAGTTCTTATGGATAGGACAGTTGCCATTGTCTTTAGTGATACAAACTAGGGAAAATGAGTAGAGATAAATTTCCCAGCTCTCCATTAAAAGGTCAACTATTCTAGAATAATCATCCGCCTCAGCTTGATAGCTTAACATTTGTTGTAGTCTAGCATTATACAAACATCTTTTTTTGAGAATGCCCTTATTTGATTCTGCTCATAGTACAAGTAAAAAAAATAAATTTAATGCAGATGAAATGAAAAGATCTTCTGAAATGCAAAGACCACACTGCATAGTGCTGAGGAAATGACTTAGAACAGTTGGCTTCCATGGTGACACAGTCTTCTACCAACACTGTTCCATGACATGGCTTCCTAGATCGCTGAAACATATTTTCATTTTGCCAAAGAGGAAAACATCCTATGAGAAAGTCTTGGTAACTAAGGACACAATACAGCACCATTCACACATCCTAGTGTAACAGAGATGACTAAGTTTCTTCAATAAGTGGCATGCATTACTGTCACAGTACTGGAAACAGAAGCGCAATTCACAGGTCTATGGATAATCCAAGGCAGGATATTCGTGTCAATTAGTCTCTTTTCCGGCAGGGTAATGGGCAACATCAAAGTGTCAGAGGTTAAACAGAAATCTGTAATGCATGATATGGATTCACTACATGCATGATATGGTATTCATTACATTTTAAACCCCTAGTTCACTTGTGCCATCCCTAATTCACCTTTATTTCACATGCCAAACCTTGGATTTCTCAGTTTATTCTTTACAAATTCAAACAAAGAGCTAAAAAAAAAGAGATGTATGTACCACAGCATGTGCCTCCTTCTTAGTGCTTTAAACTGAAATAAAATGAATTGTACATTTAGCAATGCAATAATTTAATATATGTCAGCCAGACAAAATATCTGTATCTTTATTTCAATTAAATTAAAAACAATTTGCAGGTATATTTATGCAACATTCACTATATACATATGATTTTTTTGTAACTACAAGGCAATTCTATGGGTGTTGATTATTCATCTACCTACTGCTAGTTAAAACATGATAACTAGGGAATATGGCCAGTGGATCATCCTTTGCATTTCCATGGCATAGTCAAAGATGTTTTACTACCAGCCATAAAATGGGTTATTGGTAAACCTTAAGATGAAGACCTAACCTAGTCTAGATTTAACAGTCTTCAACAGGCATGAACAGATTTAACTCTGACAATAGCGCTGTTTGGCAGATTTTGTCATTCATATAAGACTTAAATCTCATTTATTTAAAGGCAGCAAAAGTTAGGCATTCTGCTTCCTGGCAAAAATTTTTTGAACTGGCACCATAATATTCATAGAGAGAAGGGAAGTACCTCTTTGGTGAAGCCTAGGTACCTATATAATATATAACTGTAACAGTTTGTAAACAGGACTGCAGTACAGTTCTATGCCATAGCTCTACGTTGGTTCAGTACCACAGATCTTCCTCACAGTCCAGTTCATGATTTTGAAATAGGGATTTAAAGGAAAATTAAGACGACTATCAAGTTCCCTGTTTGAAATATCTGTTTTGTTTTTTTTTTTCTAAAAAGTGCATAATTTCACTCCAAGAACTTACGTCGCAGTGGACAGCTGATTACAGGACTATGTTTCCCATCCCTTACTGGACATTACACAAAGCATGGTGTCTGCTTATTGGCCCGAAGAGATCTGCAAGTCTGAATTCTGGTACATTCAGATGTCCAGTGACTTTAGAACAGTGCCCTGCATACTATACTAACAAACAGCAACAGTTTATTCACGATAAAAGGGGCCTGCTATTAAGATTCACTTTTTGTACACCATATATCCAATGTATTATAGAGTCTTTAGTGTTAGGAGAAACACAGCTCAATTCCTTGGTGCCAAAAGGTACAGTGCATCTATTGCCAGCAATAGACATGGCACCAGGGAAAGCACTTTCTCAAGTACAAGGGAGAATTCAGGTGGAGTGGGCATTCTCCAGTAATGGGGGTCCATCACGATGCATTGACGGGTGCGTGGGCTCCCTTTTATAAGTTTTTGGAGGAAGCTTTGGGATATGTTGAGAAGTGCTTTGCCGTGGAGGAACAGGTGGCCCAGCAACAGAATGGAGGTCCGTATCTTGAGATATCAAAGGAGGTGATGGCAAATGCCTCCGTGCGACATGAGGAGAAGGTGTTTGAGGGGGTGGTGGAGTAAAGGGAGAGGGACTATTAGGGAAAAACGTGTTGCCAAGTTCACTTTTTCGGCCTAAAGGTGGTGGCTGGAGATGTAGAGGCGAACTAGAGAAAACATCAGGAGTTCGCACAGGTTCTCGTGGTGGCAACACAGGTGGACTTTCTGGAGGATCAGATATGGAGGTCCTGTCTGGCACAGAGTACCTTGGCGAATACATTTTTGATGTTGGCTGTCGAGGTGGAATTGCTGGTGGGCTGTCCAGATGTGCAGAAGCAATCTGAAATGCAAAAATGTATTGAGACAAAAGAGTTCAATGGCTTCACTGTTACATATTTACTGAGATTAATAAAATTATAAAGTCACATTTATAAAATTACCCTTAGCAGATGGATCAGGGATTGCATCATCCTCATTTACCAGTCCCACAACAATTCCTCACTTGGTGGCATTTTGGAACTTTCCATCAGAGGGATGGCTATGACTGCAACTTTTGCTTTCTTGGTGGACACCTGCAGAGCAGCTATACCATCCACCTTTATGTGACATTTCTGGATTGATCACTGTGCCCTTGGTTAATATTTCTTTCGGGCAGCCACAGGTGATGTAAGCCAGAGGTTCCCAAATTGGGGCGTCGTTAATGGTTGCTACAACCTTAAGGGGGGTCTTGACATGAGGCGACAGCGCTTCTGGAATCCCGCTGCTGCAACAAAAAAGAGGGTGTAACACTCTGAGAACAGAAGTGGGTCACGATTGTGTCAGGGAGTTATTTTGGGGCATGGGGAGGCCTGCAGAGGGGATCGCAGGGCCCCCCCCCCGCACCCTCCGGAAGCCCAGTGCGACCAGCAGACAAGTGTTACACCCCTTTTTTGTCTCAGTGACAATGGCACAATCCTGGAAGCACCACTGCTGCTGTTGCCATCCCCCTGCAAAGACTTATGAGGGGGGAAACGTTTGGGAACATCAGGTGTAAGCTAAAGGAAGGCAGGTCAACTCCATCATACTAGAGGGAAAGCACTGCGCTTACATAACCCACTACAGGATATTATTCCCCTCTGAGTAAAAAGAAGCTTCACAGTAAGCTTAAAGTTCTTTTATTTAAATAAATATGAACAGCGTTCATATTATCAAAGATTTTCAAAAGGACAGAGAGAACTTAGAGAGTTCCATTTGCTGACCATCTCTCTTCCTACAACAGCAGAATCAGGATCTCAGTGCAGACCAGAAACTTAATGATCAGAGACAGGAAGAAGAGGGAAGAAAGCACACAAAATTAAGGCATAAGGCTAAAGCAGTATCTAAAGATGGATTAGGTCTAATGCCTCAGGAAAATATAATTACACGGTGGCTTTCTGTCCTCCATAGCTACATTCTGAACTGACCAATCTCCCTCTAAAATGCAAGAGGGGATGAAATTAGTTGTGTAGTGTGTTCTCTGGCATAGGAGGCAAGAACACTTGAAAGAAGAGAGGAGTTGCACAAGATGAAACAGACTACAGGGGGGCCGCCGTATCCGCGGGGGATATGTTCCAGCCCCCACCGTGGATACCTGAAACTGCGGAAAGGGGCGAACGCCCCTCCGCGGTTTTCAGAGGGCCCCCCACCCCCCGCGGGTCGGCACGTCCCCCCGCGGGCCGGCGCACCCCCTGCACCTCCCTAGGCACTTACTTTTAGGAGAAACCTCCGTTTTTTTCTTCAAAAGTTCCGAGTGTGCAGCTTCTTTGCAGGCCTGACCAACAAGACTTAGGTTCTAGCTAGAGTCTCTGAAACCTTGCTGAGACTCTAACTAGAATCTAAGTTTTGTTGGTCAGGCTTGCAAAGAAGCTACACACTCGGAACTTTTGAAGAAAAAAACGGAGGTTTCTCCTAAAAGTAAGTGCCGGGGGGGGGCTGTGGAGGGTGCGGGGGGGATTCCTCAATCGTGGATAACTGAAACTGCAGATGAGGAATCCGTGGATACAGGGGCCCCCCTGTTATGTTTTTTCTCCTCTGCTACCAGCTGCAGAAATGTACAAGCAGCAGTCCACAAATACAGTCATTACTGGCAACCACAAAAATGTAATGGAGATGTCCAGCAGGGAAAGACTGCAGAATACTTCACCGCAGGAGTAAAGAGGCTTTAAGAAGCTGTCAATGACAGACAAGCAGGCTGTGCCTCTTTCAAAATGACACAAGGTTGTCAGACTCAGTGTCATGGTTTGAGGGGAGGAATTGACATAAACATACATACTCACTCCACTTTTTGTACCTTTATGTAAGATCCTTCCATTGGGTGGCAGGTACAAAAGGAATTTCTTACTTCACCTATATGGCAATCAAAGCTTGTAGATCCTTGCTTACAAGAACCTCCAAGTCACCACCACCACCTTACATGAGGGGAGTTTATATAGCTAGTCACCATTCACATCAAGTGATATCCACTAGGTGCTCATGATAATGACAGACCCATATTCCACACTGCATTGTAGCAATGGGCATGCTACATTGTGTAACAACTGATTTTCCCAGAATCAGAACACTGTAGTTTAAGAAAAAAGTGATACCCATAATAAAAGCACTTCTCTGAGAAATCTGAATTCTGTACAATAGGTTTATATACTGTATTTAGGGTTGGGAAGGTCTAAAAACCTTATCCCCACTGACATCTTTTCAGGCCAGCCTTCTGACTTCATTTAATACATCCCACTTGATCACAGAGCCAACACTCGCAGTAAAAAACTATTTTTTAACTCCATCTATATTATTTTCTAACCTATCAATAAAAGGTGTGAAAGGAATAGTCCCACCCTACTGGTCCTGTAAGGGAAGTGGAGAGAAGTTACCTTTGATGGAGAGGATTCTGCAGGAGCAGATTCTGGACGTCTTCGGGGAGGAATAGGTGGGGGAACAGTCATTTCATCAGAGCTTTTGGGAAAACTTATGGAGGACACGGAAGCAGATCCTGAGGGTATATAAAAACTCTCTTTATCTCACACTGGTTTTATTCTTTTCTAAAACTTTAACAGCCTATTCTAAACAGAGTAAAATACAGCGTACAATATGGCTAAAAAGTGGCTGGTTGGGTTCAGATACAATGGTAAGCCATGATCAAATTATGAGGCCAGTTTGATATTCTGGCTTTTCCATAAATGATTTCCTCCCCTCTCACATAAAGAGAAGAGAGGCACGCACAACTCCAAGGTGCATGCTGGCAATGCTGAACTATGATTTATTAATGGCTTCACACATTAATGGCTGAACCTGGCTACTGTCACTTATCTGTCTACAACCTTCCTACCTCAGCCAAACTGCTTGATGTCATGAAAATTGCTTCACAAATAAATGCTGTGGAGAACAAAACTATAGTATGTTGCCAAACAGTATATTTTCTTCAGTACAGAAAGCTCAATATGGCTGGAAAACACACAAAAGACATGGGGATAAGAGGGGCCATCTGCTTTTGATAAGAAGTGGGTGGGGGTGCTGCTGATAGCAAATGATGGGAAGTCACCACGAACATTCTTCTTTTAGAAACTTGGTGCAGCCAAAATGGGTCTCCCAAGGGGTCTCCCATCGAGTCACTGACCAGGGTGAAATGTGCTTCATTTTAACAATGTAACAGCCTATGTTGGGCAAGTGAAGAGTATGAGAGCTAGGAATCTGATGGTAGGTGCGTCCAAGAAGGAGGTTACCAATCATCTGCAAGTCAGGCCCATTCACTTAAATATTATACATCTCAAAACAGAATCTACTTATCAATAAAATGTGATTCAGTTCAAACCTCGATTTAGAATGGAGGAAAACCTAAGTCCTTTCTAAATCAAGATTTGAACTGAATCAAACTTAATTGATAAATAGATTCCAATATCAGTTACCAACACCAACTCGCTTGTGCTTTTGTCTGGCAAATGACACCACCAGCACATATCAGTAATGTGACAATGGTCAAAGTATTTAGACAAGAATAACCTAGTTAGAACACCTACTTGAATGAAAAGGGCTTGAGGGGTCAGAATCAAACACACTGCAGACATCTGTAGTGCTGGAAGTAGAAGATGGAGGGGGTGGGGTGAGTGGTGTTCGTGGAGAGTTTGGTGCTGAAGCTGCACTCTCCGTTTCACTCTCAGGAACACGACTGTAACTGATTTTCCTTGGCTCCTGTTGCAAAGGTGTAGGGTGCCTCATCGTGCCTGGCCTTGGGTTTGAAGGACGAACACCCGGAGACTTGAGGGGATAGCTGTATTTTTTGGGCTGCAAAGATGACCAGAACCAATACTTATTGGAAGAACAGTTTAACTTGAACATTTTTACTGTATGATTACTTTCTATTTCTTTCAAGGGAAACAGAAAAGGCTTTTGTGCAAATCTACAAATGAATACAAAAGTATACAATGGCGAGTAATAGCACAGTTACACACACACACACACACACACACACACACACACACACACACACACACACACGGAATAAAATCTGAATACTTACAAATCTGGGAGGGGGCTTGACGTTGCGTGGCTCTATTTCTAAGGACTTGTTGAATAGATAATCTGCAAATTCTTTTTCCATGCCATTTGCCATTGGATTCAGATTTTCAAAGAACCTCTGAAATCCAAAACATTTAGAAAAATTAGCACATTCCAATCTTGAAGGCAACAAGAACAAACTGGTGAGCAGCAGGGCAGCATCCTAGCCTCAGCTGCTAGAAAATTCCATGACCCAAAGTACCCTGTAATGGAGCAGACAAGTACATTTCCTAACATGTGCGACATGCAGATTGCTCAAAAATGCATGGTTTCAAACAAGTACATACATGCTTATTCCTTCAAGAATGTAATCAAGACGACATTTTGCAACAACAACAAAAAGAACAGAGATTGCTCTGACCCATGACACCCAGGCCCATTTGTTGCCCCTTTATTGCCTGCCTTTAAGGCAGCCAGTTGAAATCTCGCCTCTGCCATGAATTCTCACTGAATGGCTGTAAGCAAATCATTCCTTCCCTACATCAGCTCCCCAGCTGCAATATGAGGCTAATACAGCAATCCTGTAAGGACAATATCAAGAAGCAGTCTGCACATTTGGAAAGCGCTGTATAAAAGTGCATTCTCAGAAGGAACAGACCCTGTGTTCCTACCACTGGTTGATTGTTGCCTAGTGTGCTTTAAATTAATACTGTTTTTAAACGTCATCAGTCACCTCTGAGTTGACTTCATATAGAAAGGTGAGATACAAATCCCAAAACAAATACAGAACATCCTAAAACAATTCCTACAGAAATTTACACGTTCTAGCGGTTTCCAGCTAATGTAGGTGAAATACTCATATGTGTGGCTACACAGAGGTCACTAAGGGCAAAATCAATATGAATATTTGATGAAGAAATAACATAGAAGTTGTTAAAAACTGCAGAGTTGGGAATCTTCAGTCCAGTTCAGGAACTCTGCTGAAAAGCAATTCTGACATGAAGACCATCAAATCAGTGCTTCATCCAGGTCAGCAAATGGACTTTACTTATACACATTTTCTCATGAATTCCAACAAAAAAAAGCTGATCCTGAAAGAGTAATACGGTAAGTCTTACTTACCCTGATGTCAGGCTCTACTCTTAGGCAGTATGGCTGATTTTGGTATTGTTGGATTTCCCCTGTTATCTCAGCCACTTTCCTCCGCTTGCTGAAATTGATAAGCTCTTTCCCATGTCGTTTCAGAAATTCAGGATTGCCTTCTTCTGTTTTCAAGATGTTTGTTAAATAAATTCCTAGAATTAACAAGCAAAACTACATGACTTAAACCATTTGAATGTTTCAATAGAAAAACAGTGGTAAAGTTTAATACACAAGACTTTGGAAAAGGTCTTTGGAAAAGGAAAATACACAAAAAAATCTTTTTGAGAATTTATAATGTCATCTGGTTGCCCCTGGGAAGTGCTAATGAATGGGGGTTTGGATATAGTGAACGCCAGTGCTGTCGCAATCTGCACCCATCCCGCCCTGATCCCTGCCCCTTTTTGGCAGAAACCTACTTGCAGCCAGTTTGTACAGCACTGCTGTCGGCGCATAGCCTTCCATAGTGCTCCACAGACTGGCGGAGAGGCTGCTGTGATGGGGTACCTTGTGGTACACTGGCATCAACAAGGATAGGAATGGGCTGTAAATGTATTTAAAAAACATACTTTTCCATTTCACCTGGTTTTGCAGTTTAGTTCTTTAATCCCTAATATGCGACTTCATTTCATTGAGAATAAAGTCTACTTACCAAAGAAAGGCACACATGGAGGATTAATAGACCTGAGTTTTGCCAGGTATTTCTTATGATGATCCTCACTCAGTTCATGAGCTTCTTCTAAAATCTTTTTCTGGCGGCTTGGGATTTGCTAGAGAGAGAGAGAGGATACATTTGGTCCAATAGCAAACCACAACACATGGGTTCTTGCACAAGTCCTACCCGATTTGACTGGCTTAAAAGTCACTTGCAACCCAACCCTATTCGAGATTGGGCTGTTGTGCAGATGGGTTTATGACAGCAGAACTGAGTTCTGCTGTCATAAAATGACTGTCGACAGAGTGCGCAGCCATTTTGGGAACACTGCTGCAAGAGGTGGTAGTGCTCCCTGTCCGTTGCTGGACCTGCCTGGACCCGTTGGCAATTTCTACTAAACTTTAAGTCCCATTAAACTCAGTGGGAATTACTTCTGATTAAATATATTTAAGTCTAGGTTTAAAAGTGTTATTTCTTACAGGTCGGGCAGCCTAATCCTGTTCTAAAGATCCGCTGGGCGGCCCAGGGCCACCCGCCGGATTCTGAGGATCCTGAGCTCTGCCGCGGGCAGGCTCCCCGCAGCAGAAAGTCTACTCGGGGAAGGGGGCGCTCGTCCCCTTCCCCGGGTGTAACTGTGGCTGGTGCCAATCGGCCTCCTTGGAATTCCACCAGTTATTTTGCTGGCGGAAGTTGGAGGAGGTCATGTAATGGCTGAGCCGATCGGAGGGGGACAGGATTTGGCCGAGGCTGATCCCTGCCCCCTCCCTGACCGGCTGGGCCTATCGGCCCCCGCCATATGCTCCCGAAAACCCCTCCCACTGCTGGATCCATACCTGGGTCTGGCGGTGGGTGGGAGACGGTCCGGGCGGCGGAGCAGGGCAGGCCAGCCTTGCGCTGGCCTTCTCTGCTCATGAATCGCCGCAAATGAGCCTTATGGCACATTTGCAACGTCTTCGGCCAGCGGAACGCTTGTTCCGCCGGCCAAAGTTACGACTGGATTGCGCTCTGAATGATTTAAAGCTGAATTAGCAGCATTTTACCTGGCTTTTGCAGAAGTAACAAATGTTTTTACTTTTAACAAATGTAAATGTGGATGACCCACTGGGGCTGTTTGTTTTAATTCTTGATTTTAAAGGTATATGTATTTTAATGTTTTTATTGTAAGCCGCCTTGGTTGCCCTTGTGGGAGAAAGGCAGGGTATAAATAAAAAAAATAAAATAAATAAGTACAACTCAAGTCTGGGAAGGGGGCAGACTGCCCTTGTTGACCTAGTCAACCAGCTGAATTATCATTGCAGAGCATTCTTTCTCAGCCACCTAACACAAGGTATACGGTAATCCCATGTTAGGGCTTTCATCACCTTTCTCGTTACAAATCACCTTTCCTGGTTTTATTTCCTTTTCCATCTTACAGTTTTAATTGACTTATGTGGACCACTTCAAATGTTATGAGTTTTCCACATGGAAATCAATTTTATATAGGAGGCAGTGTGAAGCTGGCTCATCCAATGACTATGTGTGTCTATTTTCACATATGCTGGGAAACTGCAATTGCTCACAGCCTCATAGTGCATACACATCACATATGACTTGTGATTATTTTCTGGCAGGGTCCACAAATTCACTTGCCACAGTGATGCACTCTCTCTCCAGTGAGCATTCCAAATTTCACTTGAGTTGGAGGGGGGATGGGTCAGGGTGTGCAGTGTCCCTCCAATCTCAATGTATGTTGAGCACCTCTGAAGGACAGCAAGGTAAGAAACAGACAATACCATGCCGCATGTATAACACTAAGCGTGCTAGAAGTGCTCCAAGTACCTTCCAAAGCAAAATGTAGAGACAACCCAGCTCTGGTGACCACAAATTTTTCAACCTATCAAGGGGGTAGATAACAAGGTTCTCCTTCTCTCCCCTGCCTAACTGAATGAAGTGCTTTCCATACAGAACAAGCATAATGTTAGAAACAGCCCAACACTTTGATATTTCCTAACTGTTAGAAGCAGTTAGAACCTGCCATTTGATATTTCACTCAACTTAAAAACAAACAAACAAAAATTATCTTAACCATTTCAGCGTCCATTTTTCACATGCAGACAAAATGCCAGGAATGCTTCAGAATGCTTTTCCTTCATGGAAATAATCTCAGTGTAGGTAAAAAATGTGTGTTTGCCAACTGTGATTTTGCTGCACAAATATAGCTGAGCAATGCAAGACATCAATGGTGGCTTCTTACCCTACATAGACAGGGTAACATAAACCTTCAATACTGCATTTTGCACGTGTTAATTTTATGCAGAGTTTTAACTTTACACAGAGATTATCTTCAATAAAGAAAAAAAAACAGCTTTCACAGTGCTCAAGCTGAACATTGCAATAGTACCATTTATTAGATCAAAAATATTTATTGTCCCTTGATAAACAATTGTTAAACCATTACAGTCTCTACATCTACATTTGACTTACTTCAAAAGTGTGATCCAATCTGTAAATAGGTGCAGAATTCATAGCACTAACCACTTCAAGGACACCATTAAAATTGTTAAGTTCTTGAAAAACTTGCAAGATCTCAATTATCCGACATACTACAATTACTCTTTCCTCTAGGTTTTCCGTTTCTACAATGCATCTAAAATATACAAAGAGAGAGATTTTGGGTGTACTTGAGCAGCACCATTACCCTAAAGAGCAACATTTCATTAGAAATGTTTTTTTGAAGTGTCACTTAATCTGGGTCTTCCCAAACACCAGCACACCGCAACTTAGTTCAGATAATACTGTGTTAACACAAAAATTGTTTGTATATTTCTAAATGTTTCTTGTACAATTCAGAGGCACTAATTCCAACGGTATTTTTGCGGGGTTTTTGTATCATCGAAACATTTTTAGTTACCGGTACCTGAAATTGTGTTGATTTTGAAACACTGTCATTTGCCTTTACATGGCCACAAAAAGAGGCTGCAAGCTCTCCCTGAGTAGCGTAAATTGTGGTTGAACTATTAATGCCATGCCAAAATAGCATTTTTAAAATCCTCGCACCAAAAAAAACCCCCATCAAAATATTCCGCTAAACACGAAATTGTCTGCATTGTGTTACACAGTGCAATCCAATGAACTGTGGCTACAAACCAGGATCAAAACCATAGCAGTTCTTTCCTACTCTGACTTTTCATTTTTTTGCCAAGTTGCATCTCAGGATCTCATAAATACATATGGAACAGATCATTGAATCCCAAAAGTCAGATAGCTTACTTTTCAAACCACAGAGTAAGATTAGTAGTGTGCCGTATCATCTTGAGAAGGTTAGGAGAATTAATTTCTTTATCTTCTTTTGTCCATACACTTCCAACCAGCTCGGATGGCTGCACAGCTCTACAAATTAACACAAAATCAAGTGAAGTAGGTAAGGATGTCTCCTTTTATAAATTACGCTACCATAGGTTACCACAAATAAATCTACTTTTGATGTTCTGATTCTAGAATACTTGATCAATTAATGAAGTTACTGGGAATCACATTATTTCGGCTTTTGCTTTGAACTACATAATAGTGTCAGCACTCTTTTAATAATGGGATCGCCCAACCTTTGTTACATACAATCTACCGATAAATACAATTTCAAATTTTCATGGCCCGCAATGATCAATTTAGACTGAATAAAATTTACGGGATTAAAAGCCATGGTTCACAAAAACAAAATCTAAGTTTAATAAGATTAAAACACGACGTTTCGTCTAGATTAAGCCTATGTTCCTAGATTAAACCTATGTTAAACCTATGGAGGCATGGAACCATCTGCTTGCCTCAGCCTGCTGAGCTGCCTGCTTGACAAGGTTTAGTGTAATCTAGACGAAACGTCATGTTTTAATCTCATTAAACTTAGATTTTATTCTGGAGAGTCTGGAGGTTATGTTTAAAATTCATGTAATCCTATTTTGTAACACAATATAAATAAGCCTTCTAGTAAGAATAGCATGCAGAAGCAAACAGGGTAGGAAAATACATTGCTCATGGATCACAGTGTAGGAAAGAACAGTATTCTTCAAAGAAAGCCTACCTGTAAAGTTCAGATTCAAGCAGAGTGAGCTGTCGAGCAATTTCTATTGGATGTAGCGTGAGCAGGTCAAATGTTTCAATGTGTCCTGGCCTGCTTATATGCCACTCCGTTGGAGGTGGTGAGCTTTCAAACGTAATGTTGTGACTTGGTCCAATGGCTTGCGCTTGCTTTTTCCTATGGATTATCTTTGTGATGGACTCAACCCATTTCTTCATAGCTTTGCCTGGAAGGGAAAAAATCATTCCAGCATTGTACATAGTTCAAAAACCTAACGAGCCACTAGCACGTTCCAATAATGGATCACATCTGATTTACATATGGAACGCAGGCAATTAGTGTAATTGCTACATAAAACCAAAGACCTTTCTAGTTCAACACTGTCAACAGGTAGCCTGCCAGATGCACCCAGGAAGCTAATGTATTGGCATGATACAGAAAGCATACCTCTGATCAGTGGGGCCAGGGACAAAACATACAAAGGTTCAGGTTTATTTAGTTATCATGTCCAACAGTCCTAGACAGTTCCATCTTTCTTGAACTTGTGCTTAAAACCATCAAAATGAGTGGTCACCATTATGGGTTTCTGAATTCTACAAGTTAATTGTGTTTTATTAAATACTTTTTCATCTGCACAGAAAACTATTGTCAGTTTATTGGAAGACTCCGGGTTCTAGCAGGGTGCTGTCTACTTTGAGAGCACTACTTTCTACTTTGTCTACTTCAAGCCATTCATGATTTTATAAAGTCCTGAAATGTCTTCCTTTTTCTCTTTAAATTAAAAAGTTCTAACCTCTGTAGACTATCAGTGGGAAATATGTGCCAAACCCCAGCACATTTTATTTGCCTTTTTCATACTCTGACTCTATTATAACATTTTTGAAATGGAGTGTATTGAGCTATGCCAAATAGTCTAAATAGGGATACACCACAGATTTGTATAACATGCACATCACCACATTTCAAACCAAGGCACTCAGTGTTAGAAAGAATGTGTTAGGGAAAGAAGGTTCTTGTTTGTCACAGTTTCAGGAAAAAAATAAACTTGTGGGACAAGACTAAAAATATCCATCCGTATCTTCGAGTGAAGACTATGTTTCCAGAAGGATTTTTTTTTGGTGTGTGATTGATCCTGAATGTAGAAGTCTACTCTATTGGACTACAGATGTTTTAGGGGTACACCTTATTCACGGTTGGTTTTAATTGTTTCAACTTCAGTTTGTGTAGTTTTATTTTGCTTTATTGCTGTATGCCACCTTGACTACCTTTCGGTAAAGGCAGCTGACAGATATAAATAAGTCTAGATATGTTACTGAAAGGGCTATAAAGGAAACAAAGAGAAAGATTTAATATTAGATATTTGCTGTAATCAAATACCTCTGACTGTGCCAATGAATTCTTCCAATCGTTGCAAAAGATCTACATCTCTTTCAAAATCATAGAAGTGATGTTCTACCCAGTGTCGGCATACATTTAACACTCTAAAACATTAACAGAAATATTATACACTTTTTGAGAGCAAGGTTTATTCAAATATACCGACAGCATCTCCCAGAACTAGCTGCCACCTAGGAGCAAATGCAATGGTATACACTACCAGGGAGGTACCAGAAAGGTGTAAGTATATTTGCCAGACACTGGACCTAGAATAGGATGATGGGTACACTGATGTCACCTGTGCCCAATCTGCATTCCTCCCATTCTCCAATCTCCAATCCAAGTTCAGGTAGCTGAGATAAGAGGAATGTGTTTGCAGAAGCAGAAAGTCTGGTCAGATATACCAACAAGCTGGTCTTCTGTCCTTCTATGATTACCCTGAGGCCGTGGCCTACAAATCAACAGCTGCTGAAAAGCTCCAGTGTATGTGCATAACATTGTATCCAGCCCTTTTGATAATAAGAATATAAGACGAACCCTGCTGGATCAGGCCAAAGACCCATATAGCATTTGGGTTTCCTCAGTGGCCCATCAGCTGCTTCTGGAAGCCCACAACAAGCAGGAGAGAAAGGCATACTTTTCTTAGCAATGTTCTCCTGCAACTGGAATTCAGAGGCAGATTGTCACTAAACCTGGAGGTAGCACCTATTGATCCTAACAGACTTGATCTCCATGAATTTGTGTAATCTTTTTTTAAAGACATCCAAGCTAGTGGCCATCACTGCATCTTGTAGCAATGAATTCCAGACTATTTATGTGCTGTGTGAAGTCCTTCATTTTGTCAATCTGAATCTGTCACCAGTCAGCTTCATTAGTTGACTCCCTGGTTCTAGAACTGTGAGAAGTTTTTTCTCTTCACATTATGCATAATTTTCTATGTCAGCGGCGTAGGAATGCGGCCCCCGGTGGGGAGCCGAAGGCCGAGATGATGTCCACCGGGAACCCCCGCCCTGTGACGTCACCTGGAAGCCACGCCCCCAGGATGATGTCACATGGCCCGTGGGGGCGGGTGGGAAATACCTCACCGCCGCTGCCAAGGGCAGCGGGGGAAAAAAACTGGTGCGAAAAGGAATCGCCGCCGTATCGCCGCTGCAAGGTGAGTGCTTCTCCCCGGACAGGATGCCTGGGGGCGGACCGCCCCCGCTCCTCCCATTACTATGCCTCTGGTCTCAATCATGTCCCCCACTCCTTAACTGCCTTTCCCTCCCTCAAGCTAAATAGCCCCAAATGCTGTAGCCTTATCTCATAAGGAAGATGCTCCAGCCCTGTGATCATTTTGATTGCCCTGTACCTTTATTCAGCTCTACAATATCCTCCTTGAGGCATGGCAACCAGAACTAGAGATGGTACTCCAAACACGGCCAACATCACAGATTTATATACTATAATAGTAGTAGTCATATTCTTGATTCTTTCCTAATGACCCTAGCATGGAATTTGCCTTCACATACTCTGGGTCTATGTTCTCATTGACCTATCCATCACAATTACCAACACTCTGTTCCCATCAGTGTATATGTGAAACAGATGTTTTTGCCCCAATGCATACCACTTTATACTTATTTACATTAAACTGCATTTGCCATTTGGATACCCATTCACTCAGTTTGGAAAGGTTCTTTTGGAACACTTTACAGTCTGCTCTGTGATTTGTAATCATCCTAAATAGTCTGGTGTTATCTGCAGATCTGGTCATGACAGTGCTTACCTCTAAAACCAGGCTCATTTATGAACAAGTTAAAAAGGTCCTAATACATCAAGGTCCTAATACAGAACCTTGGAGAAACCCGACTTTTTCCCTCCATTGTGAAAACTGCCTGTATTCCTACTCTCTGCTTCCAGTTCTTTAAAATCAGTAACCAATCCACAAAAAGGACCTGTCCTATTATTCCATGACTGCTAAAGTTTATGCAAAGGCTTTTCATGAGGGACTTTATCAAAAGCTTTTTGAAAGTCCAATTATACAATATCAACTGAATTATCTCTATCCATGTCTGTTGATACTCTCAAGTTAGGGTTCAAAATGGCAGTTTCACCTTTTAGAAATTCTAACATTAAATGACATACAGCTACATTTTGCAAAAGGAATTGTCTGAAGTACTCCTTGAAAGAGAATACTTGCATATCTACAATACTTACCGCAGCTGTACAGGTTGTATGTATTCCTTTCTAAATCTTTTTAGCTCTGCACTAAGAGGCTGATCTCCATTCTCCATAGCTATACGGTCTGCTTCTGTTGGTTCAGGTTCTGGAATTTCAAACCTATTGCAGGGTGGTAAGGTGAACTTAGATGACTTGCAAAGAGTAGCAAGATAAGAAAAATACAAACTATATGCAACAAGAAAATGAGGATACTCAAAATACTTCATTTTAACAATTCAGAAAGTCTTGCACCTGCAGAGGGTCCCTACTCCAAAATAATACTTATTCATATCCTTTCTAATAGTGCAGCAACAAATCATAATAAGTACAGCAACAAATCATAATAATCATAATAAGAACAAATTTTGAACACCTTCAGCAGCAGAATTAAAGCCATTATGTATGGCCCTACATATTCCAAACATTCAGAAATAAAGACCATGTTTTTAAGAAAACATTCAAATTCCATTCTTCCAGAGTAGTACAAATAGAAAAGTTCATTCCTAACAATTTTTCAGTTGTTCAATGCTTCCAGTTGGCAGAGACAGAATACTCATAAGTGTAGCTTCACAGATAATGCAAGGAAGAATTATACATCTGAGATGAGTCATCTACCTACTTTAAAAGATAGGATGTAAATGGATGACACTGTAATATATGTTGTTGTTGTTCAGTCGTTAAGTCGTGTCCGACCCTTCGTGATCCCATGAACCATATCCCGCCAGGCCTTCCTGTCCTCCACTATCTTCCTGAGTTCGCTCATTTTCATGTTCGTTGCATCGGTGATGCTGTCTAGCCATCTCATCCTT
The DNA here is from genome assembly GCA_026170595.1 of Plestiodon gilberti rubricaudatus. NCBI lineage: Eukaryota > Metazoa > Chordata > Lepidosauria > Squamata > Scincidae > Plestiodon > Plestiodon gilberti. The sequence continues at coordinate 14,940,493 of JANXHW010000001.1, forward strand.
GGCCTTCCCCTTCTCCTTTTGCCTTCAATCTTTCCCAGCATCAGAGTCTTCTCCAGAGAGTCCTCTCTTCGCATTAGGTGGCCAAAATATTTGAGCTTCAGCCTCAGTACCTGTCCTTCCAGGGAACAGCCAGGGTTGATTTCATTTAGGATTGACTGATTTGATCTCCTAGCAGTCCAAGGAACTCTCAGGAGTCTTCTCCAGCACCACAGTTCGAAAGCATCTATTCTTGGGCGCTCAGCCTTCCTTATGGTCCAACTCTCGCAACCATACATTGCTACTGGGAACACCATCGCCCTGACTATACGAACTTTTGTTGGCATGGTGATATCTCTGCTTTTTATTATGCTACCTAAATTTGCCATAGCTTTCCTTCCAAGGAGTAAGCGTCTTTTAATTTCATGGCTGCTGTTTCCGTCTGCAGTGAACTGTAATATATACTTTACATTAAATATATGAACATATACATAAAGAAACCACTTCACACTCGTTAAAAGCATTCAAGTGCTGCTTCCTCATTTGCCTAGGAATGCATGTACACTACAGCATAGAATGGTGAATTCAGGCTTCCTTCCAAATTTGAGGAAACGCTCATAAGCTTTCACTATTTCACAAATGGGTTTTTCTTCTATACTACTAAACGCCAATCTGCAAGGAGCTATTTCCCCAAAACTGGAAGGTACTAACAATTTAAAAAATAATTTCATCTTGTAAAAATTCACCAGGAGTTTTAGTTGGAGAGAAGCCACACTGAATAGCCAACCAATAACTGCTTCTCTTGAGGTAAATTTTTTACTAACCAGTCATATGAGACATTGTCCTTCCCTAACTACATGCATACATTTTTAAAAAAAAAATTACTGTGAGGCCGCAAAACCAAGTTCAAAGCCCTACATGTTGCGACTCTTACCTGAAAAACAGTAATGTATGCCTCCTTCTAAAAGGCAGATAGAAATATAGTAGGGCCCCCATATCCGCTGATTCAGCATCCGCAGATTAACTTATCCGCAGATGCAGCCATACCTTATTTAAGTTGATAGTGCTGGCACCAAGCAAGCATGGGCCTTGTTTAAACCAAACGCTATAAGCAGCACCTTGCTGCTTATAGCACAGCTTCTGACTAAGTAGAGCCGGCAGCCTCAGTGCTAGAGAGGCTCCAACGCTTAGCCTCTAGCACGGAGGTTGTTGGTTCTACTCAGTCAGAAGCTGCGCTATAAGCAGCAGGCTTCTGCTTATAGCATTTGGTTTAAACAAGACTCACGCTTGCTTGGCACCAGTGATATCAACTTAAATAAGGTAATGGCCATGGGGGGAGGGTAGGGGGCCTGTAGAGGGTAGCATTATGTGTGGCGGGGAGGAACCTATCCCCCGTGTATACCGGGGCCCTACTGTATTATTTCCTACTGATGCAGGAAAATAAAATGACAAGGAAGAATTTCAGAAAAAAATCTTCTTACCTTTCTATCAGGAGATTCAATAATTCCTGAGTCTTGCAAAATGATCTATATGTTGTAAGAAATGTTCGAACAAAGTTGGGATCTAGGATGGAAAAAGATGCCTATTTCAATGCATTACTCAGACAGAAAGCGAGCTTCAACTTTTAATGTCAACTTTAAACCCCCGAATGCAAGGGGTTGTACAAATGAAACAGTAGCTGCCCCTTAAATTCTTATTGGGTGGATTTCTGTTCTTCTCATAGGCAATGGAGGGGCCAGTTAGCTCAGGGAAGGAACTAGAACTAGAGAGGCAGGACTAATGCACACTTCCTGGACCTCTTCCCATATCCAATGGTACATTTCAAGATAGGAAATTAAAACAGGTGAGAGAATGGGCAGCAATATACAGCTGGCTCAAAACAGGAGAAAAAATCCCTAAAAATTCATATAATGGAAGAAGCTGGATCTGCATTACAGGAAATGCCTGACTGGGGTGGTCATAATGTCCTGCTGCCTTCTAGAACATAAAGAACGGTAAGGATTTCCTCTTCTTACTTTGAAGGTAGGAGGTTGGTTATTCGGTACAGGGATGTCTTGGCAAAGGGGAGGAGAGGAGCCTATCATCACACAGAAGAATTGTCCTGAGCAGAACAATTTGTCCAAAGCTATGCAGACTGAGGTTCTAGCTAGGGACGGCCAGGGTAAGGCAACAAACAGCTTGATCAAACCAGAGATTTCTTAAGTGTTCAGTTTTGCTGGGGGAGCAAATACTACTAATGTTTCCCATAAATAAGGATAAGCTGAAATGGATTAACTGATTGAATTTGACTGAATTATAATATTTGTATACCATTTTAAAAAGTTCTCAAAATTGAATTACACAATAGAAGGTTTACACAGAAAATGGTTCTCTGTCCCAACAGGCTCAGACACTAGGGAGATGACAGCAAACAGCCACTGTAAGGGATACTATGCTGGGATGAATAAAGACAATAGAGATTTATTTACAGCAGCATTTCTCAAACCCTTTCCTGCCATGATCCAGCTGCTTTCCAGAGGAGGACCCCACGACCCAGCGTGGGCTTCCGCAGGCCTCAGAAAGCAACTGGAAGTGACTTCTGCAAAGCCGGACGTCACTTTCCAGTTGCTTCTGGGGGTCTTCTGAGGCCTGCAAAGGCCCCCAGAGGCCATCCCAGGCCCGGCGTGATGCAGAAGCAGCAGAACAAGGTGAGTCAGGACTTCCGGTTGCTTCCATTTGGTGCCAAATGAAGGTAAGGGCAGGTGGGCCCAACTCGTGAACCATCTCAGCATCGACCCACCGAGTGGGTTGCAACCCACAGTTTGAGAAATGCTGATTTACAGTATTAAAAATGGTTTTGGCAGCACTGATAGATTTGAGCAACTTCATATCCGTTACCATGTACTCCCTTGCCAGAAGCCGCTGCCGCAACCGCTTTGATCCATCACAGCGGTGGCTTCATCCCCTGTGGCTTGTGTCAACCTCCCTTGCAGTGGCAGCGGGGGATGCCAAGCCAGAGGCACCCACTGCGAAGAGAGTGACACAAGCTACGGGGGGGGGGGTGTTGCCAGAAGCTGCAGTGGCAACCGCTTTGATCCATTGTGGCTGCAGCTTCCAAGGAATCGCTGCTGCGATCAATCAAAGCAGTTGCTGCGGAGGCTTCTGGCACCCCCCAGCTTGTGTCACCCCCCCTCGCAGCAAAGGGTGGTGGTGGCACAGGTCGTGGGGTGCTGCTTATATCAACACCGCCCCAGGTGCCATGGACTTCAGCAATGCCACTGCAACCCACCATCTCTAGGTACACCGCCTGGGTACAATTCACATAGAAACCATCATTGTGACAGCACAGGCACAGTATCAAACTTGAGAAGGCAACATAGGCTGGACATCAGAAATAGAGAATATGACTAATGTCCCAAGTGATTTTAGATGTTTTATTTTGAATAGATGTTAGATGAATATACAGGAACCAAAGCATATCACTGGAGCAGGCTGAGAGATTGACACAGCTGAAGTTAATTTGAGAATATTCAGCTTCAAGCAAAGCACAAAAAGTTCTAGGCATGCAAACTGGCCTTGCTTGGCCTTTTGGAGAGACCTTCATGCATTCCACAGCCATCAACTGTACCATAACATCATAACCAGCCAGAGACAAGAGAGGATAAAGCAACAAGAGATAACCAGTCAAGTTGGAAGTTTGTTGAAATATCCAAGGAAGGAGGAGGGAGTGATATAAGGAGTAAGAAAACAAGAGCCCGTGACAAGGGTTAAAAAATAACCGAAGACAGCCATTCATCAGAGATGGCTGATCAAAAGAATGAGGCAACACATGCATGTCAGAACTCCTGCCTCAAAGACTGAGTTACTCCAGGTCTGGCCACTATGACTGTATGCTTGTGAGAATTTATTTATTTTATTTATTTAATGGATTTCTACCCCGCCTTTCTCCCAATAAGGGCAATCAAGGCGGCTTACAGTTAACAACATGTTAAAATACATAGTACACAATAAAAAAATAATTAAAAACAAGTAATTAAAACAGTTAAAACAGACAACCCCAGTGGGTCACCTATAATTACATTTGTTAAAAGCCATTTGTTAAAAAGCCAGCCTACCATGTCAGTCATCAAATGCCAACCTAAATAAAAACGTCTTGAGGCCCCGCCGAAAGGTCTCTAAGGAGGGAGCCGTTCTTAATTCCAGGGGGAGGGAATTCCATAATTGGGGCGCCACTGCCGAGAAGGCCCTATTCCGTGCCGCCATCCCCCTCACTTCCGTCAATGGCGGCACGGTTAACAGGGCTCCCCCTGATTACCTCAGAGTACGGGTCGGATTATAAGGAAGAATATGATTATCTTCTACAATGATTTGGATAGGTTCAATTTGACAATGGAATGATTGGGCAATCCAACAATTCGATAATTTTTGTAATCAAAATGAAACGTTCAGTCTTGAAATTCATTCTGGAGCAGTGACAAAACCATTCTCATGAAGGATCCCTGGGCTGGGCTAGAGTCCGATCATCTCTGGACCAGCCACAGCCATTCTACTGTGACACTAGTGGACCTTTTCTAGGAGAATTCAACAGGATACTTTCTTGACAAAAGGTGAGGGGGATATTTGTTATTTCTTGAACATTCTTCTTTGGCCCTTTACCCCTGGAATTTTGAAGACCAGCTGGGGGCATAGGTCAGATTGGGACTTGATGGAACTAGCAAAGAACTGAAGTAATGTAATTCAGATCCCTGAGAGAGGTACAAAAGTCTGTACCTTGTGCACTCTAGACTGCCCCATCTGGTCAGGAGCAGTCAGAGTAGTAGTATTGTTAATTGGGGCAGCTGGTGCACAGGTTAACCGCGTTTCCTCTAGAGAAGACTTTGGACAGCTTGGTATCTCAAATTTATATTTGATACAGCTAAGGAAAGAGGTACAGGTCTCTGGAGCTTCTGAGACTAGTGAGAAAGGTGAGACACAACAGGATAGTCTCCTTTGGCCATGGACCTGTGAATACCTGCTGGGGTGGGCAATAGGAAATGTTACCCCTAGAAGAGAATTTGCAGTTAAAAGTTCAGGTAAAGAACAGCCACAACTACAGTCTGTGGCATGAGTGGCTACATAAGCAGGGATGCACTGTGACCTGGATCTAAAGAAAGATGATGCAGCTGTCAGACCTGAACAAATTCTATAGACAAAAGCTGCTACATTTCAACCCACTGTGCAATATGGGAGAAGCATTTCAGTGGTAGTCCATAGTCATCCCAAGTTGCTGCTTCCCTGTCCTTTCTTTGATTAGCTAGACTCGAAAGAATAAAATGTGAAAAACCAGTTGCCAAATGAAGCATAAAGGCCTTCTGTTCTCTCACAAATCTTCTATCTTTTTTTTAATTGTTGGCATTTCACAGCTCTTTGAGAAGTCCTGATAAAGCCATGTGTAGAAAGTTGATTGGGGGTGTAGGGAGAAATTTCATCTCCACAGAAGTCCTTGTTAGTCCTACCTGTTCCCAGAGGATACCTGCTCCTATCTTGCTTTTGCAGAATTGCCCTTCTCCCTATTAAGTGGGAAACAGGCTTCATGAACTTCCTCCCCCCCAACCATGGGATTGAAGTACACAATCCCACAGTCCATTCCTGATAATCAACAATGGCTAAGAGACAGCTACTATAACATTATCTTAGTATTGATGCAGAGGTACTGTAGTTACACACACCATACAACATGTGTATTTAGACAGAGGACTCATGTCTTTCTACAAATCACTTTTTTATTTAATGTACACAGCAAGGTAAGTTTTTCCTACCAGATTCTGCTCCTACAGATAACTAAAAAAAAGCCAAGTAGTTAGGTTACACACACACACACACCACAGAGGATGTCTGTCTGTGATAAATCCCTCTTCAATACAGCCATTTTTAAAGCTAAAAGAAAAACATCTAAAACAATCATAAATAATTATTCCTGAATGCCTTAAGAAAGGAAATGGACACTACGCTGACGCACAAGCATTCAACGTATCAAACTCTAAAGATAGAACAGCACGGCCCTGCAAGAGAAAAAGTTGCAAGCTCTTTCAAAACTGGAAGCCCTGAATCAGGAAATGAAAGGCAACTTGCATTACACATACAACCTTCTGAGAAAAGACCATTTGGAGAGATGCAAAGTTCTATTAAAAAAAACCTCAGGCATTGCCCATATGGAACTCAAGTATCAATGACTCAGCCTGGTCACCAATTTTGCCCCATCAGAAGCTGCTTGTTCTGAACCCACACCTCAAATTCATGTTCACTTATGCAAACTGAGTTTGTTACCAACAAAAACCACCCCAATACACTGGGGTATTTTTTTTAAGAGAGAGAATATAAGAGAGCTTCTCTGCCAAGTGAGGCTATGCACAACCACCCTCCCCAATTTCCACCTGCTCTATGCAGCAAGCAAAACCTCAATAACTAGGGCAGGAGGAAAGTGAAGTATCTCTCCCCTCCGCAAGTTTGTTCCAGAGTACATGCAACCAGAAGCCCGTTCACTCACATGAGGCATCACAATTTCATGATCTGATGAACCATACTGGTGAGGCTTTACAGAAAAAATTACCAAGTATAGATAAGCACACACCTTGTACACTAGATAACCTCAGGATTTCTTGGAGACAACCCATTTGTCTAGAGAACTTATACTAAGAGAGATTTCAATGCTGTAGCCAAAAGCATCTTAGCAAATCCCAAACTCATACAATATGGAGTGCTTGATACATCAACTGGGGCACACAAGAGCCTAGGCATGCATAAAAGACAATTCCATGAGCACTTGCAACATACACATTCCTAACAGTATGGACCAAAACAGTGTTTGTGCAATTATTTTCAAATTTTATAACTTGGTCAAACCAGAACAGATGGCCAATGAACACTCTAAACTAAAGACCAAAAAATCAAAAGTAAATTTAACAAAGCACTAGATTCTCACAACTGCAACTATGCTACAAAAGTTATTTTTCATCTGGGAATTGAAGATATTTGCATTTAATAGCATCAGTATAATTTTGGGATGATTTATGGCAGCCTGCACATGCCATGTTGCAGAGCCATCATATGCAAATGTACAGGGCTGAAAGGCCAGGTGAAGTGCTGTTTTCAAGTGGCAGGTTGAAGGAGAGGCAGCAAACTGGTGGCCTGGAAAAAGAAAGGTAAGATTTTTTTCCCTTGTATACCTACTGGGCTGTGTGTAATGCTAAAATTCTGTGGGAGTACACAACATGGTAGTTAGCACAGAGCTTAGAGCTTGCTGTGAATATCAACTTTCATTTTAAAAAATGGAAGCAAGCTTCTGCCCTTAGGGCTGCTAAAAATGTGTTGGTAATCCCTGCAGAAATTTCAGAAGCAAGGCAGGTGGCTGAATAGGATTTTTAGTAGATGGGGGAGTGGCTTCAGTGACTAGCAAAACCACACTACATTGTACAAACGAACTGCAGAATTATGAAACTTTTGCAAAATTCATATAGGACACCAAATTCAGCATTTTGGGAATGGTATTTGGAATCCTTGGGTTCAGAATTTTAATTTTCACCCCCTGTGCAGAGAATATGCAAATCTGGATGATTCCTGTGACAAATCACAACAGTCACGAAGACTGTATTGTGGGTGTTTCTCCTGTATCAGTCCCTGACCCCATAAGACAATACATGAGGAGAAAAAGATTTTCTGTATATTTAATCTTTTTCTGAAAGTGGACTAGTTAAAGATGGACAAAAAATTAGCATAGAATTAGGCTAGGTATCCCAAATCAGACTGAGTGCTTATAAGTGCATCACCTCCACGGTTACCAAATGCACTGTGTTGTAAAATACATGTTAAGATCAAATATTTCAGCACTATCCTATGTAGTGGAATAGTCTTTAAGAAACTGTACACCTGACAATTTTATATACTTTTTTTGAGAATTTAATTCTATACAACGTGGGTTAACTGGATGGGAAGGTGCATCACCTTATCAAATGTAGACACTCATTCCCAAGCATTCAATTCAAATGACTTATTTGTTGCATGATGTATTCAACACATTATGAATACCTCTACAACTGAGAACAGCTAACATACATGTATAAGACCGCATCAGTTCATTAAAATAAAATAAATAAATCTCTGTAAGTCTTAGATATTTGAACCACATAATAATCTAGGTTCAAATATCTTATACGGTCTTATACAATGTACATTAGCACGATGATAGAACACAAAGATACTTTCTGGTAGAATGACCCCATCCTACATTAAAAGACCTAATGAGACCTGAGAATAATGAGTATATGTATAATGAGACCTCCCTCCACTTGAAAGCATTCTACCTCATCAGCAGTTGTAGCCTGCTTAAATGTGAGAAATTAATCCACAGTACCTGCTTGGTGGTAAAGCACAGTTTAAAAGATCTATTTTCATTTACTCCTCAACGTCGATAGAGAGCAAAAATGTTAGCATATATTTCACAATTACATGAACCAACATCCAAGTTATGGGCAGATGTGTCTGCTCAGTGATTATTTCTACCATTTGAAGTGTGTTAGTAAGGTTAAGACTACTATCATTATAAGGCCTTACAAGCTGCCACTTGGGTAAGAGGCTCTAATTACCTGTATGTATGCTACCTTGCTCCTCTGGGGAACCATTATTATTATTATAGTTATTAAGAATATACTGCTTTTTAACACAAAGGTTCTCAAAGTAATTTATACAGCAAAAGAAATGAAAAGATCATTCCCTGTCCCAAAGGGGCTCACAACTTTAAAAAAAGGGAGACACCAGCAAACAGCCACTTCCACTAGAAAAGATGCTAGGCTGGGATGACAGTTGCTATCCCCTTTTTGACATCTTTTTGCCTAGTTAACATGAGAGATTTAAAGCAGTTAACCCACGTTGTTGTTGTTTTTTTAAAGAGAGCTTGAATATTTTAAAGACCCGAAAGGATTTCTTACCTGCATACATGTGGTATGTAAGTCTCTCAATGAGTTTGACAACAGTTCCTGCCTTGATAATAGGAATTCCAGATTTGGGCTGCATGTTTTCTTCAAAAACAATATTCTCTTCAGAATCAGGTTCTGCAAACCTGTAAAGCTCAGGGCTGGGGAACCTCATCTGCTCCTCCTTTTCTTCTTGTAACATTGTTGCGTCTAACATGCGCTCCAGAGTGCTTCTGTACTGTAAAGAGATCAAGGCTGCCATCCAGTTGTTTTTCTCTTCAGCGGATTTAGCAGCAAATATAACACTGTTCTCATCTTTTAAAATTATTTCAAAGGCATGCTTGTACTCATTAGTATCATCTTTATCGTTGATTTGAACCTTTCGCATGAAAAATTTTTCTTTCAGACGATATTCTGCATTGCTAGCACCAGGCAGTCTTGGCTGGCCGTGATTGGACTTGCAACAAATCATTAGACCATCAAAGAGAAATATATGTCTTTCATGCTTTGCACCCACACGTGTGAGAGTCCCCTCCATTATAAATTCATTGCAGCACTGTCCAATGTCTTTACCCTCCCAACCATCAATGTTCTTCTGGATTTCATTCATTTTCTTGATGGCTAGTTGCTTCCCCTTCATTTGCTGACTATAAAACCGGCATGCAGATTCACTTTGAAAGAATGATATAGAGACATTAGCTCATATGTAATAACTTACATAGTAACAGAAGAATGGTAATTAATGCATGTTTAATTCTACAAACTACTAGTCTGGGGAAGTGTTTAATAGCATGTAAAAATACTATCAAGAATCCCATGGGTTGATTTCAGTTAAATACAAAAACATCAGACCAGACAGTTTTTAATATATGTATTTGATATATAATTTCAAGAAGTCATTCCATTTAGCAATGCAACTGGCAACTAATCCTTCATTAATGAACAGAAATTATCAATACCTCAAAAGAAAAAACTGACACCACACAGTTATCTACTTTACTCACAAGATTCACCGCATCATAAGTTTACACAAAATTCTTTAGACATTTTAAATAGTCCTGCAAGATTTTTGTTGCTGCAACAACTAATGAAGCAACGTTACCTAATGAAAAGGTTTTTTTTCTTCTGCTTACCAGTAGATTCTCAAGATATCTTCACTAAAAAGAGTGCAAAGACGGATGGACAGACGGACACACACACACACACACACACACACACACACACACACACACACAGATTTAAAACAATAGTTTTCTGGACTTTGATGTCACTTCCTCTGAAAAAAAGGCTTGTCACAAACTACTTTGTCTATTGTTTATTGAAAGAGGAAACTGGAAAGCCTGGACTTATAACAGCAATTCAGGGCTAAAAACAGGGAGTAGGGGAAAGAGGGAGAGAAAAATTCAGATGTGTTTACCTAAGTCTTCTCTTTGCAAGACTTTTAGAGCATATTCTTTCCATACTACTCTGAAGATTAAGGAGGGCTGTAATTGCTTGCTTCAAACACTCTTTATCTTCTTCATCTTCACTTTTCTCTTCTAATTGCTATGAATGTGAGAAAGCAACATAAACTACTATTCAAATGTCCACAGCAGCTTCACAAATCAGGTTCGATCCTTCAGCGGATAGAGCCTCTGAATCAATAACTCAGACTAGAGAATAATCTGTGTTAATCTACAAATAGAAAATCAGGAGAATGCTACTCAAAAGTTCACTCCAGTCTGAAAGGACTCAGGTGGTGCCGAAACAGAGGCTGTCAATTTCACTCAGCACAGCCAATTTAAGCTAGAGCACAACCATGAAAGAGAGACTAAATAAAGACATAAGCATTAGTAGAAGACTGCATTTATGAAATCTGGAATTGAACAAACTGCATTTATTACCTTTCCCAGGGGGTCTGTACGTTATTTGTAGCTGTTTGAATGAGAAACAATTGTGACAGCTGTGCATACCTATAGCACTCATGGTTTCACCAATATAGAACTCTGCACAGCAATATGAGAACTATATGATACTAAGAGCCAAAGATCATGCTGCATGAGCGGAAGACACTTCTGTTCATATGTTCATACAGAGGGGGGATAGGACTGTTAATGCCAATTCTCCCCCCTCCCGCCTCAATTCTGCAATCTCTTGAAAACTGGCTTTGAAGGGTGAAGGATCCTCTAGAGCAGGGGTTCTCAACCCCCAGCGGTCCGCAAACCACCTTCGGGGCCCACTTCCGTCAGCGTACCACCAGAAGTGGTGATGATGCCATCACCACTTACTTTCAGTTTTCGGCCAGAAAACAAAGGTAGAACAATCAGGATGGGACCTGTGCAGCGCTTCCAAAAGGCTCAGTCAACGGCCAGAGCTTCTCGGGAGTGCAGTGGGGTTCTGGCCGACTGGTGGTCCGTGTACCACCTCTGATCAGCCAAAGTACCACCGGTTGAGAACCCCTGCTCTAGAGCAGCTTTTCAGGGGGCATGGGAGAGGAAAATTGGCTGCAGAGGCTGCAGGAGGATCTTTAGATCCAAACTTTTGACTTCAACCAGCAAGTGAAAATTTCTGCTTCTGTAAGTTCTCTCAGTTCTTTGCAGTGGAAATCTTAGATGTGTAAATGTTGACAGCAGATGACCAGTCATTTTAAATCAGCTTAAAAATTTCATTTGGCTGCTAATTCATGTTTTTGCAATTACTTATTCTATGACTTAACATGTACACATATAAACTGATTCTTACATGGGTATGCGATCACATCTAAACGTATTGTGTTCCTATGGCTTGGTGTACATGTCAGAATACATGTTTTCTGGCAAGTATTCATGTTTCTCTAGACGTGAATTTCTGGAACACGAATATTTTCATTTCTTAGCTTTTCTATCTTGAAATCAACTCTGATGAAGCACTTCTTTAGAAACAAAGCACTGTTTGACCTAAATTATCCCATAAAACAAATACACACGCACGCCTAGGGGAGGTTATTGCATCAGTGGGTGCAGTGAGAAAAGGCTTGCTAAGAACATAAAGTGAGAAATATTATATGCATCCTGGCAACTGACAAACGGAGATTAGCAAGGCTAGAAACTAGGAAAAACTTGGGCACAGCTCAGTGAGACACTCTTTCATAAAAGCTAGAAAAGCCCCACAACAACCTCAAGCTCTCCAAAGTGGGACAAATTGCTTTAGTTTTTCCCCATATTCCACATATATAAACTATTTCCCAAATCTAAAGAACTAAAAAAGTATACAGGTGGGCCCCCATATCCACTGATCCGCTATCCATGGATCATGGGGACCCCCCCCCCAGGCTTTTACTTTTTCCCCAGTAAGCTTCGTTTCTTCCTTAAACAAACATGAGCTTATTGCAAGCAAGTAGAACGAGACTAAGTCCTAGAGAGGCTCTGCAAGGTTAACAAAAACCTTGCAGAGCCTCTCTACGACTTAGTCTCGTTCTACTTGCCTGCAATGGAGGCTGCTTCTCTGTTATAAGGAAGAAACAAAGCTTGCTAAAAGAAAAATAAGAGCTGGAGGGGCTGGAAAAATAAGAGCTGCGGGCAGGCACACGCCTGCCCACAGGAGAGGCAGGGCAGGGGCCCCTCAGGAAACCATGGAGGGGGTGTTCGCTCCTACACAGTTTCAAGTATCCACGGAGGGGCCTGGAACATATCCCCAGCAGATATGGGGGGGGGGAGTACTGTAATTGCTTCACTTTCTATAAAATTGGGATTACTGAATATTTATATACCACTTTTCAACAAAAGTTCACGATGTGGTTTACATGGCAAAACAACGCTTCCCTATTCCAAGGGGGCTCACAATCTACAAAGATGCAGAACACACACCAGCGGATAGCCATTAGAAACTATGCTATGGAAAATAGGGAGTGCAGGTGGGAGATGATATAGCTTCACATTAAGAGCATGGATAAACCACAGCTTGACAATCAACTCACTGACAAGCCTTAGGAAAGCCGCTGTCTTAAGACTTTGGTCCTCTCATCTATAACATGGGGGCAGTAATACGGGCCTTCTTTACAAATACGTTAAAGATTAGTGAGATAATGTATATGAAACATTTTGAGTGCTTAGAAAAACGAATATAAAGTATTACTTACTGCAAGATAGTTAGCTGAGAATGAAATTGTGGTCCCCATTGCCTATTTCTGTGGCATGCATGTATTGAAAAGGTTCATGTAGCCATCTTGCACATTATAAGGTTGAACTACAAAACTAGATTTACTCGCTTCTGCATAACAGCCTCTGTTTAAATCAGTGGTGTTGTATATTGTAGACCAACACCATCTAATGACTAAGTAGGGTAACTGCAAATACACAAAATTAGAATTCGTATAACCTGTGCTTAGAATTATGAGAAGTATACCATTTTACTTGAATTACAACTTATTATGAATTAGGAAATATGAACGAGAGTCAGGGAGGAAACGTGAACAGATGTGTGCCTACATTTGTTTATCTTTATGGTGACAGAAATGTGTAGAAACTAATTCTAAAAAGCGTTCAACAACCTTTTTTATTTTTGGTTAATAACTGGGATTCAAACCGTGAGTACATACTAGAGATGTGTTCTGGATAAAGTCCCATAAAGGTCAGAGAACCTCTAGAGTAGTACCCCATGAGACATGAGGGACTGCTGCCAGATGGAACAACTGGCCCTTCCTCTGAGGAAATGCAAGTTTCACTGACAATTTCTTCAAATCTGAAGCTATAATTTTTAAAAAATATTTGGTGGAATAATTCTCTTACCTTTAAAAGTTCAAAATAGTGAAGGCAATGGTAAACAGGAACTAAAAGGAGCCTTGGTAAAACATACTGAACAGCTTCTTTAAAACCATCTCCTATTGACTGGAAATTTAAAAAAAACTTGTTAGTCTTACGAACAAGTATACACAAAGTCTCCTACATACGTACTGGATAAGTTGCAGGGGCTTTACGTAGTTCAAAACATCCAGCCCAGCGCTATCGTGCCTATGCAAAAGCACCAAAGAACATACTGCGCTTGGGCAAAAGCGCTTGTGCAGCTGTCCATAACTTGGAGAGCCAGTGTACTACAACAACACTTGCAATGTCCATTATATTAATTTTATTTATTTAATGAATTTATACCCCACCTTTCTCCCAGTAAGGGCACTCAAGGTGACTTACAAGATTAAAACACACAATAGACTTACCTGTAAATAGAATGCTGCCCCAGGCTTCGATAACTGACTAAGAAAATGGTCATGAAAACCAGTCCGTAAAATATCTTGAGTGTATGATTCATAAGGATCAAATGCTAGCTCCTAAATAAAGAATTAGAGAATAGGTCAATGACCTGCAATGCAATTTCAAATATCATGCAAAACTACAATGTTCAATCATCAATCTGAATATTTAATTGAGAAGCCCACACACTGTATTAGGAATATAGATTTTTTTTTTTTAGGAATATAGATTTTTTTATTTTAAAATTACTCACTACCAATTACTTTACACACCCATGTGCACACACTGTATTAGGCGCTATATACCTTCAAAGAATTGCATACACCAACAAAGTACAAAAGCCCTCCCAGGCAGATATATTCCTACACCTCCTAGTTTTCTTTATGTGCAACTTTCAAGTCAACTATGGTTAGCTTGGAGGCAAGGTGTTAACCATAGTTTGTCAACATGAACAGCACTGTAAACTATTAGAGAAAACCAATAAGTGAAGCAAGAGAATAAAGAGCACAGGACTGACATTTCTCAGCCTCCCAAACATGGTTTGAAGGCTGAGGTTCGGAACATCTGAACCAGGCCAAAGTCTCAAACACTACAAGGGAAAGCCTTCCACTGCTACAAAAGCACATTGCCACAGAAGGGCTTTCAGGATGAAGGTCTTGAACTGTAACATTTTTATTTGCAATAAGTGAAAGATACATTTTACTTTAAGTGATTAGTACACTTACTTTATATAAAAATATTAGTTGACCAGATTTGTATATTAATTCTAGATTTCAAATGGAAAAATTACATTTTTAAAAGTAAGGTTTTTTTCCAGGTTTACAACATTAGCAGATTATGCAATACAAAAAATGAGAGAACACAGGATTACAACATTTAGCTATCTCAAGGCTTCATGGGGAAAACCTTTTTAGTAACAAGCTAAAAGTTTTAAAGAAGTGTGCCTCTGTGCACAAAGATTCCATCTAACGAACACATATCTTGCAGTATATCTCACCAGCTACAGCATCCTTTTCCCAAAAGTGGCCAGCCATATGCAACTGCTCCCCCCATAAATAATCTTAGAACTCCAATGCCAAGTTGTTTTTGTGGCCTTGGTCCCACAGCTATGTGGAAAATGGGACTTCTCTTGGTTTTCCGGGCCCTAAATAAGAGACTGGGGACCTGAATGTGACATGCAGGGACTTGTTGAACCTTCCAGGAACCCCAGCCCCTTCCCTTCCCAACCAGACATGCATGCAGCAAGAGACACCCCTCCCCAGCTTATGAAGAATGATTGAAAAGGGATGATAGCAGCTGAAACTCCTGCTAGCCAGGAACCAGAAATAAATTTAAGCACCACCATCACCCCTCCTTTCTAACTCTCCTCCAGAGTCTGGAGAACATTGATGGAGGGGCAACTTAGCCTGAGGCCAGATGAGCAGCTGACCAGACAAGGCAGTGGGCAGACACATACACTCCAGTCCCCACTTTTCCATCTGAGGCACCTGCTTTACCCTGCCTCTGAGTGGATTGACCCTAGCAATATAGGGTATATATGATACACTCAACATCTTTTAGAAAGATACAGAACATGGGCAATATACCTATTATCACTCACCTCGGCCAAATCTTCAAAACAGCTTCCTACTAAGGGGTGGGGACTACCTTCATCTGTCATTTCTACTGTGTCTTCAATGTGGCCCAGCAACTTCACACTAAGTTCATGAATATCTGATATTCGACTGAATATATTTTCTACATCCTACAAAAATAAATTAATTGATAAACAGTAATTGGAAGTGAGAATTAAGATGACTGAGACATCAAATTACATGGTGTATAAGGACTTTGCTTTTTTGTTCAGCTTTGGGAAAGGGGTTATGGTCAGCCTGATCGTGCTGGATGAATAAGACCATCGCAGTTTTTGTTGTGGACTCAAATGTTTTATCTGCCTTTTTGAATATTTATTTGTTTTATTATCAGGCACATAAATACATGGGCAAAATTGCCTACAGACCAGCAAGGGAGGGTATAAATGTTTTAAATAAAAATAAATGTAAAAAACAAATGACAGTACATAGTCCATACCAGCAATATGAATACATTGGTTATCAATTAAAACAAGAACACACACTGCAGGAAGTCAAAAGATATTGCAAAAACACAAAGAACTACATGCTGTATGAAGATAGCTAACTAGACACAGGAAATAATGTAATTTTACCCCACACAACGGGCTTTAATGTACCTACTAAAGAGCAATTTGGCTGACAAAAGAACATGGTCACTGTTCCGTTCAATCACATAGATTTTGAATGATGTATCAAACCTGACTTATACAGTGGTAAGCATAAAATACTGCTTGGTTTTAAAATGATGGGCACATTAGGAATTTATTCTAAACTAGAGCCCTGTGCAGATGGTATTAAAAGTGTGCACAATACATGGAGGGAGCAGCAGGAGTACACCAGCAAGTCCTGCCTTGCGTTAACACACTCCTGAAGCCAAGGTCCCACAAGTATAACGTTTGCCTGCAGTGACACTTTACCTAGAAATTTTACCAGTGATGGGTGGTCCAACCTTTCATACCTCAAGGGCCGCATGTGGACTTTGACACGAAACCCGGGGGCCGCACAATGAATAATTAATGATTAATTAATTAATAATGACCACTGCATATGCAGAGCTGTAAGACGCACACTGGAATTTTTTTTTAAGATTAGAGTACTAATTGAAGGGGGAAAAAGCATTGTGGGTCTGTGATCTCTGCAGAGATCACAGGCAGCTCCTGCTCCTACCACAGCCCAAGCAGAAATGCTGATCCTTTGGGGTGGCCCATCTCTTTTCCTCATTTCTCCCACCCAGAAACCCTCCCAGAGACCAGTGCTTATGAATGCTTAGAAAGGGCGCGCATGCGCACGCGCACACAAAGGCTAGAAAGGAGGGAGATCACTTTGCAAGGTGAGCTCTGCGAGGGGTGCTTGCTGTCAGCCTCTGCTTAGCTTCGCGGGCTTTTTGAAGAGCCGCCCTGCACGCTTTGATCCTCCACTCCCCTCCCTGCAGCAAACAAAGCTCCTTTGGTCACAGAAAAGCTGGGTGTCCAGCATTTCCAGTCACAGGGAGAATCTCTCTCTGGGTACAGTGTTTGACACTGCAGACAAAAGTTATACTTGTCAGAGCAGTCTTCAGGACAGTGTTAGTGAAAATGTGCTCGCTTGGGGACAGGGCTTGCCAGAGCACTCTTGCTGCTACCCCCACATGTTGAACACACTTTTAATAACATCTGAACATGGCTTGGTACTCAACTCGGAATAAATTATTCCAACATAATGCAAACAAACAACTTTTACAGTATATAAAAATAAATCAATATACTTACATGACCTGAAAATAGCTTGGGGTTAGTAATAAAAGGCTCTCTAAAAACTTTTATTATGAGATTTAGCTCCCTTATATACTGTCGAACCTCTGCCATGAATGACTTTACAAGATCATAGTATGTTTGTTCCCCTGAAGTCGATGGTTCTTCATCAGATAGAGTCAGTGTACTAATGTCCTCTACGTCCTGATGGAACATATCCATTAACACCTATTTAAATAATTAATGTGGAAAAAAGAGTAGTTACTTTTGAACAATATATATGTACTTGAAAGTTAAGAGGCACTGGGGAAATGAGACTACTGCTGGCCAAACTGAAAACTAGAAAAGAATATACTCTATATCTTGAAACAGGTATATCATATCAGGCATAAAGAAAACAAAGTCTCTAGAAAACGAGCAATAGTTATATTTAGTCCCACACAGTTTAATCAACCAACAAAGTGACCAAAAATGGAAGATAGGAATTTTAATTCCATATTACAAAGATGCCTCAGTATTAAATCCAGGTATAATTTTGCTGAACAATCTATAATTCACTCAAAAATATTGAGCATCCTCATAGAGGACAGGTTAATAATAGCTACTAGTCATGATGGCTGCGCGTTACCCCAAGTAGCTACCCCAAGTTTAGAGGCACTGTGCCTCTAAATACCAGTTATAGAGGAGCAATGGTGGGAGAGAGGTATGCCTTTCTGTTCTGCTTGTGGGTTTCCTAGATACAGCCGGCAGACCACTGTGGAAAACAGGATGCTGGATTAGATGGGTCATTGGCCTGATCCAGCAGAGCTTTTCTTATGTTATTTCACCGTGGATGAATAGGATATAAAAGTCAAGTAGTCACTGAAGAACTAGTGTAAGGAAAAACTGACAGAAATAAAAATTCCAGCAGGAGAACATTAAAAAATAGCTTTAGGTAACTGCTAATTTTTATTAAAATATATTAAAATGATAAAAGGTATTAATCTTATGCATGACATGAAACTTGCTGAGAACATAATTATAGAATATTGTTAAATATTCAGATAAGAATCTTGGGCAGGATAGTTCATAAGCACTGTTTGGCATGCTGAAAACCGGAAGTGGACTTTGGAACGTGATCGCCGCTGTTTAGAGCCTTGGGAAGGCCTGCAGAGGAACCAGCAGCCCCCCCCCCGGACCTTTTGGGGAGTAGGCAAGACAACCAGGTATATTGAGGAAAGTGTTTTGGGGTAGGGGCAGGCACGATCCTGGAGCGCTGCCTCCGATATCACCCCGGCCCTGCAAAGACTTACAGGGGACTTACAGTAAACTCCCCTGTAGGACTTTGAGAAACGCTGCTCTACAGTATACTAAACTGACTGCTCTAGGAGACAAACTACAACTCAACAGAGATTCAAGTGTTTCACTTGTCTAAGGGTAGTTTGTACTTTCCGAAGGAAGAGATATACATGGTATTATCATGACATTTATTAGTGAGATGGTGCTGCAGCCTGGAGCAGAGCAAAGGGAGCACATAAGTTAGGACAAATGCACCCTACATGTGCATTATGCAGCTTAGTTTGAAAACCACTGCCCTAGTCAGTGTGTTTAGGATTGAAGACTATGGCTGGGGAACTCTAGAATTCTTTGCTAGCTTATTAGAGATTCCTCACTGACGAAATCAGTAGTGGTGGACAATTCATTGAAAGATACCTTGGTCACCACTACTGATCTTCCTTCACAATGTGCAGAAGCTGGGAGAGTAGCTGGTGTGCTTGAGAGCAGAGTTCTAAGTTCACAAATTGAAATATCATGGCCAATACAGCTGAATGATTAATGGACTGCACACCCTATGAGCTAGTATCTCCTATGATACTCAGACGTTTTAAGCTAGAAAGTCATTATACTAGGCAGTGAGTTCCATTGAACTCAGTGGGACTTCTGAGTAAAAATGCCGAGATTTGGGCTGTTAAAATATTCTGTAAACACTATTAGCTTGACTACAGCAATATTGTTTAGTAATTGCAAATCACAAATACGAAATACACTTACCTTATCGGCACACATTGCCACTTTAATGTCTTGTTTCGTAATTTCAAAATGTCTTATATTTCGTACATAATTCCCAACCAACTTTAAGATATCTGCAGAAATGTATTCTAATACTGCTACTATGTAAACAGATACTTGATGGTCAACTTTATAACCTAGAACTTCCTGAAAGAAAGAAAAGTAACTTGGTACTTATATAAGAAAATCCAAAAAAGAAATGCATATTTCTAAACACTAATAAACCTTAAGGATGATAAAATGTTTATAACAGGATTAGAAGCCATGACTTAAAAGCTTTTATTACACTAAAAGAGGTTTAGAAGCATAAAAGAGATATTAGTTTAAACAACGTTTCGATCGTCTTTTTACGATCAGGTTCTAGGTGCAATGACCTTGGTGAGATGGTAGCCTTTGATAGAAGCAAACTGCAATTTAAAAACGGACGCACGACAGTCGGTTAACTGGAGTTCATGCCAGAAAGAATCTATCAGCTTAAAGGGAAAGCGTCAACATAAGATACAGCAAGAGTTCACATTGTTACTAATGTTACAAATAGGCAAAAGACAACAGAGCCAGGATAGTAACATAGGGAACAGGAAAAAATAAAGAAACAAATCTACTAAAGTACTTTGTAAAGGATCGTAAAAAGATGATCGAAACGTTGTTCAAACTAATATCTGTATTACGCTTCTAAACAACTTTTAGTGTAATAAAAGCTTTTAAGTCATGGCTTCTATTCCCGATATAAATATTTTATCGTCCTTAATTATCGCTGGTCATGAAAATCTTACTTCTTACTAATAAACCTATTTAATCAAGCATAATTTAGCAGGTCCAGTTTTTTTTAGTTAGTGCTTAATAATAGCAATGCTTCAGTTGAAATACTGATTTATGGGTGATAAAAGCATATTTTTAACCACAGAATTGTAATTATTTCATGTTAGTCAACATGCACAAGAGTTATTGTGGTCTCCACTTTTTCATCCTAAAACAAAAGTACAAAGGACATCAGTATCTGAGGTATCAGGAGAAGCAAACTCAGATTTTTGAAATCATAGATGCCTGGCTACCTAAATTCATATTAGAACCTTCTATTACATAGGGTAACTACTGAAAATTAGCACCTAGGCACCCAAAATATTTTTCTAGGTGTGGCTTTACTTCTGAGGACCAGCAATATCTGAATTTCACAAATTTGCTTATCATGGCAAGCAGCCCTTTCCTCTCTAACAAGTGTGATAAGCCCCCCCATCTCTCTTCTAAAGGGGGGGAGGCACTCCAAGCATCTCCAAAGTGCACTGTGACACTAACAAGTGCCAAACCCCTACTGTGGAGGGAGGTGGGCATCATTCCTAACCAAACACACTACAGGAGCACCTCTGGATCTCAGCATCACAGCAAACAAGACCCTGCCCCTCTGACTTGACAAAAGTGCAAGATTGTAGAAACCTCAAGTTTCGGCTGATACCAACAACAGTCCAAAATTTGTGAATCCCTGGTTGAAATAGTTTCTAGTTAGGGTGGTAGACTGCTTTAGACTGCTTATACGCAATCTAGATAAACCTGAAAAGAAAATCCAGGTATAGTTTTGTTGTTGCTGTTTAAAGTATCTTTAGGAGTTGTGTCAAGCATAAACAGACATGGTTAACTGGTAATATTTTACATTCTACATTCATAACGCTTACTTTTAACAATGGGTGAATTTTTTCTACAGGGAGAAACAGTGGATTTCTTCGCTTCCTCTTTTCAATTGCAGACTGTGCATCAGCTATTGCCCACTTATCAATAGGATGGGGAAAACTTTTTTGTACACGATCCTTTTGAAACAAAATCAGAACTTCAGGTAAATATATAATCAGCATGTATTCAAGCACATAACATTTACTGAAAGTGTTCGGGATTACTGAAAGCTACCTGGCTGGGATAAAGAAGCATTCCTGAAACACATATGTTAAAACTGATGCCAACATTTTTACACATACACGTATTTACTGAAGAGAAAAATCAGAATAAACTTTAACAAACTTGCATTATACCTCTACATCCAGGAAGCTTCTTGGCTGAGCTTGGCACAACATGTTTAACAACTGCAGAATCAACTCCTCAACGTATTGGAGAGCATCTTCAGTAGATGACAATTTAGGGTGGACTTGCATCTGAACCTACATTCAACATAAAATAATCAAACTTACATTTCTAGTGAGCATCATAGAAGACACTGAACACAGTATGCAAATACTCTGTAACCAGGCTTGTCAAGATGCTTCCCCCCCTTAAATTTTCTAGTCCTCATAGTTGCGAAGAAAATCCTGAAAGCACAATCACTTAGGATAAGCATTCTCTCTCAAGTTCAACTTCCTATAGCCTGCAGTAGTCTTAGACCATAGTGTATGTGTGAGAAAGAGGAACCTACACTGTCTAAATTTCAGGTGTCAAGTGGCTGTCTGGAACTGCAAAACTACAACAGGCAAGTAGAGTTGGGAAACATAATGCTATAAGAGCAAGGCCTATGCCATGGAAGTTCCTGATTTCAGCGACAACTCAGTTATGAACACTGGGTAATGAGAAAGGAAGAGGATGGCTACATTTTTGCAAGTTAGGCAAATGGAAGGAGAAAAGTGCATAGAAGTCATGAATACGTATAGTCTACGTGGTGGAAGGGGTGCTGCAGCTAGCTTTGAAGCGGGCAGTAGTTCGCCCCATTCTGAAGAGCCCCCCCCCCCCGGATTCCACTGTATTGGACAACCATCAGCCAGTCTCGAACCTCCTGTTTCGGGGCAAGATAGTTGAGCGGGTGGTGGCTTTGCAACTCCAGAGGGTCCTGGATGAAACGGATTATCTGGCTCCCTTTCAATCTGGCTTCAGGATGGGCTTTAGGACAGAGACTGCCTTGGTCGCCGTGGTGGATGACCTACGCTGGGGACTGGACAGGGGGAGTGCACCCTGTTGGTCCTGCTGGACCTCTCAGCAGCTTTTGACACCATCAATCATGGTGTCCTTCTGGGCCGATTGGCCGTGTTGGGGGTCGGGGGCACTGTTTTGCAGTGGTTCCACTCCTACTTGGCGGATAGGTCCCAGATGGTGGTGCTAGGAGACGCTTGTTCGACACCTTGGCCCTTGAGGTGTGGGGTGCCACAGGGTTCAATCTCGTCTCCCATGCTATTTAACATCTACATGAAACCACTGGGAAAGGTCATTCAGGGATTTGGAGTAGGGTGCCATCAGTATGCTGATGACACCCAGCTCTATCTCTCCTTTCCACCAGATACCAGGGTGGCTGTTGAGGTCCTGGAGCGTTGCCTGGAGGTGGTTTGGATCTGGATGAGTGCAAACAAGCTGAAATTAAACCTTGACAAGACAGAGGTTCTCCTGGTCCGGAAATCCACGATGCGGGTGCTAGAGTATTAACCTGCTCTGAATGGGGTTGCACTCCCTCAAGGAGCAGGTTCGCAGCTTGGAGGTTTGCCTGGACTCGCAGGTACTCCTGGATTCCCAGGTGGCAGCTGTGGCCAGGGGGGCTTTTGCCCAGCTTCGGCTGGTGCGCCGGCTACAACTGTACCTGGATAGCGCAGACCTGGCCACAGTAATCCATGCCACGGTGACCTCAAGGTTAGATTATTGTAACACAGTCTACGTGGGGCTGCCCTTGAAGACGATTTGGAAACTGCAACTGGTGCAGAATGTGGTGGCTTGTTTTGATCACTGGAAGTAAGTGGTTCGACTCAGTTGGGCCGCTGCTCCAGTGGCTGTACTGGCTGCCAATTCGTTTCTGGGTCCAATTCAAGGTGCTGGTTTTGACCTTTAAAGCCCTATACGACTCGGGGCCAGGCTATCTGAGAGAATGCCTACTTCCGTACAATCCGGCCCACCCCCTCAGGTCATCAGAGAAGGCCTTTCTAAAAGTGCCATTGCCTTCAGAGGTGGGATGGGCGGCGGCAAGCAATAGGGCCTTCTCAGCAGTGGCACCGACCTTATGGAATTATCTCCCTCTAAACTTACAAACTGCTCCCTCCTTGGAGGCCTTCCGGCAGGGTCTAAAGACATTTTTTAAAACAAGCCCTCTGAGTTAACCATCTAGCCTAACTATTTTAGTGGTCCAGTCCCTTTTTATAAGAGCGTTTTACTCCTTTTTTATAGCTTATGCTGTGTTTTTAGATTGTATTAATGTTTTAAGAGCTTTATATTATTATATGACATATGTATTTTTGTATTTTATTGTTGTAAGTCGCTTTGGGTCCCCCCTATGCGGGAGAAAGTGGGATATAAATTCAATAAATAAATAATAGTCTGAAGAGACATGATGCAGCAACTTTGCTGAAGCTAGGATGGTCTCAGTACCTAGATGGAAGACCACCTGGGGCCCTGTATACCACCTTAAGTTCCATGTATAGAAGAGAGGCAGGACATAAATGTAATTAAATGTGTAGATCTCAGCATCATGCAGAAACAGAAGGAACTCCCAAGAAAAGATGCTAAGAAAATAAGTGTCCCTATAATGTAACCAATGAGTAGCAATAAAATGTGGCTATTTAGTTACACATCATTATTCAATACTTAAATTGAATACAGCCGCCTTGTATTCGGGGAGAAAGGCGGGATAAAAAATACTGTAAATAAATGTTATTTCATCACACAGAACTACAGCATCATAGTGCCTATTCCAGCTAACTGGGCAAAGAGGCACTTTTTCAAGTGGTGCTCCTCTTATATTTAGCAGGGGGAGAGTAACTGCCCTTTTTCACCACAGCACAGTGTTTCTTCTAGTGGCTGTTTGCTGCTGTTCTTCTGCACGTTTTTAGACTGCAAGCCCTTTTGGGACATGAATCCATTTAGTTATTTGATTTTCTCTGTAAACCGCTTTGTGAATTTTGTTGAAAAGCAGTATATAAATACTCTTAATAATAGTAACGCTATTAAGATGTCTAACTCTATAAGATTTATATCCCACTCAATTTGAGGGAAATAATAAATCCACGTAACTAGCATAACTCAAGTTTCTTTCTTTAACCAGAACCAGTTTCTGAAAAATCCACAGCTTCCAATTCTGATTTTGCTTCATGAATATCAAAATATGGAAGATTTGTGCAAAAATGAAACAAGGTTCTTAAACTCCTGTCACATGTAAGTTTGTTCCTCGATTGTAAATTTACAAACATTATC
This sequence comes from Plestiodon gilberti rubricaudatus, assembly GCA_026170595.1. Classification (NCBI taxonomy): domain Eukaryota; kingdom Metazoa; phylum Chordata; class Lepidosauria; order Squamata; family Scincidae; genus Plestiodon; species Plestiodon gilberti. The sequence goes on from JANXHW010000001.1 coordinate 14,965,134, forward strand.
AGTTTCTGAGGAAAAGAAGAAAAGTCATGGAGACTGTTGTAAAAAGGCCTTGTCACGTTGCATGAGCAAATTGCTTGTCAGACATTCATATTACCATTCTGCACTACATACCCGATACTCTGTATTCTACAACATTGTGAAGCTACTTTTTCAACTTCAAATCCTAAGATCATAGACTTACAGTGTAATTCTATGAATATCCAAGTCAGTCATTGAATTCAACAGGACCTATTCCCAAGTAAGCGTGTATAGCAGCAGTCTCCAAACCTTGGCCGGCTGTCCGTCCGAAAACGGCATCCGGGCACAAAGCAGTGGTGGCGGAGCCTTACTGTTCCACCCTTGAAGCCGCCTATCTTTGCATCCGATCTATGCAGAAACTTGTGCTGGACAGCCACTTCCCCCGGGGAAATTGGGGCGCAGAGCCGACTAGGGAGATGCGCAGTGGAAGTGGCTACCCGGCACAAGTTTCTGCAAAGATCGGATGCAAAGATAGGAGGCTGCAGGGTGGAATGGTAAGGCTCCACCACCACTGCGCCCGGACGCCATTTTTTTGTGTACTGGATCTGGCCTGCGGGCCAGGGATTGGAGGCCCATGGTGTATAGAATTGCACTCTTAGTAAACCACTAATCAAGAGAAGAGCAATGCTATCATCACTAATATTACATTTCTGAATCTTGGATTGAAGAGATTTCTAGCTCTGTGTATGGGTTCTATAAAAATAATATATTAAAACTGCTTTATGAAATATTCCACTCATGCCTCTGCTTAAAGACCTCCAATGATGGCAAGTCTACCACCTTCCATAGCAGACGTTTCCACTGTCAAATACTTATCAGGAAGTTCTTCCTAACATTTAATCAATCAAAATCCCCCTTATTGTAATTTTAAAATTAAAATTAAAATTACAGTAAGGGGAATTTCAATTCAACGTTAGGAAAAATTTCCTGATGGTTCAAATAACCAAACCGGTTTGTCCTGGACCAGAGAGAGTTAAATAAGACATTTTTTCACATTTAAAATTGTTTTAGTACTTTTTTATTTAATGATTAATTACCTAATTAATTGATTAATCCAATTAATTAGCAGTTAATTAGCAGGGGGTACTTCAAAAAATTGGACCGTGATAGGGGGTACCTGAGCCTCCAAAGATTGAGAACACCTGGCCTAGATCTTTTTTCATATACAGTATACTACTACTCAGGCAAGTATCCCCAATCTTATATAAGTGAGATTCTTCTTGCCCAAACGCAGACCTTTACATTTTTCCCTGTTGAAGTTCATTTTGTTCGCATTGGTGCAGTTTTCTATCCTGTCAAGACCATCTTAAATCCTGCTCCTGTCTTCTAGGGCAGGGGTTCTCAACCTTTGAAGGCCCAGGTACCCCTTATCATGGTCCAATTTTCTGAAGTACCCACTGCTAATTAACTGCTAATTACCTGGATTAATCAATTAAGTAATTAGGTAATTAACTGTTAAATAAAAAGTAGTAAAACAATTTTAAATGTGAAAAAATGTCTTATTTAACTATGTGTGAGTGAGAGACCCAACACAAAATCAGACACACAGAAGGGTGTTTTTTTTTTTTTTTTGCATTTTCTCAACTACAAAAAATACACTGCACAGATGGGAGAGAAGGAAAAACAAACAGAGAGCTTGATCTCGTGTTAGTGCAAAAAGTCATGCCAGGATCTCTTTTTTTCTTCAAACTATGTGTGTATATGTTAAGAATATCAAAAGGACGTACTCCAAGCTTTAGGAAAACTTTGTTTAGATCCATACAACAGCCCTAAATGCAACTTTAAACACTGCCCACAAAGTAAAATACACTGGGCAACTGAAAGTCTTATCTTGCATTTTTCAAAACTGGAGCACAAACCCAAGCACTAAGGGCCACTGATTTCAGTGGGGTTTAAACAGACACTGTTTTACAGCTCAAATTTTCTTTCAAAGACAAACATATACAGTAAAGCCAAACAACGTTTGATAAAAACACACAGCCTGAAGTCTTTTCATCTTACTTCTAACTGAAGACATAGTAGCAGCCCACAGTAATGATCCTTCTCTTATTATGGTTACATAAAAGCTACTGCATTTCAGATGACAAAGTATCAAACAATAAAACTGAAGCCATCATGTTAATTTTTAAACTGTGATTCCTTTGTTAGGAAATCTGAAGTTACTATCAAAGCAAATTAATGTGCCAGTTTTAAAAAACCACTGCATTAATGAATGTCAGCTTTTTCTGCTAGTTTTTAAAAAAGATAAGTACTAAGAACTAAGAAAATCTCACTTAGGCTGATGTAGACATAAAATTCCTACAGTGCAACATTTTTACTCAGAGGTAAGTCCCATTGACTTCAATGAAACTTACTCCCTTGTACGTGTGTTTAGAATTGCAGCCTTAATCTCAGATTCATGGTTAGCAGGAACATGCCACAGGCTAGCACAATTCCACACACTCCCTTTTCAGAGCTAATCATGAGACAGGATTAAGTCTGTACTAATGTTAATAAGAGTTTGGAAGGGTTAGATTAGAAGTTAGTTTGGAAACCCTAGTTATAGTTAACCATGGTACAGATATAACACAGATATTGTACACAGATTTGTACGGATGATTAGTTCTGTACCATGATTAGTTCTGAAAAAAGGGGAAAAACTGTGTTGTGTACAAAAAGGAAGGAGGAAGAGAGCAGCCTGTTGGGTGATTTGGAAGACAGACATAATGAAACTGAACTTTACTGAACTTTATTATATACTGCTCCAAAATATTGGTATAATACACTCAGACACCACCTTAACCGAAGGAATTTAAGGTGGGATGCAAATACTGCTCCCCTGAAGCAGAATTAAGCTCAAAAAGCTAAGCTCAAAAACCTGAAGCTCAAAAAGGGGCAGGGACAAGAGAAGCCCCCATCCCTTCCCTCCAGGACAGTAACTCCCCCTTCTCCTTCCAGCAATGCTAGAGGGAAAAGGGTAGGGAAGTTACTGCAAGCGCTGCCGCCACCTCCTTCTTATGCTTTCTGCCCACTTCACTCCTCCTGTTAGTTTTCAAAAAAGGCGCATGCGAGGATGAGGAAAGAGACGGTGCTAAGGGGGAGGTAAGAAGCAGGGTCGTCCTTCTTTGCCTCTCCCTGCCCCCTCAGCTGCAGCAAAGTGGGCAGGGAGCATGAGGAGATGGTAGCACCTGGAACACCATCCCTCACCCTTCCATCTCCACTGGAAGGCAAAGGGGGCCGCTGCTCTCCCGATCCTCTTCCCATTCGCTCTTAGCTCCACCAGCAGCAGCCTGGAGGAGGAGGTCTCATCTGTTTGCCATTCCCCACGATGCATTCAGGTTGCATAATGAGTGAGCCGGCAGTGAATACACTCTTTTGGGACTGCAAGATCAAGCATTGCCCCGGGATAAGGAAATCAGACTTTACAAAATTGTATGAGATATCTAGGTGCATATTGTGTGGGCTGAATTTCCCATCAATCAAAACACATCCACTGCTTGGAAGACCAGGGTTCAAAGGTCCAGGTCTCCCACAATTACGCTGAGCAAGTCAACTTAATCTTCAAAAATATGACCAACCTCATAGAAGGTACATTGGAAAAGGAACAGCTGTGACCTGAACTGGTACTCAGGGACACAATGTGTTACAAATCTAAATTAACCACAACAGACAAAACTCTCAAAGGCAGATTCCCTCATCATCACTTGAAGTCCTACAGACCCGACTTCCCTCAATAATGGTTTTTGCTTTGAATACCTATATCTGATGAAAGATCCGTAGCTGAAAAGCTCTTTTTCTAGAATACAAGACACAGGTTTTATGGGTGAAGTAGCCATGTAATTAAATATAAATACAACCGACGTTTCGTCTTATTTCCTAAGACATTATCTAGGTCTAAACAGCTTGGCTGTTGGGATGGTACTGAAAACCAACTGACAGAAACGGAACTTAAAGGGAAACACAGGCAGAGCTTAACAGAGATCTTAAAGGAACATCAGACAGATTCTAAAGGCAAAAGGCAGAATTAACATATATTGTTCCCTGTATATTTGTGCAATACTGGAAACCATATTTTGTCAATAAATGTTAATTCTTGTTGGCGGTTAATAAGATTTTGCGATCTTCTTTTACTAATCTCAATTGCTTCCAGATTCTGGCGCGTTCTATTGTTAGGATCATTAGCCAGACATTTAGTCTCATTGAACAAAATACTATGGTTGGTTGTCATTGAATGATCTGCGAGAGCTGAGACATCCTTATGTCGTAGACGAACCGTGCGTTCATGTTCCGATATCCTTGTTTTGATCATTCTCTTTGTAGTACCAATATATTTTCTCCCACAATCACAAGGTATACAGTAAATTCCAGAATTGGACAGTAATGGTCTGGCGTCCTTTGGGTTGCGAAGCAGTTGTTCTATTTTGGAGGTGGGTTTAAAAATTGTCTTGATATTGAAGTGTCTAAAGGTCCTGGAGATTTTATCAGTAACCCCTTTTATAAAGGGCAAAGTAACCCATTTCTTTTCCTCTTTTGCTGTCTCCTCTTCCTGATCCCCGGGTGGTCTTATGGTAGTGATTTTCTTGTATTGTTTAGTCCAGGTCTTATCAAACTGTGCCGCTGTATATCCATTGGCTTTCAGGAAATCACGTATTATACATCTTTCCATTTCTAGAGAGGACTCATCACAGATCTTAATTGCCCGATATGCTAAAGAATTTATCAAGGAGTTTTTTGGGGCAGGGTGATGATTCGATTGCTGATGGAGATAGCGACCTGTATGGGTGGGTTTCCTAAAGACTGTATGCCCACAAGACAAGTTGTCCTTTTTAGTGACCAAAACATCCAAGAATGGCAAAGCATTGTTCTTCTCTCGTTCCATAGTGAACTGTATAGCGGAACAGAAACTATTTAAATGTCCCAGGAACCTATGTAATTCTTCCTCTCCATAGTCCCACACGCAAAAAACATCGTCAACATATCTAAGCCATGTTTTGGGTTGGAACCGTGCCGTCTTGAGAACTTATTCTTCAAAAAATTCCATATAGAGATTGGCACAGACGGGGCTTAACGGATTCCCCATTGCTACGTCTTTTTGTTCTCTGAATTCTCCATTCCAAAGGAAATATGGATATACAGCGGCACAGTTTGATAAGACCTGGACTAAACAATACAAGAAAATCACTACCATAAGACCACCCGGGGATCAGGAAGAGGAGACAGCAAAAGAGGAAAAGAAATGGGTTACTTTGCCCTTTATAAAAGGGGTTACTGATAAAATCTCCAGGACCTTTAGACACTTCAATATCAAGACAATTTTTAAACCCACCTCCAAAATAGAACAACTGCTTCGCAACCCAAAGGACGCCAGACCATTACTGTCCAATTCTGGAATTTACTGTATACCTTGTGATTGTGGGAGAAAATATATTGGTACTACAAAGAGAATGATCAAAACAAGGATATCGGAACATGAACGCACGGTTCGTCTACGACATAAGGATGTCTCAGCTCTCGCAGATCATTCAATGACAACCAACCATAGTATTTTGTTCAATGAGACTAAATGTCTGGCTAATGATCCTAACAATAGAACGCGCCAGAATCTGGAAGCAATTGAGATTAGTAAAAGAAGATCGCAAAATCTTATTAACCGCCAACAAGAATTAACATTTATTGACAAAATATGGTTTCCAGTATTGCACAAATATACAGGGAACAATATATGTTAATTCTGCCTTTTGCCTTTAGAATCTGTCTGATGTTCCTTTAAGATCTCTGTTAAGCTCTGCCTGTGTTTCCCTTTAAGTTCCGTTTCTGTCAGTTGGTTTTCAGTACCATCCCAACAGCCAAGCTGTTTAGACCTAGATAATGTCTTAGGAATTAAGACGAAACGTCGGTTGTATTTATATTTAATTACATGGCTACTTCACCCATAAAACCTGTGTCTTGTATTCTAGTAGCTGGCCATGAAAGCTTTCGTTCTATGATGAGTTCTTTTTCTTTTCAAGTTAGTTCAATTTCCCCTCAGAGAAATACCGGAGACCAAACTAAATGTTCTTATCTTTTCCCTCGATCGAGGGAGCCAAGTGACCTGGGACCGTTTGCCAGCTAGGCAGGGCTGGACTGGGGCATGAGAGCCCCCCAACATAGGAGACCATGTGACTTGTCTGAACCTGCCTCCTAGCAACTGGGCTCTTCCCATAGCTAAGGAATTACCCCTCCTCTACTAGAGAAACTCTGTTTTATATCACTCAACTGCTAGTTCAACAGATTCCCAGGGAACAGAATCCCCACCCACTTAATTCCAAGCTACACAAAACAGAGATGCAGTACTACTGCATAGTTGCAATGACACAGAAATATATTGGAAGGGAAGACCACTAAGGGTGTCATGATCATAGCAGCATGCTATAGGATCCTCTTCATGCAAGTAAGCATCCAGTCTGATTTAAGAATAACTCAAAAAACCTGCTTACATTAACACAGCAAGAGCCCAAACTTAATTAACTTTCCAGCACCGATGCAGCCGCAATGCAACTTGAGGCAAGGGAGCAAATATTCCTTTACCTTGAGGAAGCCTCTGTGACTCCCCCCCCCAAAAAAAAGATGCGGTGCATGCCCCATTGGCACGGCTGCATCAGTGCTGGAAAGTTAGTTAGGATTAGGCTGTAGGTTTGTGCAAAATACTGTACAGTATCGAAATCATTTTGAACCCTGTCTTCACTGTGGTGAATATGACATTTACAGTTGTACAAAAGATCCTTCTGCTCCTCCTAACTATGGGTCACATAGTTGAATTTAGTTATCTTTTAAACTTGGTTTATTTTTTAATCTGTGTGAGCACATACCTGCAGTTTAGAGCTCAGGAAATAGCTGTCCTAAAGGACCATTTCAAGAAGCAAGTGAGGGTTAGTTAACCAAGTATTGTATGCCCCTAAAATGCTCTGTCTTGCAGATTCTACTCTCTCACTCATTTTTGAATCAAGAGCTGAGATGCACTCACATGCTTTATTTGTACTTCTTTTGCCTCTAGGGCAAAGATTTAACCTATGGGCCTACAGTTGCCAACTGCTATGTGGCACATATAATTTCATGCATCTCAGCTCTTGCTTCAAAAATCTCATTCCTCTATAAATACACTAGCTAAACTGCTTTTATTAACAAAATAGTTACTGTCCAACATTTGATGAATCTCCCAGTTTGCCTGATAATCCTAAACGCATTTTGCAAACTACATCGGGGTGGCCAACCTTCCACCATTAAGGCCTCTGCATTCTTAAGAGCTGTGTAGAAGACAGAATCTTGGCAGCTGCAAGTGCTGATGGTGCTGCTAAAGCAGCTGCACCTGCTGAAATGCCCTCACCTACACAGCCATTAAAGGTCCTCCAGGAGCATTCATGTTGAAAGGTTGGCCACCCCTGCACTAAATGTTGACAGTAAATGGGTCCTCAAAATTAACTTGTGCGCAGTCCCAGAAGTGGGAGAATAGTCCAGATCTATCCACAGACCTTAACGAAAGCCATCCAGGGTAAGGGTAACTAGCAGTCACGTGAATGTCAACAGTCACCAAATCTTGGATAGTCACTGCACACGCACCCCACTCCCAAGCCCATACACACTACACATGCCACCTCTTCATCAGTCTTTTTCAAGTACGGCCTCTGGGGGGGGGGGGTCAGTCACCTCCGCCCTCTCGCCGCCGCACTTGAAGCCCAAGCCGGGCGCTTTCAGCGGCTCACCTTTTTCAGGGCGGGCACGAGCAGACCCCGCCACTTGGGCGCGTTCTCTTCGCTGAAGAACTCGTACTGCAGCGGCGGCGCCTGCATTCTGCTTGCCCCGTCCCGTCCCCGGTGAGGGGAAGCGACGGGAGTCACTGCTGAGGCTGAGGCCGAGCCCGACGTTGTTCCCGGGCCCGGAGTGGCGGGAGCAGCGGGCGACACTCGGAACCGGAGGAGGGCCGAGGCAGCGGGAGCCGCCGGAGGCGGCAGCGGCAGGACCCAGCGTCGGGGGGCGGCGGCGACATCCCTTCCTCGGTCACCCGCCACCCGGCCCGGCCTTGTCTCACTCAGCGCCGGGGCCGGCCTGGGACAAGACACCGCCGGGCATCCTTTCCCTTGCCCTGACAGGGCGGATGGCGCCTGACAGGGGCAGGAGACACCGGTAACGGCAGGACAGTGACGGTTACGCGGGGGGAGAGGGGCGGGGTCCCAAGCGCGGCTTTGAACTCTTGGGGTTCTTGCCTTGCCTTGACGGTTACAACCGCCAGCGCATGCGCAATTAGCGCAAACGCCGATGGAGCACGCGCAGTTCGGGTGGCACACGCTCCCCTCCCCCTTCCTTTCCACAACCTTTTCTTTTTCTTGCTCGGTTTGCTTTCCCTTTTCCGTTTTTCGCCCTCCCCCTTCCTTTTCATTGCGGAAGTGAGAGTCACAACCCTTTCTCAATCAAGGTTTGCCAATCGAAAACTGAGTTCTCGGTTGAAGCGTTTTCATTACTGCAGAAAAGGAGAGGGGAAGGAGGAAGCGATTGTTTTCACAGCGCTCCCTGCGGTGCGGAGGAGACTCAAAACAAAAGTGTTCAGAAGAGATGGGAGTGGACATGTTCGTGTTTGGGCCACTTTAAGCCAGCCTGCCCTTGTGGCTTCTGTGCGGTAGGTCACAGGCAGATGGTGGAGGTGTGTTCTCGGTGCAGTTGAGCGGATTTTACAGTGGATCCCTGTAAAAGATCCCAGAGCTTTTGTTATTTCCAGTGCAATCAGTGTACGTGGGTGGCGCTTTACAAAGTTTGATAAGGAAAAACACAATTCCCCATGGATTTCTCATAGAACAGGTATCATCAGTTCCGGAGGTGTCGCAGAATTGCGGAAGACAGACCAAGCCCGTGGTCCGGGCGGTGCGTGCGTTGCTCCGCACGCTAGGGGGCTGGATGGGACGTTACTATGTCCCACCAGATCGCAGCCGCAGCGAGGATCGAGCAGCAAGCGAGTGAGGGAGAGGGGGGGGGAGAGAAGGGGGGAGAGAACGCTCACTCGCTGCTCGATCCTCGCTGCGGATCTCCCCTCAGGGAAGAGAAGAGGTCAGGACTATTGGGGACTGCACAAAAGAGAAACGCTTGTGTGTGTGTGTGTGTGTGTGTGTGTGTGTGTGTGTGTGTGTGTGGTTACTAAAGCCACAATATAAATGGCAGTAACTATCGCAACTTGCAACTTGCAACTTGCGATAGTTACTGCCATTTATATTGTAGCTTTAGTAAACACACACACAAGTACAGATGAGTTTCTCTCGGCAACTAGTGAGGGGGAGAGGGGACCTGCAGGGGGGAATCAGCAAATGACAAGACGCTCGAAGGTTTGAAAGGCGCGCTCGCTCGTAGTTACCCCAAGCGAGGAGAAAAATGGCTGCTTTATGAAAACATTCTGCCCCTCTTTCCCTTTGATTGACTTTTGCTTCCTTTCCTTTGATTGGCTCTGGCCGCTCTGTGTCCCGCCTCCAGGGGGCTGGGACTCGGACGGAATGGGACAAACGTTGCCAGAGCTGGGCTTGGGGCAGCTGAAGCGTTTACGCACCCGTGGCTGACGACGTCTGAAGGCTGATCTACATGACAGCGTCGCGGAGCGTTTTTTAATCCCGGACCTCCGCCCCACTGCCGCGTACTCCAAGTCGAGTGTTCTATTTTTTTAGGGGGTGTGACGGCAGAGCTTGGAGGTGGCTCGTGGAGCTGCTGCAGCCTACCAATCACAGGAGAGGGGGGGGAGGGTGGCTGAATGCCAATGTGAACGACAACCAATCACCTTGGAGGTTACATCCACACAGCAACTGCGCTTTCTTAGGAAGGCGGGACAACATGAGGGGCAACAGGCTTGAAGACACTCCCCCGCTTCCAGCGCGGAGGCGCCAGGCAGAGGCGACGGCGGAGCCTCTGCGTGTCGTGTAGATCAGCCTTGACGGTGGCTACCAGGAGCAGAAACGGAGCCATGTCACACTGACCAAACGCGCCCGCAGCACAGACGCACCCCCGTGCCGCACGGAGCACAGGCTTGGTCTGTCACTGGCTTTAGGCGCTTTCAGCAGACACAAAAAGAGTCTTGTGGCACCTTAACAGATTTCTTGTAGCAAGAAACCATTTATCAGATGCAAATTTAGCTTCTGCTTGGTGCAGCTAATCTAGAATTGTGGAGTAAGTATTTCAACTAGAAATGGTAAGGAACAAACTGAAAAAAAATTCCAGTGGCCATTCAGTATCATTTTTTTATTTTAGCATGCCCATATATGGTGATTGTTGATGAGTCTTTTTCTTTTGTGCAAGGTGGAGTAAAGAGAAGGCACTAATATTCATAATCCCCAAGATAATATCTCAGCTATTATTAGGCTCAGGGAAGGCTTCAACAGATATGATTAGTACAGCATTTCTGAGGCAATAGCTTTCTTGGAACTTGGAAAGTAATAACGTCACTGGTGTAGAACCACCAGGTTGGGCGATAGGCTAGTGAAGAGGCCAAACTGTCAAACATCCCTTTTTGGTACTTTTGGTGCTGAGCCCAGTTAGGTCAGAAGCAGAAGTGAGCACCCCCGCAGACCTGGCCAGACCCTGTCCTGAGACCATATGCCTGCCTCCCAAAACGTATTGACTGTACCACTGCTCCCCTACCCTGGGACAGTTTCGGTGGTCTCGTATGACTACCTGGCCAAAGGTCTCCCAAAACCGCAACAGTTAATTTGTGAAAGACTGAGAATGAAGCTTAAACATTATTCATAAATAAATAAATCTTGATACCTATTGTCACGACCAAGGATGGCTCCAGATCCTTTCATCTAGGTCTATCATGTAGTTCTTCATGCTAGTATGATATGGGTATGCCCATATCATACTCAAGGGTAGCATATGTGTTAGGGAGGGGCTGTTGCTCAACGCCACATGCTACTTTGCATGCAAAAGCTCCCAAATTAAATTCTTGGCATCTCCAGGTAGGAAAGACCCGGACTTCCAGAGAGCTGCTCCCAATGAGCGTAGATAATCAGATTGATAGGTCAGTGGTCTGACACAGCAGAAGGTAGCTTTATATGATCAGAATTGTAGACAGCCCAGTCCTGTGTAATGTGGCCGGCCACAGGATCCTATGCCCTTCCCGGGCCGCTCCGGTGCGGCCTGGGGTCTCCTTGGTTCGTCCCCTTCCCCCGGTATAGGGCTGCCCAGCCCCAGTGGGCCTCCTCAGATGTACGTTGGCTCGAGAACCAATGTACATTTGGGGCAGGGGGGAAAGGGCCGCCAAGCCCGGGAAGGCAATGGGGATATCAGCAGAGCTCGCCACTGACTTCCCGCCCCCTCCTGGGCCGGCTCCCCTGACAGCCTCCCTCCCTTATCCCCCTGACGCTGCACTGGCCAGTGCAACTCTTACCTGCACCAGTGGCTGCAGGAGGGTCCTGGGGGAGGCGGAGTAAGCGCCCCGGGGTAATGCAAAACCTAGCTATGCCACTGGGACCAGGAAGGCTTTGGTCAAGGTTAGTATTAGGAAACCAGGTCAAGGTTAGTTAGTCCAAACCAGATAGTCCTGGAACTTCAAACTACATTTGAGGGGGGGGGGGAGAATGCTAGGATATGTGACCTAGAGCTCTAGACAGAATGTGACAAGCTGATTACAAGGTAAGCCTCAGTGTGCAAAGAGTATTTTCTTTTAGAGGGGAAGGGGGTTTCCCTCAGAAGTGGGTGCTTCCTTGGAGACCTTTCGGCAGGGCCTCAAGACGTTTTTATTCAGGTTGGCGTTCGATGGCTGACATGGTGGGCTGGCTTTTTAATTTTTTAATTAATGTAGTAAGGTGACCCACTGGGGTTTGTTTTAATTACCTGTTAATATTTTTATTGTATTATATTTTTAATGTATTTTAACTTGTTTTAATTGTAAACTGCCTTGATTGTCCTTATCGGGAGAAAGGCGGGGTAAAAATTCTTAAAATAAATAAATTCCCCATGACACACAGAAATCTAAGATCAGCCTTAGTATTTTTGTTACCCAAGGAATAAAGGCCAAATTATTACACACCAGTTAAGTGTCATGTTCTGTGCCCCTATCCTTGCTTATCTCTTTCAGCAGCAGGAGAAAGCACCTCCATGATAGCACGCTGGGATAAATGTTGCATGTAGGCCTTGTGCAGGATAACCCTAAGTATGCTTAGAAATCAGCACATGGAGCTCAGTAAGGCTTACCACGTAAGTGGGCTTAAGGCATTTTTACCCAAGGGTGTTAAGAGACCAAGGTTACCTTTTGGGTTGAGTTAAATTGTTGTAGGAGTTGAATGGGCTTGAAGTGTGGGGGCTTTGCACTGAGAGGTTTACAGAGTTTAATGGGGCAATTGGATCCACCAGGAGGGGTAAAGAAGAGAAAAAGGGATATTGTCTCTTTAAAAGCTATCCAGGCGGCTTTCTAGTGTGTTGCTCTAGGTGCCAGAGCAGGCAATAGAAAGTAATCTGAAGGAAAACTATGTTTAGGCTAACCAGATTTTCAGGGACGGGGGGGGGGGGGGGGGGAGAGGGACACAACAGTGATGTCACAGGCCATTTTGAGGCCCAGAGAGGCCTCAAACTTCCAAAGGTAGGGATAGTGTTGCTTAATGATGGGGTTTGAGGAATGCATCCCTGTCGTCAAGCAGAGGACACCTGTATTTGTCAAGGGTAGCCTCACAGACTGCAGAATACAGCAGTTTGTCAATACAGATGTCCCCCGGTTAATGATGGGGATACTTTCTGAAATCGCCATTGTAAAGTGAATCTGGGGATCGTTGCCCCCCCAAGTTTTAAAAGGTGATTTGTGCACTTACCTGGGGTCCTGGAGCTCTCCGGAGGGTTTGGGGAGGCCTGTGCTGCCTCCGCAAGCCCCCCCGAGCTTCGATCGCCGCTCTGCAGCGATTTATAACCACTTCCGGTTTTTGCAAAAACTGGAAGTGGTCATAAATCGCTGCTCCGCTCCAAAAGGCTCCAGGACCCCGGTAAGTGCACAAATCACCTTTGTTTCCCAGTGCCGGTGGCAATCCCAGGGATTTCTGCTGCCGCTGCCCCTGCAAGGCCAATTCAATGGGTCAACAATAATAACTGCATCACTAGACTAAATTTATTCACTGGGATTACTTTGAAGGGACCCTTTGACTAGTTTTGTCAAAAACCCTCTGCCATCTCAGATCACAGAATGAATGTAAACATCTCAAATAATTATGGCAAGCCTGGGGGGGGGGGGTCCCCACGATCCGTGGAACCATGGATAGCAAATCAGTGGATACGGGGGCCCACCTGTATTTATCCTTTAGTAATTACTTTGTTTTATATGGTGTAATGCAAGTACAGTAACTGAACTCATGTCTTTTAATGTTTGGTCTATGTTTATTGCAATCAAAACCAATTTCAATTCAGAAAACTCTTTCCTGGCAGATTTTTAATTTCATCAGAAAATTAGTGCAGGTGGTAATCCACCTGTACAAACATGTTTTAAAAAAGTTTATTTTACATTATATACACATTAGGAAATATTCAAAAGCATTACCAACAACATCAATACATACCATAAATCACTTTTAATGTTGGTTGCTCTTAGTGTATATCATCACAGTATAAAGAACATATACAAAAAAGGGAGAGAATATGTGCATTTTTTCCCTAAAACTTGGCATTTACATACTGCATTGGAAAGTAACAAATCAAAAATAGTTTTGCTCAAAACTAAATTCCTGTGATGTGTAACAACCATCAAACTGTTTTTATGAGGTAGTAACTAAATCATTTTGGCCAAGTGTTAAGACATTAAGAGGAAAAATGTGAAAATGGTCATAAGGCCAAACATTAACAAAACAAAACCCAAAAACTCCAGGCCTAATTAAGACAACTACCCCATCTAACATTCTTTTATGTGTGGAACAGCTGTTCCGCATGTATAACTCTTTATAGCAGTGGTTTTCAAGCACCCTGCCTTCAGATAAATCAGTATCTGCTGAGAAACCTCTGCCAAAAACGCCTGCATGTTGACAATGATTCTGTAGAGTCGACTCTGTATACATGGGGTACCAGACAGGCATGGAGCACCTTTGAGTACATCCTACACTCAGTTATGACTGGGTCTGGCAGGGAAGATCAGGAGCAGCGTGCATGCCGTTACACAGCAAAGCGTTTTGCAAGTACTACGTTCTCATCGGGAAAATCTCAAGAGTTCCCTGGAACGGAATTTGAAAGCCATTGGTCTATAATGTCACTGCATAAGGAAAACAGCAGCACATCAACTGCTCTAAAGTCTGACATGAAAATCTGCATGGAATCTCATGGTGTATAGAGCTATCCTATGTGAACTAGAAAAGCAGCTCCGAAGCTTCAAATGCACACAATGGCAATTCAGTGTTGGTACTCAATCTGTCCTCTCCCAAGCCATCTTAACAAGGGGGGAAAAATCCACACCTTCACTGCTAATGAAGATCTGCAGATTACTGCAAATTACTAGCTGTGTGCAGCGGCCATTTCCACATCTCTTGATCTAGCCAAAAATATTTCTACCACTTCCACAATGTAGAATCCTGTAATATTTAGCATGATATGAGTGGCACTACGTAACAAAAACTTATCATTGTATACATTTATAATTATGCCAAGGTACCACTATTCGGAATTTCTTCCCATTCCAAAATATGTATTTTTTTTTCCAAGCACAAAATAATTAAGAGAATTTTCCTTAAATACAAAAATACAGGTGTTCAATTGGCTGGTTTCACAAAGAAAACTATATCAAATAAACTAAAATTACAAAGCCCAAATCATATCCACAAAGTCACAGCTTACGTTTGTGACTAAATACATTACATATTAATACTTTGTGCAACCAAAACACCAGTGTACTTGCATAAAATTGAAAACAAGATTGTAATAGGATTACAGTCTTGATTACAATGTCTAAAATGTAATATTTATTTGTATTAGTAAATTACATAATAAAATACAATAGTATTATTTTTCACTAGCATCCAATTTTTTGAAGTCCTTAAAATAGTACCCCAAATCCTTTTTTATATCCTCAGCAACCTTTTTACATCTGTACAGGTAAGATACTGGACCACTATCTACATAAAAATCAAAGGAAGCCTTCAGCAATACATTTCACTGAAAAATACTGCATATGTACAAAGATTACATAATGGTGAATCAAGCACGTTTGTGGTATATGTGTGCTAATCATGTCCACACCATTCAGGTCAACAGTCCTGCTCTCTCACACCACAATAAATTACAAAGTAGCTGAAGTTCGGGTTCTGCTGCTTTTGTGCAATTTCAGCCATCCACAAGTATCAAAGCTGTAGTGTTTTCATGATTAGTCACTATGCGTATCACCTCTCAGTAACTGTTTTCATGACCTGCCAAGATGTACAAGTTGCTATTGGCTGTAGGGTTATCCGTTGGCCTACTTTCCAGTACCACAACTCTGTAAGAACAAACATAAAAATGACAAATACATCAAGTCACTATTATGGATTGTATCACGAGTTTAGATGTAGTTCAGTTCAGGCACATTGGAAGCTCTTTTCATTCACAGAAGGAGAGTTGCACTTTCAGAAGGACCCCTTGAAAGAGCACAAGGCTCCTTACTCTCATGGAATGAACTTCCAACACCATAGTGATATCCAAATTTAAAATGCTGTATAATCCTATGAGGGTAACAGCACAATCCTATTCTTCCCCCCTCCCCAAATGACTTCCACTGGGGGGGCAGTTGTGGGGGACTCCTGGGTAAGAGTACAATTGTAAGACTCCATGGTGCAGAGAGGGGTCTACTTGAACCTGCGCTAGCTAAATAGCTGGTGCAGGTCCACTTGGATCCATGCCGCAGGATTGGGTCTGGGAAAGGGGCTAGGATTTGGCGGCCGCTGCTGCTGTTAAAACCACCCCTTCCCAGACCTGATTCACACACACCCCGGCCCTGTCACCAGCCTGTTCCACCCTCCTCCCACCCTATTGCTGCCTTGTTTTGCACGCCCCCATACCCATTCTGCCCTCCTGTCTCCCCCACCATCTTACGTGGAGGAAGAAGTGATGACGCAGGCAGGAAGGCACAGGCCTTCCCGCTGGCGTCACTGGCAGTGCACTGAGTAGCGCGCTGTCAGAGCACCTTTTATGACTGGCGCTGACTGCTTCATGGCAGTCAGCACTAGTGGAGGATCCTTACTGACAACGGCCGGTAAGTATAGGATTTGGCTCTAATTTCTCAGAAAGAATGCCTTTCTATCCTGCTTTTGGGCTTCTCAGAACAGTTGGTGGGCCACTGTAGGAAACAGAATGCTGGATAAGATGGGCATTTAGCCTGATTCAAGCAGGGTTTTTAATGTTCTTCTCATAGTGAGCACTCACTACCAAGATGCCCAATTATTGGTTCCAAATAATGGCAGAAGATGACAGGAAAGGCAATATGCACACGTGCTGCCTAACAGAAATCTTGAATGGACTCAGTAACTAAATTGGCTTTTTGTCAGCCCAACACATGACCAAATTCATACTGTTTATTTGATTGAACACAAGATCCTCAACAGCAGCTTACAACCTGATCTTTCTCTAATGTGGCAAAACAGCAGTTAGGTTTTGGAGAATTTCCCTGCTTGATCCCTATGCAAATGCTGTCTTATCACATCTGTACAAACCTACCCCCACTCCACACACAGCACAGCCTGCCTTCCACACCTCCTCTACTACTACTGGCCTATCCTGGACATGTAAAAGAAAGGCAAATTCAGTCAGTGAGAATATGTTTTACTGAATGCTCTTAGTTGATTTGCTCTGTGTATATATAACAAAAACACAGATTATTGCAGTGTTCCTATTTAGCCCTAGATACATGATGCATTGTCCAGCGCAGTTCTCTGTTCAAATTCTCTCAAAATTCTAGATCTATTACTCCATACTTTCAATATATATTACAGGCATGTGCAAAAAAAGACACATGAAGTTCCATATGGCCAACATTTAGGTCAGTCTAGGCAATCTCTGAACATAAAAGGCCACAGAATTCACCTTGCATAAACCCTGGAGGATCCAGTGATTATAGGTGCATTTTCACCTGCTGTTATAAGGAGAAGGAAAAAGCTTCCCAAGAAGCAAGTGGCCAGATCAACAAGTCAGAGTCTACATGAAGGGTACTGTTCGCCTTTCAAATCAGATGGGGAAGTATGCTGGAAGCCTGCAAATTGCCCACTTCTGGGATGCATCCCTCACTTGCTCCTCATGTTCCCAACGAGACATTGGAAAGTGCAAAAGATAATAGCAATATCTTCCCTGCTACCATTTCAGAAATTAACTGTGATGCCTACGCATGAAACTTTCATACTGCTATTCAACTTTCATTCACAAGGCAGTGTACACAAGGCAGCACCAACACAGTCATTCTTTCTGAAGGAAGAAACCTACAGAAGACATTCAAGGGCAAGAATATAGGGGCTAAAAATAACAGGGGTGTAATTAGACACTATAATGTCTCTATTCATGCACATTTTCTCTCTTTAATACGTTACAATGTATTAAAATTTCTGATCATACCTGTCAGATCCAAGAAGTCTAAATATTCTTGTATTGTCAGAAATTTCCTGTGTGATCTATTTGAAAAGCCAAACAGTTACTAGAACTTTAAGGTCTTAATAAATACAATTTAACAAGCATTTTACATTGCAGTAATTCATGAATCTACTGTAGCTAAATAAGGGTTCAAAAATGTAGACTAATTAAAAAAAATCAGGGTCAGCTAAGGAGTTTGCCCCCCCCCCCATTCTTCAGGAAATGTACCATATAAAAATACTTGTGCTTTAAGTACAGTCTCATTAACACAATATAAGCTAACATTTTGGGGGGGATGTCTAAAACTGAGAGGTTTGCCTGACAACCCAATGAGTTTGCAGAGTTGGGATCTGAACCAGTAATTTGATTTATTTAGCAATTTCTTTTAAGAAAAATGAGGTACTTAGACAAGCCACAACTTGCTGTATTTTGCAAAGTCATATAAAGACAAAAATATTATAGCTATTAAGAGGGACAGCAATCTTGTTTTTCAACTTATTTTTCAAATCAATTCAATGGAATAGCATTTATCATCTTGACAACATTTACCTCATTTGATCGAAAACTCCTGCCCTGCATTCCATGCTTCCAAAACGCCAGAACACTATCTTGTAGGCAAACTGGTAGAAAAAGACAACTCAAATTAACAACTTCTAGACTGCAACTGTGTACATGCAATTATTTACAACTAAGGTGCATCCATTTAATACATATTTGAATACATGTATGTGCAGAGTTCCAATCAGTGATGTAGTGCATAGACCAGGGGTAGCCAAACTTGCTTAATGTAAGAGTCACATACGATAAACTTCAGATGTTAGAGAGCCGTAAGAGAAATGTTTGAGAGCCGCAATATTTAAGCAGCATTTAAATTTACTGTATTTATCGGCGTATAATATGCACTGGCGTATAAGACGCACCTTCCTTTTGGCCCTGGGTTTCAAGAAAAAAACATTTAAAGCATTTTTGGGCCACTTGGCCACTTACCGCTTGGCTGCTTAATTAGCTAATTAACATAAATTGCACAAAAATACCAGGATCTCTTTTAAAACATACAGCAATAAGACACATGAACAAAATGCACCAGAAAAACCCAGACTCAACTTTTTCCCCCAACCCACCCATGCACAGTTTCCAAAATAAAAAACATTTACCCCAAATACAAAACCCCCAGACTCAACTCTTTTACCCCACCCCACCCCACCCCTGCAGTTTCCACAGTAAAAAACATAAAAGTACAAAAAAAAACCCAGACTCAACTCTTACCACCTTACCACCCCCAGACTCAACTCTTACCAACTCTTAAATAACATAAAAGTACAAAAAACCCAAAAACACCCAGACTCAACTCTTTTCCCCCACCCCAACTATGCACAGTTTCCAAAGCCTCCCAACTAGGCCCAGTTCAGAAGCTTACCCATGCTGTATTCATTCAGCATCCGGAAGAGCAGGCCCTGGGCAGCTCAGCTGAACTCTTTTCCCCCACCCCAACTCTTTTCCCCCACCCCACCTAACCTAACCTATGCACAGTTTCCAAAGCCTCCCCAACTAGGCCCAGTTCAGAAGCTTACCCTTCCGAGGAGAGCTGGAAAAGACTAGGCCCTTTGCAGCTCAACTGAACTGAACTGAGCACAGCGCCCTATGCTGGCTGCTGAGAAGCTCAACTCAAGCTCGTGCATAAATCAAACCCCGACAAACAGCTGAAGATCGGATAAATTAGACAGGGAAGAAAGCACAACCGAGCTCTCCAGCTCCGGAAAAACCCGGTAAGCCCAAAAATGCTTTAAAACGGGCGGCGGGGGGGGGAGGGATTTTTTTTAGTATTGGCGTATAAAACACACCCTACTATTTTGGGTCACAAATTTAGACAAAAAAGTGGGTTTTATACGCCAATAAATACGGTACTCACCATGAACATTAAACTTGTTTTAATTCAGTGGACTCTCAGTTTATACCTGGTAAATAAGTATAACGCTTGAAAAAATCTTATTTACCTTTTATAATTGTAATGAAAAAAGGAGCTCAGCCAACATATTTCCGAGAGCCACACATTATATGTCATGTGGCTCAGGAGCTACAGTTTGGCCACCCCTGGCATAGACAAAGGAGGAGAATGATAAATCTGACCTCTGAGACCTGCCTGCCCACTCCTTGGTTGCCTGTAGCATAAGCAACATCCTCGCCTGGTTGAGGATTGCTCCGTCACACATACGCTCAGCCACTGGCTGCTAGCTAGCAGTAACAGAACAGAAGTTCCATGCAGTGATCAATCCAGAACAAGTCAGGTCTCCAAGCCCCTCCTTTTCTTACCATTGCTTCAATGGCGGAGGCATTCTCCATCCCTTTTTCTTCCCCCTTGTTTGTTTTTCTACTGCCTTGACAGTGGTAAGTAATTTGACCTCCCCCCCTTCTAAACTGTTTGTTGCTTTGGCAGTGATGGGGGGCACTTCTCTCCCCCTTTAAAAACTTTTTGCCATCATTTCTTGTTCACTCTGTCTTTTGAAATGACAAGAGGTAGGCACAGAAATTTCTGAGGCTACGTAAGTGTGAGGATGGCTTGTGCAGTGTGCCACTATGAGCCACAAGGGCTCACTGGCAGCAGGCCCCGGGCACATCACGCCAGAATACCCAGATTTCTCATTCAATACAAGCTCAACTTTTAAAAGTAGAGCCTGCAATTCCCTGTTCACCAGTAGATGGCTCCCACACTCTAATACAGTATAGGACAACTACCAAACCCAATTGAAATCAATGTGTTTTAAGGACTCAACTGAGTGCTTCAATTTCATCATTTTCATTAGGGCTGTTTAATCTCTCTGGAGATACTCTGAACTCAAAGACATAATTTATTGATATAGGGTTTAAATTAGATCTCATTTAAAGTGAAGGGTGTGTGTGTTTAAATATGCCACAAAAACAACCGGTTCTTGTCGGCCCAGTACCATCATGCTTGCACAAAAGCTACACAATGGATGGAGTGCTCCTGTGCAAAAGCACTGACACAGCCATCCATAACTCAGATGCCCGTAACTTGGGGACCCAATGTACAGCACTCAGGATAAGACGGTGTTAACTAATCTGTGGATTGTATCCAGAACTTGCCTGAGCAGAAGAATGCTTGAGACAGGAAAGTTCTCTCACACCTCTTCCCCACAGTTGCTCCCTGTGCACCCCAAAAAGATACTTCTGATGGTTGAGGGATCCTCAGGAATGGGGTGGATGGGGTGCAGGGGAGGAATGAAACACTGAAAATTGGATGAAGGCATCCAGCCTACTGGTGGTGGGCACTTTTTCCAGGACAGTGGCCAATATAATCTTTACTCATACTGCCCTGTGACTGCTGCATCACAAGGCATACGAGTTGAAAATAATAGATGCAGGAGGTGCCTAATCAGCAGAGCTCAAGTCAGAAGCTGCTAACTACAAAAAATGCTATTTTAATTCTTTAAATTAACAGTATAAACACATGGAAAAATGGACACAAAATAAGAAAAAAATGGCTAAAATGAGAAAACAAAGACAATTGTCTTTGCACACCTCAAATTTAGCAATAGAAATGTTATCCAAAAAAGGAAATAAGAGTGCTCTAGTCAAATATTTTCCCCTTGTTGTTAGTCTTTACAAATAGTATAGATCCAATACCTTTTTTTAAAATAAAACTTATGATTGTGTAGTAAATGGCTTTGAAAATTATACTTCTCTTTAGGAATGTAAAATGAATGGCATGGGTATGCCGTAAGACCTCAGAAGCCTTTTCCCACCCCTACATTTCCATTTTTATATACAGTACATCTGTATCTTAAAGCCATGAGCCTATTACTCCATAAGAATTTTAGGTATGCGGCTCCAAATCCTCATCTGAAGATATACCATGTGACTAGTAGGTTTTCAGCTCATTGTGTTGCTTCAGTGCCAATGAATCAGACAGACATTTCACTTTAAAACAGAAAACTACCCGCCAAAAGCTTATCAGTTGTGTGCATGTATTATTACAGTGAAATATTAAAACTAATGATACAAAGGCCAACTTTTACTTACCTATTGATTCAATCTGGAAGTCAAATGTGAGTTCTGAGGACAGTTTTCGGCTAGATTTTAATCTGCCTTGTAAATTGACTATTTTTATACAGCCTGAAAACAAATGTAACATATTAATTCAACAGCTTTCCTTAAACCACACACCTTACATAAATACATATATCTAGGTGACACAATAACTTACAGTCCAAACAGACTAAAATGGTATCTCTTTCCAATTGTGTTACATGCACAACATTTGTCTGTGTAGTATCTACAACAAAAAAACAAAACAAGAAATGTTAGTTTACATTCAGTATAAACAGTAACTCAAGTTAGAGCTCTGTATTTCAAAAGTTAGCTATTTCAGTTACATGAAAAATGAACCTCACAGGGCAACTTTTTTTCTTTCAGAAACCATGCGCATGTAAGCTTGATGAATGAGCGTTTAAGGCTTCTGCAGGTCAAATAGTAGCTCAGGGATCAGAATGAGGGATTTTTTTTTAAACAGAAATTGAGGGGAAAACAAAATGAGGGATTTTTTTTTAAACTACTCCCATTGCAGCAGCCTCAGCCTAACAGAGCAATCCTGCGCAATTTAGGGCCAGCGGAGTGAGCACTCCGCTGGCCTAGGGTGTCGTAAAAGTGCTGTAAATCACTTTTGTGGCACACTGGGACTAAGTGGCACTGGTGCCAAGGCCGGTGCCACTCACTCTGCTGCCGCAGGACAACCGCGCCACCGGACTCAGGTAAGCCCTGCGCCTGGTGGTGGAGGGGGCGATTGGCCAGCCAGGTCAGGGAGGGGGGCAGGTATATCGGTGTCGTGCTCTGCCAATATTCTAACCTCCTTCCTGGACCTGGCCGGCCTTCCCAGATATGCGCCAGCAAAATAGCTGAAGTGCATCCGAGGAAGCCCATTGGGGCCGCTGGAACTTGGGGGAAAGGGACAAATGTCCCTTTGCCCCAAGGTGTGCCCCGGCTCCACCAGTGCAGGACACATCCTAGGCAGGATTGGGCTGCCCATCATCCCCCTTCCCTAAGGTTGCATTTACCATTTTAAAACACTTCATGGATCTCTCAACGTTGCATCTGGTTTGGAACTTAGCTGTGACAATCAAGTGACACCGCTTGAATGTATAAAATAGTCAACCACAGATGAGCCACTACAGAGCTTGCATATAACTGTGCACTACTGAACAATTTATACACGTGTGAGCAGGTTCTAAAAGAACCACCAATGTTACACCAAGAGAAACATACATCTTTATAATAAATTATGTAAGCTGCCTTAAACGAGAGCATTATGAAGCTTGAATTTGAAGTTTTGCCTCAAAAAGTAAACCAGAAAACAAGATGGAATCCATGTTAATGAAAAACAGTAAACAGACAATTATACTCTGACTGTGTTTGGAAATTTGATCAAAATAATTCACAAACCTGTTTCCGTAAACCATGAAGAGGTAGAATTTGGGTTGACAGTCTCAAATTTTACCACCTGGTTGAAGTCTCTCCCTTTACTTACACCAACACAAACTAAAGGGAATTCCTGTTCAGGTACTACAAGCATTTCAAACAGTCTCAGTGGACAAGGTACAGGAAAATCTATGTGCTGCATTAAAAATACAAGGTACAGTTAACTACAAAGATGTTATAGAAGTATCTGTATAATCTATTAAGCATTTTTCTGCAGCAGACCCAACATGCTATGACTGAGATCACTAGATGGTGAAGCCTTTAAACATTCAAGGCCCCAGATTATTGGGCCAGCTGCTTCACTTACAAAATTCTTAATCTATCATGGCTATTGCCACTAGAATTTACACCAGCAGATGCATTAACTACTGTATTTCAAAATGCAAAAGCATCAACCTGTAGGAGTTCCTTCACTTACAATCAGTGGCCAAGTCCAGGTTCAAGTTCCCCTCATGAAGGGTGATTACAACCATTGAAGGGCCTTGTTAACTGTGGCCCTGAGGCCTCAAACAAGTTGCCTATGGAGAACCAGAGGATCTCCTCGATTTTTTAGTTAAGACATGAAGAGCCCATATGGTCTGGCAGGCATCTTAGGGGCTGCTAGATTAATAAAATTTCAGGGTTAGATAATTTGACTGTGTTTTGTTTTCAGACTGTATTACCGTATTTCTTCGAGTCTAAGTCGCCATCAATTCTAAGGCGCACCTTTACTTTCAGTATCACCAGCAGGGGAAAAAAAATCCATCGATTGTAAGACTCACCTCCCTTCATTGAATCTACCCGCTCAGTACCAACTCTCCCCAGCATGTCTCCTGCAGCTGAGGATGACTGAGTGCACTGCCTTTGCATAGCATTTCTGGCCCCGCCAGAAAGTGCCATTTCCTTCGTTACCTGGGCTTGGGGGAGCTTCAGGGAGGCCTGCGCAACCCTCTGCAAGCCTCCCTGATCTTCAGTTCGGCGAAAAACAGCGATTTTTGGGCATTTCTGGTTTTCGCAAAAATCGGAAATGGCTGAAAACCACCATTTTTTGCTGAACTGAAGATCGGGGAGGCCTGCAGAGGGTCACGCAGGTCTCCCTGAAGCTCCCCCAAGCCCCAGTAAGTAAGTAGCATTTTGGGGTGCTTTTTGGAGACCTTCGATTCTAAGACGCACCCCATTTTTTGAAATGCTTAATTGGGAAAAAACATGCGTCATAGAATTGAAGAAATACAGTAATTACTTTTTCTATGGAGAGATTTTATGGTTTTAATTGTTAGTGCTTCAATTGTTTTTGTTTTTTGAGAAGTGAACAAAATTAAAAACAGATTATTTTCACCCTTCAGGTTAAGGTCTGATAGATAGTAGCATTTGAACACCACAGGTTTTTTTGTTGTTTTTTTGCTCTCGAACATTTGGAAGAGAACTTACCTTGATTAACATGAATTTCTGCATTGGTTCAACCCACTCTAACAAAACAATACTAGACTGTAATGCTCCACAAAGATATTTGTGTCCTGAATAAGGATTCCTCACTACAAAACAAAAACAAGACCAGCACATTTTAGAGTGAAGCACATATGAAACACAAGCATATTCTGTTGAATGCTAGGGCTTTGATCCACAATAATCCTGATATATCCTGATGTGTAAGCCTCCCCCCATTGGTGTACCAGTATAGGCTACAAGGTCTGGCAAACCCTATATAAACTCGGGAACCAAATACCACAGCCACGAAACTACTTAGACACTCCCCCATTCTGGTACTCGGATTCTATTGCAAAATCTCCTGGCTAGGAATGAGGAAGTGCCGGCAGCAGGATTCACTTTCCACATTTGCAAGGGGCTCAGCTGCCTGTACATGTGGCACTGGAAAGCATCGCACACCAACAATGTAGATTAAAAGGTAGGTAAAGGTGACCCCTGACAATTAAGTCCAGTCGTGTCCGACTCTAGGGTGTGGTGCTCATCCCCATTTCAAAGCTGAAGAGCCAGAGTTGTCCGAAGACGCCTCCGTGGTCGTGTGGCCGGCATGACTCTCCTTGCCGCAGCGCGTAGCATGCAGCTGGAACACGGAGCGCTGTTTACATTCCCGCAAGCGGTACCTATTTATCTACTCACATTAACATGCTTTGGAACTGCTAGGTTGGCAGGAGCTGGCCAAGCAACGAGAGCTCACCCCGTCGCGGATTCGAATTGCCGACCTTTTGATCGACAGCTCATGGTTCAGCGGTTTAATCCACTGCGTCACCCGCTGGGTGGGATCTACATAATCTAATGTAGATTTGTTGTCGTTAAGTCGTGTCCGACCCTTCGTGATCCCATGAACCATATCCCGCCAGGCCTTCCTATCATATCTTTTAGCCTTTTGGTACTGTTCATGGGATTTTCTTGGCAAGGTTACTGGAGTGGGTTGCCATTTCCTTCTCCAGTGGATCACTTTTAGTCAGAACTCTCTGCTACGACCTGTCCGTCTTGGGTGTCCCTGCACGGCATAGCTCATGGCTTCATTGAGTTACGCAAGCCCCTTCGCCACGACAAGGCAATGATCCATGAAGGATAAAGGCAATGATCCATGAAGGATAATAATGTAGATTAGCCCTACATAAAAAAGAAACCAAGGTGCTAAGCTTCAGACTATAGGTCACATTCATGCTTTAGAGCAAGTTCTTGCAGGCCAGCAGTGATGCCGTGAGATGTTCATCTCATCTGGGAATAGTTTTAAAGCACAACCAGCAAACACAGAAAATAGATCGCAATTTATTTGTAGTCCTCTATGCCTTTTAATGTAAACAATAGCTGTAAAGCAGTTTGAGATGCCATGTGTGCAACCAACTGCTGAACTGTAACAAAGTTAAGATCCCTGGATAGATATGCACAGTGGGACACTGATTATTTCAGCCTGCCTAATATCTACGCGTTGGACATCACATCTGAATGGGAGCCTACAAACAGCATTCCTTGCCCACTCCATTCAATCTTGAGAGTTAACAATTCAACAGATCAAGTTTAGGGATGCAGGTCCTTATTTCAACACAATGTGCAATGTACAGATGTCAGGCAGACCTACACAATCCATCCATCACACACACACAAGTTTGAGACAGGTTTGCATAGGATATAGGAACAATACCAAGACTACATTTTGGAATGCTATCCAGCAAGAAGGAAAAAATATAATATAATATCTGGCCATGAAACTTTCTACACAATACTAAGAAGGAAAAACCTTATCAAAGCGGAAAAACTGTGCTCTTTGGCAATTCCTTTAACCTTACGAGAATTCATACACTAAAAAGATGAAAATAATGCTTTGTACACTAATAGGTAAAGGTGTCCCCTGCTCGAAAGCCAGTTGTGTCCAACTCTAGGGTGCAGTGCTCATCTCTGTTCCTAAGGCCGTAGAGACAGCGCTGTCTGAAGATGCTTCCGTGGTCATGTGGTCAGCATGACTAATGGAACGCTGTTACCTTCCCACCGCAGCGGTACCTATTTATCTGCTTGCAATTTCTTGCTTTCGAACTGCTAGGTTGGCAGGAGCTGGGACAAGAGATGGGAGCTCACTCCGTCACGCAACACTCGGGCCTTGAACTGCTGTTCTACCGACCTTCTGGTCTGTAGTTCAGCATCTTAACCACTAAGCCACCGTGGCCCCTTTATACACTAATACTGCAACGTACGACTTGAGATTTGGTTGGCATGGGTATTTGTGGTATGATAAAGTGAAAGCAAATTTAGAATTTAAAAATCATTATGTTAGACATGCATTATGGAGAATTTGGAATAGATATAAAATGAGATTTTATGAGAAAGTACCATTATGGGTTGCACCATATGAAGCACACTTTGGTGGAAGTAGCGTGCCAAAAGAGAAAGGACTACTGTACAGAAATTTATTAATTTTTTCACAAGGAGACTGTATAATGAAGTCAAGAGAAAAACTAATGGAAGAAGACTTTAATTGTCAATGGTTTGTATATGCTCAAATTTTGGAGAGATTTAAAGTGGACAAGAAGGTATATGGATTTGTAGAAGAAGAATCAATATTGGAGGCACAATTAAAATCTGAAGACCAGATGATTTCAAAAATGTATAAATTGCTTTTGAAGTTTGAAACAGAAGAAGAACAGGTTAAAGAATGTACGATTCATTGGGCGAAAAATGTAGGTCATGTTATTTTAATGGACCAATGGGAACAACTATGGTTAAAACAGTTGAAATTTACGTTAAATGTTAATATTAAATAAAATATGTATAAAATGATATACAGATGGTATATAACCCCAAGCAAATTAGCAAAAATGTATGAGAAGGTGACGAATAGATGTTGGAAATGTAAAATGCAAGAAGGAACTTTTTACCATATGTGGTGGACATGCCCTCAAGCAAAGAAGTATTGGACTCAGATTCACAAACAGATTGAGTTGATTTTAAAGATTAAGATCCAAATGAAACCGGAAACATTTTTGTTGGGTATGTGGGAGGATCATGTAGGCGAAAAATTTCAAACTTTGTTTTTATATATGATAGCTGCGGCAAGAATTTTATATGCACAATATTGGAAGAATTCGGAGATACCTTCGCTGGAAGATTGGTGGCTGAAAGTTTTGGACTATGCTGAAATGGATAAACTTACAATTTTAATTAAGGAAAAGTCAGTTAACTTTTTCGTGAATAATTGGAAACCATTTATTGACTTTTTAAGAGAGAGAGAGAGGAATGATGTGATGATATGCGGATTTAATGAATAGAATGTGGGTGTTGTTTTGGCTTAGTTGGAAATTGTATGTAGAAAATAGTGAATAGTATGCTAGTAGGATGTATTGCTTCGCGCTTGCTATAACTTTATGAAATATGTATTGTTTTTATGTTTTAATATATCAATAAAATATAAATATATATATATAAAAAAACTAATACTGCAACGTACATGAATAATTCTAGTACATTTCTATCACTGCTACCAGTCAATAATGAAGCTTTTATTCCTGACAGATGAAGCCAACAAGCTAGTTTTACACTCAGGCTATAGGCCGCATTGGCCTTGCTTAGAATAGGGAGCAATCAGCTGGGCTCTTGCCGATCCTCACACCCCTTAATTAAGGTAAGGGAGGGGAAGAAAAGATGGGACGAAGGAAGGAAGGAACTGAAAATTGAGAAGAGAAATGCCACGGAGAGAAGTAAATAAAAGCGGTGAAAATATAATAACATTTCGCTGAGGTAAAAAGTCGTCCGAAGCGTGACCTTGCTCTTGCGAAGGCAGAGCCAGACTGGGGAACGGAACGCCCTCCCACGGGGAGGAGACTTCGTTCGAAGCTGACTCTGCCTTCCAAGTGGGAGGAGCTAACCCAAGTGTAAGGAATTACCCCTTCTTCCTTCCAGAGAATAGTTATTCAGGGAACTCAAAAGTCAATATAAATGACTTTACAGTTCTTGAGATTTATACAGATTACATTCATAGGTTGCAAAAATAGTATTCACACCCTTATTTCTACTCTTCCTGTGACTCTGTAGTTGGCTATCTGCACAAATTAGTATTTGGAGGACTCTGGCAGAATTTCAGATGAGGACTTTTCCAATGATTGCTGTTTCCCCCCTTCTACAATCCTGTGTTTCTTTCCCTCAGCTGAGTTCCCACCATCTGGAGCAAAATCCTTCAGAGTTTAAAACTAGCATCCAGAAATAAGTTATAAAGGCATTAAAAGCAGGTCCAAAAGGGTACTGGATATTGAGAAATACCAAGTCAACAAGTTAGGTATCAAAGCATAAACAATATATGCAAAATATAAATTACATTAAATATCTGATTTGCAAAGCAGATATATGCATTGATGTTAGATATACAATACATGCCTATATCTTTACTTACCCACACAACATTTTTGACACCATTTGGTATCTGGAATTTTTGTAGAAACTGCGAACTTCCTAGAATATATAAATCAAAGATACAAAATTAACCCCATATGTTTCCCTTCTCAAAAGTTGGGACCTTACAAGTTAAGGTTCCATATAGAAGTCCAGCTCCTTTCTTCTCCCAAACGTTTATGGGAGGAAGAAAGTGGCGGTGAGGACAACAGTGGAGCAGCCCACCATGTGAGTGGTACAACAGGTAGGATGATGGTGATTTTTTTAAAAAAATCACACTCCCCATGCTACATTGCCGGACCGGAACCTAAGCAATACAGTTCTGTGGAGGGGCACAGCAAGCAAGCTGCCTCTCGTGTGTGTGTGTGTGGTGTGTGTGTGTTTCCTCTCCTCCACTCTCTGCTGTTTACCAGAGTTCCTTTTTTTCTTTTGCGGTGAATAGGAACTGTTGACCCTCTTGGTAAAGTATTTGTCTGTATTTAAGATGGAGCTGGCCTGACTGCTGGCATATATGGGCAGCTCTGTCATTGTGAACTCTGCAACCCTCACATCCCATATTTAGGCCACAAAGCTGCATTCATCCACCTGATCATGGCTAGGTTTTCCTGCCTCTGCATTAAAAAGGTAAAGGTGACCCCCGACAATTAAGTCCAGTCCTCTGCATTAGCCAATGATAAAAGTAGAAACCCAATCCCCCAACACCCCATAAAAAGAGAAGGTTAGTTGAGAGAGTACATGTTTTGTTCCAACAAGTGCAGAGTTAATCCTCAACTTGACAAAACCAGTTTAGAAGGTAAACATGGATCTGCACAAATGAATCTTAGCGGAGTGACTGCTTAGACAGACTTGGTTTTGGGTTTCTTTTACCTCCAAGTATCTGGATTCTGCCCGTTTTGCTCTACATCTAGTCCTTCATACCTTTTAATAATTTTTTCTTATATTTTATAAGCATCCTGACTCTCTGATAAAAGACAAGAACTAAGAGCTAGTTGTCACTTCACTCTCCAATACACTCTTTCTGGCCAAGGGCTACAAGGACTTGGAGCGCGCGTGTGCATGCAGAAGAGCTGGGGCCAGCCTGGTCACAGGGCAGGCTTTGCCCCTTTCACTCAACCAGAAACTGACTTTAGTGCTGAAGGATGCTCAGCAGTCAGGACTGGCTCCAGGTTTGACAAGGCCCTTGGCAAGATGCCCTCCAGTGGGACCCGTTCTCCATGGGTGTCACTCCAGTCTTCCCCTTACAGATGGCAGGTGCTGCATTAGAAATGGGTGTGCATCTGCACACTGATGTCCAGCCAGCAGTCAACTGCAACCAACAGACAGAAACGTTGGACTAACCATACGTTCTTTCTTCACAGTGGATAGACCGCATTCTTGGAAAGGTTGCTCCTCCCACTTGCTCCAGATGGATCAGACTATGCAAATTCTTAAGGCTTTTTGGAGGAGCTACTCCCCCAGTTTGGTCACAAAAAGCTGAAAAAGGAACTTCATACTCCTGTAACTGAAGGTATAACTAGCATGTAAAGCCGAAAGCAAAACAAACTGGACAAGTATTGGAAAAAATGGAAGCTGAATGGTATCCTCCAGATGAAGTATCCTCCAGATGAAATGGTATCCCCTCCAGACGAAGAACATGCACTCCTTTTGGGTAGGATGCCATCTGTCCACTGTGAAGAGAGGACTTACCACGGTAAGTTCAACTCTTCTTACTCTCACGGTGGAGGTGGGTATCCTTGGGTGGGAACTCCAACAGCTATTTCAGCCAGTTTCAGAGGGTGGACTGGACTGTCACAGCCCTGTTCCTTGGAGTGAGACAGGAATGAAATGTGGGAGACGCACTTGTCATAAACCTCAAAAACACCTCACATGTATAGTCCTGTATGCCTGAAATGAGTAGGAGAAGCAACCTGTCCAAGGGTGCCCTCCGCCACTCTGAGGTGCAAAATGCATTTTCCCCTAGAATCAGGTAGCTTTTGCCTTTTAGACACTTTTAAAAGTGGGTGTCACAAAGCAGAGGAACATCTTATCCTTCAGATAGGATGACTGCTTCTATTTTTAGGTTTCTTTTTCATCAGATCTGATACATGGAAAAGGGAAGTGAGGTGATCACTGAAGCCTACTTGGCTGCATTCATGAGTCTCTTCGAGGATTTTGTTGGTTGTAAGCCTTGAGAATTAAACTGCTGGGCAAATTTCAGGCTGTGATTAATGATCTAGTCCAGTGTTTCTCAACCTCCCGACACGATGTACCACTTCCGAAATCATGGACCTCCTCACATACCACCGGAAGTAACTGAAGAGGACGTCATTGCCAGTTACTTCCGGGTTGGGAGACCGTGCCACCACTCTGCCAACGCTGGCAAGAGGCTCAGGGCAGCCAGAACGGCATTTTCTCTGCCCGCCAAGCCGAGCCTCCTACCAGCCTTTGCAGAGTTGCAGAGTCTCCCTGATGCGAGGTTGGTGTCCGCGGGTACCACCAAACACCAACCTTGTGTACCACCAGTGGTACACATACCACCGGTTGAGAAAAACTGATCTAGTCTATTTGCAAGGTCTATGGATTGGATTCGAAAGGTTTCCTTCCTCCAGAGGAAGGAAACCTTTGGGTCCAACTTATTTACTTAAAATACTTTTTGCATTTTAAAATTATTTTTATTGTTAAATTAAGATTTGTTTGTTTTGTTTTAATTTGGTGCCCTTTCACAGGCCATGACTCTCCTCATAGGTCCATTTATTTTAAATGGTAAGTTGAAATGGTAAACTTTAAATGTTAAACTACACTTTAAATGGAACTGTTGTATTTTATTTGTTGCTTTGGGGACACAGGTTAAAATAAAGTAGGATATGAATCTAAAATAAAAAACATATGTTTACCTGGGAAGTATTCTGTCGGGAAGTTTGTGAGCTGGTATAGCAACAGGTAACTTTTGCATTTGCCTTGCATAATCAAATAGTCCCGGTAAATTATGTGAATAAAGTTGAGAAGCTTTACCTGTAAATAATACCACCCAATATGTTTATAAGTCTGAACAAAAACAACAGAGCATATGCATGTATGTGCCAAATTTTTAAAAGCCTTACCAGATATTGATAATAAGCAATTGTTCATTACATACAGCCATGTGCATCGTCGGGGAAATAGCTGATAAAGGAAAAGTGATTAGTAATGAATTTTGAACTGTCACAATGAATAAGACATTGTTATTTGATACAGTGTGTTTTACTTCTCAGACATAACTGTACCTGTCCCAGGGCCCAATCCTATCCAACCTTCCAGCACCGATGCAGCCACAATGAAGCCCCAAGGTAATGGAACAAACATTCCCTTATCTTGAGGAGGCCTCTGTGACTGCCCCCCAACTGCAGAATGCAGTGCACGCCCTGTTGGCATGGCTGCAGCAGCACTGGAAAGTTGGATAGTATTGGGCCCCCAAACTGGTAACTAGTTGTCACAGATTACAGTGACCAAAGCTAGCACTCACGAAAGAAGAGAGCACTCCTTTTTGCAGAAATAAAAACAGCAGCAGCATTTAGTGTAAAGCTTGTTTACTTTGAGAAAAATTGAAAGTACAGGCGTCTCCTCGTATCCGCAGGGATAGGTTTCCGCTTTCACAGTGGAAAAGTGAAGCCACGGAAAAGAGCAAACCCTATCTCCGCAGCTCCCCCATGCCCATTACCTTCCTTTTTCCTTATAGCGGTGGCACCAAGCAAGCGTGTGTCTTGCTTTAACAAGCAGCCTGAATGCTAGAGAGGCTCAGCCTGAACATTAACTTCCTGCTTCCTATTAACGTTTGGCCTGAGCCTCTCTAGCATCCAGGCTGCTTGTCTGTGCTATAAGCAACATGCTGCTTATAGCGTTCTGTTGAAGCAAGACACACGCTTGCTTGGTGCCACCATTATGAAGAAAAAGGTAATGGGCACGGGGGTGTGTGGAGTTCACGGAAGAGAGAACCACGGTTACAGGGACTGCGGTTACGGGGGAACGCCTGTACAGGATGTAGGCATGTTTCTCCCTCCTTCTCCCAGATAAGTTTCAGGGTTATAATCAGATTTGGTATGATTTATATTTCTATGAACCTCTAATTGAGAATTCTTTTCTGACACCCATCTCCATATTCTCTCCTCTAATCTAATTCTCATCAGAAGGGAGTAAGAACCAGATGAGGACCATGTGCAAAAGTAACAAGATCTAGGAAGGAGTGAGACAGAACCATAAAGCTTGAAGGTGGTGCAAGATGGATGGAACTCTTTTCCCTAGCACAAAAGGAGGGTAGAACTGCAATTAGGAAGAGGATAAAACCTCAAAAGGAAATAAGTTTATCCGTTGTGACTGGTAGGTAAGTGTATAGAACACATCAAGCCACCCCAAAAACAGAAGCCTTAGGATCAGCATCTGCAAACAGTGCAACCAAATGGCACATCCTGATAACTCAGAAAAGCAAACACAATCAGAGTCCTGAATTTCCTAGTTTTGAGATCCCAACAAGGCACCAGGAAGCCTTGGTTGAAATTTGATGATGTGGGGGCAGGGACCATCTCTTACTCACTAAGATGGGAAATTCTGAGCCATTGGTGGGACAGAAACGGGGATGGGGGAGCTAAGTAAATGTCTCTTAATATTGTCTTTCCATGCCTGTTCTGGAACAAAAGACCTCACGGTCATGGGTGAGCCAGCCTTTTCCACTGAACAAATGAAAAGACATAGGATAACAAACCAACTCTACAAATGACAAGGAGATTGATATCAGCACTCAAAACACATCTTGGAAAATGTGGCAAAGTTTGAAATATCATATTTGGACTCGGCTTAGTTTACATGTGTGTTTACATATGGAGATTTCTAATCAATGAGGTTCATAGATGTCACAAGATAACATTTTTTCATTGCCTTCATGCTCAGAAACTGGACCTACAGTGCAATCCTGACTAAATACTATGCTCATTCCGGGCCGCTCTGGAGAGGCCTGGAGGTCTCCTCGGGGGAAGGGGACGTTCGTCCCCTTCCCTGGTGTAGAGCTGGGAGGCCCCAATGGGCTGGCACATAACTCTGAGGCAGCCGTGTAATGTGTGACGTCACACATTACATTACGTGTAATGTCTGCCAAGCCCGGGAGTGGGACAGGGATGCAGCAGCTGACATCCCTGCCCCCTCCCGGGCCGGCTTGGACAACTGCTGCCTTTCCTCGCCGCCCGGTCCACCTTTGCTCCCACCGACAGGAGACTTACCTTCCCCAGCAGCGGCTGGGTCGCTTCAGTGGTGGAGTGAGGGTTGCCGGCCTCCGTGCCAGCAGCCCTTACTCAAAAGTAGTCACAAACGTTCTTTATGGCACGTTTGCGACAGTTTAGAATGGAAGAGCGCGCGCTCCGTTGCTCTAAACATACGCAGGATTGCACTGCTACACAAGTTTAGCATTAAAAATTCAGTTTTAACTATAGTTAGCACAAAACATAGTTATCAATTTAATCTGAACCCAGCCAGTGTCTGGTATAGTCTTCTATTTTTAAGAAACTACTTGAGCTTAGAACCCACACAGTCAAGAGGCAAACCATGTTTTAGAGCTGCTTGTCTGTTTTTTGCCCAATCCTATTCAAAGGAAGCACCAATGGAACACTTGTTTCGCCGGTGCTGGCTGCCACAAAAGCGCCATTAAGTGCTTTACGGCAGCACAAGCTGCTGGTGGAAAAACTGGAGCCTTCCTGCGTGTGCTCCAGTGGAGGGAGGGGGCGAACAGGGCATGGAGGAGGGTGGATCAGGCCTGGGAGGGGAGTGGGTTCTGTGGCAGTGGCACATGCTGAATCCCAACCCCCTTTCCCGGGCCTGATCTGCCTGCACAGATCAACGTGGACTAGTGCCAGTGATATTGCCAGCGCGGGTCCGAGTTGACCCATTACAGCTGCTGGGGCTTACCCTGGGCAAGGGGACAAATATCCCCTTACATCAAGGAGACCTCCAGCAGCCAAAAATTCCCCATGGGATGGAGCGGAAGTTGGGCCGGCACTGCTGTATCGCCATGCAGGGATTTAGCTAGGATTTGGCTATTTGTTTCCCATCTGCTTAGGACTCAGCTTCAGAAATTCGCTTCCATTTTCATGATGTAACAGCTCTCTTGAGGTGAAGCAATGACTGTAATCATGGTTTGCCTATAGTCTGTGAATTCAGACATAATGGACAACCAGAGTCAGCACATACTGTGCTTTGCAAACTAGCTTCCAACAGTGGCTTCAGGTCTTGGTTTGCGAGCCCCAGACAAACAATGATTTGTAGACAGAATCAAGTTTAGACAGAATGGGAAACCATGGATTATTAACTAAACAACTACAGTTTTGCATTATGTCTGTGCTCAGTCTATGCTGGGAAAGAGGGATATATGGTCTTAAAATTAAAAAAAACTAGTTAAATTATACAATCGTTAAAGAGAAAAAGGAAAACACAAACCTGTTCCATTGATGTTTCATGGAGTTCGTTAAGGTTTAAGGTATAAATACCTTCCTCAGCACCAAATATCAAGTACTGGTCTGCAAAGAACCAAATGAAAACATTAAGTCTATACAGTAGTAATAATTCAGGGCTATAGTTCCATAATAATTCCATAATTCTGGAAAGCTCTTTTGCTGAGACCTGATAGCTCAACAAGCAAGCAACAATGAAAGAATTAGCAGCAGTGTTATCAGGTTTGTCCTATATTAGGACTAGTGCTATTTAACTTTGGTGTGCTCTATATATGCAGTAGGATAAGGTAGCAAAATGGGCTGTAATATTTCAGATCAACTGGTGAGGTATCACTTTTTCAATACTTTCCTATGTACAAAAACCTTACTACAAGTAGAAAACGAACAGTAGAAAGTGATCTAGTCTAGCATCTCTATCCCTGATGTGCTACTGTTTCCCCTTGCAGTGAAGTTTTACATTGGAGAGCATTAAAAAAAACAACCTGTATACCCCCACCCCCACTTTTAGTCTATGGCAGTGTTCATCCTAGCACTTCAATTCTACCAGTTCATTCTGGAGCATATGTAGGCCAGGCATTATTCAAAAAATGTCCAGAGTAAGTGCTAAGTAGCAACGTAAGAAGTTCATCAATGATACCAAATTTTTCAAGATGGTACAATCTCAATAAGAATGAAGAGCTTCAGAAATGCTCTCTCTAAAATGGGACACTGATGTTCACTCAATACAAAATCAAGAGTACAAAGCAACCAGGAAGACAGTTCTGTCATGCATAAGACTGGCAAATATACCTGATGGCAGTAGTCCCAGGACTTCACAATGGACTAGTAAATCAGCCCAGAAGGAACTGGGTTGATTTATTAAGTCCAGTATTGATTTATAGGCCAATAAGAATAGGAATTAGGATATCTAGTCAAACAGGAGCTTGGAAGGGAATACTGATAGTGAATTCAGAAAAGAACTGAGAATCCGTTGAAAGGGGAAGAAATACTGCCAGGGAGGGAGGGAAGTGTGGAGGTGCCACCCAGATCACTTAAGCTCTTACAAAATGGTTCATAAGGGTTGATATCTCTCTCTCGCTCTCTGTCAACTTGGCAGAGTGAATATGCTGCATTATTATATAAATGTCAGGAAAATTTACATGAGATTGTTACCTCTGGTATCAGGATTTATCCATGAAGTTGCACAATGAATTTTTAAGGGACATCCATTGAAAACTTTTGAAAAGCAAGCACCCATCTGTAAAAGATCAACACAACTCACACGATGAGTTTTGTAAAACAGAAGATTCATCTGAACTACGGTTGAACAGAATATTCTCCAACTTCAATACTCATGTTGAAATTAGCACATCCAATTTCTGAAGAAATATCTCACCAAACGTCTGCATTAGTTCACCGTTGTCAGGCACCCTTTTCCCCCCTCTGGCGGCTGTTGCTACTTGGTGCCATTTTCTTCCTCCTCTGCACAGGCTGTCCTTGACTTCATTTGCCCACACTGCTATTCAATAGATTGTCTTGGTTGGTAGACCCAATTTTGTTTTATGACATCACCACATGAGATGTTGCATCGTGTCAGCAACAGAATCACATGAGTTGCCAAAGTCAATCAGATTAAATGGGAACATGAAGCCGAGTACAGTGAGGACAAAGAAGAAGAAAAAGTGACACCAAAACAATGCAAATACATTTGCAATGAGTATTGAAAATGGGAGGCACTTTTTGACACAAACATAACAGAAGGTAATTCGCTTAGGCTCTGCTCTAATTTTAGTACACTACTCCATGTGCTGCATAGAGGAACATATGCAGCCTGAGAAGCCATTTTTTCCTTTAGCAAAGGGCTGCAAAGCATAATCAATTAAAAACAGTACCTAGGAAAGTCACCTGGCTGCCAATTAACCTCCTCCTGTGCTAAAAATATGTGCTAAAAATAACTGTGGTACTGGATGTCTCCTCTGATTTCAAACCTCTCATGATTAAATTATCCACAATAAGAGTTATCTTCTGTTAAGCCAAGTCATGAACAATTTCAAGGAGGATGTTTTAATATCAAAGAAGAAACAGGCAAATTTAAAATCAACTTTAAAAAGTGGTACTCTAAACATTTATTTCATTAGTACATAGTAAGTACCACAAGAACTCTGAAGAAACCAAAAGCATTTAAACGTTTGTCCCCATTGCTCATTGACGAAGGTACCAGCAGCAAAATGTTTCTCTCCTCAGACACTGTCTTTAAATTAAAGGGGACTTACTGTCACATTAGCATTTCATGTGGGATCTCCTGGTTCAGTAATTCACTTCTCCTCCCATACCGCATACACCCCCCCCCCTCTGAAGACATGAAGAGTGGCACTGACAGATTTTAATCTATGGAATACTGAAGCAAATGAAAAAGTCTCAGTCTAAATGTGCACAGAATGCATGAATGGACTTGACAGAAGGACTAGCGTTCACGAAATCACTGGTTCTCAAACTATGGGTCGCGACCCACCATTGAGAACTTTTGCTGTCCCCTGCCCCCCTAAGGGGCGGGGACAGCATGGCGGCCAAAGTGCCTGAAACGCCCCCCCCCCCGCACTTACTGGGGCTCGGAAGCAAAACAGCAATCCGAAGGTCGCTGCAAAACAGCGATCCGAAGATCGGGGTGGGGGGGCTGCAGAGGGTCGCGCAGGCCTCCCCAAAGCCCTGGTAAGTGCAGGGGGTTTTTCAGGGGCCGTTCTGGGGGTGGTTTCGGCGGCAGCAGTGGCGATCCCTGGGATCACCGCTGCTGCTGGCTTCGCACCCGCACACACTCAAAGTTCTCCCCACCTTGCGGGGAGAACTTTGAAAAACGCTCCACTAAATCATCTTGTTTTTAAGACGACATTTGTGGGAGAGGGGCATCAATGAAATCCGGACTCCTATGGAGTAGCTGCCTCTCTACAACTAGTTAAAAACCAGTTCCAACTACATATTTATTCAAACAGATATAATATTTCTAACACCGAGTTCTAATGTTTATAACAGAAACAGTACTCAACAATGCCCTTAGACAATATTTTAGTTTGAAGAGTTCATCTTGTTCAGAACATAATACTTACATGCACTTTTGGTGTAGGAGGAAGACCATTACTAATTGGTTTCTAGGAAACAAAATAAACATTTCAACTACGGCTTTTAAAGATGAGTTTTATACAACACTGAGGGTAGCAAGTGCAAGCCAATTTCTTCCCCCAAGAACTTAATACTTGAGTGGCAAAGGGGGTTGCAGCAAAAAGGGGGGGTCTCCTCTCACATCTTCCAAATATTTCTCCCTCTTTCTGCAATGCATCCCATGTTGCTACCACCAAGCATCCCCTGACTCTCAGTAGCAGGTTTTGGGAGGGCTTGAGGGTGGGAAAGATGCCATACAGGAGGAGAAAGCCTCTCCTGCATGATAGAATCTTGCGTGGGTCAGTAAGAGCGAAGGCAGAACTTGGCAACAACTGC
The DNA here is from genome assembly GCA_026170595.1 of Plestiodon gilberti rubricaudatus. Lineage (NCBI taxonomy): Eukaryota > Metazoa > Chordata > Lepidosauria > Squamata > Scincidae > Plestiodon > Plestiodon gilberti. Next base: position 15,003,944 of record JANXHW010000001.1, read on the forward strand.
CAAGTGAAGGGGCAGAGTTGAGAGGAAATTGGCGGGCAGGAAAGAGAAAGGTGAGCAGTGGGGAAGACTGATAAGAAAAGTAGTAAGGAAGAGTGGAAAAGGGAAATAATATGAGAAAAAAAAAACAGAAAAAGAACAAGACCATATCATCAGAGTGGGAGATAAGGCAGCACATGTCAGAATAACCACCAGGAGCAGAGGATGAGCCAGTCTGCAATGTGGATTCGTTGTGGGAGCAGCCACCATGGGCAATAATTTCAAGTTTTTGCCAACTTTAAAGACTCACACATAATGTAGTTCAAATTTTGTGAGCACTTGAGAAGAGTGTAATACTGGGTTGCTAGGAAACACATATTTGGGAAATTTTATTTAGTTTAAAATTCAGTGTTTCTTTCCAAGTCTCATCCCAGATAAGAATTATAATGAACTGTGGCTCATATCTGGCACAGTGGTTTGCACTCATGCAAGCATAAACTCAGGATGCTACCCTGAAAAAGCAGATATTATACCTGAAATGTATATCAACCATGGTCCATACAATATAGTAGGTAAGGAATTTGCAGTCCAAGCAGTGGACACAAACAATCATTAGATTGCCATAACCTGAAACTACTTCAAACTCTGTATATCTAATTCCAAAACACTTGATTAATTACTAAGACACTCAGAAGCCATGCTTCAATACACATTACTTATTCAGCATTAGAAAGATTTTTGTATGCCCTATTTCATATAGTATACACTACACACATTCCAAATATTGCAGATTCCAATACTTAAAAATACAGTAAGTAAACAAATATTTTGTGAAAATGTGTAACAGCCCATATTGATTGTCCCTACAAATGTTGGAAAGTAGTAAAGCAGAAATGTAAGACTACCTACCAGTATTTCCTTCTTTTCTTTCCTTGAGAGATTAGTGTGTCTATTCTCATTTGGCTCTTGATGGGGAGATCCTTCTCTATCACCATTTAATTGCACAGAACTTAATCCATTCCCTTTCATAAGAAATGTGTATTTATTGACCAATTTAAAAACATTAATATCCCACCCTTCCCCTCCCAAATCAAGAGACGCCCTGGGTGGCTCACAACAAAATTCACCAATCAAGGCAGTAGAGAACAGAAAATCAAACCCACAAAACCTGCTGACACCCAAAAGTTAAAGAAAATAAATGACTTTTCAGCTGCTAATGAAAAATAGGCAGATAAACGCAATTAAGTTAATAATGAAATTGCATTAAGACTGCCTCCTCCCATCATAATTTCCAAGATCCACAGACAGGGCCTGCTTAATACTACCTGTGTCACAGGTTTTGGCAGCAAGTATGCCAAACCCGGGTCAATAGCGCAGGGTTCATCTTTGGGCTAGCCTCCCTGACAACGCGAGGGGAGGGGGCTGCCATTTGAAACCCCCTCCTGCAGACTGGTGGCCAGCAAGGGGGCATGGCATCCAGGGCCTTACCTGTTGCCTTGCAGCCCTTGTGACCATTCTGGTTTTCCTCTTGGTGAGCAGCTGACGCCCTCCCTTTCTGCAGTCTGGGTTTCGCCGGTCGCCCATTTGGGGGCCAGGTAGGAATTTTTCTGTCTACCTGATTGGCTGTGGTGTGCAGTTTTTTTCACCTACCTCTGACTGTTATTGGGGCTTTTCCTATTTCCTGTCTGTTAACTGGTCACTTTGTCTTGCAGGTTAGTGTGGTACGAAGGCTGGAAGTTGGGCTATTGGTGTAAACTCTGGGGCAGCAAAGGCAGGGAATGCCCCAATTGCCCACCACCTTGGCCTGGACCACGTGGCCTGCTTTAGATGCCCTCCAGCTCAGGGTGAGTGTAAGTGGTCCTGCTGCCTCGGCCCTGCAAGGGGTTGACGGTGAAAAGTCCGCCTTCCTAGTGAAGGAGCGGTGGCTTGGGGTCAGGGTTGGAACACCTGCTTGGGGGTGGGCTTCGGCCTGGCTCCCTTTTAACCTCAGCAATCAAGCCTGTGCACTATTTTCTTTGCCTTACCTAAAATCCTGCTAGTCTCCTGATCTTCCCTTTCCTGTACTTTGCTTCAATAAAAGTGGCCCTTTACACTCATATTTCTGACTCGCGTGTTTACTGAGGAGTGCACGGGCAATGTACAGAGGCATTCTTGGTGTCTCATGCCAAAATTTAGGAATTCCTCCCTCTACTACAAACTCAACTAAATCCTAGCCTGAGCACCTTTCATAAGCACTGCAAGGCCTGTCTTTTTAAGTGGCCTTCAGGGCTGAGGGTTACCATTTGAAAGAGGTGGGAAAATTCCAATTAACTGAATCAAGTTTTATTCTGTTCTGCGGCAGACTGCTACTTTTGTTACTTGTCCTCAACCTTCAGGGAGAACAGGCTATAAAGTTCATTTGAAAGACTAAAGTCTTTAGAACAAAATTTTAAAGAGCCAATAATTACACCAGAAAACAAATTTCTTGTCTACCTACTTTGACTTTTAAAAAACAAGATGAGCAGCATTACATATCACAGATATATATCCAGGTTTAATGGACTGGATTTTAATTCATAAGATTGTGAAATAACCATTGAAATCTGACAGGTGGGGCTGGGCAAAGAACACGTTTTTAAAATACAATCCTTGCTACTCACCCACAGTAGCACATGTTTGTGTTGAGTACTACTGGGACATGCATATAAGAATGTGAAACTAAACTATTACTTTAAAGAAATCTCTGTACATTCCTCAATATCACTCATTACCTAAAACACTTGATTTCTGTGGAGGTAACCGAGGAGGGGGTGGTCTCGGTGGAACTTGAGTGTTTGATTTTGCAGGGCTCTCTGAAACAGGGCATCTTTTGATGGTTCCTTGATTATCATCTTCAGAAGAATGCGTCTCCTGCGGTACGTAGATGGATTTAGGCTGAAAAATGATAGGGTAATAACTTAGTTTTCCTAAGCTATATTTTCATAATTTATACCATGATACTCTTCCATAGGAAGCTGCATATACTTTGTATATACTATTACTGCATATATAGCACAAAGTAGTACAGTGGGGTCTTGGTATCCACAGGGGTTCCATTCCGAACCTCCCCGCGGATACCGAGAATCTGCAGGTACTGGGGTCCACCTTTCCAATGCTGTAAAAAGTTTTTTAAAAGCCCCCAATCCCCGTTTGTTCCCTTAAGTGGCCAAACCGCGCTCTTTCCAAGCTTCCACAGGGCTTCTGCAAGCTGAACCACCCAGTTCCGGGTTGCGCAAAGGATCTGATCTTCTCCTAGCCTTGCCCCAGGATGCATTCTGGGGCGAACCTGGGAGAAGAGCCTTCACGTGACCCAGAAGTATCTGGCCACTTAAAGGAACAAACGGGGTTTGGGGGGACTTTTAAAATTTTTTACAGAGTTGGAAAGGCAGACCCTGCGGATCTGGGATCTGCGGTAAGTCAAAATGCCTGTGTCCTGCTAACTCCTCTCTCTTCCTTCAAAGCCCTCCTCAAAATGTATCTTTGTTAAGCCTTTGGTTCAACCCTCTAGTCTTTACCCCAACTACAATAAAGCCTAAGTGTCGTATTTTTCACTCCATAAGACGCACTTCCCCCCCCCCAAACAGGGGGAAATGTTTGTGCGTCTTATGGACCGAATGCTAAAAAAATGTAAAAAAAATTACTTACCAGGGCTTGTGGGGGCTTCGGGGAGGCCTGCGCGATCCTCTGCAGGCCACCCCGATCTTCAGTTCGGTGATAAATGGCGATTTTCGGGCATTTCCAGTTTTTGCCCGAACCGGAAATGCCCGAAAATTGCCATTTATCACCGAACTGAAGATCGGGGTGGCCTGCAGAGGGTCGCGCAGGCCTCCCCGAAGTCCCGGTAAGTAAAAATATTTTTCCCTATTTTTAGCTCCATGGTACACATGCGTCCTATGGTCCGATGCGTCCTATGGAGCGAAAAATACGGTACTTGTTACTGCCATCTGCTCATATGATCCAGTTACCCTTGCCATTCTCTTCCCTGTCTAACCTTTGTTATTTTCTCAGCTATCTAAATTTAGATTGTTGGTTCTTTAGGTTAGGGACTTCTGTATGAATGTGACTGACTCTGTAAAGCTCTAAATAAAACATTTCCACAAGTAGTTTCTGTGTCTGGATGCCGATTTGACAACTAATGTTTCAGAAGCCTTTAAAGGAGACTTTCTTCAAGCAATGATCCTTTTTACCTTTGGTGGTAAAGGAGGTGGCACTTTAGCCTTCATCGTTGAGCTAGGAGAGGAAAGTAAAGCATTAATTATTTAAACACCTAATAATGATAAAAAAGCATATTCAATGACACAGCTGATTAAAACATTTTGTAAGATACCATTCAAGTAATCTAAGCTAGGGTAAACAACACAAGAACCCATTTATGTGGGTTCTTGATAGTCTCTCTGCAAAATTAACAGCGCAATCATATCCAGATCCCCCAATGTTGCAGGCAGTGGGGGAGGGCAGAATGGGAGGCTTGGGAAGGGAAAGGGGATTTAAATGATTTTAATGTAGACCTCATGGTTCCGGGATCTGCAGTGAGTCAAATCCATGGATTCTGAACCCACGGACAGAAAGAGTCGACTGTACAGCATTTTATTTGTAATCAGTTTCTGCCTTGAAGATGCATTGATGCTTAAAGCAGGCAACTGATTAAGATGACAGAGACAAGAGCCGACAGCTCACAGAAGCATGAGAGCCAGAATCTCTTTAAGAACGATCCCCCCTTTTAATAGTTCCAATATTAACAGACAAGTCTGGACCAGGAGTTAATACTTTCCACATTCATCCGACTGCCACCATCCCTCTCAGGATGCTTAGGGTACCCTCAACACAGTAAACCTTATACCCAAAACTCCGTTTGGTGTTTCCCACATGAATCTGAAAACTGGAATTCCTCTCAAGATGGAACATGTTTAAGTGACGGGCAGCCCAATCCTACCATAATTTCTTGTCTCTGTCATCTTAATCAGTTGCCTGCTTTAAGCATCAATCAATCAAGGCCGATCAGCCCCAACGCCCTTTACACCCGGGGAAGGGGACGAGCGTCCCCTTCCCCGAGTAGACTTTCTGCCGCGGGGTGCCTGCCCACGGCTGAGCTCAAGATCTGTCGGGTGACCTGGGTCGCCCGGTGGATCCTTACGTGAGGATTGCGCTGTTAGATGTAAAAGAGTTGTGCCTAGGGGTCATAGTTTTATGCTTCATACACGAACCTGAAATGCTGGAATCCCCCCTTGGGATGAAATCTGTTAAGACCACTTTAATTCAGAAGATTCACTCTCAGACCTTGGCTTCACGCTTCCCACATGAACCTGAATGCTGGATCCCTCCTCAGGACTGAAATTGTTCTATCAGCTTTGATTCACGAGACGTATCCAGGCCTCAGCTTCATGCTTGCCACATGAACTCGGATGCTGGAGTCTTTCTTGGAATTAAGGCTGTTTAGACAGCTCCAATTCAGCAGAATTCAGCTGTCTACATCCCAGATTCCTTGATAATGTTTTTACAGAGGAAAAAACAAATTTGTCTCCTTTATCTTAGTGGAGTCTTGGCTGGTCGCTTCATGGAAGCTAGCAACGCCGTCATTGACGGAAAAACAGATGAAGCCTGAAGTCTGGGAGTGAAGGACCTTACTTTGGGGGGGGGGGAGTGAGTGCCACAACACAGGCTTCAAGCAAAGGTAACATTATTTCTGATCAGGTACCACATATGTCAAGATATTTAATGTCAGATAGGTGAAGGAACAGTTGGGTCACAGGGGAGGGAGCACTGTGGGGGATGCCTTGCTTTGTTTCGACTTAAGTGATCCAACTGAACCTAGAGAGAGGGAGGAGAAGCTCAGTGAGGTTTTGTGACAAAAGGCTGTGTGCTGCTTATTCCACACTGTCCACTAAGGCACCAAGAGACAGTGGGGAATAATGTTGATTCCACACCAGGGACACAGGGATGAGAAAAGGACACTATAGGGTTAAAAGAACTTTCCTGTGGTGGGGAAAAGCAGTGAAGAATGGCAGTTGAAAAAGGCAGTTGAAAAGGAATGTTGGGGGAAGATTCCACTGTGAAAAGGAGAAGGGGGCTTCACTGAGGCAACCTGCCGGTCAGATGCTGTGGAGTGAAGAGAAGATCAAACCTAGCCGAGCACCATCGGAAGAACATCATCAAAGAGCAAATGTCCTGAGAGCTAAGTTGGTAGAGGGTACTGTGTAGTGGAATTCAAAAATTGTTTTAACCAGTTTGAGCTTAGCTCATTGTTTATAAAAAGCTTCAAATAAAAGTGTTTTTTTAGAAGCAATCCTAAGGTGCGGCGTGATTGTTGATGGGGAAGAAACGCTAGCCTGCCAAATCCAGTGGAAATAGAAATTGGCCCTGGCAATGTTACCAGCGTAGAAGGGGTGGTGGTGGTTCTGCTCCCCTATGCATGACAACATATAATAGCCAGAACCACATATAATAGGCACAAATGCCCATGACGTAAGTTTCCACAACACACAATGGACAGTAGTCAAGTCTGTTAGTTGGGAACGTTTTTCCCTACAGCGGAGGCACTCTCTTTTCTCCCACTTTTTTTCTTTTTAAAGGACAAGTATTGAAGACAGACTAAAAACAGAGGCAAATTGTTTTCTTTTCAATATGGTGAGGGAGAAAGACCAGCCAGATGGGATCCTTTCACGATGCTGAGGTGGTGGTCAAAAAGGAACTGAGGATGCAGCAGTGGTGTTTGAAAGTTTTGGAATTGGCAGAAATGGATAAATTGACTATGTTAGTTAAAGAGAAAACTATAGAGAATACATTTGTAAAGAATTGGAAACCGTTTATAGATTTTTTACATGAAAGGGAAAATAAGAATGACTTAATGATATGTGGCTTCGTTGAGTAGGAGGTTGAGTAGATTTAAATGGTAAGAAAAGGAGGCCGTTTTTAGCCGATAGTATTAGGCTAGTTGATGTAAGATGATTAGTATACTCTGCAATTACGCAGGGTATAAGTAATTATGAGAATTAATTTAAGTATAAGTATTAGTAGCTAATCTAGATCTTTTCTATTATCCTGTACTTTTCTGTTTCTGTACTGTCTGGTTTTTTCATGTATTAGAACAGGGGCGGGGAACCTTTTCCCCGCCGAGGGCCATTTAAAATATGTTAAATTTGTTTGCAGGCCGGCCGGTAGGCCATACGCAATTTTTAATTATTTATTTTTTTGGGGGGGGGCAATCGGCCTCTGGAGGCTCTGCGCTCACTGCCCGAAGCCTCCGGAGGCTGGGAGAGGGCTCCCGCACGTTCGCCTCGTTCGCCGGCTCGGCCCCTTCTGACCAGGCCCTCGTCGGCGATTTCGCACATGCGTACAACGCCGATGAGGGCAAGCTGTCCTCATCGGCGTTGTACGCATGTGCGAAATCGCCGACGAGGGCCTGGTCACAAGGGGCCAAGCCGGCAGCCCGGGAGGATGTGCAAAGGCCCTCTCCAGGCCTCCGGGGGCCAGTTGGGCGGCCTCCCGGGAATCTCTCCGGGGGCCGGATCCGATGGCCTCGGGGGCCGGATCCGGTTCCCCACCCATGTATTATAATAAAATAAAAAATATATTTTAAGGAACTAAGGAGTTGGGCCCTTGAGGCACTCAAAAGCAGCGGTAGAATTCTTGACGAAGCTCTAGTCTAGAAGATTCTGAGATTGGTTCTGCACATGCGCAGAACTCCACTATTTGTGACTACACAGAGATCAAGAAGAAGAACCTGCACCTGTTTCTGTCAGAATGGGAAAGTCAGCATTTAAGAGATCAGGAGGAACAAATTCATCAGCAGAACACCCATACAACCTGTTTCTTGTAATACTGTTTGAACAAGTTTCCAGTTAGCTGTGAATGGAGATACTTTACAATCATCAGAACTTACTGTTTAGCATCATCGCTGTCCACCTCTTCCTCATCTTCTAAATGTGCTACATGACCCCTAAGAAGTTAAACAAGGCACATCTGAAAATAATTTATCAACTTATCTTCAACTACAACAATTAGTTTTCTTTAATCCTAAAGAGGTAGATACCTTTAAAAAAATCATAATTGCAAGACAGAGAGACAAGGGGTCTCCTATATGCGTTAGACAGAACAAGGCCACATTAGGACCGTTAAGACTGTGAGAGATGCAACGATCAACATATAGAGATGTGCAAGAAAAAGGACTTTGCAATCAAAGGAACAAGAAAGTTAAGAATTACCGCTGATGCAGTTCTTCTTCAACTGATTTTAGAAGGCTCCTTTAAAAATAGAAGCAAAATTCAAGGACTGGACACGCTGAGCAAAAGCACACAAAATCAGACACTTTTTACATGATTCTCACATATATAAGCCATGCAATAAATTACATCTATTGCTTGGGATAAATCAATATTTACTTCAGACTGAAGATTCATTCTTCAGTCTAATCACAGAGTACTATTAAAAGAATATTCAGCTGTACACCAGAATGCTAATTATTGTGCCCGACAATCATCTCTGTATAGATTAGAATAGATACGGCTTAGTTACTAGATATGGCTAAAATAGTTACTAGTAAAAAAAGAACGAACACACACACACACACACACACACACACACACAAGTATAATGACATAAGAAATACTGACAAAGCCTAGGAGGATCAGGAACTGACTATTCACTCACTTTATATTTACCTTGTCATTCTAAGCACATTTACTTCAAATTCTCGAGTTGCACCTTTAGTACATATTTTGACATAAAATGTTTCCATTGAAACACAATTCGCTCTTTTAAAGGGCTCTATCACTTTTGAAACAGGCAATTAATCCAACTGATGGCACATAAGAAAATGCATGTACACAAACACACATGGACATATTAGTATACAGATGCACATATGTGAAAGTAACCATTCTACACACCTGCTGCAACCAAAAATTCTTCAGCCATATAAGACATTTGCAAGTACAACAGCTAAATACTTGTCTCAAATGACCTGGTTTTTACCAAATAAATGTCAACAACCTGTTTAAAAAAAATACTTTTAAAAATTATTGCCAAAAAAGAAAAACAAGTGTTATTACTCACTTGTTTGCACCCAAGAAGTAACTGCCTTGGGGGCCTTGACCATATTCTAGCTGCAAATCCTATTAAGAGAAAACAAAATCATAATAAAAAAAATTGATGCCAACTGTTCTGTATCATGTTCCTCTATTCTGAATTCCAATATCTAATTTGCTAGTACTCTTCTTATATGGTCTTCAATGTCCTAGGACAGCTTCACAGCATATTGTATGAGGCAAATAGTGCACAGAATATAAATATACCTTCTGATATTTTTGTAAGGGAACACTCTGCTTGCAATATGAAATTTTGCCCATGAGGAAAGGACACTGATGGGCAGCAGTGTAGATATGCAGTTATATGGCTGCAAAAGACTGTGGGTTGGATTCAGAGACGTACACACAAGTAGATGTTCACCGTGTCTTTTCACATCCTCGCTGCAGCCCTCTGCACCCCACCCCACCTCCAATGCTGCTCTTGTGGATGAGGAAACCTTGGGAATAGGATAGTGTAAGAGCCTAAGGGGAAGGAGGAGGAATCTTACAAAATCAGGCAAAATCCTACTTGCATACAAGGTTCCTCTGTCTAGTTTCAGCAGCTTCCCTTCTCCTTCCATACCATGTTGTCCCAAAAGATCCCTCAACCATCAGGAGAGGCTTTTCAGGGGGCACAAGGGGCTGAAGTGGGGTATACAGTTTCCTTCCACAAGCTCAAGAGTTTCTGGATCCAACCAAATAACTTTTCAGAGATTTGAAGGTGGTATGATAGTTAGCACTGCCCACAGAACACATTCATTTTTCCTGCTTTAAGCACTATAAAAATTGCAGAAAACCAGTTTGACCAGAGTGCATAGAGGTGCAGGAAAAATGAACAGACCTGCCACAGTATTACAGAGTCATCATTGTTTATCTTAAAACTCTCTGAAAGGATATCATTATTATACATAACCCAAGACTTGTATTATTCATTAACACATTCAAAGGCCACTTTATATGATTAGCCAAACACAACCTATCAGCAATAGAAATCTTAATGGATGCAACTAGATGTGAACTGGGAATCCTAGTTTTTTAGTGCAGAAAGGTGTCTTCAGTACCCTGGAAGCCTCAGACTCATACAGGGAAAAAGCAAATTTATGATTTCAGTCAACATTAATCAGAATATCTGGGAAGCGCATCCAGTGATCAACTTGTATGATTCATGTTAATTTCCATGAAGGCCAATTTCTCTCACCCTTGGCTGTTTCTCCAAATCTTATTGCCCTCCTACGTCCCATTCCAGCTCCTCCTTGACCACCAAAATACTCAAGTATAGGCTGATCCACCAGGAAGAGAGCTGGTAATCTTTCCTAACAGCAGTGGCTTAACAAAATGGTTTTTTGGTCCCCTCCATCTTTATGATACTACATAAGTATGCTTCAATAAACTACTTTCACTTTAAAAGGCACCTTGTATCAAAAGTTTTTTTCAATTTAGCTGCCAATAAAATGTTTAACTGTAAAGAGTTTGGAGTATGACTTAGTTTCCTCTTGGTTCAGATAAAACATAGCGCTGAGAAGTTTTTGTCGAGGCAAAGAATGTTAAGAATGCTGGGATAAATATGAAGGAAGTGACTCTTTCTCCACATAATCTCTTAAGAATGACGCAGCCTAGGAAGTTTCAGGAATGTTTACAGATTTGAAGCATTTGGATGAAAACTGCATTTATCTTTCAATTAATTCCAAGGTGCAGCAATATAGAAGCAAGTAAGCTGCAAGGCACATCTGCATGGCAAAATAATTATGCAATCATAATAACTTCCGTAGATTTACTTAAACTGTGTTAACTTAAACATTTGTAAGTTTTTACCAACTGGAATTTTAGGATGAGAGTGTGTGTCATCATGATGTTTCCAAGTAAACATGCTTAAATGGCAGAGGGTGGCCACAAATCTATGACATACTAGTGAAAGACTTGAGGAAGGATCCTTATTTATAGCGGTAGAGAAAGTTGTAACAGCTGCACCTATTAAACAAACATGCATAAAAATGGAAACTGAAAATCTTGTGGCTAGGCAGTGACAAAGCATCTCTCAGTTTGTGAAATGCAAATCCATGACAGTATGTGGTCTACAGCAGTGACAGAAAAATTAATAGGAGAAAATAAGCAAACCTCTACAAAATGTAAAAAGAGATCCTTCTTCTGTCACCGTACATCATAAACCTCACAGAAACATTTTTATGAAACGCGACATCTGTCCGTGTAGTTTATGTAGTTTGTGTTAAAGGCCGAAACCTTTGTTTTTAGGCGGTTTACTCCCCTGCTGCCTGTTAACGTCAATAGAATAAAATGTGATTCTATTATATTCTTCATGTACCTCCCTAAACTACCATTACTCCATGCTTTAAAAATAACCCACATTTCATCCTAGATATAGTTGCCTCAAAACACTGGGAAATAGTTTATTTGCTATACTATCTGTTTACTTCTGTGGAAAAATAAAACCTGTAGACAACCTCCCCACTGCTGCACCTAAGTTTGCAAATTATTTTTCTAATAGAAGACTGATAATGCATATAAATCATGTTTCTGGAGCACGTACATCTGGATACAGGTGCATATATTCACATGTAGCGATTTTCACACATGCACTGTACAAAGGACTAATATCTACTAAAATTTAGGTTGCACATTAATATTAATAGTTACTTATTTCACTATGGCTTGCAAATAACAAGTGACTTCAATGGTGCACACTTCTTTGCACAATTCTTCCACCCCAAAAAGGGGTTGGGGGGAGGACCATGCAAGTCATGTGATATACGACCCCATCATATATCATATTGGAAGTGTGTGGGCATGTGGAGGATTGCAAGCATTCACTCACTTGCTGCACATGTCAAGTTTCCCTCCCACCCACCCCATATTAGAAAAAGGAGTGGGGGTTTTCAAGGCTTAAAGTAACAATTACAGACTATTCTGGGCTTTAAGAGAAAATTTATTGCTTGACTAACCAGACATAATTCAATGTATTCCATATGTCTGTTTACATAGTAAATATGTGAGAGAAAGAACTGCAAAGATACATTTGTTTTTTGTGTGAATAATTATGTATGTTATACTGTAGATAACTTTGTGTGTCTGTGTCTGTGTATATATGGTCCTATTATTTTGTACTACGTTTGACAAAAGTCACAAAGAAAAGAGCCTAGTTTTCAGGCAGATTATCCTGTCAATCAGCTGATAATGATTCGATGGGGAGTTCAATATAATCATAGTTACGGCGCAATCCTGCCTAACTAAGCGCCGGTGGAGCGTGCGCTCCGCCGGTGCTGGGTGTCGCAAAAGTGCCGTAAAGCACTTTAACGAGACCAGTGCCAAGGTCGGCACTGCTCACTCCGTCATCCGGAGGACCTTGCGTCGGTCGCCGCAGGCGAGTACTACACCAGTCAGTGCAGGGGCCAGGAAGGGCGGCGAGGGGGGGGGACCATTGGCTGGCCCAGGCTGGGAGGGGACATCAGCGGTGCACTTCGTTGCTATCTTATGCCCTTTCCCAGCCCGGGTCAACCTTACACGGCCTTCCCAGATGCACGTCAGCTTCAGAGCTGGTGTCCATCCGAGGAGGCCCATTGCAGCCTGTGCAGCTGATACCGGGGGCAGCCCAGGCAGCAGTGGTGTAGGCCGCAATGGCCTTAGGATACAGTGGCCGATCCTTTAGGCCGGCTGTTTAAATTTAGGCAGGATTGTGCAGTTAGTATATGTATATAAAGGAGCTTTAGTGGTTCAAGATGCTTACAGTATATAGTATTCTAATCTGTACGTTGAACCTACTAAGTAGGCCAGCAGTATTATTTCTAAAAGGCAGGTGAGGAAGAATGAGGCAGAAGAGAATGACTTGCTGGAGGCCATCTAGTCAGTTCATGGAAGAGATGAGATTAGAACCAGTATCACTGGATAGTAGCACTATGCTACTCCAGCTCTTGAAGATAAATGGGGGGGGGGGGAGAATACATCACCGTTCTTCTCATACTGATCATTCCCATTTTAGACAAAGGAAGAATTCTAAAGTGAAACATCATGACTAAAACTCTAAAGAAAAACAAAACTAAACTAAAACATTTAATATCCTAATTTCCTAGCAGGGAGACATATTCCAGCAGAAACACTATTAATTAGCTGCCTTTGGCAGTGATCTGGGTACTGTTTGAAATATCTCTCTGAGGAATGATGACAGGAAAGAGGTAGCAAAAATCTGAAGGGAAGAAAAGCAAAAGTCATTTTGATAGAAAGATGCTGCACTCACACTTTTGCAAGAAGATTGAAAGAAAAGACTTTCAGGAAAAAAAATTGTCCTAACTGGCTCTCAACTGCTGGTTAGAACAGGGTTTAGCATAAACGAAGAAGGCAAGAGTTCAAAGAACTGGGTTTTCAGATGTTCCTGTCAAATGTACAGCTTTGGGGGCTGAGTTGTGACATAAATGAATTCTAATAAATCCTCCCATGTTGCCATCTAGCAAAAGATTCAACAAAAGTATCTGACAAGGCAGCACAGTTTTGCCTCAGAACCAGAAATGCTGCTTGGAAACAAGAGAAAAAGCTCAAATGAGATGCAAATCCATAAGATTATTATGTTCACAACAAGCAAGAAATTTTAGAAATTACTGAATGGTACTACATACATGGGAAAAATATGCTTTAAACGTTTTTGGTGTCAGAAACAAACAGGTGGTGACAGAAATATAAACTGTACTAAATATCAATTTTCTTTAAAAGCATCTCAAGAAAGTCACACAAAAACAAGATGGCACACCAAAATTCACTAGTAGTTCAGTAAAGATTAGATCACAGCTTGCGAATATTACCAGTGAAATCACTCTGGAGAGGACAAAGCTTGGAGAGTATAATGAAGGAGTTTATCTAGGTAAACCTAGAGACTGAACCAATAGGAATATGTCACCTTCAGAACGTAATCAAAACGAACAGGCTCATCACGTCTATGTGCCAGGAAACATCATCCAAATCTTCTCATGTCAGGAAAATGGCAGGGCCAGATTTTAGAAGGCATGTGAGCCCATTTGTATTTTAGAAAACTTTCAATACATATTTTGAAATTACTTTTTTTAAATTGGTTTGATTTTACATGGCTTTAACTATACTGTATTACTAAGGCTGCAATCCTATACAAACTTTCCTGGGAGTAAGCCCAATTGAACACAATGGTATTTACTCCTGAGTCAACATATATAGGATTGTGCCATTACTGTATCACTTTGTTTACAGTATTTTGTATTGATGTCTTTAGGTTGTAAATACTATACTTTGAATTTACCAGTATATAAAAGAAAAAAATGTATAACAAACAAGGGAGAATTTTTGTGTTCGCTTGCCTCTACAGCCAAACCACAGGAGCACGGGACTCATCTCCATAGTGTCAAAGCATGGTTTGGTATCGCACGTGAACTGATCTCATTCCATCTCTCTCTTATGGGTGAATTAACCATCACTGAACTCTGAGAAACTGTATTTTGACTTTATATTCATTTGATTGTGTAAACAGTCTGACTGTAGTTCCTCTAGCTGATACACTTGTAAGCAATAAGTACCAAACTTGTATTTTGGCACAGATCTAACGAAGTGTAGGTTATAGGAATACCATCATTTTTGGTCCCAGCACCTGCACGCTGCTAAACTTGTGCCTGGCATATATGTAAAGACAGGCTATAGACATGTACAGTGGGCCCTCATCCGCGGATTGGCCATCCACAGATTTGACTATGGCCATCTACTGGGGGAAACGTCATTTTACCTTTTTGAAGAGCCACACGGGCCCGCCGCCTGCTTCTTCCACCCGGCGCCACATTCTAAGGTTCTAAAAGGTCTGCAAAAAGGAAAAAAAGTGACCAGAAGTGACTTCTGTTTGCACGTGTAACCAGAAGTCGCTTCTGGTTGCATTTTTTTTCTTTTTACAGGTCTTTTAGAACCTTAGAATACGGCGCCGGACAGAAGAAGCAGGCGGCAAGTCTGTTCAAAGGTAAAATCCCCCCCCACTTAAGTATCTGCGGTTTCTGGCATCTGTGAGGGTTCCAGGAACGGAATCCCTGCGGATACCAAGGGCTGACTGTATATCAGGCAAAAGATCACTACCCTTAGAATTTCTGCTGGCGTACAGAGAATCATTTTACTGACCCAGAAACATCTGGTTCTCTAGTCCAGTCAAACTTCTGAGTTAGCACCATGATCTCTTTCCTCAATGGAATCATTTCCATCAAAACCTTGTTTGCATTCCAATGGACACTTTATACCTAGCAAGTTTAACTGTACATCAGAAAATGACTAATGATTAACAAACATTCCACAGTTGGTGCCAATCCTGAGATGCCTTGATAGTACAGCAAGTCCTCAACTAAAGTTGATAGGTGCTTGGAAACTGCAACTTTAAGCAAAATGACTTAAAATGAAGTCAATTTTACCGTAGGCTAATTGATATATGTAAACAAGAGTTTACGGCATATTTCTGGTCACAAAAACACCAAACTTCTAAATAAAGACCCAAAACACTTCTAACACTGTATAAAACACTGAAATAAATGTGAGCTTTCTGGACTGGAGAAAACCCATGCAGACATGGGGAGAACGTTCAAATGCCACATAGACAGTGCTGTTTTTATAGGCTGGGAATCATTTCTTTTTCCCCTCAACAACTTTAAAACGAAATGACTTATAATGGAACAACTTAAAGTGAGGACTTGCTGTAATACCGTGTCTCCCCGAAAATAAGACAGTGTCTTATATCAATTTTGGCTCAAAAAAATTCACTAGGTTTTATTTTCAGGGAAGTCTTATTTTCCCAACCTGTGGCGTGACCCCCCTGGCACCCCCCGCGACTCCCCCAACACTTACATTGACCGATTAAAGCTTCATTCTTTCCCGAGGGTGCAAGGGTCTGGAAGGCCTGCACTTGAGTTCTCCACCTTGCAACCTTGCAAGAAGGATGCAACCTTGCAGAGTCTCTCTAGCACGTCATCTCCATGGTGGAGGACTCAAGTGCAGGCCTTCCAGAGCCTTGCACCCTCGGGAAAGAATGAAGCTTTAATCGGTCAATGTAAGTGCCGGGGGGATTGCGTCCGTCTGGCTGATGATCCTAGCTAGATCTTGCTTTCGGGGAGGACTTATATTGACGAGTGCCAGCAAAAATCATGCAAAAATGATGGTCATATTTTCGGGTGAGGTCTTATTTTAGGGGAAACGGTAGTTATTCTGAAAATTAACTTAAAACTTGCCCCTCATATTTAATTGGGAGCAGGGCTTGGGCCAGTTCCCCTTACCATGAGTAAATGCAATAATTAAGGGATCCCTTCTAATTCTGGGGGTGAAGCAAAGTTCTGGGAGTGAAGCGGAGTTTGAACAAAACCAGACTTTTCCAAGCACAGAAGTTACTGTAAGCTTCCTGAAAACTGAACAGGCACTCAAAGTGCCACGTATCTAAAAGATGAGCCTGTTCCTACACTTTTGACATTTCTCTTATAACTGTACTAACAGTGCTGAAGTATTTTTGGCAGAAAATCAACTATGAACTTCCTAATAAGCAAGCTAGTGTTTGTAAAAACAGAACACACACACGTTATGTTCAATGCAGATGTTCATAAAATATGTATCAACATGTTATGGGGTCTTCTGTTACTAAAGGTACTTGTTTTCTCTGGAAAAAAATTACAATTGCTATATATTTTGGACCCAAAAAATACAGGCAGAGACAAAACAAAAATAAAGTGGCTTTTAAAAATGATTTTAAAGTTTCATGCTGTAGAACTGACTCGGGAGGGGGCTATGGAATGATGGTTTACATAAGAACATAAAAAGAGCCCTGCTGGATCAGGCCAAGGGTCCATCTAGTCCAGCTTCCCGTACCTCACAGGGGCCTACCATATACCTCTGGGAACATACAAGATACTAGTATCCTATTGCCACTCCACTGCATCTGGCATTCAGAGAGAGGCTACCTCTAAAACCCAGAGGTTGCATATAGTCATCATGGCTTGTAACCTGTGATGGACCTTTCCTCCATAAATCTGTCCCATTCCCTTTTAAAGGCATCTAGGACATTACAACATCGTGAGACAAGGCATTCCACAGATTATTTGCTGGGTAAGTACATATTTTCTTTGGGAAATGATGACAATCATTTGGAGATGTGATCACAGGGCCAACTGGAAGACACTGAGCAACAGACGTACCAAGGACAACGTTATTGAACTTAGAACTATAAGCAATTTTTTTGCAGGCATAGATGTGTGTGTCAAGAAGAAATCACCACCTGCATCAAAATGGAAGTTAGTGTGTATTACAAGAGAAGTTTTTGATTCACTGTGTGGATTTAACCCTCTTAATGGTGAATTTTTATTTCCTCCGCTGTGCTGCGCTGAGGCTTTGAAGCCTAGAAAGGCGCTGCAATCAGCCGTCTGGGCCCAGGGCCTCAGGCAGTGATCGCCTTGGAAACAGAAGGCAGCTCCAGCGATGACAAATCGTGCCCCAAAGCCACACAAAAGGACAAAGGAGACGAATAATAAAGGGGATTAAGGACGACAGAGATAACAATCAGAGGGCAGAAGAAAAGGCTAGGGAAAGAGGATCAGGTAACACATGAGAGACAAGTAAGTATCGAAAGGAGAGGAAAAGAAGGAATTCAAGGCTTCTGTAGAAAAATAATCTAAGAGCTCCGAGGATACGACCGAGCGCTGCGAAAGGCAGAGTCGGACTGGGTTGAAGAGAGCGCCCTCCCAAGGAGAGGAAGCAAGCTTCGAGGTCCGACCCTGCCTTCCGGATGGGAGGGGCTACCCATCTCTCCGAATGCCCCACTTCTCCTTCCCAGAACAGGAGATTCCCAGGTAGGAATTCCGTTTTTTCTCAGGGCGCAATCCTGCCCAGCTGCTATGCTGGTGCAGCAACTGCTGCACTGGCCTAATGTTGCGAAAGTGCCATGAAGCACATTTGCGACACCCCACGAGCAAGCTGCACCGGTGGGGCAGCCTATGCCGCCCCGCCAGTGCCAATGCAGGTCCCAGTACGTGCTGGAGCAAGTAAGGGCCGCCCGGAGCGGCACAAGAAGGTGTTATAGGGCAGGGAATGGGTGGGAGGGGGGCAGGATTGGCAGCAGCAGCGCACGCTGAATCCTATCCCTCTTCCCAGGTTTTCTGTCCCTACATGGGCCTTCAGGACACGATAGCTAAATAACTGCTGTGGATCCAAGGAAACCTGTTGGGGACACTGGGGACACTTACCCAGGGTAAGGGGATGAATGTCCCCTTACCTTGAGGAGACCACCCCTTCCCCCGCTGGATGCAGTGTGGGCCATTTGGCCCAGCTGCACTGTTGGTGGTTAAGATTGGGCTGTCAGTGTCTCTAGGAGCCATGGAATACTGATGTATCAGTTGGAAAAATACAATAGCAGTGCATGGGAAGGGAATTGGCCTGCTTGACTCAACTGAAGCATTGAGTTTAGGGATATGCACGTTTTGCTGCAGGCCCCAGTTGTTAAAATATTAAGACAAACAGATGTTGGAAGAGGCGACAGATAAACCAGAGGCAGCATTTCTAGCCATTGTCTTCAGATTGCCCTCCAGCCCTTCTTTCCTCATACCATATACTGCCTTTAGATTTACTAATATGTTCAAGTTTATCTGATAATATATAATAATTACGAACACTTTACAAAAATGTTGAATATTTATGCGAGATTCTTTTTCCTGCAAAGTAGCATTGCTCTGTTTATTGAGGTCTACTGACTAAAAAATGTTCACTTATATGAGATTATAAAAAACTCATTGTGAGAAACGTTAGTGCCAGAATGCAACACTGAAATGTTTAATTAAAATGAGTAACTTCTTTGCACAAGTATCTGTTGAGTTTAGCAGACATTGCGATTATTTTTACAGATGGCAAAAGAAGCATGAGAAGTGAACAAAACACATTTAACCTGGAAAAACAAAAGATAAAAACATACATTGACAAAGAAAAAGCAATAGGTGAAAATACCAGATTAGATCTTGCTGTGTAGTATATTTCTTCTGAACTGTCCAAAAAATCGTTACTGTCGGGCTGTTCATTAGACAAAGATCAGAAACTTGAGTTAATTACTTTTAGACTGAAAGACATCCAAATACAAAGGGAATTTTTTGCACAATAGCTGCCATTTCTATCTATTAAAGATCCCAAATGCTTACAAGACATAGCAGCTGGATAGCCTTTAGCTTTGCAATGACAATTGAAGAGCAAAAATGCAAGGGCAGGTGAACAATGAATACTTATAACTGGATTTAATCTGTTGATTTCAATCTTAGATATGCTCTATATGAGTTTAAAATGGAGATTTCCCCAGAATATTGCAAATAATTCAGCTCGGTGTAATAATTACCCGGATTAACAAAGTTTTGTATACAGTCTGCTGCAAACCCATGGACAATTCATTTGGAAGAATGATCTTCCTTACTGCTCTGATCCTCCCTTCAACCTGAACCAATTAAGGCACTTGCAAGAATCATCTTAGCAGAAACTTATCAGTTGTGATTAATATCATTCTGTTTAATTTGGTGTTAGCAGAAAATAAAACACTGTATGAAGCTGTCAGGAAATATCCATCTAGGACAGAGGCTCCAAACCTTTTTCGTCCGCTACCAACTTTCGTCCGCTCCGGCCCGCCACATACCACCAGAAATAAGTGCTGAAGACGTCATCAGCACTTACTTCTAGGTCGCGGCTGCACCGGAGTGCAGACATGCATGGTAAGACACAGGGGTGGGCCATTCCGTTTGCTAGAAGCCCGTGTGCTTGAGCTCTGCCAGCTCGACAGAGCTCGAGTCGCCACTTTTTGGACTCTGGCGTGGCGCAGCCGAGGTGGTGGTCGCCACCTTGGCCACCGGCAGTCCACGTACACCAGCCTGTGTGGCGGGTTGGCCACCACTGGTGTATGTGATTCCAAGCAGTTACTGAATTTAAAAAGATTCTGAGCCAGCGAAAGTCAATTAAATTTAAATCAGCAGGCCATCAGCAAGACAACAGAGCAACCCCACAAGACAAATGAAATGAAATGAAGTCTCTAAAAGTCAGAGAGAATAAACAGGTTTTCAGCTGTTGTTGGAATGCTGCAGCCTGGCAGAGAGGGGGCCATCCTGATTGATTGCCAAAGGCAGGGAGTTCCACGCGCAGGGTGCCAGAACAGAAATGGCCCTCTCTTCAATCAATTTAATTGATTTTCGCTGGCTCAGAATCTTTTTAAATTCCAACTGCTGTGCGAGCCAACTGTAACATCCAGCAGCTTGGTGCTCTTAGCTACCTGAAGAAGTTCATGGAGATGAACGAAACATTGTAGCCTGTATTTGTGTGTTTTTAACTTGAACTTTTAACTCGCTTTTTAATACTCTAAAGTTTTAAAAGGTTCAGAATATTATTGAACTTTTATCTTTGTTTGAATTAAATTTTAACTTGTTTTCTCACGTATTAAAAGTTTCAATTCTTTCCACCTTTATCCTACTTGTTTTTAACATAAAGATGCATTTTTTTTAATTTTACATGGCTTTTAAACCTGTGACAACCCAGTCTTTGTATAAAGTGAAATGTAGTTATTAATATTAATATTAAGAATATTAGTTGGAATAGCTCCAAGCAAACACATATAGGATTGGGCTGTAAGAGTATTCACAGCCAGATAAAATCACTGTTATTTTACCAATGTACATTGGTAAGTCTAAGATGGCTTCTCAGGGAAACCCAACTAAGTTAAATCCAAAGCTAACCTCAATTTTCACATCTTAGATGTAAAATAATGCAGAAACCAAATGAAAAGTCAAAATCTGAAAAGCAATTGCTTGTAAAAGAAGGCTGAAATGCTGACAAGCTGTGTCAACAGGATATAAGAACCAAAAAATTCACACTCAGAAGATCCTTGATTAACAAGTAATTCACATGCAAGAACCCCACAAGAGGTTTTGATACATGTGCCAAAAAGTCATATTAGTGAAAATCCATGCACAATTGTGTAGGAATTTTGGGATGCTGGGTATGAAGAACACAGACTAAGAACAAATGGCAGAATAAAACAGGCAGGATGAGATATGATGAAAGATTAAGTATACCTCAGGTGCAATATTACAAAGCATTAAAAAGATATTTCTTGAAGACTGAGGGTCTTAAAATCAAAACTGCATTGAAAAGAAAAACTGAATTAAAGAGGGGTGTGTGTGGAGAACAGCTTGACATTCTGCATGTTGAGCCAACCAGAACCAATGCTTAACTTGTGAGAGCAGCAAAATTAGGAGTTCAGTACATCAGGATCAAACACTTATCAGCCCTGCCAGAACTCTGGCAAACTGCAACCACAAGCAACATTTGACACTAAACCCACATTCAAAAATCTATCTTCAGTAAGATGATAAGTGATATTAAAGTTGGACTGTGACTGAATGATAAATATTAGCATCTTGTCTTCACATATGTGATAACAGGCCATGTCTGGAAAGAGGACAGAAAGATACTACACCTTCATACACACAGTAGCATCCAGAGCTTCAGTGCAATATTGCCCTGCCAACAGAACTGCCTTCAGTGAATGGTGAGAGAGTTCCATTGGTGCAAGGACCCCTTGAACGAATGAGACTCACAGATGGTGCTTCTGCTATCAGATCAAGTTCTGAATGCTACCCATAGAAGGGACTTTCAAGTAATCAACAACATAGAAAAAGCATTTAGACAGAAAGGAGTGCAGTGTAAAAACTGAAGCAAGTTTATATATTTAAGATCTGCCTTAATAGATGAGAGAAGAGACTTTTTATATATTATATATATTAAAGAATAAATTCTTCTCTAGAAATGCAAATCTTAAGATGTAACCTAACAATCAGCTTTGCTCATGGAAGTTGCCCAGTGCACAATTTTGACAATTCCCCCACCCATAGCAGCCCCCTGCACTCCAACTTATAGCACCTCTGCGGGTTCTATGATCCCTCATTTCTCTTAGAAATGACTAGCAACCAAAATTATGAGCTCAGTCTGAGCAGTTATAAGAAGTAGCTTTGTAAGGATCTCCATACCCACTCACAGAGAGAAATGTAAATCTATTAAGAAAGATGCAACTGACATCCATAATTGAGGAACTCAACCTGTAGAATACAGTATACATAAAAAGGAGTAGTAGGCTAAAAGCCAAGAAACTGAAGCTAGATCACTCTTCATCCGATTTTACTGAAGGCAGTGTTTTTGCAACCATGAGACATTTGAATTCCTAGCATCAACTTGGCTGGGTTTTAGTAGTGTACCAAAGTTACGCTTATTCCCCAAAGAAAATGGAAGTGAACAAAAATAAGACATTCCTTTTATCTTTATACTGCAAGAACATCCTTTACATGCCTGTATCTTAATAGAGGGAGAAAAACTGTATCTTGTGCCTAATTCAACACTTCTCAGAATGAGAATCAACACTTCTCAGAATGAGAATCCCATGACAGTATGATCTGAGAACAATGACAGCTCATTCAACACTACTCCCTTCATTGCTCATATCTAGACTTTGGGTTCCCTAAGGTTGCCAGTTCTCAAAGGGAAGAGCCTGCCTGCCCTTTTCAAAGTTATATAGCACTGGAAGAGGATGCAACTGCTGTGCATCTAGCGCCATTTCTCTTCCAGTTCCTCCATCCATCCTGTCTTCTTGCCTGCTGTAGCAAGCATTGCTCCAGTTTCAGCTCACATCAGGCACGTAACGTGCGTAAACTGGCAGAACAGGGCAAGAGGCATAGCGGCTGATTCAACTCCTGCTATCTTGAAGCTTTTTACAGCAATGAGCAGAACATTTAAGTTATGTTCTGAGTGACAGCCCTTGCTGGTGCCATCAGCTGGAGATTTTAGAAGGCAATATTTACAAGAGAAATCCGAAGTATGCTGTTTATTTTTTATCCACATTTTAAAATTGTATATTTCACTTTTCCTCAAATGAATCCGAAAGCAGCTCACAAGGTCAAATTCAAAACATTAAACAAGCTACTGTCTTCACTGCCTTCTGCACTAAAGTAGGGACTTATTTGAGCCAGTGTGGTGATGGAAAGGCGAGGATTAAAGCCTCTGGACTTCACAAGACTTCCATAGTTATCACTCCCTGCTGCAACACTGGCTCCTACACTAGCACAGGAGTGGCAATTAAGGGAGGACTATACATACAAGCAGAGACGTATTTAGGGTGGAGCGGAGGGAGCAATGGCTCCAGGCGGCAATTCAGGCTGGGGCGGCGAAACACCGCGCCGTCCTGAGTTGCCGCCCACCCTCCACCCGCCCTCCCTGTCTCGTCCGCCGGGTCCGCGCAGCTCCGGAGGCCGGGAGAGAGCGTCCTCCCGTCATGCCGGCTCGGCCTATACTGCCCAGGCCTTAGCCGGCGATTTCGCACATGCGTACAACGCCGATGCGTTGTACGCATGTGCGAAATCGCCGGCTAAGGCATGGGCAGTAGGGGCCGAGCCGGCATGACGGGAGGACGCGCTCTCTCCCGGCCTCCGGAGTCGCGCGGACCCGGCGGGCGAGACAGGGAGGGAGGGCGGGCACCTGGAGCATGGTCCCTCCGGGTTGCCCCCCCAATCGCGGGCGGTTATGCTGCCCAGAGCTGGGGGGGTGTTGGCCACCCTCAGGGCGGCCAACACCCCTAGCTCCGGGCGGCATAACCGCTAGCCTTGCCTCTGCATACAAGAATCTAGGCACAGTTGAAGTGAATGAACTAAGACATCCACAAATCTCAGGGGTAGAGGAGGGCCTACCTGGGATTGTCACATGACTTGAAAAGACAGGCTCTCTCTCTTCCCAGCTCCACCAGTCTGAATAACTGGGATGATTACATGGTTTGTTTTGCAACTTCCCAATTGAGGAATGAAGTCTGGAGCCTGTTTTGCCTCAGCACATTGCGTGACTCTACTGTCCTTCGTTCCTAGATCCATCGTGCACACAACTGTGACTATCCATCTTTCCATGCTAATTTATTTATTATAGTATTAATGACTATCAGTATTAATGATTAATGAGTATTAATGATTATTAATTAGATAGTGATTTGCATATCTAAAGCCCCGAACATACTGTACATGCAAAAACCCTCATGGAAATTGGGACTGCCCATGGAAATAACTGCACGTTTGGATGCAAAATCCACATGGGTTTCCCTATCCATGAGACATACATGAGTGTTTTCCCATGGAATACACTAGTATCTAAGTACCTTTTTCACTTTTTATTTTGCGAGTTCTGAATCTTCCATGTGGGTTTTCAGCACACGATAGGAAAACTCATGTGGTTTTCAATATCCACGCATTTTGAGTCCTCAGAAGTGGTGAGGCGGGGCCCTAAAATTGCCTCTTGGTGGAGCCCTACTTCACTGTCGTCCTCTTGCTTTCAGCTTTAAAGGGCGTCCATCTCCACCCCTTGCTTGAGGCGAGTAGGAGAGACAGCAGTGAAAGTGGCTTTTCCTTGATCTTTTGCTCTGTGAATCTGATTGGGTTTTGGGAAGGAGACGAGCGGGAGTGGGAAGCCCCCCCCTTGGAATAGCCAACAGGGCCCCCTTGTCAGCACTTTGACCCACTTTCTGCTGGAGAGAGAAGGGGGACTGTTCCATGGGCACCGTCATTTATATTACCCTTTGCATGCCTATTCAGAAGTAAGCCCCCTTGTGTTCAATGGGACTTACTCCCAGGAAAGTGTGTATAGGATTGCAACCCAAGTTGTGGGGAAGGAGGCTTGAGACTGTTGAAACCTGAACCTGTTGAAAACTCAGCAAAGTGGCAGGCCTAATATGTTTACCATGATTACCTTTTAAAAGATTTCCAAACTACAAGAAATTAAATAGATGTCCACAATTTTGGTCACCATTTTCACCATGGTGAGTGAGCTGGTGCCCTTTAGCAAAGGTGGTGAGCAAGCTTTGGCTGCACTCAGTGAAGGCTTCCTTGATGTCTCCACTATGTGCAGCTGAGCTCCACACTTTCCCCTCCTGCTCCAGGATAGGGAGGCAGGAGTCACTGTGGCTGTGCTTGTCCGAGGCGCCCTGGACATCTTGGCCCAGTGCAGCCAAACTCCAGAGCAAGCATGAGGGGTGTCCGGAGGGGGAAGCTAGCTTTAGTTGGTGACAAAAATTGTGGATTGGTGAGGAAAGCCACCAAACAATGCTACAGATAGTAAAGCGAGCAATTTATAGGTCTTGTACTGATAAACGTTATATAAAACAAAAGACATGTTTACAAGTTTCCTCAACTGTTATTCTACAAATCACATTTTTTCTGTTACATACATGTCATGTTTGCACATGACAATACATACAATGATGTTACTCACAAACTCATGATGAGGTTCTGTCTCCTTTCTTAAAGGTGGATCAAATTTTACTTGGCCAACTATTAGAGAGAATAAATAAAGTCAAAGATGGCAAAGGATGAAGGATAACACGTAAAGAGTTTTGAGGGTACAAAGAAATGTGAGGTTCCCAATCAGGGAAAATGTGAGGTTCCTAAATCAGGGGTTCCCAACCCCTTCCCGGCCGAGTACCACCTTCAGCGCCACTCTCCTTCTGAGTACCACTGGAGTGACTGGCGAGGACATCACCACCAGTTACTTCTGGGTTTTCAGAGGCCAGAAAATGCAGGGAGGAGGCTCTGGGCAGGTGGGAGGGCCCTTCTCAGCATTCCTGAGAGGCTTGGCCAAAGGCAGGAGCTTCTTGGGAGCAAAACATGCCACCAAAAGCGCCGCGTCGGTGTGGGGGTTCAGTGGTCCAAGTACCACCAGAAGTTGGCTGAAGTAACACTGGTGGTACTAGTAGCACAGGTTGGGAACCCCTGCCCTAAATCATCATTCCTGGGAGCACAAGGAAGCATTGAGGAAATAAAGTTCCATGGAAGAAGGCAGGTCAGTTCCAGGCAAAGAGAAAAGCCAACCTAA
Source organism: Plestiodon gilberti rubricaudatus (assembly GCA_026170595.1). Lineage (NCBI taxonomy): Eukaryota > Metazoa > Chordata > Lepidosauria > Squamata > Scincidae > Plestiodon > Plestiodon gilberti. The sequence goes on from JANXHW010000001.1 coordinate 15,029,896, forward strand.
AGCAACGATAGTTCACACTGCCAAATCACACTGCCAAACCTCTAATTTCTAGCTAGACTGAAATTTTCCAAACTTGATAAAAACTAAACTTCTAAATATATGTTGTCTTATATTGCTATAAGTTGACTGTGAGTTTGTCATTCCAGGCTCTTCTCAATCCTTTCTCCATAGCAGAATGGAGTTAAAAAAGAATTTTAATTATTTTTGTGTAAACAGGAGATGTCTTTCCTAGGCTTGGAAAAAAAAAACCAAACAACAACCATATAAAGCATGCTACAGGTCAGTCAGCATGAAACACAACAGCCTTTAGCTTTAAGAATCATTCACTAGGAAAAAAATGATAGACCATTGGAAAATTATTAGAACACTTTATTTTCTTTCTATGCTTGCTAAAATAACAATTAATTTGATATGTTGGTGAAGACTACACCAGATGTCATACTTACAAAAAGAATAGCAATGTATTTGGGGATAACTCCAATTTAATGTAAGAAATATGAAATTCTATTAAGAATTGTTTATTTACAGTGATACAGGTATAGATATATCCAAGATCTGTAATGACATCCCCCCATTCTTACTAATGCACTTTTTCTTTAACTCAGACTTTTCTGCCTGGAGGAATGGTTGATACTGAAATTGTAAGCAGCATCTTATCTGCATCAACATAAAGTAGTTATTGCCTGGTTGGGCGAGCAGAGTTATTTCCTGCTTTTCTTTCCACTCCCCTCCCTCTGCCACAGAGAGAGGAACAGAGTGACTAATCTAACCAGTCTCACCATGTTTGCCTGGCCACAGTAAGACTGGTGCGATTCCTGTTCCCCCCCCCCCCCAAGCAGAAAGAAAGGGAAAAAATAAAAGTAGAAAGTGACAGAAGGAAAGAGTCAGCCCAGCCAACCTCCATCCAGGCACACAGAATGGAGCTGGCCCAATCTGCTTGCTCCCTTGCAGATCAGAGAGAGGGAGTATGCAAGCCTATGCAAGCCTAAGCTTTTTTTTACATGCTATATAAGCATAGGCTATGGTTCTTATAGTCATATAACATCCAAGCAGCAACAATATAATACCTTTATTAGGACCAACTGAAACACTACAAAATAGTGAGCAAGCTTTTGAGTTCACCTTGCTCACTATTTTGTGATGTTTTAAGTGGCTCTAATAAAGGTATTATCTTACTGAATGTTTTCTTATGAATCAACATGGCTACCGACAACTTGTTTTTCTAAGAAACAGCAGCACAGATATTAGTTTCCTGCATGGCCATGGCTGAGCAATGCATACCCCAAACTATGAGATTCTAGGTTTTATTCAATTTCATTAAAATCTTGTGATTGCAGAGATGAATTCAGTATTTGATAAAAGCTATGCCTTCAAAAAGGTTACATCTTTAGCACACTTACTAAGTTCCACTGAACTCAGTAGGATTTACTTCTCAATAAACAGGTTTAGTATTTCACTGTAAAATGTGGCATTAGACAGATCTTCCAATAGCCAGAGATGGAGCTACATCACTTTTTAGCAACTACAACAGAAGAGGTTAATTTAGGATGGGTGGCAATGTCCCAGTATAAACTACCACCACATAAGGAGGCATAGCCACAACTAATTTAAAAATGTGTGTACGTACTTACAGTTTATTTCAGAGCGTGTTTTCTCTTCCCTTACATTTCTACTTGTTGAATGAATTCTATGAGGCACAAGAAGAGGCTAGGAAAAAAAATTATATCAAACGTACAGTGAATATAGCTGCATTATAGTCCTCTTCACGATTTCCTAAATTTCTTTGCACAATATCCTGCGGCGCCAGGGCCTAGGCCTGTGATGGCGAACCAATGACACGCGTGTCACAGGTGACACGCGAGGTCATTTTGGGAGACACGCCAGCGTTTCCCCCAGGGTCCTGATACACCTTACATTTTCACAAAAGTTTTACAGGCTTGTCTTGAACATTTAGGGCAGGGATTTTGGCAGACTTCTTTCAATTTATTATCTAGTAAAACTCAGTAGCAAAAAAGTCACAAATTGATTTAAATAAAATGCAATGTATTTTGCAACTAGAGGTTAATACGGGTAATGCGGTCATAGTGAGGAGTGAAAAAAAAGTAGCGAGCCAGCCGATTTGAAACAGTACCGATTTATCCGGGTAGAATGAAGCAAAATACACCACGGACAAAAGACATGAATCAAACCCAAAAAACTGAACCGCTGAGGACCCGACGTTTCGTGTTTTAATCCAAACACATCTTCTGGGGGCTTCCCAAGACTTTGTTGTTGTTCAGTCGTTAAGTCGTGTCCGACCCTTCGTGATCCCATGAACCATATCCTGCCAGGCCTTCCTGTCCTCCACTATCTTCCTGAGTTCGCTCATTTTCATGTTTGTTGCATCGGTGATGCTGTCTAACCATCTCATCCTTTGCCTTCCCCTTTTCCTTTTGCCTTCAATCTTTCCCAGCATCAGAGTCTTCTCCAGAGAGTCCTCTCTTCGCATTAGGTGGCCAAAATATTTGAGTTTCAGCCTTAGTACCTGTCCTTCCAGGGAACAGTCAGGCTTGATTTCATTTAGAATTGACTGATTTGATCTCCTAGCAGTCCAAGGGACTCTCAGGAGTCTTCTCCAGCACCACAGTTCAAAAGCATCTATTCTTCGGCGCTCAGCCTTCCTTATGGTCCAACTCTCGCAACCATACATTGCTACTGGGAACACCATCGCCCTGACTATATGAACTTTTGTTGGCATGGTGATATCTCTGCTTTTTATTATGCTGTCTAAGTTTGCCATAGCTTTCCTTCCAAGGAGTAAGCGTCTTTTAATTTCATGGCTGCTGTCTCCGTCTGCAGTGATCTTGGAACCCAAAAAAGTAAAATCTGTTACTGCTTCCATTTCTGCCCCTTCTATTTGCCAGGAATTGATGGGACCAGATGCCATGATCTTGGTTTTATTAATGCTGAGTTTCAAGCCAACTTTTGCACTCTCCTCTTTCACCCTCAGCAACAGGCTCTTTAGTTCTTCTTCACTTTCTGCCATTAGGGTGGTATCGTCTGCATATCTGAGGTTGTTGATATTTCTCCCGGCAATCTTGATTCCGGCTTGTGATTCATTCAGCCCTGCATTTCTCATAATGTACTCTGCATATAAGTTAAATAAGCAGGGTGACAATATACAGCCTTGCCGTACTCCCTTCCCAATTTTGAACCAATCAGTTGTTCCATGGCTAGTTCGAACCGTTGCTTCTTGACCCGCATACAGGTTTCTCAGGAGACAGGTAAGGTGGTCTGGTACCCCCATCTCTTTAAGAATTTGCCACAGTTTGTTGTGATCCACACAATCAAAGGCTTTTGCGTAGTCAATGAAGCAGAAGTAGGTGTTTTTTTGGAACTCTCGTGCTTTCTCCATGATCCACCGCATGTTGGCAATTTGATCTCTGGTTCCTCTGCTTCTTCGAAACCCAGCTTGTACGTCCGGTAGTTCTCGGTCCACGTACTGCTGAAGCCTAGCTTGTAGGATTTTGAGCATAACCTTGCTAGCATGTGAAATGAGTGCAATTGTACGGTAGTTTGAACACTCTTTGGCACTGCCCTTCTTTGGAATTGGAACGTAAACTGACCTTTTCCAATCCTTTGGCCACTGCTGAGTTTTCCAAATTTGTTGGCATATTGAGTGCAGCACTTTCACAGCATCATCATTTAGGATTTTAAGTAGCTCAGCTGGGATATTATCATCTCCACTAGCTTTGTTGTTAGTAATGCTACCTAAGGCCCACTTGACTTCACTCTCTAGGATGTCCGGCTCTGGGTCAGTGACCACACCAGCGTGGTCATCAGGAACATTCAGATCTTTCTTGTATAGTTCTTCTGTGTATTCTTGCCATCTCTTCTTAATCTCTTCTGCTTCTGTTAGGTCCTTGCCTTTTTTGTCCTTTATCATGCCCATCTTTGCACAAAACGTTCCCTTGATATCTCCAATTTTCTTGAAGAGATCTCTAGTCCTCCCCATTCTGTTGTTTTCCTCTATTTCCTTGCATTGCTCATTTAAGAAGGCCTTCTTATCTCTCCTTGCTATTCTCTGGAACTCTGCATTCAGTTGTTTATATCTTTCCCTTTCACCCTTGCTTTTCGCATTCCTTCTTTCCACAGCTATTTGTAAAGCCTCATCTGACAGCCACTTTGCTTTCTTGCATTTCTTTTTCTTTGGGATGGTTTTAGTTGCTGCCTCCTGTACAATGTTACGAATTTCCGTCCATAGTTCTTCAGGCACTCTGTCTACCAGGTCTAATGCCCTAAATCTATTCTTCACCTCCACTGTATACTCATAAGGGATATGGTTTAGGTCATATCTGACTGGTCTAGTGGTGTTCCCTACATTCTTCAGTTTAAGCCTGAATTTTGCAATAAGAAGCTCATGATCTGAGCCACAGTCAGCTCCAGGTCTTGTTTTTACTGATTGTATACAGCTTCTCCATCTTTGGCTGCAAAGCACATAATCTATCTGGTTTCGGTATTGACCATCTGGTGATGTCCATGTGTAGAGTCGCCTCTTGTGTTGTTGGAAAAGAGTGTTTGCTATGACCAGCGTGTTCTCTTGACAGAACTCCGTTAACCTTTGCCCTGCTTCATTTTGCGCTCCAAGGCCAAACTTGCCTGTTGTTCCATTTATTTCTTGATTTCCTACTTTAGCATTCCAGTCTCCTATAATGTAAAGTTGGCTTGAAACTCAACATTAATAAAACTAAGATCATGGCATCTGGTCCCATCAATTCCTGGCAAATAGAAGGGGCAGAAATGGAAGCAGTAACAGATTTTACTTTTCTGGGTTCCAAGATCACTGCAGACGGAGACAGCAGCCATGAAATTAAAAGACGCTTACTCCTTGGAAGGAAAGCTATGGCAAACTTAGACAGCATAATAAAAAGCAGAGATATCACCATGCCAACAAAAGTTCGTATAGTCAGGGCGATGGTGTTCCCAGTAGCAATGTATGGTTGCGAGAGTTGGACCATAAGGAAGGCTGAGCGCCGAAGAATAGATGCTTTTGAACTGTGGTGCTGGAGAAGACTCCTGAGAGTCCCTTGGACTGCTAGGAGATCAAATCAGTCAATTCTAAATGAAATCAAGCCTGACTGTTCCCTGGAAGGACAGGTACTAAGGCTGAAACTCAAATATTTTGGCCACCTAATGCGAAGAGAGGACTCTCTGGAGAAGACTCTGATGCTGGGAAAAATTGAAGGCAAAAGGAGAAGGGGAAGGCCAAGGATGAGATGGTTAGACAGCATCACCGATGCAACAAACATGAAAATGAGCGAACTCAGGAAGATAGTGGAGGACAGGAAGGCCTGGCGGGATATGGTTCATGGGATCACGAAGGGTCGGACACGACTTAACGACTGAACAACAACAACAACATAATGTAAAGGACATCTTTTTTGGGTGCTAGTTCTAGAAGGTGTTGTAGGTCTTCATAGAACCGGTCAACTTCATCTTCTTCGGCATCAGTGGTTGGGGCATACACTTGGATTACTGTAATGTTGAATGGTTTGCCTTGGATTCGAACTGAAATCATTCTGTCGTTTTTGAGGTTGCACCCCAGTACTGCCTTTCCCACTCTTTTATTGACTATGAGGGCTACTCCATTTCTTCTAAGGGATTCATGCCCACAGTAGTAGATATGATGGTCACCTGACTTAAATTCGCCCATGCCCGTCCATTTTAGTTCGCTGATTCCCAAGATGTCAATGTTCAATCTTATCATCTCATTTTTGACCACATCCAGCTTGCCTTGATTCATAGACCTCACATTCCATGTTCCTAAGCAGTATTGCTCCTTGCAGCATTGGATTTTCCTTTCAACCTCAGACACATCCACAGCTGGATGTCCTATTGGCTTTGGCCCAGCCGCTTCACTCTTTCTGGGTCTACTTGGAATAGTCCTCCGCTCTTCCTCGTAGCATATTGAACACCTTCCGACCTGAGGGGCTCATCTTCCGGCGTCATATCTTTTAGCCTTTTGGTACTATTCATGGGATTTTCTTGGCAAGGTTACTGGAGTGGGTTGCCATTTCCTTCTCCAGTGGATCACTTTTAGTCAGAACTCTCTGCTATGACCTGTCCGTCTTGGGTGTCCCTGCACGGCATAGCTCATGGCTTCATTGAGTTACGCAAGCCCCTTCGCCACGACAAGGCAATGATCCATGAAGGAGATGATCCCAAGGCTTAGTAGATGTTAACTGTCAAACGCCTTGTGCTGTTCGTTGTTATAACTGACGTAAACGCTGCGGAACTTTGAGCTCCCTTCTTGCAGGGTTGCTGATCCTGCAAAGAGCACCTGCAATAAACCTCATTCAGAGTCACTGTCAATCCGTATGTTTCTTGTCTTGTTTTCCAACATGTGTTGATGTTCCGTTTTCTCCCTGTAATTTGTGAATTATGGGAAGCCAAATGCAATTGGCCATACTTAATTCCTGTTGCCTGTTCATCAGGGCATGGGGCATTCTTTGGCTGATAGCAAGAGCTTCCAGATTTTTTTAAATGTCTAATTTGCTTTCTGTTCCTAAGGAGCGTGTGTCCTTGTAATGTATTGTGTGTCCTGTGGCCAGTGCGTGTTCCGCTGTCGCAGATAGTTGTGGCTGTTCTAGTTTTAACGCTCTTTCATGTTCCTTTAATCTTGTTGAAATTGACCGTTGAGTAAGGCCAATGTATTCTTTTTTGCAAGAACCACAAGGAATACAATAAATTCCAGGATTAGAGAGGGGCGGTCTTTTGTCCTTTGGGTTGTTAAGAAGTTGTCCAATTTTCTTCGTAGGTCTAAACACAGTTTTTATATTTCCTTGCTTAAGTACCCTAGCTATTTTATCTGTCACTCCCTTGATGAACGGCAAGAAGGTCCAAATTGTCTTTATTTTCATCTGTTGTTGTATTGTTACCTACATTCATACTGGTGGTACAGCTGATCCCTTTTCTTTCTCTTTGGATTTTAATCTGTTGTGCATTCCACCCTTTATATATTTGACTCTCAGGGTACCCATTGGATCTTAAAGTGTCAAATACTATTTGTTTTTCTTTGATTAGTGCATCTTGGTCGCAGATCTTTATAGCCCTATAAGCTAGAGTGTTTATTACCGCACACTTTTGTGCGGGATGATGATTTGACCCATAATTCAAATACCTTCCCGTGTTGGTTGGTTTCCTATACATCGTGTGACTAAGGGAAAGGTCCTCCTTCCTGGTCACCAAAACATCACACAGGACACACAATACATTACAAGGACACACGCTCCTTAGGAACAGAAAGCAAATTAGACATTTAAAAAAATCTGGAAGCTCTTGCTATCAGCCAAAGAATGCCCCATGCCCTGATGAACAGGCAACAGGAATTAAGTATGGCCAATTGCATTTGGCTTCCCATAATTCACAAATTACAGGGAGAAAACGGAACATCAACACATGTTGGAAAACAAGACAAGAAACATACGGATTGACAGTGACTCTGAATGAGGTTTATTGCAGGTGCTCTTTGCAGGATCAGCAACCCTGCAAGAAGGGAGCTCAAAGTTCCGCAGCGTTTACGTCAGTTATAACAACTAACAGCACGAGGCGTTTGACAGTTAACATCTACTAAGCCTTGGGAAGCCCCCAGAAGATGTGTTTGGATTAAAACACGAAACGTCGGGTCCTCAGCGGTTCAGTTTTTTGGGTTTGATTCATGTCTTTTGTCCGTGGTGTATTTTGCTTCATTCTACCCGGATAAATCGGTACTGTTTCAAATCGGCTGGCTCGCTACTTTTTTTCACTCCTCACTATGACCGCATTACCCGTATTAACCTCTAGTTGCAAAATAGTTGCCGGTTATAACAGTCTCCGTTCTAAAATGCAATGTGTTTTACTGTATATTTTTCGCTCCATTTTTCGCACCCCCCCCAAAAAAAATAGGGGAAAATGTCTGTGCATCTAATCGAGAGAAGTGTAAAAAAATGTCTTCCTTAAACAAGTTTTCCGACCGCTTGGCCGCTTACCTGCTTGTTGTTCTGCAGCTCCGTCCTGCGTTGCCGGCTGTCCCCAGTCAGAAGCTTGAAGACGCGAGCCTCCCAGGCGCTGGACGCAACTAGGAGGCTCTGCGCAAACATCGCAGCAACTGCGATGTTTGCGCAAAGTTCCCAGGCGCTGGACGCGACCAGGAGGCTCTCCCGCAAACATCGCAACTGCGATGTTTGCGCAGAGCCTCCTGGTCGCGTCCAGCGCCTGGGAACTTCGCGCAGGCGCTAGACGCGACCAGAAAGCTCTGCTCAAACATCGCAGCTGCTGCGATGTTTGCGCAGAGCCTCCTGGTCGCGTCCAGCGCCTGGGAGGCTCGCATCTTTGAGCTTCTGACTGGGGACAGCCGGCAATGCGGGACGGAGCTGCAGAACAACAAGCAGGTAAGCGGCCAAGCGGCCGGAAAACTTGTTTAAGGAAGACATTTTTTAATTTCCCCTATTTTTCACTCCATAATATGCATGCGTCTAATGGTCCGGTGCGTCTTATGGAGCGAAAAATACGGTAGTTGTTTTCAGTTCAATTCAATTCAAAACTATTAAAAGTAGCAATAGTCAAAGTACTATTAAACGTTCGGTGGGGGGGACACACCGGCAGAGCCAAATTAGGCATTTTCATTTCACACCAAGCCCAAATGGTTTGCCATCACTAGCCTAGGCCATGGCAGCAGGGGCCCACCTCCCCAAGAGGCAAAGGGGGATGCTCTCAGCCAACTCTGAGCAATCAATGAGGTAGGAAAGACGAAGGAGCTCCTGGGACACACCCCTTGGGCCTCAAGAGTCACAGGGGGGCTAGGACCACACCCGGTTCCTCCTCCTCTTAGCTGGTGGAAGCTTGGTCACTGGGGCTTGCCTCTTGTTCCCTGGCAGGAGGTCACACTTGATACAAAGTTTCTAACACTATATTAAAAATACTAACATATTGTTCCCTCTTAGTGTACTGTTTGATTACAACAGGGGTTCTCAACCTTTGGAGGCCTGGGTACCCCCTATCATGGTCCAATTTTCTGAAGTACCCCTGCTAATTAACTGCTAATTAATTGGATTAATCAATTAATTAATTGGGTAAATTAATCTTTTTAAAAGTACTAAAACAATTTTAAATGTGAAAAAATGTCTTATTTAACTCTGTGTGTGTGTGTGTGTGTGTGTGTGTGTGTGTGTGTGAGAGAGAGAGAGAGAGAGAGAGAGAGAGAGAGATGCAAGGATCTCTTGCATATCTCTCCAAAATCAGCTCCTCCCTCCCCTACCCCACCATTTTCCAAAGTACAAAAATAAGCCCAAAACCAAAATCAGAGATAGACGGGCTCTGAAAATAATTAAAATTTAAAATCCATGTTAATTAACACTTAATTAGCTGCTGATGGGGCAGATAAGGGCAGGGCTTGGCGTACACCCAGCAAGAGGTCCGCGTACCCCTGGGGGTACCCATACCACAGGTTGAGAACCTCTGGATTACAACTCTTTGGGCAAGGTAGATACCAAGTGAATCAAATGAACAGATGCAGGACGGAGGAGTTTTGTATTTGCCACCTACTTCTGTACTTAGTTTCCTGATATGAGTACAGTATAAAGTTGTGGAAAAAAAATATGAGCAGGCATTCTAGAAGTTATGCTTCGTCAATAATATAAATTCCACGGCTTGAAAAGAGAGGCAGTTGAAGGAGGTTAGACCAACAGCCCCTGCAGTAATCCAATATATTTATCGGAGCTGATTTTACGGAGACTAAATCCAAGTAAGCTTCAGGATGCATCCTGAAGGGTAAAGCAGCCTAAGATAGCGAAGAAAGCATCTCAGCTTCACATCCTAATAAGCTCCTGAAGATTTACCTCTATAATGTTGGTAAGTGGCATACTGATCTGTCAGTCGAAAAAGATCAGCTGAGCAAACTTCAGTAAGGAGGCTGACAACTGCCTTACAGCTTAGAGACCTAGTTTATGAAAACTCATGTGAAAGCACCACTAGTGCCCTGATCAATGGCACAGTAACAAGTAATAACAAGTAAACTATTTTGAAACATTTAGGCTGTGATCTAGTGGCAACTAATGTGGGCTTACATCTCAGTAAACTAAAAGTGACTCGAAACTGTAGGATTGTGTCCTTAATGTATAGTAAAATGATTACACACTGTTTAGGTTTCTATCATGTTTGTGTGAGTTTTTTTAAAATATAAAAAGTATATCTTCCATTTACTGCAAGTGTTGAACAATGTTTTTTGCTGTTTTGAATCTTATTGTTGGTAAACAAATTTAATATTTAATTTAAGAAATGTAATACTAGCCTACCCCACAGGGTTCTTACAAGATGTGTTTTTAACACTTTCAGAAGAGCTAGATAAATACAAATGCTATAATATTAAGTTGTCATAGACCGCAATTTCTACACATCAAAGAGCAGAATTAACTTGCATACAAAAAAGATGCCTTAGATACAGCAGCCAGTGCTTTGCAATTAAAGATTTGATGTACGACCCAGTAGTATTCCTACCTCAGGATCATCATCATCAAAATCATGGTAAGTGGAATGATCAGGATTATTCATTTTGTCCAACAGTTCAATAGCTAGAGTTCGACTTAGAGGCTGGGTAACAAAAGGATGCTAAAAACACAGGAGGGGAGGAAAAGGATGGAACTTGCATCAGAATATGAAAATGTTAATGTAACACATTCTCAGAGAGTTCTCCTAAACAAATTAAGAAACTATTTTAAGCCTTCCCAAGACTACCAAAGATACAATATTCAGTCTGCAGTGCTCACTCTCCTTCCCACCCCCATCCCTCCAAGGCATGGGCACCAGGCAGGACTAAATGATTACAAAAGACACAGAATGCTACATGACTGCAAGTGCTTTAGGGGGCAAAAGTAAAGGGAAGCATAAGAACATAACATAAGAGCCCTGCTGGATCAGGCCAAAGGCCCATCTAGTCCAGCTTCCTGTATCTCACAATGACCCCACCAGATTCACACCTCCTCAGGGAAGATTTCCTCAACAAGAACCATCAATGTAAAATGAACGTTTAAAACAGTTTCAAAAATAGTAAGAAATTACTGTATACCTGTAACAGTTTTTCAGCAGTAGGTCTTTTTTTAGGATTCTTGGTAAGTGCCATTTTCACAAAATGATGAAAGCTATTTGACCTTTAAGATGAAAGAGCAAGCTTTAAGAAGTTATTCAGTGAACACAAATCAATACAATGCAACTAAATACAGTAGTCAAGATACTTACCATTTCATTTTGTCTTTTAGCTTGGGAGGTTGAAAATTGCTTTTCGTCATTAAAAACAGTGCTCTGAAAATTAAGAACAATTGTGACTTGCAGTTGAAGCACTACATAACTCACAACACAGTAGTACATTCAGAGGATCAGCAATACATTAGGCCTCAGTAGGAAAAGTCAAACAGCCATTGGATCATAGCAACTTGGGAGATAGAGCAGTTCACAAACATTTATTTTAGACAGATATTTGACTTCCAGCAAACATCAGAGTTGGTAAAAAACCAACACCTTTCCCCCCCAATGTTCAGGAAATCTTCAGTGGTTAGAATGGCAATACCTTCCCGAAACCTTGAAGCTTTATGGGTGCAATGCTGCACTCTGTGTTTGTAGAGTACAGAGTGTGCAACAGCTCCCGAAGAGCTCTACGACACTTCTCCTATCCTATCAGCTGCCGTGGGATATGCTCTTGTAAGTACTCTGCAACCATGCAGGGCCATTCTTCAACAAAAGACGAAATCTTCCAGTGCGCTGCTGGCAGCAACCTGTTGGTAGCTCTACCCCGGGTTTCTGAAATACTAAGCTACTCCCAGCAGACACAGGAGCAGAGCTACATATGAAGCCGTCATGAATAGTTGCCAGCAGGATGCTGCTGATAATAAGCTGGAGGGCTTCAGTTGTTGAATGGCCCCAGCGGAATGCAGAATGCTCAGAAGAGAGCAAAATAAGAAGTTGATGGAGGAGGGAAGGGTTGGGCTGTCATTAAAGTCATCCAGGAATTTGGAGTGAGGAGTCACCAATACGCTGAGGGCATCCAATTTTATTTCTCCCTTACATCAGATTCAGGGGCAGTAGGTGCCCCAAATCAATATCTGGCATCAGTAACAGACTGACAAACAAGTCCAGTACTGGCCCAACAAACTGAAGCTCAATCTAGACAAGAGGGAGGTACTTGCTGGTGGATGATTCACGTGTCTGGCAGGAGGAGCAACCCATTCTGGATTGGGCTGCATTCTTCCGAAATAATCTGGTTCACAGCTTGGGGATGCTTTCTAGATTCGGTTTTGTCCCTGGAAGCTCGTGTCCTCCACAGCACAGAGCCCTGTCTAACAGCAAAAGCTGATACATAGCTGTGACCCTTTCTGAACAATTTGGTCAAGGTGATTCATGGTCTAGTAATCTCCCAATTAGACTATCACAATGCAATATAGACAGGGCTGTTTGTGGAGTATCTGGAAACCACACTTAGTCCAAAATTCAGTCACTAGGCTGCTAACTGTTCGCTCTTTTACCTTGGGGCTGCATTGCAGCTGCATCAGCACTGGAAAGTTGGATAGGGTGTTAGTCTGAAGCTTAGTAATACTGCACCACTTACGGTATATTGCCGTCTCAGTCTTTTTAAAACATTCATTCTTAGCACAAGGATTTATCTATCATTTTGTATATCATCACCTGGATAACTACGCTCCTTTGTTCAATGGCACAAGATAAATTAATCCAGTATGATCACAAATTACATAAATTGAAGCCTGAAGCTGTGTGTTAATGTGGTGCAAACATTAGGTGCCCTGTCTGAGCAAAATATCTGTGCAGGATCTTCTTCCTGAACATGGTCTCCTGCAAGCAAAATGATACTACATGCTCAGGTCCCCTTTGGGAGCCATGCTTGGAGATTCCACAAGTTGCAAAGTGTGATTTCCAAACGTACAGCCCAACAGACGGTCAGTTTAGTCAATTTTACCACCACGGATCATCTGCCTGGGACATAACAAGAGGGTCGAGTTCTGATTCAGCCTCCTAGCACTCTATCAGGAGAGGGACAGATGATTGGTATGGTAACCTTTAAGTATAGTAACCACCCATTTGGAATGGGGGCAAAATCCAGTCTCCATATCTCTCCCCCCTTCTTTTCTTTCTTCTTCCCTTATGTCCATTGCCAAGGTCATTTGTTCAAAGGGTAAGAAGCATCAAATTTGGGTGAAGATTCTGTGGACAGGGGCTTGTATATTCTCATTAGGAAAACCTGCAAACTTGTCCTGAGATAATTACATTACGTTTAAAACATTTTTATTTTTAGCATACAATTACCAACCTCATTGGATGCAAGTCAAACATAGGGGGCTGAAGTTCAGCTAGTTCTATAGCAGTTATTCCAACAGCCCAAAGGTCACAAAGTTGATTATATCCACCTTTCCTTTCAACAGCAGCAACTTCAGGAGCCATCCTAAAAAAAAAAAAAAGTTTTGCAAGATATCTTAACTTCTTATTCCTATGTTTTAAGAAACAGCACAATCCAAACACTTTTCAATACACATCAATGTTGGTCTCCCTGATGCTCAATACAATTTTAATTAAGCCACTTACACTGCAATTGGCCTTGAAGCTGCATGAACTCCAATGCTAGGCTAGGGTTTTAAAAACAGTGCTAGGGTAGGGTTTCCCCCTCCCCTGACTCGTCTAAAGGCTGCCACCATTCCAACCAGTAGCTGTACTTTTAACAACATGATGTTGTTACTGAGTAATGTGTCTCCATGTCGTGAAAAGACTCTCCTGTTGATTTCTGCACAGCAAGTTGCTGTTAACAGCAAAAGAACAGATCAGGCGGTTTTTCTTCTGATCAACTGACAACTCTAAATTTGCTCTGAACACTATGTGAATTCTTTAAGTTGGAAAAGCCTCAGTACAAGGAATTCAACTAAAAAAAAATCCACCATAAATCCCACTCGCCAAACTCTTTGAAATGAAAGGGAGTGAAAAGGGAAAGGGTTCAGGAGACAATTCAAAAATCCATGGGTGAATTCAGTCATCCTAATTCTGCAGGTTTACTGAACTGCAGAAACTCTGGCATGCACAAAGTTTTCCCTGTTCAAATCATGGAAATGACTCTAGGTGAGTGTCCCCTTATAAGTTTATCGAAGTTAATGGGTGCCATTATATTAAATGACTAAATAAAGGACAATTACCAATATGGAGTTCCAATGAAAGATTTTCTTTTCGCAATTGTAGCTGTTATTTGTGCAGCTACTCCAAAATCAGCTACAAAAGATTGAAGACAGTGATATAAATAATCTAAACACTTATTGTGATAAACAGAACAGCTACAGTTTTATATAGTAAATATATAAATATTTATAATATTTTTATTATACCAGCAAGAACTTTTGAAAGTCATTAATTGTAATCACATGTTATACATTTCATCCTTATACTATCCTCTGACAAGATGCAAGAAATTATACTTTGTCAAAATCTATGCAGGATCATAGAAAGTTGTTTCTTCTCAATTTCTATATTATTACAGTCTCTCCATTTTAAATGGGCTGCCTATAGCCCATCCTTACACTCATGCTTTTCCTTGAACGTTTGGCAGCAGATAGATATATCACAATGATTCATTAATTTGAACTGTTTATACCTACGTTAAAATGCAATACCGACCACAATCCAAAGGAACCACAAGCATATATCCGTGAAAAAATGCATGTTCCAAAAGAGCTCACCATTTTTAATTACAACGAACAGCTCTTCTGAAAAGGCAACACACACACCTTTTTCTTTTTTTAAGCTAAAACAGCAAGCACTAGCCACATGCATATGAGCAACTTCTCTGGATCATGGTCACCAGCTAAGTTATGGACAGTAGATACTATGCTAAAGTCTTAACTTTTCGTATAAGTTGTAGACTATAATAATATTGAGTGAACAAATGCTGCACAAACTATGGAAGTACTTACCTAATTTCACATGGCCATTATCAGTTAAAAGAATATTTGCTCCCTTGGAAAAGAAAATGTTAACACACAGTTTTAGTTTTAGTATTATTTTGACAGTCAGCATTACTACTAACACTAAAATCACGTTCTTTAAGTATTAAAATATAAATATTAAGACATTTGTGTACTGCTTGTCAAACTGTTCAGGCTCATTTAAAAAAAATTGGCACTTGCACTACTTCTCTTCCTCCCACTCTCCCCTCCCTAAGGCAGCTCCCCGAGTCTCCCCAAAGCCACCTCTGGGAGTTGGAGGACCCTTGATGCAGGGGACCCTTGATGAGGGATGGAGCACAAGGGGCATAAGTGGGAGGGAGAAAATCCCTGGAAACTGTGTGGATGCAGCTTCTAGAAATTGTCCCTCCTTCATACAAACGTTATATTATCCCTTCCTAACCAAAGATCCCTTGGGTGCAAAGCAGTCTATTTCTTTTTCTACAGATTAGTATTTTGAACTATATATTTTTTTATCTCAAGACAAAAAAATGAAAGCTGTCTTACCTTTATGTCTCTGTGCATTTTTCCTTTACTGTGAAGATAATATAATCCCTACAAATTGAACGACAAAGCTGTCAGACAAAGCTGTTCATATCTTATCTAGAACAACCACATTAATGTGAAATAAGATGTCTGTAGCTGTTTCATCATTGTATTTGTACCAGCATCATTGCAGAACCAACCTATGATCGACAGGATAGCTAAGCAATGAGAAAGGGAGAAGGAGCCACACAAGCAAGGATTCACTCTCTCCATGGTAAGTAACTTTCCAGTGCCACCTTTGATGACAGAAAGCTAGGTAATAGCAATAGGCAGGGCACATAGATGTGCACTGAATCATGCAACCCTAAGTACTGTACACTGATATAGACATAAGAGTTACAGGTACCGGTATATCTCTTTGCAGTATCCTAAGCCAAAATGCATAAGCTACAGCACTGATTCTTGATTGGGCTGGGGGGGGGGGAGTTAGAATCAGATGAGAAACTTTACTTTAATGCATGTGTTAAAAATACTGTAATAGAATATCAATATGGAGTTACTGATATATAATGAATACTGCACCCACCATTAGCCAGCAAAAACACTTGCAATTTTACCCGTTAACTTCAGGACATTCAAAAAACTTGCAATTTTATATCTTTCTCTCAGATTATTTCTACCCCAAAGATCAACAATGTCACAATTTTGTCTACCTGTAGAGTTTCTCTGCTAACATAAGCAATCTGCTGTTCTGAAAGAGGTCCAGTCACTGTAAGAGAACCCCCCCCCCAAAAAAGTGAATTAGAATGTCTATTTCATTTCACATTGTTAATCTTGAACACCTCACTCACATTTCATTCTCTCATATATCCTTTCCCTTCTTCCCTCCCTGCTCTCAAACATGCACACACACTTAACATGTTCAGCCCTGAATCTAAAATTACAAAGAAAACCCCTGCACTCTCAAACTTTGTCAGAAAGTCAAGCAAGCTCCACAAATAAAGTACAAAAAAATTAAGCTGCAATCCTATACACACTTACCTGGGAGTAAGACATTGAACTCAATGGTACTTACTTCTGAGTAGACATGCATAGGATTGTGCTGAGAGGCATTTGAGCTTCAGCTTCATTTTACTCCTTTGGCATTCATAGGAAAAAAAAACCCATTCATATCTTTGCTGCAGTGGATCCCAGAGTGTGAAACTCATTGTCTCCATATAGGTCTTAGTTTTTTGTCTTTCAAAAGCACCAGAATTGGAAACTGTTTTTCTTCTACAAATGCTTTTAAGGAGTTACTGCTGATGTCTCTCATGCATACAGTATATATCTTTCTTTGTTCACACTTTTTCCTTTTGAAAAATGTGTTTTAATATTTTATGCAATTTTGCCATTTTTGCAAATCTCTGACTGAGTCTTGAGCACCTCAAACTATGTTTTTATCCCCTCCAATCAGATTTTTGTCCTATGCACTCCAGTGAAACTGCTCTGA
Source organism: Plestiodon gilberti rubricaudatus (assembly GCA_026170595.1). Taxonomy (NCBI): domain Eukaryota; kingdom Metazoa; phylum Chordata; class Lepidosauria; order Squamata; family Scincidae; genus Plestiodon; species Plestiodon gilberti. The sequence goes on from JANXHW010000001.1 coordinate 15,046,873, forward strand.
CAATCACCACCAATGATCTTCTCACTTGACAATTGAAAAGGTCTCTATATCACCATCCTTCTTGACCTGTTTGCCGAGTTCAACATCCGCTGATTACTCTCTTTCATTAACTCTATTTATACCTTGTGTATCCATGATATTGTCCTCTCTTCTTACCTGCCTAATAGTACTTTCAGGGTCTCCATAGGTGTATGCTCTTGTCCTTTCCCTCTCTCTGGACACCTCAAGAATCTGTTCTTGGCTCCATTATTCTCTCTCTACATGATGTCCCTGGTGATAATTTCATTTAATTCCAAGGCTTTCAGCACTATCTGTATGCTGATGACACTCAATTCTCTCTCCACCTCAGAAGTTTGTCTTTCCATTCTATCCCACATCTCTATTTGACATCTCTGCTTGGATGTTTCATTGTCGTCTCTAATTTAGTATTTGCAAGACAGAATTTTTCATCTTCCCACCCCCATCCCAAGCCACCCCCTCCTTGTAATCTTTGTACTCGTTCCTTCATTCACAATGTCACCATCCACTCTGTTGAGCAGGCTCAAAGCCTTGGTTGTATCTCAGATTCCCCTCCGAATTCCCACATCTAGTCAGTTGTCAAATCATGTCACTTCTCTCCCTCTGCAACGTTACAAATGTCCTTTCCTCTTTGTTCACAAAACACACCAGTTCATGCCCTGTTCGTCTCTCCCCTTGACTACAACAACCTTCTTCTCTCTGCTCTTCCTTTTTTTTCCTCATATATTTAATTTGATTAATAAACTACCAAACAGAACAAAACAATAAAACAAAACAATACAACATACTACGAAAGATTACAGCAAGCGCGAAGCAGTAAATCCTACTTGTATACTATTATATATTTTCTACTTATAATATCTAACTAAGCCTATATCTCTAATATACTATTCATTACACTTCATCACTTCTTCTCTCTCACTTCTCTCTTAAAAAATCTATAAGTGGTATCCAAATATTCACAAAAAGATTAACTAACTTTTCCTTTATCATCTAAAAATCTTAATTCCCGCTTCAAATATTTTAATATATAAAAAGCCACCCCATTTTTCTCCAAGTGTATTAAAATAAAAAACCTTCCAAGTTTTTCTGTTTAAACAAAAATAAATTCTATATCCCTTTTATATAAGATTCTTGAAAACAAATCACATCTTATTTAAGTCTTTTCAAATAATAAAACATTATTTTTCGTTTATTCACCAAAGGGTTAACTAACTTTTCCTTTATCATCTAAAAGTCTTAACTTCCACTTCAAATATTTTAAATTTATTAAGTCACTCCATTTTTCGTCTTCAAATTTGTTAATTTTCCATCAAAAAATTTCCATCACTCTTTATATAAGTTTCTTAAAAACAATTCATATCTCATTTGTTTTTCTAATAATAAAACATTTTCTTTTTATACAACATTAACTCCAGTAATATTCCCCACAAAAAAAAATTATAATCCCTTTTTAATTTTGACAGTTTGCCATTACCCCTTCCATCCCTCCCCTTCCTCCTTCTTCCTCTTCTTTCTCTTCTTCATCCTTAAATCTTTCCCGAAAGTCCCTTGTTTTTTGAATTGTATCCACTTTACAATTTTTTCCACAGGATCATTCACGTCTTCTAAATTCCTCCCCCGAAAGACAATCCTCTTTTTCTTCAGAAACTCCATGAAAAATATATAACTCTTCTTTTTCCGTATAATTCTTAACGAAATGTCTTTTAGTAAGGTACTCTGCTTCTCTGTCTCAAGTCTTGGTTTAACTCTTGGTACTTCCTCTGCTACAATCTCTTCCACTAAATCTCTCTCTTTATCATTATCTTTCTCTTTATCTTCCTGTACTTCCAATGTAGCCTTTATTCCTTGTAATTCGTCCTTTTCCTTCACCACTTCTTTCAGTTCTGCGTTCATATTCTGAATTTTTTCCTGCAAAATTGCCATTTTTGCATCAAATCTCTGTTCCCATTTTTTAAAACAATACTCCAATTGTGTGGTCATGTTGCAAATTTTTCACCAGGTGCCGATCTCTCTTCTCTTAAAAAAAAAAGAGGTAAAATAAACTGCGGTCGTTGACGTGAAACAGAAAGATTAATTGCCAAAATCCATGAACTCTGACACGGAAGGGCTCATATTCTTTTAGCAAAAATGTCAGGAATGTCAACAACAAAAATCCCAAACAATTTTCTCTTGCCAGAATAGTCTAATTAAAAAACTTCTCATATCTTTCCTTCTCCTTCTTACTGTTTTAATCTTCCATAAGTACAGAAAAAAATAGATAAAACTCTCCACTTTAAAACTTTAACTTCGTCTTTTCCAACTTTCACTTTCGAATGTTCAGTTCGCCTTATCACAACGTATTATTTTTAACGTTAACTCTTATCTCGGCTAATTTCTTCAACTCATAAATCATTTCTACGCCTCTTGCCTAAGTAAAGCAAAGCATGTGGGAGGTGGCTTGGCTTACGATTCATCTGCGGCTCGAGCGACGTTGGTAACCCTTCTCCCTCACCGAGAATCCAAAACTTCAGAGCCTTTGCCTTGAAGTGTCAGAAGGGGAGCAATTGAAAGAAATGTGGTTTATCTCTTCGTACTCCCTTTTAATGCAGGGGTAGAGTAATTGAGTCCATCAGATGTACTCCGTCGATACAGAGTGATCGGCGGAGTTGTCAGCCAGCCATGTCCTCCTAGCCGGAAGTCAGTATCTTCTCTCTGCTCTTCCATTGTCTCATTTCAGCCTGCTCACCACCACCCAACATTTTGCTGCCAAAATCACTAACCTCTCTCATCCTTCTGATCTCTTCACACCCTTCCTGAAATCTTTACACTGGCGTCATATCCAGACCTGGATTTAGCACAAACTCTTGGTCCTCACCATCAAAGCCCTCAATGGCCTTGCCCTTCCATACTTCTCTGGTCTCACATCCTGCTATATTCCTGTCCATGACCTTCACTCCTCCAGCTCAACCACCTTCAGCTGTCCAAAGGTCTCCTGCTCCGTCAAACAGCTGCACCCCTTCTCCCTTGCTGCACCTTATGCCTGAAACACCCTCCTTGCAGATCACCTGAGGGATGCCTCCTCTCTTACTTCCTTCAAACCTCTCTTCAAAATTCACCTTTTCTATGAAGTCTTTGGCACTACCCCCAGTCCTTTTACCCTACTGCATCTAAATAAATGTATATAAATATTGTTCCCCATTTACCCTGGCAGTAGTCCTGACCCCTTACTCTGTTGTCTCCCTTGGGACAATTTTAGATTGTGAGCCTGTTGGGTCAAGGACAGGTCTTCTCTTCTATTGTGAATTTATATAGCACATTTATGGTGTTATATAAATCATAACTAATAATTCCATGGCAATACAGAGAAAAGAGGATGTCAAAATCTTCTGGATTGTACTACTTGTGAATCTAGTAGTCGAGGCTGGCCTGGTGTGAGGAACAGCTTGGAAATTAATTAAGAGAGAGAATGTTTCACTCTTTAAAATTAAAAAAAAATTAAAAAGTAGATTTGCAGCCAAAATCAGTAGTAACAGGAAAGAATTCGTTCCAGACATCTGTTCCACCATACATGTAAAATAAGCTCATTTCCTAACACACAGGTGGCAGCATCACATGGGGATCAATCACAGTTTTTATAATAGAGAAACAAAGGAATGACTAGGCATAAAGAACACACACACACACACACACACACACACACACACACACACACACACACACTTTTATAAGCAGAGAGCTTCTTTTTGTCAGGCACAAGTTGTGAAAGGCTCAGCTTCAGAAAGGACATGCTGTCATTCAACTGTGCTGTCACTTGTCATTCCCCCCCCCCCAGTAAAAACATTTATCCTGTAATATTTGGATCCCAGCAATGCCAAAATGCTAAGATCCTAAGCACACTTTTATGTTGATAAATTCCATCAGAGATGAACAGGGCTTATCCATGTAGAAGATCTGCATGCAAGTCTTCTATTACCATTTCATTATAAGCAAAGAAATGTGAAACAAGGTGGGACAACTTCATCTCACTGCACTTGCTTTCCAGTTGTTACAAGAAGAATGGTGGTGTGTAAACAAAGTTAACCGTCATTTACGTTAGTAAGAAAACATGAGGTCCAGATGTATATACTTAGACACAAAAATGTAGGAGTTTGACCCCTCCCCTGCCACTTTTACTGTAATTCCTACATAACAAACCACAAGGCAGTGCTCAGAAAATAATTGAGGAAGGAATCATATCTTGAGAGGCGATTCTAGTCACAGTGGCGATTCATTCAAGAGGTCTTACGTGCTATTTTCCGGTGCCTCTAGAGTTCAATAAATACACTACGTAAAACACTCTTGGCTTCAAAAAGAACGTATTTGACCAACACAAAATTGGAGAAAGACAAATTTTCAACCTTCCATTTGTAGTTTCATAAAGAGTTACATTTCATTGAAAGAACAGCTTTAGCTTACCATGATAAATATCCTGCAATGACCCGCCTCCACAGAATTCCATGCAAATCCACAGTTTATCACGCCTAGAAATACAGTAATACATATTAATTTTTTTATATTTAGAAACACTGAATGCAGGCATGACTATTAGCATGACTATTGTGCCACAATGTGCGACTATTGTGCTACAGTAGGACCTCAGTATCTGCTGGGGTTCCGTTCTGGACACCACCATCACCCCGCAGATACTGGGGTCCACCTTTCCAACGCTGTAAAAAGTAGGAAAAAAGCTCCCCAATCCCCATTTGTACCTTTGAGTGGCCAAACCGCACTCTTTCCAAGTCTCTGCAGGGCTTCTGCAAGCTGAACAACCCATTTCCGGGTCGCGCAAAGGCTCTCTTCTCCTGCCAGGCTCGCCCCAGGATGCATCCTGGGGCAAGGCTGGGAGGAGATCGACGCCTTTGCGTGACCCAGAAATGGGTTGTTCAGCTTGCAGAAGCCCTGCAGAGGCTTGGAAAGAGCGTGGTTTGGTCACTCAAAGGTAAAGACGGGGATGGGGGGATTTTTTTCTACTTTGTACCGCATTGGAAAGGTGGACCCTGTGGATCTGGGATCTGCAGTAAGTCAAATTTGCGGATCCCAGATCCACAGATAGAACAGATAAGAACATAAGAAGAGCCTTGCTGGATCAGTCCAAAGGCCCATCTAGTCCAGCTTCCTGTATCACACAGTGGCCCCACCAGATGCCTCAGGGAGTACACAGCCAACAATTTGGATAAAAGCAGAGTTTTGTTGACTCTTTCTTGAATGTTTTTTTTTCATGGAATAGAAGAGGCCTGCACGTTATGCAAAGTGCCCTTTACCTGGCCCACCTTCCTTTTCCCTTACCTCCAGCGACAAGCTACAAGGTAAACAAAGAGTATTCTCCAAACTATTCAAAATATGCACCAAGACCACATAACAGCATGTACACATGTGTTCAACAGCAGATGTATAATTAAGGAGAGACTGTAGCTCAGTGGTAGAGTACTTGCTTTGCATGCAGAAGGTCAAAGGTTCAATCCCTGGTATCTCCTGGTAGGGCTGGGAAAGACCCCTGCCTGAAACCCTGGAGACAGTCAGCGTCAACAATACCAAGCCAGATGGCCTCAGAAGAAGGCAGCTTCACAGGTTCATATGGAATTTTCTACTCGGGAGACTTGCTGAAGGAAATTATGTAAGACTATTGTTTTTGCACTGCTAATTCTGTGACCAGGCATGGCAGGATTAGTTGATATTTCATTCTCTGTTGGCATTTCTCTCTATACTTTCCTGTTGATTTTATGCTTTTAGTGTTAAAATGATGTAAGCAACCCAGAGCCTTCAGAATAGGCAGATAAACGAAAAATCCAAAATACCGAACCAAAACAAGGAAAAATATAACATGCCTACAGAATTCAGATACTGCCAAAATGAAGACGCTGCGATACATTTTAAGTTATTGTATCACAAAGAAGAAAGAGGCAGGACACACATCAATAACTGCAATTAATCTCTTGCTAAAGCACACTACAACTCAAGTTTACTTACTCTGTGACAACTGCAACAGCACTGAAAATGTACTGGGGTCAACATTTTCTTCCATTCTGATACAATGACAAAAGAGTCACTCAAGATTTGTCCTGCTATTTTGTTTCTTCCAGGTGAGAAACTGTCATATAAGAAAGGATTCAAGTATCTTCTCTCTCAGTTAAGCTACCCTGTTTCCCCGAAAATAAGACCGGGTCATATTAATTTTTGCTCCCAAAAACACTGTAGGTCTTACTTTCAGGGTAGGTCTTATTTTGGAGGAAACAGGGTAGAGAAGTTCATATTAAGAGCCAGAAGGTTTTAAGTCACACTGTAGCATCTGCTGCTTAACATTACACAACAGAGGTCAACAACTCTTCCCTCTACATCACCGGCGGGGAACCTCCGGCCCGCATGGGACCGCACCGGCCCGGCCCGCACGGGACCGCACAGGATGCTCCACTGCTGCACGCCTCCTCCTTTTGAAAGCGGCCTTTCTGTACCTGCACAGATCACCGCTGAGGCAGAGAGGGCAATCTCTCAGCCTCAGCGGTGATCTGCGCAGGTACAGGAAGGCCGCTTTCAGAAGGAGTAGGCGCCGAGAGAGAGAGCGGTGGATGGGAGAGCGGTAAATTTGCGGGGGGAGGATTTCAGCCAGCCTCACGGCCGGCCCGCAGCAAATTTTCCCCATGGGAAAATGGCCCTCCACCGCAAATAGGTTCCCCACCCCTGCTCTAAATCCTAAACACCACCCAAAAACATTAAAATGGACACAATTACTTCAATAGTTAATGCCAGTTATAACATCACCTAGCAAGGCATTTTCCCTTCATTAATTACTATATAATATGGCTGTTTAAAATTTTCTTGTTAAACTCTTTCATAGCTATTACGCACCATACACTTAAGTCTACATTCAAACAAAATATCTATATGATATTCTATGTACAGTAATTCAACCTTCAATGCACAAAGATTATCACTGCTACAAATCAGCCATGAGAGAGAAACTAACACAATATGTACCAACTATACAACCGCGGAGATGACCACATGATGGCTCTCATCTCATGTGGTACTCTGCTTCTTGCAAGGCACACAAAATCCAGAACAGTCCTCATAAATGCGAAGAAATGCCTCATAAGCCGAAGTAGGGGTATTAAATGAAACTCCTCATAGAGTCAAATCTCTTAACCCAAATGGGTGTTATCTTGGGGTATGACTATATAGACTTTATGTGCTCTGAGTAGATTCACTACCCATTTCTGAACATAGGGTTTATTATTCCAACAATAATTCTTCCAAAGAAGAACAAGAATAATTGCTATGAAGACAGTAGGGGGACCAGATACAAATGGCTCCTTTCACTTTTAATAGCTATGTAGCAAAAGGAATTTTGGGCAAAAACTGCTGCATCTTTTAAAAATGAATTAATGGGCTGTATACAAGGTGCCTTGCACGTGGAAAGGTCCACCTCCCCATTTCCCCTAGTTCCCCCCTCTCAATGTGACCCCACCACACACTGTTCTAGAGGGTCCTCGAATCCTCAAAAGCAGGTGGGGGGGGTCACAGGGAGCTACAATGGGGAGGAGAGTGGAAAGGCCCCGCTGTGCACACAAAGTACTGCTCGCCTTTGGATACAACCCTACATATATATTCTGCCCTTATGTGGAGCTCCTACTGGTCTTCTATCAACTGCTGACAAATTCACACACTGTAATAAATTTCAGTAGTAGGAAGTATCAGATATTCATAGACCATTCACTGGATCCACCTTTAACAGCTGCTAACACAGAAATTCAGCAGAAAAGACTTCTCCTGTCAGTATGATGCCAGAATCAACATCTAGATTTGCATTTATCAGGTAACTGTTAAATACAAAGTTCAGCTAGAAGAAAAGCTGGCAACCCAATAATCAAATGAACAGCTAAAGAGAAATATCTTAATACGATACAGAGAGAAAGTACTGAGTGTGTGTATAATAAGGATTTGTTCAATTGGAGGGATAACAGCATTAACTGATTTGTCAGAATGACTAATTGATTAATTCCTTGATCACAGATTAAAATGGTCATCTGGGCTCTCAGACCACAAGAATTTGTCTGGCTTCTCCACTGTCTGCCTCCTTCATTTATATCCCTACTCTTCTTGAAGCTGGAGGTCAGGTACAGAGCTGTGATCCAGAGTGGATTAAAATGATGTAGGGCAGTGGTTCTCAAAGTGGTGGGTTGCGAGAGGCAATTTACGACCACTTCCAGTTTTTGTGAAAACCAGACGTGGTCGTAAATCAAGATTAGGGAGGCCTGTGGAGGGGTCCGCAGGCCTCCCTGCACCCCCCGGGAGGTCACAGTAATTAAAAAATAATTCAGCCACTTTTCCTCTGGCTCTGTCCCTGCAAGCATTCAAAGTTCTCCCCGCCTTGCCGGGAGAACTTTGAGAACCACTGATGTAGGGGTATGGATAGACTTACCAGATCTCCAACCAGGACAGTGCTAGATCTTTAGGAGAAAGAATGTAGGCAGGTGTAGCTTGTTAAATCTTAGAGCACAATAATAGGCATGTCTACTCAGAAGCAAGTCCCACTGAACACAATGGAGCTTGCTTCTGAGTAGACATGCCTAGGATTGTGCTCTAAGGGTTTAACAAGCTACACCTGCCCACATTCCTTCTCCTAAAGGTCTAGCACTCTGTCCCAGTTGGAGATCTGGTAAGCCTAGGTATGGAGAGCAGTAGCGTAGAAACGCTTGGGGCCCTGATATACAGGGCCCCAGGCGCCTAGCTGACTGGGGGGCGCTCGAGGAGAGCGTCCTCGTCGTCTAGGCAACGCGCATAGCGCGCGCCCGCAGACAGAGGGTCTGAGAGCGCGCTGCGCGTTGCCTAGATGACGCTGTTGCTCACCTTGGACTCGAAAGCTCGAGTCCGAGGTGAGCAACAGCATCGTCGTCTAGGCAACACGCAGCGCGCTCTCAGACCCTGTGTCTGCGGGCGCACGCTGTGCGCGTTGCCTAGACGACGAGGATGCTCTCGGAGTCAAAGGCTGGAGCGCCGCCCGCCCGTTATGGCTGCGGGCAGGCGCTGCGCTCCAGCTTCGAGCGACAGCGTCCTTGGACGTCATGTGACGTCACACGTCACGTGACGTCCGGGGGGCGCTTGGCCAGCCCCCGCCCTCCTAGCCCCAGGCGGCAGGAGGGCTTAAAACGCCACTGATGGAGAGGCAAGGCAGCAAAGGCAGAGGTGAAGGGGAGGGGGATAGAATCTGCACAATATCTTCCCAGAAAAAGGATTAAGTTCTCCCATGCAGAATCTATGCTAGGAATAACCAAGGAGCTGGATATATGTTACAGATATGAGAAAGCAGAAGCAACAAACTCCCTAAGGAGGGTTGGATGCCAGAGATAATTAAAAGTTGGTCTCATTCTCTCTCCCCTTCTCCAACACAGGTCGCAATAGGCCTTTAATTTTTGCAAGCCGTAAAGACTTCTTAGATGAATAAAATGCACCATCAAAAAAAGAAGAACACAACACACACACACACACACACACACACACACACACACACCTGAGATAGCTGCTACATACCTGAGATAGCTGCCAAAATAAGCAACAATGTTTGGATGCTTACAGTCTTTCATCATAATAATTTCCTGCTGCACAACAGCGAAATCTTCTCCTGGAAAAAAAATGCACTTTTTTTTATTTTAATGATTCAATTATTAATCATTGAATAATACAGTACAGGGATAATATAGTACTGACCTACCATACAAGGCACCGATGCAACAAACATGAAAATGAGCGAACTCAGGAAGATAGTGGAGGACAGGAAGGCCTGGCGGGATATGGTTCATGGGATCACGAAGGGTCGGACACGACTTAACGACTGAACAACAACCATACAAGGATATTTTAAAGATTACTAAGATAATGTGTTTGAGTATTTTGAACCTTAAAATAAGAATACCTAGCATTTATGTAGTTTATTTTTCCAAATTATTGAACATTAAACAACCCACAGCAATGGTTAGTGTTTGATATAATCGTCTGTTAAATTGCACTACACTAATGGGTGTTTAAATACAATCCAGTTGAAAGGATTTTTCTGCTCATATTTGACCACCAGAATGGAAGTAGATGTGAAGTTTGACAAGGGGCTGCCACAGAAAATGGCTGCCCCATGCTGAAATTTCATTCCTCTTCCCTTAACATTTAAAGCAGACGTGCATGAATTCATGACATGGGCTCTTTCAGGCCCCACATTATTGGCCACATTACTGGTGGAGAAGGAGGGGAGGAACCAATGCGGAAACAGTAGGAGAGAACCTCTAAGTTCTAAGGCACTAGAAGTATGTTATTTATTGGACCCAATGTATGCTGGAAAAAAAACTTCTTTCCTCAGGGCATTGTGTTTTGTATTCTATATGCAAAATAATCAGAATCCTTGTGCCACATAGAATAAAGAACGCAAGTGTCCCTGAGAAGAATAAAGAACGCAAGTGTCCCTGAGAAGAACAATATACAACATTTCTAGTGCATCTTACAGGTTGCCTTTTCTATTGCATCCGCTTCGAGGGAGGGGGGGAAAATGGCACAGATAAATCTGCCTAAATCGTATGGGGGAGAGACGAGCGCTTGACATGGGGTTGCTCTTTTTGGCAGCAATAGTTCGGTGTCGAGTGTTATGCTTAGCTTCTCCCTCAGGGCTGTGCAGACAAATTCCTATGCAGGTATCACTCCTGGAGGAAAACCATATTTCCAACAAGTATGACTAACTATACACGTCTCTTCTGCTGTGCATTAGAAGTTGTGGACAACAGCTAAAGAGTTATGCAAGTCAAGTTAATGTGCATATATGCTTTTATAGAAAGCAATTCATTTTTCAAGATTCAGATTTTTACAGACTGTTTGGCAAAGATAAGTACAGAATACATATACAGTAGTGAATTACATTGTAGGAGCCTAGATCAAGAAAAAGCTGCTATGGTGCACGTTGAAAAGTCATATCCATGGTGGATGCAACAGAAATTCAGCATAGATCCACTCACTTTTAGCCAGGCACTGTCTCCTACACCCCAGGCATCAGGAAGTATGCTTTTTAAGTAATATCTGATATGCACCATAACCTGTACTGATCTGGTTCTATGTTATACAAGGCAATCCTTTGGATGCTCAGATACATACAACAAATTCCAGTTTCTCTTCCAAAAGCTTGCAACCTCCTTGTCTGTTTGCTTTGGCACCAACTACTCTATAGAAGGAAGTTTATCCCTTTGTTTTTTCCTCTGTACCCTGCTGCACTAGCCTCTAGGTGTTCTGTGACTTTCAAAAGGTCCCTGAAATATGGTCGAAGTGTTACCTACAGCCACTTCCCTGCTTAGAGCATCTTGTTAAATAGAACACACACAATTTCATGACAGTGTGACCTTACAGCAAACCTAGTGTACACACAAGGCAGAGACAATGCTAGCAAATACGCTGTGTAGCATTCAGTCAAGTTGTATTGCTTTTTCCACCATTTTCAACAGTCTTGCTGTAGATGGTTAAGTTATGCCTATTTTCCTACTACTAATTCACTTCTCTAGTTGTTCACAAAACCTTGTAATGAATAAATCTACACTTCGATGGTTAATGTAACAAATCAGGAATATTATTCTTACCACCTTCTGGTCACAAAACAAGTCCCAAGGTGGCATACAATAATTAACATTTACAACAAACATAACAAGAATTAAAACAGCAATTTTAAAAAAAACACACACACACACACAAAAATACAGCACAAGAGCATAAAATGCAACAGGGCAGACAATCATTCCATGTGAAATGTCTGGTTTGGCTACAGTTTTCACCATCAGAATGCTATCAATAAAGCGGACAGGCAGGCTCAAGTTCCATAACCAAAACGGCCCTGTGATGCAATCTCATCAATTGGGCTTCCAAAGGCAGGGGAATATGGAGCAGGATTTTGGTAACTGACTAATCCTGCGCAAGTTTTCCATACAGTCCCAGCAGGGGAAGGTGTCGCAAACATGCCATAAGGCACGTTTGCGGCACCCAGTGAGTAAGCAGCGCTGGTAGTGAGGTCGGTGCCACTCACTCAGTTCATGGCCGCAGCCACTGCCGGCGGACAAAGGTAAGTCCTGCACCAGGCGGTGGGAGGGCAGACTGAGGCAGAAAGGAAGGGGGCGATTGGCCAGCCAGGCCAGGGATAGGGATTATTGGTGGTGAGCTCTGCTGATTCCTTTCCCCCGTCCTGGGTCTGGCCGACCTTACATGGGCTCCTCGGATGTGCGCCGGCCATTTGCTGGCACACATCCAAGGAGGCTCATAGGGGCCACTTGGGCTCTCCCTCGGGTCCTTCCCCCCCCCGAAGTGTGCCCCAGTCCCGCCAGCGCTGGCCCGATCCTGCCTACAATCCAGCGCAGCATGCTTTTGCACACTGCGGTGGCCCTAGGCAGGATTGGGTTGTAAAGCAGGCAGGCAGATTCATGCAAGAAGAGGCAGTCCTTTAAACAGCCTGGTCCAAAATCATTTAGGCCCTAAATTTTAGGGCTTTAATTTTAAAGGGTATGCACCAGCACCTTAAAAACTGTGCCTGGAAATAAGTGGAAGTCAATGCAGATGAAACAAAATGGGAGTTGCATTCTCTCAAGCACAGACCTCAACAAGGAATATGAGTGCCACATTCTAGAATAAAATAGAAAAGTAACATGTTCTGTTCACTTAAGTTTTGAAGATGTATTATGGTGAACCCTCAATTTAATGGACCATGATTCAATGGATTTTGGAAATAGACGACAGTAGTTCCGAGGTCCCAGCGGTCTGTTAAACCCTACCTTGCAGAGTTCCCTCAGCAATGTCAAAGCAGTTCTGTAAGATAGCAGAGGTTCAGAAAGTGTGGGGAGCAGCCTTATGTACCTTCTAGGGCTGTTGCTGGAGCCATCTGAGGCCACTCTGAGTTCCTCAAGAAATGGGAGTGGCACTCGCTTCCTGAGGAACTCTGCATTCCTACAGAAACCGCAGAAACGGAAATGTTTCCATTCCTACAGCACCCTGCTTGAGAGCAAAATGGAAAACGGTAGCTCCAGCACCAGTCCCAGAAGGTCGGTAAGCCTGTCTCCTGAGCCCTCTCCTAACCATTACCTACCTAGAGAGCTCCATCAGTGGTGATGCTGCTTCTCTCTCCATCAGGGTATTCCTAGAGCACCCTGATGGGGAGCAGAGTGGCAGTGCTGACAAAGCTTTCTAAGGTAGGTGTTTAATGCACGAATGGGGAGGAGGGGGTATTTGGATTTGACAAACGTTTGGCATTAAGGGACACCACTTGCTCCCTATAAGTCCATTCCATTGAGGGTTCACTGTAGTAAGATATACAGCTACTAGCCGTTTGGACAAGGTTACTGAGAAGACACAACAAGCCATTCTTCACGACCGGCACACTGCTGCTAGATGGAACCTATTAGCTGGGAACCAGGTTGAGCATTGCCACTCGTAATGGGACTTGCTGCTGTTTCTGTCCCTGGTTTAGACTAATTATATCTGAGTATAGACTAAGTATTAAAATATATTCCCAAAAGATGAGCTTGCAGTTGTTCAAGGATGTATGAGTCTCATTATTCTGAGTGTAACTAATTCACTCTGCCACCTTCACACTTAGTGAAGAAGAAGAAGAAGAAAAGGATTGGTAAATGCCAGGAAAACATAGTTAAAAGTAGGGGGAAAAGCTTACCTGGTTCTAATTTTATGACTTTAATCGCTGCCAGTTCACTTGTGTTAACATTCCGTGCCTATTTAGGGAGGAAAAATGTTAGCCCAGTTAGACAACATTGTGCTATTAAAGCATTTAAAATGCCAGAATCAAGAAATGTTACTTCAAACCAAACCACCTTAAGAACTCTGGTGGGTGGAAAGGCAGAACTTTAAACAACAAACAAATGTCAGGTCTTCATGCCTGTTTAAACAGGAGAAAATAAAGATTGACCCCCACAAAATTGTTTGCAATTATAAAGTGATAAAGGTATGTAAACAGCCACCCAGAACATTGGAGAAAATATGAGCTATCAATATGAAATATTCTTGCTTGACCAAAATTATTCAGACTACAGTACTATAGTAGTACAAAGTGCATTGTAAAACAAATATAACGCTGCTCAAGTTTGTGGTGAAGTCACTAACGTCAAAGCTACCTCTAATGAATTGTTCAAAGTGCTAGTCGTTAATATGTCTGTATAACATACTACTGTATTACACATAAAACATGTAAATTTTTTTAATTGACCTTAAATTCTGTATACAAACAGCAATATAATGGATAATTTACCGCTACAGGTTTGGTATTATATTAAAGAGTTTTACATTTTAAAGCTAGCTCTCAGTGAGGTGGTTAAACTAGCATCTGGGTTGTACCACCAGACCACAGATGGGCCCCCTCCATGATGCAATGCTCTTCTGTATAAATTACTATTCTATTCATATTAAATACAAATCCTTGTGTGTCAGGGAAGATGGTTCAATGTCTAATTTCCTTCCCAACATCTAGTGTATTTTTTTAAAATGCGCCATGACATATATAGAGGTATATTTATATGACCTATTCGGAGAAAGGTGATAAGACTGGATTTTCTCAATCTGGATTATGATGTTTTTGAGAGATTGTGGTACATACTCTCATTTCTATGGCCTGTTATGATAGTCTGTGTAATATTCTAATTTAGAGTAATTTTACTAATTTAGACTCTGTACTATTAAGATAGTACAGTACAGGTAGGATGGTGGTTGGGGTTCTATTTTAATTTGAATTCTATTTGTAACACTAAATATATTTAGATTTTTCTTATGTTGTTTATGTTGGCCTAGTACTGTTTCTGATTTTATGCTGGTCTGTGACCATAGTAAAAGACTCATACTTTTATGACCATTTCAACAATGTCTACTTTCCATGTGAATATTTACCAGACTAAGGTTTACCACCTCAGTGAGAACTAAGTCCTTGCATACAGAGTCACCATCTAACAGTACAATCCTGCCTAACTTTAGGCCGGCGGAGCTCTCGCTCCACTGGCCTAAAGCATAGCAAACGTGCCATAAAGCATGTTTATTACTACGAAACAGTAAGCGGTGCTGGTGCGGAGGCCGGCACCGCTTACACTGAGGCCTAACTGGACCCGCTCTGGCCGACACAGGTAAGGGTCGCACCGGTCGGTGGGAGGGTGAGCCGGGGTGGCAGGGGAGGGGGGCCATTGGCCAGCCCAGGCTGGGAGGGGTCGTGGATATTGGTGCAGATATTCTAAGCCCTGTCGTAGCCCATGCCAGCCTTACACTGCCACCCTGAATGTTCGCCAGCTCTGGAGCTAGCATGCATCCGAGGAGGCCCATATGCCCCAGGCTCACCTATACCGGGGGAAGGGAACGAACGTCCCTTTCTCCTGAGGTGCGCTCCAGCAGTGCCAGTGTGGCCCGGAATGGGCTTAGGATACAGCGGCTGGCACTTCAGGCCGGGCCCACATCTTTACACAGGATTGGTCCGTGAGGACTGTAGAGAGTATACATGAGGACTGTAGAGAGTAAGGGGAAAGAGTAATAAAAGACACTTTAAAAAAAAGAACCATAACACTATTTGGAACTCTTCAAGCTATACAAAAACAAAAAAATAGCTTCAAAAATGTACATGCAGCAATGTCAGAACTAAGACAAATACCACAGTGCCTTAGGATTGCAAATTTTTCTTCTAGTCTGTGCTTTTTCCTTTTCATACAACTTTTAAAAACTGTGCACAAGTTCTTATTAACCAGATATTATTAACTGCAGTCACTTGCTAGGATATAATACAACAATCAGAAGGACATTATTAGGACTCAAGGTTCAACTCTTCCTGAAATTGGGATCACAGAGACTCTACCTGCATGCCACCACAAAGTCCTGGTCAAAGGAGAGAGAATTGTACAAGGGTCAGACCTACATAAGCCATCCAAGCACCTAAAAGGCCAGAGGAGATTAGCTGAAAAAATCCAACCCTTGTTAGAGAGTCCAGATCAAACCTGCTTCTGTGGTTTAAGCAATAAGAGTCTTACTCAGCTTTGCTAATGCCTCACTGTGCCCTCACACCTGGCTCCCAGGACATTGCAACTCATGTAACTTTCCCTGTTGGGACAGAAGCTGAATCTAATTGTAAGTCAGTTCAGATATCACACCAAAGCATGGTTAGATGTTACATGAACAAGAGCCCTGTGCTCACACATCCCCCCACCCCCATTCCAGAGACTACACTTGATTAGTAACTTCCTAGTTTCCAGCAAAACCTCTCTGGTCGCTTTGCAGAGGCTTTCGGAGGCCTACGGAGGGGTTTGCAGGCCCGGTGTGACACAGAACAGAGTAATTGAGACATTGGGTGCTGGACTCCAGAACCCTGTTATTCGCAGGGTTGCACCCTGGCGTCCAGATGGTGAAATCCGCAAATGCGGAACCCTCAAACAACAAGACCACACTGTATTTTGCAGTCCCCACCTAGGTCTCATGTTCTAAACCAGGGTGTTGAAGCATAAGGTCCGTGGGCCTAATACAGCCCTCATAAGTGCTTTATCTGCCAGGCCTAGGGGAGGATGTGGATGATGCTTTCTTCACAGACATTACAAACATTATAAGACATTACAAGGAAACATGAGGTACCGGTAGTTGTAATGGGGGACTTTATCCTGATATCTGTTGGGAGACTATGGGCGCAATCCTGACTAAGACTGGAACGGCGGAGCGAGTGCTCCGCCGTTCCAAGCCATTGCAAATGTGCCGTAAAGCACATTCGCAATGACTCAAGAGTAAGGGAGGTCGGTGCAAGGTCGGCCTCACTCCATCGCCGGACAGGGATGCAGCCACCGGAGGCAGTCCAGCGGGTGGGGGAGGGGGGCCATTGGCCTAGCCGGCCCGGGAGGGGGCGGGGGATGGCGCCCGCCATATCCCCGTCCCCATCAGGCCAGCCTCGGTTTACACCTGGGGAAGGAGATGAGTGTCCCCTTCCCCGAGTAGATCTCCGGCCCACCAGACACCCTTGGCCGCCCGCCGGATCCTTAGTCAGGATTGCGCTGTTACTCAGCCAAGCATGGGAGCTCCAATAAATTCCTGTTGTGCCTGGAAGATAACTTCATCTTCCAGAAAAGTGGAGGAAGGAACGACGGGAGGGGTCATCCTTGACCTGATTTTAACCAGGAGGAATTGGTCAATGACGTCAAAGTAGTAGGAACTTTAGGGAAAAGTGATCATGAACTGCTGAATTCTCAACTTATGGGAAACAAGGAAAATGTGCAGTGAAATACTTTAGATTTCAGGAAGGCTGATTATATTTAGATTTCAGGAAGGCTAATTTTAATAAACTCAGAGAAATGATAGGTAGGATTCCATAGGTAAATGAACTAATGGGAAAAGGGGCCCAAGATGAATGGGAGCTCCTAAAGCAGCAGCCACTACAGGCATAGTTAAAAATTATTCCTATGAGAAAGGAAAGGGGGAGACACCTCAAAAAGCCAGTATGGCTGAACAAGAATCTTAGTGGTGAGTTGAAGGTTAAAAAAGAAATGCATAGGAAATTGAAGATGGACTGATCACCAGGAAGGAGTACAGATAGGTAGCCTGGACTTGTAGAACGAGTGTCAGACATGCTAAGGCTCGGCATGAGCTGAGGCTGGCCAGACATGTCTGGAGCAACAAAAAGGGCTTTTTTTAGGTATGCCCAAAGGAAGAGAAAGAGAAATGTGAAGGTGATGAGGATGGCCAATTGGTATCTGGTGACAAAGAGAAGGCAGAACTGCTCAATTCCTACTTCGCATCTGTTTTCTCTCAGGAGGAGGATTGTGCAAATGTGGATGCTGGATCATTGGCCAATGGGGGGAATACGTACATCACCACAGAGATAATGAAAACAAACAGCACATGTCTGCAGATTGACAGGGAACTAGGTAAGCACCACCTAACTGGCCTAAATGAATTCATTAGGACCAGATGAACTGCATCCTAGAGTATTAAAGGAACTTGTGGATGTACTCACAGAGCCTCTGTCAATTATCTTTGAGAAATCCTAGAAGACGGGGGAGGTGCCACTAGACTGGAAGTGAGCTAATGTAGTCCCAATCTTTAAAAAGGGGGGAAAGGAAGACCCGGGGAATTACAGACCCATCAGTCTGACTTCAATACCAGGGAAGAAATTAGGACAAATTATAAAATTCCAGTTGGATATCAGGGAGAAATTCTTGATTGTAAGGATGGTTCGACAGTGGAACAGATTGCCAAAGGAGGTGGTGGATTCTCCCTCACTGGATATCTTCAAACAGAGGTTCAACAGGCACCTGCTGGAGATGCTCTCTAGGAGAATTTCCTGCTACATGCAGAGGTTGGACTTGATGACCTTGTGGATCCCTTCCAAGGCATTCTATCCAGGCCAAGTGATAATTGGGCTTTCCTAGCGCTGCACTTTCAGCAGCTCCACCTGCTAAGGTTCTGAGAGGGAGAGATGGAAGGAGGCCCCAGAAAGCAAGGAACGCTACAGGGGAAGGGGTAGAACTAGAGGGGTGAGGGAGATGCTGCTGAGGCGCTGGGAGACTCCAATTATCACGTGGACCGCCATTTCAGAAGTGCTGCTTCTGTCAATGCGTCACTTTGCCAAATACCTCTCGGCTCCTGAGCTGCGAAGTGATGCCTTGGCAGAATTGGCACAGGTGAAAGGGTGGCCCGTATGATAATTGGGCTCTCCCATATCTTGAAAATATGATCAAGATTTGCATGTCATTTGCAACTAATGAGTCCCCGCGTGAGAACAAAGCACTTATTTCTGGCCATCATCTGCTTAATGACATCACTTCCTCCTTAATGATGTCACTTCCGGCCCTCAGCAGGTGCCATGTACGCTATTCAGCCCACTGTATGAAACAAATTTGACACCCCTGTTCTAAACTATCTTGTTCTTGTCTCTAAAAATGCTTTAAAAATCATTTCCTAAACTCAAACACTTTCACTCCTGTTTGCTTTTTCATTTTGATCCTATTCCACTTTAACAGGGGAGGGGTAGTTTTCCTGCACATCACAGGAAGCAAGGTCTGGTTCCTAGATTCAAAGCAAATTTGTCAAACCCAATGTGACTTTCAGTTTGGAAAAAAAGTGCCAAATATCCCTGCCTAAACCTTTTCTATTAGAAGTGCATGGATCCCCATCACTAAGGGAAGAAGTTGGACCTTGCAGATTTGCACTGCAAGTTATCTGAACGAGTGCAAAAGTGAAAAATAAGGCATGTGGTGGCTGGGCCAAACCCATCCCCCAGTTTTCCTTCACTACTGCTGCCTTAGAAAACCGTTGACTGCCAGCAGCAGTCAGAGGCCAAAAGCAGCCCACATCTGTCATAGCTGCTGCTGACAAAAACATTTAGCTGCCAGAAATCCAGCTCTCCATCAAGAATACGGTAATTTTCCATAGGACTTTTCTAATTTTGTGTTGTGATGATTTTGAGAAATGTTGATCTTGTTAGTCCCTTCAAACATACTACTAGAAAATCTGAATATAAATCTTATAAGTGTTCAATATGCAACAAACCAGATTAGGAGCAGTTATCCCTCGTTGCAATGGGAAACTGTAACAGCAAACTGCAGGACTGCATACAGTCTTTAAGTGCCTGATTCTCTGCTATATTCCCCCCTCCTTCGAAGAAAATTCTGTATATAATACAAGGTTTTCTTTGACAAGTTTTATAAGTGATCATCACAGCTCAAGTCCCAATAGACCAAGCCAAGAAATAAGTCATCATTTTCTATGAAATGTCAGCAAATGAACAAATTTGGCATCTGCTGACCTTTCCTATGTTCCAGCACCAAATGCAACTACACTGTAATGCGACTACCATAAATTAGTATACAGTAGGAGGTGGCGGGTGGCGCAGTGGGTTAAACTGCTGAACCATGAGCTGTTGATCGAAAGGTCGGCAGTTCGAATCCACGACGGGGTGAGCTCTCGTTGTTTGGCCAGCTCCTGCCAACCTAGCAGTTCCAAAGCATGTTAATGCGAGTAGATAAATAGGTACCGCTTGCGGGAAGGTAAACAGTGCTCCGTGTTCTAGCTGCATGCTACGCGCTGCGGCAAGGAGAGTCATGCCGGCCACATGACCACGGAGGCGTCTTCGGACAACGCTGGCTCTTCGGCTTTGAAATGGGGATGAGCACCACACCCTAGAGTCGGACATGACTGGACTTAATTGTCAGGGGTCACCTTTACCTTTAGGAGAAAATTACTTACATTTTATAATATTTGAGTTAATTATATAGTTTTAATACAGGAAGTCTCCAACTTACAAGCAGATTGTGTTTCCGAAATTTGTTTGTAAGTTGGCTGTTGGGAACTCAGAATAAATGTTCAATGTTGTTAGGTTCTTAGGCTAGCCCACAAAACCCTGTTTAACTTTTCTTCCTCTTTTCTTCCTAACCCTTGTCCTTCCCACCATCACTCTCACCTTCAATCTCTTTCTCTCTTCTTCTGGTTCTCGCTTTCTCCCGTCATTTTTTTAGATTTTTGGCAAGATTTTCTTCTTGCCAGATTGGGTCCAAAGGTTTCTAAAGGCAGGTGATGGCTTGTGACATCACAACAAATTTCCACGGACCTCTATTGAGCATATGCGTTGTTATTTAAACTGTATTTGTTGTTTGTAAGTGCAGATGTTCATAACTCAGGGAGCCACTGTACATTACTTTTGATCTTTTAGAAGGATGGTAAAATATAGGACTCCAGGTTGTGCTGGCAAACTAGATGTAGTAGCTAACACACTCTATTCACATGTACTTGGACTACAGATTCTCAATATATCACTAAGACGACTCACAAATTAAATTAGACCTTAGTACAGAACCCAAAGCTTCCAGTCTCTGGCTTGGGTGCAGCACTGGTCTCAATACTCACTAGTACCAATGTCAACAATATGACAACACATCCAGAAGACTCCCATTAACTCCAATACACATCAACCAACATGCTGACAATCAATGCCATGACCATTGCAAAACACAGCCTTATTTCAGAAGGTCAATTCCTTGCAAAGGAATATACAGTTCTAGTATAGCTCTATCCCAGACCTGGGCATTGTACGGCCCCAGGGCCACATCTAGCCCTTTGGCTGTCCCAGACCGGCCCGCGTGAGGTTTAAAGGAAGACACGGAGCAGCTAAGATAAAGTAATGCCCCCCTGGCCATTCCTCCACAGCGCCTACATGCCCCCCTGGGCCATTCTCTTACCTTAATTAGTTGCTCCGTGTCTTCCTTTAACAAACGCTATAAGCAGCATGCTGCTTATAACGTCTGTTGCAAGGAAAACAAGGAGCAGCTAATTAAGGTAAGAGAATGGCCAGGGGGGCATGCAGGTGCAGCAGAGGCGGCCACAGCCTATTGGTCCGGCCCTCCACAACAGTCCCAGTTTCTAATGTGGCCCCTTAGGAAAATTAATTGCCCACCCCTGCTCTATCCAGATTGTTTGTGAACATAGACTCATTTCCCACTCACTTTCAGAGAGGAACTCCTCAAACTAATGGCCACCTAAAATTGGAAAAAGCATGAATATGACCAACATGTATTTGAAAACATGCGAATCATACAAGTACACTCATCAAGGAGCTTTGACTGGCTGCAATTCGTTATTGAGTGTGCTCTCAGGTTGCATTCCTATACAGTACACACTTTCCTGGGAGTAAGCCCCACTGAACAGAATACAACTTACTTCTGAGTAGACAACTAGGACTGCACTGTCAGTGATAAACTTGGGTTTACCTCTGTGTAAAATGACCCAATATCTTTCATATTTTTTCACTGATATGACATTTGAGTATTACCTAGCAGTCAAAAGTCATACATTTTGGATGAATTTGATAGTCAAATATTGTTCCCATTAGCCAAAGAGGCTTGGGATTTCTCATTTCCTGCTTCACTAAGGCAAAGAAAGAGGATCCCTTTTGTACCCACTGCCTGGCAAGGAAGTTTTATAAGGAAGAAGTGGCAGGCAAGGTACAAATATGTTTGAAGCAACCCTTCCCCACCAACTGTGTCAGCATCTCAGCACAAGATCCAGCCAGGCACCATTTTGAAAGAGGCGCACTCTACCTTTCTGTGTTGCCAGCAGCTTTTAAAGAGTGCATTAGAGCTATGGTGGAGCATGCTGGAAGCATTCCCTGCTGGTTGCCAGAATTAAATTTCTGTTTGCCACAGGTAACCACACTTGTGGACTCCTGCCAATAGCTAATGCTCTATTAGCTACAGATTGTTTTGATTAAACGAAGTTTGTCAGTGGCTTATTAACTATTCAAAATTGCACAACCTTGCTCGAGGTCCTTGAAGCATGTATACAGAAGGCAAAGCTAAAGTCATCCGAATACTATTAACCTAAACATGCACTTCCTGATTTTCTTGCATTATCTAGTATTATGCCAACATTCCTTGCAAGCCATATTATTATAAGTTGGCATTTTGTGGATTTCCAAGATTTAAGGTTTCCTGTCTCAGATGATGCATATACTGTATTTTTGTGCAACAACATTTATTTTAATAGGACAGACAAATCAACTATTCAATTATGCATTTCTGTAAATCTTTACAGAATCAGAAAGGTCAATTAAACCATGTCTTTTAACTCTAGACTTTAGAAATCAAGCAACCAATACTTTATTTCACCTAACTTCTCCGTTATTTGGAGCATACAACTTTTTTTAATGTTCAACAATTTTTTTGTATAGCGGTTTGCCAAATAATTTCCAGTATACTGTACTTTCAATTGTCACCCATAGTGGAGTTAGAAACACTTTTATTGCTTTTGAAGTAACTGAACACATACCGTACTCTAATCCCACGGTTCCCAAGCTGTGTGCCACAACACCCCAGGGCACCGCAGCGAACTCATGGGGCTGCTGTGGGATAGTTTAAATGTTCCAGGTAAACACAACAAGGGACACTGTGAAAAAATTACAATTGGTCATTCAGGATAGCTCCAGAATGCATTGCATTTTGGGGCAAACTTGGGAAAGGGGAGGGGGAGTCGCGCAACCTGGATGAGGCTTCCAGAGCGCGGTTTCAGCTTGTAGAAGGAAGAACATGCAGCAGTTTGCACCAAAAAGGTAAGGAAACAGCTTTCTAACTTTTTTTTCTTTTTAAAACATTTTCAGGTTGACCCTGGTATCCGTGATAGCGAACTTCGCTATTCGTGGATTTCAGAATCCGTGGGGGTTCCGGGAACAGAACCCCTGCAGATACTGAGGGCCAACTGTACTTCTTAATACAGCACATCATTAATATAATTTTCTACCACAAGATGTGGTGATGGCCACTAGCTTAGATAGCTTTTTTTTTTTTAAAGGAAATTAGACAAATTCATGGAGGATATTTGGTTCGGATGAAAACATGGGAAACAAGATACTGGACTAGATGGGCCTCTGGGCTGATCCAGCCAGGCTCTTCTTATAGTCACGCAATGAAGACACAGCTACAGAGGACTCTGAATCTACATCTGTCTAAATCAAGCAGCCTACCTACTGATCTCCACTTGCCCACAGCGAGTAGATTGTATGACCTCTAATGCGACCAACTACTCTTAGATTGATTCATCTTTCCTTAGGATGTCTCCCTTAAGGAGACAAAATGTTAATATTATGTGGGACACTGATGGAAATTAACAGCCCTATACTATGCTTACTCAAAAGTTCCAGAACGTTCAATAGGACTTACTTCCAGGTAAGCACATATAGAACTGCAGCCTGAATGACTGACTGAATTCAATCTCCCCAGCCAGGTTTGTCAGTCAGGGCAGATCAGCCCCACCTCTCAATCCTTCCAGGCTCTGCAGGCTCTGCAGCCTCAGCACACCCACTCCTCAGAGCACCAACCTCAAGAGTCACATCGACAGACCTTTTTTCCAAAATCCTCCTGAGCAGCTGCTCTCACTCTTTTCCATGCAAGCAGGCTCTAAAACTCAGGAGTTTCTACATGCACCAATGGATCAAGGGCATGGTTTACAGTTTTTGAGAATCCTGAGGATTTGTTGCGTTACCTTGCTTTATCACACTAGCTTTTGCTTGCTTTTTTAAATCAATGTTTAAATCTGTTCTTTTTTAAATCAATGTAGACAATGTAGACAGGGGAATTGAAAGATAAACACAACCCCTGCACTGTAACCTGATCCACTTTCAGTAACTCATACATCTAGTGTAGTATTGCTCCAACTTGGATGAAAAGACATGTTAGCATGTTGCTACGATCAAGCCCCAAGGAGCCTGGCAAAGTGAGGTGCTGTTGAATGATAGGGAAAACACTGTTTGTTCCTCTACTGCTTCCCCATTGAGAAAGGTGAAAAAAAGCATCACACCTATTTTCATGGAGTTACAACTGGAATTCTGCTTGTCCCTTCTTTTCTCAGCATATGGTTGTGCCAGGAGTTGTGCTCTAGTTTGACAGGAAAGCTGGAAAGTGTTCTTTTGGTCAAAGTCACTCCACACTAAACTTGACACCCCCACCATCACCTCCCAAAAGCCTAGACTTTGTTCTTGGGAGTGGGAAACAACCTCAGGGTTTTGATATCAAACCAACAACTTTTGTAGCAGGAAAGAAAAAACTGCAGGCACAGACAACCCCAAAGTAAAGACAAGCCTCTCTGCTAACCTCAGGATCAGCTTTCAGCCCACAAACCCTTGAAAGCACAATATTATGGACCAGAAGGAGAGTTCTAAGTTTTGACTGACAGGTGTGTGTGTGGGGGGGAACTGACAGGACCACAGGAAAAGGAACATCATGGTTGGTGGACCAAGAGGAGTGTGTGTGTGCGTGTGTGTGTGGGGGGGTTACAGAGCCTGGAGGGGTGGATCAGATTCAGAGGCAGGTTTGTCCTGAAAGACTTGGTTGGGGAACCTGCATCTCAACTGAGAGCACCTCTCTAGGAAGGAGACATTTACAGTAACTAACAGGTTGGGGGAGGAAGGGGACTGGTCTTTATTGACAAGTCCGATGTGGAAGGGTGGGTGGGTTGCCTTGCGATGTAGACAGAGGGTTAAGGCCCACAGTGACATGTCACCATGGCCCTTAGACGGTACTGCAAGTGGTCAACCCTGCCACCCCCGTTCCTCCCAAGCTAGAAAGAGGGGAGAAAGTGCCTGTGCAGTGAGCCAGGTTAGTAGCCAAGGCGATACTTGGTGGATGGCTTGTTTAAAACAGGTGTTGGGTTTGTGCCAGGAGGTGGGGGCGAGGCTCACAATGACAGGTCAGACAAGGGGGGGTGAAGATCTGATGTGGCACATGACCTCTCCCCCCCCCCAAAAAAAAGTTAAGAGGAAACAGATGGATGGGGAGTGGCATTCTCAAGACATAGTTTGGGAAGATGTAGATTGAGGCTGCAGAATAACGGGGGTGGGATGCAGAATAAGCTATGGATAAAATTATGGAGAGGTAACTGTTGAGACAAGAGATGGCCAGGCCAGAAAATTTTGGGAGGGGGTCCTACTTAACTTAAAGACCCTCCTTAAACGTACACATAATGCGGAAAGGAGAAAAACAGCCTGTGTTGCCAGACGACAGGGGGCTCAGCTGCGCAGGATACCCATGGGAAGCGGGGGGGGGGGAGCCTCCTTCCCTCAATTAGCTTACCTTGTAGACGTCACCGTAGGTACCGCTACCGATCCGCTGGATGAGCTCAAAGTCTTCCTGGGGGTTCCTGCGGGACAAGTCGCACACCCGCCCCCCGCCGACACTCATGGTGCGCCGCCACCCGGAGGAGGGTGCGCCCCACTCCGTCACAGCCGACACCGGGAGGGCGAAGTGGGGGGAAGGGAAGGAAGGAAGGAGGGTGAGCAGGTGGGTGGGGGGGAAAGAGGGGGGAGGGAGAAAAAGACCCGGAGCGTTCACTACCAACGCCACCTCCCCCCTGCCTCCTCAGCCAACATGGCGCCCAGAACCGCCGTCTGCGCAAGCGCGCCGAGAGCGGCTGTCCGAAGAAGCGGAGACGGGAGGGGGAGGAGGAGGCGGTGCGTAGACGCCAAAGTGTTGGCGGATTGGTGGCCTCGCGTGTGGCGTTGGTGGTTGTGGAAAGCAGGGCACGGAAAGGGAGGGACGCTATAGAGCGAGCTCGAGCGCGCTACGGACGCGGTACCTCAAGTTTGCTTAGGTGGCCACACCAGAATCAGATGCCCCATTGCTTATGCGCATTTACCTGGGAGTAAGCTAACAGAAAAGGACGGCTTACTTTCATGTAAATATGCCTAGGGAGGCGACAGTGGCGTTGTATATAATATATAAAGCGATGTGCTTGCTCTGTTTTAATTGTTTGTAGTTCATATTTTAATTGAAAGCACAGAGAGGGAAAAATCAAATTAGTCTGCGACCTTAACTAACAAGAATGCCTTTTTACAGCATATTAAATAAACGTGTTAAATCGGTAGAAGAGCAAACCTGTTCTGCTAATAAACTTTTTCCAGTTCTAAAAAAAATGCTATGATGTTGTCTTTCTTCTTTCATTCTAATTAATATTGTTTCATTTCTTATTATTTAATTTTGACATAACAGCAGAACTCTACTGTCCCTATAAGGTTTTATGAACCAGAATGTGAGAATTCAGAATAAAAAGCCTTATCAATTAATCCTTCAGCTATGTGTGTGTGTTTGTTTCACCTCAGTCTATATAAGGAATATCCAAAATAGCCAGTTGCCAGAAAAACAATGGGCAAGGCCAAAACAAAAAACCCCACCCCAAATCAGCAAAAAATAAAAAATAAATCCAATACTGTACCCCCTTAAGTGAATAAACACCTTTTTTTGCTGACTGCGACCCTGTCCAAAGTCACTCTGCTTCAGTCCTTCATCAGCACACGGCTCAGGGCTCCACAGTGACCCGTATACTCTGGCCAAGGTCCAACAGAGATATCAGATTTTTTTAGTTCAGAGCCAGCAGCCCTACTGACTTGATCTTGGAACTTTGATAACATATAGGACTGTTCTTAATAGACATCCAAATTTGTGGCTGGTGCTCCATGCCACTCAAGAGAGATGGATAACTTAAGGGAATTCTCCTTATTTTGTTCTTCAAAATTTTCCCAGTTTAAACTGAAGTTTGACCTATCCAATTCGTATAATAATGGAGTTGGGCAGCAAAATAATATGCTGTAAATCGGGGTGGGCAATTAATTTTCCTAAGGAGCCACATGAGAAACTGGGACTGTTGTGGAGGGTTGGACCAATAGGCTGAACTCAATTCTGTTCAATATGAATTACCGTATATCTTTATAAAAAGCAGTAAATTGTATGGTTTTGCTTAGCTGCTATTGGTAGGAGTAGATGTTACGATTAGGCTATGAAAATATGGAGCAGCTGTGGAAGCCCCTCCCCCCGCAGATTCCCCACCACCTAGCATTACCCCCAGCCGCCATTTTGGTTCCTGTAAGTACGTAGCCGCGACCCCACAAATGAGACTTTGCAACCCCATTGGGGTCCCGACTCCAAGGTTGAAGAACAGTGTTCTAAATTATTTTATCATGGTAGGTTTTTGGTTCTGGTTTCCATGGTCAAGGATTTGTTACTTGACTCTTTGCTTCATGAATTCTATTTCTCCTCTCCTCACTGCTGTACACATAGACCTTTTCTTGGATCAGTTTTAATTTTATTTTTTTTATTTTTTTTATTTATTTTTCACATTTTTGTACCGCCCTTTCTCCAAGGAGCTCAGAGTGGTGTACATATTTCCTCCCCTCCTTTTTTTTGTCCTCACAACAACCCTGTGAGGTAGGTGGGGCTGAGAGATAGTGACTGGCCCAAGGTCACCCAGGAAGCTTCATGGCTGAGCGGGGATTTGAACCTGGATCTTCCAGGTCTAAGTCCGACTCCCAAACCACTACACCATCCTGGCTCCTATGTGTAACTGTAGAATGTGCCTATAGAAATAGTGTTTAATGAACACTCCTTGGAAGAAACATGGAAGTTTCCTCATCCACAGATGTAAGAGCATTTCTGGGTTCCACATACAGTACAGTACTTCCATTGGTTTGAGCTTCTCTTGATGAGGATGTCTGAGTTGACAAAACCATAACAAAAGGGCTTGCAAATACCATATTTCACTCTTACATTCCCCAGAAAATAAGGTCATTCAACCTGGATGTAGAAAGAAACACCACCATGCAACTTCTTGCTGGACTGATATGGAATTACAAACATCTCCTCACAAGCTGCCTTCCTATTTTGCTGTCTCTGGGCAGATCTGTGAGCTTGTTAGCGTGCAGATTTCTGTGGGGTACCTCTCACGGGCGACGCCCACGGCGGGGTTTGGAAAGCCTCGTCGTCTTCCGATCCCCCGCTGTCTGATCCTGAGGAGTCCAGTGCGCCTTCTCCGCTTCGAGCCCTGTGAAATCAAACCAAGAGAAGGGAAGGGAAGGGGAATGGGGCCTCAGAGGGTCTGGAAGGGTGCAGGTTCGGTTCACCTTCTAGCACCTCTCCCTGATGTTGGTCCGTTCACAGGATTGGGATGTAACGTCAGCGCTCGCGAGGCTCTGGCACGCTCTGCCTAGCCTCCTCATCACTGGCCCCTGGGGAATTAAATAGGGAGGGAGAGTGGGAGGCTGGGCCTCCAGGGACGCTGAGCATCCAATCGGTGCGGGCTGGGCCGGTTGCCCCTACCGCGCTACAGCTGTTGTTAATAATTGTCCTCTGACAGCTGGGACGGGCCCACGCTCGCCCTGGGCGGGCTGTCCCTGCTGTGATTGACACCTCGTTGATCCTCTCTTTCTTCTTTTCTTTTGCAGAGTCGCTGTTTGCGGAAGCTGTTGCCCCGTCAGGACGTGTAGTGTCGGCTGCGTTGGCTGGTAAGCTGTCTTGGCGGGCTGGGGGGTCTGTCACAGGCGTAGGGGTCCCCCGCAGGCTGGGGGGTTTATCCCCCAAACCGGGGAGGCCTTCCTCCGGCCTCGGAACGCCGTTGCGGCCTTCAAGGGGGCGTGGCCGAAGTCCGGGTGTGGCGGCTCGCCCGATCGGGGTCGCGTTAGCGATCACCGAACCCGGACAATTTCACAATAAGAAGTTCCATATTCACCAGCTCGGTCTCTGTGAACCAGCACAGTGAACCAAATAACATGCTGAGACAAACAGGATGTTAAAGATGGAGTCAGAAATCAAAATGAATTCTTCTTAACTTCACAGGCAGGGCTTCTCAGAGAGGAATTTTATCAGGGGGTACAAAGCTTCTTTTGGGTCCCTTCCCTTCTCCATTAGTCATTATGTTTTTATCCAGGAAATTTCTGGCTCTTCTCCTTTGGCTCCCGGGCCCCCTTTTGGACCCCGGGCCCAGGTACAATGAACCCCCTGCACTCCCGTCTCAGAGACCCTGTAAGGGAGGCAGCATTTGGCATGCCGCCTTGGGTATCAGGAGGTCTTGGGCTGCCCCTGAGTATTGTGGAATCATTACGAATAAGAAAAGTAATATACCGGTAGGTATTACTAGCAAGGTAGCTTGCTAAACCAAGACAGCTCCAAGCCTTTCCACCAGGTCATCTCCTACTTTTGATAGCTTTATATAAAGAGTACAGTATAGTTCAGTTTGGTCAGTTCTTTTTATATTACAAACATACATTCCAAGTTATTTCAGTGCCTGAACTAGTCATAAATGAATGAATGAATGAATGAATGAAACCTGGGATTGGCATAAAGTCAGTCATTTGAACAGATACACAACTGGGAGCTACGTTTTGGTGTTTTCTGTCAATGTCACGTTTAGTATTTGTCTTTTTAAAATAAACTTAACAGTCTGAGATACTTCACCATACACATTCATCATGGCTAGATGTATTGTTTTTTTTTTTTTACATCTAATGACATATAATCCACAGAAGATTCTGTTTGTGTTGCATGGTCCCATACTCAATGTCCTGAATACACCCACAGGCAAAGCCAGGGTCTCAGCTGGAACAGCAAACTGAAGAAGGGATAGAGAACAGCTTTGTGCTGTCCCTCTGAAAACAGGAAAGTTGTCTGATGGTGCAATCCACCATAACTTTAGGCCGGCAGAGCAAGCGTTCCACCGGCCTAAGGTGTCGCAAAAGTGCTATAAGCAAATATGCTTCTGTGCACTCTGCATCCTCTGTTGGGTCCCAGTTGGCAAAGGCTAGACCATCCAGTATCACAGAGGTGGGTTTTGTCCCCTACTGTACCACTGTCCTCAAATATAGTGAACCCCCCCCCCCATGAGTGAACAGCAGCCATTCACTTACATGGGAGAATGTTAAAGGGTGCATTTGAGGAAGGCGGTGCATTTTGAGCCCAGTATCTGGAGCAACAATATTGTTAACAACAACAGTGCAATGTGGTATCTCCCTTGAGCATTGAGATATTTACAATGAAAAGTAGGATGCATGTGTTTATGACATAATTCTTTGTTTGGAGTTCAAACACCAGCTCCACCCACACACCTCTTTTTAACTGTGGGAGGAAAAATGCAATAAGCATAGCTATTTTAGGCACATTATAAACAAATTAATAATAAACAGTGTGATGATATCTAAAGGGAGCCTTTTACAGCTGTGGCCTAAGGTCTCCTGATTCCTGAAGCAGAGGTACCAGACGCTGCCCTTCCATCCCCTGTCCTTGGAAGGGCAGAGGCTGTGTGCTGCCCCTGGCCCCGTATTTACACAGGGTGGGATGTGGCATGTGGAATATGAAGCAATGCCTATAGTGCATCTTCCTACCATTTTCTTCTCCTCTCTTTCCCCTTCCAGTTTTTCAAATCTAGCATAGAAGTAGGAGGAGAACATGGAGGAGTGATTTGCAAGGGTAAGGAGTGCTCTTGTGTTCCATGATGGGAGACAGCTGGTTGGCTCCATGGTGGCAGTAGTGGGCAGGCAGTCTAGCCCATGGGGGTGGCAAAGGGAGGCAAGCAGGTGGAGTGGATGTTTTCATGGGGGTGGGCAGGGGGACGATGGACAGTCGCCGCCACCCCACCCCCCAATTTGCTGCCTGAATTGACCACTTCAGTGCATCTTGTGAGCAGGTTGGCCCTGACCTCTGGATAGCTAAAGTTCAAGCCTGGAACTAATGTATATCAATCAATTTTTGCACGAAAGCTTTCATGGCCAGCAATTATTTTCAAAGATTTAATTATTACGGGTACCATAGCCATGTATAGTAAAACAGACTTGAATAAAAACAAACATAAAATCCACTTGCGTCTTTCGTTACTTTCCGATCCAACAAGACAGACAGAAATCTATTAAAATCCAAAGTCCAGTGTTTTAAAATTCCAACGTTTCGTTTCCTGTTCCCGGAAACATTGTCTAGGAAACAATCTGAAAGATTGAAAGCTGTTACATACTGACAGTAGCGCTGGTTGTTTTATCCTCAGGATTGTTTCCTAGACAATGTTTCCAGGAACAGGAAACGAAACGTTGGAATTTTAAAACACTGGACTTTGGATTTTAATAGATTTCTGTCTGTCTTGTTGAATCGGAAAGAAACGAAAGACGCAAGTGGATTTTATGTTTGTTTTTATTCAAGTCTGTTTTACTATACATGGCTATGGTACCCATAATAATTAAATCTTTGAAAAGTATATCAATCAATCTGTACTAGTATAGCTCAGTGATTTATATCACCTTTCAAGCATGCGCCTACCTGCAACTTAACTATGCTAAATCAAAACTACAGTATTAGTATTTGAGAAATCTTGGAAACATCATTCTTGGATTTTCTATGGCAAATCCATCCAGCAAGTCAAAACATTTAAATACTTGGAGCTTAATTTTCATTACAAATTGTCATGGGTTACACACCGCTGCTCTGCCATCAAATCTGCCAAACTCCTGTTGCAGGTTATCCTGCACTTTTTCTATGCTTGGGGCAACTCATACATCCCGGCTGCCTTGCATATTTTTAACGCAAAAATTTCCGCTCAACTCCTGTATGGCATTCAAATTTGGCTGGCTGCCTTTAATGCTGAAGTTGAGAGGATTCACCCAACATTTCTGTACAAGATATTTGGTGTCGCACACTGCGTTCCATATGCCTAGAGTCTGGTCAAGTCAGGTTAGAGTATTTAGCATGGGCCAGATTCTTCAGGTTTTGGATTAAGCACTCACCTTTCTTTCAAGCAATGTTATCTGACTCCCTGCATTCTGCGGGTTTTTCTCTATTTCTCAAAAATTCGGACTTTCAGCGGACCAATTAGGGGCAGTAACCCGAAATATAGCGGTTAGAAGTATTCTGCTTAGATTATTACAGGATGTTGAAAGACAAGAAATTTACACAGTTGTAGCCAAGACCTGTTCCTCTCTTTCTTTGCAGCTGCCCACTACTTTTGGTCTTTGTTCCAGCTATCTTTCCTTAATAGAAGATCCTCAAGCCCATTGAGCCTTTACATTGGCCCGTTGCAATGTATTCCCATTGAAGGAGCTGTCCGATAGATTTTCCCAGCAAGTGATGCCCAATAATAGCTGCGACTGCAAGCAGGGGGACATAGAATCTCTGGCCCATATTGTCTTTCACTGTTCCTGGTTCGAGGATTTGCGTGTGGACTCTCTGAACCCTTTATTGTATCACTATGCAGGTTTCCATGAGGATGAAATCCTACGATCTCTTTTATCCTCCCAAGATAAGCATAAGCCTAGTATGGTAAAATTGGCAAATTTTCTCTACGCTGCTATTTTAAGACGAAGTGCCAAACTTGCTGTTTCTCAGAGTGATCTTGCTGACTGAGTTTGGGGGTACTGAGCTGATTTTTTAAATGTTGTTGTACTTAAGTGGACGTACCAATTGTAACTCACTTTGCTCTAATCGATTGATGCCATGTTCCTTTTTCTTACTGTATTATTTAATGCCTAATAAAGGTTAATGAAATGAAAGCATGCGCCTAAAGTTACTATCTTTTTCTGTCAAGTTCTCTGTGCCAGCTGTGTGAGTGCAAATTCAACAGGTGCTGTTTGCTCCTTCCTAGTATATGGGCAGCTCAATCCTACCGTAGGATCCGCTGGGCGGCCAAGGCCGCCCGCTGGATCCCGTGTTCTGCTGCGGACAGCCTCCCCCACGTCTGTAAGTCACCTCGTGGAAGGGGACGCTCGTCCCCTTCCCCGAGTGTAACCGGGGCTGGGGCCGATCAGCCTCCTCGGAATTCCACCAGCTATTTTGCTGGCGGAAGTCGGAGGAGGCCGTGCAATGGCTCAGCCGATCGGCGGGGGTCAGGATTTGGCTGAGGCCGATCTCCGCCCCCTCCCCGATCGGCTGGGCCTATCGGCCCCCGCCATTTGCTCCCGAACCGCCCCCCTCCGCTGGATCCTTACCTGGGTCTGGCAGCGGGCGGGAGACGGTCCGGGTGACGGAGCAGGGGAGGCCGGCCTTGTTCAACCGGCGGAACGCTTGTTCCGTTGGCCATATTTTGAAGAGGATTGCGCAGTAAGTGAATGCACTCCTGGAATGAAATTCATGCAGGAGTCCTGCCAGGGAAAAATGGTTGTCAATTAAGCCTGCTTAGGCGCCAGGCCTAAACTAGCCCTTAATAATAATTTATCATCATGAGAGATGAGCCAAAGCTCACACTCTCACCTAGAGCTCACAGACTTGTAGACGCTCTCAAGTTTGCCACATACGAATTATATTGAAACGAACAACATACCACTATTCCACCAAACTCAGCATTGTCCACCCCAACGGTGGTGGCTCCATGGTCTCCGATCTTTCCCAGGTCTGTTGCCTGCCTGGGACTGGGAGGGATCCTCTTTGACTGTGGATGCCTAACTGAAGCTGGGATCTTTTGCATTCAAAATGTGTTGACCAGCGGCTCTTTCAGAGCTAAAGGTACAGTATTCTAATCTGTGCATGCTCTAATGCAGGTTCGAACCCTTATAACTGGGGCTAATTCAAATTAGAACATTGTGGGACTGGGGGTATTGTGTGCACTTCACTCAGACGGTGACCAGCCTGGAAGTTATGCCACCGCAGGTCTTCGAAGCCCTTCCCCACGTGCTGTGTGGGAAGCAACTATTATTAAACAGTGGTGACAAACGGGCACTTCTCATGTCAGATCAACCCTCTGCCGCAATTTGGTTTCACATAACTTCACGTAGCGCTCCTTGACTCAAGATGAATGAAGGCCGCGATCCTAGACGCAGTCGCTAAGAAATAGCCCCACGGAGCTACTCAAGGAATTCGATTGCGCTGTTTGTTGGCTGCAATCGTATGCGCATTTATTTGAGAGTAAGCCCTATGGAGCTCAGTGGGCCTTCCAAGCACACATGACATGCACAGGATGGATCGGGGTTGTGCTCCACACGTCACGTGGAAACTGCAGCTAGCGCGGCTCTTCTGCCGGTCGGCCGGCGGCGTCCTCTTCGCGCGCGTTCTCTCCGCCCGTCTTTCTTGCGCGGAACTGGCCAGTCCAAGCTCTGGCGGCCTCCCTGCTCCCCCTGGCGCCGGTCGGAAGGTGCTGCAGGTGCCCGAGCTGTCCTTTGTGCGGCGCGCCACGGCCCGCCTGCCTGTGGGGAGTGGACGACAAGCGCGGGACGCCGCCTGCCCAGTCGGTGGCTGGGCTGTGCGTGCGCCGGCTATGCTCCCGCCTGGACGCTGGTGCTGCCCCAGCCTCCATCTCTTCTCCAAGACGATGCGTGGGGGCTCTGGCGACGGGAGTGGCGTCCGCTGAAGGGGCAGCGTGGGTGGGGAGGCAGGCGGGCGAGAGGCGCCCCCGGAGGGAGCCATGGGCGGACGAGCGCTGCTGGGCGCGCTCGGTTTGTGCCTCAGCCTCTGCTCCTTGGCGCTGCTCGTCACAGCCATCTTCACTGACCACTGGTACGAGATGGATCCCCGGCGTCATCGGGAGACCTGCGAGGAGCGTGCCGGCGGCGCCCACCCCCCCGAGCAACGCCGCCGCCTGCTGCCCCTGCCCCACTTGCCCTTGCGGGACGCCAAGCAGCGGCTCCCTCGTGCCGGCAGTGGGGGCGCGGCGGCTCCCCCCACCGCGGACCTGCTGCTGCTAGAGAACTGGCGAGCCCTCCTGGGGCTCGGGGTGCTGCAGTCCCGCTGCGGCCGCCCGCTCTTCGCCACCTACGCCGGCCTCTGGAGGAAATGCTATTTGCTGGGCGTCGACAGGGACCTCGATAGCCTGGTGGAAAGAGGTAAGGGGAGAGAAGAGGACGAGGGCGGCGGCGGCCAGTCTCCTCAATTTCCCCCACCCACGCGCCCAGTGTGTCTCCCTTCTCGCCCTCTCTCGTGCAGGCGGAGTCCCGGGTGGCACATAATGATGCTCCCCATCATCATTTGCGACGCCGGCATTCCTCCAGTGCATGGTTATGGTACATTCGCTTCTCCCACTCCAAGTCATAGACTCCGTGCATCTGTCATCCCCACAAGTCCATGAGCGTCCCATTATGTGACCTCCATGCCGAGCCAATTCAGCAGTCACCTCCCAATGCAGCTATTTTGTGTACATGCACATGCAAATACATACACATCATCACCCCAGTTCACAGTCACCATGTGTGCAGATGATACACACACGCAACCTCTTGCACCTTTACCTCTTTTTAAAGCCACTAGTATTTGGCACACAGAATTACTTTTGCATTCCATTGCTGCTTTCCTGTCCTTTCATCTCTCTCCTTCCCATTTCACGATTGCGTTGTCACTGTGCTCCTGTCGCTTCTGGTCATAATGATTGGCCTTATGCCCTCTGGTGCATTGTCACCATGCAATGCATTCGTATAACTCTCTTGCCTTGCACATGAGTTGCTCTTTCTTTGTGCACTTCTCTGCTTCTTCCTAATTAATGCATTGTTCTGTAATGGTAAACAATAAACATGATATTTGGAGGAGAGGGGCACAATACAGAGAGAATGTGCATCAGTGAATGGGTGTACTGCATGATGATCCTGGATTGGGTGGGTCTTTAGTACCTTGTCTAAAGTAGGCATAAGCCTTCCAGTTTATGCTCACCCAGTATTTCTCAATTCATGGACCATATGTATCACGCAAATATGGCGAGTCAGCAATATACATCTTCAGTGACAGTCCCTCTGTGCATAGACACCATGAACTTAGCCCATCCACTGACTGCACAGAACAGGGCACTATACTCCTTATTCTTCACATATTGCCCCTTTCTCCCATGTTCCATTTGTTCTCCTTCTTCAGTTCCTACAAGTATAGGAGCCATACACAAATCCCTTAGATACACCAATCAGCTATTTGCCACATCATGGTGCATAGTTGTGGTGTCCCCATACTCCATTCCCTGACTCTTCATTCAAAAGAAACATGAACATGCCTCTAAGAAGGCATGTACTACTGGAGCAGCGTGTGCTCCCCCCCCCCCCCATGTAAGCACTCTGTTTGGGTAGCATTTCCTCTTATGGCTCCGACACACCACGCAAGTTCTTTCTCATTCTCCATGAATATCTTTTCTTCCTGCAAATGCACTGCAGGCTCTGCACTCTCCTCCTTTCCCCTAATACAAAGGCACAATGACCTTCCTATCACAATGAATAGGAACTGTTCAGTGCCCTACCATGCAGAGACAAGCAGTCACTTTTCTCTCTAGCACGCAGGATCCATCTTTGTACAATGATATCTGAAAAGTATGAAGATTTACTAGTTACAATGATATCTGATAGGCCTTCTAGTCCAAGTCGTAAACAGTTTGATACTGATATCACTGTTGATATCAACAGTTTCTTGATATTGGTATCTTGGCACTCTATTTTGGTTTCCGTCTGTCCTTCCAGTGAGTAAGCAAACCTCAAATGTTGTTCACGTTAACATGTTTAGCAGAGACACTTAATTTGAGGCACCCAGAAGATACTATTCATACTAGATACTGGAGTGCTGCCGTGTTCTTACAATCTCCTCTTACAACTTCAGTTTTTATTTATTTATTTTAAAAAATCTCTATCCAGCCCTTCCTTCCTTACAGGGGCTGCCAGGATAGCTTATAACAAATATTGAAAAACAGACACTATAACTAACATCATCACATAAAATACTAAAAGAACATTTAGACAGATCTTGAAAAGAACATCATATCTAAAATAACTTAACATTTTTATACATGTGAATAATTTTTAACAATTGATAGAATAAGAAGGGTACAGTATTTGCATGTGCTAAAATGTGAGAGTTATGCCAATATCACCAATCTGAGTTTCTTCTTTCATCTTTGCCAACCTGCAAAATACACCTAAATCGTAAAGATAATCCTGTCTTATCCTCTTCTCTGCTGCTTCAGGTATTGCTGTTTCCAGCTGCCTTTGCCTTCCTTCCCAAATTGCAGCATATATGAACAAGAAAGGCATGTTCTGATCCATGTAGTCTAAAATATTGGTGAGTTAATGCACCAAAAAAGAAAGTTACAAATTTTAACTCAGCCTTAGCAGATGAATCAGGTTACACCTTCCTGTTAGTATATACAGTATGTGTTCATTTGGTACTGTTCAATATGTGGCAGGTTTTTAGTGAATTCTGCAAAATGACCAGTTATAGGTTTGATGAGTGTAGTTATTAGTACTGTATATCTTAAGACTTAGGATGAATTTGCCCTTGGGAATGACTTGTTACATGCAAACAAATGTTTGGAGCCCAGTATGCAGAGGTGCATGAATATTCATGCACTAAATATATATATTCGTCCACTCAACTTCAGAAATCGGGGTATATACCCCTCTTTATGAAGGAGTCTCTTTCTCAGTTGCTTTCTCCTCTGTGAGAAGAGAACACGAGTTTAAAATTTGTTCTGGTGTTGTTATGCAGAATAGACATGACCAGAGATAATTTATATTGCAACAGGTGCCTTGGTTAGACTCACTTCTGTTATGAAGGCACGTTAGCCTAGTGTGCAGTCCAGATCTTCAAGGCTCCTGTGCTCTATCCAGTCACGTCGCTGGGGCGCGCGTCACCTTTAAGGAAGCGGCTCCGCCCCCACGCGTGACGTCACGCGCAGGAGCAGAGCACCCCCCGCGCCGTTTTCGGCTCATTTTGGAGCCAAACGGATGTGAGGGCGGGCGGGCGGGCCCAACTGTAGTGGAAGTGTAAGTTCAGCATCAAAATGTAAGTGCCGGGGGGGACGCACGTCACCCTTGTGCGTGCGTCACCCCCGGGCGGCCCGCCCCGCGCACTTCCCTTTGTCAACGCCCCTGGCTCTATCCCAATGCAGCATTTGGGGACCATTGCTCGAGTCTAGGAAGTGAATGAGACATCTCCCAGAAGCCAGAAAAAACCTACTTGTCACAAAGATGACAAAGAGTCTTGTAGCAACTTACAGCGCAATCCTATCTAGATTTTGACTGGCGGAGCGATTGCTCCGCAGGCGGCACCCTGGGAGTAAGCAGTGCTGGTGCTGAGGCGGCACTGCTCTCCCCAGCCCAGACCTGGAGCTATGCCCACTGGGGAAGGTGAGTTCCCCTCTGGCCGGTGGAAGGGCGTGGGGAAGGTGGAATGGGGCGTTCCAGGGGTGGGTTGTTGCCTCTGTAGTTCAAGGTCTACTTGGTGGTCCAAATCTTTTTGTAGTTCTTCATGCTAGCAACCTGGCAACCTCACTCTACGAGGACCTTGTGAACTATTTGATAATCACTGACTTATGCCACACAGTAGCCTATCTTGTGCCCATTCTTGGGAGTCTAAAAGCATCCTTGTTTTTCTTCTTCATGCAGACATATGTGCTTGTTATCTAGTAAACCCACTCTGATTCCTGTTTTCTGAAAAAGACACATGTACTCCCATTAATAATGCTCTCTGTATCCCTCCAGGAGGAAACAGAAAGTCTTGTCAGTAGACATTTGCATCACTTACTTCCCTATTCTGGAGTGTGACTTTCTGCTTACAAGTGCAGCTCTTCTCCAGAAAATTGGGTCTTTGTAGGACAGCCATGCTTTGGAAATAGATACGGCTTTGCAAGGTGGTCAAGCAGTTAAAGCAGTGAACTGCTAGCTTACAAAGAAAGAAGAAATGCAACAAGGTATTCCACTAACAGCACAACTAGAGTAAACATTTTTGGTGAAATTTTAAGCTGGGTTCCTTTAACCACCCAGCTCAGTACCCAGTAGCCTACGGATCAGTAAGACACCAGGTGAAATCGAACCCCCGCTCCCCAGGAGTATTAGCTGCCTCCCTAGTTGTCAGCATAGTGACAAAAGGGATATGCAGAGGGAGTGATGACTGTGTCAGTAGGACTTTCCTGAATGGTGGAGGCATAACAGGGTTGTAGCCACTTCACTGCACCAGCTGTCTTGATAACCATACTCAGTTGTCCATGGACATACTGTACATTCATTTAACACCATTTTGTGAATTGTTTTGACTGAAGGATGTTGGAGCGTGACCAAAGAACACAAAGGCCAGATCAGTGTTTGAGACCACAGTTTGATCATGGATTCCTTATCATAAGGTTTAAGTTTCTACTGTTCCTGTTCCACTACCTATTGAAACAGTCTTATTGCCCTGGATCCCAGTGCCTGGTTTGAGGGCACATGATACCATCACCTTGCTTGTTAAGCAGGCCCTGGTCTGATGGGAACCATATACATATTAGCCACCTTAACTCCATAAAGAAAGCCAGCATAATAAGTAAAGAAACATTATTTTAAGGCCCCCATGATACATTAATATTTGGGGTTTTTTTATTCTTTTAGAAAAAGAGGGATAGGCTTTTCCTCCACTTGGCAATTCATAGTGCCTGAACAACAGGAAAATAATATTTGTCTAATGAAATGTTTCAGTGCAGTGACCCCAAAAGTGCAAACATGCATCTGACTAGATTGTTTTGAGAATTAGGCTACACATTGTTTTAATTACGCTGTGCAAACAGGAATGGTGTTTATGTCAGCCTCAGTCAAGGGATGCACTTTCCTGATTAGTAACGAAATGGCAAAAATAGATATTGCTTTAAGTGCTTTCATGATCGTAATCGGCAGAAATCATTATGACATTTCACTGCTTATTTCTCTAGAGAGAACATTTAATATTTATAGCCAACTACACCGTAGCACAGAAGAGAATATGTACCTTCCCTGCAATAGAGGCTGGGGTTTCTCAGGCTCGTCCTGCTCATGACCCCATCCCTCTCAGAGTATTCCTCATATCATTTTGCTTTCTGCAGGAATGATTCCAGACAGAAAAAGGAAGGACAGCCAGGGCATCATTTGATGCAAGTCAACCTACCTCCAGGCTTAGCCCATTTATTGGAAAAGTGGGATGTGCATTTCAGGCACTAGCAACTAAGTTGTGCTATTCTATTTGGCAGCAAAGCGTAATCCGTTTGGCTGTTTCTGATGGAGATAATTGAGCATGTAGCAGACTCTACAATAGCTTCTGACCTTGAGGGCCAATGCTAAGGCTATGATTCACCATGCATCCCAGGGCGGTGTGTGCTGCACATGAGGACCATGACATTTGTATGTGTATTACCATGTTGATCAACCCAATCATGGAGCAAGTCCCAAGGGGTAGCAGTAGCTGCCACAAATGTGTGGTGCTGTCATGGAGGCTTTCCATATAGTTGGGCCAATCCTCAGGGTAAGCACATTACGAACCTTATAGTCCTGTCCCGTCCCCCCACACACACACACATGGAATCTCCACTCCACCTACACTGAAATGTTTGGTGGCAACTACAAATAGGGGCTTTAACTTTGGATCGGCCATTGGTAGTTGCAAGGAAGGGAGAAGAAGAGAGAGGCTGGAAGCTGTCTGGTACAAGAAGAGAAAAGGTGGCCTGGCATCCTGTGACAGCTGAGCTCTGTGTCTGCAGAAGGTCCCCAAATGCCTGTGGCCAACCCTGCAACTTTTGCTCATTTTAATGGGGCTACATTTATTTACATCAGTAATGGATGTGTCCACCACAAATAGGTAGATCATCATATCTAGCAAGAGTAAAAATGATGGAGCTGTTTTCTGCCAGTTGATCTGTTCGCATGCAGCAACCAGTCAGAGCCCTTCATGTCAGGCAAGTCTGCTTGTGAGGGGGAGTGCTCCACTTGACCCAGCAGGGTGCAGCTTTCCTTGTGAACAATTTTCTTCAAATTTTGTTCAGACATCTCAGGGAACATGGTGGGTTGAGTATGTCAAGGTTTGTGGGAGAAAACCTTGGGAATTTACAAACCAGAACAGGTCTAAAAAGAGGGCAAACAACCAAGCAGGCAAACTGTTGCAAAAGTGCTGTGTCATTCTCTTGCCAGAGAGGCTAATGAGAAACACCTGGCTAGAGCAAACCAGAACTCTGATAGGCAGCCAACAGGTGGCAGAGGTATAAATGTGTGGCTGTGAAGTACATTCCTTCTGGCTATCGGAACATCTACCACTCTGCTGCTGGGAATGCTGCGTTGTTCGTACCTTGATCGTACCTTGTCTGCTGTATATATTGGGTCCTTGAACTGCTGTACTTATACTCTGCTTGTAAGTACACAATATAGAGACTTTCTACCTTACCTGCGCCTCTGAGTCTTCATTTGCTGGAGAGTGTCCCAGGACAACTGGCTAACGGTTCTAGCCTGCCTCCAGGGCTGCACCAGAGAAGGGATGCCACATTTAACAGGTTCTGGGCCCAGCGAAAGCCGACTGCTGCACGTCCAGAGCACCTGTAACCTGAGCTGCTCCTTGGCTGCATTGAATTACGGCGTGTTGTGTCCAGGAGTCCGAGGCGTCTGGCAACGCTCAAGTTCCTGTCAACGGTCCGGTAAGACGATTTACGTTCCTGTCGTGCCCAGGAGGGGCTAGAGACAGAAAGCAAGAATGCAGTCTGCCATAGGAGGAAGCTTTCCCCTCATTCGCTTGAATGAAAGTAACTATTTGTCCTGGTCCGTGAAAATGGAAATGTACTTACGCAGAGAGGATTTGTGGAAGATTGTGACTGATCCCCCTAATTTAGATGATGAAGACGTTGCTGCAGCAGATATAAGGGCAAATGAGAAAGCACTTGCAAACATTGTTTTGTGTGTAGAAGATAGCCAGCTGGTGCATGTCCATGGAATCTCCAAAGCTAAGGAGTGCTGGGATGCGCTAAGAAAGATTTATATGAGAGACTCAGCAAGTTCCAAGGTCGTTCTCACAAGGCGTTTGTATAGAGCGCGGCTGGGTGAAAGAGAGAAACTTTCAGAACACTTGCAATTTATGAGAACCACGTTTCTCGAGCTGGAAGAACGCGGTTTACATTTTACAGAATCGCATAAATCCTATTTGGTTCTATCCTCTCTAAATGAGTCGTGGGATGTTCTGGCAACAAGCTTGGGGTCTCTGCCGGAAGAAGACCTGACGCTTAGTTATTTAACGACAAGGTTGCTTGAGGAAGAACAGCGACGGCAGCAGCGTGTTGAAGGGAGGAACAAGGAAGATTCCATGCCCAGACAGAAAAATGCTGCGTCACAAGGAGCAGGAGAGGAACATGTGTATGTTGTAAAGCGTTGCTTTAAGTGTGGTTCCAGCTCACACCTGCAACGTGACTGTGCAGTTAAGAAGAAGGCCAAAGGCAAAGACAGACCAGCCCAACGGAGCGGCGATGGCCACATTTCTGCGGTCAAGGCGATGCACGAGAGTCCCAAAGATACATGGCTGCTGGACAGTAGGGCGAGTGAACATATTTCTAATGACCCACAGTTATTTTCTCCCCTGAAACCAGCCACCAGAAACCATGTCAGCCTTGCAAATGGGAATGTTGCAACTGTGACAGGACATGGCTTAGTGTATATACCATGTTTGAATGTGCAATTGGAAATGCTATGTGTTCCAGATTTAGCTTACAATTTATTAAGTGTGTCTAGTTTAGACCATGATGGTTATGAGGTCATATTTGCTAAAGGAAAATGCCATGTCAGTAAAAATGGTAAAGTCTTTGGGGAAGGTATGCTGCAGAATAACTTGTATGTAATGAAACCTAAGATGGAAGGTGTTGCAGCAGCACAGGTGGAAAACAGGCCACATCATGACCAGTGTGCCCACCTATGGCATAGGAGGCTGGGTCATGCCAATTTTAAGGTAATAGAGAAGTTACCTGAGATGGCCACTGGTGTCAGCATGAAACAATGCCAAAACTTTTTGGATTGCTCTACATGCAAAATGACAAAATCTAAGGCTTACCCAGTAAGCAAGAAAAGCAGCAGGGTATCAACCAGATGTTTTCAGCTTGTTCATGCAGATCTTGTTGGTCCATTATTTGCCACGCTGGGAGGCGCTAGATATGTATTGGTCCTCTTGGATGATTATTCTAGATTTAGTTTTTGTTATTTATTAAAACAAAAAAGCCAAACATTTGAACAATTTAAAGATTGGGTGCAATTCGTTGAAAGAAAATACAACACACGTGTGTGTGGTTTGCAGACAGACCGAGGGGGAGAATTTGTGACTACAAACTTTCAGAATTGGCTTAAGAGGAGGGGCATCTCTCATAGAATGACCAATGCCCATTGCCCAGCTGAGAATGGGATGGCTGAACGTAGAAATGGGGTCCTGCAGACAATGAAGGACTCACTTCTGTCAGATTCAGGCTTGTCAAGAGGGTATTGGGGTGAGGCAATTTTAACAGCCAACTACTTGGTTAATAGGCTGTGGAGCTCAGCCATTAATCAAACCCCTTACTACCTTCTTTATAACAAGAAACCTTCATTAAAACATTTGAGAATCTTTGGTTGCACTGCCTATGTGCACATTCCGAAAAGCATGAGGCGAAAGGGACAAGCGAAAGCACGTAAATTAACTTTCGTTGGCTACCAGCCAGGAACGAAGGGTTACAGATTTGTCAATGAACATGGAAAAATTATTATTTCTAGAGCTGCTAACTTCTGTGAACACAGTAACTGGAGTAAATTGCATGGTTCTACAGAAGTGTTTCT
Organism: Plestiodon gilberti rubricaudatus; assembly: GCA_026170595.1. Lineage (NCBI taxonomy): Eukaryota > Metazoa > Chordata > Lepidosauria > Squamata > Scincidae > Plestiodon > Plestiodon gilberti. Next base: position 15,090,665 of record JANXHW010000001.1, read on the forward strand.
TCCCAGTCAAACTCAGGACAGGCACAGCGAAGCTGAGCCATTGCCTCAGCAACGTGCTGTCCCAGAGATAAAGGAAGAGGCAGAATTAACCTCTGAAAGTCCTGTTCAGGAAGATACTGCCTTGCCACGCAGATCAGAAAGAAGTAATAAGGGGATTCCACCTCAACGATACTCACCTGGTGATGTGAAAATATGCTATGTAAACTTTGAACCCCAAAGCTATCAGGAAGTGCTAGAGCTCCCAAAGCCAGAGCAAGATAGATGGAGGAAGGCTATGCAGGAAGAGATGAATTCCATGCATTCTCACAAAGTCTTTACTCCTGTAGAGCTGCCTATTGGGCAGAAAGCAGTTGGATGCAGATGGGTTTACAAACGAAAAACCCTAGCTGATGGGAGCATAAAATATAAAGCACGGTTAGTGGCACAAGGATTCACACAAGTTAAACATGTAACTTACGATGAAGTGTTTGCACCTACCCTAAGAGGAGAAACGTTGAGAATGGCATTGACAGTAGCTGCTGTAAATAATTGGGAAGTCCATCATTTTGATATAGCAACAGCATACTTGCATGCGCAACTGCTACAAGAAATTTACATGACAGAACCAAAAGGGTTCGAATCTAAGCTGCCAGGGAGAGTGTGTAAGCTAAACAAAGCTATATATGGGCTAAAGCAGTCTGCCAGAAATTGGAATCAATGCCTAGATGCAACGCTAAAAAGAATTGGATTTAAGGGCAGCCTAGCTGACCCCTGTTTGTATGTTAAGCAACATGGTGATGAACAAATTTTGTTGTTAGTATTCGTAGATGATCTATGTATAATTGCCAGAGAACAAGCCAGTATAAATGCATGTGTAAAAGAACTTAGCAAAGAATATGAACTCAAAAGTCTAGGTAAAATCAGCAATTATTTGGGAGTGGAAATTATAAAGACTGAAGGTGGAGGATATGCTCTCAGCCAGAAAAGAAAAATAGAACAGCTGCTCCAAAGATATGAAATGGAAAACTGTAAAGGTGTACAAACTCCCATGACTGTAGACTTTCATAAAGTGAATGTTAATGATGAAGCTATGAGCAATGTACAATGTGATCAAGACAAATATCAATCAGCAATAGGAAGCTTATTGTATTTGGCCCAATGGACAAGACCAGACATTGGGAATGCTGTGAACATCTTAAGCAGATACACATCCCAGCCAACTCAAAGGCATTGGCAGGGAGTGAAACGTGTATTAAGATACCTAAAGGGCACTATTGACCACTACCTGTTGTTGTTACCATCTGAACCATTGCAGTTAACTTGTTTTGTTGATAGTGATTGGGGAAGCTGTGTCCAGGATAGACGGTCAATATCAGGGCTTGTAATTCAATATGGTAATACCTTGATAGGCTGGAAAGCTAAGAAACAGACCGCAGTAGCAGCTTCAACAGCGGAAGCAGAATTCGCCGCTTTATCAGAAATGTGTTCTGAAGTAATCTGGTATCAACAATTGTTAAAAGATTTGAATTTAAAGATCAATTTACCCATCCATGTGTTTGAGGATAGTCAGGCGTGTATTCAAATGGCCAGCAACAATAGAGTACAGAACAGAAGCAAGCACGTAGACATTAAGTACTGCCGTGTCAGAGAAGCAGTAAAAGATAAGCTAATTGAGCTGGTGTATTGCCCATCTGAGGAAAATATGGCGGATATAATGACAAAGCCCTTGTGTGCGGAAAAGCACAGAAAACTAACAGAGAAGTTAGGAATGGTGTCAATTTAAACCAGACCAGTTCTATTGTAAATTGGAGGGGTGTCAAGGTTTGTGGGAGAAAACCTTGGGAATTTACAAACCAGAACAGGTCTAAAAAGAGGGCAAACAACCAAGCAGGCAAACTGTTGCAAAAGTGCTGTGTCATTCTCTTGCCAGAGAGGCTAATGAGAAACACCTGGCTAGAGCAAACCAGAACTCTGATAGGCAGCCAACAGGTGGCAGAGGTATAAATGTGTGGCTGTGAAGTACATTCCTTCTGGCTATCGGAACATCTACCACTCTGCTGCTGGGAATGCTGCGTTGTTCGTACCTTGATCGTACCTTGTCTGCTGTATATATTGGGTCCTTGAACTGCTGTACTTATACTCTGCTTGTAAGTACACAATATAGAGACTTTCTACCTTACCTGCGCCTCTGAGTCTTCATTTGCTGGAGAGTGTCCCAGGACAACTGGCTAACGGTTCTAGCCTGCCTCCAGGGCTGCACCAGAGAAGGGATGCCACATTTAACAGGTTCTGGGCCCAGCGAAAGCCGACTGCTGCACGTCCAGAGCACCTGTAACCTGAGCTGCTCCTTGGCTGCATTGAATTACGGCGTGTTGTGTCCAGGAGTCCGAGGCGTCTGGCAACGCTCAAGTTCCTGTCAACGGTCCGGTAAGACGATTTACGTTCCTGTCGTGCCCAGGAGGGGCTAGAGACAGAAAGCAAGAATGCAGTCTGCCATAGGAGGAAGCTTTCCCCTCATTCGCTTGAATGAAAGTAACTATTTGTCCTGGTCCGTGAAAATGGAAATGTACTTACGCAGAGAGGATTTGTGGAAGATTGTGACTGATCCCCCTAATTTAGATGATGAAGACGTTGCTGCAGCAGATATAAGGGCAAATGAGAAAGCACTTGCAAACATTGTTTTGTGTGTAGAAGATAGCCAGCTGGTGCATGTCCATGGAATCTCCAAAGCTAAGGAGTGCTGGGATGCGCTAAGAAAGATTTATATGAGAGACTCAGCAAGTTCCAAGGTCGTTCTCACAAGGCGTTTGTATAGAGCGCGGCTGGGTGAAAGAGAGAAACTTTCAGAACACTTGCAATTTATGAGAACCACGTTTCTCGAGCTGGAAGAACGCGGTTTACATTTTACAGAATCGCATAAATCCTATTTGGTTCTATCCTCTCTAAATGAGTCGTGGGATGTTCTGGCAACAAGCTTGGGGTCTCTGCCGGAAGAAGACCTGACGCTTAGTTATTTAACGACAAGGTTGCTTGAGGAAGAACAGCGACGGCAGCAGCGTGTTGAAGGGAGGAACAAGGAAGATTCCATGCCCAGACAGAAAAATGCTGCGTCACAAGGAGCAGGAGAGGAACATGTGTATGTTGTAAAGCGTTGCTTTAAGTGTGGTTCCAGCTCACACCTGCAACGTGACTGTGCAGTTAAGAAGAAGGCCAAAGGCAAAGACAGACCAGCCCAACGGAGCGGCGATGGCCACATTTCTGCGGTCAAGGCGATGCACGAGAGTCCCAAAGATACATGGCTGCTGGACAGTAGGGCGAGTGAACATATTTCTAATGACCCACAGTTATTTTCTCCCCTGAAACCAGCCACCAGAAACCATGTCAGCCTTGCAAATGGGAATGTTGCAACTGTGACAGGACATGGCTTAGTGTATATACCATGTTTGAATGTGCAATTGGAAATGCTATGTGTTCCAGATTTAGCTTACAATTTATTAAGTGTGTCTAGTTTAGACCATGATGGTTATGAGGTCATATTTGCTAAAGGAAAATGCCATGTCAGTAAAAATGGTAAAGTCTTTGGGGAAGGTATGCTGCAGAATAACTTGTATGTAATGAAACCTAAGATGGAAGGTGTTGCAGCAGCACAGGTGGAAAACAGGCCACATCATGACCAGTGTGCCCACCTATGGCATAGGAGGCTGGGTCATGCCAATTTTAAGGTAATAGAGAAGTTACCTGAGATGGCCACTGGTGTCAGCATGAAACAATGCCAAAACTTTTTGGATTGCTCTACATGCAAAATGACAAAATCTAAGGCTTACCCAGTAAGCAAGAAAAGCAGCAGGGTATCAACCAGATGTTTTCAGCTTGTTCATGCAGATCTTGTTGGTCCATTATTTGCCACGCTGGGAGGCGCTAGATATGTATTGGTCCTCTTGGATGATTATTCTAGATTTAGTTTTTGTTATTTATTAAAACAAAAAAGCCAAACATTTGAACAATTTAAAGATTGGGTGCAATTCGTTGAAAGAAAATACAACACACGTGTGTGTGGTTTGCAGACAGACCGAGGGGGAGAATTTGTGACTACAAACTTTCAGAATTGGCTTAAGAGGAGGGGCATCTCTCATAGAATGACCAATGCCCATTGCCCAGCTGAGAATGGGATGGCTGAACGTAGAAATGGGGTCCTGCAGACAATGAAGGACTCACTTCTGTCAGATTCAGGCTTGTCAAGAGGGTATTGGGGTGAGGCAATTTTAACAGCCAACTACTTGGTTAATAGGCTGTGGAGCTCAGCCATTAATCAAACCCCTTACTACCTTCTTTATAACAAGAAACCTTCATTAAAACATTTGAGAATCTTTGGTTGCACTGCCTATGTGCACATTCCGAAAAGCATGAGGCGAAAGGGACAAGCGAAAGCACGTAAATTAACTTTCGTTGGCTACCAGCCAGGAACGAAGGGTTACAGATTTGTCAATGAACATGGAAAAATTATTATTTCTAGAGCTGCTAACTTCTGTGAACACAGTAACTGGAGTAAATTGCATGGTTCTACAGAAGTGTTTCTTCCCAGTCAAACTCAGGACAGGCACAGCGAAGCTGAGCCATTGCCTCAGCAACGTGCTGTCCCAGAGATAAAGGAAGAGGCAGAATTAACCTCTGAAAGTCCTGTTCAGGAAGATACTGCCTTGCCACGCAGATCAGAAAGAAGTAATAAGGGGATTCCACCTCAACGATACTCACCTGGTGATGTGAAAATATGCTATGTAAACTTTGAACCCCAAAGCTATCAGGAAGTGCTAGAGCTCCCAAAGCCAGAGCAAGATAGATGGAGGAAGGCTATGCAGGAAGAGATGAATTCCATGCATTCTCACAAAGTCTTTACTCCTGTAGAGCTGCCTATTGGGCAGAAAGCAGTTGGATGCAGATGGGTTTACAAACGAAAAACCCTAGCTGATGGGAGCATAAAATATAAAGCACGGTTAGTGGCACAAGGATTCACACAAGTTAAACATGTAACTTACGATGAAGTGTTTGCACCTACCCTAAGAGGAGAAACGTTGAGAATGGCATTGACAGTAGCTGCTGTAAATAATTGGGAAGTCCATCATTTTGATATAGCAACAGCATACTTGCATGCGCAACTGCTACAAGAAATTTACATGACAGAACCAAAAGGGTTCGAATCTAAGCTGCCAGGGAGAGTGTGTAAGCTAAACAAAGCTATATATGGGCTAAAGCAGTCTGCCAGAAATTGGAATCAATGCCTAGATGCAACGCTAAAAAGAATTGGATTTAAGGGCAGCCTAGCTGACCCCTGTTTGTATGTTAAGCAACATGGTGATGAACAAATTTTGTTGTTAGTATTCGTAGATGATCTATGTATAATTGCCAGAGAACAAGCCAGTATAAATGCATGTGTAAAAGAACTTAGCAAAGAATATGAACTCAAAAGTCTAGGTAAAATCAGCAATTATTTGGGAGTGGAAATTATAAAGACTGAAGGTGGAGGATATGCTCTCAGCCAGAAAAGAAAAATAGAACAGCTGCTCCAAAGATATGAAATGGAAAACTGTAAAGGTGTACAAACTCCCATGACTGTAGACTTTCATAAAGTGAATGTTAATGATGAAGCTATGAGCAATGTACAATGTGATCAAGACAAATATCAATCAGCAATAGGAAGCTTATTGTATTTGGCCCAATGGACAAGACCAGACATTGGGAATGCTGTGAACATCTTAAGCAGATACACATCCCAGCCAACTCAAAGGCATTGGCAGGGAGTGAAACGTGTATTAAGATACCTAAAGGGCACTATTGACCACTACCTGTTGTTGTTACCATCTGAACCATTGCAGTTAACTTGTTTTGTTGATAGTGATTGGGGAAGCTGTGTCCAGGATAGACGGTCAATATCAGGGCTTGTAATTCAATATGGTAATACCTTGATAGGCTGGAAAGCTAAGAAACAGACCGCAGTAGCAGCTTCAACAGCGGAAGCAGAATTCGCCGCTTTATCAGAAATGTGTTCTGAAGTAATCTGGTATCAACAATTGTTAAAAGATTTGAATTTAAAGATCAATTTACCCATCCATGTGTTTGAGGATAGTCAGGCGTGTATTCAAATGGCCAGCAACAATAGAGTACAGAACAGAAGCAAGCACGTAGACATTAAGTACTGCCGTGTCAGAGAAGCAGTAAAAGATAAGCTAATTGAGCTGGTGTATTGCCCATCTGAGGAAAATATGGCGGATATAATGACAAAGCCCTTGTGTGCGGAAAAGCACAGAAAACTAACAGAGAAGTTAGGAATGGTGTCAATTTAAACCAGACCAGTTCTATTGTAAATTGGAGGGGTGTCAAGGTTTGTGGGAGAAAACCTTGGGAATTTACAAACCAGAACAGGTCTAAAAAGAGGGCAAACAACCAAGCAGGCAAACTGTTGCAAAAGTGCTGTGTCATTCTCTTGCCAGAGAGGCTAATGAGAAACACCTGGCTAGAGCAAACCAGAACTCTGATAGGCAGCCAACAGGTGGCAGAGGTATAAATGTGTGGCTGTGAAGTACATTCCTTCTGGCTATCGGAACATCTACCACTCTGCTGCTGGGAATGCTGCGTTGTTCGTACCTTGATCGTACCTTGTCTGCTGTATATATTGGGTCCTTGAACTGCTGTACTTATACTCTGCTTGTAAGTACACAATATAGAGACTTTCTACCTTACCTGCGCCTCTGAGTCTTCATTTGCTGGAGAGTGTCCCAGGACAACTGGCTAACGGTTCTAGCCTGCCTCCAGGGCTGCACCAGAGAAGGGATGCCACATTTAACAGGTTCTGGGCCCAGCGAAAGCCGACTGCTGCACGTCCAGAGCACCTGTAACCTGAGCTGCTCCTTGGCTGCATTGAATTACGGCGTGTTGTGTCCAGGAGTCCGAGGCGTCTGGCAACGCTCAAGTTCCTGTCAACGGTCCGGTAAGACGATTTACGTTCCTGTCGTGCCCAGGAGGGGCTAGAGACAGAAAGCAAGAATGCAGTCTGCCATAGGAGGAAGCTTTCCCCTCATTCGCTTGAATGAAAGTAACTATTTGTCCTGGTCCGTGAAAATGGAAATGTACTTACGCAGAGAGGATTTGTGGAAGATTGTGACTGATCCCCCTAATTTAGATGATGAAGACGTTGCTGCAGCAGATATAAGGGCAAATGAGAAAGCACTTGCAAACATTGTTTTGTGTGTAGAAGATAGCCAGCTGGTGCATGTCCATGGAATCTCCAAAGCTAAGGAGTGCTGGGATGCGCTAAGAAAGATTTATATGAGAGACTCAGCAAGTTCCAAGGTCGTTCTCACAAGGCGTTTGTATAGAGCGCGGCTGGGTGAAAGAGAGAAACTTTCAGAACACTTGCAATTTATGAGAACCACGTTTCTCGAGCTGGAAGAACGCGGTTTACATTTTACAGAATCGCATAAATCCTATTTGGTTCTATCCTCTCTAAATGAGTCGTGGGATGTTCTGGCAACAAGCTTGGGGTCTCTGCCGGAAGAAGACCTGACGCTTAGTTATTTAACGACAAGGTTGCTTGAGGAAGAACAGCGACGGCAGCAGCGTGTTGAAGGGAGGAACAAGGAAGATTCCATGCCCAGACAGAAAAATGCTGCGTCACAAGGAGCAGGAGAGGAACATGTGTATGTTGTAAAGCGTTGCTTTAAGTGTGGTTCCAGCTCACACCTGCAACGTGACTGTGCAGTTAAGAAGAAGGCCAAAGGCAAAGACAGACCAGCCCAACGGAGCGGCGATGGCCACATTTCTGCGGTCAAGGCGATGCACGAGAGTCCCAAAGATACATGGCTGCTGGACAGTAGGGCGAGTGAACATATTTCTAATGACCCACAGTTATTTTCTCCCCTGAAACCAGCCACCAGAAACCATGTCAGCCTTGCAAATGGGAATGTTGCAACTGTGACAGGACATGGCTTAGTGTATATACCATGTTTGAATGTGCAATTGGAAATGCTATGTGTTCCAGATTTAGCTTACAATTTATTAAGTGTGTCTAGTTTAGACCATGATGGTTATGAGGTCATATTTGCTAAAGGAAAATGCCATGTCAGTAAAAATGGTAAAGTCTTTGGGGAAGGTATGCTGCAGAATAACTTGTATGTAATGAAACCTAAGATGGAAGGTGTTGCAGCAGCACAGGTGGAAAACAGGCCACATCATGACCAGTGTGCCCACCTATGGCATAGGAGGCTGGGTCATGCCAATTTTAAGGTAATAGAGAAGTTACCTGAGATGGCCACTGGTGTCAGCATGAAACAATGCCAAAACTTTTTGGATTGCTCTACATGCAAAATGACAAAATCTAAGGCTTACCCAGTAAGCAAGAAAAGCAGCAGGGTATCAACCAGATGTTTTCAGCTTGTTCATGCAGATCTTGTTGGTCCATTATTTGCCACGCTGGGAGGCGCTAGATATGTATTGGTCCTCTTGGATGATTATTCTAGATTTAGTTTTTGTTATTTATTAAAACAAAAAAGCCAAACATTTGAACAATTTAAAGATTGGGTGCAATTCGTTGAAAGAAAATACAACACACGTGTGTGTGGTTTGCAGACAGACCGAGGGGGAGAATTTGTGACTACAAACTTTCAGAATTGGCTTAAGAGGAGGGGCATCTCTCATAGAATGACCAATGCCCATTGCCCAGCTGAGAATGGGATGGCTGAACGTAGAAATGGGGTCCTGCAGACAATGAAGGACTCACTTCTGTCAGATTCAGGCTTGTCAAGAGGGTATTGGGGTGAGGCAATTTTAACAGCCAACTACTTGGTTAATAGGCTGTGGAGCTCAGCCATTAATCAAACCCCTTACTACCTTCTTTATAACAAGAAACCTTCATTAAAACATTTGAGAATCTTTGGTTGCACTGCCTATGTGCACATTCCGAAAAGCATGAGGCGAAAGGGACAAGCGAAAGCACGTAAATTAACTTTCGTTGGCTACCAGCCAGGAACGAAGGGTTACAGATTTGTCAATGAACATGGAAAAATTATTATTTCTAGAGCTGCTAACTTCTGTGAACACAGTAACTGGAGTAAATTGCATGGTTCTACAGAAGTGTTTCTTCCCAGTCAAACTCAGGACAGGCACAGCGAAGCTGAGCCATTGCCTCAGCAACGTGCTGTCCCAGAGATAAAGGAAGAGGCAGAATTAACCTCTGAAAGTCCTGTTCAGGAAGATACTGCCTTGCCACGCAGATCAGAAAGAAGTAATAAGGGGATTCCACCTCAACGATACTCACCTGGTGATGTGAAAATATGCTATGTAAACTTTGAACCCCAAAGCTATCAGGAAGTGCTAGAGCTCCCAAAGCCAGAGCAAGATAGATGGAGGAAGGCTATGCAGGAAGAGATGAATTCCATGCATTCTCACAAAGTCTTTACTCCTGTAGAGCTGCCTATTGGGCAGAAAGCAGTTGGATGCAGATGGGTTTACAAACGAAAAACCCTAGCTGATGGGAGCATAAAATATAAAGCACGGTTAGTGGCACAAGGATTCACACAAGTTAAACATGTAACTTACGATGAAGTGTTTGCACCTACCCTAAGAGGAGAAACGTTGAGAATGGCATTGACAGTAGCTGCTGTAAATAATTGGGAAGTCCATCATTTTGATATAGCAACAGCATACTTGCATGCGCAACTGCTACAAGAAATTTACATGACAGAACCAAAAGGGTTCGAATCTAAGCTGCCAGGGAGAGTGTGTAAGCTAAACAAAGCTATATATGGGCTAAAGCAGTCTGCCAGAAATTGGAATCAATGCCTAGATGCAACGCTAAAAAGAATTGGATTTAAGGGCAGCCTAGCTGACCCCTGTTTGTATGTTAAGCAACATGGTGATGAACAAATTTTGTTGTTAGTATTCGTAGATGATCTATGTATAATTGCCAGAGAACAAGCCAGTATAAATGCATGTGTAAAAGAACTTAGCAAAGAATATGAACTCAAAAGTCTAGGTAAAATCAGCAATTATTTGGGAGTGGAAATTATAAAGACTGAAGGTGGAGGATATGCTCTCAGCCAGAAAAGAAAAATAGAACAGCTGCTCCAAAGATATGAAATGGAAAACTGTAAAGGTGTACAAACTCCCATGACTGTAGACTTTCATAAAGTGAATGTTAATGATGAAGCTATGAGCAATGTACAATGTGATCAAGACAAATATCAATCAGCAATAGGAAGCTTATTGTATTTGGCCCAATGGACAAGACCAGACATTGGGAATGCTGTGAACATCTTAAGCAGATACACATCCCAGCCAACTCAAAGGCATTGGCAGGGAGTGAAACGTGTATTAAGATACCTAAAGGGCACTATTGACCACTACCTGTTGTTGTTACCATCTGAACCATTGCAGTTAACTTGTTTTGTTGATAGTGATTGGGGAAGCTGTGTCCAGGATAGACGGTCAATATCAGGGCTTGTAATTCAATATGGTAATACCTTGATAGGCTGGAAAGCTAAGAAACAGACCGCAGTAGCAGCTTCAACAGCGGAAGCAGAATTCGCCGCTTTATCAGAAATGTGTTCTGAAGTAATCTGGTATCAACAATTGTTAAAAGATTTGAATTTAAAGATCAATTTACCCATCCATGTGTTTGAGGATAGTCAGGCGTGTATTCAAATGGCCAGCAACAATAGAGTACAGAACAGAAGCAAGCACGTAGACATTAAGTACTGCCGTGTCAGAGAAGCAGTAAAAGATAAGCTAATTGAGCTGGTGTATTGCCCATCTGAGGAAAATATGGCGGATATAATGACAAAGCCCTTGTGTGCGGAAAAGCACAGAAAACTAACAGAGAAGTTAGGAGTGGTGTCAATTTAAACCAGACCAGTTCTATTGTAAATTGGAGGGGTGTCAAGGTTTGTGGGAGAAAACCTTGGGAATTTACAAACCAGAACAGGTCTAAAAAGAGGGCAAACAACCAAGCAGGCAAACTGTTGCAAAAGTGCTGTGTCATTCTCTTGCCAGAGAGGCTAATGAGAAACACCTGGCTAGAGCAAACCAGAACTCTGATAGGCAGCCAACAGGTGGCAGAGGTATAAATGTGTGGCTGTGAAGTACATTCCTTCTGGCTATCGGAACATCTACCACTCTGCTGCTGGGAATGCTGCGTTGTTCGTACCTTGATCGTACCTTGTCTGCTGTATATATTGGGTCCTTGAACTGCTGTACTTATACTCTGCTTGTAAGTACACAATATAGAGACTTTCTACCTTACCTGCGCCTCTGAGTCTTCATTTGCTGGAGAGTGTCCCAGGACAACTGGCTAACGGTTCTAGCCTGCCTCCAGGGCTGCACCAGAGAAGGGACGCCACATTTAACAGAGTACTGCTTTGAAGGAGTCCTTATTCTCCTGAGAACCTCACCCTTCCCCCAAAGTGGAACCCTCATGAGGGATCCTATCTGGATGTGGTATGCACTGCATCAGTGATTCCCTGGATATATACTGAGAAAAACAGCAGGTGCAAACACACTTGACTTCATTAATTCCACATAAGTAATTTGGGATACTCCAAAATACTGTAAGTGCTTTGAGGATCACAGTGTAAGGGAGGGCTGAGCAGAAGGTAGAACAGGATTCGCCTAATCGGGGAATTTATCTCTTAACTCAGCAGTTCTCAAAGTTCTCCCTGTGAGTTGGGGAGAACCGTGGGTCTGGGTGGGAGCGGGGCGACGGCACTCCCAAGATTGCGCCACCTCTGGGGAAAAACTTAAGAAAAGCCGGCCCTCCAGAGGGTGTGAGGAGACCTGCAGCCTCCCTGTGCTTCAGATTGGCTCTCTCCGAAAATGAAAGTGGGTCGCAATCGCCATGGAGAGCCGATATGAAGCGCTGGGAGGCCCACAGAGTGGGCTGTGGGCCTCCTCACACCCTCTGGAGGGCCGGTGTTTCTTAAATTAAAAATAACCCCTTTTCCCCCAGCGGTGGTGCAATCCTGGGAGCACCACCGTGATCCTGGGAGCGCCATCACTGCAGTCGCCATGTCCCTTAAGGGGCTGGCAGCCGCTTCCCGTTCTCCTGGTGGGTTGAAGAGGCATCGCTGGAGGGGGGGGTACTGTAGGTTCCGCACAGTTCCACTCCCCGTTTACTCCCCGGTATGAGGTGACCCCGCCCCCTCACCATTGGAGCCATTCAGTGTGGCGAAGGCAACGGGCAGGGAGTCTCCTGCCCGTTGCTTTCGCTGCAGTGGCCGCATGGAATGGCTCCGACGGCGAGGGGGCAGGGCCACTTCGTACCGGGGAGTAAACGGGAAGTGGAACTGTGCAGAACCTACAGTACCGCCCCCCCCCTCCAGCGACGCCTCTGGTGGGTTGCAACCCACCACTTTGAGAACGGCTGTCTTAACTTGAACAATAGCAACAACTAACCTCACCCACACCTAGGCTGCTGAAACAAAGTTGGGGAGAAAATCAATGGATTTTTTTTTGTGAAAGGACTTTAAGTTCAGTTCTGATACCAAAAATGAATATTGTACTTGGGTGAGCATATGCCCAAAGGCACTCTGTACGTGTGTGTTCACCCAACTGGGCCACTGTTTTGCATCTGGTTGATGGGCTTGGGGTTTTAGTAAAAACGTTAAGCTTGAAGTCTGCCTACCCTGGTGTAAGGGATATTTTATAAATAAGAATAGGCCACATTCCACCCATGGAAAAACCCTCCACAGTGATGCATTGCCCTGCATGCTACAGCCTGTGGAGGAGGCATGAGGAAGGATCAAAAGAGAAGTAGGGGCCAGTTAGTTGGGTTATGGGGGAGTTGTGAGTGGGCATAAAAAGCTGAGAGGAGGAATTTCCTTTGACTTCCAACAACCATGCTGTAATTTAAATTAGGAAAAAATAAAATAAAAAAGGAAAAGAGATCTATAAATACTGTAAGGGAAAAATAATAAAAATGAGCATATATAATCATATACAGTATAAATATTAACATAAGATCCATAACTGCAAAGATATTAAGAAAGACATCCATTAAATCCTGTCTATAAAATGCTCATCCTTCTAATCAATATCAACAAGAATCTGTGTCAATCATTTTCAATAGTAAACAGTGGAGGGCAGATCCAATAATTATTTGTACATGACCACAAAAAGTAGACAATCACTATTCATTCCCTATTTAGTAAAGTGTACAGTATGTAACATTTTCTTGGGACATTGTTTGGGTTCAATCAGTTGCAAAGACCAAGCTTTCTGAAATTACTTAGGGTCTTGTAATTTGCCTTCTCAAAGTCTTTTATAACAAGCTGTTTTATGCATCATCATTAGATTCCAACCATCTGTTTTCAAACTAATACAGATAGGAGATAAGATGATTTTCAGGTTTTTGCCAACAAAATCCATGCAGTTGCTAGCATATAATTTATCATAGCTGAGTATTTGAGGGGACAGATAAGGAAATTGTATTATACAGTGATGCCTTGCAAGACAAAATTAATTCGTTCCGTGAGTCGTGTCGTCTTGCGAATAATTTCGTCCTGCGAGTCACCTCTCCTCAACAAGCATCCCAGCTCCCGGCGGCATCGGCTGCCGCTCGCCCCCGCCCTACTCCCCCGTCCCGAGTCCCGCCACCTGCCCGCCCCAACCCCGCAGGCCCCAGACAAACCCGGCCCGGCAGGCAGCAAACGCTGCCGAAGCACGGAGCGCCCGAACGGCGGTGGAACAGTGGCACAGTCTCCGGTCCCGGGCGGAATGCGATCGTGTCTCGCCAGCATCTCTGGAGGTGACGTGATTGGCGGCTGGTAACATCACAAACCGACCACTGAGCTAAACAACACAAGTGCCCGGCTCCCCCCCCGCCCGAACCCCAACGAGCATCCAGACCCCGGCGGCTTCCGCAGCCGCAGCCGCTCGCCCCCGCCCCACCCCCCGTCCCACGTCCAGCCACCCGCCCACCCCAACCCAGCAGACCCCAGACAAACCCGGCCCGGCACGCAGTGAACTGTAGACAGTTGAGCCGAGTAGCCTTAATTATACAGTGGACGGCAGTAGCTGCAGGCAGGGGCAGCAGGATAAAGCTGCTAGCGTGGAGCAGGGTTCCTTTGCAGGTTTCCAGTGATGCCTCGCAAGACGAAAAATTTTTTTGCAAGAAAATTCGTCTTGCGAGTCACCAAAAAACTCGCAAAACGCTTTCGTCTTGCGAGTTTTTCGTTGCGCGAGGCATTCGTCTTGCGAGGCATCACTGTAGTATGATTGGACTCAGAGGAAACAACATCTTTCATATGTGCCAAGGTATTTTTCCAGTATTCCTGAAGCTGGATGCAGTTCCACCATAAATGAGAAAAGGTACCTTGTGCAGTAAAGCATCTCCAGCATCTATCCAAAGTTATAACACAGAACTTCTTAATTCTAACCGGGGTCTAATGCCATCTATACAATATTTTAGAGAAATATTTTCAAATTCTATACTCAGATTTTTTCAGCGCATAGCCTGAATTATAACAGTCAGTTTCTGATTCCATTTCTGTTGGATCATCTCTGTTACATTTGTCCCTTTCACCAAAAAAGAATATATTTTGGACAACAAGCTCTTAATCTTGCCTGCTCAAATATAGTACAGTAATTTATTTTTTCAAGTGCTTCTTGTCTTTGTATGTAATTTTTAATTTGGAGATGTTGAAAGAAAGAAAACGCCCATCAAGGTACTTTTGCACAATATATGTGTGTGTCAGAAAGAAATCCACTATCCTGAGATACTCTTTATTTTTTTCATGTATCAAAAGTTTGTGTCGTGCCTGGCTCTTTCAAATCCTTAGCCATTACTAACTGGAGTTAATATAGAGATGGGGGGAGGGGGTGCTAAGGAGTATCTCTATTTGTCCCATACTTCCATTATTGCACAACAAATGCCATTGGGATCACCCTCCCTTCTATATGGTATCTACCATACCTAGGTTTTAAGCGGGAGAGCTATTCCTGGTTGCTCTGTGTCCCATGGCCAGTGGTGTAACAAGGGTGGTGCGAAGGCAAGTAGTTGTGCAAGACTCCGTTACACTGGAGTGAGCGGCCCCTCCCCCTTGCTGTTGGAGCCATTCTGGCAGCAAAGGCAACACACAGGACACTCCCTCCCACACTGTTGCTGCTGGAATGGCTCCAACAGCAAGGGGGAGGGGCCGCTCACTCCAGTGTAACGGAGTCTTGCACAACTACTTGCCTTCGCACCACCCTTGTTACACTACTGCCCATGGCAGGGATTCTTTAAACCACCATATAAGTTTAAGCTTATGATTAATTAATAGACAGTTTAATACTTTCAAGCCCTACTTATCTTGGTGATATGGAAGCATTCACTTTAGATACCACAAAGTAACCATAATCAACTGAAATTATTCTGTTTGTGATTTCCCTCCCAAGTCTCATGCCTCTCTTTAATATTGTAAACAGTATTTCTTCCCTTATTTGTTCATGTTTTACAAGCACAGTGATGACAGCAAAACCATTTCCAGCTTTTCTTTCGTCTCTCCCCTGCTCTCTTTCTGTGCTGTGTTGTTGCTTCATATTGATGTCCAGAACCTCAGGCTTGTTTTTCTTTTTGAGACATCCCAATATTCTTTAACCTTTCATCTCTCTGACTCACTAGGCTCTTCCTTTCTGTTCAAAGGAATTACACCAGAGTTGGTGCATAACAAAGAATGTTAAGACTTTATCCCTTTTATGCGAGTCAGCTTTTCCCAGGTTCTACTGAGGTCTTAGAGGAGAATGGCCCAATTGTGCCAGCTACTGAGCAGTTTGCTCCTACGGACTTCACAGAGAATTGACAGAGCTCAGCATTATGCAAAATTAAACCGAAGAACATGATTGTACAGTGTTACCTTCAGTGTGTGTGTGTGTGTGTGTGTGTGTGTGAGAGAGAGAGAGAATGCATCTGTGCAAAAGAACCAGATCACCTTGCAAAGCGAGGAGAGTAGTGTAATCCCTGCAGGGCCATATCAGTTTTGAAAGCATCATCCACCTACAGCAAGGTTTTGCCAGTAGCAACTCCGGGAGGCAGTTGTACTTCTCGTACAGGAGATGCCTCTGGGAGCAGAGAGGGAGTGTATGCAAGCGCTGCAATTGCCATGCACTTGAACAAAGCCAAAGGTACATCACATATTTCTGCAGAGGCTTCTGTCAGTAGGCAAAAGCATTTGTGGATTGTTGGGCAGTATTCGTGATCTGTCAGTCCAGAAAAAAAGCTGAAGAAATTAGAGGGGGAAAACTGTTCCCACCCCATTTTTTCCGTAGCTGAAGAAGAAAGCAGTTGGACATTTTTGATAACAATAATCCCAATAATGTTTATGAAATGTTCTCTAAACAAATGAACATGCAAAACAGTTTTACCAATTGTAACATTATTTCCACCCTTCAAATTTCTATATCAGATGTTTAATATTAAATGTTGCTTTCTTTTTTAAAGTGAAATAATAAAAAATGGAAGCGATTTGTATACAAATATATCCAATCATTCCATTATCCTGTCAGTGTGCTTTTTCACCACACAAATTTTGACAATTTTTTGATATTTATCCGTATAATAGAATGAATCCCCCCCCCCTTTTTTTTGCTTCCTTTGATGGACGTTAGCTCTCCAAAACCTCAGACAAAGATCTTTACTTCCAAACCTGGTTACCTGAGATCCTTTTCAGTGGAGTTTTCACAAATGAACTTGCAACCTTCTGCATGCAAACCACATACTTTTGCCTACAACTAAATTATAGGTCCCTCCTTCCCAAGCAGAAAGGATTGATTGTTTATTTGGAGTTTTGTCAAAAATTAATGACAATAAACAGGTACTAAAAATGATGTGTTCTTGCAGCAACTCTTGCTTGCCTTTACCCTCACAGAATAACAGCTCAATCCTGGGTAACTTTAGAACGGCGGAGCGTGTGCTCCACCGTTCTAAAGTGTCGCAAACGTGCCGTGAAGCATGTTTGCGACTACTTGGGAGTAAGGCTGGATTCACACTACACGAATCCTGGCGCGTTACGGAGATGCGCAGAGCTCTTTGACAGCATTTCGGAAGCAAGCGAAGCAGGTGCGACCTCCCGAATTCCGGCACGTACATAAAGCTGGAAACCCATCTTTTGAGGGGGCGGGTTCGTGGAGCTACTGCAGCCACCAATCAGATGAGAGGGGGGGAGAGTGGTTGCATGCCAATCAGAACTACTTCCAATCTGTAAGCTGCGCTTTCTTAAGAAGGCGGAACAGCAGGAGGGACAACAGGCGGGAATACACTCCTTCCGACCAGCTCTGCACGCGGAGGCAGAGGCAGGGGCAGAGGCCTCCGCGCCGGGATTCGTGTAGTGTGAATCCAGCCTAAGGGAGGCCGGCGCAAGGCTGGCCTGCCTCACTCTGACGCTGGACCGAGGACGTGGCCGCCAGAGGAAGGTAAGCGCTCTCCTGACGGCTGCGTGGGCGGTCTGTCAGGCAAGGGAGGAGGGCCATTGGCCTAGCTGGCGGAAATCTGAGGAGGCCCATCAGGCCGGCCTCGGTTTACACCCAGGGATGGGGATGAGCGTCCTCTGGCCCGGCACATGGTGGGCAGTCTCGGGCACAGGATCCGGTGGGTGGCCCTGGGCCGCTGGTCAGATCCTTACACAGGATTTCGCCTTACGTGACATTTGAAGCAAAGGGAATTACATATGCTCCTGTTTCCCACTTCCCTTCTCCCTAGTGGCCTTGTATCAAGTGACAAAAATTGAAGTTTTCTTCTGGAACAAAATTGACATTGTTGGCCCAAACTTCTCCTCTTCTGTCATATATTCCATCTGTCAGTCTTCTCTCATCATTCCTCTTTCCTCCCATTCAGGTTCCTCTCAATGCTTGTGTGTGCTGCCTTCAAACAGTGAGGGAATCCTGGCAGCAGAGAGCATCCTACAGGCAAGAAGTCCTCAGCCACCCAGGGCTGAAAGTTAGACTTTGCTTCCCCTCAGTCTGGGCCCTAAAGTGAGGGAGGGGAGAGCTGAGGTAGGCCATGCGGGCCTAGTTATATCCTTTCAGGAGAAAAAGGGTAGTCCTCTGTCTGCTGACAGGATCCTATTGGGGAGGACAAATGTCCCCATTTCTCCATCACAAGATCCTCTCAGTGGCAGGCCCCATGGTCATTTGAAAGGATAGTTGTGTATGAAATGGTCTCTGAAGAACTAAGTTCTCCTCCAAAGGATCCTTTTGGTGACAAGGGACCTCCCCCATCCTTCAGCAATGAAAGGAGGGGGGGGAATTGGGCCTCCCCTGATCCCAGTCAGGTGCCCCTCATTGATCTCTTTGGAGGCAAGGAGGGCTTGCTGAACCCCTGCAGATTCCCAGGTGGTTACTTGTTTTATCAGTTCTGAAGAGCCCCCTTTCCCCCTAATTCCCAATCCCTGTTCAAAGGAACTTAATGTTTCATTTTTTGCCATTTTCCTTTTGTGAAGGTATTGCTCAGAGATGCACAGCAGTCAAGTACCACTTCTCTCCACCAGTCCGCTTACGGAACATCCCATTCAATTTAACCAAGACCATCCAGCAGGATGAATGGCACTTATTACGTAAGTACAGTACTTGCATTTTCTGATTGTGCAAGTAACCTTCCTAATGTAGTACTCAATTCACTGTAATAGGGATCAGTAATTTGCCTCCCCAAATATTGCACTCTAGGTTAGGAAATGTTGCAGATTATCTTGTTAAACCAGTCATTCATTCCATTTGGTATCTAGCCTTTTAATAACGGCAAA
Organism: Plestiodon gilberti rubricaudatus; assembly: GCA_026170595.1. Classification (NCBI taxonomy): domain Eukaryota; kingdom Metazoa; phylum Chordata; class Lepidosauria; order Squamata; family Scincidae; genus Plestiodon; species Plestiodon gilberti. Next base: position 15,109,402 of record JANXHW010000001.1, read on the forward strand.
TACAAAGTGGTTTAATGGACTTTCTTCTCTAAATCCATATCCAAACTCATGCAAAGACGATTTCTTTATTCCTTTTACAAACAAGTTGCCACATAATGCTGTTTGCTATCTTTCAGCACAATCCTATGCATGTCTAATAGGACTTCTAATTGTGTTCAGTGGGGCTTACTTCCAGGAAAGTGTCTATAGCAGTTGTTCCCAAACCTGGCGGGGCCGTGACCCACCTCTGTCCTCAGGCGGTGGTTCATGACCCACCGTCTGCAGCCGCTCTCACGCTGCTCCAGCCTGGAACGGCCTCCAGAGGCCTCAGAAAGGGTTCCCAACATGACTGGAAGTCGCGTTGGCGAAACTGAAAGTGACTTCCAGGTCACTTCTGGAGGCCTTCCAAGGCCCATGGAGGCCTCTGGAGGCCACCCCCAGGGTGAAGCAACATGGGAGCGGCTGCCTAAAGTAGGTTGGGCCCTGGATGTAGCCTCTGGTTGCTTGCATTTGGCTCCAATTTGACTCCACCTCAGGCTGCGACCCACGGAAACCCTGGTCTATAGGATTGCAGCTTTGGTGGTGTTACAGTATATTAAAAAAAATAAAACAAAATGGCAGGCCCCATGTCCAGGGCCACAGTGTTAGAAAGGTCCTTGATGATTACTTGTATATCCTAAATGGTGATCTACAGCTCATAGTTCTACATAGATCTATAGATCATTGCTGTTTATTTGATATACTATGGTTTTATTGTATTGTGTGTGTGTAATGTTTTGTAAGGCCAGCGGGTGGCGCAGTGGGTTAAACCGCTGAACCATGAGTTGTCGATCGAAAGGTCGGCAGTTCGAATCCGCGACGGGGTGAGCTCTCGTCGCTTGGCCAGCTCCTGCCAACCTAGCAGTTCCAAAGCATGTTAATGTGAGTAGATAAATAGGTACCGCTTGCGGGAAGGTAAACAGCGCTCCGTGTTCCAGCCGCATGCTACGCGCTGTGGCAAGGAGAGTCATGCCGGCCACATGACCACGGAGGCATCTTCGGACAACGCTGGCTCTTCGGCTTTGAAATGGGGATGAGCACCACACCCTAGAGTCGGACACGACTGGACTTAATTGTCAGGGCTCACCTTTACCTTTACTAATGTTTTGTAAGCTGCTTTGGGGGTCTTTTTTGGCTGACATGCATCATAAAAATCCATACATAGTTTCTCTATAGTTTTAAAACTGCACAACCTGACATATATGGCCCTTCTGCCCACCATAACATGTTAACGATTTAGGGTATATCTTCTCTGCAAACATAGGTAGCATTTATGCTTCTTTAACTATCTGGCTTCCCTCAAAAAATCCTGGGACATGGAGATCAGATGCTGAGAATTCTGTTAGAGATCCTTAGCTGCCCAAGCTTGCCTGTTCTTTGAGGCCAACTGAGAAAGGTCTTCAGATTTTCTTGGCTACTGAGATTATGTGAGTGGTGACCCATGATTGGGCCTTCTCTGCGATGGTGACCCTACCTTGCAATGCACATATCTATCTATGCACCTCCTCTGGTCAGTGTGCTTGGTATCTACTCTCAAGCATTTTTTTAGGGATCGGATAGAACATGTTATTTCTCCAGGCTTTAACATCAGGATTGTGTTGCTTTTATCTGCTTGCTGCTTTATGTAGTGTTTTATTGATTGCTGTTTTATTTGCTTGCTTTAAAATGTTTTTATTTAGTCTCTGGCACTACCCCCAAATCCCTTTATCTTACTGTAAGTGCATGTAGTTGAAACAATGGCATATTCTTTCCCACTTACTCTGGGGCTACCCCTCCTCCCCTTACTCTCCTCTGCCTCATAGCCGTTTTCGACTGTGCCCCTTTCAGGCCAGGGAGTCGTCTTCTCTTTCATGGTCGTGTCCCCTGCACATTTTAGGTGCTTTATAAATAAATGCATTTTAAATGCTTCACATGTTAGAATCCTGCGAGCCACTTTAGAAATAATTTTGTTGCTAAGGCATGGTAAAATATATTGTTGTTGTTGTTCAGTCGTTAAGTCGTGTCCGACCCGTCGTGATCCCATGAACCATATCCCGCCAGGCCTTCCTGTCCTCCACTATCTTCCTGAGTTCGCTCATTTTCATGTTCGTTGCATCGGTGATGCTGTCTAACCATCTCATCCTTGGCCTTCCTCTTCTCCTTTTGCCTTCAATCTTTCCCAGCATCAGAGTCTTCTCCAGAGAGTCCTCTCTTCGCATTAGGTGGCCAAAATATTTGAGTTTCAGCCTTAGTACCTGTCCTTCCAGGGAACAGTCAGGCTTGATTTCATTTAGGATTGACTGATTTGATCTCCTAGCAGTCCAAGGGACTCTCAGGAGTCTTCTCCAGCACCACAGTTCAAAAGCATCTATTCTTCGGCGCTCAGCCTTCCTTATGGTCCAACTCTCGCAACCATACATTGCTACTGGGAACACCATCGCCCTGACTATGCGAACTTTTGTTGGCATGGTGATATCTCTGCTTTTTATTATGCTGTCTAAGTTTGCCATAGCTTTCCTTCCAAGGAGTAAGCGTCTTTTAATTTCATGGCTGCTGTCTCTGTCTGCAGTGATCTTGGAACCCAAAAAAGTAAAATCTGTTACTGCTTCCATTTCTGCCCCTTCTATTTGCCAGGAATTGATGGGACCCGATGCCATGATCTTAGTTTTATTAATGTTGAGTTTCAAGCCAACTTTTGCACTCTCCTCTTTCACTCTCATCAAGAGGCTCTTTAAATATATTAAGTAAATAAAATAATCCCTCTCCCCCCCCCCGAAATACAATGAGAAGATTTAATGACTGTTAAACCAGCTTGACTCTAGTGTAGAAATGATCTAAGTGCCACTGTATTGCTCATGGGATCAATTTGTCCCAATGGGTTGTGGTGTACTTTTTATGTATTTTATTTAAATTTCTATCTCACTCTTCAGGTAATAATTTGTCAGAGGTTAACAAGATTTAAAACATAAAATAGTTGTAGCAGGTGAAAACAAAGATTTAAAACATAAAATAGTTGTAGCAGGTGAAAACAAAGATGCCAGATAATAACAGTACAGGTATACATCGCTTAATGATGGGGATACCTTCTGAGAAATGCGTCGTTAGGCGATGTCGTCATTGTGCGAAAATCATAGTACCTAATGAGGCATTTCTCAGAACGTATCCCCGTCACACAAAGTTCAGGGCTTAAGTAGGCAAAGTACAGGCACTCCCATTTTTCATCTTTCCGGGCCCTCCTTTGCTTATTTTCCTCCACCACGGATACAGAAGAGGGCACACAGGACCCACCTCAGAATAGTTCCTGCTCCCTTATTGGGTAATTTCACTCTTCACTTACTGGTAGTTCACCAAACAATGTCTCCTTTCATTGACCATTTTCGAAACCAATCACTGCCTGCTCTGAGTGTCTTTTAACATAAGACTAGAAATTTAGAAGACTGATAAGCTCATTGTCGGATAACAGGATCGCTTACAGATTAAAAAATGGTGGCGATGGGGGCAGGCAATTTAATAAATTTAATCATATGGGACCACCATTATACTGTATATGGCCTTTCACCAGAACGTCGTTATGTGGCGCATACCTGTATTTAAATTATATTTATTTAAAAATAAAAGTATTTAAAAGGCAAAAAGAAAAAGCCTTTTAAATACTTTTGTTTTGGGGACACTTGGTCCCAAATAATTCTCCGTGGGCAGCATGCTCCTGAGTCAGGGCAGCATGATTGAACAGTAGCTACGCTGGCCACCACCACAGAAGACAGGGGGACTTGAAAAGATGGGCTCTCTGGAGGATCTCAGCAGCCAAGCAGGCAGCTTCCGGTGGGAGAGAAGGCAGTCCTTGAGGTATCCTGCCCTGAAGCTGCTGAGGGCTCTAAAGGTTGAAACCAGGACTTTGAGTATCGCCTGCTTAGTGGAACAAGTCTACAGATCTCTTCAGATGATTTTTTTAAACTTGCTGAAGTAGAATTAATTTAACCTCCTCTCTTTTCACTTGTGGAAACAGATCTAAGAAGAATCACAGCAGGTTTTCTCGGCATGGCGGCAGCTGTTCTTCTCTGTGGCTGCATCGTAACAACAGTCAGTTTCTTCTGGGAGGAAAGCCTCACACAGCACGTTGCTGGCCTTCTTTTCCTTATGTCAGGTACTGCTCTACTCCTTCCTGTTCAACTGTGTAGGGCCCCGTTGGGCAGAAACTCTTCTGTCACAAACTTACAGGGTACCCATAAACCCCTCTCATTTCAGTTAAATCTCATTGTTCATTGTATGTCACCAACCAGTTACATACTTCAGACATTCATGAAAATATTCTAAGTAAACCTTCATTGGTTCCCTTGAACATGGAACCATTTAAATGCTTCTTCACTTTGAAGATACACACTCGAGTCTTTCTTCACCAGAGAGTTGAGGGCAGATTGAAAGAGGGATTGTATTGTTGCTTATGATGTGTACACTCACCCTACTTTTGCTTCTGTCTTTTTAAAGGCAGAAGTTTAGTTAGGTTTCAATCCTATGCACTGCTATCTAGGAATAAGTCCCATAGAACATAGTGGTACTTACTTCTGAGTCCTAATCCTTTGCACCATGCAAAAGATTGCACTGTTAGTCCCTTGACATATAATGAGGAAAGCTTGCGATTTTCACTACACATATATGAAAGCATATAGCAGCTGGGAGAGGGATTTTCATCAGGATCACAGTTTGGGGGAAAATATCCTTGTCTGGTATACATTTGCTAACCATGATACTTTGATTTTTCTTGTTTACAGGCATCTTTTGCACTATTTCCCTCTGCACTTATGCAGCAAGCATCTCCTATGACCTAAACCGCCTACCCAAATTCATCTACAGTCTTCCCGAGGATGTTGAACATGGATACAGCTGGTCTATATTCTGTGCTTGGTGCAGCTTAGGACTCATAGTAGCAGCAGGGTGTCTTTGTACCACTTATCCATTCATTAGCAGGACAAAGATTAGCCATCTAAAGTCTACCAGAGACTCTTCTGTATGACTGCTTATTGGGGATAATCTTCTCTTCCCTTTCAAGGTGGCAGGTGAAGAGTAGTCTTCAAGGATTTATAAGGGAGCTAAATTCAGTATTCCAAGCACAAAAACCCTGATCCCTTAAATGCCAAACATTGTGTCTTACAGGGAACAAAGAAGTGTTCTTCTCTGCCTTCAGGGTGCTGAAATAAAACTTTCAGGCAACAAAGTTCTTGTGGAACTGATAACTGCAATTCAGCACACTGTATATGCACATGCCATAAACAAGATGGGGCTGTTCCCATTCAGATAAGAAAACTGTGTTGACAATTTAGGGCTGTTTTTATTTAGCAGAGATTTGTAGATAAACTGCCAAAAACTCCCCATGGTAAGCATATCCCCTCATTAGATTTAGACTTTAAAAACAAGAACAAAATGTGAAATAAGTCTTCACTTCTCTTTTAGGTATCTTTAATCATTACCAGATGATAGTGTGTGGGAGACTCCTTGAAGAGTTCTGACATGAGCGGGTAATGGGTGTTAGAAGCAACGTAGGAAAGAGAGCTGGAAGGGTATGACTTTCAGCATGCAGTGGGACCCATCAATGAGCCATATAGAATTCCATTGGCTAGTGCCTTTAGTGGAAAAAGTTAAACTACCGATTTGGCTGTTCTGTGATACAACATTCCTGCTTGCAGTGCATTTCCCTGAAATACCTTTTGTATTTCATATAAAACCAAATGCCATGTATAAATGAGATTAACTGTGTGAAAGGGATTACATAATACTAGATAGTATTGTTGAAAGTAACATCTGTTGTACCTCGGCCTCTTCGTCTAAACCGTTTAATGGTAAAACATCTTCCTTTGTTAATTGTGTTTGTTAAATTTCTGAGTGACTTGGAAATGGGTTCTTCTTGAATAGTAATGTAAATTTCAAGCAAAAATACAACAAGTATAGCACCCGTGTCTCCAGTCATATGGTTACACAGGCTTCAGTCTTTCTGAAGACCATCACCCAAATTACACAGCAAAAGCTGCCTAGGGAATGTGCAGATAAGCTCTGCGTCAGATCATACCTGCTTACATGTCTAATTAGATACAAAAACATTTTAAAAATGCCTGTACACCCGTCATTTATTCCCAGTTCCCACCAGTGTTAGGCTGCGAGACAGTGCTATCCTAAAGACACCCCCCTCACCTTCCTGATGTTAGGGAGCCTCCAAGCCTAGGATAGAAAGGATACATTGCAATCATTGCTCAAGCATTAAGTACCACTTTGCAAGAAGCACACACTAGTAAAAGCAATTTTCCATCATTTATCTTGCGTTTTTATCCCACTTATAATACTAAATTCCCATCTAAATACTGTACATCACTAAATCCCATCAAAGTGAATTCCACGGGTGAACTTTTATTCCGATGATTAAACTAATGTCAACAAAGTTTCAAACTAGTAAGAAAATACCGCAAGTTGTATTGCCTTGTTTTCCAAAAATGTTTTTTACATTTATTTGAACTTTAGACAGTATGTACATACTTACAGTCAGATTCACCAAAAGGTTTTAGTTGTGTTAAAAACATACCACTTTGCGCATACCACTTTGCAGCAGCCTGTTCAGCAACTACTGTAAGGGAGGGTGGGCATTCAGAAGCGCTACCCTTGTTGCCTTTCCTCCAGGCAGCAGAGTTGAGTCCAGGAAGACACGCACCAGAGCTGCAGCAAATCTATCAGCAACCTCATCCAGCACACGCCAGTAGCGGCCTCCCTTTCCTGCCCTTTTCCTTGGACAGGCCAGGGTGAGTGTGTGTGTGCAATTACATGCTTACTGAAGTCAATAGATGTTTTGGCCAAGTCATAACAGAGCAAGAACCTGGGGCTTTTCATCCAGCAAAGTAGCACTTCCCTTTAGGTCTCTAATCTTTATTATCTCCTGAATTTAGGGTGGCTTTTTCTTTTCTTTCTACTCCCTGCCCTAGTGGGACAAATTACTACTGTGCAAGGACCAAGGGATAATGGAGGACTTCCACTAACCCCTTTACATGGTGTGCTGTAGGTCCTTGATCAGCAGCTAGTTTTTTCTTGACAGCCACCTTAAGGAAGTGGTGTTGACTTCAAGATGGCCCACAAGCAACTTCTATTTACACTGATGCCACTTTCCTCTAGACCTGCCTTTAGACTGACAACCAGAGGCAGGGGGGAGAAAGGTCTTTGGCATCTCTAAAAGGGCCAGATTTGGCTTAAGGGCATCCAGATGCTCTCTCTACATAGGCTATTAGCCAGTCCTTCACCAGAGCTGTGAAGGACTGCAACTAGCCACCAAGCTCTATTGCTCCAGATCCTTAGGATTTCAAGCACCACTCACTGCTAGGCTTTTATGCACATTTCCCTGTAACGGCTACCTCTACGTATTTTCAGAACCTGCCGTTATCTTCTTATACTTACATATGAATGCAGCTGTTTTGCCAAGACTAACTTCAAAGGATTCTACAAGTACCAGAGAGCCAAGAGTTGTTTTATTTCTGATGTTTTCTCTCCCTGCATCTTCAACTGATGGCAAGGTGGTCCTGGGGCTCCCACTTTTTCCTTTGGCTTTTGACTCAGTTGACACTATGAGACTTTGTACACAGTCACTGGTAGATTCTGCAGAAATACAATTCTCAGTCTCAAGACTGCTGGCAATGCTGCTAGAGAAGCGTTTATAGAGTGCTTGGCTAAGTAATAGCACAGCAGTCCCTCCAACACGAAGCACCCTGAAAAACAACAAGAGGGAAGTTATCCTTGCTTAGCAACCCACTTCAATATTACTATTTCTCATTCCTAAAATAGTTTTTAGTGTAGAGTATTCTTCAACTCTTTCCCCATTTTTTTCTACGTAGCCTCAATCCTTGAAGGTGAGTTACAACAAGGGATATCTGCGACTATATTTTCTGACTCTATATGCAACTGAGAGCCCAAACCTATACTTACTACACTATGTCGTTTGGAGGCCTCCGCTGGTGCTGATTGCCGTAAAGCAGTCAGCGCCAGTCGTAAAAGACGCTCTGACTGCACTACATAGAGCGCTGCTGGGAAGACCTACGCCTTCTCACCTTGTCATCATCTGCTCTCCCGCTTGCTGGAGTAGGTAAGATGGCAAGGAAGATGGGAGGGCGGAATGGGGGCAGGCGGATCAGATCTGGGAGGGATCGGCGGTGCTGGCATACGCTGTGTCCTATCTCCTTCCCAGACCTGATCCCGTGGCACAGGTCCATGTGGACCTGCACCAGCTATTTAGCTAGCGCAGGTCTGAGCAGACTCGCCACATTGTGAAGGCTTATCCCTGGGGTAAGGGAACAATTATTCCCTTACTTGGAGGAAATGTCTGCAACTGCTTCCCCACCATATAATGCAGTGGTCTCCATTTTGGCACCACTGCATCAGCAGGGGGGGGGGAGGGTTGGATTGGGTTGCCAGTTATAGAGTTACTATAAATATAGAGTTACTGTGCAACTGGTTTTATTTACTTGCTAGTATTAAAAGTTGGTGCGATTTTCAGAGAAGCCAATGGGCTTGCTCCAATGGCCCCTGGGATAAAGCTCCATGGGGGGGGGGGAAGAAGGAGGAAGTGCCCATGCAAGGTGAGACTCATGCAAGTACTTCTTCCTACTCACCTTCCCACCAGTGAATTTCCTCCTGCACTACCACAGGGGCACAGGAGGAGCTGTGGAGCCAAGTAGCCCAGTAAATCTGGGCGGAGGGGGAGAAAAAAAAGAAAGTCATGCCATAGAGACTGTACAAGTGTAGGGGGCACTTTGCACATACAAAAGGATTCAAAACAGGGCATTACCCTAGGGCAGTCTGGTGCTGGCACTGCTCTGAAGCAGCAAGGAGGATTCTTGTTGCTCCCAAATGTCTGCAAAACGCCAAAACCCAATGTGAAGCGAGAGGCTGACCTTTCTTCTGAGTTCTCTGTGCTGCAAGAGGACTCAGCTTGAAGGGACAACCACAAACAACTGCTGGCTACCAAGGCCAACCAAAATATGCAAAACGCTTAAGCTGCTATGTTGATTTCCCATTCTGGGAGATGAACACAGCTATGAATCACCATGATTTGCCACAGAAGATACAGAACTCTGAAGCGCAAATTTTCCAGGAAGAAAGCCAAATATAGGAATGCTATTCAACCAATTCACAATTGAGAGACAGACAGACAGACAGACACTTTCAGGGCTGGTTGCAAAACTTTGCCTTGAAAGCAATACATATTTACTTTAACCCATTCCCTTCTTTCCCACATCCTGCAACAGGACTAACCTTGTCAGGAATAACTGCTTTGTAGAAGCTCTTGGATGCACATTCTTGTCCACTTTATTACCAGTCTCAGGTGAGTATTGAATCACACAAAGCTCTTCTGAACTCAGCTGTGTTTTCTATGCCAGTTTGAAACTAGCAGCTTCCATTTAGCAAGTAACATAACCATAATTAAATGGAATTATTTCTATACAGCCTTCAGCTTAGCATAGCTAATAATATGGACATATATCCAAACACAGTCATGAAATTAGTGAGACAAGTTAATGGCTTACTTAAGACTCATTAATTTCAATGGGACTTAAAAGTACAATCCTATGCATGTTCATCAAATTAAAAATTTGCATGTTGCCAGGAAAACTCTGTCGTGTTTAAAAACAATTTCAATAAATAAATTTCACAGATGTTAGAACAAATTTTGACGTTTCGCACGCATACACGCGTGGGTTATGGGGGATTTCTGAGGATACCACAAGAGACGACTATAAGAGCCTGGACATCAAAGCCCGGATGTAAAACACCCCTCCCGTGTCTAGCAAGCAATCGGCAACCAGCTGATCGAAGCAAAACACTAGCAGAGCCATAGCTTGTTAGCACTGATTGATAATTTCCGACTGGAACACAGCGCCAGCTAAAACCACCTGTGTGATGGTTTGGGAATACACCGTGTTGTATCACACGGGTGATTTTAGCTGGCGCTGTGTTCCAGTCGGAAATTATCAATCAGTGCTAACAAGCTATGGCTCTGCTAGTGTTTTGCTTCGATCAGCTGGTCGCCGATTGCTTGCTAGACACGGGAGGGTGTTTACATCCGGGCTTTGATGTCCAGGCTCTTATATTCGTCTCTTGTGGATTATGGGGGATTTCTGAGGATGTCACGAGTATATGCGTGCGAAACGTCAAAATTTGTTCTAACATTTGTGAAATTTATTTATTGAAATAAATTGTTTTTAAACGCGGAGTTTTCCTGGCAACATGCAAATTTTTAATTCAACAATCTGGTCACGTTGTGACAACCTTCGAAAATACTCTATGCATGTTTATTCAGAAGTAAATTCCACTATTCAACAGAGCTTACTCCTAGGTAAGTGCGCATAGGATTGCAGCCAGATCCACACTAAGGTTCCGGTGCCGGAGCAAGTGCTCCGGCGCCGGAAGCCATTGCAAATGTGCCATAAGGCACGTTTGCGACAACTCGTGAGTGAGGCTGGTGCAAGGCCGGCCGCCCTCACTCCAGCGCCAGGATGTCCATGCGGCCGGCGGTTGCATGGGCGGTCCAGGCGGCGTGGGGGGTGGGCATAGGGCAAGCCGGCCCGAGAGGGGGAGGGGATGGCGTTACATGGCCTCCTCCTACTTGCACTAACTATTCCGTCAGTTCGTCCCCTTCCGAGTAGACCTCCGGCCCGTGGTCCGCGGCGAGAACGGGATCCGGCGGGTGGCCCTGGGCCATTGGCCAGATCCTTATATAGAATTTTGCCCTTAGTCAGGATTAGGTTTTTTGGGATATATATATAACCCATTTTTGTTTAGCTTGCCAGATCCCTGTCTGCAATATTAGTTCTTGTGCATTAAGTATCAGAGCATACATACCTTTCAATTTCTTGAAAAACATCTGGCAACAACTTCGTGTCTTTTGTTATTTTGAATTTTTTCCCAAAGGGGATGTCCGCAAAAATGACATCAATACTTCCTGAAGGCAACGGCAACGCTACAGAGATATCAGACACTGAAGCTGGGCTTTGAGTAAGATGCAAGTTCAACATTTAACAGATCCCCTTGGAGTGATGTACACAACCATTCTCTTTTGTCTACAAAAAGAATCAATATACTCCAAACAGGGACTAACAGTAGTCTACCAAGCATCATAATTATCCGAGTCAAAAATGAAGACACTGTCAATTACAGTATGGGAATCTAAAGGAATACATCTGGGTAGGAAATATATTAATGCTAGCTATGCAGAAATTGATAACTCAGGGCAGAACACATGCTTTGCATATACAGTAGAAGGTCCCAAATTCCATCCCCGTCATCTCCATTTACCAGGGCTTGGAAAGGCCCCTGTCTGAAACTGGAGAGCCATTGCCAGTGAGTATACTGACCTAGATGGATGAACGGTTTGACTCAGTAAAAGGCAGCTTTGTACATTCGTACACATTCTGCCATCACCCGAGTATAAGAAGTCAAAAGTGTCAACAAAAAAATTCTTCGCTAGCTGATGTGCACCCATATATTTTATGAATGTTTTACTACTATGTCACTTTCTCTTAAAATACATCTGTAAACCGCTTTGTGAACTTTTTGTTGAAAAGCAGTATATAAATACTGTTAATAATATCCAGAAATAAAGGCTTTTAATTATTATTTTTTTTAAAAATATACATTACCAAAGATTTAGTACCAAGAAATGCATGGTATGAAAACTTTTGATGGGAGAAAACATTAACTACCAGTGGTACTTTTGGGTACCTCTGGTGGTACTTGGACTGCCAGGACCCCCGCAACCCCATGAACATGTGGCGCTTTCGGCACTGCATTTTTGCTCCCAAGAGGCTCCTGCCTTTGGCCAAGCCTCTCGGAAGCACTTAAAACGGCCCACGCACTCACCTGGAGCATCATACCTGTGTTCTCCAGCCTCCGGTGTCCGAAAACCCGGAAGTAAGCAGCAATGTCATCACCACTTACTTCCAGTGGTACTTCTATGGAGGCCGGAGGTGATACAGCACTGGCCCGGGAGAACCCCTGCCCTAGAGGGTTTAGTCCAGCAAGCACTGATGAGGCACAATCCCCATCTCTTTTAGTGAGGTTTGCAAAAAACACCAAGTTTTCAGGAATGGAATTTTGCATTAAACACAAAAAATATCAAATTCTAGGAACCAATGATAGGCATAATCCTTTTATAAATTAACATTTTTTTATCAGCTACACGACAATAATAGTATCAAAACACTGTTATTTTTATTATTTGGATAAGGAATAGTTGCTATGTTGGGCTACTCAGTTTTTTTAAAACTTTTTTAAATCACTGAGTTGAAAGTGATTTAAGGAAGGCATCACTTCCAATGCTTTCTATGTTTGTTTTTGATGACGTTGTCACCTTTGGTTGAAAGGGTTTTGCATATCTTTGAACCAACACAAAATCAGAATTGTATTCTAAAGTCTCCTTCCGCAAGCAGAAGTTCCATTTGTGCAAGTAGGGGAGGGTTGATTTTTGCCAATCTCCTCTTCCTTCTGTAGCTCCCTATGCCCCCAAATATCTGCTGTTGAGGGTTGAGCACCCTCAGGAACATTTTTTTTTTTGGGGGGGGTGCAGAGGAAAGGAGAAATTGACACAATTTGTCCATCTCTCTCCTTTCCTCTGCATTGTCCTGTATCTCCCCAAAATTTGTTCCTGAAGGTTGCCAGACCAAGAAGAGAAGATATTCAGGGGGCACAGGAAGCTACAGAGGGAAGGAGAGATCAGCAAAAAATTGACCTCCCCTTTTGTGCAATGGAACTTCTTCCACTCTCAGACCACCAGCTCAGGATACAACCCTCTGTGTTTATCAGCAGTTCCTGATATGTGCTTTACAATTGATATTGTTCCCAAGTTTTACCTGTCACAGATGCTTTCAATAGTTCAATTTTATCCATCAAGCCGGAAGCTTTAATATTCAAATAGGCACCTTCTAATTGTGAATCACTTATGTCAGTTCCCAAATAATGCACATTCTGAAGAGGAAATAGTTGCATAAGGGGGGGGGGGGGGAAATAGGCAGTCAGTAGTAACAGATAGCTTATTCTTCTAAAATCTTAAGCAAGTACCAATTTCAGAATTGCAGGCTAAGGGAATTAAGGGTTTGCTTCTAAAAGCAGGTTTCTAGAGAGAAATTTAGGAGATGGTTTTCACCACTGCTGTTGCATGCTTCAGGATAATTATTTAACAAATCTGGCTACAAGAGATTACAATGCCATCTAGTTCATACTTGTTATGAGCATTGGACTTACAGGCCATTCAGTTGCAGCTTCCAAAAGAATTGTTCCTAGACCACATGTGGGATCCAATACAAATACACCAGGCTGTAAAGAAAATAGGGAACACTACGCTACATCATCTGTAAAGTTAAGACAAATTTACTGTTTTCAGGTACAAAGGTAATCTGCCTTCTCCTCCCACCTGGAAGATCTGTCCATTCTGTAAGATCTTTCAAAGTGGCTCTCTTGTGGGTTCTGCCAAGGCTCAGCTAGCAGTAATTTGCGAGAGGGCCTTCTCAGTGGCAAACCCCAGAACATGGAACTCCTTCCCACATGAGTATGGTTGACCCCTACTTTGTCAATCTTTCAACACCAGCTAAAGACATTTTTGTTTTGACAGATTTTGTCAGCCTGTTGTAGTCTCTTCCCCAGTATTGGGGTCCAGAGGAGTCTTGTCAACTGAAAGAGCTCTTTTTTGCCTTTAAAACAGCACAATCTCAGTCAGAACGAACACATTCTTTCTCCCATCGTGGGTTCATTCATTCTCCTTTCTTTCTGAAAATTGCTCTAAGGAATGTTCCCTGCTTTGGGAATAAACTGCTGCTTTTGACTAAGATTGTCACCTTAGGCAGTTGTTTTAAAGAATAAAAAAGGAGGTGCTTCCAGTTGGAAGCATGCTTTGTGAGTGCACATTTGTACATTTGTATAATTTGGTTCTTAGATTTATTTTTATTTTCTCTCCATATTGTTCTTTGACTTGAGTCAACTGAGAAAGGCAAAGTATAATTTTTAAATAATGATGATCCTATACACCCACATTAAAAGCAAGCAAAAAGCAAAATTTTACAATGTCAGGGACTTGTGCTAGAAGAGAAAAGCTGTGGCTAATGTTTATTTTGAAGGAATCCCAAAAAACATATGCAGAAAATAGTGGGTTTTTTTGAAAAGGGATCCCAAAAACTAGGGCTCAGAAAAATGATTTAAGTCCAAGCTTAGCCACAGACTCAGTGGGAGGCCTTGGAAAAACCACTCTCTCTGAACTTCAAGTCCCTATCTGTGAAATTCGTCTAAATTCTCATCGATTTCTAGGATCAACGAAAAGCAAAATGTAAAGCGTTCTACAGAGTTAATGGACTTGTTTACATGCATTAACAATATTAGGATTTGAAAGTATCTTATAAAGTGAGGTATTTATCTTCAAATACAATTAACCTACTGGTACTTAAAATACATAGGCCAGCGGGTGGCGCAGCGCGTTAAACCGCTGAACCATAAGCTGTCGATCGAAAGGTCGGCAGTTCGATTCCCGCGACGGGGTGAGCGCTCGTTGCTTGGCCAGCTCCTGCCAACCTAGCATGTCCAAATGACATTCCAAAGCATGTCAATGCGACATTCCATGACATTCCAAAGCATGTCAATGCGAGTAGATAAATAGGTACCGCTTGCGGGAAGGTAAACAGTGCTCCGTGTTCCAGCTGCATGCTACGCGCTGCGGCAAGGAGAGTCATGCCGGCCACATGACCACGGAGGCGTCTTCGGACAACGCTGGCTCTTCGGCTTTGAAATGGGGATGAGCACCACACCCTAGAGTCGGTCACGACTGGACTTAATTGTCAGGGGATACCTTTACTTACTTAAAATATCTGACAGACACAATCATAATCCTCAACGCTTTTCCTCTATATCAGAGGTTCTCAACCTGTGGTACGAGTACCCCTAGGGGTACGCAGACCAATGGCAGGGGTTACGCCAGAGCCTGCCCCTTATCAGCATCAATCAGTAGTTAATTACTTGTTAATTAGAACTTAAATGCAATCCCTCGTCTGTCTCTCTCTCACACACACACAGAATTAAGTAAGACAGTTTAACATTTAAAATTGTTTTAGTACTTTTTATTTAACGATTAATTAGCTAATTAATTAATTGATTAATCCAATTTAGCAATTAATTAGCAGGGGGTACTTCAGAAAATTGGACCATGGTATGGGGTACTCGTCGGGCCTCCAAAGGTTGAGAACCCCTGCACTATATAGCACATTTGAGCGAACTGCTTTACATACATCTCAGTAATTCTTATCAACAACCTTATCAGCTGGATATTATCATGCCCCATAATAAGGCTTACCAGATCTCCAACCGGGACAGAGTGCTAGACCTTTAGGAGAAGGAATGTGGGCAGGTGTAGCTTGTTAAGCCCTAGAGCACAATCCTAGGCATGTCTACTCAGAAGCAAGCCCCATTGAACACAATGGGGCTTGCTTCTGAGTAGACATGCCTAGGATTGTGCTCTAAGGGGTTAACAAGCTGCACCTGCCCACATTCTTTCTCCTAAAGGTCTAGCACTCTGTCCCGGTTGGAGATCTGGTAAGCCTACCCATAATGGGGTGTGTGGCTGAGAGACAATGGCTTCCCTGAGACCCCATAGTGCAGCGGTTCCCAAACTTACTGTGGTCACAGCGCCCTTCTTCCGTGGTGCCCTATTGGGATGTCCCTGGCAGCCTCTTCTCCCTGGCACCGCCATCTTGGATTGCACGAGATCTCATGAGAATCATGTGATCCAAGATGGCTCTGTCCAGGAGCCGGGAAGAGGCTGCACAGTTTGGGAGCCACTGCCATAGTGAGATTTGAACTGGGGACTTCTTTTAGACACCACACTACACCAGCTCTCATCTATACTCAAACACTTTCAGTGATAGGACTTTGGCAACTTCCTGTAGCCAGAACAACCAGAGTTCCATTTTTCCCCACTTACTTTAATTTCACCAAGGGATGCCATAGACCATGCGATGGTAGAGCGCAACCCAGCAGTTTTGATATATGTTCTGCTTGCCAAAGGAAGTCTGTAAACAACAGATACAATAAGGTAAAATAATGTTACGTGTGTGGCAGCTTCAAACAGGATTTAAAAAATTCGAATGTTTAGCAAATAAATATTTCTATTATACACAATTCTTTAAAAAGTAAAAAAGTTCTACCCCTGAACTGCAAACTGTGTAGGTGCACCTTCTTCACAAAAGACTTCAAAAGGGAGCTCTAGTGTAAAATTGCTGAACTAGAATTTATTAGCAAATTCTATTCTATTCAACCTGGAATGAATCAGTATTTTAATCTCCTGTCTCTCCATCATTAAAATGACATTCAAGCTTACAACAATAAAAAACAAGCAATATTTTGAAAACAAGCAACTGTGGTTTGTTAAAAATTACTAAGAAACATCTAATAGTATGTAAAGGAAGGAAGGAAAGGGAGAAGGGAATGCACATGCACAAGATTAACAATGCAATCCTAACCAACTTTCCAGCACCGGTGTAGCTGTGCCAACTGCATTTTGCAGGGGCAGTCATGGAGGCCTCTTCAAGGTATGGGAACATTTGAACATTTGTTCCCTTACCTCGGGGCTGCATTGCGGCTGCACCGGTGCTGGAAAGTTGGTTAGGATTGCGCTGTGACTGTGGTACTTTCTTGTAAGGTTAAAGTAAGTCATAGTTTAGCATTACATCTGAACTGGATCACCATCTCTTTCAAGGTTAAATTAGCATAGCAAAGAAAAATAGTGTCATCCAGTGGCTGTGTATGAGTCAGTCCTACGTTCTTATCTTGTATACATTACATCTGGGCTCTGTGCAGAAAGGTTACAGATCCATTGATAACCCTTTCATTTCATGGCTATTTGGCCCCAGGATTTACAAACTTTTTTTCTCATGTGTGCGTACACACACATCTGCAAACTGAGAATAACACTTCATGGATCTGACAATGTTCAGATCTAGTTTATGAAAGCTTAATGGCACAATAAAATTTAACGTGCCATAGGACTCTATTTTTGCTACAAAAGACGAACAGTTTCCCCTCTGAAACTCACTATAATTAAAAAGCGTCGTATTAGAATGCGAATAGTGATTTTTTTAAAAATGAAATCTCTACCTGAAAACAGGGATCCCAATCACAAAGCAAATGTCATTTAGATGCACAAAGATCTGAAAGGTAATTAAAACTTACATTAACAAGTAACTTGAATTTTCTGCATATTTCAGCTGATTTAAATCGAAATACATTACTTAATGGCCTTTTTGATGACATACTTTTAAAAAAATGTTTTAAAGTAAGCAATCTGATCCTCAAACAAACACACTGAAGGGCTGTACATATGCCGATTGCTATGGGCCAATGCAATCCCTGGTATCCTTGCATCTGGCATGGACACCAGTCATCACAGTCAGCATACTCATGCAGATCTGTAGTTCTATCCTGATCTTCCTTAATCAGTGCGCACATGCACACTTTTGTCAGGAGAACAGCACAAAGGTTTGTTACTAGCAATGAGCTGCAAGCCTTTTGCACTACTTGTTGCCAAAAGAAAACAACAACAACAACAGTCAAGCTGCATACCCGCCCTGCAGCAAATCACCCATGGAAGGCTAGCACAGAGGATTGCTAGACAGTTCAGAAGATTGGGCTGTAAATCCTTCAGAAAAAAAAAGAAGTACAAAAGCACATTACCATTAGTGCAGAATATCAAGGTTTCTTAACCTCTGTTTTATATTTTCAAAATTTACCCTTTCTAAAAAATTTATTCAAACTCTGCTATTCAATATTGATTGTTGCAATGTTTTCCTTTGCTTTTGCAGTCTACTTGTCTCAAAGCTATGAACTCTTCTGCTCATTTGATTTTCCTCTTTTCATGCTTTAATCACATTATGTTTCTCATAGACTTTATCAAATTTGTTCCTTATTGAGCTTAAACAACTTTGGCCGCCCTTCAAGTCTCTTTAGTCTCTTGCTCCTCCTCCTATCTACCTTCATTGCTTTCGCTCGATTCTCCTCCTTGGTCCCTCTGTTCACCCAGTAAGAATGTTCTTACTGAACGTCCACTCCCTTGTGCTATTTCTCTCCTGTATGCTGTCTCTTTTGCCTCACTGCCTCTTATAACCCTTTAGTTTAGATTAATGATATTCAGCTGGCCTCCTCATTGTCCTGCTTTCAGAAACTAAAGGCTCATCTCTGCTCTCAAATTTTCTTTTTGATGTTATATTTCACTGATCTTCAAGCAGTAGGTTGAAGCTGACACGGGGTGGTGGTGGTGCACCAATCGTATCATTCCTGTTTTATTAGTATTTCTTTTTTAAAAAGATGGAAGGGGGGGGGAAGAGGTGACCAGATGCAGAGAAGGCTAGAGGTGAAATGAGTATCTTTAAAGGCAAAGGAACGTTTAAGGTTTAACAAATGTACATAAGAACATAAGAAGAGCCTTGCTGGATCAGGCTAAAGGCCCATCTAGTCCAGCATCCTGTATCTCACAGTGGCCCCACCAGATGCCTCAGGGGAGTACACAGCCAACAAGATAACCTGTTTCCTGTTGTCGCCTCTCCTGCACCTGGCACAGAGAAAACCTACCATATTTTTCGCTCCATAAGACGCACTTCCACCCCAAAATAGGGGGGAAAAGTAATGTGTCTTATGGAGCGAAGTTAAAAAGAAACTTTAAAAAATACTTACCGGGGCTTCAGGGGGGCTGCGGGGAGACCTGCAGAGGGTCGCGCAGGCCTCCCCGATGTTCATTCCGGCGATAAATGGCTCTTTTCGGCCATTTCCGGTTTTCCGGAAAACCGGAAATGGCTGAAAAGAGCCATTTATCGCCGAACCGAAGATCGGGGAGGCCTGCGCGACCTTCTGCAGGCCTCCCGAAGCCCCCACAAGCACAGGTAAGAAAACACCCTTTTTTTCTCTATTTTTTGCTCCATAGGATGCATGCGTCCTATGGTGCGATGCGTCCTATGGAGCGAAAAATACGGTACTTCTAAAGTCAGGAGGTTGCATAGAATTGTATAGAAGATAGCTGTAGCTTTTTCAGTCTTGCATGAGAAGGTGCACCTGCAAAATTCCCTCGTTTTGTAACTCTTGAAAATATAGGAGCATTACCCTCCTTTGCATCAGGTCACACTTAACAAGGGGAAAAAACACAGGCATATATGGTACAATGGGTTCCATGCTGTAGTGCAAGATGAAACATTAGTTCTGGATTTAAAAAGGTGGGACTACTGTTTGATTTGATGTTAGTCTTTCCTGATTATTAGGTCAACTGGGGGAACAGATTTCACTTTACATTTTTGCTTCCTTTTATTCTCCCCCAGGAAGTGCAAGGTATTTCCTCTCCCTCCAAGTCTTCTCTCCTTGTGTCTCATGATTTTTAGATTGAGAAGCTTTCCAATTTTCAACTGAGCCCCTGCACTGGCATCGCTGCGGGGGGGGGGTAGCTCTAAGTTCCGCCGAGGCTCCGACCCTCCGTTACACCGGAGCACAAAGCGGCCCCGCCCCCTCGCCTTCGGAACCATTCAAGGCGAGGGGCGGGTCCGCTCCGGTGTAAAGGAGGGTCGGAGCCTCAGCGGAACTTAGAGCTCCGCCCCCCTGCAGCGACGCTAGTGAGCCCCTGTTCCTATACAGAGGGACATTTCTTTGTGTATGCCATCTAGTATATTTTAGGTGCTTTTATAAAGAATACTACTACTTATCTTTTGCATAGCACTTGAGTGTGCAAAGCACTTCACATGCATTATCTTGATATTGTTCTTGCAACAATCCTGTAAGGCAGCGGTGGGGAACCTCAGGCCCCAGGGCCGGATCAGGCCCCGAGGCCATCTGGTCCGGCCCCTGGAGAGATTGCCGGGAGGCTGCCCAACCGGCCCCTGGAGGCTCCGCCGGGTCCGCGCATCACCTCCGGAGGCCGGGAGAGGGCCTTTGCATGTCCTCCCCGGCCGCCGCCTCGACCCCTTCTCACCAGGCCGTTCGCCATTTCGCACATGCGTACCACGCTGATGAGGGCAAGCTCTTGCCCTCTTGCCCTCATCGGCATGATACGCCGGAGGTGATGTGCGGACCCGGCGGCGGCTTTGGATGGTGAGCGCGGAGCCTCCGGAGGCCGATGGGGGGCAAGGGCAAAAATTAATTAAATAAATAAAAATGACGGACGGCCTTACGGACGGCCCTCAAGCAAATTTCTAATATTTAAAACGGCCCTCGCCAGGGAAAAGGTTCCCCGCCCCTGCTGTAAGGTCAGTATTACTTCCCACATTGCAGCTGGAGAATGGTGGAAGAGAGAAAGTAGCTTCCCAAAGGTAAGAGGAATCTTAGACAGAGCTGCTCTTCATACCTACAGTGTTTTATAACTGCTAATTGGTAGGATGTCTCTAGTCTAGTACAGTGGACCCTTTCTATCTGTGGACCTGACCAGAGCGGGGGACGCGCGTCACCCCCCCGACTCACCCCCCCTACAGAAACTTACCTTTTCTGGCGCTCGTCACCCTCCGGGAGCCGGCCGGGAAGCGCTCCAGGGCCTTCTGAAAAGAAGAGGCCCTGGAGCGCTTGCGTTAAAACGCGAACTTTGAAGATTTTCGCGCATGCGCAAACCCTTTTCTGAGGGCAAGGGCCTGCCCTCTTGCCCTCAGGAGGGTCTGCGCATGCGCGAAAATCTTCAAAGTTCGCATTTTAACGCAAGCGCTCCAGGGCCTCTTCTTTTCAGAAGGCCCCGGAGCGCCGGCCGGGACAGACGCTCCCCGGCCTCGGAGCGTCCGGCCTCCGGAGGGTGACACGCATCACCCCTTGGCGCTTGTCACCCCCGGCGGCCCGCCACGCCCGCCACGCTACAGTGACGCCAGTGGACCTGATGTTCCGCAGGTCTTGGATCGCAAGGTTCACCTTAAAAAACAGTAAAAAGGAAGAAAAAAGCCCCCCCCCCCCGTTTGTACCTTTCCGTGCTGTTTTCAAGCCTTTAAGCCTCCTTGGAGTAAGGAAATTTGTTCCCTTCCTCCAGGGTAAACCTGTGCCTGCCCGCCAGGTCTACTCAGACCTGTGTCAGCGATTTTGCTGGGACAAGTCTGCTTGGGCTGGGGGATAGGATATTTGTGGAGCTGCCGCCACCCCTTCCTGGCCTTGATCCGCCCTCCTTCCTGTCCCCATCTCTGCCCCATTCATCATCTTCTCCCTCCCATCCGTGTGCTGAATTGCCAGTGGGCGTCCTCGGGCTATTGGTGCATGGACCTGGCCACTTGCCACTTGCACCAGCGGCTAGACTGCTGGCCTGTCACATTTTGCAACAGCCTTACGACACCAGAACACTCGTTCCAGCGGCATAAGGCCCTTATAGGATTGGGCCATCACTCCCATACGTTCTGGGGGCATACTACCACTGGCAACCCTAACAGCAGCACTGTCTGCCACGGACCCTGGGATCTCAGTGACCCAATTACGATAGCATTTGTCATGGCTTCTATTCTATATGCAAAGAAAATGCCAGCAGCAGCTAAGGAATTCTGGGAGTTTTGTTCTTAAAAGAACACAGCACAGAGAGAAGCACATGTCTTTTTTGTCTCTCTAATTACACATTCCAGAATATCCTGGACAAGGTCAAGGATAGACACACACATACACTCACACCCCATTCTACAGAACAGCCTTGGGTCAGCAGCTTACTGTTTTAGAACACTGCTTGTTCTTTTAGAACGCTGCTGCTAACTGGCTCTAGCAAACCTTACAAGAATTAGACACTCTATAGATTTATACATACAGGAAAATACGTTTGCAGAAACATCACTTACAATTTAGCTAATCTGTTTTTGTTCATAGTGATGAGGCCCAGGCCAGGCTCCCTGGAACCCAGTAAAGGGTACCCTTTCCCGCCTTTGCTTGGGCCCTGTGCAAGACCTAACATAGATATCCCTGTATGCTTAAGGGGCCCTTTTGGCTCTGAGAAATGACAGTCTCCTGCTGTTTCAGTTTAGTATGTTTCTTTATTACCTCTATATTAGGATTTCTCAAATCTGCTTTCCATCCAAACTGCTTCATAAGAGTGATACCAATTATTCTTCCCATCTCCTGAAAATACAAATCAGCTGTGATTGACACTTGGTAAGCAGTAGGCTGAATCCTCAAACTTGAAATGGTTGAAGAAAAAAAAAAAAGAATGTTACTCTGGATGCTACAAAACTTGCAAGCCAAGACTGTAACTCTTGCAGCCTGTCCTATGTACTTTGAAGTAAACCCTTCAGTTTACTTCCAACTTTGAGCTCAGGATTGGAGCCTTCAAATTACTTCACATTCATAATTACTTGGATGTTTCCAATGTGAGGCAATTATTTCATGAAACGTTATTATCCAAACCGAACACATTTTTGAAAAGAGTTCTATAATAAACTTAATTACTTCTTCCTTCTGCTTTTCAGCATATAATGATTGCTCTTTTTAGAATGTTATTTTTGCTTGACAACCTGAAAATTGAAGTCCTGAAATTCAACTAAAGCACATACAAGCAAGAAAAATTCTGCACTCCCTACATCAGCCAACGAATAAAAATTCCAAAACGTTGGTACAGGAGAGTCTTTAAAACTCATTTTGCTTGTAGCTATGTTATTTATGGCACAATCCACTGTAACTCGCCGGCTTACACAAACACTGTAACTCGCCGGTAGTCACAAACGTGCTGGAAAGCACGTTTGCGCTGACTTGCGAGCAGGGAAGGCCGGCGCAGAGGCCGACCTTCCCTGTTCTGATGACGGAGCTCCCGCCAGCCGCCAGACCCAGGTAAGCCAGGATCTGGCGGATCGCTGGACCTGGGAGGGTGGCCATTGGCCCCGGCGGCCCAGGAGGGGGCGGGGGGACGGCCTTCGGTCGTATCCTGACCCCCGCCGGGCTATGGAGCCTTTACACGGTCTCCTCTACTTCCGCCAGCAAAATAACCGGCGGAAATCCGAGGAGGCCGAAATCCGAGGAGGCCGATCGGGGCTAGCCCCGGTTACACTCGGGGAACGAGATGAGCGTCTCCTTCCCCAAGTAGACCTCCCGCCTGGCAGGCACGCTGGCTGTCGGTGCACAGGAGCCGGTGGGCGGCCATGGGCCGCCTGCCGGATCTTAGTCAGGATTGGGCTGCCCGAATGTAAAATGCTAATGAATTCTATACAACCTCCTCAAGCAGTGCTATTTTTTCCTTAGATAGGAGAAATCCCCATCATTTAGTAAGAACGGGAGGCCCCAGAATGGAAAAGGGATTCAAATCCCCTTTGAACTCCTCTTTTGGAGGGGATTTGAATCCCTTTTCCGTTCTGGGGCCTCCCGTTCTCGCTGCGCCGCTGGTTACACTGGCACAAAAGTTAAGTCGGATTGCGCTGTTAGTGGTAGCTTTTAAATAGGCATGATAGAATTGGGCCAGCAAGAACTGGATGTTTTGACTTAAGTATATTTTGACTTAAAAGTACAGACCCCTGGAACTTAACCTGTGCTTGGGGGCTTAGTGTATTTGTTAAACTTTTTTTATCCATTCCAGGTTACTGACATGCCTCAATTCCATGCTCATTTACAACATCAAATCTCATATCAATGTTGAAGGAAGTGTGAGACAATTTACAATTTAATAAGCAGAAACTACCATTTGTTGTTAAAGGGAACAATGCTTTAATGCTTTTTATTTTTCACTGTGTTAGAAAAGCACATGAGAAACAACACAGCTACAGAAAAAAGGGATAAATTACATAGGAATAGATTAAATTAGTCCTGAGCACATTAGAAAAAGCTTTCTAGTTATAAGAGAAATTGTGCAATGAAGCTGTCTACAGAAACTCCAGAAACTCCTACTATTTTGTTCTTCCAGGGAATTTTGTATGATCGTAAAGCATGGAAAACTCTTTGTGTGAATCAAACTGTATATACAGGAAGTTGGCTACCACTTCCATGACTGGGACTAAACATATTTCTGCAAGTGCTATTGCAGAGATGGCTGCTGGTGAACCTGCAAACACAATTGCATGCAGAAATGAATGCAGCCCCGAGATAAGAGAACAAATGTTCCCTCACCTTGATGAGGTCTCCATGATTGCCCCCATACTGCAAAATGCAGTGTGCACCCTGTTGGCACGGCTGCATCAGCGCTGGAATACTGGTTAGGATTGTGCTGTAAATTAGCATAGTAGTACATTAAAAATGCATGCTTTATTGATCCAAGCTACTTTAAGAAATGTTATGAAACTGGTTAGAGGTCCCTGGCTGACTTAATGCATACCTTTGTTTACCAAGTGTTACAGTTCCATTTTCATGCATTTAATATTCTTGTTTTAAAATTTTTGATTTTTTTTTTTTACATACCTGTGCAGTAAATATTTTGGCAAGTGCTCCACTACAGCGGCAAGATACTCTGAAGCTGAAACTATTGCTGCTTTCAATAGGTATCTTTAGGACAGTTTCATGAGTCTCTTTAAGAAATGGTTTGCTTCCTGATAAGAAGTGGTCTTTATAATCTCTCAATGTATCACATCTCTCTTGATCTTCTATTTGAGTTTCAGCAGAAAAAGTTTCCAACGCTTGCTCTCTCTTTCGTCTTTTATTTTCGAAACTTTCTTCTTCTTCTGATTTCCGTTTCTGCAAATTTGGATATTCCTGACACATGTTTTCTTGTTTTACCTGATGGTGGAGACATCTCCAAAGGGTAATAATATCAAGCCAACACCTGGGATTCTCCTTTACAAGTTTTTGAATGTCATGGATTACTTTTCCTAAAATAAAAGGATCTCAACTTACTCAGTGTTAAACCTTTAACATATATACTCTTCACATATGCTCTTCACTTTTAATACTTCATAATGATAAAATTGTATATTTTTGAATACAGTATTGTAATTCATTTCATGCTATCTTTCCACACCTAACTTTATACTCGCAGGAAAAATAGATGCAACTTTCTCCCAAGGTCTGTGCCCCCCTCCCCACAACATATCCCCCTTCCAGATTTTGCTTAGCAAGTTCGCTTCTTTCTTCTCCGACCTGGAAAATTTGGTAGCATGAACAGGGCTTAAGTTAAGACCAGGGCAAGCAACAGGAATGTCTTTATGCTGTATAATGCAAACTTACCAAGCAAGCTTGTATTGCAATCCTATGCACTTACTTGGAAGTATGTCCTATAAAAACCAGTGCCACTTACTTCTGACATAAGCATGGCTATGGCTGTGCTGTTAATTGGTTGCTAGGTATTAACCTTGTATGAAGCCAGTGGTATGTTTTAGCTATTCAAATTTGATAATTCCTGTTGGGCTGGGTATTCTGACCTCTTAATTAATCCAATGGCTTTAGAAAGCTGCTTCAGAAGAACTACTTTCCAAATGGGAGACCATTTTTCAAAAAAACAGGTATGTAGACAGACTGGGGGAGCAATCAGATGCAATACTGGAGCTCACACACACTGATGTTGAAACTCAGCCCTCAAGAATCCTCAGGTCTGCACAGGGGGTTGCAAACAAATCTGCAGAGATCCAAGATCCCGTCTCATGAAATATCAAAAATATTTATACAAGGGACTAAAGGAGCAAGAAGGGAAGGGGAGCCTGCACTTTGCTGGACCTTCCATACAATTTATTATCTGAAAAGGGCTTTAAGTGATGGGGAGGCAGGGAAAAGCAAGGACTTGCTATTTTATCTCTTTGCACTTACTTGTCAAATTAGTTCCTTTTCTTTCTTCCACGGATCTCAGAGAAACATTTTCATGTCACCCAGCTAGGTAGGTGAGACCTAGAAATAGTACTCTATCTCTAGAGTAGCCCAGCCAACCCCTTTCATTAACCACACCCAACCCAAAAACTGCTCCTCACTGGCTCTTTTAACAGAGCTGATGAATCTGATGTAATTCCCCCCCACCATGCTAAGCTAGTGGAAGAAAACCTGCAGTGGCCAGCTAACAGGACTGCAGTAGCAAATTACCTTTATTTCTTGACATGGAAACTGGAGGATATTTATTCAGCAGCAAAAACAGTCGCTCAGCAGACTTCAGCTTCTTCAACATACTCAGCTCAGCAGTGGTGGTGAAGAAGACTTTTCCCAGTATGTATTCCACCTTGACAAAGAATGTATATTGATGACATAATAAATCTGAAAAAGTATTTTCCAGAATGGTTTCAATGGTACCACACAGCATGGATACACAGCTTCCAATTAAAAGCAGAAGATTTTTACCAAAAGAAAAAATATGTTACAGAATATTAGGAAAACAAAATGATCCTCTAAACCAGAGGTTCTCAGCCAGTGGTACTAGTACCACCAGTGGTACTTCGGCCAACTGCTACTTGGACCACCGGAACCCCGCTTCTATGTGGCGCTTTCGGTGACATGTTTTTGTTTCCGAGAGGCTCCTGCCTTTGGCCGAGCATCTTGGGAACGCTGAGAAAGGCCTTCCCACCCACCCAGAGCCTTCTTAGAGTCTAAACCAGGGGTTGGCACCCTCCTTCCGCAAGCCATGGGGTCCGACAATAGTAAGAACACAGGCATATTTGATATGCTGCTTGCACAAGCCTCTGGATTAGGCCATAGAGTTAAGAAAAAAGGGATGGCGAAATGCATGCCCAGCCACAGAATGACGCTCAAGGAACCTTCTGCCAGTGGTCTGCTTACACTGTAAAGCCCCAGCCCATTCACACTTGACGGCGGATGTCCCTGCTGTGCGCTTCACGGACCCGCGCTGAGCTGTTTTGCATGTTTTTGACATCCACCTTCAAGTGTGAATCCAGCTTAAGCCTTACAGAGAGATAGTCTGTAATTCTATCTGGACCACTGCGCTGGTGGATGTTATCAACGTAACTTTCACCATGTCCTTTCCCGGTCTTCACGTGGTTTTTAAGGTTGCCTGAATGCAACTGCACGTGGCTATTTTCACCATGGTTGTTTTTCCACAAGGTTGACAGGGCTCCTCCCCGATTTCAGTCTTTTCCCATTTGGTTCAAGTCATGTTTGATCTTGGAACGTAGAAATGTGTGATGCGCAAGTGCTTCAATCAAAGTAGCGCTGAAGACCTCCACAATACGACCGAAACGGACGGAGCGGGGTTTGGGATTTCCCACAAGACAACAACTCCATGTTGTTGTGAACACCCCCGAGTGTTCTCCTATTTTCAAGGAGAAAATATCCACCGCACCACGAAGCCCGCCTGAAGAATGCCCGCGCAAGACCTGCACCTTCGTTCAGATACCTTCGATAGACTTGAATCCTATCTACGCGCACCTATACGGGAGTAAATCCCATTGAAACACGAGGGCCTTACTTCAGTTCTGTGTAAACACATTTAGGATTGCAGAAGCCTCCAACAACGACAGAGCCGCTCACCTGCGTGGCCTCCAGCCGAGCCTGCACCTCCTTCACCAAGAAGGGCTCCAGTCCGCGGCCCACCGTGCAAAAGTAACGGGCAGAGGGCGCCTCATTTCGCGTCGCTCGTGGCCCTTCCGCAGCCATCGCCGTCCGCAAAAGGCCAAGCCCGCCTCCTGGGAGGAGGAGCTCCGTTCCCCGCTTCCTCCGTTCTCGCCTCGATCCACCGCCTCGCTCGCGCGC
Source organism: Plestiodon gilberti rubricaudatus (assembly GCA_026170595.1). NCBI lineage: Eukaryota > Metazoa > Chordata > Lepidosauria > Squamata > Scincidae > Plestiodon > Plestiodon gilberti. Next base: position 15,136,978 of record JANXHW010000001.1, read on the forward strand.
CATTCGCCCAGGCACGGAGGCGGGGCAGATGCTTCGTGCGTTCCCTGCCCGCGGCACCGTTTCGGTTGGGGAAAGGCCTTGTCTGCGCGCTTGAGGCAGCTTCTTTCTCGTCCCGGCTCCTCTCAGAGAAGCTGGCGTTGAGGGCCCCCCCTACTCATGCTGCCTTCTTCTCTGCAGTGCGAGTTACCTTAAAGCATGTTTGTTTACTCAGAAGTCAGCCCTACTTAGTTCAGCAGGACTTACCTCCACGTAAGTGTGCCTAGTTCAGACTGCAGACAGGAAAAAGGTCTGGTTCGTCCTCTCTAGTCTAAATACAGTACTACTATGATGATACTATGCTCCAGGTTGGTTTAGGAGTCGGTTTAGGAGGAAGCAAATAGCTGGTGAAAGCACGCTCTTGAAACCAGGAGGAAATTTCGCTTATGTGTATTAGTTTTTCAGGCCTCCCTCTCGTGGGTCGAGGCCGAAATACCTGTAAACCTGAAGAAACCCTGGTACTGAGGTTTATAGGGCAATTCTAATGTGGGGTGAGGCTATTTTGGAAAGAAAAAGCACGCCACTCCACTCCCATGCATACCTAGCTGGGGAAGCAAAGCTGCCTGAAGCTGCGTGACTCTTAAATAAGTATTCCTCTAGCAGCTTTGAATATAGTGTCATAATAACTCAGTGTTTATTCATTTGGAAAAAAATAATTTCAAAAAGGGAACTGCTTAACTGTTCTTCCTGTTGATAGCCCATCCTTGGGCATCCATACCACGGACTGCTCTGCTAGCACTGCCTAGGAAGAAGAGCTTGCCATTGTCTCCACAAAATAAGTGACACCAACACCTTCTTACAGTATGATGCTTCACCACTGTAAACACACAAATCCACTTGTGCGGGGCAAAACACAACCGTGCAGAAAATTATTCCTATTCAACGTTTAATACTTGACTGGTACGTCATAATTGAGGCAGGGTTCTTGGGCTGTGCAAATGAGTGTCTAACTTCCTGCATGATTTCTGGCAACAACGCTCTCCTCTATTCTCCTCTACAACATTTCTGTTTTACCACATTAGTAACGCAGAGACCTCAAAAAACTAAGGGAAACCGTTTCCCACAAAATAATGCTCTTCTAAAACGTGAGGCAACCAAAAGCTTCCCATAGGACAAAAGTTTCTGCAGGCAACATTTTTCGTTATGGAGTTGCTACCTGCATTGGCAGGAGTGGTGTGACCTGGAAAACTGCCCGATGCTGCCTTGATTCCACCACTGCTGGTTCTGTACTACAAATCAAACCCCCAAACCCTTACCATGCTCCTTGTGTGCTGCCTTCAAACTGTAAGTCTGAGACTTCTGCTTTCATTTACAGAGAACATGTGAACCAGAAGTCCCTCATTTCCAGGTTTGATGGCAGTGTGTAAGGAGAGGCTGAGCGAGTGGGAAGGAGATCATTCCAGCTTGCATTGGCAGCAGGTTGGAGGGAGGCAGTGGCGGCAGGCGTGGGGTAAAAGGCATCCTGAATCCACTGCCCCTTCGGACCCCTTGCAATCTGTCGAAGATGTAGCCTGCATCAGGTGGCCTCATAGATGGGCTGGCTGTGCCCAAGAGCCACTTTGAGGGCAAATACTGTAGCTGCTTTGGGGGGATTTGGGGTAGGAAAACAGCAAGAGCTGGGTCTCAGGTAGAAGGTGCTCTGAAGTCTTGTGGCACAATTGTCTATCTGAGGAGAGGTATGCAATAGCTGGGGGCAACATGAAATAAGAGTTGGAGGTCTGAGCAACAGAGATGCTGTTTCCCAGGGCTCATATCCCAATCTTTGATTCTAGGATTTCTCTCTCTTATAGAAGTTGAAGTTCCAGCTTCCTTCCCATCTACTTTCTGTAACATCACTTCTAAATGTGATGCTCATAGCTACAGCCATCTAATGGTGGAAGCAGGTACTGCAACTGTAAAGCTACCAAGCTACTGTACTGTATCTTCTTTTGACTTTCTGCCTGATGCATCATCTAAATCAGGGATTAACATAAGAAGAGCCCTGCCAAAAGCCCATCTAGTCCAGCTTCCTGTGTCACACAGTGGCCCCACCAGATGCCTCAGGGAGCACACAAGACAACAAGATACCTGTGTCCAGTCGCCACTCCCTTGCACCTGGCACAGAGAAAACCCACTTCTAAAACCTGGAGGTTGCTTATGGCTTGTAACCTGTGATGGTCTTTTCCTCCATGAATCTGTCCAAAAACCTTTTAAAGGCATCTAGGCCAGGTGCCATCACCACATCCTGTGGCAAGGAGTTCCACAGATGAATTACACGCTGGGTAAAGAAATATTTTCTTTTGTCCATTCTAACTCTCCCTCCACTCAATTTTAGTGCATGTCCCCTGGTTCTGGTGTTGTGCGAGAGGGAGAAGAATTTCCCTCTATCTACTCTCTCCATCCCATGCATAATTTTATAAGTCTCAATCATGTCCCCCCTCAGGCGTCTTTTTTCTAGGCTGAAAAGCCCCAGACGCTGTAGCCTTTCCTCATAAGGGAGGTGCTCTAGCCCACGAATCATTCTGGTTGCTCTTTTCTGCACCTTTTCCAATTCAACTATATCCTTTTTGAGGTGTGGTGACCAGAACTGGACACAATACTCCAGATGTGGCCTTACCATCGATTTGTACAAAGGCATAATGATATTGGCCGTTTTATTCTCAATCCCTTTTTTAATGATCCCGAGCATGGAATTGGCCTTCTTCACAGCCGCTGCACACTGGGTCGACACTTTCATCGACCTGTCTACCAGCACCCCAAGATCTCTCTCTTGATCCGTCACAGACAACTCAGAACCCATTAGCGTATATGTGAAATTTTGGTTTCTTGCCCCAATGTGCATCACTTTGCACTTACTTACATTGAAGCGCATCTGCCATTTTGCTGCCCATTCTCCCAGTTTGGAGAGATCCTTCTGGAGCTCTTCACAATCCCTGCTGGTCTTCACCACCTGGAAAAGTTTAGTGTCATCTGCAAACTTGGGCACCTCACTGCCTATGCCCGACTCCAGGTCATTTATGAATAAGTTGAAAAGCACCGGTCCCAAGACCGATCCTTGGGGCACACCGCTTTTCACCTCTCGCCATTGTGAAAATTGCCCATTGACTCCCACTCGCTGTTTCCTGGTCTTCAACCAGTTCCTAATCCACAAGAGGACCTGCCCTCTTATTCCCTGACTGTGGAGTTTTCTCAGGAGCCTTTCATGAGGGACCGTGTCAAACGCCTTCTGAAAATCCAGATATATAATATCCACAGGTTCGCTCGCATCTACATGCCTGTTGACCTTTTCAAAAAATTCTAACAGGTTTGTGAGGCAAGACTTCCCCTTGCAGAAGCCATGCTGACTCTCCCTCAGCAGAGCTTGTTCTTCTATGTATTTTAAGATTTTATCCTTAATGAGACTTTCCACCATCTTCCCTGGAACAGATGTTAGGCTGACCGGCCTGTAGTTTCCCGGGTCCCCCCTCCTTCCTTTTTTAAAGATTGGCGTGACATTAGCTATCCTCCAATCCTCTGGCACATTGGCCGTTTTAAGGGACAAGTTGCATATTTTGGTCAAGAGGTCAGCAACTTCATTCTTGAGTTCCTTCAGAACTCTTGGGTGGATGCCATCCGGGCCTGGTGATTTATTGATCTTTATTTTGTCAATTAAGTCTGAGACGTCTTCTCTTTTAACCTCTATTTGACTTAATTCTTTAGTCAGGGGAGACCGTTCCGGTAGCGGTATTTGCCCGAGGTCTTCTGCTGTGAAGACAGATGCAAAGAACTCATTTAATTTCTCTGCAGTCTCCAAGTCCCCTTTTATCACCCCTTTCTCTCCCTCACCATCCAGTGGACCAACCGTTTCCCTGGCAGGTTTCCTGCTTCTAACATATTTGAAGAAGCTTTAATATTCCCTTTTATGTTGCCTGCCATACGTTCCTCAAAGTCTTGCTTGGCCTCCCGTATCATCTTTTTACATTTCTTTTGCCACAGTTTGTGCTCCTGTTTATTTTCCTCACTAGGGCAAGACTTCCATTTACGGAAGGAAGCTTCCTTGCCTTTTATAGCCTCCTTAACTGTGCTTGTTAGCCATGCGGGCACCCTCCTGGACTTGGTCGAGCCCTTCCTCCTTTGTGGGATACACTCCCGCTGGGCCTCTATGACTGTTGTTTTAAACAGCCTCCATGCACTCTGGAGCGATTGGACTCTTTTTACCTTCCCTTTCAGCTTTTTTTTTAACTAGTCTCCTCATTTTGGGGAAGTCTGCCCTTCGGAAGTCAAGGGTTTTCGTGTCAGATTTGCTCGGCACTCTCCCTCCGACATGCATGGCGAAACAGATCGCAGCATGGTCACTGTTCCCCAACGGTTCGGTAACATTTACCTCCCTGACCAGATCTTGAGTGCCACACAATATCAAGTCCAGAGTCACCTGTCCTCTGGTCGGTTCCGTGACAAGCTGCTCTAAGGCACAGTCATTTAACATATCCAGAAATCCAGTCTCTCTTTCATGACCTGAGCATGAATTGACCCAGTCGATGTGAGGATAATTGAAGTCCCCCATGACTACAACCCTGTCTCTCATTGACACCTCCCTGATTTGCTTCCTCATTTCAAGATCCCCTTCAGGTTTTTGATCTGGAGGACGGTAGCATGCCCCTACTATTACATCACTCTTTGAGCCTGGTAATCTAACCCACAGTGATTCTATGGAGGAGTCAGAGCCCCCCTCCAGCTCTACTCTGGTGGATTCTACCCCCTCTTTGACATAGATGGCCACCCCACCTCCAACACGCCCCTCTCTGTCCCTCCTATAGAGTTTATATCCTGGAATTGCAGTATCCCACTGGTTCTCCGCATTCCACCAGGTTTCTGTTATACCTACTATGTCAATGTTTTTCCTAGCCACCAAACATTCCAGTTCTCCCATCTTTGCCCGTAGACTTCGGGCATTTGCATAAAAGCACTTATATACCTGGTCCCCCAAGAAGGGCTGCATGTTTGCACCTTTATTCCTGCAGCCTTCTGTCCTGCTAGACTGGCTGTCATGTCCCATCACGCTACCACTCCCAATTTTTACTCTGCTATTACTTGACTGTTCCCCATCCTCTGCACCCTCATTCCCTAGGGATGAGGAGTCCCGAACCGGATGCCCCTTGGCTCCTGTCGGCTTTCCCCCAGGAGTCAGTTTAAAAGCTGCTCTGCCACCTTCTTAATGTTACGCGCCAGCAGTCTGGTTCCGTTTTGGTTCAAGTGAAGCCCGTCCCTCTTGTACAGGCCCGGCTTGTCCCAAAACCTTGTTCTCAACCTTTGGAGGCCTAGGTACCCGCTATCACAGTCCAATTTTTTTGAAGTACCCCCTGCTAATTAACTGCTAATTAATTGGATTAATCAATCAATTAATTAGGTAATTAATCATTAAATAAAAAACTACTAAAACAATTTTAAATGTGAAAAAATGTCTTATTTTACTCTGTGTGTGTGTGTGTGTGTGTGTGTGTGTGTGTGTGTGTGAGAGAGAGAGAGAGAGAGAGAGAGAGAGAGATGCAAGGATCGCTTTTTTCTCCAAGTCAAACTTCCCAAAATCAGCTCCTCCCTCCCCCACCCCACCAAAGTACATTTTTAAAAATAATTCTCCGAAAATAATTAAAATTTAAAATGCATGTTAATTAACACTTAATTAGCTGCTAATGGGGCGGATAAGGGGCAGGGCTTGGCGTACCCCCAGCAAGAGGTCCACATACCCCTAGGGGTACCCGTACCACAGGTTGAGAACCTCTGATCTAAATTAATCTCCAGCTTTATTCATATAAAAACTACCTTGTTTCCTTTTTTTACTTCTGTTGTGTGCCTGAGAGGGGCCTGGGTGCTTCAGCTAGCACTTAGGGAAGGAACAAAGTAACTGCTGAACTATATTCTAAAAGTGGGGGAACAGCTATTACTGTCTCATGTGTCATGTTCTTTCCAGAAGCCCTGGTGAAAGCTGAGTTCTTGTCTAGTGCCTAGTGAGGCTAATCAACATGAGTCTGCTTAATTTCTTCTGTACTCCATTTTAGGACTGTTACAGACTGCACACTTTGGGGGACTGCTACTACATCATGCCCTTCCACTGCCATTCCCACTTTTTTTTTTTGCTTTGCTTAGCATTCAGCCTGATGTAGAGATTTGGAGAACTTGAAAACTTCTCTTTCTGGATGACCTAGATGTGGCCCCCAGGCGGTAGTTTGAAGACTTCTAATCTAGAATATTTACACTTTCATCCCTTAGAGATGATTTGACCCAAAGCAGATGGTGCCCAACTCCTGTTGGCTTCCCCCCACGGGCTGCTTTGCCACCTTTTAAACATATTGTTACCTATCAACAGTCTGTTTCTATTTTGGTTCAAGTGGAGCCTGTCTTCTTTGTACAGACGTGGCTTGTCCCAAAGCCTTCCCCTGTGCCTAACAAAATCAAATTCCTCCTCCTGACACCACTGTCTCACCCATGCACTGAGATGAGATCTGTCAGCTCTGCCCGTCTAGCTGATTGTGCATGTGGAACAGGTAGCATTTCCCAAAATGATACCCTAGCAGTGCAGGTTTTCAGCATCCTTCCTAGCAATCACAGTTTGGTTTCCAGGACCACTCAAGTACTTTTCCAATGCCTTTGGTACCAACATGCACTCATGACTGCTGCCTCCGTACCAGCACAATGTACCAATCTATCTATTCTAGACGATGCTTAATATCTGCAGCTGTCACACCGGGTAGACAAATCACATGTGGTCTACATGTCCAGCGCAAACTCATATCTCTATGTTATTAAGGATTTAATCATCAACTACTAGGAGCCCCCACCTCCAGAGGACAATCCTCAGCATGAGAGGCTATGAGTTCATCACCCACAGATTGGGTCCCTTCTAAAATCATGACCCTCTTCCTCCTTCCTTGAGACTCTCGCTCTCCATGGTAGCAGTGGAACTGCCAGCCTGGGAGTTGGACACCTATCGCATCACTGAAATTCTCATCGACATACTTCTCTGACTCTCTCAGCTTCTCCAGGTCAGCTACCAGTGCTTCAAGGAAACAAATCTGTCCCTATTAGAGCCAGGAACTCATTGCACCAAGGACGCACCTGTGACTTCTGCCCAACAGGCAGACAATCATATGTATGGCACTCTGTGCAGTACACTGGAAAGTACCCACCGTACCATGCAGATTTTCATGGCTCGTTATTATACACAAAGAGACAATGTTTATGGGATTTCCAGCCATGTGAAAGTTCTTAAAATTGAAGAAATAAAGATAAATTCTTACAACTTGTCTGTAGAAATTCCCCTTCTTTGGTCCTACCGCGGTACAAGAGCAGGCAACCAGAGCGGATTATCCAGGTCAGACAAGAGGAAAAAAGCCTTAAATCTTCTAGCTTGCTTGACGTTTCTTCCCAGCACTCGGGATTTTTTCAAAATCAGGTAGAGAACTCAGCAGCACGCTGATAGATGTTCATGACCTTGTTCTGAGGACACCAGGTTGATATAGCTTTCTAACGTTTGTTCTCTATATCAAAGCAAGCTAGAAGATCTAAGGCTTTTTTCCTCTTGTCTGACCTGGATAATCCGCTCTGGTTGCCGGCTCTTGTACCACGGTAGGACCAAAGAAGGGGAATTTCTACAGACAAGTTGTAAGAATTTATCTTTATTTCTTCAATTTTAAGAACTTTCACATGGCTGGAAATCCCATAAACATTGTCTTTTTGTGTAAAGTACCTACCTGTCTGCTCACTGCATAACTAGTTATTGTTTGCTTATTTTGGTTTTCTTTGGTTTTTTTTAATGGCTTGTTTTACTTGGAAAGTTGTCTGTCTTTGCATTTTATTTCTGTATTTTAGAGAGCTTGATTTTGAGGAGTGGGAATGTTAGGGCCCTGGTCTCAGTGATTCTTGGCTCACAGAGATGCTTAACTTGCCTATATGCTTCAGAGGCAGCCCCATGCAAATTGCATTGCAACAATGTGTAGGCTCCCTCTGTTGAAATGAATAGGAAAGCACTCCAGGCTGGGTAATTCTTATGTGCATTGACACACAGACTGCTGTGTTGGAGAATCAGCTTGAGAACATGTTGGAGATATATGAATAAGCAATATAGAATTTTATTCTACTCTAACCACTAGAGGGTAGTGTTAGCATTTGAATGGTGAGTTTGTGTCTGCTGGTTGATTGAACTTGAAAGAAAATGTTCAATAATTCTCTATCAGGATCTTTGATCTTGTTTGGAATAATCCAGTATCACCAGCTATAAAGATTCTCCTGATTTCTTCACACTGGATTGAATGAAATCTACATAAAGATGCTAGATGATGTTTGTATTCCTTTTAACACTTTAGGTCCTGGCTGAAATTGGGTCAGTCAGTAGAATGTGTTTCGTGTTCTGACCTTTTAAAGTCATTTTCTGTTCTTTCCTAAAGGTGAGTTGCAATAGAATTTGAAAGCCCCTGGGGTTTATGAACCAGTGTGAATTGCTAGAAGACTGCAGCTAAAAATTATGAGGTTCATCAGGAGATTTTAAAAGCCTATGTATGTAGATTTTAAACTCTCTTTATGAAATCTATAGCTATAGATTTGCTGCTATAGCCATTGTTTCCTCAGTAAAACTAGGGCTGCATTCCTATACATACTTACCTGGGAGTAATTCCCATTGACTTAGTGGGACTTACTTCTGAGTAGACATGAATAGGATTACACTGAGGAAGATAGTTGTATGTATTTAGATTTGGATTTTTAATTCACTTTAGAACAAACATTCAGAGCAGATAATAATAATTGTTCCAAATGTAACTGTGCACACACCTTTCTGTAATTTTTAAATCATGTGTCTTGGGAGATTTAGCAATAGATGAAGAACAACAAAAAATTACCCTGATGGCAGTGTTGGCCCAGAGACTTGTGTTGCTGCCCTGCCCAAGCACCCCCTACTATAAATGGGCACCACACCCAGAGGCCCCTTCTATCACAGGGCCTCTAAAGTGCTGTTAGACCAGCAGGAGGAACTGCTGCCTGTCACCCACTGCCCTTAAGATTGGGGAAGGTCACAGGGGTCCAACACATGATAGAGGCTCACTGTGGGGTTTTCCCCCAGGGCTTCCAGCAAACTTGGACGGCACTGCCTGCCAAACCTCTCACCAGCTAAGGGAGCCCACTGATGAGCTTTACTCAGAAATGCAAAAAATCCTGGAGACAACCATGCTCATTTATTTATTTATTTATTTAAATAATTTATATCCCGCCTTTCTCCCAGCGAGGGCACTCAAGGCGGCTTACAACATTAAAATACATGTACATTAAAAATTAAAAACAAGTAATTAAAAACAATTAAAAACAAACAACTAAAAACAACAACCCCAGTGGGTCAACCTGCATGTACTTTGTTAAAAAGCCATTTGTTAAAACGCCAGCCCACCATGTCAGACATCGAATGCTTCCCTAAATAAAAGTGTCTTAAGGCCCCGCCGAAAGGTCTCTAAAGAGGGAGCCGTTCTTAATTCCAGGGGGAAGGAATTCCATAATTGGGGCGCCACAGCCGAGAAGGCCCTATTCCGCACCGCCATCCCTCTCACCTCCGTCAATGGCGGCACGGTTAACAGGGCCCCCCCAATGACCTCAGAGTACGGGTCGGATTATAAGGAAGGAGGCGGTCCCTCAAATACCCTGGACCCGAGCCGTTAAGGGCTTTAAAAGTCAAAACTAGCACTTTGAATTGTGCCCGGAAACGAACCGGCAGCCAGTGTAGCCTCCGGAGCAATGGTCCGACTGAGTCGAACCGACAGGCCCCGGCAACCACCCGGGCAGCCGCATTCTGCACTAGTTGCAGTTTCCGAACAGTCTTCAAAGGCAGCCCCACGTAGAGCGCATTGCAGTAATCTAGTCTAGATGTCACTAGGGCATGAGTCACTGTGGCCAGAGATTTACAGTATTTGTACCCCACCTTTCTCCCCGAAGGGACCTGAGGCGGCTGACAACATAAAAAATACAATACAATACAATAAAACAGTAAAAAAATAATTAACAAAACTAATAAAAACATCTAAAAATTGATTTAAAAAAGATTACATTTAAAACAAGATCATAAAAACAGCAGCACCCCACCCGTACCAGCAAGATGTTAAAAAAGGCAAAGGCTCAGAAGGCTTCTTTGAACAAGAAGGTTTTTAGGCCTTGCCGGAAAGTGTCCAAGGAGGGAGCAGTTTGTAAGTCAAAGGGGAGGGAATTCCATAGGGTTGGTGCCACTACTGAGAAGGCCCTATTTCTGGCCGCCGCCCCTCGCCCCTCCCTGGGCGACGGTACCCGCAAAAGGGCCTTCTCTGATGATCTAAGGAGACGAGCTGGACTATATAGAAGTAGGTGGTCTCTCAAATATCCTGGCCCCAAGCCGTATAGGGCTTTAAAACCAGCACTTTGAATTGGGCCCGGAAACGAATTGGCAGCCAGTGCAGCTGTCGGAGGAGTGGGCCGACAGAGTCGAACCACCTACCTCCAGTGACTACACGGGCCGCTGCATTCTGTACTAATTACAGTTTCCGAACCGTCTTCAAGGGCAGCCCCACGTAGAGTGCGTTACAATAATCTAGTCGTGACGTCACCGTGGCATGGATCACCGTGGTCAGGTCTGCACGATCCAAGTACGGTCGCAGCTGGCGCACCAGCCAATGTTGGGAAAGGCCCCCCTGGCCACAGCCGCCACCTGGGAATCCAGGAGCAGCTGCGGGTCCTGGCGGGTCCAACCTCTCAACACCATATGTGGCGGTAGTTATCACGTATGAAATCATACATGCATAGGAGCATTGGATGCTGTGGTGTGCCAACCAATATGTGCAGATGCAGACACAGATTTACTTGTTCTACATGAAAACTGTGTGTGTATGTCACAGGGACATATGCCACTGAGCCAGACCATTGGTCCATCTAGCCAGGTATTGGCTACTGTTGCAAGCAGCAATTATTTATGTTTTCCAATTACCCTGTTTCCCTGAAAATAAGACCTCTTCCGAAAGTAAGACCTACTGTCATTTTTGCTTGATTTTTGCTGGCATTCATAAATATGACCTCCCCTGAAAATAAGACCTAGCTAGGATCATCAGCCAGTCGGACACGACCCCACCCCCCAGCACTTACTTTGACCGATTTAAACTTCATTCGTTCCCGAGGGTGCAAGGCTCTGGAAGGCCTGCACTTGAGTCCTCCACCATGGAGACAACGTGCTAGAGAGGCCAGCAAGGCCTGCAAGGAGGCTGCAATCTTGCAGAGTCTCTGTAGCACATCGTCTCCACTCTGCAAGGTTGCAGCCTCCTTGCAGGACTTGCTGGCCTCTTTAGCACGTTGTCTCCATGGTGGAGGACTCAAGTGCAGGCCTTGCAGAGCCTTGCACCCTCGGGAAAGAATGAAGCTTTAATCGGTCAAAGTAAGTGCCGGGGTGGGGTGGGGGGGTCGTGCCACAGGTTGGGAGAATAAGACCTCCTTGAAAATATGACCTGCATTTTTTGGAGCCAAAATTTATTTTCAGGGAAACACGGTATGTTGTCTGGGATTCTTTTAACTGGAGACGCCAGGACCTTCTGCATGCAAAATATGCTCTTCCACTCTTGAACGATGACCCCTTCTACTCTCATCCAGGCTTTTGGAAAAACTTCTGAACAGTAAATGTTTTTCAGCACTGTAATAAACTGTCAGGGAAAGTTGTGGGTTTTTTTCTAGGAGATTTTCAAGGAAAGTTTGGAGTAGTTGGACTTGAAGTAAGTGGTGCATTGGGTCTCTTTATAATTTGACTTCATACATTTATTTATTTTAAAATATTCCTACGCACGCACCCCTTCCCCTTGTAACTAAGGTGTTCAAGGCAGTTCAATGCACACTATTAGCCTCAGGACTCCTTCTCTAATCCAGATCCAAACAGGCTTTCAAATACATTGCACTATTAAATGCCTTCCCTCACCATTTAACCACTAGGATAATAATGAAAAAGACTGATTGGCATAAATAAAATATTAATAACTACTTATGACATACTTCTGAGTTATATCATTAAGGAAAATGTTGGTGCTGTATGTCTATTTCTTATGAGCTACAAATGTTTTATAACATGTTTTGGTGCATATACCAATTATGCAGCTGCCCCAGTGATGAGGGACGAAGTTCCTCATTATTACAGTATTTGAAATTCTGTCTCATGCATAACTGCGCATAACTTTCTGCGATTTTTTCATCCATGTCATCTTGACAACTAAGTAAAAATAGGGAAACATTCTGCCGGGACTTAGAAAAAAATCACTAGAGAAATGAAAATACATGCGCATTAATTTGTAAAAGGTCAAAACCCCAGAAAGGGCGTTGCTCATTTTTTTCCAGTGACAGATCATTATTTAAAACCAGACTACTGCATGCAAATACGCAGACCAATGCATGTGCAAGGACAGACTGGCAGGGATTGGATGCATGTGCCCATTGCAGTATAGATATACTGTACATGCATGATGATATAGAGTCTCCAGCAGCATTGCACAGAGCGGATGAGGATTCATCCTCCCATCCACCTTGATATGCAAATAGGAATGTATTTACCTACAATTCCACAACATGCAGTTGCTTCCCATGCATTGATAATGCGCGTAACTGTCTCAAGGCCAAGACAGACTAAGGTCAGACTAAAAAGGCTCATCTGATTTCTTTAATTGGAGATTCTTTTGTAATAACTCCAATAACAAAAGGTAAAGCATTCCGTTAAAGAAACATCCTTTGTCATGTTTGCCTCTAGGCTAAGCAACAACAAATCCAGATAATATGCAGAATAATGATCAGATTTTGTACAAAGAACCAGGATCAGATAAGAAATGACATTTCCTAAACATTCACACCAAAAGCTTTAAAAAATATTCTACTGTTTTGAATTCCAGACTGGTTCCCCCCCTCTTTTGTTCTCTTAACCTCCTTCCCCCTGCGGTATTTAGCAAGATTAATTTTCCATTATTGCTTACAAAGGAAGCACACCTTTTAATCTCCTCTCTGTCTCATGTTCTGTTGCATTTTTGCTGCTTTTGAGTGCACAAAGGCTTTATGATCCATTGTTCTGAAGAAAACAAATACAATGGATGATTTTTTTTTCATTTTAAACTTATTCTGGAATCAATATTCAGACTGCATTCACATGGGAAAAAATACCTTTTTTAATAGTGCCCAAGTTTGATGGAACTGCAAGAGTTCTCTCTATAAAAAGTTCATTTCATTTTAGCAGAGGTGAATAATCTGCAATCAGATCTTGCCGCAATGAAATCAGTCCTTTTGAAGTCAATAGCAGACACAATTTTACCTTTTACAAAAAAAAAAACACCAAAAATCAACCGGTAGAACTTTCAGATCAGGAATAAACAATGCAAGTCCTGTGGACTGTATTCTCCCGCCCAATGGATCCTAACCTGTGCTGCCGCTATGTGGCTACCAGCCAATGGCTCAGTTGAGCTGGGAACAAATGGGGGGGGGAGAGCTTTTATAACAAACGGAAGGGGGGGAAGCTGAACCCGCCCCTTTCCAGGAGCCAATCCTCCCATCCCCCACCCTGTTGCCTCCCCATTCCACCCTCCCCCCACCCCTGTGACTGCCTTGTTCTGCCCTCCTTTGACCCCATCCCACCTCCTCTGCCAAATCATCTGCCTTGGCAGGTGCCAATGAAGCTACCACCGCACTGTTGGAGTGCCTTTCGTGATTGACATGTTCCGCCAGCATTAAAGCCCAATAGGATTGGGCTGTCAGCCTGGTTTGTAAAACACGTGCTTCCTAAGGTTGAGTCAGTCTGGACAATGAGTGAATTACTTGCTCAATTAAAGTGCCCCAAATTGCTGCTGATTCTCCTGAACCATTCCCTGCACCGTACTTCGGAGAAGGGAATACCCTGGCCCTGACCTTTAGGAGCAGCTTTTCAGGGAGTGCAGGGGGTTTCAAGGAGAATGACGAAGCAGGACAGTCCCATTGCATAAGTAGAGTTCCATTAGTGCTTCTGTGGATTCAAGCCAATGTAGTGTATTCTCATTTATGGCTTGTGGTAATATTTGTGGTTGAACGTAATTAGGGGGTCTGCAAGTGGTTGTAGGTGAAGAAGTCTCAGCTTGGGGCTCTGGCAGCTGGACGTAGGTTTTGTATGCCAGAGGAAGGAGCTGCAGGTTTGGTGTGATTCAGCATGATCCTACTGCAGCACTTAGCTCAGCAGTGACCTGGGGATTCTAGGTATCAGTGTGGTTCCCCCTGGCCCATTAAAGCCTTTGTCTCTGGCCTGGCTCCTCAGCCTGAACAGCTAATTGCTTGGGTATTGGCTGAGCTACTCTCAGACTGCTTGTCCTTGCCTGGTGATTGTTTTGCCTGTAGCCCACCAGTCTTGACAGTATAATCATTTAGTGGACAGATACCACTCGTTCTTGGAGCACTTGGGATTTGTATTGATATACTGCATGGTAGACGTGATCTGAAATATGGTCAGTGTAGTGAAGAATTCCTCCTTGCACCATACTTCTTGTTCCTGCCAGTAAAACTGCTGAGTCATTCATTGGGAACATTCCCGATCATAATCGTTAATGCCGTCCCAATATTTCATTGCTTCCCATTTAACCTCCACAGAAAGTTCCATCCAAGTTACTCCTTCGCCAGATGGAGGGCATGAACATGGTTCCTTTTAAATATGATTTATATTCTACATTTTTTTCTTCAATTACTGTACTGCAGATTATACATCAAAGCGTGTTGAAAAAAGCTCTAAATCATTCAGTGAAGTGAAGGATTCTTGGGTGCTGCTTCCAGAATTGCTCTCTCCCCCCTCCCTGATTTTGGCAGCGTATGTTTCCCTAGAGTGTAGCTACAGTCACTCTGCTTTCTGCAAACTCAGCCTTCTGTAACGGCTTTGGCAGGAAGTATGTCAGTTTTATCGTTACGCTCTAGCATGAATAGGATGAGAAGCACTTGCTCTGGGAAGGGCTTAATCAACATTAAAAGCAACCATCTCTAAAAATGAGGAAGCTTGCATGGGCATTGTTTGTGCGTGTGCACATGCACGCATGTGTATGTATTTGTGAGAGAGATGTCACAAACTGTCACTGATCAGAAATGTCACAAACTGTCACGTAACCATGATCATACAGCCTTCTTAGGCCTGATCTGCATATTACTCACAGCCCAATCCTATTGTTCCCCCCGCTGATACAGCAGTGCCAAAATGCTACCACTGCATCCTGCGGTGGGGGAGCAGTTGCAGAGATCTCCTCTGGATATGGAAACAATCGTTCCCTTACCTGGGAGCAAGCTTCCGCGGCATGGGTGTGTGTGTGTGTATCTACTTGAACCTGAGCTAGCTAAATAGCTGGTGCAGGTCCATGTGAACCTGCGCCACAGGATTGGGTCTGGGAAAGGGGTTAGGATTTGGCTGCCACCAAACCCACCCCCTTCCCGGACCTGATCTGCCCATCCCCTGTCCCATTGCTGCCTCATTTCGCCTGCCCCCATTCCACCTTCCCACCACCCCCTCCCACCTGCCCTGCCATCTTACCTGATCCAGCCAGCGGCTGGGGATCCACTGGTGCTAGCGGGAAGGCTCTGGCCTTCCCGCTGGTGCTCCTGACAGATCGCTGTTATTTCCAGTGAAGAGGGAGGGAGCCGGGTGTGGAGTAGAATGTGCTCTGAATGGACAAGACTCTTGTCACAAGAGGGCTCAGTGGGCCTATCTACACTGCAGACTTAATACCAGCTTTATATTACAAACTAAAATAATAAATAAATTACATTTCCCAGGAATCTTTGGCAGGATCCAAGGGACCCCGCGGAAAAGCCTTGTGCCATCTTCTGTGGTGTTTCCCCATGATGCATGTGTGCACTGCTCCCTCCTCCATGGTGCCCAGCCATCAGAGAATGGTAAAAGGGGAGTAGGTGGACACTTTCCATCTGCTCCCATTTTACTTGTGGGCAGGTGTAAACTGAGGGGGGGGGAGGAAGTTGAGTGAACGAACATTCCTCCTTCAGCATCACCCCAAGAGTGGCGCTGGGGGGGGGCATCTGCTACCGTCCACTGCTATCCATTAAGTTTCCCATTGGGCTCCGGCTTCCTGGGCAATGGTGGGCAGAAGCAGCCACAACAGCGCCATCTTAGGCTTTCCATCTCCCAAATCCCTGCATTAAGGGAACAGGACACGGACAATTTAAAATAGTGTAGCTGCTGAAAGTCAGGGCCCGGTGGGCAGCAGTGGCAGTAGCAGCTGTGGACTCTTTGGGGGCTGGCCAAGTCATGGTGGGCTCTTAGGCCTGTTCCTGAGCTGGCTGAGCCCTGACACTGCCCCTATTCTTTGAGGAAGAGCTATGACAATAGTAGCTTTTCTCCATCTGAGAAATATTTGTTGAGAATACTGTGAATTCTGTGTTACTAATCTGTAGCTACTTCCTTCCACAAAACTATAGTTCCTTGGGGAGAGGGAATGACATGACAGCTGAACTAGTTTTCTGTAGATATGTCCTACATGTGTGGATATATGCATGTGAATGCATGAAGTACCCTCTGTGTGTGTGTGTGTGTGTGTGTGTGTGTGTGTGTGTGTGTGTGTGTGTGTGTGTATAGAAAGCCTTTTTGTGGGTTTTCACTTGTGATTTGTAATAATCAAATGTGTGTCTGGTGAATGATGGATCAAGAACGTCTTTGTTCCTGATCGAACATGGCAGGTAAAACTGACTGAAATTTTATTTGGAAAAGTACAGGACCTTTACAGTTGCTGCACTAAAATCTTCAAGCAGGAGCATTCCACATTGGGGACAAAAATTTCTTGCATCTGGAATGGATCTATAAAGGATGAGGAGGGGGCTGTACTGCATTTAACCATACATGTCCTTCCTCAAGGAATTTGTTTTCCACTATAGTGGTTTCCATGGTTACCATGAAATGTCACCATTTTTTGCAGACCATGCAATGGCAGTGACTTATAAGACAGGCCCAGAAAATGGGGGAGAGGAGATGTAGGCACATATTTTTAAAGCCATGACATGGTGCGGTGCTGTTAACGTTTATGCTGCATACATCGTAGGATGAGGAGGTGAGGAGGAAAATGGAACAGTGAATACATGGTTATGATTGTCAGGCTACAGACCCCTCCCCTTCTTAAAAAGTATTCTAAGGGGTAGCTCACACTGCTAAATTGCTGCAAATGATCACGTATCTGGACACACAACTACATGGAGAAAGATTTGTGTGAACCATTGACCCAATAGCCATTTCTGTGATTATAGTTGCAGGAGAAAGCATGGCTATGATTACAGAGATGACTGGCAGCTCACTGCATGTAAATCCAGTTCACATTAAGCTTTTGCCCTATTGGCCACATAAGTACCATCGTACCATGTGCAGTGTTCACAGTTGCACAGGGGAATTTAGCAGTGTGAACCAGTCTTAAGTATGGCCAGAGATGTTTGGCCTGATCCAGCAGGCATGCCTGCACGTGAATGCCTGCAGGTGGACTCCCTGCTTCTGTTTTACTAGGGACCCCTTGTATTGATACACGCCTCATGGCTAGGGGTAGGAGAAAATGGTGATAATGAAATAAAAGCACATAATACCGCTTTCTGCTAAAAAACATCTGTGAAAAAATAATAAAATGAAGTCAAACCATGTAATGTTGCATCATCATCATTCTTTATCTGCTGACATTGTACAACCTATTTTCTCCCACCTCTACTCATGGCATGTCGGTTGCTCCTTTCTGCAGTGCAGATGGGAGAGGAACCAGCAAGGTAGTCATCAGCTGGAAGTGCACGGTGCACCAGCATCAGAAGAGGGCTGAATCAGGAAGTCTCAGAATTCTTCTCAAGACCAGCCATCAAGGGAAGGAGATTGGCAGAGGGGATGAAAGATATGGCCAGAAGCTTCCACATATTCCCTGCCTCTCTGCAATGTTTCCAGTCATTGGCATCGCTGGAGGTGGGGCGGAAAGCTAAGTTCTGCAGCTTTCCGCCCCACCGTTACTCTCCGGTACGAGGCGCCCCGCCCCCTTGTTGTAGGAGCCCATCAGCGGAGAGAAAGCAACGTGCAGGAGAGTCCCTGTGCGTTGCTTTCTCTCCGCTGATGGGCTCCTACGACGAGGGGGCGGGCGCCTCGTACCGGAGAGTAACGGTGGGGTGGAAAGCTGCAGAACTTAGCTTTCCGCCCCACTTCGAGCAACGCCAGTGCTTCCAGTTACATACCGGTAGCAGTTTTAGTGGCTACAGTGTTTGCCCTCTGCTGCCTGAAGGAAAATGTCACTGACCCTGCTTGCTTCAGGATCCTCTGCCTCCCTGGAACTCCTTTCCAGGCATGTTTTGGCCCCATAGAGTCCTGCCCCACAGTTTGAGAATGATGGATCTATTCTAGGTAGATAATTCCACACAAGTGCAGGCTTTCAGTGTCACATAGTATGGGATGTTTGGCATCCATGTGGCAGCAGCTCTCATGACATATTGAGAGTCACCACAGTGTGTTGGATTAGGACTAGGAGTCCTGGATTCAGATTCCCAAGTCAGGCTGAAACTCATTGGGTGACCTTGACAAAGTAATTATTTCTCACCCTATCCTACCTCACAGTGTTGTGAGGATAAAGTAGGGGAAGAACCATATCCAGTAGCCTGAACTCCTTGAAGGAATGACAGAATAAAAATGTGCTAAATAAATAAAAGACAATAGCACTGGGACGAGGGCCCTGAAGAGCCCACTGATGTTTATAAAGTTGTGTCCATTTTTCTCCCTGAAATGTTTGGAGCAGTGGGGTCATGATCCAGTGTTTTGTGTGCATACCTCATGCAGTCTTGTGGATGCAGGCCTTTGTTCCTTTGTCCTTATATAGCAGGGGTGGCCAAACCAGGGCTCGTGAGCCTCATGCGGCTCTTTGACATATAATGTGCGGCTTGCGGAAATACATTGGCTGAGCCTCCTTTTGCATCACAATTAATACAAAAAGTAAATAAGAATTCTTGCACGGAAGCTGTCATGGCCAGCAATTATTGACAAAGATCTAGGTAAAACGGGCATCATAGCCATGTATTTTTTGAAAATACATGGCTATGATGCCCGTTTTACCTAGATCTTTGTCAATAAATAAGAATTTTTCAAACTTTATAAGTTACTGGGTATAAACCAAGAGTCCACTGGATTAAAGCATAAGTTCATGGTGGGTCAATATATTTAAGAATTTAAATGCTTCTTAAATATTGCGGCTCTCAAACCTTTCTCTTGCGGCTCTCAAACATCTGAAGTTTATTGTATGTGGCTCTTACGTTAAGCAAGTTTGGCCACCCCTGTTATATAGAAAGCTTGTTCACTTATTCTGAGTGCATACCGTAAATGTGCATATGAAAATGTGGCACTGCAGCAGACTCCACCCTTGGTCTTCATGCATTAATGGGAACATGTGTAGAGAGCCCCCACATGTATGTGTGCAGGGCTCTCTCAATGCATCGGTTACTGGGTGAGGTTGCCACAGCGTTGCTGCACCTCCTCCATCCACATTTATTTTACATGCTTGGAATTGTGAAAAGGGGCTGGAATAGGCCATGTTTCTAGGCACTCTATTTAGGGAGGGCCTGATGGATGGATTTGCCTCCTCCCCTATGATTCAGGCCATATGTGTTTATACCTCGGGAACACCCACGTCTCTGGTTGGATTCACTGAATGGCTATTGTTGTAAACAACTGAATGGGACCTAGATATGCACACGTCTTTTTTATTCAGTGGGGTGCCTGTTTGTCCTGTGTTGATAACAATATTATAGGTTATCTTATTATAATGACAACAGTTACTTTTAAAATACAGTACACAGCTTTTGCTGATTTGTAATCTTCCAACAATAGAAAGTCACAGGTCTACCCACATTAAGAGCTTGGCATAAAAGAGTTTGGAAAATTGCTGTGATGGAGGAACTCACATAAGAGTTAAAGTTATTGAAAGGCTTGTCTACATTTGACACCTCCCAAGCACAATGGCATTCATTTATTACTTTTATGAAAGTTGTCCCTTCTGTTACACAACCTCCTTTGAAGTGTAAATCCTTTTGGACTGACATACTATATAAAATTTGTATTGTTATGATGAAAGACATTTTATATACATATTCTTCACTGTCTATATACAGTTCTGTAACCCCCCCTCCTATTATTGTTTCCTTTTACCCCTTTCCTTGCATGTTATAAAATTTTAATATACACATAATTTTAAAAAATAGACTGGTTTTTCTCAATTTAGCTATGAATATGCCCAAGAGCAAGCTGATCTTTAACACTTGCTGACTCTCTTCCTGGGGAGCCTCTCCTACTGAAATGGTGTCCACCACATGTTTCCATATGCTGTTGTGTTATTCACTCAGGCAAAGACCCAAATCAAAATAGATAGAGTGGCCATGCAGGGGTGGGGTGGGGTCCCCATTGGTGTGGAGAGAGCCCTCTATGTGTACAGCTGCAAGTTTGGCCATTCTCTACACATATTCTAAGGATTGCCGTACAGCAAGATGGAGTCTTCTAAACTCTCTCTCTCTCTCTCTCTCTCTCTCTCTCTCTCTCTCTCTCTCTCTAATTGTACCTACAGTACTTTGAATGCCTGAAAGGGACTGAAGTTAAAATGGGAACTTGAGACCAAAGGGCCAAATGGTTACTAACTGGGACTGGGTGTATGGAACACATTTTACAAATGTAACAGTAGACACCCTTGTGTAGGGGAATGGCAGGAGATACATTTATTAAAAAAAATTAATTGGCATGCAGTTTATTTCTGTGCCTATTTTTGGTTCTGATTCAAGGTTCTGGTTTTGACCTTCAAAGCCCTATATGGTTTGGGATCAAGATACCTCCAGGACCATCTAGTCCCACATGAATCTGCCTGGATATTGAGATCTTCATCACAGGCCCTTCTGTGGGTCCCCCTGCCAGCTGAGATGAGGGAGCTGACCCGAGTTAGGACATTCTTTATGGCAGTGCCCCAAGAGAATGCTATCCCTGTGCAGGCTTGCATGGCGCTGACTCTACTTTCTTTTCAGTGCCAGGCAAAGACCTTTATATTTGCCAAGGTTTTTTAGTGTGGTTTTGATTGATGTCTATTCTAGCTTTGTTTTTTTCCTAATGTTTTACTGTGGCTTTTTTTTTAGACATGCATGCAGATGTGTGTGTGTGTTTGACCTTTTGAACTTTTTAAAAAAACAAGTAGCATGAGAGGGAGCTTGTGAAACAGCTCATATCTACAGCGGAGGGGGCATTAGCACTTGGCCCCTATCACAGCTCCTAGCCTGATTGCACATCTCCCATGGGCTACTTACAGTTTAAAAAAGAGCTTCTACTACTGGTAAATTTTGGGAAGCCATGTTTTTGTGAGGCTAAAATAGACAAAACCAATTACTTCTGATACTGTAATGCTGGCAAATTTAATCTCTGATGAGTGTCCCAACTGTATAAGTGTTGGTTGTTTTATATTATTCTTTGATAAACATTTCTGTTGTTTTTAATGTTTTCTGTAAACAAGGTCATAGAAAGCATGAGGGAAGAACGGGAGTGAAATAGGAACATTGTACAAGAGCATGTCCACAGAAGGAAGCTAAAGATTTTTGTAATTCTACGCAACTTAGTTGAATGGAACTCAAGTTGACATATTGTGAAGAGACAACAATGTTATAGAGAATTGTTAAATGCAATGGAAGGTTGCTTCTTCTTCATGGGATAAAAGCCTGATTTGAAATACATAAGAGGAGACAAGATGAATGAAGAATTTACAAACATTTATATTTCAGCGTTAGGAAATGTGTTAAGATTAGGAAACAGTTGGAGACACTGAGTTATACAACTCTGACTAGTTCAGGCAAATGAGAGGGTTACATAGTACAGTCTAACAAGATAAGAGGTCTCCCACAAGATACACAGATGACAGACAACTTGTCCAAATTTTGACATAACACAGCATCAAGTACACATGTAATGTGATGAAACAATGTCCAAGCATTTCCGGGTTATGTAGTAACATACAACCTTTTTTTTGTTTGTTTGTTTGTTTTGCATAAGGCAATTCAAATCACAACATACCTCAGGCAAGCATGCAGGAAAAAGTCATTTATTTTTGTACGTTGGTATGATACACCTTGCAACATATTTTCATTGTAACGTATTTAGACAAAGATGATAGAAACCATCCAAATAATATACATTTTTTTCTTTTTTTAAATAAGCAATTGTTTTTACTGGAATAAAGATTATCAGTTTTGGTAAAAATAAAACTATTTGAATTCACTTGTTAACAAAATGCACAGTGATCATAAACCCAAATTCTTCTCTATTTTCTTTAAGCCAACTTTCACAAATCTTTGTCATCGATTTTTGACATTGCAGTTGGGTTCTAGTGGACACATAGAGATGATTGTACATAGTACTAGGAATTCATCTTCATGTAGTTCCCATGGCTACAAAAATTGCTAACCATTTTAAAATCACATGATATAACAACAATGCTATGCGAACATCTTGTTCATTGAATGTCCAGATTCTTGACATATACAGAATTATTACATTAGATTTACTTTTTTTTAAAGACGGACCAGCTTGGGCATCTTAGTCACAAAACACAAACATTAAAACTTAGAAAATACACTTTATACATTATACTATTTGGTAGGCCCCTGATTCAGCTTAAAACAAAGCACATCCTTAAGTGCTTTGGTGGATTAGGTACCCTCTTGACTACCAAAGAGTTCTTATAAAGTTCCTCTATTATTTTTTCCATTATTATTTTAAATAAGAAACTATGGCTCTGCTCAGCAATAAAATACCTGAGCCAGAAATGTTGCACGTTCCCATTTTGAAAAGATTATGTCAGAGTATACATTACTCAAAGAAATGAGTCTAAAACTCATAATGGGTACAAAAGCCAGTTGCTGCCAAGTGATGTTATTTTAAGTGAAAATTAATGATATGAATCAACTCTCTCTCTCTCTCTCTCTCTCTTTACAAAGCAACTAGGTTGTGTGTATTTAATCTGGTACACTTGCTCTGGCAGATTTTTCTGGGCTTTAGATCTGCAATAAGCTTTAACAAATATATCTATGCATTGACCTATCTTCTTTCTAGAATGATAGCACTGTGTTCCAGATGCTTTGCCATTGGCTTGGATCGAGCGTTTCTGTATCCATGTGGGTGTTTTAACTTCATCTCACTGTGGGACAATTCATTCCACCTCCCCAGTCCTGAGGTCTGCGTCTGTATTCAGCCTTAATGTGTATATGGAATTCTTATGCTTGCAGGGAAGTTCTTGTTTCATTTTAATGGAAAGAGTAAAGAGAAAGTTTAATTTATTGTTTTTATTTATTAATTTAAGAATTATATCCTGCCTCTCTCCACAGCAACCCAAGGAGACTAGAGTTGCAACCCTAAACACACTTACACAAAATTAAGGCCCATTAAACTAAATGGAGCTTACTGCTGAGTAGATGTACATAGGATTTCACTGTAATTGGGCAGAGGAGCTTCATGAGTATGTTTGAATGCTAGAACAGGGAGCCTTAGTTTTAGGGTTATTTCTATGAACATAAAAACTGGACTCTAGCAATGGTTCACCATCTGTGATGGCTGTAGCACGCTTCTTATAGGCAAACCCGTCAAGTCTCCCTTTCTAGGTTATAGTCTACGTCTAGGTAGATGTAGCCTCCTGCTCTATCTTGGTTTTGTCAACCATACTATGGTATACCTAGCTGATAACAGAAAGTCTGGGGGAAGAGGCCTCTTTCTCCTGCTTTCTGTTGTATTTTTAAACATAGGCATATCTGCTCAGTGATGCTTTTTCCGTCAAATGTATTGTTTAAAAGGACAGCAATCCTGCAGACCCTTACGAGGTAAACTAATTAATAAAAGTGATTCATACCATCCCTACACCCTGTTCAGATATTAGGAATGCATGAGGAGGAATTCTTGGTGGCTACCCCGCAATTATTGGAATCCTTCCTAATGTTGGTTGGCTAAAACTGAGGACTGAATAATTTTGAAGGCATTATCTAATATCTGCATTAGAAATTCTAAATGGTTTGGATCTGGTTTAAACTTTCACGACTTCTCTCAGAGAATAGTGTTGGTGCTTGGTTGCAGGGTGCCCTTCAGCCTCCCTTACTTGCCCCCTGATGGCACTATGGCCGCTATCGCTATCCCTGGTATTGAGGGTTTGGAGATCAGCCTGGTGAGATGGGACCTCTGATGGGCATAGACTCTTGGCCACTGCCCAATCTGGGTGACACCTGGCACCACCCTTGCCTGAGGATCCTGGGAACTATAGGTTTTGTAAAACTTTGGAGAATTCTTTGTTAGAGAACAACAATTCCTAGAGTTCATTGTTTAGGAACCATGACAGTTAAGTTTGAAGCTGGTTTAAAGGTGTAATACAGAAAAACCACTGCAAGACTTTCCTGTTTGGTCTGGCTTTTGGTGGCTGGTGTTTAGCAAATACAGCATTTGAACTATTTAATTCATTCTAGTGGGTTTAAAATTTAATTTTAGCATGACTCTTCAGACTTTTAAAATAGTTGTTAACTGGCCTGAACCTTCTAGGGTGGGTCTATACATATGTTATAAATACATAAAATATGTAAGCGTTTTTATTGTTAAAGTCGCAACTGGTGCCATTAAATCTGTTGATCGCCTTGAGGATTTAGGTTATTTGGGGAGAGGGTTCAACTGAAAATGCAAAGAAGTAAAGTGCACGCACAAGCAAGAACTGTGCATGTATCCAGAGCTTTCTTTGATGCTTTAACTTCAGCAGTTCCAACAACTGACAAGGAAAGCCAGTTTTTAAACTGAAGAGGTGCTAGCCTCTTCGGTAGTGAAACCTGTTGCACAAGAAATGTCAATGAAAGCTCCAGATGTGTGCGTGGCTCTTGATACTTTGGATTGTAGCCAGATGCCCCGATCCTTAGATTTGTGAATGTAATAGCCCTCACAGATCCCCCTCTCGTCTCCACTGACCCCAATGATAGGTGCCTAGGCTCTTTCCATTACTAGGGGAAAAGCGGAGCTATGCTTCAATGAGCACAGTAGTGGCACACAGTCTGCCTTTGTGCTTGTTGGACTCTTGATCAGGGTCTCATTGGCATGTGCAATCTGGACTGCTAAATTAGAGGGATTTTGTGCTCCTGCAGCAGCCCCTTGTGCATGACTCCTTGCTGGATTGGGTTTACAGGGTGCAATTGTGCAACATTAATTTATTTAATCCTGTTTCAGTGCAGGGATTCCACTAGAATATAATAGCCGAGGTTCCTTTCCACCTTACTGTCTGGGATTCTTTAACAAATGACAATGTGTTCCATTATTGTTAGCCATTAAAAAGCTACCCTTTGCAGTAAAATAAAATGGCTGACCAGTGTCACCTTTTGACATACAAGAGAGCAAACTTCGTAAAAGGGCAGGTGATAGAGCAGCAATACCTACACAATGACATCTGTAGCAAAAGAGAGAAAATACACATTACAGATATTTAGAGAATGATCTTTGGCAGACTATTTTCAATAAATTATCAGAACTGTGAATATTACAAATATTTTCGGCATTTTCATATTTACTCTGAATATTTCACTCTTGCAAGTCAGCTATATGGATACTTGTTCACTATTCTATACTAACAGGAAAACACCACAAATATAAAAATATATGAGTTTAGCACATTTTCTTTTGAGAACACAACTCTCAATAATCTCAAAATTTGCAGATTAATACCACAGAAAATATTAACCAGTGTTTTTAAACAGTAAGTGCCACTTGAGAAGATCATAGAGTTGCTTTTTTTTTTTTTTTTTGAAAAAGGCAGCATATTCAGAAAAGGCTTCACCTCTTCGGGCATATTCACACCTACACTGTGAGTTGTTTACTCTAGCAGTAACTTCAGTGGAAAAATACTTACATCTCAGAAAGTGTGAGTGCACCAAAGTGAGCAGTAGTTTACTCCCCACTGAGCTGGCAGTGTGGTCAGTATAGAAATGAAAGACTTTACTGCTGAAGTGACTGTTGGAATAACCTACTGTTTCTTGAGAAGGTAGGTGTGGATGCACCTTTAGTTGTGGAGCTAGCACTGGAGTCTGCAATGTGAGCAAAATGTATGTAATCGCTGATTACCTTTGCTGCACATCCTATTTTAAATCTCCAACAATTAACCTTTTTCTCTGAATCTATAACGCTTTCAAGATGGTGGTTGGTGGCACATGCAAGATTTCTGTTAAAGAGAACAAACAGAAGCCCAAAGCAAGCCTTGGTTTGCTGAGAGTTTCTTGAAATACAAACAGACAAACTGTTCTTTGTGTTTTAAAGGTTCTGGTTACCCAGAAGGCATTTGCTCCCAATATTTAGAAGTAAATCCTTGGCTATGGATTTCTTTGACAAGAGAATGCTCTTTGATCGGATTTCTTCTGACTGGCCACAGGAAGTACCTTCTTCACCCAACCACTTCTGTGCATTAGCACTAGAATACAGGGCTGCTTCACGCTTTAAGTGGCAGACAGGTTGCACCAGTGTTCCCTGCAATAAATGCACAAAGTATAGGGAACAAATAACTGTTCCTAAATATACAGCGGTCAGGTGTCAGGCAACTGCAAAGGGACACTCCTTTCATAATAAACATTTAATCTGTTTGCTACTTAGAAACAGTGGAGAACAACCTGGCTACCACATTAAAAAGCTGCTGCCATACGATGAAATTGACACATCCTATGCAGTTTGATTTTCCATGGAAAATGTTTTACTTACAAAATAATTTTCATTCCAAGAAGCAAGATTCAAATAAAAGATTTTGGGGAAGGAGGACTTCTGTCCATACCAAATCTACCCTCCTCCCCACAGATCTTCTTTCTGTTCAGCATACATCACTGATTACATCACATGTGGAGAACTTTATACATGATTGTAAAGAAGATACAGCATTACACATTTATTTCCTAATACATGGAACATTTCTTTCTTTCTTTCTTTCAACAAATATTTATAATAAACTTATGGAACATTTCTCATTCCTTCTAATAATATTTCTACCCAAAAATATTATGGCTTTCTTGATAGTGTAGTTGCATTTGTCTCTGAACTTAGGAAAATTATCACAAAAAAAGTTAGAGAGGTTGAACAGTTGGGAAGGGAAAAGTACTGGTAATCTTTCAGAACAACAGTTAAGTGTAGGCTTTGCCGGTAAGAAGCAGACCAGTCTCTTCCCCTACACCACCATCTTGTCTTGTGGCTACAATCGTATGTACAAAGCTAAAAGCAAAGAGATGTAAAAAATACTTTTCCAGTTATTTGAGATCTCTGTAAATGAAATCCTCTCTGTGACCATGGTTTCCAGCAATAGCAGCTGACCTTCTGATAGGAGGAATAAAATGAATTCAAACATCCCAAGTTTTATGCCAGATAATTGGTGGCACAACAGGAACAGTGCTTTTACTGCCAAATGTATAGAACATAAAATGATGTAGATAAAAAATAGTGAATGGAAGATGGATTGGTACATAAAATAGATGCGTATGGAATGGGAAGAGGAAGAGCTGATTGATTGTATTAATTTTTGCTGATGACTGCACCAGAAGTTGTTAGAGAGAACAGGATATACATTTTTAAATTAAATAAGATCTTCATCTTACAGAGAAGCACGTAAGAAGCTGCCTTATACTGGATCAGACCTCTGGATTCTCTATCTCAGTACTGTTTACACTGCCTGACAGCATCTCTCCAGAATCTCAGGCCGAAATCTTTCCCAGATGGGAGTGTGCCAGCCAATGCATTCTTAGGATGAATAATTTATGCAATTTACCTCCCTCAAGACAGATCCATGAATTTATTAATTCATTAGATTTATACCCCACTTTTCCTCTGAGAAGCGCAATGAGACTTACATATGGTTCCCAGACAGTCTCCCATCTAGGCAGCTTAGGGCAATAGAACTGCATCATATGCCTGCAAACAATCTTATTGGTGCACTCTAGAAATAGTTCTGCAGAACTGTCACGGAGTCAGTCACATGCATTGCTTCCAATACAAGTGTTACTGTCACATTTGGGCATGTATGCAGACTGGACAGTGGCTTATGAAAGACCTTTTGTGGAATTAGACAAATTCTTAGAAGAGGCTAGGCTACCAATAGTCACAACGACTCTATGGAACTGCCATGCAGGGGTGGCTCATCCATGAGGCCAACTGAAGTGGACACCTCAAGCAGCAGATTGGTGGGGGGCTCCACCTCTGTCTGTTTGCTGGCTGCCACTGAACCTCTTCCTTGTTCTCCCACTCCCCAGACTGGAAAAGGAAGAGGGGGACAGAGCAGAAGTGTAGAGGAGAGAAGAGCTGTGGGCTAGAGTGTCAGAGGAGCAGAAGCTGGCACAGCAGGTAGCAGCATTTGGCATGCTGCCTCAGGTACCAGGAGGTCTTGGGTAGGCTTACCAGATCTCCAACCAGGACAGAGTGCTAGACCTTTAGGAGAAGGAATGTGGGCAGGTGTAGCTTGTTAAACCTTAGAGTACAATCCTAGGCATGTCTACTCAGAAGCAAGCCCCACTGAACACAATGGGGCTTGCTTCTTAGTAGACATGCCTAGGATTGTGCTCTACGGTTTAACAAGCTACACCTGCCCACATTCCTTCTCCTAAAGGTCTAGCACTCTGTCCCGGTTGGAGATCTGGTAAGCCTAGTCTTGGGCAAGTCCTGCCTCCATGTTCTGAGGCAGCAATGACTGAATGTCATTGCTGGGGAGCAACAGCAGGGGACAACGGTTGCATTCATGCCCTGCTTGTGGGCTTCACAGAGACATCTGGATGACCACTGTGGGAAACAGGATGCCAGACTAGATAAACCTTTGATTTCACCTTTAAGAGTTATTTTGCACATAAAAATTTAGTGGGAGCAGTGTGCCAGCAGTGGAACTACAGTGACACCAAATGGTCATAATGCTTTCTGCCTTCTACTGATTGCTTTCAGATGGGTGAGAAAATAATGCCTCATTCTTCTAACTGTCCACAGCAGAAGCAAACCAACAGCTGCAGTGGTTGGGAAGCAGGAAAAAGGCTGTGTCATTCTTTGGCAATTGCTCTCAACTAATAAAAGGTTTATAGCTGTTCAAAACAAGCCTTCAAAAGCAGCTGGCAACAGTAGCAGCAAGGCACATGCGGCTCCATTCATCAGAGCCATGAATTTTCAGGCTCCAATGCATGCCTGAGAGACCAATGACAGAAATGTTTTCTATTCATGGGGTTTTTGTGTGTTTGTTTCTGCAGACTAATTCTGCCCGTCTCACAGAAGAGTGACCAGTCTTGGACCTGTGTGTGTGTGTGTGTGCGTGCGCGCGGTATCCTAGGCTCAGATTCAGTTGGCATATCCAGTTAAAAGGATCTGCAAATGATAGGAGCCCCTTAACTGAAGTCAGTGAAGCTTTTCACATGAATAAAGACTGCATCAATACCTGTTGCCCATGTCACATTCTTAATCAATGTCTCCCAGATTTGTAAAGCTGGTTTGTATCCCTTTTTGTCTAACCTCAGCTTCTCAAACTCATGCTTGCCTGGATCACCACACATTCTGTCCCAATCACATTACAATCAGTGGCTTAGCCAGACACCCCCCAGGGGGCAATCACGTGACACCATTGCGCAGTACCCCATTGCACCTGTATTGCTTCTGTCATCCCCAGAACTGTAGCATCTCCACACCTTGCTTATCTCATTACCCATTCCTCAGCACTCCAAAAGCCTGGATAACTCAACCCTGGCCCAAAGCAGGCAAGATATGGGCAGAGACATTAGAAGTTGAGCTTCTATTTTTTTTAGTTAAAATCAGTTGTGGGCCTCTCAAATTGGATCAAGGCAAGGTGCTGGGGGGAGAGAAGGGTTAACTGTCCCTTTAAACAATGTAAATCCCCCTCTACTTTTGCCTAAAACTCTGATCATGATTTTCCCAGGTCTCATCAGTTTTGGCCCCCTCTAATATGAATCTTCTGTTCCTCTTCCCATCCTGTTACTATAGCAATTCCCTTATTACTCCCTGACCTTCTAATGGGCCATCAACTCTAACTAAGCATACATTTCATTTACATTAACTTTGAACCACTTTGTGTGTAGAAATTTATTTTAGAAATGTAGTGTGTGTGTGTGTGTGTGTGTGTGTGTGTGTGTGTGTGTGTGTGTGTGTGTGTTCCATAAATAAGCTGAAATTGCTGAAATTATTGCATGTTCTACCCTGCTCCCGTTACCCCTGCTTCCTTTTTTCTTCCTTGTGTCTATTTCTAGATTGCCTTTTAGACAGGGCTTGTCTTATTCTCTGTTGTCTATTGGGTCCCTTTGGAGAGAAAGGCGGGATAAAAAACTGTAAATAAAATAAAAATAATAAAGCAGCATGTACATAGATTGCTCATAATAAATAAAATACTGTAGTAGAAGTAAAAAATAATAATAGCCATCACTCCTAGCATGACCTTTTTTGTATCTAACTGGTGCTCCTCCTCGTACCTCCTTCTTCCCTGCCCATCTAATATGTCCAAAAAAGAGAAAGAGATGGATGAATAATCTATAAATCATTTTTGATTTATCAAAAGAAGTGGAGACCAAAAATATTCTGTGTTAGAAACTGAGTTAGAAACTGAGTTAGAAACTGAGAAACAATTTTGTTGCAGATGGAAGGAGAAAGGAGGGCAGGCATCATGATAATATTTTATTGAGTATTCCCACAACATATGCTGAGGTATTTCTAGGGTTATTTATACTCCCATCTTGGGAACCATTGTTAGAGTAGAAAAATGTACTTCATTCTCTCCTGACTAAGTTTTTAACTAACTGTGCACAGTTTGTACTTGTGTTTCTGGTTTACTTGGGAGAGGTGGAGATAGACTGCCTGTGCTTTACTGGCCCTGGGGAAGGCAAACTTCTGTAGTCAGAACTGCTGCTTACTACGAGTTTACTATTTTAGTTCTGACAATGTCACATTTCAAGAAGCAGCTCAACCTTCGCCTTCAAAGCCAAACAAACACTGTGCAGAGTCTGAATCTTCTTTCTGAGCAGCATAAATCCAAAGCCTTCCTGCTTTTAAGTTGACACTGGTCTTAGGTTGACACAGTGCTTTGTGCCCACTGACAGCTTTGAGCAGCAACTCTGGGCCAAAGGTATGATGTGAGAGAGCTGCGATTAACCCTTTCCACCCATGCTGCTTCCCTAAATGCTACGTCCTCCCACCCTTCATGCTGTAGAAGAGGAAAAAGGCAAGTAAAGTGGGGGTACCTGAGTGTCTTCTTCCCTGTTTGTGGTTAGCAGCAGCTTTGGGTGCGTGTGTGAGATTTGTCAGGGAAGTTGTGCTAACCACCACCACCCTTCTCTTCTTTCCAAAAGTTTATTTGGAGAGCTGATCTAGTTTAGTTTGGCCTGCCATAAGATTAGAAATAGCCTTGAAATAACATTGGCTGTCAACAAATTAAAGGCTTTCTAGTCAGTAAATTGTCTTGTTCTTATACAGTATGTTTGAGCCACAGCCCTAACCATTTTGTGTCAGCATATCTGCATGTGATATCAGTGTTGCAGCATTAAGTACAATGCTCTGCGTAGTTCTAAAACAGGGCCCATTGGAAAGTTCCCATTCATTTCAGTGGGACTCCTGCAGGAGAATATCCCAAGGATTGGCTAATAGGCTGCAACATTACATAGCCTGTTGGTTCTTTAATCCCATTCCAAGCATTATGTGTCACAAAAGTGTCATAGGTGTTACTTTAGAACAGGGGTGGGGAACCTCCGGCCCGTGGGCCTGATCCGGCCCGGCCCGCGCAGGACCGGCCCGGAGGCTCCGGAGGCTCCACCGCTGCTTTCCCGCGCCTCCTTGGTTTAAAAGCGGGCTTCGCACAGCGTTGCTGAAGCCGAGATTGCCCTCTCGGCAATCTCGGCTTCAGCAACGCTGTGCGAAGGCTGTTTTTAAACCAAGGAGGCGCGGGAAAGCGGCGGCGGTGGCCCTGGCCCGGAGCCGAGGTAAGGAGAGCAGTGAGTGGGTGGGTGGGAGGGAGGGCGAGCGAGCGGTGGGTGGGTGGGAGAGCGAGCGAGCGGTGGGAGGAGGGAGGGAGGGCGAGCGAGCGAGTGGTGGGTGGGTGGGAGGGCGAGCGAGCGGTGGGTGGGTGGTAAATTCGTGGGGGGGTCAAATTTGCCGGGGGACCCCCCAAAATCGACTGGCCTTACGGTCGGCCCGCAGCAAATTTTCCCTATGGGAAAATGGCCCCCCACTGCAAATAGGTTCCCCACCCCTGCTTTAGAACAAAAACACTGATAGTGTTTTTGAGGTGGTATCATGAAAAGAACAAGATTCTCTTCACCAGACATTGCACATAATGTTACAAGAAATCCTCTTAATGCTGATGCTAGGGACATGCTATGTGGCTGAAAACAGAAGTGTCTGAAACAGAAGACCAGATTAAAGTCTGATTAATGATTTGCATTTTCAGTTTGTGCTTAATGGATTAGTCAATCACAACAATTATTCCATTAGAGTAAAATCTGCACCACGTTGAAGTCAGGGAACACAAGCCACCTCCTGTGCAAAAGTCCATTGAAATTAATGGGCTTTGGAAAGAAAAGTCTCAATTCTGGCATTGCCACTTGGCAGGACAGCACTTGCAAAAGTTCTGATCTTAAAATGAAATTTGCAAATGATAACAGATGAAATGCATTTTATCCTGGCTTCCATTCTACTTGTTTTTATTCTACACAGAATATTAGACTTCTGGGTCTACTAATGAAATTAATTGACAGTAGTTCCAGGACTGACAAAATAAAGTTCCTTGCACAATTAATATATATCATTTAGGGCAGCGCTACTCAAGCTTGGTCCACAGACCAGGATCGGCCCATGAGCCATTGGCTGCTGGTCGATGATGTAGCTCCTGTGGCTTCTGGGTTCTCGGTGTCTCCTGTGGCTTGCTGTGGGACTTGGACATGTGCCAAGTCTCACGAGAGGCTACGAGACAGCAGGAAAAGAACAGGGAAGTGGGAGGGAGGAGGTAAGAGCTGATGTGCATTCATCTCTCTCACCAGTCTATGGCACATTAGAAAAAAATTATGGCAGATACTTTGAGAAGCACTGATTTAGGGAACTCACTGGTGCAATCTGAAAATGGTCAATAGAGGGAGCTGTTTTATACCAGATCCCCTGGATACTAGTTTAGGCCACACATTCTCACTTTTTTTTTCTTGTGAACTGTATCAACTATACTATTTGTTCCTCTGAGTTCTAATCCTGACCTTAGACAGCTTTGCTGCCCTGCAAATATCCAAAGTTTTCTCTAGAGTCAAATCAGTTTCAGCAATCTCACGCTCTGGTATCTTGGATTCCACATACAATCTGATCCCTTATCAATGAGTCTTAAAGTTTAACAGTTCCAAAATTGCAGCTAGCTACTAGCATTCTTAACTTACTGCGCAATCCTGTGTAAGATGCGATGGCCAGCCTGAAGGGAGCACCTTTATTGTAATTGCTATGGAGAGGCGATCTAGAGCTCAGGGAGGCCTGTGGAGGGGCCGCGGGCCTCCACGCACCGTCCGGAGGGCTCCAGGACCCCCAGTAAGTGAAAAAAGTTCACTTTTAAACTTTTTCTCCTCGGGGGCGATCCCCAGAATGGCCGCCATTGACATGTTCTTCCTGCCTCTTAAGGTGGCGGGACAGCATCCAGTTCTCCTGGTGGGTCGTGACCCACCAGTTTGGGAACCGCTGTGCTAGACAATTCCTGGAGGATAGACCTATCAATGGCTATTAGTCGTGATGGCGATCTAGAGCCTCCACATTCAGAGACAGCAGTAAGTCTCTGAATATTATCTGCAGGAGAGCAGGGGAGGGCTATTTCTTTCAAGCCCTGCTGGAGGTGCCGCGGGGACTTCCCAGATGGTTGCCCATCCTGTGAGAAGCTGGGTGCTGGGCTGGGCAGCCATTCAGCCTGATCCCACAGGGCTCTTATGTTTTAAATTATTTAATTTGTGAGCTTTCACTAAGATTTGCTATTATTTAATGGTGTTTGCTTGATCACTGTAGGCGCTTGGAAAAGGCGCTTGGAAAATTGATTTATATGCTTTAAAAAGGAGAAACAGTGCCTTGAGGACAACATGCTGCCCATGTCACTCTGTGTAAAGGAGTCTCCTAAGACTTTCATCTTCCTCTCTGTTCAGTTATTTGTCAACTGCTTCATTGTTAAACATACCCCCAAACCATCTCAAGAAATGTTGCCTGTGTCTTCTACATTCCTGGATGAACAGAAGTGGGAAAAGAAACACTGAGCTCCTACATTGGTTAAGGTAACCAATTAGATGGCAGTGACACGGGCCAATCTTTTCATCCATATTGGCTGCTGAGCTAACAGTAGAGCCTGCCTCCACCCAACTCACCTCCCCATTCCCGATTAAGGACCATTCAAGCCATCCCTCTGTTTACATACTAAACCATGTTCTGTGAATTCCTCCAACTGGGGAAACGTTAGAACTCAATGTAAAGGGAATGGATGAAAATAACAATGATGGAGCTCATTTCAGTTTTATTCTTTTTTTTTCCTCACAGGAGATTAAGCTGACAGGATTACCATAGCATTTACCATGGCACTTAATTACAAATCTGTGTTTCTGACTGATAGGCTAACACAGGTCAGCAAACCCGAAACAGTTTAAGAGGAAAGGCTAAAAGCAAGCAAAATGCTTATGCTTGCCATGATAAAGACCTTCTAAAATATGACACGCCGCACCATGTTTTAAATGAGCAGTGACATACAATTTAAAGGGGAGCTCATATTATTCTACAGTCATTAAAACTGTACTGGGAGAGTGATTTTCTCTCTGAATATCTAGTCACCTCTGCTAAAATTTTCTGACATTAAGTTAGACCAGAACGATATACTGTATTTAGAAATGTAATATGGTGCAATTCTTTCTGGATTATACTACTCAGGTTGCAAGGAGGTGTGTGTGTGTGTGGCCTGTTTGAATCCTTCCTATGTTTCTGTTTTTAAACCCAGCTTCCTGTATGTAGAAAGCCAGCACATCATGAAGAAGGCAAGGCTACGATTCTTCTCCCTCATGTGCTAGTTTTCCAGGGCCAAGGGTTTCTTAAGCTGGCACACTCAACTATGCAATCCTGTACCCATGGTCTGAAGTGGTAGCATCCAGAAAGGGCTGTAGGGTATTTCTGAATATATTGTTCATTCGTCACAATTACATTGTTTGGTAAGTATGCTAATTTAGTATTTTCTTTGCATTTATTTTTTGCTTCCATTTGGGATTAGATAGTCTTGCCATTACTTCATAGTTGTATAGCATCAATAGTACATTAAACACTGTGCAGAATGTAGCAGAGACAATGTACTGGTATAACAATAGTACCTCCCAGTCTCGCCTAAGCACTTATATGCTGATGACATCAAGTCTTACGGTAGTAGAGGACTGGACTTCAGTGTATGATATTTGTCTGGGAAGCCTCTTCATAGCCTGTTTAAATCTACAGACCTGGTTTTCTCCTTACAGTGCAGTCCTGAGGAATGCGCTGGCAACGGAACGAGTGTTCCGTCGCTGGAAGTAGTCGCGAACGTGCCGTAAAGCACGTTCGCGACTACTCTGGAGCAAGGGAGGCTGGTGCAGAGGCTGGCCGTCGCCAGAACGCCCAAGTGGCCACCGGAGAAAGTAGGTAAGGATCCGGCGGGGGCGTTTCGGCGGGCGAGAGAGGGGGGCCATTGGTGTAGCCGGCCTGGGAGGGGCGGGGGGATGGTGTCAGCCATATCCCCGTCCCCGCCGGGCTGGCTAGGCCATTACACGGCCTCCTCTACTTCCGCCAGCTATTTAGCTGGAGGAAATCTGAGGAGGCCGATAGGGCTGGCTGCGGTTTACACTTGGGGAAGGGGATGTGTGTCCCCTTCCATGAGTAGACCTCTGGCCCGGTGGCAGAACGGCCACTGGGGCTCAGGATCTGGTGGGCAGCTGTGGGCCGCCCGCCGGATCCTTACACACGATTGCGCTGCCCATCTTTTTTGCTGGCTTTATACACACCTAATCTCCCAGTGCTTCTTGATTTCGTCCTCTCTGCAAGGTTTTCTCTTTACCCTGTTTTAGTTCCCTTCCTACTGTAACTCTATAGGGGCAGAGCCAGTAATGGATCTTTGAGGAAATCCCTCAAGGCAACCCAAGGCGTCTTACAAAACAGAATAAAGCAGCAATAAAATCAAATTTATAAAAAAAGGTATAAAACATAAAATCCTAACTGAAGGCCATTCTACCATTACAACCATCACCCCAATAGCTCTGTGGAGCATCAACTTCTGAAAACTGAATTTTAGGCCATCAGGAAAAATAGCATCTAGTAGTGATTAAGGACCATTAATTTTTTTTTGTGAACTTTTGTTAACAGGGCTATCAAATGAAACCATATCAGCGACCAAATGATGGCCATCTGTGTTGGCAACACCACTATAGTTTCTCATCCGTCTCCCAACATCAATCCTTGCACTTTCAATTGTCTCCTGGCACTCAGTTTGCCTGGACAAGTCCTTGGCACCTCGAAGGGTGTGGAGCATCTCATCTCTTGCCCTTGGTGACACTTTCGTTGCCCTCTCTCAAGGATTCTCACTCTCTACCCTCTTCTCAAATGCCTCTTGAAATTGACAACTTTCAGCTCACCTGTTTCTGCCCAGAAGTAAGTCTCTAACATTATTTGCCCTCCCTTTGCCAAGCTTCTCCTCCGTGCTCTGCACTTATTCTTGAAATCATCTTTGCATGTACTATCATGTTTTTGTGGCTTTCAAGGTTGTTCTTGGCTATTTTTTAACACTATGTGCATGATATTTTTTTAACTCTTCCTCCTGTTCCCTAATGTTGTAATTTAAACTATAAGTAGCAGCAGAATTATGCACTTTGAATCCTTGTATATAGTTCCCCTCAACTTATCTTTTGCCTTGTCTAACTGTAGATTTCAGGCTCCTTGAAGTAGCAACCTCTCTTTCTCTTAACTTTACTCTGGATAACCCCTTTTTACTCTGTACAAAGCAGTAAATGTAGTACTGCTTATTCTTCTTGCGCCCCAATCCCAAGGGGCCTTTATGCCGTCAGAACGAGCATCCCAGTGGCTTAATACCCTTTATGGCTGTGACAGTGCCAGTGGCCGCCATCTCAAGCGGCGAGCAGATGCCTACCACCACAGGTAAGCTCATTCAGTTGCTGGGAAGGAGGGGCGGGGTGGAGGGATGAGCTGAACAGGGAGGAGATGGGGTGGGGGAGGGCAGATTGGACCTGGAAAGGGGACAGATTTTGGCGGGCCCCTTCCCGGGCCTGATCCACCTTCACAGGATAACATGGACTTGCACCAGCTATAGAGCTGGCGCAGGTCTGAGTTGACCCATGGTGGCTGCTGGGGCTTACCCCTGGGCAAGGGAACAAATGTTGCCTTGTCTCAAGGATGCCTCAGCATGCCAAAAAAACCCTATGGGATACAGTGGAAGCCATATTGGTGCCGCTGCATCGCTGCACAGGGAGTTACATAGGATTGGGCTGTTAGTAAACAACTCTTTAACTACTTCATGCCCTTCATATGACTCGAGGCACAAGATTGATGGGGACATGTTTCTTTTATGTCTTGGGAAAAAGCAAACTGGGAAAGGGACGGTAAATGGCTGGAAAAGAAAGGGTTAAACAGCAGACCTCCATTCAATCTGAAGCTGCCCACAACTGCTTTTCCTGATAAAAGGGAAACATGCATGTTTAATAGTAGCTGGCATTTATATAGTGCTTTACATACCTTGCCTTCTTGTAATCCCTATAGCAACCCTGTAATCCCTATAGCAACCCTGTTAGTCCCATATTGCAGATGGGGGAGACAGGAGGCTGAGAGAGTAACTTAGTCAAGATCACTTACAGCCCAATCCTAAACAGCGCTCGCTCCGCCAGTCTTAAATTGCACAGGATTGCGCTGTTAGTGAGTTCCTGGCAGAAGTGAGATTCAGTCCAGGGATTTCCTGATGAATGGCTCAGTCTCAGCCTCTGTGTTACACCAGCTCATGGTACGTAAATAATTCCACCCTTTATGACATTGTGTAAATAATTCTTTGCCACTGCTATACTACTACTGTACTCCCTACAGGAAAGGGCCACCACATTGCTCCAAAAGACCAGTGGGATGTAGAGACAAAATGACAGGAACATGCACATACACACATGCACAGTGTCGCTGATTTCATTGTTTTGTAGTCTAAGGAGTACAGAGACTCCTTTCCTTGTGGATGCCTTCATTTTTTGAGGGTCTATTCCCAGTTGAAATAAGTCACATTACATCAGCTCTATGAAGGGAAGGAACACTGTTCATCCACACATGATGTGGAATGTTGTCAGGGGGGAAAAACATCATATGCTTCAAATCAGCAAGCACCATGTCCTCTTATCTTTGCTGAGATGTATGTTAAGTGGCTGAACCACTGAGAAACAGCACGTGGCAGTTCTATAACTATGGACTGCAATCAAACATGTGGGTAAAGCAAGGATAGCTACCGAGGGGGTGGTGTTTTTCCAGGACAGAAAATAGGGTAATAAGAGGAAGTCGCAGAAAACATACAGCAAAGTCACTGACACTTTTCTGGACAGCTATGCAACTAAAAGCTTAGTCCAAGTGGAGACAGGAGAATCTCTTCCATAGAATCTCTTCCATAGTCAAAGCCTTTCCCATTTATTTCAATGGAAGAAGCAGATCCATATGTGCACTTAGCTCAATGGGGATACACTGAAGTCCCATTGAAATCAGGGACACTTAAGTTAGTCACAACTAACCTATCCTACAAGACTAGTCTGTTATGCTGTAGGTATGAAGGAACTGCAAGCATTTGAATTAATGGTCTTTTCCTCCCCTACAATGAATATGAGCCTAAAACCAAAAAGAATGAGCTTTAATTTCCTTTGATACTTTTAAATGTACTAACCCCGATGTTGAAGATACCAGATCTGACTTCCTTTCTGTCTCCAGCAGGATTTGCATTCAAATAGGGCATTGTTTTAGCAACATCACAGTATGAATTCTAATCCCCTTCCAAAGGGATGTTATCTTGCCCTTTTTCTTAAGAGAGCATAATGGCATCAAGTAAATTATTGTTAGGCATACTATATCTTTCTTAGTGAATACATTTCTCCTCTACTTTTAACAGTCAGGGATTTAAACTGACACGGAACATTGAACTAAATTATCTTTTTAATTAGAAATGGCAAAGCTGAGTAATAGCTGCATTAGCTCCATTGGCATTCTAAGAAAAAGAAGTGGGGCATCCAAAATCCAAGCATTTGTCAGAAAGTGGTGTTACGTACTGCTGCTGACATATCTCTCATCCCCAACCTGCCGTAGGTAAATAGAACTTCATTAGGAACAATGCTAAGGGCTAAGAATTTAAACACCACTTTGGATTTTTTTAAAAGTTGTCCAAGCAAATTGTTGTTAGGGCTGTCTGCCACTTCTACTGTCTTAAAACTCTTAGCATAATAGACCAATTTTATGAGTTGCTGCACCATCAAATAAGGAGGTAGGATTAGGCAGAAGCTTATAGCACCGGCATACAACGTGTGCATCTTTTTACGAAAGTGTGCGTGGACTAGTTTGTTCAGAACAGTGCCACCCTTTCCCTTCCTTTCTTTTGCTGCATAGCTACAATATATTTCAGTTAGTATAAGATTTTTCCCGTGCTCTCTTTCCGTAGAGTGTTCTTATTTATTTGACGATTCCATTGGGCACACTTTGTGTCTTGGCTGTGGAAGTTTTCTATAAACTAATCAGGCTATTTCAGCTACAGAAGAAAATGAGAGAGAGAGAGAGAGAGAGAGAGAGAGAGAGAGAGAGAGAGAGAGAGAGAGAGAGAGAGAGAGAGAGAGAGAGAATGCCTCTATGTTATTGCTATTTCTATTTTTAAATACCGAGGTGGCGCCGTGTGCAGTAATGAAGACCATGGAGGACCTAAATAGACAAACCGCGCATTTTTCCTGAAGAGGCAGTCCCCAACCATGGCTATGATAGCTGCTTGCAGACCTGACTCTGCAGAGGAAAAATTCCTTCTTGGAACAATTTGTTCCCAGAACGACATGTTATTACAGCTTCTGCAGAAGGATCCAGACTTTTTAGAAAGGACCAGGGAGGTATTCCTTCATTTATTTTACCGTCAAGTTATTTACACCCAGATCCTGCAGATGCACAAACTGTACATTTCTGTCAGATATAACTGGATCTGTGGTGGCTGAAAGCCCTTCGCTCCATTCCATCTGCCAGATCTGAACATACGTAACCCTGTCAGAAAACTGATGATATCATCACTCAGCTTTTGGGATGGGAAAAAGCAGGGCTAGGTTTGGTCCTCCCCTCCCCTCCAACAGCATGATTACTGATTTTCTGACAGGCCTACTGTAGGTGTGTGCACCATTGAATTAGGGTGTTTTAAGATGGGACATGAATTACTGACTGATATAAGAACATGAGAATGTAAGAATTGCCTTGATGGGTCAAGCCGAAGGTGTGTTGTGTCCAGCATTGTTTTGTGCATGTGCATCAGCCAGCCAGAGCAAGGAGTGAAGACAGCTGTTTTCTCCGTTGTTTGTCTCCAGTGTCTGGTCTCAGACTGATAGTGCCTCGAAATATGGAAGGTCTGTTGATAGCACTAGCGTCGACGGGGGGAAGCGGGGGGGGCGGGCCGCCGGGGGGCGTCGCGCGTATAGGGGTGACGCGCAACGCCCCTCACTTACATTTTTGTGGCGGAGGTGGGCCTGCCCGCCCTCCCCTGGGTCCGTTTGGCTCTAAAATGAGCCAAAAACGGAGCGGGGAGGGCGCTCCGCTCCTGCGCGTGACGTCACGCGCGGGGGCGGAGCCTCCCCCTTAAGGGTGACGCGCGTCCCCGCTCAGGGGTGTCGCGCGTCGTCGCAACGCCCCTGGTTGATAGACCCATCCATCATGAATTGGTTTAAGCCTTTTTCAATCCATCTAAGCCACTGAGCCTCACCACATCTTGTGAACTTCTTTTGTATTCATTTCCTAATATCACTGCTAGTCAACATCATTGAAGGTCGTTAAGTCCTACAAATACAAATGTCTTCGTATCCAAACTCACACCGCCCTTCATCATTTTTATGAACTTCAGTAGTTTTTATTTTATTTATTATTTACATTTGTTATTTATTATATCTAGTCTATGATGGCACTCATACATACATGTTTCATAGACCACTTCCAGTTTCTGCAGCTTGTCTGCATCTAAACCACTGCTGAGACAGTGCTCCTGCTGGGCTGCCTGGCTGGTGGGCCATGTTCTGTTCGGTGCATTGTGCATTGTCCAGGCCTGGGGTAGGATGTTGGCTTGCGAAACGTAGGCTTGACTTCCAGCTTAGCTATGCATTCCCTTGATGGCCTCGAGAAAGTTGCTTATTAGAAACTAACAAAGTACTTTCCAGTAAGCATGCACAAGTGACCAGTTGGCATCTGACCATGCTAACCATTTCCTATGTGATTGAGAAAGGTGTGTGTAACTCAGAACCAATTTCTCCTCCCTCTCTTCCCCACCAGCCAATAAGGATGTTTCTCCCAAACAGCCGCAGTGATTTTGCTTGGAGGGAAACATCTGCACCCCATTGGCTGGTAAGAAGAAGCACGCTATCTCCTGGGCCAGCAACTCATTGTTCAGAATGTGGCTTGTTCTGCTCTAACCCTGCTTTTGTTTGGCTCCAATGAATCTCACAAAATCTAGATAATAGATACTAATAATAGGGAAATAAGTTTCCATATACTTATCCTCAAGATTGCTCTACAGTTGAGCCTCAGTCTTTTACCGCTTGTTGATGGGGTTGCAGCCTGGCCTAGGTCCTCCTTGATCCCTAAACCCTGTAAAGTGTACCCTTCCTGACCCCTATTCTTGGGCCCTGAGAATAGGGCCCCAATTCTTTATGGCGTGTACAATAGGAGTTTCAAAGAGGGAAAAATATCAGCAAGTGAATTTTGTTCCTGGTTCCAGTGATGACGACGGTGGAAGACTATTGATCATCATGCACTTCCCATGTACTGGAAAGATTGTGAGGGGAACAAAAATAATCTCTCACAGCTATTTCTCACCTCGACTACTGCCTTCTTCCCTTCTCTGAACCTCCATTGCCTCACCTCAGTCCTTGCACTCCTAATCAAAACTTTGTTGTCAAAATCATTCACCTCCCTCATTCATTCAGCCCCTTCTTAAAGCCCTACACAGGCAACCTCTGGATCCAGACTAAGCTGCTAATATTCAAAGACCCCCATGGTTTTGCCACCCCACTCCCCATCTCTTAGCTCCTGTACCCTAATATCTTCATTCCCTCACCTCCACTATTCATTCCAGCCATTGGAAGATCTCCTGCCCCATCCAATGATTCAGCTTTTGCTCCTCCTTAGGCCTGGACCTGCCTCTCAGAATACCTCCATGATGCCATCTCTCTTTCTTCAGATCCCTCCTTGAAACCTTTTTTTTTCTGTGACGATTTTGGCACAACACCTTACTCCTCAGTCCCTAGGGCAACTAAGTTTAAGTATGTGCAACTAAAATAATTGCAAATTCTTCCCTTATTTACCCCTCACTCTATTTCCCTCCCCTTCCTTTTCATCTCCTCTATAGTGAATTTTAGATTGTAAGCGTCTTGGGCAGGGACCTGCCCTTTTATCGTTTGTAAAGTCCT
Organism: Plestiodon gilberti rubricaudatus; assembly: GCA_026170595.1. Classification (NCBI taxonomy): domain Eukaryota; kingdom Metazoa; phylum Chordata; class Lepidosauria; order Squamata; family Scincidae; genus Plestiodon; species Plestiodon gilberti. The sequence continues at coordinate 15,179,671 of JANXHW010000001.1, forward strand.
TTGCACAATCGTGGTGCTGTATAGATAATAATAACAACAACAATAATAATCATACCAAATGGTTCAACACTGATGACTGATGCCCAGTCCATTTTTTCAGGAAGAAAGCAGTGGCTATTCCTGAGAGCTTGAAATCTTCTCAGCAGATTATTGTGATACCTGTGTAGGCATATGCGTACAGCCAGCCCTCCAAATGTTCTGTGAGCATGGAGACTCTCCACATGAACAGAACGTCAGGAGTGTGCCAGTGATCTCTGTCCCCACTGCCACTATGCATTGTGTCCCAACCCCCTTATTGAAAGCAATTAGGTGCTGATGTGAAAACATGCTGGATGCTCAGAGGGCGAGCAGAGGCTATCACCCTTCTGATTTAATAACCTCCCAGGAATTAATTTTTTTAAAAAAAGTTTTATTAATTCTTCGGGGTGGGGTTTTATTATTTAGCAGTCATAGCAGCACAGTCCTGATGCATATTATTCTAACTTTACAAAGCATCTCACAGGCAACTCCAAGCCATGTTTGGTCATCCTTAGTTGGAGCAGCAGCCTCTAACAATAGTCCTAGGCTGGCTTCAGCATTATAACAAAGTTTCAACAGACCTTATACGCTTACTATCACAATCAGTGATAGCTCTGACATGCTGGCATACTGAATTGTTTGTTTTTGGCCGCCCTTGCAAACTCCATTATTATCAGCTGTCACAAAATGTTTCCACACAGTCTCTTGTTGAATCAGCCAAGCCACATACTCCTTCCTAACTAGTACTTGTGATTTTGAGCCTTTGGGTTAGAGAGCTGTCTTCTAACCTTGTCTAAACCAGCATGAACACAGATGGTGCACTAATAATAATAATAATAATAATAATAATAATAATAATAATAAATTAATTGAACAGTAGTCCAACTGGCAGGTCTTCAAGATGAAGAACCGCACAGACAAAGTGCCCAAGACAACCACACTGAAGAACCACACTGAGTGCTGAATCCTGCTTCCCGAGAATCTCAGTTTTCATTTGGTAGAGGTTTAGAGAATTACGCACAGGGTAGAGAATTAGCCCTGCCCTGTACAGGCCTATATTTAGGCAGGATTGCGCCACGAGTCTGTGGTGGAGCTATACCCCATGTTTCTCTGTTTTACATTATTGGGGCAGTTGGGGTGGGGTGGAGGGAAAGGTTTGGCTTTTTTGTTTCCAGTAGCTGGCATGTCCGGAGTGCTCTTCGGCCATTTGGAATCAAAATGTGGCTTTTTAATAACATCAAATTAATAACATCAAAGAGTTTTCAAACCATTCAATCGAGACTAAGGTTATTGCACAAAATAAATTACCTGTGGCTACAGCTTCTACTACTACAAAAGCTTCAGAAAAAGCAGAACCTTTCAAGATAAAATAAGCAAACAGGAAAACCTACAGAGGTCTTGATGGTCTGAAATGATAGCCTCTCAGAACATTTATTTTGATAAATAGCTAATGTTAAATCAAGGGTCAGTAAGGGAAAACTCCTATGAAGAGAATCCTATTTGCTGTGCGTCAGAGCTACGCATTTTGGAGGTTTGCAGCAGCTTAGCAAATAGTAATTCCCTCTAGGATGTTCTTCAAGTAGAACAATTCTTTGCAGCTCGTTTAGCTGAGAGGGTAGATCCCATCTGATTTATTAATGACTTCAGCTAACGAACGATTCATTCTAAAAGGAAGAATAACAATGCTATTAAAGTAGCATGTTCGCCAATACATAATTATCAATTAATTATGCTGCATTGCTTTCAGAGCACGTGCAGTGGAAAACAACAGCCCTAAGAAGCAAACAAAAAATAGGAAGTAGTGTTTGGCTCTCAATATATGCTAGAAATCTTTTTGGGTAATTTTGACACATGACTAAGGTTGAAGATACACGCAACATTTGTGGAGCAAAGGGGTTGGTTTAGAAGCACCTTCTGCATGTTTAGTACTACAGTGGCTCTATCCTATCCTTGCGGTACGCCAGCAGCCTCTTCCTTGGTCTGCAGAGCGCTGCCACTGGTGCGAAGGTCAGAACGCCACGCACCGCCTGCCGTGTCACACAGAGCCAACACCAGCAGATTTCTGCCGGTGGAGAGGCCAAAAAGGGGCAAAGATTGGGACAGCTGCACCAGCGACCTCTGTATCCAAACTCCCATCCCGGGCCTGACATGCCCCTGGCATGCTCCTCAAATCTAGGCCAGCAAAAGCTGGTGTCAATCTGAGGAGTCCCATAGGAGACCAGGCAGTGGCCAGGGAGGGAAACAAAGTTTTTCTTTACCCACCTCTCCAGGTCAGCCTGGTCCCCTGCTGGTGTGCAGAATACAGCAGTCGCTGCACCGGCAGTCCTGCAGCCTGCATGCCAGCATGCGATATGTTTGCATTGCAAGTGTACATTTTTCCTCTGCAGGCCTGGGCTCTGAAAGTTTACATCAAAAACTGACTCTGGATGAAGCTGATTGGCAATCCGGGGGAATGTGCCAGGGGAGGGGAGACTGATGTCTGAACTAGCGTTTGATTTGCTGGTATGTCTGCAAATTGCAAAATTGGGTAAAGAACCTGCTCTGCTTTCTTCTTAAATATTAGAACTGTCTTCATCCTACAAAATTTTGGACACAATATATTGGGAAGATTCCCTGTGCAATTAATTGCCATTGATGTCAGTGAAGAAGACAGTGCAGGAAATCTTCCAAGTGGATTGTGTCTTTATTTTCAAAGTAGTCTGTGCAAAGATTCCTATGAATAGGTTAAGTAAGGACTTTTAACCAAGTTTAGAAATAGTTTAATCTTTGGCTCATCTGGCCCTTACTTTAGTAAAACAGGAGACCATGCTCAATGCCACATTATGGGCACAGTTCTACTGTGTACCCGGAATCCTTTTTCTGGCCACATCCCATGCATAGTTGTGTGGTGTGGTCACGGTTCTGAATCAACATGAGCCATAAGCGCCTATTAATTTCTGAACAACATTAATTCCTTGGGTGGGGGAAGTTGACTGTACTGGATGTAAAAGCATAGGGATGGGCATTTCCCCACCTTGAATCCAAAGAAATGTGATTATTTCCCCCCCCCCCCAAACTGTCTTTTCACTTCAATTCATTTTGTCCATTTTCGGTTTTTCACATTTCAGCTAACTGCAGTGCGGCTTACATAATTGAACTGTGAAGTCTTTTAACCCTGACAATAAAGGCAGCTGCTGCCGCCGTTACTCCTTCTTGCTAATATCGCCTATTTTTTCGGCTATTCTCAGAAGCAGGAGTTATTCCACATCACTGAGTTCAGTTAATTGATGGAACAAAGACCCTTAGTTCTGTTTGTGATAATGTATAAATAAATGTACATTCCTTTTAAGATCTAGTAGGAGGGAGAGTGAAAAATAATATAGGAAAAAAATTGTTGTTGTTGTTCAGTCGTTAAGTCGTGTCCGACCCTTCGTGATCCCATGAACCATATCCCGCCAGGAAAAAAATTATTGCCTTGTAATTTGTAAAAGGCATCTTACTCCCAATAATTTGAAGCAAAACTTCTCAAGATGAAATCATGTAGGAACAGTCAGATGGTTGGTACTGTTATGGTTATGTTTCCCTACCATCTGCCAGCCCTGCCTGAACCCTTCATCTAAATGTTACAAGTGAAGAATGGAAGCCAGCCATAGATAAGTGACAACTATGCCACATCAGTAATATATGAACCAGGCCACCTAGTTTTCCATCTGTGAAAGGGGTATAACAAGTGACCTCATAGGCTCAAGGCTAGCTGTGCTGTTCAACAGGTGATGTGGTGTGATTCAGGCAATAATTTGGTGGTACTATTGCAAGGCAGCAAATTCCAATTATTTGGCTTATTATATTTTATGTATGTACTATATATTTGGATTTTTTTTGTGCCTTGAGCGTCAATGCAATGAAGATAGTTACACATTTTCCAAATTATAAGTGCTATATAAATAAGCAATAAGAGCAATAGTTCCCAAATCATCTTTATCCTCACTGCTGACAGTGAATTCCGAAATCATGTCTGTTCTTCTGCCTGAGCTGGCAGCATTTTCAATGTTATGGATTTTCACTCAAGCACTAATCAGGGAGTGCAGGTGATTCTAAAGCAGTGGCGGCTAATCCTTGTAGTGACTGTGTTGCAAGCATTTACTCCAGGCTCTAAAGTGAAATACAGCAGCACCTACCATGTTTCCCCTAAAATAAGACCTCCCCGAAAGTAAGACCTACCGTCATTTTTGCATGATTTTTGATGGCACTCATAAATATAAGACCTCCCTGAAAGTAAGACCTAGCTAGGATCACAATCAGGATCAGACAGACAGACATACAAACAGGATCAGCCAGACAGATGTACAAACCACAATCAGGATCGGCCAGACAGACGTACAAACAAACAATTCAGTATGCCAGCATGTCAGAGCTATCACTGATTGTGATAGTTTTTGTGATCCTAGGGTCTAGGCCAGACAGACGTGATTCCCCCCTCCCCCGGCACTTACTTTGACCGATTTAAGCTTCATTCTTTCCTGAGGGTGAAAAGCTCTGGAAGACCTGCACTTGAGTCCTCCACCGTAGAGACAACATGCTAGAGAGACTCTGCAAGGTTGCAGCCGCCTTGCAGGCCTCTCTAGCACATCGTCTCTATGGTGGAGGACTCAAGTGCAGGCTTTCCAGGCCTTGAGGATCTTTGCACTCTCAGGAAAGAATGAAGCTTTAATTGGTCAAAGTAAGAGCCCAGGGGGGGGGGGAGACAGGTTGGGAAAATAAGACATAAGAATATAAGAAGAGCCTTGCTGGATCAGGCCAAAGGCCCATCTAGTCCAGCTTCCTGTATCTCACAGTGGCCCCACCAGATGCTTCCGAGAGCACAGAGACAACAAGATAACCTGTTTCCTGTTGTTGCTCCCTTGCACCTGGCACAGAGAAAACCTACTTCTAAAACCAGGAGGTTGCTTATGGCTTGTACCCTGTGATGGTCTTTTCCTCCTTGAATCTATCCAACCCCCTTTTAAAGGCATCAAGGCCAGGTGCCATCACCACATCCCGTGGCAAGAAGTTCCACAGATGAATTCCCCGCTGGGTGAAGAAATATTTTCTTTTGTCCATTCTAACTCTCCCTCCACTCAATTTTAGTGCATAGAAGAATTTCCCTCTGTCCACTCTCTCTATCCCATGCATAATTTTATAGGTCTCAATCATGTCCCCCCTCAGGCGCCTTTTTTCCAGACTGAAAAGCCCCAAACGCTGTAGCCTTTCCTCATAAGGGTGGTGCTCCAGCCCACGAATCAGTTTGGTCGCTCTTCAAGACCTCCCTGAAAATAAGACCTACTGCATTTTTGGAGCCAAAATTAATATAAGACACTGTCTTGTTTTTGGGAAAACAGGGTATATGAGCTGCTGTGCCTGGGTGGGGTTTTGACTGTAGTCACTGTGCCACAACCAGGCCAGTGTATCTTCAGTCCAGGAGTGCCACAAACCCTTTTCTTGTGGAACCTTGTCCAACCATATTCTACAGTGAGTGATGGTAAATTCTTATTCATTTTTAAAAGTGTAGATCACACCATGAATGCTTAGGTTTCCAGAGATCGTTGTTGTTCATCTTTACAAAAGAATCCATTCGCATGTTGATTAATTAAATATGAACGTGACTTCCATGAAGAGCCATTTCCTGCATGCTTTGAAAAGGCTGTCATGGAGAGAAAGGATGGATGTTTCAAAGAAGCGAACCATGATGTGAGAATTGCAATCACCCTGTGAAAAGGAGGAGGAGGAATGTTTGACGCCATTGTTACATAAGTCCCCTGAATGTTAGCAGCAAGAGTCCACTAGTTTTTGAGCAATGAATGATCAAGCACTCTCCGTAACTGCTAAAGCTATGACAGCTACAAACTTAAAATAAAAAAACCACCACCAAAATTTCTGATTCTTTATGTGCCACTGGATTCTATGCCTGATGCCATACTTTGAAGTAAGAACATTCAAAGTTTCAACCATGTGGTTACTGCACATCATGTACTGTATAGGACAGAGGTTCTCTAAGTGTGAGGCGCGACTCCCAAGTGCGTCATCAAAAGCAGCCAGGGGCGTCACGTTAATCTTTTAATTAACACATATTCTTGCTTGCAAGAGAGAGAGAGAGAGAGAGAGAGCAAAAAGAAAGATCGGGAAAAGCTGCCTCTTCACATCGGGTCACTCAAAGTTAATTTCAAAACACTTCAGGTTTGTAGGCAGTTTCCACGTCTTGTTTTTAACCACAGTGAGAGCGAAGCCCTTGCTTATCTTATGTTAAAGAACGATTAACAACTCTATTGATAAGCTGAGTACCAGTACTTTGGAGCTGGAGCTGCAAAGACAGCATCTCGTTTCTCTCCAAATCCTGAGACATAGCAGGTTTGCAAGTAAAGTATTTTCTTTCTGTTGAATGTTTTTAATAAAGCAAACACAAAACAAATGCAAGAACTGCAATTGAAAATGGTGCAGAGCAGGTTCTGCTTTACATACAGTCTTTGATTTCTATGTTTAGTTTGGTTGATTAATTATTAGGATTTCTCTCCTTCTTCCTTTGTGACCCACCTCTAAGTTAGTTCCCCACTCTATTTGCTGGGACAAACCCCCCCCCCCCGGAAACTGCCAGGCAATATAAGAATCTGTTTTTCATCTTGCAAAGATGCTACCAAAAGGAGCTAGCTTTCTCTCTCTTGCAACTGGGGTGGGGCATGACCAATGCTTCCCTCCCATGCTTTGATGTTTCTCTTGCCATGAATAGGACTAACACAGATGACATCAGTGCCCTCTACCCAGGCCTGCCAATGGAGGGAGGGCAGCATCCCAACCCCACCCTGCACACTCCTGGCTTAGCTGCTGCTCAACATAAGCATGGAAAATCCACTTTAGGGCTCGTTTTGGGAATATACACATACATATACACATACATATAAGAAAGGGTGCCTCTGAGCATGTAAAGAGTGCCTGTTTCTTCCATGCACTGTAATGGGGAGTCACGGCTAACGGTGAGGGAGGTCAAGGGAGCCGCGAGTCAAAAAAGTTTGGGAACCACTGGTATAGGAGTAAGTGGATATTATGCAATACAGTATTTAAACTTCAGTTCTCCGATTGTGCATGGTAGTGAGAGGGGTTGTAGTTCACTAGTGTGGAACTCTTGCTTTCCATGCAGAAAGTCCCGGGAAAGGCCCCTATCTGGCACTCTGGAGTGCTGCTTCTGCTCAGTGTATAAAATACTGAGCTAGATGGACCAATGGTCTGACTCAGGTTACGGCAGCGTCATATCTCTAGCAACAGGGTCAGTTGTGCATGTGCAAGCCTATTTTAACAGGCTGATGTTAGTGTTTGGTGGCATGATCAAGCACCCCTTACTCCCCGGGTGTTGAAAACATGCTTTATGGCACATTTGACACCCGGTGCCTGCAGGCGTTTTTCTACACAGGATCGTGCCGAAAATCACAGTTTGCATTGCAACGTGAGCTTTGCAAGAAATGTTGGGTTTCGGATCAAGACATTCAAGTTCTAAAATTTTACAACTCAAGCATTTCATAAGAAAACTTGATTTTGCTTCAAACTCCTAAGCTCTAAAGAATGAAGACCTGTTAATTTGGTAATTTTGAATGTAGAAATTTTAACAAAGTTTGAATTCATATGGTTTGTTTGTGTATGCACTGTAGGGAAATGCAAAAGTATATCTTTTTCTCTGAGCATGTTTTGTACTGGAAGGTGACAACTTGGGATGTTATGCTTTTTATCTCTGGTTTATAATACCTTGCATCTCTGAGATGCAGCCTTTAAAGGGGTTCATTATGTTTCCAGCCCATGGAAGAAACATATCAAATAAAAATAAAATGAATGAGAGGAGTCAACGGAAGAAGAAATGAGTCATTGCATAGGGAAAATGCAGCAGTACTACTCTTTAAATCAGAACAATTATAAATTTTATTTTCTGTGCCTTGGTGTACCATTGAGCATAATTCGTGTACTCACTTCCTCTCTGTTATGGTGCACAATACACGCAAATAAAAATGAAGGAAACAAATAGATGAAATGAAATAATTTTACACAAACACAATAATAATAATTAATAATAATAATAATAATCCCTGAACAACCCAAAATCATTGCTAAATTTCTTTCCTCAATGACAAACAAATCAAATGAAACCAAACAACCCCCCCCCCCCCGACAAATGAAAACTGATTTACAGGGAAAAAAATATTCAATTTTTAAAAGAAAACTCACAATAGGGCAATTCAAGCATTCCACAGATTGTTCAAAATGAGCAAAAGCCTAATTTACCCTCCATCCCTTTTTTAACCATATTATGATAAAAATTCCAATCATGACTCCACAGCTGGACCAAAAGAGCAGCAGATCTGGTAAGCTGTACTTAATTTCTACAATCACAGCTAATGAAGAATAGGCCTGATTTAAGTGCTCTGTGAGCACAGGTGTCTCCACTCATTGTATGGAGGATGATGTGTCTGTACATGCAGAAATGGACGTGCATGCACTGCTGACTCTGAAATGAGTGTGCCCATAGCTGCCCCTTCACCCATAAGACATTCTTGGAGCAGGTTGAGTGGCCAGCTCTTACGGATTCTATTGAAAAAAGTGCTATTCATTTAAATGGAACAGCCTGCACTCGAGGCCACATAACTAGTAAGAAATCTGCCAGCACAAATGGAAAATTTCTACCCCAGTAATATTTTTCTTTTAGGATAATGATAGGATTAGATTTTCCACTGTAGTAAATATGCACCACTCCTTTGATATCTAGAGAATGACCCTGTTCTACAGCAGCTGATGCTCTGGCCCAGCTCAACCACAAAGACACCAGTTCCTGGTTCTACGTTATGAAATAGTCTTTGCTATTTTTTTTTCAATGCGGATTCACACATCTACTTTGCTCTCATCCTGTGAGGGTTTTTTTTAACCACCACCCTATGGTCAGATCCATGTGAAACTGAGTCATGATGAGAGAAGAGTAATCATGTCAGTCAACCTATAGAGAAAATCCTGGGAGAGTCCTGGGATGCTCCAGGATGCTGCCATTAGATGCTTTGGTAGAAGAAATACTCAGGAGTGAGGTGGGACAATTCTGTCACCTTCTCTTTGACACCAAGCAGCATCACCATTGAAATTACAATGCTGCAGACCGCAAAGCTGTAGCTCAGTGCTATAGCACACTTTCTACACCAGCAAGGTCTCAACTGCAGTTCTATGGCATGTCTGGTTAAAAGGATCTCAGGCAGCAGAATTGGGAAAGGTCCCAAAGAATCACTGCCAGTCAGAGTAGTTAGCACTCCTCTCCCTCAGCAGCTCCTTCACACTCCTAAGCAAGACTAACTTTTTAGAAAGTGAAAATCACGGATGGATTTATCCTCCTTGGAATCTGCAACTGCTCCATTCTGTAAGTATCCTCTCAGCTACTGCTGGATGGCAGACCTATTGCATGCTCATGACTGAGAAATGGGACTGCGACTAACCGCCCAAGCCTATGCATGTCTACTAAGTCCCATAGCCAATGCAGCTTACTCCCGGATAAGGGTGGATAGGATTGCAGCAAGGTGCACGGTGGGGGCATTTGAGGGGCAGTTCAGTTGTACACAGTGCACTGTTTGCAGAAAGAGACTATTTCTACCATTGTATTTCTACTTCTGTATTAAAGGAATCATGCTTGGAAGGAGGACAACACTAGCGATGTACTCCTGCAATCACTGCCAAGTGGAGCACCCACAGATAGACCCCATGGCTTTGTTACGGCAGAAGCATCAACAGTTTCAACAGCTTCTCTTTCCCTAATCCCCCTCCTGTTGTGCCTGTTTGTTTGCCTGCTCAAACAGTTCCTCTTGTCTGGCCCCCATCTTTCTTTTTTCATCTTCACCAAATGGTTCCAAGCTTAGCTGTTACAATCAGAATTATCTTTCTCCTATCTTCTCTATCTACACAGCAATCATGGCACAATGTTGCCAGGTGACATTTCATGGTTGGTCTTGAGGCCCAGTAAAACTGAGTCCCATTCATTATTTTTTTGGTAGCTTCTGCTGTGCAGAAATTCCCATCCCCACTGTCTCCATATCCTCACGATCCTCCTCAATCCAGTCCTGCCCTGAATGTATCACAAGAGGGGCTGGATTTCTTTGTTCTGACATCTCCCTATTGGCTTCTTCCTTCAATGAGCACCAGAGATGGGGGCAAAAACATCTGATAAATGAAAAAAGGGGAATGGGGAATTAAAACAAAACACAAAACAAAACTGCAACAAAAGAAACATCCTCAGGTAGTTCTGTTGCACTGTACCTGTGTGTTGGTTGATGAAATCTCCAGAGTAGGGATTGTTTTGGTATTTCTCTATGCATTGTACAGCATGGAGTACGTAGTCAACAATGGACAAATAATAAATAACAGTAGTTAAATCTTTAGTTTCTAAGAATAAATGCATTAATGGCTGACAATGCAAGATCTGCCACTTTTTTCTTGCTAGGACACTCTGCTGCTCTGACGCTTGGTGGGTGGTGGTAGATTTTTTAAAATATACCAGAGGAGACTAAATTTGAACTTCTCTATCTTCAAGGTGCCCTTCTTGAAGATCAGATCAGCCTAAAGGTTTCCAGGGTGCTGCTGCGGAAACAATAGTAAGCACGGAGACCAAGGATTTAGCATCAGCTACTTGAAGACAGAGGAGAATGTTGGAGACGTATGTCGGAGAAAACTGATGCTTGAAAAAAGCTCAAGGTTATTCTGCTTATTTAGGGCTTGACCCAGCTACCCATCTTAGCATGAACAATGCTAAGCCCCGCTGAATTCACACAGACTAATCACAAAGCAGGCTCTACTCATCTGTAGCTTAGTGGTAAAGCACATGCTTTGCACATGGAAAGTCTTCGATTCAGTCCATGGAATCTCCAGTTAAAAAAGTAGCAGGGCAGGGGAAGACCTCTGCCTTTGACCTTGAAAAGTCATTGCCAATCAAGATTATATAGGCTGGACAGGTCATTGGCTTGACTCGCGTGTAAGGCAGCTTTCTAGGTTCACTTCATCCTAGGGATGCTTGGCAGAAGGATCGCTTCCTAAAATGGCCTAAGTCTCTATGCTGTGCATCTGACACAGGTTCTTTGTTTTCAAACATCTGCATCTCCACAGTTCTTGGTTATTGCTTCTTAGAAACCTTATGCAGAACAAGAGAATACCAACCATTTCCTGCTCTCATCCTGTTCATTAAAAGAAAAAAAAATAAAAAACAAAAACGTGTGGAAAGAAAACGTGCCCGCATCTTCAACGTTCAACTGGCATCGCTGGGTGGACTATCGCTATTCAGTGCTATATTACAGATTATGGTTTGCTTCATTCATGCAAAGTGTTACAACAAGTACCATGAAAGCATTCTCAAACAGGAGTATGAGAAGGAGCACAGCAGCAAAGATTGATGGGGAGGAAGGGCATGGGAGGTAAGTGAACTAAATCTGACAAAATCCGTCAGAGCAACAAACAAAAATTAAGCAGGAGCTGGACATCAGGGCTTTGGGCACATGTCTGCAAATCTACAGTTTTGGAGCAAAACGAGGAGCTAATCAAATATTATTTGGGAAGGTTGCTTATCTTTTATAGGAGTTTGAATATGTCGATCATAAATACAGTCCAAAAAACTAGGAAAGGGATTTATGTGAAATTTCAACATAAATTATTTTTAACAAGGGAATCAAAGCAAAACCAAAAGCAAAACAGCGTGGGGTGATAAAACCCCAGGACTCGTATGTCACTCCGCACTCACATGTTTCTTTGAGGGTGATGATTCAGCTTGTTCTTGAGATATGAAGAAGGCAACAAAGATATTGGTAAGAAGGTCAAGAACTCCCTGTTAAGTCATCTGCCCAAAATGATATACTGTAGCTAAACCTGGCCTCTTGTCATTTCAGTCAGCCCTCATTGCAGTCAGTGGTCCTGATATTGGGGGGGGGGGAGGGGGAACATAAAGTAACTCCATCGTGATCTTGTAGGTTGAGTTGCAAGATGGCCCTGCATCCTTGCCTCCATTTCTATGATGCTGCTCCTGGTGAAGAATCCTGCAGATTTCAAACTTCTACCGCAAAGCTACATTCCATCAGTAGATAAGTGAACATGGCAAATGTCTTTTCTTCCTCTGTTCAGAAATATTAGATCTATATCTATATACCTATATCTCTTTCTCTCTGTATATAGATACATATAGATACTATCTTCAATAGTTCCTTTAGAAGCCCTTTATGTGGCAGTAGGCTTCCAGAGATGAGAAGAATATATACAACAGCCAAAGGAGCACAAAGAGGCTTGAGGTCAAAAGCTTGGCAGTCCGTGGCCCACCCAGCTCACCTCCAATCTCTGGTCTCCGCCGGTAAAGGAGCACACCAACACTGACAAAAGCAAATATAGTGAAGAGGGTGACGGAGAAAGCCAGGGTGCCTGGTTGGACCTGGAACGATCTGCCGTTGGCTGCGTGGTAGATGGCTGCAATGGACCAGGCTACGCCGATCCCCAGGAAAACATTCACAGCATTGCTACCGGTGACATTGCCTATGGAAGCGTCTGCATACTGATCTTGCGTTGCTGCTACTTTGCTGGCAAACGTGTCTGCAAAGTGAAAATAAACATCATCATCATCATTATTATTATTAAGCTTATTTGCACTCCCTGCAAGGAACAGCTAGGTGTGGTATGTTAGCATGACATGAAGAAAGACCTAAAGTTCTTAACAAGGGGCACAGTGTTGCTGTTTTTTAAACCGGTGGTGAGAATTTGGCTTTGCAATTTGCCATACATATACATAAAGCTGGATCAGCTCACAGACTTGCTCCACATCTTGGCCAGCTGCTCAACAGAATCCCACCTCCTTTATTTTGTGGTATCATATGCCAGTGGGCTTTCCAAAAAAGCAGGGTTAATTCACTAACAACCAATTTAGTGTTCTCCAGATATACATGGTTAACTCATCAGCTTCACTCATGACAGCACAGATCCTCCATTAACACATCAGTTTTTACATGAAACCAAATACACTACTTACTACAACAAAAAGCTGCAGACAGGACATCTGAGAGATAGAACCTGTGTTCTAAGCTATTTCAGGACTTCAGACTTGAGCAGGGTTTGGGCTGATATTGGTCTTACGTATCTGTAGTGGTATGCAAAGCCCTGTAAGTAGAAGCCTCCTATGAGGGCAGCGGCAGAACCACGGTGGAGTGCGTGGAGCAGGAGCTCCAGGCGCTCCATCGCGGGCGGGCGGGCGGCAAGATTGTGGGGCGGGGGAACTCACCCTCTTCCGCAGAGCATCGTCGTGTCTGGGCCCTCCCTCCCTCGAGCCGGTTTGGCTCGGAAATGAGAGCAAAACAGGCGGGGGGCGCGTCGACGCGACACGACGCTGGCCCCGCCCCCACGTGCCCCGGCGCCTGTCGCCTCTGTATGAGGGGACTTCAGGAGTGGCCCAAGACCTCCTGGTGGCATGTCAAGTGCTGCCCCCCCCTTATCTAATGATGTGTCAGCCTCTGTTCCTCCCACTCTCCAATGTCCTCAGCTCAGCACTCCCCTCCTCTCCACATTTTCTGTTCCTATCTGGCCCCTTCTTCCTTTTCCAATCCAGGGAGCGGAAGGAGGAGGTGGGAGGAGGAGCAGTGGAGGCAAGTAGGCGGACAGAGATAGGTGCCCCCCCCATCTGCTGCCTAAGGCGACTAGTTTGCCTTATAGAGGGGCTGGTCCTGGGGGGACTTTATAAAAAACTGCTTGAAAGTTTGAATCAATTCTCTTTTCAAGTTTCCAGTTCCTATTAGGTCTGCTTCCCAAAGACTTGCCTTTTCAAAAGCCACAGGAGCCAGTATCAGGCTTAGGATGTTAAGGAAGCACCAAGAAGCAGAAGCAGAAGCGATTTGTTCTTTCACTTCTGTCTGGAAGGGAACACATATAGAGGAAATGCAAACGTTGTATCCACATCTTGAGCTTGTGCATTTCTTCTGCACAAATTCCCTTCAAATGCTACCTTCAGGTGCCAGCTTTGGGGAAAACGTACTACCTTTTGCTCTTCCATCCCTTCTCTGGAACAAGTTCTCCTCTCTCTTCCTCTCCCAGCACTAACCTGCTTACATGTACACTGTCCATTACTTTACAGAACAGAACTACTGTTAGCTACCGTATTTCTTCTAGTCTAAGGCGCCATCGATTCTAAGGTGCACCTTTACTTTCAGTACCACCAGCAGGGGAAAAAAAATCCATCAATTGTAAGACTCGCCTCCCTTCATTAAATCTACCTGCTCAGCACCAACTCTCCCCAGCATGTCTCCTGCAGCTGAGGATGACTGAGTGCACTGCCTTTGCATAGCATTTCTGGCCCCGTCAGAAAGTGCCATTTCCTTCGTTACCTGGGCTTGGGGGAGCTTCAGGGAGGCCTGCGCAACCCTCTGCAGGCCACCCTGATCTTCAGTTTGGCGAAAAACAGCGATTTTTGGCCATTTCTGGTTTTCGCGAAAACCGGAAATGGCTGAAAATCACCGGTTTTTGCCGAACGGAAGATCAGGGAGGCCTGAAGAGGGTTGCGCAGGCCTCCCTGAAGCTCCCGCAAGCCCCAGTAAGTAAGAAGATAGCATTTTGGGGTGCTTTTTGGAGACCTTCGATTCTAAGACGCACCCCATTTTTTGAAATGCTTAATTGGGAAAAAACATGCGTCTTAGAATTGAAGAAATACAGTATGTATTAACTATGGCTTCACATTACATGTTCATTGACAAAAAGCAATTAACGTAACCCATGGTTCCCTTGTAAAAACACTGATACAAACCATAGTTAACACACCTCAGTTAACCATGATTTTAAAACACCTGTCAACCATGGTTTCCATCTGTGTTTTACAGGGGAACAGTGGGTTATTTTAATTATGTTATTTTGTCAACGAACATGTAATGTGAAGCCATAGTTAACAAACAGCAACAGTAGTTAACCGGGAAGGGAGGAGGGAAATTGCCCCAGGGAGTTGAGGAGGAATGGAGAGGGAACACATCTTCCAAGATTGGCTCTTGGTTTGCAAATGACGGCGCGGAGGCAGCCAGAGCTGTGTCTGCTGCCTGTCTCTTTGTAAGTACTTCAAAGCACTCTTCGTTATTCCCCCCCCCCCACGTTACTTTCCTTTTCCGAAATATTTGTTTATCTTGCTCCAGTGGGAAATAGCTATTTGCTGCCATTAAAGGAGAACAAATGTCAATCAAAACCCACTTCAAAAATGTAATTGGTTCTATTTTGTAGAAAGGTTTAAAGGTGATCAAAGACAATGCTATGAGCAGTTCAAGAAAAGGAATAGTTAATGCACTTCAGCACTCCTAGGTCACTTAGGGTAAAAGGTGATGACAGAGAGCTCAGAATAAAGATGTAATTGTTTAAAATTTCATTCTCTCCCTTCCCCCCCCCCCCCCAATCCAATTTTCTGCACAAGTAGTTTTAGGAGCATGTTCTTCCCGTGGAGGTTTGAAAGTTGAATTGTGACATCCCAGCTGGCAGCAAAGTGCTTCTTTTCCATGCAAAGAAAAGGCCAAATAAATATAGCAAGAAAGTTAATTTTCAGTGAAATTCAAAAGCTGCTTTTATCAATAAAAATAGCACTGTGGAAATGTCTGTAATTGCTGGAAAAAAGGCCATTTCACCATGCTTTTGTCTCCTCAGCTCCACAACAGCTTAATAACTATGCTTCATAATCAGTGTCAAAATTACTAGGCTCCTAGGTGGCTATCCATGCGACAGCTGCAGGAATGTCTGTCAGACACTCCATCACAAAGTCAGGGCCACTGCCCACGGAATATGTTTTAGTTGCAGGTGGGCTTTCGCAGATCATTTCAACATCTGCAAAAATATTGGATCAAGGCATGCAGGATTGGGCTTTATCTGATCTCTGGAAAAAGGAAGTTCTAAAGCTGGAGAGAGGACACCAAGAATACTTCTGCATATGCCCTTGACATTGGAACATACTTTATAGAGAATACTACCAAAGACCTGCTCTCGGATAACTTTAGAGAACTGATGTAGAACATATCAGCACTACAAACTTATTTCAGTTTCATACCAGTTGGTAGCCCAATCCTAACATAAAGATCCGCCGGACAGCAGAGGCTGCCCGCCGGATCCTGATCTCTGCCACAGGCAGCCTGCAGCAGGCACCCCACGGTGGAAAGTCTACTCGGGGAAGGGGACGCTCGTCCCCTTCCCTGAGTGTAACAGTGGCTGGGGCTAATCGGCCTCCTCGGATTTCCGTCAGCTATTTTGCTGGCAGACGTTGGAGGAGGCTATGTAACGGCTCAGCTGATTGACAGGGGTCAGGATTAGGCTGAGGCCGATCCCCGCCCCTCTCCTGGATCGGCTGGGCCTATCGGCCCCTGCTGTTCCAGGCTGCACCCCCCATGCGCTGGATCCTTACCTGGGTCTGGTGGCGGGCTGCGGAGTCCTCGGCCGGCGGAACGGGGAAGGCCGGCCTTGCACCGGCCTTCCCTGCTCTCAAGTCGTCGCAAATGTGCCTTATGGCACGTTTGCGACATCTTCGGCTGGCAGAACGCTCATTCCGCCGGCCAAAGTTAGAGTAGGATTGCGCTCTAAGAGTCATAATGTCCCTCTGCAAAACCCTGGGAATAGTCATTTGGTGAGGATGCTGTGCATTTTTTGCTGGAGATCCTTAGCCACCAACAAAAGGGCTATAGCTCCCAGGATTTTCTGGGGAGAGGAAATTTGTCTTATATCAGTTTAAGTGTGCAGTGTAGACATACTTATAGAGTGCAAACTGAGCCAGTGGCGTGGGGTGGGGTGGTCCACCCCATGTGCCAGGAATAAGGGGGTTCCCATGTCACATGCCTGTTGCTTCAAATTTCAGGTACATTTGGCCGCACCCAGGATATCTTGAGGAGGAGGCCAGGTCTAGCCTTCACTTTGAATGGCCAGTACCTCTGGCCTCCACCAGGGGATCTTGTTGCATCTACACGGGTCTACCTGTGGCATGGGGCAGGGTGGTGGAAGTGGTTCATCCTGGGTGTTAAGTATGCTAGGTACACTGCTCTAAGCAAAGAGGTTCCTAGTTCAAATCTCCACTCAGCTATGAAATCACTACACATACATTATTTCAGTAATCCTTACCAGAACCCAGGAAAGTAGATCAGCAACATTATAATATCAAGTAGACAGTAGTTTTCTAAGTCCTTAGTACCTAAGGTCACTTGTCTTATGTAGCTAGTGTATCTATAGCAGAGACAAGATTTAACAACACATTCTGGTCTACATTTTAATCTCTTTGCCACTATACTGCACTGTATAAGCTCTCACGCATGAGCTTATAGAGGAATCTGGCAGAGGGAATCAGCCATTAATGCAAAGAAAGAAGATCTGAGTCCTTCCTATGAGTTCTCTCATAGAATAATATTTGTAAAAAACCCATTTGAAAAAATTTAGATCGGCCTGCCTCTGGAGTCAATAAGAGAAAGGCAGTACTGTATATAAATACTGTACTATAATATATAAATAAGGCTGGTGTGGATCTGAACCGCTGCAGGGAGCTTGTCTGGACTGGGGCTCCAGATCCTGTGGATGTTGCAGGTCCGTCCCCATCCCAATCCGCTGCCTGGGGTCCGTTGATGGCCAATCTGCTGGATCTTGTTGGTGGTGCATGGCCTTTTGGGCCTTGCACCTGCAGAAGCACTCTGCAGAACAGCAGAGAGGCTGCTGCATCAGTGGCTGCTGCATCAGTGGCCCATATGGTGTGCTGGCAGACCTCGTGGTCCGCCAATGCAACACGCCAATAGAATTGGGCCATAAAGCAGCAGTGATGTCTCTCTTGACTCGATCCTTGCAGAAAAGAATGGGAAAGGCAAGATAGGATGTGGGAGGGTACAAGGCAGGCAAGCCCTGGCTGAGGGAGGGGTACTCATCGTATGACCTCAAGAGGCATTAGTTGACCTGCACTGCAAGTCGGTGCCCAAACTTTAAAAAGAATGTAAAATGCAAACTTTAAACCTGAAAACAGTACCAAGGAGTCTTGATCCCTGGGGGAAGGGGGGAATCGGTTGCAAATGTGGTACAGGCGTTCTTCTCAGGAAAAGTTTTAAATTGCTATAGCTCAGCTATCTGAACTTGGAATTTTTGGAATATCAGATTCTCTGAGCCAAAATTCATACTGACAGGGCAAATTGTGTGGATTTTAGAACGAATAATGTTTTCAGGCTGCATAATGGCAGAAGGCAAAAAACAAACAAACCCATCCCTGACTCCAGCCTTAATGTACTGGCACTCTTGTGCCTGTATAATTTAAGAATCACCTTATTTATTCAGAGAGGTACTTTACATTAAATTATTATGCCTATAAAATATTATTGGGATCTGCAAAGGAATCCAGTTTTTCCAAAGGGAGCTTGATAATATATGAGATTCAATTCACTATTGCACATGGATGACTCATATGGATACTTTAATTATTCCACCTATTAATATGTTCCACTGAAATAAAACTACCACGGTTTCAATGTGCTGAGGTGACTGTAGTTCATTTGACAAAATCTGATGCAATGAACTCTTCTGGTGCTGCATTTGCTTAAAAGGAAGTGACTTAATCCAGCCCAAAACATCGTGTCATTTGCGATAGTTGAAACATTATAGGTTGCTGCTTTTACTATCCACCTCTTATATCATGCAAAATTTTTAATTTTACCAACAGTTGAGGGATGCTTTAAAAACATGAATTTTGCATGTTCTCATCATGTTCCTTGCTTCCATCCCTTCCTCTGCTTCAGAGAAGTAAGGAACATGTATAATTAATGTTTTTAAAGGGCCTCTTCTGCTACTAGTAAAATTAAAGTTATCACAGTCAAAATGCTGCAGGCAGAGACAGGGATGGAAGTTTAACAAGAAGAAATCACCGAATGTCCGTCCTTTGTTAATCTGTTTAACAAGAAGGAAAGGCTAATTTATAGTAATCTGCCAAGCATCATGTTCAGAGAGACCAGTCAACTATTTTTTATTTTATTTTATTTATTTACAATATTTTTATCCCGCCTTTCTCCCCGAAGGGACCCAAGGCGGCTTACAACAGAAAAAAAAATACAATACAAAAATAATATATAGCCAACCAGAATCTGGCCACCAGAAGAACTTAACAAAAGCCCCTGCTGAAAATAAAAGACCAAAACTCCATCTAGGCCTATTTCCCGCAGTGGCCAACTAGATGCCTGGGAAGTCAACAAGCAGGGCATGAAGGGAAACAGACCTCGCCCACTGTGCAAACTGATATTCCGCAGCATTCTGCCTCTGCACTTATTTATTTACAGTATTTTTATCCCGCCTTTCTCCCCGAAGGGACCCACTTGGAGGTTCTATACAGCCATCATAAATAGTAGCCATTGATGACCTTATTCTCCACACATTTGTCTAATCCCCTTTTAAAACCACCCACCACACTAGTGACCACCACCACATTTTATAGCAGCAAATTCCTTTATAAATACATACCATAATGTAACTTTCATGTTGGATTACTGTAGCATATTCTATGTGAGGTTGCTTTTGAAATGTGTTCTGAAACTACAAATGGTTCAGAATGCATCGCTACACATTTGCTGAGTGCTTAGGTAGAGAAATCACAGGCCATATGGCCCAATCCTATTGGGGCCAGCTGACAGTAGAACGTGTGTTCCGCTGCTGGCAACTGCCTTATGGCAGTCGTAAAAAGTCACTTCAGCAGTGTGCAGAGTAGCATGCTGCAGGAGTGCCAGTGGGAAGGCTGGAGTCTTCCCTTGCACATCAACAGATCCAGGTGTCGTCCCCCCCCCAAGGTAGGTAGGACGTTGGGTGGAACGGTGCGTTGATGGGGTGGATTGGGTTTGGGAAGGGGGCAGGCTTGGCAGTCGAATCGTAGCCCCTTTTCCAGACCTGATCTCGTGTTGCGGGTCCGTGTAGACCTGTGCCAGTGAATTTGCTACCGCAGGTCCGAGTAAACCCATTCATGCTGCGAGGCTTAAATGGGTAAGGGAACAAATATTCCCTTATCCAGAGGAGACCTCTGAAATTGCCCCCCTGCAGGATGCAGTGGTAGCCATTTTGGCATCGCTGCATTGGTGGTGGTGGTGGGAGAAACATAGGAAACCTTCCCATGTTATGCTTATGCAGGGCTTGAGCACGCACAACTCGCTTTATAAATGCTAAGTATTATTATTTATTTAGAACACTTTTGCCCTGCTTTTCCACCCTGACAGGAGCTCAAGACAGCTTTACACAGCAGAATAAAACCACACAGTACTGTAAAGCAACTAAAAAAGCAGTCAAGGAAACAGCAACAACTCCTAGTTAAATGCAAGGTGATATAAAAAAGGGTACTCCTAACTTCAAGGGGATTTCTTCATTCTCCTCTCCTTTCTTTCACGCTGCTGAACAATGCAGAGAGACAAAGGCAATGAAATGATACGATATCAAAGAGAAATTGGCAAAGTTAGTAGGACGTTCATCTATTTCTTCTTATCCCTCATTCACGGTCTTGGATACCCATCACTGCCTAGAATCAGTCTAATTGAATGATCTGGGTGTTAGCGATCAAAAAAATTTTCAGAGACCACTTCACACATTTAACTAGAAAAAAAATATGTGCTGCTTTTCAGAAGCAGCAGAATCCTTTTGAGCCATCAAAGTTAAACCTGATGACATCAAAAGGTGCTAAATGAAGAAAGAGGGAAAACAGGCTTAATTGCTGAAAAAAGAACTGATGGGATGAGATTTTTTAAAAAGTAGCATGAAAGGGGCAATGCATAGAAAGCACCAATCTCCTGTGCAAACTTCTTTCATTACAGTGAGGGACCCCAAGAAAAACACCAAGTGTAGTGGTTATTAAGCTCTATTGTAGCGAGGGCCTCTGTGGCAACAACATCCACTCCCCATAGCCCTCACAGTTATTTGAATTGACATAAAAATAAAGAACATTTATTTATAGTGCCGATAAATTCTGAATTGACTGGGAATTGTGTGACAACTGATGTGGTCCACTTGCAACACAACCTTGGAGCTGGGTGAAATACTGATGCAGAAGCTTCCCAGCACGTGTTTTTATAGTAAAAGAAATATTCATGCTACTGTAAAAAACACTTTTCCTACACAGAGTTTGTCTCCATGTGTGTTCGTACCTGGTTTTACACCCATTTACATTCTTATTACATTTCATATGAAAAGCCTGTGAGCATCTTGACTTGGATGTTGTAATGGCATCCTGCAGCTGGCGTTCTGATGACACACCTGGAAGGCTCTGACCTTCCCGCCAGCGCTCTGGCAGCGCACTACTCAGCATGCTGCCAGAGCATGCTTTACAGCCATTTTTCGGCAGTTGCCGCCAGTGGAACATGTGTTCTTCTGGTGGCGAGGGCAAATAGGATTGGGCCGTAAGGCTGCAATCCTATACATGCTTACCTGGGAGTAAGTCCCATTGAACTTAGTAGGCCTTACTTCTGAGTATACATGCATAGGACTGCAGTGTAAGGGTTGCAATCAACATCCTAATTACTCTGGAGAAGCCTAACCAACTTTAATGAAATTGCTTTAAAACAAATGGGTTGATATTGTTAACTCAATCTTCTACATAAATCTGTATTACAAATTGCACAAACCCATCATCCAGATGGAGAATCCTAGATTGTGGCCAAGTCTCGGGATCCCCAGTGCACAGCACAGTGTAATGACAAGAAAAACATTGGCAGGGAATTAAATTATTGATACTGCTTTGAGGTTTTTTTTTTTTTTTACCTGGCACTGAAGTTCCCAATGCAACAAAGACAACTGCAGTTACTGAATCCTTCAGGCCAATGGTGCAGCCAAAATGGGATGCCAAGTCCCCGATGAACGCTGTCAGGAGGCCGATCATTAAGATGGATACAATAAAACAAGCCCAACCATTCCAGTAGTCTGTCGGGGGGACAAATGCAAATAGGACTTTCCAGAAGACGGTCAGAAAGTGCATCACATAATCAAAGCAGGAGGGCAGTTTTTCTTCCCCACATTCATCATCATCATCATCCTCACCTGGAAAAGGAAAAACATTACAGAGAGAGAGAGAGAGAGAGAGAGAGAGAGAGAGAGAGAGAGAGAGAGAGAGAGAGTTGTCAGTGGAAACTTGGCTTTTCTAGTTACTTTTCTAGTTACTGCTGCACAAAACCACTTTTTTTTTAATTCTGTTTATGGTGGTTGCAGCCCGGATAGAAAGGCAAGGGAAGACTTTGCCTGAGCTCCTGGAGAACTGCTGCCAATCGGTGTAGTTGGTACTGGGCTAGATCAGATGGACCGTCTGTTTCATATGTCCATATGCTTTATTATTACAGCATTCCTGTTCATGGCAGCTTCTATGGTTGACCTAAGACACTTTGGTGACCCTGGTAGAATATCCAAATGGCACGCCTCCCCACTACCAACAGTGCACACCTGGGCCTTCCCAAAACTGCTGGTACACACAAATCCATGTGGTGTTGCTGTAACGAAGCACACTGTTAAAGTGGTTTGTTTATATTGCATTCATTGCTTTAACACTCCACAAAAGCAATGACACCCCCTCCCCCCAAACAATTGTTTTGAGGACAGATGGTAAGGCACGTATACAGTACAAGATTCTTTTGAATATGGCCATCCAACAATTAAAGCATGTTAAGTGATACATCATTTGCTTTTGACCAATTCATTGACAAATACATTTGTTTTATAAAATGTTACAAAGAACTCAGTATAGGTGCCTTTTAGAGAAACTGAAGGAAATGGAAGATACGATGCAGTTAAGTAAAAAAAAGCAACTACTCATGGTTGGAAGGAAAGGACACCTTTAACATTGTCATTTTAACTCCCTACTCTGGTAACACATAAGATCCAAAGTCATCCCCAGAATGAACACATGTGCCCTTAAACGCATAGCCCAAACTATTATAGTGACGCCCCATAATCAATCAACTAAAGCCCAAGTTGATTAATCTGCCAATTAAACTGAAGTTTCAGCTCTCCTTTTTAATCTTATTCCTAAAAAACCCCCACAACCTGACAAGTTGCCATCTTCCGTTATGTTCAAAATACGCCACCTCTGTTCGTCTCACCTAGTGTGCCGCTGGCCCTGGTGGCTTCCTACTTGTGCCAACCTGATTGACAGACACATCCTCCATGAGCAGAACTTGGAATTTCTGTATGTTGCTGCTCTGCTTCAATGCTGTGGAGCAGATTCCAGGGTTTGCTTGTGGCAAAGGTTGGTCTGCTGCCACTAATGCCATATGGAGGAACTAAGCACCTCTTAGGGCAGGGGTGGCCAACCTTTAAACATGAATGCTCCTGGCCCTTTAATGGTTGTATAGGCGAGGGCATTTCAGCAGATGGTGCTGCTTTAGCAGCACCATCAGCACTTGCAGATTCTGTCTTCTACACAACTCTTAGGAACAGAGAGGCCCTAATGGTGGAAGGTCGGCCACCCCTGTCTTAGGGTGAAGACAGGTGTAATATAAAAAGAATGTTTGTGGCATGTCCCACTGGTGCAGGTTTAGCCCGACTTTGTAACACAAATGCAAGACAGTTATATCACAAATCACACACTGTCTCAGCCACCTCTCTTGCCCCCCTCTCAATGGCTCAGGCAGGCTGTCTACCTTTTTTGTTTTGCTGTATTACTAACAGGGAGGGGCCACAGCTCAGTAGTAGAGCATCCACTTTGCATGCAGAGGGTCTGAAGTTCAGTCCCTGGCAGCATCTCCAGATAAGGGCTGGAAAAGACACTTGTCTGAAACCTGGAGAAGGACTGTCAGTCAGCACCAGCAATGCTGAGCTAGCTGTAGAAATGTATATGGCTTACCGGCTGTAAATGTATATGTATATGGCTCAGTATATGGCTGCTTCATAACCATAATCAAATCCTTGTTATTGTTTTTAATCATCAATATCTAATTATCAAGATGTGTTATTATTTTAAAAGTAATAACCATTTTATATAAATATAAATACATCTAACTTTTCCATAGCCAAGTAGTGGTTCCAGTAAGTAACAAATACATTTCTGAAACAAATGTCCATTGGATTTGTCCATTTCTTCCTCATATCAAATCTATCCGTTTATCCAATTCATACAATTTAGAGTACTTTTTTGTGTTTTATCAAATGGCTCATCAATAATGAAACAACCATACATGCAATGGAAACATTAATCAATATCATCCCACAAATCCCACTGCCCCTACCCTAAATTCTCCTAATTCCTGAGCCCACCCACCTGCAACCATAAAAAGGCAGATTCAGGATGTAAGAAGAAGATAAGGGAAAGAAAAGGGGAGAGACAAAACACACACACACACACACACACACACACACACACACACACACACACACACACACACACAATACTCACTCTTGTCTTTCTTGCTAGATTCTGCAGAATAGCAATGAGTAAAATTTGACTATTAATCTCAAAAATAAATAAATAGAAATTCCTGCCAAATTCTTTAAAATGCCTCAGGATTGTCGTATTTAGTGAATACTACTTTCCCCCTTACTGCTTGGTCTAGCTAGCATATGCTGAACCCACCTGTGCCCCCTTTTCAATTTTTTTACAATGGCCATATGAATATTCATGCTCTGCCGATTCTGGGGGAAGGGAGTGGTTCCCCCCTCCCCCCTCTCTCTCTGTGTAAGAGAGAGAGTCAATCAGTGCTGTGCACAGTGGCTTCTACTTCAATCTTGCAAAACCACTTTTTCGAGACCCTGGACAAGGAAGGCATGGTTGTCTCAAACATAACACGGTGCATCCAGAGCAGCTTGCTAAACATGTGACGTATGTGCTTTCCCCCTGAGGTCCAAACTAGATGTGACAGTAAGGTAAAAAGGTAAAGGTGACCCCTGACAATTAAGTCCAGTCGTGTCCGACTCTAGGGTGTGGTGCTCATCCCCATTTCAAAGCCGAAGAGCCAGCGTTGTCCGAAGACTCCGTGGTCATGTGGCCGGCATGACTCTCCTTGCCGCAGCGCGTAGCATGGGGCTGGAACACAGAACGCTGTTTACCTTCCCGCAAGCGGTACCTATTTATCTACTCACATTAACATGCTTTGGAACTGCTAGGTTGGCAGGAGCTGGCCAAGCAACGAGAGCTCACCCCGTCGCGGATTCGAACTGCCGACCTTTCGATCGACAGCTCATGGTTCAGTGGTTTAACCCACTGCGCCACCCGCTGTGACAGTAACAGAGTTTAAACCTCTAGTGCAGATCTGCTCCAAGCACACATAAATTAGGGGCCCATTTAAGGAGAAAAAGGCATGTGGAGGGGTATGTGTGCTGAACCATTCCAATGCCTGCCTCTTTCCTCCCTGCCGCCTCCCTCTCCCCAGGCAGTTTTTTCCCAGCGGGGCTCAATCCCACAAGCTTCAATTTCTTACCCACCATTATTTCTTCTGTAGCAATACTAACATGGAAGTGGACTTCTTGTTGCAAAACATCTGACTTTTTGTTGACATCATCAGATACAACTCTAGTTCTTGATATATTATGGATCACAATCAGGTGTAATCTCGTAAAAGCAAAGAGCTGAGCAGTGCAGTACACATCTCTGGAAGACTGAAGCATGCAGGTGCCCTTCTTGTGTGGCCACCACATTTTCTCAGCAAGGAAACAATTGGGAGGCAAGGAAACACCACTTTCTGTTTTCATGCAATTAGCAGCCCGATCCTATTGTTTTCCCCACCATAGCATGTAGCTGTGCCAAAATGGGCTGTGCTGCATGCTATGGGGGAGGGGGAAGCCTGATCGGGAGCCTTGGGAGAAGAAAGGGAAATTGTTTTCCTTTACCCCTCCATAAGCTCCTTGACCACCAATGGGTTTCCTTGGACCTGCGCCAGCTCTTTACACATGCTGTATTTTTCTACTCTTAAAAAAGAAATAAAAAATTAAAACATCACTGATTTCAACCTGTTTTTGTTATGCTGCTTATTTTATTCTGCATTGCTGTTTATTCTTGCTATTGTTATGACTTGGTTTTTACTATTTTCACCTGATTGCAATCCCTCCCCGAGAGTATTGTTTTCACTGAACGTGCAGCAGCTAAATTGTATTAAGTAAAATAATAGGGGTGGAGCCACACAGTACGAGGCAACCCAACTCCACCACCCTCAGCTGTCCGAAGGTCTCCTGCTTCAGAACATAGTGCCACTCCTTCTCCTTCACCTGTGTGATGCCTCCTCTTTTACATCTTTCACATCTCTCCTCAAAACCCACCTTTTCGATGAAGATTTTGACACTATCCCCTAGTCTCTTTACAACCCACTCCTATCCAGTGCTGGCGCAGTAGGGCTGCACGACCCACGCAGTATCTAGAGCTGGGATTGAGCAAGCTGGAGGTCTCCTTGGAGTAAGAGGACATTTGTCCTCTTACCCCATGTTGAGCCCCAGACTGCTCAATGGAGATACTCAGATCTGTGCCAGCAAAATTGCTAGTACAGGCCCCAAAAGCCCCATGTAGGACTTCCCGGCCTGGGAGGGGGGATAGGATATGGCGGAGGTCTTCTCTGCCGATCCCTCCCCCCTCCCAGGCCCTCTCTGCCCACCCCTGCCTCGTTATGCCCCTCCCCTCCCCCCAGGGCCCTGTGCCGCTCGGAGCAGCACTTACCCGCTCCACGGAGCGGTCCAGCAGTGGAGTGGCTGGCGGGGAGGTGGTGCAGGCCTTGGTGCCGGTGCTACCTCCTCCCGAGTAGTCACAAATGTGCCTTATGGCACGTCTGCAACACATGGTGCCGGCACTCCAGCCAGATGGGATTGCACTGACAGTCTGCAACTAAGCTAAAGTATGTCTACTTGAAATAGTTCCTTCTTCCCTTGTTTATCCTGCTACCACTCTTTCCCCTTTTCTTTGTAGTCTCCCTTGTGTCCATTTTTAGATTTTGTGCCCCTGGGCAGAGACCTGTCTTCTCTTCTATTTGTAAAATGCCATCCATGTTGCTGTGTGGACAGGGCAGTTGCAGGAGAGAATCAGTGAGCTGTGTGTGTTGTGCTTAACTCCCCACCCGCCTACCAATTCTTCCACACTCCTGCTATGCCCTGCAGTACATTTGTATTCAAGATGTTTGAAGATGAAACTCACAGCCCAACCTATCTCTTGCCGCCTTGTAGCATGCAGGCATGCCACAGATGTGCACGCTGCATGCTATGGTGGGGTGGTCAGGTGGTCTGCGAGAGATAAGGGAAAATACTTTGGGTCTCCTTGGACCGACACCAGTGATATAGCTGGTGTATGTCCAAGGAGAGCCCAGAACACCCACGGCCCACCTTCGTTCACAACTTACTGGGGCTAGCAGAGCCTCCCGGAGCCACTACCATGCATGCTGTGCTACTCACCCTCAGAAGACAAGTTCTGGAAGTGCAGGATGACCAACAGATTGGGCCCTAAGCCTGGTTTGGGGAAAATGTCCTTGGCAGGAGTGTACTGTGGGGGGAACCAGCAGGTGGGGAAAGAGATAACCACACCTACCACACCTGCATTATCATTAATTGACAACCACATATTTTCCAATGTAATGCATAGTTCCACGGGTTTAGGTTAAATTAAGTTATTTAATTTATTGAATAATTTTAATAACTTAAAATTAAATGACATTAAAAATTAATGACATTAGAAAACAAGTGCCAAGTGCCCATCAGTTAATTCTCAAGCCAGGAAAATAAGTGCCATGTGTCCAACAATTTGTTCTTAAGCCAAAAAATAAATAAATCAGCGTGCATCATGCCAGACAGGAAAATAATGTGGCGTAGCTATGGCCAACTGGAATAAATCCTCCCCCCCAGTGCATTTTATTGTTTTTAAATTTAGTTATGTATTGTTTAAACTTATTTTATGTATTATTTTAAATTATGTATTTTAATTTTTGTTGTAAGCCGCCTTGGACATTTGCCTTTGGCAAATAAATTACTCATAATAGTATGATGTGTGATTCTCCTAATGGATTTTTGTTGTCTCAGTTCCCCATCTGTCACCACCCTGCACTTTGAGAGAATTTAACATGAAAAGGCTTCCTAGCACAGCTGGGAGAGTGATTCTGTGTTTATTCTTACAAAGGTTATGCTCATGCAAGATTTTTTTCAAGTACTTTAAATCATAATACTTGAACATGGTTTAAAGGGCTTTGAAGGAGCTCTTATCCCAAGTGAGCTCTCTGAACTTAGGACATATATTCTATGAACCCAGAACTCACAGTAATGGGACAATTTGAAACGGTGCTAGCCGACTATCACCATCATACATAAACATGCAGTTCACATGTACATCATTGCAAAGTTTTGGGTTTTGTTCCAAAGTAGGTTTTCAGTAGTTTGTCTACCTATACATGTCTCCTTGGACCAATACATGGGTCCACCAACAGATGTACAGGCAGGCCATATTAATGGGGAGGTGTGGTTTATGTGACATCATCTCCATATGGGTGTTCAACATGTGATCACTGTTATTTCTGTGATGTCAGCACCTCCAAAATATGTTGCTGCCATTGTGGACATCTCAATGTTTGTAAATTCAGCACCCATGAGAGGAGCCATGTCCCCCCCCCCCCGGCCTCACCAAGCAGCTGTGTGTAAGTTGACCCAGGTTTTCAGGGTCAATTTTAAGGCATTTTGAGGGGGCTTATAAACAAGTATACTGTATATGGTATCAGTTAAAGATAGACTTAACATCAGTTGTAGACTGGCTCAAATATTATATTTATATCCTACCCCTCCTCCAAAGAGATCACATTAACCCTATAAAGTAGATTAGACAGGGTGACACCCTAACTAGGACTGGGCCGCCTTTACGACAGCAGAACACAGTTTTGCTATCGTAAATTACCATTCGGCAGACTGAAATGGAAAGCCCTGGAAGGTCAGACTGAACCCCCAGGCTTAAGGTTGCCTATCCTTAGCCTAGAACGTACCTGTGTTGGGATAGAGGTGATATGGATTCAACACCATGCTCATTACGCTCATTAGGTAGTTCTGAACAAGTCATTCCCCTTCTGCCTAACCTCCCCTGCAAAGCTTTTGTGAAGAAAAATGCATTAACAGCTGCAGAATACTTTGTACTCTGAAAAGTGTAACAGAATGATACAAATGATATTTTGCTGAAGTATTTGGAGAGGTCTGAACATAATACACTGTTCAACTCATCCCTCTGGAGAAAAATCAATGTGAATTAAAATCAAAACAGATCCACATTTTTTGAGCAGATGGTGAGAAACTCTTCACGGAGAGCATGCCGCAGTATGCCAGCAGTTGTGAAATGTCCCGGATATATTGTTCTATACATGGACTGAGGGACACTGTCATCTGGTTGAATAACAGGGTGCTTCTTTTGTTCCATGATCAGTGTACCCATTAGGGAAACATGGGGTATGAAGCTGCTCCCCTTATCTTCATGTGAGAGATTTACAGACTCTTGGAATTCTTTTCAGTTCTATGGTTCTGCAATTCTGAGTAATGTATATTTTATATTTGCATGGGAGTGCATTTGTAACTTTTGCTTTTCGCTTGCCTCTGGTTGCTTTTCCTTTTTATTGTTTTGGGTTTTAAGGATTTCAGCAGGGATGTTTGATTTAATTTTAAAAAGTGCCGCTAGCCATAACAGAGCTACATCCCACCAGTGCTCCATTAAAAATGCTGAAACATGAAGAAGATGGTGAATGGTACTGGGTCATATTTATGATGCAACTGAGAAAATGGTAGATTTGCAGCTAGCATATGAGCAGCCCAATTCTACTAGGCTGTCCTGCTAGTGGAACACATGTTCTGCAAGCGCTGGCTGCTGAAAAGCCAGAACATTCCTGTGCGCATTGCCAGACCGCTGGCAACCCACCGGAGCAGGTAAACCAGCAGGGGGGCAGGAAGGGGTGGGGAGAGGCCAGAACAGGGGGTGGGGGTGAAACTGGGCGGGGAGGGGGAAGGAACGGGGGTGGGGAGGCTGTGGGAGGGGGTGGATCCGGCAGTGATGGCCCAAAACGTAGAGATGTGGGACAATTAAAGAAATCTCAGGTTGCAAACCCATGTGTATTTATCTAGGAGTATTCCTCATTGAACACAGTGGGATTTACTTTCAAGTAAACATGCACAGGATTGCGTTGCCTGTTGATTAATTGTATTGTATTAGATTTTGTATTGTATTTACATACATTTGCATGTGGGTAAAAACAATAGTTCTGAAGCAAGAAGCATTGTTTCCTATTTAGATAATGTACACATATGTCGTAGCATACCTTGTTTTAGAAGAGGCATTCCCTCCTGTGTGAGAGAAAAGGGGAAGTGCCTCCTCCGATGATGCTTGCCACCTGCACTGATTAAAAGTTCTTGTGTATGTGTATTTATAAAATACTTAACATTTATATAGCACTTTCTGAATGTGCAAGATGTGTCACATGTATTATCTTGATGTTGTCCTTACATCCTGCTGGATGGTGAGGGAGGGAAAGGGGCAATAAAAGGGAACTTGGAGATTGCAGAGAAATTAAATTAGTTCTTTGCACCTGTCTTCATGGCAGAAGACCTTGGGTAGATAACGCTGCCCGAACAGCCCTGCCTAACTAACAGCGCAATCCTGTGTAACCTTGCACCGGTGTAACAGTAGATGCAACGGTGTAAGTGCAATTACACTGGCATAAGTGCACTTACACTGGTGCATCTACTGTTACATCGGTGCAAGGTTACACAGGATTACGTTGTAAAGCATTAAGTCGAATAGAGGTTAAAAGAGAAGACATTTCAGACCTAATTGACAAATTAAAGATCAACAAGTTACTGGGCCCAGGTGGCATCCACCCAAGAGTTCTTAAGGAACTTAAGAAAGAAGTTGCTGTTCTTTTGACTAAAATATGCAACTTGTCCCTTAAAATGGCCACTGTGCCAGAGGATTGAAGGATAGCTAATGACATGCCAATCTTTAAAAAAGGAAGGAGAAGGGACATGGGAAACTAAAGGCCAGTCTCTACGTAAGATGGTGGAAAGCCTCATCAAATATAACATCGTAAAACATAAAGAAGAACAAGCTTTGCTGAAAAAAATCAGCATGGTTTCTGCAAGGGTAAGTTCTACTTCACGAACCTTTTAGATTTCTTTAAAAAGGTCAACAGGCGTGTGGAGGTGGGCAAACCCATTGATATTATATATCTGAATTTTCAGAATGTGTTTGACACAGTTCCTCCCCAAAGGCTTCTGAGAAAATTCCACAATCAGGGAATAAGAGGGCAGGTCCTCTTATGGATTAGGAACTGGTTGAAGACCAGGAAACAGAGAGTCAATGGGAAATTTTCACAAAGGAGAGAGGATCTGTCTTGGGACCATTGCTTTTCCACTTGTTCATAAATGACCTGGAGTTGGGGATAAGCAGTAAGGTGGCCAAGTTTGCGGATGACACTAAACATTTCTGGGTGGTGAAAACCAAAAGGGATTGTGAAGAGCTCCAGAAGGATCTCTCAAAACTGGGAGAATGGGCAACAAAATGGCAGGCCTGCAGAATACTGGATGGTACGCTGGCATGACAACCTCTCTGCTGGTCTACAGAGTGCTGTGCCGGGGCAAGGCCGTAAGGTTGTGTGTTGCCAGTGGCGCCCTGCAGACTGGATACTGTAAAAATGTGAAGCTTGATGTACTACCTTGTTTTGTTATAATTTGGGAGATTTGGATACAGATTTGAAATTGTTGGTAATTAATCTTTTGATTTGATTACTGAGACTTTCATGGTCGGCATATTGAGACACGCTGTAAATATCCAGGATTTTAGACCATGGTCCACATGAATTTGTACTTCCTATCGTTTCGCTCTGAGCTATGCGGAGCATTATCAAAGGTAAGGCGACTGGTAAACACCGGAAGCTTCAACTTCAAAACCTGTTGAGTCACACCAACGTTCAAAAGAGTTCCATCAATCCCCCTGCTAAAGGCTCTGTGTGTTCCTAAAACCCATAACTTTCACATTCTTAAGAGCTGGAATCCAACCACTACTCAGGCTTAGCGTCTCCTCTTTCCGATTCAGATTTTTAGGGTGCTTCTGGTTCTCAATTGCTTCTCTAAAAACCCGCACCTGCTGATGTTCTTCTTTAGACAATAACTGAGTATCTTCAAACAATATTTTGTGACCCATATCTAGATGATGTTCTGCAACAGAAGATTTTTCTTTCTGACCCAGATGTCAACATCTCTTGTGCTCCGTAACCCTGGTTCTTACTGATCTCCTGGTCATTCCAACATACACCTTTCTGCATTCGCACAGTATTCTGTGAATCCCAGCTGCATCCCAAGGGTGCCTGGTATCCTTGGCTGAGCATAAAACCTGTTGGATCTTCCTGGAGGGTGTATAAATTGTCTGGAGATCAACCCGCCCCAAGATTGTTCCAATACGATCAGTGACCCCTTTGAAATAGGGGAGAAGCGCCTTAGTTTTTTTTTGTCTAGTGGCTCATCCACATGGGGGACCTTTCCTTGGTCTTAGAGCCCTCCTGATCACCCCTTTTGGAAATGCTCTGCATAGCTCAGAGCTAAATGTTAGGAAGTACAAATTTGTGTGGACCATGGTCTAAAATCTCGGATACTTGCAGTGGGTCTCAATCTTTTGATTGCTAACAGAAGTATTTGAACAAAATATTAGAAGTCAGCTGTATGTCCAAAGGAAAAAAAAGACTGGTTGACTAGAGTTCTAGAAATTGCTCAAGTGGATCGGTTAATGGACTTGGGACACAAGTTGATACACTGAACATTTCTTTGTTAAATGGCAGTCTTGTATTAGATACTGGAACCTTTTTTATGGATGTACAAAATTAGACTAGATGGTCTTTATGTGACTGGTTTTGTTATTATGTAATCTGATTTTTTAAATAATAATTAAAAACCCAAAATTTTGCAAGGACTGTGGGTATAGAGTCCTAGAGGCTTTTTGTTGTTGTTGCTAAACTCCATAATTGCCACATACATTGATAGTATTGTTTTAACAACAAATAATACTCTCTCTCTCTCTTGTCCTCCATCTGTCTGCGACTCCTCCTCTCCCCCTCTCTTTTCATCATTCTTTTTCTCTTACCAAGCATCAACAAATACCCCAAAGTGGTGGTGCCACTAGTGTGACACAACTTATGTTAGACCACAACATAAGTTCCTAACAACCAACTGAAGACCAATGGAACAGAACCACCTCTACGACGAAAAAGATCAGCTAGTGAGCTGAAAATTCAATTCTTGCTTATGATGGGTTTCTGGAAGCCAATGAACAGACAGTTTATAAAACCAGCTTCGGCATATTTCTACCTCCCACTGCTCCAGGAGTTTTCTGATCATCTAATTTCTCATTTTAGTGGCTACAAAGTTAATCTAATGGGATCAGACGCAGGCTTAACCTGCTGTATCAATCAAATTCAACCTGTTGGGAGTCAGGTACACGATACAGCACTCCTCTCCAGTATCGTAGGCTTGTTTCTAGATCATCAGTTGAAACAGTTGTTTGACAAGAAATCTCAACAGATTCCCTGGAAGGATATGCTGACATTTCTAATGAAACCTCAGGGACCAATAATGCTGACTTTCTCAAGGTGATCCTGATAGAAGATCTCTCCCATTTCCTGAGAAGTATTCCGAAACACTGAGATTGTAAAGCCAAGTAGCCTTCAAGCATCAGAGCTTTGCTACCCAGAGATTAAAAAAGCATAGGATTGCAATGAAAGGCCAAGATTGGGTACAGTTCTGATTCATTCGGAGTCTATTTGAGAAAATGCCTGTTTGAATTTTGGCAAGTTTTCCCTTACATTTAAGTCAGCCAGTTTCACTGATTTGCTAGATCCCTCACGTTCGCTCTTTGTTCATTTGCTTGCTGTTGCCTCTTGCTCATGAATTGCTCAGCGCCAAGCACCACCATTCCCTCCGCTACCCAAGTACCATTGTGCCATCCAGCACCCAGGACAGTGATTAGACTGCTCTTTTCCTTTCCCAACATTTCTTCTTTCTCTTCCCTTAAGCACAACCGCAAACCGCTGCTCCAGCCGCCTCTCAACACGCCCATTCTCAGGGAAAGCAAGCAATCATGGCTCCCTTGCCTTGCTTCCTGGAATCAGTTTAGCCCTTCTGGCTTTGCTTTTCATGCTTTTCCTACCTTTCTGCCCAGCATTAAAGCAGGAGACTGCTGTATCTTGGCACCCAAGCCCCATGATCTCTGCAATGCTACAAGATCATCTTAGCAGAAACACATAGGTACCCTTGGCCTTTGGTAACCCTGACCATTGGCCCAACTGCACCACACCTGAAATGACAGAGGGATTGTGCTGGGTTCCATATGATGTGATTCTTCTTCTTTGGCTAGATATTCAATTTCAGTGAGGAACTGAGGCACCCTTCATACATTATGACAGCGGTATGGCAGCGGCTTATCATGGGCTTCATTCCATGTTGCTATAATGTCTAAGACTCAACACTACATGGGAAGAGCCAACCTTGTGCAGGTGCCTCCCACGGAATAGTTACCTGGCTGAGATCAAGGGCAACAACTAGGAGGAGGGGGGTATGTCACACAAGTGGATCCCACCCATGTGGGATCTGACCTTTACATGTTGTAGCAGCAGTGGAAGGTGAAGTATAAGAAGAGCCGTATAAGAAGTATAAGAAGAGGAGGCGATGGGGGCCGGCAGATCAGGTCCAAGAAGGGGGCAGGTTTGGTGACACAGCCAGCTGCCAACACTGACTTCATGGGTCAATGTGGCATTGCACCAGCAATATTGCTGGCACAGGTCCGAATTAATCCATTGGGCCAGCAGGGGATTACCCCAGGGAAAGGGAACAAATGTAGCCTCCCAAGGCCAAAACTCCCCCACAGGATTCAACGGGCGCCACGTTAGTGCCGCTGCATCACTGAGCAGGAAGTTAGGTAGAATTGGGTCGTAAGTGTCTATAGAACTTGAAGCCTCAGATTAGATTCCTTTTGAACCAATGAGAACCATTTTTGGGGTAGTTGACAATGTTCTCCTCAGAGCAGAGTTCAGTGATTTCATTTGGACAACTCAGATGTGCAAGAGCTGGAAACAGAGAGACCAGCTGTCTAAAAAGAAATAAATTGCAAACTTTATCAAGATTATTTAAATCATATTTAACAAAAGACCAGATAAAGAGTAAATTAAATAGTTGTCTTTCTGACACATACTTATTGCTTTGAAAGAAAGGAATGCTATTAGTTCTGAATCTTTAGCTGTCATTTTGACACAAAGAAAGCTGTGAGTTACAGTCTGATCTCCAGGGCTCTAGTCATCAATGAAAAATGTCTGAGTAACTAACTTCTAACAGATTAGAAAACCCCATTTCCTCCTTTCAGTTCTCGTTTTTAGCATTCTGCAACTGAGCTTCACAGTCCAACCCTATAGAGAGCCTAAGGTAGCGGATCTCCTGATCTGCTGCCATAAGTCCTCTTGTCATGGTGCCATAGTGTGCATTGGAGCCACTGGTGTAAATGGCCAGAGATTGTGCACCCGCTAGAGACAGACCCAGTCCGCGCTGGAGCAGGTAGGGTGCTGAAGGAGGCATGTTGTGGGCAATATTCCCCTAAAGGGTCCACACTGTTGCTCAGATCCCTTTGATTGTGGTGTGGCAGCTCCTTGGCATTTCCGGACACATGGTGATGATGTCAAGCATAATCGCCGGACTCTGGGAATGCTGAGCTCCGTGGAGCTCGGCTTTGATTGAGTTTGAGCTGCATGGCCATGCAGCTTAAAGGGAACAATGGTCGTGGATGGTTTGGGGGAGGATTGTGGCAGTGAGGGCAAGGGGTGTTTGGGGGCAGGAGGGGGTGGATCTCAGCAGCAGCAGTGCATGCCAGATCCTACTCCCAGTTTCCTTGCCTGACAGCAAAATAGGTCCAAGGAGACCCATTGATGGCCAGGCAGCCTACAGAGAGGTAAGACAAAAATATTTTTACTTACTTCTCCCAGGCTGTCTAGTCATCCCCCCCTCTGTCAGCGCAGTTGCATAGCATAAAATGGTTGGGGGATGGGATTGGGCCATCAATCCTCAGCAAAATACAGCCGAATTTTGTTGGAATACCAGCATATTATGGGCTGTGAATATTCTAGGGATAGGAACTCCTTCATGGATCATTGCCTTGTCGTGGCGAAGGGGCTTGCGTAACTAAATGAAGCCATGAGCTATGCCGTGCAGGGACACCCAAGACGGACAGGTCATAGCAGAGAGTTCTGACTAAAAGTGATCCACTGGAGAAGGAAATGGCAACCCACTCCAGTAACCTTGCCAAGAAAATCCCATGAACAGTACCAAAAGGCTAAAAGATATGACGCCGGAAGATGAGCCCCTCAGGTCGGAAGGTGTCCAATATGCTACTGAGGAAGAGCGGAGGACTATTCCAAGTAGACCCAGAAAGAGTGAAGCAGTTGGGCCAAAGCCAATAGGACGTCCAACTGTGGATGTGTCTGAGGTTGAAAGGAAAATCCAATGCTGCAAGGAGCAATACTGCTTAGGAACATGGAATGTGAGGTCTATGAATCAAGGCAAGCTGGATGTGGTCAAAAATGAGATGATAAGATTGAACATTGACATCTTGGGAATCAGCGAACTAAAATGGACGGGCATGGGCGAATTTAAGTCAGGTGACCATCATATCTACTACTGTGGGCATGAATCCCTTAGAAGAAATGGAGTAGCCCTCATAGTCAATAAAAGAGTGGGAAAGGCAGTACTGGGGTGCAACCTCAAAAACGACAGAATGATTTCAGTTCGAATCCAAGGCAAACCATTCAACATTACAGTAATCCAAGTGTATGCCCCAACCACTGATGCCGAAGAAGATGAAGTTGACCGGTTCTATGAAGACCTACAACACCTTCTAGAACTAGCACCCAAAAAAGATGTCCTTTACATCATAGGAGACTGGAATGCTAAAGTAGGAAATCAAGAAATAAACGGAACAACAGGCAAGTTTGGCCTTGGAGCGCAAAATGAAGCAGGGCAAAGGCTAACGGAGTTCTGTCAAGAGAACACGCTGGTCATAGCAAACACTCTTTTCCAACAACACAAGAGGCGACTCTACACATGGACATCACCAGATGGTCAATACCGAAACCAGATAGATTATGTGCTTTGCAGCCAAAGATGGAGAAGCTCTATACAGTCAGTAAAAACAAGACCTGGAGCTGACTGTGGCTCAGATCATGAGCTTCTTATTGCAAAATTCAGGCTTAAACTGAAGAATGTAGGGAACACCACTAGACCAGTCAGATATGACCTAAACCATATCCCTTATGAGTATACAGTGGAGGTGAAGAATAGATTTAGGGCATTAGACCTGGTAGACAGAGTGCCTGAAGAACTATGGACGGAAGTTCGTAACATTGTACAGGAGGCAGCAACTAAAACCATCCCAAAGAAAAAGAAATGCAAGAAAGCAAAGTGGCTGTCAGATGAGGCTTTACAAATAGCTGTGGAAAGAAGGAATGCAAAAAGCAAAGGTGAAAGGGAAAGATATAAACAACTGAATGCAGATTTCCAGAGAATAGCAAGGGGAGATAAGAAGGCCTTCTTAAATGAACAATGCAAGGAAATCGAGGAAAACAACAGAATGGGGAGGACTAGAGATCTCTTCAAGAAAATTGGAGATATCAAGGGAACGTTTTGTGCAAAGATGGGCATGATAAAGGACAAAAAAGGCAGAGACCTAACAGAAGCAGAAGAGATTAAGAAGAGATGGCAAGAATACACAGAAGAACTATACAAGAAAGATCTTAATGTTCCTGATGACCACGCTGGTGTGGTCACTGACCCAGAGCCGGACATCCTAGAGAGTGAAGTCAAGTGGGCCTTAGGTAGCATCACTAGCATCACTAACAACAAAGCTAGCGGAGATGATAATATCCCAGCTGAGCTACTTAAAATCCTAAATGATGATGCTGTGAAAGTGCTGCACTCAATATGCCAACAAATTTGGAAAACTCAGCAGTGGCCAAAGGATTGGAAAAGGTCAGTTTACGTTCCAATTCCAAAGAAGGGCAGTGCCAAAGAGTGCTCAAACTATCGCACAATTGCACTCATTTCACATGCTAGCAAGGTTATGCTCAAAATCCTACAAGCTAGGCTTCAGCAGTACGTGGACCGAGAACTACTGGACATACAAGCTGGGTTTCGAAGAGGCAGAGGAACTAGAGATCAAATTGCCAACATGCGCTGGATCATGGAGAAAGCCCGAGAGTTCCAAAAAACCACCTACTTCTGCTTCATTGACTACGCAAAAGCCTTTGATTGTGTGGATCACAACAAACTGTGGCAAATTCTTAAAGAGATGGGGGTACCAGACCACCTTACCTGTCTCCTGAGAAACCTGTATGCGGGTCAAGAAGCAACAGTTCAGACCGGCCATGGAACAACCGACTGGTTCAAAATTGGGAAGGGAGTACGGCAAGGCTGTATATTGTCACCCTGCCTATTTAACTTATATGCAGAGTACATTATGAGAAATGCAGGGCTGAATGAATCGCAAGCCGGAATCAAGATTGCCGGGAGAAATATCAACAACCTCAGATATGCAGACGATACCACCCTAATGACAGAAAGTGAAGAAGAACTCAAGAGCCTCTTGATGAGGGTGAAAGAGGAGAGTGCAAAAGTTGGCTTGAAACTCAACGTTAATAAAACTAAGATCATGGCATCTGGGTCCATCAATTCCTGGCAAATAGAAGGGGCAGAAATGGAAGCAGTAACAGATTTTACTTTTCTGGGCTCCAAGATCACTGCAGACGGAGACAGCAGCCATGAAATTAAAAGACGCTTACTCCTTGGAAGGAAAGCTATGGCAAACTTAGACAGCATAATAAAAAGCAGAGATATCACCATGCCAACAAAAGTTCGCATAGTCAGGGCGATGGTGTTCCCAGTAGCAATGTATGGTTGCGAGAGTTGGACCATAAGGAAGGCTGAGCGCCGAAGAATAGATGCTTTCGAACTGTGGTGCTGGAGAAGACTCCTGAGAGTCCCTTGGACTGCTAGGAGATCAAATCAGTCAATCCTAAATGAAATCAACCCTGACTGTTCCCTGGAAGGACAGATACTAAGGCTGAAACTCAAATATTTTGGCCACCTAATGCGAAGAGAGGACTCTCTGGAGAAGACTCTGATGCTGGGAAAGATTGAAGGCAAAAGGAGAAGGGGAAGGCAAAGGATGAGATGGTTAGACAGCATCACCGATGCAACCAACATGAAAATGAGCGAACTCAGGAAGATAGTGGAGGACAGGAAGGCCTGGCGGGATATGGTTCATGGGATCACGAAGGGTCGGACACGACTTAACGACTGAACAACAACAGGAACTAAGAAACATTTTGGCAAGATATGGAGCAGAAAGCAACCTGCTGTTCAGTCTTATACAGGGCAATATTCACCATGTAGCTTTGTTTTTGATGTACACTCAGGGACTGTAAACTACACCCCATCTTGAAATTTATGCCCTAGTGCTCTTCCCAACAACTGGGATTCAGTGACACAGGGTCTATGGAGGTTTCATAAAACCATCATGACTAATAGCCGTTAGACCTAACCTCCATGAATATGTCAAATCTAATGACATTTTTTAATATTCTCTCCTTTTGGGACTGGAAAGTTAGTAAAGACTGAAATCACTCTAAAAATGAAGCCCAGCAACGCTATGCAATATCATAAATTTCCCCAATATGATAGGGTGATAGTATGAACAGTTGTTGAGGTCCAGAAGAACTAGCCAGGTGGAATGGTATTCCAAATCAGCCTCAATTTCACAACTGGGATAGAAGAAGCAAGATTGTAATGGAGCCAATAAGGATCAGAATCTGTTAATTAATATAGTTATGCCTTGTCTTTCCACCATGAAATGGTGCCCAAGAAGGTTAAGAGCCTAGCTACACGTTACTGTGTGAAAAGCAGCCAGTTCTGCCTGCAGGGCTTCCTCCCAAACTGGTCCTACATGCAAGGAAGGCTACAGAGGATTATTCAAGTAGTGCTGACCTGAATATCATTGCCAAATATAAATTTGGGGGTGATGGAGGGGACTCGGAGATGGGACAAATACCAGCAGTTTCATGAACCCCACAAAATTTGTTTAAACTATTTTGGGATAGGAGGAGGTTTATCGAACTGACCTGCCTTTTTAATTTCACAGAAAAAAATGCCACTCCTCTGCAGATGGCAAAGGTGACAGAGCTTCAAATGTTGCTGCTCTTCTCAGTGGCTGACTCCTACCAGCTGCCTTCTTTTCCCCCAGCATCAACTTGGGGCAAAGATGGTACATATATGTCATATGTATGAGACACGTGGCATCACCCTCCAAAGCATTCTTGAGGAACAGACTGGCAGACAGCAAAGCAGCAGCACTTGAAGCATGCCCCCCAAAAGCACGGGTGCTGCCACAGAGAGAAGAACAGCATTTTCTGGGAAACAGAAGGGTCAGCTACGCCCACGCCAAGAAATTCAAATCAGTTTGTGCCCCCCACTATCAAAAATCCCTTTCACCACCTGCAAAAAGGATAGTGAAAATGGGAGGTGCTGTTTGGGTCAGTACTAGATTCTAGTGATGATTCACCCCTTCTTTTTATCTGGCTTCTAAAGTAAGAGAGTCCCAGTGGCAACACCTTGCCACAGGGAAAGGCTCATGTCTTCCTTTTCAGTTGGCCAGGGGCCAATGATTTTGCAGGGTTAACTTTTACAGCCCAATCCTATTGGCTGGCAGCTCACACCTTTTTGGCACGGCTGCATCGGTGCTGGTGGCGGGGGCTAGGATTGGGCTGTGAGACTGCTACGCTGCCCTGTTCTTTCCCTTTGCAATTTGCCCGGGACAAGTGCTTGCTTAACTACTAACAATGGAAGCATGGCCAATCTCCATCCACTTCCTTTTTTCTGGCAAGGGCTTACTACTGGGACTGTCTCTTCCCGGGGGGGGGGGGGAAGGTGAAAGGCAAGCAGTGCTTAATAACAGGGACGTGTGGTGCAGGGGCGGCAGGTGAGGCAGAAACGCCCCATCGTAAACCATGGAAAATAGCTGCAGCTTAACCATGAATGCGCATGTGCCACCCGTGTACTCTGGTGCAAGTGGGTGGCACGCGTGTGTGGTCACGGGGTCCGCTATTTTCCGCCGTCTACAACGGGGTGCTTCTGCCTCACCTGCCACCACCGCACCACACATTCCTGCTTAATAGGCAGTAAGGCTCTTATTGGCAAAAATTATTTGTAATTCTCTAGGAAGGCTCCACAACAAGGTGACTGAGAGCCAAACCACATGTTATACATGTTTGAGGGAGAAAAAAACCCTATTTGATGGGAGATCTGGAGCAGGGGGAAAAGACAAGGACCCTCTTCCAGCGCTTTTCTGCTTCCAGTGGCGCCTTCCTAAGCAAAGAAAAAGGGCTATTGGGCTACTATTACTAACATTTGCATGTGCAAGATGAGCAAGAGCAGTTAGAGACCCCAAAAGCAATTCTTGGGCCATGGTGTTGATGTAGTAAACTGCATTTTTCCAAAGCATGGATATACTGAAAAGACAAGTGCTCTTTGGGGTGCAATTCTAGCATGTCACTGAAGGGAGCAGCCAGGGAATCAAGAGAACATCTGACGCTTGCAGCGGCGGCCGCATTTGATGTCCTCCAGCCCTGCAGATGCAAGTGCAGACCTCCTTTCAGAAAGAGAACGCCTTCCTTCAGACACGCTCAATTCTCAACAGCATTAAGGGGCAGGGAAGAGCCTGAGAAATATTGGAGAACGGATATACAGTCCGGATGCACTGAAGGACTTCATGACTTAAAAGCACTATAGGATTATAGATAAGATCTGCCCTTTTGTTTTTCTTGTGACGCAGGTCATCCAATAAATTCTCCAAATGGAGCCTAGTTAAAACAAATGAAGATGTCCTCCCCCCCACACACACACCAGATGCAATCTAAGCAGGAAAAAAAAATCTCAGCCACGAAAGCAGACATTGCTAACAAGAAAAGCGATTGTTATGTCCTCCCAAAGACTTGCCTGGGAAAGTCTCTGACACTCACTTTGTCTTTGCACTTGGCTGCTTTTGGAATGAACATTGGAAAAGTGACAGAAGATAAAATGTTGTCCTGTGATTTATCACTCTCTTATCTCCACGGTCAAGTGATTGCCAAGCGATTCTTTTTAGTCTGCCACTTCTGGAATGGGAAGAACTCAGTCTGTTGGAATGGCGCAAGCTGCCCACAAGGGGTTCCGCTACTAGGCCTGTGGAACGGAAGGTGGGGTAGAGCGCCTGCCTTTGACCACAGCAGGGCTAATGGGGGCAAGGAGGAGTTTTTACTTTAGAGCAGTATTTTCCCAAATACTGTCATTGTGTGACATGAGAAAGTTGTGAGTATGTTGCAAGAAAAATGCTAATGGAAACTTAAAGTCTCCTATGAACTCAACATAGCTAAACACAGAGAAGGGTGTTTGCTGTGACTCTAGGATTTATTACAGCACTTGCCTTGCTTATTTCAAACCAGCCTCCACTGGGGTCATAAGCAATTCTGTTGTGTCTCTGGATTCCATTTGATCCACACCCAATTGCCCCCAATCAGGGCTGTCACCCTCTAGCAAAATCTTAGCTGATTAATCACATGAGTTTTAACTGATTTCCATATATACATATATTGCAGAATATGCCATTTTAGAAGAGGCATTCTGCTTCATTTGTATGCAGGAGGGAATGCCTCTTCTAATACGATGCCTGTCATCTGCACTTTTTACAATTTAAATGAAGTAAAACTATGAAGTTCTATGCCAAATGATCCTTCATCTCAGATGTGTGTGTTGATGGATTGCAGTTAATTGGGAGTGAAGGGAATCTAGTCTGAATATACTCCATGGCATGCTAATTTATGCCTCACATATTCCAGGAATGGGCTCTTGCACTGAAAAAAGATACCAGGGTCAGTCCAAATGAAGGTTTGTCTATGGATGCACATCCTCTAGTGTACGAACCACAGCAGGATAGTTTCCATTATCTTTAGAAAGACTAATCCATGCTTCCCTGTTCTACTCACTCAGTCACCCTGTGCAAACTACTTTCAGCTCCATAAGGCCAAACTGTATGAGACAATGAAAAATCCACTCCTGCAAGGGACAACAACAGGGGATGGATATTGCCTTCACACCCTGCTCGTGATGCATGCAGTTTTAAATGCTGCTGGACTAGAGACATTTCTTTCCTGTGATCCATCTGGTTTGCCATGGCTGTTTTCTATCATCTGTCCAGTGTAGAGCTGTACACCTCTGTCACATAAGCTGCTATGGCAAACTGGAGCTTTGCCACAGAGGCAATTGGATAACACCTGTTACGTTATTGTACAAACGCACAATATCTATGAGATATATTTTTTTTTAAAGGTCAGTCTTGAGACAATGTGGACAGTCTACTTCCACTTACTCTGACAAA
Organism: Plestiodon gilberti rubricaudatus; assembly: GCA_026170595.1. Taxonomy (NCBI): domain Eukaryota; kingdom Metazoa; phylum Chordata; class Lepidosauria; order Squamata; family Scincidae; genus Plestiodon; species Plestiodon gilberti. Next base: position 15,223,082 of record JANXHW010000001.1, read on the forward strand.
ACCAACACAGAAGACAAAGAAGATGCACATAAACTGTGGGACAACGGGAAAGAATATACCGTACACATAATCAAAGCAAATGTGGCATAAACAAAGGAAATAACTTCACAAATTGTCGGCGCAATCCTGTGTAAAGATGCGCGGCTGGCCTAAAAGGTCAGCCGCTGCATCCTAAGCCCATTCTAGGCTGCCCTGGCGCTGCTAGAGCACACCTCGGGAGAAGGGGGCCTTCGTCCCCTTCCCTGGGTATAGGCAAGCCCTGGGCCTATGGGCCTTCTCAGATGCATGCAAGCTCCAGAGCTGGCGTACATCTGGAGAGGTGATGTAAGGCTGGCGCGGACTGGGAAGGGGCTTTGGATATTACCACGATATTCCCACCCCCTCCCAGCCCACACCGGCCAATGGCCCCTCCCTTGCTGCCCTGGCCCACCCTCCTGCAGATGGCTCCTACAGTTCAGCTTCCATTCACTTGAATTAGGTTTGCAGTACAGCCCCATGCAGGTTTCAAAAGCCTGCTGTTCTTGTTGGGCTACTCCCTTTGCTTTCCCTATGCTGGAAAGCACAATCTGATGGAAAATTTCAGCAAAATTATGAGTGCTCAGAAGCTATGACTATTGCTATTACGCATCCTGGGACATGGGCATATGAAGAATCACCTGCTCCCATATGAAACTGCTCAGTGATTAAGATCTGTGGAGGCCCTTCTCAGGGTCCCCCCACGCTCAGCGGTGTGGTGACATTTGGGAATAGGGTCTTTGCAGTGGTGATGCCCAGCTGTGGAATACACCCCCCCCCCCGGAGATATTTGCCTGATATCAACTCTGCTCTGTGTTTTTATGAAGTTTTAATATAGGAGCCTCCTTGTGAAGTCCTGCAACATTGAAATGCAGGGTATAAATGTTTTAAACACACTTTCCTTGTTTTGTTCCGAACACATTCTAGGGAGGGTCCCTGATGCCTTAAAGCCAGAAAACTGGCTTCTCATAATTCATGGCATGGGTAGAAATAGACACTTACCAGCACTGACAGTGATAGCCTCTATGAACTGTTCTCTCCAGCTGTTCGTTCCAACCACAAGAGCCAGGTTTGTCTTCTTAATGAGCTTGTCCACAGTGTTCTGCAGATGGAAAGACGAGCATGAAAAAGCGAAGCACACGGTCAGTTCAGAGGTTGAGCACGTGGCCAGAAATGGAAAGCCCCTGCAAGGGATGTTGGTTGGGTCCAGAACATTATTAAAGCCAGAAAACCCAAAAGCAATTGAAAAGGTACGCCCATGTAAAATCTGTTTTCCGTTAATCAGGTCTAAAAAGGCTCAAAATATATTTGCTTTCCTGAGCTTCTCATATTTACATTCTGTAATCTAGAGAATTATTATTTATCATTCCAAAGTACCTGTTCTCATATCACTATCAGGTCACTTAAAAGATCTGAAAACTTTACGCCCTAATAATTTATATAAAACATTTTACTGTCCACTTCTGTGCACATTTACTCAGACTGATGTCCCACTGTGTTCAGTGGGGTTTACTCTGTTATGGGCATGAACTGAAGCCCTTTTGTGTAAGGTATTAATTCATTAATTCATTCATTAATTCATTCATTCATTGTAGTTGTGAAATTGATTGCCCTTATTCCCCATTTACAGATGGGCATCTGAGGCTGAAAGGGTGTGATTTGACTAGGTCTACCCAACTTAGGTCCATGGTGAAGAACTGGTTCACAGGATTATCTTCATGATGGACAAATGTCTAAAAATATTTGAGAGCGACCAAAATGATTAGTGGGCTGGGGCGGCTCCCTTACAAGAAAAGGCTACAGCGTTTGGGGCTCTTCAGTCTAGAAAGAAGATGTCTGAGGGCTCATGATTGAGGGCCTAATCCTATCCAACTTTCTGGCGCCAATGCAGCTGAGCCAACGAGGCATGTGCTGCATCCTGTGGTGGTGGAGCGGTCATGGAGGTAAGAGAATATTTTTTCTCTTACCTTGGGGATGCACTGCGGCTGCATTGGTGCTGGAAAGTTGGATAGAATTGGGCCCTGAGACATATAAAATTATGTATGGAATGGAGAGTGGATAGAGGGAAGTTCTTCTTCCTCTCACAAAACACCAGAACCTGGGGGCATCCACTAAAATTGAGTGGCGGGAGAGTTAGCAGACAAAAGAAAATATTTCTTCACCCAGTGCGTAATTAATCTGTGGAACTCCTTTCCACAGGATGCTGTGATGGCACCTGGCCTAGATGCCAATAAATGGGGAATGGACAGATTAATGGAGGAAATGTCCATCACTAGTTACAAGCCTTAATTACTATAGGCTACTTCTAAAACCCAGAACTTGCATATCTCTGAATGTCAGATGCTGGGGAGTGGCAACAGGATACAGGTATCTTGTTGTCTGTGTGCTCCCAGAGGCATCTGGTGGGTGACTGTGAGATACAGGAAGCTGGACTAGATGGGCCTTTGGTTTGATCCCGCAGGGCTCTTCTTATGTTAAGCACTGAACCACTTTCATGGCTAGGCCTCGAATGGGCCCTGGTTGAACCATGGGTTCCTAGTAATAGATTAGGGGGGTGGCCTGCTACCTGGCGATCTGGAGGCAGGGTGTGCACATGATACAGGAGCTGGTGTGAGCAGGGTGTGAGATATTGGGGTGGGGGGTGACCCAGGGGTGGGAGGACCCATGTCTTGTGCACTGGCGCTGTCACATGTGACAGCCATAATGCTGTTTATGCCAGTAGAACACGCATTCTGCTGGCGTAAATGGCCAGTAGGATTGGGCCGTTCATTACATTTGTATTCCTCCTTTCTTACATTATGGAACTCAAGGCAACTTAACAGGAGGGTTCCAGATGTTTACTTAACCAGGTACTGAGCAGACCCAGATCTGCATGACTTCAGCAAGGTGACAATATCCTGTGCCACCAGATCATATGCTTGACCAGCTTGTAGCCAACATCTGGTGGAGGCTCAGAGCCGCTGATCAAGCTTTCCAGGGGTTTGAGCATCTTTCATAGTTCCCCCTTTATAATAGATATTTGGAAAATGATTCAAAACAGTAATTCCTCCAGTTTTGTCCCCCTGGAACGGGTGCAATCTAAGTTTTTAAGATCTATATTCCAAGTGTCCAATTATGTTTCCAACGCAAGCTTGTGCCTGGATTTAAGGTTGAGGCTAGGGTTTCCCTAGCCTCTATCAGCTCTATCTATCAGCTGCTTGTAAAACTCGTAAGAGTATTGTCAGTAACGAGGGAAAATTCTAATGCCGATCTACGCTCTGTTTATCTGCCCCCCCTTTGAGTACTGTTTTCCACTTCATAACTTAGACTTGGCTAAAAACTTCCCCCTCCCCATGATATGTGATGTTTTGTCAATGTTGTGTTATTGCTGTGTTATGCTGGTCTTTGACTGTTAATAAACTATTGAATTGAATTGCAAAACAGTAAAAAGAATTATGCAAATCTCAACCTTTTGCATAATTTATGCACACTGAATTATAAACTTTTTTCTTGCTGCAGAAATGTGACTACTTTGATATAGATTTTTTTTTTCAGCGCAGAGAATACATAACCCAGGTGACCTCTGTTTTCAGAATTTTTGATTAGACTGGCCCTTGGAATCTCTGGTGGCTAGAGGTAACAAGGGCTCATGACGCCCATATACTCTACCTTGAATTCGTAGGACTCTTCAATAATCACTTCTAGCTTTGCATGCTCCCCCAGGATTGGGCGCCCCATTTCTGCAATGCGACGCTCTTCCTCCTCCTTGCTTGTCAGCGGCTGCTTCTCTTCATTCTCTTCTGCAAAAGAAACATTCAGATTTTGAGCCCGGCTTTCATTTTTCTGCAGCCAGCTTTTGTCAAATAGAGCTGCTATCTACTATTTATATTCAAATATGACCCAGTGTGATGGCAAAAGCTGCGGACATCTGCTACAGAAAAAAGGACAGGCCATTAACCAAGGGGCAAGTGCCAAGGTGGCAAGAGTTGCTGCTGCAGATGGTTGCCTGGAAGCATTTGCAAACGAGATTGCCGGCTCATAATTTCTCTACATTTCAAATTATTGCATCCAATCCCCACTCCAGCTTTGCTAAACCTAAGCTATGCCACGATGGCACTCTGGCAAATTGACTGTCACTTAAGAACTTTTCAACTCAGAGAAATCAAGAAACGTATCCACTTGGGGACTCTTGGAAGTGCGGCCAGTTGACAGTCCCTGATGAGCGTACTTTTATTGTACATGTCTTTTCAAACACCTGTTTGTCACATTCCGGGCCAAACAAGACACAGTGGTGGCAGACCTCTGTGTGTTTAACCCAGGTCTGCCTCTGCCGGGGGGGGTACCGGGGGGGGTACAACTGCTAAAACAAAAGGAACATGTGGCTGGGCAGTGCTGAACCCTTTCCTGCCCATCGCTTATTTTCCCTCTGGCTGTTCTCTCCAGACCCTTTTCTCCACATCTGAGCTCTAGCAATGGAAGTCACCTTCACTTCCAGGGAGAAAAGTGCTTGGGGGAGGGGGGATAACTGCAGGGAGGGAAGCGACAGGTGCTGGGACAGTACAGCACCTCTCAACCATACACCCCTTTTGCTGTTTAAATTGGACTCCCCCCCTTCCTATGTGATTGGGGTAGCCTTGTGTTTATTATTATTATTAATTATTATTAACAGTATTTATATACCATTTTTCAACAAAAAGTTCACAAAGCGGTTTACAGACAAAATCAAATGATTAAATGGCTCCCTGTCCCAAAAGGGCTCACAATCTAAAAAAGATGCAGAAGAACACCAGCAAACAGCCACCAGAAAAGACACTGTGCTGGGGTGAAAGGGGGGCAGTTACTCTCCCCCTGCTAAGTATAAGAGGAGCACCCATTGAAAAAGTGCCTCTTGAAATCTGCTGCCATCATGTCTAATCTGGCTCTCTCCAAAAACAACAAAGATGCACACTAAAAATTGTGACCCGCCCAAGTAGGGCCCCCAGGGCTGGTTTAAGAATGCTTTGTTTCGTCTGCATGCTGGTCCAATGCTGACGGTAGGGAGGAGTTGTCGTTCAGTGGGAGAGGAGCGCCTGCGGCCTGCTCTGTATGGTGAAGGTCCCAGGTTCACTCTTGGCTCTCTCAAAGTACAGCTGGAAAAGAAACCCTGGCGTGCCACTGCTAAACAATGCTGAGCGGGACAGAGCAATGGCGTCTGGCTCAGTATAAGACAGCCTTGTAGGCACTAGAAACTCCTTGTACTCAGTTTGTGCCGAAGGGTTGTCAGCTGATGGCTTTTACTCTCAGCCTTGTACACAGGTGTTCCCAACTGACATCTTTTCATCACTGGCATTGCAAAACAGTTTCATTAATTGGTGTCCTTATCCGAAGTGTTTCTTTTATTGTTAAGTTCCAGTTTATCAAAGTAAGCTCAATGATGACTTAAATATTTTATGATTTGTATGAGTAATAATTTGAATTTGTGTGGGTGTTGACTTGACAACTGTATAATTGCCCTAGCCTTGGCGAATTTCACACATTACACAGAGGCAAATCTGGGTTTGTCAGTGGGTATATTCAACAGTTGTCCTATTTAACTTGATCAAATCAGTCAATCCTAAATGAAATCAACCCTGACTGTTCCCTGGAAGGACAGATACTAAGGCTGAAACTCAAATATTTTGGCCACCTAATGCGAAGAGAGGACTCTCTGGAGAAGACTCTGATGCTGGGAAAAATTGAAGGCAAAAGGAGAAGGGGAAGGCAAAGGATGAGATGGTTAGACAGCATCACCGATGCAACGAACATGAAAATGAGCGAACTCAGGAAGATCGTGGAGGACAGGAAGGCCTGGCGGGATATGGTTCATGGGATCACGAAGGGTCGGACACGACTTAACGACTGAACAACAACAACAACATATTCAACAGTGCTGTAGCCAATCCTGGTTCCCTGATGAATGTAACTATGCTGTTGTTGTTGTTGTTGTTGTTGTTGTTAAGAACACTTATACCACTTTTCAACAGGAGTAGTTCACAAAGCAGTTTACATAGTAAAATAATACCATAGCTATAGTTTGCAAACATGTGTTTGCACATTACATTTTTAGGTGTAAACTCAAAACATCAGAGGTGTACATCTAATGTCCCTCAGAGATATTAGGCCTTTCCAGTCCTGTTTTACACTTGACTGGACCTGCTTTGTCCATCCCCTTCTCCTATGCCCAGAAATCAGGTGAAGACAGAATTGCCCATAATTTCCAACACCTGTGTGGCAAACGACCTGTTACATTGCAGCCATGTGTAACCATGTCATGTTATCATACTGGTAATTATGCTCAAGTTTATGTCCTATTTAACTCAAGTACCAAGTGCAATGCCTGTGAAGAAACATCTACTTCCATATCAACCTACCCATGCACTTAAGGCAGCATCAGAGGCCCTTCTCTGAGTCATCCTGCTGTCTGGACTGAAGGGTTGGGGAGAGGTCTTTTTGACTGTGGCTTCTCATCTATGAGCTGTTCTCTCTAGGGAGGTGCACCAGGGACTGAATACCAAAGCAGGCACCAGGCAAAGTCCTTTTCCTGCTTTTAGTCAATTGTTTAGCTCTGCGCTTTTCTGCAGTGACAACTCTGCTGCTTTATTAATTCTTCAGGTGTTTGTGTTACATTTTATTGTTTTGCTGTGCTTTTTGAAAAACGTTGCATTTCCCCCCCCCCCGCCCCAAGAATATGTGTATTGAAGAAAGGGATATAAATGTTAACTCAGAACTAGTTCAGAGATATTCTGAAGTAAAATGCTGAGTGCTTCTATGTTTCAAAGGGGTCTCTATTTGCCACATCTAAATTTCAAAAGTTCGGGATTATTTTTTTGAGCTGTGTTGATTGTTCTATGGCGTACTTTGAACTGTAGCTGTAAGGAACATCTCTTATACTCTGTGGGTCTCTGGTGTTTTGGAATAAGAAACGCTCCATGGAAAAGGCTTCCCCTCCCCTTTTTAAAAAGGGACATCTGCCATCCTCATGCTGAGGATGCACAATTCCTCTTACTAGAATGGAATTTAATTCTTACTGAGCCAGCCTCTTGAATTTTCTTTTCCTTTCCCCTCTCATTTCTCTTTTGTTCTTTGGAAGAAGAACTGAATTTGGAAGGTGCTGATGCTTCTTGGTTGGCGTGTAAAAACAATGGGAAGTAATTTGTTAATTTGATTGCTACCCAAGACAATGGTGATGGAGGGGCAGGTGGGCGGAAACAACATGATTTTTGTTTTTCTGGAAGTGCGTGGGCCGGATACTTTAGGAGGAGAGAGTATGACAAGGAGATGCAGTGAGGCTGGATAGTGAGGGCTGGAGTTATTGTTAGGTGGCTGCAGAGGCTACAGCTGCAGATAGAAAGGTGTTTCCTTCCCCAGTACCCTTCTGGATAGGGCTACCAGATCGTCGGCCGGGACGGAGCAATCGCCCCTTAAGGGGGAGGAGCGCGGGTGGGGCCGGTAACGCTAGCGTTACTGGCCCCGCCTGCGCTCCTCCCCCTTAAGGGGCGATCGCTCCGTCCCGGACGACGATCTGGTAGCCCTACTTCTGGACACCTGTCTATGCATCTCAAGAGCAGCAGAGGTCCAAGCTACAATGGAGGAGGTGTTGCTGAGGGTTGGTTCTCAGTTTGTGAGGTGTGCCTTAGACGGATATTTAAGATGACAACGGCTATGCTTTTTAATTTTTCACTACCTCATGACTCCTAAAGGGACCAGATGGCTGATGGTAGTGGAAATAGTAAGCAAAACCTTACTATTTGCAAAATAGTAAGCAAAACCTTACAAGCCAGCAGGTGGCGCAGTGGGTTAAACCACTGAACCATGAGCTGGCGATCGAAAGGTCGGCAGTTCGAATCTGTGCGACGGCTCCTGCCAACCTAGCAGTTCGAAAGCAAGAAATTGCAAGTAGATTAATAGGTACTGCGTCAGCGGGACGGTAACAGCGTTCCATGCGCCTTGGTGTTGAGTCATGCCAGCCACATGACCATGGAAACGTCTTTGGACAGCGCTGGCTCTTCGGCTTTGAAACGGAGATGAGCACCGCTCCCTAGAGTCGGACACGACTGGACTTAATTGTCAAGGGATACCTTTACCTTTACCTTTTTAAGCAAAACCTTACTATTGTTCTTTTGTAGTATAGGTGTTTTAATGGTGAGTGTTAGCAGGATACCTGCACTGGTTGCTCACTTGTGGTTCCTCCTTTGCAGACGGATGTCTTCATTATCCTCCCTGGTCACCTGGGTTAATTTCCCAGGTTGATGCTGAGGCTGTTCCTGCCTTTATGTATCGTGGCTTCACTGCCTTGGGTAACATCTTCCCACTACATAGGGGTGTTTGCTTAAAAATGCTTGATGAAATTCAAGCGAAATGTAGCATTTTAGATTTTGGTTTTAATTTTAAAACTTTTGTACTGGGTTGTAAATGTGTGGATGTTTTTGTTCAAATTTTGTTAAGGTTTTTAAGGTTTTTAATCTATTTTTTAGCTTTTAAAGCTGCACTAATACTATCTCCACGTTTTTAACCATCTACCTCTGTTTTATCATTTTACTTATCTAATACTTTGGCCATGGCCATTTACCCGTCTATTGAACACTCTTTGATCATAAGCAAAACTGTTTTGCAACTTTTATTTGCCTACAGATTCTCCCTTGGATCAAAATGTGGAAATTACTGATAATTGCCTTTATCTAGATGGACTATAGATCTGGATCGTCCCAGCAGGTTCAGTGAAGCAGGCCGGGACATCCCTACTATGAAACAATGTGGGGTGGTAGCCTCAGGTAGCAGATTTTTGGTGCAATTAAAAGGTTTTTTTTAAAGTTTTTTTAATTAGGGTGCAATTAAAACACTTCGTTGTTTAACTTATAACATCATTTTTTAGGAAAGGAACCCCAGTCCATAAAAACTCTAAACATATTAGTTACACATGATCTGTTATATTGGGTTCCTAGCAAACCAGAATACCTTGAATGTTGATTACAGTAGAAGGAAATGGATGATCTCTAGCATGAACCTTCCTGAAGACAGGTTGGCCTAACAAAATGATTGGCAAAAAAGCAAAGATCAATTTGTTTGAGTGACAAATTTACTGGTTGGTGTAGTTAGATTCTGTCAGTTGTGAGATAATCTAATTTGTTAGTGAATTGCAACTTCTACTTCACATGGGGTTAGATGGTTATAAATTCCTATAGTAGATTTTCTAATCATGGTTTGCCTTCCTCATTTTCAGGAACAGAGTTGTGAATGAGTACAAAACTATAGTAACTATAACAAATGGTTGTTTTGGGCCGTTCCAGGGGAAGGAGGGTCCATAGCAGACAGATTGTCCCTCTTTCCAGCCTTTCCCCCCAGCTCTCTGACAACTAGTGGCCTTGGTAGTAGTTCCCTGGGTCTGAAACTGCTGCTCCCGAATGCCAGATTAGTGAATAATAAAACCTGCCTCTTCTGGAATTTAATCCTAGATGAGGATGCTGATCTGGTGTGTATTATGGAGACCCGGTTGAATGAAGTGGGAGGAGTGAGTCTTTCAAGCGTTGTCCACCAGGGTTCCGGGTGGCACAGCAGCCACGACTGCAGGGACGGGGAGGGGGTGTCACGATGATCTATTGGGAATCCATCTCCCTTACCAGGCGCCCTGTCTGGCAATCCACTGGGTTCGACTGTCTGTATGTCACATTAGAAAGGCAGGACAGGATTGGGGTTCTGTTGGTGTACCGTCCGCCTTGCTGCCCAACAGTCTCCCTATCTGAGCTGACTGGGTTGATTTCAGGCATTGCATTGGAGAGGGGAGGAATCGGTGTGCCATATCCTATCCCCCCTCCCAGGCCCTTTCAGCCTATAAGGAGCTTCTCAGTTCTGCGCCAGCTAAAGAGCTGGCGGAGAACTGAGTAGCCCTACTGTGGCGGCTGTGGGTTTATTTATTTATTTATTTATTTTTATTTTTCACATTTTTATACGGCCCTTCCTCCAAGGAGCTCAGAGTGGTGTACATATTTCCTCCCCTCCTTTTTGTCCTCACAACAACCCTGTGAAGTAGGTGGGGCTGAGAGATAGTGACTGGCCCAAGGTCAATCCAGGAAGCTTTGTGGCTGAGCAGGGATTTGAACCTGGATCTTCCAGGTCTAAGTCCGACAAACCACTAGACCTCCAGCCGCCTCATTCCTTGCATAAGATTCGCCGTGGGCTGCACAGCCCACTGGCTCCTTGGTTTACTGAGGAGCTGCGAATGAGGAAGTGGCAGGGTAGACGTCTTGAGCGACAGTGGCAGAAGACTCGTGATGGGTCCAGCCGGACACAGGCTAGCGCTCATTTCAGGACCTATTCTGTGATGATGATGGCAGTGAAGCGAGCCTTCTTTTCTGCCACCACTGTGTCTGCGGAGAGACTGCCAGCAGAATTGTTCCGTGTTGTGTGGGGTCTCTATTTCTTTTTTCCACCAAATACCAGGGTGGCTGTCGTGGTCCTGGAGCACTGCCTGGAGGCCGGTAGGATCTGGATGAGGGCTAACAAACTGAAACTAAATCTGGACAAGACAAATGTCCTCCTGGTTCAGAAATCCACAATGCGGCCATGTTGCCAGCAGAGCTGCCCAAAGAGTTTGCTTAAAGAGGGTGAAAGAATCTTGACGTGACCTCATTCACAGATCTTTCAAGCTCCGTGTTATTTCTTTCAATCATTACCTGTGAATTATTGGGATTTCTTAGAATTAACTTGTTATCTGGACACCTGTGATGTTAAGTGTGAGAGTGAAACCATGCAGCATCACTATCACCATCATGTGCTGAGTGGGGGTTGGACTAGGTGACCTCCAAGGTACCCTTCCAATTCTAATATTCTATGCTTCTACGATTAAACTTTGTGACCACAATAGTTGCTTAGTATGTGGGTTTTAGTGTTAGTCTTAAGTACGCAAAGAGATACCTTACCATTCAAGAGCTTTCCTTCAGTATAAAAGCAAAAACAACAAGAAGTCAAGATGTTAGCTATGGTGCCATCTTCTCCAAATATATCTACAGGTCCAATCTGTATTGGTTGTTGGTAATTGCTTTATATTAGGGCAGTGAAACAGCTCTGTATTTTTGAACGGCAGAAGCTGCTTTTCAAAAAAAAATTCAGCCCTTGCTTTTCTCTAGGGCTGGCCCAAGACATGATGCTTAGGTTGGGAGTCTCTTAAGCAGAAGAGGACCATCAATATCCCCAACAGATTTAAGCTTCAACTTCCTTTCCTAATATTAAATAAAGACTGAATGTCACAAGATTATGCTAATATTTTGTTGTAGTTTAAAAGTACAAGCAACCGCATAGGAACCACTGAATCTGTAACACTAGAAACTTATATTTGGGGTAAATGAGAATTAATTTAAACAGAAAGATAATTAAAAATCCATACCTGTGATTGTGAAGCCACCTAAAGGAAGGGCAAAATAAAGAGAGAGAGAGAAAGTAAATTAACATCTGTTGTGCTGCATCGTGACTTCATTTGTAGCATTCCAGCTTCTACCCCAAAGCAAACATGGCAAACATCTTGGGATCTTTCACTTATACTCTTCTTTTTAGGAAACCTAGTAAGCATTTCCAATGGAGCTATTTATGCAGTGGGTCCAATATCTCTTCTTAACTGATCCAGTAACTAGTTTTTTTTTTCCCAGCATGGATGGCTTTATGAAAAATAGTACGTTTAAAATCGAATCCCTATCTATAACTTATCTGCTTATGCTGCAAAACAGAAGTTAAAGCAAAATAAAACTCCATGCTTTCTCAACGCATTCGTAGAAAGTCTGGTTAAGAAGTTAATCTTGACTGGATTAATCATTGTTTCTATCCAAAAGTTCCCTGGATGAGATGCTTCAACCAATTACAATTACAATTACCATATAACTGTCTTGTGGTTTCCTATTAAATCTTGGATACCTTGTTTTCAGTCTGATGCAGGGCCAGCCTAAGACACCCCAGAGTTTGAGATGGTGTGCCACATGCTGCCCCTGCCCCTTTATGAGGTGGTGGGTTAGCCTCTACTTTTCCAACTCCCTGGATTAGAAAAGAAAGAGGAGAATGGAGTGAAAGAGCTATGCCCACCACTCTCCTTTCCTTCACACTTCCTCTTCCACTCCATCCCTCAATCCAGGAATGGAGAGAAGAAACTGTGGAGTGAGTGGGCCGATAGAGATGGGTGCCCCCTGCCAATGTGCTGCCTGAGGCAACCATCTCAGCTGGCCACGTGGATGGGCCGGCCCAGTTCTAAAGGTGCATTAAATGCAAGGGACCAATTCCAGGCTAGCAGATACAGAGAATAAACTTAAATGCAAATATGATGTAATTTACATTCACTAGCAGCCCAATCCTACCCCCCACCATAGCATGCAGGGGTGGGACAAGGTGAGTTGGAAAATCGAAGATAGGATCTGGTGTGCACTTTTGCTACTGAGATCCACCCCCTCCAGATTCCTCTTCACCCCAAACCACTCATGAACCACCTCCTCCACCACCTTACCTGGGCTGGCAGAGCATCTGGGCAATTCTGGCATGTGCATGGAACAACGTTTGTGCCACTGCAGTGCCATTTATGACAGTGGATTGATATTCACTGTCGTAAATGGCCCATAGGATTGGGCTGTTAGTTAAATTGCACTAATTATCCGTTAGAAAATAACCTTTTGAGAACAAAATAAAATAATATCAAACAATCAACTTACACAAAATACATCAATTGACTGGAAAAATGGAAAAGGGATACAAGAAATGTGGTGCTTACCAAGCTCATTCAACAACAGGGCTGTGGAAAAGACACAGAGGGACAAACACAGAAGAAGAAAAGACAATGAGCAATGAAATTAAAGGGAACATCCACAGAAAGACCCCAGATCCAGGAGACCAGAGAATGTAGATCTGTAAAGCTGCAAGATACTGTTACTACAAAAAGAGCATGAAAAATAATGGAAGAGACACAGTTCATGGGAAAGGAGTATGGTACTCTAGAAAAATATTAAATACCTTGTTTTTATTGTATATCTATATCTATATCTATAAAATAAAAACAAGGCATTTAATATATCATAAATATTTATGATGTGAGAGACAAACCTTTACAAATTCATTCCCCCAACCCCCATCCATTTTTGGACCTTACTTTTGCATCAAAGAAGTTCTGCCAGAGATTGAGGAAAGAATATGTTTCATTATATGGCTGTGAGAGTTTCTTTCTTTCTGCGCTTTCTGTTTGTATTTCTGTAGTGTAAGCCATTGGCACATCTAAAATTATAACATGGGAAGGCTGTTTCTACATGTTTCTCATGTGCGATTGCATGAAATAGTTCGAAAAGACTGATGCTCCAATCTTATCCCCCACCATCTTACGAAATGTGCAGCTGCACACGCTGCATACTAGATGGCCCAGGAGAGGTAAGTAAAGGTATTCTACTTGGTAGGCGGCCTTGTTGCCAATGGGTTTCCATGGACCCACAGAGGCTGTTAGGTGTAAGTCTGAGGAGTCTCAGGGGTGGGTCCAGGTCAGGAAAGGGGGATAGGACTGCGGTGTGTGCTGCCGCCACCGAGATCCACCCTCTCCCATCCAGGGGCAGCTAGCGTGCCCACAGAGCCTCTGGCCATTTGCGTTGGCAGCTCTGTAGTGACACTGCAGCGGCACTTAAGGCGGCAGGTTGGGAAATCCACCCATGTGAGTGCACAGTAGGACTGGGCTGCCTGTGGCAAATAATTTATAACCTTCTATTCAAAACTATGTTCTTGATACCAGGGACATGCGGTGCAGAGGCAGCAGGTGAAGCAGAACCGCCTGAAATTGCACATGTGCATCACCCGCTTTCTCGGGTGGAAGTGGGTGGCGCACGCAATCACGGGGTTAGGCTGCGGCTTTTTTTCCATGAACGACAATGGGGCATTTCTGCCTCACCTGCCGCCCCCGCATTGCACGTCCCTGCTTGATACAGAGGTCTATCTGGGGAGTTCCCTGTGTGAACTAGAGCTGCCAAGAATACCTCTTCCAATTGCAGCCATTTGTGTAAGAAGACCAGCCATTTGCAAATTTGAGGAGACCTTTAGGAATGGCCTCTGATGCAGCATAAGGGGGCAAGGGAACAAGCGTAGATGCAGGGTCCTGGCAATGATGGCGAGATCACTCTCAAAAAACCCAGTGAGGAATAATCTGGGGAAGCCCTGAACGACACACAAATAATATGTAGTAGACAGGCTTCAGAACCAGAAAGGGCAAGGGAGAAACTGTAACTGTAGGGTCCTGGTGATGATGGCAAAATCACTCAAACAAAAATGAAACAACTGAAGAGCCTTGAGGTAACACCAGAACTTGAGCATCTGCTGATTGACCGGCAGCCTTGAGGTACCTTGAAATCTAAGCACTGCAACGCAAACCTTCTTAGACCAGACACTATGTCTGCAGACATATGAAAATCAGGTGTGAGCTTAACCATTTGGCTCTTTTGCTGTTTTCCCCTAGATTCTTGAATTTTCTTCCCCCCCCCCCCCCGGGTATGTGTGTATGGGGGTGTCACCTGTCTTTCCTCCTCTTGGTCTTAGAGCAGCTGGCAAAGATGCTTCTATTGCAGGGAACTTTGGGTGGTAGAGCCTATTAAATTGCTTATTTTCTACAAGTAACATTTATTACGTGACTGCTGCTATTTGTTTTTAAGTGATTATGCTATTGTCTTGTATCTTAACACTATTCTAAATGTTATTGTTAATTTTCTAGTTAGTTATATGACATAGCTGAAGTTTGGCTCTTTTTTATTTTGTTAGCAGTCTTGGGTATTTTATATAGAAAGATGGGATAAAGATACTTGCAATAAATACCATATTGCAATAAATACCATATTGAGTATAGGACACTCCTGATTATAAGTCGCACCCTTAAAGTTTGGAGCTATTTTTTAAAGAATACATTTTTAACTTTTGTTAACTTAAATATACACATTAGTAGAACAGTACAGCTTTAGTACAGTTAAAGGCATAGGCACCCTGTCCTTTATTGAATCTGGGCACTCTAGTATTAGTAGCCTTCCCAGATCCAAAGGGGGACAGAGTGCCTACCTTTTAACCTTTGGAATTTGGGCAGGTGTAGCTTGTTGCACCCTTCCATGATGATGAGCTGCACCTGCCCAAATTTCAATGAACAGCACAATCCTACGCATATCTACTCAGAAGTAAGTCCCATTGCATTCAATGGGGCTTACTCCCAGGAAAGTGTGCATAGGATTGCAGCCTAAAGGTAGGCACTCTGTCCCCCTTTGGATATGGTAAGCCTATGCAGGAGCTCTTGCTCTCAACTTTCAAACTGTACTCTCAACTTTTAAACTGCAAGATCAATAAATATCTTAGTTTCCAGAGTCCTGGGGTTGAAACTTAAGGGTTAATTTTTTCAAATGCTTCCAGAGGCTGCGGAGAGATAATGATCTCTCATGGTATTCAGCCATTTAGCAAGTGATTAAGAACTGGAAGGAAAGGCTTGAAAACACAGTGCTTTGCAGTTTAAAAAAAGATAGAGAAAAAAGCCCCTCGGAGAGGCTTGGTTTGAAAGCGCTTTGCATAAAACACTAGGCAGAAAGCTAGGCTTTGATTGTAGGGCGCACCCCCTACTTTAAAGACTTGCCTTAGGGGATAAAAGTGAGTCTTATACTCGGGCAAATACGGTAAATAAGTGCTGACTTAATTATCAGGGCTTTCTGCTCCTCCCACAAAATTCTGGGCAGTATTTTTGCTCTGCGGAGTCAGAGATCGCTAACATAAATCCAATCACAGCACCCTTAAAAAATTCCGTTCTCAGGAGAAGCCATAACAGTAACATCATTTTAAAAGAAGCTTAAATTTGTAGTGAGGACATGAAATAAAAGAAGTGCAAGCATTTTGGTAGACAGTTTGCACTCGTGTGTTGTGCTCAGTAGCAAGTCGGTCAGAGACCAGGGAGGAAAAATATGCTCAAATGTTCTTGAATGTGTCCCCAGAGAAGCAAATGCTAAATCTTAAAAAGACCTTTCTGAAATTGGTTGCTCTAATAATCACTAAATCAACTCAAGGGCTTTGTACTTTCCACATTTACAAAGATACACACTTGCATATCGAGACGCGTGTTCTGTCATGTGGCTTGGTATATAACAATGGCTCTTAAGAGCACTAAAAGTGGTTTGGGAGGGGCTCTGCTTTCCAGGGTGTACAAATATTTCCTTAAACAATACAAAACAACACATTTGCAAAACGTGTTTGACCAGAGGCTCAAGTGGGGTGTGTGTACACACCATGGTGATTCCTCTTTCAAACCACATTCACCTACCTGAAAACAACAGGTTCGTCTGTCTCAGCCTGTAAGCTGAGATGGTCTTACACAAATGTCTTGTTTTCAGCCTGATAATCACCGTGTTCAGAAGTTATCCAACTGGGTGGCCAGTGTCTCAAATCACACAGAGAAACTCTTGCCTGGTACAGCATTTATCTCTGCAGACAAATGCTGTATTTGGGGAGAGTGGGCAGCATGGCTACGGATCACGTCGGTATGGGAGCACACTGTACCTGGGTACAATAACTCCTGAACAGGGCTCAAATGTGTCTGCAACTGAAAGGAGGAATTCGTATCCAGACACAAGTACTGTGCATGTCTAACCATTCTCACGTTACAAAATGCATGCACCTTCTTACACTAGGGTGAACCTGAGTGTATAGAACTGTGAGAAGCAGCTCTGGATTTTTGCTGAGAAAACAGAGCAGGGAGAAAGTGTTCACTCCTTCTTACCATGCCTCACTCTCCTGGGCTGGATTGGGCCCACGGCTAATTCTTAGAGGCAAAAGAACAGCTTCTGGTCCACTTCCACACGAAGCCTAAAGACAGCTTCAGTGTCCTGTGTAGCTTGGCCCTAAGAGGCTGGAGGTTTTTGTTTAAAAGACAGTTGAGCTAGGTGAGCCACAGATTATTACCCTCCAATGCTATAATTCAAAGTCTTCTGTATAGCTCTGTATGGAAAGGCAAAGGGCAAGGTCAGAGGCGTCGCTCCGGTAGGGGCGGGGCTGTAAGTATCGCTGCGGTCATAGTCTCTTTACCGAGCGAGGAGGAGGCAGCCCCGCCCCCTCACTGTCCGAGCCAGTCCCCTACGGAGAAAGCAGCAGGCAGGGTCTCTTCCCTGCCGGTTTCTCCGTAGGGGACTGGCTCGGACAGTGAGGGGGCGGGGCTGCCTCCTCCTCGCTCGGTAAAGAGACTATGACCGCAGCGATACTTACAGCCCCGCCCCTACCGGAGCGACGCTTCTGGGCAAGGTTGGCACCTGTAGTCCTATCCAGATGCAGCCCTAGCAGTTTTCCACATCCCCAGGGGATGGAGTTGTAGCTCAGTGGTACAGCATCTACTTTGCATGCAAAAGGTCTCCGGTTCAGTCCCTGCTATCTCCAGAAGTGGTTGGGAAGGTCCTTATCTGAAACCCTTAAGAGATGCTGCCAGCTAAGCTAGGCTAGGCAATACTGGCCTAGATGGATCAAAGGCTCAAGAGCAGGCAGCTTTGTGTGTTTCCCAGGGAACCACTGCAGCATAGCAACCCTGCTGAACTTTCCACAACAGTGGTTCCTTTTAACTTGGAGATGCTGAATTGTTATAATTGCAGGTCCAGCTTGTTTTATTTTGGGACACACACCCAGTTTATGGCTACAACATACTATCATGCCATATGCAGTGATTTTTTTTCCCTGAGCAAACCCAAGACAATTCTACTTAATTTCTGTTCATTCCATGTATGGATTTTCTTAAAGGAGGGCACAAAGCAGAAAGGTTTCCTTGTAAAAAACATCCATAGCTGATTTTAAGAAACTTTTCTTTTTCATGACCTAGAGATTAGAACTGTATATATGAAACTGATTTCACTGCACTTCTGATGACATGCTAGCTCAGAGGTCGAAATGCTAGCTCAGAGGTCACTGTCAGGTCATGTTTCTTAATCCCATTTTGTCAATTTACCTCCAGCTTTACTGAACTGGAGGGAGTTTTTTCTGCTAAGTTACTTTTAAACAAGAAGGCAGTTTGGATCCTTAAATATGGCTACACTGTGATTCTTTGACAAATGTACCGGTATTTCTCTACCTGAGCTTAGCAATGGCTGCTTCCTATGTTAGAGATCAGTGTGCTGGACTATGTCCAGCATTCACATGGCAGGTCTACCAAATCTACACAGGTCAAGTGGAAACCCACTCTCAAGAGTCATAGGATGGGCAAATAAACTATTCCAAATATTCTTCTGAGACTAGGGAGTGAATGCTAAAGCTCCACAGGTTGACCAATATGTGAATTGCTAATTTTTCTTCCTATTTTATTCACAAAATGTAGGCATTGTCTGAGTTTCCTTGCATTGAGCAGATTTTAAATCATTCACATTGTGGCACATAAGGTCTGTACTCAATTACACTGTCTGGCTATTACTATGCACATTTTCTGACCCTTACTGCATAATGCTCCCTTACATCCCTTCAAATGTGGTGAAGCCTTCTTAAAGGTGGTAGGTGGTGGATGTCGCTTGGAGGGAAAGCACCTGCTTTGCAGGCAAAAGTTCCAAGTTCTATCTTCAGATAGGGCTGGGAGAAATGATCCTGTCTAAAACCCTGGAGAGCCACTGCTGGTCACAGGAGACAATATTTATTTATTTTATTTATTATTTAAAGAATCTGTATCCCGCCTTTCTCCCAGCAAGGGCACTCAAGGCGGCTCAATACTGAGCTAAGTGGACCAAGGGTCTGAACTAGCATAAGGCAGCTTCCTGTGTTCAAGGATATACCTTCAAGAACCCGTGGTGCATTCGACGCACAGGAAGCCATTCCTGCAAGAGCATGAAGATGGCACAGGAGAATCCTGACCTGCCAAATGCAAACAACTGCCTCATTGCATTTGGCTGCTCATGACAGGTAAGCTTAGGATACAGTCTGGGTCAAGAGTGTGCAATGTGGATGCAACTCCTACTCATTACCCTATGAAAAACAGCCTGCATAGATGCATCTTAAAAAGGAATAGGCATGTTCTGGGGGAAACTGCCTCCTTACTCTGCAAGTTCTTCCCTCACTTTTCTCTGACTGTACTTTTTTCTCTGCACTAAGAAAATGCAGAATTCTGACCCATCTCTCCTAAGCATCTCCTAAGTAGTTACCTACTTTGCTGAGATATCTGACAATGATGAAAGTAACCACTTATTTTCCGAAGGGGTTTTGCTTTTATGTCATTCCTTCCTCAACTGAGGCCCTTACACAAGTACACTATGACACAGATCTTCATTGTTCTGATCTTCTTCCCCTTTTTCATTTGATTTGCCAGCACTAGCAGTCAAGCTACATGTCTTTTTCCTCTGTTACACTTGGGGAAGCTAAATTAGTTTCCTTTTAGTTTATGGAAGATCATAATGACACTTTTCCAGAGCCTCTGCCTTAGATCATCCTGCTACCGGCCACCTTAATCAGTCTGAGCTGCATAGCGTACCTGTAAATTGTGAATCACCCCAGTTGGGATGGAAAAGATCCAAGTTAACCACAATATTGAGCTACTCTTCCCATTACCTAATCAAAATGGGATGGTTTAAAAATGTATGGACACATCATCTAGGTAGGACTGGCTAATGGCCCCATTAATTGGATAAATTCCCCAAGTGCAATGCGCCCTGACAGAGATTTCAAAATTGATTCAGGCTTGCTGTGTGATCTATAACCTGCATACCATGCATGGTTTCCCAGTTCCCTTACCCTGCTTAACTGTGTAACATACAGTATTCCTTCATATGGTCTTCTACTGGTGTCCTATAATGTGTTAGTTAGGGCATCATATTGAATATTAATTCAGTGGTTAAATACTTCAGAATAACCTTCACTGTGGGCACCTCCATAACAGGTGGGGTATATATTGCCATCGTCTAAGTCATCCGTAGTTTGAGAGCATATAATTCCAAATGATTTTTTTTAAAAGAAACCCACATACACATACACTGTGGCCCAAACTACACAATACATACAAACATATGCAATGATAGGCCAATGGTCCTTTTTAGAATAGGAAAGGTTGTTTCTAATGGAGGCCATTATGAGTAGAAAAGCAGCAAGGGAAGGGGCACTTACTTCCCCCATTTCAAACTGTCCCTCCCCCCGCAACGTTCCCCATGCAAAGTTTCAAACACACATTTGCAATGGGAAACATGAATTTGAAAGCCACAGGCAGGCAAGGGAAGTGTCAAAGTTGACCTGCTCAACAGCTACTTCTCTGCTCCCCGTCACTCCCACCAGAAATGTCTTCCTCTGTTCCAAAAGGGACATCAGGCTGTGTTGTCTGCTGAATCCAGGCTCCACCTAGGTGCTGATAGCTCTGGCAGGTCTTTAAGACAGGTTTGCAGCAGGATTTCTCCAAGGCCAAGGGAAGAGAGGAAAGCGGAACTCTCTACACACATTTGCATGTAACATTAAGAGAGTAGCGTGGCAATTGCTCCTCTGAGAACGATGCTTGCAGTGGTTACACTCTGAGGGAGGAATAAAAACCTATACCTTGTTGTCACAGGGCCTATACTATTGCTAATTTATATGGAGCATTTAAGTGGACGATAATAACCAGTGGGGATGGAATTATTATTTTTAGAAAAAGAAGAAGAAATTAAAGCCGCTAAGCTTGACAGGGCTCATGGCAAGGCAAGTGAGAGGCAAGAGGCAGTTTGGAGAGGAAGGAGGCACACAAACAGAGAAAGGTCCCCGTTTCTTGAGAGAGAGAGAGAGAGTTGCCTGGGTTTACTCTCACACCTTTCTTTCTTCTCCGTATCCATATTGGTTCCTCAAGCACAAGGAAGAAACTGCACTCTTTCTCATATTCCTCACGGTCAAGTATTCTAAGGGTAATGAATTTCCTGTGGGAAAACAAGACAAAGGCAAAACAGATGGTTGGCGTTACACACATGCACGCACATGCTCTACGTTCGACCAGTCAAGGTAGTGGTTGACTGTGATGACAATGGAAGTGAAGACTCCGCCACACATCCCAGGCTTTTATGTATGTAAAAGAGCAGAAAATTTCAATACTGGAAACCTTGGTTGCTTCAGTTTGGTTAAGCACCTCTTTCACAAATCTAGTTTTGAAATCTGTATCCTGATGGGATTTTGTGTGTGTGTGCGGGGGGAGGGGGGAGGCAGGGAAGAAGAACAAGAATGAGTGTGAAGTGTATTGGTTTTTAAAATTTTGCATTGGATTTGACTTTCATTCTGATTTCAGCACCAGGCAGCACGTGTACCCTGCCTTCTTAAAAAATTCAGGGTGGCTTACAATGAATAAATAAAAACGCAATACAGTGAATCCTCAATTTAATGGACTAATGGAGAAAAGGGGTGTTGACTAATGCTGAAAGTTGGTTAATTCCAGTCACCCCTCCGCCCCACTGGTCCATTAAATCCCTATCTTAGAAGGTCACTCAATGCTGCTACTCTTCTCCGCTCTCCACCAGGGTGCTCTAGGAATATCTCCATCCCTACAGCACCCTTGTAGACAGAGGAGTGGTAGTGCTGACAGAACTCTCTAACGGCACAATCCTGCCTATATTTAGGCTGGCAGAGTGCATGCTCCACTGCCTTTGCTGTCGCAAAAGTGCCATAAAGCACTGAGACAGTAAGCGGCGCCGGCGTGGAGGCCAGCACTGCTTACTGTGCAGTCCTCCAAAACCTGTGCTGCTGGACACAGGTAAGTCCTGCACTGATCGGCAGGAGGGCATGGGGAGGGTGGGCTGGGGTGGCAGGGGAGGGGACCGTTGGCCGGCCAGGCCTGGGTGGGGATATTGGAGCTGGGCTGCACTGATATCCCAATCCCCTTCCAGGTCTGGCCTGGCCTTACACGGTCTCCCCAGTTGTGCACCAGCTAAAGAGCTGCCATGCATCCAAGGAGGTCCATTGAGGCCTCTGGGGCTTGCACTGGGGGAAGGGGACACTAACCCCTTCCCCAGAGGTTAGCTCCGGCTGTGCCGGCGCAAGCCACATCCTGTCTAGGATGTAGCAGTTGGTCATTTTGGCTGGCCGCCACATCTTAGGCAGCATTGGGCTGCCTTGTAGGTAAGTGTGGGAGGGGGCTCGGGGGAAGGCTTGCCTACCTTCCAGGACTCCCTTGGAGCTGGCACTGCCACTTGCTTTTCTGCCCTTGAGCAGGGTGCTCTAAGAATAGAGAATTCCTCAGGAAGCTGAACTCACTAGAATTCACTTCCTAAGAAACTCACCATTCCTAGAGAACCCTGCTTGAGGATGAAAAGGGTAGCGGCAGTGCCAGCTCCAAGGCAGTCCTGGAAAGTAGGTAAGCCTGTCCCTGAGCCCCTTCTAGCTCTTATCTACTTTTCAGAGCAATCTGTATGCAGTTGAGGGAGCTCTGTAAGGTAGGGTTTAATGGACCTCTGTGGACGCTGGAAATTATACGTTATTTCCAAAGTCCATTAAATTGAGCTTCACTGTAATTCTATAAGAAACAATACAGGAACAGAGAATTTAAAAAGTATACCAAGAAACAAAAACAAACCATAGGAGAGAACACTTTCAGCAGGCGTTTGCTCATTTATTGCATAAAAGAAGTCTTTAGGCAGCACCAACAGTGTAGCAAAGGGGGTTCCAGGTGCACCTCATTGGGTAGGACGTTCCATAGAGTGGGGGTCATCTTTGAGAAAACCCTCTCATGGGTCCCCACCAACTGGACCCTGATGATGACGGAAACTCTGCCGAATCCTATCCCCTTTCCCGGGCTTGAAAGCCCAACACAGAGCTGCTCAGATTTGCGCCGGCCATTTAGCTGGTGCACATCTGAGTAGCCCTATAGAGGCTGCTGGGGCTCGACACAGCGGAAGGGGATGAATGTCGAGGACACAGTGGAGTTGGCCCTGGCGCCGCTGCATCCCATTGCGGGGGGTTGGTTAGTAAATCAGGTGCTCTTCAGGCAAAGGTCATTATCTACATTTTACAGCAAATGAAAACCTGGACATTCTAGTGATGGCATCTGTAGCCAGCAGCTCAGCTCTCTGCCCTTTTACATAGATAAAGGAATGTGTGTTTTGAGATTCCATGAACCGTAATGTGCCAGGCATCCATGAGTGATCAAGACAGGTGCATACAGGTAGGACTCAGCCCCACACAGCCGATCCCCCACCTTTCTTTTCACTCATCTCCACCAGACGGGGCTCCCCAATTTCAATGTAGAAGGTCTTGTTTTTCTCATATTCCTCATCATCAATTACTTTGATTGATATCGTTTTGCTGAAACAGAGAAGAAGAATAGAGATTCAAGAGTAAGGCAAGGAGAGGAAAGGGGAAGAAAGTAAATGAAAAGAAGAAATTGCATAGAGGACAGAAATATCCAAATAAAGGATGATTTCACCAAGCAGCTGATAAGAAAGAACTGTCAGGCTGATCCAACCCCATGTAAGTGACTCAAGTAAGTGACTCTGCTTAGCTGTCCCAGCTTGGGTTAGTCTCAAACGACAACTCTATGTAGATAATAATTCCAGCCAGTCATGGTGGTTCATTCAGTAGTTTAGCTAGAACGCGGTCAGTGCTGCATGGCGCTACACGGGGGTACAAAGTGGCCCCTCCCACTTGTCGTCATTCCCTTTGCTGCTGAAATGGCTTTGACAGCGAGTGGGAGGGGCCACTTTGCACCACTGCGTAGCGCTATGCAGCACTTACTGGGCCGACCCCCCTCTTTAGCGTCACTACTGGGTCCATTAGAAAAATTTTTCAAAAGCAATAGTAAAACAATATCTTTATTCTTGAACAAAAGCTTTCATGGCCAGCAACGATTTGTAGAGAATTAGGAATCACAGGTATAAAAGCCATGTAAAAAAACTTTATAATCCAACTGAGTAAAATAACAATCAATCCTGTAAGCAGTCTTTTGTAAGCAGTCATACACCATCTATCAGTCTTTTGACTGCCTTTGAGAATGTTTCTAGCTGTAAGAAACGAAACGTCAGGTTTTACTTTGTTTTAGCTGTGGATCTTAGCGATTTTTTGTCTGTCTGCATTGCTGGAGAAATCCGGAGACTGCTTACAGGATTGATTGTTATTTTACTCAGTTGGATTATAAAGTTTTTTTACATGGCTTTTATACCTGTGATTCCTAATTCTCTACAATATCTTTATTATGATCAACTAAGGGCCATACTAGACATGATGTGGCAGCTTGGAGGCCCCCCCCCCATATCTTTTTCTCTCTCAAAATGCATCACCTGGGGTGGGGCTCATGTTTGTATCAAATTGCCCAGATCCAAACTGCCCCCTAAAGCTGCTATTAGCTACATGGCAGAGGAAAAACTAAAAATATGCCCATAAATTACTGGGCTAATAACACCTTTGGGGGTGGGATTTAAGAGGGAAACCTGTACAGGGACACAAAGCTAATTTCACTTTTACCCCCATGCCATGGTCCCAATCCAAATCACCCTGAGGTTTCTTTTTGAGAAAGAAAAAGGCACTGGGAGGTCCAAACACAGAGCTTCCACATCATGCTTACTTTGACCCTAACGCTTCACAAAGTACTGAGTAAGCGTTCAAGTTCACCAGCACTCCGAGAGACCCGCATCATGTTCCAATTAAAGCTAGCGACAGTTCTGATTAACTGCTGGCACTACTATTTTCCAAGGGAGAACAGCCATCACTTCTTTGTCTCAGTAGCCTTTGGAGCAAACTGAGATTGTTTTGCAATGTGTATAGTTTAACTTAGATTAGCATAGTACCATTTCCTTTCACTCCATCGTAGGCTTCTTACAAATACAGGCAAGGCCATTTTCATGACGCCCAGAAACACTGTTTTTGTCTCCCTCTTCCCTCACTGTCTGTTTTACTTAATATTCAGCCTGAAGAAGATTTCTGAGGAACCTGAAAACTTGCTCACTGATTTGTGACACTTTCACTGGTCCTAAAAAAGGCATTGCACTACTGCTGAATGCAGTGTTTGAACGTGGGGGGATGGGGGGGGATGAGAGGCCCTTAATGAAATACACACACCTCACCTCCCATTGGATTTTAGCCAGACCCTGGCCCCCACAGCTTTCTAAAAACAGTACCTAAGGTATCAGTATCACAAAAGGAACAGAGCCAACCCCACCCCCTCCCATAATTCAGTCACCGGTTCCCTCTGTATTTTTTCCATGTAGACTGCACTGTGAAGAATGATGTCTCTGCTTCATGGCTTTTGTGAATGCTGGGGAAAGTGGGACATGGCCCAGAGCTACGATTTCTGGGGTTCCACAAACCAAAGGCTACCCCCCTTTTTTTCTAAGATCAAGAGACCCCAAGCTTAAGTTGTCTCATCTAGAGGGGAAAAAAGTAAAGCAGAGGAAAGTGGAAAATAAGTAGCAAGATCATTAGTGAGCGAGAGTATGAAAATCAGAAGCCTTTAGGGTAGATTGTAGGGGGAAAATGATATTTCTTCAGAATATCATGCTGTATGAGCCACAAATTCACGAAGAGATGTTGTTTATATGTACTAATAGTGCACATACTCTATTACCCTAAAATCAGTCAATCCATATCTCTCTCTCTCTCTCTCTCTCTCTCTCTCTCTCACACACACACACACACACACACACACACACACACACCCCTTGCAGAGCACAATGTACAGCACCCTCACTTTGCTGTTTGCAGCTGTCTCTGCCCTTCTCCAAGTCTCTGCCCTGGTTTATCTCACAGTATCCCAGGTCAAGCATGTCGCTTCGTACTTCCCAGCTGAATGACCTGGCATCCTAGCATCCCACTTTTCACACTTGAAGGTACTTGGACCACAGTCTAATCAAATCCGCTCTGCACTGCAGGAAACAGAATCCAACTGTGTGTGTGGCAGAGGGCGGTATCTCAGAATTCAGCAGCGATCATGGAGTTGCTTCCATTTGAGGTGAACCGAGGCCACACGAATCCCCAGCGACGTCCATGATCAAACTGAAAAGGCCACTGCGGAGGGTCGGCTGTTGGCGCAGTTGTTGCCAAGAGCTGCTGATACATGTATGAAGATTAGGGCACAGTGGTCTTTTTTTTTAAAAGGAGACTTAACTTAAGGCAATCAAAGATCTCTTCCAGAAATGTCAAGTATTTACCTGTAATTCAAGTAACCTACTTACAAATCTTTTTCTCTTTTCCCTTTTAGGCTCCTGTTTCTCATATGCTATATGGGGGGGGGAGGGAGGGGGGCACACCAGTGGCAGAGCACATGCTTTGTAGGCAGAAGATCCTGCAGGGCGGGAGAACGAGGTGATGGCGCTGAAGCCGACAATACCGGGTCAGATGGACCACCGATCTGAACTGGTATGAGGCAGCTTTGCACGTTTTCCTTGGTGACAGTTTGGACTGTCTGGGCTAATTCAGCCTCTTGAATGCATCGTAGGCTATAGCGCAACCACGGTTTTCGAAAGAATATACTTTGCATGGATTTCCATAATGCAGTGACACACAGGAATGGAACGGCTTAGGCTAGCTCTAGCGATATTGGTAGTGACAGACTCTGATTAGCTCATTTGGTAAAGCCACCAGACCACCAAAGGCAGCGGGGACTCGAAAGAAATAACAACAGCTATTACCAGAGCCCTGAAACTAGTCTGGGATGCATTTTAGGTTGAGCACCTGCAAAAATAAATAATAAAACAGCACAA
Organism: Plestiodon gilberti rubricaudatus; assembly: GCA_026170595.1. Classification (NCBI taxonomy): domain Eukaryota; kingdom Metazoa; phylum Chordata; class Lepidosauria; order Squamata; family Scincidae; genus Plestiodon; species Plestiodon gilberti. The sequence continues at coordinate 15,249,709 of JANXHW010000001.1, forward strand.
AAGAACAGATGAATGTATCATATCTATCCATGACTGATGTGAAGACCGACCTAGATGTAAAGGTCTCACTTCTGATGTAAAGGCACTCCTGATGTTCCCCCCCCCCAAAAAAAAAACCAGTCAGGAGCCAAAACTGAATGGGGTTGCAGTGTGTGTGTGTGTGTGTGTGAGAGAGAGAGAGAGAGAGAGAGAGAGAGAGAGACCATTTCATCCTATGCTACAGCTTCAATCCAAATCATCTCCTTCACCTTGAAGTTGCTATTAGCCTGAGGAGGAGGAGGAAAAAAACTTACAGAAAATGTCTGGCATGAGGTCAACGTGTTCAGCCCTCTTACCCTGTGCCATGCCCCCAAGCCAAGCTGCTCCCCCCTGCAGGTGCTTTTTGAGGTAAGAAAGAAAAAAACAGGGGTCAGGAGCTTCAGTCATGAAACTCTCAGGATCACTGGCAATGTCAGAGGTTGGTTAGGTTGGGCACTGCTTGAGGGCCCATCCTCACCAAAGAGTACATGTGGTTAAGTGAACTCCAACTGGGCAGGACGTCTGGCTCAGTTGGTAGAGTGACCATCTCATATATGCCTTAAGATCTGAAGGATGGCAGATCAAGACAGCCGGAAGTGTCTATGTCTGTCAGAGAGCTGCCGGCATGCCGAGCTGATAAGTTGCAGAGCCTCTGTGGGGGAGTGGAACTGCAGCTGCAGCACTTGAGTGACAATCAAAGTTGCCTGTGTCAGCTGAAGCGTGTTGAGGCGAACGCCAGAGAGAGAGAGAGAGAGAGAGAGAGAGAGAGAGAGAGAGAGAGAGAGAGAGAGAGCTGGACTGTGAAAGCAAGGGTTCTACGAAAGATTAGAACGTTATTATATTGTAAAAACCCCTTGGGGTTTAGAACAGACTGCCCAAGTACACTGCCTTGAATTAAAGTCGGAGGAGAAATCCAATGACCAGAAAAGGCGGTATATAAATACTGTATATTATTATTATATATTATATTATTATAACCCTCAGTACCAGTGATGGTGCCTGATTTTTTTTTTTGGGCGGGGGGTTCCAGTGCAGGGCTTTGCCCTAGGACACCCAACAACTGGGTGCCACTGTCATTCAAGGTTGCCTGTAAATATATCTTCTAATAAATGTTCATAGGATAATCTATTTATAGCTTTTCACACCCTGGAAATGCCAACGGGATGGAGTTTGTTCTAGTGTTCAAGAATGGAAGAAATGGCAGGGGGGGGGGAAGATTACAGAATACTATTTTTCCCTCCCAAGCAGTAAATTTATTTTCTTTTTCAACCTGGAAAGATTTATCTTACATTTTTATCAGATGCCTTAGTAGAGAAGCTTGACCAATTCTTATGCTTTCTTATATTGAGCCACCACCTAGGGCAATTCATTCATTATGGGAGAAGTTACCATTGTAATAAGCAAACCATGATGAAATAGCAGAATACAGCAAAAAAACTCCACCAAAGTCCTACAGAATTGTCATTTAGCTAAATAACACTTTGTTGAAGGGACAGAATTCTCATATATCCAGCTTCCCTGCCTTCTTCATGCATAAGAGTCACACCTTTGTAAGATTCATTTTATCAAGAACCAGTGACAGAGTTACTTCTCACTATTGCAAGGATTTCTGCCATAAAAAGCATTGCACTGCCTGACTTTCTGAGCCACTCTCATCCTTCCTTATTCATAATCCAATAATTTGTATAAATTGTGGCTGTCCATGTCAGATCACTTTTGGTTCTCTAAGTTCTCCCCATGAGGCGGAGAGAACTCTGAGTCTTTGCGGGGGTGGGGACAGCGGCGGCAGCGATCTCGGGGATCGCACCACTGCCAGGGGAAAAGTGGTTGTCCTTAACTCACTGGAGGTCCTGAAGGCTTCCGGGGTGTGTGGGGAGGCCTGCGGACCCCTCCACAGGCCTCCCCGCACCTTCTGGGACGCTCCAGAACCCCCAGTAAGTGTAAAACTTTCATTTTAAAACTTTTTCGTGGCAGCGATCCCTAGGATCGCCACCACCGCCATGCTGTCCTTGCCCCTTAAGGTGGCAGGGGACAGCATCCAGTTCTAGTGGTGGGTCAAGACCCACCACTTTGAGAACTACTGCTTTAGACAACCTACGCCCCAATCCTATAGGGGCCTCATGATCCACCACTGTAAAGCCTGGGATGCTGGTGTGAAAGCTGTGCCACCGTTGTGTGCTTTGTGGCTGCTGGTGCAAATTGCGTGCACAACAGTGGCTTCCAGACACCCTTCATTGGAGCAGGTAGGTCGGTGGCGGGGCAGTGAGTGGGTCGGGAAAGGTGCAGTTTAGGGGAGGATCTTGGCAGCAGTGGCACATGCTGAAATTCTATCCCCTTACCTGAAACACCCTCCTCAGACTTACGCCAGCAAAAAAGCCACCAAAGGTCCAAGGAGACCCATGGGATGACAGGCAGCATACAGGAAGGCAAGTAATAAAAAGTTTTATTTACTGTATTTATCGGTGTATTACACACACCTTACTTTTAGCACTGCTGTTTGGGCAAAAAAAGTTTTAAAGCATTTTCGCGGCACTTGGCCGCTTACTGCCTTGTTGTTGTAACTCGGACGTTTCCGGAGAGCTTTGCAGTCGTGTCTAGCGTCTCAGAGTCTGGGAGGCTCGCGTCTGTCTTGTAGAAGAAGCGAAGGTGTAGCATCTTTGAGCTGCTGAGCGGGGGCAGTCCCGGTGGGGCCGTGATGCAGCCGGCACGCAGGACGAAGATTGGAGGTGGAAAACAACAACGCGGTAAGTGGCCAAGTGCCACGAAAATGCTTTTAAACGGCCGAGGTGGTGGTGGTGGTGGAGGATTTTTTTAGCATCGGCGTATAACACGCACCCTACTATTTTGGGCTACAATTTAAGACAAAAAAGTGCATGTTATACGCCGATAAATACAGTACCTCTCCAGGGCTCTCTGGTCACTCCCCACCCCAGCATGCAGCTCGTGCTCTGGCAGCGGTCTGCGTGCTATAGGCTGGTGGGGGATAGGATTGGGCTGCTTATTTTCTTTTAGCACAAAGCTTGGCTACTTTGCGATTCCATCTCAAGATTCCATTTTCCCCAATGCACTGTGTGAGATTTATTAGCATGTATATTGATGCACAGGTGCAATTTGTGGTTTGGAAAAACAAAAATGAAAAACCAAGCCTGTGATTCTAGGAACTAGATGACTTGCTGATCTCTTCTTTTTAGGAAACTGAAACTGTGGAAGAGTATAGAGTCCTGAAAACTGTTTTCCTTGTTAGACTGTGTCTGATAGTATGGGAGACCCAAATTAGATCAGGTCACCCATGGGCATAGGTGGGGTCAGAGGTTGACCAGGTTGGGAAAGAAGTGGGTAGCGCTCTCTCCATTCTCCTCTGTCAGCGCTGCTGGAGCACTGATAGAGCGCTGCTGGAGTAATCTAGGGAAAGAAAGGAGTGTGGTGTGTATATATGAGCATGAGCAAACACGTGCACACGAGCATCGGGTGTGTGTGTGTCCCCAGCAAAGAGGGGACATATGAGTCCCCTGGGACATATGAGTAGGACTGCATAATTTGAGTAACACATTGCCTTCAAAATACAGGTGGGCCCCCATATCCACTGGGGATATGTTCCAGGCCCCTCCGTGGATACTTGAAACCGTGGATAAGAGCAAACACCCCCTCCATGGTTTCCTGAGGGCCCCCCCACCCTGCCTCCCCTGCAGGCAGGCATGCTTGCCCCCCCCCCCCAGCTCTTATTTTTCTTTCAGCAAGCTTTGTTTCTTCCTTAAAACAAACAGAGAAGCAGCCTCCATTGCAGGCAAGTAGAACGAGACTAAGTCCTAGAGAATTAACCTTGCAGAGCCTCTCTAGTACTTAGTCTCGTTCTACTTGCCTGTAATAAGCAGCCAGAGGCTGCTTCTCCTGTTTGTTTAAGGAAGAAACGAAGCTTACTGGGGAAAAAAGTAAAAGCCTGGGGGGGTCCCCACAATCCGTGGATAACTGAAACCGTGGATAGCGAATCAGTGGTTATGGGGGCCCACCTGTACTCTTGTAATAAGGGAGGGAGTATGCTGCTGCAAGAGTCTAAATAACAGGGTCAAACCCCACATTCTGAGAAATATAATCTGGACAGGACATGGAGTCATTGCAGCTGACTTCCTTATCTGTAGAGGGCTGTAGAAAGTGTTTAAGTGGTAACAGATAGAGTATCACACTTGATTACTTTGGATTCTATGAAATCGGTCAATGTAGTGTGACTACCTTTCCAGCTGCTTTTGGATTTCATCTGAAAGTGCTTTGCTAAGGTTGTTATCAGTATTACATTCTCCTCTCTTTTATAATTTAGATCAACACCAAAGAGTGCATTGCAGGGAAAAACCCAGATGCGTTTGCCTCAACGAAGTCAAACGCCCATTATGTTTGCCCTTCATGCTTACAATAAAACTCATTTACTCTGAGCAAGTGATGGCTTTGAAGTTACAAGGCTGTGACATGACTGTGCTTGTGTTTAATATACAAATGGACGTCCCGACCTCTGGTAAGTCAAATACCCCTTTTGTCCCCGACAGCGGCATGATCCCCAGATCGCTATCGCCACCATCGCTGGTTGCTATTCCCCTTAAGGGAGTAGCAACCTACCCCTTCTCCTGAGAAAACCACCTCAGGATTCCCTTGATTTCTATAATATAAAAGGTCATGGTCTTACTGAGAGATACCCATACACACCTTGATGAGGAGTTGAATGCTAGATGGCATGAGACTGACATATGTTCACTCTTGACCCCAGGGTGTAGGTTTTTTTTACGTGTGGTGGAGGGCAGGAGTGCTGAGTAATTTCTTCTACAATACATAGACTTTTCTGTACAAACTAGGGCTAATGTGTGAATGCCTAAGTGGTCAGACTCCCATTCTCAGTTTTGGCCTACCACAAAACAGTGACAGACAGATATTGTCATTGGAGTCTATTCTCAGAGGCACTTATGCACACAGGCCTTGGTTCACACTGGACTGGGGTGGTAGTAGAAGCATGAGTCCAAGATGCGCTCCCATTCTCTTTGCATGAGAGGCCTATATGCTGGGGTCACACATGAACCAGACCAAGAACTCAACTCAAGTGGAGTCAAGAGCTCTCACCAACCATCAGCTGCTGTCTTCTGCAACAATCCACAATGGCAGACTGGGTTTGGGAGTGGTGCTTATTGTGCTGTTGGTGTTTCTCTTTTTATTACAGTTGATTCTTGTTATCTACTGGGAGCAGGTTCCTGCAGATACTGAATCAGCGGATACTGAATTAACTGAGCATATGGGAAAAATGAGGTTAGGTTCCTGCGGACCCTCTTCACTATACACTATATGAACTTTATGAACCTGACTCTTACCTTGAACAATATGTGATAGCAAGGGCAGCTCAACATCTTGGTAAAGCACTTTCATTAGCACTAAGCTTTGCTGCCATTGTTGAAATTGTAAACCAGAGTTCAGAGTGTTGAAACACAGTAAACCACTTGTCAATAAGCCATGAGAACAACAGTTCAGTTAGCACTTAAGATTGTTCTAAGCTGCAGCCTTTGAGGACAAAACACCACATCCGGCCACTTTGTTTTACTTAAAATTCTATGTGCTGGGAGGGTCCTAAATTCTATAACTGGTACCTCCAGGTAGGGCTGAGAAAGCTCCCTGTCTCATCAATGCAGGTAATACTGAACAAGGTGGACAAATGGTCTGGCTCAGCATACAGCAGCTTCCTATGTTCAAAGAAGACAGGCACATGCAAAGGCCCCCTCCACCCCTGTTCTGCTCTCACCCCCCTCACCAGCAATTGCAAATTGTGAGATTCAGATGCCCGTGCAAAGCAGTTTTCTTGCCACTGTCATTCATTCACATGACCCCCACCCTACTAGCAGAACTCTGTTGTCTCTTTCCAGGGGTCCAATGCAGCATAACCGCTTCCAAATGTTTGCTCCTCAACAGTTACTCAACCCTCCGCAAGAACCTTGAAAAAAAACACAGACCAAGGGGAAAAACCACAAAAAGATGCTCAGACATTTATTTCTCTATATTTACACAAGCTTGCAAACTTCTGGAGCTCAGCTGTTTGCAGGGAAGTTAGCAGTTATTTTGCAAACTGCAGGAGCTCAGCTCTTTATAGGGCAATTGGCTGCTATCTGATTTTTTTTTAATAGCCTCAGGGCTTGAGGCAATTAGTTGTCTGATCTTTCCATCACCTACGTTTTTAATGGAGGCTCTGCTAGGGCCCACTAGAAATCAGGTCGCGACCCACCAAGTGGTCCTGACCCACAGTTTGAGAAACACTGAACATTTATTGTAAAAACCACTTGGTTTAGAAATTGCCTGCCTATGTAAACCACCTTGAATTAAAGTTGGAGGAGAAATTCAATGACCAAGAAAGGTGGTAAATAAATACAGGGGGCCCCCCGTATCCACTGATTCCTCATCCGTGGTTTCAGTTATCCACGGATGAGGAATCCCCCCCGCACCCTCCACAGCCCCCCCCCCCCGCACTTACTTTTAGGAGAAACCTCGGTTTTTTTCTTCAAAAGTCCCAAGTTTGCAGCTTCTTTGCAGGGACTTTTGAAGAAAAAAACCGAGGTTTCTCCTCTAAACATAAGTGCCTGGGGCTGGGGGGGCTGTGGAAGGTGCGGGGGTCACGTCCGCCCCCCCCCCGCACTTACCTTTAGCTGGAGAAACCTCCGTGTTTTTCTTCAAAAGTTACGAGGCTGTAGCTGCTTTGCAGGCTTGACCAACAAGACTTAGGTGATAGCTAGAGTCTCGAGACTCTACCTATCACCTAAGTCTTGTTGGTCAGGCCTGCAAAGCAGCTACAGCCTCGTAACTTTTGAAGAAAAACACGGAGGTTTCTTCAGCTAAAGGTAAGTGCGGGGGGGCGGACGAGACCCCCGCACCTTCCACAGCCCCCCCAGCCCCAGGCACTTATGTTTAGAGGAGAAACTTCGGTTTTTTTCTTCAAAAGTCCCTGCAAAGAAGCTGCAAACTTGGGAGTCTTGAGACTCTAGCTATCACCTAAGTCTTGTTGGTCAGGCCTGCAAAGCAGCTACAGCCTCGTAACTTTTGAAGAAAAACACGGAGGTTTCTCCGGCTAAAGGTATGTGCCTGGGGGGGCTGTGGAGGTTGCGGGGGGGCGCCGGCCCACAGGGGGCGTGGGGGGCCTCTGGAAACCGCGGAGGGGGCGTTCGCCCATTTCCGCAGTTTCAGCTATCCACGGTGGGGGATGGAACGTATCCCCGCGGATACGGCGGCCCCCCTGTACTGGTATTATTATTACCGTATTTCTTCGAGTCTAAGGCGCCATCGATTCTAAGGCGCACCTTTACTTTCAGTACCACCAGCAGGGAAAAAAAAATCCATCAATTGTAAGACTCGCCTCCCTTCATTAAATCTACCTGCTCAGCACCAACTCTCCTCAGCATGTCTCCTGCAGCTGAGGATGTCTGAGTGCACTGCCTTTGCATAGCATTTCTGGCCCCGTCAGAAAGTGCCATTTCCTTCGTTACCTGGGCTTGGGGGAGCTTCAGGGAGGCCTGCGCAACCCTCTGCCAGCTTCCCTGATCTTCAGTTTGGCAAAAAACAGCGTTTTTTGGCCATTTCTGGTTTTCGTGAAAACCAGAAATGGCTGAAAATCACCGTTTTTTGCTGAACTGAAGATCAGGGAGGCCTGCAGAGGGTTGCGCAGGCCTCCCTGAAGCTCTTGCAAGCCCCAGTAAGTAAGAAGATAGCATTTTGGGGTGCTTTTTGGAGACCTTCGATTCTAAGACGCACCCCATTTTTTGAAATGCTTAATTGGGAAAAAACATGCGTCTTAGAATTGAAGAAATACAGTATTTATTATGTACTGTGTAAACTCTGACACCCTCTTAGATAGCATCTAACAATAGGAGACTGAACCCAAGTGGGAGATGACGAGGAAGTGAGAGAAAGCAGTCAACAGCAGAGACTGTATTCCATTAGCACTTTTTGTTGAAAGGGAATGAAAACAATTTGTCTCCTTGCCCTGCAAGCCACTCTTACGGTGCTAAACAAATTGAGGGGCTGATGACTCTCTTTCATTTAACGGCAGGATTGCGGTAAACCTCAATAGCACATGCCAGCAAAAACACAGCTAACCAGGGCTCGTACAGGCTCTATTGTTTTACTTGCTAGCGCTTGACTTGTGTTCTTCATTAAGAATGTAGAGATCTCTCTACTGTAGCCTATGCCTGGTACAATTCTTGCTAACACTTCTTTTCACAGTCTGTTTTTCGTGACATAGCTCTGAATGTAGCTTTCACAAACTAGCCTTGATCAATATTGTTTCCAGTTCAGAAATACATGTGATACACAGAGACGATCCCGGGGGATGGGGGGCCGCCGACGCACGTCCCCATGTGATTTGTCGGCGCATGCCCAGCGTGACGTTGCGCGCGCACCCAGCGCGGCTCGTCACCCCCCCCCCCCGTTTTTCAACCTATTTTGGAGCCGTAGCAGCTCCAGGGCGGGTGGGAGGACCCAACTCCAGGACGAACGCGGCGGAGGGAACGCATCCCAGAGGTAAGCACGCCCCTTCGCCGCCACGTCCGGTCCCCGCCCTGGGGCCCACCGCACCCCCCCTGCAACGCTTCTGGTGATACATTGGCTACCAGGACATGCATCTGCGCAATGTCTGGCCACCAAACAAGCGGTGGGGCACAGCAGCACTGTTGACCTATTTATCATAGCAGCACTGTCCAAGCCCCCAGCACTGTTTATCATTCTGTCATTTACTGAGAAGTTGTAAACTGAGTGTATTGCTAAGAGATGCTTTATTTGCATAGAATAACTGTTTCAATGGAAAATCTACCCACACTGGAGGTATTACATGCCATTCATTAGAAACCTGCAAGGGTGATCCTCAGACACTGGCTCTTTACTGTATTGTATTCCATCATTTTTATTTTTATTTTAAATCAGCATTGTTCCTCACAGCAGAAAGACCCCATCCATGTACCTTTAACTTCTACATAACAACACTTGGTGTGGGTGAGTAACTTAGGTCTGTTTCTGAGGCTTCAATCCTATCCATACTTTCCAGGAAGTAGACCCCATTGAACACAGCGGGGCTTACCTCTGAGTAGATATGCATAGGGTTAAACTGTCAGTCTTTTCAATGCATGCCTGGCGGGGAGGATGGGGGGGCTTGTGTTAGGAGAGTAGCACCTCTGCAATCAAAACTTGCCCAATGTTGAAATCTTGCCCCAGGTATAGCAAATTACACCCTGTCATAGATGTGGGCTGTCCCTCCTCCCCTTTTTAAATTTTGGCTTAAATTCTGGTTTAGATCCTAATTTTAGCATGAAGAACAAAATTATAATCCTGTACAGAATCCTAATTCCACAATGCAGGGAAAAACAATTTTTTTTTTAAGTATATACGTTAATAACATGAAAGAATAATCTTCCACGGGATTCAGGTCATACAAACAACAGACAAGAGCTAAAAATGTATTGCTTAAAATGACTTTATAAGTCTTGTTTAAAATGCAAAAATGTGCAAATAAAATACTATAAAAGTCTGATTTCAAATACAATAAAAACAATTTAAAACTCTCTGCATTACGTTTCTTTCATGGGCTATGATGAACATCGTCAGATGCGACAGCCTAAAAGACAGGCAAAGGTGGTAAAGAACCCAGGTAAGCTGCTTACATTTAAAAGGATTTGAGCGCGCAAATTCTACAAGTGAGAGTTAATTGAAACCGGAACCAACCTTTAAAAAAAAAAAAAGTTTAGAAAAATATTTTATTATCCCAGATGCTAAACTGCAACTCCAATAGTCATACAATAGTTTGAATGTATGGTGACAAGTGGATTTTGGCCTTTTTTTGGCAATTTTGAACATTCAATATCTCAAAAACGGATGGACAAAAAAATCTGAAAAAAATAATTTTTAAACATCTCATGGTAAGCTACAAATGTACCGAAAATGAGCAAAATCCGTGACATCAAGTTCCAAAATGTATTTTTTATTGGTTGATTTGACACGGAATGACCCGCATGCTATTTTCCATGCTCTTATTTCATTCCAGTAAATGTCAAAGTCACCTTTCTGTTTGCAGCCCTATCCATAGAGTCAATTAAGGCAGTCAAGATGCCAAATCTGAATTGGTAATGTCTTATCGCAACATACTGAAAAAGTCACAAGGAGAAATTGCCCCTTTTTTAAAAGATGGAAAACAAAAGACCAACAATAATTGATTGTTCATGCATAGTCTACCGAACACATTTGATGAATAGTTATTTCTACCCAAAAAGGAATTGCACACTCGCTAGGGAGGAGTCTTCCATCTGTTCAAACTACATTTCAGCCATTTTGGTGCACGTTTAAGACTGCCTACATATATGGAATCATTTTTGATGGTATTGAACTGATGCCCACTGGAGTTGATAATTTGCTGAGAGCTTGTTTAATGATATAGCCATTTGATCAAGCACAATTGTTAAGGAAACAATTACACAATAGCAGCTGCATGTGACATCTCTGTTACAAAACATTCTTGAGAGGGGCAGATTTGCACATTAATCCTTTTCCTAACTGCTGCTTCCCCTCTGAAATTCTCCCCAAGTTGTTTTTACCTTTGTAGGATTCCAGATAGGTGTTTGCAAGGGAAACAGGAATCTGGAATACTGGACGGGGTAGCTTTTCTCCATGTGAATCTGCCAATACCTGTTGAGGAGGTATTCTTGTGTCTCCCACTGCTGTCTGAGGCAATAGCGTAGCTAAGGGGGCCCTGGCGTGCTGTGCCCCAGATACCACGCCTCAGGGGGGTACCAGGGGGTGCCAGAAGCCTAGCACCCCCTGGCACCCCCTGCTTATCTAGCACCAGCAATCAGCAATTTTCATCTTTTTATTTTTTGCCTGTCATGCAGTTGATCAGGGCACAGAAGGTTTACCAGAAGACAGGTGGCACACCTACTGACTCTTTTCATACAACAGCAAATCTCAATCCAACTGAGAGCATGTCATAAAGTTTATTTCCTGCCTCCTTATTGAATCACAGATCTGAAAACATGAACTAAGCACGCGCCATGCAGTGCCAGCCAAATGCAGTTCCCAGAGGCTTGTTTTCAGATATGCAAATATGATTGACCACTGATGGAAACGTGGGGACATGACTGTCCTGTAATCTGTGAAGCAAATAGTAGTGGGCCATTTTCCTCCATCATTTTAAAAGCCAAAGCAATTTGTTTAATAAAGCAATGCAAAAAATAGGTAAAGGTAAAGGTATCCCTTGACAATTAAGTCCAGTCGTGTCCGACTCTAGGGAGCGGTGCTCATCTCCGTTTCAAAGCCGAAGAGCCAGTGTGCTGTCCGAAGACGTTTCCATGGTCATGTGGCCAGCATGACTCAACACCGAGGCGCATGGAACGCTGTTACCGTCCCGCTGATGCAGTACCTATTAATCTACTTGCAATTTCTTGCTTTCGAACTGCTAGGTTGGCAGGAGCCGTCGCACGGAATCGAACTGCCGACCTTTCGATCGACAGCTCATGGTTCAGTGGTTTAACCCACTGCGCCACCCGCTGGTTCAATGCAAAAAATACAGAGATGCAATTAGCATTGCTCCATTACAAAATCCAGGTGTCTGCTATAACTGTCCATCTTCTCTAAGCTTCCTAGCTCATTGCCAGCCTAGTGCTAGGATTTATATATGTAAAAAGACTTAGCGCCTAATATTTTCTTTGTGTGTTAAACTCTGGAAGGACTGTGAGTCTGACACAATCTCCAGGGAAATTCTGGTGGGTTAAAAATACATATATTATTAGAGAATAGTGTATGGTTTGATGCTAAAAATGTTCCAAATATCTTTCCCTCAGCTCATATGTTGCTACTCTCTCTCTCTCTCTCTCTCTGATATGGGATCCTCTCATTTACCTAGAACAAGCGTTCCCAACCTGTGGTCCGCGTACCCCTAGGGGTACGCGGACCATCAGGCGGGGGTACGCAAGAGGCTGTCTTTTATCAGTTTATTGCACCCACCAACTGGGTGCTTTGCTTCTCAGCCACACTCTGATGGCAGTGAAAGTAAACTCACCTGGGAGAAGAGTGCCGGGGGGGGGGGGAAGGGAGAGACTACAGAGAGAGAATCAGTTGCCACAGACAGGGTTTTGCTCTCCTCACCATGTGTCCCTTTTGCACTCAAAATTGGAAGCTTAGCCCTTCTTTATGCATCATTGCAGCAGACCTGTGTGTAAACAAACCAGTGTGCCACTGTGGTTTGATCTTAACATGGCTTTAAAAAAGAACCAGGCAAATCCATGGAGGCTAACTCTAACAACAGCTATTAGTTACGATGACAGCTAAATGGATCATGTTCCATTTATGTTCATGATTTTAGGGGTTTCCAGATCCTGTGGACAAACCATGAGGAGGGCCCTTGTCTACATATGGCCCACTGCTGAGCTTCCAGAAGCGTTTGGCTGGCTGATGTTGGACACGGAACACTTCACTACACTGGAGAACTGGAGTTTGGTTTGCTGCTGCATTTTATGCTTATGCTTTTATGGAGTGCTGTGGGAAGGATCTCACATTGCTCAGGCAGCACAGAGACTGGCCTTTAGAAGAATGTTAGTTTGGAGAGAGAGAAAAAGACTCCAAGGCAGAGGCGTCAGGGGCCGGGAGGGCGCCCGGGCGCTAGGCCAGCGTCGCGTCACGTCGACACGCCGTAGACGCGCCCCCCGCCCGTTTTGCTCCCATTTCGGCTCCAGGGAGGGAGGGAGGGCCCAAACAACGACCGACGCTGCTGTTCTCCACATGGTGAGTTCGCCGCCCTCCCGCCGCCCTCCCGCAATCGAGCGCCTGGAGCTCCTGCTCCACGCGCTCCGCCGTAGTTACGGCGCTGCTCCAAGGAACATAGCAGAATACAAATGACCTGATATGGATCATTTCACTTACAGTTCAGGTCCTCCAAAGTGTGAGCTGAAGTGGAAGGCAGATCACTGAAACCACCTTGGTAAAGACATGAGAGTAAGCTCTGATATTGCCCTTCCTAGGATAAGCCACCCACCAGCATTAAGGAGAACTCCTACTCTTGAAAAACAAAAGCACCAATCCCACAGAGTGACATAAGGCACATTTAACTCACAGGAGCAGCGACTCCTAAAGGGAACCTAGTAGTTCCTTCCTAGATGCGTGCTATGAAAGATTCCAATATTGACACAAAGTTCTGCTTTGGAGCAAGCTTTTTTTTTTTTTTTTTGGGGTGCAGCTCAAGGCTGAAAAGAGTGGCTTAAAAAGAATTGCCTTCCTTTCATGACAAGGTACATGAAAATGAGATGAAGCTGTATTAACAGAGTAAGAATTTCTCTTTCCTCAAGCTGTGTCCTGTTGGCTTGGAGACAGCAAAGAGCAATCGCTGGCAAATGAAGACAGTAAATCGCAATGGGATTTAATCCTCTACTCCAGGGCCTGGTTGATGGAACTCCATTTATTTTTATATAGTTATGCATATGCCAACTCTCTGGATAGGTCAATATTATCCGCAGAAGTAAAACATGAGTGGTAGCAGCAGAAATGATGCGATGCTCCTGATTACCCAAGTGAATTATGCACTACAATCTCAAACCTGATACTCTTTGTATTTACAATTAAAGAAGAGTTGTGCTAAAATGTACTGTATAAAAAATAATTTGGGCACACATTTAATAAAATATATCTGCCAGAAGTTAATCATAACTAATCATCAGGCTAATGAATTTCACTAAAAATCCTTCCATGTTATGTCTTCTGTCTCATCCAATGGCAAGAAAATAAGTTTTGACTCTTGTTATTAATTAGGAAATATGGGTTTTGTGTATGAATGAGAGAGTACCACCATCACTTACGATGTCATGGCTAATCTGTAGAAAAGAGAGCTGTGCTTCCATTGTACTTTGGAAACAAGAGACAAAAAGGCTGGATTTTTGACAGACAAAACAGAGTCCTTGTATTAGGCACACAATTCCAAATAACAACAATTAACTACCAGCGTTTTTCTCCTGCCTCCAGATCCAAACTTGGAATAGATCTGCAACTATGACTCACCCATAGATACATGCCTACTGGGCTAGTATAGTGTAGGACTCTGCCTCGTACCAAATCAGAGCACTGGTCCATCTAAGTCAACACAGTTGATTTACAGCCCAATCCAATCTGGAGTGTATGGCGGAGGATCTTTTGAACCGCCACTGCAAGTCCCAGTCTGGCATCGCAGAAGGTGCGCTGCTGTTGTGTGCTGCAGGACTGCTGGTACAAGTGGTCCATGGTTCCACAGGCATGCCAACAGCTCACCCAGGACATGCCATAGCAAGTAAGGTGGTGGCGGGGGTGGTTCAGGGGATGATTGGGACGGGAAGAGGAATGGTCAGGGGGCAGTTCGAGGGTGGGAGGGGGTGGATCATGGAGGCAGTCATGCACACTGGGACCCCACCCTACCCCCCTTTGTTTTGGCCCAACATGCCCCCAAGGAACCTACGCCAGCTAAATGCCTGGTGTAGGTCTAAGGAGACCCACTGGCACCCAGGAGGTGTGTACTTGCCTCTTTACATGCCTCTCCCGGGCTGCCTGGTCGCGCCCCTACCCCCACCATAGGATGCAGTGTATGCACCGATGGTGCTGCTGCATCATGCAAACTGGTGAGGGATAGGATTGGGACATTTGTCTGACCATCTAAGAACTGTCAACACAGACTGGTAATGGCTCCCTGGAGGTTTCGGAAAAAAATTCTTTGTTCATCCTGGAAATGCCAGGGATTGATCCTGGGACCTTCTACATGCAAAATATGTGCTCTACTACTGAGCCACATCCCTTCTTCAACTGAAGACCAGCTGGAGATCCCCATACAAACCCCAGTTCAGCCATGAACATGCCAAGTTGCCTTAGAAAAAGTGCAATATGGTAAATACTAAGCACGGGAAGGCTCACAGCTCAATGGCGGAGAACACATTTTGTATGCAAGGGCCCAGGCTCAATCCCTGACACCTTCAGTTAAAAAAATCAGGTGGGAAGATCTTTTGCCTGAGACCCTAGAAAACAGTTGTCAATCTAGGTAGACAATACTGGGCTACATGATCTGACTCAAGATAAGGCAGCTTCAGATGTCAGTATTTATAGGAGAGGATACATTGCTAGGACCAGATGCACCTTCACACTTGCTAAGTAGTTACTTTGTGTGAGTGTTTGGTTCCTTTCTTCCTTGCCCCACCTCCCCATTCTAAGCTTCTCTGACTGGTCCGCTGGAAAGGCAGGAAGGGGGCACTTACCCCACTCAGCATTTATGACCACAGGTGATTATTCCTCAGGAGCATATTAACCTGGGTTGATATGAGTCACAAAAAATGAAGCAAAACAACTACTCCTTTTGGCGGCAATCCTTTGCATACTTCTGTGGGAGCAAACTGCACTGCACCCAGTGTTCATAGGATTGCCTTGTAAATCTGCCTTTCTGCTCATTTTCTGTTCTCTCTTGTGATGCGTATGGAAGAATGAGTGGAGGTGTGTAAAAGCTCATTACAACAAAATCCTGAGGCTACAATCCTATGCACACTTACTTAAGAGTAAGCCCCACTGTCCACTGTAGGGCTTACTTCCAAGTAAACATGCACAGGGTTACACTTGTAACTGTAAGGCTTCAATTAGGTGTAAATATTGCAGAACACAAACTACAAGAACGGTGTTTAGTTTAAGGGAAGGGGAGTGAGGAGGAATGTGAAGGAATAAGATTTGCAAATGACATTGGTTCTATCAATATACATTAATCTGTAAAAGCAAAGTAGCCCATTGTTTTGATTTGATACGGTTGTGGATATGATTGTTTGAAGATGATTTGGTTTCATTTTGGATAAAGCAGGTTATTACACATTTGAAAAATAAATACATGTGCAGTACAGGCAGTGGCATCGCTCTGGTAGGGGTGGGGCCGTAAGTTTCGCTCGTCCTAGTCCCATTTACCGAGCGAGCAGGAGGCGGCCCCGCCCCCTCACTGTCGGA
Organism: Plestiodon gilberti rubricaudatus; assembly: GCA_026170595.1. Lineage (NCBI taxonomy): Eukaryota > Metazoa > Chordata > Lepidosauria > Squamata > Scincidae > Plestiodon > Plestiodon gilberti. The sequence continues at coordinate 15,265,711 of JANXHW010000001.1, forward strand.
GCCATTCACCTGCGGAGAAAGCAGCAGGCAGTCTCTGAGAGACTGCCTGCAGTCTCAAGACTCTTGCAGACTCTTGCAGTCTCAAGAGACTGCCTGCTGCTTTCTCCGCAGGTGAATGGCTCCGACAGTGAGGGGGCGGGGCCGCCTCCTGCTCGCTTGGTAAACGGGACTAGGACGAGCGAAACGTACGGCCCCGCCCCTACCGGAGCAACGCCTTTGAGTACAGGTGACGTGGGTATGTATGTGGTGATCCTTGCACATCTTCCCTAGAATTATAGCCATGGTTGCATACATGTGTCTACAGAAAATGTCACATTTGAATTGTAGTTAGCATTTTATGGGCTGATGGGCTTGTTCACACAGTTCAGGCACAAATTTCCCATAGTAAGACCACAAAGAGGACATTGCTTCAGCTGGCAACTCTTAGGCTTGTTTACAAAATGGAAGATTTAGAAGCTGTCATTCGAGAATTAACGAACAGTGCCCCCAGAAACAAGAATTCCTGGGTGCTTCAGCAAAATATGATTGCTGAGTGTCTTAGCTCATTCACAGTTTATCAGGTTTCTCCATGGAAGTGTGCATTCCACGAACCTGCTGTTGTTATGATCACATCACTTCATCCCAGCATGAGTCAACGTACCCAGGTTTTACCAGGGAATGGGATTGTTTGCTTTCTTTCAATTTACTTCAACTTTTACTTCAATTTTCTTCAATTTTCTTTCAATTTACTTTCTTTCAATTTACTTCAACTTCTGATTCATCCCCTGAAGAAATACATAAAGTAGGTGACTGAAGTGAGTATGTGGGAATAGGTCTGTTGTCTTGGAATAGGTGATCATGTGCTTAGGCCCTTTACATACAAGCACTGGAACCCAGTTGCCACAGTAGAGTAATACTTTACGATGAGCAAAACTACGACAAAGTAGTGAACAAGTTTTTACGTTTTTCAGAACTCTTCTTCAGACTGGAACATGCACAAAATGAAAAGAGGGGAGCAAAGAAAAAGTTGGTTGCTGAAGCCTTAAAGTTTACAGTTTAACTTTAGACTTTACTGACTGAGGCTGAATTCTTAAACAAACATACCTGGGAGTAAGCCCCATTGAACTCCATGCAGCCATTTATGACAGCGGAAGAGACTTGTCCGCTGTCATACAATGGCTGCTGCTTGTCCGCTGTTGTAAAATGGCTGCTGTTGAAAAATGGCCATGGTAGCCATTTTGGGAGCGCTGCCGCAGGAGACGGCAGCACTCTTGGAACGTTGCTGAATCTGACTGGACCCTGCAAAGCAGGTAAGGCAGTGGCAGTGACGGGGAGGGACGAGGGGCAGAAGCTGTGGGAGGGGATGGATCTGGCGGCGATGGGGTGCGCTGGATACTATCCTACCTTTCTGCAGTCTCCCTGCTCCCTTTCTCTCCTCAAACTGGCAATTTAAATCCCCTTTCACCCCAGCTGCCTCCCAATCCATGCGCCCGCTGGACACAGTGCGTGCCGTTTTGCCGTGGCTGCACCAGTGGGGGGGGGGGATAGCATTGGGCTCTAAGAGGCTTCAGAGAGGGTGCAAGAGGTGGATGTAGGCTGCAATCCTATACAGATGCCCTATTGAATACTGTGGGATTTCTGAATACAGCTGTTCCCCGCTGAATGATGTCCAGCCTAGCAACCCCCCTTAATGACAGAGGTCCTGTTGGTTCGCTTCCCTTACTTTTCAATGTGAGGCCTCTCCAGAGGCCTGGTTTGAGGTCACACGCCAGTCCGGAGGTCTATTCCTGGCCTCTGCGGGTCTCAGAATGGCCTGCAGAAGCCTCTGTAAGGTACTTCTGGTTTTCGGAAGCAAACTGAACGTTGCTCTGTGGGCCATTCTAGGCCCTCAGAGGCCAGGAACAGGCCTCCGGACCAACACGCGATCCCAAACAGGCCTCTGGAGAGGCCTGTACTGCCAAAATGAGGTTAATGATGGCCCCCTTAATGACAAGGTCCAGGGGATTCATCCCTGTCATTAAGCGGGGGAACACCTGTACACCTGAAAGGGATTGCACTGTGCAATAGGTCAAGACTCTGGTAGGTGCGAAACAGATTTCAGGATGCACTGAGGGCTGCTGGGACAAAGAAACAATAAAGGATGTTCCCCCATGTTCTTCAAAATACAAAACCTAGCAATTAACTCAGATATTTTACCTTTGTGGTTTCGATGCTGTTGTGTCCTTCATGCCTGGATTTCTGCATCACAAAGACACCCCATTAGACAGTGCTTCCCAAACTGTGTGCCATGGTGCCCCAGGGCACCACAGCGAACTCAGAGGGGCACTGTGGGATTTTTATGGGATTTTTTTTCTGTAGGGACGCTGTCACGCAGCAGCAGTATTGATGGGATGCCATGAGGTGCGAAGCTTTGCAACCCAGTGCGGAGCCCAGCAATCCAGAAACGTTTGGCGGTTACGTGATGATGTCACTGAAAAACTCTTCCAGGTTGCTGGGCCTTCACCTCCATGAAAGAGTTGCTGCAGCGCTAAGGCCACTGTGACCAGGGTAAGTTTTTGAATCACTGCCATTAGGGTTGCTCATGCTGACATGCACATAAAAAGCTAGCTGGTCAAGGAGAAAGGTTCTAGCCTAGCCTTTGCCTGTAGTTGCTAGTTTTCTACATGCCGTGAACTTTTCGTATAGAGGAGCATTCCGTCATGTGAGCCCCATCTGAAATATGAACTGATATACCTCAGACACTGGTTTACCATCTCAGTAAAAAGTAGGCTTCTGAAGGAAGAAGGAAAACAAATAAGAAAGTGAAGTTAATATTTAGTGATAAATGGCCACTGGAAAGTATATCTCTATGGGCAGATTCATGCATGAGTCAGAAGTTATTTATGTGGAGAACTGCAAGACCTGACACATTGTATATGAAGGGTAGTGGAGAGAATAGCAGAAGCAGTTTTCTGCTGGAATGTGTTTGTGTCTGAAAGCAAATCTGTCTCTCTTTCTTCCCATTTCTTTTTATTTAGTTGCTTTGTCACCTTAATATCCAGAGATATATTCTCAAAATCTGCAGATTTTCGCTATGCAAGCACTGCATCTGATATCTGTCACAGGGTTTGGTATCCTAAGAATCTCAACTAATAGTTTCTTCTGTCACTTACAGTTAATGTGGAAAGCTTAAAAAACCCCAATGTTAAATCTTAAGTCAAGTTCTCCAGCTTAACAATATCCTTTCTGGCCCCCTAGCTCAAAAAAGATACGGTAGAGCAGAAGAGGGCAACCAAAATGTTTGGATGTCAGCATCTTTCCTACATGAAAAAAGTTAACGTTTTTGAGGCTTTTTAGTTTAGTTTTTAAAATAATGTATGGTGTGGAGAAAGTTGAGCGAGAAGTGTTTCTCCCTCTCATCATTATCATACTTAGGCTTACCATATCCAAAGGGGGACAGGGTGCCTACACCTTTAACCATTGTAAAAAGAGGGAATTTGGGCAGGTGCAGCTCATAATGGAAGGGTGCAACACGCTGCACCTGCCCAAATTCCCTCTTTTTACAATGGTTAAAGGTGTAGGCACCCTGTCCCCCTTTGGATATGGTAAGCCTAATCATACTAGTTTAGGATCTCCTAAGGAAACTGATTGGCAGAAGCATCAGGACAGACAACAGGAAGTACTTCACACAACACAAAATTAATTTAGGGAATTCTCTGGCATAAGGTGTGCTAATAGCTACTACACTAAGGCCCACTCCTATCGGGGTCCTGCACTGCCAGAATTCACATTCTGACAGTGCAAGGCCCTTTATGATGGTGCAAAAGTCAGGCAGCTGTCGCGCACATCTGGACTGCTGCCACAAATGGCATCAGGCATGGTGCACGCAACAGAGCCTCCGCTGGTGCTGGTAAGTTGGCAGCGGGGTGTGTTGGCGAGGGGGAGAGCAGGGGGAATTTTGGGGTGGGGGCAGGGGGTTAGGATCTTGGTGGCACCAGTGTGCATCAGGATCCTATCCCCTCTTTTTGAACCCACCCTGCCCCTTTTCTCTCCTTGGACTTATACCAGCTATATAGCTGGCGTAGGTCAGAGAAGACCCACAGGTCACCAAGAGGTCTACACAGAGGTAAGCAGAAAATATTTTTACTTACCTCTGGAGGCTTGCTGATTGACGTACGTCCCCCCTCCCCCCCATGGATGCAGCATGCGCTTTGTCAGCATGGCTGCATTGGTGATAGTGGTGGAGGATAGGATTGGGCAGTACGTCTCCTATATACATACTGGTTCAGTTCCGGAGGTCTGCACAGAAGCCGGAATGTACATAGCTCGAAACATCCGTCTTTTGCTGGCCCAGCGCTATTGAACCTGCACAAAGCCTTCAGTAAAGGACATATTGCGCCTACGTGAAAGCACCAATGCAGCTGTCCGTAACTCAGATGTCCATAACTCAGGAAGCCACTGTATTTTAGAAGGGTTTAAAAGAAGGTTACAGGGCAATCCAATGCATGTCTATTCAGTAAGCCCAACTGTACTAAATGAGACTGTCTCCCAGGTCTATCAATCACTGTTAGGTCAAAAGAGGAGCTCCATTATAAAGGAGTAGATGTCCTTACATCTCCTTGCAACCCAGGAACTGGAGGGATAAAGCAAATATAGCAAGCAAAAAAGTTTAAACTGATGTATGAGTCCTTTAAATGACATTGGAGGGAAATGGTCTAATGCTTTGCTATAGCTACTGTTCTCAGCATGTTTTTTTCAAACCCCTGCTAACACAATCAAATTGATTTTTTAAAATACATCTACTACACGGTAAATCAGCTAATTAGCTATCACTAGAGTCTCATGAGGGAGTATAGAGTGAAGCAAGGAGGACTAGAGGTACGTTGACTCTGTAAGAGGTTAAGTGATCCTGCAGTCCTAGCACTAAGAATGACATACCCACTAATCTGTCTGATGACTACCCACCGAGAAAGAAAGTGTCTTCACATCTATAAGGAGTGCAGAGATATATGTACACTCTTTTGGCTGAAAATGTAATTACAGTAGACCCTTTCTATCTGCGAATCCCAGACTCACAAGGTCCACCTTTGAAACACTTGAAAAAAAAAGGTAAAATACATGGTTTTTTTTAACCTTGTAGCAGCAACTACGTTGCCAAGCCTCCACGGGGTTTCTGCAAGCTTAACGACCCACTTCCAGGTCGCCTGAAGACTCTTCCCCCCTCCCAGCCTTCCCCCCTCCCAGGATGCATTCTGGGACAAGACTAAGAGTGGGAAGACCCTTTGCACGACCCGTAACTGGGTTGTTAAGTTTGCTGAAGCCCTGCAGAGGCTTGGAGATGGCACGGGTTGCTGCTAAAAGGTAAAAAGTAAAACCCTGTTTTTTCCTTTTTTTCAATGTTTTTTTACGTGGACTCCAGAATCCGCGGGTCCTCGCTATCCACGGGGTTTGTGTGTCTGGAACAGATCCCCGCAGATAGTGAGGGCCAACTGTAATACAATGAGGGCGTGAGATTTCAAGGAAAAAGTGGTTTAAGCTTACTCAATTCAAACCACACTCCAGACTTTTAAAGCACTGGCTGTCTTAGTGGAAAAATATGCATTCAAACTCTGCAGTCAAAATAAATGCTATGAATACGTTGCATAAAAATGCTTACTAGGCATGCTTATTCTGAAGCTGGTACATGAGTCAACACAAAAGAAGGCAGCGTCTTATAGTTACACTATCCAGCACTAACTGGCACTGCTGAACACTGATCGTTGGGTGGGTCACTCCTGGCATGTTCCAAAGAAAAAAGAACTGGTGACCAGCAGGACCCAGCTACCAGGAGCGCTAGCAGCGCTGCTGAAGATGCCATTGCCTGCTGAGGCATGGTGAAAAATGTTTTTTAAAGAATAAAGAACCCCTCAGCAGTTTTTCATCCAGCCAAAACTTGTCACCTATGGCAACTAGGCAAGTGAAACAAGACTGATTTAATTTGCTGGCTTAGTTCAGACATGATGCAAAACCATGGTTTGTATAGCTAAAGCATGGTTTCATGTTATGTCCAAACTACAGCCTGCCCATCAACTGTCGTTTCTTTGGAGGTGACAAGTCTGGATCTGAAACCATGGTTCACCTCACTTCTTTCAAGGGAGAAAACTCAACTTTTCCGTTAAATTTTGGCACCACATCTTAGTCCCCATTCCCCGCTGTAACTAAAGGCCCAATCCGAAGGCCGTGCTATGCCGGAAATGTGACTCTGCTGGAGAGCAGGACCTGGCCCCCACTGGAAGGGGTGAGTGGCCGGATCCACGTGACAATGGCCCGCGGACATGTGCCTCCCCAGGTAAGGCCATGTATGAGGTCATGACAGGGTGGAATGGGATGGGGGAGGACGGAATGGGGTGGCAGTGGGGGCAGGGAGGAGGGCGGATCAAGCCTGGAAAGGGCAGGTTCAGTGGCAGTGTCATCTGCTGAATCCTGACCCCCTTCCCAGGCCTGATTCACTTTACTGGGTCAATGCAAACTTGTACCAGCAATATTGCTGGAATAGGTCTGAGTTGATTCACTGGGCCCGCAAGGGCTTACTCTGGGGCAAGGGAATGAGTGCGGTGGATTGGGCTGTATTGTGGTGGATTGGACCAATTTTATCCTTTCCCTCTCACTGGTGCAGCCACGCCAAAAACGGGTGCACTATATCCAGCAGGGTGGGGGGCAGATTGGTCCCTTAGGGCAGGGACTTGACTTTTCACTCTGTTTTAAGTGCCATAGGCAGTGATGGCAACATATAAATAATAATAAAGTTGGTTTGCAAACCACATTTTGTGTTAATCATGGTTTCTGGGTCACTGCTGTCTCTCAATAGGTTGCTGTACGATGGAGAAATAACTTCTGCGCCTGAGTCCTGAGCAGATGAGAAATAAAGCAGAAAAGCAGCTCTAAATCATGTGACGTGTCTAGTCACATGACATGTCTAAACACACAGCTTCATGCCACGTGTCTAGTGGAAACACAGAACTCCAAAATCTCATTGGGTTATGTTCAAGAGGGCCATAGCAACTTGCTCTCCAGCATGTTCCCACATATTTACTGCAACAGAGACCTCAGTGGTCACTAAAAGTATAAATACCGTATTGCCCCGGACACTCCTGATTATAAGCCGCACCCTTAAAGTTTGGTGCTATTTTTTTAAAAAATACATTTTTAACTTTTTTTATCTTAAAGAAAATATATACATTAGTAGAATAGTAAAACAGTACAACTTTAGTACAGTTAAAGGCATAGGCACCCTGTCCCTTATTGAATCTGGGCACCCTAGTATAAGTAGCCTTCCCAGATCGAAAGGGGGACAGAGTGCCTACCTTTAACCTTTGGAACTTGGGCAGGTGCAGCTTGTTGCACCCTTCCATGATGATGAGCTGCACCTGCCCAAATTTCAATGGTTAACAGCACAATCCTATGCATGTCTACTCAGAAGTAAGTCCTATTGCATTCAATGGGGCTTACTCCCAGGAAGATGTGCATAGGATTGCAGCCTAAATGTTGGCACTATGTCCCCCTTTGGATATGATAAGCCTATGCAGGAGCTCTTGCTCTCAACTTTCAAACTGCAGGATCAATAAATATCTTAGTTTCCACAGAGTCCTGGGGCTGGAACTTAAGGGTTAATTTTTTCAAATGCCTCTAAGGCTAGAGGTTGCTAGAGAGATCCTGGCCATTTAGCAAGTGATTAAGAGCTGAAAACACAGCTTTTGCAGTTTAAATAGGCTTACCAGATCTCCAACTGGGACAGAGTGCTAGACCTTTAGGAGAAGGAATGTGGGCAGGTGTAGCTTGTTAAACCTTAGAGCACAATCCTAGGCATGTGTACTCAGAAGCAAGCCCCATTGTGTTCAGTGGGGCTTGCTTCTGAGTAAACATGCCTAGGATTGTGTTCTAAGGTTAACAAGCTACACCTGCCCACATTTCTTCTCCTAAAGGTCAAGCACTCTGGCCCGGTTGGAGATCTGGTAAGCCTAAGTTTAAAAAAAAGAAAAAGCTTTTTACCTTTGAAAGACACTTGGACAGGCTTGAAAAAGGGACGCTTTGCAGAAAATTCTAGGCAGAAAACGCTAGACTTTGATTGTAGGCCGCACCCTTACTTTAAAGACTTGCCTTAGGGGACAAAAGTGAGTCTTATACTCAGGTCAATACGGTATATTGAAGGTGATTCCAGTGAAGGAGTTCTCGCCTCTTGGAGGGACCCCTAAGAACAGTGTGGGTTGTGGTGCAAGGAAGGAGCTAGAGGAGGGGGGGCACTGATGGAAATCTGGGGCTCAGGTCACCTTGAGCAAGCAGAAGTGACTTCTGCTCACAAAAGGGACTAAGGGACTTCCTGGAGTCCAGCCTATATCTTTGCAAAAGGTACGGTACCTGCCAGATATGAGCTTGAACAAACTGCCAGACCTTCAGTATTTAGCTCACAGTTTGCTCTTAGAAAATTAAAGAAAAAACACAATAAAAAAGCAGTTGCTTGTTTGGATTTCTTTATAGCATGAAGTTCTTCAAACCTTGGGACTAGACAACATTTTCTGAATGTAGTTTAATCCCCCCCTTCAATTTCTGACAGCTGCTAAAAGAGGGAGGTCATTTTTGCTACGGAGGAAAAAGAACAAACTGACTTTCTCTCCTAACCCAGCTGGCAACCAAACTGTACCTGATCCCAGCTAACTGTCAGCACAAGATAGTGAGAGAGAAATGATGAAAATTGAAACGTAATTCAAGTCACTGTGGCAGCTGGAATGGGCATGCATTCTGACATTCAGCAGCAACAATGAAATATCCCATTAAGCAGCAGGGCCAGACAAAGACCTCAGGGCGTCTGAGGCTGGTGCATCAAACGCTGCCCTCTCATCTGTGGTGCTCTTCTAGCTTATCACTCTTCTCTCCTCCACACTTCCTCTTCTGCTCCTATTTCTATTCCTTTTCAAATCCAGGGAGTTGGAGGGGAAAGAGGAATGGAGAGGCAGGTGGTTCGTGCTCCCACCAATCAGCTGCCTGAAGCATCTGCCTCAGTTGGTCTTCTGAATGGGCCAGCACTGCCATTAAGTTATGTTTACAGACACTGTTTCCAGTAAGACAAAAGAGAGGGGAAGTGGAATATCAGGCACAAACAATCTTCTGGATTCACAAACAGTATGAACGTTGCCTATGGCTTCATTAGCACCTAAATGATAGGCAGAAATACCAAGGTATAGCTTTTCCTGGCAAGTGGATGGGCAGAAACTGAACTGAATTAAAAGCTGCATCTGTCACGTGGTTTTTAAAGGCACACAAGGAAAAGGAAAAGACTCTCTCAGGGAAAACGTGGCCACTCTAGGCAGTCCAGCTCCTTGTATCAAATAACTTTCCCTTCATATTTCAACTCCCTTCTTTAAGCCCAATCCTTCAGTAAAGTCCTTCTGCAACTACCTGACACTATCTTCATTGCCACCCATTCTTTTTTATTTCATCCTCACTGCTCAACTGTAGGGTTGCCACCAGTTTTGCTAGCCCTGTTCCTGTGCCAGTTTTGCTAGCCCTGTTCCTGTGCCAAATCAGGCAGATTTGACACTTGCCCTATCATTTATCCCCACACTGCCTGATGGGTTGCAATTAAAAGACTGCTGTCTTTTTCCTGAAAGAGAACGTATGGTTCTGACAGCAGCATGGCAGATGGAAATCCAACAGCTACAGCTTCTCCCCATCACTATGCCAGGAAAACTGACTCTGAAACATTTTCTTTTCAGAACTTCCCCCAGAACCGCACAATGTATGGTTGTTCGGAAGGCAGCAACAGCACCATCAGACCACCTCAGAGACCCTTAAAATCATTCTTCACTCCTAAACAACTCTCTGCTGCAAGTGTCGCTCAAAGAAGGTCAAACCAAGGTAGATTCATTCACTTCATCAATGAACACTATCAATCTTGCGCAACTTCATGAAAAATGAGGCAAAATCAGACAGAGCACAGTGAACAGCATTCTTAAAAGAAAAAAAAGATTGGGTATTTTTTGAAAAATGGTTCTTTGTTCCTGAATAAGTAATACAATGAGGCTGACTAAGTGAGTCAGTGAAATGCTGAGAGAAGGAAAGCTCTAAAGCAGAATGCTAGTAAAATGCTCTATTTAGAACTGAGTAAGTACCATGCCTTTTCTCTGAATAATTAATACTATTACTACCAGCTCCTTTTAGAGGAATTACTTCAAAAGATGAGTCACCTTGTGTACCCTTTACATTACACTTTGTGTAACCTTCACGTTATTTCCATAAAGTGCAATTTGTCCCTCTTCACCGCAGCACTGTGATTTTTCTAGTGGCTATTTGCAGGTATTTCTTCTGCATCTTTTTAGACTGTGAACCTTTTGGGGACCGGGAACTATGTACAGTATTTATTTAGCTATGTAAACCACTTTGTGAACTTTTTGTGTCGAAAAGCAGTGTATAAATATGCTTAACAATCATAATAAAAGAAGAAAAATATTCTTAAAACAGGGCCTCCACAGCTTTCAGGAACGGCTATGCAATATTTTTCTGTAAGCTCCCCGCTTTCTGTCATCTACAGAGATTTGATTATTTTTTTCTCTCCAAACACCTAAATCTGAAAAAAGACTACCTCAAAAGCTTGCTTCTAGCATTTTAAACAATATTTAGCCCTAATAAAGATACTGTCTGCTTCAGGGGCAAGAAAATGCAGTTCAGTGTGACTTCTTCTTACAGATGTTACAAGAGCGGATCATGGGAAGCAAGACTAGCAGGAAGCAGGTCTCATACTGCTTCAATAATGTACAAACTGGGCCTCATTTGCTCGGTGTTTCAGTGTGTTCTGACATAAATTCTGAAGAACTGAAAACTTTGGGAGCAAAATATTGGAGGACAGTATAAACATACACAGTTATGTCACCTAGATGTGAAAATGAAATTTCTGGATTGTAGGAAAGGTATTCCTTGAAATTAATATTCATTCAGTGGCATGCTTTGTGAAAGTTACTTGGTCATTTGTCTTCCTTAATGCCATACTATTAGACTCTTTTACACTTAACGGATAGCTAGAACATCCATTTTCAAGGATGCCTTTTAGCAAACAGTAACCTGTTGAAAACTGCTCCTCTGTGGTTTGGTCCACTCTTGCCTTGATAATGTGTGAAGCTCTGAGTCCTCTCATATCACACCAAACACATTGTTCCTTCCCACACCAGTGCTGTCTTGTCATCTGTCCTCAAGTCTGGCCACTAATGCTGGCATGCCAAGGAATGTTCATCATGGCAAAATGCAACGTAAAGCTTCATCCAACACTGAGGTGACACCGGACTAAAGCACAGGGTTGACCTTCAGTGCCAACCACATCATCTTGAGAATCAGACCTTGTATGGGTCATGTTATATACCAGGTGGAAAAACAACATGGTGTACAGGTAAATCTTCAGATTTTATAGCTCCTGAAATCTTATGTAGCCTCACTTGCATTGTTTTGCTTCCTAACTGCATTGTGGTTTGAACATCAGAAGAGCCTGGCAGGATTAGACCAAAGTCCCATCTGGTCCAACGTTCTGTTTCTCGCAGTGGCCAGTTAGCTACCATTGGGAAACTCACAAGTAGGACATGAAGGTAATTGTCCTCTCCTGCTGTTGCTCCCTAACAGCAAATATTCTGTGACATATCTCCTCTGAGGTTCCATACAGCCATAATTCACCCCTATACAGACTCTTGACACTTTCAAAGAACTCTAAAAGGTTAGTGAGGCAGGAATTCCCTTTGCTGAAGCCATGCTGATTCACAATCAGCAAGACTTGTCCTTCTGCATGCCTGAAAACTTTATTTTTTAAATAATATTTTCCACCCATTTACCATAAGGAATGTTAAGCTACAGTACCTTGCCTGTAATTTCTTGGATCACCCCGGATCTCCTTTAAAAGCTGGTATATTGGCTACTTTCCCCTCTAGTTTGGCATCTTATGACCTGTTGTTGTTTTTTTTAGAATATTTATTTTAGGTTGTGTCCAACCGTGGACTTACCTGGCCCTGCGGTGACGGGCTGTTCCGTCGCCACCAGGGTGGTTGGAGAGCCGGCTGACCAACCCATTGCCGCGGCGGATGCCCCCACCACGTCGCCAGCTCGTGGGCTGCCGGGAGGCTGGGAGCAGGCAGAGGATGGCCATTCCTGGCACTAGGGGAAGGGCGAGGCTGGGCCCGACCATGGTGGGCAAGAGCAGCCGCCCAAGAAGTTGGAAGGCCCGGCAGGCCCGATAAACATGGTGCCATGGGGCGAAGTGGCCATGCAGCAGGTCGACAGCCCCTTGCGTCATCTGCAGGGCCCTCCTCAACCCCGGTGAGCTCCTGGGGGAGGAGAATAGGGGCGGAGCCCCAGGAAGGGAGGAGGGAGGCTCAGCTAACATGGGAAGGGTGACGAGCAGGGTCTTAAACTAGAGAACCAATGACCAGGGAGTGATGCGTTGTGGTGCTGTAACCTCCCTTCTCCCCACCTCAAACTCTGACGCCGACAAAGGTGCTAGCCTGGACCCCTAGGAAAGGTCCAATGACTAACCTCCTGGGCAAGGGGAGACCTCACAGGCTGCAACACACATTTAGCTGAGAGTAAATCACATCTAACATGGTGGTATTTCTAAATAAGCATGTGTTGGCTTGGACTACACACACAAGAAAACTCTGTATCTCATCCAACATATATTTTCTTTTGTCTTTGGTGCTTCTGGATATTTTCTGAGGAGCAAATTCTGAAAATGTAGAACATGCTTTTGCAGATACTAGAACATTAGTCTGGAGACTGATGAGGTACCCTAGTGAATAAGAAAACAAAAATGGAATCTCTAATTAGAATAACAGTAGAAAGGTTAATAAAGGGAAAGGGGGGGTAAAGAGCAGAATGTTTCTGGCATTCCCTTGTTAGACCAAATGGTCAGGAAAGATGCAATGACTCAGGCCAGCAGCAGAACTGGCACAGGGAGTTCCCTAACTCTGTGCCTTGTGCTTTCCAAAGTTATCAAGCCAGACAGGTGCCAATGCTCTTTAGTACCAACAGCTGACAGGAAATGTGGGCAGTCTCAATCAATTCACAAATGCCTACACTGCAAAACCATTGTGACAACTGGCAGTAATTAGCAAGTTGGCAGATGGACATCATAGAGGAAGCTGTGAAGTTGTAGCTGGCAGGAGACAAACTGGTCTTTTCAGTCTGCTACGCAGCCAGGCAACACAGTCCAAATGAAAATGATTTTAAGGGATCAAGGAAAGAATGGGACTCACAGTGGTTACCCAAATAAGCAGAAGCAGCCATCCTGACAGTGCTGGACTTAAATTCCTAAACATCCTACTTATGCATACAGTATGCATTAAAAGGCTTACAATCACCCAGATTTTTTTTAATCTATGAAATTGGTAATACAGATCATAATAACAGGTGCTCATTATGAATAAAATATGTTCAAACAATCAAATGATTTTCATTTGATTTTTTTGTTCTTTCTCCCTTCCTGTACTGTCATGGTAATAAAGAATGGGTTCATTAATTTTCAGAGCTAGCCTGCCTAACATTTTCAAATTCCTAGCATCAACCTGGGTGAACATGCATCATGGATTTTCCAGTGATTTCTCAGGGGTTAAGCACTTCAAGCCTGTCCAGCTTCAGATGTACAGCCTTTCCCCCCTCTTGTTTTAGGCTAGGGGTGTTTTCATGCTTCTACTGTTTGGCCAAAATGTTCATTTGCATTACAAATGGCTTTTTTTTCATTTTCCCAGTTGCATTAACAATGACCCGACACTTATATAAATGTATTCAATTGATAGCTGTTTTTACTCTTTTTTTATTAAGTGGTTTAGCATTGTTTTCATGTATTTCTATTTTTTATTTTGTAGGCCACTTTTGGTATTGACAAAAAAGTGTGGTATAATTAATAAATAATAAAATAAACAGTATGGCAGAGTTTAGGAGAGGTGCAGCCTGATCCTAACCATGTTTACTCAGAAGTAAGTTTCAGGGCCCAATCCTATCCAACATGCAGTGCCAATGCAGCTGCAATGCAGCCCCGACGTAAGGGAATAAACGTTCCCACACCTTGAGGAGGCCTTCATGACTGCCCCCCCCCCACCGCAAGATGCAGCGCACACCCTATTGGCATGACTGCACCAGCACTGGAAAGTTGGATAGGATTGGGCCCTCAGTGTGTTCTGTAGGGCTTAGTCCCATGCAGTGGGTTAAACCGCTGAACCATGAGCTGTCGATCGAAAGGTCGGCAGTTCGAATCCGCGACGGGGTGAGCTCTCGTTGCTTGGCCAGCTCCTGCCAAACTAGCAGTTCCAAAGCATGTTAATGTGAGTAGATAAATAGGTACCGCTTGCAGGAAGGTAAACAGCGCTCCGTGTTCCAGCTGCATGCTACGCGCTGCAGCAAGGAGAGTCATGCCGGCCACATGACCACGGAGGCGTCTTCGGACAACGCTGGCTCTTCGGCTTTGAAATGGGAATGAGCACCACACCCTAGAGTCGGACACGACTGGACTTAATTGTCAGGGGTCACCTTTACCTTTACTATATATGCATAAAAACGTAGCCTTAAACTTCATGCGTGAAAAGGTCCTATGTACCACCCAACAATCAGAAAAAGACTTTGCCAACCTATGGTGTTCCCTTTCCTCAGGGCGACTGGATTCTCTCCAGGCTTCGAATCTGGGATTTAAAAATAATAATTCTTTTAAAGAACTATGTGGTGTTTGTGACTGAGTGATAATTCTGGGCAGGAAATAGCTACAGGCATCCCCTGTATCCGCCGAGGATACATTCCACCCCTCCGTGGATATGGAAACTGTGGATAAGAGGGAACCCTATCTCTGCACCCCACACTTCTTGCTTCCCTATTAATGTTCTGGCTGTGTCTCTCTAGCGTTCAGGCTGCCTGCCTGCTTGTCTCTATAAGCTTGCCTGCTTATAGCGTTCTGTAAAAGGAAGAGACATGCTCGCTTGGCACCACAGTAAAGGACAAAAATCAAGGTAATGGGCGCAGAGAACTGTGGGTAAGTGAAACTGTGAATACGGGGAACGTGGATACGGGGGGATGCCTGTATTTGGAGAATAATAGTTAATGAAGTGGTTCCGTTCTAAGGCTAAATCAAAACTATTCATTATTTTTCAGGAAGATTTTCAGCTGCATCAAATAATGTCATCCTTTTTTAATGAATTTTCAGCACTGCTTCTGAAAATGTTCTCCCAGTTCATTTACTTTACCCAGTCTTGCTTTAAATAAGAAAAGGTCTGCTGGATCAGGCAAAGACCCATCTAGTCCAGCATTTCATTTCTCACAGGACTCCACCAGTGGCCTCCAGGAAGCCCATAAGCAGGAGAGAAAAACATACTTCTCCCCCACAGGTAGCGCTAGCGCAGCACGCCCAGCACTGGCACAAAGGTTCAATAGGATTGAGTTCTAATTCAGTTAAGTGCAGTAACTAGGATGGGAGAGAAATGGCACTGTAACAGCAGCAGCAAGAGGCAACAATGGCACTGAATAGGATCAAAAAAAGACAACTATTTTTACAAAGTGGCAAAATGAACTGAAACTGGAGCAGAGGCATTTCTATGGTAGGGGCCCTACTGTAAGTTACGCCCCGTGCTAGTACCGTGTTTATAAACCGGAGCAAGGAGGCCCCGCCCCCGCTGTTGGAGCCATTCCGCGCAGTGAAGGCGAACGGGCAGGAGACTCCCTGCCCGTTCACCTTCGCTGCGCGGAATGGTTCCGACAGCAAGGGGGCGTGGCCTCCTCGCTCCGGTTTATAAACACGGTACAGGTGGGCCCCCGTATCCGCTGGGGATATGTTCCAGGCCCCTCCGTGGATACTTGAAACCGTGGATAAGAGCAAACACTCCCTCCATGGTTTCCTGAGCCCCCCCCACCCTGCCTCCCCTGCAGGCAGGCATGCTTGCCCCCCCCCCAGCTCTTATTTTTCTTTCATCAAGCTTTGTTTCTTCCTTAAAACAAACAGAGAAGCAGCCTCCATTGCTGGCAAGTAGAATGAGACTAAGTCCTAGAGAGGCTCTGCAAGGTTTCTGTTAACCTTGCAGAGCCTCTCTAGGACTTAGTCTTGTTCTACTTGTCTGCAATAAGCAGCCAGAGGTTGCTTCTCCTGTTTGTTTAAGGAAGAAATGAAGCTTACCGGGAAAAGAGTAAAAGCCTGGGGGGGGGGTCCCCACAATCTGTGGATAACTGAAACCATGGATATCGAATCAGTGGATATGGGGGCCCACCTGTACTAGCACGGGGCGCAACTTACGATAGGGCACCTATTGTAGAAACGCCTCTGAATATTCAGTGCACCCTAACATGTTCCCCTCCTCCTTCATTACGACCCAGAGATCAAGTCTTCAGTTTTTCACAGGATCAACTGTGATGATCAACTAGCTGATGATCACTGACACTCTTTGCTGGCATGCTTTTACTTTCAGAGGCCTGTCATTTCTGAATACCATAATCAACTGTGACAATTTATTTTTCACAGTTCATTGGTTCAAAGGGTCTTTTGGGGACATTTAGTTTATTGCGCTGTCATAATTGAAATTATCTGACACCAGCAAATTCTGCAAACAGGGACGCAAAAATATGGGAAGTTTAATATTTCGTTTGCCAATCACAGAGGTTTTACTCAGCACTAAAGCCACCTTTTACCATTTTTACCAAAAGGAGCATGCTGCATCCAGCGGGGGGAGGGGGCAGATAGGATGCTCCTGAGGGAAAAGAGATTTAAATCCCCTTTCCCCTCCGTAAGCCTCCCGCTCCACAATGGGTCTTCTCAGACCTGTGCTAGCTCTTTAACTGGCGCATGTCCTAGGAAAGAAAGGGGGCAGGGAGGCTAGGATCTGATATCACCATTGTCACTGGGTCCAGCCCCTTCCGCAGTCTCTCAGCCCCTGTTCCTCCCCCCTCCCCACCCAGTTTTGCTCTACCTCCACTGCTGCCTTACCTGCTCCAGCAGGGTCTGGCGATAGATGGGTAACGCTGCCGCCTCATGCGGCAGCGATCCCAAAATGGCTGCCGATGGAGCACTCCGTGCGCTGTAGGTGGCCATTTTGCAACAGCGGAACTCTGTTCTGCTATCGCAATGCACTCCAGCTAGCAGCCCAATCTTGCATAGGATTGGACTGTCAGGCAGTAATCCTATACACATTTATCTGGGAGGAATTTCAATTGAATTCAGAGAGGCTTACTTCTGAGCAGACCTACATAGGATTGTGCTATGTTGTTGTTGTTGTTGTTGTTCAGTCGTTAAGTCGTGTCCGACCCTTCGTGATCCCATGAACCATATCCCGCCAGGCCTTCCTGTCCTCCACTATCTTCCTGAGTTCGCTCATTTTCATGTTTTCATGTTTGTTGCATCGGTGATGCTGTCTAACCATCTCATCCTTGGCCTTCCCCTTCTCCTTTTGCCTTCAATCTTTCCCAGCATCAGAGTCTTCTCCAGAGAGTCCTCTCTTCGCATTAGGTGGCCAAAATATTTGAGTTTCAGCCTTAGTACCTGTCCTTCCAGGGAACAGTCAGGTTTGATTTCATTTAGAATTGACTGATTTGATCTCCTAGCAGTCCAAGGGACTCTCAGGAGTCTTCTCCAGCACCACAGTTCAAAAGCATCTATTCTTCGGCGCTCAGCCTTCCTTATGGTCCAACTCTCGCAACCATACATTGCTACTGGGAACACCATCGCCCTGACTATACGAACTTTTGTTGGCATGGTGATATCTCTGCTTTTTATTATGCTGTCTAAGTTTGCCATAGCTTTCCTTCCAAGGAGTAAGCGTCTTTTAATTTCATGGATTGTGCTATACGTTTTATTTGTTCCCTAGAGCTCACTGAAAGAAAGTAATGATGCCAAAAATAACTAAGATTGTTTATGTATGAAAATAAGATTTGCTCATGAAATTAAAATCAAGAAAACTGCATAGTTCAAAAGACAGAGTATAGAATGAAACCTGGGAACTGAACTATCTGTTCAGAAATATACCGTAATGCCAAAGTCAGGCTGAGACTGTGGGCAGCAGTACCTACATCTAAACCTGAAGAGTGTGTTCTCCTGCTCGGGGTTCTGCTCCATTGATCAGGCAAGGGCTGAAGAGCTTGTCCCAAGTCAGTCTACAGGTCTGGCCCAATCCAAGACCTTCACACGGCCTGCCAGTCACAGGGGGGACGTTGTAAACCCCATGTTCCTGCAGCACCCACCGATGGATGTGAGGCTCAAGTGAGCACATAATCCACAGCAATTTACCAGGCTATGGTTCACCATTAGGTGGTCCACACCTTGAGATTCCTGTTTCAACCTCTGGAATCTCTGCGACTGGTAATGCTTCTGGGACTGAACTATTTCAGCTGTAGGTGAAGAATTTTATGTCTAGGTGCTCTCCTACATAAAAAAACAAAATCCCAGTGGACAGCTTCCTTGTGTGTGTGTGTGTGTGTGTGTGTGTGTGTGTGTGTGTGTGTGTGTGTGTGTGTGTGTGTGTGTGTGCGCATGTGCGTGTGTGTGAATGTTTCTATTATATACTAAGCTTTGCATGGGAAGGGAATTTTTAATGCGTTTCAAACATGTGCCCCCCACTTATAATAGTACCATCTATTTCTGAAAGTGTAGGTATTATGAGAAGCATGAACGGTGGGGTGCATGAACATAAGAACATAAGAAGAGCCTTGCTGGATCAAGCCAAAGGCCCATCTAGTCCAGCTTCCTGTATCACACAGTGGCCCCACCAGATGCCTCAGGGAGTACACAGCCAACAAGAGAACCTGTTTCCTATTGCCACTCCCTTGCACCTGGCACAGAAAAAACCTACTTCTAAAACCAGGAGGTTGCTTATGGCTTGTAACCTGTGATGGTCTTTTCCTCCATGAATCTATCCAAACCCCTTTTAAAGGCATCTAGGCCAGGTGCCATCACCACATCCTGTGGCAAGGAGTTCCACAAACCAATTACACGCTGGGGAAAGAAATATTTTCTTTTGTCCGTTCTAACTCTCCCTCCACTCAATTTTAGCGCATGTCCCCTGGTTCTGGTGTTTCCCTCTATCCACGCTATCCATCCCATGCATAATTTTATACGCCTCAATCATGTCCCTCCTCAGGTGCCTTCCTTGAGGGCCCTTTCTACTCAAGCCACTTGATTTAAGCAGCCGCACTGCATACAGGAGTGCAGCCTTGATACTCATCTCTGCTTCACAGGCAGGTGCCCAAGGGTGCCTTCCTTTACAAACAATGGAACGCTGCACACGGTCATCTCGTTGGCCACGGTCTTTTGCTCCTTTAGCTAATCTGAGAAATGATGCAGTACCCATTATAGATATGGGGATGTTATGTGCAGCTGGTCCCATATCTGGGCTATTTTTTTTTCTCATTTCCCGTTGGTTTTTTTGATGCACTTTCCATCTGAGAAAGACAGCCCCTCCCATCTGCTTTGGGTAACACCACTGCTTTGGGTAAACAGTTTCCTCCTATGTGAGATTAAATACACACTTTGCTGCTGTTTGCACCAAGACTTATTCTTATAAAAAAATAATTGCTGTAACCTTTCCAACAAAAACAAGCTAACCCTATTTTGTACACCTGTCATGGTTGTCATGACAACAGCCCTCAAACTTGTGCAACCATTCTGTTGGTGAAATGGGTGTCATTTCCATGATGGATTTTTATCAGAGTGCCAAGAGAGGTTTGCGTGTGTATGCGCGCACGCACACACATACGCAGTTTACAAATAATTATGTTAAAACTGAATAAGTTAAAGCTGAATACGACCACATAGCAGGATTTTTCATGTGAAAATGGAAAAGGAGCTGCTTAGGATCACGACAGCTGATTTGAGACACGCTCAAAATGTGACTTCAATTAGGCTTACTGCCCTTCAGCACAACATATTCATCCCTTTGGTGCAAAAGAAGCTGGTTGTGAGAAAAAGGTTAGAAGAAGGCAGGAGATGGTGGGACTGTTCTCAGCCGAGGAGCACGTAGGGGATGCAGGAGCATAGATACTGGAGATTACAATGGGAGGTTGGCTTCGACTGGAGATCTGAAAGCCAAGATGGGAGAATCTTCCTGGGTGATGCGTAGGACTGCATAAAATGCTTCAAAGGCATGCCGAGCAATGCAAAGGAAGGCAAGCAGATGAACACTGGCAAAACTGATTTTTGCTGAGAGAGAGAGAGAGAGAGAGAGAGAGAGAGAGAGAGAGAGAGAGAGAGGATGACAAGAGGGCCAGCTTGGGCCCAGATAAATTCACATAATGCAAGCAATTACAAAGCAGCAAAAGGGGAGATTTGTCCTACTCTTTCAATACACTGATGTGCAGAATAGAAACCTGAGTCCACATTAGGGAATGTGTGAACAGCTCCAGATAGGTAGTTTACTGTGGACCGCAAAAACACTATCATCACAACATAAGGTAAAGGTGACCCCTGACAATGAAGTCCAGTCATGTCCGTCTCTAGGGTGTGGTGCTGATCCCCATTTCAAAGCCGAAGAGCCAGCGTTGTCCGAAGACGCCTCCGTGGTCATGTGGCCGGCATGACTCTCCTTGCTGCAGCGCGTAGCATGCAGCTGGAACACGGAGCGCTGTCTACCTTCCCGCAAGCGGTACCTATTTATCTACTCACATCAGAGGCGTGGAAAGACTGGAGCGAACGGAGCAGCGGCTCCAGGCGGCACCGCGGCGCCGGGCAGCACTGCTCCGCTCGCCCCAGTCTTTCCACTGAGCGAGCGAGCACTCGCTCGCCCGTCCGGTGACGCGGGCGGGCGCTCCGAGGCCTTCTCCCTGGCCTCGGAGCCAGAGAAAGCCCAGGAGCGTCCACCACGTGTTAGCCTTTTTTGCACATGCGCGACGTAAACGTAACGTAAATGTTTTGCGCATGTGCAAAAATGGCTAACTAGCGCTCCGCCTTCAGAAAGCCCTGTCCACCGGTCGTGGTGGACGCTCCTGGGCTTTCTCCGGCTCCGAGGCCAGGGGAGAAGGCTTTGGAGCGCCCCGGTAAGCCGGGCCGCCCCCCGGAGCGGGGCTGCCCCCCCGGAGCGGGGACGCCCCCTACAGGGGACGGCGCCGCCCCTTCGGGGCAGCGTATTAGGAGCGGTGCTCCAGGCAGCATCCGCTCCTGATACGCCTCTGACTCACATTAACATGCTTTGGAACTGCTAGGTTGGCAGGAGCTGGCCAAGCAACAAGCGCTCACCCCGTTGCGGATTCAAACTGCCAACCTTTTGATCGACAGTTCATGGTTCAGCATACTAGGGATTAAATTCAGATATGGAATTTAAGCTGTCTAAGGATAAGGATACATTTGTTAACACAGAATTTTAAGAACAGGATTCAGAACCAAATCAGTTTATAAAGCAGCTAATACTTTCTGTTTCCAAGGTGACTCTTTAAACAGAGCTAAACAAAATAATGTTAATGTGGAAAACCGCTTGAGTGCTTTGTGACATGTTTCTGTTTGGATGAGCAAGAAACTGAAGGGGAAAGGATCCTTTCAGACTCTCTCATCTTAGCCCCAGGCCACTGTAGCATAAAACTAACACCAATCCCAGTGTGATGGAAAGCAGAGATATTTAAAGGAAAGGGATTGGATCTCATGGAGATAGATTTTTCCTTCTAGGTTTAAAAAATATTACCTAAGGGGTTATAGAAGTTAAAAATGACACTTTTTATTAGATGGAGGACAAATCCCATTAGGGATTTACAAATCCCCTGAGTACCTTTACAAGTCCCACCAGGCAAAACTACTCCAAATCCCACATCAGACCTTCAACAGACTGATAAAGCTTCTGATCTACCACTGAGCTATGGCCCCTCCTTAGTTTATCCTCACTTATACTGAATGAATCAAGAGGCAAGGCAAGAGACTCTGCTAATCCAATTGTTTTGTCATCACCACCCAGTTTCATATCAAAAACCACACACACACAAAACTAGAGACTGACACAGTGAAGGGATTGTAACCTCAGGATACCCGGTTATGGTAATACTAATAAGGCCCTAATAGTTGAGGCATACCACACAAGGGCAAGAAACCCTGCTATTCCTGACTAGAACCATCTTTGAGGATCACATTAGAATTCCAAGAGATAAGACATGACTGGCCAATAAAAACTTTGGAGCTGCACACAAGGTGATACTATTAAAGAAGAAACAAGGGATTAAGAAAATAAATAAATTTAACACCAGACAGTTCCCCAGACAATTCTTTGCAGGCACATGTCAATTTGTTGCTGGAAGAAGAACAAATAAAATAATATTGATATCCTTCCTCATTAGTTTACAGCGTGAACTTCACACTATTGTCTTTACTGTTAATGAAAGGTTGCAAGAAATGTTTTTCAGCATTGTAATCTGTCATGTGTCTTTCACAAACTTACATATGTGAGAATGGTGATTTATCCAAAGCACACATGACATTTTCTAAGTCTATTCTGATTACCGAGTCTTACCAACAGTTACCAACAGTTACAGAGGCACTGTCGGGGGGAGGGGGCGGTGGGCCCCCAAGCGGCGGGATCAGGGCCCCGGGCAGCAGGCGGGCGGGTCGTCAGGGCGGCCGACAGCGGCGGGTCGACTCGCGCCGTTCGTCGGTGTGAGGAGCAACGGCAGCGGGGTTGGCTCTCCCGCCTGCCCTGTGCCTTGATAGGGTGCATAACGGCTGCAGCTGTTACGTCACTTCCAGCGTGGGGGGGAGGGGTCGGCGCTCCACCACTGAACAGCTAGACTGGATCTTTAGACATTATACTGTATAATGTTATACCCTGATGAGCACAAACTATGTTAATAGTAGCTTCATGACAACTACTAACTACTGCAGGGATGGGTACACGTTTTGGCCTGAGGGCCACACTGGTGTAAAGAAAGTGAATGGAGGGCCATAATGCATATTTGTTATACTGTATTTCTTCAATTCTAAGACGCATGTTTTTTTTCCCAATTAAGCATTTCAAAAAATGGGGTGCGTCTTAGAATCGAAGGTCTCCAAAAAGCACCTCAAAATGCTATCTTACTTACTGGGGCTTGGGGGAGCTTCAGGGAGACCTGCAGGCCTCCCCGATCTTCAGTTCGGCAAAAAACGGTGATTTTCAGCCATTTCCAGTTTTCGCGAAAACCAGAAATGGCAAAAAAAAAGCTGTTTTTCGCCGAACTGAAGATCAGGGATGCCTGCAGAGGGTTGCACAGGCCTCCCTGAAGCTCCCCCAAGTCCAGGTAACGAAGGAAATGGCACTTTCTGGCGGGGCCAGAAATGCTATGCAAAGGCAGTGCACTCAGTCATCCTCAGCTACAGGAGACATGCTGGGGATTGTTGGTGCTAAGCGGGTAGATTCAATGAAGGGAGGTGAGTCTTACAATCAATGGATTTTTTTCCCCCTGCTGGTGGTACTGAAAGTAAAGGTGCGTCTTAGAATCGATGGCGCCTTAGACTCGAAGAAATACGGTAATTATTGCTAATCCCCTACCTCTGGGCTCTTCCTTTGGCTGTTCTTGTTTTGCAGCCATTGCATCTCTTTTATTATGTTGTGCACAAGACCCAAATAAACAAGAGAAGAAACCGATTAATTAGATCATGGAAACAATAAAAACGATTATGTACAAATCACTCTAAAATGCACAAGGTGGAATAAATCCACAGACAGATGCAACTTTCCTCAGTTGCTCACACTTCTAGATAGATTAGCTCCTAGATATCAGGAGTTTGCAAGATTTGCAAAGATTTGTGTTTTATTTGAAAAAAAATATTTTTTTTTTAAAAAGCAGCTTTATATACCGTAAATCAAGAAAAACAAAATCAAGTTTTACATCATGGGAAACAATGACCGCAGAACAAAGGAGAAAAGCAAAACCCCAGGAAAGAAAACCCTTTATGCACATTCTGCTGTCACTGGTCTTCAACCTTCAGGGCGCAACCAGATGTTTTGCTAAATGTGAAATTGCTGCTGAAACCAAAAGCCACATATCTCACTCTCCCTTGACATTTAGTAGATCTTACCATGTCCTGACATCCCAACATTCTGGGTTTCCCTGCCTCAATCCTGTGTAGAAATGCGTCGGGGCTGGGTGTTGCAAAAGTGCCGTAAGGCACTTCCGTAACACCCGGAGAGCAAGCAGCACCGGCGCTGCGGCCGGTGCTGCTTGCCCCACCTTTCCCCCAGCCCAGCACCGGCCGCCGCAGGTAAGCCGCAGGTAAGCCCTACGCCAGTTGGGGCAGAGGAAGGCAGACTGGGTGAGGGAGGGCAGCCATCGGCCGCCCGGGGTCTGGAGGGGGCATGCGATGAGGCGGGCCTCCTGCGGCTTACACAGGGGGAAGGGGACGATCATCTCCTTCTCCCGAGTTAGTAAAGGGGCAGCCTGGGAACTCGATAGGATGCGGCAGCCAGCCCTTTCTTTAGGCCAGCCGCCGTAGCCTACACAGGATTGGGCTGATAGTCCACGTGCAGTTCCTTGGGTCCTATCTGTCTGGAGAGAAGAGCCTGGAACTTGAACTATGTTATCAACTGTCTGGAGCCCAAATAGATGTTCACATAGCCTTTATGTATTGCACCTTTCTATTTCTTTTTCTATTTTATTTTAAATGCTGAATGTTGATTTGGAAGCCAATATTGGAAAATGGGTATAAATATAATTAATAAACAAATAAATAATGTAATTTATTTGTAATGTAATTTATATAATGTAATTTATTTGTAAGCTAGTTACAGTTCCAAGATGAAAATGATAGCCATGTCCTATAAAACCAAAGGAGCTACCAAAATCTCCTATCCTTAGCTTCCATTTTTCTTCTAAATGTAATGCCAGGAAATCCATTCCAAGATTGAAATATTACACACTTTCTAAAAATATATGGCGAGGGCACATGTGTTACTGTAATGTAGTGTTCCTACTAAGACTGCTGCTATATTAGAGATTTTGTAGCACATTCATCAACTGGCTTTTAACTGATTACTTGACTGAATTTAAATGCATTTTTATAGGTAAAACTTCAATATGGATATCTTTTTGAGGATAGGCATAAAAATAAGTGTGAGACAACTGGTGAACAAGGATTATTAGCCACTGTTAGAAAGTAAGGTCACCTTTTATATTTTCTTCATCCTCATCATCATAATTCTGAAAAGCAGAATACTCACTATTACAGTAACACACTAGTGCCAGACAGGAAATGGAATACACCTGATAACTCGTCAGTATTGTGGAAGACATAAGTGTTAGAGTCAAGGACTGGCAACTACCAAAGTGGAGTGCAGTAGCGTAGCTGGCGTTTTTCCAAGGGGGCCATGGGTCAGACGACGCGTCTTTGCCTCGTCCCCGCCACTGGAATGGAGCGGGACCAGAGCCAAAAGGTTCCGTTCCATTCTGGTGGCAGGGGGCGGGGCAAAGATGCGTCATCATGCCCATGGCCCCCTTGGAAAAACACCAGCTACGCTACTGGTGGAGTGGGGTGAGGGTTGGGAGGTAGAATCACAAGCACAGAGAAATAGCCTGGTAGCCTCCCTCATTAACATCGCCCAGATTGAGGAAGGGCAGCAACTCCAGGAAGTGGTTTGTGGTTGGTGGTTTGTGATTGGCTCTCTGGTATTGCCTGATTCTCCCAAGGGAAAGAGGATTCTGGGAAAGCATTTGTGGCCTGAACTGCAGTTTCTCAGCAGCCTTGAAGGTGCAGAGAGCAGGAAATTAGTGTCTAAACCTCAGTGATCCTGGTTCAAACTCTGCAGTTCCTAACACCAGGTTTAAAAGTTCTACTCTCAGAACCTTAACCCTATCCTCCCTGTCCACTGGTGAAGCTGTGACAAAAAAGAGCACGCTGTATCCAGTGGGGGGGGGGAAGGGAAGGTAGATTGGGAGGCTTCGGAGGGGAAAGGGGAATAATTTCCGCTTACCCCTCCATAAGCCTGCCGCTTCGCAATGGGTCTCTGTGAACCTGCGGCAACTCTGCAGCTGTCAAAAGTCCGAGAAGAGGCAGGGAGGCAGCGAAAAGGGGAGATAGGATCTGGTGTGCACCATTGCCGCTGGATCCACCCCCTCTACAGCCTCCTCACTCTTGTTCCTCCCCCTCCCCACCCAGTTTTGTCCCCTCCCTGCCCACACCACTTTCTCTGGCAGGTGCAGCAAGGCCTGACAATGCATGTGGAGCACTGTCACCTTTTGCGGCAGCGCTCCCAAAATGACTACTGACAGATCACTGCGCGCTCAATCAGCAGCCATTTTACAACAGCGGAAGGCTCTTCCACTGTCATAAAGCACTGCCCCCGTTAGGACTGTAAATTTGGTTACAATTCTAGACCCCAAAACGAAAAGATGGAAAACAGATGTGTCTTGTCACAACACAGAAGAAACAAGAGCCCACCTCTGCAAATCAATTATAGTTCATATAAGAAAATGTCTGCCTATTAAGCTAATATTTTAAACAATTAAATGAATGAAATTATCTCAGAAACATCAATAGTAATGCTCAGTAAGCTCATTGCAATCTATGGTATATTCACTTCTCACAAACAAAAGATGAATGGTGTATGATCATTAAGCTGAAAGAAAGAATCTGAACTACAAAATATCATCTGATGCAGATTACTTGGTGCGTTGAATGATCACTTTTTACAAGCTGCCAGTCCAGAGGAGGACTATGAGCAGTAAGGACTGGTTATTGCCAACTGCGGCAAATGGGTTTGAATTTTCAGTGCAAGGATGAAGTTAATGATTTTGTTAATGAATCCCAATTGTTTTCCCCCTATTGATGACCTATGTAGATACTGTCTTTATTTTTACAAATTTGCAGCAACCAGAGAGATGGAAGTACAGTCTCTTGAAAAATGTCCTAAGACTTGATGAATGTCTGATTTCTCCTACTGATCTCTGAAAGAAAATTCTGGGAGCTGGCCTGGGGGTTGTCAGTAAGTTATCCTAACACCTCAGCAGAACACAATTTCTTTTATGTCTTAAAAACGAAGAGCTCAGCACAAAAAAAGTCTGTATTTCAGTATCTTAAAATATTTATGTACCTAGGGCATATGCAACTTACATATGAATAACTGTACAAATCTTAACATTATCAGTAAAAATTCTATTAACAACTACAAGGGCTTCATTCTCAAGGTTTTCATTGAGACAGTAAAACGAAGACATCAGAATTCTGCAAGAACCTGCCAGTGATAGGTCTCAGAACATCATACCTCCCTGTCAAGATTACACAAAACCACACAAGAATATTCTTAAAAATTTCCTGCCAATTCTCTGAAACAAATTATCTCCTGGGCTGCTGGCCCATACTGTGCAGCTTCCATTCCATACTATGGCCAACTGGGGACCACGCAGCGACAGAGAGGTAAGTAAAAAACATTTTTACTTACCTACTCTGCTGAGCCACGGTCCCCAACAAGCATACCTTTTGACTGGTGTAAATCCAAGTGGGTCCGGGAGGCATGTCGAGGCTGGGCCAGGGTATAGGCCAGTGGTTCCCAAACTGGGAGGCGTGGCTCCCAGGGGAGCTGCGGACACCAGCCAGGGGAGCCGTGGAGTGCCACAGATTCCTCTTGGAAAACAGTGCAATGCCAAAAAGTTTGGGAAACACTGGTATAGGCTATCAGCGGCATTGCCGCCGTCAATACTCACCCCCAGTGCACCCTCGGCATGCCCCCAACCAGCCCTAATTCTCCCCCAGAAAGCTCCCTCTACTGAAATATGCTCTGGTGGGGGCTGGGGGCTCCAGGGCTGCCAGGCATTCGTGAGCGCCCAGGGCTGCCGGGCATTCGCGCTGGCGGTCCCGACCTATGCACAATCACTGCTGTGCAAGCAGCCCCCGCCTTGTGCTGGTGGTCACCAAAACCACATGATCAGCCAATACCCAAAGCCACCCAAATGTATAATGACTGTGCACAATGTCACTTGTTATTTTTCCAGCAGATACTAAGGCAGACAAATGGAGCTTCAGTGCTGGGTTCTGGGCAAAAAGTCAGACTGGTAAGAGTTTATTGCCAGTTGTGCCTGAAGGTGTACAATGATAATCTTCTCAATCTCTCTCTCCCCCCCCCCCCAAGGAGATTGTAGACTGGGCGATAGATGGCTAGGAAATTAAAGTTAAATATCAAAATTGAAGTTTTTAGAAGGAGCTGAATAAGACGTGAAGTTCTGGCAGTTGCCATCCCCACCTTAAAGGATGCACTGACAGTTCCTGTCAGTATTTTCATATTTTTCAGAGTTGGGATAACTGATGGTTTCAGAACTGAGTCCCATGCAAGGAGAAACATTCAGATATTTTAATAAATGTGTAATACATGACTATCTACATACTGTAGATAGATCAATGAAATCCAAGATTTATTTCCAGTTCCAGTCCAGGGGATCCTTAGGAAGCAAATCGTGAATCACCTAAAGCAGTGTTTCTCAAACTGTGGGTCGGGACCCACTTGGTGGGTCGCAACCTGATTTATGGTGGGTCCCAGGTGATGGAAAGATCAGATAGGTAATTGCCTCAAGCCCTGAGGCTATTCAAAAATCAGATAGCTGCTAATTGCCCTTCAAAGAGCTGAGCTCCTGCTGTTTGCAAGATAGCTGCTAATTACCCTGCAAGCAGCTGAGCTCTTTACTTGCAAATACGTTTATTTATTTATTTATTTATTTATTTCAAGATCACCGTTTTTTAAAGTCTCGTAAAGCTAGCTGGGTCCCGAAAGAGTGTCATTTTAAAAAGTGGGTCCCGGTGCTAAAACGTTTGAGAACCACTGACCTAAAGGTCTTCCCAACATCTTTTTTTAAGAGAAACATTAGCATGAATACACAGATATGGGAAACATTTTTGAGAGCAATTCTGTGTCTAGAAAAGGGTAATAATTGCCTCTCAGAAACACACTTTTATTTAATTGATTTGCGTTCATACTTCCAGAGGTCGTGCAGAGGCGTTATAACTCTATCTGACTCTATGTAAAAACACTACCAATTTTGGTAATAATGAGAGGCTAAGCTTGAGCACTTGCTCCCTTAAGGAGTTAATAAGAGGCAGATATAACACTACTGTACGTCACCGATGCCCACTGTTGACTATGTTTATGGTGATGTTCCTTTACCCCATGTGACACATGAATCTATTTGGCCGCGAACATTTCGCCATGCACGCCAGCAGTTACAACAACTCCTGGGCAAAATTACTAAGGCACTTGGTTGGGAATATACAGATGACAGGAGTTTACAACAATGAAAGAATATTGAGAGTGTTATAAATTCTGTCAAAAATGGTTGTGCATAGCTTCTAGTTCCCGGCTATATCATGTTGCCTATGTGACCTTTAGCAATGCTGCTCTTAAATATCTTTGTACATCTGTCAAGTGTGTTAATAGTTCCATGTCAACACGTTTTGTCTACTTCTCTTCAGAACACACTCATCATGGGGTTTGTATTGCCAAAATCCTTTAAGGACCAGTCTTTAGGACAAAATAGACAAAGGTGGCACTGTGCTTTGGCTGGAACTCGTGTTCCGGTAGCGCAGGGCAATTTCCGGGGGCATTAAAGTGGGGCCACTGTCACACGCTTCCAGGCCACTGCTGTAAATAGGCAGTGGCTCAGCACATGAAGCAGTAGCTCCAGATGCCTCCATCGGTGCCAGTATGTTGGTGGTGATGGCATGTCATGGGCAGGGAAGGCAGGGTGAGTTTTGGAGAGGATCGGGGAGAGCAGGGAGGGGGTGGATCTTGGGTGGCACTGGCACGCACCAGATCCTATCCCCACTTTCTCAGGCCACCCCACCTCTTTTCTCTTCTTGCCATATGTCCAAGAAGACCAATAGGTGATAGGGCAACCTACTAAAGGGTAGGCTTACCATAGTCCCGGAATCGAGTCGCCCTGCAGCCTAGAAAAGACACGAGCCGCTCCCAAGAGTGCACTGCAGCTGGCCAACACGGTCGCCTCGTTTACTGGAAGCTGCGGAAGCCGCGGCTTGCATGGGTCTGCCGCAGTGCCCTCTTGGGAGCGGCTCGTCTCTTTTCTTGGCCGCAGCGTGACTCGATTCCGGGACTATGGTAAGCCTACTAAAGGGTAAGTAAATATTTTTACTGACCTCCTGCTGGATGTCCAGTTGCCCCCGCTAACACTGGATGCAATGCGTGCTTCGTCAGCACAGCTGCATCGGCACCAATGGTGGGAGATAGGATTGGGCAATAGATCCTCATGACCTGGTTCTGTTCCGAATATTTGTCTGCAAGTCAAAATGGATGCAAGTCGAAACAGCTGGCTCTTGCCAGCTCAGCACTATTGCAGCTGCGTGAAAGCACCCGAGCAGATGGACTGCACCTGCACTAAAGTGCTGATGTGGCTGTCCAGAAGTCAGATGTCTGTAAGGTGGGGGGACCCAGTGTATATACATATGTGTTGGCTGGCTTGCATGTTGCCATGGCAACACAGCAACTGCTGCAAGATGGCTGCTGCGTCGTAAAACCTCCATGCTGTAGTCACAGCTGATGAGGGGGTAGAGGCAATGTGGGAATTAACCATCCAGACCAGTGACCTACATAGTTGCTGCTTGTTCATGGAAGCTGTTTTTCTGCGACAAACCCTGCACACAAATGATGTCACCTGCTCCTAACTCCTGACTAAAATAGATTTCTTGGACTATTTCCTGTCATATCTTAGCTCTGTAGCAATAAGACAAGTCATGTTAATGGAACATCTCCCTAACACACTGGTTCTTAACCGGGGTTCGATCGAACCCCAGGGGTTCGGTGAGTCAGTCTCGAGGGTTCGGCGGAGTAGTCCTCCGCCGAACCCGCGAGACTGACTCCCGAGGGTGCGCGCGCGCCGCCCTAATGACCCCCGTGCTGCCCAGGATGTCTCCGGAGCCGGCAGCAGCGGAGCCTCCGCTGCCGCCGGCTCTGGAGCTGGGCAGGAGAAGGCCTCGGAGCGTCCGCCCTCGGCGGAGCTCCAAGGCCTTCTGAGGGAAGCCCCATGCGCGACGTCTTATTTATAAGCTTTAGCGCATGCGCAGAACGTTTGAGGGCAAATTTGCCCTCAGAAACGTACTGCGCATGCGCTAAAGCTTATAAATAAGACGTCGCGCATGGGGCTTCCCTCAGAAGGCCTTGGAGCTCCGCCGAGGGCGGACGCTCCGAGGCCTCCTCCGAGGCGAGGCATCGCTGGAGTACGAGGGGAAGGGCGGGACCGCCTGCGCGCAACGCGCGTCACCCATTTCGTGCGTCGCCCAGGCGGTCCGCCCTTCCCCTCGCACTCCAGCGACGCCTCGCCTCGGAGGAGGCCTCGGAGCGTCCGCCCTGGGCAATTAGATCGCAATTTAATTCTACTAAATGGAATGCAGTAGTCGTGGAATGCTACCCCCCACTTCCTGAAACTATTGGCAGGAAAGTTAATTCTATTTCAGCTACCCCCCCCTTCCTGAAACTATTGGCAGGAAAGTTATTTCATTCTATTTCAGCTACCCCCCCCCCCCTTCCTGAAACTATTGGCAGGAAAGTTTGGCAGTAAACTGAAGGTTTATTGAGTGACAGGCTTTTTCTCTGAGTGGCTGCAGGGGTGTGTTGTGTGTGCGGGGGGTGAAGTAACCTTCAAATGACATGAAAATGACATGAGAGTGGCACTTGCCAAGGTAAAGCCGCGCATTTCTAAACTGGTCTCTGAAAGGCAACAGCAGAAGTCACACTGATTTGCAGTGAGTAAATATTCATTATTATGTTTTTGTTTTTGTGTGAAAATCATGTTTTATATTTGTTCTTAATGGTTTTGTTCTTTAATGGTTTTGTTCATTTTGTGCGCCTATAAAAATATACCTATGTATATATACCTAAAATATATACCTATGACATGTTTTGAATTTGAAAAAATCATATTTTATTTTTCAAATTAAGAAGGGTTCAGTGAATGCGCATATGAAACTGGTGGGGTTCAGTACCTCCAACAAGGTTAAGAACCACTGCCCTAACACATCTTTTAACACAGGAACATCCTTTATGGCCACATGTTAGAAACCTCATGTTTATCAATGAAGCTTAGCAAAAAGGATTCCCCTTTTGTGCTGACAACACACAACCTGAAGAAATCCTGTGTCTTTCTAAAAATTCATCTCTAGACAGAGACACACACCCCCCCCCAACTCTTGCAGCGCCATAGGGCCTGTACACAGAGATCTGGAACCAAAAGAGAACCTTAAGTAGGCTTACCATATCGCCGACCGGGACGCTCCGCCTTGCCCTTAAGGGGCGGGGCGGGAGAGGGAGTCAGAGCGTGCGCGCTCTGACTCCCTCCCCCCGCCCCGCCCTGCCCCTTAAGGGCAAGACGGAGCGTCCCGGTCGGCGATATGGTAAGCCTAACCTTAAGGGACTCATGTATTCAAATCATAATGACAATACAGATTTTTGTGACACATAATTTGAAAGGAACAATCAGAAAACGACAACTGAAGCCACTCAGTCCCATGCTGTGTGCCCACAACGTAAGACAAATAACTGAAAAAAAAAACCCTTGTGATAGCTGTAGAGCAATCAAGCGAGAGAGACAAAAATTGGGCCCAGAGATATGGCAGAAATTAGGTTATTAAAAGCCTCAATCAAAGCTGTTGCACTGTCAGGAAAGAGATCTTGTAACTTCATACAAACCTAAAGAGCTAAGAGATAATTAGTACATTCCTCTCAGGCCCTGCTTCAACTCCTTCAGCAGATAATTCTGACGACCTCCATGGTTGCTGTTTGGACATTATTTACCTCATAGTAGAGACAAATCATCATATGATGTTCCTGTCGTCAGTTCTTCACTGTATTGTGGTAGTTTCTCATACATTATTGCAGTGGCATTGCTAGCCCAGCCACTGCATGGGGGGTAGGCAAGGTGGTGTCATGATGCCTCGTGATGCCCCCATGCCTGCGCGCCACCCTTGCTTCTAGAATGGCTCCATTTAGAGCCGTACGGAGGTGACAGTGGGTGGGAGGGCCCAGCTCATGCGCCACTGTTTCGCCTAGCGCCCCCTGCCAGCGGAGACAGCGGGAAATGTCTCTATGCTGACCGGGGGGGGGGGGAATGTATAGGGTTGGGCTGTAAATGAATGATCTTATACCAATAAATATTAACAGCTATTTGCATTTCTAGTTAGAATGAATAACACATGTCTTGCAATTAAAACAAGGAAAAGATAACCTAACTACTGTACCTTTCTTCTTCGAACAAATTAAGATCATAATCAATACAGAACCAGCTGCTAAAAGGCTATGAGAAAAACTGTGTGTTTATCTGGATGCTTTCTACCATCCAGGACTGGCAGTACCTGGTTTGTGGCCCAATCCTATCCAACTTTCCAATGCTGATGCAGCCGTGACAACTGGCATGTGCTGCATCCTGCGGTGGGGAGGCAGTCATGGAGGCCTCCTCAAGGTAAGGGAATGTTTGTTCCCTTACCTCAGGGCTGCATTGCAGCTGCATCGGCACAGGAAAGTTGGATAGGATTGGGCCTTCAGTCTCACCTCAGCCACACATTCCTTAAATAGCCAGCAGTGCGATCCTCTTTAATAATAGAGTGGTGAAGAGTGCGCTCTGCACCTCTAAGTCATCGCAAACATGCGATGCGACAACTTTAGAGTAAGGGCTGCTGGCGCGGACATCAGCAACCCTCACATCGCCGCCCTCCGGACCTGGCACCCAGCGGCGGAGTTAAGTCCTGCACCGGTCAGTGCAGGAGCAGGGGGAAGGGCGGAACAGGGCGGCAAGGGAGGGGGACCATTGGCCGACTCAGGCTGGGAGGGGGCAGGGATATTGGCAGCGTGCTCTGATGATACCGTCGCCCAGGGAGGTGCGGCGGCCAGAAATAGGGCCTTCTCAGTAGTGGCACCAACCTTATGGAGTTCCCTCCCTTTTGACTTACGAACTGCTCCCTCCTTGGACACTTTCCAGCGAGGCCTAAAAACTTTCTTGTTTAAAGAAGCCTTCTGAGTCCCTGCCTTTTTTTAACATCCTGCTGGTATGGGTGGGGTGCTGCTGGTCTTATGCTCTTGTTTTAATTGTAATGTGATCCCTTTTATCGATGTTTATATACTTTTTTTAATTAGTTTTCGTTAACTGTTTTTTTATTGTTTTAAAAAGTGATTGTTTTTTGTATTGTATTCTTTTTCATGTTGTAAGCCGCCTTGGGTCCCTTCGGGGAGAAAGGCGGGGTAAAAATATTGCAAATAAATAAATAAATGAATGAATGAATGAATGAATGAATGATATCCTAGACCTGTTCCCGGGTCTGGCCGGCCTTATTCCCCCACCTCGAATGTATGCCAGCTTCATAGCTGCTCGTCAACCCCTGCTAACTGAGCAGGAGGCACTTTTTCAATGGGTGTTCCTCTTATATTTAGCAGGGGGATAGTAACTGCCCCCCTTTCACCCCAGCACAGTGTCTTTTCTGGTGGCTGTTTGCTGGTGGTGTTCTGGATCTTTTTTAGATTGTGAGCCCTTTTGGGACAGGGTTCCATTTAATCATTTGATTTTGTCTGTAAACCGCTTTGTGAACTTTTTGTTGAAAAGCGGTATATAAATACTGTTAATAATAATAATAATAATAATAATAATAATAATAATAATAATAATAATAGCTGGCGTACATCCGAGGAGGCCCATAGGGCTCCAGCCGGCTTACACCTGGGGAAGGGGACGAATGTGTTCCTGCCCCGGGGCAGCCCGGGAAAGGCCTAGGATATAGGAGCTGGCCCTTTAAGGCAGGATTGCGCCGTAAGGCAAGTCTCCATTTTTGAATATCATGTATCTTACAAGGTTGTTGTTAGGCAGGCCTCCGTTTAGTGCACTAGCCACGTATGGTAGACTACTTTCTTATGTTGCTACCTGCAGTGCATAGGACTGTAACAGTGGTTCCCAACCTTTTTAGCACTGGGACCCCCTTTTGAATGACATTCTGTCAGGATCCCCCCCCCCCACCAAGACCTAGGGTTGGAAGTGATGTCAGTAAGCAGGAATGATGTTATTGTTTTTAATTACACTGTTTAATAAATCAAACGTTTAAAAATAAATCAAATATTTTAAAGTTGTACTCATAATCAGCCCCATTTGGAGGGGGAGTGAGCTAATATTAACAGAGATGCTAAAAGGCAAGCAAAAAGTAACACAAGGTGAGCAAACAAGCCCGAAGAGAGCATCAGACAGTGTGCAGTGTGTGTGTGTGTGTGTGGGGGGAAGAACTGAGCTGCCATCTTGGGTGTGGCCATCCAGCCAATATCCCGTGCCCCCCAGAAACAGTTTTGCTAGGTTGGGAACCACTGGACTATAAAAATAAGTGTTTGGTCAGTTACAATATATAGCTGATGGGATGCACTGAGTTTGGAGTAAGGATTACTGAAATAATGCAAGTGCAATAATTTGAATGCTTAGAAAGTGCTGTATATTAGATTCTACTTCTTCTATATGCTCTCCATCATGCAAGCAGGAAATCTGTCAACAGTGTGCCTCTCTCTTTTCTTGGCAGCCAGTTTCCAAGGGGAAGGTAAGCAGGCGCCTGTCAAAACCCAGATCTGCTTCAGGGAAGGGACTTCAACCACCCCTTGGCTTAGATCTTTCTCACTCTGTGATTCTATAACTGAATACATAATGGGCTTTAGCACACAAGTCAACCTTTTGCTCAATCAACTTTTGCTTTTGGTCAATCAACTACTAATTTTGCTGAAAAGCATTAATGACTGAAATACATCATTCTGCAAATTCAATGATCACCTGGACAATTGAGTGTTGATTGGTTTATTTGTTCAAAAAGTATTCTTTTAAATGTTTGCTATTCATTCTGTCAAATGGAATTTTTCCTACGTGTTGAGTGGATAATTGAAATATTTTAACCAAATGACTAGCAAGTAATGAACAGTGACAAAAACAATTAGAAAACATTTTTCCTTCCAGAACTGTCTTTAAAATGAACTCATTACATGCTCAAATGTGTAAATGTTTCAAGATCCACAATCAGATTAACTGGATACCATTAATGCCTTTTTTACCATGAACCACAGCAAATGTGACTTTACAAATCACAGCCAACCCAAACCAAATCTTTGGTAATAAACCAGAACTTATTCAGAAAGCTATGGATTACTGTTGATTGTGAGAGTATTCTATAGTTCAAAAACTACTGTGGTGTGCCAGCTGGGCCCTTCCTGAGAGAAGGAAGATCTGGCCACTGTCCAACATGCCTTCGGCTGCAATCTTATACACACTTTAATGGGGGTAAACCACACTGAACACAATGGGACTTACTTTTGTGTAGACGTGCAGAGGACTGCACAGTTGGGTTCCAATCCTACTGGGGCCTTGCACTGCCAGAACTAGTGTTCCAGCAGTACAACGTCCTTTACAGCTGTCGCAAAAGGCAACACACTGCCGCCACAAGCAGTGAGCAGCTGTGGCCATCACCAGCGGCCCTGCAACAACCCCCCACCATCGGTAAGTCAGCAAGGGGTGCTGGAGGGAGGTGAAGGTGGGCAGAATGGGGCAGGGAGGGGGAGCAATGGGGAAGACACTGAGGTGGGGAGTCTATCCTCTATAAATTGGAAGAGTTTATCCTCTTCTACAAATTTGAAGTAGGGTCTGCACCCAGAGATCAGCCACTAGAGGGGGGGGGGGGGCGCAACACATACTGTGCTAGAGTGCCAAATAGGTATAAAACACTGACTTCTTGCTTGCTCCTGAACATCTTAGCTCATGATTTCATTGCTTTCTTTGGAAGAGATATTGAGAACAGCTGTAGAAAACTAGATGTTCTTACAGAAATCAGTCTTATATAAAAGCTGTGTCCGCACCAACACTCGTTTGTCACATTTCATTTTATTAATGTTAAATTCCTTCCCATTCCAGAAAAAAAAATCACCATCTATTTCTTCTACACACATGCTTCGTTCTCCCAGAATGACATGCTTAGAATTAAACAACCTTTTAATAAATGCTGAATTGTGGAAAGCTTGAGATCCACTTCAAGTTTTGTATGTAGCTTTAACACACCAGGAGCCCAATCCTATTCTTTTCCCTGCCATAGCATGCAGCCACGCCAAAACAGGCTGCGCTGTATGCTATGATGGGGGGTAGGGGGAAATCCCTTACCCCCGTAAGCCTCCTGATTGCCAAAGGGTCTCCTTGGACATGCACCAGCTCTTTAGCTGGCACAAGTCTGATGAGACAAAGGGGTTGTGTTATGATTTTGCCTGGCAACTGGCACCTAAGTTGCTACAGAGATCAGGATAGAGGTTTCTCCCTCTATCTGGTATTAAGAAAATCTTGCTGGCTCTTCAGTTTTGCAAAAGAAAGAAAAAGAAAAAAGGGGGGACTACAGTGAACCTTGTTATCCACGGGGTTCCGTTCTCCCCTCCGGTGGAACCGAGGATAATGCGAACCGTGGATGCTAGGGTCCAGAACCCACTGGCATCTTTACTCACCACGGAGGCCTCCCTCCGGACACCTGTTCCATGTTGCGCCGGCCTGGAACCCCCCCCCCCCCAGAGGACTCTGCAAGCGTCAGAAAGCCTCTTCAACACCACCGTAGGTCACTTTCAATCGAATCGGAGAGGCTTTCTGAGGCCTGCAGAGGTTTCTGGAGGGCTTTCCAGGCCGGCGTGCTGGACTCCAGCACCCTGTTATTCGTGTGCTTCTTCCGCGGATACCAAGATTTGTGGAAGCAGAACCTAACAGTAAGATCCTCTCTAATCTACCTGTATTCTGTTATATAATATCTACAGTGCAAGCCTATGGATAGATGGACGTTGGTTCTTACATTCTTAAACTCGACATTCTTATATTCTTAAACTTGAAACATCTATGCTACAGCAACTTAATGTTGCTCTTCCATTTCCTCACTGGTTCCTCCTCATTAAGAACCATTCTTCACTTAATGTTATCCTGATGCAGAAGAACTGTCTCTTCAGTATTAGGCTGGGATTAGACAGTATCAGGTTGCCTGCCTGCTGCCATGGTGGTAATTTTGGATTTTACAATATACTAAAACTCGTAAATCACAGAAAATGTGTCTCACTTCATTCTTCTTCACAGCATTCTTACTTGCAGGGATTCATCTGTCCAGCCAACGGCCAACAGGGCAGCGGTACAATGAACTCCCTGCTGGGAAGCTCTGATGCCTTCTTTCAGGATTCATCACAGCACTGCACACAACGGATGAGTGCGTGAGTTGTGTAACCATCGCACAGGAGAAAGCACTGAGCACCTGCTGTTGACATACTATAAGTAAGATATGCAAGAGAAAGCGGTAGAAGCAAGCGGTAGTGGGAAGATGTGGAATTACCGTGTGGCTAGTTCATTAATTATTGGTAGGTGGTGGTTCTTTATCTGAAGCAACAAGTATAAAATGACCCTGGGGAGCACAGAGAATGGCATTAAGAAAAGTCTGACTTTTCATAGGTAGTGCTAACATAAGGTGTTTTACTATGAGGGTTCAGTGGCCTGCCCTGCTACTTTTAGCAATGTTATGTCTCATTTGGAAGGTGTCTTATGCCAGCTTGCAGCATCTGAGGAGGCTACCAAGTGGACGGCCTCCTGTCTGAAGAAGAGAAGTTCTGGCAGGTTTGTGATTATTGTCTGTTGACAGATGCTGAAAAACAACCATGTTGCTGAGAGGGCAAAGGGATGCACTAGAGGAAGAGGTAAAAGCCCCGTGGAGAGAGACTATACTGACACTTTGTACTTACTGCCAAATATTTCAATTTCTTACGTAAAAGTTAATCTTCAGGAAAAGTCTCTGCTGAATGGTCTAGAGTGGTAAGATTGACAACTGCACTGACAGGGCTCCCTTGTGTGGCGCTACTTTGAACACAAGCCGGGCTATCACCTCAGATAGCCAGGAAATGGACAGCCCTCCAGCATATTTGAAGGCTTTGGGCAAAGAATATAGACTCTGGATTTAAATTCAGCTTTGCTCTGAGCTGACTGATGTCACATACAGCGCAATCCTAACCAACTTTCCAGCACCAGTGCAGCCGCAATGCAGCCCCGAGGTAAGGGAACAAATGTTCCCGCACCTTGAAGAGGCCTCCGTGACTTCCCCTGTACTGCAAAATGCAGTGTGCGTCCTGCTGGCACAGCTACATCGGCGCTGGAAAGTTGGTTAGGATTGTGCTGTTAGTTAGCTACCTAGGGCAGAACTATGTAGAAGACAAAACATTTGCTAGAGCAGCAGACAGAAAGGACTTTCCAGTGTCACCTTGGTACACTTGATACCTACTGATTGGAATAAATTCTATGGAGAGGGGAATAACAGCCCAAAATGTTCCCTAGTGGCAATGGGAACTGTCGAGTACTGCATCATGTCTGGCTAGTCAGCA
This sequence comes from Plestiodon gilberti rubricaudatus, assembly GCA_026170595.1. Taxonomy (NCBI): domain Eukaryota; kingdom Metazoa; phylum Chordata; class Lepidosauria; order Squamata; family Scincidae; genus Plestiodon; species Plestiodon gilberti. The sequence continues at coordinate 15,304,962 of JANXHW010000001.1, forward strand.
TCTCACATCTCTGCTACTTGTGAACCTTTAACTGGAGATGCTAAGGATTGAAGCCAGTTTCTTATGGCCAATGGGCGCTTCCCTCCTGTGGGAAATTGCAGCCACAGGGGAGGAGGGGCGGTCCAGAAAGCCCCTTTGTCCCCCTGCTGTGTTTTCAATCCTGAATCTTCACCTGTTCCCTGCAGCTGCAATTTCGTTCATACGTTCAAATAAATAGATGTCTGAGACAGCTTAACGATGAAGCTGTTTTACCAAAAATCAGTTGAAGCTGGCAGTATATCATGTGGCTATCAGACATGTAAACGTGCATTTCTCAAGGAAGAGAGATTCATTTCACAGCAAACTGAGTTTTAACAGAAGACTGAATTGTAAGCACAGCTGCAGTCACTGTGACCATCACAGGGCCATCATCATTTTAAAGACCAGGGTACATACAACGGAAAGAAGTCAGGTAAATAATCATCATTATTGGTGATTGCTGCGCAATCCTAGCCTACTGCTTGCAGCTATCTAACATGTCTGCTTGCAGCTATCTAACAGAGAGCTCCAGGCTCACTAGTAAAGTGCTGATAGGGTCTGATTTGATTTGCCCGTGTTGGGACCTGATATGGATTCAATAAACCAAGCCTTCAAGAATGCTGGGAATCACTCATCTAAAGCATTATTTTACACTTTCCTGACTGGCTGGCTGGCCTGCTGACTTATATGATACATTTCACTGCGTAAATGGTGAATTCTGCACCCAGCATGATTTTGATTTAAGCTTGCATTAACATTGTCAATCCTTACACGGCTTCTTCTGTTTTTATAGTCCAGCCAAATAGATCACTGTCATGGTGGCAGCTGGATGTGATGATTTCCTTCACTGCCATTTCACTGTGTGTACTTTTGTTGTGCATGGCTCAATAGGTATGGTAAAGTGATGGAGTGAATTTAGAATTGGGGTAGCTCCCCCAGCTTGAAATGTCTTGCCCCAGCTGAGCTGGGACAAGACCCCTTTGAATCTTTCAGCTCCAGCTCAAAACAGGGTTTATCCCTATTTGGGGAATTTTCCCCATTCCTACCAGGGAGGCGCTGCTAGGGGAGCACATTTCAGCTTGAGAGAGATCCTGGATCCAACCTTGACCCTGGAGGATTGGGTGTCAGCAATTGGGTGTCAGCAGCGTTTTTGACCAGCTCTAGCTGGTACGCCGGTTGTGCCCATTCTTGAAAAAGCAGATCTGGTCACAGTGTTCCATGCCCTAGTAGTAACCTCGCATGTGAATTATCCTAACACATGGGGTTCCCCTAAAAAACATGATTTGGAAATTTCAACTGGTTCAGAATACACAACCCAGGTCCTTTCAGGGCCTTTTTGGACTGACCACATTACTCTTGTGCTGAACCATCTATACCAGCTGCCAGTGTTTCTGTGCTGGACGTTACTTTTAAAGCCCTATATGACTTGGGAACTGGATACTTGAAAAACTGCCTCTTCCCACATCTATCCCTCCACACACTCCGGTCGTCTGAGGCTTTGCTCCGTGCCCCCCTCTTAGTGAATAATTAGTGGATGGATCAACCCATCTCCGTCACACAGGGTTTAAAGGAAACATGTCCCCTTATACTTCAAATGCTGTGCGAGAAAGGTGCACTTCGCTACTCCCTCCCCTTGATCTGTACCAGGAATGTGGATCAAGTCTCTGACTCCAAGTCTCGAGTCAAGTCCCAAGTCTCTGGGTCCAAGTCTCAAGTCAAGTCCCAAGTCTTTGCCCCCAAGTCCCGAGTCTTTGGTTGCGAGTCCCTATCTATTTAATGGGGAAAAATGGATTTAAACCTCAATAAAATTCGTAAAGGTTCCAAGTCTTGAGTCAAGTCTTTCGAGTCTTTTATAATCGCCAAGTCAAGTCCAAGTCAAGTTATTAATGCGACTTGAGCCTGACTTGAGTCCGAGTCAACAGACTCAAGTCTACATCACTGGTCTGTACTCATGCGGTGTTTAAAGTTTAAAGGGATGCATTCCCTTTAAACTCTGTGTGAGGACAGAGTGGTAAGGAAGGAAAGGGCTTCTCACCCCCCCACTCCCTCCAGCACTGCTGGAAGAAGGGGGGGGGGAGACTGCTGCATTCTCCTAGCCTACTTGGTGCTCACAAAGCACCAAGTAGGCAGGGCCATGTGATTTGGAGGCCCCCCCCCTTTATTTAGTGATCTGCAGCCTGGTTGATATGAGCAGCAGCAGTTCAGGCTGGGAACCCAGCCTGCACTGCTTCAATTTGAAAGAGAAACAGCATGGATCAGGCAGGCTGCAGATTGTGCTCCTGGTAAGTAGGGGGATGGGGTGCGTGTGTGCACATGCAAAGGCAGCATTGGGGGGATTGCGGTGGTGCAAGGGCTTGCTGCCTCAGGCTGCAGGAGGTGTTGGGTCAGCCCTGCTGACAACAACAGAACTATAGTTAAGATGTGGCCTAGAATATTCTCCAGGGAATCTGGTATAAAACAGCTCCCTCTATGGACTCTTTTCTAAATTGCTACAGAAGCTTTCAGTTATGAGCCCACACCTACAATCCTGTACAGTCAAAATGCAGGTTTTCCACATTATCAGCTCTTTGTGAGAACTCGGCCTTGGAAATACCCACACTTGTCATTAGTGAAGAGGTGTTGAGTGCTGGTGTAGTGCAGTCCCTAAGAAGCTCAGTTAATGAAGTTAAATCTCACCTCGGCTACAAAACATACTAGGCAGCTTGACATAATTCTTTCAACATGAGGCCCCCCCCCCTTTGCAATATGGATACAACAGTACTATTTTTTGTTTCCTTACAGCAGGGGTTCTCAACCAGTGGTACTAATATCACTAGTGGTACTTTGGCTAATTGCTGGTGGTACTTGGATTGCCGGACCATCGGAACCCCACTCTGACGCAGCGCTTTCGGCGGTGCATTTTCGCACCTGAGCGGCTCCTTGCCTTTGGTCGAGCCTCTCGGGAATGCTGAGAAAGGCCCTCTCACTGGCCCAGAGCCTCCTACCTGCGTTTTGGGGCCTCTGAAAACCTGAAAGTAACTGGTGATTTCATCGCCAGTCACTTCTGGTGTTACACAGCCGGAGAGCGGCGCTAGAGGTGGTACTCAGCCGGGAAGGGGTTGAGAACCCCTGGCTTACAGGAATGTGGAAAGGATTACTTAAAAATGCAATAATACATGCATCATCATCATCATCATCATCATCATCATAATGTGGGACCAGTTTGGTCAACTTCCAAATTGTTTTGATTTCCTTTGAGATGAAAAGGTCTTTAGAATGTTTTCACTTAGCCTGATTATATTACTACTGTGTGGCATATAAATAAGCTCATCAGCTCTGCAATCTTATTGCTTCAGCCTAAAAGTTTCTTGAGGGCAGAGAACATTTTTTGTGTAATTTCTATCTGCTAGCCATCAGAGACACCGACTCATTTCCATTTATAAACAGGAGGGATGACCTAAAATGGATGACATTTCCATCTGTTTATATGAGATGTTCAGGGATTCTTAAAAGGGCTTTTTCTCCCAATGGAGCAGATGTTTTGCACTGAGAATATGGACATCCTGAAGTTAACATTGCTTTCTTTTCCTTAAAAGTTCTCAGAATTTCCTTGGTTCACATCACCATTTTTTCTGTGATGTTTACAGAACTTCTTGACAGTTGCTGTCTCTACAGTGGAGTCTCCTGTTTTAAATACATCATCACTGGTGTAAGGATAGTATAAAGCCTACTCCTATGATATTGTGGAATAATGGAATGAAGGATAAGCTTAGAAGGTGGGAAAGAGCAAGGGGGTGAAAGGTTGGTTGGTGACTGTTTGTAGCGTACTGACTCCTGGTGTAATGGAGCAAAGGCAGGTCGCAGCAGCCAGCGCGATGGGAATGGCCCCAGTGATGATGTCATCACTGAGTGCCCTGGGAGGACATGCTATTCTAGCTGAGCTGCGGATAGGTTAAGCTGGGTCAATGGGTGGGTATCCACCTATAAGGCTGGCATCTGGCTATACAACGGGTGGGGGTGTGGCTACATCTCACCCAGGCCAGAGGGCTGGTTCAGGAGTCCAGACCTCTCCCCTGAGGCTACTGGGAGTGGGGCCCTTTCCCTCCTTTCCTCCAGTCCTCCTTCGGGCCGCCGCTGCCACCATAACCGTCCTCCTGTGTAGCCAGAAGCCACGGCGCTCCTTCTGGCTACACAGGACGGGAGAGGAGAATCTCCCCCGCCTGTCCTGTGTAGCCGGAAGCGTGCGCAGGAAGCCGCGGCACTCCTTCCGGCTACAGGGCGGCGCGGGGGAGTCTCCTCTCCCGTCCTGTGTAGGCCGAAGCCACAGCGCGGCTTCCGGCTACACAGGACAGTTGTGGCGGCGGGGGGGCACCGCCAAATGCTCGCGGCCCAATCAGAAATGGGCCACGTGGCCCAGTGGTTGAGGACCCCTGCCTTAAGTTACTAGTTCTATGTGGACTTCACTTTATATTTTAAAAAGATGTTAAAGACTTGCAGCGCAATCCTATCCAACTTACACCACCGGTGTAACCAGCGGGGGAAGGCAAGGCGGGAGGCTTTGGAGGGGAGGGGAAATTTAAATCCCCTTTGAATTCCCCTTTGGAGGGGATTTGAATCCCCTTTCCGTTCTGGGCCTCCCCGTACTTGCCGCACCGCTGGTTACACTGCTGGTGTAAATTGGATAGGATTGCACTGTTGGAGTCGTACTTAATACCACCTACACAAGCCACATTTGAAATGAACAGGAGCTGTACAAGAGCACATTCATAAAAGCGAAGCTGCTTGGAGAAAATAGAGCTGGGGAGTCAGTTGGAGACTTTTGCAGCTGGCTAGCCATGGAGGGCTATATTTAGTTCTTCTCCATCTTCTTTTATAACAGCCTCTTACGTATTTTGAAAACAGTAATTGCAGCTTTCTCCAGCACTTAATATTCTTGTTTTTTAAAAACCATCCCCTAATCTGACAAGAATATTCTCTGAAGTTGTTTATGCTCCAGGTACAGCTATTTTCCACTGACCTTTACATTTCAAACTATGCACTTAATTCACAGGTGGATGCAAGAAGTCGCACATAGTCCAGATGATTCCTTTTAAAAAAAACACACACACACCTTGCACCATTTCAACTATCAGTAAACACTTCAGAATTTCTACCGATTTACATATAATTTGACTTTAATGTTACATAAACAATGAAGACTCCTTATTTTGAATTTTAAGATGGTAATTATTTGGGTTCAAATTTCAGATGGCTCGAAGTAATCACTTAGTACATTAGTGCCAAATGCGTTTTCACTCACATTGCACTGCCAAACAGAGGGCCAAACTAATGTGACCTTAAATGTGCCATTGAGGGGCAGAGGGGTCTAGCTCAGTCGTTAGAGCCGCCGCCTTGCAAGCCTGAAGATCGGCGAATGGCAAGTTCGAGACACGCCACCAACAAAAAGCTGTGAAAACCTCCATGAGGAGAGATAAAAGCTCCTAGCTGCGTCAGTCGAAAAAGCCAGACTGCAAAAGGATACCACCTGGAATGTAGCTGTTCACGAAAGATTGGACATTTATATATTATACTGTAAAAAAACATTAGGGGGTTTAGGAAAGCCTGCCCATGTACACCGCCTTGGATTAAAGTCAGAGGAGAAATCCAATGACCAAGAAATATACTGTATATTAGTATATTATTATTATTATTGGGCCCTGTGCTTTTCCTTGTAAAGAGCAGCTACAAGTACCCTCAATCCTAAAGAGGGAGGGTGAATTTAATCCTCTGCTTCCACAGTGGTTCTGATCCAGATTGATGGTTACCTGGTTGCTATTTATTTAAAAAAAATGCAAAGCCAAACAACCCATTTTATGTTTCATCTAGTTTGGCTCCGTTCTACAAAGCAACTATTATGAAGTAACTTGGCTGTGTGGAATGCCGAAAAGAAACAAAGCTTGTCATGTGGGTATTTGTTTATTTATTTAAAATACTTCTCTAGGCCATCTTTTGGTCCCATTAAAGAGACCATCAAAACGGCTTACAAACCTTCAATAAAATAATGTGTAGTGGTCATTAATGTAGACCAGTAGTTTTCAAACTGCTCTGAAGACCCCTGGATTTCCTTGGTGGCTTATCAGATGTTCTTCAAGAATAAGATCAATAATGGCAGAAAACTTCCTTGAAGAAACAGGTTCCCCTCCATCTTACTCTACAGCAGGGGTGGCCAACCTTTCAGCATGAATGCTCCTGGACATTTAATGGTTGTATAGGTGAGGGCATTTCAGCAGGTGCAGCTGCTTTAGCAGCACCATCAGCAATTGCAGCTGCCAAGATTCTGTCTTTTTCACGACTCTTAAGAACACAGAGGCCCTAATGGTGGAAGGTTGGCCACCCCTGCTTTACAACATGCAGCACAGCTACAGGACAGTGTCAGATATCTGCTGCTGAAGTTCAGATCTTAAATCATATAGGGCAGTGGGGAAGCAAGTTGTGTGCTCCAGATTATGCACCAGAATCTTCTCAAATTTCAGTGGAGTGGAGCTCCATGGCAGGCCTGAAGGGTTTCCTTGGCAGATGAGGCAATTTGGAAAGGCGTTCAAGAAAGTAGAAAGTCTGAAAATTAATTGTTTTAATTCTTGATTTTAAATGTATATATGTATTCCGCCTTGATTGCCCTTGTTGGGAGAAAGGCGGGGTATAAATTCTTTAAATAAATAAATAAATAAATAAATAAATAAAACCACTGATCTAGGTGGTAGCAATCTCAAGTTATTGTGGTAATCCGGCAGTGAGCTGGGGACAGATATGAGAATAAAAAGAAAAAAAAGGAAAGCAGCTGGGAAGAGGGGTTGTGGAGAAGACTAGTAGTGTAAGGGCTAAGCATTTTCTTCTGTTTATCAATTCTCTCCTGCAAATCCCCTTCCTTCTCTTGCATTATGTGACAAACTCAATGTTTGTAATGTGTACTTTGTCCTTAGAATGCCACCCTGTATATTCTCATTGTTCAGACTTGATGCATGGAACATATTGTAAAAAGGAACATATTTTGTAGTTTGAACATGAGGCAAAGATGGGAGGGAGCATACGCTCACTCCCTGTCCATTCAACCTGTCTTTTTCTGGGAAACGATGCAGAAAATCGCTGCATATAGTTTCACATATTTGGGTGGCATTATTGAAAAAAAAAGTTACACAGCGGGAACAACAAATGTGTGAAATGTGAATGCTACACCATCTGTCATTATCTGCGTTGTAAATGCTCAAATAACACAGTCGGTTTCTGTGAATTCTTTTCATTTTTGGAATATTCTAAAGGAATATATCTTTTATTGAGATAAACAGGGACACCAGCAGAACATGGCTGGTTCCCTCCTAGGCCCATGGTTGTTGTGGCCATTTCCTTGGCAATGACATCACCAGGCAAGCTCTTCTTAGCTCTTCTTTAGCCAGAAGACTAAACCACCTCCCCTCCAAATACTGTACCAGGAAAATCCTAATCTGATGGGAAGAGTTTGCTTTGTCTTGATTTATACACATGGGCCAATCTTCGTCTTTCATACATATCCAAAATATTCATTTAAAATGGCAGACAGTTCTGGAACCTTGAGCTAAAACCATTATTTTGACATCTTTTCAGGACCAGAGGTCAGCAAATGCTGGTGTGATGTCTTTGCACTGTCCTTTCCAGAAGCACACTCCCTGAGAAGAACCAGCATGTTCAGCTGTATCCGTATCCTCAGAGCAATGCAACTGTCCACCACAAAGGTAGGAAAATTAATCACATGCACCAATGCCTGCTTAGTCAATTCCCTGATTAAAGTGTCATATTATTCAAACTCTTATTGACTAGTGATGTACTGCACAATGCCATTTTGCCAGGTATAATTAAATCAAGACGCCTGCTGGGATAGGGAAGCCTTCTATTAAGGAGATTAAAAGTCTTCTTCTCCAGCTTGGAGAGCACTATTACCCTTTTGAATTGTGAGCAGTTTGCCCAGTGCTGGGCTGCTTGTCAAAAGGAACATCATATACATGGAGTTTTTTTTTAGATAAATGACTGATTTGCAAAGTGTAATATGGGTCTGCCTGGGAAGATGTGATAAGACTGAGCTGAAAGTTCAGATATATGATTCAGGGTAACTGGACAATAGACTACTGAATTGAGAAAGTATGAAAAACGTTAAAAGTCTTCCAGAGAGAGGAACAAAGTTGTCATATATGGATCTGTGTTCACAGAGCTGGCACCAAGTCAGTGTGTTTCTTCCTTAAACCAAACGCTGTAAACAGCATGCCAGTGCCTATTGTAGCAGCAGGCAAGCAGCCTGAGTGCTAGAGAGGCTCCATTAACAGGAGTGGTGCCCATTGACAACAGTGAGTTGGCGGCGGGGGATGGAACAGGGGAGGGCAGGAGGTTTGTTGGGAGGTGGGAGGAGTTGACACCCGTCACAGGCAACTTACACCGGATGCTACACCCTTCTGCGCCTCCTGACACCCCCCTCTCTCTCCTCAGACCTGCGCCAGCTAAAGAGTTGGCGCAGGTCCGAGAAGACCCATTGCCAGTTGAGGGGCTTATGGGGAGGTAAGGGAAAACATTTATCTCTCCCAAGTCTCCCGAACCCTCCCCCCCCCCAGGATGCAGTGTAAGCCTTTTTGTCATGACTGCATCAGCGGGGGGGTGGGGAGGATAGGATTGGGCCCTTAGATGCCTAAGGTGGCTCACAACCAATAAAATACCGTATCAATAAAGAAAACACAATAGATAACATATGCTAAAAAAAACAAAGATACAAAAACTTAAAAATACAGCGCATTTAAAAAAGAGCAAAATAAAACAGGGATACATTACTGGGGTGGAAACCACTAGAGGGAGATGGCTAACTTAAACTAAAAGATCCTCAGCCCCTGTGTCGCTGCCACAGAGAAAGCCTGCCTCGTCGTTGCCACTAACATAGCTTCAGTCAGTAGTGGCATATGTAGGAAGCCCCCCCCCAGATGATCTCAGGGGCGGGGTCATCACATAAGGGAGCAGGCGGTCCTTTAGGTACCCTGGTCCCAAGCCGTGAAGGGCTTTATAGTCCAAACTAGCAGCACCTTGAATTGCAGCCCAGAAACAAATCAGCAGCCAGCGCCTCAACAGAGTCAAATTGCTGTGCCCCCATGATGACCACGTGTATCATTTGACCATAGCAAACAGTTCTTTTGTAAGGTGCTTACAGCAAAATAATATCTCAAAGAGAAAGAATAATTTGATTCAGAACAGGGAGAAATGCCTTACATGAAAAAGCAATTCAGAAAATAAACTCACATAACAGGTTCTTAGCTAGTATTTCAGCCAATTTGATCAAATTACATTATATTCCTTTTCTCATTATATACACTTACTTTCCAGCAGGACACCACTGTCTGTTACAAAAGAGTAATCTCAATAATGCATATGCTTTCATCAGATGTAAAGTTTAAAGTAAAAAATTATCTCCACAATATCTGAAGGTCAAATTGTTAAAATGTACCTGGCATCTTTTTGGAATGGAACACTGCTAGCTACTGAAGTTGATTTTTTTTAACTGAAGAAACAATGCTTCTGTTATAGCTAAATAGTTACTGTTGTACACAATTGTCTAGCACATTTAACTCCAGGCAAGAGGTATTTTCCCCTAGCATCTTCAAGATCTGCAAACTACGTGAAGTTAATTTCTTTTGCTTCCTTCAACACAGAAAAACATAGTCCCATATGCTCTTTTAGGTTTACATAGTTAAACATTCTGGAGTAACAAATTCTTGAAATAATCTGTATGTTTTTTTTTGATGCAGAATGTATCTTTAGGATGTAATCAAGCAAAAAGTAGGAAGACCCAATATTATCCAATAGAAAGAAAGCAAGATATGTTCTAATGGCACAGCCAGTTAATATAGAGATATGATATAGCAAGGGAGAATAATGGTGGTCAGACGGTAGGTGATTATAGTGGCAGTAAGTAGAAACAGAGAGAAGGATAAGAACACAAGATGAACACAAGATCCACCTAGTCCAGCATCTTGTTTCCCAGCAGGGGAAAACAAGGTTTTCTCCACAAATTAGTTATTATTTATATAGAACCACCAACATGCATGGTGCTTTACAACAGGAGAGAAGACGGAAGGGCTCACAATCTCTTCCAATCTCCACAGGAATCTGAATGATGAACTATGCGCACAACGCCAGTTGTGGAACTCATTTTGTAAAGTACATCAATACTGCTGAAACACATAACAAGCCATGCTTTGCTACGTGGGGCTCATTCACTGGGAACTCAAAACCGCATATTTGAAAAGTCAGCATTTCCAACTACAAAGAATTTCTGGATTTCCAGTGCACAAGTTGGAAAAAGTTCTACCTTTTTTAGGTACTGCTGGGAATGCAGAATAAAAATACCCAACAAGTACGTAGCACCAGATGTTCTTCTGGAGGGAAGCGTTCATGTGTAAGGAGATCTTTTTGCTTTCAATTTCACTTGTGCAGGTGGATATGTCAACTTCAGTTTGCCTGAAAATGGGTTTGATTTACTAGTGCTCAGGTGGCTTTAGCTGAATTCAAAAATATAATACCTGCTGGCATTTTCAGCTACAGAGGAATGCTGTACAAATAAACATGCTTGTGTACACTTGGTTTATTCTTTCTTGTATGATGTAATTTTGCATATCAAATATACCAGTTTTTATTAAGTAATTAATATTGACTGATATATTCATATTGTAAAGTACTATAATATATACATGCATAAAATGACCTCTGTTCATGAGAGGCACTCTAGTTGTGTGAAGCAGCTTCCCTTGCAGTTCCTGCAGTTCCAGCCAAGGCAGAGAAACCAATCTTTCACACCGTGCCCCGCAGTTTTGAAATGGTGGGGCTGAAATCTCTGGAACTTAACACGAATGGCTTTTCAAATGGTCACCCATGCAGCTGTTTGTGTATGTGAATCACACCTATGTGTAGGCCCTTTTTCTGTAACCTTCCCACATGGCCCAATGGAGTTCAAGAAGACAAAAGCTGGGCTTTTTTCTTTCTTACCAAGCTCAACTGAAGGGCAATTCAGACATATAAGACACAGGATTTCATACTTCTATGGGCCTTTTCACATAATTTACACAGTGGCAAATCCGGGTTTGTCATTCCAAGTACACTGAACAGGAAGCCCCACACCAATGCTTCACAACAAAAGCCCCTAGACTTGCCCAGCGCAGGGGGCTGCCTACCTGGTGGGCACAGGACCAGGTACAGTCATGGAGAGGCTGGAAGAGCCTCAGCAGGGCAGGGCACAGGCCATTGGCCTCTTGAGCAGATCGTGCATGCACCCGCTGGAGCAGATGAGGAGCAGCAAGGCGCAGCAAGTGGTTGTAGGAGCCTCTCCACCTCTTAGGAGGGGAGGTTTAGGACCCAGGGGTAACCAGGCTGGGTGGGTGGAACAAGGAAGTGGGGAGGACCATCCAGGGGAATATAGAGGAGAGGACCAGGGGAGAGAGGGCTGGCAGCTGTTGGAATGGAGGCTCCAGAACCCGGTGAAGCTGAGGAAGGCCTTGAGGCTAAGGAGTGGAATGCTGTAAACCCCTTCCCTGACTCTGCTCTGAGGCCCAGGGGAGGAAGAAAAAGATAGCCCAGAAGAGAGAAGCCAGTGGACTTGGCCCTGGAGGCTCCACATGCACAGGCTGCTGCCCCTATATAGGTGGGGACCCTGGTGATGGGCAGGAGCCCAAGACCCCTTCAATTCCATGAAGCAATTCAACTGAATGTAAATGGGCTGGGTTGGGTTGACACCTGCTGTCATGATACCACGCACCCACCCACCCCAACATGCACTCATTCGCCACAGTTGTGTTGTTAGATTTGGGCTATGGCCAATCAACACGTGGAGGGTGGGGGCAGACACGGTGCAATCTTGAGCTTGCCTTCTGCACTGATCTGATCCCTATGCAGAACATTGGACTAAGACAGAACTATATCACAAATGTAGATTCAGAAGCAGTTTCATTATGTCATGTGCTTCCCTTCATCTGTGTAATTTCCAAATTGGTAAAAACTATTACAGTATGGTGAGTCTCCCCACTGCATATATGTGCTGGTGAGTGTCCACCAAGAAAGGACTTTAGAACTCTTCCACGGCACTCCACTACAAAGAGTTACTAATTCCAGAAATAAATGCAATATTAATAACATTAAAAAGGAACTAATCTATTTTTAGCCCCCAAATAAATCTCATGTTATGATTCTATTAGTCCACACATTAAACTCCTTATCAAAAATGTTTGCAACTTTGCCACGTTTTAAGTCTTGTATTCCTACATTTTAATTGGTAAGAATTACTGAGCTGCATCCAATTTCCTCCATGTAAACCCTAATTTTTTTATTATTACCTGTTCTTTATTAAAAAAGCAAATGAAGAAAAGGAAGAAAGCTACATAAATAGCTTCGCTTCTAAATGAAAATGCATGCTATAAAACTGTGGAGCTGTGGGCGACTTGATATCCACTTAAGCCTCATGTTATTTTCTTTGGGAAACTGCAAATGCTAATACAAAAGCTTTCATTATCTGAAGAGCAGAAGACTTTGGGTTGGACACATTTAGACGGTGCTTAGGGGAAAATTCAAATTCAACAGTTGCAAGCAGAGAATTGTAACAGAGTGGTTCCAAAGGACTGTGGCAAAAAGATACATGTAGTTCTCCTACAGCAGAAAATTTATTTATTTATTTATTTACAATATTTTTACCCCGCCTTTCTCCCCGAAGGGACCCAAGTGTTAAGACTCAATTTTCTGGCAAATGTCCAGTGTGAGATTCTTCTCATTATTACATATTTATATCACATCAGGATGCATAAGAAGAAATACCCAGCTGAGCTTAAGGCTGTACAAATATAAAGATAGTCATGGTTCCCAGTCTGAAAACCTCTCACTCCATGTGTCCAATCCTCACATCTGTGATTTCCCCATCAGGATTGTCCTTGGAATATCCATGAACCTTCCTTTTCGGGATAAAATCCTAACACCTCAATCAACTGAGCACAGCTCCAATGTTCAGTGCATGTTCAGTGATGTTACGGAGTTGTGTTTGGTGCCCCTCTAAACACAGATCAAAGATCTACACAGATCAAAGCCAAAGGGTTTCAACATTGGTACAAAACACAACTGGTGTCTTTGTGTTGTTGAATCAAGAGTCTGTCCCCCAGAACCTGCTTTCTGCAAAAGCAGAGGCAGCAATGTGTACATTCTGCCACGTTAAAGTAAACACTCGATTTAATGGATCTTGATTTAACAGACTTTGGAAATAGCAGACATTTTCGGCTTCATTAAGAACTAGTCATATATGTTTTGAGCATGCACATCTCCATTGACTTCAATACAGGGCTGTGGTGAAAGCAAGGGTTCCTTGGATGTTTGCTGACATACTGATGCAATTAAAAAGATGGCTTCTACTTACACAAGCACATTCTTGACATCAGGAGATGTATGGCTCATCAGGAGGCAAATATTATAAGTTAATAGCTGGTCAGTTGACCAGTTTTCTAAACCTAACCGATGTAAAGCCACCTCCAGGGAAAGAACCCCTGGGAAAAGATGTTTCTTTGGTCTCAATCCTTCTGGGCTTGCATATCTGCATGTCTTTGCGATAAACAATTCATTCCTTTGCTGCCGGAGCCCTGTGAGAGGTGCCCACATTCATTATGTATACAGAAGGTGGATCACAGCTTCAGTAATCTGCTTCCTAAAGAAGAGGGAAGCTGGTCTGGTTTGAGACGTGCCTGTCACAAAAGTGCAGCATCAGCACCAGCTCCTCTAACTGTTCTGTTGGCAAGTGCTCAGAAGTCCTTCACTTCAACTGCGGGCAGCCCCCCATCGCATATTAAAACCTCAACAGAGGAACGTTTGGACCTGGCAGTCAAGGAAGGAATAGTATTTAATAGACATGAAGCTAGCTCTAAAATGTAATGGCCTCTGATCTGAATTGTTGGTGCTTTTAAAATTCTGATCCCTTTCTCTTCTCTCCTGAAACCTGCCTTGCCTTCACTTCCTCTCTTCTCCCCTCTCTTCTTATCCTTTCTTCTCCTTCCTCCTCTCCGTTTCTCTCCCTCTTTCTCCAAGCTCCCTTACTGTCCCTCTTTTTATCTTCTTCTCATATTGACTGGGTTTGGGCTACAAGAGGGAGGGGAGGGGATATCATGGGAGGGTGGGTACTGTTCTAGTTTGTTTTGTATTATTACATTAATGAAAATATGCCACTGCTAAAGATAAACAAGAGGCTTAAGTTGCATAATATACTCAAATAAAATTATTTCAAAAACGAACGCTTCCATGGAAGACAGCTTGTCCATTAACACCAACCTGGAGCCAGGATGGATCCAGGATGGTGTAGTGGTTTGGGAGTCGGACTTCGACCTGGAAGATCCAGGTTCAAATCCCCGCTCAGCCACTAAGCTTCCTGGGTGACCTTGGGCCAGTCACTATCTCTCAGCCCCACCTACCTCACAGGGTTGTTGTGAGGACAAAAAAAAGGAGGGGAGGAAATATGTACACCACTCTGAGCTCCTTGGAGGAAGGGCGGTATAAAAATGTGAAAAATAAATAAATAAATAAACCTCCTTCTATATATGCTGAAAACATGGTTATGAGTGCTCTCGGGGAGAAAAGCAGGGTACAAATCAAATATATAAGTAAATATTGTAAGTAAATACCGTATTTCTTCGAGTCTAAGGCGCCATCGATTCTAAGACGCACCTTTACTTTCAGTACCACCAGCAGGGGAAAAAAAATAAATTGATTGTAAGACTCACGTCCCTTCATTGAATCTACCCGCTGAGCACCAACTCTCCCCAGCATGTCTCCTGCAGCTGAGGATGACTGAGTGCACTGCCTTTGCATAGCATTTCTGGCCCTGCCAGAAAGTGCCATTTCCTTTGTTACCTGGGCTTTGGGGAGCTTCAGGGAGGCCTGCGCAACCCTCTGCAGGCCTCCCTGATCTTCCGTTCGGCGAAAAACAGCGATTTTTGGCCATTTCTGGTTTTCACAAAAACCGGAAATGGCTGAAAATCACTGGGTTTTGCCGAACTGAAGATCGGGGAGGCCTGCAGAGGGTCTTCCTGAAGCTCCCCCAAGCCCCAGTAAGTAAGAAGATAGCATTTTGGGGTGCTTTTTGGAGACCTTCGATTCTAAGACGCACCCCATTTTTTGAAATGCTTAATTGGGAAAAAACATGCGTCTTAGAATCGAAGAAATACAGTAAATAAAATACGAGGAGTCATACTTTTGTACATTTTCCTATTCTTCTGAACTCTTCCCTTTAGGTAGAGAGACGTGAACAAGTAAACAAACAACCATAAGGGCTAGAGTCCTGTTGTTTTTTTTAAACAAAAGTTTTCTAACCGTGTCTGTATTGAAGACCACGTTCTGTGTTGCGTGGCATAATGGCAGCCCTGAAGATTCCCAGAGCCTTTTACATATACAGACAGATATAGGCTTTGTTTGCAACTTGAAGATATTTTTTTTTGGCCCTGTCATTCATTTGATACCTCAGAGGAGAGGAGAACTACACTTATGTGGGCAGGGAT
The DNA here is from genome assembly GCA_026170595.1 of Plestiodon gilberti rubricaudatus. Taxonomy (NCBI): domain Eukaryota; kingdom Metazoa; phylum Chordata; class Lepidosauria; order Squamata; family Scincidae; genus Plestiodon; species Plestiodon gilberti. The sequence continues at coordinate 15,320,516 of JANXHW010000001.1, forward strand.
CAAGCTAGTTTGTTCCCAGCCTACAGTCATGATTAGCAATGCTAAGATAACCATTAGTGAAGACACTGGCAAATGGCAAAATTGTGAAGTTAAGACAAGTCACAATGATTCATACCAGCTGAGAATCTGTTCCACGGCTTCCCAAATGTCACTCCTCTGGCTATTTTAAAAATGCCATCAGAGGCTGTAGAACCCTAATTGCAGAAACAGAAGCATTTTTCGCTAATAATAATCGCTCCTCCAATTTGCTTCATTGGCTATGAAACTGCTATTTCACAAAGAATTTCTTATGTATAAGAAAGGATCACAATTGCTAATATTAGCAATTGGGGAAAAAGGCGTCCTTTATGTTGACAGGAAGATCATTTCTTGCTGCATTGTTAGAATAGTATTTATTTATTTTAAAAACTGCTCTTCCACCCTTGTGGAAGCCACCAGAATGGCTTAAACAATTGTAAGGTAACAGATCACAGATTTGTTAACAAAATTTAAAAGCTCATCAAATATAAAAATACATAATAATTTCAAATAAAATAATAAGACAGAGGCACTGTAAATCAGCAGAAAAATTACGAACAGAAGGTCAGCTGAAATAAATGAGTCTTACTGCGCAATCCAGTCGTATTTTTGGTCGGCAGAACGAGTGTTCCGCCGGCCAAAGACGTTGTGGAAGTACCGTAAAACACTTTCGTGACAAGTCACGAGCAGGGAAGGCCGGCGCAAGGCCGGCCTCCCCTGCTCCGCTGTCCGGACCGTCTCCTGCCCACTGCCAGACCCAGGTAAGGATCCAGCGGAGGGGGGCGGTTTGGGAGCAAACGGCGGGGGCCGATAGGCTCTAGCCGCCTCTGCCGAATCCTGTCCCCCCCACTGCGCAGCTGAGCCGTTACACGGCTTCCTCCGACTTCCGCCAGCAAAACAGCTGGCGAAATTCTGAGGAGTCCAATCGGCCCCAGCATCCTTTACACTTGGGGAAGGGGATGAGCGTCCCCTTCCCCGAGGAGACTTTCCGCTGCGGGCAGCCTCTCCCGCGGCTGCTTGCGGCAGAGCATGGGATCCGGCAGGCGGCCTTGGCCGCCTGGCGGATCCTTACGCTGGATTGGGCTGCCCACCAGATGTTTGAAGACATCTAATAACTGGGTCATTTGGGGTTTCCAAGGGAGGAAGTTCCATAGCTGGGGAGCTGCTACTGGAAAGTCCCTGCCCTTTGTTCCTGCCAATCCTGCTTCACCAAGAGGCAGGAACCAAAGCAAGGTCTCAGATGATTGAAGTGCACAGGTAGGCATATATGGGAGAGGCAGTCCTTCAAGTATCCAGGTCCTAAATCATATAGGACTTTAAAGGTAACAACAAGCACCTTGAACTGGGCTCCGAAACATACTGGCAACATCTGCAGACAGCAGAGCACAAGACTAATGTAGACAGACCAGTGGCCTCCCCGAAAGGAACCGGACAGCTCCATACTGAACCAGTTGGAAATTTCCAGGCCATTTTCCAGGGCTGCCCATGTAAAGGTACACTCAGATAACTGTAGACCCCAATTCTATAATAAGTCATTCATAAATACAGAGCAACCGCACACAGGTACAGCAGTAAGGAACCTGACTGGTTGGTAAGCCTTTGCTGCCCTGCTGGTTCTACTCAGACCTGTGCCATTGACATTGCTGAAGCAAGTCCTAGTGGACCCGGGAAGGAGGATCAAGGCCGGGAAGGGGGATAGGATATTGGCAGTGGCGCTGCCGCTAATACCACCTACTTCCCGGCCTTGATCTGCCCTCCTCCCTGCCCCAGTCTCTGTCCTGCAGCCCGCTTGACCCCTCTCCCATTTCTACCACTGCCCACAGGATACAGCGTGCACTATGTTGATGCGGCTGCATCAGTCGGTGGGGGGGGGGTTTAGTTAGGATTAGGCTGTAAGGACGTGAGGGCAAAGAAAAATGGAGAAGAGAAATACAGGTGGGCCCCCATATCCACGGATTCACTATCCACGGTTTCAGTTATCCACGGATTGTGGGGACACCCCCCCCCCAGGCTTTTACTTTTTCCCCAGTAAGCTTAATTTCTTCCTTAAACAAACAGGAGAAGCAGCCTCTGGCTGCTTATTGCAGGCAGGTAGAACAGGACTAAGTCCTAGAGAGGCTCTGCAAGGTTAACAGAAACCTTGCAGAGCCTCTCTAGGACTTAGTCTCATTCTACTTGCCTGCAATGGAGGCTGCTTCTCTGTTTGTTTTAAGGAAGAAACAAAGCTTTCTGAAAGAAAAAATAAGAGCTGGGGTGTGTGTGCATGCCTGCCAGCAGGGGAGGCAGGGTGGGGGCCCCCTCAGGAAACCATGGAGAGGGTGTTCGCTCTTATCCACAGTTTCAAGTATCCACGGAGAGGCCTTGAACATATACCCAGAGGATATGGGGGGAGTACTGTAACCAGAGAAATAAAATGGTGCCAAATAGCATTGAAACAATGCAAATGTTTAACAAGGTAAGTCTTTTTTCAGTAACTAGTTTGCCTGCATCAAATATGTCAATATCAAAATTAGCGATGATTCAGAGCAGCCTTGTTGAAAACAGCTCCTCCTGCAGGTGTAACATCAAACAAAAACAGCAGCTGTAAGAAGCCATGATTAAATATTTTGTTCTGCAATGTACTTTCTATATTTAAAGGGCTGACCCAGGAGAACAAACTCTGAAGACTCCTGCTTTCAAGAAACAGCTTCCTTTTTCCCAGAGTGGAACACTATAATTACCAGGAGACATCATTTGTGTTGATTCAAGAGCTATATTTCTAAATATAGATTACGATGACTTTGTCTCATCAAGGCTATTTTCCTTTCCATGAACAACTTTCTGATATCTTTTCTCCCTCCACCCCTTAAATGGAACTTGTGCACTATATGGAAACTTAAGTTTACAAGTACAATAAAATCTCCACAATGAGACTGAATGGAGTTTGAACTTACTGACCTGATAAACAGCGGTGACCTCATTGCTGATTAAGCCTCTTATTGTCAACAGTAACGTGATATAACCTTCTTGAAAGTATCCCATTTATCCCTCAATTCCCACTGCTAAATGATATTTATATCATCTGAAACCAAGCTCAGAATTACTTACAGTTATTCATTCTACCCAAGCAATAATGCTGATAAGCTTAGGCTGTAATATACTCCCTATTTAAAGTGGTCTGAAATTGCTTTAATAGTCATGGCTTCATCCCTTGTGGGCAGGGCTGGCCCATCCATGAGGCCAACTGAAGCAGTCGCCTCAGACAGCAGATTGGTGGGGGGATGCCACCTCTGTCTCCCTCACTTGCCTCCACTGGGAGGAGCAGAGTCCAGTGGCGTCGCTCCGGTAGGGGCGGGGCCGTAAGTATCGCTCCGTCGTAGATCCTTTACCGAGCGAGCAGGAGGCGGCCCTGCCCCCTCACTGTCGGAGCCTTTCCCCTGCGGAGAAAGCAGCAGGCAGGGTCTCTTGCCTGCTGCTTTCTCCGCAGGGGAAAGGCTCCGACAGTGAGAGGGCGGGGCCGCCTCCTGCTCGCTCGGTAAAGGATCTACGACGGAGCGATACTTACGGCCCCGCCCCTACCGGAGCGACGCCACTGGCAGAGGCGGGCACATCACCCAGTAAGGGCAGGGACAGCATTGGGCACATTGCCACAGGCACCAAGAGGTCTTGGGCTGGCCCTGCTTGTGGGAACTCTAAGGGTGAAATCCACCCTAAACTTCTGGCGCTGGAGCAAGTGCTCCGGTGCTGAAAGCTGTTGCAAATGTGCCGTCAGGCACATTTGCGCCTACTTTAGAGCAACGAAGGTGCAAAGCCGGCCTCCCTCACTCCATTGCCAGACTGAGGATCTGGCCGCTGGAGGCAGGTAAGGCTCCCGCCGGCAGCCTCATGGGCAATCTGGGCAGCGAGGGAGGGGGGCCATTGGGCGAGCCGGCCCGGGAGGGGGAGGGGGATGGCATCGGCCATATCCCTGTCCCCGCTGGGCCGGCTCGGCTGTTACACAGCTTCCTCTTACTTCCGCCAGCTAATCCGAGGAGGCCAATAGGGCTGGCCCCGGTTTACACCCGGGGAAGGGGACGAACATCCTCTTCCCCGAGTAGACCTCCGACCCACCATGGTGTGGGATGGGATCCGGCAGGCGGTCCTGAGCCGCCTGCCGGATACTTAGGGTGGATTTGGCTGCCCTTCTGTGAGGGCATAGAGATATCCATGCATTTGCCTTCGGCATAGGAAAAGGCAGGATATAATTTTTTTTAAAATAAATAAATAAATAAATCCCAGGTGCAGAACTATAAATCACAGGATTTCTTAGCTGGAAGCCACAATACTTAAATCATCTCTCTAAAAATTAGTACAGTATGATGTGACCAGGTCCGGTGCAAGTTGATCCAGTACCTGAAGCAGCACCAAAGTCTGCAATCGCTTTGCCAGGGCTGCCGCCACCCCATCTCCTCCAGGATCAGATCTTTAAAGCAGAACCTGTCTGGATCCAGGACCCTTCCCACTCAGTCAGCTTATAAGACATAGCAGCGAGCGGAACTCTGGGAAGGATGGAGTTCTCCACGTTGTGTTCCCTGGAGTGTGTGTGTTTTACCAGTTAGTGTAAGATCTCTCAGATGTACCAGATTCATTCACACAAAATATGTACCTGATTATACATGATTGCTGCTTTTATTGTGATTTTGTTTTTTTATGGCATTATATTTTGATTTATGGTTGTAAGCCACCCTGTCGTTTGACAGAGAGGGGTAGGATATAAATATTTTAAATAAATAAATACTCTAACAGGAAACAATCATTGACATGCAGTGTAGAATAGGTACCATTTTCCTTATTTGACTTGGGTACAATTGGACTTGAAGACTGCTCTGGTTCCAGAGGGTGAGTAGCTACTGCTGAGGTCAGGGGAAAAGAAAGGTATATACAAATGCAACCCTAATTTATCTTACTGTCTTCTGCTGACACCGACAGCAAGGATGTATGAGATAAAAACATGAATACAGTTCTTGGGAATGACACTACAGCAAATTCTCTGAGGACTACTTTCAAGCTATTAAAACGAGAAGGAGAAAAATGCCACATCTCTCTATCAAGTTCATTTTCTCTTTTTATTAGGTAGAACCATAACTACTGCAGTCAATTATCATGTTAGCATTTCAGTTTGTAAAGCTGACAAACCAAATTGCCATTCTGCTAATTCCCATCATTGTGTCTCCATTACAAAGACGCTGCAAAAAGCAAAGCGTATGTATGTACGTTAGCCATGTACTGTATAATAAGTAATTCCATGATGCATTCTGATGCCCACAGAAGGCACACCGTAGCAAGAATCTGTTTGTTTTCACTGTATCAGCAAGAGGGACTTTATTTGTAGCTAGATGTGTAAGAGAATTTTGTTCTGTTTGCCCTTTTTCTACTCCAAGTCAGTTTGCAAATTTTATCTTCATTACATTTTTGCTATGGGTTGGGGGCTTTGTGTGCTTTGCTTTTGAGTAGCTTCAGCTGCTGGGTGTTACTAGTTATTGTAGCCATTTGATCAAGCTCCTTTCCTTGTGTCCATCCAGGCAAGTGCAGGCGTTTTCCATCAGGCTGCTTGTACTCATTTTGCTTAATTACTTTTTATTTTTAATAAACTAGTTACCTTTTGACTCTTTGTCTACCTAGTCCATGTTCACAGGGAATGCAGTGGGCTATCATGTCTGATCGCTCATGGGCTCTATTATAACCCCTGGTATTCCATGTTCTCCTGGGAGGGGATTTCCCCAGATGGCCCCCCTCTGCGTGGTTTCTGTAGCCTGGGATGGTGGCAACTGATAGAATTATCAGTTTCCCTCCCCATTCAGATGTTGACCCAAGAAAAAGGGAAAGCAGAAAGCAGGAAGGGGTGTGTATTTGCTAACCACTAGGTGCTACTCCCCTTGGTTGCCTACCTTCTCCCAGTACCTTCCCTGACAACAAGAAAAAGTCTCCTGCCCTCCCCATCAAAAAAAGAAAAAGAAAAATAGGTTGCTGAGATGGAGAAAGTTTGCAGGGAATCATACAAGGGTTTTTGTCTGAAAGGACTCAAACTCAGTTCTGGTACTGAAAAGCAGTTTCTGGCCAGATCTTATGCTCAGAGTAAGGCTAAGTCTAAAGTTCTTATGATGTGAATGGTGGAGGGGGGGGGGAGTTCAGGGCCCTAAAACTGGGAAGCAAACCCCATGGGGGAGCAAAACTCTTTACGAGATTCAGGGGGGCTTCTGGCTGGTAGCAGTGGTACCTTTTAGAACTATTTTAGATAGGCTTACCATATCCAAAGGGGGACAGGGTGCCTACACCTTTAACCATTGTAAAAAGAGGGAATTTGGGCAGGTGCAACTTGTTGCACCCTTCCATTATGAGCTGCACCTGCCCAAATTCCCTCTTTTTACAATGGTTAAAGGTGTAGGCACCCTGTCCCCCTTTGGATATGGTAAGCCTAATTTTAGAACTATTTTGTTATGTTGCTACAAGTGGCAGCAGCAGAGCGTCTCTTATATCCAGGGTGCTCTTGGGAAAATGACAGCATCATTTATGCAAAAGTAGATGCATGCACTCCCTCATGCACCCACTCCTACACAGCCTCCCTAATGCCACTCACACTATTTCTTAAAGCTTCCATAGTCCACTATCTTTTTCTCCTTGTTCCCTCTTTTCTGTCAACTTGAAGGACATTTAAGGAAGTAATCTAGCTATAGAGGAATTAACATACAGAAAGTCCTCACTCAAAGTTGTCGATAGGTTCTTCTTGGAAACTGCGACTTTAAGTGAAACGACTTATAATGAAACCAATTTTACCATAGGCTAATTGATAAACGTAAATGTCCCTATGGCATTTCCCCATAAACTTTAAAACAAAATTGACTTTAATCAAAATGACTTTAAGTGAGGACTTGCTGTATTTTGCTCACTCCTGCTGAAACGCTATGCTATAAATCACAATTACGCCTGGGCCAACTTGAAAGATAAACAGTTTAAAAAGAAAATAAGCAAACCAAACTACATTACGAGAAAGCTGCTAAATTAACTTCGGTGATGAAAACTGCACCATTAGTGTATCTCAGAAAAAGAAGAATAGTCACAGAGACTTTGGCATCATTAGGGAAAAAGGAAAGGCACCTAAGGCCTGTGAGCCTGGAAGGAGATAAGTGGGAGCTGCAGATGAAGACAATTAATCACTAGTTCTTGTGGATAATACCATTCAGTAGAGACTAAGGAGAGCACACACATTTCAGCTTGTCAACCTACATCCAGTTCCCAACCACCTCCAGGCAATGCTCGAAGACCTCAATAGCTTCCCTAGCAACTGATGAAAAGGAGAGATGGAGCTGGGTGTCATCAGCGTATTGACTGCACCCAACTCCAAATCCCCAGGTGACCTCTTCCAGAAGTCTCATTTAGATGTTAAACAACATGGGGGATAGAATAGATTCCTGCAGCACCCCACACAACATTGGCCAGGCTGCTGAACAGGCATCCCCACCCCCACCTCCTGGGATCTGTCGGCCAAGAAGGAGCAGGACCACTACAAAACCATGTCTCCAAGCCCAAACTCAGCCAACTGACCCAGAAGGATACATTAGCTAATGGTGCTGAAAGACACAGCAGGACCAACAGGGACGCACTCCTCCATCCAGTCTCTGGTGCAGGTCATCCACCAAGGCAACCAAAGAGGTTTCCATCCCAAAGCCCAGCCTGAAGTCAGCCTGAAAGGGATCTAGATGATCCATTTCATTCAGGATCCTGTGGATACCACCACTGTGATATCTGGCCATGTCATCCATTTCCTCAAATGTAATCAAGAGCTGACACCAATTATTTTTTGCTTTTTCAGCTCCTTTAAAACACTGCTTGTGAGAAAGACAAGGAAGCGGGGAGGGTGAAAAAAAGAGACCAGTGAGATGAGAAGCCCTTTTCCCACTGGACACTCTGTCTTCCTCATCCTTCCCCCCTCCCAGAAATCTGGCTGGGTCCTAAATTTGCAAGATTTAGGACCCAGGCATGCCCACTACACCACAAAATCTGTACCTTGGGCAGGGCTTCCTAGGTGCTAACATTACACCAATCTCGGGAATAATAACAGAGACGTGAGTGACTCGATGTACCATTTCTCAGTGTTCAGTTGCTCAGTGAGTTTTTCATCTCCTATGGTGAATATTACGGCCTTGTCATGTCTGATGTGTTTTCTTGAAGTCTTAAAGATTACTTTGTATAATGGATCAAGCAGAAAAAAGGAAATGTGTGAAATTTTCTTCTCTTAATGGTGACTCAGAGCTCCATTGTTTTTAATTAAAAGCCCATACTACTTAGCACTTCCTTGGCGGTAACAAAACGTGTTTTGTTCCTTCCTGTTGCATAGAGGAATCTATTCATACACACCCTCCTACACAGAAAAATAAGAGGTCTCTACTTATCCTAAAAGCTAGCAAGGGATCATTGGTTACTCTGCATTGATTCCAGACTGGAGATTGTTCCTTGTGGGCTTTACACACAGTTCTCAGAAGCCCACACATACTGGCAATCTACAATGCCTTGCTGTTATCTTGCAGGAAAATGGCTTTACAAATCACACACCTCCCAGGCATACTGCAATAGTGCCAGAGGCAGCTATCAATCTTCTTGTTAATTATGTCCAAATATGGCAAACACCAGGCACACCAACATTTGGCAGATAAAATTAGACTTTTTTGTTTTATGCTATGTGAAACAGCAGCTCCTCTTTATGTGGTAGGTGGCAAGTGGTGAAAATTAGCTGCTTCTGTGTAGTCAGGGATAAATGGTCAGGGGTCATGTAGGTTGGAATTGGTCATAGTTCAATGGTTGAATACATGCTTTGCATGCACGCAGTCCCAGGTACAAGCCCTCACATCTCCAGTTAAAAGGAACTTTGACAGCAGGGCTGGGGAAGTCTGCCTGCCAGAGTAGAAAGCAATAAGCTAGCTGGAGCAATGGTCTCTAGATGTGTTATAAGGTAAAGGTATCCCCTGACAATTAAGTCCAGTCGTGTCCGACTCTAGGGTGTGGTGCTCATCTCCATTTCAAAGCCGAAGAGCCAGCGTTGTCCGAAGACGCCTCCGTGGTCATGTGGCCGGCATGACTCTCCTTGCCGCAGCGCGTAGCATGCGGCTGGAACACGGAGCGCTGTTTACCTTCCCGCAAGCGGTACCTATTTATCTACTCGCATTGACATGCTTTGGAACTGTCTTGGGTTGTGCACTCCCTTGTTGGTAACTGCTACATGTGAGCCAAGAGCTGCAAGCCAGTGTCCTCTGAGATGTGCAAGAGATCCTGGGGTGCAGCTTTCAGAGACATAGCACAGTATGCCACTCAATACTGGGAGAGGGTAGTAACTTCATGGCTTGCTTGTGGGTTTTCTGGATGCATCTAATTGGCCACTGTGGGAAATAGGATAGTGGACTAGATGGCCTTTTGGCCTGATCCAGCTGGGCTCTTCCCTTATGTTGCTACTACATGGTGCACCCAAGCAGCGTGCTACTTGCTATTCAGCATCCTCTGGGCCATCACATGGGATCTGGGTGCACACCTCTCCAGACGATAAACTGCTTCCAATCTGTGGCTCCTAGGCACAAGCCAATAGTTTTGACCTAGAATCCCTGGTAAGGTCACAAGGGATGCTGGAATGGAACCCTGAGATGGCTTTATCTACCTCTGAATTCACTCCTTTTGAATTCCTTTTGGCTACCTTGTGCTATAAAGCAAGTGGAGACCCCGAATAATATGGTGTCCCAAGCAATCACTTGGAATGTTCATACATCTGAGCCAGCTCTGAAGCAAGCTGCCAAAAAGTAACCTTTGGAATGATGAGGCTCAGTAAATGCTAACAAAGTAGCTAGATTTGGAATCAGAACAAGAAAACTGGTACTCCACCAGCCAAACAGGGTCATTTGGAATGCTATAAAATGCACCAATATTAGGAATATTTTATTTTAGCTAGATTACCAGAGGCTCAGAAAGTTTTTCTTTCACAACAGAGCAAGACTCAATATGACAACATTTAAGGTGGGTCGACTTAATCTTTGCTGAGATTACACTTTATTATCTCTAGATGGTAAATGCAAAAGTTTTTTAGAAGATGAAGCATAGCACCTGTCACTACTCAGAGTGGATGTTTCAATGAATCATATCATTCTCTGCTACAAAATTCTGGCACTTGCTGTTAATTCTACAATGCTGGCAGGAGCATGGCTGGGGAGAAAAATAATACAGTACGTGTATCTGGGCTTTTATTGTGAACAGAACCTTGGTATTGACAAAGAATTATAATTATCCTGCTCTTCATCCAAAGAGCTCAGTGTCGTGCACACGGTTCTCCGCCCCCAATTTTATCCTAATTGTCAACAACCCTGTGAAGAAGATTAGATTGTGAAGGTGACTGGCCAAGGTCACCTAGTAAGGTTTAATGGCTGAGTAGTGATGATTTGAACCTAAGCCTGCCTGCTGCTCATCTGATGCTCTAACCACACCACCACACTGGTTCTCAATAACGAAAAGAGGGTTGAGTTTCCTATGGGTGGCAGGAAGTAGGGATTAAAGCATGTTGCAATTCAAACATTGAAGGAACAGGCAACTTGGGAATGGAAAACACAACAGTAATGTTCAGTATTCATATAAGAGATTTCCTAATTGCTCAAAGCACTTCACATACATTACTTTGCAATCCTTATAACAACCCTGCAAGGTGGGTCTGTATTCCTACCCCCATACTGCAGACAGGGGCCTGAGGCTGAACACATAGTTGCTTGGCTTGTGGCCACCTAATGCATTCATATTAGACATGATGGAACCTAAGCTTCCGCTATTCATGGCTCTCATGCTGAGCCCCTACACTATGCTAGCGCTCACAACATTTTCACTCGGTGCTGTTATGGAGCCGAAAAACAAACCATGCTTTTTGTCAGCCTCATTAGAAATGTATTATGGTAAGTGTCTGTGCACCTGCCAACATTCCCAGCATGGATCTGAGCTTTCAGCCCTGTTGACCAAACAGGACTAACTTGAGATGCTGCTTCTGCTGCTACAGCTTCTTCATTCAGAGGCATATGAGCCCGGAAAGGTAGGCTAGCAACAGATGCTTTAATGCTGCTCTATGCGTGCGTGTGTCTGTGTGCTCACAGTGCATGAATAATGTGTGCTGATGCAATCACAGTGTAGACAATTTAGCAAGCCGCCCTTCACTGAAAACAAATTTTTCCCCCCAGGGAGCGAGCTTGAAATCTTGAATGAAACAGAAAGCTAGCCCACAGGCCGTTGTCAGATGAGATGACTGAAGTCTCTGTGTGAAAAATGACATTGTTACAGGAGACATCTTGGGAGGGGCTTCTAGGGGACTTCCAGCATGGCAGCTGCCTTATTTTAAAAAGAGGTGACCCAACTACCATTCTTCTTTACATATTTTCATAGAGAAACACACCAAGAATTTTGGCTACGCCATTGATTAACTGCACAAGGCACAGTGATTTTGTTGAAGTTTTAGTAATGCAGCCTATTTTTATTCCCTCTTTTGGCAACTGGGGATCTTTTCAGCCGCAGATATCTTTTCGTGCTCCAAGGAACATGAAATAGCAATTTGTTTATCCTATTGCAGTTTTGCCCCTGAAGTGTAAATGTTTGTCAAAGTGCCGGACCAAGAGCTCTGGAGGCAAAGGAACAGGCACAACAACATAAGCACATTTTCCTCACAGCAAAAACAAACAAACACCCACCTGGGAGAAAAGGCTGCCCCGCGAGACCTGCCTGTACTGGCAAAAGGCACTGACAACAAAACTCTCAGTGATGAGGATATGTGTTCCATTATTTTCTCTACAGAGAACACAAGCCAACATTTTCTATCTCAAAGGGCTTATTGGAAATAGCATAGACTTCTGCAAGCATCAAAAAGCTATTAGGAACAATACATTTCCCCAGGAAAGCCTCGAAAGTGTGAGATGGGTTCAGCATACACTCTGGTTCAGTTCTTCTTCTATCTCACAGTGATGCTATTTATATTATAAGCGACTCCTACAATGCTCGCAAAACTGTCCCAGAGGCTGGACATGGCCATATATGTCCACCAGTAACGGAGCAACTAGACAATACAGAGAACAAGAGACTGCAGTGGAAGCAGACGTCCCATGTCTCCTATTCCTGGCAACATCTCATCAAAGACTATGGGGATGTGACATCAAAGTATCGTTTCCTTGTTCTGACAAGTGGTGGCCAAAGCAAAGGGGTGCAAATTCTCAATACAATGACATTACATAATTAATTTTCTTTTACAAGATGCTCCTGTGGGGAGGGGTCAGAAGTAGGATAGGACTCCTCACAGGCGTAACATAAGAAGTGCCCTGCTGGATCAGGCCAAAGGCCCATTAGTCCAGCTTCCTGTATCTCACAGTGGCCCACCAGATGTGCACACAAGACAACAAGATACCTGTATCCTGTTGCCACTCCCTTGCACCATGCATACAGAGAAACCCTACTTCTAAAACCAGGAGGTTGTTTATGGCTTGTAACTTGTACTTTTTTCCACTAATCTACCCAATCCCCCTTTAAAGGCATCCAGGCTTTCAGGTGCCATCACCACATCCTGTGGCAAGGAGTTCCACAGATTAATTACATGCTGGGTGAAGAAATGTTTTCTTTTTGTTCTAACTCTCCCTCCACTCAATTTTAGTGCATGTCCCCTAGTTCTGGTGTTTCCCTCTATCCACGCTATCCATCCCATGCATACTTTTATACGCCTCAATCATGTCCCTCCTCAGGTGCCTTCCTTTTATCTGTTCTAACTCTCATGTCAATCAGCTGGAGGAGGAGCAAAATTCCACATCAATTCAAGAAAAGGTGGATACAGAACTGGGAAAGCCCCTAAAAACATACGAAAAAGGCCTGGCTTTTTAAAGGCCTTGAAATAGAAACATGTAAAAAATGCTCATGAAATATTTACACTTTCAGACTGAATGAACTGCTTTTTAAAGTCATGTTTCAACATTATACAGTTCCCAATATACACTAATATGAATTTTTTTACAGCCAACATTCAAATGTATTAATAACATTACTTAACCAACAATACTCTTAGAAATCAATACGAGAAAAGTATTCTCATGTGTTGCAGATTACAGAATGTCATCAGGTGTTTGGGCTAGGAATGCAATGCACCCAGGTCTGCAAAGTATATAAACTAATGTTAGGCTTGATAACAAAGTTGTATCGCAATAATGTAATCAAAGTGTCCTGTGGAATCTTTAAGACTAACATAATTATTGTGGCATAAGTGTTTTGTGGACTGAAACCCATGATGTCACATGCATCTTCAGTTTACACACACACACACACACACACACACACACACACACACACACACATGTATGTATGTATGTATGTATGTATGATCAGAGGCGTCGCTCCGGTAGGGGCGGGGTTGTAAGTTTCGCTCGGTCGGAGTCCCTTTACCGAGCGAGGAGGAGGCAGCCCCGCCCCCTCACTGTCGGAGCCTTTCCCCTGCAGAGAAAGCAGCAGGCAAGAGACCCTGCCTGCTGCTTTCTCCGCAGGGGAAAGGCTCCGACAGTGAGGGGGTGGGGCTGCCTCCTGCTCGCTCGGTAAAGGGACTCCGTCCGAGTGAAACTTACAGCCCCGCCCCTACCGGAGCGACGCCTCTGTGTATGATGTATGATGAAGTATGTATGATGAAGTCACCCAGGGAGATGTTTCATATGACCGCTCTACGATTCTGGATTCCATTTTCCCTGGACATTCACCATAAAACCAAGCATCTTTTGGATGCAATGTAAAATGTATTTTGTAGCCTCTCACTGTCTGGGGCTTAAATCACCGGTTCATTTACACAAATTATTTCTCAAGGCAGTAGTAATTAATACCTTGCTGAGATATTTTCCAGCTTCACTCTGGATGGATAAGAATTACACCTGGGTTCTATGCAGCCTCTGGCATGTGTTTATACTGCATCAAGGAATGGAAAAAAAATACTAGAAAGTTTCTTGAAATGAGAACATTTGTCTCTTAGATGTATCATGGAATAAAGTTTGGGCAAAGAACCAAGGTAAGTAATTAGACTGGCTACATTCCATGTTTAGATACTTGTCCTGGGCCACAGAAGGCTGGTCCTTTCTTTGGAGAGATGAGTTTCATGAAGTATTTTCTGGGCAACCATTCAGCCTCTTGAAGCTATGTTGTGCACAGATTAGCAACTCAGGCTGGTTCTATGACCACTTGCTAGAGAGCAAATCCCATTGAAATCAGGGAATTTACTTCTGAGTAATGCAGAGGATTGCAGTGTGTGTGAGTATATGAATACAATACTGATAAAAGGATTAGAAAATGAGTTTTGGGAGTTATAATTTCAGTGTCAGATCAAATGCTTTTACATGGTCAAATGCTAGCTGGTGTGCTCTTACTGTTTAGCTAAAATCACAGTAGGCTGAAATTCAGGCAGAGGATGTGTACCAGGTGAAGGCAAACAAGCTACTGAGTACTTAGCCATTCCAGAGACTTCATAAGCTTGTCATATACTTATGTGGCCTAAAATATATTCACGGGCTGGAGCTGCATGCTTCTCTCACCTCCTGTTCTTGAAGAGAATTCTGAGGCCTACACAAATACAACCTGGAGTAGCTCACTGGGTTAGGCTCCAGGCTCGGATCCTGCAGTTCCTGATTATAGTCCCTGACATGTGGAGGAATCGCTGTTCCACAGTTCAAGTTCAAGTTGGGAAGTGCTTAAGACAGCTGTTAGGAGACGCAGATATGGACATAAATTAATTTTGTGCCTTCAGGCCTTCAGACAGCAAGCATGAGTGCAAAAAACATTTCAAATCTAGCCTTACCACAGAAAATACTCTTGAGTTTTCTGGCTGAAGGCAATTTCTTGGTGACCTGACAAGTCAGCCAGTATTGATCACACTGACCACCAATATGCAAAAATCAGATGTAGAAAAAGTTGCTTTAAAGGGATCGTACTTCCTTGGAATTTCTAGACTTTTATATAAAAAGTTGGTCCCTGTTGATAACTTTCTAGTCTGTCCTCTCAGCTGAATAACTCCTGTCTCTGTGAAACCCCACAGCAAAATCCTAGACCAGTGTCTAACATATCTTTTTCTTTTCGTTTCTGCCACCAGAATGTTCTTGTCATTTCCTTCGCACTGACAGCAGAAGTAGGTTTGGGAAGTTAAGGCCCTCATTAGAAATACACATATATTCTATCACTGGTGAAGACAGGGAGAGAAGCTGCTTAGAAGATTAAAAAACCAAGAAAATGTAAACTATCTAAGAACATTTCTTGCTGCTAGTACATCTCTTAAAGAGATGATTCAGAGAAAAATCTGAACAATTTAAAAGTTGGATATGAATCACCATCCTCCTCTTCCAATGCTTAATTCCATAAAATGGTCCAAAACTCCCTCGGTCCACACTTCCTTCTCCCTCCCTCCTTCACGAATAAAAAAGAACTCTGTTCACACATCTATCCTGTATGAACTACTTTTGTTGAGAAGCGGTATATAAATATTCTTATTCTTATTATAATGAAAATAATAATATTTATATACCGCTTCTCAACAAAAGTAGTTCATAAAGGATTGTCATGATACATTGTTCATAAACATGATTGTCATGTTTTATCACTTTGAAAGCACTTGGCTGATGAAAACATCAGTAAACTGTATTAGTATATGTGACATAAACGTTTATTATTATTTTTTAAAGGAAAACATTTGTAATATATTGTCATAAGCAGAGATCTTACTGCGCTGGCTGGGGCGCGACCCAGCAGGCCTTGTGCTGCCCGGCTGCCCGGCTCTCTTGCTCCTGCTCAGATGCAAGCTGGGCCAGTGTAGAGAGATCAGAAGAAACCTTAGAATCGTATCACATTAATGCTGGAAGAGAGCGTGGAGCTTGGGTATAATAATGACCCATGGATGTCGACTCAGGTTTTCAGGGTTAATTATAGGACTAAAATTTCTCTACTTATATGCAAATATCTACAGAAACAGTACCTCCTTTAAATCCTACTCAAAAGCCACCTTTGCCTTGAAGCTTTTGGCAAAATTCTCTGAAGTCCCTCACACTCTACCACAACTAAGTCTATATGAAATAATCACACATATTCCCCCATTTACCTTGCCCCCTCCTCTCTCCTTTCTCTGTTGTCCAGTGTTTCCCAAACTTTTTCGACCCGCAGCTCCCGCGACCATTGGCGACCATTGGCCGTGGCTCCCCATTCTATTACGTTGATGCCTGCCAATTGGCATTGCACTGTTTTCCAAGAGGATTCCGGGAGCTGCGCCTCCCAGTTTGGGAACCACTGCTGTTTTCCTTTTAGTGTTTGTTTCTAGACTGTGAGCCCCTCCTGGCAGGGGCCTGTCCTTTCATCTGTTGAAAAGTGCCATGCATGTATACAGATATGGGGCTAATAATAATATAAATAAATATTATATATAATAATATAAAAAAGATATGTTTGCTATCTAGACAAGTCCTCTCTCCCCCACTCTACACCGAATTCAAGACAGGGAATAGTAATATACCAGGGTCAGATTCCAGAAAACAAGAACTGTCCCTGAAAATAGGGGCTGTTGCGATGTATGTCAATCATTTAATAAGGTATAATAATGCATGCAGACATAGACTAGCATTGTTGATTAAGGAAAAACAAAGAGAGTACTGTATATAGCCAACAGAACCCATAATCAGCGAACTAAATGTAGCTAAATATGCCAAGGACACTTGGTGTATCAGATGATTCATTGAGTTCAATTTCTACTCTAGCTGGTTTCTCTCTTTTCTTCCTTCAAAGGAACAAAGGAGTCAGTCAATATCTTTCCCGTGATCAGGCGCTGCCGACAGAAAGAGTGGGTAAAAAAGACAAAAGGAGACTGAAAGCTTCTTAAACGTTACCAACAAGTTGGTCCAGGTGAAAGTAACATCTAATTAGGTGAGTGTGGGGAAGAGACCTCTTCCCAAAGAAGGTACACCATGACTTGGTACACTCCTACAGCAGCATCACAGTTTGGACTTTGCAGTGGCTCAATGAATGGTCAGGTCTAGCATTACCTGAAGCTAAGGAGGCATGTCCGTTAGCAATCTGAATGGAAGACAATCGACCCTAAATCTGAGAGCAGGGTAAAAGCATAAGCAAAATTAAAATTCTGTTAAAGGGATTTAAAAAAAAAAAGCAAAGGAAACAACTGGAACTCTGCAGGCAGTGTATTTCATTGCTCTGTAATTGCCGGTTTTGCACTATTTATCCAGCTTGCCATATTTAATTTAGGTCCCTGAGAAAGCATCAGATGTAGTAGACCTTTACTAAAGTGGATCATGTGGCCTTTGTAACAAAATGGGAGATTGGAATAGGTGGTTATGGAACTGACAGCAAAGCATAAAACTGGGAGTGGCAAAAAGTCTTAACGGCCTAAGGAGATTTTTAAAAAATGGATAGGATGGAACCTCCATGGCTGAAGATCTCTGAGGTGGCAAGAGAAGCAAAAACAGTAAGTTTAGGGGGAAAAGGGCCTTACAAAACTAGGGCTTTAAAGCGAGTTCAGACAAGTTAGGGTGTCTAGACAAAAATAACTTTTGGAAATACTGGGGTCTCAATTCTGAGTTGTCCAAAGCACTTCATAGAACTCTTCAGCAGAGTATAGTTTGTCCTAATATTTGAATCCAACTACGAGTCCATTAATAACAAATTATATATTTAACCAGGTCCAACAATGACATAATCTGGCAGAGAATGACTGTGCTTGCGTTCCCTGTTTAACAAAGAAAGGGGGGGGGGAATTATAGGGTCTATTAGAATTATGCTTGGCAGTCACTTCCCACTTCTTATAAACTGCTGGCTTTCCTCACAAGTCAGAAATGTGAAAGATGCAGGTTACGACACACAACAGAATAATGACACTGTTTTCATACTTTTCCAATGTGAATTTTCCAACACGGTTCCCCCTTCCATGTTACATACAGTCTCAGCTCCAAGAAAAGTTCCTTAGAAGAGAGTGATCCAAAATCTAGAAATCTGATCTACCCCTACAGTTAGCAAAATATTCTGTTTACCCAACACTGCTAAAGAGTAGGTAAAGGTAAAGGTATCCCTTGACAATTAAGTCCAGTCGTGTCCGACTCTAGGGAGCGGTGCTCATCTCCGTTTCAAAGCTGAAGAGCCAGCGCTGTCTGAAGACGTTTCCATGGTCACTGGGTTGGAATTAAACAGAGTCCCTAAGCTCTCAAAAAGGCAAATATTACAACTATGTAGTAACTAAGAATTAAATAATGCAATTGCTCATTGCATTAAACCTGGCACTCTCAGCCAATCAGATGAGCTCAGTGTTTTGCTCTTTAGACAGAGTCTTTCCCCCCCTCAATTAGAACTAGAAGCACAATTCATGTTTAAGGGATACCTAAAAAGGTTTATTTTTGTATTGCCCATCCTTAGAGGAGTCATCCCTGTTGGTGGGTAACTTGAATTGTTGTTGTATGAGGACTGATGAAATGATCCAATCACATCGACTGCAGAGAAGCAAAAGAAGTGCCACTCCTGGGATAGGGAAAGAGTCAAGGCCAGAGCAGTGACTCAAAGCAGAGACACAGTGGGCAGCTCCTCTGTTGGCAGTTAAAAAGTGCGCAGGAAACCTTAATGATTTTTTTAAAATCACAACACAATAGCAATTCTAGCATGGCACACTGTTTGGGAATGACTGTCCATGCATGGCCATGTGCTTTTTTTCCGCCTAGGGTAGGTCCTGACCAAGCTTCACCCCTACACAGCATCTGCTAATTGGCCCCCCAGTCTGCATGGCAGACTAAGGAAATTACATGGTTAAGCATGGAAAGTGCAGTTAAGCAGCCCAGTTCTAGATGAGCAATAAGTGAAGAGCTGGCACACTGCAGAAATGTTTCCCCGAAGCAAAAAACTAAAGATTACTCACGCAAGAGAGGGGCAAGCCATGTGCTACAAGAAATGTAAGAAATCCTCTCCAAGATTTTAGCCAATGTGACCCTGAAGAAAATTCTTTCATTACCACAAATGCAGGAATCAGTAAGTTCCTGAGAGGCATCCAAATCAATCCACCAAGTTCAAACCTCAAAAGTGAGCTATGGGCTCAGTTAGACCTGCGTGCAAATGTGTGCTATCATCACATTTTTTGGTTTTTTTACAAATAGTTTTAGAAGGCCAGCAGGAGTGCCAGGTTTAATGAAAAGAACATGTTGTCCAAAGCATAGAGTGAAAACAATAGACTTGATTTTCCTTGGTCTTTATTTTAAAGTTATATATACAGTTACACATATTAACCAGACTTTTCCCTCTTTTTTTCCAAGGAGTATTTAAAAAGTGTAACGGGCCATTATCTTTTCATTTCAGTGCATTGTTATGGCAGCATCCTCCCTTCTCACTGTCCTGTGTTAATTTATATTCTTTATAACAGAAGTAGACTAAATCAACACAGGAAAGAAACACCAGTAAAGGTAAAGGTATCCCTTTACATTTAAGTCCAGTTATGTCCGACTCCAGGGTGCGATGCTCATCCCCATTATGAAGCCGAAGAGCGCTTTCTGAAGATGGTTCCGTGGTTATGTGGCCAGCATGACTCTCCTTGCCGCAGCGCGTAGCATGCGACTGGACACGGAACGCTGTTACCTTCCCACAAGCGGTACCTATAAACATGCTTTCGAACTGCTAGGTTGGCAGGAGAATAGGAGAAACACCATTTTACACCCCCTTTCCTTGGTTCCACTCTTATTGGTAGAACTAAGCTGAATTGGTCTTCCTGACTCTCCAGCCAGATTCATGGACTGTGAAATGGGGTGTGTGTGATGATGGTGCTCCCCTATTACAGTAACACGCTAGAATCAAAATAACCTCATAAAATGAGAGTTACCCTGAGATGCAGGATGGTGTAGTGGTTCTGGTGTTCGACTTAGACCTGGAAGATCCAAGTTCAAATCCCCACTTAACCATGAAGCTTCCTGGGTGACCTTGGGCCAGTCACTATCTCTCAGCCTAACTTACCTCACAGGGTAGAGAGAAGGAACCATGTACACCGCCCTGAGCTCCTTGGAGGAGTGGCGGTATAAAAATGTGAGATAAATAAATAAAATAGTGCAGCCTCAGCTCTCAATCACACAAATTCAAATTTGCCTTCACTGACTGATCAGTTGGTTAATCCAAGGATTTAACAGGATAAATACAGTGGGCCCTCCTCATCCGCGGGTTAGCCATCCATGGATTTGGTTCAACGCGGATGGCTAACCCCGGATGTAGGAGTTCCACTGGGGGTGGGGGGGCGACACCACAGCACCTTATTTTTCAGCTGTGCCCAGCCTACCACCCACTTCTCAACTCCTGTGCTATTCCAAACTACTTCAAACAGTAGGGAAAAAAGTGATCAAAAGCGACTTCCGGTTTTGAGTCGCGAATGGAAGTCGCTTTTGATCACTTTTTAAAAAAAACTGTTTGGAGCAGTTTGGACTAGTTAGAAGGCATGCGAGAGTTGAGAAGTGGGCGGTGGGTCCAGCACAGCTGAAAAATAAGGTCATGTGGCACCGTTTCCACTCCCACCCCCACTGCTGATGTGATTATATGCGGATTTGGGTATCTGTAGGGGTTCCGGGAACAGAACCCCCATGGTTATCGAGGGCCCACTGTATTTTTAATTCACACTTTATTCCCAGAAACACGATTCTGGGATCAAAATGATCTGGTACATTTTCTTTTTCTTGTGAACAGATGTGGTCTTAACAACAGGTGCTGTCTGTCACTGGTGGAAGATCCTTTGTCACAGGTAGCTAAAACACAACATTCTACATCTTGTCTCCAGTCTATGGGATGTAATCTCTCCCATACTAGAAACTGCAAATTCTAAGAAAGCAAATAAATAAATAAATAAATCTTTATACATGAGCCAATCATAATGAAAGTCAAGGTGCAAATGAAGGAAATCTAAAAATCAATAAGTGCCTCTCTTAAGAAAGGCTTGCAATTTCAGTGCTTATCATGGAGCGTAACGGGCTATACAGGAGCAACTTCACACAATGTTATATGATAAATCACACCTCAATTGCAGCAGTTGCGTCATTGTCAGAAGCAAATAAGCTGAACTTTCCCCCCTCTCCACTTATTTTACAGTTTTATTGTTTAACTGCTGGTATTCACAGTAGTAAATCATCATATTAAATCCAAATCCAAGTATTATCATGCATATGTTGTTGTTGTTCAGTCGTTAAGTCGTGTCCGACCCTTCGTGATCCCATGAACCATATCCCGCCAGGCCTTCCTGTCCTCCACTATCTTCCTGAGTTCGCTCATTTTCATGTTTGTTGCATCGGTGATGCTGTCTAACCATCTCATCCTTGGCCTTCCCCTTCTCCTTTTGCCTTCAATCTTTCCCAGCATCAGAGTCTTTTCCAGAGAGTCCTCTCTTCGCATTAGGTGGCCAAAATATTTGAGTTTCAGCCTTACTACCTGTCCTTCCAGGGAACAGTCAGGCTTGATTTCATTTAGAATTGACTGATTTGATCTCCTAGCAGTCCAAGGGACTCTCAGGAGTCTTCTCCAGCACCACAGTTCAAAAGCATCTATTCTTCGGCGCTCAGCCTTCCTTATGGTCCAACTCTCGCAACCATACATTGCTACTGGGAACACCATCGCCCTGACTATACGAACTTTTGTTGGCATGGTGATATCTCTGCTTTTTATTATGCTGTCTAAGTTTGCCATAGCTTTCCTTCCAAGGAGTAAGCGTCTTTTAATTTCATGGCTGCTGTCTCCGTCTGCAGTGATCTTGGAGCCCAGAAAAGTAAAATCTGTTACTGCTTCCATTTCTGCCCCTTCTATTTGCCAGGAATTGATGGGACCCGATGCCATGATCTTAGTTTTATTAATGTTGAGTTTCAAGCCAACTTTTGCACTCTCCTCTTTCACTCTCATCAAGAGGCTCTTTAGTTCTTCTTCACTTTCTGCCATTAGGGTGGTATCGTCTGCATATCTGAGGTTGTTGATATTTCTCCCGGCAATCTTGATTCCGGCTTGCGATTCATTCAGCCCTGCATTTCTCATAATGTACTCTGCATATAAGTTAAATAAGCAGGGTGACAATATACAGCCTTGCCGTACTCCCTTCCCAATTTTGAACCAATCAGTTGTTCCATGGCCGGTTCGAACTGTTGCTTCTTGACCCGCATACAGGTTTCTCAGGAGACAGGTAAGGTGGTCTGGTAACCCCATCTCTTTAAGAATTTGCCACAGTTTGTTGTGATCCACACAATCAAAGGCTTTTGCGTAGTCAATGAAGCAGAAGTAGGTGTTTTTTTGGAACTCTCGGGCTTTCTCCATGATCCAGCGCACGTTGGCAATTTGATCTCTAGTTCCTCTGCCTCTTCGAAACCCAGCTTGTACGTCCGGTAGTTCTCGGTCCACGTACTGCTGAAGCCTAGCTTGTAGGATTTTGAGCATAACCTTGCTAGCATGTGAAATGAGTGCAATTGTACGGTAGTTTGAACACTCTTTGGCACTGCCCTTCTTTGGAATTGGAACGTAAACTGACCTTTTCCAAGCCTTTGGCCACTGCTGAGTTTTCCAAATTTGTTGGCATATTGAGTGCAGCACTTTCACAGCATCATCATTTAGGATTTTAAGTAGCTCAGCTGGGATATTATCAGCTCCACTAGCTTTGTTGTTAGTAATGCTACCTAAGGCCCACTTGACTTCACTCTCTAGGATGTCCGGCTCTGGGTCAGTGACCACACCAGCGTGGTCATCAGGAACATTCAGATCTTTCTTGTATAGTTCTTCTGTGTATTCTTGCCATCTCTTCTTAATCTCTTCTGCTTCTGTTAGGTCCTTGCCTTTTTTGTCCTTTATCATGCCCATCTTTGCACAAAACGTTCCCTTGATATCTCCAATTTTCTTGAACAGATCTCTAGTCCTCCCCATTCTGTTGTTTTCCTCGATTTCCTTGCATTGTTCATTTAAGAAGGCCTTCTTATCTCTCCTTGCTATTCTCTGGAACTCTGCATTCAGTTGTTTATATCTTTCCCTTTCACCCTTGCTTTTTGCATTCCTTCTTTCCACAGCTATTTGTAAAGCCTCATCTGACAGCCACTTTGCTTTCTTGCATTTCTTTTTCTTTGGGATGGTTTTTGTTGCTGCCTCCTGTACAATGTTACAAACTTCCGTCCATAGTTCTTCAGGCACTCTGTCTACCAGGTCTAATGCCCTAAATCTATTCTTCACCTCCACTGTATACTCATAAGGGATATCGTTTAGGTCATATCTGACTGGTCTAGTGGTGTTCCCTACATTCTTCAGTTTAAGTCTGAATTTTGCAATAAGAAGCTCATGATCTGAGCCACAGTCAGCTCCAGGTCTTGTTTTTACTGATTGTATAGAGCTTCTCCATCTTTGGCTGCAAAGCACATAATCTATCTGGTTTCGGTATTGACCATCTGGTGATGTCCATGTGTAGAGTCGCCTCTTGTATTGTTGGAAAAGAGTGTTTGCTATGACCAGCGTGTTCTCTTGACAGAACTCCGTTAGCCTTTGCCCTGCTTCATTTTGCGCTCCAAGGCCAAGGATATATTCTATACACAACTAATATATACATTAACATATAGGCTTTCAGTAACTGATTACACGTACATTTCAAGCCGCCAGGAAAAAGTTCCCTTATTCCAATCAAAGGGCCAATATTTCCAAACCAAGATTACAAACCAATTCCCGTTATCATATATTCTTATCTTATTTAGCCTCTCCTTTCCTTCAAGAAATCTTAACAGATGTATGAGTTTAACCATATACCAGCCTACTGATTTTGGACTTTCAACATTCTTAGCTAACTCACAGCACAATCCTAAGCATGTTTACTCAGAAATAAGTCCCATTGTGTTCAATGGGGCCTACTCCCAGTAAAGTGTGCATAGGATTGCAGCCTCAGTTGTTGGTGCTGTTAGCTTGGCACCAAGTTCTTTTTCTTGCAAATTGTCTATAAATCCGAGCAACAACTTCAGTGGTGGCATAGACCGATGACAAAATATCCCTACTTTCATTCACTACTGCATCTATTGTAAAATCCTGTGCATGTCTACTCAAAAGTAAGCCCCATTGTGTTCAATGAGGCTTATTCCCATGACAGTATGTACAGTATACTATTTCAGCCTTAGTTTTTAATCTCTGAATTTTGTACTTTACCATTTAACTCTTCTTAATAAATCATAAACTTCTGTAAAAGACTCCTAGGGGATTTAAAATTCAACAAAAGCTGTTCAACAGCGGACCCTCAGATAACCTGAACCCAAACCGTGACCCATTTTATAGACAAAAAAGCCATAATCATATATTTCCTATAATTTCAAATTCCCACTTAACATTCTTAACTATTTTTATTGTTTTTTTAACAATAATTTTTATTGTTTTGTTTTCTGTGCTTTTACTTTCTACATTCGTTTTAGCTAGAAGTCTTGACTAGCATGTTGCTCCCAAGACATCCACGTGTTGTTAATCTGCACCCCTCTTTTGATCTTTATTGGTTGCATCCATGTCATCTCTGGTCAGATTCTAAAGCTAGCATTTCATGCTCTAAGCCAGGAGACCAATGGATGCTTGTATCAGCTGTTTGCTCTTGTTATTCTGATGAAGCCACGAGTACTTACGTGGCGAAACGTCAATTGTTTTTAATGTTTTAATAAACTTGTCACCTCTCTTAAACGACGTATTTCCCGGAATATGGAAGTGTTTAACCTGTATTCTTAACTATAATTCTTCATCAAACAAGTTAGAGTTATTGGTGACATATCTGAACTCAATTTATATTTGATTTTCATTCTGGTTCAGTAATATGCTTTCACCAAAGGATTCTTATCCATATTTTATACATTTGTACCATAGTAATGTATATAATGGTATATCCAACATATATTGTTGTTGGAATCTCCAAGATTTTAAGATTGGTTGATCTAAAAAATATTTTAATAAATAGACAACTTTATTTGACTCAAATAGTTCAGGTGATGTAAATGCACAATTTAACAGCAGATTTTATAATCTTTCCTTTGCCCAGTCTGAACAACAACAACAGAATATTTTAATATTTTAATTGGAAGACATTGGCCACTATGGGATTTGTCACTAAGGCACAAGCCTTCCCACTGGTGTTCCCGGCAGTGCACTGAGTAGTGAGCGGTAAGTATTGGATTGGGCCCTTCATGTGATAATAATGCAAGAAGTGGCTGTCATTTGTCATTTGCTAGAGTGACATATTAATGCTTTTGAAAAATACATTACAGGGGGAAGTTTCAGTGAAGGGCTTTTGTTTGGCATATAATAGTTATCCAAAAGTGTACATATACATAAGAGAACTGTACATGTGTATTGCATACATGAACCACCACAAGCATTTTAGTGATGTACGCTATGCATGAGCAAACAACATTGGCCCTCCAAACCTCACCAGCCGCCACTGGTTGTGGCATATGATGGGCCCCAATATGGGCCCCAATCTAAAAACCACAGTACAGTTTCCATGAGGCTCATTGCAAAGATGCCAGATGCTCTTTCTTCAAAGCAAACATGGCTAATTGGTGCATAGTCAGATACTCTCTTTTTGTTTGAATTAAGCAGCCCCCTAATATAGGAAAGTGGCTGTGATTGTCTTTATTTATTTTATTTATTTAAAAAAATTATATCCTGCCTTTCCTATGCCAAGGCAAATGCCCAAGGCGGCTTACAACAGAAGTTAAAATACATAACTTAAAAAATACATTAAAAAGTTTAAACAGTACATAACTGTACATAAACAATTTTAAAAACAATTTGTGCCCTTGTTTCTGACTTTTCATGGTATGAATGATGATCACCTTGTCAAGCTTATTGTCATATTTCATTTACTTTTGTCTCCCAGGCTTCTGAAACGAATCTTTGTGGTTACATGGATACATGTGTTTCCTTGAGACTGTGGGCTATTGTTGGGGTCATGTATATTTTAACAGCAGCAAATTACTATTACAGTGATGCCTCGCAAGACGAATGCCTCGCACAACGAAAAACTCGCAAGATGAAAGCGTCTTGCGAGTTTTTTGTTGACTTGCAAGACAAAGTTTTTTGCGAGAAAAACTTCATCTTGCGAGGCATCACTCCCCGTGCCGGGGCATCACTCCCCGCGCCAGACGCCTCAGAGCCTCCGGAGGATCCTCCGGAGGCCTCGGAGCAGAGGCGGGGAAAGGGCGGCTCCGGCTCCGGGCGGCTCGGGCGGCATTCCACGGATCGCAGGCGCTCCAAGGGTTTCTCCCTCCGGCCTCGGAGCCAGAGAAAGCCCTGGATCATCCGCCACGACCAGCGGCCAGAGCTTTCTGAAGAAGGCCGCTGCGTCGTTGCCCTATTTATCCTTTTTTTTAGCGCATGCGCAGAACATTTAGGGCGAAAATAGGGCGACGACGCAGCAGCCTTCTTCAGAAAGCCCTGGCCGCCGGTCGTGGCGGATGATCCAGGGCTTTCTCCAGCTCCAAGGCCGGGGGGAGAAACCCTCGGAGTGCCCGCCCGCTTCAACGGGCGCGCGCTCCGTGGAATGCCGCCCGAGCCACGGAGCCGCCCAGAGCAGGAGCCGCCCTTTCCCCGCCTCTGCTCCGAGGCCTCCGGATGATCTTCTGGAGGCTCTGAGGCGTCCGGCGTGGGGAGGGCGCGGGGAGTGATGCCCCACCGGTGCTCTGCCTCGCAAGACGAAATTATTCGCAAGACGACACGTCTTGCAGAACCAATTAATTTCGTCTTGCGAGGTACCACTGTATTAAGAATACTGCATTTATATACTGCTTTTCAACAAAAAGTACTTCACACAGTGGTTTACGTAGCAAAATAAATCAATAAAAGGTTCCATGCTTAATCCTCAAAATGCTTTTTGAGCTGCTGTTAAAGAGCAGCTTGGAGGGTTGCTAAGCAGAGTGGGTGGTACCTTCTGAAAGGAACGCTCTGCAAAAAGAATCCCTGGGCACGGATTCACCTCTCTGGACCCTAGCTTATCTCAGGAACGTCCCTGTGGAATATGTAATTCAAACGTTATACACTATATCTCACCCCACCTTTCCTGACACTGAGAAAACTTTAAAGGCTGTATTGTGAACCACTACCTTCAAACCAGCAGGCAAAGCGAATAAGGTTGTGAGTGTTGACTGTCTCCAGCACCTCAACATCCACACCTGAATTTAATATAATTCAAGGTCTTGGGCAAGCCTGATGGGAGAGCATTATTATTATTTTTTATTAGGTTTTCTGTTTGTAGCTAGCTATTCATGTCCCTCTTGGGAAGGACAAAGAGTTCTCTTCAGTGTGGCAATTGCTGGCTTACTTGCCACCAAAGGCATACAAGTGGAAACAGCCGTTAGCAACCTGCACTCACGCATTCCCAAGAAAGGGCACAATTTATAGCAAGCCTTGTTCTCAATTATATTGCAAAAGTAGACTTCGTGTTTGGCTTTCTCAGATTGTATGTTTCATTCAAAGTATTACCATGACAATAAACCACAGGCAGTGCAATGTGCTGCTGGAGAGAGGATACAGCGTTTGGAGCAAAATGGATCTGTAGAAATGACAGCACCACAACAGGACTGTTTACTCTCTATAGTAGTCAGGAAACACAGATCCCTGATTCCTAGGTTTTAAAATAAAGAGAATCTATAACCAATTATAGCTCTCTCATGCTCTCGTTCTCTCTGATCTAAACATGCGTTCTACCGCCTAAGCCAGAAATAAGAGAACATTTTGATGGAGTGGGTAAGCTGGTGAATTTGGATGGGAGAAACTGGCTATAGATTCTCAAACAGTATGATGCTTACAGGTGACCCCTTGCCCATATAACTGCTCCTCAACCTGATCTACCTCAAGACTAAACTACACATTATGTCCATAATATGCGTGGCCCTGAAGTGTCTAGTTTTCTGGGGGAAATAGCAGCTGTGGGGGAGAACAACACCAAAGGAAGTTTTCCACACAGGTCAAATCACAGTTGGTGTTGGTGGTCCTAATCTGGATCAGGACTGTGACAGGAACCAAAGGGAAACCACTCATTCCTGAGCCCCCAGCTTCTACTGTATTTCACTCAGAAAATCCATGTACATTTAAGTACCAAATGCATTATTAATGTAACATTAATATGTCACAGGGTTGATATGAAGATACAATGGAATAACCCAGCGTTTCTCAAAGTTCTCCCCGTGAGGCGGGGAGAACTTTGAGTGTTTGCGGGGACAGAGCCAACAGTGGCGGCGATCCAGGGGATCGCCACCGCCACTGCTGATACCGCCCCCGAAACCGCCATTGCGGCTCTTACAGGGGCTTGGGGGATTTACGGGGAGGCCTGCGCAACCCTTTGCAGGCCTCCCCGATCTTCGGATCGCTGCAAAACGGCAATCTTCAGGCGCTTCCGGTTTTTGCGAAAGCGTCTTGACACAGAGCGCATCTGGAAGGCAGGTCCATCTGGAAGATGTTGGTTCGTTAAGATACCGTCGGCCCAGGCTGCATCAGATACAGCAACTGTTCCTATTTGTAGCAAAGTGTCTTTTACAACTGCCATCTCCTTTCTAGTTCTTTCTCTCTCTTTTTCAGACTGTCAGTCCTCTGAATAATGAGGGAGTCATTTTTAAAATTTATTTTGCTGTGCAAATGGCTTTGTGAACTTTTTTTGCTAAAAAGTGGAATATAAATATTTTAATGATTATAATACAACCCCCCCCCCCCATTTCTCTCTGCCTCCTTCAAACTTTGGACATGGACCAGTCAAAAACTAGCACTTTAAAGTCCCGTTATTTCCATGGGAAAGCATTAAACATTGGCTTAACTTTCCACAGAAATGAAGAGGTCTTCCAAGTACCATACCCCTGCTAACTGGGCAAGAGGCACTTTTTCAATGGGTGCTCCTCTTATATTTAGCAGGGGGAGAGTAACTGCCTCCCTTTCACCTCAGCACACTGTCTTTTCTGGTGGCTGTTTGCTGGTGTTCTTCTGCATCTTTTTTAGATTGTGAGCCCTTTTGGGACACGGAGCCATTTCATCATTTGATTTTGTCTGTAAACCGCTTTGTGAACTTTTTGTTGAAAAACGGTATATAAATACTGTTAATAATAATAGTAATAATAGTAATAATAGTAATAGTAATAATAATAATAATAATAATAATAATACTTAACTTTCAGCACAAGCCTATGCATGTCTACCAAGAAGGAGGTAAGTCCAACTGTGTTCAATGGGGCATACTCCCAGGAACGTATTTGTAAGATTGCAGCTGTTTACAGGTTTGTACTCTTTGTGTGCCACTCTTCCCTACATTATTATTGTTATTTTAAAAATTCTACCCTGACTCAAGGCAGTGTACAATATTGACTTAAAAGAGTCAAAGAAAAACACAAACAGTACAAAATACAATAAAAAACCGAAGCAAACTACTGGTAAACAAAATCCTGAGAAGAAACAAGCAAGTATAAGAAACACTTGTTTAAATATCCAGCTCTTCAGTCTCAGGCAGAAAACCAGCAAGGAGGGAGACAAATGTACACTACAGGGCAGGGAGTTCCACATTTTGGAGGCCACCACTAAGAAGGCCCTCTCGCATGCCACCACCAACCAAATGTCAGAGGGCAGTGGGACATGCAAGTGAGCCTTCTTCCCTGAAATGGATAGGTAGGTTTATAGGGAGAAAGGCATCCTTCAGCTATCTTGGTCTCAAGCCAGGTAGGGCTTTAAAGGTAACAACCAAAACCTTGAATTGCACCTGCAAACAAACTGGCAACCACTGCAGCTGAAAAAACAATGGCGAGAAAATATTGAATCGCCTCCCATAAATATCACGCACGCACGCACGCACGCACACCCCAGCTGCAATTTGTACCATTTTAAGTTTCTGAAGGCTCTTCTAGGGCAGCCTCACATAGAGTGCATTGCAGTCAATGCATTGCAGTGCATTGTTCATCATGGGGGAAAGGTCCCAGACCTTTGGGGACAAAAATCTGTGCACTTCTATCTTTGTTTTGCATAATAAAGAAAGAGAACAAAAGAGAACCTTGCAATTTACTGGTTCAATGGTGTCTCCCACTAAATGGCCTGACAGAGGTAAGTTCTACACCAGTCGGTGCAGGGGAGGGCGGGCAGGGGCAGCCAGGGGGGTGGCAATTGGCCGGCTCAGGCTGGGAGAGGGTGGGGATATTGGCGGCACGCTCTGCCGATATCCTAGGCCCTTTCTCAGCCCGGGTCGGCCTTACTCTACCATCTTGGATGTGCCAGGCCTGGACCTGGTGTACATCCGAAGAGGCCCACAGGCCCTGGGGTCGTTTACACCTGGGGAAGGGGATGAACATCCCCTTCTCCCGAGGTGTGGCCTAGCAGCCCCAAGGCAGGCTGCAATCTGGATAGGATACAGTGGCCGGTCCACAGGATTGTGCTGCCCGTCATAATGCAAACTCTGTTTAATTAGCTGCACTGACACAGGGTGTCATGTTGCCCCTCTATTTTTTTTTTTTTTTGCCTATTTCCCTTGTTTTGGGCCATTTCTAGCACCTCAGAAGACTTTAGGATGCTATCAAAGAGACTGCCTGGCATCCTCCATGCAGGCGCCATCACTCTGAGATGCCCTTCTGGAGTTCTTTCTTTGAATGCCATTCCCCAAAAGCCACATGTGCAGAATGTGGATTATCTCCTGTCTTCATGTCAGGGAGCATGCAGCTTCCTCTTCCTCCTTCCAAGAGGGTCGCTCCGCATCAAGAGTGTTTGTACAGGGCCATGTGCAGAAGGAGAGGTGTCAGAGACATCCACCATTTCAGAAGGGTTTCAAATGGCTGCTTTCAAGCTTCCTTCTTTTAAAGACTTTTTGCTAAATTTTGCAGGGACAGTAATTAGGGCAGGAATCTACGGAAGTGTGATTGTGGCCCTGCTCAAGACCAAGCAGCAGATTTCGAGGAAGACAAGAAGATGACAGAAGCCAACTGTAAGGAACACGTTTCAGCAGGAAACAGGACCCCTCAGAAGTACCAGACATCAAAGACGACCAGACAAGTCTCACTGAACTGTTATCTACAAGCCAAGGATGTGCCCTAGAAGAGGCCCCAGAGATGCTCCTCACCAGCTGGGTCTAGTGATGATGAGAAAGCATTGCTGGGAAACCACTGGAAGGAGGGAAAACTGCACCACCCAGAACTATATGTCAATGGAAAATTCCAGCTCAAGACAGTCTCAGACCAGGTGATGGGAGAAGGCAGAAACCCTGAAGAAGACTTGTTTCCCCCCCCCCTTCATCCACTGATATATCTCAGTGAAGCAAAGACATGAAGGGGTGTGAGGAGCACTAACCATTAGATGTTACTCTCCTTCGTCAGCCTCCAGCTTCCCTAACGCAGGGAAAACAAGAGCCAGAAGCAGCATAAAGTGAAGTCTAACCTTGCTCGTTACTCTTCTATTTTCTTTGAGACTAGGTCAACATTTTGGTGTAATACATTAGGAATTAGGAAAATGAGTTATAATTCATGATACCAAACTGAACAGAATATTAATTTGGACTGGAAATTTGAGGTTCTACAATGCACACCTTTAAAGCTTGCTGACCTTACCAACAAGATCACTCCCTTAACTGGATATTTGCCTTTTTCATAGAGACACAGAAAACATACTTGAAAATTATCTCATAAAACTTCGTATTGTTTCTTTTCTTGGTTGGTAGTAAAACGTATGGAGAACTTATGTAGAATTAGCAGTGGGGCAAGGTAGCAAAACCTTTAATTAAAGCATCTGTTCAATGCGTATGCGTTTGTGCATTTGCAAACATGTTGATCTTATCTATTCCACTGCAAGGGGGGGAAATCACCATTCAAATACTGTATCATCAGAGACTTTCTAAACAGATTTTCTCAGGAATGTAAATACTGCATTCCCCTCCCCCCAGTGTGTGTGTGTGTGTGTGTGTGTGTGTGTGTGTGTGTGTGTGTGTGTGTGTGTGTGTGTGTGTGTGTGTGTGTGTGTGTGTGTGTGTGTGTGTGTGTTAGAAAAGCTCTGTGGCTTCCGCTTGCAGAGGGAAGTATTTATTTTAATGTTTTACAAAGGGATACATATTTAAGTTCTGCTCTGGCTACAGGGCAGGGGAAAGCAGTCCTGTTGAGTTTGAAAAACGTTTCAGGATCTAACAGTGGGGAGAGAAGAGGCAGAGAAAACAAGAGGTAAAATTGGCCATAGTGTGTCTTACCAGGGTTGCGCTGAAGTGCAACTGAAAAACCATATGGGGCAAGAGCTTGAAAAGGGTTAACTCAACAGCAAAATCTTAGGAATGGGAAAAAAACCAACAAGAGTTGTGCTAAATGCACCAGAATTAAAACAACTGTTCAGAACCCCTAATCCTATCTCAGATTGTGAAAGTGAATGGTGACACATAAGAAGAGGGTTTATGAGGCCAGGAGGATGTGTGACCTTTAAAAGCTTGTTTTCTAAAGCAAACAAACCCCTGACTATGCACAGATTTCAGCTGGGTACAGCACAGCCCTGTAAAACAGATTTTCATGCTAGAGATAATATTATTTCCATGGTACTTTCCAAAGTGTATTGGACAGGAGGGTGTTGTTGCCATGTTAGTTCCACAGAAGAAGAAACAAAGAACCTCTTAAAACCCTTTGGATACATCTTAAGAAACTTACAGCTGATCCTGAAATATTATGACTTCCTCAAATAGGCCTCAGAGGGTGTCATTTATGGCATTTGGTATCCCAATTTTTAGTTCCCCAAAGGGGTGCCAAGAGCAGCATACAAATGAATCTTTAAAACACAGGAAACAAATAAAACAATAAAAACAAAAGAATAGAAACAGCAGCAGTATATAAAATGACAATTAAGAAAATAAAAAGGTAAAGGTGACCCCTGACAATTAAGTCCAGTCGTGTCCCACTCTAGCGTGTGGTGCTCATCCCCATTTCAAAGCCGAAGAGCCTCCGTGGTCATGTGGCTGGCATGACTCTCTTTGCCGCACGCATAGCATGCGGCTGGAACACGGAGCGCTGTTTACCTCCCCGCAGGCAGTACCTATTTATTTATTTATTTATTTATTTAATTTTTCACATTTTTATACCACACTTCCTCCAAGGAGCTCAGAGTGGTGTACATATTTCCTCCCCCTCCTTTTTTTTTTTCCTCCCCTCCTTTATCTACTCACATTAACATGCTTTGGACCTGCTAGGTTGGCAGGAGCTGGCCAAGCAACGAGAGCTCACCCCGTCGCGGATTCGAACTGCTGACCTTTCGATCGACAGCTCATGGTTCAGCGGTTGTAAAAAAGTTTTTCATCTGGTGCTGAAGAGACATCCATGCCAGGTGAACTTCCCTGGGGAGAGCGAGTTAGGGTGCCATAACTATAAATTCCCTATTCCCAGTCACCGCCCATCTGGGACCTGGAGAATGGCTTCTGAGGAAGAGCTTAATATTTAAGCATGTTCATATGGGAGAAGGTGATCATTCGGGAGCTTTAAAACTGGCAAAATATGTTTCATGTGCCTGGTCCCATTCACTAATCTACCTACCGTATTTTGAACCAACTGAAGTTTCTGAGCAGTCTTCAAGGACAGCCCCACATAACAACACATTGCAGTAAGCCAAAGAGAGCTATACCAGGGTGTGGCTAACAAATGCATAGAGGGGCCATGATTACTACTGTCCAGGAGATGCTGCAGCCAATGCAATTGTAGCTGATGGAAGATGCTTAGTACAATATGACCCCTAGTTTGTGCAATGACTTCCCCTTAAGGCCTACCATCAGTTCACCTGGCAAATTGCCCTGTGAGGGAAAAGAAGCACAGAAAGGGGGAGGGCAGGTGAAGACATCAGGCTCCTGTTCTGCTTCTGTGCTTTTATTGTGGTTTTCAATTTGGATATTGTTAGCCACCTGGAGTGCCTCCCAGGAGGCGTAGGATGTACATTTTAAAAATAAATAACTTATGGCTATTTGCTGTGTCAGTGGTGAAACATAAGTACAGTATCAAGGGACTTATTGAGACTAAGTATAACAGCAGGTATCTAGTAAACTATATTTTTAAGTATTTAAAACAGAACTGCAAAACAGATCTGTAATAACTAATGGCCATTTATTTATCCTAAAGATCAAAACAAGAATCACCTGCATTATACACACTGAAAGCCAATGGAAGCTTTTTTCCTAAATGAAATAGTGCGCAGGAGATGCGATCGGGATTGGAACTGTGGCAGGGAAAAATGTTAAAGCCCCACCCCCCTGCTGTAGTTACATCCTGTTTGGAGCATCCCGCATGCTTTAAAAACACACACACACACACACTGGGCCAAGCTAACACACTTCTCAAAACATGGAGTTTGAAATCAGTTACACAACTCTTGAAATGGAAGGAAGGGCTGAATTTCTTTGTTCGGACATGGACTCTTACAGGCAGCCCAATCCTATGTCGCTCCCTGCGCGCTGATGCAGCGGTGCCAACGTGGCTTCCACTGTATCCCACGAGGGAGTTTCAGCATGTTGAGACCTCTTGGGATAAGGGAAACATTTGTTCCCTTGCCCCAAGGTAAACCCCAGCCACCGCCATGGGTCAACTCGGACCTGTGCCAGCTCTATAGCTGTATAGCTGACCCACCTGGGAAGGGGGTTAGAAATTGGTGTGTACTGCGGCCTCTGAACCGCAAAGCAGCCTCTGTCAGCAGACCCACAGGAGCAGGTAAGGCCGCGCAGGGGGTGGGAGAGCAGGGGATGGGTAGAATAAAGCGGTGGAGGGCAGGTCAGGCCTGGTAGGGGGATGAGTTCGGCAGTGATGCATGCTGAATCCTTACCCCCTTTCTGGGCCTGATCCGGCTTCACCAATCAACTCGGGCTTGCTCCAGCAAGCAAACTGGTGCAGGTCTGAGTTGACCCACCGAGTCCGCATGGGCTTACCCAGGGGGAAGGGAACAAATGTTCCCTTTACCAAGGAGTCCTCTGGAGGCCGAAACTCCCCTGCAGGATGCAGTGGAGGTCGAGCTAGCACCACTGCATCGCCGCTCAGGGAGCTACAGTGGATTGGGTTGTGAGTTCATGTCAAGCAGTTGCTTGCAAAAACTTGTGTCATAACAAACCAGCGAAGCAATGGCAACAGAGTAGCTTCCAGTTCAGCACTGTAGCACATCATAGGCAGCGCCGGACACATTCCCTGGAAAAGATAGCATTTCCCCAAGAAAACCTTCATGCCGAAATCCTGCATCTAAGCCCTTACATAAGAGGTGCATAGATTAGCATCTAATGGCCTCCAGGAGACTGGTAAAAATGTTTTTGTTTTATAAGGGCCTCTGGTGGATGTTTTGGAAGCTGCTTTTACTGCTTCTGGATTTCGGCTCTTGTTCCGCAGTTTTATTGCCATTTTTATAGTGCTAGATTTTAACCTGTGAGTGGCTGTTTCTCAATTTTTTTAAATTGATCTGGTGTGGCTGCTCATGGAAGCCAGTTTCTGACCCTCTTCTCCCTACTGAAGCCCCCAAGTCTCCCCAAAAGTGGCTCCTGAGTGGTGGGGGAACTTTGGTAGCAGAATGGGGGTGTGGCACAGGAGAGCAAAGGGAGGGGGGAATGCCCAGAAGCCAGGAGAGCAAGTATTTCTCCCTCACTCTGCAGCCCCCCATGCCACATCCCATGCTGCTGCTATTAGCAGCTATCCCCAACTATTAGCAGCTGCTCTGGGTGGGGGTCAGGGGCTCCAATAAAGAGAAAGAGCATGTAGAAAAAATGGCTTCTGTGAGTGAGTTTATGGCAAAAGTGAGATTCGAATTAGAGACTTCCTGATTTGTAACTCACAGCCCAATCCTACCCCCCATTTGTGACATTGGGAGGAGTGTCCCACTCTTGCTAAAGGCCCAGCGATGGCAGGCGGAGTGAGCCACCGCTGGGCCAGTCTGAGCAAAGCAGCTGCAGCTTCAAAGCCACGCTATTGCAGATTCCAGGCTACATCAGCCTCGGTAAGTCGGCAGTGGGGAACATGTCATGGGCAGGGAGGGGGAGGGAAGGGCGAGTTTCAAGGTGGTTTGGTGAGAAGGCAGGGGAACCAGGAGACGGAGGGGTGAATCCCTGTGGTATCAGCATACACCATGATCCTATTCTTTCTTTTTCAACCGGTCCTTCTCTTTGTCTCTCATCGGACCTATGCCAGCTATATAGCTGGTGTAGGTCTGAGGAGACCCATAGTTCATCAGGAAGTCTACGGAAGGTAAGTGAAAAAAATTTTTTCGTTACCTCTCCCAGGCCTCCTGATTGCCCACCCACCATAGCATGCAGCGCACACTTCCATGGCATGGCCACATGCTACAGTGTGCCCGGGGATAGGAATGGGTTTCCAGTCTCTTAGCCATTGCACTTCACCAACTGCAAACAGGGTAGCTAAACTTTCAGTGCACCACACATCTAAAGTGACGCTGTAACAAAAGTGATCTAATGGTTCGCCCATTCTTTAAGTCATAGACTTTCAAAGGCAAAGATCTCCAGATATGACAAATTAATGTTATAAAAACACTGAATTCTGCAGTAGTTCGGTCTTTTTTTTTTCATGCAACAACTACTGCCTAACTCAGCAAGCACCTACCACATCATCTGTGACTATCAAAGATTGATCTTGTAAACTAATTATTGCTATCTATCATGACTGTATTTGAACAAATAAAACCTAATCTGGTTTTTGCAACACTCTCTTCCACCCTATGTACTGTATTAATTTGTGTGTGTGTGTGTGTGTGTGTGTGTGTGTGTGTGTGTGTGTGTGTGTAAATACAGGAAAACTTGCATCTACTTCCTTTAATTGCCTATACAGTGCTCAGGTTCATAGCCATTTGGACTCACAGCCAAATAGGATATGTTAGGACACCTGGTGCTTCTTTTGTCCCCATTAGTTCATTCCAGAGTGACCAGGAAATGCACATCAGCTCCATTAGCAGGACAGGACAGCAGGAAGGGGGGAATGGATCTTTCCATGCATGGAATGTGAAGGTGACATTTCTGGCGGAGCCGGGCCCTTTGCAGAATGTCGCTGCAATCGACCCGGCTGACCTCTTTTCAAAGCAAGTCTCTCTCCCTGTGCCTGACCCGGGTGTGTGGCCAAGCAGCCTCTAAGAAGCAACAGTTTGACAGCACTAATGAATAATGAAGGAGGAAGAGCTGCATTCTCTTAACGGCAAACTCCAGCACTGGTTTCTCTCTCTTCCCACCTGGGATGTTGAACTCAGAATATGATGCTGCAATAGGGCACCTCCTTTTTCTTTACAACATGTGAATTGAGCCTGAGCAAAAGGTTGTCTTCTTCCTCCCATTACAACATGAATCTTTTTCTTTCCAGTAAAGTGCAGCTAATGGCACTTGATCACAGCTGGTAAGGCGGCTGCATGTTTTGGACAGCTGCCTGCTCGTAACCTGAGGTTAACACTGAATTCCTTATATATTTATCTATCTATCTATAAAACTTTCTCTTTCAGTGGCAGAACGGAAGGCTTCCAGCAAGTGCTATGCACCAAAGGCAACAGTTTGTTTCAGTCCAACATTCCTTTGATTTATTTGCCCCTGGTTTAACTCATGTCAAAAGGCATAAATAAACTCAGAAACCAAACTAATGTTATTGGTCACTGCACCTTTCAGCACTGTATTAGCTCCCCCCCCCCTAAGTAATTACTACTCTACAGTGTTTTCCACTCTCCCTCATCACTTCCTTTCTTCCACAGATTCCCAAGCAAGTAAAAAGAACTCTTTTGGATCACATCACATCTTCAGCTGTTAAAATAAAGGTCACTTCCCACTATGGGGTTAGGCTGACTTCTTATCCAGCTATGGAGGAGTACCTGGCCTTGGATGCCATGAGGTCACCCCACTTCCTCCAGCACCGTTCAACGCAGCTCTCAAGGGCTAACGAACAAGGAGGGCTAATTTGAATAGATTTCATACTGTTGACAAATTAATAATAGCTAACTCAGGCTTGCACATATGCTATTCACTAGGGCATGACGAATGAGCCCTGACAGCTGTTCCACACAGCCTCCAGCATGAGCGCTGCTCAGCCACACGTTGTGTCTTCAAGACTGCTGTGCAGCATGTGGCGATGTGAAGCGAAGGTCACTTGGGCAGCACAACTGTGATAAGAAGATGCAGCCTCAGCTTGCAAGTCTAGCCTGAACCTACAAGGGAATGGCACTCGTGTGTCCCCCTGAACTCGCATGCTCCCCCCTTGCTGCGAAGCAAGAAAGGCATTCTGATGCTCAACAAAAAACATTAGCGCTGCCTTGCTAGAGCTTGACCCCCATCAGTCCCAGCTTCCAGTAAGCTGCCTCAGTTTGCTAAGACAGCACACACGCTTGATCACTAGTACCAAAGAGTACTCACTAGAAGGCCTTTGCTGCAGAAGTTACAGAAATATTTATATCATACCAAACATATTAAATGGATAGCATGTTAACTCCCATATTTATGGCCTAATCCTATGGACTGTTGCCACCGCCGGAACTGTTCCAGTGGTGGAACGTGCTTTCCAGCTGCCACAAAAGGCACTCCAGAAGAGTGCAGAGCCGTCTGCTTCTGGACTGTTGCCAGAGAGGCTGAAAGGATGGCTCTAGGGGAGCCCAATTATAGAGCCCTGTGCACTGCTGAAAGGATGGCTCTAGGGGAGCCCAATTATAACAGGGGGTGGATAAAGAGCTTGTGGGGGCGCATCCAGCCTGCAGGCCTTTTGGTTGACACCCATGGTGTAAAAACTGTAAATCTCCTGCGCGTTGCCTTCGCCCCACTGAATGGCTCTGAAGGCGAGGGGGCAATGAGTGCCGGTGAGTAAGGAAGGGTCAGCGTGCTGCGGAACTTAGCGTTCCGCCCCACCTAGAGCGACGTCACTGGCTGCCAGTATTAGCAAATCAGTTATCAAACACATTCTGTAATGGAGGCAGGAGGGATGCACCAAGTATGTTTTTAAATTTCCTGTCAATGATTTATGGCTTGCTACATTTCTGTCACAAGTGTCATCTAATACCAAATAGTTTTTATCTCAAAATAAATCTGGTGGGGGAAGGGGCTTTATTTGTCGATTGCCCTGGGAAACTCTAGAGCAAACACTGGTTAATAAATCCAAGTCTTTTCTAACAGTTATTTTAAAAGGGCAATCAGCCTTCAGAAACGTTAAACTAACATTTTGATTATGTATAAAAACTACCAGAGTCTCTGTCCAAGCAAAGATTCTTGAGAATTTGAGATCAGAACTGTGTAAAGCTAACATTACTGCATCCTCGCACAGAGATCAAAGTTATGTCTCTAATTAAATATCTCAGCAATACTGAAACAGATCACAGATGTACCTGGTACACTACTGGCATTTCAGAGATTATATACATATGCAGTAAGTACTGTTTGTGTTTGGAAGCCACTCAGCTGGTTTACATCAACAAGAGGCCATTTGACAAATCACTGCCAGTCCTAGGACACAGTCTAAGGTCACTTGATGTAACAAGTTTGCGGAAACTAACAGCACCATTCTTATGGGCCTTCTATGACAGCGGAACTTGAGTCTCACTGTCATAAAGGCCAGGCAACGGCACAAACATCATGCCATTGCCAAGCCATTAGAGCCACCAATGCAAAGCGTTGACGGCTCCACACTCCTGCCACCATGGAGTGTGACCCCATGCTGTAGTGACCTGCATGGCTGCAGTAACCCCAGTAAGCTGGTGGCAGAGAGGGCAGAGAGGGGAGAGGACAGGGGTGGATCCTGGGGGCAGTGACTTACGCTGGGATCCTATCTACTCTTTCCCTGGCCACTTACCCCCTTTCTCTCCTCACACACCAACTACAAAGCTCGCATGTGTTCCGTCAGCACGGCTGCACCACAGACAATGGCAACGGACATGATTAGACTATAAGAAACTCTTGCCCTGATCAGTGCATGGATGGGTGATTACCTGGAAATCACATATAAATCCTGCACTAATATTATTAATTGTGTCTTGCAGACTCCATGTTCTACAGAGGAACAATGCAGAAGATATGGTAAATGTGTACTGGATTACTAAATTAGTGTTATTATATAATAATTTTTGTTCCACTTTTATCAAATATGCTCATGGAGGTTTGCAACATTTGCAGCAAACCAGAATCAGAGAGAGAGGAATTGCAACATGTGAAGGGTGAAGGAAACCCACAATACTGACAGCTCAATCCTGTGTAAGATTGCCCTTTAGGCCAGCCGCTGCATCCTGTGCAGTTCCTGGGCCGCACCGGCATGGCTCGGGCACACCTCAGGAGAAGGGGACATTTGTCCCCTTCCCCGGGTGTAGGTGAGCCCGGGGCCTATGGGCCTCCTCGGATGCATGTCAGCTCCAGAGCTGGTGTACATCCAGGGAAGCCATCTAAAGCCAGCCTGGGCTACGACTGGGCGCTGGATACCAGCGTTGATATCCACGCCCCCTCTCAGCCCGGGCCGGCCAGTGGCCCTTCCCCACCCCTGCACTGCGCAGCCTAGCACTTACCTGGGTCTGTAGGCCGGGGGAGTGAGCGGTGCCAGCCTCCATGTTGGCGCTGCTTACTCTCCCGGAGTCGCAAACGTGCTTTACGGCACGTTTGCGACTCTCTACGCCAGTGCTGAGCCAGTGTAGGTTACACAGGATTGGGTTGTCAGACTCCTCTCTGCTCATCCAAATGACACTGCACCATGGTTGTCAAATCAAACTTAACCCCTAAACGACAAGTAAAAGTAAAACAAAGACTTGCATTGCTTTCTAAAACGTGGCAGGAGGGATTGTACTACAGCACGTAAGGAAGGAAGCAAATTCCCAATAGTGGGTGTTGATTGTGTTGCAGCCTATGCTTTACAGCAGGGGTGGGGAACCTCCGGCCCGCGGGCCGGATTCAGCCCGCGGATCGATCCGGTCCGGCCGCTGCGGAACCTGACCGATCTGGCCCGCGGGACCAGAGGCTCCACCGCCCACCTAGTCACTTTAAAATCGGTCTTTCTGCAGCTGCGCAGATCGCCGTTGATGTCGAGAGATTGCCCTCTCGGCCTCAACGGCGATCTGCGCAGCTGCAGAAAGGCCGCTTTCAGAAGGAGAAGGTCGCTCAGGTAAGCGTCCGTGGGTGGGAGGGAGAGTGGTCCGTGGGTGGGTGGGTTAGAAGGGTAGATTCGCGGGGGTGTGTGTGTCAAATTTGCGGTGGGGGGGCCAAAAATTTCGGACGCCCTATCGGCCGGCCCACGGCCAATTTTCCCAATGGGGAAATGGCCCCCCACCGGAAATAGGTTCCCCACCCCTGCTTTACAGCATCCTAAAATATATATATATATATGTACGGACATGCTCAAGGATCACTGCAAGCACCAAAGACACTACGTATTTTCTGTAACAGAATAATAATAATTTAGAGTTCTGTTGTGGTTAGATTGCCACTGTTACCCTTGGTCTACCTTCCATAATACCATTAGGAGTCTTGTTTTTAATGTTTAATGCCAGTTTTGGCAAACTGCTACGGCTTGGAATGGAAGCAGCTCCTGAATTGTCAAAGAAGAGTCAAATATAGGTCACAAAGAAAAGAGCTGCATGCCCTTAAATGGTCAAGCTCAAATGGACTTTTTTTAAAAAAGGTTTTTATGCACTAAGATATTTATGATGATATGTTCTGCAGGGGGGTTGTTGGAATAAAGGATATGTAGGTAGATCTGTCCTCTTGTACATATGTCCTAGTGTTGATCATTCCTCCTGCTTGGCTTTCTCAAAAAGAAAGTGAGAGGGAAAGGACAGAATGGAGTGGGGGGAATCCTGACCCTACACTCATCTAGACCTTTCTCCACATCTGGATATTTCAGAAGGAAGAAGGGCAGATTTTGCATTTCTGCAAGTTGGGTAGTTAAAGCAAACAAGTGGAACGCTGGCTTATAAACCCATCAGGGATGGAGATGACGCAATTATCTCTAGGATGGCTTTATAACTCTTTAGACGTATCCACCACGACCCTGTTGCAGAAGAAGCAAACTGAGTGGACTGGCTTCTTATCTTTTCTGAAAGGAAGGCACTAGGAAGCAAGGCCTGCACAGGATGAAGGACATCTGGTCACCATCCTGTGGCTCCGTCCTCAAGAAGAGCATCTGCTGTGTGGGAGCTGAACATTTCCTCTTGCAGGATGTTTTCTCTGTGGCTTTCAGGAGGTGTGAAATCATAGCACAATTAGGCAAGCCTGCTGGATGCTGGTGGCTGGCATACAGAGAAAGGTGTTGAACCGTTCCCAGGGATACACCTCTTTAGCCTGAGGCAAACCAAGGATATAATCACCTGCTCTGTCAATTTAACAGCCTATGATGCTCTTTAGCTACTTAACAGGGCTTGGGATTCATACCCTACTGATTCTCAGACATTGCATCTGCACTTGGATTTTCTTTCTCTCATTTACAGAATAGGAGACAACATCATTTCTTCTGGATTACGAAAGTCAAAAAAGGACAAGAACAACAGATACGAACTTTGATAAGTATGATTGGCAAAGAGATGCTTCCCTCACGTTACATAATTAAACAGCTGCTGAGGCTTCTTTCCCTTTCATCATTGCTTCCAAAATGACCTTTTCCTCTTCCACAGTTGGAGGCTATTCGGGTGTTATGGCTGTACTGAAGTTTAATGAGCCAGCTGGACATGCAAGGCACATGAAAACTAATGAGTTGACCACATCATCCAACCAAACAGCCCCATTGATTTTAACTGAGTTATCCTGAGCAAGAGCAACTGAGATGGGGCTGCAGGTTAGCCCCTTCCTAGATTGGTGAAAGG
The DNA here is from genome assembly GCA_026170595.1 of Plestiodon gilberti rubricaudatus. Classification (NCBI taxonomy): domain Eukaryota; kingdom Metazoa; phylum Chordata; class Lepidosauria; order Squamata; family Scincidae; genus Plestiodon; species Plestiodon gilberti. The sequence goes on from JANXHW010000001.1 coordinate 15,363,302, forward strand.
CTGTAGAGTGTAGAAGAGTCAGCAATATGAGCCATGTGTCTGTAGAGGGTTTTGTTTTTTTCAAACAACATAAACATCCAGAGTATGTCAAAATGATATCAAAACAGTGAAATGAAAAAAAGAAAAAGGAAAAAAGAAAAAAGAGCCATTCACACCAATGGTGTATTTAAGAGGCTTGGAATGAAAAATTGGTGGTCGCGGTATGGATTTCAAAAATAAGAAAATGCAACAGGAATCCAGTGTCCTGCTCATAGAATCACTGTTAGGGACTCCAGGGGTTGAGCCAGGAGTTGCATGATCAGAGGCTGAGAGCTACTAGGATGTTCCCATCTGAGAGGTCTGTTTAACGGTGGCCAGGCCCGGGAAGGGGGATAGCATTCTGGTGGAACCGCCACCGCCGATCCCTCCCCCTTCCCAGGCCCAGCAGACCAATCCCACGCCCCGGAATGCCACCAACCGCTTTGCCAGCATGGCCTACTTGCGGGGTGATGCAAACATGTCTTACGGCACGTTTCCAACACCCAAGACCAGCAGAGAGCAACACTCTGCCGGTCTAAAACTTGGAGAGGATTAGGCTGTTAGTGAAGTACCTCAGACAGAGGGTGCTTAGGTGTTTGAGCTCAGGTGTACATTACACTCAGCACATGAAAAGCAGCCCCAGGTAATGTTGAGAATTCTGAAGGAGACCAGCAGAGAGAGCTGCAGGGGTGCTCCTGGGCATCTTTCTCCCACCTTTCCTTATTTCTGCTTGCCTTATACCTCCCTAACATCCATCTGCCTCTGCTTTCCCACTCTCCAATCTCCTAGGGAAAATAAAGGAGAAATAAAATAAGCATAGAGAAACAGCAGATATAAATAGATGGCCAAAAGCAGTTTTTAAGGAGCCTCTAGCGTTCAGAATTCTCAGCAGTCAAAACCTGTCTACTTTTCACTTTACTGTTTCACTTTTAGCTTTTTCTCAATTCTTCTAGATAGGACCTTATTTCAGGTACCATCCCTTTAAGGTGATGCAATGATGCTTCGAGAAGTTCCTTTTCCCCCCCATAGTGCTGCAGTTATGCAATGCCTTTCCTACGGAGGCTCACCATGTTCTTTTGCAGTACAGTTTTAGGTGGCAGGTAAAAAACATTTTTACTTAAGGGAACTTTTTTTGTAAACCACTGATACTTTCCTTGTATATGTTTTGTACAACAGTTGACTTAAAAGCAGTTTTAAGAGAGCAGGATCTCTCCAAACTGGGAGAATGGGCAGCAAAATGGCAGATGTGCTTCAATGTACGTAAGTGCAAAGTGATGCACATTGGGGCAAGAAACCAAAATTTCACATATACGCTAATGGGTTCTGAGTTGTCTGTGACGGATCAAGAGAGAGATCTTAGGGTGCTGGTGGACAGGTCGATGAAAGGGTTGACCCAGTGTGCGGCGGCTGTGAAGAAGGCCAATTCCATGCTCGGGATCATTAAAAAAGGGATTGAGAATAAAACGGCCAATATCATTATGCCTTTGTACAAATCGATGGTAAGGCCACATCTGGAGTACTGTGTCCAGTTCTGGTCACCACACCTCAAAAAGGATATAGTTGAATTGGAAAAGGTGCAGAAAAGAGCGACCAGAATGATTCGTGGGCTGGAGCACCTCCCTTATGAGGGAAGGCTACAGCGTCTGGGGCTTTTCAGCCTAGAAAAAAGGTGCCTGAGGGGGGACATGATTGAGACTTATAAAATTATACATGGGATGGAGAGAGTGAATTCTTCTCCCTCTCGCACAACACCAGAACCAGGGGACATGCACTAAAACTGAGTGGAGGGAGAGTTAGAACGGACAAAAGAAAATATTTCTTTACCCAGCGTGTAATTCATCTGTGGAACTCCTTGCCACAGGATGTGGTGATGGCACCTGTCCTAGATTCCTTTAAAAGGGGTTTGGACAGATTCATGGAGGAAAAGACCATCACAGGTTACAAGCCATAAGCAACCTCCTGGTTTTAGAAGTGGGTTTTCTCTGTGCCAGGTGCAAGGGAGTGTCAACGGGAAACAGGTTATCTTGTTGTCTTGTGCTCCCTGAGGCATCTGGTGGGGCCACTGTGTGATACAGGAAGCTGGACTAGATGGGCTTTTGGCCTGATCCAGCAGGGCTCTTCTTATGTTCTTATGTTATGTTCTTAGTTTAGAAATACTTTAAATAAATGAAACGACTTAAAGCTTTATTGAGATTTAGCCGTGCGCTAGGCACTGGACACAAACTCTAACATCTTAGCCATCCTACCAGGGGGGATTCTTGACTCTACACTTTGCTCCTATCCAGAAAGAAACAGCAAGTCGGTGATCATTTGGAAATGCAATTATTCTCAAGCTGCTGAAGGGGTGAGCAAGCAGTAACTGGGTGAAAGGTCAAGTACATTCAAGGTTTCCCATGGGAAAGTACTATTCAAACCTGGTTAGAAGCTTAAAGAATTGAATTTAGCTTCCCAGACTGCACAGTACTTTATTTTCTGCTCTTTTCTTCTATCAGGTTAATAAACCTGGAAGAGCTACTCTATGGGGAGGGAGCTAAAAAGGTGGGTTATGTTCCTTCTGTATCCTGATGGCATCGCTCGGCGTCAAGGGGAGATGCCACTCTTGGGAATTGTAGAGCCTTTCAAGAAAGCACAACAGTCTTCTGATCTTTGCTGCCTTGACCTTTATGACGTTGAGAACAAGTCAAGACCTCGTCTTCCCTTGCCTTTAACTGTTTTTTTTTTAATGGTATTAAAGTGTACAGTTTTAGTTCTCATGAAAGACAAAATGAATTGGGTATAGTCATGAACTCTTCAACCATTCTATAGAAGGTTTACAGTACTTCTAAACCTCTCTGTAAAAGAAAAATGGTTACAGAGAGAGGGAAAAAGAAACCTGTGCTCCTAATATTAAGGACTTGAAAAAGGATATTGTTTATGCAGAAATTAGTTCAAATGAACTATCTGAGGTTAGACAATCAACGAGTATATATTAAAACAGCACTATTGTTAGGAGCATGTGCTGAACAATTAGAAGAGACAGCACTTTATTTGCATTCTATGGCTTGGAAGAGACAGCACATAAAAAAAGGTACGGTACTTTCACATTAGCACATGTTTCACAGGTTTCACTATCTGCAGAAGGCAGGGCGCAACCCCACGAATAAGGCGTGCTGGAGTCCAGCACCCAATGTTGTAATTACTCACCGGGGGAGCCTCCAGAGGTCAATTCCGTGTCACACTGGGTCTACAAACCCCTCCATAGGCCTCAGAAAGCTTCTCCTAAATGACCAGAATCCACTTTCGGTCTAACTAGAAGTCACTTCCGGTCGCTTGGGAGAGGCTTTCTGAGGCATGGAGGGGTTAGCAGGCCCAGCACGATGCGGAACGGGCCTCCAGAAGCCCCCCCTCCGTTGAGTAATTACGGCATCAGATGCTAGACTCCAGTATCTGCAGCTCCTTGTTATTCGCAGAGGGGGTTCTGGAACCAATCCCCCGCAGATAACGAGGACGACTGTACTACACTTCTGCAATGAGCTGGAAATGAAACTGCGGTTCCACACAGAAGTTATTTTTCCTGCTAACATCCCACAGCTCCCAACCATATTACAAATGCAAAAGTAGATGGCATCATATCAGTTGGTTTATCCAGCACATTAAAGGCAGGAAGTATCTTCCTTTTTTTTTTCTTTCACCTGCACAAGTGATATTGTACAATGTACAGCTGAGCAATTTGTGTTGTTGTACATGTGGAATTGTGCTTTCAGATGTTAATAAACATTTATGTTTCTGTTGCACTATTGTGTTTTGACAAGCCACTGAAGAGACAACGATGGAAGATGCCACACTACGAGAAGAGTAATGGAAGAGGAGCAAGCATGTAATACAAGATGGCATTAGAAAGATGTGGATAAAAGCACCATCACCAGGCACCTGGTTGCCTCATAATGAGAATGGTCCTCTGCAGAAGGTGAAAAAATAGCACAATGCCAGTGTCTATATACAAAGTTTACATTGCAATCCTGTTTGGACAACAAAATGAGAATCAACATAAATGATCATTTATCATTTGTTATGTATTTTAACTTCTGTTGTAAGCCGCCTTGGGCATCTGCCTTGGCATAGGAAAGGCGGGATATAATTTTTTAAAAATAAATAAATAAATAATCATTTGCAAAAATGGAAGAACAACGGGGAAAAAATAGAGGTTTAATGCTTCAAGAGTCAGTGAACAAAAGGTGTCAATTCCAGGCTAAACATCTAATGTGGAAGCAATCCTCATCTTTATTCACCAGAATAAGTACAAGATGGCCCAAACCTATAGAGGACCTATGGCAGCGGATCTCTCCCGATCCACCGCTGTCTCTCATGGCATCATAAATGTTGCGCCACCGTCGTGCATGTCAGAGCAGAAGGCGCAAATGGCTGGAGGCTCTGCGTGCCCACTCGAGACGGACCCAGCCTGTGTCAGAGCGGGTAAGGTGCCAGTGAAGGCAGGTTGTGGGTGCTTCAGGGGAGATTTGGAATGGGGAGGGCAGGGGTGGATTTCGGTGGCTGCAGAGCACACCAGATCCTATCCCCATTTTCCCGACCTGACATGCCCCCTGCCTGTCCTTGGTCTTATGCCAGAAAAATTGCTGTATCAGGTTCAAGTAGACCCACTGATGGCCAGAGAGGTAAGAAAAAATATTTTTACTTATCTCTCCCAAGCCATCTAGTTGCCCTTCCACCACAGCAAGCAACGCACACTCTGACAGTGTGGCTACATAGCGTAAAATGGTGGGGGATAGGATTGGACTGTGAGCAAATAGTGTCAAGTTCAGAAAATGGCTAGTATGCACTTACAGCATACTAGCAGCACTTACTATACTATATTCTTGACTTAAGGCAAGCTAATTTTGTTTCGATGACAATGGTAACCGAAAGCTGGTATACAACATAGATGCAACTAGGCTTAATATGCTTGCAACATGCCTCTAAAAAAATATTGAGGTCATATTTCATTCCCTATAATGTACGCAGGACATCTTGAAGGAATCATAGATATAACGGTAACTCTTACAGTGGACTCAGTAAATGGCAGAGGAAGTTAAAAATATTAACAATGATGGCGATTATTTCAGCCAAGGATGCAGATGTAGAGAGGCACTTACAGAAGCAATAGTAAAGGTTGCCAATTTTTCCAACCATTTATCAAAGTGCTTTGGACTTCTATTTAAAAGCAAGTGAAATAATAAATGCAGAGCAAAGAAACCTCTTTAAAGTAATTAAAGAATAAGTTAATGCAAAATATCCTACAGACTTTTGCCAATTATTGCTTTACTATAGAATAATTGTATCTGACAAATGACACATTTTTGTGTTTTGAGCCAATCCTTGATACACTTTTTGATTTAATTCCAGCTTCACCGGCATGCATGCTGCAGTGATGGAGAACTGCACCACTCTGCAGGGGTAGCTAGGACAAGTCAAATGTCCTTCTTTCAGTACAACAGCAAGACAGAGCACCTTGTTCCAGTCCCTAATTAGACTACCAGCTCAATCCACTGCAACTCCCCGTGTGGTGATGCCGCGGAACTACAGTGGGCTCCGCTGAATTCCACGGGGGAGTTTTGACCTTGGGAGGTCTTCTCGAGATGAGGGAACATTTGTTCAGAGCAGAGGTGGATCCCGGTGGCCCTGGTGTGCACCAGGATCCTATCCCCATTCCTTCTCCTCTTCCCTCTCAGATCTGCAGATCTGAGGAGACCCATTCAGGCAGAGGAATGAAAGTTCCCTTACTCCTGTATGAGGAGACCTCCACGATTGCCCCCCCATAGGATGCAGTGTGTGCTCCATTGGCACAGCTGCATTGGTGGGGAACACTGTGTTCCTCCAAGGGAACACTGGGAACTGTAATTGTGTTGGGGTAGGGAAGGGATTTCTGACAGATTTCTCAGCATTTTGTCAAACTACACGTCTCAGGATTTTTTGGAGGAACCCATCACAACTGCAGTGACAGAAAACTGATTTAGGTTTGTAGTATAAACATGCTCTCTATTCAAGCTCTCACATTCTCACACACTAGGGCCAGTTACATTCATTGGTACAACCATCTTTCTAGCTAGTGGTTCTCAAAGTGGTGGGTCGCGACCAGCCATTGAAACCAAAAGCTGTCTCTGCCCCCTTAAGGGGTGGGGACAGCGCAGTGGTGACACTGATCCTGGGGATTGCCACCAGCGCAGAGAAAAAAAGTTTTAAAATGTGATTTGTGCACTTACCAGGGGGTCTGGGTTTCTCTGGAGGGTTCGGAGAGGCCTGCACTACCCCCCCAAGTTTCAGATCGCAGCTCTGCAGCGATTTACAACCACTTCTACACTTCTACAACCACGGCGATCAGAAGCTCGGGGGGCCTGCAGAGGGTAGCACAGGCCTCCCCGAACCCTCCGGAGGGATCCAGGACCCCCGGTATGTGCACCTATCACCTTTGTTTCTTGGCGCTGGCGGCAATCCCTTCCCCTGCAAGGACTCAAAGTTCTCCCCACCTCGTGGGGAGAACTTTGAGAACCACTGTTCATTTCTAGACATCCTAAATCCCAATATGAGAAGTGCAAGAGTCCTCATGCTTGCTTTACACAGAAAACTGTCATGAAGTACTCTGAAAGAAAAACAAAACTCTTAACACAGAAACCTCAGAGAGGGTTTCCCCCAGAGGGAGGAATTTTTATTTTTACAGGATTAAATATGCAGAGAACCACTTGAGATCTTCTCTACCATCTAATGGGGACTTGCCTTTTTCTCTGCTTGCAAACCTGGCAGTGATTTGCAGCACAATCCTAGGCACGTCTGCTCAAAAGTAAGTCCCACTGAGTTCAATGAGACTTCTGTCTAGGCAATTGTGTACAGGATTACAGCTTCAGGGGGTTGGATGTGAATTGTCTGCTTACACATCTACATTTTTTAAAAGTTTTCCTAACATCATCTGTCATTACTGAAGTTCCTCAAATGACCTTTAAAAGCTTTTAAATTCTGGAAGTTATTTAATAGCAGGGGTATATGTATGCCACAAGGTTGGGGGAACACTCAGAAAAGGAAAAAAAAGTTATAGTTGGTGCAGAATTCTGCATCCTGGGAATCTCAACTTTCCATTTTCTTTAAAAAAAATCAAGGTTCTAGTCCTCCAGCTTGACATATGCTTGAAAGTGTGTGGGTGATGTCTGAGGATGCTTCCAAAGCTAGAGAGGTAACTGAATAAGATTTTCTTTAATAGGATTGGGGCCTCAGTCTCCTTGCTCCTTTGATACTAAGAAAAGCACAATACATTCTGCAAAACAGGAAAACTGCATAATAAATCTTGCAAGTTTGCATAAAGAAAGTAGATTTCAAAACTTAGTTTTCTGGGCACAGAATTCTAATGCTTTTAGTATGGAGTACACACAGACCAGTTTACAAGTACCTGTGCCAGCCAATGCACAATTTTTATCCGGGAGGTTTTGTTAGGATTTTATTTGTCCCACAAATATTCTCCTTGAGGAAAGATTTGAAGAATGTCTCAGACTTATATACTCCTCCTGCACTTTGCCCACTCTTCTTGCTGCAAACATCTGAACCAAGAGTACATGCAGTTATTTGGTCTCTCTTTCAGCCCAATCCTATGTAACTCCCCACACAGCGATGCAACGGCGTCAACACAGCTTCTGCTGTATCCCGCGGGGGAGTTCTGGCGTGTTGAGGTCTCCTCGGGGTAACAGATCATTTGTTCCCTTGCCCCAGGATATGCCCCAGCAGCCGCCATGGGTCAACTCAGACCTGCGTCAGCTCTATAGCTGGCACAACTCTGCATTGACCCATGAAGGCGGATCAGTCCTGGGAAGGGGGTTAGGATTTGGCAGGCACTGGAGGGAGATGTTCAAGAGAGAAGAAACCTTCAAAAATATCAAGTAAGCTAGTATGGTATACTGGTTAGAATATTGGATCAGGAAGGCCCTGGTTCAAATCCCTACTCAGTCATGAAACTTACTCAGGCCATTGCTATCCCATAGGCTTCTTGTGAGAACAAAAGGAGGGTGAGGAATCAGGCCGGAACTACATTATACGTGTTGCGGAGATTCTGACAGCATTTCGGAAGCAAGCGGAGCAGCTGCGACCTCCGCAATGCTGGCACGTACCTCAAGCTGGAAACCCATCTTTTGAGGGGGCGGGTTCGCGGAGCTACTGCAGCCTACCAATCGGAGGAGAGGGGGAGGAGAGTGGTTGCATGCCAATCAGAACTACTTCCAATCACCGTGGAGGTTATATTCCAAGGCTTATTCAGCCAATCGGAGCGTGCTTGTGTTTAACCAATCACAGCTACGCTTTCTTAAGAAGGTGGGACAGCAGGAGGGACAACAGGCGGGAAGACACTCCTTCTGAGCAGCTCTGCGCGCGGAGGCAGAGGCCTCCGTGTGTAATGTAGTTCCAGCCTCATGTACATTGCGCAGAGCACCCTGGAGGGTGCGTGGCAAATAACAATACCCCACTGAATTGGGGCCAACATTTGCCAGCAGCCTCCTATCACATCCCAAGGAGCATCTGTTGCTACTGGAGTTTTGAATATGACAGTAATAAACAAAGAGATTAACATCTTGTATTTGCACCTTGGATTATTTCCAAGACATACATCTGTTGCAAGCATGCATCTCATACTTGTGTCAGCCCTTACCCTTTTGCAAGAGTAGATGCTATGCTACAGCAACAGATTGATCCAGCGAGGAAAGCCGCCTTAATAAGACCTAGTTTTCTTTTACGGTATGATTACTTGTTCATGTTTATCTTTTCTCCACTAAAAATAAAATATCAAAATTAATCTAAATGGTCTCTCCCCTCTTTAGCATATCTGTCTGCAGTCAGCTACAGCACTGGAACTGTGATGGTTATTTTCCACAATCCCTCAGGGCCCAGGCAGGAACAGACAGTACAAGGTATACTTCTTGGGTAACAAGATTTACAAGCAGTTGGAGATAATACAATCATTTCCAAAATGAAAGGCAAGGATTCTGTAAAAGAAGGAAAACCATTGGTATAAAACGTGTTTTCTCTGTGTTGTTACTGGACTTCAAACACCAAATTTAAGATCAAATTGACATAAAGCTATGTCTGATTTCATAGCAATCTCTGTGGCTTGGTTGCTAATTTATTGCAGATAACTGCATGCAAAACATCCAGTAAAATAGAAACACATGCACATTCTACGGGTGGAAAGTTAATAAAAAATATTATTGTTAGTTGATGGAGTCATATTACTTTACTCTCCTCATTAACAAGCACCTTTTCTATCACTGTAAATCTCCTGCTCTAGTGCGCCCCTTTCACCACAGCTGTTTACTGGTGGCGTCCTGCATCCTTTTTAGATTGTGAGCCCTTTTGGGACAGGGAGCCATTTCATCATTTGATTTTGTCTGTAAACCACTTTGTGTATAAATACTGTTAATAATTAATAATAAATGTACAGTGGATGTGCATCAATGATCTGCAGCCAACTGCATCTCCCCAGTGTGCCTCTCTTGGTGTTTGGAGCCCCACATCTCTCCTTCATACTTTTCATCACAACCAACATATACTGGTGGCAAATGCAGCTCTCATCTAAAGTGTGATTTGGGATTACTAAAAAAAAATAAATTAAGTAGTTCAGGAATTATGACTTCTGAATCAACATGAATGGGGATGTGTTACAAATATAATAATGCAGGTGCAGACTGATACTTGCGTTGCAGTGTATCAGTCCCCGGTGAGCAGAGTCTTCTGCTTATTTCCCTGGAATTGCTGAGTAACAGGATTAGCTCTTCAAAGACTGATTGTTTATTGAATCACAGGAAAGTAGTGATGGAAAAACCTATTACATCATCCACCTACCAATGCAGAATTGGTCCCCAGTGCTTTATACAGTGAAGGTTTTAAATTACTCCAGTACTGGGGTTTCCATCACTTCCCTAGAGTCAGGTCCATGGTTGAAAAAAAAATATCAGAGGCTTTTCCCCTCTTGATTTAAATTTTCTCCATTTCTTTGCACTGTTTCAAATTATATGCATTTTTAAACCACCTCTCCTTCATGATTTATATCCATCAAACTCTTCTAAACATTTAAACTATCTCCCCTTCATGCTTGAGTTGAGATATTCACATTATGAGAGCCAATTTTCAGGTTACTTTTTCCACGTCATAAAATTCCTTACCTCACAGTTCGATTTCATAACTTGACTTTGGTGACTGTTTCCTTTGAATAAACCCCCCCCTGTGGTGACAGCTGGTATTTACCACATATGTGAGCCTGTGAATTCTCCCAGGAGTTACCACATGAATTCTGAATCCATAAGATACATTATGAGAAATTGCATTTGCCGTATGAAACGGCTTAAATGAATAAAAAAATCTAGAGGGATAGCCATGTTTAGCCTGTTACATCACCTTAAAAACCTGGCGTAAGTTTTCATTCACGATATGACGTATACGATGCTGCACTATATAAAAAAGATATGTATTGTCGGTTCTTGTCCATGTAGTACCCCAATATACTCCTCTCCCTGCAGCGTCCTCCCTCCATTTCCACTTGATTGGAGTACAGGTGGGCCCCCATATCCTCTGGGGATATGTTCCAGGCCCCTCCGTGGATACTTGAAACCGTGGATAAGAGCGAACACCCCCTCCATGGTTTCCTGAGGGCCCCCCACCCTGCCTCCCCTGCAGGCAGGCATGCTTGCCCCCTCCTAGTTCTTATTTTTCTTTCAGCAAGCTTTGTTTCTTCCTTAAAACAAACAGAGAAGCAGCCTCCATTGCAGGCAAGTAGAACAAGACTAAGTCCTAGAGAGGCTCTGCAAGGTTTCTGTTAACCTTGCAGAGCCTCTCTAGGACTTAGTCTCGTTCTACTTGCCTGTAATAAGCAGCCAGAGGCTGCTTCTCCTGTTTCTTTAAGGAAGAAACAAAGCTTACTGGGAAAAAAGTAAAAGCCTGGGGGGGTCCCCACGATCCGTGGATAACTGAAACCGTGGATAGCGAATCAGTGGATATGGGGGCCCACCTGTACAGTTAACTGCAACTCTTTGCCACCAACCAAACTTCATTTTATGTGACAACGCTGAAAGGACAGTCAAAGCGGAGGACAATAGAACTGTTAAGGTAAGTGATGGGTCTTGAGTGTTTGAAATAAAAATAAAGTGTAGAGTGCACTGAAGAGACAGCTCCCAGAAGATGGGTGCTTGAACAATAGGCATTTTAAAAATATAAAAGATGTAAAGTGACAGGGGGAAGATGAGAGAGAGGCTGTTCAGAAATATGCCAAGATGAAACTCAATGTGTTGTAAACTAGGCTTGCCCACTGGTTTCTTTGTTTCTGGCAGGGCTCCTGGGCCTTTGTGTGGCAAGCAGAAATTCAACAGGTAAAGCCCTACAGGTAGAGGCAACAATGGGGCAGTTTCGCAGGCAGAATTTCTACTGGTTATGTGGCTGTTAAAAGCATGGGAACCCCACCAGGACAAAAACTGATTTAAATAAATGATAGGTTGAACTGGAATATGACTGTAATTTCAAAGACTCATCTCAATGTAAAGAAGACAAGTTATTCTCTAAGCACTTGGTTGGGAGTGGGGGAGGGTTGGATTGATGCTTCATGGTGTAGGAATTTAAGACTCTCCTGAAGAACTATTGGACATAAACTGGAGAGGAATGCACTTCGTGTGAGATGTTGCACATTCTGACTGGAGGACTGCCAAGACCTAGAGCACCAAAATATCAGGAAAGCACACATGCAACATTTTTTTTTTCTGTCTAAACATCAGCTGTCAATTTCATGGGGAAAATGAACCTATGCGCAAAGGGGACAGGGAAGGCTGTGAGCATGAGGTCGTGATAGCAGACATAAACCATGATTGAACTCCATGGTCTAGCTGGCGTGACGTTTCAAGCTGGCTAGTATCAAGCCTACTGTCTCAGTCATAAAGCTCTTTTTTAAAGCAAGCAAGCAAACAAACAAGAAAGTGGAAATTCTCAGGAGGCTGAAATCTGTTGCTAATGTCACACACAGTGGCTTTTCCCAACAGATTCACAACACACATAGCTCTTGACAAAAGCATCATACCTTTCACAATACAAGAAAATGTAAACCTGTAATGCACCAAAACCATAGGTTGTGTCCACATTGTGCTGCCTGTGAAAGTCCGATTATGGAATCCACATGTGAATTAATGGTCTAATTGGTTTTTATTCACAGGGTTCTATACAGCTCCCTGGTGGCAGGGCTCTAAACGTAGGCCTACCACAGGATTTCTCCAAGGCAAAGGGGAAGAGAGGGGAGAGAATGTGGATTGTATTACTATTAATTCACTCTGCCTGAACATATACAGCTCCTTCATTAGTGCTCAGCTGAAATGTATCCCATCTATACAGAGTAAAAATGAGACATTTTCAGAGGTTTTCAGGAACAGGAGGCATAAAGTTGAGGGATTGCAAACCTCACTGGCAGAATATTACTGAAGTGCAAAATTCACAAGCACCCCCTCCTACTAGTTACTGGGTACCAGTCTATCCCCACTATTAGCATTCCCTGAGCAGTACTCATGCATTGTTCGGTGGGGAGGGGGGCATTATGAGAAAAAATAGGGAGATCCATGAGCATAATGACTTGTGCTGCTGAGGCCAATCTGGATGTACGCCCCCATTCTCATCACAATGTTCTTCAGAGCTCTACTAAACTGGCTGGATTCATCTTTTGAAGTGAATGGGGCCCACCAGTTCTTAGGTGTAACTTATTTCCAGCTGTAACTCAGCTGGAAAGAGGTCTAAAATGTTATATACAGCTAGGCTTACCATCCGTACCGGTTTTTCCGGGACAGTCCCGGGAATCGGCCACGATTCCTGGTTTTGTCCCGGCCCGGTTTCCGGAGGGATGGCCGCCGCCGCCATCTTCTGTTTTTTAAACTTACCCAGGTGCCGGCAGCATCTTGGATCACGAAATCTCGCGTGATCCAAGATGTCGGCACCCAAATCTCGTGAGGACAGCCGGCGCCCGGGTAAGTTTAAAAAACAGAAGATGGCGGCGGTGAGTGGGTGTCGTCCGCCCGCTCTCTCACCGGCACGGAGCCAGTGAGGGAGCGGGCGAACAAACGACAGCCTGCTTTCCCGTGCGGCGCGAGCCTCCGGCAGGCTCGCACTGCACGGGCAAGCAGGCTGTGTTTCACCCGGTCTCCCAGCGACTCCGTGCGGTGCCGCTGGGAGACCGGGCCAGTCTGCTTGCCCGCGCGGCGCGAGCCTCTGGCAGGCTGCGCGGGCAAGCAGGCTGTGTTTCGCCCGGTCTCCCAGTGGCTCCGTGCAGTGCCAGGGAGACTGGGCCAGACTGCTTGTCCGCACGGCGCGAACAGGCTCGCACAGCGCGGGCAAGCAGGCTGTGGAGCAGCAAGCAGGCCGGGGAGCAGCAAAGGTAAGTTTAATTTTTAATAATTAAATAATTAAAAAATTTCGGCCGCGCGTGTTAAAATTATTTTTATTACATTTGTTTTAATTAAGGAAATTAATTAAATAAATAGAAAATTCGGGCGCGCTTCGCACGGCAATACACAGCACTTCACACCCCCTTTAGAGTGAATTTATTCTATTCCTTTTTATTTCATTTATTTTTTACTTTTCATTTTTTAATTATTTAATTAATTGAATGTTGGGGGGGGGATGTGGGGGGAGGTGTCCTGGATGGGGGTAGTGAAATTCTGGTAACCCTATATACAGCTGTCCTCCCTTAATGACCGGGATGTGTCCCCTGAGCCCCGTTGTTAAGGGAAGACCTGTTCCTGACATCTGCGGGCCTCTTCTGTAAGGCACTTCTGGTTTTTGGGAGCAACTTCTGGTTTGCTTCCAAAAACCAGAAGTGCCTTACAGAGGCCTCTATGGGCCATTCTGAGGCCTGCAGAGGCCAGGAACAGGCCTTCGGACTGGTGTGCGACCCCAAACAGGCCTCTAGAGAGGCCTCAGTTGAAATGTAAGTGAAGCGAACCAACAATGTTCCGCCTATGGACCTCCATCGTATATTGGGGGGGAGGGATAGGCGGGACATCGTTCAGCGAGGGACACCTACCGTATATAAGGGAACCCATGCAACAATTCTGCCTTCATAATTTTCCTCCCATTTGACAGAGATTTCAGCTCAAACCACTGACTGGTCAGGCAACAGGAGAGAAGACTTTCAGCATGAGCAACTGCTGCTATTTAACATGTCCACATGGGGCTCTAAGCTGATTTTGTTTTGGCACTGACTTGCACTGTTTGCTTCTATGACTATCTATGTGTGAGACATGATGCCTCCAGAGTGCTAGACTGGAGCTCTGTCTGCTTCCCCACTGTCTGTGCAGTCATACCCTTTCTAGAACATGGTGTGCATTGTCGATGTGCATTGCACACACCAATCCATGCTTGTCCATGCAGATGTATTTACGCATCTATAAAACGTACTTTAGTTTCAAGCAAATTGGCCTAGGGGCTTCAAACTATGCTCAGGATAATATGTCACAGAAAACAGTAACAAGTTCCTGCTCGAGGGACAATTGTTTTCCATTCCTTTGATTTCAGGGCAATGTCCTTTAAATCAAAGTTTGCTTGGAGTGGCTGAAATGTTTAATGTCTACAAATAGTAGATTTTTCCATTAAGAAAGACTAATCTGCAGGCATGCAGCATCCAGTGATGCTAATTTGATGCAAATTATATAATGATGACATTAAATAGGAATTCTAAGAGCAATCTGGCTGGATGTTAATATTCTAACTGCATCCTATGCTACCCTCTGATTTATGAGAGCCAATCTGAAGACATCACTTTTCAGGTTAGTTGCCTATGGCAGCCAAAGGGGTTGGTATTCTCTCTTATACAATTAGGAATTAGCAGAATAAGAAAATATTAGCAAATGTTAAAAAAAAAAATCCAAAACATCCCCACTTCAGACCTTAAAAACCGGGAAGTTCTATTTTAATTTTGAAGCTAAAATCTGACAGTTGCCTTTTTCTATATACAGGGACGTACACCACATATGGACAGCCCAATCCTAACTAGCACCAATGCATCGGGGCCAGGGCAGCTGCGCTGCATCCTGTGTGCAGAGTAAGCAGACTCAAGGTCTCCTCGAGATAAGGGGACATTCGTCCCGTTACCCTGGGTAAAGTACCAGCTTGCTCAATGGGGCAACTCAGATCTGTGCCTGCTAAATAGCCAGCGCATGTCCGAGCTGCCTCGTGTCGGGAAGGGGGATAGGATTAGGCATGCGCCAGCACCGCCAATCCCGCCCCCCCTTCTAGGTTCAATCTACCCATCTCCACCCTTCCCCTGCCCCGTTAGAACCCTATCAATTAGTGTGTAGATAGTCCTGAGCAGTGGTGTCGCTGTTGCGAGGCGGGGCGAACGGGTCGCCCCCAGGTGACGCGCACAGAAAAGGTGACTTGCGTACCCACGCGCGTCACCTCCCCTGCGCGTGTCGCCTCCCTGCTTGCGTTGCCTCCGACGCCGGGAGCCAGCTCCGGGGACGTCTTCCCCAGCCAACGCGCCAGGGCCTTCTGACGAAGGCCCACTATGTCACAACGTTATTTATAACGTTTTTCGCGCATGCGCAGACCGTTCCTGAGGGAAAAGGGCTGCCTTTTTCCCTCAGGAACTGTCTGCACATGCGCAAAAAAGTTATAAATAACGTTATGACACAGTGGGCCTTCATTAGAAGGCCCTGTTGCGGCGGCCAGGGAGGTCACTCGGAGCCTCCGAGGCCGGGAGAAGGCCTTGGAACGGAGCCGGCTGCAACGGGGGGGCAGAGTCGGGGGGCACCCGGGGCAGCGTCCCGTCGGGTCGCCCCCTCAAAAAAATCGCGACACGGAGATTACAATTAGAAGCTGGGTGTAGGGGGGTCATTAGGGTGACGCGCGCGCCCCCGCCTTGGGGCAGCGCGCATCCTAGTGACTCCACTGGTCCTGAGCAAGATTGAATCCAGAAAAGACAGAGGTCCTACTGGTCAGGAAAGCTTCAATGCAGGTACTGAGTCACCTGCCTGTTCTGAATGTGGTTGCACTCCCCCTGCAGGAGCGGGTGCGCAGCTTGGGAGTACTTCTGGATTCACAGGTCTCCCTGGAAAGCCAGGTGGCGGCTGTGGCCAGGGGTGCATTTGCCCAGCTTCGGCTGGTGCACCAGCTGAGGCCGTACTTGAGTCGATCGGACCTGACCACGGTGGTCCACGCCTTAGTAACTTCAAGACTGGATTACTGTAATGTGCTCTACGTGGGGCTGCCCTTGAAGACGGTTCGGAAGCTGCAACTAATGCAGAATGCGGCGGCCCGGGTGGCCACTGGAGCTAGGCGGTTTGACTCTGTTGAATCGCTGCTTCAGCGGCTGCACTGGCTGCCCATTCGTTTCCGGGCCCAATTCAAGGTTCTGGTAATGACCTTTAAAGCCCTTCACGGTTCAGGTCCAGGATATCTGAGGGACCGCCTTCTCCCATACATTCCGGCCCGCTCTCTTAGGTCATCTGAGGGGGCTCTCCTGCGAGTGCCACCTCTATCACAAGTTAGGGGAGTGGCAACACGTGGACGAGCCTTCTCTGCTGTGGCGCCACAACTGTGGAACTCCCTGCCAGGGGATCTGAGAACTACCCCCTCCCTCATGACCTTTTAGCAAGGGCTCAAAACGTTTTTGTTTCGTCTAGCGTTTGGGTGATGGGCTGTGGTCTGCCTCCTGTGTCTCAAGATGCTCTGCCATGCTGCTTATCTGTGTGCCATGCTGCCCCCCCCCGTGGATTTTATTGTTTTAAAAATTGTTTATGTACAGTTATGTACTGTTTAAGCTTTTTAATGTATTTTTTAAGTTATGTATTTTAACTTCTGTTGTAAGCCACCTTGGGCATTTGCCCTGGCATAGGAAAGGCGGGATATAATTTTTTAATAAATAAATAAATAAAGATGGACTGATGGTCTTACTCAAAAGAGGGCAGGTCAAATGACTGTTGCAAAGGTTCTCCTGGATCACTTACGTGCTTTTAATTTAGGAAATCTTCTCCACAGCAAACAAAGTTTCCTTCTGCATCCAAAGAATAATTGATTATATCTGATTTGGGGCCTTTGACACATTTTTTCTTATTTTTTTCTTAAATAGAATTAAGTAGAATTATAGCTTTTGAACAAACCATTCAACCCCATGACATGGCACCATATACCAAAAGCAGTTTCAAGAAATGCCTTGCCAGAAATACACCTCCTTACCTTAGAAAGAACCCATTGCACTCTGGGATCAAAGGTAAAATTGGCCAACATTTTCACAGGTGGTGTTGGAAACTTACTCTTTATTGGCCGGCTTATCTTGAGCAATTTTCTCACTTTTATCTGCAACATCATAAAAGGCTAGCACGGAAGGTGACCAATAAATGCCATGGGTAAACTGTTATACTGTACACAACTACCACTGAGTCAGTCACAGATAAATCAAATAGTAACTAAAATTTGTTTGAAGACTGAAATTTAAGTCCTCATAACATAACAAACATGGTATGTACAAATAAATGCAATGAAATCCTGACAGTCTTTTTTTTCTATATAGAGTAATTTCATTCTGGAGAGGGAGAAAAAGACTTGCTTCAATCTTTTCCTGCCTGCATGGAAACTGACTGCATGATTTAAATGCACTGGATTATATGAACATGGGTTTTATTGAATTTGGCCCTTCTGACTCCAGTTCCAAAACTTAAATGTGGTGGGCAAGACCTCCTATTCCTCCTATTCTCATGAAAAATCCAGGATGAGTGAATGCATGTAGAGAGGGGAACAGAATCATAGCAACGGGACCTACACTCTAGATTAGAGTCTAATCTATACACATTTACTTGAAGGTCAGCATGGCATGGAATTGATGCACGTACAACAGGGAGCCCTGGAAAAGCAGGAATCCCAACTGCTAGGAGAGAGTTGTACTGTACATGTACTGACTCCATACAAACATTCAAGTGAATGTGCACAGATGTCTCCTCCACACACATTCAGCTAAAGATAACCAAAGGAGAGCTGGCAAATCATAATGAGAATCTCAGAAAATGCAGGTGAGCTTTCTGAACAAGTTGCTGAATACTAGTTTCTACAGAAACCTCCAAATTAGCATGAATGCTCTTAATAAATCTCATCATATTGATGATGACAATGTCTGCTTGCTGAAAGCACAGAAATGATCACCCAGAGATTCATAAGCATGCAGATGGCCTGCTATGTGCATAATTCAGCTGAACTGGCTTGCAGTCTCATTCCAAAGGGGCTTCAGGGAGAAAATTGTGATTGTCAGTGGGCTGGCAGCTGTCTCCTATGGCCATTCCCAGGCCACACTGGGGCAGCCCGGGAGCACCTCGGGGGAAGGAGACGTTTGTCCCCTTCCCCGGGTGTCAGCCAGCTGGGGCCCTATGGGCCTCCTCGGATATACACTAGGTCCAGATCTGGCTGTATACACTAGATCCAGATTCTGAGAGGCTGTGTAAGGCTGAACCAGCCTGGGAACGGGGGCATAGGATATCGGCCGAGCGCCACCAATATCCTCACCCTTTCCCAGCCAGGCTGGCCAATGGGGCCCCCCCTCGCCATCCCGTCTGTCCCTGCACCGAGCGGCGCAAAGCCTACCTGCGTCGTCCAGCATAGGGTTGGTCCCCTGGGGGTGTGAGCGGTGCCGGCCTCAGCACCGCTTACACCCGAGTCGTCACAAACGTGCTTTACAGCATGCTCCGCTGCTCTAAGCTTTAGTGAGGATTGCACTGCCCAGGTCTTTAATAACATTATTTTGGATCCACTCTACACTTTGCTATTTGCTCGGAGCGTGTCAAGTAAAAACATATTAGAGGAAAATGTCCTGGAAAACAGGCTGGATAGTTAGAGATCCAGATTAACTGAAGCATTCTTTATATAAATAAAGCGTATATAGATTTACAGTGACCTGGGATTAAATTAAGTTCCTTGGTACAGTATTTAAATACTGCATGGGAAATGAAACTAAAAGTCACTGTGACTACAGAAGTATGACAATAGAGATAATCCTTGTTAAAATGTCAAGATTTTGTTTTCAGGCTGTTTTCTGTGACACGTGCAATCTGAAACTGAAATTTGATTGTATGCATCTTATGAATAACATATCACACACTAGGGCAAATGGAGAGAGCCGTGTAGACTTTGCACTATTCTTACTTAATAGTACAAATTACATGCACTGTTGACTGCACTGGCAGTGAAGTGCATGTGCCTATATCATTTGCTGCCTCTCCCTTTAAAATGCAGAAAAAGAGCAACTAAGAAGAGATCTACGCATGCTGGTAAGACACACTTAACAGCCCAATCCTTCACAAGTTGCAGTGGTCAGCCTAAATGGCTGGCCGCTGCATTCTGTGCAGGAGGTGGTCCATGCTGGCGTGGCCGGGGCTCACCTGGGAGAAAGAGACATTCATCCCCTTCCCCTGGTGTAACCCCGGAGGCCCCAATGGGCCTCCTCGGAAGCGTGCCAGCTCTAGAGCTGGCGCACATCCAGGGAGGTCATGTAAGGCCAGCCCAGGAAGGAGGCGGGGATATCGGCGCAGCCCAGTGCCGATATCCCCGCCCCCTGCCAGGATGGGTCAGCCAATGGCCCCCTCCCCCGCCACCCTGGCTCGCCCTCCTCATGCCTTCCTGCCGCCCGGTGCAGGGTTTACCTGGGTCGGGTGGTGCGGAGTCCAGGGGATGGCAAAGTGACCAGCTCTGGCCTTCACGCCGGTGCCACTTACTCCAGAGGTGCTGCAAAAGTGCCTTACAGCACTTTCGCAGAACCTTAGGCCAGCGGAGCATATCTGCGCAGGATTGCGCCATAATCAATGAGGCCAATAATCAATGAGGCCATAAGTCAATGAGGCCAATCTTATTCTAATGAGCTAATCCTATTCTTACTTTGCAAGGCTGGTTGTGGAGCTCCTCTGGCGCTGACTGCCATAAAGTAGTCGGCACCAGTCATAAAAGGCTCTCCGACAGCGCGCTACACAGCACGCTGCTGGGAGCACCAGCAGAAGGCTTGCCCCTTCCTACCATCATCAGTGGATCCCCCAATGCTTGCCGATGAATATAAGATGGCGGAGGAGGTGGGAGGAGTGGCGGGAGGCTGGAACAGGGGCATGTGGATCAGGTCTAGGAGGGGTGGGATTGCTGGTGCTGGCATGAACCGTATCCTGTCTCCCTTCCTGGACCCGATCCCACGGCGCGGGTCCATGTGGCCCTGCACCAGCTATTTAGCGAGCACAGGTCGGAGTAGACCCCTCCTGCACTGCAGAGGCTTACCTCTAGGTAAGGGAACAATTGTTTCCTTACTTGAAAGAAACCTCTGCAACTGCCCCCCACCATAGGATACAGCGCTCACCATTTTGGTGTCACTTCAATGGCGGGGTAGGGGAAATGGATAGGATTGGGTTGTGAGACTACTATAGTTACACCTTTATTACAAAAGATCCATCAAATTTGGGATATTAATTGAATATATACTCCTATTTCCAAATAATCTTTGCTGAATAGGCTAGAATGTTCCCATCAAGATCTGGGTTGTGCGAGACAGTGTCTCCTGGGTGGTTTGCAGACTTCCATATGTACACAAGCTTTACCCAAAATATGCAGCTGAAGGCCAGAAATGAACTGTTTTCCCACTTCCTGGTGCTAAACTCATCCACTAGAAAAATACCTAACAATATTAGTGAGACAAATAGGGGCCTCCTCAAATAACATGGGGAGAAAGTAACCCCATGGAGACTTTAAGTCATGGGACATACAGAAAACATCGGAACACTTTCAAGATGCTGGAAGACATGATGTGACCAGCTGGCTTTTCTTCTCTTAGACAAATAGGGATTGCCTTGTGCGGAGGTGGAACTTGACTACTTGTGTTTCCTTCCTTTGCTTCCATTGCTTCAGCACTCCCAAGGTACACATATGAACAACTGAGGAAAATAAAAGGTCACTGAAAAGCAGAGCAACAGCATGAGAGAAAAGGAGCATATGAGAATTTTGCATTAAAGAAGAATGGTGCAGAGGCGTTCCTACACCCCCTGTGGGGGGGCGCCTATGCGACCCCCACGTGACACCACACACCCCACCCCCGGGGGGGGCGCAACATCATTTTCGTGCACTGTCATCAGATTTCGGCAGCGGCGCGGCACAAAACACCCCCCATACACACACTTTTCAAGCCATTTTGGAGCCAAATGGCTCAAAGGCGGGCAGGAGGACTGATCTTGTGGAATAAGTAAGCCGATCTCGCAGTCGATCTCGATCTCTCAAGGAATATGAAGCGGTTTGCAGCAAAAAGGTAAGGAAACTGCTTTTTAACTTTTTTTTTCTTTTTAGAACCTTTTTACTTTGGCCACCGATTTCTGCGGATTTCAGTATCTGCGAGGGTTCTGGGAACAGAACCCATGCAGATACTGAGGACCAACTGTAGTTCCTAGCTCCTCACACAGTCAAATTTCAGGACAACAAATAGCAAATGAGGACAATATTAGTTATTTTTACCTATTTAAAAATGTATGTCCTTTATTTATTTGCAAATATACTTTCACTGAATTTATTAGTGCTGGAGGGAACCAAAGGAGGAGAGTGAAAGAGTTTCAAGTATGTGTGTAACATTTACAAAACCACAATAAAATTTGAATAACCAAAACAAAAAACCCCAACCAACCAAATATTTCATTGCCCGTCTAGCTTAACTTGGCACAATCAAAGTCGAAACCAATCAGACATATAACAATTCCTAAGCACAGAATGATTCTCAAAGCACCTTAGCTACTTAACAGTTACAGCTGGAGAATGTCTGGTCCAAAGAACAGGAATCGCCGCCGCACCCATCATTCACAACTCCCAACACTGGAAACACGCACAAGAGTAACTGAGGTTAACTGTGCAGTGTTGCCACTGTGCTGAAATACTTCAGCACATTGGAATTTTCCATCTACACATTCCCTTGAAGCTTTGATTCTGACCCACATTAGACTGACACAAACAAAACAAATCCGAGAGACAAAATGTATCCACCCTTGAGAGACAATTTCATCTTTTCAGTCTTCCCAAACAATGAAACGCTTCAATATTAATCATACACCACCTGTCCCTTTCGTTATAAAAATATGTCGGTATCATCTGCATGCACAGTTCCATGGAGGATTAAGCTGGGGCTTTGGACTTCAGATAATATATGAATACGGTGGAGGCAGGATAGAGTTTTACAAAATTATGAACACTGTGAAGGGAGTGCAGACAGACAAATTATTCCCTGGGCAAACTCAGGGTCATCCAATGAGGCTGAATGGCAGGAGACTCAGGACAAACAAAAGGAAGAAGCTCTTCATGCAATGCATAATTTATTTTGGAGTACAATGGCAAGGGAAGTTGTGCAGGCCATAGCTTCGATGGCTTTTATTTTAAGGCACAGAGTAGACCAATTTATGCAGGTTTATCGGTGGATACTAACCACGACAGAGAAAACCACACTCTCCATTTTCAGAAGTAATATGCCAGATTTCTGTAGTTACCACCACTCCTCAAGAGAGCTTAGGGCAGCCTACATGGTTCCCTCTCCTCTCTTTTTTCCTCACAACCACCAAAGGAGGAGGTAAGATAGGCTGAGGGAAGGTGATTGATCCAAGGTTATCCAATGAGCTGCATGGTTGAGTGGGGATTTGAACCAAGGTCATATGAACAGATGAAGCTGTCTTCTACTAAGTCAGACCATCAGGTCCATCGAGCACAGTATGGTCCACAGTGACTAGCAATGGTTCTCCAGGGCTGAATGTGGAATTTTTTGCATGTAAGCCATGTGTTCTAACACTGAGCTACAGCTCCCTCCCCAGCCCTCATCAGATACACTAACTTTTACACTTAAGCTTCAATACACCCACTTGCCCTTATGCCAGTGGTGAGAACCCCTCCTTTGCTGGTGAGTGCCCCCTGCACTCCCAGCAAAAGCCCTGCTCATCAGAGAGAAGCTTTTTCTCTTGCCCTCCCACACTCACCGTGGAGAAAAAGAAAAGCTTCTCTCCCATGAGCTGGGCTTTGAAAATGTACAGCAAGGACAGTAGTAACCAACTTCTTTTCTTCTCCAATGGAGGAAAGGATGGACAAAAATAACAAAAAACTTAAGATACCTTGCTGAGGTGAATAGGGACAGTTGCTCTCCTCCTACAGCTAAATATAAGAGGACACCCCTTTAAAAGGTGCCTCTTTGCCCAGTTCGCAACCTCAAGGGGGTGAAGTGCTTTCATGACCTGTTCTTAAGCTCACTCCTTGCCCTTGGTTCAGGCTACAGAGAGCCATTCCCAGCTGTGGCCTTTTCACTGCAGTCTGAACCATCGGTCCCCTGCTGCTTTCCTCCTTACCAATCCCTTTAACTATCGCCCCTCTTTTTTTTTTCTTCCTTCCCTCCCAAAATCTTCCCTTCCTTCTCTTGGATTTATTTGGGAAGCACAACTAATCTATGCCCCTTCTCCATCTAAGGAGTTCCATTCTAATAGGATTTCAGATTTGATTAGTGATACTAATCAATGCGTAACGTTGTGGAATAGTAGTAGAATTTATTTTAAATTGTTTTAAGTTATTTTAAGGTTTTGGCGGTGTGTGTTTTAATTAGGGTTTTATTTTTAATCCTGTAAACAATTTTTTTTACTGTTTTTACCTTTTTAATCTTTTAAAAGTTTTTTACTGCTTTTATTCTTTTTACCACGGCTTTTTACCCGTTGCTTTTTTCTAACTCAACGAGTTCCATTCTCTTCCCCTCTCCTTGTCTCTCCACCACCTAACAGCTTTCCTTAGGGCTCCAATGTGTGTGCATGTTAGTGGTAGGATTCCCCATGTGCAGTTTAAGAGTGAGTGTGTTAGGATAGTGAGTCCCACTTCAAACTCCTTGCTTTGGTTCTTAAACACTGTTCAGCAAACTTTGGTACACCTTAACTCTTGCCTCAGTCATTCTTTTACTGCTGAATTGCATAGACGTGCCACTGGCCAATACACTGGTCCCTGCACACAATTGTGTGCAAAGATCTGAGGACATCTCAGCAAGGTCACACTCTGAATAAGAAGCCAGATTTCTGAACCTCAGCAGAGTTCAGGAAAGCCAGTGTGTCTGTGCGCACTGAAGCCGCTCACTGTTAACAAGAAAGAGAAATGAGAAATGAGAGGAGAAACCAATTGTAATGAGAGCTGACAAGAGCAGTTGGGGGGTCAGCAGCACTGATTCATTTTCGATTTTTCATTTATTAAAAATGCTCTGGGTATAGATTGCCATTTCTCTGAGCTTTGTTTATTTTTGTCTCACTGGACTTAGAAATGGGTCCTATGAGGACATCTGATAAATCAACTAGATAACTGGATAATCCAAGAGATTGCTTTGGATGCAAAATATTCACCCGTTGCTTCCTCTGATTTTAGGGGTGCTTAGTCAATGTCAGCTGCTAACTGTACTTCCCTGTGCAGCAAAAGTATGTGGCACTGTGAGGGCCTCACCTTCTTGCTACCTACTACGCACGCAGCACAGCAACCGGGACTTGGATAAATAGGATTCTGAAGGACTCACATTCTCCCAACATTATTCAGAGCTGCCCAAAGCCCCTACACTTTGTACTCTTTATTTACAGCACAATCCTATGCCTGTCTGCACAGAAGTACATCCCACTGAATTCAATGGGACTTATTCTCAGGTGTTTCTAGGACTGCAGGCTTGACTTCTTTATTTAGAAACATTATGTTGGGCATCTCAAGTATATTTACTGAGCCAGCTCACAACATGAATTAAAACAGCAGCATCAAAGTGGAGGAGGTGGGTGGTGGGTACACCAAGGTGGGCGCCCCCAGTCAATCTGCTACCTTAGCAGCTGCCTCAGTCTCATGAATGGGGTCAGCTCTGCAAGTAAGATACAATAATAGAATTCAACTTAAAACAGCAGCAACAATTAAATCCCGTTAGACATATCTGAGAAAACAGTAACATCTTCAATTAGAGTGGCATGTAGATTTTCATGACATCGAGTTTATGGGATTTTCAGTCATGCTGAAATAGAAGATTAAAAAATAAAGAAATACAAATACTAAAACTTGCCTGGAGAGATTCCTTTCAAACTCGGTTCAAGGATGTTATAGTAACCGCTTCTCGAAAACAGTCAAGCACAAATACTTCTTTAAGATCTGCTTTACGTTTCATCCCAATTTGGGACCTTATCAAAAGCTAAAAGAACACTCAGCGGCGTGCTGGTAGCTGGACCTGAACTTCGAGAGCACTACTACCTTTTTAACAAGAGAGAAGTCCAGAAAAGAGAGAAGTTAAGCCGTTCCCGTGCATTTTCTGGACTTCTCTCTTGTTAAAAAGGTAGTAGTGCTCTCGAAGTTCAGGTCCAGCTACCAGCACGCCGCTGAGTGTTCTTTTAGCTTTTGATAAGGTCCCAAGTTGGGATGAAACGTAAAGCAGATCTTATAGTAACCACACAGCGGTTACTATAACATCCTTGAACCGAGTTTGAAAGGAATCTCTCCAGGCAAGTTTTAGTATTTGTATTTCTTTATTTTTTAATCTTCTATTTCAACATGACTGAAAATCCCATAAACTCGATGTCTACACATCTTCAATTGTCATCTAAACACTGTGAAGGAGGACACTAGACCAGGGGTTCTCAACCCCTTCCTGGCCAAGTACCACATCCGACACCACTCTCCTGCTACGTACCACCAGAAGTGACTGGCGACTGCATCATCGCCAGTTACTTCCAGGTTTTCAGTTTTTCGGAGGCTAGAAAAATGCAGATACGAGGCTCTGGGCGGGTGGGAGGGCCTTTCTCAGCGTTCCCGAGAGGCTCGGCCAAATGCAGGAGTCTCTTGGGAGCAAAAATGCACCACCAAAAGTGTCACATTGAAGAGGGGTTCTGGCAATCCAGTGGTCTGAGTACCACCAGCAGCCAACCGAAGTACCACTAGTGAGAACCCCTGTACTAGACAAATGGGCAGGCAAGGGGTAATTCCATAAATGAAGTGCCACAATTGAGAAGGCCCTTGTTTGCCACCCACCACTGTGAATAAAGCAGCATTACAATAAAGATGATTATTTTAAGTTTTCAAGAACCTTTGAGTTCAGATTGCATTTTGTGAAATATGCAATCTGAGACTGAAATAAGATTGCACACAAGTTATCAACAGCACATCAAAATGCTGGGGGGGGGGGATGAAGAGAACAGGAAAGCATAGCTACAGATTGGACAGATTCCTTTGGTTTCCAGTTGTTTTCTGAGATTATATGTAGAACAGCTGCAACTAGCCTAGCCCTTAGTAAGGGCCTTGGACCAGCGTGATACTCCTCAAAGTCTCTTTGAGGAGTCTCCTCAAAGTCTCCTCAAAGTCTTAACAATCATATTAAGTCCAAATGTCTAGCTATTCTGACTTTAAAGTTGTTGGTATCGTAATATATAATGAATTAAACAGCACGAAGTTCTTAACAAACAAATCAGTATGTTGAGATAGTCGTCCAAGCCCAAGCATCACCCTTATATTACAGGTTGACCAAGAGGCAGATTGTTAGTTTACACAGAACAAACATTTCAAAGTGAGTTCTCCAAGGTCTGTTGTATAGAGCCAAAGAATTGGAGAGAAAAATTTCTGCCTTCATCTAGTGTCCTATAATTGCACCAGAGATGCTTTTCAGTTCCAACTACTACAGTATGTTCACCTGAGAGATGGCTTCATCCATACTTCTCAGAACTGTTGAAAGCTAGATTGAAAATGCCTCTTAGGTTTTATTGATGGGATTGTTAACATCTCCCTTAGAGATGGCAAGCTGCCACTGACAGTCAGACAGAATGTGCCTGGGCTAGGCACAAATACCACCACTCAGTATGGACAGTTTCATCAATAATCAAATGGCCTCTAATCTCACCTCCCTGTTGATCTGTTACAGAGGTGCAGATGGCTGCCATCAGCAAAAATTGTTGTGCTTTTCCCCTCTTAGTTTAGTAGAGGTTTTACAGTTTTTGGTTTTTTCGATATTTTCAAGACATTCTCTTCTAAAAGGCAAAGAAGATATCTCATCAAAAGACAGATGTCATAAGAGCAACCACATTAGGGCCTGTTCCCACAAACTAGCAACCATCAATTGTCTATTTTAAAAATCTGCTCATGGTAAAACAGTCGAGGCAGCTATTTATACCAGAAAAAAAAAAGACTACGATTCTGGATGTTGACCACAGTCACCCAAAACAAATGGATTGTCAAGACATCTGTGCTTGTGACAAACTGTCCACACAATCAGTTCAGCACAAGAAAATGCTGAACATGATTTGAAAACAAGCAGTCTCCCATTAGTATGTGTGAATCAACTGTAACAAGGAAGGTAATGGAGTCCAACATAATGCCCTTCCCAAATGGCCAGGGAGCTACAGTATTTTTCCCATCACTTCTGGCCACTTCCCCAAATATGATGTCTTCTTCCAAATTCCTGTCCACTCAAAAAAGACCATCATACAGCCTTGGTCAGATGACAGCACTTTTCTGAATTCCCTGTCCCTCATCTATGATCATGCCTGAATATAATACTATGTACATAGCACTCCAGTTTATCTGAGCTCCTGATTATGCAAATATTTTTGGAGGACACCCAAGATATTTGCTAAAGGAAGCAGCATAAGCCTCCCACTAATGGAAGGTGTCAGTTTTCTTCCTTTGCTGTTTCCGAGATGATGGTTTTGCATTTCAACCAATAGCAAGCTTAATAGATGGACTGCACCATGAACTGGATTGTGCAAGTAGATAGCAGAGTAATATAATACAGAAGACGTCTCCAGTTACAAGGGATGTGTCAGTCTGAGTCTAGTTCCCATCGTCCTCTTATCAAAATATGTACATAATGATAAACATGTATAAAATGCTTTGAAATTTTCAAATGTACAAAACTATAGTATTGTAGAATGCCATTACTGTGGTGTGGCACAACGAAATTGCTGAATAGTTTGAAGAAGTGCTAAGCAAAGTCAGAAAAAGTGAACATTCATCCGTTTTCAACTTTTCTAATAAAATGCAAAACACAGCAACGCTTTAAAAAATGCATTCACATGAAGCCAACATTTTCATATAAGTCTGCCTTGAAGTCCCTTGAGCAATCAGCTGATGTGGAGCATGTTTAAGGAATGGAAAAATCGGACACTGGTATTTCTCACATGACTTTTTTTAGCCCATAAAGTACAATGTGCAGTGGGAAAACAAGCTCCGAACTGCTTACTCAGCAGCAAAAGCCATTCTGGTGGTTTACTCTAAAGTCAAAGAAGTACACAATTCATTTTTGATTGGCCTTTAAGAGGGCAGAGTCCTTAGTGTTTGCTCAAGCAATCAGATAATACAACATGCATTTTTACAAGGCTATTGCAGAGCAAAGTTGTCAAAGAATGACAAACGGAAAGATTTTTCCCACTCATTCAAAATTCATGTTTAGGCATGAAGTGATGACTATATCTTGGAAATGGTGGCTATTTCAGATTGAGTACTCCAACATAAACCATTGTCCTGGCCACACACAGAGAGATTGAGCTGATGCACATAAACCCCTGGGTTTTTGAATGGATGGTCAAAAAACTCATGTGGTTTTCAATATCTATGAGTTTTGAATTCTCGGAGAAGAAGGTGAGTCGGCACCCTAGACTGGCGGAGCCCCTCCTTTGCTACAGCTCCCCCTCTCATTGTTCTTCGCTTTAAAGGGCAGCTGGCAGCTGTCTCTCTCTCTCTCCCCCCCCCCCTTGCTTGTGGCAAGTAGGAAACAGCAGTAAAAGTGGCTCCTGCTTGATCTTTTGCTCTATCTGGTTGGGATCTGGGGACAGCCAATGGGGCCCTCCCTTGTCAGCACTTTGATCCTCATCCTGCTGGAAAAAGAAAGAGGGAGATGTCATTGTTTATATTGCCTAATACATGCCGGCTCAGAAGTAAGTCCCATTGTGTATAATGGAGCTTACTTCCAGGAAAGTGTGTTCAAGATTGCAACCCAAGTCATAGGGAAAGCGGCTCACAATTTGTCTCACAAACTACCTCTTCTCCACTGGCTTAGGTCTTTTTGCTGAAAGTGCCTGCATTAAACAAGTGTCTTCTTTCCGTTGAGCAATTCTTTTTTTCTCCCCACCCTGCTCCCTTCAGAGAGACTATCTTCCAAAACATGGCTAAAGACAGGTGGGTGTGCATGTGTGTGTTTTGCTCCTACGCCTGCTGCTTGAGATCTTGGGGGGGGGGGGGAGAAAGAGGATGAAGCCAACAGCTTTTCTATCCTCCCGCTGTATGTATGCCTACTCAGAAGTAAGTGCTATTGTTTACTCCCAGGAATTTGCGCATAGGCTTGCAGCCCAAGTTGCATAGCGGCAGGGCGCAAACAAGAGTGAGGCAGGGAAAGAAGATGAAATTGAAATATCTTTATCTACTTGTCCGAGTGTGGGTGTGAGTGGGAATGGCTGGTGCCTGTTTTGGGGCACACTTCTATGCCTGCTTGCTCGGAAGCCCCAAGGAGTGGCCGGCAGCTTGCTTCCATGCAAGCAGGTCAGCCCTGTGCACACTGGCACAAAAAACAAACAGCACATGAATCCACTGGCAAGAGGACATTTACTGCCCCCAGCAGGGCAAACGCTCAGTGAGAAGCTCCCCCCGATTTCAGCTGGCAAGCGCTGCTGGGATACACGCAGACACAGGAAGTCTGCTAAGGGTGACTGGCAGCATCAGAAGGGGGACTAGCATGGCCTTTGCCTTGAAGAAAGCTCTGGATTGCAGTGAACCCCATGTGTGTTGAAACTCACAGTTGTGATTCATGGATGCATTTTCCCACAGAAGAACTGCACTGTTGGTTTGAGCCTTAGTTGTGTTCATAACCATGCATAAGACCTACTATCTATGCATCCTTACGGCTATGAAGTCCTTGATACAACACAAATTGCGAGCCAATTGCTACGCATGGAAACAGTGTTGGAAACAAACTGCCCAACACCTGCTATACAGAATGGGAGGAGAGATGAACTGATCTCTTAAATAACAGAACGAGAAGATCAAATACCTCAGCTACAGAAACAGGATATGTTCCCTTGAGAGGCCTCCTTCAAGGGTAGCTTCAGGCTGCAATCCTACACACACTTTCCAGGGAGTAAGACCCACTGAACTGAGACTTACTTCCAAGTAGGCATGCATAGGCTTGTGCTGTGAGTCAACTCCATAGTGAGTCTCACTCACCCTCTATTAAATTGGATAAATCTTCCTTGAACTGACTTGAAGTGTTCCTTAAGAGCAGGCTTACCATATCGCCGACTGGGACATTCCTTTTTGCCCTTAAGGGAGGCGGGGGGAGGGGTGATAGAAGCCGGAGCGACGCTATGGTAAGAAGCCGGAGCGATATGGTAAGCCTGCTTAAGAGTAGGAAATGTACTCCAAAAATCCAGAAAGCTTTGTACACTGGAAAGACCTGGTCAAACTTAACATTAAAGTGCAAATTAAAGAAAAGTTATTACTTCAGAAAAGTAATAAATTAAAGTTATTAATTTTTTTAGCTATTTAATACCTAGCAGGCATCTATTCTTGCTAATTTACAAATATAGATAATAGCTTTAGTTTTGTTTGCTCTTTAAACTCAGATTGCTTCTAAAAGCACATTTCTCCATAAGAAATGTCAGACAAAAGACAAAAAAAGGCAAATACAGGTAGATATTAAGAAGCAAGACAAAATATTTGGGTATCTATTGAATTTGCAATATCTCACTCTGTTTCGTCTAAGGCAGTGTAGGGTGGCACACACGGAATAGTCTTGTTTATTCTCACAGTAGTCCTATCAGATACAATAACTTGGCCAAAGCTACCCACTGAATTTGAGGCTGAGTGAATTTGACACTACATTTTTCACACTCAAACCTAACACTGTAATTGTCACACCCTACGACACAAAAGAGTAAGAGATCAAAGAACTCGAAGAGGAGAGTGTGGAAAGGGACAGGAAGCATTACTGCCTCATGCTTCTTGCAATTCATGCTTTGCTGTATCTTCTTAATAGAATGTTCAAGTGTCTTCTTGTCTTAATTCTGGTTTATAGCTACTTGAGAATTAATTTGCTTGCCTAACAGTGCAATCTTATGCAAGTTTACTCAGAAGTAAGTCTCACTGTGTTCAATGGGGCTTATTCCCACGAAAGAGCATACAAAGCTGCAGCCTAAAACAATGCAATCATAGACAAATGAAAACACCAACTAACAAGAACTAAATAATCAGTTCTTTAGTTTAAAATGTAAGCAAAATTTCAGCCCAGTGCCCCTCTGACAGAAAACAATCTTCACCTGCCTCCAAAATGCCTGGAAGAGGAGGGCAAACGACCCTCCTCCAATGGGGAATTCCACTATATGTGACCACTGAGAAGGCTCTTGTGTATAATTTTTTTTTTATGCTGTGCCACATTTTTCTGGGAACTGGAAGAAAAGCAAGAGGTAGACCCAACACTGTCAGTATTGTGAGAAACAAACAAACTGGTAGACAGAAACGATTGTTGGTTGAATGTCTTACACATTAATCTTTTGAGGTCAAATGCAAACAATCTGATAGTTCTACTGCTTAGTTTCACAAGAATACAAAGCAATACACATTTATTATTTCCTTTCCTGGGAACGTAGGGACTGAGAGTAAATTGAGGTTTTCTTCATGTTAGAAAATCTGTCATGTAGTTTTTGAGGATGAATCATATTTCATACACTTTCTATGTCCAATACCAGAAATTACCTTCAAAGGATCTGATTCATACACATATTCTTATAGGGAGGTGAAAAGATAGAGACCTGTGCTCCCAATTAGGGAATGGATATTTGGGCTGGAAAAGATACAGAGACTGGTTGTCCAGGCACCTTACATTGGCAACTAGAAATGTTTACTATATATGTCCTGTCCCCAGAGACGTTTCCACGGTAGGGTCCGCACCGTAAGTCGCGCCCCGTCCTAGTACCGTGTTTACCAACCGGAACGAGGAGGCCCCGCCCCCTCGCCGTCGCAGCCATTCTGCGCTGCGAATGCGAACGGGCAGGAGACTCCCTGCTCATCACCTTCGCAGCGTGGAATGGATCTGCCGGCGAGGGGGCGGGGCCTCCTCGTTCCGGTTGGTAAACACGGTACTGGGACGGGGTGCGACTTACGGTGCAGCTCCTACCGTGGAAACGCCTCTGCCCATCCCCCCCATCCTATTTAGGGATGAGCACTGGATTCACTGCAGGGGGCGGAGCTCTAAGTTCCACCGCGATCCGACCCTCCGTTACACGGGTGAACGAAGCGGCCCCGCCCCCTCGCCTTCTGAACCATTCAAGGCGGTGAAAACAACGCACAGGAGACTCCCTGTGCGTTGTTTTCACCGCCTTGAATGGTTCAGAAGGTGAGACCGCTTCGTTCACCCATGTAACGGAGGGTCGGATCGCGGCGGAACTTAGAGCTCTGCCCCCCTGCAGTGACGCTAGTGGGAATGAGTGCAACCCAGAAGAAGAATTCTGTCAGGAGTTTCTATAACCTTTAACTCAGGGGTGTGAAACATAAGGCCCACAGGCCTGATCAGGCCAGCAGAAGCTTCCTATCTGGCCCCAGCATGATAATTGGGCTTGTGATAATTGAGCTGTGAAGTGATTCCTTGCAGAAAGATGTTGCCGTCATCTTTGTTTGTGGGCTGGAGCCAGGCAAGGTGTGCAGATAGTTGATAGAAGCAGAAATGCCACGAGCCCTCCCGGCGCCTGGGCCAAGGGGGTGGGGCCTAAGTGGCGTGAAGTCGTCGCACCCAGCGCGACTCCGAACACCCCCCCTCGCCGGTTTCAGCATCTTTTTGGAGCCAAACGAGCTCCAGGGAGGGTGGGAGGGCCGAAACAGCATTCGGGTAAGTATGCCCCCCCCAACATTGACTGTGCCCCCGCCCGGCGCTGCTGCACCACACGCTCCGTCCTACTTCCGCCTCTGGATAGAAGTGATGCTTGGTAGCCAGACATGAGTACAGATCACTGATAGAAGTGATGCTTCTAAGGAAGTCCATAACTTAGGGCCGGAGTGTGGTGACTGAGGGAGGCAGCATTAGAGGGTGAGTGCTGGTCAAGGGAACATCGGAGAATGTGGGTCACATGGTCATTATAGTTAAGACAGACTGGCCAGTACCCATTTTAAGATAACAGTGGTTATGTACTACTCAGGTCGTTAACTGAAAAAATTAAATATAGGGAAAAAATAGAAGGAACACTGCTCAGCAGAAGCAGCGCTGCTGAAAGGGCGTCCTGTGTGGTAATTAGTCTCTCCCATATCTTGAAAATATGATCAAGATTTGCATATTTTCTCTTCTGTCATTTGCAGCTAACAAGCTCATCGGTGAGAACAAAGTGCTTATTTCTGGTTACCACCTGCTTAATGATGTCACTTCCTGCTTAATAATGTCACTTCCAGCCCTCAGCAGGTGCCATGGATGCTAACTTCGGCCTGCTATATGAAATGAGTTTGACACTCCTGTTTTAGCTGTTCACAGGCTTCTGGAGAAGTCCATTTGGCTTTCGCAGATTCATGTGTAGCATACTAGGTACTATCTAAAAACAGGTGAGACTATCCCTGCCACTGACTCCTTCCACATATAAGGCTGTTTGTAAGGGAAGCAAACCGTTCCAAACCTGCCATTTGCCAGGCACTGTTGCATGGTAAAGCTATTCTAAGTGACTAGACAGTAAATTCTCCTGTATTTCCTGGGAACAATCCACTGAAATTATAAGAGTGCACTTGTGCACCTATCATTCATTTCACTTGCCAATGTGGACTGTGTCCCAGGCGTGCAACGATTATTTGTTTTGTTATTGCATTCATTTTTCTTTAAAAACTCATTTGTTTCATTATCCTTTCCGTAAAATCACAGTTGTTTTGTTATTATTTTATTTGCTTTCATAACTCCCATTTGGTTTTGTTTCTCTGCGATACTCACAGAAGAGCCAGCTGCTCTTCTGCTGACTCTAAATTTGGTGTTTTCCATCCAATTAGCATGAACATTGCACTAGTGTGCAAGGACACTCCTGAGTCTCAGCTTTCAGCGCTAACCAAGCTCTGTAGAAAATTCTTACACCCATCCAAAGCATACAATGGCTTAGTTGTAGGTTCTGCTACCTAGCCCCCAAATCTACATTTCCTTTCCCTCTTTAGCTGATTTACAAACTGAGCTATATACAGGCATCAGGAAGGAAGTCTTCTTTTGTCTCAAGAATCTCACTACAAACTAACTGGCAAATGGAATGTAGACTTGAATGCTACAGAATAGGACCCGGAATGAAGCCATTGCATGCATTGGGCTGGGTCAAGACACCTCTCCAGCATTCAGCCAGAAAAATCCTAGGATGGGTATTATAGCTCCTTTCTCCAGAAGCTTGAACTAAGCCTGGCTGAAGCCAAACCAGCTCCTGAAGCGGAGCCTAAGTTTCTTTTCATGAGCGCATTCCCCACCTCTGTACCACCACCCGCTGCCACCCCCTCCTCCTCCTCCTCCTCCTCCTCCTCCTCCTCACCTCCTCTGCCCGGGGTTGATTCAAAACTGGCTGGGTGAGGAAGATGCTGGGACTTCCAGGATCCTCCCTGTCCTGCCTGTTTTGAAGAAGCGCTGGATGGCAGAGAAGGTAAGGAGGTGACGATCCTCTTTCATCAAGGACTGCAGCAGCCCTGGCCTCCTCCTCCTGCACCACTGCTGTGATTTTCAACAACAGCAGTGGAGACAGATGTTAACCAAGGCCTGCCCTCCTCCAATGAGTGGCTGGATGGAGTGGCCAGGCGGGTGTGGGATGCCCCCACCCATTCACCACCTCCTCCAACCTGTCACTTGAAACAGTCGCTTCACCCACTTCAAGGGAGGGCTGGACCAGGCTCGGCCATACTGCTGGGCTTTCCTCCTAGTTCTCAGAGTTCTCAGAGTCTTAAAAATCCCTTGGCCTTTTCCCCTCTGTGTGAGGAGCAACTGGTGTGCAAGACTTGGACTAAAAATAGACTTAATTTAAAAGCTAGTCTTAATTTAAAAGCTAGGAGAGTCAGTCTTATTTTCCATTTTGCTGGTATTTCTAAAAAAGATGTCTCATTTCCCTTGTCTGTAACCTCCATCTGACCTATTTCAGTGGTAGGTGGAGAAAATGAAAGACAAGCTTATTAAACCAAACCAAACCAAACCAATGAGCCAAACTATATCTGGAGCTGATTCATGGCTCTGACATTCTTTTTTTCATTTGAAATGCAGTAGCCCCATTCGTTCTGTCTTTTAATTCACTGCAAACAAATGCAACCCCCTCCCACCTTATACACTGTATATCTGAATCTAAATTTGGCAGATTCAGATGTACAGTTATTCTGGGCTTTGAAAGTTTAATTGCTACACTGAGATTTGGCAGACAAATGCATGCTACATCCCCTTCCCCTTATCAATAGCATTAATATTACATGCAATGCCAGGAAGCCTATACCCTTCTCCTCTGATATCTCATGAGAACCTGACAATCTAATGACAGCAAGTGTGTTGCGTATGTTCCTGACAAGGTTTTTCTTTCTTTTTTTTGATGCAGTAATTGTGCAGTCATTACCTAGTTCTTCTATGAAATCAATATGTCTCCTCCAGTTAGCAATCCAACTTCAGAGAAACTGCATTTCCCAAGTACTGCAGCAGTCATATTTTGTTATATCAATTGTATCTGTAAGCTTTGTAGAATGTGATCATGAAACCATCATGGACACTGATTGGATAGTCTATCACAGCATTGCTGCCCAGTAACACAACTCCACTTTCCTAGCTATGGAACTTTATGAATGTTTGTTTGTATAATTTGACACTCTACAGGTTATGAGTAACTCTCTGCTACCATAATGTGATTTTTTATAAATGGCAGACACCAGGGGCAACACAATCCTATTAAAAGTGTTCCACCGGTGGAACATGTATTCTGCCAAGTGGAGGCGGCAGGATCCAGGAGGAAGTGCCTGTATCCTGGCAGGCAATGCGTGACGTTGTCGTGCTCACTGATGCTGCTAGTGAGTGCAATGAAGCCACCAGCGCACAGTCACTGGTGGCCATTCCTGATTGCCAGCAGTGAAGACACTGTCCGCCAGCACCAGGTAAGGCAGCAGTGGGAGGGACAGGGGAGGAATGGGGGAGTTTCTGGGCAGGAAGGGGGACAGGGAAGGAGGTGGAACAGGGAGGGAAGAGGTGGAATTGGCGGCACTCACATGCATCCGGATCCTTTCCCTCTCCCTTTCCGCCATCATTACACTCCTCAGTTCTGCACCAGCAAAACAGCTGGTGCAGAACTGAGAAGACCTATGGGGGGGGGGGTCGGAGGCTTTCCCCAAGGTAAGGGATCATAACTTCCCTTACCTTGAGGAGATCTCCAAGACTGCCCCACTACCACAGGATGCAGTGCACACCTTATTGACATGTGTGCGTTGGGGATTTAAGGCACAATCCGCCATAATTTTGCACCTACGGAGGACATGCTCTGCATGTGCTGGATGCCATAAATGTGCCGTAAAGCACGTTTTTGGCACTCAGGGGGGGGGGTAAGGGCCATCGGTGCAGAGGCCGGCAGTCCTTACTCCGCCTCCTAGTCGACCCTGCAGTCGCCTGTGTAGGTAAGATTTGCAGGGTGCAGGGGTGGGGGAGGGTGGTGAGGGAGGGCGGCCGTTGGCCGGCCCGGAATGGGATATCAGCAGTGAGCTCCACCAACATCCCCAGCCCTCGCCCGTCCTGGGCTACCCTTACCCCGTCGCCCCAGATGTACGTCGGCTCAAGAGCCAACATTACATCTGTGGAGGCTCAATGGGGCCAGGCAGCCCTACACCGGTGGAAGCGGACAAACATTCCCTTCTCCCTTCTTCCCTTCTCCCGAGGAGTCTCCAGGCCGGGCTCATGATACCGCAGCCGGCCAGGTATCCTTACACAGGATTGGGCTGTTAGTTAGAATTAGGGCCTAAATCTTGGGTTTCTTTTTAAACTGCATCATTGTTTCAAAATTATCTAAGATGAGCATATGTTTTTTCGTTTTAAACAGCATGTTGTATTTTCTACATTTTTGAAACAGTACGATTTCAACAAATTTCACCTTCTTGTACTTTTCAATGTTCAACATGACCTGCGGCTACTGGTGAATACAGTACTATTTCTCTTTTTCTTTTTAAAATAATTTTTATTCATACAGAAAGAAAAGAAACTTCAATTCCAATTCCATTCATCAGTTATACAAATCACAATAAATATAAATGTATAAAATGTTCAACACAATCTTGGAAGTTATTATTGCAGTGGAAATGAGGACCATCTTTCAATGATCTTATTAAATAAAACATTGTATTTATAAGTTTTTATAGCATAATTGACCCACTGGGGTTGTTTATTTTTAATCTTAAGTGTTTTAATTAATTATTTTAATGTGTTTAATTAATTGTTTTAATGTGTTTATATATATTTTAATATGTTGTAAGCCGCCTTGAGTGCCCTCGGGAGAAAGGCGGGCTACAAATTCCTTAAATAGATAAATAAATAAATAAGTCAATTTAGGGCCCAATCCTATGCCCCCCCCCCCAATGTAGCCGCAGGAGGATTGGGCTGCCCATCAATAAAAGACAAAATATTTTACTTATCACTCAGAGGCGTTGCTACGGTGGGAGCAGTCCCGTTTACAAGACAGCACAAGTCTGTTCAGTATATGATAATGTAGTTCTCTGAAGGCTGTGCACTCTCCTCTACAGTGCTCCAATGTGCACTTCTCTCTAAACTACCACATGGTGAACACTAGTGTGCAGTTATCCCCCACAGCAAAGCAATTCCAACCTGCAACGATTCCAGAGAGACAGGATACTGGACTGTTGATGCTGGACTGGGGCTAATGCAGATGCTAAGCAAAAGGGAATATCTACTTTTTAATTGTCTGTAAACGCTCTGAATACCTTTGTGGGAGTTTTATTGTAAGTGATATGTAACCATGATTTTATGTTTTATAACTCTGGCTTTATCTTCCTGTAAATTTGTGATAGCAAAAAGCTAACAAATAAACTGATACACTGAACCCTCATGACTCTGAAAGGTGTGACACAGCATCGATGTCCAAGTTACTATTCTGGCACTGTAACAGAGAAGGGCATGGATGGTTAACACAAACGTGAAGGATCAAGTTCCTCTTGTTTTCATGCCAGACAGGTAGACTGGGGCAACTCTTTCATTCTGAGCAGCAGATGACCATCATTTTTTCTACCTCTATCTACTCTTGCATCCAGAAAGTGAGGTCAGAAATTGCCACTTTGGTAGCAAACTGTGCTGTTTCATGGTCCTTTCTCCAAGCGCTCTGAAGTTCAGTGCAGTCTTTATAAGGTTATTCTTCAGAACGTGGAGTAGTGGAAACTTGGAGTAGGTTCATCCATAGCCGCAGCATGGAGATGTGAAACATAGCACAGGAATGAATCCCAGGCTTGTAAATCCTACTTCACCATTGGTAGAATTTTAAGGTGTTAACTGAGAACTATATAAATATGTTCCTCCAAGTGATCCATCCATTACAAAACAGAGACAACTGAATTACACAGGTGGGTCCTACATTAACGCATGTAGGACCCAGTTCATATTAAAGGGGATGGTGAATGTGTTCACCTCCCGTGCCTTCTACATGCTAGACTCAATTGTGGAAGCTAAGCAGGAGCAGCCCGTTTTGGGCTAGAAGGAAGACAGACTGGAAGTTACTGATAAGCTGTCATGACCCTCGGTGAGAGGGAGGAGTCGCTGTTGCCTGCTGTGGTGAACAGACTGAAATGCTGAGAACGTCAGTGACAGAGCAATAACAACTGGAAGATCCCCTGTTCAGCATGATTTCTGGCTGCCTGCGAAAGCTCGAGGCTTGTATTCTGTAGCTAGTGACTACACCGTGGAAGGGAGTTGAAGGGTTCTACATATTGTAAAGATCCTTATTGGATCTAGACAAGCTTTCCTATGTAAACCTCCTTCAGTAAAATATCTGAACAGCAATCTGAGGATAAGAAAGGTGGTATATAAAATACAAATAAATAAATAAATTTGTAAACTGGGCTTTACAGAGCCTTTTTAATAATACTGTAATATGTTTAATTGCAAAAGTACAGCTGGAGATTAAGGACGATGCTAGGCCCTAACTAAGCCCAGTCCCTGTATAATTGCAATCAAATCTGGAAAGTAGAAAGAAAAAATCTGAACATTTAATGATTTCCAAGTTGGCCCAGAACCATCTTTTCAGTCTCCACTGCTTTCAGAAGGGGGTGTGAACTCCCAGGTACAACCCAGGTTACATGAGACCAAGGAATTTTTGGCATAGCTAACTGTTCATCAATCAAGCACTTATTAATCTAAGCAATTTAAAGGTTCACCATATTTGAAATAGAAGAAAATGCCCTTTCTCTGCAAGACAGAAGTATCTGGTCATAATACTGGAATGGTACTGTACATAGTATTGATACCAGCTGACCAGTGGGAGAATGTGATGTATGGCTATGCCTGCATTCAGCTACCATCTGCTGGAGAAAAAGAACCATTTGGGCCCT
The DNA here is from genome assembly GCA_026170595.1 of Plestiodon gilberti rubricaudatus. NCBI lineage: Eukaryota > Metazoa > Chordata > Lepidosauria > Squamata > Scincidae > Plestiodon > Plestiodon gilberti. The sequence continues at coordinate 15,402,854 of JANXHW010000001.1, forward strand.
ACTACTGTGTAGGGTATGATATGTGGTGAAGGCAACATTTTAGTGTCTTATTTGTGGGTGAAAGGAAGGGGAAAAGATGAACATTGCATTGCCAAAATGAAAGCGATCAGTAATGCAGAGCAGGAGCAGATCTCGTGTCTAATTCTTGCACAGGCAATAGCGTATCACATCAAAACCATTACTAGAAGATGGAAAAGTAGCTCTTCCTTTCTTTAAAATCATAACCTACTATTGCACAACTGGGACACCAATCTTTTCTTTGGGACTGAAGAAAGTCAAATACATCAATCTTTTTTGAAATGCTAATTCATTTGATATAAAAAGAACTTACATTACAAGATGTTATAATTGTTGTAAAAGATTAAAAGCAGGGAGAGCAGCTCAGACAGCAAGAAAGTCATTTGCTACATGACAGATGAACTGTAGACTTTTTTTTGGTATCCTTCCATTCTAGGGTCATTCCTTCATTAACATTTCTGCATTCATGCCTTTATAGATGTTTCAGAATGGGAGGACAACTGATTAAAATTCATTTCAACTTTCTCCTATGCTATTTCCCCAAAACGTAACTAAAAACATTTCACAACTCCTTCAAAAATCCAAATGACTCTGTCAAATTTCATTTAACAGACAAACTTTGGTGGAAATGATGGCTCTTCCAAAATTTAAAACTTACCTAAAAATTAAAAAAAAATCCAACAACAGAAAAGTGCATTGTGTGAAAAGTAAATTACCTGCTCCTTTGGATCTTCCAAATACCGGTAGGTTGCAATTCTATACACAATTATTTGACAGCAAGTTCCATTGAACTTAATGGGACTTACTTTTGAGTAGACATGCATAGGACTGCACTGTCAGTTCATTCATTTGCAACGCTGGAAACTGTAAACCTTTTTTGCTATTAGCTTCAAAGCTATATTTCAGTATCTAGACTAGTGTTTCCCTAACTTTTTTGACCTGTGGCTCCTTTGCCCATTGGCGACCATTGGCCGTGGCTCCCCATTACATTATGTTGTTGCCTGCCAATTGGCACTGCACTGTTTTCTGAGAGTATTCTGTGGCGCTCTTCGGCTCCCTTGGTTGGTTTCTGCCGCTCCCCTGGGAGCCACACCTCCCAGTTTGGGAACCACTGATGTAGACAAAGGATGATCAGTAATCAGGAGCACACATTTTCTTTGAATGTATCTGGTCTTCCTTCTTAGTACAGTATGATATCATTTAAATATAACACGTACTCTATTCTCTCCAATTCATTTCCTCTCCACTGTTTAGAGAATCCTTATGCAGAGTGTTTTAAGATGTGATGGTGATGGGATTAGACTTTTTTGTAATTAAAAAATCAGTTTCATTTATGAATTATTCAATCTAAACTGCCTTGAATATTGCTCATGTTCTGTGCATCCCTATGCATTATTACAGCGGTTCTCAAACTGCGGGTTGCGACCCACCATTGAGAACTTTTGCTGTCCCCTACCCCCTTAAGGGGCGGGGATAGCATGGCGACGGCGATCCAGGGGATTGCCACTGTCACCAAATTGCCCAAAATCGCCCGCGCTGCACTTACCGGAGCTTGGGGGAGCTTCGGGGTGGCCTGCGCGACCCCTCTGCAGGCTTCCCCAATCTTCAGATCGCTGTTTTGCGGCGATCTCCGAATGCTTCCGGTTTTCGTGAAAACCGGAAATGTTTGTAGATCGCTGCAGAGGGGTCGCGCAGAGGCCTGCAGAGGGGTCGCGCAGGCCTCCCCGAATCTCCCCCAAGCTCCGGTAAGTGCAGCGCGGGCGATTTTGGGGGCATTTTCAGCAGCGGCGGTGGCGATCCCCCAGATCGCCACCGCAGCTGGCCTCATGGGGAGAACTTTGAGAACCACTGCATTATTAGAAGTAAGTCTCACTGTGTTCAGTGAAACTTATTCCTAGTGTTTAGGATTGCAGGCTTAGTGTGTGTGTGTGTGTGTGTGTGTGTGTGTGTGTGTGTGTGTGTGTGTGTGTGTGTGTGTGTGTGTGTGTGTACATATATATAGTTTTGAGTTAAATTTTCAAATGGGGTTTTCATAAACAACTATTGAAATGTGCATGCTAAGAAATGTCACACGTTCCTTTAAAATGAGTGATGCCAAAATAACTCAAAACATTTAGCTGGGATGTATGATGGTGTGCTCGTAGTTTGATTTATTTAAATCTGTGCACAGAGAATGCAAGGATTTGAATTAAAAATTCTAGAGTTGAGACACAAAAAGAAGTTCCATGGTACCTTAAAGATGGGCAGCCCAATCCTGTCTAGCAGGATGCAGCAGCATAAGGCATAAATAAGGCACCCACCGCATCCTACACAGGATTGGACCTGTGTCAGCACAGCCAGAGGCCTCCTCGTGGTAAAGGAATGTTTGTCCCCTTACCCTGAGTAGAGCCCCAGCCGCCCCAATGGGCCTACTCAAATGTGCACCAGCTCCACTGGTCTACATTTACACAGGATTGCGCTGTAAGAGCCCAATCCAGTGGGCACCTTTCATTGACAGAATTAGCACTCCACCAGTGGAAAGCCCTCTCTGTCTGCGCTGCAGACGCAGCATGGAATATGGGGCCCCCACTGCAAATGGCTGGCAACTGTGTACATGCACCACTGGAGCGCTCAGGACTGCCGGAAGAGGTACATTAGCACCGGAATGAGCAGTGGGGGAGAGGGAGTAACAAGGCATTTTGGTGGAGGAACTGGGGGTTGTGTTGCTGTGGTGGTTGTGAGGGTGGTTGTGGGGGTTGTGAGGGAGGGAGGGATCCGGCAGCAGTCATGTGCACCAGATCCTACTGCCCATTTTTCGACCTGCCCCACCTCCCTGGCTCTCTTCCAACTCATGCCAGCTATATACCAGCTTATGCCGAGGAGATCCATAGGCCATCGGGGGCCTACACAGAGGTATGGAGGAAATATTTTCCCTTACCTCTCGCAGGTTTCCTGATTGCCCCCCACACAATAACATGCAGCACATGCCTCCATGGTACCTGCATGCTACAGCGTGGTGGGGATAGGATTGGTATGTAACAGATTTATTGTGTCAGAATCTGTTATGGACTAGAGCCCACTTCATCAGATGCATGATAGATTTCCCCTTCATACACCTAAATCCAGTTCCTGTCAAAGTGACAAATTCCAGAGGAGTGCCTGAATTGGTCTGTTGTGGCAAACATAATACTGTAACAAGATTATACTTTGTTTGCTATAACAAACTAACCCAAATAACCTTCTGGAATTTGTCTACAGCTGAGAAATTATCTAGAGCTCATGTGGGTCCTCTCAAACTTCTGACAGCTGTTTGCAGTTCTAGCCTCTTTCAGACAATCACCTGCATCCCTCCCTGGAATCCTCATGTAACTTACCCTATCTTACACTTTGTAATGCACATACATGCATCGTGCTTGTAAAATACTATTAATGGAAACAAGATTACAGTGGTAGTGCAGACATCCAAGCAAGTACAGGAGATCAAGCATTTTAGGGGTTGCAAGAAAGGGGGATATGTACAAGGAAGGACAATCCAAAGAATCTGAATCAAAGTTCAGGGATTCAGAATTGAGGGTCAAATTTGTTTGTTAAAAGATGTATATCCTGCACTTTTCACTCCCATCAAGGAGGCACAAACTGAATGCGTGCACAGTCTCTAGTATTGCTGAACAGATTTGCTAGCCTGTCTTTGCTCTCCTCTTACTCACGTGTCCTGTGCTAATATGATTATATTTGTTAGTACATCTATTGCACTTGAAATCCTCTCCATGTTGCTGTAGCTACCTCAGAGCATACGGCATTCTCTCCACTGCAGCAACTCATGCCTTTAGGACACAAACAAATCTATGATCCATGCTCACATTCTGAAACAATATACCACCCTGTACCAGATGGCAGAGAGAGAAAACAGGGGAGAGATGTTACCTTCATGCCTGGTTTGTGAGCTTCCCAGAGGTGCCTGGCAGGCCAGTGTGGGAAATGGAGGACTGGACTAGGTGGTCTGATCCAGCAAGGTAGTTCTTACGACACATCACTAGAGGGAGGGAGAAAATGGGAGCATTCCCTTTTTGGGAATTTGTTGACGAAACCAGGATGCTCAGTGATGTAACCGTGGTTGAAAGAAACATCTAGTAATACAACGAACAGAAATATGTTTTCCGCATTAGCCAGAAAAGAATGCAGAATGTAGTTTGCCGACTGCCAAGCCTGTTTTACTGAACATATGTTTTCTATGGAACATATTGTCATGTTCTCACTGAAAATGTGAAGTTTGTACTAATATAATTTAACTCCATGATGCCTTTTCAAATGTGACTTTTTTCCCCCAGTCAACCAATGTTCTATCACAACATTTTGCACATTTGGCATAATTAGATTTGCTTGTCCTAATCATGGGGTGGGACTGAGAGGTACAGAGAGCACTGAAGTTTTCATCCTCAACTGGAGCAGCCCCATGTCTGCCATTGACTCTCACAGCCAAATCCTGTGTAAGGATCTGGTGGCGGTCTGGAGGTCTACTTGGGGAAGCGGACGTTCGCCCCCTTCCCCGTGTGTTAACTGGGGCCGGCCCTATTGGCCTCAGATTTCTGCCAGCTAAACAGCTAAACAGCTGGCAGAAGTTGGAGGAGGGCGTGTAATGGCTGAGCCGGCCCGGCGGGGACGGGGATATGGCTGACGCCATCCCTGCCCCCTCCCGGGCCTGCTCGGCCCAGCCAATGGCCCCCCTCCCTCGCCAGCCAGACTGCCCATGTGGCCAGCGACAGAGACTTACCTTCTGCCACCGGCCACATGCTCGGTCCAGTACCGGAGTGAGGGAGGCCGGCCTTGCGCCGCCTCCCTTACTCAATTCAATTCAATACCTTTATTGGCATAATACCTCCTTACTCTAAAGGAGGCGCAAACGGCACTCGCTCCGGCGCCGGAACTTTGGGCTGGATCTCGCCCTCAATCCCATAATTTTTAGAAACTCACTGGTTTGTTTTTAAATGCAAGCCAAGATTGTCAGGATGATTTATTTTGTGCCCAGTACTAAATTCCATCTTAACACAGAACTGTAGGTTATACACACCCCTGCATACTGGCAACTGGTACACATGGAGGAAGCAGATCTTCCTTATAAATCAGTTTTATCTGTTCAGAACAGGCTTGATGGAGGTGAGGCAGGATGGCTGCTCTAGCCACAGAGGTGTAGTTTATATGCTCTCCATTCAGCTGGGACTTTGATTACAGCCCTGACTGTTTGACTCCTGAAAAGGTTCACTTGTTTGTTTTGTTTGCAAATGTTCCCATCTGTTCAGTGCCACTGTCTTAATGCTGATCTATGTGGTGATAGCTGCAATGCCTATCAATGCACTAACATGCTATAATAATGGCCTTTTTGGAATACAGAGACAGACAACTACATAAGCTGCCTTTCATTAGTAGTAGTGCTTCTTTCCTGAAAATAAAGGGCATGATCCAGCCCAAGTACAGAATGCTAACCTCTCACTGATTTCAATAAGCAAATACTTAAACCTGTCCCACAACACTCAGTGACACCACTCAAATAAAGAGAAAATGTTCCTCTTTAACCAGTACAGGTGGGCCCCCATATCCGCTGGGGATATGTTCCAGGCCCCTCCGTGGATACTTGAAACCGTGGATAAGAGCAAACACCCCCTCCATGGTTTCCTGAGGGCTCCCCCCACCCTGCCTCCCCTGCAGGCAGGCATGCTTGCCCCCCCAGCTCTTATATTTCTTTCAGCAAGCTTTGTTTCTTCCTTAAAACAAACAGAGAAGCAGCCTCCATTGCAGGCAAGTAGAACGAGACTAAGTCCTAGAGAGGCTCTGCAAGGTTTCTGTTAACCTTGCAGAGCCTCTCTAGGACTTAGTCTCGTTCTACTTGCCTATAATAAGCAGCCTCTGGCTGCTTCTCCTGTTTCTTTAAGGAAGAAACGAAGCTTACTGGGAAAAAAGTAAAAGCCTGGGGGGGTCCCCACAATCCGTGGATAACTGAAACCGTGGATAGCGAATCAGTGGATATGGGGGCCCACCTGTATAGCTCAGTTTTGTAAGTTGTTCTAAAATTTGTACTGCACAGCACATACATGAGAAACCTTCAGACACCAATTCCCCTTATACGATATGTGATGTCGTATTCTAAGCCATGGAAAATATCACTTTCTGTTCCTGAATTTGCAGGCCACTACATTCTTCCTAAAACAGGAATCAGAAACGTCTACTCTCTTACAGCTACATTTGGTACTTACTGACAATTGCAGACTCTTCTCTCACATTAGGCCCAGCTGTGGATAATAAAGAAAGCTGTGAAATGTTTCAACTTCTGCTTCCCAGGAAACTGGTACAGGTAAAGCTGTCACGTTTCCAAAACGAAAGTCGTATTTGTGCATGCTAATTCATTTACTCAAATGTAAACTGAATACATCCATTGACTTGCATGTGGCTACACTTTAAAAAATCTCAAACAGCAACCCCTTGACTGCAAGATTATTTTTAGTGAAATTTAAAATTAGTCTAACAGTCACCCAATCCTCAGAAGAAATGGGCTACTACAATTAGGGCCCACTCCTTATCCCCTGTCAGTCCATAGCATGCAGTGCTGCTGCCAGACCAGAGGCGTTGTGGCACTGGGGGCGGTTGGGGTGGTGGGCCCCAGGGTGCGCGCCTTCTCCCGGATCTGTTGCCCTGCCGCGTCTTCTTCGCAGCCGTTTTCGCTGCATGTTTGGCCCTCCCGCCCCCCCAGGCGCCGTTTGACTCAAAAAAGGAGCCAAAAAGCCCCAGGGGGAGGGTGTTTCTGCGCTGCGGAGGTGCGCAATGATGACATCACACACCCCAGGGGTGGGGCGTGTGGTGTCTGGGGGCGTTGTCGTGGCGGCCCCCACCCCACGGGGCGTGTACATGTGCTACTGTGCCAGACTGCACACTGCATGCTACAGTGGGGGGCCTGGGCCAACCAGACAGCCCGGGAGAGGTAAGTAAATTTTTTTTTACTTACCTCCACGTAGGCCGCCTGGCCTCCAATGGGTCTCCTTGCACCTATGCTTGCTCTTTTGCAGGCATAAGGCCAAGGAGACTCCTGGGGGCGGGGTCTGGGCTGGGAAGGGATGATAGGATCCCGCATGTGCTAGTGCCATCAAGATCCACCCCCTCCTGCCCTTGGCTTGCTCCCCACCCCAATCCACCCATGATACTCCCCCAAACTTCCACCACCACCAATTTACCAGTGATGATGCAGGACAGAGGAGGTTCAGCGGGCTGCTGTCGCCCGAGTGTGGCCTCCGGCCATTTGTCCTGGTGGCTGTGGCCCACCAAACAGTGAAGCTTCTTTCCCACCATTGGTCCAGGACTTTTGCTAAGAGATAGTAATCAGCATAATCTCTGGATAGGATTGAGCTGCCCGTCTCCTTCCTTCTGCCTGTCCTACAATCCTGTGTACAAACATACCGGCAGAGCTACCGCACCACCAGTCTAGAGCGTCACAAATGTGCTGTTTGTGGCATGCAAAGAGTAAGCGGCATTGGCAAAGAGGCTTGCACCGCTACTCTGGCACCACAGAACAGAGCAGCACTGCAGCAGAGAGGTAAGACTCTGCCAGGCAGTGGAGGGGTGGGTGGAACAGGGCATTCTGGGGGTGGTGGGATTGTAGGATTGGATCCGGGAAGAGGGAGGGATCAGCGATGGGCTTCTCCACCATATCCTGCCCCATTCCCGAGCCTGTTGGGGCTTACATGGGCCTCTCAAATGTACGCCAGCAAAACTGTGTCCCTTTACCCCGAGCAGGCTGCCGGCTGCACCAGGGCAGGCCCAATCCTGCATAGGATGTGGCAGGCACCTTATGTGCGCCACTGTATCCTGCTAGACAGGACTGGGCTGCCAATTTATTTATTATTCAAAAATGTCTATGCTGCCTTTCAGTGATTCTTTGGGTAGCTCAGCTTGCAAACTGTATGAACCTCTATGGGCAAGACCTTCGACAAAGATATTTAAAAGGATGTTATTTAGAGTTGCTTCTGATTTTCCCTAGTGTTTATTAATAGCAACAGTATTTATAAGACAAAGTTGTTTTTAAAAATCTAAGTACAGGCATGTCATGCTAGTCACTTTCATTTAAAATAAATTCTAAAGCCCTTATCAGGAGAACTTGCAGCTACTGGTAACTATAAATTCAGGAACCGTGTCGATGTGACTTTTTTTTTTTAAGGAGATTTACTCTTTTTTCAGAAGCACTCATCATGTGGAAATTTTTGTGGAGCTTCAGAAGTGCTTCAAACTGACCCAGACTTTTAAAAATTGCATTCATATTTTGTCAGTGTAAACAGCTATGGGGAGCTGAATAAAAGAGAGGGCAGTTCTTAAAATGAGAAAAAAAAGATGGCTAAAGCAGAGAAAATGTGCAGCAAAACAACCTTCTTCCACTTTCCTGAAGGATTTCAAAAATGAAGAGAAACATGTTCAGGGAAAGTACAGATAAACTTATGAGCTGAGACTCAGAGACACAGGCCTGTGGGGATGCATCCTTCCTTTTCTGAAAGCAGGTCCGGAAAATGCTTCTTCTCCATCCTTCAAACTTTCGTACAGCTCTTTTACACCCCAAGATTCAAAAGCAAACAGGAGACTGAGCAGGAGAGCAGGCCAAATGTAGTACTGCATTTCCCACATTTTCCCTCTGAACAGATGGCGCTCATGCCTAATTCCCCAACTTCTTTTGATCTTGGGAGAGTTGAAAGGACAGTTTCAGGGCTCTGCAGAAATACATTATTAACCTATGTGGAATATGCACGTACTGTATAGCCCCAGGGATACTGGGCTGGGAGTGCCCTTTGTTAGAGTTATCAGGTGGACTCAACTGATAACTGATAGAGTTATCAGGTGGACTCAAGCTGCAGGCATTCCAAGAGTTGGGCTGGAGTTCTGTACCTTTTAAGCAATTTCATCTCAGCAGAAACCCAAAGGCTTCCTGGGGCTCAACTAGCTTTGCTCCACCCTTCCTTACTGTGGTGAGTCACTGCCCTTCTTGTGTAAACTTCACCGTATCACATTTTGGGGGTCTTTCTTCCTGCCATTCCAGCTACCCGCTTATCTCCCTACACCTGCCTCTTCTGCCAGGACTATCTATCTGGATTTACCTCAGTTTGTCTCTCCAACCTACAATTTTGCCTTGTGCCTAGATCAGATGTTTCCAGCAGATTAACTCCCTGGAAAAGGAGCGGCCCTGTGAAGATCCATGAAAAGCTGCATATGCGGTTTTGTTGTTAACACTGTCTCTGCACCCATTTCCCGTTTACTCTCTCTCTCTCATACACACACCTTCATACAGATACCCATCAAACACCCCTCTCTCACAGACACCATTCACACAACCACAGCCCAATCCTATCATTGGGCTGTGTTGCTGGAATACGTGTTCCAGCAGCACAGTACATCTTAAGGCATTACAAAATGCAACGCTCTATAGTGTGCAACTGGGCTGCCGCCGGATATGGTAAGCGAAGCTGGCCACGCGGCAGTAGCCTCCTTGGAACCCCTGATGCCACTAAGTCAGCGGCAGGGGCAGGCTGTGGGTGGCAAGGGGGAGGGACTGGGAAGACCAGGGTCATTTCTGGGTAGGAAAGGGCGGAGGAACTGGGGCAGGGCGGAGGCGGTGGATCCAGCAGCAATGGAGCATGCCGGATCTTATCCCCTCTTTTTAAAACCTTCCGGCCCCTTTTCTCTCCTCAGACATACGCCACCAAAACTGGTGGTGTATGTCCAAGGAGACCCACTGGTGATCGGACAGCCTACCAGGAGGTAAGTGCAATGTTTTCACTTACCTATGGTATTGGAGGATGTCTGATCGCCCCATCACCACAGGATGCAGTGCCCCCCCTTTTTTATGCAGCTGCATTGGCACTGGTGGTGGGGAATAGGACTGGGTTGTTAGTCTGACAGCAGACCATCACGGTCATCTCCTTTGCGCTACTTTTGTAGCCCAGTCTGTCCTGAGGTCTAGTGCACTCATACTTTAAATGAATAATCCACAAACACCTCAGCAGCTGAGCAAATGGCATGGGGGAGTTCATTTCAACAAGTTAAATCCAGAACTCTTTAAAGCCAACATCCACAAAGGTATCAAAGGCAACAGCTTGTGTTGACATGGGTTTTTATTTTCTTTTGTCAAGTTCCTTTGTTTTGGGAGACAAATTAAGAAAGCCATTCTTTTTCTGCAAATCTGTGTATTCTATACTTTAATCTGACACCCATTCATCACTCTACAGACACTCAAAGTATATAACATTATCAAAAACCTTGCTTTGACATTATAAGTAGATACACAGATCCCTGACGAAGTTCAGGAGAAAACGTGATCCTCCTTTTGTGTTTTCAAATAGCTTCTTTGACATGCTACTTGAAGATGCTTCTTTTGGATTGTAAAAGCTTCTTGAATATGTCACTGTACGCTTTTCCGTTGCCGTAGCAGCAGTCCCACAGCAAAGCAACAGAGGAGTACACCATGGACTGTTGAGGCTTGCAACACTTCAAGCACAAATATGCTTGCATTCAGATCCAGACTGCAATTGTTGGTTCATTTTTGTTTACACATACCACGACAGAACAGGATTCACTTTCCCAGTTTGAGACAAGTGAAGTGCCATAATACAATACTTGTACATACATACACACATTTTTGTTCTGGTCTCATTCTGGGAAAAAGGTAATCACAGCAAAATCTCCAAAAGGATTAAAATGAAGTTGCTACCAGATAGATGGAAATATTTATAAGAATCGCTCCTTCTGCAGAGATTTCTCTAAACAGAAAATAATGTCCAACTCTGTAAGTTGATATCTTGGCTATATATGGTTGAAGAACCGCTGGTGGGGGGGATGTGGTACATCTCTTGTACTGTGTATATATTCTAACGGTAGAACTAGATGTTTCAAGGGAAATACAGTATCCTCAACCCTATGTTTCCCCAGTATCACAAAATGAGGGGCAGGCATTCACAAGGGGAAAACGGTGGAAAAAAGGGAGTGCTTAACCCTTCCAGCACCTCCAATTCTCCCCTACAAGGGACATTTCCCTCGTTGTTTTACATAATTTTTCACCAGTTGGGCTTGCTTCTGCTGTCACACTCTCAGGTGAACTGACAGTGTGTCAGTTGGATAAGCAGAAGCCCTTGAAAAAAGTCACGTGTCTCCCAGAAACTTTTTCCCATAAACTGAGTTTGCCTTGAACATTCTCAGATGTTTCTCCCTGGAAGGAACCCTGAAATTTGCTATGAGTTTCACTTTTTCAAAATTTCCATGGTGGCCCCACCTATAATACACCCAAAAGTCCCCTCCAGCTTTCTTTCTAGGGGAAGAGTAGTAAGAACAGATAAGCTGCCTTTCAGCTTGCCTGGACAAGTTAAGTTTGTCCAGTATTATTGGCCTTCTTATGATGAAATCCTGATAAGCTTCTGAGGAATCCCACAAGACACAGTATGAATAAAGTGCACTATTATATTCATTGTGGTTCCTCGGGGAGCAAATCATTGTGGTCTTGCAGACCATATTTAAGAACCATATTTAAGAGCCTCCTGCTCTGCAATAGGTGTCCTTGGACCTGCACTAGCGATTTCGCTAGCGCAAGTCCGAGGAGAGAAAGGGGATGGGGAGGCTGCAGAAAAGGGGGATAGGATCCAGTGCGTGCCATCGCCGCTGGATTCACCCCCTCCTGAAGCCTCCTCGCCCCCATTACACCCCCTCCCCACCCAGATTTTCCCCCTCCCCTGCCTTCCCCACCATCTTACCTTGATCGGTGGGCAGCTGGGGATCCACTGGCACGGTCAGGAAGGCTCTGGCCTTCCCGCCAGCGCGCTACTCAGCGCACTGCCGGAGTGACTTTTATGGCCAGTGCTGACTGCTTTATGGCAGTCAGCGCCAGTGGAACCCGTGTTTCGCTGCTGCCCAGCCCAAATACGATGGGGCTGCTGCCCAGCCCAAATACGATACGTAAATAAGTTATTGTGGACCCTGCTGTGAACGCATTGGAAAGAGTGGAAAACAAACACAAATGAAAAAGTATCAAGGTCTTTTGAATTACACTGCTTGTTAAGACCTAAAGGACAGAGCACAGTCCCTTTCCAACCCAACTCCAACAGCAGAACTATACCTCCAGTTTCACAGCAATATTAACTGATTGCTAAATCATTCAAGAACCTTCAGTGTAATTAAAGCATCTCTTAATTAGACCAGGGAGTGCAAGCTCATGCATAACTTATTTGCATTGCAGAAGAGGATTACTAGCAGCTCAGGCTTGCCATGAGCACTAGTGAAGTAAAAAGGAAATAAAAAATATCAAAGACATTTGTCTTCATTCTTTTGTGGAAAAAAAAATGGATCAGGCTGCAGAGTTCTGCTGAAGCAGCTTTTAGAGCTACCGGTGTTTCATCAACTGAGACATCAATTGGGACACTTTGCTTCAGTGGCATTCAACTGGTGGGTTGCAGCCCACAACTGAGTAATGTCTCAACCTCAAGGGTGGTTATACCAGCAATGCACCCTCATTTTCTTTTGTTAAGGTTGGGATTTTTTTAGGAGAAAGAAAAATAAAATATGAGAGAGAGAGAGAGAGAGAGAGAGAGAGAGAGAGAGAGAGAGAGAGAGAGAGAGAGAGAGAGAGAGAGAGAGGAAAGAAGAAAGATGGACTCAGACAAGGGTGGCTTTTACTAGAAGGAAAGTTCCAGTCCAGCAGGAGGGAGATGGGAGCAAGGGTGTTGCGTCACTGCCACAGCAGATCAGAATTGGGGAGTTTCAACGAAGTCCTAAAAGGCTGGAATGTTTGATACATGCTAACAGCAGTTCCTCCTACCTCCCTCAGCATATGCTGCTCTGCAATAGGTGTCAATCTCCAAATTTTGTTCTGTTGGGAGTGCAACTGAGACCAAAAAAGCCCATGTTGGAAAGTGGAATTAGTGCACACTAACACTCAGGGCTGCGTGTTATACTGATCGCCATCCGCAACATACTGCTGTGGGTAATAAAGGATTACAAAAGCATCTGCAACTACAAGGCATTTATACCGCAATCCTCTCTTAAATTAAAGTGAGCCAAATAAGCTTGCCTTACAGTCTGCGCCAAGTTTATTTTGGGAGCAAATGTTTTCCAGCTAAGCTGGCTGCAGGATGTTTTGCATTATGTGTGAATCCCCTATTTCTGACTTTCTTTATTCATTGACTATTTTCCTTATATACATCATCTATCTCTGTTGCACCTACAGGGACAGTTTACCTTCCCTTCAAATGGCAACAATCAAAGTAATGGCTCCCCCCCCCCCCCCAGTATTACACATGACAAGCTACCAAAAGTGAAATGTATCATATATAAACAATGGTCCAGGAGCAGACAGTGGGAAAACTAACAGCCAGAGAGTTTCCGTTTTTAAAGTCTCCGACGGTAAGAACCTGCATCTAAGTGAGAATGGAAAACATCCTGAAAATCCATAACAGCCTGAAGTTTTCATGCAGCTTAATGGATGGCCACAGGAAATTCCAGTATCTCCCAGCAAGGCTTCAAATTATGAATATGATAGAGCCCAATCCTATCCTTCCCCCCTGCAGATGCAGCCATGCCAAAAAGGCACACGCTGTATTCAGTGGGGGATGGGGCATGGATCGGGAAGCTTGGGAGATTCCCTGACCACTGGGCAAGCCTCCCAATCACCAATGGCTCTCTCTGGACCTGCATCTGCCCTTGAGCTGGCGTGTTAGGAGACATGTCAGGAGGCAAAGAAGGGGATAGGATACTAGCGTAGGTCGCATGCGCCAGTACAACCCCCTCCATCATAGGCTTGATGGTATGTGAGAACTGCCTGGTGGATGCCAGAAGTTAAGGCTTAGCTGAACTTAAGTTAAGGCATAGCTTAACCCAGCAGCTAAAATGTGGGGTTTCCTAACTCCTTGTCCTCCCCATGACTAGAAGCAGTAAGATAAATAATGCAAATATGTTTTACAAAGTGCAAATATGTTTCATGTGACTAGAAGCATAGTCACACGCTATCCCCCAACCCGGGTCCATGCGGACTTGCTCCAGCAATTTCACAAGCAGGTCTGGGTAGACCGGGCGTCAGAGGCTTACCCCTTGGTAAGGGAACAAATGTTTCCTTACCCGGCAGAAGAGACCTCCGGGGGATTTCCCCCCCCCCATCGCAGGATGCAACGTGTGATCCAGCAGCGCAGCTGCGTCAACCAGGGAGGGGAAGGGATAGGATTGGACCATAAATGAACATTTTTCCGAAAGGTGAATAATGGTGAACATTCACTTCTGCAGTGAATAATGGCTAATCCATCCGTTGCACCGAGGTCCTGACGGCATGTTGGTTCTGTATAATCGTATCAGAATCCCAAGAATACCTTTTAGCTGAGCAAAGAGGCACCTTTCAAAGTGGTATCCTCTTACATTTACTGTAGCAAGGGGAGAGCAACTGTCCCTCTTCACCCCAGCATGGTGTCTTTTCCAGTGGCTGTTGCTGGTGTCTCTTCATATTTTTTTATTGTTCCCTTTGGGGACAGGGAACCCTTTATTGATTTATTTTACTGTGTAAACCACTTTGTGAACTACTCCTGTTGAAAGCTGTATATAAATATTCATCATCATCATTCAAGTTAAGTTTGAAAATATGATGTCAAAACCCCTTCTAAAAGATCAGAAATGAAATAAATGACAGGGAAGTGAATGCCCTATTAGTTGAATTGTCTTCCTGTTCTGGGTGCTTATGGAATACGTTTTTCTGTAACGTCTTGTTGTGAGGTAAGAAGATAATAAAATGCCTTTTTAAAGTTTTTGTTACAATCTCATTTAATTTTTCTACATTTAAAAATTCCACTCTCAAAATTAGAATGCTACAGAACATATCCAACAATAGTTTGGCAGCTATCTTGTGCTTGAATCTGATACATAAATCATGCTAAAATTACATGCCGTTTAAATGCAAAATTAGCTATGGCCCTCTGGTACATATGTTTAAGGGGTTTTCCCCCCCAGTAAAAAACAGGTTTCCCATCCCTGTTGTACCACCAATAGGCCAAACATTTCAGTTTAACAATGAAACTTGCTTGGACAGAGATGCTCTGGGCTGTGTATTATGCAGAAGGTCAGACTAAGGTCACCCCAAAAGATCCCTCCTGGCTCTGTATATCCTTCCAGGCCAAAGGTTTTATGTTGTGTTTTTTTTAAAAAAACTCATTTGAAAAAGGGTCTTCTCTAGTGCTGCAGAAAGAGGAGATGTTGTTTGTGAAGGTTGGTTTAACAAGTTATAGTTTACAAAGTATAAAATTCATTTTTAAAACGTTAGCAATATATTAAGTGAATATGTATGAAATTTCTCTGCAAAGCTGAACACAGACATATTAAAATTCTCTTTGTGTTACTCCTACTACTAAAAAACTACTAGTACTTCTACTACTGATAATACTAGCTACTAGCAACTAGCAGCTACTACTAACGCTTCTGCTACTGACCCTATTTGCAAAGGGAGTGATTGGGGACATTTTATAATCAAAAGTTTTATAATCTTGTTTTGCAGGAATCTCTGGTTAGATTGTAATGCATAAATCAAGCAAAAACAGACTTCCTTGGAGGAAAAGATGAGTGAGTTTTAACCAGAGTATCATTTCATTGTTCTTCTCAAATGAGCAACAAGAAGAATTTTAAAAGTAGTAGCATATTATTTAGAAAATGCACTTAGTTAGGGCTTTGAAAACATCTCCAAGATAATTTATCATGAATGCCACTGATATCATCCTCCACATAAATTCACTGGACAGATTTTGGTAAATCAATACTTTTAAAATAACTTGAGTTTAACGGGTAAAAAGCCATGACAAAAATATAAGATATCAATAAAAAACAAGCATACTAATTCCACATAGAAAAATTGTATTTGGTTAAAACACAACACAAAAAATATCATGTTTAAAAACAGAGTAAACTGCCCCCGCCACCACTGTACTTGCTCCGGCACAGCATCCAGGATTTGCTCCAGAGTACATGACGGCAAGAGCCAGCGGGTGGCGCAGTGGGTTAAACCACTGAACCATGAGCTGTCGATCGAAAGGTCGGCAGTTCGATTCCGCGCGACGGCTCCTGCCAACCTAGCAGTTCGAAAGCAAGAAATTGCAAGTAGATTAATAGGTACTGCGTCAGTGGGACGGTAACAGCGTTCCATGTGCCTCGGTGTTGGGTCATGCCGGCCACATGACCATGGAAACGTCTTCGGACAGCGCTGGCTCTTTGGCTTTGAAATGGAGATGAGCCCCACTCCCTAGAGTTGGACACGACTGGACTTAGTTGTCAAGGGATACCTTTACCTACATGACGGCAGCCCCCCTTCCACACTGCCATAACAGGACTTACGGCAGCAAATCCCAAGATCTAAGCCCTGCATAGGATTGGGCTGCTAGAGACCAACTGAAGGGATACGAGCTTATCTCCAAGCTGTGACTTGGCAACTCTATGAACAGGGGAAACAGATCATTTATGGACTCAATAGAAGCCAGTGCATTCCACAGCATTTGCATCCCCACGCATGCAGTCTTCAACTAGCCATTTTCATTCTTAAGCATGTAGGAAAGTTCACATTTGAAATTAATTGGAAGAAGATAAAGTGCAGTTAAAACTTTTAATAGCAATAATAGAGGTCAATACACCTGGTGTTTCCTTTCTAGAGAAACAGGAGCAGAAAGAATAATGCTTCCCTCCAATAAATTATTGTTATTATAGTTTTAAAAATGTAAACCACCTTTGTGCAGCGAATTAGCTGTCCTTTGTGATTTTAAATTAACAGTTCTGTGGAGAGTTACAGGGTAGGCGTCAGCCCTGCTAATGCATGATGAAGGTGCAATAATTTGCCTTCCGGTTTAAATGTGTCTTTTTCTCTCAAGGGCATAAGGTTAGATGTTGACTGTTCTAATGAATCTTCCAGGTTGTAGCAGTCTGAAAAACTATTGCAGCAAAAGGGGGGGGGGGTCGTTCTACACCCAGCAGTAATTACACTAGATATCTATATGCTTTTATTTCCATAAAATACTTACACAAATCCTATGTGTAAGTACCTATTTCTTCCATTCTAAGGCGCCATCAATTCTAAGGCGCACCTTTAATTTTGCTACTACCAGCAGGGAAAAAAAATTCCCCCAGGATTTATGTGCAAATTATAACCCCAGAACACCACTTTCTTACTTATTACGGGGTTTGTGGGGGCTTTGGGGAGGCCTGCGCAACCCTCTGCAGGCTTCCTTGATCTTCAGTTCGGCGAAAACCACTGTTTTTCGCCAAACTGAAGATCAGGGAGGCCTGCAGAGGGTCGTGCAGGCCTCCCCGAAGCCCCCACCAGCCCTGGTAAGTAAGAAGGTGGCGTTTTGGGGGTGCAATTTGCACATCATTGATTCTAAGACGCACCACCTTTTTTAATTGCTAAATTTAGAAAAAAAACGTGCGTCTTAGAATTGAAGAAATACGGTATGTAATCCTATGTAAAATACTTACACAAATCATGGCCCAATCGTATGGTGCCACTGTGTCACCAGAACTCGCATTCTGGCAGTGCAGTATGCTTTACGGCTGTCTCAAAATGTGATGCGCCATAGAGTGCAGCCTAGCCGCCGCTGCAAACAGTAAGTGGTGATGGCCAGAAAACAGTGGCCTCTCCAGGAGCCGTGGTGCCAGTAAGTTGGTGTGAGGGGGGGGAGAACAGGCAAGGGAGGGGGAAGAACTGGGTGGGGACCAGGACAGGGATAGGAGTGTGTCGGCAGGAAGGGGGCGGTCATTGACAGCAGCAGCTCCGCCAATAACTACCCTATCCCCCTACCCAGCCTCGATCCACTTACCTGGGTTCATTAGAACTTCTGCCAGCAAAGTTTGGCACAGGTCCAAGAAGACCCATTGGGTCAGTGGAAGCTTACCCTGAGGCAAGAAAACAAATGTTTCCTTACCTTGAGAGACCTCCAGGACTCCCCCTACCGTCACGCTCCAGTGGCATTGGCTGCATCAGCGGGAGGCAGGGGGGCTTAGATAGGATTTGGCTCAGTCTTCCTACAAAATGCATTCTCCTTCCTGAGTTAATCAAATACAAAACAATATGCTAAATGTAAGCAAGCTACAATACAGAGAAGGGGAATAAAAAATCCATCCAAAAGGCAAGCAGCTTGCAAAAGGCAAGGCATCGTTCAACACTTCATCAATTATCAATAGAGCTGAGACAAACTACTTGACAATGAAAAACGAGCTAATAAAGATTTCTCTTCAACTCATTATAATTTTGGTGGCAGCTCAACATGCACTAGCCATGCACAGAGGTTTGTTCACATCTGTCCTGAGATCTCCTCAGGCTCTAAACAGCAGTACCTCTGTTTCTTGTTATTAAAATACCCGGGTCAGAACACTAGAGATAAAATACAAAGGAAGGGCAGCCGCCATTTCTGGATGAAAACAGGTGAGTCTAGATTAGAAACAGAGCCTGTGTTCTGCAGTACATCAGCCTAAGGTTGCCTCATTTCTTGCTCACATGATGAATGGTGGATTATTTAGGTGCTTATAACTCAAAGGGAGTCCATACACTTGATTAATGCAGTTCCTCCTTTTAAAAGCCCCAGTTTTGCTTCACATTGCCGTGATAGCTAAAGAGAAAGTGGGAAAAATACAGCCATTTTGTATATTATTGTATTCAGAAGTATGCAAAATGTATATTTGTGCATAATCTAGTAGTTAGTACTAAGACAACTAGGCCTCCATTTAACCAATCGAAGTCGGGACTCTTGTCCATCAGGGCTAGTTGCATTCTTTAGTGTCGAGTGGAGTTTCTTTTCTGTAGCATGAGACAGAGGCCAATAATTGTAAAATGTCCAGTGTCTGGCAGGCTGGGCATCAACTATGGAAATCAATGACAACATTGACAACAATGGAAATCTTCTGGGGCTTCTGTAGGTGCTTGGCAAGTATGATATGATGAAGTAATGCAAGAGCATTTGAGACACATATCTTCAAAAGAATGTATTGATCACTACTGCGAGAGACACATACAGAACATGTTGGACTAAGCTAAGTATCATTCTGTCGTACCAGATTGCACACCTGATGTAAGTCGCTCTGAGAAGATGTCATTTACAGTGAGATTTGTGGACAAAGATGGAGGCCAGATTGTGTAAAAAGAACAGGACAGTTCATGAATCAACATGACAGGACAGTTCAGGACAGTTCATGAATCAACCGGAGAAGGACTTCAACTCTTGATGAGGGAAACACGGAGGGGAAACAGCATTCACATGCCGTAGCCAAGGATATGATAATGGCACCAACAGGGAGGACAAAAGAAAGGTGTCTAGGCAAGACGACTTCAGCTGAGCCGACCAGCTTCATTCGTACCCTGTGGCTGTTGCTCTCTCAGCCTGGTCATTTCAGGTGCTGCCTCATCATCAAGGGAATCTATTTCTCTTTTTGGTGTGCTGCCTGTGCTCATTTTTGTGTTGTTCTCTGCCTCTGTTCTGCATGGCAGATACTGATAGGCCATGTGTCCAGCCTTACTCTGAAGCCACTGAATGGCACTTGCTGGGAAAGTTGCACAGACAGTGCGAAGCACATCTGACACCAAAGAAAAGAAGTTTATGCTGCTCTGATGGAAGGAGTGGGTTTGCTTCAAGCAAATGCAGGTCTGAGTTCTTGATATCAGTCATAGTATGGTATGCTGTTCTGTTCCATGTGAATATTGCAAGTAAGGCCATGCGGTGCCTCACAACACACTGTAACAGTCACCTCCCTCATGAAGAAATATGTACAGTTTATCACATCCTACAGGGAAAGCGGTTATGCAGTGGTGGTTGGCCCAGCAAAGGTTGGCCCAGCAAAGGAGTCAGACTCAAGAGGAGGAATGCAGTGGTCCAGAAGAAAGCTTCAAATGGGAGTTCTTCTACACTCTTTTAGATTCTGTTTTTCAACTGAAGAGTGATTTAAGCAGCTTGAGTCCCACCGGAAAACATGGGGACCCTGGTACAACCTTGAATAGCTACTGCATGAGATGCTTCCCACACAGAGCACTCCCTGATGTTGTTGACCACTCTGACACGGATGATGCAGGTCTTTGTGTAGAGCTGGACCATCTCCAGCTTCTTCCTCCTGGAAAAGGCTCACTACAAGATGCCTGTAGTACAGTCATGACACTGAAACAAGTAGTGTCATTCCCAATGTCTGGGTAGCACTACAAATCCTCCTTATGCTTCCAGTTATGGTTGCCACTTGAGCACAGCTTCTCAACACTGAAGCTCATCAAAAACTACTTACAATTTACCACGGCAGATGAGAGGCTCACATCACTTACTATCCTATCCATTGAGGATGACACTGTTCAAAATGTTTGAACATTTTTCTATCTATTTACTGGGGTAAATAAATAGATAAGATCACATATCTATTTTTTATCTATTTTCAGTTAGAAAGCAAACCTCCTGGAAGATTGTTGAAATAATACAATTGGTTGTACCCTGGTAACGGTGAATTGCACCGGCTAATCCTTCTAACACCAGATTGGATACGAAATAAATGCAAAATTTATTTACTTAAATGTATAGTTATATACCACTTTTTTACAGAAAGTTTCAGAGTGGTATTACATGACACAGAAATGGGCACAGATGACCTTACTTTAAACTTTTTTTTATAATTTCCTAGTATTTCCTGGCAAGCAGTCTTTATTTTAGAATATCCATGACAAAAATTAAAACTGTAGTGTAGATGAAAATATTGTTAAATGTTATCAGGTTTTCCAGCCGTTCTGCCAGGCTATGCTGATGTGTAAATTAAGTAGTATTTCTCATTTTAGGCCTGGTAAATTGGCAGTCAGCCTCCAAGTTTGACTTGGGATAGAACAGTTTTATTAACTGTTGGAAACAAAGGTATCATACCTTATCAGTTCAACAGGATATTCTGATGGGAAGCTCTGCAGTCTCAAAAAAAAAAAAAAAAAAGCCACTGCCCCGTCTCCAGTAGCCATGATCTTGGGCTGGGATGAAATTGTATTCCAAGATATGTACCTCCTATACATTTGCACTATACATCTCCTGCCAACCTAGCAGTTGGAAAGCAAGAAATTGCAAGTAGATAAATAGGTATCGCTGCAGCAGGAAGGTAACAGCATTCCGTTAGTCATGCCGGTCACATGACCACGGAAGTGTCTTTGGACAGTGCTGGCTCTGCGGCCTTAGAAACGGAGATGAGCATCGCACCCTAGAGTCGGACACGACTGGCTTTCAAGCAGGCGATACCTTTACCTTTACTATAGTGTTGATAATTTTTGTAGTGCCTTATAATACTCAGGAACTTCAACATAAACTGTGATTTGCTGGTCTTTACCAAAAAACTGACATCAAAGTGGAAATGGATAAAGAAACATACTTCAAAGTGAATTGCAAGAAGTTCATTGTTGCATTTAGTACCCTAACAAGCTTTGTTACCTTGCAAACTAAAAAATTGAAAAAAGGTTAAAACACTGTTGTTTTCTGCTTGTTTCTGCATCATTGCAAAGCCCAACTGTGGATGGGAAGGGCAACACAAGGCAACAACATCACAAGTTGCTGGGTCGAACTCCTTGTGCTGTTGCAGCCTGCAGTATGAGGCTTTGGTGTTGGCTGGTTAGGCGCTGGGAGTCCGTGGGCCTTTGACCAGTGCTCAACCAGCCAACATCTGATGCGGTCCCTAAACCTGGTAAGGTTGACTATTTTTTCCAGTCCCAACAATAATTTTTTGAGAGCTACTGAAGTTTCTGTGAATTCTGTACCTTAAACAAATGAATACCCCATTTTAACCATTTATGCAAACAATGAAGGAAATGAACTGAACGTACAGAAGGAAATGAACGTACTGAGGGTGGAATTTACCCTTTTCATTTCAATATGTGTTTGTGGGAACATTCTCTCAATCCTTTTAATTATCTTGTGCAACTTTCTTCTGGATTAATTTGGATTAGAGTAACTCTGACAGCA
Source organism: Plestiodon gilberti rubricaudatus (assembly GCA_026170595.1). Lineage (NCBI taxonomy): Eukaryota > Metazoa > Chordata > Lepidosauria > Squamata > Scincidae > Plestiodon > Plestiodon gilberti. Next base: position 15,424,837 of record JANXHW010000001.1, read on the forward strand.
CATATACAAGAACACAGTCTTTAATCTGGTTTAATTAATACAGAATAGCTATCCACCTGCTGGTTCCATATTCACAGACACTAATTAGGCTCACAGCTCCATACTGATGCAAATATTCACTGACAGAATCAGAAAGACCCAGTTTTTGACCTCTTTTGAAAATCATAACATAAAGAAGCAGTTCACCTAGGCATTTGCAATTATTTGCACCAAAAGTCTATGTTGAAAGTCTATGACCTGAGGGCACTATTTAGGTGACATGCAATCCAATCCAATGCATATTTACTCAGAAGTAAATTCTATTTATTTCAGTGGGGATTACTTCCATGTAGCTAAAAACATTAATAGTCTTGTGGCACAATCCTACTGGTCTTCAGTGCCGGCGTAGCCCTTGTTGCACCGGTGCAGGCCATCGCAAAACTGCTGTAAAGCAGTTTGCGATGGCCTAGAAGAAAGCTGTGTTGGTGGAAAGGCCAATGCGTGCCAAAGCCTATCCCCCTTCTCAGGCCATTACTGTATTTCTTCAATTCTAAGACGCATGTTTTTCCCAATTAAGCATTTCAAAAAATAGGGTGCGTCTTAGAATTGAAGGTCTCCAAAAAGCACCCCAAAATGCTATCTTCTTACTTACTGGGGCTTGGGGAGCTTCAGGTGATTTGCGAAAACCAGAAATGCCCAAAAATCGCTGTTTTTCACCGAACTGAAGATCAGGGAGGCCTGCAGAGGGTTGCACAGGCCTCCCTGAAGCTCCCCCAAGCCCAGGTAACGAAGGAAATGGCACTTTCTGGCGAGGCCAGAAATGCTATGCAAAGGCAGTGCACTCTGTCGTCCTCAGCTGCAGGAGACATGCTGGGGAGAGTTGGTGCTGAGCGGGTAGATTCAATGAAGGGAGGTGAGTCTTACAATTGATGGATTTTTTTCCCCTGCTGGTGGTACTGAAAGTAAAGGTGTGCCTTAGAATTGATGGCGCCTTAGACTTGAAGAAATACGGTATTTTTTACACAGGCCTCCTGGACTTGCACCAGATAAATAGCTGGCACAGATCTGAGGAGACCCATTGGGTAGGCTGGGGCTTTACCTGGGGTAAGGGAACAAAAGTTTCCTTCCCTCGAGGTGACCTCCCACTTTCCATGCAGGATGCAGCATAGCCTGCACTGTTCTCAATGCATCAGTGCTCCAAAAGTTAGTTCGAATTGGGCTGAGCTTAAAATTATGTTTCTCCATCTCCAATTCTTCCAAGCACTCAGCTCTTTACCCTTAAGATGCCTACTCTTTTATGACATTGGAACAATTAAGCCAACGCCAGCCAAAGGAGCGGCGTCATCTCTGTGTGCACTATCCAGAAACATTCGAAAGGTGCTCAAATACTGTATGTATTTTCATGATCTGTCAAGGTTGGATACTGTGCGTGTAGTTACCTAATTCATACAAAATTGATGAAGAGGACACTCATAGCACACAATCAGTGGGCATAGTAAGTCTACAAAATCAGATGAAAGAGGGATGGAGAAAAGATCAGAGACCCACACTGAATAATGAGGATTGAGAAGAATCATAATAGAGCAGCAGGTAAGATGACGCTAGAATGATTCAGAAGAGGCTTACGGAGAAATCCTGTGTAAGGATCCAGCCGGTGGCCCAGGACTGCAAGCCAGATCCCGTTCTTGCCGGGGACCGCCATGCAGCTGGTTGGAGGTCTACTCGGGGAAGGGAACGTTCATCCCCTTTCCCGGATGTAAACCGGGGCCGGCCCTATCGGCCTCCTCGGATTTCCGCCAGCTAAATAGCTGGTAGAAGTAGGAGGAGGCTGTGTAACGGCCGAGCCAGCCTGGTGGGGACAGGGATATGGCTGACGCCATCCCCCTCCCCCTTCCGGGCCGGCTCGCCCAATGGCCCCCCCCTCGCCGCCCGGACCGTCCATGCGGTCACTCTCTCTCTCTCTCTCTCTCTCTCTCTCTCTCACACACACACACACACACACACACACACACACACACACACACACACACACACCTTCTCTTTAAGTAGTCTTGTGAATGTCATCACTTCCAGAACAGAAACCTCTAACACAGTGTTTCTCAAACTGTGGGTCGGGACCAGATTTCTGGTAGGTCTCAGGTTATGGAAAGATCAGATAATTGCCACAAGCCCCGAGACTATTCAAAAATCAGATAGCTACTAATTGCCCTTCAAAGAGCTGAACCCCTGCAGTTTGCAAGATAGCTGCTAATTACCCTGCAAACAGCTGAGCTCTTTACTTGTAAATAAATACATACTGTCAATATATTTATTTCTAGATCACCATTTTTTAAAGTCTCGTAAAGCTAGGTGGGTCCCGATACAATGTCACTTTAAAAAGTGGGTCCTGGTGCTAAAAGGTTTGAGAACCACTGCTCTAACAGGTAGACCAAAACAAACTCTGCCTATTACTGTGCTGTCAGATCAAAGAGCAGTGACTGAACTCTACATTCCAAATGCACAGACCTGACAATTTTTTTAAGAGGAACAGAAAAAAAATCTAAATCAAAGGTAACGTTCACTCATTTTAAAACACTGCTGACACAAAGAACATTTTCAGCTGTGAATAGCAAGGATGGGTTAATTTGTTGCATTATGAGTTTTTGTTTTAGTTTGCTTTTTTTCCCCCCATTAACTTGAAGAGTCCAGTCTGGCGATGCAAGCAGGATATGTCTACGTTTCTATAACTTGTGCAACTGTAGCTATAACCATTTCCTGACTCTCAAGTGCTTCATGTTCCTTCTAACACATTCTTGCTAATGGAATTTAAAACAGGGAGGGGGGAAAGGGAGCTGATCCAGTGAGCAATTTAGACTCCCTCTCTGCATTCACAATCCCTGTGCTGCTTCCCGTTTCTGCTGATCTGCAACACCCTACCATCCTACCTTTGATCCTTCTGTTAAGCAAAGCCGCTGGGGATTAGGGAGAAATTCCACTTAAGGTCCATTCTGAGATTACAAACCTCATTTTACTTACAATTCGATCAGGCTTTAAAGGCAGCTGTGTTCCCCGCATCTCCATTTAGCTTTCTGTGCCATCTACACACATTTCAGTTTCTTGGAGAGCAGGCAGGAAGGCTGCTTCTTAGAAAGGATCTCTTTGTTAGTGCATCAGAAGCATGCATGCATGTTGTATGCCCACCTGCACCAGCCCAATGCACAATGCATTCCCCTGGAATCCTTAGGGCTGAATGGCTTTCGCTGCATCATGTCAGCACTGTGCAGTCACACCTCATGCTTTATCATAAATACTTATACTTTACAGTATATATCTTCATGCATGAAGAGGAAGTGGGAGATGTTAGAGGACTTTGGGCCATGCTGATTCTTTCAACTCTGTCTCTCAACAGGAGACCCTCTCCAACACTCCTCTTCCCTTTGGGCTCTCATTGCAATTACCCCTAGAACAGAGGTTCTCAACCTGTGGTACAGGTATCCCTAGGGGTACTCAGACCTCTTGCTGGGGGTACGCCAAGCCCTGCCCGTTTATCTGCCCCATCAGCAGCTAATTAAGTATTAACATGGATTTTAAATTGTAATTATTTTCGGAGCCCTTCCATCTCTCCGGTTTTGGTTTTGGGCTTATTTTGGTACTTTGGAAAATGTACTTTGGTGGGGGGGGGAGGGAGGAGCTGATTTTGGGAAGTGTGACTTGGAGAAAAAAAGAGATCCTTGTCTCTCTCACTCACACACATACACAGAGTTAAATAAGGCATTTTTTCACATTTAAAATTGTTTTAGTACTTTTTTATTTAACGATTAATTACCTAATTAATTGATTAATCAGCAGTTAATTAGCATGGAGTACTTCAGAAAATTGGACCGTGATAGGGGGTACCTGGGCCTCCAAAGGTTGAGAACCCCTGCCCTAGAAGCACTGGCGTCGCTCGAGGTGGGGCGGAAAGCTAAGTTCTGCAGCTTTCCGCCCCACCATTATTCTATGGTACGAGGCGCCCCGCCCCCTCGTCGTAGGAACCCGTCAGCGGAGAGAAAGCAACGCGCAGGGACTCTCCTGCGCATTGCTTTCTCTCCACTGACGGGCTCCTATGACGAGGGGGCGGGGCGCCTCGTACCAGAGAATAACGGTGGGGCAGAAAGCTGCAGAACTTAGCTTTCCACCTCACCTCGACTGACGCCAGCGCTCCACCGTTCTAAAGTTACCCAGGATTGCGCTGTCACACAGCGAACAACTATGCATATTCTAACTCAGGGGTGGCCAACTTTCCACCATTAGGGCCTCTGCATTCTTAAGAGTTGTGTAGAAGACAGAATCTTGGCAGCTGCACCTGCTGAAATGCACCTGCAACCTACACAACCATTAAAGGGCCAGGAGCATTCATGCTGAAAGGTTGACCACCCCTGTTCTAACTAGACTGCTCCTATGACAGTCAGTTAAAATGCTAATAGTTCTTGCTGCCTGGCAAAGGTGAGTTGATTCAGACCTGCATTTTGTCATTCACGACTTGAACAACTCTAAATGGCCCAGCTCTTCAGGCATGATCTTATTAGTAGGGTGGGCTGGGTGAGGAAGAGGAAGCACTTGGAGGTATTTTTTCTCCCGCTTCCATCTCTTGCTCTCCCCCCTTGTCAATGTGCATGAGAGACAGGGCTTGAGCGGAGCTTCAAAGGGTAGCATCAAAGCCAGAGTCATTTGGACCCTTGGAAATGACCTGAGCAAGCAAAGACTTTTAGAAAACAGATGACTAGAACATGTATGTGCCTTATCCTTTTATATCACCATGGGACAAAGAAAATTTGCATTTTAGCTAGACTTAGAAATACATTATTTCCTTTCACATTTTGAATTCCAAGTGATAGAGTTTCCAAAAAACAACAAACATTGCTTTAAAAAGCATTATGGGCCTTAAAGATCTGGACCTCTGCCTACTGCTATACGCTATTGATAAACATATCTTCTTGCTTTTATTGAGGCACCTCTAAATGCTTGGAGGGAAAAACAGAGACAAATATTAGAGCATTACTAATTCAGTGTTTCTGTTCTTTTGCTTTTAAACTGTGGTGACCTTTCACTGTGAGCAATAACATTTGTACAAATAATTAAGTGCATATTTAGAATGGTGGTGAACCATTTTTGTGATTTTTTTTTTAAAGCCTGAGAAATGCTGCTAATCTTGTTGAAATTCTTCTTGCTACCCTCAAAATTCCTTGCACATTTTGCCTAAAGAGGAAACCCCAATTTCACTCTGAGAACGGCGAGGCACATGTACACAGGGGGTAGGCGGAATAGGGTGGGGGTGGGTGGACCGGGAAGGGGGCGGGTTCGGCAGCAGCAGCAGCAGCAGCAGCAGCAGCATCCACTGAATCCTAATCCCCTTCCCAGCCTCGATCCTCTTACCTGGGTCCAGCTATAGAGCTGGTGCAGGTCCGAGTAGACCCAGCAGCCCAGCATGGGCTTACCTTAAGGCAAAGGAACAATGTCCCCATATTCCATGGAGGTCTCTGAAGGCCAAACGTCCCCTGAAGGATATACTGGGAGCAACCTTGTGCCAACACAGGGTGTTAGTTAGGATTGGGCTGTGAGATAAGGAAGTGTCTTCTCACACGGTGGCTGAAAGTTAAGAAAATGTTAAGAAGCCAGAGTCATTTGGACCCTTAAGTTAAGAAGAAGCAAACTAGAATAACTCAGGATTGTGCAATATGCTTACCCATTTTGATTTTTACTGCAGAAGTAGTAATTTTGGGATAAATGGGGCAGAAATATTTCCAGAAGAATCTCATTAACATGTGAATATTCAGTGTTTTTTATCTGTTCACTGCCGTTTGTTTATTCCATCTGCTACTACTTCAGCACCAATGAAACCACTTTATATCTCCTAGGGCTTCCTTCCCAGAGTGTTCCCAGTCAAGCAGGAAATGCAAAGATGCCATGATTAACATCACTATAGCCAAATAAACCTTAACTGGTGTTAGGACAATGAGTCCTGGACTGGTCACATACATGATTCTAGCCAATCAGGGATCACTTAGTGAATGGATTATTACATTATTTATTTATTTATTTATTTATTTTAAAATATTATTACCCTGCCTTTCTCCCCAAAGGGACCCAAAGCGGCTTTACATTACATTGTACATTATTGAGGGCAAACAATGTGTTGTTATGGCACTGCTTTCTAAATAGGCAGCACGTCTGCATCTTACATCGTGATCTCCTGGACACCTTTTGATGATGACAAAAATGTGAAAAATAACTTTTCACAGATTTTTCTCTTAAGGGAGACTTTATACAGGAGTGTTTCTTTAGTTCTTCCTAATTTTCTGAGTGTTAAAGTCACCTGAAACTCAGGAATATATAGGCTTAATATCAAATAGTTACCAAAGGTTTTAATGCCACCTAACTCCACAACGCATTTATTTGCCAGTTAAGATGAACTTTAACCCAGGGGTTCTCAACCTTTGGAGGCCCGGGTACCCCCTATCACAGTTCAATTTTCTGAAGTACCCCCTGCTAATTAACTGCTAATTAATTGAATTAATCAATTAATTAATTAGGCAATTAATCGTTAAATTAAGACATACTAAAACAATTTTAAATGTGAAAAAATGTTTTAATTTAACTCTGTGTGTGTGTGTGTGTGTGTGTGTGTGTGTGTGTGTGTGTGTGTGTGTGTGTGTGTAGAGAAAGACACATGCAAGGATCTCTTTTTTTCTCCAAGTCACACTTCCCAAAATCAGCTCCGCCCTCCCCCACCCCACCAAAGTACATTTTCCAAAGTACAAAAATTAGCCCAAAACCAAAATCAAAGAGCAGAAGGGCTCCAAAAATTATTACAATTTAAAATCCATGTTAATTAACACTTAATTAGCTGCTGATGGGGCTGATAAGGGGCAGGGCTTGGCGTACCCCCAGCAAGAGGTCTGCGTACCCCTAGGGGTACCGTACCACATGTTGAGAACCTCTGCTTTAACCTATTGGAACCCTCCTACAACTTGAAATTGGACTTGGGCAGACCCAATACAAAGAACTGGAGATGTATTAACTTCAATTTCTATTCCTATCCTGAGGACTCAGGGTTACTCTCAACAGTCATTGAATTCATTTGGATTTGAATCTAATTTCTGAGGGGTGGCTACAGGAAGAGAACAAAAGAAAGGAAATAGAACAGATCTAAAAAAACGAGAAGAAGAAGAAGACCACCACCAAGGCAATATGGCAAAAAGAGTTATTGCCAGCTGAGCCAGCAGCAGGCATCAAGAATGCTCTCTCTCTCTCTCTCTCTCTCTCTCTCTCTCTCTCTCCCCAGTCCTTCTCAGATGGGTGCAAAATTATAACCAGGTGGTGAAGGAGTGATTATACTTCCCAGAATACTTGTTCAGTGTATTTGTCCTGACTATTCACTCACATTCTCAAAGCCATCTTGTATTTTGCTTCTACCAGGCACAAAACATGACATTCCCATACCGGCTTCAGCAATACTGACTTCACCTGATCTATAATAAGTATGGCAAGTAGTGGCCAGATATGCTCAGCTTCTGTTTTTATGCCAAATGACCTGTTTTTGCTCAGGAAATGTAGCACTATGTTAGGCTATTAGGCTGCTACGATTTTCGCTTTTTCTTACATATATACAACAATATAGAGCAATATATCTTCCTCTTTTACACTGACTAGTCCCTAGAATGGTATCCAATTATAGCACAAAATCAAATCAGTTTTGATCTTTCTCTCCTATGTAGTGACTGCATTTAAGTGAGCGGTGCCCCCCCAAAAAAGGGGAGGGAAACATCTTCACTGACAAGAGGGATGGAAATTCTGGCCCCGTTACACTTACCTTTGCCATCAAAGGCCATTCCTTTCAAGCCATTCCTTTCAACTGTAAAAACTTTGATGCCGAAACTTCTCCAATATCAGCCAAATGAGTTTAGGCTGAGATGTCAAGCTCATTTTGGAGATGCTTAAATGACATTTTCAGTTAGGGACTGGAAGTGATTCTCATTTTTTTCATCTAAGTTTGAAACATCACTGAAAACAATAGAGCATGGAAACATTTGCACAAAAAGTGTATGTGCTTATACAGCCCTAGTAAAGTTCACTGCTTATTAGGGAACAGTAATGCTGACAGGAACCTGTCATGCTTTTGGTCTTTATTTCACTTCTCCCTGTGCTTCTTCGTATTCTCCACTCCCCACATCAATCTCTTGATATTATTTCTGATTTTTTTTCCCTAAAACTAGGACAACTTTGGATTCCATTAACAGAGTGGTTTTCAAACTTTCCACATTGTCGGAACTAATTTCATGACAACTTATTTATGCAATTTAAAATGTTTAGAACCTGCCTTTCAACTCTAGGCCCCACAAGGCAGCTAATTTAACCAACATTAAAACAATACATAAAGTAAGCAATCAGCCTGCTCAGTAAACAGTTAAAAAAAAAAAAAACCAAAATCACAACTTATTATCAGAATATTAAATATTCAGGAGACTGCTCAACCTCAGAGAACTTAAAAAATTATCTTAACATGCACAAGTGAAGGACTTAAATTGCTGTTGAAAAACCTAGACAGAAGAGGCAGAATAAACTTCCCCTGGGGTGTTCTGTGGCACTTTTAGTGTCACTCCTAAAAAGCCCTGTCCCAAATAGTCCCCCATTGTATTTCAAGTGATGAGAAGACTTGAAGCATGGAAAACCTTAAGTTATGGGTAGGTTCCTATGGAGGAGATGAATTAAGGCCCCAATCCTATTGGGGCTTTGCGCTGCTGGAACTTCCACTTGTGACAGCACAAGGCCCTCTATGGTGGGACAAAAGCTAGGCTGCTGCCACAAACAGTGAGAGGTGTGGTGTGCACTACAGAGGCTCTGCGAGTGCTGGTAAGTTGGTGGTGGGGACAGTCATGGGCAGGGAGGAGAGGGGAGGGGGTGGATCTCGGCAGCATCAGTGTGTGCCAGGATCCGATCCCCTCTTTTTGAACGTGCTCCACCCATTTTCTCTCCTTAGTCAGCTATATAACTGGCATAGGTCCAAGAAGACCCAAAGGCCACCAGGAGGCCTATGCAGAGCTAAGTAGAAGATAGTTTTACTTACCCCTGGCAGGCCTCTGATTGCCACCCCACCATTGGATGCAGCACTCGCTCCGTCAGTGTGGCTGCATTGTCGGTAATGGTGGGGGACAGGATTGGGCAGCCAGTCTGTTTAGGGTCTAGGTTAGGCTGTCAGTCTTATCTGTCAAAGAACTGCTGTTTGTCTGGCATGTAACTCAGGGCATATCTGAAGGTGCTCACTCAGTTTGTGTATGGTCAGGTCTCTTTAGCATGTGTGAACTTACAGTGCACCTTAGAACTGAGAACGAGCGTTGCTGCATACTGCATGCGAAGGTCAGTAGTAGTGAGTAGTTAGAGTTAGAAGGTCAGGCTTGAACCAGAGTCCTCAGTTTAAAATTCCACTTCACCACAAAGCCATTTGGGTCCATCACTCTCTTTCAGTCTAAACTGCCATACAGGGTTAGAGTAAACAAGTGTCAGGATACGGAATTTTCCTTTTGCTTCTTGCTGGTCTGTTTGATTATTTAGATGTTTCTGTTTCTCCAGAGCCACAATTACTGGAAATATACAGTACCTGTGTTATAAATTAAAGCTACGATTGTTATGCATCAAATCACTTTCCTGAATGGAAGGTTTAAAAAGAAATACACACAACAAAACTGAACCTCACAAGATGTGCACTGAAACCACAAAGCTGGCAACAATGCCTTTTGTCTGTTTGCTATCATCTTTTCTGCTCTGACCTTTCTTTCAAGTTGCGTAACGCACTTCACCCATCCATGGTGTTCTGCCAATTTCTTGCTTTGTCTCCTTTTTTGCCTAATTTTGGGTCTCTGCAGCACTGTAACATATGGAAGGCTTGCACAAGGAAGACACTTCTGCCTGTTGTGCATAAAGCTTATAGAAGAACAGACTCAGAACAACCTCTTTCCATTGGATCAAAAACCTTAAAAAGAGGATCTGGATAAAATACAATACCTTTCATCTATGAACCAATTTTGCTGCTGTTACCCACAGAAGGTGGCCTTCTGCCATAATATGAAACATGTAATGTGGTCCTTAGGTCATCTGACCTATATGTACTTGCTGTTCACCAGAAAGGAAGGCTTAACTTGCTGCTATAGCAAGATGGGCCACTGCTGTCAATTTATCTGGTTCCCTCTAAGGAATAGAAGGATAACCCTTCCCTAAATCATGGATGAATGTCATGATCAGCAATTTGTTACTCCACCCCCTGTACCCCATTAAGCAGAGCCAATCTATACATGTAGGAGAACCAGATGGTAATACTTTCCCTGCACTACATCACTTTACATCACAGGCAGGGGATTTGAAGGTTTCCTATGAAGGGGAGAAAACAACTATCTTTTTGCACATATAAAATTAACATGTCAGTAAGGGCACAATCCACTGGAAATAACCGGCGACGGAGCGAGTGCTCTGTTGCCAGAAGCCGTTACAAAAGTGTCATAAAGCACGTTCGCGATGAACGCCGGACCGGGACGCGGCCATCGGAGGAAGGTAAGATCTCCTGCCGACGGCCACGGCGGTCCGGCAGGAGAGGGAGGGGGGCCATTGATCTAGCCGGCCTGGGAGGGGGCAGGGGATGACGCACACCATATCCCCGTCCCCGCCGGGCAGCTAAGCAGTTACACGGCCTCCTCCAACTCCTCCTCCAAATCCGAGGAGGCCTACCAGGCCGGACCCAGTTTACACCCGGGGAAGGGGACGAATGTCCCCTTCCCCAAGTAGACCTCTGGCCTGCCATTCGACGGGCAGCCTGGGCTCAGTATCCGGGGGGTGGCCCTGGGCCACCGGCCGGATCCTTAGTCAGGATTGCGTTGTGAGAAACATATACAGGGAGGGTTCTTTTTAGATGAAGGAGCGTTTAAATATTCCACCTTCCCCCTACTACCAGGGGTGGTGGGATTTGGGACCAGGGACGTGTAGGCAGAGGAGCTTTTACAAAAGTAAAAAAAGGGACCTTGCCTTTCCGCGCCACTCATTTCTGCTCCAGCACAGTCAGTGAGTTAAGTAGCACATGCACGCGCGCACACACACATATTACAATACACAGGAAGGTCCCTAACAGAACTGCCTCAGTCGGTTGGCTGCAATCATGGCTGGCGTCCAATCATGGTGGCTGCATCAGCAAGTGCTGGCATGGCAGCAGGCAGAGTTGCCTCAGTGAAAGCCATGAAAACAGCAGAAAGCTGGTTTTGAAATTTCTCTGGTTCTGAAGAGCGAGCACAAGCATGCACACGCACACACACACACACACAAACACAAACACACACACAAACACACACACACTCTTTCTCCAAGGCTGCTCTGAAATGGTCAGAGTGCCTGGCCCTCTCTTAGGATCCTATATGGTTCCTGTGCTTTCTTTCTTTTAAACTACCTGTATTCAAACTTGGGAGGAGAACACCAGCAGGAGAGAAGATGCATCTTTCCTTTGTCTCCGCCACAAGGAAACTGACTCTACACCTTAAAATTTCCAACTTTTGAAGAAGATGGGAAACTATTGTTTTTGACTGGCTTCAGAGTCCTTGCTTTGTGCCCCATTCTCAGGCAGGAGAGATAAAGCCCTTTTGGGGATAGTGTAAAAATTATGCAGCGCCCTCCTCAGGAAGACTGTGTGCTCCCCAATCCTGCACTCCAACCTCACCTGTTTACATCAGCCTTTGGCTCTTGATGATATAATTTCTTGCTATTTTTTACTTTTGCTACTCTATTATTGTGGTGGTGGTTTATTATGATTTTTTATTATGACTATGTCTGTGGTTTGGATTTCTCTTGACAGAAAAGCAGGGTGCACACACACACACACACACACACACACACACACACACACACACACGAGTGTGTAGCATGCATGCTATATCATATTGTTTATCACCACCTTCGTCATTATAATAGTCACCTGGTGCTAGTCTCCTCAAACAGTTTTAGCAGCAGCTATCACAAAACAGCTTTTGTGTTTTTCTTCTAATAATTCTCAAGCATCTTTAAAAGATTTTAAATTATTTTTTTGCTGTTAGCCAAAAGATATTTCAAGCTGCCCTAATAAGATCCTAGAGCATTAAGGGAATTTCCTTATCTGAAGTTTCTAATCTTTTTTTTCTTCCATTTATCCTGGTATAATTAGATTTGTCTTCCAGATCAAGTTTAATAAGTTCACGATGTAGTTTTGATGCCTTTGGAGTCTCTAGAGTTCATTAGCACCTTTTCAATCACAGTAAGCGGTCTCTTGAAGCCCGCCGTTTCTCAGGGGTTTGAAATATAATATTTTAATTGTATATAATTAAATACTGCTTGCCTTATGTAGATTGAAAACGGTAATATTTCCAACTCCAGGGCATTCTCCCCCCCCCCCCCTTTAATTAGCTGCCCTAAGTCTTCCTGTAGTCCTCTTTTCCCCAGAGGTATCGTGACTTCCTGGAGAGAAAATTGGACCACATCTAATTATTAGTAAAACTGAAGGGGCAGGACTAGCTTGCCCATTTGTTTTATACCAGATGTTTATGTTAACAGAAAAGGTTAGAGATCTTGTTTGCAAGGCTGAGATCTCTAAGCAAGGAAATTAATGAAAGGACACATCCAAATAATACCTACTGGAGTACATAACCAAGAAAGCAGATAGTATGTCTTTAGGAAAGTCAGTTATTTTTCCCCAGGACACCTTCCCCCTTCCCCCACGATCCACACAAAGCAAGAAGCAAGCCACGTGTCTGTACAGGGGTTTGTACGTAAGTTGGCACAAGTAAGTTGTACGCACAAGCTCAAGACATCCATTCTTGCCACCACGCTTGTGTGAAAGCACCACTAAAAGACATATTGCACCTGCCCAAAAGCACCAACACAGTAATCCGTAACTCAATGTCCATAGCCAAGATGATATAAAATGTCAACAGCTTAACACGCACAAGTGAAGGACTTTGATGAAATGGAGAGAAGTATTCAGTGGGGTTATTTAATATGGCCCAAGAGGCAACAAGACAGTGCTTGTTTGTCAGATGGGAAGAAAATTATATGGAAAAGAGTTTCTGGATTATGCTGATTTCTCTCTCTCTCTCTCTCTCTCTCTCTCTCTCTCTCTCTCTCTCTCTCTCTCTCTCTCTCTCTCTCTCTCTCTCTCTCTCTCTCTCTCTCTCTCTCCAGGTCTTTCTGTGTTCTTTTTTTTTTTTTAAATGATTGTGCAGATGGTGTTTCCATAGTTTCCCTAGAGAGGTCGTTCCTAACAGACTTTATTGACAAAAAGTGTTTCCTAATATTGTAAAATTAAAGCTACTGCTTGTCGTGCCCCATGAATCATGCCAAACAATTCTTATTCTCCCCCCCCCCCCCCAGCATATGTGGTAATCTTAGTTCCCTATCAAAGGTTGAACTCTAGTATTAAGAGGATCCTTCTGGTTGCAATTTAGCTACAGTCTCCTCCCATGTTAAATTTTCTTCTACAAAGACAGAGGAGTTAAGGCAGAGAAGTACAAGTAAGCAATGTGACACACTGACGGTTACAATCCTATGCACACTTTCCTGGGAGTAGGCCCAATTGAACACATTGGGACTTACTTCTGAGTAGACTGGATTGGGCTGTGAGCACATGACAAAGGTTGTGTGGGAGGAGATTATGCCACGGTGTGAGGACACACTAATCATACAGAAGTAAAGATCTGGAATGAAAGTTCACTGTATTTCCGGGAGATGGTTCAGCCTGCCCTCAAGTTCTCTTTGACTTTGTGTGTATCTGTGCTGAGTATGGGATTTCCCATTCTTGGTAACTCCAGTTTCAGTTTGAGAAATATATTGCAGTGGAAGCAATGATCAGATCTATTTTTTGGCTTTTTAAAATTCATTTTGCCTCTGCTTGATCTTAAGACTGCTTAACAATTTGTAGGATTTCTTCCAAATATGGCTGACATTTTTAATCTCTTCTGAATTAAGTAAGACATCTGGAGAGTGCTTTCTAGACACACAGAGCACAGTCATGCCTCCTACAACACAGCTTCCATTAGCGCTGATTCATTACAGGGCTTAATGTCCTGGCATGACTGACAGCCATTCTAACCAATGGGAGCACTGCATTCTGGAGCAATCAGCAACCGTTTCCTGCATATTAGGTCAACAATGTCTCCAACAGCATCATTTCACATAGCACTCAACTTTCAGAGAACGCATCCTCCACGCTATTCAGGGTATTGCTGTATCCCAGCTGTGTTGCACTCAGTTTGCATGGCAGGGATTTACAAACTTCACCTTGACTTACTCAGAACCCTTATTGGTGCTGGCCACTAGTCATGCATATATAGTAATTTTATTACTGTAAGTCAGTTTTTTTTAACATGACATTTCTAAATGTCATTTATACTTGGCATTAAATCATTTTATACCATGTGGGGTCACATTTTATACCATGTGGGGAAAATACACAGAACGCATTTTCTCCAGCTGTTTCCTTTCAACGGTGTGGTATCTCACTGGCTACACATGGCTTCCAAGCTAAAAGGATCCTGGATACTGGAGTGACTCTGCCCATCCAGGCTGTCCACTGGCTGTCCTCATCAGGAAATGCTATAAAGGCTTCCTATTGAGGCTTTGGGCAATGATAATCATCCCTGACTCTGATCCTTGGCAGAAACCACTACTGATTCTGATGCTAACACAGATCTGTGTGTGTGCACAGCAGGACTAGTAAAACCTTTTATGTGTGGACTTATTTGCAGGGCCAGATTGTTTGTCTGCCTCAGCTAAGAATTGCACACTCAGGAATGCTGACGATTGAAGTCTGCTCCCAGCTGGGAGCTTGATAGAAATCATATAGTTGGAAGGTACCCTTAAGGTCATCTAGTCCAACCCCCTGCCTGTAGCAGGAAATCCTCCTAGACCATCTCCAGCTGGTGTCTGTCAAGTCTCTGCTTGAAGATCTCCAGTGAGGGCAAATCTACCACCTCCCTCAGCAATCTGTTCCACTGCCAAACCGCTCTCACAGTCAAGAATTTCTTCCTGATTTCCAAACGGAATCTCCTCTCTTGCAGTTTGTACCCATTTGATCTAGTTCTCTAATCTCAGACACAGTTGAGAACAAATGTGTTCCTTCTTCCATACAACAGCCCTTCAGGTATTTGCAAAGTGCTATCATTTCCCCTCTCAGTCTTCTCTTCTCCAGACTAAACATACCAAGTTCCCTCAACCTTTCCTTGTAGGACTTGTTCTCCAGTCCTCTGATCATCCTCATCACTCTTCTCTGAACTCACTCTAATTTGGCTGCGTCTTTCCTAAAGTGAAGTCCTCAGAATTGGACACAGTACTCCAGGTGAGGTCTGACCAATGTGGAGTCAAGCAGAACCACTACTTCTCACAACTTGGAAGCTATGGTTCTAGTACAGGCTAACACTGCATTAGCCTTCTTTGCAGTGGCATCCCACTACTGACTCATATTCACTGTGATCCACTGCAACTCCAAGATCCCTCTCACATGTTGTGCTGCCAAGCCAGGTATTTCCCATTCTATTTGTCTTTGGATATTTTTGCCTAAGTGCAGAACCTTGCATTTGTCCCTATGGAACTTCATATTCATTTCAGCCCAGTATTCCATTCTGTCAAGGTCTTCCTGAATGTTTCTACTATTGTGTTTGCTACTCCTCCCAGCTTGGTGTCATCCATAAATTTGATAAGGCCTCCTTGTATCCCTTCATCCAAGTCATTGATGAAGATGACTCACTGAAGATGAAGATGATGAAAAGGCTCACCTGCCCAAGTTCTAACAAGGTGTTTTGTAAACTGATTCTCTTGACACATCTACCACAAATGACTATCAGGAGCCACTGGGATAAGAAGTGGGAAGCCACAGCTATGTGAACAAAGTATAAGTGCTGCCTGGATCTTCTTTGGGTCCAGCAGTTGAACCTGAGAAGAATTAAGACCAGGCAGCTGACAGTTATCAGTTGCCTGGGTGATAGTTGGCAAGGGCTCCCAGAATAGTACTACTCTTATATACATAGATACAGATATATGGCAGAATGTGCTGTACATGCATGAACGTACAAATGGCCCAAGTACTATGGGTGTGTGAATGGCTCGGAACTCTGTGCATTCAGTCTTTTGGCTAGCTGTCACAGACTTCCACTTGTTCCTTCTAGTCATGTGCATCTCTATGGTATATTTCAATTACTTGCTCCCCCCCCCCCCATGTATCCTAGCACATGCACAGTCCCCCAATGAAGCTAATAAGTGGTTTTCACTTGGCTCTTAGAATTAGTACTCAGCTACGATCCAAGCTCTCTTAATCAAGCTCAGAGATGCAGCTGGCAGTGGGAAATTGCCAACAAGAGCTCATTACAAATAATGAAACATTAGCTTATCAAGGACAAAAGCCAGGTCAAATCCTAATGGGGATGCCGCAACGCAACCAGAACTACTTGCTCCTATCTTATCTCTTAGTTTCTTACTTGCTCTTGGGACACTTTGCATTGGTTGATAGAGTAATATTACTATCATCTTGTGGGGAAACACTGCCTTATATCCCTAGCACAGTGACTGTTACAGGTTACTGGTAGCCTATTAGCAGTCAGAAGAGACAATACTGTACTAGGTGAAGCCAGATTCTGCCTAGGATAATGCAGCCTCATATGCTATTCTAGATGTTAGGGTTACAAATGTTTACAAAAACAAAAAAGGTGTAGCAGAAATCTTTATTTCATTATGTCATAAGAACTGGCTATTAAGATTATATAGGCTTATTTTACCAAATGTGTGTGTGTGGGAGGGGTTCTTTCTTTTTTGCAATGGCTTTTCCTCTGTACCGTGTATGAATATAATGTAATATTTATGTACAGCAAAGTTTAATTTATCCAAAATGGAAAAGGGGAATATGCAAAACTCAGGAATAAAAGATTCAATGCCAATTTGGAAGGATGTTCATGGTACAAGTCAATTCCCCACCCCTTTCCCTTCCTCACATCTACCTTGAAAAGCTTGAAGAGGCTCAAGTGGGAACCCCTCTTCCCAGAGGCGACAGGTGCCGGGAGAATGCCCGGGCGCGTGGGGGCGGGGCCAGCATCACGTCGCATCGACGCGCCCCCCCCCACCCGTTTTGCTCTCATTTCGGAGCCAAACCGGCTCCAGGGAGGGAGGGAGGGAGGGCCCAGACACGACGCTGCTCTTCAGGAGAGGGTGAGTTCTCCCGCCCCACAATCTTGCCGCCTGCCCATGATCGAGCGCCTGGAGCTCCTGCTCCACGCACTCCACCATGGTTCCGCCGCTGCCTCTTCCCATGTGTATGTTCAAGACGATTGGGGCAAATGAGCCCTGATTACTCATGCTCATTAGTCTGTCCGAATCTGTTTGTGATAAATCAGAGGAACTCAATACTTTCAGCTCCCTGACAGACTTCTTCTGATACACCTCGTCTTTCCCACCCAAGCAGCACTGTCAACAGGGTACCAACAGTGTGGAAAGATGTATGCGACTGGCTCAGTGCAGGATAGCCCTTACCTGCCTCACAGCGCAATCCTATCCAACTTATGCCACCGGCTGAGCTCTGCTCAATCCTATCCAATTTATGCCACCGGTGTAACCCAGAGGTGCAGCAAGAACGGGAGGCCATAGAACAGAAAGGGGATTCAAATCCTCTCCAAAAGGGGAATTCAAAGGGGATTTGAATTCCCTTTCCGTTCTGGGGCCTCCCGTTCTCGCTGCACCACTGGGTTACAACAGTGGCATAAATTGGATAGGATTGCGCCCTCAGTCACACAACTGCATTATGCAAAATCTACACCCACATTGCCCAATGTGCATCAGAAGGAAGCCAAAGAGAGAGGCTAACAGCACATTCCTATGAATGTCTACTGAGAAGTAAGCCCTATTATGTTCAATGGGGTTTACTCCCAATAAAGTGTATATAGGATTGCAGCCTCAAAGAGGTACAAGAAGGAAGGAGATACAGTATAAACTGGACAAGCCAATTTCAGAAGGTGCAGGAGACAGGGGACAACCTGGTCTTCAATTTGGCTCACCAGCAAAACCAGCTTGCAGTCAGTGCTTTAATTATTTATGATCATTTTGTTAATTATTTATGAAACCCACAAGAAGCTGCTCAATTTTAGCCCAATTGTGCCCTTGCTTGTAATCTTTAAAAAGTGGCTAAAGGGTGGGGGGGTGTCACAGAAGGGAAAGGGGCCTGGCCTCCTCCACCCCTTGGTTCTGTAGAGTTTGGCTTCTCTTTATCAGCTGTGTTTGTTTTGTGTTTAATGTGCTATTGTGATTATATATTGATTTGTTGTAAGCTGCTTTGAGTGTTTCATATTGAGACAAAGGGGGGGTATACATTATTTTAATAAATAAAATAGTTCTAGCACAGCTTTCAGATGTGGCCCCACAACCTGTCTTGAGGCTCCAGAAATGGACTTAGGCCCAATTAATTTCACCCTGTATCAACAAGCAATGAAAGAGATCTGCTGCCTGCACAACAAACCAAAAAGGGATTTAAAAAAAATGCCCATCTGGTTCTACAGCCCTCCAGTCTTTTTGCAATGATTCCGTTATCAGTCCCAGACAGAACAAAATACAGCTGCAGCTGTCAAAAGCAATTTTCTTTATTTATATCTTAATTCATTGAAAGAAAGTCTGGGATCCTATGCAGAGAATTTACAAATAGGTTTTTCTAGATACTTTTAGCTTTGGGTGGCACTTATCTCCTCTCATGCTGAAAAGCAGATTTTCTTTCTTTCAAATTGCTGACTTATACAAAGTAGATTTCTGTACATAAAAGTAGAAAACCTACAAAATGATTTGTGGTGTTTGGCCTTTTAAAAACATATTATATTAGGTCTACAAGGTTTCACAGATTAATCAAAAAGAGCTTTAAATGACTGATAGGTGACGTCAGATTTTAATCAGGAGGATTAAAAATTCAGAACATACTAGTTTATACTGAAGCTATTTTCTTTCTTGTGAATTAGGATCATACTACACATAGCATGAAATACAACTTGCATTTCTGACTTTTTTAGCCACAGGGTCCCCAATCCAAATCAGGGCCACAGCATGGTGGAAGAGTTGATTAACACCCCCCCCCCGAGGTCCCAAAGAAAATCACCCATCCCAGATACAGTGATCCTTCAATTTAACAGACCTCGAATTAACAGAGTTTGGAAACAATTGACATTTTCTGCTTCATGAAAAGACTAGTCATATACATTTTGCACATGCACATCTCCACTGACCTCAGTGCATTTGGATTTAGCCGACTTTCTACATTAACGGGCATCCCTTCTGCTCCCCCCCCCCATTTGCCTAAGAGGGATGCTTCTTGAATTTACTGGAGCAAACTGGGATGCTTCTTGAATTTACTGGAGCAAACGGGGATGCTTCTATTGGTACCAACAGAACGTGCCCTTCTCAGGCTAAAAGCGGGTTTGGTGGGATTTTGTCATGACCACAGCATGGAAGGAAAAGGGTTATCCCCCTTCCCTTGGTCCCAATCCAAATCAGTTGGAGGACAGCTGCTATTTTTTTAAAGACACGCCTAATATCACATATAGTTGGACCCTTACTCTAACAGAACATTTTAAAAAAAGTAAGCATGGCATTGCCTAATTCTAATATTTTCATAGCTTTTATATATCAGAACTGTTATCTTATTCCATCTTCCTATCTCAAAAAATAATATGATTCTGGGGGTATGTAAATCAATGAATCAGTTGAGAACCTGATGATTAATCAACTAAATATTCTAAAAATACACAGCCCCGGCATCGCTTTAATTCAAACTGCTATTGCCTAATATACATAATGGTGCTCACCTCTTGAGTAACAACTTTAAGAGCACAATCCTGCTCTAAATAAGGGCGGCAGAACGAACGTTCCACCGCCTGCAGTAATCGCAAACATGCCGTAAAGCATGTTTGCAACTACTTTAGAGCTGCGAAGGCTGGCGCAAGGCCGGCCTTCCCAGCTCCGCTGCCCGAGAACTCGGCCAGCCGGCAGATCCAAGCACAGTAGGATCCGGCAGACAGGGGGGAGGGTCGGCGGGCGGGACGACGGTCATAGGCCCAGCCGCCCCGGGTGGGGGTGGGGGCATGGCTCCCACCATATCCTGGTCCCTGCCGGGTGGCTGGACCATTACATGGCCTCCTCCGACTTCCACCAGCAAAATAGCTGGCGGAATTATGAGGAGGCTTATCGGCCTCAGCCACTGTTACACTCGGGGAAGGGGATGAGCATCCCCTTCCCCAAGTAGACTTTCCGCCGCAGGCTGCCTGCTGCAGGCTGCTGTAGGCTGCCTGCTGCAGCGGAGCTCAGGATCCGGTGGGTGGCCTCAGCCGCCCAGCGGATCCTTACACTGGATTGGGCTGTAAGAGCTGTTTGTGTTCACTTGATCAAGGCACGGAGGAGGGCAGAAAGGGGCCAGGAAGGGGGCATCAGGGGCATGGGGAGTGGCGGAACAGGGTGGCAACAGATGAGCGGATCAGATCCAGGAAGCCAAATAACCCCCTTCCCAGACACAATCTGCGGTGCAGGTCCATGCGGATCTGCACCAGAAATTTCGCTAGCACAGGTTCAAGTAGACCCCTCCATGCCATGGAGGCTTACCTCCAAGTACGGGAATGATTGTTCCCTTACCCAAAGCAGACCTCTGCACCTCCCCCCCCCCGGATGCAGCGGTAGAAAGAACAGAATTAGGCTGTTAGCCTAATCTTCCAGTACTAGCTGAGTAACATTAAAAGCAATGGCACACCCTGATCTACCCACAAGAAACAAATATAAGGAAAACAAAAAGGAAGAGGTAGCGGCCATGGTTTATGGTCTGCTGTTTCATTGCCTCTCATAAGAATATTTCTGTAGAACTGGGTGACATTTGCAGAATGATATTCATTTCAGTTTGAGTGTGGGATGTGTGCCATATCTGTGTAAAACAACAGTTTTCACTTTACTCCAAAGCTGTCTGATAACACAGTAGGGAAGGAATCACCAGAAAGTGTACTGTGATGGATAGGGAAGCCTCTGTGGATATGATGAGGTTACTCAGCTTTATATAATTGGGCCCTGGGGAAATACATGTTAGCAGCTAAAGAGGATCATTTTCAGAAGAACTGAGCACCCATAAGTTCTATTGATTTTTAACCAAGAGTTCTTGGCTCGCAGTACCTCTAAAAATTAGGCCACAGCTCTAACATGAGACCTTTGAGTACTGCTTTCTTCTTTCTTAAAAAACAACTTCATTCACTTCAGTGCTACCCTGTCTTAGCTACCCGTGTTGCTCTGATGTCTATCTTTTATAAAAGGTTTCTTATCATGGCTGTGATCTCACACCAATCAATAAAACCACAGCTAGAGCAGCAGCAAAAGCCCTTTACAAGAGAAACGAAACAAAAAGAGAAGTCTCTGACTCTCAGCTGTGTGCGCGCGTGCACATGCATACTCGCATACCATGTAAGCCTAAAAATGTTCACATCTGCTCTGCACAAGGCTACCATGTACCTACATTATTCCATCTATGTGGATATAAAAGTAACCTTGCCGGTGTGAGATCAAAACAAATGCGTTGACTCAGTGAACTGGCACCAGGGAGACATTCTGTGTAAAGTCTTCTAGAAATAATGATTTGTTGCTTAGGCAAAAATGATCAAATGATTGCTTAATGTCAGGAAACCAAGTGCCATGTATACTAACTTCATGCTCAGAGCCCAGGGCTGAACTAGCTGTGACAGTGGCAGAGATGTGTCCTCTCGGTTCACATATTAAGAGGGAGACAATTCACACTTAAGCATATAGGAGAGATACAGTTTAAAAATATCTTAACATTCTTTATTGAGTTGCCCTTGCTCATCCTGGTTCCACAGACATATCTGTATTTTCATGAGAAAATCAAAGGTATATTTGTTAAGCTCCCTTACCCTTCCTGCTAGATAGACACAAGTTCTAAGTGCTCATATCTCAAACATGTAGGGGGGCCTATGCACTATAGGGGCATAGTATTTCATCTCTGCCTTCAGGACCTGATTCATATCAATGAGATGCACAAAATATGAGAAATGAGTGTGTAAAGATCATGTGACACAGCCTTACACATACTGGACTCTAAGCAACACCATTTATATGTGTGCACACAAAACAGGCCCAGGAACGTTACAGGCTCATAATCTCTACACATGTTGAACCTAGAACCAACCACATTCCAGCAACCCCTGCAGCAGCATCAAAATAACCAACCACAGCTCACCAATACCCATGGAGGAAAAACACGCCATTAACATGGATGGACCCAAAGCTCAACACGAAAACCAAACTTGGCCTATAGTAAAAAATCAATTCATTTGGATAAAGCGTTTGAACAATACACAACTACGAAACCACAGAAGAACTCCCCTCTCAACGGGACTGCATCCTCCCTGGAGGATTTTTTTTTTTAATAATAAGGATTCTGCCACTATGTCACCACCACTGCTATTGTCCTTTCCCTTGTACCTCAAATTATATACAACAAGATACAAATTTACAATATAAATGCATAATAGCACAAAAAGTAACCAAATGTAACCAATGCACCTTCCATTAGGAACCCTTGTATTGGGATTTACCTTCGCTGGAGTCGATGCTGATTGTATACCCTCAGCACTAGACAACATACACAAGGGGGTTGTTTAGGAAGGGTTACAGCTGAACTTGGAGAGTACCTCCTCTCCCCCACATGGGAGACACTGTCTCCATATGGAGGAATAGGAAAGAATAGATAGTTCTTTTATGTACTGTAGCCTATTTTCAGACTGAGAAGCGCTCATGTTAATGCTTCTGTAACTTACCTTCTCTTCATTATATGAAACTATAGAGACAAAAACAGTAGTAAATTTGTATGTGTGCGTAAAGGGAAAAAAATTCAGTCCTCGTTGCCAGGAGATGTTTATCAGCAATATTTCCTTTCTAACTGCCTCTCCATTTGTAAACTGTCAAACCTGGCTGCCTTGCCTAATTGGACTTTCCCCCACGTGGTAACATTAACTTGAAAGTGCAGAGCATAAATATTTCATGATGTCACAGAGGCTAATGACAATCCTCTCTGAACTTGCAACCTAACCGTGTTTATAAGTCAGCAGGGCTGTCCCAGTAAAGCTCTGAAAATAGGGCCTTCCTTGCTATACGAAAAAGTAAGACTTAAGTGCAGTTAGAAAAAGAAACTGTAATTTCTGCATAGGATTTACCTTGTGCTATTCTGTACCACTGTTCACTGGAATATCTGAAGGGTGAAAACTCCCACTTTGGCTGTGTGGACATTTCGACAGGCATACGCATCTCCAAATTACACTCCTTTGACAGCACACTTTCACATGCACACCACTTCATAACATACGTAATCTGCATTGGCTTTCCACAGTCATACACACTCGGCATCTAAAGTCACATGGCTTGGTTCACTGCACAAGAGCATCCAAAATTTCAATCAGCATGAGTAATAAAAGCTTTGAATACAACATTTTACCAGATATTTGTAGATATTTTCATGCTTCACAAAGGTTATGTACTACTTACACAATCTCGTCATTTTGAAATTCAAGCTCTCCGCAAGTGTCTTCGAAGTCTTCTCCGCCCCCTTTGGCTGTGCCTTCAATTGTTTTGTAGGGCACAATAACATTTCCTCGCGCTCCTGATGTCCGTAGCACTTTCACTTCCATAGTTCCCACACTCTCGCTCACATGCGTGACTGGTTCCTCAAAGGTAAAAATGCCAGCATGATCATCATCAAAGATAGTGACGGTCGCAGTAGCCGGGGACCCCAGACAAGCCACTGTTGCAACATGATTGACTTCCAGAACAGTTTCTTCTGACTCTTCAGAGGACACTTTCACATTGCTAAGGTGAACGAGGAAGTTCTCGTCTTCCTCAAAAATATCGTCATCAATGATACCAACCCGTATTTCTTTCTCCGTCTCACCAGGCTTAAAAATCACAGTCCCTTCCGTGAACTCGTAATCAGAACCTGCATTGGCTGTACCGTCTTCTGTTCTAAAATCAACTGAGACAGTTTTGGTCAAGTCGCCACCTCGACGGGCAATCGTTAGGGCTACCGTGCCACAGTTTTCAAGGCACTGGTAGGTGCTCTGCTCAAAATAGACCTTGCTGACAGGGTCATTGTCTGCCACTTCACAGTTGACCTCATGCATACTGACCGCTTTTCTTGCTTGGTCAGCAGCATGTCTTTTCAGTATATTGCCAGCTCCAGTCATCAGCCGAGTGGCCTGGATACGGTAAAAAGCTCTGCTCTTTTGTTGCTGGCTCAGAACCTGATAGTTGGCTAGTTCTATCAGCTGTTCGACTTCCTTGTCTGGGTGCTTCTGTTTCAGCTCTTTAAGGATCCTGGCCATTTCTCTCCTTGCTTCATCATCATCTTGATCCTTCTCATCCACCTCTAGGACCAGAGTACCATCTAAGAAACTTTCAACATGAGAATTAACCACCTTCCCATCCATTTCAATGTCAGCTTTGGATTGCGGCCCTTCACCCTCATGTTCAATGATCATGCCCCTCTGCTTGCCAGCCCTGTACTTCTTGTAGACATACTTGTAAAACAAAAGCCGCCTGTCAGCAATCCACGCAAACACTACAAAGATGGGGAAGAAGAAGAAGGTGAGCAAGCCTTCCCAGACCTCTACAATCCCAGGAGATATGACTGACAAAATTAGGTAAAGCCAAGTGTAGGCAAAGATGCTCCAAGCAGCAGTGACAAAAAACACACGGAGGTGCTTAATCTTCCGAATTTCCCCATCAGGGACGACGTAGACACAAATTGCTATGATGACAAACATGTTAAATGCAGCACTTCCCACAATGGTGCTTGGTCCAAGGTCTCCTGCATCAAAGCCATGGCCACACACTTCAATGACCGAAAGGAGGATCTCAGGGGCTGAAGAGCCCAGAGCCATCAATGTTAGGTTGGAAACAGTTTCATTCCAAATCCTGACGGTAGTCTTGCTGGTCTCACCGTTAGGTTTCTTGATTGTTATTTCTCTCTCTTGGGATGTAATAACTTCTATGGATGACATGAAGCGATCAGCTATGATGGATACTCCTAGGAACATGTAGACCATGGCTACAAAGTATACAGTAGCTCTTGCTATTTTATCACCAAATGAAGGGTCTTGGGGTTCCCAGATTGGCAAAATCACACCTTTCTTGCAAAAATAAGTACCAGTACATGATTCAGAACTATTGGTCTCTTCAGCTGAATGGTCCATGTGTACTTTGTCCATGTGCAATAGCAAGAGTACAGCAATGCTCAGAAGATGAAGATGACTAGGAAAGGCAGCTGGATTCTTTAATCCCAACATGATTGCTTTATTGGATCAATTTCCAAACGTTTTCCAACCTGCAGAATACAAAATTGCAAAAGTGTGTTATCCAGATTCAGCTGAAGGTTGCAAATAATTGTCTTTTCATATGACCTACAGATTCACATTAGCTGCCAAAAATAAACTGAGTTTACAAAAATAATGGTGCATCAAGTAATGGCTGTATTTGCTAAAAGCTATATCCTGAGACCTGCAGTCCTGGTATAGTAATTTCCGGTTCAACTTGCATTAAAATAAAAATCACTGAAATAATAAAGAGCATAAACTGGGAGTTTAAAACTAGTTAAACTGAATAAATATTATTTTTTTTAAGACAAAAGCATATCTCTGAAGTCACATCTTTTAACTTTTTTAAAAAAAATAAAGGAAATCTGTTAGATATTTTCCAAATGTCACATAAAATAGTGACATTCTGTATCAGTTACAAGCAGGAATAAACAGGAATTGCTTCCTGTATTTTATGGTTATCTATTCTACTGCCAAGCTGCCTAATAGCATACCTGTGTGTGCATCACTAGATAACCTGAGAAATAGGTCTGGCAATCTAGTCACTTGAAAAAACTGCTACTTAAACTTATTTATTATTTATTTATTTATTTAAAGAATTTATACCCCGCCTTTCTCCCAGCAAGGGCACTCAAGGCGGCTTACAACAAACATTAAAATACATATATACACGTTAAAATAATTAAAAACAATTAATTAAAACAATTTAGGAACTTAGGAATTTGGCAATTTGTCAGCTTGCTATATAGGGTATACCAGAGGTGT
Organism: Plestiodon gilberti rubricaudatus; assembly: GCA_026170595.1. Classification (NCBI taxonomy): domain Eukaryota; kingdom Metazoa; phylum Chordata; class Lepidosauria; order Squamata; family Scincidae; genus Plestiodon; species Plestiodon gilberti. The sequence continues at coordinate 15,450,975 of JANXHW010000001.1, forward strand.
CGCTACGGTGGGGGCAGTACCGTAAGTTTTCCACTGTTCTAATCCCCGCTAACTTTCCAGTACGAGGTGGCCCTGACCCCTCGCCGTCGCAGCCATTCAGTGCGGCGAAGGCAACGGGCAGGAGACTCCCTGCTCGTTGCCTTCGCCGCACGGAAAGGCTGTGATGGTGAGGGTCCAGGGCCACCTCGTACCGGAGAGTTAGCAGGGATTAGCATGGTGCAAAACGTACGGTACCACCCCCACCGTAGTGATGCCTCTGGGGTATACAGAGCAGTTAAACAAAGATGCATACTTAAGCAAAGAATGTTTTGAAGCTATGGGCATATGAAGCTGCCTTATACTGAATCAGACCATTGGTCCAACTTGCACGGTAGTGACTATGCTGACCGGCAGTGGCTCTCCAAGTGGTCTTGCCCAGTCCACTTTCTGCAATAGACTCCATCCTACCCAGCTCTTTCTAGACTAACATATCCTACCCACCTCTTTAGACTAACATATTCTACCCACCTCTTTCTAGACTACCCAGCTCTTTAGTAGAAAACGAAAACTGGAAGCGCCTGAAAATCGCCATTTTTCGGTGATCCAAAGATCAGGGAGGCCTGCAGAGGGTTGCGCAGGCCCTCCCCCAAACCCCGGTAAGTACAAAAACGGCAGTTTTAGGGGCGTTTTCGGCAGCAGTGGCGGTGGTGGCAATCCCCGGGATTGCTGCTGCTGCCGCCATGCTGTCCCCGCCCCTTAAGGGGGCAGGGGACAGAGAGTTCTCAATGGTGGGTTGCAACCCACAGTTTGAGAATCACTGTTCTAGACTAACATGAATCTAACATACCCACCACCTTCACAGTTCACTTAATGCATCTGATGATGTTGCTCCTTGCATAAGCTACAATATTTTTGTTAGTCGCTATGGTCTCAGAGGATTTTGGTTTTAAGTATTTTGCTCCACTTTGCCCTCACAGTTTTTTCCTTTTGAGCTCACCAGTTTGTTTTTATTTCTTTAAAAGAGTCATGTGCTGTTTTTCCATTAAAAATATCAAAAGAGGTTTACCATAAAACATTCATCCTAATACAAACATATACATGTGCACACAATCTTGACAGCAGCAGCAACAATAGATAATTGGATAAAAACAGAGAAAGCAGGTCAATAAGGCAGTGGTCAGCCCCAATTGTCCGTTAAAAGCCTTTGAAAATAGAATGGTATTAACTTTTCATCTAAATAATGAAAGACTTGGCTTTACCTTCCCGACAACCTTGGGAAAAGAGAGATGTGCTACTTTCTGTGGTTATTTTTATTTTGCTTGGTTATCACTGGTGCTCATGCTGCGCACAATATAATGAAGGCTTGCTCACCAAAGGGAGGCTGCACATTTCCTTCCTCTGGCCACAAGATCAGGTGTTAACAGATGCTGTCTCTGCTTCCACTAGTTATATAATTTGTTGGCAGAAAAGCGGGCTTTGGAGAGCACCTTGGTTTCTGTCCACCTTTCCTAATATCTTACATAATGATGAAAGATACCTTTCCTAATATCTGATATAGTAGTTTCTACCGCTACATCAGATCTTAACATAAGAAACTGCCTTCTATCAAACTGAACCATTGGTCCATCAAGCTCAAAATTGGCTTTCCAAGGTTTCAGACCGGAGTCTTCTTTTCCTGGCTCTACCTGGAGATGCTATTCTGCATGCAAAGCATGCACTCTACCACTGAGATCAGGCCTAAACAAAGGAAGGAATGCCATGCAATTAAGGGAATGAGTCACAGAGGAGGAGGAGGTAGATTCCTGAGGTGGAACAGGGATGAGATCTCACATAGTAATTGAACCCAATATCAAATGAATTGTCTACTCATCCCCAAGGTGAGTGTATCATTTACACCAGGTCTCAGTATCACATGATTACCATTCAACCCCAATCGATTTTATCCAAAGTTAATTTTTTTTAATACAAGTGTGTTTTGTGTAACAAAACTTTGTGAACCTTTTTGTACTTGTATTGAATACCACAAAGTTGGCACAGCTAATTGTTTAATTAGATATGTACATCCGTGGCAGGAACAAAAGTCTGGAAACTTTCTGCAAGTCACAAGTGATTAAAAACAGATAATCAACATGGAAATGATTATGCAAACTTAACCAGCAGGAGACTGTGATTGGCACAGCTAGATGTGAGGGCCAAACTACGAGGCAATAGGCCAGAGTATAAGGCTGCCACTAATTTAATATAAAGTGGGAGTGGGGGAGGGATTAACGTGCATCATGGGGGAGCCGAAACCATTTAACCCCAGCTGATATAACCCCTGCTGCAACCAAGTGAGTTTGTGGGAGGGGAAGTACAGATTCATTCCCTGCTCTCACCTATCCATACTGCCCTTTAACTCCCCCCCCCACCTTCAACATTATATAAAATCCGGGTGATCCAAGCTGCATCCTGCTGCCGTCACACCTAGTTTAACTTTGATTAGTTCCTAAATTCTGCAGTTATGGTACCCTAAAACTCATGCGCTACCATCCGCATTCATGAACAATAAACCTATTTTCTTTTCACAGGCTCCCTCAATGAGCTCTCAAACATTCTGGAGTTTAGGAAAGCAGCTTGCAGTTCAGAACAGGGAAGGTGCCAAATACAAGTCCACATGTCCTTGTATGTATGCTTCTTATCTCACTGAATCACACTCATGGTCATCCAGAGTTCTGCTAGTAACATGTTGACAACTATGCCAGTTCCTCCAAGACCAGGGCCTTAATTCCTCCACAGATTAACCTCCCTCATGCACACGGACCACACTGACTGAATGATGGCTTAGGGAGGAGTGGCAGAAGAGAGAGGTTCTTCTCTGACCGGGACAGTGTGACCCGGAACGTCGCCCGATGCCATCCTGGGTCCGCTGCCTCTGCATTACAGAAAAAAAAAACCCAAAACCCTTACTGTGCTCCTTGCGCACTGCTGTGAAACCCAGAAGTGTGGGACTTCCGGTTTCATTTACAACGCATTTGTGCTGTCCCAGTAAATAAAACCAGAAGTCCTGTGCTTCCAGGTTTCATGGCAGTGCACAAGGAGCATGCTGAGGGGAATGATCTGCTTCTTGCTTGAGCAAGCAGGAGGCAGATCATTGCAGCTTGCACTGACAGAAGGTTGGAGGGAGGCAGCGGCTGCAGACTCTGAGTGAAAGGCCCCCGAATCTGCCACCCCCCTCAGACCTCTTGCAATGTTCTGCTGATGCAACCTGCATCAGGTGGATGGGCCGGCAGTGTCTCTGACTCAGATTACAATCTAATCCAGCGAAGAACTCTGGAGGCTGTAATGCTCACATCAGTTTGGAGGCAAACATTATAAATCACCAAGGATGTACTCTCTGAGCCCAATCGTATCCTCCCCCCCACCTGCCAATGCAGCCGCACAAAAAATGAGCACGCTGTATCCAGCGGGGAGGGTGGATCGGGAAGCTTCAGTGGGGAAAGGGGAATTATTTCCCCTTACTCTTCTGCAATGGGTCTCCTCGGACCTGCACCAGCTCTGTAGCTGGCCCAAGTCTGAGGAGAAGAAAGGGGTGGGGAGGCTACTAAAAGAGGGGATAGGATCCAGCGTGCACCATCACCACCGGATCCACCCCTTCCCACAGCCTCACCACCCCCATTCCTACCCACCCAGTTTTGCCCCCTCCCCACCCACCGCCCGCCACCACCACTGCCTTACCTGGTCCAGCGGGCACCGGCAAAGGATGCAGAGTGTTGCTGCCTCTTGTGGCAGCGCTTCCAAAATGGCCTCTTCCGCTGTCGTAAATCCCTCCCTAGACAGCCCAATCCTGGATAGGATTGGGCTGTAAACTAAGGAATTATGAACTTTGGCAACATTTCTAGCCAAAGCAAAGATACTGAAAGATTTACCCATTAAGGGATTTTCACCTTCAAAGAGCAGTTATCTTGTAGACACCCTTGAGACGCTCCAGATCAGACACCCTTGAGACGCTCCAATAAAACAACCACAGATATTATTAATTGCCTTTGTCTAGAAAAACAGTAAATGTTCCCTGAAGTGTTATGATTCCTTATTAAGACTGGTGTCATTCGGCATATTTGCAAATGACTGAAGATCAACTAGTTCATGCAGCACTGGAGCAAATGCTTCTCTTTGCTCCCTTGTAAGAGTAAAGGCTGCACTGCATACAAAAGTAACTTTATCTGCAAAGCAGGAAGAAAGGACATGTGACTTGGCCCAAGACAACAAAAATAGGCATATGAAGCAGCAACCTTGGTGACGCTAAGTAGATTTGGACACTGTCTGCATGACAATTCTATGTGCACCAGATAACTCTATACCTGCCACCTTGAGGTCCGTGGAAAAAAGGCGTACAGTAAACTCCGTGTAAATATAGACAATCACTGTAGGAAAAGCATGAGAGAAAAGGTAAATTTGGAAGATTCTGTCCTGAGATGGAAAGATTTTGAAAGAAACTTAATTATACTATTGACCTCATTCTAGGATATAGTATCCCTCCTAGCTCACTAATTATGCTCTTAGAATATTTACAGCCCAATCCTACCTAACTTTCCGTGCACTGATGCAGCGGCGCCAGCACAGGCTACAGTATGTTGCATCCTACAGGGAAAGTCAGGAGGTGTGAGGTCTCCTCGAGGTAATGGGACATTCATTCCCTTTCCCCGGGAAAGCCCAGCCCCCACAACTGTATAATAATTACTGTATTAATTTATATAAGATTCTTCATGTATTTACATTACAGTAGAAATGTCACCTCAATATGCTGAGTACATGAGGAATCTTGAATACAACAGAGAGACTATTTTGTACATTTGTTATGTGTACATTTGTTGTGATGGTCTTAAAACCTGCATTTACATATTTGTAAGCTTTATATCAGGCATTCCCAACCTGTGGTCCGCATACCCCTAGGGGTACACAGACCGCAGGCAGGGGGTATGTGAGACGCTGTCCCTTATCAGCTGCTGTGATCAGCAGCTGATAAGGGACAGCTGGTAAAGGGGACTTTTTCTGGGTTGCGGCGTGGGTGGCCGCCCGCCTGCGCCGCAACCTGGAGGGAAAGGGTATGCAGGGGGGATACGTGGGGTATGAGGGCCTCTGAAGGTCTGGGGGTACATGGGGCAGCTGGAGGCCCACGTAGGGGGTATGCGTAGGCTTACCATCTTCCCGGAAATGGCCGGGAAAGTCCCGGCAACGGCCCTTTGTCCCCCCGTCCCCCCCGAACTATGTTTTAATCCCGGCCCCGGCCCGCCGGCTGCATCGCGGCAGGCCGGAGCTCTTCTGAGACTCTCCGGAACAGCCCGAGTTCACTCGGGCTGTTCCGGAGAGCTCCCAGGCTCGTCGCGTATTTGCGTGACGCTGGGAGCTCTCCGGAACGGCCCGAGTTCACTCGGGCTGTTCAGGAGAGTTCCCAGCCTCGAGGGAGGAAGTCCCCGCCCTCGGCCACTCCCCCGGCCACACCCCCAGTCACACCCCCAGTCCCGGCCGAGTGCCGGGGAATCTGGTAGGCCTAGGTATGCGGGCCTCTGAAGATTGGGAACCCCTGCTTTATATGTTTGATAATAAAAAATATTTTTTAAAAGGCAGGATACCAATCAATAACTATATTTATTGAGAGCTGGTACAATGCAATGGTTAAGGGTCAGACCTGTGAATCAGTACCTCAGTTTAAATCTTGCCTCTGCCATTAAAACTCCAGCTGGCCTTAGGTGGGCCTCTGTCTCTCAACCTCAGCCCCCCAGTTGTGATATGGAAATAATATTTACATACCCTACACAGTTATTTTAAGTTTACATCAAGTTAATACATGTAATGTGCTTTGAACAGTCACTAAACAAAACCACTACACAAATTCTATGCACATTTTTATTATTACAGAACTTCTGTTTCGTGGGATCCAGAGGACATAGCCTGACCACAAGAGAATCCTGGACAAATGGACAGGGCAGTTTCATACCTATCCACATTTTTCTCCACAGTTTGGAAAAGCGTGTAACTTCTACAGTGAACATTTAAGTGTTATAACAGACAACATCTTTAGGGTTTTGTCACTGTATAGACGGTTTCTGGAAAATATTTCTATTCTATACAATGATTTGTAGTGACTTCTATTGCCTTCATATTGTACACCCTAGTTTTGAAGCAGTTTGTGGTGAAGAAGCCTAGTGATTCTGCTTCGGGTAGTCAGCTCGACTAAATGTCACTTGGTAAGATGGATGATCCACTTTTGGGATATTCTCATTTGTAGCTAGACAGCTACCTCTAAGTCATGGGATTGCAGCTGTGAAGAGTCATTGAGCTCAGATGGAGGAATGTTAGTGAAGACGTTTTAAGATTGTGATTTAACGCTGTCCTGGGCATTATGCCTATGTATTATTTATTTATTTATTTATTTAATAGAATTTATACCCCGCCTTTCTCCCACAAGGGCAACCAAGGCGGCTTACAATAAAAACATTAAAATACATATATACATTTAAATGTATATACATATATACATTATGGTACATGCATACATAGCAGTTTCAAAGCATGTTAATGCGAGTAGATAAATAGGTACCGCTTGCGGGAAGGTAAACAGCGCTCCGTGTTCCAGCTGCATGCTACGCGCTGCAGCAAGGAGAGTCATGCCGGCCACATGACCACGGAGGCGTCTTCGGACAACGCTGGCTCTTAGGCTTTGAAATGGGGATGAGCACCACACCCTAGAGTCGGACACAACTGGACTTAATGGTCAGGGGTCACCTTTACCTTTTTACATGCATCCCACAATAAAACCAAGGGAAGATGATCTAGGAATCTTAAGGCCCAATCCTATTCCCTGCCATCTACAGCATGTAGTGCCACCAACAGAGTGTGCACTGCATGCTATTGTGGGGGGACATGTGACCAGACAGCCTGGGAGAGGCAATTAAAATCATTTTTACTTACCTCTCCATAGGCTACCTGGCTGTCAATGGGCTAAATATTAAAAGATAAGCAAAGGCTTAAAGTAACATCCGCGGGATCAGGTCCAGGAAGGGGAGGTAGGATTCGGCGTCCACGGCTGCTGCTAAACCACCCCCTTCCCAGACCTGATCCACCCATACCCGCCCCTGCCCTGTGCCATCCTCCCCCACCCCTATTTCACCCTCCTGCCAGCCCCTCCTGCCTCCCCCACCATTTTACCCAGATAGGCAGGCGGCTTCTGATTCGCTGGTGCCAGCAGGAAGGCTCCAGCTGAGTAGCGTGCTGCTGGAGTGCCTTTTACAACGGGCACTGACTGCTTTACGGCAGTCAGCACCAGCAGAAGAGGTGACAGCAACAGCTGGAGCAGTTAGGATTGGCCCAAAAGGCTGCAGACCTATGCACATTTTCCTGAGAGTAAGTCCAACTGAATGAAGTAGAGTCTACTTCTAAATAAATATGCACAGGGTGCGAATTCAAAACATATAAAGCTTGTTTGCTAGGAAGTAAGACCCATTTTATTCAGCTGACCTTACTCCCATAATAGTGTGCACAAGATTGCAGCTGGGCAGCCCAATCCACCATAATATCCTGCATGGCAATGCAGCAATGCTAACGTGACGTGGCATTCGCTGTATCCCACAGGGGAGTTTCAGCATGTTGAGGCCTCCTTGGGGTAAGGAACACTTGTTCCTTGCCCCAGGATAAGCCCCACCTGCTGCCATGGGTCAACGCGGAACTACACCAGTGACAGGGTTGGCGCGAGTTCATGTTGACCCATAAATGTCGTTCAGGCCCAGGAAGGGGTTAGAATTTGGCAGGCGCTGCTGCTGCCAACCTCATCCCAGGCCCAATCCACCTTTCTCCCTGCCCCGATCTCCTCCCTTTTTTTCCCCTCCCCTCACCCCATTCTACCCCCTCCCCGCCTCCCTCCGACCCGCTGTGTGGCATTACCTGCACAAGCAGGAGTCCTCGGTCTGTCTTCGCAAGAACCCGGCTGCTCGTTTCGGCAGTGTTGCCGCAAAGCGCGTTATGCCGGCGAACCACAAGTTCCACCGGCATAATGTGACCATATGATTGGGCTATATAAGTAAAGTTGGGAGTCCACCAACAGCGTACAGAACTCAATTCTGCACAAAAATATTGTTAGGCATTTGGAATATATACCATATTTTATATTTAAGAATGTTATATTGCCTCTCATTTGGTAAATTCATATGTTTTTGCTCTACATGCAACTAGTCAAATACTGGTGGTTTGACTAGTGGTAAATGCTCTTTGAAAATCAGAAAAAGCAAACCAAATGTCCATCCATAGTTATCAATATCTTTGGCAGCTTTTGTGTGTCAGAGGACAAAGTAGTATTATGAATTCTCCTTTAAAATCATTTGGCTGGCAAATCTGTTCAGATACTCTTGAATGTCCCAAAATTACTCACAAGTTTTGGAGAAGCAAGCAGGCGTTCTGTGAAATCCCTATGGCAAGAACGGAAAGCAGATGGTTCAAGAGAAATTATTACACTTTGGGTCAGTGCATAAGGTTATATAGAAGAGTGGAGTCTTGTCACCATCTGGACCAGCTTCACAACCTTAAAAGTATTAAAAACCCTTAAAAGTAGTTGGCACAGGTACCCTCAGCCAACACAAACTGCGCTGGAGCAGAGGAATAAGTCACTCAACATTTTGTCTGCAGCTTGATTCCCATGAGCCGTTTTAATGTCAGGATTCTTCCAAACCAAATTTCCATAGTGTAGCATGTGCCCCACCCACCCCATTGTCCCAAGAGGGCAGCTTCACATCCTCAGGCTGCAGGAAAGACATGATTGCCTCAACAGGGCAAAGCGGACACTCAAATGCCATCTCTCATTTCCTTAACAGAAACTCAGAAACAGTTCCCACTGGAACACTTGAGCTTAAATGATGGGTTGCTTCACCCTTTTGCTTGTCTCTTTTCCTTCTTCTACGTTGGAACCTGGATTCTACCTAGGAAGATGGCCTCAGGTGGAGGCCTATGCGCCCAGTGGAAGTGGGGAGCTCAGCGAGGGAATTGCAGGTTCCAACTGATGAGGTGAATCGCCTTGGCCCCAGGGGTCTCTGGTGGAGTCCCTTTGGGGTGCTGCTCTCACAAAGGGAGGCTTCCTAGGAGCCTCACCAGGGGGCTCGTCTACTGGGGTCCTGGTTCTCTTGGGGAATTCCCCAAGGCGCCTTGGCTGACTTCTTCCTTCCCCCTTCGCCCTCTCTCTCTCTCTCTCTCTCTCTCTCTCTCTCTCTCCCCTCAATACCGCAGTGTCTTGTCTCCTCCTGTTTTGCCCTTCCTCTATGTCCCTTTAATCACTCTGGTTCCTTTGGTTCCTTCTGGCTCCTGTATCTCCCTCCACTGTCCTTCCCTGTAGCTCCTTTCATGGGTTGGCACCTGCCTCCAGCTGCTGCTGCTGCTCTGGCCTGATGCGCCCTCAGCTTGCCGCCGTTCAGCTGTGCAACAGAGACACTTGGCAATGACGTCTCCCTGAAACTCCGGGCATGCCTCTGGCACATCGTGCTCAGGGCCACAGCGATCTGCAGCCCGCCACAAGTAGGAAGATCTCACAAAAGAGATCTACCATCCGAGTTTTTTTTTTTTGATGTTCTGTATGATGTTCTGTGCACCAGAAGGATCTTTTACATGATCAAACAGTGCTGAAGAAAGGCTGTAAATCACTTATAGCTCAATTCTATCAAAGTGTGTTCAGATGTAAGTTCGGCTTAGTTCAATAGGACTTGCTCCCTTGAAAGTGAGCACAGGATGCAGCCAAAGTGTTATAACACTTGTGAACGATGCCCAAGATTGGAATTTTGCCAAAACTTACAAGAGAGAGATTTCTACTACTCTGCGATAGTTTCCTGAGCTTCCTTGCCATGCACCCCATTGTTGAATGATTTGGCACACAGTTGAATGATTTGGCACCCCATTGTTGAATGATTTGGCACACAGGCGGCATTTTTAAGAATGTGCTCTCAGTCAATATTAAAGGACACAATGGGAAACAGAGAGGGAGGTAATGTCTTAGGCAATCCTGGAAAAATTCTAAACAGCTGGTCAACCAGCTGCCTACAAATTTGGCTCCGACACCTAAGAATTTTGACCTACTTTCTGTCCCTCTGCAGGGCTGTTGCTGAAGAATGCGATGCTTGCTTCTATTTTTCCAGTTCTGCTCTTACATACATTGTATATTGTGCAATCCAAAAGATGGAGTGGCTCCCAGAGCTCTGATATCCACTGCCGTGTTGGATTGTACTGTGCATGTGCAGTAGCGTATGTACCATACAATTAACCAAGGCAGTAACAAGCCAGGTTCTTTCACCAAGACATTGTCAGAAATAGACTGAGAATTTGACTGGGTTCCAAAACACACTGAAACCAAGAACGAAATGCTCACAGTAGTTTTAACCCATCCATCCATGCCAGCGCTTGGGAGGGAAAAAGAGAGAGCAAGCAAATATGAAGCTAATTTGTGGCTAATTTTAGAAATGATAAAAAAAAAGATATTCATTATTCCATACATGATTGGAAGTTCCTTCTGCTTGATTGAATGCATCCAACCACCAGAATTTGGGTCTCTTCTCAGGGCAGCTTTGAACATGATGAAAAAACAAAAGCAGCCCAATGCCCAGCCACTTTCTCACTGGGTTGTTACTACTACTACTACTACTACTACTACTACTACTACTACTACTACTACTACTACTACTACTGGGGTGCCCCAGTATCTGCTTTTCCGCGAATTCGGCATCTGCGGCCCCCACAGCCCTTACCTTTATTTCTAAGCTTAAATATCTAGCTTAAACAGTTCTTGCTTAAACAGGACGCTATAAGCAGCACCGTCCTGCTTATAGCACAAAGCCTGAATTATTCTAGCAAGCAGCCTCAGTGCTAGAGAGGTTCCGAAAGTTAACAGGAAGGGGAAACTGCTGTTCATAGAATTGTTTAAGCAAGATGTTTAAGCAAGAAATAAAGGTAAGGGGCGTGGGGAGGGGATGCGGGGATAGCATTCCCCCCCCCCCATCCACGGGGAGGGCCAGGAACCTATCCTCTGTAGATACCGGGGCCTCACTGTATGATGATTATTATTACATTAAGAATATTTATATACTGGTTTTCAACAAAAAGTAGTTCACCAAGCAGTTTAGATAGCAACAAATCAGTAAATGGTTCCCTGTCCCCAAAGGGCTCACAGTATAAAAAAAGATGCAAAAGAGACACCAGCAGCAGCCCCTGGAAAAGACGCCATGCTGGGGTGAAGAGGGACAGTTGCTCTCCCCTTACTAAATATAAGAGGACACCACTTTAAAAGGTGCGTCTTTGCCCAGCTGAGAGTACTTGTTTACCTCATCCCAAGGGAATCTTGCATTGCTCTCCAGTGTAACCCACGCCATTTCCCCTTGGCACTGAAGTACCAATGCACAGGACTGGCTGGCTATGCTTATTTGCCATTCTGATCTAAGTAGTGACAGCAGACGTCTGAGCACACACACACACACGCACACACACTCTCTCTCTCTCTCTCTCTCTCTCTCTCTCTCTCTCTCTCTCTCTCTGTTGCTTTTGAAAGATGATCAGGCTCTGTGTTTGGCGAATCTCCAGGGACAAGGAGCTTCACAGCTGAGAGGCAGTCATCCACAACACTTCTCTACATGCTTTCCGTGTCTGAATGGTCAGCTTTTGGATCAGGCTGCCAAATTATTCAGGCAGGCGTTTAACTTGCCAGTCAGATGAGATCTGTTGTGTCATATTTGCTACTGAGTTTTTTTTTTTAATTGCTCAGTTCGGTCTTACTGTTGAATTATTGTGTGTCTTTTTTTACTGTGCTTTTATTGTTTTCTAATCTTGTAAGTCGCCTTGGGTGTTGTTTTCACAATGGAAAAGTAGGATATAAACGTTTTATAAATACGGGCACACAACATACACTCCCACAAAATATTCAACTGTCAATATTTTTAAACTCATTTGCTATTTCAAAAATGCCTTCTCGATTTTTACAAACATTGACAACAGCATCTGGATCCCAGAAGGTGTAAAATATTAATATCCTGTTTGCTTCAATAACAATCAAAAGTCTTGGCAATACAGGGGCCTGCTGATTTTTTTTTTTTTAATTCACACACATAAGTGGCTAGACAGAGATCATGACACGGAGTGTTCTCCAGAAAACACACTAATGTGTTAGTATGTTAGTAAACCAGAAAACATATAGCAGCAGCTGCCTGCACAGCAGCCGGTATCGACCCTGCCAGGGTATAGCTAGAGATATCCAGCTGTGCCAACCCTGCTGTGATGTCAGGCCTTCAATTCCCGTTGTTCCAGTAAACTCAGAGCTAGTTAAAAGAGCCCCATTTACAGCACATGCAGCACGGGCCTGTAGAGAAATTAGCAATATGGGATTTCCCTAATAAATTGCTTCTCCTAATTCCAGCAGTCATCAAGGCTTCCCCAGCAAGCACTGTCATAGTGCCTGTCCACGCAATCAGATCTTTAAACTTTTTTTCTTCAAGATAACATTTTTGTTGTAAGAATAGTGCATTTTTCCTCCACAAGGAGTGAAAATATTATCCTGGCTGGCTGGCCACCCCTTTGGTGAAACAGACTGCTTGTTAAAGCCTTAGTTCCCATTTCCTACTCTAACTGCCCAATTCTATTCCTCCCCCCCCCCCCCCGCTGTCAATACAGCCGTGCCAAGGAGGCTTGCACTGCATCCTGGGGGGGGGGGGAGATCGGGAGGCTTGGGAGAGGTAAAGGAAAATACTGTATGTTCCCTTACCTCCCATTAGCCTCCTGCTTGCCAATGGGTCTCAAGTAATACTGAAGTGAACCATAGTTCACTAAAGCTTATGTTGAAATAAACTGGTTAGTTTTTAAGGTGACACAAGATTCCCTGTTGTTTAAGATTTAATACGTGCAACACAGGGCGCAATCCAATCCTACTTATGCCGCCATTGTAACCAGTGGCACAGCGAAAACGGGAGGCCCCAGAACAGAAAGGGGATTCAAATCCCCTATCCGTAAGTAGGATTGGATTGTGCCCACACCAGTCACATATTCTTTTCCTGTTTATCCTTGCCTCCATTTCCACTGGTTCCTCTGTTGTCTTCTTTGTGTCAATATTTACACTGTAAGCCCCCTGGGGCAGGGGTCTCATGTTCTTCGTAAAGCGCCACATACATGGATGATGCTATAACAACAACAAGTGTTCCTTAATGGCCCACAGAGGTGTCTTAATGGGAGATATGCAAAGATCTCCTTGGAATGTGGCAAGTCACCAGAGCTTGGAAGATGTGACACCACCACTCCCGCCCGCCAAGCTAAGAGGTAGGCCTGAAGAAAGGTGTCCATTTTGCAAAGCAGCAGTTTGATTGCTTTTAAATTGACAATTTTAGGAGTAGTTTTATTAAAGTGCTATTGGTTTTAAGTACATGGTTTTTAAACCCGTAAATATGGTTTGTTCATCCTACAAAGGTGTCCATGCTTAAAGAAAGAGCTTATTTTGCCATTTTAAGACAGACCAACACAACCAACATTTTGACACGAGTGCTCTGCTGTCCTAAGGCGTCGCAAAAGTGTCGTAAGGCATTTTTGCAGTGCCTTGAGTGTAAGTGGTGCCAGCGTGGAGGCTGGCACTGCTCACACCACCACCGTCCCAGATCTGTGCCGAGCAATGCAGGTAAGGTCTGTGCCGAGCAATGCAGGTAAGGTCTGCACCGGGCAGCAGGAGGGCGTGTGGAGGGCAGGCAGGGGTGGCAAGGGAGGGGGCCATTGGCTGGCCCGGCCTGGGAGGGGGCAGGGATATCGGCACTATGTTGCGCCGATATTCAACGCCCCTTCCCAGACCAGACCAGACCAGCCTTACACAGCCTCTCCAGACGTGCGCCAGGGCACATCTGAGGAGGCCTCCAGCATCCCATTGGGGCCTCCGGCGCTTACACCAGGGGAAGGGGACGGAATCCCCTTCCCTCGAGGTGAGCCCAGGCCACACCGGCCACACACACTGTGCAGGATGCAGCGGCCATTTCAACCAGCTGCTGCATCTTAGGCAGGATTGCGTTGTGAATGAAAGACAGAGAAACTGAGTTGGGAGCCAGCCAACTAAAAGCACCTTGCAGTACAGGAGTGCCTCCCTGGGGATCTGATACAAGGCACAGGAACATATTAACATAATCTGAAAAATTGCTTCCTGGAAGGAATGCATATGCCATTCTTGTATATTTATAAATTGTTGTAAGCTGCCTTGGGCATTTGCCTTCGGCATAGGATAAGGCGGGATATAAATTTTTTAAATAAATAAATAAATAAATAAACCAACTATTGCAAAGACCCACAAGCCTCCAGTGATCTTTCCTCCAAAGGGAGCCAATCCCAGTCAGCATTGCCTCTGAAACCTTTCACCACTTGGGGAAGTATGCAACCACATTTTGTTCTTTAGAAAATGTGATCTTCCCTGCCCTGACCCCCCAAAATGCATTTGTTTCTACTTTAAATGCTACAAGGAATGTGGTTCTGCAACTGGCTCAGCTGCTGCCTTGTGGGACTGTTCCATGTCGCTGCCTGCAATACGGTATGATGACACAACACTACGAACACACACTCTGGACTGCATATCAAAAGCTATCCGCCCATGCTGCATGGAGGCAGCATGGAGACAAACAACAGGAGAAGGTAATTGCTTTCATGCCCTACTTCTGAGTGGCCAGAAGTGTTTGACTCGCTGCTGTTGGAAATAAGGCACTGAACTATGGTACATGCTTCATGGTCTGAGCCAATGGGGCAGTTTTCATCTTCTTAAATTTGTGGTGCCCACCTCCCAAAGTCAGGATTAACGTCACTGTAAACCACAATTTCAAACTACTAATTGTAATTCAAGGATTTCCAGCTTGTCACTTCCTGCACTCCAGCTCCAACTCACAGCGAGAAGGATGGAGATGTCCTAGGGAATGGTAAGTGCTTCCCCCCCCCGAGCTTTTGAATGACAGATGACGGTCAACTGCACAAGCTGTATTTCCTGAACTAGTCTCATTCTGGACCCAAGCAGCCAACAAACAGCCAACTGATAATCTATTGCTATGACAGTTTTATCCTATAAAAAAAGAGGGGATGCGGCACCGCAAGTGATGCAAGGCGCTGCACTGCACCTTGCAAACTGATGTAACACGGCCCCTTTCACTCACCCCCAGAGCCATTCCAGCAGTGAAGGCAACATGCGTGGCGTTGCCTTCACCACCAAAATGGCTCTAGGGGTGAGTAGGAGGGGTCATAACCCCTCCAGCAACGCCACTGTGCCCACCTACTCTCCAGAATTCTCTCCCACCCCTATAATCATTGGGGAACAGAGATGGTTGCTATTACTTTACCAAATATGCGCATAGGCCTAGAGATGCTGAAAAAAGTTAGCATTCTTTCAGCCTTCCATTGGTCCATGGAGCACTATCTTCCCCCAATCTCCTATGTCTCTCAACCTATTATTAGTCTAACAGACACAAGTCCTACCTAGGGAAGCCTATTGAACCTTGAAATCTTTCTATCAAATGACTCTGAGAACCCAAACCTATTCAACTTTCCAGCGCCGATGCAGGGGTGCCAATGGGGCATGTGCTGTATCCTGCGGTCGGGGGGCAGTCATGGAGACATCCTCAAGGTAAGGGAAAGTTTGTTCCCTTACCTCAGGCTTGCGTTGCGGCTGCATCGGCGTTGGAAAGTTGGTTAGGATTGGGCTATGAGGGCAGCAAAATCAAATGAGTGCTAACATAAAAATAACTACCCCTTTTTTCCCCAAATACAGTATAGGCAAAGATCTCACAAGGTCTCTCCGAACACAATTCCAGTGAAACATCTCAGGATTATCTTGTTTTTCCTGAAGAGTTACATTCTAAAACATTAAAGCAATTCTCAAACCGTGAGTTATCTTTTTATTATCTCTCCTGAAATCACCATGTCCAATTCCTGCTCCACCAACCGTTCCAAATGTATTCAACAGGCAAAATTCAAAAGTGGCTATCTAAATCTGGGCATCTATAAACATAACCTGAAAAATTACTGTGTTCAATGGCTAATTTGTTTTAGGTGCTTGATAAATAATAATAATTACTATTAAATATGCAGTATTATTTCTATTTATTATTTATTGAGCACCAAAAACTAATTAATTCCACAAGGGAAGACGTGTCAGTCAGTAGCTGCAAAAACAGCAAAACCTTCTGTGGCAGCTTAAAGACAAACGAAGTTATTTCAGCACACGCTTTCATGGACTACAGACACTGAATTAAAACTTGCATCATTAGTGAACACCATTCTTTGGACACCTTATAATGCCTTTACAGTATTTCAGTACATTCAACAGGGAGCCATCGCTTTCCCTTCAGGTGTGATTTTGTCTGTAAACCACTTTGTAATAATAATAATAATAATAATACAGAGAATCCCCTACTAAGAAAATGGTTGTACTGTACCACATCTTCCCAAGCCCAGTTCAATTATTAGTTTCCAGAGAGAGATGGATGCAAGAGGGTTCTCCAGAATGCACCAATCTTCTGCTCAAATTATCAAAGCCTTATTGATTCAATAAGTCTATAATCACAGACTGTTTTTTAAAGTAATTCAGCATCTGTTGCAGCAGTTTCCACAAAAATCAGACACACTCCAGTCACATGAACCTGGCTGCTACCACCGGCTAGGATGGTTCCTCTGTTATTTCTACTTCTGGTCCCCGCCACTTCCTCTGCCCCATCTATTACCACATTCCATCACTTCCCCAGCACACTATGGCACAAAACAAAACTCACCAAGCAGAATAAGGAAGCTTCTGCCTCAAGAATTCAATTAAGGAAGTCCACATTATTTATTAGCAGAGTATCTCTTGTTGCAAAATTCAGAGACATTTGATACAAAACGTCAAATGACTTTCCAACTTTTCCACTAACATCTTCATTTGTTCAACTTATATCTGCTATAGAATTGTACGGGCATTTCTCCTACAGGGTGATATTTCATAAAGCAAATTGGATATAACAAGATAGATAAAATAGGGGAACACAATTTGTATAATGCAACCAGTTATTATAGCACTATCACAAATGGGAGCGATGCTGTTGCTGTTGCATATGCAGAACAAGAACGCACAGCTGCTTTGTTGGGCTGGCTGGCTGCTCACGCATGTACAGCAGAGGAACAAAAACACACTGGAACGGGAGTTTGAAACGTTAGCCCCTACCCCCCCCTTTCACATGGAAACAATTGTTTCTATAATGTGATTTTGTCATGGAGGGGAGCAAGGACCCATGCTGTCCAGTAGTCGTTCCTTGAAATCTTGTTCAGTCACTGCACCACACACTTGCAGGCTTGTTTGCACAGTCATAACGGCTTTTTATTTTTTTGGTCATGGTTTCTAAACCAAGGCTGAGATTCCCAGGAAGCTGATTCATCCAATACTGTACTAGATTTTTCTGCACATGGGCCAATTGCTTGCAGATACCTACAGCGTTGATTATTATCTCAACCCCAGAAAAGAAGTTGTTGAACACTGTTTAATTATTTGAGGGGAGCTGCTAAAAGACAGGGGGTGCAGGCAGCTCAGTGGTGGAGCACATGCCTTGCATGTAGGTTAAATTCCTTACAGCTCTACTCAAAAGGATTTCAGGTCATGGGGTTAGAACATTGTCCTCCCCCCCCCCCCAAATCCTTGGAGAGCTCCTATCAATCAGAACAGACAATACAGGTGGGCCCCCATATCCGCTGGGGATATGTTCCAGGCCCCTCCGTGGATACTTGAAACCGTGGATAAGAGCAAACACCCCCTCCATGGTTTCCTGAGCCCCCACCCACCCTGCCTCCCCTGCAGGCTGGCATGCTTGCCCCCCCCCAGTTCTTATTTTTCTTTCAGCAAGCTTTGTTTCTTCCTTAAAACAAACAGAGAAGCAGCCTCCATTGCAGGCAAGTAGAACGAGACTAAGTCCTAGAGAGGCTCTGCAAGGTTTCTGTTAACCTTGCAGAGCCTCTCTAGTACTTAGTCTCGTTCTACTTGCCTGTAATAAGCAGCCAGAGGCTGCTTCTCCTGTTTCTTTAAGGAAGAAATGAAGCTTACTGGGAAAAAAGTAAAAGCCTGGGGGTGGGGTCCCCACGATCCGTGGATAACTAAAACCGTGGATAGCGAATCAGTGGATATGGGGGCCCACCTGTACTATATTAGTTGGACCACAGGCCTGACTTTATTTAAGGCATTTTCATGCGTGTCCAGCAAAAGAAATCACTTGCCTCCACAGAAAGGCAGCTGTTTGTCAAAGGCTGCCCTCACCCATACACAGTTATTCCTGCTGACGTTTTCATTACAGTGCCCCACCCTGTACCTTGAGGGTTGCCTTCCTGGCTCAGTGGAAAATCTTGTCAACTGTGATAAGGATGGGAGGGGCTTTAAGAGAAAAGACGTTTTCCATTTAAAGTAACTGGCAAAAATCCAAATAGGTCAGGTTGAGGATACAGAGAGTTCAGAGTTGAGGGTAGCAGGGTAAAATATCAAAGACAAAGTGACCCAATGTGACTAAATGAATTCACATGATCCCTACTTTGCTTGAAATAAAGGAGTCGGGGACACAGGAATGTAAGAACTGCCTTTAGGTCAGACTAAAGCAGCAGCGTAGCTGGACTCGCACTGCGCCAGTGGGATGGTGAGCAGGAAAACATGTCATTGCCCCACCAAAGGAATGGCCCTAATCCATCTGGCTCCGGATCAGGGCCATTCTGGTGGCAGGGTGGACCCCACCCACCGCCCCACTGGCGTGAGTCATAGAAATGCTTTTAAAATCATACCTGGTTTAACTGCCAGCTCCTTGATGGGTCGGGGGGGGGGGGGGCTGCTGGCAGGCCTGAGCAGCGCCAACTGCATTCAAAAGCCTATTTCCTTGGGGAGGCCTGTGGAGGCGGCAGCAGCCCCCCCCCCCGAACCCATCAGGGAGCTGGCAGGTCAACCAGGTATGTTGAAACAAGTATTTCTATTTCTGGGCTGGGCGCAATCCTGGAGCGCTGCCTCCGACATCACCCCGACCCCGCAAAGACTTACAGGGGAGTCAACTCCCCCGTAAGACTTTGAGAAATGCTGAATCATATTAATAGAGTGGGCAGCCTCACTCACTAATGCATAGTTTGGGTTTATGGGAACCTTTAGTTATTTTTATTCATTTCTTCCTCACTTCACACACGCTGTTCTTTCACAGCATCCTAGAGGGCAGCAGCACATAGTTTGGAAATGACTGGGTACAGGGAAAGTCACAAACAAGGGTGTATAAGCCAGGGGGCCCAGATGCTCCAACCCTCATTCTCGCCTACCATTTTACAAACAACCTTCACACTTTCAAAATAGATCTACTTATCTCAAAGAAGTCATCATAGACCTGGAAAATGTACAAAAAAGGGCAGCCAAAATTATGAAAAAAATGGAGCACCCTTCCTAACCCCTGCGAACTGGGCAAGAGGCACTTTTTCAATGGGTGTTCCTCTTATATTTAGCAGGGGGAGAGTAACTGCCCCCCTTTCACCCCAGCACAGTCTTTTCTGGTGGCTGTTTGCTGGTGGTGTTCTGCATCTTTTTTAGATTGTGAGCCCTTTTGGGACAGGGAGCCATTTCATCATTTGATTTTGTCTGTAAACCGCTTTGTGAACTTTTTGTTGAAAAGAGGTATATAAATACTGTTAATAATAATAATAATAATAATAATAATAATAATAATAATAATAATAAGGAAAGACTAAAACGTCTGAGGTGTTGTAGTTTAGAAAAAAGTAACTTGGGGGAGGAAACATGATAGAAGTTCATAAAATAATGCATGGAGAAGAAGCATTTTCTCCATTTCTCTTCATATGAAAGCTTAGAATCATTCTGACAAAGCTTTTTGTAAAAGATTTGTGTGGGCTGACATTACCTGGGGCAGAGACTCACCTGCCCTCAAGCCTGCTACCTTCCAGTTAGGTCAGAGTCTGCCACCCTCCTCTTCCCTGGTGGACACACATCAGTAACGGCTGTAGGTAGGCTGAATGTTTGAGTGTCAGCAGTTTGATGGCCGCCACGGAGGCTCTTGCTGTCACAGGGGGAAGCTTTTACTCTACTGAAGGGGAACTGCAATGTCAGCATAAATAGACAAGCAACGGGAGGAGGGAAGCACTGATTCTTAAGGTGTGGGGAGAACATGGTGATAGGTGCAGCAGGAGATAAATTATGTATTTATTTTAAGATCAAAATACCGCCAGTCACAACTCCACATAGCCCACAGGGCAGCTAACAGCATAAATTAATGGAGTAAAACAAGATTAGGATTTTTGCTTTGTGGGTCATGGAGACCAAAGTGTTTTATAAGGGGGTCTGGCTCAGTTGGCAGGAGGTCAGTTGGTAGAGCAGCCGCCTCACATGCCTGAAGATCTGAGGACGGCAGTTCGAGACCCGTCAAGAGCTGTCAACACACTGCTGACAAGCTGCAGAAGCCTCGGTGGGAGAGAGAATTCTGCAGCTGGCACAGTGAGTGGGAGGCAGTGTTGCCATCAAGTCAATGCATGGGAGGTGAATGCCAGAAAGAGGTCAGATGGTGAAGGAAACCACCTGGAATGAGTGTTCTATGCAAGATTAGAACATACGTAAAAACCGCTTCGGTTTAGATAGCCTGTCTATGTAAACCGCCTTGAATTAAAGTTGGAGGAGAAATCCTATGACCAGAGAAAGGCGGTATATAAATACTGATATATTATTATTATTATTATTATTATTATTATTATTATTATTATTATTAATAGTAGTAGTAGTAGTAGTAGTAGTAGTAGAGTAATGTTATTGTAAGCCGCCTTGAGTGCCCGTGCTGGGAGAAAGACAGGGTATAAATTCTTTAAATAAATAAATAAATAAATAAATAAATAAATAAATAAAATATTTTGTCAACGTCTGTGGCTGAAAGAGTATATAGTAATACACTTCTTCCTTTGGCACGAATTTGTAACCACGCTCATTGTCCTTGTTGTGATTGATAACCATTGTAGCCAATGGGAGCAGTGCATTCTGGGTAATGACTGTCCCATTCCTTGGCTCAATGGCAGAGAAAGGGCTACTGAGGATCTAAATCTAGATGTCAGGATGTCATGGCTTATTGGTAATGGTAACACAATATAACAGAGATGGTTCATACGCAAGGAAAAAGTGGCCAAATTCTGAAACCACCACTGCCACTGCCGTGCGGAGAAGTCAATGGACAGGAGACTCCCTGCCTGTTGCCTTTTCCGCAAGGAATGGTTCCGACAGCGAGGGGGCGGGGCCGCCTCGTGCCGGCTTGTAAAGAGGGATTAGGACATGGCGCAACTTACAGTACCGCCCCCACCGTAGTAACGCCTCTGAGGATATACTATATTAAATAATCAACAGAAGAGGAATGCAGCCCAACTGATGTCATTGATGCTATGGTCCAATTATCAAGTGGTTTGCCAATATAAACAGTCTGACCATATTTATAATTATATAAATTATTATTATTTATAACTACCTACGCTACAGGAAAATATTTCCTTATTACAAGACAAAAGAACAGTAGCCAGGTCTTCACTTGCAGAAAATTTGAACAAATTTTCCAAAGTACACTGTATGAATTATCTCAGAGGTTCCCAACCTTTTTCCGCCGCATACCACTATTGCTGGCCTACAGCCCACTGCATACCATTGGAAGTAAGTGCCAATGATGTCATTGGCAGTTACATCCGGGTTTGCGGCTGCGCTGGAGCTCAGAAAACAAAGGTCAGGAGCAAGGGCAGGTGGGAGGGCTCTTCCCTGCGCGGAATGCCTATGCGCTTGAGCCCTGCTGGCTCAGCAGAGCTCAAGTTGCCGCTTTCTGGGCTCTGGCACGGCGTGGAGTGGCCGCTATGGCGGACGCCATCTTGGCCACCAACATCCCTTGTACCACCAGCCTATGGTCCACATACCACTAGTGGTACGCGTAACACAGGTTGGGAACCTCTGAATTACCTCATTATCCTTACAACAACTGTGCAAGTTAGGCCACTGTTATTATCCTCATATTACATGTAAAGGACTAGAGTTGAGGGAGACAGTGGTTTGCGCTTCACAGCTGAGTTTTGGACAAGGAACGTCCATCTCATAGTTCATGCCCTTGAGCAGCTCCCACAGCCTGAGCAGCAGCAGAATACTCTCTGTATTGCACAATGATGCAGGGGCAGAACAGTACAGTATAAGGAAGGTGAAGTGATGAAGGATGTTTCTGAATTTGTCTGTGCCCACCTCTGTACATGCATGCTGGCAGGAGAGAATGTGCACTCCCTCCCAAATCAGGCTCAGTATTACCTTTAATATGGCGCCACTGATATTAGTGAGTTATGTAAGGAAAGAACAGAGGACCGCAGATGAAAGGTCGGGGGACAGCAGTTGGTTGAGCCGTTTCCTCACATTCAGAAACAAATGTTAGTCTTCAATGTAAAAACCAAATAGAGCCAGGGAACTCAAAATGGGACGCATGCCTCCTTAACATAAGAACATAAGAAGAGCCCTGGTGGATCAGGCCAAAGGCCCATCTAGTCCAGCTTCCTGTATCACACAGTGGCCCCACCAGATGCCTCAGGGAGCACACAGCCAACAAGATAACCTGTATCCTGTCGCCACTCCCTTGCACCTGGCACAAAGAAAACCTACTCCTACAACCAGGAGGTTGTGTATCCCCATCATGGCTTGTAAGCTGTGATGGACTTTTCCTCCATAACTCTGTCCAATCCCCTTTTAAAGGCATCCAGGCCAGGTGCCATCACCACCTCCTGTGGCAAGGAGTTCCACAAACCAATTACACGCTGGGTAAATAAATATTTTCTTTTGTCTGTTTTAATCCTCCCTCCACTCAATTTGAGTGGATGTCCCCTAGTTCTAGTGTTATGTGAGAGGGAAAAGAACTTCTCTCTATCCACTCTCTCCATCCCGTGCATAATTTTATAAGTCTCAATCGTGTCCCCCCTCAACCGCCTTTTTTCTAGACTGAAGAGCCCTAAACGCTGTAGCCTTTCCTCATAAGGGAGATGCCCCAGCCCACTAATCATTTTGATCGCTCTCTTCTGCACCTTTTCCACTTCCACTATATCCTTTTTGAGATGCAGCGACCAGAACTGGACGCAATACTCCAGATGCGGCCTTACCATCAATTTGTACAACGGCATAATAATATTGGCCGTTTTATTCTCAATCCCTTTTTTAATGATCCCGAGCATGGAATTGGCCTTCTTCACAGCTGTCGCACACTGGGTCGACACTTTCATCGACCTGTCCACCAGCACCCCAAGATCTCTCTCCTGATCCATCACAGACAGCTCAGAACCCATGAGCGTGTATGTGAAGTTTTGATTTCTTGCCCCAATGTGCATCACTTTGCACTTACTTACATTGAAGCACATCTGCCATTTTGCTGCCCATTCTCCGAGTTTGGAGAGATCCTTTTGTAGCTCTTCACAATCCCTGCTGGTCTTCACCACCCAGAAAGGTTTAGTGTCATCCGCAATCTTGGCCACCTGGCTGCTTATCCCCAACTCCAGGTCATTTATGAACATGTTGAAAAGCACCGGTCCCAAGACCAATCCTTGGGGCACACCGCTTTTGACCTCTCACCATTGTGAAAATTGCCCATTGACACCCACTCTCTGTTTCCTAGTCTTCATCCAGTTCCTAATCCATAGGAGGACCTGCCCCCTTATTCCCTGACTATGGAGTTTTTCAGGAGCCTTTGATGAGGGACCGTGTCAAACGCTTTCTGAAAATCCAGGTATATAATATCCACGGGTTCTCCCGCATCCACATACCTGTTGACCTTTTCAAAGAATTCTAAAAGGTTTGTGAGGCAAGACTTCCCCTTGCAGAAGCCATGCTGAGTCTCCCTCAGCAAGCTTGTTCTTCTATATGCTTTTCGATGTTATCCTTGATGAGGCTTTCCACCATCTTCCCTCCTTACAGAGAAGGACAACCATACTCTTCCCCTATTCCACTCCCCCATCAAGATTTTGTTCTCATCTTGTATGTAAGGTTGTAGTAGAGCATTGTCCCATTCTTTACCTTCTCCCTTTCCCAGCAATGATGTGGGCTGCACCGCACCACCAGTTCACACAGATAGATTGTAGGGCCCGCTAGGCCTGGGTGTCAGCCATCTTAGTAAGGCTCTCTGTGGCTGTGAGAGCTGCCTGCTCTTTCCCATGAGAAGATGAACCCAAAACGGTGACCTCAGTACGGCAGCTGGCCTGATTATCAGGGTGAAGCATATTGTGCAGCACTTTCCCAAAATCTTAAGGTGATGTTTACCCTTTACGGCACCAGTTGTGTGCCCTAATTAACAATACAGTACCTGCTTGTTAGGCCTTCCCTTAGTGATAGAGATGTAGTGATGAGAACATAGAGACGTAACCACGTAACACACCATATATCACCTTGCTGCCAATTAACCAGCTCTTGTTATGAGAACTAGCTATACCTGATTTGTCTTGTTGCGAACTGCCTATTTTTAGTTAAACTTCGCTAAAGTATATAAGTCATGTGTGTAGTTTGAACCCTTGCTCCCAGACCATGTCGTGGATGCTAGTGGGCAGTGTTCTCTGTGGAGTTGTCTGAAAGAAAGCCTCCGTAAGTGCTTTATGCTTTAAACTCTAAAAATATTTATTTATTTATTTATTTGTTTGTTTGTTTGTTTGTTTGTTTGTTTAAATAATTTATATCCCACCTTTCTCCCGACAGGGCAACCAAGGCGGTTTACAAAATTAAATCAATGTTAAAATAATTCAAAATACAATAAAAAATAATTAAAACAAAATAATTAATACCAAACACCATTGGGTCACCTTAAAATTACATTCAATTGGAAAATCCATGTCAGGAATCAAATGCCAACCTAAATAAAAATGTCTTGAGGCCCCGGCAAAAGATCTCCAAAGAGGGAGCCGTTCTTAATTCCAAGGGGAGGGAATTCCACAATTGGGGTGCCACCACCAAGAAGGCCCTATTTCTCAGCGCCATCCCCCTCACCTCCGTCAGTGGTGGCACGGTTAACAGGGGCCCCCTGATGACCTCAGAGGACAGGTCAGATTATAAGGGAGGAGGTGGTCCCTCAAATACCCTGGTCCTGAGCCATAAAGGGCTTTAAAAGTCAAAACTAGCACTTTGAATTGTGCCCAGAAACGAACCGGCAGCCAGTGTAGCCACCGAAGCAACGGCCCAACTGAGTCGAACCAACGAGCCCCAGCAACCACACGGGCCGCCGCATTGTGCACTAGTTGCAGTTTCCGGACAGTCTTCAAAGGCAGTCCACATAGAGTGCATTGCAGTAATCTAATCTAGATGTCACTAGGGCATGTGTCTCTGTGGCCAGGTCTGCACAATCTAAGTATGGTCGCATCTGTCACACCAGCCGAAGCTGGGCAAAAGACCCCCTGGCCACAGTTGCCACCTGGGAACCCTGGAGCAGCTGCGCATCCAGGATAATCCCCAAGTTGCGGACCTGCTCCTTCAGAGGGAGTACAACCCCATTCAGAGAAGGACGATAGTCCAATAAAAAAATACCTGAATCGTAGACTTCTGGGCCAGAAAAACCTCTTATCAGGATTTAATTTCAGCTTGTTCACCCACATCCAGCTTCCAACTGCCTCCAGACAACAATTCAGGATATTGACCACCCCCTTGGAATCAGGTGGAAAGGACAGAAAGAACTGGATCTTATCAGCATATTGAGCATATTGATGGCTCCCTACCCCAAATCTCCGGATGACCTCTCCCAGTGGCTTCATATAGATATTAAACAGCATGTGGGATAGAATTGACCCTTGTGGCATCCCACACCTCAAAGCCCAAGGTGCCGAACAAGCATCCCACAGCACCACCTTCTGCGATCTATCAGCCAGGAAGGAGCAGAACCACCTCAAGACGGTGCCTCCAAGCCCCAGCCCAGCCAATCGACCCAGAAGGACACCATGGTCAATGGTGTCAAAAGCCGCCGAGAGTTCCAGCAGGACCAACAGGGACACACTCCCCCTGTCCAGTTCACCAGACTGGAATGGATCCAGACAATCAGAAATAAAGCTCTTTTTGCATGTCTGCTTGTTTCCTGGTGTCTCAGAATCCAACAGAACCTCCCCCAAGCTCACAGCCAGGGCTTGGGGCAATACACAGATGGTTCTGGATGGGGTTTAAATGGAGTCATATCAATCCCCTACTTTTCACTGGCTATTTCTCACTTTGAAGCTTTTCCCTCGTGAAACGTATCACAGGAATACCTGGTTCCATTTCTTCCCTTTTTCTCTGACAGCCCACTCCTAAATGTGCTTACTCAGAAGTTAAAACCAACTGAGCTCAATGGGAATTACATGCCTATTGCGCTATCAATGCGCATTGGGCATTACCAAGGACAAGAGGACAGGTCTGTGCTCCAAGGAGCTTACAAACTAAAACTCTACACTGGAGAAATGGGCCAGAAGTAAACAGGGGAAGAACAGGCTTTTAGTTAAGGTTAAGATACAGTCCAATATGGGTACTAAAAGAGTCGTGCTGAAAGTGTCATGAAAAAAGGGGTTTTGAGGAGGGAGCTGAAGGAGGGTTTTGAAGGAAATGAGAGAGGTGATATCATGGGGGTGGAGGTTCCCCAGGCATAAGGGGCAGCAAGAGGAAAGCATGGAATAATTTGTAGGGAGCAGGAGATCCTCAAACAGGAGCAGGACTGAAGGTCAAGGACAAGGACAGATTAGGATATAAGAGTGGAAAAATAAGGACAGACAGTAACGGTGCCTTCCAAATTCGAATATTGTAGACCTTGTTTAAAAAAATCCACAAGACAGTATATGTGAAACACTCAAATCAAATGGTACTATATGAATGCTGAGTACGACTCTTATTTGTACCCAGACCCAGAAAAACAAACCAGAATTGCTAGCTAAGCTGTCTGCGTTTGTTTTGCCTCACTAGCTCTGGGCAGCCTCTAGTCTAAAAGCTAAAATCGCAAAATCTTTTCTCAAAGGCACTACCAGATAACTGACAGCTATGTCAGGGGTGGCTTATCACCATCACATCCTGTTTGTGAGTCTTCCTAAGTAGGTCTGCAAAAAAAAAAGTATTTATTTTATTTATTTTTAAATATTTCCAGCCAGTCTTTCTTGCCTCTACAGAAACCTAGGGTGCCTTACAATAAAATATACCAAAAAAAAACCTTCAAATAAAACAAAAGTAGGAATTAGAGGCAGCATTAATACAAACAAAATTTGCAACAAAAAGGCCATAACCACTGCAGACATTATCCCTCTTCAAATGCTGAATGGAAAAAGTCAAGTTGTTACAAATTCTTAAGAGCCAAAATTGAAGTCTTGGGTGTCCAACGGAGGATTTAAGAAACATTTCAGATTCCTAGGCACTCCGTGTTCCATTTCTAGGAGCAACAAGAGCTGGTTTCTACAAATTCCAGGCACCTGGAATTTTTCCAACTTTTCTTTTGAAGCATCTGGCTGGCTGTTATCAGAATGCTGAGCTAGGTGGACCAGTGGGCTGACACAGCACACCATTCTGATGTTTCTTGACACAGAAAGGCTCAGGGCCAAACTACATGTGCATGCAAATGTGTGTGATACAGGCATGCTTCCAACTGGAAGCGCCTCTTATTTGTAAAAGACAGCTGAACGAGAGGAGGGGCATGATCACAGTTGGGACTAGGGTACTTAAGGAGGGGAGATTCACTGCTCCTTTGTGCACCACTGTCAAATTGAACCCCCTCCCCCAAAACCAGCAATTCGCCCCTGATTTCTTTAAATCAGCATTTCAGGGAGGGGGCTGGTTGTTAGCTTGAAAATAGTGTGCAGGGGAACAGTGAAGTTCCCCCCGCCACATGCACCCAAGTCAATACTGGGACCACTCCCACTCCCTTGCACAGCTTATTTTACAAATAGGAGGTGTTTCAATTTGAACGTACATATTTATTCACTCATCTTCATGCACATTTACTTTGGCCCTTAGTCCGTAAGACAACATTTCGGAACCCTTGATTTTGGGTGCCAACAAGGAACCCTTTTGCCCCCCAGAGAAGAAGGAATCATACAACTACACAGAGAGTTGTAGAAGTCTGGCGACTTCAATTACTGTGATAGCAGGGTTTTTTGGTATTATAACAGACTCCTGTTTTGCAGAACATGCTGGGAATATACAGAACTGGCTTAGTTTGCAGAAGGATCTGGCAGATGGAAAGTGGGAGAAAAATATGAACCACCTATCTGATTTAAAAAGAGAAGACTGGGTGGGGATGGAGGGAAAAGAGACTGGTTATATGCACACCTGAATGAATCTGAACAGACTATAAAACTGGAATGAAGAGAGCAGCAAAATTAAATGCATCCACAGAGTTATCCCCTTGTGCTTTATTACAGTTTTCATTATTTCCTTCCATTTTTTTAAAGTCAGATTCTCCCTCATATGTTTATTGGATTATTACAGTATTTTGGCAGTCTGCTGTCATCCTACAACCACCTCTGATGGAAAGGTTGCTTAGCAGAGTCAAGATAAAAACCTACTAGACTGTGATTAAAGAATTAAACTAAAATTACTGGTGAGATGCAGCCATGCCTCCACCTAGATGAAGCCTACGCAATGTGCTTCTCAACAATAACAGAGTTCCTAATAATACCAATCCCACATTGCTTGGAAAGACAATTAGAACTCAATCAGAGCTGCAGGTGTCTCTAATTATTTACTTTGCCCTAGGAAGAGATTTAAGTAAATATCTAAACGGAGATGAAAAGGGGGAGAGGAAGCCAGTGAGTTGGCTGTGCAGGAAAAAAAATCAATTTTTGTCCAACAGCAAACATGCTAAATCAAGCAAAATTAACGAGTGTTACAAAGGCAGCAGTTTGCTTTTGCTTGTCAGATTGAGTAACTGTTGTGGAAAACTGAAGAAAATTAGAATGAACCATGAGGAAGAACATTCCCTAGTTAACCCTCAACTTGCTCCCATGCTGTGCTCAATAAATGCTTTTTCCCTTGCATCATATGCCTTCTACTCTCACGGCAACATGCTGATCTGTTGTACAGTTATTTCCACCACAATTCTTTTACTGCTCATTAGAACACTAGTCTAATATACAGGTTGTTTCAGAGGTGCACTTACTATGCCGAAAGTCTGCAGGTTTTGGTACGTGTGGCGCTTGCCATCCCATCCATGCATTCAAACACAAGTCCGACACGCCTATTTCTGGGATCTGCTTAGAGAAGCACCTATCAATGCTTTCTGGTGGCATGTCACTTTAAGCATCTTAATGGAAACAGGCACATTTAACATGCACTTCTACATACATATATGGAAGGAAACAGCAGCATACATACCATTACCCATGGGCTTCAGCATGGTTTAAAAAAAAGCAAAGCTGAAGCCACCTTTTGAGTCTCACAGAAAGAGATGGACAGACGCTACAGTTTGACTCAAATGTGGTGATGCTACACCTTTAGATACATACTCAGCTCTCTTGTGGGGTTGCATTTATGCCACCCCACCTGACTTCATCATTGGTCTAATGCTTTATCACATCTAAGTCAATGTCACACTTAGGACAACGCAGCTTTGTAGAATTTACGGTGCGTCCACACATGTTTGTCTGTGCGTAAAAGGGTTCCTCTTTGCATTCCAAACTTGTTCCGCCACATCCCCTTGCGAAGCAAGAAAGAAGCAATGCATCCTACCAATTCCATAGGCAGAAGAGAATACAGCCCTTACCCTCCACCCCACAGTCCCACTGCGGTTTTCTATCCAACCACGAAAATACCTTTAGCTGTACATGGGGAGGGGCACAAAAAGAGAGGTTCCTTTTGGTGGGTGTGTTCTATAGCCATGCTGGAAACAGGCACCTGGATCCTGATAACCCCCTCTAGTTATCCTGCCTTGGTCATCATTTTCTACAGCAGCCCTCTTTTGACGGACTGTTGTATATTAACCCGTTCTTCCTATGCCCTTGGTGGGAGAAATAAGATGCAAGAACCACAAGAGTTTTCACTGATTCCGATTCCCCCACGGTGCAAACTCAGATTTCCGTCGACACATCCCACACACCCATCCCTTTGCAGATCCTCTGCCTTTCCTCCCCAATCTGCAGTGATCTCTAATGATTATTATTCCTACCGAGTTTTCCTAGAAACTGCAGTTCAAAATCCCTCTTCCTTGTGCAGACGCTCTAGTCATCAGCAAAGACTGGACCCCTCCCTCCATTATGCTGCTGAGGTAGGGGGGGAGATTTCCCTGTGGAAGTGGAGGGACGATATTATATTTTGCCTTAAAAAATCACTTGCCTACTCTCCCTCCCGCTGATGGAAGAGGGAAATACGAATTTCCATTCCAAGCCATTTATCAGCCGGGCTGCAGTGCTGTCACCAGCGGACACACCAAAGGAAGCTGCCACTGAGAGCAGGATCCCCTCTTGTCAAAAAACCTAGGCATAAAATCCCTCCAGTGCTGGGATGCCTTGTACCTCCTCCGCAGCAAGGCACCGGGTGCCTGGGTCCCAGACGAGCACCCCAAACGCCGCACGAGTTCCTGGGAAGTTCCCTCCCTGGATAGCCATACAACTAGCAACGGAAGGGAGAGGGTGGGTGTGTTTGCAGAGAGATCTACTATCCACACCACCACAGACTTGAAAGAGAACCAGCGGAACCATCTAAGCAGGGCAATCTTATAAAGCATCCTCGCCGGCTGCCTCCCTAGTCCGTCCTTTCTCTTTTCTTCTCCTTCTCCACCTCCTCCAAGAAAGGACATCTCCCAACCACCACCAACCTCTCGCCTGGGCAGCTTGTCCCAGGGCAATTCGGCCCTACAAACACGGAACCACGGAGCCTTACGATGTGCGTTCCGCTGGGGCTTTCGCTTCAGCCAAGGGCTTCTTTTCTTTTCCGGGTGTTCCGCTAGTGCTTCACCCCCACGAAGTGCATATTACACACACGCGCGTGCACACATGCATACACACAACTGCAGATGCAATGGGTGGGTGGATACTCAGCAACGGGGCTAATGCTGCTGTGTGATGGCTGCCCAGTCAGCCAAGCAAGCCAACCCACCGCCTTCCATTCATTCAGCGCGCTTGAAGCGCGGCGCTTCACATGCATTTTGCTCTCGGTGTACCAGCTTGCAAGGTGTCCGGCTGCTCCCGGAGGGAGGGGCGGCGGGGCGGCGGCCCACCCTTGCTGGGTGTGTGTGTTCCCCAGCCCCCCAAGCAACCTCGTCACCCGGACAGAAAAGCCTCTTTCTCTCTCTTTCCTTCCAACCTACCTGCAGACAGACTCGCCCGCCGCTCCCCGGCTGGCTGGCTGGCTGGCTGTGGGCGTCAGGCAAGCCGCAAGCGCTCCTCTTTCTCCTCCTCCTCGTCTTCCTCCTCTACCCCCTCCTCGTCTTCCTCCTCCCGCCGGGCCCCCCGCCGCGGGTGCCGGTGATCACAGAGAGCCCGCCGTGGCCGCCGCCGGCACCGCCAGCACCATCACCGACGCCGCCTTGACCATATCTGGAAAGCGCCAAGCGCTCGCGCCCCATGCAACGCGGCGGCGGCGGCAAGAGCAGGCGGCGCCCCCCTTGGAAGGAAGGAGTCGCAGGCAGGCAGGCAGACACGCGCCCAGGGAGCAGGCGGCAGCAAGGGGAAAGGCGAGCAGCGGCGGCGGCGGCTGCGTCTCTCAGAGCGCAGCAAGGCGGACAAGCTGCCTTCTTCGTTCCTGTGCTCGCCCTCTTCGGCGCCGGCTCCCCTTTCGTCCGTCTCCACCGCTGGCTGGAGCCGGGCAGCCTTGCTTCATGCTTCCCTGGTGGCGGAAGAGAGTGGTGGCGGCGGCGAGCCGAGGGTCGTTGCCCGCCTTTCCCGCGTGTCTCCACTTCAGTTTGCGCTTAAGCCCGCCGCGACTTATTAACAAGAAGCGCAGCAGCAGCAGCAGCTCCCCACGCGTGCGCGCGCCGTCTTGCCTCGTCCTTTTGCCTTTGCCGCCACTGAGGAAAATTTCCTCCGCTTCAACAGCTCGAGGAGCGGCATATTGCCAGGGACGCTCTGAAAGACAAGGTGGCCGTGTGCCAGCCAGCCTCGAGACCCTCCCGCGTCCCACCCGTTCCCCCAGTCGCCACATACGTTGCACGCTGCCTGCAGGGGAGTTTTCACAACAAGAGACACCCAGACGCGCCTTGTAGCTGGAACGTGTGAACGGCTAGCGTAGTTTTGGAAGGAGCAAGCAAGGATCCAGATTGGAAGGGGGGGGGGGTTATTGAGGGTCCTGCAGGCTGCAGGGTGTTTCAGCCTTCATGTGCAGTGTCACTTGTATGCATGTTCTGCCTGAAGCCCTTAGTGCACTGTTTGCAGGCCTGTGCCTGCTAAAGTCCCATTTAGAGCATACAGGACTTATTTTTTTAGTACACTGTACTGGAACTGTCAAAGAGAGTAATGGCTGTATATTTTGGATTGGGCAAGTTTGATTTTCTTCTGAATGCATAGCCCCACACAAACATACACTGCATAGTATGCATATGCCCATGTTCCCTTGCGTAAGAGTTCTCCTGACTTCTCATGATGAGTATACATGTATATTGCAAATCTGCATGTTCATTTTATCAAAATCCACATCTTAGTTTGTGACATAGTATATGATGATGCATCTGCCTGCATTCATTGCACAGTGCACTGCTTTTGAATATGCACATGTTGCATATTCAAGCAAGTCATCAAGCGTCTTCCTGCCATCTCTGTGAAACCACAGGAACTTCTTGGCTGACAGTTCACACTCTTTAGCCACTTCTTCTCACACCGTGACACAGCATGTCTGCTTCTCACTCTACACATATATTGTGCATCTCTTTGGCAGCATATGTTTACCTGAGCTACATCCCTATCCCATCCTGCCAATGCCATTCTTCTACAGGGGACATGCCACGGCTGGACAGGAACCCATCACGGAATGTCCCCGAAACCCTTACATTTTCATTATGCGGATGAACCACCAGTTGCTCTTATTTTTGAAAAGAATATTATCATCATTGCAGGGGGGAAAATTGACAATTTTTTTCCAGGCTTTCTGTAAGGAAAAAAAAAAGTGAGGCATGAACTGATGTTGTTCATCAGCTGTGATGTGGGACCAGCAGGAGCAGCTGACAGTCCTATAGTAAACCCTTACAACACAAGGAGCGGACTCCTGCTCACACACTTGCCTCACCACATCAAGGGAAAGCAAGAGCTGGAGCACTGGAAACCCCATCCTAATTAGTACTACTCCCTCCTGTCTCCTTGAAAGGGAAAACAGGATATGCAAGTGGGTGCAAACATTCCCAGAAGGACCTTGAGTTCCTGCACTTGCATTTTGCCACAACAACCCTACCTATGTACAGCTGACTTTACAGTGCATATGCATATGAGCTAAAACAGTGTGAGAGCGAGTATAGAATTTTATTTACCTAATTGCACCATTGTGTGATGCTTTTTTTTGAACCTTCATGTGTCAGTTACTGAGAAGGCCCTCAGCCTGTTTATCAGTATGTTATGAATATATTGCACTGAATCCATCACACTCAATATTGTTTACAGACTGGCAGCAGCTATCTATGGTTTCAGACAGTCGTTCTCAGCCTGGAAATGTTAAGAATTGGATCTGGGCCCTTCTATGTGCACAGCTCCTGAGAGTCCCTTGGACTGCTAGGAGATCAAATCAGTCAATTCTAAATGAAATCAAGCCTGACTGTTCCCTGGAAGGACAGGTACTAAGGCTGAAACTCAAATATTTTGGCCACCTAATGCGAAGAGAGGACTCTCTGGAGAAGACTCTGATGCTGGGAAAGATTGAAGGCAAAAGGAGAAGGGGAAGGCCAAGGATGAGATGGTTAGACAGCATCACCGATGCAACAAACATGAAAATGAGCGAACTCAGGAAGATAGTGGAGGACAGGAAGGCCTGGCGGGATATGGTTCATGGGATCACGAAGGGTCGGACACGACTTAACGACTGAACAACAACAACAAAATGTGCACAGCACATGCTTGGCTACTAACCTTTGGTCCCAAGACCAAACAACAGGATGGAAAATACCAGTACTTCTTCCTCGTGTCCAGCCAGTACCTCCATCTGAGTCCTTTTATACATCGGGGGCTCACTTATCAGTATAGTACATAGGCCCCCAACATTGCTCCTACGGCACCTTCGTGTGTCCTCTGTATGCACATGCGCGTGCATGCATACAGGCATGCCCATGACATGCATCTTATACAGACACACACATATTATTTATCTCATAAGATATACAACCGCACACGTGTGACTGAAGTGCAGGTCTTGCACATCACATTCTACATAAGAATTGCACATGCTCACAGAGCACATTCATACAGAGCTTACATTCATACACCTGTCCCAGTTTTCTTTATACACGTTTATTTTCCTGGTCACACGATCACTGGTTTTCATTTGCTAGCTCATGGCAGGAAAGAAACCAAGCCTCATAGTTCTCCCCTCAAATACGTTTCCTCTTAGTCAATATTTGAGAATTTGCGATCTGCATACTTAAAAAAAAATCGATTATTGTACGTATGTATATTTACTACATGTATCTAGTGATAATAAAGGGTATGGAGTGAAATAAGAGGGTTATCAGATAAGCATAGGCAGTAGCCGAGAGAGGTATTTCTTGAATCAACTGTCTTGCTCTCTACAATTTTCTTGAGAGATCACTATAGAAACTTTTCACACAAGCGTTAGAGCATTAAAATGTATTGGTTTCCTATTTATGGCACATATTCTGCACTTTTTCCCCACCTGGAAGTGTTTTTGTTATGGGGATATGCATTTTCTGATCATCTGATATGCAATATTATGTACCTGGGAAAACATGATACTTCCCTCAGATGTGTATTTATTGCTGTTGTAATTGATGTGGTTGTGTAAATGTCACAGGCATCCACTGGATATGGTTTCTAATGAAATTAATATGAAATAATACAACTCCTCCCTCAGCCCTGCTCAGCTACGTTCAGTTTCTTGTCCAAACATGCTGTGTTTCTTTAATTATTATTATCTTAATGAAAGATGTGGGATTTTTTTAATTTGGTTTGTAGCAGAGGCCTAGTTAATTTGTTATTTTAAGGCTTCAGGCTTATGCGTAATCACTTGGGTGTAAATTCCATTGAACTCAGTGGGACTTACTTCTGAGTAAACATGCTTAGGATCACTCTTATTCCATTACCCCAACGTACAGTGTCACCACTGTGTGTTCTTTCACTGTGTCCAAGAGTGAGAAGAACAAACTTGGTGGGATCTTGGGGCAGGGGGAAAGGATTACATTTTATGTTTGTAAGTTTAAGTGGCAAACACCAGTAAGGCTTTTGCTTCCCACTGTAACCCTGTGCCATGGGGATGGAATAATGCATGACCATTGCAATTACTAACAGCAGTTGGGACACAATTTAAATGATTGTGTGCAGAATGTGCCTCCAAAATATAAATGTATATACCGTATTGGTCTGAGTATAAGACTCACTTTTTTCCTCCTAATTTAAGTTTTTTTAACTAGGGGTGCGTCTTATAATCAGGCTGTTGCAATTTAATGCCAGTGATTTAATTAATTTTTTTTAATAGCACCAAACTTTAAGGGTGCGTCTTATAATCAGGTGCGTCTTATACTCGGGACAATACGGTATTTCTAATTCAGCATGGTTCGTGTAATTATTGTCTTTTCTTTGCTCACCATCACACGGACCTCACTTTTTTTTTAATGATACTATAATTCAAAAAGGTTTTTTTTCTTATTTTGCAGTGATTGTTTTTGTATTTGTTATTTTTCTATACTTAGGTATATATTATTTGATTGCAAGTTTTCCATAAGTCTGTCAACTTTTATCTTTTGTAAAAAGAATTTTTCTTTAATAAAGTTCATGGTCTTCTTTTTTTCTTTTTTTTAAATAAGAGTCCAATGGCACCTTGAAGTAGTTGTTTGTTTATGTCAGTGAGTTATATCCAGTGGTGTAGTGGTAAATTTTGAAGTGCAGGCACTCATCATGACACACATACCCAGAGCTAGATCCATAGCCACACCTCACTCAAACACAAGGGGGGGGGGAAGCAATTTTTTTTCATTATTGTTTTCTTCTCCTGCCACTTATTCCTACTTTGAAACTTATTATAATCCATTTAAAGATATGCGATTAACAAGACTGACTCCCTGCTAAATTTGCCTAGGATTGTTTAAAAAGGTAAAGGTGACCCCTGACAATTAAGTCCAGTCGTGTCCAACTCTAGGGTGTGGTGCTCATCTCCATTTCAAAGCCGAAGAGCCAGCGTTGTCCGAAGACGCCTCCGTGGTCATGTGGCCGGCATGACTCTCCTTGCCGCAGCGCGTAGCATGCGGCTGGAACACGGAGTGCTGTTTCCCTTCCCGCAAGCGGTACCTATTTATCTACTCGCATTAACATGCTTTGGAACTGCTAGGTTGGCAGGAGCTGGCCAAGCAACGAGAGCTCACCCTGTCGCGGATTCGAACTGCCGACCTTTCGATCGACAGCTTATGGTTCAGCAGTTTAACCCATGTTTACCCTTAGGCAAATTTCTCAGTTTGCCTTCTGCGGAGCCCAATGCTTCTTCTCAGCTAAAGTCTTTTGAAAAAAGATTCAAAAGCAACACCTGAGCATTCCTGCTAATGACATCACCATTCCTGCTGTAGGTGAAGTCCTGGAACTCTCCCCCCCCCCCCATCCCTCTTAACTATGTCTCTGGTTATATCCAAGGAAACTGAATCCTGACTAACAGCACAATAATATACATGTCCACTCAGAAGTAATCTATACTGAGTTCAATGGGACTTACTCCCAGGTACGTGTGTATAGGATTGCAGCATTTATCCCATTGAAATTAATGGGACTTAGATTAGTCTTGACTAATTTGTCTCCACTGATTTCAGTGGTGCTCAGACAGTCATGACTAATTTTTTTTGGATACAACCCAGTGATCTTTTGTAGGTTAGGGACTACTGCACCGGGTGCACGCCTTGGACTGAGAGTGTGCTGCGACAGTAGGAGTAGCTGGAGATGTGCGAAAGGAATACAATACAATACAAACCTTAGCTTGAACATAACCTACATTTGCTGCAATATTGAAGCTTTATCTAGATAAGGGTTGTGATGCCAAATGAACATTTGTTAGAGAAACAATACTTGTTAGAGAGTATTGCTTAGCTTTGCTTCTCATTACAACGATTAACTACAGAATCAAATTTGCTAATGAATGCTAATCCATCAGTTTCTTGTTCTTCATGTAGTAAATGTGTACACTTGGACAGATGGTTGGAGTGTGTCGTTGGGGAAGTGAGCATACTGAATAAGAATTTGGGGGAGTGCAAGGGGGGGAATGCAGGAGAAAAGTAAGCACTAAAGAAAGGATGTTGGGGATGCAGAAGGGGGAAAGTCAAAAGGAAAAGAAAGAAAATGCATTATCTCACAAAGAGAGTGGAAAAACAGAGTTGTGGACAGATATAAAATGCGACTATCATGTTTTTGTAAGGAACAGTCCAATGTTTTCCTGCCCTTTTTGCAAATGCGAAGGGGCCCCAATTTGGCTGGTTGCAGAGGGTGTGGGGGATCTGAGACATATGTATCTAATTGCTCTTGCTGGTTGTCAAACACAAGACACTGCAGAGAAGGGAGGATGAAGCAGCTCAAGTTTCACTCACTTCGCTATGTGGGCACAGGTTTGTCCCAGCAAGGAAGAACCAGACTCAAGTAGCACAAAGGAGAGAAGAAACAATCATCATCATTCTTCTTGTTATTATACTCAAAGGTTACAGCACGGGTCAGAGCTTCATTGTGCTGGGCACAGCACAAGCACAGAACCCAACAGACAAGTCAATAGCTAAAGGCTACAAACTTAGGCGTGCTTACCTGATGATGGAAGCAGCAGGTTCCTTTGAAATCGATGGGGCATAACTTGCAAGTAAATAAATACTCCTACGATGACGTGTTTAAGAAGTTATACCCACCAGAGCTACTGAGTGACCTTATGGACCCTGTAAAAAACATTTCCCCGCCCCTACTTTTGAAACTGGCGAAGGTTATTCTTGGCTTCTGTCCAGCTCTGGTCTCCTTTGGGCGGCCTGACTTTCATTCTGCCTCTTTGGTTCAATGATTCCCCCTTATGGCAACTTCAGGAACTCATCTGTAACATCCTTGGGAGCTTCCATTTTCTCTGCTTTATTTTCAATCACCCCAAATTATCAAGTGTGGAGGCAGTTTTTATTCTCCTGGTGCTCAACTGAAGAACTTGTGGGGATGAAATGGTCCTTGGAAACAGGGTAGGGTTTTCCCTTAAGTCATTTTTGTCCTCCCTAGAGAGGGCATCCTGACATGATAGACATCTGTACTCATTTAGAGATATAAAAAGAAAGACACTTTTTCAGTGGTGGTGCCCAAATTATGGAACTCCCTCCTCCGACATGTGCACCTGGCACTTTCACTACAATCTTCAGGTGCCAGGTAAATACTATTTTAAGGGCTTTTCATTTATGAGGCCCTTTGGATTTCTTTTGTGTTTAGATTTACTTGAGGCCGTATGTGATGAGGCAGAGTAGAACTCTTAGAAACAAACTAAATACTGTAAAAATAAAATGTTCTGCAACTAGATTAGGTACCCAAATCAATTATCTTGTTCAGTGCCACTTTCCACTTTGGGCACTGTATAAATCAAATGAAATGAGATCCATTCACCTGAAACAGGGATTCATACCTTAATGTATGGTGCAGATGTGATCTAGTGTGTGAAGTAGGGGAATATATGGGATTCTCTACTCATAAGCCAGAGTCCTGATCACCACCCCAAAGTTCACAAACCAGGTCAGTTAGGCATGCATAAGATCAAGTCATCTCACATTTCATCAGGCAATGTCAAATGTATAATTTCAGCAGTATAAATAAACATGCTGTAACATTTTTGCATTGGAGTGGAGATTCTTTGCCAGGTAACCTATGATGACTTATAACCTACAGAATGTAACTCTCCAAGTTTAAGAAAAGAAAAGAAAACGCCTCAGCACTTAGTAGCTCTCAAGTCCACCAGTTTCATTTTTCTTGCTCCCATAGAGATGTTCTAATTTCTAAGGACACTCTTCCATAATTCTTAGTTAGCACATTTGTATCTCACCCTTCTCCCAAGGAGCTCAGCGTGAGAGAGAGAGACAGATCAGCTTCCCCTGCCAATGTTATCATCACAACAGCCCTGTGAGGTAGGCTAGCTGAGAGAGAATCACCAGCCGAAGGCTACTCAGTCAGCTGAGCAGGAATTTGAACTCGGCTAACACAAGTTTCAGTTCTGTTTTGAACCTCCAGCTCACTTTGTCTCCAGAAGAATTCAGGCTGCGGCCTTCAAATGAACTCTTCAGCCTCGTTCTTCTGTTCAGGGTGGAAGTTTTTCCACAAGCCTTGCCCACAGTTATCTAAGCCCCTGAGATTTCATAGCCTGTCTACCGGTCTAATCAGGCTTAGTCCAGTGAGGGGGCAACTGCCATTCTCTTTGTTTATAGTGTGGGTGGGTCAGACAAAGCGGGTTATAGAACAGCACTAGATGGGGAAATTTGGCAGCTGTCTCACAGTTTCCTAGCTGTAAGTTATTACCAGCAGGTTGTCATGCCCACAAGAGGGAAACCTGCTCAAACACCAGCACCCCGTTCTGTTCCAGAAAAACAACTATGACCCAGCAGAAAAGAGACTTCTTGTTATTTAATTTGCCTGGTGGTTTCTAGCCGGCATGCAGGGCCATGCAGCAATACAATATCTGCAAAAGAAAAGTCTGTACATTAATTTTATTTTTATATTTGCATTATATATACCCAGGCTGTTTGGCCCAAGCAAGCCTTCAAGGTGTACCGTAAAAAAAAAATCCCCTCTGAAATAAAAACAGAATAGAAACCTTGCCCCAAACATCACAATATCAATGATTAGTACTAATAAGTTGCAGGAAGGGACCTGTAGTAGCACCACATGCATGAAGTCTCAGCAGCAGCATACATACTTTCTGTACTTAAGATCCCAGATTGCAGACCCTGGAATCTCTAGTTATAAAGAATCTCAGGTAGTCAAGCTTGGAAAGGCCTCTGGTAGGGATGACAACAGGTACTAGCAGGCTGCTTGTTGTTGTCATGGTTAAGGATCATTATTGCTATGATGCTCTGTGTGTCCAAGATTAAAGGATAAGAACAGCAGCAAACATTCTGGGTTCGGGGCCAGAGCTCACTGATATAGGACATAGAAGGTCCCTGGTTCAATACTGTATTTGGTATCTCTAGGTAGGGCTGGGACCCCTGTCTGAAACCACAGCAAGCTGTTGGGGATGAGATGGATTAATGCTATGACTTACTGCGCAATCCTGTGCAACTTCGCGCCATAAAGTGTGTTTAGGGCACCCGGAGAGTAAGGGTTGCTGGCGTGGAGACCAGCAGCCCTCTCTCCGATGCCCTTCGGACCCAGCACCCATCGGTGGAGGTACGTCCTGCACCGGTTGGTGCAGGGGCGGGGGGAGGGCGGGCCATGTGGCGAGGAAGGGGAGCCATTGGCCGAACCGAGCCAGGAGGGTGTGGGGATATCGGTGACGCACTCCGCTGATATCCCGATCTGGGCCGCACTGATGCAGCCCAGGAAGAGTGTTGGATACGCTGGCCAGCCGCGTATCTTTACACAGGATCGGGCTGCCCATATAAGGCTATTTCATATGTTCACTAAAAAACACAGCCTGCTGCCTCAAAGACCTCAGGAAGAAAAAAAGAGATTGGCTGTCTTCCTGAAGGCCTTGGGAAGCAGGTCTGATGCTTCCCTAGGTAGTGGACGGATACCACCTCTCTGCTTTCTCCACCGTTAGTGGAACCAGCCGTCACCTGCCCCAGGCATGCATGCACAATCAAATGCAGCCCACATATGCAGCCCACATATGTGGCCTCTTGTGCTAAATCAAATGCAGCCCACATATGATGGCCTCTTGTGCTTCACAGCCCCACTGCTTTTGCTGGGGGAAGAAAGGGTAGGAAGAACAATCTTTTGTCTCCTTCCCTGCCTCTCTGCAACCGATTGTTCATTGCAAAGGAGGAGAAAAAGATGAAAAGGAACACAAAAGCAGTCCTGAAATTCATTTCCTCCCCCCCCCAATTTTTTTACATGGTCCCTACTTGTAATTTAATAACACCAATTCAAACAAGAAGCAGATTTTTTTAATAGGTGCAGTTGACCCACTGCATTCAAGGCCTATAAAATACCACTAGATTCACTATACCAGAATCTCCACACTATTATTCAGTTTAGCATAAATCCCACAGGAGGCACCTTTACTGGTTATGGCTGGCAACAATGTTTTTGTGTACATTTTCAATACATTTTCTGAATTTGGCACTGACCCAAATCTTTCAGAAGATTCTATTAATGTGTGATGTAGCTTCTCCATTCCCCGCAAGTTCTAATTAAAAACACAAAGCCAACAAATCTACTTGTGAATGAAGATTAGGTAATCTGAAAGGAAAATGTGAAGTTTTCAGGTGTTTGGGACAATAAATACAACAAAATAAAAACAAATCTTAACATGTCGGGGACTTTGAGGCTTGAGCCTGCAATGGAAGCCTTTGAGCTGTTCAAGCATGAATATCACGAAGACACCCTTGTCTTGTCTGACCTTGTTTTTCCTCACTGTAACCTACCAATTTAGTGCTGGTCAAAAGAAGGACAGGTTGTTAACACCCAATAATAATTAAGAAACAACATTCTTTCTGCCTTATTATATTTAATTACTGTTGTTGTCAGGGCATTTTTTTTTAGCCAAACTTATACTCTGCAGCTCAGCCCGGCATGCTGAAGTTTCCTGTTGCTCTCTATATAGACCAGTGGTTCTCAAATGTGTCTTTAAAATGACACCCTATTGGGACCCACCTAGCTTTACGAGACGCTCAAACATTTATCTCCCTGACGCATTATTTATGAGCATTATTGGAAGATTATAGGAGGAGCAGCGCTTTCACCGCCTTGAATTGTTCCAATGGCGAGGGGGCGGGGCCGCTTTGTGCTCTGGTGTAACGGAGGGTCGGATCCTCGGCGGAACTTAGAGATCCGCCCCCCTGCAGCGACGACAGTGCTGAGCTGGGTGGACCAATGGCATGATTCAGTATAAGGCAGCTTCATGCTGGATAAGACAGCTTCATGCAGTATAAGGCAACTTCAGTATAAGGCATGTACATGCTGGAGTTTCTCTTTCTCATGTGCTGAACACAGAAGGACATGATCAAACATTAAAGAATGCAAACCCTCACCCCACTCAAAAGCCAGTGTGCACCTAGTATGGTCTGATGGTTTAAGTGCTGGACTCAACCCTTGGTAAATTTGCATATTTACCTTTTTGCCCTCCTTCTTGTATCTATAATGAGGGTGATGATAGCCTACCTGATAGGGCTGTTGTGAATATGAACGAAAGAAGGATCAAAAAGCATTTTGTTTCGTTAAAGCACTATGTAAATGATTCGTTACAAATTTCACTTTACATCAAGCAACATAATACATGAGGAGCCTAATGGCACTTTTCATATTTAATAAATCAGGACATCGATGGATTTTAAAGCTGTCTGAAGCTGTCAACTGAAATTTCCTGCCTGCCCCCATGAAAAGAGAATAAGAACCCCCTGGAGTCCTTCTGCAAAATATAGGTCAAGCTCACCTCACAGTACTCCATGCTTGGTTTATAGCTGATGCAGCCCTTTGAGGATATGAAGAGAAATGACAGGCAAGAAGTTAGTGGTAACTGACGTGGGTGAAAGCAATGGTGGCGACTGCTGTGGCCCTGGTTATATTTTGTCACCATTAAAACCAAGTGAATTCCGTAGCAATATGGGATGCTGAAAAGCCAGTGAGCAGATTTGGAGGGAGGGAGCTGAGGCAGCAAAATCCTACGGGTAAAGCAGCAGCTCCAATATACAGAAGACAAGGTACAGTGCATTTCCCATCCATTTCACTGCCAGAAGCAGTTCCCTGCATGCCTTCAACTGCATCAAGGATCTGCACCCAGCATTGAAAAGAATGAGGCAGCCCATGCATGGAAGAGCTTTGTGAACAGAGGCATAAGGCTTCACAGATAAGTGCGCTGGTTCTTAAACTGTGACCTGGGGAATGTCAGATGGTATATAGGGCCACAATGAAAACAGAGGAAAATGCTGAACTTCGGGAGGGGAGGGGGCTTCCTTGATGTTTTCACCACATGCTAAAAGTGGCAATCTACTTTCCAGGTTAAATTTTAAACTTTAAATTGAAGAGCAGTTTGCCTCTTCACCTGTGGGACTGCAGCAGAAACGTCCAACAAAACTCAGACTGTGTGTATAAAACGTGTTGGATCAAGGCCGCCTTGGCAGGGGAAGGAGCATTGTACTGTATTTGTGTTTTAGTTTGGAAGTCTTTCAATCACTCTCCCATATGGTAGCCATAATTAAGAAATCTGGTGGTCCAGAGAGAACCAGTAACAAAGTTAGCTCAATCATTGCACCTGAGGTTACTTGATGAGTCACCACTGCCCCCTTGCATGACATCTTGCCACCCCCAAAGTTGTCTAGCTGAGTATGAGCACACCCTCCCTCACACCTGCTCATCCAGGCTGCCACTCTCTCCTCTCCTCAGAATGTGGATGCGAGCGAAGCCGTGGATATTATATATCTGGATTTTCAGAAGGCGTTTGACACGGTCCCTCGTGAAAGACTCCTGAGAAAACTCCACAGTCAGGGAATAAGAGGGCAGGCCCTCTTGTGGATTAGGAACTGGTTGAAGACCAGGAAACAGTGAGTGGGGGTCAATGGGCAATTTTCACAATGGCGAGAGGTGAAAAGCGGTGTGCCCCAAGGATCATAAGAACATAAGAACATAAGAAGAGCCCTGCTGGGTCAGGCCAAAGGCCCATCTAGTCCAGCTTCCTGTATCACACAGTGGCCCCACCAGATGCCTCAGGGAGCACACAAGACAACAAGATACCTGTGTCCAGTCGCCACTCCCTTGCACCTGGCACAGAGAAAACCTACTCCTACAACCAGGAGGTTGCTTTTCCCCATCATGGCTTTTCCCCATCGGTCTTGGGACCGGTGGTTTTCCACTTGTTCATAAATGACCTGGAGTTGGGGATAAGCAGCGAGGTCGCCAAGTTTGCGGATGACACTAAACGTTTTTGGGTGGTGAAGACCAGCAGAGTTTGTGAAGAGCTCCAGAAGGATCTCTCCAAACTGGGAGAATGGGCAGCAAAATGGCAGATGCGCTTCAATGTAAGTAAGTGCAAAGTGATGCATATTGGGGCAAGAAACCAAAATTTCACATATACGCTAATGGGTTCTGAGTTGTCTGTGACAGATCAAGAGAGAGATCTTGGGGTGCTGGTGGACAGGTCGATGAAAGTGTCGACCCAGTGTGCGGCGGCTGTGAAGAAGGCCAATTCCATGCTCGGGATCATTAAAAAAGGGATTGAGAATAAAACGGCCAATATCATTATGCCTTTGTACAAATCGATGGTAAGGCCACATCTGGAGTATT
The DNA here is from genome assembly GCA_026170595.1 of Plestiodon gilberti rubricaudatus. NCBI lineage: Eukaryota > Metazoa > Chordata > Lepidosauria > Squamata > Scincidae > Plestiodon > Plestiodon gilberti. The sequence goes on from JANXHW010000001.1 coordinate 15,495,480, forward strand.
GCGTCCAGTTCTGGTCACCACACCTCAAAAAGGATATAGTTGAATTGGAAAAGGTGCAGAAAAGAGCGACCAGAATGGTTCGTGGGCTGAAGCACCTCCCTTATGAGGAAAGGCTACAGCGTTTGGGGCTTTTCAGTCTAGAAAAAAGGCGCCTGAGGGGGGGACATGATTGAGACATATAAAATTATGCATGGGATGGAGAGAGTAGATAGAGGGAAATTCTTCTCCCTCTCGCACAACACCAGAACCAGGGGACATGCACTAAAATTGAGTGGAGGGAAAGTTAGAATGGACAAAAGAAAATATTTCTTTACCCAGCGTGTGATTCATCTGTGGAACTCCTTGCCACAGGATGTGTTGATGGCACCTGGCCTAGATGCCTTTAAAAGGGGTTTGGACAGATTCATGGAGGAAAATACCATCACAGGTTACAACCCATAAGCAACCTCCTGGTTTTAGAAGTAGGTTTTCTCTGTGCCAGGTACAGGGGAGTGGCAGCAGGAAACAGGTTATCTTGTTGGCTGTGTGCTCCCTGAGGCATCTGGTGGGGCCACTGTGTGATACAGGAAGCTGGACTAGATGGGCCTTTGGCCTGATCCAGCAGGGCTCTTCTTATGTTCTCATGTTATGTTCCTCCATAACTTAATCTTCTGCTTACTCTGTCTTTCTAAAGTGACAAGAGCAGGAGAAGGAGGTGGTGGCAGAGGCAGAGGTGGCTACAGCATGCATGCAGCATGGGGCACCCCTGCCAAGTGCCACCACCAAAGACCTGCAAAGACCATCAGGTTTAATATCCATTGTTCCAGAGGATACAGGCCTGAGGGTCATTATGGCTTGATAGACTTCCTTGTTGCTAGGTTTAAATGTAGCGCCAAGCAGAGACGTGCTTACAGCTGTTTGCATAAACAGCTCCCCAGCAGCTTAGCTGCCTGCAACCTCCTGCTTGACACTGCTCTCCTCGGCTGCTTTCACACGTTGCCTCGGCGGCCCGGCCCATAAAATTCCCAAGTCCATCTTTGCTTTAATGGGAATATAGCTTTGTGAATATGTAGTTATGTCTAACTAAACAATGTGATTCAAGTCAAAGAAGGAAGATGACAAATTAACGATTGGGAAGAGGTAACTGGTCTTTATTGTAACTTATTGCCACATAGCTCAACATATAGCTTATTTAATCTTTTGTAATAGTTTAAGATGGTTTTGGATAACCATTTTATGATTTACTGTATTTACAAAGAGATTTAAAAATGAATGCAAATGTTTTTGAAACAAGCAAAAATTCTGATTTTTAGTTTATACCAGTGCTGCACTTACTACCTTCAGTATTTCTGAATGGTTCTAAGCAAGAGTTTAACTCTCTCTCTCTCTCTCTCTCTCTCTCTCTCTCTCTCTCTCTCACACACACACACACACACACACACACACACACACACACACACACACACACACACATACACACACCTGGAAGTGGCTACATGAACAGTACCCAAAAATGTTGATCTTATTTTCCAGTCTTGCCCTTAGTCATACTTTGTTTTCCTCAAAGAACATTTCTCTCCATGCTCCCAGGCATTTTGGATGGAGATCTCTCTCCTATATCACTTCTCGTTGTTCAACGTTTGCTCATGGATCTTAATTACAAGTTTTATGTCCTTACTGCAGGGTTAAGATGGGTTCTCCAGAGAGCGGTTCCAGTAAGTCATTTCGGGTTATAAAAGTGCAAATTTAGTGACCTCAGGCAGCTGCATAGAAATACCCCACTTATATTTTTTTCTTGAGCCAAGATGTTCACTCACTGAACACATGTATTGCAATAGCTAGTCCTTTGACAGTTGAAGAATTTGACATGAAAAAAAAGAAAAGAAAAGAAGCCACCCAGACTAGGAGCACAATCTTGAACACAGCTGGCATGCAATTCTGTACACACTTTCGTGGAAGAAAGTCCCATTGAACACAATGGGACTTACTTCTCATTAGACTTCCATAGGCTTGCACTGTAAATTCCCCTGACTTCAATGTGATCTAAGCAGCCTTGTTGCTTAGCCTGCTAACAGGACTGAGACGCACCTTGTAAGCAGGGCCTCTGAGAGGAATTTTAACAGGGGGTACGACGTTTGTTTTGGGCCCCTTCTCAAAGGGGGAGGGCGGTCTACCAGATACTTCCCGATACAGCACCCAGGTATACCCACCTGGTAGACCTGGCCTCCCGGTTGGCCCGGCCTTTGTCTTTCACTTTCCATGAGGCCAGCTGAAATTCCAGGAAATTTCTGGGCCCCCTCCTTTGGCTCTTGGGCCCCCTTTTTTACCCTGGACCTGGGTACAATTTACCCCCTTTACTCCCCTCTCATGCGCCCTGCTTGTAAGCACTGGCGTCGCTGGAGGTGGGGCGGAAAGCTAAGTTCTGCAGCTTTCCGCCCCACCGTTACTCTCCTGCATGAGGCGCCCCGCACGTTGCTTTCCCTGCGCGTTGCTTTCTCTCTGCTGACGGGCTCCTACGACGAGGGGGCGGGGCGCCTCGTGCAGGAGAGTAACGGTGGGGCGGAAAGCTGCAGAACTTAGCTTTCCGCCCCACCTCCAGCGACGTCAGTGCTTGTAAGTAGTGGTTCTCTTACATTTAAGAGAATATTCCATCATATATAAGGGAAAACAACTATCCCCTTTCATTGCTGCTTTGGGTGCCCCAAGGGGAGAAAAGCGGGTTATAAATGTAGTAAATAAATAGTATCCTTTCTGGTGGCTGTTTTTGCATCTTTCAAAAAAATTATGAGACCCTATGGGAGAGGGAAGCATTTACATATTTATTTCTTTTGCTATGTAACCACTTTGTAAACTTTTTGGTTGAAAAGCAGTATATAAATATTTTTAATAATACTATTAATAATAATTGTATATAAGAGTTTTATGTTTGTTCTTATCTTTATTTTTTATTGTTTTCATTTTGATTGTGATGTTTTTATCTTTGCTCTCCCACCTGTTAGGCCAGGGAGAAAGTCATGTTTATTTTTGATCTTTATTTAAACTTCTAACCCAGCCCATCCCGAAAGCCTGAGGCATGTCACAGCCTGAATTATTGGTTGTATTTAATTGTTCTTAATACCCACTGAAACACAAAATACTGTACTATTTAACTGAAAGTCCGCAAATGGCAACAGACAGCAGCAATTGCCCCTGAAATTAAGGTAATGTGACAGGACTGCAGGGATGAAAATAAAATATATATTTTGTGTTGTCAGGCCTCATGATTTCACTGGTCATTTTAGAACATATGAAGTTTTTATTTTCAAAAGTTGCTCTCTATTTTCAAAAGTTACTTTTATTTTCAAAAGTTTATTTTCAAAAGTTACTATTTTCAAAAGTTACTTTTATTTTCAAAAAGTAGTGTTTTTGTGGGGGAAAGCCCAGAGGCAACAGGCGCTGGGAGGGCGCCCAGGTGCGTGGGGGCGGGGCCAGCGTCGCGTCGACGCGCCCCCCCGCCTGTTTTGCTCTCATTTCAGAGCCAAACCGGCTCCAAGGAGGGAGGGAGGGCCCAGACCCGACGCTGCTCTTTGGGAGAGGGTGAGTTCCCCCGCCCCGCAATCTTGCCGCCTGCACGCGATCGAGCGCCTGGAGCTCCTGCTCCACGCACTCCACCGTGGTTCCGCCGCTGGGAAAGCTAATTCATAGGCAGGCTCACTCCTACAGCTGTTGCAGTCCTCTGTCTGCAATGTAGAAAATCATCATCATCATCATCATCACCATTAATTATTGCCGGTGTAAGTAATTATTGCCCCAGTAAGTGAAAAAAAAAACTTTTTCCAAACAGCGGCATAATCCCAGTAGCACCACTGCCGCCGTCAGCCTGCCCCTGCAAGGACTTACAGCTTCCCCTAATCAATGGGAGAACTTTGAGAACCGCTGATATAGAGTATTGTACAGAAGGTGTACTGTAAATACACTTTTGTTATATGTCACAACATGTGCACTCCTCCTGCTAATAGTGATATTGGACTTAGGAACATAAGCTACAAACAGACCCCTGAACCTAACCTGTTCTAAAGTAGCGGAGCTTCTGTATACTTCCTCCATTGAAAAGGGTGGAAAGGGTTGTGGGGTGGGGCTCCATTTGTGCACTGGAAGTCCTGGGGCTTATACAACATTGCTGCATCAGGGTGATCCTCTTGCTTTTCTGGAGCGTGACTAAATTATCTTCATTTCTAATTCCACTTTGCCTTTACGAAACGTCAGCCAGCAGCAGCACCAGTGCTAGGGCTATCACCAAATTGCAGATAGCAAAAATTATCTTCACTCATATCTTCAATTAGCTTAAATCCGCAAAATCATTATTTCAAATGTCCAATAAACAAGCAAGTCTTCCATGCTCCAAACTGATCATATAAAGAAAGAAAAACAGAACACACAGTAGCAACGGAGGGCAGGGCTGGGAGTAACATTTGTTTTTGTAAAGAAGACATTTTCTTTTGCCTGAAAACATTAATATGATCTTCATCTTGTAACATTATTGTAAATTATATTTATGTATAGTAAATATACATATGTGGTTCCGGTAGTAGAACCACAGGACATTCACTAAAATTGACTGGCGGGAGAGTTAGAACAGACAAAAGGAAAAATGTCTTTACCCAACGTGTAATTAATCTGTGGAACTCCTTGCCACAGGATGTGGTGATGCTACCTGATCTAGATGTCTTTAAAAGGGGATTCGACAGATTTATGGAGGAAATGTCTGTCACAGTTTACAAGCCATGATGACAATATGCAACCTACAGGTTTGAGAGGTAGCTGATCTCTCAATGCTAGATGAAAAGGAGTGGTGATAGGATACAGGTCTCTTGTTGTCTTGTGTGCTCCCTTAGGCATCTGGTGGGCCACTGTGAGATACAGGAAGTTGACTAGATGGGCCCTTGGCCTCATCCAGCAAGATTATTCTTATGTTCTTAGTATTTGTGGGTCATTTCTATAACGGAATAGTTTACTTTGTTTACATGACTTGCCCCAATTTATTGCCCAGGAGAACAAATATTTAAAAGGTAAAGGTATCCCCTGACAATTAAGTCCAGTCGTGTCCGACTCTAGGGTGTGGTGCTCATCTCCATTTCAAAGCCGAAGAGCCAGCGTTGTCCGAAGACACCTCTGTGGTCATGTGGCCGGCATGATTCTCCTTGCCGCAGCACGTAGCATGCGGCTGGAACACGGAGCGCTGTTTACCTTCCCACAAGCGGTACCTATTTATCTACTTGCATTAACATGTTTTGGAACTGCTAGGTTGGCAGGAGCTGGCCAAGCAACGAGAGCTCACCCCGTCGCGGATTCGAACTGCTGACCTTTCGATCGACAGCTTATGGTTCAGCGGTTTAACCCGCTGCGCCACCTGCTGGCCTGAACAAATATTAGTGCTTCATAAATCTATGAAGATTCCAATTGTAAAGTCAATCGTTATGTGTCTGCAATGAACAGACTGTCTCCTTCAGAAGCAGACAAGTGGGACCCACAACTATTGCAGTAAATCACCAACCCATACCAGGACAGCTCCTGTTCATGGCTCCAGCCAACATTTCAGGGGATGCAAAGAAAGGGAGAGGTTTCAAGAGAGGGAAAGGAAAAGGGACACTTGTCCTGTCCCACTTTAGCCTTTTGAAACCTTTTCCTGCTGTCCTATGTAGCACTAAGGGCGCAGAATGGTTTTGGGCTTTATAAAAACACAGTTTCTTTTAATTTACAAACTAATATACTTCTAAATACCTGAGGAGGCTCCTAAGTATTGGACTTAGGAACATAAGCTACAAACAGACCCCTGAACAGATCCAGTATTTGTGGGTGGCTCCATTTCCATTCCAAAGTGCTGTGCACTGCAACACCCAAATTCGGTCATAAAGGTAATGATGATGGTGACAATGGTCAACAGGGTATCTCTCTCCAAACTAGGCACAGTATCTGTTTTCCCATCACTCTTAAACACTGACAGGTTCCTAGCTTGTGAATAACAATAACAATAAATAACAATAGGGTGGAATGCGGGGAAGTCAGCTAGGAAGATAACATCTTGACAACTGTCTGAGGGTGGACTGTGGTGAACTGTGAAGCTTGGAAGTGCAGAGCACAAGCCAGAAGGAGGGCTGCATTCGGAAGGGAAATATCTTGAGTACGGAACATTCTATATATAAATATAACAATATTGTAAAGACCCTTATTGGGTCTAGGATAGCCTGCCTATGTAAACCACCTTGAATAAATCTGATGATGAGAAAGGCAGTATATAAACAAACAAACAAATAAATAAATCACTATTCAGTTAAGAGATGTGTACTGTACCTGGTGAAGTGTAAGGATTTTGTTTTGTTTTTTCTCAGGACTTGGTGGTATTTATACATTCTCTTATTTTGCTTTTTATTTACCCAGCCTGCAGATTGCTTGAGAAGCAGTTTCCATCATTTTCAGATTTTTTTTAAATACTGTACTGAGAAAGGCAGTATATATATTATAAAATAAAACAAATGTATAAGGTATTTCTACAATATACATTTGCATTCAAATACTGTATAGTTTTTTAAAATAGCCATCCACTGGACTCGGTCTCAACATTCCCGCCTTTACAATGCAGAACATTTAACTCTGGCCTCTGCAACTCACTGGTGGGAGTCTACTTTGTCATTTGAATTCCTTGTTTTAAGGAATAAATAAATTAATGCACCATCAGCCAGATCTTCACTGTAGTCTGCAAATGTTGACAGTGATACACATACAAAGATCTATCAGGGTTTATGACAAGCCCTTTTCTGCAGCTCCGCTTTACTGAGGCATGGGAAAGCACACAGGGGAAGGTAAATGCCAGAAACTAAATCTATGTTTACTTTTCTGATAGGAAGCAGATTCTTCCTTGCAAGAGAACTTACATGTAACATGTGGCTTTCATCAGACAGCAATTAGAGATGGCACCCACAGAAGCAGCAAAGAGCATTGTTCTGGGAATTAAAGGAAAGGAAACCAAACTGGGGGCAATGGAAGATGACTGGTAGCAGCATCTATTTCTGTCCCCAAAATGTACCACCAGTGCCTGATATCAAGACATTTTCAACAAGAAAAGCAGGCTATGCCAAATAGGCAATGCAGCATGCTGGGCCTTATTGAAAAATAAAGCATGACAGAATGATGTAAAAATTAGACCCGTAAGCCACTGGCCAGTGGGTGGCACAGTGGGTTAAACCGCTGAACCATGAGCTGTCCATCGAAAGGTCGGCAGTTCGAATTTGTGACGGGGTGAGCTCTCGTTGCTTGGCCAGCTCCTGCCAACCTAACAGTTCCAAAGCATGTTAATGCGAGTAGATAAATAGGTACCGCTTGCGGGAAGGTAAACAGCGCTCCGTGTTCCAGCCGCATGCTACGCGCCGCGGCAAGGAGAGTCATGCCGGCCACATGACCACGGAGGCGTCTTTGGACAACACTGGCTCTTCGGCTTTGAAATGGGGATGATGAGCACCACACCCTAGAGTCGGACACGACTGGACTTAATTGTCAGGGGTCACCTTTACCTTAAGCCTTAATTGGCTTGACACATAGATACACCAACGAATGTTTTTGTTGACTAGTCAGAGGGGGGCAAATTTTAACAGATGATTTTTAAAGGCATCTTTTTTATTGACATCTGACCTGTCGTCCAGCATGGAGCTTGAGGAGGTGGCATGCACAGGATTCCCAGTGACTGTCCCGTTCAGGCACCAAGCCGACACATGCCTGTTTAGCTTGAAGAGAGTGGCTACGTCCTCAAACCACATTCTAGAACAGGGGTGACCAAACTTGCTTCATGTAAGAGCCACATGCGATAAACCTCAGACATTTGAGAGCCGCAATATTTAAGAAGCATTTAAATGTTTAAATATATTTACTCACCATGAACATTAAACTTGCGTTTTAATCCAGTGGACTCTCAGTGTATACCTGGTAAATAATTATAAAGCTTGAAAGTTTCTTATTTACCTATTATATGAATTATGAAGGAAAAAGGAGCTCAGCCAACATATTTCCGAGAGCCGCACATTATATGTCAAAGAGCCGCATGTGGCTCAGGAGCCACAGTTTGGCCACCCCTGTTCTAGAACAATACAATTTGACTACTCGTTTTTAGTTTATTCTTCATTCATTCTCCATTTGTCCTCCAAGGAACTCAGGGTGGCATATAAATGTCCCTTTCCTGCTATCTTCACAATTATCTGTGGTAGGTTAGGTTGACTGGTCCAGGGTTGCCCAGTGAGCTTCAGGGCTAAATGGGGATATGAATCTGGGTTGTTCCATTCCTAGATTAACTCTCTCTCTCTCTCTCGACCACTACACCACCCAGGGAACACAAAGAAGGTGGTAATGACAACTGTCCCTTCCAATCATTAATTCTTTTTTGCCTGAGTTATCACAGTTTCTTCAATATTTTAAAAAAGCACCCTAGTTAAGCTTTTGTTAATATGCACTTTATTCTGATTTAAATCAAGTAATTAATCAATCCGTTAAATGCAGATGATTAATCAACTCAAACTCTAAAAATAGTTGGTTGATAGTCATGTAAAAATATGACACAAGGTTCCAGTTCAGAGTGAAAGATGTTTGTATCTCCTAAGGAATGTCAGAGCTGATACAAATGGAAAGCTGCAATAATCAATATCTCCAAGAAGAGTATTAGGAGAGAACAGAGCACTTCCTAGCTTGACATTTCCCCTGCAGAAGAACACAGTGGGAATGGAAATGCATGAAATTAGAATAGCAAAGTTTATTTGATTAATTGAACTGATTAATCAATTAAAGACCATTCCAAAATTATTACAAAGTTATCAACATTTTAGAAGAGGTATTGGCCTCCTTCCTCCCCCCTTCTAGATCGGCACCTGCCATTTTCCTCCCCCCCCCCAACCTGGGTGACAGGAAGGGGAGAGGGAATGACATGCAAGCACAAGGCAGTTCAGAGCTTGCTCCCATATCAGCATCACTGCTGGTCCTGCAGTTCAGTAGATATCTTTGGGACGGGATGATATGCCACTGACTGACTGAAAGCACTGGTACTTCCAGGTAGTTGAGAAAGCTCGCTCTTTTCCCTCAAAACTATTGGTCCTATGCATATGCAGATTGATTAAATGTGATTAATTAACCAACAAATCAATGTAACAGCATGAATTAAGATTTATTTCATTGGATGATAGTCTAATTGAGATTCCTTTGCTGTAGAATAAATTTATTCACACGACAACTGGTTTTACCTCTGCATTCTTTCTCCATGATGCTGGCCACAGTCAGTTGCCCTTCCTATTTCTGGTCTGTTGGTGTTAAAATACACGTTTTGATTCTCTGCCATGTTTTGTTGTTTTATTCACTGGGGAATGCTCCATTCGACCTACGAGCTCTTCTTACCTACGAGCTCTTCTTACCTACGAGCTCTTCTTAGCAGAAAGGAGGGTGAGGTCTTTTGCTTCCATCTTTTCATGCTAGCCTCTCTAGCTTCTAAGGAGTTTCTGTGTTCTCCCAGAAGCAGGCCAGCTATGATATCAGACATGAGGGAGTGAATAAGGAAAAGTGCTCCATAGAACATAAGGAAAAGTGCTCCACAGAACAGCACCCCTCTACCTCACTGAGTAATCACTGGGGCGTCTGAGGTGAAGGATGGAGAGCCAGAAGTAATTGAGATCTCCCAGAATTCTTTCACCTGGAGAATGTTGCAATTTCTATGCTTTAGGGCTTTGGCCAAGTCACAATTTTGGCCTTCATCAGGGGAAAAATAAGCAGAAAACACACCCCAAGCCAGTGTTTCCAAAGAAAGCAATGATTTCTTAGAAGGGCCATAAGTGGTAAGTGGTGTAGAGTGAGGTCACTGTGATTAATGTGCTAATTTCACGAGGTTTCCTCATTCCTTGGGCCAGGCACACACTCAGTAAGGCTGAGTAACGTCACATGGAAGGAATCTCCAATGTTTGCAAGAGATGGATTTGCTGTAAATGAAAAGGCTGCCTGAGGATGAAGGACTTGTTTGACTGCATCATGGGCAGTGGAGATGAAGCGCTGACCTCTTAAACCACTTGACCTGGAAATATGAGATCTGGCCGCCCTGATAATATCTAGACTGGATCACTGTAGAGCACTCTATGTGAGGGGCTGCCTTGGAAGACTGTTCAGGATCTGCAGTTGGTACACAGCAAAGGGCAGCAACGAGGCTGCAAACTGGTCGGAAACACATCTTGCCAGTTTCCAAAGAATTTCACTGGCTGCCAACTTGTTTCCAAACATGGTTCAAACTGCCAGTTTTAACCTTTAAAGTCCTAAACTGCTGGGTACCCAAAAGACCACCTGCTCCCACATGAGCCTGAGTCGCCTTTATGAACTTTCTCAGGGGTTCCTGCTTAGAGAGCAGGTGAAGCTCTTCACCCCTCCCAAGTGACGTGGGCAGTAAAAAGGAACAGGCCTTTCTGGGTTGTGGTGCCTTCCTCTGTCTCTTTGTTGATATCTTTTTTAGAAAGACAGTAAAAATTCTGATTTTTTTCCCCCTGCTACCTTCAACAGAATTCACTGCTGCTGTTCATCTTATTTTCGTTTGATTTTTGCAGCAAATTCTTCTACTTATTGTGGTGGCAATGGCTGATTGTGATTGTTATTCTTTTATATAGAATATAGGAGCCAGGATGGTGTAGTGGTTTGGGAGTCGGACTTAGACCTGGAAGACCCAGGTTCAAATTTCTGCTCAGCCACGAAGCTTCCTGGGTGACCTTGGGCCAGTCACTGTCTCTCAGCCCCACCTACCTCACAGGGTTGTTGTGAGGACAAAAAGGAGGGGAGGAAATATGTACACCACTCTGAGCTCCTTGGAGGAACGGCGGTATAAAAATGTGGAAAAAAAATAAAAATAAAAATATACAGTACTGTGAGCCACCTTTTGAGTCATGAACCGTTTTGGCAAAGAAGTAGGGTAAACGTATTGGAAAACTGACACGTATAGGATGTTTTAGCCTCCTGTGAAAAGACCCTCAGACTTGCTTGCAAGCAGTATTCACTTCTGGGCCCTGATCCAGCTGTAGCTTTTTTTGTTGCATGCAATTAGAAGTGCTGGCTGGGGATGTCCATTCCTATCTATAGACAAACACATTTATCATCATTTATTATGGGACGGACACATTTATTATGCCTGTCTGTTGATGTTTTAGTAAAAGTGGGATATAAACAATTAAAATAACTAAGCAAAATAAATATGAAGTCCGTCAGGGAGTGGATGAACTGGATGTGCATGTGAATTGGCTGTACATATGAATCTACCTTGTTGGATTGAGGTGAAGGCATTTAAAGGTTGCTGAAAAAAACCCTGAATCAATTCAGATCACAGTGTGATATCTAGAGTGTTTTATTACAAAAAAAGGCTACTTTCCCCCACAGTTGCTCAGCTCTTCTATCTACACAGCAGGGCAGCTGTTTATGAATATCACTTTCACTTAACAGGGACTAGCTATGTATTTGAGTGATACTGGGCAATTTTTTGTAGGATTTTTTTTAAATGTTTGGAAGTATGCTACGGTTTTATTTATTTATTTAAAACATTTCTATGCTGCTTCTCCAAATGCAGAAACCTCACTGAACTTAAATAACATATTTTTTTTTAAAGCATTAGCAAAATGAAATAAATTATTAGTAAGAATGATGAGGCAATATTTTTCATGGGAGTACAGTATATGCAGCCCTCCTCCAACCATTAGGCTGCAATCCTATCCACACCTTCCTGGGAGTAAGCAGCTCCACTGAACACAATGGGACTTACTTCTAAGGGACATGCCTAGGATTGCGCTGTTAGACTTGAGTTTTAAAAAAGGCAAGGAAGAGTCTTGCTTAGTAAGCATGATTCCTGCTGCTTCTGGGCAGGGCAAGAAGGCAAACCTTTCAGGAATTCATAGCATCCCTAGGCTAAAAGCCTCAAGCTGATCACAAACTTTGTGAGGCAACATGCTAAGACGGATTCAAACTTTCACTGACTGAAGTACTACCATACGCATCACTGGAGTGTGGCGGTGGGGCGGACCGCCGTGGGGTGACGCACGCAAAAGGTGACGCACGCACCACCTCCGTTCCAGGGGAAGGCCTTGGAGCGTTGGCCCCAGGCGGCGGAGTGTCCGCCCCAGGCGGTGGTCCGCGGCCTTCTAATGAGGCCCAATGCGGCGCCACGTCATTTATAAGGTTTTTTGCACCTGCGCAGAACGTTTCTGAGGGCAAAAGGGCAGCCCTTGCCCTCAGAAACGTTGTGCGCATGCGCGAAAAACCTAAAAAATCGTGTATTGATGCATTGGGCCTTCGTCAGGAAGGAAGTCACCGGGGAAGGAAGTCGCCGGGGTTGCGGGGGTAAGACTTCCTTCCGTGACGCCAAAGGAGGCACGTAAAATTTTCGGGTATGTGGGGAGTCAGGGGGTCATTAGGGCGGCGCGCGCACCCTCGCTTTAGGGCGCTGCGCGCCCTAGTGATGCCACTGAGGCCTATATGACCTCAGTGCTCTTGCAGAGAGTTGCTTGTTGGGTAGCTCCTTCATGTGAAAATAAAGTGGCCCACTTTCCACCTCAGAGAGAAGGCTATTTTTTAATATTTTCTCTCTGGGTTGATACAATTTGATGTGAGGCAAGACTAATTCATCCAGAATAATAATCTATTCTAAACCACTTTCTAAAACTGTGTTCAAAATCACAAATTCCTGCTTCACCCATAGATTAATGCCTGAAAAGGAGGAGGAATATTCACTCCTTAACCTAATACAATAGGATAGTTATGACATATGAAGGAGTATGATATATTAAGGAGTATATAAAAGTCAATTTCAGATTGTACATGGTAGCATCTGTGGAATTGCAACTACAGGTGCCTCTCAATTTATGTGGAGGTTTGTTGTTCAGTCGTTAAGTCGTGTCCGACCCTTCGTGATCCCATGAACCATATCCCGCCAGGCCTTCCTGTCCTCCACTATCTTCCTGCAGTCCAAGGGACTCTCAGGAGTCTTCTTCAGCACTACAGTTCGAAAGCATCTATTCTTCGGCGCTCAGCCTTCCTTATGGTCCAACTCTCGCAACCATACATTGCTACTGGGAACACCATCACCCTGACTATGCGAACTTTTGTTGGCATGGTGATATCTCTGCTTTTTATTATGCTATCTAAATTTGCCATAGCTTTCCTTCCAAGGAGTAAGCGTCTTTTAATTTCATGGCTGCTGTCTCCGTCTGCAATGATCTTGGAACCCAAAAAAAAGTAAAATCTGTTACTGCTTCCATTTCTCCCCCTTCTATTTGCCAGGAATTCTTGGAAATCAGCGAATATATTAAAAATGCGCAAATTAAAACTATTTTCCCCATATAAACCAATGAAAATGGCATAGGCTAGGAGAAAAGTTATTGAACACTCAGGCTGACTTCTGCTTGCCCAAGATGGTGTAGGGAACACAACACACAGCAGGGAACATGGTGCCAACTCACTACTTAATACACTTCCACGAAGTTCACTGCAAGCAGCGTGCCGAGGCACAGACAAACCAAACAGAGAGTGGATCCAGGATACATTGGATAGCAAGATACAAAGCAGACAGAAACGTAGCAGAGCAAGCCCTACATGCATTGCATCTGTTCTGGAATGCTCAGGAGTCAGCACATCATTTAAAGAGACATTCATATCTTAGCTGTGTTCACGTGCTGCTCTTACCCCCCCCCCCAAGTCCCTCAAAATAATATACTGTATTAAGATTTGTAAAAAGTCTCCCAGCGTTATAATGGAATTGTCTCAAAGTGTGTTTTAGAATCCTTACAAAACTGTAGAATCTTAAGAGGAAGGAGCAGTAGTGTCACTAGGACGCGCGTCACCCTGGGGCAGGGGGCGCGTGTCACCCTAGTGATGATACGATATCGGCGCGGGGGGGCGACCCGGCTCCCCCCCCGCGTCGCCCTCTGGACGCTCCGAGGCCGGCCCGGGAGCCGGCCTCGGTGCATCCGACCCCGTCGGCGCTCCAGGGCCTTCTGAAAGAAGTCCCAGGCAGCGCGTCCATCCGGGTATTTCCCGGATTTTCGCGCATGCGCAGACCCGTTTTGAGGGCAAAAAGGTATTTTCCGGATTTTCGCCGCTGCGCAGACCCGTTTTGAGGGCTTTTTGCCCTCAAACCCGTTTTGAGGGCTTTAAGAAGGCCCTGGAGCGCCGACGGGGTCGGACACTCCGAGGCCGGCTCCCCGGCCGGCCTCGGAGCGTCCGAAGGGTGTCGCGCGTCATGGAGGTGGCGCGCGTCACCCGGGGGCGCCCCGCCCCCCCGCCACACTCCAGCGACGCCCCTGGGAAGGAGAGTGTTTTAAAGCCATGTATCTTTGTTTGTTTGTTTAGGAAATAAATATTTGATTCATTTTAATGGGAGAAGATGTGCAGCAGGGTTACTCTAAGTCACATGTCAGTTTGCAGAAATTTATCTTCAAGATGTCCTGCACTTCGCCATTATTTTTGTTACATGAACAGCATTTGCCCTCATGGGATTTATAGTGGGGTTTCCTTATCAGGGATGCTTTGCTCTTGCTCTGAGGATATGTGTCAAAAACAAAAAAGCCGAAAACAAAGTAATGGATTACATCACTTTGGAATAATTTCCACAAAGTTGTTGTTGTTGTTGTTGTTAATACAGGTGGGCCCCCATATCCACTGATCCGCTATCCACGGTTTCAGTTACCCACGGATCGCAGGGATCCCCCCAGTCTTTTACTTTTTTTCCCAGCAAGCTTCGTTTCTTCCTTAAACAAACAGGAGAAGTATTGCAGGCTAACAGAAACCTTGCAGAGCCTCTCTAGGACTTAGTCTCGTTCTACTTGCCTGCAATGGAGGCTGCTTCTCTGTTTGTTTTAAGGAAGAAACGAAGCTTGCTGAAAGAGAAATAAGAGCTGGGGAGGCGTGCGAGGGAGGCAGCGGGAGGCCCTCAAGAAATCATGGAGGGGGCATTCGCCCCTATGTACGGTTTCTAGTATCCACGGAGGGGCCTGGAACATATCCCCAGCGGATATGGGGGCAGTACTGTAATACTAACAACAACAACAACAACAACAACAACAATTTCATAGGCACAATACCATAAAATAATAATAATGAAATTATTTCATAGGTGCAATACCAGAAGATTAAAAAAACACCTGACCATCTTAGGTGTAAATGAAATCACTACACACCAACTACAGAAAGCAGCTTTACTTGGAATAGCACACATATTACAAAAATATTTGTGAATATCCTAGGTCCCTTGGGCCAACAGGCCAAATCCAGCCACCAACATCTGGCAACCTGTGCATAAGAACCATAATATAACACTAACAACCCAATCCTAACTGGGATTGGGCTGGCACGTTGAGACATTAGGTGGGTGGAACAGGGTGGGCAGATCGGGGCTGGGATCAGGGCCTCAGCGGGCATGTTGCGTGTGGTTATCTGCAGCGCCTAATATGTTAGGATTGGGCCCTCAGTGACATCCAGGCAACTTGCTCAAAACTATGTTGGGAGATAACGCTGTTTTCTTGAACTTATCCAGTTTATAGGATGGATGACTCATGGATGCATAGACAACTCATTACAATGAAACGTTTTTAATGCATATACATCTGCCAGATGGAATCATTCTTAAGATTTGCTTAATTTTATATGATTGCATTTGTTGTAACAATTACACCAACATTTGGTGAGATAAACATGTATGGAACAAAGGGAAGATACATTTGCAGAGGAGAGTGAGCCTGTGACCTTTTGCAGACAAAGTAAGCGTTCTACCACTGAACTATGGCCCCTCGCTCCTTGGGGACATGCAGGAGACAGAGGAAAATCATTGTTTTAATGAATACTTTGTACTATGCTTTTCAGCCTGAAGGCTACCAACAGTAGAAAGAAGAGTAAAAACAACAAAACAAGCAACAGAGCAGCAAAATAAAATAAAAACATGTCAGGTTACAACAACATGCCTAAAAACAGAAGTTCTGTATGACCTGGCTAAATAAAAGGTCATCACCTGGCCCTGAAGGCGTTTTAAAGTCAGTCCAAGTGAGTCTCCTTAGGAAAATATTTCAGAGAGTACAGTACAGTCTTTCAATTAGAAGACCCTGTCTTGGGTTACTGTCTGCCTCACTTCTGAAGGAAGGTCTTAAAATCCAGGGAGTTTCATGTGGAAGAAAGTGGTTCTTTCTACACAAGAACTACAGTTATTCTTTCACATCCACACTTTATAAATCTGAATCACTTCTAGTGATGCACCACTAGATACCAGTGATGTAGACTTGAATCTATTGACTCGGACTCCAGTCGGACTCAAATCGCGTCAATTACTTGACTCGGCCTTGACTTGCAATTGTAAAAGACTCGAAAGACTTGACTCAAGACTTGGAGCCTTTTACGACAAGTTGAATTTTATTCAGGTTTAAACCCATTTCCCCCATTAAATAGATAGGGACTTGCAACCAAAGACTTGGGGGCAAAGACTTGGTACTTGACTTGAGACTTGGATCCAGGGACATGAGACTTGACTCGAGACTTGGAGTCAGAGACTTGATCCACATCCCTGCTAGACACATGCAACAATTCAGGGCCCAAGATGGGAGAGCACATCTGCATCAAAAGATGCATCTAGATTCTAGTTGGTTCTGTGGGACTCCATTGATCATCATCATAATGCAGTACCGGAGGCAAATCTATACTGACATTTCTCTGTGCCAGGTGCAGGGGAGTGGCAGCAGGAAAAAGATTGTCTTGTTGGCTGTGTACTCCCTAAGGCATCTGGTGGGGCCACTGTGTGATACAGGAAGCTGGACTAGATGGGCCTTTGGCCTGATCCAGCAGGGCTCTTCTTATGTTCTTATGTTCTTATGTTCTTATTATTTATTATTTTTACATGGATTCATACCCTGCCTTTTCCAGCAGTGTCTCTACATGTCTTACAAAATAAATCAATTACAGAACAAGATGTAAAATAAAGCATCTGAAATCTTAAAATACTGTAAAACCTTAAAAACAGCAGATACAGTCAAGCCAACATGCCGATATAAACAACTCTAATAAAGCCAAACAGAACAAATACGTCTTTAATCTCCATTTAAAAACATTCTCTGCACATGTGGATCCGGCTTCTCCATGGAAATATATCTTGCTGGATATGTGTCTACCACAGCAAACGCTGATGTAGCCAGAGCAAACATGTTTGCCATGGGACATTAACATGAACTTGGGATTTCATGGGGCTATTTCAGTGACTCAGACCTTGGTTCAAATCCTAAACTTTAAAAGCTTTGGATGAAACTAATCTACTGCAGCCAAGTACAACATACCATGTTACACCAGAAATGCTCAGAGCATAGATGGATTGGATCAAGATAGAAACGCCCGAGCTGACATGAGAAAATAATTCCTGTTGTCCTCCCTAACTTCAGCATCAGGAGAAGGGCTGAAATTCCATGGTAGAGGACATGTTTACCTGCAGAAGGTTTCCCCGGGTAGATGAGCTGGGAAAAAATCCCTGGAGAGCTGTTACCAGTCAGTCAGTGTGGACAATACACCTTGACTCTGCATTGTCCACACTAAGCTAGATGGACCAAGTGTCTGACTGAGTATAAGGCAGCTTTGTGTGTTTGTAATGCACACATTGTGGTAAGGAAGGGAGCGAGGCCTCTTCTATGGTCTGCCACTGTTGTAGGACATTTTCTGCAGTGAGAGTCCAAGAATGCAGGCTTTTAAATGATTGTGTAACATTTCCTTTTTAAACAGGTCCAGAAATATATTTTGTCAGTTGCTCATTTTATAGTTGTACTGGATTGAGTTTTGTAAATTTTTCTAATGGCTATGGTGAGATTTTCAAGATTGTACATTTTTTTTTAAATTGGAGCTGTATTTTATTAACTGTTAACTTTGGAGTAAGGCAGCTAGAGACAAAGGAGAGCAGGGATCCTTATCTTGAATAGCGTGTTCACATTTTTATGTATTTTATATAAATATTTTATATTTATTTTTTTTGTAGAAGAAGGAATTTGGACATTGTGACTGGGCACCAGGGAGCTTCATTTCAAGGAGAGATTAGAATCCAAGTCTTCCTGTTCTAAGTTCAGCACTTTAACCCAGGGACTTAGAAATGAAGACCACCTGGGGGACCTCTTATCAGGACATGTCACAGAGTGAAAAGACCACCTGGGGGACCCCCTTATCACACATGGTTTGACTACAGTAGCTGCCTATCATATTGCAAGACAGAAAGTACCAAAGAACCGCAGCTGCTGCTGGAGAATTTTATTGCCCCCCTCCCCATTTGTAAAATGAGTGATATTAATGCAGACACTATCCTTTGGCACATGAACCCTTGCTTGAAACTATTCTTTTGAGCATCCCCCAATAGTAGGTGCATATCAAACTACTAACTGAGTCAGAGCCCTTCAAGATTCACGTTTACAATCTATTTGAATATATATAAATGTTTTGCAAAGATACCTGCCAGAGCTTCAGAAATATTTCTTAGCTCCAATTCAAGTGAGTTTGGTATTAAATATTCATGAAAATAAAGTATACAAAACTCTTGCAGACACATTCAAAGGGGAAAAAAAACAAATATTAGGCAAACGTTTGCACAGGAAGTCTGTTCAGAAAAACAAAACACAGGCAACTGGGTCTGGGGACAAATTCAAATGTGCTGTTTGTGATGTGGTATGGTCCTCTATGAGAGGAGACTGTATCACCCTCTAATACACATAAATAGCCAAGGCCAGCCTTTGTAACAATTTTGCCACAAGTAAAGTCAAAAACATGAGATAGCTTTTCTCCAGTAAGCACTACACTACAAATGCAGCCCCTATTATTTGGGTTGATTTTTGCTTCTTCTAATTTACTAAGCAGCAGAGGGAGAGGCTAAGAAAGTTCACCCTCCGTTGCCCATCTCTGCCGCTGCTCCTAAAAGACCTTCCATTGACAGCAGCCCAGAGAAGTGGCCAAATCTGGCGGTAGCTCTTTTCAGTCACTATTCTAGGCAGTGGTTCCCAAACTGGGAGGTGTGGCTCCCAGGTGAGCGACGGAAACCAGCCAGGGGAGCCACGGAGTGCCACGGAATCCTCTCGGAATACAGTGCAATGCCAATTGGCAGGCATCGATATCATGTAAAGGGGAGTCGTGGCCAATGGTTGCCAATGGTCAAGGGAGCCGCAGGTTGAAAATGTTTGGGAAACACTGGGTTAAAGGAATGCAGGGGCTGGGAGAGTGGCACTGCAGCAGCAACAGGCTCCTCCTCTGAGTTACACACATTATTCATTATTAGAATGTGCACTGGGCACCCCATAATACTTTGCATGTTTCCTGATTGCATATAGAGGGTTCTTTATTCATGCAGCTGTGCACACAACTAGTGTGCTCTAAATATGTGCTTCATGAAACACACGCAGGCTGGGGAAGAGCCTGCTGCCATGAGATCCTCTCCCCTACCACTTAAATCATCCATACACAGCTAGAATAATATCCGAGAAGGATTCAGGTTTCCATCAAGAATCATCTTCCACCTGATGATTCTTTTGTTTGCCATAATTTTCTCCTAAATTGTTATAACTGTGTTACAAAACAGTAATTTCTTTTAACTGCTTTGAGCATGCTAGTGGAAAGGTAGGATATAAATCTAACAAACAGACACAAAGAAACAAGACTCCAGAGAGAGAAAGCAGTGCAGTGACAGGGTGAGAGGCAGGAGAGCACGCTTGAGTAGTAGTGTTTATTTATTTACAAATGTTCTGTCTCTTTGTTGTAATTGTTGAAGAGAATACAGTACACTGGTCCCTGAGCATGGTCTGAAGGCATATGATACAGTCAACTCATTGAATCAAGAAGACCTGGTCAGTGGATGGATCAAAAAAAGATCTGTACACTGCTATGAGGGCCCTTTTGGGTAGAAAGGTCATTTATAAATTGTAATAAAAATAAATAAATACTTCCTTGCTAGTAGAAAACTAGCACATTAGGAAAAGGAACATTTCTCCCTGATGTGCTAGTTTTCTTCTTGCAGGTAGTATTTTTTATTGGGGGAACATTAAAAGCAAGTGATTTTTCACCTGCAGTCTGAAGAGGTACACAGGGTCAGGACAGGTCAAGGTTTGAGGGTGCACAAAGTAAGGTGTCATCTGTGGGCTTACCTCTGCTTCCTTTGGTGGCAGTTTTTAGTTGTGAGCAGCAAATTTTGGGGTTCTTCCAATGCCAACCAGCTAGAATGAAGTTGTTTCTGCAACTGGTGGGGAAAAACAATTTGCTGCCAACAAGGTAAGAGGAATAGTGTGCACCGAGCTGAGATTTGTTGGTTGTGGCTGGGCCCTATCTTCTCCAGATGCCAGTGCAGGCATTGATAATGCCCCCACACTGGGCCCACGGCATTTGCCTAAGGGCATTGGGTGCTGGCTGCTGGCCCTGGTGGTATAGTTCATTCTACCACCTCATCTTGTTCCTTGTGTAGACCAGGCCTTAAGGAAGTCAGATGGCTGGTCTACGTGCTCCAGTATTGCCTTCTTTGAGATTTTCCCCAGTCCCGTTGAGACCCTTTTCAACTGTAGATACCAGGAACTGAACCTAGGACCAACACATGTGTTCTACCACTGAACTACAAACTTCTCTCTTCAAGGAATCTAGTGCAGCTGTGACACATAGTTTAAATAAAACCATGAATCATTCAAAAAAGAGTCACCAATACCGACGGGTCAGTTTTAGTGGTGCAATCAGAAGAAGACAAGACACAAACTGAAATATTTTTACACAAATAGAAAGGAAGACACTGCCGTGTGATGTGACTAGAAACATTAATGGAAAATTGGGTCTATGAGGCCCAGAAAACAGAAAATTATAATCAGATCTTCCTTACTACATTATTCACAAGTAAATCCTATTGATCTCAGTAAGACTTACTTCCAGAAGAATATGCTTAGGACTGCAGTCGCATTTGAATGTGAGATAGCTGCGTTCATTCCTCCACAGGCTTTCTAGATGGCTTTGGTTAGACAGAGAAGCTACATCTCACGGGCATGGCCTCCATTCGATCTGTAGACTTGGATTATCTGTCTCACAGGGGAGTTACAAGATTGAGGGCCCAATCCTATCCAACTTTCTAACACCGATGCAGCCGCAATGCAGCCCCAAAGGTAAGGGAACAAATGTTCCCTTTCCTTGAGGAGACCTCCATGATTGCCTCCCCACCGCAGGATGTAGCACACGCCCCATTGACACGGCTGCATCAGCACTGGAACTTTGGATAGGATTGGGCCCTGAATAAGGTATGGATTACAAAGGTGCTCACAAGGCCACCAGGTGAGGTTATGGGAGACTAAAGATTCAATTGCAGTTCTCCCAGATCCGAATCTAACATTGTAATCCTAAAATACTTCCTTGGAAGCAAGTCTCATTCAAATAATTACAACCACTTTCAAGTACATAAGGAGTCTTTTGGACCACACTGAACAATTCTTTCATACATTTCTTTCTTTCTAAACATTTATTTCTAGTCTATGAATTTCTTATGCTGTGTTACAAGTTTTCTGAAACCCACCTGACTGCTATCCTGCCCTCACCCACCTACCCACCCCAATTGCCAATAAGCCCACCAACACCTAAAGTTCTGATTAGGGTTGTGGTGGTCAAAGAGACTATGTGATAGCAAGAGGAAGCAACACACACACACACACACACACACACACACACACACACACACACACACACACACACACACACACACACACACAAGCAAGAAGCTTTGGGGAAAATTCTTTGCATAAGTTGAAAATTCTTTCAATTGAAAATTCTTTGCATTCAAGTAAATGGGGAACTAAAACAAATATTTCACCATTCAGAAAATATAATGGCTTGGAACCATAGAAATGGCAACAAAAACTTGGGGGGGGGGAGGAACCCAGACAATATCTTGTTTCTGCTGCAAGGGCAAAGAAATTAAGTGGTGAACCATATTACCCAGTGATGACTGTCCTATCGCCCTATTTAGTGCTGATCACAAAACCAGTTTTCCTGATTTCTAATATAATTTTGTGCACTGAGGACTGAAACCATGAAGCACCTGTGCTTCTAGAGCTCTGATGTTAGCTTTTCAACAATTAGAAGCACATGTCTGTGCAAAATGCAACTGATGGCAAAGGTAACGCCCAAAGATTCTCTCACACACACACATGTGTACGCTTGCGGGCAAACACAGTGCTCCTGACTATAAATTTGACTTTGAAAAGCACTTTAAAAAAAATCCAGAATACTGATAGTATAGTTGGGCCAATGTTCTTTCCTTTCTAGTCTAGCAATATTTAAACTTCAAGTTAAATATTTATAGCTTGCTTTTAAGGAGACCGACATCTACACAGATGCACATGCCTGAGATCTTGCCTTATAGTGACGTTGGGATGCATGCAGCTGTTTTGAAGGGCTTGAGTCTTTCACAATGATGCCACAATGTCGATTAAAGCCGTACGAAGATCTTACTTTGCACAGCATGTAATCAAGCAAGCTATGTTGGGAAATGGGTCCTTCACTGCCAAGAGAAACATCCCTGTTTACTAAAAGCTCTTCCTAAAGTATGCAGCTCAACACACTTTGCTCAGGCACATTTCTTAAAAATGAAACTAAAGACACTCCACCAAGCAACTAACGTCTTTGAACTAAATGCAGTGGCACATGAAAAGGTGATACAATGGCAGGCTTATGTGCCCTTAATAGTGCTAAAATGCATTCGAATCAGCCAACCCACAAATCCCAACAGAGAATAACCCATGATAAAATGCAGGTTTTCTGATTCCCCCCCGCACAAAAGTTTCTCTGCCGTTCAGAGAGCAGGCATCCTCTTCTCAGTTCAATGTCATTCCACAAGAAACCTCAGCCCACACTGCTCCCTTACGAAACGTAGGAAAACCTCCGGTGTAAAAATGGCTTCTCCGGGTATTACCAAAACCTACACATTCACAGAAAGTAACACAAATACTCCCCCCCACACACACTTACCGTTGTCAAGTCCCAGTAGTTCTGTGTATGGCTGAATAGAATGAGAACCTCATATGATAGCTTCTCTAAATTTACCAGAAAGAAAGGAGTTTGAATGCTTGTCCTTTAAGTGTCTCTAAACATGGTTCGCATAGCTGGATAGCAGCTTATCTCCGCTTTTCTGCTCTTGCTTCCATACATGGATCTGTTCCCAACAGTAACTTCAAGCTGTCGAAAAGAAGCTATCTGGCAGCTTTCAGCTTCATCCAACACATAAATGATATAAAAAGCGCTACCCTTGCCGCTTGGCACCTTTTACAGCCTTTCGTCCGTGCCACAAAGCCTCTTCATTTTCTTTTTTTCAAATCAACACGAAGGCAACATATTCCTTTTCATTGCTTGCTGGAACAAATCATTTGAGACTAGTATATGCGACCATGAAAAATTGATGCTTAGGCTTACACTGTACTTAAAATGGCTTCAATCTCTAGTGCATCTCTCGACCGTTGGGGTGCTTCTTCTCAAAATATTTGTACAGTAATTGTTAGGACCCACTAAATACACATGGAAAAGACAGATTTCCCCCCTCCCTTCACTTTCACAAGGTTCCCAGCAGTTTATTTCTAATAATACCTTTTTTACTTTCCTTAGAGGTCAGGGGTTTGTTTGTTAAGTCACTTGGAATGGTTTCAAGACAATATACATCATGTCTGCTATGATGGAAGGTTAAGAGTCACATTTTTGTGGAGAGAGAAAGAAACACAAAAGGGAAGTGAGGCTCTGCAGCTCCCAGATTAGTAACAATAGTGGTTTAGTAAGAAGTGACACTACTAGCATTACTGAAGTCTTTGTATCGTGATGGACAAACCATGTGCACCAAGCCTGCCTCCTCCCCCACGGTTCTCCCAAGTACTGATCCCAGAATAATGTTATGATGGGGGAAAGTTTCCCAACTTTAATGTGTAGAAGTATTTGAAAGAAGGCTTAGGGAATTGCCACAAGCCAACAGGCAGAAAAGGGAGGGAGGAATTCAGAATGGAAGAGGGCCAGTCTCTTGCACAACTTGTGACCTGGCAAGACAAACGCAGCTCATCGGCCATTTATTGTGGCCTGCCAAGTGCCTGATAATCCCCCCAGTTTTGGCCTCCTGAGGTGGACATCCAACCAGGAGGCTTATTGAACCTGTGGCAGACCACCATGCTTGGCTGAGGGAAACTCTGTTCAGCTTGGTTGGTTGGTCACAAGTCGTGGAGGTCTGGGTACAGCAACAGCAATAAACACAACAACCAAGTGCCCACATATCCCCAAGACCTTCCCACCTCCAGAAGTGTTCTTTCATAGGTGCAGAGCGCAGCTCAGATATTTCACAGCTGTCAGCAGTTGCCATGACTGGCCAGCCTGGTGATTCTTCAGCACGGTTGACAGACTTGAGTTTACCTCAGGGCTGTGGCGTCTGTACACATGATGCAGGGGCTTTACAGTCAGATCTCTCAGGTTTCTCAGCAAGGTCCTGAATCCCTTTACAACAACTTCCAGTTCTCTGAGATACTGCATAGAAGCACATCTCATTTCAAGCCTCGGCCTCATTTGCAGAGCTGCATATTCTCCTCAGCAGGAATTTAGATCTCAGAGCCTTCCTTTAGTTCAACCAGCACACACTTCCAGAACTCTCTCTCCCCCTGGTGCACTGTAAATTTCATCGACATCTTGATATTCAGCATAGAGCCCTTGGATGACTAGCTTAGAGGCTTTGAGGGGCCCAACTCACATTGTTGCCGGCTAAGGGTATGTTCCCACCTACCTTCTCAAAACAGCAGCAATGGACTCCAGCAGGAAATTCAGCAGTGAAGTCCTGCCCTTCTGCATTGGCTGTAGACAACTCAGGGAAACGTACACTGCTCCTCAGCCACGATCTGACCCTATGACTGCCTTCTACAGTTAAAAAATAATAATACTGGAGCTATCCCATTTATTTCATTTCTGCCTGGGGAATTGTGAGGAAAACAAACGTCAGCTGCTCCACTAACACACAGGCTCAAAATACATGTAATAGCAGCAGTCTCATTTGTTTCAACCTGGGTCTTCCATCATGGAAAAGGTGGAAGCGCCACCACTGCATCATTTTTAGTGCAAAAGAGTTCATGGGGGCACGAACCCTCCCCTGACTGTGGTTTATCCTTCTGGAAACTCTCTTCCAACATAATTTTAATGGGCTCTGATACAAGAAGTGAGTTCAGTTGGGAACAAGTGCTGGGATGGGGAGGGGGAGATATTCTACTACAGGCAGGTAACAGGTGGGTGCAGGGAGGGTTCATCTTCCTTCGTATACCCCCCTTGATCTAAAACTGAACCCTGCCCCTTAAGTTCACCCCAGCACAGTGTATTTTCTGGTGGCTGCTTTCTGCTTCAGACTGTGAGTCTTTTGGGACAGGGAACCCTTTTTTCTTTGTTGTTGTTGTTATGTAAATCACTTTGTGAGCTTTTTGTTGAAAAGCAGTACATATTTGTATTATTATTATTATTATTAATTAAAATTGGCCACCTTTGCATATAGTTTGAGAGTTTGAGAGTTCCCAGTTTGAGAGTTCAGGCAAGCAGTTTGTACAAAGCCATCCACACTGCACGATGAGGGGTGTCAGTGCACACGTCCTGCCTCCACCCAGCACACCATTCTGCTCTGCCTCATTGCATGGGGAGCAAACAGTCTGAAACATTCCCACAGTATGATTTGAATACTACTTTAAAGTACTGTTTAACTGGTGTGTGTGATTCAGCTGGCTTGCTTCCCCCCATCCCCTGGATTATGCAAGCAGAATGGTGCCCTGGGAGGGGGGTATATGTGTTCACATGTTCCTCATTATGTGGTGGTTGGGGCTGGTGAAGGGTATTGTCTGAACTGGCCTCAGGGTCCTCAGCACTCTGCTTCAGAACTACTATACTGTATAGCTCTGCAACCTACTCTAGTTTGTAGCAGCTCAGCCAGGCTGACTGAGTATTCCTCAGAAACTGATTATGAGAGCAATGCAGACGTTTATTTACCAATCAAGGGGTGACAAGTTGATGGGCAACTCTCACTGTAGCTCCTAGCACAAGCCTTGCCCTTGGAATACCCAGACCCTCAGGCTTCTGGAACTCTCTCTGGTTTCAAGGACAATCTCTTGAGAGACATCATTTCCCCTAGAGATCCATGCACAAACGTTCTGTACATTATTGTAAGAGAAGAAGAGAAATCTTCTGCAGACAGAAGATCTGCAGATGCACAAAGATGGGACCTTGGCCTGACGCCTGATCTAGCAGGGCTCTTCTTATGTTGTTATGTTCTGAAAGGGATCTTTCCCCTCTGTGAATCAAGGTTCCTGATCCCATCAAAGAACCTAAGCATGTAGCACTATACAGTACATATGATGAAGCCCCTTTCAGACTTTTTGTTGAATGCACAGAAGTTGAAGGTGGCCAGCAGTTGTGTGTCGTCCCCCCTCCATTCAGCAAGCCAGGTAGATAGGGGCATCAATGGGACACTTGTGACTTTAGTTAGGGTTGGTCAACTTGCAGCTGCTAATGTGTTGCCACTGTTTTCCCGGCAGAAACCCTGTGCCTTCAAGAGTTTCCTGGCAGGTGGGAATTCAACAGGTGCCATGTTACTGGCATGGAGGTGTAGTGATAGGGGAAGGAATGGAAATAGTAATTCTATGTAACCGAACTACAAGTTATGTAATATCTGGTGCAGCTGTCATTAGTACAGTATTACCATCCAGAGTGCAACTCTGTCAAATATATACATATTGTGCTAGGAGAACATCTAAAACTCAGCAAAAGATAATTTACACTGAGCACCAACTATGTTTATGTAGGGAGAACGCAGTGGCTGCTCCTTGCAGCATTGTCATAAATTGGATGAGCATCGATCATCCAAGAAGCGATGTCAAAGGATGGAAAGTACAGCGCATACTCAAGACCATGCTCTTGTACTGCACAATAAATTGGAATCACGGTCATCCCCCAGTCCCATCTTCACAACAATTAACCCAGATTGAAATTCCCATTTCCCCCATGAACATGCCATGAAAGGGTGGAAAACCTCTAACTGCATTGCTGTGTGAGTATTACAGAGTGGCTAAATGTTGTTAAGAGGAAACTAATCAATTTTAAGTGATCTTATGTGCAGAATTAGAAATGAGAGGAAAACATCACAACCTTGGGCTCTTAACAAAATAGCAGCCAGGAAGGAATAACTATGACCTGCTAATGCTCTGCTCAAAATCACTAAGGTACTTTCAAATCCCCACTTCACCAATAAGCATGCACAACAAGGGTAGAAAAATCCATACTTCAACAGAATGTTTGATGAGGAAGTTTATTCTGTAAAAATGGGTCCTGTGCTTGGGGAGCCTTCACCCATGTGTACCAATCAAAAATTTACCAATTTTTTTTAAAAAAACTTGCTTTTTTTTAAAAAAAAACATGGTTTTTGTGCTGCCCTGGGCAAAAACTCAGGGCAGCACTCCCCCCCCCCACTGCATTCACACAACAGCGAATGAGGTAGGGTTAACCTGAGAGACAGTAACTGGCCAAAATCACAGTGAGCACAGCGGAATGAGGGTTTGAACGAAGGTCTCCCCACTCCTACTCCAACACCATTGCAGCATACAAGCTCTCATTGGCTGAGTGGTTGTGGGAACAGGCTTTGGCTCTCATCCTGCAAGGATAGGACAATGGAGCCAGGATTCCTGCTGATCCAGGACACTTACTTGGGACTAGTCAGAGGAGTTGATGACAGAGTCTTTGGGATTAGAAGAGTTGATGACAGCGTCTTTTTTTTCTGCACTGCAGTTCAGGTGAGGTAGGAGTATTGTTTAATTTCTTTTTTTTATCTCTCTCTCTCTCTCTCTCTCTCTCTCTCTCTCTCTCTCTCTCTCTCTCTCTCTGTGTGTGTGTGTGTGTGTGTGTGTGTGTGTGTGTGTGTGTGTGTGTGTGTGTTACATTATGAAGCTGCACCATCTGGCCTGAAAATCCTTCCTTTGGATCCTAAATGTTTGGAGCAAGACTGTCAGTAGTTGTGCAAGAAATGTACTTTGCACAGATGCACTCATAACTTCCACAGCTTTTGACAATATATTGCAATGCTGTAACTGTTGCATATGTTATTATATACAGTATTTTTTTTTTTTGCATTCAGTGGGAGGAGCAAATAGATCTATGCTGGAAAGGATGTGGGACGTTCCTAAGAATCCCGATTCCATACTGGTCTGTTAATGAGACGCTCTGCAATCTAAGAGCCAAAGTACACATTACCATAAACTTGTTACTATGTAGCTAGATGCTAATGCATACGTCCATGTAGCAGCCCCATAGGGCTGTGCTTCAAATAGGCCCCACAGTGTGGCAGTACGGAGTACTTAATCCTTTAAGGTAAAGGTGACCCCTGACAATTAAGTCCAGTCGTGTCCGACTCTAGGGTGTGGTGCTCATCCCCATTTCAAAGCCGAAGAGCCAGCATTGTCCGAAGACGCCTCCGTGGTCATGTGGCCGGCATGACTCTCCTTGCCACAGCGCGTAGCATGTGGCCGGAACACGGAGCGCTGTTTACCTTCCTGCAAGCGATACCTATTTATCTACTCGCATTAACATGCTTTGGAACTGGTAGGTTGGCAGGAGCTGGCCAAGTCTGTGCAATTTTCTGGCCAAAAATTGCACCCCTGAAGCAGCTATTTAGCCCCAAAGGTGCTGTTACAAACATTTGGCCTGTAAGGCAAAACTGCAAACAAAGCTATGGATTGTTCACTTGGAGAAAACAAAGATCATTCACTACATTCGGGGTTATTCAAAAAGGATGGTGCAAAAGGAAAGCTGATTTATTCTTAAATGAACTGACACACCACAACCATCATGACATGAAAAGACAGAAAAACTGTCCATGTTTCACATGCATATTACAGATGTTCGATGTGGGCACTTGCGTAGCTACAATAGGGGAAGGGGGGGGCAAACAGCCACAGTCTCCTTGCGAGGAGACTGCGGCTGTCACCCCAGGCATTTGCTTCCCTTGCCCAATTGTAGCTACGCAAGTGCCCACATCGAACATTTGTAATGTGCATGTGAAACTTGGACAGTTTTTCTGTGTCATGACGGTCTGTCAGTTCATTTAAGAATAAACCAGCGTTACTTTTGCACCATCCTTTCTGAACAACCCTATGTTTATCAATTGTTGAGTACTGCATGGAAGCACATCGTTACAGAGGGAGCATTTGAAAGGGCTCTTCTCCTAGGTATCTTTTTCTTGGTGGTTGCTGCTGGAGCACGAAGTTAATAGGCACTGTCAAAGATCCTGCTGTCAAAAAGATTGACAAATAGACTGACAAATGACACTACAAATCTTTTGTATAAATTGTGGACTGTTCTGTTGGGAAGTTTGCAAAATCCAGATTAAAATGGACTTCCTGTATGCCACTTTAATTTTATCTCCACTACCAATATGGTAAACATTTTTTTTTCCTTTTCCAGGCTAATGTATTAAAAAAAGCAATTTGATTTGAGGTTTTCAGCAGGTAAAATTCAAGGAAGCCCACAACTGTCCTTTCTCTAGATTAACAGTAATGCTTGTTGATCTTTCTGCTTTTGAATGAGGGAAGATATTTTTCAGATGGGGATCACAAAAGGGATCTAAAAAAGCAGGAAAATAAGGCATGGCTTTCTCTAGGCAAAACTAGGGCACTTGATTTTGTTTTGTTACAAAGGTCAGTCACTTGATGCGTTCTTAACCAGCGGTCTAACCCTCTTTCCCTTTAAGTAGCAGGGGGCAGCTTGGGACAAGGTGTGCAAATGTTAGGTGTGCCCAGAGTTCTTTGTGATACACTTTTGCTTTTTTCCATGGGGCTCAGCTCCCTTCCTAGAGTACTATGGGCACTTCTGTCAGAGTCCTCTCTACTATACCATAGGGAATGCTGGAGGACCAGAGTCTGTCACTTCACACTGGGCCCCCCTGGGAAGGTCCAAATCAGCATCACTGCTACTTTCAGCTTTCCTAGGTGCCCTGCGCAACATGAGAACGACGGCAATATTGACTTAATGGTCCCTTTATCAGCCTTTGGAACTTAGCAACTATCCAATCATGTTGACTCTAGCGCCACCCCAGATTGCACTGTAATGTATCACGAAAGAGACACACCTGAACCAAGAGTTTTGTGTCTCTTCCTCCAGTTCCTAGTGAGGATCAGAACTTTGTGATGCTGATTTCTCCCTGCAGAGAGAACCACAAAGCTGTGACCTAATATGCCTGTGCTATAAAAATCAAGGATTATCCTGTTCTCGGCAGCATGCATTGCCTTGACGTGACTGATGAAGTTCTAAATCCCTTTTCTTTCTGCAAACATTTTGTCAATAATAGCATATCTAGCTATATGCATCTTGCGCACTAAGGTGGATTTAAAAGTATAATAAGGCAGTGCAATTAAATTAAACTACATGACCTCTTGGGTAGCTGTCTTATTACCTGGTGATAAACCGGGATTTGAGCCAACGTGAATGCAGTCAGATGCGAGCCTTCAACATAGACATAGTGGGGGTGACATGTACAGTACAGATAACTACTGTATACTTTTAACCATCAAAAGTGTGAACACTGACACACTTCTTCTGTAAGCTCAGGTTGAACAAGAGCCATTTCCCAGGTGGCTCCTGCAAGCAGTTAGCAAGAAACAAAGGCATTGTCTCCCATTTACAAGTTCTCCAGAATCTCTTTGAATTTTTTTTCTAATGCAGTGCTGTTGCAAAGGATGGCGAAGGAGCTGTCACTGGAATCAAGCATTGGAGAGTTGCTGAATCAGGTTGGAGTCAGGATCTGCAGCACATGGAATGAAAAGAGGATTTGAAGCAATATCTTGAAGGCAGGTGCAAGACGATGCAGTAAGAAACACAATCTCATGAGCAGAGGCTGCAAGCAACACAGGACCCATCTGAATTTGCCAAACATGTCAAAGCACTGGTCCATGAAAAAAGAAAATATGGGCAATGAAATTTGCACATCCATACACAGTTATATAGGCCAGCGGGTGGCGCAGTGGGTTAAACCGCTGAACCCTGAGGCATCTGGTAGGGCCACTGTGTGATACAGGAAGCTGGACTAGATGGACTTTTGGCCTAATCCAGCAGGGCTCTTCTTATGTTCTTATGTTCTCCATAAATCTGTCCAATCCCCTTTTAAAGGCATCCAGGCCAGGTGCCATCACCACCTCCTGTGGCAAGGATTTCCACAAACCAATTACTCGCTGGGTAAAGAAATATTTTCTTTTGTCTGTTTTAATCCTCCCTCCACTCAATTTGAGTGGATATCCCCTAGTTCTAGTGTTGTGTGAGAGGGAAAAGAACTTCTCTCTATCCACTCTCTCCATCCCGTGCATAATTTTATGTGTCAATCATGTCCCCCCCTCAACCGCCTTTTTTCTAGACTGAAGAGCCCCAAACGCTGTAGCCTTTCCTCATAAGGGAGATGCCCCAGCCCACCAATCATTTTGGTTGCTCTCTTCTGCACCTTTTCCAGTTCCATTATATCCTTTTTGAGATGCGGCGACCAGAACTGGACGCAATACTCCAGATGCGGCCTTACCATCGATTTCTACAACGGCATAATAATATTGGCCGTTTTATTCTCAATCCCTTTTTTAATGATCCCAAGCATGGAATTGGCCTTATTCACAGCCGTCGCACACTGGGTCGACACTTTCATCAACCTGTCCACCAGCACCCCAAGATCTCTCTCCTGATCCATCACAGACAGCTCAGAACCCATGAGCGTGTATGTGAAGTTTTGATTTCTTGCCCCAATATGCATCACTTTACACTTACTTACATTGAAGCGCATCTGCCATTTTGCTGCCCATTCTCCCAGTTTGGAGAGATCCTTCTGGAGCTCTTCACAATCCCTGCTGGTCTTCACCACCCGGAAAAGTTTAGTGCTGTCCGCAAACTTGGCCACCTCGCTGCTTATCCCCAACTCCAGGTCATTTATGGACAAGTTGAAAAGCACCGGTCCCAAGACCGATCCTTGGGGCACACCGCTTTTCACCTCTCGCCATTGTGAAAATTGCCCATTGACACCCACTGTCTGTTTCCTAGTCTTCATCCAGTTCCTAATCCATAGGAGGACCTGCCCCCTTATTCCCTGACTATGGAGTTTTTTCAGGAGCCTTTGATGAGGGACCGTGTCAAACGCCTTCTGAAAATCCAGGTATATAATATCCACGGGTTCTCCCACATCCAGGATCCTGTTGAAGACATTCACATCATCACTCTTTCCAGTCAGCACCATCTTCCTATAAACCTAAGGGTACATATGCCCTTTTGTAGCAAAGTCAGTTGGACCCAATAGCTGGCAGACACATACAACAACTGAAGGACTCCAAAGATTTACCCCAGTTCCTGTCTTTGCGGCACTGGGTCACACTCACTCTTTTTATCGTGGGCATTTTCAGAGTCCGGTGGCTGGTAGGCTTGCAATGCTTTCTATAAGATGCCTAGAACACTGCAGCAATTGAGGCCAGGGATTAGCTAGGACTGCTTGACATGAATATTTGATGCCTTTCAATGTTTAAAGAGCTTGATAAGATAATTTAAGAAACTCTGTCACTTTTTAAATTATTTGTAGACAATTTATAATGTAGCAAATCCACTCGCTGTGAATAATCCTGTGGCCAGAGAGAGAGAGAGAGAGAGAGAGAGAGAGAGAGAGAGAGAGAGAGAGAGAGAGAGAGAGAGAGAGAGAGAGAGAGAGTGGCAGGGCTCTCCTTAATTGGTTGAAAACATCACAGCACTTGTGCTATCACAAGCCATAGCTAAGAACTCTCTCTGGGCCCGGAGGTTGAGCTGGTGTAAAATGAGCATCAGCACAGCCCATTTTTGCCTGGCCTAAGCTCAAAAAGATGCCCGCCCTTCATTAGGCACTCCATTACTCTTTTTAATAGGATTATCTTTTAAAAAGAGATTGCTTGACTTACCCAGAGCTGTAGCAAGTGTTTCCCAGTTTCAGATTTTGGCTGTGAATCTTACCCTCCACCGAAATATCAGTGGCCTCTTTTCCCTACTGAGATGGCACCCCTGCACAATCCCTTGGCATGCACAGAATTGCCCCCATTTATTGAAGGGCACAGGAATGCCCTGGCAGGCTGGAACAGAGTCACCCGAAAAGTTGCCCGAAAAGAGTCACCAGTCTGGGGGCAACTGGCTCACACTCTTCGCCAGTGTCAGCTACCACAGCATAATTGGCAATAATGAACATAAGAACATAAGAACATAAGAAGAGCCCTGCTGGATCAGGCCAAAAGCCCATCTAGTCCAGCTTCCTGTGTCACACAGTGGCCCCACCAGATGCCTCAGGGAGCACACGAGACAACAAGATACCTGTGTCCAGTCGCCACTCCCTTGCACCTGGCACAGAGAAAACCCACTTCTAAAACCAGCAGGTTGCTTATGGCTTGTAACCTGTGATGGTCTTTTCCTCCATGAATTTGTCCAAACCCCTTTTAAAGGCATCTAGGCCAGGTGCCATCACCACATCCTGTGGCAAGGAGTTCCACAGATGAATCACACGCTGGGTAAAGAAATATTTTCTTTTGTCTGTTCTAACTCTCCCTCCACTCAATTTTAGTGCGTGTCCCCTGGTTC
This sequence comes from Plestiodon gilberti rubricaudatus, assembly GCA_026170595.1. Taxonomy (NCBI): domain Eukaryota; kingdom Metazoa; phylum Chordata; class Lepidosauria; order Squamata; family Scincidae; genus Plestiodon; species Plestiodon gilberti. The sequence continues at coordinate 15,529,110 of JANXHW010000001.1, forward strand.
TGGTGTTGTGCGAGAGGGAGAAGAATTTCCCTCTATCCACTCTCTCCATCCCATGCATAATTTTATACGTCTCAATCATGTCCCCCCTCAGGCGCCTTTTTTCTAGGCTGAAAAGCCCCAGACGCTGTAGCCTTTCCTCGTAAGGGAGGTGCTCCAGCCCACTAATCATTCTGGTCGCTCTTTTCTGCACCTTTTCCAATTCAACTATATCCTTTTTGAGGTATGGTGACCAGAACTGGACACAATACTCCAGATGTGGCCTTACCATCGATTTGTACAAAGGCATAATGATATTGGCCGTTTTATTCTCAATCCCCTTTTTAATGATCCCGAGCATGGAATTGGCCTTCTTCACAGCCGCCGCACACTGGGTCGACACTTTCATCGACCTGTCCACCAGGACCCCAAGATCTCTCTCTTGATCCGTCACAGACAACTCAGAACCCATTAGCGTATATGTGAAATTTTGGTTTCTTGCCCCAATGTGCATCACTTTGCACTTACTTACATTGAAGCGCATCTGCCATTTTGCTGCCCATTCTCCCAGTTTGGAGAGATCCTTCTGGAGCTCTTCACAATCCCTGCTGGTCTTTACCACCCGGAAAAGTTTAGTGTCATCCGCAAACTTGGCCACCTCACTGTCTATCCCCAACTCCAGGTCATTTATGAATAAGTTGAAAAGCACCGGTCCCAAGACCGATCCTTGGGGCACACCGCTTTTCACCTCTCGCCATTGTGAAAATTGCCCATTGACTCCCACTCGCTGTTTCCTGGTCTTCAACCAGTTCCTAATCCACAAGAGGACCTGCCCTCTTATTCCCTGACTGTGGAGTTTTCTCAGGAGCCTTTCATGAGGGACCGTGTCAAACGCCTTCTGAAAATCCAGATATATAATATCCACGGGTTCGCTCGCATCCACATGCCTGTTGACCTTTTCAAAAAATTCTAACAGGTTTGTGAGGCAAGACTTCCCCTTGCAGAAGCCATGCTGACTCTCCCTCAGCAGAGCTTGTTCTTCTATGTATTTTAAGATTTTATCCTTAATGAGACTTTCCACCATCTTCCCTGGAACAGATGTTAGGCTGACCGGCCTGTAGTTTCCCGGGTCCCCCCTCCTTCCTTTTTTAAAGATTGGCGTGACATTAGCTATCCTCCAATCCTCTGGCACAGTGGCCGTTTTAAGGGACAAGTTGCATATTTGGGTTAAGAGGTCAGCAACTTCATTCTTGAGTTCCTTCAGAACTCTTGGGTGGATGCCATCCGGGCCTGGTGATTTATTGATCTTTATTTTGTCAATTAAGTCTGAGACATCTTCTCTTTTAACCTCTATTTGACTTAATTCTTTAGTCAGGGGAGACCGTTCCAGCAGCGGTATTTGCCCGAGGTCTTCTGCCGTGAAGACAGATGCAAAGAACTCATTTAATTTCTCTGCAGTCTCCAAGTCCCCTTTTATCACCCCTTTCTCTCCCTCACCATCCAGCGGACCCACCGTTTCCCTGGCAGGTTTCCTGCTTCTAACATATTTGAAGAAGCTTTTATTATTCCCTTTTATGTTGCCTGCCATACTTTCCTCAAAGTCTTTCTTGGCCTCCCGTATCATCTTTTTACATTTCTTTTGCCACAGTTTGTGCTCCTGTTTATTTTCCTCATTAGGGCAAGACTTCCATTTACGGAAGGAAGCTTCCTTGCCTTTTATAGCCTCCTTAACTGTGCTTGTTAGCCATGCCGGCATCCTCCTGGACTTGGTCGAGCCCTTCCTCCTTTGTGGGATACACTCCCGCTGGGCCTCTATGACTGTTGTTTTAAACAGCCTCCATGCACTCTGGAGCGATTGGACTCCTTTTACCTTCCCTTTCAGCTTTTTCTTAACTAGTCTTCTCATTTTGGGGAAGTCTGCCCTTCGGAAGTCAAGGGTTTTCGTGTCAGATTTGCTCGGCACTCCCCCTCCGACATGCATGGCGAAACAGATCGCAGCATGGTCACTGTTCCCCAACGGTTCGGTAACATTTACCTCCCTGACCAGATCTTGAGTGCCACACAATATCAAGTCCAGAGTCACCTGTCCTCTGGTCGGTTCCGTGACAAGCTGCTCTAAGGCACAGTCATTTAACATATCCAGAAATCCAGTCTCTCTTTCATGACCTGAGCATGAATTGACCCAGTCGATGTGAGGATAATTGAAGTCCCCCATGACTACAACCCTGTCTCTCGTTGACACCTCCCTGATTTGCTTCCTTATTTCAAGGTCCCCTTCAGGTTTTTGATCTGGAGGACGGTAGCATGCCCCTACTATTACATCACTCTTGGAGCCTGGTAATCTAACCCACAGTGATTCTACGGAGGAGTCAGAGCCCCCCTCCAGCTCTACTCTGGTGGATTCTACCCCCTCTTTGACGTAGATGGCCACCCCACCTCCAACACGCCCCTCTCTGTCCCTCCTATAGAGTTTATATCCTGGAATTGCAGTATCCCACTGGTTCTCTGCATTCCACCAGGTTTCTGTTATACCTACTATGTCAATGTTTTCCCTAGCCACCAAACATTCCAGTTCTCCCATCTTTGCCCATAGACTTCGGGCATTTGCATAAAAGCACTTATATACCTGGTCCCCCAAGAAGGGCTGCATGTTTGCCCCTTTATTCCTGCAGCCTTCTGTTTTGCTAGACTGGCTGTCATGTCCCATCACGCTACCACTCCCAATTCTTATTCTGTTATTACTTGATTGTTCCCCATCCTCTGCACCCTCATTCCCGAGGAATGAGGAGTCCCGAACCGGATGCCCCTCGGCTCCTGTCGGCTTTCCCCCAGGAGTCAGTTTAAAAGCTGCTCTGCCACCTTCTTAATGTTACGCGCCAGCAGTCTGGTTCCGTTTTGGTTCAAGTGAAGCCCGTCCCTCTTGTACAGGCTCGGCTTGTCCCAAAACGTTCCCCAGTGCCTAACAAACTTAAACCCCTCCTCCTCACACCAGTGTCTCATCCACGCATTGAGACCCCTGAGCTCCGCCTGCCTAGCTGTCCCTGCGCGTGGAACAGGTAGCACTTCTGAGAACGCCACCTTTGGGGTCCTGGATTTGAGCTTCCTACCTAGCAACCTAAATTTGGCCTCCAGGACCGCCCGGCTACATTTCCCCACGTCGTTGGTGCCAACATGCACCACAACCGCTACCTCCTCCCCAGCACTCTCTACCAGCCTATCTAGACGAGAGGTGATGTCCGCAACCTTCGCACCAGGTAGGCAAGTCACCGTGCGGTCCTCACATCCGTCACAGACCCCCCTTTCTATGTTCCTGACTATAGAGTCACCTACAACAAGAAGCCCCCTTCCCTCTCTCCCCAGAGGAGTATCCATAGTGCGACTGGATACGGGCCCATCACCTGAAGAAGGGGTCCCTACTGTGGGATTGTTTCCCTCTTTTCCAGAGCAATGTCCTCCAGCCCTGAGACTCCCTTCCCTGGCAGCTGAAGTGCTGGCCAACTGAGGGTAGGACGATGCCTCCACGTCCCTAGAAGTCTCACCCTGGTTCCTCTCTACCTGTCTCTGCTTCTCCAGGTCAGCAACCGTGGCTTCAAGGGAGCGAACCCGTTCCCTGAGAGCCTGGAGCTCTTTGCACCGAGCACACACCCATGACATGTGCCCAAGAGGCAGATAGTCATACATGAGACACTCAGTGCAAAACACTGGATAGCCCCCACCCTTCTGCTGGCTGTCTGACTGCATAGCTTTTGAGTATAAGTTATGGGTTTAAAAAAGTTTGGGTACCTTAATGTTATTGGAGCTCTCCTCTCTTCAAGGGACGTGCCGGGCAGTGTGTGGGGCCTGGCTTCCTCGCCCCGCTGCTGAACTCGCTGTGTCTTTTTTATCTTGCCACTTTGTCCCCGTGAGCCACTTCGTTCCCGTGAGGCCACTCGCTGCTCCTGAAAAGAATTGCGCTCATGGCAATATCAGCTGAAATATGTCAGATTTTGTCTCGGAGGATTTCAGAGTCCAATCTTTCCCACAAAGACTTCGTCAGAACTAAATCAATTCCTGGACTCTCTAACTCTGACACTTTTCTCATTTGGATCTTCCCAAAGGATTCCCCTCAGCCTTCCAATTTGGGGACAGGAAAGCAGGCAGATCGGAGTGATTGGTTCTGATGTGTGTCCGGCTGGCTGCCAAAATGTACTTAGCACCAGATTGAAGCTGGTGTAACAGCTCACCCTGGAAGTAATTATTAATATCATCACAGGATGCTACCGTGCTACTTGCAGAAATATTTCAAACCATGCCTGTGACATCACAATTTGTGTCAGTTGAGAGGTCACGCTCACCAGCTCTTTCCCTAAGTGGTGCTTAATGGGGAGTGATTGCTATGTTATTATCTGACAAACTTCAGGCCGGGCTATTGTTTGATTTTTTTTTTCAAAGAGAGCTATTTTTAACTCACCAAAGCACTTTGATAGCATAAGATTTTGGCAGTTAGGAGGAGGCATGAGATGCTCTGAACCCCAGCAAGTGCAACTCCCCCCACCCTGAGAACGTTTGCTGACCTATTGAAGTATCGGACTTCTCTCAAGATTCCCGGGATGTTTTACTTGAGCAGGATTTGGTGGTAGATTAACGGATGAGCGAATGTCACCTCCATAAGAGATTTTGCCACTGTTATCCAAGCTTCTTTTTAGCTTCACCTCACAATTCTATGGGTGTTTTCGTTGTGTGCTGCCTCTTTAAGGGCAAAGCGACACATCATGAATAATGTGTGAGTTGGCCCTTTATGTGTTTGGCTTGTTAAAAATAGCATGTGGGTGGAGTGGGAGTGCACAATGCTGAGCAAAATCACAGCAGGGAGTGGGGGTTATTATTTTAATCCCACTGGGGTTCTGATCCAGATCACGCCCCCCCCCCCCCCGTGCACTATTTATGGTGGTGAAAAAGCTTCAATTGTTTTCAAGAGGCCTCAGGAGGAGAAGGCCATGTGAAAGAAGTGGAAAAACAGCTTTAGTTTTGCAATAAAAATCTGTGTAAGTGATTTGAGCTGTATGATTTCTTCAGGGGCCTAAACAGCCTTAGGCTAAATAGACTAGAAACTAGAAACAACCCAGAGATGTGCTTGTTTGTTTTCCCCCTTCTTCTCCATCTAAGGGTTAGGTACTGGGCTTGTAAGGCCAGCGGGTGGCGCAGTGGGTTAAACTGCTGAACCATGAGCTGTCGATCAAAAGGTCGGCAGTTCGAATCCGCGACAGGGTGAGCTCTCGTTGCTTGGCCAGCTCCTGCCAACCTAGCAGTTCCAAAGCATGTTAATGTGAGTAGATAAATAGGTACCGCTTGCGGGAAGGTAAACAGCGCTCCGTGTTCCAGCCACATGCTACGCGCTGCGGCAAGGAGAGTCATGCTGGTCACGTGACCACGGAGGCGTCTTTGGACAACGCTGGCTCTTCGGCTTTGAAATGGGGATGAGCACCACACCCCAGAGTCGGACACGACTGGACTTAATTGTCAGGGGTCACCTTCACCTTTTTACTGGGCTTTTGCAATGAATGGAACCAACTAACTGGCACTTTACACTACACTTAAACTAAGCATAGCTGGAGAACATCAAAGATATAGAGAAGCACAGCCCAGTCACAGTACTCCTTTGAGATGGAGCATAATAGAGGAGAAATGGTATCATAATACGATGGACCCTAAGGATTCTTATGGGAATCTCCTCTGCTGAGTATCTCCATGGAGTTGGGGGTTCCACATATTAATTTATTTAAATGAACCTTCAAAGGAATCATGTGCAATCTGTGCATGTGCAAAATTTGTTGCAAACATTCTCCTTTCTTGATGGAACACCAGTGGAGAGGAAGCCAAGGCGTAACAGAATGGTGAAACAATAATGAAGTGCAACACGGGAATCCACATACCGGTACTTAGGCAAGCCCTAGGCTTGTTAGGCAAGGACGTTGCTAGAGCGTGGCGGCTGGGGTGGACCGCCAGGGGGTGATGTGCTCAGAAAGGTGATGCGCGCACCCACGCGCGTCACCTCCGCTGCGTGCCTTCGGAGGCTCCGAGGCCGGGAGAAGGCCTCGGAGCAACCTCCTTGGCCGACACTCCAGGGCCTTCTGACGAAGGCCCAATGCGGCGATACGTAATTTATAACGTTTTTCACGCATGCGCAGAACGTTTCTGAGGGAAAAGGGCAGCCCTTGCCCTTAGAAACGGTCTGCGCATGTGCGAAAAACGTTATAAATTACGTATCGCCGCATTGGGCCTTGTCAGAAGGCCCAGGACAGCCGGTCGGGGAAGATGTCCCCGGAGTCGGCTGCAACGAAAGTAAGACTTTTGCGCCGCCTTAAAAATGGGGGTTGGGGGGGTCATTAGGGTGATGCGCCCGTCCACGCTCTTGGGCGGCGCGTGCCCTAGTGACGCTCGTGTTGTTAGGGCAGAGGTATCGGACTTAGGCAAGCCCTAGACTTGTTAGGGCAGAGGTATTGGACTTAGGCAAGCCCCAGACTTGTTAGAGCAGAGGTATCGGAAGCAAACTTCTTGGGTGATAGATAGCATTTACAATGGCCAGAGGCAGCATGACCAGGAAGGCTGCCTGATGCTGTCTTGGGTCCACCACCACTGCCCTATAAACAAACCTCAAAACCCTTACTGTGCTCCTTGCACGCTGCTGTCAAACCTGGAAGTGCAGGACTGAGGGTTCAATTTACTGGGACAGCGTGAACTTGTGCTGTCCCTGTAAATGAAACCGGAAATTCTGCACTTCCGGGCTTGATAGCAGCATGCAAAGAGCACGGTAAGGAGGGGAATTATCAGCTTCTCACTCAAGCGAGCAGGAAGCAGGTCATTGTGACTTGTGTTGGCGGCAGGTTGAGGGAGGCAGCAGATTTGGGGTGAAACGCACCCGAATCCGCTGCCCTCTCAGACCCTTTATTATCTACCACTGCTGCAAGCTGCATCAGGTTGCCTCATGGATAGGCCAGCAGTGACAACAGCTAGCAGCCTAGGCGCTAAGCTGGGGAAACGGGAGCATCACAAATTGCATTATTATTATTATTATTATTACTGCATACTAGATTAGAAACTTATCAGAATGCCAATACTCAATAGTCAATGCTGATACAAACAAATTAATAGGAGCTATACAGGCAAGGCAAAACAGGAGGTGTCAAAACATCACTAACAAGGCAAACTATGCCATGAAGTCAAGTGTGATAGAGAGGGAAACCACCTGTAAAACAGAATATCCAGGTAGAAATTGTACTTCTTTGAGAAGTGTAGTACAGTGGCTAAGAGACAATGCTGTGAGTTAGGAAATTCTAGTTCAAATTTTACCTCTCCTATGAAACTCCTAAAGTCCTTTTCAGAAGTTACCTGCTCACCCTTTGTGTGTTCACCCTACAATGAACATGCATGTAGCAGGCGGAAGAGTCTGTCCTACCCATACATGTTTAACACATGTTTGCAATGTACATATGAGTACAGTATACATGTCTGTGAACATGGCAGTGCTCCATATGATTTGGGAAACCTACCTTTTTCAGAGTTCCCAATTGCATGGCGCATGACCTATGTTTATACAGGCGTGTGGCATTGTATACATGGAGGATAGGCAGGTAATTTCTCAACAGAGGTTAGGTGAACTTAGGCAAGCCAGTATGTCAGCCTTATCACACACACGCACCCCTTTACAAACACGACAGTTGTTATGACTTCTGGCCTTGACAAATAAATTACTTACCCATAATAAGGGATAACATTGACTTATCTTACAGAGTTCATGCAAGCGTTACCGAGATAGCGTTATGTAAGAGGCTATATATTTATTTCTATTTTCGTGTTTTAAAATGCAAGAACCTACAGTTAATATTACTGGCAGGCTGCCCACTATCCTTACTGTGACTGCGAGAGTGAATACCAAATGTTAATGGAGACTAAAAAGATCACGAAAGCAGAGACACACGATAAGAAGGGGTGACAGCAATTATCTTTCTAATGATCACCAGATAAATGTCACATCAGAACCTAGTGACCAGGTTAAACTGCTGTGCACAAAATTGCTACCACCTTTATTCCGCAAATCATTCCGCAAATCATCGAGTGACCATCCAAGTGACACAGTTCTTTCACAGTGGGTTTATCACCTAACGACCGTGGATTACAGTGTTGCTTTTATCCTTATGGATTTGAAGACCCCACTTTAGAATGGTTTGAAGCATCCCCAAATATCTCAATGGGCAGTAAGACCAACATGAAATCGACACATATCCGATTCAACCATTCTCAAGTGGTACTGCTAGAGATAATTTAAACCTTCGGGATAGATATCAGTTTATGGCAAGGCATACGATGATACAAGGCAGCAGTGCCCCAACAGCTATGGGTGAGCTTATCTCAGTCTGACAATGTCTCAAACTCACCTAGAAATCCAGGTGTGTCCCATCTCTGCCGGCATAGCCCTGATTCTGCACAGGATCTGGTGCAGTGCGCTTTGTGCGCTGTGGCGGATGTTATGCAGGATTGGATTGCCCATCTGGGAAAGGGGGATTTGCAATAACAGTAAGGACCAAAAGTCTTATAACGACATAGGTGTGTGGGATTTTTCACATTCTCACACTTCAATGATCCTTGGCTTGGATATGGGATGATTTCTAGTGGCATCCCTGAGCATAGCTTTGCTAATGCAAGCTGAATTTACCTGGAAATGAAATAAATTGGTACTCTATAAATTATAAAAAGGAAAAGAAGACATTGTAAAGAGTAGCCGCGTGGAGATGTTAAAGAAACCATTAAAAAGAAATGGCATCTCTTTAAATATGCAAAGAATAATCCAGATGAGGCAAACCTAGAGGGAGCCCACATTTCTGGCAAGTTAAATATAAAGGTATAAGAAATCAGGCCAAGAAGGAGCAGCCAGCTAAAGACATAAAAACCCCCAACAACTAGATTTAAAAAATACATTAGAAACATGAAGCTTCTGATCAGAGATCTGCAAGACCAGGAAAGGTGAGCGGAAAAAAAATCTTCCCCAATCCATGGTTAACTGGAAGTTCAATGAAATTATTGCAATCACAAAATTAACTCCTGCTATATATTTATTTGGAATTAACCCCCACTCCCCAATTTTTCCTCTTAAACTCTGACTATCTACTTAAAATGTTCTATCCCCTTTTTTGGATCTTGGTTCCAGAAGGTAGCCAATAGAAAGAATGTTAGACACGGGGCCGGTGCTATCATTAGGCCAACTAGGCAGTTGCCTAGGGCGCAGACCTCAGCGGGGCTCAGTTTTATACAGATTAGCTTTTTTAACCCATGTAAAAATTGCAACTGACAATTTATATATTTTTCTGGCAACATGCGGGTTATATATTTTTTTTATTTTATTTTTTAAGATAAGTACCACAACAGTGCTATGGAATATAATTAGTTATAAAGTCTTTTGGGGGGTGGAAGTAGTTAGCCTTGCCTAGAGCGCAAAATAGCCTGGCAGTGGCACCAGCCCTGGTTAGACATAATATATAATAATAAACAATTCAAACTAAAAGCAAAAGACAACTAGAGATGGATACGCAGGCTGCAGCTTGTCCTGCAAATGTTTGGGACTTCTTAAGCGTTCCAGGTGAATGCTAGAAAACCCTGTATTTTGAGAGAAAGAGACAGAAGATCTAGGTTTTTGGAGCTGGTAGAGAAGCAGTCCACTGTGGACTTTGGGGGTGTTGCCGTTGTTTTGGGAGACTGATGCAATGTCGGCTGCATGCCTGCTGCTGACTAGATTCACATTTGTAAATAACCCACCATTACAAAAAGGAGGATGTATTTTCAACATTTTCTGTTCACAAGCATGCTGACTCCATCAAGCTACCCTGCAACATCTTACTTCTCAAGGAGTAGCAGCTCTGAGAATTCATTGAAAAGAAGGGCTGCTAAACATAAATGATGACACAAGAAAAGTGGCTGCTGTTGTTGTAAAGCCTCTCAGCACATATGGTGACAATCCCCATAGGACAGAAGAAGTCAAATGTTAGCAATATTTAGGGATTTTATTTTCCCTTTCCGGTACAGTATTTGGAAAAAACATCTTGAACAAGCCAAGCTTGAGGTAGAACCGTCGATCCAGAGTGCAAGCAAATCAGATTGACCTTGCGCATTCATGGATCCAGATGATACCCACAGAGTCTACAGTGCCAGTGGTGCCAAAACTGGGATCAACAGGGATCACTCAAAACTGACACAGTCACCTCAGGCAGATTGGTGAGGGTGCCCATCTATGTTTGCCTGCTTGTCTTCACTGCTCCTCTTTTTTCTTCCACTTCCTGGATTGGAAAAGGAAGAGGAGGACAGAGAGGAAGAGGAAATGTGGAGGGGAGGAGAGTGCTGAGCTGGAACATTGGAGAGTGGGAGGAGCAGAGGCTGGGACATCATCGGGCAAGGGGGGGAGCATTTGGCAGGCCGCCCCACGTGTCAGGAGGTCTTGGACTGCCACTTTTGACAGGAAATATATCATCTGCACCACTGAGATCAGAAACAGCAATTTTGCCTGTCAAAATGAAGGTTCATCAATATGCATTTAACTTCTGGAGTAAATTGAAGCTTTTGGTGGAGTTATGAGCAACTACAACTGATTGATTAGAACATAAGGAGAACCTTGCTGGAGGAGACCAAAGGTCTTGCACCCTCGGATTGACCCTCCTTCCCACAGTGGTCAACCAGATACTGCTGGGAAGTCCACAAGCAGAGCAGCATAGGGCAAGGAGTGGTTGTTTACTCAAGAAATGTCTATGCTTCCAGAGACAGAGACCTTCAGGCAGTTAAACCAGAGACTGGCTGACACTGAACTCCAAACTCTCCACTCCTTGGGTTCTAAGGTTCGGTCCCCCCTCTATTTCCATATTTCATTATCCCTTGGCCAGCCATCCCCCTATCTGTCCTCCCTAACGAAACCGAAGGAACGACAGGCGGTATCGAGTGCCAGATTTTATGTCACTTCTTCCTAAGTCACCCTGGGAAGACACTGCAAGATCCCATTCACTTACCATTGTTGCCCTTGTGCCCTAGGCGTGGTGGAAACGTTATCCCATATTGTTTTTGTCTGTCCTCTTCATGAGATATCTCGGAACATCTATTTGACCCCTATCACGAAAAATAAACCTGGTTCTGACTTACCAAAATTGGTTTTCCTCCTTAGTGAGGACCCCCCAGAAGTTCTCGAGAGCACAGCAAAATTTCTTTTATCAGTGGAGCAGAAATTTTTAACTAGATTTTAGTATTTCACATATAATAGACCTTTTAGACTCAATTTTATTTTGTAATTGGCTTGTCTATTTGCACATTTAATGCTTCTTCTCGATAGTTTTTTAAACCCAGATTTTTTAAAACCCAGTTTTTTCAAGGGTTGGCAGTCTTGTAACCTCCCCAGACCCTGTCTCAGAAATCTCAGGGGCAGGGGAAGAAGAGGTGGCAGAGGCACTTTTTGGCATCTTGTGAGCATGGCTGGGGTGCTTTGCTACAGGATGGTGTAGTGGTTTGGGAGTCGGAGTTAGACCTGGAAGATCCAGGTTCAAATCCCCGCTCAGCCATGAAGCTTCCGGGGTGACCTTGGGCCAGTCACAATCTCTCAGCCCCACCTACCTCACAGGGTTGTTGTGAGGACAAAAAGAAGGGGAGGAAATATGTACACCACTCTGAGCTCCTTGGAGAAAGGGGGGTATAAAAACATGTGAAAAATAAATAAATAAAGAAAATAAATGTTTGCATCAACTACTTGTGCACTGTGGTCCTCAAGGACTGGAATGTGCACAAATCCTTGACCCCTTTTGGGCTGAACAGTGTGATGATCATGCACCCCTATGTGCATGGAACCTTATTTGCCATTTTGTTGCCTGCTCCCCCAGCTTGAAGTTATATACTTTTGGAGCTCTCCACCATTTAAATAATGTCACTATCCGGAATGATTTGGTGATATCCACAAGCTTGACCACTTCACTGCTTACTCCAGATCTGCGGTTCTCAAACTCTTCCATCTCTGAAGCCCTTTATAGAGGAGCCTCGCCAGTGCATGTCAGGAGTCTTGCAGAACCCTAGAGCGCCAACACATGCGCATAGTGGTGCAGCACTGAGCAGATGGTGACCACTTAGGATGTGCTCCTGGAGCCCCTGAGGTGGTCTCAGGCAGCCTCAGGGCTCCTAGGAGCACACTTTGTGAAATGCTGCTTCAGATCATTTATATCAACAACTTAAATAGCACTAGTTAAAATACAGCAGGTCCTCACTTACAGTCATGCTACACGCTGTGGCAAGGAGAGTCATGCCAGCCACATGACCATGGAGGCGTCTTCGGACAATGCTGACTCTTCGGCTTTGAAATGGGGATGAGCACCACACCCTAGAGTCGGACACGACTGGACTTAATTGTCAGGGGTCACCTTTACCTTTACCTTAGTTCAAATACAGCAGGTCCTCACTTACAGTCATTTTGTTTAAAGTTGTTTCATTTTAAAGTTGATGGGAAAATGCCATTGGAACATTTATGTTTATCAGTTAGCCTATGGTAAACTTGGTTTCATTATAAGTCATTTTGCTTAAAGTCGCAATTTCCAAGAAGAGTCTCTCGACAATGATCAACAATCTTAGTGGCTATCAAAAACAGTTCAGCTGGTATAATCTTACAGTTTTTCAGTGACGTATTTTTCAGATGTAAAAATGTCAACTGCTAATGTTAAATTTAAGAAGTGCCCGAGTAAATTTGTTTGACTTATGGGATTTGTCTGCATTGTTGAACTTAATAACAGCTCTTTGGTAATGATAAAAGATCAGCATGGTTTGGGAAAGTTTCTAAGCAACCTGGGCAAATTTCAATTGTAAGGAGCATTGTGTTTAATGCCTGGGAAACAATCTCCCTATCATTGTCATAACCCTCATCCTGGGGAGGGGGCAGCACCACCTCTAGGGGATTCGGGAAGGCCATGGGTGCCGCTGATGAAATAACAAGAAAAATAGCTGGCAGTTTCAGGGATTTATTGGGCAAGAGGCTTAACAAAAAGAGGCAGGAGCTTCAGGCTCCTTTGCTGGGTTACTTGACTCTAATCTTGGTTGGCAGGTGGTGTCAAGGTTGAGAGTCAAGTGGATGCCCTCCTGTGAAGAACCAGTCTAAGGAAGGGTATTCTGGGCATCAAAGTGCCTAAGATATTTGCTACCATTTCCCCTAAATGTGTTGATCCTTCGGGTCATCCTCTGGCCTGTCTCTGGTTGGGGAGCAATTCAGGCAAAACCTCTTTCCTGACCTTGGGCCATGCCTTGCCAATGAGTTCCCAGTTCTTTGGTGGGGTTACTGGCTCACCTCCATTTCCCCCTGAGTATTCCCCTCCTCTCCCCTCCTCTCCTCTCCATAGTCCTTCTCTTGTCAAGTGCCAGCCTTCCTGTCCTTCCCAGCCTTCTCTTGTCCTTCCCAGCCTCCCTTCCATGTTCCCTGCTTTCCCCCTCCCACTTTCACTGATCTCTTTCACATCCTCCCCCCCCCCGTGTTCCGCCCTTGTCCTCTTCTCCCACCTTCTCCCTCTGTCTGTCCCCTTTGCTTTCTACCTTCCTTCCTGGGTCTCTCTTCTCTTTCTCCCCTTTTTGCTCCTTTCTCTGTTTCTCTCCTCCTGGCTTCTTCCTTCTCCTTTCCACCTCCTTTCGCTCCTACCCTGTCCCCTGGCTCAGACGGGTGGGTACCAGCCCTGGCTCCACCCTCCAGCTGATTCTGCTCAGCAGTTTCAAGCTACAGATGGTGATGTCATTGACTGGCATGCCACTTCCCAGCTGATTGGCAGCATCTCATCTTTGGGTGGCAGGGAGCCGTGTGACATCAGCCTCTAGAAGCATTCACTCTGCTCAAGTTTCAGCAAATGCCTTCAGTGCTATTGGAGATATACAGAAATATCACCTACAGTCATGTACATAATTGTATCTTGGAAAAGAAGGAAGTATAAGATAATCCTCAGTCTCTGTCTGCCTCATCTCTGACAACACATGAAACAAATTTCTCTCTAACGTTTCAAAGATGCAAACGCTGTGAAACAATCGAGGGGGAATACAAAATGGAATTGCTTTTACTTTGGGCCTAGCAAAATGGCTTCAAGATGCTTTCAAATGAATAGAGCAGATTGTTACTTGGACTATTGAGCTAATGGGATGCATTCAATTATGCTGACGAGTATTCTGAGAGATGTTTGGTATTTTAATATTCTGTAAATACATAATGTTGTAGTTATTTGTTTGATCCATGCGTTGGCTTGTTCTTGTGTCAAACAAGGCCAAACCAATAAACCTGAATTGAAGGTGCTGGGGAGGCGCTGTGAAGTACTGAGGATTATAACATGAGTATAGAAAGGCTAGTAGTGGTTCTTCTGAAAGGCAGAGTCATGCAGCATTGGGGAAACATCAGCGGTAGTTTAAAGTGGTGAGCCGGATCAGGGCCATCTGTTCAGCTCTGCTGTTCACTTTGTCAGAGCTATAAAGAGCTGGATTTAAAACATGGCCATTGGTGCTTCTAGCGGAGTCCTGCTGGGTTTGCCACAACTGGCAACTTGGAATTCATTCCAGTTCCACTTGCGGACAGATGGTGCAGCAACAAATCTCGCTAGAGGAGCTCTCAATCTGCCTGGAATTGATTTAGCTGGTGCTGTGACTAAGGTAGGACCAGCTGGAGTGTCTTGGGCCAAGCGTGGAGTCCTTCAAAAGGCAACTCATTTTTCAGCTCCCTTGTTAACTTTTTACAAGTGCACTTTTGTACTTACTGAAAAACTGTGACTTTGGGAGAGGAGTTTTGGCTTTCATTTGACCTTGGAAGTCCTTTCCAGCCTAGGCATTCCACACATTACTGTGTTGGAAGTAGCAACTGACCACTTGTTACTGATAGAACAGGTCATGTTCTTACCCCTACAGTAGTGCAGGCAGGGGGCGACTGGATGCAAAGGAAGACAGAGTGCCTGTCTGTTATGTATACTGTATACGTAACACAGTGGGGCTTGCTTCTGAGTAGACATGCCTAGGATTGTCCTCTAAGGGTTTAACAAGCTACACATGACCACATTCCTTCTCCTAAAGGTCTAGCACTCTGTCCTGGTATGATTGAAGCCTATCGTGACCCACCAAGTGGGTCCCGACCCACAGTTTGAGAAACACTGCTCTAGTCTAGCCCATTGTCCCATCATCATATGCTCCTTTCCATATATTCCAAGTTCACTGGGGGCAATGCTTCCTGGATTAGGCACAGGTATTATAAATTTCTGGTTCTATGCTTAGTTCAGCTGAAATAATGATGATACTAGGCAACCAGGAATCACCTTCTGGAATTTATGACACATCAGCTATTACAAGTAAGCAGAACTTTTGCTTTTCAGCGATTGGTCTAAACTGTTGTATGACCAAAAGTGTGTTTTGTGGATGGCATTTTGGTACCTCTTTCCCTTTTTGGAGAATTTTGCCACAGCAGCTATTTTATTACTTTCCACACCAAGGACTGTGTTTTGGGTTTTATTTTGGTCATGATGATTTTTCTCTTTTATTTCTTTAGTTCAAAACTAAGCTTGTCCATCTCAGCAGCTGAGGAAACTATTAAAAGTGATAAAATAAATTGTGCTGAGCCGCACAGATTGCAGGCTCCTGGCGAAACAGTGTTGCTGAGCTGACTGAGCTGAAGCTGAGCTGATGAGAATTTCTGGCGTGAAATCTGGAGGATTGGGGGTGGAATGGGGACACCCAGTGTACCCCTTCCACCACCACGCCCTATTTCATGGCATCAGCAGTCCTCCTGGCAGCGTCTGGCTTGGGGACTGCCATTTTTCCCCAGAAGCTCTTTAGAACTATGCTATCTGATGGTGACAAAGCATCATACTAACTGTGGATTTGGGGGAAAGGAATGGTGGCTGCCACTGCCACTGTTCCTCAGAACTCTTAGTCAGCATAATGTGACATCACATAGCATCGTTCTAGAGCTTAAACCACTGAACCATGAGCTGTCGATCGAAAGGTCGGCAGTTCGAATCCATGCGACGGCTCCTGCCAACCTAGCAGTTCGAAAGCAAGAAATTGCAAGTAGATTAATAGGTACCGCGTCAGCGGGACGGTAACAGCGTTCCATGCGCCTCGGTGTTGAGTCATGCCGGCCACATGACCATGGAAACGTCTTCGGACAGCGCTGGCTCTTCGGCTTTGAAACGGAGATGAGCACCGCTCCCTAGAGTCGGACACGACTGGACATAATTGTCAAGGGATACCTTTACCTTTACCTTAAAGAGCTTCTGGGGGAAAAATACTCAACAGCCACCAGCTGCTGGGAGAGCACTGCCAGCAGTGAGTTTCACCCTCCCCAATTTCATTCCACCTTTTTAAAATTAATGACATCCCCCCCTCCTTTCACTGTGGGAGAAAAGGGCAGGTTTTTCAGCCCTGTTCAGTGCCATTGTTTCCCCCACCTGCCACTGATGCAGTGGCATGTTTTCTTGACTAGCACTTCTTTCTTCTCTCTGCACTATCCATACAGGCAATAGATACCAACCAATCAGGGATCATGTAGCGAACCCATAGATAATCATATTGTCTACATTCCAATTTTACTGAGGACAGGGAAAGTCATGGCCCAATCCTATGAGTGCATTATGCTGGCATAATGCACTTTTACAGCATCACAAATATGACTATGCCAGTGAGTGTGGCTGGGCCACCACCACAAGCAGTGAGCGGCTGGGTCCATACTCTGATGGAATGGGGACACCCACCTGTGTAGGTATGGCTGTGCAGGGGGTGGAAGTGGGCAAGGGGGCAGAGGGGGGGCTGGGGGGAACAGGGAGGAGATGGGGTGGGGAGGAGGGCGGATCGGGCCCAGGAAGGGAGCGGGTTCAGCGGCAGCAGTGCCTGCCAAATCCTAACCTCTTTCCTGGGCCTGATTCGCCTTCATGTATCAACGCGATGTCGCTGCCCCAGGTGCTAGTTGATTCATGGCAGCTGCTGAGGCTTACCCTGGGGCACAGGAACAAATGTTCCCTTACCCTGAGGAGGCTTCAACATGCCAAAACTCCCCTGCAGGATACAGCAGATGCTGCATTGGTGCCACTGCATCACCATGCAGGGAGTTAGGTAGGATTGGGCTGCTTATCTCTAGCTAGTGAGCAGTGTCGCCTGGATTAGTCACATGGGTGAAACTAGCCAATCAGGGATTAGTAAGTGTATTGATGTCAAAAGCAATGCTATGCAGCCAATCAGATTTGGCTAGGAGCTGAGGCAAAACAAAATCAATTCAGAAAGCTAGCAATGCTTCTTGAATTCCTGAAATTGTTGAAATGGGGACAGCATTTACCAAACTTCCAGTAACGTTCATGGAAAATGGTGAGTACTGTTGAATCTGCACTAGTGTTGGTGGAACATCCCTGTTACTTCATTCTAAATATAAACTTGCTGGCACAATACAGATCTTGCTTCCTACTGGACTCCTGGCCTTAGCATCTCCTGCATAGAAGATCAGCTGTTGTGTCCTGAAACTAGATATAATTTTCCTTAGGCTTGGATGAGGCTGCTACCAGTCCCACATAGGCCTTGACAACAGTTTGCACAAAATATACATTAAGCAGTTCTAACCGTAGCAGTAATCACAGTCACCCAGCACTTCCTTGCTTCCCACCCCCTCCCCTAAAAATAATTCAACAGAGTTGCAGATGGAAGAACAAACAAGATAATAAATGGGGAGATTGCTGGTGCCTGATTTGGTGCACTATTCCTGGTATATGTGTGTTTCCCCCCTTAATTATTTCCTCTCTGTTCTAGCCAGATCCTTTTTGCTCCTGAAATATTATTGTTATAATGCCTCTTATTGCTCTTTGCCCTCTCTGGAAAGGTGTATGGCAAATATTTGTTTATGTTCTCTCCTGTATTTTATTTTTTCAGGCCATCATGGTTTCACGCTGAAATGAGGCTGTTAAGATGTTATTATTACCCCTGTCTAAATCTGTTTAACGTAGTACTGTACTTCTGCGGGGGACAAACAGTATTGATTTAAATACACAGGCTGTATAAACCATTGCTAAATGGAAGCACCATTGGTAAAATGCAACAATTGCTGAGCCAACAAACCATTGACCTTTAAAGTGTAATGCGAGACTGAAGCTTGATGGTGCCCTTTCAAGAAGCAAATGTTGATATTTGGCCTATGCGTGGCTTCACTGATTTTCATATGCTATTTTAGGGACAAGTAGAGGATTATGGCCTTAAAAACCTGACATCCATTTTTTGCTGAGAACGAAGGAACATGATAATGGGATCTGGGAAACTGTTCCATCTTGCACCTGTAGACCGTTTCTTGAAAATGGAGGTTTTACTTTCCCAAAATAGGTGGATATGGTTAAGCCGGTCTATTCAAAGTGGCCTCAGCTTTGCCATGATTCATATGATGAAGCTTCAGTGAAGCTTGGCTCTTGCACTTCAGTGTTATTATCCAGGCCAGCATTAGGAACAAGATGCTCTCTATATTACAGAAGATTTCAGGGAAGGACACGATGGATTCTGTGCACATGGAACTAGATTTGAGCCCAAACTACTCACAGGCTTTTGTAAACATTTTTTTTAAGCAATACTGAGAAATATTTCCCCTTCTTGAATGATTTTTTTGTCACTTGTTGCAAAAATGGATACATGAAGTGGTCTTATCCACAAATTCAAATCACTGGTCCTGTTATTATTGTTACTATTGTTATAAGAACATTTATATAGTATACCACTTTTCAGCAGGAGTAGTTCACAAAGCGATTTACATAATAAAATAAATTCAATAAATTAGGCCAGTATTGTCAGTTTTGTCTAGCAATGCCTGTCCAGGTGTCAGACCATGTGCTCTCGAACACTGTGGCCAATGCCTCTTTGTTTACCATTTTACACTGTGCTCAGTGATGTCATCGCATAGCCAAAGCTGGTCATGTGTGATCCCTGGCTGGGTGGAAATACCTGGATGAAACAACAGTCAGGGAAGACAACAGTGCCTAAACAGGGCTGACTAAATGTAGTGCACAGTGAAAATATTGAGGAAAATTTTCTATGTCCCTTAAATTGCTACTTTTTATCCAAAATCTAGGGCAGCAGTGGTCTGTGTGGTGTACACTGAAATTCACAGCTAACAGCTGTAAAGGAAAAGTCCCTACATTTATTATTCTTATTCTTATTCTTATTCTTATTCTTATTCTTATTCTTATTATTAACAGTATTTATATACCGTTTTTCAACAAAAAGTTCACAAAGCGGTTTACAGACAAAATCAAATGATTAAATGGCTCCCTGTCCCAAAAGGACTCACAATCTAAAAAAGATGCAGAATACCACCAGCAACAGCCACCAGAAAAGACACTGTGCTGGGGTGAAAGGGGGCAGTTACTCTCCCCCTGCTAAATATAAGAGGAGCACCAATTGAAAAAGTGCATCTTGCCCAGTTAGAATTTACATGACTAGCAAGCAGTGAGGAGATGAGGGTGGGCAGCCCAATCTGCCCGCCCTCATCTCCAAGGATCCGCCAAGGTATCCGCCAAGGATACCTGGCTGGCCTAAAGAGCCGTGCTGGCAGCCCTTACTCCAAAGAAGTTGCGCACTTTACGACACGTTTGCGACACTCTAGAGTGGCAGAGCGCATGCTCCGCCACTCTAGAGGTAGAGAGGATTGTGCTGTCAGTCGGGACCAGCCTTAGACCAAATGGTGATCCAGGTGAGGAGCGTCTTTAGTTCCCCTACGTCAGTGTTTCCCAAACTTTTTTGACCTGTGGCTTCCTTGACCATTGGCGACCATTGGCCATGGCTCCCCATTACATTATGTTGATGCCTGCCAATTGGCATTGCACTGTTCCAAGATGATTCCGTGGCACTCCGCGGCTCCCCTGGCTGGTTTCTGTGGCTCCCCTGGGGAGCCAAGCCTCCCAGTTTGGGAACCACTGCCCTACGTCATTGCTCAGCTTTTGAATACCTTGTTTTTATTGCATTTGTAGCTCATGATTCTGATGCACAATTGGCCTGTATGATTTGACCCTGTCATCTAAAACAATACATTTGCACGTGGGGATCTGCAAATCTGAGTTTATTCATATCATAAGTAAATAAAAACAGGTATGTTTCTTCTCATTCTGTAGCAGCTTTTAACATTTTAAAAATAAATGAAATGCCCATAACTCTCCATTTGTGTCTATTTTCAAAATCTATGGACTGTGCTTCTAAAATTTTTAGGTTCTTTACAAATAACAAAAAATAATACAGCTCTTCTGATGCAGTGTGATTGCAATTGAAATCTATATAAAAACATTGAATATTTTGTCTAAATCTGATGTTTGGTGGTGGGAAAATGGAACTGATTTCTACCTGAGAAGTTTGTACATTCCTCGGTGCCATTTATGAAGAAAAGTAAATTTCTGGTTGAGGAATGTAATTTTCTCAGGATTTGGTTCCTTCTCTCTTTGGAGATTTTTAAGCTCTTTAAGATTCCCTGAAATAACCTTGTACTTGCCTGCATTTCTTATTCCAGTCAGTCATAATTATTACTGCTTATGAAATTCCATCGTTCATTATACAAGAAGAAGAGACTTGAAAAATATGAGCCTTGCACCGAAGAAAAGAAGCTCCCTTGTGTTGACATCCTTCATAAACAGATCAGCTGAAATTCAACACTTCTACCCATTTATGTGTCTACAGTTTTTAAATATTTAAGCTGGGCTTAATTTTTTTAAGGAAATGAACAGTAAAAAATCAAGAAGTATTGTGTCTGCTTGGACCCAGAAATGGCCTTTATTTAGATGAGAAACTTGGCGTTCAATGGGATTGCAGCATCTCCTAAGACTTCTCTGGACTCAAACAAGAGAATACAGGGGTCACCCCGTATCCACGGGGCATAGGTTCCTGCCTCCTCCACTAGTGGCGTGGCTACAGCATGGCAGGGGGCGGGATGCCGGGGGTGACGCGCCAGGAAGGGGTGATGCGCAAGGAGGGTGATGCGCCGGGAGTCCTGGCATGTCACCCTCCTGGCGTGTCATCTCCAGGAGAGGATGACGCGTCGGCAGGCTGAGCCGCATCTTCTTTGACGGCTTGGCTGCTTATAAGTAGGTCAGGCAAGGCTGAAAGTGGCATGCGCACAACGCTGCTTGAAGCCTTGCCCTCAGAAGACCAAATCACGTCTTCGTTTGGCCCTTCTAAGGGCAAGACTTCAAGTGGCGTTGTGCCCATGTGCTGCTTTCAGCCTTGCCCAGCCTACTTAGAAGCGTCTGAGCCACCGAAGAAGACGCGGCTCAGCCTGCTGGTGTGTCACCCTCTCCCGGCACGTGGGGTGAGTACCGGGGGGGGAGTTTGACGTGGAAGTGGGTGGTGTTGGTGGGGGTGACGCAGCTGGAGGGGGTGGGGGTGACGCGCTAAGCCGGCCAACCCCTCATCAGGGGTGACGTGCTGGCTCGTGATGTCACTCTCCTCCGCGGATAGTGGAATCTGCGGATGGGGGGAATGCTATCCTGGCGGACCCCCTGTGCACCCCATGCCCTGGGTATGGCCCCCCTGTACCCTCATTTTGGTCTATTTGGTGTACAAACTGAATGACTGAAGCCGTCTGAGTCAGTGGACCGGTTCGGGTGCTCCGTGGCTCCCACAGAATTACCTGGGTAAGCATGTGACCTGGGGAGGATCATGCAGAGACACCAGGTATATTAACTGGTGCCTCCATATGAGGCCTGTTTGGGAAGCTGCAACGAATGGCTTGACTGTCTTGATGGGCTGCTGTGATCAGCCCCCTTCGTGGCAACCATATGTGCACAGGCCTCATGCGGAGGCACCCGTTTAGAAATTGGTGCTGATTCACTAGCTGCTGCATTGCAAATCTACTGGCTGCCCCATATCCTCCTGCAAGTGACTGAGAGCACAAGCCTATTGGCTACTCAGAAGGGAGAATGAGGGTCCACCGGCTTCCTTCCTCCTAGTAGTTTCCTCTTTGGTTGTTGGAAACGCAGTCTGAGATCTCATGGTCCCCATCATTTTAACGAAGATGGGATGGTTTTAAAGCAAATTTTACTGGTATTTTTACAATTTCCAACCCGAATTGTGAGTGTTGGTAGTACTAATTTATTTGTGAATACAGTAAATAACTGTAGGGGCAGGACGTCTGGCTCAGGACGTAGAGCGTTCGTCTCATAAATCTGCCTGAAGATCTGCAGGACAGCAGTTCAAGACAGCCGGAAGTCTGTCAGAGAGCTGCTGGCACGCCGAGCTGATAAGCTGCAGAGTAATTGTGGGGGAGTGAAGCTGCAGCTGCAACGCATATATGTATGTGTATATATATAAGAAATTGCAAGTAGATTAATAGGTACCGCGTCAGCGGGACGGTAACAGCGTTCCATGCGCCTTGATGTTGAGTCATGCCGGCCACATGAACATGGAAACGTCTTCGGACAGCGCTGGCTCTTCGGCTTTGAAACGGAGATGAGCACCACTCCCTAGAGTTGGACACGACTGGACTTAATTGTCAAGCGATACCTTTATACAGTATATATATTAGGACTGTCACTTGCTTAAAGAAATCTTAATCAATCAATTGCATGATTTGGGCAGCCCAATCCTATATTTTGGAAATGCCATTCTGAGTGCCATAGGATATGGTTGTATGCCCTTGGATGCTGGCACAATGACAACTCTGCTGGCAGCAACTAAGCCCCACTAGCACAGCCCCAGTCTCGTTGTCAGCTGTGCCCTGGGTACTAGTACAACACTATACTGGTGTACCCTCACCACCAGCACAACTCTAGGTGATGCAAGCCCCAAAATGAGCCAGAGACATGGGTGGGATGGGGAGGAGCAGGCAGCCACCATATCCTCAGCCCCCTCCAGATGATGAATGCGCCCCAAACAATGCTACACCAAAGTTGGAGCTGGTGTACAAACTGAAAAACCCCATAGAAACCAATGGGAAGGGGAAAATATCAGAAAATTCCATCTCCTACTACCCCTTCTACCCTGCACACTTTTCATGGTGGAGCATAGATACAGACTATCTTCTGCAGCCAATCAAAAGACTCCAGCCCCAGTACTTAAGTCCCTGCCAGGAAGACCAGAGCTCAAATGACAGGGTGGAAGGCATGGGGCTATTATAGTTCTCTGGTCTCAGGTTAGAGACCTCTTGCAACAGTCAATAGCAGTGATGCACACACTACCACAGCAGGTACCTTCTAAGAACAGGCACGTCTCGCTTCTGGATGTTTCTCATTCATTTATTGGGGAAGTGACAATGTTTAACTTTTCCCCTTCCATGCAGTATTAGAGGAAAGAGAATGAATTATTGAATTAACTGCCTTGAAATGTTCCCTCAGGCTTATGTCAGCTCTCACCGAACAAGCACTTCCTAAGTGCTGAGTTCCTGTGGTTTCCAGATAATCTGCCTGAAAGCCTTAAAATAAAGTATTAAAGGGACAAACTTCATAGGCTCCTCTTTTTTCAAAAACAAACATTCAGGTGCCTCCAAAAGGGAAGATTTCTATTCTTCAGGACCGACTGGGGATGCTATGCCCTCAGAGCCTCAGCGGTGTGCAACATCAGTCCCAGTGATTGGCAGGCAATAGGAAACCTCTGAATTGGCCAGGCCTGGCATAAATTCAACAGGCCTGGTCTGTGCTGAAGGAACCGATCCTGGAAGGAGCTGGAGATCCTTGCCTGCAGAAAGCAGTCTTGAGCTGGGCCAAATATTGAGATGGGCAGGGGCGAATAAATGAGTCCTGGCTTCCTATGAATGGGATATATACATGTACCCAGAGCCATTCCTTGGGTAGGACAACTGGGGGGGGGGCTGCCCTGGGACCCACATATATATGGCCATAATAGGGGAGGCAAGGCCCACACTGGTCGAGTTGCCCTGGGCCAGCACCCTGACTGCACCCTTCTAGGGACGGCTCTCCAACCATGTACCTCTGTACTGGACCAAAGTCAATGGAAGTAAGTGAATGATCTCAGTGTAGTTCTCTCTATGGACCCTATTCTTGTAGTTTCAGCAAAGTACTGTTTAACATCATCTGCTGAAGGGCAGAGAAAGGTGTTCTCTGCTTTTGTGGGATTGGTAATATTTATGCCTCCAAATCCCTGAAGGTGAATATAAATCTGAGAGAAATGCAAGACGTGTCATCCCAATTCATCAAGGCAAGGGACTAAACTACAGCACAGTTAATAAATATTTTTTTAATAAATGGAATAATAAATCCAGTCATGTACAATCTAATCTGTTGTTCTCTCTCTATATTCTCCTGCCTCTCTTATTTTTGCTATGGTCCATCAGGTAGCAGAGTCATCCAAAAATAGATTGTTTAAAAGGAGCTATTTGGTTTGATTTATGGGCCGGATTCATAGTGTTTGCTGGAGAAATTAATTGAAAATATTTGTGGTTTATATTGCACATTTCAACTGGGGGGGGGGGGAAGCCTGCACATAATGGTTATTAAGAAAACACAATGGCAATTTGTACTTGCTAGTGTGAACTTTTCAAATTACCTTGATACTGCAGCAGAGAATGAATGATCCACAGCTGTTTACCAAAGTCACTTGGCACAGTCCTGCAAAATGTTAGATGCGCTAAAATCCTATTAAAATAGAATTTAAACATATTGTTAAGCCCTTAAGCCCATTGATATCAATGGGGTTTAGGCATGCCGGAGTTGTTCGTGATTGCATCTAATGTAGGACTCCCAGCTGTCAAACCCAGAGATCATAAAATTATGCATGGCGGGAGAGAGTGGATAGAGGGAAATGTTCTCCCTCTCTCATAATACTAGAACTTGTGACTGGTCGATGAAATTGATTGGCCCGAGATTCAGAATGGACAAAAGAAAGAACTTCTTCACTCCCTGCATAATTAATTTATGGAATTTGCAGCCACAAGCTGTGATGATGGCCACTAGCGCCAGTTACTTTAGAAGAGGATTAGACACATTTATGGAGGGGAACAGATATATCACTCATTAGTCATGGAACTTTCAGATTTGGTGTGACATTGAATACCAGTTGCTGTGTGACAGCCTAGTCCTATTTGCCGCCACGCTGTAGCATGCAGGCGCGCCATGGAGGTGTGTGCTGCATGCTATGGCAGTGGGGCAATCGGGAAGTACAACCAGAAAAAAAGATACTCAAACATTAATCTCCCTATTTTTACACAAGCTTGCAAACTGCTTAAGCTCAGCTCTTTGCAAACTGCAGGAGCTCAGCTGTTTGCAGGGCAATTAGCAGCTATCTTGCAAACTGTCTACTGGAGATGGGACCATTTTAGTGGTAGTGCCACAGAGGGATGGCATTAGGGGTTGGCCAGGCCAGGCCATATACTGGCTGAGGGCCCATGCCTGAAAGTTGTGTTATTTTTATACCCCTGAGGGCCCAATCCTATCCAACTTTCCAGCACCAGTGCAGCCACAATGCAGCCCTGAAGTAAGGGAACAAACATTCCCTTACCTTGAGGAGGCCTCCGTGATTGCCCCACCACCACTGGTCGCAGCATGCACCCCATTGGCATGGCTGCAACAGCGCTGGAAAGTTGGATAGGATTGGGCTGTAAGAGTAAGCTGAACTAGCAGACAAGACCACAGATCCCAAATTGTAACTGAAACACATCAAATAGTGTCAGTGGCATTCCTGCGGTAGGGGCTCGACAGTAAGTCGCGCCCCGACCTACTACCGCATTCACGAACCGGAGCGAGGAGGCCCCGCCCCTCGCCATGGGAGCCATTCCGCGCAGCGAAGCCGAACGGGCAGGGTCTCCTGCCCGTTTGGCTTCACTGCGCGGAATGGCTCCAACAGCGAGGGGCGGGGCCTCCTCACTCCGGTTCGTGAACGCGGTAGTAGGTCGGGGCGCAACTTACTGTCAAGCCCCTACCGCAGGAATGCCACTAAATAGTGTATTGATTTATGGGGAAGATGGCAAGGCATATGTGATTATGGAGCAAATAAAGATGCTAAATAAAAGTGAAATTGACAAAGCAACAAACACAACATCTTGAACCCACATATCCTATTTCTTTGAACAAACACAACAACATTAGAATAATAAATGTAAATCAAGCTATACAATATAAGAGAACCAAATAATACTATTTTGCAGAAGCCTCGCACCACCTCAGGCAGTTTCTTGGTTGCTAACTTCAGCTTTCCAAAAACTCCAAACCATCAAGCCTGAGCAGGCCTCTGGTTCCTACTTCTGCTCAGCAAACCAGCCCACCTTAAAGGCATTCAGTGGCATACCTGAGGTTTTTCCAGGACCAGACTAACAACAATGCCCATCAGAGGAACCACCCAATAGGGCTGACCCTCCAGGACTGGTAGCAGTGCCCATTGCACTGGCATGAGGTGGACAGGGGATGTAAGGGGGGGGGGGAGAATTCCCCAGAATTCTGCCCCAGAATTTGCTCCCTGAGGAGCTCTGTCAAGCCCCAACTTTAACTTCTTTTAAGTGTGGGTTAAACACATTCTTATTTTGCTTGGTTTTTAAACTGTTGAATTGATTGGCTTTTATGCTGGTTTGAAGCATGCTGTGCCCTTTTTAACCTGTTTTGCATTTTTAAATTATGTTTTGGTTTTTGTGTGTTTTTTAATCAATGTTATTTTTTTTTCTATTCCTCAGTGCCTTGTGAAGAGGCCATTTTAAAAAGAAATTGCTCCATATATACCGGTATTCTCTTGGTGTAATCCTTATAAAAACTCTGTAATGTAACCCTTTACTTGCACAAATTTAAGTATTCATGCTTGGCAAGCAAAAGAAAAAAAAAAGGGAGAAAAACGAATAGTTTAAATAGTAAGTGATTACACTTACTATGTACTCTACTGTATATGCCCCAGAGTGAGCATGAGATGGGAGAATGAAGCTGCTGTTCCCTCAGTCATCTCAGTTCCCATGAGTCTCTCCTAGAGTGATTTTACTTCTTAAAGAAACAGTACATATTTTTCAGATTTAAGGTAGTTTTGACTATCTGCATTTCCCCCTTGCACACTGAGTTCAGAGCCTAAGCCTTGCGTAAGTTGTTACCTGACTGTATTACTATCCCCACATTGCAGCTGGGGAGCTGAGGCTCAGAGGGAGTGGCTTGCCCAAGGCCACCTGGTGAGTTCCTGGCAGAGGTGAGATTTGAACCAGGGAAGTCCTGATCCACAGCTTAGCCACCACGTGATACCAGCTCTCTGTTTGCCAGCTCTTGAAGGCAACACTGTAAACTGCTTTAATTCACAGCTAGTACGAATCGTCCTCAATACTTACAATCAGAAATGTGACAGTATAATCCCTGCCGCTTGCTTTATGGCACAACAAAGTGATATTTTATGATCCATAACTTCTAGAGAAATCTTAGGAGACCAGCCTTGAGAGAAGAAATATATTGCCTTCTTTGGACAGACTGAGACACATTGACGATTGGCTGTTCTGTTCCATTTGGTGCTAATGAAAGCATTACATTAATCTAGATGGGGGTTCTCAACCCTGAGGCACTGTGCCAGCAAAGAAGGGCATTCCAACAGTACACGTTTGTCTTGAAGGCATGACTTGTGAACATTTTACTTGCAGCATAGAAAGCAGAAGAGAGTATTTTCAAAACGATATGTATGTTCTAGCCAGTGGATATTCTTTTCATTCAGTGGGGAAACTGCAAATATGTACCTATTTAACGTGATACTTGTATCATTGGGGCAGACTAGACTGCCACCCAAAACACCCACAGAAGCCTGCAGTGAAAGCTAACTGTGGAACAAGGGGGACGTCACGATATGACAAATATGCCATCACGGACAACCGGCAGCATCAGAAGAACATGGCAGAATTTGAGGGCGGTTGCGGTGCTATCTTGATGAAGTGCTCAGACCACCTACACAATGACGCTGTGACATGGCAAATGCAGGTGGTTTTTAAATTGAGCCTGATGCTCTACTGCTTTGTGGGGAACGAGAGAGAGAGAGAGAGAGAGAGAGAGAGAGAGAGAGAGAGAGAGAGACTAGGGGCGTTCACCTCAGCATCTTTTTACTCTTCGACAGACCCTAACATCTCCACCTGAAATAGCAGAGACCATTCAAGAGCACAAAGCTCCATACTGAGGATCTTCCAAAATGATAGCGTCACTGCAGGCGGGGCGGAGCTCCAAGTTGCTTTCGTCGGCCGGAATGGCTCCAAAGGCGAGGGGACGGGGCCACTTTCTCCCGTCGTGTAACGGAGGCTCAGAGCCTGGCGGAACTTGGAAGCAGTGACGCTACTGTTTCAAAAGATCCTTACTGCCCAAAATCATTATCACAGCCCAATCCTAACCAATGTTTCAGCCCCGATGTAGCTGTGCCAATGGGGTGCGCGGTGCATCCTGCAGTGTGGGTGCAGTCAGGCAAGTCTCTTCAAGTCAAGGGAACATTTGTTCCCTTACCTTGGTGCTGCATTGTGCCTCCATCAGTGCTGGAAAGTAGGTCTGGAAGCTATCCTAAGCTTTGCAGGCCTGCCTGGCCTAGTTCTCACTGAGGACAACCTATGTGTGGGTTGCAGGGGCACCCCAACCATGAGCTGACCTGCATCAGCTTGCGTCAGTGGTGGACTGCAAGGGGAACGAGGGGGTGGTTGATTTGGGGTGCCCTTGCTTCATCCCAATTCTGTCGTCACCTCCTTCTAGCCCACCATGGATGCAAGCTCCATCCTCATGTGGTCTCCTCAGATCTGGAAGTGCAGGACTTGTGGTTTTATTTACAGGGCCTGCAAGAATAAGAATAAGAATAAGAATAAGAATAAGAATAAGAATAAAAATACAGGTGGGCCCCCATATCCGCTGGGGATATGTTCCAGGCCCCTCCATGGATACTTGAAACCGTGGATAAGAGCGAACACCCCCTCCATGGTTTCCTGAGGGCCCCCCACCCTGCCTCCCCTGCAGGCAGGCATGCTTGCCCCCCCCAGCTCTTATTTTTCTTTCAGCAAGTTTTGTTTCTTCCTTAAAACAAACAGAGAAGCAGCCTCCATTGCAGGCAAGTAGAACGAGACTAAGTCCTAGAGAGGCTCTGCAAGGTTTCTGTTAACCTTGCAGAGCCTCTCTAATACTTAGTCTCATTCTACTTGCCTGTAATAAGCAGCCAGAGGCTGCTTCTCCTGTTTCTTTAAGGAAGAAACAAAGCTTACTGGGAAAAAAGTAAAAGCCTGGGGGGGTCCCCATGATCCGTGGATAACTGAAACCGTGGATAGCGAATCAGTGGATATGGGGGCCCACCTGTACTTCTGAGTGTCCAAAGCGCTTCTCAAATATTATCAACTCTACAATAACACTGCAGCTTAAGTATCATCATCATGTGACAGATGCCTCTGTGAGGCTGAGAGAGTGACTTGCCTAATGTCATCTAGTCACTAGATTCTAGTGAGTTCATGGCACGTTGATGAGATTTGAACTGAGACTGGCCTGATTTGCAGCTCAGCCTCTTAGTTGCTCTGCTACTTCACTTCTTTGGTCCACTTGCTTTCTAATTTCTAATGACAACTTCCTGTTTCTTCTGCACGAAGTTTGTTGCTCTGGGTCTCACCCAACAGTTCTGCAGTTCCCTGCCAGATGGATACAGGATACAGTTATCATTGTTTGGCATTTTTGGGAACTCTGAGTCTGAGGGTTCATCACTGTATTGTGGCACAAAAGGCTTTGTTGCAGTTAACATATTGAAAATCATACCTGCTAAGGATTTTACATACTCCAATAAAACATTAACGGTAACGGCTGACTGGCATGGGACCTACCTGTGTCGGCCAGTGGGGAGTCGGGTCGGCGACTGAGTGAGCAGTGCTGGTCTCTGCGCCAGGACTGCCTACTCGCAATGAGCTGCAAACGTGCTTTATGGCACGTTTGCGACTCCTTAGACCGGCAGAGCGCTCGCTCCGCTGGCTTAAACATAGGCAGGATTGCGCCTATGGCCTAAACATAGGCAGGCAGAGGCGTGGAAAGACTGGAGCGAGCGGAGCAGCGGCTCCGGGTGGCGCTGCTCCGCTCACTCCAGTCTTTCCACGGAGCGCGCGCGCCCATCCGGTGACGTGGGTGGGCGCTCCGAGGCCTTCTCCCCCGGAGAGGATAAATAGCGCGGTGCGGCAGTCGGCCGCCTTCAGAAAGCCCTGGCTACCGGTCATGGTGGATGCTCCGGGGCTTTCTGCGGCTCCGAGTCCGGGTGAGAAGGCCTCGGAGCACCCGCATAAGCCAGGTTGCCCCCCGCCCCCGGAGCGGCGGCGCCCCTTAGGGGCGGCGCAGCAGCAAGTACTCCAGGCAGCACTCGCTGCTGATACGCCTCTGTAGGCAGGATTGCGTCTAATTTAATAAACAGCTATGTGCCTCCAAAAAAGCAAATTCTGAAATCACTCTGGCACTTACTGTCCCTTCCCCCTATTAACTGCTTGTTCAAATGATAAAGTTTGGCCTTCTCCTTCAGACTGTCTATTACATCCAACATCCCAGTTTTTTTATTATTTATTTATTTATTTATTTATTTTATTATTTTTATTGAAAATTCAACACCTTAAACTTAGTGTAAAATATAGCCTTTCACATGTGCTCATACACCTATAAAAGCATGGACCATTGGCCGCCCAGCTAATCTTTGAGCAATAACTGGGGTTTTGAAACCACTTTCTCAGAAAACCAAAAAGCTTTAGATCCTGGCAACGTGATGTCAGCACACTGTCAGCTACCTCCTCCAGGATGTAATTGCAGTGAGTACAAAACAATTTTGAACTTCTTCTGGCAATGGGTTGCCCAGTGAGAAAGAGGTGCCAAGTTCTAAAACAATGTAAAAATAATGGTCATATTTTGAAATTTATGAACTGTGCCTTGCCATTTAGTTCATTAGTACTGTAACACACTTTTCATTCCCCCAAGCAGTGAAAGGTTCTGGGGCAGCGCACTGGCGTTGACGGGGGGAAGCGGGGGGGCGGCCCGCCGGGGGGCGTCGCGCGTATAGGGGTGACGCGCGATGCCCCTTACTTACAATTTTGCGGTGCAGGTGGGCCCTCCCTCCCTCCCTCGCCTCCGTTTGGCTCCAAAATGAGCCGAAAACGGAGCGGGGAGGGCGCTCCGCTCCTGCGCGTGACGTCACGCGCGGGGGCGGAGCCTCCCCCTTAAGGGTGACACGCGCCCCCGCTCAGGGGTGTCGCGCGTCGTCGCGACGCCACTGGGGCAGCGGTTCAGGGTTGGGCGGTTCATGGAAGTGTTTACAACAGTGGAATACAGCGCTAATGCCATAACATGGCTTTTGGCAGCCATTTTAGAAGTACTGCCACAATCGGTGGCACTGCAGGAGGATAGCTGCTGGATTTAGCAAAGGAAGCCCGATAGTGGCGAGCCCGAGGGGTGGGTAGGGTGAAGAGGGTAGAATGGGGTGGAGATAGGTGGAGAGGGGGGCAGATCCAGGCCGGGAAGGGGTCTGTATCAGCGGTGGTGGTGCCACCGATATTCTATCCTCTTTCCTGGTCTCAGCCTGCCTTCTCAGGTCCACTCAGACATGTGCCAGCAAAGTGGCTGGCACAGATCCAAATAGACCCATACAGGTGGCGGAGGCTTGCCCCCAAACTGGAGGAGACCTCCGGGGCCTGAAACTCCCCTGCGTGATACAGCGTGTTTGCATTGGTGCCGGAGGAGTTGGGTAGGAATTGGGCTGTTAGTTTCCTTTGGTTGAGAGAGCACTTAAGACTTATTGTATCTCTGTAATATTTGCTTTATTTACAAATGTTCAAGCTGAGCATAATTGGAGGCCAAAAGACACTAAGGTCCTGACTAAATCCTGGAACCCACAGCTGCCCCATGTGCTGACTCCTCACAGCTTTGATTGGAGCATCTCTCTGAAGTAGCGTAGTTTAAGTGGAGCAGCCAGTGTGGGCTGTTCCGGGCTCCAGGTGAAGGGGGGCAGCAGCCCCTATGCGCCTCTTAGTGTTTTCGGCGGCAATCACCACCGAAAACACTGCGAGGGAGGCATGAAAGTGGTCCCTCCCGCTTGTCCTCACTACTATTTGGCTTCAAAATGGGGCTGTTCGGCAGCGGGGTTTTTTTTTGACACGTTGACGCTGGGAGCATCAGCATCATCCTGTCACGCACCATGCACCAGGGGCGGGGTACTCCTACTGTACTGTCTCTCTGGAGATTGAAGGGTTGCCAAGAATGGAAGTGGAGCACCACCATGCTGGAACATCACCACACTGGTGTCAGGAACGATTGCTAAAGGGGAGAAGTGTCTAGTGGTTAGTACTCACACACCCTTTCCTGCTCTCCACTTTGTAGTGGAGATCCACCACCCCAGGCTAAAGAGACCAGGCAGGGGGAAAAAACCTTCCAGGACAGCACAGTATCTTAGGGGTTCTTATTAAAAAGCAAAACTGCAGTTGCACCCACGAGCAATCAGACGTAACAACCCATTGAATTATCTGTGAACATGGACTAGGTCAGGGGTGTCAAACTCGATTCATAAAGTGGGAATGAACAGCATTCATGGTGCCTGCTGAGGGTCAGAAATGATGTCACTAAGCAGGAAGTGATGTCACTAAGGAGCTGTGACAACCAGAAATAAGCACTTTTTCTCACTTAGGAACTCATTAGCTGCAAATGACAAGAATAGAAAATATGCAAATCTTGACCATATTTTCAAGATATGGGAGAGCCCAATTATCATGCGGGCTACCCTTTCAGCAGTGCTCCTGCTGCCGAGGTGTCACTTTGCAGCTCAGCAGCTAAGAGGTGCTCTGCAAAGTGATGCCATAACCCCCAGTCACATCTGAGGCCTGTAGAGACCCTGTGGTGGGCTAACCCAGGCGATCCAGCCTCCGACCTGTTTGCCCTCGATCAGGCACCATTGACAGAGCCCACAGGCTCAGGGGCCCTCTGGATAAGCTGGCACAGACCTCAAACAGAGGGACAACATTTCCTCCCTCATTTTAGCCTCTGCCACCTATATCTTGCAGGCACAGCTAGATGATAGGTGACTTGGTTGGTCTAGCCCAAACCATTCCTGGATTGTACTGTAGATATTGTAATTATGGTTTGATGAGATCAATGATACAGTTTGCTGGGTTAAGATGAAACTGACCTCTATGGTTTGCTGCAATGACAAGCGTGTAAGCAGAGGTTGTACGCAGAGGAAGAACAAGGGAGGAGCAACTACACAAAACTGAGGCTCGCCACTGCTTATTGTGCACATATTGGCAAACCATGGTTGGTGTTGCATTTGAGTGGAGCATACAAAAGAAAGCTTCCGTCCCAATTCCAAAATGTTTGGGTAGGAGATAGGAAGGGTATGGAGAAGGCTAATGCTCTCTGGTGTGAGATTCTATAATTAAAACATCTCTTTCTGTCAGGGGAGCATAATAAGTGACAGTTCTTTATATATGGAAGACCCCACTTCCTTTCTCATGCCTCTGCTCCCAAAGGTACAAGAATGTCTCACATTGCACAATAACAATATTTTGTTACATGTACTTAATGTACTGTATACCCCACCTCTCTCCAGATGGACTCAAGATGCATTACAATCAAAAGATGAAAAAGATACTATGAACGATTAATTATAACAAACGAAAACTTAAAACAAGAACAGCAGTAGCAAAAAACAAAACAAAAACAACGGAATCCAAAACAAAATTAAAAAAAAACCAAAGAGAGAAACACTGAGAAAGAGCAAATAATTGGAAAATGAGCCAGGATGGTGTAGTGGTTTGGGAGTCAGACTTAGACCTGGAAGATCCAGGTTCAAATCCCCACTCAGCCACGAAGCTTCCTGGGTGACCTTGGGCCAGTCACTATCTCTCAGCCCCACGTACCTCACAGGGTTGTTGTGAGGACAAAAAGGTGGGGAGGAAATATGTACACCACTCTGAGCTCCTTGGAGGAAGGGTGGTATAAAAATGTGAAAAATAAAATAAAAATAAAACAAAGCAATCACAGGAAGTTGAATACAAAGAATGTTGTAGCAGTGCATTTATTACATTAAAAGCCCAATCTTATCCGGCTGCGTTGCTTGAATGTGCATTCCAGCAGTGCAGCGTGCTTTACAGCTGTTGCAAAATGCGATGTGCCATAGAGCGCTGCCTGGCCGCTGCTGCAAGGGGTGAGTGCTGGTGGCCAGGTGACAGTGGCCTTCATAGAAGCCTCAAAGAGATGTTCCCTAGCCTGGAGGAGACTTCCAAGTCTGCCCCCCCCCCCCAGAATGCAGCACACAATCGTATGATTGTGAGATGCCAGTGTTAAAAAAAAATATTGAATTAAGTTCTGGTGCTAGGAAGCAGTTAGTCTTCTTAAAATAGACTTGTGGCCAGGCAGAAACCCTATCGGGTAATTAAAGATAAATTGTAGCGTACAGCTTTATTTTTTCTTTTTCTTTTTCCAAATGCAGGAGATAAATGGAAAAGCTTTTCTCAGCATGTTTGCAATTAATCTGCATTTTAAAAATAAAAGTGTTCTTTCTGTGCCTTGATCTGATAAGAAGAGGTCTTTTCTCATTCCTGCGGAAAATAATCTTTGTTTTCCTTCATGGTTTTGCTGGAAGATTGCCTGGATAACTCAGGAGGTTGGGTAAGATTGTTTCCATCCCTAAAGCAACAAGATAGTAATGTACCTTGTTACGATTAGTTTCCCTTCCAGTAGCTTTAGTTAAGAAGGCAAAAGCAAATGAAAGAGAATACCAAGGTTTGGCCTACTTGAATTTCTCAATATCTCCACTGACCAGGCCTGGCCTCAGCTGAAGCACTGCCCAAATCCCACCCCCTCCTTCCACAGTGGGGGGCGGGGGGGGGGCACAGGGACCTGTCAGTGCATGCTTACCCTGCCCTTCTCTGTCAACGTCTCCTCTTCTGCCCCTGGCTCTTCACTTTCCCCACTTCGTGCCTCTGCTTCCTCCTGCACCTTCAAAACTGACTGGGCAGAGAGGATTCATTCAACGAAGGGAAAAAGCAGAGGAGCAGAGTAGGTGATGAAGCGGGTGGCGAATCCCCCCACCCAAGAGAGTGATCAGAAACAGCCGTGGCCACTACCCCCCTCCTCCAGTTCCACCACCATGATTTTTGACAGCAGCACTGGATGAGAGAACTCATCATCTTCCTCCTCTTCTCAGAGTGGAGAAGAGGATGAGGCAGCAACCAACAGGCAGGCAATGGAATGGGGAAGACGGCAGATGAGTGCAGGCGCCCTCTGGCAGTTCTCCCCCTCCTCCAGCCTGCTGCTCAAAGACATTGCTCCACCCAGCCTCATGGGAGGGACCATAGAGCACATGCTTTGTACGGAGAAAGTCCTCCTTGGGATCTCCAGTTGGGGCTGGGAAAGACTCCCTAAGTCTGAAACCCTGGAGAGTCATTGCTGGCCAGCATAGACACCACTGACTGAGATGGACCAATAGTCTGCTTCGGGATAAGGCAGCTTCATATATTCATCTGAACTATTCCGGCTTTATCCTATCTCAGGATTTAATTGATGTTAGCATTGAGCAGTGGCGTCAAGAGCCAGTGCATCACCCTGTATGGGGTCGGCCGGCTCGGTGCGTCACCCCACCCCCCACTGGCACATCAACACCCCACCCAGGTGCGTCACCCCCCCAGAGGCGCGCCACCCTCCATACTCACCCCCATCCATCCCGGCGCATCACTCCTGGAGCCCGCAAGCCAAGCCGCGTCTTCCTCGGCGGCTCGATTGGTTCTAAATAGGCCGGCAAGGCTTCAAGCGGCGCATGCGCACGCGCACAACGCCACTCGAAGCCTTGTCCTCAGAAGGGCCGAACGAAGACCCGATTGGGTCTTCATTCGGCCCATCTGAGGGCAAGGCTTCGAGCGGGTCTCACTTCGTGCCTTGACTGTGTGATTGTATTGAAGCACACTGAAGGTTAGCAAATCCATAAACATGATCTTCATAACATAGTACCAGATTCCTTCCATGGGCAAGAAATTCACTTTCTTCGCTCTTTGCTTTGGAAGGAAATCAAGCCAACTCTTCCCACTTCTTTTGGAAAGCACTGGATAGTAGACCAGCTGCCTCCTTGACAAAGTGCTGGGTGAAAAAAGAAATGAAGCCAGCCCCCGCCCCTTCCTTGACTGGGGATGATTGGAAATAATTTATCCATATCACATGATAAAGTAATGAACAGATGAAGCACCAAACCCTGATGTGGCAAATTGCCAGGTATGTCAAATGCAAGTGGCTGGTTTGTTTCAACTCTATTTTTTAACTTTTCTACTATGAGACGCATGGAAGACGAAATGATCTTTGTTGCTTACCCATTCTCTTAATGTTTTGGTGCTACTTCTAAAGATTACAGGAATATTCTAACTGTATAATGCATTTTTAAAAAAATATAATATACTATAGAAAAAGTGTTAGGTTTGGTTGAGGTTCCAGATTTAGTGACAAAGCTCAAGGGTGGGGCATGTCATTATTTCTTGACCTCACATACACTACATGTCTGTTCTGAGGATACATGAGTTGGTGTGTGTGTAACTGTTTCTGCACTGATGGTTGCAAATTAGCTGAAGAATACTAATAATAGGTACAATCCAGCTACAAAATGAAGCACTTTTAGACCATCTCTGATTAGTTGGGATCACTCTAAGAATGAGAAATAAGTCTTATGACGCAATCCCGTCTACCTCATAGACTGGCGGAGCACATGCTCCGCCGGTCTAGGGTGTCCACAAAGGACATTTGCAGCCCCTGGTGAGTAGGCGGCGCCAGCGCCGAGGCCAACATTGCTCCACTCGCCCCAGATGCAATGGAGCACCTGCCAGGAAAGATAAATTTCCCACCAGGTGGCAGAGGGGTGGGGGAAGGTGGAACAGGACGTTATGGGAAGGGGGGATTGGTTGGCCAGGCCTGGGAAGGGGGAGGGATCAGCGGTTACACAGCTTGCACATTTGAGTAGACCCATTGGGGTGGCTGGGGCTCTACTTGGGGTGAGTGGACAAAGTCCCCTTCCCCTGAGGAGTGCTCCAGCCGCACCAGCGCTGGGGTCTATCTGGATAGGATGCAGCATGGGCCCTACACCCATGCTGCAGCCTGGTTCGACAGGATTGGGCTGCCCATCAGGAAACAAACAGGAAGCAAAAGCAGGAGCAGGTTAAGGAAATAATTGCTGTCAAAAGCTTCAAGAAACAGGCGCACCTATAAGATTCTGAAATCACTACTTTCGACTCCAAAATCAAAATGGGTGAACATTTTACACAGTTCTTCATAGTTTCTGTGCCCAGGGTGGCTCTGAATGCACTACCCATGCCTGGTATCATTCAAGTGCTCTTTGCATTGCAACACAAACTGAAACTGAGTATAGTTTCAATATATTAATGAATATTTTTATCACCTTTCTAAATATCCAAGCAAATAAACTCTATCAATAAAACCAAGTAAGGCTTGCTCCTTTACACTCATCTCCAGCCCAAACAAAGTCTGATTTACTACATTTGCTCACATTCTTTTTCTTATTTTGCTTCTCCAATTGTTTCCTTTCCGTTGGTTGCTACTTTTTGCCTCTTCCTTCCTTCTCCCTCCTTTGTTGACCTTGGCAAAATATTGACTGCATGCTCCTTGGTGCAGGGACCTACTTTTATTCCTTGTGTTTTGGGTTATTTTTTGTAAAAGATCCATATACATTGATAGAGCTATATTAACTACCACAGCATAACAAATAAAGCAAGCATAACAATCACAATTTCAAGAATACACAGGAACTCATTATATGGGTATATTACAGTAGCAATAAAACAACATGGGGCCTTTGGATTTCCTTTGAAAGCTTGGCAGAATTTAAAAATAAAATA
Organism: Plestiodon gilberti rubricaudatus; assembly: GCA_026170595.1. NCBI lineage: Eukaryota > Metazoa > Chordata > Lepidosauria > Squamata > Scincidae > Plestiodon > Plestiodon gilberti. Next base: position 15,566,854 of record JANXHW010000001.1, read on the forward strand.
AAACAAACTCTTTCCTGATGTTTCCAACAATGTGGCACTTAAGCATGGCATCTTGCCAGAATGTCTATTATGGCTCATTCTGTGTTGCTTGGAAGCTACATTGCATGAGGAGTACATTCAGAGTCACACTGGGCAAGGGCTATTCAGCACTACAGCCAGGGCTGTGCCAGATGCTCATCCATTTTGATTTGGGGGGGTCAAAAGTAAAGGTTTTTTGGGGGGAATTCCCTCCCAAAGTCTTAAGACCTCAATCCTACACACACTAACTAGGGAGTTAGCTCCATTGGACAGAATAGAGATAACTTCTGAGTAATCCATGCATAGGATTTTTGCTGGAAACGTGTGAAGAGTCACCTTGGAAAACGCTGTTCACTATCATTGTCCACTACCATTTCTCCCCAGGGCTTCACCCATCTCTAAAACCGTGTATACATCACAGTAAATCCCATTCTCAGTATACCAAAAATAAAACTCTAGTGCAATTTGCAGTATAGTTCTCAAGTAAACCAGAAAATATCGTGCCAGAAAAAATAGATCACTGGTTGGATTCAAATGCTAGACACGTCAGAGAACACATAATGAGAAAATGCACACTGTACCTATTAAGTAGGAGCTGTTGGAAGGCATGATATATGCTTATCTCACCCAAAGCATCTTAATTAGGGCGGGGACCTGGAGTTAGTATAGCAAAAGTCGTTGCTGAGGGACCAGGATCCTCAGAAGGGCCCACTGCCAACCAAGGGCCCACTGCAAATCCATGAGATGACCTCAAGGTCCAGAGTCTTGGACTGGTGGTGATGAAGAATGACCCCTGCTATGATGAATGCCCTGATTTCCTCCCATTTTTTTGCATGCCTTATCACTCTTTTTGGACACTTCTAGCCTCCCCCTCCCCCAACAGAGGGCTTTGGAAGCTGTAGAATTCCAAAGACCTGACATCCTAGAAACAGGAGCCATTACTCTGGGATGAACTTTCTCTGAGGTTCTTTCTTTGAAACACAATTTCCCAAATGCCACATGTGCAGGCTGTGGATTCTCAACCAACTGAGTACAATAGTGCCTAGCCAACCCTCTTGCTGAGGTTGGCATGTGCCAACTGATTGGGCAGCCAAGCTCACCTGTAAAGAGGTGGGATGGAATCTCCAGGTGGTTTCCCCTCATCCAGTCGAATGACCCTATGACATAATCAATCCTAGGTTTCTCAAGGTCATGCACAAAGTAGCTTGGATGTGCTGCAGCTTGGCTCCCTCAAATTAAGCACCTGTGTTAAGTCAATCCCTCACCCACCTCCTGGGGATCAGGGAGGTGTGAAGGACTCTTCAAACTGACCTTGAAGTAAGTACCAGAATGGGAATACTAGTGAGATTTACATGCATTGATGGATTATTTTGCCTGTAATTGCCCCTGATGGTTTTTGTTAAGATCCACTCCTGGGCACTGCCAACACCCAAGCGATTTCCCAAGCTCTCTTGCTTTATTCTTTCCTCCTTGCAATTAGCCCAACCCCATTTTATTTACTTTCCCAAGGTTGGGTTTTAAAGAAAATAGCTATATTTTGACTCCTTGACTGCCTAGTTCATTTTCATTGTAGTCACACCTCCCCCATCCTGTACAAAATATGACTGCAAGCAGAGTCCACCATGTTTGGTCATAATGTCCCAAAATGGTGGCACTACATTAGGGGCATTGTGGGGAAAAAATGGCAGCTGCCAGCTTGCAGCTAACAAGAGGAGCTCCACTGCTGCTACCACTGCATAAAAGAAAGTAACCCAGCCGCTATGGTGAGGCAACCTTGGGACCCCCCCCCCACACATAGAGAAGGGGATGTTTGGGCGCCCTTTGGGGAAGCCGCCTTGGATGCCCTTCAGGGAGAAAGGCGGGATATAAACGGAGTAAATGAATAAATAAATGAATTTGCTGAGGGTTCCCTCAGACCTGATGCCATGACCGCTATGATGATGAACATTTCTGGGTCAGGTTTCTTATTGCTCTAAGCAGCTAGGCGTTCAGTTATTGACGACAACTCTTCTCCTCAATGGCACAGGAACTGGGTTTCATACTGAAGAATATATTTATTCCCGCTTTCCTCCTCCAAACCCTTCAGAGTCAACAACTCCTAAATTTAAAACCGCACATGTCGCAGCAGAGGAAGAAGCAATGCCAATGTGGGGGTGGGGTGGGGTGGGGAAACACCTCCATATTGCCTGAGAAACTTTCTCAAATCCTGTAAGGATTTTCAAAAGAGAATATTAGTCATATCTAGTAATTTCTGATTAAAAAAAAAATCTAAGAGTCCACAAATAGAGGGAGGTTGTTTTTCTGTTTAGTGCCAGAGGGGAAAAAAAATAAGAAAAATCCCGCCACACTAATAACGATCAATTTGTTATTGCCAGAGAGGATTTGCTGTTAAAGACATTCAAAGAAGTGGAATGTGGTAAGACAAGAGAGTTATGCTTCCTCAGTAAACATCATTGGGGGAAATGTTCTTCTCAAACTGATGATTGTGGAAGGCAGGCAATCTTTGTGTCTATATGTGCAGAACCTCCATAGTCAGAGGCAATAAGGCATGGAGTCATATTTCCATGTGAATGACTGTACCTGGGTTCATTTTCAAAGTTAATCTGGGATTGGGGATCCTTGATTCCAGTGGACAGAATCTAGGGACAACTCTATTTAGGGATCCTTACTTGATCCGTAATTCTACCCAGTTTACTAACCAGAGAGATGTTATCTAAAGAAAATGAGGTCATAATTGGTGCTTTTTCTCTAGGAGGCACAAACACTTGTCAGCTCCATGTTCTTTCTTTTGAAAGGCTGGTGAGGGGGCCTAAACGAAACGGAGACTGGAGAACATTGGAGGAGAAGAAGCAGGTCTAACAGGTTGCTTTCAAGGCCAGTTGCCCCGCTCCAGGGCCCTCAGTGAGGCAAGTAGCAAGCACCTCCCTGAACTCCCCAGCAGGGCTGATGGAGTGGGGTAGAAAACAACCCTAGAGAGGAACGAGCAAGTGATGAAGAAATGCCAGCTTTGATGGGCAAAAAGGATGCTGGGATATCATCTGAAAGCCCTGCAACACAATGTGCTCAGCACACTCCATTAGGTGTGAATAACTGTACCTGGGTACAGATGAACAATGATTGCATCTAGGTATGCAGATGTACCCAGGCACAGTTTAACGTGAGAACAGCTCTGCCATGTCACTGAATACAGGTTGCTGGGCATTAGTAGCCCTTTTCAGACATGGTTGTTGGGTGTTGAAAAGGTCACATGGTGGCAAGCCCTGCCCCTGCACTGATACGCTCCTGAAGCCTGGCCCCTAGGAGTACAGCGCTTGTCACTGCAGGGGGGCAGGACTTTGGGAGCATGACGGCTTTGGGGCAGGGCTTGTCATAAGAACATAAGAACATAAGAAGAACCCTGCTGGATCAGGCCAAAGGCCCATCTAGTCCAGCTTCCTGTATCACACAGTGGCCCCACCAGATGCCTCAGGGAGCACAAGACAACAAGATACTTGTATCCTGTCGCCACTCCCTTGCACCTGGCACAAAGAAAACCTACTCCTACAACCAGGAGGTTGCTTATCTGGAAGGTTGTCACATGTGGACGTTTCAGCACTTGAAGTTAATGTCTGAAAAGGGCTAGCGAGAGAGGGCGATTGCTTTCACGCCCTGTGGGCTTGTGGAGGCATCTGCTTGTCCACTGTGGAAAACAGGTTGCTGGACCAGATGGAGGTTCACTCTGATTCTGAATTTGCTCCAAACAAAAAAGTCTCTGTGTCAAATATTCTCCAGATATTTTCTAAAGCAGGCCCCTGGCTGTCATTGCTGCTGCTGGGTCATCTAAAGACCAGTGATGTAGACTTGAGTCTATTGACTTGGACTTGAGTCAGACTCAAGTTGTGTCGATGACTTGACTCGGACTTGACTCACCGATCATAAAAGACTCAAAAGACTCAACTCGAGACTTGGCGCCTTTTATGACAAGTCAAATTTTATTCAGGTTTTAACCCATTTTCCCCATTAAATAGATAGGGACTCACAACTCGCAACCAAAGACTCGGGGGCAAAGACTTGGGACTTGACTCGAGACTTGGACCCAGAGATCTGATCCACATCCCTGCTAAAGACTGTCGGAGAAAGGAGCTGGGAAGGTCAGTCAGCAGCAGCAGCTGTGAGAGAAAGCCCTGCCCCTAATCACCCCAAACATCAGCCTGATTGCTGAGACTTTCCCGGGTGCTGGTGGTATTTAACTAACCACCTCTCTGGAGCCATCACCTCAGGGTTGGCACAAGGGCAAGGGGCCTGCCTCTTGACCTTCATTCCTGCAATCTTTTGCTCTGTCTCTCCTTTATTGAGACAGGAGAATAGCAATCTTCTAGTGCAGGCGTGGGGAACCTCTGGCCCGCAGTCCTGATCCGGCCCGCGGGACGATCCAGTCCGGCCCGCATGGGACCGGACCAATCCAGCCTGCGCAGGACCGTACCGGAGGCTCCGCTGCGGCCGCCGCCGCTTTCCCGCAACTCCTCGGTTTAAAAGCGGCCTTCCTGGACCTGCGCACAGCGCCGCTGAAGCCGAGATTGCCCTCTCGGCAATCTCGGCTTCAGCGGTGCTGTGCGCAGGTCCAGGAAGGCCGCTTTTAAAAGGAGGAGGCGCCGAAGTCGGAGAGCGAGCGGTGGGTGGGAGGTAAATTCGCGGGGGGGGGGTCAAATTTGCGGGCGGGGGGGAAATCGGCCAGCCTAATGGCCGGCCCGCAGCAAATTTTCCCTATGGGAAAATGCCCCCCCACTGCAAATAGGTTCCCCACCCCTGTTCTAGTGGGAGCAGGACCATAAATAATATAATACTGTAAATTATAAATAATATAAATAATGTTGTTTCCGACTCCAAGGTGAGGGGAGAAGTTGGAAACACCCCCTGGTGAGAGCAGTGGGGCTGTGATCAACTGCCATTAGCAGAAGATTTGTTTTGGGAAGGTGCGTTGCAGCAAGAGACGATTAAGAACTATGAATGACTGGCCCTTCTGCAAAGGCTTGTGGTGTGTCATTAGCAAGAGCTATTTGCCTCATTGGCTGTAATTAATATCGACTGCCTGCACATGCTGTCCCTGGTTAAAGGAAATTGTTTTAGTTGTGCTATATATAGTAATGAGGTGCAGGGGCAGGAGAGGCAATGGAGTCAGAACAGGCCAGGTAAGGGGAGAGCACAACAGACAAGTATGTACTGTCAGTGGCGTAGCTAGACTGGAGCGGAGGCAAGTAGTTCTGCAAGACTCCGTTACACTGGAGTGAGTGGCCCCTCCCCCTTGCTGTTGGAGCCATTCTGGCGGCAATGGCAACACGCAGGACACTCCCCTGTTGCTGCCAGAATGGCTCCAACAGCAAAGGGGAGGGGCCGCTGACTCCGGTGTAACGGAGTCTTGCAGAACTACTTGCCTCCGCTCCAGTCTAGTTTCACCTCTGTGTACTGTCACACTTTCCAGCCCTTTCCCCAACTGGGGTAACCGACGTAGAGGTACCAGCATCCTGTGGAATCCAAAGATGCTGTAACTGAATGTCAGGTTGGTAAATGGAAAAACACTTGTCATCCAGGAATTGATTGGTCATCCAGGATGACCATGCTGATCTGCGTGTATTACAGAGATCCACAGCTCAATCCTACGCGTGCTGCTCAATGGCAGCGCGCCTCCTGCGCTGGCACTGACTGCCGTAAAGCAGTCAGCGCCAGTGGCAAAAGCCTCCCTGAAAGCGCGCTGACCAGCATGCTGCCAGGGACGCGGCGGGAAGGCCTGTGCCTTCCCAGCCACGCCGGAGGACCTCTGGAGGGTCCAGGGAAGGTAAGCCGGCAGGAAGGCGGGAGAGGGCGGAATGAGGTGGGGAGGGGCATAATTGTGTAGTGGTTTGGGAGTCAGGATGGTGTAGTGGTTTGGGAGTCAGACTTAGACCTGGAAGATCCAGGTTCAAATCCCCGCTCAGCCACGAAGCTTCCTGGGTGACCTTGGGCCAGTCACTATCTCTCAGCCCCACCTACCTCACAGGGTTGTTGTGAGGACAAAAAGGAGGGGAGGAAATATGTACACCACTCTGAGCTCCTTGGAGGAAGGGCGGTATAAAAATGTGAATAAATACATAAATAAATAAATAATGGGGTGGGGAATCCACAGGAGGGGGAGGAACCATCATGGAAGGCCCACTATGGATCCTATCCCCCTTCCCTGCAGCCTCCCTGCCCCTTTTCTCTCCTCGGACGTACGCTAGCAAACTTGCTAGCATAGGCCCGCAGAGACCTATTGTGGGCTATGAGGCTTATGCAGGGGTAATTCCCTGCAGAAGCCTCCTCCCGCCCCACGGGATGCAGCGGTTAGCATTTTGGCACTGCTGCGATGTTGGGCGGGTGTGTGTGAATAGGACTGGGCTCCCAATTGGACGAGGTAGGTGGGGTTAACCTTACACAGCTTTGCTCGCCAGAATTGCAAGTGCAACCTCAACTTGTTGGAAGGGGAGGGGAGTTAACCACTGCTGGCCCATCCATAAGACCACCTGATGCAGGTTGCATCAGCGGCAGATTGCGAGGGGTCCAAGGGGGCAGTGGACTCAGGGTGACTTTCACCCTGTCCGCTGCCTCCATCCAACCTGCCACGGATGCAAGCAGCAATGATCCGCTTATCATTCATGTGAGTACGAAGCAGATCAATTCCTTCTTTACTGTGTTCCTCATTCGGTGTTGTCAAACCTGGGAGTGCAGGACTTCCAGTTTTATTTACCGGCACAGCTCGAATATTCGCAATGCCCCTGTAAATAAACCTGGAAGTCCTGCGCTTCTGTGTTTCACAACAGCATATGAGGAACATGGTAAGGTGTTAGGGTTTTTTTTTGTAGTGCAGTAGCTGCAGACCCAAGATGGCATCAAGCGGCGGTCAGGGTTGTGCCACCCCTGGAGGTAACCATTGTTCATCAGGAAGGATACCATCTCTTTTGTTAGATGCTCTGTCAAGCAGTCTGTCCATTTCAAATATTTGTAACTGGTGATTGAATCTGAGACAGTTTAGGGGTCTTGTTGGTGTATTATTCACTCTGCTGCTGAAAAGTCTCCCTGCCTGAGCTGATGGAGGTGGTCTTGGCTGTGTTGCTGCTGGAGACCCAAAGACTAACTGTTGTGGGAGTTTTTGATGTTCGTGCTGAAAAAACCACCTTGACAGATGCAGCTTGGGATGTAATGGCCTCCAAGAGTGCCTTTTACAAACTTCAGCAAGTTTGCCAGCTGTGGCCCTATATAGAAGATGACTCCCTAGCATCAGCATCAACTGGATTTTTGCAATGTGCTGTACATGTTTTGGAAGCTCCAATGGATCTAGAATCCAGTGGTCTGGGAGGAGCTACATGGAACTCACTTCATCTACTTTATGTCACCTCTGTTGGTTTCCAATATGTTTCTGGGCTCAGTTCAAAGTGCTGGTTTTGGCCTTTAAATGGCATGGGATCCAGTTATCTACTCCCATATGAACGTGCCTGTTCATTAAGAACATCTGGAGAAGCTCATTCCTTTCTGGTCTGCCATACAGAAAGTCAGCATGCCTCAATGAGAGAAAGGTCCTTCTTGGTGGCAGCACCCACTCTGTGCAATGCCCTCCTAAAGGAGATCAGATTAGTTCCCTGCTTGCCAGTTTTCAGATGCTGGCTGAAAGCACTGATGCTTGAGAAGATCTTTGGTTGAGTTTAGATTTGATTCTTTTTTAAAGGTTATATTATATCACTTTAGATTTGTAAGCTACTTTGATTGTCTTACGAGAAAAGTAAGATATACATTTGATAAATACATTCTCAGATATTTGCAAAATATTAGGCATTTGATATCTGACTTTAATATTTGATGGCATTGGATAGCTGGCATGCAATGGCACTGAATATCTGACTGTATTCATTAGTTAACATTTACTGTAGTAGTATTTAGAAGTTGATGCCTTATCATAAACCTCCAGTTTATGACCCACCCAGGTTCACTCAGCTTCACTCAGCTTCACTCAGCTGTGAAGCTCACTGGGTGATGTTAGACCAGTCACCATCTCTCAGTCCAACCTACTTCACAGAGTTATTGTCAGTGGCGTCGCTCCAGTAGGGGAGGGGTCGTAAGTATCGCTCCGTCGTAGACCCTTTACCAAGCGAGCAGGAGGCGGCCCCGCCCCTCCCTGTCGGAGCCTTTCCCCTGCGGAGAAAGCAGCAGGCAGGGTCTCTTGCCTGCTGCTTTCTCCGCAGGGCAATGGCTCCGACAGAGAGGGGGCGGGGCCGCCTCCTGCTCGCTCGGTAAAGGGTCTACGACGGAGCGATACTTACGGCCCCGCCCCTACCGGAGCGACACCACTGGTTATTGTGATGACAAAATCTGGATGGGGAAGACCTCTAAATACTGCCCTGAGCTCTTTGGAGGAGGGGCAGGACAAAAATGTAATAAACAAACAAACAAACAAATAAAAGTATTGGATGCCTGACACAGTCAAAACAATAAAGAGACATCAATAAATCGCTCCAAGTTTTGAGATTAAATGTATACATTCAGGATGCCAATTTGAACTTCAAACCTGAAATTTTACCTTATAAGAACATAAGAAGAGCCCTGCTGGATCAGGCCAAAAGCCCATCTAGTCCAGCTTCCTGTGTCACACAGTGGCCCCACCAGATGCCTCAGGGAGCACACGAGACAACAAGATACCTGTGTCCAGTCGCCACTCCCTTGCACCTGGCACAGAGAAAACCCACTTCTAAAAACCAGGAGGTTGCTTATGGCTTGTAACCTGTGATGGTCTTTTCCTCCATGAATTTGTCCAAACCCCTTTTAAAGGCATCTAGGCCAGGTGCCATCACCACATCCTGTGGCAAGGAGTTCCACAGATGAATCACACGCTGGGTAAAGAAATATTTTCTTTTGTCTGTTCTAACTCTCCCTCCACTCAATTTTAGTGTGTGTCCCCTGGTTCTGGTGTTGTGCGAGAGGGAAAAGAATTTCCCTCTATCCACTCTCTCCATCCCATGCATAATTTTATAAGTCTCAATCATGTCCCCCCTCAGGCGCCTTTTTTCTAGGCTGAAAAGCCCCAGACGCTGTAGCCTTTCCTCGTAAGGGAGGTGCTCCAGCCCACGAATCATTCTGGTCGCTCTTTTCTGCACCTTTTCCAATTCAATTATATCCTTTTTGAGGTATGGTGACCAGAACTGGACACAATACTCCAGATGTGGCCTTACCATCGATTTGTACAAAGGCATAATGATATTGGCCGTTTTATTCTCAATCCCCTTTTTAATGATCCCGAGCATGGAATTGGCCTTCTTCACAGCCGCCGCACACTGGGTCGACACTTTCATCGACCTGTCCACCAGGACCCCAAGATCTCTCTCTTGATCCGTCACAGACAACTCAGAACCCATCAGCGTATATGTGAAATTTTGGTTTCTTGCCCCAATGTGCATCACTTTGCACTTACTTACATTGAAGCGCATCTGCCATTTTGCTGCCCATTCTCCCAGTTTGGAGAGATCCTTCTGGAGCTCTTCACAATCCCTGCTGGTCTTTACCACCCGGAAAAGTTTAGTGTCCTCCGCAAACTTGGCCACCTCACTGCCTATCCCCAACTCCAGGTCATTTATGAATAAGTTGAAAAGCACCGGTCCCAAGACCGATCCTTGGGGCACACCGCTTTTCACCTCTCGCCATTGTGAAAATTGCCCATTGACTCCCACTCGCTGTTTCCTGGTCTTCAACCAGTTCCTAATCCACAAGAGGACCTGCCCTCTTATTCCCTGACTGTGGAGTTTTCGCAGGAGCCTTTCATGAGGGACCGTGTCAAACGCCTTCTGAAAATCCAGATATATAATATCCACGGGTTCGCTCGCATCCACATGCCTGTTGACCTTTTCAAAAAATTCTAACAGGTTTGTGAGGCAAGACTTCCCCTTGCAGAAGCCATGCTGACTCTCCCTCAGCAGAGCTTGTTCTTCTATGTATTTTAAGATTTTATCCTTAATGAGACTTTCCACCATCTTCCCTGGAACAGATGTTAGGCTGACCGGCCTGTAGTTTCCCGGGTCCCCCCTCCTTCCTTTTTTAAAGATTGGCGTGACATTAGCTATCCTCCAATCCTCTGGCACATTGGCTGTTTTAAGGGACAAGTTGCATATTTGGGTCAAGAGGTCAGCAACTTCATTCTTGAGTTCCTTCAGAACTCTTGGGTGGATGCCATCCGGGCCTGGTGATTTATTGATCTTTATTTTGTCAATTAAGTCTGAGACATCTTCTCTTTTAACCTCTATTTGACTTAATTCTTTAGTCAGGGGAGACCGTTCCGGCAGTGGTATTTGCCCGAGGTCTTCTGCCGTGAAGACAGATGCAAAGAACTCATTTAATTTCTCTGCAGTCTCCAAGTCCCCTTTTATCACCCCTTTCTCTCCCTCACCATCCAGCGGACCCACCGTTTCCCTGGCAGGTTTCCTGCTTCTAACATATTTGAAGAAGCTTTTATTATTCCCTTTTATGTTGCCTGCCATACGTTCCTCAAAGTCTTGCTTGGCCTCCCGTATCATCTTTTTACATTTCTTTTGCCACAGTTTGTGCTCCTGTTTATTTTCCTCATTAGGGCAAGACTTCCATTTACGGAAGGAAGCTTCCTTGCCTTTTATAGCCTCCTTAACTGTGCTTGTTAGCCATGCCGGCATCCTCCTGGACTTGGTCGAGCCCTTCCTCCTTTGTGGGATACACTCCCGCTGGGCCTGTATGACTGTTGTTTTAAACAGCCTCCATGCACTCTGGAGCGATTGGACTCTTTTTACCTTCCCTTTCAGCTTTTTCTTAACTAGTCTTCTCATTTTGGGGAAGTCTGCCCTTCGGAAGTCAAGGGTTTTCGTGTCAGATTTGCTCGGCACTCTCCCTCCGACATGCATGGCGAAACGGATCGCAGCATGGTCACTGTTCCCCAACGGTTCAGTAACATTTACCTCCCTGACCAGATCTTGAGTGCCACACAATATCAAGTCCAGAGTCACCTGTCCTCTGGTCGGTTCCGTGACAAGCTGCTCTAAGGCACAGTCATTTAACATATCTAGAAATCCAGTCTCTCTTTCATGACCTAAGCATGAATTGACCCAGTCGATGTGAGGATAATTGAAGTCCCCCATGACTACAACCCTGTCTCTCGTTGACACCTCCCTGATTTGCTTCCTCATTTCAAGATCCCCTTCAGGTTTTTGATCTGGAGGATGGTAGCATGCCCCTACTATTACATCACTCTTTGAGCCTGGTAATCTAACCCACAGTGATTCTACGGAGGAGTCAGAGCCCCCCTCCAGCTCTACTCTGGTGGATTTTACCCCCTCTTTGACATAGATGGCCACCCCACCTCCAACACGCCCCTCTCTGTCCCTCCTATAGAGTTTATATCCTGGAATTGCAGTATCCCACTGGTTCTCCGCATTCCACCAGGTTTCTGTTATACCTACTATGTCAATGTTTTCCCTAGCCACCAAACATTCCAGTTCTCCCATCTTTGCCCGTAGACTTCGGGCATTTGCATAAAAGCACTTATATACCTGGTCCCCCAAGAAGGGCTGCATGTTTGCCCCCTTATTCCTGCAGCCTTCTGTCTTGCTAGACTGGCTGTCATGTCCCATCACGCTACCACTCCCAATTCTTACTCTGTTATTACTTGACTGTTCCCCATCCTCTGCACCCTCATTCCCGAGGGATGAGGAGTCCCGAACCGGATGCCCCTCGGCTCCTGTCGGCTTTCCCCCAGGAGTCAGTTTAAAAGCTGCTCTGCCACCTTCTTAATGTTACGCGCCAGCAGTCTGGTTCCGTTTTGGTTCAAGTGAAGCCCGTCCCTCTTGTACAGGCCTGGCTTGTCCCAAAACGTTCCCCAGTGCCTAACAAACTTAAACCCCTCCTCCTGACACCAGTGTCTCATCCACGCATTGAGACCCCTGAGCTCCGCCTGCCTAGCTGGCCCTGCGCGTGGAACAGGTAGCACTTCTGAGAACGCTACCTTTGGGGTCCTGGATTTGAGCTTCCTACCTAGCAACCTAAATTTGGCCTCCAGGACCGCCCGGCTACATTTCCCCACGTCGTTGGTGCCAACATGCACCACAACCGCTACCTCCTCCCCAGCACTCTCTACCAGCCTATCTAGACGAGAGGTGATGTCCGCAACCTTCGCACCAGGTAGGCAAGTCACCGTGCGGTCCTCACATCCGTCACAGACCCCCCTTTCTATGTTCCTGACTATAGAGTCACCCACTACAAGAAGCCCCCTTCCCCCCCTCCCCAGAGGAGTATCCATAGTGCGACTGGATACGGGCCCATCACCTGAAGAAGGGGTCCCCACTGGGGGATTGTTTCCCTCTTTTCCAGAGCAATGTCCTCCAGCCCTGAGACTCCCTTTCCTGGCAGCTGAGGAGCTGGCCAACTGAGGGTAGGACGATGCCTCCACGTCCCTAGAAGTCTCACCCTGGTACCTCTCTACCTGTCTCTGCTTCTCCAGGTCAGCAACCGTGGCTTCAAGGGAGCGAACCCGTTCCCTGAGAGCCTGGAGCTCTTTGCACCGAGCACACACCCATGACTTCTGCCCAAGAGGCAGATAGTCATACATGTGACACTCAGTGCAAAACACTGGATAGCCCCCACCCTTCTGCTGGCTGTCTGACTGCATAGCTTTTGAGTGTAAGTTATGGATTTATCAAAGTTTGGGTACCTTAATGTTGCTGGAGCTCTCCTCTATTCAAGGGACGTGCCGGGCAGTGTGTGGGGCCTGGCTTCCTCGCCCCGCTGCTGAACTCGCTGTGTCTTTTTTTTATCTTGCCACTTTGTCCCCGTGAGCCACTTCGTTCCCGTGAGGCCACTCGCTGCTCGTGAACCTTCAACATTTGGGTGCCAAACTGAGAAAAGTTGCTTCATTTTGAATATTGGTGACTATTTGTTTGGGCTCTCTAAGGCTGCAGGCCTATACCCACCTGCCTGTGAACAGAACAGAATGAGTAAACAGGCATAGGATTGCACTGTTACTTTAGTTTCCATTGGAGCACCAAGATGAGTATTCTACAACCCAATAAGCAGATTTGCAAAATAGTAGGGCGGGGATCCAGATGCAAAACAATGGTGCAGAGCCAACTGTCTGCTGCACTGCAAGAGCTGTACCCCGGGACAGCCTGCTGCACATGCATGTGCAAGTCTACACCTGCATTAATACACATCAGGGATTCTAAAAACCAAGTGCTTTTGAGGTGGGAGGAGGGACTTTTTCTGTTATTGCTATTGTTAATTAAAGACTTGCAAGTTTACTTCAAATTATCCAGCAGTGTACTGGTCCCAATCCCAGCCAACGTTCTGCCCATGCTTGATGGGCATGATGCACGTTCAACCCTTGAAATGAACTTAGTATTACTCCCCGCAGTTCTTCTCCAAGAATCCCTCTTTGCCTTTGTTCTAATTGCCTTTGCTGAAAACAGTCGTGTGTGACTTGAAAAGCTGTAACAAAGAACAGATTCTTAGCAGAAAAAGCCCCTGTTGGGGTCCAGATTCATACAATGAAATCAGCGCGACATGGGTTTCATGGAAGCTTGTCAATAGGAGAGGCACACGGAGCCAGCTGGTTTGGTGTACGTGGTGGGGGGTGGGAGCCTTGTGTGCATTGCAATGATAGGAGAACTTGCTCCTTTTGGGGAAGGAAACAAAAGCACCGCGAGAGCCAATGGCTGGCCGCGGAAGGTAGACAAAGTCAAAACAGAGTGAAGGCACAGGGCAGAAACTGTAGCGTACATCCAAGGGCAAGGCAATTAACTAGCCCCCCCATTGCCAAGCAGTTACTCTGATGGGGGGGTCCATTGATGGCAACATGACCGCTTGTACCAGTGATCTGTCCATTGTCAGTAAGGGGATCAGGTGCTGGGAGACAGCAGGACACTCTCGCTGCAGAAGGGCTCTTTCCATTTGCCTCTACAATATAAATGTTTCAGGCTGACAGGAAAGGCACACGCTGCCACTTGATGCACTCAGGGAAGAAGCTTCAGTAAAGCGTTTGAGGTGGGGAAAGGGAGCAGGCGGCTCCTGCAGCTTGCCAGCTGCTCTCTCGATGCCCTTCCCTTGGCTGGTTCCAGGGAGTCACTGGAGTGGAGCAGGCAGACCGTTTTCCTGCCACTGAGCTCAGCCTGGGGATCTCGCGTAGGACTTCTCTTGGCTCATTTGCCTTAGCATTTGGATGTGTTAGGCAAGGAACATTTCACCACACTTCTCCATCCTGCGAGAATGTTGGGCAAACTCAGCAAGGACAACATTCTTCTTGCCATAGAAGTGAATACGATAGACCCCCCCCCCCCCCAAGCAGGCAGAAGATAAATCAGACCTACTGGTAGATCACTGGGGGATATGAAGTAGATCAGCAAGAGTTGCTAATTCCAATAAAGTGATCCCCCCCCTCAATCTAGATTGCTGAAATGAGTAAAGCTTAGGGGGAAATGAGTAGATTTTTGTGGGAAAGGACTGTGTACTCCATTCTGGGACTTTGTGGGCTGCTCATATGCTCAGAAGCACTCTGTTCTTTAAATTCTGAGTGTTTTGTACCCGGCTCTGGCTGGAGGACCTCAGGGTTTATTTAGATATATATTTTTTTAATGATAGGCAGCTTTTTGCACAAGCAACAGAGCAGCATATAAGACATAATAAATACAGTGTAAGCAATTTAAAACAATTAGCATAAGAGATAAAAATAAAATTGGGGGTTCTAGCAAAAAACCCCAACAGAATAGCTCCCGCAAGCCTGAAGTCTACCATAGACAGCCACCTCCCCATATGCTTGGAGGCCGACCACAGTAAGTTACTGCTTGGTAAATGTCTCTCTGCATTTGGCCTCTGATATCTGCTAGCCAAGGCTACGGACTCCACCTTTTGGTGTTTCTGCCACTACATTTAAGCAAGCAAAACAGAAGCGCCTGGTGAAAAGAGTTCATGTTTCCACAGTACTTTCCATTTGTTGATCTCATGGCACTTATTACAGATGGAAAGGCAGAAGAAGTGCCATTCTATACCTTCCAAGGTCACGGATCCTGTTACTTTAGTCTGAGAAGCAGTTGTACTTAACTATCAGAGACTTGGATCTGTCACCTCAAGACGCTGGTTCTATTTCTGACTCTATTGTCCATTTCCCAAATCACCTTGCATAGGTCACTGAACCTGTCAGGAACTCAGTGACTCCATCTCGAAGACAGATGGATGGTTCCAGCTTGGTTGGGGAATGCTGTTTGGTTTAATGAAATAAAGGTTGCACAGTGCGCACGGTTATTATGATCACCCTGGGGAAGAACATAGAACGTTTTGGCTTCCTGCCCAGTGTTCTCGACAATTGAAGGGTATTTGAGGCACATTGGTCTTTTCAGCTGGCATCTGTATGTTGAGAATTGTTTTGGATTCTGTCCAACCTGGTTGAGTGAAAGCTGACAATTTCATGGAGGACAGGTCTATCACAGCTGTTGTTATGAAAGCCTTAGGAAAAAAAACTTAGAGTTTTTTTTTCCTAAGGAATGTTTCCTAACTCAGAATGTACACCTCTGAGTAACAGGTCTTTGGGGAAAACAATGGGATAGCCATCACCATCATGCTTTCTTTGTGCCCCTCTGGAAACTAGTTGCAGAGGAGCAACACTGGGGGAGGGGTATGCTTTCATCTCCTGCGTGTGGACTACCCCGAGGCAATTGGTGGGCCATTGTGGAAAACAGGATGCTGACTAGATGAGCTTTTGGCCTGATCCATAGTCTTGTGTTCCAGAGAGCTTCCATTTAGCTGACTGATTCTGGAACAATGCTGGATTAGATAGACCTTAATCTGCTCTAGTAATTTCAGAAGGGTGGTCATTTTACATCTGCTGCAGCAAAAACAGCAAAGAATCTTGCACTACTTTGAAGTCTAACAGCCCAATCCTATCCCCCACCAGACTGTGTGATGCAGTGGCACCAATGGTGCATGTGCTGCATCCTTATGTATCCAGCCGGCCTGGGAGATGTAAGTAAAAATGATTTTTACGTACCTCCCCATAAGCCACCAGGCTGCCAATGGGCCTCCTTGGATTTATGCCAGCTGGCATACGTTTGAGGAGCCTCAGGGTGTCTGTTGGGCTGGAAAAAGGGGGATAGGATCTTGGTGCATGCTGGTGCTGTCAAGATCCTCCCCCTCCTGCCCCCGATTCAGCCCACTCCCCACCCTGATCCTCCCCAAACCGCCCCACCACCACCTTACCTGCTCTGGTGAGGTGTCTGGGAGCCACTGGCACACGGGGCCTCTGGCTGTTTGTGTTGGCAGCTCCAAAGCATGTTATGGTAGCCCAGTGGCCCAGCTTTCATGCTGCAAGAATGAGGGCTTATGGCAGTGGATCGCGAGATCTGCCACCATAGGTCCTCAATAGAATTGGGCCATAACACATTTATTGTAGCTTAAGCACTTTTATGGACTGGAGTCTCTGCTTCATCCGATGCATGAAGTGAAGATGACACTTCATGCATCTGATAATCTAGAAGGCAGTGTGTGTGTGTGTGTGTGTGTGTGTGTGTGTGTGTGTGTGTGTGTGTGTGTGTGTGTGTGTGTGTGTGTGTGTGTGAGAGAGAGAGAGAGAGAGAGAGAGAGAGAGAGAGAGAGAGAGCTCAATGTCTGTGACATAATGTATCCTGGAGGTTTCGCACCCTGAAGGCCTATATCTGATAAAAAAAATTCTCACCCCTAGTTCGCTACTTGGCAGCCCTCATTCCCTCCCAGAAGTCAAAAGCTGACAACCCTACATGCAGATCTGAAGAATAAAATGAATAACTGGCAATCCTTTCAGCAATGTGCTTATTCTCAGTACATGAAGGCTTCAGTGGGTTACTGAGTACTGGATTCCCTTGTCTGGGTAAATCTCAAGGGAGGGATTTTGCTCCGTATTGATCACAAGAGAGGATGTCCTGAATTTGCACATAGCCAAATTGGTCATCTCTTCATCTTGAATTTAAGATGAAGAGATAGCAGGAGAAACAGAAACTTGATGATGCCAGTCCAAATGCAAAATTACAGAGTGTTCTGCACACATTTACATTTTACTGTATACATTTTACTGTATATGTTGGTCACAATACGCAATTGGTAACAATTGATTGCAATAAGAAATCCTCCAAGGGGAAGAATTCTATGCTACATTATAATATTTGCATGGGGCTTGTCTCTGCATGGAAGTAGCTTAAGGGTGTTTTGTCACATGTGAAGCTTAAAATAGTTTGATGACATGGTTCTTGCTACAACTGGTTTGTACTGCCAACTGAAATCCTGCACTGGGCAGAATGTTCAGTTGTATTTTAAATCACCCTCTTCCTTTTTCTCTTTTATACGAACATCACTCACAATGCTCAGCAGGAAAAAAAAAAAGAGGACAGCATTCAAACACTGGCAAGAAAAAACAGAGAAAACCTCCCATGAAGTGCAGAAAGCCAGTTTATTGTAAAATATTGTTGAAAGCCCAATGCCTTTCTGTGTATTGCCTTCTTCCAGAGCACTTTCTGCAACAGTAAGTCATCAAAGATGAGGTCTATATTGACAGTCATCTTTAACCTCATTACAACCTCATTCTGCAGCATGTGTAGACCAAGCTATAAACAGCCTCAAATGTGATTTATGTCTCTAACCAGAAAATGCTCCAGGGACCCCACGTCTAAGCCTGAAGACAGAATGCCAGGGGTCTGTCAAAGGAAAATGCAGAAAAGCAGTTCCTGGCTCTTCCAGATCCGGGGCGCTTCAGCTCCATTCGCTGTGCCTGTTTCCCCACAACAAGGATGTTGTGTGCAGCTATGATAAGAGGGGAGATAAGAAGCTCCACATATAAGGCAGAATGTGTCTTGGACCTGCTATTTCCGTCCCCTGCTTATTGACCTATGATAAGATGTGTGTGTACCTGGTCTTTCTTGAACTGATATGATTTGTTGCAGTACAACGGTGAACCACTAGATGTCTCTGTGCTCTGTGAAGGGATGTAGGCTGAATGTGATCCAGGGCCAACAAAAAGAGAGCACAACCTGGAATTCAGGTAAGGGATGGTTCATTATCATCCCAGTAGGCTTTAGCTTTATTTCACAAATGTCTCATGTTTCACGAAGATGATCAGCTGTATATTTGCACACGACATGAAGAATCAGCTCCCTCCCTCCCAGCTCAGAAGAACAAATTTTCAGAGCAAGGTGTTTTGTACTCAGGCTTTGTTTCCACAGTCTTAGGTAACCTGCAGAAAACACCGCCAGTCCACCTTCCCAGTTTCCAGTTTCCACTCCCCACAGCTGTACATTCCTGTCTTCCATGGCCCCAGCGGTGGCCATTGCATCTCATGCGTGCGTGTGTGTAAAACATTTTTATCCTGCCTTTTTGACAATTGCTCAGAATGCCACAGCTTCAACTATCTGATAAGAACTATTACGTCTGATCTCTGTGCTGCAAAGGAACACCAGCAAAGCACTGGCGGTTGCAGAAATGGATATTTAGCTTCTTTTTCCATCAGTGTGAGTGAGAGAATATCGCTTGTATGCATCACGATAAATAAATAATATGCAAGAAGATTTCACTGTGGAAATCTCAGTGAATTCCAGTTTACTCAGAAGGAAGTTCTATTGCATTCAATGGGGCTTACTCCCAGGTAAGTGTGCATAAGTGGAAGCATAGTCAAACATGTGATACCCTCCCACTGTCTCAGAGGTGGTTCAGTCTCATAAAGGCAATACCATTGGCTCTGCTCTGTGTTTGAATTGGCTATTGCCGTCAAGTCCTGTTGGTGGGTGGCCTAGATGCACCTGGTTGGCCACTGTGTAGATCAGGAGGACTGATCTGGACTAGATGAATCTTTAGCCTGATTCAGCAGGGTTCTTATGTTTTTTTTTTAAGTATATTTATATTTTATTGATATAACATAAAAACAATACATAATTCATAAAATTATAGCAAGCACAAAGCGTCACATCCTACTAGCATACTATTCACTATTTTCTATATATAATTTCCAACTTAGCCAAAATAACACCCCCAATCTATTCATTAAATCCACATATCATCACATCGTTCCTCTCTCTCTCTCTTAAAAAATCTATAAATGGTTTCCAATTATTCACGAAAAGGTTAACTAACTTTTCCTTAATTAAAATTGTAAGTTTGTCCATTTCGGCATAATCCAAAACTTTCAGCCACCAATCTTCCAACGAAGGTATCTCCAAATTCTTCCAATATTATGCATATAAAATTCTTGCCGCAGCTATCATATATAAAAACAAAATTTGAAATTTTTCGCCTACATGATCATCCCACATACCCAACAGAAAAGTTTCCGGTTTCATTTGAATCTTAATCTTTAAAATCATGATGTGGTGTGTACACCCCCAGTATTAATGTTTTTATCCCATCTAATGTTACTTCCACTGCCACTCCTCTTCCTTTATCATCTGTAAATATTAATTCTGGCTTCAAATATTTTTTAACATATAAAACCACCCCATTCTTCTTCTTAATGTTTATTGAAAAAAAAAAGGGTTCTTATGTTTTTATAGCGATTTTGGGGGGTGGGGGTGGGGGGGTGGAGAGAAGGGACTTTGTACCCCTGTTTTTCCCCTGACAATCCTCAGCAAAGTCTAAAATGATGTTCCGAATGGTGTCCTTTTAGTAGTGTAAAGGGCTCCGGAGACTGAAAAGTTTGAGAACTGCTACCCTAGCCTAGAGCCTAGCGGGTGGCGCAGTGGGTTAAACCGCTGAACCATGAGCTGTCGATCGAAAGGTCGGCAGTTCGAATCCGCGACAGGGTGAGCTCTCGTTGCTTGGCCAGCTCCTGCCAACCTAGCAGTTCCAAAGCATGTTAATGCGAGTAGATAAATAGGTACCGCTTGCGGGAAGGTAAACAACGCTCCGTGTTCCAGCTGCATGCTATGCGCTGCGGCAAGGAGAGTCATGCCGGCCACATGACCACGGAGGCGTCTTCGGACAACGCTGGCTCTTCGGCTTTGAAATGGGGATGAGCACCACACCCTAGAGTCAGACACGACTGGACTTAATTGTCAGGGGTCACCTTTACCTTTACCCTAGCCTAGACCTTCCTTCCCACAGACAGCACAGACAGTATCATCCAGCCACTCTTGGTAAGCCAACCGCTGCCATCTGTTTGTGTGTGAGGATGGAGAATATATGCTGGTGCCTAAAGTAACTTAGAGGGGAAATTAGTATTTTCAGAACTAATCTGGGGTGTTTGACAAAAGAGAGACAGTGAGACAATGATCTGAATGAGAACAGTTGTTGCTTTATTCCACAAACACAACCAAAGCTACCAGCACATTCTGTTGCTTCAACGGCGCTGTGGCGTGGAAGTTCTTTTGTTGTACAATAATTGCATGTTTTGTTTACAAGGCTCGACTGCTGAATAATTCAAGGCAAAAACATGGCAAAATATTACTAGGAACATCTTTATTTTGTCATGAGAAAATAAGGTCGCCCCCCTCAGTAAACAGTATTCCTGTAATTATTGCTTGGGCCTTTTCCTCTTTCAGACAGTGGGATTCTTTTCTCTCAGGTTATCCTCACAGACACTGGCAGCCCATTCATGAGGTCACCTGATGTGGCTTGAATCAGCAAGGGGCCTGAGGGGGGCAGCGGATTCAGGATGCCTTTTCACCCCGAGTGTGCTGCTACCACTGCCCCCTTCCAACCTGCCGCCCAGTGCCTCTGAGAAGAATTTTACAAAGTTTCTTTTGGGCCCCTTCTCAAAGGAGGCAGGGGCAAAACAGGATGGGGGGAGGGCAGCATTAGCCGCAAAAGTCTTTGGAGCCCAGGTCTACCAAGCTTCCTGATGCGGTACCCAGGTCTACCTGCCTGCTAGACCTGGCCCGGCCACCGTCTTTCACTCTCCATGAGGCCAGCTGGGATCCCAGAAAATTTCTGGGGCCCCTCCTTTGGTTCCTGGGCCCCCTTTTTGACCCTGGACCCGGGTACAATTTACCCCCTTTAGCCCCCTCTCATGGGCCCTGCTGCCGCCAATGTAAGCTGCAATGAACTGCCTTTGAGCGAGAAGCAGATTGTTCCCCTCCTTACTCTGCTCCTTGCGCACTGCCCTGAAACCCGAATGTGTGGGACTTCCGGTTTCACACTGTCCCTGTAACTGAAACTAGAAGAGCCACACTTCCAGGTTTCACGGCAACTTGCGGGGAGCATGGCAAGGATTTTGGTTCTTTCTTTGTAGCGCAGAGGTGGTGAACCCGAGACGGCATCAGCTGGCGTTCTGGGTTGCGCAGCCCCTACTCACAAAGGTTTCCATTCAGGCATGGTCATAATTGAAGATGAGACCCTAAGAAGACCCGACTGGCTCAGGCTAAGGGACCAACTAGTTTCAGCTGTTTTCAAACAGTGGCGAGGAAGCAGAAATGCAGGGCATGAAGGCCACATCACTTCCCCATTGTCTGTTCCCAGCACACAGAAACTGACACTCTCTACAAACATCCATACTTTTATAAACCTCAGTCATGTCCTCCTTACTTGTATTTTTTCTAAAGTAAAATGTCCCTGCTGCTTTATCCTTTTTTCCTCCTCCAGCTCCTTGTTTACTCTTCTCTGTACCTTTCTCAATCATGCTATGATAACTACTCTGAAATGGAGTGACCAGAACTACATTACAAATGTAGTCATAGTTGCAGTTTATGTCCAGGCGTTAGAATACAAGCTGTTTTGTTTCTCAGTCCTTTTTCTGATAACCCTTTGGACTGCGTTTGCCATTTTCACTACTTCTGCATGTTGTGTTATCATTTCCAGGGAATTATTTACCACAACACCAAGATTTCTTTCCTTGAGAATCTCGGGCAGTTCAAATACCATCAGTGTGCACTCTCTGTTCACATAAATGAGACCCTTTTGGAACTCTTCACAGACTGCTTTGGATTTCACATCCGTAATAATCTGGCATCATCCACAAACGTGGCTATCTCACTGCTCACTCCTAACTGTAGATCGTTTACCAGCCCAATCCTAAGAGCTGTTTAAACTGACAGAACAAGCAAAGAGGGCAGGGACCTGTCCTTTCACTCTGTGTAAAGTGCCATGAACATTGATGACATTGTATTATTATTATTATTATTATTATTATTATTATTATTATTATTATTATTAACAGTATTTATATACCGCTTTTCAACAAAAAGTTCACAAAGCGGTTTACAGACAAAATCAAATGATTAAATGGCTCCCTGTCCCAAAAGGGCTCACAATCTAAAATTGTGAGTAGTATTAGTATTAGTATTAGTATTAGTATTAGTATTAGTAGTAGTAGTAGTAGTAGTAGTAGTAATGAACGCCTAGGACAGAAAAAACTAAAATTGTACCAATTGTCAACGCTCAAGGCTCAATACCAAAAGACTTGGAAAAACACCTGAAAGTGTAAATGAAATCACTACACACCAACTACAGAAAACACTTACTTGGAGCAGCATACATTTTAGGAAAATATTGGTGAACATCCCAGGTGCTTGGGAAGGATCCAATTTTCAACATGCCAAACCCAGCCACCAACATCTGGAGGGCTGTGCATAAGAACCATAATAAGAACAACAATAATAGATAAAGCAAAACAGTTTTTTTTTTAAAAAAAGAGCCTTTAGCGAGGGACTTTGTCAAAAGCTTTTTGGAAGTCCAAGTGTACAATATCTATAGAATAATTCGTACAGTATTTACATGACATCATCTCTGGAGGGGGCTCTTTCTAATTCTTTTCTGTCTGTTAATAGTGCAAGCAGCAAGCCAGCATTCCTAATGATTTTAATACTTTGCACCAAACATTGGAGCTTCTGGCCATTAAGAGTTGGTCTTCCCACCTTCCCTCTCCATAGCCTCCAAAGCATCACCATCAGTGCGTGTCCTCTTCAAGCTCCAAGCATGTACAGCCATGTGCGCAATTGTTGTTGTTGTTGTTGTTCAGTCGTTAAGTCGTGTCCGACCCTTCGTGATCCCATGAACCATATCCCGCCAGGCCTTCCTGTCCTCCACTATCTTCTATGTAAGGATACTGGATGCCCAAATTTGAGAGACAAGCAATCCTAGCTTGTGCCAGGCCAGAAGAAGACATCACAGTGGAGAGCACAGACAGTTTGGACAAGCCAGTTACAAGCCATAAGCAACCTCCTGGTTGTAGGAGTAGGTTTTCTTTGTGCCAGGTGCAAGGGAGTGGCGACGGGATACAAGTATCTTGTTGTCTTGTGCTCCCTGAGGCATCTGGTGGGGCCACTGTGTGATACAGGAAGCTGGACTAGATGGGCCTTTGGCCTGATCCAGCAGGGCTCTTCTTATGTTCTTAACATGGGAGAAGAAAATGCTTAACTTTTAAAAATGCCCGCCCCGTGGCAAAAAATAAATAAATCACAGTCACCTCAGGTTCAATTCAGAATGTGGCATTTCCAAGGAGATTGATTTCCCAGAGGTGTGGTGTACTTGGGGGAATGTATGATGTTTACAACGGGACACCTGCCCTCTACTGACTGTGCCATACGTTAGTGCCAAGTTTGGTTAAACCTGCTCTGGCTGTGGCTGTGACATCTTAGGCAAAAGGGATCATCTTACATTTCATTCACTTTCTTGGCATTGTCTTGTTCCTGTCAGATGTCCCAATAATCCATTTTCCTTTTCCTTTTGCTGTTTTGTTCATCCACTTAAGTTTACTTACAGCAAAAATCAATCTCTGGATTGCTGACCATTCATCTCGTCTCTATTCACTTTATTGGGACTATAAATGACTTGGAAAAGTCACTTCTGTTTTACATTCAAAGGTCATTCGGCAATAACAGAACCTAATCAAATCTGTTTTTATGCTTTCAGAAGTTGGGAGAAAATGGCTTTGTTTTTGAAGTTTTTTTTTCTTTTCTGGGCACACACAACAATTATTTGTTTGAACTATTTTGACTTAGATTTTCTTTCCTGGAGTCCAGCTGGTTAACATGTTTTTCTGAAAAAGTTCAAGGGTTAGGCTGAACAATGGAGACCAGTTTGCAATCTCTGTTTCGTGCTGACAACAATAATGACGTAAGTATTATGACGGGTTTGTTTTAAATCAAAATGCTCTGCCTAATTTTGGCTGGCACCTTAATTGATGTCTTAGCTTTTCTCGTTGGCTGTTGCTGGCAACTGTCTCTCTTCTTTTGGAAACAATCTCCCTAGTCCTCTTTGATTAAATCAGAAACAGTGGAATCTGACCAGCAGCCTGTCTTTTCTTGAATGGTTGAATGAAGGATTCAATAATATATGTGTAAACTATTCTCAAGTAAGATTTTCCCCCCAAGCTTTTGTATATGCTAATAAATGCTCACATACAAATATTGACAGTAGCAGATGAATTTTAATAGATAACTATTGCCCCATTATATATACTCTCTCTCTCTCTCTCTCTCTCTCTCTCTCTCTCTCTCTCTCTCTCTCTCTCTCTCTCTCTCTCTGTGTGTGTGTGTGTGTGTGTGTGTGTGTGTGTGTGTGTGTGTGTGTGTGTGTGTGTGTATTAGCCCATTTCACGTGTAGGACCAAACAACATATTATGTAAAATGTGTAATTTTGCCTTCCATTTGTGTGGATTTTTTTTCTTAAAAATCAGGCACAGGTGAGGGATGGTCATGGGGTCATGACTGCAAGTGAGGATGGATGGATTTTAACTCTTTCTGCCATACTGCACTGCAGCTGAAAATCACCCCCACCCAGCTGCTCTTTGATCTGGAAAAGAAAAGTCACAGTTGACAGCAATGGTAGATTCCCTTCTGGGGCCGAGAGCTGCTCCAGGGTGGGATGAGCCTGCAGTGCAGAGCAACAGCTTTTCCAGGGTTACTATTTAAGAAAAAAACACAAATAGAAGAGCAAACTATGTGTTTGTGTAACATGTCCTTGGGTGGTGACCAGCATTGTGTGTTTTGTTTGCGAATGTCAACCTATTTGAATGTCAACATAGGAAGCCGCCATATGCCAAGGCAGACAGGCCATTTGTCCATCTAGATCAGTGTTGGCTACTCTGATACAGGAAGCTGGACTAGATGGGCCTTTGGCCTGATCCAGCAGGGCTCTTCTTATGTTCTTATGTTCTGATTTGCTGAAATTCTCCAAGGTCTCAGGTTGGGGTCCTTCCTAGCCCAGCTGTCTCAGACCCCCTCTGGACATTTTGGAGATTGAACACCTGGCCTTGTACTTACAATGTTCTCTACTACAGAAGATCTTTCCTTGACATTCACCACATTTCAGACATTCACTGTAACAAAATCAAGACGTTGCTTTTCTGCCTTTCTCCAAGATCCTTCTAGTTTATTTTCCTTTGCTCCTGCCTCCTGAATGCATGAAAATAACATTTTTTACATTAGTGAGTTTGGTAACCTATGTGTAGTAGGTTGAAGGGGTTGACCAAAGATTGCACACCTGCCCACCAGCGCATGTAGGTGTCCGTGCACACAATGACGTCCAATTTTGTCCTCCTTCTAACTTGTTCCCCACCCCACCCACTCACTTCTTATGTGAGGATGAAGGTTTACAGAAACTGAACGAATCGTGCATGTACAAACACCTACAGTAATCTAGCTGAGATGTCACCAACGCTAAAGGGACCACTGTGGTCATTTTCAGATACTTCTAAGTCTCCCCCCCCCCAAACTTCTGTGATGACAGTCTCAGCATTCTAAAAGTTGCTGAGACATCCTCTTGCAGTAGCCTTTGTTCTCTTTGAATACAGCGCCACTATCAAAGAGCCATGTGCCCCGGTAGGAAGGTCAGAATGTGACCCTGTCTTCTTGTCTAGCTTCCCAGACAATAAAAATAGCTTGTTATCAGCCCTCCTGCTGGAGTTAGCTCCCTCTAATCTTCAAGGGGAGAGCGCAGAGCCTTACAGTGGCTGTGCAGGGGCAGCTCTGGAGTATTCAGTGATGACATCATCACTAAGTTCCAGAGTGCCAACAGGGAAGCCGCGCAGGGCTTGAGTCCCGGCTACGCCGCTGCATGGCTTAGAGGAAATGCTGGCTGGCATGTGAGATAGGATTGGGCTGTAAGAGAATCACTGAATGCCATAGCAAACATGGAAATACAATTACATGAACGTGACTCACTAAGAATGTCTTTTGGTACAGTATTTTTCTTTTCAGAGTGTTTACCGTCGACATAATATGGGGGGGGACTTAGTATCCTAACATTTCTCTTTTCTCTTAAGTGTCTGTGTTTGAGATAAGCTGTTACTGCATTAGCAACAGTCGGTCTTTGTTGGCTGGGTAATTTTTCCATCCTGGCTGCACTGAGCAGATCATCTTTTTATATTACCTGGAGCCAAAGCAACGTAAAAGGCAAACACAGGAAAAAAAATGGGTTTTCTGTGGTTTAGCATCGAAGGGTGATCTTTGGCGCCTGAAAAGGAGGTATGACATGATGCATGAAGTGCTACAAAGCACTATTCTTCAGGCAGCAGATGCTTCAGGTAGCGCCATTTTCTTGCCTCTGAGCTCAGACTCTGTGAGTGATGCAGCAGACTGCCTGGAATTCTGAAGAATAAGAAAAGACAAACAGAACGGTCTTGGTGGAAGGCAGGCTTTAATGCTCAGCTCCTTTCTCTGTATATGGCCACAAACAGCGTGCTGTCCATTACTTCAAAATCCCCTTTGCCCATTTGGCCTAGTCCTGGGGTTCTGAACCTGTGGTATGCGTACCCCCAGGGTATGCAGACCGCAGGCCAGGGGTACGCGAGATGCTGCCCTTTATCAGCTGCTGCAATCAGCAGCTGATGACAGGCAGCGGAACCGTTTTTCCTGGGTCGCGGCGTGAGCAGGAGGACCCGCCCATGCCGCAACCTGGGAAAAACAGCTACAGGCCTCCCAATATCTGCAATAGACCCCCCTTACTGGTTCTCCTGGCCACCGCCATCTTTGATCTCGCGAAATCTCGTGAGATCCAACATGGAGGCACCCAAATCTCGTGAGGGCACACGAAGCATTGGTGAGATTTGGGCGCCGCCATCTTGGATCTCATGAGATTTTGCGAGATCCAAGATGGTGGCGGCTGGGAGAAGGTAAGGGGCAGCTTTGGGGGACATCAGGAGACCTGTAGCCATTTTTCCAGGGTTGCGGTGCAGGTGGAAGGACCCGCCCATGCCGCAACCCGGGAAAAAAACATTTTAAGGGGGGTACGTGGGGCCGGGATGTCTGATGGTACCCGGGGCAACTGGAGGCCCACGTAGGGGTACGCGGGCCTCTAAAGTTCGAGAACCCCTGGCCTAGTCTAAATCCTGGAATGGATTTGTAGTCTGTGATTAGCCCAGGACATAGCCCCTGGAGTAAGGAATTGCTTAATTACAACCATAACAAGTGATAACAATGAGCTGTTATCATGTCTTATCATGGAGCTGCCTGAGGCTGCTGTCAGACTGTCTGGCCATCCAGCCCACTGCTGTAGCAGCTCTCCAAGATGCAAAATGGCAGGCAGAATTCTTTCCCTGATCTGTAATGACTAGGATTATCAGAGACACCAGGGCCTGAACCTAATGATGGGGTGGGGGAGTGTCAGACATTGGATATTATGGGTTTGCCCCTGAATACATTTAGAATGGAGTCCAGCCACATCTGGTTAGGTGCTGCTACTGTGCCTCCATCCCATTTTCAAATGTATCTGGTGGCATAGGGAAGGGGCTGCTGTTGAGGCTGCTGTTAGGCACTAGAGACATTGCCATGAGCATGCACAGCAATGTCCAGGTCCACCAGAAATCATGGGAAGTGTATTTTGCTTGGTTCCCAGAGTCCCTAGGTGCTGCCATGTGCATGTGCAACCATGGGGAATTTCTCATAGTTCCTGGTGATTCTTGACATTGAAAGAGAACATTGTGGCACTTGCTGAAAGCCCTCTCTAATGCCATTGCCTCTACATAAGTTTGGGGAAGGGAATCATGGGGAGGCTGAAGGTTGAGCTGTACTGGGCCCAATTCAGGGTTGCCAAACAACTGGAGGAGCATCTGTACCTGTCCACCTATCACTAATTGCACCTGGAACCTTAAACAAGTCAAGTCTCTTCCTGCTGCCTAGCTAAGGCCCTCCCCCTCGGCTCTCACTTGCTGTCATGTTCTCTTCTGACCAAAGAAAATGTTCATTGTGAACACAGAGGCTAGAATTTTTTTTAAATAATAAATGAAGGAATAAGTCAAAGTGAGAAATCTATGAGAAGGCATTGGCCATACATTGGCAGGCACAGAAGACCAAAAGCCTAGGGACTTTCTCCCACACGCTGGCAAATGTGGCTATTTTTCATTGGCAGCGGAGGCGTATTTTTCTGAATTCTTCCCTTTTCATCTATAGACATGATGTCTGGTCCTTCATTTTGTTCTGCTCGTGGGAGTCAAATGACAAATGGTGCTTTCTGGACAATTCTATTTCACTGTGTTCATAGTTTCCAAATCAGAGTTCCTCTCCCTCTCGTTGATAGACTAATCAGGGGGATTTTCATCAATAGCATCTCAAGTGGGATCATTGATTACTAGTTGGCAGATCTGTATGTCACTGTCGGCCAAATCCAATGGGCCTTCAATGGCAGTGGAATGAGTGTTCCACTGTTGTAAAAGGCCCAGTGATGGTGTGTGAATGTTGTGCTGCTGCTGGGTCTTCATGCCCCCACCCTCATGGAACCCCATGGGCTGCACTGACTCCAGTAAGTTGGTGGCAGGGGTGTGTCATGGGTGGGTAGGCAGAGGGCAGGGGGAGCGTCAGGGTGAGGAGGAGGGACAGCACATCATGGCTGTACTATGAAGAACTATGCTCCTTGGCATTAATGAAAATATTAACAACCCAAATTTGTGCCTAGATCAGGGGTTCTCAACCTTTGGAGGCCCGCATACCCCTACGTGGACCTCTGGTTACCCCCTGTACCCTGAGATGTCCTGCCCCCACGTACCCCCCAAGAACCCCCCAAGTTCCCCCACGTACCCCCCTTAAAATGTATTTTTCCCGGGTTGTGGCACGGGCGGGTCCTCCCGGCCGCCACCATCTTGGATCTCACAAAATCTTGTGAGATCCAAGATGGTGCCCCCCAAATCTCATGAGTGCTTCATGTGCCCTCATGAGATTTGGGTGCCGCCATCTTGGATCTCGTGAGATTTTGCGAGATCCAAGACGGCGGCGGCCGGGAGAACAGGTAAGGGGGAGCTATAGGTAGGCTTACCAGATCTCCAACCGGGACAGAGTGCTAGACCTTTAGGAAAAGGAATGTGGGCAGGTGTAGCTTGTTAAACCTTAGAGCACAATCCTAGGCATGTCTACTCAGAAGCAAGCCCCCTTGTGTTGAGTGGAACTTGCTTCTGAGTAGACATGCCTAGGATTGTGCTCTAAGGGTTTAACAAGCTACACCTGCCCACATTCCTTCTCCACATTCCTTCTCCTCTAGCACTGTCCCGGTTGGAGATCTGGTAAGTCTAGCTACGGGGGACATTGGGAGGCCTGTAGCCGTTTTTCCCGGGTTGCAGCACTGGCGGACAGGTCTTCCCGCTCACACCACGACCCAGGAAAAACGGTTCTGTTGCCTGTCATCAGCTGCTGATTGCAGCAGCTGTTCATGGGCAGCGTCTTATGTACCCCCTGGGGGTATGCGTACCACAGGTTGAGAACCCCTGGCCTAGATGATTCAAATTATTGTATGTATGAACAACACCCATTTGTAAACAATGAACCAAATATTTTCCTGAAAAATATATGCCAGATTAGATTTAATTACGAATCAGTGCCCTTTGTTCATGTGCTAAGACAGTGTAAAATGAAGTCCCATTATAGTAATATACTGAACCTGCATCTTTCCTACCATGCTTAAGTTGTTATATATTTTATATGTTGTTTGTCTATTTTTATAAAAATGCTATAAAAATGTTATCCTGCTTATAAAAGTGTAGTTATCTTCTGTTAAAGAATATCTCCAGATGAGTGGTTGGGAAGCTACAATAGCCAATTCTTCCTTTCTTGAAGGCTGCATGATGAAGAACCAGAGCGCAGAGGAGATCCTGGCTTTATATGCCAGGTCCCATTTTCAGTTTCTGACATCACCAGTTAAAAGCATCTCAGGGGGCAGGAATGGGAAAAGTGTCCTGGGTAAGTCCCTACCGATCAGATGAGACAGTCCTGAACTAGGTAGGTGAAAGTTTCATGATAGGGCAGCTTGATATGGTCAGGTGTGTTATCTAGTCCAAGGCTAGGCTGTAGGTATGTCTGGGCAGGCTGGCTAGCAAAGATGGTTATGGGCTAATGATGTCTGTGAATGTATTTGGAGTGCCCATGAGTCACCTGCTGGGAGTGGCAAAATTGTTAGCTTAGGTTTTTACCAGTCTGTGCTAGGAGTATTCATAGAGAAAAAGTCTAGGATAGTTATATGTATAACAATGGAGAATTGGCTTTGCGGCTCCATGAATCATAACGATATCATTATTCAATATTTGAGAAAGATTGTACAAATGGAAAATCTTTGAGATACGGTTCAATTTGAGGGTCAAATAATAATGTAAAGTCTCTATAAACTTAGAGGCACTTAATGACAGTTCTACTGTGAACAGAAATTGAGCCATTAAATGTCACAGAAAGATATGCCAAAAAAAAGAAAGAAAAAAAAAGCATGACTGGATCCTTTTGTGTAGTTTTCAGTAATTCTTTCATTATTCTTACTGAAAGATTTAAAAAAATGCCCTTGAAAGGAGCAGAATGAAGGGGACCTTTTTCCCCTTGGCATTGAAAACAAATCCCTTGAAATGACTTAAGCATGGTCCTATGCACATTTATCTGAAAGCAAGTCCCATTTTGTTCAGTGGGACTGCTAACTAAATTTATGTATGATTAAACCCTGAGTCAGCAGTTCTATAAAACAACAATGATAACAAATTCCTGTTGTGATGTATCAGGCACATGGAGAATCGCAGGTAATCAGAGATTACACAGCAAGAGGATATGACATCACAATACAACATGGTGGGTGGCTACATCATGGCTCCATGATGACATCACTGAGGGCAGGTAAAGTTAAATGAGAGCAAGTCAGGATGTTCAGAGAAGAGAGAGATGCTTGTCTGTTCATTTATATTACCCTTCTTTGCCTTGAAACCAACCTCCCCTCTTTGGGTTCCTTCCCCCTAATGCTTTCAAAATTATTTTTTAAAGGTTATTCGTATTTAGTAGACTGGGTGGGGTACAAACAATGCTTCCTGCTCCTCTGGTTGCTCTCCTATCTATGTGAGCAGGGAAGAGGCAGGACAGCAGATAACTGGGAATCCGAGCGTCTTCTACACTGCTTGGGCCGTGTGTGTCTCCATCGCTCATCATGCTTTAATGGAACACGTTCAGTTATATGCTCTGGCTGTTTTATGCTGCTCTAGTGATGCAGAGCAGACATAAACAGAGTTTAACAGGACCGTTAGCTAGTTATCTCAGGTTTACAGTTTGCAGTGCATAGCAGCAGGCAAGAACTTCTGAAAACTGTCTTCTAATCTAGAGCATGTATGATGAATCATATTCCCTCCCCATCAGAGGCAGCAGAAATTGGCCCGACTGTTCTCAGTTCTACAACTTGGAGCAAGGATGGGCACAGAGTTCTATGTTGAAGGCCGCCTCTTGGAGTGACATTCAAGACACTAACAAGCTGCCAGTGGCATCCGTGGTTTTGTTCAGGGCTTTAAATGAGGCCAGCTTGGAAAACTCGGAAGTTTTTGTCAGAGAAGGGCTGGATTCATCTGTATCCAAAGGAAGATCAGGAGGAATGTCCCAGTCCCACAGAATTCTCAAAGGTGGATGTAATGGGTGGCTTCGGAGTGTTGACTGATGGTGAATTTTCGCTTTGGGCAGCCCTCCCTCATCCCTGAGCACCCTACATACAGTATGAACGTGTGCAGCTACCTTATATTGAGCCCAACTATCGGACTGCCTAGGTCAGAAGTGTCGGTGCTGACTGTCCCTTTAAGCGTTTCAACTATTCCTACATGATCTCCTCTCTTTGAACCTTGGCTCCTCTGGTCCCAAGTAGCAACTGCTGCTAAGTCTTAAAGAATGGTCACCAAGCTCTGAGGGTGGTGTTCAGCTGCATCTTGTCTGCCCAGGCCCCTCTGCTGCTGAGACAGGGGAATCTCGCCCTACCCTGTCCTGTCATCAGACACACCGATGCTCCACTTCTCACTTGCCTTCCTTTTCCCCCTTCTTGCCTGTCCTATTGACAGAGAGAGGCAGCATTTGAAGCCTGTCATCACACCAAGAGACTGATGTCCAGCAGGCAAATGCCCACAGCACAAAGGCCCTTCTGGCCCTGCTGCATCCCTGGCTGCTGCCTCCTCCCAGGACCCCCATGTTCCATTGCAACGACTCTGGTGTCTCGGGGGAGTACTGGGAGGAGGCAGCAATGGAGCAATTCTCTCCACCAAGAGAGTCCCCTCTGCCACAGCACAAAGGTGGGCACACTGGGCAAGGCTTCGGAGGCAGCCACCTATGGCTCTGGGTCGCTGAAGTGTCTGACTTATGATTTACTTATTGCAGTTGTTCAACTGTTATCTTGTCAATGCCTACTTTGGCCAGATATTTCTTAAGGGTCTTGAGGATTGTGCCTAGTGCACCAATGACAATAGGGGTGGTTGTTCCCCCCCCCCCAAGGTGCTGTATATCAATTTCCAGGTCTTTGTCGTTTGTGATCTTTTCCATTTGTTTCCCCTCTATTTGATTATCTCCTATTGATGTGACTTACTGGCCACATCAATAAAGCATCATTTGTTTCTTCTCTACCACTGTTATATCTGGCATGTTGTCTTCCAATTTTGTTATCTGTCTGGATTTTGAAGTCCCACAAGATTTTGACCTGCTCATTTTCTACCACCTTTTCAGGCAGGTGTGCTCACCATGTCTTTACTGATGTTATTCCATATTTCTTGCACAAATTCCAGTGGAGCATAGCAGCGATTCCAGGTCGATTGTGGTTTTTAAAAAAGAAAATGGAGGAAGGAAACATGGAACTCTGTGCGACACATTCTTTGTGCTGGGGTGTCTCCCAAAGGGTTTGAAGTAGATCTTCTGTGTTACAGAGCTGGGAATGGACACTGAGGGGGGGGGGTTCATCAAAGGCTAACTTGGGCATCAGTGGCTGAGGTGTCTTTTTTCGGGGGGGGGTGTCCATCCACTGTACCGTACAGTGGATGGACACCCCCCCCCCAAAAAAAGACACCTCAGCCACTGATGCCAAAGTACCACACAGACTCCCTGCATCATTGTAAATCCAGGCATCTGCACAATCCAACTGTTGGGAGAGTTGGGAGTACTACTACATAGCTATGAAAGCTTGTAGGTCGAATAGTGGAAACTAATTCTTACTGTGAAGTACAGCATGCTGAGAATGTATTATTCTTTTTTCCAACAGAACCACCTCCATGGAATGCCTCCGTACACTATAAAAAGATGACTCTTGGGTATTCCATTGAAGGAAATAACTTTGTCGTCTCATCTAATAGATTAGGCTTGACATGTGTCTCTTTTTAGAAACTTAACTCAAGTGAATGACAAAAGTGTACAATAAAATAAGTGAGAGGGTGTGCAAGGAAAATCTCTCCCAAGAGAGGCATTTTTAGTGGCTTATAGTGGAAGAGTGTCAGTTACATGATCAGACATGGAGAAGCTTTGATTGGTCCGTAATGTGACTACTTAAAGTGTAGTACATATTCTGTGAGTGGATTGTTGTGAAAGATGTACACGCTTGCCGGTGTCCTTTGACTGCCAAAAGAAAATAGCTGCCTGGGAGGAAAAGCTCCTTAAGATCAAAGATTCTCACTTATAGACTCTGCTACCCGTTATCCCTGAAAGGTAGAAACACTTTGCTCCTGTTCTGCCTGCTTCTGAACTCCAAACTGTGCTTGCCTGCCAGGCATTCCTGTTGGAGACACCATCTTATTGGCAATTTTGCAATGCTTTCTGCCTCAAGACTCTCACTGTTACACACATTTAAGAGATTCAAACACACACACACACACACACACACACACACACACACACACACACACACACACACAAGGGAGGTTTTGAAGCAGTACAGATTTCAAATATAATGGTAAGATCTTGATGTGTCTCCTACTTTTAAAAAAGACCTTTCCTGTTTTCCTTTGTTGGCACAGCTGGTTTATGCAATGTGTGTTTTGGGAGATCACTTGCAGGCTTGTGGTTATAAAGAAAGGAAAAAGGAACTACATATATTGGATAGGAGAGTGAGAGGGACAGAGAGCCTGTCTGTCTAGCAGAGCATCTTCAGAGAGAGAGAGAAAGAGAGGTGGTGGTGGTGGTGGTGGAAGTCATCCTGAGAATAGCAATCTGCACACTAAAGGAATCTTACTGGAATCTTACTGGAAAGAAAAAGACCCAGATAGGAAACCCCTCCAGCTCACAAACTAGCTCTATTGCCCCCTTTAGGTGCAGGTTGTGTGAGCAGAATTGTTGCGCCTTTCTCCTCATCAAACATCCTTATGTTTCTCGCACTCAAAACGGCGTCCGTTTATTTTGAATGGTTATGAGGAATGAATCAAAACTGTGACCTTGACCAGGAACGAGTCTTCTTATTGCTCTGCCATGGCTGGAAGGGAATGATCGGTTTTGTAACAAGGACGGGCAGGGAAATCAATGCGGCAGTGCTCCGTAACTTACGTTTTTTCTCCCTGGCTTCTTATACACACAGATGAGGCTCCTTAGGGTTTTTTTTAATTGTATCAATAAAGCATTAAGTTTCAATCAAGCAGCTCAACTGAGGATTACCTGGGCAGGAATCAGCCACCCTATCTAGCAAAGAAAAAGATCAAATCCTTCCCAACCCAGATATGTATTTCAGCTCCTTTGCTGGTGACACTGCATTGCTTGCAGGGCTGTTCCCTTCCCTTATTAGTATGCACCGGATAGAGTGCGCTGTGCATGGATATCGGCAGCTGAAGCATAACGCAGAATGTGCTCTGAAATCATGATTTATGGGCTTTGTTAAAAAATATCAAAGTGCCCCCCCTTTCTCTTTATGGCTGAAAACGTTTGTCACTATGCCTGAGTGTCAGTCCAGTCTATTAATGGTAACAAGATGAAACCGGGCAGCATGAAGCCCCCCCCCCCCACCATTCAGCAGCTGGCTCCAGGCTACTCTGCGCTGCTTGATTAGTTATTTAGAAAGCAGATCTTCATTCGTAACGAGGGCATTTATTTCAGAGTCGCTATTACTAATGTGAACGCGGACCGGAAATTGCATCGGATGCTTCCCTCTCCACACACACATACCACAAAGTGTGTGTGTGTGTGTGTGTGTGTGTTTCTTACGCAGGTTGAGAAAGAGGGACATAGACCCTTGCCAACTGGGCACGGAGGCATCTCTTAAAGTGGTGGCTCTCTGACATTTAGCAAGGGGAGAGCACATGTCCCTGTTCACCCCGGCACAGCATCCCTCCAGTGGCTGTGGTTTGGCTGCCGGCTTCTCCCACATGCTTCTTTTCAACTGTGAGTCCCTTTGGGACCCTCTTTTCATTCCTCTTGCTACATAAACAGCTCTGAGAAATTTTTGTTGCTGTTGAAAAGTGGTACATAAATATTCTACAGAAAGAATAAACCCTTTTCCTTGATGGTGCCCAGACTGGTCCCGAAGGGTGTGCCTGCTCCTCTCATCACATATTAAGCTGGCTCGCAAGGTAGCGTTCTTTCAGTGGGTATTTTTTTAATTAGGCGGCCGCTTGGGATTTGCGGTGTAGTTTTGCTGCCTCTACCTGTCTGTGCTGTGTGTTTATCTACCATTTCATTGCTTTTCTGCAAAATTGTCCAGCTCTGCCTTCAAGCAATGCCTGGCCCGGGGTCGGACTGAACAGTTAATAGCTGCTAATGGACTAAAGAAGGCCCAATCCTATCCAGGGCCAGCCTGTGCAATGCTGGGACGCTGACACAGCCTCTGCAGTATCCCATGGGCTGGCCAAGGGCCAGACTAGCTGGGAGAGATAAGTAAAGAAAATTTTTACTTACCTTTTTGCCGCTGCCTGGGCCCCTATGGGTCTAATCAGTTCTACACCAGCAATTTTGCAGGCGCTGCTGGAGGTGTGTTGCTGTCAGGCCCAGGACAGGGGTTCCGGATCTGGTGGATGTTGCTGCCACTGAGATCCACCCCCAACCCACACCTAGCCTGATCCCTGTCCCGATTCATGCCCCCGATGATCCCACCTTACATGTGTCGACAGCTGGTCTGCAGCCCACCACTGCCAGTATGTGGCCTATCAGCTGCCATGCTGTCAAGCAGTGAGGCGCAGACGACCATTTCTAGGCAGCCTACCCCAGGCTTGATCAGACCCAGGACAGCAAAGGGCAGAGGTTCCTTCCGTAGAAATGCTTCTTTAAATTTTGATTAGCTCTTAGATAAGGGGTGGAGGCTTGGACGTGCAGTGGGCCTGCTAGGCCATTTAATATAACATTGTCTGTCTACTCTATGTCATGGTACAAATATGTATTGGTGGAGCAAAA
Source organism: Plestiodon gilberti rubricaudatus (assembly GCA_026170595.1). Classification (NCBI taxonomy): domain Eukaryota; kingdom Metazoa; phylum Chordata; class Lepidosauria; order Squamata; family Scincidae; genus Plestiodon; species Plestiodon gilberti. Next base: position 15,603,363 of record JANXHW010000001.1, read on the forward strand.
TACACCAAAATTGTGGAGATGCAGATTCAGACACTGAATTTTTTGAGACCACGTTGCCCCCCCCAGTTCATTTTGGATCAGATCCAGACTCTCTTGGACTTTTGAGCATCATCTGAAATTGATCCACTTTCCCACAGCAAGTCCCAGGAACCTTCTGAATCTTCCACCAAACTTACTGAGTTGGGATGGTGGCAGTGGCATAGGAAGGGGGGCGGGGGGCAGACCGCCACCGGGCCCAGGGGGGCAGCAGGGGGCATCACTTACCCCCTGTTGTGGCAGTTTCGACGGCGGCAGCGGCTCCGTTCGTGTTGCTTTTTTTTCTTTTCTCGGGCGTTTTACGGGCCTCGCAGCGGCAGTGAGCCTTGTAGCTCCATTATTGAGGCTCCACGAGGCAGGGGGAGGTGTTTTTGTCCCCCCCTCCTGCCCCTGGGTCCATTTCCAGGCCGTGTGATGTCACCCCAGGGCGTGGCTTCCGGGATACGTCACACAGCGGGGGCGGGGCCTTGCAGGGCATCATCTTGGCTGGCGGCCCCCGGTGGCAGGGAGGAATCCTAGGAACTGTCATCGTAGGGCCTTAGGCCTTCAATGCTGCCACTGTACCCACTTGCCACAGCAGCCACCGATGACGCAGCACGTCCCTGGGCACAGCTGTGAGTATGGTGGGCAGTGTTCAGGGGCAGCAGGAACTACGGGAAGTGTAATTTATCAAAATAATAATCCATGTTTCTATTCTGACAAAATTCATCTTCACTGGAACTGTTACCAAGGGAGCTGCATGGAGAATTACTTAAGAAAGATTTCCCTGGAGAAGAACACAGAATAGACGTTCCCGCCTCATCCAAGGATAAAGTAGTGAAGGTAAAGTAAAACAGATCCTGTTGATAAAGGAATTTAGACTGGCTGCAGATTAGTGCTGTGTGGACGCTCCCATTTAAAGACGGGACTGGGAGAGAAGGGGAGCTTTCAATCAAAAAGATTAAAGATTTGTTGTGAAAGAACAGACATAAAACAATGCACACCAAAGAACAGACATAAAACAATGCACACCAATGTACACCAAATGTTTCACCAATCTCTCTCTCTCTCTCTCTCTGCTTTTAAGTTGGTATTGCCATTGAGTTTTTAAATGTTAATGGGGAGATGGTGCCTCACACTATTGTCCCCATCACAGGAGATGGAGCCTGCCTGTTCCGGTCCCTCTCCTATTTCATGGAATGCATTGAGCTATTCTGGGAGAGGGAGGGGGAATTGCGTGACCTGGAAGAGACTTCCGGAGTGCGATTTTAGCTTGTATAAGGAAGAACATGCAGCGGTTTGCAGCAAAAAGCTAAGCAAACCGCTTTTTAACCTTTTTTTCCTTTTTAAAATCATTTAAAGTTGGCCTTGGTATCTGTGAAGCATCTGCAGTGAGACAGATCCACAGATACTGAAGTCGCGGATACGGGGCGGGGGGGGGAACTGTACATATGCTAGGGAAGAAAAGAGTGAGCTGAATGCAGAAGGAGTGTTCAAAACACAAACATGAGTAGTGAATGATGGAACTCCAGTGGAACAGAAAGTGTTAAAGTTTGACAGCCATTACTCAACAAAACTGCTGACTTCAATCAATGTTTTTCCCCCCATAAGGCTTTAGAAACTGTTTCACTTTGACAGCAAAAAAGGCGATTGCTCTTGTGAAGCAGAACAAAAAAGGCAAATTCATTCTTTCCGTCAGGAGGATGAGGTTTTGAGCTTTCCTCCAAAAGGCGCAGAAAAAAAGTATTTTATTTTTCAATGGTTTTGCTCACTTTGCAATGAGAGGCTAACGATATGGGACAAAAGTCTTTGTCCAGATCTGTTTCGAAGAAGCAAATTCAACAACTTTACAGTGGTCCCCTTAATTTTTTTTAATAAACTGCCTTGAATCATTACAATCTGCAAGCAGCAATCAAGGCAGAAGATGCAGTACATATAATTGGCATGAGGACATCGGGGTTCGACTTTCTTCTTGGTTAGCCTAATGGTAGAAAACCCTAGCTGAGCTCCTCAGACCTCCCGTATGCCATGGTCAAGTGGACGGAATTATCCAATGGATAGATGCAAGCAAAAGCCGGCGGGGGTCCAGTGCATCCTTCCTGGTCCATTGCTCCACAGGAGAGTGGTGTCCGCCGTCACACTGGTGCTGGCCAATACACATGTTGGGGTGAGCCAGAGAATGTGAGGATTACATAAGTCATAATGGTGGAGCTGTACATGCTCTATAAGCCAGGAAGCTCCATTTTAAATACAGGGAAGGGCTTTACTGAGACTCTGAAGGGTTCCCATTTTCCACACCGTCCCTTCTCTACAGCCTGCTATTGCATTTTCAAAAACTATATCCAGTCTTCTTGTCAAAGCCTCAGCAGCTAACAAGAACAACCAAGTAAAGTAAAACACATATACAGCAATCAATTAAGGCTGCAATCCTAGATGCATGTACCAGGGAGTAAGCCCCACTGAACTCAACAGGACTTACTTCTGAGTAAACATGTATAGGATTGCTCTGCCAAACAACTAAAAACTGCAGGTGAAAACAGAAAATAAACACATGCAATAAAAATCACTTCCAATTAAAAGGGGGGGGCATGGCATACATGAACAGTGTGGCTAGCTACGTACAGTGGTTAGCTACGCCACTGTTCACTGTTCACGGCTAGCTATGCCTTCATGCCACCATACATTGAGCTGATCCACCAAGGTGAGTTTCCCAGGAGAGTGGACAATGGTGCTGATCAAAAGTGGGTGTTGTTAAGGCCGTACTTGTCCCCAGGAAATGAAAAGATTTGGCTCACTTTACGTCCGCTTGAAATGAACTCTTTTTCAGAGAAAAACCTAGAACACAACCTAAAAGTTGTGCCACACCCCACCTGGTGGTGGCTGAAGGAAGCAGTTTTATGGTTCATGTCAGACCAGAGAGAGAGAGAGAGAGAGAGAGAGAGAGAGAGAGAGACTTGAGTTGCCAGCTGACTGGCAAGAAGCAGCCTTGAAGGATGTGCAAGTACAAGGGAATGTTGTTGATTTTTTTTTGGGGGGGGGGGAAGTGACACTGCTGTAAAGGGTGGTACTGCTTAACTTGGTGATTGCTCTCTACTCCCTGCTCAACTTGTATATTTGTAATAAACGTATGTTACAAAAATACCATGAGTACATTAGTGTACAGTAAATGTGGCAATGTATGTAACCCAGGTTTGATCATCAAGACTAGCAATGATCAGCTGTTGTGGTGGGGGCAGTGGTGTCACTGGAGGGGGTGTTGAGCTGTAAGTGGCGCACAGTGCTGCAATGCGCCGTGGAAGCGGCCCTTCCTACCCACTGTTGGAGCCATTTGGGGCAGACAATGGCAATGTGCCGGAGTTCAATGGAGTCTCCTGTGTGTGTTGCCATCACTGTCCCGAATGGCTCCGATGGTGGGTGGGAGGGGCCACTTACACAGCGCATTGTCATGTGCCACTTACAGCTCCTCCGACTGGTGGAAGGAAGGAAGGAAGGAAGGAGAGGCAAGATCCAAACTGATCCCTACCTGAACTTCTGACTGATACCGCTGCTGATTTTGCAGCTAATACTTCATGGGAGCAGGTCAGGACTGACAGCTGATCAGAGATCACATTCTGATATCACGGTTCTATGTGGCTAGTAATCTGACATACAGGTCCCAGCTCCCCCCTCCCTCCCTGATTAGTTACTGTTATCGCATGGGGTGCTGTTTGTCTGAACTGCCTCTCTACACATGTTGCTGAACCTACTTTTAAGTAGTTTTAGAAGTGCATATAAAGGGGTGGTTCTTCCAAACTGCCCCTCCCTACATGTACAGAAAGTGACAAGGAAGTGAGGGGAGGGGACAGTATGTGCATGCAGTGTGAACGTGCGCACCCTTAATCATGCAGGGCAGGAAGCTGGACTAAATGTATCTCCGAAGTTGCCTATTAGGGACAAGGAAAGTCTGTTTGAGTGGGGGCAATGTTTCATGGAGGAGTGGCATGGATGATCCCTGCTAACTGAGTCACTAACTGCCCTCATTCTAAAATGTGATCCCACCCCCAAAGTCACCCAATGTGGCATTTTCTCTGCATGCAAAAATGCCCTCCTTTCAGTTTCCATTTCCAGGGCATTAAAAAAAAATTGGACAAATAAAACAGACAGGAAAAAATAAATAGAGCTTGAGAAATCAGTGTGTCTACAGTATTTGATTAAAGATTCAGGAGATACGGAGAAAATCATTCAGAAAATCATTCCGAACGTGACTGCTCCTGTTGGGTGGTGGTACTGGTGATGTTAGACTGAGCTAGATGAGTTATAAGAAAACCAGCCAAAGTCATTGGTATACCAAGCTACATCCAAGACCAGCATTTAGTGCTTTTGCTGGATTTTAATTCATAGGAGCCATGATCTGATGAACACAAGTACAGCTGTAACCTTGAGCAAACACACAACAAGATAGCAGTACAACAGCAACATGTTGCACCCATTGATGAGAAAGAAATTGCACTGGTTTGTAGTCTGCCCCCTTTCCAAAGAATCTGGCTGGGACTACGATGGTCTGTTGCTGTCATGATGAAATAAATCCCCCCTTCTGGTAAACAGCCCCCAATGTGACCTTGGTCAGCCTAGAATTTAAACAAGAAATCACTGTCAACACAGCACTGAATGCATAAGGGAATAAGATCAATGGGTTTGGTAAGTGATAGGAGTGTTTTAAGATTTCTTTATGAGCGGCATTTATTTTCGTTGTGCCCTCCTTTCTACCTGTGTAATTCTCCCTGCTCAAGTTCTGACATGCACAACGTGGCCTCCTTTGATGTATGAGGGTTGCCTCCGTCACGGAGGTAAACTTAGCATGAGTCAAAGAAAGGTTAAGTGTGACTCCTTGAGTTGATTACTTGCATCAATGGAATTTCGACTTGCACTATTTCGAGGGCACTATTTCGAGGGCACTATTCTTGATTCCAAAAATATGTCTCTTTGAAGGAAAAGTTCTAGTTTGATCACAGATGGCCGTGCTTAAAACTAATTCACTTGGTACAGAAGAATGATTCGTTTCATAGCAGGGAGTATGTGGGACAAATTGACACTTGGCTGAAAAGAAGGGATGCAAGTGTCAGCCATTGAGGACATTTTGAGCCAGATGTAGGGGCCATGAAAGCTACCCTGCTATCAAGGCCAGATGAAAGGACATGAGGGCTGTCCAATATGTCTCTGGCCCATAAACCACATTTTCTCTTTTGCTGTTATTCATTCACACATGCATCTTTTTTCCTGCCAAGGCACATGTGTCAGGCTTCAGTCAACCTCCCCTGGTGTCAGATGCACGACTTGGCAGGAAATGGCTAAGGCGCATGTCTGCCTTGGTTTACCCAACATTATTCCTGTTCCTGTGTCTGGAAAAGTAGTGTTTTATATACTTCTGAAGTGCCTGAAATTGCTAGGCACTGTAAAAGGCATAAAAGGTCCCAGGACATGCTCCGAGGGAACCTTTGCTGAAGCTTAGAACACACAAAAGAAAATATTTCTTTACCCAGAGTGTAATTAGTTTGTGGAACTCCTTGCCACAGGATGTGGTGATGGCACCTGGCCTAGAGACCTTTAAAAGGGGATTGGACCAATTTATGGAGGAAAAGTCCATCACAGGTTACAAGCCACGATGGGAATAAGCAACCTCCTGGTCTTAGTAATAGGCTATCTCTTAATGCCAGATGCAAGGGAGTGGTGACAGGATACAGGTATCCTGTTGTCTTGTGTGCTCCCTGAGGCATCTGGTGGGGCCACTGTGAGATACAGGAAGCTGGACTAGATGGGCCTTTGGCCTGATTCTTCTTATGTTCCTCTTCTTATGTTCTTTTGTTTTTAAGCTAAACAAGTCTGGCTCTGGTCAATACTAGAATGGGACACTACCTGGGAACTCCACTATGCTGCTTTCAGTTTCACCCTGGAATAAATGTGGGGTATATTTTTATTTATTTAACACAGGCCCTGCCCTCACTCTAGAGATTTGGACTCTGGAGAAGAAGTGAAAGAGGAGGGGGACAGAATCAGGATAAACCAGATCAAATACCTGATATTTAAAGAGGTACTCTGGCTCAGTTGGGAGAGCTGCTGCCTTCAAAGCCCGAAGACCGGTGAACTTGATAAGTTCGAGACATGCCACCATAAAAAGCTGTGAAAGCAAGAATACAAGACACAGGTTTTATGGGTGAAGTAGCCATGTAATTAAATATAAATACAACCGACGTTTCGTCTTATTTCCTAAGACATTATCTAGGTCTAAACAGCTTGGCTGTTGGGATGGTACTGAAAACCAACTGACAGAAACGGAACTTAAAGGGAAACACAGGCAGAGCTTAACATAGATCTTAAAGGAACATCAGACAGATTCTAAAGGCAAAAGGCAGAATTAACATATATTGTTCCCTGTATATTTGTGCAATACTGGAAACCATATTTTGTCAATAAATGTTAATTCTTGTTGGCGGTTAATAAGATTTTGTGATCTTCTTTTACTAATCTCAATTGCTTCCAGATTCTGGCGTGTTCTATTGTTAGGATCATTAGCCAGACATTTAGTCTCATTGAACAAAATACTATGGTTGGTTGTCATTGAATGATCTGCGAGAGCTGAGACATCCTTATGTCGTAGACAAACCGCGCGTTCATGTTCCGATATCCTAGTTTTGATCATTCTTTTTGTAGTACCAATATATTTTCTCCCACAATCACAAGGTATACAGTAAATTCCAGAATTGGACAGTAATGGTCTGGCGTCCTTTGGGTTGCGGAGTAGTTGTTCTATTTTGGAGGTGGGTTTAAAAATTGTCTTGATATTGAAGTGTCTAAAGGTCCTGGAGATTTTATCAGTAACCCCTTTTATAAAGGGCAAAGTAACCCATTTCTTTTCCTCTTTTGCTGTCTCCTCTTCCTGATCCCCGGGTGCTCTTATGGTAGTGATTTTCTTGTATTATTTAGTCCAGGTCTTATCAAACTGTGCCGCTGTATATCCATTGGCTTTCAGGGAATCACGTAATATACATCTTTCCATTTCTAGAGAGGACTCATCACAGATCTTAATAGCCCGATATGCTAAAGAATTTATCAAGGAGTTTTTTTGGGCAGGGTGATGATTTGATTGCTGATGGAGATAGCGACCTGTATGGGTGGGTTTCCTAAAGACTGTATGCCCACAAGACAAGTTGTCCTTTTTAGTGACCAAAACATCCAAGAATGGCATTGTTCTTCTCTCGTTCCATAGTGAACTGTATAGCAGAACAGAAACTATTTAAATGTCCCAGGAACCTATGTAATTCTTCCTCTCCATAGTCCCACACGCAAAAAACATCGTCAACATATCTAAGCCATGTTTTGGGTCGGAACCGTGCCGTCTTGAGAACTTGTTCTTCAAAAAATTCCATATAGAGATTGGCACAGACGGGGCTTAACGGATTCCCCATTGCTACCCCGTCTTTTTGTTCTCTGAATTCTCCATTCCAAAGGAAATATGTTGATGTCAGACAGTGTTCAAAGAGGGGGATATGGTCTCTAGGGACAGTCGATTCCTCTATTAGTCTCATGATCTCTTTCAATGGGACTCTAGTAAATAGAGAAACCACGTCAAAACTTACTAATATGGAGTTTGAAGACAACTTTATCATTTGCAGCAGTTCTATAAAATGATAAGAATTCTTAACGTAACTCATAGTATTGCCCACAAAAGGGCTGAGTACTTTAGCTAAATACTGGGAGAGACTATACGTTGGAGAGCCTATGTTACTAACAATCGGTCTGAGGGGTACATTCTCCTTATGTATCTTGGGTAGACCATAAAAACGTGGAGGCAAGGCTTCTGGTTTGGTTAACTTATTTTTTAACTCTATTTTAAGATTAGTGTCCTTAATTAGTTTATTAGTTACGTTTAAAATTTTATTGGTTGGATCCTTTTTAATCAAGTTGTAGGTATCTGGACTTAACAGATCTCTTATTTTCTTACAAGAAAGGCGGTATATAAATACTGTATATTATATTATTATATTATTACTTGAAAGTCAAAACACAGTGTCAGAAACACATTCCAGTGATAGGAAGCTGCAAGGGAAAAAAAAAAGACACAGGTGAGGAATAGAGAGTGTAATTTTTGGCTGAACTAGCAGACAGGTACCTTAGAGCAGATGACTATGAGCAAAATGCTTTGTTCACAAACATTTCTTTTTGGGTTTATTACTTTTCCTCTTTGCTTTGTGTCAGTGCTGAGAAGGACATTATTGCATTGGAAACGGTGCCTCCTAAAGGATGCTGCTGCCCTTGGAAAGGATATTCTATCTAGCCAGTTATTTCTGCTACTTGGGAGAACTGAAGGACCGTACTCCTCTTCTGCAGAACTCTCTCTTTCAAGCATCTTGGGACAAACAGCAGTAAACCCAGCAGCAATTTAACACCTAATGGCTGCTTGTAAAGAGCAACCCATACAGTGGAAGAGGGAACAGCAGGGCTTTTAACAGCCCTGCAGCAGCCATAAGCTCCAGTAAACTGGCAATGATTCCAGGGCACATCTATGCTACCAACATGCTGGATTCATACCATTCATGGCTCCCCCCCCCCCAATCTTGCAAGTCCAGTTTGCAGGAAACCAAATGGGGATGAGGATTGTTGTTGTTTCTCTTGAAAACTGGGTATTGTTCCAAATATTTCATCGCGTACTTTCAAATGGCACTATGCAAGCGATGTCATATTTATTTATTTTTATTTTTTCACATTTTTATACCGCCCTTCCTCCAAGGAGCTCAGAGTGGTGTACATATTTCCTCCCCTCCTTTTGTCCTCACAACAACCCTGTGAGGTAGGTGGGGCTGAGAGATAGTGACTGGCCCAAGGTCACCCAGGAAGCTTCATGGCTGAGCGGGGATTTGAACCTGGATATTCCAGGTCTAAGTCCGACTCCCAAACCACTACACCATCCTGTTTATCATATGATAAACACAGGGCAGTGCAAGAAACATTCTTTTGGAACAGTTTTACAAGGTTTGCCAAGTAGCTCTGCCCTTCAACACCACTACAGAGTAATGATTGTAAGTGAACAGTTGGCAGGGTGGGCTCCACGTTTGAGGGGCTGTTTGGCAAAGTGGTCTCCATGGACACTCTCCTCCAAGGTTCAAGGGAGGACTTACCTGGGAACAATGGTCTTTTCTGCTCCTCTTGGTGGCTGCTGGCTGGGCTGTGGTCACTATTTTTCTCCACAATGGCTGGATGTACGTGTCATTCCAGAGCCTTGTGAGGAAAATGGCAGCCCCAGCAAAATGACATCTGGGCCCAATCCTTTCTGGGGGTTTCCAAGGGCAGGCACCAGATGTGGGCCCAACTGGATCGCTGGAGCCCTGGCAGCTGCCTTTCTTTGGGTACCACATGCTGATGCTGGGCCTGCCTGCCAATCTGTTTGCTTATTGACAACACTTTATTCTATGTAGAAGTACTGAAAGGGCTGTTTTCAGGCAGCCCAGGGCTCCAACGGGGAGATTAGCAGATCAGGACCAGTTATTCTGATTCCTGCACCACCAGGAGGGATCCGTTGGCAATTTTAGCTGGGATATCCACATAACAGCCCAGAGTCCTCCTGGCTCAGTAAGTCGGTGTCATTGTCTGAAACAAATCTCCCAGATCTGTTGCCTTTCCTTGGGCTAATCAGTCTATAAAGGGAGGCCACGAGGCTTTACCTCTGCACCTCCAGACTGCTGATCTTTCACCCACCTCCCTGTTCAGGTTCTGTATGCCTGATGGCAGTCTCCTTTGGCAGGTTTTTCTAGAGGAATAAATCTGTCTTCTCATTTTATTCTAGTGTTTATAAATCTTAGTTATTTTTTTAAGCTTTAAAGCCCCCAGTAAATAATTATTGCAATAGAACAAAGTACCCAGGAGCATTGTGATGTTCCCCCAAGGAAAATTAGAATGACTTTATGTCAAAGAGAGTTCAACTGGTTCTGCAAACGTGCTGAGTTTTTAGGTGAATCTTCATCCTCAGATAGGTACACCGTCAAAGTTTAGTCAACCCATTTTTAGTAGCAGAGAGAGTTGTCAAAAATACTGTCAGAGATGACAACTTTTCACAAAGAAGACTTGTTGAGGCTAAGAACTGGATGCTCATGTGGGGCCATAGCACAGCGCTAGAAGAAGGGGGGCAGTGCCCCCCATCTCCAGTTAAAGGGTGTCAGATATCCAGTGCTGGGGAAAACCTTTGCCTAAGGCTGTCGAGATCCTCTAGCAGTCAGGATAGATAACACAAAGCTAGAGGGACGATGCTCTGACTCAACAATGGCAGCTTGATAGAGTGCAGTGGCTCTGAACCAAGGACAGAACTGGACTCAGAGGAGAGTCAAGATTAATGAAGCGCAATATGCTCTGAGGGCCAATGCACAAGACAAAGAAATGATCACAAGCTGACTTTTCCCATTAATTTCAGCGTGTTGAACTGGTCGTCTGAATGCTTTGAAGCCCAGAGAATGCTTTCAAGGCAAAATAAGCAGTTCTGCTGCTGAAGATCAGGGGGTCCTGGCCTGAGCACTGGCTGCAGCTACTCCTTTGGGACCCTTATGTCAGCTGCTCTCGGCTCTTTAGAAGTACAATATAAGAAATGATGATAATGATGATGATGATGATGATGATGTCTGGAGCTCAGACATTATATAATGGCCTCTGATCAATTATGGCTGGAGTCAGGTGTAGTCAATCAGGTTCTGCGATGTAAATGTATCCATAAGGGGTTGGACTTAATGTATCATGCTACTAGCCAAAGGATAAACCTGGCATCTGTATCTATGGCTGAGATGTTCAAAGTAGCTTCATATATTTGAGAGCCACTGCCACAATCATTTTATCACTGTGAATAGCCGCAAGCCCCTGCTTCTTTGTCTCACTCCAACAGCTATCTACAGGAAATGCCTCTTCTTCCTCTGGGCAGCTCTCATTGCCACCTATCCCTGGCTCCTCCAGAAGAAGAAGCCAAGGAATGTGAGTTAGAATCCACCAAATCCACTGTGTTCACACATTATACATCTCACATGCCAAAACATCTACATATTTATTTTAAAACATTTGATCCCGCATTTTATCCCCCCCAAAAGAAGGTGCCCAAGGCAGCTTACAAAAGCGTGTGCGTGCGCACGCGCGCGCACACACACACACACACACACACACACACACACACACACACACACACACACAATTACACAACAAAATCAAACATAGTGATAACAGACCTCATAAAACCAAAACCAAGAGGACTTAAAAAACCAGAACATTACGTCAGCTCAGAAGAGCTGAAGACACAAGGGTCAAGAGCTTGACGAAAAAGAAATGTTTTTAAGAGGCAGGGAAAAGAAAACACAGAGAGAGTCAACCTAATTTCTTGCAACGGGACTCCACATATCATGTGCCACGATGGAGTTGGTCCTCTCTCTTATGCCCTCCAAGCAAATCTCTGACCGTGGTGGGACACTGAAGAGGACCTCCAGTCCTCAGATGGTCCTAAGCTGCTTAGGGCTTCAAAAGGTAATAACCACGACCTTGAATTGCCCTCAGAAATGTACTGGCAGCCAATGCCAGTGTTGCAATGGTGTCAACCAATGGGAACACCTTGTGCTGGTTAAAAGGCATGCAGTAACATTCTGCACCAAGAGACGTTTCTGAGTGGTCTTCAAGGTGTATACATACATGTGCATACATATATACAACCACAAAATACACTTTGGGATAGTCATTACAGCCAGGGCCAGACCAAGACCTCCTGGTGCCTGAGGTGGTGTGCCAAATCTTTCCCCCCTTATCTAGTGATAGCTAATGTCACACCAATCTTTAAAAAAGGAAGGAGTGGGGTCCCGGGAAACTACAGGCCGGTCAGCCTAACATCTGTTCCGGGGAAGATGGTGGAAAGTCTCATTAAGGATAAAATCTTAAAATACATAGAAGAACAAGCTCTGCTGAGGGAGAGTCAGCATGGCTTCTGCAAGGGGAAGTCTTGCCTCACAAACCTGTTAGAATGTTTTGAAAAGGTCAACAGGCATGTGGATGCGAGCGAACCCGTGGATATTATATATCTGGATTTTCAGAAGGCGTTTGACACAGTCCCTCATGAAAGGCTCCTGAGAAAACTCCACAGTCAGGGAATAAGAGGGCAGGTACCTCTTGTGGATTAGGAACTGGTTGAAGACCAGGAAACAGCGAGTGGGAGTCAATGGGCAATTTTCACAATGGCGAGAGGTGAAAAGCGGTGTGCCCCAAGGATCGGTCTTGGGACCGGTGCTTTTCAACTTATTCATAAATGACCTGGAGTCGGGGATAGGCAGCGAGGTGGCCAAGTTTGCAGATGACACTAAACTTTTCCGGGTGGTGAAGACCAGCAGGGATTGTGAAGAGCTCCAGAAGGATCTCTCCAAACTGGGAGAATGGGCAGGAAATTGGCAGATGCGCTTCAATGTAAGTAAGTGCAAAGTGATGCACATTGGGGCAAGAAACCAAACTTTCACATATACGCTAATGGGTTCTGAGTTGTCTGTGACGGATCAAGAGAGAGATCTTGGGGTGCTGGTGGACAGGTCGCTGAAAGTGTCGACCCAGTGTGCGACAGCTGTGAAGAAGGCCAATTCCATGCTCGGGATCATTAAAAAAGGGATTGAGAATAAAACGGCCAATATCATTATGCCTTTGTACAAATCGATGGTAAGGCCACATCTGGAGTATTGTGTCCAGTTCTGGTCACCACACCTCAAAAAGGATATAGTTGAATTGGAAAAGGTGCAGAAAAGAGCGACCAGAATGATTCGTGGGCTGGAGCACCTCCCTTATGAGGAAAGGCTACAGCGTCTGGGGCTTTTCAGCCTAGAAAAAAGGCGCCTGAGGGGGGACATGATTGAGACTTATAAAATTATGCATGGGATGGAGAGAGTGGATAGAGAGAAATTCTTCTCTCTCTCGCACAACACCAGAACCAGGGGACATGCACTAAAATTGAGTGGAGGGAGAGTTAGAACAGACAAAAGAAAATATTTCTTTACCCAGCGTGTAATTCATCTGTGGAACTCCTTGCCACAGGATGTGGTGATGGCACCTGGCCTAGATGCCTTTAAAAGGGGTTTGGACAGATTCATGGATGAAAAAACCATCACAGGTTACAAGCCATAAGCAACCTCCTGGTTTTAGAAGTGGGTTTTCTCTGTGCCAGGTGCAAGGGAGTGTCAACGGGAAACAGGTTATCTTGTTGTCTTGTGCTCCCTGAGGCATCTGGTGGGGCCACTGTGTGATACAGGAAGCTGGACTAGATGGGCCTTTGGCCTGATCCAGCAGGGCTCTTCTTATGTTATGTTCTTATGTTATCTTATGATGTGCCAGCCTCTGCTCCTCCAACACTCTAGCTCACTGCTCTTCTCTCCTCCACACTTCCACTTTCCCCTCTTCCTTTTCCAATCCAAGGAGGGAGATCAGTGGAGGTGAACCGGTGGAAGCAGGTGCCCCTCTGCTAGTCTGCTGCCTGAGGCAACAACCTCAGTTGGCCTCATGAATGGGCCAACCTTGATTACAGCCAACACCCAAAGAAGGCACTTACCTCTCTCTCTCTCTCTCTCTCTCTCTCTCTCTCTCTCTCTCTCTCTCTCTCTCCAATCCCACTTAATCCCAGTCAGTTTGCTGACATTAATTGCCCACCCCTGGTATAAAGGGTTTACACAGGCTTCCCTTTGTTGTTACTTCACTCCCTGAGAGAGAATGTTAGTCTAGCCTATCGCCTTTGCTGTTACATAAGACAGAGGCTCAGCAGGTAGGTCCTGCCAGACCTTCATTTTGTTCTTTTCCTTAAATTCTAAAATTAGCTCTGTTGGGTGGATGTGGGCCTGCAGTCGTGTGTCCCTGGCGCGGAGAGCAAATTAGAACTTAAACGGCTCTCAGTGTGTTACCTCAGACTTTGAACAGCCAGAGGAAGCTTGCTGGAGCTGCAAGATCCCTTCAGGGAAATAATCGTGTGGAGAAAGAACCAGGAATGTTATCAAGTTGCTGAGTGGAGGAAAGGGAGGGAGGAACAGAGTTCCCCCTCCGAAAGAAGAGGAGCTGGGTTTTATATGGGCTAGTCATTTAATTATGTATGGAATAATAAAACTTTTAATTTAAAAGAGATTTATGTGATCATTAATAATTGAGCTGTCATGCACTAACCTGCCTCTTTGCCACCTGCACAATCCATCGCGGTTTCATGAGGGTGAAGGAGGCATCTTCCCTCCCTTCCAACTTGGTGCCTTCAAAGAACATTGGGTTTTTGGGTGAAATTTCTGAACATTTTTGTTTTCAGTAGTGGAAGATGTACTTCCGTTGACAGTATAATCTAAGAGGTTACCTGGTCTTATGATAAGGGGAGGGGAGGGGAGGTGTTGGTGGTCAATCCAGCAATCTGATGTTGTTCAGTTTCTTAGAGAACAGTTTAGGTTTGTGCATAACTCTGTGTGAGTGTTGAACAAAGGAATAGAATTTGATGTGAAAAGTGCAGAAGTGAAACGGGAACTCCTGAGAAATGAGCTGCTGACCCAAGCAGTAGCTGGCCTTGGTTATTCCACCCAAAAAGTGTAACTGATTTGTGGGCTGGAGGCAGCAGATTTGCTAGGATCATCACAGTGAATGGGATTCTGTGCCATTAGAAGGAGCTTTTCTGAGTCCCGGAAGAAGTCAGGTTGCAGACACATGTTGGGCATTGTGAAGTCTGCCTCCTCCTCCCAAGGGGGGGGGGCTCCATGTCTAGGGGGTTGGAGAAGGCCATGCAGGTGAGTGGGAAGACTATTGAGGTGGAGTTGGGGTTTCAGATTATTTATTGGTAAGTTGGTCCAAATAAAATATTTTAGCTTAGCCTTCCCTACTGCGCTAGTTTTCTTCTTACAGAGAGGTGTTGTTTTTTTCTTATTCCAAGAAAGAGAACATTCAAATAATATGATTCCCCACCTGTAGTATGAAGTGGACCTGTCTACTCTACCTCCTCATTCCCACGTCTTACCTAGGCTCTCTCTATCCAGCAGAACATTTTCTCTAGAAGAGAACTTTGGGCATTTGGCTATGACAGCAGAGAAAAATACAGCATTTTGAATGGTTGCCTGGCATAGCTGGTTGGGCAGGCAGCATTGGAAGGTCTAAACGGAAAGGCTTCCTGTATAGGACATGCCCTCCCCTGGTGGGCAAATGTTTTGCTCTCAGCATGCTGCATTGGCCTAAACCAGGGTTGGCCAACCTTTCACCATGAGGGCCTCTGTGTTCTTAAGAGTCGTGAAGAAGACAGAATCTTGGCAGCTGCAAGTGCTGATGGTGCTGCTAAAGCAGCTGCACCTGCTGAAATGCCCTCACCCATACAACCATTAAAGGGCCAGGAGCATTCGTGTAGAAAGGTTGGCCACCCCTGGTCTAAACCAAATAGTGAAGCCCCAGAAGAGTGCTGCATGTTGGGGGCATAACTAAGCCTTTGGGCCAGCCCTGAATCTGTGATCCTCTGGTCCCCTGTGAACAAAGTTCTTGAGCATAGAAAACTAGCATGTCGGGAAGAAGGCTATCCAGAACCTGTCCCTTTGGCAATAACAACCTCCTATCTGCAGCCTTAAGTGATACAGTCCAGGAACAGTTTTACCTGGATATTTGTGGAGACCGTCCCTATGTTGTGGAAAAGGCTGTCTGTGAGCCACCTGAGAATCTTTGCCTCCTGAGTCTGCATGCCAGGAAAGAAGAGCATTTCTGTAAGAAAAACAACCGAACCATTGGAAACCTGAGGCCACTTGGAGTTGGGGGTAGAGACAGCAGTTCTGGAAGGCCCAACAACAGCTGTGAATTAACTGGCACCAATGGGAGGTTCCATGAGTTTCACCAGCATAGTGCTTTGGGGTCACCTCCTGCCTCCCACACAGGAATTGAACAGGAAGGGGTCATGTAGCTCTTGTTTCATCTTTCCATATTCTTGCCCCCTCCTTGGCCACCTTCTGCAATTATCAGATATAGGGCAGCACACTTCACAGCTGCACGGAAAACCCAAACCTTCCATGAGACATCCCAGCCTGGCTATGACCAACACATAGCCAGATCTGCTTTCATCAGGAAGGGACTGCAGCAGATATACCAGCTAAAGCCAAGATACTCCTAGTCACAACCACAGCCTAGCCTTCCTGGGGCAAAGCCAGGTGCAAGAGAACCTCCAGGCTGTGAATCTGGTCCTTGTGATCCAAGATGTCGTGAGATCCAAGATGTCGGCGCCCAAATCTTGGATCTTGCGAGATTTCGCGAGCCAAAATGCTGGTGCCCGGAAAAAAGTAAGTTTAATCTTTTTAAAATTGATGGCGGCGGCAGCTTCCAACCGGTCCGGAACGTTCCGGGACCATTCCGGGACCCAAGCCCAGGTTCTGGGACAGTCCTGGAAATTCCAGGACGGATGGCAAGCCTACAAATAACCACACCTGGGTCAGCTTTCCTACTGATTAAATAGCAGTCTTCCAGCAGCATCTTTTGCAAACAGCAGCGTCACTAGGGCGCGCATCACCCACGCCCGCCCTAGGGTAACATCGCGCGTCACCCTAGTGACCCCCCGGGCACCCCATCCAAAATTTGCCGCACCGCGGCGGGCAGTCCGAGACCTTCTCGGTGAACCTCAGAACCTCCTGGTTTTAGAAGTGGGTTTTCTCTGTGCCAGGTGCAAGGGAGTGACAACGGGAAACAGGTTATCTTGTTGTCTTGTGCTCCCTGAGGCATCTGGCGGGGCCACTGTGTGATACAGGAAGCTGGACTAGATGGGCTTTTGGCCTGATCCAGCAGGGCTTATGTTCTTATGTTCTTAAGGCCTCGGAGCGTCCGCCCCGTCCGGCGGTCCGGGGCCTTCTGAGAAGGCCCAATGCGTCGACGCGTAATTTATTAGGATTTTCGCGCCTGCGCAGAATGTTTCTGAGGGCAACATTCTGCGCAGGCGCGAAAAACCTAATAAATTACGTGTCGACGCATTGGGCCTTCTCAGAAGGCCCCGGACCGCTGGACGGGGTGGATGCTCCGAGGCCTTCTCCTGGCCTCGGAGAGCCTCCGGAGGGTGATGCGCGCAGCGGCGGTGATGCGCATGTCACCCCTTCTGCGTGCGTCTGTGCACGTCACCCCCCGGCGCCCCGCCCCCCGCCACGTTCTGTCGACGGCACTGAAACTACCCTCCAGGTCAGACCAGAAACAACACAAAATCCCACCACCACCTATTGCCAACCTATATATTTAGTCATTATCCCCAGTTTACCCCTTTCTCCGTTCACTTCATGGATCTTAAGAAGCCTCTTACCTGAGAAATTAATTGAATTTAAGATGCTGTGCATTCTTTGCCCTTTTCTGATGTAGCATACAGTAGCTAGACGCCTGGAATCTGCCTGCTAACAGGTTATCCACAAAAACTATCTGTTCTTAAACCTAGAAATTGCATAAAGGTCAATTATTTTTCAGACACATCATCTCTTAATCCCTTTAGCACCTCATCACCATAAGGTCCTGGAGATAGTAACAGAATTTGCAGGGACAAATTAGCAAGTAACCGTAACAAGGATGTTGAAAACAGATCTTTTGTAAGCTGCTTAATAATCAGTGACTTTAGAATTCTTTTTGAAGTTGCTGACCCACAAATTAAAAACTGCTTGCTCTGAGTTCCTCGTGGAGGGCTGTTTTCTAAGCATGCACTTGGTACTAATCTATTACTTAAGATTGCTTTTGTTTTTCTAAAGGGGCGAGATGGGGGAGAGACAATGTGAGTGGGTAGCTAATGAGAGCTAGCCAAGGTGGCTGTATATGCTTGGGCCCATGTGACTCAAGAGGATATCAAAATTACTTGGGTACTTTCACAGCAGATGGAAAGGTGGAATTGGTTACTAAGCAAGTCTCAAAATGGGTCACTTTTTACCCCTTTGCTTTCAGAGCACACCTTTATATTAGCAACAGTGTTGGGGAGCCCTTGGGCAAAGCAGCCTCAATGGACACCCTCCTCAACATCATCCACTTGCTTGCTGTCTCCCTCTGCTGGTCAGATGGGGGAAGGCAAGTGAGTGAGCAGGCTGCGGTGGCAGTTACTGATCCTTTTCCTCACTCGCACATAATTTGAGAGGGCAGGTGAGCAAGGAGGGGGAACTGAGCAAGGAGGGGGAACAGAAGGGCCAGGGGGCTCCAGTGCTCAACAAGCTGCTCCTCTGCAGAGGCACAGGTCTGGACAGGTGCCAAAAAATGCTAAGCCTCAATTAGCAGCCAGTTCTCCAGCAGATAGTACTTGTTTGCATTTAGTACATTTGCACCCCGCTTTTCTTCCATCCTGGAACTCAAAGCAGTGTACAGCATATGTGGTTGCCAGGTAGTCACCCATCCAAATACTGACCAGGCTGAGACTTGCTTAGCTTCAGCAAGGCAGCTGCATCATCATGTGTCCTCAGACCAGGACCAAGACGCAACTCCCATAGAGAAGAATGCAGGGGTGTTCATTAAAATCCTTAGATTGGGAGAGGTGGGATTGCCATGGGCAGCCGGGGACAGGGTCTTATCTACAGTTGTAGAGCACAAGCTCTATTTGCTGGTATAGCAAGCTGTGTGTGTGTGTGTGTGTGTGTGAGAGAGAGAGAGAGAGAGAGAGAGAGAGAGAGAGAGAGAGAGAGAGAAAATATGTAGTTCATGTCTTCTTCTTTCTCCCTTTGATACTTCTGCGTTGTTTCATATTTAATTCAACCCCAAATGAGCTGCTGATTTCCTCTGAGAATAGTCTACACAGAAAAGCTTTTACGTGTTTATCAGTCAGCCCAGATGCCTCCACTAGGCTGATACGCCACTTCTCATCAACCCAGAAACAGAAGGGATTGAAAACTTCCTCATCTTCACCCTTTCTGTCTAAAAATATGGTTCATGCCACAATAACAGAACTCATCTGCTTGCTATCTCGAGTCCTCAATTAAGCAAAACCCCGTTTAGTTCGGCTCAAGTGAGGACACCCTTTGGACCCGCTGCTCAGATGATCAGGTGAAATGCAACAGTGCAAGTCATGACTTGTGCTGCAATAGTCAAGCATGACCCTTTGCTTTATTTACATCCTGCACTTATATCCCACCTGTCTGCCAAAACATTCAAGGCACCTTAAAATAATGGCTTGTAAGCTAAGAGACATGATGCAAAAAAAGGAAAAAGGAACAGGGACAGAAGAGGGAAATGTGATCATCTCCAGGCACTAAATCTTTCATATTGTTATATAATGAAGCTGAATAAAGTCCAGTTGGAACAGTAAGTAGAGGAAACAGTTCTAAGATTTGAGAGGCATCCATGCCCCTCCCAAGACATTTGCCCCCCATATTGACTTCCCAGGCTTTTTCTGCCCCGGGCACTGCGCCTGTTGCTCTACAACTGTGGGGTGGCAAGTTGTGTGAAGAAATGTGGACTCCTGCTCTGTACTGCTCTCTTCATTCTCTTGTAAACTCCACCTCTGCTCTGGGCTGCCTACCAAGTGGACCTGCTTAATTTCCTATGACATTAAGGCAAGGAACCCTGATGCTTCTTGATGTTCCCATAAACGCAGGCTGCAGTGTGCCTGTGTTTATGGGCACAGAGATCTATAATGCTGTGATGATAAAATGAGCAGAAGAGGACCATGTCCACTTCCCTGAGCTCCTTGAAGGAAGGCTGTGTTTAAAAGTGCAACGAGAGTCAAACAAGGCTGCAGGTGGCTCATTCCTTTCTCCTCCATTATTAACAAAAACACTTCCATTTTCAAACGTTAATCCTGCCTAGAACTGTTAATGAACAGCAGAAATGTTCATCCCAGTTATGGCCAGATGGATGCCCCAAACCCCAGGCATGATGGAGAAAGAAAGCCATTATCTGTTGATTGTCCTCTGCCAGTCAGAGAGATGCTGTAGCTAGGAAGCTGTTGCATACTGAGTCAGATCTGTGGTCCATCTAGTTTTGTATTGTTTATACTGGCTGGCAGCAGCTCTCTGAATTTCAGTCAGGGGTCTTTTTCAGTCATACCAGGAGAGGCTTGGGATTGAACCCGGGACCTTTGCCTGCAAGGCAGATCTCTACCACTGAGCTATAGCCCCTTTCCTCTAAAGTTGGAGGTCCCATTCTTAACTGGTTGTTTTATTATTTATGAAAAATATGTATATACTGCCCTTCCACCTATATAGGCACTCAGGGTAGTTGACAACAGAGTTAACGATTACAAATTATTGCACACTCACACTCATAACTATAAATACACAAAATAAAAAAATAAAACCAGCATCAAGAAGATTACATTGAATTCTGCAGCCAAATTAGAAAGCAACAATAGAATCCCCCCATGAAACTATGATTTATTTAGTTAGTTAGTTCAGTATTTATATACCTGTACTGCCTTTTTCACAGACTCAAGGCAGTTTACATAGGCAGGCCGACCATAAACCCCATTTTTTCAAATTGTTTTTTTTTTTTTACAATTTTCTTCTATGATGTTCATAGAACCCTCCATTTCTCAATATGTTTCCCTTCACAGTGCAGTTATCATTCTGACCGCACAGCTCTTGCCTTCCAAGCTTCCACAGGCAACTGCATATCAAGCCTCAGATGGGTTAACGAGCTGTTATCCATTTCTTGCCAGCTGATACCTCCACAGCCTACGCTCCTCCGTATTCCTTCATGAAACCATCAGCGGCATTTGTCGCCCTTTCAAAGCGAGACCGGGGCTGATCCTGCTCAGCTTCTTCAGGCAAGGTGGCAGCTCAACCTCCAGACCACACCTCCTTCTCTTGCCCACTTCCTCCTATTACACCAGGCTATAGACTGATACCATTGATAGACCTATCCTCAATGAATAGTCCCTGATAGATGTATGTGCCGTGAAGAGCTCCACAGATCTTTATCTTCCATGCTGTCTAGTGAATACTACTGATCCAGATGCAGTGGCTGAATACCTGAAGACCATAGGAGGAGTCCTGGTGAACTGTCTGCCTGCTCATTTTAGCAAGGCCTGGGAGCTGCAGATTCACAGGTGTGTGTGTTCTTAATAAGAGTGAAGCAGTGTCTCACACAGATGATCTCACTATGTAGTTCAGATAAGGCAAGGTCCAGGTGTGGGGACCTATCTGCATAGAAAGACTATACGCTTTTCATATCATAAGCTTCTAGTAGTAGATTCTTGACACTTCCCTGAGGATATATGAGGCTAAGAAATGCCAGCACCCTTTGGATTTCCCCAGTTGTGTAGCTACAGTATGCTCCGCCCCTTGCACTCCTGGAAGGCCTTCCAGGACTCGGCAGGTGGGTGGGCCCCAAAAATGCGCCATTTTCTTGTGCTGCAATGCACCGTGTTTATGATCTGCAAAATGCGCCGTGTTTATGATCTGCAGCTGCTAATTCAGCCTTCCGGCTCCAAAAAAGCAGCAGAGCACAAAAATCACGACTCCTCCTCACGAGGAGACCAACTGTCACCTGGGGGCACAGCATCCCCGCCCCCCCCTTAGCGGGCACCACTGGATTTCACCAGTGGGCAAGGAACTGCACTGCTGTGCCTTGGAATTGGGCCCCATTAGAGTCCATCTGCTCCTGTGAAAGAAAGGTGAAGGGATGTTGTAAGCTTTTGTTTGCACAATTCCTATTTCATATACAGTACATGCTTTTCTTTTACCTATTGCATTTTCTGTATACAGTACTGTATAAGCTTTCATTGCTTCTATATATCAATATATATCAGTATATATCCTCGGCATAGGATAAGGCGGGACATAATTTTTTAAAATAAATAAATAAATAAATAAATAAATAAATAAATAAATAAATAAAATCTTTTTGACATATGCTGTTGCACCCTCCTTAACCACCCTCCAAACCCAAGAAAAGCAGAGGACCAGCATCTGGAATTTAAAACACTGGGGCATTGCAAATATATCAACCAGCCTTGATAGTGTAAGTGGAAAATATGCAATAAAGGCATGAGTGAAAACAAAGCACATTGACTGCAATTATCCTCCATTAGCTAAAAGGTGACTGCATTGGTCCAAAGAGCATAGTGCTACCCATATATTTTTAAGCATACTTGAGAGTAATGAGTTAGAATTATAACCACACTTTCCAAAGCCAAGCTGAACATTCTATTTTTACTAATAAATAGAATTCACATGGGTAAATTCTAATAATAGAATTCACATGGGTAGATTATATTCACCTGGATAAATTTTTGTTTAGTTTCAGCACTTTTTAGCAATCAAGTCGATGGAGTTGTTCATGTTAACTGTGTAGCCTGACTTTATGTGCTCTTGTCTTAGCAAATAATGAGGTATGACAAGCCAGTCCATTGTGGTTGCTGCCTGAGCATGAAAGCATGGCCTGGCAGTAGCGATCCAAACTGAGGCAGGGCATTGTACTGGTGCAGCAGCATTGATCAGTGGGGATATGTGAGCCATCAAGGGAGTGGCTATGACGCTGAGAGAGGGCATTCAGAGCCAAAGGGGTGAGCCCATGTTCTCCATGTTCTGGCAAGCCCAGAAATTGAGCCCTTTATATTCTTGTAGGTACTGGCTGATCCATCATCCCAGAAGAAGAATCTAGAAACTCAGTTAAAACTTGAGACTAACTAGTTCATAAAGTGGAGACTAATCCACAGTACCACAATAGGCTAGACTGGCTGATCTCTGACCACTTGAGAACCCAGGGCCCAACCAAAAAGCCCACCCAAGAAGCAAATAGAATAGACACACATATGATGGTCTCTTCTGTCTCCATTGGAAAAGGCTCACACTGTGATGTAGAACACCAGTGGTGATAAAATCTCCTGGGTTTTGCAACAGGTGCTCCACATTTAATCAAAGCAGTGGTGCTGAGGAAAAGCTTCTCCCACCCTGCACTGTTTCCCTGATTTAAACACTCACCTCCTGAAGCTGCTATTATTCCCACTGGGAAAACAATGCAAAAACAATGCAGTCTTGAAGCAGCATCTTTCTTGGTGCATTCCAGGTTTAAAAAAAAAAGGGGGGGGGAGATCTGGCAGGAGCTGGCAGAGACCAGAAATGATGTTAAATAGTGTGAAGAAGAAAGGAGAGTCAGCACCACTCCACTGCCACTAAAGTGCAGTAAGCAGAATGAACTCAATTTTAATGTGAAGAGAGGACTCTCTGGAGAAGACTCTGATGCTGGGAAAGACTGAAGGCAAAAGGAGAAGGGGAAGGCAAAGGATGAGATGGTTAGACGGCATCACCGATGCAATGGACATGAAAATGAGCGAACTCAGGAAGGTAGTGGAGGACAGGAAGGCCTGGCGGGATATGGTTCATTCATGGGATCACGAAGGGTCGGACACGACTTAACGACTGAACAACAACAAAATAATAATATGTTTTCAGCAGTTCAAAACACACAGCAGCAGTGTGTGAAATGGCAGGATG
Organism: Plestiodon gilberti rubricaudatus; assembly: GCA_026170595.1. Taxonomy (NCBI): domain Eukaryota; kingdom Metazoa; phylum Chordata; class Lepidosauria; order Squamata; family Scincidae; genus Plestiodon; species Plestiodon gilberti. The sequence continues at coordinate 15,626,774 of JANXHW010000001.1, forward strand.
CACACTGCATGGTGCCTTTCTGTCCACATGCCTATATTTACCTGCCTGTGCAGCAGACAGGATGTGTTCATCCCCCTCTTGGGCGGCCATCTTGTGCACACAACATGGGAGCAAGTCTTATTGCCCAACTGCATGTTTTGGTCCATATCTCGACTTCCAGAGCACCTAGAAACTTTTTTCCCCACAATAAAAGCTGGCAGTTCAGGCCAGGTAATGGGGCGAAACTCACACTAGGTGGGAGGCCTAAAATCTGTGAAAAATCCACTGATCCCGGTAAGATGGCAACCTTATGAATATATTATGGATCAGCCCTTAGTCTGATTCTGCATAAGGCAACTTTCTATGTTCCTAAGTTAGGCCTGGCCTAGAAGATCTTCATTTTTCTCCTCTGGACACTAATGATTATTTTTTAGGACAATGAAAAAGCAGCAGAGAAGCAAAGGAGGATAATAAATTGTGAACTGCAAATAGCTTGCCTCTAGTATGCCTTTTCTGATGCACCATCATTCAGTCTAAAATTCATGACTTACCCTGGATTCACAATCATTGCCATGAATTAAACTGGCAGGCAATCCAACACTCTGAAAACATTTAACTAATGGAAGTTCATGAATAACAGGAGACTGTGCAAGCTAGGTTTGTCGATAAAATTGTTGTTGAAGAAACTTATTTGGGAGCCTTGAGACTTACTTCATCACCCTTAAAAACAAAGCAGAAAAGTTCCGTGACATCACCAGTGTATTTAATGGAAAAGATTCCAAATAAGCTGAACAGATATTTACAAAAAACGATACAGCTGTTGCCACATGGGTTATCTCTTGAACCTTGACTATTGAATTCAGACTCTCCAGAGCTGATGGTAACTCAGCTAACTGAGCTTATACTGTATACTTAGGCTTACCAGATCTCCAACCGGGACAGAGTGCTAGACCTTTAGGTGAAGGAGTATGGGCAGGTGTAGCTTGTTAAACCTTAGAGCACAATCCTGGGCATGTCTACTCAGAAGTAAGTCCCATTGTGTTCAGTGGGGCTTGCTTCTGAGTAGACATGCCTAGGATTGTGCTCTAAGGTTTAACAAGCTGCACCTGCCCACATTCCTTCTCCTAAAGGTCTAGCACTCTGTCCTGGTTGGAGATCTGGTAAGCCTATGTATACTGCTCACTCGCAAGGCTCTTAATCAAGGCCTGAAGCTCCTAGGATGAGTGAGGGTCATGTTTGGGTTGTCCTAAAGAGGACAGGATCCAGTTAATTCATTGCACCTTAACACAACTTAGAATTCACCTGGCAAGATTCAAGGTGTACATTTCATTTCTGTTGTTGGACTGTGTAGCACATGACCTGCCAAGTTATATAATGAGGGATTTAATTTTGAGTGAAGGTTTAAGTGGAAAATGATTGTGACAGTGTTGGATGAGAGGCAGTTTTCATTGTTGTGTGAAGAGAAGGAAAGTAATTGACAGTGATCTAGAAAGAGCACCAGCATGTGAAGCAATAGGGGGCCAAGTGACACATTTGCTCTAGGGAAACTGCTGCCTTCAGAACAAGAGTGTAATAAAGAAGGGAGGTGGTGGAAGGATGCCCTGCACAGACATCTGACTACAAGGAATATATAGCAGGAAAACTGGCAATGATGAGCTGAACTTTGCTTTAGCTGGCCCTTTGTCCTTTCCTGCTGAGGATGGTGTTTCGACCAGTCCTTTGAAGAGGGATTTGTTTTTCAGAGGAGAAATGTGGAAATGGGTGGGAGAAGGAGCCACTGCAGTGCAAGTGGCTCTGTGTGTGGTGTGTGTGTGTGTGTGTGTGTGTGTGTGTGTGTGTGTGTGTGTGTGTGTGTGTACAGTAATGGCAGCCGTGGATTAGGGGCGGCATGAGGTGGCAGATCCAGGCTGTTCCTGTTGCCATCTCAATCCTAAACATGATAAGGGCAGAAAAACCCTGTAGTGTTGGTGCAAAATACCTTCCGTTGCCCCAGTCCAGGGTTATTATGGTGCTGATGTACTCACAGAGCCTGGCTGCTTTCAGCAGCTTTTGCATTTGTGGATCTGCTTATTTCATTGAAATGAACGGTGCAGTCTACATTTGAGCCAGATCTCAGCAGAGCGCATGCCTACCTCCTGTTTGCCTTCAGGAAGCCCCCCCCCTTCACCATAGCATGCAGTGTGCGCCTTTTCGGTGCAGTTGCATATTATAGCATGGCGGAGGCTAGGATTAAGCTCTGTGTCCCAAAGCTGGGCAACAGCCTGTGAGCCATAGCTACACTTCAATCTCTAGCATAGAATTCTCAGTCCCATCGCCAAACTACAGCTCCAAGGATTCTTTGGAGGAACACGATGATAACTGAACTGGTATCAAACCAATATGTTGCACAGCAGATTTGCCCTTAGAATGCTTGTTTACGTGGTGTCAACAGCTCATACTAGTCATTTAAAGATGGAAGAATGTCATTTGCTCCCTGCTGTTGGCTGACTGTACAACTTGTGCAGGTCTTGGGGAAAGAAGCAAGCAGCCTCTTAAGGTATATAGGGCTTAAACCTTTTAGATCTTTTGGGATCATGCATTGGTACATTAATAGGCATCCCTTGCCCTAAGTCCTTGCTTGCTGCTGCAGGCCGGTTGGCTGTACACCGTATGCAGAATGAAGTGACAGACTTCATTGTACGACTTTAAACGTCACTGGCAGCCAGAAAAATCTGAGAGGTAAATGCAGTTTGTTGTTATGGAAAGCCTCTGATCTAAAATTCGACATGGTATTATAACTGCTTTTCCATTCTGCACTCTATGTTGAGTTGTTGACCTTCGTTCAGTATTATTCAATAAGTCGTCTGCTTTGGCATGACCTATGCTTAAGAACAAATAAATAAAGAACCTGACACTGGTTTGGTCTGAGTCTGGGAGCAGCAATGCTGAATGGAAGCAGGCCAGATGGAATCGACAAGGTTCTCCCAGGAGAGCCAGCATCCATTTCCATGCAAACTAGAGGGGAACCCGAGAAGGGCTAAGCAGCAGTGATGTAGACTTGAGTCTGTTGACTCAGACTTGAGTCGGACTCAAGTCCCATCAATGACTTGACTTGGACTTGACTCAGCGATTGTAAAAGACTCGAAAGACTCGACTTGAGACTTGGAGCCTTTTACGACAAGTCGAATTTTATTCAGGTTTAAACCCCTTTCCTCCATTAAATAGATAGGGACTTGCAACTCGCAACCAAAGATTCGGGACTTGGGGGCAAAGACTTGAGACTTGGACCCAGAGACTTGGGACTTGACTCAAGACTTGGAGTCAAAGTCTTGATCCACATCCCTGCTAAGCAGGTAGACCTGTTCACATGAGCTCCAGCCTGGTTCTGGCCTAAACAATTTGGCTGAAATGGCTTGTCATGGCATCATTCAGGAGCCGGAGGGGAAGATATCAAAATGGGTTTGGGGAGAGGAACAAAACTGGACTTTTCTTCTGAATGTTTGATAAGTTTCAGAAGTCTTACCAGAGGTGGTAGCAGCAGTGTGGGTGTCCTTCATGATCTTTCTTTTTGCTACATCTGTGGAGGCAGCAGCAGCAGCAGCAGCCGGCTGCTGCTGGATGTCATTTAGTTCCCTGGAAGCCACCGGAGAATGATGCAGCTGGCAGGAGATTCCCCAGGGTCTAGATTGAGGAGACCCATACTGACTGAGCAATCCTATCCCTTGCCATGTTATAGCATGCAGCTGCGCCAACATAGCTGCATGCTACGGGCGATGGGGGGGGGGGGAATTGGACAGCCTGCAGGAGGTAAGTAAAAATCTTACCTCCTGGTAGGGTTCTTGATCACCTATGGGTCTCCTCGGACCTATGCCAGCTATATAGCTGGTGCAAATTCAAGATGAGCCAGAGGGTAGGGTGGACAGAAAAATGGGGGATATGATCCGGCGTGTATGGCTGCCTCTCCTTCCTCTGACACCCCCCCCCAGTTCCTCCCCCAACATGTCATGTTACTCCCCCTCCATGCCCACCTCCTGGAGCCTCTGTCACATGTGCCATGCCTCTCACTGTTTGTGGCAGCGGTCAGGCAGCGCACAACAGTGGCCTTGCTTTCATACTGCCATAAAGTAACTTGCACTGCCAGAACACTAGTTCTGGCAGTGCAAGGGCCCAACAAGATTAGGTCCCTAATGTCGTGCTTTTCATTAACTTGGATTGGTCTGCCAGTTACACCACTTCTTGGAGAGAGATTATCTGGCCTCAGTTATCCATGCTTGAGTAACATCCTGGTTAAAATACTGTCATGTGTTGTGCATGGAGCTACCTTTGAACATATTCAGTAACTTGAACTGATATGGAACACATGGCCAGATTGTTAAATAATGTTACTGATCACCATGGACATATTACTCCAGTATTAAAAAAAAAACATCACTGGCTCCCAACCTATTTCTCGGCAGCTCACTGCTCCTCCCCAGTGGCTACCTGCCAATGAGTGCCACTTTCCCCCCCTGAATGCCCCACGGTGTCATCGGTGTCATTCTGGGGAGTATTCTGTGGAAAAAATGGAGAAAACATTCCCTTTGGAGAGCTTTTGGCCCAGCTCTACAATGTACTGGTTTAAAGTTTTATATAGTCTGGCCCCATGGTACCTAAAGGACCACTTTTGTTCACAGGAAGCTTCCTGCCATTTGAGGTGTTTCTCAGAGGCCACTAACTGGGTACCTGTACCTTCTACAGCCAGGTGGGTGGCAACCAAACAGCAGGGTGGCTCAAGAACTCCAAATGCTGCTGCCCCTCCTGATCTGGTGATGCGCCAGCCTCTGCTCCCTCCCTCCACTCCCTGATTTGTAAAAGGAAGAGGTGGGTGGAAGAAAACTGGAGAGCTAGAGTGTCGAAATGCCCAGCCTACTGCTCTGCTCTCCTCCACATCTCCTCTTCCGTTCTGTCCTTCTCTCCCTTTTCCAATCCGAGGAGTGGAAGCTGGAGCAGCAGCAGTGGAGAGGAGACAAGTGGGTGGGTGGAAGTGGCTGCCCCACTAACCTGCTGCCTGAGGCGATTGGCTCAATCAGCCTTATGGATGGGCCAGCCCTGCTGGAGAGAGCCTTTCCTGTGGTGTGGTGCCCAAATTATGGCACTCCCTCCATAGACATGTTTGTCTGACATCACCTTTGTTATGTTTTTGGCACCAGATGATGCCTGTTTTGTTCTCTCATCCCTTTAATAGTATTTGAGGAGTTTTGAAAAATGGTTTTATCTGCTGATTGGCAGTCCGTCCGTCCGTCCCCTGCGGCTTTACTGTTTTTGACACTGTACTGTTATTTATTGTACTTTATAGCTCTTGTATGCACCTTGAGGCTATTTGCGATGAAAGGCAGGATATCAACTCTAGAAGTAACATAAATACATCCTTTAAACTCTGGATCTTTTCTTTTGTTCTACTGTGCAAGAATATTCAAAGAGGCCAAAGGTTCACCAGGTTCCACATCCTGTTTGCCCACACAGGCTGAGATGCAGCAACTGGCCGGCCAATATTAACAACTGCCCTCCATAAGGCTCAGGTAGAACTGAGCTCCCTTCCAGATTTTGGCCATGTGGTTTGTCTCTGAGGTCCTCTGGGAGTTGGCCTTAATTGAAGCAATAGTAGCATGCACTATATGGTAGCATATAGCATATATCACAACTACCAGCCATGGGTAGGTACATCCTCCAAGAATTGTTGTACTCTCCTTGTAAGGCCCTCTAAGCTAGCGGCCACCATCACGTCTTGCCGCAGCAAATTCCGTTGACGGATTAGGTGTTGTGCAATGATGTGTGTTCTTTTGCTTGTCCTGGGTTTCCTGCCAGCCAGTTTCAGTGGATCCGACTCTGCTGCGTTCTAGTATTAAGAGCGAAGGAGGACGACAACTTCTCTCTTTTTACTTTCTCTGCCCAACTCATATTTGCTCAGCTTCAATAAAGCAAAAGCTTGCAACTCTGCAAGAAGGGGTGGGGGCCAAAGCTTTCATGCGGCGAAAACAACGCAGCAGGAGTCAGTCCTTCCCTGTGCCGGTGAAGCAAGTCACAGTCGCTAGGCTGCAACATTGAGCAAAAAAGACATTTATAACAGACCTCAGCCCAAGGAGGCGTTCTTCTTTGCTCCCGCTTGTTCCATTTGTAAAAGTGTTCGTGTGTTGAGCATTGTTTTCTGGCTGCTCTGTTCCTCTTCCCAGCTGTGCCTTTTTTCTTCGTGACTCATATGGCCACATATATTCACTTCCCCAGGGATCATGAGCCTAGGCTACATAACCTCCTGCAATAATCTTGGGCTACTGGACGTTTGGGTACAGCAGGAACTGCCTTTCTCAGATGATGCCATTCTTTCCCAGCATTAACTTTCCAATCAAGCGTTCCTTTCACTTGCCTTCTCTCTGTTTGCTTGTTCGAAATATTGTATTAATGAAGGGCCTTGAACAGTCTTTCTCAAATCCGGTCGGCAGCCATCACCATATGGCACCTATTTACCTGCTGACAACATAATTAGCCATCCGCCCCCTGAAACATTTTCAATGCTTGCCTCGGAGAACACAACCAAACAACAACCCCCACCATTACTCCAGCGCTACACGCCAAGATATGACACAGAGTAATGTGTTGCCGTATCCAAGATGCAAATTAGCCTATACATAGTGACTTAAGCCATATTTCCCATATGGGAAGTGTTTCCATATCACACACTTATTTTGCGTCTGTGATCACTACTAAATATATCTTCAGCACCTATAGATTAAAAATCCACAGTGCAGCATGACTAAGAGTAACGTATGTATGTGCTCTGGGCCCCGACTAATGTGAAACATAGCAAACATCACAGTTCAAAGGGGGTTGGGCAGATTCTGAAGGACTAGCTACAGTTTCCACAGAAATCCACAGCATGATGGAATTTTAAGCAGAATTCCTTTGGGGGTGTTTTCCCGCCAAAGAAGGTAACAGAGAAGAAAGAGAAGAAAGGTAACACACTAAGCACACCGTCAATGTGACTTCACCTGAGACGAAGACAGGGAAAGTAGTGGAGTTGGTGGGTCTTCAGCAAGGCTGCTCACTGGACCAGTTACCTATCCTTACAGCCCAATCCTATGGGCCAGTATTGCTGGTGGAACTAGCCTTACAGCAGCCACAAAATTCACTTCAACAGCGCATGGAGGCGCGTGTGGCTGGAGTGCCAGTGGGAAGGCCAAAGCTGCAACTGTGTTTAGTGGCAGCTCCGCTGGGACCCACCAACGACAGTACATCGGCGGGGGAGGTGAGGCGAGGTGGGGGAGGGTGGAATGGGGCAGGGAAGGGTGGAATCGGGCAGCAACAGGGGCAGGAGAAGGACAGATCAGGTGTGGGTTTGGTGGCAGCGGCAGCCGCCAAATCCTAGCCCCCTTCCTGGACCCAATCCTGCAGCCCAGGTTCACGTGGAACTGTGCCAGTGATTTTGCTAGCACAGATTGGAGTAGACCCCTCTGTGCCTCAGAGGCTTACCCCTGGGTAAGGGAATATTAAATGCCTCCATGCGCCGGCCCAATCCTAGATAGGATTGGGCCATTAGGCTCATAATAATCAATAGCTCAATAGCTCACAAAAGCCAGCTATTGCTTTGGGTGATTTACAGTGCATGAGAAAAAGTGCATGCTGGACCCCAGCCTTCTGATTCCCCCCCCCCCCCCGCACTGTGGTATGCAGCACAGCCTGTTTGGGTGCAACTGCATGCTATGGCGGAGAAAAACATAGGATTGGGCTGCTAGGCAGAGAGAGAGATGGCTAAGACAGGCCACCCAATGAATTTTATATCGAAGCAGGACTCTGCACCTGGGTTCTTTGACCACATCTAAATATAACTGGCTTGCTAGCAACTGCATCATACTGGCACATAGCCTGAGGAGCTCTAGCTCAGTGGTAGAGCGCATGATGTGTCTGTAGAAAGCCAGAGGCTCAGTTCCCAGCATTAGGGGTGTTAGAATTGTGTCTTTTACAAATCATTACGGCCCAAGCTCTGTTGATCCCAGCAGCACAAACATCACCCAGGATCATACTCTCCATTTGCCACCCACCTCCGCATCCAAATGGAGGGGGCCATCCATCCATCAAGACTTTTAAATGTCAGTTTCTTGATTGATCCAACTCAGCTTTTCGAAACATGGCTTCTGCCCTTGGAAACTTGCCCCTAGCAAGATCATAAGTATCAGGAATTTTATCCTGTCATATAATTTGCATTCCTTTTCAAAGGCAGCTTATGTCAGTGCTTCTCAAAGTTTTTGAACTTGCCCCACTCCCTTTTCAGGCTACTCCCCCAACTCGGAGACAAACCATCTGTCTGGTGGATGAGTTTGCACAGATCCTTGCCTGCAGCAATCTACATCCTGCTGATGCATACGTTGCTGACATATAGCCAGCAATTCTCAATATGCTGGCTATATGTTGGCTATATTTCAAAAACACAGTCCGTTTCCATTGGAAAGTCTATTTTTTCAAGAATAATAATTGCAAGGATGAAAAATGGTTCTTTAAAAAGACAATCTGTGTGCTCACTGAGCCATTTCCTTCCCCTCTTTTATCTGATCTAAGCACAATTGTTACTTTCTTTAGCATAACATTGGCTCATTTTGTGGAAAATGAGCAAAATTCAGCAAAGCCTGACTTGGTAGTTCATTAGTAGATCCAGTAGCAGGAGCATCACAGGGCAGCTGTTAAAGGAGTGCAGTGGATCACCAAACGATTCAGAAGTCTTCAGAAAGCAATGATGATCACAGTCTTCAGAAAGCAATGATGAGCTTTTGTGAGCCCATGAAAAGAGGAGTGAAAGATACTGCTAGAAAACCCTGCTAACTGGGCAAAGAGACACCTTTAAAGGGGCGGCACTGTTATGTTTTTTAGCAGGAGGAGAGCAATTGTCCCTATTCATCCCAACATAGCACCCCTTCAAGTGGCTGTTGTTCGTGTTTGCCTTTTAGATTGTGGGTCCCTTCAGGACAACAAACCATTTTTCAAATCTCTTTTGTTATGTAAACTGCTTTGAGATTTATTTTTTTTTGTTGAAAGGTGGTATACAAATGCTAATACTTCCGGCTCAATCCTATCATGCGCTACTGAAAGCAGAAGTCAGCTTCCATTGTCGCAAATCGCTGCTGAGTGTGTGGGAGCCAGGAAAGGAAGATGTTGCTGGGTTGCACCGGAGGAGGTAAGTCAGAGGTAGGATGGATTGTGGGCAGGGAGGGGGGAGGGCAGGGGGTGGAGAACAGGCTGGAGGGTTGGGTCTCATTGGAAACAGTGCATGCTGGATCCTATCCCCCATTTCCCAGCCTGCCCTACCCCCTTTCTCCCTGTGTACTTCTACCAGCTACATAGCTGGCACGGGTCAAAGGTGACCCATAGGCGGCCAGGAGGCCTAGCCAGAGACATTTTTTTACACACCTCTGGTTGGCCTTCTGGTCATCCCCCCACCATTGGATGCAGCGTGTTCTCCATCAGTGTAGCTGTGTCACGTACAATGGTGGGGGATAGGATTGGGCTGTGATAGTAGGAAGCAGAAATGGAAGAAGACGGATTCGTGCAGATGCCTGTGGTTCTTAGGACAACCGCTTTCTTTCCTTGCACCCTTGTCTTTGGCAAAGGGATAATCTGACAGAGGGCGGCAGCAGCATGTTGGGTTACCTGCCCTCCAACCACTGTGGTGCATATAGTGTGCCATGTTGCATTGCTTATTGCCTGGAAACTCCTGACATAATGAGTTTTGACCTCAGCAGCGCGGACGCCTCTATAAATATCTGGTACAGGCATAGAAATTCTCATGCTTGCTTACTCTCTGTTTAGTCTGGAATTGCCATCCTTTGTTTTCCCAGACAACATAAGAACATAAGAAGAGCCTTGCTGGATCAGGCCAAAGGCCCATCTAGTCCAGCCTCCTGTATCTCACAGTGGCGCCACCAGATGCCTCAGGGAGCACACGAGACAACAAGATAACCTGTTGCTTGTTGTCACTCCCTTGCACCTGGCACAGAGAAAACCTACTTCTAAAGCCAGGAGGTTGCTTATGCGGCTTGTAACTTGTGATGGACGTGAATCTATCCAATCCCCTTTTAAAGGCATCTAGGCCAGGTGCCATCACCACATCCTTTGGCAAGGAGTTCAACAGATAAATTACACACTGGGTGAAGAAATATTTTATTTTGTCCGTTCTGGTGTTGTGCTAGAGGGAGAAGAATTTCCCTCTATCCACTCTCTCCATCTCATGCATAATTTTATACGTCTCAATCATGTCCCCCCCCTCAGGCGCCTTTTCTCTAGACCAGAGGTTCTCAACCTGTGGTACGCGTACCCGTAGGAGTACTCGGACCACGTGCTGGGGGTACACCAAGGACTGGCTGTTATCTGCCCCATTAACACTTAATAAAGTGTTAATTATGTTTTGATTTTTTTTCCGGATTTTTTTCGGAACCAGAGAGCTCTGTTGTGCTTTCTTCTGTAGCTAATCTATCCGATCTACAGCTGATTCTTGGGGTTAATTTATGCACATGCATAATTGCTTGACCTTCTCAGCAGCCAGCAGAGGGCGTTGTGCTCCACGCTCCTGCCTCCCAGCTCTCCTCCAATGGTGAATGAATGTAGCTCCAGCTGCAGGATGAGCGTTTTTTTACTTTGCTAACACAGAGACAGACATCACTTTGGTAAGCTTATGAACTGGGTCTAGTTGGGGAGACTTTGGAAACTGTGCATGGGTGGGGTGGGGGGGAAAGAGTTGAGTTTGGGGGGATTTGTACATGGGATTTATGTTTCTTTGGAAACTGTGCATGGGTGGGGTGGGGTGGGGGGAAAAGAGCTGAGTTTGGGGGGATTTGTATATGGGATTTATGTTTTTTAACTTTGGAAACTGTGCATGGGGGGAAGAGTTGAGTTTGGGGGGTTTTGTACGTGGGATTTATGTTTTTTACTTTGGAAATTGTGCATGGGTGGGGTGGGGGGGAAAGAGTTGAGTTATTATTGCCAACGGTTATTATTATTATTATTAATTATTATTAATTAATATTAATTATTATTGCCAACGTGCAATATGTGCAATGTGCACATATTGCACATTGCAATACGTGCAATGTGCATTATTATTGCACATTATTGCCAACGGTTGCATTTCAATGTTTTCTATGTTGTCTTTCCATCTTTTTTTCCAGGAATGCTCTCTGACCTTTTTTTTTTTTTTGCAATAAAATACAATTGCAAAGCCAGCTTGTCTGCTATGGACTGGTAGAGCACTATGGAGGCTTTTGGGGACTACTGTGCCTTTCATTAGCACCTTCTGCCTTGCAGCATCTGGGCAGGGGCGGGGGGGCAGGCAGAGGTGGCAAGGGAGGGGGCCATTGGCCGGCCTGGGCTGGAAGGGGCAGGAATATTGGCACTGACTGAGTTACATGGTGCGCCAGCTAAAGAGCATCCGAGGAGGCCCATTGCAGCCTGTGCCGCTTACACCGGAGGAAGGGGACAAACATCTTCTTCCCCTGAGGTGAGCCCAGACTGTACCAGTGTAGGCCGCAATGGGTCTAGGAGGCAGTGGCCGGCCCTTTAGGTCGGCCGTCCCATGTTAGGCAGGATTGGGCTGCCCATTTTTATTCCCTGTAGGGAAGGGGCATTAATCTCCTCTAATTTTTCCTTGTCATTCTTTATAGTAAATATGAAATGAGAAAAATGAGACAGAATCACTCCCTGAAACCCCTTCCCTGCAGGGAACAGGAACTGAATAATTAAGAGGCTATTGGTCCATACTGCTGCTGCTGCTGCTGCTACAGTGAACAGGAAGCAATGAAAGAGACAGAAGCCGCAACGATGAAGCTACAAATTAAGATTGCAGGGGATGCTTGTGGAATGCAACGAACGTCTGAATGAACATTATAGAAGGACCTTGCCCCTGGGGTGGGCATTGCTGGGTCGTGCAGCATTAAATTAAGTCCTGTGTGGAACCACCCTTGAAGTCTGCTTCCATCTGATTGTGGAAAAGCCTCAGCAGTGCTAAAGGGCCCTAGTGAAGAAGCAACCCATGTCATCAAGAGCCTCTGCATGATTGTGGGATGGATATATGCACGCGCTTGTTGTTGTTCAGTCATTAAGTCGTGTCCGACCCTTCGTGATCCCATGAACCATATCCCGCCAGGCCTTCCTGTCCTCTACTATCTTCCTGAGTTCGCTCATTTTCATGTTCGTTGCATCGGTGATGCTGTCTAACCATCTCATCCTTTGCCTTCCCCTTCTCCTTTTGCCTTCAATTTTTCCCAGCATCAGAGTCTTCTCCAGAGAGGCCTCTCTTCGCATTAGGTGGCCAAAATATTTGAGTTTCAGCCTTAGTATCTGTCCTTCCAGGGAACAGTCAGGGTTGATTTCATTTAGGATTGACTGATTTGATCTCCTAGCAGTCCAAGGGACTCTTGGGAGTCTTCTCCAGCACCACAGTTCAAAAGCATCTATTCTTCGGCGCTCCGCCTTCCTTATGGTCCAACTCTCGCAACCATACATTGCTACTGGGAACACCATTGCCCTGACTATGCGAACTTTTGTTGGCATGGTGATATCTCTGCTTTTTATTATGCTGTCTAAGTTTGCCATAGCTTTCCTTCCAAGGAGTAAGCATCTTTTAATTTCATGGCTGCTGTCTCCGTCTGCAGTGATCTTGGAGCCCAGAAAAGTAAAATCTGTTACTGCTTCCATTTCTGCCCCTTCTATTTGCCAGGAATTGATGGGACCAGATGCCATGATCTTAGTTTTATTAATGTTGAGTTTCAAGCCAACTTTTGCACTCTCCTCTTTCACTCTCATCAAGAGGCTCTTTAGTTCTTCACTTTCTGCCATTAGGGTGGTATCGTCTGCATATCTGAGGTTGTTGATATTTCTCCCGGCAATCTTGATTCCAGCTTGCGATTCATTCACCCCTGCATTTCTCATAATGTACTCTGCATATAAGTTAAATAGGCAGGGTGACAATATACAGCCTTGCCGTACTCCCTTCCCAATTTTGAACCAGTCGGTTGTTCCATGGCCGGTCCGAACTGTTGCTTCTTGACCCACATACAGGTTTCTCAGGAGACAGGTAAGGTGGTCTGATACCCCCATCTCTTTAAGAATTTGCCACAGTTTGTTGTGATCCACACAATCAAAGGCTTTTGCGTAGTCAATGAAGCAGAAGTAGGTGGTTTTTTGGAACTCTCGGGCTTTCTCCATGATCCAGCGCATGTTGGCAATTTGATCTCTAGTTCCTCTGCCTCTTCGAAACCCAGCTTGTACGTCCGGTAGTTCTCGGTCCACATACTGCTGAAGCCTAGCTTGTAGGATTTTGAGCATAACCTTGCTAGCATGTGAAATGAGTGCAATTGTGCAATAGTTTGAACACTCTTTGGCACTGCCCTTCTTTGGAATTGGAACGTAAACTGACCTTTTCCAATCCTTTGGCCACTGCTGAGTTTTCCAAATGTGTTGGCATATTGAGTGCAGCACTTTCACAGCATCATCATTTAGGATTTTAAGTAGCTCAGCTGGGATATTATCATCTCCACTAGCTTTGTTGTTAGTAATGCTACCTAAGGCCCACTTGACTTCACTCTCTAGGATGTCCGACTCTGGGTCAGTGACCACACCAGCGTGGTCATCAGGAACATTCAGATCTTTCTTGTATAGTTCTTCTGTGTATTCTTGCCATCTCTTCTTAATCTCTTCTGCTTCTGTTAGGTCTCTGCCTTTTTTGTCCTTTATCATGCCCATCTTTGCACAAAACGTTCCCTTGATATCTCCAATTTTCTTGAAGAGATCTCTAGTCTTCCCCATTCTGTTGTTTTCCTCGATTTCCTTGCATCGTTCATTTAAGAAGGCCTTCTTATCTCTCCTTGTTATTCTCTGGAAATCTGCATTCAGTTGTTTATATCTTTCCCTTTCACCTTTGCTTTTCGCATTCCTTCTTTCCACAGCTATTTGTAAAGCCTCATCTGACAGCCACTTTGCTTTCTTGCATTTCTTTTTCTTTGGGATGGTTTTAGTTGCTGCCTCCTGTACAATGTTACGAACTTCCGTCCATAGTTCTTCAGGCACTCTGTCTACCAGGTCTAATGCCCTAAATCTATTCTTCACCTCCACTGTACACTCATAAGGGATATGGCTTAGGTCATATCTGACTGGTCTAGTGGTGTTCCCTACATTCTTCAATTTAAGCCTGAATTTTGCAATAAGAAGCTCATGATCTGAGCCACAGTCAGCTCCAGGTCTTGTTTTTACTTACTGTATAGAGCTTCTCCATCTTTGGCTGCAAAGCACATAATCTATCTGGTTTCGGTATTGACCATCTGGTGATGTCCATGTGTAGAGTCGCCTCTTGTGTTGTTGGAAAAGAGTGTTTGCTATGACCAGCGTGTTCTCTTGACAGAACTCTGTTAGCCTTTGCCCTGCTTCATTTTGCGCTCCAAGGCCAAACTTTCCTGTTCCGTTTATTTCTTGATTTCCTACTTTAGCATTCCAGTCTCCTATGATGTAAAGGACATCTTTTTTGGGTGCTAGTTCTAGAAGGTGTTGTAGGTCTTCATAGAACTGGTCAACTTCATCTTCTTCGGCATCAGTGGTTGGGGCATACACTTGGATTACTGTAATGTTGAATGGTTTGCCTTGGATTCGAACTGAAATCATTCTGTCATTTTTGAGGTTGCACCCCAGTACTGCCTTTCCCACTCTTTTATTGACTATGAGGGCTACTCCATTTCTTCTAAGGGATTCATGCCCACAGTAGTAGATATGATGGTCACCTGACTTAAATTCGCCCATGCCCGTCCATTTTAGTTCGCTGATTCCCAAGATGTCAATCTTATCATCTCATTTTTGACCACATCCAGCTTGCCTTGATTCATAGACCTCACATTCCATGTTCCTAAGCAGTATTGCTCCTTGCAGCATTGGATTTTCCTTTCAACCTCAGACACATCCACAGTTGGACGTCCTATTGGCTTTGGCCCAACCGCTTCACTCTTTCTGGGTCTACTTGGAATAGTCCTCCGCTCTTCCTCAGTAGCATATTGGACACCTTCCGACCTGAGGGGCTCATCTTCTGGCGTCATATCTTTTAGCCTTTTGGTACTGTTCATGGGATTTTCTTGGCAAGGTTACTGGAGTGGGTTGCCATTTCCTTCTCCAGTGGATCACTTTTAGTCAGAACTCTCTGCTACGACCTGTCCGTCTTGGGTGTCCCTGCACGGCATAGCTCATGACTTCATTGAGTTACGCAAGCCCCTTCGCCACAACAAGGCAACGATCCATGAAGGAGATGCACGCGCTGCACTGCAGCAACTCTACAATGTGCCTGAGCGGCTTGATTGTGCAGATCAATCAGGCTGCAGATCCCCCTCTTGACCTCATTCTGATTTAGTGATTATTGCTGTAAGTTATGCATAGCTCCTTTGGGTAAAAAAAGAATACGATTGCCTGTTCACTGAACCCAAACACAGAATCACACGTACCCATTGTTTCTTTACAAGCTGATCTGTACATATATACTTGGATGTAAGTCCCACTGAATTCAGTGGGACAAACTCATAAGAAAGTATTAACAGGGCTGTAGCTTAAGCGATTTTTGTATGTGGTGCTGAAAAGTGCATTTAGTGCTCTCTGGTGTCGCCACGTGTGAATGCCCCTGGGGTCTATTCTAGGCAGCATAGACTGTGCACTATGGGTTCAACGTTTTTCAGCCCAGACCAAATGGAACCTTCACGTATTAAAAGGACCTCAAAGAAGAAGAGAGGAACTGGGTTTTTCTTTCCTTGATTTGTGCTTTCTGCTGCCTCTTTAAAAAAAAAAAAAAGATTTGTTCTCACTTTAAGGCATTTTGGGCATCACAGTTGCTGCTGCTTTCCAGCTCAGCTTAACTTTCAGCAAGCGCTTAATCTTGGCAGAGCATCATTTGATTGTATGCAACGGGACTACATCTGAGCTGCTGCAAGAACATGAGAGAGAATTTCCTGAAACGAGTTTGATCTCTCAGGGCTGCTGAGCCAGAAAGGGAAATCAGTCTAGACAGTCACGTGGCTGGTCAGGGAACCAGGTTTTCCAGAAACTAAATGAACAAACCTCACAAAATGAACAAACAAAAATGTAAATACCTGCTGCAGCAGACGTATACATTTTGTCAACACTAAGCTATGTTCACAGCAATCATGGCCTGATTTAAAAGTGACAATGGCTGTGTGGAAGCCATCAAAAAGCACATGGCAAGGTAAGTGCTCCTTGCAGCCAGCATCCTCTTTAAAAGGCTCCTAGTCCTAGGCACTGCGCAGCCTGCCAGAAATCTGTGGCCCAAGTGGACGTTGAATGAGTGTTTGTACCCGTTCATGGGCTACGAGGCTTTGAAAAGGGATGTCACCTGCGTGGAATGTCTGCGGAATGCACCTAGATGTAATGTGGGGATTCAGTGACTGACTGGAACTCCTCTTCCTTTTTTCCCCTTCAAAATTCAGCCTCAAGGGGAGGGCTCTAGATCAGCACCATGGCATGGGGGCAACCTAACCATCCCCTCCCAGTCACAGCCCTGATCCAAATTCCTCCAAAGCTGCTATTAACCAGAGAAGGAAAAAACATATGGGCAAGTTGTTTGCCATGGCTAACAGTAGCCGTGGGGGACAATTTTAGTGTTTGTCCCACCGCCGCCGCCGCCATTGTCTCTTTGTCCACCTGGCTGCTGAGTGGGCAAGGAGGTGGGGGCAAAGGCAGCTGTGGCAGAGTGCAGCAATCTGAGTCTGCCCCAGCGCCCTTGGCCTTCAACTCTGGTGCTGCCTCTTTGCTCCAAACCATCCTGTTTGAAATAAGCAGGATGGGTGGAGCATGCTGGGTTCCAGCATGTTGGGCAGCAGTGGCAACTTTCTTTTTTTTCTCCCTCCGGTGGTGCTAAAGGGTACTGCTGCTACTGCTCCAATCCTGTAGCAATTGGGAAGAGCTGACTGAAACGGCGGACCAGACCAGGCGGACCAGAGGGGGGCAGGCCAGTAGGCAGACCAGAGGGGGGCAGTGGGCAGATGGAGGTGCACAGCACCCCTCGTTCGACATTCCTCCCCAATGTGCTGTTCAAACAGCCAATTTGCTCTGCCTCATCGCTAGGTCGGCCTTATCACATCTCCAACCTACATCCCTCCTCCCAGTTCTATAGCTGCCTTTTGGAGAAGAGACATTGGGAGTTCCAATTAAGGAATTCCCACATCATCATGTCAAGTTTGGCCCTTCAGTTTTGATGAAGTTGGTAGCGGGGCTGAGTTAATGAGTTGCCTCCAGCTGAGCAAAGGCAAGTTGGCCTGATGAAGGTTTGCAGTCTGTGACTGTATTGAGCAAAGATGGGTAGTTAAAAGGAAATTGCTGGAGCGAATGAAGCTTAAATAAAATTATTAGGCTTCCTGACAGCGAACAAGCTAATTACTATGGAGTTGTAAGAATCAATACATAGGAGAAGGTTCAGCCTTGAAAAGCAGCCACTGGGCATGCTACGTTTTCCAGATCAGAGATGACTTCTGTGGGTCACTCTTGTGTATTTATGCTTCTCCTCTGTTGTTTTTTAGTTGGTTTTGTTGCTAACTAGGCAAAGAGACAATTTTTTAAAAGCGATGCTCCCCTTATATTTTGCCGGGAGAGAAAGTGTCCCTTTTCACCTCAGCATAGCTTCTTCTGGTGGCCTTTTGCTGGTGTTTCTTCTGCATCTTTTTAGATGGTGAACCCTTTGGGGATAGGGGTCCATGTATTTATTTGTTTTGCTATGTTAGCAGCCTTGTGAACTTTTTTTGTTGAAAAGTGATATAGGAATATTTATCATCATCATCATCATCATCATCATCATCATCATCATCATCATCATCATCATCATGTTTTTATAGATAACTTCTGAATCCCTGCACCGATCATTTTGAAATTTAGCAGGATCTTACCAAGAGCATTTCTACATTGATGGAGAGTTTCATGCAAATTGGCCACAAAAACATGGCAGGACCAGTAGAAACCTTTAAATCCATCAAACTTTAATTTGCCTCTGGAATGAAAACTCCAGCCCCTATTTGGATGAAAGTTGGCTACTACCTTTGTCCTGTTATGGAGGGTATCCATGCATGTACATTTCATCCAATAAAAAGTCATGTATAAGTTGCTGTAAATTGAATTTTGTCCATTGAAAACAATGGGAAACTACTTAAAATGAATTAAGATTGAAACGAAGCAATTATTGGGTAGTGGTTTGGGAATGAAGTGTTCATGAGCATGAAGTGAAGCAATTTGCTGAAATGACCCAATGAAATGAATCAAGTCACCAAATGAAGCAATATAGAGCAAAATCTGAAGCAAATTTTTTTTGCACAACCCTAGTTGCTACCATATAAGCAGGGCCAGAGAGCATGAGATATTTTTATCCCTGGGTGCTGAGCACCTCTCCTGCAGGCAGCTGGATAGTCTGACTTCTGCCTCTGCCTGATAGCAGCAGTGATGGATGAATGCTCTGGGGGGGGGGGTAGGATGATGTCGTAATGTAGACATTGACTCCTCAGACCTCCGCTGGTGAAAGGTGCTCCATGCCACAGAGGCCACTTGGGCCTCCAGTGATAACGTTGAAGTAGTGAGCCACCCTCTGGTCTTTTATAGGGAGTACCATCCCATCTGGAACAGGCTGACTACCCCCTTCCTGAATAGACGAGCCACCCACCAAGAGTACCTCTACTTTGTCAGATTTGAGCTTTGTCAGATTTAGAGAGAGAGAGCGAGAGAGCGAGAGAGCGAGAGAGAGAGCGAGCGAGCGAGAGAGAGAGAGAGAGAGAGAGAGAGAGAGAGAGAGAGAGAGAGAGAGAGAGAGAGAGCATTGTGTGCCAGTTGCAGGACACCCCACTTCAAAGCCCTGGATGACCTCACTTCATGGTTCATGTAGACGTGAAAGTGTCTTATCCTTCCCCCTCCCCACCTTAATAGGAGCTGGGTCTGGCAAACTGGAGGAAAAATTGCCACTGGGGAGAAATGTTCCCATCATCAAACGATCTCATGCAGTGCTTTTTGTTCAGAACTTAGACTGATTCTGTCTCAAAAGGAAGCTTCAATATTTTTAATTCCCTCTTTCTCTACAGCCTGTTATGAAAAGGGGGGAAAAATGTAGGAGAAAAAGTGAAGGAAAACGAATGTTTCTGACTGGCATCTAATCCCTCTGCTCAGCCTCTGCTTTGCTGAAGGGTTCCTGGCACATCTGGAGTGTTTTATTTCCACACATAAAACCAAGCGCATTTCATTTATGTCATACTTGCAAACTGGCCCGCATGCATAATAATTGTGCGAGTTCACTGCCAGCAGAGGAAACGGAATCAAAAACACAGCGGTCCAGAACACCATAAAAAGAATTTTGGAGTCCTGCGACATTTGGTCGTGTTTGGGAGAAGGATTACGGAATTCTTTTTGCTGCCTGATGTTACGAAAGAGTGATGGTCAACGATGAGGACTACTGACACTTGTCATGTAAACAATAAGCCTCACAAACCACATTCACCCCAGACGTAATCTTCTAGAATTGAGATGAACATTGCCAAATGTTCTCATTCAGTGTACTCAGCTACAAGTCTATTTCAACTGGGAGATCTGCATCTGACAAAACAGACACTGGTTTTCCTCCCCAATGGCTGCCTTGCCTTCCTCATTACCAAACCACCCACCCACCTCCAGGCACTGTGGATGGGATCATAGACTGACCAAAACAGGATGGCCAGGGCTAGATACCAGCCCAGTTATTGCAAGATGCAGTTCTTTGTTTCAAAAATTTTATTTGTTTATAACAGAAACAATTACAACACAAATCAAACACATAAACAACAAAGACACAACTACAACACAAAACACAAAATTTAAAAGGATGAGCCAGGATGGTGTAGTGGTTTGGGAGTCGGACTTAGACCTGGAAGATCCGGGTTCAAATCCCCGCTTAGCCACGAAGCTTCCTGGGTGACCTTGGGCCAGTCACTATCTCTCAGCCCCACCTACCTCACAGGGTTGTTGTGAGGACAAAAAGGAGGGGAGGAAATATGTACACCACTCTGAGCTCCTTGGAGGAAGGGCGGTATAAAAATTTGAAAAATAAATAAATAATAAATAAAAGGACTTCCACTTATCTCCACTACAGACATCAGCATTCTCTATTACCTGATTAATACAATATAATACACTTTTCTATTAAATCCAACTCGTCTCATTCTCCAAATCCACAAGTATACAAATCATTATTAACTAAGCCCTGCAGAAAGGCCATAAAAGGTTTCCACTCTATCCAAAATTGGTCTATTGTCTTTTCTCTTATTAAGGACATCAACTTTGCCATCTCTGCTAACTCCAACATCTTCATTGTCCAATCTTCTATTGTAGGTATACTGGAAGCACTTCCGTTTCTGTGCATAAAGTAATCTCACAGCCGTTGCAAGATGCAGTTCTTGAAGAAGAGAAGGCGTTGCTTATGTATAGTCCCAAGTTTTTGTTTATTTAAGGCTTTTATTTGCAATAGCCTCAAGGTGGCTTTAAAAAGAATACAATAAAGTATTTTAAAAATCTACACAAAAGCAACACAATAAAATAGAACAGTGGTTCTCAAGCTTTTTAACATCGGGACCCACTTTTTTAAATGACACTCTATCGGGACCCACCTAGCTTTATGAGATGCTCAAACATTTATCTGACTATATTTACACAAGTTTGCAAACTGCAGGAGCTCAGCTCTTTGAAGGGCAATTAGCAGTTATCTGATTTTTGAACAGCCTCAGGGCTTGTGATCTTTCCATCACCTGGGACCCACCATAAATCAGGTTGCAACCCACCAAGTGGGTCCCGACCCACCAATGACATACCCCCCCCCCCCGGCTAAAAGAGAAAATCAGTTAAAAGGAAACAAACATCATAATGAGCCATCCAAGGCCCAAGGCAACTGGACAGACTTTGCCTGGTGCCTCACAGATAGTAAAGAAGGTGTCAGGGGAACTAGAGCTGATATCTAGAACCAGAACTAGAACTGATGTCTAGAGAGGGTATTCCATAGTTTGGCACCATCACAATAATGTGGACTCCTGAGAATTTAACATGTATCAGAAAAAGTATTGCGTTCTGATAGCAAAGCAAAAACGTTGACATTCTACCAGCCCAGTATGTACAATTTGTTGGTATGCTTCAATGTTCGCTGTAAATGCCTGATCTTGTCTGTTTCACTCTTGCCCATTCCCCCCTTTTGGCTTTTATCTTTTTAAATAAATTCTTACTCCTTTTACAATTTACTTCCCTGTTTCTTTCTCTCCAGAGCAAAGGGCTATTTCCCCTCACCCCATGAAGGCCTCTCAGGGCTAGCGCTGCTCAGGGGAAGCATGAGGGCTACGGAGTTGGGAATTAGTGTGGACAATTGGCTTCCCAAACCATCCTCTAGACTGAGACTGGCTTCTATGCTGAGAAAACCCAGGGTTTGGGGTGTGCTGTAGGTGAGAGGTGGGCAGTGAGATAGGACACTTGGTTTACTTTCATTTGGGGACCAACTCACTTTCTGGTTGCAGCAAAACTACCAGGTTTTGTTTAAAAGGGGACCCAAGGGTGTGTGGGATTCTGGGAAGGTCAGGTTCCTTGCATTGTGGACTGCGCAGGCCACAGTGGACCACTGTCTGCCTGATTATCCTTTGCCTTTATCATCCTATTGACTCTCCTACCACAGGACAACTGTCCAGTCCAGTGGATTTTCTTCTGGAAGGGATGGAGAAACAAAGAGCCCCATCCTATTGGGCTGTAACACTGGCAAGCGTTCCACCATGTAACAAGCGTTCCACCAGCGCTAACTGCCTTATGGCAGTCATAAAAAAACAACAACCAAGGAGGGGCGGGGGAGGACAGATCAAGTCTGGGAAGGGGGCGGGTTCGGCGGCAGCAATGGGGGGGGAGGATAGGATTGGGCTGAAACTCTCAGCTGTTGGCTCTGACCAGTTGCTGAAGCCAGGTTGATGTTCCCCTTGTGGGTGACCTTGCTGAGAAAAAAAACCTAATAAAATATGTTTACGGTACATTGATAGTACAGTGGAAGAGAAGAGATCAAAATGGAACACAAAGGAAGACGACGTCTCTGTTATCTAGAAATGTCCTCCTCCTTTGAGTTCCATCTTTCTTTCACCCAGATCCTATGGAATAGCCTAAGTGATAAGTATTTCTCCATGAAATGTTGCAGCTGAAGACACAGAATCTTCATTCAGGAAGTTGGACAGCATTCCTAAATACGTCCCAAATATAATTGGTTTGAAGGTTTTCAAATTAAACATGGTGGAAACCAGATCAGGAAAAATAATAACTGTTGAATGAATCAGTGTCACTTTATCTTAGGTTCTTTTTTCTTTCTTTTTCCTTTTTTAACACTAAGGCTGCAATTCTATATACACTTACATGGGAGTAATAAACTTAGTGGGACTTCTGAGCAAACATGTATAGGACTGTTGCACTGCAAGATTGGTTAAGAGTGCAGAAGGATCTGCCACTCCAAAAGACTGGAGAAAAGCTGAGAGGAGGGCAAAAATTGCCCCTGTGAAGTTTGTTTGTTTGTTTAAAAAAGGAGAAGAAAAATTTTAAATGTCAAGAACTCTTGGTCATCAGCTTGGCTCCATCAGAACAAGACTGTGTCTTGATTGAAATGCTCCTTGGACTCAAAGGATTCTGCCCGGCAGCTTTCAGATGAAAGGAGCTTTGTGTTAATCTCAATCCGTTCGACCCTCCACCCTGACAAAAACAGGCAGCATTTCTGGAGTGTTTTGATTTTGCTCACTTTTTCAGTAACAAGGCTGCAGACAGGAAGGGTGAACTTTTTGAAGACTGGAAATGAAGGAATCGCTGCTGTGCCATTTGGCAAGGAACACACAGCTTGATGAGATTGCAGGCCAGTGTGGAGTCAGTGCTCAGAGAAACAGTTGAACCTGTTCTCAAGACTACCAGGGCTTCTCCTATCAGTTTAAACTCCTTCTTTAATAAACTCCTTCAAGTTTAACTTGGCCTCAATAACCAAATGGAGTTGGACCTAGGTGGAAGGATGGGTGTAGCTATCAGAAGAATCACCACAGGAACCACAATGGCCATAGTTTCCACCAACAGAAATTGGTATTGCAGCTGAAATTTAATTTTATACAAATTTGGAAACTCCCAAGTTTCTGATGTTTGCCATCAGAATCGGATATTTGAATTTTGGAACTGAAGTTTGTCTTCAAAATTCTAAATGCAACTGTTTGTGGAGTTTTGTTTTAAAACCCACTTAGCAAAACAGGACCTCAGAAAGATGTTAATATATCAGAGATCCTTCAAATGCTGATTCCTGCTGCCTTGAATGCAGTGGAGAAAGATTTTTATAACATCTGACTATCTTTTAAGAAAATAATTTCCAAATGTAGGAACAGGTCCTGTGGGTAAAAAAAACATAGCTTCCTTCCCCTCTGCCCCAAAGCTCCCTTTCACTATTGGCCAAAAGTTGCAGGCCCACCAGTTGTTTGCTTATGGGTGACAGAAGGAGAAATTACCACAGGGAGTTGAGGGAAAGGCCACAACTGCACAAAGCAGCCTATTCCCAAGCCAGACAGCTCTCACATTTAGGACATTCTTCCTCATGTTGTTTCCCTGTAGTTAACATACACCTCTCCAGTGCTATTGGCGCTGGTAGCCGAAAAACAAACGCAGCCCATGTGTAGCAGGATCCAGGCCTACTGGGAATCATGGGAAATATAGTTTCAATGGTTCCCTCCTTTCTTGGATGCTACAATGCATGCTCATAGCAGCTCCTGGGCCTGAAGCTATGGTGATGACGACGACGATGATGCAGCAGTCAGAGAGCCTTCTTCTTTGCCTCCTTATCTTGGGAACTGTGGGAAAGGAAAGAGAGCGATGGCAAAAGCAATGAAGATTGGGTGATGGGCTCATTGGCTGAAAGAGATCCATTTTTGATGGGCTCATTGAAACTAACAGCGCAATCCTATCGACCTGCTGTGCTGGCATAGCGCACGCTATGTTGTGTAAAGCACATTGCGGCACCCTGTGAGCAAGGACGGCCGTCAAGGTCTGCATCATCCTGCTGGCGCTGAATCCTGCCGCGCGATGGAGCAGGTAGGAGCTGCTCCATGTGGTGCGGGGACTGGGGGAGGGCAGGGTGGGACGTAGTGGGGCAAGGGAGGGTGGGGGTGGATGGATTTGGTCCATGAGGGGGGTGGGATCAGTGACACGGCTGCGCGCCATATCCTATCCCCCTCTCAGGCCCTTTGTGCCTACACAGGGAACTGAAATTGAAAAAAATAAACGACTCTCCCAAGGCCAAACATTGTGATCATTTTCTTATTTCTAGGAACATCGTTCTGGGCTTGCCATTTCCGGTGTCTTTACAGTCATATGCGTGAATTAAATATTGAATAGATTATATTTTTCAATGAATATTTGTTTAAAAATCAGTCGAAACATAGAGAAGGAATGCAGGGGCTCTTGCTTCCTATACCAGAGGATGTCACACTAATTCCTTCTCAGTTTAATTTTAGGTTTCTGTCTATGACCTTATGGCATTTCCAGCTACAAAAGAAACCATTTTTTCTAATGCCAATTAAAGTGCATAACCTTTATCAGACTAACCTGTCTGGGGTCAACCTCAGAAGCTGTCTCCAGTGTTACTTGCCTAATTTTGTCCAGCTCTTCGGGTCATTAACACCTTTGGCTGCATCAGCATCAGGAGCAACTGACGGACGGGTTTTCAGTCTTTGTGTTCCACCCCCTCTTCCTCTTTATCTGCCATTTCCTTTACATCATATTTTCCTGTGGTGGAGGTCATGCTCGGTCAAATGGTTTGTGCCAGCTTCCTTTCATCTGTGTCCCAAAATGTCAGGACTGTGGTTTTGGAAAGGAGCGATAAAATTAGAGTTCTGACAACTTCATTCCCCCCCCCTCCACATCAGAATTAGATGTGATTATGCTCAGTGATGATCAGTCCTTGCCCCTGAGAATCCATGCACTTTCCAAATAGTGATGCTCCGCTCAGTAAAGATGGTGACTTGAAAGAAATATACTAACTTACAGCCTTCAGACAATGTTGTGATAAAGAATGTGACCCTGCGATGCTCACAGAAGGGTTTGGGGGCTGTTTCGTGGAGAAGCCTTCATCCTCTAGACAGCAGATATCAACCCAGACTGCACAATCCAATTGGCAGGGAGCCAAGACTGGGGGGGGGGGGGTTATGAAAATCCTTATACTGAGTCAGGCGCTTGGTCCATTTAGGTCAGTATTGTCTACACTGACTGGCAGTTGCTCTCCAGGGCTTTGGCCTTTAGAGGTGGGGGACATGAATCAGGCTAAAGCCAGCAGCAGAGGTCCCAGCCTGGATGCCTGGTTTCATATCCCTTCCTGGTAGCTAAGAAAGAGTGAAAGGGAGATGCAACACACAGGCTTGAATGGCAAGAGAAGAAAACAAGAAAAGCAGCAGAATGGGACAAGTGGCAAAGCAAGGGGCAGGGTCGTTGGAGGGTACATGAGGACAGCCCTGGTCAGTGCCTGGTCAAGCGCATGCCGGCTGCAACCTTGAGGTCCATAGTGCAGGAAAGGCGAGACACAAATGTAATCATTAAAGACAGAAAGGAGAGAATGTGGAGACTAATAAGGAGAATCTAATAAGAAGACTGTGGAGATTAATAAGGAGAATCTGAGCATGATCAAAATGAGGAAAAACCAAAACCTAGACTAGAGTCAGGCAGTCCAATCCGATCCCTCGCCGGCCCAGAGTGTTCAGTGCTGCTGATGGAGAGCATGCTGTGGGCCAGCAGGAGATTGGACCGCCCAGGAGAGGTAAGTCAAGAATATTTTTACTTACCTCTCCACAGGCTGCCTGGTCTCCAATGGGTCTCCTCAGACCTATGCCAAGTTTTTAGCTGGCATGTCTGAGGAGATTCGGGGCCAGTCCACAACAGGAAGGGGGGATAGGATCCAGCATGCATGGCTGCCGCTGAGATCCACCCCCCTCCTGCCCTCAAACTGCCCTGGCCCAGCCTGCTCCCCATCCCGATCTCCTCTCGCTGCCAACTTACTGGTGACAGCGTGGCCTCTGGGGCTTTGTTCTGGTGGCAGTGGCCCGTAAAATAGCGAAGCGTTTGCCACGCCAGCAGAATGGGCCTTATGGCAAGATCCACCAGCATAAGGCCAGGATAGGATTGGGCCCTTAGTGACCTCAAAAGAAAGAACTTTTATATTTGCAATATTGATTAAAAATAACAGGGAGAGAATAAATGTGTGGAGGAAAATAAAGTTAAATATCGGCTGAGAGCATTTTTCTCATTCCATTTCTCTGATTTGCTCTGCTCTGCATTTCGCTGTACCTGAATTTCTGGTTTAAGTATAGTAGAAATTCTAAAATTAATTCTGGAGCATGCACAGTTGGCCACAGATATGCGTTCGTTCAGTTTGTAAGGCTTCGTTGTAAGATTTCTTCGTTTACCAACGTGCAGATGCATTGAGAAAACACTGCAAAAAGCAATCTTGACTGTGATCACATGTGGGATTGCATGGCAATTCCTTTGGTGTGGGATTTTACTGATGCAAACATGCGCATCAGCAATTGGTAAAACAGCACTCCGTAAAAATCCATATGCATAATCTTTTTATGGTGTTTTATCTAGCATACTTTTATCCAATGCATGGTGCTTTTATCCAGAGCCCATGTGGATTAATAAAACACAGCACAAAAAGAATTGTGATAAATCATATATACCGTATGATCACAATATGATTGCTGTTTGCAGCATGTTATCAATGTGTCTATGGATAAGCACTGGTGATGCGGTGGGGGGGAGATGAAAAGAAAGCGAAGGAATTGAAATTGCTGTAAACTGTGCATGTACACACACTGCTTTGTACATACCGTATTGGTCTGAGTATAAGACTCACTTTTTTCTCCTAATTTAAGTTTTTAAACTAGGGGTGCATCTTATAATCAGGCTGTTGCAATTTAATGCCAGTGATTTAATTAAATTTTTTTAATAGCACCAAACTTTAAGGGTGCGTCTTATAATCAGGTGCGTCTTATACTCGGGACAATACGGTAATTGGAATAAAGAGCAAAGCAATGTCGAATTTGTAATACATCAGTTCAACTTTGGAAATAGACCAGGTAATTGGGAGCTCCAAAATCTAGGGAGACAGTTGCAGAGGCGTCATCTGATATGGGGCGGTGGGGCGGTGGGCCCCAGGGCGTAGGGGCGGGAAGGCTCCGGGGGGGCGGGAGCCTCCTTAACTTTTGTTTTTATTTTTGCTTATTTTCGGGTTTTTAAAACGTTTTTTTAAAAGGTTTTTAGCGCTAACGGGGCTTCTAACAGTGTATGTATGCTTTGCGCCTACTTATCTTGTTCTAGGACGACGTTCAGGGGCGACGAGCTCCTCCGGGGCTCCTGGGAGCTTGAATTGCAGAGTTAACGCATGCTGAGAGCGACGATGTTTCCAATCGCCCCTGAACGTCGTCCTAGAACAAGATAAGTAGGCGCAAAGCATACATACACTGTTAGAAGCCCCGTTAGCGCTAAAAACCTTTAAAAAAACGTTTTAAAAAAACCGAAACTCATTATGCACACTAATTATTTAATTTGCATAATGGGGCGGCGGGCTTTTCCGCCCCAGTAGCAGGGGCGCCTGGCTACCCCCCTGGACAGTTGGTTGTGAAGAATTTTTGAAGCATCCCTAACTGAATCAAATAAAACACACAAAGACAGGGAACAGTAGAAAAGTAATAAAAACAGTATTATTTATTAACAGTACATATAGCTAGGATGACAGGAGCAGATTTGTAGGAAATGCAATAAATTCAGTTTTGCCTATCTGCAGATTGTGTTGTGACATTCAAGATGTGGTTGTATTTAGAACGCTAGCAACAATAGTAGCAAGAACAAAAATAGCTTTGGAGTAGCAAAATACATTTGAAAGTTATCAGCATAAATATGGTAATGGAAACAAAAGCTGGATGAGTGGACAAGAAAAAGAGTGAAGAAAGACTGGACCCTGTAGACACCCTGGAAGCAGAGAGGAGAGAGATGACAGTGTTAATAGAGGCAGTGTTTGGAGAGATATGAAGAAAACGAGGAAAGAATTGTATTAAAAGTCGAGATTTTGTTTTTTTTAAAAAAGGACAAAAGAGAGAGTGATTGTGTTGTGTCAAATACTACAGGAAGAACAAGAGCAGAAGAATGTCCCTTAATTTTGGGCCAGCAAGTTATGGAATTTACAAAAACTGAACTGAAAGGGGTCCAAGGCAGAATTCACAGGAGAAAACTTATTATGAGAAAATGTCACACTCAAGAACTCAGAATGGAACAAATGAAGAGAATAGGTTGTTAAGTACTGTATTAAGATGATTTAAGACCCATGGATGCGGTATTCTGTATTGTGGGACAGGGATGGAGTGGCTCAGAAATCTGCTTCTGTTCCTGTCCCAGTTGATTCCAGTAAGAGCAAGCTTGTGAGACACCCCCCCACACACACACACACTTACTACGTTGGGGGGGGGGGCAGGTTCCAGCAAAGCTGCCAAGACCAGACCAGACTCTGTTTTATCTTTGGACAGTCACTTTTGCTGTGAGAGGGGTTGTTGCCAATTTGCGTCCGTGCAAACTGGACTGGACAATGTTCTAGAATCTAGACTGAGGGACATTTTCCTGCTGCATCCTGCAAGACTTTCTAAAGTTTTAGTTGTTGTACTAATCTGGCAACCCAGTTGCTTGTGTCTTCATACAACGTTCCTGGAAGGAGATGCTATAGTAAAAACGTAATATTTTTGAATGTAATATGATGTGTTGTGTTTTGATTCTGTAAGGAACCAATGGAAATGTTACGTGCTTTGGAACAAGTCTGGGCTAACTCATGCCCAGAAGAAGATCATGTAATCACTGCACATTCACTCATATGCTTATGAAGTTTGTTATGTTTTACGTTGCTCACATAAGTAACCCTACCAAGTATGGTATGCTTTGAGCTGGTTTGGATTGTGAGAACCTGTGGAACCCCTGGCTACATGCCTGTTTTGAAACATTTCTCTTTGAGTGTTTTCTCTTATTGCTGTTTCCCTATGCCATTATATTGCTTTGTACTGAGTAGTATATACAGTTGGTCCATGCTATCCGTTACCTCAGTCCTAATTTCCCCCTCCCCAAATGCTGCCCTCCGCACACAATCCACACAGGCAAAATAAAAGCCCTGTTGACTTGCTCATAAATGAGTGAGGCAGTAGCGTAGCTGGAGGAGGGGCTGCCTTCGCTGCTGGAATGGCTCTGATGGCGAGTGGGAGGGGCCACTTTGCACCTCTGTGTAATGCCGTGCAGCACTTACAGCTGGCGATGCTACTGCTTGTCACCACACCAAGAGACGGATACCCAGCAGGCAAATGCTCACAGCACTAAGGCCCTTCTGGCCCTGCTGCATCCCTGGCTGTCTCCCCCCAGGACCCCCATGTTCCAATGCAACAAAGTTGAACTAGATGGGCCCTTGGCATGATCCAGCAAGGCTCTTCTTATGTCCGACTGATTTTGGCCCTGGCATAGGGCAGATCAGGGGAAAGGATGGAGGCCCTGGCAAAAGAGCTCCCCCCTGCAACCACCACAAGCTAGAACAAAAGATGCACAGTAACAAACAGAAAACGAGAGCCAGGGATGATGATATCAACAGATCGATGAGGACCAAAAAAATATTTACAGGGTGTGAGGGGTCAAAGAAACGGCCCCTATGAAAGCGGATACAGTGAGAGTAGGAGAAACAGAAACTGATGAGAAACGAGGTGATAAAGAAGAAGAAAAGATCCAAATCGATAGTATGAGAATCACGAAAAGAATGACATTGGAGAGGAGTCAATTGGAAGGAAGTAGGAAGCACAGAAGTAATCCAATCGTGACCTAAACAAGGGAAAGGAATGGTTGAAAATTACAAGGCTCTGCGAAGTAATAATAGCTAAGAGCATGGCCAGCTGAGTGCACATCAGAAAACAGGTAAATCAGAAAGCAAAACTAGGCCAAAGGGCTGCAAAAGAGAATGGAAGGATATACAGTACAGTAGAAATGGGATGGGGTCAGAGGCTGCAGCAATATGAACACTAAATCTGGACGTGTGACGCTGCCATACTGAGTCTGACACTGATCTGGCTAACTCAGCATTATCTACGCTGATTGGCAGCAGCGAGCCAGGGTTTCAGACAGAGGTCTTTCCCAGTCCTATCTGGAGATGGCAGGGATTGAATGGGGGACCTTCTGCATGCAAAGCAGGTGCTCCACTACTCAGTCGCGTCGCTAGGACGCGCGTCACCCCAGAGCGGGGGCGCGCATCACCTTTAAGGAAGCGGCTTCGCCCCCGCGCGTGACGTCACGCGCAGGAGCAGAGCACCCCCCCGCGCCGTTTTCAGCTCATTTTGGAGCCAAACGGACGCAAGGGCGGGCGGGCCCAACTTCAACATCAAAATGTAAGTGCCGGGGGGGGGACGCATGTCACCCTTGTGCGCGTGTCACCCCCGGGCGGCCCACCCCACGCGCTTCCCTTTGTCGATGCCCCTGCCACTACTGATCTATGGCCATGCTCCAAAGTTGCCGACGATAAGTACATGCTACCTCCAGGTTCAGCCACAGTATCCCCAGTTGTAGATGAGAAACAGTGGCAGAGAGATATGCTTTCAGGGACAAAATGCATTTCGGGGAGTGGGGGCTAAATCACATTAGATTCCAAAAGAACAAGAACAGTGTACAGTTGGCCCTTGGCATCCACGGGGTTCCATTCCCGGAATTCCCACGGATGCCAAAAAACACTTAAACTGGAGTCAAGCTTTTTTTAAAAAAGCATGGTTTTTACCTTTTAAATCCAAACCGCTGTGTGTTCTTGTTATATACATGCTTAAATTGCGCTCCGGAAGGCTCCTCCAGGTCGCATGACTCCCCCTCCCCCTCTCCCTCTTTGTTTGTTTTGTTTTTAGCATTGAAAGAATGGACCCTCACGGTTCTGGGACCCGCATTGAGTCAAATCTGTGTGTCCTAAATCCATGACTAAAAAAGGTCCACTGTACTTCATAAATGGTTCCTTCTCAAACATAAACAGAAGTGAGTGGATGGGGAACTGTCCTTAGTGATGCTTTTAATATATGATAAATGATAATAAAGGAAAGTACTCTGGGACAGCAACCGGGCAGGGAGGGGTGAGCTTCGTGTCTGGGGGTGCTTGTTGGAGGCCCCTTCCTGACACCACCTGTGTCTCAAAGTCAGTGTGTTTAGGACTGCAGCCCCAGCTGCTTCCTTGTGAGTCCAAAATCTCTACCTCTACCCAGATGCTTGTCTGATGTTTATGAAGCCAAGAAAATCAGAGGGTTTTTATTGCTATTTGCATTTTTGGGGATCAGGTTTCTAATACTTTGCTAAAATGAAAGCAAAAATATATACTGTATGTTGTTTTGCTCCAATAGGGATTGCAGTCCTCCCGCACAGCAGATGGACGTTTCTGGATCCTTCTGAACTCCAGGTGCATACAGAAGCGCATACAGGATCTTCCAAACACTAAAACCTCAAAGAGGACCACTGTGGCCCTGATACATGACGCAGCCTGAGAATTTAAATAGAATACAGCAATATGTCAAGTTTGGGCAGGAAACAACTTTTTTCTATTGTAAAAGGATTCATTTCGTGGTACCGTTGGGGACGCGGACTTGTTAATATGCACAGCACTCATCCCATTATCTCATAGCAAAGCCTCTTCTTTTGGAAAAAAAAAAGTGTTGCTCTATATACACAGTCGCTGCTATTCATACTTCAGAGTCTCAAATGCTTTAATTGTCTCCTTAAGTACTGAGGGGTCATGTGTGCACAATGAATCCGAGGCACCTAAACACGAGCCATTGTTCCTGTGTGTTCGAAATACGCACCACACTCTTCTCCCTTGGAATTGCTCCATTGTGTGTTATCTGAATGTATATTAAAAATAATGTGCTGTGTGGAGCAAAAGACTTCCTGGAAGAACACAGCTTCCTAGGGATGAGGAGGTGTTTTTAATCATCAGCACAAAGCAGGCAACATGAATGCTGTGATTTGCTGGATTTTTTTTCTTTAGATTCTTCTCTCTTTAATGGATTCCTGAAGGTCGGCACAAGGGCAAAGGCAGAAAAGTGAGAGTGAAGATTTCAGCGCATGAGTCTCACCAACAGCATCGTTTTAAAACGATTTTAAAATGATTTTAGGTGTATATTTTTTAAACGTACGGAAAATTTTTTTTCTACATGGCTTTTAAACCTGTAAATATTAAATCTATGGAAACAGCATCGTTTGTTCTGATGAAGAAACAAAGTCAAAAGACTGTCAATGAGGGGCAAATGCTCGCTTCACCTCTCTCCTGCAGATTCAAAAACAGCTTGGTTTGTTCCAAGCTCAATAGCAAACCCAGTTCAGATCCCCTACTGCCCCCCCTGCCAACATAACTGGGAGTGTGATAGGCCCCACATGCTCCCCCAACTCCCTGTGTGCCCAAACCTGTCTGTGAGTCTCTGTCGCCTGCCTTGCTAGTTCCTTCTGATTTGCCTGCCTGGTGGCGGAGCCAGTGAAGCTGTAGTGGCAACAGCAGGGAAGGAGGAGTTCTTAACCCTAACCCTAACCCTATCCCCTGCCATGCTACAGCATGCAGCTGCACCAATGAAGCATGCGCTGCATGCTATGGTTGGGGAGCGGGCAACCAGAAGGCCAACAAGGGGTAAAAATGTAACCCTCGGTAGGCCTTCCGGTGGCATATGGGCCTCGTTGGACTTACGCCAGGTATGCAGCTCATGTCAGTCCAAGGAGAGAAAGGGGGCAGGGCGGGCTGGGAAACTGGGGATAAGATGCTGGCAAAAGTTGCAAAATGCTGAATCTGGGAATGACAAAGTTTGGAGACATCACCATCTGGGACAACCTATATCTATGGGACATCCCATTGTCAAATCCCTACACTGGTTCCCCATGCCCTTTCGCATCCAGAACTAGCCACAATCCATTGTACCTTTCTACACTGATTTCCCAGTATGCCCCTGCATGTGATATTTGTCCCGAATTTTTCAATTATTTAATTATTTTCCCCGCCATTTTCACCCCCTTTTGCCGCTTTTTCAGTGTGTTTCCCTGCCATTTTTACTTGCCTTTTTTCCTCCCTGCTCCTACCGCGCTGCTACCACCGCTGCTGCCATTTTTATTTTCCTTGGATTTGTCCGATTATTTTCCTCTGATTCCTGGCTGGCCAGCTGTCGGACCAGCCAGGACTCATTGCGCAGGCCGACTGCCACTGCCACTGCCGCCACTTCCACGACTCTTCTGGGGTTCCTTAGTTCTCCTGGGCGCTGTCATCTTGAATCTCACAAAATCTTGTGAGATCCAAGATGGCGGCACCCATTTCTCACGAGATTTTGGTGCCGCCAGCTTGGATCTTGTGAGATTTCAGGAGATCCAAGATGATGGTGTTCAGGAGAACGAAGGAACCCCAGAAGAGTCGTGGAAGCGGTGGCAGTGGGAGGGGGCAGACCCAGAAAACCGGGACAGACCCGGTTCCAGGCCTGGCTGGCCGGGACCGGGCTCCGGAAACTGGGACCATCCCGGTATTTCCGGGATGGGTGGTAAGCCTAGGCTTTTGGAAGCAAACAGGAAGTTGCTCGCAAAAACTGGAAGTGCCTTACGGAGGCCTCTGTGGGCCATTCTTCCGAGGCCTGTGGAGGCCAGGAACAGGCCTACAGAGAGGCAAGCAACACAGAACAGGCCTTTGGAGAGGCCTCAAACTTCAAAAGGTAGGGATAGCATCGCTTAACGATGGGGTTCAGGCATCGCATCCTTGTTGTTAAGTGAACACCTGTAGATGAAAATGGGGAACAGAGAGAGAGAGAGAGAGAGAGAGAGAGAGAGAGAGAGAGAGAGCTAAAAACGGAAGTGCAGCATCAGAGGAACCGAGATAACACAGAAGTGTTATTCATACACTATGTTGCATGCAGGTATAGATGTCTCTGCACATATGCATCTTTTTGCGTGAATTAATTCTTATTAATAAAATTTATAATTAATTAATAACTAATTAATAATAATAATAATTAATAATTATTATTAATAATAACTAATTAATAAAAGTTCATGCATTCATTTGAAAACCAATGTCTGACTCATACTCTCAAAAATATCAAGTACACATTGCATGTACTGCTGCTGTCCATGAGATGAATGTCATGCATTAACAACCATATGCGCATGTAATTAATCAATCATGTACACTACACACAGTCTGTATGCACGTGGAACGTAACGTGTGAATAAGACTGGAGTCACTGCTCAAAGAGAGACAGGCAAATTGTGCCTTGCACTGTTGCCGTCTTCCAATTTGGAAGCACAATCAGGTCACTGAGTTTGCAGAAACATAGCTAGGTGGGCTGCTCTGAGGGTGTCAGAATTCTCACCCTTCCACACTCTAAAAATACAGCAACCCTTTTCAGGTGTGAGCCTGTACTGTGTCTCCAATGTTGTGAGAAAAAAAAGGGGCCCTGGCTGCCCAAAGTTGGAGAAACGAGACTGGACACTGAGTTTTAATGAGAAGGGAGTTTCATAAGTGTGAAGGGATGGGGGAGGGGGTGTGGCGGCATATAGACATTTTTCATTAATAATTGCCAAAGTCTAATGAAAAAAAATTCCCAAAAAAGAAATTAGAAAGTGCACTCTGCCCCAAAGTTATCTGACAACTGATAAATGGTGCATGGACATTCGCTTAAAACGTAACAAAATGAAACAAATTTGATGCATTTCCCCTTCATATTAGATTGACACCTTACTCATCAAGTAACAAATCTGAATAATCTGAGATGGCACCTTTCTTTCTTTCTTTCTTTCTTCCCCTGTACATTTTTATACGTTTAATTTCAGGCACAACTAAGCAAAAACAAGTGTGGCAATCAGTGGTGTAACTAGACTGGAGCGGAGGCAAGTAGTTCTGCAAGACTCTGTTACACCGGAGTCAGCGGCCCCTCCCCTTTGCTGTTGGAGCCATTCCAACAGCGACAGGGGAGTGTCCTGCGTGTTGCCATTGCCGCCAGAATGGCTCCAACAGCAAGGGGGAGGGGCTGCTGACTCCGGTGTAACGGAGTCTTGCAGAACTACTTGCCTCCGCTCCAGTCTAGTTACACCACTGGTGGCAATTAAGCAAATTCTTTAACATGGACATTTTTCAACACTGACACTTGCTGCGACTGTGGTTGACACTGACAGCAATGTCTAAATGGTCCCATATGTTCAGCAAAGATTTGGTGCTTGGCAACTGAATTCCATCGATGTTGGGAGGAACCATGAGAATAATATTCCATATGCTGTAGTTGCTTTGCTGCAGCAGCTCAAAAATGGCCGCTGGTGGCATGTTCCATGCGTCGTTGGAGGCCTCTTTATGACTGCCATAAATAGGGGGATAGGACTAGGCAGTAAGTACAACAATGAACTTCCTGCAATTCACATTAAAGTGTTTTTCCCCATTTCCACTTTGTTGTAATTTGTTTTTGGTAAAGACCAGCAAAACAGAGTTTCAGGTTGAGTTCATGTTCCTGAGTATTATAAGGCACTACGAAAATGATCAACACTATAAGCATGGTCTAACTAATTTGGGCACTATCCAGAGCAGCACAAGTACAAGTTGCTCTGGCTCAACCTCCCTCCTTCTCAAGGGGAGCCGTGCAAGCGCAGCATCCGAAAAAGCAGCCGCTGGGGGTTGGGTGAGCCTCGGAAACAGGTTGCTATGCTGCTCTTCTGAGCTGCAACTAAGAAAAGGGGAAGACGCAGCAGATGTTCCCTGCAGTGGCTTTTTTGGAGAATGCAGAGCTTCCCTTGGGAAGGGGAGTAGCTGGTCTAGACAGGGGCGTAGGCTGATATGGGGCCCTGGGGCAGTGGGCCCCAGGGCGTAAGGGCGGAGAGGCTCCTGGGGGGGCGTAGAGGGCCTCTGGAGGGGCGGGAGACATCCTAGGTTTCGGTTTTTTCTTTTGTTTTTTCCCGGTTTTTTAAAGGTTTTTTTAGCAGTAACGGGGCTTTGTAGTTTTTCCCCCCCTTGCATTGCAGCCTTGCCTAGCAGACCAGGAGTCCTGATTCACCCCCCCCCCCAGAGGGCATTAAGGGGCAATACACTTTCAAGTTTATTCTGCAGAGCAAAATTCACATCATTATGAATGCCTCATCATGTGTGCTGCTGGAAATGGAGACAGGAGGTACAAAGAGGACAAGGAGGCTTCCAAAATGAAATCAAAAAGTCCCAAAAATTTGCTGCGCGGCTGCGCCGTGGGGCGTAAAGGATTACAGCCGCACGTTTTTATGGGGGGGGGACCTCTAGACCTCTAGAGTGGCTTCTGCAAGAGGATTCTGCTCATGCTGTTGGAAAATGTTTAGCTCAGTGGTGGCCAATCTTTCAACATGAATGCTGGCCCTTTAAATGGTTGTATAGGTGAGGGCATTTCAGCAGGTGCAGCTGCTTTAGCAGCACCATCAGCACTTGCAGCTGCCAAGATTCTGTCTTCTGCACAACTCTTAAGAACACAGAGGCCCTAATGTTGGAAGGTTGGCCACCCCTGGTTTAGCTCTAGGAGGTAATCTGGATACCTTTGTGTTAGAACTACTACCTCTTTCAAAGACAAGAATGTAAACATCTCGTCCGTGTTTCAAAGAACGAGACTGTAACAGATTCAGACTATCCTGTTGAATGATAAGTAATACCTTTGTTTCCAACAGTTAATTAAACTGTTCCATCCCAAAGCAAACTTGGAGGCTGACTCCATGCCAATTTACCAGGTCTAAAGTGAGTCCCTTGGACTGCTAGGAGATCAAATCAGTCAATCCTAAATGAAATCAACCCTGACTGTTCCCTGGAAGGACAGGTACTGAGGCTGAAGCTCAAATATTTTGGCCACCTAATGCGAAGAGAGGACTCTCTGGAGAAGACTCTGATGCTGGGAAAGATTGAAGGCAAAAGGAGAAGGGGAAGGCAAAGGATGAGATGGTTAGACAGCATCACTGATGCAACGAACATGAAAATGAGCGAACTCAGGAAGATAGTGGAGGACAGGAAGGCCTGGCAGGATGTGGTTCATGGGATCACAAAGGGTCGGACACGACTTAACGACTGAACAACAACAAAAATGACAAATACCGAGTACTGTACTCGTTAATTTACACGTCAGCATAGCCTGACAGAACAGCTGGAAAATTTGATAACTAACAATATTTTCATCTACAGTTTTAATTTTTGTCATGGATATTCTAAAATAAAGACTGCTTGCCAGGAAATAAGAGATGATACAAAAAAGATTAGAAGTAAGGTCATCTTCGTTTATCTAGAGGTCTTCAAGAATGACCTCAGTCAGTGTATCTGTGTTCTGCTGTAACAGAGCTACACCACGTCTCTCCATACAGGCCCTTCTTGCTCAGCTCTTGCTCTGGGATGCAGCACTGCTGACTTGTGATTGAAGCTATTTCCAGAGGGCTTTTTTTTGATGTTGGAAATTTCTGGAGGCCCTGTTTTAGTCTCTAGGATTGCTTTCAGTAGTGTCCTGGAGAATGAATGATTCTTATTTCTGGAGACTGGCAAGTATACTGGGAAGAATGGAATCGGTTTGAAAGAGAAATGGAAGGAAAAACCTGGAGAGAGGGAAGAAGGAGCTACAGCCAGTACGGTGCTATTGGGAGCCCAGATTGGAAGCAGGAGAGCACAGAAGAAAAACAGCAAGTGACAGGTAGTTTGCTCTGGGCTTTTTTGCACAGACATTGATTGCTGGAAAAGCCTGGCAGCTATAGAGGTTCTTTGGCCTCCTTATGAATATGATACTAGGCAAAGCTTGAGGGAGGTGTGTGTGTGTGTGTGTGTGTGTGTGTGCCATAGGCCTAAGCTTCCCATATCCAAAAGGGGACAGCGTGCTTACACCTTTAAAGGCTTTAACCATTGTTTAGAAAAGGGAAGTTGGGCAGGTGCAGCATCATGGAAGGGTGCAACAAGCTGCACCTGCCCAACTTCCCTCTTCAAAACAATGGTTAAAGCCTTTAAAAGGTACTGTATGATCACCTGCCCTGTCCCCTTTTGGATAGGCCCCACAAATAGAGAGTGGCCTCTTAGTGTTTGAAATGATCGGCTTAGCATATTACATGCATATCTAGCCATTTCTTTTCTTTTTGAGCTGAGAAAAACATTACATTAAGAGAGCATGCAGTGAAAAGAAAACATGTTTTAGAGGAAGAGGCATAAAATTAACATTCTTCCTCCAAGGCTTCCCAGAATCTTCAAAGCCGGCCCTGCTGCCAGGTTTTGCAATCTTGCATAAGCCACAAGTCCGTCTTGGAGGGGGATGCCAAATTTGCACAACTTCGGGGGGGGGGGGAAGCACCAAAGGCATTCCTTGACCGGAAGGTATTTTTTCTAGAGCCCCATTCAATTTCTTTACCACATTTGCAGCACAGTTATATCTCTGTGACTCTGTATGATGTAGATTTCAGCATTAAACTCTCTCTCTCTCTCTCTCTCTCTCTCTCTCTCTCTCTCTCTCTCTGTGTATATATATATATATATATCCCTCCCTTAAGGGCAAAAAGGAACGTCCCGGTCGATATGGTAAGCCTGTATATATATATATATATATATATATATATATATATATATATATATATATATATATATATATATATATATATATATATAGACACACACACACACACACACACACACACACACACACACACACACACACTGTATGTTTGTTGTTTTTTGCTCAGATACATGATATGATATTAGATTACGGCTTGTCTTTAATCTGTCATGCAGTGGGTGGGAACTATAAATAGTACAGGCAAGAATGTGCCTGTTGTCTTGGATATACATATGATTAGTGAACATCACACTAAATTAATTACGAGAGACTTGATTTAATTTTAGCCATCTCAATGTTCTGAAAGAGAAGAGAGAAAATTTAATTTTAAAAACCACAACCCATTTATATAGGGTTGATCTCTCCAGAGTAGGTATCAATGAAACTGACAAGAGGGGAAGAGGCTCCGGGTAGCACCAGACTCATCTGGTGTCTCCATGTTAGGCTGTCCTGCCAACATTAATGCAGTGCATGACTGCAGCCATAGGAAGCTGCAACACTGCCAGTCTGGTTAGAGGTTTACAGCCAGCGCTTGAAGGGATGACCTGGGCTGGGAACGGCTGAAGATATCAGTGGAGTGCACTGCCAATATCCCCGCCCCCTGCCAGCCCGGTCCAGTCAATGGCCACCCCCCTGGCTGCCCTCTCTTTGCCCCTGCACCAACCGGTGCAAGACTTACCTCCGTCGGCAGCCGCAAGGGCAGCAGAGTGAGGGCAGAGTGGAGGGCAGCAGAGTGAGGACAGCGGCCCTTACTCCCGAGTCATTGCAAACGTGCTTTGTGGCACATTTGCGACGCTTTGTGTGCTCTGCTGCTCCAAAGTTAGTGACGATTGCGCCGTACGTTTCATCTAATAAAATAAGGAAATGCTTTTTGATCAGTCTTGAGATCTGATGTTCAGAGAGCTTCTGGAGAGATAAAGGTTTTTCTTAACCACAACTAGGGAAAATTAGAAAGCTTCTCATACGATCTGCATGGAAAGTCGATGATATCATATGCAAAACGGCAAGAGTCGCCAAAACGAACTATAACACATTGGCAACATTCCCAGATTGGCAGGTGTCATTTGAGCAACGTCTTGCTTCTGGCATATTGATTTCCATGTTAAAATTAACGCTGAATTATATAAAATCCTAAAGGTATAAGACCTTTAAGAAGGACTGCTACACATTGCACGTTGTGTTAAGTGTGGGGTTTGATCATGTTTTTTTGTTTTTAAGGATTGGGATTCTGCAACATGGGAGAGGGTGTTTAATCCTTTGACTTGCACTGCACCCCCACAGCTGCTATTAGTCCTGGGAGGGAAGCTCCCATTGGTGTTCATGACTGCTATTCACTGCAAGACCACGCCCAGAAGGCACATGTGAGGAGATCCCTGCCAGAAGGCTCCCAATGTTATGTCTATATATTACTTTTGCCAGTCTGGTGCCTCTGCATGGCATGTTTTTAACCCAACCTGCCCCCCCAGTGCTTTTCACTTAGCAGAGTCTGACTCATTTCCAACCCAAGTTTGGGGGGAAAGACTTTGGGAAACAGGCTACAGGGTAAGAGTGGCAGGTGGGGGGGTCACCACTCATCCACTGTGACTTGAACCTGTTGCAGTCACTTTAGATGTCATTGGCAGGCATGGGTAGCATGAGAAAGCTCACAACATGGTGGTCCTGGGTGAAATGATTTATGGCCCAATCCTATCCCCCACCCTTGCCGGTGCAGCCGCACTGAAAAGGCACACGCTGTATCCAGCGGTGGTGGTGGGGGTATCAGGAAGCTTCAGGGGGAAAGGGGATCTCCTTACCTCTCCATTAGCCTCCTGCTCCACAATGGGACTCCTTGGACCTGCGGCAGCTCTTTAGCTGGTGCAGGTTCGAGGAGAGAAAGGAGGCAAGGAGGTTGGGAAACTGGAAGATAGGATCCGGCATGCGCCATGGCTGCTGGACCCACCCCCTACTGCAGCCTCCCCACCCAGTTTTGCCCCTTCCCTCCCCCTTCTTGTTTCACCCTTCCCCGCCCTCCGGATAGGATTGGACTGTATAACTTTCCCAAAGAAAATGCCCTCAGCATGGCTGCTATTTGCCTTAGGAAGGAAATTGCCAGTGGTGTCAATGCCTCAGTATTTATTTATTGATTTTGCACCATAGAATAATTTTCACTGTGCTCTTACAGTGGATCCTGATGTATTTGTTCAAGAAAACTGTTCTGTTGCTGGGATACAACATTTTTCCAGCTCTCATACATTTGGATGCTGGTAAAATGCCTCGTCTCTATCCTACTGGTACTATCATTCCTACACCCTGATCCTATGCATGTTTACTCAGAAGTAAGGTATGCTATTCCATAGACTGATCGATCATCAGGAAAAGTCAAATTGTCTGTTAATTGGAAGGCCTGTTAGGAGTTTCATAAACGAAACACTTAACAATGAGCTGCACTTTACCTGTTTCTGCAAAAAGGAATATTTTCCACATTTCAGTGGTACAACTTCACTGCATCTATATTCCCCTGAGCCAAGAATTTCAATAGGTTGCAATTAAGTCTCTCCATCTATTACAGTGGCTTTCTGCCAGGCTTTGGGTATGATGAAGCTGGCAAGAAAGCACTATTAAATTGATTTTTTAAAACAAATTTAGACATTGATACCAGTGCAAATTAATCATGAATAGAGGTTTGTGACTAATGCAATGGTTAGAGAACTGCCCAAATAAACTACAGCTGATTGGACACTATGCGGGTGAAGAGTTTATGAATATGTCATAGGACATCCTACATATCAATCACTGTTTGAAGCCATGTTCTCACATTCATGTATCATTTTGCTCTTCTTGAGAGTGAGAGGAGTTGCTGAATTCTTAATGCAAAGAAATGCTCCCTGTAAACAACTGAAACTGAGTAATGCACATCTTTGATGTGCCACAGGATGTGGCGATGGCACCTGGCCTAGATGCCTTTAAAAGGGGATTGGACAGATTTATGGAGGAAAAGTCCATCAGTCATAGGTTACAAGCCATGATGGGGATAAGTAACCTCCTGGTCTTAGTAATAGGCTATCTCTTAATGCCAGATGCAAGGGAGTGGCAACAGGATACAGGTATCTTGTTGTCTTGTGTGCTCCCTGAGGCATCTGGTGGGGCCACTGTGAGATACAGGAAGCTGGACTAGATGGGCCTTTGACCTGATCCAGCAGGGCTCTTCTTATGTTCTTCTTATGATGACGAACAATTACCATGAGCGCCCTACTGAAGCAGACCAAGGATTCAACCAGACCTGCTTTCTGTCTCCAACAGTGGCCAGCCCAATGCCTCCAGCCAGGGAGCCAGCAAGCATGACTTGAAAGCAATCGCTCTTTCACACTTTGTTCCCAGCACCTGGTATTCGGGTGCAAGAGACATACTGCCGCTGGACTTGAACGTTTCATTTTCCTATGATAATTGTCACCAGATTCGTAGAATGAAATAAGTAATCTAGGGCAGGGGTTCTCAACCAGTGGTACTCGTACCACCAGTGGTACTTAGGCCTACTGCTGGTGGTACTCAGACTGCCTGCCCGCTGAAACTCCACTCCGACAAGGCGCTTTTGGTGCTGCATTTTCGCTTCTGAGAGGCTCATGCCTTTGGCCAGTCCCCTTGGGAATGCTGAGAAGGGCCGTCTCACCCACCCAGAGCCTCCTACCTGTGTTTTCTGGACACCAAAAACTAGAAAACCCAGGAGTAACTGGCAATGATGTCATTGCCAGTCACTTCCGGTGGTACGCAGCAGGAGAGTGGCACCGGAGGTGGTACTTGGATAGAAAGGGGTTGAGAACCCCTGATCTAGGGTACAATGTTTTGAAAAGAGAGTGTTTATAGCTCTGATTCCTGCAAACAGAGTCTGTTCCAAATATGTATTGCAATCTAGGTTTGGAGCGCAAAGATCAAACTCTTTGATCTGTTAAATTCCTAGGAAACGTTAACATAAGAACATAAGAACATAAGAAGAGCCCTGCTGGATCAGGCCAAAAGCCCATCTAGTCCAGCTTCCTGTATCACACAGTGGCCCCACCAGATGACTCAGGGAGCACAAGACAACAAGATAACCTGTTTCCCGTTGACACTCCCTTGCACCTAGCACAGAGAAAACCCACTTCTAAAACCAGGAGGTTGCTTATGGCTTGTAGCCTGTGATGCTCTTTTCCTCCATGAATCTGTCCAAACCCCTTTTAAAGGCATCTAGCCAAGGTGCCATCACCACATCCTGTGGCAAGGAGTTCCACAGATGAATTACACGCTGGGTTAAGAAATATTTTCTTTTGTATGTTCTAAACCTCCCTCCACTCAATTTTAGTGCATGTCCCCTGGTTCTGGTGTTGTGCGAGAGGGAGAAGAATTTCTCTTTATCCACTCTCTCCATCCCATGCATAATTTTATAAGTCTCAATCATGTCCCCCCTCAGGCGCCTTTTTTCTAGGCTGAAAAGCCCCAGACGCTGTAGCCTTTCCTCATAAGGGAGGTGCTCCAGCCCACGAATCATTCTGGTCGCTCTTTTCTGCACCTTTTCCAATTTTCCAACGTTGCTTTTTAAAAACTGAAAATCCCAGAGATGCTGTGGTTTTCTTTAACACAAAATAGAGTTCATTGAATCTGGACATATATTTTCCAAGTTTGCCTTTACATCAGCTAGCAATGTAGAGGAAAATATGATTGTCCTATACAGCAAGGAAGATCCATGCACAGAAGCAGCTTTACTTCAGTGATTAACTTCCCAGTAATTTAAGCCTGGAGACAAATAGTAGTTCCCTTCACCCTCCCTACCTCCTGCCCTCCCCTGTCCCCAGCCAGAAACTCCACCATTCCTTCCCCAATCTGCCCCATTCCCTGCGCCAACTTATCAGCACCAGGAATCTGGGATGACTGCTGCTGCTTGGCAAGAGCAGCACACTGTTTGCGGTGGCGGCTCCAAAATGGCTACCAGCGATGTGCTGCACGCACTGCCATAAAAGCATTTACGGTAGCAGAACTTGTAAATGCTTCTGCTGTCGTAAATGTTTTTATGGCAGCACCAGCAGCACACCACTGGTGGCCATTTTGGAGCTGCTGCTGCTGCCAATGGCCATAGGGATCCCCTGGGGTCGGTAACTTGGTATGGGGGTCCTGGCAGTGGCCTGTTCCTCTGTCATATAGGGCTACCCACAGGATTGGGCTGAAAAACAATGTATAACATTAATAATAGCAAATAATATTTTATCCCAGCTAAATTGTATTGTATCCCATACAATCTCCTCCAGGACATCTTACAAAAAGACAGAAATGGTTTTTTTTTCTTGATGGAGAGGGGGAGATTCAAACTTTTATGCAATTAATACCAAAGAGACAACAGAGAGGGGGGTTGCTTCTACACTGACACTCTTCTCTGGAATTACCGTTCTTTGCTCACATTTTTTATGGAGCATCCAGATGCTATTGTCAAATCATTGCATTTCAGTGTTTTGTATTGATCTCTTGCATTTTTTCAGACTTGATTTGTGGTACGGTTTTGGCTATAAAATGCAACTGCAGTACCAGCCTGTCTAGTGTGAAGAGGCAAAATACAGGTGGGCCCCCATATCCGCTGGGGATATGTTCCAGGCCCCTCCGTGGATACTTGAAACCGTGGATAAGAGCCAACACCCCCTCCATGGTTTCCTGAGGGCCCCCCCCCCACCCTGCCTCCCCTGCAGGCAGGCATGCTTGCCCCCCCAGCTCTTATTTTTCTTTCAGCAAGCTTTGTTTCTTCCTTAAAACAAAGAAGCAGCCTCCATTGCAGGCAAGTAGAACGAGACTAAGTCCTAGAGAGGCTCTGCAAGGTTTCTGTTAACCTTGCAGAGCCTCTCTAGTACTTAGTCTCGTTCTACTTGCCTGCAATAAGCAGCCAGAGACTGCTTCTCCTGTTTCTTTAAGGAAGAAACGAAGCTTACTGGGAAAAAAGTAAAAGCCTGGGGGGGGGGTCCCCCACGATCCGTGGATAACTGAAAAAGTGGATAGTGAA
Organism: Plestiodon gilberti rubricaudatus; assembly: GCA_026170595.1. Classification (NCBI taxonomy): domain Eukaryota; kingdom Metazoa; phylum Chordata; class Lepidosauria; order Squamata; family Scincidae; genus Plestiodon; species Plestiodon gilberti. The sequence continues at coordinate 15,671,396 of JANXHW010000001.1, forward strand.
TCAGTGGATATGGGGGCCCACCTGTACTATTAACGCTTGTTAAAGGGAACTAATCCTTTAAATAGAAAACCTCCTCTTTGCAGGTTTAGCCCATTCTATTGCTTCTCAGGTCAACATGACTGGGAGATTGGCGCTGAATTGCACCTTAATTGCTCCTTATATAGTCAGCTTTTGTTCCCTGAAGGGTGTGTGAAATTATGGGTTTCTTTTTGTTATGTTTGTTTTTCTTTTCATGGTGAAATGCTGCTTTTTTTTGCCATGAAAGAAAAAAGAAAGAAAAGAAAGAAAGAAAAACAATCACAAATTTCTCAAGTAGCAGGAACTTTAGAGGGTCTACTTTTTATCTAGCCAGTATGAGGAAAAGGACTATAGGCTTTTAGTATTGAGATTTGGGAGAAGCAATATTTATTCACATACACGTTTTGTCTGAGACCAGGCAAGCATTCTGACAACTACAGTCTTTGAAGAAATGTGTTACCCCAAAAGCAAACGGCATACACAAGCTGCTTGCAAAAAGGCAGATTTTTCTGTTCTCCACCAGCTATACTATGTCTCACCCAACTATTTCTCCCTAGCCACACACACACCCCCATCCACGCAGGAGGGTGTGCCACAAATGTTGTAACTAGCGAGGGTCATCCATAAATAGCCAGGGAACAAACATTTTTGAACCAATAGGGCCCATTGTCGAAACATCTTTAGCTACTCTCTAAGCAAAAACCTTGAGAATAGGTCATCTCCTCACTTTGCCCAGGCATTCATGCAACTGCATTCCTGTCACATAGTATTATAGTGAGGCAATTAATTTGTTCACAAGGGTAGACGCTTGCTGAAAGGCCACAGGTGGAAATCAAGTTTGACAGTTGCCAATCTGGGGGCAATATTTCTTTAGGCGCTATATGGCCTGAAGACAATTGCAGTTCTTTGTCTAATCATCTCAAATATCCAACTCCTTGTCCCCATGCGCTTTTATAACTGGTTATGTGCTGGAAATGGCCGAGTGAAACTCAGCCCTCCGTCCCTGCGGCCTGATATTCTGTTACCTTTTTTTATGTGCTTGCTGCTTTTAATTTTATTTTCCATGTGTTAAGCGTTGAGGTAGCCGGATGTGTAGGAACTCTTTAAAAAAAAATCGCAGCGCATCCGGAATATGACTTGTGCGCTCCAATATGTAATCGCCATGTGGAAGTTCATTTAGCAAACATTTCCAAGGCGGTTAAGTACTTGTTAAATAAATCTTTATAAGACTGCTCAAATTGCCTGTGGGCTTGCAAAGGATCCCACTGCTCTCGGAGCCATCTGTTAGAAGCTGAGCCGCACTGACTCATGATGAGAAACATGAGGAATTGCTCATTCACAAGCATACTAATTCAAATTGTCTGGAGTTGTCCAAAAGTCAGGGAAACAAAGGATCGGATTTACAGATGACATCAGTGGCAGCATGAGGTTCATGAGCCCCAGAATGTCAGCTGGCGCAAGGGAGTGTAAACTGTGCTTAAAACTAAACGCAAGTAACCACATACATAACAGCAACAGAAAGCTCATGCCCAGGTCTGAAGACAAAAGTCACGTGCATTTTTTTCCAGAACAAGGGGCATTGGATATGAATGGGGCCCATTCATATTCCTGATTCATTCACTCTGAAATGAAGGCATCCTGGGATGAATGGGGGCTCCATTTTCAGAAGACCATCCAGCTGCTTCCTTGCTGTGACATTTAAAAAAAAATCTATATGTCCTGTAATGCAGTGTGGTCTCAGGCCATTTGGGTAAATAGGTGGCTGCCACAAGGCGACAACTGTGCAGAAAAGCCTCCAGTCCAAAACTAATCCAGCGACTGTTTCAAGTAAAATTGTACATTCATTTGTACAATGCCCTCAAAACGGTCTCTGTGCATGCGCGAAAATTGTAAAAATACCTGTATTAACGCGCTGCATGGGCCTTCTTTCAGAAGGGCAGGGTGCAGCCGGGTCGCCCCCCCAAAATTGCCGATAGCAGAGCCTCACTAGGGTGACGCGCGCGCCCCCCGCCTTGGGGTGACGCGCGTCCTAGTGACGCCACTGCAGATACTGTACTTTCTAAACATTGTAGGAAGCTGCCTTGAACTGAATCAGACCCTTGGTCTGTCTCTAGGTCAATATTGTCAACACAGACTGGCAGTGGCCATGGCCCTATGCGAGTTGTATCCTTCTGGTCTGAGAGACTTCCTGAGGCGAGAGAGATGACGAGCCTTGTCGTTATGTTCTCTGCCTTCAGAATGTCAGGTGCTGGGGTTGGTGTCCAACACCCCTAGGCTGATGACCAGTGTCCTGCCTTTGTTACCCCTCAGTGGCACCAGTAAGGCAATGGGGAGTAGATGTTTTTCAGAGCCCTCGTCCCAATCCACTAAGTATTGATGCCACCATTTCTGCTGCCACCGTTGCTCTGGGCAAATGGCATCAATGGCTCCAATTACAACAATGTTGTGGAACATTGTGGACTATGTGAGCTCATAGGCACCCACACAACTATATGCAACATGTCAGTCTATGCAACATAATTCCTGTGTACCAAGAAGGAATTGCATTTCTCCATAAGCTCTTCCTTTGAATTTGGGACAGGACAGCCTAATGGTGCCAGTGGGAGATGCATTCAAAGATTTGGTATTTTTTCCACTCCTGGTCTGTGTGTGAACCATAGAAGGCAGAAGAAAGGAGAGCAATTTCAAAGATGAAAAAGCTCCGGGAACAATAACCTGCAGAAGGAGTATACAAAGAGAGGTCTAGTCATGCAGAGCAAGATCCCGGAGGCTCCCCTCAGGCTTTTTCTGTACAGTTCTACAATCATTGCAAGGGAATGGTGACCACAGTGCTACCAAGTTCAACATATATATAATTGGAAAGTTGCCAAAGAAGTCCAATGCAGACACATTTGACTTCAAAAGAAGGGACTTCTAAAAAAGGAACTAGTAAAAAGGAAGCCAAAAGGGAAAGTCGGGAAGGTCACATCTCTCCAGGGTGCATGGAGGCTGTTTAACCACAATAACAGAAGCTCAACTACAATGTATACCAGTAAGTAGGGACGGGACCACCAGGTGCAAGAGGAGGAGGCCAGCTGCCTCACGAGTGGAGTCAAGGAAACCATAAACGGCAAGAAGAAAACAGGAGTCATGTCCAAATGAGGAGAACAAAAAGGGAACACCAACTCTGGCAAAAGAAAAGCAAGCTGAGAATAAGAGATATGAAAAAAAAGAGTATGAGGAGTGCATGGCTAAAAACATTAAGGCAAACAACAAACTCTTCTTTAAGAAGAAGGAGAAGCTTATATAGGAACAGGAAAGGACACTAGCCAATCACAGTGGAGCAGAGTGGGGCACAACACAGAGTGTATAAAGCTATTAAAGCCCAAAGGAGCCTACAGTTTTCCATAGAGGTGCAGCAATTCAAGGACCAGGGCTCCAGCCCAGCTTCTGGAATGCTTGTAGTCTGAATCTACCCATGGCTGGTGACCCTGAGCTGACCTCAGAGGTGATTTCCTCTTTACTAAGTGCTATAAAGTACTTGTCTCAGGACTTGCTCCTCAATATGAACAATACATTTCACTAGGGATCTTGTTGGGCCAGGATCCTGGATGCTTCCCCTGTATTGCTGCCTTTAGGACCTGACCCCTGGCCTGCTCGCCTTGGACTACATCAGCTGCCACCGGTCCTTCAGAGACTGCCTCTCAACTTGACCTCTTACTCATTTTGGACCACGTTACCTGCCTCTGGCCTCTCTGACCTTCAACTGTCTCTGCTGGAACTTGATCCATGCTTGTTCTGGACCTCACTACTTACCTCTCTCTTCCCCACTCTGGACCATTTGGGGAGCTGACTCCCTCTGGGCCCTGAAACATGGCTTTATCCAACAATAACTGCTGACCTCCAGAGGATTACGTATTTTCTCTATGTATCATCTTATTGGTCTCTTCCTCTTCATTCCTTCATTCATCATTGATGGTGATACTTCCTGTCCTGTTTTGGCTGGTTGGGCCCCACAGGTACTAGGCACGTTTCTCTGAGGTTTGGCTGCACACATGTGGGCAGATGACCTGCCACAGCAGGTGATGGGAACCTGCAGTGGAAATAGGCTGTTGGAGAAAAGCAGGTAACAGCGATAGTCTGTGCCAGACCATGGACAGCTCCAGGAGCTGTAGACAACTTTCTTCAAAGAGCTACGGAGCTCAACTGAATCCTGCAGTCTAGGTGCAGGGACTGATGCATACATCCCTCAGAGGCAAACTAGAGGTGACAGTGATACATCTGCTGCTTGTTTAAATCCAGGTCTGCCCAAATCACATTTTACAAAGTAGGAAGGTTCTAACTTTAAGAGCAAAAGACGCACATGAGTGATGAAAGCTAAACCCTTCCCATGGCCTCCACTTCATTTTTCGTAGCCTCTTTCTGCAATCATTTTTCTCTGCAGAGGGGAAAAGCACCAGCAGAAGGGCAAGGCTGCAGGACACAGACTATGGGGATGTACACAATAGGCAGATTGAGAGTTTCGGGTACCCATTGACCCACCCCTTCTACTGCAAAAATTGGACCTTCCTCTCACTTCTGCTGTATATGTGATTGGGGCACACATGGGGACAAGATGCTTCTGCTACCCATTTTCTGCAAGGCTGAGCAACTGCCCAGGTCCTGGGGATTTCAGAAGAGCCCACTAAATTAAACCTCAGCCTTGTGCAAACCCCAATCAAACATCTCTACCGCTCTCCAAGTGGGACCCCAGTGGGTAGGATGGCTTAAGGATCATGAGCAGAAGGAAGAGGCATATTCTTGCTGGCAGGCCTGTTGCAGTTCTCTTGTTCAGGGACCTAAAATCACATTATTACATGAGACAAAAGTGGGTGAGATCATAAGCTTAGATTCCTTTTTGGTTTCTGTATCAGGTCCTCACCTGAACCCTAGAACACGCCCTTTTTGGGAAACCTTTGTGATTAACAGTTTGAGGAAGAGAGATGCATGTTTCCAAGTGTATAAGTTGCTACTGAGTTTTGATAAAAGTCAAGGCTCTTTTAAATCTCTATGGGGAAATAATTTAGACCTATTAATTACTGAAAACTTGGAAAGGCTTTTATAAGTTGATTAAAAATTCTACACTGAGCCTTTGTCTTAAGGAAGTGCAGTAGAAGGTACTTTATGGCTGGTACTTAAACTCAGCCAGATTCAATAAAATTTTCAATACTAATAGATTTAAATGTTGGATGCGTTCTGCGGATCTGGCAGACTTTTTCTCATCTACAGTGGGGATATGTTCAAGCGAACTGGATCCAAAGTTTGGGTGTTGTATAACAAATAATTGGTACAAATGCCCAATTCATTAACAATTTTAGTGGGTAATACGTTTGTATAGTGCTTCCGGAATGTGCTTGTGTATTAACTTGATGGTGTCCATATAAATAGGTATTACTACCCCCCCCCCATTGCAGCTGGGACTGAGAAAGTGGCTTGCCCAAGGCCATATGTAGTGAGCTCGTGGCAGAGCATGATTTGAACCAAGGAAGTCCTGATATCCAGCTCATTCCCAGTATCACTAGCAATTGGCTGTTAATCTTTTACTTACAAAGAAGGTTGTCCTCACCAGAAATTGGGAAGGGCTGCAGCTCACTGGTAGGGCACCTCCTTCTCCTTTGCATGCAGAAGGTCCCAGCCCTGGTATCTCCAAGTAGGGCAGGAAAAGACCCTGTCAATCAGCATAGGAAATGGCCATCAGCTTAGGGGCAATACTGGGCTCCACAGGCCAATGGCCTGGCCCAGTATTAGGCAGTATAGGTGTCCCCCACTTAATGACGGATCGCTTAATGACGATCCGGATATATGACGGAGGTCTCCAGTAAAAAAGAGCAAAGGATTAAAAAAGACGCATCTTTTTATATCCCCAGCTCTTCAGCTGTTTTGTGCTAGATAAGGGTTTTGAAGCCCTTATCTAAAGCCAAACAGCTAATGGGCAAGATAAGACCTTGGATGTTTTAATGCTAGGGCTTTAAGCGCAGTGCTAACTTCAAAGCACAGCAAGACCCGCTTAATGACGGCTTCACTTTACGACGGGGATTTCAGGTCGTTAAGTGGGGGACACCTGTATTCCTAAAGTACTGGTGAGGTTCCAACAATGAATGAGTTTGTGATGGTAAGTATTGTAGACCCAAAAAGTAACATCAGTCAAAAATATTCTGCACAAATCTCTCGAAGCTGAAACCTGAGAGCTGAAAGCCAAGGAGTAAGGATCCAATGCTCAGTATCGGAATTGAAGTCAATTACTGCAGTGATCTTTTGAGTGGTTAGTAATAGGGTGATTACACTGCCACTCATCTTGCAGAGGAATGCTAATTGACAGAAAACGTTTTGTTACGTTCAATAAAATAATTCATATACATAATTTTCATCACTTTGAAGAGAAACACGCTTGGCACCAAATATACCTAATTAAAACATTCCTCGTAGCTATTACTGTTATGAATAATTACAACCTTTGCATCACAAATAATAATAATAATAAAAGCAAACATTCAATTAGCATTTGTAGTATACAGTACTTCCTCAATGTATTTCTTTCCCATTAATTATTGCTATGAACCATACATCATTGTAGAACGTTCCGGCCCATTTCATTGAAAGGTTATAAACAATCACACTAAGGTTATTTTTTTCTGCATGCAACATGAAGCATCTATTTGTTGTCCTGCCTCTCAGTTCAACACTTGGGCCTTTTAAATACAATCAAGGTCAAAATTATTGGTTATCTTGGAATGACTAAAATAAACTATGCAGGAAGTGGCTTCAAGCAGCCCGGCTACATTATTGGTAAACAGGTTTGAGCATAGCAAGTGAAATTAAATAAATAACTCAGATATCCAGCTAATAAAAAGTTTGAGATTTTTCTCCTTCATGTTAAAGCCTTAACTAATCTTGGGTTTCCTTGACCACTGTTTCCAAGGGCTTTTCCACATGGCCAAGACCAGACTTCAATGGTTGTAACTAGTGCCTTTCCTGCTAATTGGTGCACACATGATTTGCCCCGTTCCTACTCCCCAAATCCCTCAAATGCTTGCTAACTTCACCACTGTGAACAGGGTGGCAAAGTGCAGAGGCATTTCGATTCAGTGTTAGTTACAATAATAATCACTCATTTTGGGTTGCACTGGTGAGTTGGCCTGCAATTTACGTGGTCCTGAGGCATAATCCCGTGTGGTCTGAAAGACTGTATGATGGAATGGATGGTACCTAAATGGTTCCAGGTACAAGATGCTGCCAGCTTGCTGAAACGTAGCAGGTGTTAGTCTGGCCACTGCCTGGATAGGTGTACCTGGCAATCCATGAACGTTGCATGGAGTTCTATGGTGGAAGGAAGGTGGGGTGTAAATGTAGGTGTACCATTTGTCCCGGATTTTCCGGGACAGTCCCGGAAATTGACCTCGATTCCCGGAAAAGTCCCGGAAGGATTTCGGGCCGATTGGAAGCCGCTGCCGCCATTTTAATTTTACTTAAACTTACCTTTTTCCCAAGCGCCGCCATCTTGGATTTTGCGAAATCTCGTGAGTTTCAAGATGTCGGCACCCAAATCTCGTGAGGGCATGATGCCCACACGAGATTTGGGTGCAGACATCTTGAATCTCGCGAGATTTTGCGAAATCCAGGTTGCTGGCGCCCGGAAAAAGGTAAGTATGGACGGCGGCGGCAGTGGTGGCAACAAGAGCAAGCCCGGTGAGTGCGGCCCCACGCACTCGCATGGCCGCACGGCCCGCTCTTGCTCGGCCATTCGGCACGCTCTCGCCTGGGCGAGAGCGGGCCGAGCAGCCGGGCAAGAGCGCGGCGCCGGAGGCACCGGTCCGGCCGTGCTCGGTGCCGGATCGGTGCCTCCGGAGCTGTGCTCAGCCATTCGTTCGGCCCGCTCTCGCCCGGGCGAGAGCGGGCCGAGCGGCCGGGGAAGAGTGCGGCGCCGGAGGCACTGGTCCGGCCGAGCGGGGTGGCAGCGGCGGCAATAAGAGCGAGCTGGGTGAGCGCGGCCTCGTGCGCTTGCCCGGCCACCCGGCCCGCTCTTGCCCGGCCATTCGGCCTGCTCTCGCCGAGCGTGGCACCCGCTCTTGTCGCCGGGAAGAAGAGAAGAAGAAGCAGCATGACGAATCAGAAGGTAAGTCAATTAAATTTATTTTACTAGGAAAATAAATAATTAGTTAAAAATGCGAACGCGCTTCGCGCGGCAAAGGGGGTGCTTCATGCCCCCTTCCTCTTTTAATTAATTATTTTATTATTGGTTTAATTAATTAATTAATTAATTAAAAATGGCAAAAAAATAAAAAAAAATATTTGAATTCTTGTGGGGGTAGTGGGGTGTGTGTGTTGAAATCTGGGGAAATCTGGTACCCCTATGTAAATACCATAAATAAACGGTACCCTGAGTACCATATAAATACTCTTTGTCCAATGGGATAAAAATCGAATTATCGCACATAGTGCCAGCTCCTTAGGTAATCTTCCTTTTCCATGACGCTTTTTGTGCCTACATAAATGTTCCTCTGGTAACAGGGGCAGGAGCCACTGTTCCCGAAAATAAGACAGTGTCTTATATTAATTTTGGCTCCAAAAATGCAGTAGGTCTTATTTTCAGGGAGGTCTTATTTTTCCAACCTGTGGCGCGAGGTTGCAGCCTCCTTGCAGGCCTTGCTGGCCTCTCTAGCACGTCGTCTCTATGGTGAAGGACTCAAGTGCAGGCCTTCCAGGCCTTGCAGAGCCTTGCACCCTCGGGAAAGAATGAAACTTAAATCGGTCAAAGTAAGTGCCGGGGGGTGCCGGGGGGGGGGGGTCGTGTTCGTCTGGCTGATGATACTAGTTAGGTCTTATTTTCAGGGGAGGTCTTATATTTATGAATGCCAACAAAAATCACGCAAAAATGACGGTAGGTCTTACTTTCGGGGGAGCTTATTTTCAGGGAAACAGGGTAGGTGTGCTTCCTGAGCACTCTGTGTGCTGCAGCAATCTATGAAGTTTATACATATAGCCCTCTCTCCTGGTATCACCAGCGCAAGCATTTCTTGATTATCTGGTTGACAAGACTTCTGAGGAAAAAAAAGTATCATTACTTTATTTGTTCTATGCACTGATTTTTTCAATTTCAAAATGATTCAGCGTTATTCACAAGAGAATTCTAAAGCTCCAAGACATTTCTGTGCATTTTCTTCTTCAGAATTTTTTTTTAACCACACACATTCATTCCTAGTGGGGATTGATTGATCTGAGAATAGTTAAAACACTTGAGAGGTTTTTAAAGCTTTCATTTCAAATTTCTTCTAAATAGCCTTTTAAAAACACTTTTTAAAACCAAGGTCTAGAGAAAGGAAATCAATGGTATATTTCACAGACGTATGAAAAATGTACAAATAAAAATGTACACCCCCTGACTCTCCTCAGACTGGTGTGGATCCAAGGAGACCCATTGGAGGCCAGGCGACCTACTTACCATACCTCTCCCGGGCCCTCCCCACCATAGTATGCAGCATGCGCTCTGTCATTGGTGCTGCATGCTATGAGCCTTCAAAGGGTTAAAAAGTGTCAAAATTTCAATTCAACACGAAAAAGACTGTGCCTGTTGAACTTCCAAGTCAAGGGAGTCACCACAAAAAAGACCCTGCTCTGTGTTGAAAGCCTCCTATCTGTTATTAATGGAAACCAGAACAGGGCTTTATAGATCTTAACACTGGAGAGGAGGCTTGTATGGGAGAAGATGCTTCTTAAGATACTCACTGTCAGTGAACAGGTGGATGAGGGAGAGCTGCCCCAGCTCAGCAGCAGGCTGTGTTGCTGGATGGCACTTCTGGCCACACCCCCAATGGCACAGGAGAACATCGCCTTGTGGCTGATCTGGCAGCGCTCCTAGAGCACAGATGTCATGGTTTCTGGGGCAATGGAGATGCTGCATCTGGGCACTGCTAGGGAGGAAGGGGTGGGACTATAGGAGGCCATGCACATTGGCCAGCAAGGCATAAGAACCTTGCTTTGAGCTGAGGACGAGATGGCAGGCAGCTAGAGGCAAAAGTGGAAGGTGAGCGAGGCCATCCTCCCCTAAGGCTTGGAGCAAAGGGCCCGGAGACTCTCTCCTCACTGACGTCCTCGTGGCAGGGGACACGAGTGCTGAGATTTGAGGCCTCAGTGATGGGAGAAGGAGGAAAGCAGCGCCTCGGAGCTCCAATGGAGCCAACAAGAGCCAAGGAACTATGGTTCAAGGACCTTCTCCTTTTCCCTCTCTTCTCTCCCTTTCCTCTGCGCCACCACCTGGGGGCACAACACTTGGAAAGTAGTGATGGATGAATTCCCCCAGACTTGAACTGGATTGAGTGAATAAGTGGAGCTTTTCAATACGCCCCAATTAGGAAATACTTTGTTATTTCTGACCCTATTCAAATTAATTTCTTAGTCCACTGCCCAGCCAGCCAATCGATCCCCAAGCTTCACCCAACAGTCTTCCAAAATCAAATTAATAAAATCTGAGCTGGAGAAGAATTTGGGTGTTGCAATGCTCACTTTGATGAGGCAAGCAATATGAGCCCCTGGGACTCATATTTCTGATCCTGAAAATCTGGATCCTGGTGGGGACTCAGGAACCAGGCTATTTAGGACTTTAATGATCAAGACCACCACCTTAAACTGGGCACAGAAACAAACTGGCCACCAATTAAGATGATTAATAATCATCAATTAAGATGATTATGGAATCCCAGTGCCAGTCCTGCAGCCTCAGTGCTGGCGCTGGGCATCACAACAACTCAGGTGCATTGCAACAACTCAGGAGGAAGCAGTGCCGGTGGGAAGGCCTGCACTGTCCCACTGGCACTGGATCCTCGCTGGGATGGGGACAAGATGCTTGTTCACTGCCCTAACCCCCTGCCTTAACCCTACCTATGAAGGCTTTCAAAATTCTCACTCTATGAAAATTAAATTCCACTGCACACACTGGTGTCAGGGTGATGAATTTCAACCCCTCATGAAAACCACCACTGACTGTATGGCTATGCTGGGCATAATGCAATGTGGCTGACCATTCACTACAAGCTAAAAGCATCCTATGCTTCACATGAAAGCATTTGTGATGGAGAAGCCCCTTGTGCATACAGATCGATACTCCAGATGTTGGGCCAGTTCAAAGTGGCCTTGAGATTTCCATGATGAGTCAGCATGCTGTTGTGTCACCTTGCAGGAAACATCAAATGTGTTCCCAGAGGGTTGTCTCGCACTTGTTCTCACTTCAAACACAGTACCTGGCATATGATAAATGCCCCAGTGTTATTTAAGGAATAGCTCTGTACTCTACTCCATCTGCTTCAGTAATTAACACACAATATGGGAGGGTACATTCAGAGCTACCTTCTCCATTGACTGGCCATAAATCTGCAAGTGACACTAAGAGTCTAACTGGCCAAAAGGCTCAAATGAAAATCCCACCTTCAAATGTGTAATTTTGAAAAAAGAAAGGCTTTTCCCATGGGGCGGGGTCAGAAATAATTCATCTGATTAGTACGGTGCAGAAGCGTTGTAACGCAGGGGGCCCTGGTGACCAGGGCCCCAGGCGCCGAGCTTCCGGGGGGTGTTCACCTCGGACTCGAAGCTGAAGCACGGCGCCCGCCCGCAGCCATAGCGGGCGGGCAGCGCTCCAGCTTTCGAGTCCTGAGCGCAGCGTCGTTTGACATCATGTGACGTATGTGACGTGACGTCCGGGGGCGCTCGGCCAGCCCCCGCCCCCCTAGCCCCAGGCGTCCGGAGGGGTGAAGACGCCACTGGTACAGTGAACCCTTGACTTAACAGACATCATCATCAAGAATATTTATATACCACTTTTTAACAAAAAAGGGTCACAATGAAGTTTACAGAGAAAATCAAGTAACCAAATGCAGTGGCATCGCGATGCCCCCCCCATGACATCACCACCGCACCGGAAGTGACATTACCATCACCGCCACTGCAAATTCCTTCGGAGGTGCAGGGCGGGAGGGTGGGCCAAACCCATCACCATCTCCACTGCCGCCTGCTGTTCCTGCCGCCAAAAATGGCATGTTGTTGCCTGGGGGCCCACTGCCCCCCCACCGACACTTCTGATCAAATGGCTCCCTTTCTCAAAAGGGCTCACAATCTAAAAAGATTCCGAAGAACCACCAGCAACAGCCACCAGACAAGACCCTGCACTGCAATGACGTGCGGTGCAGAGGCAGCAGGAGAGGTAGAACCACCCTGCCGTCGTCCACAGAAAATTGCCGCAGCCAATCCCCGAGAAAGCGAATGGTGCACATGCGCGATCTCCAGATTTGGCTGTGGCAATTTTCTGTGGATGACAGCAGGGTGGTTCTGCCTCTCCTGCCACCTCTGGGCCGCACGTCCCTGCCGCTCTAGGGTGAAGAGGGACAGTTACTCCCACTCCCCCCTGCTAAATATGAGTACCACTTGAAAAAGCACCTCTAAGAACATCGATTAATGCCAAAAGTCCGTTAAATCCAAATGCATTTATGTCAATGCATGTGTAAAACTGACTAATTTTTAATGAAGCCGAAAACATCCTTTATTGCCAAAGTCTGTTAAATGAAGGGTTTACTGTAGTGAAGTTGTAGAGCTGGTTTGGTAAATGTCCCACCAGGGCAGGGCCATAGCAGACAAATTAGCAGTATTTTTACATTTTGCAATTGTTGTGCTTTGTTGATGCCTTTGGCAGTCTCTGTTCACCAATAAAAATATCTCTTTTTGGTTGAATGCTGTCAACTGAAAAAATAGGGTGAGCTCAATCGTACCCACATGCCAGACGCTCCTGTAATGTTATGGGTCTGAAGAGAAGTGGGGACTAGGGCAGCTATAAAGACTATTCCGGGAACAAGGAAGACTTGGCCCCTAAGGTATTTCTCAAGAAGAGCATCACTTGCCTCGGAAGGAGAAATCTGGGAACACAACAAGCATCAGGCAGAACCTCTGGAAACCGTATCAGTAAGGATTTCTTCAGACAAAATAAAACAAATTACACCAGCTCAGTCAGTAGGCACATTTGCTTTTATCCTCAAGGAAGAAAGAAAGAATGAAAGCTGGCAATTACCGCTTCATTTCTGAGGTCCCCAGTATAGAACGTGTGTTCATTCTTAGTGAAAAGGACACATACCAGCATTGGAAAGCACACAGTTAACAGTATTTACTGCAGTGATTATATATATACTCTTACGGAGAAAATGTGTAATGGGTTGATCAGGTGGTGGCTACCAATCTCTCTCAGGAGGCCTGCTAGTGTTAAAATACAGAACCCTCATATTGAACAACCTGCCATTCCACCTCCAAAACATTTCACGGTGTATTTTTTTAAACATATTTTTTGTTTCCTAGCCAAGTGCTTTTATCCTCAGGAAACTCTAAGAAGGCCAAATCAACATCTAAGCTGACCTAGTCATTATTCCATCATGCCAGGCTCAGGCCTCAGGAATGGAGAGGCTCCTGTTCCAGGGTTAGAGGCTGCTGCGTCCAGTTGGGTCAGAAGCTGGTGTGTGGTCCCAAGCAGGCAGCGTCAAGTTCCAGGGCAACCAGGTCCTGTTGTGCTCACTGATTCAACAAGAGTAACCAAAGGCCCTCTCGGAAGTCTGCACCGGAACCCCTTTGTGAAGAAACATCTGGTAGGTCCAGAAGCAGGGTCCAAATCGTTTCCTTCTGACTGTTGCCATGGTTATCACAGGGGATCCTGCTCTGCAGTAAACGTGCATGGCCTGTTCACGAGGGATCCAACCATAGAGGCAGGCCCTCAGTTCTCCAAGGAATTCGCATGTTTAGTTGCACACCAGAAATTGTACAAAGGTATTTCAGAAGAACTGCTGTGTGCACCATGGCTGGCCTAACAGTCCCCGTGATTGTGGGGACAAATGTCATAATTTAAGATAGCCCTGGGAGTTCTCTCTGCTGTTACTCACTATATTCCCAGAGTTAATTCTGAACTTGTCTCAAATGTCCATACAATGGGTTGTATCCTAAGTGCTTTTTCTTTTCACAGAAGAAGCCCCATTTGCACAACAAGGAGGGAGGGGCAATTTCTGCTGATCTACCATTCCTTCGGCAGGCCACTGTATACCTCCCCCCAAATTGCCCTTGAGGGTTGGGAAACCCTTAATGAGAGCAGGTTTTCAGGGGTGCAGACTACTGCAGGGGGAAGGGAGGGTTGGCAAAAATCACCCATCCCCCTTTGCAAGAATGGTGCTTCTTCTGTAAATGGAAGAAGCCCTCTGGATACCACTGAATATTGCTCCAGTGTGCAAAATTCTGATAGTGGCTCCTGGGGCAATTGTCAGATTTGTGTATGCCGCACGTAACAGAATACGGCTGCCAGAATAAAAGCATTGTGCCACTTTATAAAGTACAGGAGAGATCAATAGTTGAAAGCCCTTTGGCCAAAGAGCCAAAACAGAGTGTCAGTGAGCATAATCTGTTGCCTTGGGACATGACAGCTGGCTGGTGAGTTTGTCGGCTCACCAAGCCCCACTCCTTTCTCAGAACGGCCGCTGATTAGAGAAGCAGAGTTTCTACCTAGCGTTTAAAACACTGTGAGTGTGTAACCAGTCCTGTTAGCAATTCGGCACGATGCCCTTAAGTTATATAACTGTTCAAGTCACTGACATTAACTGAGGGAGAAAAGGTCTAAGCTCAAGTAGCTTCAGTTTGTATATTTCAAAGTATTAATTTATCCTGCTTTGTCTTCATTATGGTTCAGTTGGATCCAAGAGAACTGGATTTGAATGCCCGGCCTATATTTGCAAATGCCTACATTCACAATGGAAAATGATGAAAACCTACATGTTAGATTAATTAATTAGCGGTACAAAGAAGACTGCCTTTGTCCTTCCAGCAGTTCAAGGTCATTTATGATTACTGTAAGACCAAGCTATTATATCAGTCTCTCAACTGTTTAATGTCCTTATACTACCACAGTCCCTCCTCCCACACAAAACCTGCATTACCACGTGTTTTCTTTAGACACTTGCCATGACCTAACTCACTGGAACATGGGCTTTAGCTGTCTTCTCATAAACACTCCATGTGCAGAAGGAGAGCTGGATTGTACTGGCTGGCCTGGTGGCCCGATCTTCACATATCAAAGTCAAGGTAAGGATCAGGTGTACATGCATACAGATCCACAATTATCACCTTTGCCACAACACCTGTAGTGGGGGCAGGGCCAGGTAATACAATCCTGCTCCCCCTCCAAATGTGAAGTGGGGGGAGGGGAACTGGCAGTCAGGAAATGTGAACTGGACACTGCAGTGATCTTTACTGGCTCCTTGGTGACCCTATGAAGTCGGGCAGCCCAATCCTGCCTATATTTTAGACCGGTTATTTTAGACATTTGTCCACTTACCCCAGGTAAACCCCCAGCCGCCGCAATGGGACTTCTCTGTTCTCTGCCAACTCTTTAGCAGCTGTAGAAATGTGCAGCCCCGTGTCAGCAGAAAGGGCCTGGAAGGCGGGATAGGTTATGGCACGCCACGGCATTGCTGATCCCTCCCGGGCCTGATCCGCCCTCCCCCACCCAATTACACCCCTGAGGTTGTTGTTTTTTGCAGGCTTGGCCTGTGTGAGGCTCGTGGACGAGTGGATGGCAGCTGTCCAGACTCAAAAGAGTCCCGGCGGCTGCCCAACAACAACTTTTTTTTTTAAGGCACCCATTTGTCTCAGGGGGGGGGGGCGGGATGCTGCCGGGATGGGCCCCCAAAACTGGCCAAACCAGGACGAATGGTAAGCAAAACTCTAGAGCATGGATTCTCAAATTTGGAGGCCCGGGTTAAGGCCCCATCATGGTCCAATTTTCTGAAGTACCCTCTGCTAATTAATTGCTAATTAATTGGATTAATTAATTAATTAGCTAATTAATTGTTAAATAAAAAGTACTAAACAATTTTAAATGTGAAAAATGTCACTTAACTCTGTGTGTGTGTGTGTGTGGGGGGGGGGAGAGAGAGAGAGAGAGAGAGAGAGAGAGTCAGACAGACAGACAGACAGACAGACAGACAGGGGGGATTGCATTTAAGTTCTAAGTAATAAGTAATTAACTACTGATTGATGCTGATAAGGGGCAGGCTCTGGCGTACCCCCTGCCATTGGTCCACGTACCCCTAGGGATACTCGTACCACAGGTTGAGAACCCCTGCTCTAGAGGCATATATATCTACACTGCAGTCACTGGTCTCAACATTATTTATTTCTCACAAGGAATATGAGAAATTGCCTGCAGCCCTGTCTCCTCCATCATGTGCAGAAGGTTCAACAAATCTCCAGTATAGCCATACCCAACCTTGCTGCCCCACACTGGGTGTGCTGCTGTTGCACAGTGCCGTATGTGTTTGGTGTGGGAGTGAATACATAGCCCAGCCATTACTGTCACTTGGCAACCAAAGGAGAAGAAGAGGCCCTGCTGTTCCTGGAGAGCCATGTTTGGTGGGGTTCAGACCAGGACTCCATGAGTCTTCACAGGTTATTAAGGTAATATCCCAGACTCCCTCAAACTATTATTCTACAGTAAGTGGTTTGAGAGTTGCCATTGCAGTCAGGGCCGGCCCATCCATGAGGCCAACTGAAGCTGTCGCCTCAGGCAGCAGACTGGCAGGGGACACCCACTGATCCTTCTCCTCATATTCCATGGATTGGAAAAGGAAGGGAGGGACAAAGTGGAAGTGTGGAGGAGAAGAGAGTGGTGAGTTAGATGGTCAGAGAAGCAGAGCAAGGGGGGCCAGCATTTGGCATGTTGCCTCAGTCACCAGGGGGTCTTGGCTGGGCCTGATTGCGGCTGCATGACATGAACTGAGCTGCTTTTCTAAATATTCAGTAACTGATAAAGAGTTACAGATGGTTTATTAAAAAAAAAACCCAACAACCATTGCATTCTCAGCAGGGCCTGCGCAGGATTTCCTGGTACCTGAGGCAGGATGCCAAATGCTGCCCCCCCTTACCTGGAAATGTGGGAGCCCCCCCCCAAGGTGACCACCTCAGTCAGCCTCATGGCTGGCGTGGCAGCTGGTTCCCACGATCTTGTAAATTTTAACAGCTTCTAAGAACTGTTCTGCTCAGTGCTGTGTCCCTCTTTGCTTGTTGACGTACAGGCAGTTTTGATCCGCTGCATTTCGGTGCCAGTAAGTAAGCAGTCTCTGAATCACAACATTTCCCATCTACTGTATTCAGAGATGTGTTCCATAAACTGCATCATGTGGCTATTGGCCATTATGATCTACTGCCAACAAGTCCCAGATGGCCCTTTGCACTATTAAAGGTAACTAGCCAAGAATTAGGCTAGCATAATGGGAGCATTTCATTGGCAGAACTAAAAATTATGTCATCTTCCATAAAAGCAGGTATGTTGATGGCCCTTCAGAAAATTCCATTAGTTTAAAAAGCAAACAAAAGCAACAGAATGATGCTTTGCATGTGCCTGACAGCGTTAAATGTGGTGCTGCAGAGTCTCTCTCATTCCTCCCCTGATCATGCATGACACAGCCTCAGGCGGAAGATTTTGGGTGTCATTAAGGACACAGCAGAGAGGTGCAACATTTTCAGGAGTCTCTCCCCAGATCTAGAGTTGCCTCCCACAATGCTTCTATGATGCTACCTCCCTTATTTCCTGTAAATCCCTCCTCAAAGCCCACATTTTCCATAAAGGTTTTGACTCAGTCCCCTAGACCAGAGTTCCCAACCCCTTCCCGGCCAAGTACCACCGCCGACGCCACTCTCCTTCTCCGTATCACTGGAAGTGACTGGTGATGACAGAAGCCAGAAAACACAGGGAGGAGGCTCTGGGCAGGTGGGGGGACCCTTCTCAGCATTCCTGAGAGGCTCAGCCTCTTGGGAGCAAAAATGCACCACCAAAAGCTTTGCATTGGAGCGGGATTCCAGCGGTCCAATGGTCTGAGTACCACCAGCAGTCGGCTGAATTACCATTGGTGGTACTAGTACCACAGGTTGGGAACCCCTGCCCTAGACACTATACTATGCTTTAACTAAGCCTACGTAGGTGTACCTGACAAATAATCCAATATTCTTTCCCAGACTTCCCTTACATCCACTGCCCACCCCTTCTTGGGATGGAGAGAGTGGATAGAGGGAAATTCTTCTCCCTCTCGCACAACACCAGAACTAGGGGACATGCACTAAAATTGAGTGGAGGGAGAGTTAGAACAGACAAAAGAAAATATTTCTTTACCCAGCGTGTAATTCATCTGTGGAACTCCTTGCCACAGGATGTGGTGATGGCATCTGGCCTAGATGCCTTTAAAAGGGGTTTGGACAGATTCATGGAGGAAAAGACCATCACAGGTTACAAGCCATAAGCAACCTCCTGGTTTTAGAAGTGGGTTTTCTCTGTGCCAGGTGCAAGGGAGTGGCGACTGGACACAGGTATCTTGTTGTCTTGTGCTCCCTGAGGCATCTGGTGGGGCCACTGTGAGATACAGGAAGCTGAACTAGATGGGCCTTTGGCCTGATCCAGCAGGGCTCTTCTTATGTTCTTATGTTCTTCTGTTGTCTTGTTTGTCTCTCTTTTAGATTGCGTACCTTCGGGACAGGGAGTTCTTTTTTCATTCCATAAATGCCATGCTGGGCTGGCCCAAAACGTCCTGGTGCCTGAGGACAGAGGCATGCCAAATACGCCCTCCCCCATATCTGGTGATGTGCCAGCCTCTGCTCCTTCCGTTCCCTCTACTGGAAAAGTAATGGAGGGCAGAGTGGAAGAGGAAGTGGGGAGGAGAGGAGTGGGCTAGAGTGTCTCTGGCACTTCCTCTTCTGCTCCATGCCCCTGTTCTTTTTCCAGTCCAGGAAGGGAGAGGAGAAGGAGCAGCAGTGAAACTGAGGGAAAGGATAGAGCTGGGAGGCCCCCGCTAACATGCTGCCTAAGGCAACAGCCTCAGTTGGCCTCATGGATGGGCCAGCCCTTGTACCATGAACATGGATGGTGCAGCACCAGCAACAACAATAGATGTTACGACTGGGCCAAAGTTGGCCTCGGTGGAAATACGCCTATCCTGGAATTGGCTATCAAATCAGACAGAGGTAAGAGTCGTTCATGAGGCAGGGTTTCCTCACCCAATCTGCCAAATTGGTGACGCGCCTCTTGTGGCTCCTCGTTATGGGCATGTACACATTCTTATTTTTTTACAGCTTTTAAAAACCCACATTGTTCTATTACTTGTGGCTGGCAACATGGAGGAGGGTTTTTTAAAATATATATAGAACTTGAGATGCCTTATTAGCGACCCTCCGCTTTCTTTCCTCCATTTTCAGACAGTGTTCCTATGGTACTTCTTCTTCTTTTTTTTTTAAATTACAGCAATTCTTGCATTTGGTTCAGTTTCTCGGAAGAAGGGTGAAGCATCACTGTGAAAACCTCTCACTTGTGATTCCTCCACCCTGTCAGACAAAGACCAGACAGAGTCATGCAATTCATGGGTTGGAGCAAGATTGCCGCAGTTGTGAATCTGGGGTGGACGGGGAGGAGAAAAGCTTGAAGGCAGCAGGTTCAAGAAGGAGAACCAAGTCATGTAGCTGCTATCTCTGGGCAGTGTCTCGTCTGTGTTGGAAAAGGAGTCTGGTTCTAGCAGAGCATTCCGCAGAAGACCGCTTCTTCTCCTGTGGTTAATTTCACACCCAGCTAGTTTGATGCTATCAATAGAGTTACCATTCGTCCTGGAAAAACCAGGACAGTCCCGGAAACGGGCCTCCATTCCCGGAATTGTCCCAGAAGGCTTCCAGGCCAATCGGTAAGCTACCGCGCTGCCACCGCTATTTTAATTTTTTCAATTTACCTTTTTTTCCAGGATCCGGCATCTTGACTCGCGAAATCTCACAAGATCCAAGATGTCAGCGCCCAAATCTCGTGAGGGCATAATGCCCTCACGAGATTTGGGCGCCAACATCTTGGACCTTACGAGATTTCGCGAGTCAAGATGCCGGCGTCAGGTAAGTTTATTTAGTAATGGCGGCGGCGAGCGGGTGAGTAGGCCGTTCGTTCACCTGCTCTCTCATCGCGCAGTCCAGGCAGGCTCCCCCCGGATCGCCTGCTCTCTCACCGGCACAGAGCCAGCGAGAGAGTGGGGGCGAACGACAGCCTGCCCGGGCTGCAAAAGCCTCCCGGAGGCTCGCACGGTCCGGGCAGGCTGTCGTTCGCCCACTCACCAGAACGGAGCCAGCGAGAGAGTGGGCGAACGACAGCAGACAGGCTCCCTCCGGATCAGCAGCACGACGAGGAGCAGCACTATGGCGACGATGGGGTAAGTAAATTTAATTAATTATTTAATTAAATAAATAAATAAATAAATAAATAAATAATACGGGCGCGCTTCGCGCCCCCTTCGGTTGTTAAACTTAAATTGATTTTTTAAATTTTTATAATTGATTGATTGATTGATTGATTGATTGATTGATTATTTGTGGGGGTGTCCTGGTTTGAGGGGGGAAATATGGCAAGCTTATCAATAAACAAACACACAGGAGCAGAGGCAGTTAAAGTTTCAAAATGAAATACCACTACTTTCCTTAGAACTGTTTCTCAAACATACACATCTTCTGAAATATCAGAGACTTCTATAACTTAAGGAACAGAGAACACTATAGTTGTTCTCTTTGTGTGGAAGTCAGGGGTTGGTGCTCTTCAGTTATGGCGGCCTGCCATTGGGGACAGAGCTCAGCAGTGTGGATGCTTCTCCTTTGGTGGTCAGGAAGCGAGAGAGAAATACTGCTACTCCTCTATGACTTGCTGTTTTACTGCTGCTGCTGCTGCAGCAACAACCACCACCATCACCAGGAAAGGGTTACCGCTCTAACATAAGAACATAAGAACAGCCTTGCTGGATCAGGCCAAAGGCCCATCCAGTCCATCTTCCTGTATCTCACAGTGGCCCCACCAGATGCCTCAGGGAGTACACAGCTAACAAGATAACCTGTTTCCTGTTGTCACTCCCTTGCACCTGGCACAGAGAACACCTACTTCTAAAGCCAGGAGGTTGCTTATGGCTTGTAACCTGTGATGGTCTTTTCCTCCATGAATCTGTCCAAACCCTTTTTAAAAGCATCTAGGCCAGGTGCCGTCACCACATCCTGTGGCAAGGAGTTCCACAGATGAATTACGCACTGGATGAAGAAATATTTTCTTTTGTCAGTTCTAACTCTCCCTCCACTCAATTTTAGTGGTGCCTCTATGCCACCACTGAGTTTAAAAAAAAAAGTCTTCATCATACATATCTGTGGAGGACCACTTCTTCCTTCCTTACACTGAGAGATGTGCCACTGACTCCCACACTTTTCTTTCCACTGTTTAGCCTATTACTAATCCATAAAAGAAATGTCCATTGGCCTTTATTCCATGACTGCTCTCTACGATTATTTATTTATTAAATTTATACCCCACTTTTTCCCCCATGGGGGGGGGACACAAAGCAGCAGTTTACTCAGGAACTGACAGCACAACCCCACACATGTCCACTCAGTCCCATTGTATTCAGTGGGGCTTCCTCCCAAGCATGTATAGGATTGCAGCCATAGTCCAAGCTTTTTGGGAGTCCAAGTAGGTAATGTTTATGCATTCAGAAGTTCGTTGACCCCCCTCAAATAAGTCCCCCAAACTGGTGAAAGAAACAGGCAGCACCACGGGGAGTCCCATTATTTATTTATTTATTTATTTATTAAGCACATTTATAAACCACCCTTCAGGACGGTGTACATATCAGGACAATAAAACATCAAAACAAATACAATAAAAGTAGTACAAGCGGGATTTTGGTGCAATGCACTGCATAGTGCTCAGCGCAAATAGACTTCCTAATAGTTATCCTTTCCCCTAATCTAAATACAACACGGCTGAGTTTGAAACCAGAGATAGCCAGCAAAACGTGGAACATTACAGTAATTTTGCATTGTCCTGAGGCCTTGGAGCGTGGCATGCCGGCTGCCAAACAAGATTTGACTTGCTGATTTCAGCTGCAAATGGAGGCATATATAGCCTTCTAAGGAGAAAGAAGGCAGGGAGTAGCTGAGCATTTGCCCCTGGAAACCTGTTGTATAACAAACAATCTCTCCAGAACAGAGGACCCAAACATGGCCTGATCAGTGCTATTCACAAACATGCACACAGACAAATGTGCATTAGACCAATTCAGGGATTTCTCTGGATTATAGCAATAGGCATTCCACAGAGCCTGGGGAGCAGAAAAGGAAGTAAGGAGAGTAGAGTGGTGGTGGCCTAGACAGGGTGATCAGATACAATGGAGGACTAAATCCGGCTTCACACCGCAGGCGTCTTGCTTCGACGTGTCCCGGAGTCTATTTTGATTGGCCCATGGCATTGCTCCGCATCCCGCCCCCACAACGCCAAACGCGGCCTCTCATTGGCCGAAGCTCGATTTATTCAACTTGGAACGCACCAGAATGACCTTCGGCCAATGAGAGGCCACTTTCGGCGTTGTGGGGGTGGGACACGGAGCAATGCCTCGGGCCAATCAGAATCAACTCCGGGACGCGACGAAGCGAGACGCATGCGGTCTGATACAGCTTTAAGTGCCTATCAGCACAATTCTATCCAACTTACACCACTGGTGTAACCAGCGGTGCAGCGAGAACGGGAGGCCCCAGAACGGAAAGGGGATTCAAATCCACTTCAAAGGGATTTGAATCCCCTTTGATCTGCCCTGCCCTCCCCTGCTGGTTACACCGGTGGTGTAAGTTGGATAGAATTGTGCTGTATACCTTTTAACATTGTATAGAAGAGGGAATGTTGGCAGATGCCGCTTTTCATACTCTCCTTCCATGATGAGCTGCACCTGCCAACATTCCCTCTTCCATACAATGGTAAAAGGTAGAGGCACTTTGTCCTCCATTGTATCTGGTCACCCGGGGTCTCGAGCTCTCCCCAGGAAAAACACAAGTGGGGTGTATGCATTCAACAAGGGTGGGAGGGGCAGCCAAATTGGGCTGCCCCCGCCCACCTACGCTGTACTGTATTCTGCCCTTCCTTCCCACCAGCCAACTTCCCTAAGTCAAAAGAAACTCTTATCATGGAGGGGGGGGCAGGGGTTAGCAGACAATGAAGAGATCCTTTTGATACAGAATTGTGGAGATCCCTGGCAGGGAATGACACTGCACATCATCTGTGGCCAAGAAGCTCCACAAAGCTGCTCTTCTGTCAAAGGGAGTCATGCACTGCCTCTTATCCTGTCTCCTTTTCCCAGGTAAGATTTTTTAAAAAACTTGGGGAAGGTAGGAGGGACTGGCAGGGAGGGCAGGGTAGTGACATAAAATTGGACTTTGCCAATCCCTTTTCAGATGTTCTTTCTCTTGTCAACATGTGACGGGGGAAACTGAAGTCAGTCCACTACTAGTTGTATGCCCCTGACAGCTGTGTGCACACTGACCACCATGCTTGCGGCCCAGTGATGATGACTACATACAGTATTTGGCATTTGTCTTCCCAGAGCAGAGCTGAACAACAGCCAGAGGGTTCCTCCGCTGCATAGTTTGGAGCCCTGGCCGATCAAGGCTCCAAATGACATGGAAGAACCTGCTGCTCTGTGCAGAAAAAATGCCAGATGCACAGTGGCTGGGGATGGGAGCATGATGACCAGCAGGTCAATCAGCGTTGGGAGCATGGCTAACTGGTGTGCTCCCATGTCCCTCTCAAGTGTAGGCTGTACACAAGAGGAAGAACAGCTGGAAATGGCCCTAATCAGCAGCGTCACTGCAGGGGGGGCAGAGCTCCAAGTTCCGTCGGGCTCTGACCCTCCGTTACACGACGGGAGAAAGTGGCCCCGCCCCCTCGCCTTTGGAGCCATTCCAAAGCACTTGCTTTCGTCGGCCGGAATGGCTCCAAAGGCGAGGGGGCGGGGCCGCTTTCTCCCATCGTGTAACGGAGGGTCAGAGCCTGACGGAACTTGGAGCTCCGTCCCCCCCTGCAGTGACGCTGCTGGCCCTAATGTTCATACCGAATGCTTGAAAGAAAACCAGACTTTGATCTTTGCCAAGCATTGAGTTTGAACACTTATAACAACCAATTTCAAGGGAGAGCTGGGGGGGGGGGTAAACACCCATCCGTTGCTGATCCCCAAGTCCCTGGGTTCCTGGGTCCTTGGTGCTTGAAACAATGGTTTCCTGCTTCTTGCACCCCAAGCCCCCCTATCTTCCTCACCCCCCCACCATTTTGTCTCCATTCCTCTGCTCACAGGCAGAGTAATCAATTAAGGGCTGACAGAGGGAGAGCGACTCCTGTTTGACTCAATAATGCATCCCTTTCAGTGTCCTTTTGCTGGTATCTCCTTCATGTCTCTTTGGGACAGAGAACCTTCTTCTCGTTCTTTATGGCATGTAAATGATCTGAGAACTTTTCTAAAATTGAAAAGTGTTATATACTCTTCTAAACAAACAAACAACAATAGCATTACTGAACTCCCATGTCTATTTCCATGCTTTGTAACACCCCACCAGCTGGCAATCTTACTATTTACTAGATCATTTTATTGTGTTGATCCTGTTTATCTTCTAATCCAATGTTCTATATACTGAATTTGTCCCCCCCCCCAAAAAAAAAGCATTATTCCGGCAGCTACTTTACTGGAGTGGTTAAAATAAAATGCAAGACCCCACTTCAGTGGAAGGAAATAAAATGAAGTCATTATTTATAGTGGCTACATTTATACAGTAAAGTGCTGGTTTATTGTATTAATGAATTTTATTTTACAAGCATTTTCTTAGCCATGCACTATAATCACAAATGGAGAAAAAAAAAAACAGCCCCAACCCCATACCCTTGTTGTTTTCACAGTCTGTAATAGGAAAAAACCTGCATTTTTTTTTCTTTTTACAGAGGAGCAGGAAGGAAAATTCATTTCCGTGTTGTTGCTTCAAAAGCTATAGGAGTAAACAACAGCATGGAAGCCTTTTTCTTTATATTCTTGGTCTTGTCTGATAATGCCAAACACTCTCATCAGTCCTACCTCTTGTGAGGATAAAATGGAGGTGGCAATGCTCAGAACCATGCAGGCTGCTTTGAAAGGTGGGAGAAAAACATCATTATACATAAAGATAAAATAAGTGGACAAATTTACATCTGTAAAACAAATGAAATCTTAATAAGATGTTACCCTCTTTCCCAAAGTTCATCTTTTAACATCATGCTTTTTCAGATAAAAGTCCAATAGAACAACAACAACAGTCTTAAAAACTGTTTTCAGAGAGCCTGCAAGTTTTATTTTGCAAACTTTTCTGCAGGCTCAGGTACGCCTGGGTCCACTTTGACAAATCTTTTCCATGTGCCATGAAATAAAATCATTCTCTTTGGGCAGTGAAACTCCTTTCTGAGGTGTGTGTGTGTGTGTGTGTGTGTGTGTGTGTGTGTGTGTGTGTGTGTGTGTGTGTGTGTGTGAGAGAGAGAGAGAGAGAGAGAGAGAGAGAGAGAGAGAGAGTGATTATATGGTGGTACAGCAGTTCAGGGCAAATTAACATTGCAGAAGTATAATAAAGCAAGTTCAAACCTGTTCGCATTGTTCTGGCGAGTGGTTTCATGCTAATAATGGGAAAGGCGACAATGCAGTACAATAATGGCCTCTTTCCCATTGTTCGGTGAAACTGCACTTCATTAAATTGCAGCCTTTGCACAAGGCCCACATAATAAACTAGAGTTGGTGGCAACAGAGAAAGCACTTTCAATATTTTATAGCGGCTCGGGCTGCCTGCTATCTATAATTACAGTCAATATTTCGACTGGAGGGAAATGCCTTAATTTTCTTAATGTTTCATGCATGGAAAAACAATCAAGCTTTCCCTTTATTTGTAATTACATTACTGGCTCTAGGTGCACTTTTCCAAATTATAACCAAGCCTGGCCAATGTAAGCGCTCAGCTTAAAAACCTTTTCACAGCTAACTGCTTTCCCTTGCTGCTGCCTAATGCCACTGAGATAAGCATCTTCCCTTTACTATGGATCCCTTCAAAACCCTCATTCTGCATTTGTGTACCCTAACTCTTGTTAGGAATGGGGGGGGGGGAAGGCCTGAGATACCTGGAAAGAAAGAAGTCCAGGCACAGCTCCCTTGCTAAGTTAACTGTCTGCATTTGCAGCCTGTACACTGTACAGTCTCTGTGTTGTTACTGCAAATGCTACCCAGATTGTGTTTTCCAGCTGCCAAGACTTGGGGCTGGCCTGTTCATTGGGAAATGGAGCATTTGTCCTGAGTGCACTGCCTGTGTGTCAACTACCACTGTGATGCTTTGGTAAATGGTCGGCCTTTGCCTGTCTATGGGAAAAGGCAGTAAGTCTCCTCCGAACAAAATTCATAGAGCACAGCGACCTCCAAGTCACCTTGAGGAACTGAAAGAGGGAAGCAGAAGTGCTCAGTTTAGGAAGAAAAGGGGAAATGAGAGTGGAGCACAGAGCTCAGCCCATGTATCAGCCATCCAAATGCAGACCTAATTGGTGTCGATTTCCTGTGGTAGCCAGGCTCCCTCCACAGGCATAAGGATGCACTCACGGAGATCAGCACTGCACAAAAGTGAGCCCCAATCTGCAAATATTGCTCCATCTCTAAGTGGGGAAGAGCCAGACTTGAAGGCAATGCTCACTAGGCAACACTGCAACATTCATATTCATCTAGTCCACCATGCTGCTTCCCGCACTGGCAAGCCAGGGGTGGCAGTGGCGTAGCTAGACTGGAGCGGAGGCAAGTAGTTCTGCAAGACTCTGTTACACCGGAGTCAACGGCCCCTCCCCCTTGCTGTTAGAGCCATTCTGGCGGCAATGGCAACACGCAGGACGCTCCCCTGTCGCTGCCGGAATGGCTCCAACAGCAAGGGAGAGGGGCCGCTGACTCCGGTGTAACGGAGTCTTGCAGAACTACTTGCCTCCGCTCCAGTCTAGTTTCACCTCTGAGGGGTGGCATCAGGTGTTGGGCAGATCAAGACACTGGCTGTGGGCCTATGTCAGTATGGGAGCCCATCCAGCTGAACTGTCCCCTCCCCTGGCATCCCATTACTGGTGGCAGTGGTAGCTCCCAATGGGCCATCAAAGTGTAGGGTTCAGTGGGGTCTGGGGGGTCCAGTGCATGGCTTTGCCCCAACAACCTGGTGCTGGCCGGTGTTTCTGAGAAGACCATACGCAGGTTGTGAAAGTGACAATCCTCTCCCAAACATACAGCACAGACAAGCGACATGAAGAAAAGGTCTACACGAATTCTGTGAATATTTCACATGCCACTGTGTTTGACCAGGTTGGCTGGGGTGTTTTCTTTCTGCCCTGTCCCATAGGTGATGAACACCACCATCGCCATCCAGATCACAGGCAAGAAGGATGGTGGATGTGGCACAGTATCAGTTGGCTGCTTGAAGGCAAAGCACAAATTGAACTGAAATGTAACAGATCCCGGATGTCTCCAGCATTGCAGACAGGAGTCTTTTCCCAGCCTACCTGGAGTTGCCAGGGATTCAGCTTGGGCCATTCTACATGCAAAGCAGGTGCTCTGCCAATGAGCTACAGCTCTTTCAAGAGTCTCCAATCTTAGCTAACTGTCGTCCCCCCCCATCCCCAGACCTTTTACACCTTCCTCCAACATTTGTATACTTATAGTTGGTCAGTGGCACTTCTACACCCCCGTGGGGGGGCGCTGATGCGACACCCCCCACATGACGCCACAAACCCAGCCCCCTCAGGGCGTGATGTCATTTTCGTGCATCACCACTGAAATTCAGTGGCGCGAAAACACACACACACACCCGGCTTTTCAGATGCATTTTGGAGCCAAACGGAGCCAGGGCGGGTGGGCCCATCTTGTGGCTGAAGACGACGGAACGAAGACAACAAGCGGCAGAGGGGGCGATGGATCCAGAGGCAAGTACACCCTCTCGCCACTTGGCACCCCGTCACCTAACAACGCCTCCATAGTTGGTGCTATAAGACAAGACATTTCTTAAGGATTTTTACACATCTCTTATATGCACACAAAGGATTAAAGCACAATCTACTCAGAAGTAAGTCACGTTGCATTCCATGGTGCTTGCTCCCAGGAAAATGTGCATAGGATTGCAGTCTATGCCTGAGCACCCCCCATTTATCCACACACCATTTACGCATCAATAATGGCTCTTCTCCACCTGCTGTCTGTGGTATTAAATGATTTTGAAACAGCTTGATCTGCACTCCTTTCTAAGTGCTGGTAAGTGACTGTAACAGTTTCCTTTAAACATATGTATCCTAAGAATGCTTAATCTCATAATGGATCTGCTGCTTAATCTGTAATGGCTGAAAGCTGGTTCTGAAGATTTGCCGATTGCCACCTTGAGTAAATACTGTTGACGCAAGCACTCTGCTTGCATAAAAGGTGAAAGGTCTGCATGATCTGAAGAGAAAACAGAGGATCTCACTACATGAGTAGGATAACAGAGATGCAACACCCACAACTGCAGCTCTGCTTGCTGTGAAAAGAAAGTGGTTACTTGCACAAGCAGGGGTGTTGTTGTTTTGCTGCAAGTTGGCCATCATCAACATATTGTTGTAACTGACCTCAGATTTATGAGCTCAAGGCTGCAGTCCCTTACACACGTAGCTGGGAGTAGTACACCCCATTGAACTCAGTTGGGCCTACTCCTGAGTAGACAGACATGCATAGGCTTGCTCTGCCAGTCATCCTTTCACAGCAACGTCAATGAGTGTCACAGATCCACGTGGAAATCAGTTCTAAGTTCAAACACCTATCCACTGGACCATGCAAACTCTCTGCAGCTTTAGCACGTAATTTCAGAAGAGCTACTGTCAAGTCTCTGAGGCAGTTTAAGGATACAGTGCTACCATGTCTACTGGCTGCTGAGCCTGGGCAGCCCATGTGACATCAAGTCAATGTGTTCGGGAGATGCATGTTCTACATAGGTGCCGCCAGCACCATTACTGCACAACCGCTACACTTCCACATCCAGAGACTGCAGAGGATGGAAGCATTTCTATGCAAAGGAAGGAAGGAAGGAAGGAAGGAAGGAAGGAAGGAAGGAAGGAAGGAAGGAAGGAAGGAAGGAAGGAAGATGCAGGACTTTCTGGGAGAGAGAATAAAGAAATCAAGATCAGGATGTGTGTCTGAGACTGTCATGGTGAAAGGAAGCCATATATTAAAGGAAACTTTACCAAAAAAAAGCTTGAACTCCTTGCCATCCTGGGAGTTATGTACTCACTGTATACCTCACCTCCTTGCAGTCAAAAGGTTGACATTCACGAGTTAGAAAATACAGTGGGACCCCCATATCCACTGATTCGCTGTCCATGGTTTCAGTTATCCACGAATTGCGGAGGACACCCCCCCCCCCCGGCTTTTACTTTTTTTCCCCAGCAACAACAACAGTATTTATATACCGCTTTTCAACAAAAAGTTCATAAAGCGGTTTACAGACAAAAATCAAATGACTAAATGGCTCCCTGTCCCAAAAGGGCTCACAATCTAAAAAAGATGCAGAAGAACACCAGCAAACAGCCACCAGAAAAGACACTGTACTGGGGTGAAAGGGGGCAGTTACTCTCCCCCTGCTAAATATAAGAGGAGCAAGCTTCTCTTCCAGCAAGCTTCGTTTCTTCTCTAGGAATTAGTCTCATCCTACTTGCCTGCAATGAAGGCTGCTTCTCTGTTACAGGTACTATTGTTCTCATAAAGAAGCAATTCCAGCAACTGGAAGGTGCAAATGCCGAAGGATTACGGTTGAGAATTTACTGAATAATTTTGTAAAATGAACATGCCACTTTTGTGAAAACTGAGAGGCAGTTGCCCAGTGTTCTGGGAACTGTTCTGAAAAATATAACTGAGAAGAACACGGCCTGGGATTTATAACTAACAAAAGTCACAAAACCATCAGTGTTCGAAGAAATCCAGTTGACATTCTAGCAAAATGATGAAAACACTTCACTCAAAACTACTCAATAGAACTACTCAATTGACGCATCGGGCCTTCAGAAGGCCCTGGAGTACCAGCCGGGCCGGACGCTCCGAGGCCGGCTCCCGGGCTGGCCTCGGAGCGTCTGGAGGGCGACGGAGGTGACGCGCGCGGGGGGTGCGCGCGTCACCCCGTAGCGGCCCGCTCCCGTCGCCTCACGGGAGCAACGCCACTGCATACGGTACTCTCCAAATGGCTCTCCAAATGGCTTCCAATGCCAGGCAAAGCCATGGCTCTTTGAGAAGGCTTTTAACAGTAGTTGATAGACTGATGCTATATTTATGCTTTTCTGTTAGTTTGCAGATTGTTTTATTGCTGCTGCAATTTGATGGATTGCTTTTTTCTATTTTCTGTTATTATGCAGATATTACTTATGTAAGCTGGTTTAGTTCCTTTTAGAGGAAAGCAGAGTAAAAATATTTCAAAATAAATCAACAAAATGAATAGTACCTTCATGTTCATTTGCCCAAATACTGGACGCTGGGAGTTGAGCAATTGCTTCTTATTGAGCGATTGGGTCAAAGACGTACACACTTTTTCTAATATCTCCCAAAGGGGAAGAGCTGGAGACCTATAAAAAAGCTGAAGGAAGGAGCCTAGAATATCACACCAGGGAGCTAAGAGTCTGCAGTCCACCCTCATGTTTCCTGCTCTGCCTGGCAGCAGCACACTGCAGGGGGGCGGAGCTCCAAGTTCCGTCAGGCTCTGACCCTCCGTTACACGACGGGAGAAAGCGGCCCCGCCCCCTCGCCTTTGGAGCCATTCCGGCAGACAAAGTGCTTTCGTAGGCCGGAATGGCTCCAAAGGCGAGTGGGCGGGGCCGCTTTCTCCCGTCGTGTAACGGAGGGTCAGAGCCCGACGGAACTTGGAGCTCCGCCCCCCCTGCAGTGACGCTGCTGCTGCCTGGGCCACCAACAGGAGGAGGCTAGAGTAGGATGCATGTGTGTGATATGTCCCTAAAGTAGACTCGCTTGGGTGTGCATTGGTCTGACATTTTGAGATCGGTACGAATGCAAGCATTTCAGCAGTTTTCTGCAGACTGAATATTCTGTACTTGTCAAGAGGTCACCAAAATAAAAAAAAATCAAGTAAAATAAAAATGGAAGCATCGCTTGTACGTGACAGTTTCCCCCCCCCTTAAATAATAGAGATGCGTACGGTATTTTTAATGGTTTTAAATTGGTAGGTTATGATGTTCGCACTGCTGTCTCACAACCCTTCACTTTTATCATGGGCCATTACTGAGAGGGGGGAAAAAAGAATGAAGACATCATTGGAACTGGAACATGCAATTTTATAAACTCCCACACAATTCTAAAAGTCATGAACACACACATGTTATTTCAGAAATTGCCCAGCCAAATGACAGACTGTCTGTCTATGAAGCTTATAAGCAAATCAAAGGCCAGCAGCTGGAGAGAACATGAAATGCTTGAAATGCTGATCACGGAAGCTGTATTTCGACTGCAGAGCCATTTCCTTCTTTAATATATCAGATTCCGATAGCCAGAAAATCTTTATTATTAATAGTCATAGGACCAGTTCAGACAATCCTTTACCTGTCTGACTGGCCCCACACGATAAGAAGTGCACGTGCTCATGGAATCCTGGTCCTGGCCCCACACCATGCATCCAAGGGTATGTGGGGCATGATTAGGCTGACCATATCCAAAAAAGGACAGGGTGCCTATACCTTTAAAGATTGGAATATGGGCAGGTGCAGCTTATCATGGAAGGGTGCAACAAACTACACCTTTCCAGTCCCTATTCTTCAAGGTATAGGCACCCTGTCCCTTTTTTGGATAGGGTCAGCCTAGGCCAGTGGTTCTCAAACGTTTTAGCACCGGGACCCACTTTTTAAAATGACACTCTATCGGGACCCACCTAGCCTTATGAGACTTTAAAAAAAAGGTGATCTATAAATAAATATAAGGAGCTCAGCTGCTTGCAGGGTAATTAGCAGCTATATTGCAAACTGCAGGAGCTCAGCTCTTTGAAGGGCAATTAGCAGGTATCTGATTTTTGAATAGCCTCAGAGCTTGTGGCAATTACTGATCTTTCTATCACCTGGGACCCACCAGAAATCAGGTCGCGACCCACCAAGTGGGTCTCGACCCACAGTTTGAGAAACACTGGCCTAGGCATTCTCTTTAATCACACAAAGAGGTTCATCTGCCCTAACCCTCTTCATCAATGTGTGTACAGGGCAGTTCACCCAAATTGTGCTACAAGATTCTGACTGGCAGCTCCCCAGGGTATGAGGCAGAGCTCGTTCCTATCACCTGCTACCAGATCCTTTAACTGTTAGTGGTTGACCCTGCTGCACACAAAGCAGGCACTCCACCATGTCGCTATGGCTACAGCCATTCCATCAAGAACCAGCCATGCTGTGGTGCTCTAGAGAACATGACGAAAACACAAGGCCTTCCACCACCCTGCCTAGCCCAGCTGCCTGCCAGATCCGTTCTTCTTGAACTCCAACAGTAGGCAGCCATTCGACATGATGGGAAGGACGGAGTGAGACAGCAATTGTATGATTGGTCTGTTTCCCCCCCTTTTGTATTGTGTATTCCTTTTCTCTTTTTAACTCTCATGTATTTTCCTGGCAAGATATAACACAGGCAAACATATTGGAACCTTGTGCTTGTTTGCATTCAATCACCTTATAACTGACTCAGCGATCCAAACATCTTCCCAGTTGGCGAGAAGTTCTCATAGCAAGAGGAAATGGCTAGAATTCCCTGCTGTCATTTTCCTGATGGTCACAGCTAGGGGTGCCCTCTTTTTCTGGCTTTGCGGCTATGTTTCCTGGTGCTGACAGCTGTTTAATATACAGATGCCCATTCGTTGATGACTGCTGCATCAAGTGGCAACTTGCATGTGTGAAGGCCCCCTGACGTAGACCGAACCGTAGAGACAGACCACACATTTATTTGCAAGTCGTTGTGTAGACTAGTATTTAAGTGGTTGTATGCATGTATGAACGGAGTCACAGAAATTCAGCATGTGACTTTTTTCCAGGCATGGAGATAAGTGGCAGAAAAGGCTTCTAGGGATACCACACTTGCAACATGGCCGCTGCACATGGACCTTTACATCTCAGTGGGAGAAAAGCTTGGCTCCAAGTCTTGAGTCGAGTCTCAAGTCTTTGCCCAAAATTTTGAAGTCCAAGTCTTGAGTCTCATTCTGGGGTGACCTTAGGGGAAGGGAGGGGGGAATCGTGCAACCAGGAAGTGCCTCCTGGAGCGCAATTTCGCTTTGTAAAAGCAAGAAAACACAGCGGTTTGGCATGCGAAGGCGCCCAAAGGTAAAAACAAGGTTTTTAGAAACCTTTTTAAAACTCCCTATCACCCTCTGGTGACTCGAATCTCGACTTGGCCGAAAAGGGGCCAAGTTGAGTCCAAGCCAGTCGTTCATGGGACCTGAGGCAAGTCTGAGTCAAATTTCAGCAGCGACTTAAGTTGGACTTGAGAACGAGTCCTGCGACTCGAGTCCCCAACCCTGCTGCATGGCACATCTGGACTAACCACAGCAGGAGAGAGAGGGAGTGGATGACAAGATTGTGGAGAGGTTGGGTAGGAGGAGCTGCAGAGTAGGCACTGCTGCCGTTATCCTCTCTTCAGCTGGAAATGTGCAGTTCCACATCCAGTATTCAAGTTGCAAGGTGGAAGCCCCCCCCCAGCTTTTCTCCCAACTTGTCTGTATATTGGGTTGCTGAGCACTAGATCAAGGCCATACAAAAAGGGCTGAAACTCCATCCATAGCAAAATATGGTCCCCTTTCAAGTCAAAAAGGGAAACAACAAAAAATCAAGAATTCCGCCAGGTAAATCCAAACTGAGATGTCTTTGATATATTTGCAGGAACATCTCTTTGCTGAAGCGTGTTTTTCAAAATTCCATTTTAAAATTGATACAGCAAGTTAGCTAGTCTGGTATGAAAATGAACTGAAAATCCAGAATGCAAGATCTCATTTACATGAACATATTTGCTGGACGTTTACATGAGCAGAATGTTGCAATCATTGACATGGGCTTGTGTTTTGAATCCTTGTTTGCCATCTGTCCTAGTACAGTTGCTCTGTTAACTACATTAGCTTATTCCACATGATTTTTTTCAGTAGTTTCCATTTATTGGACTGGGAAGGAAGTGGACATTTGCCCCTATACACTCATGAAACATATGGCTTGATCTAACCTGGAGTTTGCACTAGACTGCACATATGTCATTGCCCACTGGCCTCACCTGCTCCAGTCCCTTTATCAGAGGATTGAGCTGTAGAAATCAGTGGTGAATCTATTAATTCCTGCAGAACTTCCTGCAGAGGCTGATGAAGAAGAAGAAGAAGAAGAAGAAGCAGCAAGCAAGCAAGCAAGCAAGCAAGCAAGCAGCCTTACTTGGGACACATATTAAGGTAAAGGTAAAGGTGACCCCTGACAATTAAGTCCAGTCGTGTCCGACTCTAGGGTGTGGTGCTCATCCCCATTTCAAAGCCGAAGAGCCAGCGTTGTCCGAAGACGCCTCCGTGGTCATGTGGCCGGCATGACTCTCCTTGCCGCAGCGCGTAGCATGCAGCTGGAACACGGAGCGCTGTTTACCTTCCCGCAAGCGGTACCTATTTATCTACTCACATTAACATGCTTTGGAACTGCTAGGTTGGCAGGAGCTGGCCAAGCAACGAGAGCTCACCCCGTCGCGAATTCGAACTG
Source organism: Plestiodon gilberti rubricaudatus (assembly GCA_026170595.1). Classification (NCBI taxonomy): domain Eukaryota; kingdom Metazoa; phylum Chordata; class Lepidosauria; order Squamata; family Scincidae; genus Plestiodon; species Plestiodon gilberti. The sequence continues at coordinate 15,706,053 of JANXHW010000001.1, forward strand.
CTGACCTTTCGATCAACAGCTCATGGTTCAGCGGTTTGATCCACTGCGCCACCCGCTGGCGCACATTATTACAGCACACATATTACAAAAATATTTGTGAATATCCTAAGTCTTTGGGAAGGACCCAATATTCAACAGGCCAAATCCATCCACCAACGTTGCTTGGAACAGCACAAATCCTATATGATATCTCTGCTGTGATTCCAAGAACCTTGGCTAGATCCTGAATTGCAGAATAGAGTATATTCTGAATATGACCATAGAATATATTTCATATAGAATATGTTTCAGAATATGACCAGCCCAGCATAAGCTGTGTTGTACAACCACAACAACAACAAGCACTGAATTATTACATCAAGAAGAGCGAAGAACGAGTGTCTAAGTGTCTAAAGGTACCCTATTGAAAATAGAAAGTAATACAAAAGTTTATATATAAACTTTGACTTAAAAATAAACTTAAACTTTGACTAATACATTCATTCATTCATTCTCATTTGTTTCCCAATTATTCATATAAGAGCAATGAGCACCTCGTGTCCCACAAGGCCCTTATTAGCCTTGGGCCCTTGGCTCTATTTCTTTGTAAGTCTCCTCCTGGGAACTGAAAGCCTTCGGCAAGTCATGGTTTCCTTGCAGGGCTTTTGCTTTCTTGAGACACTCAAATTACCAACAAAGTGATAAATTACTGGTCTGATGCTATCTCTTAGATTCTGCGTGGAAAAAGGGTTGTGCTAGCTTAGAGATAAATCAAGGCTCCTGTTGTATTGATCTGATCATTCTCATTTTTTCCAGCTGCTTTTGCTTCATTATAGCCCAGCTTTTTGATAATCAGATGTGCGCTTTGTCAGCACCGCACAAGATGATGGTGCATTAAAGGGCGTTTGGAAACGCTCACCTAGTTGCAAGAGGACACTGAAGTTAGCACAACTGAAAAACTACCATAAGAAGCGCTTTTTATTTCATTCTCAAGGCAATACAAGCTGATGTTGTCAAACAGAGATTGTCTAGCAGTGTCCAGCGATTAGGGAGCTGGACTAAGAGACTACAGTCGGACAGCCCAATCTTGTCTAGTTAGGCTGCAGGGCAGGCACAGAGCCCGCACTGCATCCTATCCAGATAGTATGTTGCTGGCTCTCAGGCTGATACTATATGTCATATTAGTTGGTCAGATTAAAAACCAAATTTGCACGAGATTTTGTAAGACTCCAAACAATTAAGATGGTAAATGCAGCTTGTGACTGACACAGAATGAGTATAGGTCAGTTTACTTTATATAGTCACCAGAATCAAGCAGTAAATCTATTCGTGGGTTCTACCATTTCAGACTGAAGGTGGAGAGTTCCACCCCCACCCCCGCGGATACATGAAAACTGTGAATAGAGGCGAATGCCGTATCCACGATTCTCTGTGCCCCCCGCACGCACGACACCCCCCCAGGTTGTTACCTTTGACGTTGGTGTCTTGCTTAGAACAAACGCGATAAGCAGCCTCCTGCTGCTTATCACATGGAAGTGGACCGAGACTAAATGCTAGAGGCTCAGCAAGGTTAACAGGAAGCAGGAGAAACTGAGCCTCTCTAACATTTAGTCTCTGTCTACTTCCGTGTGATAAGCAGCAGGATAAGCAGGTTATCGCGTTTGTTCTAAGCAAGACACCAACTTTACATAACATAAGAAGAGCCCTGCTCGATCAGGCCAAAGGCCTGTCTAGTCCAGCCCATCTAGTCCAGCTTCCTGTATCACATAGTGGCCCCACAGATGCCTCAGGGAGCACACAAGACAACAAGATACCTGAATCCAGTCACTACTCCCTTGCATCTGGCATTAAGAGATAGCCTACTATTAAAACCAGGAGGTTGCATATACACATCATGGCTTGTAACCTGTGATGGACTTTTTCTCCATAACAGCGCAATCCTATCCAACTTACGCCACCGGTGTAACTAAGCTCAATCCTATCCAATTTACACCACTGGTGTAACCCAGGGGTGCAGCGAGAATGGGAGGCCCCAGAATGGAAAGGGGATTCAAATCCTCTCCAAAGGGGGATTCAAAGGGGATTTGAATCCCCTTTCCGTTCTGGGGCCTCCCGTACTCGCTGCACCGCTGGGTTACACCGGTAGTGTAAATTGGATAGGATTGAGCTTAGTTACACCGGTGGCATAAATTGGATAGGATTGCACTGTAAATCTGTCTAATCCCCTTTTAAAGGCATCCAGGCCAGGTGCAATCACCACGTCCTATGGCAAGGAGTTCCACAGAATAATTACACGCTAAATAATTACAACTTTAAAACATGAAAGGTAACAGCCGGGGGGGCACGCATGTACATGTGTGGGATTTGGCATCCACGGATAAGTGAAACCGCAGATGCCAAATCCATGGATTCACACACACCCCGTACTTCCCTTATTTTAAAAAAAATCCCTGCAAGTAAAAAAAACAAAACTCCACCCCATCACATTTAGAAGAAAAGTTCTATCCAAAGCTAGTTAGTTTTCTATAAGCAGGGAGGTCTCTTTTTTGTTCTTAATTCACAGGATTATTAAAATCGGGGTCCCCTTCCTGCATTCTGAACAGTACAGTCTATTCTACAACCTCAGAACATTCCCACCTTATTCCTGCTTCTTTCTGTTTCTTGTGTAAACCAGCCTGTAAAACGTGGTGCTGAGGGTGTAGAATTGTGGAGTCTACCATTGTGGACTTCATTTCCCTTCTCCCCACATATAGTAAGCTAGCACATTCATGAGAAAGGGTTAGCATAGTCCTGTCCCTCATTTGCTAATTTACTACATGCAAAGAGATTTTGATGTACGAGTGCATTCAGATATGTGACACCCCCCTCCATCTGCTATTCTGAAGCTGTCCAGAATTCTGCTACCAACGTGGAGGACGGCCAGTAGCAGGCTATTTTTCGCTCTTAATCCTTCATTTCGAGAAGTTATGTATGACAATGTTTGAAAAGGGTTGCTCTTCATTTCAGCCAGTTCCAGGTATTACCAGCAAAAGCAACCTTAGCAGAAGGCAGGAGATTAATGAGCAGAAAGGTTTGTGGCCTTTGGCTGCTCCTCAGGTCATCAACTCCCACAGCCACTCATTAATTCCTAGGAAATGTCCTGACATCCATTAGGACAAGCAATCAGGTGGAAAAGGGCTTGGATGAAGTGTACTAATGGGTCACACAAAGTGGTAAACGAGCTTGAAAAGTTGTTGATAACACTTTGCAAAATGATCTGTGAAATGGGTGGTGGACGATGGTGAAACCACATCAGTATATCGTCGGATGGTCTACTTGGCATATTGGAAATACAGTATACCTTGTCAAAGATTTTGATGCTCGTCCCCCCCAAGCCCCTCGCTCTTTTACGGCCGCTGGTGAATTATGCACTGTTCTAGTTGTCAGTTTGGATTAAACCTCATTTGGAAGTGTTTGCACTCATCAGTTTCCACATTCCAAATACAAGATGCTCAAGATCAAATAAGCCACTGAGCAGGTGGCCGCTACGAAGTATCTGAGAAATGTCAGAGACCTTGCAAGAGACGTACATTTTAAAGAAGCTGCATTTGTTGTCATGCCATTAAGAGCACGGTTAGCTTCAAAGTCTTCACACATATGCATGCACACCCCCATGCGCGCGCGCCCCCCCCACACACACCCTAGCCCTCCAGACAGGAGCATCTGGGGACATGTTTGCGATGTTGTGTATTCAATAGGCAAGGTTAGGATAGGATAATTGAACCATTTATTGATTTACTGTATTTCTATGTAAACTGCTTTGTGAACTACAAAGTTCAGGCTCCCTTTTCTGCTGACACTTACCAAGCAGGTACCAAGTCTGCGGGGGGGGGGGGGGAATTTTCTTCTTCTTCTTTAAGACTTCTGGATGCTACTATGGACACAGAAGCAACCTTGGTGCCCTAAAGAGTCTTCCTGCAGTCTTCTAGGGTCTAAGCAAGACAGAAGCAGGAGCCTTTTGTGGTATCGCCATCGCCAGGTACATTTAGGGGAAAGGAAGGGGGTTGTTGGGGAGGCCTTGTAAGGTAATCGAGATCAGAGCCTCCAGCAGCCAGGAGCCTTATTCCCTCCTCTAACAGGCAGAGGATGTTATGTTACTGACTCTCAATCTTGCTGCACTGAAGCACCACTCAGATGATGGCCAGAGGAGAGAAATGTTGCTCAGCAGCCCAGCCAGATCATCGGGTAATCTGGGGAATAATTAATACCTGTTTGGCAGGTTCTATAAAACCATTGTTTCCAGCTCGGCTCCTTAGTCTAAGCACTGTTGTTAGGATTGGCTGCAACAGACTGGACTCCTGACTGCCTTCTGCAGACTCAGTCTTTGGCCCAGCCCTGCCTCTGTCCTTGCCTCTGGGCCTTTGGATCCTGCTCTGTTAATTCTGGCCTTCATTTTGCCTGTTTGGACCACACACACACACACACCTTGGGCAGCCAACAACCAGGATAGGGTTGGTGGGGCTATAGACTCCATTGACTGCGTTTCTGATATCACTGCGTCTGCAAACACCACAGCATCTGGCTGGAGCAGAAATGATTCTGAGCTGAGAAAACAAACCAGTTCCAGTCTAATAAGAATCAAGCTGCAATGAGCACATTCTGATCAGAGTCTGGGGAAGCTCAAGACCATTGGCAGCACCTTGCTGGCACATGGATGCCTTGTTAAAGTGAGTCTTTGCCGTTTACCGTTTTACATGCTTACTATAGGAAATAACAGTGTAACACCTGCACAATTGCTCTATAAAGTGTGAAGCCGCTCTGACGGTTAGAATAAGTTGCTGGCATTCTCAAGTAGAGTACAAACAAACACACACACCCATGTACTATATACATTGAGCTCGAGGGCTTTGCTTGTTTCTTGGTTTCAGTTATAATCAAGGTTAAACATGCACAACCCCAATTAATTAAACAACTTTAGTTAAAGCATTTAACTCAATGTCAATAGCATGCCTCTCCTCTGGTCTCATCTTTCAGTGGGAAAAGGAATCTGAAGTGTCAGCATCTTTAGCACAACCCCTCTGGCATTGCAGACCTCATTTGCTTATATGACACAGCCAGAAGGTAAGAAATGAAATGCAGTTTGGTTGGAGTGAAAGTAATGTAGAGAAATGGCTGGGGGTCTTGTACACTTGGGAAAGAGTTGGAGAATGGTACCTTGTCACTAAGGTAGCCACCTTTTTTCCTGGCAGGGTTCCTTTCCCTGTGTATTTATTTGCTTAACAGCAGGTCATATTGGATTCTATGTGTGTGGTGTTTTACTTATACTGTACACAGCAGTGCACGTGTTCATCAGTAAAACACCACACAAAAGCATCTTGATGTAATCATATGTATGATCATATCCAGATGGCTTTTTTGTGGTGTTTCATCAATGGGCCTGGACTGAAGGGAATTAAATACTGCTGCAAACTATGGATGTCCAAACTTGGGAAATTAATTTTTGCAATTCTTCTACTGGGTTTCAGGCATGAAACACAGGACAGAGCAAAACCACAGACCGCTGGGCAGATCCGCTCATCTTTGCAGATAACTGAGAGGGAGGGAGGACCAGAAAAGAAAGGGGTCAAGGTGTTAAAAAACCTGTTCTATTTGAAATAGTCTGATACAAATGCGAATACAGTACCTGACACCTTTCGAGCTGATGGCTCTTTCTCAAAGGCAATGGCACCTCCTCGCATTGTACTGAAGCTCCTTCTATCCTCACTAACATTCAAGACAAACTGTTCTGCTGAAAGAGGGGTCCACAGCAAGGAAGACTGCCGAGCCTTTCTTCGGCTGCTCCAGAGTGAGCAGAGGTTTGGCAAGCCGGGAGTAATTGGCAGGCCCACGAGCCCGGACTTCAGCCACGCTCCCTCGGAGGCCGCGCCGGGAAACAAAGGCCTGGGAACAGCCACCCCAACCCTGGGAACAGTCTCCCCAGCTCCGGAAGAGTCCACCAACCCCCCAGCCCCACAAAAAAACCCGAGATCGACTTACCTGAGAGCGCAACCTTGGCACAGCCACAGCGATGCTTGGGACAGCAGGATTCACTCGACACGACCTCTGAAAGAGAAAAGAAAAGCGATTGGCCAAGGGAGGTGCCAGTCACAACCAGGAAAGCCCGCCCCGGCCGAGTTCGACCACGCTACAACAGAGGGAATCTAGCAGACAGAAGCAGCTGTAAGCCGCAGGGAACAACTGGAACGAAGCAACCTGATTGGGTGCACGGTAACACCCCAGCCCTATTTAAACTCCCATTAGGCCAGTGATGGGAGGACCCAGGCAGAGCGTGCCTTAAACTACTTACCATACCATTGAGCGTTTCTAACAACCTGCAGGGGGGGTGGAGCTCTAAGTTCCGCCATGGTCCAACCCTCCATTACACCAGTGCATGAAGCAGCCCCGCCCCCTCGCCTTCGGAACCATTCAAGTGTTGCTTTCATCGCCTTGAATGGTTCCGAAGGCGAGGCTGCGTTATTGGTCCCATAGGAGAGGTGCACCCAGGTGCCAGCAACCTGCGCCCTCCTTTTTCCTCTGAGGCCTATCCCTCCCCCCCAATCCCTTTCCTTGCCTTTTTGTCTTTTCCCTTTTTCTTGTTCTTAGCAACTCTAGGTATCCAACACAAGGCGTGCTGGAGGCCTACCGGCCCCTCCCTGACAGTTCCAACAACGACGAGGCCTTCCAGACCCCTCCCCTAGACTCTCCAGTCCGAGGTAACTTACAATGGCCAACCAGAGACTTCTGGGAAGCCCACAAAGCAGGGCAGAAAGACAACAATCCTAGTCAGCTGTATGACTGTTCAGTGGTATAATGTCTCTAAAGATGCTCAATTCAGTTCATATGGCTAATAGCCAGTGATAGACCTGACTTTTGTCAGAATCCCCTTTGAAAGCTTTCTAAGATAGTGCCTATCACCACTGGCGTCGCTGCAGGGGGGGCCGGAGCTCTAAGTTCCGCCACGGTCCAACCCTCCATTACACCAGTGCATGAAGCAGCCCCGCCCCCTCGCCTTCGGAACCATTCAAGTGTTGCTTTCATCGCCTTCAATGGTTCCGAAGGAGAGGCCGCTTCGTGCACCAGTGTAACGGAGGGTCGGACCGCGGCGGAACTTAGAGCTCCGCCCCCCCCTGCAGCGACGCCAGTGCCTATCACTGCATCTTGGGGCAGTGAATTCCATTTATTAATTGTGAATTATGTGAAGACTTTTGTTTTGCTTTATTGTCCTGTAATGCACCTGAATAGTTTAAAAGAAAATCTTAACTCTTCTCTTAATTGTATTGTTCCTATTTCAAAAACACAAAATTGTATTTTTATTTCTATTTCCTGTTCCTATTTCTTGTGCTCTTTAATGTATAAATAAACTGTGATTTCCAGCAAAAGCTCTTCCAGAAGGTTTTTTTCCCCTGCCTAGGCTGGGTTCTAAAACACCAAGTGTGTTATTTATTACAACCCACGTTGAAATCTCATTTGTATAATTTGTGTTATTTGCATAATTTATTTTGCTGGCGGCACATGGGTAGACTTTGGTTTTCCGAATTGTAGAATTTGGGGGATTGCTTCCTGTGTGTGGGCATTTCCTGCTGAAATTAGATATGTGAATGTGATTAATGCAGTTGCATATCAGCACTTGGTTAGCAAATTATGCTGTGAAAATTATTCTGCAAGGATGGGATCTGGTAACTAGCCAAGTGGAAGACTCCACTTCAGCCATCCAAGATCTCTCAGTTGTACTAAGTCAGAGGCATCTTTCGGGGGAGCAGGGGGGGTGCCGGGCAGCAGGGGTGGCAAGCAACGGGGGTGCACTTTTGCCACGCCACCGCTGAAATTCAGTTTGATGGGGAGGGTGGGAGGATTGGCCCTCCCGCCCTCCTGGGCTTCGTATGCCCCCCAAACGGCCAGAAACACGTGGGGGGTGCTTTTGCGCCTCTCCAAACTGGGACAGTTAAGGACCTCTCCAAACTGGGACAATGGGCAGCAAAATGGCAGATGCGCTTCAATGTAAGTAAGTGCAAAGTGATGCACATTGGGGCAAGAAACCAAAATTTCACATATACGCTCATGGGTTCTGAGTTGTCTGTGACGGATCAAGAGAGAGATCTTGGGGTGCTGGTGGACAGGTCGATGAAAGTGTCGACCCAGTGTGCGGCGGCTGTGAAGAAGGCCAATTCCATGCTCGGGATCATTAAAAAAGGGATTGAGAATAAAACGGCCAATATCATTCTGCCTTTGTACAAATCGATGGTAAGGCCACATCTGGAGTATTGTGTCCAGTTCTGGTCACCACACCTCAAAAAGGATATAGTTGAATTGGAAAAGGTGCAGAAAAGAGCGACCAGAATGATTCGTGGGCTGGAGCACCTCCCTTACGAGGAAAGGCTACAGCGTCTGGGGCTTTTCAGCCTAGAAAAAAGGCGCCTGAGGGGGGACATGATTGAGACTTATAAAATTATGCATGGGATGGAGAGAGTGGATAGAGGGAAATTCTTCTCCCTCTCGCACAACACCAGAACCAGGGGACATGCACTAAAATTGAGTGGCGGGAGAGTTAGAACAGACAAAAGAAAATATTTCTTTACCCAGCGTGTAATTCATCTGTGGAACTCCTTGCCACAGGATGTGGTGATGGCATCTGGCCTAGATGCCTTTAAAAGGGGTTTGGACAGATTCATGGAGGAAAAGACCATCACAGGTTACAAGCCATAAGCAACCTCCTGGTTTTAGAAGTGGGTTTTCTCTGTGCCAGGTGCAAGGGAGTGGCGACTGGACACAGGTATCTTGTTGTCTTGTGTGCTCCCTGAGGCATCTGGTGTGGCCACTGTGTGACACAGGAAGCTGGACTAGATGGGCTTTTGGCCTGATCCAGCAGGGTTCTTCTTATGTTCTTATGCGCCGCCAAATTTTGGCGGCAGCGCGGCGAAAGTGACGTCACACACCCCAGGGGTGTTGCGTCGATGGGCCCCCCATGAGGGGTGTAGCAACGCCTCTGTACTAAGTGAATCCAGAAATGTGCAGGGCTGGCACAGGCCAAGAGAGGGTCTGGTTATTCCTTATGCTGCAACCTGCTAGCCTTGGATCAATGCCGACAACAAAGACTCTATACCGGTATTAGAATTGGGGGTTTGGGGTGGGGATTTTTTTTCTTTCAAACTCAGCCTCTGGTTAGGGGAGAGGACCAGGGCATAGGTTACTTACCGGTAGCTGCTGGGGATACAGTCTTCTCAGGCCCTGTGTTCCATCCTTCTTCAAGTCACACCTTGCAACTTCCTTCCTGTGCTGCCTGTTAAAACTTCAGTTACACATTTTGACTCATTTCGACGACACACAGGTGTTCATGATATAGCGGGTTTGTCAAACTCAAACAAGATTATGTACAGCTCCCTGGTAAGACTTAAACACAGGTCTATGACAGGGTTCCTCCGTCCTAGGCCAAGGAAGACAGAGAGGGGGGGATCTGGAGGCTGGGCTGCTGAAGGAGGCAGCGCAATGTGAATTGCACCTGACTACAGTGCTCTTCCAGTCCCTGTAGATGGTCAAGTCTGAGCCCTTTCAGTCATTCTTCTACATCCTGACCTCCCTAAATCTCCGTTAATCTATCCATCCCCTGCTGCCAGGCTGGCCCAAGACCCAGTCCTAAGGTGGCTTGCCAAATGCTGTCTTGCTGCGACTATGAGGCAGGCAACTTGTCTGATCCAGCTTGTTACTTAAGCAAACAGGCTATGCGATACATTATGTAATGTTGCATGTTCCCCGTTTTCCTAAGAGATGAGAAACTCTAGGTGTAATACTACTGTGTTTGGTTTTCTTTAGATAAGAGAGGGCTGGAGAGTTACAGCACAATCCTGATCATGTCTACCCAGAAGTAAGCTCTATTGAATTCAAGGGGCTTTCTTTACTCCCAAGTAAGCATGTGTAGGATTGCAGCCTAATTAAGGTGTTTATAATATTTGAGTGCTGAGCTGACATGCCCCCCCAATCATCTTTGCCCCATTCACAGGTAGTAGAATTGTCTGGGAGCATTTCAGTGATTGGGGTGAAATAGAGGCAAAGGGAGATTATTGGTGGCAGTGGCACAGTTGCAGTAGCCCCCCCCCGAGGCGTCGCCCCCCCGGGGGTTGGGACCTGCCATTTCCCCCCCCCCCCGGAAATATGCCTCTGAGACTGTAAAGGATGCTACATCATCAGCATCATTACAAGCACATGGGGGGGTATTGCTATCCATGTTTGGTTCTTCAGATGGAGTGGGATAAAATCAGTCACTGCGTGCATTTAACAGGAATGTTATCTCCCTTTTTTCTTCTTTCGCCATCAGATAAGCATAGCAGGATCATATGCTGCCTTTCTGTTGCGCATGCAAAGGTTGCTGCTAACTTTTAGCATGTCAATACAGTACAGAGCTCTTTTGTCACTAACAGAGATGCAAATACTGTATATCAGAAGAAGAGATACTTAGGAAAACCCTGGAGAACATTTAGGATTGTGACTGAGTTTTTCAGGAGCTTGGTTAACACTAACAGATGCTTCTTTTCATCATGTGTTATGTATTGCTCAGCTTTGTTCCAGCCAGGCAAGAGGAGGCTGTGGTGCCAGGATGTCGTTGCTAATGGATTTGTTTGTTGTCAAGAGTTTCTGCTAACACATTTCTAAAGAGCAACCAAACTCAACACACTTCAGAAAGAACCATCATGAAGTCTTTGTTAGGGTGAAGTCAGAAGTAACATTTTAAGTGTAGTGGGAGTGGCCTGAATGTACATTTGTTTTCAGGGCAACAAACAAAGATGATACCAATTTCACCACTACCACACTTAATATATTGCATCTGTCTTCTCTCTTAGCTACATCCTGCCCCAAATATGCAGCAGGACTGGCTTCCTATCATGTGTTGTTATGGTGGGTTCCAGTTGCCTCCTGCTCGCCTTCTCCTTCTTTGGCTGTTGTGAAGAGCTCGCATCTACCCCGTGCTACCTGACCCATGGGGAACGCTGACCATGAGCTCCGGGTTCTTTGCAGTTCTGTGGGTGCGCATCTACATACTTCAAACAGACTCCAAAGAAGCAACTTTCCTTTATAGATTTATTGCTTTTTAAACAGATTAGTTGAAGTGAGTAAAAGAGCTCAAACCACTTGTAACACGGATAGGGCAAAAATCCTAAGTGCTTGCAACAAATCAGGTTCTTCAAAAGCTCAGTCTGGGCTTACTGACTGTAGAATTGGTATTCTGATGAGCAACAGGAGGTAATTAATCAGTTCAGTTCAGTCTCTGTCCCAGACTCCTGTCCAGAGAAACGTCTCTGCAGCTTTCAGCAATTAAGGCTGACCTCCACCGCACAAATTCCATTGCGCTTGCGTCTGGAGGCGCGCGAGCGTAGGGGACTGGACGCCCCGCCTCCAAATGCTGCCCTGGTCTCCACCAGTTTCTTCATGCAAATAGTCCCTCCTGATTGTCCTGCCTTCTAATAAATCTAAACGGTGATTGGCTGAAACACAAGTGCACTCCTATTGGCTGAAAAACCCCTCTCATCCCATTGGTCAAAAAACTAGCTCCGTGTCCCGCCCCCTCAAAATCATGGGCATGGTCCACGGCTGATCGCAACGGAACTCAGGAGAGCGCGGCTCTCCCGCGTTCTGATTCAATCAGATAACATGGAAGCCACACAGCTCCACACTATCCGCGTGCACCCAGGATGCGCTGGAAATCGTGCAGTGGAGGTCAGCCTTTGAGGTAAGTCTCACTAAGCATGAAGTAGGATCACGGAGAGGAAGAAGCTGAGCTCTTCCTCTGCTTTTATTACTTCCTTGCTTTCTTTGGACCTCCCCCTTTGCACATGGTTATTCACATATCCCTATGGGTGCTCTCAGAGTCCAAACTAGTTGTTTTCACTCCAAAACTCCTCTGATTGCCACCTTCACTTCCAGCACTCATTTGAAAGTTGTCATTGGAGTGGCAGGATATGGGGCGAATCTCTAACCTTGCATTTCTATGGAACAAGCCCCATAGGCTGGGCACTGGTTGCTACTCGAATGTCCATGTTCAGCAGGTAACGAAAAAAGTGCCATCACTGGAGCTGAGACCATTGAATAACATTATTGTCAGAAACAGGACTGTGGCATCACCAGAGGGTGCATGAATGTGTTGCGAATTGTCTCATTCATCAACTTGACAGTGTAGGGAGATGCTGTTTAGCTAGCAGACTCTCTCTCTCTCTCTCTCTCTCGTTTGTGGAGATGAAACATGTTTTGTAAGCTACAACACAAATCAAGAGAGGACCTGGTACAATAAGATTCTGGCATTTTGTTATGTTGCATTTATACCTTAAATGTGGTGCCTCTGGGGGCTTGGGGAGCCTAAGTCATTCTACTGTGTGCATGTATAACTGTAGCTATGTTGCAGCAAGCCAGCAGTGAAACTAGCATGAAAATATGCCAAAGCCTTGTGACAATTATTATATGTGGAATGGGCTGTCACAGAGGGGCTCTCTGAAGGCCTGGAGGAAGTCAGGAGATGTGAAACTATGTAAAGATGGCACCAGTTAAATGTTGTACGGGACGGATTATTTTGCATTTTTGTTTTCTTTGTGACAAGGACAATAAATAATAATAATAATAATAATAATAATAATAATAATAATAATAATAATATGGTATTTATATAACGCCTTTCTTGGTCATTGGATTTCTCCTCTGGCTTTAATCCAAGGTGTTTTACATGGGCAGGCTTTGCCAACCGCCCTAATGGGTTTTTTTTTTAACAACCATATATACGGTATATAAATGTTCAATCTTTCATGAACAACTGCATTCCAGATGGTATCCTTTGCAGTCTGGCCTCTCCCTGGCCATCGCCTCCCACGCTCAGCCGACGCAGTTGGCAGCTCTTTATCTTTCCTCACAGAGGCTTTTTCCTTCCACAGCTTTTTGTCAGCGGCGTGTCTCGAACTGACCATTCACTGACCTTCAGGGTTACAAGGCGGCAACTCTACCAACTGAGCCAGACCTCCTGCCCGTAATATAGATAAGTATATACATAAGTAATAGTGCATAAGACGTACTATTGTCCTGAAAGTTGTTATTCCTAAACATTACCACGTTCATTAACATTTATTCTTTATCTTTTGGAAGCGCTTATTATACTTGAAACATGTGAAGTGTATTAAGGAACTGCCTTGTAAACAAAGAATACCATTTTCTTCACTTTGCGGTCTGCTTCCTGCACGTTCTGAAATCCCCTCTAGCATAGCTGACAAACTCAGGCAGTGGTGGGCTAGTGTCTGCAGACTAAATGCATCGCCCAGACAACAGAAACAGACCTGGCAGGTCCTGAAATAGATAATAGCTTCATTAGACATGCAGCAGGATTGGAAGGTCTGCACAATGACTGCACTTTTCCCAGCATGGATCGGGCCCTTCTGCCCATCAACGTGGTTTGAGAGATCAAGAGATGTGGGATTCCTTATGTGACAATATACACTGGTGTTGGAGGCAGCGGAGCAGGTCCAATCTACTCCAGGGAGGATGCAGCATAGTTAGGCTTACCAGATCCCCAACCGGGACAGAGTGCTAGACCTTTAGGAGAAGGAATGTGGGCATGTGTAGCTTGTTAAACCTTAGAGCACAATCCTAGGCATGTCTACTCAGCAGCAAGCCCCATTGTATTCAGTGGGGCTTGCTTCTGAGTAGACATGCCTAGGATTGTGCTCTAAGGGCTTAACAAGCTATACCTACCCACATTCCTTCTCCTAAAGGTCTAGCACTCTGTCCTGGTTGGGGATCTGGTAAGCCTAAGCATAGTCCAAGAACACTCTACCTGTCAATGACCCTTCAGTAACATAATTGCAGCACAATCCTATCCAACTTATACCACTGATGTAACCAGCGGTGCAGCGAGAACGGGAGGCCCCAGAACGGAAAGGGGATTCAAATCCCCTCCAAAGGGGGATTCAAAGGAGATATAAATCTCCCCTCCCCTCCAAAGCCCCCCCTCTGCCCTCCCCCGCTGGTTACACCGGTGGTGTAAGTTGGATAGGACTGCGCTGTTAGATACACAAGGGGGCCTAATGGCTAGATCTGGTTTGGAATCTGTCTTAAAGCAACAGATATCCAGGGTGCGTTGTGTTCAGACACAGTGAATCAATGGCAATGTCCCCCATCCAACCTCCAGACTCCCTGCTCACTCTCTTCCCTTAACTATGAGAAACCCAACTCTAGGCCTGTGTTAGAAGCAGAACTGGCATTAGGAGCAGCGGGCCCCAACTGGAAACATTTTTGGGTGGTGGTTCAGGTTCACAGCCAAGGTCTGTAGAATCTTAGAGATGCAGTTCCCTGACAGGGCTTCTAACCAGGGCTGGCTTTAAGCCAATTCGACCAATTGCTCCCAACTGGGCCCCGCATCCAAGGGGTCGCCGCACTAGGGTAGTCAAAGACACACGGCAACATATTGCAATGTGCTTAGATCCATTTGATCCATTAACTCACATGCCAAAACACGACAACATATTGCAATTATATATCTAAATGTGCTTAGATCCATTTTGTTGAATAACTCGCACGCACTTTTTAAGCACACATTCTGATTGCTTTCCATTCTACCCTAGAGATATAAAGTCAATAATAATGTATATTATAGATTTTATATCTCTAGGGTAGAATGAAAAGCAATCGAAATGTGCTTAAAAAGTGCAGGTGAGTTAATGGACCAAATGGATCTAAGCACATTTTAACATAAAATTGCAATATGTTGTCATGTGTCTTTGACTACCCTAGTGCGGGGGGCCCTTAGGCGCGGGGTCCAATTGGGAGCAATTGGTCCAATTGGCTTAAAGCTGGCCCTGGTTAGAAGCCCTGCCAGGGAACTGCACATAATCTATAAATAAATCAGTTAAGGTATCAGCATCTGCCTGAATCAAAAAACAACTCATGGTGGATGTCCTATTAATTAATCCTTTTCTTCTTTAGATCAGTTCTAAATCAGAACAGATGTAAAAGGGGGAGGAGTTTTGCTCTTTTGTAGCCCCCTATTAAAGGTACCCCCCCCCCATGCCCTCTTCTGTTTGTTCACCCTGTAGAACACGAGGGAAAGGTTTCAGTCTGTACTTCATGTTGAGGTGCAACAGTCATATCCCTGAATGATATTTTTTTTGTATTAACCTGCAACTAAACTGCAATGAGCACAAAGACGCACACATTCTCTCAGCAAAACTAGTGCGCAAATTGTTATTTTTGCAAGCAAAGGGATTAATTTCTTTATGACTTGCATAACAGCTCTAGCAAGACTGAATTTTCATAAATCACAGCAATTAGTGTTGCCTGGTAGGCCAGAATATATATTATTCTTCCAGAGGCACTGCAATTATCATCTTCTGTTTTGTCACCATTTCAGTGCAGGATATGAAAACACAGCGTCCTTTCATTTCATTCTTTCTTCCTGAGAGTGATTGTATTAATTCTTTATGGTATCCTTTTATACATAGAGGGAATTAAGCTCATCTCGAATTCTGATTTGCATTTCTGATGCGTCCCCCACTGGAGTAAATGATCTGCGGCTGTGGTGCTTCCTAGCGGACTCCTCAGCAGCAGCTAGCAGCGAAGGGTACAGAGCAGCCTGCAGCGGCATTCATCATTGCTTCCAGGGATGGAAGTGGCAGGGGGGAGAATTTCAAGCCTGCTGCTTTGAAGTTAAAACTTCCGCTAAGCGGTCTTTTATAGAGGCACGGGGGGGGGGGGCAAGGTGGCAGCAGGAGGGAACAATGAGGAATCTGGAACTTGAAAGGAATCTGGAGCGCAGGGGATTTCCAGGTTGCAGTGGTGGAGTAGAAAGAAACAAGAAAGGATCTCAGTAAAGGAATGGGAGAGACCACAGCCCTGCCAATTTCAGTGGATGTCTGGAGTGCTCATGCCAACCAGCACTTCCCAACTCATGTTCTGCACCATCATCACACGACACTAGCTCTCCTACTTTGCAGGGGAATGAGATCTCACCATTCCTGCCCTTCCGATTGGTGGCAGTAGTAGCATCTCATGATGCGCACTAAAATTCCCAGCGGCTCATGCTGCTGAATGGCAACTCAGCAAGAGCCTGTACTGGCCCCGACCACCACTGAGCAGCACACAAGGAGGGTGGCCACTGGCCAGGCTGAGAGCAGAGAGTGCTGGAGGAGGCTGCAGCCATGGAAATGGAGCCTAGTGCTGTCTTGAAGCACTGTGTGCTCGCCGGACCTTATTCAGTGTTTGCTGGTAGCAGCCTGCGCAGCTACTAGTCACGTTGCCATTTTTTCATATGAACTGCCTTGTTGGCTCCTAATGCTTGACTCATATATAGGGCAAGTATATTATATTCCTGAAAGTTCTTCTCCAGCTCAGATTTTAATCTGAGCCAGAGAAGAAGTCCAAGTCCTCCCTCCCTCCTACCCATCCACTTACTTTTCTTGGTGCTCTCGCAGTGGTGTTGAGAAGGTAGTTTACTTCTCTCTCTGGAGCCTGGCACACTGCTATGGTTGCATGCCAGGTGTCGGGAGTACTGGGAACTGTACGTTTCCCATCACTACTGAAAAATGTCACTGGGAGGGAGAAAGCAGGCAGGTGAGTTGGAGGAAGGAAGCTGGAAGGTTGTTTTTTTTTTTCCCCATTCTTCCATGGCAGAATCAATTACCTACCAATTACCCCACGATCCACATACTGGGATAACTTGCATTTACCAGTGTAAATCTACATCTGAGTTACTGCAAATCAGGGATTCTAACACAAAACTCAAAAACAGGTCAGCTGAGTTGCACAAAGATCTGGTCAAAGAAAGGCAGCTGATGAAAATTCTTATTTTACAGGTGAGGAACACTGAGGTTGAGAGAGAAGCAATGAGCACAAAAAGTGATTTATTTATTTTTTACTTGCAATGTTTACAAGAGTTCTTAAACTCTTGGGAGTCAGAAGCCTTTGCCAATCTCCAGCAGAACACCCAACCTACCAGAAGACCCCTATCTATCTTCTGCCCACAGCACAACAGAGAGTATTGCTCTCATTTTCTTCACAGTCCTTCGTCAGCTGTAGAGCCAAGCCAGTGTAAGGTGCAGTTCTGTTATGACTTTGAACCAGTGACAGAGGTCTCTCAAGCTACCCGCCTTTGACATTTCTGGAGCAGTAATATCATTTTGGGTAACTCTGCTGGGGTTATTTGCCTGTTCTGGGAGACGACAGATGCTTTCTGACAAGACTAATAAGTCTCTTGAATGTCCTTGAAGGGGCATTTGTTCAGGGAATCTGTGTGACACATATGAACAAAACAAACAGCCGTGCCTGCCATGTGTGGCGGATTATAGTAGCAAGCTGTCTGAGATGCTCTGCCTGGTCACCCAGCGGACAATGAAGGTTCCAGGCAGTTTGCGCCCATTGAAAACAGGCTTTTTTGTTAAAAGACCTTGCTTGTACCATCAATACAATCCTCATCATGGAAAATTCCAGACTCTATTGCAACAAGGCCAGCATCTTTCTTGAAAGAATCCTGTCTATGACGTGTCCGATTGTGCAAATGTGTATGCAAACGGATCTTGAACCTCAAGTCACTGGGCAAGGGGATTGAGTGGGTGGTGGCATCTCAACTCCAGAGGGTCCTGAGAACAATGGATGATCTGGACTATCCAGCTTCAGGACAGAGACAGCCTTGATACGGCTTGGTGTATGACCTACACTGGGGATGGACAGGGAGAATGTGCCCCTGCTGACCCTGCAGGACCTCTCAGCAACTTGCAATACCACCAACTATAGCGACCTTCTGGATTGGTTGGGGCATAGAGGCATGATTTTGCAGTGGCTCTGATCCTACCTGACCAGAAGGGGACGCCTGATCAGCACCTTGTGCTTTGGCATGTGGGGTGCTGCAGAGTTCAGTTTTGGCACCATGAAGTTTAACATCTGCATGAACTACTGGGAGAGGTCATCTGCAGGTTTGGAGTTAGTTGTTGCTAATATGCAGATGACAGCTAGCTCTACCTCTCTTTTCCATCAATGCCAGGAAGGATATTGAGTTCCTGGAGCAAACGGATCATTGCTCCGGAGCAATGGCTTGGAGGCAGTCAGGGACGGGATATGGGCCAAGAAGCTGAAAAATCTGGACAAAACAGAGGTCCTCTTGGTTTGGAGATCCATGATGCAGATGCTGGACTATCAACCTGTTCTGAATGGGGTTGCACTCTCTCTGCAAGAGCAGGTTTGCATCTTTGGGGTTCTTCTGGATTTGCCACTGCTCCTGGACTGCCAGGTGGTGATGGTAGCCAGAGGAGCCTTGACCCAGCTAAGACTGGTGTGCCCATTGAGGCACACGATGCATTCTGGGACAAGGCTGGGAGGAGAGAGGAGCCTTCGTGCAACCCGGAAGTGGGTTGTTCATCTTGAAAAAGCCCTGCAGAGGCTTGGAAACTGAGTGGTTTGCCTGCGCAAAGGTAAAAATGGATCCAGGATCCGTGGTGAGACAAATCCGCGGGTCCAGATCTGCGGATAGATAGGATCCACTGTATTTACAAAAATGGAAGAGAGAAAAGCAATCTTCTTAAGAGGCATTCCTTGTTTTCTCTCACATATGAAGGAATACCTCTTGGAATGTGTAATTAATCTGTGGAACTTCTTGCCACAGGATGTGGTGATGGCACCTGGCCTGGATGCCTTTAAAAGGGGATTAGACAGATTTATGGAGAAAACGTCCATCACAGGTTACAAGCCATGATAGGTATATGCAACCTCCTGATTTTAGTAGTAGGCTATCTCTTAATGCTAGATGCAAAGGAGTGGTGACAGGATACAGGTATCTTGTTGTCTTGTGTGATTCCTGAGGCATCTAGTGGGGCAACAGGAATACAGGAAGCTGACTAGATGGGCCTTTAAGCCTGATCCAGCAGGGCTCTTCTTATGTTCTTATGAACAGCTAGCATCTTAGAAGATGCAGCACTGGCATCACTGCGGGGGGGGGGGAGCTCTAAGTTCCGCCGAGGCTCCAACCCTCCATTACACTTCAGGGCCACTTCGTGCTCCAGTGTAACGGAGGGTCGGAGCCTCGGCAGAACTTAGAGCTCCGCCCCCCTGCAGCGACGCTAGTGAGATGCAGCCTTCCATATGTGAGGAAAAAATAGATATTCTTCTACAGGTGATGCCTGACACATGTATCATTTCAACAGAAATTGTGCTTCTTGCTTCACAATGATTATTGGTACTTCTATGCAAATTTAATTGATCAATTACTAACATTTATACAATCACTGAATTCTTCATGATTACAATTTCTTTGATCAAGTGACAGCCCTAAAATGTACAATGTCGAAACTGCCATGCTGCTTCTGCTGTGTATATTCATCGCACTTTTGCATCTGGTCACGTAGTTGTGGCAGGTTTTTGTATTGTTTCAAAGACCTTCAAAATTTCTTTGACCAAAAGGAACAATAGCACAAAAAGAAAGTCTTACAGCCCAATCCAGCGTAAATCCTCATATGTCGATGCAGCAGCGTGGGCCGCATTGCATCCTGTGGGGGATTTTTGGCTTCAGAAGGTCTCATCGGGTTAAGGGGACATTTGTCCCCTTGCCCTGGTGTAAGCCCCAGCACCCACAATGGGTTAACTTGGACCTGCACCAGCGACATTGCTGGTGCAAGTTCATGTTGATCCATGCAAGCGGATCAGGCCTGGGAAGGGGGGTTAAATATGGTGTGCTCCGGCGCCACCGATCCTGCTCCCCTCCCAGGCTTGATCCGTCTGCCCCGTCATCACCCCATTCTGCCCTACCCTGCCCCATTCAATCCCCCCACCCTCCCTCCACTCCTGTGCTGGACTTACCTGGTCTGGCAGGTGCCCCAACGACTACTGGCGCCAGTGGGAATGCTTTGGCCCGGCTATCGCACTGTTGCAAAGCGCTTTACGGTGCTTTGTGACAGCGCACATTGGCGGGACACATGTTCGGCTGGTGCATCACTTAGTTAGGATCAGGCCGTTATACACCAGGAGAAACAATGCCTTGTTCAGTGCACTTTCAATTTTCTTTTGCCAGACGATTCTCTGCCTCCTGTCTGTGTTTCCAAGTCCCAGAAACACTCTATATTTTACTAAGCAAACCAGAAAGAAAGAAGCTGGAGAAAGATTTCTAACAACTGTCAAGATCTAGTCTCTCCTGGTGCCTCAGTGCTGGAAATGAAAGCTGCTGTAACTTTCCTAAATTTATTATTAAATTTAACAAAATGCATTTGCTCCTTTTTAAAGTCAACCCAAGGTCATATAAGGAAAGAGACAATCTTCCCCTTCTTTCTCTCCCCAAACCCAGAACATGGCAGAAAAGTCTATCAAGATGACATTATCAGGAGCTGCTTCTCCTGCTTCCTGTTAGCAACCTAAAGCAGTTCTCCGTTTGCTACTAGTCAGCCCTCGGAGTTAATTGACACAACTCAAAATTACATCAGACGAGACGGCCTGCAGGTAAGCTTTGACAAGCTAGAAGCATGACATGTGCACTTAGGAACAGAAATAGCCAGCCATTCCTTTAGATAGTATCCTTGTCTTTCTTGAAAGCTATGAAGATGGATGGTGGTGGGGTAGGAACAAGGAGCATCTATCATTTGATTGTTCCGCAGCTGGCAGAGCAACGGGTGCAGCTTTCAAACAGTGTGAAGAGAGCGTTCAATTCCACAGCCAGGCAAGCAGCCCAGAACGTCTGCTAATGTGCAAAGAGAATCACCACAAGCTTCCTGCTAGTTTCCCTAGATGCTGAGTGGCCAATCAGGGTTCAAGAGAGTGCGTCGTCTACTCAAACTGGCGACCCTGTGATAAAATCTGAACACATGAAGCTGTCAGGGTTTTTTCCCTACGATGCAGGGACTGAATCTTGGCTCTCCTTCATGCAGCGATGGTCCTTCCTGGACTGTCCCACTTCAGAGTGTAGGTGGGCTGAGGAATCACAGGGTGGACTACTCACCCCTGTGAAAACAAAACTCCTTTGCACGTGGAACACAATGGGCACAGTCCGACCAAAACTAAACACTTTGTGCTGAAAATTCCAGATTTCCTCTGTTTTTTTCATCTATTTTGGACCTTTTTAGCTCACCCATCCTTTAGGGGTTTGAGATGTCTCAGCATCCATCTTGAGGAGGATTGCTAACATCCAGGTTAAAAAAAAAAAAGAGTTCATTTCCCAAAATGGTTCAATCTCAAATAAAAAGATGCAACAACAAACAGCCACTGGAAAACAAACTGAGTTTGGATGGTGTGACCGTCCCTCCCTGCTCCATGTTCCATGGGGGGGGGAGGCCTACTTAGGGGGCTGGGTAATACATAGTACACATACAAGGCTGAAGAACTGCACAGGACCCTAGCTGCCATCAAACCACTGTTTATTGGGGCTATGCCTTTAACACAGTTCCGTGTGGGAAGTTGGACCCCAAATTCCTCTGTGGGGGTACTCCTTCTTCATCCTTTTCCCTGGGCTCCATCTCTACTGCAGCCTATGGGTTTGGTCCCCAAAAGCTTCATGCTCCAATCTCCTCCCCGTTTTGGTCTCTCCACTGGCAGAGTTCCACTGGTGTCCAAGTGACGTCTGAGCTACATTGAGACTGCATTTTTCTAGTGTCCATGGTGCATCAGTTGGCTGGTGAACTTTTACACTAGCAGGACCATTGTTGCACTGGCATACGTGGAGATACACTGGCGTATCTCAAGGGCTGCCTGCCTCCTACTGTTGTTTATTTTAGAAATGTCTACCCCATCTTTCCAGGGGGGGGAAATCCAAGGTGAGTTGCACACAGCGTCATACAGCAAAATAAAATACCTGTATACAACATATAATAGAAAATATAATGGGATGGTAGCCAGGCAGTTCTGCCAGAGGGATTCCATCTTGAGTTTTGGATGATTATGGGCTAGTTCAAGGATGTACCTGGCATTTCCATATTTATTTATTTATTTATTTATTTTTCACATTTTTATACCGCCCTTACTCCAAGGAGCTCAGAGTGGTGTACATATTTCCTCCCCTCCTTTTTGTCCTCACAACAACCCTGTGAGGTAGGTGGGGCTGAGAGATAGTGACTGGCCCAAGGTCGCCCAGGAAGCTTCGTGGCTGAACAGGGATTTGAACCTAGATCTTTCCATAGACTACACCAGTGGATCCCATGGCCTCCAGGAGTTTGGGGAGAGCTGTTCCTGCCTAACGAATCTAAATATGTGCTCCAGTCACTGCTTGAAGGTATAGTCATGACATTTGGAGAATGGATTATGAATGATGTTTCCGCACAGCACAGAATTAGGAGTTAGATTGAGAGAGCCTTTTGGTGTCTTCCACTGTACTACAATTCTATAATTGTGTCCCTTCATCACATTGTGTCTCTGCTAGTAAAAGTGATGCATAGATTTGGACAGTGACTCATAAGATTCAGTTTGCCAAAATGTATCATATTGTACGTGAATTTCCACCACCAGCTTGTTGGTACCACACTGAGAAATGATCTCAAAGCTTATCTAGTCCAGTGCTTCCCAGCTTCTCAACCGTCCATCACAATATTGCATTGTTGATACCAACATTCAGTATATCCCCCTTGCCTTCGGTGAGTCCTGAGACAGCTCAAGTGCTTTGAGGATGACAGACTAATTAACATAATCCTGGCTCAGCTGGCGCTTAATTGGGATAATGATGCAGTACCGTTCAAGCTACTTAAAAATAACTATCCTGCCATTCCAATTCTGGGAAGAATTGTGATTAAACAGTTCTGAAGGAATCATGTTATGCATGAGATGCCCGAGGAAAACAAACCCAAAATAAGAATCACATGCTCAGCTATGTACCACATGTTCAGTGAACAAATCCTACAAGCTGTGTGTTCCTGCCATAGGCTAAGCAGACCGACAACAGGGGCGTGTAAGAATTTTGCTTCTGTTTTGCAACGCCATCGTTTTCATTATTTAAGCCCCTCTGTTTGTTTTGTTATTCTCTTGTTTGTACTTATGTTCATTTCATTTCTCATTTCTGTCTTGTTCATTTTCATAACTCTTATTCATCTTCGTTTTGTGCCTGGTTTGTACAAGCAGCGTCTCCTCTACGCAGCTGCTATCAGATGGCTGCCATCTTGATTTTCCCACAATGCCCCAGATGCAGTGTAATCCCAGGGCTCTGTGGGGAAAAATTGTGTTGGCTGCAAAAAGTGGTGGCACTCATGGATGTCTGCAGTTTTTTCCTCTCAATGCCCTTGAATGATGCTGTTTCAGGGGCACTGTAGGAAAACCAAAATAGCATCTGGTTGCTGCACAGAGCAGCTTCCCAGATAGCAGGAAAGATTACCCTGACCCCACCCCCACCCCAACACATACACGTGAAGGGAATGCTGTTCCAAAAATGAACCCCATGTACATATGCCCCAAGCCCCATTCATTAACTCCTTATTTGTTTTGTGGTGCATTTATTTCACAGCAAACACTGTAGCAAATGGGCCCTATTCTGGTGCATATGCAGAGGCAGGGGCTGTGACTCTGGGAATGATTCCACTGTGCCCCCTCACAGATTAACTGAATGCATTTGTGAAGGTGAGAACAAGGCATGGAGGTGCTTAGAAAATGATGCTCGTGGATGTGGCAAACTCTAGACTCAAGCCAAGCCGAATGCTATGGTGTATTGGTGCCCAGATGCATGAAAGAGCTATGACTCGACAGCACGATGTGGAGATAATGATATTATGCATGCTGCAAATGATTGCTCTTTTAAAGCTCTTCCAGCGCAAAAGCTCTGGTGCTTCTTAATTGAGCACAAATTAGGAGTCTAGTCTTTGCAGCTTGCAGTTGGGGGTAATTTTACATCTAAGGCAGCTGTTAATGAGGAGGTGGTGTGAGCAACTCAGTGGCACTTGAGGCTACAGGCTCACATCTCCCAACTTGCACAGTTGGAATTCTTGCACATTAAAGAGGAATTGTTCCTTGTCAAGAGATGGCAGGTGCTGTATGTTGGAGTGTACACCTGGTCTTCGAGGGGGACCTGTTCTTTCGAGTGCATGGTTATTAATATTGCACCATCAATGTCCCAGGCTCAGTATTGCCTGCACTGACTTGCACTAGTAACCCTCCAGGGCTTCAGAGAAGGGGTCTTCCCCAGTCCTGCTTAGAGATGCCAGGAACTGAACATGGCTCCTTTTGTAGGTACATAGGAAGGTGCCTTAGACGAGGAGTCAGACCTTGTTCCTTCTAGCTGGTAAGTATTGCCCACACTGGCTGGCAGTAGCTTTCCAAGGTTTCAGGCAAGATCTGTCTTTTCTGGTGAGGCCCACGATCGAACTTGGGAGCTTCTGCATGCAAGGCAGCTGCTCTGCCACTGCTCTGCCACCTCACCTGCCTTGCAGAGCTGACCATCTAAATGTCAGCAGAGTGGGAGACAAAAAGTGGAGAGGGAAAGGAGAAAAAGGAGAGGTGCATGCAAGTGCACCAAATATATTCAGGGCAGGGAAGGAGCCATCACTCCATGGTCGAGCACCTTCTGGCCATGCAGGTCTCAATTCCAATCCCCAGCTAAAAGGGAACTCAGCAGTGACATCGGGAGAGGTGCTGCCAAGCCGAGGAAGGGAGATGCTAGCTGGACTTAGTACAGGGCAGATTCATATATGCATAAAGATGTCTTTTTCTTGGGGTGAAAGAGGGCTGAGTCAAAGGCTTCATGGGAGAAGTGGATCTTCCAGTGCAGCTGAAGGGCAAAACAAAGGCCACACCATGGAGGTATTCTGGAGAGCAGAAAACAGGCAGAATTGTTGAAGGGAACAAGAAACTTTGGACTGGCGAAGAAGGGTAGGGCTTGGCACAGTCACAAGCAGGAATGTAAGAAGAAATATGTTCCCGTCCAGTTTTTAAAGTGGAAACTTTCCCCTTTTTTTCTTCTTTTAACAGGCTTCTAGTCAAGCTAGGCCTGGCTCCATTTTTTGACTTATGGGTGAACCCTTTCCATTTGGAATTACAAGTTTGCTGAAAGTGCATTCTTGACTTCCCCTTTCCTGTTGGTGAAAACAACAAATCTTTACCCAGCGTGTAATTCATCTTTACCCAGCGTGTAATTCATCTGTGGAACTCCATGCCACAGGATGTGGTGATGGCATCTGGCCTAGATGCCTTTAAAAAGGGTTTGGACAGATTTATGGAGGAAAAGACCATCACAGGTTACAAGCCATAAGCAACCTCCTGGTTTTAGAAGTGGGTTTTCTCTGTGCCAGGTGCAAGGGAGTGGCGACTGGACACAGGTATCTTGTTGTCTTGTGTGCTCCCTGAGGCATCTGGTGGGGCCACTGTGTGACACAGGAAGCTGGACTAGATGGGCTTTTGGCCTGATCCAGCAGGGCTCTTCTTATGTTCTTATGTTTTAAAAGGACAAAGGAGATGGATGCAGGAAGAGTGTGTACCCAGATAACAGGCCCCTATGTGAAAACATCCATAACTCATGTCATAAGGGGGCACGCTTTGGCTTTGCCTGAGAAATCCTGTTACAGGAACATCACACAGACCCTCGTCCTGTTTGTTAGGGTTAGCTAAAGACAAAGGACGCATTCCAAGGGGAGGAGGGATTTTGCTTGGGTTTTGTCTCTAATGGCACGTAAGCTGTTTGTCCTATTGTAATTTTGGATTGTACCTCCGTGAATATGGAAATAATGGACTATAAAAGATGCTTCCATTTTCTTATTCGTGGCCCAGCCTATCCATTTGCAAGGGCTGGGTCCATGCATGTAAAATTGATATTAAACAATCCTTGGAATCTCCTCTCTACGTTTTATTCAAATCTTTCGGGTATTCACTCAGCCCCTAGGAGAAAAAGCTGCCTAGCGGCAACAAGGGCAGAGGGTCATGCAAGAAGGCCATTGGTACCAGGTGACAACATATTGTTTTGAGGGTCCCACTGCATGCATACAGAACCCTAAGGCTGCCCCCTCCTGCCTGTGGCTTCCCTCACCCCACCTACTTGACTCACAGGGCAACCCTGCCTAACTAAATGGTCGGACTAAAGGGCCAACCGTTGTATCCTATGGCCGTCCTGGGCTGCCCCGGGGCAGCCCAGGAGCACTTTGGGAGAAGGGGTTGTTCGTCCCCTTCCCTGGATGTAAGTCAGCCGGGGCCCTATGGACTGCCTTGGATTTATGGAGGAAAAGTCCATCACAGCTTACAAGCCATGATGGGGATAAGCAACCTCCTGGTTGTAGGAGTAGGTTTTCTTTGTGCCAGGTGCAAGGGAGTGGCGACAGGATACAGGTATCTTGTTGTCTTGTGTGCTCCCTGAGGCATCTGGTGGGGCCACTGTGTGATACAGGAAGCTGGACTAGATGGGCCTTTGGCCTGATCCAGCAGGGCTCTTCTTATGTTCTTATGTACGCCAGGTCCACGCCTGGTGCACATTTGGGGAGGCCGTGTAAGGCCGACCCGGACTTGGAACGGGCAGAGGACATCGGCAGAGTGCGCTGCCAATATCCCCACCCCTCCCAGCCCAGGCCAGCCAGCGGCCACCCCCCTGGCTGCCCCTGCCTACCCTCCCCCTGCCCCTGCACCGACCGGTGCTGGACTTACCTCCATCAGCGGCTGCAGGGTCTGGAGGGCGGCAGAGTGAGGGCTGCCGGCATCTGCGCCGGCGTCCCTTCCTCCCAAGTTGTCACAAACATGGTTTACAGCACATTTGTGATGCTTTGGAGTGGCGGAGCGTGCATTCCGCCACTGCAAAGTTAGAGAGGATTGCGCTGTCTGTCATCGTTGTGGCCAGCAGTGGCATGGGTGGACAAGTGGGAGGTGGAGGTCTTGTCTCGACAAGTCTTGGGCAGGCCAGCAGGCAACCTGGTGTTTGGGAGTGGGAGAGGTCACGTACAGTTCTGAGATTCCATCACCTTGGAGAAGGCAGATCATAATGTACCTTATAATGCAACAAAAGGAAATACATGGCAATGCAGCGTAGTTTTCACACAATTCTGTCATGAATAGAGGTGTTCAAATTCTCCTGAAAATATGACAGAATAGATTACGATAGTAGCTTAATCACCATAACGTTTCCATCAATATATCCTCCCGTGCCTTCTTTGCTGGGTGGGGGTGGAAGAGTAGTGGCAGATGGCAGTTTAGTGAGGGGGAAAAAAAGGAAAAAAAGGATTTTCTTTATGTTACTGAAAACATCCCAAAGGCTATAATTATGGATTCACTCTGCACACCCAATCCATGCTATCTTTTTCGTTTGCAGTGTAGGGTAACCATTCTCAGCACTGAGTTTGATAACATACATTATAACCATTAATAGCCACTGAACAAAATAAATCCCTTTTGCCTGTCACTACTTGAAGGCTGAGCAATTTTTCTCATTGCGAAAGAAAGAAGAAAAAAGGACATGCTGTGAAATACTTTGGAGAGTATTTCAAAAGGTTTAAGGATTATTGGAAAATGGAGCTGCCACTCTTAAGAGTTTGGATTCTGAAATCAGCTCACAAAGATTTAAGGCAGGTTTGGATTATTTAACTTGGTGCTGATCAAGCGAAGCAGCCATGCAATGGAAAGAAAGTCTGACAGCTCAGCCCAAACTTGGGGAGATTCCAGAGGCCTATTCAGATGGTTGAGATGTGGCTCAGGATGTACCGTCTAGATCAGGGACATGTGGTGTGGGGCGGCAGGTGAGGCAGAACCACTCCATCATAGTCCACCATGGAAAAAAGCTGCAGCCTAACCCTGAGATTGCAGCACATGTACGCCACCCGCTTGCACCTGAGTAAGCAGGTGGTGCATGTGTGCAATCTCAAGGTTATGCTGCAGCTTTTTTCCATGGTGGACTATGATGGAGTGGTTCTGCCTCACCTGCCGCCCCCACACCACATGTCCCTGGTCAAACCAGGGCTGTCAAACATGGGCCGGAAGCTCTTTATCCAGCCCATGTGACCATTGGGCTCTCCCAGCATTGCCCTTTCAGCAGCACTGCTTCTGCCAAGGTTCTAGGAGGGAGAGATGGAAGGAGACCTCAGAAGGCGAGGAATGGTACAGGGGAAGAGGCCGACCAAGAGGGGTGAGAAAGGGAGAAGCTGCTGAAGTTTTGGGCAAGCCCAATTATTACGTGGGCCGCCCTTTCACCAGCGCTGCTTCTGCCAAGGTGTCACTTTGCAGAGCACCTCTCAGCTGCTGAGTTGTGAAGTGATGTCTCAGCAGAAGCGGCGCTGCTGAAAGGGTGACCCACGTAGTAATTTTGTAATCACTGCTTTTGTGAACCTTTTTGAAGGTGAAAGGTGTGAAAACGTTTTACTACCTTTGGGTAATTTCTATGAAAACATTCACCTATTCAGAAAGCCTTCACTCCAAATTGATTTTGTTTGACTTCAGCCCACAGCCATCCCTGAGTGTGTTGTGACATCATCACATTCATTACATTATCCCTGTGCCTGGAAACACCCAAGTGAATAGTGTGGGAAGGAGAAAGAAGGGGGCCCCCCTCTCGAAAATAGTACCAAACTAGCAGCTAGGGAAAATGATGGCACTGACATGAGTTTTGAAAAGCGTATATTCTCACCATTGAAATGTTTTTGGAACAATTTTCACCTTCCCAAACAGCGAATTTCTGCCCAAAAATAAAAATGGGAGAATTTTTAGCCCTATGACTAAATGAGCATTCCAGTGCCAATCTGGCTCCTGTCCCTAGAAGTAATGACTGAATGGCCTTCCTCACCTAACCTTGATGCTGGCCCTGGCCAACATCTGGAAGCGTTCATCATGAGTGACAGCCAGGATTGTGCCCAAGTCTTTTGTGAATGGTGGATCTGGACATTCTTAATACACGAGTGAAACAAGCATTCCCCATGTTCCTTTTTTTTTTTTTCCAAGCACGAGGATCTAAAGTGTAAACACTTTCTCTCATTAGGTGTGGGTGACATTATAATGAATGAGGCCATTTTAACTTATGTCTGCCAAGCCTTATTCATTGCCTGCAGATACACAGGTGCCACTTCAATTTCACACCTCCTGTCTGTGCTGTGTATGGTTAAACGCTGCCATTTTTAACTTGCTCCATATAATTGTTCATTTATCAGAGTCCTGTAGTTCTGAGTTAGAGTCCAGATAGCATGTAAGTCGTAGCCAAGATGGTCACGGTTGACTATTTTTAAGTCATGGATGCTAGCTTCATTTTTGGTTTGGACACAATTATTTATAGGAAGTAAAAGAAGCTGTAATTAGCTATTTTATTTTGCCTGTGCGCTCTTGGAAGATCTCATGCTTAATTGCTACTCTTTATTTCTTGCATTAAATGGTTTGAAAGATCTACCTCCACAGCCTTGGCTCCCTGAACCAGGTTTCCAAAACATCTATCCCCAACCCTGGGGGTACACTGGCTATCCCCAACCTGGGGGCACATTCCCCAGTGCTGTCCTCCTCAGACAAACTCTGAACCCAGAGAGGCTGGGGGCATGGCTAAGGAGCACATCTGCTTGGGGGCAAAGTTAGCCAGCACATTCCCCCTTTACAACACATCCAGTTTTAAAATTACTGGATAGGGCTTAGATGTCAGGCAGAAGGGCTCTAACCAAACCATTTCCCCAAGATTCTCATTTTCTAGATGATGTATGATCTGCAGTCTGTTCAAACACAACCCAGACACAGACTTCTCACTTCAGTGAGAGCTATGATTAACTTGGAGGTCCAACACACAAATATGAGATATTCTGCTTAATTGCATCATTAGCAGCCCATTCCAACCCAAGTGCTAAGCAGCCCAAGTCAGACCTAAAGTCAGCCTAAGTCGTTTAGGTCGAAGTTAGGTCTGGAATGCAACCATTTAGGGCGAAGTTAGGTCAAAGTTAGGTCGAAGTTATGACCAACGGACTAAGAACAGCCCATTCCAACCCAAAGGCTAAGCAGCACAAGTCAGACCTAAAGTTGACCTAAAAGTGGGCGGAACATGGGTGGACCGTGGGTGTAACAGGGGCGGCAACCAATTAACGTTGGATTCCAGACCCTGGCAAGCACAGACACGCCCCCTCCAACACAAATGCTGACACAAATTTTAGGTCGACCAAAAAGGTGGACCCAAATTCAAGGAGACCCATAGGAGCCATTTTACCTTACCTAAGCCAGCCCTCTCCTGAAAATTTCTAACACCCTACTCCTGAGTTAGGTCAGAGTTAGGACGGAGTTGGGCCTGCTAGGTCTGGAAACCGACAGAGTTATGCCTAAGATAGGGAGTCTATCAGCACCCAGCCCCACCCAGCCTCATTCCCACAAAAGCCCAGCCCCAGACCTCCAGTCACTCTCTGAGCATGTGGCGTGGGGTTCTGTCCCTCACAGCCACAAAGTGGGACTTTGTCGGTGGAGGGCAAAATTCACAAACACCCCACTTCTCTCTTCTCCTCTCTGCCTCCCTCTAGGGCAGAGAGGGCTGTTCTGGCTGTGGCCAACCTGTTTACAGCTGTGCCTGGGCAGCTGCCTCCATGCTACCATTTGCTAACCCATGTCTTTCTCCCAGCCCCTCTTGCCCCCCCACAGGCAACAACACCAGCAGGTAAGAGCAGGGTGTGTGCTGACATGTGGTCTGACTGCTGCCTCTTTGCATTTAGAAATATAGGAAGGATACATGCCTCTCTACCAATGTCTTGTCTCATAGCTGCCTGCATAGCCTGCCATGACATGCCTCTATACCAATGTCTTGTCTCATAGCTGCCTGCATAGCCTGCTATGACATGCCTCTATACCAATGTCTTGTCTCATAGCTGCCTGCATAGCCTGCCATGATATATAGGATACATGCCTCTTTACCACTGTTGTGTCTGATTGCTGCCTGTAGTCATGTGAGCAGACAATGCCACAAGTGTGGAACTGTTAGCCTTATGTAGACACTAGCTGTTCCCCCCCCCCCTTTTCTCCACAGGGTCTACTGACAGGTCAGTATTGCTAGGTTTGCCATGGTTGTGATCCCCAAGTTGTGTTGTTGTCTCTCTCTTTGACCCTTTCCCCTTACAGGATCATGCTCTCCTTACACCCAGGTAAGCAGCTCAGACCATGCTATGTGTGTCACACCTATCAGCTGTGTTTTATTTCTCTCCCTGCAGGCTTTTGCAACCGACACACTGGCTTGTCGTCAATGGTGACTGCTTCCACATACCAGCTGACATGCAACTCCCCCTTGTTTTTTGTCTCCCCAGGAACGTCCACTATCACCTACCTTCCTGGGAGCATCCCTGGGCCTGCAGTCTGGTTGCCCCACTGTCGTCTGCCTCGCTGCTGCCAGAGGTCAGGGAGCCATCCCTGCAACCCTCCTCAGCTGCCGGCGCTGCAGGTGTGCTGCTGCTGCTTTCTGATTGGCTGCTGTGACTACCCCTGGCAGCCTCGCCTGGCCATCTCTGCTAACGTTCCAGAACAATAAAGATGCCCCTTGGGCAGAGCCCCAGTGAAACATATGTGCCCAGTGTTTACACAAGCATTGCCCCACACACACACCCAGACAGCCCCTAGCACTGAAGCCCCTACATGAGTCCCATCCAGGGTCTGCCACGGCCTTCCCTGGGAGAACCCAGCAGGGGCGCTGTGAGACCCCCATGGCACAGAGGGGATGGGGGAGTTGGGGGGGCCTCTCAGGCAGGCAAACAGTGACAGCCAGGGCGTCTGCCCGTAATGAAGGCGCTTCCGTTGAAGGTCCGCCCGTAATGCAGGCGCCTCCGTCGAAGGTCCGCCCGTAATGCAGCCACTTCTGCCCAAAGTCTGTCTGCATAAGAGGCGCCTGTTTATGCATCACCTTCATCTGCGGAGCGCCCCCTGTGTCCCTATCGGTCTCTGCAGACCCCTCTCTCGGAATCTGTCTCCCACCAGCCTTGTTGTCTGTCTGTCTGTCTCTGACCTACCCATGCCCCTCCCCAGCACCCCCTGTCTGCCTGCCTGTGTGTCTGCCTCTCCTCCCACTCCCTGATGATGGCTGCTGGCCACTCCCCACCCTGCCAGAGCGCCTGCCGTGAGGCGCTGTCGTCGCCCCATCTGGGGGTGTGATGAGCTGTGTGAGCCCTTCACGCTCGCAGCAGACAAGCCCAAGGCATCTCTCGGTCTTGGCCGGGGCACAGAGCAGCAGGCACGCCGGGATGCCTTCTTTGTGGGCATTGCCCCGGCCTTGGAGGCCCAGGGCTTCAGGCAGCGCACGGGCGAGTCATGTCAGAGGCAGTTCCAGTCCTCATGAGACCCCCCCTTGTGTGTGACGTTCCCACCCCCCTCCCCTTCCCTTCCCCGCTCACCCCCCAGTGCAGCCTCAACGTGGCTTGGGGGTGGCATCGCCTTCTGCAGGAGGGAGGGGACGGCCACTCTCCCCTGCAGCAGGTGGCTGATGCACAGGGTGCCCTGTGGCGGCTGGGCTCAAGCACCTCGCTCACCTGTCACCTGCCCTGCGCCCACCACATGACTGGCACAACCCCCCTGCCTGCGGTCAGCCCCTTTGCGACCGGGCTGCGACAGACCCTGTGGCAGCTGCCATGGATGGACGCTGACACATGCAGACAGAGGCCTGCACATGCCTGAGCCAGACACGGAGCCTGGAGAAGAGCCTGCCTGCCTGGGAGGTAAGTGTTGCCTGGATCCTGGGGTGGTGCTGGGCCACAGAAACTGCAGCTTGCCTAACTCAGGCATAACTCTGACCTACCTCAGGCATAACTTCTGCCTAACTTAGGCTGCACTTAGGCCACACTTATGCCTGACTTGGAGAGGAGTTGGGTTGGAATGGGCTGTAGGTCAATGAATGTGAATATATGAAGCTGCCAAGCCATTGGCCCGTCTACTTCAGTACTGTCTGCTCTGCCTGACAACAGCTTTCCAGGATTTCAGACCTTTCCTGAGATATTTATCATTGGAGACTCCACAGACTGAAACAGGGACTGAAACAAGTACATACAGTTGGCCCTCACTATCCATGGGGATCCGTTCTGGACCTCCCCGCGGATAGCGAGGATACGCAGATACCAGGGTCCACTAAAAATAACTTTAAAAAGAAAAAAAAGGTTAAAAAACCCACAGTTTTAAAAAATGCATGAAGGCGCTTCCCCCCTCCCAGCCTTGTCCCAGGATACAAGGGGAGGAGCCTTTGCGCGACCCGGAAGTGCGCTGTTCAGCTTGCTGAAACCCTGTGGAGACTTGGAAATGGTGCGGTTTGCTGCTAAAAGGTTAAAAAAGATGTAGTTTTTAAACTTTTTTTTTCTTTTTAAAGCTATTTTTAGTGGACCCCCGCGGATCTGGGACCCACAATGAGACAAATCCGTGGATCCCAGATCCACAGATGGAAAGGGTCCACTGTATTCTACCACTGAGCTATGACCACTTTCCACATATGCGCCTTTCATATATGAGACCGATACCAAAATGCCTGTGTCCATAGATCAGAGTCAGCCCACCCATGAGGCCAGCTGATGCAGGGTTGCATCAGCGGCAGATTGCGAGGGGTCCAAGGGGTGGAGGATTTGAGATGTCTGCCACAGCTGCTGCCGCCACCACCTCCCTCCAGCCCTCCACCAATGCAAGCTGCCAATGCTCTGCTTCCTGCTCGCTAAGCGAGAAGCAGATCATTCCCTTCCTTACTCCTTGCTCTTACTCCTTGCTCCTTGCATGCTGTTGTCAAAGCCAGAAGTGCAGGACTTCCAGTTTTATTTACAGGAACAGTGTGAGAGTTTACACTGCCCCTGTAGATAAAACTGGAAGTCCTGAACTTCCAGGTTTGACAGCAGTGCGCGAGGAGCACAGTACGGGTTTGGGAGTTTTTGTAGCACAGAGGCGCCAGACCCGAGACAGCATCATGCGGTGTTCTGGGTCCTGCCCCCCTGCTCTAGATGAAAAGGGCTTGAAAACAGCTTGTTTCACTTCCAGCTCTGTATCTCTCCTCAACACTTACATCTATCAGCACAATTTAACCTTGGCCAGCAAAGAGCAGACAGATTTTAATTCTCAGGATAATAAACACTCTAGGAATATAAATTGACTGATGCCACAATTTGCCTGAATCGTAAGCACATAGCTGAAAATTGCACCGTTTTCATGGCTGGTTCAATAGCCCATTACATTTTTGAAGCCCAGCTCTGGGATGAGTTACCTATGAAGCAAATGTAGTCCCCCAATCTCCTCTTGCTGATGTCTTGGTACATCTTTCACAGTAGCAACCTAATTCAATTATGGAGGTCTTGATTAAATAAATAAACCTTTGCTGCAGTGCTGGTGGAAAAAACAGCCAGCATAACATGCAGGGCAGAGATTAGTTGGGCCCCTTAAAAATGCAAACAAGCTCTCAGTTTCCCCCTGTAGCTTTCAGTTAACACCTCTGCAGTATATTACACTTGTGAAAAGGAGCGGCCAGATTGGACAATACACTTTTTCCTCAAACTGGAAGAACGTTATGCCATTATCAGACTATAGAGGGGATCCTGCAAATGTTTTGGCCACAAGCTCATTGTGATGGTACCAGTTGGACAGGATATTGTAAGATCTAGAATATTTCCTGAGCCAGTTAAGAACATAAGAACATAAGAAGAGCCCTGCTGGATCAGGCCAAAAGCCCATCTAGTCCAGCTTCCTGTGTCACACAGTGGCCCCACCAGATGCCTCAGGGAGCACACGAGACAACAAGATACCTGTGTCCAGTCGCCACTCCCTTGCACCTGGCACAGAGAAAACCCACTTCTAAAACCAGGAGGTTGCTTATGGCTTGTAACCTGTGATGGTCTTTTCCTCCATGAATTTGTCCAAACCCCTTTTAAAGGCATCTAGGCCAGGTGCCATCACCACATCCTGTGGCAAGGAGTTCCACAGATGAATCACACGCTGGGTAAAGAAATATTTTCTTTTGTCTGTTCTAACTCTCCCTCCACTCAATTTTAGTGCGTGTCCCCTGGTTCTGGTGTTGTGCGAGAGGGAGAAGAATTTCCCTCTATCCACTCTCTCCATCCCATGCATAATTTTATAAGTCTCAATCATGTCCCCCCTCAGGCGCCTTTTTTCTAGGCTGAAAAGCCCCAGACGCTGTAGCCTTTCCTCGTAAGGGAGGTGCTCCAGCCCACTAATCATTCTGGTCGCTCTTTTCTGCACCTTTTCCAATTCAGCTATATCCTTTTTGAGGTATGGTGACCTTTAACCAGTTGAGGGAAGAGCAATGAACAACACATTAGATGTTATTCCTCTGCAGGCTTCACAAGAAGAGAGTGGCAGACACCTAACAATGCATTCAGGCAATGTTCCTTGAAAAACGGTTGTGGTTTTCTTGCAGACACCAATGTACAGGTGGGCCCCCATATCCACTGATTCGCTATCCACGGTTTCAGTTATCTACGGATCGTGGGGACCCCCTCCCCAGGCTTTTACTTTTTTCCCAGTACGCTTCGTTTCTTCCTTAAAGAAACAGGAGAAGCAGCCTCTGGCTGCTTATTACAGGCAAGTAGAACGAGACTAACAGCCCGGTCCAGCCCAAGGCAACTGCGGTACAATTCAGGCACAATTGCAGCCCAAGTGCTTTAGGCCCGAGTTGTGCCTGAATTGTGCCTGAGTT
Source organism: Plestiodon gilberti rubricaudatus (assembly GCA_026170595.1). Classification (NCBI taxonomy): domain Eukaryota; kingdom Metazoa; phylum Chordata; class Lepidosauria; order Squamata; family Scincidae; genus Plestiodon; species Plestiodon gilberti. The sequence goes on from JANXHW010000001.1 coordinate 15,741,535, forward strand.
GGGCTGCAATTGTGACTGAATTGGGTTCAGGCACAATTCAGGCACAACTGCACAAGTGAGGCACAATTGCAGCCTAAAAGTGGGCGTGTCAGGGGTGTGACGGGGGCGGTTACGAAATTTGGTCCGGTTCCAGACGCTGGAGAGCCCCTGACACGCCCCCTCGAGCCCAACTCAGGCCCAAAATTTGGGCCAGCAAAAAGGGTGGACCCAAATGTGAGGAGACCCATAGGAGCCATTTTACCTTACCCACACCAGCCCTCTCCTGAAAAGTTCTAACACCCTGGGCCCGAGTTGGGCCTGAGTTAGGACCGAACAGTTGTGGCCTAACTCTGGACACGGACCCAAATAGTTACCCTATCAGCACCCAGCCCCACCCAGCCTCTTTCCCACAAAATCCCAGCCCCAGCCCTCCACTCTCTCTCTCTCTCTCTCTGAGCACGTGGCGTGGGGTTCTGTCCCCCAGCAGCCACAAAGTGGGACTTTGAAAACTTTTCTAACACCCCACTTCTCTCTTCTCTTCTCCTCTCTGCCCCCCTCTACGGCAGAGAGGGCTGTTCTGCCTGTGGCCAAACTGTGTACTCCTGTGCCTGGGCAGCTGTCTCCATGCAAGTGTTTGCTAACCCATGTCTTTCTCCCAGTCCCTCTCCCCCCCCCACAGGCAACAACACCAGCAGGTAAGTGCAGGTAAGTGCAGGGTTCATGCTGACATGTGGTCTGACATCTGCCTCTTTGCATAGAGAAATATAGGTAGGATACATGCCTCTATACCAATGTCTTGTCTCATAGCTGCCTGCAATGCCTGCCATGATATGCCTCTTTACCAATGTCTTGTCTCATTGCTGCCTGCAATGCCTGCCATGATATGCCTCTATACCAATGTCTTGTCTCATTGCTGCCTGCAATGCCTGCCATGATATGCCTCTATACCAATGTCTTGTCTCATAGCTGCCTGCAATGCCTGCCATGATATGCCTCTATACCAATGTCTTGTCTCAGCTGCCTGCATAGCCTGCCATGATATGCCTCTATACCAATGTCTTGTCTCATAGCTGCCTGTATGAATGTGAGCACACAATGCCATGAGTGTGGAACTGTAACCCATATGTAGACACCAGCTGTCCCCCCCCTCTTTTCTCCACAGGGTCTACTGACAGGTCAGTATTGCTAGGATTGCCATGGTTGTGACCCCCAAGTTGTGTTGTTGTCTCTCTCTTTGACCCCTTTCCCTTACAGGATCATGCTCACCTTACACCCAGGGAAGGAGTGCAGACCAGGCTATGTGTGTCACACCACTCAGCTGTGTTTGATTTCTCTCCCTGCAGGCCTTTGCAACCGGCACACTGGCATTTCTTCAGTGGGGATTGCTACCACACAGCAGCTGCCATGGAACACCCCTGTGATTTATGTCTCCCCAGGAATGTCCACCACCACCTACCTTCTGGGGAGCACCCCTGGGCCCGCAGTCTGGTTGCCCCATGGTCGTCTGCCTCGATGCTGCCAGAGGTCTGGGAGCCTGCCCTGCAACCCTCCTCAGCTGCTGCTGCTACATTCTGAGTGGCTGCTGTGCCTACCCCTGGAAGCCTCGCCTGGCCATCCCTGCCAATGTTCCAGAACAATAAAGATGCCCCCTGGGCAAAGGCCCCTTGAACACCATGACCCCAATGTTACACAAGCACTGCCCCACACACACAGAGACAGCGCCCACCACACAAGGCCCTGCATGAATCCCAGCCAGGGCCTGCCACAGCCAGCCCAGGGAGAACACAGCAGGGGGGCTGCCAGACCCTCAGGGCTCAGAGGGGAGGGGGGAGTTGGGGGGCCTCTCAGGCAGGCAAACAGTGACAGGTGACATGGCGCACATCCCCCACGTCCGTGAAGAGCCCTTTCAGCAACCGGGGCTCTCACCCACCCTCGGTCCGCCCGTCAACGGCGTCCGTGTCCGCCCGTCAACGGTGTCCGTTTCCGCCCTCAGTCTGCCCGTCAACAGCATCCGTTTCCGCCCTCGGTCTGTCTGCATGAGAGGCGCCCATTCCTGCATTGCCTCCATCTGCGAAGTGACCCCTGTGTCCCTATTGGTCTCTGCAGACCCCTCTCCCTGTATTCCTCTCCCACCAGCCTTGTTGTCTGTCTGTTTCTGACCCACCCGTGTCCCTCCCCAGCACCCCCTGTCCGCCTGCCTGTGTGCCTGCCTCCCCTCCCACTCCCTGATGATGGACGCTGGCACCCCCCACCCCGCCAGAGCGCCTGCCGCGAGGCGCCTACGTTGCCCCATCTGGGGAGTGATGAGCTGCGTGAGCCCTTCCCGCTCACAGCAGACAAGCCCAAGGCATCTCTTGGTCTTGGCCGGGGCACGGAGCAGAAGGCATACCGGGATGCCTTCTTTGTGGGCATTGCCACGGCCCTGGAGGCCCAGGGCTTCAGGCAGCGCACGGGCATGTCATGGCGGAGGCGGTTCCAGACCTCATGAGACCCCCCTTGTGCGTGCCGTTCCCACCCCCTCCTTCCCTTCTCTCCCCCGCTCACCCCCCCATGACTCCCACGTGCAGCCTTACCGTGGCTTGGGGGTGGCATCGCAGTCTGCAGGAGGGAGGGCAGTGGCACTCCCCCCTGCAGCAGGTGGCTAATGCCCAGGGTGCCCTGGGGCAGCTGGCACTGGCACAACCTCTGCCCTTCAGCTGACTGTCGCACGCCCAGTGCCTGCAGGCCCACCTGTGGCTGCCCATCTGCTGCGACCGCTGCAGCAGCTGTGGTAGGTGCACGCAGACGGGCTGAGGAGGGGGCTCTTCGCTTCCACAAGACTGACAGCTCCCCACAGGGGCCTGCCTGCCTCTGCGGTAAGTTTTGCCTCGATCCTGGCCCACTGCTCTTGCCTCCTGCCTAACTCAGGCACAGTTGCAGCCTAACTCGGTCCTATTTTGGGCCCCAATTGTGCCACAATTGGGCCTCAACTGTGCCTGAGTTGGGCTGGACTGATCCCGAGCATCTGTTGGGCCACTGCGAGACACAGAAAGCTGGACTAGATGGGCCCTTGGCCTGATCTAGCAGGGCTCTTCTTATGTTTTTATGAGTGTAGAATTGGCCTTCTTCACAACCACCACACACTGGGTCGACACTTTCATCATGCTGTCCACCACCATCCTAGGATCTCTCTCCTGATCCATCACAGACAGCTCAGAACCCATCAGAGTATATGTGACATTTTTATTTTTTGCCCCAGCATGCATCACTTTACACTTACTTACATTGAAGGACACCTGCCATTTTGTTGCCTATTCCTCCAGTTTAGAGAGATCTTTCTGGAGCTCATCAATCTTCACCATCTTCACCACCCAAAAAAGTTTCATCTGCAAACTTGGCCACCTCGCTGCTTATCCTTGACTCCAGGTCATTTATGAACAAGTTGAAAAGCACCAGTCCCAAGACTGATCCTTGGGGCACACCACATTTCACCTCTCCCCATTGTGAAAATTGACACCCACTCACTGTTTCCTGGTCTTCAACCAGTTCCTAATCCATAAGAGAATCTGCCCTCTTATTCCCCAACTGTGGAGTTTTCTCAGGAGCTTTTGGTGAGGTACTGGGTCAAATGCCTTGTTTTTCTTATATACCCATAACTAAGGAACTAGAAACCTACTTTTTCAATGAAAGTTAATCATTCAAGGGAAAGGTTTGGAATACCACTGAGAGTAGACCAGGCAGGCCCCCACATTGCCCCCTGCACTGTGACTATGGCCAACAGGGGTGTGTGTGTGTGTGTGTGTGTGTGTGTGTGTGTGTGTGTGTGTGTGTGTGTGTGTTTATAAGGGCATATACTGTACAATATGTTTTTAAGCTTCTATGGTTGAGAACTCGTGTTCTATAATACTCTGTCATCTTTGATATATAATACGATGCGTTAAGCACCCTCTTGACATGGAACCTCAATGGGAGGCAGGTTTTGTTTCCTCAGAGGCATTTTCTCCTCCAGGGTGGGTGTACACACAGGAAAAACAAGAAAAGGAACATATTTCTGTTTCCGTTAGCTGTGCTTACACCACTTCTGTGTGTGGAGCCGGTAATGCTTTCCATCAGTGAATCGGAAAAGAAACAGCTTTACTTCAACCTATCTTAGGCCCACATCTTAATCTTTGTGCTGCTAGCACTTTTCCATGTTGACAATTGCGTGACTATATTATTGGTAGACGCACAGTACGTACGTGAAGGCTTTGGAAAAATCCTCCTGGCTAAAACAGCTCCCTTCAAGGAATTATCACCCAAGCTTCTTGGCCTGAAGAGAGCTCAAAGCGAATGGAAATGCTTTCTTCAGTCAAAGAAAGCCAATGAGACACTGAAACAGGATGAGGCAATGGGATGGGGGGTGGGGTGGGGGTTGACTTTGAAATGCTTCAGCTAAGACTTGAGTAAATTGATACATGATAGGGTGGAAAGAAATGCACACACCACTGAGAGCTAAACTAGATGTGATTCGTCACATCAACAGTCCTGACACATGTTCTTGGAGCCCTTCTGTCTGCTAGCCCCTCCTCCTTTGCTCCTGGAAAGCCGGGTAGCAGCAGGGGTGGCATGTGGACCCCATTTCAAATCAAGCCTAGCACAAAAGGATCAGGACCCGACGCGCAAGGAGACCATTCTTTCCAAGTGGGGGAGTCCTCAAATCAAGCTCCCTCCATCCAAACTCTCCGACTATCACAAACTACAAATGCTTTTTAAAATATGGAATCCTTGCATGATATAGGATTTTTTCCCCACTGAACTGATCAATTTGAGACAGAGAGTAATAGAGCTCTTAGGCCTAAGGGATTCTAAGTGATCTTCAAGTGACTCTCTGATGTCTTCCAAGAGCAAAGATTATTCCTCCCCCCCCCCCTCTTATTTGCCTATTACCTTGCATTGATGTTAAATTGGTACTGGCAGAGGGATTTCACAAAGGGTTCAGGCTCCTGCAGTGACCTCTGCCTGGAACAAGTTATTGAGGTCATGAATAGACATAGCACTGAGGAGTGCTGACAACCCAGTGACAACTCTGCCATCTCCAATTTTATCCTCATATTCTCTACTAGGATGTAATTGTGCATTTAGTGATTGAAGACGACCTGCTAGGGGTTACTCAAATCATTTGCTTACAAAAATACCCATGCACACTGTGACCAGTTTTTATATATAATTTTGTAGTATTCCATCATATCCATGTAAACTATAAGCTATGCATTTCTGAACTCTTTTCCCGGCAGCCCAATCCTAACTCTCCGTGCGGCAATGCAGTGGCGCTGGTGCGGCTTCTGCTACATCCCGCGGGTGGTGCTAGTGTGGCTTCTGCTACACTCCCTGCAGGCCTCCTCGAGGTAAGGAGACATTTGTCCCCTTGCCCGGGGGTAAGCCCCAGCATGTACAAGTCCATGTTGATCCATGTCGACAGATCAGGCCTGGGAAGGGGGATAGGATACAGCACAAACCAGTGCCACCGATCCTGCCCCCTCCTTGGTCTGATCCGCCAACCCCCGCCGCTGTCGCCACCGCTCTCCCTGGCCCCTCCCTGCCCTCCCCCCATCCTCCCCCACCCCGTTCCACCCCTTGCACAGACGTACCTGCTCTGACGGGCATTCGTGCAGCCACAGGTGCAGCTGTCGGAAAGTGGTCTATGGCGGTTTTGCAACAGCGCACGTTGACTGAACTAGCATTCCACTGGTGCAGGTAAGGAATAGGATTGGGCTATAAGTCTCTATATATGAGCAAGCGGGTGGCGCAGTGGGTTAAACCACTGAACCATGAGCTGTTGATCGAAAGGTTGGCAGTTCGAATCCGTGCGACGGCTCCTGCCAACCTAGCAGTTCGAAAGCAAGACATTGCAAGTAGATTAATAGGTACCGCGTCAGCGGGACGGTAACAGCGTTCCATGCGCCTCGGTGTTGAGTCATGCCAGCCACATGACCATGGAAATGTCTTCGGACAGCGCTGGCTCTTCGGCTTTGAAACGGAGATGAGCACCGCTCCCTAGAGTCGGACACGACTGGACTTAATTGTCAAGGGATACCTTTACCTTTACCTATAAGTCTCTACACTGCTCTGTCTGTAACTTAGATCAAGCGCTTAAACGTCTTGTCCTCTGCTACCTTGAGGCCAACTCATGCAAGGCATACATTCTGGAGAAGGAGATAAGACTGCAAACTACTGACATACAGCCATGCTATTACTGTCTGTGCTATAACTGTTGTCCTGTTTGCCTGACTGGCTGTATCAGGGACAGAAAATGCACACATTGACCAGTGTGGGAGCCAGGGAAAGTGTGTAGATAGGTTAGGGTCCTCCCACTGGCCATGCCTCAACTAGCACATACTCACCCCTCCATACTCCCATAAATATTGGCAGCCTGCTCAAGTGACTCTGTGATCCAACTATCACCAGTGTCTTTGCACCAGTTTCTGGGTCTCCACAATGCTGCATGGAACCTGGCATGTCAGCTTGTGACCGGCAGTCTCCAGGACAGGTGACGATAATTGTGCTTTAAACCCCTTCTCTTTCCTCTCCATCATCCCTCCCCTCCGCCACTCCCTCTCTTTCCCCCTGTTTTAAGCTTATGGGATGAGATCAAAAGAGTAAGCCTCCCTAGAATTCCTCCCCTGGGTGTGGTCCCTTCCCTTACTCTCTCGGTGCACAAAATATACATTGCAAACCTTGATCCACCACAAGATAGGTATATTTTCACATTTGTAGGGTTCACTGATGTAGGGTTCACTTACTGCATTTTTATTGAAAGGGTATCTTTAGTGTACATTTTTTTTATGTCTGTTCTTTCACAATACAGTAAATCTTTCATCTTTTTGACTGGAAGCTCCCCTTCTTTCCCAGTCCCTTCTTTAAAAAGGGGTGTTCCCTTCTGCAGTGCATAGCACTGGCTTTAGCCCCGTCTAAGATTCCGCTATTAACAGGAGCGGTTTTCCTTTGCTTTCGCTATTTTCTCCTTGGAAGGGGCAGGACTGGCCATCCTGTGTTCTTCTCCGGGGAAATCTTTATTAAATAATTCTCCATGCAGCTCCCTTGCTAACAACACACTTTAATACAAAATCTAACAGTAGAAGAAAGAGGAATCCAACTGCTGTCACAAACAGGGTAACAAGCTTGTAATATCATGTGCAATGTGGAGAAAGTGGATAGAGAGAGAGAGAGAGAGGTTTTTCTCCCCCTCTCGTGATCCTAGAACTCAGCATCATCCAATACAGACAGACAACAGGAAGGCCCCAATCCAAAAGGCCCCTAGCGCTGCGGAAGTGAATGTTCTGGCAGTGCTAGGCTCTCTCTGGTGATCGCAAAAGGCCACACCAGAGCATGCAGGCTGGCCGCTGCCGCCACAAGTAGCAATCCATGCACCAGCGGACTCTGGACGCCTGCCGGCCCAGGTGTCTGGGGAGCAACAGTGGGAGATGATTGCCTTCGCCCTTTACTTGAAGACTTTCTGAAGTCGTCTGATTGGTCACTGTAGAAAGCAGGATACTGATCCAGCAGGGCTCTCCTTTCATTCTCATGAAACATTGTGTCCGAACATTAGCTTGTCATGTAAGGTATGTGGTGTCTCTTCGACTGCATAATGTTGACTCCTTTACAAAGCATTAAACAGAGTATGGTGAATGAATTAATGAGATAATAAAGGCTGCTTATCCCTCTTCTCTATTGCAGCTTCGTCTTGCATTATGTTTTCATAATGCTGCAGGCTCACAAGGCATCACATATTCTTCTTGTGAGCCAGTCTGGTATAGTGAGTAGAGTGTGGGGCTAAATCCATGGAGATCTGGGTTCAATTCTCAACCAATTGGACAATACTGAGATGAATTGATGAAGTCCTCTGCCTGAGACCTTGGAAAGCTGCTGCCAGAGTAGACAATACTGGACTAACTAGGCCAATAGTGCGCCGTATCCTCACCCCCTTCCCTGATCCGCTGACATGGATCAATGTGGACTTGCACCTGCAATATCGCTGGTGCAGGCCTGAGTTGACCCCTTGCGTATGCTGACCCTTTGCGCCTGCTTATCCCGGGGCAAGGTGACAAATATCCACTTACCCTGAGGAGACCTCCAACATTCAAAACTCCCCGCAAGATGTAGCGCAGCCCGCGCCAGCGCCGCTGCATCACCACACAGGAGGTTAGTTAGGATTGGGCTGCCCATTGACTCACCCATTTACATCGCTTGATTTCTCACCACTTGATTATCTTGATGCTTGCTGACACACAGCTGAAAGTGTGAACCGACTCTGTTGAAAAGCCTTGCACTGGAGGTAATATACGGCAATACAACATTTCTATTGGTCACATCATCTGTGGCAATGTCTCACTTGGTGCCAAATTCATCAACTGGAAAATGTGAATGTATGAATCAACCATTAGTTCCTCCAGAAGAACTGCTCTCAGTGCTTGAATTATAGAGATAAAGTGGAAGGACCTCATGAAACCCACAAGCTGCTCCACAATTTTAGCCAAAACATGCTCCCTATATAGTCGGTATGGAGTTGCCACAAAAGATAAGGAACCTCAGAACCCCTCTGCCCCTCAACCCTGTGCAAATCATTGCTGCTCAGCCAAGGCTGGATCCCATGCTCCACTGGTAATATTGGGTCACACATCATCGCATTTGCAATGTAGCCACGTCAATGCCACACCACTCTGTGGCTTGGTAGTACTGCCTACTGTCAGAGTGTTTGCTCCCATGTGATCTGCCCATCCCTTGCCATTCCTTCATTCAAACTCGACCCACGCAATGTAGGAGCAAGCCATGGAGACAGAGCAAACGGTCCATACTTATCATCATGCGTGGATAAGGCACGCATCAAAATCGAAGAACTTCTGGCACGAAATGGCCCCTGTTAATTTCAACGGCAATTTTCTACAGGAAGCTGTTTGTGTCCTGCAGTCAATGTTATCAAGCAACAATGTGATTATTTTGTCACATGTTCATTCCCTGATTTTTCTTAAACGGTGCCATTGTTTCCGCTCTTTTGTCTCCAATTCCATACACATCTTCCGAGAACAACATTGATTTCTTGGTGCTGTAATTAACCTTGACTCCTCTTTCCTTCTCTTTTTCATCCCCCCCCCCCAAGCTCAGTGTGTATGAAACGCCACTGCTGAAATCAGCTTTCAGAGAATAATAACCAGGAGGCTCATCTCTCAAAGGAAATAAAATGTTTTCTGTCTCTCCCCCCCCCCCCGCACACACACTTTCAATTCACCCGTGTTAGGATTGCACTGAATACCAAGTTAACCATGAACAATGTTAAATAGCACGTTGGGGCGAGGGAAAGTCTTTTTAGAATTTATTTATTTTTAAAAAGATTTTACAGAAAAAAACAGAAGCAAACAACTGCAATCTGATCGCAGAAAATGTTTATTTATTTATTTGAGATTTATATCCTGCTACACGGCTCTGAAAGAAACCTTGGGATGGCTCACACAACCTATCGAATGATCAATGTTGTTCATTGATCAATGCAACGTTCATTTGCATTTTGAAAAGGAACAGCAATAACGTCTACAATGATAAAAATTCTTAGAGGACCATAGCAACAGCAACAGTCACATCCAGCACAAATGCAGCAGTAACAGCACAGCATTTGTGAACACAGATTTCAGTGGAGTCGGGGAAATAGCCTTTATTTACTAACTCACACAAGGCAGCAAAAAATCACAATCCAATCTACCTCTGATTCCCATTGATCTATTTATTGCCTTCTAACTGGAGCCAATATTTTTTTTCTTGTTTCTCCTGGTCCTTCTCAGAGTTTTTTGGAATGACTTTTGTTGCTGCCTGTATAATTTTTGCTTCCATTCGATTTTGTAAGCTTTTTCTTCTTGTTGGGAGCCTCCCTAGATTCAGTGGAGAAAGTGGAAAACAAATCTTTTCAATTAATTCGTAAATAAGGGGGACAGGAAAAGAACTATGTAAATGTGAACTCTGTTTCTCCTTTTGGTTTGTTTGTAGTTCTTGGCCACAGGATTTAGTCTGAAGGCACATGAAGCAGCAAGACTGTGCCTCATTAGTAATGGCCCAATCCTATCCAGTGGCGCAAAACTGCAATGCTGTTGTGCACAATAGAGCTGTTGGCGGAAATGGCTAGCAGTGCTCTGTGTGTGTGTGTGTGTGTGTGTGTGTGTGTGTGCGTGCATGCGTGCCAGAGTCACCTGGAAGCTCTGCCGGCCCAGGTACGTTGCTGGTAGGGGCAGACCGTGGCATGGGCAGTTCAGGGTGTAGAGGGGGAAGGCAGGGAGCAGGGAATGGACTGGAGTAGGTCAGAGGAGACCCATTGGCAGTCAGAAGGTCTATCGAGGGTAATTTTTTACTTCTCTTTGCCGTTCTGGTCACCCACCATAGCATGCAGTGTGCACTCTGCTTGGGAATCATAGATGGCATATATTGAGGGGGGCATGGCAGGGACACAAGCATCCCCTGACAAATATCTAGCCTCCCTCCACCGCCTCCCCCCCCAGACCCTGGTAGTAACCTGAAAAAAGGCACTTTTCATGTACTGTAGTCAGAGTGCTTTTGTTTATCATCATCAATTAGTTTGCATAAAAAGCAGCTCCCCGTGGGCTCACATCAGAGGCGTAGCTAAGCGGGGCCCGCCCCCCCGGTGACATCACTGCCGGAAGTGATGTTGCCACCGCCACTCAACATGGATTCAGAGGCGCAGGGTGGGAGGGTGGGCCAAACAATCGCCCTCTCCGCCGCTGCCAACTGCTCCTCCTGCCGACAAAATGGCGCAATTGCTGCCCCCGCTGCTTGCTTTCTCACCCCCGCGTGCCGCCCAGAGCCCCCTGCGTGCCGCCTGGAGGCCCGCCACCCCCACCCCCCCCCAGCCTCCACCTCTGGCTCACATCTACTTACATTTAGGATGGGACCTTTAATGCCAGGGGATCTGAGAACCACCCCCTCCCTCATGACTTTTCGGCAAGGGATCAAAACGTTTTTGTTTCATCTAGCATTTGGGTGATGGGTTGTGGTCTGCCTCCTGTGTCTCAAGATGCTCTGCCATGCTGCTTCTCTGCTCCATACTGTCGCCCCCCCAGTGGATTTTATTGTTTTTAAATTTAGTTATGTATTGTTTAAACTTATTTTATGTATTATTTTAAGTTATGTATTTTAATTTTTGTGGTAAGCCGCCTTGGACATCTGCCTTCGGCATAGGATAAGGCAGGGTATGATTTTTTAAATAAATAAATACATACATACATGTGAAATACATGATTATTTTTTCAGACGTTTCACATCTTTGCCCCTTCTGTGTCTCCTGGTGTATTTTTTCTGGTGCTTCCACTATTGGGAGCCCCACATCTGTCCCCCTTGAGTTCTGCATGGAAGAGAAGTGGGACAGAAATGAAATGCAGGAATCAGATTCAAGATGCTTTTACTTGCCAGGCGCTTCTTTAGGGTTTCCACGTTCTTTTCATGGTCTCCTGAGGTCTTGAAGAGCAGGCGCAGCAGGTGAAACAAGCCCTGGCCTTCATATGCAGCGATAGCAAAACCGCCAGCTGTTCGTTTTCGGCTTGTCATCATACAGCTATTATTAGACAAAGGAGCCCTGGCTGGTAGTGCGAGAGTTCAGGGGAGGGAAGAATTGTGCCTTAGTCAGAACTGTGCAAGTCTGGACTGGCTTAGGATAGCGCACAGAGGCCCTACTCACCAGGCTTGCTTTAAATGTCAGGTCCGTCTCTCAGGGTACCTCAGTAATACCTCAGCACCTACCATCACTTCACAATAGCGCTAACTGAAACATACCCATTAGCACTGCACTTCTGAAGGGGTTAGCACAGAAAAGGAGTCTGTACAAAGGACTTCTTTTATGTTAAGCTACATATCACCCCAAACAAGGATTTTGCTCTGAGCTGCGTTTTCTTTTCTTCTCCTCACTGCTGTCTGCATGTTGTTAAGCCTTGTTGTCACTGGAAGGTTTCAGGCAATCTATCACAGTGGTTTGATTTGTCCTTTTTCCAACATTGAAATGCGAACGCTGGAAAGGAGTTCAGTTTTTTCAAATGATTTATTCAAATCGCCTGACAAATCTCTCTAGGCTCCTTGGCCAGAAATGAACATGTGGGTCTGCCTGCAGCACACAATAATGCTTTGCATTTAAAGCCTTCAAAGAGATCATCTCTATATCCCTTACAACTCTGGGAGGTGGGTCAGCGTCATGTCCCCACACAAGACTGCAGACAAGGCATGGAGAGTAGTGGCTTCCTTGTGGTCACCTAAATGAGCTGAGTCTTGAACTGGGGACTTTTCAGCTGACACCCTTAGCCAGGGTCGGCCCATCCATGAGACCAACTGAAACGGTTGCCTCAGGGAGCGGTTTGGTGGGATGGGCTCATCTCTGCCTGCCTGTCCCTCCTTCCCCTTCCACTCCATGGATTGGAAAAGGAACAGAGGTACAGAAAGGAAGAGGAATTTTTTTTTTTGGGGGGGGTGGAAAGAGTGCTGAGCTACAACTTCGGAGAGTGGGAGGGACAGAGGATGGTACATCATTGGGTAAGGGGGGCAGCATCTGGCATGCCACAATAGGCATCAGGAGGCCCTGCCCTTAGCCACAGCCCTCTGCTAGCCTGGTGTATATTTTGCTTCTGAGGGATATATACCCTTGTTTGGGATTTATCAGCCTGTAGCCCCCTGATGTTTGGGCCTGGCAGGTCAGAACCCACAAGGGTATCTGTGCAGTCAGGCTGAGCGTAACAGACAGGTGCTTTCGAGGCAGAAGGCTGTTGATAAGGACTTGCCACCTGAAGAGAATACCTGGCTCAACAAGAGGCCAGGTATTCTCTTCAAGAATACTCAACAGGAGGCCAGGTATGGGGAGAGGACATCCAAGGCAGCAGACAACTTGCTCTAGGTAGGCTTACCAGATCTCCAACCAGGACAGAGTGTTAGACCTTTAGGAGAAGGAATGTGGGCAGGTGTAGCTTGTTAAGTCCTAGAGCAGAATCCTAGGCATGTCTACTCAGAAGCAAGCCCCATTGTGTTCAGTGGGGCTTGCTTCTGAGTAGACATGCCTAGGATTTTGCTCTAAAGTTTAACAAGCTACACCTGCCCACATTCCTTCTCCTAAAGGTCTAGCACTCTGTCCCGGTTGGAGATCTGGTAAGCCTAGCTCTAGGGCAAATGGTACCCCAGGAAAGGAGAATTTGGTGGGTCAGAAGTAGAGCCTGGAGGAATATGGTCAGTCAGAATGGAGCCGAGACAGCATTTTCTGAATTTTCTTTGAGGGAGCCAAGAGTGGAACAAACCTCACAGTGTAGAGACAGCCAGTGCAATGCAATGGCTACAGTATCAGACTAGACCCCAGGGTTCAAATCCCCACTCAGGCATACAGCCCATGGAGTAATCTGCAGCCAATTGCCACCTCTCAGACTAATCGACTGTGGTGGACAACGGGCGGGGCAGGGCTCAACATGCAGCAATGGCACCCAGCTCTTTGCCTCTGTGTCATCCTTGAACCAGGATTAAATTGGGACAGTAATTAATGCTGCCATCACCCAAGACTAGGGGTGATACAAGCAGAAGGAGGCTACCTTGCGCAAACCTCTTTCCCAGATCCCCAAAATCCTAGTGGTCCCCTTAAAATCCTAACAGAGACAGGAGGAGGGGGCACAACCAGCTCCCTCCCAACTGTATTGAGACCTGACAGGTGGAAAAGTCAAAAGAATCAACTGAAAGAACAGAATGCACACACAAAAAGAGATGGAAGTAAGGGCAAGAAAACAAGGCACTTTTGGGAATCAATCAAGTAATGGAAAGCTGAAAACAAATTATACTGTAAATCTAATGTTTCTTTCTGGGTACTTTCCCTATCATAGGGAAAGTATCCAGAAAGACACATTAGATTTACCCTATCCTATGTGCTCACTATGTACCTGTTGATCCAGATGAGAGATCAGGGCAAACGCTCAAAGGGGGTCTCCTTTCTTAATTTGTATAACCTTTAGACCGGGTGGCCCACCTTTCAGCAGGAATGCTCCTGGCCTTTTAATGGTTGCATAGGTGAAGGCATTTCAGCAGGTGCAGCTGCTTTAGCAGCACCATCAGCACTTGCAGCGGCCAAGATCCTGTCTTCTACACAACTCTTAAAAATGCAGAGGCCCCTGCTTTAGGCATTAATTATTGTACATTTATCTGTTTGATTGGTGCGTTTTTGGGGGGGGGGTTGTTGAGTCACCAGAACCCTTTGTCTTTCCTGGGCTGGGTTTATTCTGGGCTTCATGGTCCAGTGAACTGGCTCAAAGCCACATTTCTTACCAGTCTATTGGGAAAGAAAGGGAAGGTAAACAGCCACAAGAAAGTAGAAATGGCTGCTACTCCCTGTTACAGAAGCTTACTTAGGGGATAAGAAGATCAAGAACAGGTAAAACATAGGGAAAAATCAGGGATTTTCACCATACCTACATTGCAGAGTTTTGTGATGATAAAATGGGTCGGAGAAGGAGAAAATTAAGTATGTCGATCTGAGCCTTGGAGCAAGGGCAGGATAACAATGAAATAAATGAATCACAGAGATTGATGGTTCGCAGGCAGAATCTGGAGTTTACTGAATTTTCAGACAATGGGTCCTGGTAACCTGATGAATGAGTAAAACGCTGGCTGACTAGTACACCTCAAGGCTGAGCTTCAACAGCCTACCAGAAGACCAAGCCAAGATCACACAGTGCATTATTCCAAGAGGAAGAATGTTGCATTGCTTCATGCTACATTTGGGGGCGGGATTGATGAGATGAAAGATGCTATCTTAGAACACACAGCCCTGGCACATAGAAGGGGTCAGTTTAGAATGATCTTGGGAATGCCTTGAAGTTCCAAGTGTACAGCCACCTTCTGAAAGCAAAACCCCATTCCAGTTGGATGGAAGAAATATCTAGCTATAAAAGCACTTAGCCAGATAAGAACTTTAGCCTGGTCTTAATCAAAGGCGATAAAAAATTAATTGCATGTTACATTTAGGCTGTTTTTGTTCCATGGGACTGTTGATTAGGGTCTTGCAGATAATTTGTTATGGATCATTTGTTCAATTAACTTCACGTCTCCTTCTGTCTCCATAAAGTGCAGGAGCTGATGGCATTTTTAGAGAAGCTGCTGGACAAATATTTAAAGGATGTTTTACAGATTTCTTTTTCTCCCTCTGGAATTATTGTTGGCAGTTCACGATGATGAGCTCTTCTCTGTTCAGCATTCAAGTCTAGATGTTCCATTGGTTATGCTCGTCATACGATGTCACAGCCGCTCAGTCTAATTAAAGATTTGCATGACTGAAGCCAGTGTATGAACTCCACTAGATGTTTGTAGGGGGCATAGCATAAATTCCTCGATGCCCATGGTGCTATGAAGCAGAATCAACAAGCTGGTGTACATGTGTTGGAAGAATGTCCCCTCTGTCTCCCTATTTACAAAGAAATGAGAAGGAGAACCTATGAACGTGATTCAGAAGCCATCATCTGAGCATGGCATAGCTGAGGGAGTCAGATCAAGGATGGCTATCATAATGCAAGTACTGACATTTTGGTCCATAGGTTTAACGTAATTGTTTATCCTCCAGGTTGCCTTCATGTTGGGATGCTGCTCTGTCCAAAAAGGAAACCAAAACATGTCAAAGTAGGATGAATATTTATTTTAGAATTTTTTGCATAAGCCTCATGGCAGCTAACAAAATCACATAACATATAACTATAATAAATCACTCTTTGAAAAATAAAAGAACAGCAGATAAAAACGCAACAATTATAGACTGACAGCGCAATCCTAACCAACGTTCCAGCGCAGGTGCAGCCACAATGCAGTCCCAACATAAGGGAACAAATGTTCCCTTTCCCTGAAGAGGCCTCCATGACTGCCCCTGCACTGCAAAATGCAGTGTGCGCCCTGTTGGCACAGCTACACCGGCCCTAGGAAGTTGGTTAGGATTGCGCTGTGAGTGAGTGTATGCGTAGGTAGGTAGAGGATGTTGCTATATTGTAGTTTGCTGGTGGAGGAGCATATGTCTTACAAGTCAAAGTCCTCGGTTGTTCAATCTCTGGCCTCTTCAGATAGGACTGGGAAAGACCCCTGTCTGAAACAATGGGGAGCTTCTCCAAGAAGGAGTTGGGTGAACCTAATCCGGACTGGTCTGATTCCATGCAAAATAGTTTCATATATGCACTGTATAGATTATTTATTTATTTAGCTAATTTCCCCCCCTGCAACAAAGGGGTACCCAAAATAGTGTTATATATAAATACATATACAGTATATCTGTAGATCATGCAGTGCCATGAAACCCAGAAATGTGGGGGCTCTGGTTTCATTTACAGGGACAGTGCATCTGCATTGCATTCGCATTCGTGCTGTCCCTGTAGATGAAACCGGTAGTCCCGCAGGTTTCACGGCCGTGTGTGAGGAGCACAATAAGGAGAGGAAGAAGATCTGCTTCTCGCTCGAGCAAACAGGAAGCAAATCATTGCAGCTTGCACTGGTGGCAGGGTGGAGGGAGGGTGGAAGGCACCCCGAATCCGCCGCCCCCTCAGACCACTCGCAATCTCCTGCTAATGCAACCTGCATCAGGTGGCTGCATGACTGGGCTGGCACTGGATCTAGTCCATGAAAGAAGATGTCCTAATGAATCTGTTTGTCTATGCCACAAGGCTCCTAGTTTTTTTTTGCATTTGCAATAACAAGCGGATGCGGCTACCTACCTCTCCTGGAACCTGATCTAAGTTGCATCTTGTTTCCTCCTCAGAGACAGGCCAAGTATCCTCGAATGCAGCTTTGTCTCTCTTTGTTTTGTTACATTCTTCTTTTCCTCGTTTTTCTTTGCAAGATAAGAGGTAGGCTTCTCGCCAGCAAAACAGGCTGAAACAGCAAGATGTTCCTGAGCATGACAGCTGTTTGTCAGCACCGGAGAGACAAAACCTCTAACTTAACAGGAATTCAGTTGTCGTCCTTATCATGGCGCAAGACAGGTTCTTACGCAGGAGTAATAAAGATCAGCTGAGTCTGGGGAAAAAATAGTAGCAGGAACAGGCAGCTTGAAACGTTGATAGCCACAGTTTAAAGAACTGGGGTGATAAGCTTTTGTAATGATTCTGCTCTTGCTTAAACACAAGGAGATTTGCTCAAGGGATTTCTTTGAGTGACAGAGAAGATTTCTTTCTGCAATGGCCATGCTTTGGACACAGTGCAATAAATGAAAGAAAACACGGCTGTATATTTTATCAAGCAAGCAAAGGGAAATGTCTCTCTGCCTACAGATGAAGGACATCTTTTTAGGTGGAAACAGGACATGCCTGCCCGGTAATGATATATCTCTATTGTGTCTGGGTTTTGTAGCAGCAGGGAAGGAACGTAGCCTTTTATATATCATTTCAAAACGGCATCAGCACATTTTTTAAAAAGCAGGAATGGGACTATTCTTTGAAAAACAGAAGGTCGCAGCAAATGACAGGAGAAAGAAAACCTGTCCTCCAGGTGTTTTTTATGATGACCAACCTAGAACCTCCAAAACGCTTGAGATTTTGGAACAAAAATGAGTAATCCAATTTGGTTTATTTTTGTTTGCCCTCTGGTTTCTAAGGTCTAAGGCTATGTGTTATGCTGGGATTACAGAGAAGTACAGAAAGGCTGCAGATCTCTCAGGTTCCTAAGAATCTCAATTTTAAATGTTATAAAAACAAAATGTTAGCCCTTCTGGTATGGAAGATATGTTTGAAAGTACTGTGCAATGCCTTGTGAAATATCAGCAGACTCAGCAATTGCCAAGTCATAGTAGTTCCAGCGGATATCCTCCTGGAAGTACATGAAGGAGCTACTAATTCGAAGCAACTGTTCCTCAAACCTGCTTTACTGGCTCTGTTTCTGTGCTATTAACAAAACCACTTGGCAAGCAAGAATGAAGCAGGTGAATCTTTTCCTAGAATGGGATCAGTTTTGCCTGTGTACATTGTCTTGCTACTGTTAATGGCACTGGAGTTAAACCACTCTGGTTGAAGGTGAAAGAAATGGAAAGCAAAGAAATAAACAAAAGATCTTATTAGTTCAGAATTGTACTCTGAACAAAACAACCACAATATACCTTTAAGAATGGTTGTCATTATGCAGCAGAGCTTTTTCTCTGCTACCAGTGCTCTGCTATGATAGATGTTCCACATTAAACCTCATTAGCATTCAGAGCAGATCACAGGTGGTGGTTCAGAGAGAGAGAGAGAGAGAGAGAGAGAGCAGCCAGTGTGAGAAATAAACTTGAAAAGGCCCGTTGCGTTGAATCTCCGGGAGTGGATTAAACTTTCAATTACAATCCCAAACGGAGGCCATCAGGAGAAAAAGGACACCCATTTTCAGGAATCTATCATCCCCAAGCAAATTCCAAAACTTAACACATGCACGCACACATCCCAAGGGTGCAATGGTCAGCTTTATCTTATATGCCTTATGGATTTGATGGATTGACTAGATAGTTGCTAACTGAAATCATCAATCTTGGAAATAGCCCAGTAAATGAAAAAGCAAACTGTATTCCTCACAGTTCAGAGTTGCTCTGCATTCTGGTGAAACTGTACAGCCATTTGCTTTACCTCATCAATCAAGCTGTTGGGCTCACCAACAGATGCTGTGTGTTGCACACCTGAGCACCAGTCCTCTGAACTCTTTTATTGCTCAGGAGCACCACTGGTGGATCCTTAACTGGGGTAATCTGATGCATATACAGTACTGTATACAATTTGCCTCTGCTGAATTCCACCTGGATTTCAGGAGGTTCATTAATAGTTACATTAACTGGCACAGAACTGAAGATGTTGGAATCTATTATAATTCTTTCTGGAGGAAAATTTCCAAAGTTTTGCAAGAAATGCAAAACATCTTTTTTAGAAATTGTGGAAATTCAATAAATATACTATTAGGTAATGTTGTTTAAGGTACCTCAAAATCATTTTTTATTTTGTCTGCAAAATTTTGTGGTTGTAGAACTGCACAATTATATTTTTTTCAAAATAAAAAAGTATACTTTTAAGAAATGGGAGTGGGGAGAGGGTTACTTGCTTTCCAGTTGCTGGGAAGAAAAAAATTTAGGATTGCAAGTGTCTGTGATTCATGATCTCATGAATGGAGCTCATGTTCAGTTTTTTTTTTTAATTAACGAATTGGCATGGCAATTCTACTCAGAAGTAAGCTCCACTGATTTTAATGGGACTTACTCCCAGGTAAGTGTGTATAGGATTCCAGTCCTATTTACAGTGAAACCCTATACATGTTTACTCAGAAGTAAGTCCCAGTGGGGCTTAATCTCAGGTAGGTAAGTAAGAAGTAGGTCCTAGTGGGGCTTACTCTCAAGTCAGCATGTATAGGATTGCCTTACTTGGTCCTAAAGTTTGGTCTGAAGGTACATGATGTGCCTGCCTTGCTGAGGTTAAGCAAGTCTAGGTCTGATCAGCGCCTGGGTGGTTGACTGGAAGCCCTACGATGGAAGAAAAGTGAATTATAAATGTAATAAATGAGTTATGCAAAATAGGAAAAAAATCATGCAAAAATATGCACTGCACAGAAAATGAATTCAGCATTCAGATGATTGTGAGATGAAGGCCTTTCTTTCCCAGTGGGAGAATCCCACTGCCCTTAGATGCCTTTGGCTATTAACTACTTAGCATAAAAAAGCAAACTACTTACGGTGTCTTGCATACGATGTGATGAGTAAGTAAGTACACCGGCGTCATTTAGCAACTTTAATTGGTTCTTGGGTAAAGGTTTCTGTTGTTTAATTGCACCGCATCTGTTCTGTACAGTTCATTAAAGCAATTCCACAACGCAGTGGACCTTGGATCACCTTTGCTGTTGGTTAATATGTTTACCAGCATGAATATATTAATCCATGTCATGCGTTTCGTGGCTAAACGTGCTTGTTTCTATTAAAGGAAATTAAACACTTGGAAGGACCTGTCCATTTCAATGGGAGAGATTTAAAGACCTGCTTAACTTTCCCACTGACAAAGATGATGCTTACTGATGCTTTACTTGGCTGGACCAAATCTGTCTTTTGAGGAACGGCTACAGTGTGTGAGACTTCCAAAAAAAAAAAAAAAAAAAAAGCAACGCACAGGACAATTCTATGTGTATCTACTCAGAAGTAATTCCCACAGTGTTCAATGGGACTTACTCCCAGGAAAGTGTGTATAGGATTGCAGCCTAAGAGAAAGGGGGGGCTGATGTGACAGAGGTTTCTTGATAGGCTTACCAGATCTCCAACCGGGACAGAGTGCTAGACCTTTAGGAGAAGGAATGTGGGCAGGTGTAGCTTGTTAAATATTAGAGCACAATCCTAGGCATGTCTACTCAGAAGCAAGCCCCATTGTGTTCAGTGGAACTTGCTTCTGAGTAGACATGCCTAGGATTGTGCTCTAAGGGTTTAACAAGCTACACCTGCCCACATTCCTTCTCCTAAAGGTCTAGCACTCTGTCCCGGTTGGGGATCTGGTAAGCCTATTTATTGATTTATTTTGTTTTTAAAATGTCTACCCCACCTTTCCCTTGCCAAAGCAAGTGCCCAAGGCGGCTTACAAGAATATTGGTAAGTGTGGCTGTAGCTCAGTGACAGAGCATCTACTTTGCATGCAGAAGGTCCTGGGTTCAATTCTCAGCACTTCAAGGTAGGGTTGGGAACGAAAGTCTGAGCCCCTAGAGAGCTGCTGTCAGTCAGAGCACTAGTGTCACTACAGGGGGGGGCAGAGCTGTAAGTGCTGCTGAAATCCGAGCCTCCCTTACACAGATGAACGAAGCAGCCCCGCCCCCTCACCCACGCAGCCTTTCAGAGAAGCAAAAACAACAGGCAGGAGTTGTTTTCGCTTCTCTGAGGCTTTGAGGGGGCAGGGCTGCTTCGGGAGGCTCGGATTTCAGCAGCACTTACAACTCCGCCCCCCCCCCTGTAGTGACGCCAGAGAGTCAGAGCGAACAATACTGACCTAAATGAACCAGTGGCCTGGCTCAGTGAAAGGGCCCACATAAAACCACGAAGAGGGGAGCAGCTACGTACACCAGCTGTAGCTGGTGGAAGATCTTCCATGCCAGAGGGGCTGCTGGGCCTGCAGTGACCAAGCGGGATCTATGAGCACTACCAGACTGTAACTTGGTCCTTCAGGGGGAGTGTGACCCCTCCTACCCAGAACAGGTTGAGCACCACCTTCCTAACAGACTACATACCCACTTGTCGGACCATTATTGTCAGGGTTGAGCTTCAGCTTATTGGTCTTAGTCCAGTCCATTACTGATAACAATTTAGCACTTCCACTGCCTCGGGGTCATCCATGATGACTCTGGATTATATGCAATGGAGAAATAGAGCCGGGGGTGTTATCAGCATCCTCATGGTGTGATCACCACCTTAAAAAGCATGCGGGGGGGGGGGGGACAAGGTGGAGCTCCATCCGCTTGTGTGACGCTTGAGTTTGTGTTTTCGGCACATGGAGTCTGCCTTGTCCACCAAACTGTGGTGCTGAGATGCCAGACTCCCTCCCTAGCCTCACCCATGTGTGCACAGAAGGAGCCCTTTTTCCCACTGGTAAAATGTTGGAGGGTATATCCGAAACCCTGCCAGATAGATTCCCTGCGGATGTGCGCTGCTTGGAGCTTGAGCAGAGTTAGAAAAGGAATTCTTCTTTTGAGGTGTTGCCAATAATTCCCAAAGTAAATGAACATTTGTTACATTTGCTGGAAAGATAAGCTTTGTGACTGGATGCAGCCCTGCAATATCTGCCTTTATCAATGCCCTGGCCCCAACTGAAGGGAAAAGAAATGTAGCAATCGACTCTGGGGCATACAAGGAACACAACTGATGCATTTTTGCAAAGAATTAGAACAGAATAGCCCCAGAATACAAAGGCCAGCCATGGTCATTAGGATAACTTTGAGTTAATGGATTGGAGCCCTTTGTACAGAGATAGTTTGAAGTTAAAATAGCACCCAACACCATGGCAGGACGGAGATAAGATTGAAAAAGAACTAATCACGAGCCATTCTTCAAAGGGAGTTCCTGCCTCACTATCTTCCAGAACTCTTCGACCAGGTGCTAAAAGAATAAAAGACAACTGGCTGACATAAGTTATTGGACCTTAGATAAGTACCTTCAAAATAGCCTCCTGTGACTGGTAGGGGCTTCTGGCTTCTTTTTCCATGACAGGAAAAGCGTCATTTGCTTAATTTCTGCACATCATACTTCTGTTAGAATCCCAGGAGAATGGACTGGAATGAAAAAAAGGTGCAAACCTAATTAGGAACATTTTATTAAAAAAAATACCACCTTGCATGCATTATTGTTTTTCTGATACCCTTGCAGCACAATCCTATGAATGCATGGGTACTCAGAAGTAAGCCCTGTTGAGCTCAATAGGACTTACACCCAGGTAAGTGTGTGTTGGATTGCAGCCTAAGGCCCCAAGCCTTTCCCCCACCTCCAACGCTGATGCACACTTGTCAAAACAGCGCATTCTGTATCCTGTGGTGGTGGTGGGGCACTCGAGCAGCCTGTAGGAGATAAATAGAATTATTTCTACTTACCTCCTGGTTGACTGCGTAAGTGGCAATGGGTTTCCTCAGACATACACCACCTCCTTTGGTGGCATATATCAGAGGAGAGGAAAGGGGTAGAGAAGTTTGAAAAGGAAAGGATAGGATCCGACGTGCACCATTGCTACTGGATCCACCCCGTCCTGCCTCCTCCCCACCTAGAAATACTCCTGATCCTTACACTCCCTCCCCTGTCCCTCCCACCAACTCATCACTTACTGGTAGACAGAGGCCTTGACACCGGCCTGCATGCGCAGCTGCCAAAGACTGCACTGGCGGCCTCCTCATGCGTGTTGGTAGTGCAGAGCACAAGACACCATTGCATGGCGTCCACCAGGATCCAGGCACTTCTGCCTGGATCCTGCTGGCTCTACTGGTGGAACGTGTGTTCCGGCAGGGGAGCCCAACGGATAAGATTGGGCTGTAATTCATTCTACCTTAATTCTGTTCATTATTATTCATCCAAATCCATTCTACTTCCTATAATAACTGAGAAGGGCTAATGTGGGTAGGAAAAAGCTATGTATAGTAGACACTGATGTGTTCTACAGCAAGTGAAGAAGGGATCAGTGTTCAAATTATAGGGAGAAGAAAGGTAAGGAGGTCTTAAATGATATCCATTAGCCTTCCCCGCAACTCATCTCAGTTTTAGTCAGGTTATGCACCCATAGTCCTATAAAACCGAGTGTGTGTGTGTGTGTGTGTGTGTGTGTGAGAGAGAGAGAGAGAGAGAGAGAGAGAGAGAGAAATAAGGGAGCTGGAACCCCTCTGGGCCTCCTGTGATTTAAGCACAGGAAGGTGGGGTGGATGACAAGACCAGAGAAGGAACATGTGGGAGACCCCTGGCCACCTCACCTCCTCCTCCGCCCTATAGGATATTTCTCCTATCAGGAAATTTAAAGGTACAGTACAAAAATCAGGGTTGCAAAGAGTTCACTAGATACTTACCGGTAGCTTTCGCTAACCTGTCACCTTCCTCTTGTGCCTTTACCCACTGTGTGACAAGAAGACGACTAGCTGAAGTTACTTCCCAAGGGAGAAAAATGCCTCTTTTAATGAAAAGGCTGGTCAGATAAATTTACAATCCTTCCACTCAGATGGGAAAACACTAATAACAAGGATGACTAATAAACATGAAACAGCATCATCCATCGATTGCTAATTGCATTGAGGGATTTGTTTAATGGCCTCTGCGGAGTCATCCAGACTAGTTCCATGCAGAGAATGGAGCATATAACTCCGGTTCAGCTTTAGTAGTTCTGGCGGCCCAGTCATATGCTCTGCTGTGCAAGGGGGAAAGAAAGTGTGTCATGTGCATTGGCCATTGCACCAGTGTGCATATCTTCCAACATTTCACAAGTGAATAAAGCGGCATTCCAGTGCCCTCACAACGCCCCAGTTCTTCTAACAAGGATCGCTGCCCAGTACTGGACCCTATGGAAGGTTCTCCTCTGCCTGCTTAAGACAAACCTGAACATGAAGCTGATCTGTGAAGCTGACTTCTACACAGCCACACCATCGATCCATCTAGGACCTAGATTCTCGGTCAAGGTGCGTAGATCTTTCTCAGGTAGGTTTTCACAGCCCGACCAGATGTTCTAGCACTGAGCTATGGCCTCTTGTCCTGCATTAGCTTTTGAAACATGGCATGTCTGCAAATGGACCCAAATGGTTTAATTTTTTAAAACTGAAGACAGTTTAGTCTCTTAATGGACCTGCAGTAACAAATGCGGTGCTAGAGGAGAGATCCTCTCCATGATTGGGAATACTCTGGACACCGAGCGTTATTGATCATGCTGAGAATCTCTCCCCAAGGACTGTGCTTGCCTCTTCAGACAGGTCCTGTAACTGTGGGGGTTGGACTGTGGGTTGGACTGTGGGGGTTGGTGGTGGCACCTAGCCTAGATGCCTTTAAAAGGGGTTTGGATAATGGAGGAAAAGACCATCACAGGTTACAAGCCATAAGCAATCTCCTGGGTTTAGAAGTAGGTTTTCTCTGTGCCAGGGCCAAGGGAGTGACAACAGGAAACAGGTTATCTTGTTGGCTGTGTGCTCCCGGAGGCATCTGGTGGGGCCACTGTGAGATACAGGAAGCTGGACTAGATGGGCCTTTGGCAAGGCTCTTCTTATGTTCTTATGAGCTGGGGCCACCTCAACTATAAGAACATAAGAACATAAGAAGAGCCCTGCTGGATCAGGCCAAAAGCCCATCTAGTCCAGCTTCCTGTGTCACACAGTGGCCCCACCAGATGCCTCAGGGAGCACACAAGACAACAAGATACCTGTGTCCAGTCGCCACTCCCTTGCACCTGGCACAGAGAAAACCCACTTCTAAAACCAGGAGGTTGCTTATGGCTTCTAACCTGTGATGGTCTTTTCCTCCATGAATCTGTCCAAACCCCTTTTAAAGGCATCTAGGCCAGATGCCATCACCACATCCTGTGGCAAGGAGTTCCACAGATGAATTACACGCTGGGTAAAGAAATATTTTCTTTTGTCTGTTCTAACTCTCCCTCCACTCAATTTTAGTGCATGTCCCCTGGTTCTGGTGTTGTGCGAGAGGGAGAAGAATTTCCCTCTATCCACTCTCTCCATCCCATGCATAATTTTATAAGTCTCAATCATCTATCTCTAATTCAACTATCTAATTCAACTATCTCTAATTCAAACACCTTCCGCACAATTTACAATCTATGGTATTTCGTGTCATGCACTTATGTGCGCGTACAGTTGAACTGAGGTGCATTTGCCTTGGCACTCAGAAGTTTAACTTCTAGAGACTGAAGGAGGGAGCCCCAAATCGGAAAGATGCAACATTGTTTGGAGTGAATTATTAAAGACCAGGGCTGGCCCATCCATGGGGCTAGTTGAAGCATTCGCCTCAGGTAGTAGATTAGCAGGGAGCATCCACACCTGTCCACCCACATGCCCCCACTGCTCCTCCTCCCACTCCCTGGACTAGAAAAGAAAGAAGGGGATGGAGCAAAAGAGGAAGTATGGAGGAGGAGAGAGACTTCTAACCCACCTCTCTCCTCCACGCTTCCTCTTCTGCTCCATCCTCCTCTTCCTTTTCTAGTCTAGGGGCAATTTTTCAGGGAGCATTACCAGAAAACAGGGTCTGTTCCTGATAAATAGGAACAGCTGGCGCATAATACTAGTAGACTGCCACAAACAATGATACTGCAACTCTGGAAAGTGCAGCTGCTTGGGGGAAGGTTTTACACAAGTTCCTTTTTTGCTGTTTTTTGTTTCTAGTGCAGGCAAAAAAGGCTCCTCTGATTTTATGGAAGTTTCATCCGAGTACACAAGGTCGGGATTAAGTCTGAACTCTTTTTTTCCCCTTGCATACTTAAGCTTGTAATCGGGATCAAAGATCTAGCTCTTGTTTTGTGTAAACGTGCTTCTTCCCAATGTAATTACTTTTAACCTGCTGTTTCCATAACTAGCTTGCTCATTACAATTGCCTGTCTAATCCTTCTATATGCAGCTCCCAGAGAGAGCTTCAAAAAAAAGGGGAGGGGGGTGGAGGCAGAAAAGATAGATTAATTAAGAAGCAAAATGAGGACTCCCTAATAGTGGCTGCCTCTACCCACAGACTTTCTCTAGTTCTTATTGTTCTGTGGTTTGAAATAACATTGGAGTTGCCACCAGCCCAGGTTCCCATATTGAATTAAATTCCTGAGGCTCTGGTGTCTCGGTCTTGTTCAAAACAGGCTCATACCAATAGAATTGCATGGAATTGCATGCACCTCACAAGAATTGCATGAAAAGCCAAACAACTTGATTTGCCCTGTGCAAGTTGGAAGACTTTGATGCTCCTGCAGCTGTGTGGGGCATGTGGATATGTTGGGCATCTGTAATCATCAGGGCATCTTCCCCCTCCTTGCAAAGGAGCAGCTCTACGTCTAGGGCAGGGGTTCTCAACCTGTGGTATGAGTACACCTAGGGTACGCGAACCAATGGCAGGGGGTATGCCAGAGCCTGCCCCTTCTTAGCATCAATTAGTAGTTAATTACTTGTTAATTAGAACTTAAATACAACCCCCCATCTGTCTGTCTGTCTGTCTGACTCTCTCTCTCTCTCTCTCTCTCTCTCACACACACACACACACACACACACACACACACACACACACACAGTTAGGTAAGACATTTTTTCACATTTAAAATTGTTTTAGTACTTTTTCATTTAACGATTAATTAGCTAATTAATTAATTGATTAATCCAACTAATTAGCAGGGGGTACTTCAGAAAATTGGACCGTGATAGGGGATACCCGGGCCTCCAAAGGTTGAGAACCCCTGGTCTAAACTCCTTGCACGTTTAGAGTGGCAAGGATGATTGTTGTCTGCGAGGTTCCATTTATTTGTGAGGTTAACAAAGGCAGAAAATGAGGGGAGAATTCACAAACAGAAGAGTTCCAGCATCCTCTTTTCACCGACTCTAATCTGGGCCTCAACTGGTAGTTTCATCACTCCAGGTTCCCCATACTTAGGCTTACCATAGACCTGGATCTGGCCGGGACAATCCCGGTTCTGGAGCCCAAATCCCGGGCTCCCGGCTGGTCTCCTCTTCGTCCCAGTTGGCTGGGACTGCCCCCACTGCAGCGCTAATGCTTCGTCCAGGCCTGGACTCTTCACACACCTGCGCAAGGCTAGAAGCACTCCAAAAACGTCCAACTTCACTCAGATGTTTTTGGAGTGCTTCTAGCCTTGCTCACCTGCGTGAAGCTGGAAGGTCTCTGAAAACATCTGAGTGAAGTCGGATGT
Organism: Plestiodon gilberti rubricaudatus; assembly: GCA_026170595.1. NCBI lineage: Eukaryota > Metazoa > Chordata > Lepidosauria > Squamata > Scincidae > Plestiodon > Plestiodon gilberti. The sequence goes on from JANXHW010000001.1 coordinate 15,768,852, forward strand.
TTTTGTAGACTTTCCAGCCTCGCGCAGGCGCGCGAAAAGTCCAGGCCTGGATGAAGACACGGCGCATTAGTGTTGCAGTGGGGGCAGTCCCAGTCAGCTGGGATGAAGAGGAGACTGGCGCGCAGCAGAGGAGAGTGGCAATACTATGCTTACATTATGCCAGCATAAAAAGGTAAAGGTGACCCCTGACAATTAAGTCCAATCCTGTCCGACTCTAGGGTGTGGTGCTCATCTCCATTTCAAAGCCAAAGAGCCAGCGTTGTTCGAAGACGCCTCCGTGGTCATGTGGCCGGCATGCGGCTGGAACACGGAGCGCTGTTTACCTTCCCGCAAGCGGTACCTATTTATCTACTCGCATTGACATGCTTTGGAACTGCTAGCTTGGCAGGAGCTGGCCAAGCAACGAGCGCTCACCCCGTCGCGGGAATCGAACTGCCGACCTTTCGATTGACAGCTTATGGTTCAGCGGTTTATGCCAGCATAGTGTAAATCAAATCTTGATCATGTAGACAAAGGAGGAGGGGTGGGAAAGAGCCCAAACAACCCCACAGAGGCACAGCTCTGCCAGCCATATGTCTATACACACACACACACACACACACACACACACACACACACACACACACACTGACCATGGAAACATTGGCAGTTCATACCAATCCTAACTCAGAGGCACAGGAAAAAAAAGTAAAATTTATTTAATGTTGAGTTGGCTGGACACGCCCCCAGTGACATCACCTGCCCTGTATCTGTGGACACGCCCCTTGTGATGTCACTTCTGGCAGAAGTGACATCACAGTTCCTTGACCCGCCCCCCGTGATGTCACTTTCGCCCCCCTTCGTGTTCCCGAAAATCTGGTAAGCCTTAGTGGGCAGAAAATGGCTCTATGCGGTGTGTCCACAGCGAGGGTGGTGGTTTTAAGACTTGGGTAAAGGGCACCCCGAATCCACTGCCTTCTCACCTCTCACAATCTTCTATTGCAATTCTTTCCTGGGAGTAAGCCCCTTTGAGCATAGTGGGACTTACTTCTGAGCAGAGGATTGTGCTGCTACTAGTGTTCTTGTCAGACCTCAGGGTGGGTCAAGGTAAGAGAGGAAGCAAAGAGGCTGTCTCTGGCCCTCTCATTGTCCACCACATGGCATTCAGTCACTCCTGAAACTTAGTTGAGGATCATGCTGCAGGAACACACCACAGCTCCATCTGCTAGTAAGGGGGGAGGGGTCGGTGAGAGGGGACATGAAACTGATGTTCATGTTCTGCTTGACGATGGGTCATTACCTTACAATGAAAAGAAACATCTTGTGAATGAATATTTAATAATGATGAAATAATGGAGGGAGGGTGCAGGGGGGCAACAGAAATGATAATTACTGAATAAAAATGTTGCTCTGGCACAAATGTGCCCAAATTACTATGCAAAGGAAACTTATTTAAATAATAAAGAGCAACCCCTGTGGCGTTCTGAGGCTGCAAAAGAGCCGGGGTTTAGCCTTGCACCGATTCAACACGCAAACACAGTTATCTTTTGTGACACCTTCTAAAGCGGAAGTGGGGTGATGATCACTAACCCATAAATTAAACTGTTCATTAATGTGTTTATTTATTGGCCAATTATATTAGAAATTACAGGCTGTTCTCAAAAGGGAAATTCACTTTCTATGAATCATGGATTTGCCTGCAGCGAAGGAACCGCTAATGTGAAGAGAGTAACCCGCTCCGTCAGCATAGCTCTGTTCAGCCTCTTATTTAATGAGGCATAAGCTCTGGCACCAAAAGACTTGAAGTGTCTGATGCACTGCACAGGTTCAAAACCACTTCTGCTGCTGAACCTCTCTGGGTTGCTCCAGTTTCAATACTATGCAATCTCACCTAAGATGGATGATTCCCCCACCCCCACCCCCACCCCCGGGATGTGGATCAAGTCTCTGACTCCAAGCCTCAAGTCAAGTCCCAAGTCTTTGCCCACAAGTCCCGAGTCTTTGGTTGCAAGTTGCAAGTCCCTATTTATTTAATGGGGGAAATGGATTTAACCCTGAATAAAATTCAACTTGTCATAAAAGACTCCAACAGCGCAATCCTGGGGCGCAAGGCTGGCTTCCCTCACTCTGTCGCCGGACTGGGCAAGTGGCTGCCGGAGGAATGTTAGCCAAAATGCCTTTTTTTACTTTGGGGAATAGCTTTAATTATGGCAATTTGGCATGTTCTGGGATCTTTACCTGTGTATAACAGAGTCCAGCTTCACAGAATTCCGTTTTAAATAATATTGAGAACACACATGGTTACTTTCCAATATTTACTAAATAGTTTAGGCAAGAATCATACAAAAAGAAAATACAGTTCAATATGTATAGCCTTACCAGATTTTCTGGCACCCCGAGGGGGACACAAGTGACATCATGGAAGGTGGGTCAATGAACCGTGATGTCACTTCCGCCGGAAGTGGGCGTGTCTGCCAGAAGTGGGCGTGTCCACCGGAAATGTCCACAGGAGCGTGTCCAGACAGCTCAACATTAAGTAATTAATTCTCAACATTAAATAAATAATAAAATCAATTTAAATAATTATTTTACCTTTTCCCCATGCCTCTGAGCATGTGCAGAGTTATCCACTGCACCTGTTACCAAAACGGGGGTAAAAACTAAGAAAAGCAAGCAGGCAGAGATCTGACATTTTTGCAATGCTCCCTTCTTTGCAATTACTGCTCCCCTGCCCTTGAATTGAATGTAGGCACGCAGGCAAGCAGTGAGTCCAAATCTTGAATGCATTGAGGATCTAATTAATTATGTCACGTAGGGCAAAAGCACCTGCTCCCTGCTAATGCCCTGCACTCCATGTCCTCCCCTTAATGTTCCTTGCCTTTGTTCCTCTTGTCTTGCCTCTCCATCCCAGCCTCTGTCTTCTCCATCTCCTCGCGTCTCCTCTTCGTCCCGGCCGGCTGGGACTGCCCCCCTGCAGCGCTAATACGCTGCCGCTGCCACTTCTTCGTCCGGACCAATCCTGGACTCTTTGCGTGCTTCCGTGAGGCTAGGAGCACTCCGGAAACGTCCAACTTCACTTGGACGTTTCCGGAGTGCTCCTAGCCTCACGGAAGCGCGCAAAGAGTCCAGGATTGGTCCGGACGAAGAAGTGGCAGCGGCAGCGTATTAGCGCTGCAGGGGGGCAGTCCCAGCCGGCCGGGACGAAGAGGGGGCTGGCCGGGTGCCCGGGATCTGGGCTCCCCACCGTGAATGTCCCGGTGAATACCGGGACTATGGTAAGGCTAAATATGCATCACTTCAATCATACTCCAAAGCATACAGATCTAGGAACTTAGGTACAGAGATTTAGCAGGGTTCTTGCTAGAGTTCACCTTGGCTTGCAATGCTGTAGCATTGAATGAAAAGTAGGACTAGCAGTCTGTAGCGTGACTGAGAAGTCAAGAATGGGGGGGTATGGGGAGAAGGGGGAGAAATAAAATGATTCCAAGGTTCTGAACAAGCTGGGTTCAGGAACCAAATCAGTGACTAACTGAGGGGTAATGCAAAGAGAAGGGAGGGGGTTGCAAGAGAGAGGAAGTGGGAAAAAGGGGGGAAGGGGAACAAGATAGCGATAGGGAGAGCTCACCAGTACCAGTTCAAACCGCAGGAGGAACAGAAGAGAGAGCCTTCCAGTCTGTTCCGACCTTTTATAGGAAGCTGAGCACATGTTTAAGGATCTCCAGGTACACAGACAAACAGGAAGCAGGGGTCCTAGAAGGGACACCTCAGTGCATCTCTGGGTAAACCATGTGACAGGGAAGAGGGTAATCAGGGTTTATGGTCCAGCCCTTACTTGAGACAAAGCAGAGGCTGGGTTGAGTCATCTCAGGTGTTCCAAGAACATATTAGCATAACAGTGGGTTCTCCTTACTGGTAGACTGTCACTTAGCAAGACTTAGCAAGACCTTGCCTATGTCCATTCAGTGGAGAGGGGGAAGGGAATGTAATGTGCGTAGTGTTGTGAGCATTTTGGGTCCATGGCGTGCTGAAATGCTGAACAGATCCTTCTCCTGGCTTCTATTGGCCTTCTGGAGGAACTCTGTTACAGCCTGGTGCAGGAACACAAACGGCATCACCCTCGCTTGTGTCATAACACAGTCCAGCTCACAAATTCAGCTCACAAGTTCAAAGTCTTTTTGGCACATTCTCATTTTAAAAAGCCACTGGGTAACAGGAAGGTAAGTGCTCCCCTGGTGGTTCAGTGGGCGAGGGAGGAGGGCCATTGGTCTAGCTGGCCCAGGAGGGGGAGGGGGATTCTCCTGCCATACCCCGTCCCCGCCGGGTGGCTAGGCCGTTACACGGCCTCCTCCGACTTCCGCCAGCTAATTAGCTGGAGGAAATCCGAGGAGGCCCATCGGGCCAGCCCCGGTTTACACCCGGGGAAGGGGACGAACATCCCCATTCCTGATTAGACATCTGGCCCGCTGCATGGTGGGCACCCAGCAGCACAGGATCCGGTGGGTCCTTACACAGGATTGTGCCCCAAGTCTCCAGTCGAGTCTTTCGAGTCTTTTACAATCGCCGAGTCAAGTCTGAGTCAAGTCATTGACACAACTTGCGTCCAACTCGAGTCCGAGTCAATAGACTCAAGTCTACATCACTGCTCCCCTCCCCAGCATAATTATTGGTAGGACTCAAGTGTATAATCACAAATATTTGCAGTGGGCCCACATTTCTAATTTTATTATTCACATTTGAATGTGACATTTCAAATTTGAAATGCAACATTTTCATTTCAATGCAAAAATGTTGGCTTTGAATTTGGAACCCAAGAACTGATACTGTTTCGTGTTGCCTCTTTAGTAACCAAGGCCTCAGAGTGAGAAAGGTCAGGTGAGGTAGCTGGAGAAAGTATTTCAATTTTACAGCAGAAGTCTGTGTGAGTGGTTAGACCTGTGTGATCTCCTCAGGATGGACTAGAAACAAGAGACAGTCCGCCATTACGCTGTGCTGATTTTTCCCCAGCCAGTCTAAGTTTTATGCACCAGGTTTTCCAGAGAGCTCTTAGCAATGAATAATTGAGCTACTAGAAGAGGTCTGTGGTGTACCGCTGTTCTCACATATCCAATCAATCCAACACATGCTTCCTTGGAAGTAATTGTCACTGTGTTCAGTGTAGCTTACTACCAGTGTAGGTAATTGTGCAAAGGATTAGATTGGCATCGAATCTGAAAACTCATTATCTGTCTACATTGACACTTTTCAGTTTGCTTTTCATCCAAGGAGCTTCGGACAATACACTGGTTAGCGCTTTCCCTTATCTCCACAATAAGCCTGCAAGGGAGGTTAGGATAAGAGAAAGTGACTGGCCCAAGGAGTGGGTGCTTGAACCTAGGTTGCCATGGTCCTAGGTCCACACTCTAACTGCACCATGTTGACACACCTACCACCCACGCAGGGTGTGCCCCCCCAGGTGCTGCTAATAATTAGGATTTTAGATTGGAGTGATTGCAGCCCCTCAGCCATCCATAATGGACTATCCTCAGCCATCCATAATGGACTATCCTCAGCCATCCATAATGGACTAATGAAGGCTTTTAGTATAAAAGGAGCAAGATTGCAGCAGGAGAGGCTAGCTTGCTGAGGTCTGATCCTAGCTTGCTGAGGACTGGTCTCATCTCGCTGAGGGACGACGGAACGCTGCTAAGCTGAAGGACTTCGCCAGAGGATGGGACGCTGTTGCCATGCCGACAGAGAAAGGAGCTGGAGGAGCTGCTGAACACTCTGCGAAGCTGAAGGACTGCTGAGCTGGTGACCTTGGACCGGAGAAAGCCGACGGAGAAAGGGGAAAACTCTGTTGCCCAAGAGACTGGTTTGGGGGATTTTTGGAGGGACACTGTTGTTTCTGTTTGCAAGACAGTGCTAAGCAGAAGGGGTTCTGCTTTGGGATAATTTATGGTGTTAGAGATAAAGGGTTGCTTGTAAAGCAATACATTTTGGTTAACTGTCCATCCTGGTTCAGTTTTCCTTTTTGCACGCAGCGTTCTAACTATTTGAGAAGGGAGAGGTGTTGATCAGTCGAAGCGGCACTGAGAGACAATTTCAGATAGAAATTGTATTAAAAGGGAGTGGGGTGACGCCCAATTGGAATAAATTAATTGGTTTAACAGGACAATTTGATACCCGGAGTGGGGTAACTAAGTCTAATTATTTAAAGGGAACAAACTTGCTCCTAGAAGGAGATGTTGGGTCAAGAGACTTCCTCACCTCAGAGCCTTGAATGTTGCAATGGTAGCACTTGAATCAGGGATCTTAGAAAATATGGCCTGGGCTATCACAATGATATTGACTCTGTGCAGGGATATCCCTGGCTCAGTTGGTGGAGCGATCGTCTCACAAATGCCAGAAGATCTGAAGGACAGCAGTTCAAGACGGCCGGACGTCTGTCGGAGAGATGCTGGCACGCCGAGCTGATAAGCTGCAGAGCCTCTGTGGGGGAGTGGAACTGCAGCTGCAATGCTTGAGTGACAATCAAGGTTGCCTGTGTCAGCTGAAGCGTGTTGAGGCGAACGCCAGAGAGAGAGAAAGAGAGAGAGAGAGAGAGAGAGAGAGAGAGAGAGAGAGAGAGAGAGAGAGAGAGCTGGACTGTGAAAGCAACATCTAGAATGAAGGGTTCTACGAAAGATTAGAATGTTGTTATATTGTAAAAACCCCTTGGGGTTTAGAACAGCCTGCCCATGTCCACCACCTGGAATTAAAGTCGGAGGAGAAATCCAATGACCAGAAAGGCAGTATATAAATACTGTATGTCTATGTGTGTATATACAGGTGGGCCCCCATATCCGCTGGGGATATGTTCCAGGCCCCTCCGTGGAGACTTGAAACCGTGGATAAGAGCGAACACCCCCTCCATGGTTTCCTGAGGGCCCGCCCACCCTGCCTCCCCTGCAGGCAGGCATGCTTGCCCCCCAGCTCTTATTTTTCTTTCAGCAGGCTTTGCTTCTTCCTTAAAACAAACAGAGAAGCAGCCTCCATTGCAGGCAAGTAGAACGAGACTAAGTCCTAGAGAGGCTCTGCAAGGTTTCTGTTAACCTTGCAGAGCCTCTCTAGGACTTAGTCCCGTTCTACTTACCTGTAATAAACAGCCAGAGGCTGCTTCTCCTGTTTGTTTAAGGAAGAAACAAAGCTTACTGGAAAAAAGTAAAAGCTGGGGGGGGGGGTGTCCCCATGATCCATGGATAACTGAAACTGTGGATAGCGAATCAGTGTATATGGGGGCCCACCTGTATATAGAACATGCTGTATATATATGCATGTATATATATGGAGCATGCTTTATACTTAGACTTACCAGACGTCCCAGTGCGGCCGGGACAGTCCCGGTATTGGGGGGGGGTCATCATGGGCGGGGTCCTGGGAGGCCCCCCCGTAGCCATTGCAGAAAAAATATTTTTTAACTAAATGGCCGCCACCATGTAAAAAACATGGCCTCCGCCATTTATCTCCTGGATTGCTGCGCACAAGTGACCCAGGAGCCCTTCAGAACGAAGGGCTTCCAGGCCGCTTGAGCGCATGCGCATGGCTCGGCCTGGAAGCCCTTCATTCTGAAGGGCTCCTGGGCCGCTTGTTCGCATGCGTGCGGCTCGCGCAAGCCACACACATGCGCACAAGCGGCCTGGAAGCCCTTTGTTCTGAAGGGCATGTGCGCGGCTTGGCTGTTAAGCCCTTCATTCTGAAGGGCTCCCGGGCCGTTCACCAATCCTGGAGTAAAATGGCGGCAGCGACAATGACAGCAGTAGCAGCAGCAACAGCTGCAGGAAAAGCGGCAGCGGCAGCCACGGCCCAAGTGAGGGGGTAGATAATTTTAAAAAAACCATTGAAAGAAAGACAGCCCCAAAAACAAACAAAAAAATCAGAACAATTTTTGGTTCCCCCCCCCCCAAAATAGGGTGTGTGTGTCCCGGATTGTGTCACCAAAAACATGGTAAGCCTATTTATACTGGGTCAGGTCACTGGTTCATCTAGCTCCATTTTGTCTACATTGACTAGAAGCGGCTCTCCAGGATTTCTGACAGGAGTCTTTTTCAGTCATGCGCTATGGCAGTGTTTCCTCAAAGTTCTTCCTGCGAGGTGGGGAGAACTGTGAGTACCCATGGGGGTGGGGCCAACGGCTGCCCAAAACGTGCCCCAAAACGGGTTTTTGGTGCTTACCAGGGATTCAAGGAGGTGTGGGGAGGCCTGTGTGACCCTCTGCAGCCCTCCCCGATCTTCAGATCATCGGAAAATGGCCACTTCTGGTTAGACCACTTCCGGCGCCCTGGCAGCACGCTACTCAGCTTTATGGCTGTTCAGCAGCCACCGCCAATGGAACACACGTTCTGCTGGCAGCTTCAGCCCATAGGATCATGCTGTTAGTCACATAAGTGTGTGGGCAACATGATTCTCTCTAGGTTTGACTCAGTTTTAAGGAGTGCTTACTATTTTGCCATGTGAAGGGTAGCCTTTCTCCTTGAAGATATGTAAAGTCTCCATATTTCTGGCCAAATTACTATACTATCAGCACAATCCTAACCAACTTTCCAGTGCTGGTGTAGCCATGCCAACAGGGCGCACACTGCATTTTGCAGTGAAGGGGCAGTCATGGAGGCCTCTTCAAGGAGAGGGAACATATGTTCCCTTACCTCGGGGCTGCATTGCGGCTGCACCGGCACTGGAAAGTTGGTAAGGATTGCGTTGTATGTTATGCAATACAATCTCTTGTCAAGGCACTGAAAAGGAAGACACTGAGAAGCAGAAAGCCATGAAGTTTTCAGCTCCTGATCATTTTCTTAATGTGGAGGGAGAATCTGCAACATCAGCGTGCAAGGAGTCGGAGTGCAATAGCAGAAAGGAGTCTAATGATAAAGCAGAGGGTTTGGAGATTAGCATTTTCAATCAGGGATTCTACAGCAGAAGCAGAAGATGGATGGAAATGCTTCATTTGCAAAATTTCATCCAAGTCTCTGAACATGTAATTAATAATAAAACATTCCAGTAAACAATTATAAAGACGATTGGAGAGGGAAACCTATCTTGCTTTAATTGCATAAATTAGCCGCAGTTCTTTTAATTGGGAAGGAGAGATAGACAAACAAAGGAAATCACGTAATGTAAGAATTGGAGACAGGAAAATAGCTTTACAACAACCATTACTATTAAGAATTATTAAGAATATTTATATACCACTTGGCCCAGCACTAAATGGGTTCTGGCTTCCTTTGGAGGAGAGGTCATTGGAGGCTTATAGTTGTAACATTCCCTTTATTTACAACAGGGGTCAGCAACATTTTCGGGCAAAGGGGGCGGACGTTTGGTGATGATGTCATCACATCATCACCAAACTTCCGAGTTTGACAAAGTTTCGGACTGGTAAACTCCCAGAAGCGGCTGCGCCGAGCTCGGCTTAGGAGGCGAAGACTCCTGCCCATTTTGCTGTGTGCCCGAGAAGGAATGGCAAAGTCTCCTGCCAAGGCTCGCGGAGTCCCTGTGCCACCGTGCCAGGCTTGTGGCTCCCAGGCTCGGCGAGTCCCTGTGTCCCCTCTATGCTCTGCCATTCCCTGTCCATCATGTGGCAAATTGGGCGGGAGTATTCACCTTTCAAGCCGAGCTCTGTGTGGGCTGGATGACTTTGGGTGGTGGGCCAGATCTGGCCCATGGGCTGTAGGTTGCCAACTCCTGAGTTACAATATGTAAGCTGAACACTGTTTCCAGGGGGTCCCCCTGAACCACAAAATACTCCACCTCTGAGCTTGGACTGTCTTGGATTCTCTTTCCAGTTTTTGTCTCTCCCTGGCTCAGGGGACACACAACACACAACACAACACAACACAACACAACACACAACACAACACAACGAGAGAGAGAGAGAGAGAGAGAGAGAGAGAGAGAGAGAGAGAGAGAGAGAGAGAGAACTGCCATTATTATTTCACTAACCACCCAAGGGAAGGATGGAGGAAGGAATCGCCTCTGACCGTCCCTTTTGCTGTGTATCTACTGCCATTCAATTTCATTGGCTTCAAGTATTAAGAGAGAGGGAGAAAATTGCTCTCCATCTACTTTTTCCACAAAAGAATCATAATTTTATAAACCTAGATCATGTGTCCCCTGCTTAGTCATATTATTTCTTAACAAAGAAGTGACTGTCCAACTCATTAGCCTTACCTCATTGGCCCGGCTCCAATCTCTTAATCATCTCGATTGCCCTTTTATCAGCTCGAAGATATCCTTTTTACAATGGGGCAACCAGAACTGTACACAGTATTCCAAGTGCAGCTGCATCATAGATTTATACAAAGGCATTATTATTCCGGTCACTTTATTCTCAGTCCCTGTCCTAATAACCCCAGGCATGGAATTTACCGATTTCACTTTCAGTTGCATACTAGAATTGACATCTTCATTGGGGCATCTGTTACAGGACCAAGATCTCCTCCCTGGACAATCACAACCAGATTAGATCTTATCAGCGTTTATGTGGTTGGTATTTTTTGTCCCAGTGTACATCACTTTATACTTACACTGAATCTTATTTCATCATCATCTTTATTACAGTCATTGACCAGCATACTGTAAAAGAAAAAGCTAAACCAGTTGCATGTACATATAAATCCAATTCGTACAAAAAACTCCCATAGAATCTTATTTCCTGTTTTGGTACTCATTCACCCAAACAGAGAGATCTGTTTGTTGCAGCCCAATCCTATTCCCCACCATTGGGGCCAATGCAGCTGCTGCGCTGATGGAGCACACTGCATCCAATGGTGGTGGTGGTGGGGGCAACCAGGAAACCAACCAGAGGTAAGTAAAAAAAAAAAGTTTTAGTCACCTCTAGGCAGGCTTCTTTGCACCTATGGGTCTCCTCGGAACCACACAAGCTATGTAGCTGGCGTGGGTCAGAGGAGAGGAAGGGGATGGGGCGGGCTGGAAAATGGATAAGCCTTCGCTGCTGAGATCCACCCCCTCCAGCCAGCTCCCCGCCTCCTGACCTTCTTCTCCCTGCCCCTGTTGCCAAACACCAGCGGTGCCTTTCAAAGCCACTGACGCAGGCACCACATCTCTGGTCATTTGTGGCAGTGACCCGGAAGCGTGCGATGGCATCCCAGCTTTCACACCACTGCAAACCTTGCGCCGCTGGGCCTTGCGCATGTGTTCTGTGCCATAAATCATATAACATATCATAGTCAATTCATGCACAGCAACATAGAGCAGCATTCATCAATAATACCGAATTGGTCTGAGTATAAGACTCACTTTTTTCTCCTAATTTAAGTTTTTAAACTAGGGGTGCGTCTTATAATCAGGCATAAATTTAATGCCAGTGATTTAATTAAATTTTTTAAATAGCACCAAACTTTAAGGGTGCGTCTTATAATCAGGTGCGTCTTATACTCGGGACAATACGGTCGGACCTTTTTATCCACGGTTTTTCTATCCACGGATTTAACTCAACACGGGTGGCAAAACTGTGTAAGAGGGAGTCCGACCACACCACATTACCTTGTTTTTCAGCATTGTCGGGGGCCTGCCAGCCGCTTCACACCTCCTGCGAGCGTCCAAACTACTGAAAAAAAGAAAAAAAACCGCAACCAGGAATCTGTTGGGGGTGGGGCTATCAGACACTTCTCGGTGTGATTAAACTGCTGAAAAAAGAAAAAATGCAACCAGGAGTCTCTGGTGCCATCTACAGGTTGCTTCCGGTAGCGATTTTTCTTTTTTCAGTCAGTTTAAACAAACTCAGGAGGATGGAAGCGCCAAAGATGCTGGAAAAAAGGTAATGTGGCACCACTCCCCACCCCCACCCCAGTTTTCCTACAACAGTTTTTTTTAATCCACTGGTGTTCTGGGAACAGGACCCCAGTGGATAAAAAGGTCTGACTGTATAGCCCCAAAGCCTGACGGAATGTGTATGGGAGTTTTTGGGGAAAGGATATGGGAGTTTTGGGGGAGTATGGGAATGGAAGTTTTTAACAGCCTTCTAAAGATAAGAGAGTGGGGGTTTCCTGCACCTCTCATGGTAGTGCATTCCAAGCTCAGGGGGGGCCACCACAGAGAAGACCTTTCCCACTTGCATGGCAGTTGTACCTTGTTAGGTACTGGTACATAGAGCAGGGCCTCTTGGGAAGATCTTAATGAGTGGGTAGTTTCATATGGCAGCGGATGGTTTCCTTAAGGTTTCAAGGGCCCAAGCTGTGTTGGGCTTTAAAGACAAAAACTAGCACTTTGAAGTGAATGTGGAAACCAACGGGCAACCAGTTTAGTTCCCAGAGGATCACCAGCTCCCTCAGCGCAGCCCCCCTTAGTAGTTTGGATGCAGCATTTACCACCAATTATTCTGCCAAAGTTTGTTTCCTTCTTTATATTCTTCATTTGGACAAGACTTCCACTTTTTAAAGGAAGTATTCTTACCTTTTATAAACTCATTTTAGCAATGTGCTAAAATTAAATGTTTTTAACACTATCTTTTTTTTTCTCACTTGCGTTATTGTCAGCTTGCCTTTGTTTTGCCAGAGTTTGTTTTCCTTTTTTATTTTCTTCATGTGGACAAGACGTCTGCTTCTCAAAGGAAGCATTTTGACTTTTTACAACCTCTTTAACATGGCCATTAACCACACTGGACATTAACCCTTTGGACATTTTCATCTTTCCTCATTTGTGGCCTGCGCATTATTCGAATGGTGCAAATAGTCTCTGAGCATCCTGAAGAGTTTTTCTCCTCCGGACTCTCCCTTTCAACTCATTATTTACCTTGCCAATGTGAAGGTAGTTGGACTTCACCCAATGTTACAAGATTTCCTTTTTGGCTGCCTCCCTGCCTTTTTTTCCTCCAAAAGCAGCCATGGGGAAGCCATTCTAATCAGGACTGTGACATGTGGAGAGGGAAACATAGACAGCGCAATCCTATCCAACTTACACCACCGGTGTAACCAACGGTGCAGGATAATGGGAGGCCCCAGAATGGAAAGGGGATTGAAATCCCCTCTAACGGGGGATTCAAAGGGGATTTAAATCTCCCCTCCCCTCCCAAGCCTCCCGCCCTGCCCTCCCCCACTGGTTACACAGGTGGTGTAAGTTGGATAGGATTGTGCTTTAAGTCTTTGCACCGTTCTCCCACTTAAAATCCTCCGTGAAGCAGTTGTTTGCCCTCAAATTGTCTATTTTCTCCAATAGCTGCTGCTTCATGGCCAAATTGCTGATATAGGGATGATTTCCACCAGGAAATGGCCCAAGGGGGAAGTGTTCACCTCCCCCTCCGCGCATGCAGGGAGGATCCCCCTCCACAGCTTTTTTGGAGAACGGTTGAAAGTGCACCTCTTTGGCATGTTATGGTGATGGAAGGAGGCTGGTGCCACTGCCTCCCTCCTTCCTCCTGATCCCCTGCTGGGGCAAAGGGGCCCAGAATCGTTGGACTCTGCTGCCACCACGAGGAAAAAGTCGGACTGAACAAGATCATCCTCAAAAGTCTCTTAGTTATGTAGAGAATTCCCCCAAACCCTATCCAACAGTATGCAGCTTAGGGTCGAGGAGTCCTGGAGTAAGACTCTGATTGAGTTCAACCAACTACAAGCAACTGAAAAGTTGAAATGTACAGAAGTAGAGGGAGAGGGGGGGCAGTGGGCCCCCGGGCGGCATGTGGGGGCGACAAAGCGGGCAATGGGGGCGTCAATCATGCCATTTCGGCGGTGGGAAGAGCGGGTGGCAGCGGTGGAGACGGTGATGGTTTTGGCCCTCCTGCCTGCCCTGTGCCTCTGAGGGATGTTTAGCAGCGGCGGTGGTGACATCACTTCCGGCGGTAATGTCACCGGGGGGGGGGGGCGCATAGCAATGCCTCTGAAAATGTACAAGTGGTGGGGGAGGTTTTATACTTCAAGGGGGAAAGAGATGATGGACCAAGAGTGAGAGAGAAACAGGATGGAAAGGAAGTAAGGAAGAGAAGGAGAAGTCCTGCAGAATGGGCCATGGAGAAGAAAAGGATGGAAGATTTGGGAAGCCAGCAAGGAGAAAGGTGAGGAGAGAGGTAACCCCAGCATGAAGAACTGAACCCAGCCTTCTCGTGAAGTTGTAGAACTCCAGCAACAGCTGAGCTGGGCCATCAGGTGTCCCCACCACCCCACCGTTACTGTTAGCAAGGAGGGCGGATGAGCATTCACATAGGGATTAGAGCAGCAGGGCCAGAGAGCCTTAAAGGGGACAATGACTTAGCTCTAGCAGCCTGGGTAGCGAAAGGAGGCAAGTCCAGGACAGGTAGAGCCCATGCAGTCTCCTGCACTCCTGGCTGAATGGACAGAAGCGTCGCCGGGGGGGGGGGCGGTGGGTGGTGGGCTCCCGGGCGACAAGCGGGGGGATGACAAAGTGGTGCAGGGGGCAACAACCACAACATGGCATCGGGAACAGCGGGCTGCGGCAGAGATGGCGATGGGTTTGGCCCGCCCTGTGCCTCTGAAGGGATTTACAGCAGCAGCAACGTCACTTCTGGTGGTGATGTCGGGGGGGGCCACATCGCGACACCACTGTGAATGGAAACAGCACCTGTCAGCACCTAAACTTGTAAATTAGTATGCTTAGGGGGGGGGGATGAACTTTTTGAGCCCTATGATGTAAGACACCCCCCAGGGGGAGGATGACACACATCAAAAATAGTATTCCAAGAACATAGCTGTGAGTCTGAGAGTATAGAAGCCAAAAGAGACTAAAATGAAATGGGCTGGAATGGTCATTTTTATAAATAAAATTGTTGGGGAAAAACAACAGTGGGATGTGTTAGATACGCACAAAAACAATGTTTTGGAAATGAGACTCTTGCAACATTAAAATGTTATTAACCCCTTCCAAGCCAGAACCCATTTTAATGACAAAATAGTCCAGAACACCAGGCTCTGGGGGCGTGTTGTGATGTGCAACCAACCAGACACAAAATGCTATTTATGTACTTCAAAAATTCAAGTCCTGCAAAAGTTACATTATGATTGATGATGTAAAAAGTGACAATAACCATGTGACAAAGTCCTTTAGAGCCCCAAAGACATTCAACTCCACTGCTACTCTCTGCTGAGTGTTTGCTAATGTTCAAAGATAAAGAAAATCATTCTAGAATATGAAGATGGCTGAACTTCATACAAATTAATTGATTTCATTATTTTATAATAATTACCTCATTTTAATAATTACATTTTTAATTAATACAAAATAAAAATAAATTTAAATGCATAGTTTTTATTAAAATATCTGGAATGACTCCGATCTACTCATCTGGACTGGACAACTGTGATCCATGAAAGAAAATTATAATAGATTGTGTTTAAGGATGTATATGCAAACTTATTTCCCTCTATGCAGCTACGTCCAGATCTTTTAAGATTTGTTGAAGGAAAGGCTCTTTAAACATGAACATCTGGAGTCAGTGAAGGGCTAGATGTGGGTGAATGAACTTCAATCCAGACAAGGCAGTGCTTCTTTTGGTTTGGAGGCCTGTTGGTTTGGCGATGGTGTATGCTGACGGGGGGCACTGCTCCACTTGAATCCATGTGCTGTCCTCCTGGTAAGTTAAGGGAAGGGAAAGCCAGGGGAATTGGGCTCCAGATCGCCTCTCCCTGCCCTCTTGGTGCTTCATAAGCACCATGTGGGTGGGGAGAGGTCATATGGAGCTGCAGCAGCCTTTCCTCCCCCTTCATCCTCCACCAGCACGGGGTGGGGGGAGAGAGAAGGAGGCTGCAACAACCATGACTCGCTCTCACCAAGACAGAGGCGGATTGGAACCCCCAGTGGAGCAACAGGCTGGAGAGGGCAGCAGACAGATGGGCTGGGGTGGGGGTTGTCCATTTGCCACCCCTATAAGGGATCCACTCCATCTGACCGTATCAGGTTGCTGCATGGTAAGGACAGCCCTGTGAGGGTATCTCAGTATGTGTACTAAAGTTCAGTTTCTAAATAAAGTATGGGACAGCAGAACACAAAATGGAAGAGAAGTGCGAAAATGTACTTTCTGCCATGTTAAGGGCCCAAGACCAATGTTACTCTGTGGTCCCCTATGGGCCTACTGTTTTGCTGGCGTAGATCACTTAGGCCAAAGGGATGCCACCAAGATCTGACCCTGTCCCGCCCCAATCTCCTCCTGCCCCAGCCTGATCCCTGCTCCAATCCACCCCTACCACCAGCAACACCGGATTGATGGCTGGTCTGTGTGGTGCCACTGTGCAGCCTCCTGGCCTTTGTGCCAGCAGCTGTGTGCTGCAGACTGTTGAAGAGGGGGCCGCAATGGTGGACCATTCAGTGCACTGGCGGACCTCAAGGTCTGCCAGTATACTGCGCAGATAGGATTGGGGCTGCTATTCCTGGCAATCAGGGCAGTAACAAGCTCTCGTGCAGCTCAGGGCATGGGAGATTGTTGCGCCCCAGAAGTGACGTCACAACATCACTTCCGGGTTAGCAGCGTGGACTCCGTGCGTTCTCGATCTGGCAGACTCTCAAGCACGCGGTGGGAGCTCCCACGTGGGTGGGAGCTGTCCGCGTCTCAGCCTGGGAAACAGCTCCGTGCGCAGGAAGCTGATCTGGCATACCTCAAGCGCATGGAGCCTGTGCTACTGTTTTCTGCGCTGCGGCGCAGACGGGAGGGTCCTCCTGCCTGCTCCGTAGTCCAGGAAACAGCAGCGCAGGGAGCGTGGAGACTGGAGGACAGTTGCCTGAATTATCCGCGTGCCGCTGTACTCTTGAACAGGCACGCGGAGGCTGGAGACAAATGGTTGCCCTCGCATTTGACTTGGAGCGTTCAGAGCTGAACGTGAGGACAGGACAACCATTAGGTGGTGGGGCCTGAGGGTTGCGCCCCCCTGGGCTTGTACCCAGAGCAGCTGCTCCTCGGGCTCCACCCAAGTTACACCCCTGCTGGAAATTGGGGGGTGGAAAAGATAGTTAAATGAGCTGATTTCTGTTTTGTTTCTGGCAATTACCTGACATGCAAACTTGAAATGTTTGCTGGTATCTTTCTGTACCTTGGTCCTGTGCCTCAGTCCACACTTGGTTGTGTTTCTGAAGACAATTTGCCCCTGTCCAGCATTCTGTTCTGGGCATAAGTGCTTCAAAGTGCATGCAGAGCTCCCCCAGCTGGAACAGCTTCATTTCTCATTTCCGTGGAAGGAGCCAACTCTCCGTGGCAATTCAAGCACTACTCAAGAAACGGCTTCTTTTTTTCCTGCTTGAAAAAAAACTCTGGGGCAGGTGCTGTGAAGACTGCAGCCTCGGAAGAAAACGCTGACGCTGAGTAATGTTTCTCGGCATGCAAGCTGTTTCCTTTGCACTGCAGGTGGCTTTGCGAGTTTCCAGTAAGCAGACGCACTCCTAAAATGCCCTCTAATTTCTCCCATAATTAGCTAATAAATAACAATGCTAATGAATAGTTTAATTTAAAAGGCTGGTGTGATCGATCCTTCTTCTGAAGGCAGCATTGCATGCAGAGCGGGAGCAGAAGTAAACTGCCGCCCTTTCTATGGCCACTTGACAGTCCTCTATTATTACTGCAATTATTTTGAGAATGTAACATATGAACTTGCCCTACAGCACATGAACATGTCTTAGAGATCAACTAGACGTGTCATTGGAACTCTACGATTGGGGCCACCAATGCAATTTTCTCCAACCTAATGTGCAGTTTGGCCTTTATACCAAGTCAGACCACTGATCCATCTATCCCTGCATTGTCTATTCTCACTGGCAGCAACTCTCGAGGGTCCCAGGCAATGGTCTTTACTAGCTCTGAGATCCTGCTAACTGGAGATGCCAAGGACTGAACCTGGGACCTTTTGCTTGCCAGGTGTAGTACTGCCTCTATTTCCTTTAGCTTCAGAGCACCATCACTGTGCACTCAGGGCTGGTCCAATCATGAGGCCAAATGAGGCGGTTCCCTCAGGCAGCAGACCTTCATCTGCCCACTGGCCTCCACGGTTCCTCCTCCCACTCCCTGTACTATAAAAGGGAGAGATACAGCAGAAGAGGAAATGTGGAAGAGAGGAGAATGGTGGGCTAGTATTAGAACCCACCACTCTCCTTATTCTGCTCCAGTGCCCTCTTTTTCCCATCTAGGGCATGAGAGGAGCAGAAGCTGGCACATCCACAGGTAAGAGGAGTCAGCATTTGGCATCCAGGAGGCCTTGGGCTAGCCTTGTGTGCATTGCACACACAACAGTTACAAAAGACAAGTCCCACACCATAGTGCCTAAAATGTAAGAGCTGATCTTCACATGACACATCAAGAGAGACTAAGTTGAGTTTATGGATAAGATTCCAAACTACACCAATCCAGACTACAAGTGGGGAGCTGGCTCAGCATCGCCATCTCCCTGATGTGCGAGGTTTCTACAAGCAAGGAGTTTTTTATTTATTATTTATTATTATGTATTTATTTATTTAAAGAATGTATACCCTGCCTTTCTCCCAGCAAGGGCACTCAAGGCGGCTTACAATAAAACACTAAAATACATATATACATTAAAATAATTAAAAACAAATAATTAAAACAACCCCAGTGGGTCATTGTTTATGCACAGACAAGAGCATTCAAAAATATGACCTGCCTTTCCCTTGAAGTCTGAAGTGGTACAGTCCAGAATTCTACCACCTTATTCTGTGTAATGTTTAGACTGGAGGATTGTGCAGATGTAACACATGTTCAGGCTACACAGATCAGGGACAGCAGGATCAGATTCACTGGCCGAGCGAGGCATAGGATCTAAGCTGGGAGGAATTAAAGTACCTGCTGCAGTGACGGCGAGTGGGGAGAGAAGTCTCCATCTAATATTTGTTGTAAAACGTAGACAAGCACACCCCACCCCACCCCTCTTTATATGTAAATAGGGCAGATACACGAAGAACAAACTGGGGTGTCACCATCACCTCTACGCTGGGTGCTTCTGGGTGCTTTCTCTGGAAAGTTGCTGTTTCTTCCTCCATTCCTCATGGACTTCCCTTGCTGTGAAGATCAATAAATTAGGATTATAAATCATTTTCTACACTGCAGATGTTAAATCCTGATTCACGATTGCCCTGAGGAAACCCTCAGTGTGCTGTGCTGGCCTTCTTCATAGTCACAAGGCAAAGGGACCGTTTGTCTTACGTGACAGATCTCCGAAATGAAAGGTGCTGGGAGGATCTGTGGAATGAACGCTGCTTCTTGTTATTTGGATAGCACTGGCATCTAAGCGACATGGGTGGCTCTGCCAAAAAGCAAAGTGAGATCGCTACCAAAGATGGCAGACTTGGGGTGCCATGAATTATGGCAGTTCTGACCCAAAGTCCATTGGGATGCTCTCTTGCCCTTGTCCCATTAAAGTGAACTAGAGTGACACAAGAGCATATGAAGCTGTGTCACACTGATCAGACCACTGGCTCAACTAGCTCAGAATTGTCCTCACTGACTGACACTCACCCGGTAGCGGGGGGCGCACGCGTCACCTCCCGTCACCCCAACCCCCCCGCACGTCACCTACCTTGAGCCGGGCGTCGTTGTGCGCAGGTATGGATTTTCCGCGCACGCGCACTCCGTCACTGAGGGCGAGAGCCTGCCCGGTTGCCCTCAGCTGCGGTCTGCGTATGCGCAAACATGGCGGATCCGCAGCTGAGGGCAACCGGGCAGGCTCGTACCCTCAGCGACGGTGTGCGCCTGCGCGAAAAATCAACGCATGCGCACATCGAGCCGGAGGCCGAAGAGGCCGCGGCGGGGGTGCACGCGTCACCTTTTGCGTGCGGCACCCCCCGGCAGCCCCGCCCCACCTGCCACTCTACAGTGACGCGTATGGGTTCCCCAGGGTTTCAGAGACAGGTTCTTTCCCTGACCTCCGTCCTAGAGATGCTACCATGTTTTCCCGAAAATAAGACAATGTCAGCAAGGCCTGCAAGGAGGCCTGCATCGTCTCCATGGTGGAGGACTCAAGTGCAGGCCTTCCAGGCCTTGCAGAGCCTTGCACCCTCAGGAAAGAATGAAGCTTAAATTGGTCAAAGTAAGTGCTGGGGGGGTCGCCGGGGGGGGTCACCGGGGTGTGTGTGTCGCGTCCATCTGGCTGATGATCCTAGCTAGGTCTTATTTTCAGGGGAGGTCTTATATTTACGAGTGCCAGCAAAAATCACGCAAAAAAATGACGGTAGGTCTTACTTTCGGGGGAGGTCTTATTTTCAGGGAAACAGGGTAGAGAGGGACCTTCTGCGTGCAAATCATGTGTTCTACCACTGCACTACAAGTCCTTCCCAAAGAGCACAGTGGTCTTCTTGGGTAAGTCCATTTCATCTCAGCGGGGCATTGTGCAGAAGGCACTTCCGGATGGATTGTCTCCTGCGCTGCTTAGTGGGACTGGACGGGTGCCATTTGGCTTCTGTGCCGCAAGCACCGAAATGTCTTGGGCCGGCTCTGCCAAGCCACATGTACATCTAACCGAGAACAGTTGCATAATCAGGTCTGCAGCCTCCTTTGACGTTTGTCTGCCATGACTGGCTGCATAATTCATCAGGGTACGGGGGGAAATGCTAAAATGACAACTCCTGTGTGGTGTGGAGCTTCCAAGATGAGGCATTTTTCAATCATTTTCTAGACTAGCACTCATTGTCCAGCTCACAAAGCTTTAATGTTGGTTGCTAAGATGCCACTCTACTCTTCACGAGCCATTTTTCTGACAGTTGCGGATGACTGAAGGATCATGTCTCCCTCCCTCCCCACCCACCCCCCAAACCAGCCTTGTGTCTTTCTGCAGCAGCATGTGTGTCTATAGCAAACTGTGAGACTAGCCTGAAGAAGCTGAGGGTGGGTGGCCCTTCTTCTCTCAACCTCTGCTGCCTTTGAGATCTGTCTGTGATGCAGTCAAACATAAACTTGCAATGAAAAGTCTATTTGTCAGACACACACACTGCTTATTATGGGAACTTACAAAAATAATACATGAGCACAGAAGTTGCTAACTTTGCTTTTTGACTGGCACCAGATGCCTATGCCAGGAAGAATTTCTTCCTGGGTGCTCCACGGGATCTGGGCGGGGACAGCGGCACCGGCCTCTTTGCTGGCGTTGCCTCCTCGCCAGGTGATGCAAACGTGCCTTATGGCACGTTTGCGACACCCTAGACCAGTGGAGCAGTGCTCTGCCGGTCTTAAATCTAGATAGGATTGAGCCGTAAGTTTGTGCATTTCTGGTCCTTTCTTCCTTCTTTTTGCTTTTGATAACATGAAATTGAACCGTCATTCAGTCATGAAATGGAGGGAGGGTCATTCTCTGTGTTAAAGTTGTTAGCATCGTCTTTTTTTAAATGCAGGCTTGCTCTATAATGCAGCAACTTGGGTCTTTTAATAAATACAGTATCTTATTCCAAGTGGCGGGGCAGGAGGGGTCATAGAGAAAGAACCATTTGAAAAGTAAAACAAATGGAGAAAGGCAGGATAAATGGTTCAGACCATTGACTTGGCTAATTCAAATCAATCTGCAGTGAACTGGCCTTTTCAATTTCTTCTGTGTCTCTTCCCTTGCCTAGGAGCAACTCCAGACAGGCAGCTGAAAAACCAGGCCGGCTTAGGCAGCAAAGACTCCGCAGCGTTGGTCTGTTCTCTTCTGCCCTGCTGTGCAAACAGGGATATCGCAAAACTTTATTTTGGGGCTCTGCAAGAATTTTGCATTAGGTGAAACGTTGGCCAAGCCAGAGCTCCTCATGCCCTTCAGAATTGTTGTGGCGTTCTGAGCTTTCTGGCCGTGCACCAGAATGCATTTATTGTGATGGCATTAGCACTAGTTATTTAATCAGAGCCCACTCATATTTTCTTTGCTATTCCCAGCATACCTGTAGCTGCAGGAGCAGTTTATTATAGTGGGGAGAAATATTGCCTGCTGCTGTCACAGTACCTAAGGGGGAGAAAGAAAATCAGTGTGGAAGCTGCCTTAGACAAAATCAAGCCATTGGTCCATTTCGGTCAGTAACAAGAGATTTTTCCAGCCCTCCCTAGATGCCAGGGATTGAACCTGGGACCTTCTGCATACAAAGCAGGTACACTACCACTGAGCTAAAGTAGCCCCTTGCCTCTATGTGTGTTTACCAGTGGCTATCAATAGGAAATGGAGGCGGCGGCAGAAAAGGGTCGTGCTGAAGCTACATGGTATAGGGGAGTGCCAAACAGTACCTGGTGGTGTGAGCTGATGACTGGGTAGACACTCCTGAAATGCCACGTTGCGGAGCTCAGGGCTACATTGGGGGCAAGGGGTTAAATCACCGAATGAAGAAGGTCACAAGGACAGCTGTGACTCACATCCAGCACTTAACAGGGCAGCTGCTAGGATTGGTGCTCCTAACACATTTCAATTTTAATCTTCAGTTTTGTTACAGGTCTTTGCTGTGGGGTTTTATTGAGCTGCTTTATAAAAGGAATCTGTAGCGGGGGGGGCAGCGAGGTAGGTGCTGCACGGCGCTACACGGCGGTGCAAAGTGGCCCCTCCCACTCGCCATCAGAGCCATTCCGACAGTGAAGGCAGTACTCTCCTGGCCTGGTTCCAGTCTGGATCAGCCCCCCTCTGCAGCTGTTTGGGAAGAAACACAAGCATGCAAAGACCAATCGTGTGCTTAGCTAGTATGGCAAACTTGAGCCCTGTGCTTTTTCTTCCAGGGAGTTCCCTGGCTTCCTAGAAAGATTTCTGAACAAAGCAACGTCTCGGTGATTAATGGTTCCTTTCTGCTGCATCTCTCCAAGTCAACAAACATGTCACAGAGTTATCTATGGCCAAAAGGAAGGCTGAATCCAGCAGACAGGAGAAAGAAGCAGTCATCAAGAATGACAATAAAACGTTTCCAAAACAGATTGGCCAGCCTGCCTTAGTTCTGGCTGAAATCAAAGGAAATGCAGGCAGGGCATCTGAATCAATTGATGCCTGGCATGGAGGAAACAGGGGGAAGAAGGATGCTTCTATCATTTGTTCTAGTTATTTCCAGCCTCCTAGATGCTGCAATATAAATAAAAGAGGCGGGGGGGTGGTTACTGTTTTGTTTGCAAATGCAGGCTTTCATAAGGAAGTTATCTCTGCAGACAGGAAGAAAGATTAAGCAGTATAAAAACAATCTGTAAAAAGGTGCAGATTCTAATCTACACCATGAATAGCCTCCAAAGTAAAATACCACAGTAACCACGATGCTATTTAACTACCAGCACTAAATACACAGAGAAAGCCAGATTTCCACAGCTTCTTCAAAGGTGAGCAGCAATTTGGCCAAGGCATTCCAATGTCATGGGTGCCACCACTGAAAAGGCCCCCTATCTTAATGCCCACCCAACTCACTCCCAAGTGAGTGAAACAAACAAACAAAACCTCAGATGTCTTCAACACATGAAGCTGCCTTACACTGCATCAAACCATTGAGCCATCTAGCTCAGTACAGTATTGTCTACACCAGAGGTGCCAAACGTAAGGCCCATGGGCCAGAGAAGCTCTTTTTCTAGCCCATGTGATAACTGGGATCTCCTAGCACCACCCTTTCAGCAGCAACGCTTCTGCCAAGGCTCTGGGAGGGAGATACGGAAGGAGGCCTCAGAAGGCAAAGAATTCTATGGGGGAAGGGGCAGATCAAGAGGGGTGAGAGAGGGAGATGCTGCCAAAGCACTGGGAGAGCCCAATTAGCACATTATCACATACCACCCTTTCAGCAGCGCCATTTCTGCCAATGTGTCACTTCACAGAGCAGAGACATAACCACGGTGGAGCACGTGGTTCACTCGAACCAGGCGGGAGGGCGGGGCAGTCACTGACGTTGTGTCGGCCCGCCCACCCTCCCTGAAGCCCGTTACGCTCTGAAATGAGCGAAAAACGGGCGGGGGGGCACGTCGACGTGAGGCGAGGGGCGCGTTGACGTCACGCGACGCAGGTCCCGCCCCCACACGCCAGGCGCCAGGAGGGCGCCCGACACTTCTGTCACAGAGTACCTGAGCTTCAAAGTGATGCCTTGGCAGAAGCAGCACAGCTGAAAGGGTGGCCTGTGTGACCATTGGTCTCTCTCATATCTTGAAGATATGATCAAGGAAACGGAGACCTTCAGTGTGCACTCTACCACTGAGCTATGGCTCACTCCCATTCTTGGGTTGATCATACAAGAAATATGTAGGATGAAGAGGTCCTTCAGGCACAGCTGTCCCATCCATGAGGCGACCTGATACAGTTTGCATCAGTGGCAGAATGTGAGGGGTCCGAGGGGCGGGGCAGTGGACTCAGGATTCCTTTCACCCAGCATATCTGCTGTCACCCTCTCCATCCAACCCACTGCTGACGCCAGCCGCAATGATCTGCTTTCCTCTCATTTGAGCCAGAAGATCATTTCCCCCCCCCCCTTATCATGTTCCTTGTGCAATATTGTCAAACCCAGACGTGCTGTACTTCCAGTTTTATTTACAGGGACAGCATGAAGTCCACCTCTTCCATGTTTCACAACAGTGAGCAAGGAATACCAGTGGCGTAGGAATGGGGTGGGTGGGGGCGAACTGACCCCGGGTGGCACACGGGTGTGTGTACAAGCCACCACTTTGGTGGCAGGGTGGTGGCGGAGAAAACGGGCCTTTTTCGGCGCAGCGGGGGGGAAGTCGCCCCCCCGAGCCCCTAGTAGCCGTATTCTGGCGAAAAAACACCTGGGGGGGCGTTTTTTCACTGGAAAACACACCAAAGGGTGGGGCTTGTGATAACACAAGTGGGGGACAGGGCTTGTGACTTCACGTGGGTGTCACGTGGGTGGGAGCCGCCGCCCCTGGCAGAAGCTAGCTATGCCAGTGAGGAATACTGTAAGACAGTGTTTCCCAAACTTTTTGGACCTGTGGCTCCCTTGACCATTGGCAACCATTGGCTGCGGCTCCCCATTACATTATGTTGATGCTTGCCAATTGGCACTGCACTGTTTTCCAAGAGGATTCCGTGGCACTCTGCGGCTCCCCAGGCTGGTTTCCGCGGCTCCCTTGAGAGCCACGCCTCCCAGTTTGGAAACAACTGGGGTTTGGGTTTGGGTTTTTTTTGTAGCACAGAGGCAGTGGACCTGAGGCAGCATCAGGTGGTATTCCAGGTCATGCCGCCCCTGCCTTCAGGTATCTGGGTACAAACCATTGTCAGCTCCCTGATATCTTTTATTTGCTCGTTGCTACATAAAAGCAAACACAAATGCCAGTTAAATTGAGTGTGAAACAGGAACAGCAAAAGCATAAACTGCAACAGCACTAGCTACCTAACCACAACACTATAACAATTTGTGCAGCAGTGAGAAACTCCTTGGACAAAAGAGATCACCATAGAGATATTTGATTAACTAGAGCAGGGGTGACCAACCTTTCACCATTAGGGCTTCTGTGTTCTTAAGAGTTGTGCAGAAGACAGAATCTTGGCAGCTGCAAGTGCTGATGGTGCTGCTAAAGCAGCTGCACCTGCTGAAATACCCTCACCTAATGTAACCATTTAAAGAGCCAGCATTCATGTTGAAAGGTTGGTCACCACTGAACTAGAGGCATTGAAAGAGGAAGTTCTCTGTAGAATCAATCTACTATGATATCCTGTTCCCATGAACTGAAATGAATAAGGGTTGGGCAGGATCCGCCCTTGGTGGGCTATGCCTACCAAAGTGAAAAACTCCCCCTCCACCAGTAGGGGGAGTTTGTTGCTTAGTTAAAGGCTTGTGAGTTGCTCTCTCCTACTGCTACTAGTCCTCTCACTTAATTTCTTTTCCTGTCTTCTTGTTTTCTGCCTTTGTAACAATGGCTGCAGTTCTCCTTGTTTTAGTAATACTCTCAACAAAAGTCCTGTTTTGCAGTGTGCTTTAACCCCATGTCTGCTACCATGTTCATGGTCTGATTCTGACACTACTACAACAGACTAGTGCACTTGGAGGTTAAAATGGGCAAGCTGGATGCTCACTGAGCCATGGCTGATGAAGTGTTGCTCACCAAATCTTGGTTTAATAGCAATCAGAAGTGTTCTGCCTTTCATCTTCTAAAAAAAAAGAACCTGCAATCTTGGTCTGTCTGCCATGATGGATGGAGTGGCTCCTGATTTTGACAGACTCTCTCACAATAAACTTTAACAAAATGGCATAAAGGGAAAAATAATCTTCAAACAGAAAGAAGGCATCCGTCAGATGGTGTCTACCACTGCCCCATCAGCTTCCTTTGAAAGCGTTCTGCATTCTGATGCATTTGTGCGCACAGGACAGTCTTTTATATTAGAAGCTGGAAGTGAGATTTCTTTAACTGCAGTTATGACAGAGAAAGACAGAAATATATATCCTGCAAAACTATGAGGGCTGATTTAAAGATTTCTTTTTTCAAGCAATCCATTTTACTGCATGTCATATGATCTGCTAGATGGATTAGACAGATTGTGAAATCTCTCACAACAAGGAAAGATGAGAGGTATTTGGCATAAGGTTGATTGGAAGGAACAGATTGTTATTGATAAAAGTCAATTCAGTGACACACATCAACTGCGTTTTTTAATGAATTCTAGAAACTTTTGCTTACGTTTATGGAGCTTAAGAAGGAAAAGCAACAAATCCTGACACAGAATCGAGGCTTTCCATTTATTATGCTAATAGAGCTTTACTTTTTAAAAAATATTATTCTATTTATATAGTGCCGTCTATATACATTGTGCTTTACAAAGAACAAGAGGACAGGCTGCCCTAAAGGGTTTGTAAGCTATAATGAAGCATAGAGGAGGCAAGAGGGGGTGGGGGGAGGCAAATGAATGCAAGGTTGAGCAGGGGAAGAATGTGAATTTATTTCAGTTATACGTATGTACACCTAGTTACAGTGAGGAATAGGGACTAGAGGTTATTTTCTTATGCCTATGTGATTATTTATGTATATGAATAAAAAAAAATCAAAACTGCTGTAAGCATGGAGGAGGCAGAAAACCAAATGTGTCATCCATCACCACTAATGTCATAGATACTATCCAATACGTGCTGACAGTTGTAATAGCGATATACACATTTACAGCAGCTGTGCTAGTTGTGCCTTTGCGGACACGTGCTGACTTTTCCCAGGTATTGCTTGAAGTGCTGAAAAAAGAAACTTCTAAAACCAGTTTGGCCAGGGACTGTGGCGAGACAAAAACAAAACAAAACACTGGATGGGACCATGGAGAACGACAATTGTTTTCAAGTCTCCAAAAATTATTCTGTGTTGTATGCAGGCTTCCTTTCACCGAATTCACATTTTTTACATTTACATACAGACAGGCTATTTATTTTTCAAAGAAGAGTAATAATTTGCAGCATATGGTCATGAAGTAACATTGCTTTGGCCCATATCTCATGCCAGGATTTCAACATCCTAAATCATGTTTTCCCCTGCAATGGACACACTTGTGCCAATTAAAACTATTAGTGTAAAGGGGGGTGGGGCTAGAACAGATGCATAATTGCTCTTTGGCACAAACAATTAAGAACATCAAGCCACCATTGCTCTCTTACTCATCGCTATACTTTGCACTTATTTGGTTTCCACCTCTGGTTCATTGGCAACATCCTCCCGTATAACACAAGCAACATCAGCTCTGAAAAGGCAGCCGTCTGTTGCTGTTTTTCTTTTTCTTTCAATTCTTCCTTTCAGCCTTTAGATGGAAGTCGGAATCACATCTAAATCTAGAGTGGGAATGTGCTAAATCTTCTAAGCACACCTCAAAGTGCTAGTGGAAGCCTTAGACCTGGACCATTGTGATGACTGTTAGTAATCAAAAACTATCATGCAGGAAGCAGATACTATCGGCCCAGTTCTACTGGCCACTACCGCCACCGGAACGGTATTTATTTATTTTTCACATTTTTTTATACCGCCCTTCCTCCAAGGAGCTCAGAGTGGTGTACATATTTCCTCCCCTCCTTTTGTCCTCACAACAACCCTGTGAGGTAGGTGGGGCTGAGAGATAGTGACTGGCCCAAGGTCACCCAGGAAGCTTCGTGGCTGAGCGGGGATTTGAACCTGGATCTTCCAGGTCTAAGTCCGACTCCCAAACCACTACACCAGTGGTTCCCAAACTTTTTTGACTCGCGGCTCCCTTGACCTCCCTCACCGTTAGCCGTGACTCCCCATTACAGTGCATGGAAGAAACAGGCACTCTTTACATGCTCAGAGGCACCCTTTCTTATATGTATGTGTATATGTATGTGTATATTCCCAAAATGAGCCCTAAAGTGGATTTTCCATGCTTATGCTGAGCAGCAGCTAAGCCAGGAGTGCACAGGGTGGGGTTGGGATGCTGCCCTCCCTCCATTGGCAGGCCTGGGTAGAGGGCACTGATGTCGTCTGTGTTAGTCCTATTCATGGCAAGAGAAACATCAAAGCATGGGAGGGAAGCATTGGTCATGCCCCACCCCAGTTGCAAGAGAGAGAAAGCTAGCTCCTTTTGGTAGCATCTTTGCAAGATGAAAAACAGATTCTTATATTGCCTGGCAGTTTCCAGGGGGGGGGGGGTTTGTCCCAGCAAATAGAGTGGGGAACTAACTTAGAGGTGGGTCAGAAAGGAAGGAGGAGAGAAATCCTAATCATTAATCAACCAAACTAAACATAGAAATCAAAGACTGTATTTAAAGCAGAACCTGCTCTGCACCATTTTCAATTGCAGTTCTTGCATTTGTTTTGTGTTTGCTTTATTAAAAACATTCAACAGAAAGAAAATACTTTACTTGCCAATTGCAATGTCTGAATGAAACCTGAATGAAAATACCTTATCTGCAAACATACGAGAGACAACCTCGCTGTCTCCAGCTCTCTCGCTCAGCTTGAGTACTTAACGACTTGTTAATCTTCTTTAACATAAGATAAGCGGGCTTCGCTCACGCTGTGGTTAAAAACAAGACGTGGAAAAACGCCCCTGGCTGCTTTTGATGACGCACTTGGGAGTCGCGCCTCACACTTAGAGAACCTCTGCACTACACCATCCTTTATGGTGTTGTAAAATGTTTTACATAAGCACATGGAGTCACACATTTCTGGGCTATCACCACAGGCCTTGGGAAGGACCCCAAGTGGCGGTGCTAAAGAGCAGCCCCACCAACATCGATAAGTCAGCGGGGTGGGTGGAATGGGGTAGGGTGTGGGAGGATCGGGGCGGATTAGGGGGAGGTCCAGGGGGCATTGGACATGGGAGGGGGTGGCACCTGATGCAAATGACTTGCACCAAATGCTATCTCCTCCAGAGTGAGCCAACATGCTCCTTTTGTCTCCCCAGACTTGTGTCAGCTAAAGAGCTGGTGCAGGTCCAAGGAGACCCATTGGCAGTCAAGGGGCTTACGGAGGGATAATCTGGAAGGGACAAGACAGAAATAGGGCAGGAAGGGTGTTTGCTCTGAATTTATTTGTTAATTTCATTTCTCTCCTTCCTTTCAAGTGGTCCCAGGGCAGTTAAAGTCTAAAATTTGTGACTTGTGTCACAAATTTTAAAAAAAAATTACAATAACATTAGATTTAAAATAGTAATTAAAACCAGACAAAAATTACAATGCTTCAGCAGCGGCTCACAACCAAAAGTTTAGGAGATTGGATGGGTGAAGTATGGTTGTGAACGAGCTGGACCCTTGCAGGCTGATGGGCAAAGGGCCCTTGTTCCTGGCAATTTATCAGATGAAAGCACACGATGCAATAAAAAAGGGTAAGCTGCCACTTAACACAAGAGTACTCTTGGATTCAGCTGATATTTGATTGTGTGCAAATTATAGGCGATCTATTGAGGGGTTTTTTTACTGTTCAATTGACTCTGGTTTCCCAAGCATATGCTAGGTTTAACCTACTATAGCCCCTTATGCATGTGCTAGACTCCGTCCTCCATTGCATAGTGGCTAAGAGAGTGAACTGTCAGTCTGGACTTCAGCTAATTCAACTCTCTCCTCTGCCGCAAACTCACTAGGAGGCCTTAGACAAATAGCTCCCTCTCAGCCTCAGCTCCCCAGTTGTAGGCTTACCATCCGTCCCAAAACGCCCGGGACCGTCCCGGGTTCCGGTCCCGGATCGGTCCCAGGCTTTCCAGGCTGGTTAAGCCTCTGCTGCCACCACCGCCACTTCCAAAGTGTGAAAATGCACTTTTTTTTCCTGGCGGCGCCACCTTGGATCTCACAAAATCTCACGGCGCCCAAATCTCATGAGGGAACATGAGGCAGCCTCATGTGCCCTCACAAGATTTGGGTGCCGCCACCTTGGATCTCGTGAGATTTCGCGAGATCCAAGATGGCGGCGCTGGGGAGAAAAGTGCATTTTCACACTTTGGAAGCGGCAGCAGTGGAGGCATAACTGGCGGCAGGAGTCCTGGCCGGCTCTGGTGCAGCCGGCCAGGCTCCACAGGCTCCACGCTGTGGCAAAGGCGCTGTACCCAGCATCAGAGTGGCACGTGCTGGCCCTGGCGCTGATGTCTCAGCGCCGGTGCTCCAGGAGGTTAGGATTGCACCGTAAGTCTAAGGTTGTGCACCTTCCAGAAGGAAAGAGTGGGGGACAGATATTATATTATTATTATTATTATTATTATTATTATTATTATTATTATTATTAATTTATTGGATTTATATCCCGCTTTCTCTCCCCCAAAGGGATTCAATGGCATGTAGTTCAATGACATGTAGTTTATTTGAAACTTTATAACCGGCTTTTTCCTTTGGAGAAGCACTCATAGCAGCTAGCATATACCAGTAGAAGCAGAGGCGTCACTAGAGTTTGCGTCACTCGATGTGAGTGCTCATCGCGTAGAAGCCAATTAGCAGCCCAATCCTAACTCCCCATGCAGTGATGCAGCGGCGCCAACACAGCTTCTGCTGTTTCCTGCAGGCGTGTTTTGGGATGTTGAGGCCTCCTTGGGGTAAAGGAACATTTGTTTCCATGCCCCAGAGTAAACCCTAGCGCTGCCATGGGACAACTCAGACCTGTGCCAGCTCTATAGCTGGCGCATGTCCGCATTGACCCGTGAAGGTGGATTGGACCTGGGAAGGGGGTTAGGATTTGGTGGGCACCGCTGCCACTGAACCCGCCCCCTTCCCGGGTTCAATCCACTCTCCTCCCCGCCCTCAGTACCGCCTTACCTGCTCCAGCAGGTGTCCAATGTCTGTCTTCTTGTGGCGTGGCAGCAGTCACGCCACACACCTGGCTGCCACCACATGAAGATCTGCCAGTGTAAATGGCCAATAGGATTGGTACATAACTACCACTCAGTCAAAACAAAACAAAATTACAACATGTCAAACTAATACAAGACTGCAATCCTATATACACTTACCTGGGAGTAAGTCCCATTGAATTCGGTGGGACTTACTTCTGAGAAGATATGCTTAAGATTGTGCATAGAAGGCATGAAACCAGGAGAAAATCTGAAGAGCGTAATCACAGACTTTGCAAAGGCAGGCTAGAATACAGGTGGGCCCCCATATCCACTGATTCGCTATCCACGGTTTCAGTTATCCACGGATCGTGGGGAACCCCCCCCCCCCCAGGCTTTTACTTTTTTCTCAGTAAGCTTTGTTTCTTCCTTAAAGAAACAGGAGAAGCAGCCTCGGCTGCTTATTACAGGCAAGTAGAAAGAGACTAAGTACTAGAGAGGCTCTGCAAGGTTAACCTTGCAGAGCCTCTCTAGGATTTAGTCTTGTTCTACTTGCCTGCAATGGAGGCTGCTTCTCTGTTTGTTTTAAGGAAGAAACAAAGCTTGCTGAAAGAAAAATAAGAGCTGGGGGGGGCAAGCATGCCTGCCTGCAGGGGAGGTAGGGTGGGGGCCCTCAGGAAACCATGGAGGTGGTGTTCGCTCTTATCCACGGTTTCAAGTATCCACGGAGGGGCCTGGAACATATCCCCAGCGGATATGGGGGCCCACCTGTACTTTTAACATTGATACAACACTTTGTTCTATAGGATGCTATATACATAATAAAGCTTATATCAGGCCTTGAAAAACATCTCACTACGTTTTTATTCAGCTTGTCATCAACTTTGTCATTTTGAGACTGAAATAATCTTTGAGGTGAAGTGGTACTGAGTAGTCCTATTGGCCTTGAGTAAGCCACTACATGCAGCACAAACCTGGCCCATTTTCTGTTTCCAGCTGCCTGTTCTTGTCACTATGGAAACAGAAAATAGACCAGAGATAAGCCTGGATGTGAAAGTTACAAACAGATCCAAAAAAAAGTGGATCCAACATTTTTTCACTATGGAAACAAAGATCAGAAGCCATCATCAGTAAAGATTCATGGCCATTAATTTATTTTGCTGTCCAATTGCATACATTTTTGAAAGGTTTTGTAGAAATAATTCTCACTTAATTGGGGGGGGGAGGGCAGAGGCGTAACTTGGGCAGTTGGTGCCCGGTTCAGGGGGGAAATGGCGCCCCTAGAAGTAAACTTCGGCCTGGCCGATAGGCCGCGCCACGCTCCGGTATTGGGGGCGCCGCGCTCTGGGGGTGGGCGCCGCGCTCCAGGAGGGGGGCGACCCGGCAGGACCCTGCACCGGGCACCCCTCCCCAGCGCGGACCCGGCCGGCTTACCTCCAGGCTCCAGGCTGAGGCTCCATTCATCCAGTTCAAAGCGCCGGACACGCTGCAGCCGGCAGCGCGGCAGGCACATAGGAAGTGACGTGACTGTGAAGTGACGGTGCACAGGGAAAAGGAGTCCGTCACTTCACAGTCATGCGCGCAGCCGCAGAAGAAAACAAGTTGCGGAAGGGAAGACAAATTCAAGCAACAGTGAGTGTGTGTGTGCCCCGGCCCCGCTCCTTCAATGTCCCCGCCCCCTCCTTCAATGTCCCCGCCTCGAGTGGGACTCGAGTCTCGGACTCGAGTCTCCGAGTCTGAGTCGGACTCGAGTCTCCGAGTCCGAGTCGGAGACTCGAGTCCGACTCGGACGCGCGGGCGCCCTTCGGGAGATGGCGCCCGGAGCGAGTGCTCCACTGGCTCCACCCTAGATTCGCCTCTGGGGGAGGAAATAAGAACAACGCAGAGAGGGAAGTCAAGTCCAATATTTTCATGCCGGAGGGAGCTGGTGGGAGAGAGTGGAAGAAATGTGTATCAGACATTCTGGTAACAAGTCTAGTAGTGTACTCATATGGCCAAACAATTACTTCTGAAGTTTTTTTTTTTTTTAATCTTGGTGATGGAATGAAGAGTATACTGACGTTCCAAATACACATTCTTGTATTACTCCTCTTAAAAGCCAGCATAATGACAGCACAGTAACAGCATGTAGCTCATCATGCTAAGCTTGAAACGATGGGGTTTTGGGGGAATAGCAGAAGATGTGTTCAAAAACTCGTCTTTGGTTCATTTTGGAGGTGTAAAACTGACGGCAGCTTGCTGGATTAACAGGGCCAAAGGGCACAGAAAGGCAGCCAGGTGTCCAGTCCACTCTGGATCCCATTTTGTTGCAGTCTCCAGGAAATCATCATATTTTGCCTGCTGTCTTATTTTATATCTTACATTGCTCTCCTGCCTTTCTTCTGCCATTGCAAACATCCCAGAGCCATGTTTTATTTTACAAATAGTACATATGCAGGGCCCTGATCTATCTGGGATGAGGCCACAGGAAAGAGCCAGGATGGTGTAGTGGTTTGGGAAATCCCCGCTCAGCCACGAAGCTTCCTGGGTGACCTTGGGCCAGTCACTATCTCTCAGCCCCACCTACCTCACAGGGTTGTTGTGAGGACAAAAAGGAGGGGAGGAAATATGTACACCACTCTGAGCTCCTTGGAGGAAGGGCGGTATAAAAATGTGAAAAATAAATAAATAAGGCGCCAAAACTCTTTCCCCTAATATGGCCCTGAACTGGATTGCGGTGAGGGTGGGGCTCATGAGTACTACTCTACTAGGTAAAAAAGGCTTGGGAGCACCATGTGGGCCCACTTCTGATCAAGACCACAGCAGGGGCAAAATGTTACAGCCCCCCTTCTCCCCCACCAAGATCCTGATTCAGATATGCTTAGACTTACCATCCGTCCCACAATTTCCGGGACCGTCCTGGAACCCGGGCTCGGGTCCCGAATCAGTCCCGAACCATTTCAGGCCCGACGGAACCCTCCGCCGCCACCTTTTTTAAAATGACAAAACTTACCTTTTTTCCAGGCGCCGCCATATTGGATCTTGCGAAATCTCACAAGATCCAAGATTTTGGCACCTGGAAAAGGTAAGCTTATTCACTTTTTAAAAGATGGCAGCGGAGGCTGCGGTGGCTCGGCAGCAACAGGCATGGTGGTGATGGGCACAGTGGCGATGGGCATGGGCACGGCGGCGACGGACATGGCGGCAGTGACGGGCACGGCGGCTGCAGACTTGGCAGCAGCAACGAGCATGGCGACACGAACATGGCGACGGACATGGCGGCAGCAACGGGCACGGCGGTGATGGGCATGGCAGCAGCAACGGGCATGGCGGCAGCAACGGGCATGGCGGCAGCAACAGGCAATGGCGGCGGGCAACGGCGATGATGGGCAAAATCATGGACAGGCAAGTCAATTAAATTAATTTTTTTAAGGGCTAAAATAAACAAATAATTAAAAAAAATTCGGGCCACCCTTTGGGCAGCAAAGAGGTGCTTTGCCCCCCCCCCCAAGATTTTAAAATTTTATTTCAATTTATTTATTTATTTATTTATTTAATGTTGGGTTGTTGTTCTGGTTTAGAACCAGGAAAATCTGGTAAGCCTAGATATGCTACATGTGTTCTGTTTACAATAATAAACAGCCCATGCATACTTGCAGTGATATATTGCCACACACAGTTTGGCTCTCAGAGTGTTTTACACATGGTGTTCTCAGGTGGTTCCCCAGCCAGGTGCTAACCAGCCCCAGGCCTACCTAACTTCAGCCAGGTTGGTGCCTCATGTGCTCTAAAGGCCATAGCCTTGGCTGTGGGCCTACTGAACATTTTAGTGCTGCAACCCACAACATAATTATGCTTTTTCTTGAAGAACCTCATTGCTTTTAATGGGTGTGTAATTATGCCGGCTTGTTGTGTTATGCTTTGAAGGGGCATACTTTAGGCAGAGAAGGGCTGCCAGAACAAAACCCATCCTGTTTTGACTGTACTTAATAGACTTTCGCTTACAGTTCAGGGGGTTAGATGTGCTCTTTTATCCCCAGATCTGGAAAAGGTTGTTAGATTATTTCTCAGGTCCTTCATTAAAAAAACAAAATAAAACCCCAAGCTGCATTATAATGGAGACATCAGAATGAGGTGCTGATTGGTGTAGGAACTTGGAGATACGTTGACATTTGACAGACCTGCATAGCCAGAGACAGAGAGGAGATTTCTCACCAGATGAAAAATCCAACGATTGCTTATTGGTTTGGAGGATGGATGTTAAAGTCATTTACTGTAATGTCTCTAATACAGCTCCAGGGTTTAATGGCCAGCACTGCGAGAAGCTCTGGAGAGAGATGGATCATTTGACCAAAGGGTTTTATCAGTCTCAAAGACAGGATCATCTGGGCAAGCTGATTAAATGAGTTTCCGCATAAAACTACGATGAGACTTCAAAGCTGAAAGCTGGTCTCTTCATCACCGTCAACAAGCTTCCCTAAGGATCAATACAGTCATAATCAAGATTTCTTTGATTTTTCAGTCTAGAGAGACAGAGAGGAGACTGAAGTCACTAGAGTTTTTTTTTTTTTTTAAGCATACATATTTGTAGCCTCATTTGTGACCGCATGAGATCCTGGTGGGCTTTTCAATAAGGCAGCACACCAAAATGGAATTTTTGCCCATCTGGCCCAATCCTGTCTAACTTTGCACCCTGCGATGCAGCAAGGCCGGTGCAGCCTCCGCCACATCCAGGGCAAAAATCAGGCAGCTGGGAGGTCACCTCGGGTGAAGGGAACATTTGTTTCCTTACCCCAGGTAAAGTCCCAGTCACCCCGATGGGGCTACTTGGAAGTACGGCAGCTATTTTGCTGGAGCACATTTGAGCGACCCGTGTAGCGGCGGGCAGGCCCAGGGAGGGGGGTAGGATTCTGGTGGAGCCATTGCTTCTTGTCCCTCCCCCTTCCTGGGCCCGACCGACCAATCCCAATCCAAAATGGAAGCTGGGATCATCTGTATGCCTGGGTTACAGGTCCTCCTCCAACTCAGAAGTGCAGTCTATGCCCAAGCATGCCAAAAATTAGCTGCTCACCAAAGGTGCAGAATTTGATAACAACTTTTGTTTCTTATCCCATCAGGACAGTGCTGTGATAAACAACATTTGCATTCTCCCAATTACCACGAGAAGAGCAGCATACAAAGCTGATGTTCTGGAATCCTGATATGGCCCTGCAGCCTGGCTTATCCCATTCTGCATCCTTGCCAACAATTACCCAAAAGGTCAGTGTTGCACAACTAGCCCTCCTTTGGCAAGAGGGTTGCCTTTCCCCTGGAAAGCGTTAATCGTTTCATGTGATGTTCCAGCTTTGGAATGAGTTGGGCTGAAGGTTCAGTGCAAATTGCAGAGAACTTCACCCTTTTCATTGAAGATATGATTTGACCCCAAAGTTAAAGAAAGTGTACTTGCAGCATTTTAATGAGGTTCAAAGCCCTTGGAGCTCCTCATGCTATGTTCGTGCACATGTATGAATGGGAATAATGTGTTGTCTTCAATAAAGGAGATGGGAGGTATTTTTAATTGAATGTGCATTCTAACTGATGATGTGGGTTTTTATAGTTGCGTTACAGAAATGGAAATCGCAAAAACCGATTTCTGGCCCGACGTGTGAAAAATCCTTAGAGTGCCAAGGTATGAATGCATGTTGCAGTCTGTGTGACTAAGCCTGAGGATTGGCTCAAGATGCAGTGACACAAGCAGCGACTTACACCTCTGTGGCTATGCTTGGGGCTTGGGGAAAAGCCAACTGGATCTATAGCTGTGGCCAGGTATGGAACCCCTTAATCCAGTGTCTCCGAAACATTTTCGATCTGCGGCTCCCTTGACCATTGGCGACCATTGGCCGCGGCTCCCCATTCCATTATATTGATGCCTGCCAATTGGCATTGCACTGTTTTCTGTGAGGATTCCGTGGCACTCCCCTGGCTGGTTTCCGTGGGCCCCGCCTCCCAATTTGGGAACCACTGCCATAATATGGATAATGGAAGAAAACCCTGAGAAGGTGCATCAGCTAAGGGGTCTAAAGGGAAACAGAACAGCAATTAATCAACACCAATGTCTGCTGGGTTAATCCTAGTTAAGACAGACATATCACTTCAAAGATTGGGTCTATGAGTTGCTTGTCTTGGCAGATATGAGCCTTGCCCCTCCCTCCTGTGTCAGGCAAACTGTCCAGCTTTATTGTGCTTGTTTTTAAAGAGACACATAGATGTTCCTATATCATTGTCTTACTCCTTCACCTTATGAAAAATGTTTCACAAACATTTTTAAAATGGCTTCAGGGACTGAGGTATGTACAGTATGTTGATGCTATCATGGCCACTAGCCAAGAGGCACCCACTCCAGCTGGCTTTTGATCCATATCTACAGCCTGCACAACCAGTTATTTCCAGGGGTCACAGCGCATGTGCATTTTGAGAGTAGCGATGGTTATCAAACCATCTCTGCCACTCATAAAATGTTACATATCTCCAAAACCCAAGTTCTCTCAAGGAGCCTGCAAGGACAGGGGATGGCATTCAATTGTCATCCTTGTAGCCCACCCAGCAACCAGAGACGGAAGCTCTATTTCCATCTAATTTCAATGCTTCTGACATGAGAAAAGTCAGTAAAGGCCAGAAGCTACTTCTGAATAATTATTCCTCAGCCTTTGCCCTTGCCTTCAGGATGAGTTCGTATTGATCTTCACCTTTCTACCTCTCATTCAGTGCAGCCTCAAAGGAATTTCTGTTCAGCCGTTCTGAACAATAAGAGTGATGGCACTTGCTGGCTTTGAAGCAATAATGTTCAGATATGCAGACAGATTCTATTCTTCTTTGGAATCAACTATTCTTCCTGTTAACTCACATTATATTTTTCTTGTCTCCTGTTTGAGATGATACTACATTTTCTTTTGATATTGCAAATCGCTGGAGCAGGACGATGGTCAGCATTCATACTCTGTAACATTCAACCAGAAACATCAAGATAATTAAATGCTCTTTGCTAGCAACACACACACACACACACACACACACACACACACACACAGAGAGAGAGAGAGAGAGAGAGAGAGAGAGAGAGAGAGAGAGAGAGAGAACACAGAGAGAGAGAGAGAGAGAGAGAGAGAGAGAGAGAGAGAGAGAGAGAGAGAGAGAGAGCAGCATTTTACAGATTCATTTGCAAAGGTCTTGCAAGATTTTAATCTGTGTTTATGAATTATAAATTTGCGGACTGCCACCATCAGCTGCAGAAGGGCAAAACAGTCTTTTTAGGGCTGTTTTACCTTGCAGTTAATTTGAAACACACTGAGTAGCAAATTCCATAAAAATCCATTGTTATTATTACAATAGCAAATGGAGTAACATAAGCAAGAACTTCAGAGTACAGTAGTTAAGCAAACTGCAGCCGCTACTGGCCAGCTCCTGACACAACCGCCAGGGCTCGGAACCATATGTCAGGAAGATGACAGCGTTGTCAACCTGATGAAGCGGTTTAGCAGAACCGCAACTTTATTTTAAGCTTGACATTATGCCTCAGTGGCCTGGGGATCTTGCGTCCTTTGCAATTTGTACTTGGTACTTTCAACAGCAGCATGATATCATGATTCCACAGTATCAAAAGTCTTGGGCTGGAGACAGATGATAGACAGGGGTGGACACTGGCAAGACAGAGGTCACGTTGTGGTGGTCCGCAGGCTTCCATAGTTTTTCCCAAAAAAAACCCCAAACTCTGCAAAACCTGTTTCACCAGAGGTGGTGGTAGTAAAACAGAAAGACTTATGGCCCAATCCTATCCAACTTTCGAACACTGATGCAGCTGCAATGCAGCCCCAAGGTAAGGGAACAAATGTTCCCTTACTTTGAGGAGGCCTCCATGACTGCCCCCCACCACCACAGGATGCAGTGCACGCCCTGTTGGCACAGCTGCATGTGCACTGGAAAGCTGGATAGGATTGAGTCAGTACACTGTTGGAAGGTATGCTTTGGTTCCACATGAGCCACACACCCTTTAGAGCAGGGGTGGCCAACCTTTCAACATGAATGCTTCTGGCTCTTTATGGTTGTATAGGAGAGGGCATTTCAGCAATTGCAGCTGCCAAGATTCTGTCTTCTACACAACTCTTAAGAATGCAGAGACCCTAGTGGTGGAAGGTTGGCCACCCCTGCTTTAGAGAGTACTGTATGGTTCCGTCCTTGAATTAGCAAGGCATTAGGGTTTGCCACTTCAAACAGGTCAAAGATTTGGGCTGTGTTGGGGCCACACTATAGCAGTGTGGCCACTACTTCTTTATGGCCATTTCTCATAGTGTTCCAGTAATGCAGTGGTTCTCAGAAAAATTTCCCCGCGCCCCCCCGTCACCCGATTTTGGGGGCTGGCGCCCCCCCCTTCGCGTCGCCCTCCGCACGCTCCGAGGCCGGCCCGGGAGCCGGCCTCGGAGCGTCCGGAACGGCCGGCGCTCCAGGGCCTTCTGAAGGCCCAAGCGTCAATCCGGGTATTTTTGATGTTTTCGCTCATGCGCAGACCCGTTTTCGTCTCTGCGCATGAGCGAAAACATCAAAAATACCCGGATTGACGCTTGGGCCTTCAGAAGGCCCTGGAGCGCCGGCCGTTCCGGACGCTCCGAGGCCGGCTCCTGGGCCGGCCTCGGAGCGTGCGGAGGGCGACTGTGGTGGTCGGGCCCCCCTTTGTGGGGCCTCGCGCCCCCCCTGGGGGGCGCGCCCCACTATTTGAGAACCGCTGCAGTAATGTATGCGTTGAGGGAGTCAGGTGCAAGAGCATGTCCAGCCTCACCATGAGGCAGGGTGAAGACCTCACTTCAAGTGACAGATTGGGTAAAGTGAATGAATGGTAGAGAGGATACGTGATCTGGATTGGATTTCGATTTAGTACCTATCGGCCATTTTCCCCACAAACTGGCTGAGCTGAAAGCAGCTCACATTAACAATGCATCAAAACATAAGTACACAAGTAGTTCATGAAATAATATATCCAAATCCATATCACAGCATCAAAGCAAAATAATTAGGGGACTGACAAAAGTAATCTTGTCTCTTCCCCAAGAGGGGAGATGACAACAGTGGGGAGGGAGACGCAACTGTAACTTGGGATAAATACCCTTTTTTCTATGTTAGTGGGAGCATGAATTGAGATTGGTCAACTTGTAAGTTCCTTTGAACATAAGTTGTTGTCTGTTACTGCAGAGATCTAATTAAACAGTCTGCGAAATGAAAGGAAGCTACAGCACAAAATGCCATTGTTCCACAAAGAAGGAAGTGTACATAATTAATCACTCAATTAATCTGTTACGGAGCACGCTTGATGTTGACACTGTCTCTCATTTAGTACATCCCAAGGTGCTTTTGCTAGAGAAATAAAACTTAAACAGCCCAGATATTTAAGGATAAATCATGCTTGTAAATTAGATCAGAAGGCTGAAAAGAAAAATGGAAGAGTCAAAGGAACAAAACATTTCAAAAAGTGCAAGAAGAACAAAAAATGAGTTTTGATTTGGGGAGAAAAAAAAGTCACATGTCTGCATTTAGAAATCTCTATCGGGCTGCTTGCAATTATTTTTATCAGATTCCTTAGGGAAGACAATGGGGCAGGGAAGAGCTGAAGATTTTACACATGCTAGAAAAAGGCAACGAGGAATAGCTTTGCTTACTTTTCACACAATACATGCAATGAAATATATGTGCAGGTGATTGAAAACAAACAGCACTTTGCGATCTTTTCCTGATAAAACTACATACACAGAGTTTTGGCACATAACTCACCCATGGGACTCACTGCCATGGGATGTTGTCTGCTTGTTGTATAACAGGTACATGTTGTTGTTGTTCAGTCGTTAAGTCGTGTCCGACCCTTCGTGATCCCATGAACCATATCCCGCCAGGCCTTCCTGTCCTCCACTATTTTCCTGAGTTCGTTCATTTTCATGTTCGTTGCATCGGTGATGCTGTCTAACCATCTCATCCTTGGCCTTCCCCTTCTCCTTTTGCCTTCAATTTTTCCCAGCATCAGAGTCTTCTCCAGAGAGTCCTCTCTTCGCATTAGGTGGCCAAAATATTTGAGTTTCAGCCTTAGTATCTGTCCTTCCAGGGAACAGTCAGGGTTGATTTCATTTAGGATTGACTGATTTGATCTCCTAGCAGTCCAAGGGACTCTCAGGAGTCTTCTCCAGCACCACAGTTCAAAAGCATCTATTCTTCGGCGCTCAGCCTTCCTTATGGTCCAACTCTCGCAACCATACATTGCTACTGGGAACACCATCGCCCTGACTATGCGAACTTTTGTTGGCATGGTGATATCTCTGCTTTTTATTATGCTGTCTAAGTTTGCCATAGCTTTCCTTCCAAGGAGTAAGCGTCTTTTAATTTCATGGCTGCTGTCTCCGTCTGCAGTGATCTTGGAGCCCAGAAAAGTAAAATCTGTTACTGCTTCCATTTCTGCCCCTTCTATTTGCCAGGAATTGATGGGCCCAGATGCCATGATCTTAGTTTTATTAATGTTGAGTTTCAAGCCAACTTTTGCACTCTCCTCTTTCACCCTCATCAAGAGGCTCTTTAGTTCTTCTTCACTTTCTGCCATTAGGGTGGTATCGTCTGCATATCTGAGGTTGTTGATATTTCTCCCGGCAATCTTGATTCCGGCTTGCGATTCATTCAGCCCTGCATTTCTCATAATGTACTCTGCATATAAGTTAAATAGGCAGGGTGACAATATACAGCCTTGCCGTACTCCCTTCCCAATTTTGAACCAGTCGGTTGTTCCATGGCCGGTCCGAACTGTTGCTTCTTGACCCGCATACAGGTTTCTCAGGAGACAGGTAAGGTGGTCTGGTACCCCCATCTCTTTAAGAATTTGCCACAGTTTGTTGTGATCCACACAATCAAAGGCTTTTGCGTAGTCAATAAAGCAGAAGTAGGTGTTTTTTTGGAACTCTCGTGCTTTCTCCATGATCCAGCGCATGTTGGCAATTTGATCTCTAGTTCCTCTGCCTCTTCGAAACCCAGCTTGTACGTCCGGTAGTTCTCGGTCCACGTACTGCTGAAGCCTAGCTTGTAGGATTTTGAGCATAACCTTGCTAGCATGTGAAATGAGTGCAATTGTGCGATAGTTTGAGCACTCTTTGGCACTGCCCTTCTTTGGAATTGGAACGTAAACTGACCTTTTCCAATCCTTTGGCCACTGCTGAGTTTTCCAAATTTGTTGGCAT
Organism: Plestiodon gilberti rubricaudatus; assembly: GCA_026170595.1. Taxonomy (NCBI): domain Eukaryota; kingdom Metazoa; phylum Chordata; class Lepidosauria; order Squamata; family Scincidae; genus Plestiodon; species Plestiodon gilberti. The sequence continues at coordinate 15,811,117 of JANXHW010000001.1, forward strand.
ATTGAGTGCAGCACTTTCACAGCATCATCATTTAGGATTTTAAGTAGCTCAGCTGGGATATTATCATCTCCACTAGCTTTGTTGTTAGTGATGCTACCTAAGGCCCACTTGACTTCACTCTCTAGGATGTCCAGCTCTGGGTCAGTGACCACACCAGCGTGGTCATCAGGAACATTAAGATCTTTCTTGTATAGTTCTTCTGTGTATTCTTGCCATCTCTTCTTAATCTCTTCTGCTTCTGTTAGGTCTCTGCCTTTTTTGTCCTTTATCATGCCCATCTTTGCACAAAACGTTCCCTTGATATCTCCAATTTTCTTGAAGAGATCTCTAGTCCTCCCCATTCTGTTGTTTTCCTCGATTTCCTTGCATTGTTCATTTAAGAAGGCCTTCTTATCTCTCCTTGCTATTCTCTGGAAATCTGCATTCAGTTGTTTATATCTTTCCCTTTCACCTTTGCTTTTGGCATTCCTTCTTTCCACAGCTATTTGTAAAGCCTCATCTGACAGCCACTTTGCTTTCTTGCATTTCTTTTTCTTTGGGATGGTTTTCGTTGCTGCCTCCTGTACAATGTTACGAACTTCCGTCCATAGTTCTTCAGGCACTCTGTCTACCAGGTCTAATGCCCTAAATCTATTCTTCACCTCCACTGTATACTCATAAGGGATATGGTTTAGGTCATATCTGACTGGTCTAGTGGTGTTCCCTGCATTCTTCAGTTTAAGCCTGAATTTTGCAATAAGAAGCTCATGATCTGAGCCACAGTCAGCTCCAGGTCTTGTTTTTACTGATTGTATAGAGCTTCTCCATCTTTGGCTGCAAAGCACATAATCTATCTGGTTTCGGTATTGACCATCTGGTGATGTCCATGTGTAGAGTCGCCTCTTGTGTTGTTGGAAAAGAGTGTTTGCTATGACCAGCGTGTTCTCTTGACAGAACTCCGTTAGCCTTTGCCCTGCTTCATTTTGCGCTCCAAGGCCAAACTTGCCTGTTGTTCCGTTTATTTCTTGATTTCCTACTTTAGCATTCCAGTCTCCTATGATGTAAAGGACATCTTTTTTGGGTGCTAGTTCTAGAAGGTGTTGTAGGTCTTCATAGAACCGGTCAACTTCATCTTCTTCGGCATCAGTGGTTGGGGCATACACTTGGATTACTGTAATGTTGAATGGATTGCCTTGGATTCGAACTGAAATCATTCTGTCGTTTTTGAGGTTGCACCCCAGTACTGCCTTTCCCACTCTTTTATTGACTATGAGGGCTACTCCATTTCTTCTAAGGGATTCATGCCCACAGTAGTAGATATGATGGTCACCTGACTTAAATTCGCCCATGCCCGTCCATTTTAGTTCGCTGATTCCCAAGATGTCAATGTTCAATCTTATCATCTCATTTTTGACCACATCCAGCTTGCCTTGATTCATAGACCTCACATTCCATGTTCCTAAGCAGTATTGCTCCTTGCAGCATTGGATTTTCCTTTCAACCTCAGACACATCCACAGTTGGACGTCCTATTGGCTTTGGCCCAACCGCTTCACTCTTTCTGGGTCTACTTGGAATAGTCCTCCGCTCTTCCTCAGTAGCATATTGGACACCTTCCGACCTGAGGGGCTCATCTTCCGGCATCATATCTTTTAGCCTTTTGGTACTGTTCATGGGATTTTCTTGGCAAGGTTACTGGAGTGGGTTGCCATTTCCTTCTCCAGTGGATCACTTTTAGTCAGAACTCTCTGCTACGACCTGTCCGTCTTGGGTGTCCCTGCACGGCATAGCTCATGGCTTCATTGAGTTACACAAGCCCCTTCGCCACGACAAGGCAATGATCCATGAAGGAGATAACAGGTACATAGACAAGGCTTTAGAAAGGATTGCTCACGCAGTCATTTTCTCCAGGAAATACCAGATGTTAATGCACATGAGAAAAAGAGATTTCCGCAAGATTCTCAGCAAGATTGAAGATTCCTGAGATTATAGATACTGCTCCACATCCCAACACAATCTGAGGCTCATCTGGTGGGTATGCAGAATAGGGCCTTCTCTGTAGTGGGGCCTGTGCTCTGGAACTTTTAAAATAAATCCACAAAATAATACTGTATAAGCAACACAAATCAAAGAGACATTTAATTGTGTGTGCAGTTGGATTTGTTTGTTTTTGGTGAGGCACCCTGAAAATATTCAAATTAAAAGATCGCACACATACATTTATAAAATAAACAAGAAGATTCCTGCAATGAAATGTTACGGAATGCACATCTTGGCCTGTGGGTGGTACATCCCACTGGACTCAATGGGCTTACTTCAGAATAAGAATGTCCTGGATTACAGTCTTAGGTTGCAGGGCTGGGGTACAGTATCCGGTATTAAAGAGACAATCACACCTTTCACTCTACCTTGCTCCCTCTTTCAAACTTTCTTCCCATTTTTCCTGTCCTTGTATCTCTGTTCTCCAGTCTCTCTCTCCCCCCCACCCCGTCTTTCACACAGTCTGCCATAAAGTGCTGTTTAAAATCTTGCTGTAATAAGCTGAACATTAAACTGAGAGCCCAATCCTATCGTCAGTCAGCCTGCGTGATGCAGTGGTGCCAATCAATGTAAACCCTTTGGCCCTGCACCGATTCCACAATTTAAATAACATTCTCCGAGCTGTTATTAGCTACAAAGAGGAAAACTTACAGGCACGATTTTACATCTAGTTTGGCCCCAGTTGGCATTTTGAGAAGGCCCTGTGGCCTTTTCAAAATGGTGCCCTGCAGGCAAATCAAATAACACAGACCAACTTAATGGAAAACATTCATTACACACTCTTCTTTCTGCTGCTAATTCTATACAGTACAGGCAAAAGTTCAGAGAGGCAGCAAACGTTCTGAAATGGTGTTTTCAGAAATGGACTGAATCCAAAAACCAATGTTTTTGAGGATGTTCGTTGCAGTCCAAGAGGACATACACTTCTCAGAGACCCAGACGGTGAAAAATGAAGCCCCATAACAGTCCTTTATGGGGAAGTAAGCAAGAACATTTGGCACGGACATGACTCAAAATTACACGACTTGCCATTTTCATAATCTGTATGGTCGTTTATCTGTCTTCCCTGTGGTCGTGAATCAAAGAGACGTAATGTTCTCTGCTGTGTGATTGCAGGAGGAGAACGGTCTTTCTTCTATGTTATCGAGTACAGAAGTCCTCCAGCGCTCTTTTAAACGACTAAAGTGCCTATGGAAACCTTCCAACAATGATTTAAACGGGGGGGGGGGGAGCAGCAACAAGAAGATATAACTACTTGATGAATGGCTTTTCTCACAGTTTAGTCTCAACTTCCATTCTCTCAGTCAGCAGACCAGCTGAGTTTAGGGAACATTCTTAAAATCCTCCGTTAATGCCAATATCAGGACTTTGTGACCAGCTGTAATCAAGGGGTCATTGGAGACAAAAACACACATTATCCTAAGGAGAGAGGTTGAGGGGTAAATAATTCTAGAGGGGTACAGCAGGAAGCGGAAGCATACACACACATCCCCAACTTTTCCCAGGCATCATTATACCACTGCAAAACCTTGTGAGCATACAGTTTCTCCCTTCAGGAACCAGAAGCACTGGTGAGCTCGGTAGCATCAAAAATGCAAGATCAATCGATCGATTGATTAATAAATCTTGTACCACTCAATAGCAGATTACAATACAAGAAGTCTCTGAATGGTTTACAATACAATACTGTACAGAAGTACAATCAAAAGCAACCAATAACATCTGTAAATCTACCCTAAACCATATCATTAAAAATCCCACACAAGCAAAATGTAAATAATTAATTCTCCAATTTAAACTTATGGGCCCTAAATGACCATGCATTTCTAAGTTTTGCATTCTAGTACAAGTCCTCGCTTAAAGTTGTTTCATTTAAAGTTGTTTCATTTAAAGTTGATTGAAAAATGCCATGGGAACATTTACATTTATTATTTAGTCTATGGTAAAATTGGTTTCATTATAAGTCATTTCGCTTAAAGTTGCAGTTTACAAGAAGAAACTATCGACATCTTTAAGTGAGGACTTCCTGTACCTTCTTTCATCATTGGAATATTATTTTCTTCAATTTAGCCTATGGCGTTTGACAGTCTTGCTTAAAGCTTCATTTTATATTTATCTTTATTCATTCTGAATAAACTGATGACACAAATCTGGATGGTCCCATGAGTCCATAGCCTGGATTATGGACAAATGATGCTCACTGACAAATGATGCTCTCCCATGAATAATTCTGAGATGTTTTCCATGGTTTTTCACAGATGCTGACCAAACACTAATTGGTGATGTCCTTGGGCAGGGTATCTCTGACGGACCATCTGTTATGCTATGTTCATCAACTGAGGCCTTGCTCCAGGTGTTCCTACTGTCAGAAATTGGGAAAGTGGTGAACAGAGACAGGGCCTTTTTAGTCATAGCACCTCGAAGACTTCAGAACTTTCTCCTCCCTTTTATAATTTTGGCCCGTCAAATCTTGTTTAATTTTTTTTTAAAAGACCTTCAAGGAATGAATAAGTTATGGTGCAGTCCTATGCTCTAGGCGCACCTGCACTGGGCCTCAATGCTGGTGCCGAGTGTAGCAAACATGCTGTAAAGCACGTTTGTGACTACTCAAGAGGAGGAGGTGCTTGCGCCGAGACCTGTAGCGCTGCCCTGCCAAGCAGTAGAAGACCCTGAGCCATGGAAGAAGTAAGTGCCGCTCTGAGCGGCACAGGGCCTGCGGGAGGGCGGAGGCGTAACAGGGTGGAGGAGGGTGGGAGGTGGGCGGATTGGGCGTGGGAGGGGGGTGAGACCGGCGTCCATGTCGGATGCTGTATCCTATCCTTCCTCCCAGGCCACGAGCCCTGACACAGGGCTGCTTGATTCTCCGCCAGCTAAAGAGCAGGTGGAGAACCAAGTAGGCCCATTGCAGTGGCTAGGGGTTAACCAGGGGTAAGCTTGGCGTAAGCAAATGCCCGCTTACCCCAAGTAGACCTCCAGCCTGTCCCCTGGATAGGATTCAGCATGGGCTGTGCAGCCCACGCTAAATCGCCTATGCCAGGGAGGATAGGGTTGTGCTGCCTGTGTTTTAACTAGCTTGCTGTTGTTTAAGATTCCGTTCAGGTTGTTAGATTTTTAGGTTACTTTGTTGTGAGGGTCCCACCCCTCCCCAAATATTTTTATTTCATCAGCCACTCTCCCCTGAACCCCCTGCCTTTTACCCCATCCAAATCCGTCAAGGAATCACTGAGATACAGCCATTTTTAGTGAGGCGCATTAAGAATTCGGCTCCTTTCCGGTTTGCGCGCACTTTGACAGCTGGCGCGTGCCAGAAAAGGCCAGGAGTCCACCAGCATGCGCCTGCCGCGAGCCTCCCGAGCCCCCGAGAGAAGCAGCAGCCAGCCAAAATTTCACTATGTACCTTTTTAATCCTTTAATCCTCTTAACGCTTAAGCCTTTAATCCCCTTTCTGGGCGTTCAGCCAAAACCTACTAGACGGAGCGTGTATCCACTTAAAGGAGTATCGGAACTGCCAGCTGACCTGACCCACTAACCTACTCTATGCTTTCTTCCTGCATTTGACAGCTTTAAAGCGATACTAACTTATTTCTAAGAGTTGGACTATTCTGTGGAATTGCTGTGGTTTAGGAGTTCCCCTTGAGAGTTATGCACCGGATCTTCACTGAGGATCATCGGGGTCTCATCAGGGACGGGTCCCCACACGGAAGGGTCCCGATCCTCCCGCTCGGCTGGGACTAGGCTCAGGCTGAACGGAGAGGCTCCTGGCAGCGGTGCAATAGATTTGCAGCCGTAAACAGCCTAGTTTGAGTCTAGGCATCCTTCTGGAATCCCAGGAGCAGGGTAGTAGAGCGGTTCGAGTCCCTCCCCCTCCTCCCGTGACAGAAACCTTAGGGTGAACGAAGGCAGCACCGGGGGTGCGCCTCCTGCCATGAATCTGCACTGCAGGGAGTAGGGGAGGCCATTTTAAAAGCATAACTCCCGTTTGTTAACAACAACTCCTGTTCTGTGCTGGCCTGAAATGGCTGCCTTCTACCTGGGGAGCTGGCTGGGGCCAGGGAAAAGGTGAATCACAGAATCACAGCAAGGATTCAGATTGCCACCATTTCCTTACCTCTAAATCCTATCTCTTTGTGCATGCATCCCCCCCTTCAATCACTACTATCTCCTCTCCTGCATTGCCTTGCTACAATTATTCAAATACCTTTCAGCTATCCCCATTGTTCTCGCCTTGCTTGCTACATTCATTCAAATGTCCTTTCCTGTATACTTTGGGATACATGGTGCCATGGGGCAGGGACCTATTGATTGGTGCCATGGGCTATCTGACTGAAAATTACTGCCTTTTGTGTCAAGCAGGCTTCACAAAAGATCCCACTTATACAACTCCGGAAAACCCACTTCACCCGGGGTGGGGACCTAATCCAACTACTCCTGCCACCCAGTACCCCCACCCATCACCCCACTGGTTCCCAGTAACACCAAGCATCACACTTTTCATTGGTTTTCTTAATAAAGTTTATCCTTTATTGGTTCAAAGTTTCACACATGCTGCTGCTGTCCTCATTGGTGCAAAGTTTCAATCCAACATCTGATTGGCTGTATCAAAGTGTAACTTTCTGGATCCTGCTTTGTATTGGTGCCTCTTTCTTATGTATCTTCTGAACAATGAACTCCATGACTCTGTATGAAATAATGAAATGTATATAAACCTTTGTATTGATTATGTACATTACACATTGTGCCCTGCATTCTGTGTCCTTTGCTAGCAAAGTAAAGATCTTCCTTTTTACCCAGCGCTGGTCTGTCAGAGCTCTATTTTTGGCGCCTCCGCAAACGCGGATCTCTCTTTCTCTCTCCCTCTCTCTCCTTTTTGGGTACCTTCTCCATCTTTGGAGTCAGGTGTCTGCTCACCGAATCAAAACGAGCTGAAATCACTTGTACCCCTGGGGTGCTTACAACAACTTTACACTATTTGTTTTAAGCATTTGTTAGCCACTTTTAATATTAAAGTGGCAAGGCAGGATATAAATATTTGAAATGAATAATTGCTCAGGTACAAAATTAACCCTAAATACTTCAATTTGATGACATATAATAGGAGAAAAATACCTTATTGTTGCATTCCGAGGGAAACACTTCTGAACCGTTTCTGGGTTGGAACTGAGCAGCCTTTGGGAAACTGAGAACCAAGATGGCTTTTGATTTGGGGATGAAAAATATTGTCCTGTCTGAAATTTCCCTAACCCCCCATCTCTTGTTTTCTTTTCTTCCTCCCATTATTAGGTTCATTTGAGTTTCTAGAGCCCCAAACAAGAAGACAAAGGGAAGGGAACAAAAAGCCACCTGCGTCACCCCAGCAAAGGCAGGACAATCTCCCTACAGTCCACCACAGTTCAAATGTCACAATCCAGACTCCAGTGTGCCTCAAGCAGAGCACAACTGCAAAATAAGGCAAGGCAATTCATGCAAACTAGCTACAGAATGCATTGAGGATCTTGTTGTCAAGAGCTACTTCGTCATGGAGAGCCTGTTACTTCCCATGCATAGGCTTCCATCCGTCCCGGAATTTCCGGGACTGTCCCGGAACCCGGGCTCAAGTCCCGGACCGGACCCAGACTGTTCCAGGCCGGTGGAAGCCACCGCCGCTGGCAGTTTTAAACTGAATAAACTTACCTTTTTTCCAGGCACCGCCATCTTGGATCTTGTGAGATTTCATGAGATCCAAGATTTTGGCACCGGAAAAAAGGTACGTTTTATTCAATTTAAAACCAGTGGCGGCTGTGGCAGCTGCGGGAGCTCGGCGGGCGCTGACGCCGGGCACGGCAAAGACGGGCACAGTGACAACGGGCAACGGCGGCGGCGGCAGGCATGGTGACGGCGATGGACACGGTGGCGACGGGCATGGCAGCGATGATGGGCGATGGTGGCGGTGGTAGAATGGCGTCAATTTAATTAATTAATTAATTTTATAACTAAAAAGAAATAAATAATTAAATATTTCGACCGCCCGCGTCCCAAAAAAGCCTTTTAAATTATTTATTTATTTATTTACTTACTTAATTGTTGGGCGGGGGGTTTGTCCTGGTTTACAGCTGGGAAAATCTGGTAAGCCTACCCATGCATTCTTTCGTACCCGGTAAAAGTTTAAGTGAACATGTTATTAAAGCAATTGCAAGACTCCAATCACATGGAGGAACTGCTGTTGAAAATACTGTCCCCAAATTAGCTAATTTAGATGTATATTAATTTATTGTAATGTTTGGGGGGGGACAAGATGGCATCAGAAACAAATCAAAACTCTCATGTTTTATTTATTTTATTTTTATTTTCCACATGTTTTGATGACTGATAGTAATCAAAAACTATCATGCAGGAAGCAGATACTATCGGCCCAGTTCTACTGGCCACTACCGCCACCGGAACGGTATTTATTTATTTTTCACATTTTTTTATACCGCCCCTCCTCCAAGGAGCTCAGAGTGGTGTACATATTTCCTCCCCTCCTTTTGTCCTCACAACAACCCTGTGAGGTAGGTGGGGCTGAGAGATCGTGACTGGCCCAAGGTCACCCAGGAAGCTTTGTGGCTGAGCAGGGATTTGAACCTGGATCTTCCAGGTCTAAGTCCAACTCCCAAACCACTACACCATCCTGGCCCTGGCACTATGGGTGCATAACCTGACTAAAACTGAGATGAGTTGCGGGGAAGGCTAATGGATATCATTTAAGACCTCCTTACCTTTCTTCTCCCTATAATTTGAACACTGATCCCTTCCTCACTTGCTGTAGAACACATCGGTGCCTACTATACATAGCTTTTTCCTACCCACATTAGCCCGTCTCAGTTATTATAGGAAGTAGAATGCATTTCTATTTCTAGCCCCGGCTGAGCGGGGATTTGAACCTGGATCTTCCAGGTCTAAGTCCGACTCCCATCCTGGCTCTCTTTGATGAACTATGTGGATCCATTCCTGGCATTTGTAGAATGACCAATAGGTTCAAAGCTTTTGGTCATTGAAGAGTGTGAAGTAGCACAACAGTAAACTAGGAGAAGCTGCAATGGTGATACTTTTACAGAAATCTAGTCTCTTTTGGACTACAGTCACCCCAGCCATGCTGGCTAAGATGGTAGCCAATCTAAAAGCCACCTTGTCACTCTTGTCCACAATCAGGATGGAAGAAATATTGACAGACAAATCAGGCTGGCACTTTCCACGTCTACAAATGTTGGACTCATTCATATCTCAGGAATAACATTTCTTACTTAGTTCAATTTTTTTAAGCACAAAGATACGCCATCTGTCATATCCATGCTGCATTTTTCTAGCAGAAGGTCTCTTGCTTTCCTCCAAAGCAAGGAAAATATTATGTATAAATTGCTGCATTCGTCCAAGCAGGAAATGACATCTGTAATGATAAGGGAGGGCGCAATAAAATTGTAAAAAATTACTGTACGTTTACTTTGCTGAAGAATAAAGAAGAGGAATAGGGAGACGTTCAGAATATATATATATATATATGCACAGCTGTTTCTCCAGCTGAAAATCCTCTAATGTCACATGGAAAACGCTGAAAGATGTTCTGTTTAGAAACTATTCACTCATCTGACATATTGAATGAAAGTTGCTAATCTCAACTCCTGTTTATCACGTCACATTCGCATAAAAACAGTTTCCTTGTTGTTTTTTATATGATGTCCAAATGTACCTCCTGAAGGCTGCAATCCTATACACACTGATCTGGAAGTACCAGTAAGTCTTATTGAAATCAGTGGGACTTATTTCTGAATAGATATGCATAGGATTGCACTGCAACAGCGCAATCCTGTCTACTTGTAGACCAGCAGAGTGATTGCTCTGCTGTTCTAAGGTGTCGCAAAGGTGCCGTAAACCATGTTTGCAGCACCTGACAAGTAAGAAATGCTGGCGGAGAGGCTTGCGCCTCTCCACCCACGCCACAGGACAGATGGATGCCATGGTGGTAGCAGAGAAGGTGAGTCTCCACAGCACGGCGGGGGAAGGGCATTTTGGGGAGTGGGATTTGTTGGCCGGGCCCGGGAAGGGGGAGGGATCGGTGGCGGCCTCCTCTGTCATATCCTATCCCCCTTCCTGGGCCTGTTTGGCCTTACATGGGCCTCCTGAATGTGCGCCAGAAAAATAGCTGTCACACAAAGGCAAATGCGGCGGCTGTGAAGAAGGCCAATTCCATGCTTGGGATCACTAAAAAGGGGTTGATAATAAGACGGCCAATATTATTATGCCGTTAAGGCCGCATCTGGAGTATTGCGTCCAGTTCTGGTCGCCGCATCTCAAAAAGGATATAGTGGAACTGGAAAAGGTGCAGAGGAGAGCAACCAAAATGATTAGTGGGCTGGGGCATCTCCCTTATGAGGAAAGGCTACAGCATTTGGGGCTCTTCAGTCTAGAAAAAAGGCGGCTAAAGGGCGACATGATTGAGACGTATAAAATTATGCACATGGGATAGAGAGAGTGGATAGAGAGAAGTTCTTTTCCCTGTCACACAACACCAGAACCAGGGGACATCCACTAAAATTGAGTGGAGGGAGTATTAAAACAGACAAAATAAAATATTTCTTTACCCAGCGTGTAATTCATCTTAATTGGAACTCCTTGCCACAGGAGGTGGTGATGGCACCTGGCCTGGATGCCATTAAAAGGGGATTGGACAGATTTATGGAGGAAAGGTCCATCACAGCTTACAAGCCATGATGGGTAATATGCAACCTCCTGGTCTTAGTAATAGGCTCTCTCTTAATTCCAGATGCAAGGGAGTGGCGACAGGATACAAGTATCTTGTTGTCTTGTGCTCCCTGAGGCATCTGGTGGGGCCACTGTGTGATACAGAAAGCTGGACTAGATGGGCCTTTGGCCTGATCCAGCAGGGCTCTTCTTATATTCTTATGTTCTTACATTTGAATAGATGCATTTGGACAACTTGGGCTCTACTCTGAGTAAAGGGACAAATCAATGTCCTTTACCCTGATGAGGCCTCTGGCTCCGCCGGCGCAGGCCCAATCCTGCACAGGACGCGGTGGGTGCCTTATTTGCGCCACCACGTCCTGCTAGACAGGATTGGGCTGTAAGTTTCTATGGTTACACCTACACCATCAAGTGCAATGGCCAATTGTGTACGGTCAGAGGGTGGTATTTATTTATTTATTGGAAGGGAATAGTTAGCCTGCTTCTGTTACACAGTGTTAATTGTTATTTCTTTAGCACCAACAGAGCATTTGACAAAGTACAAGAGGATAGGTCCCTGCCCTGAGGAGCTTACAAATCATTGCCACTACAAATTAATGGGTGAGGCAGCGGACTTCCTGGTCGCGTCCAGCATCTGGGAGGGCTTCCTGGTCACGTCCAGCGCCTGGGAGGCTCGCGTCTTGGAGCTGCTGACTGGGGGCAGTCCTGGCGGGGACGCAATGCAGCCAGCAACACGGGACGAAGATTGGAGGGGCTAAACGACAACGCGGTAAGCGGCCAAGCACTGTTAAAACTAGTTTAAAAAAGACATTTTTACAGCATTTGGTCCATAAGACGTACAGACATTTCCCCCTATTTTTTTGGGGGGGGGAGTGTGTCTTATGGAGCGAAAAATACGGTATTGATGTATCTTTACTAAGTTTGGTGCGAGGATTTCAAAAATGCCGCTATTTTTGGCATAGTATTAATAGTTCAGTCACAATTTACATGACTTGGGGAGAGCTTACAACCTCTTGTCCTGGCCATGTTTACCCTGGTGTAAAGGCAAATGACAGCATTTCAAAACCAACACAAAATTCAAGATAACTAAAAAGTTTTAATGATACCAAAAAACCCCAAGAGTACAACTGGAAACAGCACCTCTGAATTGTATTACATTTAAAAATAAACCTAAACCATTTTTGTGTTACACAGTGTTATTACTGCCCAACTTAATTTTAGCAAATCGCCTAACAATGGATGCATCAGCCACAGACATATTATGTGATTGGCCAGTCCAAATTTAATAGGGACTCCCCCCCCCCCACACACACATTGGTAAGTTATGTTCTTTATTCAATAAAGCAGGGTACTCCTGAAGGGATCCCTCCTTCAAAAATTGGGCTCCATTCCCTGCTTCTGAGCAGGGAGGTTCTCCAAAGTTCACTAGGAGCTAATTGATTGGGGGGGTCACCCAAGACAACCTTCCCCAATTAGAACCGGGGAGGAGAGCCCAGGGGTTCACCATCCAAAATCAATTTGCATGCAACCCGAGCACAATCCATTCATGCACAGTGGAGGTCTTTGCAAAGATTGTGATTTGTCTGCCTCCAAGAATCCAGAAGGGCACGTGTCACACAGTGCAGATTACAATCTTTGAAAACGGCCTGGATGCTCCTGTGCTGGTGCAATCCATTCAGAGAACATGTAATTCCCCCTCAGGGACCATGTAATTCCCCCCTCAGGGAACATGTAATTCCCCCTCAGGAGCAACATGACTACAAGCACATTGTACATGCGTGAGAGCATCTAAGACCTTTGCACTGTGAATGATATGCTGTGGAATGGAGGCCTCCACTGACTTCTCTGTAGGGGCACAAGCAGGGCTGAATGTGTCGTCTGCGGGCTACAGCTTGCAACAGGCCTTTAGGTGCTTCTACCACCAACCAATGACATCTGAAATCCACTGTGACTCCTGCTAATCTGTAGCAAAGCACAACATATAAAAGGAGCTTCCAGAACTCACTGAGGATTCTGGGATATTCCTTTGAAATTCCACAATTTATGCTAGGTGGAATCCCAAATCTGCCTCTGAATTCCATTTTGTTGTATGAAATGCCTCCAGATGTGGCCCGTTGATGACATCAGCTCAACAACATTCTGCCCAGTGGTCACTACAAGATCCATTTCAGAACCCAGGCTGGAATCCCCTCCAGAGTTTTGGGAGACTTTGAAAGGAAAAAAAATCTAGGTCCAGTAATATACAGTATATATCCCGATCTCAACCCTGTTATTCTGCCCATCATTGTCAGAGATGCCAATCCCATGATGCAGGACTAGGACCTGAAATTCTTCTTCTGAGTTTTTTGATCTTCGTTAAAATTGGTGGTGAATTGGTTCCTCGGCAGCCAGCTGAAGAGGTGTCATCAGGATGCTGCAAGCCGCTGATATGCATAAATGCCGTAACGTTCCACATTAATGAAACTAAGCGCTGCGGGTCATGAAAGATAATAGACTATTGAGTTGTCATTCACAATATTTTCGGAAAGAACCTCACCAGCGGTTGCTTCCCATCCAGAAGAAGGGAAAAATGTTTGCCCAAAGAATATTTTAGCACCTCGTTAAACACAGCTGCATATTTAGTGAGGCACTAAAGCAATTCACGCAGCAATTAACCAAATTTGTGATAAGACTTTTTGCTCTAATAATACTCCTCCTGATATATGTGTCTTCTCTTAGGGCCCAATCCTATCCTTCCCCTGCCGATGCAGTAGCGCCAAAAAGATTGCAACATACACTGTGGGGGGGCAGTCCCACAGGCCTCCCCCACCCCCATCACCACCTTCACTACTCCACTGGTGGGTGGGAGGCTGCTTCACCCTCTGTGTCGGCATTCCAGCAGCACACGACCTCATGCGCTGCTGGAGCACCTTTTACGACTACTGTAAAGTAATCTACACTGGCGGAACACTAGGCATGGGATTGGGCTGCCCATGGCGTTTCCCATGGCCCTAGAGAATGACCAGGAAGCAGCAGTTAAGCAGGTGCAACCCTGATCATATTCCTGTATGGGGAACCACTGGAACCCCATAGAGAAGTGGGCTTTACGTTTCTAAATAAGCATTTTTAAAAGAGTGCATTTCTGATTGCTACATGGCACATGTGTTGTTTCATTCTCTTTTATCATTGTTGTGAGCTGCCTTGAGATTGTATTGAACTGAAAGATGGCATAAGCCAAGGCCAGGCCAAGCTAAATACATGAGAGTTGCACAGAGTTAGATACTACTTTTCGAGGGGAATTAAGCATTGCAAGAAACAGGGCTGCTACTGAAAATGGCATCCCTGTGTTTGAATTCTTCTGTCCTGCTTCACAATGTCTAGCACAGCTATCCTGTGTCCTGACACTAAAGTATGTTCTATATTTCTCCATCCACATAGGTGACAGCCTAAAAAACACTACCAGCCTCAAACTAGGACTCCCTGCCATCTAGCATCTTTGTTACCTCTGCAAGCCTGGCAGATGCACAGCACAATCCCTATACATATTTACTCCGAAGTAAGTCCCATTGTGTTCAATGGGGATCTGGGAATCTTGTGTTGTAAGCTTTGTGGAGCAGGAATGCCCATCTTGGCTGCAGCACTAGTCTGCCTGAGGAATCCTTAGCTAACCTCTACAGGTCAATCCTTAGTCAGGCCTCAGAGTTTGCTCCTCAGTCTGAGCAACTTGTTACTCAGAAGAGTACAGGTGTGTGTTCCTGCCTTGGACCCCCTTGGATCCCAATCTACCATCTCTGAAATGTGGCCTTCAGACCCTTGTCTCTGGCTCCTCTGATGAAGATATATCTTTTCTTTGAACTCAGCTCTGCCTGTTTTGGACCGGCTCAAGTGGAAACTGGTCCAATGTAGAAAGAATATATTCTATAGCAGGGGTTCCCAACATTTGTTGCTATTTGTACCCTCTGTCACAGTGCAGCACGGTCCAAGTACCCCCTGAAGTTAATTAGCTGATTAATTGAATAATGTAATTAATTAATAATTTTAATTTTAAAAAAATTAAATAATTTTAAAGAACGGGGTGCTTTTCTAGATGGGTGTATGGGGCATGCATAAGAGATGGGCAGAAATTTCCCTCCCCAGAGCTACAGTACAAAAACAGTCAAGAGTCCACCTTAAAAACTCGATAGCATCTTATGGCAAGCACTTTTGTAAATCTGTCATCATATCTGCATTATAGCTTCACCAGATTCAAAGGAAAAGCCAGTCTGTAGTATGCTGGCCAAACACCTTGGGGTGACATTTTAACTATATTTGTTGCCACAGGATCCCACTCACTTGAAATGTGAATGTTGAAAAAGGAATAAGTGACATTTAACAAGAGTTGTTTCCCAGAAGGCAGTGCATCTGTCACCATAGTGACGGGTGAACAAAATATTTTCTGTTTAAGAAGGAAGAAACGGTTTCACTCCTGTCTTGGTAAATGTATTGTAAAGGCAAATTGGGTTTCTCATGAGGGTGGTATAGGCAAGGAAGCCTTGATTTCCTTGCAAGACCATTGATTTTGGTATGATATTAGTGTAGACATGCAAAGGGAATCAGCAGCGCTAGGGGCTTGTCCTTCCCGCTCTGCCCAAGCCCTCACACCTCTCTACTGAGTGTGTATGAGGGAAACACCTATTTGTACAAGTGTTATGACTCCAACCAGCAAAACTGACACTAACCTGGAGAAGAGGTGCTGTTGTTGTCACATTCCTGGATTTGGAAGACAGGGATCAGTGACATTGCAAGACCTCAGGATACCTGAAGCTCCATCTGGGGGTGACCCATGACAGGCTCCAGGGTGGAAAAATTCTCCTCTGTCTGACAGGGAATCAGCAACCAGATTCGCAGAGTGGCCAGGCCAAGCCCACCACTATCCTTGCCAATAGGCCTGCCAAGAGAACACAGAACGCCAGAGGCACAGTAACATCCAGGCCAAAGCACAGAAGTAATCCACTCTTTACCAAAGAGGAGGGGCTTGAGCCACTATTCAGGGATCTTTCTATTTATAGGGATCAGTTCTGCTCAGGAAGTCGTTGGAACAAATTGGAACTGTCCAAAGTCCTGCAGAATGTATGCCCTTGCATCTTGCAGTGGCTGTTGGATCACCATTCTAGCCTCAATTTTTGGGTGGTTGAAGTACAGGTAATCACTATTCCATGCCTCCGGTTTTCTCCTGGGTGGCTCTGCCCCAGTTCCCAAGGGCTGCACCTTAGCCCAGGACCTTTGATCAATAACCAAGACACCAAGATGGAGTTGCAAAGGAACAAAAAGTGTGATGCATCTCCACTTCCTGTTCCTCATGGCACAATCCTGCCCAACTTTAGAATGGTGGAGCGAGTGCTCCTCCGTTCTAAGCCATCGCGAACGTGCTGTAAAGCACGTTTGCGATGACTGGAGAGTAAGGGCAGCTGGCGCAGACGCCGGTCGCCCTCACTCTGCCACGGGATCATCCCCATGGCCGCCGGAGAAAGTAAGTGATCCCCCAGTGGGCGCAGGGCCATTCCGGGCTGCAAAGGAGGGGGGCCGTTGGCCTAGTTGACCTGGGGGGGGCAGGGATGGCGACCGCGACCTTTACACGGCCTCCTCCGACTTCTGCCTGCTAAATAGCTGGCGGAAATCCGAGGAGGCTCATTGGGGCCTCCCCGCGTTACACCAGGGAAGGGGACAAAGGTTCCCTTCCCCCGAGTAGACCTCGGGTAACGGGGATAGGATCCGGCGGGCAGCCTGGGTCGCCCGCTGGATACTTGGGCAGCATTGGGCTGTCAATAAGCATCATATTGAAAGCTGCTCTTAGGTAGCCTGCCAACCCAATGTCTAGTCCCAATGAGTTCTTGGGGAAAAAAATACCATGCCATTCAAAATGGGGGTGCTACATTCTTAGAGTTCAGGAAAGTGAGCAATCAACAAGACCCCATCTATCTGTGGTATTCCACAGTTTGGTAACAATTTCAGCACTTTTCTAGCTGCTGTGACTATCTACATGTGGAAACATGATGCATTCTGCAGAGAGAGAGAGTTCAGAAGATCAAAGCAAGATTCACAGCTTTTAATGACATTTCTCTGTGGCTCTTTAATATCACTGGATTTCTGGTACCAAGTTGACCTGCTGTTGAACAGCATTTTGCAGCATATTAGTGGTGTACAGTATTGTAACACGAGCTCAAAAGAATCACTCAGGAAGGGTAAAGTCATCATCACTTTGTATGAGTTTAACATTCTAGTGGGCGTTAATCTGTTAAGTAGGTGTGCCATTAATTTTCCTGGCTCTTTCTATTTTGCAGCTGATTTTTAAAAAAAAATATCCTCAGAGTCCAAATCAAATATCCAAATACGAACTTAGGAATTATCATTAGCAGCTGAAACTTGCTAAACAGTCAATTATAATTCAATATATTTGATTGCAAGTAGGTAGATTTTATTATATGAATATAAACAAACATTTATTCCAGTGCTAGTTTTTTTCCCCTTGTTAAATGCAATGTGTAACTATGGAAACCTGCAAATCCAGTTAGTTCAAGATACATGCACGTACGTGCAGACGCACGCACACACTTAGAGGAACAGAAGAAGTCATATTCCTTAGCAGAGTTTTGGCAGCCTACAAAGGCTATAAAAATCTGCTGAACACAGATTTATGAAATAGGGCTATGTTTTAAATTAGCATAAAATATTATTCCCATCTAAGACACTTCTTTAGAGTTGAGATTTCAAAGGGGAATGCTAATAAGTAGGGCTGTCAACCAATGAAAGATTTTTTTAATGGATTAGCTGTCTGACTTTTGAATAATCAATCAACTGATTAGATTCAAATACATATGTTGCAAACTTCAGGCAGTTCACATTTCTTCTGAAACACAATCCCAAAGTTACAGTTTAAAATTTCTTCCAACTTAGGATATGGCTATAAATACAGACATACACAGCAAATAGCCACTTTGGTGGCAAAAAGCAGCTTTGGGAGGATTTGCAATGGGAAACTGGTGCAGGGGAAAGACGACCTCCCCCTCTGCACACCATGGTCCAGTCAGGATCAGTGCCTTCCAATGGCGTTTTTTAAAAATTTTTAAACAGGTGCTTCTGGTTGGAAGTACATTTCTTTAAAGTGTCTTTGTGTGCATATCTAGTTTGATCCTAAGCTTCAGTTTACTCCACATCTGGCTCAGAGAGTCAGCTCAGACTGATCTCAGACAATCTCAGTAATCTCCCTAGATTTACCGTATTTTACGCTCCATAGGACGCATCGGTCCATAGGACGCATGCATCCTATGGAGCATAAAATAGAGAAAAAAATGTTTGTACTTACCTGGGCTTGGGGGCGCTTCGGGGAGGCCTGTGGGGGCTTCGAGGAGGCCTGCGCGAGCCTCTGCAGACCTCCCATCGGCCCCAAAGAGCGATTTTCGGCCATTCCGGAAATGGCCGAAAATCGGTCTTTGGGGCCGAATTAAATATCGGGGGAGGCCTGCAGAGGCTCGCGCAGGCCTGCGCAAGCCTCTGCAGGCCTCCCCCCCCCGATGTTTACTTCGCACCATAGGACGCACGCTTCCCCCCCCTATGTTTTTTGGGGGGAAGTGCATCTTATAGTGCGAAAAATACGGTAAATGAAAGGGGAGAGCTGAGAATCACACACACGTTGTTGATTCTGTGTGCCAAATTCCCAGACTGTCTCTCCCAATGGTTTTATACAAATGTTAAATAATGTGGGGAAAAGGTGGGTCCCTGTGGAACCCATGAACAACAATCCCACAGCACCACTTTCTGGAGGGATCTTAAAACAGTGCCTCCAATACCTGCCAAGCATCCAGAAGGATACAATGGCTATATAGTAGTAGTGAGAGGCCCAGCAGGACCAACCAGGACTCCCTCTCAGTCCATCTCCCAGCATAGATCAATTACCAGGGCAACCAGTGCTGTGTCAATGTCCGTGCCAGAAGCCATATTGAAAAGGATCCAAACCACCAGCATCATTCAAGAATCCCTGGAGCTGCAGCAAAACTACACACTCTCACACATTCCCCAAGAATGACGTACAGTCTTGGATACTGGCCAATGATTATTTAATGCTGCAGGATCTAATGAAGGCTACTTCAATAAAGGTTTTCCTACAGCAGCTTTAAGAACCTTCTCTTTATATATTCACAACCTTTTATCCAGGCAATTAAAAAAAAACAAACCTCTGGTCACTTAAACCAGTTATGAGGGTCAGTGATCAATGTGGTGGGCCTCATATCTCCAAGGATCCTGTTTCCTTCCTAAGGTTGCAGAAACTGAAAACTATCCATAGACAATCAGGCATCCTGCGAACTCCCAGAATCACAACTGTAATGAATGCCACAGGATGAACTCCTTGCCACAGGATGTGGTGATGGCACCTGGCCTAGATGCCTTTAAAAGGGGATTGGATAGATTTATGGAGGAAAAGTCCATCACTGGTTACAAGCCACGATGGGTATAAACAACTTCCTAGTTTTAGAAGTAGGCTATCTCATAAGAACATAAGAAGAGCCCTGCTGGATCAGGCCAAAGGCCCATCTAGACCAGCTTCCTGTATCACACAGTGAGTGGCCCCACCAGATGCCTCAGGGAGCACAAGACAACAAGATACTTGTATCCTGTCGCCACTCCCTTGCACCTGGCACAAAGAAAACCTATTCCTACAACCAGGAGGTTGCTTATCCCCATCATGGCTTGTAAGCTGTGATGGACTTTTCCTCCATAAATTTGTCCAATCCCCTTTTAAAGGCATCCAGGCCAGGTGCCATCACCACCTCCTGTGGCAAGGAGTTCCACAAACCAATTACACACTGGGTAAAGAAATATTTTCTTATAAGAAAATCTCTTAATGCCAGATGCAAGGGAGTGGCAACAGGATACAGGTATCTTCTTGTCTTGTGTGCTCCCTGAGGCATCTGGTGGGGCCACTGTGTGATACAGGAAACTGGACTAGATGGGCCTTTGGCCTGATCCAGCAGGGCTCTTCTTATGTTGTTAATGTGGAGTCCATGTTGGAGGAGATGCATGGGTGTTTTTGGTGTTGGTTTTTGTTTGTTTGTTTGTTTGTTTGTTTTGCAAAGTGTCCTACAAACTGGTCACAACATGCTACCTAGGTCTCCTCCAACTCCCTCTGGAAGCCACAATGCAGAGGACCCCTCATCACCATCAGCAGCTGTACTGGACAACTCTGTGCTGATTCAGCAGTAAGTTGGTAAAGTATCTGCAGATAGAGCACATATGCTTTGGTTGTCACAGAGGAAGTCCTAAAACAAACTATCACCTATGTTCAGTTTGATTAGTCGTGAGTCCAGTAGTGAGCGTACACCCCCCATCGGGGGCCGCCGACGCGACACCCCCCACGTGATGCTCCAGGGCGAGAGGGTGGGCCCAACAAGAAGATAGCCAGTGCAAGAAGACGACTACAGCAGAGGGGACGCATCCAGGAGGCAAGTACACCCCCCTCTGCCGCCATTTGCACTTGGGGCCCACGCCCCCCACGCCCCTAACCCAACAACGCTACTGCATGAGTCTTCCTCCACCATAGCTCAAGCCATCACCCCTACTGTTTAACTGCACGCAGTTTCCCAGAAAACCAATGAACGGAACAGCTCAAGCTCTTACTAGCAGGACAGAGCGTTAAGGAGCAATTTTGTCAGATTCTGGGACCATTTCCCTTTCCAGTGGTTAGCCAGGGGGGTGACAGAATTGCCTATTATGACACAATGGGAAATTCCCCCAGATCTGTCAGGAATTCATTAGGCTCCATCTATCTTCAGGCATAGACCATTTGAATAGGTCACCCACCATTTCAAAGGTTGAGGGAACCATTAAGTGTAAAGGTTGGGCTCTGGCACAACCTGCTCCCTGCTGTGCTAATTTCTGCCTACCATGGGTTTAGAGCAGCGGTTCTCAAATAGTGGGGACATTGGCAACATCGTCGTCTTGCGCATGCGTGATTCACAGCGTGAACTCTGCAGAGCGCTCCTAGGCGCGTTACAGAGTTCGCGCCGGGGAGCAGAGGAACGATCTGCTCCCCGGAAGAGATCGTCGGTGAAGTAGATCGTCGCTGGAGGCTCCTACAATCTAGTTAAATGGCGCAAAGCATACACTAACTATTGCATTAGTTATATTAGGGGGGCGCGAAATTTTTTCTTCTTCCTAGGGGGGGCATGACAGAAAAAAATTGAGAAGCACTGGTTTAGAGGAACATTCCAAACTCCTATCCCCCACCTGCAAACTGAAATGGTACAGTCTGTTCTACCATCAGAGCACAAGCAAGATTTCACCACCTTATTCCCTCCTCTTTCTGCTGCGTGTGTTGTTCTGTTGGGTTTTGTTGATTGTTTCTCCGCTTGCCATTGTTGCTGTTTTGGTGAAGTGTTGTACAGTACTTGATTCTTTTTTTTGGGTTGCCACATTGTTTCATTTTATTTTGGGATGTTTTAACGTATTTTATCATGTTGTCATATGGTTCATGGTTTGATTGCTTCATCGGCTGTTGTTGTAAGGTACCTTGGGCCTCCCCACTGGGGTTATGAAATGCAGGATAGAAATAAATAAAATAAATGTTGCTACACATTTTGGAAGGGGAGAATTTGACACAGGGAGGACATTTTCAGCAGTCATTCCCTAACTTAAATTGAGGTTAGACAAAACCTTTGTCACAAAGGGGATAACTTTGTCAATGGTTATTAGGTTATTATTGCAAAGGGCCCTGGGGCAAAGTCCTGGACTGAACCCCAAATGACACCCACCACCCTCTCCCTGATAATAGTAATTCCAGTATTTATAAACCGCTTTTCTTGGTCATTGTACTTTTTCTTTGACTTTAATTCAAGGCAGTTTACAACAGGCAGGCAATTCTAAACATTAGATGTTTGTACATTAAATAAATGTCCTGATCTTTCGTAGGACGCTTCTTTCCAGGTGTTTCCTTTCACGGTCTGATCTCTTTGCAGGCATTCACCTCCCATGCGTTTGACTGACATTGGCAATTCCCTCTCACGGAGCACCAGCTGCAGCTTTCTCTCTCACAGAGGGCTTCTGCAGCTTTGTCAGCAACGACGGAGTCTCGAACTGCCGTCCTTTTGATCTTCAGGCATGTATGGCTGCAGCTCTCCCGACTGAGCCAGACCAGGGCCATTCAGAGAAATTTTATCAGGGGGTACAAAGTTTCATTTGGGCCCCTTCCCTACATATGAATTTGGCTCCTGGGCCCCCCTTTTTGCTCCAGGGCCCCCTTTTTGATCCATTTTTTGCCCTGGGCCCGGGTACAAATTACCCTCTTAACCCCCCTCTCAGAGGCCCTGAGCCAGATCTCCTGCCATGGGCACCACCAATGCCACCAGTACTGAGGCTTCAGGGGTTGGCCTGGCCAGGTGGGCCATCTGAGGTGCATTAGCACCCAGCCAGTGGCCCACCTGGATGACTCCTGATGCCCCCCCCCCCGCTATACAGGCCCTCCACATTCAGAAGCAGTACGCCACTGAATTTCAGCTGCTGGGGAGAGACAGTGAGAGGGCTGTTGCCTTCATGCCCTGCTTGTGGGCTTTTCAGAGGCATCTGGTTGGCCACTGCAGGCAACAGCATGCTGGACAAAATGGACATATGGTCTGAGCCAGCAGGGCTCTTCTTATGTTCTTATATGATGGCCCCATGTGTCATTCATAGCATGTCCTTCATTTTGTCAGGGTGCAAGCAAGTGACATGCCTCAGCTTGGAGTCCAATTGGGTTTCAATGGAACCTCCCCCTCCCTTATCATTGCCGTTGTCCCTATTTCCATGGAAACAAGCTAACAAGCAGGCTTCTCTCCATACAGAAAATGTCTGTGCAATGTAAACATCGTAGGAAGCAGCAGAAGACAACCTTGAATGCTGTTTGTTCTTCTGACAATGAATGTAAATAAAATCCAGCCAGCTGCCTAAGAGATGGAACAGGTCTCAAAGGATAGCACTGCAGAGAATAATAAGACACATAAATGCATTGGAAATTTAAAACCAAAACCAAAACCAAGACCTAGTGAATTAGGTTTAAGGTCATGGGAGACACTGTCAAAAAAATTGCCTCTGGGACACTGCTCAGTCTTGCCAGTCTAGTGCTACAGAATTGGAACCATAAATGGGTATTGATTGAATGATGCATGATAAATTGAGAAATAATTTAAATTACAAGGCCTCTGAGCACATAAATAGTGTTAGAAGACCGGACAGCTTTTTTTTCTGGCTAAACTATAAAACTGAGGTTTGCATGGTATGTTTTTGAGTTTTTAAAGTGCTTCCCACCATCGTAAACTTGAGAACAACTTTGTAAAGTAGGTCAGTATTTTTACTCCTGTTTGCATAATCCTAGCTCAGGGTGTGCCACTCCTTAGATGGCTACAGTCCCATCCCCACTGCAGGTTCTGCCCTCATTACTACATTGTATCCAAGTGCAATCTTTTACTTTTCCCCATAGTACTGAAAGGCAAGTACTGTATCTACTTATATGGAAGAAAGTAACAGACTACACTCACAGCGCAATCCTGACATTGGTGCTGGCGACGGAACGAGCATTCCGTTGCCGGAAGACGTTGCAAACGTGTCGTAAAGCACGCTCGTGACGACTTTGGAGTAAGGGAGGCCGGCACAAGGCTGGCCTCCCTCACTCTGGCGCCGGATCTCCATGCGGCCGGCAGCAGAAGGTGATTCCTCTGCCGCCAGCCACGTGAGCAGTCCGGCCCAGGAGGGAGGGGGGCCATTGGCTTAGCCGGCCCGGGAGGGGGCAGGGGATGACGTCGGCCATATCCCCATCCCCGCTGGGCCGGCTACACCGTTACACAGCCTCCTCTACTTCCGCCAGCTATTTAGCTGGCAGAAATTTGAGGAGGCTGATAGGGCCGGCCCCGGTTTACACCTGGGGAAGGAGACGAGCGTCCCTTCCCCGAGTAGACCTTCGGCCTGCCATCGGACGGGCAGCCTGTGCACAGGATCCAGCGGGTGGCCCTGGGCTGCCAGCTGGATCCTTACACAAGATTGCGCTGTCAGAGACATACAGTCAAGTCTTATTATCTGCTAGGGTTAGGTTCCTAGAAAATGTCCTAGAAAATGTAAAATCCATCCTGGATTCTAGTGGATACTGAATTAGCAGATACTGAATCATTGAGCCTATTGGGAAAATGGGGTTAGGTTCCAGAGGACCCTCTTCGCCATACACTATATGAATGTTGTGAACCTGAATCTTACCTTAAAGTCTATCGGCTGGGTGATAGCGGAGGCAGTATCCAGTATACCAGATTGGCTCTTTGTTATGGGACAATTCCTCACTCTACCAAATTAATTATTCCTTCCCAACAACATTATACAAATATAGAAAGTATTGCACAGTATCCTGGAAGCCCAGAGAGAGCACAAACAGTTCCCATTGTGTTGCAAATAGCATTCAACAGAAAACACACACACACACACACACACACACACACACACACACACACACACACACACACACACACACACACACAGCAACTCCAGAAGAGATAGATTACCTTTTACAGTAAATGCAGCAAGGCAGAAATTTGCTCCCAGAGCAACCTGGAGACCCATGAAAACAAGCCAAATATACACCCATGAGAACAATGAGATCACAGATAGTGAGAGCAGACCAGGGATAAGGAGGGATAGGTGGCAATTCTGCCCCTCGCAGATAAGTGAATTCACAGGTAACAAATTTGCATATAGAGAGAACTGACTGTACCATTCCAAGGCACAGGGGTGGGACAATTAGGTGGGACAATTATGCGTCGACACTCTTCACTCACCCCGATGAATGGAATGATTTGCGCCTCCGCCAGCCACCGTGACCACCCCCCGCCCACCTGCTGCCTGGGGCCCAATCCTGCTGCCTGGGGACCCACCACCCCAAGGCCCCCTCGCTGACGACGCCTCTGATTAGGGTATGGGACTAAACTGCTCCCTACACCTGGCAGCTAAGCTGCTGACAATCAAGCCTGCCTAATCTGCATATCTCCATCCTGGATTCTTTTTCTCAATTACAGTAAAGTTTGAAAGAATGTCAGGAAATCGTGCTTCTATATATACTGTATATAGCTAGTGTAAGAACCAAACAATGGAAGTTTATGTGGGTTTCAGCTAGAACTCCTGATTCTCTCAGGCAAAGCTCTCAAACATTTTCTAAAACCAAGCGGAAAAACGGAATTAAATATGGAATATCTAAGATGGAGTCAGGTTGGTCAATGAGCTACAAATCAAACACAATTCTCTGTCTTTACCACTAGCTCTTTGGCAATCAGCAGAATCAATGAACTCAATTAACTCATATGAATTTGTACCAGCTGAGGAGTTGAATGAGCAGGATAATTGCCATGAATTTCTATCTCTCTCTAATGAAAGATTTCAAACACAGAGTTAAAAAGAGCGTAATTTTCAATTATTTGCCAAGACTGGAGCAATTGACTGTGTAATATTATTAAAATGATTCCACAGTGTTCCTAATTTGGATACCTTCAATTCACACAGGGACACCTGGGTAAAGCGGGTGTCACACAAGGACACCTGGATAGAGGTGATACAGCACATAGGGGAGACCATCATTAAGAAGATGAGCAACTGCTTTTTAAACAGAATTGATGAAGCCACTGGCTCAGAAACAAAACCTGGGCCTTTTCATGAAAAAGAGAAAAGCATAGGATAGGAACCATAGCCTCTTGCAGTGCAATCCTGAGGCTGCTCCGGGCACCAGAATGAGCGTTCCGGCGCCGGGAGACATCACAGACGTGCCAGAAATCACATTTAGGATGACTCGTGAGCAAGGGATACTGGTGCAGAGGTCGGCCTCCCTCGCTCTGGCGACGGAGTACCCCTGCGGCGGCTGCCGCCGAACCCAGGTAAGGGTCTGGTGGGCGGGGGTGGGGGGTTCGCCTGGCCGGGGGGGGGCCTTTAGCCCAGCCGGTCCAGGAGGGGGCGGGGGATGGCCTCGGCCATATTCTGCCCCCCGCCAGCCGGCTGGGCTGTTACACGGCCTCCTCTGACTTCCGCCACAAATTTTGCTGGCGGAAATTCGAGGAGGCCGGTCGGGCCAGCCAGGCTTTACACTCGGGGAAGGGGTCGAGCATCCCCTTCCCCAAGTAGACTTCCGGTCCGGCGGCTGCCTTCCCGCTGGTGCACAGGATCCGGCGGGTGGCCCTGGGCCGCCGGCCAGATCCTTATGCAGGATTTCGCTCTTGGTTGCATTCATGGCCAGATCACAAATCTTGGTACCAATTTTGTACCTAATCCACAAAGTATTGCACTTACTCAAGTTTTCCCTGGAACTTGGCCAGACAGATAAGTTTAAAGAGAACAGGCTCTGTTGGAGATGTTCTGTCTTCATGATATTCTTGAGAAGTTGGTGTCGTATGTAGAATTTGAGAGGACTTGATCTTAGCAAAGTAGGTCACATCCCCCGTATGTACGGTAGTAAAGATAGAATACATTGTGGGGATCTGCTCCTTAGTCCAAAGGCCTGTATTTATACATCCCTTTCTTGCTTTGTCAGCTGTCCTAATTTTGCCAGGACAGTTCAGAACAACCACCCTCGTGCCCTAAATTAAGGACAACTTCCAAAGTCGGGTAATATTCTGAATTCATGAGGCATTCTTTCTTACAGCCCCTTTTCCAAATGATTGGCACTGGAGGTACCTTTTAAAAGTGGGAAGTCGAACCACTAAAAATGCAGGTTCCTTTCCAGTTCAGGTTCATCAGTATTTCTTAAAACCTGGGTTCAACTCTGCCATGGATGATAACTTTAAAAAGGGATTTGGTAACTGACTCAAATACTTTGAACTGGTTTAAAACAGATTAACAGCCCAATCCTAACAAATGTTCCAGCACCAATGCAGCCACAATGCAGACCCCAGGTAAGGGAGCAAATGTCCCCTGGGCCCCTTGCCTTGTGGAGGTCTCTGCGACTGCCCCCTCCCCCCACCGGCGTATGCAGTGCGCCCCCTGTTGGCATGGCTGCAACGGCACAGGAAAGTTAGTTAGGATTGGACTGTTAGATAAATGTAATGCAGAATAACATCAACTTCTTTTGCTTGCAGTACAATTTTAGAACATGTACAGTACAATGATTATATAACTTCATACATGTTTTGTTCATATTTTTGCACATATTTTTCTCGTTTTTTAAGAACTGTGGGTTTTTAAACTGTATTTAAAAAGAGGACATAGAGTGGCAAAGGGGACATAGAGTGGAGATGAGGCCAGGAGGAAACAGCATTTTTTTAGCACCGGGACCCACTTTTTAAGAGGACACTCTATTGGGGCCCACCTAGCTCTATGAGACTCAAACAAAAAGTTTCACTTTACCAGCCACTCAAGCCTCTGTTTTTATCCTTTTTAATATAGGGGGGAGGGGCCTTCTAGAGTGATTCTTGAGCTCTATGTTCATTGGACTGGGACCATTCGGTGGCTTTACGTTCCCCTTCGCCTGGCCTTCGCTAAAGAGCCAAGGCATGTTCACCTACTCACGGGTATGAGCACGTGTGGCTCAGTTTTGCTTTCCGTAGGGCTCAATTCATTTTCCTTGTCAGCTATCAGCTTGTCAGTTTTGCTACCCACCAAAAATCCTAAGGATCCACTGGTGGGTCACGACCCACAGTTTGACAAACACTGCTCTAGGTTATTCCAGTTTAGACACTAACTTTAAAGTGATTCAGCAATTGGTTCAGGAACCTAGAAGCAGTGCTGCTGTTGCTATAAAGAGAACTGACTGTACTAGGGTCAGTGGCGATTCTACAACTTGAATTCATACAGGGACTTGAATTCCAGGTGTTGGGCTTCCTAGTAGCTGTCCGCTTGTGCCTCCTTGTTGTCCGTGCCACAGTAGCTTCTGCAGGGGGAGGGGCTGTTGCATCCTTGTGTTGTGGGTGTGTATGTGGGTGGTGATATTGGGTGGTCGGTGGCACCCCATGGTTGGTGGCAGTGGCTGTTGCTGTGTTACTCATTCTTGGGGCCACAAGGAGGGTGTCACCCCAGTGGTGGCCACTCATTGGACCTGCACATGCCACCACCCCCTGCTTGGTTTATTCGGATAGCGCTTCTCTGGCTGCTGACATGGGGGCTGGGTAGGTTGCCATGATTGGCTTTTTACCTGTCAAGCAGATGTTGGTCACCAGCCCATGATTGGTGAGCTGTATCAGGGTTTCCATGGATGCTGACAGGGTTATTTGGAGGGTGGCATCAACATGAAGTTGGCTCGGCTCTTGTTTTCCCTGCTGGACGGGCTTAGGATATGACAGACGTTGCAGCAACATAGGAGCGACATCAGCACAAGTTCCGCATCAGATTGCACTGCGAAACAAAAATGTGCCACCTCATTTGACAAAGTGGTAGAGAGAATGGAGGATGCAAGGGGGGGTTGTTTAAGGGGTTAAATTTTCTGGATTTTCTGACATTCATACTTTAATGTTCTAGTAAAATTTCTCCCTTTCAATTATTGATACACATTTATGACTAGGAGTTGAGCAAAATATGTTGTCTGGGACTTTCTTTTTAACTGACGATTGCATAGGAACACCAGTTTAATTTAATTAAAACTTGGCCTGGTCTAAGCACAATCAATATTTACAGTAGCCCGAAGGCTTCCAATTCCTTTGCGGTTTTTCACAAATCTAAAGCACTAGGAAACTGTGTGCACAGCCATCACATTGCAGTCAGCACTTCTTACATGTAAGAACATGAGCCCTGCCGGATCAGGCCAAGGGCCCATCTAGTTCAGCTTCCTGTATCTCACTGTGGCCCCACCAGATGCCTTAGGGAGCACACAAGACAACAAGATACCTGTATCCTGTTGCCACTCCCTTACCTCTGGCATTCAGAAAGGACTAAATGTGGAGGACGTCTGCTGAGATCCCATGAATGTAAGGGCTTTCACATTTGTTTCAAAGATGTAAATGCACATTCCGATTGCACATACATTTAGTCAAGTGGAAGCCCTTAACAGTATGGGTACATCAGACAATGGCCAGAGAGGGTACTGCTCCTCATGAGCCCAGGTGATCTATGACCCTATGTACTTGGTTCCTAACTCTGAGTAATTTCCTTAATCCCCCTGCCTTGCCATCTCCTCCTCCTCCTACACCTGAACTGCCCCCCCTTTGGCACCCTGATCATCTGCTTGACCTGAGAACGTACCTGCCTCCACCCCAAGCCCCACAGACAGAATTCTCTCTACTGACTCTGGCACTGAACTGTACCCTGCTGTTCATCTTCAAATTCAGGCTCCCAATACCACAATCTAGGTCCAGCCTCTATGAAACCAAGAAGAAGATACTATTCTCTTGACTAGGCAAAGGCAGACGACCAAGCTTCCAATATTTAGACCAGGCCTGGCCAATCCAGAGGCTTTCTACTGCCTGTCAATGACTGGGGCCAGCCTTGGACTCCCGTATTCCTTTCTGTTCCTAAAGAAGGCTCTGAAACCCAAGTATACATAGCAGCTCCAGATTTCAGCGAGTCATCAGCAATTTGCCCTCCATGCCACTAAGTAGGCTTACCAGATTTCCCCCGACGCGGGGGGGGGGCAGTGATGTCATCAGGAGTGGGGTCCGGGATCATGACGTCACCGGGGGTGGAGACGTTGAACTCAGACATTTTCCGAGTGCTTCTAGCCTCGCACGAGTGAGCTGGCTCAAATTAAACCTACAGCTTGGGCTGCCCCGAGACTATTCTCTGCTACTAATACCAGCTTCCGTTCTGCACCAATGCACTCAGCATGTCCTGTAGTGCAGATAATGAGTTCTTAATAACAGAAACTCGAAGAGATTTCTTTTCATTACCATCAAAACAGCAGTTAGTTCTACTACTGCTCGCACCATCGAGCCACTAAAATGCACTTAAACATTTCAAAGTCGCACAGTGAAAATTCTGAACTAAATGCAGTAACGTAGGAATGGGAAGGGAAACCGAAACTTGAACGCTTTGGCTGCCATCTTTGAACAGCCTCCATAAGTGATCAGTCCAAGTTATAACAACGATTAAATTATCCACTTCCAATTATGTAAAAAACAGGGATTTGGCTGAGAAAAACGGGCTTTTTAGTTTTTAGAATGGAAGCCAAAGAAGCACTTCTATTTATAATCCAATATATATTGGGTATCATTAACTCATGTAATAGTTAGAATTAGATTTACCCCATACTTCATTACACTGCAGTGACATACTGTATTGTCTGATATAATGATCTGTTTAATAAAATGAATAGTAATATTTAAATAGTTTCTTGCCTTTCAGCAAATGCACAGGAAGGCCTTACTCACTCTACACAAATGTATATTAATTTTATACCACATTAACTGCCATGATTCCACCAAAGAATCCTGGGAATTGTAGCCAAGATAAGATGCCAAGAATTCTCTATTACAGACATGTCCTCCAACTTTTCATGTGGGGCATGCTTATACACCCCTGATTCTCATACTAAGGATCACTCTCCCCACCCCCGCTGCCCTTCCCATTAGACATTCCACAGGGCATGATTATAAATTATCAGGAGATCCACCACCATAAGCGCCCAATAGGATAGGACTGCCCGAGTGACAACTCGATCTATTGCCTGAACCGGGATTGTCCCAGCCAGAACTGGGACTGTGGTAAGCCTATGTCTGCAACTTTGTGTAGACAAAGTCAAGCCCTCAACTCTCTCACTGGAAGTGTACACTTTCAAGAAAGTCAATGAACAGAGGATTACTGGAGCATGCAGTGCTCCATCTCTGGCCATTCTGTGAGTGCTGATAGACTCCGCTGTGCCCGCCGGATCAGGCAAAGCAGTGTTGAGTGTGGGTGGGGAGGGGGCAGACTGGGGGCAACACTGGACAGGGAGGGGGAGGAACGGGGGCAGGGAGGTGGCGTGTGTGTGTGTGTGTGTGTGTGTGTGTGTGTGTGTGTGTGTGTGTATCCAGCGGCAATGGCATGGGCTGGATCCTATTCCCTCCTTTTTGAAGCTTCTCACCCCTTTCCTCTCCTCAGACATTCGCAGCCAAAGGGCTTACCGGGAGGTAAGTAGAAATGTTTCTTACTTCCCATTTGTCTTTGGGTCACTCTTCCCCCCGACCCCACTGGATGCAGCATGTGCCTTTTTGGTGCAGCTGCATGGGCGGGGGGGGGGGGTAGAGGATAGGATTGGGCCTAAAGAAATGCAAGGCCTGGTTGCCTGAATGGAACAACATCATGAGTTGAGTTCCCTCTCAAAGGATGTTGCTCTGAAGATGATGAAAGGAATGTATCTGAACATACAGGAAGGATCTTCCTGTTAGTAAACTTTCTTATTTCATACTTCTTTCCTAATGACTGCCTGTCTTCCTTGGCTTTAGCTTTTGAATGGGCAGACTACTTCAATTTTTACGTTTGAGTAAAATGTAGTTGTTACTTTATGTTGCTATCGGTTTTGATTTAGCTGTGATAAAAAAAAATAATGGCTGAAATAGTCAGGTCTTCCTTTAATACCAAGTGTCAGGGCATGCTATGAGCGGTATGTATGGTGATAACCCATAGGTGGCCAACCCACAACACGGGTGCCACTTAGTGGCACGCTGAGCCTTTTGAAGTGGCACGTACTGCTGTTCCTGTTCGAGCCAAGCGCTGAAGTCCCTCTCTCTTTCTCGACCCCAGCGCACCTTTCCAAGCCTGTGACACTAGAGGAGGTCTCTGCACCCCACTGCGCCTTATTCTTCTTGCGCTGTCACTGTGCTTTAAATATTTTCATTACCTTAGATTTATTTATTTATTTAAGTGGCACGCTCAAGATTATCTACATAAAATGTGGCACATGGCGTGCCACGGGTTGGCCACCACTGTGATAACCAATTGCATTGACATTTTATTTAGGAGGATCCATTCTCAAGGTGTAGGATTCTGATGATTATTCACCTTTAACACCACAATCATGTTCTCCTACAGTTTCAGAGTAATCTGCTAATAATAAGCTTAGTACATCACCGGTTGTTAACAAAACCAAAAATCTCCATCATCCAGAAACCACCGTAACTACAGGAACAATTGATACATCAGGAAACACACAGCAGAATACTTACAAGAAGCAGCCGTGAAAACTCTAGCAAACTGTGAGAAAAGATTTAAATGTCTAGTATGTAGTTTGGTCACAGATAATGCTGGAAATTTAAACATGATGAGGAGAAATCTAGAAGAAAGAGAAGGGGACCCCAAGCTGCATAACATAGACATAAATAAGATTTGCTCCAGAAATAAAAGCTACTGGGCAGGGGGTCTGGCTCAGTTGGTAGAGCGGCCACCTCATATGCCTGAAGATCTGAGGATGGCAGTTTGAGACACCTGGAAGTTTCCGTGAGCTGTCGAGAGCCGTCGACAGGCCGCTGACAAGCTGCAGAAGCCTTGGTGGGAGACAGAATTCTCCCAAGAAGACCAAGAAAGGCGGTATATACCGTATTGTCCCGAGTATAAGACGCACCTGATTATAAGACGCACCCTTAAAGTTTGGTGCTATTAAAAAAAATTAATTAAATCACTGGCATTAAATTGCAACAGCCTGATTATAAGACGCACCCCTAGTTTAAAAACTTAAATTAGGAGAAAAAAGTGAGTCTTATACTCAGACCAATACGGTAAATACTGGTATTATTGTTGTTGTTGAACTTGCAAAATACTGTACTTCCATAACACCCACTTTGCAGCAGCTGCTCTGAAGAAAGTGGGAGGAAGCAAGCTAACTCTCCTGCAGGACATGTTATAGATCTCGGCAGTGGACTGCTCTGAGCACCATATCAAGGATCAGCCTAACCTGATGAGTGTTTGTGACCCAAATCATGAAAAAATACATGGCACTTACTATCACACAGTCCAAGCCTATGGGCCACTTAGAGCAGTGGTCTAGTGATCCACTGCCATAAGTCACCTTGCTATGGCACAAACGTTGCGCTGAAACATTTGTCCCCTTGCTGCATACAGAAGTGAAAATACATTAATGCCAGGTGTAAAAATGGTCCCTTTTAAACTATAAAATAATTCCAATTGTAGGACTCTAGACAGAAGTTCTGTAGACTGTAGCTAACTGCTTCTAAGCCTCTCTCAACAATGTGCTAGTTATGTTGCTAGCGTACTTTCCCCATCATTTTCACCTCTCATTTTGTGCAATCTTAAAGTGTTTCGGGAACTGAACAGTTCTTTGTGCTAGTAGCGTAAGAGCCTTGACTTATTCAATAGCGGTTTCTCCTTAAGTCACAAAGCAGAGCAAAACTCTTCAGAATCTTTTGTGCATTTTAAAAACAATTGAGACTATTGTCATACTTGGTGGGTTGTTGCCAAAGGCCAGGGTCAAAGATTGCAATTCTTTCAAAGCAATTGGATGGGCATTTGCAATTTTCTCTTGTCATGAGAGGGAATGCTTGTTGAAGGCATTGTGTGATAAGAACAGTGGAACACTTGAGACCATCATGTGGGAAACTCAGAATTATTTGTTAAGTTATAAGACTATCTAGGATCTGGGGAAAAGTTAATGCACAATTGTGTATCCCTCTTAGCTCAACTTTAAGGGTCTAGTAGCCTGTAGCCTTTGAGGCTAGCGCAGGGGTCGACAACCTTTTTGGGCAAAGGAGCCGGATGTTCCGTGATGACATCATCACGTCATTGCCTAACTTCCCAGTTGCTGAACTCCCAGAAGCAGCTGTGCAGAGCTCAGCTTGGAAGGCAAAGTCTCCTGCCAACTTGTCGTGTGCCAGACAGGGAATGGCAGAGCCGCCTGCCCAGGCTCATGGAGTACTTGTGCTGCTGCGCCACAGGGATTCTGGGAGGCTTTGCCTCCCAAGCTGAACTCCGTGAGGGCCGGATGACTTCGGGTGGCAGGCCATATCCAGCATGTGGACCGTAGGTTGCCGACCCCTGGGATAGAGGATCAAACAAGATGCAACTTAAAATACATCACTTGGCCCTATTTGTTGTTGCCATTGTTAAAAAGCAGCTGCTGCGGGGGTGGGGGGTGGGGGGATTCCAGGGCCTGCCATACTATGAGACGACCTGATATGGCTTGCATTAAGGCAGGGAGTGGAAGGAGTGGCAGATTCAGGGTGCCCTTCACCCCAAGTCTGTCACCACCTCCTTCCATCCCATCACAGGAGTGAGCTGCGTTGATCCGCTTCCCACTAGCTAAAGGCAAGCAAGGAATGGATCTGCTTTGCTCCCCCCTCATTCCTTCCTCATGTGGTCGGAGCACAGCTTGCTGCTGCCTGCACCAAGAAACCAGTGTGGGCAGCAGCAAGCCCCTTCCCTTCCCCTCATTCCTTCCTTGCACGACCCATTTAAACTTAAAGGGACCCCGCAAAGAAGAAACCAAGGGAGCCACTACTTACCTGCCTCCTTCCTTGCTTTCTGGGAGTTCTCAGCTTGACCTGCACATCCTGTTTTATTGACAAGGTCATGTGGGAAGGAGCTCAGGCAAGTCGCGGCTTTTTTTTTTTTCTCAGTAGGGAGGGCAGCCATCTCTGCCCAATCCCCCTCCAATCCTATTGGGGGTTGCTGCTATGGCTACTGTCCCCATTTTTGTAAACGTGTATATTTGTACATGATTTCCATGAAGCCATTGGCACCATGCCTTAGTCCCCATTCCCTAGTATAACCATGTTTAGATACATGTAACTGCAACAATCATATATGTTTTCCTGTTTGTTGTATAAGGAAAGCATTGAAAAGGAAACGTTTCTGATTGTGCTCCATTTTTCAGTACCTATATTTTTCTTATTTTGCATTCACAGTTAGGGTAATGAGAGGCATGAATATCTCATACCTTGCAATAAGAAAGTAGTACTTATGGTCTTTCTGTAGAGTGTGCCACATTTTAAAGACTTGATAACTCCCCCTCCTTGCCCTGCTTTATCCCAGAGCTGTTCCAAGTATTATGCAGAAGCACTTGGCAGAATTCTGAACAATACTGTACTATATTCATAAAGCGTTGATTTAATAAAACAGATCTACTCTAATCAACTCATTTTAATACAATGTTCGTGTGCAGGCATATAAAAAAGACAAAGCCTATTAAATCAGTGCAAACATTTCATTAAAAAAATGTCTTTAATGTTAGCAGATCTGTGCTAGTCTAATATTGTACATGCAAAGACAGCAATCACTATCCTATCTCTAGGATATGATCGCTGGCTTGTTACTGCCCCAAGATAAAAACTAAAATGTTAGACTAAAAAGCAGCAGCATAACATGTCATAAAAGCATCAACAATAATACTACAGAATAGACACAAAATATAAGAGCGTATAAACAACATAGATCAGGGGTTCTCAAAGTGGTGGGTTGCGGGGAAGGAATCTATACCTTGCCAACATTGGAATTCTCTCCAGCCATTAAAAAAACACAACCTGACTAGTACATCTGATATCAGCGGCATAGTTTGCCGCTAGCCGGGTGGGGGCCGCCTGACCTTTTTACAACCCCCCCGGGCCTGCACCCCCCTCGCTGCCAAAGGCTGCGCTAAAAGGACCCTTGAAAAAACAGCCTAAAAAGAGGCTTTAAAAAGCCTCTTTTAGGCTGTTTTTTGTGGAGCACGGGAGGAGGGTGCACGCTGGGTGGGTGTTCTTTTAGCGCGTTCATGCACCCCCTGGGTGGCGGGCAGCCAGCAAGACTAAGGGAGCTTGAGAGGCTGCAGCAAGTTTGCACAGGCGCAGCATCTCCAGCATCATCTTTGTTACTGCCGGCCAGCCAGGAAGGACGCGTCTGGCCGCCCGCCGCCTGGGAGGGGGGGTGCACAAACGTGGTAAGAAGAAACCCTCCCAGAGTGCACCCCCACCCTGGCTGCTTTCGCCCCTGGTTCGTGTCAAGCTTGGGGGCGTATCGAGCTCCAGAGGGGGTGTACTGCCACCGCAGCGCCGCCAAAATTCGGCGGCGCCGCAGCAGCAGTACATCCCCCTCTGAGCTCGACACCCCTGCTCTCGGGGACCCACGCCCCCCCGCCCCCTAACGACGCCACTGTCCTATATGTTCATCGCTTGCTGCTCCATAATGGGATATGCTGGTCAAAGTCCTTTCCTTATTGATCTAACTCGGGTAATAAACCCCAGGTTCCATTAAACCCCGCTCTGCCACACATTACGGTTCCTTGACAGTGACTGGCATGAATTTTCTAGCTTTCTGCAGATCTCTCACAAACCTGCAACCGCCATACTTTTTTTCCATTCGATGTCTCCTTTCTTCCTTCCTTTAATCTGTGTGTAATTTACTACAGCACACAAATCTAGGAAATTATTACTTTTACTCAAGCCTCATTACTGACTCTTGATTCTTTTGCTAGTTAAACCTCATGCCATTATGTAAAATACCACTGGCAAACGACAGCTGATTTCCTTAATCCCTTTCAGGCAAAGGCTCAGATGCATCAAGCAGAAATGCTTTCCACAGGAGAGAGCACAAGAGGCCGCTAAATTAGGATTTGCCTCTTTTTTCATTTGGGACAAAGTGGGAATTATGTTTTTGCTTTGTGAGCCTCACATTTTTCTTTCAAACAGCAGAGAAAAGAAATGCAAACGGGGTCTCTCTCATGCTGCTTTAGTGGTATCCTGCAAACTGTGCAAAAAAGGAAGCTTATATGGCCATTTGTTTTCTGCAATGGTGACCGTTTCACAAAAAATGAAAGAGGTGTGTGTATACCTAGTTGTCAGAAGCTACCAGGGATAGAGCTTGAAACCCACAACACTGTGCTCAGCTGCACCATGTGGAGGACTAGCGGCAGAGGCCAGCATTGAATCAGCAGGCGGTGGCCCAGGGCTCTCAGAAGGGAGGCTCCTTTGGTACCCCCAATACTGTGTAAAAGGAATTTCAGCAGGTGTCATAGGGGCTGAACAACTGCACCCGCTGAAATTCCCTATCATCCTTATTATAGGGGGGGTTGCAACACTTCAATGTTTAAGAAGGGAACTGGCACGGGCCAAAAGAGACCTTTTCCTTTTCACTTCTGTGCTACAAGCAGAGGATTGCAATCATCTGGGGGTTGATTGGGAAAAAGGAGCAATGCGCAAGGTAGCATGTTTTCCGAATTCTTTGGTGACACACAGTGGTATGGGACGGGAGCAGAGCCATCCTTTGGGTAGGGCAACTGGGGCAGCCACCCTGGGCCCCAGGCTTTCATGACCATATGGCCATAATGGGGAGGGGGCCCGCACAGGTTGAGTTGCCTT
This sequence comes from Plestiodon gilberti rubricaudatus, assembly GCA_026170595.1. Classification (NCBI taxonomy): domain Eukaryota; kingdom Metazoa; phylum Chordata; class Lepidosauria; order Squamata; family Scincidae; genus Plestiodon; species Plestiodon gilberti. The sequence continues at coordinate 15,848,042 of JANXHW010000001.1, forward strand.
GGGCGGGCCTGCACCCTTCTAAGGATGGCCCTGCATGGGAAGGAAGCTAAATCCAAGGATATTGGGTCATGCTGCTGTCTAGCATTGCCAGATCTCAAATTTCTGAGACTCATTGGAGAGACAGCTCAGGTTCTCCAACTAGGTGACCAGATCTCAGAATTATGGGCCCAAACTTGGGTTTTGGTTAGTCTGAGGGCCTGAGGCTTAAGGTTTTATAGGGCTATATCTTCATTGCCTCCCCCCTCCCTTTCATTCAAAATATAGTGTTAACTGCTGTCATACCACTTTGCCTCTTCTCGTTGGACTGGAAGTAGAAGAGATGTAGTAGAAGACAGCTAATGTTTTGCAGCACTATAATTGGTTCTAACCATATTGTTTGAAAGCACTATTTTAAAAAGTTTTTCATCATTCTCAAAAAGAATTTTTTTGTAATTTTTCCACTAGAAAAACTGGGGAGATTCCTCTGAAAAAAATTAAGATTTTTCACGTTCCATCTCCCTTTTCTCACTCCTTCCTGGCACCAGATTTGTTTGGTCATTCAGTAGCATGCAACTATGATGTCACATCCCAGGCCCCATGTGACATCACCAGCCCCACCTCCTGAACCTCACGTTTGGGGATGCCTTCAACCTGGCAACCCTCATAAGGAGTGCCAGCGGTGTGGCACGGTTCTTGTAAAAAAGTGTAGGAACATCATGTAGAATATTGCTCTGGTTGAAGGGTTCTTCCTTGGACTCCAGATCTATGTCCTACATGGTCCTCAGGAATTTATTGATGCCATGATCAAAACCTTTGGAGATCCTTCATGCCTTGCACCTATTTCTTCCCTTTGTGTTGCCAGAACTCCTTACAAATATTGGCAGCCCAATCCTAACTATCTGACAGGTGGCCCAGGGCCGACCGCTGGATCCTATCCCTGTTCCGGGCCGTTCTGGAGCGGCCCAGATGTCTACTCAGAGGAGGGGGACGTATAAACCGGGGAAGGCCTGATGGGCCTCCTCGGATTTCTTCCACTGGTGGAAGTAAGAGGAGGCCGTGTAACAGATGTGCCGGCTGGAACGGGGATGGGGATATGGCGGACGTCATCCCTGCTCCCTCCCTCGCCGCCCGGACCGCCCCCACTGGGGGATGAGTTACCTCCTCCAGCGGCCGCAGGGGAATCCAGCAGCGGAGTGAGGGTGGACGGCCTCCGCGCCAGCCGCCCTTACTCCCGAGTCATTGTGAACGTGCTTTATGGCACGTTGGCGACGGCTTCCGACGGCGGAGCGCTCACTCTGCCGCCAGAAGTCTCTGGTGGATTGCGCTCTTAATTGGGTATAAAGAAAGTAGTCATAAACCTGATTATGCCACCACTTGAACTTCTGTACAGATTTTTCTATTTATGCAAGGCTACACGACCACAAAAAAGTAATATTTAAAAATGGATTTATTTTCCATTTCACAATCCAAGAATTATTTGCAGGACAATTTAAGAGATACAGTTAACACTTGACAGAAGAATGGGGGGAAGGGGGTCTCTGTTAATGCCATAAATCTGTTAAATGAAATCCAGACACCCCTTCCCTCATTAGAACATTAAAGTAACTTTGCTCCTGCTTCTCCAACTCCCTGGATTGGAAAATGATGAAGAAGGGGAAGTTCTAAATCACCACTATCCTCACTGGCGTCACTACAGGGTGGCTCCAAAGGCGAGGGGGTGGGGCCGCTTTCTCCCGTCGTGTAAAGGAGGGTCAGAGCCCGACGGAACTTGGAGCTCTGCCCCCCCTGCAGTGACGCTAGTGACTATCCTCTCTTTTTATTTTTTATTTATTTCTGTATTTATATACCGCCTTTCTTATCCTCAGATTGCTCTTCAGATGTTATTCAAGGCAGTTTACATAGGCAGGCTTATCTAGATCCTATAAGGATCTTGACAATATTGTTCTGTATAGTAAAGGTAAAGGTGACCCCTGACAATTAAGTTCAGTCGTGTCCGACTCTAGGGTGTGGTGCTCATCCCCATTTCAAAGCCAAAGAGCCAGCGTTATTCCAGCTGTTTTCCTCCATGGTGTAGTCATCTTCACTAGTTGCTGAACACAAGCCTTAAGCTCTCTGCAGGACGCCACAGATCATGCTGAACAGGGAAACATTTTTCCAGTTGTAATTGGCTCTGTCACTGACATTCTCAGCATTCCAGTCTGTTCTCTCACCGCACCACGCAACAGTGACTCATCTCGGCCACCGAGGGTCATGACAGCTTTTCAGTGACTTCCTGATCCCCCTTCCAGCACGAAAACTGACTGTTCCTGCTTTCATTCAGGATCAGGACCAGACCTCCTAGCACCTGAGGAAGTGTGCCAAATGCTGTTCCCCCACTTAGTGATGCACCAGCTTCTTCAGCTCCTCCCACTTCTTAAGTGAGTGGAAGAGGAGTGTGAAAGAGAACAATGGGCAGAATCGCCCCCTGTCTCTAGCCCACAACTCTCCTCTCCTCACTTCCTTTTTCACGCGGTCCCTCTCTTCCTTATCAAATCTAGGGAGTGTGGGAGGACAGGCTGACATACACATCACAAGGGGGGGGGGCAGCATTCTGGCCCTGGACCCTGCATGCATATATATTATCTAGTTTTTGCTTTCTGTAAATTTAACGTGGTGCCTGGCAACGAATGAGGCAAAAGCAACGTGAGGCAAAAGGAGAAGGGGAAGGCAAAGGATGAGATGGTTAGACAGCATCACCGATGCAACGAACATGAAAATGAGCGAACTCAGGAAGATAGTGGAGGACAGGAAGGCCTGGCGGGATGTGATTCATGGGATCACCAAGGGTCGGACACGACTTAACAACAACAACGAACGAAGTGCATTTTGTGCGGAGCCTTGAACAGTGATGCGTTGAAACATTTATGTGTTTTCCTGTACGACAAGACCACACAGTTTTGGAACTGCGCATGAGTTCTAGTTCTTTTTCCAAACGCGTTTGCTAGACAGCTGGACGATCATGCCAAGCCCCTGCAGTGAAATATGCAATGCTCTAACCGTGCAATCCTCCTACGCATGCCTACTCAGAAGTAAGCCCCATTGAGTTCTACGGGGCTTACTCCCAGGTAAGCGTGTACAGAATTGCAGCCGCCTATGCGTTTTGGCACTTTCTACCAAGCGTCTTCGTACTCCACGCACGTGGATGAATTCTAGCAGTTCCCAGTAGGGAGGACTTCCGGGGCGGGGTTTCTCGCCTTCTTCGCCGCTGAGCGACGCCTGGGGTCCTCACGGGAAGCCCCGTTTTGAAGGCTGTCTAGAGCGTTGCCTGCTGCGATGATTGACGTAATGTGGCCGGTCGAGCGCGTTTTCTCCCCGTTTAGCCTGCGCTGAGTGTGTCCCGACGACACACAGAACTGAGGTGGTCACGGCCGGTGCGCGAGCGGAACAAGACGCCGCCGGGGCCAAGTACGGTGGCCGCGAAGGGAATCTGCAAACATGGCGGCTGCGGTGGCCCGGCGAGCTTGCAGCTCCGGAGTTCTCAGGGTCGCGTGGAGAGGTGAAGCCCTTTCATATTTCTTGTTTCTGCAGGCAACGGGCGGGGAAGCCTCCCCTGCGTCGTCGCCAGGAAAATCTCCTGGCTCTTCCCTCCCCGCCATCGGCTTCTCCCGCCTGCCCGATTCGGGTCTCTGCTCTCGTGCTAATCTTTGCCCGGGCTTTTGATTCCCCGCCCGGCCCCTGCAACCTCCCGTTCTCGGCTAGAATACTAAGACTGTAACTCTCGTGAATGGCTAGCCGGGAAATCCTAGACGTGTTTACTCAGAAACGCAATCCTGTACACGTGTAGAGGGTACTCGGAAGCTAAAACGAGAACCACTGAGTTTCAATGGGACCTTCTCCCAATGCATACAGCATCTGCTGTCTTTAGATTGCAGTCCTCTGCACACTTACCTTGGAGTAAGCCCCACTCACTGAACTCTGTGGGACGGACTTATGAGTAATCGTGTAGATTTTTGCTGTCCACTATGTCTAGAATGTACAGTGAAATCCTATGCATGTTTACCAAGAAATCAGTCCGAGTGACTGAGTTCAGTGGGGCTTATTTCAAGGTGAGTGTGCATAGGCTAATGCAAGCTAATGTTACACAGATATATTCATGTTTATTGGGAGTAAATAATGCAGTGGCACTTCTACTATGCTGCATAAGTTAACATGCTTAGGCTTGGGGTGTACAAGACTGAGAGTTGAACCAGGAAGTTCCCCATTCAAATGTTGCTTTAGTCATGAATTTTAAAAAAATCCATTAACTTTCAGCCTACACTGTCCCTTTGCAATATCAACTAAGAATTTGGGGCACCTTTATACACTACAGTGAAATCTGATCATTTTTGAATTTACTGCTCTGTGTCTGTGTAATAAGTAATAGTAATGACCTACCTGGCAAGTTTGTTACAATAGCTGAAATAACGTGTGTGCATGCATGCATCCTGTGCATGTTTATCCCAGAGTTCAATGAGTCTTATTCCGTAGTGGGTGTGAATTGAATTGGAGTCACTATGCACTCATGAAAAGCCCTGAAAAAATGCAGCACATAAAACAGTTTTGCAGATAAATATATATAATACAGTCTGATCTGGCGTAGACATGGCATTATATTATAGTGTTGTGTAGTGAGTGTCGGACATTAATCAGGGAAACGGGTTCAAATCCATGTTTGGCCAAGAAGCTCCCTAGGACTAGGTGACCTGGACTAGTTTACCTGAGGATAGGATGGGGGAGGGGGAGAATCTGGCATGCTGCTCTGAGCTTCTTGAAAAAGCAAAGCTTGACCTTAATTTTTGATTGTGGGGCCATAATAAGGAGCTTAAGTGCATCCATTACTTTTTCACATGAGTGAATGGCAACCATTCACTTATATAGGAAAAAGTATAAGTGCTGCACTTGAGAACAGTGTTACAGTTTGGAAATATCTGCCCATGAGCCCTTAAATCGGGTGACTTGGTCAAACCCAGCAATTACACTATATTTTTCACATTGTTATACCACTATTTTTATACCACCGAAAAAGCTCTGGGTGGTGTACATAGCTCCTTCCCTCCTTTTGTTCTCACAACAACCCTGTGAGGTAGGTGAGGCTGAGAGATAGTGCCTGGCCCAAGGTCACCCAGGAAGCTTCATGGCTCAGCGGAGATTTGAACCTGGATCTTCCAGGTCTAAGTCCAGTTCCTGAACCACTGCACCATCCTGGCTCTCATAACCTGGCTATCCCGAATAGTGTTGATAATCACAAATGGGTCTATACCTAGGGTGCTAGTGGGCAAGTAATTTTGCCCAGGGACTGTATTTTGAATTGAGCAAGGACTGAAATTGAGCGACATTGGCTCTGCCTGCTGCTTGTGTGAACGCATACACAAGCAAACGCTTCTTTAAATCCTTCCCTTCAGTTGTGAACAACAGCAAAGTCTGTGATCAAATCTTTATATGCCTCATCCAGTCACTACAAGGAACTGACTTGGTCAGTGGCGTACCCAGCCGATTTTGCGGGTGGGGCCCGGTCCTCCCCGCCCCGCCCCAAAACTAATTAGCATAAACTATGCTAATTTTTTGCCGATTTTTTGGGCCGATTTTCGGCGATTTTTCAGGGGTTTTTAAAGGGGGTTTTAAAGTATGTATGCTTTGCGGCACTTAACTTGTATAGGAGCCTCCAGCGAAGCGATCGGCTGACTCTCTCCAGCGACGACGTTTTCTTCCAGGGGCGCAGATCGGCGATCTGAGATCGCTCCTCTGCAGCCCATGACTCGAACTGCTCATCGTAAGCTCTTCCTTTGAGTTCGCGCATGCGCATAGCAAACAGCCATTCACGCATGCGTGAACTCAAAGGATGAGCTTACGATGAGCAGTTCGAGTCATGGGCTGCAGAGGAGCGATCTCAGATCGCCGATCTGCGCCCCTGGAAGAGAACGTCGTCGCTGGAGAGAGTCAGCCGATCGCTTCGCTGGAGGCTCCTATACAAGTTAAGTGCCGCAAAGCATACATACTTTAAAAACCCCTTTAAAAACCCCTTAAAATCGCCGAAAATCAGCCCTAAAAAGCGGGAAAAATTCAAATTTTTCCCGCTCTCCGGAGCCTCCCGCCCCCCCGCACCACCTCCCGCCCTTGCGCCCTGGGGCCCTCCGCACCAGGGCACCACTCAGCGTACGCCCCTGGACTTGGTAGCCACCTTGTGAAGGTGATGCGTCTTGAAAGGCAGGGATATAAATGTATGTAATTCTCTGGGGATCTGGGCCTTGACCTCTTGATGTGGGGGAAGGAATGATGATGATTGATTTCCCTCTTCTGACTATGAGCCTCCAATTAATCAGACAGAAGAGAACCCTTGTTCTCCCTCCTCTTCAGGCAGCCAGGTCCTTGGACTGTCAATCAGCTGTGATGATCTCTCTCATTGGTGCCTGCAATGCAGCTTTTAAAGCCACTGCATTCCTGCACCATCATCCCCTCTGCCCAGGGGAAGACCCGGATCAAGCACCTCCCCTGCCCTGCCTGATTGTGGTTCTCTCGATTTGTGCAAGGCTTCTGCTGGGGCCGGGGCCGCCTGACGTTTTGCTACGAGCGCTCTTGGGTTGTCCTGCTTATCACGGAGCTGCACCATACAGGATGGTGTCCCTGCCCCATGCTCGTCCCTGACGCTATATAAAATGACTAAAGGTGGAAGATTGTTCCATCCTTTCCCTATTAAAGCATCCAGTCAGCTTCTGTGATGATTCCTGTTCCTCTTTTGATTTGCAAATTATCTGAAGTTTTGAGTAAAAAAAAGAAGAAAAAAACTCAAAAGTTGCACTTGGAGAAGCTGGGGCATTTATCTTCTTCCCTAAGGAGACTTGCCCTAACCAAATCTGAGACATCCCTGAGCTTGCCTTCTCTAAAATATAGGACATTCATTATGTTCTAAGGTGCTGTCATGCTTAGAAGCAAGGGACATTTTGAGCAATTGTGTTGCTGAGACGAGGGAAACCCTTATTCTCAGGCAAATGCAATGTTGTGATTGGACTCCGCTTTGCCTTCAGGGTGGTTGTCTTAACATATTCATTCTGTTTGGAATACAATTTACGTGTTCCTTATTGGTTACTGTTCATATAAAGTATACAGAAAACGTGTGGTGAAGGAGTTCATTGCCTCCTAGACCTAGAAGATAAAGTTAATAGAATGAGATGCTTTTAGAACTGCAATCTTGGCGCTTAATCAAGTTTCTGTGTATATTAACTTTCTGAGAACATTGCGCTATTTCAGCCCTAGGGGGTTCTGTTTGAAACTCTGGTGCAAGGGTGCCATATAGGAATGGGCAGGAAGACATTCCCTCCCCCCTCCATGTGGTTAATGACTTTGTATCGGGTGTTGTATCGGGTGTTGCTATTTCAGTGACTCAGAGGTCAGCAACCTTTTTCTTTAAAGGGACTGGACTTTGACAGTGACGTCATCACCGAACTTCAGGTTGCCAGACTCTGACTGGTGGGCCAAATGACTTTGGCTAGCGGGCTGGATCCGGCCCATGAGTCATAGGTTGCCAACCTCTGACATAACTAGCTCTGCACGTTGGGAGTGGGCTATTGTGTTCCAGGAAGCCCTGGATTCCTTGGAAGCTTAGTGGCTTTTCAATGAAATTAGCACTGGTTGTGGCACACTTCCCGCAGAGAGGCAGCTTCCCCACCCCTCTCAATCTTCCCCTGCAATAGGAAACTACAGGGCAGCTTGGGGTGTGGTTACATGTGGGCGATAATGAGGCCCACTGCATCCGAATGCCAACCCAAGCAAGCTGATGTAGCAGGCCCCAGAATTGTCTGCAAGATGCTGAGGCTCCTTGGCAGATGAGTTGCTAAGGAAGGGTTTCTGGAGGACCAGAGTTTATAAACCACTTTTATAAACAGGTGTATGAGTAAGGCATGCATGCCATAGAACTGTTGGTTAAAGGCTGACCCACACCGCACGATTTCCGGCGTGTCCCAGACACACGCGGAGCTGTGCGGAGTTGTCTGGTGTCCATTCCGGAAGCAAGCGGAGCAGCTGTGCTCTCCCGATTTCCGGCGCGTACAGAAAGTTGTTTGCCCATCTTTTCAGGGGGCGGGTTTGCGGAGCTACTGCAGCCACCAATCAGATGAGAAGGGGAGGAGAGTGGTTGCCTGCCAATTGGAACTAACTTCCAATCACCTTGGAGGTTTATTCTAAGAGGAGAACTCTGTTGTATGCGAGGAGGGCACTGAACTTCCAAAATTTGAGATCTCTGAGGCACTAGAAAGGCGAAGTTGAGGAAGAGGTCAGAGAGGAAAAGGTGCTGGATCAAAGACGGTTCACAGTGAGTCTGCAAGGAGCGCACTTGTTTTTACCCAATCACAGCTGTGCTTTCTTAAGAAGGCGGGACAACAGGAGGGACTATTTGCGGGAAGACACTCCTACAGATGAGTTTAGCGCGCGGAGGCGAGCGGCCAGGCACCTACGCTCGCTCGCCTCCTCGATGGAAATTGTGCAGTGTGGGTCGGCCTTCAAGGGGGGGGGGAGAATATTCTATGTGGATGACCTATCTGTATATGAAAACTAAACCCAACAAGTATTATTACTCTTAAAATAATATCTTCTTGCAGTTTAATTTTTAATCCTTAATTTATCTAAGAGCAGTCTTTGAACCTTGATGAGTATCTTGCCTCCCTTGTTTTCTAGGTGATGCCCCTGTCTGGTATGTTTAATACATACACACGTAACTCTAAAGTTTACAATACTGTATCTGTTTGTTGTCAGTGAATAACTTGAAGCAGCTTACAACTAGAAATCATTAAAACAATAAACATCATATAGCAAGCTAACTTCCACAGGGATCTAAGTTACAATAAGCGATACATTTTTTAGAAACAAAATTGCTAGTATGGATTCTGGTGCTTGAACTTCATGAAGTATTTTCTTTCAGAACAGTGCTCATGGTGCGGACGACGACTATATTTCAGAGTCAGTCAATGTCGACAGTATTGAGCTAGATGAACCAATGAGCCTCCGGGGGGGGGGGGGTCTGTCCAATTCAACCCAAAAGTTCTCAATTGAACTTGCTGCTCAACCTTACTTTATGTAAGCCACTTTGAGGATCCTGGACTGAGAGGCAGGACAGAAATTGGACAGAGAAAGAGTTTTGAAGAAAAACATTGTGACTCACTCATGCTTGTTGGCTCTCCTGAGACTTCTGTAAGATGCACAGTAATCAGATTGCCATTGGTGGCAATCCATGAAAGGTTAGTTGGGGCAAAGATGCTCTCTCAATGGAATTAATTGGTGTTAATGCATGTGGAATTACCTTTCTTGGGTAAGGTGATTGAACAGGTGGTGGCATCTCAGCTCCAGGGGATACTATATGAAACGGAGTACCTGGACCCTTTTCAGTCCAGCCTCAGCCTGGGCTTTGGGATGGAGACAGCCTTGGTCGCCCTGCTGGATGATCTTCGCTGAGGACTGGACAGGGGGAGTGCATCCCTGCTGGTCCTTTTGGACCTCTCAGAGGCTTTCAATACCATCGACCATGGTATCCTTCTGGGTTGGCTGGCCGAGTTGGGACTTGGGGGCACTGCCTTGCAGTGATTCCATTCCTACTTGGCTGACAGGTCCCAGATGGTGATGCTGGGAGACGCCTGTCCACGCCCTGCCCTTTACAGTGTGGGGTGCTACAGGGTTCTATTCTGTCTCCCATACTTTATGAAACCGTTGGGGGAGATCATCCGGGGATTTGGAGTTGGGTGTCATCAATATGCTGATGACACCCAACTTTCTCTCTCCTTGCCATCTCGTTCCGGGGAGGCTGTGGAAGTCCTGGAGCGCTGTCTGGAGGCAGTTGGGGTCTGGATGAGGGCTAACAGGGTGAGATTGAATCCAGAAAACACAGAGGTCCTACTGGTCAGGAAAGCCTCGATGCAAGTACTGAGTCATCTGCCCACTCTGAATGGGGTTGCACTCCCCTTGCGGGAACGGGTGCGCAGTTTGGGAGTACTTCTAGATTCACAGCTCTCCCTGGAAAGCCAGGTGGCAGCTGTGGCCAGGGGTGCGTTTGCCCAGCTTCGGCTGGTGTGCCAGCTGCGGCCGTACTTGAGTCGCTTAGACCTGACCACGGTGGTCCACGCCTTAGTGACTTCAAGACTGGATTACTGTAACACGCTCTACATGGGGCTGCCCTCGAAGACGGTTCGGAAGCTGCAATTAGTACAGAATGCGGCGACCCGAGTGGTCACTGGAGCTAGGCGGTTTGACTCTGTTGAACCACTGCTTCAGCGGCTGCACTGGCTGCCCATTCGTTTCCGAGCCCAATTCAAGGTGCTGGTAATGACCTTTAAAGCCCTTCACGGTTTGGGTCCAGGATATCTGAGGGACCGCCTTCTCCCATACATTCCGGCCCGCCCTTTTAGGTCATCTGAGGGGGCTCTCCTGCGGGTGCCACCTCTATCTCAAGTTAGGGGAATGGCAGCTCGTGGGCAAGCCTTCTCTGTTGTGGCGCCACAATTTTGGAACTCCTTGCCAGGGGATTTGAGAACTACCCCCTCCCTCATGACTTTTCGGCGAGGACTCAAAACGTTTCTGTTTCGTCTAGCGTTTGGGTGATGGTTTGTTGTCTGGCTCCTGTGTCTCAAGATGTTCTGCCAAGCTGCTTCTCTGCTCCATATTGTCGCGCCCCCCCCCAGTGCATGTTATTGTTTTTAATTTATTTTATGTATTGTTTTAAATTATATATTTTAATCCTTGTTGTAAGCCGCCTTGGACATTTGCCTTGGGATAGGTTAAGGTGGGGTATACATTTTTTTAAATAAACAAACAAACAATAAAACTAGTGGTAACGTATTGTGTATGTGATGTGACCTCCCCTTACCATTTGGTGTTGTGTGAATCCCATTGCCTCTTGCAGGCATTGCAGTAGTTAAGTCTAGATCTGTAAAGTTTAATCAGTAGATTAATCAGCTAAAGCTTCAGTTTAAATCGGTGGGATTGCAAGTTAAAGGTGCCCTTGTTTGTTTCTTGAGTCTCTTTGTTCCAGTGTGCTGTGGTAGTATGGAGTGAAATGATTAAAAATGCGTCTTCTGTCTAACAATAAGTGGGAGCATTCATTTTATATCAAACTGTAAACTTGTACTTCCTTCACATATATCGAAAAGGCATCTGTAATGAGGATGTGGCGCTATGAAAGTATGCTTAAATTTTAATTAATTGGTTAAAAGGCAAGTGACTGGCTAGCCATTATTTAATTGGTTGACAGTCCTAGTTAAGGCTAATGATGATGATTATTGTGGTGCTTGGTTGCGTAAACAGCCCCAAAATTAGTTAAGAAGTGCCAGCATTATAACTCTTGGGTTTATTGTCTGGCAGCCTCTTTTCCCTCTAATTGTCTCTCTGTGCACTTGCCTATTTGTATCCCATTGAAATCAATGTCTGTATTGAACAGCTGTTGCATCCTGTTGCTATTTAACTCTTTGCAGTGGAATCAACTCCTCCTTCTTCCTCAGGATGATTCTCCTGAAATGGTTTTTTGTCAAATACTGATTTCTTTTCTGTCAAGGTCCAGCCTGTCAGGTTCTTGGGTGGGATGGGGGACTAGCTTTCAGTCCAGGTGAGCCAGAAGCAGGTGCATGGCTCAAAACAGGGAGGGTTCCAGCTTCAGAGCAGCAAACTAGGATCGGAGGCCCGGAGGAAGGTGCATTGCCCAAACAAAGCAGGGGCCACCCTCCAAGGCAGCAGAACGGACCAGGAGGTCCAGAATTATGTGCAGACTTCAGATCTGGAAGAGCAGGAGCTGAGGCTGTATCTTTGCATCAGATACACCTGGGAACAAGCCCCGAGGCTAGGGATGTACCGGAGTCTAGGGATATGCCTGGTGGACAGGGATTGACTCTTGATCAGGTGACTGAATGCTTAGGCACTGCAGCTTAGATGGCACACTGGAATGCAAATCTCAGTCTGCCAGGTTTGCAATGGAAACAGAGCTGTAGTGGTGCAGGATGTAGCTTATTTTACTGTAATCAACCCCCTTTAAGGTAACCAAACACTTTATTATTTATTTATTTATTTATTTATTAATACTGCGTATGGGAAGTTGAGGCTGAGATGGAATGGATTACCTAAGGCTACAGCAGAGGCAAGATTCAAAGTGGGGATTTGTGATTTGCAGCTCATTTCTTTAGTCCCTGTGCTACCCTCGACTAAGAACAGTGGGTGGTTTGCTGCATACGCCAGTTGCTTGTCCTTTAAAACACCAGATGTTAACAGAGGCTAAGCAGGCTCATTGGTGACCATGCTAAAAGTCTCCTGCTGCATAGGACTAATTTGTTACTAGGGCTGCCATATTTACGGTAGTCAATTAATCAGTTGGTTTAATACATGAAAAATATTTAGGCTGCAATCCTAGATGCACATACCTGAGAGGAAGCCCCATTGAACACAGTGGGACTTATGTCTGAGTTAACTTGTATATGATTGCGCTGCTCTTTGGCTAATCAGGAGTAATCGATCCAAAGTTTTTTAAAAATTGTGAATTATTAATTCCAGAACTTACCAAAAATGCAGGCAAAGAGTATGGTGTTAGAAGAGGCATCCCCCCTCCCTTACACACTTGAGTCCAGCTGAGAAAGGGCATCTTACCTGCTGTGGCATATGTACGTGTGTGTGTGTGTGCGTGCGTGTGTGCGTGCGTGTGCGTATGCACGTACCATCTAAAACCAAAGTTTTTGTTTTCTTCCGTTCAGCAGTACTGTGGTCTTCATATGGAGACCTGCAGATTTAACGAAGATTTCCTCAATCAAGTGACAGCTGTGTTTGCTATAACAACACTTTGCTTTTGTCCACAGGCTGCATCTTGATTCCAGGGTCTAGAATCAATTACCAATATGCTACCTTGGCAAGTGCTTTCCAGGCACATTGCTACATCTCTGCCCCTCCCGATGTCATGGTGCAACAGCGCAGACAAAGCAGCTTTTTCAACAAATGTGAGTCTTGTTAGCCATAAGCTCCCATAAGCAAAGCTTGTGTAGCTTTTCCTTCTCTTGGGCTGCAATCCTATGCACATTTACCTGGGAGGAAGTCTGATTGAATATACTGCTGAGTAGCCATGCAAAGGATTGTGCTGCTAGACCCTGGTGTCGTGTCCACTTAACATGCCCACAGAAGCAGTTGCAGATAAGCATGAGTAACTAGGTACAGAATTGATTTCAATTAATGAAATTGGATTATGCCTGAAGATCGTTGCCTTTTTCCAGTCATAAAGTTCTCTTGATTGCCCTGTTCTTATCATGGAATGCCTCAGGAAAAATTATAATTGGACCCACACGAACGCTTCCCCTCTGATGTATAGTGCCTACAACTTGAATAGACGTAGCTGGCATTGCTGAGATATGACCTTTGAAATGATTTCTTGATTAATTAACCATTGGAAGTATGACTGTGTATCAACAGAGGGGACAGTTCATGGATATTTCCGAGACGTGTTTCTTTTAATTTCAGCGTCTTCAGGATTCTCTTAAGAGGCATTGCCTGAATCCAAAAATGCACAGTGATGCTCATCACTGCTGAATCGCCTTTTCAGGCCCCCTTTGGGCATGATGGTGCCCACTCCCAGCAGCTCATTGGACCTCCTGTAAGAGATCCAGTTGCATACTCTTTCCTGGGGTGTCGGTGTGCAAGTTAGCCACCATGTGTAGCCTTAAAGCAGAGATGGACCACAATGGCACTGGATCCCAGCATAGCAGTTGTGGGCAGGCCTGCCATTCTAGGTAGTGGCAGCAATGTATCAGGGTGTGCCTGGCTGCGGCTGGCGGGAGGGGCACTCAGCCCCATCCCTGAATGCTGTTCGGAAACAGAAAATAGCTCGCGTGTTTCATTTAGACTTTGAGACAATTGTTTGACAAGTTGCCAGTTCTTGCCAGCCCAGCACTATCGCGCCTGCACAAAAGCACCACCAAAGGACATACTGTGTCAGTGCTTTTGCGCCAATGCAGCCGTCCGTCATTTGGGGAGGCAGTCTGTTAAGTGTAAAGAGTTAAAAGCCACACATGGGCTTTAGTTTCCATGATAAAACACTCAAAAGCCCTCTGTTGTATCTGTGGTTAGATAAGAGCCTGAAGCTTGGATTTTTGGAAATTACATGAAATGATTGATCCTCTTTGACATTGGCGGTATACCGGCACAGTATGAGGTGCTGTAGGAGACTGGAAGTAGCACTTAGCAGCGTTGTCACCACAAACTGTGAATTGATTCTCTTGTGTTCCACCTTGACTGTGGAAACAGAGGGAAGTCAAGGAACTATCGCCTTTTTAGACATGATGATTCATAGGGTTGATGGGAGACGAGGGAAGCAAGCTAAATATGGAATACAAAATGTCAGGGAAGATGAAAGGAAAATGAGCGTACCTGGGTGGGTTGGTGGCAGAGACAGCAAATAATTATGCCTATTGCTGAAAAGGAATCTGAGAAATAACAATGGGAGTAGATAGAGAAAATCTGTGGGGCAGTTCATGCCGTCGTTTTTGTCACAGAATGTATTCTCGGTGTTGGTTGGCAGAACACAGGTCTGTCCATGGTCACGTGGCGAAATCTGGTTCACACAGAGCAAATACACTGGTCTACTCTTGAAACCATTTTTGCGATGGTGGCAGTCCTTTTTGGTTCCGCCTTGATGCATAAATGTGCCAAAGTACTTTTTGACTTACTATTTCTTCATGTAATCACATGCATGGGGATGACTCGCCTGTAGAAAAGAGAGCTGGCACTAATGTCCAACAGCCAGATTGCTTCATGCTATGAAGGAGGCAAAGAGAGGCATGTTGTTCCTTTCCTGCCGCCATTGCTGCTGTGTAGTTTAGATTTCCACCTTCCCGTTCAGGTGTTCATGAGAGCAGTGGAACTGACCAGCTAAGAAATCACCTGGAACTAAGAGCTGATCGAATGAGGTGCTACCTCAGCAACTGCTAGATGACCCTCAGTGGGAAGAATGGGACAAGAAACTTGCCCTGCTGTCCCACCTGTTTCTGCAGCATCAGCATAGCCCTGATCCAGAGCATGTGTTCGCTCTACCTTCCTCCTCCCAAGTAGGCCGTGGAGATGGGGAGACTGTGAACTGCAAGAGGGCTTTATGGCTCCTAGTCTGGGCCTCTCTTGAGACTTGCCACCGTCTCTGCTCCTGAAGGCCCGGGGGTGACTTTGGAGGGTGGGACCAGACCGAGTGTAGCAAATCTGTAGCCTCCTCAAGGGAGACACTTCGCTAGGTTGGGTTCTCAGAGTCTGCTGACCCCTCGATCCCCAAGACGTGCCTTGAAAAGGGGACAGATTCATGGAGGAAACGTCCATCACAGGTTGCAAGCCACGATGGGTATATGCAACCTCGTTGTTTTAGAAGTAGGCTGTCCCTGAATGCCGAATGCAAAGGAGTGGCAACAGGGTACAAGTATCTTGTTGCCTTGTGCTCCCTGAGGCATTTGGTGGGGCCAATGTGAGAAACAGGAAGCTGGACTAGATGGACCTTTGGCCTGATCCAGCAGGTCTCTTCTTGTGTTCTTACGTACCATTGGTGATGGGTCCTTGAGGCCTCATCCAGTTCTGGTTCATCCATGACAGGGAGGTGGAGGGGCATCACGGATGTTTTACAGGCCTAAAAAGAAAGGGTCAAAGATGGACAAGGGCAGAGGCAAACAGTCGCCCATAAACCTATACTCTGGAATACAACCACAGTATTCCAGGGCTTAGGAAGCAGAGTTGGGAGCGCTGTCCCAAGGGGTGCAGAGGGTAGGAAATATGAACTCTGGGAAAGAAGCATGGGGCAAAGGCTGTAGTTGTGCTAGTAGTCACTTATTACTCAACTATAGCCCATCTTTGTGACCACATTTTCATATCTCCGCTCATGATTTGGCAGGTGCCCGGCTATCAGTGTTGATAATGACATTTGTTGCTGAAATGACCGTGAGATATATACCACATTATCCATCCAGATTTTTCCATGGGTCAGGCTCTAGACATTAGCCCATGAGCTTGGTCTTGATCCGCATAAACAACTTCCGTGCAAAACAAATGAAATGTGCACCTGTCTCTGTGACACTTTTGACACCTTTTCAAGACATAGTCGGGCTGACAAACCTCAGATTAAATGACATCTGAACATACTATTTCCCCCACCACCACCACCTGAGCTGCTGCTAATAGGAATTATCATTTGGATGAATTATGCATGAAATCTGTTTCATCACAGTGACAGCTGATGAACTCTGGAAAGGAGTCTTGGCAGAGAGTGGTGCGAGTGGAAGAAAAGGAAGAGGAAAGAGGACCAAGAAAAAACTAAAGAAGGATCTCAATCGAGGCCAGGTCATTGGAGAAGGTAAATTCATGAAATAAGGAAGAGTTCTGGAATGGCTTCATTAATATCGCCTTTAATTGGGTTACTAGTATCTTACTAATTATACTTCCCAATATCTTACTAGTAATAAGATATTAGTTCTTGCCTACATTCCAAGGGAAATATTTTAAAAATCTTTTGGAAGGACGGTTGTTACAAACACATGTGTGGCTTTGTAATTTCTGTTCAGAATCTGCCCTGCTGCAAAAATCACAGAGCAGAAGTAAAATGATTTGTTTCTGCTCTCTGAAGTTCCATCACAGAATCAGGCTGGAGAAACAGGAAAAGCATGGGATGAGGATTCTCCAAAGAGACCAGGAAGTATCCTAAGGGGATTTGGTAGCCAATTTTATTTACCGTTGATTATTAACCCAGAGAGGTTCCGGAAGTGTGTGTTGCGGTGCGCTAGTGCGCCATGATGCACTAAAAGGGAGTCTTTGGAGTGTCCCCGGTGGCCCCTCCTACCGGCTCTCCCGGGTGCCGCCATCTTAAATCATGTGAAATCTTGCAAGATCCAAGAAGGCAACATCATCCAAGAAGTGCCATCATCTTGGATCATGCGAGATCCTGTGAGATTTGGGCACTGCCATCTTGGATCGCATGAGATTCCACACGATCCAAGATGGCGGCGTCCAGCTGAGCCAGGAAGAAGAGGCTGCGGGGGTGCCATGACCCCAGTAAGTTTGAGATCCACTGTATTAACCTTTGAATTTGTTTTCTGCCTTTTGCCAGAATGATCTCAAGGCAGTTAACATTAGTTTAAAAATACTAATTACAAACAGCAAAGATAAATAATTATAGTAGTTTAAAAAAAGTCCAGAGAACTCCTCTCAGTTTAGGCCAAAGGTACAAGAAAAGTGACATGTTGTGCTAAAAAGCCTCACAGGCCTCTCAGAGGAGGGAGTTAGTCTTGGCATAACCACAGAGGAGGTTCTGCCCCTTGTGCTCAGCAACCAAACCATACGAATCTCGCCTATAAGATCTTCAGAGCCACTTCTGTGTAAGTACCCTCTGCCTTCTGAGGTGGCGACCGAGAGAGGGCCTTTCCTTGGGTGGCACCCAAATTGTGGGACTCTCTCCCTAGACATGTTTGCCCAACGTTAGATGCCAGGCAAAGTTTGTCCTCTTCTCCTCTGTTTTAGTTGACGTTTCTCTTTTTCTTTTTTTTGCTGGCGTTGCTGTTTTTTATCCTTGTGGTTTTGCTTCTGTTTGATATTGTTGGAATCCACCCGAAGTGCATCTTTGTGGTGAAAGATGGGATATCAATTCTGTAAATAAATAACAATTGTGTTGCATGCACCTCTTGCTTAACTATGAAATGACTGGAAAATGAGTTGACATTTAACCTCAGGGTGTTCATTTTATGGCTTCAGTCCTGTTCACCAGTAGAGCTGTCATCTGCCTTTGGGGAGCATGATAAGTGACGGGTATTCTGATGTTCTGATACCGTCAGGACGTTCAGGTTTCCTTTGGCCTGGCCTCAATGCTCCAGTGCTGAAACAAGGAACAGTCCAGGCAATTGGCCAAAGAGGAAAAGAAGAGCAAGAGAAGTTGCAGGCCGAAAGGATCCGTCAGCGCGAAGAATGGGATAAGAAAAGGAAAATGAGGGTGAAGAAGGAGAGAGGATGGACCGGAGGCTCCTGGGGAGGAATCAGTCTAGGACCACCTGACCCAGGTCCTAATGGAGGTAAGATAACTGTGGAAGCAACCTTGCTTACTAGAAGTAAGACGTCTGCCCTAAGGTTCATGTGCCCTGTTGTGACTTAGACCAGGAGTTCCCAACATTCGGAGGCCCGCGTACCCCCTGAGGGGCTCCAGGTTGCGGCGTGAGCGGGAGGACCTGCCCGCCTGCGCTGCAACCTGAAAAAGAAGGGTATAGGCCTTCACTGTCCCCTACAGTACAGGCCTGCATCCTACCTTTTTCTCGGCGCCGCCATCTTGAATCTCTTGAAATCTTGCGAGATCCAAGATGGAGGCACCCAAATCTCGTGAGGGCACATGAGGCAGCCTCATATGGCGGCCGTCATCCCCACCACCTTCTGGCCTGGCTTGGCCAATGGACCCCCTCCCTCACCACCTGGACCGCCCCCGCTGGGGGATCTCTTACCTCCTCCACCGGCCGCAGGGGCGATCCGGCGGCAGAGTGAGGGCCTCCGCGCCGGCCACCCTTACTCTAAAGTCACGAACGTGCTTTACGTCACGTTCACGATGGCTTCCGGCGGCAGAGTGCTCGCTCCACCGCTGGATATTTATGCAGGATTGCGCCGTTAGACTAGTCTCCTTTCACTCTGCTTCTGTTTGATTTTCAGAGATTGTCTTCCTTGTCACATTTTCATTCCTTCCTCTTCTCCCCCATTAAAGAATGCAAGTCCTTTTTCCACTGATGTAACTTTAAGGGCGGAATTAGACTTTTGAGAGACACAGATATCTAGGAACTCGAATCTTTCCCAGCCAGCTGCAAAGCGGAAGGGGGGGGGGAGAACGTGGTTTCAAATGGAAATAGAATTGGGCAGGGAGGGCTT
Organism: Plestiodon gilberti rubricaudatus; assembly: GCA_026170595.1. Classification (NCBI taxonomy): domain Eukaryota; kingdom Metazoa; phylum Chordata; class Lepidosauria; order Squamata; family Scincidae; genus Plestiodon; species Plestiodon gilberti. The sequence goes on from JANXHW010000001.1 coordinate 15,866,909, forward strand.
CATCCTTCTGTCTCTTGCTCCCCCCCCCCCCGACTTGGATTTCAGATATGTGGTTGCCACATTGAAGAAACAAGATTCGCACAAAATAGTGCACGGTCTCTCTCTCTCACTCACACACACACACACACACACACACACACCTACCTACCTACCTACCTACCTTGCGACTGTTTGGCAAAGTCCCAGGTCTCCAGATTTGAGTGTTTACTGAACATCTCATTCTACTCTAAAACATGAAACACATAATGTTGCTGTATAAATAAATAATAATAATGAGCTTGTTATGTTAGTGATTCTGCACATTAGTTTGTAAAGCACGCTGGGGAGGCACAGTTCGGGTTTTCGAGGCACAGGGAGCCTTGCCACTGTGTCTGTTCGAGCCCTTTCAGAACACGGACCTATCTGTTCCCAGGCTTTAGATAGCTCTTTCGCAACTGGCATTCTTACAGGAACATTTCCTTCTAGTTGGTAATAGGTGCCCTGATTCAGTAGTGGCCCTACACCCCCCTGTGGGAGGGGGCCGCTGCAGCCCCCCCACAGGATGCAATACACCCCATCCCTGGGGGCGAGGCGTCATCAACGCGCGCACGGCAGCCCGGAAACATCCACCTGGCGCTTATCGGCTCCTTTTTGGAGCCAGACGGAGGTGCTTGGGAAGGCGGGAGGGCCAAACTTGCAACGGCTGCATGAAGACAGACCAGCGGCAGAGGAAGCACTGGAAGGTACACCCCAGCGAACCACCGCTTGGGGCCAACCTCCCCTACCGTAACAACGCCTCTGCCCTGATTTCAGTGCAGGGTTAGGGAATATAAGGGCTCGTGGCCACATTTGACCTACCAAAGGTTCACCCCTTTCCTACAAAAACTATCCTTCCCTATCACCATGGAACACCTTCACAACTTGGCAACAGCCTTCAGGAAAGGGGAAACTTCGGGCCTTTCATTGCCCCTTTCTGGCTTAGGATATACCTTGGTATTCAGGGATTCACCAACTCCTCTGTGGGGAGAAGGTATATTGTTTTGTAAACCAAATGTCAGCTTCAGTCCAAATGAAGGCCTCTGGAGGTAGGAAGGTGGGTTACAAATATTAGTGTTTCTCAAACGGTGGGTCGGACCCACTTGGTTGCGACCTGATTTCTGGTGGGTCTCCAGTGATGAAAAGATCAGGAAAGTAACTGCCACAAGCCCTGAGGCTATTCAAAAATCAGATAACTGCCAATTGCCCTTCAAAGAGCTGAGTTTGCAAGCTTGTGTAGAGGGTCTTTTTTTTTCCAAGTCTGTCAATTACAGGTGAAGGCTGGGTCACATAACTAAGAAATTGCAACCTTGCTTACTAGAAGTAAGACATCTGCCCTAAGGTTCATTATTACAAGAATGATGCCTCATTACAAGAGGTTTTTTTTTGCAAATAAATAAATGTAAATACTGTAAATTGTATTTACAATTAAGAAATTATAATATATAATACAATTAATAAATACTGTATTTCTTTCTAGATCACCTTTTTTTAAAAGTCTCATAAAGCTGGGTGGGTCCCGATAGTGTGTCATTTTTAAAAGTGGGTCCCGGTGCTAAAACATTTGGGAACCACTGATCTAGATAAATAAGATATCAGACCACCAAAGCTTGGTGCAATGCCGTGTTGCTCGATACTATCTCGTATAATTCCTATTATAGCCCAATCCTGTCTAGCAGGATGTAGCGGCGCACATAAGGCACCCGCCGTATCCTATGCAGGATTGGGCCTTACGGCACGCTAGCAGCACTCTAGACCGGCAGAGCGGTCGCTCCGCTGGTCTGTTTGTAGACAGGATTGCACCGTTAGTCAGCACTAGCCACTGCTGGTGGTGTTCTGTTGGACTAGATGGTCTGACTTCGTAAGCGTTGTGATGTAGTCCAGATATCAAGAAGCCACCTATGATATCCCAAACCATTCAGATTACTTAGGTTGCACAAAACTGTTGGCAGGAGCCAGCCGTAAGGAGAGTTCAGCCAGCTGCGCTATCAATACAGCTGGCCCAGTGCAAGTTATCATCTGAACCCTTTGGGTCCAATCTAGGTTTCTTTGGGACCGGTGCAGAGATCTTTGATGTTTAAATATTTACAGAATTGTGTCACAGTTGCATTTTTAAGAAACTAAGCAATGTGTTGGTGTATGGTGGCCTAGTTCCGTTCCGGAGGTTTGTCCAGAACGCTGTCAGAACAGCACTGACGACCCTGCATGAAAACACCAGAATGGACAGGCTGGGGTTGTGTGGAAGTGCTGACATCGCTGTCTGTAAGTCAGATGTCCATATCTGAGGAACTTGGAGTCCAATCCTATCCAACTTTCCAGCGCCGATGCAGCCACAATGTAGCCCCGAGGTAAGGGAACAAACATTCCCTTACCTTGAGGAGGCCTCCATGACTTCCCCCCCCCCCACTGCAGGATGCAGCACACGCCCCTTTGGCTTGGCTGCGTCAGCGCTGGAAAGTTGAATAGGATTGGGCCCCTCACTGTATTGGTCTTTTGCTAAAGCCATCTCATACCATACTTTCTATTGTGTGTTGTGTGAAGAAGTACTTTTGTCTGTTCTGAATGTCCTGCCAGTCGGTTTTACTGAGCGACCCTGAGTTGCAACACCAGTAGGACTGCACAGGCCTCATCCCCTCATTAGAGTGTAAGCACTGCGTACAAGTGGCTCAGCACTTGTAGTAAACGGTTTTTAAATGAGATGGGAGCTGTATGGAGTACCTACCCAGATCAGGGCTCTCCAAGGAGCTTCACCCTCAAGCCTAAGTGAGGTTTGGTGTCGTTTTCTATATCACTAACACACTTTTTCTTAACCAACAGAAACCTACGATGACTTTGACTCCAGAGTGATTGAGGTAAGAGTTGCAGAATTCTAACTGTCAGTTACCTTGTTGCTTTTTAGTAATGGCTAAGTGAGACAAACCAAGGGAAGTCTGTAACCGTGTCGTATTACACCTGCACACTACAATGTGCTGTTCTTTTCACTGAGACTTCCCTGCTGTGTAGGAGTGTCTGATTCAAGGAATTTCTGTTTGATGCTGAAAAGCAAAAATCTTGTCTGTAGTTTTAAAGGCAGCAAAGGGGTCTATTCTGTGGATCCATAGCCCTTCCCTGAAGAAGGCAATTAGGGTATTTGGTTGCCGAAACGTTGGGAGAAATTGTGTGTGTGTGTGTGTGTGTGTGTGTGTGTGTGTGTGTGTGTGTGTGTTCCCCCTGCCTTGTGAGAAACGGAATTGAGCCATTTTTTCCTTCTCCTTTCTTTACCGTGGTTTTTAATCCCTTAAATACTTCTTGCTCTGCAGCAAAGATGTTTATAGAAAAATATTTATTTATTTTTTAAAAATTATATCCGGCCTTTTCCTATGCCGAAGGGCAAATGCCCAAGGCGGCTTACAACAAAGGTTAAAATACATAATTCAAAATAATACATAAAATAAATTTAAACAATACATAAACCATACATAAATGAATTTAAAAACAATAAAATCCACGAAGGGGGGGGGCGACAGTATGGAGCAGAGAAGCAGCATGGCAGAGCATCTTGAGACACAGGAGGCAGACCACGACCCATCACCCAAACGCTAGACGAAACAAAAACGTTTTGAGCCCTCGCCGAAAAGTCATGAGGGAGGGGGTGGTTCTCAGATCCCCTGGCAGGGAGTTCCACAGTTGTGGCGCCACAGCAGAGAAGGCTCGCCCACGTGTTGCCACTCCACTAACTTGCAATAGAGGTGGCACTCGCAGGAGAGCCCCCTCAGATGACCTAAGTGAGCGGGCCGGAATGTATGGGAAAAGGTGGTCCCTCAGATATCCTGGACCCAAACCGTGAAGGGCTTTAAAGGTCATTACCAGCACCTTGAATTGGGCCCGGAAACAAATGGGCAGCCAGTGCAGCCGCTGAAGCAGCAGCTCAGCAAAGTCAAACCGCCTAGCTCTAGTGACCACCCGGGCCGCCGCATTCTGCGCTAATTGCAGCTTCCGAATCGTCTTCAAGGGCAGCCCCACGTAGAGCGCATTACAGTAATCCAGTCTTGAAGTCAATAAGGCGTGGACCACCGTGGCCAGGTCTGATCGACTCAAGTACAGCTGCAGCTGGTGCACCAGCCGAAGCTGAGCAAACGCATCCCTGGCCACAGCTGCCACCTGGCTTTCCAAGGAGAGCTGTAAATCCAGAAGCACTCCCAAACTGCGCACCTGTTCCTGCAGGGGGAGCGCAACCCCATTCAGAGTGGGCAGATGACTCAGTACTTGCATCGAGGCTTTCCTGACCAGTAGGACCTCTGTCTCTTCTGGATTCAGTCTCAACCTATTAGCCCTCATCCAGACCCCAACCACCTCTAAATAGCGCTCCAGGACTTCCACAGCCTCCCCGGAACGAGATGGCAAAGAGAGGTAGAGCTGGGTGTCATCAGCATATTGGTGACACTCAACTCCAAATCCCCGGATGATCTCTGCCAACGGTTTCATGTAGATGTTAAAAAGCATGGGAGACAGAATAGAACCCTGTGGCACCCCACACTGTAAAGGGCTGGGCGCCGAACAGGTGTCTCCCAGCATCACCATCTGGGACCTGTCAGTCTGTCAAATACTTTTGTCCCATGATCAAAAGGCATGAAGTAGACTATTATTTTAGTTAGCCACTGTGTAAAAAAAAAAGGGGGGGATGAAAATCATTTTTTTAAAGTCTCTTAAATACTTGTTTTGGTTTTCCTGCATTTTTCTTTCCCAGTGATGAAGCTCTGTTTCTGGATAAACCAATTTGTTCTCTGTTCTTAATAAGTAGTTATGCCTCTTTCAGTTCAGCGCTTCCATTATATTCGTTTTTCCGGCATAGATGTCTTGGACAGGAGAGTGTCCCGTCCCCCCCCCCCGAACATATGTCCTCAACTGGCCCCACTTCACGTCCAACCTGAGATTTGATTTCTTTACTTTTTTTAGCTGCTTTCTATAAAATATAGATATTTGAATATTAAATATGCAAACCAAATATCAAACCTATAATAAGCATTAACGTCAGTTGCTAAAAATACACACAATTACAACAGAGTAAAAGCAAAAATACACAATTCCAAACATTATAAAATTCACAGTGGCAACCCTAAACTGGTTAAAAAACCACATCTTGAGGCAGCAACCCTCAAAGTGTTAAAAACTTGCTTAGATAAATTAAAACTTTCTTAAATAAGTGGGTTTTAAATGCCTGTCTGGAGTGGGAAGACAGGGAGTCCGATGGATTTTCCAAGGGAGAAAATTCTACCGTTTTGGTGTCACCAGTGCTAAGGTCCTATTTGTCTTCCTTTTCAGCTATCTCTCAAACGGTAACAGGGCTCAGAGCAAGACCTTGGAGACTCTCCTTAGGGCCTGGTTTTTGTTTGTAGAGGAGAAATCACATTTGGTTTATGGCTGTTGAGAATTGCAAACACTGCTGCTTTCTCTCCAGTGGTTCCATGGCCCAGTTTCTGAGAAACTCTGCGTCTCGACTGTCTGTAGACTTGTTGCAAATCATGCATGCAAAATTGTTTGCAAAACCACTGCTCATGCCTTGCTCCTCCCTAGGCAAGTCATCTCGTACTTTTTAACAAAACTCTGATCAAATATTATTAATTATTATTAACAGTATTTATATACCGCTTTTCATCAAAAAGTTCACAAAGTGGTTTACAGACGAAATCAAATGATTAAATGGCTCCCTGTCCCAAAAGGACTCACAATCTAAAAAAAATAATTAGGACTTTCAGAGACTAAATTAAAACATCGTGGTGTTTGGTTGGTTGTTTGAGCTATTCTGTATGTTCAGAGGCAAACCCGGAATTGCCTCCAAACGCACATTCAACAAGGATCTGCAGTCAGTCAAAACTCATAAGAACATAAGAAGAGCCCTGCTGGATCAGGCCAAAAGCCTATCTAGTCCAGCTTCCTGTATCTCACAGTGGCCCCACCAGATGCCTCAGGGAGCACACAAGACAACAAGATACCTGTATCCTGTCGCCACTCCTTTGCATCTGGCATTAAGAGATAGCTTATTACTAAAACCAGGAGGTTACTTATCCCCATCATGGCTTGTAACCTGTGATGGACTTTTCCTCCTTAAATCTGTCCAATCCCCTTTTAAAGGCATCTAGGCCAGGTTCCATCATCACATCCTGTGGCATTCCACAAACTAATTGCACGCTGGGTAAAGAAATATTTTCTTTTGTCTGTTTTAATACTCCCTCCACTCAATTTTAGTGGATGTCCCCTAGTTCCAGTGTTCTGTGAGAGGGAAAAGAACTTCTCTCTATCCACTCTCTCCATCCCATGCATAATTTTATACGTCTCAATCATGTCCCCCCTCAACCGCCTTTTTTCTAGACTGGTGCCCCAAACGCTGTAGCCTTTCCTCATAAGGGAGGTGCTCCAGCCCACGAATCAATCTGGTCGCTCTTTTCTGCACCTTTTCCAGTTCCACTATATCTTTTTTGAGATGCGGCGACCAGAACTGGACGCAATACTCCAGATGCGGCCTACTATACACTTAAAGTTTTAAATTCTGCTTAAGTTTAACTCTGCTTAAGGTGTAGTTTAAATTCTGCTTAAGTTTAACTCTGCTTAAGGTGTAGTTTAGCTTGCTTTCTCCCCTTCTTTTAGCCTCCTCCTGTTTTGGGCTCCTACTCTAAAGTAGACTCAGGTCTCTGCCCTGGGCTTTTACTCTCGAGTAAACTCTGGTTTTACTCAGAGTAGACCTGTTTAGATTTGGACTGCAATTCTCTTTAGAATCAGCTCCCAGGCTTGTCCAGTTTCTGCCCCTGTCTTTTAGATAGGTGCTTGTTTGTTTACTTGAATCTATTTAATTTCTATTTAATTTTCTTTAAATTTCTATTTAAAGTTGCGTATTTTTGTAAAATATCAGCAACTTCATTCTTGACTGGCTATTGTACTTCTTTGATATGTGTTTGCAAACATTTTCAACGTCCAACTAAGCATCTGAGGTGTACACCTAAAATGTGATTAGCGTGAATCGGATAACTGACTAGTGTTAGTGAAGATACCCCAAGACCATGTTTCAAATATTTTGTTGTCTTTGTTTATCCTTTTTAAAGAACTTGTTTCTATGAAATACATGCGCAATGGGAGCGATTTGAAATTGCATCCTGTACGCAATTAACTGTGTATTGAGGCTGGCAAATTGCTGAATCCAGTCAAATCCAGGGGGTAGTGCTGGAGCTTTTCTGCTGGGGACGTCAGTTTGGTTTATTGTTATTGAGAGAAGCGAGAGAAGCTGGTTGAACTTGCTCTGCTCAACAATAAAATGAATCAAAATTCCATGTGGGCTAAGATTTGAATTTTAAAACAGCCTCACTATCCCCCAGTAGTGTTTTAACTATATCTGGAAAAACAGACTCAAGAATGGCAATAATCTAATGCCGCATGCCGGAGAGTGTTTAGCATCTTACTGAGCCTTCTGTTCTTCTCCCACAAGGTAAATATTTTAATACAGTGAACATGATTCAGGTTAGGATTGGCAGTGTATTGGCTGAATCTGATTGGCCCCGAATTGCCACACCTCTGTCTTCCATCCCCTCATCATTTGTCTCATGGCTGAGAACGAAAGGGAGGAGATAGAACCACGCAAGCAAGGGGAAGGAAAATCCCCCCTCCCCACTTTGCTCTTACACACTTCTGTTTTCCTTCATCCTGAGCCTTGGGACAACAGAAGGAAACAAGCCTGGGGGTGCATAGGTCAGAAATGACTTAATTCCCACCTCTTTATTTGCAGTGGGTTGTATCCCATGGAGCTTTTTTTTCTTGGGATGGGAAGAGGCAATATTTGCTGCTCTTTCCTCTGAATCCCCCCCCCGAGGTCCCCCAATCCTTAGAAATGGATTTTAAGGAGACTGCAGAGTGAAGGGGAGATCAGCAAAAGTCATCCCTCTCTTTTCACACAAGTGGATCTTCTACTTGGTCAGGACTGATTCTGAGGATCGCCAACCCAGTGCCTGGGAAGTGCTTCCCTCTCTGGTCTAGAATAGATTCCTTGTGACCATTTAGGAGGAGAGTCATGTATACTGCTAGTGAACTTGGGTGGTTGACCACCCATCAACCTGCAAGCGAAATGAGGCACCCACCAGAATAAGGTAGCAGTTTCTACATTCTTGCGGGGGGGGGGGAGTGCTTAGATGTGTGGAAGTACAGTACATACATTTGTACATTTAAATGAAAAAGTAAAGGTAAAAAACAAAGCAGGCTGATGGAGATTGAGCATGCTCAGTGACCTCCAGGAACCACAGAATGTGATTGGAGGAAAAGACAACAGCAGAACGTTGTGGGGGAGAACTGGCCTGCTTGAGCGTTTAACAGCTGGAGGTTGGAGGGATGCAACGCTTTGTTGTAGGTCCCTTTTGTAAGTTTACTAACTGTGTATGCTTCGTTTACACCATCTAGGCTTTCTTCTGACAGCTGCTGGTACAGGTTGATTACCCCTTATCCGGACATCCGAAATCTAGACATTTTTGGGGCTAACACTTTTTGAAAAAACCTTTTTCCAGCACCAGGTGCTGGAAAAAGGTTTTTTACAAAAAGTAATAGCCCCAGAAATGTCTAGATTTCGGATGTCCGGATAAGGGGTAATCAACCTGTACCAGCAGCTGTCAGCATAACAAGGCATGCTGGGGCACAAAATTATTTAAAATGTTGTATAAAATTACCTTCAGGCTATGTGTAAAAGGTGTATATGAGACATAAATGAATTTTATGTTTAGACTTGGGTCCTGTCCCCGAGATATCTCATATTTATACAAATACAGTATTCTGAAATCCAGACAAAATCCAGAACTTCCCATCCCAAGCAGTCTGGATAAGGGATACTCAACCTGTACTACACAAACAGCCTGCAGATGTGCACAGCCAGGAAATTTTTAGGAAGAGTGCACGCTTCACTGGTTCCTCATGGTATAGAGGTCTTGTGGTCTCTCATGAATCATGATATAGAGCAGTGGTTCTCAAAGTTCTCTCCGCGAGGTGGGGAGAACTTTGAGTGTGTGGGGGTGGGGCCAGCAGTGGCGGCGATCCATGGGATCGCCACCCCCCAAACCCCTCCCCCCGCATTTACTGGGGCTTGGGGGAGCTTTGGGGAGGCCTGCGTGATTCTCTGCTGGCCTCCCCCATCTTCGGATCGCCGTTTTGCGGCTATCTTCAGCCGCTTCCAGTTTTCAGAGGGTCGCACAGGCCTCCCCCAAGCCCCGGTAAGTGCAGGAGGGGCCGTTTCGGGCACTTTGACGACAACGGCAATGGCCATCCCCTGGATCGCCACCACCATGCTGTCCCCACCCCTTAAGAGGGCAGGGGGCAGTTAAAATTCTCAATGGTGGTTTGAGAACCAGTGATATAGAGAGAGGCTGGGAAAAACCCAGAGATGGGAGAGTGGTTAAGGGAGAAGAGATTATGAGTCTTGCATTGTCCTTTTTACAGACTTTATCCCCTGGTCACAATGTAATATGTTCTTGCCTTTCTCTAAAGCAGGGGTTGGCAACCTACAGCCCGTAGGCCAGATCCGGACCACCACCCAAAGTCATCCGGCCCATGTGGAGCTTGGCAACCAAGATGTTTGGTGATGACATCATCACTGGACATCCAGCCCCTTTGCCCAAAAAAGTTGCCAACCCCTGCTCTAAAGCAACACATTGTCTTTAATGTCATGCAATATTGGATGAGCTATATGGTTACCAGCGTTCCTACTCGGAAACCTTCACATGCCTCAAGACTAAATCAAATGCTCGGGTAGGCCACTGTGCTGGACTTATTTAAGCATGTGTAGCTGTCTTTTCCTGTGTCAGATAATTGATTCATTTAGCTCTGTACTGTCTACTCGGACTGATAGCAACTCACCAGATTCTCTGGTTGAGTAGTTTTCCAGCCCAGCAACCTGAAATCCTTTTAGTAGAGATGGCAAGAACCAAACCTGGGACTTTGTGTGCATGCCCACAAAGTGTGCATCCAGATCTGCTACTGGGTTTATACATCTGCTAAGAGGCAGATGCATGGAGTTGTGCATTCGCTCTGCAAATGCAGAAGCTTAGTTGAGGAAGAAGATATTTGAAAGCATGTAAACACAGAAGAGGCACAGGCCGCAATGAACTTTTCAAGACTATCTCAGTAATCCAAAGGCCTAGAAAATGTTGGAGATGAAAGCTGAGACCTTTTAAGAGAGTGACTGATCCCACATGATGTCGCACTCCGTAATTTGGAAATGAATGAATGTGCCCCCTCCAGCCAAGAGTGGGAGCAGAGCTTTAAAGGTGCTACTTTTGAGAACAAGGGGGCTTGGCAGAAACAGACGAGGAAACCAAGGCTAAGAACATCACGTTTAGTTCTCGGTGCCACAGACGGCTAAGCAGATTGCTTAGGGGTTTTTCCAAAAGGCTTACAAGGAACTTGGAGCAAAGCCATGCTGTGCTGGCCAGGCTACAAGACAAGATTTTATTGCAGATCTGCTTTAATGTAGTCCCTTTGAAGTACTTTGAGATCTGATTAGCTGTGATGGACAATGAGGCTTCCTTTTGTGTGTGTGTGTGTTTGTTTGTTTGTGTTTCTTTTTGTGTATTATCTGGCTTTTCTGCTAAGCTTTTGAAGAGGAGTGATTTTAGCAGTGGTGGTGGGGTTGTTTTGTGGTATCTGGTTTTGTTCTACACTGCCTTTTCAGTTAATAATTTTTATTTGATTGTATTTTGACGGGTTAATTTGTTGTTGTTGTGAGTCGCCCTGGGTTGCCTAGAAAGGTGGGATAGAAATGCTTTAAATCACTCACTCACTCACACTCTCTCTCTCACTCACTCACACACAAACACACACAAACACACAGGGCAAGTAGCAGCAGTTCCGCTACTCGTTCCCAACTGCTGCCGATCATTTCTGAGCAAGAGTGGTTTACTTCCAGTGCTGTTCTTGCTGGCGTCTGTTCACACAAGCAGCGGTTTCCTAACAGCTGTTCTGAGCAAGCAGTAGTTGTGCTTAGCGGCAGCTCTCGTTTTCTGTGGAGGGGTCAGTTTGCATGTTTTTGCAAGCAGCATGTCAGAAGGGAATGAATGAGAGAGGTGCACAGTCAAAGAGTGAGCAAGTTAGACAATGACTCCTTGTTCTCACCCAGATGTGTGAACAGAATCTTGGACCTTGATTCTTGCCAAAGGGGTCGTCGGCCATCCACCCCTCTCTTTGTCCCTGCTGGGGAATGTTGTGCTCCTCTAATATGTCCCTGAAGGGAAACGCACGCTCCAGTCTCTCTGGTCCTAGAGAGTAAAGTATCTATGCAGGTGCTGGTTGGGAATGGTGTGTGGATACTGCAAGCATTCCTTAGGGATAGGGCACTGGTTCCCAAACTGGGAGACGTGGCTCCCAGGGGAGCCGCGGAAACCAGCTAGGGGAGCCACAGAGTACCTCGGAATCCTCTCAGAAAACAGTGCAATGCCAATTGACAGGCATCAACATAATGTAATGGGGAGCCACGGCCAATGGTCAAGGGAGCCATAGGCCAAAAAAGTTTAGGAAACACTGGGATAGGGGAATGGTGTTCAAATCATTCTCCTACTGTCTCTGCCACTTAGATGATCCCCTGGACCTACTGCTCTGATTGGACAGCTTGGACATACTGCGCTACTCGGGAATGGTTCCAGACGGAAACGCAAGCTCCATTTTCCATGTTCATTTTTGCAGATACTGGCTGGATGATGGGAGAAATAGCAAAACCTTCAGAGGGGTGAAGGCGTAATGTTAGAGGCCACTTCCTTCTGCTAACTCTGCCACAACTGGTTTTAGTTTTTCAGTATGAATTGTATGACATAGCTGAGCATTCTGGGAGGGGAGAGTAATGTTTTGAATAGATAAGGTATTGGGAAAGACTAAATAAGGCTACCCTTAAAGACATTGGAGCTCTTGGGAAAGGGTACATCTGCACTACATGTTTAAAGCAGCTTAATATAGATCAGGGGTTCCCAACGTTCAGGGACCTGCGTACCCCTATGCGGGCCTCCAAACGTTCCGTGTACCTCCTAAGTGGTTACCCCCGCGTACCCCCTCCGGGTTGCGGTGTGAGCAGGCGGGTCCTCCCGTTTGTGCCACAATCCGAAAAAGAAGGCTACAGGCTTTCCTTAGTCCCCTTAGCATTTCCTACCTGTTCTTCTGGTCACCGCCATCTTGGATCTCGCGAGATTTCACGAGATCCAAGATGGCGGCGACCAGAAGAACAGGTAAGAAAAGCTAAGGGGACTAAGGCAGGTCTGTAGCCTTATTTTCTGGGTTGCAGCGCCCGCGCCGCAACCTGGAAAAAAAGGCTAACGCTGCCCCTTATCAGTTGCTGATTGCAGCAGCTGATAACGGGCAGCGTCTCGCATATCCCTGGCCTGCGGTCCGCGTTCCCCTAGGGGTACGTGTACCACAGGTTGGGAATGCCTGATATAGATTTACTGTAACGGCCTCCAAAGAAGCACGGAAATCCTTAGTAAAACGCAAAAGATTTATACAATCTGAAGAGAAACCAGAGTAAAGAAGCATGTGGATTGTAGCATGGGGAGACTACTGGCCATTTTAGGGTTGAGAAGCTCATCCCCTTCATAGAATTGGATTGTCCAGGATTCCTTGACTTGCAACCGTGGCAGTTAACAGGTTTGAAACCAATTATATTTATAGTGTAGACGTGCCCAAAGCAGAAGCTCAAAAGATAGGATGGAATAAACTGTGCGTATTCTTGTTCAGTGGGAGGTGAATTTGCTTTTGATTGGAGAATCATGTGGGGAAATTATGGAGGTTACTGTTCTTTTGTGTGATTTTTATACCCTGTTCAGTCGCTTCACAACTGTGAGAATACTTGCCTCCGTGCATGTTTAAATGTTTGTGCTGAAGAGGAAACGGTTAGATTATATTAAGCAATAAAGATAACCGAATTATGCTGCTCTGTGGCCCCCAGATGTGGTACTCTCTGGCAATTTTATTAGATTTAAATGCGCACAGGGGGGGTTGGAACAGCAAGGAGGCATATGATTTTCTTTGGGTTTCTACAGTATTGAAGGCAAAAACTAATTTTTTTTTAAAAGCCTTGTTGGTAATGGGAAGCTGACTGCCACCAATTGCAGATAATTAGGAATCCTGGCAATTTAATTGTTGGCAAGCAAGCCATCTGAAATAGATTTATATCTGTGAACTAGTTTTGTGCACTACTGGTGGGTTTTTCTGCACACAGTTATAGCAATATTATACAGCAATACTTATATTTGCATAGTGCTATCTGAGTGTACAAAGCACTTCACATATATAATCTTGACATTGCCCGTACAACAACCCTGTAAGGTAAGTATTCTTATCCCCTATGTGCAGCTGAGGTTGAGAGGGAGTGGCTTAATAAAAAAACCTAGTGAGTTCATGGCAGAGGCAGATTTGAGTTGGAGATGTTCCGACTCGCAGCCTGGTCTCTTAGCTGCTGCACTTGTACCAGCTCTGTCGGGTTATCTGTTATTCCTTTCACTTGTTTGTTTCCACTTGTGTTAGCAGGTCGACTTGACATTTGACCTGCACTAATCAGCATTTCCCCCCAAATTAATTACCCCGTAGAAAAACCACTGTGTGAGCAAAATTGCCAAAACAGTGTTACTCATGTGTTCTCCGCAATTAATCTAATACTTCCTTTCTGCAAGTGCTGATTAACGTGTCTTGCTCCTGCCACACAATATTAATAATATCTGGACGCAGCAGGTTTCTTGAATAGCTGTACTAACTCGTCTCTAATTGTGCCGTCACAGCAGACTTTTCTCTGTACAGGTAGCTTGTGGCATAGACTTCTTGGTCTGTCCTTGAGGCCCATAACATGTCTGCCAGAAACGGCGCTCTGACCCCTGTGTCTGCGTCATAAAAGCAGCGCTAAATGGCAGCGTACAGAATTGCAGCGCTGGCTAGTTCAGCGCCAGCCAAATGAGAAGACCGGACTTAATAAATGGTAAGTAAACCAATATAGAATGAAAGCTTGAAGCAAGTCCCTTGGGATTTTGGTCAAAGGCAAACGAGTTTCCTAAAGACCCAGGCTGTGCTTAGCTGTTAAACGATTGTCCTCTTAGCAATGACAAACGCAGATGTCGTTTCCTAACGCTGAAGGTGCACCTGACGTTCCATAAAAACGTAGCAGACCGAATCGCAATGCCACTCAGCAGCATGTTATGAGATTGCGAGTCTTCATTGTAATGAAAGTTCATTCATATCCAGTGAATGTCTATGGATATGTGTCCTTTGATTCGGTCCCATCCTGAAGGCTCAGTGTTGGTGCGTCAGCATATTAAGGGCAGGATTGCGTGTTTTGGGAACATGCCCATGGCAGGTCTGTCCATCCCCATAACATCTAGTATGGCTTGCCCATCTCTTTGTGAAATTGTGTGTTTCCCCACACACCATCACTAATTGCAACTGGCAGTGGTGGGGCAAATGCACAACATTATGATGTTGCATCGGGGGCAGCAGTGGCTTAGTGGTTAAGACGCTGAACTGCAAACTGGAAGGTTGGTAGGACAGCAGTTTGAGACCCGAGTGCTGCATGACGAAATGAGCTCCTGTTTCCTGTCCCAGCTCCTGCCAGGCTAGCAGTTCGAAAGCAAGAAATTGCAAGTAGATAAATAGGTACCGCTGCGGCGGGAAGGTAACCATTCCGTTAGTCACGCCGGCCACATGACCAAGGCAGCGTCTTCAGACAGCGCTGGCTCTTTGGTCTTAGAAACAGAGATGAGCACTGCGCCCTAGAGTCAGACATGACTGATGTTCGAGCAGGGAATGCCTTTACCTTTACCTGTCATGGGGCATGCGATATGCTAAACAGGAAAGGAGAAGACTTTGAGGGAGTTGTGTGTTCTCCAAGCAGCTAGAGCCTGAGCTGAAGCAGAGTAGAAAGTACACGCAATCCCCAGTAGCTCACTAGGCTAGATCCCAGCCTTAAGACCTAAAATAAATGTTCCTGGTCCAAGCTCCCAAATCCTCAACTTTCAGGCTGAGTCTCCTCCCAAAGCAGTTTATTAAAAACAACAAAGTAATCGGAGTTTTTCCTCTATTGGGCTGCAGGTGTTAGAACCATCCCTGGCTGCTGCTGCCTCTTCTTCCTCCTCACACACGTGTGTGTGTGTGTGTGTGTGTGTGTGTGTGTGAGAGTGAGAGTGAGAGTGAGAGTGAGAGTGAGAGTGAGAGTGAGAGTGAGAGAGAGAGATGGCAACATTCCTCACCCAGCTCAGGGGTTCTGGAGGCTGCCGGCTTCTGAGGGAGCCTTGATGTTCACAGTAGTTGGTCTTGCTCAAGCTCGACATTTGTCTTCTCAATACTACTGTGGAAAATCAAACCTTGCATGGATGCAAAAAAAATTGTGGGCCAATAACATGAAGTAACATCCAGGGTCCCTGTAACCTGCCCCCCAAAAAGTGCCAACAAAAGCATATAGCCTGTATTTTTACAATAATTTATTCTTGCATCCGCTAATTATAGATTTTTTTTCTCCATGCACTCCAGAAAATTTAATCAAATGGTTTAAGCAATGCCCATAAAATAAACTTTTGCTGTCATTTTAACCCCTTTTCGTATTTTTGCAATGCAAGTAACGTGAGTCTTAAAAACTAAATTTGATTATTGGTTTGGGGGCAACATTTTTTTTCAAGCAGCAGCAATACATTAAAAAAACCTGGTACCTGGAAAGATTACAAACACCACTTGAAACTAGGGATTCGTCTGCAAATGGGACAACAAAAATGGATAATGCATTAACAGTGCTGTATGTGTCTGCTCAGAAATAAGCCCTGTTAAATTCAATAGGATTTACTCCCAGGCCATTGTTATGTACGACTGTAGCCTAAATGAAATACAAGGAACTTCACTGAACTGTTAATAACAATTCATGGCAGAAAGAAATTATCAGATGGATCGGATCTTTGGATTCCCCAAAACTGGAGGTTGCCCAACCAGAGAATCTTCTGGACATAGTTCAGAAACGCTCGCCAACAACCTTCTCCCTAGTGCCCAGTAGTTCCAGCCTACCTTCTTTTTACACTCCTCCCCTGCATCCCACCCCTTATGGCAGAAGATGAATCAACTTTCCCAAGATAAAACGTATTGTCAACCTCATTCAGCATTCTGCGTCTCTTACGGGGAACACTTCTGTCCATCAGTCATGCATTGCAGATTAATCTAGGGTGTGAAATTTCACAGAGATGGCAAAAGAGTTCAACCAGTCCTAAGGTTTGAGTTTAAGGAACTAGAATAGCCCCAAGGAGGAATCAACAGAGCTAAGTGTAATGTTAAGAGCAAATCTCGGTCTCTTGCAAAACTCCGTCTTGAACAGGATGTGCAGAATCTGCCTGTAGCATGGTGATTGGCCGACAGCCAAATTCTCAGAGGCCCGTTTGCACTCTCAGCACTGGCTGTGCTGGCAATGCATTCTGGGGAACTCGTTATCTGGTGGGAATGAGATAATGGCGAGGCCATCCTCATTAACTCACAACACCTGTGGATCTCTCTCATTTTGGAGGGGGGTGAGCAAAGCTGATTGACTCACTAAGGCATCCTTGGCAGGCAGGCTGCTGCTGGCACAACCTGGTTGGCTGTTTCAGACTTCTGTCTACCCCAATTTTGATCCTTCTCTGTTTTAACCTGTTTTGATTTATGACCATTTGAAAGTCTCCCATATTGTGTGGGACCATTGGTCCGTCTCTGAGCTGACTGGCAGCAGCTCTTCAAGGTTTCTTTCTACGCTTCTCTGCAAGGGAGATGTCTGGAATTGAACCTCAGTCCTGGCCAGGGCTCTGCCACGGAGTCATGGCCCCTCTGCCTGACAATTCGGCCCCCTGTTACCTGACTCCCAATCTGTTCCCCGGCTCTGCAGATAATCCATTGTGAGTCACAATATGACAGTTTTTGGCTCAGAAGTGTTTCCTTAATAACTGTTGTTTTCGAGACTAGTCCCCAGAATTAATGGAGAGACATCTGGTCACCTAAAAAAGTTGGCATTCTCTGGTAATTTCCAATCGCAATGAATAGTATTTCGAATTATTCTTAGGCTACCTTTTGTAAACAGCTCCTTGACATTTTGTTGCAAATTAGTTTAGTGAGCCACATTTTTCACACATCTTCATCAACAACTTGGATGAAGGGATACAAGGAGGCCTCATCAAACTTGTGGATGACACCAAGCTGGGAGAAATAGCAAACACAATAGAAGACAGTAGAAACATTCAGGAAGACCTTGCCAGGATGGAATACTGGGCTGAAACGATGAAGGATGAAGTTCATCCTTGAGGGACAAATGCAAGGTTCTGCACATAGGTAACAATAACCAAAGACGCAGGTATAGAATGGGAGATACTTGGCAGCACAGCACGTGAGAGGGATCTCGGGGTTGCAGTGGATCACAAGATCAACATGAGTCGGCAGTGTGATGCAGCTGCAAAGAAGGCTAATTTAATTTTAACGCAATTTTAGCCTGCATTGGTAGAACTGTAGCTTCAAGTCATGAGAAGTAGTGGTTCCACTTTACTCCACGTTGGTCAGACCTCACCTGGAGTACTGTGTCCAATTCTGGGCACCTCACTTTAGGAAAGACACAACCAAACTGGAGCAGTTTCAGAGAAGAGCAACCAGGATGACGAGCGGACTGGAGAACAAGCCTGACAAGGAAAGGTTAAGGGAACGTGGTATGTTTAGCCTGAAGAAGAGAAGGCTGAGAGGGGATATGATCGCACTCTTCAAATACCTGAAGGACTGTCATATGGAAGAAGGAACACATTTGTTCTCAACTGCCTCTGAGAGTAGAACTAGATCAAATGGGAACAAACTGCAAGAGAGGAGATTCCGGTTGGATATCAAGAATAAATTCTTGATGGTAAGGGAAGTTCGGCAGTGGAACAGAATGCCAAGGGAGGTGGTGCATTCTCCCTCGCTGGAGATCTTCAGGCAGAGACTGGACAGGCACCTGCTGGAGATGCTCTAGGAGGATTTCCTGCTGCAGTTAGTGGGTTGGACTAGTTGACCTTTTGGGTCCCTTCCAACTCTATGATTCTATGTTTTTGTCTTCATGGATTTCCTTATTAGCACTAGAACAGGATTTTTCAAGTGCTACTAGAGATGTTAGCCTTTTTATCTGAACGCATCTTACATTCTATTTTATTTAGTAACCACATTTATATCCCACTGCTACTCCAAGAAACTTGGAGTACATGGGGGGGGGAGCTATCTAATCCCCTTTAGTCCTCGCAACAAGGCTGTAAGGTAGGCAAGGCTGAGATATGGTATCTGACCCAAGATTCACCCAGTGAGGTTCATGGTATTTGAATCCTGGTCTCCATCGTCCAAGTCAAACAATTTGTCCGCTACATGACACTTTCTCCAATCTGTGGTCCAGAGGCTGTCTGTCTGTCTGTCTGTCTGTCTGTCTGTCTGTCACCAAGGGGCTTTTCATTTAACTGCATTCCAGAGAATACCTCCATGTGCTTCACTGTGAAATCAAAGAGCACCCATAGCTCAATGGTCAAATTCATGTTTCTGAATTCAGCCCCTGGCATCTCCAGCGGAAAGGATCTCGGGTAATAAATAGGACTAGGAAAAACTATTCTCTGTGTGCAGCCCTGGAGAGCCACTGCCACCCAGAGTAGAGAATACTTGACTCGGTGAACCAATAGTCTGGCTCTGTATTGGATAGCTTCGTATGTTTACTCTGTTGTCCAATTCACGTCATGAGCAAAGGAAAATGAACAATATTATGATGCTGGTTACTGGTCCAACTCGCCTAGTAGTGTTTCCTCTGATTGACAGCAACTCTCCAGGCAGGGTCTTATGGATCTTTAACTTCCTCCTCCCCAGTAGCGACAATAGAAAGATTAGTAGAGCTCTTCAGCATGTGAGACAAAACGTGGGAAATGAGCCTAGTAAGTGCATAAGAGGAAAGTGTTGTCCATGTTTTGCTCTTCATACCAGAGAGGAGGGAACGAATGGTTCTCTGTCCTTCTGCTCAATTGACAACATGGTTCCTGTTGAATATTAGTTGCTCTCCAGGGCTAAACACTCCATTGCTTTGCGAGTTTCTCTCTTGGGAGTGGAGCCAAACAAATGTTATAATGTAAAACGGGGTATAATCTACAAAATGCTGCTGATGTTCAGCTTGGCCTGTCAATGTAGAAATAATTTCTGTCTTTTTTCCCTTTGGGGTTGACAGGTTTGTAGTTACAGCATGATTAAGTGTCGGCATTCACATGTTTTGTATCTGCTTTTTGTAGCTCTCACCAAATGAAAGTCATCCAGGAAGGAAACGAGTTGTTTGTCCTTCAGTTGACAGACTGTAGACCAGTTTTGATGCAACTGGTGTCTATGTGTATTCCCCCCCCCCACTTTTTAAAACATTGTTTTTTACACACACGCCTGTACATCTGCAGTAGTCATAACACGCCAAGCTGAACTGCTTTACGAGCTCCTATAAATCACCGTTTCAGTTTGTTTGTGGTAGTCACTGTGTGTCTTTGCAATGGTCAACATGCACAAAAACTCCCATAAGGATTCCAATTATGACTTCAGTCCAATTCCAACTCAGGGACAAGTTAGGTGAGAGGCTGTCGCTCAGCACAGAGCACCTGCTCTGCATGCAGAATGTCCCTGGCCTCTCCAGGTAGTGCTGGGGAAGACTCATCTCTGAAACTCTGGAGAGACTTTTGCCGCTTGGTGTAGGTCAGGGGTTCTCAACCTTTGGAGGCCCGAGTACCCCCTATCATGGCCCAATTTTCTGAAGTACCCCTGCTAATTAACTGCTAACTAATTGGATTAATCAATTAATTAGGTAATTAATTGTTAAATAAAAAGTACTAAAACTGTGTGTGTGTGTGTGTGAGAGAGAGAGAGAGAGAGAACCAAAATCGGAGAGGCAGAAGGGCTCCGAAAATAATTACAAATTAAAATCCATGTTAATTAACACTTAATTAGCTGCTGATGGGGCAGATAAGGGGCAGGGCTTGGCGCACCCCCAGCAAGAGGTCTGCGTACCCCTAAGGGTACCTGTACCATAGGTTGAGAACCTCTGATGTAGGTGACACGTAGACAGACCAGTGTCTACCAATGACTCAGTAAATGATGAGTTTGTATGCTTATATGTTAGGCCGCGGGGTGGCGCAATGGGTTAAACTACTGAACCATGAGCTGTCGATCGAAAGGTCAGTAGTTCGAATCCGCGCGGCGGGGTGAGCTCTCGCCGCTCGGCCCAGCTCCTGCCACGTAGCAGTTCCAAAGCATGTTAATGCGAGTAGGTAAATAGGTACCACTTGTGGGGAAGGTAAACAGTATTCTGTGTTCCAGCAGCATGCTTTGGAGAATAACGCCGGCCACATGACCACAGAAGTGTCTTCGGACAGCGCTGGCTCTTCGGTTTTGAAACGGAGATGAGCACCGCAACCTAGAGTCAGACACAACTGGACTTAAATGTCAAGGGATACATTTACTTTAGCTGGATTGCCGCCAAGGAGTTCACCTCTCTTGGCCCATGCTTCAGCCAGCATAGATGCTGGAGAAATCAGCCAATATTTTACTTATTTTATTCACAGCAGGCTCACATTGGATCGGGGCAGGAACTCAGCACTAGGGCCGTTGGATTCTCCTATGACATTGTACTGATTTCAACCACATCGCCCCCTCTCTAGCTGGGCTGCTTAGTTGGTTGTACTAAGGTGTAGGATGGTGTAGTGGTTTGGGAGTTGGACTTAGACCTGGAAGATCCAGGTTCAAATCCCTGCTCAGCCACGAAGCTTCCCGGGTGACCTTGGGCCAGTCACTATCTCTCAGCCCCACCTACCTCACAGGGTTGTTGTGAGGACAAAAAGGAGAGGAGGGGAGGAAATATGTACACCACTCTGAGCTCCTTGGAGGAAGGGCAGTATAAAAATGTGAAAAATAATAAAATAAAATAAAATACTTTTATTAAGAAAAAAGGGGGGGGAGATCTGATCGTTGATTTCCTGCCATTATGTTGGGATTTGGCACACTAAGAATGTTTGTTTTAAATATTTGTACAAGAGCAGTGTAATTGCATTAACAGAGAGATGGATCAGTGGTGAGCACCAATATGCGTGCATGCTTTGGGGAAAAGGGGAAAGGGATGCTTAGAAGCTCCACCCCCTGAACACTGGAGCACTTTGGCAATGTGCCCTGCATGTTTTCAGTTCTGCCATCATGCCTTGAAACATGTTACTCCTCCCCTTGCCCCCAAAGAAATCTGCATTTCTGGGCTTGGGAAAGATACCAATTGTTTTGCTCTGTATTTTCCAGTTGTTTCTTCCCCTGCCTCCCAAGGATGCAACTCTAAACTGATTTGCCATGCAGTATGTCCCAACAAACACAAAGCAGCTTGCTTCCAAGTAAATAGGATCAAGCTGTCTGCATTCTCGTTTAAATGGCTTGCACAAGGTTGTAAAGTAAAACACAAAGAAATGCACAGCCTTCAACGTTCTTCACTGTAAAGATCTGTTATAGCTTTGCAAAGCAATCATGCATTTTAGCTTCTTTCTTCAGAGAGAGAGAGAGAGAGAGAGAGAGAGAGAGAGAGAGAGAGAGAGATACTGCCAGTGTGTAGAGGGGAGAAATGTGCATTGTTTGATGTCAGGACACTTGATGTAGTAACAGTCCACGGCTGCCTGTGCGCATTATCAAGCTTGAAAGGTCTTTACAGAGTTCTAAGAGAGATGTGATAGCTCTGATTGTGATGGGTGACTGGGTGCATTTCCCTTCAGTCCTGTGCAGAAACAGCTGACAAGGGTAGTTCTCTCTCTCTCTCTGTGTTGGAGTGGCTCTTCTTGCTTGACTCCTTTCCATGTGCTGCTGTTGCCACCTTCTGGAAAAAGGGGAGAGAAGCCTCTGTTTCCTTCTGTCACCCTTGGCTTTCCTGAAAACATCTCCCTTTACTCTGGGCGCCAGCAGGTGCAATGCCTCAATCTCTCGGCCAGGGTTATGCCATGGATGACCAATGTTAGGCTATTCCAAGTTCTGTGCCACCCTCTAATAGAGGGGCATCTCTTATTTTTCCAAGATCGAGCAATTTGGAATGTAGCTGCAGCGAGTGGTAAGCCGCCTTGAGTGCCCTCGCTGGGAGAAAGGCGGGGCAGAAATTCAAATAAATAAAATAAGGTAGCATTAGCCACAATTTGACATAGTTATTGATCGTGATCCTTTACTGTTGCTAAGGTGGGGGGGGGAATCTGTGCTTCAGAGGGGATGGGGAGTCTATGGTCCTCTGGCCTGCTCCTGATTACAAGCCATGATGACTTGGGGTTTTGGAGGTAGCCTATCTCTGAATGCCAGCTGCAAGGAAGTGGTGACAGGATAAAGGCAACTTGTTGTCTGTGTGCTACCTGAGGCATC
Source organism: Plestiodon gilberti rubricaudatus (assembly GCA_026170595.1). Taxonomy (NCBI): domain Eukaryota; kingdom Metazoa; phylum Chordata; class Lepidosauria; order Squamata; family Scincidae; genus Plestiodon; species Plestiodon gilberti. Next base: position 15,889,295 of record JANXHW010000001.1, read on the forward strand.
TGGTGGGGTCATTGTGTGATACAGGCAGCTGGACTAGATGAGCCCTTGCAAGGCCTGACCCAGCAAGGCTCTTCTTATGTTCTTATGATCTCTTGGCCAGGGTTATGCAGTCAAGAGTATTGTGTCCGCACTGGCCCATGTGTGCAAGCAAAGCAGAATCTTCCAAAAGCAACTTGTCTTTCAGGGGCTGTTGTCTCCTCCATAAACCCGCCTATGAGCTTCAGATAACGGCAGTAACACTGGCAAATAAGGAAAGAGAGCTTTAGTAGTAATAAAACGCAAATTTTCCAGGAATCTGTGCTAATAGCTTATCAAGTGCAGGCTTTCCAGTCGTAGAAAACGTACTGACTCCACTGTTCTCTTCCTAAAAGGAGAGTGGCCTTCTAGTGGATTTCATTGGTAAAAGTGAACTGCTAAGATCTGCTGAAATCTTTCTTCCTGTTGATCTTTCTTTTCCTTCCCTCCTCAAATAATGCATGTATAGCCAACTTGGTAAATAGAGACTGGTCTCTTTTCACCCAAAGTAGTATACTCTGACCACTTATTACACTGACCAGAGGGTTCCTGCAAGCCCCAGACTAATGCCAGTAATACGGTGTCCTGTTTTCTTGAAATGTAAGAGGCAGTCAATTTATGGGGAGTGGAGGAAGGAATACCCATATTTTTATTAGCATTAAAAGGGGGGATGACGACTGTGAGCACTCCAGCTTTGGCTGTGTAGTCAGCAAGAAAGCTCCTTGCTCACGAGGGTAGCGTTAGCAGAAAGCCTTGTGACTTTAAAAAAAAATGTTTTGTAAACTTGAACTGGCTGAGTGCTCTAGTAGCACCCAAGAAAGACCCAAGGATAAGTTTGTTTTTAAGTGATGACATTGACAAAATAGCTTTGATCGGTCTAGTGAAGTGATCTTGCTTGTTGCTGACAGCTACACTTAATGTGGCCAGTGTCCCCATTGGTGTTGTGCTGTCATCTGGGGGAGGTATTGTGTCTTCCTATAAAGACATAGGCCTAAATAATCTCCCCTTTGAATGCCCCGCTCCTTGCTGGTCCACTGCAGCTGACAACCATTTTATTTCGCTGCCTTTTAATTGGGGTGTGCCTGGTTTTTATTCTTTGTTTGTTCTTGCATTGTTTTTCATTTGATTGTGTTTCTAGTTTTTTATGATATAAACTCCCTTGGACTTCTGGAAGGGCGAGTCTAATAAGCCTTTTAAGTAGAGAAAAGCTCTGTATTGTCTCTACCGACTGGCAGTGGCTCTCCAGGGTCTTTGCCAGTCTACCTGGAGATGCCCGAGTCTGACCCTAGCCAGCCTCTTCTGCATGCGAAGCCTGTGCTCTGCTGCTGCTCCGTCACCCTGCTCCCTTTCTGTCAGCAGTGGAATTCCAGGCATACAGGAACAGGGCAAAGTGAAAGGCAAAGGCAGAATTGATGCGCTTGGGGAGATCAGAATGACTGCAGGGACACGTTGACTTGACTTGCCGACGCTGATGTGGGCGGTCTGCCATGCAAGGTCACTTCTGCAAGGCCCTGTGCGTTTCCCACAATATTTTGGTTTGCACCACTAGTTCCTTTCTCTTGATGGAATATTTTGTTGTCACTTCTGTACCTCTGGAAATCTGACACCATTTCCCCTTCCCTGTCACTTGTATTTTAGCATTTTACAGTGCAATCCTATCCAGCTCCTCCACCGGTGCAACCAGCGGAGGAGGGCAGAACGGAAGGGAAAGAGAATTTAAATTTCCTTTGAATCCCCCTTTAGAGGGAATTTGGATCCCCTTTCCTTTCCAAGACCTCCAGTTCTTGCTGCACCGCTGGCTGCACTGGTGGAGGAGCAGGATAGGACTGCGCTGTTAGTTTAGTATTCAAAAAACCCTTGTGTGTTAGCATCTATTGAGATCTCCTCTTTCATACGGCAGAGCACATGAACCCATATTGCTGTGAGAGCTCTCGTCAAACGGCATCAACGAGACAGTAAAATAAAGCAAGCATTTGATGTCTTGCTGGATTCTCCCCCCCCCCCCAGAAGGTGCAGTGGTATTTCTTCAGCATGGTGGTTGAAATGAAGTATGAAGCCCCAAGTATTGCGGGAGAGACCGCTTCAGACCTTTGGCCTCCTTTTGTTCCAGTATCTTAACAAGCAAGGTTATCACTAGGCATCGAATCAGCCTTGTAGAGCAAAGAAAATGCATTGGCATATCTTAAGAACATAAGAAGAGCCCTGCTGGATCAGGCCAAAGGCCCATCTAGTCCCAAGTTCCTGTATCTCACAGTGGCTCACCAGATGCCTCAGGGAGCACACAAGATACCTGTATAGATCTTCCTGCACAAATCCTGACAAGATCTTCCTGCACAAATCCTGCACCTAAAATTCCATACCGTGTTTCGCCCAAATACTGTGACTCGAAAAACTGGACTCTGCAACCTGTACAAATTCTGCAGATTTGAATGGTTTCTCTTATTTTTCACCTTTTTTTATGGCAATGAAAAGGAGTGTTTGGACATAGCCAGAAACGTATGTGGTGAGGAAGGCCAAGAGACTGGGGAGTCCTTGCCGAATAGAAATACAGGTTGCCTAATCTGTAGAAAGTGATTTCATTGCATTACTTCATAGCGAGCTGCTAGCCTGCATGCTTTTCCGCATCACTCCACAGGAAAAAGGTTAGCATCTGTCGGAGTTGTTCTTACCACAAAAGCTCAAGTGCAGTCTTATGAAATGACCGGCTTCTTTCTTTTTCTATTTCCATTGCGAACGTCAGTCTCCTTTGCATTTCTTGCTCTCTTTCAGGTGAAAAGTGTATTTAATATGACAGCAAAGGAAGGAAGAAAAAGATCTGTTAGTGCCCTGGTGGCTGTTGGAAATGGAAAAGGGGCCGCTGGTAAGTGAATGCTCCCTTCTTAGTGGGTGGGTTTCCCACTGTTTGAAAATGCAGAAGAGCTGAAGCAGCGCAGCAGCCTCTCTAATACTGGCCTGCCTTGCAGGGTTGTTGTAAAGATTACTGAGATACGTACAAGTGCTAGGAACACTCTAAACATGCCATATGAATGTTGATTATTGGGTCCTGCTCCCATAATTAACACTGCTTTTGTCTCTGCTGACTTCTTACTCTGACTAGCAAGGACCCCAAACGTTTGAGCTCCTGCACAAACCACTAGGCACGTGCAGCTGTCTTGTAAGCACAACCCTCTATTTGCAAGAGGCGCCAGTAGGGGGGATAGGAGGTCTGTAGCTGTAATGCATGTAGAGCAGTATATCTGGGGGAAAATGCAAAGGGCAACTGGATTGGCCCCCATGCATTTCAGTGTTACTGTGCAAATGTGCACAGATGCTAGAAATATGTGATGTGGTGGTGTTCAGCTACGCTCAACTATTTTAAAATGTGCAGGTTTGGAATCATCAAAATGGGAGCCCAGGATTCAGCAGTGGTAGAGCAGAGTGAGTGGAAGTGGCATGCGCAGTCGGGTGGAGGCTCCTTTTGCCAAAACGCTTTAAGCAGGAGAGGTGCAGAACTGGCCTGTGTCTATTCTGGCTCCCAAGGCCAGAGACTTGAGGTTTTCAACCTGTGGAAATGGTGCAGAAATGTGGCTGATGCACTTGAGCTGAAGCCCAGAGTGTTGAACGTGTGCCACAGTGGGCCCAACCGCCGACAATGGGCTTCGAGAGAGGAGCCCCATGTGGGATCTACAGTCATGCTGCCATAAGCTGACTATGTCTTTGTGCCTGTTGAAAGGACTTGTCTCGTGGCTGACTTTAGCCCACAGCAACAGGGTGGAGAAGAGGGATAAGAAGGCATGAAGGTGGTGGTGCCCTGTTCAGATCCTCTCTTCAGACAAGTATACATTGAAAAGAGAGGAAAAATGGACCCTTTGGCCACTCTTATTGTGGCTATGTTAGACTATGAATTAGGCTGAGGGTCTCTTTAGTCCAGCATACTGCTTCCTACAGTAACAAAGCAGGTGCCTCTAGGAAGCTCACAAGTTTGGCATGAAGGAAATAGCTCTCCCCCAATGTCCATGTTCCTCCCAGAGGTATACTGCTTATGAATATGGAGGTTCCACATAGCTATCATGCCTAAAAGACCTCCTTCGTAAATTAGCCTAATCTCCTTTTAAAAACCATCTGGCCCTGCAACCACACCATATTGCCCGGCAACTTCCTTTCATGGTTAAGGAGTAACTAATCTGGCTAAGGCAGCAGTGTATTCCAGAGCAATGCTTCCCAAACTCTCTGATGTGGCGGATTTTTTTCCAATGTGACCAGTACCATATCTGTGCCATCTTATTACTGCTGTTTCTTTCTTTCCTGGAACTTTGCGGCACCAGTTTGCGGAACACCACATTGAGTAGCACCATTCTCGAGTCTGCTGTGGAGCTCTCCACCTTTGTTGACTCAGCCATAACTCTTGAGCTTCCATCCCACCTGCATTTTTTTCCCATCTGTTTTTGGTGTTCTCTGCCTGTGGTTGCTCAGTTCTGCCCTGCAGTAACCATAGCACTTGAGCGCTCACACGCTCTGTCTTGTCTTCAGTGTTTCATGCCAACATTATTTCAGAAGTTCATTGCCCAGGGATTGAAGAGAGGGGTTCCCTGCACAGTCAGGTGCAAAAAAAATAAAAATGGAACATGGTTGCCTAAAGGTGGAGGCGATGGTTAGGGGAGAAACATTTGTTCCAGTTGAAGACCAGCTTTTGTCCTCTGCCTTGGAAGGACATTTTGGCCTTTGCAGCATACAAAGGTTGACTATTGCTGTTTGAAAAGGCCACATGGTGTGTCCCCCCCCTTTTTTTTTTTTTTTTTTTTTTTGAACCATCAGCAATATACTTGGAAATATTCTTAAATGCAAGCTTAGCAAGGGACATCTTAGGAATGTAACCTGACTTCTGAACTCAGGCATCCATTTATTTTTCTTCCAAGTAAAAAAACTCTGTTGCCAAGCTTACAACAGAGCAACAACACCAACATCGTTAGCTTTATTCTCAGGATATATTTTGATTCCAGTTCCTTTGATTTCTCTCGGGTTGCTGACGGTGCTCTTCTCGATGAAAACAAACCCTGATACTGTTTAGACTTCTGTTGCACAAAAAGTAGTCCTTAGATTAATCAAAGAAACTATCAGCACACGCCTATGCTTGTCTACTCAGAAGTAAGTGTCATTGTGTCCAATGGGGCTTACTCTCAGGAAAGTGTGCTTAGGTTTGTGGCCTTTGGCACATTTTTCCCTTCCTTTTGTTGAAAACTAGTGAGTCTTTCCATTGAGAAGAAAGGGTGGTAAGGTGGGCTGAATTCTGATATCCCTAAAACCACAATATAATAAAAGCCATGGAATCAAACCAGGGAAAGCGATACCACCTCAAGCAGTGGAAAAATCAAAGACCCGCTTAAACAGCAAAAGACTTCAGGAGACACTGAAAAGCAGAAAAAGGGCCAAGCAGATTTCCAGTGGCATGGAGTTCCAAATTCTGTGTACCATAGTAGAGTCAAAGTTCGGAGACATGAGAGTGGCTCCTTTTTACAAACTCTTTGCAGGCTTCCGTTTGTGGTGTTTTTGTTTACCAACTGATCTGCTTGTATCCATCAGGTTTCGCGCTGGGGAAAGCAACTGACAGGATGGTTGCATTAAGAAAGGTATGTCCTCCAAAACAGTACTCCAAAACCATTGTAAAGCCAGTCCTTCCCTAACTTTGAGACAAGGAAAAAAATGTAGAGGGCTTTGGGGAGTCTCTCCTGTCCTTCAGAGTCTCCTGGCCAGAAACCACCGCCCTATCATCTGCTGAGATAACTGCCACAAATTCCACATTCATGGAGAACTGTTTGCAAAATGGATAAAACTGCAGCCCCTGAAGTGTCCCTGTTGCTTCCATTCCGCGCTCAGGAAGGTGTGCTGCATTCCACAACCAGAGCAGGGCCGTTCCATTAATGGGGCCAGTGTGGAACTCTGTTTCTGGGGAAAGCCATCTGCGCCCCCCCCCCCCCCCGAGCACTAGCTACTTGTTAAAAACTGAATCTTCAGAGAGACATGTGAAATCTGTTAGTTCTGTCCTTGGACATTACTTTGGGCCCAATCCTATCCCAACTTTCCTATGCCAAGGCAGCCTTGAAGTCGGAGAACAGATGTTCCCTTACCTTGAGGAGACCTCCGTGACTGCCCACCACCACCACCACACCACAGGATGCAGCACACACCCCATTGGCACAGCTACATCCACGCTGGAAAGTTGAATAAGATTGGGCCCTTTGTGTATTGCTCCCTCACCAAGGAGAGTTTACCTCCAGCAAGGGCACAGCAATGCCAATGGCTTTTGCTGCCCTGGCAGGAGATGTCCAGTGCCAGAGGTCAACAAGGTTAATTGATTGCTGGGATATAAGGCCCATTAAGATACCCACCAGCTGGGAGACACAATCGTGGCTCCCAATGCCTGTGACCTGGGACCATTCTCTGATTCCCTTTGCCCTTAATAGGTGTGCAGTTAGGTCACACTTTCCAAAGTAAACACAAACTGGAGTCTTCTTTGTGGCCAACTCTCATTATCCACACAGGAGTCCCTTGTGCAGTGAACCCTGTTCTGTGTTATCTGCTGCCACTGGCTCAGCAGAGCAGGAGTTCTTTCATGTTGAAGTCAATGTATGCTGATTTTATGCAGAACAATTCTATTCTTTCCTGCACAGTCCATTTAAGATTTCCTGCCTGCTCTGATATCAGTAGTACACCCTGCCATTCCAATGAGAACAAAAATCTTTAAAGCAAGAAGGGACAATGTAAATACTGTATTGTCCCGAGTATAAGACGCACCTGATGATAAGACGCACCCTTAAAGTTTGGTGCTATTAAAAATTTTTAATTAAATCACTGGCATTAAATTTCAACAGCCTGATTATAAGACGCACCCCTAGTTTAAAAACTTAAATTAGGAGAAAAAAGTGAGTCTTATACTCAGACCAATACGGTATATATATTTTTCTGTTGCTTTTTCTTGCATTTATAACTTTTGATTGACCATAGGCTGGCTTTATATATCTATTTTTTCCTTGTCAAAAGGGATTACAGGCTGCAACTTGGTTCATCTTGCACTCAGATGTTTCAGCTAAATATATGTGTCCTGTTTTTCATAATCATAAATACATAGGGATAATCATAAATACAAGGCTTGGGAGTCTTAGCCTTGAAACGCCTTATTTTCCTTATATTCTGATCTGTTGTTCCAGTGTCTAGCTCATCCAGCAAAATAATAGTGATCAAATTGTTGCTGGATTAAATCAGGTTTGTGAATAATCCCTAGCATTGTTTCAAGGTGACTACTTAGAAGAGCCTACCAAACTGGGTTCTGTTCGACTCTAAATAACATACAGTGTGTGGGCAGGTAGGCTCGTGAAGTTTTGTTCAGCATAGTTAGGTGGTACTTTATAGCTTCATTTAGAGTCCCTTTTAATTGATTAAGCTAATTAGATTTCAGCGCAATATGTGGTTGGTAGAAATAGCTTTATTTTAATACTTCTAATTTTTAATTTGACTTTGCAGTAAAATTGAAATAGTAAATTTAGTTGATCATTTCTTAATTAAAATATATATTCTTGGAATTTTCCCCTCTAGGCAAAGAACAGAGCAATTCACTATTTACACTATATTGAGAGATATGAAGACCACACAAGTAAGTGCTAACACTTTAGATGCTGGACTCCGAACATTTGCGCCAGCGTGAGACATTAGAACTTCCTTGCCCCTTATTTTATCAATTATTTTCTCTGTAATTGTCATTATTTTGGGTTGGTTCAGACACCATCGTTTGCTGTTGTCCCACCCAAATGCAGGTGTTAATATTTTTATTTTCTTTCAACAATCGTTTCTTGGTTGCACAGAAAGAAAACTGTTTTACAATATCTCAGGGATTTCAAGTAAATCCAAGAACATAGTCTGCTGGTACATCAAAAAATAACGTTAAATACTGTCATCAATTACGATCATCCCCTCCTTGGTGCACTTGATCATTATTCACAGTTTGTGATCCTGAAGATTAGACCACTTTTGTACGTTCCTACCTTTTTAGTGTCATTCTACAACATAAATCGGTTTAAATTTGGCTGTCATCCTGATGTTTTAGTCAGATAAGCACTCAATGATGCCTCTGGCGAGGCGTTACCAAAGGAGCACATCGTGGAACTCAAGGTGGAGCAAGTGAGGTTCCCAGGCACTGGCTAGACCCAGACCTGCTTAGGTTCTGTAAAGTTGTTGTACACCTGTACACAACTTTTCAGGTAGGCTTCAAAGTGATGAACATTAAGAATGGAAAATGCAGCAGTATTGAAACCACCAATACCAGTAAGATCAGAATACAAAAGCAGGAGATGGGGAACTGCACAGTCAAAGTCAGAGGTCTTAATTTACCCTAGAAAGGAGGGGAGGGGTGGGGGCTATATGTCCCTCTCCCAGGAGACTATTCCAAAGAATTGGAGCTGTGACTGTCACCCCAGTGGATGGATGGGGTCAGTAGGCAGTGCCTCATTACTGGATCCTAAATGCTGGGCGTCATGGGGAGGCCTCACCCCTCTAGCTTTGATGCCGGCACAAACCAAGGCCACGCCACCTTAGCAAGAGGAGTTTGGTTCCCCAATGTGGTTGTTTTGTCCACTCCTGACCAAGGAGAAAGAAGGCACCCCTGAGCCACAGGGGGGATTAAAGCAACTACCCCTGACCAAGGGAATAGTTCAGGTAGAAATCTGCCACCAGCACTGGGTACCTCCTATCCCTTCCAGTCCCAGGCTACTGGGAAGGGGTGCAGAGTGAACCGTTGGTCCCACTGGGCTGACTGACCAAGCCAGCCAGGGGATACAACGTGCAACACAGGTAGTACGTGACTAAGCACAAAGGCTTCCGGACTTAGACTCCATGGTTCCAAAGAAACACTCTCAGGTAAAATAGATAGGTGTTTATTTAAGTTTAGGCTACGCAAACCAGCATAGTAAGACAGTTAAAAGGTACAGGCAACTAAGTTGCTGCAATAAAGGCATAACGTTCAAATACAAGAATACAGCACAAAATAATAAAGGAATAACTCCTCAGCTAAACACATTTTCCTACACACTCACCAAGATGAGAAAAGGATTGTCGGCCATCCTAGGCAGGATGGTGCAGGGCTGGCTGCCCAAGGCTAGGGCTGAAGCCAGGCCATAGGAGTAGCAGCAGACAGGGAGAACTGTCTCCAACAAAGACCAGTTAGAGAATGAGGATGAAAAACACAAGACACAAAATGGATTCCACCAGAGAAGCTTAAGTAGACTTTTGGGGTAAGATGAGTGACAGGGGGGAGCAGACCAATCAAGGGACAGCACGTAAGAGAAAGTTCCCGAAGATGAGCTCACTCCTCGCTCCCCCTCCCAACCAGAGAAGCGCGTGATGGCCAGCGCAGGTGGTTGAAGTTAATTGGGAGAAGTTGCTGTATCACTGTTCCCATGAAGATAAGGGGTAAACAGGACCGCTCAAAGCAAGGCTCCCAAGGCTTCTGGCTGTGCGCCAATCACTGGGGCTCTGCAGCAGGCAGACAGAAAAAACCAAGACAGGAAATCCAAAATGGAGACAGACCAAAGATTTAGACAGGCCTTCACTACACTGGGGAAATGACCACTAAAGGCTGCTTCATACATATATGTTTCCATGCCTGTAGGAAATGGCAATGAATCTGTGAGAATAGCGCATGTTTGTATTTCACTGTTGGGAAGTTGTGATCAGCCCCAGTGTGTGTACACCGTGTACTGTTGTTGGGGTGCTGATTTACATGGAGTTTTTGTGCTGTTGTTTACTCAGAAATGCTTTCTGTGGAGGAAATGTGCAATGTGACTCTGTGGAGGAAATGTGTAATGTGACAACTACCTGCTTGCTTAGGTTTTATTGAAGTAGTAGGATTTCAGCATGCATAATCGTTGCTAGAAACACCCCAGCAGTGATAAGCTTCATTTTGCCTGACTGAAAGTAATCCTATTTATCAAATACTAGCCCATAATGCTTTTTTTTTTTTTTTGCCCGTCTAGTTTACCATGATATTGAAACTTGTTTTAAAAAAACAACCATCCGGATGAAGAAGCAAAACAGAGGTAAGTAAACAAGATCATAGACGTGGAAATTGGAAGCGGTCTGTTCAAATCACCATGGCCAATGTTCTGTTAACAAAATCTTCCATGTAATGTGAAGCAGTGTCTGCTAACATTCAAATGCATTCAATCTGGATTGAAATCCAGCATGCACTGTTAAGCAAATTTAATTCCCATTAAGTTGGATGGCCAGAAATCCATGCACTGAACTTATTAAGGCTGCTGTTGCAAATTGGCAAACGAAAGAATTTCTGTTTCTGGAAGATGTAGTCCATCAGTGTTAATGTCCATCACCTTGCAATGGCGCACACATCATCCCTTGAATGTCCCTTGAACAGCCAGTTAATGCTGATATGTTGTTGTTGTTGTTCAGTCGTTAAGTCGTGTCCGACCCTTCGTGATCCCATGAACCATATCCCGCCAGGCCTTCCTGTCCTCCACTATCTTCCTGAGTTCGCTCATTTTCATGTTCGTTGCATCGGTGATGCTGTCTAACCATCTCATCCTTTGCCTTCCCCTTCTCCTTTTGCCTTCAATTTTTCCCAGCATCAGTCTTCTCCAGAGAGTCCTCTCTTCGCATTAGGTGGCCAAAATATTTGAGTTTCAGCCTTAGTATCTGTCCTTCCAGGGAACAGTCAGGATTGATTTCATTTAGGATTGACTGATTTGATCTCCTAGCAGTCCAAGGGACTCTCAGGAGTCTTCTCCAGCACCACAGTTCAAAAGCATCTATTCTTCGGCGCTCAGCCTTCCTTATGGTCCAACTCTCGCAACCATACATTGCTACTGGGAACACCATCGCCCTGACTATGCGAACTTTTGTTGGCATGGTGATATCTCTGCTTTTTATTATGCTGTCTAAGTTTGCCATAGCTTTCCTTCCAAGGAGTAAGCGTCTTTTAATTTCATGGCTGCTGTCTCCGTCTGCAGTGATCTTGGAGCCCAGAAAAGTAAAATCTGTTACTGCTTCCATTTCTGCCCCTTCTATTTGCCAGGAATTGATGGGCCCAGATGCCATGATCTTAGTTTTATTAATGTTGAGTTTCAAGCCAACTTTTGCACTCTCCTCTTTCACCCTCATCAAGAGGCTCTTTAGTTCTTCTTCACTTTCTGCCATTAGGGTGGTATCGTCTGCATATCTGAGGTTGTTGATATTTCTCCCGGCAATCTTGATTCTGGCTTGCGATTCATTCAGCCCTGCATTTCTCATAATGTACTCTGCATATAAGTTAAATAGGCAGGGTGACAATATACAGCCTTGCCGGACTCCCTTCCCAATTTGGAACCAGTCAGTTGTTCCATGGCCGGTCCGAACTGTTGCTTCTTGACCCGCATACAGGTTTCTCAGGAGACAGGTAAGGTGGTCTGGTACCCCCATCTCTTCAAGAATTTGCCACAGTTTGTTGTGATCCACACAATCAAAGGCTTTTGCGTAGTCAATGAAGCAGAAGTAGGTGGTTTTTTGGAACTCTCGTGCTTTCTCCATGATCCAGCGCATGTTGGCAATTTGATCTCTAGTTCCTCTGCCTCTTCGAAACCCAGCTTGTACGTCCGGTAGTTCTCGGTCCACGTACTGCTGAAGCCTAGCTTGTAGGATTTTGAGCATAACCTTGCTAGCATGTGAAATGAGTGCAATTGTGCGATAGTTTGAGCACTCTTTGGCACTGCCCTTCTTTGGAATTGGAACGTAAACTGACCTTTTCCAATCCTTTGGCCACTGCTGAGTTTTCCAAATGTGTTGGCATATTGAGTGCAGCACTTTCACAGCATCATCATTTAGGATTTTAAGTAGCTCAGCTGGGATATTATCATCTCCACTAGCTTTGTTGTTAGTGATGCTACCTAAGGCCCACTTGACTTCACTCTCTAGGATGTCCGGCTCTGGGTCAGTGACCACACCAGCGTGGTCATCAGGAACATTCAGATCTTTCTTGTATAGTTCTTCTGTGTATTCTTGCCATCTCTTCTTAATCTGTTCTGCTTCTGTTAGGTCTCTGCCTTTTTTGTCCTTTATCATGCCCATCTTTGCACAAAACGTTCCCTTGATATCTCCAATTTTCTTGAAGAGATCTCTAGTCTTCCCCATTCTGTTGTTTTCCTCGATTTCCTTGCATTGTTCATTTAAGAAGGCCTTCTTATCTTGCTATTCTCTGGAAGGCCTTGCTATTCTCTGAAAATCTGCATTCAGTTGTTTATATCTTTCCCTTTCACCTTTGCTTTTTGCATTCCTTCTTTCCACAGCTATTTGTAAAGCCTCATCTGACAGCCACTTTGCTTTCTTGCATTTCTTTTTCTTTGGGATGGTTTTAGTTGCTGCCTCCTGTACAATGTTACGAACGTCCGTCCATAGTTCTTCAGGCACTCTGTCTACCAGGTCTAATGCCCTAAATCTATTCTTCACCTCCACTGTATACTCATAAGGGATATGGTTTAGGTCATATCTGACTGGTCTAGTGGTGTTCCCTACATTCTTCAGTTTAAGCCTGAATTTTGCAATAAGAAGCTCATGATCTGAGCCACAGTCAGCTCCAGGTCTTGTTTTTGCTTGCTGGTCTTGCTGGTATAGGGTCGTATAAACCACATTGCAAAAGAAGTGGCCAGTAACGTTTCCTCTCATAGCCTAATTCAGTGGTTCTCAAACTGGTGGGTTGCAACCTACCAGGAGAACTGCTGTTTCTTTTGGGCCCCTTAAGGGGCAGGGACAGTGACGACAGCGATCCCAGGAATTGTGCCGCCGCCAGGAGGGAAATTGTTTTTCCTTAACTCACCAGGGATACTGACAGCTTCCGGAGGGTGCGGGGAGGCCTGCGGACCCCTCTACAGGCCTTCCTGAGCTTTAGATCGCCGCTCCACAGTGATTTCAACCACTTCCGGTTTTCGAACAAAAATGGAAGTGGTTGTAATCGCTGCAGAGCAACGATCTAAAGCTCGAGGGGGTCCACAGGCCTCCCTGCACCCTCTGGAAGCCATCAGGACCCCCGGTGAGTTAAGGAAGAACACTTTCCCCCTGGTGGAGGTGCAATCCCTGGGATCGCTGCCACCGCTGTCCCCGCCCCCGCAAAGACTGTTCTCCCCTCCTCACAGGGAGAGCTTTGAGAACCACTGGTCTAATTAAATGGTATGCAAAACCTGCTGTCTGGAAAGAGGAAGTCTCAAGCTGCAGAGGTAACAGCAAGCTTAGCATTTTAAGATCTGCATCTTGGGTGCCACTGTCTGATCCACCAGTCATTCAGATTTGATTGTCATTTACCAGAGACAGGGCCTTCTTGGTGGTGGTGCTGCAACTATAGAACTCCCTCCCCTGGGGAGATTTGCCAAGCCCCTTACCCTTGCAATCTTCAAGCAAGTTTTTAAAATGTTGTTTGGCAATGTTTTTAACATCTGACTTGATTTTTTTGCAAGTCTGCTTTTTGGTGGATCGTTTAATGATTTGCCCTGTGTTTACTATTATGTTGTTTACTTTTATATATGTTATGTTACATAGTAACATACTGTTTTAAACAATACGTTATAAAGAAAAGAAATAAATTATACTGCAGAAAGAAGAGCAGCAGCTAAAGACCTCCCTATATTCATTAGTTTCCTGTGATTCTGTAGATGCACAGAGCATTGCAGGATATAGGTCCCCAGGACGTGGTCTTGAGGTCACATGCTGCAACCACCTGCTGAAGCTAAGCACCTGCAGGGCTCGGTCTGGTCAGTGCCTGGATGGGAGCGGCCTGGGAACCTGGGAAATTCTTCTCCCTCTCGCACAACACCAGAAGCAGGGGACATGCACTAAAACTGAGTGGAGGGAGAGTTAGAACGGACAAAAGAAAATATTTCTTCACCCAGCGTGTAATTCATCTGTGGAACTCCTTGCCACAGGATGTTGTGATGGCACTTGGCCTAGATGCCTTTAAAAGGGGTTTGGATAGATTCATGGAGGAAAAGACCATCACAGGTTACAAGCCATAAGCAACCTCCTGGCTTTAGAAGTAGGTTTTCTCTGTGCCAGGTGCAAGGGAGTGGCAACAGGGTTCAGGTTATCTTGTTGTCTGTGTGCTCTCGGAGGCATCTGATGGGGCCACTGTGAGATACAGAAAGCTGGACTAGATGCACCTTTGGCCTGATCCAGCAGGTCTCTTCTTATGTTCTTATGTTAACCTCCTGGAGTTCTATCATGAAAGAAAGCTGAGCAATAAATGTAACAAATATTGTGTGGTGAATTCGACTTCCTGAGAATCTCAGTTAGAGCATCAAGTTTCTAGTTCTTAGGGCTATGAAGATTGACTTGATAGTGTCTGAGCACTCCCTGCTGAAGTCTGTAAAGACCGGGGGCAGACAGAATAAGATTGCCTATTGCTAAGGATTGGATTTTTGTGCCTGTGTGCCTCTCCATGATTAGCAATATTGGAATAAATGAGAAGATTCTGCATGTTGTTCAATTTGCATTTAATTTCTATAGGTTGCAGAATTCAGCTTTTCATGGCACAGAATTTGGATTGTATCAGCAAGGGATTTTTCCTTTAAGCCCAGCTCTCCCTTGTGCTCAAAGAAAACTAACTGCAAAAAGAGCTAATAACAAAACTGAGTTGTGCTTAGGTGTAAGAGGACTGCAAGACTCCTTTCTTGCTAGAATGTTACATTGATTTTGCTGCAGAATTACAATCTGGTATTATTAAACAAAATATTTTACTTGGGTATTTACTTCAAATGAAATGGTCCTCTTAAGTTGCCCAAGGACGACTTCCTTCACATGACTCAGGCCTATAAATCTTTTTTAAAACCCAAGTGTGATCCCATGCGTTTTATTAAAAAGCCATTAAGGCAGCTCTTCAAGATTATTCCAATCTGCTGGGCAAGCTTGGTGCTCAGGAAATGGAGTAAAGGAAATCTATTAGCAGACCACAGGTTTTGCTGTGCCGGTATTTCCCTCCCTCTCCCCCCCCCCCAATAATTGAAAAACAAGCGATAGCCATCTAAAGCCATTTGTTCTGCCATTTTGAGGAAGTATCGATTTCATGCTTGGAGATGGAATCAGGTTTTCAACATAATTACGTCTGAGTGATCTCTGAAAGGCTATTTATCAAGAGCTTCATTTGGTAGCGGTCCCAAATGCTCCATTTCAGAAGCACCATTTTTGCTGCCTCAGTCTAAAACTACATTTCTGGAAGTGATTTCTGACGGGTGAAAATCACTGTGTTTTACATGGGAAATAATCAGTTGCTGCCCCAGTTTTGTTTAGGGCTTAAACTGAGCTAAAATGTTGCACCTGTCAAGATACAGAAATGTGGCTAGTTTATATGTAACGCTCCATGGTCCAGAACGGATCAGGCCCTCCCCTCCTTGGCACCTACAGCATCTGCTGCTGCCAGACTGACCATGGTCTCTGACTATAGGTTTCTGCCCCTTAACGGAATCCAGATTTGAGAGGTGATATTCATATTACCAAAATTACGATACTCAGCACACACAAAGGACCTGTTAAAGCCACAGTAGTAAAATGTTGCAGAGGAGTAATAAGTAGTTGTCCCTTATAGCTAGGCTTACCATAGTCCCGGAATCGAGTCGCGCTGTGGCCTAGAAAAGACATGAGCCGCTCCCAAGAGTGCACCGCAGCTGGCCAATGCAAGCCGCGGCTTCCGGTAAACGAGGCGACCGTGTTGGCCATCCGCAGTGCACTCTTGGGAGCGGCTCGTGTCTTTTCTAGGCCACAGCGCGACTCGATTCTGGGACTATGGTAAAGCTTACTTATAGCTATTTTCCCTACAGTGACTTTTCAAGTTTTGCTATTGGACTGACTCTGCTGCTTATGATTTCCGTCCATAAATATGTAACCCTGATCACAGGGCAGACAACAGTCCATCGCTTTTCTAACTTTGGTGCCTTAACCTTTTAAGTAGCACTCCTGACCAGAGGGCTAGAAAACTGTGGTGAAAACCTCAAAGTCAGCAGTTGGTATACATTATGAACCTGGGAGGGGGGATGCTTCCATGCATTTGAACATCATGATGGGGGGGTGCGCGAGGGTCCCAACCAAATTTAGGAGCTTTCAGCGCAAAACCCTGAATCTTTTAATCAGAGCTACAGACTGGTCAGGTTGTCTTCAAGGAAGATTTTAAACAGGGGCCCTTTGGTGCCTGCGTGCCTAATCGTCTTCCATCCTCCGCACATTCAAATAAAGAGTGCCGCTTTTAGTGCCGCGTGAGTTGTTCCCGTTCAGTTCCTGTAGAATACGTGCCCCCAGATACCACTGAAGGACTGGGCGGCAACTCTACTTGGGGCCCCTGGGCCGCGGGGAATTATCCCCAGCAACCCACTCTCTCTGTGGCCCTGCTTTATCTAGCGCAAAGGTGGGGAGCAGAAAATTCCCAAGGTGTCCAGAAGCCTGTAGCATGGATGATTATGATGATAGTAATAATAAATATTATTATTACAACATCATATTTATTACAACAGAAAAATCCCAAGGTGTCCAGAAGCCTGTAGCATGGATGATTATGATGATAGTAATAATAAATATTATTATTACAACAACATATTTATTACAACAATAAATATTATTATTACAACAACAACAACATCAAGAAAGTTGTTCAAGCAGCATGATTTAAATCGGGAACAGATATTAAAGAATTATAGCTAGGTTCTTGGTTCCTATGGTTTGTTGTATTTTCCTGTCTCCGATCTTCTCAGCAGTATAGCCCAGGGGCTGTGTACCCCTCTGTTAGATTTTCTAATTTGTAGGAAGGACTGCTCTCAGAACATTACACTTGGGTCAATTTCCAGATGATTCGTAAACTAGATGTGCTTTACTTAGGCTGCAATCTTATACACACTTACCTGAAAGTGAGTACCATTGAATTCAGTGGAACTTCTGAGTAGAGCTGCCTAGACCTGTGCTGTTGATATTTTGGCCAACCAGACTGTTGGCTAAAATATCAACAGCACAGGTCTAGGCAACTAATACAGAATAGTACAGTTAGAGAAGCTTAAAAAAAGAGTGTCCATTTACATACAAATAATTCTTACAGGTTGGGATAGTAGAAGGAGCTGGCGGACAGGTAGCGGGAAGGGTAAAGCTTGGCCCAGCAAGATCACACATGGGGAGTCAGCAAATATTTGGGCTCTTGACAGGCTTCTCATACTTGAGTGTAGATTGTGATACGCAACTCAAAATTATCTCTTCCAATACTTGCAGCTTAATTCCATGCTGACATCAGTTGTTTTAACACTTACTCTTCCCAGGATATGGTCTTCGCTGTCACCGAGCTGTCATTACCATGTGCAAACTCATCGGGATTGAAGACATGTACGCCAAGCTTTATGGGTCCAGGAATTTACTGAATCTCACCAGAGCACTTTTCAAAGGATTAGCAAATCAGGTAAACTCTGCAGTAGGTGGTATCTTAGGTAATGTGAAAGTAAGGCACCGAGGGGGGGGGGGTTTACGCCGGTGTCCGTCAGCATACGGCAAGTTACACTGGCATAAGCGCACATACACCGGTGGATCTACTGTTACATCGGTGCAAGAGTTGCACAGGATTGGGCTGAAAATGTTGTCTAGAATATAGAATTCAGCTTCTTGGGATGTCAGCTTTTTCCCTTAAAAAAAGTTTGTAGTCGTTATGGATGCTGCTGCAGCAGCAGCAATAATAATAATTAATAATAATGCTATAACTTGGTTACAAATGATCTAGTATATTTTAAACCAAAGTGTTATTCAGAGCTTTATGATAAATCAAGGGAGAAGGGAAAATAATGACCTCTATTTCTGTGTTACTGCAAAGAGATCGTTGGAACTGGATCTGGGTAAATCTATCCTAGAAATGAATACCTTGTTCTCGTCTTGTTACCTGATTATTTTGTGCTGCTCTACAATTCCCTCAAATTCTTGAGAGTTATAAAACAAACATGTAGTGATTTGAGGCTTCTTTACGTACTATCTGGCTTCAGATCACCTGCACATTTTTAAGTTTGCCCTTGCATCCATGAGGGTTAGCAACTTAGCTTTTTTTTTTTCCTGCCCCCCCAAATCTGGGATTATCACTGTCCTGATTGGTGTCTGCTTGCCAAAAGTGCTTTGTGAGTCACGTGCAACTCATGCTGGATCCTGTTGTTTCATTTGTTTAGAAAGAAAAATAGTACAGTACATCTCTCTTGTCTAGAACCTGGAGTACGGTATACAAAATATCAGCACTGGTAGCTGGGACCCTGTATAAACTGGACCTCTTGAGTCTTAAAACCCTTCTCCTTTTACCCTCCTAAACAGGAAACCCATAAAGACCTAGCAAATAAGAAAAACCTCTACGTAGTAGAATTTCGCGAGGAGTGTGGCCCTCTGCCCATTGTGGTTGCCACACCCCACGGGACAGTCAGTGAAGACCCCGAGCCTGATGATGTTTCCGATGCCAAACTGGAGTGGGATGAAGTGAGGGCAGCTCAAGGAATGAAGAAGAGTATCTGGGCAAATGTCAAAAGAACAGTTTTGTAGACTGGACCAGTATGTAGACACACGCAACTACTAATGACGTTCCAGCATAATCGCACGACAGGGAAGTCTTTGCCCTTTGCACAAGTGAGTGCTGGGTGAGTTGTCTGGATGATTGTTGCCTCCTTTTGTAACTTGGGGGCTGAAAAAAAGGACTTGACCATCTCTCTTTAGTTGACAAACCTATTTGGAGCTGAAGCGGCTGATCTGCCTGCAGGCTGGGAAGGGGAAAGTGTTCCGTTTCGTCAGGGCATCTATTCCGTTGCTGCTGTCCCGGGAGGAAAAGAAATCTGTAATCTCCAGGCTTTTTTTAGCAAATAAACTTGGGGAAACTGTCAAACTTCATGGCAGAAATAAAGTAATGATCCAATGTCAGTTTGTCTAACCTTTGAGTAGGTTTGTGTTTTCAAACTGCTGCTTGCGGTCTCCAAGAAAGAAATGCAGTGACTGCTACTGTCACTCGTGTCGTCGAGCCGTGTTGTGACTAAAGACACGTCCACGCCGCTGCTGTGGGAGGAAGAAACTGCTGCGGAAGTTCAGGGCGAACAGAGAGTGGAGGCGAACTCCCAACAGACCAGGGCTTGCGTGCACTGTGTATGCTTCCCTCAAGTGTGTTGTAGTTGGTCCTGACGGGTATCGCTAAACACTGCCATCCAGGCAAGTGGCTGCTTTGGTAGACCCAGAGCCAGTTCAAGGGGGAGCAGTGTATGGTTAGAAGCTAAGGGAGAAGAGGGTGTAGCCTAGTGGTCAGGCATCTGCTTTGCATGCAGAAAGACTCTAGTTCAGTCCCCATCACCTCCAGATAAGTCTAAGAAAGACCTTGAAGAGGAGACGAGATCAAACTAGATTGACCAAGGGGCAGCTACATAAAAAAGTAGATTTATTTATTCTAAACATATATATGTTCCAGCTTCTAAAAAAGTTGGCATTTTTTGTCTTTCTGAGGATGGCATTTATTTATTTTTTTAAATTTGTATACCGCCCTTCCTCCAAGGAGCTCAGGCAGTGTACGTGGTTCCTTCCCTCATTTTTGTCCTCACAACAACCCTGTGAGGTAGGTTAGGCTGAGAGATCGTGACTGGCCCAAGGTCACCCCGGAAGCTTTGTGGCTGAGGAGGGATTCGAACCTGGCATTTCTGTTGTCCCTTACCAGTTGATGTTTCGACTTTTATGCCTGGTGTATAACAGACATGGGAGTTGCTTAACTTTTCATGGGCAAAGCTAACTTCAAAATGAGATTCATGAATTATGCCCAGCTGTGCCCAGACATTTCAATCTAATTTTCTGCCCAAGCTCCCTGCGTTCAACCTTTTGATGGAGAAGACAACCAAAGCATTTAGCAGACTTGTATTGTTCCCTGAAGGAATTTCAAACACGTAGCATGTAGCTTTTCAGTATAACAAAATTGTGATTCTCAATGTGTGGTCATTGGGGTATCAGTGAATTGTTTAAAAAGGCATTTCCTGATTAAGGAAGAAATCTGAAGAGCACACAGAAGGCAGATGGGTAATGATTCTGTACCGGCAGGTGCCGCTTCAGTGTGTTAACATCTAGTATTGCAAAAAGACTTCACTTTGCATAATCTAATCTCTGTATTTAAAAGCCAGGTCCTGGCATTTTGTCACACCAGTGTGACCAAGAAAGAAGAGCCCAAGACAGCACCAGGCCAATAAAGTGAACCCTTGATTCTTAGTGGCTGGGATCAACAGGGGCAGATGGCACATTGCTCCCAACATCCCATTGGTAACTGAGTGCCCCTTTTTCCATTCTTTCATATAAGTAAATGACGGGGGAGGGCATAGCACCGTGATAGAGCATGTGATTTTCATGCGTAATGTCCCCGGTTCAATTTCTGGCATTTTCATGTTGCAGATTATGTTCATTATGGGGGGAGTGCGAAATCACCCCCCCCCCCCCATCAGCCATAAAGTGGCCAGGTCCTTGCAAGGAACATGCAACCGCTGTGCTGGGATGATGATGAGGATAATGACTCTATTTTGCAATGTGTTTCACTTTGCATTTATCACAATTTTATCCTTAATTATAAATAATACTGAATTGTGTGCAAATGCTGACATTGTTCTTTACCCTTTTTCTATAAACCGAGGACATGTTACAAGGAAGAAAGGTCTCCCAAGCCCACATTTAAATTCAGGGAAGGGGGCAGTAAGAGGGAGGGGATGGACCATTCTCCACCTGACAATTATCTTCTTCAAATGCCTCTAAGATAACACAAGCCAACGAACATTTTGGTGCCTTAAAGGTTAGACCTATTCTTGGTTATATTTGGGCGCTGATTCCAAAAATGGCATCAGTTTTGTCCTATCGGCTCTAGTTTTGCAGGCATAGTCACCTTATATGCTGATTCAAGCAGCTTCCTTGAGAGGAAGCCAACGCTATGGCTTCCTCATGAGGAAGCTGCTTGAATCAGCATATAAGGTGGCTCTAGTATCTCCAAAACTAGAGATGATGGGCAAAATTCATGGCATTTTTGGAATAGCACCCCAAATATACCCAAGAATAGGTCTTCCAAAGCACCGGGGGGGGGGATTTTGGTTGGGCTGTGTAATTGTTAATTTTTACGGCAGTCTCCAAAACTGCACGTCAGCTGAGTTAACTTCATGTCAGCTGAGTTAAGAGAAAAGTGACCTGATGGACATTTACAGGAGAGACTAGGCAGGCATTGGAGAGGTGAAGCACCCCACCACCCAGTAGCGTCACTAGGCGCGCGCGCGCGCCGCCCTAGTGACCCCCCTGTTTGACCCCCCTTCAAAAATGTTTGCGCCGCCTTCTGCCTCTCCCCCCCCCCCCCCGGCCGGCCGGCTCCACACATCCGCGCCGGCAGGCTGACGAGGCCCAATGCGGCGATACGTAATTTATAACGTTTTTTGCGCATGCACACAACAAGAACCGTTCTGTGCATGCGTGAAAAACGTTATAAATTACGTATCGCCGCATTGGGCCTTCGTCAGAAGGCCCTGGCGCTCGGCCGGGGAGGTCGCTCCAAGGCCTTCTCCTGGCCTCGGAGCCTCCGGAGGGAGACGCACGCAGCGGATGTGACACGCACGTGGGTGCGCGTGTCGCCCTCCGGCGGTCCGCGCCTCGCTCTAGCGACGCGCCTGCCACCACCACCCCTCCTCCTGTATAAATGAGAAGCACTCTTTGTGTCCTCCCCACAGCATTCTGGTTCAGAATTAGCAGGAAGGTCATTTTAGAACTTGGTACTCCCACCAGGTGGCGCTCTTCTCCATGCTCCTTTGCCTTGATGAATATTTGTGTTCTAGTTGTCTTAATCCCATCCTAGCATTTTTTTAAGATGACTCTTACAGTTTTGAATTTTGAATGTCGTATGTTTTTCCTCTCTCCGATGTGGTGTAGGGGTTAGAGTGGGGTCCAAGTTCAAATCTCTGCTCATTGATGAATCTCCATCCAATGCCCTTGAGCCAGTTACTGCCTGGCTCAAAAGGTTGTTGTGAGGATAAATCAAAAGGGGAAAAGAGGGTGAGCCATGTACACCATCCACTGGGAGGCAGGGAGGATATCAATATGCTACATAAATTATACTCACAGAGGGCATGGACATGCAGAATTCTGCAGAATTCTGCACCATTTGAAAGCATGATTTTCCAGTAGCACAACCAACGAAGCTAGGAAGGGAAGTTGAGTGTGTGATAAGAGGAGGGCACCCACTGCTAGCACAAAACAGCCAAATGATAGCTTGTCGGTGACATCTGGAAGAGTGTACACGAACTGTTTTGTGCTCTCTATGTATATTAAAAGTAAAACAATAAAACTCCACAGAAATGAAAAGAGCAGCAATCAAACACGTGTACAATTAACAGGCAATTACTTCACAAAGGGTAAGTCCTATAAGCGATTGCCTTGTTCTTGGATTTTTCTTCTTCCCTGAGCAACTTCTGATGCATTTGGATTAAGGACAGAAGGGTTAAAAGCCCTGCTGGACCAGGTCAAAGGTCCCTCAAGTGGCCAACCAGAGCCTTGTAAGAAGTGCACAAAGTTTTGCCTCGTTTTATAAACCTCTTTTGATACCTGGGTAATAATTGTATACAAGGACCACACATTTGGTGATTTGGACCCTAATCCAAACCCTGGTGTGGTTTGGGCATTGTGTTTGAAATACACATGCCAAAATATCCACCTGCAATCGCAAATGTCTTTTAGGCTGTTCAAAGTTGGCACCTTGGCCCTTTAAACTCTTGTGTTGAATTTCTAAAAGAAGATAAATGTCTGGCCCAAAAGCTGCCTGCTTTGCATATCAATCCCCTCATACTGTTGCCTGCATCTAAACTAATTTAAATCAACCTGCTGTATGATTCAGAGTGAACAGATAGATGTGTGGGGGGGGGGCGGTATTTGCATACTTCAGCTTGCCTGGAAGAGTGTTTGCAGAAACAGCAAGAGCCCATGCATTAATGTCAGCTCCTAGGAGGCAGAAAGAGCAGACTTTTAAATGGCAACTGTATAATGACAACATGGGGGGGGGGTCCTGTGGCTGTGCACTCACAGGCACAAAGCTGAGGGCTGGGTTCATAAGTGCCGACAGCCAAACAAGACGTGGGCAATACGTGATTGGGTCCCTCGGCTTTTGTGGTTCGTATTGTTTCCTTTAAAGAAGTCCAATTTTTGGCTGGTGCAGCGGCACTGAGGGAGGAGTTCTTCTCAACGCAAAACTGTAAGAGAGAGTGTATTTAACTCTTTCTCGGCATCATTTCCTAATCGAAGGCCCTCTCCTGCATCACCATCAGCCACGTCTCCGCTGGTGGTAAAACATGCAAGATGGTCCCGTCTCCCCCAAACTGGACGTGGGGTGGTGGTGGGCCGTTTCATAAGGGGAGAGGAGGCAGTTCTTCTGACGGGAAGCCCCAATGCAGGGCCTGAAGGCAAATGGTGAAGTTGAGAGATTCAACAGCACATACATTTCTACGCACACAAATAGAAGGTTGCCTTTTCAAAAGAACCTCTAGCAAGCTAGCAGGTGAATTAATTTTTCCTTTTTTCAACAGGTGTCCTGCCACTGTTTCTATGGAATTAAACATATTCTAAATAAGCATGCAGCTCATGCCTGTTGTTAAGAATCCATCAGATTGTTCCTTTGAGATGATGATGTCTACCGTAATGAGCGTTGTATGGAAATAGTCCCAAAGAGAATGAAAGATGGCTAAGAATCTGTGATTTTCAAAAGGTCACGTCGAGTCACTGTAACTGGAAACACACACACACACACATTATTATGCTCGCCTAATTACTTACAACAAATCAGAGGTAAAGCAGAGTTTTACATTTTAATTTTCTTTGCCAAGGAATTTAAATGCTGTCCTCCCACACCCTGAGAAGAATTAATTAGATCTCAAGAAATAATTAAGAACAACCGACTCAGTCAGGAGGTGCTCCGTTTGCAATCCATGTTTCTCCACTGCTACTTAGCCAGCTTTATTATTCAAAGGTTTAGAGATTTGTCAAGGCACATGGGTTTCTACTCGTGGATTCTTCTATCTTGCCGCCGGTCCAAAAGTTAAAACAACGAGAGCATGCTCAGCATATGTTCGTTATACAGCTCAGCTCATAATTAGCTCATTATACAGCTCAGCTCATAATTATCCCGAGGAAATCACTCCAACAGGATATAACAATGGCTAATAGCAGAAATGGCTTGAAAAGAAAAGACCAAGACAAGGATCACTCTGCAAAGGTCTGCTAGTCCTAATAGGGGCCTGAGCTCAGTGGAAGAGCGCCTGTTTTGCAGGCAGAAGTTCCCAGGTGCAGTCCCCAACAGCATCTCCAAATGGGGCAGAGAAAAAATCCAGTCTGAAATTTTGGAGAGTCAGTGTCAGAAATACCAGTCAGTGTTGACGATACTGAGCTAGATGGACCAGGGTTCTGACTCAGTGTAAAGGAGCTTCCTGATGCTCCAACTGCCAGAAATGCAACATCCATGTTCAAAGATACTTGTCTCTGACTACTAGATGTCTGAGATTGTGACAAAGTGTTTCTCTTTGCCACCATCTCTGTGCTCAATGTCAGAAACCGAGCTAGTTTGCTTGGTCATAGTCACAGCCATTCGGGGTTAGATTCTTGCATTCTTGTTCTATATCACATGGTCTCTGTCTCACCTCGTATTGTCTGGGACACTACCGGACTTCTTAAAACACACACACACACAGGAAGGATTGCATCTGAGTCAATGCAAGTTTGACAAATGTGTACCATGCCCCCTGTCAGTTCTCTCTGCCAGTCATCCAGTCCCCCCCCCATACACACCCTCTCTTTGCAGTGGGGAGGAGGTGTTTTTTGCCTTTCCCCCCCCCCGTTGCTCTGCCACACCAAGATTAAAGTGTGCAGTATGCACCAGGGTTTTTCCTCCTCTCCTCCGTTGTCATTCCTTCAGCTGTGCTGATGGGACGTAGTCTTTGTGAGGCCTCCCCAATGGCTTGTAGCTTTTATTCCGCATCTATTATTTTAGGATTCTTGTGGCGAGGAGGGTTAAATGTTTCCGTGATGTTAGCCACCTTAGGGGCTCAATTATGGTGCTGAAAGGTGGGATAGAAATAGTTTCAAGAATGAACGTGAATCAGTATTTATTTGTTTACAGCGCATAATTAGTCTGGATTTCATTGAGAGAGGATGGGAGAAGGACGCCTTTCTCTTCTGCTCGTGGGCTCACCCGAGGCAGCTGGTGGGCCACTGTGGGAAACAAGGATGCTGGGCTAGATGGGGTGTTGGCTGATCCAGCAGGGCTGTTCTGATGACCCAGGCTGCACAGCTGCACGTTTAAAGTCTGATCATTTTAATACAAATAGGCAGGGGCAGCACAACCTGGAACGTTGCCTGATGCCATCTCGAGTCCATGCTACAAAAAAAACAACCCCCTTACTATGCTCTTCACATGCTATCCTCAAGCCTGGAAGTGTGGGGTTCCTTTATTTGTGATGTCCCTGCAAATAAATCCAAAAGTCTCACACTTCCAGGTTTGACAACAGCACACGAAGAGCACAGTAAGGCAGGGAATGGTCTGCATCTTGAGATCACTGCGACTTACATCAGCAGCAGGTTGGAGGGAGGTGTTGATGATGGCAGCAGCGGCGGCAGACTCAAGGTGAAAGGCACCCTGAATCTGCCACCCCCCTCGAACCCCTTGCAGTCTGCTGCTGATGCAACCCACATCAGCTGGCTTCATGGATGGGCCGGCCCTGCAAATAGAGGCGCAAAGTGTATTGAGACACTCAGAATGATTCCTGAAACAAATAATGCACATGGATCCTGAAAATGAATAGGGCTCGGAGATAAACATTTTGAGTGTGCAGGAGAGGCTGCTGCATGCTAAATGAATATAGGAGGCAGAGTAGAGCTTGTAGTAATGGGTGTGTGTGTGTGTGTGTGTGTGTGTGTGTGTGTGTGTGTGTGTGTGTGTGTGTGTGTGTGTGTGTGTGTGTGAGAGAGAGAGAGAGAGAGAGAGAGAGAGAGAGAGAGTGCGCAGATGTCATAAGCTGTGAACCTTGGTCAAGGAATAAGGGTGTGACTTGTGTGTCCCTGTTTTCACCTGTGAAATGCTGGAGTGTAGGTGACTTGAGGTGCGTGCGATTCAGCCATTCCGCACATGAATCTATGATCATGTGATCTTCATTGATCCTAGCAGGATCCGCATGAGTGTCTAGCCCCTGTGAGACATATGTGCCCCCTTCTGGCTTCAGCTGTCATCCAGCAACATCCATTCTGGCTGCAGACCTAGAGGAGTGGGGGGGGGGGGGGGAATGTGTTCTTTCAGATTTGTCCTGGGGGCTATCACTAGGGCTTTCTTGAAAGTTCAGTGAGCTGTTCTGCTATGTCCCCAGGGGGGGCTCTGTAGCTATAACTGCAAGGCTGATGGAGGTCATCTATTTGACAATTACGTGCCAGAACAAACTCCCCTGCAGAGAGAAAGTCTGTTTCTCTTAGTCAAATGAGGGCCCTTG
Source organism: Plestiodon gilberti rubricaudatus (assembly GCA_026170595.1). Lineage (NCBI taxonomy): Eukaryota > Metazoa > Chordata > Lepidosauria > Squamata > Scincidae > Plestiodon > Plestiodon gilberti. Next base: position 15,915,814 of record JANXHW010000001.1, read on the forward strand.
TCAAATATGTAGTCAGAGCAGCACACAGAGACAAGCTTCTTTCACGCGCTGCTCTCGCTCTGGACATCTGCTAGACGACAGGAGTCTCCAGCGTCGCTCCCAGGGAGAGTCAACACCACTGGCGGAAAAACCGAGACTGACCTAAGAGGGGGGGCTGTTGAACTGCAGGGTTTGGGAGGCACCGATGGGGAGATCAAACAGGCATTTTTGGCAGCAGAATGACGAGCCATGCCTCACTTCTCCAATAAGTGGGAAAGAAATGTTTGTTTCTTTCCTAAGGAACCAGGGCGGCCTGATCTGTGTGATGTTGCAGCATCAGCATGGGAGGTGAGTGACTGCATGCATGGATATTGTCGGGGCAATTCTTTTCTTTAGAGGAATTGCTAGGTCTGGCTTTAAAGATGAAAAGCAACAACAACAATCCCTTGACTTCAGTGGGAGCCACAGCCAATGACATTTGTTCTTTGAACTTTGCATTTGGCCCATCCAGGAGGCCAACTGAGGCAGTTTCTTCAGACCACAGACTGGAGGGGGGTCCATCTCGCCTTCCGCCCACTCCCTGAATTGGAAAAGACTGACACTAGTCTAGCCCATCACTCTCCCCTCCTCCACACATCTGATTTTCTGCTCCATCTCCCTCCTTTCCAACCCAAGGAATGGAGGAGCAGAGGCTGCCTCAGGTGCTGGTGGGTCTTGCACCAGCCCTGATCCTCATGATCTATTTGCATGATGCCAGTGCTAGCCCAGTGTTGCTCTGATGGGATCAGTGTACAGTACTCAGGTAATTTGAGTGACATCACAGCGTAGCCATTGAGATTCTAGGACCAGGAACATGACCGGAAACACCACCTGATGCTGTCTTTGGTCCGCCATTGCGCATGCACATGTGTGCGTGCGCGTGCGTGCGCACACACACACATGCGCGCGCGCACGTCCTTGCAGGTGTGTGTGGAGGGGGTCACATTCTGCATGCTCCTCTGTCCTCCTCCCAAATGAAAAATCAGCATAGCAGACAAAGGAATGTGCTAGAAACGTTCTCCCTGATGAGTCAGAAGCAAACTACATGCAACACAACATTTATACTTCCATCCTTTAAAGAAGAAAAGAAAAGATGTGGGGAGGGAGCAGGACTAAGACTGTAGCGGTCACAAAGGAGGTATTTAACCCCCTTCCCTCTATGCCACAGTTCCTAGGAAAATCAGGGGCGCCCCAACAGCTACTTGTAAGGGGTACATTTGGGGGCCCTCAGGGTGTTGGCTAAGCAAGACTTTGAGGAACGTATGGCAGGCAACCTCCTTCATGGATCATTGCCTTGTCGTGGCGAAGGGGCTTGCGTAACTCAATGAAGCCATGAGCTATGCCGTGCAGGGACACCCAAGACGGACAGGTCGTAGCAGAGAGTTCTGACTAAAAGTGATCCACTGGAGAAGGAAATGGCAACCCACTCCAGTAACCTTGCCAAGAAAATCCCATGAACAGTACCAAAAGGCTAAAAGATATGACGCCGGAAGATGAGCCCCTCAGGTCGGAAGGTGTCCAATATGCTACTGAGGAAGAGCAGAGGACTATTCCAAGTAGACCCAGAAAGAGTGAAGCAGCTGGGCCAAAGCCAATAGGACGTCCAGCTGTGGATGTGTCTGAGGTTGAAAGGAAAATCCAATGCTGCAAGGAGCAATACTGCTTAGGAACATGGAATGTGAGGTCTATGAATCAAGGCAAGCTGGATGTGGTCAAAAATGAGATGATAAGATTGAACATTGACATCTTGGGAATCAGCGAACTAAAATGGACGGGCATGGGCGAATTTAAGTCAGGTGACCATCATATCTACTACTGTGGGCATGAATCCCTTAGAAGAAATGGAGTAGCCCTCATAGTCAATAAAAGAGTGGGAAAGGCAGTACTGGGGTGCAACCTCAAAAACGACAGAATGATTTCAGTTCGAATCCAAGGCAAACCATTCAACATTACAGTAATCCAAGTGTATGCCCCAACCACTGATGCCAAAGAAGATGAAGTTGACCGGTTCTATGAAGACCTACAACACCTTCTAGAACTAGCACCCAAAAAAGATGTCCTTTACATTATAGGAGACTGGAATGCTAAAGTAGGAAATCAAGAAATAAACGGAACAACAGGCAAGTTTGGCCTTGGAGCGCAAAATGAAGCAGGGCAAAGGCTAACGGAGTTCTGTCAAGAGAACACGCTGGTCATAGCAAACACTCTTTTCCAACAACACAAGAGGCGACTCTACACATGGACATCACCAGATGGTCAATACCGAAACCAGATAGATTATGTGCTTTGCAGCCAAAGATGGAGAAGCTCTATACAGTCAGTAAAAACAAGACCTGGAGCTGACTGTGGCTCAGATCATGAGCTTCTTATTGCAAAATTCAGACTTAAACTGAAGAATGTAGGGAACACCACTAGACCAGTCAGATATGACCTAAACCATATCCCTTATGAGTATACAGTGGAGGTGAAGAATAGATTTAGGGCATTAGACCTGGTAGACAGAGTGCCTGAAGAACTATGGACGGAAGTTCGTAACATTGTACAGGAGGCAGCAACTAAAACCATCCCAAAGAAAAAGAAATGCAAGAAAGCAAAGTGGCTGTCAGATGAGGCTTTACAAATAGCTGTGGAAAGAAGGAATGCAAAAAGCAAGGGTGAAAGGGAAAGATATAAACAACTGAATGCAGAGTTCCAGAGAATAGCAAGGAGAGATAAGAAGGCCTTCTTAAATGAACAATGCAAGGAAATCGAGGAAAACAACAGAATGGGGAGGACTAGAGATCTCTTCAAGAAAATTGGAGATATCAAGGGAACGTTTTGTGCAAAGATGGGCATGATAAAGGATAAAAAAGGCAAGGACCTAACAGAAGCAGAAGAGATTAAGAAGAGATGGCAAGAATACACAGAAGAACTATACAAGAAAGATCTGAATGTTCCTGATGACCACGCTGGTGTGGTCACTGACCCAGAGCCGGACATCCTAGAGAGTGAAGTCAAGTGGGCCTTAGGTAGCATTACTAACAACAAAGCTAGTGGAGATGATAATATCCCAGCTGAGCTACTTAAAATCCTAAATGATGATGCTGTGAAAGTGCTGCATTCAATATGCCAACAAATTTGGAAAACTCAGCAGTGGCCAAAGGATTGGAAAAGGTCAGTTTACGTTCCAATTCCAAAGAAGGGCAGTGCCAAAGAGTGTTCAAACTACCGTACAATTGCACTCATTTCACATGCTAGCAAGGTTATGCTCAAAATCCTACAAGCTAGGCTTCAGCAGTATGTGGACCGAGAACTACCGGACGTACAAGCTGGGTTTCGAAGAGGCAGAGGAACTAGAGATCAAATTGCCAACATGCGGTGGATCATGGAGAAAGCACGAGAGTTCCAAAAAAACACCTACTTCTGCTTCATTGACTACGCAAAAGCCTTTGATTGTGTGGATCACAACAAACTGTGGCAAATTCTTAAAGAGATGGGGGTACCAGACCACCTTACCTGTCTCCTGAGAAACCTGTATGCGGGTCAAGAAGCAACAGTTCGAACCGGTCATGGAACAACTGATTGGTTCAAAATTGGGAAGGGAGTACGGCAAGGCTGTATATTGTCACCCTGCTTATTTAACTTATATGCAGAGTACATTATGAGAAATGCAGGGCTGAATGAATCACAAGCCGGAATCAAGATTGCCGGGAGAAATATCAACAACCTCAGATATGCAGACGATACCACCCTAATGGCAGAAAGTGAAGAAGAACTAAAGAGCCTCTTGATGAGAGTGAAAGAGGAGAGTGCAAAAGTTGGCTTGAAACTCAACATTAATAAAACTAAGATCATGGCATCTGGTCCCATCAATTCCTGGCAAATAGAAGGGGCAGAAATGGAAGCAGTAACAGATTTTACTTTTCTGGGTTCCAAGATCACTGCAGACGGAGACAGCAGCCATGAAATTAAAAGACGCTTACTCCTTGGAAGGAAAGCTATGGCAAACTTAGACAGCATAATAAAAAGCAGAGATATCACCATGCCAACAAAAGTTCGTATAGTCAGGGCGATGGTGTTCCCAGTAGCAATGTATGGTTGCGAGAGTTGGACCATAAGGAAGGCTGAGCGCCGAAGAATAGATGCTTTTGAACTGTGATGCTGGAGAAGACTCCTGAGAGTCCCTTGGACTGCTAGGAGATCAAATCAGTCAATTCTAAATGAAATCAAGCCTGACTGTTCCCTGGAAGGACAGGTACTAAGGCTGAAACTCAAATATTTTGGCCACCTAATGCGAAGAGAGGACTCTCTGGAGAAGACTCTGATGCTGGGAAAAATTGAAGGCAAAAGGAGAAGGGGAAGGCCAAGGATGAGATGGTTAGACAGCATCACCGATGCAACAAACATGAAAATGAGCGAACTCAGGAAGATAGTGGAGGACAGGAAGGCCTGGCGGGATATGGTTCATGGGATCACGAAGGGTCGGACACGACTTAACGACTGAACAACAACAATGGCAGGCAACATAAAAGGGAATATTAAAGCTTCTTCAAATATGTTAGAAGCAGGAAACCTGCCAGGGAAACGGTGGGTCCGCTGGATGGTGAGGGAGAGAAAGGGGTGATAAAAGGGGACTTGGAGACTGCAGAGAAATTAAATGAGTTCTTTGCATCTGTCTTCACGGCAGAAGACCTCGGGCAAATACCGCTGCCAGAACGGTCTCCCCTGAATAAAGAATTAAGTCAAATAGAGGTTAAAAAAGAAGACGTCTCAGACTTAATTGACAAAATAAAGATCAATAAATCACCAGGCCCGGATGGCATCCACCCAAGAGTTCTGAAGGAACTCAAGAATGAAGTTGCTGACCTCTTGACCCAAATATGCAACTTGTCCCTTAAAACGGCCACTGTGCCAGAGGATTGGAGGATAGCTAATGTCACGCCAATCTTTAAAAAAGGAAGGAGGGGGGACCCGGGAAACTACAGGCCGGTCAGCCTAACATCTGTTCCAGGGAAGATGGTGGAAAGTCTCATTAAGGATAAAATCTTAAAATACATAGAAGAACAAGCTCTGCTGAGGGAGAGTCAGCATGGCTTCTGCAAGGGGAAGTCTTGCCTCACAAACCTGTTAGAATTTTTTGAAAAGGTCAACAGGCATGTGGATGCGAGCGAACCCGTGGATATTATATATCTGGATTTTTAGAAGGCTTTTGACACAGTCCCTCATGAAAGGCTCCTGAGAAAACTCCACAGTCAGGGAATAAGAGGGCAGGTCCTCTTGTGGATTAGGAACTGGTTGAAGACCAGGAAACAGCGAGTGGGAGTCAATGGGCAATTTTCACAATGGCGAGAGGTGAAAAGCGGTGTGCCCCAAGGATCGGTCTTGGGACCGGTGCTTTTCAACTTATTCATAAATGACCTGGAGTCGGGGATAGGCAGTGAGGTGGCCAAGTTTGCAGATGACACTAAACTTTTCCGGGTGGTAAAGACCAGCAGGGATTGTGAAGAGCTCTAGAAGGATCTCTCCAAACTGGGAGAATGGGCAGCAAAATGGCAGATGCGCTTCAATGTAAGTAAGTGCAAAGTGATGCACATTGGGGCAAGAAACCAAAATTTCACATATACGCTGATGGGTTCTGAGTTGTCTGTGACGGATCAAGAGAGAGATCTTGGGGTGCTGGTGGACAGGTCGATGAAAGTGTCGACCCAGTGTGCGGCGGCTGTGAAGAAGGCCAATTCCATGCTCGGGATCATTAAAAAAGGGATTGAGAATAAAACGGCCAATATCATTCTGCCTTTGTACAAATCGATGGTAAGGCCACATCTGGAGTATTGTGTCCAGTTCTGGTCACCACACCTCAAAAAGGATATAGTTGAATTGGAAAAGGTGCAGAAAAGAGCGACCAGAATGATTCGTGGGCTGGAGCACCTCCCTTATGAGGAAAGGCTACAGCGTCTGGGGCTTTTCAGCCTAGAAAAAAGGCGCATGAGGGGGGACATGATTGAGACTTATAAAATTATGCATGGGATGGAGAGAGTGGATAGAGGAAAATTCTTCTCCCTCTCGCACAACACCAGAACCAGGGGACATGTACTAAAATTGAGTGGAGGGAGAGTTAGAACAGACAAAAGAAAATATTTCTTTACCCAGCGTGTAATTCATCTGTGGAACTCCTTGCCACAGGATGTGGTGATGGCATCTGGCCTAGATGCCTTTAAAAGGGGTTTGGACAGATTCATGGAGGAAAAGACCATCACAGGTTACAAGCCATAAGCAACCTCCTGGTTTTTAGAAGTGGGTTTTCTCTGTGCCAGGTGCAAGGGAGTGTCAACGGGAAACAGGTTATCTTGTTGTCTTGTGCTCCCTGAGGCATCTGGTGGGGCCACTGTGTGACACAGGAAGCTGGACTAGATGGGCTTTTGGCCTGATCCAGCAGGGCTCTTCTTATGTTCTTATGTTCTTATGTTGGACCCCATCACCCATTGGGTCAGGTCACAACTATGTAGTTGTTGTTGGATTGGAATATGATGTGAATGAGGATGGCACTAACACAACACAGATACCAGGGCCTGAACGGACCTCACGGAGGGAGTCTGAAGAATGGAGTCCAAGCGGAGTGACCAGAGATGAGGTTCTAGATGACCAGAGTGTCTTGACAAATTAAAGATTAACCAATCACTCTGTCTGGATGCTCCTTCATGGATCATTGCCTTGTCGTGGCGAAGGGGCTTGCGTAACTCAATGAAGCCATGAGCTATGCCGTGCAGGGACACCCAAGACGGACAGGTCGTAGCAGAGAGTTCTGACTAAAAGTGATCCACTGGAGAAGGAAATGGCAACCCACTCCAGTAACCTTGCCAAGAAAATCCCATGAACAGTACCAAAAGGCTAAAAGATATGACGCCGGAAGATGAGCCCCTCAGGTCGGAAGGTGTCCAATATGCTACTGAGGAAGAGCGGAGGACTATTCCAAGTAGACCCAGAAAGAGTGAAGCGGTTGGGCCAAAGCCAATAGGACGTCCAGCTGTGGATGTGTCTGAGGTTGAAAGGAAAATCCAATGCTGCAAGGAGCAATACTGCTTAGGAACATGGAATGTGAGGTCTATGAATCAAGGCAAGCTGGATGTGGTCAAAAATGAGATGATAAGATTGAACATTGACATCTTGGGAATCAGCGAACTAAAATGGACGGGCATGGGCGAATTTAAGTCAGGTGACCATCATATCTACTACTGTGGGCATGAATCCCTTAGAAGAAATGGAGTAGCCCTCATAGTCAATAAAAGAGTGGGAAAGGCAGTACTGGGGTGCAACCTCAAAAACGACAGAATGATTTCAGTTCGAATCCAAGGCAATCCATTCAACATTACAGTAATCCAAGTGTATGCCCCAACCACTGATGCCGAAGAAGATGAAGTTGACCGGTTCTATGAAGACCTACAACACCTTCTAGAACTAGCACCCAAAAAAGATGTCCTTTACATCATAGGAGACTGGAATGCTAAAGTCGGAAATCAAGAAATAAACGGAACAACTGGCAAGTTTGGCCTTGGAGCGCAAAATGAAGCAGGGCAAAGGCTAACGGAGTTCTGTCAAGAGAACACGCTGGTCATAGCAAACACTCTTTTCCAACAACACAAGAGGCGACTCTACACCTGGACATCACCAGATGGTCAATACCGAAACCAGATAGATTATGTGCTTTGCAGCCAAAGATGGAGAAGCTCTATACAGTCAGTAAAAACAAGACCTGGAGCTGACTGTGGCTCAGATCATGAGCTTCTTATTGCAAAATTCAGGCTTAAACTGAAGAATGCAGGGAACACCACTAGACCAGTCAGATATGACCTAAACCATATCCCTTATGAGTATACAGTGGAGGTGAAGAATAGATTTCGGGCATTAGACCTGGTAGACAGAGTGCCTGAAGAACTATGGACGGAAGTTCGTAACATTGTACAGGAGGCAGCAACTAAAACCATCCCAAAGAAAAAGAAATGCAAGAAAGCAAAGTGGCTGTCAGATGAGGCTTTACAAATAGCTGTGGAAAGAAGGAATGCAAAAAGCAAAGGTGAAAGGGAAAGATATAAACAACTGAATGCAGAGTTCCAGAGAATAGCAAGGAGAGATAAGAAGGCCTTCTTAAATGAACAATGCAAGGAAATCGAGGAAAACAACAGAATGGGGAGGACTAGAGATCTCTTCAAGAACATTGGAGATATCAAGGGAACGTTTTGTGCAAAGATGGGCATGATAAAGGACAAAAAAGGCAGAGACCTAACAGAAGCAGAAGAGATTAAGAAGAGATGGCAAGAATACACAGAAGAACTATACAAGAAAGATCTTAATGTTCCTGATGACCACGCTGGTGTGGTCGCTGACCCAGAGCCGGACATCCTAGAGAGTGAAGTCAAGTGGGCCTTAGGTAGCATCACTAACAACAAAGCTAGTGGAGATGATGATATCCCAGCTGAGCTACTTAAAATCCTAAATGATGATGCTGTGAAAGTGCTGCACTCAATATGCCAACAAATTTGGAAAACTCAGCAGTGGCCAAAGGATTGGAAAAGGTCAGTTTACGTTCCAATTCCAAAGAAGGGCAGTGCCAAAGAGTGCTCAAACTATCGCACAATTGCACTCATTTCACATGCTAGCAAGGTTATGCTCAAAATCCTACAAGCTAGGCTTCAGCAGTACGTGGACCGAGAACTACCGGACGTACAAGCTGGGTTTCGAAGAGGCAGAGGAACTAGAGATCAAATTGCCAACATGCGGTGGATCATGGAGAAAGCACGAGAGTTCCAAAAAAACACCTACTTCTGCTTTATTGACTACGCAAAAGCCTTTGATTGTGTGGATCACAACAAACTGTGGCAAATTCTTAAAGAGATGGGGGTACCAGACCACCTTACCTGTCTCCTGAGAAACCTGTATGCGGGTCAAGAAGCAACAGTTCGGACCGGCCATGGAACAACCGACTGGTTCAAAATTGGGAAGGGAGTACGGCAAGGCTGTATATTGTCACCCTGCCTATTTAACTTATATGCAGAGTACATTATGAGAAATGCAGGGCTGAATGAATCGCAAGCCGGAATCAAGATTGCCGGGAGAAATATCAACAACCTCAGATATGCAGACGATACCACCCTAATGGCAGAAAGTGAAGAAGAACTAAAGAGCCTGTTGATGAGGGTGAAAGAGGAGAGTGCAAAAGTTGGCTTGAAACTCAACATTAATAAAACTAAGATCATGGCATCTGGTCCCATCAATTCCTGGCAAATAGAAGGGGCAGAAATGGAAGCAGTAACAGATTTTACTTTTCTGGGCTCCAAGATCACTGCAGACGGAGACAGCAGCCATGAAATTAAAAGACGCTTACTCCTTGGAAGGAAAGCTATGGCAAACTTAGACAGCATAATAAAAAGCAGAGATATCACCATGCCAACAAAAGTTCGCATAGTCAGGGCGATGGTGTTCCCAGTAGCAATGTATGGTTGCGAGAGTTGGACCATAAGGAAGGCTGAGCGCCGAAGAATAGATGCTTTTGAACTGTGGTGCTGGAGAAGACTCCTGAGAGTCCCTTGGACTGCTAGGAGATCAAATCAGTCAATCCTAAATGAAATCAACCCTGACTGTTCCCTGGAAGGACAGATACTAAGGCTGAAACTCAAATATTTCGGCCACCTAATGCGAAGAGAGGACTCTCTGGAGAAGACTCTGATGCTGGGAAAGACTGAAGGCAAAAGGAGAAGGGGAAGGCCAAGGATGAGATGGTTAGACAGCATCACCGATGCAACGAACATGAAAATGAGCGAACTCAGGAAAATAGTGGAGGACAGGAAGGCCTGGCGGGATATGGTTCATGGGATCACGAAGGGTCGGACACGACTTAACGACTGAACAACAACAACTGTCTGGATGGCATTCATCCAAGATCACTTAAGGAACTTAAATTTGACATTGCTGATCTTCTGACAAAAATATGTTACTTCTTGTCCTTTCAATTAGCCTCTGGGCCAGAGGTCTGGAAGGTAGTCAATGTGACTCTGACATCATAAAAGGATCCAGGAAATTAATTAAAAGGGAATGGGACACATTCATGGAGGTCAGGCCTATCAATGGCTACTAGTCAGGAAGACTGTGAGCTACCTCCAGGGTCAGTGGCAGTCTGAGAACATCAGCTGCAGGGGAACAATGGTGCAAGACATGTGCCTTCTCTCCGGCTTCTGGTCTTCCCAGAATCAGCTGGTGGGGCATTGTGGGAAACAGGATGCTGGACTAGGTGGCTCTTGGGCCTGATCCAGCAGGGCTTAGAAGGTTAGCAGCTGGCCCAAGCGACAACTTGAATGCAAGCCTCGGCCAGGGGCCATCAAGACCCTCAAGTGAATCAATCTGAGAGGAGGGGCTAAGGTGTAGTGATTCCTCCCTTCTTCCCATCTCTGGGTCGGTGAGCAAGACAAAGGGCAATGAGAGCAAGCAGGCATGTTGCTTTCAAAAGAAAAAAGCAGAAATGAAGTGTGTGTGTGTGGGGGGATGTTTGTTGTCTAACATCACACACATGGCTTGACCCTGAGCTTGCTTCCCAGGGCGTTCCCAGTTTTGTGCGCAGGTATTGCTTAGAACTGAAATATATGTGGCAACATACCGCTATGCGTTTACCAAAGGCAGGCACAACCCAGGGCATCAGTCACACAAGAGAGCAGGCAGCATTGCAACACCTGCCCCTGCGCTGACCTCTCTGCTACCTGAGGAGCAGCATTCCTTTCCCAGCACCACCAGGGCTCTCTTCGCACCATCCTACGTGGATACTCTTGTGGGGTGGGTGGGGAAGGATCGTGGCTGACGGAGTCGAGCAGAATGTGATGATGACACCATGACCGGTCAGGTGAAATTAGGAAAGAGGGGTGCAAGTGGAGGGGTGCTCAGTCAGGGTGAGTTCTCTTGTGACTTTTCATCAACAAGAGTCTTAAAACACATGCTAGGAAATAAGGGTGTGGGACAGAGGTTTCCAAACTGGGGTGTTGCGATGCCCTAGCCAGGAACTATGGGTCGCTACTCCCTGGGTTTTCAGACGAAACCAGAAGTGGGTTGCAGTCGCGATCTGGTGCTGTTTTGAGTTGCGGAGGGGTCTGCAGGCTTCCCACACACCCCAAAGGCCCAGCAAGAACCCCAGGTAGGGCTTTAAAAAACCCTTTTTTCCCCGGCAGCAGTGGCGGTGCAATCCCGGAAGCACCACCGCCGCAGTTGCTGCCGTCGCACCCCCCCCCCCGCAACATACTTACAAAGTGTCAAAAAGGTTGGGAACCTCTGGTATGGGTGGATGCCAGAGGAAACCAGCGGAGTTATGGGGGAGGAAATCTCCCTTTGTGGCCCTAGCCGTGCCCTTGTAAAAGTCAAGGGTACACACAAAGGGTTTTCAAACAGTGAGAGCAGGCTCCTTCTAACTCCTTGGAAATGCCTCCCCACTGGCAACTTATCTGCTCTGTAAACATTTGGGTACATGTATGCTCATCATCCCAGTCTGCCCCCATGTATGAACGTGGTTGGTTATAAACACACACGCTGGTTCTGGTTTCCTGTAGTATCCCTTGCAAATGGCAAATGTAGGAGGGACCAAGGAGCATGCGAGAAAGAAAGACTGACAAATCACATCAAGGATGGGTGTAGGACCACTGTCCAGCGGCGTACTAATTCATGGATAGTTGTGCAGTGCATTTGTGTTGGGTTTGGATGTGGGAGCTCAGATTCAAATTGGCCGTGACGCTCACTGGGTAGTAGCCGGCCTTGGGCAAGTTGCTGCCCCGAGCTCCTTTCAGACAGAGCGGACACAAACATAACACATCAATAACTGCACAGGGAAGGAAGTCCTGCCAGGGTTAAATATAAAATTGCTCCTCCTTGAACACTGTCACCAGTTGTAAATGATGAGCATCCACAAATTATGACGTTAATTGAAGTGCCAGTACCTCTCAAATGACCCACCTTCCCCCCCCCCCCCCAGTCATCTTTGTTGGCTGAATTTCCATGGTACAGGAAAGGCCCAATTTACAACATCCATCTCTGCTATCCGTTTCAGAACAAGAGACTGAGCTCGTCATTAACCCAAGAGGTGGCCTTAGGAGTGCCGTTTAGCTCATTAGCTTGCAGCCTCACCACCCCACCCCACTCCTCATTACTTCAAACTGAGGTTATTAATGCTGACATCCTTTCCAAAGCTGTTGTAAGAATTACTGAGATATTACACATACCACACTTCAGCTCTAATCCTGTATACATGGGAGTCATTCAGTAAATTCAGTGAGACGCACTTCTGAGTAATCATGCACAAGTTTGGAATCCAAAAGTGCTATCTAAATGCTTAGTAATTAGTTTGGAAGTTTTAGTTTTCCAAATGCTTAGTTTTAGTAGAATTGCCATCTTCTGTGCTGGCAGAGCTGCATGACCAGAAGAAATTCCTGCGCTGAATCTCTTCCCAGCACAGAAAATGTGGCTGGGGATGTGGAGAGGCTTCATCTGTTGAACGTCTGCCTGTCTACAGCTAATGGAGATACCCAACTGGAAAAAAGAGATGGCAACCCAAAGTTTGAATGAGATTGCTGACGACACGAATCTTTTACGTTTCCATAACGTAGGATCCTGGCAGTCTCATATAGCAGCTATCGGGCTCACGTAGTCACCGTGTTCATACAGAGCTGCTCTGAGGTAATGCACAGAAAAATAGCGCAAAAATGGGAAGCCAAAACAAACACACAAGGAGAAAAGTGTTTATTTTGCATTCAAACACAGCTGAAAGCCAAGTGCCTTTTTCGCTTGCCAGATTTCTCCCCTCTTCCTCAGCCCCACGTATGGCTGCCATACAAGCCGTCTTAATCCATATTTACACACTTTCTAAGCTGCATTTTGTATTACAAAACACAGGTGTCTGCTTGCATTGAGCGACAGAAATCCTGGACAAACGACTGTCAAGGTGTGTTCTTGGTCTGTTTCCAGTCAACACAGGTGTAATAGTCACACTGTGCCTTGAGAAGACTGAACGGGTGCTGTGAGCTCTAGGTACCTTCCCAAAGGGACAGAACTTCATCACCAGACCAAGAAACAATTCAGTCAGGCAAGGAAGCATGTGGTACAGTCCTCCACAAGACCGCACCACTTCAGCAAGCATGTGAGTGGTGGGTTGTTGCAACCGCAACACTCCAAACTCCTCCTGATCTACAAGCCATCTCACTTGGGCAGGTGGGAATGTATGCACAGTTTACGTGGAGAGTGCCCTTGCAGGGAGAGTACATTCCCTGCGTACATTCTCATGTACAGTCGTCTTCTCATGGAAGACTGTCCCAATGAGCCTTCCAGAATTTAGACTGAGTGGCGGGGGTGAGTGGGTGGGTGTGAAGCTGAGAAAGCGATTGACCAAAGACTACCTATTTATTTAACTATGAGGTACCTTAAAGGACTGTTATAAGAAACACTGACAACCCAATCCTACTCAGGATTGAGCTGTCACACAGAAGGGGTTACGGAGCAGCGCTCCATCAGCAGCCATTTTGGAAGCACTGCCGCTAAAAGGGGCAGCTGCTGCACCCGCTGGACCGGGTAAAGTAGCACTGGACTGGGGGGTGGGGGCGGGCGGAATGGGGGAGGGCAGGGAGCATGATGGGGGCATGATGGAGGTGGGAGGGGGTGTACTGGTGTGCGCGACCTGCGCCAGTAACCTATCCCCCTCCTTGCCTCCCAACACGCCCCCTTTCTCTCCTCAGACTTCCACCAGCTCAAGGGCTAACACAGGCAGTTGCATTGCTAACCTGCCCCCGAGGGGTGGCGATGACAGGTTTCGTGTCATCGCCCCGCCCCCTGCACTCCTGGAAGGCTTTATTTCAAACTTTCTAGGACAGGTCGGGCGGGAAGGGCACAAAAATGCGCCAATTTTGACTCACTTATGCTCCGCGGCTGCAAACGCAGCCCTCTGACTGAAAAACAGCAGCCGCGGAGCACTAAAATCCCACCAAGGCTCCTCCTCACGAGGAGACTGGAGTTATCACTCAGGGGCATTGCATCCCCCCCCAACTCCCCTTTAGCGATGTCTCTGGGCACAGGTCTGAGGAGACTCACTGGCGATCGAGAGAGGCTTACCCAGAGGTAAGGGAAAACATTTTCCCTTTCCTCTCCCAATCCTCCCAATCCTCTCCCCCCCACACTGGATACAGTGTGTGATTTTTTGGTGCAGCTACATTGGTGGGGGGGGGGAGGATAGGATTGGACTGAGTGAATGTGTGCAGAACACGTTAAAGAGACTAAAACATGATGTCTATGAAATCACAGCCCGCACTGCAGTATAGCCTGGCGATGCCATCAATGTGGGCGAAGCACCATTTTCCCTCCAGGCCTGACATCTTCCTTGGCTCTGTTCTGATTGTACGCAAGATACTAATCTTATTGAAATGAATTCAAAATCATCACCTGTTGCACAGTACAAACAACCTGCCAGTCCTGGAATCACCTCTCAGGACAGCTGTCCTACATGGTGGAAGAACCTGCCTGTCCACACTCCACAGGTGTGTGCATGTAATCGGCACCAGAGAAGGAATTTTCTCCCACAAGCAGTTTTGCCACATATTTCTCTTTGCTTGCTAGAGGTGGGTTGCTAAAAACCACACCGGATTTATTGGGAACTTGCCTGGCCTGTTAGAAAAACAGCCGCCGCAGACACGCAATGCAAGGCTGCCCTCTCCTCCCATGTAGATACCTCCGCAGTATCCATTGTCCCTCCAGTTCCTTAAGAATGTATTGCACAACGTGGATAATAATAGCTGTCCTGCCATTGAATAAGTGGGAGAATGTCCAGTAAGGGCCCTTTCTTTCTAGGGTCATTGATAGTTCAGTCATTCTGCACATGCATACAGGGTGGAAAATACCTCTGAGTCAAGAGACTCGAACACAAGCTTGGCAGACTGGAAAAGGCCAACCCCGGCTAGGAAGATGCAGCCCGTTGCCAAATGGAGGAAAAATGGGTGGCATTTTTGGAGATCTGGCAGGGAAGCCTTCCCGGCTCAAGATAAGGATGCCAGGATGAGAGAGCCAGGATGGTATAGTGTTTTTGGAGTTAGACCTGGAAGATCCAGGTTCAAATCCCTGCTCAGCCATGAAACATCCTAGGTGACCTTGGGCCAGTCGCTATCTCTCAGCCTCACCTACCTCACAGGGTTGTTGTGAGGAGGGAAGGAACTATGAGGGAAGGTCCTTGGAGGAAGGGTGTGATAAAAATGTGAAAATAAATAAAATGCTGCCCTGCTTATTTTTAAACAGTGGTTTTATATGATTTTTCTCTTCTTATATTTGTCATAGTTTGGTTTATAATCTTAGACATCAAAGGTGACATCACAAACAGAAAGGCAGTCTATTCTTGATAGATAAAGGAATCAAATGTATGTTGACTTGCACAGGAACCTTAGTGTAGGAGGAGACAAGAATATAATTAGGGAGAGTTGAGCGCTCTTGCTGTTCATCACTGTCCTGGTTCCCCTTTGGGGGAGGAGAAGATGGGAGTGCCTATAAAAAAAAATAGCAGCGTGCCCATGTGCACACTAAAGTCCTACAGGCCTCCTCCCCGCCTATGAATGTAACACACAGTGGCATATAATAGCTGCATACATCAGGCTAAGAGATGCTCCCTGTCACATGCGCATTTACAACCTACTTTATTTATTTTGGTATTTATATACTGCCTTTCTCGTAGACGCAAGGCGGTTTACATAGGCAGGCTGAACATAAACCCCATTTTTCGATGGGGCTTTTGCAAGTCTTATTCCATGAGACCATCTCATTGAACCTCCATTTCTCCAGATATTTTCAGAAACTTTGTACCCCCTGATAAAATTCCTCTGAGTGGCCCTGATCCTGGCTACCAACTCTTGCACTTTCCAAGCTCTTGCAGGCAGCTGCAACCAAGCTTCAGACTGGTTTCTCAAAGACATTGTCTTTTTTCTTTTTTTTTTGCCAGCTGACCCCTCCACACTCCACTCCTCCGCAGAGATACGCCAGGGGCCTCCCATCCAAGCAGCTGATCCTGCTTAGCTTTTCAGGCAAGGCGACAGCTCAACCTCCAGACCACACCTCCTGCCTTTCCCAGCACATAGCTTTAATAAAGATCCCAATAAAGACAAACAATAACTTGGAAGAGTCACTCTTATGGCCCAATCCTATGGACCTTTTACGACAGCAGGACTAGTGCCCTGCTGGTGTAAGAGGCCCTACAATGGTACAAAGAACGTGCCGCTGCCAGGCCATTCAAGGCCACTGCTACAAGGCAGCTGCAGTGGCGGATCCCCCGCTGTGGACCCTGGACAGCACCTGGGCAGGTAGGCTGACGCATTGTGAGAGGTATTACTTTAATAATATAAGCACTTGTATCGTACTTTTGCTTGTTCGCAGCACTTTTGTAGTCCTTACAACACCCCTGTAAGGTAGGTAAGGTGTTGTTTGTCCTTAAGAAACTGCTCTGTATGCATTTCCATCGTTGAATGGTCATCATGTGTGCCAACTGAGTGAAGAACTCGTCAAAATAAGATTGAGGGTGGAAGGAGACAGAAATATCATCATCATCACCATTGTAACCTGAAGCCCTTTCCCCTTAATTCCGGGTGGCAGGGCCAAGTGTTAGCTGTGTTTACTCCAAGGTGAAGGAAAGGCGCTTTCTACTTGACATCTTCAGGAATAAATTCTAGAACAGGTTCTGAAGAATAATCTCCGGCAGCTATTGGCATGTATAACACTGTAATTGGCACTAGACCAGAGGTTCTCAACCTGTGGTACACGTACCCCTAGGGGTACGTGGACCAACTGCTGGGGGTACGCGGGAGCCTGCCCCTTATCAGTCTTGATCAACTGGTAATTAAATGTTAATTAAAATTTAATTGTTTTCCCAGGCCGAAGCATGTCCTCCCCCCCCCAAAAAAGAGTGTTAAAAGCGGCACTTTAAAAATTAATTACGTAAATTAGCTAATTAATTATGCTAATTAGCAGGGGGTACTTCCAAAAATTGACCATCATAGGGGGTACCCAGCCCTCCAAAGGTTGAGAACCCCTGCACTAGACAGCTGTGAGGTTTCAGGGTGGGACAACGATGACATGCATTTGATTGGTGTCTGTTCCAAGCAACTTTGGCTTAGCTGCAGATTGCAAGTTGGGGGAATCCAACTTCTGTCCTGATGAGCCAAGAAAGCTCAAGACATTTTAAGATTAGACAGAAAATCAAAGAGGACTCCCCAACTATAACAAGCTTAAGCTGACAGTGTGCTGCCCTTTAAGTATGGGATCCCAGTATCTGTCACTTGCAACTGGCTTCTTTACCCAGCTTAGGAGTCATATGGTATATCCAGGGCAGATGAACTTGCTCCAGGCCCGATCTGAGGAGGCTAGTTTCACCTGGGAGTGAGACAAGATCAGTCTCAGTGTTGCCATAACCTTTTTTAGCATTTGAATCTCAGCGGGACAAGCAAAAATATTGATGTCATCTGATCTTTAGACAGAGAAAGATTGATTTAAGTACTATGCCCTAAATGCTGATCATTCAGAGTCCTACATAGGAGGAGCTGAAAGAGCTTAGTCCACATTTGCAACAACACACTGTTGAGCAAGGTTCTGTAGCTTTCATGGCCAGAAACGATACAAATTGATTCCAATTTCACAGGATTAACAACCATGTAGAAATATTTATGTTTACAAACATCTACAACATTAACATGTAAGCAACAGTTTAAAAACACTAATCTATAGTATACAACGTTTCGTCCACATGCTGCGGACCTCCTCAGGTATCAGGCAACAGAGTTGCAGAGATGTTAGCCTCTTGATGGACTAGGCTGGCTTATGTAGCAGAGCAAAGCGTCGATTGGAGAAGGACGGTTGACACCATTCTGTCTGACTTGGGGGGGGGTAGTTGGTTGGTGTTCGTCCGAGCAGTTTTCATTTTATTCAAGATGGGAAGCCAGATGTTGTCTACAAAAGAGAGCTCTTGCTGTCTGTTAATTAACCATCAAGTTTGAAAATATGAGGAGTTTAATTCATGAATCAAGCCTGAGGCTAAGACTTCTTTATGAAGCAATTGAGATAAGCAAGAACAAACATTTAAATTTAATTAACAGACAGCAAGAGCTCTCTTTCGTAGACAACATCTGGCTTCCCATCCTGAATAAAATGAAAACTGCTCGGATAAACAAAAACCAGCTACCCCCCTGAGTCGGACAGAATGGTGTCAACCGTCCTTCTCCAACCGACGCTTCACTCTGCTACATAAGCCAGCCTAGTTCATCAAGAGGCTAACATCTCTACAATTCTGTCGCCTGATACCCAAAGGAGGTCCGCAGCGTGTGGACAAAACGTTGTATCCTATAGATTAGTGTTTTTAAACTGTCTTACGTGTTAACGTTGTAGACATTTGTAAACATAAATATTTCTACACGGCTGTTAATCCTGTGAAGTTGGAATCAATTTACACTGTTGAGCATCACTCCAATGGAACTTTTGAAATACAAGAAAGTTTGAATTGGCTTTGTCTTTTGCAGTAATTAGAACACTTAGCACTCTTTGAATGATTAAAGCACGTCACATGTCACGATTACAGCACTGATAAGACAATCCTGTAAAAATGAAGAACAGGCAATTGCCAATAGGCCCCAGCCATGGAGTTTGCTTGAAGCTTTTTATTATACAAATTCGACCTCCATTTACATAAAAGCAGTCTTAATACAAACAGGTTGAAAAGAGATTTCACAAGCTATCTAACCAAGACTCTAGGGGGGCAGGGGGCGGGGTTAAGCTAAAAATAGATACTCCAGGATTTTCTTGCCAGTGTATGATAAAGCACACTGGCGTGTATACAAAAATCTCCAAAGTAAGACCATCTTTAAACAAACGTAGACAGTAACAGACCAAATACGCCTGCAAAATTCAATCTAAACAACGGTCAGAGGTTTTACGAGGATTTCCATCTCAGTAATGAGAACACCATATGGATCACATATGTCAGCGTGGCGACAAAGGCAAAAACCTAGAAGAAAAGAGAAGGTGGTTTTGTCGGTTGATTTGGCAGGGCCTCGTTCATCATGTGTGTGTCTACTCTGCCATTTCTCTCCATATGATCTTCCTTCAGAGTGGCCCCTTGTGGTCCCTGGTATCTGAACATCCTTTCTGAATGCCATCAATGCAGAGCACCCTCCTTTCAAACACTTCCTTTTCCTTGGTTTCCAAGTACAAAGGATTTAAGCAGCAGGAAGTTGACAGCGAGACAAGAGGTTTGCCTTACGGCTGACCTCCACCGCACAATTTCCGTTGCGCTTGCGTCTGGAGGCGGACAAGCATAGGGGACTGGACACCCCCACCTCAAAACGCTGCCCTGGTCTCCACCAGTGTCTTCATGCAAATAGTCCCTCCTGATTGTCCTGCCTTCTAATAAAGCTCAATGATGATTGGCTGAAACACAAGTGTGCTCCGATTGGCTGAAAAACCCCTCTCATTCCATTGGTCAAACTATTAGTTCCGTGTCCCGCCCTCTCAAAATCATGAGCAGGGGCCACGGCAGATCGCAATGGAACATGGGAGAGCGCAGCTCTCCCGCGTTCCAATGCGATCTGATAAAATTGAAGCCACACAGCTCCGCACACGCCCGGGACGAGCTGGAACTCGTGCGGTGGAGGTCAGCTTTTACACCAGGGGTGCCAAACAAAAGGCCTGTGGGCCAGATATATGGTCTCCAGCAGAGTCGTATTTAGGGTGGAGCGGAGGGAGCAATGGCTCCAGGCGGCAACTCAGGCTGGGGCAGAACGCCGCGCCGCCCTGAGTTGCCGCCTGCCCTCCGCCCGCCCGCCCTGTCTCGCCCACCGTGTAGCTGGAAATTCCAGCTACACGGCAGGCAATACAGGGCAGCGGGAGGCCGTCCAACCGGCCCCCGGAGGCTCAGCCGGGTCCGCGAGACTCCGGAGGCCAGGAGAGAGCGTCCGCCCGTCATGCCGGCTTGGTCTATACTGCCCAGGTCTTAGCCGGCGATTTCGCACATGCGTACAACTTATCGGCATTGTACGCATGTGCGAAATTGCCGGCTAGGCCTGGGCAGTATAGGCCGAGCCGGCATGACGAGCGGACGCTCTCTCCCGGCCTCCGGAGTCTTGCGGACCCAGAGGGAGAAGTAAGCTGGGAGGGAGGCCGGCGGCGGGCACCCGGGGGTCGGGCGGGCAGGGCGGTTATGCTGCCCGGAGATAGGGGGATGTTGGCCACCCTCAGGGCGGCCAAACCCCCTAGCTCCGGGCGGCATAACCGCTAGCCTCGCCTCTGGTCTCCAGAAGCTCTTTATCTCATCTGGCCCCTGTTATAATTAGGCTCTCCTGGCACTGCCCTTCAGCAGCACTGCTTCTGCAGAGGCTCTGGGAGGGAGAGACGGAAGGAGGCCTCAGAAGGCAAGGAAGGCTACAGTTGAAGCGGCAAACCAAGGGAGGGGGTGAGGAAGGAAGAGCCCAATTGCACCACAAAAAAATGGTGGTTTTATATGAATTTGGGTCACTGATTCCAAAAATGGCATCAGTTTTGCCCTATCATGTCCGTGGCATCGGCTTCCTTGCGAGAAAGCTGCTTGATTCACACTATAAGGTGGCGATGCTGTACCCCCAAAAACTAGACATAATAGAGTAAAACTGATGCCGTTTTTGGAATCAGCGTCCCAAATATACCCAGGAATAGGTCTAACCTTAAAGACACCAAAATGTGCACAGGTCTGTGTTATCATGCGGGCTGCCCTTTCAACAGCGCTGCTTCTGCCAAGGTGTCACTTCGCAGAACACCTCTCAGCTGTTGAGCTGCAAAGTGATGCCTTGGCAGAAGTAGCGCTGCTGAAAGGGTGACCCACGTGATAACTGGGCTCTCTTGTAGCTTGAAATTATGATCAAGATGTGCATATTTTCTCTCTTGTCATTTGCAGCTAATGAGTTTCTACATGAGAACAAAGTGCTTATCTCTGGCCATCATCGACTTAATGATGTCATTTCCTGCTTATGCTATTCAGCCCACTGTATGAAACACGTTTGATACCCCTGCCTTATACCTTTTGCTTAGCCTTCAGCTCAATGACCAATAGCATTTGCATTTCTCTTCCTTCCCCTCTGTCCAAGTTCATTGGGAAACCTACGGTAGGTAGCTTGTCTTTTTGCTAGGTTTCTGTGTAAGCAACATGTACACTAATGGTGCTCCACCGAGGGTATCTTTTTAATTAATTAAAACATTTTAAAGTCATTAATCTAACTTATTTAATGTTGCAGGCTTAGTTGTAAGAAATGATAAGTACTCACTGATGCTGCAATATCTATTTGGTAGTATTTGTACGTATGGCTTTTAATCATGATTGTATTGCCAGCTTGCAACACTGCTGCACTCAGGTAGAAGAGAGAAGCAATGACCTGGTAGAAAGCATCCTGAAAAAGAGAAGGAGCTTAAGAGCGCTGGGAAATATGAGGAACCCCAACACCACCACCAACACCCAATCCCTGTGCCAATGGGACACTCAACACCAGTAGGAAGTTGTTTTGCATTGGCTTCAACAATGGCAATTTGATGCAAACCATTAGAACGGCTTCAGAGAGAACTTTTATAGGAGAGGTGCTGAACTAAGTGCACACTTTTCTAAAGCAAGCAAGGATTGTTTACTCACAGAGGACCCCAACCCTTGAAAGGAAAGCCAGAATCAGTAGGCAGCCTCCTCTGTAGGTGGGTCATTTGGACTCACAGGAGACTTTGGAAATGGGGCTGGAGCTCAGTAGGAGAACATCTCCCTAGGAGAGCAAGTCCCAGGCAGTAGACAACTCTGGGGCAGGCAGACCAATGGAAGGAAGTTCAGTATAAGGCAGCTCCACTCCACACACCCATATACCGTATTGGTCTGAGTAAAAGACTCACTTTTTTCTCCTAATTTAAGTTTTTAAACTAGGGGTGCGTCTTATAATCAGGCTGTTGCAATTTAATGCCAGTGATTTAATTAAAAATTTTTAATAGCACCAAACTTTAAGGGTGCGTCTTATAATCAGGTGTGTCTTATACTCGGGACAATACGGTATTTCTAGGGCACACCAGATACCCAGCTTAGACAGCCCAACAAGGCATGAGTCACCCATGTTTGTCACCAGTATCTGGCTATCATGTGTAAGTGAACTTCAGGTTACTGGGCAGGGCAGTGGGCTGTTGCAGCAATCTAGAACTGGGTTTTTATAACTAGCTGCACAAGTTCTGTTTTGCTTCCCCCCCCCCCCGGGTTGAGAGGCATCAATAGAGCTGAGAGGCATTCAAATCTCTTACCACAGCAACCCAGCTAGGCTTCCCTCCATGAGCTCCGCACATATACAGGAGGAAAAGCAATGTTGAGATTACAAAGCAGAATACGGAGACAAACATCACCCAGCCTTCAAATATGTCGTTATAAACTCTGGTAGAAGCCACCAAGATCCAGACAAGGCCACCAAAAACCTATGGGAAAGCATAAAAAGGAATTAGCAGGGAAGCACCATGTGGAGATTTACATAATCAGATCTTGTCGAAAAGAAAACCATTTATTTGGGTGGTTAGCAGAGACAATCGGTACAGCTGTCATGTGATGGTGCTGATCAGAATGTGGCCTCGGCAATTGTAAAAGATTCAACTCGAGACTTGGAGCCTTTTACTCAAATTTTATTCAGGTTTAAACCCATTTCCCCCATTAAATAAATAAGGATTCGCAACTCGCAACCAAAGACTCGGGACTTGGGGGCCAAGACTTGGGACTTGACTTGAGACTTGGAGTCAGAGACTTGATCCATATCCCTGCCTAATTCCTGAATTGGATAAGGAAGGGGGGGGCAGAGAGGAAGAAATATGGAGGGGAGGAGAGTGCTGAGTGAGGAGTGAAGAGGGGAGGAGAGTGCTGAGTTAGAGCATTGAAGAGTAGGAGGAGCACAGGCTGGCACACATCATCGGGTAAGGGGGCAGCATTTGGCATGCTGCATCAGGTGTCAGGAGGGCTTGGGCCAGTTCTGGCTGGAGGTTACATTCAAGATGGTTTTGGTTTCTCACTTATTAGCATAAAGAACATGGGAGTTAATGCTCGCCTGGATAGAAGACCCAAAGGCCTTCAAATTCCATCCCCTCCTCCCATTAATGAACAGTAGTTTAGATAGAAGTCAACTCAAGGGGTATCATCATGAACCTGCCTAATTGCCAAGAACATCTACAGGTTTTGGTTGCCACCACCTTCAGGGGTCAAGCAGGTGGCTACCAGGGAGGGTTCTCTGTGATTGTACCCCAGCTGTGGAGCTTCTTCCCCAGAACACTATGCCAGGCATAAAACAATTCATACTTTGGTGCCTTGTGAAATCTTTGTTTTTCTCCTAGGTGTTTAGCAATAAACGCATTCTGATCACATTATTAGGCTTCATATTTTTTGTTTTATTGAAGATTTGTGACTTTCCCCCCCCCCCAAGTTTTATTTTGTAATTGCCTTGGAGATCTTATAATGAGAAGCCAGGATAAAAGCATCCTAAATAAAATGTGGCTTTTAACAAGAGACTTCACTCACTGATTAAGCATCCATATGAGCAGTCATATGAGCCATAGAAAAAGCTAGTGTTTCTAACTCAGAACAAAAGGAAAAAAGTTCTGTTAAACTTTTATCTTCAAAAGTTGTTCTGTTCAACAGAACAATCGTTCTGTTTGAATACACTTCAAATTGGAATCTGGCCAAGGCGACCTTGAATTAATGCTCAAACTTCACCCTGCATCATAGCCTTAGGACAGCATTTTGCAATGTGTGCTCCTCGAGCCCTGAGGCTCCCTTCGGGGCAGGGTGACCAGATGTCATAACCACAAAGGAGGACAAGGCACCCCAAAATGGAGGACATTCAAGAAAAATGTAGGACACACTAATATATATATTACACACACACACACACACACACACACACACACTTGTACTTTATATAAAGTACAAGTGTGCAAGCTATTTATTTAAATGGATTTCATTTCATTTCCTTTTAGATCTTACTACTTAAGCCAGTTTAACTACTCAGTACCTGGGAAAACCAAGTACAGGTTCTTTGGAGTTCTTAAAATAAATAACTTCATCAGGATTGGCTCATCTATGAAGTCAACTGAAGGCAGCAGATTGTTGCGGGGCGCCCACTTCTGTCTCCCCTCTCGTTTCCACCACTTCTCTTGTCCTGGCCTAGAACATAAGAAGAGCCCTGCTGGGTCAGGCCAAGGCCAATCTAGTCCAGCTACCTGTATCTCACAGTGGCCCCACCAGATGCCTCTGGGAGCACACAAGACAGCAAGATACCTGTATCCTGTTGCCACTCCCTTACATCTGGCATTTAGAGAGAGGTTACCTCTAAAACCCAGAGGCTGCAGATAGTTATCATGCCTTGCAACCTGTGATGAATTTTTCCTCCATAAATCTGTCCCATCCCCTGTTAAAGGCATCTAGGCCAGGTGCTATCACAACATCCTGTGGCAAGAGTTCCACAGATTAATCTTAGAAACGTAAGAGGGGGGTAGAGTGGAAGAGAGATGCTCTTGTCTAGCGCACTGTTCTCCTTTCCTTCACACTTCCACTTCATCTCCCTCTTCCTGGTGGAAGGAGCAGAGGTTGGCACCTCTCCAGGTAAGGGGAGGCAGCATTTGGCCTGTCACCTCAGGCACCAGAAGGTCTTGAATTGGCCCTGAACATCCTAAGGTGTTGTTTAAGTGTGTACAGTATTCCCTTCTGTACTTATCATGTTGCATTAAAATACAATCAGCATACTGGGTTGCAAGCACACTGACTTTTTGTTTAAAAAATTTCTGCAAAAATGAAGAAGTCTACAGAAATCTTGCTCCATTATTGCAAGTGTGAATCTTCTCAAAAGAAGTAAAGTATATGTATGATAATTATTTGGAAATGCAAGGCCAATATGAAACTTGTATGTGATCTGCAGCACATAGTCATACATTATTAGTCATACATTATTGTCCTAAGAGTCGGAAAAAATGTACGGTATGTCTAAAGTCATCTGTTCAAGCCTCACTTCAGCCACAAACTAAATCAGTAGTAAGCCTGAGTAAGGTATTCTTGTCAGCCTCAGTCCCCTCCCTCCTCCATCTGTTGTTGTTGTTGTTGTTCAGTCGTTAAGTCGTGTCCGACCCTTCGTGATCCCATGAACCATATCCCGCCAGGCCTTCCTATCCTCCACTATCTTCCTGAGTTCGCTCATTTTCATGTTCGTTGCATCGGTGATGCTGTCTAACCATCTCATCCTTGGCCTTCCCCTTCTCCTTTTGCCTTCAGTCTTTCCCAGCATCAGAGTCTTCTCCAGAGAGTCCTCTCTTCGCATTAGGTGGCCAAAATATTTGAGTTTCAGCCTTAGTACCTGTCCTTCCAGGGAACAGTCAGGGTTGATTTCATTTAGGATTGACTGATTTGATCTCCTAGCAGTCCAAGGGACTCTCAGGAGTCTTCTCCAGCACCACAGTTCAAAAGCATCTATTCTTCGGCGCTCAGCCTTCCTTACGGTCCAGCTCTCGCAACCATACATTGCTACTGGGAACACCATCGCCCTGACTATACGAACCTTTGTTGGTATGGTGATATCTCTGCTTTTTATTATGCTATTTAAATTTGCCATAGCTTTCCTTCCAAGGAGTAAGCGTCTTTTAATTTCATGGCTGCTGTCTCCGTCTGCAGTGATCTTGGAACCCAAAAAAGTAAAATCTGTTACTGCTTCCATTTCTGCCCCTTCTATTTGCCAGGAATTGATGGGACCAGATGCCATGATCTTAGTTTTATTAATGTTGAGTTTCAAGCCAACTTTTGCACTCTCCTCTTTCACTCTCATCAAGAGGCTCTTTAGTTCTTCTTCACTTTCTGCCATTAGAGTGGTATCGTCTGCATATCTGAGGTTGTTGATGTTTCTCCCGGCAATCTTGATTCCGGCTTGCGATTCATTCAGCCCTGCATTTCTCATAATGTACTCTGCATATAAGTTAAATAGGCAGGGTGACAATATACAGCCTTGCCGTACTCCCTTCCCAATTTTGAACCAATCAGTTGATCCATGGCCGGTTCGAACTGTTGCTTCTTGACCCGCATACAGGTTTCTCAGGAGACAGGTAAGGTGGTCTGGTATCCCCATCTCTTTAAGAACTTGCCACAGCTTGTTGTGATCCACACAATCAAAGGCTTTTGCGTAGTCAATGAAGCAGAAGTAGGTGTTTTTTTGGAACTCTCGTGCTTTCTCCATGATCCAGCGCATGTTGGCAATTTGATCTCTAGTTCCTCTGGCTCTTCGAAACCCAGCTTGTACATCCGGTAGTTCTCGGTCCACGTACTGCTGAAGCCTAGCTTGTAGAATTTTGAGCATAACCTTGCTAGCATGTGAAATGAGTGCAATTGTGCGATAGTTTGAACACTCTTTGGCACTGCCCTTCTTTGGAATTGGAACGTAAACTGACCTTTTCCAATCCTTTGGCCACTGCTGAGTTTTCCAAATGTGTTGGCATATTGAGTGCAGCACTTTCACAGCATCATCATTTAGGATTTTAAGTAGCTCAGCTGGGATATTATCATCTCCGCTAGCTTCGTTGTTAGTAATGCTATCTAAGGCCCACTTGACTTCGCTCTCTAGGATGTCTGGCTCTGGGTCAGTGACCACACCAGCGTGGTCATCAGGAACATTAAGCTCTTTCTTGTATAGTTCTTCTGTGTATTCTTGCCATCTCTTCTTAATCTCTTCTGCTTCTGTCAGGTCTCTGCCTTTTTTATCCTTTATCATGCCCATCTTTGCACAAAATGTTCCCTTGATATCTCCAATTTTCTTGAAGAGATCTCTAGTCTTCCCCATTCTGTTGTTTTCCTCGATTTCCTTGCATTGTTCATTTAAGAAGGCCTTCTTATCTCTCCTTGCTATTCTCTGGAAATCTGCATTCAGTTGTTTATATCTTTCCCTTTCACCTTTGCTTTTCGCATTCCTTCTTTCCACAGCTATTTGTAAAGCCTCCATCTGTAATATGGGGATAATACCGACCGACCCTACAAAGTGTTTTAGAAATTACAAATAGCACTACACACACATTTTGAACACTCAAAGCTCTATGTAAAGGTAAAGGATCGTCACCACTAGATGTAGCTGTTATCAAATGCTCTGAATGTTCGAGTTTGCCTTTGCTAGGTCGTCAGCCATTCGAACTGTGTACAAACTCAACAGAAGACACCTTCTCTAGCTAGTGAAAGGGTGACCAGATCAAACTAAATAATTTGTTCCAGCTCAGTGAAGTGGCTGGAATACCCTGATGTAGTAGTACAGTATGGCTGTTTCTCTGAACTGGTTGTGTTTGGGACTTTCTACTTGCAAGGTTATGTCCAACCCCGTCCTCCTCCCTGCATCCTTAGATGTTACATGCAGATATTGTTGACAGATGCCTACTTGGTGGTCTACGCATGTCGCAGAGTGAGGTGGAAGAATGAACTGAACTAATTTGGACTTAGGTAAGCCATCCCAGTTTTTTAAATGCTTCCCTATGTTAATAACTCCCTGCAAATAGAACATGAGCACACCAGGCAAAGCTCCTCAGTGAGCTAGCTTTCTATTTGTAGGGCATTCATAAAACAAGCTGTCAAGTGGTATGCCCCACCTGTAGCGGTATACACATAGTCCATTCTATCCATCTGTCGTTTCCATAGGGGCGTCCATGTCCCCCACGGAGGGTGCAGGATCTTTCTTGGACAGTTGTCCGCTCATTCCCCAGCGGATCCCACCACCGGGTGGCAGGTTGCCTGGTCAGCCCAGGGTTCAAAAGGCTAGGCTGTTCACCCCTTGGCTGGACTCGCACCTGGGTTGCCCTGGGGTGGCTTCAGGCCACTCACCTCCCCGGTTCTGGACACCGTTCCACCTCCTGGCAGACAACCTGCCCCTTGGCTGAGGCTGGGTGAAGAGTCCCCCTCCTCATGGTGAGGGACAGACTTGCTTAGGTAAGGAGGTAGCCCAACTCCACTCCCCGGGTGGGGGGTCCTGTGTACACCCCCTCTCCCCTTGGCTGCTGGCCTCCCTATGAGCTCCCAGATCTTTCTACCTGGCCCCACCCCTTCCTGCTGTGTTCCCAGGGCTGGGTCTCCTGAGAACGAGGCCCAGCTGGAGTCAGAGCCTGCTTGTCCAGCCAGTTGTCCTGCCTCCGGCCAGGTACTCAGGCCGGCGGTGATCCTGCGACCCACTTACTGGCCCCATATTAGCAGGCAAGTAGTGTGTCGCTTCTCTGAGGCTCCCCGCCGGCCTGGGCTGCCAAGCTGATACGCTGGGCTGCTGTGGGGCAGGGTGACACCATCTCAGCACTCTGCCCATCTCATTCTGTGGCATGTGTAGAGCCAGAAGCCACAGAATATAGCTGGGCCAAGAGATGCAAAGATTTAAGTAAAGTACAGGATTAGCAACAAAGGTCAAAACGCACTGTTGGGATGCAGATATTTCACTGGACAAAAAGTAGCCCTTTGAAATGGCTTCCCTGTTCCTTGCAGAATTCCCACGCATAGATTTCCATTCCCAAGAGTGGTTATTCCCGTACAACAAAGTTTGTTGCACCAAGAGCAAGAAAACGGAATGGTACTAACTAGTTGCCTGCGCCTTGCCAGAGAGCCAGCTGTCTTGTCCTTGCATCCTTGTCCCTAAAATACTCACATCCTCTGACCTTCTTTCCTTCTACAGGTTCTGCAAACCAACCCATCTTCTGTGCCCAGGACCGCAGCCCTTTGCAGCCATTCATTTGAGGTCTGTATGGAGGAGCCGTACAACCAATATGCGTGTAGGAGTTACTGGGCATGCTTTGAAAACAGGTGCAACAGGTGCACACGGGAGAAATCTATTGTGTGTGCAGGGACCAAGTGCAGAGGTTTATTATGGTACAAGTCAATGGAATGGCATGAAAAGAGGAAGGAAGCAAGGATAAAGATGCTGCAACGATTGATGGCTTTTATTGTGGGGATAAGAATACAAGAACAGGAGAGGGGAAACATAAAAAGCAGCGCAATGTACACAAGAATCACTCACACAACGATTTTATATATGATAAGTGCGGCAAGAATTTTATACGCACAATATTGGAAGAATTCAGAGATACCTTTGCTGGAAGATTGGGGGTTGAAAGTTTTGGATTATGCTGAAATGGATAAACTTACAATTTTAATTAAGGAAAAGTCACTTAACCTTTTTGTGAATAACTGGAAACCATGTATTGATTTTTTTAAGAAGGAGAGAGAAGAACGATGTGATGATATGCGGATTTAATGAATAGAATGTGGGTGTTATTTTGGCTTAGTTGGATATTATATGTAGAAAATAGTGAATAGTATGCTAGTAGGATGTATTGCTTTGTGCTTGCTATAACGAATTTTATATATATATATATATATACCGTATTGGTCTGAGTATAAGACTCACTTTTTTCTCCTAATTTAAGTTTTTAAACTAGGGGTGCGTCTTATAATCAGGCTGTTGCAATTTAATGCCAGTGATTTAATTAAATTTTTTTAATAGCACCAAACTTTAAGGGTGCGTCTTATAATCAGGTGCATCTTATACTCGGGACAATACGGTGTGTGTATGTGTGTGTGTGTGTGTGTGTGTGTGTGTGTGTGTGTGTGTGTATAAAGAATCACTCACACAACTAGGCCCTAAACATCAGCAGTTGCTAGGTAGAAGGAAAGAGAAAATCTTTCTCAAGGACAAGGAGAAGGGGGAGGAGGAGGAAAGTACCAAAGTTCCAGCTGCAGTGTGACACCCTGGCTGAGTCCCTGTTCTCTGCAGCCGGAACCAGGGCTCCAGGCAAGGAGTGAGCCTCTCACTGGATGGGCTATGAAAACCTCACTTCCCTCACTTCCCTCTGCCACCACCTGATGGCTCCGAATTAATGTCCCGAGCCTCTAAGAGGTGGATGGGGAAACGAAGCCCTTACTTGAGAGTTTGGCTCGGAAACACTGTGCACTGGAGGCAGCCTGGGGCTAATCTCTCAGTAAACGGTAGAACAAGGAGTCCTAGACTTCCACACACTCACTACACTCGCACAAAAGGACGAAAATATGGAAACACTTAAGTGTGTAGTCAATTTGACTGCACAAAAGGCACAGAAGATGGGGGGGGTGTTTGTGCGCAAATGGTCAGCGTTGCCAATGGCCTATCTGTATGTGCTGGGCGAAGCTTGTAGTCCTGCAGAAATTTTGGGGCTAGTTAGGGTGCCAAGACACAACCGCCTCCTGTTTCAAAGGTGCGGAGAAAGGCAGAAAAGGGCTTGAAAAGCAAACCCAAGCAGGCTAGTCAGTAGCCTTGGCAAGGCAAGGGAGCCAAGATTGCTTCCTTGGGAGAAGGTGTTATGTATACATACAGAATGTGCCTAACGGCTGGCCCAATCCTATTCATGTGAGAAGCCAGCAAACGGTGAGTTCCTCGGGCTTACTGTGCAATCTGCCATCGGAGCAGCCTCTCTGCTGGTCTGGGATTAGCTGATGGTGTAGGAGGATCAGGGCAGGGATTAGGCCAGGATGGGGGCGGGACAGGGGCAGATCTTGGTGGCAGTGGCACCTGCCAAGCCTATCTGCATCCCAGCCTGATAACCCCCCTTCCGCATAACAGATCTATATCAGCAAAAGAGTTGGCATAGATCTGAGTAGGCCATAGGGGACCACGGAATGGCCAAAGTGGTCGGTATTTTTTTTCCTTTAGTTACCTCTCCTAGCCGGCCTGGTCCCCTGCTGGTGCACAGGATGCTGCGCCAGTGTGGGATAGGACTGGGCCCTAAGTGAGTCGTCAGTAAAATGTGAGGAATTTTCAGATGTTCTTCAGCACTTTTCCCTGTCCCAATAATATCATCCAGATTATAGCACCGTGTTCTTGGGCTTGACCCGTTGCCCTTAGCCAGATAGCTGGAGCTGATGCAATACCAAACACTAGTCTGTTATAATGGTCACTGGCGTCGCTCGACATGGGACATAATGGTAAGTTCCGTACTGTGCTTACTCCTTGGCACAAGGCAGCCCCGCCCCCTCGCCGTCGGAGCCATTCAGTGTGGCGAAGGCAACGCGCAGGGAGTCTACTACGCGCTGCCTTCGCCACACTGAATGGCTCTGATGGCGAGGGGGTGGGGCCGCCTCGTGCCGAGGAGTAAACGGAGGTTAGCACAGTGCGGAACCTACCGTTCTGCCCCACCTCGAGGGACGCCACTGATAATGGCACAACCCATTTGAAGTATTGATGGTCAGGTAAACCATCTGCAAGTAGACCTCCTGTGACAAATCAACCTTGTTGAATCTCTCTGGTAACCCTATGTGTGTACAGCTGTATGAACACTGGGCCCCTTTCGCACTTATGCAGTCATGGGGAGACACGGCAAGGGGGCACAGATGGCCGGGTCCCTCTGTATGTACAGCTGTGCACATAAAAGCTTCTACTTGACTGGCGAGGTTCCTGATTTGTGGAGAAGTCCTACACCTATGCATGCATAGTAGGGCCTCTTTCACAGACTTGTAGGAATATTAATACTAAGTTGGGGTGAGCCATTTGCCCAGTTGGCACGAAGCCCCATTCGAAGTGATATGGCCCTGTTAAAACATTTACTACATAGCAATTTGCTCTCACGCCTTTGAAACTCGAGGTTGCCATGAGAACCTCTCTGTTGAAAAACAGTGTACTGTATAAGTATGTGTGTAATAATCTTACAGCAAATCTGGTTACAGGGAGGCGATAGTTGCCATTAAAGAATGCAAACACAAACTCAGTCACATCAATCCTCTGAACGGGCAGTTTGGAGGCAAGTAGGGCACGAAATGCCTTGGTCCACTGGTCTTCAGGAAATGCCTTGGTCCACCGCACACTCTAGTTAAGCTGCCTCTGCCTCCCGCTCTGATACTTAACTGAGAGCCGGAGGAGAGAGAGCAAAAACCTTCAGGTTGGTAACTCACACTAATGTTTACGAGGCGTTTCCCCGCCCAAGGTTAATAATTGGGACAGGTAGCAAACAACAGGGGGAGCAGGAAGGAACATTAGCCATCAGCCTCAGTTCTGCCATTCATAGCTGAGAAGTTTGTCTCTCCGACTCAAGTGGCTTGCGGCATGGTTGCTCCTGAAGTCCGAGATCATGGGGATCCAGCTATCTTATTGAAGCTAAACAGGTCTAGAATCTGGGCATCTCATGATTGCCATCTTAAGTTTCATGATGGAAGAAAGGTGGGAGGGATAAAAATAAATCAACTAAGCTCCCCTTAGCTCAACGGTCCCAAGTGCAATTCTCTGTTGAACGTTATTCTGATTGCAACTATTGTGCAACAGTTTCGTTTGGACTGAGATATCCACAGCATTTTCCCTGCGCGATGGGAAAGTCTGCAACTCCAAACTGTCTCCTGGCACTCAGACTATCAGTATATAACACCCCCAGCGGTTTTTCAGCGGTTTTTAGCCACTAGCGGCGCAGGTGGGCAGACGGGCAACTCCTGTTGCCTGTGCCACCTACAAAATCGGCAAATTTGCCGCCGCAGACGCCCCACGCCCCCAAATTGCCACCGAATGAGTGACTCATGCACCCCCACTGCATGTCGCCCATGCCACCCGGGGGGCCCCCAACGACGCAACTGCTCTCCACCCCCACGTGGTCCCCAGCTACCTGCAGGATGCACTGGTGCCACTGTGCCGTGTGGGCAACATTTAGTTAGGGTTGGGCTGTAAGCCAAGGAAAAACTATAAAAGCCCCAGGATGCTTTCAGCCACCATCTGGAGATTGACATTAATTCCAGGAGACACCAGGTCAATCCTGGAGAGTTGACAACCTTCTCCATGAGCATTTTGCCCTTAACAGCTACTTTGGTAAGTAGCCAGTAACTTTGGTAAGTAGCCAGGATGGTGTAGTGGTTTGGGAGTCAGACTTAGACCTGGAAGATCCAGGTTCAAATCCCCACTCAGCCACGAAGCTTCCTGGGTGACCTTGGGCCAGTCACTATCTCTCAGCCCCACCTACCTCACAGGGTTGTTGTGAGGACAAAAAGGAGGGGAGGAAATATGTACACCACTCTGAGCTCCTTGGAGGAAGGGCGGTATAAAAATGTGAAAAAATAAATAAATAAATAAAATAAGTAGAGGTGGGAGAAAATGGTGGGGTTTTGTTTTTTTGTTTGTTTGTTTTTGCAGATTTCAGTGTTTAACCAAAATGAAATAGCAGAAAGCGGTGTTATGTATTTTTATTCTGATTTTTTTCCCATTTTTATCCATTGTAACCACTTTAAAAGTGTACCAGGTACAGTGTCAGCAGATGAAGAATGTCGCAAAATTACATGGGTTTTTTCACAGATTTTTTTTAGCAGAAAGCACTATGTGTTTTTATTTCCTTATCACCATTTTCTCCGGCCCCTACTAATGAGTAACTAATAAGTAGGACGGGCTCTTTCAACATCAGTCACTTGCATAATGGGATAGAAGGACTTCTTAACGCCCAGCCAAACACAGCCACAACTATTCCCCCTTGGCTTAGCCCACAGTTGATGGCATCACTGATTTGGGGATCATTTTGGTTGGAAGCAAATTTGTGAGCAGTGAATCCAGTGCACATCCCTAAATAGGATGGGGGGGATGGGCAGAGGCGTTTCCACGGTAGGAGCTGCACCGTAAGTCGCACCCCGTCCCAGTACCGTGTTTACCAACCGGAACGAGGAGGCCCCGTCACCTCCTCTCTCGCCTCCCCTGCAGGCTTATGTCCTAATAACAAACTGTCACTATTTGCCAAATGGCTCCATATTGAGCTTTAACATGCCTGCCCAGGAATGTCTCCTCCATCAGATGTGAAGTTCTAGTGTAAACACTACTGTCTGGTGTCTTTACTGTTGACCTCCTACACATGTTCCATGTAGCATTTGGAAAAGTCTGCATGCAAGCAAGTGGCATATGATGTGCACAGACTCTGTCCAAGCTCTCAGAAACTCTGGAAAAGGCAGTGTCCTCCAATGCACACGCAAAGCTTATGTTTGTCTAGTCACCGGCTCACTCAGAAGTTAGGCTGAGTGGGCATCGGAGGCAATATGAGGAAGGTGGACACACCGTCACCATGTATTCATCATAACATGTGAAGAGGGCTCAAATGCTTCCTGGTATGCGACTTTTCACGTCCCAAGGTCTAAATGCATGAATGCAAGGAAAAACATTTGGGAAGCACCTTCACAGACCCACACCTTCCAGCAGTCTGCGCTCTAGCTTCCCGAAATTGCTCACCTGTCTCAAGCACAATAGAAACTTATTGGCTCAAATCTGGGATCCACCAGCTGCAACTTTGTCAGGTCCCCCATCTTCTGGTCTGGTGCTCCTTTCCCCCCCCCCCCATGACATGCAAAGTGTGCCATGAAAGTTTTTCCCCTCCTACACTTCTATCACCCTTTCCTGCCCCAGATTGCCCAGTCCGTTTCTTCCAGCCAGATTTGCCCTGCTCACTTCTTCTTCTTCTTCTTCTTCTTCTTCCTCCTCCTCCTCCTCCTCATCCTCATCCTGCCACCACAGCCCTTCTGCTTCCCACTTCCTGCCACTTGAAAAGACCAAAGTTGAAAGAAGTTGAGAGAGGAGACGGTCACCTCCTCTCCACTTCCTCCCTTTCTACCCTAACCTCTCTGCCTTTTCAAATGAAAAGGAACTGGGAAGGGGGCAGGGGTGTCGTGGCAGCTCCATGATCATTGTGTTGCCCCCCCCATGTGCTACTTTGGACCCATGGTCTCACTGGGGCTCATTAGAGGGCCAGCCCTGTTGGTGTCTGCCACCATTTCCCACACGCAGGCAGGAGGAGGAGCCCGAAGGGTATGACTGCTGACTGGGAGCAGGAGGGAGTGTCAAGCCCCATAATAAACCAGGGACGCTGAGATTGCCGGGACAGTGGGAGCCAGTGCTGCTGATAGGATTCACAGGCCCCAGAACTTATGTGAGTTAAGAAGTGAGATATCTGGTCTCCAAATAATTGAGACCACATCCCAGCCACAGGGGTACATCACTCACAAAGAATTAAACACAGATACCTGCCCTACTGCCATGTCTGGCTATAAACACAAGTCAAGCTGGTAACCCTAAGAACATAAGCAAAGTCAGTCTGGATCAGGCCAATGGCCCAAAGTTCAGCATCCTCAGTCTCACAGTGGCCCACCAGTTACTGCTAGGAAGCCCTCAAGCAGGAGAGAAAGGCAGACCTTTCCACCATTGCTTCCTTGCAAATTATTTGTTAAGTTCAGGAGCTTTTACCCACTTAAAACGAACCCATCCTGAATCACCGTAGGCTGGTTGAGATGACACTCGTCCCACCCAGGGCCGATGCTAGGCTATTTTGCGTCCTAGGCAAGACTAACTATTTGCACCCCCCCCTCAAAAAAATGTGACTATAAGATTAAAAATTAAGTGCATTTTCACTTTTTATGTATGCTATGGTATTTATCTTAAAATAAAAAAATATAAATTGTCAATTGCATTTTTCACATGGGTTTAAAAAAACTAATCTGTATAAAACTGTGCCCGTCAAAGGTCAGTACTGTGCCCCTCTGAGGTCTGTGCCTTAAGCAGCTGCCTAGTTGGCCTAATGATAGCACCGGCCCTGGTCCCACCAGCCTACTCATCACATGATTAGGTCATGTATGCCTTGAACCAACAACACTTTTCCCAAGCTGACTCCAGGATGGTGGCATACAACAAAACATTAATAAGAGTCTTATGAAAGAAACAAACAAAACCCACTTTTTAGCCATGGGTGCAAGTTAGGCAGTATGTTGACAGGAGGGGGATGACTAGGAACCAAGTGAAGTTGCTTTCGAAAGAGAGGTCCCTCTTCAGGTCGGCCTGCACCCCACAACCAGCCACTGCCCTGGTGTTTTGTTGTTGTTGTTGTTGTTTTGCAACCACCACACCACCTGACCCAAGAGGGGTATTATAGCCCACTCCCTCCCCTTCCACCCAGACTCCTTTCCCACCACCCACAGTACACAATGCGAGGAAACTCCAGAGGCCACTACGATCTTGCAGAGGGCCCTTGCACAGCCTCTCTTTCTGGGCGAGAAGAGGTGACCTGCTGAACCCCCTGCACAAAGTGACAGTTGCGGAGCTTTGTGCCATGTTTTGTGGCCCATTAAGTGTTGCTTCTGAGCCAACAAGCACCCTGTGTGGGATGATGACACCCAAGAAGCTTCTGCTGAGGCTTCTGGGGAGTGGTGCCAAGAGGGAACCAGGCTGAGAGCAGTGCTGGTCAAGCAAGGGCTGCACTCCATCCCAGGCTCCAGCCTTCTTCAGAAGGGCTGGGAGAAGATGCCCTGGCATGTTTCTGTTCAGCAGCTGGACAGTTCTTCAGTGGGAGGAGCAGCTCCGTCTTCACCAGTGTGCATGGAAAGGGTGAGCAGAAATATCACCGCCAGGAGGTCAGTTCCCCAAACAACGTGGCTGAGAAAGATCTGGCCCCCAGGCTGACTGCTCCCCCCATACACCCTGCTGTGCTCACAGGCATAGTAGCTAAACAAGGGTTTCTTTCTCCCAGCCAGGATAATTGAAGCATAAAGAGGATTGAGCCAGGTAGAGTTTGCATTCTATGGGAGGGGTAGGGGGGAACACCAGCTGCCGCCGATATTTTTAACCAGAAGCATCTCATTCTTGAAAAATGGAAGCTGTCCAAACACACACACACACACACACACACACACACACACACACACACACACCACAAGAAGCCTGTTTCCCTAGAATTCTTGTGTAGGGGTGGTGCATCTCTTGGCTCCACCTTGTCTCCAGACCTGACTATCATTTGAAGCCAAGTTGGTAAGGAGAGTGGATAGCAACAGACAGCAGGAAAGACAAATTGGATGATGAGATGCAGGCTTGACATTCTGCAAGAGCAGACAGACAATGTCGAGTGTGCTATATGCTGATGAGGTATTCAGGAACAGCAAACAAGAAAGAAAAGGGTGACAAGGTCTTTAGTTACTGGGTGATAGGAAGAATGACTAACACTGCAGTACACAGGATCACACCCTCGCATTGCACACGCAGCTGAATAGCACCCCCCTCCCATGTATACTCAGTCATTGATTCACCGCTAAGTATTCAGTGGAAACCTGCATTTGCCAAGAGTAACAAATCCATTTTGAACCAGACACCTGGGCACCCATCAGCAAATCTAGGCCAAAAATAGAATGATTTTCATGGGGCTTCAGTTTCCCGTAGATTGCTCTGAGGACTATCAAAGTTTAAAACATGTATGCAGAGATCCTAAGTGAACATTGCAAAGCACCAATCCTGGGGGGGGGGGTGTCAACCTGGCTACCTGGACCCTCTGATGAGCATGAACCATTGGCCAGTGCCCAATCTGCTAAGCCGGGGATCTCCAAACTATGGCCTATGGGCCGATTTTTTCCTGCCCACGGCAGGCCAGCCAGTGCGGCCTGCAGTGGCCTCCAGCTGCCCCCCTTGCCGGCTCTCCGCATCTACCGTGAAGGCCACGGGAGGCTGCAGTGGCTGACAAGCGGCTGCAGGAGGCTGTGGCAGCTGGCGAGCAGCTCCCCACTGACCGCTGTTTCACTGACACGGCCGGAAGAGGCGGGGCTGCCGGAAGGGACAGGGCCGCGGGCCGGATGGGCCTGCCAATCATGCCCATCCGACCCGTGGCCGGAAAACGTTGGAAACCCCTGTGCTAAGTCAATGCCACTCCTGCACTCCGAGCAGTCTTGCTTTCACGTTAGCTATGTTTCCTCCTGTGTGAAGAGAGGGGCCACCATAGCTCTGTGGTAGAGCAGCACAGCGCATACCAAAGGGTTCAGTCCCTCCAGGCTAAAGGCTCAGCTGGCAGCTGCTAAGAAAGACTTAGTTCTGCCTGAAACCGTGCAGAGCTGCTGCCAGACAGAAGAGATTATATCGACTAGATGGACTGATGGTCTGACTCCGTCTAACGCAGCTTTATAGCTTTCACCATATGGGTACCATGGGGCTGGAACACCCTGTGCACATGCATACACAGAGGGCTGCTCTGTGTGTGTGTGTGTGTGTGTGTGTGTTGTGCAGTTGGAGATGGTATCTGTTCCTTGCAGCTATGTGCAGCTTAGCCTGCGGCTTGGCTCACTTTACAGTTCTTCTGCAATCAGCAGATCAGTCCAGACTGTGCAGTGATCTGGGGGTCCCCATTATGTGCAGATGCTTTAGGTATCTGTGATAGCAGGGGACCAGTAAGAAGACACAATAGGTGAACAGATTGCTTTGAACTGGGCCTAACCCTAACCTACCAGATTCTTGTTGGTTTCAAGAGCTGGCAAACCTAGCAGAAAATTCTGAACACTGGCATCTTTGTATGGCGACAAAAGCTAGCCCACAACTCCCTCAAGTGAGACCAGAAACATCAGACTCCTGGAAAGACAGGTTTTCAGATTCCTTCAGGTCTTTGTTGTAAAGCAACAAAGTAGCAACATTTTTGTTAGTACTCTTAACATTTACTGCAATCCCCCATAGGCTTAGTTATAAATACTCTTGCCATTAATAATAATATAGGCTTGCTGCACAGGTGTAGTTTTGCAGGGCTGTTTAAAAGGCACAGTAGCCATTTTCTCATGCCAGAATTTAAGATAATGGGAAGTATGCAGCTGCTGCGAAGGTACTAGCATAGTTGAACCTCCCCCAATAACATCTAGAAAAGTGTTATGTGACTCAATCTGTCCCTGTGCTTTAAGGTGTGTACAGGGCGGGGCCTGGCCATCTTCAGCTCCTCCCCCTCCATTTGTTCAACATTTGAATGCCCTTTTTAAAATTGCATATGTGGAGCCCCTTTCACGACTTTGAGGCACCATCTGCATGCAGGATTTATCCCCATTATACAAGACGATATATTTGCATGCATGGAGCTGCACACCCGTATTTATCCATGCCACATATTAGCAAATCTGTTCCTCGAATCGTGTAAGCATTTAAAAGTTATGAAGACCTGAAATGCCCAACAGCGCCCCCTGCAGTTGCCTGCCTCTAAGTCCAGCCCTGGGAGGGCTCATAGCTGACCGGAAGAGTGCAGGCTTTGTCTATGGAAGATTCCAGAGTCAGTCTCTAGCAAGGATCAGGTGCTTCTGGGAGAGTCCCTGGAGATCAACTGTCAGTCAAGAGCTGAGCAGTCAATACTGGGCGAGATGGACCAAGTGTGTCTTTGTTCATTTATTGCACATTATCCACATTTGGGCTTGTGATGAAGAGATTTTAGGGATGCCCTTTTTAAAATGATGTCTGTATGTTGCCATTCTTCAGGTTTAAGCCCTTTTACCCAGGTCTCTAAAACTGAGATCTCGGGGTGGGTGGGGGGGAGGGGGGAGTGTAGATGCACCTTTGACTTTGTCTATACGTGGATGAACATAAAATGCCAGTAAGATGCTTCCCTTCCTCCATCGTACCCATAACTACATTCCCAGATAATGAATCTATTTATTTATTTAATCAATTTTTACCCCACCTTTCTCTCCCCCCAAAAGGGGCGCCCAAGGTGGCTTACAAAAAGACAATAAAAATGTACAATATATTTGTACCAAAAATGTACTAAAGCTGCACTAATCAGTGGTGCTGAATAGGCTCGAGCTGCGGCTGTTTTAAGGTTACAAAGATGTGTTGGAAGGAAATGGCTACAGTCAGTTGACTCCTTTAGCATAGGAAAGGCCAGTGCAAAGTTAATGAATTCTGCAGACAGAGAGAACCTGCTGCAATGTGTAATAGTTGGGGGAGGGGAGGCCATTCAAGCAGGTCCTTAGCGAGGAACTGGGGGTGTTTAAAGAGGGTTCCTGTTTTCATCTGTTGAATGCTGCAGGGGGTGGCAATGTGCTCCCCATTTCCCTGCCCCACTTCACTACTGCTGCTTTTGGAGAAGACTCTTCAGCACAATCATATCACATCACACATCTCATTTCACTGCAGGAGAAAAGGACAGAGGGCTGCCACTTTTAGGCCTCATGGGAAATGTCAGTTCCACCACCCTATGAGTGTCGACAGTCTCGTGCAGGACCATCCATAAAATGGTCAGCAAGATTGTAACAAAGGCAGGGTGCCGCATTGGCTAAAAGAGGGCAGAGTGACAAGCGGAGGGTTAAAATAAACACCTTGATGCAACTCTATGTATGGTAGGAGCAGAAGCAATGGAAACCTTTTGGTTTATCACTACAAGCCTAAGGGCCCAATCCGATCTTCACAGTATACTGGTGGACCATGTGTACCGCAATGGTGGTCCATGTGTACACCAGGTGTACCGCAAGTTCCACTGGCACAACAGCCTCTCCATCAGTCTATGAAGGGCTGCCACCAGTGCAAAGGCTGAAAGGCCACACACCAGCAATGGTGCTATGAGACCAATTGAAGTGGTTGCTTCAGATGGCAGCAGACTGGTGGGAGGCTTCATCTCTGTCTGCCCACTTACCTCCACTGCCTCTCCTTCTCCTTCCACTCCCTGGATTGGAAATGGAAGAGGAAGACAGAGAGGAAGAGGAAATGTGGCGGGGAGGAGAGTGCTGAGCTACAACACTGGAGGAGGGGAGGAGCAGAGGCTGGCACATCATCGGGTAAGGGGGGGCAGCATGTGGCCTGCCGTCTCAGGGGTCCAAAGGTCTTTGGGCCAGCTCTAGTTTCTTAACAAACAGTCGTTCTTTGAGAAGGAGTAGTTCTCTGAGGCTCATAGCAGGAAACCATGGTTTCTCATTACCTCTGAATGAACCATGGTTTCTCATTACCTCTGAATGAACCATGGTTTCTCATTACCTCTGAATGAACCATGGTTTCTCATTACCTCTTGGTAACTGGATGGCCCCTGCTGCTGCTATCCATCTGGATTTGTAGCCAGTACTGGAGCTTATCTCCTACTTGGACAAGACACTAGTTTTGACTAAGCGCACAAACTGGACTAGGCCACTTTTCCCAGCCATTATGAAACTTCTGAGCGAAATGGTATGAGAAGCATGACTGATGCTGAATACCAAGAGGGCTTTCTGGGGCAAAGGGAAAGCAGCGACTTAAAAAAAAAAATTGAGTGTGCAGGGTGTGTTACCATGTGCAGGTGGCACTTGGTCTATTATCCACAATGCTGCAAAAGCATTCCACAAGGAGCTGTATTCCAAACCCTAGTCTAAAGCAGGCGTAGAGAGGAGCTGGTTCCTAGCGGACCGCCTGGTTCAACCGGTTTTTAGTAGCTGCCACCTAACGAAGCTCAAATGGGCATTAATCCTCCTTTCCCCCACCTCACCCCACCCCCACTCCTAGCTTTGGAGCCACTGGCTTCTCCCCCTCTTTTGCCAGCACCCTCTGCCTAATCTCTGCCCACTATCAGATTCTCTGCTATTGTATCAACTGGGCGGTAAGTTGATTTTAAGCTGTCAAACGCTGCACCCTTTGCCTAATCTTTCCCTGGATGGGCACCACCTGTGCTGGCTTTAGTTCTTGCTATCTCCACAGTAGCTCTCCAGAGTATTATCAGTTTGTTTAATGGAGGAAAACAGATTGCGTGTGCTAAAATCTTTGGGCTGTCGCAACAGCTATATAAGTAGTATGGCCATCCCTTCGCTGCTACCCTCAGTCACCCAGTTGGCCTCTGGGATGGGTGTTCCCGTCATTCCTTTTGGGTTTGTCCTCTGGATGTTTCAAGCCCATTAACTCCATTTTTGCTCAATGACCACCGTCATTTGGGGGAACGAAAAAAGGAAGGTAGACAGACTAGATTTTATGGCCCAGCGGCTTTTAGACCATATTGCGCCATGCGCTTGGTTGCAACACAAGCAGCCACGTCTAGATTTCTGGTCAGCTTATGCAAAAAAAGCTTTGTCTATCAGCAACCAGTTCTCAAGGTCTTTAAAAGGTCAGCCAATTGTTTTAAAATGGAGACAAAACCCAGCAAGAATGTTTCCAGACATGATTGTAGGTCCATATGGTGAAATGATTGTAGGTCCAATCATCGCAGGTCCATATGGTGCAGCTGTTCTAGCACAGTGCCCAGAACACAATTTGAGCAGTTGAAAAACATGGCCACTGATGCCACACATGTGGCGAGTCCAGCAGATACCGCAGGTATGGGTGGAAGGAAGGGGGTCCTATGTTTCAAGCAAAATGAGCATGTCAGTGCAATCCTACCCAACTTACACCACTGGTGCAGCGAAAACGGGCGGCCCCAGAACGGAAAGGGGCTTCAAATCCCCTCCAAAGGAGGATTCAAAGGGGATTCGAATCCCCTTGATGTTTTGGGGCCTCCCGTTCTCGCTGCACCACTGGTTACACTGGTGGCGTAAGTTGGATAGGATTGCGCTGTGTGGGGAAGAGCTGCAAAACCCTCCCCCCAGCTAGCTTGCTGCTGTTCTTTCTGCTCAGCTGAGCTTTGATACAGAAGAGGCCCTGGGAAAAAGGTGCTGGGCGGGGGGAGAAGCTTCAGTGACATAAGCAAGCCAGTGTGGAGAGGGTTCAGCTCCTCACCCACACATGTCCTCTTTGGTCTAAGAGCTGGGGCCCCTTCAATCCTCTGCTTCCTATCACATAGCCTACTTCTAAAACCAGGAGGCTGCTTTATACCCATCAAGGCTTGTAACCTGTAATGGACTTCTCCATAAATCTGTCCAATTCGCTTTTAAAGGCATCTAGGCCAGGTGCCATCACCACATCCTGTGGCAAGGAATTCCACAGATTAGTTACACCAGCGCCCAACTGCCATGACAGCAGTGGCAAGTAGGAGTGAGAATTGGGCCAAAGCGTCTGCTGCTGTTCAGGCTGGGCTGGGAGAAGGTTCAAGGGACTTTTGGTGATGCTTATTATCTCAAGAAATCTTTGTGGTCCTTGGAGAAGGCAGGGGCAGAGGCTGTGTTTAAGAAACATTATGATCCTGTTAAATTCAGTGTTGACCATTTTGTTATTAAGAATATTTACATACCACTTTTCAGCAAAGGCTAATTTCCTATTCCCTGAAGGAACTGGGCTGCAGGATAATGATAATGATACCAGTATTTATATACCGCCAGTATAACATATACCTTGCCCCCCACCATCCCTGTGGGTAGAGGTGTTTGAAAATGGTGGTGTTGTTTTTTGAAAATTTGTTGAATTAAAATGCGAACTGTGGTGTTTTGTGTTTTTATTCACAGGTACGAATTCTTAAGCATCAATATCAGGTTTAATATCATTACACTGCAGTCTTCAATGCAAAAAACAACAAATGATTCAATTATTTCTAACTGGAAAAGTAATCTGTTTCAACCAGGTGCGTCCCACAATCAGTAAAAACAACCTACCTATGGGTTATACATACTAGCACAGATGGAAAGAGTGTCAAGCCCTGCTTAAGCTTAACAGTCATATTAGCATCTATGTCACTGTAACCCTTAAACATGGTCAGGGAATCAGAAGCATGATGCCTATAAAAGCCTAGTTGGTCTAAATAAGTCTGCTTAAATGTTTTCAGAGTGGCATGGTTGGAGCAGGCCCTCCCACCAGCGAGATCTGTCACTAGCCAATAGGTGCCAGTAAGCGCATGCATGCGCAACTGCAGTCAACACAGCAAAGCACAAAAGATACACTAACATTTGTAGAGGGAAGACTTGCACTCCCCCCTTCCCTTTGAATAATAAAAGATCGCTGCCTGCATGCCAAGACAAAGTGCCAAACAACAGCCATAGAAATCAGAGTGCAGGACCAAACGATGCAGTTTACAAAAGCACATCGTCAGAGTTGGTATGCTCTACTTTCCTAAAGGAGCTACAGGGAACCCAGTCCATATTGGGCCCTTTGTCGCTGCCATGGCTCTGATCCAGACCTGACACCACCCCCACCCCCCGGCTGCTATATGCCCAAGGT
This sequence comes from Plestiodon gilberti rubricaudatus, assembly GCA_026170595.1. Classification (NCBI taxonomy): domain Eukaryota; kingdom Metazoa; phylum Chordata; class Lepidosauria; order Squamata; family Scincidae; genus Plestiodon; species Plestiodon gilberti. The sequence goes on from JANXHW010000001.1 coordinate 15,959,664, forward strand.
AGGAGAAACATTGCCATTGACACCAAGAGATGGATCCCATGACCCAGAAGAAGACATTCTTATGGTCTTTCAATCTGCAATTTAGCCATAGGTCAGAAACTATGAAGGGGTCTCTATTCAACCTCCTACTCCTACTCCCTGCACAGACCCTCACAGACCCAAATCAGCATCCTTGATGAAGCAGGAACCTAGGCTTATAACTAGACATGTGGTGGGTGGGGAGAAATCAACTAGCTTTTCTATTTTTCTCATGAACCTCTTCAAGATTTTGCTGTATCCATCCATGTGATAGTACTTCAATCAATATTCAAAACAAACTGGCTTCTCCCCCACCCCACAAGAAGTAACAACCCCCCCAGCTATGCTCTGAAGGGAGTGCAGGGGGATCGTATGCAGCCTCTAGGAATGGCCTTGGGTTGCAGTCATGCTATTAAAATCCTACATTCACTAGAAACCAGATTGCACCTGCTACGTACAGGACACTGGACCGGTTCTGTATTTACTTGTATTGTGTGTAGAAAGATGGGGAAAGGATGATAAAGGTCATGACACATTTCTGGACAGAAAAACAAATGTGTAGTAATCTTGGCAATCTGATTTTAAGAGCTCTCGAATGATTTTATGGCATGAAAGTCCCAACTCAATGCACAGAGAAGGAAAACAGAGCCTAAAAACAAGCTGGATGGTGTGGGCGTAAAAGGCAAACAAGGAAGCCATTCTTGAGAAAGAGAATACACATCATTATTGGATCATAGGCGGACATTCCAAGTGTCTTGCATTTATAACGAGAAGTGTGACTTGATACAACCGGGGTGTCCTCTGCTGTGGCTTGGACACAAACTGCATTGCACCTGGGGTTGCCGGCCCTCCAAGATTGGCCTCCAGTCTCCAGGAATCAGCTTGGATTGCCAGGTGACTACTGAAAGCAGTAGATTTTAGCAGGGTCTCCTTGGCTTAGTGACATCATTACATCATGTTGGAAAAAGACATCTTGTTCTAGGAATAGCTTCAGTCAGAGTTGGCAACTCTCATTGCACCATGCGCTACAGATTGATGCCTTCCAAAGTTTCACAGGGACACACACCCTGCTCTTACCCTTGCACCACTCCCCTGCCCTGCCACTGGGTTCTTCTCCACCTGCAGCACAATTGATTTTTCCATAGCCAAGCCTGGTTGGCCTTCAGAAGAAGGATGTATTCATGCACCCCGTGACTTGGTTTCTGAGACTCTGAGCGAAGTGTCGTAGGCCTCAAGTTTTGAACTTGGAGGGTTTCGAAGCACCACATCACAGCAGATTCACATTCTCTGTTCCACCAGACGAGTTTTGATACAAACCTTGAAGGTCTAACTGGTTGAGTCAACATCCCAACTTCCTTCAGGACAGGTTGTTAGTTGGTTTTTTTCCTGGTTCATGTGATTAAGTTGCATGCGTGCGACAGGCAACAAAGCCATGCTCAGGGTTGCCAGATCAGAAATGAGGAATACTCAAGGGCTCTGGAAGAGTGCATCAGTCAGATCTATGTGCACGCAATGCCCATTGATTTAAAATGGAGTGCTCTTCTAATTGAGCAAGATCAAGATCGTGGTCCAGGACTCCTATATCTGATAGGGAACTAAGTACAGGAACACAGCCAAGTTATTTAATCTACCAGGCTTTTTATATTGCTCCTTCTGCTTGGGACAATGTGCCCCTTGCTCATTTTGTGTTACTAAAATAACCAAGCTCTTTCATTGCACAGTTCAGCAGGATGCAAAGACAAAAGCTGCCATGTGTCTCCCAGTCCCACTACAACATTAGACTAGTGCAGTGTTTCCCAAACTTTTTCGACCTGCGGCTCCATTGGCGACCATTGTCCACGGCTCCTCATTACATGATGTTGATGCCCTGCCAATTGGCATTGCACTGTCTTCCAAGAGGGTTCCATGGCACTCCGCGGCTCCCCTGGCTGGTATCCGCGGCTCCCCTGGGAGCCACACCTCCCACTTTGGGAACCACTGGACTAGTGGTTTCCAACTGTGGTCCTGAGACCGCTGCATTGCCTAGAAGCTTACAAGGAGCTCATCAATGAGAAGATCAATTCTTTATTTACCCTGCTCGGCTTTTCACAAAGATCGCCAAAGCAACCCAAAACATCTAAAAAATATACAATACAAGTTGTTGTTGTTCAATAGAAGTACAATAAAGCAAATAAAAGGCACCAAATACCGTAATGGTGAACAAGATTCCCTGGAAGACAACTTGTCCACCGCAACGGGACTTTGGCTACATTCGTCATCACAGGCAAGCATTGGCTGTGCTCTAGGAGGCATTCTCAGTTCCCACAAGGAAACAGACTCCCCACAGGCCTGACCAGCGAACCACACGATTGAATATGCCCACAGGCATTTCAACTTTTCATTTCAGAAGTCCTCAGCGGTGCTCTTATTACAGCAGTGGCGTCCCTATGCCCCCCCCCGGTGACATCACCACCGGAAGTGACATCGCCGCCACTGCTGCTGCAACTCCCTTCCAAGACACAGGTGGACCAAACCCATTGCCTTCTCACCCGCTGTTCCTGCCACCAAAACGGAGTGGTTGTCCGTCCCCCCGCCACTTTGTCACACATCCCCACTTGTCGCCCAGGGGCCCACTGCCCACCAGGCGACACTTCTGATTACAGGGAGCCCAGAGGGATCCTACTCACCCTAGCTTTTGTGCGCACCCCCTATCTACTATTTTTCAGAAGGCTACAGGGAAGCCATGATATGGCTAAATTTGAGGGTGCGTGTCCAAGATGGGGCTTGTGGATTTTGCTAAGGGAGCTTTACGGAAAAGCATGCATCCAGTACTCTGCCCAACTGCTTATCACATAGTAACAAAATGCACTAAGAGAGTAGTAGGCTATTCATATTATGTTGTGGCTGTTGTGCAACAAGGTTTCTGGCTATGGGTCTGCCTAGCATACGTCCCTCAGCAATACAAGGGATCCCACCACAGCAAACAAGTTCATGTGGAAAAGGTTCACTGAAGTGCAACCAATTTTAAACCACTTTATTTAAACCACCTGGCAAGATGGCTCAGCAGAGGTGGGCTGACATGTACCTCTCTCCCTACAGGCAACATCCATACCTGTCATACCTGTTACCCAGTGCTAGCAAACGCCATTAATAACCCAGTGCCATAAACCCTTTTTAGAATTGCTTGAGACAGTATGTTTCTGATCAGAGTTCCCAGCAGCAAGGCGGCACACATAGAGTTGTGTTTAAATCCCAACCATCGAAATGAGATTTCAGCGTGCACACTACCCACACCCTGGTTGGCAGCCAGTGTCCAACGTTAGGCGCATTCAGCGGTAAAGACATGACATTCAGTTCCAGAAAGCAGAATTTGGGAGAGGATGTCAACTTTGTTGAACAGTTCTGTGCAACTCAGGTTTGCAGGTCCATTAAGCCACGATAACTGTATGACTCATTGTATAGTTTATAGGCACCCATAAGCCATCTTGTAGTTTATAGGCCTCCTTAAGATTTTAGAGCTCTGTTTGCTTCCAGTTATCAACAAGAACTCTGAGCAGTAGGAAATCTCTGGGTAGTCCCCTACTGTCTATATAATAAGCCTTAAGAAAACCACCCACAGGTGGAGCTTTACCATCAGACACAACACAGGTGTTTACGTAAGCGCACACAGGCTCTCTTGTGACACAGACACTAAGAGAACCTGTAACAGGTTCTTCAGATGACCTTCAGGTTTCCATTTGGTGGGAATCTTGTGCCTCGGTCGGGCACATACATAACAGTTAGAAATTCAACAAATGCCACCGTTCAGGCAGACGGAGTGATAGGACAGCATCACTGGTTCAGTTTCTACCTGTGACACAACTGCTTAAGGCACAAGAACCACCCTGTGAAATAAGCCTGTGTCCAATCTTGAATGACAGGACATGCCCAAGACCCCAGATTCAGGCTGTGGCATCTCAAGGTAGGGCTGGGAAAGACCCAGCCTGAAGAGCTGCTGGGTGATGGACCCATCATTGGACTCGGAAGAAGGCAGTTTCACTTGCAAGCCGGTGTGGGAACCCAGAAGCCTGGCTAGCTGGCTCATAAGGCTTTGGACAGCTTTTCAAAAGTCTTCCTGTCCTGTTAACAGTCGCTTGCCATGTAGGAATCAGTCTGGTGAGTCCGTGTGGTGTAGGGGATGGATGGAGTGTTGGTGGAGACCTGCACTGATATCCCTACTAAGCAAACAGGTCCAAGGCAACTCAGTGAGCTGGATGGCTTTCATGATGTTTCCTATGAAGCTACCTTCTACTGAGATTTGTGGTCCATCTCATTCAGTGTTAGCTACACTGGCTGGCAGTGGCCTTCAAGGGTTTCAACTCAGGGGTCTTTCTTTCCCAACCCTACTTGGGGGTACAAGGGATTGAACTTGGGTCCTTTGGCATGCAAAGCAGGTGCTTTATCACTGAGCTACACCCCCTGTCCAAGCGCTACAAAGACAGAGTGAAGGAGGTGGAAACCACGTCTGCCACCCTAAGTGTCCTAATGGAAGTAAGGCAGGATGAAAATGCAGTAAGTAATAACCTCTGGTTGTGGAAATAAAGCGAAGGGAAAAGCTTCACTTGCTAAGTGTCTGACGATCAGGCTGCTGTAAGAGACACAGAAGTAGGAAGCGCCAATGAAAGAGTTGGCAGTATTACGGATCCCCGCACGTTCTCAAGGTTTTAGCAGTCTCCCCAGCCACACAGTTCTCAAGCTGTTTCCTTTAAAGTGCATTAAAGCAGTCAAGGAGCTGCCAGCGCTACCTATCCCAGAGCCACAAGCCTGGCCTTTGAAGCAAGCTGCACACTCCGTGGCCCTCAAAGAGCTGCTTTCAGGCCAGGCCACCAGTTCAGCCGGAGAATTAAGCTCTTTGAATGCAACACACACTTGTGCAAGAGATGCCTGCTGTGGGCATGGGATTAGCAGGTAACCTTGAGGGTCAACTAACTAAAACACGCTCTGGAAGTGGAGAAAATAATTATTAGGCAAGAGCTATAAACACAGAATTTGAAATGCCCCCTCCTTCCGGTCCCATCAGCATTAGAGAAAAGAGCTCGTCTAGATTCTATACCAGCCTGATGTGCTGATTCGAAAACAGAAAACGCTGCGTGATGTTACTCCCATTTAATTCAGCAAATACGTTTTAGGCAAAGTTGGCAAACACAGTAATATAACCAGAAAATGAAGCTTGCAGACAAGAGTTTCTAGAGACAGAAGCTGCAATCTGAGGCACATTTATTCAGGAGGACACCCAGGTTGGCACAGCAGGATTTTTTGTGGAGTGCACACACACATATAGAATGGCACTGTTAGAAACCCAGATGTGAAAGGACTTTTCTCAAAAGGTAAGAAGGCCATACTTACAAATTCTGGGATGACAAGAATGTCGGGAAAGGTGCCCAGGACCTTGATCCCACTGGGTAAGGAGGCAGTGGCGGTGGTGGAAGACATCTTGAAGGTCACCTTCCAAACTCACCACACGAGTCCTCACGCTGCAAAACCAGCCTCTTGCTGCTTCGTTCCTCTCAGGCAGGTGAGCCTGTACCTGTTCAGCTGTGTCAATGCTGCCCGCCCTCCAGGGAAGGAGATCAGCATAGGTGTGGCCGCCCACTGGAGGTACCTGCCCTCTTCTGTTTCTATGCCCAGGAGGAGATTGAAGGACTGAGCTAAACAGTGGTATCATTTCATTGTTTCACATTGTTCCTAGGCACCTTATGAGTGTGTCTAGAGAGGTAGGTGCTGCAAATGAAATTTAAATCCAACTGTGCTTTGATTCCAGTTGAACGGATCTCAGTCTAAGATTACAGGGACAGCCCCACTGCAGGGCGTACTGCTAGCGACTATACTAGTGGGGTTATGCTAACTAATGCCTCCTGCAGACTTGAAGGTGGATTGAATTATTTTTAATGAGCCTTCTCCAGGGTTTCCAAGCTAAACCGCACACACAAGATTAATACATACTTGTAGTCATGTAGTGCAAAAGTTGGCTTGAAACTCAACATTAATAAAACTAAGATCATGGCATCTGGGTCCATCAATTCCTGGCAAATAGAAGGGGCAGAAATGGAAGCAGTAACAGATTTTACTTTTCTGGGTTCCAAGATCACTGCAGACGGAGACAGCAGCCATGAAATTAAAAGACGCTTACTCCTTGGAAGGAAAGCTATGGCAAACTTAGACAGCATAATAAAAAGCAGAGATATCACCATGCCAACAAAAGTTCGTATAGTGAGGGCGATGGTGTTCCCAGTAGCAATGTATGGTTGCGAGAGTTGGACCATAAGGAAGGCTGAGCGCCGAAGAATAGATGCTTTTGAACTGTGGTGCTGGAGAAGACTCCTGAGAGTCCCTTGGACTGCTAGGAGATCAAATCAGTCAATTCTAAATGAAATCAAGCCTGACTGTTCCCTGGAAGGACAGGTACTAAGGCTGAAACTCAAATATTTTGGCCACCTAATGCGAAGAGAGGACTCTCTGGAGAAGACTCTGATGCTGGGAAAGATTGAAGGCAAAAGGAGAAGGGGAAGGCCAAGGATGAGATGGTTAGACAGCATCACCGATGCAACAAACATGAAAATGAGCGAACTCAGGAAGATAGTGGAGGACAGGAAGGCCTGGCGGGATATGGTTCATGGGATCACGAAGGGTCGGACACGACTTAACGACTGAACAACAACAACAACAACAACAACAACAACAAAGTCATGTAGCACAAGCACTCTGTCATAGTGCATTGTCAAATCATGGCTCCAACAGGAGAGTTAGATAGACAGAGTGCAAGACTAGGAGGAGGGCTGGCTGAGGCAGCATGCCAAATGCGACTGGCCCCCCACCTCACCTGGTGAGGGGCCAGCCTCTCCTCCTCCCAGTCCCTGGCTTGAAAAAGGAAGAGGGGGGATGGAGTGTGGAGGAGAGTGGTGGCCTAGAATGTCTCTGATGCTCTAGCCCAGCACTCTCCTCTCCTCCACGCTTCCCCTCCTGCTCTGCCCCCCTCTTCCTTTTCTAACCAAGGGAGTGGGACGAGGAGCAGTGGAGGCAAGTGGGCAGATGGGGGTAGATGCCCCCTGCCAGTCTGTTGCTGGAGGCAAACCCCTCAGTCGTCTCATAGACGGGCCAGCCCTGGGCAGGATAAACATTTAATAATAAACTGTATACTACAGTAGCATGGGAAAGGGTGGTAGAAGCCCAAATGTGGATGCAGAGGGTCTCAGATTCTGCTGCCAGTCAGTGTACTGTAGAGTCTAAATAAAAAAGTACTAAAACCATTTTAAATGTGAAAAAATGTCTTATTTAACTCTTTCTGTGTGTGTGTGTGTGTGTGTGTGTGTGTGTGTGTGTGTGTGTGAGAGAGAGAGAGAGAGAGAGAGAGAGAGAGAGAGAGAGAGAGAGAGAGAGAGAGAGAGAGAGAGATGCAAGGATCTCTTTTTTTCTCCCCAAGTCACACTTCCCAAAATCAGCTCCTCCCTCCCCCACCCCACCAAAGTACATCTTCCAAAGTACAACAGTAAGCCCAACCAAAATCAGAGAGACAGAAGGGCTCCGAAAATAATTACAATTTAAAATCCATGTTAATTAACACTTAATTACCTGCTGGTGGGGCAGATAAGGGGCAGGGCTTGGCGTACCCCCAGCAAGAGGTCCGCGTACCCCTAGGGGTATCCGTACCCTAGGTTGAGACCCTCTGCTGTAGACAATGCTTAGGTAGGCAGATGAAAGGTCAGGCACAGTAGTCAGCAGCTTCCTAGGCGCACACACAAAGTTATGTGTTCTGCCCTCTTCTATCTGTCAGTGATGAGTCCCATGGTTCCAAACCACAGGGAGAAAGTCTCTCTGGCTACAGTGTTTGCCTCTGCAAACAATGACTATACCCCCAGGTACTCAGGGGGATGTGGCTACGGAGTATGCCAGTACCATGGGGGGGTGGCTAACTGGTGCACTCCTCTTTGACCTGTACCCAGATATAGCATGCTCATTTTCATAATGCATGAATAGGGCTCATGTATCTTGCATCACAGCCAAAACAGGTACAGTATTTGAAAGGAAAAAAGATCAGGAAGGAGAGAAGACATTTAGTTCTGAGGGTTGACAGCAGGTAGGGTTGCCAACAACAGACAAGGAAAAGAAAAAGAGCTCCTGTCTTTTAAGAGGAACCTGACAGATTTAACTCAGTTCAGCAGGTCAATCTTGTTAAGTGGTCTATAAGGACTGCCAACTGGTCTTTTTTAAAATGTCAGCACCTTCTTGGGATGAATGCTTCTGGGAATGTATAGAGGTTAGTTTTTGCTTGCTTGTCATCATTACCCTTCTTCCAGGAAGGGAGCTCCGAATGGCATGGAGGGATTTTCTTAGGGTTGGCCCTCTGATGAAACAACCAGAAAATTCATGTCGAGCAGCAAGCAGTGGCGTAAGCAGGGCGGAGCGCATGGAGCAGCTGCTCCAGGCGCGGGCTCGCCCGCCGGGTCTCTTACCGGTCGTCATCTCGGCCGGCGTGTGATCGGCCCTCCCGCCCTCCCTGTAGCCCGTTTGGCTCCAAAATGAGAGTGAAACCGGCGGGGAGGTAGGAGCCGTGCTGCGTGCGCAGCTGCCTCCCTGCGCCCTCCTATTGGCTGCAGAGGGCGCATGCCCCGCCCCCTTGCCCTGGCACCCTTCGAGATCCTTGCGCCTCTGGCAGCAAGTGGGGGTGGTGAATTGATGAGTGCACTCCACACCTGTCCATCATCCCCTCTGACATGGAGCTGATGGAGGAAGAAGTGGGGGGGGGAGGGAAAACCTGCCGCAGCCACCTCCTTGCTGTGGTGGGCTGGAAGAGGGAGAGGCAGAACCCGGCCCCTCCCCCTCCCCGCACTGCTTCCTTCCTTCCTTCCTTCCTTCCTTCCTTCCTTCCTTCCTTCCTTCACACAGGTCCTGTTTGACATGAATGATCGATCGCAGCATCCTCCTGCCAAGGCAGGAAGGGAAGGGAGCTAGCCTCTCCTTCCTCCCCTCTTATCCACCCAGCGTGGTGTGCGTCCTAACACAAGATTTTTAAATAAAATTTATGTTAGCCAAGCCTGAACACTTTACTCCCAATTCATCCTCATTGGAGCCCTGTGTGAAGAATTGAATTTATTTATTTATTTATTTATTTATTTATTTTTCACATTTTTATACCGCCCTTCCTCCAAGGAGCTCAAAGTGGTGTACATATTTCCTCCCCTCCTTTTTGTCCTCACAACAACCCTGTGAGGTAGGTGGGGCTGAGAGATAGTGACTGGCCCAAGGTCACCCAGGAAGCTTTGTGGATGAGCGGGGATTTGAACCTGGATCTTCCAAGTCTAAGTCCAACTCCCAAACCACTACACCATCCTGGCTGGCCCCCCAGCATCTGAACCCAGGTTTTCCTGATCTCACCACTGCACCCCATAAGAACCTTGTGCTTTGCTTGCAAACTTAAGCCCACCTGGCTCCCTCCATTGCCACCTTTACCAGGCTAGAAGAACTGCCCTGTTTTGTTGGGCCTGTGCTGCTCTTGTGCCTGGCGGTTTCCTCTATAGCCACCACGGATGCCAGATAGGTGCCCGGAAAAGCTACATATGTGTCTGCTGCTGGGAAAGATCCAGGGCCAGCTTTTTGTCTTTAAAAACAGTCACAGCCACTAGAAACGGTTGCCCTGAAGCTACGCAACTAGTCCGAGGGCACGTGCTGAAGCTAAGCAGCTCTAGGTCTGGTCAGTCCCTGGATGGGTGACCAAGAAATTCCCCTGCCTTGAGTTCTCTCGTGGAAAAGAGGTGGGGTTGAAATAAAAACAGCAATGGTGGTGCTTGGTCTGAGGAGGCGCGTGGTTCATCCTTCAGTCTACAGAGCCTTCCCAAGGAACTGGCCGCTTCCTGTTCAGTTCCATTTCTTTTGCAGTCATCTGATTTGACAGAAGCCACAGTGTTACCAAGTCCAACCCATTGCTGCTTTGTGAAAGCAAGATAAACATGTCGTTGTAGGGCAGCTTCAGACCTGGACGTCTGATCTTCTTGGCGGGGTGCTCTGTGCAGTGCTGCATCTCGCAAAGGGAGTGCCAAGGTTGTTTGCTTCCCCCCCATTGGCCTAACGCCTTCATCCTCTCTCCAGCTGATACAAAGCCAAAGTACATGCAACTAACAGCATAAGAAGAGCCCTGCTGGATCAGGCCCAAGGCCATCTAGTCCAGCATCCTGTTTCCCACAGTGGCCAAGAAGATGCCTTCAGGAAGCCCACAAATGAGGCATGAATGCACTAGCCCTCCCTGCTCTTGCTCCCCCAGAAGCTGGCATTCAGGGGCCGCCCTATTGCCTGGACCCGGAGCCATCATGACTAAGAGCCAGTGACAGGCCTGAATTTGTGGCAGGCCTGAAGAGCCAATGACAAACCCCATGAATGTGTCTAATACAGTACAGCAAATTCCAGAAAATGATTGTTCCTTGAGTGAGAAGGATTTTGTTTTCTCTGTTCACAAAATCCTGCCTACCAGTTTCATTGGGTGATCCGAAGTTCTGGCAGAGCGAGGGAGTAAAGCTGCTCTCTATCCACTTTTTCCACCACATGTAATATCATGTTATTATTAACCTCTGTCATGTCCACTCATACAGCCCAATCCGATGTTGACTCAGGAGTTCCCATTGTATTTGTATTGAGTTGAACCAGGCTTACTCTCCAGTAAGAGTGTCTAGAGTTGCAATCTTACTGCACAATTCTAAGCAGATTTCCTTGGAAGTAAATCCCACTTTATTCACTGGGGCTTACTTCCAGGTAAGTAGCATTTATCCTCATTTGCGAAACAAAATAGCCCCAAATGCTGTAGCCTGTCCACGCAGAGAAGGTTTTTCAGTCCCTTGTCACTCTTGGTTCTCTTCCACACTAGCCAAACTAGATCATACGCTGGGGGGGACGGGGGGGTAAGAGATCTGTCCCTTGATTCATTTGCGTTTACCTCTCATGAGCTGTGTACCCTGATGGTGCTGAACAAATAAATAATATGTGAAAAGGTGTTCTTAGTTGTTGCTCTGTGGCAAGGCTGGTGATTTGTGTGTGCCTATTTTCTATTTCTAGTACATAAATGCTATTCTGATAACTGTTCTGGGGTCTTTGGCATGATAAGTCGGGATGAAAATTTTATTCTTATATAAGGAAACAGGATAGGAAAAACCCCTGAAAACACAGAGGTTGTAACTTCCACACAACCTACCTGGCATGCTGCCTAGAAGACTATAAATGTGTACCGGTATTCCCTTCTCTCTGTTCCAGTGGACAATGTTTCTTTTTGAAACAAGTCCTGTGCTTTCTTTCAGCTGAAAATGGTGTTCCTCCTTTGAGTGGATTCTTTTCATCCCCAGCCATTGCAGCGTTGGACCCGCCCACCTCTGTTAAACTACGCGGCCATTTAGCACTCGGTAAATAGTTGTCCCTTTCATAGCCTGTCCCTTTGTCCATATCTGTTTCATCTGCATAGCTGAAGTGCTGTTAGTGGGTTCTGCTGGGTCGACTGCATTCCTGAGGCGAGGAGGGGAGATGCTCCGTCTAGGGCCCCTTCCACTGGTTGGGTTCCCCATTGGCCAGAAAAAGCAGGTTTAACTTGCTCTTGTCCCTTTAATAGAGGTCTGACAGGCAGTGGTCAGTGGGAATTCTTCACCCTACTAGGCACTGGCGTTGTTTGGGGGGTGCGATAGGTGCAGGGTGACACTACGTTTTGAGGTGACACCATGGGGCGGCCTGCACCGTGTAGCACCCCCAGGCAGTTGTCAGCGGCCATTTTCAGTCGCTCTGAGAACATAAAGAGAGCAGCTAAAAATGGCTGAGCCAAGTGACACCCCCCCCCCCTTGGCTTGTTTGGTGGCTCGCCTGCATCCTGCAAGTTGAAGCCCCACGAGTCAGAAGCGACCCGCACAGCTTTGGCTCAGAAGCAAGAGCCGCGAAAAAAGCCAAAGTGAAAGGGTGACAGCTGTCTTTGGCTCCATTCAGCGGATCCGCCTGCGAGCTGAAGCCGCGCGAGTTGCTTCTGACTCGTGCCTTCAGCTCACAGGCGGGTGCCATGAAAAAAGCCGAAGGCTGCCTCTTGCATCAGAGTGGAGCGAATAGTTCCAGGTCGCAGAGCTCTGCAACCTGGAAGTAACTGATGAGGCGTGATGACGTCATCACACCACGTCAGTTACTTCTGGCTTTTAGCTGGCACGCTGCATCAGGCGCACAAAAGGTAAGCTATGCCACAGCTCCTAGGAAAACTCTGACGTGCAGTGGTTAATACATCAGGCTGCTGGGTGCCCTTGGGCAAAATTCTGCACTGGGTTCCCTATAGCACTCCCTGCTTACCCCTTCCTTAATGGCACATTGGGTGCCACTTGTACTGGAGTTGGCATGGCCGGATGGACTCTCTTAGTCTTGATGGGCTGGGCTTCAACCAGTGATGCCACCCCTGCCTACGAATGTGTAATGTGGTGCTGATTGCCAGCTAGTACAGGCAGCCATTGTGACCTGCATGTCCACAGAAGGACTTCAAGTGCAACTCTAGGCATGGCGACTCACTTCTGAGTCCCATTGTGTTCAGTGGGGCTTACTCCCAGGAACGTGTGTATAGGACTGCAGCCTTAACCACACCAGTGCAGCTGGCACCTGCTTTGGGAGAACAAGTGGCCAAGCAGAAAACACGAGCACCCCACTGGGGTCTGCCAGCACCTGCCTATGGGTCAAGTCCGTCCACCTGAACCATGGCTAAGGAGAGCTGGGTTGAGTGTTTCCCACCGTTGGAGTAGCGAATGGGAAAGGTAGGATCTCACTCCCCCAAAACGTACTACTATTAGTCTGTTAATGTACTTGGAGATCCCCTAAGGTTGCCATCTTCTGAACCTGCCCTAATAGTTGTCCCTTTCATAGCATATTGATCTTTTGTAGATAACAATGCATTCCATGCCATTAAAAGGTTCACCTGGCTGATTTATGTAAAGCAAACATCTGTTAAAGGGACAGATAGAGATTAGGCCGTGTGTGTTTTTTCCTGGTAGTGTTGCCAATTCTGATTATTCCTGGAGATTCCCTCCCCCCCCCCCCCGCCCCAATATGATGTCATGTTGGAAATTCCTGAAAATCCCATTAAAATCTCCAGGACTGCTTTTGGTAGTCACTTGGAGATCGATGCTGATTCTTCTTGGGTACTCCAGGTTAAATCCTGGAAGATTGACAGCCCTAATATCCAAACCCCAAGGAAAGTGAGAATTAACCCCAAGGGGAAATGAAAGGTACCAGCTGCAAATGACTGGAGAGAATGGCTTACTTTTCTCCAAAGAAACGCAGCCACATGGAGGGAAGTCTGAGGAACTGCTTGTTTATTTCCCCTTTTCTCTTCTAGCAGAGCAACGCAGACACCTAGTGGCCACCCAACTAACTACAGAGCACAGCCATGTTGCTAGAAGAGTGAAACTCTTCACATCTGAAGTTTGCTAGGCGCCAAAGAAAATGACTGAGAACAGAGGGGTGTTGCAGGGAGCAGGCCTCTTAGGCTCACTGACTGACTAGAAAGAACTGGTCTGGCTTGCTCCTGTCTCCAAAACAGATCGTTTTTAGGCAAAATCAGATGACGACATTTCTTTTTTTCCCACCCTTTCTCTAAGAGGCTTCATCATGAGGCATATGTACTGTATATGGCTTTTCTCGCTTAGCCCCCTGCTTTAGCCTCACAGCAACCCGGCTGCGGAGTAGTCTGAGTGAGATTGACTAGCCCAAGGTCACCCAGTGAGTTTCATAGTTGAGTGGGATTCTGAAGCTAGGTCTTCAGTTCAATCATGCTAGTCCAACTCCCGAACCATTTCACTACACGGTCTCTACTATTTGTGCGTTGAACTAAATATTCTAGCCCAGGGGTTCCCAACCTGTGATACTAGTACTACCACCAGTGGTACTTCGGCCGACTGCTGGTGGTACTCGGACCGCTGGACCACTGGAATCCCGCTCTGATGCAGAGCTTTTGGTGGTGCATTTTCGCACCCGAGAGGCTCCTGCCTTTGGCCGAGCCTCTCGGGAACACTGAGAAGGGCCCTCCCACCTGACCAGAGCCTCCTACCTGTCCTCTGAAAACCCGGAAGTAACTGGCGATGATGTCATCGCCAGTCACGTCCAGTGATACTCAAAAGGAGAGTGGCGCCAGAGGCGGTACTTGGCCAGAAAGGGTTTGGGAACCCCTGTTCTAGCCCATTTCAGACATTTCCTGAACTGGGGATAGAAACACGTGGTCAGGGGGAACCAGGAGCACACTGGCAAGCCCCACCTCTGGTGCCAAGATAGCCATGCCCCCTGCTCTCCCCCCTAGCAACAAACAATGTAGGCATGGCTACAGAGCACATCAGCGCTGATCCCCCCCTGCCATGCTCTCCTATCTTCCCCAGTTCAGGGAATGCCTGCAGAGCCGGGCCTCTCTCATCTTCCAGTTGCTGCAGACCAAGAGGCTGTCAAAAGAGGCAGCTGCAGTACCTGGTAAAACACAAAATTTAAAAGGATGAGCCAGGATGGTGTAGTGGTTTGGGAGTCGGAGTTAGACTTGGAAGATCCAGGTTCAAATCCCCGCTCAGCCATGAAGCTTCCTGGGTGACCTTGGGCCAGTCACTATCTCTCAGCCCCACCTACCTCACAGGGTTGTTGTGAGGACAAAAGGAGGGGAGGAAACATGTACACCACTCTGAGCTCCTTGGAGGAAGAGCAGTATAAAAATGTGAAAGAAAAAAAAAAGTTGGCAATCCTAAAGCTAACCCAGCCCCTCCCCCATTGAATGTTCAACTTAGTAGTAGTAGTAGTAGTAGTAGTAGTAGTAGTAGTAGTAGTAGTAGTAAAGTCTCTAGCCCTTCTGCTTGTGGAGATGCAAGGGAAAATGTGCAGTTAGGATTCTGTCCATATCTTATTTAATTTATTTAATTTATTTAAAGGATTTCTACCCCGCCTTTCTCCCAATAAGGGCAATCAAGGCGGCTTATCTTCGGTAAGAAACAAGCTGCTCCCAGTTCATGGGTGTTTGGCATTTTTCTGTTAACAAAATTCTAGGGAAGATTTTGAGCTGCAATTTTTTGATGGATGTTGTGGAAACGTAACTAATTCCTAGCCAGAACTGGCATCAGCACAAGGCATCCTTGGGCAGCTACCAAGGGCTCGCATGGGGGGGGGGGTGGACACTGCTGGTGCCTACTGTGGCCCCATAGGGAGGATTGGGGCCAGCCAGTCCGAACCAGTGGCCAGTGACTGGGTGCCCCCCTTCCCTGACTGTGGCAGTGGCTTTCTTTCATTCTCAGTGCTTCAGCAGCAGCTCCCCCCCCCCCCACCATGTTTTCAAACCATAGAGCCCCATGTCGCATGGTGCCTACTGCCACAGTAAGGGTAAGAGGCTCGCCAGAGTTCAGCTTGCTGTGGGCTCCCTCAAACCAGGAGCCCCCCCCCCATTTTGTCAGCTATCAATCATCCTGGTGGGGAAGGGGGCTAATCAGAGTAGCCTGAGTGAGCCCTGATGTCAAATCAGGAAATTAAGATGCGCCGCTAAGTGGGATTTATTTATTTATTTTTACAAAAACTTAAGAGATGGGAAATCCAATCATGGATCACCAACCTCTCCTCTAGTTTGACCCTCACACCGGTATATCAGCCCCCTCTGGAGGCCTGGCTTAGGTTTGCTGATTTCTCCTTGCAATTTCTTCTTGCTTTGTGTCCTTGTAATTCTGTGGTTTTAATTGTGTTTTTGCACAGTTCTTATGAATTGTTTTCTGCTATGTTGTTGGAAACCCCCTGGAGTATCTTGTTGTCTTGTGCTCCCTGAGGCATCTGGTGGGGCCACTGTGTGATACAGGAAGCTGGACTAGATGGGCCTTTGGCCTGATCCAACAGGGCTCTTCTTATGTTCTTATGCTTGAAACAAATTGGAGGACGGGATCCTATTCCTAACTCCATAGCAGAGCACCTGCTTTGCCTGTAGAAGGGCCCAGTTTGAGCCCCCAGCGTCTCCAGGCAGGCAGGGCCTGGGAGAGACCCCTATCCATGAGCCTGGAGATCCCCTGATCTTAGTGGTGTCTGGCTCTGTACACGGTGGCTGCTTCAGATGTCCTGTATGCTTCTCACTTCCCTGAGCAGTTCCAGGGTCCTCTTAGTTTCCTTTGGATGAGAAAGCGAGAAGTCTTGCTTGTCGTCTTCTTCATGAGGAAATCTGGTACATCTCTCGTGATGCCAGCCAGGACCAGGGCTGCCTAGCAGGGCTCTTGTGCTTTGAGCAGCCGTGTGGTAAGTAGGTGACACTTATCCTGTCATGTGGGAATTGGGTCCAGTCCCCACAGTTCAGACAGAGGGAGAATTGGCTGGGACCAGCAGATGAGTGGTTCACCACCACGGCAAGGAGGGAGAGAAGCTGCCACTGCCTGCCCATCCCTCCCTCTGGCTCGGAGAGACTGGATGAGTGAGCAGGCAGTGGTGACTGGGCAGAGGGGAGGAGGAGCACGATGGCAGCATGGAGGAAATGTGCCCACTGAGGGCATCTTGGCTTGCCAAAGCCAGCTGCACACTGTATTATAACTCTCTCTCTCTCTCTCTCTCTCTCTCTCTCTCTCTCTCTCTCTCTCTCCCCCCCCCCCCCCATGAATCTGCCTGTCCTGTGAGAACATCTCAGAGAGGCCCAGTTGTGGGTGCGACCTTCCAGTGGAGGTGTGGTTGGCAGCCATGATGTGTAGTGATGCCTGGTCTCTGGAGTTAAGAACATCTTCTTCCTTGCTGGTGTTTTAGAGAGGGGGGGGGGTTAAGCCTTTTTTTGTTTAAACAGGACTTTGGTTACATTGTCCTGTTCTTGCTATGTTATCGTCTTTTGTTTATTGTATGGTTGTTTTCATTGTTTAATTTTTGGACTGTGTTGTGCTTTTTCATTTGTAAGCTGCCTTGAGCTTCTGTGTCCAGGATTGGAAAGGCAGATGGGTCTTTGAAATAAAATAACAGTTATAATGGTTTCCAGTAAAGAATTCCAAGGGTTCTGCGGTTGGTCCAGCTGCCCGCAAGTGTGTTGTGATGGTTGCAGGCCCTCAGTCTGACCTGGCCAATACCACCCCTGGAAGAATACCTTCCACCCTGCTACAGGAGGAGCCAGAAATTATTGCAGCAATTATTCAACCAGATTCCTTTTAAAACAAACACACACAAGCCATGCAAAGGAATAGAAGTCAGTCTTGTTGAACTGGGAAAAGATACTTAACGAAACTAGCAGTATAAAATGAAGAGAATACAAAATACATACAGGTTTACCAATAATAAGTTACATCATGCTTCCCCACCAACACAAAAGTTCTATGTCATTATAAAGGACAGAAAATGTTTACATAAAATCGGCATTGTTGACAGGTAAGGGCCAATTCACAATGGCCTTTTGACCAGGTGACATCATTATGTGATTATGACTCCCTCACCAATTTAACGTGGTAAATATTTCCTGTTACTGACCTCACATAGGGACAACTAACCTTAACGCAAACAGAAGATTATTCGTCCTCCCTTGAAGTAAATTGAATATGTAGGCACAGTCTCAAGAAATAATTTCCACCAACCAGTTGATGAGATAAAAATAATCTTGTGAGAATACAATTGCATCAAACAGTAAAGGGAATATGTCTAACCGACATCTGGACAAGATCATCGTTTGTTTGTGGT
Source organism: Plestiodon gilberti rubricaudatus (assembly GCA_026170595.1). Taxonomy (NCBI): domain Eukaryota; kingdom Metazoa; phylum Chordata; class Lepidosauria; order Squamata; family Scincidae; genus Plestiodon; species Plestiodon gilberti. The sequence continues at coordinate 15,977,340 of JANXHW010000001.1, forward strand.
AGCCAAGAAGCTGCATATGTTTTATCCAAATATCCTACGAGCCCAATACTCTCCTTTCCTCTCCTCCTCGTCTCCAGCTGTAAGTATAGGATGGGCCATTAGAAAGCACATACAGAGCACACTCCTAAGCACGCTGCCCAATGGCAGTGTGCCTCGCGCGCTGGCGCAGACAGCCGTAAAGCCGTCTGGGCCAGTCTCAAAAGCCTCCCTGACAGCGCGTTGATCAGCGCTGCTGGGGATGCCGGGGGAAGGCCTTCGCCTTCTCAGCTGTGCTGGAGGCCGTCTGGACATGCGCCAGGAAAGGTAAGCCGGCGGGGGGGGGAGGGCGGAACAGGGGTGGGGAGGGGGCATAATGGGGTGGGGAGGACGCGGGATGGGGAGGATCCGTCGTGGAAGGTCCACACTGAATCCTATCCCCCATCCCCGCAGCCTCCCTGCCCCCTTTTCTCTCCTCAGATTTATGCTAGCAAACTTGCTAGCGTAGGTCCAAGGAGACCCATTGAGGGCTATGAGGCTTAAGCAGGGGTAAAGGGATTAAACATCCTCTTTACCAGCAGATGCCTCCTGGCGCCGGCGCCCCTCCCCCCGCACAGGATGCAGCAGCTGCCATTTTGGCGCCGCTGCATCAGGGGTGTGTGTAAAGGTTAGGATTGGGCTCACAACTGTCAGAGGTTTAGATCTGTGTTGTTCCAGGTAACTCTGGAATACGTGCTGCAGTGGTAAATGTTAAAGTGCAAGAGCTCATCATGACACATCCCCATCGTCACCCCACCTCACTAAGAGTCAACCACAACCCATACCGACCCTCCACTTCTTCCTTAGAGTGCCTTTTCCTCCTGCCACGTATTCCTGCTTTGAAACGTCTTATACTTCATGTAACGATCTACTTCATTTCCCCCTAAGCTCCTCGAGTGGGTTGCAAGTAGGTTAGAACAAATGTATAAACATTGAAAAATGGAATTAAAAAATATCCCAGTTAAAGATAAAAGGTATATTAGGCTGCAATCCTATTCACTGGGAGTAAGGCTCACTGAACACAAGGTAAGTCTCTACCTAGAATTGTGTGGCAGCTTGCTGGAGGTTCCTTCATGAGAAGATCAGCTGTAGTAGGCAAACTCCCTGAAAGACAGCTTGCCCCCCCCCACCAGCAGCAACAGGAAAGTGCTGGGTGTATTTCAGGGCACACTCGGCGGTCACCTAGGGCAACAGGTCTGGCCAAATATTTCCCAGAATCCTCTGCAGTATGCTGAGGTTCCAGGGCAAATACACAAGGCTTCCTTAGCAGATGAGTTAAATGCAGGAGTCACCGTGGTTTGCATGTTTGGAAAACCGCTGGTTTAAATAAATGCACATATTATTTACAAACACTTTACAAATGGCAGAGAACACGTCATAATTTTGGATAATTCAAAGAACTGGATAATCAGCGATCAGATAATAGTACTTCTATTGCATTTTCATACAGAACTCAACAGCACACTGTAGTGTGCGTGAAGTACAGGTTTTAACAACCCAAATACCTCTTTCCCCTAAATTGAGAAGGAGCTCGGTTCTGAATGAGCTCGGTTCTGAATGAGCTCGGTTCTGAATGAGCTCAGTTCTGAATGAGCTCGGTTCCAACTGAGCTCTGTTCTTCTTACATCTATTTTAACCATTTGTTTTGCAACACAAATTCCATTTTCACTCCCACCACGTCACTTTCTTCCCAGCAGTGTTCAGTGGTAGTAATTGCTGAAGGCATGCAAAACATACAGCAGAGTGGTGATGAAGGCAAAGAACTGAAAAAGACAAAGAAAGAGAGAATTGGTCAAGAATGACTATTGGGTTGAGCCTCACAGCAATCCTATGAGGTAGGTCATTATTACTCCCATTGTACAGATGGGATTCGTGGAGGCTAAATCTTGGGGCAATACAGAAATGTGGTAACCTGAACATGCACATACAATCCAAGTCCTGCCAGTGGAGCATTTGAACTCTGTCCATTATAGGCTTCCTTGGGACTGCTTAATACATGAGGCCTGATACCTGCCCCCACGGAAAGTGGACGTATCAAAAGACAGATGAAGGGCTGTTGGAGGGTTCCATTCACAGAAAACGTGGGACCACACTGACGTATGTAGGTAGCTTACCGTGGCTGCAGCATTCAGCTGATAGTAGCGAGGTATATGTTCTTCTGGCACCTCCGTCTCGGAACGGATTGTTGCGTTAGCCTGTAAGACGGCAGCGCTCAGGTACAAAATTCCAGTGGCTCCGTGGTACAGACTATCCTGAAAAGGAAAGCATCAGACATGTGTCAGATTGATCCCTCCTGCACGACGTCCTGCCACCATCAGAGGTGCAACTGGCAGGAACGTATGAGAGGGCTTTCTCCGTAGCTGTGTGTAGGGTGGGGGACTTCCTGCCAAGCTTGATCCATCTGGCTTCTTCCTTCCCTTGATTTGTCTATCTGAATCTGTCTTGTTAGATGCCTCAGTTTTATTGTGCTCCTCGTGTTCTTAGTGATGGTTTGTTGGCTGTCTCTCTGCCATTTTTACTGTTGTTTTTATTATCGATGTTAAAAAAATTGTTATCTTGGGGACTTTTGTGAAAGTGTAAAGGATAATATAATACTAACAGAGCAGGGTTGTGGATGCTCTGCACTACAAAATAAATCAAATTTCTTACAAAGACTGGATTTGTGCTGGATTAAAAGCCATGTAAAAATTCCAAAAAATATATCTATAGTTAAAAACACGTTAAAACAATATAAAAAGTTAAAACCACGTTTAAAACACAAATAAAATTCACAACGTTTCATTCATTTCTATGAACTTCCTCAGTTGAAACAATCAAACCCCTGGGGTTCAGTGTTCTCCTGGGAGGGAGGTTTTTCCCAGCCCTCCTCTGCCTGGTCTCTATAGCCTGGGATGGTGGCAGTGGATACAATCTACCAAGGTGTTTACCCATTCAACTGCTTGTCCAGTAAAGGGAAGGTGGGAAACAGGATGGGTGTGTGCACACGCTAATCACTAGGCGCTATTCCCCTGGGTTAGCCTGCCTTCACGTAGGAGTTCCCTTCCCTGACAGCTAGTTTAGTTATGAAAACTCTAAATGGCTTGAGACCAAGATAGCTGAAGGACCACCTTCCTCCCTATGTCTGCCCATTCATTAAGATTTCCACGGGAGGTTCTTTAGTGAGTTCCACTTGATTTGCAACACAGGCATGCTTAATGGAAGAGTGTGCTTTATTTCCCCTTACCAGGATTCTCCAGGATTCAAAGTTTTTGTGGAAACCGAACAGGTAGGACAGTAGAAGAAGCAAGGAGATGACAAATGAACTGAGCGACACGTACATGACCCATCCTTGCAGCAGAGGGAAGTACACAGTGGTCGCTGCAACGAGAATCCAAACCCAGCAGCCAAAGATCTGCAAGGGGGACACAAAAATGAATGAGAAGCATAATGGAGCCCACTTAGGCCAACTCTAACCCCCCACCTGTGCTCTGTCTCTCGATCTAGATTTTAAGCATCCTAGACATACTCTGGCTGCAATCCTATACACACTTTCCTGGGAGTAAGCCCCATTGAACACAATGGGACTTACTTCTGAGTAGACATGCATAGGCATGCATGTCAGTCTCCAATCAGTATTCTGTGACAGTGCTGCCTATCCAGCTGCGAATGCCAAGTGTACTGTATATGACATGATAACACGGTAGCAACAAATCAATTAAACTATCTGCCCAAGAACTACTGAAACGTTTCTCCCATGTGGGAGAGCTGTGTGCGCGTATGTTGTGGTGAATGTCCATTTGAGTTTGTTTGTTTTTTAAATTCACTTTATGTCATTTTATGCCTGGGCCAGTGGCGGCAGACACTCCGATGCATAGCCACCTCTTAGCAGTGGCTGTATTTTTTTACACATAACTGCACAGGACACAACATCATTCCAGGACAGGGTGGGGAAAACAGAAAACAAAACAAAAACTGCTGCTAGCATAGTACCTGCCGTTTTTTCATGGCAGCAGCCTTTTGAGATATGTAATGAAAACAAATGGAGGAGTGAATTGGAAGCCTCTGAACGGGCCTGGAATGAAAGTGGATGAAGGCCAGAAAATAAACAGGGTTCAAAAATTGTTGTTGTTGTTGTTGTTGTTGTTCGAGAGCTCCTGACGCCTGAGGCAGCATGCCAAATACTGCCCCCCCTTTTACCTGATGATGTGCCAACCTCTGCTCCTCCTACTCCCTGGACTGGAAGAGGAAGACGGGGGGGGGGGGGGACTCACCTCTCCTCCTTCTTTCGCTCCACCTCCTCTTCCTTTTCCAGTCCAGGAAGTGAGACGGGGAAGAGCAGTGGAGGGGACAGGGAGGGCAGACAGAAGTGCTCCCTGCAAATCGGTGACTGAGGTGACTGCTTCAGTCAGCCCCATGGACAGTGTCTGGCCTTGGCCATACAATCCCATGTTCCGGAGTTCATCCAACCACATTTGATAACATCATAACATTACTCACATTTATCTCGACAGTGGAATGTACACTAGTGTTCTTCTCAATGTCCTGTGCGAGGCTAACAGTAAAAGGTGTGTATATTGGACAAAGTACAAGAAGCAAGCTGGAATGTGCAACTAACTGTACTTTTTAATTTTTTAAAAAAAATCTCGTTTGTACTTCATATGTTCATTGGGTGCCAGCAGGGACAGGGTTGGCCTGCCCACGAAGCTGATGGAAGCAACTGCTTTGAGTGGCAACCTGATGAGGGATATCCCACACCTTCCTGCCACCCTCCTCTGGCCCAGCACCCACGAATCCACTTCAGTTGACCTCTTCCTCCGACCGGGGCCACCACTGCAAGTGGCTGCAGTGATGGAGCTGCAAGATGCAGCAGCAGTATCGCAATTCTGTTTTGATTCCTCACCTCCACCTCCTTCTCGCCCAGGCAGCAGAGAGAGAGGAGAAAGAGGCGGAGCCTCCCTCACGCCTCCGTCCCCTTACCTACTTCCTCCCACTTCCTCCCTTCATCCTGTTTGTTTCAAATAAAGCTGGTGGGGGTAAGTAAAGGATGCCGATGATGGCAGGGCTCTGGACCATCATCCTACCCCTCACCTTGCCCTCCCAGCTGCTTCCCTGAGCAGGCAGGTGGGCGTGGAGCAGCAACAGCAGTGATGGGCGCAATGCACACATGATGCATGGGAGGATTTTGTTTTTAGAGGGGCAGAAAGACTAGGAGGGATGGCAGATCTGCCCCTATTCAGCTGGCAGGTCTGCTCAGGCCACTCCTGAGTGCTAGGTCAGCTCTTGTTGGATCACTTTCTAAGCAACCCTGAAATATTAGAGTTTACCCATCCATCCAATAATGAGAAAATATTATAACCAAAAGGATCTTGAATGTCAACAAACGCTGTGTGTACAAAAAAAAACCCATTAAAAACTGATGTGCTTTCATCCCAAGGCTCTTCATTATTAAAGCATTACAACCCCTTTTTAAAAAAAAAGTACAAACACTTTGTACAGACAATTATAAAAGTTAAAACCCACCCCATTCATTCAAGTGCAGGGTGGAGCAGAAACAGGGCAACAGGTATATTCACATTGAGGGAGTGCTAACTCTAGGATTTTTGCTGCCCTAGGCAAATTAAAATCCTTCCTCGCTGGGCTGTGCCTTATTGTATTCTGAGCAGCACGACAATAGGACATGCACATCACATTTATCAAGCATTGACCAGGATAGCATTTCATTTTCATTTTTATTTTCAGTAATTTAATAATGATCACTATACTATTCCCCTAAGAACATAAACATAAGAACATAAGAACATAAGAAGAGCTCTGCTGGATCAGGCCAAAAGCCCATCTAGTCCAGCTTCCTGTGTCACACAGTGGCCCCACCAGATGCCTCAGGAAGCACACGAGACAACAAGATACCTGTGTCCAGTCGCCACTCCCTTGCACCTGGCACAGAGAAAACCCACTTCTAAAACAAAAAACAAAAAAAAAACAGGAGGTTGCTTATGGCTTGTAACCTGTGATGGTCTTTTCCTCCATGAATTTGTCCAAACCCCTTTTAAAGGCATCTAGGCCGGGTGCCATCACCACATCCTGTGGCAAGGAGTTCCACAGATGAATCACACGCTGGGTAAAGAAATATTTTCTTTTGTCTGTTCTAACTCTCCCTCCACTCAATTTTAGTGTGTGTCCCCTGGTTCTGGTGTTGTGCGAGAGGGAGAAGAATTTCCCTCTATCCACTCTCTCCATCCCATGCATAATTTTATAATTATTACTTATTACCCTCTTATTACCCTCTTACTGGTCAGGCTGAATCTTTCTTATTTTCAACCAGATGAGAACATTCAGGCCTGGTTCAGACAATCCAACAACTTGTGTGCGGACCCATTTTCTCTCCTCCCCCTCTTCATATTTCCAGCCAAATTCAAAATTCCGTGCTTTGTTAAACCACAGTTTCTCAATCAATCAACTCTACTTTACAATCCCTCTTTCTAGGGATTGCTTAGTTAAACCAGAGTTTCCTGTGATGATGGCCAAACTGGTAAACTGTGGTTTAAGAAATGAGGAGGCTTTGAATTCAGCCAGGTGTGAGAAGAGAGGCAGAACCGCAGAACATGTGCCTGTACAACTTATTCCTGATTCAACAAACCACAACTTGTTGGGGTGCTGGAACAGGGCCTTGGATGACAGCCTCCCACACTCCTGAACACTGCGATAATACACTGCTGTCACATACCCTCCAACAGTTTGCAAAAGAAAATAAGGCCATGCCCATGCTAGTAATATTCACTTATTTCATTCACATCCTGCCTCTCTTCCACCATGAAGCTCAAGATGACGTACACAAGGATCGCACATGGTCTCCCATCTAGGCACTGACCTGTCTGAGACCTGCTTAGCTTCAGCAAGTTATGTACCACTAAATCAGAACTTGAGATAGGAGAACATCCCTATCCTCAGGTCAGGGATTATTACCCAAGCAGCCCCACCCTTCTGGTGGGTGTGTTAGAAATAAGATGCATTCACACACATGCACTCCATGATGAAGAGATTTAGGTTCTAGAGATCCGGGGAGAGAGCTGGACTGTGAAGCATGACAACCCTGGTCACTCACTCTAGCAAAACGATAGCACAGTATCCCCCCAAAGGAGAATGGTTTGCCAGGGACAAGTATAAAAAATAGACTGTTCATGGTACCCTCTTGGGAGTGCTCAAAGTATCCGGGGGGGGGGATGCATGGTGCTTTTGTTCCTAATACAAAACTGTGTTATCCACAAAAGCCAGCTGTCCACACTCTACTGCCTGCACTGTGCTGGTTTCTTGGGTTTATTTATTTATTTCCACATACAGTCATCATATACTACTTTTCCACCCCAAAGCCAGATCACAACCCAGAGATCACACCTATTTCTTTACAACTCTGTGGCAGCAAAACAGGAAGTAGTCATGGCTTTTCCCATGCTGCACTTCTTCCCCTGGTCCCATGGCCCCACCCGCTCCTTGCCTGCCATAGAGTCCTGCTTTGGAGAGAAGGATGAGCAATGGGACTGAGGGACGGTTCTCTTTTGCTGCTGCTGAATGGCCCAAGAAACATACATGCCCTAGACTAGAACCAGTGTGGGCTGAAGACTCCTTCATCATGCCCGAGATAGGGAGTGGTGTCCTCTCTTGTTTAATATATAGGGCATCCATTCCTCATCATTAGAGCTGTCTAGAAGGATCCAGAAAATAAGCCAGTGCAAGGAGTCGGGTGGACACACGCTGCTCATTGATGGGCAACTCATAATTATCTGGGATTGCCACATAATTATATAATTGCCACAAGAGGAGCCCTGCCTGGCCTGTCGCTGACTCAGCATAATCATTAATCTAAGCCCACAGCCCAAGTATAAAGGACAATTGTGTTTTCCACGTAATGTTGGCTTGGACTCTTATTAACCTCCATCTTTATGATCCATGAAGGCTTCAGAGCTATTTACGGATTCCTCGGTAATAATATTTTCATTTCTCCCAGCCCTTGTTACTAAGGCAGCACATTCTGTCATACTTTGCGAGACTGATTCCCTTCTTTGCTTTCCACACCCATCCTCCCTCCCTCCCCTCCCTCCCTCCTTGGCGCTCTTTCAGATTTCCACCCAGAAGTAGCTAAACTAGACTCACAGAAGAAATTAAACCATTTCTGCTGTTTGACAATCAGAAGCTTATAAATAACTTGTCCTTGCCTTTTTTTCAGTCAAGCCTTTATTAGGCTACCTAAGCATCTTAATGAACACTCAGAAGTAGTCACTAAATGAAGAACAAGCAAATTAAATGTATTTTCCTCAAATAAAAATTGCACAAATTTTAGGGTTTTTTTTGGCTTTTTGAACAATGATACACAAAATTATTATTGTTCACATTTCAAATGCACCCTCCCTCCAGAATGGCATATAGTCAGTTCTCTTTATATGCAAATTTGCTACCTGTGAATTCGCTTATATTCGAGGGGCTGAAATGCCACCTACCTCTCCATATCCGCGGTCTGCTCTCGCTATTTGCGATCTCATCGGGGTCATTGTTCTCACAGGTGTGTACTTAGCTTTTTTTCACAGGTCTCCCCATTGCTCTGGGAGCAAATTTCCCTGCCTTGCTGCATTTACTGTAAAAGGTAATCTATCTCTTCTGGAATTGCTGTGTGTGTGTGTGTGTGTGTGTGTGTGTGTTTTCTGTTGAATGACTTTTGCAACACAATGGGAACAGTTTGTGCTCTCTCTCTCTCTCTCTCTCTCTCTCTCTCTCTCTCTCTCTCTCTCTCTCTCTCTCTCTCTCTGGGCTTCCAGGATACTGTACAATACCTTTAATATTTGTATAATGTTGTTGGAAAGGAATAATAATTTGCTAGAGTTAGGAATTGTTCCATAACAAAAAGCCAATGTAGTATACTGGATGCTGCCCCCGCTATCATCCAGCCCATATACATCAAGGTAAGATTCAGGTTCACAAGTGTATAGTGTATAGTGTATAGTGAAGAGGGTCCCCTGGAACCTAACCCCATTTTCCCCATAAGCTCAATGATTCGGTATCTGCTAATTCGGTATCCACTAGGTTTTCCAGGAACCTGACCCTAGTCACTAGTGGATAATGAGAACTGACTGTACATGGAGGTGGATTATCCTGCTTTATCCTCATAAGAACTCTGTGAGATAGTCTAGGCTTAGAGAGAATGACCAGGGTGACTAGCCCACAGTCACCCATTGTTGACCAGGCCCTTGACCTCTGATCTCCCCAGCCAAGGTCCAGCACTCAAACCACTCAAATGGCTGTGGTTATCATCATCTATATTAAACAATGGGTGAAATCAGATGTAACATTTTTAGAGCAGTGAGGCCACTCTAGAAGGGACTTCATGTACCAGGACTGAGCTCTGGGGAGAAAAACAACAACAGTTTTGCATGTTTAAGGGGAATCTGGCTGTGCACAGCACTAATTGGCTGGTTCTCTATGAGGTCCCCAAGAAACTACCCTCCCCCGATCTCCAGCACAGTTTTGCGCCTTTAAACAGTGTCTTTAAGCAAATTAATAGATGATGATGACTGATGAGTGAATGGATAAACACATCAATTCATACTGTGCTGTCTATGCAACAACGGTCTTTCCTACTCCTACCTGGAGAGGCCAAGGACCGAACCCAGGATCGTCTACATGCAAAGGAGGTGCTCTACCCCTGAGTTATAGTAGAGCTACCTTCCCAGCAATAGCCATTGAAATGACTGCAATAATACAACTGCATACAAGCAGTCGGATAAAACTGACTAGTCCTCTATTTTGCTCTAGAAAAAGGAGCATTGTGTCAGGAAAAAGCTGGAACTACATAAAGGCGTAATGAGCTGGGGCTATTTTGCTTACAACATTATAGCCTGCCCTGAGCCTACGACTCTATGCAGTGGTGGCTTGAGAGTTTGGGGGCCCCTGAAGCAACAGCTCTGCTTTGGAAAGTGCAAGTGCTCTCCCATGATGCCCAGCAACCAGGCAGTGAACAGGTGACCGGCTCCCTCCTCACCACTTATAACCTGTGGGGAGGGAGCCCAATGGGGAGGTTTACCAGGGAGCAGAGGGGAGCAGGCGGCAGCCATAGCCAGTCCTCTTTTTTCCCTTGGCACTATTTAACAATAACTCCGTTCGTGTCGGGATCTAGAACAGCCAGGAATTGTAAAACGGCTCTGGAAAAGGAAGAAAACAGTTCACTGCTTGCTACCACTCCACAATCTCCTGATCAACATCCCCAGGGCCCTCCCTGGCCCTTCCGGCTGTTGTGGGACTAGCAGGGGCAGCCTTGGGCTTTCATTGTCTCAGGGGTTGCCCAATCACAGAGGTGGAGTCTTGTGTGGAGATGGGCCCCCAGCAAGCCCCAAGCGTGGAGGGCCCCCCCCCGGCTGTTTGTATCTGCAAGTCTGTGATGATGCCATCTGACCTAAAGGAGCCCTGCTGAAAGAGACTAAAAACCCATCGAATCCAGCACTGTAGAGTCCAACCAGAAGTCCACAAACACACAGGACATGAAGCACAAAAGCCCTGTCTTGTTGCTTGTCCCTCCGCAACTGGTTTTGACAGGTTTACTTCCCCTGAACATGAAGGCTTAATTAAGCTGCCCTACAGTCTCTACAGTTATGGCCGTGGGGTGGCGCAGTGGGTTAAACCAATTGAAAGGTCGGCAGTTCAAATCCGCACAACGGGGTGAGCTCTCGTCACTTGACCCAGCTCCTGCCAACCTAGCAGTTCGAAAGCGTGTTAATGTGAGTAGATAAATAAGTACCGCTTATGGGAAGGTAAACAGTGTTCCGTATTGTCATGCTGGCCACATGACCACGGAGATGTCTTCGGACAGCGCTGGCTCTTCGGCACCCTAGAGTCGGATACGACTGGACTTAAATGTCAAGGGACACCTTTACCTTACAGTCTAATAGAAGTTGATACATCTCCTACATAAATTTGTCTAGTGCCTTTCTAGAGCCCTCTGGGCCAGAGTTCATCCCACATCAGGAAGAGCACGCAGAGGATCTGTGCGCTCGGTTGATTTTGTTTAAAATCCAGGTTTCTAACCCCTCAGGCTACAAGGATGAGCTTGGATTGTGTGGCATGGTTTGGCCACTTCTCAGAAGGGCATGTCGTGCCAGGATCAGTCAGGCGCCAAACCAGGAGGAGCCTACTAGTCTCCCTTGTGATGATGAGCCACTCAAGGTTGCACAAAGAGTCCAAGAAGAAGGGGGCACAGGCTAGCATTGCTCTTCCATGTTCCGGTAGAGCTCCATGCCACAACCACTAGCAGCCAATTGGTTCCTCCTGATTCTAGAATACCTCCAGGAGCAGGAATCGGAACCCAAGTCTTCCTGCTCAAGTCTGGCATACTTTCCACTGCAAGACACTGACTTTCCTTTTGCAAGCAAATAGCTGCATTAGCAAAAAGCATTTATTATTGCCCAATAAAAATATCAGCTTCTCAGAAACTAAGGAAGTTGTTCTTGAGAAGAAGGGAAAATCCATCTGTGTCTGAATGCAACCAAACCAAATGGGTAGTGATGAGTGAAGATATCCTGCATTCAGCACGGTTTAAAACATATGCTCCTATTTCTATCACTCAGCTTCCTTAATTGATTATTAGGATATTGTGTTTGCAGTCCTAATTCTTGTATCAACTGTGTCCGCAGCTTAAAGCAAAGTGGTCTGTTGAAACAGAATTTCAAGGGGAAAAAATCCAGCTCAGAAAATATCTCACAGAAGGGGCTATTTTAGAGGAGGTCATGAATGTTAAGCCTTATATTAATACAATTTGATAGAGTACTTTCCCTACAAAACACATCTAATTCAAGCAGCTGAATATTTTGTCCTGTTTTTGTTAAGCAGAAAAATTCCTGGGGAATCATGATATTCTTCTCGCAATTTCAATAATGGGGCTGAAAGATAATGATATACTAATACGGTAGTAATTAAGCTTGGCCCAAACCACAAATAATGGAATTAGGGTGGGTTTCTGCTCTTCTTAGGTGTATTCTCTGAGCAGCTCCGGGCAAGAGAAACAGTTTTCTTAGAAAAATGTTATGAAACTCTGTTTCAAAGTTAACTTTATGGTCCCAGATTACTTCATATAAATGCAAGCTTCTTCCTTTCTCTTACAAGATTTGATAGCAGATGGTACCAGATCTGCTTCAGGCACCCTTCAGGGGCTTTGGATAATGACGCAGTGCACCGCCGATATCCCTGTCCCTCTCCCGGGCCCGGCAGCTCAATCACCCCCTCCCCTGCTACCCTGGCCCTCCCTCCCGCTGCCTGGCGCAGGACTTACCTGCGTCCAGCAACACAGCCTGTGGGCATCAGCAGAGTGAGCAGCGCCAGCCTTGGCACCGGCGCCGCTTACTCGCACGGTGCTGCAAACGTGTCTTACACCACATTTGCAGCGGTGTGGAATTGCTCAGGATTGCACTGTTACAGCGCAATCCTAAACAACTTTCCAGGACCGGTGCAGCCACAATGCAGCCCCGAGGTAAGGGAACAAATGTTCCCTCACCTTGAAGAGGCCTCCATGACTGCCCCTGCATTGCAAAATGCAGTGTGCGCCCTGTTGGCATGGCTACCCAGGTGTTAGAATTGCACTGTTAATGGCTGTTTCTCTGCATTTGTACAAACACTGCATTAGGATAGGAACAGACCAGAAGTCTTCTAGATCCTTAGTTCAGGAATGAGGATGTGCCAACAAGTGCCACGCAACCCTCTTTGGCTGTCAGTTTCTGCATACCATTCTTCAGCCACTGCTATAATCAGAGACATACTTTTCAAAGGTGTTTCCAGACCTCCCGGAGCTACCACTTCAGTGTCAAGAAAGAAAGAAAAATCAGACATTGAACTTTTCATACCCATATAGGTACATTTGCACTTTGGCTTACTCAGAGATCCCCTCCCATTTCCCTTCCAGCAGATGAGCAAGGATCACTTGCAAGGGAGGAACCGATCCACCCTTGAGAGGCCATCAGACGGGTTCTTGGGGGTGAGGAGGAGAGAAAAAGGCTAGCTTACCTTAAAAAAAAACCCTGGAATTAAGTGCAGAAGTTGAAACTCACTGTTTAAGACTTGCTAGGGCTTATAACCTTCCCCTGGTTCCCCAGCAGTCAGATTTTCTTCCTTGAAGGAAGGTTGCCCCTTTGTAATAAATGCAGCAAAGTATGGACCTATAAGTCTTTGAGTATAAATGTGGCCTTTTTTAAAAAAAAGTGTTAAAAAACAGGTGTCCCACTGGAAGCATCTGGGGAGAGTCGAGCCTGATGGCTGAACCAACATTGCTGTCCGTTGCTCATTGCAACGAGGGGAGGAAGCTGAGAGTGAAATGTGTTCTAATAGTGATTTCTATTCACCCTGCATTCAAATAGGGTATCTTGTTCCAAGCTGGGCTCCACAGGGGAGTACTATTAGCCAGACATGGCAAGAGTCCAGGATAGGTGATAGGTGCCCAGGAGCACAGACAGCTCACAGGGGAGAGGCAGTTGCAAGAAAGATCACATGGGATGCTCGACAAATCAACACGCATTGATACTCCAGCAATAGACTGGAGCCAACTGCCAGCTTCACTAGTCTTGCAGCTAGGTGGGTGGCTCAAGCTCCATCTCCTCAGAGGAAACAACCCGCATGGTTTAAAAGAGGCCTGTCCTATTCCTAAGGCGCTGGCTCAAGCAGAGCTGCTTGGCTGCCTCCCGTCCCTGGATGTGGCAACAGAGGGGTGCTCTCCCTAACCATAGATGGTTCTGAGGGTGAGTCAGAGGAGGGGCAGGGTTACGTCCTCAGGGACAGATGCAGCCTGAGGTTTCCTGAACCCCCCCCCCCCCATGGGAGTCTCTCATGTGGTGGCTACTTCCTCGAACAGTAGGGGTGGGTGTGGTTTGTGTTCTGGGCCACGAGATGGGATTTATTCCCAACTAAGTGTGCAGCACACGGTAGCCCTAAAGACATTCCCTGGGCTATCGTTGGCCATGAGAAGAGCAGAAAAGGTGCTCCAAGTCAGAGGTGCTTGAACAAGGCCGGGCATAGCGACAAATGAAGATACCTTGGTTCCCGCTTGGATGGGAGACGGAAGCTGCTGACGAACCTTGCAAAGGCACTGAGAAGGCATCGTGAAAGGGTGGAATGCGGAGGAGTCAGCTAGAGAGAGAACATCTAAGACAACCGTCTGAAGGTGAACTGCAGTGAACTGTGAAGCTTGGAAGTGCAAAGCACAAGCCAGAAGGAGGGCTGCACTCGGAAGGGAAAACATCTCGAGCATGGAAGGTTCTATATAGAACAATATTGTAAAGACCCTTATCAGGTCTCAAGATAGCCTGCCTATGTAAGCCGCCTTGAATAAATCTGATGAGAAATCTGATGATGAGAAAGGCGGGATATAAATACAGAAAATAATAATACAAACTGCACTCTCCGCAACGTCCCCCCCTCTCTGGTTCCCTCTCTTCTGTATTTTGCTGCTGTCCACAACATCCCACATGAATCCCCTCCACCATTTGCTGCACCAGCAGATTCCAAATACTATACTCCACATTTAATTTTCCAATCAGAATTATGCTCTTTGGACTCACAGCAAGATGCATTTGTTAGAGTCGTGTTAGAGCAGGACTAAGACAGGAAAACACAGGTTCAAATCCCCACTCTACCACAAAGCTCACTGGGTAACCTGGGGACAATCGCCATTCCTCAGCTTGACCTTCTTCAATCACAGGGTGGTTGTTGCGAGGTAAAGGGTACAAAAAGGTCTGCAAGAGAACAGTAACTCCCTCCTGCACACTACCCTGTACTTTTCTTGTGCCTGTTGGCAGTCATTGCTGCCCTGCTTCCTCCGTGCCATTTTTTCCAGCTGGAAGAGACTCTGCCCATGCTCTTGGTCATGCCAGCCATGGGAGGTTAGGAAGGGTGCGTCAGTCATACCACCGAGAGTGAGAGTTCTCTCTGCTACGTCTCGAAAAGCCGCCACGCCATCGGTCATTTCCTCCAACTCACTCCATTTGTGATATCAGCTGTCCTTGCTGCATCACATTCCTCATGAAACATGCCATGCCCTTGTCCCAGGCAAAGTCTGACCGGGTTAAATTCCACACAGCATTTAACTGACTCGCTGCTGATTAGAGTCTAGCAAAGAAAATAAAGGTTTCGAAATTGTCATTGCGGCTATGACTTCTTGCAAGCTCTCAAAGTGCAACCATGACTATCACATGCCATGGAATGTCATTGCCACAACATGTACGATGGTCCCTGACTTAGATGCTGTGCGCGCGCGCGCGCGTGTGTGTGTGTGTGTGTGTGTGTGTGTGTGTGTGTAGACAGATTCGTGGAAGACAGGCTTGGGCCATGATGAGCCAAATGGAGTGTCCATGACTGTCACCTTCCAGCAGCAGTCAGGTATACTTCCTTTAATCATGGAGGTTCTATTTGACTTGTTTTCATCTGGAGCATGACATCCTGGCCAGGGCCCATGGGGATCTCCTGGGATCTCAGCTGGCCTCATGGAGAGTGAAAGACAGTGGCTGGACCAACCGGAGGGCCAGGTCTACCGGGTGGGTAGACCTGGGTGCCACATCGGGAAGCCTGGTAGACCTGGGCTCCAGAGACCTTTCCAGTCGTTGCTGTTCTTTCCAGCCCCGTTTTGCCCCCTCCCCTTTTGGGAAGGGGCCTAAGAGAAACTTTGAGCCCCTTGATAAAATTCCTCTCAGAGGCCTTAATCCTGGTCACAGCAGAGTTGACAGAGATGGTCTGCAGCCTTGATTGGAGGGGCTAGGCAGTGGCCACTGAGCCCCAAAATAAATATTCTGGAAGAAGGTGCATGGCCTTTGAAAGAGGAGTTGTGGTCATATTATTTATAACCGAAAAGCTGGCTAAAGGTAAACGGTGTTATATCGCTAAAACCTGCTCTTTTAGCGTTTTGTCATTTATTGGAGGAAATGTGTTGTTTTGCAGTATTTCGCATTCACCAGTTTCTCCCATCCCTATTTATATCACTGGTGTACATAGTACCTTAAAGAATCTTGGCAAACTATCTGCCCTCAAGGAGCTTACAATCTCAAACAGAAAATAGGCAAAAGAACAGAGGGGAGGAGAGGGATAGACAAGAAGAACGTGGGCAGTGCAGCTGTACATCCTTAAAAAGTTGGTTACAGGTGGGCATGAGGCTTAAGAAGAGAACATTTGACCCACCCATACAAACACCAGTTACCTCATGACTGTGATACTAGCTGACCCCACTGTGAGATAAACTGAAGAAATGCACAGGCCAAAACCCCAAGCACATTAACTTAGCAGGACATTCTTTTGAAATCAATGAACTGCTCTTCAAATAAATGTGTATAAGAATGGGGTGGGTGTGGGTTGTTTTTTTTCTTTCCAAATGCATTTTTGTGTTCTCTGGCAGGCCTCTGCAGCGTAGACCTTCCTGTTCTTCTGTCTTTACAAAGCAGGGAGTTCCAATTCTCTAATAAATTCTGACCTCTCACTTATGGTGCAGCCTAGGTTAAGTCACTCAGCATCATCTACATTCACTGCAACCAGCCAGGAAAGTGATCCAATCATACTGCTGTTGGCTTAATTGTTGGCAAAAGATTGTAATTAGCAAGATCTTCAGATAGTCCTACAGAAGTAGAACATGTTGTTACCAGATCTTCATATAGCCATCAGCCTCCAAGAGATGAATAAGGTAATTAGGGACTGGAGAGAGTGGTTTGCCAGTCCTCAATTGTACTGTTAATGGCTACGGGGCGAACTATGCCTGCTTTAGGTAGATTGCTGGCTAATAATGGTCCAGGACTGTCAGTTGATTGTTCACCAGTGGAAGCTAGGAAATGGTTTCCTGATAGTTGGAAACCAATCTGTGTTTTTGAATAAGATACCCATTAGGTGGAAAAGGTGAGGCAACCCTCCAGCTGAAGAAAAGGGACATGTACGTGCATGTGCGTGCATGCACAAGAGATTTTAGGTGGTGTTAGCTAAGAACTAACAGCACCATGTCTACTCAGGAATAAATCCCATTGTTCAATAGGGCCTACTCCCAGGAAAGCGTGTTTAGGATTGCATCCTCACTAAGATAAGAGCTGAGGGTTGCTCTCTGGGGATCCATCTTGCAGGCATGCCTGTTTGCCTCCACTTACGCACAGCTTGTGTATTTGTACATAAACATAAAGCCAGTATTACAAAAAGACACATTGAATCGCCAATGATCACTCCCCTTTGAACAAAATGGTGTTACCCCTGGAACACCCCCCTATTTGAAGAAAGGAGCATCTGGGCAGTACTATAACCTGTGGGACATCCAAGTCCATTCTGCTACGTTCCTGAAGGCGCCTCTACCTGGGAGACCAGAGGCACACAGTGGAGACAATGAGCACAGGACAGGTAACCTGCTCTGTAACTACTGGGGGATCTATGGTATGGGTTGGCCATGGTGCATATCTTCACTGATCCAGACTGGCTCCCACTGGCAAGTCTGCTTCGATCAATACATCGACCCGTATACTTTTCAGGGCGTTGTGGTTTTCCTGCTTCCTGCCCTGGGTCTCCCACTTTTGCCTTCCAAATGCCCCCCTTTTTTGAACATTTTCCTTTCAGGATTTATCAAACAGATTGCAACTTCCATATCATTTGTTGAACTTGAACAGAAACTTCAAAACCTTGAAGTATCTGAAACTTCAAAACCTTGAAGTATCTGGCAGTTCTGAGTAAAATGCTAACAGTAGCTCCCAGCCTTGTCCCCCTTCCATCAATCTTGCTTGGCATCAGTTGCACAGTTTTGCTTAGAGTTACACATCACATTGATTGCATACAGGTAATTTTTTTTGTTGTCAGCTGCACTGAGCACATTCAGCTCATGAATGCAAAACATTTTCACTTACACCTACTAGTTGTGCCAGAACATGGATGTCGATAGGCATTCAGATGCATATCCCATTGAAAGCAATGCAGCATGGATAGATGGCATCGACACATGTATTAGAATTGGGGGTCCTGATCCAGCAACCCTCCTGACATGCAAGGATTTCCTTCGCTGGAGCAGGGCATTTCTGATTCTCCCTGTGAGGTATGCACTTGACAAATGTGTGTGGAGCTGCATATATCAGGCTGGTTGCAAGTTCTAGAGCTGGAATTGGCTGCACTTCTTGGTTGAGTTGAGTGTGCAATGTGTGAAGTGATCCTTTGTTAACTGTGTGATCCTTTGTGAAGTGATCCTTTGTGAAAATGTGAGATTTTTTGAAATAACTAAATAATTTAAATAATGATGATGATGATGATGATGATGATGATGTAAGGTTTTTTTGAAATAACTATAATAAAAGAACATTTAAGAAAGTTGGACTTACCAGCTCTGGCAGAATCAAGGCATAGGGTATTGTTCTAAAAACATCTAGTCCAGAAGGTATATTTTCAGGGGCCAGACCCCCAGAAGCTGGTCCTGACGTTTTGGTATCCATTTCTGCACAAGCTAAACAGCGAGAAGCTCCAGCTCCACTACACTTGGTGCTCTCTGCAGCGCTGTTGGCATGCGAGGCTTAAAATAGTATCCATTGACACACCCATGTGGACGTCAAAGGTGAAACTAGTTCCAGCTTGGCAGGTAGCTCCTCCATTCATCACAGAAGAATCATCAACTATGCAAAGGCTAATAAAATCCATCAAAAAAGGATCAGGGATCAGGCGCGTTACTGGAAATGTGCATATGTGCTAAGAGTTTGTTTGTATATTTCAGGGCTTGCCATAAGGGTCCTTACATGCTGGGCCACAAGTCTTCTAACACTGAAGGAAACATTCTTGCCATCACAACTGGAGAGATACATGTTTTTAAAAGTTTATGCTCAAAGACTGGACTTTTTTTTTTAGAAAACAAAATGTTTCGATCCAAAAATAGCCCAGGCTAATCCATTTTGTGATTTTAAAGTTAGCTTAAAGATTTTAGGCACCTGAATGTTACATGGTTGGGATTTATTTAGTTAAACAAGCATGTATTGTTATTCATTACTATTCTTGTTAATAAGGATGTTTATGTATCGCTTTTCAACCAAGTCGTTCACAAAGCAGTTTGCATAGCAAATTAAATGGTTCCCTGTCCACAAAGAGCTTACAGTCTAAATAAATAAATAAATAAAAATGAGCAAGTGAGCCACCTTTCTGCGAGTAACACTCAGTTGGTAAAAGCAAGTTTCTTGGTCACCCCACCTGGCTGAAAGGATAAAAAATGGTGTCCATAAGTTTTTCCCTCTGTGGCCACTAGTGGCGTGTGCCATGGGGGGGGGGTTGCAGGTGGGATTTTAGTTGAATGATTGAGCTGAATGATTGAGCAAGCAACTTCTGAAAATAACAAGTGTTATTTATTTAAGATGTACAAAAATGAAAACAGGAAAAGGGAATTGATAAAGACAAGACACAAACAGGCACTTGCATTTGGGCAAACACAGGAAAATCCTTCCGTGACTTATCTAGACTTAAGTCCCATCTAGAAAGGTACTCGTTTAGAGTCAAACTATTACGAGGAACATGTGTTTGGCAATGTCTTTTTAGAAGCACATTGGAGGCAGTGAAATCACAGTGGGGTGGTAGCAATGGTCAGGGCCAGCTCATCCATGAGGCCAACGGAAGCGGTCACTTCAGGCAGCAGATTGGCAGGGGGGGGGATTTCTGTCCTCCAACTTGCCTCCACTGTTCCTCCTCCTTCTTCCACTCCTTGGACTGGAAACGGAAGGGGGGGGCCAAGACGAGCAATGAGCTAGAACATTGGAGAGTGGGAGTAGAGGCTGACACATCACCGGGTAAGAGGAGGCAGCTTTTGGGATTCTGCCTCAGGAGGACTTGGGCCAGCCCTGGTGGTGGTGGTGGAGGATTTTCATACTTTCCCTCTGCTATGGTTTCAAGTGGGATTACATGCTATTGCACCACTCCTCCACATGCTATTTCTAGGGAAAAACCTTCCGCTGACAATTTCACTGTACCCCACATGCTATTTTAAGCAAAAAAAAAAAAAGTGGCCTTATGCATTGTTTTCATTTCTTCATCATCATCACCTTCCCCAAGCCTGGGAGCTGGGCTAGATCCCCATACACAGAGTGACCCTATGTGTGTGAGTACCAACAACAGCCCAGAGCAGCTTGGAGAGCCCCAATTGTGATTGGGGAAGCTCATCTCTGCCTTTTTGACTGGAAGAGTCCTCAAGACCATCTCAGCCTTCCTCCTTGACTCCATCCTGGTCAGGTGAGCTCGAGTGCCCAATGAACTGGCACATGCCCATCTCAGCAGGCGAGCCTGCTAGGGTTCTCCAGCAGTCAGAGGAGCAATACACACGTGTGAAGCCAGGGCTGATGTCAGAGTTGGCAAGGTAAAGCACCTTCTGACGTTCAAACCTCTGCAGGACACCAGCTGCCCAAAGCCCCCCATTCCTCCTCAGCAAGAACCCCCATTTCTCCCTGGCAAGCAAAAAGGCAACAATTTCTGCGTTGGCAAGAAGCAGCAGCAGGCAGCAAGGAGAAAGAGAAGGTTCCATGGAGAATATCTTGCCTGCGTTCCCTGCGGGCGCAGTCTCTGTCTTGCTGCAGGGTGGGGGAGACTGCTGTGAACAATTAACTGCTTCGTATTGTGGCAGTTTGGGGGGGCAGAAGCAACCCTTTTATTAACATAATAGCTAGCACACGTTCTAAGCATTTTAAGGGCAACACTGAAGTGCTCTTCTGAAGGGCTCCATTGTCTTCTTGTTAATTGATTGGGAACCCATCCAAAAAAATGGAACTTCATTCCGGTTAGCCTTGCTGAACTCGTTTCTCCTCCACTTCACTGCCACGGGTAGAGTCCTGCTCTGGGCTCATTAAGCAGACATCTGAAATAATTGCATTGTGAATTAACACAGCAATGTTCACACCACTTCTGAAGCTCGCCTCACTCATTACAATGCGATCTGTGGCCAGGACAACATCTGAAGTAGTTCATTCAGTAAAGACAATATCCAAAGTACCAAGCATTTCTGCTTTCAGTGCTGGGGTGTCAATGTTTGGTGTCAGTGAAACAGCTGTTGGTATGTTTCATCCAGCACATTTGTGTGCAGTGACAGTATGTCTTAAAACATTCTGTCAAAAAAGCAGCCGTGGGAATAGAGGTTGTGGGGTCCTGCAGAGTGGTAAAATCCCCAAGAACAGAGCTTTCAATCATGCACACTCCCTGGTGGCACAACCGAATTAGGGATCAGCTGGTCTGTTGTCTCTATCCTGATGCTAAGATCCACAATGCAGTACAAATCCCACAAAGTGATGGCACAGGTCCAGAAGTGCCAGAATTGGACCAAAATCATTCATGCTTTTGGTCAGATCATCTGAGATTTCCTTTATACATGTTGGAAACTCAGTAAAAGTTGAGAATTATTGGCAAATGTCAACATTTTAGAAGGGTAGTGGAAAATATTAGTATATTCACACATTTACCAGCCAGTTGCAAGAATTACCATGTACCTGTCTAGTGATCAAACATCATGTTCATTTTGGTCAGTTTCTAGTAAATGCAGACATTTAAATAGCAAATGTTCAAAACAAGTCTCACGATTCAATTCTATCACCTCTATCAATTCTAATACTTATATAATAGTGAAATTTGGCCACTAGCCAAAAGTACACACAATGATTCTTGAGATAATAAACCTCAGAATTTTTAGCTCAGAATTTTTGGGCATTTCCCATTCACCTCCTAAAATATTAAAGATTAGCAGGATACATCAATATTCATCAAATGACATTTACTTTAACGAACTCCATGAGGAAAAACTGAACTCATTGATCACTCTATGAAGAGACCCAATATATAACAAAGCAGCAAATCTTTATCAAAGAGTTAGCAAATATAACTTTACAGCTTTGTAAAAAAAAAGTCTGAATAACATGATATCTAAATACAAAAAAAATGGGATGTAGCAATACAATTGGCTTATAAAATTGGTATACAAATAGAAAATCCAAACTATAAAAGCATACATAATTCTTTTTTCCTCCTTTTTATGGCCAGGTTATCAGTTCTATTCCATTTATTCTTATTAGCATGGCAACTGAGAGAGGTTCACACCCTTAAAATCCATTCATACTCAAGGACTGCTCTTCCTTGCCTCTCCCAAGAAATCATATGCTATTTCGGAGATATCGAAAGCTTTGTGAAGGCTTTCTGACGAAAGCAGAGCGGACAGAGCGCCATCTCTTTCTTGGTTTTGCTTCAAGAAGTCAGCGATCATTCGCCAGCGAGTGCCTTCCGACTCCTCTTCTGCCCACTTGTACGCTGGAAGAAACATGGACTGGAGAAGAGGAAAGACAGAATCGTGGTACACCAGGATGAACGTAGACTTCAGAAATTCTCGGTCTCTCTAAGGAGAAAGTAAAATAATTAAAATACGTAAAATACTAATTAAAATTCTCTGATGCCGTCTATTTTCTTGTGCTGGCATCTCCAGATGGTCTACTTTATGGTGATGCCGCCTAGAAATTATCTATGGACCTCACCTTGTTTCTTTCTACTACATGATCACCTCTGCAGGGTGGGAGTGGTCATCACACCTTTGAATGTTTGCTCACATACAAAGTCTGTATGTAGTGAAACAGCATATCAAGGAAGCAGTTATGCTAAACTTCTCTCACATGTGCTAGTTCATTACAAGCAAGGTGTGGGGTCTTTTCCTCATGTGAGAGTGTTCAAAACTATGCCCCCCTCACCTCAGTCTAAAGTGCTACAGCCCCGAATTCTGCTACCTCAGCATATTACCTCATTCTGGGTACTGTAATGTGTAAATAGGCAGAGAGATGCACTTGACAAAAAGGCCACCTGCTCCGATTTCTTTCACCCAAAGGAAGGGCCATCTCCACTTCACAGGTCAGCCCAGGCCATTCAGACCAGGACAGACAAAACCTCGAGTCACACAGATCAGAGACGATGGGGCTGCTGCACTAAGAAGAGAGAGAGCCACCAGCTCCTAGAAAGGCAAAAGCCAGAGCACTGGGAACTGGACAGAGGGGAGATGCAAACAGGGACCCCAAACAGAAGTGGAAGCAAATGATCTGTAGCACCAAGAAAAGCAGCCTGCCAGGCTGAGAAGCCTCCATCTCAATCCTTCAGCCTCCAGGAGCAACAAAACAAGAAAGATGGTTCTCAACTGCAAGCTGAAGCGCAGCCTTAGTTCCAAGACTAACAGCCCAATCCTGCCAGCTGCTGCATCCTGCGCAGCTGGCTGCGTTCGTCCCCTTCCCCTGGTGTAAGCCCCGGAGGCCCCAACGGGCCTCCTCAGATGCGTGCCAGCTCTGGAGCTGGCGCACAACCGGGGAGGCCATGTAAGGTCGTCCCAGCCCAGGAAGGGGCTTGGGATATCAGCGTAACCCAGTGCCAATATCCCTGCCCCCTCCCAGGCCGGGCCAGCCAATGGCCCCCTCCACCCCGGCCCTCCCTCCTCACCCCCTCCCGGCACAGGACTCACCTCTGCCCGGCAGCACAGAGTCCAGTGGAGTGAGCGGCGCAGGCCTCCACGCCGGCGCTGCTTACTCCAGAGTTGCCATAAAAGTGCTTTACAGCACTTTCGCAACTCCTTAGGCCAGCGCTCACTCCATCAGCCTATTGCTGTGCAGGATTGCGCCGTCAAGACGTCGAGCTCCAATCCCAGCACATGAGGGCTGAGCCACAGTGCTTTCTCCTTAATAAACAGCCACTCCAGGCTACTTTAAAGCATATCATTTTATAAGGAATGATTCATTCACTGAAGTGTGCATTTTTAAAAAAAAATTTAATGGAGTCCAGCACTAACGGAGCAAGCAAGCAGCAACCACTCTTAGAGTTTATCTAGAAGAGAGAAGATGTATTGTGATGTGTGTTTTCCCACCTACAGTACATTTTAAAACCACAGACTAATTAACTGTACTGTATTAGATAAAAACACAACTTTAGTGCATAATTACACTTATAAACTGACTAGGGTTGGTTTGTATTCATATACTTAATTATAGGTTAACAAGCGATCTAATAATTACAAATTGGTATCACATCCGCTCTTTGCTGCCATGCCCGAGTATTACAAATGTGGCTGAAAGAGAAAAAAGCAGGATGGAAGAGTAACATTTGCAGTACATCCTCTAGAAGCAGGGGAGGTTCCACAAAGGAGTTTCACCTTCAGCACCAAGCTCTATTTGCTTTGTTTTCTCCTTTTGGTGACTAGGATTTTTTTAAGAAGGCAAAGATGGAGGGGAAGAGAAACGTATCCTATAAAGCTTAAAGTAGGTTGAGTGCTGCGGGCGGGGGGGGGGGGGGGGTTAAAGGCGAGTCCCTGGTCTAAAATGGCTGAAGAAGGCTATGGTTAGAAACAGAACACAGGCACCCCAATCCTATGGATTCGCAGCTCTGGTGGAACTAGCATTCCGCCAATGCTAGCTGCCTTACAGCAGTCGCAAAAACTATTCCCACAGCGTGCAAAGTCGCACACTGCTGGAAAGGCCAGAGCCTTCCCATGCGCATCGGAGGAACATCTTGGACCCGCCAATGGAGGTAAAGCAGCGGGGAAGGTGGGACGGGGTGGTGGGATGCAGAACGGGGGGGGGGGGGGAACAAGGCTGCAACGGGACGGGGGGGAGGGAAGATCTGGCCCAGTAAGTGGGTGGGTTTGGAGGAAGCTGCCAAATCCTCCCTTCCCGGGCCCAATCCACCGTCAACGTGGACTAGCACCAGCAATTTCACTGGCACAAGTCCAGGAGACCCCCCCCTCCCACGCGCGCCATGGAGACTTACCCAGAGGAGACCTCCGCGAATGCCTTGCCCCACCCCATGGCACTGCTGGACCAGCAGGGGGAGGGGAGGATAGGATTGGGATCTAAAGCTTTGACATTTATAAACTTACTTGACCTTGGCAAAATCTCTTAGTACCTGCATCTTACTCTAACTAAATTGAAGCACGTAACTGAAACACATGCATATTCTCCCAGTCTACCCTGCCTCCCCTTCCTCATATGCATTTTAGTTTATGAGCTCCTCAGGGCCCAGAGAGCTTGGAAAGCACCATGCACACTGAAGGCTGGCTCTTTGGCTTGAGGACTTGTGGTGGCTGCCAGCATGAGGCACAAAGGGCCCGTGGTAGCTGGCTCCACACCTGCCCCTCTTGTGTAGTACTCCAAGCCTGGTCACAGAAGCAACAGTGCCAATGGCGTTGGAGCTGGGGTCAGAGCCCTAGAGCCAGGTGGGGGAATGGGGAAACGGCAGTCCTCTTAAACCAAGGCAGGGACATGTGCTCAATCATATGTGTTCAGTCTAGTCATATGTGCTGCAGAACCATGTATACAAGAGGCGGCCAACTTTCCACCATTAGGGCCTCTGCATTCTTACGAGTTGTGTAGAAGACAGAATCTTGGCAGCTGCCATTGCTGATGGTGCTGCTAAAGCAGCTGCTGAAATGCCCTCACCTATAAAACCACTAAAGGGCCAGGAGCATTCATGTTGAAAGGTTGGCCACCCCTGGTGCATAGGATCATTATAATGCATACTTATGTATATTATGCAGTTCTGATTACAGAAAAATCCCCTGTTCCTTCCTTACCTTTTCAGACCTCTTCAGTGTGCTTTCCTTCTCCGCCCATGCACTCTAAAAAATAAAGAATGGTGGCTCTATATCAGGTTATGTTTTCAAATAGTTTATAGATAAGCAGAGAGACACAAAAAGGGTTGTGGAGGTGCATATGAGAAAAACCACTGAAGGGTCACAAAAGCACAGAGCTGACCATATGGGTCTCCAAATCCAGATCTAATGGCAGATACCCCAAATTCAAAGCAACTGAGAGACACCTGTGCAACCTTTCCCTGAGACCTACCACCTTCTTTCCCAGAAGGTTCATATTCATAAACTGTTGCACTTGATTTCTGTTCTGACAGATACCAAGAGCAAGAACACTAGAACTATCTATCGGTGGTGGATCAGACCAAGGACCCATCTGGTCCAGCCCTCTGCCTCCAGAGCAGCCAGCCAGATGCCATTAGCACTGCAAGACAGAGACGGGTGCAGTCCATTGCAGCAGAGAGGACAAACAGGGCTGCTGTGAATAACAGCACTATTCAGAAACCAGCGGGAGAATATTTCAGTCCTGCAGGCCACTGCCACGAACCCAAAGTCACCATTCCTCAACAAAGGAACTTCAAAGGAACTCTCCAGTTTGAAAACTGCTGAATGAGAATTGATCAAGAGGTCTGAATGTCTGCATCCAGGAGGCAGTGTTGCTTCTACTTTTGCAGACTGCAGGCTTTGGGGGCGTTCCAACATGCCCCACTTTGACTATTCCTCTCCATTATACTTCACCACCAGCCTGAAGAACCGCTCTCAAGAACTGAAAAGCTTGCCGACTCCCTCTGTGATATTTTTCTTGTCCTACTTCTAGGGCAAGAAAAATATCACAAAGGTATTACCCCACTTTGGATTCTGTATTATTACCACTTACTACTATTGGAATCATCACTGTGTTCATCTCACGCACTTACGTTTTATATAAGAATGGCCACAGACTGTGCCTCTTGCACTTCATAGCCCATTTACCCCCCCCCATACCTGTGCATGTGCAGATATACAGACATTTGCCACCTGAGGGCAACAATTCATGCTGCTGATGAAGTGGACTCTGGTTCATGAAAGCTTATGCGGCCATAGAGGTGTTAGACCTAAGGGGCCTTGTTTTTTTTGTTGCAACAGACTTAACACAGCTATCCACCTGGAAGCTATTTTGTTGTTTCGATTCAGTCCCCAGATTAGCCTGCCTGCATCTTCCTCAGGCAGTGCCATATCCGTGTCTGGGAACATGGGGGGGGGGGGGGGGGTTAGATCATACTTGAAGCCCACTGTATGTCAGTGGAGATGTCAACAGAAATCACTCCTCCTGCAATGACCATTAGAAAGTCAAACGTTTCTGAGCTTTTCTTTCAGCAAACCGCGCCCTGCCATTGCATTCCAGCCCCTCCTAAACCATCTTTCCAAAGACTTGGGGCACTTTCAAAAAGCAACACGAGCTTCTATTTCTGTTTGTTTAGCTTCCAGCATATTTAACAAAGCCTTGCATCATCATAGCAGTAGTTTAAAACAGCAAAAGGATAAAAAGGTATGCACAGGCAGGCATGCAATCCACTCATGCTGGTAATAGTCTTTCATATGAGCTGTCCTTTCAGATTAGTGACACAATATATTTCACCCACCCTAAGTGCATCCATAAGATCAGGCTGCTCCATGAGTTTGGGAAAAGTGGCCAAAATTGGATTGCCGATCAAATCTGCATGAGGAGTAGAAAATATATTTATTTATTTATTTACAATATTTCTATCCTGCCTTTCTCCCCAAAGGGACCCAAGGCGGCTTACACAAAAATAAAATACAAAAATACAAAAAATACAAATAGATAATTACTTTGTAAACAGCAAAAAAGTTAATAAAAACATCTAAAAATTGATTAAAAAATTACATTTAAAACAAGATCATAAAAACAGCAGCACCCCACCCGTACCAGCAAGATGTTAAAAAGGCAAAGGCTCAGAAGGCTTCTTTGAACAAGAAGGTTTTTAGGCCTCGCCGGAAAGTGTCCAAGGAGGGAGCAGTTCGTAAGTCAAAGGGGAGGGAATTCCATAAGGTTGGTGCCACTACTGAGAAGGCCCTATTTCTGGCCGCCGCCCCTCGCACCTCCCTGGGCGACGGCACCCGCAAAAGGGCCTTCTCTGATGATCTAAGGAGACGGGCCGGACTACATAGAAGAAGGCAGTCTCTCAAATATCCTGGCCCCAAGCCGTATAGGGCTTTAAAGGTCAAAACCAGCACTTTGAATTGGGCCCGGAAACAAATCGGCAGCCAGTGCAGCTGTCGGAGGAGCGGCCCGACAGAGTCGAACCACCTACCTCCAGTGACCACACGGGCCGCCGCATTCTGCACTAATTGCAGTTTCCGAACCGTCTTCAAGGGCAGCCCCACGTAGAGCACGTTACAATAATCTAGTCGCGACGTCACCGTGGCATGGATCACCGTGGTCAGGTCTGCACGATCCAGGTACAGTCGCAGCTGGCACACCAGCCGAAGCTGGGCAAAGGCCCCCCTAGCCACAGCCGCCACCTGGGAATCCAGGAGCAGCAGCGGATCCAGGCGGACCCCCAAGCTGCGGACCTGCTCCTTCAGAGGGAGTGCAACCCCATTCAGAGCAGGACGATACTCTAGTACCTGCATTGTGGATTTCCAGACCAGGAGAACCTCTGTCTTGTCCGGGTTTAGTTTCAGCTTGTTAGCCCTCATCCAGGTCCCAACCGCCTCCAAGGCAGCGCTCCAGAACCTCAACAGCCACCCTGGAATCAGGTGGAAAGGAGAGATAGAGCTGGGTGTCATCAGCATATTGATAGCACCCCACTCCAAATCCCCGGATGACCTCTCCCAGCGGTTTCATGTAGATGTTAAATAGCATGGGGGACAGGATGGAACCCTGTGGCACCCCACACCTCAAGGGCCAGGGTGCCGAACAGGCATCCCCCAGCACCACCATCTGGGACCTATCTGCCAAATAGGAGCGGAACCACCGCAAAACGGTGCCCCCAACCCCCAGCTCGGCCCAGAAGGACACCATGGTCGATGGTGTCGAAAGCCGCTGAGAGGTCCAGCAGAACCAACAGGGACGCACTCCCCCTGTCCAGTCCTCGGTGTAGATCATCCACCAAGGCGACCAAGGCCGTTTCAGTCCCAAAGCCCGGCCTGAAACCGGATTGAAAGGGATCTAGATAATTCGCTTCATCCAGGACCCTCTGGAGTTGAGACGCCACCACCCGCTCAATTACCTTGCCCAAAAACGGAAGGTTTGAAACTGGCTGGTAGTTGTCCATTATTTGTTAGTTTTGTAGACTTTAGTGATGCTTTGCATAAGACAGAAGCAATTTACAGAAGAATATAAAACCTTGCTAAAACAAACTGCTGTGATTCTAAATAGTTAGATTTGCACCAAAAATGCTGGCCAGATTGCTTAGGAACAAGACCAGTGATGCCTGTATGGTGGGAGCACCCACAAAATAATCCAACACAATATTTCAAAACATGTGTAGCAGCAAAACATGTTTCTTTCTACAGTATTCAGAATTCCTACACCACAATTCTATGTATGTTACTTAGAAGAAAGTTCCACTGTGTTCTATGGGGCTTTCTTCCTAGTAAATGTGTTTAAATTTCTGCCCAGCCCACAGGTGTACACATTTGGCTCCTGTTGCGTATATACACCCATGGGCAGAAATGGGTTTGCAGTCTTTGTTTAGACTGCAAGCTCCTTGGAACAGGTAACAATCTTTCGTTGTTGTTGTTGTTGTTGTTGTTCAGTCGTTAAGTCGTGTCCGACCCTTCGTGATCCCATGAACCATATCCCGCCAGGCCTTCCTGTCCTCCACTATCTTCCTGATAGTTGTTGTTGTAATTGTATCCTGATAGTTGTTGTTGTAATACTCTGTAAAGCACGGCTACACAGCATTATATGTACAGTATATAATTCTTTTGTGTTTGAAAGTCAACAAACAAGATATGAAAGACAGTCCCCTGACGTTTTACTCCCAGCATCTGGTAACAAGAATGAAGAGAGGTCATTGCTTTGAAAGTTGGGGGAGGCGTTTGACAGAGAGAGAAATGCACCCAGAAATCCATGCAGGCATCA
Organism: Plestiodon gilberti rubricaudatus; assembly: GCA_026170595.1. Lineage (NCBI taxonomy): Eukaryota > Metazoa > Chordata > Lepidosauria > Squamata > Scincidae > Plestiodon > Plestiodon gilberti. The sequence continues at coordinate 16,007,006 of JANXHW010000001.1, forward strand.
CAAGTATTATTAGTTACATTTCTATCTCGCCCCTCCTCCAAGGAGCAGAGCTCAGGATGGCTGACATATATGGTTCTCCCACCCCCACAGCCACCATTTTATCCTCACAACAATCCTGCAAGGTCAGTTAGACAGAGAAAGAGGACTAGCTCAAGGTCACTCACTGAACTTCATGGCAAACTGTAAATATGAAGCTGAGGCTTCCCTCGTCTGACAGTAACCATTAGACTACACTGGCACATTTTGTAGTGGAGAATGTACAGCTGAGCACAAATGTACAGTGAGGACTGGCCCTCAGATGGCAACAACTACTGGCAGCTCAATGCCAAGGACTGGAAAGAAGAAGAGCGACCCACCAGTGCATGCAGCTTAGAGGTACAAAGTGTGGCAGGAGCCACTGTAGGGTAACAGACTGTTTTACAAGATAATCCGGTAAATTCTAAAGTGTTGGCTTCTATTTCTGAGAGTATACCCATATCTATACATATATAGCCCACTTTAATACATTCGTATCCTGCCTCTCTTTAAAATATCTGAGGCAGCTTACGGAAGATATATAAACACAAAATACATCACATTTAAAATTACAGCAGCAAAAAACAAAACAAAGAAGCCAGATAAAACACCAATAAAACTCTAACACTGCAGCAATCTCACTCTCTCTCTCTCTCTCTCTCTCTCTCTCTCTCTCTCTCACACACACACACACACACACACACACACACACACACACACACACACACACACACACACACACACACACACACACACACACAAAAGTAGCACTGCACTGATATATGAGTATGTATTTGTATTTTCAGAGTCCAAGACTCAAAGTTCAAGCACATACCAGCAGCAGCATACTACCATAATACACACCTGGAAAGAGAGCAAATATTGTCAGATTCTTTGCCAAGCTTAACAGGCATTTTAAGTGGCCTGATTGCTACACAAAGGCTGCAACCACTGGATATTTACCATTGAGAGCAGCAGTCAGTTAAGGGATTTACATGCTAGACATAGACAAAGAGCCAAAACTCTAAGGATCAAATCTCTGCTCATCCATGAACTCGGTGAAAGCCCCAGAACTAGGTTTTGGATTTTATCTCAGCCTTCTTTCCCCACCAGCCACTGGCTGACTGCCTCCTTTCATAAGGGCAAACCACTGACTGGATTGAATATTGGCTCCAGGTGTATGATGAGTTCACTGCACAGTACAGCTAACTGTGCAGCAATGAAGTCACTGAATCCTTCCATCGTGCTTCCAGATCCAGCTTAACCCCAACATCTTGCACTCCGCTGGCACCAGAATGCTGGTCTACACAGAGCATGGACCTTGGGCTGATCCAACAGGGGACTTCATGTGTTCTTAATCAAGACTGCGTGGTGATGATCACTGAACACATACGAATGATGCCTTAACTATTAAGAGATGCTGCATCTGCACTAACTCGCTTTCTATTTTAACACATTTGCAGCCTTTTTTCCTTGCCACAACAGAAAATATATGCAAATAAAAATCCAACACACAATGATGGACCAGCCAACGATGGATTCTAGTAAGAGGATAAAAGGAGATCACGTAAGACTGAAGTTAGCCCACTTCAGCTTTAAAAGTGGGTTGAATCCAGACTGATGTTCACTTAAGTGAACTTAATGGAATGAGACCTTTCTGGTCCCCCTCCCCAATACTGCAGTCTCCTGATCCTCCCAAAACAACATTCCTGAGGCTCAGGAACCCTCAGGAATAGTGTGGGATGCAGTGCAGAGGGAATTTCCAAAAACTTGGCACAAGCATTTTCTGCACGTGGAAGGCACTTGTGCCTGGTTTGGGGGGATTCGCCCCATTCCCTGCAACCATGGCGCATCCAGCACCATTTCCAAGGACCTCCTGGCCCTTGGGGGTGGGTTTTCGGGAGACCACAGGAAGAGCCCTTGCACTCCATCCACTGCATCGGGCAAACGCCTCTACATCCAAGCCCAGGGTGGCACCTCTTGATTCTAGAAGCATCTCTGTGCATGGCCAAGTACAGAAAGCACCTGCTACTTTTCTCAGACCATCACACTTACCTGCATGTTGCATGTTGAGTCTGTCTCTAAGGAGCACATCACCAAGGATCTGACGATAAAACAGCAGGAGATGCATGCAGCACATACTGCCAATTAATACTTCTGGCAGCAGACTGGTCAAGAGTGCAACAAAAGAAAAGACCCGATCAGTGAAACGTACTCCCGAAATATTTTAGCACATCTTAACAAGCCAGATTTCTCAATACAGAACATGCACTGCATTCTAACCAGCCATAAACTTACTGCTCTCATCTTCTTGGCTATTAAGCAATTCTGGCGGCATTAAAGACCCCAAAAGCCGGCAGGTAAGAAGAACTGTTAACTTGGATGAATCCAGAATGAATCAGGTCCTAACCAAGGGATATTCTGCGAGGTATTAAGGGTCCCAACGCTGTGGGGGACATAAACTTCACTTTCCAGACTTGCTTTTCTGTAAAACTAAATGTTGTCAGCCCCATCTCCCTAGGAAGATTTCTAGGCCTGCAACCGCCAAGCTCTAAATACCTGCACGTTTCATTGTGTAAATAGAGGCCCCCCTCAAAGCAAGTTAGATGTACACTCATGCTGTTCCATGGGTCAAAACTGTATAAGACAGACTACCAAGCTTATGGCGCAGACACACATTTTTTATCCAAGGCCCCGCCCACGTATATTGCAAGGGTGAGAAAAGTCTTTTCTTTACATGAAACAGTGGGGCAAGGGAAGGGAAGGAAACCTGCTCCCCTCCCTTTGCCTCACTTCCATGTGCTCCACTGCTTGAAACATTGACTCCCAGCCTGCCTCGCTTCTGGTATTGGAGCCACGTTGGGAAATGACACACAGCAAGGTAAAGCAGGTGAGAGGCCCAATTTCATTTGTTTTCCCCACACATTCCTTTTCATGTACATAACAGATATCACCCACCCACCCCCATTTTATAACTAGCAGGGCAGATATGTGGACAGCTGCCCCACTGCATCCAATTAAAGGAGCCAGCATGGTGTCATGGTTACAGTATCTTGGGATGGAGAGACCCAGGCTCAAATCACCACTCAGCTAGGAAGCTCACTGGCTGACCTGGGGCCAGCTACTACTTCTCAAACCCCCTTGCAGAGTAGCAGTTAGACTGAGGAGGGAGGGCGAGAACCACTTACACCACCCTCTGCAGTTTGGAAGAAGGCTAGCCTAGAAATGTAACTAAACACCTAAGTTTGGTTCTAAATTAGCAGACAGCGATAAATCCTAGAGGGGAAAACAGTACAGAAACCGTGCAGCTTGATAAACAAGGTTCTACTTTGCATTTATAGGCCAATATGTGAACAGGTGAATCTGCCATAAGGCCCGTCTACCATTGGCCCACCTACCTCAGCACTGTCTATGCTGCCTGGAAGCAGCTTTCCAGGGGTTCAGACAGAGTCCTACATGCTCCCCTTTAAGACAATCCCCCATTATCTACTCTTAACACACACACACACACACACACACACACACACACACACACTCCAGCTTGCCCCTCAGCTACATTCTGCTTTTCGGCCTTCTATAGGCTGTTTTTCAAGCTACCGGTACTTTAAATATGGGGTGCACTTTTCAGACACATGAAAATGTTGTTACCCTCCCTGCACTATGCAAAATATATTTCAGAGGAAAGGTGTACACTGGGCGAGATTTCAAAACCGGTGCCCGCGCTGGCATTAATTCTTTCTGAAATAGATACGCTGCCTGTTTGACAGGACAATTTCATGCACCACCAGGCAAAGATACCACTCCCTAGAAAGCAGTCCTATCTTTAATAGCATTCACAGTCTAGCAGACGGTTGCTGTTAAATTAAACATTAAACAGCAGCACAGGAACTAGGAGTGGAATGATGTGGCACAGCATTTAGCTCTTTTCTGCAACTGCCTAATGGCCTAGGGCAGTGGTTCCCAAACTGGGAGGCATGGCTCCCAGAGGAGCTGTGGAAACCAGCCACGGGAGCCGCAGAGTGCCACAGAATCCTATCGGAAAACAGTGCAATGCTAATTGGCAGGCATCAATATAATGTAATGGGGAGCATAATGTCAATGGTCACCAATGGTCAAGGGAGCTGCAGGTTGAAAAGGTTTGGGAAACACTGGCCTAGGGAGACTGTCTCTGTGCCCACAGCGCAGTTTTCTAAGGGCCCTCAGAAACCAGGAGTGGTCCCTGAAGATAACACAGACTATTGTAGCCAGGGGGGAGGGGGGAGAGTGGGAAGAAGCAGGGAGAGAGCAATAGTGTGTGTGTGGGGGGGGGGGATGACATGGCAGAGAAGCCCTTCTTGTCTGGTAGGAAGCAGCCCCAAAGATGCATTTGCTTCCTATATTCCTCTTTGGAGGTCCTCATGCTCACATTTGATGGGTCCACACCATAGCTGACCCTAAATTGCCCCCATAACTTCTAATCGAAGTAGGTTTTCTCTGTGCCAGGTGCAAGGGAGTGACAACAGGAAACATGTTATCTTGTTGGCTGTGTACTCTCAGAGGCATCTGGTGGGGCCACTGTGAAATACAGGAAGGTGACTAGATGGACCTTTGGCCTGATCCTCTTCTTACGTTACATTCTTAATCAAAATCAAGTTCTGCAGATTTTTGTGTAAAATATGCACCAAATGTTTGACAGTAAATATCAGTATTTGACACTAAACTACATTTTCAGTGCAATCCTATCCAACTTACACCACCGGTGTAACCAGCGGGGGAGGGCAGGACGGGAAGCTTTGGAGGGGAGATTTAAATCCCCTTTTGGGGGGATTTGAAGCCCTTTTCCTTTCTGGGGCCTCCCGTTCTCGCTGCACCGCTGGTTACACTGGTGGTGTAAGTTGGATAGGATTGGGCTGTTAATAGCATTTGATGATTGGCTGATGCTTTTGGAGTTCAGCTTTTTAACTACAAGAAATAGTGTATAAGAGTGTCCAGCTCATCATGGCAGCCTGATATAAGCCTTAAAAAAAACTAACTACAGTAGCATGAAAGAATACAGTATATTACTAGAGGCATTTTGGTACTTGCTGTATTTATCATGGTCATTTTTCAATGTTATCCTTATTCCAACACAAAACATTAATCAATCTATGATTTACTGCAAGGGCTCGTTTCATCTTCAGTTTTGGTTCACAACTGGAGGTACTCTGCTCTATATAGCAGCACAATCCTAGGCAGTCTACACAGAAGTATGTCCCACTGAATTCCATGGGGCTTACTCCCATGTAAGCGTCCACAGGACAGCAGCCCGAGAGAAAGATTACGCACAAACAACAACATAAGAAATATACCGTAGATTTTGCTCACTTACTTCAGTATGACTTTAGACTGCGTATTTAATGACCTCAGTTTCACAAGAAGCTGAGGCTGCTTCCTCAGCGTTACAATATGCTGAAAAACCCCACTGTTGGCTTTAGTAAAAGAAATAACACATAATTAAGCATATTGATACTACAGTTAGCAATAAGGCATCTTTAAGTATTCCCAAATAAACCGTTCTGTCATTTTTTTCCAGCACCTTCTCAGCTTCTAAGACTACAAGTATTCCAAAATTTTACCCCAATGTTATTCTCCATCTTTTCTTTGCTTTTTAATTCTGTCCAACTTGTTAGGTAATGGATTTCGGTTCCACTTGCATGCCTACTTGCTCTCATACTCCCTCCCTCTTATACACACAAAGTATTGTTTAGTTTCTCATACACAGCTGGCCACTACAATTTCTTAAAACATTTCTTTGCCCTTTGGATCAGACACCACTTGAGAACTCTATGTACACCACCCATAATGGAAGAAAGGAGCAAAATGAACAAACAAAATAACTTAGCACAACATTAGACATGGCTTCCATAAACAACAAACAATAAAACATGCATAGGCCTCCATTCATTTTTATTTTTAAATAAGAAATGAGATAAGCTATACCTCTTCTTGAAATTGATGGGTCTACCTCAACCCCTTTTTCATACGGAGTTCCACCATTCAAAAGGAGCTCATATGTTCTGTAAAATATATAAATTTATGCACCTTTATGACAATTCAGTGGGAAAACAGCAAAATTATACTCTATTTCTGAAATGATAAAGAGATACCCTAAGGCTAAGCAATTAATTCGTGTTAACCTCTTTTGAATTATCTTATTTAAATCTGAAAAAAATGTCTCAGTGCACTTTTTCTTAGCAGTAACTTTGTGCATAAAAATCTACTAGAGAGTACATAAAAAGGATTACTTGGTAAATTTTATATGCATGTGTCAGAGAAAGGGGCACATGGGAGAAGGCAGGCTGACCAAGGGGAGTAGTATCTAGTGGTTGGCACGCACGAACCTTCCTGTTCCCCTCTTTCCCTATAGTAGACCAGCATTTGAACGAGGGAAAAACCTTGGTAGTTTGTATCTGCTGTCACCATCCCAGGCTACAGAGACCAGACAGAGGAGGGCTGTCTGGGAAGAATCCTTTCCCAGGAGAGAACTGAACCCTAGGGGTTCTTAATAGAAATCAAACCCACAGTAGTGTCTGCAGTGCGAAGAGATGTGACAATTCACTAAATTACCCATGAACATAGGACCAGGCAGAGCAAGGGTCAAATTGTAAAAGTCCAAAAGAAAAGGGAGTTAAACAATATGGGGAAGGAAAGGTGGGTAGTAAAAAGCACAAGCAGGCTGATGGAAATGCCTGAGCTTGGCTGGAAAGCAAAGTTTTTACCAAATGGATGCAGCAACCATTAACACCCACCAGATTGAACTGGGATGCTACTCAAACTCCCAGCTGACACCCCCCCCCCCAGGGTCCCTGTTAACTCCAGAAGGTTTGCAGCTAGCTGGAGCCACTTCGCAGACAAAGTAACAAAAAGCCCCTGATTGCAATCTAGCTAGAAGGTCCCTAGGTTGAGCTATTTATATTGTTCCCCAGTCACTATAAGGAATCCCCAGTCACTGAACCCGCAGGGGTCCCCCTCTCTGAACTCCCAACGAATGGGTTACTCAGACGACTGGCAGAGAACAACCCACACTTCCTGTGGCTGGGTGGGAAATATATAACTTTGCTTTGATGGCATCATCAAGTTACCTGATTGGAGCAGTGGAACCCACCTGGTCACTCCATCCCACCCCTTTGACCTAAATGGATAGGTTTGGCCACCCAATTGCTAAGTACATGCCAATGCTGGAGCGGGGTAGTCATGCCAGACAGGAAGAGAAGTCCAATCCACAAACTCATGTGCTCTCCTTCCAGTAAGGAGAGTCTCACACAGACAAAGGCTGCCTGCAAAATGATGCCTTATCAGCTTTTTTGGCTGCTGAACTAACACAGGAGCTTTTAGAGCAGGGGTGGCCAACCTTCCACCATGAGGGCCTCTGCGTTCTTAAGAGGTGTGTAGAAGACAGAATCTTGGCAGCTGCAAGTGCTGATGGTGCTGCTAAAGCAGCTGCACCTGCTGAAATGCCCTCACCTATGCAACCATTAAAGGGCCAGGAGCATTCATGTTGAAAGGTTGGTCACCCCTGTTTTTGAGGGTTCAAAGTGTCCAAAAATACAGAAAAAAAGGTAAAAATAGGTAAATAAATAGGGGAAAACAAAACATTCATCACAGCATAAAGAAAGCACACAACAAACAGTAATGACAACTGTAGAAACTTGGCGTGTGTGTGTGTGTGTGTGTGTGTGTGTGTGTGTGTGTGTGTGTGTGTGTGTGTGTGTGTGTGTGTGTGTGTGTGTGTGAGACCCTGTGAACCAAATTATTATATGTACAAATTCACCCAGAAAGATATCATAAACTGCCAGACAACAGATGAAAAAATATTTATTTGGTGCTGGCTTATGAAAGATGATGCAATAACATACCCATCAATCCAGGCAAGCCCAGGCTGCTAGAACTATAATTACTAGGTCATCCTTCATAGCATCCAGTGAATAATTTTTCACATTCTCTGACAGTTTGTTACATTTATATGGGTGGATATGTGCATACCATCGTAGTCTGGGCCTTTTTTCACATTTCTACCAAGGTTGCTAGAATGTTACTTAAGGCACACACTTTTAAAGATTGCAGAAGCACCCCCATGGTGCATCACACGCTCTTTTTGAATACGCTCATACATTTCAAAAGTAGCAAGTAGCTGACTTGTGCAGCATGAGGGGCTGCAGTTTGACAAACGACAGTTCAAAGTCCTAGTGGGGAGGGAGCGCAACTACTGTATTTCTAAAATCATGGGCCAAATCATCAAGTCCATCAGGCAAATACCTGAAGGCCTTCTCCAAGACCAAAGATGCACCCTGTATTCATAAACATCACTGAAGGCAGGACTCGCTAGTGCTCCATTTACTCCTGTTCTGAATTCCACTCTAGTCTAGGCAGTTCAAGAGAAGGCATCACAAGGGATACAAAGATGAGGCCAGGCGGGCTTTTCTAGGAAAGGTGGTCCATAAAATAGGAAAGGTTAAGGTATCCCCTGCTCGAAAGCCAGTCGTGTCCGACTCTAGGGTGCGGTGCTCATCTCAGTTTCTAAGGCCGAAGAGCCAGCGCTGCCCAAAGACGCTTCCATGGTCATGTGGCCAGCATGACTAACGGAACGCTGTAACGGAACGTCGCCACAGTGGTACCTATTTATATTGCAATTTCTTGCTTTCAAACTGCTAGGTTGGCAGGAGCTGGGACAGGAGACGGGCGCTCACTCCATCACGTGGCACTTGGGTCTCGAACTGCTGTCCTGCCGACCATCTGGTCTGCAGTTCAGCGCCTTAACCACTAAGCCACCGCGGCTCTACAAGTGTTAATTGATTCAAAGTGATTTCCTGTACAGCAGTGATAATGTGAATCGCTCATCGAAATCCACATAATGTTGTGGTATCCTGAACCTGAGTAATAAATGTGAGTGAAATGTTTTGCCAGTATGCTCTGTACCTGTCTGTTCCTGCCAACTTTCAACAGTGGATTTAAGAGAAGTCACAATCTGAAATGGGTGTCAACTTCAGTGTGGACCAGTCATCACACAGCAGCTACAACTTGCACATCAAGTTGCAAGCAGGCAGGCGAAAAAAACCTCAACAACGGCTGATCAATTTTACAAGCAGGTTATACAGCTCCACCTGCTTTCACAGTCTCTGGAGTTGGCATTGGCACGGGATACAAGAAGTTCAGCAGAGACAAATCTGCCAATCTAAAGTCTTGCATGCAGGTACAAAACGTCAAAGACACAGGGACACGATGGGGGAGACTTGGCTTGTGTAAAAAGTATCTGGCGGCATAATCCTATCCAATGCTGTGCTCAGCGATCCAGCTATGCAGGCACCGGCAGTGCTGTATCCTGAGCACAGTTGGCGGGGTTGGAGGTCTCCTCAGGGTAAGGGAACTTTTGTTCCCTTACCCCATATAAAGCCCCAGTCCCTACAATGGGTCTCCTCAGATCTGCGGCTGCCATTTTGGCGGCACAAATCAAGGAGACCCATGTCAGGAGAAACAAGTCTGAGAAGGGGATAGGATATGGCGTACGCTTCTACCACCGATCCTGCCCCCCCCCTCCTGGTCCGCCCACCCCACACCCTCCCATGCCCTGAAACACCCCCAGAATGCCATCCCCCAGCTTTGCACCACACGGCCCAGCCGTGTGGTGCAAATCTTACCTGCACTGCACCCATCTGGATCCAGCCAGCGTAGGCCTCTGCGCCGGCCTGGGGCCAGTGCAACCGCCTTACGGCAGCTTTTGCAATGTTCCTGGGCCAGCACAGTTGAACTACACTGTTTAGTGGCTGGATAGGACTGGGCTGCCTGTGTGTCTTACAGTACAATCCTATGCATGCCTATTCAGAAATAAACCCCACTGAGTTCAAAGGGACTTGCTCCCAGGTAAGTGCATATACAGTTGCAGCCTCAGTGGATCAGAAGCTGGACATGAGCCAGCAGTGTGATGCAGCTGCAAAAAGAAAAAAGCTACTGAAACACTGGGCTGCATTAACAGAGGCATAGAGCCCAGGTCACTCTATTCTGCACTATGCAGAGCTCACTTGGACCACTGAGCCCAATGAAGAAGAGCACCACATTTGATAAAGGGACATTGACAAGCTAGAACGGATTCAGAGGAGGACAACAAGCAGGGTGAGAGGTCTGGAAACCACGTTCTATGAGAACTGGTTAAAAAAAACCTTGGTATGTTTCATCTGGAGAAGTGAAGAATACGGGGAGATAGATCGCTGTCTTCAAGTTTCTAAACAGTTATCACTCAGAAGAAGGGGAGGTTCTTGGATCCAAGTCGATAAACCCAGTGCTGGGAAAAGGAAATATTTCTACCACAAAAATGCAGTCTTGAGGGAAGGCATCTAGCTGGGGAATGTTAAAATGGGTAACATGTGCACATCAAAAACTCTCCATGTAGAAAAGCTCTATGAGTGACCTACCACACAGGGTTGGCTAGCATACTAAAGGTGTTAAAGCAATTTACAGATTCAAAGAGCTATAAAAGAATAGGACGGTCAGTAGGCAGACAATACAATTTTTTTAACCTTACTCCGTCAAGCCAGGGTAAGTATTTATGTATTTATTTATTTTTACATAAATGTATTTATTTATGTATGTATTTATTTTATTTTTATATTATGTATTTATGTATTTTTACCCCACCTTTCTCCCCGAAGGGACCCAGTCTTTACTCAAGACTGACAGAATAGGAACTTCCAACTGATCAAACAGAAAGTTCCAACTGATCAAACAGAAAGTCCACCTGCAAGTTGGTTTCTTGGTGGGTTTTTTTTTCCTTTAAAGAAAATCTCAGCCCACTTCGAGGTTGATTTATTTAAACCACATTTGGAACAGACCAAGGAGGGAGATTTGTTCGACCGGTTTAACACTCTCAGAAACTGTAAAGAGGGCGCATACTAATCAAATGACATCATGTTTCAGTATTAAACCCAGACCATGCAATATGCTTATGAACACTGTAGGAATGAATATCAAATCCAGCTCAAGGATGGCAAAACAATAAATCTCTAGAGCAACTTCCTTGAGCTGAGCCCCTGGAATGCAGAAACTAAAGAATGTATGGGTGGCAAGAGGAAGTCATTAAATGGCATTAGTCAGTGTTGGTCCTGCCTTGCTTTTTGTAGAAAAGGTGTAGTTTTGCATGTGCTTTAAAAATCACATCAGGTCAACTCAAGTTGATTTTAACCATTTTTGGGAGGAGAGGAAAGAGAGGAATACACACTAATTAATAAACTGCCTTGTGTCTCTCTTTGGGCAGAGAGGGCAAGGTACACTTTTAAAAAACAGTATGAGAAGGACAGAAAACGTACAGCTGACCAGGAAACCTGTGGCCTCTTTCAAGGGCAGTCAAGATCAAGTGGTAGCTCTTTGGGTGATCTGCAGTAGATCATCAAAGGCTTGCGACTCCCAATAGTTAACAACAACAAAAAGGCCAAATTAGGCTGTTAAAACCAAAAGAGTTTGAGAGGGGAGCCAGGAGTGGGTTTTTGAGTGAGCTTAGTTCTGTGGCTGAAAAACATGTCCTGGATCAAGTGTGTGCTTATGTGATGCTGCATGTGTTCCTTCATCCTGGGTCCATCCCTCCTTCAAGCCACCACTATTTTGCAGTCCAACTCCAGCTGGTGGACCTTGGGGTTCTAAACAAAGTACATTCCACAAGCTTCAAGTCTCGTGGTTTGCTCCTGGAAGGCACTTCGTGACTGCATACTGAAGGCTGCAATCCATAGGACTGGTTTTTGTAAATCAGTCCCATTCAACTCAGTGAATCAACAAACACGTTAAGGTTTAGACTGAAAGAGATGTAATTTTAAATAATAAACTCTGTGAGTGTGAGAGAGATTTTCCCCTAATTTCCATCACCTGGTCACATCTCCCAAAACTACATCACATGTTGCTTCACACTCCGCAGCCAGAGGAATAGCCATCATGGGGCAATGAAAGAGTGGCCCCAGAAAAGTCCCAGCATGCACACAGAACACCAAACACATCCTTTTGGATACACCAGCCAGGGTCTCACCCTCAGGTCCCCATTTGTAAAATCGGAATAAATGTGACCTAACCAGCAGTATTGGTGTAGACCAATCGGGCCGGCATAGGCCTTCCCCGGAGCAAGGGAACAAATGTTCTCTTACCTCGAAGAGGCCTCAACATGCCAAAACTCCCCCCCTCCCCAGGATACAGCAGACGCCACATTTGGCGCCACTGCATTGCCACGCAGGGAGTTACAGTGGATTGGGCTGTCCGTGTTCCAGAGTTACTGAATCATCAGCTCTGATCACTACAATTCCTGGAGTGAGCAGATGCATCATGGTCTGCAGCAGGCAAAGCCAATCATGTGAACTGCCTTAATTCAATTTTTGCTCTCCTCCCTGCCCCCTTTCACAAAAGAAACTTACTTGGAAGAAACTGGAAGTCCACTGGAGTCAAAAAGTTTTAGAAACGTCCAGCCACAACTCAATTCTCCTTTTTCACCTGTTGACTAGAAAATAAGGTGAATGAACTGGGCTATTCAGACTGCTGTAATGTAAAATAACTGAGTGCAATCCAGTCCTTGGTCCCCACGTAACTACTAAAGAGATCATGGCGCAGCTACAGCAGGCTGCCCCTCCCCACCACCTACCATTAGGGAATGCCCAGCGCATGCTTGCCATTCAGAACTAGGGAGTTTTAATCAAACAAATAGAAGTGCCTAGAAGAGGGAGACAACTGGTCTACTGGCTTCTGATACCACCAAGGCAATCAACCTTGCACAGACTTGCTTGATATTTTTCCACTGCAAACTGGAGGGACTGAGCATCTCTACAGATGTTTGAGCAGGGGATCAGGTTTAGGGACTTATAAAACAACGCGAGTTAAAGAGAGAAACAATCCAAGAATCAATTCAAGAAAAACAATTTCCTACACTTTTCATAATCATTTTCATTTTTGAACTATCAATTTGGTTTATTAATTTTTTGTACATCAATAAAAAATAGTACTTTTTTTGGTACTAAAGATGCTTAAAACTTTTAAATGACTGAGATTCTTCACCCCAACTATAACAACTTTTGATTAAGCTGCCAGATCATTCCACAGGAGAATGGGCAAATACAAAAATTTAAGACATGAGACTTTCAGTGGGAGTTGACATTCTTTGCATTCTTCTACTCATTCTTCATTCCCAGGACCAGCTCTGCCAAAACGCCAGCTGAATCAGACCGTGTCATGCAGCAAGTTTGGGGGTATTTGTCAAACATGCTTGCCTACTCACTTGCAAGTGAACTTGCTTACAGCACAATCCTAGGCATGTCTACTCAGAAGTAAGTCCCATTGAGTTCAACTGGAATTACTCCCAGGTCAGTGTGTATAGCACTGCAGGCTCCCATATGGCAGATCTTACCATATGTAACAAGACAGAACGTTGGTCCCTAAAGCTGATATGCAAGAAAGGGAAGTGGACATTTTAATAGAAAAGGAAGAAATTTGGAAGAAGGAAGTAGAGTGATTTAATAAAAAGAGGGCACCAAGAAGCAGGTCTTGGGTCTGCACTGTTTATTCCTAAGGGTTTTGAAGCTTAGCTCTGTGTTTACACAGACTGTCACCAAATGCCATGTGGCTCTAACACACACCGAGCCATCTGCATGAACTTACATTGCGAATATAAGTGATCCCAAGTTCAAATAATAGACCAATATCTGAAGAGGGGGAATTGGATCGAACAAAACAATCGCCATCAAGCAAACACGGCAAGATGCCAGTGACCTACAACATTAGAAAAGAACAACAAACAGATGCAAGTGTTGGATTTCAAACGTATCTAGAGAGATCTTTAAGAATCTTGGTATCATTCTTTCTGGGTTTTCTTTTTATAGGAAATAATCACATATATAATCACATATAAATCACATGAGTCGCATCATCAGTCAGCATCTTTTCATGCTACTCAGCTGTGTGTATAAATGTTAACTCCCTTCCTAATGCTAAGCACTCAAGAAACTACACAACAGGGAGGACAGTATACTTTATGCAACACAAAGATATACCCACCATCTATCAACGAATGCCACTTTGCAGTGACTGATTTGCCTGTTTCCTGCTTGTTTGCCTTGAGCTTTCCTCTTCAGTTAATTATGCCAACCACATTCCAGATTGCCCCCCTCCTAGTTGGCTTTGCTGTTCATCAGAGGCGTTGCTACGGTGGGGGAGGTACTGTAAGCTTCATGCCATCCTAGTCCCTGTGTACTCCCTGGTACGAGGTGGCCCCGCCCCCTCACCATCGGAGCCACTCATTGCGGCGAAGGCAACGGAATGCCTTCTCCTGCCCGTTGCCTTCGCCACAATGAGTGGCTCCGACGGTGAGGGGGCAGGGCCACCTCGTACTGGGGAGTACACGGCGACTAGGACAGTGCGAAACTTACAGTACCGCCCCCACCGTAGCGACGCCTCTGTTGTTCATACAGTTAATTTATGCAAGCTTTTGTTGTTTAAAAAGAAAGGGGAAAGTGCAATATAAAATAGGAAATAAATAGCTCAGAGGCAAAACAAGTAGGAGCCAGTGCCAATTTAGCATATATTTGTGTCTGAATTACTCAGTCCAGGATTGGAGCTATCTGCAAACATACCCAGAGATTAAAAATATGACAATGGTTTAGGAGAGTCCAGTGCAGCAGCTCAAAGCAAACAACTGAAATACAGTACTGCATAACTGCTGCATAAGGGAAAATTTATATTTTGAGTATCGGTCTGCAGATGACTTCTTAAAAAGTGACTCTGTTCCCTTCCTTCCTATTTCTATAGGATTCTTACCTTCAGTAGGACTTCAGTATCAATTCAAAGGAAAGTCCGCCACCTACTGAAGAATCCATGCTACTCAATCCCTTGCGTTTATACAGAGCTTATTTAGATTCAAACTGGACAAGAAGGCACAGAAGATGTGATTGGATCTCCTAATTTCTTAATAAATGTTTTTTAAAAGCTACTGTAGAAAGGAGTCCAAATTTAATCAGAGCCAAGGCTCTAGTGGAGGGAACATTAACTCCCGCCAAGTCATTTTCTTGATCTGAATTCCACCCCCACCCCCTGCTGGTATTTGCCCATATTTTTTTCCCTAGTGGGACTTGGGATGCGGGTGATTTAGACCTGGAAATAATAATGAAGAGGAAAGGGCTTAGCCTCCATCAGCTAGTGCCATAGCTCCACTCCAAATCATGCCTCTTTCACCCTCCCTCAATTATGTTGTTTTTAAAGGAAACACTGGAAGATCATGATTTTCCTTACTCTTGTCTAGTTTGGGCCTCAGTTAGAAAGGTTTGGTCAATACAACCTGAAATGAAGCTGCTTCACATCATACAATACCATAGCACTTACATCTACTGAACCTGACCACTGAGACAAGGCAATACATGGGGGGCTTTTTGCCTCAGTTCCCATGCTGTCAATCATAAGTAGTCAATCACTTCTGTCTCAAACAACTCTGTCCTTTCTCCCTTGTTACCCTTTATTTTTCAAACTGGCAGTGGGGTAGCCAGGCTCCCCAGCAACTGGGGCGGAAAAGCCCGCCGCCCCATTATGCAAATTAAGTAAGTAATTAATTTGCCAAAGTAAGCCTTTGGCAACACGTTTTAGTTCCCATTTCATACTGTAACTAAACTAAGCAGGTGTCACTGAAACAATAGCTTATTTTCCTCTTCCTCACAACGCAATCCTGACGAAAACAAGGGCGGTGGAACGAGTGTTCCGCCGCCTGAAGTAGTTGCAAACATGCCGCAAAGCACGTTTGCGACTACTCGAGAGCAGGGAAGGCCAGCCTGCCGGGGGGGGGGGGGGTCCAGCAGTAAAGGGAGTTGACCCACTGGTCCAGCCGGCCCGAAAGGGGGCGGGGAACGGCCTTGGCCGTATCCCGGTTCCCGCCAGGTGGCTGGGCCGTTACACAGCCTCCTCTTACTTCCGCCAGCGATTTTGCTGGTGGAAATCCGAGGAGGCTGATTGGTCAGGCCTGGCTTTACACTCGAGGAAGGGGACGAGCAGGAGCCTGGCCGCAGCGGAGCACAGGATCCGGCGGGTAGCCTGGGCCGCCTGCCGGATCCTTACACAGGATTGCTCTGCCCATCTCCTTCCCATCTTCTGTTGTCTGCCTTATGCCAATATCGAGATTGTAAACCCTTTCATGCACAAACCTGCCTTTTTATTCTATCTAAAATGCCATTTGCATTGGTGGTGCTATCCAAATAATAAATAATAATGAAGGTTTTAGTGATCTATCAGCAGGTAGTACTAGAAACAATGGCATATTCTACAGTACATAACCTCCTAAAGTAACGTAAACTGTACCATGATCAAATCTGCCCATAATCACTACTGTATACATACCCGTGGAGAAAAAGTCCATGTTTTAGGATTTTTAGGCTGCCATGTAGCTCTAACTGTATGAATGTTACTCAAGACCTAAAGCAAGATAAGGAAAAAAAAACTTACAATGTAAATGTGAATAAAGTAAGGTAGATTAAAACAGTGAAGAACAGAAAGCTAGCTCAATTACTTAATTACAAAATCAGACTTCACCATCTTCATCTCATGTGAATTTGAAAAATGGTCATGTGAACCCATCATAAAATGACTGTTTCAACTCATTTCATGGGAGAGATCCACACAAATCCTCCCAAATTTGGGGAGCATGACTGCTGAACCGTACAGACATGCCA
The DNA here is from genome assembly GCA_026170595.1 of Plestiodon gilberti rubricaudatus. Classification (NCBI taxonomy): domain Eukaryota; kingdom Metazoa; phylum Chordata; class Lepidosauria; order Squamata; family Scincidae; genus Plestiodon; species Plestiodon gilberti. The sequence continues at coordinate 16,023,706 of JANXHW010000001.1, forward strand.
TCTGAAACCACTCACAAAAATGAGCTATATGAAATCTCCACTACAACACTGACTACATTTTCCCCAGTGGGGAAAACAACAACATTAACTAAAGTGACAACCAGCACAGTTCAACATCCTGGTTTGTTTAACTGCAGTTAAACTATTGCAGTTTTTCCTCAGAGCAAAAGCAAGCATTTTTACTCGACCCCTCTCATACGTGAAGAAAGGCATGAGCCCACAGCTTCATTGAGCACATTCTTTTTGTGGGAAACCATGGTTTCCCATTATATTTGGACCTGGCCAATGTTGACATCGTTTATGGTATCAGTCTTCCCCTCCTCTTGCACCAACTGCAGCATTTGAGGTTTCAGCATTGCAGCAAAACATGGGGGAGGGGGAGGCCTAACTGATTGTTTTAACTGTCTGTGATAAAAGAGTGAGCCTATTTACTTGACGTAAAAAAATTACACTCATTTACTCAGCTGTGCCCTCCTCTTGGCATGTATTCATCTGTCAGATTCATACATCTGACAGAGGTATTAGAAGGCATTCAATTTTAATCCCTTGAATTAGTGGATTTCTAGAACTTACACGGTTACCATCAAAAAGGCAGAGTCGAACATGTCTGCTGAGAACCTGTATGCTCAGCCCAGGAAAAGGAATCATTTTACAGTTCCACAGGGTCAAAATCAGCGATATCCGAGTTGGCCTCGGCTGAATCTGAGAAATGAAACAAGGGCAGGAAATGAGGTCCACACAAGCATTTCTAGATACTCCATCATTTCTGGAAAGGTACACAGCTTTTATTCTGGACTTAGTAAGATTCATAGCACAACCCTATCAAACTCCGCTCCCCACCGATGCAGCTGCGCCACAAGAATGTGACTTTGTGCATTCAAGCATTTGTCTACAGTGACAAACACTAAACATGGAAGGAGTTCCTCTCTGTGATTAGAACCTGGAACATTCCAGAGTTTCAATCATAGAGAGAAACTTTTCCAGTATTTGGCATTTGTCAGGGCAGACAAATGCTTCAACTTAGGAGAGTGGTGCAGGCTAAGCAAGCATGCCATCAGTGGGGGTGGGGCTAAGCAGGCATACTCCTGGAAAGCCCTCACCTGTTCCCTCTCCATGGAAGAGTGAACACCTGAACAGGGAGATTTACCTCCACCACATCTAACCAATTCCTCATCTTCTGTTACCCTGAAAAAATCAGTGTTTGTAGGTTTATTAAGAGCAAATACTTACAGTGCTTTTTTCATGGTTCCACACTAAATCTCGGAAAGCAAGATCAGAAGGTGTGAGCTCAGGCTGTAGGAAGTAAGGGGCTCGAAACTGAATTCCTAGAAGGAGAACATGCAGTATTTAGTATGCTATTCTTCCTCTTCCTTTTATGGTTCCTGGTTGTCTTCAATGGGATTTAGGAGCCTATAACTTCAACCTGTAACATCCCAACCCTACATACTCTGTCTTGGTGACTAGTTATTAAGGCTTTGTTCACAAATTATGCAGCAGCAAACCAGAGGAAGCCAAAGTCAACACCAGCTCCCTGACAAGTATACCAGTACAATAGCCCTGTTTGCATACATGTTTTTGTTGTAGCCACACTTGACATGTTTAGGAGTACACACAAAATAGTTTTAGATGTATACTTAAAAAACATAACGTGTTAATGAGAATTGTCATATGAAAACACCCCTATGTAGTACTAGCCAGTCTAGCATATTTAAAAGGAACGGAGACATTTTAAACTACATTAAAAAGTTCCTACCACCACTGCAGTCCAAAACATAAATGAACGAACATTAAAATAAACATTTAAAAACACCCCTGGCAAATGTTCACACCACATTAAATTTATAAGACGCCTGTCTTTAACACAATAGCTTTACAGAACTCACACCTTCTTCCAAGAGTTGTGCGAGGGTTGAAGGTCGGAATCCTGCTGGAACTGCTCCCATGGTCATCAATGCATCCAAGGTATTATTCTATTCAGAACAGGGAGACAGTATTTCAGTTCTGTTGCTATCTTCTTTCAGTGCATTTCTGCCTCCATATTACTCTGCAACTATCAGAGCAAAGAAGTCACTGAACACCAAGTACCTAAACTGCCACTCTGGCTGGACAAGTAGAAATCCTCTCCATAACATAAGGATTTGCCTCTAAAACATAAGGATTCCCAGTTTTCTAACCTTGCAATCCACAGCCTGAACGTGTGGGTGATGAAGTGCTGAATCAGATGGAACCAGTATGACTATTTAGCACAGGGTGGTCCAACATTTCGTACCTCGAGGGCCACATGCGAACTTCGACATGAAACCCGGGGGCCGCACAATAAATTAAAATATTAATTAATTAATAATAATGACCGATGCATGCCCCACCCCGCTGTCTAGCAAGCCCCGCCCACGCTCCCCTGAAGATCGAAAAGGCGGTCAGCTCCTGACCGCCTTTCTGATCATCAGGGGAGCGTGGGTGACTGCGGGGGAGGGGAGCTCCAAGAGCAGCCGGGGGCTGCAGCAGAGGCCTTCAGGGGCCGCATGCGGCCTGCGGGCCACACGTTGGACCACAATGATTTAGCAAAATCAAGCAATTGGGGAAAAGAAGGTTCTTGTAAAAAAAATCATTAATGGCAACATGCAAATTAACATGAATAAATAAAACACAGATTTACCTCTGTGATGGCTTTTTTAACAGCACTCCAGTGCGAGTCTGTTCTGCAAATGATGTAAAAATAAGAATGTCACCAAGAAACAAACGAACGAACTGCAAATATAACGCTGGGCAAACTATTACTCAGCATCAGTGATCGCTGAATAGCGCATTGGGTGAACGTCCCAATGGGAAACACAAATCAATCTGCTTTCTGACCAAGTGGAAACTGAAGCAGCAACTTTTATCTAATTCCGTTTTGCAGTTAATATGTCCATCCTATTAGCGCAATTTGAAAGCAAGAACCATATTAGACATGCACGCAAACACATACAATGTAAGTATCCAGCTGGAAGGTGGCTTATTTGTATGTGTGTGTTTTAAATAAAACTGGTCAATCAGGGAAGTAACCCTGGTTACTGGGTTACTGCCTGGGGAAATTAACTTTTCTCCTTTGTGTCATTTTAAAGGCAAAAACCAATCTTCCACTCCTGGGGTGGCAATTTGCCTCTGAAGCAGTGGTTTGAGAAAATCAACACTTGTGAGAAAAATAGCCCAATCCTATCCATTTCCCCACCATAGCACGCAGCCACACCAAAACAGGCTGCACTGCATGCTATGGTGGGGGGGTCGGATCAGGAGGTTTGGGAGAGGCAAGGGAAAATATATTCCCTTACCTCTCCGTAAGCCTCCTGGTCACCAATGGGTGTTCTCATTGCGCCACACACACACCCTGCACCCTTCGGCTGACACAAGTCTGAGGAGAGAAAGGGGTCATGTCAGGAAGCAAGGAAGGGAATAGCATTCCGGTGCAGGTTGCACACAACAGGACACTCCCCCTCCTTGCCCTACACACCCTGTTCTGCCCACCCCCCTATCCTGTTCCGACCACCCTGCGCTCCCCTGCGGAGCCTGGTGTAGGAGCTGGGCACCGCCATCTGGTGCCCATTCATTCCCTATTACAACTGCAGTGTACTACATAGGCTATACGCGCTATACCAAAATCGACCACGAGATGGTGCTGAAGGTTCACTTAATGATGGACTCACTTTACAATAAGAATGTATCCCATCATTGTCATTAACAGGGGGATACCTGTATTTTAAAAAAAATGTTTGCATGCACATCCAATGTGGCTTTACGGCCCATTGAACTCAAATGAAACTGATTTCCAAGTAAACATGCACATTTCTTACTGTATTGACTTCACAACCTAATCAAAATAGCTACAAAACTTCTGTCTGCATTTTCATCATCTCAGTTATATACTCCCAATGTTGTATTTAAATCTTAACACCACTTATGCCCTGGTTATACTACTCGCCACATTATTTCCAGTGTTCTTGTCCTTAGACTTTCTACTCCTGCTGTTTGAACATGTCTAAATCACAATAGTCTCTATGCTTTCACACTATAGTAAGGTTACTAACTCATGCCTGGATCCTTCTATTTCTTCAAAACCTCTAGTTATTGCTTTCCTATTTTGTAAAGAGTCTTCTCTCAGGCCAGAAATAGGTGCTTAGTTTTCTTACTTAATGTCCAGCTTTCACTACTATATACAGCTATTGGCCTGATCAGATATTATTCATTTATCTATCTTTCATTTACTAAACAAGATGAAATATCAATGAGAAATGAGGAGCATAGCTATGGTTATATGCATTTCTCTCTCTCTTTGAATTTCATCTCATTCGTGACTCCTACACATTACTCATCACTCAAACTATCTGTACTGCAACCAGTTTGAGTTTTACATTACAAGGAGCCACACCAATGGCTTTACCCAACTTCTGCTGCACTCACTGCTGTGACAGATCAAAGCAGTAAAGGAACAGATGGACGGAAGCTGAGATGAGCAGGGTTTGAACCGGTGGTACAGACTATGCAAGGCTGCACTGATTAAGCCCCCATCTCATTTCTATTTTGTTGCATCTTACTGCTGTTTTCTTTTATTTCATACACTGCCTTGAGCACTCTGTTTATCTGGAGGGAAAGGTGGGATACAAATCATTTCAACACACAAAAAATAAATATAATTGTTAATTTATCTGAACTTAAAGCCATGGTCTCTTAACCTTTTCAATATTTTGGCCCCTCCTGCCGTTTCATCTGCCACCTCTATATCTTCCTCCATGTCCTCTTCTCTTGGTTCTTGGCCCTCTCCTTCACTGCCATGAATCTGCAAAGTGAACAGACATTACAGTGGGAAATCACACAATCACACTGTGACCTTGATTATTTTTTTCATAGGAAGAGACATTCTATCCATGAACTGGTGAAGCTTAGCCACTAAGAACATGAGCTATGAGCTGCAGGTTAATTACAGTTCAGTTGTGCATACCCTACAGGCCACTATCTCTCATGCTCAGGCTCCCCGTAATCCCCAGATAAAAATGCTAGTTTATTTTACAGGGTTTTCTAAGGACTGGTGAGGTAATACATGTAAAGTATTTTGATTTCTTCAGGAACATGATACAACAAGGCCACACCATGGTGACAAATTGCATAGAATCAGGATACAAGTTTAGCATACTTCTAAAGCCCTTCCCTCCATCCAGCACTCATTTGTTTAAGACTCACACCTATAATTTGGGTCGATTTTTGCTGTTGTTCACAAAAAGAGTTTAACAGCCCAATCCTGTGTAACACTTGCACTGGTGTAACAGTAGATCCACCGGTGTAAGTGCACTTATGCCAGTGTAACTTGCCGTACGCCTACGGATGCAGGACGGACACCGGCATAATCCCCCTTGGACGCTGCTCATGCGCAGTCCGGACACAGGGACAGGATGCAAGGATGCGGTGTAATCCCCTGGACGCAGGGATGCACAGTCCGGACGCAGTCATGTTGCATGGGATGGACACCGCTGCAACTCCGCTGGCGCAGGGGGCATTCGGGCGCCCCAGAATGCCCCCTGCACCAGCAGAGTTGCGCTGGCATCTGTCTCGCATCCGATAATTTGTATCCTGAACTGTAGGCAAGTTACACTGGCATAAGTGCACTTACACCAGTGGATCTACTGTTACACCAGTGCAAGAGTTACACAGGATTGGCCTGTAAGTGGATTCAAGGGTCAGAGAAAGAGAAGGTAATACAAGACCTATGAGCTGCAGTTGGTCTGCCAAGGTTTTTCCCATAGGGAAGATTCTTCACCACTATCTCCCCCTTACAGAGATGCATATACTCTGCATAGCTGCACAGACTGGAAGAGAGTCTTGATGAGCCAAAAACAGGCTGCATGGTCTTATGTTGCCTTTTCTAGATTGGTGCAAATTACCATGCAACACACTAGGAGACTGGGGATGTTCTTTCAAATAGAGTCGCTCAAGAGTGCAATCCTAAATTTTTAGGGAATGGCAGAAAATGTCTACCTCCTGGCACAGCTCTAGTATTTATTTATAGATTTCTAATAAATCTTTTTCCCACACTTCACTCCCCCCGCCCCCGGTCATGGGGGTAAAACCTCAGAGAAATGAAGTCTAAGGGCGTTTGCACTGACAAGACACAGGAGCAGAGCCCCAGCCCCATCACACAGTAGGTGAGCAAGCCACACATCTTCTGGCAAACTCTTGCCACCAATTCAGATGTTGGCAACTGCCTTTTCTCCGGATTTAGCTTGCGAGGTCAAGAAGTGGAACTCAGATCCCCGTTCGTCTGAATCTCTGTATCACTGGCAAGGCTTTTGCAGCAGACCGTAAGGAGGATACTTCACGCCTGCCTTCACCCAGAGGATCACTACACACCCATCTCCTTGAGAAAGCAGGTGGTTTCCAGCAGTTAGAGAACAGTGACCACAGTGCTATTCAGTGCAACGTATATGTAAGTAAACACTTGCCAAAGAAGTCCAACACAGACACATTTGACTTCAAAAGAGGGATCTTCTCAAAAACGAGGGGATTAGTAAAAAGGAAGCTGAAAGGGAAAGTCAAGAGAGTCAAATCTCTCCAGAACGCAGGAAGGTTATTCAAAACCACAACAACAGAAGCTGAACTAGGAAAGGCACCACCAGGCCCAGGAGGAGGCCGGCATGGCTCATGAGTGTAGTCAAGGAAGTTATAAAATGCAAGGTGTCCTTCAGAACGTGGAAGTCTTGCCCAAGTGGGGAGAACAAAAAGGAACACAAACTCTAGCAAAACAATTATGAATAAAGGATGTAAAAAAAAAGAATATGAGAAGTGCATGACTAAAATCATCAAGGCAAACCATAAAAACTTAACCAAAGCGATTGGAGCATTAGATAATTTGGGAGTGAAATGAAAGTTTAAAGCGCATATGAACACTGCAGAAAAGCTGGATGAATTCTTTGCATCTGTCTTCTCTAAAGAAGCCATAGGGCCGTGATCCAGGCCTGAACTGACCTACTCAGGGAAAGAGTCTAAAGAACTCAGAGAGAAGTGACAAATGATAAGGATCTAGAGTGGATTGAGAAATACAAGAAGAAGAAGCTTCCTGAAAAGAAAAAAAATATCAAAATTCAAATGGCAAGAAGACAAAAACAAACCTGTCACAGTTCACTCAGAGCAGTTGCTGGGGTAAAATATCCCACCTCCACCATCACGTGTGGAAGAGGGGGATGCATGGAAAGGCAGTTAGCGATAGCCCTCCTGCCCTTTGCTCTCCCCCTTTCCCATCCCCATATCTGGAGGTTTGGTAGGGTCTCCACTGTCATCACCAAGGCTGGGAATCCAGACAGAGGGAACTTATCTTGGAAGACCTCTCCCCGCAATCTGCAAAGGGGTGCCAAACCTCCAGGGAATTCCCACTTGCTCAAAAAAAAAAAAGATACTAGTGAGTAGCAGTCTAGGAAAAGCACAGCCAATGCACACCCTAAAAACTGAGACCAGGCAGTTAATCAAGAACAATAAAAGGAGTTCATGAAAAGCCTGGATAAACCAAATAAAAGAGAGGAGGGGAAGATGGAAAGGATCAAAAAGTAAGGCTCATATCAAAGATAAAACAGGACTGACTAAACCAGGTGGGTAACAAAAAGTTGGCACACTACTTAAAAGACAAGCAGAAAATCAGATCAAGACTCTACATGCAAATTGCTGGATACTTTTCCTTAGCTGCTCACGCTGAAGGGGGGGGGGGGATTCTGGTTCCGGCACTCCTAATGAGTAGGTGAGCCTATCTTAAAGCACAGACAAGAATGAACCAGAGGCAACAATTCAGTGTATCCCTGTGCATGAACTTAAAAGCCTAGGGTTGTCGGTGTCATAGGGTCATCCAGTTGGATAAGTAGGGCCACCTGGGCATCCCATCACATCCCTTATCTAACCAGGTGCACTTGGCTGCCTAATCAGTGGACACAATCTCAGCAGGAGCATCGGTCAGAATCCTTTGCTGGAGGGAAATCTAACCAGGGAGGCATTTAATTCACAGAGTTTGACTGAGATGCCATATGACTCTTCTGTAACAGTACCAAATTCAAGAAGAGCAAGGAGGAGGTCTCAGTAGCTTTTAAGATGCCTGGGATAGGGGGTACAAGGGTCCAAAACAGAGGAAAAATAAGCAGAAAATAAAGGGAAATCAAGGATTTTTGCAACAGGATCTCTCAAAACTGTGAATGGGCAACCAAATGACAAATTTCTATTCCACCAAGTTTTTGACTGATTTGTTTTGCTGGGAGGGAGGCTGCTGTTGGCTCAAAGAAAAAAGAGAGAGAGAAATACCGGTACTTACCTTAAGATACGTTTTAGGTACAAGGCCTTCCTTCCCTTTAGAATTTTTAGCCAGCCACCAACCATCAGGTTTTCTCTCAAGTATGAGAAGAACTTCACCTTTCTTCAATATTGGAAAGAGAGAAAAGAAGGGGGAGGGGAATACTTTAACATACAGGCACATAAAGAGAATGTGTGTGTGATGCACTGTGACAGGTCATGCTTTCTGTCTCTTCGTTATGCTCTTGATTCACACTCTAGGGGGTGACCCAAAAACAGACTCCAGGGTAAAGCTATTCAGACAGAGGGACTTTGATTCTCTACAATTGCTACTATATGCTATATATAGGGACACAACTAGAGGGTTGCAATTACAAGATGCAAGACAAATTCAGTTTCTCACCTACCCACAAAAGAATTTGGGGTCAGCAGGGACATATTTAGTACTTACATGAGTACACATATAAGAGTGAATGGCAAGCTATGGGGAAAGTAAAGTGCTGAACATGGGAAAACAATCTGGTAAGCCTGGGTGAAGCCGTATCCCCATTTCTAATACTAGGCAATTCAGTAACCCGAAAGTCGCCCCAAAGAAGGGGGTCCCATTGCCACCCTCCTCCCTAGTAAATTAAAGGCCCTCTCTCTGATCATCGTCATCATGACAACCTGATCCTATGAAGCCATGTGCCAGCAATTATATGTTTTGGATTGGCTGCAACAACTGCGATGCCTGCATCAGTGTTACAACCCATAGAACTGAGACGCCATCGTATGCAACAGCGTCCCAGCATCAACCACCATTGCGAAAGAGACACACAATCATCAAGCCATGCTGCTGCACATGGGTGGAAGGGTGTGGGAGATGAGAGGGAACTAGGAATCACTAATTTGCGTGACACCCACAATAGCCCCACAATATACTGCACAATAGCAACATAATGAACAGATACTACACGGCCTCAGAGTTTGGTGGAGTGTGCTCACAGTTTCTAATAATGTTACATTTAACTTGCTTTAAATGTCAGATCCCCTTCTTGTTGAGCAGCAAAATCACCAAGACTGATAAAATGTTTAGCTGAATAATCTAGTTTGTCTTCCTTGTCATCCTCCTCCTCCTCCTCACTGTTATCCTCTTCTTCCTCTTCTTCTTCATCCTCATCCTCTTCCTCAACACTTTCGTCGTCATCATCTTCCTCTTCAATCTCTTCATTTTCCTGCTGTGTCTTTGGGCTGTCTTTTCTTTTTCCATCCCTAACCAAGAAAGAAACAGAACAATGGACATTTGACAATTACTTACTTTACCATGCATCCTCATTGTGTATCCTGTGCAGCATTATGTCTCAAGGCGGGCCAATATCGTTTAAATTTTTTCATTTGGATCAGGTTTTTTAAATTTTGGTTTCGCATGTGCTCTTTGGCAGAGAGTGTTCCCTTTTTTAAAGGCATCTTAACTGGCTTTTCTTATTGTTCAGGATATATTCTTTTCATTAAGAAAATTCAATCTATTGGGCTCTCGTCGGACCTTTTAGGTTCGGTCACTTTGACCTCTGCTATTAAGATCTCCCTGAACAGACTCATTGACATCGAGAGACAGAAAGTTTTTGCTGCAGCGGCTAAAACCTGCTCACCTTTATACCTACAGCTTCCATGTATTTTCAGCAAAAGCCCTAGGCACCTTTTTGTGATTGATAATCCTCAGGCAAGGCGTGCACTCTCTCTGGCCAGATGTAACGCCCTGCCCTCCAGCTTAATGGAATACAGATTCCATTGATCCTCCAAGGCACAGGGCCGTTGTTTATGTAATCAGGTAGATATAGAATCCCTAGCACATGTGCTTTTACACTGCACTTGGTACAATGACCTCAGGCTAAACATCCTTAACTCTCTGTTGGTTAATTTGCAAGGGAAGTCTGATTCTGATATCGTCCTGATTTTACTTTCATCTCCCAACAAATGGACCATCAACCAGTTAGCTTTATGCCTCCCTTTTTTCTCATGCTTTTGTATTTTACTGGTTTATTGTGTTATGTATTATTACTATTACTTTCTCTATGTTTTGTTTTGTTATGTTATGCCAATAAAGGTTTATTGATTGATTGATTGACTTTACCATGCAATCCTGTGTACCTCCTGTAAAGGAGACTTTACCATGCTCCTGCTCCGCCTGCCGAAGGTGTTGCAAAAGTGCCTTACAGCACTTGTGGCACCTGGAGAGTAAGCGGCACCGGCGCAGAGGCCAGCACCGCTCACTCCGCCGCCCTCCTCGACCCAAGTAAGTTTTGCATCGGTCAGCGCAGGGGCGTGGGGGCCAGGGTGGCAGAGGAGGGGGAGATTGGCTGGTCCGGCCCGGGGGGAGCGGGAATATCGGCGGCACACTCCATCATATCCCCTTCCACGGCAGGTCTTACATGGCCTCCCCAGATGTGCGGCAGCTAAAGAGTTGGCACGCATCCAAGGAGGCCCATTGGGGCCTCCCGCGCTTATACCAGGGGAGGGGACGAATGTCCCCTTCCCCCAAGATGAGTCCCGGGCACACTGGTGCAGGCCACATCCTGACTAGGATGTAGCAGCAAGCAATTTAGGCCGGCAGCCGCATTTTAGGCAGGATTGGGCTGTTAGTCCCCTGCTAACTACGTTATGAGAGTTTTTTTAAGTGGTGGCTCTCATATTAAACATGCAGAAAGCCATAGTTTATATTTCAAACATCTCTCCCAGTGGCTGTTACTGGCGATTCTTGTGTGTCTTTTTAAATTATTATTGTGAGCCCCTTTAGGATAAGGAACCATTTTCTTAATCCTTTTGCTATGTAAACTATAGTAGTTTCAAAACTTTTCTTGTTAAAAGTAGTACATAAACCATCAACATAATGGGGTACAGACCTGGATGGAACCAATTGTTAGAAGGAACTAGGTGTCACACTGGTGCCCCAATTTGATATTTTGAATGCAGTTAGATTTCTAAGCTGTCCCAACCTTTTAACTCAGAGCAAGTAACCATTAACAGACAACTTAACCAACAGACAACTTAAACAAGTAAGTAACAAGTAACCAACAGACAAATATTGTAGGAGACACTTAAAATATTGTCACCACCGTACTCTTCCATGGCCATTATAAGGAAGTTTTATATCAGAACCAATATACTTCAGAAGACCTGCAACAGACCAACCTGATTACTCTGTACAATTCCTGTTTTAAGCTTCAGTCCCTAACTGAGATGTTCCATTAAACAGTAGGACTTCCATTAAACTGTAGGACTACTTCCTAAACAGTAGGAGTAAACAGACCTGGGATCACACTGTTAATCTACTTACATGCTGGAGTCTTTGACCTCATTTTCCTGACTAAGGAATACAGAAAGTCTCTCCAGCTTCTGCAAAAGCTTTAACAGCTGTCCTTCTTCTTCTTCTTTTCGCTGATTATAATTTCCCACAGGTGCAGGCTCATCTGCCTGTGAGATAATATGTCAGATTGCTAAAGACATCCAAGTGCACCATAAAACATAATCGGTACTTCATATAGTATAGCCTGGCATTCATCTCATTCAAGTATGCCAATTACTACAAGCAAACATTTGCATGGTCCTGTTTTGCCAACCTATGGGATATGGTGAACAATTGTATGGTATATGAAACTGTCCAAAGTAATGATGTACATCAGTGGTTCCCAAATTCCCCACCACTGCAACACACCACAATCAACAGCCAGCCACTCCTGCATTGCTCCAGCCCAGGGAAAGGCCTCCCAACGCGACCGGAAGTCACATTGGCGAAACTGGAAGTGACCAGGTCACTTTTGGAGACCTTCCAAGGTCCACTGAGGGCTCTGGAGGCCATCCCCAGGCCAGAGCGACACGGGACCGGATGGCTAAGGTGGGTTGGGCCCCGGAAGTGGCTTCCGGTTGCTTCTGTTTGGCTTCAATTTGGAGCCAAAGAGGCAAGGGCGGGCGAGTGGGCCCAACTGGCGACCCACCTCCACCTCGGGCTACAACCCAACAAGTGGGCACGACCCACACTTTGAGAAGCCATGGTGTACAGTATATTGTGCACTAGATTTATGCTGACATAATTTATGGTGACTTGGGCCAAGACAAACCTAAGTGCTGTATCACGTTAGATCCTATCCATGGAGATTTGTCAGAACAAAAGAAAGGACTGCTTTACATAGCACATAATCAATCTGTGGAATTCATTGCCACAAGGTGTGGTGATGGCTACTAGCTTCAGTGGCTTTAAAGGGGGATTAGACAAAAACAAGGTAGACAAGTTGATCAATGGTTCAGTAACAGCATGCCTCTGAATACCAACTGCAGGGGAGCAATCGCATGGTTTTTCTCCAGCTTGTGAGTTTTGCAAGGGCTGCTGGTGGCCCACTGTGGAATGCTGGATTAGATGGGTCTTTGGCCTGATCCAGCAGGGGTTTTCTTATGTTCTCTGCAATTTATTTTGTGGAAACAAGAAATGCTGTACCTAAAAGCACTTACTTTCTTCAGGTTCTGAAGAGTATAAGCATGTTCATCAACAGACTTCTTCAGCTCCAAACATCTTCAATAAAAACAAATGAAAAATGCTGCATTTTTAGGTACTAGTATTGACAGGAACCAAGCCCCACTTTTTACAAAGGCTATTGTGCCTAGTTTAATATGCCAGCCATGTATTTTATCACTGATCTTGGGAGAGCAAAAATGACACCACAACACTGTAATGTGCTTCCCTGACCAGAGCACTATGCCTGTTGCTCATGCACATGGGCTGGTGTGGAGAGAGGCTGTGTACCAAGACTAGGAACCAATACAGTGCTCAGATAGGCTTCTTTGGCTGAGACACCATGGCACAACATCTAGATCTCTCAGTCTCACCATCTAGTGACCAATCCACCTGTCCATTATGAAACATATGAAATTGAATTTGAATTACTTTCCTCTTCCCACCCATTCCTTTTTCCATTTGTATTATGGCTCTAAGAAACTAGAACCCATTATTGCGAAATGTAAACTTTTGAGTGCTTCGACGTTTAATAAACAATAAACAACGACTCGGGATCACTGAATATAGATTCTGTCTTAGCTGTTAAAAATGATCCTAAGTATGGTACTCGTGCTTTGCAAATAGAACACTTATTGGTGGAGACGTTCCAAAAAATAAATAGAAAACCATGTGATACTGAAGCTAGTCTACCTAGATAACCCAGTAGAAACAGGATCTCAAAGTTTTTATCCAGAAGAAAAGGAGATCATGATTTGCCCTTGTGGAAGAACTTCTACCAAAACATGATGAGTTTTTTAATACTCATTTGGAACGAAATCTTAATCAGTTCTCTAGCCTACCATACTTTCCAGATTTTTATATCCATGAGCATCCTTGCATAACCACAGGCCTTCACCACATATCTCAAACCTAAAATCTTTACTTAGAAATAAGTTCTATTGATTTCATTGCTTCCAGGTAACTATGCTCAGAATTGGAGCCCAAGATATTTTTAGATCTTCAATCAAGTCTGTTCATATCTGGACAAACAACAAACATTCAATAAAGGAACCTTTGATACATAATACATTTGTCCTATGTATTTATTTATCTCCTACTAAATGCAGTTGTTAAATTATGTCTATAACATTACCTCTGACTAAGACTTTTCTTTTTTTCAGGGTCCAGATCTCTTGCTTTCTTGCATTCTTGAAACAAAGCATCTGCCTAAAACAGCATAAAGATTCATTTTGACCAGTGAACACACCATGCTATGCCCTAGATTGCCCTGTTGGCATTTGGGATACTGTAGCTGCTTTATTGTTTGTTTTTCATTTTGCTGTGTTCGGTCCTAAGTCCCCTACATACGTAACGGTTACGTTCCAGAGGTCAGTACGTAAGTTGAGACATGCGTGGGTTGAAACAGCCAGTTCTTGCCAGTCCAGCACTATATCGCACCTGCGAGAAAGCACCAAAGGTGCTGCGAGAAAGCACCAAAGAAAGCACCAATAATATGCCTGCGCAAAAGCGCCAACCTGCAGCCATTTGTAACAATCCATAACTTGGACAGTCGTAATTTAGGGAGCCAGCATATTGTTTTGTTGAACTGAAGGCTGTGTTAGGGTGGGTTTTTTTTAATTTGTGAATTGCTGTGAAGTTTTGGATAAACATCTAAATATTTTAAAATAACACTGGTCAACACACTTTTTCTGGCATAAAGTATTCCAATGGTTTTAAGGTAATTTTGGGGCGCTGATTCCAAATCTGGCATCAGTTTTTGTCTATCACATCAGGTTTTTGAGATATCAAATATTGCATTTGATAAAATCAATGAAAAACAGCAAATTTACACTGGTCTACAAATTATTATTTTTTCTGGCTTGGACTTTTGCAGCTGTTTTAGACTAATTTCAGGGTGCTGAATCCAAATCTGATCTCAGATCTGCTCTATCACATCTCGTTTTTATGCTATCGGCATACCCCATTTTCTAAAGTACAAAAATCTTTCATTGATTTTATCAAATGCAATATTTGATATCTCAAAATCCTGATGTGATAGACAAAAACTGATGCCAGATTTGGAATCAGCCCCCCCAAATTAGTTGAAAACAGCTGAAAAAGTCCAGGCCAGGAATATATATATATATATATTTATTGTAATTGTACAGTCACATATATTTTAGAACTTACAGTACATGAGTAAGAATATGCAGAAAAATTTGAGCTCAATTATAGACTTGCCACAGAAGTCAGCATCTCCACAAGTGAGCTTCCCATGTTCACCCAGCTGTATTATTTAGCAGACGTCACAGGGTGGGCTGGAGTCATTATATATGTAGTCAATTCTCCCCCCTCCGTTCATGAAGTGAAGGCTGATGGCACCAAATCATACAGTGAATTATGGGGGAGGGGGGGTGTTTTCCTTGTGGCAAGCGTTAACATAGAAAGTCACACTACCGTGGACACACTCCTAACGTAAACTTGGCCAGGTGCTGCAGTTCGATGTATGCATGTCACACACATGATACTCAGCTTGGGCCAGTTGCTCTCTCTCTCTCTCGCTCTCAGTCTTACCTACTTTACAGAGTTGTGGCAAGGGGAGATCAACTTGTACACCATGCCGCTCTGAGCTCCTTAAAAGGACTGGATAAAAGTTGCACAAACAAGCAAGAAAGAAAACACACACCAGATCTGCATATACACATAGACAAGGTAGATAGAGAAGTTGTGTATATCAGAATAGAAATAGTTTTTTAATGAGTCTGTGGATTCCGGTGAGACGTTGCTGAGAACAGCTGCAAGATCCACATCTGGAGGCATAGCCCAAAATATTATTTATTTTATTTTACAGTATTTATAATAACCCACTTTTCAAATACTTTACAAAGCTGGTTACAATAAAGACCGTTAATGCAGCAATCAAGGCTGCCATCCATCCTTCGCACCGTTACCTGGGAGAAAGCCCTATCGAACACAGAGGGCTTACTTCCAAGTAAACAAGCACAGGATGGAGCGGTATAAACAGCAATAGCTTTAGACCGCGCCTGGATGAGCACAAATCCAGGGCGAGGGACACACAACGACAACGCCCCCTTCGTCAAGGCACCGCATTAATCCTACTGCAGTTAGGTACGCCCAGCCCGGGGAAAGACAAGTCACCTGCTCCCGCAGTTCTCGGCTCTGTCGCAACGCGCTCTGCAACGGGCCCGTTCGACTCCTCCGCCCGGTCATTTTTCGGGACCGCGCAAAACAGCACTTCCAGCACCTAGCTCAAAGAAGCCAGGCCGCCGGTCGCCAAGGAGACGAAAAGCTGGGGCGCCGAATGTTAACGTCATCTTAGAGCGCCAAGAGAAAGCACTCGCTGCAGAGTCTCAGTCACGGGCCAGCTCTCACTACGGGACGATCTATAAACTACAAGTCCCAGAATGCAGTGGACCAACTTTTCCTTGTATGGAGTGTGAAAGCTACAAATGCCGGTCTGCTTGAAACGTGGAGACTCTGTGTCTCGGAGAAGGAAAAAGAATGAGAAGCGCTAGAGTACAGTTGATTTTGCGGGTAGATCTAAAGTTAAACTTGAAAGCCGACGTCGTGTAACTGTTGAATGTTGGACTTTGCTCAGGAAGACCGGAGTTCAAATCTCTCCTTACTTAGCCGTGAAGCTTATTGGGTGGCCTTAGGCTTGTCACTGTGTCTTTTAGCCTCTAATCTTGCACCCCATATACGCTACCTCGAAATGGAGCACAAATGTTACTATAATATGTGGGGTGTAAATGTTAAACTGGTCATTTCATCTGCTAAAGGAATCCTGAAGTTGTAATGTTGGAAGGTGGGGTTAAAGATTTCCATCAGAACGCTAATCATTTTCATCATTAATTTCAGTACAGTATTAATTTATGGTGCACTATGTATCACAGTCTGATTGGTACAAAAGCAATATAATCGTAGTAGCATAGATATGCCGTGCTAAAAGAGCACAGTCTACAGTACTGTGTGACGCGAGTGATTATGTGATTCATAAACACTCACAAGTATTGCTTTTTAGTCTTAAAAATGGTATTAACAGGTGCACAAATCTGTTACACAGTGTTACTTATTTTTATTTTGTTGTATAATGATGTTAACTACATAAGCTGTCCTGGGCTTTCTTTATCAATTAGAAGGGCAAGGTATAAATGGTCACAAATAAATACATTGGTGAGGAAAATGCTCATCCGAGCATCTCCAATACAAAGGGCCCAATCCTATGCATGTCTACTCAGATGTAGGTCCCATTATAGTCAATGTGGCTTACTCCCAGGTAAGTGTGGATAGGAATGCAGCCAAAAGCACTGAATGTTACATGCACTTTGTAACATGTTACTGAATGTAACTGAATGTTACATTCTTTGACAAAACACCCACTCACATAACTTTGGAAACCCCACCTCTCCTCTACATCCATCTTTTTTCTGGAGAGAGAATCATTCTATCCTCTTGAATCCACCTCCTCTAAAATGCCTTTCAAGGGCCATCTCATTAGCATCTAGTCTCATTTTATTGTAGCCTGTTTATAGCCTGCTTTGTCAGATCATGCATAAATGGACTGAGTATATAATGAATACATAAGCTGACATATACCAAGCTCAAACATTGCTGTCAGGTCCTCGGAACCACCACTGATCACCACCAACCCCGGTAAGGAAAAAAGGTTTTTTTAAAAAAGGGGGGGCACTCCAGCCGCCACCTTTTTTTTCCTGCAGGGGGTTCCCCCCGTTTGCAGCAGCAGAAACCTGGAAGTGACGGAGCCGTCGCCTATGGGTGCCACATAGGTTTCCAACCTCCCCTTAAGGGAACAGAAGGTTGGGAATCACTGCTCTAGATGTTTATGCGATTAATGAAACAAGAAACCATAGCATAATAAAGCAACTGAGTTCCAAGTTGTCCTAGTGCTAGCAGTGGATTCAGACATAAAGGACTGGGGACAAACTTAAGCCTCATGCTTACAAGATAATAAAGTTTTTGTGCACAAAAATCCTTGGAAATAAACATGGGACTGGATAGTTTCACCCTCACAACCAAAGTAGATAACTCACACAAGAATTTAGTCAGAATAACTTTTTACAATGTTTTATTCAGCCATATTGAGAAACTGCTAGTAATATTCAGTCATCATAGTTCAACGTGTCACACAAGGAAATAATTGGTTATTCCAAGCTTGGCACAACAACACAAACAAAGCAAACATAAAACATCAGAATTTCAAGATTTGTTTAGATGACTTCCTTCTGTATGTGTTGAATGTTTTTGCAGATGTTAGTTCAGTCTTACTGAACAAGAATTCCATCAATGTCTTTTCTCAGAACAAGCTTCTGTGCAAGAACATTTATAAGGTCCACTAATATAGTTTCAAATGCAGCAGGACTTGATTCAAGTGCTTCTCATGGATTCCATTTATCTGCATCTGTTGATAGAAAGAGAAACAAAACGAAAATCAATCATACACACCTACTCAGGTTTTCCCAAATTTAAAGTGGACATGTTAAAGCAAACAAAAATGAAGAAACGAAGAACAGTTGGAGAAACAATTAGTATGAAACACCCGCAAGGAAGAGATCAGCCTGACTAAGCACTGCTCAGAGGAGCTTGGTTTCTCCCCTTATCCAATGCGATCTGCTGCCAAGTGTCAGCTTCACACAGCACAATCCAACCTAACTTTTGTGCCGGTTTAACCAGCAGCGCAGCGAGAACGGGAGGCCCCAGAATGGAAAAGGGATTCAAATCCCCTCCAAAAGAGGAATTCAAAGGGGATTTGAATCGCTTTTCCATTCTGGGGCCTCCCGTTCTCGCTGGGCCGCTGGTTAAACCGGCACAAAAGTTAAGTCGGATTGCGCTGACAGTTGCACAAGTGAGGGGGAAGGATAACATGACTTCAGCACAAATATGTTTATCTTAAAACTCATAACCTCCCACAGTGCCTTCTGTCAGTAACAAAATAAATACAACTCAACACAATTATAACCAACAAAGCCCATCAAAGAAGCACTTACACCAGATCAAACATCCATTTCTAAAATTAAGGCAGAAAGGTACCAGCTGAGCATCTCAGAGGAGAAGGACGGAGTTGATGGGGGCAGCAACAAAAGTACCCAAGTACCTACCACCCTCCCTCAGATGTTGGTAGGACATGAAGCAAAGCCGCCCTCTGATGATTTTGGTGTACAGGCAGACTCATATTTAGAACTGAGGTACAAGTTCATCAGTAGTATGCAGTGCCTTACAAGCCTCAAAGTTTGTACAGTATATGAAAATGGAGAACTTCAACCTTGTTACAGTTTCAAACTTTACACAGGCCATTTTCCTCTGTCTTTGCCAGCAATCCAGACTTGGAATTGATGCAAGTGATGCTCCTTTTTTGGTATGGAGATAGACTGATGAGAGAAAAGCTTCACCTGCTGAATTTCTGCTGGTCAGGCAGGGGAGCATTGCTACTATAGATGTCAGCAACGTTTCTGTAACCTGTAGGGTTGCCATACAATTGCCAACTAAACTGAAAAAGCAGGCTAATCTGCTTCTGTGCCTTCAGTAACAGCTTGCCATAAAGCAAGTTACTCGGTTTCATCGAATGGAGACGCCTTGCTAAATGTGCCTGAACATCAAACCACTGCTAATGTTGTGAGCACCCAAGGGTGCTAGTGATTTCAGCTCGGGAGATTCGGTGAGCAGGCACCTGACCCAGAGGCAGGAGCGGGTACCCAAAAAGGAAAAACGAAAATAAAAGGGAAGGAAAGAGTCTGCTAGGTGCAGAGGCGCCAAAAGAGCTCAAAAACCAACGTTGTAAAGAAAGATCTTTTACTCAGCTAGCGAGGACACGATCATAAGACAGAAAGTGTAACATATATGATTAATACAGAAGCTTTTATACATTTCATTATTTACATACAGAATCATGGAATTCATTGTCTTGGGGAAATACATAATAAAGAGGGACCAACAGGAGGAAGGATCCAAAAGTTGCACTTCGATACAGCCAATCAGATGGAGGATTGAAACTTTGCACCAATGAGAACAGCAGCAGCAGATGTGAAATATTTAGCCAATAAAAGACAAACTTTATTAAAAGAACCAATGAGAAGTGTTGTGCTTTGTGCAAACTGGGGCCAATGGGATGGGACCGGACAGCCAATGAGAGGGAGGATGGGTGCCAAGTGGCAAGGGTAATAGGATTAAGTTCCCCCTCCCCAGGTGAGTGAGGTGTTCCGGAATCGGATGAATGGAGTCTTTTGTGTAGCTTGGTGACACAAAAGACTAAATTTCCAAATTGATAGGCAAAAGTGCCAATACAATAGGTCTCCGTCTCCCCTGGCTCCAGGTATACAATTGGGAAGGTCTGAGTCCATGCTGTCAGTCAGGAAGAGCAGGGCAAGTGATTAGATTAGCATTTGAATTAATTGTAGCCAGCCTGGGAAGGAGCAGTGTGAAGAGTTCTAGGGAATTTGCATGATAGACCAGGCAGCTGGGGGACAATGGGTGGGGAGATGGAATCAGAGTGGGTACAGAGAGACAGGCTGGGCTTAAAGAAATGATAATGTGAAGCATGCATGTGATTGATAGGCAGCAGGAAGAGGGGCGTGAGAACTGCTGGAGAGAGAAGTCGTTCAAGTGATACGTTTTTGAGATCAGGAAATGGGGCAATCCAAGCCTTCCTGGCTGATCAGGAGTTTCCATGGGTCCCCTTCCCCCCAGCTAGCCTCCCAGGTAGAAGGAAGCCATCTGAGAGCAACACAGAATGGGAGCAATTATAGGTTATGTGTTTGTAAAATGGCTTCTCCCTACTCCCTGCAGTACGGATCTATGGCAGGAGGAGCCCCCCGGGGCTCCTACGTTCAACCTCTTGTCATCTCGCCGAAGGTGGGTAGAGGGACTTGAACCCGCGTCATTCCCGGAGCCTTCCCGATTGCCCAAGGAGGATCCTCCGACTCGAACGGAGGGTTTCACCGGCTGCAAATCCATTGTACTGCTCCCAGGAGCTGGCTCACCAAGCCTGGGCAGACCCTGGCCAAGTGTCAGAATCGGGACCATTCTGCGTGGGTCCCCCTCCTAGAAGAAGCCCCGTCGACCTTAGTAAGGTTCCGGACACATAACCTCCCAAGGGACCCCTGAAACAGCCATAAATGTCAAGGAAAACCTACTTTCGCTGAAATAAATACTGTATCTTTAGGAGAGGAAGAGCTGTCAGATGCAGGGGTTAAATAAGGTAAAAAGGGCTTCCCTTGCTCTGTAACAAGCAACACACGCCGGTCTCCCGGAGTTGGCTGAACGCCCAGAACTCGGTGAAGCGCAAAATAGGATTTGCCGGTTCAGTGAGTTTAAGAGGTTTTTAATAGGATTAGGCAGACACAGAGTGAACTGTTGCTGCTGCTGCTTCTCTGGGGGTCTCGGAGGCTCGTGGCGGACGCGTGTCAGTGAACTTTTGCCCTGAGAGACGCGTGTCCGCTGTCAAATGCAGGGAAAAGCGGAGAAAAGCCGAATTTAAAGTGTGGTTTGACAAAAAGGGCTGTATCTCCGTGGTTCTTGGACCGATTTGGATGGGGTAAAAAGCAATAGGTTCCGGGGGTTATGGCGGACGACATAAAAATATATGAGGGGGGATTTCTCCTCACTACACTAAGACTGCCACCAACTCCCCCCCCCTTTCCAAGGTCTTCCAATAACCACCAAATGACTGGCGGAAATTCGGCAGGCAATGATGCTCTCCTTCCCACCCCGCGAACTGCAATGATAGGAAAGCTTCGCCTGTTGAATTTCCCATGCCCTGCCTGTCACTGTTATTAAAGCCCTGCGAGGAAAAAAGCAGAAAACATTTAAAACAGAACCTCGTTTTTCTGTGTATCAAGCCTTTGCTAAAAGAGACAAGGGCGGGCCAGGCTTGCTTTTTAAGGCGCCCTTTCTTTATTTAACAAGAGACTTTATACTGTATACAGAGATAAACGGATGAAGCATTTCATAGCACCGAGTGAAAAAAACCATAATTGTTGCACAGCAAACCACAATTAAAGGGACAGCTACACAGGGCGGTTCAAGGGTGAGCAGCAGCAGCCGCCGCCAAGACTATAGAGGGCATGACCGCTCCCGGCCACCATCGCCACTCGTGTTCTCACCAGCTCAAGCCAAGTCCAGCTTCTTCTGCGTGGCCGTCAGCTGGTCCTGCAGCCGCCGCTTCCGCCAGTCGAGGTAGCGCCTCCGCACTCTGTTCGCCTGCCAGCCCACCAACACTCCCGAAGCGAATGCTAACAATACAGCGAACTGTACAGACCGCTCCGACAAGGGCTCCGAACTCAGCGCCATGGTGACCCCGCTTTCTGTCACGTACGGCAGCCCCCGCGGCCCAAACTACTTCGCCGCTCGCATGGACAAAAGAACGCGGGGAGGGAAAGGCTGGGAGTCTAGTTGCGTGGCGTGGCGTCACCCCCTCTAGCGGTTGCCAGCGTTTAAGCAAAGCATGCCCAAAACTTCGACCCGATGCTTCTCGCGCGTTATTTGTGAGTAGTAACTAACTCCAGTTGAAAGCAATAGAAGTTGCTGCCCAATAGAAATCAATCAGTTCTTCTTTCCAAAACTAGGCTTGGGCTCAAACTGCAAAAGGTGAAAAATTGACAGTGTGTGAAAGCAGGGCTGACCCAACACCTCCTCCTACTACTACAGGGCATCCCAAATGCTGCCCCCCTTGCCCAATTATGTACCAGGCCAGCCTCTGCTCCTCCCACTCTCCAAAATCTAGCTCAGCTCTCTCCACATTTCCTCTTCCTCTCTGTCCCCCTCTTCCATTTCCAATCCAGGGAGTGGAAGGAGGAGGAGAGGCTGTGGAG
Organism: Plestiodon gilberti rubricaudatus; assembly: GCA_026170595.1. NCBI lineage: Eukaryota > Metazoa > Chordata > Lepidosauria > Squamata > Scincidae > Plestiodon > Plestiodon gilberti. The sequence continues at coordinate 16,046,311 of JANXHW010000001.1, forward strand.
TTAAGTGGGCTGACAGAGGTGGGAACCTCACACCATTCTGCTGCCTGAAGTGACTGCTTCTGTTGGCCTTATTATGGATGGGCTGGTCTGAACACAGTGGGGCTTACTTCTGAGTAGCCATGCATAGGATTGTGCTGTTATTTTCTAATGAGTGTATTTACTATTTTAGGCTCACCAGAGGTGTCGTTAGGGGGGTGGGGGGCCCTTGGGCACAGGGTGCGACTCGTGCACCTCCCAGGCGTGCCTGGCCATGCGTTCCAGGGCATCCACGAGCCAGGGGGGTGCACGAATCATGGAAAAAAAAAAAACCGGCTCATGGATGCCCCAGAACCCATGGCTGCACAAGCCGGCAGCTAGACAGAAGCGGCAACCGACTCGTGCCCCCCCGGCACGTGTGGCCATGCGTTCCACGGCGTCCACAAGCTAGGGGGTGCATGATTCGTGCACCCCCCAGCTCGTGAATGCCCCAGAACGCATGGCCACACGCGCCGGGGTGGGTGGGTGCACGTGCCTCTGAGGCGTCTTTGCTGGACATCTCTGGCCTTCTTGTCTACTCACTGGCCAGAGATGTCCCTAGAGAAGTTGTGCCTGCGCAATTAGTGCAGAGCCTCTCTAGCTCCTAGTCTCACTGGCTGGGGGGCTCCCATCAGCTAGTGCTAGTGACCTGGGTTTCAGTTTTTTGACAGGTTAGGCTTTGACGTTGTGGTTGCTGATCCCTCTAGCCACAACTCCAAATTTTCCCTGAGCACACCTACACCTTTACCTTTCTGTCTCTCTTAAGGCCGACCCACACCACACGATTTCCGGTGCATCCCAGACGCGCGCAAAGCTGTGCGGTCACCATTCCAGAAGAGACAGCTGAACGCGGGAGAACTGTGCTCTCCCAAGTTCTGGCACGAGCAAACTTGTTTGTTGCCCATCTTTGAGGGGGTGGGTACACGGAGCTACTGCAGCCACCAATCAGATGAGAGGGCGGGATGAAAGGGGTTGTCAAATCAATCAGAACTCACTTGAGTCTCCGATTTCTCTTGGATCCATTTCTCCTTCTCACAAAAGTTAGCAAGATGAATTCTATTCCCGGCACAAATTGTTTTGTTAGTTTTCTCTCCTTCCTGCCCCTCTCTCTCTTCTCTCGTGTATCGGACCACACTTGTGCTTAGCGAATCACTGTTGCGCTTTCTAAGAAGGCGGGACAACAGGAGGGACTATTCGCTGGGAGACACTCGTGGAGACGAGGTCAGCGCGCGGAGGCGAGCGGCCAGGTATCTACGCTCGCTCGCCTCCGCGCCAGAGCTCATGCGGTGTGGGTTGGGCTTTATAGTTCATTTCTGGTTTGTTGTCCATCATTTTATTTTAGAATAAAAGTGGGTTGTGGGAGGAAGGAAGGTGTTGGGTGCAGGGCCTCTTAGCTCAACCGCTACAGCTATATAGTCTGTCGGTTGAGATGAGTAATAAATCATCAGGTATTTAACTACGTGGGCTCTGGATCACAAAAGCCCATGTGACAATGTGTTGTTTTTACCCTGAAAGTACCACAAGACTTCTTTACTCAATTTATGTTAGTCAGTGAAGAACGGGCAGGGGCTCATGGTAGATGAATAGTTAGTGAGTCTTTTTTTATTCTTTAAACACAGCTGAATGAACTTTATTGTGTTCTTCCTATGTCGACTTCTCCTATGCATGTTCCTGGTCAGAGAACTGCTTCCTCAGCATTCCTGGGGCACCGCTTAGAGAAACAATATTAAGCTAACTGGAACACCAAACTTCCTTTTCCTGCATGCCAAGGCCCACCAATGGCAAATGCTCTTTTTCAAAACAAAAAGCTGAAGCCAGGCATTCACCGCAGTCCAGACAGGCTGCCAGCTTTTCAAACAGCTTCTGTAGCTGTGCTCTTAAGAAACCTGATCAGCTTTGCAGCAATTAGCAGAGTATAGTGTTGATTCCCAGACTATGAAAAGCTTCAGCTACGGCTTCCTGTACAGCGAGCAATTCTTACAGGCACAGCTACAGAGATTGCCTGGGAAGAAGCAGCCCTGCAATCTACACTGGCCAGTGAGAAAGAGTGATAAATACTGTACACAGATCTGTTTCCCCAACATGTGTGAAGTCTCACAACTAGAAACTCAGGGTCAGACTGGCCTGCCTTACAGGAGGAAGCTACTAAATTGTGATTATACGTTACTTAGCAATCCTATCCAACTTACACCACTGGTGTAACCAGCTGGGGAGGGCACGGCGGGAGGCTTTGGAGGGGAGAGGAGATTTAAATCCCCTTTGAATCCCCCTTTGGAGGGGATTTGAATCCCCTTTCCGTTCTGGGGCCTCCCGTTGTCGCTGCACTGCTGTTACACCAGTGGTGTAAATTGGATAGGATTGCGTCAGTCAGGCAATCCTATTGCGCTGGTAGTCAGGCAACCCTATACAGTACTTTAAAAATGCCATTCTGAGTGATGTAGGATGTAGGCCCTCAGACATTGCCACAACTGTAGCTGTACTGGCGGCAGGGTCAAAGTATGGCTGTCGTAGCCCCAGTTCCAATAGCAGACACATCTAATATGTGTAATATCACATACCTGAAGGGCTGTCATACGGAAGAAGGAACAAATTTGTTCTCCACTGCCTCCAAGATCAAACTAGATCAACTGTGCAAACTAGATCAAATGGGTTCAAACTGCAAGAGAGAAGATTCCAGTTGGATATCAGGAAGAAATTCTTGATGGTAAGGGTGGTTTGGCAGTGGAACCAATAACCAAGGGAATTGATGGATACTCCCACACTGGAGGTCTTCAAGCAGAGGCTTGACAGACAGCTGCTTAGGATTTCCTGCTACAGGCAGGGGGTTGGACTAGGTGACCTTGTGGGTCCCTTCCAACTCTATGTTTCTATGATCTCAGATGCTACACATTTCTCTTCACTGTCACACAACTGCAGCTGATGTAAACTCCAAAATAGGATGGAGATGTGTACAGGATGAGGGCAAGATGGGGAGAAACCAGTGTATGCCATATCGTAAACCCCCTCCAGATATGCCCCAAATGTGGGTGCAATGCTACACCAGCTGACCATAAGCTGACCATAAGGTAAAGGTATCCCCTGACAATTAAGTCCAGTCGTGTCCGACTCTAGGTGCTCATCCCCATTTCAAAGCCAAAGAGTCAGCGTTGTCCGAAGACGCCTCCGTGGTCATGTGGCCGGCATGACTCTCCTTGCCGCAGCGCGTAGCGTGCAGCTGGAACACGGAGCTCTGTTTACCTTCCCGCAAGCAGTACCTATTTATCTACTCGCATTGACATGCTTTGGAACTGCTAGGTTGGCAGGAGCTGGCCAAGCAACGAGCGCTCACCGCGTCGCGGGAATCGAACTGCTGACCTTTCGATCGACAGCTTATGGTTCAGCGGTTTAACCCGCTGTGCCACCCGCTGGCCTACCATAAACCCATATAAAACAATGGGGAGGAGAAAACACTAGAATATCTCGACTCCTGTCACTCCCTCTGTCTCATGTCTGTACCTCTCCCCAAGACCCTTCAGGATTGTCAAATGTGTCCTTGTTACAAACTCTGTTGCCTAACCATTCCTTCCTTTTACACAGTAGTAGTGAGTGCCTGCTCTCTCTTGGTGAATGCCAGGTACCCCAGCTATTGCCACTGCTGGCCAAACACACCTCTGGAGGTTTTCAGGACTGCAGAGACGCCACATGGGATCATTTCTCAGAGTCCTACTTTAGGGGAAGAAAAGGTAATGCTCTGAAACACCATGCTCTCACCCCAAAAAAGGCACTGCTACTTGTGCACCCAGGGTAGCATCACCCTCCCTCACAAACACTGAGGATGCAATCCAATCCAGGGATGGCGGTGTGTTGCTGATGGTGCTGTTTGTGCCTTGCCACATTCTCTGTGTTTCCTTTTGCTCTCCACAGGCAGCTGCCCAACAGAGGAAGAGGATATAGGCTCCTCCACCTGGTCAGTCGTGCAGACCACAAGGGAAGCACACAGCATGTTTGGCAGCGGTGACCAGTGTGATCCCAGCTGTTTCCTTGTGGGGCTGCTAACCTATTTGTCCCAGATAGGCCTCCTGTTGCTTTCCAAACTCCGTGACAGTGAACTAACGGGTACAGCCAGACAGACCTCACTGACACCTCCTACTTGCCTGTCTGTCTGGCAGCTTGAAAGGGACAAGAGCACTGCGGGGAGGAGTCAGTTGGCAATCTCCCTCGTGTGTTTCTCTTTCAGATGCTGCTCCATCTTTGAGTCTGTGCAATAAAACGTTGACACCCATCACGCTTCTTGTCCTTTTTTAGTAGATTGGGATCCCTTCTCCCCAGCCGAGTTGTTTCTCACCCCTACTGGCTGCAGAGTGGGTGCAGGAGCCTCTCACTCTGCTACCAGGGCTCAGAGTCTGCAGCAGCCTCACTCTCTGACTCCATGGTTCCAGTGCAGCAGGGGAAGCCCCAGGTTGGTCATGAGCTGCCTGTTCTCTGCTGCCATGATATATGAGGCAGACAGATGTGTTGCCAGACACAGTTCATATACATGTGTATGTGGTGCTGGGTCATGCTCAGCTTGCCATGCCAGGTGAGCATGACCCAGACCAGTCTCATGGCATTTTGCGTGGGCTGATGGCGAGGAAGCCTCAGGCCATAGGGAAAAGCGAAACATCCTGGTTCTACCGCGACGTGGAGCGGGCAAGCGGGATGGATTATCCAAAGCTGACAAAGTTGAAATCTTTAAGGTCTTCTGTGCTTGACGTTTCTCCCCAGGCATTAGGGGCTTCTTCGAAAGCGAAAAGAGAACCCAGCTGCAAGCTGGAAGGTGTCTATGACTGGGTTCTCTTTTCGCTTTCGAAGAAGCCCCTAATGCCTGGGGAGAAACGTCAAGCACAGAAGACCTTAAAGATTTCAACTTTGTCAGCTTTGGATAATCCATCCCGCTTGCCCGCTCCACGTCGCGGTAGAACCAGGATTTGGAATTTCAACTGACAATCGTAAGATCGATCTTTATTTCTTCAATTTTAAGAACTGAAATCACATGGCTGAAAATCCCTTAAATATTGTAACTTTGAGCATAACAACTGCAAGAGAGAACTGCAAGTATACCTAGATTGCTTATGAATTGCTTATGAATTGTTCAGCTACCCTCTGGTGCTGCATCAAGCACCCCCATTCCCTCCACTATGCAGAACCACCACGCCTGCTTTCTCTCTTCTTCCCCACCCACACCCTTCCCCCAAGTGTGACCACCAACCGCAGCTCCAGCGCCTACCAAGCACCTCTCAAGAACCCTTTCCCCAGGAAAGCAATCTCAGCTCTTTTGCCTCTTCCCTCCTTGAGAGCAGCCAAGGCTACTTGGTCCTTGCACACACCAGATTCCTCAATGCACATTGTACACATGTCTTTTAGAGCAGGGGTTCTCAACCTTTGGAGGCCCCTATCACGGTCTAATTTTCTGAAGTACCCCCTGCTAATTAACTGCGAATTAATTGGATTAATCAATTAATTAGGTAATTAATTGTTAAATAAAAAGTACTAAAACAATTTTAAATGTGAAAAAATGCCTTATTTAACTCTGTGTGTGTGTGTGTGTGAGAGAGAGAGAGAGAGAGAGAGAGAGACATAAAAGGATCTTTTTTTCTCCAAGTCTCACTTCCCCAAATCAGCTCCGCCCTCCCCCACCCCACCAAAGTACATTTTCCAAAGTACAAAAATAAGCCCAAAACCAAAATCAGAGAGACAGAAGGGCTCCGAAAATAATTACAATTTAAAATCCATGTTAATTAACACTTAATTAGCTGCTGATGGGGCAGATAAGGGGCAGGGCTTGGCGTACCCCCAGCAAGAGGTCCGTGTACCCCTGGGGGTACCCGTACCACAGGTTGAGAACCCCTGTTTTAGAGCATGCCCAGTAACATTGGCAGCATATGACAGCTACTATGCTGGGGCTACTGTGCAGCGGGTACCAGCAATGATTCACGTGACAGGGTATGTGTACGTGCATGCATGCCTGTGTGTGTAGCTGAATGGGAGGGATGCTGCTGCAATAGGGGCCCTGTATCACATGCAAGCCCAACGATTGGCCCATTCAGTGCTTGGTCCTTGTGCTGGGCAGCCCAATCCAACGTAAGTATCTAGCGGGCAGCCCAGGGCCGCCCATCGGATCCCATGCTCGCAGCAGCCCCCCCCCCCAGTGTAGAGCTGGGAGCCCACAATGGGCTAAATAAATAGCTGGCGGAAGACAGCAGAAGCTCCACCGCCCAAACTCTCCGCAGGATTGCGTTCACAGTCTCCCAGCCTGGTGTGCCAGTTCGTGGTGTTGCAGGATGTTAAATGCCCCATGAGGTGTTCTTTGCCTGTAGTGTTTCCTGCTGTGTGACTGAGTGGTTTGTGTGCTGCTGTGGGTTCTTCAAGGCCTACCTTACTTTTGTTCCTGCCATGGGTGTGAGTGTGATATTGGTTGTAGTAAGCCGGCCCCCAGAGTGGGCTCAAATAAATCCATCTTGCACAGTTCCCAGCCAGTCTGCACGTCTATGCAGTGGGATACCAGCACCCTGGCTTGTTTGAGCACTGTTGGGGCTCCCCTTGTGGTTCATCCCAATCTCTCCCCGAACGAAACAGTCCCTTCCTGCTGGAGGAGCCCGAGCCCCCCCTCCCCCAGACTCAATCCCTTGCCCTGGGGTGGCTTGTGTGTTTCTTTCACAGGCCTGCTCTGGTTGGAAACATAGTTCTCAAAAGTGTTTGCTCGTGTGAGCGGCACAAGGGTATTTTCCCTGGTCACCATCATTGGGTCTAGGTAGGTTGTGTGATTGGCTCCTTGCAACTTGGGTCAACGTGGAGCCACCACCCCATGATTGGTGGGTGGTGTTGGGGTTTCCATGGATGCTGGCAGAGTTACTGGGAGGGTGGCACTATCATGGAGTTGTTCAGACTCTTGTTTCTCCCTCTCTCTTTGTGCTGGATGGGCTTAGGATACGACTGGCGCACTGACGTAGCAGTAATGTCCTGCACTACTTGAACATAGGATTGCACTGTTAATAACAAATTGTAATCAACTGGCTGATTGAATAAATCTGCATATGAGTACAGCAAAAGCTTTGAAGAAAAACACCTGCTTTGTTTTTAGATTATGCACGTACAGTGGATGCTAGACTCTAAGGCAGTGGTTCCCAAACTGGGAGGCGTGGCTCTCAGGGGAGCTGTGGAAACCAGCCAGGGGAGCCACGGAGTGCCACGGAATCCTCTCGGAATACAGTGCAGTGCTAATTGGCAGGCATCAACATAAAGTAATGGGGAGCCGCAGCCAATGGTCGCCAATGGTCAAGGGAGCCGCAGGTTGAAAAAGTTTGGGAAACACTGCTATATAGGATGCCATCTTAATACTTCTAGGTAAACATGCATCAGATTGTAAACCCCACAATGACAGATGGGGCTTTCAAGTATGCATATGAGTAACAGTGCAATCCTATGCATGCTTCCTGGGAGTAACACAGTAGATCTTACTTCTGAGTAAATATGCATGAGCTTGCACTGCATCAGGCATTCCCTCCTGTATGGGAGTGAAGGGAGAATGACTGGTAAGATTACATTGCCTACCTTCAGCAATTTTATGTACTTGGAACTTAATATACTTATAGGTTTGTAATATACTATATAATTTATAGGTGCTTATATAGGTACTACATATATTTATATAGGTACTTATATAATATAGGTACTTAAATATTAAAACATATTTAAGGTGCAACTGCTGTATGTATGTCTACTCTACAGTAAATTCTGTAGAGTTGAATGGGTTAATCCCACTTAAGTGTCTAACAACGCAAGCCTATGTATTTCTACTCAGAAGTAAGTCCCATTGTGTCCAATGGGGCTTACTCCCAGGAAAGTGTGTATAGGGTTTGCTATAGGCTGCAATCCTAAACACACTTACTAGGGATTAAGAAGCCCCATTGATTTTAGTGGGGCTTACTTTTGAGTGACCCTGTTTAGGATTGTGCTTTAATTAAGTTGCCCAACTAATCCGTTGTACCATTTTAGTTCATTAAAAACGGTTTTGATTGATCAATCTAATTGATTAAGGTTGTTTTTACACGGTAATTTAGGAGTATGTGTAAATCGCACTGAAGTCGTTTACCTGGGAATAAATCTCACTGAACTCCACGGGTCAACTCTGAGTAGTCTGAGTAAATGTGTAGAATATTGGGCTGGCTGCAATCCTATTGTTTTACGGGGGAGTAAAGTCTCAATGATCTCAGGGGGAGGGAGGGGTAATAATAATTCTAAACATGCAGAAGATCGGGCTGCACGCAAGTTTGCTTTGCAATTGAGATGACCCGGACGGCGGCGCCCCAGAATAGTACCCCATTTACCGCTGCAGTGCTGCCTGCGCCTTTCCCCAGCCGGGAGTAGATGATCGGACCATCCCGTCTCGCCTACCCCGGCGGGCCCTCGTCCCGCTCCCCACCACTCGGCTGTGAGCTGTTTCCGCTGCTGCCAGAGTCACGTGCGAGCGGGAATTAAAGCTCCTCGGCGGGGCTGGGGTGGGATGGAGTTTGGCGACGGGCAAAGGCAAGCGGGACCGCGGCAGTCGCCCGAGCAGCAGCAGCAGCAGCGCGACTCTACCACAGCCTCACTACCGCCGAGGGGCCCGGTTGTGGCCACGCCGGACGCAGCCATGAGCAATCCCGCGCAGGAGGTGACTGGGGGCGGGAGCGGGAGCGGGAGCGGGAGCGACCCACCCTGGGCTGGCTGGCTGGCTGGCTGGCTGCTGCTGCTGGGGAGGGAGGTCCTGACTAGAGGGGGCTGCAGCTGCCGAGTCTCAACGTTGCTCGGATGCTGTGCTGCAGGCCGGGTCCACGGCGACTGCTTGCTGCTGAAGTCCCGTGTTGGGTTAAACTTTCTCCCCGGCCGCCGCCGCCGCTGCTGCATTCTAAGTTCCTTTCGTCTTCTCTTCCCCCCCCCCCTTAAAAAGCGCTTAATTCGGCAATGGATTGGCTTGTGCCCGGTGCCCCCCTCCCGGGACCGCTATGCGGAATGAATGCCATGGGCCATGGCATCCTCGGGCGTTCTAGGAATGGGTAGGGATGATGCCAGCTTTTGATCTGCCCCTTTAACAGCAGCGTGGTCGGGAGGAAGAAACTTCGCTCCTTGCCACGAACACTTCGGGGGCTGGTTTCTGTGGTAGGTCGTCGAGCTTCTGTTCAAGGGATAGTAGCTGGCTGGATTCTCCCCCTGTGCGTTCTGACTAGTGGGCAGCTCTTGGCTGGCTGGGGCGCTGCTGCTGCAATGTACAGTCTTTCTGTGCAGCTTTTTGACATGCTTAGCGGAAACCTGAAGAGTGGGTAAGAAGATGCTGCAGCAACGGGTTCCTTGGCAAGGGCTGCGTCAGTTGCACATCAAGGGGTACCTACAAAGCTGGCAGGGATGGAGTATGCCAGCCTGTCCAGGCTTTTTTTTCCCCAGAGCTGGCTAGCTTCCACAAACAGCGCAGGCATTCTGGGGTATATGCTTGGCTTGGGCAAGGCTGAGTGCCTTCCCCACCCTGGTACCGCATCTTGTTTCCTGAAGTGACTTGAGACTGCCCTCTTCTTTCTGGTCCTGGAGTGCAGCTGTGGGGGGGGGGGGATCTGTTTTCAGGGCTGCAATATGTTCTCCTCCTCTTATGCTTTAGATCTTTACTTGGTGTAGTGTGTGTACAAGGGGAGATGAAAAGGCTTCACTCCACAAAAGAGGCAATGGTAGTAAGGTAGTAAGGTAAAGGTGACCCCTGACAATGAAGTCCAGTCGTGTCCGACTCTAGGGTGTGGTGCTCATCCCCATTTCAAAGCCGAAGAGCCAGTGTTGTCCGAAGACGCCTCCGTGGTCATGTGGCCGGCATGACTCTCCTTGCTGCAGCGCGTAGCATGTGGCTGGAACACGGAGCGCTGTTTACCTTCCTGCAAGCTGTACCTATTTATCTACTCGCATTGACATGCTTTGGAACTGCTAGGTTGGCAGGAGCTGGCCAAGCAACGAGAGCTCACCCCGTAGCGTATTCAAACTGCTGACCTTTCGATCGGTTTAACCCACTGCGCCACCCGCTGGCGTGGAAGCAAGTCTCTTTGCAAGATTCCCGTTAAGTGCAACAGGACCTCAATTCAACTTCATTGTGGAAGGTAGTACAAGTACAGTATCGCAATGAAGTTAACTTGAGGTCCTGTTGCCCTTAAGGGGAATCTTGCAAAGAGACTTGCCCTTGATTTGTCTCTGTGATTAGAAACTTGTTTCTCACAATCCAGGTAAAGGGTATTTGCATCATTGCCTCTGATCCTTGTGAGCTAGAAAAGCTGTAACCTTGGCCCATGTTTTACAGTCTGGGTGCAAATAGGAATTGTGTCTACCTGTACAACGGAAGGAAGCAATAGAATCTGGAAATAGTATAACGGACTGTAGCACTTCAAACTGCAGGTGGGGGTGTACCCTTTTAAGCGCTTCTTCGTGTCAGAAACCCATACCCTTTTTGCAGGTAAACCTGGGCTAGAACTTATCTGCCTACCTGTTCCCTGCTTTTATTTCAGTTTGCTGGGAGTTGATGTGAGGAAGGGAAGGCCTTCATAATTGTCACCAACACATCCCACCTGCAGGCTGAAGTGGTACTTCCCATCCACCATTCTGCTGCATGTGAAGGCCAGGCCATGTTGTACTTCTTGGGACTGTCTGTTCAATACCACTTTTTCCAGTGTAGTGGTTGGTGACAAACCAAGACTGTGGGAAGCTATTGTAGGAAAAGACAAGGAACTGCCTCGGACAAATTTGAGAACGTAGCTAGCTAGCCTAGTGCTGTCTTCTCAACTTGAAGAGCTGCTGCCCAATTTCACAGAGGGTTTTCCTAACCTTGGGGACTGGAGCTGATGGCTGCTCTTATGAAAGAGGCCACTTGTCAGCCCTATAATAATAGAAGTAGCTTTCAGGAGCCTAGAATGCTGGCATTAGTGGCTGATGGCTTGCAGCCCTATTGATGTCCACATTAGTTGGGTTTTTTTACCCTGACTTTTGACTTGCGGTAACTCCTCCAGACAGCTCTTGCACCCAACGTTTTGTTTTTCTGCAGGAATAGCTCTAACAGTTGTAAATGTAATATTGGAGTGACATCAACCTATATAGTACTTTAGTCTAGAGCAGGGGTGGCCAACTTTCCACCATTAGGGCTACTGTGTTCTTAAGAGCTGTGTAGAAGACAGAATCTTGGTAGCTGCAAGTGCTGATGGTGCTGCTAAAGCAGCTGCACCTGCTGAAATGCCCTCAACTATGCAACCATTTAAAGGGCCAGCATTCATGTTGAAAGGTTGGCCACTACTGGTCTAGAGGGTAACATAAGCAAGGACAAACTCCCTGTTTCTAACACCTTTTATATTTTAAGCTTCCCAGGGTGTGGTCTGATTTGAAGATGTCCGAGCTTGATCAGGGCCTGGATGGGAGACTGCTTAGGAACTCTGTACTGTATAAGCCACCCTGAGTTTGAGAACTCTGTAGTGTATAAGCCACCCTGAGTTTCAGCATCATGGAAGAAAAGTGAGATCAATGCAGCGTGTGTTAGTGAGGGAGATGACACAGGGAGGCAGAAGTGACAAGGAATGAATTTGAGCAAAGGTCCTGCTGAAACTTGGATTTTGTTCATGGGAGCCTGGGGGCGAATGACAAGCCATAGTCTTTGCAGTTAGTGGAGTTGGGAAAGGGGGGTGGGTGGCGGTGGCACACAAGTGCTCAGGGTTACCTTAGTGGCTGCATCAGGCATGCCACTAAGGAGGTTGTCATGAGAGTGCTGTAGGAATGAATGGGAGGGCGGGAGAATGTGTCTGTTTGGCCAGGACTGTGGCACTGAAGGCAATGCATGATGATGCACTATAGCAATTGTTGCATTGGGGCCCAAACCCAGTTATAGCTTAGCTCTGAAGAAAGGTGTCTGGAGCTTTTGGTCCTTTTTTCCCCCTTCTTTAATCCTCTGGGCTATATAATGGGCATCTTTGTAATGCTGAATAGACATAAAGTGGGGCTTGTTTAATTCTGCCCACTTGCACTTGGGTTACATCGGCATGTATGAAATGGCACTTTGTTGCAACAAAGTCTTGTCTCTTGCTGGGGGTTGTCCAGAGCTGGCATTTTGGAGTGTTTGACCTTAACAATGTTGCATGCCTGGAGCAATATCCTTGGCTGCCTTGTTATGCTGCTAGAACTTCTGACACTACAAAGCTCCTAACGATGGAAATTGCTCTTGATCTGTGTGCTCCTACTAGGCACAGGAGTAGGGATCAGCCGTGGCCTGGATCGGCATGAATGCTGACAAAGCCTTAAACTGATGCTCCTAATGTTCCCAAAGGTAATACTGAACGGTGGTTTAACAGGGACTGGTATTGGAGAAATTAGGACTGACTCTGGTAAATAGGGGACCATTGGAATACATGTCTAAATCTTTGTAAGCATCCAGTAGGGCCAGTTGCTGCTAATCTTGCAGCTGGTGGAACTAAAACTGACTTGCCCAAGGCCGTGTAATGAGTTGGTAGTAGAACTGAGACTTTGAGCCCAGGTTTCTCATCAGATCCGAGTCTGAGTTTCTAGTCATTCAGCTGGAGCAGGTTCTCATTTGTTATGATCAGAGCTATATTCTAGGTCGACTGTATAATTCAACATGTGACTCTAGCATCATATTTGCTGGGGCTGAAGGAATTTGCCCAGAGGCAACTAGCCGACTGACTGTTTAAGCCAGCCTTGTCTCCTCCACAATGAAATTGGCTTGCCTCAAAGAACAAGTGAACGTGTGCCTGTTCCACAGGGTGATATCTTTCTCACAGAAGCAATAACGGGGTTAAAAGCCATGACACAAAAAAATTTAAAATCATAAGTCAAAACACAGTTTAAAACTTTGCGATATCTTTGCTAATGGCTCAGAACCATACATTGTTGAAGACACATGAACTGCTCTAACTCTTCTTTGCTACTAGTAATTTGCTTTGCCAGGCAGCATATCTGGTCTTGAGTGCATTGACACCAATATTAAAAACATTCCTAGAGACTGACCCATTTTTATGCTAAAAAAAAAATGCATGGTAGGATTTTCACCTCCCCTTCTTCCTGAGTCTATAAATATACTATATGAAGGATTACCTCCTGTGCTGAGAGCCACCAGCAATATATCTCCCTCCTTACAAGGCCACTTTAGATTTTTTTAAATTAATCATTACATCTTAATAGCTAAGCCATGCAGTTAAAATAATCCCTGACCTTGTTGTATTGCATTAGCCCTTGCTGGTATACGGGTCAGTTCTAACACTCAAAACATTTTTCTGTGTGCCCTCTGAACTCGGAAAACACATGCTTTTTGGATTATGGCCCGAAGCGTCAATGTGTGTTGTTTACCAGTCCAAGCTTAATGGTGTGTTGTTGGTTTTTTTTTTTTTTATTTCCACTATGGTCTTAAGTGCTCTTGCTACCTGAAACCTGGCCAGCCTTGCAGCCAGATCCTGTGCACACAAACTTGAGAGTAAATCCTGCTGAGCTTAATAGGACTTCCTTCCTTCCTACTAAATGCCAAGCACGGGGCCCATGAGAGGGGGGGTAAAGGGGGTAAATTGTACCCGGGCCCAGGGTCAAAAAGGGGGCCCAGGAGCCAATGGAAGGGGCCCAGAAATTTCCTGGCATCTCAACTGGTCTCATGGTTGGAGAGTGAAAGGAGGCCAGGCCAACCAGGAGGCCAGTTCATGTCTACCGGGCGGGTAGACCTGGGTGCTGTATCGGGAAGCCTGGTAGATTTGGCTCCGGAGATTATTTTGGCTGTTGCTGCCCTCCCCATTTTACCCCCTCACTCGCCCTTTGAGAAGGGGCCCAAAAGAAACTTCGTACCCCCTGATAAAATTCCTCTCAGAGACCCTGGCCAAGCATGGCTCCTAGCAATTCTGTGTGTAATCTTCCCACCTCATCTTGTGGTAAATGTGGACAACCGGTGGAACTGAAGGCCCGATGTCTAGCCCAGGGTCCTGCTACAGCCATGGCTGACCATTGTGACAATGAGGCACTGGCAGCTGAGTGGGAGAGAGGCTATAGGCACTGTTGCCTTGTTGAATATAAGAAATTAAGAAGCAAACACAGGGTGTGTGCCACCACTGGCGTCACTGCAGGGGGGGTGGGGCTCCAAGTTCTGTCGGGCTCTGACCCTCCGTTACACGACGGGAGAAAGCGGCCCCGCCCCCTCGCCTTTGGAGCCATTCCGGCCGACGAAAGCACTTGCTTTTGTCGGCCGGAATGGCTCCAAAGGCGAGGGGGTGGGGCCACTTTCTCCCGTCATGTAACGGAGGGTCAGAGCCCGACGGAACTTGGAGCTCTGCCCCCCTGCAGTGATGCCAGTGTGTGCGCCACTTTGGCGTACACATGAATGTGGTGCTGGGTGCCTAAGCTATGGGTCACTTTGGGTTTTGAATAGCTACCATATTAGACAAATGTAGTAAGTAAAGTAAGTCTATGTGTATGGACCAAAGAACATGTCAGAATTTCTCAGCCTGTCTTTAGCCAATTTGAGATTCTCCAGCCTCCAGCAAGATTGAAGCCTGGAATGTTCTTTTGAACTTGGATGCTCCTTCTGGCTCCCCAGAAAGATTAATGTTAAGAATATTTACCGGTATAGACTGCTTTTAACAAAGTTGTTCACAAAAGCAGTTTACATAGCTTAAATAAATGACCTGTCCCCCAAAGGGCTCACAATAATTAAAAACACACACACACCAGGTTTCAAGGGCGGGGCAGCATATGTATGAGTTTAGCTGCACTTTATGTTGGGCTCCCTTGAGTTGCCTGCTATGTGAGTATGAGTGGGATCGGGTTTCACTGACAACAGAATGATTGGGCAATCTAATCTGTGGCTTTTCAGCCTAGAAAAAAGGCGCCTGAGGGGGGACATGATTGAGACTTATAAAATTATGCATGGGATGGAGAGAGTGGATAGAGGGAAATTCTTCTCCCTCTCGCACAACACCAGAACCAGGGGACATGTACTAAAATTGAGTGGAGGGAGAGTTGGAACAGACAAAAGAAAATATTTCTTTACCCAGCGTGTAATTCATCTGTGGAACTCCTTGCCACAGGATGTGGTGATGGCATCTGGCCTAGATGCCTTTAAAAGGGGACTGGACAGATTCATGGAGGAAAAGACCATCACAGGTTACAAGCCATAAACAACCTCCTGGTTTTAGAAGTGGGTTTTCTCTGTGCCAGGTGCAAGGGAGTGTCAATGGGAAACAGGTTGTCTTGTTGTCTTGTGCTCCCTGAGGCATCTGGTGGGGCCACTGTGTGACACAGGAAGCTGGACTAGATGGGCTTTTGGCCTGATCCAGCAGGGCTCTTCTTATGTTCTTAATATAGATGATATACCTTTTGTAATCAAAATGAAGTTTTAATAATGGCATCTGTCTCGAGATGGATTCTGGGGCAGTGATCATCATGACCCTCTCAGAAAAGACCCCTGGCCTGCATCCTGATCACCTCTGGACCAGCTGCTATACTATAGTCATGCCTGCCAGGAGAGAACAACCCAGGCCAGCAGCAACTTTAGAACTGGACTGATGGCAAGAGGCATCAGATGCCACAGGCTCTTTTAATTTATTGGAGCAATCACCCCTGCCCGCAGCAGGCTGGCCTGAGAGAAGCTTTGCCTGGCTCCAGTTTTGTTTTTGTTTTTTGGAAAATCCCATGAATGACCAAAATTGCACTTGCTTGCACAGCACATTTGCCATGAACTCCGTGGCTAAAGTCAATCGAGGAGTCCATGCTAATGAAGCAACCGGCTTCTCTCTTGGCAAAACAGAAGCACCCATTGAGTGCCAGCAGGGTTGAGCAGTTGAGGTTGAGCAGTTGAGGGCCATCAAATTACAAAAGGCGTTACACAGTAACGGCTTATGTTGACGACCTATTTGTATAAATGGCTAAGGAACAGTGACTTGATTTTTATTTTTGATTCCCTTTCCCTAGAATTGTAGCATTTGTTAAACCTTCGCCTTTGCCTCCCTTGTCTTGCCAAATCATTTATTTTTATTTATTTATTTTACAATATTTTTACCCCGCCTTTCTCCCCGAAGGGACCCAAGGCGGCTTACAAGGCGGCTTACAACATGGGATACAAATACAACACATACAACAAATAATCACATTTAAAACAATGAAAACAATCCACAAAAGCTAGTAAAAACATCATCTAAAATTAATAAAAACACATCAAATTACAATTAAAACAGAAGCATAAAAAAGCAGCAGCACTCCACCTGTGCAGGATGTTAAAAAAGGCAAGGACTCAGAAGGCCTCCTTAAACAGGAAAGTTTTCAGGCCTCGCCGGAAGGTCTCCAGGGAGGGAGCGGTATGTAAATCAAGAGGGAGGGAATTCCATAGGGTTGGTGCCACTACTGAGAAGGCCCTATTTCTGGCCGCTGTCCCTCGCACCTCCCTGGGCGACGGTACCCTCAAAAGGGCCTTCTCTGATCTCCTAAGGAGACGAGCTGGAATATATGGAAGTAGGCGGTCTCTCAGATATCCTGGCCCCAGGCCGTATAGGGCTTTAAAGGTCAAAACCAGCACCTTGAATTGGGCCCGGAAACGAATTGGCAGCCAGTGCAGCCGCTGAAGAAGCGGCCCGACAGAGTCGAACCGCCTACCCCCAGTAACCACACGGGCCACCGCATTCTGCACTAATTGCAGTTTCCGAACCGTCTTCAAGGGCAGCCCCACGTAGAGCGCGTTACAATAATCTAATCGCGATGTCACCGTGGCATGGATCACCATGGTCAGGTCTGCACGATCCAAGTACGGTCGCAGCTGGCGCACCAGCCGAAGCTGGGCAAAGGCCCCCCTAGCCACAGCCGCCACCTGGGAATCCAGGAGCAGCTGCGGATCCAGGCGGACCCCCAAGCTGCGGACCTGCTCCTTCAGAGGGAGTGCAACCCCATTCAGAGCAGGACGATACTCTAGCACCTGCATCGTGGATTTCCGGACCAGGAGAACCTTATTAGCCCTCATCCAGGTCCCCACTGCCTCCAGGCAGCGCTCCAGAACCTCAACAGCCACCCTGGAATCAGGTGGAAAGGAGAGATAGAGCTGGGTGTCATCAGCATATTGATAGCACCCCACTCCAAATCCCCGGATGACCTCTCCCAGCGGTTTCATGTAGATGTTAAATAGCATGGGGGACAGGATGGAACCCTGTGGCACCCCACACCTCAAGGGCCAGGGTGCCGAACAGGCATCCCCCAGCACCACCATCTGGGACCTATCTGCCAAGTAGGAGCGGAACCACTGCAGAACGGTGCCCCCGACCCCCAGCTTGGCCAATCGGCCCAGAAGGACACCATGGTCGATGGTGTCGAAAGCCGCTGAGAGGTCCAGCAGAACCAACAGGGACGCACTCCCCCTGTCCAGTCCTCGGCGTAGATCATCCACCAAGGCGACCATGGCTGTTTCCGTCCCAAAGCCCGGCCTGAAACCAGATTGAAAGGGGTCTAGATAATCAGCTTCATCCAGGACCCTCTGGAGTTGAGACGCCACCACCCGCTCAATTACCTTGCCTAAAAACAGGAGGTTTGAAACTGGCCGGTAGTTGTCCATTACTGTGGAGTCAAGGGAGGACTTCTTCAGAAGGGGTCGAACCACCACCCACCTCAAAGCGAGCGGCAGCACCCCCTCCGCCAACGAAGAGTTGACCATCCTCCCCGTCCACTCGGCCAGTCCCTCCCGGGCAGATCTAATTAGCCAAGCCGGGCAAGGGTCAAGCATGCAGGCAGCCGGCCTTACACTCCAAAGGAGCCTGTCCACATCCTCCGGCTGTACAAGCTGAAAAGAGTCCCACAACACTGGACAAGCAGATGCCAAGGGGACATCCTCGGATATTGTCAATGAGGCATCCAAGTCATGGCGAATCCGATCGATTTTATCATAGAGCTGTGCCATTGGCCACTGTGCACAGTCCCAACACACAGGATGGGTTTCCCCTGCATACATACAGTAGCAGGATGGATGGACATGGCAAGTATGTTTAGCAGGGTCAAAATGTTCTTCCTGGAAGAGTCGACTTCCAAGGGAAGTGAGTAGCAATTTAAATTTTCTCTCCTTCTCAGCAGGACCTTCTCCTGGCAGCTGCGTATGTCTATGATGCCCAGTACAACAGAAACATTCCATTTGAGACCTTGCCACAAGCCGTCAGGTAAGTGCCTAGTACAGTAGTGGGTTGTGCTGACAGTTCTGAGGACGGTACCAAGTGTACTACAATGTTGTGCACACATTTTCAGGACTCAGTCATCATTCCTCAAGCTGGACAGTCCTGTTTGATCCTAAATAAAGGGGCTGATTGCTCAGTCCTTGGGTGCGCTGGCACAAGTCCTCTTAAATGAAATGGGGCTTGTGGTACTTGTGGTACTATAGTATCTTAAACCAGTGTTGTCTGGCTGGAATCCTATGCCTAGCTAACACTGGTTGGTGCTGTTTAAATTGAGGTTTAGTAGCCGGTAAAGCAATGATGCTTTAGAGTATCATGTTATGCAAGATAAAACTTTCTGTCTGTGTATGTGTGAACATGTCAGATGTGTGTTGCCCAGATGGTTCCTGTGGAGTATTTTATATTGTTGGTGGGGGTTGAGCAACACTTTATATGCAAGAAACCTTGGCCTAGCAAACCTATTTAGTGTATACCTTGTCCATTCATTCTACAAGGCTCCTTGTGTTTAAAGCCTAGAAGGGGTAATCTTAGGATAGGATAGGATTGATGCATCTGCTACATTAACAGCACAATCCTGTATACATTTTAGACCGGTGGAGCACCACTTCGCCGGTCTAGGGTGTCTCAATGTGCCGTAAAGCATGTTTGTGGCACCTGGTGAGTAAGTGGCGCAGGCGAAGAGGCTTGCGCTGATCCTCTGGCAATGCAGAGCAGTGCAATGGCGGGAAGGTAAGTCCCCTGCCAGGTGGCAGAAGAGTGTGGGGATAGCAGAATGGGGTGTTCCGGGGCATGGGATTGGTTGACTGGGCCCGAGAAGGGGGAGGGATCAGTTGTGGCCTCCTCTGCCATATCCTATTCTCCTTTCCGGGCCTGGCTGCCATTACATGGGGCTTTTGGACTTTTGCCAGCAAAATAGCTGACACAGATCTGAATAACCCACAAATGTCCCTTTACCTCAAGGAAGCTACTGGCTGTGCCAGGGCAGGTCCAATCCTGGATAGGATGTGGCGGGCGCCATATGTGTGCTGCCACATTCTGCTAGAAGGGATTGGGCTATAAGTCTCTGGGACAGTACTGAAATAGCTCTATTGAGAGAGTAACAGCACAATCATCTGCAGGTTTACTCAGAAGTCCCATTGTGTTAAAATGGGTCTGCTCCCATCCCCCTTTGAACACAATGGGACTGATGTCTGAGTAGAGCTGCATACAACCTCCTGGTTGTAGGAGTAGGTTTTCTTTGTGCCAGGTGCAAGGGAGTGGTGGCAGGATACAAGTATCTTGTTGTCTTGTGCTTCCTTGGGGATCTGGTGGGGCCACTGTGTGATACAGGAAGCTGGACTAGATGGGCCTTTGCCTGATCCAGCAGGGCTCTTCTTATGTTCTTATAGGATTGTGTTGTAACCTACCTGATGAGTCTGGCTCTTGGGTGTTGGGAAACATGTACGCTACAGCAGGTATCCCCAATCTTTGGAGGCCTGCATACCCTTAACCCTCCAGGTTGCAGCACGAGTGGGAGGACCCGCCCGCCCATGCTGCAACCCGGAAAGGTGTCCCCGGTAGCTCCTCCTACTTATTCTCCTGGGCACCGCCATCTTGGATCTCGTGAGATCCAAGATGGTGGTGCCCAGGAGAACAGGTAGGAGGAGCTACCGGGGACACTTTTCCGGGTTGTGGTGCAAGCGGACGCCCACCCGCACCACACCCTGGAAAAAATCCTCTTTAGCAGCTGTCCCTTATCAGCTGTTGATCGCAGCAGCTAAGGGACAACGTCTCGCTTACCCCAAGGGGTATGTGTACCACAGGTTGGGAACGCCAGTATACTGTTATGAAACTTCACTGGCCTGAAAATAGCTTCTGAGGAACCCTCAATAAATGCCAGCTTCACTTCCAACTTTGGGAGGAGACTCTCTAGTTGCTGTCAAGGTAGAGCCCCTGGACTCTGCATCGCTTGCAATTTCCAAAAACTTACAATGGGGTTTGTTTGGAATGGGCTAGGTTTGGAATGGGCTAGGTTAACATAAGAAGAGCCCTGCTGGATCAGGCCAAAAGCCCATCTAGTCCAGCTTCCTGTATCACACAGCGGCCCCACCAGATGCCTCAGGTTCTCTGTGCTGCTGCCGCCACTGTTAAATTTGCTTAAACCAAGTTGTTTGCTCACAAATGTGCCTGAGCTGCTTTTATGACTTGTCTTCCCAGGCTTTACTATCTTTATAACCACTGGACTATGCAAGCAGCCACCTACTTCTTCATTTTTGTAGACCTTGCTCTTGCCTTGTTTGAAGAACCTGCTGTGTACCCGTTGCCGTTCTTGGTAAGCACGTGGACACGTTCATGAGTAATAGTCTCCAGCATCAGACTGGAGTTGGTCTGTATGCAATCTAAGGTATCCTCATAGGCACAATAACTAACATAGGGCCTGGGCCAGCTCAGATGATACTTGATCTCCCTGCAATATGTCCTTGCATTGTGTGTGCGCGCGCACACCCTAATTCCGCCTCTCGCTTTTCTGGAGAATCCACTTAGTCCCATAATGTGGTTAAAGGAAATGATGCTGGATATTCCGAGAAGAGATCGGGAAATTCATACCTCTTATCACGTGGGGATGATTCAAGGGGAAGGGGGTACAGAATAATCCACAAAGTGGCCCATAAACACATTTCGCTTTGACTCGGATGTGGGATCTCTAACCTTCTTCTGGAAGCGCCTTTCCATGCAAGTTGTGCCACTGAAGTACTTGCATAGAGTTGCTTGCACTGCTGGTACTTGGCAGAATCTGATAATTTGCCCAGTCCTATCTGCGTTTCTTTAAAAGCAACTTCTCTGACCCTATAGCTACAGAAAAGGGTTTGGGAAAAAAAATGCTAATTATAGGCCTTGAACCCAAAAACTAATTGCACAAAATGTAGCCTTTCAGAGCTGCTGTTGTGACTTGTCAGTTAAATTAACCTGCTCCTAGAACTGGGGAGGGACAACTTTTTTTTTTTTATCAAGTGACATTATCTTGGGAAAAGCGATGGACACATCTGTACTAAATTGCAATTGCCTCTCCCAACACAGAACTGTGTTTCTATGAGGAAAAAAACTGCTTTTTCAGAGCAGTCTTGGCTTCTTTGCAAAAATATGATTGCATGAATGTCCTTTCCAAGCACATCTTAAACTCACTTGTTCAGCAAATGGGCTCATTGTGTATTGTATTTGAGGTCTGTTCATAAGGGCAGAATGCAATTGCCAGAAATCGGCTTGGTTGGAGAAAAGAACTCAAATTATGTAACTGGTTTCTAAAAATTCAGAAGGGGAAAAGCTCTAGGGAAAACTCCTATTGCCCAGAAGATAGTATCTTGGTGGTCTGGACACCAGTCCTTTCATATCCATGATCTATTAAGTTTTATATAAAGGTGGGGTTTCAAAGGGTATAAAAGGGAGGACAGTGTTTCATGTAAACTAGGCATCAGGAAAAGTGGAAGAACTTTCCAGTCTAAAACAGTATTTTATTTTTTTATAACTACACTTGGCCAATAATCCAAATGCCCTATCTATCTTATGCAAAGTAGATTACAGAGGATAACTCCTATGCTTTTTCAAGCTTCTAGCAAGGGAAGGCTTTCCTCCAGGGACTGAGGTTCCAGCTGCTTAGTCTCCCTCCTCGCCTCAAAGTTCTTGGCAGGAATTCCTTCCTAGGGAAGTCGGTCACCAAAGGGACTTGACCGGGGCAGGACATTCTGCCTGATTGAAGTCTGGCACCATGTGGAAACATGTTGTATCTGTTCCTGCTATTGGACTTCTGACAGTTGTGTTTTTTGAGAATTTTTTTTTGAGGATCTTTTAGAAGAGGTTTTGAAAGTTCCTTGGGGCACTAAGTGTGGGATGGTTTTTAAATGTATTTCATTAAAGGTGGTTTTGAGTCATTTCTGGCTGTGTTTTGTTTTTCAGCTTCTAGCGCTAGGAGCACTTGAGAGCTGTTTTTTGTTTTGCCTTCTAGCGCGCTCAGGTCACGTTTTCTTCCTTCCAGCCCGCTCGCCATGCTAGAAGTTTCAACTGCGAGCTCAAAGCTAGAAAAGATAGCAGCCTCATGCACCAATAGGAAGGCTGCTTGGCTGCAAAGGATCTTGGGAGATGTAGTGTGAGGGATGAGGAGCAACAGCAGCCATTCTGATTTTCGGTCATTTCCATTCATTTTGGGAGCCCCGGTAGCAGCGATATTCAAGCATGCTAGGAACATCACTTCCTGCTATTTTCCTACCACTCTCTTCTCATTCACACTTCTTTCCCTGCATCCTCCATCTCTTCCTTTTCCAGGGAAATGGGCAGAGCAGCAGCAGAGCTGGACACCTCTTCCTTGAGGTGACCATCTCAGCAAACTTCATAGATGAGTTGGCCCTGATGGAAGGCAGTAACCCCCCATTTTGTCCCAGGGTCTGAAGATCAGAACTGCGTTGTTACTGAATGTACAGATTCCCTTTTCAACCGCCAGTGCTCATAAAGAGGCAAGTTGATCTATTATGCCAGTGGCCAAACAACCCACAATTTTGGGTTGTGGCCTACAATTTTGGCAGGTCAAATTCCCTCTTCTTCCCTCCATCAATGGATCATGGGTGCATTTCTCCTCTCCCACTTGAAATGCATGCCGTCTTCTTCCCCTAGCACTCTGACCTGGTTCATCTACCAAAGGCAGTCTTCACTTGGGAGGAGCAGGTACACCTCAACTCTAGCATGGCCTCAAAGAGCTGGATGCTCTGACAATACCTCCTCGCACAGAAGGAGGTATTCGATGCATTTCACTCTCTGTGAAGGAGAGAAACTGCAGGAGCTGGTTTTCAGTTTGAGCTGCTTTGATCACAGAGCAACACCCAGCTCTAGCTCCACTTCTTGGCAGAGGAAGGAGAGGCCAATGTCAACAGCAGCCTTATTCTACTACTGCCAACATAGGAACTGGGGCTTAAATCACCCCACCCTCAGCCAGCCTCCCACTCTTTCCCTGATGCACAGGCTATTTGTGTCCAAGTCCCATTCCCAGAAGCATCCTACAATACAACATGTTTCCTCCCACATCTCTCCCCAAAACTAAATTCTTATCCCTTCATCAAGGTTGAAACAGTGCAGAAGAGGGGCAGGGGGAAGTGGGCAGATCTAGCGACTGGAAGAATCACATCCCTAATTTAACAAAAAGACTTGGGAAGATTATCCTGCTTTGAAGTAGGCAGACAGCAGATAAGTTACCCAACAGAAGTTACTCAATAGAAGTTACTCATTTGAATCATAGGCTGGTGGTGGGCTACAGTGGGGTTTCTACACACACCCTGTGGGGGGGGCTGCTGACGCACTTCCCCCCCACATGCTGCCAAATGCCCTGCCCCTGGGAGTTGTGACATTTTCGCGTGCCACTGCCAAATTTTGGCAGCGGTGTAGTGCGAACACACACTCCTGCCACTTTTCAGCCCTTTTTGGAGCCAAACGGCTCCAAGGCAGGCGGGAGGGCCAAAATGTACGGCCAGAGGACTCCCGGAGCGACGTGGAAAAACTAAAAGAGCGGCGGAGGGCGTGACCTGGCGGCGAGGCCGGAGGTGAATGCACCCCACCGTCCCCCCTAATGACGCCTCTGGTGGGCTAGACTAAAGCATCCAACATGCTCTAGAGCCTATCGCTCGCCTCTCCTCTACACTTCAG
The DNA here is from genome assembly GCA_026170595.1 of Plestiodon gilberti rubricaudatus. NCBI lineage: Eukaryota > Metazoa > Chordata > Lepidosauria > Squamata > Scincidae > Plestiodon > Plestiodon gilberti. The sequence goes on from JANXHW010000001.1 coordinate 16,070,190, forward strand.
CTTCGCCTCCCTTTTCCAGGGAGGCAGGAGAAGGAGAGGCTGGCACGTCATTGGGTAAGGAGGAGCAAGATTTGAGACGTCCCTTCAGGCTCTGGGAGGTCTCGTGCCAGCTGTGTCTCCCATCACGTCATTTGCCAGTTTCTTCATCTTGTTGCAGGTGGACTTGATATTGTTTGCTTGGACCCAGCCCCACAACTCCCAGGAGCTATGCCTTGCTCATTGGTTTTAATTTCATTCACTTTCCACTTGGAACAGGTTACCTCACTGGTTGAAGTCTTGTGCCTTTTGGTGTTCTTTGGAAGACTCGCCCACTTCGCAAAAGTTACTCCTCGAGATGTGTTCTGGAAAGATACAAAGAATATCTGCATCATGATAACAATACTGGTTGGTTACAATTTATGGCCTCCTCGAGCAATCTCTGCGCAGTTGCAGAAGGAGTGGTAGCATGATGGAGTGTGCTGCATTCCACCTTGAGGTCCCTTATTGGAACAATGCTCATGCCATCTTGCATACAGTATCACTGGATGCAAGCAGTGCTTGGAGCATATGACAAACACTGTTGCAAGTGCATGTTTTGCATGTGTATCTTTTGGTAGTCCTCTTGAGTATAGTGTAACTATTTCTGTAACAAAGCCTTATTTGAGTATGGACAAACCTAGCAAGGTAATAAGTTTCATGGCAGGTCTGATTATCTTTTGTTCTTTGTGTGTTAGCGTCCATTTAGATCCCCTGTTATGTCATACATTCCCTGTGGACATGTCCTGATAACCTATGGGCCATCATCCTAAAGCGAGCAGAGTCGTGCTTTGGTTGTGCTTCAATTAAACCTTCTATGCCCCCTTTTAAGGAGCCAGCTGCTGACTCCTTAAAATGGTGGGAGGGCCTGGTTGAAGGTGAGCAGGCTGTGGAATCATGGTGCATAGCATGACAATGCTATGCTGGTGTATAGGCAGTAAACAGAACTGAGAATGAGTGACCACCAAGCAGTTCAGCCTGGGTCTTCTTCAGCCTTCAGTCTATTTTAGTAGTATCTCCATATCTAGGTGCCACTAAAAATTAACTTTGGGTGAAAGTGAGCCTATTCGGACCAGGGATTAAATGTCAAGAAGCTTGCAGATACTATGGGCCAAGACCTCCTGGGGCTGCTAACAAGACAAGAACCACTTTATTTGTTACGTTTTAGTTGCTTCTGAACTGAATACACTCCCAAAGCAACTCAAAAGAACAAATTTACATGTGGTATTATGTGTTTTAACATGAGGCTCTTCACCAGTCTTGGGTGAAATGACTGACAGGCTATGAAAATGGCTACAGGGAGACCCTGCTCTCTTGGGTCCCCTGGAAGAAGGGAGAACCGAAGGAGCCCCCTGTTGTCTATTTGCTTGCCTCAGGTGGAATATAACCATGCTGTAACTCGGTGGTTCCCAAACTGGGAGGCGTGGCTCCCAGGGGAGCTGCGGAAACCAGCCAGGGGAGCCGCGGTGCCACGAAATCCTCTTGGAACAGTGCAGTGCCAATTGACAAGAATCAACATAATGTAACGGAGAGCTGCAGTCAATGGTCGCCAATAATCAAGGGAGCCGCAGGTCAAAAAAGTTTGGGAAACACTGCTGTAACTTCATGTCAATTATCTGTCCTCCAATGTGAAACTTGGATCCAGGAGCATGGCTTGTCTTCTCCTTATCAGAAAAGAGAGCCCAAATGTCTCCAATTATGCTTGATGCACACATTTCCTTGAATTTCAGTGGGGTGTCTTTTTCCTCCCAGGTGACTTTGGTTGACTTGATTATCTATGGAGCTCTTAAAATATCCAGCATTCGCAGTGTCCGGTGGTCAAGGCCCCTGCGACCCATCTTCTTAATAAACTTTGCAGAAAGTCGTCAGGTAAGAGATGAATGTGGGTTCATTTCCATGACTAGACAATCTTTCTGAAATGTTGGCAGTTAAACCTAAGTAGCCACTAATAGTTTTATATCTTTTGTTTCACCTTTTGTCTTTCTTACCCAAAGATGTCTCTCTCTTTTGAAACAACCTTCTGCTTTTTCTTCTCTTTATGCAACCAGGCAGGCTTAAGCCTGGCCTGGCTTTGGGAAAGCTGAAGCATGAGGTAAGACTTCATTTGGTCTCTGAAAGTAGGGGGAGCATAATAACATCATACAATGGGAGGACATTAGGAATTCTTCATGTAGTGGATTCTCAGTTTTAGTCTGAGTCTCTTCTGATGTGAAATGAGGTGGAAATGGAAAGACTGGGTGCCTTCTAAATGTTCTGTTGCATGTAATTTGTATCTCTGCTTTCTGGGATGAGGATAAAGTGCTCTTCTGCCCAGAGAGATTTTGGATATAATGGACATGCTGGGGAATAGAAGTACAAACTATACGTGGTGCTTGTTCTTTCCACATCATGCCCTATCCAAAGTTATTCTGAGCTTGGAGCTTAGTCCTAGAATGTCTGAAAATGGCCTTGAGGACCCGTTTCCATCACATGTTCCTCTTTTGAGTAAAACTGGGAGTTAGTTGATGGTACCAATTGTTGTCTCTCATAAGGCATGTCTGCTACGCTGATGCTGGTGTTGTTGTTGTTGTGGCTTCTTGCCAAAAGAGCTTCAGAATTGAAGTTGGAATTGCTCTTTTGGCAGAGATCTGCCAAGAATACTAATGACCAGGATATATGTGCTGATGTGTAGTTTCAGGGTTAAGCTTACTAGAGAGTAGCAGTCACCATGGTCACAATTTGGATCAGTCTGCAGTGGTGGGAGGGAGCATTGAAAACTTTACCACCATGCTGTGTTTCTGTTACGTAGCTTCTCAAACGCTGCCATTTTGACCCTGAAAATGCCGTTGTCTCTTTCTAGGCTATGAGCCCTTTGGGGACAGGGAACCGAACCATTCATTGATTTGTTTTGCTGTGTAAGCCTCTCTGAACTACTTTTGCGGTACATAAATATTTGTAGTAATTGCAGCAAATGGGTATCTTAACCCTCAAAAGTGCTGTGTGGGTGCTACTCTTGAGATAACTTAAGTCTGTAACCATGTGCTGACTGGTTGTTGTGTAGTTTGGCCCTTGGACAACCACACTCCCCATGATAGGACTGGTCTGGACTAATCCATCTGAGCCAGTTCATTTCCCTCCTCCCATGCAATTGGAGCAGGATCACACACACCCTGCTTTGATTTGAATAATTTTCCCTATCAAGTTCCCCTACTAGGGACCTCCTCCCTGGTCCTCTGTCACCAGGATAAATTTTGGTTTGAGTGTATAGCATAGATGTGCTCTGAGCCCCCACATGCTATATGCTTTAGCTATTGGGATCAAACATGGGGGGGGGGGTGTGCTTTCCGTTCAGGAATTACAAGGTTAATCGGCCTACATCTCTGTTGCCCATCCCAATGGCCTAACTTAATCAAGTGGTTAGACTTGTACATGATGAGTGGGGGGAATTCTACCTTCACATGGAGGCTGTATTGCCTTAGCTTTGAGCTCTGGGTGTGTGGTTTCTTAAATGGGGGAATTGTGTTTGCAAGTTGCACACAAAAATTGCACCCCATGTGAAAAATGTACCATCTCTCAGAAGGCACGATGGGTTGTTCACCTGGAAACATTTGCAAGAGACACTGCACCACTTCAGCTAAACATGCTTGAACTGGGTCTGACTCTCTCTGCCTGATCCCTTTCCATCAGGACAAATGCAAACTAGACTATGGCACTTCTATTAAACATAGTCAGGTTGTACTGTGTTGTGAACTTGGGTAGCTTCAAGTGTTGTTGTTGTTGTTGTTGAGCAAGGCAAGAATCCCAGACACAATCTGCACCTCTTCCACAACGGAACACACTCGTTCTTTCTGCCTGCCTTGCCAGATCAGACCAAGAGCCAGAGCTTCGAGCAGTAGATGACTAGATGCCTCGGCAACCTCACAAGCGGGGCAAGAAGGGCCATTGTGTGCACAATTGAGGGAGGGGGTCAGTGCAGGCTTTAGTGCCCTGCTTGTGCATACAGTGGGGATTGATGATCTGTGCTGAGAAGGCACCTGCTGTGCATGTCTAGAAAATATGGAGCTCTGTCTGTGCGCTGCAAAACTGGTGTGGATCAGCTGTACTGTGCTTGAATGTTTGACTTTTGTGACCAATGGACCTGGTGATCATCTAGATGCCGTCTTCTGAATTGATCTCCTTCCCCTCTCCATTCTTGAAAAATCCTCCACTTTGAGAAGGGGGAGACACCCTAATCTCGCACCCAGTGCATGTGTCTGCTTGCTGATGCCCTCTGCGTCCAGGTGGCCTCCATGATGCGGGTGAGGGGATGGCTGTTGCTTCTGCTCCTAACAAGTTCCTGTTTCTCCTTGGCAGATCCGACGAGCATTTCGAAGCATCCGGAATACTCTGCCAGAGATCACCTATGTCTTCCTGCTGTTCATGTTTAGTGTCTTGATGTTTTCTCTCATGGCCTTGAAGCTATTTGGGGACAGGTGACTGTGCTATCAGACTGTCTAACGGGAGGACAAACAATACTTTCTCATACAGAGAGAACTATCAGTTTTAAACTCTTGCAGATTTTGATTATCTATGAAATACTAAGGCATGCAGAGGGAAATAGATGAGTATGAAATACCAGTTTGTCAGTAGTGTAATTGGGATGGGACGTGATTGAGGTACCTGCCCTCAGGCCGGATTCACACTACACGAATCCAGGCGCGGATGCCTCTGCCTCCGCGCTTGGAGCTGGGGAGTGTCTTCCCGCCTGTTGTCCCTCCTGCTGTCCCGCCTTCTTAAGAAAGTGCAGCTTACAGATTGGAAGTAGTTCTGATTGGCATGCAGCCACTCTCATCCGATTAGTGGCTGCAGTAGCTCCGCGAACCCGCCCCCTCAAAAGATGGGTTTCCCCATCTTGTACAAGGGAGAGCGCAGCTGCTCCGCTTGCTTCCAAAATGCTGTCAAAGAGCTCCGCGCATCTCCGTAACACGCCGGGATTCGTGTAGTGTGAATCCAGCCTAAATGCAACCTGGACAGGGATGCAAAGTTAGCATTTAAAGATGATGGATAATCTGCTTGGTCAGAGGCTCAGAAGGACAGGAGGCCACACATGTGACATGAAGGGTCTGGTTATACATCCACTTAATAGGGCTATTGGGACCCAATGGGGTGTTGGCAGGTGGAGGGGCCCACCAAACTGCAGCTGCAGCAGAGGGGTAGAGAAGCTTTAGTAGTCTGCCCTCTGTGGGTTGGCTCCTGATCTGTTTTTATAAATGGGGGGGGGGGGAGGAAACGGCTTCATTTTAAAAATGGCATATGGTGGGGGGGCAGCAGAACTGACCAACTCTTAAAGGCCCTGCTGCTGCAGTCTCCCCCCCCCCCCTTTTGCCAACATCTGATTGGGTCTAGGTGTATGGAACTAAACCCTAAATGCATCACTGTGCAGTTATAGGCACGACTCGCCCATCCATGAAGCAGATGTTGAGTGATGGGGGAGCAGTAAACTGACTTGGAAGTTCTTTACCTCCAGCCCTCTGCATTGATTTGCTTTCCTGCACATTCACCTTCCTCCTTCCTGCCACAATCCCCTTTTAACAAATCTGGAAGTGCAGGGCCTGCTGGGAGTTTTCCAGGGTGTCCTGCACTTCCTGCTTTGTCAAAGGATTGTGCAGGAAGGGGCAAGGTTCCTGTTGGACTGCCGTCTTCTGCCTTTTTGGTGGTGCGCTTTTTTTTTGGGTGGTGGGGATGCATGGCAGCAGGTTGCAAATCACATTGCTCCATTCCTACTTAGACTTGCATTTGTTCGCACATGTGTTGTTGAGGTTGCATGAGAACATGATTTGGATCAGTGCTGTAGTGCAGCAACAGTGTCTTAACTCTTTACTGCCATGCTGTTTTTCTGCTAAAAATGTATCTTAATGCTTAATATAGTCCTGATATCAATTGTGGCCTTGTGCAGCTCCTACACATGAGTAAATCTAAGCCTGGAATTGCACGTGACACACAATGCATCCTTGTGTAGTTTGGCCCTAATTGCCATGGAAAGCCCAGGAAATCACAACTGTACTACTTGCAATTTGGGAAATATAAGAAGGGGATATCTTGAAATATATATAATTTTTTTACCTCTGCATGACTCGCAGTAGTCATACAGGTATGAAAAGCCGCCCTCGGAGTGGTCCTCTGGCTAAATAGCCCCTTGAGCTGCATGAGGATGGCCTTGATTGTTTGGTAACTCGTCTCCTTCATTTTTTAGGAATCTGAAGACTGTGGAAGGGTTTCCATATTTTACAAATTACCTTGAAATTGTGTTTGACATGTACGTGCTGGTGACCACGGCAAATAGCCCCGATATCATGTACGTATGCACTTCCCTGCACACTTGAATATCATCTTCTGGTATAAATTGAGAAAAAATTTGCTAGTGGCACGAAGGCTGTTCCCCCCCCTCCCCCTCTCTGAAAATGCAGTTGGAGCTGATTCCTTTTTTGCTGCCATGAGTTCTGTGCTGTCTCATCATGCTAGTTGTTGTTGTGTAGCAGCCTGACTCTTTATGTGTGCAACCACTGTGGGGTGTTTGGTTTTAATGACAATACTATTTTTCACCCATAGGATGCCAGCTTATGACTTCAATTGGTGGTACTGCCTGTTTTTCATAACCTACGTTATCATCAACACTTACATCTTCATGTCTGTGTTCCTGGCTGTTGTGTATAACAATTACAGGAAACACTTAAAGGTAACTTCTGTGTGGCAGGGAGGCGTATACCTTCCAGGCAGTTGTAGTGGGCCTAGCAGTAGTATTGAGAGCTGCTTCTTTGGATAAGTGAGGCACAGCTGATATATGGTTACCTTTGATGCTGATGGTGAACCACAAAAATGTATCCCATGCTGTGTCCTCCCAACGCACAACAAGCTTTCAGGATTTCCAAGAATTTACTTGGCATCGATATGTGGTGGTGGACTTATAAAGGGCTTCTCTAGACTTTGCTATAAGACGGTCAGTTTCATTTCCTTTTTGGGTTTCCTCTTAGCAGGTTGAATGATCCTTCTTCTCATTTTTGTGCTGGTGTGCACATCGGCTAGCTTTTGTGTTGGGTCTGGAGTAACATAGCAGGATAGATTTCCCTCCCTCCCTTGGGGAGGCTACTCACAGTTCCAGTCCTTTGCTGGTAGTCTTGTATATGATGCTTTTGTCTCTGATTCTGGGCTTGCAAAACTATTCCCTCAAACTAATAATGCCATGGGGGCAGGGCCTGAGGGGGTGTGTGTGTGCAGGGGTACATCGTGCCTGGGCCTGGGGTCAAAAGGGGGGCCCGGGTTCAAAAGTGGCCCCTGGGAGCCAAAGGACAAGAGCTGGAAATTTCCTGGATAAAAACAGAATGACTAATGGAGAAGGGAAGGGGCCCCAAAAAACTTCATACCCCCTGTTAAAATTCCTCTCGGAATCCCTGCATGGAGGATATCTTGGAGGTTTAAGGCGGAAAACTAGCACATCATTAGAGTACTATCTTGCAGTGGGTAATGACCTCTGAATGGGATGAGAACGTGCTTTAGTCGCCAGGATCCCCTTACACCTATATTACAGAAGCCTCGCCTCTGCTCAGAAAGCATGGTCCCATTCTTGAACATTGGCTAACTGAGCAAAGGGGGGGGGGGGGAAAGAGTCTGGCAATATTAACTGGACTATCATGCATTGACAAGGAAGATGTATGTATTTAGTTACAGGTGCTTATCAAGGAAGAACATACGGTGAGTGAGATGTCCATGTTTAGATCCAGGAAATTTAGACCCTGCTCCAGGTGTCAGATTTAAAACACTGGCCTAGCCAGACATCTTCAGGCATGCCCACGCTGTCCCCTAGCTTTGAAGCATATTGCTGAGCCTCCCTGTAAAGTTTTTTTTAATGCTATAATTCCCATTTATAAGTGAGTTATTTATATATAAGTACATGCTCTCTAGAATGAGATCCGCAAACTCGCCTACATGAAGCGCCGCAAGATGGTAGAAGCCTTCAACCTCCTGAAGGTCAAAGAAGGGGCAGAATTTGTGGTCAAAGAAGACCAGTGGAAGCGCCTGGTCAAACTGGTGGCACCTGATATCAGCACCTCCCATCGCGAGCTCTTGCTAAGGATATCTGATGAAGAACAGAGAGGCTGTGTGGGTGAGTGGCAGAAACGGAGATCTCCAGAGCCCTGTGGGTGGACGAAAAGCTTGCCAGAACTGATGGGCGGAAGAGACAGAAGGGAGTTGTGTCTTAAAACGCACAAACCTCCTTGCCAAGAAGAAACCTCTCTATGCTGGTTTTCAACTTGAGCCTCTGTCGTGTGTGTGTGTGTGTGTGTGTGTGTGTGTGTGTGTGTGTGTGTGTGTTCTGTTTGCAAGGAGCTTTTATGTTGGGGACCATTTCAGAATTTTCCCTACCTACCTACAGCCTGAGGTGGCCCCAGTCCATTCTGCCATCTAATTGTGCCTGCATGTGTTGCTAAAGTTGAAATGCATTTTTCAGTGGGGTTCATGACCACCCCTTAGATCCCAGCAGTTTTCATAGGATGAGGATTCAACCAAAGCACAGGGGTTAAATGGTAGCAAACAGTAGCTCTCGCATATACCCCGTAATACAGTAGGCTATTGTGCCCATTAATAGCAGAAAGCTATCGCTCTGCTTTATTTGCAGAATGTCTTAATATTGGCTTGCATGACTTCTGAATGAGATTCCTCTACTTTTGTGTATTGTAGACAAAAAATCTTTTGTACGTCTGGCTGATCTTCTGAACATACAGGTGATCACAATGAAACTCCGCAGCCATCCCTTGGAGACCTGCCTCCCCCACGTGTACAATTCTGCTCCCAGCTTGTTCATACGTAGTATGGTTCAGCACAAGTAAGTCTATCTGCCTGCTGTTGATGGCCACTGGTGGAATACGGTGGCCAGTTGGATAGCGTACCGCTGAGTAGCTGCTTGGGTTTCAGAGTGAACGATGTCTGATGGGTGACTTTTTCTGATCAACTTCTCATTCCTTTTTCCTGCAGGGGATTTGTTTGGGTGTATGACTTAATCATACTAATCAATGCAGTCTTCATTGCTTTGGATGAGAAAAATCCACTTATTTCCTATGCAGAGTGGGCATTTCTTTGTCTGTATATAGTTGAGATCCTCCTGAAAGTGTACACCTATGAACCCAGGACCTTCTTTGCAAGAAACCAGTTCTGGAACTGGTAAGTACAGTACAGTTGTCTCCTTGAAGAAACAAGAATTCTGCCTTGGGTCCAGATGTCCCCGTCATTCACTGTGGAATCTTGGTGCAATAACCAGATGATCATGGACAGATATTTAAAATAAGCACTGGTTGGAATTTCCATACATTACCTGGCTGGGTTGTGTGTAAATCCAGTCTAGGCTATGTAGTATTGCCTTTCAAAGTCCAGAAGGCATCTGAAGATGCTGAACTCCACCCCAACAGGCTTAAGGCCATATCCTTATTGCCCAGCATTTTTTCTATCCCATGTAAACCCACCTTATCTGGCCAGGTCCCTCTAAAATAGTGGGCAGGTGGCTTTTTAAATAGTGCCATCTCACTGTGCTTTCCTGTCCTACCTAGGTTTGATACGTCTATCATTATTGCTGCCTTAATAGCAACTGTACTCAATACTACACTTAAATCAGGTAAGCTATGTGTATTTGGATCTCTTCTGGGGGAAAGTAGTTGGCAAGTGTGGCTAAAGCCCGTCTGTTTCCAAAACCTCGCAGTGCAATGCTTGGCATGTCTACTTGGACATTAGTAGCACCATATTAAATAGGACTTGCTCACACGTAGTTGTGTGAAGGGTTGCAACCCAAGTGATGCAAGGGAACAGACAAAGCAAAACGATGCAATTCCAAAAGTCAGGTCAGTTTTCCACCTGGTTAAATAGAGTAACCCCCAAAAGTGCAAATTAATCCAATGATTCTGAAACTGATTTTAGCTGTGGTTTTGGGTTCATAGAAAATTGAATCGTGCCTGCAGGTCACACCCTCCATCTCGAACTATTCTCTTGAGATTTTGGAGGGGAGTACTCTTGCTTCCTGCCAGAGGCATCAATAGGGTTTGTGTCTCCCAGTGCAAGAGCTCATTGTGTCACCTCAGTGATGTCACTAGGGTTGGTGTTGCCCCCATTAATTTTATTTATTAATATGGAATGGTACAGGTCATGCAACAAATCAGTAACCAACAAAAAAACCAACCAGTGGCCAACTTGACACAACTGAATAAGAGTTCTAGTATTAGCTCTGATACATAGAAATGAGAACTGACTCGTATTAACACGTTGTTGGTTTCATGCTGTGTCATCGCTCATCATAACACCTCATTGACTCTTGGAACAATCAGTCTCATTGGTCAGTTTCAAGTCAAGGAAATCTATTTTTTGTTACGTAAGGCAGTTTTTGTTATATAAGGCAGTTTTCGTTTTCCGGTATTTGGCCATATCTTTTGATAGAGTACAGATAATTCAACACGGTTTGTTTCATTACATTCTGCATTAAATTACCTTTCCAAAGACTTATAACTTTATGGTATTATTCATAAATACAAATTTTCCAAAAGGTTTCCACGATTTTGGCCACTAGTGGTGGCGCCCCCAAGGGTGGTGCCCAGTGCAGTCCACACACCCCTAGTGATGCCCCTGCTTCAGACCATGCTGCCATATACCTCCCCTCATTTATCCACACATTTGTCTTTGTGGCTATGTTTAAGAAATTCTAGACTCTATTTTAGAATAGGACCCCTCCCGTGTGAATACAGTATATGCTGGAAGCAAAAGGTCTTGCTAAAATAACTTGCACTAAGCAGTACTGATAGTGATGTTTAAATACAGAACAGTTAGACAGGACAGTTAGACTTCAGTGACACTGAAATGCTGGCCAGGAGAAAAATCATGTGAATGAAGGTAGAGACTTTAAGATTGTTTGTGGTGTTTTTCCTCCTTAGTAACTATATACAACAGCCAACAAGTCTTGGATATCGTGTTTATCCTGCGAGTTCTCAGGCTCATAAGGATTATTGACAGTATACAAAGGTAAAATGTCTTTTTACTAGCACTAAGCTATACATGGACACAGATTGTAACTTGGTAGGACAAGATTAGTATGAATAGTTGTATGAATAATCTAGTTGTTGTGTTTGATAGGATTCCCTTGAGTGAATGTGGTGGGGACATAGCTAGAGACTTTAGCTGAAGTGGTGCTATATGGTAAACATTCTTATTGAATGAAAATGTTTGGTATTTGAATTAACTGGTGGTGCCAAACAGTGGCATACTGGGGGGCAGTGGTGCGGGCCGCCCCAGGGCGACACACCACCCAGTCAGAGGCTGTGGCTGTAGCCACCCAGCCAGGGGCCATGGCTGTTTAAGTGACTGGGGGGCGGCCACAACTTTAACTTCCCACGTCTTTGGCTTCTCTTCCCCGCGATCAGGGAAGAGAAGCCGAAGATGTGGCTGCCCCAGTCCCTACCTCCTGCCTCATGGCTGCTTCAAAGTGATGTCACTTCAGCCTGGAAGCAAAAGCTTCAAGCAGCAAAAGCTGGGCACACCACTGGTGCCAAAGGCATTTTTCTTTTCCATGGACTATTTTCATGTATTCTGTTTCATTTTTTTTTTTTTTAGGTTTCGTGTCATCATGAATACACTAATAAACATCATGCCTACGATGCTAACCTTTGGTGGGTTGGCTTTGGTGAGCAACTGTGTGTGTGTGTGTGTGTGTGTGTGCTGCATTTCATCCTGCCTTTCCTAACTTATAAAGGCATTGTCTCTTTGTAGCTGCATTGTGCAAGACTTCAACAATTCTGCTGGAGGATTTTAACCACAAGCTTACATTTGTGCATGGAATCTTTGGGGCCATGACTCTTCTGTGCTGTTGAAGCGTTCTAGGACAATTAGCACATCTCCTTCTTGGACCATGACGTGTAAAATCATGAGTACCTGTGAATTTGCCTTGGTACCAAGTTGTACAACTAGTCCATTTGACTCGTATTGTTTACTGCAAATGGCAGGAGCCCTCTTTGGTATTGGGCAAAGGTCTCTTCTAGCTCTGCTACCAAACATCTTCCTTTTAATTGGAGGCACCAAAGGCTGAACCTGGAACTTTCTGCATACAAATTGTGTGCCCTGGCTCTGAGCTGTCCAGAGCTACTTTGGCAAGTGGGGCCATGTAGCTTTGTTCTTTAGTGGTGGTCAAAGGCACCCTAAGAGGGGAAAAATGAGGCACCTGCTTGCAAATTGAGAACGTGGGAAATAATAGACTATTCTTCCCCCCTTGGACTGCGAGCAAGTGTGGATGTCTCTCCTGTTCTTTGGAGAAGAACTAAAGAGCATGAAAGTCTGATTAAACCTAAAGTAATTGTAAACATGACTTGAGACTGTCTTGGCTGTACAACTTAGTTCAAGGTGTGTGGTGGCTTTTCTCATGTCTGGTTGCAATGAGACACACTTGCAGATCAATAGTGGTAGCAGAAGCAGAGAATGCACAGTGGCTAGCTCCATCAGGTTGATGATGGGGATATGATCATTTCTCCTATCTGCTCAATACACAGACTGGCCTTGCTAATTCCTGACCCACCTGCTCTTTAATTGGCAAGGTCTCTAGCATTGCTTCCTAGTAAGTGTCCTTCTCTTTTCCCATTAGGTGGTGTATTATATATTTTCCATAGTTGGGATGGAAATCTTCCAAGGGAAAGTCCAGTTCTTTGGAAATACCACTGTACAGCATGCTTCATATTGTGGAAATCCTGCTCTGAAAGACTCTACATTTGCCAGAGCCAAATATTGCAAGAACAACTTTAATAACCTTGCATCATCTTTCATTGTCCTCATGGAATTAACTGTTGTCAATCAGTGGCATGATATCCTTTTGTCGGCAAGACATGTGCCATGAAAAAGCAATCTATTTGGAAGGGCATCCAAGGACCTCTCTTCTTCCCCCTCCCCCCATCCTTCAACCAAGCTACATATGGCAGATCTTGGTGTGCCACAAATCAAAACCAAAGGCACTTCGGGATGGAATAGCTTGAGGTGTACAAAGGAGTGTGTTGTATCCTCTTTCCCCAACCCCTTGGGAAGCCATAGAAAACCTCAACTGGCCTTTGAGTTGTGCTGTGTAACACAGTGACACAAGCAAACTCACTGTAATATTTATAGAGAGACAGACAAAATGTGACATCTGAAAGTCCATTTCAGGATATTGACTTATCGAGGAAGTTGCGAGCATCTCGATATAGAATATTGGGGGCATCTCTACTCCACAATGTCACTTGCAATACAGTTCTAAGTGAGTCTACTTGGAAGTAACCCAAGTCCAGTGGGACTTCCTCACAGGTCAGTTGTATAGGATTACAGCTGTAGTTCAATAATTTCCTTTCTCCTGGGAATGGTAGTTCATGAGGTAGAACTAGAGATTCCTAGGTATTCTCAGCACCCTCACAGAAATACAGTTCCCAGTATTCTTTGAAAGAAGCCATGGTGTTTAAACTGGTATAAAAGCAAACATGTCTACTGTGGGTAAACTCTTGCCTGGAGTTCTGTGCTGATTGTATTTATGCTACACCAACTTTTTGATCTAAGGTTTGGCAAATATTGTCGAACAGAGAGGCTGTGTGGAGCTTGGATGTCTACAGGGTATGGGGTGGGGGGTGTTTTTGGTCCTGCTTTTGAATGCAGCCCTTTTGTGCTTCATCAGAAATGACTCCTAAAACTGGGGTGAGAGATTCCAGCAAACGCCTCTTATAGCACGGAGGGCTTCTTTCACAGGAGGAAGTGCTTGGATCTTGCCATGGGGGTGGGGGAAGAATGGGAAGTACTTTTGTGAAGGTCATAAGCTTCTCCATAATGGGACTTCCATACGTTTCAGTCAATACCTGTAACTATTTTCCCCTACAGTTCTTGTACAAGAGCCACTTAAAACTGGCTATTAGCCTTCTATAGGCTAACTACAAAGTGCTTTTCTCAAATGATACAATAGTGATTCCTTTTTTTAAACTTCTTCCTATAGTGCTTATCTGATTGTAATTATGGGACCAACACTGAAACTGGAGAGTTAAGACAAAACCCTTTTGAAAATCTCCTGTATTAAAGTAAAACTCCTTTAATAGATGGGACATAGCTACTAAGTTTGCATAGTGGTTGCTTTCATCAGTATTCCTTAATTTTGTACTCCTCGCTAGTGGATTTGCCCTTGTGACCCATCAAGCTGCAAAGTTGTATTTCATTACGTTCCACATCGTTGTGGTCATTATGATTATTAAGTAAGTCCAGTGCTCTTTCTCCTGGGTAGGCATTGAAGTGGGACTGCAACTGTTCTGATCTTCCAAAAGTGTCCTGTCTGTGCATGCACACTTGATCACTTTGTCACTGGTTCCTTTTGTTCAGAATGTTTGGGAAAAGAACATAACTGCTCACCTGGAATTAGACCATTGATCCATGTCAGTAACAGTTCTGCAGGCTTTCAGGCATGGATCTTAGCTGGAGATTGAACCTGAGACCTGTTGTGTCCAGCGCATGCGCACTACCACTAAACTATGGTCCCTCTCTAGTGGTATCTCCTGTTCTATGTTGTCTAGATATTCTTCAACTCAACACTAGTGTTGTCCAGGGCTTTGTGCATACCATACTGAAATTCTGCAAGCTGTATAAATTGCACATTTAATTTTGCAATATTAACTTGCAGTTTTTACAATTTTTGCAGAATTCTGGTTTGGCTAGTCATGGGCGAGGGGCAAAAAACTAGGTGGGGCACTTGCATGCCTTTCTCTCCCCCCCCCCTCCACTAATACCTCAACAGTGCACTTCTTGATACTTTACTAGGCTGTGTGGGCATGTGCACTCTCTTCCAAGTATATATTAATGCTCTTAAGGACTAGAAACTTCTTTCTTTTAAACAAAAAGGTGAGATTCTCAAGCTGAATTCTGTGCCCAGCACTACACTATGTATTTTTTTTTCCGGGGCTCTCACAGAATTGGGAGCCCTGGTTATATCACTCTTTGGTACAAATTCTTGCACGTGATGAACATGCAGGTGGATTCCTTGAGTAGAAAGGCAGACGGCGTGCTTTATAAATGAGCAGAAGCATGCAAGTTTGCTTGTGAGAAGAGGCAGAGCACTAAAGCATGGAGATGAGGGGGAAATAGGATGGTGTTTGAAATGCCTTTTGTTTCATGTGTTGACTTGATTTCTAGCATCTTTGTAGCTTTCATTCTGGAGGCTTTCTTTGTGGAGTATTCTCTTGAAAAGAGTGAAGTTGAAACGGCTGTTGAGAAGAAAATCCAGGAACTTGGTGTAGGGATTCAGGAGTAAGTAAATCAAGAGCAAAACATTGCCCTATGGTCCCATAGATCACTGCGTGTGGTAGTACCTGCTGTCCTCCTTACCAACATCTCATGATCTAATATTTGCTTGTGAACTGCAGCGCTTCTCTATTTTTCTACTTCCATGACTGCTAGTAGCAGGAGGGGAAAATACTTTTTTTCATAGCAAAACCAACAAGTAAGGAGCAATTGCTACACCCTTAAGTAGTCCTTCAAGGGAGACCTCCGAGTCCTCCAGTGCTACAGTCCTAATCCAAACTGGGCTTCCTGTAGCTGGTGGTTATAGCAAATGTTGGGAGACCTAATTGCAAAGCATGTTCCATTTGGACCAAGTTCCTAGGACTGGGAAGTGGCTGCATGGGTAGGTTTAGGATTAAAGGAGCCCTTCTTGAACTGCACCACTTCAAGCAGCAGGAGTGAGTGTGAGGTGGAAGATGTCTCTGTGTTGGAATGTTCCTTGCATGATGATGATTGTAGAGAAGACATTTTGTATAGCAAGCTCCCTGATATACTTGCTTTCCTTTTGAACCCACAATCCTCCAGCTACAGTATGACGTGCAACCATACCACAGGAATGGCTGTACTGTGTGGTGGTGTTTGTCCATATTGGAATCTTCCCAGAAACCTTGAAGGACTAGAGGGTGTAGCAACTGCTCCTTGATAGCTTGCTTGTGGCATTTCCCTTTCAGACCAAAGTTAAATATTTGTATTGGCACTAAACATCCATACCAAGATCTTTGAACTTTATGGGCATAAGATTGCAAAATTATAGCATTCTACAAGATGGGGAATCTGCAAAACTTATATGGACCAGGATTACCATATTTCTTCTATTCCAAGGCGCCATCGATTCTAAGGCGCACCTTTAATTTTGCTACCACCAGCAGGGAAAAAAAATGTGCAAATTGTACCCCCCAAATGATGCCACCTTACTTATTACCGGGGCTTTGGGGAGGCCTGCGTGACCCTCTGCAGGCCTCCCCAGTCTTCAGTTCGGTGAAAAATGGCTATTTGGGGGCATTTCCGGTTTTCGCAAAAACCGGAAATGGCCGGAAATCGCTGTGTTTCGCCAAACTGAAAATCGGGGAGGCCTGAAGAAGGTTGCGCAGGCCTCCTCAAAGCCCCCACAAGTCCCGGTAAGTAAGAAGGTGGTGTTTTGGGGGTGCAATTTGCACACCATTGATTCTACGATGCACCCCCTTTTTTGAGTTGCTAAATTTGGAAAAGGTGCGTCTTAGAATCGAGGAAATACAGTACTTAACATGTTCAGTTAAATTCATATTGTAATAAATGCTCTCTTCCACATGTAAATTATCATGGAGTTGGGAGCCAGTCAGGGCCATCTGTAACATGTAAATCTTGGGGGTGGGAGTAGGTGGGAGAAGTTTTACTTTTGCAAATGACCACAGAGGCATTTGTACTGTACCTTCTAACTTAGAGAATCTGAGATACAGAGAAGTTCGAAAGGGGAACATAGACCCTGTTCTGAACAGGATGGTGTAGTGGTTTGGGAGTCGGACTTAGACCTGGAAGATCCAGGTTCAAATCCCCGCTCAGCCACGAAGCTTCCTGGGTGACCTTGGGCCAGTCACTATCTCTCAGCCCCACCTACCTCACAGGGTTGTTGTGAGGACAAAAAAAGGAGGGGAGGAAATATGTACACCACTCTGAGCTCCTTGGAGGAAGGGTAGTATAAAAAATGTGAAAAATAAAATAACAGTGAATGGCAACGGAAAAGTCTTTAGCTGTTTGTGGGAATATATGGAAAAACTGATGTTGCTTCATCCTTCTAATACCTGGATTTAATGTTTTTAAAGGGAAGAATTACTAGATGGAAAACTGATAGACAACATGGAAACCAGTGAGAATGACCTTGGAGATGAAGAAGGAACGACGAAGAAAACTAAAGGTCTGATGTTCAGAATTGCTTCCAAAAGTGAGTAGAATATTGAAAAATCCTGTTTAGAAATGGTTATTGCTGAACATTTTGGCTTGGATACACATTTCATACGAGTATTGACTCTTCAGGCTTGAAACAATTATGTTGATGTCTTGGCAAGATATCATCCTATTGGCTGGGAGGAGGGAGGTAAAGTGGTATCCATTAAACCTGCATGTCCACTCAAGATGAGTGGGGGGGAAAGAGGCTGTTCTTGCTGCCCAACCACTATTGGAGGTACAATTTGACTGGGACCTATACAAAGCATTCTGCCCCAGGAGATCGCTCAGCTCCCTCATTAAATGCTATTTAGGCCTGACTTAAAACGGTGTCTATTAGGATCCCTTGTAGATGGCCCTGTAACTAAATAGTTGACTTCTCTTCCTTCACCAGGATACAGGACTGTGGATGCTCTGCTCCAACGTATGTTTGAAGCGGAGATACCTCCAGAGGAAGACGGACCTTTGCTGGATGAGATCATGAACCTCTCCACAGAGGACACTTACCCAAAGAACCCCACCTTTGACAGTGCTGCATAATATGGACAATGAGTAGAAATCACTGGACATGTGTTTGAGGAATATCTTCTTCTTCAGACCTCTCGGCAGCTCCCCATCTACTCTTTCAGAGCTGCCACAGGGCAATCTACTTTCTTCCCCCACCATGAATCAAATATTCCATAGATCTTTTTAAAACCATGTGTATAAATCATGAAAAGTGCAGTATTTTTTATAAAAGGGAAAAGCACAGTGAATGTGCCTAAATACTTGACTTTCTGCTTGCTTTACCATGCTAGCTACATATAACTTGTATAAAATGTCTGTATTTAACTTGCTATAACCAAATTGTTTACCACAGTGAAGCTTTTCTTGGAAGCATTATCAACCAAGATGGAGGAAACAAATAAAGTATACAAAGACTCTCTTGCTAGTGAGTGACTTTAGTTTGGTTTAGGAATGCTGCATCTTTTGTGTAAGCTGGTAAGAGGCTACTACAAATATTCTTACTAACTCTATACACTAAGTGTGAAATAAGGGGTAACCAGAAAGTAGGATGATTTATGCCTAGAGGTGGTGTTTTTGGTGACTAATACAACACTAAATTTCTTTAGCACTAAACAATGGGAAAACCATTCCATGAAATATCAATGCTTTTTTCTTTTGAGTAATCTGCCGGTACTTGCTTGGAACAGTCAGAACCTCTAACAGCTCTAAAGGCCATCCTGTTGCTTTGCTTCTGCTCCTTATCTCTGATCTGTACTGTTCTGTATGCTTTGCTGCATATACAGCATTCCACCACTAGGTGGTGGAGGCAAGAACCCCTTATTTCCTGTTTCTTTTACAGCAACCTGTGGTACATGTAGCCCTAGGGGTATGCAGACCAATGGGTGGGGGTACACCAGAGCCTCTCCCTTATCAGCTGCAATCAGAAGCTGATTGTCCAGAATTTTAAGTTACTTGTTTCTGTGTGGAAGCTCCACCCCACAATGCATCTGCAGCAGTCCAGCTGTGAAAGAGCCTTAAGACTAAGGCCGGAACTACATTACATGCATTGCTGAGATTCTGACAGCATTTCGGAAGCAAGCAGAGCAGCTGTGACCCCCAATGCCGGCGCGTACCTCAAGCTGGAAACCCATCTTTTGAGGGGGTGGGTTTGCAGAGCTACTGCAGCCTACGAATCAGAGGAGAGTGGTTGCATGCCAATCAGAACTACCTCCAATCACTGGAGGTTATATTCCAAGGCTTATTTGGCCAATCGGAGCATGCTTGGTTAAACAATCACAGCTGTGCTTTAAGGCAGGCCAGGAGGGACAACAGGTGGGAAGACACTCCTTCCGAGCATCTCTGTGTGTGGGGGCAGAGGCCTCCGCCTGTAATGTAGTTCTGGCTTAAGGCTGATCTCCAACTCCCAGTTGCATTGCATCTGGAGGCTTATGAGTGTAGGGGACAGGATGCCCTGCCCTGCCCTCCACCAGTAATGTGCTTATCCCTCCTTGTAGTAATGCTCAAAACTGATTGACCAATGGGATGAGGGGGCTTTCAGCCAAACAGTTTGCTCTGTGTCCTGCCCTCAATCATGAGCATGGTCCATAGCTGATCACAATAGAACTTGGGAGAGCACAGCTCTCCCACAGCAATTGGTTAAAAAGGCAGCCACACCGCTCTGCACATGCCAGATGTGCCAGGAGAAGTGTGGTATAGATCAGCCCTAAGAGCCTTATCTCCCTGGATCAGCTGAGTGTCAGTGAGCCAAGTACTTTCAAATTAAAACTGCTCTGCAGTTTCATTTTAGAGCAACAGAACCAAAGCAAAGGTTCTTTGCAATATGAGGTTTGCCTGCTTATTTTTGTACTTCCTGGCATGTCTTTGCACTAACATGAGATCAAGCTGTTTTTTTCCTTCTCTCCCATCTGTGCAGTGTATTTTTCACATTTAAAATTGTTAACACTTGATTGATCCAATTAGCAGGGGGTACTTCAGAAAATTGGACTGATAGGGAGTACCGAGGCCTCCAAAGGTTGAGAACCCCTGAGCTAGAATGTTTTACAAAAGATTAGAACACTATTGTAAAACATCTTGGGGTTTAGAAAGCCTGCCCATGTAACTAAAGAGGAGAAATCAGATGACCAAAGAAAAGGTGGTGTATAAATACTGATTTATTAGTATTTGTGTAACAACCTATTCTACAGCAGCTTGTACAAGCTTGTCTTAATCTGAGCTGTAACTTTACAAATTCAAGAAACATTTGTGCACAAGCTGGCCATGATTTACTTGCGTGAACGTTTATTTTCTACAAGCAACACTGCAAGCCTGTTACGGAGAACTTTTACTTTGTTAGCGTAAGTGCTCAGAAATAAGTTTCTCAGTTGTACCCTTAAGGCTCCCAAAGAAGGTAGGTGACTGCAGTCTTGTATATTCAACATGGTATAGAAGAAGTCAGCCCAGGTTTCTGCATTGGGGATCCTGGAGGAAGAAGCACAAGAAAGTCAGCTGAACTGCACCCATTGGGAAACCTGTTGTGTCCTGATCTAGTGTGAGGCTAATGTTGGTCTTGCCACCAAGAAAAGTCTTTATCCAATAACTTATCACTAGCTGCATTCTAAGGGGAATATTTTGCAACTGGTTGCTTTATCTTGTTTTTGCTGATACGTTATTGGTGTCGTATAATCAGACACCAATGTGCTGCATGCTGTCCTAAGGAATCTTTGCATCTGAATTGGTGGTATATAAAGAAATAGCCCTGGAAAGCAAGGGGAGAAGAGGGGCAACAGGCCACAACTGTGGCACTAGAAGTAAATCATAACATGGCACTTGGGTGCAAGGCACCTCTGTCCTATGCTATCAGCAGCCTAACTGCAGGATATACCTCCAACTAGTTTTTCTTCTAGAACAGGGGTGGTCAACCTTCCATTAGGGCCTCTGCATTCTTAAGAGTTGTGTAGAAGACAGAATCTTGGCAGCTGCAATTGCTGGTGGTGCTGCTAAAGCAGCTGCACCTGCTGAAATGCCCTCACCTATAACCATTAAAGGGCCAGGAACATTCATGTTGAAAGGATGGCCACCCCTGTTCTAGAATATACCTCCAACTAGTCTGTCTTCTAGAACATAGACACCATGGTATTCAGAGGCTATTCTAGGAAACCTTGGGGTTGTTTCAGAAGGTGATAGAGTGTGAATGGTATTCCTTGAAGGGGAGCTTATCTGCTGCTATTGAGCTTCCTGGGCAATGACCAGTGGAACAAGGCCCACTGAGAAGCTGCGTAGTCCCCTTTTCCAGGAGGAATCCCATGGCAAATGGGCTAGAGAAGAAGCTACAGCATACTTTCCCTACCTACCACCAGGTGCCCTTGGACTACAGGAATAAAGAAAAGGACAGCCTGGCCTGCACCACCAGCCAGAGGACCAAAGCACAGGCTAGCTGCACCCCTCTAGCCCAGCCAGGAACTATCGTCATGGATACAAATGCTAGTTTACAAAGCATCTTTGTTCTGGCATAGTCAAACTGATCTCCCTCTTCTCCTTTGCCCCTCCTCCCCCCCCTTTGCTTTTTTATGGGCCTGGATCTCTCTATTTTTGGATTGACATGAGCCACTGAAAGATATTTGAAAAGCAGTATAAAATGAAATTACCTCCTGAAGACAGCATCAGGCTTCCAAATCCCTTGCTCATTTCTCACTTTCATGTATGTGCCAAACAGCATACAGTACACAGTTGCAGCAATTCCAAAATAGTCAGTCTAAAAAAGGGAGCAATTGTAGAAAGTTTCATAGTTATTCAAAGGGCAAAAGATATTCAATATGCTTTCTTGTGAATCTAACCTACACTGACTCTGAGTTTTGGATAGCCGTGTCGGTGCTTTTGCACAGGTGTGCTAGTGCTGGGCTGGTAAGAGCCAGATGTTGAGATATTAGAACATAAGTACAGATCCCTGGAACTTAAATAACCTGAATGTAAGTAGGAGACCGGTAGCCCAATTCTAATCAACTTTCAGCATTGATGCAGCTGTGCCAATGGGACATGCACTATATTCTGGAGGGGGAGGGGTCAGATGCCTCCAAGGTAAGGGAACAGTTGCATCTGTGCTGGAAGTTTGGTTAGGATTGGGCTGGTAGAGCATGTCTAAACCACTGCAGTTTTCAGAATCAATTTTTTACACATTTCTACTCAGTTGCAAGTCATTTTTATACTGCCCTTCCTCAAGCTCAAGGTGGCATACATGGTATAGGGCAGAAGAGTCTGGCTTAGTTGGGAGAGCTGCTGCCTTCAAAGCCCGAAGACCGGTGAACTTGATAAGTTCGAGACACGCCGCTGGCAAAAAGCTGTGAAAGCCTCCAGGAGGAGAGATAAGAGCTTCCAGCTGCGTCGGTCAAGTGTGGGAGGTGCCAACCAGCAGAATTGTCAGACTATAAAAAGGATACCACCTGGAATGTAGCCGTTCATAAAAGATTGGACATTTATATATAGTAAAAAAACCCAGGGGGGTTAGGACAGCCTGCCCATGTACACCGCCTTGATTAAAGTCGGAGGAGAAATCCAATGACCAAGAAAGGCGGTATATAAATACTGTATATTATATCCCTCCTTTTGTCCTCTCAAATGCCCTGTGACATGGCTTAGGGTGAGATAGCAACTGACCCAAGCTCATGTAGGAAGCTTCATGGCTGAGCAGGGATTTGAACCTGGATCTTCCAGGGCTAAGTCCAACCCCCAGAACCACTATACCATTTCTGATGAATATAGTAGACCAAAAGAACATGAAGTTAATTTGAGAATTTCCAACTTCAAGCAGAGAGCATGACTCCAGCAATGCTAACTGGTCTTGCTTGGCCTTTTGGAGACACATTTCTGCATTTCCTGGCCATCATAACAGCAAGATGCCAAGACTGAACAGAGACGAGACAGGATAAGGAGATGAGAGGGCCCATCAAGTTGGAGGGTCAACAAATTATCCAAGGAAGGAGGAAGAGGAGACTGATGGCATCCAAGAGGAAGAGGGCATGATGCAGGGAGTAAGAAAATAGGCTCGGTGAAAGGGTTAAAAAGCAGTTCATGGGAGATAACGGAGAGCAAAACTGATAACTGACCAAAAGCATGAAGCAGCATACATGTCAGAACTCCCACCTCAAAGACTGAGCTCCACCAGCTGGCCCCCTGGATATGTGCTTGAGAAAGTACGATTGGGGTAGGGTTCCATTGACAATAGCATTATTGAGCAAATCAAAATTCTATACCTTTGTAATCAAAACAAAGCTTTTATAATAGCATCGTATCACAAGACTCATTCTGGAGTAGTGACCAACAGTGCAATCCTACACCAGGTTTACTCAGAAGTCCCATTGTGTTCAAGTAAATAATAGCAATAGCAGTCTTACAAAGATACTACCCTTCTCAGGAACTCAGGGCAACGCACAAGCGTCACGCCCCCCCCCCCCGCCCAGTGCCCATTTTACACTTACAGCCTCCTAGTGATGCAAGTTAAAGATAACTGGCCCAGAGTCACCCAGTGAGCTTCAAGGCTGCGTAGGGAGATGGGCACTGCTCTCCTCAGCCCTGCACTGGCTAGTGTGCTCTTGTAATGGTGAACCATGAAAAAAGCATCACGAACAAATTTTTCAGTACATCTGCATGGCACTTGACAGCCAAGAGTGAGGGGCAGGAAATCCTGATAATGAAATAAATCTAAGCATGAAACAGTACGTTTTTCATGACTGTCTCCAAAATGTGCTATCAATGCATTAAGCTACATTGTCCCATACGCATACAGTAGGCCCACTGTATCTGCGAGGGGTTGGTTCTGGGGCTTTGCACAAATGCATGTTCAACTTAGCAAGTAAAATGACATAAAATTGCATAACATGACAAATTGCCTAAAATTGAGTACAAGTAAATTGCTAACTAGAATGGGCGCGAGGCGAACGTGTGCTAGAGTGGAGAGAGCTGTGAAATGGCGGGCACTAGGCAAAACGAAACACAAGTGCGTTTGAGATCTACAGCAACAGCAGCATATATGGAATTTTTTGCAGTATGTGGAAAAAAGTTCCAAATACATTTTCAATCCGCGGATATGGCGGGCCCGCTGTATTTACAATTTAATCCCCCGTACCTGGTAAGTCCATGGTTTGTGTGTCATCATTTCAATACACTGAAATCCAGATGTTTCACACTTTCCTGTGAATACAGTTCTTTCAGGAAACAGGTTCATGTCTATGCTTTGGCCAAGATCAATGATTGTCAAGCCATGAGACAGACTGTCTACATCACACGTATCATTGTCTAAAAACCTTTGTATTTAAAAAGAAAGTTGAAGAGTTATTACTAGAGAGTGGTGCAGCATATCAGATTAAACACACGAACAAGAAATACTTGCCTTTCACCAAAAGTAAAGTTGTCAGGTTTAACATCACCATGAATTATCCCACACTTGTGAAGCTCTTCTACCATATGGAGAATTTTTATGGTGAAATAGACAACAAGTGCCTGGGGCATCACTTTCTCGGTCAGTTTTTTGTATATATTTATGGTATCCTAAGGTGAAAATAGGAGAGAGGTTGCTTATACATAATGTAGCCAAACAAAAGGAATAAGGCTGCAATCCTAAGCAAGGTTATCTGGGAGCATGCGCCACTGAACACAGTGGGACTTGTCAGTAAAAGTGCATAGGGTTGGACTGCACAAGCACAGTCAACTGGGAAGTTCTGCGTGAGCCCTATTTATTTAAAACATTTATACCCTGCCTTTCCAAAAGCTCAAGATGGCTTACAATACTTGATAACAGATAAAATACAAAATAAAACTAAACATTTAAAATCTAAAACAATTAAAAAAAATTATGCCAGTGCAGCAATTGGTAACAACAATTCTAATAGTCCATAGGTGGTGGTAGGTAAAAAGGCAATAGACAACAAGCTAAAAATACTAAGGCTGTAAACATACAGATATACAATAAAAGCAACAGGCTTACCAGTAAAGTTCCATAACTGTAAAGCTCCCCAACTAAAATACTTCCATTTTGAAAGAAGTGAGCAGAATAAAAGTGGATAAAAAGGTGGCGCATGCTCGGATTAAGCCTTTCAGTCAGCTGAGTAGCTATATAGAATTCCCAGGGGGTTGCAGGCTTCTGAACCTATAAACCAAGAAAGAAAAAAGTTCAACATACATGGTAATTAATGAAACTCCTAGAGTATCAACAATAATTGATTGGAAAAGAACCACCACTATTATGAGCTTTTAAAACATTATAAATTAGATGCAATTCCTACTTTTTAACCATCATGTCCTCTAAGTCAGGGGTCCCCAACCACTGGGCCGCGGTGCACTAATTGCAGTTTCCAGACCATCTTCAAGGGCAGTCCCACGTTATCCAACCAAGATGTCACCAAGGAATGGACCACCATGACCAGGTCCAACTGACTCAGGTACATCCCAAAACTGGTGCCCCAGCCAGAGCTGGGCAAAAGTTTCCCTGGTCACCTGGTGATCTAGCAGTAACCCCATGTTGTGCACCTGCTCCTGCAGAGGAAGTGAAACCCCATTCAGAACAGGTCACTGGTCAAACCACCTGCATCATGGATCTCCAAACCAAGAGGACTTCTGTTGTGCCCAAATTTAATTTCAGCAAATTAATTGTGAAAAAGTAAAAGCTTATCCAGTTCCCACATCCAGTTCCCAACCGCCTCCAGGCAACAGCTACTTCTTACAGTTCTCCCTCTCCCCACTTCCAATTCCTGGTTTTTGACCATTGCTATGAAGTGTGGTTCTGCTATGGTCGATTCCCTCCCCCTCCATCTTGCAATCAATGGAAGAAAACCCAACTCATTAGCCCCCAAAGTGTTATTCACATAGCTGCATATTCCTAACAGGTCCACTTTTGGGCACCTGCCTCAAGGATGCTGAGCTTTTTATAATGCCCCAACAGCCAAGCAGGGAGGAGGTAGGTGCTGGCCTACTTGTGGTGCTTTCTGTCAGCAGGTATGGAATGGGAGTTGTTTTTATGACGTGGCCTCTATTCCCGTGCTTCTGGGGCTAGAACTCTTTAACGTCCCAGGAGCCAAAGTGGAGAGGGGGTCAAAATTGTCACTTTCAGTCAACATCCAAAATTAGTGTGATAAAAATCATGAAGCCATTTGTCAAAACAGCTCTCATCCACTTAGAATTTGTCAGTTTATTACTGTACTTCATTATAAGAAGCATAAATGAAGACAGAATTCCTTCCACAGATGGCTGTACCTTTGTAGGCTCAGGACAGAATACTATCAGTGGGACATCTGCCTCTGACTTGGCCAGACATTATGCAAACTTAGAGCATGGCTCTAAAGGTCCTATATGGTGACACAGTGTCATTGAGGTCCTACAATACTCTGGGCTTGGTGGCTACATAGTGCTGGCCATGAAGTCCAAGATTGTATCCCATGGTAGATTGGGATTTTTTTGGTCCATTATCTTTTTTTCTAGTTGATCTTGAATAAGTGGGGAGGGGGAGCAGTTTCTGTGACTTCAGATTCATATTTAGCTTGCTGTTGGGTGTTTGCTACACCCAGGCCACACCTCTACCCCAACATGTAGCCCTGTTTTAGTATCTTAGCACTTTAGAGAAGCAACTGAAACACTGAAAGCAAACCTACTTACTTTCAGTACTACTTTCCGATTATTTTTTGTGTTCTCCATGTCAAGGACAGAAGCTTGATAGACGTGTGCAAAAGATCCTTTTCCAAGCAAACTGTCAACATGGAAGGATGTGGATGCTGATGTGGTTTCGGAATAAGTAGCGTGGGACAAGGAAGAAGAGAAACATAGAACATGTGTTAGAATTGGGCAAAAATTACTCACTTTAAAACATGGCATGTGTTAAGCTGGGAAGTTATCTATACTGTAGTAGCTGCTCCAGGAATTCCATGGAACAGATAAGGAGAAGGGCATCCAAAAGGATTAGAGGAGCTAATAGGGAGCATCTTCCCTATGGGGGAAAAAAAAGGCTCCAGATGCTTTAATTTCAAAATAAGAATTAGGTGGGGATACAATAAGAGGGGCTCGATAACATTAATATGTTTATGTAACATTGTGTGGATAAAAAGGATAGAAGTTCTCCGATAATACAAGAACCAGGTGTTATCCAGTGAAACTGGTTGGCAAGAGATTCAGAAGACCAAAGGACTTCTTCACAGCATGCATCATTAATCAGTGAAATTCACTCTCGCAAGACATGACGATGGCCACAAGCTTAGATGGCTTTCAAAGGAGATTAGACAAACTCATGGGGAAAAGAGAGGCCATCAATGGCTACCAGTTACGACGATATGGAATTTCCAGATTCAGAGGCAGTATACCATTTGAAACCAGTTCCTGAGAGAGGACTATTGCTTTCCTGTCCCAATGGCCCTGTAGTCTGATCCAGCAGGACTTTTATGAGCAGATCTGCATGGTCTCTTATTTTGCTTAGTTTATTCTAAAGTCTTTGGGAGAGGCAATGACTTTCGAATCGCATCCCCCAATCTGGAAGTCTTACTCAGCCACCGCTCTGGTTTCTGAGATTGCAGCAAGCATGGACGACTTGCTTCCAAATGCATTTTAGTAGGCATATGGACAAGAGAAACACCAAAGTCAAGAATCTCAGGAGAATGAGTTCTGTACCTTTAGTGCAACGTTTCTCAAAGTTCTTCCCGCCAGGCGGGGATAACTCTGTTTGCAGGGGTGGAGCCAGCAGCGGCGGTGATCTGGGGGATTGCCACTGCCGAAACCGCCGTTGCGTCACTTACCGGGGATTGGGGGAGTTTCCTGGAGGCCTGCACGACCCTCTGCAGGCCTCCCCGATCTTCAGATCGCTGCAAAACAGCGATCTTCAGGCACTTCCGGTTTTCACGAAAACCAGAAGCGCCTGAAGATCGCCGTTTTGCAGCGATCCGAAGATCGGGGAGGCCTGCAGAGAGTTGTGCAGGGCTCCATGAAACTCCCCCAACCCCTGGTAAGTGACGCAACAACGGTTTCGGGCAATTTGGCGGTGGTGGCAGTGTCGATCCCCCGGATCGCTGCTGCTGCCGCCATGCTATCCCTACCCTTTAAGGGGACAGGGGACAGCTTAAGTTCTCAATGGTGGGTCGTGACCCAGTTTGAGAACCACTGCTAGTGCATTCTGTGCTTTTCCTGCAAAACATGCACAGTTCCAATGACAACTTTAATAGTATGAAAGCCAGATAGAGGTGTATGCTTGGCTGTTGACACAAAAACCTCAAGAAATGCACTTTGGAATAACATAAAACAAAATCCACACTGTTCTTGTAGAATGCAAAAAAGACCAACTTTGAACCTCATCTCTTTATTTCTGGATGGTGGCCAATGAGTCAGAACTGGCATCCATGGTCAGAACTTTCACTACCCGCATCACATAGGAAACAAGCACAAAGACAAAACTAAGCACTGGACACATGTCTTACCCAATTTGAGTTCAGATTTTGGTTTGAGAACTGGAAGACTTGACTTCCATTCAAACGTATTGGAATAGGCACCTATCCCTTTATGCAGCCCGGACAGAAGCTGGTGGATTAAGTTGTGGTCCCAAGGATTCTCAATGACTGCACAAGAAAATGGTTGGTAAGACATCAACATAAATTAGAGAAGGACAAGATTCACAAACTTAAATGAAAAAACTGTACGAGAATTCACGGAAGTTCAGGATTTGAATTCATGCTCTGAATTATCTTAGATATCTTAAATTGGGAACATTTAATCAGTGCATTTAAACATTTAATCAAAATTTAATCAAAGACACTGGCTTCCACTCATTTCCAAGCGCTGGTGCTCACCTTGAAAACCTTACATGGTGGGCTACTGGAAAGTCCACCACTGTATGAGAGATAAGGTGAGTGCCAAACGGGCAGAAAGCCTTGTAGAGTGTGGTGCCCCAGTTAGGGAACATCTTTCCCAGGAGCCCCAATTGGCACTTACTCTATTGTCACTTCAGCACCATGCAAAGTCCTTTTTATTTCCCCAGCTTTTTCACCTCTGGTGCTAAGGGGCTTTATCCTATAATTTTGACCCACTGCAGACTCCTTTTGTACAGTTTTTCAACAATTTAAGTTTGTCATGTATTTAGTAGAGGCACTACCCAACTGACATAAATGTTTCGTTCTGAACTGTTCTGGTTCTGCACTGTAAGTAGAGTCACCCACACTTGCCACTATATAAACAAAGCTGGGATCCAAGGTACCACTGATTGTATTGCCAATGTCTTCAAACACTATGGGGTCAAAACAAATTTCAAGCCCACAAAAAAGATCTCAGTATTTGAGGAACCCTAAAGACCCCAGATCTACCTTGGCCACCCCTGGTGTTTATCAAGTACCCTGTGAATGTGGGAAGATTTATATCGGGACAAAGAAACGGGCTATCGTCACAAGAATTAATGAACCATGTTAGGGCTTGCCGACTACACCATCAAGAACAATCAGCCCTTGCTGAACATTCCATAATTACAGGGCATAAGATCAGCTTTGAAAACAAAGAGATTACCGTATTTTTCGCTCCATAGGACGCATTGGTCCATAGGACGCATGCATCCTATGGAGCTAAAAATAGGGAAAAAGAATTTTTTACTTACCTGGGCTTGTGGGGGCTTCGCGAAAACCAGAAATGGCCGAAAAGAGCCATTTATCGCCGAACTGAAGATCGGGGAGGCCTGCGCGACCCTCTGCAGGCCTCCCTGAAGCCCCCACAAGCCCAGGTAAGATTGATTAATTAAACATTCGCTCCGTAAGACGCACACTTATTTCCCCCTATTTGGGGGGGGGGTTGCGTCTCATGGAGCAAAAAATATGGTTAAGGCAGCATTCAGACAGACATAGAGAGGCGATTGAGATCTCCAAAAACAATTTCATTTTATTAAACAGGAAACAAGAAATCACTTTCATAGATAAAATCTGGATGCCAGTTTTAAGAAACAGCTCTAAAAACCGCAGTCCGATCTTGCTTGTAATGTAGTGCCGGAGTTACATGAGGACGATTGACACGAGCCACGACTTCCGAGTTTTATCGGTTGGTCCTGATTGACAGGGCAGTTCCATCTCCTACATAACAGACGGCTAGAGGCATTAATCTCCATTTTAAACTGCCTGCTGGCTCTTTTCACCTGAAGATAACCGCAGAAGCCGATTGAAACGTCGCATGACCCGACTGTTTTTAGCGATATTGTAAAACCTTTCAGCATAAAATTTAAACATAATTTCAAATCCCATTCTTTTACATGCTATGTTAAAAGCTGGGATCACTCCCAGCATGCTCTGCATTTCCTCTTATTTAAAGAGCCCGCAAGGAGGAAGGGTCAAGATTGCTGCGCTCCAGACTGCAGCCATATCACTCTTCTGTGCAGGCTCTTTTGTTTAAAGAGGAAAGGTAGCGCTTGTTGGGAGTTATCCCAGCTTTTTTTACACATAGTGGTGAGTGCCTCCTCTTGCCCCTGCCAACAGTTCCTAAGGCTTCAAGTCTGAAACGGAGGATTTTGTAGCTACAGACAATGCACTGAGATCACAGACAGACACCCCAAACGTTATGCAAAACAGAATCTATGTAATTGAAGGCTTACATAAGTCAGGGAGTGCCTGTATCATTAACCACCCTAGGGATACTATGTATTGAAAGGTGTTTTATATATGAAATAAATGAGAATAAGGGGACAGGTGGAGAAAGAGGGTGTAGTTTGTGCAAACTATACCACTAAAGAAGATAATTCAGAAAGCCATAACAAGGGCTCTGTAGAAAATCCCGTCTCAGTAAAGAGGGCAGGACCACCTCTCCACTGAGACAAGTCTAGGCTAATTTACATAGTTTGGCCCTCTGAGCAAGTGGGAGGAATAACCCTCACCAATGGAGAAATCCCAGAAATACAAATACATACAAACACACACACAGTGCTATCATGTGCTGGGATACACAGTTCCTAGTGCAACGCTTTACCTTTATTCTGCATCATTTGACTGGCGTGAACGGGAATGGAGTTGAACGGTGTGGAGGCAAGGGAGGCAGCAAGAGCAAAGTCTCCTGTGCTGTTCGGACTCGGAGCCAGGGTTTTGTTGCAGTGCTTGGCCCACACAGTGCAGTCGCTTGTCAAGGTCTCAGCTGGCCGACTTTCTTCCTAAAGACCACCACAGAAACACAAGCAGATTTTTCTTCAAAACTCTCAGGAAATGCTGCTGCATTGACTAGCATTTATTTGAAGAGGACCATTATATCAATGCAGATGTCTCCCCCATTATAAAAACCATTCACTTACTTCTGGTCTGGCAGCACAGCCTACCATGGGACGCTCCCCAAGGACTTTGACTTCTACTGGCTTTGGGTGCGGCTGGGGAACCCTAAAAGGAAAGAGCTTCAGTTCAGAGAAGGTCTCTTCAGGTGAGGCAATGTACACAGAGGCCTGTTGGCCCAAGACTGCATTTGTCTTCAGGAAATCTTACCTGCAAACTACATGACAGAATTCAAGAGAAAAACACTTCAGGGAAACCAACAGCGCAATTCTATGCATGTCTACTCAGAAGCAAGTTCCATCAATGGGACTTACTTCCAAGTAAACCTATATAGGATTGTAGCCCAAGTATAGCTGCAGTACCAGTCCTTATATAGGACAATCTGGCCTTAGTTGCTTCTTACTTCACAAGTGGAGAATACAGGACACTAGCCAGATCAGATCCCTCGAGTCTCACTTCCCTTCTTCCCCTGCTACAACTTCTGTGTCATCCTTTGGAGTCGTCTCCCCCCCCCCCCCCATCTGTTTGCTCAACTCCAAATTCAGCTGCAGAGGTCATGTTAGCCAACTGGGGTTCAATGTGGTTTTCTGTTTACTTTAAGGAACGAGAAAACAAGATGGGGCATGGGAACAAAGGGTCTATCTGCTCCTTGTAAATTCTTGATTGCACATATCCTGCCCTTCCTAAAGGAAATGCAAAACAGCTCCCAGTTTCTTATCCAGGCCCCGACAGGCTGACCCCTACTTATTTTTTAGTAAGGTAGCAGCATCAAGCATCCTTGGATTGCTCTCTATATTCCAACACCACTGATGACAATTGAGGGGTGTGCAATGCATGTTGCAAGAAACAACCGTGACACAAGCACGACTTCCAGCCCCCCCCCCCTCTCGGAATGGCATACAGAATTGCTAGCCAGTTTGTCCTCACAAAAGGAGGCACCATTCCCATATTTGAGGCATTTATATTTTGCCATTCCATCATTCAGTTGCCCAAAGCAAACTTACATAAAATTGTAATATTATTATTATTTATTTAAAAAATTTATATCCCGCCTTATCCCATGCCGAGGCAAATGCCCAAGGCGGCTTACAACAAAAATTAAAAACAGTTTAAAATACAAACAGTTTAAATACATAATTTAAAAACAATAATATCAATAAAAACCACTGGGGGGCAACAGTAGGGAGCACAAAAGCAACATGGCAGAGCATCTTGAGACACAGGAGGCAGGCTACAACCCATCACCCAAACGCAAGACGAAACAAAA
Source organism: Plestiodon gilberti rubricaudatus (assembly GCA_026170595.1). Lineage (NCBI taxonomy): Eukaryota > Metazoa > Chordata > Lepidosauria > Squamata > Scincidae > Plestiodon > Plestiodon gilberti. Next base: position 16,102,440 of record JANXHW010000001.1, read on the forward strand.
ATGTTTTGAGCCCTCGCCGAAAAGTCATGAGGGAGGGGGTGGTTCTCAAATCCCCTGGCAGGGAGTTCCACAGTTGTGGTGCCACAGCGGAGAAAGCTCGCCCACGTGTTGCCACTCCCCTAACTTGCGATAGAGGTGGTACACGCAGGAGAGCCCCCTCAGATGACCTAAGAGAGCGGGCCGGAATGTATGGGAGAAGGCGGTCCCTCAGATATCCTGGACCCAAACCGTGAAGGGCTTTAAAGGTCATTACCAGCACCTTGAATTGGGCTCGGAACCGAATGGGCAGCCAGTGCAGCCGCTGAAGCAGCGGCTCAACAGAGTCAAACCGCCTAGCTCCAGCAACCACCCGGGCCGCCGCATTCTGCACTAATTGCAGCTTCCGAACCGTCTTCAAGGGCAGCCCCACGTAGAGCGCGTTGCAGTAATCCAGTCTTGAAGTCACTAAGGCGTGGACCACCGTGGTCAGGTCCGATCGACTCAAGTACGGCCGCAGCTGGCGCACCAGCCGAAGCTGGGCAAACGCACCCCTGGCCACAGCCGCCACCTGGCTTTCCAGGGAGAGCTGTGAATCCAGAAGTACTCCCAAGCTGCGCACCTGTTCCTGCAGGGGGAGTGCAACCCCATTCAGAACGGGCAGATGACTCAGTACCTGCATCGAAGCTTTCCTGACCAGTAGGACCTCTGTCTTTTCTGGATTCAATCTCAACCTATTAGCCCTCATCCAGACCCCAACCGCCTCCAGGCAGCGCTCTAGGACTTCCACAGCCTCCCTGGAGCGAGATGGCAAGGAGAGGTAGAGTTGGGTGTCGTCAGCATATTGGTGACACCCAACTCCGAATCCCCGGATGATCTCTCCCAACGGTTTCATGTAGATGTTGAAAAGCATGGGAGACAGAATAGAACCCTGTGGCACCCCACACTGTAAAGGGCAGGGTGCCGAACAGGCATCTCCCAGCATCACCATCTGGGACCTGTCAGCCAAGTAGGAATGGAACCACTGCAAAGCAGTGCCCCCTAGTCCCAACTCAGCCAATCGGCCCAGAAGGATACCATGGTCGATGGTATCGAAAGCCGCCGAGAGGTCCAAAAGGACCAGCAGGGATGCACTCCCCCTGTCCAGTCCTCGGCGAAGATCATCCAGCAGGGCGACCAAGGCTGTCTCCGTCCCAAAGCCCCGCCTGAAGCCAGACTGAAAAGGGTCCAGATACTCCGTTTCATCTAGTATCCCCTGGAGCTGAGACGCTACCACCCGCTCAATCACCTTACCCAAAAAAGGCAGATTGGAAACTGGCCGATAGTTATTTAAATTGGAGGAATCCAAAGATGGTTTTTTCAGGAGGGGACGCACAATTGCAGTCTTCAGGATGCTAGGCATCACTCCCTCCCGCAATGATGAATTCACAATAGGTTCCACCCAGTCGGCCAGCCCAACCCGCGCAGATCGTAATAGCCAAGCTGGGCAAGGGTCAAGCGGGCACGAAGACGATCTCAAACTACAGAGGACCCTATCCACATCCTCAGGCTGTATGAGGTGAAAAGAATCCAAAACGATGGAATTGACAGATGCCGTAGGGACAACTTCTGGAACTGTTAAACCAGAGTCCAAGTCGTGGCGAATCTGAGCGATTTTATCTGCGAAGTGCCGTGCGATCTCATTGCAGCGGTCCGTTGAACACTCCAACTCACTTGCTACAGGAGCCGAGTGGAGCAGATCCCGGACAACTCGGAAGAGCTCCGCTGGCCGGCTACTCGCAGACGCAATGGTGGCAGAGAAAAACGCCTTCTTCGCTGCCATCACCGCCACGGAGTAGGCCCTAAAATGGGCTCTAGCCCGTGTTCGGTCAGATTCATCACAAGTTTTCCTCCACCGTCGCTCTAGGCGTCGGCCCAGTCGTTTCATTGCCTGCAGCTCCTCAGTAAACCAAGGAGCCGCCTTGGCTCGACGACAAGGCCGTGGCCGTTCCGGAGCGATCTGATCCAAGGCTCTAGCTGCCTCCCCATACCACAGGGCAGCCAGAGCATCAGATGAATCACTGACCCGGGAAGCTGGGAATTCCCCCAGAGCCCTCAGGAAACCATCCGGATCCATCAGTCTCCGAGGGCGGACCATACAATTCGGTCTCCCAGCTCTGCAGGGGTATAGGCTTTATATCTGCCAGTACATTTATGTCTAGCCATGTTCCATAACTTGTCTGACCTGGCCTTCTTGTACTCTTCCTAAAACTCAAAACATCTGAACCCGATTGCGAGGAGGCGACTTTTTGTGCCATGACCCCCCCCCTCCCCATAGAAGTATTCTGCCCCTTCAACTCACATTGCATTCTCATCTTCAAAGATTGCAAAAGCAGGTGGCCCAGCAGGAACAGCAGCCTTGGTGGCAGCAGGCTCATGTGACCCTAAGAAGGACAAGCAGGGGAAAGGGATACAGAGCTTTGACTTCTCTTATAAGACAAGGTGTGGTGAGGACTTAAAGCAACCTTCACACAATGTTATCTACAAGGGGCTCACAGATCAGTCTAAACTGGGTAGGAAATTATTTCTTTACATTTTAATCCCACTTTTACTCCAAGTTGCCCTGGGCACCTTTTGACCACCCCCACAACCCTAGGAGGTAGATTAGGCTGGGAGGTGGCAACTGGTTCAGTGAACTTCATGGCTGAGTGGGATCCTTTGAACCAAGATCTTCCCATTTCTAGCCCTAAATTCTAACTCAGGGGTGTCAAACATAAGGCTGGAAACATCCCACGGAAAGTTCTTTATCTGGCCCTCATGATAATTGGGTTCTCCCAGAACCACCAGCAGCAGCTCTTAGCTGCTGAGCTGTGAAGTGACGCTGCTGGAAGTGCGGCACTGGGAGAGCCCAATTATCATGCAGGCTGTCCTTTCAGTGGCATCAGTTCTGCTGAGGCAATGGGAAGGAGAGACAGAAGGAGGCCTCAGAAGGCGAGGAATGGTATAGGGGAAGGGGCAGACCAAGAGGGGTGAGACAGGGAGAAGGGAGACGCTGCTGAGGCACTGGGAGAGCCCAGTTATCATGCAGGCTGCCTTTTTAGCAGAGCTGCTTCTGCCAAGGTATCACTTTGCAGAGCACCTCTCAGCTGCTAAGCTGCAAAGCAACACCTCAGCAGAAGCAGCATAGCTGTAATTGGGCTCTCCCATATCTTGGAAATACAGTAGTCCCTCAGTATCCATGGGGGTTCGGTTCTGGACCCCCTGCGGATACCCAAAGAACACGGATGCTGGAGTCTAGCACCCGATGTCTCAATTACTTATTGGGGGGGTCTCTGGAGGCCCGTTCCATGTCACGACGGGTCTGCAAACCCATAGGCCTCCACAAGCCTCGCCGAAGTGACTTCCAGTGCGACCAGAAGCGACTTCTGGTCGCTTCAGAGAGACTTTCGGAGGCCTATGGAGTGGTTTGCAGGCCTGGAACAACACGGGCCTTCAGAAGCCCCCTGGTGAATAATTGAGACATCGGGTGCTGGACTCCAGCACCTTGTTATTCGCGGGGTTGCGCCCCGGCTTCTACAGATAGATGCCGAACCTATGAATAATGAGCCCCACTGTATGATCAAGATTTCTATATTTGGCCTTGGTTCTGGGGAATGTGGACAGTCATGGTCGTTTGCAACTAATGAGTTCCTAGGTGAGAACAAAGTGCTTATTTCTGGTCTGAAGCTTTACAGCACGTTTGCGACTCCTTAGACCAGCAGAGCATGTGCTCTGCTGGCCTTTCTTTGCACAGGATTGTGCTCCTAAGGTATCATTTCTATGCCTTGACATTTGTAGCTAGTCATACCTACCTTGCTTTCTACAGTAGGCCTCAAATTCATCCTCCTCCTCTTCTGACAGCATGGTGGTATCTTTGAATGACGGTGCTTGGAACACATCCATGATGAAACCTAACAAGGCAGAAATGTGTGGTGGTGGAAGGAGTACAATCGCAGGTCAGAAAAAAAGTCAACCCCTCAAATATTTTTTTAAAAAAAGAGAGATCTGTTCACAAGACAACAGAATTGGTGTCCATGTTCATGAAGGGAATGATAGAGAACACACTTTGCAGGCAGAAGACACCAGGCCCAATCCCTGGTTACAGAAGAACCTCAGGTAGCCAAAGGCAAGTTCTGTCAGGGGCCTTGGAAAGCATGGTCAGTCAGAAGGTACCAGGCATGGTGGAGTAATGTCTCATTTGGTATAAAGCACCTCTGAATGCTTCAAACATGCCAACTGAAAATGTCTAGAATTTCCTTTCCTTTCATCAACAGAAGCCAATTAAACCACTTTTCCCAAAGATTCAAGATCAAGGGGAATTATTTTTATCCTACCCTTCCTCCGTAGAGCACAGAGCCACATAGATACAGTCCCCACTACTTTTATCCACACAACCACCTGTGGGGTAGGTTAAGCAAGGTTCACCCCATGAACTGTTAATAACAGTTTATCCCCGTATATACACCCAGGGTTGGTGCTAACTTTCTTTTTATTTCAAGGATGGAGGGGATGGTAACCCAAAGCCCCTAAAACAACTATGGTTGTGTTGCAGATACCACTTATGCAGTCAATTTGCGAACATTTTATGGCTTGCATACACACACGACAGACTGAAATCTTGCATCTAGGATACGTAAAGCAATTAGTTAGAGAGGAGCTTCCAAATCTATTAGGTCTTAAGGATGTAACAGCAGCTCTGATGGATCAGGCCCAAGGTCTACCTAATCCAGCACCCTGCAGTGGCCAAGTCCACAAGCAGGACGTGTAGGCACAGTCCCCTCCCACTGCTGCTTACCAGAACCTGCTATTCAGAAGCATATTGCATCAGAACCTGGGGACAGCATATAGCCATCATGGCTGGTAGCCACCGATGGACTTGTCCTACATGATTTTATCTAACTCCCCTTTAACACCATCTAGTTAATAGCTGCCACCACCACAGTCCTCCCCACCTGTTGACACTAGGTGGGTGGTGACCAGAGAAAGGAACTTCTCCGTTGTTGTGCCCTACATGAGAAATGCCCTCCTTTAGGGAGCTTTGCTACTCCCAATCCTGATGCCTTGCCAGTGCCAGGCAAAAGACCTTGTTTCTTTGGGCAGGGTATCTAGCATGGTGTTAATGACTGTTGTAAGCTGCCTTGGGAGTTTTGTGAACAGAACAGCTATACTATGCGGCGGCCTGTGTAGTCACTGAAGGTAGGCGGTTTGACTCTGTCGGGCTGCTTCTCTGACGGCTGCACTGGCTGCCAATTCGTTTCCGGGCCCAATTCAAAGTGCTGGTTTTGACCTTTAAAGCCCTATACGGCCTGGGGCCAGGATATTTGAGACCGCCTACTTCTATATAGTCTGGCTCGTCTCCATAGGTCATCAGAGAAGGCCCTTTTGCGGGTACCGTCACCCAGGGAGGTGCGAAGGGCGGCTGCCAGAAATAGGGCCTTCTCAGTAGTGGCACCAACCTTATGGAATTCCCTCCCTCTTGACTTACGTACTGCTCCCTCCTTGGAGACTTTCCGGCGAGGCCTGAAAACTTTCCTGTTTAAGGAAGTCTTCTGAGTCCTTGCCTTTTTTTAACATCCTGCTGATACAGGTGGAGTGCTGCTGTTTTTATGCTCTTGTTTTAATTGTAATGTGATCTGTTATTAATTTTTAGATGCTTTTTTTTACTAGTTTTCGTTAACTGTTTTTTATTGTTTTAAAAAGTGAGTATTTTTTGTATTGTACTTTGTATTGTATTCTTCTTTTTCATGTTGTAAGCCGCCTTGGGTCCCTTTGGGGAGAAATGCGAGGTAAAAATACTGTAAATAAAATAAAAAAATACTAAGGCTTTAAATATAATCCTGCCAGATGTGGTTTTGCTTTGTAATTTTCTCTTGTTCCTTAAATATCAGCATCTAAGTGACTGGTCTATTATTTAAACAAACCACTGTTTAACAGAGTCAAATCCTCCACTGCCTTTATTTTAGCTGTTTTAGATTCTGGAAGCCAACGTCAGTTAGTAAAACCTGTTGCTTCCAACCAGGGGCGTCGCTACAGCGTGGCGTGGGGGCGTGGGGCCGTCAGGGGTGTGTGACGCGTGTCACCCCCACTTCCACCGGCTCTACGCGTCACCCTCCAAGGCCGGGAGAAGGTCTTGGAGCGTCCTCCACGGCTGGCGGTCCAGCCCCTTCTGATGAGGCCCTATGCAGCGTTTTTACACATTTCCGCACATGCGTACAAGCTGCTGAAGGCAAGAGGGCAGCCTCTTGCCCTCAGAAGCGTTATGCACATGCGTGAAAATGCGAAAAAATGCCGCATAGGGCCTCGTCAGAAGGGCCCGGCCCGCCGGCCTGGGAGGATGCGCGAAGGCCTTCTCCTGGACTCGATGGGTGATGTGCAGAGCCGGCGGTGACTCCGGTGCTGCCAAAGGCGTCGCCGTAAATTTTTGGGGGTGCACGCGGGTGGTCATGGGGGTGATGCGTGCCGGCGGGGGGGGGGGGGGCGGGCAGGGGGGTGATGCACCCCCGCCCTAGGGTGACTGCGCACCCTAGTGACGCCACTGCTTCCAACTATATGCACAGTAAGAGAATAAAATCCTGTTTTGTTTCCTGCCAAGACCTACCAGAAAAGAGGCAACCAGCTTTGTTGATTTTGGAGGGGCGGGGAGAGGTCCAACCCACCAATACACACCCCAGGTTACTAGCTTTTCCTGCCTAGGCCCCTATGCATGTCATAAGGGAGCTACTTGCTCAAAGGGAACAGACATCTGCTTAAAGTCAGCTTAGGTCACAAATCTGCAGCATGCTTCAGGTTTTATTAGACAGGAGGAAGGAGATTTGAAGTTCACCTTTTTTAAAAAAATGGTACCACATACTTACCCAAAGCCTCTTTTGTGTGGACAGTAGGAGATGGTTGTATTTTAGATGGAGTTGCTTGCATCATCCTTGATGTGTTTGGGGTAACCTGACGATGGTCAAAGATAACCGAAGTATTTCGACTACCTGAAGCTGAAACGGTAAGAAAAGCAACATAAGAAGCCAACAGTAAAATGAACGTTTTTTGATTTGTGGGCTTTGTTAACTGCTTTGTGAACTACTTTGTGTGGAAAACCAGTATACAAATATCCTTAATAATAATGTTACATGCACATGCTCTATTTTTGCTACAGAAATTAAACCATCATAACACTGAAACAAGGAGCAACAAGACCGTATTTTAGATGTGCATCCCTTTGACCGACATTCCCAAGAATAGCAGTTTAAATATTTAAATTGTATTTTCTAGTACCCTATGTTACTTCAGAATAGATTGTATAAATCCCACCCAAAAAATCCCCAGACCAATGGCATGCTATGAAGAATCTTATCAACGAGGGGACTAAAAGAGGGTGATTTATTAGAAACCCACACAATTGTGTATTTCTAGACCAATGAAGCTAATTTATTGAAAATAGTTTGCTAAGATATAAGCATCAATGAAACTGGTAAAGTCTTCTGGGCATCATTGCTTCCCACTGGAGGGTCAGACCTGCCCAGAGGTGTTCACAACTCTCGAGGCATGAGATGCGCGCACGCACACACGCACAGAGAGTAGCCTAACATCTAACCTTCTGACCTCCTAGGCAGAAGGACCTTCCCCCATCAGCAACAACTAACAGATCATATTGGTTTCATAATGCAGATCCAATTGGGATGTTAAACAAATGATACCACCTCCACATGTTAGGACTGTGGAACCTTACTGAAGGTTTACACATGGCAGAGGCCTCACCCCAGCTACCCACTAACAGTCTGGAGAACAGAGCAACCCCACTACAGAAGTTGGCCATCTAAACCCTGATTTACATCAATAGCCTGTCATGTTACATGGCCCGCAGGGTATTACGAAGATAGCAGGAGATTATTACCATCTCTCATTTCTGTGGAGTGCTGCGATTTGCCACTGGAATGGTCCGAGTTCCTGCACAGAGAAGCCAACATGTGAGTTCTCTAACATGGGTTCCATCTGAAGACAAGCTAATTCTTACAAGAGGATACAGAAAAATGACCAACATTATAATGTTCAATGCATTAAGAACACAGAGTGGAAACAACCCAAAGTATACAGTAGATATAAAAAAATAGGAGAAAAGCGTTACTGCTACCATTTTAACATTTATGTGGCACTGCCAAATTACAGCCTGCTTAAGAGACACTAGCTCTATTCACACAAACGTCCAGCATATATAGCTTGCATACAGTGGAGGAATGGAATTATGCCCATCCACCAGGGATGGCGGATTCCTTAAAACTGCACAATGAATTTTGGCTGGCTTCAATAATGCTTTAAATGTCCAGCTGGCCCCACATTGGAAAAGACATGCTTGCTCACGGAGTATGTACATCCTGGCCTCTTCCCTTGCATCTGGGGAAATATCAGCATGCATAGAGAGGCAGATCGGACAAACCACCCAACTGGAACAAGAAAATGTCCCAATTTTCCCCAGATGTGAGGGGAGGGACCAGTACCTAAATGTCTTTTATCCCATGGAACTGGTCATATAAATAAGGGTATTAATCAAACCGATCACACGCATTGGTCTCTACATGTGCAGTATTGCGCCCTGTGTGTCTTGAGATTGGGGTGGACACAATCACTTACAAGCAGTTCATACCTGAGAGGCTTCTGTGAGCAAGACTAGAGGCAAAAAGGCAACGAGAATATACAGTAGTTACACGGTCAAGCTATACAAAAACAACGGAAGTCCAGAAGCCAGGTCCTTACTTACTGCTCTCCATGGTGGTGACTCTGGGAAATGGTAGCACGTTTCTGAGGAGGCTGGACAGGGTCTTCGCTACAGACCTGAAGTCTTTCCAAACCATCTGCACATTCTTCAAGATGGCACGTAGCTTCACTGGATTGCACTGGCTGGCGCGTAGGTGCGCTGAATTGCAAGCACGAGCGATCCTTTTCGAGGGCAGAGGACAGAACATTTAGACAAATAAAGCTTTATATATAATTTTTTTAAAAAAACCATTTTACAGTGCTGTCCATGTATACATATACGATTCCTTATCTCTCATATATTTCGGTTTAAAATTAAAATAATCTGACTGTGTGCATAAAATCCCTTGTGCATGCTTTTAAAACTTCAGAAGAGTGTGCTTAAAGCTTTAAGGAATTGTTTTCATTTGAACTTGCCTCCCGCCCTATTCTGAAGGCTTAGAGTAGATATGCATTTAAAAACTATGATTTTTTTTAATGGGATTTTTTTAAAAAGCATTTTTACCCTGCTCCTCAGCCAACAGGGTTTCCAGAGTGGCTTACATAACAATGATGCAAGCAAATCAATAAGAAGAGTAAGGGCCCAATTCTATCCGACTGATGCAGCCGCAACACAGCCCTGAGGTAAGGGAGCAAATGTTCCCTTACCTTGAGGAGGCCTCCATGACTGCCTAAATCGTTTAAACAATGGTGTTTTGGGGTTGTTGCTGGTTTTTTGCCTTGGGGCTGCTGCTGCTGCTCACAGGACATTTGATGTTTCTGTTGGGGAGGAGGAAGGGCCCAATCCCAGCTGGAGAAACAGCATCAGGTGGAGGTGATGACACACTTGTCCTCTTCTTCTCTCCCCCCCCCCCCCACCGTTTGAAAATTCAAATAGTAATCCTCTACTGATTTAAACATAACCGCAGGGGGTCAGTGGCAGGGCACACACTTTACATGCAGGAGGTCCAGATTTCATCCCTAGCCTCTCCCATTAAATCCTTGGGAAAGACCTTGGAGAGCAGCTGTCAGGCAAACAGACAATAGTGGACAAAGTGGCTCAGTGGTCCAACTTGGCATAAAGCAGCTTTCTATTTCTGCTAAACAGCAGCTCCAACTGGGGAGAGGGGAGGCAAAAACTAAAAACATACAGAGTTCCTTAAAAATAATCTGACTGAGACTTAGGAGAGCTTGCATAGGCTTGGAGGAAGATTACTATGGGGCAGCTACTGAAAATGCTCTTAGACACATGCCCTTGCTGTCCAAACCCTGTGTGTGGATGGTCATTATTGAGATAACACTCTTGGCTGATCTTAGTGGGCACCATGCAATATAGAGGGGGAAAGGTGTTCTCTAGGATACACTTCTAGACGGGCAGCGCAATCTTGACTAAGGATACAGCCGGCGGCCCAGGGTCACCTGCCGGATCCTGAGCCTGCACTGCCCATTGACTGGCAGGCCGGAGGTCTACTTGGGGAAGGGGATGCTCGTCCCCTTCTCTGGGTGTAAAATGGGGCCGGCCTGATGGGCCTCCTTGGATTTCCACCAGCTAAATAGCTGGCGGAAGTAGAGGAGGCCATGTAATGGCCTAGCCGGCCCAGTGGGGGTAGGGATATGGCCGACGCCATCCCCCTCCCCCTCACGGGCCAGCTAGGCCAATGGCCCCCCTCCCTCGCCCGCCAAATCCCAACTCACCCGCTGGATCCGCGATGAGCAGCCTTGCAGAGACTCTCTAGCACCTAGTCTCGCTGGAGGGGCCTGCAAGGAGGCTGCTCATCATGTTCCTTTTGAAGAAGAAACTAAGTTTCCGCCGCTAAAAGTGCCGGGGGTGGTCGACCGCACCCGTGCCGGGGGGAGGTTGCGCCCGTGGGGGGCCTCAAAACCGTGGAGGGGGCATTTGCCCCTATCCGCAGTTTCAAGTAGCCACAGTGGGGCCTGGAACGTATCCCCACGGATTTATATGAAGGAATGCCAACATCATACCCCAATATATAATATCACGAACATGCTCTTTAACATCGATATGAAATCTCTGGGGGAGATCAGGGGATGTGCAGTTGGGTGTCACCAGTACGCGGATGACACCCAACTCTCTCTCTTGCTCCAATCTCCACCCAAATAAGCCATGGAGATCCTGAACCAGTGCCAGGCATAAGCAATGGACTGGAAGAAGGTGAACAAGCTTAAAATTACATCCAGAAAAGAGGTACTGTTAGTGGGAAGACCAACAACCTGGATTCTCATCTCATTCTTGACGGGATAGCACTTCCCCTGAAGGAGCAAGTCTGCAGTTTGGGGGTGCTCCTGGATCTGGCCTTGATCCTGGATTGTCAGGTGTTGCCGTGACTAGGAGCATTTTCAAATAGCTTTGGCTGGTTTGCTGACTGCGCTCATTCCAGGATTGGATGGATCTGGCTAAAGTTGCCCATGCATTGGTAACATCTAGATTAGACTACTGTAATGCACTGCCAACCTAGTAGTTTGGAAGCAAGAAGTTGCAAGTAGATAAATAGGTACCGCTGCTGCAGGAAAGCTACAGTGTCCCATTGGTCATGTCAGCCACATGACCATGGGAGTGTCTTCAAACAGTGCTGGCTCTTCGGCCTTAGAAACAAATCCTTATAGGATCGAGGGGTTGTGACTATTTCATGCCCCTCTTAATGAACCTACATTGGTTGCCTGTCTCTAGAAACAAATCCTTATGGGATTGAGGGGTTGTGACTATTTCATGCCCCTCTAAATGAATCTACATTGGTTGCCTGTATGTCTCTGGACACAATTCAAAGTGCTGGTGATGACCTATAAAGCCCTAAAGAGTTTAGGACCCAGATACTTGAAGGATCATCTCTTCGGTATGAACATGCCCATCCTGTGAGGTCATCTCAGATGGCCCTATTGTGGGTGCGATCGCCATTTGATGTTTAGCTGGTAGTAACCTGTGACAGGACTTTCTGTTGTGATACCTGAATCCTCTGCAGAATGCTCTCCCCCAGAACTTTGGGCTGCTCTCTCCAGGGGTCTTAAGGGTCTTTTATCCTGCCTTGCTTTTAAAATTGTGCTTCTTGGCTCACTTTACAGTTCTTTTTATTTTGATTCTAGTATTTTTGTTTGTTTTATTGCATTGCCTTATCTGTTTATATAAGCTTTCCTGAGGTGGAGAGGAAGAACAAAAGTTTTTCAAACATACATACCATTGTGGTGCTTAGCAGTGCCTCTAGTGACGTTTTCTGGAACGATGAAGATGACATTTGGGAGAGCAGATCCAGTTTGTGCTGTAATTTCTGCAGCTCGAGGAGATCATTTTCTTTCTTTTTAATGAATTCTCTGTCTTCATCCTCTGAATGTGTCATAAATCATTTTGCAAAAAGCAAAAGGTGTATATAAATATTTTTGGAAAGTTCCTCCCCCCATGTTATCATCCTTTTTACTAGTTTTGATATCTAACACCACAATAAAAAAGCAGGAAAGATGAGGCAGAGGTCAGGGTAATAATACAGTATGCATGTCAGCCACTACCTTTATACGTACCTGAGATGTATAAAATTATGCATGGGATGGAGAGAGTGGATAGAGGGAAATTCTTCTCCCTCTCGCTCTCATAACACCAGAACCAGGGGACATGCACTAAAATTGAGTGGAGGGAGTTAGAACGGACAAAAGAAAATATTTCTTTACCCAGCGTGTAATTCATCTGTGGAACTCCTTGCCACAGGATGTGGTGATGGCACCTGGCCTAGATGCCTTTAAAAGGGGACTGGACAGATTCATGGAGGAAAAGACCATCACAGGTTACAAGCCATAAGCAACCTCCTGGTTTTAGAAGTGGGTTTTCTCTGTGCCAGGTGCAAGGGAGTGACAATGGGAAACAGGTTATCTTGTTGTCTTGTGCTCCCTGAGGCATCTGGTGGGGCCACTGTGTGATACAGGAAGCTGAACTAGATGGGCTTTTGGCCTGATCCAGCAGCCAGGCTCTTCTTCTGAACTTATGTTCTTACCTGTATGTTCTAAATAAGGTATCCAGAGATATATTCATCCAACACACACTGAAGGCATTGTTCGGATAATGATTTGAGACTCATGGGAAATTAGCAAAGGGACAGATCTTGGAAATTACAGAGCTGCTAACGTTTCTTCAAGACCAAGGAGACACGGACACACAAATCTGTGCTGGCTCAATTCGGACATCAGGTGACACCAAGGTTAGTACCAATCACCTACACCACAGTTTGAGGTTCCAGATGCACAGCAGGTACACCATAGTTTAGAGCCACTTGCCTGCTTTTGTTTGCCATCTGCTCAGGACGCAGCTCCCATCTCCATGGTACAACAGCATCTTCGAACTGAGCATATGGGCAGAGCTGTGGATGTATATTTATTTAATCTAACCATTTTTATTCCACCTTACCACCATTGTGGTCTTCAAGGCAACTTACCAACTAGTTTTGGTCTCAGAAGGAGCAGGGCTCCATATGTAGATCTTCCACCCTATAGCAAACTGACAGGCGCCCACCCTTCACTTGGTGTCTGTCACACCCTGGCCCCTCCTCTCCTTAAGTCATCCTAACCACAGGAGGGCAGGGGAAGTGGACAGTTCATTCAAATCACTCCAAGTTTTTTACTGCATGGGGCTGAGTGGAGATAAAAGTATCATCCAAACCTGTCCAATGTGGTGGTTTGATACCTTGATCTGGAAGCCTCTATCAAACCATGGTTTGTAAGCTGGCACAGGTTCAGGTGGAAACCACAGCTGGGCTTTATAAACCATTATTTGATGCCATGTCTGAATGCAGCCATTGCATTGTGCTTGTGACGGTGAGGCATCTCACCCTGATTTAGCTGAGCTGGAGCCAGAGCACAGAACATCTCACCTATTCAGGGAACAAAGCTGTCAGCAGCAAAAGGCTCAGAGTCCAATTTCAGCATTTGCAGTGGGGCCCGCTGGAAGTTCAAATAATAATTACCCCATTCCTTATGCCTTTTCAGACGTTCAGCCTTCTTCGAGTATATTTTGGCTCTCACTTCTTCAAAGCACAATTCAGAGCCATCGCAATAAAGAAGGCTCTTATCATACATGGGCTTCTGCTCTAGGACGGCGCTGGATGAAGGTGTCGGCAAGATTTCCGATTTGGAAATGGTAGTCACGTATTGAGGCTGTTCCCTGTGGAGGAAAAGGTGGCAATTTGGGGCCCTATTTTGCTGCATCCTCTGCCCAAGGTCACCCAAAGCAACACTCAAAGTAAGACACTGTGTCTCCACAGTGACAGCCAATGCATATTAATACCAACAACCAGTCAGTTAATAAAAGAGCAATAAGTAGCTAGTTTCCAGACAGCAACACCAGCTCAAGATGCTGGAAGAATCTTTTGAGAATAGACATGTTCTCTCTCACCAGCAAAAAAAAAAAAAAAGTAGTAATAGTGGCTAGAGTGCTGGGCCTCAGCCTGGTCTACACATGCAGCAAAATTAGATGAAAGGAGCAACGGTGCTACTTCAGACTGCAGGTGAGGGATGCCATTTTGATTGCTCTCCTATGTGCATGCATTTATGTGTGTACCTCAATTTTAAAAGTCCTGCAACTAGAAAATTAGCACATCAGGCAGCAAGATTCTAGTCCAGCCCATTCCTAGCATCACTAGTCTTCTGTGTAAGGGAGCATTCAATAATAGCATCCCCCATTTGCAGTCTGGGGCCAGACCCTGGGTTCAAATCTCAGCTTAGCCGTAAGGGTTACTGGGCTATCTTCTTGGTCCACTCCTCCTTTTCTCAGCCTAACCCACTGTACAGGGTATTGTAAGGATATGCAGGGATATAGATAGACAGACACACAAACCATATGCTGCTATCTGGAAAAAGGGCAATATAAAAATAAAAGGAACTAGAATAGTGGCCAGGGTCATCTCTTTTGCAGCTGGGTTCTATGAAGAGGGTGCTACCACAGAGAAAGCTCTGCTTTTACATGGGCAAAGGCTAGCAAACAGAATAGAATTTTCCCCCAGATTCAAGGAGAGGGAGCTACAAAATAGTGAAAGCACACCCTCAGGTGTGCAGGAAGGCAGGGACATCCAAGTTAGCCCTGAAGCACCAAACATAAATAAGCATTGTGTCTTTGAAACAGCTACTTACATATTTTCCAGTCCCTGAAAAGCGGTAGGCTGTGGTTCAGAATTTGCTGGACACTAGAAAGGAAGACAAGTTCAGAATGAGGATTCTTCTAGCACAGGGCAGAGCAATCCCTGCAACTGGTGGGAGGTGGGGGAGAAAAAGAAACCCTAAATACTGCCCCCAAACCTCAAAGTGAGATGGAACATTGCAGGAAGCTACACCTGTTTTTGTGGCACTCTGCAGAGCAGGAGTTGGCAACGTTTTCAGCAAAGGGGCCGAACATTCGGCAATTACATAATCACATCATCGCCGAACTTCCAGGTTGCTGAGCTCCCGAAGGTAGCTGCATGGAGCTCAGCTTGGGAGACGAAGCCACCCGCCCAATTTGCCGTGCACCAAAGAGGGAATGGTAGAGCCGCCTGCCCAGGTTTGCGGAGTCTCTGTGCAGCGTAGGCACAGGGAGTCCACGAGCCTGGGCAGGCGGCTCTGCTATTCCCTGTCCGCCAATTGTGGCAAATTGGGTGGGAGGCTTTGCCTCCCAAGCTGAACTCCATGTGGGCCGGATGACTTTGGGTGGAGGGCCGGATCCGGCTCACGAGCCATAGGTTGCCAACCCTTGCTACAGAGCCACACCACCAAGGAGACTCAGAAATGGGGGAAGAATTTGAACAAGGAAAATGCTACAGCTCAAGAAAAAGGTTTGAGCTGGGCTGTGTAACTTGTCCCCAAAAAACTGGCTCTAGCAGGGACCCTCTAGAGAAATTTTATCGGGGAGGGGCACAGAGGGCTGCAGATGGTGACATATAATTGGGCCCTCAAGGGAGGCAGCTGTTCACATCTTGGGTCTTTAGCCAGACTCAAAAGAAAGAAAAGAACAGGTATGTGACCTGGCCTAGAAAAGACAACAAAATCATGACAGCAACATCATTGCAAGCTTTCCCTTTGCCAGGATATGTACTAGTTTGCTGTGGTATGTGTGTTCAGTGTTAAGAAGCTGCTTGTAGAAGGACGCAATGTGTGTGTTCTTTCAAACATTATTTCTATTGTAATTTATGTTTTGAAAATATGGGATCCAATTACCCCCATAGCTTCTGTATTAGGCTATTTTTGAAATGTGAGCCCAGTAACATCTATTTTTGAAATACTAAACTGGAGGCAATCACTCATCTCTTTATTTCTAGCAGTGAAAGGAGTCCACTGGACCCCACAACAGATCGATATTGTCAAAATAAATAAAGGATGAGGGTTCAACTAGAATTCTCCCTGTCTACGTCAGCCAGTTTGCAAACATTAACCCAAGAATCTTTGGAGTCACTTGGCGTTTTGGAATGCGATGCAACTGGTCACAGCTCAGTGGTGGAGCATCTGCTTTCCATCCCTGGGACCCTCAGGTGGGACTGAGACACCCCCCATCTGAATCTCAGAAGAATCACTGCCAATCAGTGAAGACCACAGAACGGCCAAGGGTCTGCTCAGTAGACGGCAGCTTCCTATGTTCCTAGAGAAGCTGAAAAATGTACAATACAGAATACTTTTATCCTTCTACCCAGATTACAGTTGGCAATGCTTTTGACAAACTAGATTGTAACGGACATTTATAGGTGTACACGCTAGCCTCACACAGCATGCGGTAGTATTGGAATATTAAGTCTTGACGCCATTAAAGGATAAACGGAAAAATATGAAGGAAAACCGTTCCCATCAGTCACCCCAACAGATAACCTGCCTCATCCTTAACCTGCCTCATCCTTAACCTGTACACATTTATATCCAAGCTTTCAATGAAGAAGAATGGAAAACAAAATTGGACTCAGCATCATGCCACCTTCTTAGGTCTAACATCTACTGTTTTGCAGGTACCTGCTTTTGGTAA
Source organism: Plestiodon gilberti rubricaudatus (assembly GCA_026170595.1). Lineage (NCBI taxonomy): Eukaryota > Metazoa > Chordata > Lepidosauria > Squamata > Scincidae > Plestiodon > Plestiodon gilberti. The sequence goes on from JANXHW010000001.1 coordinate 16,119,127, forward strand.
ATACAGGATGGGTCATCTTTCGAAGCCATTTGGTTGGACAACTGAGAAGTACCGGTAATTGGCTGCAAGATTCCAGCTGAACAAAGAAAAACAGTTAGATATTGTTATAAGATGGAGCTGCAACCGACTCCACAACAAGGTGGGGGACAGACGGACTGCTTTTTAACACTCAGGCCAGTTATTTTATGTTCACATTTTCAGTGCAGAATGAACAAAACCATTTCAAAACAAATGAGAATTTTAGTTTACTCTCTTATTCCTCCTAGTTCCTACTTTCTGGGAAGAAGAAAAAGGTCTAGAACAAAAGATACAAAGTTTCCTGTCTAGAAAGTAGTGTCATCCCCCATCTGCAGGAGAAGTGCAGTGCTTTTTCAAAGAAGGGCCTTGATAAGGAGACCGCCCAGTAATTGTCCGAAGTTTACATCTCCTCGGCCCCACACTCCAATTTTCTGGAAGACAGTCACTTACGTGAAGTCTGAAGAAATGACACAGATTCACTTGTTTAATATTTAGGTACAGGTGGGCCCCCATATCCGCTGGGGATATGTTCCAGGCCCCTCCATGGATACTTGAAATCGTGGATAAGAGCGAACACCCCCTCCATGGTTTCCTGAGGGCCCCCCCACCCTGCCTCCCCTGCAGGCAGGCATGCTTGCCCCCCCCCAGCTCTTATTTTTTCTTTCAGCAAGCTTTGTTTTTTTCCTTAAAACAAACAGAGAAGCAGCCTCCACTGCAGGCAAGTAGAACAAGACTAAGTCCTAGAGAGGCTCTGCAAGGTTTCTGTTAACCTTGCAGGGCCTCTCTAGTACTTAGTCTCGTTCTACTTGCCTGTAGTAAGCAGCCATTTATTTAAGGAAGAAACGAAGCTTACTGGGAAAAAGTAAAAGCCTGGGGGGTCCCCACAATCCATGGATAACTGAAACCGTGGATAGCGAATCAGTGGATATGGGGGCCCACCTGTATTAGATATTTTTTAAAAATTGCACTACATTGGCAAACACAAAATTAGACTCACCTCGATTTGAAATTTGACTCTGGGGCAAAGAACTTTGTAGCAGTCTAGATTGAAGAGAGGATGCTGTTATTGACATTAAATATCAAAAGCAAGGAGCTCAGAAAGTCATAAATATGGGTTGATATACGGTACATTTCCTTCCTATTCAAGTTCTTATTTCGTAGCTCCTTACAGTAAAAGTTTACAAGCATGCTACAATTAAAGAAACCAACAGCAAAGCTTTCTATAGTCCATCAACAGACTCTTGTCTAATCTGGTAACATAATGTCCTGGTTTTCACCTCCAGAAAATAACCAAGCACAACATTGCCATGATGGCATCTTCAGGGACAAATAGACACTCTGGGGATGGGGGATTGTGAGGAAAACAATGGGTTAAAAACGAGGATCCCAAGTTGCCAGGAAGTTTGGAAGGTTGCTATCTCACACTGAGCTTTGAGTTCAACTAATGGGCTTGTGTCTAACTCTGCACTGGATTGTGGCCACAATTGAGAGTGCATTAATGACGAGAGCGAGCACCTCACTCCTCTCTCTCAGGCGGTTTTCAGATCTCAAGGGTGAGAGAGCAGGGCAAGACAATCGCGTGAACAAGGAGAGGAGCCCACTCATCATGCTCTTATACCACTCCACTGTCTCAACACCACCAAGTATGCGTTTCGATGACCAAATAATGGTTTATTTGATCAGGAATGAGATCCAGACCCAGTGCTCCCTTCTCTTCTGTCACTGTCAAATGTTGGGTTAATCATGCTTTGATGATTAACAGATAACACACAAGCTCTGGATTCAGATGAGTCACTGAGCTGTGATGTCAGCACCGTGGTTTGTTCAAACCATAGTTCTGTGACTCATCTGAATCCAGAGCTGTGCTTTAACTGTGGTGTGCAAAACATGAAAACAGCATTTGAAACCAAGACTCAACCCTGCTTTCAAATGCAGGTTTAATTGCACTACATATATACTGTATTGTTTAACCAGAGTAGAAAAGCAGCTCTGGATTCAAACAAGCTATGGAACCAAGGTTTAAACAAGTTACAATATTGACAGGCAGAAACAGAGAAGGGGAGGGAGCAACACACAGCCTCAGGAACAACACACGTTTATTCAGTCATCTGAGCAAACCCATATACTTTTTAATGCCTTATCTCTTATTAAAAAGGGGTTATTACAGCTGAAGACTATTGTGCAGTAGGCTGACTGTGAAAAGGGAATTCTGTTATTTTTGTTTTCTGAACTACTGGCTAAATATTAGTTATTTGGGTGTATATCCCATCTTCCAGTTTCCAAAAGGAAAGCACTCAACAAGGCTTACATTCTTGGCAAGTCAACGTAAAAAGAAAAGCAAAACACAATAGGTAAACAACAATTTAAAAAAAAAAGTACATGAGCAGTAGATAAAAAACCAGTAAGAGCCAATAACAAGCCAGTCATTCAATCAAAAACCAAACCTGAAAACATTAAAAACATGCTGGAAGAGAAAAGTCTGTAATACCCCTTTAAAGAAAAAAAAAACAATGAACTTATTCACTGTACTGAAGTAATCTACAAAAATGAGACCAAGAATGAAGAAGTGATAAAATGTGGATTTAATGAATAGTAATATTGGAGATATAGGCTTAGTTAGATATTATAAAGTAGAAAATATATAATAGTATACAAGTAGGATTTACTGCTTCGTGCTTGCTGTAATCTTTCGTAATGTTGTATTGTTTTGTTTAGTAGTATATTAATAAAATTAAATATATATCCAAAAAAATGAGACCATGAATGCAAGAAAAATATTAACAGCCATGCAGACGATATAATTGGCTACCTGAAAACTATAGCAGGCACAGAACACAAATCTACAGTGGACAGTGGACCCTTTTGTTCCCGGACCCGCGAGTGTCCACACTAAAAACCCTGTTTAAATTTTAAAAAGCCCCCAAAGCGCCTTTTACCTTTAAATAGCAAAATCGCTACGTCTTCAAGCCTCCACGAGGCTTCTTGAACCTGGTTCTCTGCATAGCGAACTAACAGTATTTCTGTTTGCCTGAGTACAGCTACGAGAGGACACCAGAACATGTGCTTTGACTAGACAGCTAATCCCCCAACCTCACGACTGTAGTAGCCCCTAAGCATGTGCAAAGTTCCTTTTCCCTCCTGTTTCTAACATACGAAGACGTCCTTGCTCCCGCTGTTACTCACTGTAGGCGCGAGGAGAGATCCATAGCAACAGATTCAGCCGAGGCAGCCACGTCCTCCGTAACGGGCAAAAGGCACAACAAATTCAAATCTCCCGGCGCAGGCGCGTAGCTAGCCTGACCTCTCTGCAATTGGCCAGTCGCCGGAGCCAATCAGAACAGCAGAGATGGGCAGAGCCAATCAAAATAACAAAGAACTTGACTCTTCAGCTTGTAAAAGGCTGGGTCGAAGGAGACGAGTGTTTTATGCACAGTCGTCGCTTCCGGGTTCCATTTGAACACCGCCATGGCCCATGTGCGGGGCACAGAGATCATGCGAAGTGGGGGGTAGAGTGTTCTATATATGCCGCCTCTCCCAAACCTTTTTTTTCGTCCCTGTGTGTGTTTGCCCTGTGCTGTGTCAGTAACTGCAGTCATGCATAGTACTCCCACACGTCTACTCAGAAGTAATTCCCATTGGCTTCAACGTGACTTACTCCCAGGTAAGTAAGTGGATAGGATTGCAGCTTTTGTCTGAGAGAGCCCTTGTTACAAACAGCGTCAGGTTTTAGCGCGGGAATAGAAGGAAGCAGCGGACAACTGCTACACAAGATCCCTGATGTCATGGGGATGGACAGCCGTCTAAGGAAGTGTTAAAAAGGTAAAGGTGACCCCTGACAATTAGTAAGTCCAGTCGTGTCCGACTCTAGGGTGGTACCTATTTATCTACTCGCATTAACATGCTTTGGAACTGCTAGGTTGGCAGGAGCTGGCCAAGAAACGAGAGCTCACCCCGTCGCGGATTCGGATCGACAGCTCATGGTTCAGCGGTTTAACCCACTAGGTTACTGGGGAGTAAATCGCATTGAACTCAGTGAGGCCTGCATGTTTGTAGACATGCGCTGTAACAAATTTATATAATATAATGGCATAACCTTTCGTAGAACAGAGCTCGCTTTCTTTATTTATTGATTAGTTTTTTAAAAGCTGTTTTTCACCTTTTCTGCCACTGATCCAAGGGAGCTTACCGCAGCAAAAATGTACAATGAAATACAGTAATACAAACCATAAGGGCCGCTTAGGAGATGGAAAGGCGACATACAAATCCCCAGGTAAACAAAATAAAATCGTCTAAACTTTTCATCAAATTCACGAAGTAAATGGCACTGAAGCAATACGGACCTAATATGGGTCTCTCTCATTTTAAATCCTGCCAGCTGTGCTAATTAATCATCACAAGTGGGCCACCTCCCCCCCCAAAAAATACCTGGCAGCCTGAATTCTATGCATGTTTACTCAGAAGTAGGTCCCATTGAGTTAGGTCCCATTGAGTTCAATGGTGCTCACTCAGGTAAGAAAGCAGAGGACTGCTGCCTGGATCTAACACGCTCATTGTATTTTGCAAAGAAGGGGGACAGAAAAACTCCATCCCTCTGTTGTGTTCTTGTGTAAACCTCCCCTCCCCCTTCCTTTTCTCTGTTTCAAAGCATGTGTGTATAAACAGTTACCCATCAGTTTAGGAGACTAATTTATACATTTGACAAAAATGAGATTTAGCCCACAGAAACCTATTCTGCAATATATTTGTTAGCCTTCCAGGTGTCATTGGGTTATTTATTGTTACAATGTGTTTATTTGTCATTTTATCTCGATTGAGTTTGGCATTCGTTTAAATTTTCCATTTTTCCACAAGAGGGTGGCAAACAATAAGTTTAAAAATTACCTTCTTTCTAGCACTCCACGCCTTTCCCCGCAAAAAACTTGGAAGTTTCACCCCAGAGTGAACTGAATCTAGATTAATTTCATGACTGCCTCTTGCCAGTCATTTAGATAGCTTCTTGCTTCCTAATTTGATGTTATTGTTAACTTTTGGCAATAATAGGGAGGCTTCTGCAGAAGGACAATGTATACACATTTTAAATAAATACAGTAGTATGCAAGTTCATTGTTTGAGCCAAGGGACCATAAGAATATAACCAACAGTAGTATGCTTAATACTTGAGCTTTAAGAACCATCAGAGGTGGACACCCTAAAGCAGTGGTTCCCAACTGTTGGGAGACTGCGGACCACTGCGATGAGATGCTGAGATGTCGCTGAACAGAGAGTTAAGCATGTTAAAGCCCTTGGAAGGCAGTGGGCGTTGTGCATGCTGGACTCCAGGCTGTTCTGTGGCCTAAATTTAGGTGCACATGCCAGATTTATATTTCTTCCTCCCATCCTTTTCTGAAAGCGTGGGGAAGTTGACAGCACTGTAACATTTATCAAAACTGCAAATAATGACCCTTGTGATTCTCAGATCGCATTGCTTCAAAGCAAGCTCAGCAACAAGTTGTATGTTAAACAAAATGTTACCTGTATTTCAGTGAGCATGTACTAGTATTAATGTACATATTAGATTGTAAAGAGTTTATAATCTCAAATAGACAATGGGGAAAACAGCACAGAGGGAGTTTCCTCCGTTGTCTACCTCTGATTGCAAGCTCCTTGGGGGCAGAGCCCTGCCTTTTGCCAGTGTAATTCTATAAGACACATAGATACTGATGGAACAATAATAACAACAACAGATGTACGTGTGTTGCTTTGTAATCTTTTTTATTGTTTCATGATTAGTGGTTGTTAATACAAAATTCAGCCAGCATTTGGTTCATCCTGACATGAACCATTTTACCACAACACAACCCAACTGCACTGCGAGTAGACATTTACTATAAAAATGCAATCCATGTTTTTGATGACCCTGTAAACTGCCCACATGTCAATTCTATCTTTTCCTGTCCAGGCATCTCTTGATGTTACATGGAAGAGTTATGGTGGCTTGACCTCACTCCTACTGTGGAAATTTCATTTCATGTAAGGATATTTTGTTTTTATACAGCCTGGATTGTTTTAGGCTGGTATTGTGATTTTTTTTAATTGCTTAAAATGAAGGCTGGATAGATTTTTATTTTTTACACACTCACCCCACTGTTGCCTTAAGCATTTGTAGGAGATTGAACGCCTGACCGATGGGAAGCCAATCTGGCTACCTTCAAATAACATTTGTTGTTGTTGTTCAGTTGTTAAGTCGTGTCCGACCCTTCGTGATCCCTTGAACAATATCCCGCCAGGCCTTCCTGTCCTCCACTATCTTCCTGAGTTCGCTCATTTTCATGTTCGTTGCATCGGTGATGCTGTCTAACCATCTCATCCTTTGCCTTCCCCTTCTCCTTTTGCCTTCAATCTTTCCCAGCATCAGAGTCTTCTCCAGAGAGTCCTCTCTTCGCATTAGGTGGCCAAAATATTTGAGCTTCAGCCTCAGTACCTGTCCTTCCAGGGAACAGTCAGGGTTGATTTCATTTAGGATTGACTGATTTGATCTCCTAGCAGTCCAAGGGACTCTCAGGAGTCTTCTCCAGCACCACAGTTCGAAAGCATCTATTCTTCGGCGCTCAGCCTTCCTTATGGTCCAACTCTCGCAACCGTACATTGCTACTGGGAACACCATCGCCCTGACTATACGAACTTTTGTTGGCATGGTGATATCTCTGCTTTTTATTATGCTGTTTAAGTTTGCCACAGCTTTCCTTCCAAGGAGTAAGCGTCTTTTAATTTCATGGCTGCTGTCTCCGTCTGCAGTGATCTTGGAACCCAAAAAAGTAAAATCTGTTACTGCTTCCATTTCTGCCCCTTCTACTTGCCAGGAATTGATGGGACCAGATGCCATGATCTTAGTTTTATTAATGTTGAGTTTCAAGCCAACTTTTGCACTCTCCTCTTTCACTCTCATCAAGAGGCTCTTTAGTTCTTCTTCACTTTCTGCCATTAGGGTGGTATCGTCTGCATATCTGAGGTTGTTGATATTTCTCCCGGCAATCTTGATTCCGGCTTGTGATTCATTCAGCCCTGCATTTCTCATAATGTACTCTGCATATAAGTTAAATAAGCAGGGTGACAATATACAGCCTTGCCGTACTCCCTTCCCAATTTTGAACCAATCAGTTGTTCCATGACCGGTTCGAACTGTTGCTTCTTGACCCGCATACAGGTTTCTCAGGAGACAGGTAAGGTGGTTTGGTACCCCCATCTCTTTAAGAATTTGCCACAGTTTGTTGTGATCCACACAATCAAAGGCTTTTGCGTAGTCAATGAAGCAGAAGTAGGTGTTTTTTTTGAACTCTCGTGCTTTCTCCATGATCCAGCGCATGTTGGCAATTTGATCTCTAGTTCCTCTGCCTCTTTGAAACCCAGCTTGTACGTCCGGTAGTTCTCGGTCCACGTACTGCTGAAGCCTAGCTTGTAGGATTTTGAGCATAACCTTGCTAGCATGTGAAATGAGTGCAATTGTACGGTAGTTTGAACACTAATATTTCATTCTAAAGCTTTCATGGCCAGCTATCAATTGACAATGTTTAAGGAATACGGGAATTAAAGCCATGTAGTAAAAGAATCTTGAACTTTAATTGGAATAAAAATCACATTAAAATCCAAGGAACTGAGCCCAACGTTTCGTTCCAGCCCCGTGGAACCTCTTCATAGGAATCTTGAAAGATCATAGATGGTGCTGTCCTCAATTCATCATAGTAAATTTAAACCAAAAAACGCAGGGAAACCCCAGCGGTCTTCACTCTCCCTTTCTTTCCATGCTGGATAGTTCTGCTGTTACAGTGTCAGTGTCAGTTACAGTTCGTTCTACTGCTGCAGTGTCAGTTGCAGTATCTCCACTGTCAGTCACCTCGGATTCCATTCCCCCTCCCAAGTCTGATTTCCCATGTAGGACAGGCAACCAAATCCGATTCGTGAATGTCAAGTCTTGCTGACGATTCAACAGTGTTCCCATTCGTTTTTTACTTATTTCTAGAGCTTCCAGGTGGCGTAGTATTTTAAAATTGCTTTCCCTTTGCAGGCACACCGTTTTATCAAATTGGATCGTGTGCTTTTCTTTCAATGCATGTTCGGCAATTGAAGATTGATCCGGATGATTCAGCCTGAGAGATCGCTCGTGTTCCGCCACTCTTGTTTTTATAGCTCTACTCGTCATCCCGATGTAACATTTATGACATTCACAAGTTACACAATAAATCCCTGGGTTGGATAGTGCTGGACGTTTGTCTTTTGGGTTGCCTAGAACTTGTTGTAGTTTAGAAGTGGGTTTGAAGATTGTTTTTACGTTTCCCTGTTTTAATATTCGTGCAATTTTATCAGTTGTACCTTTAATAAAAGGCAGGCAAATCCAAATTTTTTCCTCTGTTGTCGTTTTTTCAATTTCGTTGTTTATCTGAACTGTCCCTAGTCTCTTAGCCTCAATTTGGCGTTTTTGTTTAATCCAACATTTATTAATTTGATTGATGGAATATCCCAAAAGACAAACGTCCAGCACTATCCAACCCAGGGATTTATTGTGTAACTTGTGAATGTCATAAATGTTACATCGGGATGACGAGTAGAGCTATAAAAACAAGAGTGGCGGAACACGAGCGATCTCTCAGGCTGAATCATCCGGATCAATCTTCAATTGCCGAACATGCATTGAAAGAAAAGCACACGATCCAATTTGATAAAACGGTGTGCCTGCAAAGGGAAAGCAATTTTAAAATACTACGCCACCTGGAAGCTCTAGAAATAAGTAAAAAACGAATGGGAACACTGTTGAATCGTCAGCAAGACTTGACATTCACGAATCGGATTTGGTTGCCTGTCCTACATGGGAAATCAGACTTGGGAGGGGGAATGGAATCCGAGGTGACTGACAGTGGAGATACTGCAACTGACACTGCAGCAGTAGAACGAACTGTAACTGACACTGACACTGTAACAGCAGAACTATCCAGCATGGAAAGAAAGGGAGAGTGAAGACCGCTGGGGTTTCCCTGCGTTTTTTGGTTTAAATTTACTATGATGAATTGAGGACAGCACCATCTATGATCTTTCAAGATTCCTATGAAGAGGTTCCACGGGGCTGGAACGAAACGTTGGGCTCAGTTCCTTGGATTTTAATGTGATTTTTATTCCAATTAAAGTTCAAGATTCTTTTACTACATGGCTTTAATTCCCGTATTTCTTAAACATTGTCAGTTTGAACACTCTTTGGCATTGCCCTTCTTTGGAATAACATAGTGGGCTGTATATACTTGGACTCAGTTGGGATGCAGATGTTAATTTTGTAAACTGAAAGGGACACAGACCTAAAAACAGCTTTCCAAGGATGAACATCCTCAGTGTGTCTTTCCTCCCCCTCCCCATTTTGCAGGTGTGTCTACTGGAAAGAAAACAACGCCAATATGGGGTATGTGTGGGGAGGGAATTGGCCTGCTTGAGTCATTGACAATTTACCGCATCCTGGAGATGGGCCATATTAGGGTTGGAATGATACCACATTTTGTTGTAGGTTCCACTTGTTATCCTTTTCACTCGAACTACCATTTTTGTTTAAAAAATGAAGCCCGTGTGATTTGTAAGAACCACTAACTGCCTCTGATGCTCTTCTAGATCTTTTTTTCCTGGCAAATTAATCTCGGATTACTCTTTAGTGCAATCAGGTGCGCCTCTTTTGTTGTGGGCTTTCTTTCATATGGAAGCTCTCCAGACTTGATATGAAACATCTGGATGCCCAGTAGACTGTGCCAAGTTAGACAGTGAAGCTGATCAGATAGAGGAAAGCCCATCTTGTAAGTCACAAAAACACACAAATCGGTTCTCTTTCGCATTTCAATTTATACTTCATCTGCCTGAGTCTCAACCATGTCTATAGGGCCAACATTTCACTCTCCTTGGCTGCTTCCAGATTACTCTGGAATTTCCACAGTTCTTGTACTCAACTTTTATGGGGCATCATGATGACATCATCATCAAACTGTTGTCCTTGTTTGTGGTCCTCATGCTTTATCCATCTCTCCTCAGACTACTGGTGCGGGGTGGTGGTGGGGATGGAACAGCAGTGCAATTTTCTTGAGGATAGATGCCACTTCTCGCCACATATTACCCAGTCCCTGAATTCCCTCCCACCTGCAGTCCATGGCATCCTTTCATCTCCTCCTTCCCTAATTTACCTGGTAGCACTGCTAGGTGGCAGTTCCTGCTCCTCTCCGCCTCTGATCTGTCACCTTCCCACCCACTCTGTCTTTTGAAAAGGCAGCGGACAGGAGCTGGGACTGAAACAAGGTAGACTGGTGGGCTAGAATGGAGATGTCCTCTAGCACACCACTCCTCACTTGTCCTGACCCTTGATCTGTCTTCTCAAAAGGCAAAGTGGGTGGGAACAGAGATGGTACAGAGGCGGAGAGAGCAGAAGTAACTGGAGCAGCAACGCCTAGAGGGGGGCACTTGCCAGAGGAGCAGCAAAGAGGCTGGTGAAGGGGGCAGGCATGCAAGGGGCGCCGTCTCTGCCAACCTACCACCAGAGACAGACAGTTGCCTCACTGCACCTCATTGGAGGGTTGGTCCTGCAAAGCAATCAGATGAGCCGGTTGCAGCCAATGCAGAGATGCAACAGAATTAATTCCACCATGAGGAGGTTGCTCAGAATGGACGAACCAAAGACCTGTGTAGTTTCTCATTTTAGGCACCATAGCAGTTAGTGGTTTAAAAGAGGTCGATAGCCTGATCCTATGCATGTTTACTCTGAGTCAAGTCCCACTGTTCAAGTACATTCTGTATTCCAGGGACAGAAACCCAGAGGAATGCATCCTAAAATGTATAAGGGCAAACTTGAAGGAGAATGTACCCGCAGGCTCCCCAGTCAGTCCTGCAAGGAAATAGTGCTTGGCTCAGGTGCAGGGTTCTGCTATGCCAAAGTATATGTACCTTCTTTTCATTTCTTGTTTTTTGCTTAAGTCCGCCTGAAGACAAAATCCACAGACCTTCAATGGTGAGTCTATTGTGGAAGCGTACTCGCAGCAGTTCAGATGCATGTCCGCTTTATTGCCTAGGACAAGCTCAGGGGAGACTTGTGCTTCTTGTTTTCTGCAGAAGCTAGATTTGCACAGGGCTAATTGCCTGGCCATTGGGTCAATCATAAAAGTTGCCAGCAGCCCCACCCCTTTTCAGAGCAGGGCTGTGCCTAGTGCTGATTGACTGACTCATGTGTCAATCTCAAAGCCAACTTCCTTCTCTCTCCAAGTAGTTTTCAAAGTGTTTGCAAAGATTGCAAGAAACCCCCACTGCAAATGTTTGGTCTGGTAAACAAGCCAGGGTCTTGGACCACCTGTCTGAAGGATAGAGCAAAGCGAACAGGAAGAGGCCATTCAGATTTGATCCACAAGCTTTACATGGGTCTTTGCAAGAACAAAACCAAGATGAGGAGGAGATATCGCTCTGAGTAGCATGCATGCAGATATCGCTCTGCAGCCAAAGAGCCTACACTCATGCCTGTTCACAAATACGTCTTACTGCATCCTTGGACAATGTTCTAATATTCATATTGTTTCTTTCACTTGTACACTCTGTGCCCCGGGATCCCTGCACCATATTATAGCTAGCAAAACTGCAACCGGAAAAAGAAAGCAAGAGAAAAGGGAGAAATAGAGATGGGGAAGAGGGCCAGCACTAAAGAAACACAAGCAATTTTCTCAAGGGAATCTACACCTAATTTTATGACAGTTTGTGATGGCCTCCCCACGAATCCTGGGAATTGTAGTTGGGAGAAAGTGCTGAGAATTCTTTGTGATCAGCTCCCCTACCTCGTAGAACTACAGATCCCAAGGACTCCCCAAGAAATTCAAGTCTATCAATCATAACTATGCCCAGGTACTGAATTTATGTTGGATATAAGAGTTTACCCAAATAATGCTCTGCAGGTTCTACCACTGGATATAGGTAGCTCTGGTTTTGTAAGGTACCTGCCTGGGACCCATATGGAAGTTGCGGAGAGTGGGGGGTCTGAACTTAATAAATACATTCCTGGTAGCTGTACTTCTTTTGTCTGGGAGTGATCATGCAGAAAGGCTCTCAAATAAAGGGTCGACGACCTCTGAAGTTTGCTTTATGTCTTACACTTTCCTGTATGAACATTAATCTTTGTGCTGGAAAAGGCATGTATTGTGTAATATACAACAGGTGGCTGAAGTGTGTGTGCGCGCGCGTATGTGTGTATTGTGTGTTTTCATCACAGGTACACAGATCAGTCAGACCGAAACAGCTGGTGGGAAGAGACCCTAAATTGTGACTTTCTCATGACCCCAAGTGTCTTTGAGCAGTTCTGAACCTCTCAGGTTGTCAATGAGAGAGAGAGAGAGAGAGAAAAGAACTGGTTGAAGAAGTGCTTTGTGTACGTGAAAGTGAGATATTTTTTATACCTTTTATAAATAATATGAACTTAACTCCGCTGTTGAATGATGCATTGGCTGATGCCTTCAGTTAAATTTCAGTTGTGCGCATGGTTTTAAGAGTCCTTCCTGCACATGACCTGTAGTGTTCCTTCCACTCTGATAAATTTGGCTGCTGGGTCTACTGTAGTTGAACAGCTTGCCATTTGAGAACAGAGATTGCTGATATGACACTTTTGGAGTGTGTGTGTGTGTGTGTGTGTGTGTGTGTGTGTGTGTGTGTGTGTGTGTTTTAAATACAGGTGTGTTTCTGTTAAATGGCATCAAACTGTAAATTGCCACTGCTGAATTTCCATCCCTTGCCTCTGCCTGAAAGATGATGAGCTGTTTTCTACATGAAAGAAGCCTCTGAAGGCATCCCCAGAATTGCCCTTTAGAGAGAACACATCTCAGAACCTCCACCTACACAGCAAAGAAAGGTTTCCTGGAGTGTAGGTGTTGTCTTACAAGTTTCAAATTATCTTTCTTTCCCCCCCCACACACACACACGCATGAGCACACACATGCCTCAAATCTACCCTTTTGTACTGTATCTTACAAAACTACAGTGGCTTCTAAAGAGAGCTCATTCTTTCACTTTGACTTAGCTCAGATTGCCTGGATTCCTGACCAGAAGACCTCTGCTTTAGTTCTGTCCCTAGAAACGTGGTGGTGGTCAGGGGTGTAATGGTGGGACTGGGAATCGTAAATCAATGTGAAATGCAGAAACCGAAATACATGTAGGCTACAATCCTATGCACACTTCCTTGGGAGTAGGTCCTCTTGGATTTAATGGGTTTTACTTCTGAGTAGATATGCACAGGATTGTGCTGGTGGTCGGATATATTTGAGGCGATTTAACTTTCAAGACAGCAGCCATGAAATTAAAAGACGCTTACTCCTTGGAAGGAAAGCTATGGCAAACTTAGACAGCATAATAAAAAGCAGAGATATCACCATGCCAACAAAAGTTCGTATAGTCAGGGCGATGGTGTTCCCAGTAGCAATGTATGGTTGCGAGAGTTGGACCATAAGGAAGGCTGAGCGCCGAAGAATAGATGCTTTCGAACTGTGGTGCTGGAGAAGACTCCTGAGAGTCCCTTGGACTGCTAGGAGATCAAATCAGTCAATCCTAAATGAAATCAACCCTGACTGTTCCCTGGAAGGACAGATACTAAGGCTGAAACTCAAATATTTTGGCCACCTAATGCGAAGAGAGGACTCTCTGGAGAAGACTCTGATGCTGGGAAAAAGTGAAGGCAAAAGGAGAAGGCAAAGGATGAGATGGTTAGACAGCATCACCGATGCAACGAACATGAAAATGAGCGAACTCAGGAAGATAGTGGAGGACAGGAAGGCCTGGCGGGATATGGTTCATGGGATCACGAACGGTCGGACACAACTTAACGACTGAACAACAACAAAACTTTCAATAAAGAACATTAATAAAATAAAATTATATTCTTGTTGTAAAAGGCGTCAACTGCCTGTTGTTGGCACCTTTGTCACTGGTCAGAACACTGGAAGCGATGGACATACTGCTGAGCCAGGCAGTGGGGGGGGGGGAGTTGAGTTGGTAGACAGGAGGAAGGGAGCAAGCAGTCATGTGGCAGGGAGCATTCATGCTGCACAGTGGTAGTGGCAGGCAAAGAGAACATGTGAATGCTCTTCTGCCCGCACCCCCAATCTGTTACCTGAGATGTTTGCCTCAGGATACCTCATTATGAGGCCAGTCTGCTTGTGGGCATGGAAGTTCTGGGTACATTAAGGGGCCTCCGTCCCAACACGGTCCCCATTGACGGTTCTGGTATTAAATTGAACTGGTTGCCACTCTAATTACCAATGTCAGGCACATAGAACTGTCACCATAGAGTTGCAAGGCTAGAGAGACACCAGGGCTGGCTCAAGATTATCTGGTGCCTGAGGCAGTGCACCAGATACAGCCCATCTCTTACCCAGTGGTGTATCAGCTGATGCTTCTTCTCCTCCCCTCACTGGAGGAGCCAGTCACCTCCAACGCTCTAGTTCACCACTCTTCTCTCCTCCGCACTCCCTCAGTTGTTCTCCGCTCTTCCTTTTCGAATCCAGGGAGCATGAGAAAGAGGAGAGGCAGAGGTGAATAGAAACAGGTAATGAGCACCTCCTGCTGCCTGAGGCAACTGGCTTAATCGGCCTCATGGATGGGCCAGCTCTGAGTGATACTTCTATCTATAACCACAGACAGTTATGGCCAAGCCTTCAATTTAGTATGGAAGTTCATGCTGTGTATTACCCTAGCATTTTTCTTATCTCCGTGGTGTGCGCATGAGACTCCTTGCAGCTGCAGAAAATCGCTAGATCAGAGCGAAAATGTGCAAAGGCACAACCACAGGCAAAACTCATCAGTGAAGCTCCAAGGGCTGATAGGCTGAAACATAAAGTATGATGGAAATGACCTGTTGAGACTCTAACCAACCTATAAAACCTTTTCTCCTTGCTGTAGAATGGAACACCATATTTATTTACTTTTATTAAACAATTGGACTTTCCAGCGCTGAAAGCTCTAGGCACTCTGCCAACCTGCCTTACGATAACGCAGCCGTGAACAGCCAGAAGTATTAAATACTTTCCTATGCTGATAACATGTTGTCAATTCATCCAGCAGTAGTATTAAATTATCACAGACATAAACGTACCCAGACAGAAGCATGAAGCAATCATGCAAATGAACCCAGCCAGCCAGAGAATCAAAGCAACAGGAAAAACCGATCCACCCACTCCAGCACACATGCCAGCCCAGCCTCCTTCAAAACACCTTTTTTTTTCCCCCCAGTTCCACAATGTCCTCAATGGAGACCCTGGTGTGTGTTTGCTTTTACTATGGTGGATGGCTTGCAGATTCTAGATTCCTAGGACTAACTTCAAAACAGCTGCAAGTTTCAATATAGGATCATATTTTGGAAATAGTGTGTACAAATCAGTGATGTAGACTTGAGTCTATTGACTCGAACTTGACTCGGCGATTGTAAAAGACTCAACTCAAGACTTGGAGCCTTTTACAAGAAGTCAGATTTTAATCAGGTTTAAACCCATTTTCCCCATTAAATAGATTTGTTGTTGTTCAGTCGTTAAGTCGTGTCCGACCCTTCGTGATCCCATGAACCATATCCCGCCAGGCCTTCCTGTCCTCCACTATCTTCCAGAGTTTGCTCATTTTCATGTTCGTTGCATCGGTGATGCTGTCTAACCATCTCATCCTTTGCCTTCCCCTTCTCCTTTTGCCTTCAATTTTTCCCAGCATCAGAGTCTTCTCCAGAGAGTCCTCTCTTCGCATTAGGTGGCCAAAATATTTGAGCTTCAGCCTCAGTACCTGTCCTTCCAGCGAACAGTCAGGGTTGATTTCATTTAGGATTGACTGATTTGATCTCCTAGCAGTCCAAGGGACTCTCGGGAGTCTTCTCCAGCACCACAGTTAAATAGATAGGGTCTCGCTACTCGTAACCAAAGACTTGGGACTTGACTTGAGACTTGGAGTCAGAGACTTGATCCACATCCCTGGTACAAATGATGATGTGGTACAGCAGAGCAGGTATTCCCTCCAGGAATTCTTCACTGCGTTACCTGCCATAGGCTCAGATGTAGCCAGCTGTGCAAGTTTTCATAGCGATTTTGAGCTGTATACCGAAACAGCCACAACTAGACCTTTGGAAGTTCAATCAGCATTGTTGTTTTGACGTGCCTATTGGGGAAGCTTGCAGGATAGTGCCCATGACCCCAACATGCCCCTGGCCATTTTAGATTTTTCTAAAAGTGATGTTAAGTGATTCTTCGGGATGTACAAGGATGGTCTGCTTCATGCCTTGCTGGTGGGCTTCCCAGAGACATCTTACTGGCTGCAGTTGGAAACAGGATGGTGGCTTAAACTGATTTGGGGGCTCTTGGTATGTTGCTACATTCTCATGGATGGGTTCATAGAGCTCTTTGAAAAGAAAAAAAAATAGGGTAACAACCCAATCCTATTGAGCTCTACCACTGCCAGAACGACCGTTCCAGCAGCAGTAGCCATTTTATGGCCATTGTAAACAGCCCTCCGGAGGTGCGTAGAGCTGTGTGCTTCTGGACTGCCGCCGGAGAGGCTGTGGAGGCCCAGCTCACCATGGCGGGGAAAGGGGAGCCCATCCTTGAAGGTGAGTCGGTGGGGATGGCGGAATGGGGGAGGATGGGAAGCATGTCGGGGTGGGAGGGGGTGGCACCCGACGCAGGCGACTTGCACCAGATGTTATCCCCTCCAGTAGTAACTGACACGCCTCTTTATCTCCGCAGACTTGTGTCAGCTAAAGCGCTGGCACAGGTCCAAGGAGTTCCATTGGCGATCAGGTTTACAGAGGGATAAGAGAAAATATTTTCTCTTTCCCCTCCCAAGCCTCCTGATCTGCCCCCCCTCCAAAGCATGCAACGTAGACCTTTTTGGCGCGGCTGCATGCTATGGCGGGGAAAACCATCGCATTGGGTGCTCTCGCTCTCTCACACACACACACCCAACACACTCCAATGCTCTTCTTGCTTGCTTGTTTTCCCCTCAGAGTAAAATTTACTAGACCTGAAGCTCGTTGTGAGCCAATGAAGTCAATTTCACCACTCCATGGATTTCTATGAAACTAGGAAAAGCAGCTGCAATTTGAAATTAAGAAAATGGAGTGAGTAAGGCTATTTCTGACAGGGTCTGGCTCACTCCCCCATCATTATGTTTACACAGTTGTCAAGCTGCCAGTGCTGGATTGAAGCTACTACTACCACAGTAGCAGTAAAGTGGAAGTCACTTCCAACACTTTGCGGAAATAATTATCTGTAACAGCTACAGATCGTCTCTTTCTTTATGTCCCATCATAATCTTACAAAGCAAGCCCCAGCTACAACTTTTGGCTTGGTGGTTTGATCCTCCCATTAGTTCTTCTCCCCACCATATCTACTCCCTGTGAGATACAATTTAGATCGGGGGGGGGGGGGGAACGGGTGTCTGAGGCAGAGAAGTGAAATTAACGTCTCTCTGATGGTAAAACCAATGCTCTAGAGATCCATCGGAAGCCCTCCTCTAACAATGAGATAGTAGTCTATATGAAATAGTGGGGAGAGCAGAGAAGGAAAAGGAGAGAATCATTGCCACTTTTTGTTTGTTTAAAAGGCTAATTGAGTTACCGTATTGGTCTGAGTATAAGACTCACTTTTTTCTCCTAATTTAAGTTTTTAAACTAGAGGTGCATCTTATAATCAGGCTGTTGCAATTTAATGCCAGTGATTTAATTATTATTTTTTTAATAGCACCAAACTTTAAGGGTGTGTCTTATAATCAGGTGCGTCTTATACTCGGGACAATACGGTATCTACTTGTATAAAACAGCAGAGAAATGCTTAGGCTCTGAAGAGCCAGGAAAAAAAAACCTATAAAAGGTACTGAAAATGACAGGCACAATAAAGGCAATCTTGTGTAATCGCACAGTAACAAATTGTGAACACATTGAACTGAGAAGTTTTGATACGAATTACTAATTCTGTGATAGGCCAAGGGATTTTTTGTCAACATGGAACTGAAGATCAATGGCTTAAGATCTGTGAGTGGATAGATCTGTGCCCAGATGTGCACCTGTGTCATGCCTGCTTCATTCCAGACGCCAAAGCCCTGTGAAACTGGCACAAAAATCGCTTCTAGAGGTAACTCGCACTTCTAGCGCACTTCTAGAGGTAACAGGTTGAATGTCAGAAGAAGCTCTGTTACTGCTTCCATAGCAGATTTCATTCCAAATGAGGCCTAAAATGATTGCCAAATACTGTGGTTATCTCTGAGTGCCCGCTTACTTTGGGTTGGCGGCCAAACTGATTTTGGAAAAGCCAGAGGGCTGCTTTGCAAATACAAGACCACTCACCTTTGTGTTACGAGGTACCAATACAGTTAGGCTTACCAGATCTCCAACCGGGACAGAGTGCTAGACCTTTAGGAGAAGGAATGTGGGCAGGTGTAGCTTGTTAAACCTTAGAGCACAATCCTGGGCATGTCTACACAGAAGTAAGCCTCATTGAACACAGTGGGACTTACTTCTGAGTAGACATGCTTAGGATTGTGCTGTAGGACTTAACAAGCTACACCTGCCCACATTCCTGCTCCTAAAGGTCTAGCACTCTGTCCCGGTTGGAGATCTGGTAAGCCTAAATATAGTGACTCTGAACAGTACAACGTTGTAGGTGGCCTCATATCCCCAAAAGGGTTGATCTTCTTAAGCAAATCCTTTTTTTAACAATCTATTTTGCCCACATTTACTTCTTGAAGCATGGCAGGTGCTGCTTTTGCTGCATGTTGAAAACATCTGTGTGTTCAGATAGCATTTATCGTACCCTGCTTTGGTCTGGTGCTGCAGTACCTTAAAAGGTCAAACTGCAAAAACAGGAGCAACCTAAGCTTTTGTTTGGCACATGTGGCTTAAACTGATTCTTATCTGCAGAGATAAGCTTGAGAGATCTGTTGGTGATGATAGCAGAATGGGTTGGAGATGCTGGGTGTTCTGCATGTTGTTACAGCTCAAAAAGAAATCTGTGTAAGGATGTCCTTGAGGTGAGTGTCTCTCCCTTGTGATTGTAACTTTTGAAGCATGTGCGGAGGGCTCCATCGGTGACCGTGGCAGATGCCAACAACTGATAGACCGCTGGGGTGAAGCCACCAATGTCATCTGAGGACCTGGGATAAAGTAACCTTCAGCAATAGGGAGGAAACAACTCTTGTCGTGTGAATGTTAAACTCTAACAGCGCAAGGGAAGGGAAGTTCAGTCCAAGGAACGAGCCAAGCAGCTTCTGTGGTTGCAAAAGATGTAGAGAGATGTGGTTGCTGCAGAATTCCTGCAAAAAATGTCTAAGGCGGTAGAATATTTAATAGTGAGACTTGACTCCTGGTCTATGTAAACAGCAGATGAGATGGTAAAACTGCTGGGGCTGGGCTGGGCCTGCTAGGTTTTCATGTGTAGTGATTTTTTTTTTCCCCAGAGAAGAGGTATGTTGGTGGAATTTCAAACACCTGCAGTCTGAACACAGGAAGCTGCCTTGATACTGAGCCAGACAACTGGTCCACTGAGCTCAGTATTGTTGACACTAGTGGGCACCAGCAGCTCTCCAGGGGTCTGGGCAGGGGTCCCTCCCAGCCTTACCTGGGGAGGGCAGGGATCGAACCTGGAACCTTCATACTGTGCCATGAAGTTACAGCAGTAGCGTAGCCAGGCTGGGGCCGTGTGTGTGTGTGTGTGCTGTGCCCCAGGTGACAGCTGCGGTCTCCTTGTGAGTAGGAGCTGCGGCGGCAGCTTTCTGCGTCTGCAGCCGCGGAGGGTTTTTGCACCATTTTGGGCGCTTTGGATGGTCCCACCTGTCTGCCCTTGTGCCTAGAGGGCTTCAAATGAAGCCTTACGGGAGTGCAGGGGCGGGGTGATGACGTGAAACACATCATCGCCCCGCCCCCGGGGCATGCTAGCAATGCCACTGAGCTACAGCCCCATCCCTGTGCGCAATGGCCTCACCCCCAAAGTGCTATAGCTCAGAAACTGCCCTTGTAGAGACCAGGCCTGAAAAACACCCATCACAAAATGGGAGGGTCAGGAGAATGTTACCACCCATAGTTCACTCCTGTTCAAATGGTTAGAGGCTCACAGCACAACCCTATGCATGTCTACTCAGAAGTAAGTACCATTGTGTTCAATGAGACTTACTCTGAGGAAAGCATGTATAAGATTGTAGCCTCAGTCACCTTCTACAGGAGGAGCAATGGCACCTTTTGAATCGCTTCCTCTCCTCTTCAGCGTACTGTTAACATTTCTGCTGCCGATGACAACTAATTGCTGAAGAGGTTTTCTGTTTCTCGACGTCTCCTCTTGAGTCAGCATGATCACAGCTCAGGCAGCAGATTAGTGCGGAGCAGCACCTGCTTCCATCTGCCCACTTGCTTTCACTGCTCCTCCTCCTCTTCATACTCCCTGAACTGAAAAAGGAAGAGCGATGGAGTGAAAGAGGAAGTGTGGAGGAGAGGAGAGTGGTGGGCTAGAGATGACCTGGGCCGCCACTCTCCTCTCTTCCACCTCTCCTCTTCCTTCCTCTTCCTTCTCCTGGCCAGGGAGTGGGAAGAGCAGAAGCTGGCGCCTCAACAGGGAGGGCAGGACAGTATTTGGCCTGCTGCCTCTCAGGTGCCAGGAGGTATGCTAGAGGAGAGGACCTGTACACAAGCCCAGCTGGGGAATGGGGTAAAGGAATTGCATAAGAACATAAGAACATAACATAAGAAGAGCCCTGCTGGATCAGGCCAAAAGCCCATCTAGTCCAGCTTCCTGTATCACACAGTGGCCCCACCAGATGCCTCAGGGAGCACAAGACAACAAGATAAACTGTTTCCCGTTGTCACTCCCTTGCACCTGGCACAGAGAAAACCCACTTCTAAAACCAGGAGGTTGCTTATGGCTTGTAACCTGTGATGGTCTTTTCCTCCATGAATCAGTCCAAACCCCTTTTAAAGGCATCTAGGCCAGATGCCATCACCACATCCTGTGGCAAGGAGTTCCACAGATGAATTACATGTGTCGCAGCCATCCATGCGTTCTCCGTCCGGCTAGCTAGTCTGGTAACTTGGCCCTCGCTGAATTGGGGCTGCTATCTTCTGGGCAGCTTGGCTGCTACTACCAATTTTCTCATTGAGGAGCCTTTGAAAAGCTTCCGAGGAACTCGAGTGTTCCAAGGAACACAGCCTGCAAAATTCACGGCTCTAAGGTAACCGATATAAAATGAGTGCACGAGCTCTTTGTCAAGAATTGAGGCTTGGTTGTGGGTTGTCCCCCCCCCCAACAAATGGCAAAGTAGAAGAGCAAAAAGAAAAGAAAAGAAAAATGCTGTCTCTACGCCAGTTGCAGTGAGAGTGGTTTTCAGCTATTTAATTAGCATGAATAACAGCTAGATAGGGAAATGGTTTCCTCTTAGATCACTTTCTCTTGTAGTCATGATCACATAACATCCCCATGGCAACTCTGGAGAAATATGGAAAGTAATATTAAGGAAAGCATTAAGTGTTAGTTTCTTTTAATGTTATGTGGCAGCTAGAAACAGAAAATATACGTCACGTGATCAGTCTAATCTCTAAAGACCTGTGACATGCTTCGAGGATCGTTGCTTGTGATATTAAGAAAAAACGCACCCAGCTGAAACCGCCGCATTGTGAGGTTTTGGAGGGAAATCGTTTTTGAAATCGTTGAATGGTCGAGCAGACCGAAATCATCCGGTACACATTTTCAGACTAGCGGAAGTATCCATGTAATCCAAAAACCTGCAGAGGCACCAGCACTCACTCCACGCACAAACGTCTCCCTGACTCACCAGAATCAATGAGTAGCTTCCTAAAAGCACAGGACTCCTTCGATGGGTGATTGCCATTGAAGGGTTGGACTTGAATCAGCAGCTTCATCTCTATCTATCTGTCGCATTCTGTACTTACCCAGAATAACACTCCAAAATCACATACTCAGATTAAAAACAGTGGAGCTGCTACAGCAAACGGCAACCAAAAGCAAGAACCTCTGACTGCGGCTGAGGTCCTGCCTTGTGGGACTGTCGGTGCTCAGATATGAGCTCTCTTTGGGCGTAGGAGGAAAAAGAAACATGGGTTTTCCATTTAAAAGGTCCATTTGAAAATCTATGGTAGCTTAACTGATGACACAGAAGCCTGCATTGCCTTCTAGACTGGAACTCTCAGGATTTGCTGGCGGAAGTAGGAGGAGGCCGTGTAATGGCCCAGCCACCCGGCAGGGGCTGAGATATTGCCAGAGCCATCCCCCGC
Source organism: Plestiodon gilberti rubricaudatus (assembly GCA_026170595.1). NCBI lineage: Eukaryota > Metazoa > Chordata > Lepidosauria > Squamata > Scincidae > Plestiodon > Plestiodon gilberti. The sequence goes on from JANXHW010000001.1 coordinate 16,141,412, forward strand.
CCCCTCCCAGGCCGTTTGAGCCAATGGCACCCCTCCCCTGCCCGCCAAAACGCCCCCGTGCCCGCTGGATCCTTACCTGAGTCCTCCGGCGGCTGCTCCGGGGCTCCGGCGACGGAGCAGGGAAGGCCAGCCTCTGTGCCGGCCTTCCCTGCTTCAGAGTAGTCGCGAACGTGCTTTACGACACGTTCACAACTACTTACGTCGCCGACCCCAGCGTGAGGATTGCGCTGTGAGTTTGGCTGTGTCCTTCCAGGTGGACACAAAGGTTTGATTGCTCCCTAATCAGAGAAGTTCCTGAGAGACCAGGGTGTGTGTTGCCCTCAGGCTCAGGTAGTTGTTGGGAGATACTTCTTGGCATGGAAATCTGAAAAGCTTGTCCAGGTGGCCTAGCCACTGGGCCATTTAAAACTTGACTTATTATGTGCAGAACTTGTCTTTGCAATATCTTGTCAGACTGGAGCACCCCAAATCTGCAAGACTGGGAGTTCAGCCTGAACGCACCCTTTTTCAGAGCAAAGTACTGCCTAGCTTTCTCAGAAATGCCAGCCAGAAACCAAAATGGGGTCACTTTGGACTGTCCACATGGTGGAAAAGAGAGGGTTGTCATCACATCTGGGTGGGCTGCTGGCACAAAAGCATCTGCAGCGGTAATGTGATGAGCTCTTGCACCAGGTGACACAAACCCTAGCGATGCCTCTCCCGTCATGTCACCCCTCAGTTGGGAGACACTGGGGGCAGCCCACCCACCCCTACCCTGGCTTAGTGGTGCCCATGCATATGACTGCTGCATGTTTTTCTTGTTTTCCTTGATAAGGTTTTCCTTGTTTAACATTATATTCATATGATTTGCTTTGGATGATTTGAGAAGTGTGGCCTTAGCCTACAGAAATCTTTACTACTTTTTTCCTACACTGCTTACAACACAAGCCTATGCATGGTTACTCAGAAGCAAGTCCCACTATGTTTAATGGGGCTTCCTCCTAGGTAGGTATGCATAGGATTGCAGCCTTGGATTAGTACTTAAATGAATGTTGCTGATCAAGTGGACAGGCCTCTCTGCTAAATGGGAAAGGGGTGCTGCTGTTAGAATTCAGGACTCTTGCCTGTGTCTCTTACCCATGTAGACTTTTGCATGCGGAAAGGCAGCGGCAGCCAATATGAAAGTGATAAACCTATTACTCGTGTGTATGAAATGAAATCCGTTCCCTGTCTGGGTCTGAGTGTGGTCTTAACTAGATCCTTTGCTGGTCCTATGACCTCTTCCTTTGCAAATGGAACAAGAAACATGTTTTTAAAATGTCAACCCTTCAGCTCCGAGAAGACAAATTCTCTCTCTTGGAGAATCCAAAACTTCTGAAGTTTCATTTGACATGACCACTTGGGCAAGCCCACGTCCAAGGGGAACACTTCTAATTGGCCATTAGTCTTGTACTTCACTCTGCAGTCTGATGGTACCCGTCAAGGCATACCCATTTACTGCTCCACAGCAGTCTTGTTGACCAACCTTGTGTCAGTGTCATCAGTTGAGATTTAGAAAAATACAGCACAGAGTTCTTTGACATGGTGTCTACCTGAAGCTGGAAGGAAACAGCTGTGTTTTGTGCAATTCCCAAAGTACTGGACTTGTCCACCTTCCCTCTCAGTAATTGACATGATGAATCCTTATAGTATCAGTTAGCTGTGACACATTATCCTCCGCCCCTCCAAAATGTCTTGGAGGGTCATGCTAATGTGACAACTAGCCAGAAAAAGACTGATAAGATGCCATTGGAGATCCACATGGTAAAATAAGCTATCTTCGCTGTCTCAGATGATGACTGGATTTTCACTTATATGGATTTTAATAGGTACGGTATACAACCGGAGGAAAAAGGCCTGGAAGATTCCTCCTGTATGTTCAGGTGGTTAAAAGACTAACGGCCTAATCCTATCCCCCTCCCGGCCAGTGTAACTAGTGTTGCGCCAGTGGACAGGGCCCATGAGAGGGGGGTAAGAGGGTAAATTGTACCTGGGCCCAGGGTCAAAAAGGGGTCTGGGAGCTAAAGGAGGGGCCACAGAAATTTCCTGGGATCTCAGCTGGCCTCATGGAGAGTGAAAAATGGAGGCCGGGCCAACCAGGAGGCCAGGCCTACCAGGCAGGTAGACCTGGGTGCCACATCGGGAAGCCTGGTAGACCTGGACTCCGCAGAGTTTTCTACCCATTGCTGCCCTCCCTTTGCCCTGTTTTGCCCCCTCTTCTTTGAGGAGGGGCCCAAAAGAAACTTTGTACCCCCTGATGAAATTTGTTTTAGAGGCCGCAGCCTCCACTAACAAGCACAGCAGCCTCCCATGCGCCAGGGTGCCACAGAATCCACTGGAGCAGCTAAGCCTGCACAGGGGGTTGGAGGGAGGTGGGGAGGAGGATGGACGGGGCGGGGGAGGACGGAGTGGGCGAGGGGGGCGGAATGGGACAGTGATGGGGTGGAGAGGAGGGTGAATCAGGTCTGGGATGGGGGCGGGATTGGCGGTGATCCGCCTGCACTAAGCCATATAGACTTGCGCCAGCGATTGAGCTGGTGCAGGTTCAAGTTGCTCCATAGCAGCTGCTGGGGTTTACCCTGGGGCAAGAAGACAGATGTCCCCCTTACTCCAAGGAGACCTCCAGCAGCCAAAAATCCCCTGTGGGATGCAGCAGACATTGCACCAGTACCGCTACATCACTGCGTGGGGATTTTGGTGGAATTGGATTGTAACGCTCTATTCGCGTGTTACGTTCAAAGCATGTACAATCTCTGTACAGGGTACACATGATAATTGAACTGTACACACATACCGTTATCCACAAGCGTTATGTTCAATGGCTATTCTGCAATACTGAAGGAGGATCAGAACGGCCTGGAAGTAAGTCCCACTGAATTCAATTGAATTTACTTCTGAGTAGACATGCATAGGATTGTGCTGCCAGGCTGTTAATAATGTATTTTATTATATTATATTATATTGCTCCTACATCAATTTATGGTGCAGTCACATGTGCTACCCAATCCTACCTAACTCACCATGCAGCGACACCAACATGGCATCTGCTGTATCCCTCAGGGAAGTTTTGGCAAGTTGAAGCATCCTCAGGGTAAGGGAACATTAGTTCCTTCAGCTCAGGGCAAGGGAAACATTAGTTCCCTTGCCCCGGGGTAAGCCCCCGCTGCTGCCATAGGTCAACTTGGACCTGCTCCAGTGGTATCGCTGGCGCAAGACCACGTTGTCCGTGAAGGTGAATTGGGCCCGAAAAGGGGGTTAGGTTTCAGTGGGTGCTGTTGTCACTGAACCTGCCCCCTTCCTGGGCCCGATCTGCCCTCCTCACCCCGTCGCCTCCCCGTTCTGCCCCCCGTTCCACTCCCTCCCTGCCCCCTCCCAACCCTTGTGCTGTCTTACCGTCGGTGGCAGAGGCATCCAGCGGCGGTGTCCATTGTCACGTGGACCCAGCCACCTGCTGCTTGCCAGGCTGCGTTCACCAGCATTGTCGCTGTAAAGCTGTTTATGCTGCCGGAATCCTTGTTCCAGCGGCATAAATGGCCCATTGGATTGGGCCATCGGAATACTGTATTCCAAGTAGAAGGCTATTGCAGAGCTGGAAAAAGTGCAAAAGAGGGCAACCAAAATGATCAGAGGACTGGAGCATGTGCCTTACAAGGTAGTGACTACAGCTTTTGGGGCTTTTGTATGGGGAAAAAGGTGATTACAGGGGACATGGTTGAGACTTACAAAATTATGCATAGTGTGGATCTCTCTCTCTCTCCCTCTACACACACACACACACACACACACACACACACACACACACACACACACACACACACACACACACACACACACACACACACACACACACACACACACTTTAGAACCAGGGATCATCCAATGAGACTGGTTGTTGGGAGATTTAGGAGAGACAAAAGGAGTGCATCATACAGTGCAGTATACAGTTCATTGCCACAAGATGTGGTGATGGCCACTAGCTTGGATGGCTTTAAAGGGGGACTGGACACATTCATGGAAGACTGGTCCATCCATCAATGGCTACTAGTCATGATAGCTATGTGCTACCTCCAGGGTCAGTGGCAGTGTGCCTCTAACTACTAGTTGCAGGGGAGCAATGATGGGAGAGAAGTATGTCTTCTCTCCCCCTCGTGGGCTTTCCAGGGGCAGCAGGTGAGTCACTGTGGGAAACAGGATGCCGGACTAGATGGGCCTTTTGCCCTATTCAGCAGGAATTTCCCTATGTCCTTATGTACATTATGCATTATAGATGATCTGTACTCCCCATTTTCATGGGTTTCAGTTGGCTTTTAAAATGAATGCATGTACAATCATTTACACAAAAATGTGTGCAAATGTGCAGACATCTGTACGTGCATTAAATACAGTATAATACTGTATATGAATATCCCTTAAGAAACCTCCAAGGACTCAGGCCTTTTGCAACTACCCAATGGCCTTCATCCTCACCATGCAATCATTTGAACCCTTTCAGTTGGGAACTCTGCTTTTCTATACATTCAACTGAGCACATGGAGATGGGGGGGGGGGCTACTGCCATGGTCCTATTTCTCCCTTCTACACATATTCCCTCACCCTCTCGATGTCATGCGAACAAGGCTCCTGACCTCTTGTTTTCTACATACATTAAAAAAATGGCAGAAAACTCCATGGTGCATCTTGGCTCACTCAGGTCCCCACAGCTGTTTTAGCCCAGGGACAATTTTACCACCTCATTTCTTGTTTGTCTGAACCAGGGATTACCAGCAGGTCATAAATTGGGTGCTGTAGCCTGGCAGCATTATCAGTTTCTGGCTGCTCAGGACTTGACATGCTTTTCTGCAGGTGATTCATACAGTTATTCACTGACCCTTTCAAGTGGCATTTTAAAAATGAGGCTAATTTTATTAACAAAAGAGCAACGTATACGTGAACGAAACTTCACACTCTTTATCCTCCAAAGCAGGCACAAAAGTGCCTGCTGGTCCGGAGCTGGAGACAGATTCAAATCAAGGCCAGTGTCAACACTTTCCAGAGGAGAGGAGCCATTGTTAGCTCCTCCCTGTGGTCTTGGGTGCAATCTGGTTCCTTTTTCATCTGCACCCAGCACCATCAAAGCTGGTTAAGGCTGCAGAGCACCTCTTCCGCATCCCATCATAGAAGCTGCGCACGGGGGCTTTTCCATCATACCCAGGAGGATGAACACCTTCTCCCCCGCCCCCCCCCCATCCTTTTTTGCTTAACATGGAGTCTGAGGAACAGTCTGGAAAGCTTGCTCCCAACATTGTGACAAATAAAGATAATACTACAAATGACTTTTTAGTTACATGTCAGTTGCTCACACCAGGAGCTGTAAGAGAGTAAGGCTGTAGACCATACGTTATTGAAGCAATTCTTCATTCTTTTATTTATTACATGTCTACCTTGTCCTTCTTTGTCTTCTTCCCTCCTCTCATTTCTCCTACAACAACCCTGTAAGGAAGACTCCACCGAGCGAGCAGCCCACTGACATCCAGGGAGCTTTATGGCTGAGTGGGCATTTGAATAGGTCTCCTCAGTCATAGCTTGGCGCTCTAACCACTACACCACACAGGCTCTCATAACATATGCACTAAGAGCATATAAGGAGCCATGCTTGCTGGATGAAGCCAAAGGTCTAGCTAGACTGGTATTCTCTTTCCTTTGACCACCCAATGTTTTTTTTCTCTCAAAGTGGCTCTGCAGCAACAATAACTCCATACGTTCTATAAAAAAAACCCTCTATGGTACTGGATTTCCCTGTCCTCTCAGGAAGTGCGCCTCTCTGTGCGGCTGAAGTCCATGCTTTGACTTTTCCAGTTAGACTTGTCGCAGTTCATTTCAGGCCATGAAAATCTGCCAGTTCGGCAAGGTTGTTAGGGCTGGGTCAGGATTATTGGACACGTCTCCTAGGATGCTCCTACTCATTCAACCGGAAATCCGCCAGCAACAGCATTGTGAGGTCCACTGTGTCATTAAACAAAAACCAGGGTTTTTTGTCACGATGGCTAAAGCTTGGTTTCAGTCATGTGACTCTTGAGATGTCATTTCAAAACAAACACTTGACTTCATTATCTGAACTAGTTTCCATCAGAGAGGAGAACGACATCAGAATGGATTTGTTCCAAGAGAACAGTTAGCATGAGTCACAGTGGAAGAATGTGACTGGAGAACGAGAAGTTTAGACAGATGAGTACTCGTCCGACTCATTACAAATAGATTGCAGATGTGAAGAGAAGCTCATGGTGACCCCCTCTTACTACTGCGGATCCTAAAAACGAAATAGGAATGAAAGTTCACCATTACCACTATAACCACCAATGTCAGCAATGCAGACTTTGGCTTTTCCAGTTAGATGTTGTAATTGAGCTCTCCCTGGGGTGGTAAGCCTGAGTCTAGGCTGTGTCTCTTCAGAGTGCAGTATGGGCTCACACGACTAACAGCGCAATCCTACGCAACTTTCTGTAGCCAGCCTCAACGGCCGGCTGCAGATTCTGAGCCTATTCCCGGGCTGCACCGGCGTGGCCCAGGAACACCTCGGGAGAAGGGGAAATTTGTCCCCTTCCCTGAGCATAGGACTGCCCAGGGCCTATGGGCCTCCCCAGATGTACGCCAGCTCTGAAGCTGACATACATCCAAGGCAGCAGGGTAAGGTTGAACTGGGCCAGTAAAAGGCTGAGGGTATTGGCAGAGCGTGCCACCGATATCCCCTCCCTCTCCCTGCCCGGTTTGGCCAATGCTGAAAATTCTCCACCCTCCAAAAATTCCATTGTAGCAAAGAGTAACAGGGGGAGGGCAGGGGCAGATTGGTCCTGAGAGGGGGCGGGATTGGTGATCCTATCCTCCCTCCAAGACCCTTTTCCCCCGACATGGGGCTTCTCGGTTCTCCGCCAGCTAAAGAGCTGATAAAGTAGCCCCATTATAGCGTGGCGCTTACCCCGAGGAGACCTCTGCTTACCTCAAGGAGACCTCCAGCCCATCCCTTTTCCAGTTCTGGATACAGTGCGTGCCTGGCACACACGCTGCGCTGGCGCTGGATCGGATTGGGCTGTAAGTTTGAAAATCCAGTGAATAGCTCTGGAATAGCTTATTTCTACAAGCTGTTATTCGCCTTTTGCCTTTGAACGCTTATTTAATGGAGAACAACTAACAAATGCTAATATGTAAGCAGGCTAAGAAGCAGCCATGTTCTTTACCCTTGACAATATCGTTAAAATGCAAATTTCAAATTTCAGCTTGTAAAGGACAACTTGTTCTCCACTCACAAAACATTTACCCCATAACACTTTGGCTCACATGAGCCACCCACACAGAAACCAAAACAAGCTGCAAGGAGAAAATAGAAAGTGAATTTCACTGTTGTCCCTTTTAAATAAGAAGAAAAGAAAAGAAAATGCTTCTTTACACAGAACCATCACTTGTCTATGATCTTGCAAGAGCTGGAAGGACAAAACAGGTCTTTAGAAAGTTTTGTTGTCACACAGAGTGTTGAAATCTAATTCAACTTTTTCTCACACCTTGACGTCTAGGTGCACCTGATGCAGAAGCTAAGCAGGTGTGGATTTGGTAAGTCCGCAGGGCAGGAGACCACTGGAAGAGCCACTTAACAGCACAGTATAAGCAATTTTTTTAAAAAAAATAAAGGATGGTAAATGCCATAATATTAGAATGTGGCATCATCCAGTGAAATTGATTGGCAATCAGTGCAGGGTGGACAAAATAAGGCCAGTCGGCCCCCATCTGACATAAGAACATAAGAAGAGCCCTGCTGGATCAGGCCAAAGGCCCATCTAGTCCAGCTTCCTGTATCACACAGTGGCCCCACCAGATGACTCGGGGAGCACAAGACAACAAGAACCTGTTTCCCGTTGTCACTCCCTTGCACCTGGCACAGAGAGAACCTACTCCTACATCCAGGAGGTTGCTTATCCCTATCATGGCTTGTAACCTGTGATGGACTTTTTCTCCATAAAACAATTGATTTGCACAATTGTTTTGCACAAATTCAGGTATACATGTTCACCCTCCCCCCCCCCGAAAAAAAAAACAGAGAAAAACAACATTTTAAATAGTGCAGGTGATTCCGCCCACCATTTGACTTACTTTGTTTATGGCCCAGAGCAAGCCTGAAATGGGAGAATGAAGCTGCTGTTCCCTCAGTCGACTCAGTTCCCACATGTCTCTTGTACTATGATTTTAGTTGTAAAGAGACAGGATGTACAGTATGACACCCATATCCACGGAGGATAGGTTCCTGAGGATAGCTTCCTGAATCCTGAGGATAGGTTCCCCAGCGGATACCAGGAATCCGCAGATAAGGGGAATGCTATTCCTTGCACTCATTACCTTAGTTAGGTTTCCAGCACTGGTACCAAGCAAGCGCATCTCTTTCTTTACAAAAACGGTATAAGCCAGCATGCTTATAAGCCAGCATGCTTCCTAATTAACGTTCGAGAGCCTCTGTAGTATGCAGGCTGCTTGCCTGCTCTGTGCTATAAGCCAGCATGCTGGCTTATAGCATTTTTGTAAAGAACGCTTAGTGCCATTGCTGGAAGCCTAACTAAGGCAATGGGCGCAAGGGGGGGGGTAACGACACTGCGGATAAGTGAATCCATGGATAGTGGATCCGCGGATCTGGGGGACCTTCTGTGTTTGTTGGGTTTAAGGGAGATTTTGCTATACAAGCTTTTGGCTTTAAGCGCCGACCTCGGAATGTAATTCTCGCATAAGATGTGGTCTGACTGTACTTCTTTGCAGGCACAATGCAGAATAAATGTAAGGAATTCACTACCTCAAGATGTAGTGATAATGGCAATTAGATGAACTCATGGGGAAGGCCAGGTCTACCAATGGCTATTTGTCATCATGGTTGCATGGAAGTTCCACAAAGTTTACAAGCGGAAGAGGATGTTGCCTTCAAGCCCTGCTTATGAGCTTCCCAGAGGTATCTGGTTGGCCACTGTGGGAAGGAGGATGCTGGACTTGATGGACCCTTGATTGGATCCAGCAGGGCTCTTCCCATGAAACGATAGAATTGCCTCCTCACTCCAGTCTGTGGTTCCAATTTTGCATGCAGGGCCCATCATCACAGAAGTACCCCCATTACTTTCTCTGAGAAAAATTCTTCATTGCAAGTACAGAGTATTCCAAGGTTCACAGAAGATCATCCTGTACTATGTTTACCTTCATGATTTTTTGCCCAATGAGTGTCTCCTGACTAAGATAGAAGGCCAATTTTGCTGGGTCCCTATGAGCCCAATCCAAGCCTATCCTTGGCCAGCCTGCACGATGCAGGGACGCTGGTATTGCATCCTGTGGATCGACGGGGGACCTGGTCGGTGAGGAGAGGTAAGTTAAGAAATGTTTTATTTACCTCCTCCACCGCTCCCTGGTCCACAATGGGCCTATTCAGATCTACACCAGCTATTTTTCTGGCTTAAATCTGTTAGGCCAAAGGGGGCGTGTCGGGCCTAGAGTGGGGGCTCCGGATCTTGTGGATCCTGCCACCACCACAATCTGCCTATGACTCCCCCCTCCTGGCCTGACTCCCACCCTAATCCGCCCCTGATCTGTTCCTGCCAGCACCTTACCTATGCGGGACCCTAAGCACGAGTCTTACTGGCTGTTGCACCGTCAGCAGCAAGCTGCCCACCATTGGAGGAGCTCGTGCAATGGCAGCCCACGTGATATGACGGCAGATTGCGAGGTCTACCATCGTATCACAAGGATAGATTCGGGCTGTAGGTTACCAAAAGAGTCTTTCGGTAACCTACAGCCCTAACCTATCCTTGTGATATGATAAAAGAGAATTCACTAAATTGAAGGTTTGCATTTAATTATTTTTTAAGATCAAATATTGACCAAAAACTGGCCAGTCAAATATTTATTAAGTATTTAAAGCATTTGTTTATCACCACAGAACCAATGAAACAAATTTTAAATAAGGATAAACTATAAACGTCAAGTGATAAGATCTTGTTGTTTACAGTCTCAACCCCAAAAACAGACGTGTGAAGCAAATTATGTTAATTAATTAATGGACTGGCCCAACACTTTTTCGCCCCTGAGGCAGTATTCTGAATGCGGCCCTCCTTTCCTGATGATGCGCCAGCCTCTGTTCCTCCCAGTCCTAGGACTCAAAAAGAAAGAGGGGGTGGAGCAGAAGAGGAAGTGTGGAGGGGATGAGAGTGGTGGGCTAGAGCATCTCAGGCAAGTGGAGGAGAGGAGGTAAGTTGGGGGGGGTGGAGGTGACAATCAACCGGCCTCATGGATGGGGTGGCCCTCTAAGCGACTGTCTTCTGGCAGATTCAAAAGAACAGCCCTTCCCAGAAGCCTCCGATGCCAGATCACAATGAGCTCCTGCCTCCACATCCAATGAACTTGGAGGTAGACCTGATTCCAAAGCACTTGTGACTTGTGTCACTGTTTCAAAACTTGTTTACATTCGGCTTCTTAAACTTTGTGTTCCTGTTCTGAGGTGCCTGCGTGTACATGGCCAGCCGGAGAAGGTGGGACATCCAGGAGAAGGTGGCTTAATCAGGAGGGGAAAGGGAAGAACCAGATCTTGGAAGGACGTTGCAGAGCAAAGGTGCCTAAACCTAAATGTATTTCATCATAGAACGAAAGCTTTCATGGCCAGCTACTAGAATACAAGACACAGGTTTTATGGGTGAAGTAGCCATGTAATTAAATATAAATACAACCGACGTTTCATCTTATTTCCTAAGACATTATCTAGGTCTAAACAGCTTGGCTGTTGGGATGGTACTGAAAACCAACTGACAGAAACGGAACTTAAGGGAAATGCAGGCAGAGCTTAACAGAGATCTTAAAGGAACATCAGACAGATTCTAAAGGCAAAAGCCAGAGTTAACATATATTGTTCCCTGTATATTTGTGCAATACTGGAAACCATATTTTGTCAATAAATGTTAATTCTTGTTGGAGGTTAATAAGATTTTGCGATCTTCTTTTACTAATCTCAATTGCTTCCAGATTCTGGCGCGTTCTATTGTTAGGATCATTAGCCAGACATTTAGTCTCATTGAACAAAATACTATGGTTGGTTGTCATTGAATGTTAAGCGAGAGCTGAGACAGCCTTATGTCGTAGACGAACCGCGCATTCATGTTCCGATATCCTTGTTTTGATCATTCTTTTTGTAGTACCAATATATTTTCTCCCACAATCACAAGGTATACAGTAAATTCCAGAATTGGACAGTAATGGTCTGGCGTCCTTTGGGTTGCGGAGCAGTTGTTCTATTTTGGAGGTGGGTTTAAAAATTGTCTTGATATTGAAGTGTCTAAAGGTCCTGGAGATTTTATCAGTAACCCCTTTTATAAAGGGCTAATGATCCTAACAATAGAACGCGCCAGAATCTGGAAGCAATTGAGATTAGTAAAAGAAGATCGCGAAATCTTATTAACCGCCAACAAGAATTAACATTTATTGACAAAATATGGTTTCCAGTATTGCACAAATATACAGGGAACAATATATGTTAATTCTGGCTTTTGCCTTTAGAATCTGTCTGATGTTCCTTTAAGATCTCTGTTAAGCTCTGCCTGTGTTTCCCTTTACGTTCCGTTTCTGTCAGTTGGTTTTCAGTACCATCCCAACAGCCAAGCTGTTTAGACCTAGATAATGTCTTGGGAAATAAGACGAAACGTCGGTTGTATTTATATTTAATTACATGGCTACTTCACCCATAAAACCTGTGTCTTGTATTCTAAATGTATTTATTTATTTTATGAAATTTATATCCTGTTTTTCCAACCACTTGAAAACAATGGGGATTAAAACCACTTGAAAACAATGGGGATTAAAAACAAGAAAACAATGGGGATTAAAAACAAGAAAACAATGGGGATTAAAACCACTTGAAAACAATGGGGATTAAAAACAAGAAAAATACACAAGATAAAACTTTCAACAAAAAGCTTAAGAGCAACCAAAGCAGTGGGACAAAGAACCAGCAGAAAAAAAACTGGGAGCACAACTTCTGGTCTGGTGGAAAAGCCAGGCCATCAGTGCCCATCGAAAGCGGACAGGCTGGGTGCCAGGTGAATCTGGCAAGACAGAGAGTTCCACACCTTAGGAGCCACCATGGAGAAAGCCCTCTCACATCACGTGTCACCACCAAATGGACTTCAGAAGGTGGAGGAAGGCACAAGGGGCCCTCCTCGACTGATCTTAGTAGGTGGGTAGATCATCTCTATGAATTTGTTTGTGCTCCCTGTTCTGACTCCTGCAGGCCTAGAAAGCAAGCCTGCCATTGCTATCTATCAAGTGACATCATGGTACAGTTAAAAAGGTAGACTTCCAAAAGGTCAGGCTTGATTATTTGAAACATTTTTCAATAGTGGTTAAGTAATAGGAAACCAATTGACTAATCAATTGTCCATATCTGAGCAGTTAGTTGGCAGGTATCCAAATTGCAACTGGGTCTACATGATCTACCTGGTCGAGAGCAATTCACCCCAGTGCCCATGAACATGTTGTGCCGCACATGTTTTTCCACATCACTCCTTGAGCTCACTGAAGATATCACCAGGTTTTCCTGTAACCCATGTTCAGTATTCCAGGGGTAATATAACACCCCAGGGTGGAATTACAACCAGGTTTTGCCTGGTCTTTGAAGGTGATACTTCCCCACATAGTGCATCCAAGGACTGCCATGTAGAATATGGTTTGTGCAAGTGTAATTTGCAGCTGCTAGGTATACTATCACCTATGGCAAAGTTAGCAGTAAGCAACAGATCAGGATCATCACACTAACATCATAACATTTAATTGGAATATACTTCTCGATCCTGGACTGGAAGCCACTATCGATTTTATATTTTTTAAAAATTCTGATGGGAAACTAAAATTATTTTTGCAAACAAGCTTGGTTAAGTTGCAAACCCCTGTTTTTCTCACAACATCCCAGAGCAATAGGAAGCTGCCTTAATGTCAAACCACAAACCCAGGCAGCTGAGATAACCAAATGACAAATATCCATAGTTGGGGTTTTGTTTTGCTTCATCACATCAGAGACACACAAGCAATACACTAAGGACTCAGATGCAAATTCTCATTAGCTTTAAAATGGTACTTTGGAGTTTGGTCACTGTAAAAGAGATTCCCCCCCCCCCACACACACACACACACTTATCATTGTAAGAAAAAAACGAGGCAGCTGTTCCATCAAAATTGCAAAGGTGATATTGCTGCAAAACAGCATGACCATCTTCTTTACGTGCAGGTGAGGGACAAAACAGAAATCGCTGTCAGGAAGAAATGCTTTCTTCAAGTTTTGCAAAGGAGGAGAAGGTTTTTGCTTACAGCAGTGTATGCACACATGCTTTGTATGCTTGGGCAAAGTGAGAGATGCAGTTGCAAAAAATAAAGAAGAAGCAAAAACTCTGAAGTAAACAGCTTAAGCACCTAAGGACAGAAAAAGAGCCCTCCTGGATGTGATCAGAGGTCCGTCTAGCCCAGCATCCTGAAACCCCGGCTTGTGGCCACCAGGTTAATCCAAGAATCCCAAACCGCCTTCGGTTATTTGTTTTCCACCCCAAACAATGCAGAGGGTTCATTTAATAACCATTGATACCCATTCACTTCCAAAGATTTGTCAAATTCCCTTTTAAAACCATTTAAGTCAATAGCTATAAATAACAACATCGGGCAACAAATTCCATAAATTAACTGCCGTTGTTTCTGTGGTGTGTCCCTCATCTCCTGTCAATCAACTTTATTGTGTGACTGCATGTTTTAGTACTATGAAAGAGGTGTCTCTATCCACTTTCTCCACACAGTGCATAATTTTACAAACTTCTATCAGGTCCCCCCTACACTTAGCTGTCTTTTTTCTAAATTTAAAAGCCTCTTGCTTTAGTCTTTCCTTGTAGGGAAAATGCTGTCTTACCCAGAGGTGTCAAACTCATTTCAGACAGCGGGCCGAATAGCATTCAATGGCACCTGCTAAGGGCCAGAAGTGATGTCATTAAGCAGGAACTGTTGTCATTAAGCAGTCGATGATTGGAAATAGGGACTTTTTTCTCACAAACTCATTAGCTGCAAATGACAGAAGAGGAAATATACAAATCTTGGTCATATTTTCAAGATATGGGGGAGCCCAATTATCACGTGGGTCACCCTTTCAGCAGCGCTGCTTCTGCCAAGGGCGGCATCACTTTGCAGCTGAGCTGAGAGGTGCTCTGCAAAGTGACACATTGGCAGACGCAGTGCTTCTGAAATGGCGGCCCGCCCACATGATAATTGGGCTCGGCTTGGCAGCTTCTCCCTTTCTCACCCCTCTTGGTCGGCCTCTTCCCCTGTACCATTCCTCGCCTTCTGAGGCTCCTTTCCATCTCTCCCTCCCAGTGCCTTGGCAGAAGCAGCGCTACTGAAAGGGCAGTGCTGGGAGAGCCCATTTATCACACAGGCTGCCCTTTCAGCAGTACAGCATAAGCTGTTCTGCTGAAAGGGCAGCCTGCATGATAATTGGGCTCTCCCAGTACTGCTTTTTCAGCAGTGCCACTTCTGCCGTTGTGTCATTTAGAAGCTCAGCAGCCGTGTGAGCAGCTGATGGTGGTGCTGGCAGTGCCCAATTATAATGGGGGCCGAATAAACATAAGAACATAAGAAGAGCCCTGCTGGATCAGGCCAAAGGCCCATCTAGTCCAGCTTCCTGTATCACACAGTGGCCCCACCAGATGCCTCAGGGGGCACACAAGACAACAAGATACCTTTGTCCAGTCGCCACTCCCTTGCACCTGGCACAGAGAAAACCTACTCCTACAACCAGGAGGTTGCTTTCCCCCATCATGGCTCGTAAGCTGTGATGGACATTTCCTCCATAAATCTGTCCAATCCCCTTTTAAAGGCATCCAGGCCAGGTGCCATCACCACATCCTGTGGCAAGGAGTTCCACAGATGGATTACACGCTGGGTAAAGAAATATTTTCTTTTGTCTGTTTTAATCCTCCCTCCACTCAATTTGAGTGCATGTCCCCTAGTTCTAGTGTTGTGTGAGAGGGAAAAGAACTTCTCTCTATCCACTCTCTCCATCCCATGCATAATTTTATACGTCTCAATCATGTCCTGATTGATGCACCTCAATCAGGTGCATAGGATATAAAGAGCTTCCGCAGGTCATATCTGGCCTGCATGTCTTATGTTCGACACCCCTGCTCTAACCCTCTGATCATTGCAGTTGTCCTTTTCTGAATCTGTCCCAGTTCTATGCTATCATGCCTGAGATGGGGTTAAAATAGAACTGTACACAGTAGTAAATACAGCTGCATCACAGATTCATCTAAAGTAAAAACGTGATTATACCAGCAGCTTTGTCTTCAGACTTTTGCATGGACTTACTTGACCTTTCCCACTGCCACACCACACAGGTGACCTTTTAATTGAGCTGGCCCACCATGACTCCAGGATCTCGCTCCTGATTGCTTGTCATCACCAGTGCAGACTCCACCAGTGTTTTGGTAATTGGGGGAGGGGGGATTGTTCTCTTGTGCACTGTTTTACACTTACGCTTTGTAATTACTTCCTCACCCAGTGTGGAAAGATCTTTTTGAAGCTCTTTGAAGTCTACTTGGGTTTTCACAATCTTGAATAACTTGGTGTTATCAGCAAACCTCAATGCTCATGCAGACTCATCTAGAGCATTTGCAAATAAATAGCACCAGCTCTCATGGAGAAATCTTCAGCTTACTTCCCTCCATCTCCAGAACTGCCCTTTTAACTTTTGCCTTCTGCTTCCTGGTCTTTCATTTCTTACCAATCCACACGAGAGGCCTAGCCTCTTATTCCATGCCTGCTGCTACGTTATTCAGGACAGAGACTTTGGTGAAAGAATTTGTCAAACGCTTTCTGGAAACTCATGCACAATATGCGCCTTTTGACCTCACCCAGCACCTACATGTTTTGTTGACATTCTCAAAGAACTCCAAGAGCTTGATGAAGTAGACTTCCTGTTTCAGAAGCCACACTGATTCTTCCTCAGCAATTCTTGTTTTGATAGATGCTTAATAATGCTCACTTCGATCATGCTTTCGACTACTTTTTCTGGCACAGATGCTAGTGTACTGAACCTGTCACTTCCTGGCTGTCCCTCAAGTCCGTTTCAAAAAGTGGCATTCCATTGCCTACCTCCTGATCCTCTGGTAAGGAGACTAAACTGAGTTCCAAGTTGTCAGAAGACCAGCCATTTCACAACTGAAGACTTTCAGAACTCTCCAGTGGATGCATTCTGGATCCAATTACTTTTTAATGTTCCACTGTTTAGTGGATCCATGGAACTTCCTGTACTTGACTTTTGCCCCAATCCTACCCCCGCCACTTGCACCAATGCAGCTGCCGCTCCATGAGGCGCGTGCTGCATCCTATGTTGGGGGGGGAGCAATTAGGAGACCTCCTCAAAGTAAGGGAACAGGGGGTAACAGGGTAACAAATTGGGTAACAGGGGGCTTACCTGGGGGTAAGGGAACTTTTGTTCCCTTACCCCCCAGGTAAGCCCCCTGTTACCCAATTTGCCTACTTGGATCCACACGAGTGCTTTGGCTGGCACAAGTCCAGGAGGACTCAAGGGGGTATGGCAAGGCCAGGCCAGGCGCATAGGATATCAGTGTCACCTTTGCCACCGATAACCGCCCACTACTGGCCCCTGAGTGACACATCTCCCGACAGCCCCAATCCCCTCTCCGATCCTCCCCCTCTCCACCCCGTTACTCTCCCTCTCTGCCTACCGCCAACCCCCATGCCAACCTACCAGCACCAGGGGAGTCAGACAAGCCGCTGCTGCAAGGCCAGCACCACTCACTGTTTGCGGAAGTGGCCTGGTAGCGTGTGACAGCACATCCCATTTTGCAACACCACAAACCACTCTGTGCTGCCAGGGCACGAGAATTGGGCAGTTAGTTCTTCAGATGCCCTCCCTAAAAAAATGTAATTCAGACATCAGTACTTGTTCAATATCTCTCACTGTGAAGACCAATGCAAAGAATTAATTTATCTTCCTATCTGCCTTTGGTAATCCTTTCATTTGTTTGTTATCTAATAGTCCCACCACTTGCCAGGCTGGATTCCTGCTTCTGTTGTATTTAAATAAATGTTTATTATTTGTAGTATGCTCCTCAAATTCTTTTTTTTTTTTTGCTTGCCTTTTATGGTCAACTTGCATTTGTTCTGCCAGCGTCTGTGCTCCTTTTTGTTCTTTTCATTTCTTCAAGACATTTCTTCAAGATTTTTGGAAGACTACTTGCCTTTTATAACTTTCTTGGTTCTGCTTGTTAACCACGCTGGCATCCTTTTGGGCTTGTTGATACCTTGTTGGTATCTTTCTCAAGATGTGGTATGCATGTATGCATTCATTCATTTTTAAAGAATGGTATACAGTACATTCTATCTAAGCTTCTATTACTGTATCCTGAGCAGTGTTAACCCTGTGTTGACTGAACTGAACAGTGTTGACTTTCCCTTTCATCTTCCTTTTAATGAATCCCCTCATTTTTGAGAAGTGTCCTCTTTTGAAATTAAATATGACCACATACATTCTCTATAGCATTCCACTTACAGAAATGTTAAATTTGAAGGCACAGTGGTCACAGCCTCCAACCACTTTAACAACATTTACATCCTCCACCAGTTCCTGAACTCCACTCAGGTTCCTAAGTCTGGTTGGTTCAAAAACACTGTCATTTCTTGTATTTAAACATTTTGTCTCCTTGTTGCAAAGAAAGTTTCTGATATGCCCAATATATCTTATTTTTTTAACCATAAACTATTTCAGTTCCCCATCTTGACTCAGAGGCTTCTAGTATTAGTGAATGGATGCCTAAGGGCCCAGTCCAGCCTAACTCAGGCACAGTTGAGGCCCAAGTGTGGCCCAATTGGGGCCCAAACTAGGACCGAGTTAGGCTGCAACTGTGCCTGAGTTAGGCTGGAGGCTACAGCAGTGGGCCAGGATCGAGGCAAAACTTACCGCAGAGGCAGGCAGGCCCCTGTGGGGAGCTGTCAGTCTTGTGGAAGCAAAGAGCCCCCTCCTCAGCTCATCTGTGTGCACCTACCACAGCTGCTGCAGCGTTCGCAGCAGAGGGGCAGCCACAGGTGGGCCTGCAGGCACTGGGCGTGCGACAGTCAGCGGAAGGGCAGAGGTTGTGCCAGTGCCAGCTGCCCCAGGGCACCCTGGGCATTAGCCACCTGCCGCAGGGGGGAGTGCCACTGCCCTCCCTCCTGCAGAAGGCGATGCCACCCCCAAGCCATGTTGAGGCTGCACGTGGGAGTCATGGGGGGGAGGGGGGGAACGTCACACACAAGGGGGGTCTCATGAAGTCTGGAACCGCCTCTGCCAGGACATGCCCGTGCACTGCCTGAAGCCCTGGGCCTCCAGGGCCGTGGCTATGCCCACAAAGAAGGCATCCCGGCATGCCTTCTGCTCCGTGCCCCGGCCAAGACCGAGAGATGCCTCGGGCTTGTCTGCTGCGAGCGGGAAGGGCTCACGCAGCTCATCACACCCCCAGATGGGGCAACGTCGGCGCCTCGCGGCAGGCGCTCTGGCGGGGTGGGGGATGCCAGCGTCCATCATCAGGGAGTGGGAGGGGAGGCAGGCACACAGACAGGGGGTGCTGGGGAGGGGCACGGGTGGGTCAGAAACAGACAGACAACAAGGCTGGTGGGAGAGGGATACAGGGAGAGGGGTCTGCCGAGACCAATAGGGACACAGGGGTCACTTCGCAGATGGAGGCAATGCAGGAACGGGCGCCTCTCATGCAGATGGACCGACGGCGGTAACGGACGCCGTTGATGGGCGGAAACGGACGCCGTTGACGGGCGGAAACAGACGCCGTTGACGGGCGGAAACGGACGCCGTTGACGGGCGGACCGAGGGCAGAAATGGACGCCGTTGACGGGCGGAAACGGACGCCGTTGACGGGCGGACCGAGGGCAGAAATGGACGCCGTTGACGGGCGGAAACAGACGCCGTTGACGGGTGGACCGAGAGTGGGTGAGAGCCCCGGTTGATGAAAGGGCTCTTCACGGACGTGGCGGACGTGCGCCACGTCGCCTGTCAGTGGTTGCCTGCCTGAGAGGCCCCCCAACTCCCCCCTCCCCTCTGAGCCCTGAGGGTCTGGCAGCCCCCCTGCTGTGTTCTCCCTGGGCTGGCTGTGGCAGGCCCTGGCTGGGATTCATGCAGGGCCTTGTGTGCTGGGCGCTGTCTCTGTGTGCGTGGGGCAGTGCTTGTGCAACATTGGGGTCATGTTGTTCAAGGGGCCTTTGCCCAAGGGGCATCTTTATTGTTCTGGAACATTGGCAGAGATGGCCAGGCGAGGCTGCCAGGGGGTAGGCACAGCAGCCACTCAGAACGTAGCAGCAGCAGCAGCAGGCGTGCCTGGAGACGCAGGCTCTTCCCCTGTGGAACCACAGCCTGCTCCATAGAAAGGGGAGGGACAGCAAGTAGGCAGCCAGGGAGGTGGAGCAGCAGCAGCAGCTGAGGAGGGTTGCAGGGCAGGCTCCCAGACCTCTGGCAGCATCGAGGCAGATGACCATAGGGCAACCAGACTGCGGGCCGAGGGGTGCTCCCCAGACAGTCAGTGGTAGTGGGCATTCCTGGGGGGATGACCACCTTGGGGGGTGTTCCATGGCAGCTGGTGTGTGGTAGCACTCCCCATTGAAGGAATGCCAGTGTGCCGGTTGCAAAGGCCTGCAGGGAGAGAAATCAAACACAGCTGAGTGGTGTGACACACATAGCCTGGTCTGCGCTCCTTCCCTGGGTGTAAGGTGAGCATGATCCTGTAAGGGAAAGGGGTCACAGAGAGAGACAACAACACAACTTGGGGGTCACAACCATGGCAATCCTAGCAATACTGACCTGTCAGTAGACCCTGTGGAGAAAAGAGGGGGGGGGGACAGCTGGTGTCTACATAAGGGTTACAGTTCAACACTCATGGCATTGTGTGCTCACATTAATACAGGCAGCTATGAGACAAGACATTGGTAAAGAGGCATATCATGGCAGGCATTGCAGGCAGCTATGAGACAACACATTGGTAAAGAGGCATATCATGGCAGGCATTGCAGGCAGCTATGAGACAACACATTGGTAAAGAGGCATATCATGGCAGGCATTGCAGGCAGCTATGAGACAACACATTGGTAAAGAGGCATGTATCCTACCTATATTTCTCTATGCAAAGAGGCAGAAGTCAGACCACATGTCAGCACAACCCCTGCACTTACCTGCACTTACCTGCTGGTGTTGTTGCCTGTGGGGGGGGAGAGGGGCTGGGAGAAAGACATGGGTTAGCAAACACTTGCATGGAGAGAGCTGCCCAGGCACAGGAGTAAACAGTTTGGCCACAGGCAGAACAGCCCTCTCTGCCCTAGAGGGGGGCAGAGAGGAGAAGAGAAGAGAGGTGTTAGAAAATTTTCAAAGTCCCACTTTGTGGCTGCTGGGGGACAGAACCCCACGCCACGTGCTCAGAGAGAGAGAGAGAGAGAGTGGAGGGCTGGGGCTGGGCTTTTGTGGGAGAGAGGCTGGGTGGGGCTGGGTGCTGATAGGGTAACTATTTGGGTCCATGTCCAGAGTTTGGCCACACCTGTTCGGTCCCAACTCAGTCCCAACTCGGGCCCAGGGTGTTAGAACTTTTCAAGAGAGGGCTGGTGTAGGTAAGGTAAAATGGATCCTATGGGTCTCCTCACATTTGGGTCCACCCTTTTTGCTGGCCCAAATTTTGGGCCTGAGTTGGGCTCGAGGGGGCGTGTCAGGGGGTTGCCAATGTCTGGAACCGGACCAAATTTCGTAACCGCCCCCGTCACACCCCCGACACGCCCCCGACACGCCCACTTTTAGGCTGCAATTGTGCCTGAATTGTGCAGTTGTGCCTGAATTGTGCCTGAACCCAATTCAGTCCCAATTGCAGCCCAACTCAGGCACAATTCAGGCACAACTCGGGCCTAAAGCACTTGGGCTGCAATTGTGCCTGAATTGTACCGCAGTTGCCTTAGGCTGGACCGGGCTGTAAATGTACATTCCTCTCCAAATGCTCTTTGCACATGCAATTTCTCCTTCTACCCCATGGGTTCTTCAAACAGCTGTAATCTCTTTCAGGAATGGATGCTCATTGCCAAGTCCTACCTTGTTCCGACTTAGATGACTTGAAACATTTTCATCATCTCATGGGGATAAGTCACCCCAAATGGAATATTCCCGTGCTTCAATTGGCTTCCCCAAGAATTCAGTTTAAAAGCTGTTCTGCAAGCGTTTTTATGCTATACTCCCATAATCTGCTTCCAAAGCAACTCAGGTAGAACCCTTCTCTTTTGCACAGGCCTGTCTTGTCAAAAAATGTTCCCCAGTGCCTAACATGTTAGCAAGGTGGTGCCCAACACCAGCTGTCCTGTGTAGCTACATGAACAACAGTTCCTTAATGCAAACTTTTACTCTCACCCAAACTCTCATGGATTACTGTGAATTACCTGACTAGATTACCCAACCAATCAGCCTTTTTGTTTGGTGAGCATCTTTTCCATCTGGGTGCTTTCAATCACACAATCGACTCCTGAGACAAATCAGTTGAGTAGTTTATTTTATTTGTTTTCATTTAAGGAATTTATACTCTGCCTTTCCCATACTGAAGCGTATTCCCAAGGTGACTTACAAAGTACCATAATAAATGTACAATGTATGCAAACAATGAGTAAAAATTATTAACAAACAATGAAACCATTGGGGGCAACTAATTGGTACAAAGAGAAGCAGCAGAACCAAAACACAATCACAGAGGCACAGATAACAACATTGTCAGACAGAGACACACAGGCAGACGACAAGCTCCCATCAACCAAACACCAGGCAAAACAGAAACGTTTTGAGCCATCAGGGAGGGGGGGAAAATTACAGCCCAAATTACAACTACAACTATTTTTTCAACAAAGTTCTCATCAGGGATGTGGATCAAGTCTCTGACTCCAGTCTCGAGTCAAGTCCCAAGTCTCTGGGTCCAAGTCTCAAGTCAAGTCCCATGTCTTTGTCCCCAAGTCCCGAGTCTTTGGTTGCGAGTTGTGAGTCCCTATCTATTTAATGGGGAAAATGGGTATAAACCTGAATAAAATTTGACTTGTCGTAAAAGCCTCCAAGTCTCAAGTCGAGGTTTTCGAGTATTTTACAATTAATAAGTCAAGTCCGAGTCAAGTCATTGACACGACTTGAGTCCGACTCGAGTCCAAGTCAATAGACTCAAGTCTACATCACTGGTAAGGAGTTCCATAATTGTGGCACCACTACAGAGAAGTCTCGCTCTCGTGCCACCATCCCTCTAACTTGGGACATAGGCGGCACTTGTAGGAGAGCCCCCTCAGATGACCTAAGAGGGTGGGCCAGAATGTATAGGGGAAGGTGGTCTCTCAGATAACCTGGACCCAAACCGTGAAGGGCTTTAAAGGCAAGCACCTGCAGGTTTCAGAACCTTTGGATAGAAAGCCATTGGCCCCAGGGGTAGACAGATGACATTTGTTGCTCCTAACAAGATACGAGAGCAGAACGTATTTCAGGTTAGCATTTTATTCTTTTTTGCTACATCTGAACTATTCTTATCATCATCATTAGGGAAAAGGCCGTCCAGCTCCAGAGCGTCACCCTTATTTTATTAATGAGAGGGTGTTACTTAAATTAAACAGCTCCTTCTAGGATTGTAACACTTTTAATTGCTCTTGGGGAGAACTAGGCTTACAGCAAGAAAGCACATTTATCATTGCTGAGCTCTGCAGGGATAATCTTGTCATCGGTGAGTAGGAGGGCTGCTGGTTAATGAGCCCAACTGCTGTCTCTCGAGTTTGGGTATGACAGGAAAGTGGGTGTCAACAAGTACTAGCAGGGAATGCAGTCAATTCTCAAGAGATCTCAGCTGGTTCTCTATTTTAACTTCTCTGACAGTGGCTTGACTATTGAGCAGAGCTAATGCCTGACCAGGTTTCCTGTCCCCCATTGTGGGTATTCTGAGGGCCAAGTTACACGTGACATCACAGCCAAGTGTAATGCTACCCACCCAAATGGCCACTGCTATGCTCTAAAGCGACCTTGGGAGGGGGTGATTTATAGCAGAGGGGGTGCTTTGCTCTTTTGCTGCCCACTGCCTTCTCCCCAAACTCCCCCCCCCCAGTTCCTCTCAACTTCCCGGAGTTACAGGCCTGCGGTTATGAAATAAACACAGCTCTTGAACTCCAGTGGTGGTAAAATCATCTGGAAGGGAGAATGCAAGAAGGGAAGTGTCAGAGATAAGAGCTGCATGCTTCCTTCTCGATCACCACTGCTCTGCGTCACATGTGCCCCTCCAGAGGGTGCTTTATAGGAGAAGCCGATACTGGGCGAATATTACATGTGTCTGTGATGTCATGTTACGTTGACCCTGAGTGCCTCGCGCTAGTAAAAGGTCTAAGGGCTACGCGCGCGTATTGATTGACTGGTACAATGAACCAATTAGAACGTTAACCACAAATTTAAATTTGCTTTCCAGTACGAAAACGCAGGTGGAGCAGAAGAGGGAGGAGAAAAGAATGGTGGGTTAGAACTCTCTGCTCCTGTACACTTCCTCGTCCACTCTGTCCTCCTCTTCCTTTCTCAATTCAGGGTGTGGGAGTAGCTGTGGGAGGTGGAGCTGGATGCCCCCCACCAATCTACTCCCTCATGGATGGGCTAGCCCTGGCTTCTCCTTCCATTGTACTGCCAAAGCTAGCAGATTGTTTGCCTTTAATTTGAAACGACTATGTTGTTCAGTCGTTAAGTCGTGTCCGACCCTTCGTGATCCCATGAGCCACATCCCACCAGGCCTTCCTGTCCTCCACTATCTTCCTGAGTTCGCTCATTTTCATGTTCGTTGCATCGGTGATGCTGTCTTCCGGCGTCATATCTTTTAGCCTTTTGGTACTGTTCATGGGATTTTCTTGGCAAGGTTACTGGAATGGGTTTCCATTTCCTTCTCCAGTGGATCACTTTTAGTCAGAACTCTCCGCTATGACCTGTCCGTCTTGGGTGTCCCTGCACGGCATAGCTCATGGCTTCATTGAGTTACGCAAGCCCCTTTGCCACGACAAGGCAATGATCCATGAAGGGGAAACGACTATAGCTTTCAAACTATAAGAACTGACACTGATAACGCTCCATTGAGATTGATAGTCAATACATCTTTTCTTTTTTAAGGTTATTTTTTTATTTTACCACCACCACCAATATTTATATACCACTTTTTCTTTGGTCATCGGATTTCTCCTTTGACTTTTTTTTTTTTTACCTTTGAGAATGCCCTCCATAGCTGAGGGTGAAAGGAAAATCTAGATCTTCTAGAGACCGTGGTCTAGAAACCCCCCCCCCCAAAAAAAAACACATTGTAACTGTGTGTTTAGGTTTTCATGGCCAGCAATTATTCTCACAGAAGCAATAACGGGGTTAAAAGCCATGACACAGAAAAATTAAAATCACAAGTCAAAACACAGTTGAAACCTCTGTTTAAAACTTTATGAATTTTAAAATTAATCTAAAAGCAACGTTTCTGTCATCTAGTCATTGGGCGTTTGCTTCGGCAAGGGAAAGACGGTAGAAAATTTGTAAATAAATAAATATTGATTATGTGTCTCTATCAAGTATATATCTATGATCCCAAAGAAAACACTGACTTGGCTTTATTGGGAGACAGGCTATTGCGGTAAATACAGCCAGCACAAGATCCCCTTTAGCAAAGCAACACAAGACGTTTTGGGTGTTAGGTATTGCAAGTTAGAAGCCTTTCCCTATTTTCTCTGAAATAGATATTTCCTATGTCTACTTCATCTGTGACATGTTGGAAGTTACACAATATATTGGGTACAGAGAACAAAGCCTTATTTAGGGTCAGGGCCAACTCTGCCATGAAGCAGAGTGAATGAGGTCAGTTCAAGCAGCTGATGGGGGGGGGAGGCATTTGTCAGACTAGCTTGCTTCTTCCCTTCTAAATGAACTCAGTACATTCTGCCACTTTTAAAGAGAGAGAATGTAGGTGGAAATCCTGAATTTCACATTTCCTCCCCAAAGCAGATGTAAAGAAAGGACGGACGGACAGACGGACAGACGGAAAGAAAGAAAGAAAGAAAGAAAGAAAGAAAGAAAGAAAGAAAGAAAGAAAGAAAGAAAGAAAGAAAGAAAGAAAGAAAGAAAGGGGGAGAGATCTGAAGAATAAAGGAAGTGGGTTCTGATTTTAACAGAAAGAAAAAGAAACGGGAGGGAAGGAAGGGGTGCTATTTGGTACTCCAAAAGCAAAATGACTTGGGCTTGCACAGTTTGTTACATCTTTCTCTGAGTGATGATCCTGTGCTGATTCAATTGTGTATGTTGCAGCATGCTGAGAAGACTTTACAGCCAGAAAGAACAAATGTTCAATTTCTTGTTTGGGAATTTACTCTTGTAAATTACTTTGTTCTATTATTGTCTTCCACGTGAAAATGCAATCGGACATTCAGACAATGGAGTTGCTCAGCTGTGGGACATCTCAGGTCCCGCCCTGGCCTGTGTCAGTCAGCTTGTGGAAGTATTCATGTCTACTGCTGAACACCCGCACATGACACATTATCACATGACAGATATGACACATTAGCATTCATTCCCTGTCAAACGTTAATTGAACGGAAAATCTTGTAATCATGGTTGGGGGGGGAGGAAAGAACCCTTTCAACTCTGCAGAAAAACAAACCACAAATGAGGATATCCACATGGAATTGTATAATCAGACAAACATAAAAATCACACAAAACTATGTGATTATATAAGGAACATTTGTTCTGGCTCTATGCCTGATCAGCATTCTCAAGGAAGAGTATAACCACTGGCACCAATAGAAGGTTTCTTCCGAGGGCAAAGGACTGTGGAAGGTAAGGCCCCTCCTCCGCTGTGTCCAAATTCAGATCACATCCACCCACATGCCCCAATGCAATAGACATAGTGTTTAGTTCAGGGGTTCTCAACCAGTGGTACACATACCACCAGTAGTATTTTGGGGTACATCTGGTGGTATGCGGCCAATCTGAACCCCGAAACCCCCCTCTGTCGGAACTCAGAAGCAGAGATTTTGGATGCCACAGAGATTGGGAAAGTGCTGGCAAGAGGCTCAGCCAATGAATGGAGGTGAAATGTGCAAGTTTTGCGCACTGAAAAAGGCTCTCCTGCCCGCCCCAAGCCTCTTACTGGCACTTTCCCAAGCTCTGCAGCATCAGAAACCTCTGCTCCTGAGCTCCATCAGAGTCCGATACCCAGAAGTGATGGGTAATTATGTCATCGCCCGTCACTTCTGATGGTACGCCGAGGGATCCTGGCGTACCACCCCTGGTTTAGTTTGTCCCTTAGCTTCTTTAAAGGAGAAGAATTTGATAGGCACCTAGCCTAGATGCCTTTAAAAGGGGATTGGACAGATTTATGGAGAAAAAGTCTCCATCACAGATTGCAAACCATGATGACTATATGCAACCTCCAGATTTTAGAGGTCATTCAGCCGATCTCTGAATGCCAGATGCAAGGGAGTGACAACAAGACACAGGTTATCTTGCTGTCTTGTGTGCTCCCTGAGGCATCTGGTGGGGCCACTGTGAGATATAGAAAGCTGGACTAGATGGGCCCTTGGCCTGATCCAGCAGGGCTCTTCTCATATTCTCTTAGAGGGTCACATTAAGAGCAAATTGTGGCTAACAGCTCAATCCTACAGTGGGCCATTTATGAAGCGGATCGTGAGCTGCTCTCGTAAGTGACCCAGAGACGTCTGTGCAAATGCTGCACGTGGGAAGGAGCCACTGGCAGAAATGGCCAGAGGTTCCGCGCGCATCCAGAACTGCCCAGACACTCCACCAGTCCAGGTAAGGTGATGGAGGGGGCGGGCTCATGAGCTGTTCAGGGCAGGAAGTGAGCCAAACCAGGGGCAGTTCGAGGGCAGGAGAGGGAGGACCTTGGCGGCACTCATGCATGCTGGATCCCATCCCCTTCCCTTGCCTGAACCCGCCACTTTCCTCTCCTCAGACTTGTGTCCAAGGAGACCCTTCGGCCATCAGGCAGCCCATTGAGAAGTAAGTACCAGTAAAATATATTTTCACTTCTCTCTTGCAGGCCATCTGATCGCCCTCCTACTATAGCATGCAGCGCATGAGAGACAGATGCAAGCACAGTAATATTGTTTGGGGTGAGAAATGTACAATAAGAGGGAGGGGAAATCAGAAGCTGCATGTTATGGACTGGCGGGGGGGGGATAGCATTGGGTTGTAAGAGATTGAGCTGGAAAGCAGGAGTTCCCTGATGGGCAAGCCACTCCCTTTCAGCTACAATACGAAGATAATAACACTTACCATACAGGGTTATTGCAGGGACAACTTCAAGCTAATACATGTGATCTGCTTTATATACTCAGAAAGCACCAGACAAATGCTAGGTCTCCACTGAAGCCAGTTGAGATGGAGGAGTCATAGTTCAGAATCAACTGAATGGAAACTGAGAGACTTGGGGCCCAATCCTAACAGGCCGCTGCACTGTTGGAACACGTGAGAGCTGCTGTAGGTCCAAGTAGACCTCTAAGTAAGTTCTGCCAGTGCCCTGCAAGGGCGGATCAGATGGTATCCCAGACTGGCTACTTGGAACATTCCAGGAGGCTTCACCATGTAAACAGAGGGGGGGGGGAAACTGGGAAGGAAAAAGTTGTCTTTTTGAATCGTGTTTGAGGCTTCTCAGCCTAAGCTTTGTTCAAGAGGACCTGAGTCTGGCCTGAGCAACATTCCATCCTGGCACTTGCCTTGACCCGGAGGCATGTGCCAGGACACCCTCAAAATAATGGGGTGACCTCGTAACACGTTTCCTTCACACTTCCTCTCTGTCCCCCTCTTCCTTTTCCAATCCAGGGAGTGGGAGGAACTGAGACTGGCACATCACCAGGTCACAGGGGGGCAGCATTTGGCCTGCTTGCTCAGGTGCCAAGACAATGATTGTTTCTGAATGAGATCCCCACTAAATATCTGTTGAAATGAGGAAGATATTTTGCCAAATGTTTGCATTGCTTTGCATCAAGTATGACTCCCTCCTGTGCCAGAAATAATCTTACATGGCATTAATCAGATTTGCCAAGCAATTGAAGCAATAATTCCTCTCTCAGCACAGATTTAACTGGATTTTAATACTCCTACCATGCAGAAAGCTTTGCTGCATCTTGTGTTGGAAAAAAAAGCACATTAAAAGCTCTGACAAACAACAAAAATACTTATTAGCATTTCTCTTGAACTATATAACTTCTGAACTATCTGTTGCAGAAATCTGAAAGATTGTGCTAAAGGGGTAGTTTTTTTCCCCATTCTTTCCTATCTGATGCTAGATGGGATGAGTTCTGGGAACTAGGTAAGATGGAGACAAAAAAAAAGGAGGTGAAAAAGGAGAAACCTAGATTGCTTCCACACACTAGCCCTTTCCTCTGGAATTGCCATCCCTTGTTCTCCAGCTGACATCATTGTCAAATCAATTTGTTGGTAAGAAAATACAATTGCAGCTCCAGCCTATCCAATGCGGGCAGACAAAGCATTCATTTGTGGTTTTTGAGGGCTTCTGTGACTTTAAATTAAGCACATGTTCTTTGCAGGCTCAGCCTATTTTATTGCTTCCTGTTGATCCCAGCTGAGTGATTAGTGAGCAATTGACCATTAAACAGCCTCTCAGAATTGTCCCAATGTCAATTTCTGTTTCCAAAATGGAGAAGAGACTTTAATTACTGATTCCCTCTCCCTACGTTTTAATTTTCTTTTTTAAAGAATAATGGTCCTTTATCAAGCTCTTATCATAACACTCTTTGTTTCTTGGGGTGAGTTTGCACCTTATTAGGACTTATTTATAGAAATGGGGTTGAGCTTTGTCCCAAGAAATATTTGGGAGTGTATTTACCTTGAGGAGATTTTTGTATGAGGAATAAAAGTGTGCAATAAAATTTCACCCTGCACTCTGCACGCCCACACCTGAGACAAAACTGCATATTTTTGCTAACTCATTCTCTCTCCATCAAACATCCTATAGATTTTGCTGACTTTTCAGCATTGCAAAACATTTCAACAAGGATGTTAGTCATCAGCAGCAGCTAAAGGCATTCATCATACCTCAAAAATGAAGTTCTTTCTGCAAGCATCCCAATTCTTCACATTTTTTTTCTTGTTTTCCTATCCTCTTGGACAATGAAACAGTGTCCAGTTGATTGCCCTGTGCGTTCTCCTGACATGTGTCTAAGGAAACAGTCCAGGATATTCAATTTTGTTCTTATCGACCAACTGAAATGTGGGACATGGCATTCTTCCACATGTGTGTTCGATCGTCTCTTGGAGCGCTCAGGAAAAGGTGCCGCCTTCTCAGCTTTGCAGCATTGTGGCTCCACTCTGGATCGTTACCAGTCTGACAGCACAATCCTATGCATGTCTACTCAGAAGAAAATTCCATCGTGTTCAGTGGGGCTGGCTTACTCTCAGGAAAGTGTGTATAGGATTGCAGCCCAAATGAGGAAGCTTGCGATGGCAGCAGCATCTACTGTGTTACAGACAGGTGCCATTGGCCCTGTGACTTTATCTATGTGTTTTGCTCTTCCAGACAATTAGAATTTCCTCCAGTCTTACAGCTTGCTTCCTGCTCCCTGAAAAAAACATCGGCCCATTTAAAGCTCCTAAACAGATAATTCAGTGTGTTCAAACTTAGCAACCACACTTAGGTTTGAAGTGGCAAATCTGTAATGCAACTCGTTATTGTGGTGAGTCATTGAGGGCACATAAGAGTCATTTAAAGGCAGTTAATACCTTTCAAGGTAACGCCACTTTGCAAAAAGCATTGAAAATAACCTGCAATTCAACAACAGGAGAGCCACTGTGATATAATGGACAGAGTCTTGAACTGACACCAGAATAGGCTTACCAGATCTCCAACCGGGACAGAGTGCTAGACCTTTAGGAGAAGAAATGTGGGCAGGTGTAGCTTGTTAAACCCTTAGAGCACAATCCTAGGCATGTCTACTCAGAAGCAATCCCCATTGTGTTCAATGGGATTGTGCTCTAAAGTTTAAGAAGCCTAGGATTGTGCTCTAAGGTTTAATAAGCTGCACTTGCCTACATTCCTTCTCCTAAAAATCTAGCACTCTGTCCCGGTTAGAGATCTGGTAAGCCTACACCAGGAAGACCTGACCATGAAGCTCACGGGGTCATGTTGGTCCAGTCCCTGTCTCTGACCTGAGTTGCTGTGATGAGAGAGGACAGGATACGAATGCAGCAAAAACAAAACAAAGCTATTGTGGTTGTCACTATAAAGCAATTAACTTTCAGAGTGCAAAAGTAGAGAAACTTAAGCAATAATTTTTTTTTCCGTATCTCCTAACACTAGAACCTGACGTCGTCCAATGAATGATTGCATTCTAGGATTGCAATGATAGGATATTTCTGCGTTGGGTCCCCCCCCAATGGTGGAAAAAGCAGGGTATAAATTTAATTATTATTATTAATGATGATGATGATGGATAGGAATCCAATGATAGGAGAGCATTCTAACAGCACAATCCTGTCTAGGTAGGCTCTTTTAACAGCCTCCCTGCCCCTTTCTTCTCCGTGCACTTGCGCCAGGTACAGAGCTGGCACAGGTCTAAGGAAACCCATTGCAGAGTAGGAACCTTACACAGGGGTAAGGGGAAATAACTCCCCTTTCCTCTCTGAAGCCTCCCAATCCACCCCCCACAATACAGTGTGCGCCTTTTTGCCCCAGCTGCATTGGCGGGGGAGGAGAATAGGATTGGACTCTCAGTGCCTCTATCACTTTTCTCTTGTGTGTGTGTGTTTTGTGTTTTTGTGTTAGGAACAATGCATTGCTTTTTATTTTTATTGTGGGTCTGCAGACCATCTGCAGAGCACTGGGGGGGGGCAGTGTATTGTCCAGGAGGCTACTGTCTCTGAGCTTTACCCTTGTCCTCTTCAACCTGTGCGGATGTGTCCCTCCCTGGTTTTCACCCTCCTTCCCTGATCTTCCACTGTGGAGCAGCTCTCTCCATGAGCTCTGCCAGCTACAGGGGGCAGCCAGGGAATAGTTCTAGGATTCCGTGTTCCAAAGTCTAGGACCTGTACAGACGGAGATGCTTTCAAACTGTGTTTTTCTCTGAAACCTTTTTACTGCCTCTGCTCCTGTTTTATTGTTAGCAGCAGACTAGCGGGGGGGGGGGTGGCACTGGTGCGGAGCAATTAAAAAAAGGATCTTCTGCCATGTGATTCTGCTTAATTTATATCCATAAACCGCTTTGTTCAACATCCCCTTCCCTGCAATTGTAAAATTTGGTGTAACAAGTTTTTGCACCATCGCATTCACCTCCCTCTTTCTTCTCCACCGAACCAGTGCGCTGTGTCATTGGGCACTGCACATGATCCCAGCCCACGAAATAGATTTCCCCTGTGTCTGCATGTTACACATGCTCTGAAAGCACACCCAGGCCAGTAACAATATCATCTGCTTACTGGATCACGATCAGTCTTGCTTTCGATCTGGCCTTGGCACTTATACTCGGTCTTGTGACTTCAGCTCATTCCTGGCTGGGAAATCCCAGAGGGTTTCAACGGATGGCGACTCAACTCATCATCTCTTCAGGACCTTCCCTGTGAAGTGGAGAGCCAGTGGCATTTAGCAGCTGAGAGCCAAATGATGACACATTCTCCTCTTGGAGCTCCAGAAGTGGAACTCCTGACACAAATTGCGTCTTGTAAAAACAATTTCGATTCGGGTTTCAGCACATAAGTACAGGAGGCCAACCTTTTCCACCTGTGCTAAACCCCCAAGCTTAAATCCCCCACAAAATCTAAATTGTGCTTTTGAGATTTTCCCTCGGCAGCGGCAGCTAATAATAGCCTGGGGGGGGGGGTGATTTGGATCAGGACCACAGCACAGGGATGGATCCAGTGGCACTGTCAGCAGAGGGGGTCTTGTGGCATTGGGCCTCCGGGCAGCAGGATCGGGCCCCAGGCGGCAGGCAGGCGGGGGTGTCTCGGCGGCTGGCGGCGGGGCAGATCGTCCCATTCGCTAGGGTGAGCGAGGAAAGCCGTTGGCGTTTGGCCCGCCTGCCCGTCCTGCACCTCTGTGTGGTGAATAACAGCTGCAGCCATTACGTCATTTCCGGCGCAGGGGTAGCGGTGGTTATAGAAACGCCACTGGATGGATCTCTCTCTCCCTGAACCTTGATCTTGATTTGGATCAGAAGCTTTGCAGCTGCTTTTATTTTACACTCAAGTTCCAATCGTGGAAGTCCAAAGTAATGTGTTGTTTAGCCATCAGAATATGAGTGGATCCATTTCCACCTCAGTCCCCACCTCAACAACAAGCTCACTAGTTTGCCAGCGAGCAACTATCCTCTAGCATTCTCCCCTCGCCTCACCATAATGCATCAGTCTGCAATATGGGGACAATATAACACTGGTCTGCCAGTTACTGGGAGCTGTGTTAAATATTACTGAGACAAGGTACATGAAGTACTTTGATTGAACACTTGAACATGCTGTATCAATAGTTTTCAAACTGTTCACACCAACTTGTTTGCCATGGAGCCCTTGTGCATTGCAGAGGATTTAGGGGGGTTGTTCAGATTCACACTTAGGGCAAAATCCTAACTAAGTATCCGGCGGCTGCCCGCTGGATCCCATTCTCGGGCTCCGGACCGCCATGCGGTGGGCCGGAGGCCTTCCCTGGGTGTAAACCGGGGCCAGACCTATCAGCCTCCTCGGATTGAGGAGGCCGTGTAACGGAGGAGGCTGCGTAACGACCGAGCTGGCCCGGCGGGGATAGGGATATGGCCAACGCCATTCCCGCCCCCTCCCGGGCCGGCTCGCCCAATGGCCCCCCTCCCTTGCGCTCGGACCATCCTTGCGGCCGCCGGCAGGAGCCTTACCTGTCTCCAGCAGCTGCATGCTCATCCCGGCAGTGGAGTGAGGGAGGCCGGCCTTGTGCTGGCCTCCCTTACTCCCAAGTCGTCGCAAACGTGCCTTACGGTACGTTTGTGACAGCTTCCAGCACCTGATTGCTCACTCCGGCGCCAGCAGCTTAGACAGGATCTTACTGCAAGTGAATACAGTTTCAAAATCTCTGCACTGTATATATGCAATTCTTGTTAAATGCCACAGCACTGTTCCATTCTCCTGGCCACAGACTGTGGGTGAGATCATTCAGAAATATGCACTGTCACCAGCATGCTTGCTGATGACACACAACTGTATTTGTTTGCTCTTCTTTGACCAGTTCTTGCACTTTTGGTGCTTATTTGATGTCTTGCCATGATGGCAAGATCACGATGCATTCTGGGGCGAGCCTGGGAGGAGAGAGGAGCCTTTGCATGACCCGGAAGTGGGTCGTTCAGCTTGAAAAAGCCCTGCAGAGGCTTGGAAACTGTGCTGTTTGCCCGTGCAAAGGTAAAAACGGCAATTTGGTTTTTTCCACCTACTTTAAAAACCCTTCCTAGCGTGGACCCCAGTATCCATGGATTCTCAGTATCTGCGGTGTGTGTGTGTGTGTGTGTGTGTGTGTGTGTGTGTGTGTGTGTGTGTGTGTGTGTTCGGAATGGAACCCCCGTGGATACTGAGGTCCCACTGTATTTCTTTGTTACATTTCTATTGTACTTTTCTTCTACTATGGAACTAAAGGCATTCACTTTGGGGTTCCAGGCAGTCACCCATCCAAGCACTGAATCTGCCAGGTGGCTGTAGCATGAATCCTCACGCCTTCCCTCAGATGAGGCTGCCCCAAGACTAAATGGAAGGGATGACAGTCAGCAAGCTTTGTGTTCAATAGACAATGCCTCTATAGCAGTGGTTCCCAAACTGGGAGGCGCGACTCCCAGGGGAGCCGCGGAAACCAGCCAGGGGAGCCGCAGAGTGCCACGGAATCTTCTCGGAAAACAGTGCAATGCCAATTGGCAGGCATCAACATAATGTCATGGGGAGCCGCAGCCAATGGTCGCCAATGGGCAAGGGAGCCGCAGGTCAAAAAAGTTTGGGAAACACTGCTCTATAGCAACACCATTGATGGGAGCCTAACTTCTGCAGGTTACAAGGATAGCTTTGGATCAGCCACTGCACCTGAAATTCTAGGACAGTTCAACAGTTGTGGTGGTGGCCAAACATGCCTTTCAGCAGCTTCCATTGGTGAGAAAATTACAACCCTTTTTATTAGATTCCGATATGGCAACAGTCACCCCTCTGCCTTCACAGCCTCCGAGGTAGGTTTCCACGTGAAGCAATTATTGACAGACTGCTTTTTGATCCACTTCCAAGCAGATTAATTTCCAATGCAATTTTGTTCCAATTTCATATTCCTCGATATCAACCACAATATCCAATAGGATTTTGCATTCTGAGTTAGAGCTGTTCCTTTATTCCACGTTCATTCTGGAAAAGATTTATGCAAGCTTAACTTTACACACTGTGAGGAACCCTATTGGTTTCAGAGGAGCTTACTCACAGCATGAGATATTAACCAAGTCCATAAATCTTTGCAAACGGGTGCCCGTTGCGGCCCACTGTCATTAATATATATTTTTTTCTGAAAAGCAAATGCAAGGAATTGAAATTTGGAGTTAACAGCTAGTAAAACTTCCTTTCACAAACCAAACCGCTTTGGTTAGGTATTATGTTGCACTACCTTGTATTTTTGTGCTACACTCTTAACATTCCTAAACTGATGTGGATCTATAATTTAGTGCTTTTAATTGAGCAAACGTTACCAGCCCAGACCATATTTCAGTAATAGCCTTAACAAAAATGTTAAACATCTGTGTTTTTATAGGAATGTTTACCTATGTTAGAGCTGGTGGTGGGAGACCAGAAAAGGGATAATAAGTCAGGACTTTCGTCAAGTTTCATGCACCAGTCAACATTTGCACAGTAGTCCACAGTGAGGTGTTGAAAAGCAAGTTGTTAACTGGCGATAAGAAATCCACATTTGTCATTTGGTTAAACAATGGCTACCTTTCTCTACCGTTAGTTTTGTCACCACAGCCATTTATTTGAATTTCAGCAAAAATGGATAAAATCTGCGAATCCCATACAACCAATTATATAATGAGATTAACAGCTTGTCCCTTTAAATGTTTTAGCGACAGTGGTGCGAACTGTAGCCGCTACAGCTAAAGCCATATCCTGTCGTGAGGGGGCTGGCTACTTTGTGCCTGGAGAAGAAGTGACCCTCTTTGTCTTGGTTCTGAGATCATCTGGCATTTGATAATAATCAGCAAGCGGCAGCTTAGTTTACTGTGCTGGAACCCAGTGCGGCTGTTGCCACACATTGCTTGGTGACCCTGAATTGGCGGTGACACGATGACCACGTCACCGCCAATTACTTCTGGGTCACCAAGCGATGCGGAACCCAAAGAAGCGAGTCAGCTGGCCTAGGAGCAGGTGAGTTGTTTCTTTGGCCACTCCGAGCCTGCCAACTCACTGCTTTAGCCACTCCAACTTGGAGCGGCTGAAGAAGCGACTCAGCCGAGCTCGGAGCCTCAGCTTGGAGCTCAGAGTCTCGCTTCTTCCTGTTCTCGCCAGCATAGCTCATGAGAATAGGAAGAGGCTCGGAGCAGCCAAAGCCGGCGGTGAGCAAGGGTGACACCCTTGCTCCATGGGCTTCGGCTGCACAAAGCTGGTCCTGTTCTCATGAGCTACGCAAACAGAAAGAGGCTTGAAGACCTCTGGAGCAGCTGAAGACCTCTGAGATGCTCAGGAAGGGGCAGGGCTCAATGAGGATGGGAAAGGATATATAAGGGAGACCAGGCCAGTGATGAGGAGGACGGCTGAGAGGTCGCCAAAGGGTTCAAGACTGGAGGCTCTTTGCACGGATCAACCAGACAACAGCCTAGGGAGGAGCCGCCATTCTTGTGGAAGAGAACAAAGGGTGCCAGGACCTCATCCCCATGACCTGAGCCCTAGGCCAGTTGCCTGCCAAACCCTACTCTCCCCAGTCACCTTTGGTACAAAGGTTGCCGTTTCTGGGACTTCTGCAGCAGTCGGTTCCACACTTCCTAGATCAGGGTGATCCCAGTCAGCTGAGAATCACATAATAACCAGGATGATGTCATAAGACTAAGTAGCAAATCAGACTTGGCAATCAGCTGATATCACTACTAAGGCCAAATGAAACCAATTCAGAGGGAAGGCAGAGCTTCCTTTTGAATCACTGAAAACTATGGAAACAGGGAACCCTTTTTCATTGCTGCTGCAACTGTTCAATCTAAGAAGTGCCTGTGCAGCATGCTGATTGGCTTGCTCCAGCGACAATCACAACGCTCCCTCCCCCTCCCCATCCAACTGTGCACAGTGCTGATTGGCTGGCCCAGAGTCAGATACATGTGTTAGCAGAGAAGAAAAAGCAGTGGGGGGGCCACAGCAGAAAATCTCGCACCTGTTCCTGGAGGAATGTCCATTTCGGTCCCAAGCCTGCTTCAGTTTCTCCTCTGTCTGCATGCTTGCCATCCCTAGTTTAGCACATATTTATTCGTGAAAGCTTTTGCTGGCTGCTGCTGATTTGCGGATTAATAATATCTCAGATGATGGCTGTCATTTTGTTCTGGTGTTTTACATTTCACAGATTTTCCTGCTCTCTTAAACTGATGCGTTTAGACTGTGGTTTTTTTGTTTGTTTGTTTGTTTTTTGGTTTTAACTTTTACATCCCTTTGAGGATGCCAATATGGAAAAGGAGCACATATATTTTAGAAATAAATTCTTTTCTGTAAATATCCCAGAATCTGGGGTAGCATTCCTTCACTCTCTCTCTCTCTCTCTCTCTCTCTCTCTCTCTCTCTCTCTCTCTCTCTCTCACACACACACACACACACACACACACACACACACACACACACACACACACACACACACACTCCAGTCCTTTCTTGAGCCTTATGTTAATTGGTTTCTCTCCTATTGTTGCATCACTGACAATGCTGAACTTTATCTGTAGGATCAGCTTCCAGAAAAATTGCTGACGGGTCTGTTTACTTCAACACAGGGACGCTGTCCCAGGAGAGACCGAAATAAAGCTGCAAATGGAGCAGAGCTTGTGTAGCTGATACCTTGGGGGCCTGTTGTAATAAATGCCCAGCTCTCTTGGGAATCGGGGAAGACAAAGCAGCATGCCGTATAGGCAACTGTGTGTGAATTTTCTCAGTGTACCTAGAGTCCGTTGCAGTCATGTGGGCTTTGTTCACAGCCCCTTTTCTCTTTTCAGTTGTCAATATTAGCACCAGAAGTGACTTCTGACTTCATGGGAACCAGGAGGAGAGCGGGTGAGTCATTGCTCTTTAAGCCACATAAGCACTCTCTCATGGCATGGCTTTTAAAGACAAAACAAAGAATTGGATCTATACGAGTTCATTCCAGCAAGATGCTGAATCCCTTATGGGACAAGCTGACCATACTTCATTCCCACACACAAATGAATGAGCACTCGCCATGTGCTCTGGGTCCAAGCTCTGAGAAAAATACTTGGCCAATGTGCACAGAGAAGAAATGGCTATGCAAAAAATGTTGTTGTTATTATTATTAGACTTTGGGTCTTTTGGAACATTGCAAAAGGAAAAAAAACACCCCACCTCCTCAAAAATTCAGCGCAGAAACAATAACACACAGGAAGCCGTTCGTGCCATATGTATTTTTACCTCTTTCTATATATACTCTCTTAGAATCGAAGTGAATTCATGTTTAAAGTCGCCA
This sequence comes from Plestiodon gilberti rubricaudatus, assembly GCA_026170595.1. Classification (NCBI taxonomy): domain Eukaryota; kingdom Metazoa; phylum Chordata; class Lepidosauria; order Squamata; family Scincidae; genus Plestiodon; species Plestiodon gilberti. Next base: position 16,179,180 of record JANXHW010000001.1, read on the forward strand.
GTCTGCAGTATGAAACCAGGAACAGTATCTCCATATTGGTAGAGAGAGAAGAGCATGTTATCGCTGTAGAACCTGAAAGATAATAGATGAATGTTACTATCCTAGGCACACTTTTGTAACAGCACAATCCTATGCATGTCTACCTGGAAGTCAGTCCCACTGAGTTCAAGAGGACTTACTCTCAGGAAAGTGTGTATAGGATTGCAGCCCACGGCCCCAATCCTATTGGATCTTAGCGTTCGAGCAGTATAAGAGCTTTTATGGCAGTGCAAAAACCAGGCTGCTGTCACGCACTGCTGAGCTGCTGCTGCAAACGGTGAGAGGTGCAGCACATGCACCAATAAGTTGGCAGTGGGGAAAGGCTATAGGCGGGGAGGGGGAGTAATGGGGTATGTTGGAGGAGGAACCGGGGAGGGGGGTGTCAAAGGAGAGAGGAGGTAGATTCGGTGGCAGTCGCACATGCCAGATCTTATCCCCCATTTTTCTGTCTTCCTCACCCCCTGGTTCTCATCAGGCCTGTGCCAGCCATATAAGTGGCGCAGGTCCAAGGAGACCCATAGGCAATTGGGCAGCCTACTGGGGGATAAGTAAACAATATTTTAAAATTTAAAAAATATTTTTACTTAATTCTGCAGGCTGTCCAATCACACACCCTCACCATAGCATGCAGCACATCCTCCGTTGGCGCAGCTGCATGTTATAATATGGCGGGGGATAGGATTGGGCACTTAGTCCCATTGCACACAGCAGGTCTTCCCTTCCAAGTAAATGCAGTATGCACAGGATTGTTCTGCTATTGGAACATCAGCTGTCATAGATAAGAGCCTGTTTTATTGGGTGTACTTAACATGACTACTTTAACATTGTCATCACATTGGTTACCGCAGCATGCACGTTTAAATACTTAGCATTATGCACATTTAAATACTTAGCATTATGCACGTTTAAATACTTAGCATTTGGACAGTGCTTCTGAGTGGCTTCACATATGTTCTCATGTTGCAGTTCTTACAAAGACCCTGTAACGAAAAGGTTTTCTGTATATTCTCCCCATATTGCCAATGGGGGTTGAGGCAGTGGCTTGCTTAAGGTTACCTTGTGAGTTCACGGCTGAGGCGAGATTCAAACAAAAATAAAACATCTAATTCAATCAGACCAATACATTGTGCATTGTCTCTCTCCGACACCCCCAGTCCCCAAGCAGTGGGACGTGGGACAATCCTACTATGTTTCATTTCCTTTGGTTGAGACTAGAGCACCAGAGACATACGGTGTCTTTGCAGTATTTGGTTACAAAAATTAAAAAGGGTCGAGATACTCCTTCAGTAAGCAGCAAACCCCAGGATGTACCCCAGGATGTTTCGCCTCTTCTAGTCAGCTCCAAAAACTGACTCTCATTCTCTCCAAACCGCAAACGGCTGTTTTTCAAACACATACTGTATCAGTCAAGCACTTGTTGTTGACCTGACTGTTGCAGCTGAATTGCCTCTCAGGGAACCCTCCACACTCAATAAGACACATTCACCTTCTTTTGTCAAGGCTCTAGCAGTGTGTTCACAGTGATCAAGCCAGATCAACTCACAGCACATGATCGATACACGCAACAGCCTAGCAGAAATTCACACACGCTCATATCTTAAAGGCAGTTCCCAGCTAAGAAGCAGGACCTAAGATGAAGCTATTGACAGCGCAATCCTACCCAGCTCCTCCACTGATGCAGCAGTGATGGAGGGAGAACGGGAGGCTTTGGGAGGGAACAGGGATTTAAATCCCCTTTGAAGGGGGATTAATGGGGATTTAAATCCCCTTTCCCTTCCAAAGCCTCATGTTCTGCCCTCCACCACTGCTACACCAGTGGAGGACCTGGGTAGGATTGCGCTGGCCGCTGGCAGTTAGGTAGTAGACCAGAGGCTTGACTGCTTCCCTTTCAGTTCCCCCATATAAGGGACTGACTGCCATCACTCCAATAGGAAAAGGTGAAGGACTGCAATTGGGGATCCTGTTGACACTCCCCCCCACACACACACATTTTTTATTTTACTTTATTAGTAGGCTTACCAGATCTCCAACCGGGACAGAGTGCTAGACCTTTAGGAGAAGGAATGTGGGCAGGTGTAGTTTGTTAAACCTTAGAGCACAATCCTAGGCATGTCTACTCAGAAGCAAGCCCCATTGTGTTCAGTGGGGCTTGCTTCTGAGTAGACATGCCTAGGATTGTGCTCTAACAAGCTACACCTGCCCACATTCCTTCTCCTAAAGGTCTAGCACTCTGTCCCGGTTGGAGATCTGGTAAGCCTATTTATTAGTATAATGTTAAAACAAAACAATACATCATATTTTGAAAGATTACAGCAAGCACGAAGCAATATATCCTACTTGCACACTATTCTCTGTTTTCTACTTATGATATCTAACGAAGCCGATATATTTCCAACATACTATTTGTTAAATCCACTTATCATCACATCGTTCTCTCTCTCTCTCTCTCTCTCTCTCTCTTAAAAAAATCAATAAGTGGTTTCCAATTATTCACAAAAAGGTTAACAGGCTTTTCCGTAATTAAAATTGTGAGTTTATCCATTTCAGCATAATCCAGAACTTTTATCCACCAATCTTCCAGCAAAGGTATTTCCAAATTCTTCCAATATTGCACATATAAAATTTTTGCCGCACTTATCATATATAAAAACAAAGTTTCAAATTTTTACCCGACATGAGCATCTCTCATACCCAACAGAAAAGCTTCCGGTTTCATTTGCACCTTAATCTTTAAAATCAACTGTATCTGTTTATGAATCTGAGTCCAATATTTCTTAGCTTGAGTACATGTCCACCACATACGATAAAAAGCTCCTTCTTGCTTTTTACATTTCTAACAACTGTTCGACACCTTCCCATACATTTTCGCCAATTTTCTTGGGATTATTTACCATCTATACAGGGTGGCCTGGCAGTGGCTCTCAAGGGGGCGCAGGTGGGACATGTGTGCTTATACGCACTGCACATCCCAGGGCGTTTGCATGTGTGTGTTATAGTGAAGCTCTCGCCGCACAAATCCCACCTGTGTTGAGCATTTCAAAGGTTTGGTTGAGGAAGCTTCTGAAATAGCTACAGACAGAAGACCATGGTGTACATTTGAAGATCTAGCCAAAAAAAACAACACACCCCTAAAAACCCGCACAGCTAGAAATACCTTTTAACACTAGTTTGAAGAAATGCAATTTTGAGAATGCTTTTCCGTCTTTCTAAGGCCAAACTGGTCCACATAGAGTCCTGCTATTAGGCAGGACAAAGAAACCTATCTCAGGTGACAGATTTCAGGGCACTGTGAAAGGGCAGCAAATGGTTAATTATTTAGTTAATTATATTTTTCCACCATATTTTTCTCTGTGTGTGCGTGGATTTTGTGCCATGGACATCAAATGTCTTTAGCTCTCTCTGCTCACAAACCACATATTTAATTATTACATTTATATCCTGCTTACTTCCATCATGGAATTCAGGGTCCCCCAGCAGCCATCTATCCAGGCACTGACCAACTGCTACCTGCTTAGCTTCGGGAACATGGCTACAGCAGGCGCCCTCAACCCACACCCTGAGACACATGGGTCATTCTTCCTGTGCTGTTCGCTTGTTAATCCCTTGTTGTTATTTTTTGCTAGATTGGGGGACCTGGGTAGTCATTGTGGGCGGTGGAATCTGCACAAGGGAAAGATATGCAAAACTCTGTTCAAAAACAGCCCTTTTCTTCTGGTACTGCTTCCTGCAAAAGTTGTATGTTAAGGCTGCAATAAATACAGATGGGATTATGTTGCAACACCTTGCCTGAACCAATACAACAGCTGCCCAGTTCATATGGTCAACAATTTATATGGTGTTCTCTCCTGTGCCAAACCATGCCTTTTATCAGATAAGTGGGGGAAGCATTTTTCCTGTATTTCTGGTTTGGTGCAAAAGCGTTCAGTTGGGAGCATGGGATTATCCTTGTAAGTTGTAGATGCATTCTCCTGCAGAAAACAGAAAGTTTTCTTTGCAAGCACTGACAAGCACTGAAGAGGCTCATGCAAGTGATCCATCATGACTAGGATTGCTGGGAACAAATGCTGACTAATGGTATGTTGTAACTCCCAATTGCTGAGTTTTTGGGGATTCCATAGAGGAAGAAGGCTGAAGGGGATTTCAGCATTCTCATCAGGCTCAGCTCACTATAGACTTGGAGCATTTGAACTTAAGTCACCTAAACACATTTTCCCCCCCACTTTTATGACCAGTCCAGCAATTCTGAGAGACACTTACATGACGTCCCCACAGAGTCCTAGTGGCCTGTGAAACCAAACCAATGGGACTACGTCTAAGTAAACATGGCTAAGAAGATCCAGCTGAAAGATCATCCCGTCCCCTCCCTGGATAGAATGTGCTTGAAACAGAAATTCATTAATTAATTGGCATCTTGGAACACTGCAGCAGACAACGATGAAAACTGGAACTATCATAGGGCAGAAAAAGGATGAGTTGAAAAATGGGTAATAATAATATGTGCTGCCCTTGCAAAAATTCAATAGCAGCTTGATGGTATGCTGAGGGCTATGCAGATGTGGGCCATGGACAGTTGCTACTTTTGAGACAAGGGAAATTAAGGAAGTCCCAAGAGTGTATTGGCTGCTCTTGCAAGAGGTGTTTGCTATCAATTAAGAGTCAGTCAGGAGTTATGTAAACAGTTATGTAAACAGTTCAGACAATACAGTGTAGTGTACCTCTGATTCTGAAATGGTTCCATCTACACATGATGCAGGCCATGGATGAGCATGCCCTTCTCCCCTTCCCAGGGTACCCTTCCAGTTTTAGTAATTGTGTGAGGGAGGGCAGTTTGTCTGACACACTTGTGCATGTCCTCCATCACCTGTGGGCAGAGCTGGTTCGGAAATATCATTCAAACTCTTTTTATTACACAAGCCTGCAAAACCGTCTCTTCTTTGTCGCTCTCTCTCTCTCTCTCTCTCTCTCTCTCTCTCTGTTGTGCTGACTCACTTCCTGCTACCGCCATTGGATGGTGACTGAGTAGAGGGGAAGGCCTGCTCCATGCGGTTCAGGTACAGCCATGTGCAGAAGCTTCTAGTAACCACGAGCTGATGTGAACACTTGTGCAGCCTGCTAGAGTCTTCTGTTCAGGTGCTCTCCATTGCCTGATGGATTGGTGATGATGATGCTTGGAAAAGCTCACATTGCTGGGGGCAGGGGAAAGTACTATGTAAGCATTGTTTGGTCATGTGATTACTCGGTTGTGTTTGTTTGTTTGTTTGTTTGTTTGTTTGTTTGTTTGTTTGTTTGTTTGTTTGCAAGTGGATCAAGATAGGGGAACTTTTCTGCCAGCATTCCTGTTTAAGGTGCAGCGCAACTGTCTACAATATAGGAACAGTGATATTGGTCTTCCTTATAGGGCTATTGTCAGAATACTTGAAATGTGCTATATAAATGCTAAGTATTTTTATTGCACAAGCCTCGACCTAAAACTAAAGCAGTACAAGCATGCACAAGATCTGTGATGCTGAGGGCCGTTCTCCAGCCTGGTGTTGCCCCTGTTATCTTACAGTTTTGGTAAATGATTAACTGGTGCCTTTAGAAGGCATTAGTAAAAGTTAGATGTATTTGGAAAATATCCTTCGTTAATCAAAGAATGTATCCTTAACCAATGAGTTGTTTGTTGTGTGTTTGTGCCACGGTGCACGTGCAGGTTCTGGAGTGGCTTACAGTTAGGCAAGAGGAAGAGACTCCAGGAGCCAGGTAGGTGGATTTCCAGGGAATCAGTCTGAGGCAGTCTTCTGAAGTCATCAGTTGTATATCAGACGAGGACCCCTTTTGATGCTCAAGAGAACAAGCTGAGCAGGGAGGGAGAAACTCAACAGAGTGCAAACTGAGTCACGGCTCTGCAAGAGCTTGTGTGCCTCTCCTGGAGCCTCCCGGCCCCTTGTCCTCCTCCCACATCTCAGTGACTTCTCACAGGTACCTCATTAGTCTTCACCTCTGGCGCAGGCCTTCCCTCAGCACTGCAGGTGCGACTCTCCCCGCAGGTAATTGGCACCCGAAGGTGAAAGCCAGCAGGGAGTCCTCAGGCACCCTTTTCATTAGGTGTGTGGCATAGGCTGGGAACAGCCACAGGCTGGTGGCAGGGAGTCCCGGAGGTCTCCAAGCAAGGGTCAGCCCCTGAGCCAATTGCCACCTGAAGCAACTGTCAGGATTAGCAGTGTGTGTCTCTTTCTGCCCTCCTTGATTTGCTGGCTCTTGAGTCCTGCCAAGCCTTTCTTGCCAAGGTGCCTTTCCCAAGGCGCCCTTTCTTCCCAAGGCACCCTTCCATCCCAAGGCGCCCTTTCTTCCCAAGGCACCCTTCCATCCCAAGGCACCCTTCCTTCCCTACCTGTGCTTAATGGCATGCACTTAATAGCATTTCCTAACAGATCAACACTGTGATTGTCTGAACGGGCAGCTGATTTTGGCCAGGAAAAGACAAGAAAAAAAAGAGATACCCTTAGCCTTTACAGTTTTTAGGTCTACTACCCATAAGACATGCAACCTTGTTTGCACTGCCTCTCCCACTGGTGCCTCGAGTTTGAGAAAAGCAGGCTTAGGGTATCATTTTACATTCACATCCCACTGCTCCCTTGGGAGCTCAGAGCACATTTCAGTTTCATAACAGTCCTCCAGGCTCGAGGGCAGGTTCTGCTGAGAGTGATTTGCCTGAGCTTTTGAAGCTTCACAACTAGGTGGGGGCATGAACCTGGATTGCTCATGTTGAAATCAAGCATCACATTGGATCTCACTGAAGCTGTGTTAGGGCAAGACATATCTGCAAAGCTGTCATAGGTTTGGCAGTGGAGAGGACGTTGTGTGTGACATTCGGTTCTTTGGAAGGCTTTGGTGGGGTACCGGGCATGGTGGGGTCTTCTTGCCAGGTTCCTGTATGATTGCTTGGGGTGAGTCTGTGAGAATGCTGATGGGGCCAGGATGATGGGGCAATCTGGAAACAAGGCTGCAGAGCAGAATTTGTGCTTCTGGTTGAGACAGCAAAGCGTGATGGTGGTGAGGAGTTTTTGATGTGGTGGGGAACAGGATTGCGGTGCTTTGTGAAGGGAGAAAGAAGAGAGTATGTGGGGTGCTTTTTGGAATGTAAAGTGGGTGAGTCTGGGGTGAAAGACAGAAGGGACAATTTATGGAGGCTGGCCAAGCCTATTAGTGGTGAATGAATGAGGATACAGTGTGGGGTCTATGGGGAGTTAGGAGGCACTTGTATAGGAGACATTTGGTAGATGAGGTTTTAAAGCAGCGATTTTCAACCAGTGTGCCCAGGGCACATTGATGTGCCATGAAATATCTGCACGTGTGCCGCGGGAGTTTGGGGGAGGGTCATTTATTAGCAGGGCCATTGGCATTGGGGGATGTGAGCCCTCCACAGGTAGTGTGGTGTGCCTTGTCAACGATGGTCAAAAAACTGATGGTGTGCCTTGACAATTTTAGTGCCTTGTCAGTGTGCTGTGAGATGAAAAAGGTTGAAAATTGCTGTTTTAAAGTGTAGTTGTGAAAGGAACTTTTGTGAAGATAGGAGAGTTGATCTGTGGGAATGACTGGGTTTGTAAGGTGAATGGGGACAGAGTGGGTGGGTGACTGTTTAAGAGAGATGGGGTGGCTGGCTTGTGTGAATCTATCAAGGGATGGCATGAATGGTGATCGTGCAGGAAGGTGGTCTGGAGCAGGAGCACAACTTGTGTATGTGTAGCTCGTGGATGAGGTGAATGGGGGCAGAGTGGGGAGATTTGAAAGCAGGTGGGCTAAGTCTGGGGATCTGGGTAGGCGTGTCCTGTGCAAAGATGCATGGAGCGGGTCAAAGGGTGGGGAATTGTGGTGCGGACAGAAAGGGTGAGCCCAGGAAGGCTCACCAGGCCACAGCGGGGCCGCCGGACTATAGACGGTGATGATGTGGGCGCTTCCAAGTCTGCAGTTTGAGGGTGGGGAATTATGGATGCTCCACGTTAAGCGGGTGAAAGGCCTTCAGGTGTGTGGGGTTGGGGCCGGGGGAGGAACAGTAACCAAGCGGGACAGAAGCCCAGCCTTTCTATCTGGGCGAAGTCGCGCGATGCTGCTGCTTGTGGCTTCTCTTGGCGTCGGCCGAAGCTCGTGCCACGGTCAACTTGTTGTCAGTCTTTCGGGCGGGGGGCGGGGCTGGTGGCGGCACGAGACTCTGCAATGTTTGCTGGAATTAAACAACAGTGTTGGAATGTGGGTCACCGGGCCCGGACAGGGCAGTGCTCACGAGCGGCTGCTGCAGCCGCGCTTCCCGATCGCCGCCGCCACAGCAGCTGCAGGAAGCTCTTGGGGACGGCAGGCAGACAGGCAGCGAGCGAGCGAGCGAGCGAGCGAGGCGGGGAGGGCGGGCCGAGGCGCACAGCGGGGTTGTGGCAGGCCAGGCGCGCGCGCGCCAGCGCGTCTGTGTCCCCAAAGCCTCTTTCGGGCTGAGTTTGTAAACAGTGTCCTCGCGCTGGAGTGGGCGGAGCGGGGCCGCCCCCGGCGCGCCCGGATTGGCCTCGTGGCCTCAGCCAATGCCTTTCAGTGGCGAAGGGGAGGGCGTCTTCTCCCGTGCTCTGGAGAGGCAATTCTGCAGTCAGAGCGCAGCGGCGTCCTCCTGGTTGGCTGTGGCTGTAGTGTGTGCGTGTGGCGGCAGCAATAGCAATAGCAATAGCGGCGGTGCCAGCCTCAGCGGAGAGCTCCCGAGGCGGCGCGCGCCCCCAGTGCGTTGCTCCCTGCCACCGCTTGTGCGGGATTCGACCTGGGGGAAGTTTGCGGGGTTTGCCTCGGAGATGACTCAGAAGCCCTAAGCGTAAGTGGCAGACGGGCTCGTGGGCCGGGGTCTCTGGCTGTGTCTCCACCTCCCTTGTTGTGTCCCCTCCTCCTTTGTGCGTGTGTGTCTCTCTCTCGGTCTGTTATTCTCCTGCCTTGCGCTCGCTCTCCCTTTGTTGGGCTGCCTGTGCTGTGCGAGGGATTCGTCCTCCACTCTCCTGGCCGCGGCTCCCAGCCGGTGTCGATGTCTGGCAGCGAGCGACTCTCGGCGCTCTTCAGACCCGGGGAGGAGTGACTTGGACTGGCAGTTGCATTTCTGAGCGAGTCGCGGCGGCGCGGGGGTGCCGCTCCCTCCCCGCCCCCAAGCGCCTTCCCGGGGATTTGCTCTGCATGACTATTTTTGTTGTTGTTGTCGTCACCGTTCCCTGCTGCTGGTGATGATCTTGCTCAGTTCGCCTGCAAATGTGGCATTTGCCTGAAACCTGTTGTGACTGGCGTGGCGCCTGTCCCTCGGGCAACGATGATGGGGCGCTTCGCTTAGGCGAGTCATAGTATAAATTTTGAAAGAAAGAAAGAAAGTAAATAAAGGTGAGTGTGTGTGGATGGGGGCGGGGGGGCAGCTTCTTGCATCGCGACTGGAGTGACCTATCATCGTTCGCTTCTTGTGTCGCCGTTTTCGTTGACTTGACACCCCCCCCCCAAAAAAAAAGACAAAAGGAAACAAGCACTCCAAACCCCAAAATATCAGAAAAGCTACTTGGGCTTCCTGCAAGGCTCCGAAGTGAACCGTTTTTTTCCCGTGTCTTTTCTTGCCGTGTAGCAAGGAGAAGGATTGGGTAGTGAGCCAGCCTTAAAAGGATGAGGGAGGAGGAGTGAGCCGAGGAGCACTTTGCAGTGTACAAACTCTATTGTGACGCACTTTACTACAACTGATAGCTCTTGCCAAACCTTCCAGACTTGCTGTGATCAGCATATTGTAGAACAATGGAGCGAGAGCCTGGCCGAGTTCCCCGAACTACACAATCACGGCATCGATTCCCCGCTTAACATTTCAACACTGTATCTGATCCTCCTTTTTAATGACTGGGGGGCGGGGAATCCGAGTTTAATACTCTTTTCAAAAAACAAAACAATGGAACTAATGTTTTGGGTTGTGTGTGTGTGTTTTTCCCCATCTGTAAACATGAGCAGCCTTGGCACACTGCTCAGCTGGAAGTTCTGTCTTAAAAGTTTTTTCTTCGTTTTTTCTAAGGCTTTCCCTCAGTGATGTTGGACTGGATAGCAGTTGATACCTTTAACAGTTCCTGGTGTTGTCTGTGTTTTAATCTGGCATGCAAAATTAATTGGCAGTTGAAATCCTAAAATGCAAATGTAAAATGCAGAGTGATTTGGTTTAACAGTGTGTAGTGGTTTCTTAATTCCTCTGATAATAATGACCTAGTCTGGGTGAACCGTATGTGTAATTTGTGTTTGTAACTCTTTTTTTCCAGGAAGGCGGAAAAAAAAAGGCCAGATGGCGAAACAATCTTCTGATTTAAATTCTGAGTGCAATAGAGAAGGTGGACAATTGCAGCCTGCTGAAAGGTCAGCTCAACCTCAGCATCTTCGACCTGGGGCCCCTACCTCCTTACAGACTGAGTACCAAGGTAATCATTTGGGTGAGCGGGACAGTTCTTCACCCAGTAGCCCTCAGCAGGGACCATTGGCACCACCCTCCAGCCCCAGTCCATTTGCTACCAGATCCCCGCTGTTCATGTTTGTAAGAAGATCCCCACTGCTGTCCAGATCTTCCAGTGGGTATTTCTCTTTTGACACCGACAGGAGTCCTGCACCTATGAGTTGCGACAAGGCCACGCAGACTCCAAGTCCCCCTTGTCAAGCCTTCAATCATTATCTAAGCTCAATGGGTAAGCAAGACCATGGTAAGACATTTCTCCAATTGTGCTCTGAACCCTCCTCTCCTGTGAAGCCCCTATTCTTTTTTCTTTTCTTTCTTTTTTTTGGGGGTGTGTGTGTTCTTCATCCTTATGTTAAGCCTGAAGGAGTTAAGTCATGTAGTGCGGTGGCTCAGAGTGACCAAAATCCTCCCCTGCTAAACTGGGCAAGAGGCACTTTTTCAGTTGGTGCTCCTCTTATATTTAGCAGGGGGAGAGTAACTGCCCCCCCTTTCACCCCAGCACAGTGTCTTTTCTGGTGCCTGGTGCTGGTGTTCTTCTGCATCTTTTTAGATTGTGAGCCCTTTTGGGACAGGGAGCCATTTAATCATTTGATTTTGTCTGTAAACCGCTTTGTGAACTTTTTGTTGAAAAGCGGTACATAAATACAGTACTGTTAATAATAATAATAATAATAATAATAATAATAATGTTTTTTCTTTTGGTGTGTTCTTTGTCCCTATGTTAAGCCTGAAGGAGTTAAGTCATGTTGTGCAGTGGCTCAGAGTGACCAAAATCCTCTTCCAGTTAAAATTTGCCTCTGCCATGAACACAGAAGATTTTTGCAAGCCACCATGGCTCATCTTCTCCTCTGCAATCTAGACATAATGCTAATCCATTTTACATCCTCTCACTCTTTCCAACAACTCTGTATGTGAAGTGTTTTGAACGTTCTAAAATGTCATATCCTTGCTAGTGTTATTAATTGTGATAACCAGTATGCTTTCATATCGGATACACTATTGACGCTTTAGGAGTAATGGGCCGGAAGACCAAAAGGGAATGGTTTTCTGGAAAATGTTCCCAAAAATTCAGGAAGTTGTTGTTGTATGGTTGGTCATATGCTGAGATAGGCTGTGATACTTATGACCTTCAGAGTAATTCTTTCAGTGTTAGCAGGACTATTTTGGAGGAAGTGAATTGAGAATTGTAGGCAGTACGTCCGATCAGCTACTTAGGCCAGTTCTAGATAATAACACTTAGGAGTGTGGGAAGAGAGCTTCTGAAATAGAAAGTGCCTTATTAAAGAGTTGCTGCTTGTTGCAATGCTGGGCTTTTGTTCAGGTGTAATGATAGGTCTTTGTGGCAATTAGTCCATGTGGGCTTGCAGGGATTGAGATGAGCATTGTCCTCCTTCTTCTACCTGAATATGCAGTTTGCAGGAGATCAATGGTTAGTTTCAGAGTACAGATCACCTGTAAATTGCAAGGTTTGGAAGAGGTCTTGGGTATAATGCTGAAAAGCACACAAAATAGGTATTGGTCCACCCATATCTAGTCCAGTGTGAAATTAGGAGACTGCATTGCTTACATACAGTGAAACATTCTTATCAGTGTAGAATACAAACCTGGAACCTCACACTGACAATGTGATGTACACAGCACTTAAGGCATGTCCCACTGAGCTCCTGCAGAGGCGTCGCTATGGTGGGGGCGGTACTGTAAGGAGACTCCCTGCCCGTTGCCTTCGCTGCACTGAATGGCTCCAACGGCGAGGGGGCAGGGCCACCTCGTACCGGGGAGTAAACTGGGACTAGGGCGGCACGGAACTTACAGTACTGCCTCCACCGTAGTGACGCCTCTGAGCTTCTGCTTAGGGACCACATGAGCTTTTACAGTGCATCCTGTCGTCCTGGTTCTTATGGTCGGGGTGCTTCAGCATGCTTGATTGCCTGCGTTTGAGTGCCTGCGTTTGAGTGTTGCAGTATCCTGGGGGGAAAAGAGTAGCTCTCTTTTCCAGGTATACTTTCAGCACTCTATTTGTGTTATAGAGCACTGAACCAAACGCATGGGAAGATGCTACATAGGCATGCTGCTAAGCCAGTTGATTTCTAAGTGCTTGCATACCCTTTCAAAGTGCTTTATGGATTTTAGTCTAGTATTTCAGCCATATTTATCTTTCCATTTTTACCATGGAAACTAAAGGCACTTCCTGAAAACAGCACCACCAATCAGAATCTGGATAAAATGGCTTGTGTGTGTATGGTTTTTTTCAATAGCCTTTTTGTTTTGATATGTTAAAATAAGCTTCAAAATTTATTGGACTTACATTTTTTTTTTCCAGCTTAGAAACACATTTGGGAAATTATCTCTGCATCTTATTTATTAGGATGAAAATCGTAATATTAGAGTAAAAACAGTATGGCTTGCTTGCTTATAATAGGATTACAGCTAAAATGATGTACAGAATACAGTAGACGTTTTCCTTTTTTTAACAGAGAAACTGCACCTGTTGAATCTTTGCCTGATATGCAGCTGTTAACATGCACAGGGGCACTGTCAGGAAAGGGGGGGAGTGGCAACCCTCATGAAGAATGAAGTGAACAAGCTTAAAGAATATACGCTGTTGGAGGTTAGACTTGTAAAGTACCAAATGCCCATAGCCTATTTATTTTTGGTTCTTTGGGCCAAAGAACGTAAGAGCCTTGCTGGATCAGGCCAAAGGCCCATCTAGTCCAGCTTCCTGTATCTCACAGTGGCCCCACCAGATGCCTCAGGGAGCACACAAGACAACAAGATAACCTGTTTCCTGTTGTCACTCCTTTGCACCTGGCACAGAGAAAACCTACTTCTAAAGCCAGGAGGTTGCTTATGGCTTGTAACCTGTGATGGTCTTTTCCTCCATGAATCTATCCAAACCCCTTTTAAAGGCATCTAGGCCAGGTGCCATCACCACATCCTGTGGCAAGGAGTTCCACAGATGAATTACACGCTGGGTAAAGAAATATTTTCTTTTGTCTGTTCTAACTCTCCCTCCACTCAATTTTAGTGCATGTCCCCTGGTTCTGGTGTTGTGCGAGAGGGAGAAGAATTTCCCTCTATCCACTCTCTCCATCCCATGCATAATGTGGCTGCATGTTATGAGAATATGTGAAACATATTAAACAAAGCCATGACCATGTTTGCTACTCAGCTGCTGCTCAAACTCCACTCTAAATGACAATGCAGCTGAAAAATATTCTAGCGGCCGGTGTTAACAGCCCACCCAAGGGAAAGGATTTCTACAGTCTTGGGCAGCCACCAAAGATGCCTCTCTGTGTTCCCTTGTTGTTTGGATGAGTTGGCTGACCTTTAATTGCTGCATGAATGTCCTCAGCGTATATCTACTAGCGGTAGTACAGTACGAGCCTATGCGTTGTACTTGGAAGTAAGGTAAGTCTTTGTAAACGTGTACAGTGGATCCTCTCAATCCGGGATCCGCGATCCACAGATTTGTCTCAATGTGGATCCACGGGGTTCACATTAGGAAGATTTTTTTAAGTAGGGAAAAAAAAAAACCCAATCCCCGTTTCTACCTTTGTGTACCTCTTCTGCAGGGCTGTAATTCATGCACTACTTCTTCAGACTACCAGGAATGTGCAGTACCAAGTGAATCCCTCAGTCCCGCCCCCTTGACCCAACAGCCAATCGGCTGTCGAGTGGCTCCAGCCCTTGTTCTAGTGAGCTGGGGCGGAGCCAAGCAATCGGCGCCGACCCCCTGAAGGGGGGCCAGCGCCTTTATTAGTGTTATTTGTTAGTTACACTTTGAGATGCTCCCTCTCATAGTTGAGAAGTGAAGTACTGTCTAGGGAAAGATTGCCAAAGTCAGAAGCCAGTTGTGGGTAACATATGACCAGCAGTTTGCATAAGGTCTCAGAGATACTTCTATGTGGCCTGCAGACTCTGGAGTCCTGAGAATTCAAGATTTGACTTGGGCAGCCCAATGCTGTCTAGCAGGACACAGCAGTGTAAATAAGGCACCCGCCGCATCCTGTGTAGGATGGGGCCTGCACCAGCGCAGTCAGAGGCCTCCTCAGGGTAAAGGGACATTTGTCCCTTTACTCCGAGTAGATCCCCAGCCACCCCAATGGGTCTACTCAAATGTGTGCCAGAGCAAAATGTTTTCTACATTTGAAAATAGGGAGTCAGTTTTAAAACAACTTCAAATTAATCACATTTTTTAAATTTCCAGTTTATCCTTGCCTCTGGTTCCCTCCACTTTCTTGGTTCTCCCTTGTGTCAGTTTTTGATTGTGAATCCCTTTGGGCAGGGGCTTCTTCTCATTTTATGTTAAGTGCCCTGCACTTAGATAGTACCACATAAATTCATAATCATCATTGTTGATAATATCCATATAAGGGTAACCGTTTCTGACTGATTATCCTGTGGAGCAAGTACAACAGAACCATCTGCTGTTATTTGGCTTTTCTGAAACTGGTACACATGTAGCCAGGATTTGTAAATTGATCATGACTTGCTGGTGCATGATAAACTTCAAGCCTCCAGATTCTGTCTTGGAAAGCTGCACAGAAGGGGGTCTTGGAAATGCAAGGTGCTAGTTCTTCCTTCCAGCTCTAGCTGTCCGGTGCATTTGTGGATGATGATTTTGTCCATGCGCTTAGAGAAGTTCCTCGCTTCTCTCTCTGCATTTAAGTCTGTAGACACCTTTTGTTAGTAGTGTGGCTGTAATAAGAAGGGTTGCTCCGGATGGTGGTTTGCCTGACAGATCACACAGAATGATCCATTCAAAGTGAACTAGGCAAGTGAGCCACACAGCTGCTGTCACTAGGAATGGGGCTTGTGAAACTTAATCCTACGGTCATTTATGGTAACCAAAACCATGGCAAAGATGTTACTTTTCATTTCTTTTACTGTGGTTTGTTTTCCTGTGGCTTCAGGCATTGAGCAGTTTATATTACCGCTTCCCTTTCTTCATATTCCAGGTGAAAGTTGATTTTCAATTTGATTTGTTTTCAATGTATCTCAATTTGTTTCTATGTTGGGAAAAAAACTTAAACTTAAAAAAGTTCACTTAAAAAAACCCGCATCCGAAAATGGCATAGGATTTTATATTGAAAATTCCCCTTTGAATAATAAACTCAAACATAAGCATTGGAATACAAAATCTGTGGCCAATGCTTGTGAAGCAGCTGTAGTAAAATGCCTGCTAAGAAAGCTTTTGCTGGCACTACTATAGATTTTAGAGATTAATACAAGCTCACTGAAAGAAAATGCCTTGAAGTTAAGATGACACACATTGTTTATGCTAAATTGCACATGGGTAGGAAATATATCCTTTGTATTTAAGGAAGAGGGAAAACTCCAGTTCTTGAATTCTTTTGAAAATTCATTTGGAATGGACTTCTTCTGATCATGCTCTCAAAATGACATTACTTGGTGCTAAAGTTTCTCATGAATAGTGATTACTGTATACAGGTAGGCCCCCATATCCACTGATTCGCTATCCACGGTTTCAGTTATCCACGGTTCGTAGGGACCCCCCCCCCCCAGCTTTTACTTTTTCCCCAGTAAGTTTTGTTTCTTCCTTAAAGAAATAGGAGAAGCAGCCTCTGGCTGCTTATTACAGGCAAGTAGAATGAGACAAAGTACTAGAGAGGCTCAGCAAGGTTAACCTTGCAGAGCCTCTCTAGGACTTAGTCTCGTTCTACTTGCCTGCAATGGAGGCTGCTTCTCTGTTTTAAGGAAGAAACAAAGCTTGCTGAAAGAAAAATAAGAGTGGGGGGGGAAGCATGCCTGCCTGCAGGGGAGGCAGGATGGGGGGCCCCTCAGGAAACCATGGAGGGGGTGTTCGCTCTTATCCACGGTTTCAAGTAGCCATGGAGGGGCCTGGAACATATCCCCAGCGGATATGGGGGCCCACCTGTATTCTCCAGATTCTTGGTAGCAAAGAGCTTGGTTTATATAGAAACTGCATTTTAAGGTTTCATGTCATAACAGTGAGTGGCTTTTGATATTAGGATCTAGTAGGGAAAGCAGAAGTGCAGGTGGCTCCTGCATCCTCTTTTTTTTGTCATTCCGACTTGCATCCAAAGGAGGAAGCTGCTCATCTCCCTGTGGGGACAGCTCATGCATCTCGCCATATCTGGTGCCTGTATCTTACTAGGGGAGAGTTCTTTGGATATTGCATCTCATGCTCCCAGCATCTGGATTTTGAGATGTAGTAGAATCTTCGCTTCAGTTAGATCAGTGGTTCCCAACCTTTTTTAGCACCGGGACCCCCTTTTGTAGAATGACAATCTGTCGGGGACCACCCTAAGACCTAGGACCAGAAGTGATGTCAGTAAGCTGGAAGTGATGTCATTGTTTTAACAAGTTACACTGTTTAATAAATCACACTTTTTAAAATAAATCACTTTTTTAAAGTTGTACTCCTAAGTAGCCCCATGGGGGGGGGGGAGTGAGCCAATATTAACAAGAGATGCTAAAAGGCAAGCAGAAAGTAACACAAGGTAAGCAAACAAGCCCCAAGAGAACTTCAGACACTACTTTCTCTGCAGGGGGGAGGACTGAACAGCCATCTTGGTAGTGGCTTTCCAGCCAACATCCCGCAAACCCCCAGAAACCGCTTCACGACCGCCTTGGGGGTCCCGACCCCCCAGGTTGGGAACCGCTGAGTTAGATGGACCCAGTTCTCACTGAGCTTGTAAACCTGTGTCTAGGTTGTACCATTTCATGATCAATGCTCAAGTGCTTCTCCAGACAAAAATTCCCTCCACGGACAAAAGTGAGACAGGGAGAGAGCTTCTGACCCGACCTTCTCCCTGGTGTCTGGTTTTCTGTGTGGAGAGATCTTGTTTTTCTTTTGCATGTGGTAGCATTCGGTCATACGAGTCCCAACCTGCAGCCTTACGTGGTATAGAACAAGGCCTCAGTGTTTTTTGTTTTTTATAGTAATGACGGAGAACTTCTGCAGATCTTAATGGAATTTAGCTTGCATCAAAATACAGTTGTAATGTTTTCCTCCCCCGTTGCTGGGATGCTGCTGCTACACTTTCTGGAGTTCACTAGAGGTCCTTCTGACTCCAGTCCAACATGTGTTGGCAGTTGGAAGCAGTCACAGTTTTCCTTGTTCCATGGGCAGTGAAATGACCTCTCTGCCAGCTCTTTCACTATTTCTTCCACCTTCTAATCTATTGGGTTGTCCTGTGGAGAAGAACAGGGAGGGGAAGGCATGAGACAGAGAGCAGGGTACTTCCTAGAAGTGGCTAGCTCTGCTTGTCTTAATAGCCACCCCATAGCCCACAAAACAAAATAAGAACAACTTAAAACAAGTTTCTCCTTTCATCTTTAGCATTTTATATTCTAAACAGCAAAATGCATTGGTTTCTTATGGCCCAAATTTGGGATGTTGCAAAAACAGTTATGGATGATTGACATACCTGTACGTTGTAATAAGGGATTGTTTTCAAAACAGGACATGTCTGTGTTTTGGTGTTGGAAGCAACACCAAACCTGTATTCCGAAACAAAGTGAAATTGGAAATCATGTTGCAGTCCTGATACATATAACATAATATACCTGTGTAATGTTACAATTGAGTATACACTGGATATGTTGAAGTAGCAAAATTGCTAGAAACTGATGTACAGTAGTTCAAATGTTTTTGCCTTGATGTGAGACATTGTATGTGTTAAGGCAGGAGTCCCCAACGACCGTGCCGCGGGCCGGTACCGGTCCGTGGCCCGTTCAGGACCGGACCGCAGCGTTGTGTCGGGGTTGGGGCGGTGGGCCCCAGGGCGGAGGCCGGACGTGGCGGCGAACTTACCTGCGCGATGCGTCACCTCCGCTTTGGCCCTCCCGCCCGCCCTGGAGTGGCTCCAAAATAGCACCTAAACCGGTGTGTGTGTGTGTGTGTGTGTGTTTGGAGCTGCGCTGGGCGTGCACAGCTGACATCACGCCCGGGTCACCTGGGGGCGTGGCGTCAGCGGTCCCCCGGTCCGTGAAAAAAAATCCTCCGCAATGCGACACCACAGAGGTTGGGGGCCGCTGTGTTAAGGAACTTTGTTTGAGTATTGATTTCAATTAGTGTTTAAATTGGACTTTTAGGCTGCACTTAGCTTGAAGTAAGGCCCTTTACACTTGGTGCATGCATAGGATTGCACTGTTAATTTGCCATCTAGTCTGAGTATCAATCTTCCATAGCAATACATTAAACCCATCTTGGGAAGGAGAACAGTTGATTCCAGGCTCACCCGAACTGTATGTCTGCAAGGATTGAGATAACTTTCTGAACTCCTTTAAATTTAAAACATTAATGTATCTTTTCCACATCTTTTGTGCATCTTTGCTGAAGAAACCAGCACTGATCTCTTGACCTAAAGTACCTATTTGTCAGAATTCTGTTTACACTTTACACACTTCATTTAGAGCGCTATGTAGCGCAGCTTTGTATGTTCGTGAGGTTTTGTAATATGGGCTGGTTTCATATTGATACTCTGCTGTCAGCCTCAAATGTTCAGAAACTATGAGTCAGGCATACTACAAAGAATGAGATTATATTTGGTTTCTGTGTTGCTAAAGGCACTCCACGATCTTTTACAGCAATTGCATGATTTAAACACTTTTTGATTAAGTGAAAGTTGCAATCCTCTCAGTTTCAGTACAGGGACGTTAAACGCCAAATATTGCATTCATTGTGTTGTGTTTGTGAGATTCTGCAAATGAAAAGAAAATATTCTGCTGAAGAATTACAAATATTTTACTTTTCTCCTGTCTCCTGTGCTTTTTCTTTGGCAAGTAGTTCTCTGATATTAAGCTAGAGAAGACTTGTTGGAAGTAATTTGAAGTGTTTTAGTAAATGCAAACAAGCAATTCAGTCTAGAAGCAGAAAACACTTGGCTGCGGTTCTTAGGATTTATGACCAATGGCATCACATTCCAGCAGCTGTTCTGCGTGATGTCTTACATTACTGTCACTGCTTGAATTGTCATGTACAGTGCATTGAGAACGTTGCAGGCTTCCTGAAACAGGTTGAGTATCCCTTATCCGAACTGCTTGGGATGGGAAATTGACTGGATTTTGGATTTGTCTGGATTTTGGAATATTTGCATAAATATAATGAAATCTTGGGGATGGGACCCAAGTCTAGACATGAAATTCATTTATGTCTCATATACACTTTATACACAAAGCCTGAAGGTAATTTTATACATTTTTAAAAATAATATTGTGCCCCAGCATGCCTTGTGCTATGCCTGCCAGGTGCTGGAAATTTTTTTTAAGTCATAGCCCTAAAAACATCTGGATTTTGGAATAGTCTGGATTTCAGATGTCCGGATAAGGGGTAATCAACCTGTATCTCTCTCCTTTTTCTTCCAAGAAGTCAAAGCATCAATGCCCAATATGCTTTTCTTTCTTTCTTTCTTTCTTTCTTTCTTTCTTTCTTTCTTTCTTTCTTTCTTTCTTTCTTTCTTTCTTTCTTTCTTTCTTTCTTTCTGTGTGTGTGTTTGAAAATCTGATTGTCATATGTGTTCAGAAAAATCTGTGATCCACAAACCCGTTACTTTGCTGTACTTCTGAAGAGACGTTCTGCACAGCTCAAAGAGCAGAAAGTGATTGCCTTCCATTTCCCTACTGGGAATTCTCATTCTGTGTGGTTAGTGTCTGGTGAGTGTAGAACACGTATACTTCTTTTCAGAAGCTCCATTATATTTGGAAAGACCAATTTTGGCCCATAGGCATATTTTGTCCTATAAGCCCATTTTAGAAGCTGTCAAGTCCATCTTAAGGGTGCAGTATCGCCAAACCTATGGACTTCAAATCCTAACTTAACTTTAATTTAAAAATTCTTGTTTGTCTTCGTTATTTTACAACCCGAACCTAACCGTTTATGAGACTGTGTGGCAGTGCTGTCTTTTGCATTACCAGTGTTTTGTTTCACACAGTGCCAGGAGTTAATTATGGGCCATCTTACTTGGACTGTAGTGCTGGCATAGCAAGTTTGCGGATGGGACAGTTATACTCCATGGCGGCTCACTGCCAACCGAAGATGGCTTTATATTTCTGAATAGAAGCTGAGATGCAAGTGTGTTTTGCAATTGGGGGGGGGGGGTTCCCAGTAGCTATTGTAAGGCTTTCTTGGCATTTTTATTTTATTATGATTTGGCAAGTTTATAAACTTTTGTGCAAAAATCAAGCAATGACATTCTGTAATTCATATACCCTTGCACAAATACTGATGTAGAGACCAGCAAATCATAGGAAAGGGTTCCACTAATGGAGAGGTAAAATGTAAAAAAGAAATGTAGACGGAAACCCTTGGTAAGTTAATTTGGCTGGACACATTTGGGATCAGACTGCTGGACTAGACAGAAGTTGTCCTATGTACGAAATTAAGGAGAGCTTTGCTAGAATGCTGCTGATTGGGCTGTTTGTATGGGAGTTTGGTGGGTTTTTTTTTTAAGTCTCCATGGTTAAAGAAAAATCTTCAAGATTTTTCCCTTGAAGATAAGTCACTTCTTTAGAGACCTTTCGGCGGGGCCTTAAGACGTTTTTGTTTAGGTTAGCTTTCGATGTCTGACATGGTGGCTTTTTAACAAATGGCTTTTAACAAATGTAAATACAGGTGACCCACTGGGGATGTTTGTTTTAATTGTTTTAATTATGTGTTTTTAATTATTTTAATTTACATGTTTATTTTAACGTTGTAAGCCGCCTTGAGTGCCCTCGCTGGGAGAAAGGCGGGATACAAATTCTTTAAATAAATAAATAATAAATAAATAAATTCTTGTTTCCGACAGAGCTGAAGCTCTCTAGGTCTTGCCAGAGATGTCTGGTCTAAGAGAGGTAGAACTAGATGGGATTCATGTTGGGCTTGATTACATTTTAAAACAAAATAAAAACAAAACAAAAAAAACCCTTTTGTTTAATAATATCAGTGAGGCAATGCAATATTACCAGGATTGTTTGAATATGATTGGAGCTATTGTGTTTGGAATAGGGATGATATTAAATATGAATGTTGAAAATGATTGGAGCTATTGTGTTTGGAATAGGGATGATATTAAATATGAATGTTGAAAATGTGTATCAACTTTTGCATAGCTAAATGACTTGACACTCCTGATCTTTTTGATCTCACAGTACCACAGAAAGTCCTTTCTGAAAGCCTCAGATTGATTTCACTATTAACCACATGAAACATTATATTAATTTCTTGACTTGCAGAACCTGTCATTTGAAGTCAATCTAGGCTTTTTTGATATTACACAGTCCCTTAGGTCCTATTATGTGCATTATGTTTTTCTTGGTAGCTAGTTGCACAGTTCTGCTTTTGTGTGCTTATGTGAAACTAACATCTTGTGCAAAGTCTGAGCAGGTGGTTTCTCAAGAGAAAAAAGCATCTCTCTTCTTGGGGGTCCTTTATATGCGAGACCTCTGTGTTACATGCAGAAATCCACTTGATGGCATCTTCTTTCCTGATAGAGAACTCCAGTCGAGAAGAAAATAACCGTTCAGCTCAGGTCTTGAAAGCATCATAGAATTTCCTCATTTGTGACATAGTTTGCATTTTTACAGAGAACCAGGAGCCTCTTTGCATAACATGAGATTTCCTATATTGATTTGCACTTTCAGGTGTGTGTGTGTGTGTGTGTGTGTGTGTGTGTGTGTGTGTGTGCACAAATATATGTGTGCAATGATGACACGTCAAATTGGAGTTCACACAATTTTCAACATGAAAGTGATTTCTTGTGTAGGAAACTTGTCTTCTGTGAAGTGGCCCTTTTACTCTTGAAATAATGTTGCATACCCTTGTGCAAAAAGGCAGGGTTGCCCTGGGCTAATTAGTGTGTATTTACCCAGACCTCCCTTGGCTGGAGGACCGTACTAATCTGAAGTTGTCCTTTAGCCACTGGGCTGCTGAACCACCTCTCCGCACGCACATTCCCTCTGGCAGAATGAGGCGTGTTTTTGGCCAGGATGCCCTGAGATTTGGCTCAGCTTGATCCCATGGAGGGAAGCGCTAATGGACAGTTAGATGTCCTTTTTTGTGACATTTGTGGCTGGGTCAGCCTCGCCGTTCGAGTTCTTTGCCTCTCAGGCACCAAAATGTGTTGGGCTGGCACCGGATGCTGTTGTGCTGTGTGCAGCTTGCATTGGGATCTCCTTGAGTGGCATTTGGGAACTTGGATAAATTTCTGGTCTGTTTGGAGAGGGGCATCTTTTGTTGCTTTACTAGCATGAGTGTGATCTTCATGCAAGATCTTTGTGTCCTTTTCACATACCTTCCATTGCTAACCTTTATCGAGAACTGTGTTGATTTGTAGACAGGTGAGTGGTGGTGGTGGTCTATATTCCCTCTAAGTGGTCCACACCAATGTGTGGACCCCTTCTTCATCTGCACAGTTGTCATGACTGGCATGACACCCAGCATTGATGTCATTACGACATTGCTGAATTTCCGGGTTGCCAAGCTCTGTTGCGTGGCCACATAGCCACGCAGGGAACACTGCTGGTGGTCCTTCTGTCTCTGCACTTTTCTGGATAGAGTAAAATAGGTTAATTTTGCCCTGGCCCAAAACAAAAATCTAGTTCTTTGGCATTATAGCATGCTAATTGTAGAGTGCTCCTTTTGTGATTTACTGTGGTAAGATCCGTTTTGTTGGTTGGCGCCTCACTCCTGTACTTTAAAATGACAGAAAGATTAAGAACTGAGAGTAAGCCAGTATTGCACGAACTCTGCTGAATGAAATTCAGCCGTTAAGCAACTGAGTAAAAGTGGGCCTGTTGAAAATTCTGTTTTGAAAACTGATAAAGACCCTATCAGACTACTATAATGTGAAAACAATACATCCGTAAGCCAAACAAATGCTAGTTTGGCTCTGAAATAAATTTTCCGCCCAGATTGGAGCCAGACACATTTGCCTGAAATTTTCACTGCTCTGCTAACTGTTGCGAGATTGGAAGCTGTGTGTATTCCCCTGTGAACCCTTTATGGTTTTAATGCCAAATTTATGGAATACTTGGTGTAAAAAGTGCTGTCATGCTTGCTTAGATTCTCAGATGTTTGCTGAAGGGGGAAAAAGTTAGCCCAAGACCACAGATTTGAGAAGCACTCGAAGGTAATCTTGTCAGACCCCTGCAGTGGTAGTGGGATGTTGACTGAAATAATCTCTGTTAGCTGTTCATAGGTTCTCCAAAAATATCCAGGAAAACACAGGATTTATAGGTCAAAAGTTGCTTGATTCACTCTCCAAATTGCCTGGTGGTTGCACAGAGGTTTAGGCTAGTATTAAAACTTCCTTCTCAACCTTGCTTGCTTCCGTGAACTATACATTGAAGTACATTCTCTTTCAAAACCACAATCTGCTCGAGTAAGGATGGTTTTTATTTGACAAAAACAACAGATCGGCTTGTTACACCTTAGACCAGCGATTCTCAAAGTTACTGTGGTCGTGGCGCCCTGTCGGGATACCCCTGGTGGCCTCTTTTTCCTGGCTCTCTCGGGTGCCACCATCGAGGATTGCACAATCCAAGATGACAGCACCTGGGAGAGCCCGGAAAAAGAGGCCGCTGAGGGCATCCCGCAGTACCCCTGTGAGTTTGCCAGGGTGCCTCAGGGTGCCACGGCACACAGTTTGGGAACCACTGCCTTAAACCATAAACAGGCGTAGCTAGCCTCCGCGGGGGGGGGGGCACGCCACTTGATACCCCCTGTGACATAACAAACCCGACCCTGTGCATGTGACATCACAAGCCCAGCCCCCATGGCAGAAAAATCAAAAAATTCCTCCCGGCGTTTCTTCTGCCGAAACAGTAGTGACGCAGACAGGCAGGCAAATCCAAGCCCCTGCCCCCCCCCCCAGCAACGCCACTGACCATAACACATTTGACTGTATCTATAGACAAGCTATAATAAACATGCCAATAAGGGATACCTCACTGACCACCTAAACTGCTGGCAGTGGCAGTATCAATTGATATGGGTCAGTTAGGGCCAAAGCACATGCTACCCAATAATGTATATTTGCCCCACCAAAGTTCCAATCTCAATTGCGCGCACACACACACACCCATTTCAATTATGGGCAGCACAATCCTAAAGTCCCCCGTGCTGATGCAGCGGTGCCAGCATGGTCTGTGCTGCATCCTGTGGGGGAATTTAGTAGGTGGGTGGGTTTAAAGCTCCAGCCACCAATATGGGTCAACTCAGACCTCCAAGTTCATCCATGTCAGTGGATCAGACCTGGGAAGGGGGATAGGATATGGCATGTGCCCAGGCCCGATCCACCCCTTCCCCCTACGCTAGATTGACCTGCTCCGGTGGGTGCCATTCCAGCCACCAGCGCAAATGTGAAGGCTCCGGCTTTCCCACCGGTGCTGCTGGAAGGCACGCAGTCGCAAAGCATTTTATGGTATTTTTGTGACAGTGCGCACTAGCAGAGCATGTACTGTGCCGGCAATAAGGAAGGTTAGGATTGGTCCATAAAAAAAACTTCCATTGAAACTTTTTAAATTTAAATAGCAGGGGGAGGTTGCTGTCATGGTTGAAACTACAGGGGGGGGGTGGTAATGGGAAAGGCTTTCTACCCCCTATTGTCGTTTTGGTCAATTTCTGACATCACCCAGCACTATTTTTAAGCAACCCCCCCCCCCCGCCGCCTCGGGTCTAACACATGCATGTATTGCCAAGAAATGCTTCTAATATTTCGCATGTATGTAAGTGGACTCTGGTCTGAAAAGTGATTATGCAAAATAAGGACCAAATTAGATGGTCCTCATTTTGCAGAATGTGATAGCAGAAATGTCTCTTTAAATGTGAGTCTGCCCCAATTATGTCTCTTTAAATGTGGGTCTGCCCCAATTATGCATAAGGAAGGGATCGGCTTAGCTGGGAGACAGGCTGTGGGGGAGTGTTCCGGGTTCAGCACCCCTCATCTGTGTGACCCTTTTATTCTTAAAATGAAATCTCACTTCACTTTATATGTAATTGGGGCACACCCACATTTAAAGAGACGGCTTTGCTTACTAGCCCTTAACACAGAGGGGATTATGGGCTCTATCAGTTGTAAGTGAATTGCTCCCTGGTTTGAAGGGCCAAAGAAAGTATTCATTCAGACAACAGTACTAACAAATTGGTAAGCTTAGTTTTGAGGGAAGATAAAGGCTGTTTTTATTCATCCACCAAAACTGAATCAAGCGGTGGCAGTGACGTAGCTAAGGAGAGGCCGAGGGGTGCTGTGCCCCTGGGTGACAGCTGCGGTCTCCTCATGAGGAGCCACGGCAGGATTTTTGTGCTCCACGGCTGCTTTTTTTTGCAGCAGGGCTGCGTTTGCAGTCACATTAAACACGCCGTTAAAACGGTGTTTTTTGAGCGCTCCCGCCTGCCCCAGGTCTTGGAAGGCTTGAAATGAAGCCTTCTGGGGGTGCAGGGGGCAGGGCGATGATGCAAAATGCGTCATCTCCCCCCGGGGGCAGGCTAGCTATGCAACTGAGTGGTGGGGGGGGGATCAGATAATTTTATATAAGACTCCTGCCTCTCCAAATAGGAGAGACTTAGTGGTGTGTGCTGCAGTTATACTCCGTACATTTCCATTTGAAAACTCCTCTGCTCCTCTCCAAAGTGGCCTTTGTCTTGTCAAGTGCCAGGGTGTCCACCTAGAAAATCTTCATTTTCTGCTGATCCGGTTTGCCTCTTCTATCTGATTGTCCACGCACAATTTGAATGTTTGTGATGTGTAACTGCAGAGAGCAGCACAGAAACAAATCAGCTGTACTCTTTTTTTTTTTTTTTTAATGATATGCTGCAGCATCTACTTGTGGAGTCCATTTACTTGAGACGAGGTGCTTGAAATGCCACTCCTGTGCATTGCACATCTCGGATCCTTTGGGATGCAAGCAGGCTGTGTGAGCAGTGCAAGCAAAAAGTGGCAGTATGGTGCTTGGATTCCCAAAGGACTGTCCATTTAGGGCAGGGGTTGGCAACCCTTTTGGGCAAAGGGGCTGGACACTTGGCAATGACATCATCATGTCATAGCTGGACGTCCGGGTTGCTGAACTCCCGGAAGCGGCTGTGCGGAGCTTAATTTGGGAGGCAAAGCCCCCAGCCCAATTTGCTGCGTGCTGGACAGGGCATGGCAGAGCTGCCTACCCAGGCTTGCGGAATCCCTATGCCCTGTCTGGTGCGAGGCAAATTGGGTAGGAGGCTCCATGCGGGCCAGAAGACTTTGAATGGCAGGCCAGATCTGGGCCGTGGGTTGCCCACCTCTGCTTTAGGGACTCAGGAGCATGCTGCCACGGTTTTCTTTTGCATCAACCTCCTTGAGTAGACATAACAATGCGCTGCTTGAAATGGCACATTGCTGTGGATCCTGTAGCGCAGATTTATATGAAAGGAAGCATTAGTGTACTGTTGGAAAGGTTCACAGCAGTGCATCTTGAAGAATAGCAGACAAAAGAATACAAAAAATAATGCCTTTCCTGTGAGACAGTAACTCGATGAGTGCAGACATGCTTAAATATTACTGGTATTCAGGCATCCCATACAGCTATTTTATTGAACAGCCAGGATGGACTGCATTATTAAATTGGATGTGGACTTTCCCTAATAATCAAGGTCCCTTGAGTCTTTGATTATTAGGGAAACGTTTATATATTGTTCAATCCTGTTTCGTCACATGGGAAACCCCTTGTGTCAAGGGACCACAGTTTTTCCCAATTATTGGACAGATTTATGAAGGTAAAGTCCATCACAGGTTACAAGCTATGATGATTACATGTAACCTCTGGGTTTTAGAGGTAGCCTGTCTCTGAATGCCAGATGCTAGGGAGTGGCAACAGGACACAGGTATCTTGTCTTATATGCTCCCATAGTCATCTGATGGACCATTGTGGGATACATGGGCTCTTGGCCTTATCCAGCAAGGCTCTTCTTATGTTCTTATGACAGTCAACACATGTTTTCAATTGACAGTGCTTCAAAGTCTAAATTATTATTATTATTTTTTTAAAAAATTAAAAGTTATCCTGCCTTTTTTCCCTATAGGAATCCAAGCCAGCTTATAGTATGTTTTAATTGCTGTTTTTTTAAATGATGTTTTGAATTGGCTTTTAAAAAATCTTTAAAGGCATAAGCAATAAAACACCAGAGAATGTAACAGGTTATAAAAACTTCAAAGAAACTGGTGAGAAGAGTCAGGCCTTCAACCTCTATCAAAAAAAACGGGCAAGAAGGGAGACAGACACCACAGGGCAGAGAAGTCCACATCCTGTGGGCCACTACTGAGAAGACTGTCTTGCATGTCGTAGTCAATTTTAAAAGGTGGGACATGCAAGAGAACCCCTCCCCCCAGGTCTTAATGGACATGTAGATTCATATCCTGAGGATAATGGTCCTTCATATATCTTGGTCCTGAACTGTTTTGGGCTTTAAAGGTCACCACCTGCAGACCTTGAATCATGCCCTGAAACACACTGGTAGCCAGTAATGCCACTAGCCCTCCCGGCGCCCGGTCCAAGGGGCGGGGCCTAAGTGACGTGACAACGAACCCCCCCCACACACTGATTTCGGCACCTTTTTGGAGCCGAACTAGCTCCAGGGAGGGTGGGAGGGCTGAACCATCGCGCGGGTAAGTACCCCCCCACGCTGACTGCGCCCCCGACCGGCGCGTCTGCTCCACGCGCTCCATCCTCCTTCCGCCTCTGCTGGTAGCCAATACAGCAAAAACATCAAGTTTTTATCCTCAGAAGTTTCTGAAGCGCCTTCGAGAGCAGCCCGATTAAAACACATTGCAGTAACCCACTTGTGAGGTGACTGAGGCATGGATCACAATAGCCAGGCCCACTCGAGACAGAAAATGGTGCTCCAGCCAAAGCTGGGCAAAGCACTCCAGGCCATAGCTACCACCTGGGTATCTGGAAGTACTCCTGGACCAGGGATGGCATGATCAGGGACCCCACCTAATGCCTCACTGCCTTGGGTCCACCTGTGCTACAAAGAGCCCCTTAACGTGTTCCATTGTGTGTGTTTTGCAAATCAGAAAGTGTGGGACATCCAGTTTTATTTACAGGGACTGTGCACATGAAGGTGCTCCTTCCTTCGCGTGGTCTCTTTATATATAAAACAAAGTCCCATGCTTCCTAGTTTGGGAAAACTGCACAACAGAGCACAGTAAGGAAGCCGACCAATGCTGCTCGCATCTGTGGTGGGCTGGAGAGAGGCAGTGGCAGACATGGGGTGAAGGGCACCCCGAATCCACTGCCCCCCACCATCTGCCACTGACGCAAGCCAGAACAGCCTGCTTCATGGCTAGACCAGCCCTGTCCTGGACCCAGTTTTGCTTCTGAACTGCAAATCTCTTCCTTCAAGGGGAGTGCAAACTTGACCAGAAAAGGCTGATAAATGATTGTCAGGTTGGTGGCCCTTGTGACCCTTGGCATTGTCTGCATTTAATGTCAGTTTGTTTGCACGTTTCTTTTACTGATGCCACAGCCTTCCTTAGCAGGGGAAAGCGAAGATATATGCTGGTAGACGCACACACAGACATACAAGTGGGTGTCATCAGCATACACATGATACCTCATATCAGACCCCGAGATGATCTCTCTAGAGCTTTTGAGTTGACATTGAAAAGGCATGGGGAACAAGATAGAGCCCTGCTGGACACTGCAAGCCAATGACCAAGGTGTCGAGCCAGTCCCCCTACACCACTTTCGGGAAGCTAGCCTCCAGGAAGGACTAGTCACTGCCACATTGTGCCTCCTGGCCATATGGTCCAGAAGAATACCATGGTCAATGATATTGAGAGGTCTGGCAGTGCCAAAAGGGACAAACTCCCCCATCTAGTCTCTGGTGTAGATCATACATAAGGCAACCATGACTGTTTCACACCCAAATTCAGAGCAGAAGCCAGACGGAAAAGGGTAAAGATAATATATTTCCTCTGGAAATCTGTGATGTTTGAGTTGCCGCGACATGTGTTTGCACCTTGTCCAAGAGTAGAAGTTTGGATACAGTCGCTCCCTCTGTGAAGCAATGTACCTGCCCGTGGTCACAAAGTTCCTCTTCTACAGAGATTATTTAATTATGCTCTTCCTCCCCCCCCCCCACACAAAGTGTGTCCTTGGAACATGATTTCTTCCTTTTTAAATTCACTGGATTTCTAAGATGCTATTAACTTTTGACAGCCAGTATGCTTGCATTGCCTGGAATTTTGGGGTTAGATATGAGAAAACCACCCTCAGATTCCTTCTTGGCTGTGAAGCCAGCCTGATGGCCTTATCTCTCTGTCTGTGTCACATTGTTGTTGATAAGGGTAAACTATCACTCTAAGATTCTAGGACAGGGATTCTTAACTGGGGGTATCCATACCCCTTGGGTGTATACGGGAACCAAATGATGGGGGTATGGGTCTTGATCTTTGAACAATTAAAAAAAATGTTGGATTAACTATCACAGTTATCAATACAGATCGAGGCGTTCTGTTCCTAGCTATCCATATGTAAAGTAAAACCAAGCTATTGACATCTTTTGGAGTCATACTGGTACCTAATAGGACTGGTGATTATGATGATTTCGAAAGTCTGGCGAAGGGGGTATGGAGACATATTGGGCAATCCATTGGGGCTCTGTGAACATAAGAACATAAGAAGAGCCCTGCTGGATCAGGCCAAAGCCCCATCTAGTCCAGTTTCCTGTATCTCTCAGTGGCCCCACCAGATGCCTCTGAGAGCACACAGCCAACAAGATAACCTGTTTCCTGTTGCCACTCCCTTGCACCTGGCACAGAGAGAACCTACTTTTAAAACCTAGGGGTTGCATATAGTCGTCATAACCATCACAGGTTATGGAGGTTATTTGGAGGTATTTGGAGATTCATGGAGGAAAGGACTTTTCCTCCATTAATCTATCCAATCCCCTTTTAAAGGCATCTATGCTAGGTGCCATCGCCACATCCTGTGATCCTAAAAGGGGTTAAGAAACCCTGTTCTAGGAGGAAGGGCAGGATACAAATCTAAGTAATAAACAAAGGGTATTTATGAGGGCCAATCCGAAGACTACCACCAGAAATGGCAAGCATGTCTTCAGCTTTCAGCTGTGATAACTAGTAGAAATTACGGACATCCAGATATCATGACATTCTGTGTTTTCCTTTCCCACTTCAATTACCGCTACTGTTGTTGGTTGGTGGGGATTAGGGAAATGTGGAGAGTTGCAATATCAAGACATTAGGAGATGCTAACTGCAGGTGCACCTGTGGATTCACAATTTCTTTCTTGAGAGATGCTCGTCCAGTATTTCTGTTCTCATTTTTTATGATCAGTGTCTGACTCTATAAGATGTTTAATGAAAGCTATGTATCATTCTATCTAACTTACTACTTTTGAAAACTTGCTATTCTGTGCTGTTGATTCAGCAGTCTTGGATGGTTTGGAAAACGGCAGTTTGCGCTGTCTCTGGGTGAGCAGGGTAGCTAGCGGTTTATTTTACTTTGCTCCATTTACTGCCACCCTTAGGCCAAACTTCTAATCCTAAGAGCATGACGAATCCACTAATTGTATGCTAGGAAGCCCAACTTGAAGAAGTAGGTTTTTTTTTAATAAGCAAAGTGTTAGGAGTTCTGATGTCATAGGAATTTTAATATAAAATGTAATTGCAGGTTCCTTGGTAACTTGTGTATTGAAAAATTATCCTCTCTGTGTATCTTTATTAACAGCTGTCATTCTCAGTCTTGAGACTTGGACAGAAAAATGTAGCAGAACTTTCTGATGCATGAGAGAACACCTTTTGGAAATTTAAATATCTGTTTTTAATGTTGCTTTGATCCAGCTTCCAGAAGGCCGTCGCAGCCAATCCCTGAAGATATGCGGCCAGAAACATGGATTGCACAAGAATTACAGCGCATTGGAGATGAATTTAATGCTTCGTACTGTCCGAGAAGGGTAATTTTAAATATTTTTATTTCTCATTTCTTGGCTGCAATCTAGTGATGTAGCCCTGTATGCCCAAACAGGGGGCTCTTGACTTTGGGATATAGTAGGGTGGGGGGTGGTGCTCTTCTTCGGGGGGGGGTGTTCTGGTGCTGCCTGCTGGCCTAGTGTGCAGTCCTCTCCACTTGCCCAGGTCGCTTGTGAACATCTCCCAGGTCTCCCTAAATGAAGGCCTCAGAGGATAGCTGAGGAGGGGATTGACAGCCACCTGCTTCTTTCTTTGCCTGTGGCTGTCGAAGGTGCTTCTTCATGGGGGTGGGATGGGGGTCAGCCTGACTAGGTCCAACCATCTCCCTCAGCCCCTTACTCAGCCCTTTTCCTGGGCTAGCCAGCCCCTCATCTCTGGCCAGGGTGCTTATATCCCTGAGAGAGGCTCACATGAGGCCCCAGAGGGACCCCACCCACCTCCCATCACCAGACCCGCCCTCCCCCCCAATCCCATTGGCTTTGCTGCTCCTGTGAGCCACTTGACATGGCTGTTTGCCCCTCCCCCATGCGCTGGTATCGGTGGTGAAGCCAGCCAAGCTGTCGGGAGGCGATGTCAGGCTTGAGCTCGGCCCCTGCTGCAAGATGTCGGCCGCCATGAGGGAAGCCGACGCAGCAGCCAGTGCGAGACTGATCCCGCTCTCCGCACCCAGGCATGGCTTTGGGCGAGCCTGCACTGTCCGACCTCGCTGCCTGCCACCTCCTTCTCTGAGCCAGGTGAGTCCAGCCCCAGACACTGGGGAAAGCACTCATAACGGTGTCTCAGCCCTCTTCTAAAGCTCTGCCCTCCCCAAGATTTCCAGTAAGTAGCGGTCCAGTCTACCCCACCTACAGTGCAAGTCTGCCCTCAGTGGGGCTTAGTCTTGAAAAGTGTGCATAGAATTGCAGCCCAGCTCACCTATTAAAAACAAGTTTACATTCACATTTTCGCTTATTACAGCATAGGCGCAGCGGGTTAAACCGCTGAACCATAAGCTGTCGATCGAAAGGTCAGCAGTTCGATTCCCGCGACGGGGTGAGCGCTCGTTGCTTGGCCAGCTCCTGCCAACCTAGCAGTTCCAAAGCATGTCAATGCGAGTAGATAAATAGGTACCGCTTGCGGGAAGGTAAACAGCGCTCCGTGTTCCAGCTGCATGCTACGCGCTGCGGCAAGGAGTGTCATGCCGGCCACATGACCACGGAGGCGTCTTCGGACAACGCTGGCTCTTCGGCTTTGAAAGGGAGATGAGCACCACAACCTAGAGTCAGATACGACTGGACTTAATTGTCAGGGGATACCTTTACCTTTTTAATAAATTCTTAGTCAAGGCTTCAGGTATGTCACTGTGTCACAGGGCAGGGTGTGTGTGGAATGAGGCACAAAAATACATTTCAGGTACTTGCTGCATTGTAGGCAGAAAGTGGGCATTAAATTCTTCATTTTGAGAAATCACTAAAGGCCGAGCTACACCACACGCATCTCGGCATGTCTCGTCCAGCGGCGTCTGCGTGTGTCCGGTGTGTCGTCTTTTGCGTCTGACGGCGTTGGCCCACCAGAGAGTCGCGTTCTGTCCCGTTCCAAGTGGAGACAGGCTTCACTTTGCCCGTTTCAGCATGTCGGCTGCTCTTGGAATGTGCCGGAATGCGAACGCATGTGGTGTAGCTCAGTCTTAAGGCCCAATTCATATGTGTTGCAGGTCATGGAGAAAGGGCTTACCTGTGTTAGCATTCCACATGTGTGCCACAGGAATGCCACAGGAATGCTGTAATAACGTTTAAATGCACTGGAGGCCCAATCCTATCAAATTTTCCAGCGCTGATGTAGCTGTGCCAACAGGGTATGCGCTGCATCCTGCGATGGAAGGGCAGTCATGGAGGCCTCCTCAGGATAAGGGAACATTTGTTCCCTTACCTCGGGGCTACATTGCAGCTGCATCGGAGCTGGAAATTTGCCTAGGATCATGCTCTTAAGCCATATAGCAGCTGGTATGTTCATTAGCATCTGCCCAGGTGGCTGATTGCTGACTTGCTAGTGCTGCATACGTATGTGCCAACGCCTGCAAGTGCATGTGCACAGGGAGATGGCGCAGCACATGCTATAGTCTGTGGTTGAGCCCCACTCCATTTCTGGAGACATTAGCTTAAATCTGGAATTGCTTTCCATTACTTAAGGACTGCTACCTCCATTAAATTAGTGCTGTTGCTGTTTTATTCCAGTAGGGATTTATACTGGGGTGTATCTTGGGTGGTGGTGGTTTTAGATCTGCCTTCTGTTCCTGTTCTGTTGTACACATTGTGGAGAGGTGATTTTATATACAGCACATAAAAAGAGGTTCAGATCTTCTTGCAGGTGGTAACGCAAGCCTGCCATTGGCCCTCTTTACAGTCATTTCCTACCAACCTGCTATTGACCTCTTTCTTACGCTGGATCTGCTCCATTGCATCCAGCAAGCATAGATACTCATTTCTTTTAGCAGAAGTGAAACCCTATTACAGTACTTTACACTCCTGGAACCTGCCTATTTCCCAGACCTCTCTTTTCTCACCCTGAAGCTTTATGCAGCACTGTATACCAAAGGGAGGGGCTGCCGTTCCATAGTAGAACACCTGCTTTGCATGCAGAAGACCCCAGGTTCAGTCCTGGGCAGGGAAAAATATCAGAAGAGCTGCTGGTGTCAGTGTCAACAGTATGGAGTTAGTTGGACCAATGATCCGATTCCGTATGTGGCAGCAGCCTCCTGTGTTCCTCTGCATCTGGAGGAAGGGGAAGAGAAGCACATGGATGTGATTGCACGAGTACAGTGCCGTTTAAGTAAGGGTTTTATAAGTTAGAAAGAGCACCTTGAATTGTGCCCAGCCAGTGAAGATCTTAAATGTCCCAGTTAATAATCTGGCTGCCATAGTCTGGATCTGCTGACATTTCCAAAACCTCCTTTCTCATCAATTAATTTTAGAATTAGCATACAGATTAATATCATTAGTGCTCTTTAGGAACTGCATTTAGTGCTAAAAGTGCATGAAGTCGGGTGGCTGAGAAATGTTTAAGTTTTGATTTCCGCAGAGCAGCTCCTGCTGGGAATAGAGAACTGAACATAGTAGCCTCAAACGTGACAGAAGGTCAATGAGAAGTAAACTCTGGCTGCTGGGCCAGGTGAGTTCAGGAAAGCTTAGCTGAGAGCCTGGGGCTAGGCTGAGTTTTTCAAATTGAACTTTGAGAGCTAAGGACAGAGAAGGTGAGTAGCTCCTGATATGATCAGGGAGACAAGTAAAATAGGACCTGAAGTTGAAACTGGGACTGACAGCCCAATCCTGTGTAACACTTGCACCGGTGTAACAGTAGATCCACTGGTGTAAGTGCACTTTTGCCAGTGTAACTTGCCGTACGCCGATGGACGCAGGATGGACACCAGCATAACCCCCCTTGGACGCCACGCATGCGCAGTTTGGACACGGGACGGACGCTGCTGCAACTCCACCGTTGCAGGGGGCATTCCGGGGGTGTTCAGACACCCCTGGAATGCCCCCTGCTCCAGCGGAGTTGCGCTGGCATCCGTCCTCCATCCGAACTGCATGTGCGCGGTGTCCGAGGAGGGTTACGCCAGTGTCAGCCCTGCGTCCATTAGCATCTGTCAAGTTACACTGGCATAAGTGCACTTACACCAGTGGATCTACTGTTACACCAGTGCAAGAGTTACACAGGATTGGGCTGTGAATCTCAGAGATATATGCAAATACAGTAAGCTTAATGATTTTTCAGAAGCAATGAGACACCATCAGTCTGGTGATGAGATCATGTTTTAGTCTCATCACAGTGGCTGAATTTCTGAATTATTGCAAGGATGAGATGGTTAGACAGCATCGCCGATGCAACAAACATGAAAATGAGCAAACTCAAGAAGATAGTGGAGGACAGGAAGGCTTGGCGGGATATCGTTCATGGGATCACGAAGGGTCGGACACGACTTAACGACTGAACAACAACAACAACAACAACACCATAATCAGATATTTGTTTTCCTCTAGCAATCTAATTTCCTGACAACATAGATAAAACAGAAACTGTGTGTAAAATAATCATAAGGACATTTGTGCTGCTATAACGTTTTGACCATAGTACAGGGGTGAACTGAGTGGGCATAACAAAAATTACCGAATCTGCTTTCAGCTAGCTGAAAAGCAAACAAAAAATCAACATGAGATTCTATTTACGGTATAAAAGTCCTGTTCTGATTCACTTGGTGTTCTTGCATGTTTACACATTGTGGCTGTGAGTAAAAACATTGCATCATAATGTGGACATTCTTTAGCAGCGGCCATTAAGGGAGATGTTAGTTTAAATCTGTAATTGTGTGTACATAACAGATTGTTACTATTAATTGCCTTTCATCTCCTCCTTGACAGAATACCCAGGCTCCTTTTTAAAAGTCTCCTAAATTTGAAAAGCAGCTGTGGGACCTTGTGAATTTGACCACCAGAGCAGTGGGTGTGGGTGCATGTGCTTAACCCTTCCCCTTCAGACTTTTTTTTTTTTTGCAATCAAAATCACACCAGCTGCTTTTCTGTTTACAAAGGAAGAGAAATGGGGTTCTCTATATTGTTTTTCACTGGGTGGGAAAATAGCTGGTGGGAGGTCGCTGGGTGGGAAAATAGCTGGTGGGAGGTGACCTTCATTGGAGTGTTTAAAAAAAAAAACAACCTCCCCCTGATTATTGTTCCATTCAACAAAACAACTTGAGACTGCTCAGATGTGGTATAGAAATTGTTTAGTTTGGCCTTACGAGTTTGACATGAGTGAGTCTGCAAGTCAAATTGATAGAAAAGCCAATGTGTGTGAATATCACTAATAGTATTTAAGTGGGAGTATACAGTATTTAGGCCAGCGGGTGGCGCAGTGGGTTAAACCGCTGAACCATGAGCTGTCAATCAAAAGGTCGGCAGTTTGATTCCCGCGACGGGGTGAGCTCTCGTTGCTTGGCCAGCTCCTGCCAACCTAGCAGTTCCAAAGCATGTTAATGCGAGTAGATAAGTAGGTACCGCTTGCTGGAAGGTAAACAGCGCTCCGTGTTCCAGCCGCATGCTACGCGCTGCAGCAAGGAGAGTCATGCCGGCCACATGACCACGGAGGCGTCTTTGGACAACGCTGGCTCTTCGGCTTTGAAATGGAGATGAGCACCACACCCTAGAGTCGGACACGACTGGACTTAATTGTCAGGGGTCACCTTTACCTTTTTATACAGTATTTATATAGTTGTGGGGAAAATAAAATGGTCAGAAAAAAGGAGATTCCTCCCCCCTTTTCATAAAGTTTGAGATACATGAGATAGGATGCAGCGTAAGGTATCTTTTTTGAAAGAGGTCTGTGGGGTAAAGTGAAACAGATCAGTGGATGGTTAAATGAGATCATCGGCAGTTTTCAGTTCAGAATTGTCTTAAGTTCAGCTCTCTCTCTCTCTGTGTGTGTGTGTGTGTGTGTGTGTGTGTGTGTGTGTGTGTGTGTGTGTGTGTGTGTGTGTGTGTGTGTGTGTGTGTGTGTGTGTGTGTGTGTGTGTGTGTGTGTGTGAAAAATTGACAACGGCAGGGTTTGGAGGATGGACATGGTTTGGTTCGATATGGTTTTTCAGACTTTTTCCCTAGGTCTGAGGCTGTATAACACCTTTAAAATGGAAAACACTAAAATTATAGTCCAGTATGCAACATGCAAAATTTAAACCAAGTGTTTTTAATTGTAGACAAATTCAGTTGTAGCACTGGGCTCTCCTGGTTCAAATTTAATCTCTGCTATGAATTCCTACTAGGTGGTCTTGGGCAAGCCAATCCCTCTTGGCCTTTGTTTCCCAGCTGCAATATGGGGACAATAATACTTACATTACAACATGAAGATAGCACATGTGAAGCACTTTGCACCTCCAGAAAATACAAGGCAAATGTTAAATACAGTGGATCCTCTCTATCCACGGATCCGGGATCCGCAGGTTTGTCTCACCACAGATTCCGAATCTGCAGGGTTCACGTTACAAAGGTTTTTAAAAGTAGGGGGGAAAGCCCCCTAATCCCCACTTCTACCTTTGTATGGGAAAACCGTGTGGTTTCCAAGACTCTGCAGGGCGTTTTCAAGCTGAAGGACCCACTTCCGGGTCGCATGAAGGCCCCTCTCTCTTCCCATCTTTGCACCATGATGCATTCTTGGGCGAGCCTGGGAGGAGAGCTTTGCACGACCCAGAAGTGGGTCGTTGTGGTGGGGAACGGAACCCCCGCTGATATCAAGGTCCCACTGTATTTGGTGCATTTTTGCTTTTTGAGGGCAGTATGCCAAAGAAGATTTTAATTGAAATATAGGAGACAAAATGTAGGAGACAAAAGTTTTACTGATTGCTTCAATCCCTGTAATGGCACCTTTGCACTGAGAAATTAAGCATATAAAGTTTTTGTATGGCATGGAGATTAAACAGTGGTAAAAACTTGAACTGCTAAATTGCTGCATCTCAAACAGCTATTGCAGGCCAAGAAGCAGGCCCGGTAGAAAAGTTAGCAAGCTAGGTTTACTGGTTACCAGCAAAAGCACGTTTGCTTTTATTGGAAAAGTGGCAGACAGACACTTTTACATGTCAGGAAGGTACACATACATGCAACTTTGGGCTTCAGGTCATTGACTGTGGCTCTGAACAGGTTAATTCCCTGCCATTACAGTGCAGCTGCCTGGGAATGAAAACTAAGTGTAGATAGGGCAAGAGAGCAAATTGACTTCCTGTCAAACTCTGTTGGAAAGCAGGTATTTCATAATTGTTTACTTGATTTCCTACTATACAGAAGCACAGCGGCAGCATTGCATCTTTGTCAAGGGGCAGGACTTCTGTTTCTCGCTTGGACATGTACAGACATGTTACACCTAGCAGTTAATACAGTCTGATTCTTCCCTTTTTTTTTTTTTTTACAAATAGTGACGAGATTGCAGTTGTTTGCTTCTTACTGCATTGAAACCAACTTTCAAAAGCATTTAAACTTTGGGATTAATTGTTGTTTGGGGTTTTTATGGTGGTGGAAAGTCGCTCATTCCCCCCCATGTACTACAAAACGATCTTCCTCCCATTAATGTTGTACTGCTGCTGCCTTTTTTTTCTTTTCATGAAGAGTGCAGTTGTTCTTCCTTAGGCAATGTTGGCAGACTGAATAACCTTCCTTGAAAGTTCGCATGTTATTACTACAAACGGATCTGTGGCAGCAACAGTGACGCAACTCCCTTTTCCCACAGGGGAGAAGAAGAATTTGCAAGTTGAATTCCATTACGGAATCCTTACATCAGCCACCTAACATGAATGTGAGGAGCTGGGAAAAGAGAAGATGTTTGCAGGGGGGAAGTGGAAGGGGGGAGGGGATGCTTCATCCTTACCCCCCAACTTCCCATCAGCTGGGCTCTTTCCAGTTTCAGAGCTTGAGTGGGGGAACAGTGACTGCAGGGGGAAGGAAGGGTTAAGCCCCGACTCTCACTTCTCCCCTACAGATGCCCCTGCGTTATCCGCATCACTGGTTAAAGCTATTCGAGTTAAATACAATGTTTTCCAGGCTGCAATTTTCAGCTTAAGAAATATTTCCTCAATACTGTTTTGCTTCCCGTTAGCTATTTGTTTTGGCTAAACTTCTCTGGTTGTTTAGTGAGTGTGCGTTATATTTAGCTCCTTCCCGTTTTTCACGCCTTTATTTCGTACCCTGTAGCTTTTCTGTTCAGCTGGCAAAGCATCACACACCTGATTTGTCGCACAGCAAAATAATGTGCAAAAGGGTGTTTGATAGTGAAATGTTGTGATGAGTCATTTGGTTTATGTATGAATTGGGTTTTTAGAGAGCTTTTTGGTTTCCTCATTCATATCTGGAAACTCAAGAAGAATGTAGAGCGAAATGGTACTACTGATAACAATAGTAAACTCACAAGAGACTTCAGAAAGAGCGAGTGGCTGTCAAGGTCTGTTTATGTTTCCGATGCACCTGCTTCCCTGGATTGAACTTGCAGTTTGTTTTGA
This sequence comes from Plestiodon gilberti rubricaudatus, assembly GCA_026170595.1. NCBI lineage: Eukaryota > Metazoa > Chordata > Lepidosauria > Squamata > Scincidae > Plestiodon > Plestiodon gilberti. Next base: position 16,218,627 of record JANXHW010000001.1, read on the forward strand.
TTTGGGTATTTCTTCGTTCCACTGTTGTGCCAGGCCAGACGCTTGCATCACTCCATGTACGTAAAGGCAATGACAGCCCCGAAATTAACCCTTGAGGAACTGCTTACTCAAGAGAGCTACAGCTCTCCTGGTATGGAGTTTGCGCGTGTTTGGGGACTCCTAAGGTGCCCTTAAACCTTCCCGCCTCAGTGGTATTTGCAAAATTTGTGATAGCACCAAGATTTTTCAACCAATACATGAAGATGGGGCAGACCATGATTTCCACAGCTGTAATGTCACCAGAAGTGGCATATCAGTATTGCAGGGACATTGCCCTAGTGTCTCAGGCAGATACACTGCCACAGATGTTGGGCTGACACTCTTTGCCAGCGGCTCTTCTTTTTCTTCATAGACTTCTGTGTAGTCACCGTCTGTCCTTGTCCCTTAGTCAGGCAAGTTGTTGCTGTTAGTGACAGTTCTTCCCCACCATTCCTCCAAGTGGCAGAGACATGATCCTCCCAACAAGCCTGTATGGCAGGTCAGGCTCTGAAATGGTCACACTAAGTGAGCTTCATGATGGAGTGAGGTTTTGAACCCGAGTCAGTCCACTCATAGTCCTAACAGTTAGCCACTCTCCCACGCTGGCCTTGAAACAAAGAGAGGCCCAGCTGCCCTTTCCCCTCTGCTAGGGAGATGCCCCCTTCCCTGGATTCAAACCAGCACACAGCCAGCTCCCCTATGCCGACGCTCCTGTCCTGCCACTGGTTCTTAGTTCGGCTCCCCTTCACCACGGTGCTTCTGTTTTAAAATGCAGCAAAAAATGGAAAAGTTGTTGTTGATTGGCCAAGGCCTTCCTCTGCAGCTGAGCCAGGCCCTGGAGCAGACCCTGACCGGGCTTTCCTTATATAGCTGGGCCGGGAAGGGAGAGGGAGCTACTAGGCTTCACCTTTTGGATACAGTGGCCTCTATGCCTGAAATAGCACGTTTTTGGCAGGCTGCATCATCACATCTGCACCAGCCCTGAGCAACGCTGCCACTGAAAGGAGCTGTGTTGGCAAGAACCGCTGGCCTGGTTAAGTAATTGCCACCTACATCTGCATCACCCTTAGTTGGCACTGCTCCAGCTGGAACCCAGCCAACTCTGTACAGGTTCATGATTTCCTGCTGTTTGTAGGACTCCACCACCGTTTCACAGGGATGCGTAAGGCTTGGTTTTATGCCTGGGCATGTCCCATCCCCCCTCCACTGTCCCCTCTCTGGCTTATTCTTGTTGCTCGATTCATTCTGTAGTAGTCGTATTTGAAGTCTGTATACCAACTACAGAGGAGGGTTTTGTTTTCTGCTGTCCAAACGAAGCCTTCGCATTCTCTGCAGCCAGTGTAGCTTCAGCCACTCACTTGCCTCCCTCCTCTGGGTCTGCTTTCATAAGGGGATTTCATTTTGCACTCATGTGTTTGTAGTGGAGACCCAGGACAGACGGGAGGGCCACATGCTGTCTTCTGTGTGCACCTTCACAGAGTCCAGGCAGAGTTTGCATGGTTGGTGCCCTGAGCCTGGCTCTTCATGGCGTCCATGAAAACCCTGGATCTGTCTGTCTGTGTACCTCATAAGAACATAAGAAGAGCCCTGCTGGATCAGGCCAAAGGCCCCTCTAGTCCAGTTTCCTGTATCTCACAGTGGCCCCACGAGATGCCTCAGGGAGCATACAAGACAACAAGATATCTGTATCCTGTTGCCACTCCCTTGCATCTGGTATTCAGAGATAGGCTACTACTAAAACCAGGAGGTCGCCATCATGGCTTGTAAGCTATAACCTCATTCCCATCCCACCTTTTCTTCTTTGGATTTCAAGGGTAGTGCACACCAAGGGCTCCCAGGGGAGCTGCAGGGGAGCTGCCACCCACGCTCTGACTAGATCCAGACCCACTTAGCTTCATTATGTTGCCTGCTGTGCCTTCAGACCAGGCCAAATCACAGTCGTATGTGCTGAAGGAAAGAGGACTAGCGGCACAGTCAGTGGTGTTACAACACCCCCCACGGGGGGATTGCGGGGGGGGGCCTGATGCGACACCCTCCCATGTGCTGCCAAACGCTCTGCCCCCTGGGGGGAGTGATGTCATGCCCATGCACCGCAGTGCGGCACAAAACACACACACTGCCACATTTTGGCCCGTTTTTTGAGCCAAACAGCTCTAGGGCAGGTGGGCCAAACTCCCAACCCGAGGAACAGCTGCTCGATCCGGAGGTGAGTGCACACACACACACACCCTGCCCACCTGCTGCTAGGGGCCCAATCCCCTCGCCCCAGGGCCCCCACCGCTGACGACACCACTGAGCGCAATGCTAGACTCTTATTCCCGGGAAAGTGTGCATAGGGCTGCTGCCTTAATGAGTGCAGGAAAGGTAACTTTTTGGGGGGTTTGTATTAATAATCTCTGCCACATTCTGTCTTCTGAATCTAAGGCAATTAGGCTTATTTGAATTGTCTTTTTTGTGTGTAGCTATTTTTGGCACCACTTATTCCCTAGGGAAGTAATATTTGGGATCTTGTCCTGGTTCAGGCACTGACAGGGGCAGCATAACAGCCATCAGGTGGTGGAATGAATGTGCCACCCTCCTCCTTGCCAGCCACACAGGGTGTCATATTTCTGGCCCAGGTATGCCATGTGGGGCACCTGATTTCCACGCTTCTTAATGCTCAGAAAAGGAAGATCACACAAACTGGGTGTCTGTGCAAAGCAGATCCATTTTGTATAATTATACATGATACTATTTGCCTGGAGGCAGGGTGGGGGGGCATGCCTACTTCTATGTCCCATAAAGACCATCAGACCCCCCAAAAGCGTCTGAATTCATATGTACTTTTAAAAAGTATTTTTAGCCTGCTTGTTTGGCAGCATCACCCTCTTTTGTGGCTTCCCATATTTGCATTTGACTTAGCATTTGTTGAAGGATTGTGCCCTATTGATTTTATTCAATCTTTCTGCTATCTTTGATAGCCCTCTTTAAACTTGCTTTGAATGGCAGTGCAGTCTACTTTTTTTTTAATCCCAGCTTAAAATAAAGCCTCAGTCTACAGTTTTGAAAGTAAACTTGCAAGAGGCTAATTTTGGAACAATCCCATACATCCAAGATAAAAATCACAGGCTGTTGTTAGAGTGCTTCTACAGGAACTGCAGACACGAAACTGATTTCCTCCCATCTTGTTATGCAGAGATGGAGGGGAAGTGCCTTGGTCTTATCGTAGTCCCATTATGTCGGGTGTGTTGGAGCAAGGCCTGGGGCGGCTGACATTCTCTGCAGCAGCTGCTGCTACAGCTCCCTTGCGCCGTCTCTGCAACTGTCAGCTACTGTACATTCTTGATGCAGCTAAATTGTTGCGTGGCTTGAAAACCCAAGGGAAGTGTCTTCTGGCATGGGACAATTTGTCCCTAGGTGAGTTGTACCTCCTTCCCCTGGTTCTTTTTCTAAGAGCACTTCCTTTAGCTTTTTTTTCTAGTTGATGAAATGGAGTGCTGTAATAGTGACACATTTTGCCCCCTCCCAATCTCAACACAAAAGAGAGTCTTGTGACTCTTGAAAAGGTAACTGATTTACTGTGGCATCTGATGAAATGGGCTATCATCTATGACAGCTTAATGCCACAATAAATCTATTAGCCTTTAAGATGCTACCAGATTCTTGCTGCAATTTAAGACGAGCCCTGCTGGATCAGGCCAATGGCCCATCTAGTCCAGCTTTCTGTATCTCACAGTGGTCCACCAGAGCACACAAGACAACAGATGTTGCCACTCCCTTGCATCTGACAGCAAACTAACATTACTCCCCCTCTGGATCTTCTAGGACTGCAATCCTAAATAAATATACACTTACTAGAGAATAACAGCGCAATCCAACTGAACTTTTGTGCTGGTTTAACCAGCAGCGCAGCGAGAACAGGAGGCCCCAGAACGGAAAAGGGATTCAAATCCCCTCCCAAAAAGGAATTCAAAGGGGATTTGAATCTCTGTTCTGGGGCCTCCCGTTCTTGCTGCGCCGCTGGTTAAACTGGCACACAAGTTAAGTCGGATTGCGCTTGCTAGTCTCATTGAACTCAGAGCAACTTACTTTGGAACAAAATATGTTTGTTATTCTGCTGTAAGGCTCCCTGATATATGTACATAAGCCATTGGATGAGGCCAAAGACCGATCTAGTCCAGCATCCTGTTTCCCACAGTGGTCCTGTTTACCTGTGGGAAGCCCTCATAACGCTCGTCCATCATTGCTCCCCAAATGGTATTCAGAGGCATGCTACCACTTAACCTGGATGTAACATACAGTGATAGATTTGTCTTCTATGAATTTGCCTAATCCCCTTTTAAAGCCTTCTAGATTAGTGGCCATCATCACATCATGTGGAAGGGAGTTCCATAGATTAATTATGTGTTGAGTGAAGAACTATTTCCTTTTGTCCATTCTTTCCCTACCAATCAGTTTCATTGGATAGCCCACTAGTTCTGGTGTTGTAGAGTTCTTCTCGCTCCACATCACACAATTTTATAAGCCGGGCAACGCAATCCTCCCTAACATTAGACCAGCAGAGCTCTTGCTCCACCGGCCTAAAGCATCGCAAAAAAGGGGGGGCATTGGCCAGCCCGGGCTGGGAAGGCGGGGATATTGATGGCGCTCTCTGCCGATATCCTAAGACCCTTCCCAGCCTGGGTTGGCCTTACACGGCCTCCCCGGATATATGCCAGCTTCAGAGCTGGCGTTACATCTGAGGAAGCCCATAGAGCCTAGGTTTGCCAACACTCGGGGAAGGGGAAAGTCCCCTTCTCCTGAGGTGCTCCCAGGCTGTCCCAGGGCAGCCCAAGACCAGCATAGGATACAGCGGCCCTTTAGGCCAGCCGTATACCCTTACACAGGACTGCGCTGTCAATCATATTCCCTCTTAACTGTTTTCCCCCCTAAACTAAGAAGTCCCAAACACTGCAGCCTTTCCTTTCTAGCCTCCTGCTCATTTTGGTTGTCGCAGATTTCAGTATCCACAGGGGTTCTGGGAATGGAACCCCCGCGGATACTGAAGGCCAATTGTATTCACAGCTTTATTTTCAGTACCTTTTCCAGTGATGCTTTAGCATGGAATTTGCCAGCTGCACACAGGGCTAATGTTTGTATTGCACCATCCACCACAACCCCAAGATTTCCTTCCTGGTTTGTCACCTGGAGTTCAGACCCTTTACAGTTGGACCTTGCTATTCGCGGGAGATCAGTTCTGGAACACCCCCCCCACACACACACACACACACATGGATAGTGAAGATCCGTGGATACTGGGGTCTGATGAAAAAAGCCTTTAAAAAGAAAAAAAGCCCCAAAATTGCCATTTTACCTTTAAAAAGCCAAACCAAACCGTCGCGTTTTCAAGCCTCTACGGGGCTTCAGCAACCTTAGCAACCCATTTCTGGATCGCGCAAAGGTTCTTCCCCCCCCCCTTCCCAGCCTTGTTCCAGGGTGCATTCTGGGATAAGGCTGGGAAGGGGGAAGAGCTTTCACCTGATCTGGAAGTGGGTCGCTAAGGCTGCTGAAGCCCCGTGGAGGATTGAAAACGCCACGGTTTGGTTTGGCTTTTTAAAGGTAAAACGGCAATTTTGGGGCTTTTTTCTTTTTAAAGGCTTTCGCAGATCCGGGACACAAGGTGTAACAAATCCAGGAGTCCCAAACCCACCAATAACAATGGTCTACCTGTATATGTGAAGTTGGACTTTTTTGCTCCAACCTGCATCACTTTACATTTCTTAACACTGAGCCACATTTGTAATTTCAATGCCATTCACCTACTTTGGAGCTTTTCATAAACTGTTGTATACCTGTAAAAAGCATACCTGTGTCACTTTTGCACATGATATTTTCAGGTGTACCTGTAAACCGCACTGTACAGCAATACCTTAACAGTTTAATGTGTGAGGAGGCCTTTAGACCTCTCTAAACAAATACCTTCTTATGTGGGATGGAAAAAGTTATTATTAGCATGACTGGCCATCTTTTTAGTTTCCCTGTTTCCTGCAGCAGGTAGACCTTGCCTAAAGTAGAGTGTTGCCAGCATGTTAAAATTTGCCTGCCGTACTTTGTGTTACGTGGCTCCCTCCTTTTTAATATATCTACTTACAAATATATCTCAAACACACACACCTCAAAACTGAACCAAGTGTTTACACAGGTGGAGTCACTCGAGAATAATTTAGAGGTTCACTAGTTCATTAGCTCTGGCACAGATTGCCTATGGCTTTATTTAGGTGCTTAGCACAAACTACACCAAATCACTGGTTTCTCAGATAAATTATAGCTACCAGATTTCATCCTTCGAGATTCTCAAACGTTTTTGAGACTCAACCATTTAGACAATGATACAATTATACTCTGAGAATACCATCCTGTTTTTGGCTTCCTCTATTTTTTTTTCCTTTTCTGTCCGCTGTACCAGATCTCATAAATTATATACCACTTGTTGGTTGTAGCAAACCTCACATTAAAGTCCGTGGCAGTGAATTAAGCAATGTAGAACAAGATTAAATATAGCTACCATTGCTCTAAATTCAGTGTTAAAGATGCCTAAGCATTCTCAAAGAACATCATTCTTTGCTTCTAGTTGTCAGCATGCAGAAGACGGTCCGTAGGTGTGGTTAGGTGCCAGGGGAGGCACGAGGAGCTTTTCACGAGCTTTTCCCTTTAGGGTGGATCTGCATTTGACCAAGAGGTGGAGTGCCGAAGCAGCCACGCAGATATGGAGGAATGTATACCCTCGGATTGCTTAGGTGGCTCTCTGTTCCTCACGCACATGATTTACTTGCTTGTCCCGGGGCTAAGAAAAAGTACATGCTGCCTGGTAAATGTGTTGTTGAGTACTGCAAGCAAAACACCCATCACTGACAGAGAAGAGAGAGACAGAGGAACGGCATGTACACTGCAAAAACACGGGGTACAGTGCTTCTTGCTCCTTTCCCTAGACCACTCCATATACTGGATATATGAGCTGGTCTGGACTGAAAGTATCGTCTAGAACCAGACCCGCTTGATTACACGTGTATGTTCATGGTGGGTGCATGTCTTGGCCCCTCCCTTGCTTTCTTGCCAGTTTCCCTAATTAAAAGTACCTGCTTTTAAAAAAGGCAAGTTTACTAGCATTTATTAAAAAGGGTTGGATGAACTCGCTCTCCTCCATGCAATTAGGGGAATTAACCAGCACGTGAAGGGGGCAGGGGGTGCCCACGTGGGGCTGGTTCTCAACTTAAGGGATTGCTTGAACTGTATGTTACATTTACAGAGACCAAACAGTTGTTGACCCAATTGCGAGGGCCCTGGTGAGGGGGCATTAACCGCACCTTGATCCATGGGCAACTCCATTTGGCTGTTATTGGCTAAAGAAAAACTGAACCTGTTAGGGCTAAAAACATTTAAGGTTATATGTAGCTTGCTTTGGAGCGGGGTGGCTGGTAAGAGGGGGTGTCTGACCTTCAGTATTATTCACTAACATAAGAAGAGCCCTGCTGGATCAGGCTGAAGGCACATCTAGTCCACCTTCCTGCATCTCACCGTGGCCCACCAGATGCCTCAAAGAGGGACCTGGGTAGCTTATTGCCAGCTTCTTTTTAGAGCTACCCGTGTCATTCGAATGTATTCTTAGAGAACATATTACAGAACACACAAACTGTTTGTCTTACAAGAAGCCACTATTGCAACAGATGGCAGTCTTTATGTTGCACTTTTGCTGAGTATTACCTTCATAACCCTTACAACGATCCTGTGACGTAGCCTAGTATTATTATTATCCCTCATTTTACAAACAGAGTGGTGTGTGCTACATGAACCAAGCCCAAGAGAGCTGTGGGCTTGCGCACTCCCCTTCCCCTCTCCTCCCCTTTCACATACGAAAAAAGAAGAGCAAATGAACAAACCACGTTACCGCCCTTTGTACAATCTCTGAACTGTAGTTGGAACAAGCCAGGCTATCAAACCATGGTTTGATAGTCTGGTTTGTTCTAATGCTGTAACCAGTGTAGTGCAATGGTTGATGTGTTGACTAGGAGAGATTTACTTCAAATCCCCACTTGGCCATTACGTTCACTGGGTAACCGTGGCTTCGCTGGAGGTGAGGCGGAACGCTAAGTTCCGCACCGCGCTGACCTCTTGTTAGTCACCGGCCCAAGGCGGCCCTGCCCCCTTGCCTTCGGAGCCATTCAGTGGGGCAAAGGCAACTCCCTGTTTTTACTAGCTTTTGTGGATTGTTTTTATTGTTTTAAATGTGATTATTTGTTGTATTTGTTGTATTTGTATCCCATGTTGTAAGCCGCGTTGGGTCCCTTCGGGGAGAAAGGCGGGGTAAAAATATTGTAAATAAATAAATAAATAAATAATTTCCTTCGACCTACTGAATGGCTCTGACGGTGAGGGGGCGGGGCCGCCTCGGGCCAGTGACTAACGGAGGTCAGCGCTGTGTGGAACTTAGCGTCCCGCCCCACCTCCACTGACGCTACTGCTGGGTAACCTTGGACCAATCACCATCTCTCAGCCTAACTTACTTCCCAGGTTTGTAATGGGGATAAAATGGAGGGAGAGGGCCACACATGTTGCCCTGAACTCCTCGAAGGAAGGGTGGAATAGACATGTAATAGAGTAATAATAGTTAACAAAACACAGTCCCCAAAGTTCATTATTTATTTATTTATTGGATTTATATCCCACATTGTCACCATGCCTCAAGGCAGATAACAATAAAAAACAATTTTAAAACTTTCACCTTTAAGAACAGGATGGGAGATAACGGCTTGTCCGCACCTTGTTGACAGTGCTCCGCTTGATTAGCTGCTGCTTGTGGCTACTTAAGAGATTGGAAGTGTTGCTGTTTTCATATTCATTCCACTGTCGGGACACCTTTGATAATGTTGGAAATGTGACCAATGAAATGTCAGGGAAAGATATGTTTGTGTCTTTTAATGACTGGCCAGTTTGCCTGGAGAATTTTGTTTTTAATTCTGTAATTTTTAAAACCAGTTAAAAATACATTACGTTCATCTTTGTTTTCATGTGGAATTGTGGTTTGTTTTAAAATGAAAAGCTTTTGTTCTGTGTGTGAGAGAGAGTGTGTGAGAGGGCGCCCAAGTGTATGACTCCCTTAGGCTGATTTGCATAGTGTAGCTAAACCATGGTTTAGCATTACATCTGAAGTGGGCCTTTGAGTAGACCAGTGCCATCCACTGGGTTTATGACTGAATTGTAATTTAACCTGGGAGTTCCCAGCTCAGGCTCATCGGAGTTGATGTACTGAATTGGCTAATCTGAAGTATGGCTCACACATTCGTCTACATCACTTGACGTTTTTACACTTGATGACTGGCTGGTGAATGTGTAAATGTCTCCACTGAAAAGCATTGTGCTTAAGGTGAGACGATATGAATGTTCTATAAGTAGTAGTAGTAGGGGTGTGTGTGTGTGTGTGTGTGTGTGTTAGGTCACATGTGGAATTCCTCAGTTACAGCCCAGTCCCATGCCCCCCCCCCCCCCGCTGATGCAGGCGTGCCAAAACAGCTTGTGCTGCATCCTGCGGGTGTGTGTGCGTCTCCTCTGAGTAAGGGAAACATTCGTTCCCTTACCTGGGGGTAAGCCTCCGTGGTGCAGATTCACATGGACCCGGGTTGTGGAATTGGGTCCAGGAAAGGGGTTTGGGTTCAGCACCCGGTGCTGCTACCAAACCCACCCCTTTCCTGGACCCCTTTCCTGGACCCAATCGGCTCTCCCCTGCCCCGTTCATCCCTCCCCAACCCTCCTCCCTTGCTGATTTGCCTACAACGGTGGTCCGTCACTGCACTCCGGGCTCGCCACTGGCGGGCTGGCAGCACAAGGCTCTGCACGCTGCTGTCAGGCTGTTCCCTGCTGTCGGAACGCTAGTTCCGGGGGCAGGGAGGTAGGTAGGTTAGGATTGGGCTCTTAATGTTGCAGCCATCAAGTGATGAACATGCATGTGTGAACCCACCAGGCTAATCTCCAGCTTGATTTTGACTGACAGATTTAAATTTGTTTGCGTCATGTAGCCAACTTGTGATCACATGCACACAGAATGCATTTTTTTACGGGAAAATTTTAAGTGCAATAAAACTGAACTGTAGTCAGGTGCACTGCCCTACTTAAAAAGCTCCAAATGCAAATAAAATAGATCTCTGTAGCACATCAGTTCTGGGAGCAGATGTTGCCATCATCTCTGCCTGCAGTGCCAACATCACAACACTGCTTTGCACTGGTATAGCTGCCACAGTTTGCCGTCCGAAGTGCTTATGTGTGATAAGAACAGCAGTCACAAGGATTGGCCTATCAAGTTGGACAGGAAAACTTCATGAATTAAATAACCTCTCATTTCCTCTTACAGGGTTTCTTGGATTACCAAGCTGTAAACCACCAGATCATAATTCTGCGCCTGTTGCATTACATCGTTCGCCTCATATGGAGAATGCAGTGACTGCTGCTTAGAGGAGCAATTGGGAATGTTTACTCGTTTCCAGAAACAGCAGCCATGAACAGTGTGTCTGGATGCAGTTAGCAGGCCCTTCCTGACTTTTTGGGAACATCCCGTCAATAAGAAGGAGCGGGGAGGACTCCTGTTTCTGGCAGTTCCACCTTTGTCTGAGAAAAACCGAGCTTTTAAATCAAGTTTCCTGTTGAATCATGATGGATTTTTGGAAATGGACAAGAAATCCTTTTGAGAAGCCGGATTTTCACGTGAGAATAGAGCTGACATTATTTTGTTGTTGCTGAGACTTTTTTTAAGACCTTGCTATATAAAAGCTTTCAAGAAAATGATTGAATCATGTTATGTTCCCATTTGGAAACGTGTAGATTACTTTTGCTTCTGCCCTGCAATGGAATTGACTGAGCCAGCTACTTTGTAAAGCTGCCTTAGTTTTTTTTATATATATATATTAGAGACTTACTGTACAGCTTTTTTTTTCCCCTTCCCAAGCAGTGAGAAGCCACATGCTGGCAATGGGTCCTCCGTTCATTCCAAACCACTGTCATTCGCAAGAGGACAGATCATTAAGGGAAGCTGGTGGAAGCAAGATGGAACGGTTTGAACAGACATCTGTGGTGGCTCCCAAAAACACTTTTGTGCCACCTGAAATCCAGCTACCCTTGTACATCTTGCACCAAGAAAATAGACACCCACCTGCTGTTAAGCACCATTTTGGATCTCCTGTTTGGTTGGAGTTTCTGCCTCTTGCAGCCCAAAGGAGAAATCTTGAAATTGATTTGAAAGTTGACGTTAAACTGTGAAAGTTTTAATGTTCCAAATAATGACACCAGGTTGCCTTTTTTCAATTCTCTTCCTATATTATTTGTATAGATAAATGTGTGTATTCTATAACGTGTACTGAAGGTGGGGTGGGGACAATGTAGCAATAAGTCCATTGCATGTGGGTGAAAGCAGTTCCTACACCTGTGCAATATTGCCCCAAGATTATAACGGGGTCCTACTGCATAATTTCAGGCGCTGTTTTGATCCTCAGTTTGGTATTTTACTGTTGTTCAAATCCAGTTTGGCTGGTTTTTTTTTTTTGGTTTTTTTTGGGGTTTTAAAGAAAAAGCACTCTGGATTTTATTATTGCTGCCTTTGTTCTGAAGATATATTGTGATGACCTAGCAACCATAATGTGGAATGTATAAGGACTACTGACTCGCTGCATGGGTTTGAGGTCAACAAACAGCACAGTATTCAAATTGGTCACAGGAGGGTCAAAACTCCAAAAGATAAAGCAAGAACAAAATGTCTACCACTACAAAAGATTGTTAGATCTTTTAAAAGTGGAACCTGTTTTGGGTTTTCTTTTCATTCTTTTTAAGGCGCTAGCATCATATGTTCAGCATAGGTGATTGGCTGGGTTTATCCAATGGGGCTCTTGATGGTTTTAATCATCGCTATTTGTAATGTGCTAAAAAAGAAGAACCCATTAAGAGAGTAGCCAAATGATGCGACCTGCTAAAATTATGCAAATCGCTTCTGTAAATAATAGGAAGTGATGAGAGTGGTGATTCCCAAACTGTGGGCCTGGGCAGGGAAGGCCATGGAAGAGGCTGAAGCGTGTCTTGAAAAATTTAGCTATCCTGTTGCATGCAGTGACCATTCCATGTCTGTTGGACTGGGGGATGATGAGCTCATCATTCCCTTTCTCTGCCAATTTATGTGCAGTGACATCATCCCGAGAGAAGGATTAAGGATGTACCAGATTCCCATACAACATCTGCCCTGTACAGGGGGAATTCCAAGATCAGTTCTGGAAAGCCCATCTCTGACCGGGCAACAGGAGGGGCAGAATGCAGAGAGGCAACAGTAACTGAGATGGCTGCAAGAGGAATGCCTGCCTGCCAATTTTTCCAGAACTGATTGGGAAAATACACGTATAATGTGAGTGCAAGAGTAGTGTGCCTCCAATTTTAATCTGGGGAAAAAATCCAGCACTGTACCCAGGTAGCAGAAGTTTGGAAAACACTGGATAAGGAGCTGGACTGTGCACTGAAGCCCAAAGCTGGGGAAACATTTGCGCAGCCCTCCCTTTGGCTTTAGAGATTTCACCAGGCATTGCAAAGACTTATATTTGCTAGAAAGTTGCTTAAAAAAATAAAATAAAAGGAAACTGGATTTTTCAGGATACTGAATTCTGTGCCCTATAACAAATTCTGTGCTTGGGAAGACTAATGGAATGCACACAGTCCTGATTTTAAGTACAAGTGAACTTACCCCTCCCCAAAACGGTCGAGCAGAACTGTAGCCAGCATTCAATGCAGATGTGCATGTTGACTTCCTTTTTTAAAACAACAAATAAACCTTTAGCTTCTGTAAAATCCCTCAGCACACTTCCTGATTTATTAAGAATAAATTAAACTGTTTCTATCTTTAATTCTCCAAATACCATGGATAATAGTACAGCTTTTTTTAGAATTTAATGGGTGATGCATTTTTGAAAAACCAAATCAGGAAGTGACAATGATTTCATGGGAGGAGGACAGCTATAAACCTGTACTGTACCACATTATGGTAAAGTGGTTTGTGTGTGGATTTCAACAGAGTTCTTCCTTTTCCATGGGAGGGAACTGTAAGATGAACTCCTGGAAGTGCATAGTTGCTTTAAAGGTTCAGTGTACTTAAGTGTCCCTTATCCCACTCTGCCCACATGATATTATCTGGCCATTTTTAAGTTACATAGGATGGTGCAGAGACTTTAAAGCATAAAACAATGGTTCGATTTAATCTTATTTGAAACACACTTCAAAATGCTACAGCTCCTATTTCTGGTTTCACCAGCACCACTGAAAATGTCGTAGCCTCTCTCAAAAGTAGCAGTCTGTGCTGAGCTGTGTCAAAGCTATCCAAAGTGCTATTACAGACTGTTGAATTTTGTTAACTACTCTTCAATCTCTCTGTAGTGTACCACTACAGTGCTGGACACCAGGGCTTGCCTGGGTCCATGGAAGGCTCTTTCATCAGCCCTCTGGAAGTCTCTTCTATGGAGACTTAAGCCCAAAAGATCAAAATCCACACTGGGTCCCAAATACAGAGAAATATTCATACAACAGTGAGCTACTAGCACCTAGGTGCCCAACAGGTGGTTGGTACTGTCAGCATTGACAGCACCCAATCACCCTTTTGAGACAAGGGAGGAGGGAAGGTTGTGCTGTATTTGGTCTCCTGCCTTTCCAAACATGCAAGTGGCTCTATCAAAATTGACAGCACTGTTGGTCACTGCATGCAATTTTGTGTTGGGAACTGCAGGTGCATCCAGGAATGGTGGATTAAGAGATCAAGTCTCAGCATGCAGCATCCTCTTCTTGCAATTCCAGTTCCACCAGGGAAAGATTTGCAGGAGTCTGTTTCCTTGTACAGGGGGCCCCCAGTATCCATGGGGGATCCGTTCCAGCCCCCCCCCTGCAGATACCAGAGAACCACGGATAGGGGCGAACGGCCATTAATTTACCTTAGGAGCTGGTCTGTGTCTTCCTTTAAACACGCTATAAGCAGCAGCATGCTGCTTATAGCACTGAAGCCAACTGAGTGCTAGAGAGGCTCAGTCGAAGAACAGGAAACAGTTCCAGTGCTGCTGCTTATAGCATTTGTTTGAAGGAAGACACACACCAGTTCCTAAGGTAAATTAATGGCCGTTGGGGTGCGCAGGGGGCTTCCCGCTATCTGCAGATAAGTGAATCTGCGGGTAGTGGATCCGCGGATTAACCCCCCCCCCCCCGTACTTGTACTTAGTGCATGGCTCTTGTTAGGTCAGGTGATCCACCTGTGGGCTAAAATGCCCAAACAACGTACAAAGCCTTTGTCACTTTGTAGCAATTTCTGCATTCCCCTCCTCTGCTAGTTTTGGTAAACAGCTTTGTTTTACTGTTATTTTAATTTTAAGCAGACATTCTAGCTGTGCAAGTAAGAATTTGGCCTGCATCTTTACATATTACATATAGAAAGCTGGTTTATTGAAAAAAAGCGAGGAAGTGGATTGTAACCACTGTCATTATATTGCTCAAGTTAATACAGTGCAATAGGGACTTTTCATGGCATTCAAAAAGCCAGGGACAAAGACATCCTTTCTGTTCCAGCTTTAGCAATGCTGATACACAGCTATTAAACACAAATCCGCTTTTCCTGCACTGGAGTTTGCCAGTAATCTTGTCTGTTTACCATGGGCACTTAGGCACTCCTTGTTTCAATTTGACCGTGTCTGTAACGGGAAAAGTGATCAGAAATCTCTTGGAGGCCCAATTCACTTGTGGTGGTTGTCACTACCTACAGGCTATTGTGCTTTATAAAATCTTTCTGTGCCCAAAATTCGTCCTTCTGGACTTACCAAAGTGTTTTCTAGTTACAATGGAATCCTTTGCTCACGCTTCTGCATATGGAGCACTTTAGTTTTAATTCCTTTTAATACAAAATCCTCGTCTCTCTCTGCATGGTTAGAAGGAGGGAGCCAGAGAGTTGCATGCTTGCGACTAACTACAGAGGACGTCCCTATTTTTCATTTACATAGTGACAGATGCTGCTCCTTAGGGTATCCTGAGCTTTTAGGAGTGGCTTTTTAGCAGGGTGAGGGATAGGAGAAGGAGGAGCTGCTGTGGGAAGGGAGGGGCCGAAAAGTTCTGATTGCATAAGCTGAAGCTCCTGCATGACCCTTGGGTGCTTCCCCCCCCCCCCCCGTTTTTCTCCCCTTTCTTGTAAGGCTCGGCTGGCCCAGTGCCTTGAGATGTGTACACATTCTTATGTGTGAACTGCTAGCATGGCTTCAGGCAAACTTACTGTAAGCCTAATAAATATTTTTAAAATTCTATGAATTATAATGTAAATGGGAAAAGACATGATACTGGCACTGTGTGGCCCTAACCCAAGCAATCTTGTTTATCAAGAAATCTCTGCCAGACATTTATCTATTATATATATAAATATATCTTTAAAAGCTAAATCAAGCAAGGCCCATTTGATTTTTCACTATTCAATGCTGGTTTTGTGCCTTGACAACCCTATTGTGTCCACAATAGACTTGTGGGTTTTAAAAAAATATTTGTCAACTAATGTATCTAACCTTTTGCCTACTGGAGGGAATTTTTAAAACTTTTCTAGAAATCCTTAATTTTTTTTAAAGCAACCCTGCCAAAATGTTTTATGAAGAATTTTCTTTGGTTGCGGAGAAACCAGATTCAAATTTCTTTCTAGAAGATTTGCATTTACTAGGACTTTCTATGCTTTTTTTTTTCTTTCAATGATTGTAAATATTTGAGTATTTATAGATTAGAGCAATTGTTCTTTTCATCTGAGCCAAATGCCACCTGTGTGCAATGTTTCCTCCCTTTTTCTGACTATGTCATGTAAGAATTTTTGTACAGCAGCAGAAATAAAATGAATTGATTTCTAAACCTTTTTTTGTAGAATTGACCTTGTTAAATACTGTAGATTTCTTTTTTCTTTGTAATTAATGCACTCTACTGTTCCATAATGCTGTAACTTGTAGAAATGTTGTATATTTATTTTCTGCTTATTTAAGTTCTTGTAAAGTCTTTTTCTTTTGAATTTTACTTATTAGTATATATGGAAATAGTGATTGATCAGTTTAGAGCACTGTCTACTAGTTCAGGGTAGTGGGCATAGTTTTTAGGTATTGTCTAAATCCCTCATTTTCTACCGATCCCTGTCTTGCCACCTTCTCTAGCTTGATAATGATCTTCAATCAAATATGAGGGAAAGGCAGGGCATATCACCGATGCCCAAGGACCACATTATTCAGCATCTCATATCTAACTTTTCACATGAATCTGTTCCAGATGACTCTTTGGGGACTTAAGGCGGCTTATAAAGAAGTTGTATTAAAGCAACATGCAGTGCTCTGAGCTAGTCAGTCTTTATAAGAATAATAAATGTCCTGAGAATTCACTCATTTCCCCCACACATAACCCCCCCCCCCAAAAAAAAATGTGTTCACAGAGAGTCTAGCTGCCCTGAGCATCCCTTCTGAAAGTAGATTTATGCAGAGAGTTCATTAGATGCTGGTTCAAAATCTTGTTGGTGCTTCCTGTTTCTTCAATTGTGCTTGTATTAAGGGCTTTTAAGACCTCCTCCCTTGACCCGGTTGATGTAGCACAGGATATGGCTGTTACCTCATGAACAAGAAGTACCTGCAATTTATTCAAGAACTACTAAATTTTTAGGGAGAGTGGAATTTTGCACCCTGTTTGAAATACCACTAGTTACTGTATGGCAGCACCTCATTGTCGGGTACAAACATCAATGTAGCACTGATCTTGTACTGATTAATCACTAACGTGTTTCATAGAACCCAGCGTATGTAGCATTTTTATTGCAGTTTCCCTGGCTTACTTGTGTTTTGCACTGATGAAATTTTGACAGGGTAATTGCCACTTTACTTGTGCAATACTGCTGTAAATAACTGCAGATCTTTTTTTTAAGATGCAATCTTTTATGTTCTTAATAATGAATTTTATATGAATAAAACTTTCAACTGTTCACCGTGTACTTTCTTTTTGCCTACCTGCTGATTTTCACAAAGTTATTTACTCCATTTACGCACACAGATCCACGTTGGTCTTGAATATCTAGATGTTGGACTTGTAGTCCAGACATGTATACCCCTTCCTTAAAAAAAAATCCCTATAATAGTGCATTCAAGTAAGCGGGCAGTCTGGAACAAAACTCCTAATACACTGAAATTTAGCTATTGCTAGAGAAAGGGCACTGTAGAGCAGTGAAAGAACAGAATAAAGTAACTAACCGCCCAATTCTATGCCAACCTCTGCCGGCGGTACTGGGCTCTGCGCTGCCGCAAATGTGCTGTAAAGCACGTTCCGCTGGCACAGAGGCCAGCACCAGCGGAGCAGCTCCTGTTAGGGCAGGTGAGTTCCGCACTGGGAGGTGGGGGGGAGGGCGGAACAGGTGGGAAGGGGGTGTTTGGGGGCAGAGGGAGGGAGGAGAGCGGATCAGGCCTGGGTAGAGGACAGGCTTGGTGGACGAGGCCTCCGCTGAATCCTATCCCCCATCCCGGCCTTGAAAGCTTGACACAGGGCTGCTCAGAGTTGCGCCGGCCATTTAGCTGGCACGCCTCCAAGTAGCCCCATAGGGGCTGCTGGGGCTTGGCATGCTGGGGCTTGGCATGGTCCCCTTCCCTTGACGAGACCCCCAGCCCCGCACTGGATACAGTGGAGCCTGCCCCAGCACCACTGCATCCCAGCACGGGGATTTGGGTGGGATTGGGCTATAAAAGAACCACAAGGTTAGACATCTTCCCTATGAGAAAAGACAAAACTGATTGGATTTTTATTTAGGAAAAAAAACACATGGGGGGGCATGATTGATAAAAGATTTCAAAATAAGTGGCGTATTCAGAGTGTCTAGAAAAAAAAAATTATCCCTGTCTCATATGCTAGAATTCAGGGTCATCCAGGGAGTTTGATTAGCAACGGGTTCAGGGCAGACCACACAAAATGTAGTGTGAATTCACTAGGCCAAGATGTGATTAGGCGTCTTAGGTTCGACGTCTTTTAAAAAGAGGTATTGGGCAAATTCACGGAGGATAGGTTATCAAGAATGAGTAGCCATCACAGCTAAATGTTCAGAAACAGTATGCTTCTGATGGCTAGATGCTGGGAAGCAAACAAAAGGGAATAGTTGTCATCTTCACACAGGTATCTGGTTGGCCACTGTTAGAAAGAGAATGCTGGACTAGGGCTTTTCTTGTGCGCTTGTGACATTTTTAGAATGTCTAAGGTACGAAAGTGTCTAGTATGAGAAGGGCTATGTGTGTGTGAGAAGGGCTAAGTGGCGCAGTGGGTTAAACCGCTGAACCATGAGCTGTTCGAATCCGTGACGGGGTGAGCTCTCGTTGCTTGGCCAGCTCCTGCCAACCTAGCAGTTCCAAAGCATGTGAATGTGAGTAGATAAATAGGTACCGCTTGCGGGAAGGTAAACAGCGCTCCTTGTTCCAGCCGCATGCTACGCGCATGCTACGCAAGGAGAGTCATGCTGGCCACATGACCACGGAGGCGTCTTCGGACAACGCTGGCTCTTCGGCTTTGAAATGGGGATGAGCTGCTCCCAGTCTGTGCTGAAGTTACTGGACTAGACGTAAGGCAGATGTAAGGGGAATCCTTTGCTCCTATGACATTACAACAAAGAGTGGGGAACCACAAACTCTTCTCTCCATCTGACCCTTCCTGTGCTGATATACTAAAGCTGTCTAAGTGAGGAAATAGCAACTCATTACCTTCTCTGTACATTTGTGTCTGCATCAGAGCTGACGGACAAGTGAGGCACTTCAGAGTCACCCAGCTCCAAGGGTCTAAAGATGAGCTGCCCATATCCTGCGTGCTTGGAACACTTCCGAATGCCGCAGCCTGTGGCAAAGACATGGAAATAGGTTGATCGGTCTGTAACGTAACGCCACAGTGCCTTGAGAAGTTGAGATCCTCTCATTTTCATGCCTACTTCAGCTAAATTGAGCTATGATAAGTGCTGTCAAAGGTCAAGGCTGTCTGGATTCATGAACTGTCAGTGTCGTATATGACTTAACATGAGTATTTCCAACTTATATAGATGATTAGCTCTCCTGAGCAAGCTACCCCTCAATTTGCTTCACATTTTGTTTTTATGCCCAAGGGCTTAACCAGAGGCTGAAGGAAGTGAAAGAGCCACTGGATAGTTCGAGTAATACCTTTATAAGGACGAAATAAAATGTCATAAAGTAGCAAGCAAGTTTTCAAGCTCTCCAAAATCTTTTCCAGCCCAATCCTGCGTAAGGATCTGCCGGGCGGCCCAGGCCACCCACTGGATCCCGTGCTCTGCCGCAGGCAGGCTCCCGCTCGGACGGA
This sequence comes from Plestiodon gilberti rubricaudatus, assembly GCA_026170595.1. Classification (NCBI taxonomy): domain Eukaryota; kingdom Metazoa; phylum Chordata; class Lepidosauria; order Squamata; family Scincidae; genus Plestiodon; species Plestiodon gilberti. Next base: position 16,237,998 of record JANXHW010000001.1, read on the forward strand.
GGTATACTCGGGGAAGGGGACGCTCGTCCCCTTCCCCAGGTGTAAACAGCGGCCGACCCAACTGGCCTCCTCAGATCTCCTCCAGCGATATCGCCGGCGAAAGTAAGAGGAGGTCGTGTAAAGGCCCAGCCGCAAAGCGGGGGTCAGGATACGGCCGAGGCCGTCCCCCGCCCCTGTCGAGCCGCCCCCCACCCGCTGGATCCTTACCTGGGTCTGGCGGCAGGCGAGCGAGGGCTCCGTCGGCGGAGCAGGGGAGGCCAGCCTTGCGCCGGCCTTCCCTGCTCTCAAATAGTCGTGAACGTGCTTTACGGGACGTTTGCGACGGCTTAGGGCAGCGGAATGCTCGTTCCGCCGCCCCAGGTTACGTGAGGATTGCACTGTGAATCAGGTTAGATGTTGAATAAAACGAAATGGACCAGGACAGGGAAGGGGGTGAGAAGAAATGGCTGGACAAGAATTTGAAGCCCCCTAGTCAGCATTTTGTAATAGTTTTAAGGTGTGAGAAGTAGAGTCATGCAGACATCTTTAGATTAGTCTCACTAGATGTTAGAGAGATTTCAGGATGCATCCAAGGCTAATGGGTCAAAGAAGCAATCATGGCTGTTCCTCCATTTTAAAAAATAAAATAAAATCTAGGAGCAACTCGGGATCTCAAGTCATTGTTGGAAAGGGGGGAATCTAACATAGAGCAATCAGAAGGACACTTTTCCTAGAGTAAATTCCGCCAACCTGCTGATTTGCTGCTATCAAAAAATACAGCAAGTTCCCAACTTATGTCCTGGTTCCGTTCCAGAGGTTTGTCTAGAAGTCAGAACCGACATAAGTCGGAACAGCACCATCACGCCTGTGTAAAAGCACAAGGCTGGAAGACTGTGCCTGTGTGAATGCACCAAAGTAGCTGTCCAGCTGGCTCAGTGCTTTCGCGCAGGAGTGAATGCACAAGGCCAGATAGACTGCACCTGCATACTGGTGGATGTCGGAACCACTCAGCTTCCTGAAGCAACCAGCGACTGAGTCAGTCCACCACCGGGTTGGAGACCCTACCAGAGGGATGGCATGATGACATTCTGCCCACTCTAGTATGGCACAGACCTCCCAAAACAGAGTTGTGGATCTGGCTGAGGCATTTTCCAGGGGAACCAGCACAAGCCGCGGCCAACCTATATGTTGACCTACTAGGGCCTGCTGGATTGCCTGCACCCCAGACTGATTATTAAGCTGCAGAAAAAGGAGAGGTTTCAGCTCAGTAGCACTCAAAAAAGATCCTGTTTCTCTGTCTTTAGGTAGGGCAGGTCTGGGAATGTGGACACCTCTCTTTGGGAGGAGATGGAGAAAGGCTTGGCCCTGCCTATCGACCCAGGAAGAGGGCCTTACTGGAAGGAGAAAGAATGATGAATGCCCTCTCAGAGTCCTGGGAGCAACACACATTTCACATAGGACCATCTACATGTGGGTAATACCCACATTGTGCATTCTTTACTATGCAAGAGTGCTTTCTGGGTAGAAAGCCCTTGGCCAAGTGTCTTTGTCTTCATTTATCTAATGAATCAAGAAACGAAATAACTCCCTTCCCCCAATGCAAAATTAACCAAGCACAGTTGCCTTGATCTGAAACTAACAGGGTAACCTCATCTGAGGCCTATCGCACACCTTTGCAAAGTTGTTTGTGTCTGTTCCTAACCAGTTAAAGAGCAATTTGACTTCAGTAGAAAAAAATCCAACTTTCTTATACAACCGCAGATCAAAACCACCAGCCTCCAAAACACTCATTAATTTTTATTAAGAACACAGTATCTGGGAGACAACAACTGCTCCCCTCCCCCCCACACACAGGAAAATTGCCAGAGATTATTATGACTCTCTGTGTATAAGCACCACAAATATCTGAGGGTTTGTGGTTTCTTAATTTGACTCTTCAGTCTTGTATGTAGTTTGCTATTATTTTTCTGGAAACTTTGGTTTCCCAACCTCCATGTGTGCCATATGAGTAGCGAAATAAGGGTGCTTGATTTGTACTTCTACTTAAAAAAAAAAGTTAGACGAAATGCGTATCCTCAATAATATCCTAATAAACAAGCCACAAGGAAATCTATGTAATAAGTCTACTGCTCAACAGTTTGCAAAAGTTGTACAAGCTGGTACAGAATTTCTAGATGCAGACACAACGATGAAAGGCTCCCCCCCTTCCAAGCAGCTGCATTTTGGTGGGGAAAAGAGCGAGAGATAGGGTTTCCGCAGGCCTGCATGCTCTCTGCTGACTCAGCAGGCTGTCTGGGCTCCGGCAGCATTCCTTCATCAAGGAGCCCGGAGCAGCCTCGCTTGCTCCATTATCACTTGTACAGCCCAGCAGGCAGCCCCGACTTGGAGGGCCTGTGTGAGAAAGTGTGGCTGGGCCAGAGGGCCAGAGAGTGGCCTCCTGCTGCTGTTGTTTGCAAGCTGAGGTCTATGTGGGGCATGAACACCCCACAACCTGTGACACAAAAGATGGCTCAGACATCACCTTTTAGTTTTTTTAAGACGAGTCACGTAAAGCGTGCGTGTAAACATGTGCTATTTGAGTATGTCTCCAACAACGGGAAGCGCTTCTGTCAATGCTACGCATTCTAGCTAGGCTGACCAGATCTCCAACCGGGACAGAGTGCTAGACCTTTAGGAGAAGGAATGTGGGCAGGTGTAGCTTGTTAAACCTTAGAGCACAATCCTAGGCATGTCTACTCTCAGAAGCAAGCCCCATTGTGTTCAGTGGGACTTGCTTCTGAGTAGACATGCCTAGGATTGTGCTCTAAGGTTTAACAAGCTACACCTGGACAGAGTGCTAGACCTTTAGGAGAAGGAATGTGGGCAGGTGTAGCTTGTTAAACCTTAGAGCACAATCCTAGGCATGTCTACTCTCAGAAGCAAGCCCCATTGTGTTCAGTGGGACTTGCTTCTGAGTAGACATGCCTAGGATTGTGCTCTAAGGTTTAACAAGCTACACCTGGACAGAGTGCTAGACCTTTAGGAGAAGGAATGTGGGCAGGTGTAGCTTGTTAAACCTTAGAGCACAATCCTAGGCATGTCTACTCAGAAGCAAGCCCCATTGTGTTCAGTTGGAGATCTGGTAAGCCTAATTCTAGCCCACAGTCAGGACTGAAATGCACAGGGAAGGGAAGGTTCGCTCTTTCCCTCCACATCATTTGAAAGGCAAAAACCATCATCTGCCTCTCTGATTGAACTTTTCTCCAATTGTCACTTCAAAGGCAAATCGCTGTTTTTTAGGGGGGTGGGGCGGGCATTTTGGCCTTTAAAATGGCAGAGGTGCAAGCCTGAACCTCTCTCCCGGATCCCTGGCCCCCTCTAGTCAGCAGGTCAACTTGGCCCAGGCATGCTCCAACTGACAACATCAGAGGCCAGCCTACAGGACAGAGCTTTCCTCACCCCTTCCGCACGGATCAGGGCCTCTCCAGTGCCCTGCTCCTGAGTGACTCTTTGAGACGAGAAGCTATAGTGGGGACCTCCTGAGCTTGGCTGGAGGAAGCACAGTAAGCTCTGCGGCCCAGGGACCTTGTAACCTGCACCCTCCAACCAGGTGAGACCCCTCCTTTTCCCACTGCTACCCCAAACGCATCTATGCTGCAGTGTTGACCAGAGGTAGGTGACACACCAGCTGCAGAGAGGCCTCTACCAGTGACGACATCACTGTGAAGGAGTGTGCCCTGCCCTGTGCGGCACTCAGAGGCCTCGCTGATTCAGAACTAATTCACCCATCTACTCAGCTCAGCCCAGATCCGTTTTTGGATGTCTGCTAAAGTCATTGGTTTTTTTTTCTGAATAATTCTGAGTTTGACATGGGGTGGGGGCGGGGAATCCATTCAACATTACGTCTAGATTGCAAATTAGCACATCCTAATTCAATTCATTTCTGTTTTCAAGCATGGAATGCAGTGAGGAACAGACAGTGGAAGTTTTATCAAGGGAGGGTTAGCCCTCCCCCCCCCCATCTTTCAAAAAGTTAGTCACATACTTGAATTACAGAGGAAGGCTCTGGCATGGGCTGCTGCTGCACTTCATAAAGTGCCACAGTTTCTCAGAGTATCATGTGCCTAATCATAAAACACTTCAGCAGAGGTGCAATGCAATATGGGAGCCCCTCCTTGCTCAGGCCACATAGACGCAACCATTTTCTGACAGTTGTTATAACAGCATTTGTATTCCATTAAGGCCTGTCAAGAATGATTTCATGACCGAGCATTGCAGCTGTGGTGGCAATGGCAAGAACTGCTGTAGCGCATGGTGGAGAAGCATTGCCATGACCAGAGCACTCACATCTTGCAGGTGCGCAGGAAACAGCAGCAGCTGTTAGTGGATATACAATCAATGCCTCGCCATTACTACAGATGCTATAACACAGATCAGTGTGTACTCCAATAACTCTAGATTAGCAATATGATTTATGGAAGCAGAAAACAAATTAGGTATCTGCTGCACGTGTCCCTAGAAGGCACCTGGGGGGTGGGGGTGGAGGAGGTGTTGTGTGGGGGTTATGTGTACACCTAAGCTTTTTTTTTTTTTTTACATAGCACCTCAAAACATGACTAAGAGGACAATCCTATGCATGTCTACTCAGGAGTAACTCCCATTGTGTTCAATGGAGCTTACTCTCAGGTAACTGTGCATAGGACTGCAGCCTTAGTATATCTCAGAGATGGCCAAACTGTGGCTAGCGTCTCTTTGACATATAATGTGCATCTCGCGGAAATATGTTGGCTGAGCTCCTTTTTGCATCACAATCCGCAGCTTGGGGGTCCACCTGGATCCGCAGCTGCTCCTGACATTCCCAGGTGGCGGCTGTGGCCAGGGGGCCCTTTGCCTAGCTTTGGCTGGTGCGCCAGCTGCGACCGTACTTGGATCGTGCAGACCTGACCACGGTGATCCATGCCACGGTGACATCGTGACTAGATTATTGTAACGCGCTCTACGTGGGGCTGCCCTTGAAGACGGTTCGGAAACTGCAATTAGTGCAGAATGCGGCGGCCCATGTAGTCACTGGAGGTAGGCGGTTTGACTCTATCGAGCCACTCCTCTGACGGCTGTACTGGCTGCCGATTCGTTTCCGGGCCCAATTCAAAGTGCTGGTTTTGACCTTTAAAGCCCTATACGGCTTGGGGCCAGGATATTTGAGAGACCGTCTACTTCTATATAGTCTAGCTCGTCTCCTTAGAATAGATCATCAGAGAAGGCCCTTTTGCAGGTACCGTCGCCCAGGGAGGGGGGAGGGGCGGCAGCTAGAAATAGGGCCTTCTCAGTAGTGGCACCAACCCTATGGAATTCCCTCCCCTTTGACTTACGAACTGCTCCCTCCTTGGACACTTTCCGGCGAGGCCTAAAAACCTTCTTGTTCAAAGAAGCCTTCTGAGTCCTTGCCTTTTTTAACATCTTGCTGGTACGGGTGGGGTGCTGCTGTTTTTATGATCTAGTTTTAAATGTAATAATCTTTTAACTCAATTTTTAGATGTTTTTATTAGTTTTGTTAACTGTTTTATACTGTTTTAAAAAGTAATTATCTATGTATGTATTTTTTGTATTTTCTTTTTTCTTGTAAGCCGCCTTGGGTCCCTTCGGGGAGAAAGGCAGGATAAAAATATTGTAAATAAATAAATAAATAAATATAAAATTTATATAAAAAAAATTCAAGCTTGAACATTATTTATCGGGTATAAACTGAGAGTCGACTGGATTAAAACATACATTTAATGCTTATGGTGAGTAAATATATTTAAGAATTTAAACACTTCTTAAATACTGCGGCTCTCAAACATCTGTAGTTTATCGTATCTGGCTCTTAAGTTTGGCCACCCCTGGTATATCTAAAGCATACACCCTCCTAAGGTCAAACCAGAAGTGACCTTGAACACATGACTTCCAGTTGGGGCGTTTTCTTTGTTGTTTAAACATAGTGCTTGAGAAAGGGTGGTGAAACTGTGATGGGGGTAGAGGAGTTTCACTGCTTTACCCCCACCGCAGTTCCAATCCTGACTACATGCAAACCAGGGATGTGCAGTGCGGAGGCGGCAGGTGAGGCAGAACCGCCCCATCATAGTCCACGGAAAAAAGCCGCAGCCTAACCCTGAGATTGCACACGCGTACCACCCGCTTACTCGGGTACAAGCGGGTGGCGAGCGCAATCACAGGGTTAGGCTGCAGCTTTTTTCCATGGACTATGATGGGCCGGTTCTGCTTCATCTGCTACCCCACACCACATGCGCACGCATGCACACACACACCCCTAGCATACTGCGCATTATGTGCGCACATGCACACGCACGCACGCGCGCACACACACACACACACCTAGCATACTATTTTCAGCAGAAAAAAGCCTCCATTGGGTTTCAGTTGAAGCTTTCTTTCCATTAAAAATAGGTGTGGGTGAGCTACGACTGAGATTGAAACTGCAGCAGGGGGCGATGTACTAAAGCCCCAATATCCCCCCACTGTGATGTTTCCATATATTGCCCCTCCCCACAAGTGTTATTTCTTTAAAAACAAAAAAACTCAAATTGAAACTTGAAGTTACACATTTAAGGTCACAAACATGTTTGGAAATACATGCATGAAACTGGTACACTCAGAAAGCCAAGACTGGAAGCAAACTCCCTGCCATGTGCACACATGATGCTGGAACTCCCAGGTTTTCTGTCATGTATGTGGAATGGGCTTAGTTTCAGACCCTAGCTCAGTCACTCACCCAGAAAAATGAAGACATGTGATTGCCAGTAAAGTGTGTGAATTACAGCAGCAGTAGCTTCTGCAGTGCTCCTGGGCTGGAGTCCCTGACGCAGCCTTTCCAGCTCAGTTCATGGATGAAGTTAAAAGTCTACCCTAAGGGTCATGAGAACACTGGGCAGTGTATAGTTGTGGCTGACAATAACACCATGAAAAAGAACATGCAGCCTCCAGTCGCTGTCAGATGAAACTGTTCTTGCTTTACGGAGAGCTCTTCACGCACAGCTGAGTGGAGAACCAATAACACAGGCAAGATCGTTTCAGGGGGTCTGGGGGACTGGCACAGTTCACAACAGTCGGAAAACGTCAATCCCCCCTCAAAACCCACCTTCTCCACATGGTCAACTTAGCCCTTTAAGCACCTTGCCCAACTATAGCCAAGCATTGTGGTTACAACATTTGCTCACATTCTTCCCTCCCTACTCTTGACTTTCCCGCCCGTCTGTTTCAGACTGTACGCTCTCCGGGGACTGAGACCTGTCTATGTTGCCCATGTAGCTATGTGAGGTGTCCTGTACACTGATAACCACTGTACAAATGATGCCACAAATGTTTGTGCCTATGGTTCAGCTTACATATACCTGTCCGGTGTGAGTAGCTTGCAGATGGGGTGGGGCAACAGTGTATTGTAGTAATTGTGTGCGTGTATGTAGTGTAGTGTAGTAATTCTACATGTAGTGAGGGATGCAGAAGAATCTCAAACTCTCTCCCATGGTCCACCAGTACATATAACCAGAGGCGTAGCTAGCCTCTCCAGCAACCCCCTGCACGCATAACAGCACAAGCCCTGCTCCCTGGTGGCGTCCCCACTGTGTCACGGCAAGAAACGCCTCCTAGTGTTTTTTTCCACTAGAATAGAGCTCCTAGGAGCCCGGGCGGGTGGGCGGGCGGGCGGGCGGGCGGGCGGACCATGCAAGCTGCATGGCCATTTTTCCCAAGTAGAGCTCCAGCCGCCCCAATGGGCCTACTCAAATGTACGGCAGCTATTTTGCTGGAACACATTCGAGCCGGCTGTGTAATGGCTGCCAGGTCCAGGAAGGGGGATAGGATTTGGCGGAGCGTGTCGCTGGCAATCCATCCCCTGTCCTGGGCCCAGCTGACCAATCCCACCACCCCTGGAACGCCCCGTTCCACCCTCCCCACATCCCTCCGCTGCCCGGCAGGGACTTACTTCTCCACCACAGCACTCCACCGTTCTGTGGCGCTAGTGGAGCGGTGCAAGTCTCTCCACTGGCTCCGCCTATCCACCGGGTGCTGCAAATGTGTTTTCCGACATGTTTGCAACACGTTAGACCAGTGGAGCTATCACTCCGCCAGTCTAATTGTAGACAGAATTGTGCAGTAAGGCTGTAAATGTATAGGCCTGGTTGTAATTGAGATGTATTCCTGGAATTATGAGTTGGTGAATTCTGTACTCAGAATTGCCTTGCTAGAAGAAATCTCCACGCCATCAACTGTTTGTACATATAGCTGTACAAACCCTTACTGGGGACTTACTGCATTCTGTATATATGAAGCAGGGTTGCTCAAACTTTTGAAACTGACTCACGCCATCTAAATTTACTCTAGCTTGTACTCCCTGCTCCACCCAATGCCACTAATTTGTTCCACAGCTCATCATCATTGGTGATCCTTCCATGCAGATCTGCGCAGCCTGCTGTTGCATGAAAGGATCCAAAGAGTGGTGTAATCATAATTCAACACTGGCATTAGAGGAGAAACAGGACAGGGTCCATTCCTCCCCCCCTCAAAAAAAACACACACAAAAACCTTACACAGGGAAGGGAACTATCATCAGAATAAAGCAGCAGCACAGGAAGTGCCTGACATCCCAAATCAGGTGATTAATAGAGATCACAAAGGATCCTTAGCTGCGGGGCATTCAGCTCACCCAGATCCTGGCAGAGAAGCAGACGTCAATTCCAGCAGGATTTTAGTCTGCCCTGAAACTTAACACTCATTGTTCAGGTGTCTCTCTTGTTCAGGTACATCTCACATTTAAGAGTCACTGAGATCATATATGTGTGTATGTGTACACACACACACACACACACACACACACACACACACACACACACACACACACACACACACCTGAGGGCCACTTGGCAGATTTCTATATCATATCAACTCCATTATCACAGTACCATTATTATTAATTTGCTTTTTCCTTGCTTTCAAATGCTCTTGTTTTAAGAATTTCTGAGCGCTAGCAAAACTGTTCGCTTTGGTGCCAAAGAAAACTACCGTACTCTTCTTTTGGATTACAGACTCTAGTGCTGGACACAAATTGGGTAAACGCCACCAGCAACTGGTATATAGCCATTGAGAAGATAGGCCTTGTACTGGAGGTACACCTGCAGCCCAATTTTACACATGTCTTCTCAGAAGTAAGTTCTATTGAGTTCATTGGGACTTACTCCCACCTACGAGTAGATCAGAGACTTGGAAGAGTTAAGACTGAATCAACTCACAGGCTGGATCAAAACTACAAACTGAACGACCTTAAGACATGTGGGAGGACGGAGGAAGGCATGATGTTTAGTAACAACTCTGTCATCAGGGTACTCTCTAGCTCTCTAACCCACATCATATGGGGCAGGCCTCCCTAGAGAGTGTGGGCAGTTGCCATGAGCAGCTGGATGAGGGGGCAAGGTTTCATCTCCATGCTGACTAAAAGCACAGTGCAAAAACTGCCTTTCAGAAACCAACCACAGGCCAAAAACAAAAACAAAAATCCAACCTACAAAAAAAAAAAAACCCACCACCACGACATTTTGAAGGCATTTTGCCATCAAAAGGAAGAGCATGGGTGTCTGATAAAACTTAGAGAACTATGTTAACATTTGATTCAGTAATTCCACACACTTCATCAGACTAGACCCACACCTGAGTATCGAGGAGGTTACCTTTATTTATTTATTTTTATTTTTCACATTTTTATACTGCCCTTCCTCCAAGGAGCTCAGAGTGGTGTACATATTTCCTCCCCTCCTTTTTTTTGTCCTCACAACAACCCTGTGAGGTAGGTGGGGCTCAGAGATAGTGACTGGCCCAAGGTCACCCAGGAAGCTTCGTGGCTGAGCGGGGATTTGAACCTGGATCTTCCAGGTCTAAGTCCGACTCCCAAACCACTACACCATCCTTTCATTCTTCCATTTTTTCTTTCACATCACTTGATGAAGAGCATAAGGACCCAACCCTATCCAACTTTCCAGTGCTGATGCAGCTTTTCCAACAGTGCGTACACTGCATCCTGCACTGGGGGGGGGGGGGAGTCACAGATGCCTCCTCAAGGCTTCCCTTAAGCCAGGAATGTAGTTCCCTTACCTCAGGGCTTGCATTGCAGCTGCATCGGCGCTAGAAAGTTGGATAGGATTGGGTATATATATTAATTAGTTCAAAATGCATGGGGATAGGTTTTCTATTAAAGATATTTGGTATATGCTTTTTGGGAAAAAATGTTCTTGTTTTTGGTGAGGTGGCTTCATGAGTTGCATGCAGCTGCGTAAGGACTAAAGGAAAGCGGGGGGGGGGAGAAGAAAAAAGACGAAAGAAAGTCGATAGCAGAGAAACAGAGAAGCAAGCAAAACATAAAAATAAAATGCTTGTGCCCCCTTCCTCAGTACCCTGGGGAGATAGGGTATTAATCCCTGTGATGACTCACCCTCTCATGTCATAATGCCTTTTGCTGCAGGCAGTCCCAACCCCCTTAAGAGAGAAGGTCATGAGGGGGGGAGGAGAGGTAGCCTTTGTGTTTGCTTTTTGTTCTGTTCCAAAGAGATACATTTAAAGAGAGTTAAGGTTTACTCTGTTTGTTAACAACACAGTAACTCTGATCCATATTTAAAGCCACTGAATTAGTAAATTAATATTGTACTACCCATTATGTAATGGAAAGCAACTTCCAGTTAGGCAGCATGATCTCATCTCAGTCCAGCAAGGCAGGTGATCTGCATGCACGCAGATCCCTTGCTGGATTGTGTACCACACCTGCAAAAGGAGCTACACACATGTGGCTTGCATGGCTGGATCCTCCATACAATAACACTGGACGACACACAATTTGCCTCTGAAATGAAAATAGCTAACATTTACTAAGTTCGATGTGCTGGAAACAAAAATGACAATAAGATCTGCCGATTATCTTTAGTTTGGGAGAAGCATTCCGCAGTGCATACATAGGTGTTGTAACTGACATCGGGCATTTACCAGTACATGATGTCTATGGAATTATCTATCACAGTTCTCTCACAAACCGTAGCCAATTTTACATTGTCATTGTCATATTTGTGATCAGCACCTCAAAATCTACAAGAAATGACTACAGTAATTTAATCTTGGAGGCATGACCTTTGTTAAAATGTGTTGTCCAGTGTAATTGGGGTTCCCAATTCCTGTTGCTTGACCAGAAACATGCACGCAGCACTAAGAACATAAGATGAGCCCTGATGGATCAGCCCAAGAGTCCATCTAGTCCAGCTTCTTGTATCTCACAGATGTCTCAGGAGCACTCAAAGACAACAAGATAACTGTCTCCTGTTGCCACTCCCTGGCATCTGGCATTCAGAGGTAGGCTATCTTTAAAACCCGGAGGTTGCATATAGTCATCATGGCTTGTAACCTGTGATGGACTTTCGCTTCATAAATCTGTCCAATAATTGTCAAAAACTGTGGTCCCTTGGAGGGCATGTCAAGGACGGGTTTCGGTGGAGCCTTCTCTGCCGATATCCTGACCACCATTCCACCCTTTACACACTCCCTCGGGTCTGCTCAGACTTGTACCAGCAAAATAGCTGGCACATCTGAGTAGACTCATTGGAGGCCATGCGGTCATGGAGTAGGGTAAGTAGGGTAAGTAAAAAAAACTTTTATGTATCTCTCTGCTCCTGAATGTCTCCAACTGTCTGCAGGGTGTCACTGCAAAGCAGTGCACCCCAGTCCCAATCTGGCCAAACAACCTAGAATGACACCATAGATGATGGTGTCAAAAGACGCTGAGAGGTCCAGCAGGACCAGCAAGGACAAACTCTGTTTAGTCTTCACCACAGATCATCCATCAGGGCAGCCAAAGCAGTTTCTGTCCCAAAACCAGGCCTTGAAGCCAGATTGAAAGGGGTTCATATAATCAGTTTCATCCAGGAAATCCTGGAGCTGAGACCTCACTACCTGCTTGATCACCTTGTCCAGAAATTGGAGGTTTGAGACTAGCACCAAACAAGTGTTCCAGCAGCATTAGGTGCTTTCCGTCCGTCACAAAAGGAGACACACTGAACCACACAGCCTGGCCGCCGGCTCCGCATGCCAGCAGACAATGGATGCCTGCCGGCCCAGGTAACTGTGCGCAGGGGGTGGGAGGGAGGCAGGAATGGGCAGAACGGGTGGGGAGTGGGTGGAACGGGGCAGTGTCAGGGGCAAGGAGGATGGCAGATTGGGACTGGGAAGAGGGCGGATTTGGTGGCGCTGTCTGCCAAATCCTAACCCCCTTCCCGGCCTTGATCCTCCAAGCTGGTCCTCCACATGGACATGCGCCAGCTATAGAGTGGTGGCAGACCCAGCTCTTCCCGTGTTCAACTGGGCACCATGTTGGCGCTGCTGCATCGCTGCATGGGGAGTTAGGATTGGGCTGACAGTCCGTCCCGCTGAAGTGGCCTGGAAAGAGAGGGTTAATGAATGCGGTCCTACACTGGTGAGCACCAGCCTACGCAGCTACTCCATTTGGTAGGCATTTCACTCACAACCTCTATTGTTCACCACTTCTGCTGCTTCTGTTGAGCATTACACTGCAAACTAAAAGTTTCAGGAATTAATTTCAGTAGTTATATAAAATATTCTTGCCCTTTTAATTACACCACAGAAATGTGTCAGCCAACTTTTAGAACATTGCTGCAAGTAAACAAAAAGAAGCAAATCAAGACAAAGTTTCATTTTTCACCTCAAAAACAAAGAAACCCACCCCCGTTTTCTGCTCGGTAACTCCCAAGAGTGCTCCTATAAACAGCTGCAAGTTAAACAGCAGTGAGTATATGACCTGTGTCACATTTCTGTCTGCCCCATTGTGTCTACCTCCAAGGGCCTCAGACCCCATTGTGTTTGATTTCCCCCTCAGCATTTTCACCGCTTTCTGGAAAATCACTGGAGAAGTGTGAAAATAAACCTATATGTAAAAATAGCCCCACAATTCAACATAATTGTTTGAGGACGATCTCCCCACAGTTATCAGGATAGCCTGAAATATCTCTCTCTCTCTCTCTCTCTCTCTCTCTCTCTCTCTCTCTCTCTCTCTCTCTCTCTCTCTCTCTCTCTCTCTCTCTCACACACACACACACACACACACACACACACACACACACACACACACACACACACATCCAATACCAAAAATGGCTGATGTGGAATTAAGTCCTCTTCTTCAGTCACTCCCTCCCTGGTGGAGACAGGACACATGACAGGCTTCTCTAGAATGTGCTTGCTAGCCCTGCACCCCCCTCTCCATGCATTCAAGTGTCTGCCAAGACAAATGTTGAACCCTGAACCAGGGCTGGCCCATCCATGAGGCTAGAACCTGTCCTAGCCGTTAGGTGATGCAGACTGCACCAACAACAGGTTGTGGAGGGGGGGAGGTGAGAAGGCGCCAGATTTGGGGTATCTTTCAGACCCCGGGTCTGCCCCCACTGCTCCCTCCAGCCCACTGTGAATGCGAGCCGCATTGATCCGCTTTCCACCCACTAAACGCAAGCAGAAAGCAGATCATCCGCATCCTCTCCATGCTCCTTTTTCAGTTTCTTCAAATGTAGAAGCGCAGGATTTCTGGTCTGATGTACAGGCACCACGCGAACGAAGGAGCTCCTGCCTTCATATGGTCCATTTAAATAAAACCAGAGGTTCTGCAATTCTGCAACTGAAGAAGCCACATAAGGAACGCGGTAAAGGGCTTTTTCTTGTTTAAACCGTGCACAGTGGGGGACCCGAGGTGGCCTTGAGCAGTGCTCTGGGTTGTGCCTCCCCTACCCTGGAACATTCCACAGTTCCAATCAGGGTCTGCTCCAGAGGTTGGCCAGGTCAGGCACTGGACAATGGCCCATCTTGTTGATCCTTGCCATCCCCCAGCACCGACTTCTACAGTGAGCAGTGGTGGAACAACACACTCAGCTGAACATGTCACTCTGCTGCTGTCTTCCAGGCATGGTTGGGGAGGGGAGGGGAGAAGGGCTAAAGCAGGTCTTGTGAGGCTCCTCCTCCATCTCCATCACCTGTCCATTCAGGTTGCTCCTAAGGGACCCTCAGGAGCAAGCCTGCTTGGTCGAGAGGGAGGGAAGGAGGAGAGCATGCATGAGCTTCAAAGGTTCTTCCTCCCTCCCCCACACAGAGCCAATCCAATTCCACCTATCTCTGCCTGCTCCCTATGCAAGTGAGCTGGAGACAGGTTGGGAGGGAGCATGGAGGGGGGACAGGCAAAGCATTGGGGGGGGGAAGAGCCCAGCTGGGGTGGTGGATTGCACTTTGTATGTGCACAACAACCTTCCCACATGCCTCGCCCCAGGGCATTGCACAAACTGACACTGCCCTGGTTCCAATCACAGGAAGAATTTCTCCCCATCTTCAGTGCCTCTGTCTGCAGACATGCTGAACATGGGGAGAAATAGCTAGTAATTGAGAACCAGTGTGGAGTAGTGGTTAGAGTGGTTAGAGTCTCCCCCACCTAGTGGGGAGAATGGAGGTGAGGCTAGCACATGGGTCATCATTAGGGACAGGAGTATTGTGAATGTTCTAAAGATGCTCCTTACATGTTCATTCTCCACGGGAATGCCTGAACAGGGCTTTAATAACACCTAGCATTTCTGTGACATGTTTAGAGTCCCCCCAGAAATTCTTACAATGCTATAGTAGATTTTTTATCTCATTCTGCCTTCAAATAATTCAGAGTAGCTTGTATGGTTTCTCCCCTATCCATTGTATCATCCACACAACAGCCCTGTGAGGCAGGTTAGGCTGAGGATAGTGACTAGCCCCAGGTCACCCTGTGAACTTCATGACCAGTTTAACTCGCATCTTTGCAGTCTTCAACACTCTCTAACCACTACTCCACACACTGGTTCTTACTAGCTATTCCCCAGGCTCTTTTCTCCTCTGTAGAGTTGCAACATCAAGGGAAGCTCAGAGAAAGGGGTGGGGGTGAGGGACACAAGGCTGCAAGCATAGGGTGCTGCCCATATCCAAAAAGGGACAGGTTGCCTATGCCTTTAACCATTGTAAGAAGAGGGAATTTGGGCAGATGCAGGCTTACCAGATCGCCGACTGGGACGTTCCTTTTTGCCCTTAAGGGCGGCGGGGGGGAGGGGCGATAGGGGACGGAGCGCGCTTCGTCCCCTATCGCCCCTCCCCCCCGCCGCCCTTAAGGGCAAAAAGGAACGTCCCGGTCGGCGATCTGGTAAGCCTGAGCAGATGTAGCTTGTTGCACCCTTCCATGATGAGCTGCATCTGCCCCAAAATTCCAATGGTTAAAGATATAGTCACCCTGTCCCTTATTGGATATGGACACCCTATGCAAGGAGTTAAGCAATAGGTGTAGGAAGGGTTTAGCTCTCCCCTTTTCTCTAGAAGCCCCGTCCTCCAATTTATATACAATTGTGGTAGATGCAGAGTTAAACAAAACAAGCCAAGTCATCGTCACATTTTGTTCGGCCCTCAAAGCCACAGATATGTATGCCCAGTTCCACAAAGTTAAGCCTGTTAATATCTTCAGAGATATCCATGGGAATTCCATGTCCATATCTAAATGACTAAAAAATGCCATCACAAGGATCTATAATTGTTTTTGAAAACGTTGACTGTGGTTATTGGTTTGTACCAGGACAGCTTGCCTGTGTCAGAGGCAGAAGAAGAAGCCAACAACACAATCACCCCCTCTGGCTCCCTAAAGAAGTGGAGCTTCCCTGTCGTCCAAAAATACATCAGCAAAAATTAGACCAAGATTCAAATCACATTAAAACAAAAACAAGGCAGCACACTGCCCGTGGATTTTTCAAGATGATTTCAGTGACACGGAAGTTGTTTCACTCTTACCCTGAAAAAGTTGAAGCAATGCATTCGTCTGCATCTAATAAAGGACTGAAATGTGCAGACAGCATATTGTGGCAACGTCTGTTTAGGTAGCTACTACAATTGGAGTAACTGTTGATTAGGAGACTTTATGAAATATAGGCATTCATCCTAATGCAGCATGACATTTTTCCAAATCGAAACAGTCACAGCTGCATGCTGCAGGCAAACATTTCCTGGTTTCATTCCCACTAGATTACTGAACAACTATGCACTGGGGAAGCGCACAACATCAGTGGTGAAAGTGTGCAAGAGAATTAAGGCGAAGGGAAAACATTTCTTCGCTGTACCACATGGAAGTGAGCCAGACCAGCTCTGGAGTTGCAGTTAGGTCCACCTTGAGTCAGGTTGTGAAGGATGTGGGGTTCTGGAGGAAGGAAGGGCTAGTTCCCATATTCTGTATTTTAATGTTGCATGGAATTGTTGGTGTCTTCAATGCTGCTATGAGAGTATAATATGTGTAGTACATTCTAGAAATCAATCAATCAGTCAACTATGGACTTGACTACCAGTAAAAACTAGGACTACAATCTTTCATCATGATATTTGCCCTGACCTGTTAAATGCAGCCTATATGTAATGGCTGTACTTGTCTGTGTTTTGTTGCATCTGGTTGCATTGCATCTTTTGTATCTAACAAAACTATAGCTAGCTACTGTCTACATAACTGGGGTACTTTCTGTGCACAGATTTCTATAACGCATGAAGTAAACTTATTGACATGGCTTTTTTCCCTCCCTGTTCCACCAGTCACCTACTTTCAATTCCTGTAAGCATGCCCTTCCTCTCTTTTGCCCCAGATCATCCAGAAAATATTATAGTTTTTGAAAGCCTGAATCTAAATGATACAACGCAGACTTTGTTTTATTCACAGGACAGAACTGAAGAGTCCAAAGCAGCTAGCATTAAAAACAACAACAAATCAATTTAGTTAAGAGATTTACAGCCCAATCCTATTATTTCCCCCCTGCCGATGCAGCGGTGCCAAAGCTACTCGCACTGCATCCTGGAGGAGGGGGTAGTCACGGAGGTCTCCTCTGGGCAAGGGAACATTTGTTCCCTTACCTGGGGGCAAGCCTTTGCAGTGTGGAGGGGTCTACTTGAATCTGTGCTAGCAAAATCGCTGGTGCAGGTCCACCTGGCCCCAGGTCGCGGGATCTGGGATTTGGTAGCTGCCACTGCCACCGAACCCGCCCCCTTCCTGGACTCAATCCACCCACCTACCTGCCCCATCCCACCCATCACCCCTTCCCTGCCAACCTACCTGGGTCAGCAGGCCAGTCTAGTGCTGTTGCTACACAGGAGGCCGATGTGGCCTCCCCACCGGCGCTCCGGCACTCCGGCAGCATGTGGCTTCGTGCACTACTGGGGGCCCTTTTGCGGCTGCCATAACGCAGTTGCCGCTGGTGGAACACTAGTTCCGCCAGTGTTCATGCCCAATAAGATTGGGCTGTGAAAAATCTCAAAAAATCAGAGTTCAAGAACAACACAAAAAAAGGCCAAAGAGGAGAAACAGAGTACGGTACATAAATGTAAAAAATGATTTATACTTGTTTGGCTTAAGTGTTCGGTTAGGTGGGATGATTAGCCTTTAAGCCTCTTTATTATGCCATTTCAACTATACTCCCACTCAGTTGACTTGCTAGCTATAGCAGCCACTTAACTTTTTAATGCTCATGTATTAACCCATTAATACCCATAACATTTTAATGCTCATGTATTAACAAACGCAACAGAACATTGTTCCAAACCAAAAATTGATATCATCAACTGCCTCTAGTGTCACCTATGATGCAACAGACAGCAGAGGAGTGTGAGTAGGTAAGAAGTTTGCATCTCAAAGCAATCCCATTTTTCTCATTTTGTTGGTGCTTCCCATGAAATATATCTGGCCATAAAACACCACGAGTGGTTCTGATCGCTGCATAGACAATGAAATGGAAGATGCATGCGAGAGAGGGAGAGAGAATCAAGGCTTAACCTGCCAACATTGGAAATGAGGAACACAGATGACTGGAACAGAAAAATGACTCACGCAAGAGGCATAAGAAAAAAGGAGAGAAGGAGATCAAAATGATGAACTGGTTTCCTTTCCTGCCCTGCTTTCAAGTCCCTTTGTGTGTTGAGGGTAATTATTTTAACGTTAAGTTCTCCTTTGTGTTCTCTCACAGAACTCAGACCTTTGGGCAGCGTTTCCCAAACTTTTTCAACCTGTGGCTCCCTTGACCATTGGCGACCATCGGCCACGGCTCCCCATAACATTATATTGATGCCTGCCAAATTGGCATTGCACTGTTTTCCGAGAGGATTCCGTGGCATTCCAGTTTCCCTGGCTGGCTTCCGCAGCTCCCCTGGGAGTCACGCCTCCCAGTTTGGGAACCACTGCTTTAGGTGAAAATCGTCTTCTCTACCAATAGTCCCTAGATTTGCACCATATTTGGTTTGGTGATTGCTGCAAAATCTGCTGCAAAAGTGGATATGAAATGTCCAGAATTAGCTTTGATCTCTTCCCAAAATAGGATACTATTCTTGTTTAAAATACACATGTTTTTAAATTTTGAAAATTTTGCCATGACCCCCATGTGATTTTCATTTAGATGGCTCCTTCAGTTTGCCTAGCCTTTATGTTTTACTAGTTAATCGCAGCATGCAATTATGTAAGAATAAATACGTGTATTGAGATAAAGGCTTATATCGAAATTATTGCCATGGAACACACCGCACAAGCTAGTTATTTGCTTTCCAACAGAGTGAGGTCATAATCTATGGGCCAAAATTAGGGACAGGCCCTGCATGTGCAGAAGGTCCTGCGTCTTGCCCAGACTAATTGGGATTTGTTTTTAATTGATTGGACTTTTTAAACAATTAATCTAACCAGTTTTTCAGCGTAATCCTATCCAACTTACACCACTGGTGTAACCAACAGTGCAGCGAGAACGGGAGGCCCCAGAACGGAAAGGGGATTCAAATCCCCTCCAAAGGGGGATTCAAAGGGGATTTGAATCCCCTTTCCGTTCTGGGGCCTCCCGTTCTCGCTGTACCGCTGGTTACATCGGTGATGTAAGTTAGATAGGATTGCTCTGTTAATCAGTGGGGCTGAAAGACATACTGTTTATTATTGGAGACTAATGAAATGAAAAAAGATCATATTGAAGGTGGGCTTTCTTTCTAGCCTTGGGCATGATCCATTCCCACTGGAGCCCTTGGATTTCAGCCAGAAGTGTATCTCGGAGGCCTACGTATGCCTTATTATAGATCCAGCATCTTGCTCTGACCCAGGGCCACACACACACACACACACACACACACACACACATGCACATGCACACGCACAAGCACAGAGAGAGAGAGAGAGAGAGAGAGAGAGAGAGAGAGAGAGAGTTGACTCAGAATGGGTTGTGCCCAACAGATGGTAGCTTTTGTTTATTAAATGATGGTTATGTTCACTTACATTTACATCAATATCCTCAAAAAGGCATTTATCTTTGAGGTTTGAGTCTGAGGCTTGGCAGGGCCTGAGGCCTGATCTGCTGAGTGCCAACGTAGAGAGCGTGGGGGTTCTTGTGTTGCCAGAGAAGGCATGGTATGTGGAGGCATATTTCTATTGCAGAAATATTTCATATTTCTATTGCAGCTGGGAGTTGGACTGGGACAAACACAAGCAGCTGTCCCAGTCTAGCTCCTGATGTATGCAGGCACAGCCTCCACAGCCTGCAGCTCTGTATACACTCAGCAAGGGCAGGATTGTGCCCTGCATTTTTACAGTCACCCAGCTACCAATCCTGGATCGGGGGCTAACGTACTTGTCACTACAAAGTTGCTCCTCTGGCTTTAGAGACCACAACTGTCTTCTGCACATCGCCCGAGAAACAGAAACTCCTAAAGTTCTTTTTCATTCGTCAATACCAGGTAATACAAGTGTGCGTACTCGCTCTTGCTCTCGCTCACACACACACACACACACACACACACACACACACACACACACACACACACACACACACAGCAGCAGCAGCAGCAGCAGCAGCAGCAGCTTATGCTTCTGTCACTCTCTAGCAATAACTGAACTCATTTTTCCAGGATCTCTTTTTATCCCTAACTAAAGAAGCAAGAGATAAAAGTTTATCATGGCAGACAATGTTTGGATAAAAACATCAGTGACTTCATCCTCCCTGAATATACACCCTTTTGATAAAGTGTTGGGAAGAGGTCAGCCGATCTACTGGTCTAGCCAGTTTGGTCTCTTTTAAGTGCAACTCCTATATAAATGCTGAGCACTAAAATTCATGAATAGCCATCATTCAAGCGACTTAGGTGTACTCAGTCTCGGCAGTTCCCTTTGCAGACCTGTAGCACACTGTCTAGACAGGAGCCTGTCTCTGTTTACACTCAGCACCTGTGTTTTCCAAAACAGACCTTCACCATAGCTGGCTTTCATTCCCCCCCCCCCCGCAAAATACCACCTTATCTCTCTGCGCCATCTTCCATGTGGTCTATAAAATAAAACGCTGCAGAGATGGAGCTGGGATTAAGAGTTCCCTGTGGAGCAGCCTTGACGTCAAAGCACAAGCCCCATTAACTTCAATGGAGCTTGAACTGGTGTGGTGCTTTCAGAGCCTGATCACCTTTGTGTTCAAATTCGTTATGGCTGGACTGGTCATTAACTGGCTGTAACCAGAGCCTCCAGGGCTACAGTGGGCCCACTGCTTGTGCTACTACAGAGTACAGACTGAACCAGAAAGCAACCTCTGTTATCAAGGGCAAATTAAATGGCACTTCGGTTCTTTTGATTGATTGGATTTCTTTTAAAGCTATCCAAGCTAATATGGCAAACAAAGTGTAGCGAACATACACAGAAACTGAAACTGCAACATATACTATGCCTTCCCATCCTTTGCCCCCTCCATCTGACACTCACAGATCTATTGTCACTGCCACTCTGATATAAATGTTTAAGAATACATTGAATGTGAATAAACTTAGTTTTTATCGCCAGCCTGCAAAGCCCCTTAAAGAATCGAATGTGGCCCTCATCCCAAAACGTTTGGAGACCCCTGATCTAGATGAATGAGGCCTGCTGAAGAAGAACCAGCAAAAAGGTACGTTCTGCCTCACTAACCTTCTAGAGTTCTTTGAGAGTGTCAGCAGGCTTGTAGATAGTGGCAATCCAGTTGACGTTGTATCCTGGGACTTTCAAAAAGCTTTTGACAAAGTCCATCACCAAAGGCTCTTGAGTAAACGTAGCAGTCATGGAATAAAACAACAGATCCATTTATGGATTGGCAACAACTAGTTAAAGAACAGGAAGCTGAGAGGAGGAACAAATGTAATTTGGAACATTTCATTTCACTATAATTTTCACAGTAAGAAGTTCTGCGATCCTACAAGTGCGGTCTTGGGGTTGGTGCTTTTTAACTTGTTCATCAATGGTCTGGAGTTAGGGGTAGACAGCAAGGTGGCCAAGTCTGCAGATGACATCAAACTATTCAGGGTAGTAAAAATCAAAGCAGATTGTAAAGGGCTCCAGAAGGACCTCTCCAAACGGAGTAAATGGGCAACGAAACAGCAAATGCAGTGTTGGTACATGTAAAGTGATGCACACTGGGGGGGGGGGGAATCCCATTTTCACACATCTACATCATCATGGGGTCTAAAACTGTCAGTGACAAAACAGGAAGGAGATCTTGAGGTTGCAGTGGATACATCAACCAAGCATGCAACAGCTGTGAAGAAGGTAAATTCCATGCTAGGGGTCAGGAGGGCCCCAATCCTATCAGGGCCATGCGCTGCTGGAATTAACGTTCTGACAGCAGAAGGCTCTTTACAGCAGCGGGAAAGCTGGGCCACGGTCGTGTGCTTCCAGGCTGTTGCCACAAACAGGTCGTGGCGTGTGCAACAGCAGCTCCCAAAGCCTCCGCTGGCACTGCTAAGTTTATTTATTTATTTATATTTATTTACAATATTTCTATCCTGCCTTTCTCCCCGAAGGAACCCAAGGCGGCTTACAACAGAGAAAAATACAATACCCCCAAAAAAACATACATAAATAGTTGGTTTCAAAACAATAAAAAACAGTTAACAAAAACGAATAAAAACAACATCTAAAAATTGATTTAAAAAAATTATTACAATTAAAACAGATCATAAAAACAGCAGCGCCCCACCTGTACCAGCAGAATGTTTAAAAAAGGCGAGGACTCAGAAGGCTTCTTTGAACAAGAAGGTTTTTAGGCCTTGCCGGAAATGTTGTGGGCAGCGGCACCAAATCCTATCCCCTCTTCCCCAGGCCGCCCTGCCCCTTTTCTCTCCTTGGACTTACACCAGTAAAATTGCTGGCGTAGGTCTAAGGAGAACCACTGGCGTCACTGGAGGTGGGGCGGAAAGCTAAGTTCTGCAGCTTTCCGCCCCACCGTTACTCTCCGGTACGAGGCGCCCCGCCTCCTCGTCATAGGAGCCCGTCAGTGGAGAGAAAGCAACGCGCAGGGACTCTCCTGCGCGTTGCTTTCTCTCTGCTGACGGGCTCCTATGACGAGGGGGCGGGGCGCCTCGTACCGGAGAGTAACGGTGGGGCGGAAAGCTGCAGAACTTAGCTTTCCGCCCCACCTCCAGCGACGCCAGTGAGGAGACCTATAGGAGAGTGGGCAGCCTACCGGTGGGCAAGTAGAAAACATTTTTACTTACCTCCTGCTGGCTATGCAATCAACCCTCCCCACCATTGGATGCAGCACGTGCTCCGTCAACACAGCTGCATCAGTGCCAACGATGGCGGATAGGGTTAGGCGGTAGGAAAGGGATCAAGAACAAGACTGTTCTTCTTATATTGCTCCTGCAGAAATCTGGGGCTGACACCACATTTAAATACTGTGTACAGTTCTGGTTGCCTCACCTCTAGAAGGCTATTGCAGAGCTGAAAAAGGTGCAAAAGAGGGCAACCAAAATGTTGAGAGGGCTGGAGCACCTTCCATAGGAGGAAAGGCCACAACATTGGAGGCTTTTTAGTTTCAAAAAAAGGTGATAGACACATGACTCGACCCGCCCCCTTCCTCTCCTTAGAGGTACACCAGCAAAATAGCGGATGTGGGTCTGAGGAGACCCATAGCTAATCAGGCAGCCTACCAGGAGGTAAGTAAAAACGTTTTTTACTTGCCTCTCACTGGCCGTCTTGATTGCCCTCCCGCCATAGCATGCAGCGCACACATCGTTGGCACAGCTGCATGCTATGGAGTGGCATTGGATAGGACTGGGCTGTGAGACATATAAAATTATGCATGGTGTGGAGAGAGAGGAGATCTTCCTCTGTCACAATACTAGAACCCAGGATCATCCAGTTAAACCAATTGGTTTCACTGTTCTTCTGTGATGTCAAACACGAACACAATATATGTGCTGATCATAGTAATGAACACAGGAGAAATTCTGGGTCTTCTTCCAGCATCAGATCTACCAGATAGAGAGTTTTATTTTTGGTTTGTACTGTACATAACTATCATACTGCTTCTGCATGGCTCTCCACCACCACCACCCACCTCAAATTCTAGGAATTGCCGTTTAGTGCAGATGCTAAGGATTCGGTTAGAAATCTCTACTCCTTAGGGAGAAGGAAGTACCATGACATCTGCTGGAAGTCTAACTTGGCTAAGAGTACAGGGTCCAATAAATTCTCGTCTTGCCTTACTGACAACTTTATCTTTCAGAAAGTGGAGGAAGAAACAAGGGGATCAGCTATCCTGGATTGAATCCTTACCAACAGCAAGAGATGATAGTAACATATAGTCTCTTTTTCTATCCTCCTGGTCCCTTTTCTCCTACCTAGAGAGTGTTCACAACAGTGTAGAATCACACGGTCGCAGAACAGCTTCCTATATAGTACTCAGTATGCTTACAGGCAAGAGCAGGAGAAAATTAATGCTAATCACATATGCAAAACATACAGCATGGCAACAGCACAGAATTTGTTGCAAAAATAGTACGGGAGTCTATCGCTACTAGTTAGTCTTACAGTGAGAAAAACAGGTGTCTTAACAGGCTTCCATCACTTTGAGAAAGGAAAGAGTAGAGTTTTTTTTTCCATATTTTAAAATAGAGATTTAATTACTGATCGGCACTTGTATAAATAACTGTGTTATTATAGCTCCAGTTCATAGTCAACAGAAGCATCCAACTGTTTCATTTGTTGCCAAACCAAAACTTTTATTCAGGGTTGAAACCTGTTAGCCATAACAAGCTTCTCTGTGGCGCACCAGCAAGTGCCGGTCTTTTGTCCAACCAGGAGTCCAGAGTGGTCATCACCAACCTCACAGCCAAATCTATTTCACAGGGTTGTTGTAAGAATAAAATGGGATAGCCCGCCAAATATAAACTGTTCATTGGGGGAGGGGGAGACAGAGTACTGACAGAAATCTGGGTGTCAAGAAACCTGGGTTCAAATCCTTGCCTTGGTTATCCTGGATGGCTCTGGACAAGTCTCTATAGCTCTGTGAGGGTAAAATACATACAAGGCTGCTTACAAACAGTCCTAGAAACCTCTAACTGTGTTGGTCCTATAAAAAAAACCCAGAAGCTAGAATAGGTAATATTAGTTTATTGGGACCAATTAAAATGTCACAAGACACTGACAGTGAGCAAGCTTTTTCTAAAACGTTTCTTCTGGTGAAGCAAAACAAAGTGGGAGATGACAATGCTGACAAATTTCCACAGCGGCCTTCTGCCACTCCCAAAATTCCATTTGTGAGGATCAGGGGATCCATTGGAGAAGGATGGAATATGATGGGGGGGGGGGGAGCTGGGAAGGGAGGATTGATTAAGAACATAAGAACATAAGAAGAGCCCTGCTGGATCAGGCCAAAAGCCCATCTAGTCCAGCTTCCTATGTCACACAGTGGCCCCACCAGATGCCTCAGGGAGCACAAGACAACAAGATACCTGTATCCTGTTGTCACTCCCTTGCACCTGGCACAGAGAAAACCCACTTCTAAAACCAGGAGGTTGCTTATGGCTTGTAACCTGTGACAGTCTTTTCCTCCATGAATCTGTCCAAACCCCTTTTAAAGGCATCTAGGCCAGATGCCATCACCACATCCTGTGGCAAGGAGTTCCACAGATGAATTACACGCTGGGTAAAGAAATATTTTCTTTTGTCTGTTCTAACTCTCCCTCCACTCAATTTTAGTACATGTCCCCTGGTTCTGGTGTTGTGCGAGAGGGAGAAGAATTTCCCTCTATCCACTCTCTCCATCCCATGCATAATTTTATAAGTCTCAATCATGTCCCCCCTCAGGCGCCTTTTTTCTAGCTGAGAAGCCCCAGACGCTGTAGCCTTTACTCATAAGGGAGGTGCTCCAGCCCACGAATCATTCTGGTCGCTCTTTTCTGCACCTTTTCCAATTCAACTATATCCTTTTTGAGGTGTGGTGACCAGAACTGGACACAATACTCCAGATGTGGCCTTACCATCGATTTGTACAAAGGCAGAATGATATTGGCCGTTTTATTCTCAATCCCTTTTTTAATGATCCCGAGCATGGAATTGGCCTTCTTCACAGCCGCCGCACACTGGGTCAACCCTTTCAGCGACCTGTCCACCAGCACACCAAGATCTCTCTCTTGATCCGTCACAGACAACTCAGAACCCATTAGCGTATATGTGAAATTTTGGTTTCTTGCCCCAATGTGCATCACTTTGCACTTACTTACATTGAAGCACATCTGCCATTTTGCTGCCCATTCTCCCAGTTTGGAGAGGTCCTTCTGGAGCTCTTCACAATCCCTGCTGGTCTTCACCACCCGGAAAAGTTTAGTGTTAAACTTTTAAAACAGCCCCCCCCCATGCCGAAACAGAAGTGCCTTCTATTTGTACAAAAGCAGGTTAGGATTGAGTCCTATGGTTTGAGCAATACGCACATTTATGCAGACTAAGAACCCAATCCTATGGGCCAGCTGCACCACCGGAACCCGCGTTCCAGCAGCGCAGCATGCTTTACGGCAGTCACAAAAGGTGACATGCCATACAGCGCAGTTGGGCCGCCAGTGGCTGCACACCAGCAGCCCCAGGAAAAGCTAGCGTGGTAACACCAATATCCTATCCCCCTTCCCGGCCTTGATCCACCTTCCCAGGTTCACTTGGACTTGCACCAGCAAAATCGCTGACACAGGTCTGAATAGACCCATCCAGGAAGTGGAGACGTACCCCTGGGCAAGGGAACAAATTTCCCTTACTGGACTCCCCCCCCCCGAACGCAGCTCACGCTTCGGTGGCACGGTTGAGTTTGCGGGGGGGGGGGGGTTAGACAGGATTGGGCTATTAATTAATTAAACATGTTATTAATCAATCAAGAGTTAATTGGGTGACAGTCCTACTTAGTTCCTTTCAGTCCTAACTGATCAGATGCTACCTTCATACTGTGCCAGTGAAAGGATATAGCGATTTATTTGTAACAGTGCAGATTTAAGCTTAAAATGGACTGCCCCCCCAAAAGAGCTGTCTTTGTGTTTTAAGCCTCCAGTTCTGGGCACTATTCTGGTTTCCTAACTGGAGTTGATTATCTCTGATTAGCATTACAGCCCTCCAAAGAGCAATTCAGTATCAACAATGACAGATGCTGTTAGCTTTCAGACCAGTTTGATGTTATTGACCCCAACAATGGAGTACTAAAATCAGGTATTTCTACTTTATAGCCATCCTGGGCAAGGCTACATTACAGACAGCCCCCCCCCCCCAGCAAGATTCTAACCCAGCAAAGACAGCATCCTCCCAGGGTACATTCTTGGGAAGGATTTAATTTATGCCACGGTATCTGATCAGAACATTATATCAAGGATTTTTGAGGACGGCTCTGCCAGGGCTTATTGCAAAATGCAAAGTTGTCTGTTGGAACGATTTGTAAATGGATTCTGTAGAGTGCCATAAATCCAAACATTTGCAACATGTCATTTTTAACGGCACCTTGCAGTTTAATAGGGGACTAGCTAAAGAAGCTGGAAACAGATAATACTTCCAAAATTGTTCATGGCAGTGAAGTCTATATCATGGGGACTGTGCCAGAAAAACCAGGCTCGAAGCAGAGACTTCTTGACAGAGAGGAAAACAGATGATGATGATGATGATGGACTGTGACAATGAATATTGATATACCACTTTTCAACAAAAAGTGGTTTACAAAGCAAAAGGATTGAAAGATGAAAAAATGTTTTCCTGTACCAAAATGGACTCACACTCTAAAAATAGGAGCCAGGATGGTGTAGTGGTATGAGAGTTGGACTTAGACCTGGAAGGTTCAGGTTCAAATCCCTGCTCAGCCACAAAGCTTCCTGGGTGACCCTGGGCCAGTCACTATCTCTCAGCCCCACCTACCTCACAGGGTACTTGTGAGGACAAAAGTTGAGGAACCATGTATACCACCCAGAGCTCCTTGGAGGAAGGGTGGTATAAAAATGTGAAAAATAAATAAATAATACAAGGGAGGAAGCACCAGCAACAATCCACTGGAAAAGATTGTATGCTGGGATGACTAGGGACAGTCACTCTCCCCGTACTAAATATGCAGCTCTCAACCACTCTGCACACAGGCCTTCCCGCTAGCACTGCTTGCTGTCCGGGCGCCGTGACGTGCTTTACAACACCTTAGGTCGGCGCAGCACATGCTACGCTGGCCCAGCAGGGGGATAGGATTGCACCGTTATGCTGTGATATGCGTTACCTAGACGTAAGTCCTATTAAATTCAATGGGTTTATTTTGAACTAGCACTGCTAGTTATTTTGAACTAGCACTGCTAGTTGATTACTCTTACCAATGTTAACCTGATCATACATGTTTTAGGTTATAAGCTCCTCAGGAAAGGGCTCTTTCTATTTCTCTGTAATGCAGAAGGCACGTTGATGGCACTATATAAAATGAAATAATCAAAAGAATAAAGGTAAAGGTATCCCCTGCTCGAAAGCCAGTCGTGTCTGACTCTAGGGTGCGGTGCTCATCTCCATTTCTAAGGCTGCAGAGCCAGCGCTATCCGAAGACGCTTCTGTGGTCATGTGGCCGGCATGACTAACTGAGCGCCGTTACCTTCCCGCCACAGCAGTACCTATTTATCTACTTGCAATTTCTTGCTTTCTAACTGCTAGGTTGGCAGGAGCTGGGACAGGAAACGGGAGCTCACTCCGTCATGCGGCACTCAGGTCTCGAACTGCTGTCCTACCGACCTTCTGGTCTGCAGTTCAGCGTCTTAACCACTAAGCCACTGTGGCCCTTTCTATCAAAAGAATATTCTTGTTTTAATCTTTCACTTACAGTCCTCACCTTACAGACAGGAACACTGTTTGACAAACTGTTGTTAGTAAAATATTTATTTTATTATGAGCTCTCACTGTTCTATTGATTGTTGTTCAAAATGCAGAGAGTGACACTTCTGGAGTGTGGGCCTCATCTGGAAGCCCCCCACTTGCGTAGTCCCTCCCCATTGCTCCCCTCAGCAGCTGGCTGCACCACTGTGAGAATACAGTATCATGATCACCGTGTACTCCGGAGAAGCGTGAATTATATAATATAAAACAAACTGTACCGTTTCAATGAGGGAACTTAAAGGTCAGTTTGACGGAGGGAAAAACCTCACAGGATGTGTGTGCGTCCTGAAACAGGAAATGAGAGGGCTTATATGGCGGAGGTGAAATGCATAGGATGGGGGAAGGGCTGGAGACAAAGTTGTGACAGCTCAGCTGGGTATATATCTGTGGACTATCAAGACGTTCTCCTGAGAATACAAACAAGGCTTCTTTCTACCGATTCCAACGAAAGGCTTCACAAGTGCCTGGCCCGTTCTTAACACCATTTGTCAAGATCTTGGTAGGAGGAAGCCAGGACTGAGACCCCGAGTGTCCCACTGCAAGGTGTGGTGGTGATCATTTTGGGAACAAGTTGTACATGCTGCTGCATTAGCAGTCTGCAGGTCCACATGGTTGCCCCTGTATACAAACTGGTGTCATCAGATTGGTGTTTCAAGATCAAAAATGTTGTCCTTCTTCACACACCTGGGAAAAGGATGGTGGCACAGAGTGTTGAGCTTGTACAGGGGAGATACGAGTTTGAATCCGTGCTTGCTTTGAACATCACTAGGTGACCTTGGGCCACTCACCATCTCTCATCCTAACCCACCTCACAAGGCTGTTGTGCAGATAAAATGGATAATGCCACTTTGAGTTCCTTGGAGGAACTGTGGGATATAAATGCATCAAAAAACCCCCACAAACCTGACCCTTTTTAATCTATCGTATAAATAGCTGCTTGTTACTTGTATATTATGATATCCCCTGGTAAAATTCCTCTCAGAGGCCCTGGGCTAGCCCAATATACCCAGTACTGTACACTGGGTATAACTGTGACACTGACAATCATGGTACTTCCCATAGGTTGGGTTCAGGTGAAATTGACAGGCTGGTGCCTGATGCACAAAATTCCTCTGGACATTTTCACATATACAGGGATAGAAATTACCCCCGAGGAAGGCTCCAACTGAAGCCAGCCAGATGACACACTCCATGTGGTATATAAACAACTCCGAGGATTTTGCCACATGGGTGTCTGTAACCCAGGATGAATCTCACCTCCATCTCATGATTGGTCTACAGTTACAGAAGAGCCAGTCGATGGCCATGATACCACTATGGTTCACTTACATGGGGAGCAGATGGCGGGGGTGAGGGGGCGGCGGAGTCGGGGTGCACTTCACTCTGAGTCTCCTTCCGCCTCCCTCCAGCCTGCCCCCGATGCACGACGCAGTGACCTGCTTCCCGCTTGCTAAAAGTGAGCAGAAACCTTACCATACTCTGTTGCGTGGTTTTCTCAAACCAGGAAGTGCAGGACTTTTGGTTTTATGTAAAGGGACAGCATGAACGAAGGGGCTCCTTCATTTTCACAGTCCCTTTACATTCAACTGGAAGTCCTGCGCTTCCTGGTTTGGGAAAACTATGCCATGGAGCACAGTAAGGGGCTGTTTTTAGCTGACCACAGCAAAGGCAGCAGCGGAGGACCATCCAGGAAGCATCCTTCCTGTCACACTGTCGGTGACTGGGACAGCAAACAACTGAACAACTAATGGACATGACCATTTTTTACTCATGGCAAGGCACATTTTGTAGAAGAGACTCATGGAAGAATCCAGTGTTGTGAATGGGCAACAGGCAGGTCACCAATATACACAGTGCAAACCTGCCTCTTTTTTACCTTGCCAAGTATGTGCTAGTAGGGCAATCAGAGTCGCATCAAACCATTTTGCAGTCTCCATTTTTAGTCACTTTCGCCATATGGTTATTACATTTAGATCCTGCCTTTCTTCCATGACGGAAGTCAAGGTAGCAAACACAGGGTTCCCAGGCAGTCTGCTCACTTACTGAGCAGAAACAGATCTCCTTAGCTTCAGCAAGGTTGCCGTGTGATGTGCTTTCAAGTCATGCTGTGGACATATGAAGACAGATGCTTCTTGCATTACAGAACACATTAAGAACATAAGAAGAGCCTTGCTGGATCAGGCCAAAGGTCCATCTAGTCCAGCTTCCTGTATCTCACAGTGGCCCCACCAGATGCATCAGGGAGCACACAAGACAACAAGACAACCTGTTTCCTGTTGTCACTCCCTTGCACCTGGCACAGAGAAAACCTACTTCTAAAGCCAGGAGATTGCATTCCCCATGGTTCCCTGCTACACCACCACTCCAGTAATGTAAGAATGTAGAAACTGTGTGGGATTATGTAGGAGGATCAAGGAGGCAACATTAGTGTGGTTTGTCCCATAATAAGATATCACTTCTCCCATGGGGCTTATATTTGTACATTCTCATGCTACCAGAGCAGTATGGAATGAAACCACAGAGGAGCACAACCATGCACAGAGCTGCTCCTGTCATGTAAAATTTGGCCCAGATTCAGCCCATTCACAAGGACACAAATTAATAGTACTTTCCCCTTTTGCTCTTCACATAGAAATCATATATTGTAGCACCTATCGTAGCACAATCGTGGCATCTGCTCTTGTAAAAAAGTCATTTCCATGTGTGTGTTTTCTGCTCAAACATTTGTTCTACTACACTTTCTTTTTGTAAAAGTACTTTTAGTCCTAAAAAAATCTTAAAACTGCTTTGAGAAGAGGGAGAGGAAACTTTGTGACTGACATAAGGGTCAGCCATTCAGTGCTGCACATAACCCTGCTGTGAGGATGAAGTAGTGACTCCATAACTGACGCAAGGGTAAGCCAATCCTGCACCCTGAGATTGTGATATATGGCTTTGTAATTGGTAATAGAGCCAGCCAATCAGTGCTCTGTAAACCTGTCTCCTGCTGAAACAAGATGAACAGGTTTCCCCCTGAGCTCAATCTGAGAGAGAAGATGATAGGCAGGCAGCATAGCCAACCAGAAGCAACGCTTTCACAGCAGGCTAACTGCCAAAATGATGTATGTTTATCAGATAGACTGGAAGGTACTTTACCCGTCTCACAGCCAGGAAAAACAGAATATACACTACATAAAGAACACACACAAATTTGCTCAGTTTGCATAATACATACAGAATCCCACTACCCATGGAGCAGATTTTGGGCTACCATGGCACGGAATTTTATTTTTATTTTTTCCCAACACAGCATGTACAGAACCCTGGTCATCATGGGTGCTCGCTTGGCTTGTCAGTGGGCCAGAGAAAACCTATTCAGAACCAATGCTTAAACCTCTTATTTCCAAATCTGATAAAATGTGACTTGTCAGACACAAGTTCAGCTTGTGAAGAGATAATTGCTATAGTAACTGCTGCATCGCATTACTTACACATAAGCATTCTTCTGAAACCCCGGGATCTTTGCTGAGAACTTTTGCTTTGTTTTATATCTTTAATGATGGTTTAATTTTAATGGCATATATGTTGGAGATCTTTCCTTTTTTAAAGAAAGAAAAGAAAATTACTAGCTATAGAGACCTGACACTTTAAAGGATTTTGGAACCATTAAATCAGTTTCTTCTTCTCCACCGACAACTTTTTTTTTAAGAGACCCATTTCTTCCAGCTTGCTAAAGAATGAAAGAAACAAGGCTGTAAAATATGAGGAGTGGTTAGGATTTATCTGCTTTCCTCCCCCAAGCTCTCCTCCCTCCCCCCCCCACTGTTTCTCTTTTGTTTCTGTTCCAACAAGCCCACAGAATTGTGACCGCAGGTTTTTGAGGGGGGTGGGGTTAATGGATGAGTGTCTTTTATTTACAGAGTGCCATAAAAGCACATGGTGCCTGCAAAGAACATAAATAAGAGGGTCCTTCTTTCCTCCCACACAGTGGCCTGGCAGCCCAGGCAAGTCTGTGAATATGCTCTACTTATGGGCCAAAGTAAAATTCGTTCAGCAAATGCCATGATCCCCACCCATGTGCTGAGATAATATGGGGTCACTTAAACTTAAAGGGAGGCTTGGAGGATGGAAAGTAGAGATACTTATTAACTCCTCCTGCAGCTGCTAATTATTCTCTGAAAGTGCTCCTCCCCAGGCCACCCCTCCCCCAAGCAGAGGCTGCAATCACTTCTGCATCATCATAGCCCAACTGGTGAGAAAAACTGAAGGAATGAAGTTGCCTTAACACCCTGGCTCAGAATATTGGTCGTTCTGACTCAGAACTGGCTCCACTGGCTAGCGGAGGCTTTCCAGGGTTCAGATAAGGGCCTTTTCCAACTATACTGCCACGGATTGACCCTGGGATCCTCTGCATGCAAAGCAGGTTCTCCACAGGTTTTAGCAGCTTCTCAGCCAGAGCTTTTAAGGCTCTCGTTAAGACCAAAGAAAAGGCCGGCATGACTGCTGCTCAGCCTGAGCCCAGATACGCACCACCCTCCCAATTCTGCAAGTACTGTACTTATATTATTCTATATCACCACAGTGGCGCATTCACCTCCAGACACTTTGGAATCCCCTTCCCGACATGCCCAGAGGCCAACACTTACCTTGGGATACTTGCATGGTGCTGGACGTCACTTTCAGCCCAATCCTGTGTAACTCTTGCACCGGTGTAACAGTAGATCCACCGGTGTAAGTGCACTTATGCCAGTGTAACTTGCCGTATGCCAACGGATGCAGGACGGACACTGGTGTAACTCCCCTCGGACGCCACACATGTGCAGTTCAGACGCAGGACAGAAGCTGCTGCAACTCCACTGGTGCAGGGGCCATTTGGGGGGTGTAAGTACTTGCAAGTTTGGGAGGGTGCCAGGGCTTGGCTGATGAAGCTGCATCAGCCTTTTCTCCCACGTTACCAAGACCACTAAAGGCAATGGCCGATCTCTGGTCAAGAATTGAGTGATGCTAGCGCTCCACCACTGAGCTACAGGCCTATTCCCAGAGATGGGGGGGGGGAATGGCATTGGGGGCATTTTCAGGGTTGATTGAGCATCTTATCCTACCCACCAATTTGCCCCCCAATGATCCCTATACGGCCTTGTATTAGCATGACAAGGGGGAAAGCCACAGCAGGCTCGTAGTTAGTTCACTTAGTGGCGTCACTAGGGTAAGCGCAGCCCCAGGGTGGGGCGTGCGCGCAGCCCCAGGGTGGGGCGTGCGCGCAGCCCCAGGGTGGGGCGTGCGCGCAGCCCCAGGGTGGGGCGTGCGCGTCACCCTAATGACCCCCCTCTCACACATAACCCCTATAAGAATTTTTGGCACAGCCATTAGGCCGCGTCGCGATTTTTTGGGGGGCGACCCGATGGGACACTGCCCCGGGTGCCCCCCCCGACGCTGCCCCCCCCGTTCCAGCCGGCTCCGGGGACGTCTTCCCCGGCCGGCTGTCCTGGGCCTTCTGACGAGGCCCACTGTGTCACAACGTTATTTATAACGTTTTTCGCGCATGCGCAGACCGTTCCTGAGGGGAAAGGGTTGCCCTTTTCCCTCAGGAATGGTCTGCGCATGCGCAAAAAACGTTATAAATTACGTTGTGACGCAGTGGGCCTTCGTCAGAAGGCCCACGAGCACCGGCCCAGGAGGACGCTCCGAGGCCTTCTCCTGGCCTCGGAGCCTCCGGAGAGCGACGCGCACAGCAGAGGGTGATGCGCGCACTGCGCGCGTCACCCTCCGGCGGTCCGCCCCCCGCCACACTCTAGCGACGCGGGTGCAGCCCAACCCCTATAGGGCCAATCCACTGGCGGAAAAAGGGAAGACGAAGGGTCTGAATGGGCATTTCTTCTTCCCTCCCGACTCCCGAGACCGTGCAGCCAGGATGCTCCCCGAAGCAGCAGGATCTCCACTGCTGGGAGCAGGCCAGGGTGAGAAGAGGAGGACCTGCCCCTTCCTTGCCACTTCACTACCACCAGGCCCACCTGCCTGCCCAGTAAGTGGGGGAAGGGGAATGATCCAGGAAGGAGAGAGATGAAAGGGAAAAGCAGGTACATGTGTGTGCAAGTGTGTGTGCGTGTAAAAAAAAACAACCAAAGTCTATTGAGAACTCAGGAAATTACAGACCTGTCCCAGGTGAATTGGTGCAGAGCATTATTACGCATTTAAAGTCAATGTGCACAAGCATATAAATCACATGGCACAGAGTTCCTAGGACAGTACCATTTCAGAGAGCAAGTGAGGAATGTGTTTCTGAATACTTCTCCACAGACACAACTCAGCCCAGCAGGGAGATAGTCTAGGGTAGAACCCTCTCCTTTGCAGGCTGGTTTTCCACTGGGAAGAAGATTTTGATTATGGAGATTTTTTGATTATGGGGAAATGGATTACCCCATATTTATCGGCATATTACACGTACCGGCGTATAACACGCACCCTACTATTTTGGGCTACAATTTAAGACAAAAAAGTGAGTGTTATACCCCAATAAATACGGGTACATACAAGCCTGAAGCAAGCAGCATGCATGGGTACCTCCAGCATGCCCCACTTTCCCCTGTTCTGTCTTTTTGCTTACCATCTAATCTGATGAAGAGTTCTGTAGGACTTGAAAGCTCACTGTTTGGTGTTTTGTTACTTTTTGGTTGGTCAATAAAACCAGAGGCTAAGATCCATGTGATTGACCTGAATGCATAAACTGGGCCGAAGAAGAAGAAGAAGAAGACGTGCTGAAGAAGAATCAGCAGCATGACATCTGCAAAGGCGAGTCCAGCCTCAATCAACAATGTAGAATTCACTAAGGGAGTCAACAACCAAGTATTGGAAGGCATTATATCCCTGGAGTTTTAGGGAGCTTTTGGCTGTGGCTACATGTTTGAATCGGCTCTGAGTTCCATGAGGTGTGCTACTTGCTTTTGCTTGGGTATGAAAATGACCTTAAGGGTCTCTTTGAAGTTATGCAAATGAAATGGATAAACAGGACAGCTTGAAAACACTCTTTCCCAATTGTTCCTTTCCAGCCCCTTTGCCTACTCGTATAAGCAAATCTCTAATTAATCACTTTGGTGAGGACGATGATTAAAATCTTACTTTCTAATGAGGAAATCCTCCAGAGCTTATTCCTGAGTATTCCATGCTATGCTCATGTGTTGCACTAAAAGCACCTGTGAGCTTCTTTGACTCGGTTGCTGCGCACGTGCGTGGCTGCTATCGGGCGCAATATAGAAAGAAGGTGAGAGTCATTTCAAAGTCAAACATGGGCACGTTGTAATGTTTGAGTTAAAGATGTGGGAAATAGGAAAAAAACACACTTTTAATACCATGCACAATAATGACCTTATTCTGAAACTCAGGGGTTTTTTAGACAGTAGTCAGCTATCTTTCAAAAATCCAGCCCTGTATCTTCTCCTCGGTTCATGCATGCTCTTTCTGAAGCAGAGCTAATTATCTTTCCTGGATGAGCCTTATCTAATTCAGAGCTGATGTCATTATGAAAACAACCATTTAATAACTCCAGCCACATCAAGTCAACGAACAGCAGGAGACTGCAGCAGGTCCAGTCCAGGAACGGAGGCAACCTGCTGAGCCGTCTGCTCTAATGAACACAATTAGTCTGCAATGGGGGGGGGGGGTTTGCTTCTGCTGGAGATGGGAGGGGAGCAGCATAGCTCTTTCCAAGGCTGCAATCTTGCACGCAGCTAGGTAAACAAGCTGCTTAAGCAGCCTATAAATCCGCCAAGGATTAGGATGAGTCAGGGCCCTTTCACCAGGGTTTATTCCACTTCGTAGTTTTAATACGGTCCCTAAAGAACGGATCACTGCGAGATATGTGGGTAAGCAAGGCCAGTTCGCACAACCGTTACATGAGGGTGGAGCGGGAGCGAATGAGGTGTGTCTTGGATTCTCTTCCACACAATTGCTGAAAAGGTTACCAGAGAGTTACACCACAAGACCCAAAGCTGACATTTTCACTATGATAATGATAATGATTGATTACTGTTATTATTTATAATTATTAGGGCTGTCACACAATTTCAAAAAATCCAGTCAATTAAACTTAGCATGAACTTTAGATGTTTAATTGTTTAATTAAACAATTAAAATGTGCATCAACTTGCATGGAGTAAAACCAATAGTTCTGCAGGAAAGAAACAGGGTTTTCATTGCTTTCAGATGATTCATATCCGTGCTGTAGCAAGAGTTGTTCCCTCTTGTGTAAAAGTAAAAGGGAGATGCCTCTTTTCAGCTGGTGCTTGCCATTGGCCATTTTTATAAATCCTTACATCTAGAAATAATAATTGGTTTTCAAAAACCTGTAGTCCAATGAATCCCGCAAATTTTTTGGCCAATAGAATGTTTTTAACAAGTTAGTCTAACTGGTCAATTGGTTAAATTGCATTACAGTCCTATTAGGACTTGCAAAAAAGGTAAAGGTGACCCCTGACAATTAAGTCCAGTCGTGTCCGACTATAGGGTGTGGTGCTCATCTCCATTTCAAAGCTGAAGAGCCAGCGTTGTCCAAGGACGCCTCCGTGGTCATGTGGCCGGCATGACTCTCCTTGCCGCAGCGCGTAGCATGCAGCTGGAACACGGAGCGCTGTTTACCTTCCTGCAAGCGGTACCTATTTATCTACTCACATTAACATGCTTTGGAACTGCTAGGTTGGCAGGAGCTGGCAAAGCAACGAGAGCTCACCCCGTCGCGGATTCGAACTGCCGACCTTTCAATCGACAGCTCATGGTTCAGCGGTTTAACCCACAGCTTTTTGAATATTCAAAGCACTTTACATGCAGGATTGGCTTGCCTTTGTGTGTGTGTGTGTGTGTGTGTGTGTGTGTGTGTGTGTGTGTGTGTGTGTGTGTGTTGTAGACTGTTAGCTGCTTTGAGCATCATTCTGTGGAGAGATGTGCTATAACATTATGAATAAATGTATCTCACAGCAATTCTTACAACAACCCTGCAAGGGGCGGGATTCCATATTATTGTTCATGTTTTATGGGGGAGGCAAACTCAAGCTGAGAGATGGTGGCTGTCTATGGATAAGCTACGGGGATCTGTGCCATGGCCATCCACCTCCTTACCTACTCATGCCTCTGGCCTCTGCGCCAATCCTATCACCCACCCATCTCAATCTGTCTTATCTTCTGCTGCTTCCATCACCACATACTACGGGGATCAGTCTTCAACAGAATAGTCAACCCCAATCAAATCCAGTGTCAAGAGGCTGGATCAGTCAGCAGCAATTCACATAATTATGGTGGCTGGAAAAATTGCTGTCAGCAGTAGCCATATACAGCCTGTTTGATGCTAATGCTTCTCTCTATGATTAGGGGCATGCCTGTGGCTGAGGAGCCATGGCCACTTGCCTGTAGGGGAAGCTGGTTGCATGAGCCAGCCCTTAGGCTCTCAAGCTAGAAGGCAGCCAGTGTAATTGCTGCAAAACCCCAACTCTGTATAGAACCTAGTTCATACTAATGTTTCTCCTCCACACAGCTCCAGCATATTCATGACCAGGGAGCAGCAGGTAGGGGAAATGGTGGAACTAGCTCTATGTTTCTGCGACTCCCAAGAACAGGTGGTCCAATCTGCACCACATTCCATCCCACATCTGGGTTTTGTTCCAGGTAAGTCAATAATTCATTAAAAACAAAGTAGTCAGACATTTCCTGAAAAGTGTCTTGCCTTGTTTGAACGGGGATGGCAAGGAGTATTGCCCCCATAAGTTTGAAACAACAGGCTGGGGACCTGCACTCACGGATGGGTTGGAGACCCAGCCTGCTATTTCCAGGGGCGAGCAGGTGCACCTATGTGTCAGCAGACATACAAGTCGGACCTTCTTATCCACGGTTTTTTTATCCACGGATTTGACTCAACACGGGTGGCAAAAGTGTGGAAGAGGGAGTCCGACTGCGCCACATTACCTCTTTTTTCAGTGTTGTCGGGGGCCTGTCAGCTGCTTCCCATCAGCGCATCCAACCTCTGAACCCCCCCCCCAAAAAAAACACCCCACAACCGGGAATCTGTCGGGGGCCTGCCAGCTGCTTCCTGGCATGTTTAAACTGCTGGGAAAAGGGGGGGGAAAATGCAACCGGGAGTCTCTGGCGCCATCTACAGGTTGCTTCTGGTACCATTTTTTCTTTTTTTTCCAGTCAGTTTAAACAAACTCACAAGGAAGGAAGTGCTGAAGATGCTGGAAAAAAGGTAATGTGGCTCTGCTCCCCACCTCCCACACCGGTTTTCATATAACACAGATTTTTTTATCCACTGGGGTTCTGGGAACAGAACCCCAGTGGATAAAAAGGTCCGACCTGTACTTGCTCTCCTGCTTGTCGGTCTTGCAGGAGGACTGCAAACAGACAAAGAGCAGCACTGGAATCTAGAGGGGGAAAGAAGAGAAGAGAACCAATGCAGACGACCAGCTTCCTCCTGTGCAGAGACCCTCTGAGAAGCCTGCTAGGAACCTGCTATTCCACTGCATTTGATTTGGGACCTTTCAGATGACAGACGGCACAGCAGTCACCAGAGAAAGCTTTTCATTTTATGTCTCATGGTTACCAGTGCCTTTCTGATCTTGATTATTTGGGAAAAGTGATCTGGTAGGAGAAAATGAGCTACAAAAAACAACAACACTGGGGAGGGGGGAAAGCAATACTGTAATGCCAAGCAACATTCAAAATAATACTTGCTGTCTTGAAAGCCCTATGCAATTAATAAGCAAACAACAGCAGGAGCTAGAGCAATTGGCTGAACTTCAGTATAAATCCTTAGATAGCAAAGAGCGCATTATATTATCTGAAATAAGACTCATCAATGGCAGGCCCATGAAATTCACGACAGGGTGAAAGATAAGTTGGTTCCCAGAGGAGCTCATGGAAAGGTTTTAAAAAGAGGCAATTTGAATATAAAATCCGCCAGAGAGCACAAACAGGAACACTACTTGCTCACAAGCCAAGTGCTCAGCCGCTGCTCTGTTTTGTTGCTGGAAGCAGCCTATCTACAGCGGCTACTGCCACACCTAGCTGGATCGGACTGGTGCTGGTAAGGCTGTTCCTTAGGAGTGTTGGATCTGGCAGCAATGCCAACAAATGGCAGGCAAGCCCCTCTTTGAACAGACCCCCTCCCACTTGGCTCCACACTCATTCTAAGCTCAACCCCAGTGTGGCGGAAACTTTCCGCCGGAAAGAAGGCCAATTCACAAGTTTGCAGGCTGCTTTACCTCCACCTGTGATAGCTATCTGGAACTCAGCGCGCCTCTAGAGAGCAAGCAAAAGAACCTATTGTTGGAATAAGCCTACTTGCCACCACCCACTCCAGCACAGGGTTGTTGTAGCAGGCATATCAGCTGCTGTAATACTTCACCTGCTGGAGGGAGGGGCCATAGCTTGGTGGTAGAGCACAGGTTTTTACTTGAAGAAAGCCTCAAGTTCAGTCCTCAGCATCTCCAGGCAAAAGGATATAAGGATAACAGGGCCAAGACAGACAGGCCTTCTCGGTCACTCTCTAGCACAAATTAACATTTGGCCCTGAGTTAGACAACTCTGGTTCATCTTACCCGGCACGGTCTGATTGGGCTGGCGGTAGCTCTCTGCCAAGGAGTCTGTGCCGGGTAAGATGGACTGGAGTTGTCTGACTCAGGGCCAAATGTTAACTTGTGCTGGAGAGTGACCGAGAAGGCCAGGGCCAACCCAAGTCAAAGTGCTGCTAAGCACGGGCACAAATTCTACAAAGCACTGCCGTGCACACAGGCAAAACTGCGCACAAGGTTGACAGTCCTTCCAGACACCTTCCCGCTTTCCTCACTCCTTCCTTGCATGGCCCATTTAAACAAAACAGGAAATGTGACATGCACTGGTAGCATGTTCTGCACTTCCTGTTGTGCTGAATGGGAAGGAGAAAGGTGAGTCGTAAGGCAAGCAGATCAGTGTCTTCTGCATGGTTTTTTCAAGCGCCTGTGGCGGCAGCAATCCATTTCCCGAATCTTGCTCCTTCCTCATACAGTCCCTTTAAAGTTTAAACAAATCAGGAAGTGTAAAAGTGCTGGCTGCACTCCCAACTTGTCCCGCACTTCCTGGTTTGTTTAAGGGTCCCCGGTGCAAAGAAGAAGCAAGGTAAAGGGTTAGGGAAGCAAGTTGCCGCCTTCTAATCCACATCCCAAAGTGGATTGGAGCAGCTCCATCCATGGTATGCTGAAAGGAAAAGGTGGTAGATGGGGTGCAGGTCACCCCAAGTCCGTTAGCCACTTCCCCCATAGCCCACCATTCCCCACAGCCCACATGAGTCACATTATCCCCTTCCTGGCTGGGCTGGGCATGAAAAGAGAGCATTCAAGCTTGTGACCTAATTCCAACCTTTCCACCATAGTTAAAAGATTGGCAATGTCACATTTTGGGGATGTAGTAGATTATTTCCCTAACTGGGAAGGACTGTTATACATAGCCAATATTTACAGTAATACCCCTGTTAACATTGGGGATCTGTTCCTAAAAAGCAAGTGCTGTTTGAAACACCATAGGAGATGTCGTTGAAGGAAACTAGCACTGATAAGATTGCCCAGAATGTGCTGTTCCCATTGGCTACAATAGCTTTCAATCAACCCAGGACGAAGAGCAGTGTAGCGAAACAGTTCTAAAGGAAACAATGTTATCAGAGGTAATACTGTATTCTGAAGACCAAAAAGTCAATTCATTGATGGACATATCTGTGCTATTGCAAGACATGTACTCCTTTGGTGCTAAGATTGCATTTAGCTACTCCATGCTTAATAGAGCCTGGGCAATGCACAATGGAAAATCAAATCAAGTGATAATTCCACATCATGATTCCATTGCCAACACAGGATAAGTCAATGATCCCCACAGGGAACTTGACAAGGTGAAGTGTGAAAGAGTTCTGGAAGAAGATGGAATGTTTTGGAGGTTTCTATAAAATTCTGATGGATTGTTGTTCAAGCATACTTTGGGATTATGGCTTGATTCAGGATTTCCAGGGCTAAACAAAATAAGAAATAAAGCAAATTTAGCGCCTTGTCCATAATGTCTACAATGTACTTTAAAACTTTATGTATGAAATTTATATCATGCATATCTCCAGAAGGACCCATAAAACTGCAGAATAAAATACATAAAACATAAAAAGGTGTCTTAAGAAACCAGAATGTCAGTTTTTTAAGTGTTTTTTGTTGTTGTTGTTGAAAAGCAGCATATAAATATTTGTAAGAATAATAATAACCATTACAGCAGTTGGTCAAATAATTTTTAAAAAAATCATTCTAAAAGCCTTATTTCAGAAAGGATTAAGTCATCTTAAACAACAACAACCACCACCAAACAACAACAACCAAACAACAATTGAATAAGGTGGGTCTTTCTAGGGAGGGCATTTCATACCACAGCGTTGCCCAAAGACCTCACCAACTTATCTGAACCTGCTGCTCCCTAATGAGTCAGACCTTTGGGCCGTATAGCGCAGGATTGCCTGCTCTGGCTGGCAACAGTTTTCTAGGGTTTCAGGCTGGAGCCTTTCCCAGATCTACTAGGAGATACCAAGGATTGAACCTACCTATGACCTTCTGCATGCCAGTGGTGTTACAACACCTCAACACACACACACACACACACACACACACACACACACACACACACACAGAGGGGCACAGGGGGCTGACGCGACACCCCCACATGCCACCAAACGCCCCGCCCCCCTGGGGGGCATGATGTCATGATCGTGCGCCAGGGTGCGGCGCGAAACACACACCCCGTCGCATTTTGGCCCATTTTTGGAGCCAAACGGCTCCAGGGCAGGCGGGCGGGCCAAACTCTCAAGCGCCAGACGAAGCAATCAGGAGGTGAGTGCACCCCCATGTCCGTCTGCTGCCTGGGGCCTGATCCCGCCGCCTGGGGGCCCACCGCTCCAAGGCCCCCACCGCTGCATGCAAAGGATGGGGT
This sequence comes from Plestiodon gilberti rubricaudatus, assembly GCA_026170595.1. NCBI lineage: Eukaryota > Metazoa > Chordata > Lepidosauria > Squamata > Scincidae > Plestiodon > Plestiodon gilberti. The sequence continues at coordinate 16,280,149 of JANXHW010000001.1, forward strand.
CTACTACGGAGTGACCTAGGTTGCAATCCTATGCACACTTACCTGCGAGTAAGTTCCATTGACTACGACGGGACATGCTTCAGCGTAAACCAGCATAGGATTAGGCTATTAATCTCCAGAGGTGATGGGACACAATTCAAGTCCTCTCCAGATGGCCTCCAGGGGCAAGAAGACACAGCAGAGCAGATGATCCATTCCTAAGGTATGCAAGACCTTGGTTGGTTGGGGCTTCAACAGTTGCACCAATCCCTTAAACTGGTCTTGAAAAATGCTGGCAGCCATAAAGAGGGCAAAAAGGACAGAAGCTTTGAAGGCTTGTCTGAGGATCAAACTACATTTTCAGTTAAGCCCATTGTTAGGGCTAATGAGCTTGATTGTTCCTAAGTAAAATAGCCATCAGATCAGAGGGCCCTGAGGCACAGGGGAGGGAAACATAAGAAAGCCCTGCTGCATCAGGCCAAAGGACCAGCTAGGCTAGGAGGGGTGTCTTTTTAACTTTAATTTAGCATTCATGAGAGAGTCCATCCGTCCTGTGTGCGTGAGAGACCTTGAGACCTTGGAGAGAGCCACAGAGACACAAGAGAGGCCAGCTTTGCTTCCCCTCGCTTCGTGCTGCACCGTGCCACAGGTGGCGTGTAACGGACCTTATTTAGCCCAAACGTCTACTGCAAACCTTTAGACGCATTTAAACCTCAAGAGCCTGTCGACAGGGGAAAAGGTTACATGATATAAGGAAGGTTTTTGAACGTGTTGCTAACCAAACATTTCACTGGCATGTTCAAAACACATCCAGAAATTCTCTTCACATCAAATAACTTTCCCCCTCAAGAAGACTGTGAAGTATTGCAGCTGACCCACAGATAGGCCCCCGAATTCTGTTTGTGCCAACTCACTGGGCGCTGTCAGCACCAGCCCCCTGGGAAATGCTACCCTATGAGTGGAGCTCCCTTAGGGAGAGAACAACCAGCCTCGCCACCCCACTCCCCCAAGGCTGATGCTGACTACAGAGAGTCTCCAGCTCTCCCAGTCTCTGCCCCCTGCCTTAATCTGCAGCATGGAGGAACTTCCTGGCTCATGAGAGTTGTGGCTCCCTGAGCTTGAAAGTCAGTCAAAATCCAGCATCCTATTTAAAGAAAAATGTTTTCAAGATCAGGGTAGAAGGAGGGTGTAAGGCAGAGGTTCTCAACCTGTGGTACGAGTACCCCTAGGGGTACGTGGACCAACGACAGGAGGTACACCAGAGCGTGCCCCTTATCAGCATCAATCAGTAGTTAAGTACTTGTTAATTATTAAATGCAATCCCCCCTGTCTGTCTGTCTGTCTCTCTCTCACACACACACACACAGTTAAGTAAGACATTTTTTCACATTTAGAATTGTTTTAGTACTTTTTTATTTAATGATTAATCGCCTAATTAATTAATTGATTGATCTAATTAATTAGCAATTAATTAGCAGGGGGTCCTTCAGAAAATTGGACCGTGATAGGGGGTACCCGGCCCTCCAAAGGTTGAGAACCCCTGGTGTAAGGGGAGTAACGAATCAGACAGACAGCATTAAAACGCACTAAATAGAATTTCTAGTTTGCCTATATACATGTAGGAGTCGTATACCTTTTCAGGGCTTTTTCTCCACTAAGACCTTGTTTGATTTTGAAACATGAGAGGCTATCAGGATATCGCCCTCTTGTTTTTGTACAACCTGACATAGCATAAGGCAACTTCCTATGTATGTTCAGTGAGAGCTGCTCTGGTAAGAGGAGTTCCCCCCCAGCCAATGTCCTTTCAAAGCTGGGCTGCAGTATGCTGTGCCAGGAGACATTTTAAGGGTAGGTAAAGGTAAAGGTATCCCCTGACAATTAAGTCCAGTCGTATCTGACTCTAGGGTGTGGTGCTCATCTCCATTTCAAAGCCGAAGAGCCAGCATTGTCCAAAGACGCCTCCGTGGTCATGTGGCCAGCATGACTCTCCTTGCCGCAGTGCGTAGCATGCGGCTGGAACACGGAGCGCTGTTTACCTTCCCGCAAGCGGTACCTATTTATCTACTCGCATTGACATGCTTTGGAACTGCTAGGTTGGCAGGAGCTGGCCAAGCAACGAGCGCTCACCCCGTCGCGGGAATCGAACTGCCGACCTTTCGATCGACAGCTTATGGTTCAGCGGTTTAACCCGCTGCGCCACCCGCTGGCCTAGCCCCACATAAAGTGCTTTTCAGTAAACCAAATGTGAAGTGATCAAAGCCCACGGAAGATCACAGTAAGATCCCTTGTTCCTCTTAGGCACATCCAACGATGATGCATTCTTGGTGCTAAAGCTGGAATTCATTAGAACTGAAATGGATTGTACACCTTGCACTGGAAATTGGTCGAGAAACCCTTTGGATGGTTTTTCTATTTTCCACGAAGTCAATAACTGATAACTCTTTCCCTTTGGCCTTAACAGGCCAAGGTTGAAATCCCGGCCACAGTTAATCGTGTTTAAGCCCCACTGGTTTCAATGGGATTTAAGCACATAGAACTGCGGGCTGGGAGGGAGCCCAGATTTTCAAATGTTCATTGCCTACAGCAAGGTCCAAACTTTCAAAGATATTTAAAGCCTCTCTTCTGGCACCCAGATTAGTTACAGATTTTTCAACATCACTCAGCCACAACAAACTCCCAATTTAGCACCGAATGAGAATGTTTTTGTAAAAGTTCCACACTCAGTGTTTTATTTGTTTTGACTGACCTGTACTGTGCACCATTCCATACAATCAGTAATGCAGTAGTACAGCATATCGTGGCTTCTAATTCAGAAAGAATGTTCAATATACACAGTAGCCAAATTCTACTAAGAAAGTACCGCTTGCAAGGGTGACCTCCTTTGCTATGAAGTCTACTGGACTGCAGTGCCATTGCCCAAGCCCTGTTGGCTCATGGACAGTACCAGAGGTTGGTTGGACAGATGCTGAAATTCAAGCAGAAGCCCTCAAGCCAACTGTGCGACACTATTCTTAAGAAGACTGGAGGCCGCCGTTTAGTCTCTCTTACTCTCTTCCAGTGTTTCTGAGAGCTCAGTAGGAAGCTACCCCCTCCTCAATTCTGCTTTGTATTGCAACAGACAACGACCAGGTATGCACTGGGGCATGAGAGGGAAAACAGAGGTCTTGTGTGAGGCCATGTGGAGAGGATCTGCTCTGTGTATTCTTACCTTTGGAGTTTAGGATGAATTCTAGGTGTGTGTTTGTGCAAGTGTTAAAACACCTTCTTGGATGGATGACATGCCCCCCACTCTACTTCCATTCCTTGCTGTTTAAGGGTAACCACTTCCAGATTTTGACAGAGACAGGCTACCTCTAAAACCCGGAGGTTACTTATCCCCATCATGGCTTGTAACCTGTGATGAGGCAGGCAGTTGCAGGTGGGTGCCAAGGTAGCACACTGACAGCCATGCCGGGAGGTGCCAGTGATGAAGTCAAAGGCATGGTGTGTGTCTGGGTGTGGCTAAATGGGAAGGCTGCTGCAGGGCGTGCCCTGTGTCACATGCCAGCCCAATGATTGGCCCATGCTGTGTTCCCTCATGGCTACAGAGTCTCAAAACAATTCATGACCTTGAAGGCCCTTTCAAGATATTAGACTTCCAGAAGTGTCATGTCCAATTGCATCCATCAGCTATAATGAATCTCATTGTGCAATTTTCCACTCCATGATTAAAAATATCACAGGCATAGCTTTGGGAAAGGAGCCAGCTATCAGTCCCATTTATTGTTACAAAATTATGGCGCTGAAATTAAAAGTTATCTGCATTACAAAGCGTTCCTTTGCGGGCCGAAATGTGCAGGAATGCAGCATAAAAGGCCTCTGCATTGTGGTGTTCGCGCCACATATTTTGGCTGGATAAATGAGAAGAGATCAACAATTAATGCCAACTGTGCCTTGTTGGAACCTGCTCTAGATGTGCCGGATGGCTGGAGGAGGCGGCTCCTGCAGCTTTCTTGGGGTACCGGCAGTTAACATCATTATAAATGCTTCAACACAAACTACCCTGCAGGAATTCTTTGATCAGCTGCAACCAGGTCAGCAATTCACTAATATACCCAGCTTGTCTCCAAACTCTTAAGACAGAATATTGGAAGGCTGGGCTGCTGCACAATGAAAGTACATTAATAGAAAGGGACTTCCCCCTCCTCACATGCTGCTACCCACTTCAAAAGCTCTAAATCAAATTCTCCCCTCCCATCCAGGAAGAGATGAGTTGTTGTTTTGGATGCCTTTGATGTGAGCGTAGCTTTGCTAGCAAACAAATACAGAGTGGGTTTTTAGACGAAGCTGAGATGGGCTCCACAAACTTTCCCCCAGCAAAGTTATTTCCCTTCCTCCTAAAAGCAAAGGGTGGAACTAGACTCTCAGCAGCAAATTCCCCGTCTGCTTCTGAGGTGCAAAGCAGGGGCGGCAGCTCTGTGCCTTGCATTTGTAGGGAAGAAATGGCTTCGCCTTCTTCTATCCCACCTTTTCCTCCACAGCCCCTCCCTCCCAGCTGCTTTTACCCCAGCCTGCTCTCTGCAGCCTTGTTCACATGATATATGTAGGCATATGAATCACTGGCATCGACGGGGGGAAGCGGGGGGGGCGGGCCGCCGGGGGGCGTCGCGCGTCTAGGGGTGACGCGCGATCACCCCCCACTTACAGTTTCGAGCTGAAGGTGGGCCCGCCCGCCCTCCCCTGTGTCCGTTTGGCTCCAAAATGAGCCGAAAACGGAGCGGGGAGGGCGCTCTGCTCCTGCATGTGACGTCACGCGCGGGGGCGGAGCCTCCCCCTTAAGGGCGACGCGCGCCCCCGCTCTGGGATGACGCGCGTCGTCGCGACGCAACTGATATGAATGCATGGACAGAAGAGGAATGGAATCGTTCCTATCAGCGCTGTCCACACATTCTGTCTGTCCACACATTCACCCACAGTTCCAACCAGAGCTAAAGACGATAGCTGGATTGGCCACCACCAAAATAAAAACAAGTGCAAGTACTGGTATAGTTCCCAATGCATTTCAAAACATCTTTGTCGAGGAAGAATTCCTATATTTGCAGTAAAGCTTTCATGCTGCAAGCTTAAAACTCAAGCATTATGGAGCACTTAGTGTGTACTAAGGAGTAAATATAAGAATTCTTCTGCAATAAAGATGTTTGGAAATGTGTTGAGAACAATACCGCACCCCCCTGCAGCTGTTTCTTTTTGTGGTGGTTTATCTTTTACAGCTGTTTTTCATCCCCTGTTGTTGTGCATTCTAGACTGGCCCCAGGCTCCCATCAGTCAATGCAACAAGTACACATGGCTCACTCAGTTTCGACCCCTGTCCAGGTCAAAGATGTGCAAAAGACGGTGGTGTAGGGATTTCTACAATGAAATTAACCATTCATTCCACTTTCTGGTTTAGACAGTGCAGATTTCATTTCAAACCTCTGCATCCTGGTCTTTCCATGTTTCAGCTGATTGGTTAAAAAAGTCCATGTGTCTGGAGTTGGCCCTTATGATTTTTAGATGCCAGGTTAAAATAGTTTCATTTGCCCAAGCCTTTGAATTGAGGTTATTAGTCAGTTTTGCTACTGCCTCTACTTTTAGGAGTATGCAATTGTTGTTTTACCAGCTGCTCTTTTAGTCTTTTATCATTTAGTGCCATTGCTTGTGATTTTGATTTATTTTGTTTTAATGGCTAATGAATTCTGTAACTACACTTGTAAGCTGCCTTGAATGATTTTTAAAGATGAGAAATAATTATGAAAAAAAAATTCATATACAAAATATCTATATAAAATAGCATCACAACTGCAGAATGACAGAGAAAGACATGTCATCTAAGAAAACCAAAACTGTATGCTGAGGATTACAAACAAACTTTAACAAAGGACTTATGTGATTCCCAGATGTCAGCTCCTAAAAAAGTAAAATCCATTCCTTGCCTCTGTCTTCCTTGTTGCTCATTGGCATACAGCACAGAATTTACATTTTTAGAGATCTACAGTTACATTATTGACACAAAACAAACTGTTAAGTGTGGTTACAGGCAGTCAAGTTTTATTTTATTTTGGTCCAAAAACAGACACATAAACCTGAGTTGTGGCTCCAGAAAACAAGAATTACTCTTAATGAACTGTCAAGAAAATTCTGGCTGATCTACAATTTGGCAGGAGCTGCAAACCCAAACTATAACTGCCCAGCACTGCAGCAACATGACACTGGGAAGCTGTTTCACTAGATGAGTAATGAACTGCGGAGTGAAGAGTAGGGAGTAATTACTTTGTCAATGTGTGTGCATATAAGATACACATACTGTATATGTATGCTATACAGTATGTATGGTGTGTGTGTGTGTGTGTGTGTGTGTGTGTGTGAGCAGCCCGTTATACCGCCCCAGATGTGGAGATGCAGCTGTGATTTGCTTGGCATAATTTACCACTGGACGGGTGCCTACAAAGATGGATTCAAACTACTTTTACACTTCTAGGTTTGAATCTGTCCAGTTCCTGGTCATAAATCAGGGCAGGACTGTACTACACAAACTGCAAGTGTCTACAAAGGAACCACTCTGACAGTTGCTGAGGAATATGGATGGTGCAGCCAAAGACCTCTCCACTCATAGTGCATCTGTACTGGTAGTTAACTCACTTCAATTTGATGCAGTGTTGGCTCAAATCACTTACACTGCATTTATTACAACACAGTATTCGCTGATGGTCATCTTCTGTTCCTGCAGTAGCAGTACAATAGCGCTACTGTATGACAAGTGCATCCTGCATCCACACATGTTGGACTGTTTCAGGGCAACTGATCTGTCCCTTAACGATATGGGGGGCAGTGCTGGTTTTGGGGCATCCTCTTCGGTCCTATTGCTGCTTTAAACACATAATTACCAGTAAAGTATTCATTTGCAAGCAGCAAATGAGAGAGACAAAGTCTACATGGTACAGCACACACTTTCATTATTGATATAATATTATGTTTATCTGCAGTGATATGTTTGTAAACCACACTGAGCCATTAGGTTAAGGTGAGATTTTTTATTTATTTATTTATTTATTTATTTATAGAATTTCTACCCCGCCTTTCTCCCACAAGGGCAACCAAGGCGGCTTACAATAAAAACATTAAAATACATGTATATATTTAAAATCAAAAATTAAAACAATTAAAACAATTTAAAACAAACAATTAAAACAATTAAAACAAACAGCCCCAGTGGGTCATCCACATTTACATTTTCTGGTTTCTAAGGTTCACGGGTAAACAAGCCATGTGTAAAATTCTAATTCCAGCTGAAGTAAAAATTTATTCAAAACTGTCGTGGTTTTACAAAGATCCCCACGTACAGATAAGAAACAATTAAAACCTGAAGCTAAAAATATTCCGACGTTTCGCTTCTAAAACAAGAAACATTTTCTAGGAATAAATCCAAAGATTAAATTCACCTTTAATCTTTGGATTTATTCCTAGAAAATATTTCTTGTTTTAGAAGCGAAACGTCGGAATATTTTTAGCTTCAGGTTTTAATTGTTTCTTATCTGTACGTGGGGATCTTTGTAAAACCACGACAGTTTTGAATAAATTTTTACTTCAGCTGGAATTAGAATTTTACACATGGCTTGTTTACCCGTGAACCTTAGAAACCAGAAGATAATAGCGGGCCATGAAAGCCTCAGATCTAAAAACATTTACATTTGTTAAAAGCGATTTGTTAAAAAGCCAGCCTGCCATGTCAGACATCAAATGCTGATCTAAATAAAAATGTCTTAAGGCCCCGCCGAAAGGTCTCTAAGGAGGGACCCGTTCTCAATTCCAGGGGGAGGGAATTCCACAATTGGGGCGCCACTGCCGAGAAGGCCCTATTCCGTGCCGCCATCCCCCTCACCTCCGTCAGTGGCGGCACGGTTAACAGGGGCCCCCCTGATGACCTCAGAGTACAGGTCGGATTATAAGGAAGGAGGCGATTATAAGGAAGGATTAGAAAAATATTGCAACTAACAATAACAACAATAGTATGCTTTTTATGTATAAAGTCTTCAGTTCAATTCCTCAAATCTCAGAGCTGACCTTATCATTATATTGGCCACAGGCTTGGCATCCCTGTGGTCAATTTCCCAGCCTAAGGTCATATTATCTACTCGAATTTATTGTGTGAGTTGAGCGACTGAGTTCAGGCATAATGCAAAGCCATAATTCGTTTACATACTTACTCATCTATGGTTTTGCATTACATCTGAACTCAAGCCTGCCTGAAAACTGTGGTTTGTTTGGGAGTCACAAACTAAGATCTGAAACCACAGTTAGAAGCTGGTTTGCAAACCAGTTTGTGCTAACTGTGGTGTCCTATTACGCCTGAATTCACAGACCATTGACAAACCACAATTAGGGCTTGTTCTGCCTCAACGGGGCTTCTGCACCATGGAAACAGGTATTAACTGATGAGGTGGGCAGCCCAATCCTGTGTAGGATACGGCGGCCGGCCTAAAAGAGAAGGGGACGATCATCCCCTTCCCCCGGTGTAAGTGGCGGGAGGCCCGCCTCTTCGAATGTGCACGAGCTTGTGCACATTCACGCAAGGCGGATCTTGGAATATGGCGGTTCTCGCCACTGATATCCCCACCCTCTCCAGGCCCAGGGGCGGCCAATGGCCGCCCTCCCTGCCCACCCTCCCTCCGCCCCTGCCCCAGCCATTGTAGGCCTTACCTGCTCCGGCAGGCGCAGGTCTGGGGGAACGGCCGGGTTAGGGCCGCCGGCTGCAGCACTGGCGTCCATTACTCACCAGGGATGTATCTAAGTAACTAGGTCGCAAGTGCGAGTGCAAGTACGAGTCATTTTTGCACGAGTGCGAGTCCGAGTCAGTGCCAAACTTTTAGGGCAAGTACGAGTCAAGTGCGAGTCATTTTTGCACGAGTGCGAGTCGAGTACGAGTAAGGCCAGAAACCACGAGTCACAAGTCACGAGTCGAGTCACTTTGGGGAAAATGGCTTTTTCCCTGAAAATGGGTGTGTGGGTGTGTGGGTGTGTGTGGGTGTGTGTGGGGTGTGTGTGTGTGTGTGTGTGTGTGTGGACCTCTGAGGCTTTTAAAGCACCCACTTGGCTTCCCCTATGACTTGGAAAATGACTTGGAAATGGCAAGTCGTTACCCCCACGAGTGTGAGTCAAGTGCAAGTCAGTGGATCATGAGTATGAGTACGAGTACGAATCAGGGAAAAAGTGGCTAAGTCACACTTGCGAGTCGAGTCATTTGACTCGAGTCCCCATCCCTGTTACTCACTGGGTGTCGCGCAAGTGCTTTGCGGCACTTTTGCGACACCCAGCGCTGGGGCAGCACGTGCTGCACCGGTGCAGAAGATACACAGGATTGTGCGGTGAATCCTGAGGCAATGGGATACAATAGCAGACAAGCATTCATCTGGTGGGGCCACTGTGAGATACAGGAAGCTGGACTAGATGGGCCTTTGGCCTGATCCAGCAAGGCTCTTCTTATGTTCTTATACCACTGTGTTTTAAGTCAGGAAGCTCAAACCATGATGTAGGATTTTAATCATGTGCAGCACAATGCATAATTTCATATGTGATGTGATGTCTAAACCCAGCCTGTGTGATGGTCCTGATTCATGCAGTGACTTCTACTACATGCTATAGCTAGGGGCGAAAAAAATACCCTATTCCTCCTATCCTACCCTTTTTTGGGGAAGCTCAGAGCAATATTGATGGGGTCCAGACAAGATCCCTGGGCCCTCCTGTCCAGGCTCAGGTCATATGATCCAACCTTGCTTATCTGCATCAGCTTTAGACCACTGTCTTCTAACCCTCCATAACTTCCTTATGAAGTCTATCATCATGGTTCCTTTGCTGGCTGAACACTGTAACATCAATTGCAAACAGCAGAACTCACATTGTAACACTGTAAAATGCTCACTCCCCAGTCAAGGTTGATTATCATCATCACTTTTACCATTGCCCCCTTTCCTGTTTATACTGTATTAAAAAGAAAAAAAGAAGAAAAAAGCTATAAACATCATGCAATGAAACATCATGAAAACCAGACAAGATAATGACCTTTTTTATTTGATTCTCTCTCTCGATAGATAGTTGTCACTCAAACTATCTATCTACGCGAAGTAGTAGTCAATTCATTATATGTTTTAGCTGATTAATCAATAATTTAATTAGTTAATTAAACCTGCATGAATTTTCATATGAGAACAAAAACTTCTAAAGAAAGTACTTACTTTGATTTTAGAGGATGCATCTAAAGAGCCATCCTGCCCCTACTCTCTCTCTCTCTCTCTCTCTCTCTCTCTCTCTCTCTCTCTCACACACACACACACACACACACACACACACACAGAAGAGAATGCCTCTTTCAAGATAGCACTTGTCAGCTACAGTTTTTAGAAGCACTTATCTTAAAAATAAGAATGTTTTAAAAATTGCTTGCCCGATTAATCAGACACCTTTAGCAAAATATTTTAAAATTGATTAACTAATTGACTGACTGAGCAATTTTGTGCATGTTTACTCAGAAGTAAGTCCCACTGTGTTCAGTAGCACTAACTCCCAGGTAAGTGTGCATAGGATTGGGGCCTAAATATTGCAGCCTTGGTATTTTTTTTAAACATCTTTTTTTCCCATTCCACATGGTTTTAAATCTTCTGCTTTCCAGGGTTACTATTATTAATTTATAATTGCTGCTTCTTCAAAGGAGAACGGCTCCTGCCTGCTGAATAAATAACGTCCACTAAATAAATAAATAAAGCACCTCGCTTGGCTTGCAAGGGGATGGCGGTATAACATCCATTCCCAGCAGCTTTCCACAGGTGCCCCATTAGCTTCCCTTCGCAAGGCAGCACTGGAACCAGCGCCAAGAAAGCTTCTGAAAGGAAACACGCGCTGCCTCTAATAGTCTGCCTTTGCACAGTAGGTGACGAAGCAGAAAGCACAGCTGCAAACGTGAGCCTGCTCAGTTATGAAAAGTAGTACTGTAGGAGGTGGAACAGGGTTTAGATGGGATCTGAAAACATATGAGCAGGTCTTTGAAGACGCTCTGAAGACGTCTACGCTGGGCTCTCTCTTTCTCTCGGTGGCATGTTAAAAGTTCCAAGCTGATTCTGCTTTTGACCAGGGAAGCCATTCACACACACACATAATTCTCGTCTTGCATTCTGAAGTGGTACAGTCCTGGAAAGTTTGCAACAAAAGCTTTTTCTCAACATTTAAATGATATCTAAGGGAGGAGCGGATGTGAATAGACAGCAGGAGCATGCATTTCTCTTTTCAACAATTTAATGGCATCACACTAGAGAATAACTCTAAAGGATGATCCTGTTTTCTCTTATACACGGACTACACACCTGATCATTTCCTTTAAATATAAAGCTACATCCCCCCAATGTTAGGTTCAGCCACACTACAACACTTGGGCTGCAACTCTAGGTACAATTACCTGGGAGTCGAACCCACCGAACACAGTTCAACTTACTTCTCAGCCAAACTGTACCGGATTGCGTGGAGTGTTATTTAAACTCCTGCCACCAGTGTGCTATTCCCCTCCTGCACTCAAACACAGTCAATTATTAATAATAATTTCAAGGACGTTTTGTATAATCTTCAATTGTTTGACAAGTTTTATTTTTGTCAATGTTCTGGGAAGTATGGGTTCTGCAGCCATGTCAATAGTAAACAGAGAAATAAAAATCTTTTACCGCAGTTGTAGTTTTATTTCTCTGTTTACTATTGACATGGCTGCAGAACCCATACTTCCCAGAACATTGACAATTGTGCCCAGCCATGAAAATCTCCATGTAACATTGAAGTTTTATTTTATCTGTTCTTACAATGAGTCTCTGAAATAGGTGAGAGTGAGGGGTAGATATTTGGACAAAGGCACCCTGGGAGTTTAACGACTGAGTCCCGACTTACACTTGGTTCTCCCATCTGGAAACCCACCTCACCACTCGTGACTCTGCAAAGCTCTCCCCACTGCAATTATGCCATATGAAACAATACTATTGTTCATATAAGCATCTGATTTATCATATGAATTAACCCACTGAGAACAACATTTGTAAAGCCAAAACCGCCACCTTCTTAAAATATAGAGCACCTTCAAGAGTCTCAAGAACAACATAGTAGTCAAAACACATCAGATTGAGGTTTTTCTTTTTTTAAATTATTTTTCACCAGTTCTTTCAATATGAGCCTCACAAAAGCCCTTTACACTTCAAGATCTGAAAAGCGTGTAGGCCGAGTATGTGGTGAAGGGAAGGAAAGGATGTTATCATAAAGAAGACTTAAGTGATTCATCTTCTCTAGAATCTGGTCCTGTACTTCTGATCGCAACGTGCACTACAGGCAAATGTCACAAACAGTGCAAGCCAATGTGTGTCTACTCAAAAGTAAGCCCCACTGAGTTCAATGGAACTTAATCACAGGTAAGCATGTATGGGATGGCAGCCTAAATGGAACACACCTGGATTCGAGACAGGACATAGGAAGGCTCCAGCTACCCAAGTATATGGGCAGCTCTAAGACTTTGCTCTGCCTCCTTCTTTCTAGGAAGTGGTTCACAACTCCCTAGTGAGGTGCCTTGTAAAAACTTTAGGTAGTCATACTGGTCCATTAAAAGAAAATCCAAGTGCCACAGTCTGGTAATAGATGTATTAGGATCATGTGAGATCTTGCTCGCCATATAGTATAATTTCAGTTGGTCCTAACAATGCTATTACCAGATTGTAGATTTTAGATATGTCTGACATTTTAGTGGTCCCTGTTTATCAGGGTCAGTTTCAACTTTCTGGTAAATCCTTGTTCCTATTTTGCCTTTTGAGAAGATTTGAGGGGTACCGTTGTAAAAACGTGTTAACTGCTAGAGTCGCCATTCTTCAGCTGTCAGCCCCTCCTTCCGAGTCTCCAGAAGTTTACCTCGCAATCCTGACCTAAAATAGGGCGGCGGAATGAGTGTTCCACTGCCCTAAGCTGCCGCAAAAGTGCTGTAAAGCACTTTCACAGCAACTTGCGAGCAGGGAAGGCCGGCGCAAGGCCGGCCTGCCCTGCTCCGCCACCCGGACCATCTCTCGCCTGCTGCCCGAACCAGGTGAGGATCCAGTGGAGGGGAGGAAGGTTCGGGAGCAAACGGCAGGGGCCAATAGGCCCAGTCGATCGGGGAGGGGATCGGCCTCGGCCAAATCCTGACCACCACCAATCGGCTGAGCCGTTACACGGGCTCCTCCGTCTTCCGCCAGCAAAATAGCTGGTGGAATTCCAAGGAGGCCTATCGGCCCCAGCCGCAGTTACACTCGGGCAGAGGCGTCGTCTGATGTGGGGCAGTGGTGCGGTGGGCCCCAGGGCGTAGGGGCGGAAGGGCTCCGGGGGGGGCGGGAGGCTCCTTAAGTTTCGTTTTTGTTTTGGTCTTTTTTCGTGTTTTAAAAAGCTTTTTAGGGGTTTTTTAGCACTAGCACGGGGCTTGTAATCTTTAGTGAATGCTTTGCGTCACTTATCTGTATTCTAGGAGCCTCCAGCGACGACCTACTCCAGCGCGACAATCTCTTCCAGGGCGCAGATCGTTCCTCTGCTCTGCCCCTGGCGCGAACTCTGTAAAGCGCCCAGCAGCGCTTTACAGAGTTCACGCATGCGCAGGACGACAATGTTGCCAATCGTCGTCCTGCGCATGCGTGGACTCTGTAAACCGCTGCTGGGCGCTTTACAGAGTTCGCGCCAGGGGCAGAGCAGAGGAACGATCTGCGCCCCGGAAGAGATCGTAGCGCTGGAGTAGGTCGTCGCTGGACGCTCCTAGAATACAGATAAGTGACGCAAAGCATACACTAAAGATTACAAGCCCCGCGCTAGTGCTAAAAAACCCCTAAAAAGCTTTTTAAAACCTGAAAAAAGACTTCCCTTCCCTTTCAGTTTCTCTCTCTCTGTTCCAGGATCTTCTGCCCCACTATCCCTTCCAGAGCTCCCTTTGTTCTCTTCTCCCTCAGCTGGCCTCCTCCTTCTCTGGTTCTTCTCCACTTCTCAAGGTTGTCCTTACTCCTCTAGAATCTTTGCATAGGCTCCTTTGTGATTCTTTGGTGGGGGTCCTGGTGGGCTTCTGGAGGGTGCAGGGAGTTTGAGAGGGTGGGAAAGCAGGCTCCAGAGTACCTGGGGGGGAAGGACATTGTTGCAGGGTGGGTGAGAACTTTGGTGGGGTTCCAAATTTTTGCGGCACCATGCCGTGGGGCGTCAAGGGAAACGCCGTGGGGCGTCAAAAGCCATAGTATGCCCAGTTTGTACCACATGCGCTGCTACTGGGCATACTATGGCTTTTCAGGTGACCCGTTCTTTATTTAATGAAGTCAACAACAGACGAAGACGAAACCTGGAAGCTATCGCAATCACCCAGAGAAGAAAAATGAACACCCTTAACCGTCAACAGGAATTGGTGTATGTAAACAAAATCTGGTACCCCTTCCTAAGTAAAGCAGGATCACAGACAGTAAGGCAAAGGCTACTCTCGGTCACAGAGGAAACTGACAGTTCTGGGATCAATTAAACAACCAGCTTCCCGCCCCTTTTTTGCAGCTTGTCTCTGTTTAAATCTAGCCTACTTTCTCCTGTAGGTATCGGAACATCTACTGGTGTATATCCAGTTTTGCTTGAAAAAACCCCTGGAGCGGGGAGAAACGTCGCAGGAGGACTGTGGGTTTATTTTTATCTTTTATGTCTGCTTGATAATCCTTGTGCTGAAGGTACGCTGAAGACTTTCTGTGCTAAGAGGAATTTCTCCAGACATTTGGTGAATAGTAAACTTTATTTTTCTCTTCAACAAAATATTACATGGCTTTTTTACCCATATTTCCGATCTCGATGCAAATCACGACTAGCCATGAGAACCTTCATACAACATCCCCTTACTTTTAAATCAATGCAGGAGGGGATATTGCAGATGGGATGAACAAGAGATTTTTGGGGGGGGGGGCTGTTTTTGCTTTTTGGTCTTTTGCTAGGTTTATTTCATTGCCTTGTATCATGTTGGGCTGTAAGGTGCCGTGGTTTGACTTCACAAGAAAGGTGAGGTATAGAATGTTAAAAACTACAGGCAGCCCAATCCTACCTAAATAATCCCCACACAGTGATGCAGCGGTGCTGGAGCGGCTACTGCTATATCCCGCAGGGGATTTCTGGCTGCTGGAGGTCTCCTTGTCCCCTTGCCCCGGGGTAAACCCCAGCAAGCAGTCACTTTGGGGCAACTCGGACCTGTGCCAGCAATATTGCTGGCACAAGGGGATGGGATTTGGCATGCACCGCCACAAACCCACCCCCCTCCCGGGCCCGATCTGCCCTCTCCCCCACCCCATTACCACTCTGTTCCACACATACCCAGCCCTGTTTGACCGCCTCCCTCCAACCCCCTGCACTGGCTTATCTGGGCTGGTGGATCTTCGACCATCCGCCAGTGTGTGGAAGGCCGTTCCAGGTTCCCCGACAGCTGCCCTGCAGTGCATGCCAGCGGAAGCTGTTTTGCAACTGCCATAAAGAAGCCTCCGCTGGTGCAATGCTAGTTACGGATTGGGCCATAATAAATACGTAAATAACTGTTTCAAAGCAGCAGTAGCATGAAACTGTTCTGTCTCTTTGCCTAACAGTAAAGGGAGATGAGCTGATACTGGAATAAGCAAGCATTACTTGTCTGAAACTCTTAGGTGCTGCTGCTCCAAGAACAGTTTGGTGTGTGACAGCAACTTCTCATCCTGCTCCTTTCCAGACGACTGGAACGGTAGACAGGGGTCAAATGGTCCTGAGGACCATTTCCCTTCCCCCCCTCCCCCCCCTCCTCCTCCTCCTCCTCCTCCTAATTCTAAAATGGCCAGCAGGGGACTCAAATGTGCATTCTCCCTCAGCAGGAAGGTAGGTGTCCACTTTCAGAAATTCTGGTACCCTAGCCAGGGTGCCTCAGAGCATGCGTAAAGTGTCACTTTGCTGCATGGATCCAAGTGCCTTTGAGCATGTGTGTGTTTCCCTTTTGATAAAAAGCAACTTTTAAAAGTAAACTAAGAATATAGTGCCTTTGAGAACGTGCAGATGGTCTCCTCTAAGGGTATAATCCTTTCTTTTAAGACATGTCTTAAATAAACAACAAAAACACCAGACAGACAGACACTAGTTTTACATCCTCCTATTCCTCTTTCAGAAGGGGAAAGTCTGGACGGAACCAGTAACATCCTGGTTGTTGGATAACCTTGTAGGAGGATTGTATGAATCTCCACTACCGCTAACAGGTGCACTACCTACTATTTTCATATAAATGTATCAAAGAAATGGGAAGGACCAACCTGTGCAAGAGGGTGATGAAAGGTAACTAACCCATGACAAGCGATCTTAAGTATGCCACCTTGGGATTCTTTCCTGCCCATGTAATCAAGAATGATCGATCCAGGATAATGATGAATCAACAACGCTGCATGACTAACCCCAAGATACATACCACAAACCCTTCACTGACTCCTACGCAGAGCCCCATCGCACAACCTTCACTCACATCACAGACTGCCAAGCTTCTATCACTGAGCTTCATGGCTCCATTTTGTATTTGCTTGTTTGCATGCCCAGAGAGAGTCAGCAAAAAAAGAAAAAAAAGGTCAGCTGAATCATGAAGTGTAATTCTGTCACTTTCCAAAATACAGCTCATGCTCCCAGACCTTAAGTGGAATTGGAGCAAGATCTCACAGTCCCAACTCTTCAAGGACAAAGTCCAGATAATATATACTGGGTGACCTCATTCCATTATTTCAGCGCACAACTGAAACTGCACCATTAGTAATAGGATCAGCCATTTCCTTGGGGGCAATTAGCTGCAGGTTCAGTGCTGATTGACACACCATCTGTGTTTTCAAAACGAGGAAAAGCAACTCGCTACGTTCCTGACATTACTGCACCCTATGTACCTTCACACGCTTTATGGTATTTTTAGACATGGGGAAGTACCTCTTCTGAAGTCTCAGCTGTTCCCAGGCAGTGAGGAAGGAGCCGCTCGTTCTGGGGGAAAGCTGACGGGCTGGATGAATGATGCAAGAAGATGTAACAGGACTGTGTGTCATTTGGAAAACCTAAAAAGACAGAAAAAGAAAGCCAACCTTTGAGGAAATATTTGTGTCCAAATCCAAACTTCACTGTCCTCAACCTCACTGATTTAGCACCTACAACATCAGATTGTAAGTGGACCAGTGTGCACCCCCCCCCCCAAAAAAAAAAAATGTTTTACTGAATTCATCTTTTGCCAAAGTTCACAGCAATGTGTGTGTTTTTGGATCCTTCCCAGTCCCCAGTTGATCAGATTGTACATGATATGGACCTCTACAGACTCTATGCATTTCATACATTTGCAGAAAAATATGTAGTACTATTTAAGACTATAGTCCTGCACACATGTTCCTGGGAGTAAGTCCCATTGAATTCAATGAGAATTGCTTCTGAATAGACATGCATAGGCTTGCGCTGTAAAGGTGCACTTTGCAACATATTATCATACCAGTTGTTTGGTTAAGAGATATGGGGAAAGAAATGAATATTTGAATATGCATTCATTAAGTATGTACTTAAAAAAAATTGGTGAGAGAAAAAAAAAGTCCAGGGATTGTCAGTGAAAGAGAGCAGAAAAGAAATCAAAGCAAATGGTGAGATGTTTGGAGGGAATGGAAACAGAGAGGTCCATCCATCCCTACTTAAAGGTAACGTTTCGCTTGGAGCCAAACTGCACTTTACATTAAACTCATCAGTAATTACTGGTCTTAATCCCAGAAGTAATCTGGAAATGCTCCTTGGATATAAAATAGCAGCCACAGGGCACCATATCTGGCTCGGTACCACAGTGCACAGGGAGGCAGTTTAACACTTTTCCCTTGTGCTATTTTCCAAATGAAAACCACTCCATTCCAAAGTAGCTATTTGCTGCAAATAGTAGCTTCGGAGGGGGGATTTTTGCCAGGAAAATGGCATGGGGAAACATACTGAAGCCCCCCCCCCCTTGCGCACCATGGAACTGAGCTAGACTGGCCCCCTCATGCCTGCTTTCTAACATGGAAGGAGCACTTCCAGCTTATTTCCCATGAAAGCCTGTTCATTAATGACAGGTTTAGCACAATGTATAATTTGGTCTTCAGGGTCGTTTCACATAATAAACAACAACAACACACCTGGGTTTGTCATCAACTGTACACTCAAGCGAGAACTGCTGGCTATCCCAGCTCCCTGGTGTATGCTCCTATGTGATGCATCGGTTTCCAAACATCTATCTGTGTACTTACATTTTTAGGCTGACTGACACCATAATAGAGGCCCTAGGTGGAACCACACATCCTGAGGCAAACGCCTCCACAGTCACGTTCCAGTGCAGACAGAATGGACAGGTGGGAGGGGATTAGCCCACTCCCCACCTTCCAATTCCCCACAAAGTCTCCTGTCCGTTGCCTTTGCCGAACTGAATGACTCTGACGACGAGGGGGCGGGGCCACCTCGTACCGGGGAGTAAACGGGGACTAGGACAGCACAGAACTTACAGTACCATCCCCACCGTAGCAACGCCTTTGCTGCCCCTGGTCATTCTCCCCCCCACCCCCACTCCAGCTTAGAGACCAGAAACAAGACGGGCTGTAGTACGAAAGGAAGTCTGGGGGGGGGGAGAGAATTGACAAGCACAACTGTCTCCCCCCCCCATACTCTGCATGACCGTTAGCCAGCAGATGTGTTTGGGAAACATGTTTACTGAGGTCATGTGAAGCTGAATACGTGAACTTGCCCTACAATGAGTCAACCTAGCCCAGGTTTGTCTGCCCTCCTGACTAGCACGGACTCTGCAGGATCACGGGTATGGGGGGTGGGGTCTTCCCCATCACAGGATTCTTTTGGTGGAGGATTGAACATGGGACCTTCTGTATGCAAAGCAAGTGGTCTACCACCAAGCCACGTCCCTTCCCCAGAGTTCCCCCCTTAGTAACAACAGAACAAGAGAGTTCAACACCAGGTCCTGAGCTGAGATGCTGCACAGCAGAAGCAGCTGCAGGATCTAAAAGTACTGTAGGACAAAAGAGGATGTCAAGCCCTCCAGCTATGGGGGGGGGGGGAGGCAGCAGTACAACAGAAGCAATTCTCCCACCCTTCTGCAAACACCTATAAAACCTGATACAAGAGGATACAGGCTCCCTGCTGGTCCCAAGTATGGCAAGAAGACTACCTCTCATTCCCGCCTCCACTGTTTCTCTTAGCCCTTCAGCTGTGGTCTGCCCTCGTTTGACACACATAGATCAGCCCTACGAGCAAAAACAGAACGGTATGAAGCGTCCGCAGGGAAAATAGCAGGAGGCACTATGTTGAGCAAGGCTTTGCCACTCAGGGCTGCCTCAAGGGGTTTTGCTGCCTAGGGTGAATTAAATCTTTGCAAGACTCTGAACAGGCAGACATGCATACTCTCCTGAACAGGCTGCTGCTGTTGTTGTTGTTCAGTCGTTAAGTCGTGTCCGACCCTTCGTGATCCCATGAACCATATCCCGCCAGGCCTTCCTGTCCTCCACTATCTTCCTGAGTTCGCTCATTTTCATGTTCGTTGCATCCGTGATGCTGTCTAACCATCTCATCCTTTGCCTTCCCCTTCTCCTTTTGCCTTCAATCTTTCCCAGCATCAGAGTCTTCTCCAGAGAGTCCTCTCTTCGCATCAGGTGACCAAAATATTTGAGCTTCAGAACAGGTACCTAATTCATGTTGCTAAATGACGAGCAGTCAAATTCCTATGCATGTCTACTCAGAAGCAATTCCCATTAAGCTGAATGGGACTCACTCCCAGGCAAGTGTTATAGGATTCCAGCCTATGAATCTGTCGTTCTCAGTGACTCAGGGTATTGAGCAGAGAAATGCAAGAGCAACTCGGTTTTGTCTCTTAGGCAAGGTGGAGCAGGGCGGGGCAGAGTCCCTGGAATAGTGGTGTAGTAGCAACAACCAGCCCTAAATAAAGAGGTCAGCCAGTCCTGCTGCCCTGCGGACTCTGGTGCTGGCTCCACAGTTTCTACAGCCTGCTATTTGGACAACCAGAGGATTCAGCTGAGAGTCAGCACAGGTACTGTATGACTCAGAAGTGCTGAGCAGGAAACGATCAGCTCCTGTGCATTTTGCCAAGAAAAGCAGAGGTTTTAAAATGTGCACGCACCATTCAGAACTGACATGAAGTCTACTTTGTATAGAGGTATTTGTACCTAGACGTTAAACCGTGCTGGAAAGATTCGAGGCTGCACAAATTTTTATTTAATTTATTTATTTTTCACATGTTTATACCACCCTTCCTCCAAGGAGCTCACATATTTCCTCCCCTCCTTTTGTCCTCACAACAACCCTGTGAGGTAGGTGGGGCTGAGAGATAGTGACTGGCCCAAGGTCACCCAGGAAGCTTCGTGGCTGAGCGGGAATTTGAACCTGGATCTTCCAAGTCTAAGTCCGACTCCCAAACCACTACACCATCCTCCTGGCTGTAGAACTCTCTGGGGACAAAGCTGTCATGTCACAGGCCCAGGTTGTTAACTTCCTTTTCTAGAAGGATTTTTGCATCCTTAACAGGCAGAAGATCAACAGATGCAACTTCCCCTTGACTGAATTGCCATGTTGGAAAAAGCTCCGCCATTGGAAGCATCATGCAGCTGGCACAGAAACAGGGTCAAAATAAATGTAGCAGCTACCTAACCACAGGCACATGTGTCTTCTTTCCCTCTCCGATGGACATATCAACGTGGTAGCTGCCCACACTGCAGGGTTAATGTCTTAACAGCAAATATGAAATGCTGGAAGCATCCCTAGGAAAGAGTGCTGCCTTATCCCTCGAGTGACCACTTCCCATGTAGTTAGCAGGAAATTGTACATGCAGACTACTTGTTCTGGTCCCGCAATCATGCTGGTCAGCAGTGTGAGAAGCAGGAAAACAGCAAAAGCCCTAAAACAGTCACTGTGCAAATATGTCCCTTGTTCTACCCACTTTCAGATCCAGGATGATGACACCACACACGAAGTTTTCCCCACGCAGAGGCACACTGGTGCAGGGCAAACCGCTAGATATATGTTCACTGTCATGGGAAAAGCAAATGACAGAAGCATTTCTTTTTCTGGTTGTACGATTCTGTTAATTGGTTACATTTCATCCCTAAGAACAGGCCCCCAAGCTGGTTAACAAAAGTTAAATGCAATACCATTGTTGGAATACAAATTGAAACCATTTAGACGCAATCAATCATTAAACAAAGAAGGGTGTTCACTTGTCGGAATCCTTTGTGCACTGCTTCACTCATTACACGGCCGCATCAAGTGCGGATCCAAACTAAACTCTTGTGCGATCTTCACGTGTAGCGGTACAGATTGTCTTTTTCCTATGGCAATGTACCCCAAACCTCATATTTGAAGTAAGGGCCAAACTACACATTACGACTGCAGTGTGTTTTGGCCTCAGGCTTTTACTTTTACTTTTTTTAAATAGTTAGTAGGGAAGAGGCACAAAACTGGTCAAAACTGCAGTGGGGGCAGGGTGGTTTTAGTACTTTGCCCCCACTATAATTGTGATGGTGGCCCCCTCCTGCGCGTTTTGGCTTTTGTTAGTGATTGGCTTTCAGTGGAAGCTGTTTTTCCCTCTTTAAGATTGTGTGCATGAGGGGGGCACAATTGCAATTGTAGCAAGGCCAAAGCAATAAAGCCCACCTATCCACCCCACAGTGATTGTATTCAGTCCCCTCCCTTGCACTATTTTAAAAAATAAATAAAAGGAAATATCTCAGGCCAAAACATGCATAGTTTGGTCCTAAGAGAACCAGTATTGTGTAGCAGTTAGACTAGTGCTGGCCTGGAAATGGGGAGACCCATGTTCAAGTCCCTATTAGGCTATGAAGCTCACGGAGGGAATCATGACCTGTCCCTTGCTTTCAACCTAACCCGCCCCACAGAGTTGTAGTGGGGATAAATGGGAGAGGGGAAGAAACACACATGCCACCCTTGGAGGAAGGTTGGGATAAAAATGAAATAAATACAGCCCTCTCTCTCAAGCTGATTCAAAGAAAGAAAGAAGTCTGGTGTGATACCTGTTTTGACCCCAAGGACAGGAACTGAGGCTGAAACTCAAATATTTTGGCCACCTAACGTGAAGAGAGGACTCTCTGGAGAAGACTCTGATGCTGGGAAAGATTGAAGGCAAAAGGAGAAGGGGAAGGCAAAGGATGAGATGGTTAGACAGCATCACGGATGCAACGAACATGAAAATGAGCAAACTCAGGAAGATAGTGGAGGACAGGAAGGCCTGGCGGGATGTGGTTCATGGGATCACGAAGGGTCGGACACGACTTAACGACTGAACAACAACAATCCCTGTTTTATATAGTAACTTAAAAGAGAGAGGTGGGGAAAAGATGCCCCTTGGGTTTACAAGTTTGTCGACATTTTTTTGTTTAGCACTGCCAAGCTCTTCAAGGCTAGTAAATGAATGCCACGAACCAAGCCAGCTTCAAAAATGTTTAAGATCTAATACAATGATGAATGAAACTGTTTTCCTCCTTTCTTCATCTGACTGCCGTCCGCCTCCCTAATCCTCCCCCCCTCCTAAGCCAAGGACAGAGAAGGAGCAGGGATGGGGTGGGAGGGGGAAAAGTTGTGAACGGAAAAATACATTTTAGAGGGATTCTTGCCAGGAAACCATATGCACATCTGCTCTTAACGGGTTTCAGCTGAAACTACTGAAAATATACATGGGTCTATTTATATGGAACAGCTTGTATACATGATAAGATTACAATTTGGAGGATAACAATGGGCTTAACTATGGAAAAAGTAAGCCTTTCTAAAACTCCTTTTCCACACATATCCAGAACATTTTACCACATATGTTGTTGAGGAGGACCAAAATTTGTTGAGAATTAGGAAAATCTCAGCATTTCCAGATTAGTGGCAAACAGATTCAAGATGTCCCAGCCTCTTTCTGCCAGCACTTAACTCCTTACTTTACAACAGAATACCTTGAGTCTGAGTCAGTCTGAAATGATCGTGAAGGATATAGTTGTTTTTTAGCCATCTTAAAATTAGAGTTTCAAAAAACTTCTCTGCAATCTTCTTATAGGTCTGGTATCCATGTTACAATCACATGCAGAGAATCTATGAAAAAAGCCTCAAAGTGTGGTACTTCCAGAGTGCCCGCATTACCACCTCAAGGATGGCCGTCACATGGTGGAGACTCTCCATAGAATGGATGCAATCTATGGGGTGAGCTGCTCTACAACACTGTGGCCACTGTATGGGGGAGCCATGATCATGGGGAGGCCTGTTACTAAGATCTTCCATGTGACAATCAGAATATGTTCATTGACCTTGGTTGTACAGGTTGTGGGAACACTGGTTTTGTAGCAGACGGAACCAAACAGGATTACACCCAGAGATGGATCCGAATACAGATCTGCCTAGGTCAAAACCACCCATTTCATTGAAAAGCCCAGCTCCATCCATATGAACCTACCTGCACACCGAGATCTATGAATAAGCCCCTTTTCTGCGTCCAACCACCATCGCAAGTATGTTGAGTGGGTACACAAGAGAGTCAAGCTTGGCTGTTTGTGTTGTGAACCCTGTTTGTGTTCAAACACCAGATCAAGACTGCTGTTCAGGTCAGCTTTGACCCTTATGATAAGAATAATAAGCATTATTATTAGTGAGTGATAATATGCATTTGGTATAGATCAGGGGTTCTCAACCAGTGGTACTTTGGCCGGCTGCTGGGGGTACGTGGACTGCCGGAACCCCACTCTGACGTGGCACTTTCGGTGCCGCATTTTCGCTTCCGAGAGGCTCCTGCCTTTGGCTGAGTCTCTCGGGAGTACTGAGAAGGGCCCTCCCACCCGCCCAGAGCCTCCTATCTGTGTTTTCTGGCCTCCGAAAACCCCAAAACCTGGAAGTAACTGGCAATGATGTCATCACCAGTCACTTCCAGTGGTACGCAGCAGGAGAGTGGCATCGGAGGTGGTACTCGGCCGGGAAGGGGTTGAGAACCCCTGGTATAGATTGTCTCAATAATGCATATGACCGCCCAGCAAAGTGGGTCAGTATCACTATTCCCTAATTGCAGAGGAGCTGAGGCAGAATGAAATGGTGGCTTGCTTAAGACACCCCAGTAAGATCATGGGTGAGCTGAGAGTAGAATCATGCATTTCCAGCACACACACTTTCTGCAGAAATCACACTTTCGGTAGCAATCATGTTTGCTACTCACACACCAGTATTATACCTGCAGCAAATGAATGTGAATGACGTCACATGTCCTTAAACATTTGTGTACAACATCTGGGAGCCGCCCAGCAAATACGAGTGCCACAGAAAGGTGTTTAGCAGCATAAAGGCACTACATCAAGTCAGTTCTGAGGAATGGAACATACAAACCTCTGGATGATCCACCTAATGTGGAACCTATGCAATGTGGCAGCCAACCAGAAGAGAATGGCAACTATTTGGCTGTGGACATGAAGGTTCCTGGTTCTAGTTCCAAGCAGGCCACAAGTTGTTCACAGCTGTGAGTTCTGTATATGGCTATGCTACAGATTTAAAACTGTTATCAAATCTATTTAGCCTGTTGTGAGCCTAGGGAAGCTTTCACAAGAACGATCTGAAGGGACTCTCCCTCCACAAATTATGAATCCCAGGATTCCTTTGGGGAAGCCATGACAGTTGTACTGGTTTAAAGTGCTGCTGTTCGTTGTCTTTGATCATCCTCCTCTCCTAAACCTGAGGATTAATATAATATCCTCTATTCATATACAGAACTTGGCACTGTGGAATAAAATGCGCCACATGAAGCGAAGGTATTAAAATTGTGCTATCAGAGACAATAAAGTAAAATTGCCATCCAACAAACTCTTTAAGGAGGTCTGACATTGCCAGAGCAGATTTTTTCATTTCCCACTACACCCTGCTGCGGATCTTCACCTGCTTTATTAAATCATAAAGTCCCTTTTTAATAAGTGACCCAGCGGAAAACAATAGTGAATGACAAGTTTCATTAGATTTGGATTTTTTTTTTTTTTAGATGCATGCAGAGGATAGAAAATGCATATTATTTGCTTTCTTTTCAGAGCTAATTTGGGGGTCTTTTTTTTTACCCTGTAAAATTGGTTACATGATTTTGTGTTGGGGGTAGGTGGGTGAAAGACAAAACTGCAGTTGGGTTCTCCCAACGACATATGACCATAGACGTAACAGCACCATATGGCTGAGGACAGAGGAGAGGCTTTCTTTCAGAGTTGAAAGCCGTTTGAAAGAAAGATTTCTTCTCATGTGTTTACGTTCGCCTCTGGTCAACCGGTTCTGCAGGGTTTTGTGTTGTTTCAAACAGCTGCCAAGCCTGTTTGACCAGAGGTGACAGAGAGACACAAGAAATGTCTTCCTGTGTACACCATGTGAAGGGATGTCCCTCTCAAACCACTTTCCATGGTCTGAAAAAATGACTGCCTTATCTCTGACCTATATTTGTCCTAGACATTTCTCCTCCTAGATGTCTTTGTAGAGAAACATTTCAAGAAACGTCTGTGTGATTGGAAAGGAGGGGGGATATTAAGAGCCCTTATAATAGGCAAAGATTGGAAAAGTAGGTCAAAAAGAATGGATAACGTTTTTTATTGTCTCAAGGCACTAAATAACTGTGTACCTGTGGGAACGATGCCCTCAGAACCAGTGAACTGCAGCTTGTGAGATTTCTACAGCATGTTCGGCAGACGATGGTTTTTCCAGTTGCAGAGTTATTAGTGCTGAAAGGAAGTGATAGTGGGTCATCCCGTCCATCTCGCTGCTTCATGCCATGATTTATTTCATTATCCTTAAGCCATCACTGATAGATGGTGCATGTCAAGTTGAGATGGTGATGTCACAACCTCCTCATGTTTCCTGTTCCATTCCACTAACCATGCTAATAACTACACGGCATCCTTTTCTCCCCCACAAATCTATGTGGAACGTCTGTTGTGGCTGCTTGTTGCAGCATCCCCGGGCCCATTCATTGTTATGTGATCGAGCTGCCTTTGTTAGCAAATAACTGCTTTTATTAGTAGCCACCCCTACTTTATTTGTAGAAGAGATCTCAATCTTTTTGTCTAGACTTAATGGGTGACTTAACTGGAGTTTTGCCATGGATTTCAGCAGAGTTTTCTGCAATTTGGTTGTATAGGTTGTGATTAAAAGTGTGGTAGAGTGACGGATTATGGGGTTTAACTGAGATGGGTAAATTTAATGTCTTGTTCTGAAATGGGGTTTGTTTAACTGAGATGGGCAAATTTCTGCCACCACCCAAAGCCAGGGAAAACCAGACTGAAAGAGGCTGCCTTGGGGAAACCTCCTGTCCCAAAGAATGGAGACCTTCAAAATCCTGGGGATACCCTTGAAAGATCAACAGTAGCTAAGCCTGGTGGTTTGGGGAGACAGAGCAACCAACTCCCTCCCAAGTGAACTGATATCAGGCAGGTGAAAACAGTACAATAAGAGGAGTTGTATTTTATTAAAAGGATGAAGAACAACAAGGGGGAAAGTAAAAAGGCAAACATGGGGCACTTAAGGAAGCCCAGAATGACCATGGATGGTTTAGGTGGCATGGGCTGAGCAAATGATGACATGGAGGTTAAAATCATGCAAGCTGAAAACAAAACACACCAGTAACACAAAGCCTCTGGGTACCTTTCCTACTCTACTTACTCACACTAGTCCGGTCTTACAGTCTGGGCAACCACTCCTAGTTGGGCATGTGGGTGAGCCCTTGTGAAGCATCAAGGCTGGAGCAGGGCAAAGACACAAATGAGAGGTGCATGTCACTGCTTTTTATAAACTGGGGGCACTAACCAGACTTTATTTATTTAAAGAATTTGTATCCCGCCTTTCTCCCGGCAAGGGCACTCAAGGACCACTTTGCCTGTGGGATTTGATTTTGGCCAGGGGAATCGTCAGCTGACTTTACGGTAGTCATCACCAGTGGAAGAGGAGGACCGACTTTGGCCGGTAAGTACAGGATTTGGCTCCTAATTGAGAACCAGAGTGTTGGACTGGGAATGGGAAGATGCAAGTTGAAATCTCCATTCAGCAATGGAGTACACTGGGTGGCCTTGGGTTAATCAGCCTCTCTCAGCCTGATCTACTTTACAGGGTTGTTGTGAGGATAAAAATGTAATAAACAAACAATTCTGCTCTCAGGTCCAAGGTCTAGCAAGCACACACCCTTGCAATACAGCTGTCCTGCTTGTGAGTCAAACAAGTGACTCTTAGATCAGAATGTATGGAGTAGCAGCAGAATGACAAAGTACGGACATAAACCTGCTGTTCAACCACGGTGTGAAGGTTTTTGTTGGTTTTTTTTGTTTTAAATATACCGTATTGGTCTGAGTATAAGACTCACTTTTTTCTCCTAATTTAAATTTTTAAACTAGGGGTGCGTCTTATAATCAGGCTGTTGCAATTTAATGCCAGTGATTTAATTAAAAAATTTTAATAGCACCAAACTTTAAGGGTGCGTCTTATAATCAGGTGCGTCTTATACTCGGGACAATATGGGTACATTTGGGAATGCAATCTGAATCAATGCAAACATTCAAATACATATGCCAATTTTCTTAGCTTTCTTTCATAATGGTTCAAATGAGGGAGGTGACTGGAAGGCCAAGTAGAGGAGCCCCAGACCCCGATCCTAAGCATGTATCTTTGGAAGTAAGTGGATAGAGTAAGTGGATAGAGGGAAATTCTTCTCCCTCTCGCATAACACCTCACCAGAACCAGGGGACATGCGCTAAAACTGAGTGGAGGGAGAGTTAGAACAGACAAAAGAAAATATTTCTTTACCCAGCGTGTAATTCATCTGTGGAACTCCTTGCCACAGGATGTGGTGATGGCACCTGGCCTAGATGCTTTTAAAAGGGGGATTGGACAGATTCATGGAGGAGAAGTCCATCACAAGTTACAAGCCATAAGGAACCTCCTGGTTTTAGAAGTGGGTTTTCTCTGTGCCAGGTGCAAGGGAGTGTCAACGGGAAACAGGTTATCTTGTTGTCTTGTGCTCCCACCCTGAGGCATCTGGTGGGGCCACTGTGTGATACAGGAAGCTGGACTAGATTGGCCTTTGGCCTGATCCAGCAGGGCACTTCTTATGTTCTTATGTTAACTAGATGTTACCTGATTAGGGCTAGCAGCATGTTCATTTCTTATGATATATAAATAGCTGCTGCTAGATCAGGCCCATGGTGTGGGGGGAAAGAGGCTTAACATGCCCTTCCACAGTCCCAATCTTTATCGGCTCCCCTTCTGCAGTGGCTATTTGCCCTGGAAAAAAGTTGCCAATGGGAAGTTTTTTTTCCCAGGGTAAAGAGCAGCTCCTGCAGGAGAACTGATCTGGATCACCATCATGGATTAAAGCCCCTCCCCTACACCATATAGTCCCAATCCATGGGGTCACAATCCAGCTGAGTAAAGAACAAGCACACTCGCCCAATCATTTTCACATGTTTAAAGTAATGTTGTACTGGACCTCAGTCAAGTCCCATCGATTTCGTTGCTTCTTACTTGGAGGTAAGTGTGCCTACGTTTGCCACTGAAGCCTTTTGGATGTTAGGTGTCCTATTGGATCCATAAGCTTTCACCCACCCAAACAGATTTACGTGGCGGGATTGGTCAGAAAAAGGGGCATCTATCGCAATCACACCATCTCCTCCTTTGCAATTTATAGCCTCAACGCTGACATTTACAGCAGTATTGCCTTCAGTTTACAAGCTGAATATTTACACAAATGGATTTAGGTCAAGACGAAGGGCAGGTTTTAAATGTCCCGTGACTGTTTGCATTCTGAGCATGTTCTCCGATGTGGTGGATCGCTGATTAACCCTGAAAATGCCATCATTTCCCATGCTGCCAGATGCATCACGATGACTGACTCGGGGCCCTGATCTGCAGTGCTATCCATTGTATGTTAGTCTTCGACACAAGAGTTAACAAGAAAAGAGCCTAACCACAGTCGTGAGAGGATATATATTTAACATACAATAAGCAAAGCAAACAAAATTAAAAGAGAGAGAGAGAACAAGAGAGAGGGAGAACTATATAAAGCAAACAGCCAGCCACCCTTCTCAGACTACAGCAGGGTGTGCACAAATCCTAACCCAACAAGCCTCATACACTGGATTATTTGTATGGTCAGGTTGCCACCTTGTTTTTCTGGCCCCATTCCTGTGTCCATCACTAAGAAGTAAGAAAGTGAAACTTTTCCTGGCACGGGGAGAGAAAGCGATGGAGAAAGTTTAACCTTTTCTGCCGTTAAAAGGCAGAAGAGCAAGGCCAAAAAAACGATAGTGACTCAAGCTAAGTGCCTCCCCACACAACCCTTGAAGAACCCCTTCAATAAATTTGGGTTGAGCTGCTGCAAGTCCGGCTCATGCTGAAATAATCACGCCACTCCAGCACATGCTGAACTCGCCACAGATTGGTGTGACCGGCATTCATTCCCATCATGCCAGTTGGATCGAGTTAACTGGCCTTAGCAGCACACTCTGCTTTCCCTGTACAAGGCAGGCAACATTTGTTCTTTGCGTCTTGAGTTCCCCACACGCTATATTCTGGCCCGGAGCCTATGTCTGTACAGCAACTCATTCAGATAACACAGAGGCCAGGATAACACCAGCCGCTCCAGGCACAAGACACGACTAAGCTCCCCAAATGTTGTAAACCGGGTCAGATTAGGATAAAGCAAACACACGCTGATGATGTTAACCAGCCATTGCTTTGGCCACAGGCCAGGTGACACCTAGTTTATTTCTGCGTTAAAGGTGCTCTGCCAACTTTGGAACTGGTTCTGTTTTGCAGTAATTGAAGTAGTATAAAGCAACATTCTTCTTGTTGATATAGACGTGATCCGTATTGTTTTCAATAATTGGAACACATGGTTCGTATCAAGAGTGTAGCTTGTGGCTGATGGGGGGAGGGATGGTGAGGAAAGGATCTCAAAGTTTATTCAGCTTATACAGATCTTGGTACTGCATTCTCTTCAGAGCTCCAACTCTCAGAGAGTTTTAGCAATTTCATCTCACTCAGCAGAAAGTATCCCAACTGTGCCAAATTGGGACACTCTCTAGATTAAAGCATCCAAAACTACAGTTCCTTGATGAGTTTTGTGTTCCTCAGATTCGCCCTTTTAAGGATTAAATTATTCTCAGCCACAGAAAAAGTATCTAAAAATAGCCATCCACCATGCGGAACGAAAATAAGCTTTTCATCTCCCAA
This sequence comes from Plestiodon gilberti rubricaudatus, assembly GCA_026170595.1. NCBI lineage: Eukaryota > Metazoa > Chordata > Lepidosauria > Squamata > Scincidae > Plestiodon > Plestiodon gilberti. The sequence continues at coordinate 16,310,422 of JANXHW010000001.1, forward strand.
TAAAATGTTATGTATCCAAGTTTCCTCCCATGCATTGATTACTGAACTCTGAACTTCTGTGTTTCTGTGCAGTGAAGGTATTTGCAACCATTGAAATTCGGAAGGCAGGAGCAAGGCTGGATGCAAGTGATTTCCGAGTGTTGAAGGAAGCATGCATGACAGATGCAGAATTGTCCGCGGTGCACACAATCATCTCACCAAGACTGCGGGTAAACAGGTTTTGCAAGTTTTTGTAACATTCCGAAAACGGGCAAAACCTGTTTGAGTTGAGACGACAGTAGGGCAAAAGATACGTGCATCATGTATAGCAAAGATAACAATGCCCTTCTAACACCTCTCAGCTATGGTATGTTTCCAGTCCAGGACAGCTTGACATTCAGAAAGTATAGGAAGCTGCCTTTTACTGGACATCTCACCACAGGTCCATCTCACCTGGTTCTGTCTGTTCTTGCAGGTGGTGGCTCTCCGGGATCTTGGGCAATGGTCTTTTTCAGCTCTGCTACCTGAGCTCCTTCCAGTTAGACTTGCCAGAAAATGAACCTGGGACCTTCTGAATGCAAAGCACACACCCCCATATAAAAGAGGGTCAGGATATGTATAGACTGTGCATCACAGTCCAGCCTCTAAAGGCTGTGACACACCAAGCACATCCGCATGAGTCTCGTCCGGTGCGTTGCCTGAGCGGCCGACGTGCCAGAACATGATGCTATGAACCCCAGGCACACCAAAGAAAGCCACACAGAGAAGGGAAGACGTTCTGCCCCACCCCCTCTCACTCTCACTCTCTCTTTTAGCCAATTAGAATCGAGACTCTTCAGACTCAATTCTGATTGGCTACCACGTTTGCTCCGCGTCCCGCCCTCACAGTTCCAAATACGGGCTCTGATTGGCTGAACGCAGCACAAGTCAGCAAAAGATGAGCATGGGACATCTTAGCGCGCACCGGAATGAGCCAGAGGTCAGACACACCAGATGACCGCGGACGCCGCTGGGCGCAACGCACGCAGACGTGCTTGGTGTGTCACAGCCTTAATGCACCCGTGCAATGTGGCCACTGTGTGATGACTCACTTGCAGGCCAATCATTCGGAAGAAAGTGTTTCCAGCAGCAGGCTGCAATCTGGCTCATAGGTCAGATGTTGCCTCCTCTTGATAGAACAACTGATCCCAACCAACTAAATCTTCTCCATACATTTTGTTCCTTTAGTTTAGCTTGTCTTCTAATCCACCTTATCAAAAGGCCTGAGAGAATTTACAACAGAAAAATGCAACTCAGTCTTGAGTTATCACATATATAGTAAAAATTTCTGCAGTATCACACACCCTTAACGATATAAAATTTTAAGGAGAATTGACTGTTGCATTTATGTCAATTCTCCTTAAAAATGGAGATAGTGATAGGATGGGCTCCTTAAGTGCCCGAGGCAGAAAATCCAAAGTTCATTCCTTACAATGAATGCATACAATAACAATAACTAACAACTGGCTGCCCATCAATGGCACCCAAATCTGCTGCTCAAGCTTGTCCACTTCACCCTGCTTAATGGCAGAGCCAGCTCTGGTTATTAAGACCTGACCTGTCATCATACTCATAAAAGATAAAAGGGCCCTTGCCTCCTCTTATCGGGAGGTCAGCACCCTCTCCTGTCCTGTGCCAATATCAATTACTGTGATATAGTACCGTCATTATTACTGTATTACTAAGTCTTAAGTACACACATACATGAAATAATGACATCTTCTTCTCCTGTTTTCCCCTATCTCCACTTCTCTCCCCTTCCTCTGTCGCCGCCTTTGTGTTTCTTTTTAGACTGTGAGCTCCTTGGGACAGGGAACCATCAACTCATTCTGAATAAAGTACAGGTGGGCCCCCATATCCACTGATTCGCTATCCACGGTTTCAGTTATCCACGGATCGTGGGGACCCCCCCAGGCTTTTACTTTTTTCCCAGTAAGCTTCATTTCTTCCTTAAAGAAACAGGAGAAGCAGCCTCTGGCTGCTTACTGCAGGCAAGTAGAATGAGACTAAGTCCTAGAGAGGCTCTGCAAGGTTAACAGAAACCTTGCAGAGCCTCTCTAGGACTTAGTCTCGTTCTACTTGCCTGCAATGGAGGCTGCTTCTCTGTTTTAAGGAAGAAACAAAGCTTGATGAAAGAAAAATAAGAGCGGGGGGGGGCAAGCATGTCTGCCTGCAGGGGAGGCAGGGTGGGGGGCCCCTCAGGAAACCATGGAGGGGGTGTTCGCTCTTATCCATGGTTTCAAGTATCCACGGAGGGGCCTGGAACATATCCCCAGCGGATATGGGGGCCCACCTGTACCATGCCGACAGATGGAGCTATATCTTTTAAGAAGAAGATTTCATTCTTTGCAGATTTAAATGGGTTGTAGATAAGGAAGCCATCTCTAAAGTCTGTAGGGGCCACGTATTGAAGGCTAATAGGTTTTTCACACACAACTGACAAACATTATACAGTGCTCCCCTGCTGGATCCATGAGCACAAAAAGGCACTGTGTGGCATAAAACAGACATGATCCTCCTTGCTGGATGAGATCTGAGCTGATCGTGTGTGTGTGTGTGTGTGTGTGTGTGTGTGTGTGTGTGTGTGTGTGTGTGTGTGTGAGAGAGAGAGAGAGAGAGAGAGAGAGAGAGAGAGAGGGTTTAAATCCAAGTCTCCTTCTATCCCTATGCCACTGAAAAAAGTGATAGTGTCAAAACTGACCGTGCCAACCATCTGTTCAGTGTGTACACAAATATCAATCTCACAGCACAGCTCTATGATTAGGGCCACATTTTTATTTATTTTTTTTTTGCTATTTTACTATAGATCATTCTTGAAAATGCCCTTGTACGATACATCCGTACTGTCTTCCTACCCCCCACTCCAGAGTCTCCTACACATTGTCTTAAAATCCCCCTTTTTTTTCCTTCTCCACCCCTGCCCTGAGTCTCCTTCTCAGCAACTTAAATTCTTCTTCATCCTGGCACAATTTCCAATATAAATACAAAACAGCCTTATTTGCTTTGTTTTGGGGAACACGCTCGCTGCCTTAAGCAGCAGGCAAAGGTCAGACCGGAAGCTACATTTATATAAATGTAAGAGCAAAAATTAATTATTTTAAGATGAATGTAAGTTTGGCCCAAGCTGTGCTGTTTACACAGCCCTATCCAATGCATGTCAACATACTCTAATTTTGCGGTGCTCTCTCGTCATATAGAGATGTCGCCTATACCATGAAGAGAAATACTGGTTGTGGTTACGATGGTTTGCAAAGTACTGTATAACTAGTACTGTTCAATTCAACAGAGGGCAGCAGGACTTGTGAGCCTCAAACAGAGCAGGACAGAAATCAAGATAAAATGCTGACACTATCAGGGTTAGCAGTGGCGTTTAAATTGGCTGCTCCAGAAGGGAGAAGAAAGGAGAGAGCCAACTCCTGTCTGCCTCTGGCCTCCAGCCACTCCAAACTCTGACCCCATCATAGAAAGGTTCTGTGGTTAAAACCTACCAGATGTAGACTCCCCCCTCGACCTCCCAGCCTAAAAATACCCATCGCTTTTCACAGGTTTTGCTATAAAAATACCTTTGCAGTATCACAGGCCATTAGAGGGAGATTGCCTCAGGGAGAGAGGTAGGCAATGCCTGCACACAACAGTTTGTAGCTGGAAAGTGTAAGAGAATCCATTGAGCAAAAAAGGAAATGAAGGAAATAGAGAAAGGAGGACTCCCGTGGGGATTTTTGTTTGTTTGTTTCAACCCAAACCAAAGAAGGCTACAAACAACTGGCTCCAGTCACAGGAAGCTGAGCCTCGGCTCCACCTAACAACTTGAAACGTGGCAAAAGCACAGAGCAAAGAGAACCTTACACCCCCACACCCACATACCCCAGACGTTTACAGGTGAGAGAGAGAGAAGTATTATATGGCCACACCTTTATATGGCCACCTTTAAATGGCAAAGCACACTCTAGACCAGAGGTTCTCCACCTGTGGTACGCGTACCCTTAGGGGGTACACGGGCCACATGTTGGGGGTACGCGAGATGCTGCCCCGCATCTCCACCTTTTGGAGTCTAGACTCCAAAAGGGCAGCAGTTGTGTTAGTCTGATACAACAAAAATTAAACAGGAATCTGGTGGCAACTTTCCTCAAACAACCATGTTGAGGGTATGGATTTTCAGCAAGAAAAGGGCACAAGGAGGGAGTTCACCTTCCCGCTCCCTGTGCATCTTTTAAGGTCAAAGTCAACATGGCACTGACTAAATACCACTTGTTGGGGAGCAACAGAAAGAAGAGGGGGCTCTTGCCTTCTGGCCCTGCCTTCCTATGGGCTTCGCAGAGGATCTGGTTGACCAGCATGGGAAGCAGGACCCAGCAGGGCTCCTCTGATGTTCCTACAGAGAAAAGGAAACTTAGGTACCATTCATAATACCACATCAAACGTGGATTTAGAAAAATGGGATACAAAAAAAATTAAACCCCAAATGATTTCAAGTATTTGGGGTTTAATTTTATTTTTGCATCCCCACTTATTTTATCTTTTGTAAAAGGTCTAGTGGTGTCTACTTAGAGTCCAACGCTCTTGATCCCTTACACACACCATTAGGCTTGTCCAGCTGTCCAGCAAGCTCAGCTCTCTGTTCGCAGCAGGAGAGGGAGTTGGAGGAGGCACAGAACTTGAGCATGCAGAGCAAAGTTGTTTCCATGGAGAAGGCAACTGGATTGTGCCCTCTGTATATAGGTAATAAGTCGTCAATTTCATTTATATATCTAGTTTTGAAGCTAGCTTTGGATCAGGAGCAGCATCAGTGGTCAGCCAAGCTTGGCCCTGGACATGGACCCCCCCCCATCAGAAGGGCCCATCCAGCTGAGCTGATATCTGAACCAGATGGAAGTGGAAGGAGCCAACGTGCCATCAAGGGGTGTAGGGGTGGCGTCATGGCCATGGGTGGGGCCCCAGTGTAGGGCTTTGTTTCAAGGACCCAAACAACCTGGCACCAGCACTGAGAATCTTTTAAGGCACTTACTATGACTGCAGAGAGAGATGAATGAAGTATCAGATGTAAACCACAAAATACTTTCATTTGCCAATTTAGCCCCCAAATCTGACAAACTCGACAAAAGGGGGGGGTGAGTTAACAACGCTGAGTTAAATGCAGGCTGTAACTAACACCTGAAACCTCCCGTGCTACTGACTACTTTGAGAACTCTGACTTCAGTGCAATAAAATGAGGCCTTCTAAACCATCACAATTGTGGCTGAGGTGTCGTCGAATGTTTAGGAACAGTTTAACGACTCAGAAGTTTTTTTTAAGTCTGTCGGCATTTAAAAAAAAAAAATGTCGGCAAATCTGTCGGTTCTGTGCCTTTTGCACAGAGAATGGAATTAGGCAGAACTACCGAAGTGTTCGGTCAGCGGTTTGGCCATGTGTTTGAATGTTGTGTGTGCGTGAAAGTGGTATATGAATGGTATGTGTGAGTGAGTAGGGCGTACAGTATATCAGTCGCCTGCTGAATGGGTAGCGTGAATGGAGGCTTGTGCAGTAGAGTGTGAAGGTGCATGGACACAGACAAAGTGTTATGTTTTTTTAAATCACATTTTTGCAAAGTTTTCACTCATCATCGTCATAGTAATAAAATAATAAGTTGTTTAAGAATAAGTTACTAATATGTTAATTTAATAACACAGGCCTGCAAATTTTCAAAATGTACAGGGGTTTTATATGAATTTGGGGCACTGATTCCAAAAATGGCGTCAGCTTCCTCCTGAGGAAGCTGCTTGACTCGCATTATAAGGTGGCGATGTCGTAACCCCAAAACTAGACATAAGGCAAAACTGATATCATTTTTGGAATCAGCACCCCAAATATATCCAGGAATAGGCCTAATGTTTTAGACATCAAAATGTGTGCAGGCCGGTGTAGTTTGGAGGAGGGCCCATAGGCTCAGTGGTAGTGCATATATATGCCTTGTATACAGAAGTTGCTGAGTTCAGTCCCTGGCATGGTTAATTTTTTAAAAAGGATGAGTCAGCAGGCAATGAGAAAGACACCCCCCCCCTGAGTCCCCATAGAGCCCCCACCAGCCATTATAGACAATACTGAGCTAGATAGACCTGCGGTACGACTCAGGAAAAGGCAGCGTCAGAGCTCAGAGGGTGCATGAATGATCATACTAATATATAGAGACTAGTGGCAAGAGTGCATTTGAGCCCACATAGTGACTGAGGGCCTGTTATTTCTTCAGGACCTGACAGGGATCGTAACCATCCAAAATCATAATTCTTGTGGGAATGGAGAAGAAAGTGCTCACAAGCGAAAACGTCTGCCTTTGCATGGCCTTCTCCCTGCCAATAGTACAATGCCACACCGCAAGAAGCGTTGGGGGTTTATACCAAAAGAAAAATCCCAGATACAGTGCATAGCCTGTGCCATTAATTTTGCATTTTCCTTTGTGAGCGGAATATGACATCATAGAAGTCCCAAGCACGACATTTCTGGCAGGACTCCTGTTTGGCTGCTTACAGCACAAAGTTAAAAGTGTCTTTTTATTTTAAACCTTCTCCTCTACATTTAATAAGAATGATTAATCGGAGTGACATTTTGGTCGATTTTTTCTTCTTCTCTGATACAAGGCAGCGGGCGAAGGGGGAAGCGAAGCTGGCTCAGGCAGCAGGAGCAGCAGCAGCAGCAACAGCCACACCAATCTGCTACGACTGGTGCATTGTCATTCCCTTACTCTATATTTGCTCCAAGGTTCTGCCGAAGAAAATCACTGTGCTGGCATGTTAATCTCGTGGCACTCAAGGGACTGCAGCTTGATGCTGAAAGCTGCCAAGTGAGCCAGGAATTACCCATTCAAACAAAGTGACTTAGATTTTCTCCATCGTGAAATGTCAGGTTCAAGGACTTCAGAGTTGAGGAAGTTAGGGAGAAAGTTTTCTGGCACTTTGACCTGGGCTGGCGGGTAGCCCTCGGGACTGTGGAGCATTGCCAGAGTTTTAAATCTATGTATTCCTCCTTTTGTATGTGGCTGCATTAGTACGTGTATTAGGATTTTCCTGCCAAGGCATTAAAAAAAACTACACAGTCTAGCAGATTATCTTTTCAAAAATTAGCTTGAAACAGAGAAAGTTGGTTCAGAGACAAAAAGGAAATCCATACTTTGGCTAAGGAGGAAGGTTCTTCATTTTTTTTCTTTCTGGTGACCTACTTCTCAGGTGAATATTAAAACAACAACATCCCCTCAGTTTCTCTAAAACCAAGTTTTCCAACTTCACAGAGCTCTTGTTCAAGAAGAAGTTATAGAATAATAAAAGCTTGGAGTTCAGGGCTGGAGAAGGACAGGGATACGAAGAACTCTCTGTACCCTCACTAAAAAAAATCCAACAATTTATATCCTTCCTTTCCAAAAAATTGTTGAAGGCATTTCACCCAAAAAAATATTAACAATATATAATAGGTTAAAACTACATAAAAACAAAAACATGGTAGCAGAAGATTAATGATCTGTATAAAAATCTGTATAAACCAGGGGTCCCCAACCACCGGGCTGTAGCCTGGTACCGGGCCGTGGACCGTTCGGGACTGGGCCGCCTGCCCAGAAGCGTTGTCGGGGTTGGGGCAGTGGGCTGGACGTGGCGGCGAAGCGGCTTACTTGCCTGTGCGATGTGTCACCTCCGCTTCGCCGTTTGGCTCGCCCGCTCGCCCTGGAGCGCGAATGGCTCCGAAATAGGTACTAAACTGGTGGGGGGTGATTAAAGCCGTGCTGGGCGCACACAGCTGATATCACGCCCGGGTCACGTGGGGGCATGGCGTCGGCGCCCCCCCCGTCCGTGAAACAAAAAACCTTCATGATGCCGGTCCCCGACACCACGAAGGTTGGGGGGCCGCTGATTTAAACAATCTAAGCACCTCCATGAAACACTCCCTTAAGGGGAGTGACGACTTGATGGTGACATCACTGCTGAGTTTGCGCCACTGCCACCGCTGACTAAGTCAGAAAAGGGGGGTTGGAGGACTTACGTGGCAGCGGCTGGAAACACGGCACAATCTTAGGTTCTCACCGCCGCTACAGATGGGTAAGTCCAACCCCCTTTTTTTTTACTTAGTCGGCAGCGGCGCGAACCTAGAAGTGGCGTCTCCGCCATCACCACAGAATCGCAAAGACTTACAGCGACCTTTACCTTCAGGTAAAGGTTGAAGATCACTGATCTAGGTAGTCACATTGAATTAATGAGATGCCTCAGATGAAGTAGTTTGGAGCCTGCAGTCTATGTTTGATCATTTTTGAAACCATTATACCAATATTGGTATTAGTTACATTCCTACCCTACTCTTCCATCAAGGAGTTCATCGGAACAGACCTTGTTCTCTCCCTTCCATTTAATCCTTAGAACAGCCCTGTGAGGCATGTTAGGGGAAGGGATGGTAACTGGCTTAAGGTCACTGGCAGCCCAATCCGATCCCTCCCCCTGGCGTAGGCTCTCCAGCATGGACCGTGCAACCCATGCTGAATCCTACTCAGGGGAGGTATCCGCTGCGCGTTGCTTTCGCTTCCCTGAAAGGCTCTGAAGGCGAGGGGGCGGGGCCGCTTCGTTCCTCCATGTAATGGAGGCTCCGATCTCAGCGGAACTTAGAGCTCTGCCCCCCCTGCAGTGATGCCACTGGGGCTACTCGGTTCTCCGCCAGCTGTTTAGCTGGCATAGGACCTGGGAGGGAGGATAGGATATGGCGTCCGATGCGTCCCCCTGGACCTCCCCACCACTCACACTCCTACATGCTGATCACTGCACCACACAGACTTTCACCACAACTCCCTACCAAATGTCTCCAGAAGTCAGAGCAATACAGGGCACCAATAGTAGCTGTGAATTTGAGACAGTTACTATAAAATAAAAAAGTTGCCAGCATTCAGATGTTGCGAGACTGAAATTTATGAGTAGAAGGTTTATATCCCTTCCCTCCCATATGTAGAAAGTAATTAACTGAATAAATCCAGGCGATTCTCCAGCAGATGTTCCACAAAAGTGTAATTGCTGAACTGCCTGTACATCACATCAGTTTGGCTATACAGTATTTGTCTGGTCTAGAAAGCTCAGTGGAGGAACTTTTTCAGTAGAAATATGAATGCTTCAGCCAGCATGAGTTACGATGTGAAATTGTCACTGTGGTTAACTCCAAAACGCCAGAACCTCAAATGCATGAAACGTATCTCAGACTCAATCTATACACCAAGTCATAGCTGCCAATGGTTTGGTGCATATATTTATAGATATGTGTTTGCACGCATTCCTCAATCCCTGGAAATGTTGGTAGCCTTGTTGCTTGCTTACTCTTTCTTGGAATTTTCCTCTTCTCTTTTGTGTTAGGGACATTTGCTGGTGACATCTTTTGATATGAAATGTTGATTATCTCTCTATGGTATCTGGCAGGAGTCTGTGAGCCCAATCCTATCTTTTATACCCCCCCCCACCGATGCAGTGACGCCAAAATAGCAGCTGTTACATCCTGTGCAGGGGGGGGGACGGGCGGGACTGGGAGGCTTCTGCAGAGAAAGGGGATGTTTAATTCCCTTACCCCTGCATAAGTCTCATGGCCTGCAATGGGACTCCTCGGACCTACGCTAGCAATTTTGCTAGCGTAAGTTTGAGGAGAGAAAAGGGGTGGGGAGGCTGCATGGACAGAGGATAGGATCCGGTGTGGGCCTTCCTTGATGGATCCTTCCCCTCCTACAGCCTCCCGGACCCCCATTCCGCCCCTTCCCACCCCCATTCCGCCCTTCCAACTGGCTTACCATTCCTGGCATGCGTCCAGACGAACTCTGGCGCAGTTGGGAAGGCAGAGGCCTTCCCACCAGCATCCCCGGCACCGCGCTGATCCGCGCACTGTCGGGAAGGCTTTTGCGACTGGCACTGACTGCTTTACGGCAGTCAGCACCAGCATGGGAGGTGCACCATCATCGGGCACTGCACTTAGGATTGGGCTGTGTGTGACTGGCCTTGAATAGATTTATTTGCTTATCCCTGGCAGAAAAGTCTCAAAGCTTGGGAAAGGGAGGGCTTGCTGTCCTTCTAGGGACTTCCCCAGAGAGATGGCATAGACTCCAGTCTGTCCTTGACCCTCTTTAAATTTGTATGCATTAATATGCTGGGTGACGTCATGTAGACTTTTGGAGAGAGATGCCATTATGCCCACTTCTATCTCTTACACAGTGTCGGTCCAAGATTGGTGGAATGGATAAGACTCACTGAAGTAACGATGGCCAAGAAACCCCAACGTAAACGAGACCACCTGCAGTTATTCTGCTGCTTATTCTTGCCTGTATCAAAAAGACAAAGGAGGAAGCAACAAATCCAAAGTGCTCGAATTTTGAACTCTTACGCTCTTTCCCAGAGGTGGGGAAAAGTATCTTGACTACTTTAGTTCTCTAGTTTACTGAAGACTGCCTCAGTCAAGCAGTCTCTGTAAAATGTCCTTATCTGCTGCCTGTTAGAACTGCTAACTGGTTACTGCTAACTAGTTATCCCTGCTAACTGGGCAAGAGGCACTTTTTCAATTGGTGCTCCTCTTATATTTAGCAGGGGGAGAGTAACTGCCCCCCTTTCACCCCCAGCACAGTGCCTTTTCTGGTGGCTGTTTCCTGGTGTTCTTCTGCATCTTTTTTAGATTGTGAGCCCTTTTGGGACAGGGAGCCATTTAATCATTTGATTTTGTCTGTAAACCACTTTGTGAACTTTTTGTTGAAAAGCAGAATATAAATACTGTTAATAATAATAATAGAAGGAAGACATACTGTATCATTCTGCTTTGCCAGGGATTCCCTTAGGGAATCAAGGACCCAGGAAAGACAAATCGAAACATAGGATATGTCGAATTTTTGACAATAAATATTCTCAAGTCAGATGCTTTGCACACTTGGATCTCCCCCCCCCCATACTGTTTACTCTGTCCTGGTCACTGGGGATTTCCAGCCTTCTGTTATTGATGGATCACTGAACCTGGATCACCAGGTTGTAGCAATGGGCAATTCATGCTTTTCATTACCACCACCTGGTGAGTAGGCTGCAACCTTTGATCCTGACAGCGGTGACATGCTGAGAGCACATTAGCCTAGTCTCTAGGTCCTAGTGCTCCAGTATCTGTGCTGGTTTAGGATATTTTCACACATTAAACTTAAATCCGGGGGAGGGGGCTGGCGGAAGGCTAATTGCTTAGTAATGCAAATGTAAAACCAGAATATTCACTGAATGACAAATGCCTCGCTTTGGCTTTCTCTTCTGCATGACAAGGATCACGCATAAATACTATGGGAGAGGCTGGGGAAGTTCTGTGGCTTCCCTGGTCTCCTAAAATGCCCAAGAGTTCAAAGGTTCCATCTGCTGAGCTGAAGGACCAAAGCATGCCTCAAATGAGGGTGGCATTAAGGGTTCGTCAACAGAATTTTCTCTATGTTAAGAATCTGCCACACACCTGTCTCAGAAATTTCATGCACTTTTAATTTATCTCCATGCAGGAAACACATCGTGTGTGACATGGCATTCAAATGCCAGACCAAAATAGAGTGATGTAGAGACGCAATATGGACTGCAAGACCAGTGGCAATGAGAGGTGAAACATGAGAGGCTCTATGTAACAATGGAACATGTGCAGTCCAGTCCTCTGCACGTTACTTGTAAGTAAGCAAGCTTACTTGCATAAAGCCCACTTAGGATTGGGCGGCCCATGTGTTTAATTCTCATCTATATAAAAATGGATGCACTGAACCCAGTCAGTTCACTGGGGCTTACTCCTAAGTAAATATGCATAGGTTTCTGTGTGGTGTAATCCTAAGCAAGTTCACTCAGAAGAACAGAGACATGCAAGATGCTCAATTAAGTGCAAAAGTAACAGAGTGCACAATTAAAAGCCCCAATCGTATCCTTTCCCTTCCCCACCGATGCAGCCGTGCTGCCGGAGTGTGCACTGCATCCTTCAGAGGGGGGACAGTCCCAGAGGTCTCCTCCGCATAAGGGAACATATGATACTTGGACCTGCACCACTGGCACAATTTCAAATGGACCCAGGAAGGTGGATCAAGACCTGCAAGAGGGATAGGATATTGGTGGTGCAACTGCCGCCAATGCCACCCCCTTCCAGCCCTGCCCCATCTCCTCCCCCTCCCTGCCCAGTTCCGCCCCCTGCCCACCTCCTTCCCCCTATGCTGACTTCCTGGTGACAGTGTGTGTGGAGGATCCGTTAGCGGGCCACTGCCATCCCAGCTGCTCCCAATGGTGTGTCACGTTTGCCCATGTACTTAATTCTCATCTATATAAAAACGGAAGCACTTAACCCTGTGTTCTCCTGTTTCAGAACAAAGGAGCACTTAGGAGATAGAGAAGAAAGGCCAAAAGGGACAGCCTGGCACATTTGCATTCTCTAAAAACAGGGCACCGGCACCTCTTTCTTAAGTTGCCGCCTGGAAGTGCATTGCTCTGCAGATACTTGACTGAACCTGGGACCTTCTACATCCAGTGGCCTTTGGACCAGGGGACCTACTAACATTTCAATCTCTATGGAACTATAAAATGTGCCCCCTGCCATTGTAGTAACTGTCACCCTTCAAGAGCTCAGAGCTCAGTTACCTTGAAATCTATATTTAGAGCAGTAAATGTCTGCTGAAACATTTTCTTAACATGTGTCAAAGAAAAAGAAAAGAGGGTGGGATTAGAAGGAAGGCTTGAACTTGGTATTATTGCTTACTTTTTTCTAAGTCAAGAGTCTGTACTTTAATTCATTTATTTTTCACTGAAATGTGTATGAATGAAGGGATCCAGCAGCTGGATCAGAAACCATGAAACAGATAAAAAGAACAATAAACGCATCATTAAAAAACTAAGATTGAACACAACACATGTAAAAGAACACAGGAAACCAGTGATGTAGACTTGAGTCTATTGACTCAGACTCGAGTCGGACTCACTTGACTTGACTCGGCGATTGTAAAAGACTCAAAAGATTCGACTTAATACTTGGAGCCTTTTACGACAAGTTGAATTTTATTCAGGTTTAAACCCGTTTTCCCCATTAAATAGATAGGCAGCCCAATCCTATGCAGGTCTACTCAGAAATAATTCCCATTAAGTTCAGTGGGGCTTACTCCCAGGAAAGTGTGCATAGGATTGCAGCCCCAGACTCGCAACTCGCAACCAAAGACTCGGGACTTGGGGGCAAAGATTTGGGACTTGACTTGAGACTTGGACCCAGAGACTTGACTCAAGACATGGAGTCAGAGACTTGAACCACATCTCTGCAGGAAACTGCCTTAAGAACATAAGAACATAAGAACATAAGAAGAGCCCTGCTGGATCAGGCCAAAAGCCCATCTAGTCCAGCTTCCTGTATCACACAGTGGCCCCACCAGATGCCTCAGGGAGCACAAGACCGTTGTCACTCCCTTGCACCTGGAACAGAGAAAACCGACTTCTAAAACCTCTAAAACCAGGAGGTTGCTTATGGCTTGTAACCTGTGATGGTCTTTTCCTCCATGAATTTGTCCAAACCCCTTTTAAAGGCATCTAGGCCAGGTGCCATCACCACATCCTGTGGCAAGGAGTTCCACAGATGAATCACACGCTGGGTAAAGAAATATTTTCTTTTGTCTGTTCTAACTCTCCCTCCACTCAATTTTAGTGCGTGTCCCCTGGTTCTGGTCTTGTGCGAGAGGGAGAAGAATTTCCCTCTATCCACTCTCTCCATCCCATGCATAATTTTATAAGTCTCAATCATGTCCCCCCTCAGGCGCCTTTTTTCTAGGCTGAAAAGCCTCAGACGCTGTAGCCTTTCCTCGTAAGGGAGGTGCTCCAGCCCACAAATCATTCTGGTCGCTCTTTTCTGCACCTTTTCCAATTCAACTATATCCTTTTTGAGGTATGGTGACCAGAACTGGACACAATACTCCAGATGTGGCCTTACCATCGATTTGTACAAAGGCATAATGATATTGGCCGTTTTATTCTCAATCCCCTTTTTAATGATCCCGAGCATGGAATTGGCCTTCTTCACAGCCGCCGCACACTGGGTCGACACTTTCATCGACCTGTCCACCAGCACCCCAAGATCTCTCTCTTCATCCGTCACAGACAACTCAGAACCCATTAGCGTATATGTGAAATTTTGGTTTCTTGCCCCAATGTGCATCACTTTGCACTTACTTACATTGAAGCGCATCTGCCATTTTGCTGCCCATTGTCCCAGTTTGGAGAGATCCTTCTGGAGCTCTTCACAATCCCTGCTGGTCTTTACCACCCGGAAAAGTTTAGTGTCATCCGCAAACTTGGCCACCTCACTGCCTATCCCCAACTCCAGGTCATTTATGAATAAGTTGAAAAGCACCGGTCCCAAGACCGATCCTTGGGGCACACCGCTTTTCACCTCTCGCCATTGTGAAAATTGCCCATTGACTCCCACTCGCTGTTTCCTGGTCTTCAACCAGTTCCTAATCCACAAGAGGACCTGCCCTCTTATTCCCTGACTGTGGAGTTTTCTCAGGAGCCTTTCATGAGGGACCGTGTCAAACGCCTTCTGAAAATCCAGATATATAATATCCACGGGTTCGCTCGCATCCACATGCCTGTTGACCTTTTCAAAAAATTCTAACAGGTTTGTGAGGCAAGACTTCCCCTTGCAGAAGCCATGCTGACTCTCCCTCAGCAGAGCTTGTTCTTCTATGTATTTTAAGATTTTATCCTTAATGAGACTTTCCACCATCTTCCCTGGAACAGATGTTAGGCTGACCGGCCTGTAGTTTCCCAGGTCCCCCCTCCTTCCTTTTTTAAAGATTGGCGTGACATTAGCTATCCTCCAATCCTCTGGCACAGTGGCTGTTTTAAGGGACAAGTTGCATATTTGGGTCAAGAGGTCAGCAACTTCATTCTTGAGTTCCTTCATAACTGGGTCAAACTGGCCTTAAACTGGGTCAGAACATCAGTCTACCTAGCCCACTATGAACTGCTGACGGCACATGCCCATAGGGAGAATGGGTCTATAGCAAATGCCATTCCAAGTTCCTCTACCCAAGATCCTTCTTCAGGTGGAGATGGCAAGGACTGAAGCTGGGCCTTCTACATGCAAGGCATGTGCTATCGGCCCATCCCCTGAATCCATGATGATCAGAGATATCCCAGGAGCTCTGTGAATACATATTTAAATGAACTCAATATAGTTGTTGCTGCATTTCATATGATTTCAGTTTTTGTTTTAAGTGTTTTAGAAGGTGTTTGGTTGTAAACCATCATGCAAGCATAAATGGAAAGGTGGATTGCAACATTTTTAAACCAATAAATGTGGCATGTGGGCAATCCCTCATTCAGAGATGATGGGCGCCCTCTCGGCGCCCGGGCGCGTGGGGGCGGGGCCTGCGCGCGTCACATCAACGCGCCCCTCGCGTGACGTCAACGTGCCCCCCGCCCGTTTTGCGTTCATTTCGGAGCCGGACGGGCTCCAGGGAGGGAGGGCGGGCCGGCCGATCCGGCGCCTCGGTTTGCTTCGGTGAGTTCCCGAGCTCCTGGAGCTCCTGCTCCACGCGCTCCACCGTAGTTCCGCCGCTGCCCTCATTAGTCCAAAGGCTGAACTGGCTCCAGTTCTTACAGTGAACAGAAAAACGTAGTGCCAATTTCTCTGCAAATGAAAATTTGCAGACAGAAGGTCAACAGAGGTAATAGACATCACCAAAAGGTTGTACAGTAACTCCCTTTTGCAAATCTTATTTAAAACCTGGCATCTGTGTTGATGGTGGACCAAAATTTAGAACCACTGTAATATCTTGCATTACAGCTTTGTGCTGAGTGGATGAGCCTTTTATTACCATAACATATGTTGGAGATTAGCACACAGGGCTTGGCAGAGCAAAAAGACACGTTTCAATATTTTGGAAACTTTGCATGCAACAAGTTTGCCATTCAGATTATTGCATCTTTATTAGCCGATTACCATGTCCAAATACATAGGAAAACAAACCAGCCAACTCCTGTTATATATCTGCCTCCTGCAGCATCTATAAATCTGCCATCTTTTAATTTGCTAATATATGCAGCACATGAAAAATGCGTCAAGGGAGAGGCACATTTCTCAAACAGAGAGGATGCTTTCCCCAAGGAAAACAGCAATCGGATCTCAGGAGATTTGAACACATTTCTTTTCCCTTGGAATTAATTTTACTGGACAGTGTTCACTTCAGCACTCCAGGGGGGAAATAAATCACAAGGAAGCGTAATGCTTAAACAGGGAGTTTAGAAAGTGGCAGAGCTGTGAGTGTGCCAGTCAATGTGGAATTTAGGCTCTAGTGCAGAATGTGGAGGTTTTAGTATAATCTCTTCTCTACTTCTCTACTTCTTTTTTTAAGGCAGGTTTCTATCTCTCATTCTGGCTATAAATACATACTCAAAACAAGCCGTAGGAACGGCTACATTCTTCTTTTCTTTTTCTTTTTAAGTGCATGAGTATATGAAGGTCTTTGTTGGACATATGCACTGTAATCCTACAGTGGAGCCCCAGGACCCTTCTGGTTGGCCCATCTATATTATAATACAGTGTATACAGAGCAAACTTGGGGCTTGTGTGCACTGGCCCTAAAAGAATATGCATTCTGAATTTACAAGAAAACACAGGATTTATTTTCCATACCTAGTGTCAGACTAATCACAATGTGACTGGCTGGGATTCTTAATTTTATTTTTATTTTTAAATACAGGTTGTGCTGCACATATGACAACTGGATTATTTATTTAAAATATGTCTAGGCTGCCTTTCAGTCCCACTGAAGAGGCCTTCAAGGAGACTTACAGCATTCCACAAAACAATATTAAAACCAAATATTGAAGCAACACTAATATCCTGAGCAGAAACAGCAAGCAGGTGACAAATAACCAAAAAGAAGGGTTGGAAGCAAGTGGGGGAAAAAACTCAAGGAAAAGACAACTGAAACAAAAAGATCTTAAGTACCTGCTTAAAGGTAGGCAGCATAGGGCCACCCTGACTTCACAGAGGGAGTTCTATAATGGTGGGGGGCTGCCACTGAAAAGGTCCTGCCTAGCATCCCCACCAGCTGCACCCTGGACAGCAGTGGGACATGAATCAGGGACTCTGATGATGACAGCAATATGCAGGCAGGTTGAGGTAGCAGGAGACAATCATTCAAGTACCCAGATTCCAAACCAGGTAGGTAATAACTAGGCTTACCAGATCTCCAACTGGGACTGAGTGCTAGACCTTTAGGAGAAGGAATGTGGGCAGGTGTAGCTTGTTAAACCCTTAGAGCACAATCTTAGGCATGTCTACTCAGAAGCAAGCCCCATTGTGTTCAGTGGGACTTGCTTCTGAGTAGACATGCCTAGGATTGTGCTGTAAGGTTTAACAAGCTACACCTGCCCACATTCCTTCTCCTAAAGGTCTAGCACTCTGTCCCGGTTGGAGATCTGGTAAGCCTAGTAATAACTATGATTTGTGCCTGGAAATCAATACAGTTCATAGAGCACAAGTCTCATGTGTTCCAATCAGCAGTTGCCGGAAAGCACCCAAGGTGTCCCAGTTTGCATCTGTTTCCATTTCCAGACAGTCTTCAGGGGCAGCTCCAAGCAGAGTGTGTTACAGGAGTCCCAAGCAGAAACCATGGTACTGTATTACTTTGCCAAAGCAAACTTCCTAATGTAGGCACAGAAGCTACCAAGTCTTCACTCATAGGGTTTGCAATTTACATTGGGCAGACAAAAGGGAGAAGTCAGGAACTGCACACAGGTGGGGTTGGGGGAGAAAGCAGGTGGTAGACGAAGGAAAGCGAGGATTAGGATGATTTAGAAAAGACTTTCCTTAAGGCCAATTCCCACGTGCTGTCAGTGCTGCTATTGTAGGACCTCGAATCCATTGCACCATTGCAGGTGCCTCAAATACAGTTGTCACCTTCCTTCTGGCAGGGTCCTCTGCTTTTAGTAGCTGGGCAACAGGCAGAAATACAACAGATAAAGGTTTTGCATCAGTGCATCTCCACACTGAGGAAAAGTTTTACCTAAAGAATAGGGTCAATGTTAGACTCGGATTTGTTGTTGTCATACCCTACACTTCCTCTAAGGAATGTAGAGAGCACACATTATTCTTCTCTCTTCTATCCCCCCCCCCCTTTTATCCACCCCCCTTTTATCCTGTAAAACAAAGAGATGGTGATTGGCTCTACATAGGCTTACCAGATCTCCAACTGGGACAGAGTGCTAGACCTTTAGGAGAAGGAATGTGGGCAGGTGCAGCTTGTTAAACCTTACAGCACAATCCTAGGCATGTCTACTCAGAAGCAAGTCCCACTGAACACAATGGGGCTTGCTTCTGAGTAGACATGCCTAGGATTGTGCTCTAGGACTTAACAAGCTACACCCAGTCGCGTCGCGACGACGCGCGTCACCCCAGAGCGGGGGCGCGCGTCGCCCTTAAGGGGGAGGCTCCACCCCCGCGTGTGACGTCACGCGCAGGAGCAGAGCGCCCTCCCCGCTCCGTTTTCGGCTTATTTTGGAGCCAAACGGACACAGGGGAGGGCGGGCGGGCCCAGCTCCAGCTCAAACTGTAAGTGGGGGTGATCGCGCGTCACCCCTATACGCGCGACGCCCCCCGGCGGCCTCCCCCCCCCCCGCTTCCCCCAGTCGACGCCAGTGGCTACACCTGCCCACATTCCTTCTCCTAAAGGTCTAGCACTCTGTCCCGGTTGGAGATCTGGTAAGCCTAGCTCTACACCACCCAGTGATTTGCATGGTCAAGCAGGGATTTGAATCCAGGTCTCCTAGTCCAACACTCCCACCATTCAGTGGCAGAGCACATGCTTTTTACAGCAGAAGGCCCCAGACTGAATTCCTCACATATCCAAGTAGGGCTGGGGAAAGATGCTGCTCTGTCTAAAATTCTGGAGAGCTGTTACCAATCAGTGTAAAAAAACAATATTGAGCTAGAACAGGGGTGGCCAACCTTTCAACATGAATGCTGGCCCTTTAACGGTTATAGGTGAGGGCATTTCAGTAGGTGCAGCTGCTTTAGCAGCACAATCAGCAATTGCAGCTGCCAAGATTCTGTCTTCTACACAACTCTTAAGAATGCAGAAGCCCTAATGGTAGAAGGTTGGCCACCCCTGAGCTAGAACAATTGAGCCAATGGTTTGGCTCAGTATTACGCAGCTCCCTACGCATCCATGACACCAAGCTAGCTGTCATTAGAAAGGAAGGCTTGAGCTGCCATGAAGCTCACCAGATGTACTTAGACCCATCACTAACTTTCAGTTTAACAATGTTGTAAAATGGGATAAACTCATACTGTATTTCTTCGAGTCTAAGGCGCCATCGATTCTAAGGCGCACCTTTACTTTCAGTACCACCAGCAGGGGAAAAAAAAATCCATCAATTGTAAGACTCACCTCCCTTCACTGAATCTACCCGCTCAGCACCAACTCTCCCCAGCATGTCTCCTGCAGCTGAGGACGACCGAGTGCACTGCCTTTGCATAGCATTTCTGGCCCCGCCAGAAAGTGCCATTTCCTTTGTTACCTGGGCTTGGGGGAGCTTCAGGGAGGCCTGTGCAACGCTCCGCAGGCCTCCCTGATCTTCAGTTCGGCGAAAAACAGCAATTTTTGACCATTTCTGGTTTTCGCGAAAACTGGAAATGGCTGAAAATCACCATTTTTTGCCAAACTGAAGATCAGGGAGGCCTGCAGAGGGTCGCGCAGGTCTCCCTGAAGCTCCCCCAAGCCCCAGTAAGTAAGAAGATAGCATTTTGGGGTGCTCTTTGGAGACCTTCAATTCTAAGACGCACCCCATTTTTTGAAATGCTTAATTGGGGAAAAACATGCGTCTTAGAATTGAAGAAATAACAGTATTTTGTACTTTGAGCTCCTTCAGAGGAAGACTAGGATACCAGTGGGGTACGTAAATACATACATTTTTGCCTGTCGTGCAAAACATTAGCCACAGCAGCCCTGCCAGGAAAAAAGGTTGGCAACTTGAGCCTGGTCTACATCAAGGTGATGGGGATAAGCAACCTCCTGGTTGTAGGAGTAGGTTTTCTTTGTGCCAGGTGCAAGGGTGTGGCGACAGGATACAAGTATCTTGTTGTCTTGTGCTCCCTGAGGCATCTGGTGGGGCAACTGTGTGATACAGGAAGCTGGACTAGATGGGCTTTTGGCCTGATCCAGCAGGGCTCTTCTTATGTTCTTAAGGTGCGGTAAGTAACAACTGCAGACATGCCCGCAGGAACTGGAAATCTCTCTCATGGTTACATCAACACTGTGGTCCCCTTCTACAATATACTGAGTGTCACAGTTAATCCAGCCTTTTCTCTGTGAGTTTTTAGTCATCCCGACAGGAGGCTGGGGAGCACCTGTCTGTCTTCGAGAGGAGCACTGCTTTAGGTGGTTAATTAACCAAATAACCACACATGTTCCCCCTGTCCCTGAATTAACAGTTGAAAAGTTGGCAAACAAAAGAGAGCAGAAACCTAAATGAACAAGTCTGCTGAGTTTGTTAGTCCAGCGGGGCTACAAAAGCTTATCTGCCACATCCTTTAGACTACAGTTTATTAAGCTCTGGTGCTCTTGTATATTTCAGTGCTGAAATGTGCTTATTTAGTTAGTTAAAGAACCGGGGTGGGTGGGTGGGTGTGAGGGGGAAGCAGTTGTTGAATACTGCAGTTGGCAAGCCTGCGTCATTAATCAGATCTATGCCTTTGCTCACAGAAGTTATTCATGTTTAGGGCATTAAAGCTTGAAGCTGAAATTGCAGCAGTAGGCAATTTGAGTAGGCGTAGCCCGTCCGTCTGCAACAGATTTATGACTGTTTACTCAACAATGGATTATATTGGGGGAGGTGCTGAGCAAGGGAAAGGGAGAAAAAGTCCCATTTCAAAACACTCCATCAGCCCACAGTGATAAAGCTTCTAATGTTTCTTTTTGGTCATAGGAGTTTGTTTCAAAATGACTGTTGGGGCTGATTCACACTTTACTAAACAGACATGCCTGTCACATGACATGTATGGCTGCTGTTTCCTGGGGTGAAGGGGGGATGCACGTCTCTAAAGTCACAGGGGACCAATGGTGGACATGCAACCAAAAGTCCCAGTTGCTTCTTGAGTTGCCATGCCCTGGAACTCCTATGCAGGGTCTCTGAGAGGGGGGGTTAAGGGGGTACAATCATACCTGGGCCCAGGGCCAAAAATAGGTCAAAAAGGGGGCCCAAGAGCAAAAAAGGGGGCCCATGAGCCAAATTCACATAAACGGAAGGGGCCCAAAAGAATCTTGGTACCCTGGTAAAATTCCTCTGAGTGGCCTTGCTCCTATGGTCGTACCCTTCATTCTTCAGCAAAGACCCTCCTCCAGTGCCCAGGGACACTGGCATTGGTAGAGGTGGGGTGGAACGGTAAGTCTTGCACAGCGGTAACCGCTCCGTTCCATGGTGGCCCCGCCCACTCGCCGTCAGAACCAGTCGAGCGGCGAAGGCAATGCGCAGGAGACTCCCTGCACGTTGCCTTCGCCACTCGGACTGGTTCCAACGGCGAGTGGGTGGGGCTTCATTACAAACAAGCCCTGTACTGAAACTCACAACCCAATCCATACTAAACTTCCGGCGACGTAGCGAGTGCTCCGCCGCTGGAAGCTGTTGT
This sequence comes from Plestiodon gilberti rubricaudatus, assembly GCA_026170595.1. NCBI lineage: Eukaryota > Metazoa > Chordata > Lepidosauria > Squamata > Scincidae > Plestiodon > Plestiodon gilberti. Next base: position 16,332,076 of record JANXHW010000001.1, read on the forward strand.
GAATGTGCTGTAAAGCACGTTCGTGATGACTCAGGAGCAAGGGAGGCCGGCGCAAGGCTGGCTGACCTCACTCCACTGCCGGGACGTCCCCAAGGCCGCCGGAGGAAGGTAAGAGATCCCCTGGCGGGGGCAGTCCAACAACAAGGGAGGGAGGCCATTGGCTGAGTCGGCCCGGGAGGGGGCGGGGATGGTGTTCGCCATTACAGCTATTTAGCTGGTGGAAATCCAAGGAGGCCCATTGGGCCGTCCCCAGTTTACACCGGGGGAAGGGGACGAATGTCCCCTTTCCCCGAGTAGACCTCTGGGCCGCGCCAACGCAGCCTGGATCGGGGATAGGATCCAGAGGGCAGCCCTGGGCCCTTAGTTAGGATTGTGCTGTCAGACCTGCTTAATCTGTCAGCACCACTGCAGTTCCAAAGGCTAGGGGGTATATATAGAGGAAGCTTTAACCCTCAAAGGTCTCCAGTTCCCCAATCACATCCTATTCTTTCTCAGTTTTCTGAGAAGTTTTTATTTATGGTGGAGAATTCCATCCCAGGTTACAAGTCATGATGACTATATGCAACCTCCAGGTTTTAGCAGTAGCGTGTCTCTGAATGCCAGATGCAAGGGAGTGGCAACAGGGTACAGGTATCTTGTTGTCTTGAGTGCCTCCTGAGGCATCTGGTGGGCCACTGTGAGATACAGGAAGCTGGACTAGATGGGGCCTTTGGCCTGATCCAGCAGGGCTCCTCTTATGTTTGTACGACTGTTTCCCCTGCCCAATTCTGCTAGCAGGGCCAGCCTTACCATGACTGAGGCCACTGTCTCAGGTAGCAGATTTGGGGTGCCAAGGGTGAATTTTCTGGATCCAAATGTCTTGGGTCAGCTCTAGGTGCTGGCATGGAGGCTCAGGGGGACAAAGTGCACAGAAATGCAGGGATTCATTAGCATACTGCATTAATATATTTATCCCACTTTTGCATTTCATGTCTCAAAAGAAGTCTGATGGTGTGCAAGCAAGAGGGCGTTTTGCACAGCGGAAGTCCAACCTTGAATGCATCAACATGCACCAGGGTTTCTTCCTGCAATACCAATGAACTGTCATGATTTGAATAACTGGGGCTGGAATGGCACCATCTGATCCACCTCTTTGCTTGTGCAGCAAGTTTGAGGCTCAGGCAATAAATACACTATCTTTGAAGGGGCCCAGTCATGCAAGACAGAACGAATAAAAATGAATGTCACTCCTTCCTAGCGGTGGGTCTGTAGTTAATAATAAGCATATTCCAACCACATAAATACAATGAGAAGTACAATATCTGAGTTAATAATCTTTCAGAGCACACTCAGTTGGGTGAAATCAACTGCTGTAAATATATGGTTCCTTTCCTGAAACTTTTATCTTGTTGGTAAATAATTTACTATAAACAAATTAAATAGTCTTCTGAAAACTGATCTACTAGGTAGGAGGTAAGACCAAAATGTTTTTTCATTGTCTACCAATAGGGTTGTACTGTTCCATGACAAAAGTTATCTTACAGCCCAGTTCCATGCATGTCTATTCAGAAGTAAGTCTCGTTGACTTCAATGGGACCTACTTCCAGGTAAGCATGTGTAGGACTGCAGCCTTTGTGGATTAATGCTATAAATTCCAATAGATAATCAATTAACAGCCCAATCCTGCTTAAGATGCAGCGGCCAGACGAAATGGTTGGCTGCTGCATCCTAGTCAGGATGCGGCCTGCTCCAGTGCAGCCGGGGCTCACCTTGGGGGAAGGGGACGTTCTTCAGCTGATGCATATCCAGGGAGGATGCATAAGGTTGGCCCAGCACGGGAAGGGAACGGGGATATGTCAGAGCGCGCCGTCGATATCCCCGCCCCCTCCCAGGCTGGGCCAGCCAACCACCCCCTCCCCTGCCACCCCAGCCCTCCCTCGCCATGCCGTCAGCAGCACAGGTTGTGCGGGACAGCCCAGTAAGCGGTGCCAGCCTTGGCACTGGTGCCACTTACTCTCCCTTTTGCAACACCTTAGGTTGGTGAAGCACTTGCTCCACCGGCATAATTCTGCACAGGATTGCACAGTAAATCTGCATGTATTTGCATATTAGTAAATAAACCAAACACCCTGTAGGAAAAAAAAATGCCACACTCTGTTTTTAGACCATGCATGCATGTTCTGTTTCCCATGGCAGTAAGTTGCATCTAAAGGCTCTTCTCCTCCAAATGAAAGTGTCTTCTTTCAGAGGAAGATCTTCTTCTTCTTCTGGAGGACTCTTTCTGTCAGAGAATGACCACCTTTGGATCTAGCAAGCCCATTGCTACAGTAGACTTTCTGCAAATATTTAGCCCCAAAGGCACAGCTACAAACCATATCTAATATGACCCATGCTAAAGTCAATCAAAAATATACACAGCTGTTTTGTGCAAACAGCTGTGTATATTTTACAGCCTTATATATTAACTCTAGCCCTCAGAGCACTTTGGTGAACTTACCTTACCCAAAGAGAGAGCAGCCAACTTGGACTCAGCTTTGTGGTTACAAATGTCATTAGTGCCACATTTTGGATTTTTTGTGTCACTTTCAAGCCATATCCTCCCCCATTTAAACTGAAAGTTGGTATCTAGTGACTTAATCTCAGAATATATATTTTTAATTAACCCAAACTGAAGAGTGGTTTAACACTTCTCTCTTCCCCTTGCCCACCCCACCCCTCCAACTCACACCAACACCACATACAAACCAGAAGGAAGCAAGAGGACCATTTACTATGTGTTATTGTTCATTCAGATCATGTATGTTTTTAATAGGATGCTTTGAAAGAAGGTTGGTGCCCTTCAAGGGTTTTGTCACAGGAGGCAAGCAGGCATCAGTGCCTTTGGTGCAGTGACTGGGCAGCTCTTGAACAACTGTTACAAAGCCTTTGGGTATACAACTTACAGCGTTGAGTCCTCTTGCTAAATTTGGGGCAGCTGAATTGCACGTGGACCATGTGAAAATACACATCGGCATCTGTGCAATGGCTCACAGCCAAGCCACATTTATATTTATTAATTATACCCCACTTTTAACATCGTATCAAAGCAGCTGACAAAGCATAATAATGCAGCAGATCACAAAAATAATAAATAAATGGGAGTTAAAAAAAACACCTAACATTACCCACACCCATATGCACCAGAGAAATATGCCTATTCGATTTAAACACACACACACACACACACACACACACACACACACACACACACACACACACACACACACACACCTCCTGAAACCACTGCTAAGAGGGGGAGCAAAACTGGACCTCTCTGAGACAAGAATTCTGTAACTGTGGTGCCCTGTCCTTGGTACCCACCAAACAAATTTCAGTTAATGGCGGCCCAGAGAGTAGAGTCTCTGTAGCCAATTTAGATAGCATAATAAAAAGCAGAGATATCACCATGCCAACAGAAGTTCGTATAGTCAGGGCAATGGTGTTCCCAGTAGCAGTGTATGGTTGCGAGAGTTGGACCATAAGGAAGGCTGAGCGCCGAAGAATACATGCTTTCGAACTGTGGTGCTGGAGAAGACTCCTGAGAGTCCCTTGGACTGCTAGGAGATCAAATCAGTCAATCCTAAATGAAATCAACCCTGACTGTTCCCTGGAAGGACAGGTACTGAGGCTGAAGCTCAAATATTTTGGCCACCTAATGCGAAGAGAGGACTCTCTGGAGAAGACTCTGATGCTGGGAAAGATTGAAGGCAAAAGGAGAAGGGGAGGCAAAGGATGAGATGGTTAGACAGCATCACCGATGCAACGAACATGAAAATGAGCGAACTCAAGAAGATAGTGGAGGACAGGAAGGTCTGGCGGGATATGGTTCATGGGATCACGAAGGGTCAGACACGACTTAACGACTGAACAACAACAACAACAAGCCAACTTTAAAGTCTAGACAGGTTGATATTGGAGATGGTCAATATCACAAATGCATGATCCCAACCTAAACTAATGAGGCTTGCATGGTAGACACTTAAGGGAATAATCATTCCCCCTTGCAGGCAGGAGGAAGGTGGGAGGAAAGGGTGCTTAATAATCCTTCCCCTTCAACCAATTCTCCCCAGCCAACTCTCCCTCCTCTGGGCTCATTTTTTTTTTATCTAGGAGCCTGCCCCAGGCAAAAATATGATGAAGAATGGTCAGAGGAAGAAGGAATGGGGATAAATTGTAGATAGGGGTGCTGTTAAGGACCCCCTCCCAGAAGCGTCGCTCCGGTAGGGGCGGGGCTGTAAGTATCGCTGCGGTCATAGTCTCTTTACCGAGCGAGGAGGAGGCAGCCCCGCCCCCTCACTGTCGGAGCCAGTCCCCTGTGGAGAAAGCAGCAGGCAAGAGACCCTGCCTGCTGCTTTCTCCGTAGGGGACTGGCTCGGACAGTGAGGGGGCGGGGCTGCCTCCTCCTCGCTCGGTAAAGAGACTATGACCGCAGCGATACTTACAGCCCCGCCCCTACCGGAGCGACGCCTCTGCCCCCTCCCACCTGTTAAGGACCCCCTCCCACCTGCCAATCATTCTCCGCAAATATCCTTTCACCTCTTTCACATTAGCATTATGAGGCAAACATGGGCTTAGGAAATCCATGTTTGTCTCCTACTTTGTGGTTCTGTCTCCAGCCTACTGTTTCTAGTAGCAAGCTTAAAACTGGGTGGGTCCTAAAAAATGTCTCCCAGGTATCACAAGCAATACTGACTTGGGATGGGGAAGTGATTGTCGTGGAAATGGGCTTCTAATTTCCCAGCATAGGTGGCACTACAGGAGGGCAAGGTCCCCAATTGCTGGACGACCACCCCTCCCCATGGTTACTTGAAGAAAAGGCCCTTTTCACACACTCACAGGCTTGATGATAATACACGTAAAGAGCTGTTCCCCATGGACTCACTTATTTATTTTATTTATTTATTTGCAATATTTTTACCCTGCCTTTCTCCCCGAAGGGACCCAAGGTGGCTTACAACATGAAAAAGAATACAATACAAAAAGTACAATACAAAAAAAATCACTTTTTAAAACAATAAAAAACAGTTAACAAAAACTAATAAAAATAGCATCTAAAAATCGATAAAAGAGATCACTATTACAATTAAAACAAGAGCATAAGAACAGCAGCACCCCACCTGTTCCAGCAGGATGTTAAAAAAAGGCAAGGACTCAGAAGGCTTCTTTGAACAAGAAAGTTTTCAGGCCTCGCTGGAAAGTCTCCAAGGAGGAAATAGTTCGTAAGTCAAAAGGCAGGGAATTCCATAAGGTTGGTGCCACTACTTTAGCCTGTTGGTGGCAGGACTGGGGTGAGGAAAATAACTTTTCACTCCATCAAAATCAGTTGGTCTTTCTAAAGAGAAATATGCTCAGGGAGGGAGATCTGGCTGGGGAGAACTGGTTGAAGGGGAAGGATTCACTGATGTGAGCTATACCATTATTTCTCTTTCACAAATCTAATACTGTATATGGGACAAAAACTGTGTCCCCCAATTCAGTTTGCCTCTTCTATTCCCTCCCCTCTTTTTTTCCTGGCATTGCTACTGCGTCCCAGCAATAAAACATAGCAGTATTTAGTGGAGTTGGAGTGGAACTGGTAATCTCTTTGAATTCTCTGTACTGGTTTACATTTTAAATAGCTATATATGGGTATTTTTTTTTCTTTAAGTGGACCTCTAAATTAAGGAACTAGCTAGTACACAATGTGGACTGCTGAGAAAAACGTTCCAGGACATATCTCAGGAAAAACAACTCGTGTTAACACACACCCTGAGACTGCCTGTGTCCCTGCATTGAAATAAAGGAAGGTGTTTTTCAGTCACTCTGGAACAGGAAATGCTGCATTTCACAATGTTGTTGGTGGTATTTTTCAAGTTAGAAACATTTCATGTAGGTTCCCCCACACCACCACCCCTCCTAAGAAAAAGTTGGATAAAATTTCAGGGATAGCATTTTGTACGGTTGGTTTTTCTTCTTCAACAAACTCTGTGGAGAGTGGCTGAGACTATATATCTTTCTAGCACAGCTCAACCCACACCTCATGATGCTACAGCATGGTGGGGGCAGAACCACACCATTTGGAATAGCCCCAACTATTTTTCTGCACAAATCCCAACCACCATTGTCTGATGAGATAGCATCACAGCATAGCGTGGGAGGGACTGAGACATTCTGCGCTCCCCAGACAAAAGAAAATACTTTTTCGCATAATGCATAATTAACTTGGGGAATTCACTATGACAAGAGGGGATGTCTGTGCTGCATTCAGGCACAATGAATGAACTATATGCACTTAAAGACAACCCAGTCTCCAGACTCTCCCCTCCCTCTTTTCCCTTAGACTAGGAGTGGGGCAGGCCCCGTTAGGACTGAGCCCTCCCAGGGAGCTGTATATAACTTTGTAAGTAGATCAGTCTAGCTATCAATTAGATGGCTTCAAAAAGGTTTACGGCGCAATCCTAACATCCGGGGAGCACCAGTGCTGCGACCTCAGTGCTGGTCTAGGGTGTCGCAAACATGCCATAAACCACGTTGCAACCCCCAGAGAGCAAGCAGCACCAGCGGGAAGGCCTGTGTCAGCATTTCTCAAAGTCCTACAGGGGAGTTTACTCCCCTATAAGACTTTGTGGAGGTGGTGCGATGTTGGAGGCAGCGATCCAGGATTGCGCCTGCACCTGAAAGAGAAACACTTTTTATACCTGGTTGTCCTGCCAGATCCCTGAAGAGTCCGGGGGGGGGGGGGTGGTCTGCTGCCACCTCTTCAGGCATCCCCAAGGCGAAAACCGGAAGTGGGCTTTATGATGCAATTGGTGCTGATTAAAGCTGGGGGGGGGGGGGCTGGACCCATCAGGGAGCTGGTAGGACAACCAAGTATGTATAAAAGCGTGGTTCTGAGTCAGAGGCAGGCACGATCGTGGAGCGCCACCTCCAACGTTTGCGCCGGCCACCCCCATTAAGGGGACATCGTATCTGGGGAAAGTGGAAGTCTGGGGAAAGACCCACCACCTTGAGAACCCCTAGCCTGCGCCATCCTGCCAGCGATGAATCCAGACACCCATGCACCGGAGCAGGCAGGAGCTGCTCCAAGCGACGCGGGGGCTGGGGAAGGGCAAGGGGAGGGCAGGGAGGGAATAATAGGGCAGGGGGAGGGCGGAGATGGGCAGTTCCGGCCTAGGAGGGGGGTGGGATCAGTGGCACTGGCACAAGTTGAATCCTATGTCCCCTCCCAGGCTTTTAAGCCCGACATGAGGCTTCCCTGTTCTGCGCCAGCGAATTAGCAAGCGCAGATCCGAGTAGTCCCATTGCGCAGGCTGGGGCAAATGTCCCCTTACCTCAAGGAGAACTCCAGCCTGCTCCTTCCCGGGAAAGGATGCTGTGTGGGCCATACGGCCTCACTGCATCTCGTCCGGATAGGGTTGGACTGCCCATTTATTTATTTTCAGTTGGTAGGCTCAGACTCCCAAATGGGTCACACACTTACTATGGGCACCAGTGGTACCACCAGCATGTTCTTCTTGTTGCTGTTTAGCTTTAAACAGACACAGAAGAGAAAGAAAATAACCAGAAGCAAAAGGAAGAAAGAGTTCCCATGCCTCTTGCAGTCGTGTGGGGGAGGTGATTTCAGAAGGTGCATCCCTGTATGGTGAGCTGCCCCTTGCTGAAATCCCCTCTTCTCCACAAGGATTAAACATGCCAGATGCACCACGATTCTTTTTTTGCATCTGTTCATCCTAAAAGAGAAACACTTTTTATACCTGGTTGTCCTATAAATATGCAATAAATAATTTAAACTGGGTCGCATGTTGCAAATTGGGATTCAAAGTGGGACATGGGTCTGAGGAGGTTGAAGATTACTGGATGAGCCAAATTCATAAAAGATAGGCCTATCCCTGGTTATTAACCAGGATAGTCAACCAAAACTTTCAAATTCAGAAGCATGTTGTATTTCTCAGGCTGTAATCCTACACACACTTGCTTGACAGTAACTCCTACTGAAATCAGTGAGGCTGACACACACACACACACACACACACACACACACACACACACACACACACACACACACACACACACACAAATTAATAAGAATGTAAACAAATATAAAGAGGTGTTTTTAAAACAAAAAGAAAAAAACCATTAGTACATGCTTTCCTAAGCTATCAAAAGCATATACTGTACTGTACATACTTTGTCAGCAACAATGATAGAATTACTAAGACCCAAAAGTTAGAATCTTTGGTAGGCGGTGGAGAGTGGGACTTACTTCTTGGTAAACACCGTTAGGGATCAGGCTCTCTCTACATACATATTCAGAAATTAGTAGTTTATATGTCTGAAACAATAGCAATATCTCATACTAAATCACATGACTTAAAATAAAAATGAAGAGATATGCTACAAAGGTAGCTTTGTTAGTCAAAGGGTTCCTGCAAGGATTCACTTATTTGACATAAATAGAAACCTTGCGGCATGAAGAGAGATAGTTACAAGTAAAATCTAGAGTTGCGCCTTGCAAACTGTGGGTGTACTGTAATTCAGCATATTTTTCCAACACTGTGTAATTCAGCATATTTTCCAACACTGCTTTTGAATATTTTGAATAGTTGCAGGGGCTGCTTGGACGGAGTATATTTGGATGGGGGAACAGAGGTCTCCTGGCCTTTGGGCTTCAGTATTCCTTCCTGAAAGCCATCTAGGTTGATGAGCATCTATCCCTTTAGTTATCTTCGCTTGCCAAGGCAAAACTGGATAGATCACAGTTGACTGTGTGAATGGGCTCCCCTGAAAAGGATGTGAGATGATACTTATTTTATATTTGCCTGCCTCGCCTCAAACAAAAAAATTGAAGTGGTGTACAAACTATAAAAGCAATATAAACATCAAATAATAAACACGATGGAAATAAAACCGCAGCAGAAAATTAAACACAGTATGTCGGAGTTCTGTACGTGATGCTTTGGTCTATTCACACATGCCAGGCAGTCACCACTTGCAGTTATCATGTGACTGAACCAGCCTCTGTCCTGCTGACTGGAGAGGTAGATCTGGGCAGTCTAAAAAAACTGGCAAGTCTAGTATGGTTCAGGCTCATGCCTAATATGAACATTCTTTAATTCCTCAAATATCTAATATACTGTAAACCACAGAGATTAGTTTGCATGAATAGCACCAGACCAGATGTCTCAGGACAGTATTTGACTTTAGGATTTCCCTTCACAACATATTAGAAAACACGTCTGTTGTTTCCCCCCTCTCTGCACATTATGATCCTGAGCGTCACATTTCACAAAGAAGCAGCTGCAGAGCCCAACCATGTATCAAAATGAAACACCAGCAAATGACTGGCATTAATATTCAAATGACTTATTGGCAGAAACAGGTTTAAAAATAGGATTTTTCATGATAAACAAACTCAACCTCACAGGAAGTGAGCGAGCGGCAAATACAGAAAGTCAACATGTAAGAGAGCTGGCGAAGTCCTAATTTTGTTGTGTAAATATACAGTAATCTTATGAGGATGGTTATTTTCATAGCCACATGCTATTCTCAGAAGTAAAACCCTTAAGTAGCCATTTAACAAGCAAAAGAACAGAGTAAACCACATAAACATTGCATGACTAGAACTTTGATATGTGTCTGTGAGTGAACGTGCGAGGAAAGGTAGGCACATGCCGTTTGAGAGAAGACAAGACAGTGTTCAAGTGTTTCAAGTGGTAAGTTCCCATAAGAATTCAGCTGCCTTTAAAAAGTGTTCATTAGGATGCGCAAAAGAGAAAGGCAGAGAAGAGGTCGTCAGCCACACTAGTCAGTCCTTCTGGACTGGGAACCAGTGGTTTGAAAGCCGGCAGTGCACCTACAGCAGTCCTGGAAATAAGTCTACAAACGTTCAGACATTAGTCTGTCTACCCCACACATACCGAGGTTAGTTGTTTGGGGCCTAAACGCAAGAAAAGAGAGGTGATTCTCACTACAGTAAGAATGATTCTTACTTCACATGGGTAGCCGTGTTAAGACTGTTACAGCAGATGCAGCAAAGAGATTCATGGCCCCTTAAATACTAATGAGATTGGGGTGTGGCATCAGCTCTTTTGTGGACTAGAACCCACATCATCAGATCGATGCATGAAGTGTTATTCTCAGCTGTCTGCTGTTATATATAGGTATAGCTACATAGTACATGTATGAGTATAGAGAAACCATTGTAAAGGGTGGCCAAAAGTTCATGAAATGCAAGAAGGACAAACTGCAACATTTCCCTGCAAAGCCGAACTGTATACAAGTTACGCAAGTTCTTACTGGGAATCTTAGCCACCACCGGTGCCCAAGGAAGTGGCTTATTAGTGTTATTATTAGTTACATTTTAGTTAGTCACACACACACACACACACACACACACACACACACACACACACACACACACACACACACACACACACACACACACACACACACACACACACACACACACACACACACACACAAGGCAAAAAAGGCTGGCATTTCCGTAAATACAAAGCATAACATTTAATGCTCCATCTTTCCTGGGGGACACTGATCATCCTTCTTTTCAGCCTCATATCTGCCAGTAATAAGAGAAACACTACTACCAATATAAAACAAAACTGGATTCACACAAACCAAATATTTCATTATTACACATTTGTCAGGAATAAAAAGCCATACAGGAAAGTAAAGATGTTTCACTTGGGAGTCCCAGAGAGACAGGACATGGGGTCAGGCCTAATGAGAAAATCTCACAGAAACCCACAGTCTAACGTTGCAACATCTGAGTTTATATCAAATATCACAGCTACATATTTGAGACACACATGGTGGGAGGGGTAACCTTCACAAACTTGTGGGTATCTGCCTCCTCAACACATCTTGTATAAACTACTGTTAGCTTGCTAATAGTGTACATTCATAGCACAGGTGGGAAGCATGAAGTCAGTCCATGGTATGTATGTGGCCCCTGGGCGCTAGCTAGAGAGTGCATTTAAAAAAAAAAATACGGTAGGTTATTGGTCCTCGTGATTGCAAATGTAAGACTGAAAATATGACTGGAAAATGCACTGAGAGGACCAGAGGCAGGATTCTTTTTTTTCTTTTTTTTTACATTTCACATTTTATTTTCCCCACTCATGATTTTCAAGACCAAGCAGCAAGAAGGGCTCTTAGGTTTGTCTCGGCTGAGACACATACAGAGGAGACAAATGCAGATTAGAACTAAGATCTGCCATGTATTCCTAAAAAGTACTGTGTATATGTACACATATGTACCGGTAACTTAACTGTAACCCTCTGGCCCCCTACTGATATGTGGTATGTCAACCTCAGTGCTGATCTAGAACTTAATTTACTGAATCCACAGAAGGGGTTGAGCCAAAAGGGGCATTGCTCATGGGTACACATTCATCCATCCGTGAAAAATGAAAATGTTCCATTTCCTGAGTTCATTAGAAAGGGTCCTGGAAGAAAAATGACTAACTACTCTAGTCAGGATGGTTAAACACTGACCACATGACAACCCAAATTTGAATACCTGGGGACGGATACACACAATGAATTCAGGGTTTTCCAGGACTGGCATTTTGAATTAATGGGGTTTTAACTGTACTTCTTAGGTATCCATTACAGTACATCACTGTAATGAAAGTGGCAGAAGTCATCATTTCCCAACGACCCTGTTGTCAAGAGCGGGTGTTTTGCTGGTTATTTCTTATGAACAGTGTGAGTCCTCAGTTTCATTTCTTGCAAAGAAAACTTTGCAAACCACCAGGCACAATGAATTACAATAAAAAGGGGGAGGGGGAAATCAAACAGATAAACGAAGGAAAACAGACTCTACGTAATATGACACATTAAAATACACTAAGTGCAGTGTTAATTCTGAGCATTGCTCTAATCCTGGAGCACCAATCTCTGTCAGACAGCTTTCTCTAGAATTGGTTAAAAATGCTGTAATACTAGAATTGATTTTATTATTTATTTCTTTATTTTATTTTTAAATAGAGCTCTCTAAGGCTTCAAAATCCTAAGCACATTTACTAGTGAGCCCCACTGAACATAGTGCAGTGAGATTTATTCCAAATAAACACTGATCAAGCCTGTCCTACAAGGCAGCAACTAGAGTTATTTGACATTTTTGCATTTCATATATAGAGTTATTTCACATGTTAAACTTTTATCTCTTGTGTAAAAAAAAAAGTAACTATAGTGTTATTTCATATGAATATCATTTAGGCTGAAGACTGGCAACTTTTAATGTGTTTGACACATGGGTGCCCACAAATAGTGGGCACTCCCTTCTCCACCCATATATCCCCATCATTTTTGTGACCTTAAGAAAACAAAAATCATTTTATCTTTGAAAAATATCAAACTTTTAAAGAGTCCGGGCACTCCACTGTATAACTCAAGTGAATGAACACACATACATAAAGCCCTTAGAGCAAGCCTCAAAAGAATACTAGCAGCACAAGCCTACGAATATCTACTCAGAAGTAAGTCCCATTGTGTTGAATGAGACTTACTCCCAGGAAAGTGTGTATAGGTTACAGCCTCTTCCTACAGCAATTAATTTTTGTTAATCTTTTCTATTTACTTTTTCTTTACTTTCTTTCTCATTTTTTTCACTTTTTCTTTACCTTCTTTCTCATTTTTTTCACTTTTTCTTTACCTTCTTTCTCATTTTTTTTTCACTTTTTCTTTACCTTCTTTCTCATTTTTTTCACTTCGCTCTTAGGAGACTGCGCAAATCCCCTCTCCAGAAATGTAACACACAGACCTTTCAAAGAACAATAAAATCAACTGCCAAAAAGCTATCCCCACTGCTGCAAGGTTGTCTGCACACATTACATGGAGATGGGATATTCTGCTGCTGCAGCAGCTGAATCACTATTATTATTATTATTATTATTATTATGCCAACAACAACAACATCTTTTTGAGGTTGTTTGTTTGGGACTTTTTTTATGGTCACCTGAACAGGGCCCAAATTGTGAACCAAGGTTGTAGCTTGTCTAGACTTCAAAGGCTTCTGCTTCTGCTGATGAAAAGGTTAAAACAATTTTCCTAGCGAAACCGAGTGTGGGTTGTGAAAGAGCCATGTTAATGAAGAAAATTTCCCCCAAGGGCTGCTCGTTTAGTATCACCAAAAGTCATCAAGTTTCAATTTGAGTTATTTGTATTTATTTGTAAAAAAACAAAAGATTACAGTGGCAGAACAAAAACAAAAACCTCATCCTGGATTTTCTGTTCTACAACTGGCTTATTTCAACAGACAGATGTATCCGTAGCCTGTTAGGGGACAACTCTTTTCCCCAGACTTTGAGAGCAAGACGACAGAGCCCGATATAACTGCTACAGCAGAGGCTGTGTATCTGCCTCCAGGCTGTGATTTGTAGGAAAAAATCTTCTGAATATAGCAAATGAATCATTCTGAGGGTTTTCCCTACCTTTGCATTACTATGGAAAATACGCATTTAAATGCAACCTGCACATCCTTCTTCATACCACTGGCTTTTCCTTTTTTTAATCACTAGTTGTTCTTTTCAGTTACAACCAACAGGGCAAACGCTCCACAATAGATGTCAGATAAATAATGAGATTTGTGAGCAATCATTGCTGCAATCAAACATTCAAATGCCGAATAAAGGTGTTTTTTTTAAAGCAGTCACAGAATAGGAAAAATCATTTCATTTTAAATAAAGATGTTTTTATCTTGCAGCAAGGAGATTTTGAATTGTGAGCAGATAGACAGCAGAAGCAGTTGCCGTCACTGGGGTTATTTCAAAGATTCCTCATCAAAGGCAATTCACCAAACACCTAATATTGTAGCCTCTTTCTTTTCAAGGGTTGGACCCATCATTACAGAAGGAAGGGGAAACATGTGCGCGCGCGCGCGCACACACACACACACACACACACACACACACACACCTCTAGTGGTCTCTCAGCTTGTAATGTGTTGTTTTTGTACTTATTTGATGTTGTTGGCTTTTGTTATCAGTTCCATCTGCAATTTGTGGCCAGTTCTCTCATGCTTTAGGTAGACATTTTGTTCCTGAACTTCTTGTAATAACACCCCAGCTACCCTACAGTACACCAAATTTGGTGGAAAGCCACAATACTTTTGTGTATGTGTGTATGAGAGAGAGAGAGAGAGAGACAGAGACACAGACAGAGAAAAGAAAAGGATACATCAAATCCAAGAGATTAGCACTTTACCAATCTTTCAAAGCAGCAGAGAACAGATAGTTGGTAATTTTGAGTTAAAATAAATCAGTTTTCTTTTAAAAGTTTTAAAAATTTCCTATTCTGACTCTAACATATACCGTACATATCAAAGTACCTGCAAACTAACCACATACCCCTTTGCACATATGACAGAATTCAAAACCCCTTGTATGATCTAAAGTATTATTCACAAAATTTCCAATACAGTAGTTCAATACCACAACTCAACTCTCATTTTGAATTAAGATGCTTTATTAAACCAGTCTGCTACACTAGTTTAGTTGTTGCTATAAAATCATTAGACAAATAAATACTAACTTAGAAGTCTCTGAAGTATTTACCACCACAGGGGGAAAATATGGATAAAGATAAAAAAGATTTAAAAAATTATATACACCTTTTTACCAAGCAGGAAAAAGTACCTCCAAATTAAGTTGCTTCTAAGTACAGCACAGTAGAAGTAAAACAAAACAGAAAGAACAGCAACAGTAATTTTGATCCATGTGGCAATGAAATTAAATTGCCGTTTACCCTTAAAAACCAATGAGTTACTTTCTTGCTCTGCTACACTACACTGTACAACAAAGCTGGACTGAAAAAACAAATCAAGTAACCGTTTTCTTCAAGTATAAGAAAAAACAATGCCGTTAAGAAAATAATGAGACAATCTAGTGGTACAATAAAAGACACCTACTATGAAAACCCAAATTCCCAGCTAGGCAATATCTGTAGTAATAATTTTAAAAGTATTTTCAGCTCTTTAAAGCACTTGTCTCTCCCACGCTCTCTCTTGGAGTGAGTCAAGGCAAACTGACACATTCTGAAACCATTCACTAAAGCTCCCTTTTCTGCTAATAACCATGAAAGTCAAAATTGAATTAAACCGATTCTGAAAGCTTGAAAACATGGTTCTAAAAGTGGGTGCAGTTAAATGCACAGCAAACCAACTCAGAAATCATTGCATTCAAGCTGGCTTCCTTTCATTTGTTTCTGGATTTAGAAAGGACGTCATTCTATCGACACTCCGGTAAACCAGAACACACATTCTTTCTTTTTTAATTATTATTAGCAACGAAATATTACTGGTCTTCAATCATATTGAAACAGAATAGACATCGGACTTTGTCTGCAGTACTATGCATGCTTTTTAAGGTGAACACCAACTGAATCCAGTAGGGCTGGCTTCTAAGTAACTGCATAAAACAGTCCATCACTGACTCAAAAAAAAAAAAGTCTTCGCTCAATCTAAAAAAATTTCTAGTCTTCCAGACCATTACCCTCTCCACTTTCCATACTGCTATCAACTAACCTGAGTGGTATTTTTCTGCTGTTGTCTATATGCCAAAGAGCCAAAGAATAATCAAACAAAACCATCTATTTATAATTAAATCATCACCCTGATACAATTAAAGAAACATTGCAGTTCAAACCTTGAAGACTCACATGCTAGCCTGCCAATGTCCCACTGGCAAAGTACACTAATAAAAATATAAGCAATTCTTATACTTTATAAAGTCAGTCTTCTAATATCACATAGCATGTTCCTAACCCCATCTGACTTTTCATAGCTTGTTGTTAAATTTGCTTAATTATTAAGTTGTTAAATTATTACACCCTCAACTTTTGACTCATTCATTCATTGAAACGTTTTCTTCAGGTGGGTACAATTTACTGTAACCCAGCCTTGCCCAGAACAAAACTCAAAAGAAGTTCACAGAACATGCTGCGATTTGTATTTGCTGCTTAGTCAGAAAGGGCTAGCTGTTTGCAAGACTCCAGAAACATGTAATATTTCAATATTGTGAGAGAGCAAAACAGAACAATGTCATAAGAACCGATTCAAAAGCAAGAAAGCTTTTCAAGACTACAATGGATGATGAATCAAAATAGGCTTCCTCTTCACAAAATGCAATTCGGGATCTGCTAAATTTAGAATACTGAGAACAAAATTATTAGCACTATTTAAAAACGTACAGTGCCTGATTATTTAAAAATATAGGGCTGAGATTTTGTTGATGAATCAATTTTATTTGCATATGAGCAAAAGCGATAGTTCTAAAGCAAAAGCATCTTTTCTTTGTTTTTTAGATGATACATGCATATATCGTAGCAGACCTCATTTTATATTTAGGCATTCCTTCGTATGAGAAAGAAAAGGGGGGATGTTGTCTCTTCCAAGATGGCACTGGCCAGCTGTAGTTTTATACATACCATGTTAAAATATATATTTCAAAATCTGCTATCTAATTAATTGGGGTCACCTTCTTGTTGATTAAATTATAATCTATTCACCTAACTAATTAAGCAATTTACAGCGCAATCCTAACCAACATTCCAGCGCCGGTGTAGCTATGCCAACAGGGTGCACATTGCATTTTGCAGTTCAGGGGCAGTCATGGAGGCCTCTTCAACGTGAGGGAACATTTGTTCCCTTACCTCAGAATTGCATTGCAGCTGCTCTGGCGCTGGAAAGTTGGTTAGGATTGCGCTGTTAGAAACACAGCAACCCTACAAAAACATAAAGAGAAAAGGGCCAACTCCTTCACAACAACATGATGCCCTTGCACTTCTGATGTGAAAACATTTCATCTACGATAGGTTGTAGACAACAATAGCAATACAGTATTTGCAGCATCTTAACTTTGCTGCAGTTAAGATGAAAAGACAGTTACAAAATGCCTAATGATGATGTACGTCACTTTGATTTTTAATGTTCTTATAGCACACATCTCATTTACAGAAAGGGATGCAGCTCAACTATACATACACAGCCTGATCCTGTGCATGTTCACACTGAAATAAGTCCCTCAAGTAAGTTTGCACCTGACCGCATCCTTAAATTGGAAACAGACATTTTTTTCAAAGTTGAAGGCAATTTGAAAGAGCGTTTGCTTGACGGAGGTGACAATGGGACCAAATAAATGCATGTAATTATACTTGCACATCCATTACCTGTCCCCAACCCAAGGCAATTCTTCAGAAGGCAACAACTTTGGGAAAACATAAATTTTACAGTAGTCCAGAAGGATCATTTCCAAAAATGAAATGCAGCCAAGAGATCTAGAAAGTTCTTTCAAAATACAGAATTGATAAGAAAACCGAATAACTGTACATGGTTCTATTTGCTCAAGGGCAAGGAAAGCACACTGAATGCCATGCCATGAGATAATATGGGGATATTTTTGTGTATTTTTATCTACATCGATAGCATTATGATAATGTGCTGTGCAGTCCTTACCTCATTCCTCGATACACCAAGCCTGTGAGGGAGGCCATCACTATGCTCTTTTTAGTGATGGTGAAACTGGAGCTGAGTGCTGAAGGGCCTTTGTGAGCCCATGACTGAAAAGGCCTGTAAAACCAGCTCTGAAGAACAGTGTCCATTCGGCTGCACTGGCTTCCATTGCTTAGTAGTGCATTTAAGATGACCCACAAAACAAAACTTATGATCAATATTTCCAGGAATGGACATTCATGTGCAATACAGTAATGACTCCTAAAGTGAAATATGCTCAGGTTAGATTTCACTAGACCCAAGGCCTTTATAGTAGTCTGAGGTGAACATTCCTCTGAGAGTGGGTGGGGAAAACCCCCACCCCAAATATCTCCATTCCAAACCTGGAAGTCAAGAAATTATAAAGACAATTTCTGTCAGGATATTCATTTAAATCTATTATGGAGTAACTGTTGACGTGTAGGTTGCCAATCTTTTCATCAAACATAGATGAAAACAAAACTGAGAGAAACAGCTTGTGGTGAAATTTACATAAATATTTTGTAAAATAAAGAAAGGACTCTGGGTTTGAGTGAGAGGCAGCATTTACTGCATGTATCTGACATTAAATTATTACCACACATCCCAGCTTCGCATACCTAGTGCCTAAAGTTATCCTGAGATGAAACCTCACTCAAGATTCTGTGATTAGACAAGCTGTTGCCAGTTTCAAATGTAGAAAACCTTTCATGTTTATTCTGCTTGTTTAAAAAAAGATCCAAAATCTAAATTCGGAGAAATCAAATTCTGTGCAGACTTGTTTAGCACAAAAGGAGAATTGTTCGGTGTTAAAACAAAAATCAAAAGCGATTGTTGAAACTTTCATGGCCACTGGAATCTTGACAATATAAATTTTGGGGTTTAAATTTTTTTTGTTTTGGTGTTTTATCTCTTGTTTGTTTGTTTTACATGGCTTTTTAAACCTGAAAACTTATATTGTCAAAAATCAAAAGCATCTTCATTCCACAATCATGGTTATTGCAATGTCCAAAAACACAGCCAACTTGATTCATACCTGCAAAATAACAAAAACAGCATGCGCAATTTGACCAAACTGTGTCAACTGTCTGGATTACCTGTCCACTCTGAGCCAAACTATACATTATGAGGGATGCATTAGTTGGCCTTGAGTTTTTTGCTGTCTTTTTAAAAAAATAGCACATTGGGCTGGTCACAAAATGGAGCAAAAACACATAGGGGAAGGTATGGGGGGGGTTAGAACTTTGACCCTGCTGCTGTGCTGTGGTTCTGATCCTGAATGTACCATGGTTATCTTCCAGGCAAGAAGGGGTGGCTTTTAACAATGTCCAGGTTAATCCTGAAAATTATGGAACACATCACCTTGGTTCAAAGCTAGCTAATGCCTTATATGACTTTTCTGCAGGATCCAGATTCTACTGTTCTGATTCTTGGGTCAGGTGGGAAACCCCAAGTAAGCCCCCTGAACCTCCCCTCAACTAAGGTCAGGTTGGCTGGACTTGACCAATGGACAGATGGATGCCAACTAGAAAACGCCACATTACACATTGTGAAGGATTTCGAGGAGGGTGAGGGATCCCCATTCACCACAGACAGTCTGGGATTCAGCGGGCTGCACCAAAGGTCACATGGAGAAGGTGAATTTTGAGAAGTGTGTACGGAATAAGAGAGGAGGCATGACAGAGGCATTCCGGGAGGTAGTTCTAAGCATATAGAACAGGAAGGGAAAAAGGGCAGAGTTGTTGGAGGGATGAAGAGATCTTTGGACAGTGAGGATTGTGGAGCTGGATGGACAAAGTTCATTTTGTTGATGAGAGAAGAGGTTGTTTTTGAACCTGCACAGCTCTGTCCATTGCACAATCCCACAGATACATTTCAGGTCTACGTTCACCCCTTTTTTCTTCCCTTTTCAATAGCTAATTTTGGGGGGGGTCTGTGAAGGAGGCGCACAACTCTCTGTGGACATACATAGTGGTAATGAGCTGAGTTGCGCCGATATCCTATGCCCCGTCACAGCCCAGGCTGGCCTTACACAGCCTCCCCGGTTGTGTGCCAGCTAAAGAGCTGGCGCGCATCCGAGGAGGCCCATTGCAGCCCATGCCGTTTACACCGGGGGAAGGGGACGTCCCCTTCCCCCGGGGTGAGCCCAGGCCAGTGCTGGTGCTGGTGCAGGCAGCAAAGGGCTTAGGATGAAGTGGCCAGCCCTTTAGGCCGCTCGCACATACTTGCACAGGATTGGGCTGTGATGTGACCCCACGTTTCATCACAATCTCTAAGACTGAAGGAGAATACCCAAGACTTAAGCAGGCCATCTATGTTCCAAGTTAAGACCGCAAAAGTGAGCAGACATTCTGGGTGACTGTCCCTCATCTGTGAAACTCACTTCCTCAGAGAAAAGACATGACAAATCTACAGATGAGGCAGACATCGTTAAGTGTGGTGGATGTGGTTTCAACACACATTGACTACATTCCAAGGAATTTGCTTTCAGGGCAGGGATTTGGAATGTGCATTCAAAGTACTCAGGCCATGCCTATACCTCTGTCTTCTGTTCACCCTATGCGACTTCAGGAAGTTATGTGAAGAATCTTCACAGAAAATTTCAGCTGGCTTTTGGTGATCAGCACTAGAGTGGAGGAAAATTCTGAAGGCTTTATATGAAAAATCTAAATTTATCAACCAACAAGATGAATGAAATCCTAGTACAGATAAACACAGGGCTGTTTCACATGTGCAATTTTGGACCATTTTCGCACTTCATGGTGCTCTCCTTACCACCACCACCCGCGTCATGTGGAAAAGAGGATACCAACCTCATCTATTTTAGGATTTTGAGATATTTTTAATATGTTTTTAACTTTGTCATGGATAATTGTAACCAGCCTTGAGGTCCTATCAAAGCCAGAATGGTGACATGCAAATATGAATAAACAAACAATAACTATTTTTAGTAGCACTGCCCCCCGCATGCCATACCATCGCATACCAGCAAGCCGTGGTCCTGCAGCTGCTTTTTTCACTTGTGCTGACAAAAGAGGCATGTTACTAAAAATACACGTAGTATTCCTTTTCACAAGTGCAAATCTCTGCGTGGGTGGGAGAAGAATACGCCCTGCACTGCACCTGTGTAGCTGTTTGTAGTGGCTGCAAATCCACAGCAGCAAATCTGTAGAGATTTGCAACCTCCCCAAAAATTGCTTCTGATATAAGGCACATGGAGTCTGCTCAGAAAACAAAGTTATGGTCCATGGAAGCACGTATGTGTATATGGGTGGCTTCGCTGGCCTGTAGTATTTCCTTTTTAAGTGTAAAGAAAAGAAATGAAAGACTGTCCAACTATTTCTTACCAACACTGTGTGATACAGGAAGCTGGACTAGATGGGCTTTTGGCCTGATCCAGCAGGGCTCTTCTTATGTTCTTATGTTCTTAACACCCTTTCAGACACACAAGCAGCTTCTCTCTTTGCTCCACCTGGAGCCCCCATCAGTCTTCGATTTCTGCTGCCCCTCCATTTACACACACCCCACTTCAAATCTACCATCCCTTCCTGAAGACTGGCTCAAAGGTTACTAATGCAAAATAAGGAAAGAGATGGAGAGAGTGATGATGCAAGCACGCTTAGGGGTGAAAGCAAAGGCATCATAATAAGCCACATACAATTCCCTGGGTTGCCTAGTGAATACTATTGCCCTAAAATGATTGCAATTCTATCGATGTGACTTTCTTTTTTGGGTACCGGTAATTTTGTTGTTTCGGAAAAGACCTGAAGACGTTTGCTAAGATATTCCTTTATGTGTTTCCGTGACGAATTCTAATTTTTTTTTTCAAAGTGTACTCGTGTCCTTTTACCCATGTTTTGGCAATTTTCGTGGAGAAATACGACAATTTATGCGACACTGGACTAGAAGTACAACCTTCGGGTTTTCTCCTGCTGCACCGCAATCCACAGGGGATCTCTAGAAACCCCATTCTGTCATCCACCACGAACGCTGGCGTTCTGCTTAGCACTCACCCTTTGAAGAAGCGAACGCTGCCGAGCTTCCTACAGATTCACACACAGCTGATTAACATTGCACTTCGGAGGTGTTTTAATGTATTCTTCTCATTAACGCAGGAGTGTTTGGGGGTTGGTTGACTTTTCCTAAAATGTCTTATGATTTATGTAGCAGCAAATTATACAATGATAAATGTGTTGCCTCCACAAAGAGGCAGCCTATCTCTCCCATACAAATTCACGGTGGTTTAATACGAAGAGCCATATTTGCTTTCCTGCAACCTTTTCCACTACAGAAGAGAAGTCCACCACAGCCCTTCTGGCATTACGTTGCGTATGATTGTTATCACTACTATTATTACATTTTATTGCTAAATTATTACCCAGGCTTCTCATCAGAATGCTCAAGGAGAGATAAAGCAGTCGCATACAAAGCATCACAATGGCATCATAAAACATCAAACACAATAAAAATGTAGTTCTATTAAACAGATTACAACCAATAAAACCAGTTTCGCAGGCCTGCATGTAGTCATCTCAAACTCATACATTCCTTAGGAAAAAAATCAATGGCTCAATCCTATTGGGACCTTGCACTGACAGGACTAGCATTCTGGCAGTGCAAGTTCCTTTACGGCTGTTGCAAACGGTGACATGTTCAGGGTCCGTTTGCAAGTGGACCCAGACCTGCCCTAGGAGAGTTGGCCACAGGGGGGTGTTGGGAACAGCTGCCCCTGGGGTCCCTGACCAAAGGGATGCTACTGGGATGTTCCTGTCCATCTATCTGACAGTTTCTCCTTGGCCCTCTCATTCCCACAGGGTTCTGGTCTCTGGGTCGCTCCAAGTCAGGCTAGTTCTTCCCTGGGGGAAGTTAGGCCCTTGATGACCCTTACAAGGTAGGGGGCTCCTCCTTGGCTCTGCTCTGTCCCCTTTGCCCTCCTCTTTTGTTCGTAAGAACATAAGAACATAAGAAGAGCCTTGCTGGATCAGGTCAAAGACCCATCTAGTCCAGCTTCCTGTATCACACAGTGGCCCCACCAGATGCCACCGAGAACACACAGCCAACAAGATGACCTGTTTCCTATTGTCACTCCCTTGCACCTGGCACAGAGAAAACCAACTTCTAAAGCCAGGAGGTTGCTTATGGCTTGTAACCTGTGATGGTCTTTTCCTCCATGAATCTGTCCAAACCCCTTTTAAAGGCATCTAGGCCAGGTGCCATCACCTCTGCTCCTTTGTTCCCTTTGCTCTCCTCTCTCCCGTCATCTTGCTCTCCCCCTCTGCCACCACTTCTTCATTCCAGGGCCCTCTATAGGACCCAGAGCCAAGGACAGCCTCACCCTGCCTGATCCAGCTGCCGCACCTCTATCTTGCAGCAGGAAGTAGACATAACCAGGCATTGCGCTGTGGCCTGGCTCAACTGGGCAAGTCATGTGTTCTGCTGCCAAGCTGGCCAGCAGGGACACAGGCTCTATTACCCAGCTGGCTAGTAAAGTCATGTGTGCCACTGCCCTGGCGGGGTGTCATCTTCTCACCACCGGCTGCGAGTGCTCTCCTGGGGCTCACAATTACATACAGCTGGACATGCATTAAAAGAAGGTGAGGATGAAGAAAATTTTCCTCAACATTTTCTTAAATATTGGTTAAAAAAATGTACGTTAAAAAAACAACTACAGGGGTTTTTTTGGGGGGGGGGGATAGTTCCCTAAATTTGTATATAACATAGAACTGTGGTTTGTTCTAAAGGGAGAGCACAAGCCTCTCACATGCAAGAAAGGAGGAGGGTGGGAAAACATGCAAGGCCACAGCCGCCCCCTAAGGCTCATTCACATAGTACTAAACCAAGGGTTCTCTACCAGTGATACTAGTACCACCAGTGGTACTTCAGCCAACTTCTGGTGCTACTTGGACTGCAGGACCACTGCAACCCTGCTCTAACGTGGCACTTTCGGTGGAGCGTTTTCGCTCCCAAGAGGCTCCTGCCTTTGGCCAAGTCTCTCGGGAATGCTGAGAAGAGTCCTCCCACCCGTCCAGAGCCTCCTCTCCGAAAACCTGAAAGCTCAGGAGTAATTGGTGATGATGTCATCGCCAGTCACTTCCAGTGGTACGCAGCAGGGGAGTGGCACCGGAGGTGGTACCTGGCCAGGTAGGGGTTGAGAACCCCTGCACTAAACCATTACAGGTGGCCCCCCATATCCGCTGGGGATATGTTCCAGGCCCCTCCGTGGATACTTGAAACCGTGGATAAGAGCGAACACCCCCTCCATGGTTTCCTGAGGGCCCCCCCACCCTGCCTCCCCTGCAGGCAGGCATGCTTGCCCCCCCCAGCTCTTATTTTTCTTTCATCAAGCTTTGTTTCTTCCTTAAAACAGAGAAGCAGCCTCCATTGCAGGCAAGTAGAACGAGACTAAGTCCTAGAGAGGCTCTGCAAGGTTTCTGTTAACCATGTAGAAGTACAGAACAATCCGACATGGAATTAGGGGCCCAGAGTGTGAACTTGAGCAGGATCAGGAAGATTCTGAAAACCAGGGCAAACAAATGAGGAGAAGAAGGCAAACAGGCGCACATGAGTGGGCAGAAAGCATGCTAACAATAGGAACATGGCAACATGACACAAAGAGGCAAGCTAGATGGCTTCAGGGGGACACGGAACATGCGCTGGCACTGCCAACTATCTCCAAAGACAAGGTGTTGATCACCCTGCCAGCCAGCACACTCTTTCTGCTTCCGTTGGCAAGGTTGCTGGGAGGCTGGAGCCCCTGAGACAAGAGTGAAGACTGTAATCCCAGATAAGCTCAGTTCAAAGTGGGCAGGACGGGACTGAGGCCTGATAAAGGGAAGCATAGGACTATCTCCAGCAAAATCAGGGTGGGTTTCTATCACAAGTTACCTCACCCTTCATGTAGTTCTGACTCACTTTTGCCCTGTGTCACGTACACCCCTCTTGTTCTGCCCTGCCTCTTCTCCCTTGCTGAATCATAATAAGAGAATGCTTTTGTAAATGTCCCTTTAAATTGACACTACTGACTTAAGGCTGTGACAGACCGCATGCCGAGGCGAACGAGCGAGCGCCGAGATGAGCGAGCGCGAGAGGCTGGCCACCGATCTGCTTGTCTGTAGGAGTGTCTTCCCGCAAATAGTCCCTCCTTTTGTCCCGCCTTCTTAAGAAAGTGATTGGCTAACACTACAGTTTACACCTGATTGGCTGATAGCCACTCTCCTCCCCCTCTCATCTGATTGGTGGCTCCAGTAGCTCCGCTGTGCGGCCCCCTCAAACATGGCCCAGGAGGATTTTCGATCGTGCCGGAAATCGGGAGACCGCTCGCTTCCGCTGTGGTAACCAGATACCCCAGCACGCCTGGACTAAGCTCCTCAGGCGTCCGGGCCGAGATTCGTGCGGTCTGTCACGGCCCAACGTAGAAGTAGGGGGGCTCTAGCTCAGTGGCAGAGGACAGGCTTTTCATGCAGTTGGCATGAAAAGGTAGGGCTAGGAAAGATCCCTGTCCGAAACCCCAGAAAAGCCCTGCTGCTGCAGAGAGTCCCAAGCGAAACGGATTAATAGTGTCTGAGTCACTATAAAGCAGCTTCATAACTAGAGGGCAGTGTTCACATCTGTCCTGGACATGAGCAATGGGGAAAAATGGCTTTTGTTCCTCTGCCATGAGATACTATAACAAGTGGCACTCATCCTGTCGTTATTAAAACACAATGCATGTCAACTGATCTTTTCTTCTCAAATGTGTACTGTTGATGTGATTTTCTAGCCTGCTGTTGGAAAGAGAAGCCCCTATTTGGCAGCCTCAGTTGAACACATACACAGTGGGATTTAGGCTAAGCTACACATCACTTAAGTGGTCTTATGTGCTAAAGAGACATTATCAGTGCTTATGTCAATCATGCATTGTCCTCAGAGTCAGTTATAATAACCCTCAGATGCTTAAAATGTCAATCTGTGTTTGCCTTCCACTCCTCTGTGTCTCAAGCATGTGACTTTTCTGTTTAAGTAAATCCAAAGCTTCTTCAAACAGACAGAATTTTTGTCCTGCTCTTCAACAGATGGAAGGGCAAGTCAGGTGTTTGCTCAGCTACTTAAAAATCATAGGCAACTATGTTGGTCTATTAGACAACAATTCAAAGCCAAAGGAGGAAAATATCTTTATTAGGATCAATTAAATATCAACAAAATGATTGGCTTTCAGGTTCTTGATATTGTAGTTGCTCCAAACAAAAGGATTGCCCTATTTTGGCTTTGGCACTTTTGCTCAACTTCTGCTTTCACCTGTATGCTTTTTTCCTACTTTGGCAATCCAATCAAACTGAAGTGTGCTTGCAGTAGCGAATCCCAACAGGGTAAGAAAGAACCAGGTTGAAAAGGCATGGGACACTGGCCCTTTCCTGGTTTATCGCTTTGTTCCCCTTCATTTGTTATCTGCCTTGTGTCATAGTTTAGACTGGAGCAGGGACCTGTCATCTCATCCTTTGTAAAGCACCAATGCATATAAACAAAACGCTAATAAATAACATAAACATAATACACACCAACACACTTACAACCGGAGCTGTTTTGCATGCCACAATTCCGCAGGAATACAAAGAAGTGCAGAATTTCACTTCTTGAGGATCTCTACTTTCACTTTAAAAGAAAGCAAGTTCCTAGCCCTTGTGGCTGCTCAGGCAAGCTGGAAAGTGTGAGACAATGCTTACTGAAACCACAGAAGTTAGAGAGGTGGCTAAAAAAGATTTTCAGCAGATGGGGAGGGGGTTTCAGAACCTTACAATAGCTCCATCCTGTCCCATGGTCCCATAAAGTCCAAATAAATAATGCAAAAATTACACACACACACACACACACACACACACACACACACACACACACACACACACACACACTGTACTCGAGAAATTACAGACATCTGTTCACTTTGTATAGTTTAAGCAGACTGCAGAATTCTGCTTTTATTGGTGTAGAATTTGGGTAGCCTAACAAAATTTTCTTGCACCAGAATTGTGTTTGTGCGTGCATGTGTGTATGCGCGTGCCCACGCTTAAAATCAGGAACGGTTGTATGGGATGATCCATTCCTTGGTCTATGCAGACAGCAATCATACCCCTATGGTGTGCAGATCAGAGGACCTGTGTCATGTCCCACGTCTTGGAAGGTCACCAGGACACTGACACAGGGAAGGAGGAGCAAAGTAGCTGAGGAAGACCAGAAGCGGGAGCTGCAGAGGAGACTGACCCGGTCTAGAGCCTGATCACTGAGGAGTCCCTCAAGGCAGAAGCCCCGAGCTGGGACCTCCAGCAATAATGCCACTTGCTACCATTCCCCAGACATCTCCATGGGCTCCCATTTGTGGTCAGGACAGGACAAGCATCTAAATCACTCACTTCCTACTTTTTTTATATACTGATTCGGTAATGTAGTCATCGCTATACACTGTCTCTAGACTTTGTTGAATGAGATCTCTTTCAGGAAAGATGCTTGCTCATTTCAGCAAGCCCTGACTAACAGCACGTGCTCCGCCTCTCTAAGCTGTCACAAATGTGCCATAAAGTACGTTTTCGACAATTCAGGAGTAAGGGCCACCGGCGTGGAGGCCAGCAGCCTGCACTCCGCCGCCCTTCAGACCTTGTGCCCGCCGATACAGGTAAATCCTGCACTGGTTGTTGCAGGGGCAGGGGGAGGGCAGGCAGGGGTGTGGAGGGAGGGGGGTCATTGGCCGGCCCGGGCTGGGAGGGGGCAGGGATATCAGTGGCATGCTCCACCGCTATCCTAGGTTCGTTCCCAGGATGCAGCGGGTGCCACATTGGTGCCGCTGCATCACTGCACGCGGCATTACAGTGAATTGTGCACCCATTCTGTGATTCTTGGCTAACATAGGCTGCTGAAGAATTGGACTCTGCCTCCCAGAAAGAACTTCAGCAGGAGTAACAGTGGCGTCACTAGGGCGCGCGCCGCCCTAATGACCCCCGCGCCGCCGCAACAGTCGGCCGGAGAGGATGTCTCCGGAGCCGGCAGCAGTGGAGGCTCCGCTGCTGCCGGCTCCGGAGACATCCTCTCCGGCCGGCTGTCCTGGGCCTTCTAAGGAGGAGCCCAATGCGCGACGTCATATTTATTAGGTTTTTCGCGCATGCGCAGTACTTTCTGAGGGCAAAGGGCTGCCCTTTTGCCCTCAAACGTTCTGCGCAGGCGCGAAAAACCTAAATATAAATAAACTTAGGATTTCCTTATGCATTGGGGGTCTGAGTTTCTGGCTATCACTACCAAAAACTTACAGCACATCTGTTTGCAAACTTACTCCCTGGTTAAAAGCAACCTTTTTTTTTTTTTTTTACAAGGAAGGTAATTTGGGCACAATTATCTGTATAATTTGGCAACCGTATGCTTCTTTACATATACTACTCCCCCCCCCCCCCCGCGCCTTTAACTGTCATTACACTCTAATGCTGAGTTCTGGTACATCTAATGCCAATTAACTCTTGTTTGTGAAAGTATAATCCAAGGAATCAATCAGCAGTCAATTGCATTTTATTTACAAAGCAGGAATTAGAGTGCATGTGTTATGGATGGTTTCGGGTATACCAAGGGCAACATTAACTATCGCTTGATCACTTTCCAACACTTTTTCTTGTCTTTTACCTGGTTTCTGAGTCATTAGAATTATGTAAACACACAACAGGGTTCTCATTAATCAGATCTATCCCCTTTGTTTCTTCCTTTAGGTATTTTTTTTAAGGCAGCAGTGTTTTCTGCTCAGTGGTTTCTTCTAGCAAGCTTGTTCATTTGCTTTTGAGTAATTGTGAAATTGTTTAAGATGTCCTGCATAATGACAAAGGCCTTTCTGGCATAAATATATGACACCCAATGAGTGTCTTTTCAATAGCATAAGCAACCTGCAAAGCATCTTTCATTAACAGGGTCAGTGATTTAACGTCTCATGTCGGGAAGTGGTTTTTTCCCCCCAAGTAAATAAAAACTGTCGAAAGTATCTTTACATGCGTGCACTGAACTAACAAATCCTGATAAATACGAGGCAGAAGAGGCCACATTCATGAAATAATAATGCATTGAAAATATAAGCAATGGGCAAAACTTACACTTAAGAATCTTCATATATATAAAAGAACAAGTCCTGACTCACTGACTGAGAGCCCAATCCTAGGCATGTCTACTCAGAAGTAAGTGCCATTATAGCCAATGGGGCTTACTCCCAGGTAAGTGTGGATAGGATTTCAGTCTGACTCATCACCACCCCACCCAAACCCCCGGGCCTGAAATTCTGGGAGCATGTTCCTTCCATGACGTAAGCAACCACTAAGAAGGGATTTTTAGAAATTCGGACCCTAAGGGGGTAAAAAGGGGTGCAATGCGTTTTCAGGGATTCCTCGATATCTCTCAGGCCGGATGAGATAGCCACTTGGTTTTGGCTTACAAAAGTTACCCGTCCAAATGCTGAAAAACATATTTGGGGATTTTGCCCTAATCGACCCGGAAAGGGACGAACCTCGATGCAGGGGTCAATTATAGAACCCTTCGTATCTCCTGTGTTTGTGGAGCTAAAACATTCCTTTTTGGCAGGCGGGTGTCTTTGTATAATTTTTAGAAAGTTTTCACGTTTTTTTGAAATTTTACCCCTAAAGGGGAAAAAAGGGTGTAAAAGGAAAAAGGGGTGAAAGGGGAAAAAAAGGCCTTACTCTGCCATGTATTATTCCTGAACAAAACATCAGGCATTTTTCTTACTTTGCAGCTGAAATTTAAATATGATTCTCGCAGCAATGGCAAAAGAATCTCAGGTCAAGACTGCACATTCAGCAAGAGATCTGTATGTACCACAACAAGGATGCAGTCACTACCCAACCCAAGCAGCAAGCAATAAAAGCCTTCAGAGCATTAGGGGAAAGGGAAGTAAATCCAATTAGGCCAAAACTCAAATACAAGTCATTGACTATGTTTAAATCAAAGTTATTTCATTTATTAAGTTTAATAAACAGCCAAGTGAGCATGTCATTTCTCCCACTACCTTTGCCCTCCTTGTCAGGGAATTGGAAGGGGACAACAAGTATACTTCTTACTGAGAAATGAGACAGAATACAGCCTGCATGTTTTCCCTTAATCTTTCATCTGGATAAAAAATGGACTTTGTCAACCCAGTGTGGGGATCAAGTGTACCCCGAAGTAAGTCATAAAAATAACGACTTGGGCTGGTTGCCTTGAGCATGACACTGGCTGTAAATAAAAACAAACCAATACCAACCCTTATATTAAGTATTTCCCCCAAAACAAGACTAAAATAGGACAGAGGCAAAAATAAGTTATATTTTTCTACATATTAAAATGATACTTAACAGAAGGTGCTAGTCAGTTTCCCATGCAAACCAGTGGGATACAAATTAATCCCAAAACTGTCAGAGTATACACCAGAGTTTATAAAAAATTACTAGTAGGAAGCATAAAATACTACAGGTCAACTGACCTCATTAACAGAGGAATACAAGCAATATGGAGTTGTAGGACAAAACCCAACATTTTATCCATTTTCCCCATTTTGCTGGATCAATTTGACTCCACTAGGAATTAATATCAACAAGTAAAAGGGCTAGAGACGTTGGACTTTTTAAAAAATTAAAACTGAAAGTTCCAGAAACTGGTCTGGACTATGCTTATTTGAGGGAGTCCTATGGCTATGTTGCTGTGCGACAAAGACAGAGTAAAATATAGGTTGTATCCTAAAGGGTGCATGTAGAAGTGAATTTCCCTGAACCTTCCCCAGACCAATAGCCTTCTGTGTGTCCCCCCCCCAAAAAAAAACCAGATTCTGTGGGATGTACAGGGCTCTGGTGAGATTGGCAAGGATCAACTTCCCAACTTGGGCAATTGGAAGTACTTTCCATTTGCAGAATGAAGGTAAGGATACAACACTACCTCTATAGGTGGCAATTGTCACCCCTCCCTGGGGTGTCACCCGATGCAGTCCGCACCCCCCTAAAGACGCCCCTGATCATCTGCCTTCAGCAGACTGAATGTAGTTAGAGAGTGTCTGAAATTGGCATTCACATGCAGGAAAGAAGAAGCTCATACAAAACCAAACAAAAAATAAGTTAAATGAATCTATACAGAAGGCTCTACTCTCACACACTTGCGTAGCTGAGACCAAGGTTTTGCAATGAGCATAGGAGAAAATCAGTGAAAACAGTCCCAGTGAAAGGGAGATAACAGAGTGCCTTTCTTCACCACTGACGAAAATCGTCCTGCCTTCATGATTCATTAAAGGAAGTAAAATAGAATATTGCAACACATGCCTTCCAGGCACCTGTAAAGAATATTATGAATATTATCCTCTGTTTATCAGACACCTTTCCATTTGGCACACTCCAGGCAGATATGCCCTTCTGCTCCAGGAAGGCTGTTGTTACTCCAGAACCTTAATTTTAAGTTGTCTCAGGACCAAAAGACAAAGGGAGGTATTCTCAAGAATACCTAGATCCTGCAGTCTTGTGAAGTTTTGTCATATGGACTCAAAAATGGTACAGCTCTCACCCAAATGAGGATTTTAATTCTATATGTATGAGACTGCAAGCAAACATAGTCCATTAATACCAGTAAGCTCTAACTTAACGTGGAGTCAAATTACAATATATCAGATGTTTACAGTGGTGTCAATGAGAGGAAGAAGACAGAACTTAGATCTTTTGCTGCTACATCAATTATCACTAGGGCCGACGACTCAATAAAGACATTTTGGTTGGTTAATCATCTGCCTTTGAACTGATTCACAGCGCAATCCTGCATAAGGATCCGGTCGGCGGCCCAGGGCCATGCTGCCGCTGGACCGGAGGTCTACTCAGGGAAGGGGACACTTGTCCCCTTCCCGGAGTATAAAACCTGGACGGCCCAACCGGCCTCCTCGGATTTCCGCCAGCAAAATTGCTGGCGGAAGTCGGAGGAGGCCGTGTAACAGCCCAGCCACCCGGCTGGGTTAAGGATATGGCTGTGGCCATCCCCCTCCCCCTCCCAGGCCAGCTGGGCCAATGGCCCCCCTCCCAGGCCCAGTGAAATGACCCCCGCCCGCCAGATCCCAGCTTACCTTGTCTGGCAGCCGCAGGGGCGCTCCAGTGCCGGAACAAGGGAGGCTGACCTCTGCACCAGCCTTCCTTGCTCTCAAGTCATCGCGAACGTGCTTTCCGGCACGTTCGTGACGTTTTCGTTCCGGCGCCAGCTGCAGCCTCAGGATTGCGCTGCCCATCAACTAAATTTAAATGCATCTGCATTTTATCAAAACCTCAGAATAGGTGCCTTTCCGAGATACTGCAGAATGTGTAGGATAATTTAAATTTATAACTTAAAGGGAAAGTTAATACAGTACATTTTTAAAATGCTAGTACTCACTATTTTAAAACACTTTATATTTAAAAGCTTTGCACGCTTTTTAACAGGTCAAATAAAGAAAACTACTAAAAGAAACGAAATAAAAATAAAAAGTGTCATTCCATATTATAGGAACACTCTACAACCAAAATAGCCACAAATACTGTATCTCTATTCAGTGTGCCCTGCCTTAAAAATCAACACCACCATTTTAAATTGGCTCTATTATTAATTATGTATGTAAGCTGCCCTGGGTACTCACAACAGTGTGGGAAAGCCATGGTAGAAAAATATTTTAAATAAATAAATGTATACATGCCCTTCCCCCAGAATGTGGGTGGCCCAAGTCAGCTAACAAAAATATAAAGAAGTCATCATACAACCATATAATAAAAATTAAATATTAAAACAACGTATAACAAAAAATCCGCCAACACATATAAAAAAGTCAACAGCAATGAACACCAGCAACGCAAAAGCAGTCGCTAAAATCATTGTAAAAGCATCAGAACTCGCATAAAACATAAAGCAGCACAGTGATACATACTAAAACTGCAAAAAAAATAGCAATTTCTGTTAGTCAAATAAAGCCTTCCAGGAAAATCCTATGCATGTCCTACTCCTACTCAGAAGTAAGCCCCATTGAATTCTATGGCATTTCATTTGTTGTTGTTGTTGAGTCGTTAAGTCGTGTCCAACCCTTCGTGATCCCATGAACCATATCCCGCCAGGCCTTCCTGTCCTCCACTATCTTCCTGATTTCGCTCATTTTCATGTTCATTGCATCGGTGATGCTGTCTAACCATCTCATCCTTTGCCTTCCCCTTCTCCTTTTGCCTTCGATCTTTCCCAGCATCAGAGTCTTCTCCAGAGAGTCCTCTCTTCGCATTAGGTGGCCAAAATATTTGAGCTTCAGCCTCAGTACCTGTCCTTCCAGGGAACAGTCAGGGTTGATTTCATTTAGGATTGACTGATTTGATCTCCTAGCAGTCTCCCAGGAAAATGTGCATAAGAATGCAGCCTTAAGGCTGTGACACACCAAACACGTTGGCGTGCGTTGCGTCCAGCGGCGTCTGTGTGCAGCTCTAAAATCCTGGTGTATCTTGTCTCCGGCCAGAATGCACAGGAACATCGGAGAGTCGATTGCTAAGTCGATTGACTGTTGCCACGTTCAGCCAATCAGAAGCAGTATTTGGAACTGTGGGGGCAGGACATGGAGCAACGCGGTAGCCAATCAGAATAGTCTGAAAAGTCTCAATTCTTATTGGCTAAAAGAGAGAGAAGGGGCGGGCAGGACATCTTCCCTTCTCCGTGTGGCTTTCTTTGGTGTGCCAGGGGTTTGTAGCATTGCGTTCCGGCACGTCAGCTGCTTCGGCAATGGGGCTGGACGCAACGCAAGCTGACATGTTTGGTGTGTCACAGCCTTTAGTAATTATGTACATCTGTGTACTCATGCCCTCCTGATACTGCTGTTTCTCCTGCAATTTTTCATTAGCCCCTACTAGTGATTGGGGGGCAGGGAGGTGGGTGGGAAGGGTGAGAGCACAGAATATACCAAGACTTGCCCTTATCTAACCTGTGGACTGAAGAACTTCACACTATGTAAGGAGCATGAGACCTTGGAGTTCTAGCACTGAAGAAGAGAAAAACACCAGTACCAGACACTGTAGGCACCGCCCAGAATTAATGTTCTGTTTATACAGTTTAGGAGGCAGGATAATTGCAAGGTCAAAAATCTCGTGATAAGTCTGATATTTTATGATGCTCTGCTGATGGTTAACACTTTTGAAAAACATTTAACAACAATGAAGCAAATTCTGATGAACAGTCCAATCCTAACTAAATTTCCAGTGCCCATGCAGTGTTAAACCAACGGGGTACATGCTGCATCCCGCAATGGGGGGAGCAGTCACGCAGACCTCCTCAAGGTTCCCTTACCTCAGGGCTGCATTGTGGCGACATCAGCACTAGAAAGTTGGTTAGAACTGGTCTGTAAGGCTCCTTAATCAGAGGCAACACAGTTTGGAACTTCAACATCAATGGATCCAGGCTGCACACAATGGTACCATGAAGACAAGACAGGCCATGTATTTTCTCCTTGCAGGGTAAGCTGGGCTGCCTTTGTCCTGAAAATGACAACTGCCTATCTTGCCCTCCCTGGTATGTTTCAGGCAGGCTTGTTCACTTTTTTTATTTTTATTTTTAAAGCAGTACATGCACATCTATTCAACTAAATATAAATCCACCCCCCCACCACCCCCTAAACTATTTTATTTATGTTTAAATCAGTTGTAAAATAGTTGAAAAACCTGGACCAGGAAATGAGAAGGTTATTTCAGGATATCACACATTCCAGCCAATCAGCATTGGGCACAACCAACTTCGGCTGCAAACAAGGAAAACTAGTTTCCCCTGAGCTGGGTGACACGAATGAGGCAGTCTACATAGGCAATAACTCTGCATATGTTGCAGGGAATGTCTGAAATTGGGTGACTGTTAACAGTCACATGGGAATGTTGCCAAGTGACAATTTGAGACAAAATTTTTGTGATTGTCTTGAAGGTCAGAGATACCTTGATTAATGTTAACAGACACCAAATTAGACTGTCAGCATTCACTAGTATATGTCCAAAATTGGGGGGGAGAGAGAGAGAGAGGGTGACAGTACATATATAAATGTACTGCCAGCCATTCACATAATGGCTGGTTTTGATCTGTCAGATGAGTCTGAGATTGTCAGCATTCACATGTGAATACTGATATTCTCCAAATTTTGGACAGGCATTATAACAGACATGGGCAGGCAGGCATGACCGATTTAATATTACATTATTTTTTGTGAGCAAGATATAGGGCTTCAATTGATAGATACGCACAGAGGGAGGTTTAAAGTTACCCAAGGCAAGTAGCTGCTAAGGGAATCCCACCATGCCACAACGTGTATTGATGCTGCTGCACATCTGTCCCATGTCTCCCTGCCCCCAATACTGACTCTCCAGTATTCTCAAATGTGTCTTTGCTATCAACAGTGCTGCCTGACCATCCCTTCCTCTTGCAACAACAAACAGCAGTGAGTGTCTGCTCTCTCTTGGTGACTGCCAGGTACTCCAACCATTGCCACTGCTGGCTAAGCAGTTTTGAGCCCTTTTGTTTTTCAGCACTGCACCATGGCCACACGAGGTAGAACAATCATGTCTCACAGAGTTCCATGCTCTCACCCTCCCCCCCACAGGGCACTGCGGCATGTACACCCAGGTTTGTACCACCCTCCCACACAAATACTGAGCATGCATTCCAACCCAGAAACCATGTGATGCTGAAGTTGTTTCTCTCTCTCTCTTGCTAT
The DNA here is from genome assembly GCA_026170595.1 of Plestiodon gilberti rubricaudatus. NCBI lineage: Eukaryota > Metazoa > Chordata > Lepidosauria > Squamata > Scincidae > Plestiodon > Plestiodon gilberti. The sequence continues at coordinate 16,367,271 of JANXHW010000001.1, forward strand.
GCTCTTTGTGTTTCTCTTTGCTGTCTAACACAGGCAGCTGACTAACAGGGGAAGAGGACATGGGATCCTCCACATGGCCAATTGCATAGATCACAACAAGGGAAGCCCACAGCAGGCCTGGCAGCAGCAGTGACCAGTGTGAGCCAAGCTGCTCCTCTGTAGGATGGCTGACCTACTTGTTCTAGGCAGGTCCCACTTGCTTTGCAAACTCCATGACAGGCAGTGAGCTAACAGGCGTAGCCAGACCTCACTCATACATTCTACTTGCTTGCTGTCGAATAAATTGCAAAGCCACAGGATCCTTGCTAGGACAAAAAAGTTTGCAACCCCACATGTGTTTCTCTTTCAGGGGCTGCTCCATCTTTGAAACTATGCAACAAATACGTTGTCCTGATCACACTTGTTGTGTCTTTGTTAGTAGATGAAGACCCTAGTCTCCCCATCCTATTTGTTTCTTACCTCAGCTGGCCTCAAGGTGGGACTCTGCAGGGGAGGGAGGGGGGCCTCTCTGCTACCAGCTCTCAAGAACTACAGCACCCTAACTTTCTGACTCCTTGGGCTCTGGGGAGGGGGGAAGCCTCTAGCAACTAGAGTCTAGTTGGTCACCAGTCACCTGTTCTCTGCTGCCATGATGTATAAGGCTTGGGGGGGTGGCTGACAATCAGGCTAATGCTGTGTGGGGGGTTTCCATGGACACTGGAGAGTTACTGGGAGGGCTATTGCCAGCATGGAGTTGCCTGGGCTCTCATTTAGATTTATGGAGGAAAAGACCATCACAGGTTACAAGCCATAAGCAACCTCCTGGCTTTAGAAGTTGGTTTTCTCTGTGCCAGGTGCAAGGGAGTGACAACAGGAAACAGCTTTATCTTGTTGGCTGTGCGCTCCCGGAGGCATCTGGTGGGGCCACTGTGAGATACAGGAAGCTGGACTAGATGGGCCTTTGGCCTGATTCAGCAAGGCTCTTTCCCCCACCCCCTTTTGCTGGATGGGCTTCGGTTATGATGGAGGTCATGCTGACACAGCAGTGACATTGGTGCAACTTTGGCACAGGATTGCACCATTAGGAACACATAAAGCTAACATTGCAGAGGACAGAAAACAAAATCAGACATGCAGCTCAAGATCATGGTTTGCCTATTGTACATGTGGAAGCTCAAACTATGGTTTGTGTTCTTGACAACGATTAGCCGAAAACCACAGTTTAGTACGATATCTGAATTGAGCCAATTTATTTTCATAGGAAAAAAAATCCATTTAAACAGAAGAAATGTAAAAGGGCGATTGAAACGGGAGACTTCATAATCAACATTTGATAGCATTTCTCAGTGTCTAGATTTTGAATTGTTCTCTCCTTGCCTTCCATGTTACATTTCACCCTTGGGACTGCGAGAGGAGCTGGGAAGGTCTTACGTTCTTGACACTGTGAAGATTCAATTCTCTGCCAAACATGACAGGACTACCAACAGGAACAGTACTAGAATTTTGCTCTGGCATAGATTTTTTCAGATACTAGTTCTGTCCAGTGATCACAGTGTTTTGGCAAGTGATGAGCATGTTGACATGCTGGTGTGCCAGAATACCAGACACCTGTAATCCAGACATTAAAAGTGCTGATTCCCACCCTGATGGCTGCTAGTCCAATCATGCCAGCATGTTTGTTTCCAAGAAAAGCCATGAAAAGGTTTAGCAATCCCTCTAGATTAGCATAAATTAAAAGGGAAATCTTAAAAATTAATGTACATGCAAACTGCTCCCTTAGATTTGCAATGCAATCTATATAAACTGATATACAGAAAAACATTTCATTTCTGATAATCTTCTGAAATGTAGCAGTTAATCCAAGACTGTCTGTAAACATGATTCCTTTATTAATAACACCCCCTACAGACTTTTGTCTGAAAGTGTTTCTGTAAGACAAAGAAGCATCTGAGGTTAGCACAGAAAGTACCAGACAGAAATACTTTTTTTTCCCTAAAGGCAACTGTAGACAATGTATTTCTTAAGCTTCCTGTTTGTACGTGTTTTAAGCTTACTGCAGTCATATATGTTTGCTACTCCAAACCCATAAGAAAGTAGAGGTGTGATCACTTTATACCAGGGGTGGCCAAACTTGCATAATGTAAGAGCCACATATGATAAACTTCAGATGTTTGAGAGCCACAAGAGAGCTGTTTGAGAGCTGCAATATTTAAGAAGCATTAAATTATTAAATACCGTATTTCATCGATTCTAAGACGCACGTTTTTTCTAAATTTACCAATTCAAAAAAGGGGGTGCGTCTCAGAATCGATGAATTTAAATTGCACCCCCAAAACGCCACCTTCTTACTTACCGGGGCTGGTGGGGGCTTCGGGGAGGCCTCGCGACCCTCTGCAGGCCTCCCCGATGTTCAGTTCGGCAAAAAACAGCTGTTTTCGGCCATTTCTGGTTTTCGTGAAAACCGGAAGTGCCCGAAAATAGTCGTTTTTTGCCGAACTGAAGATCAGGGAGGCCTGCAGAGGGTCGTGCAGGCCTCCCTGAAGCCCCCACAAACCCCGGTAATAAGTAAAAAGGTGGTGTTTTGGGGGTAAAATTTACACATAAATCCTTAGGGGATTTTTTTTCCCTGCTGGTGGTAGCAAAATTAAAGGTGCGCCTTAGAATTGATGGTGCCTTAGAATGGAAGAAATGCGGTATATTTACAGGTGTCCCCCGCTTAATGAGGGGGATACGTTCTGGAAAACCCGTCATATAATGAAACCGTCAGCGAGTCGTCAATGTAACACAGTGGAGTTGTAATAGGGAATGAATGGCAAACACAGTGTACATTATGTAACACAGTGTATATTGTGTAACACGTTGTACATTGTGTAACACAAAGCACAAGATTTCTACCTGTCAATGGAGGTAGAAACACACACACACACACACACACACACACACACACACACAGAGTTAAAGACAACATTTTTTTGCATTTAAAATACAGTACTGTATCTTTAATTCTTTGTTTACACTTTGGGAACCTCTGTCATATATGCGGATCCTCATTAAGTGATCCGTCATTAAGGGGGGGGGACGACACCTGTACTCACCATGAACGTTAAACTTATGTTTTATTCCAGTGGACTCTCAATTTATACCTGGTTAATTATAAAGCTTGAAAATGTGTTATTTACCTTTTATATTAACTGTGATGCAAAAAGGAGCTCAGCCAACATATTTCCGAGAGCCGTACATTATACGTCAGGAGTACAGTTTGCTTTATCCATTCACCTCATGTACAGCAAGTAGCTCTTGTAAGCAAAATTCATACATAAATACACACATACATGCTTCCTACAATATTATGCAGTGAATCTTACTTAAAATACTGGAATGAATTGTATTGGGGTACAATCCAGACATTGAAGTCAATGGCAATGTTACCATTGTTTTTAAAGGATCCAGATTACAGCCTTTCTCTGGTATAGGAGGTGTGCAGTGTATTCATAGGCAAGATAGTGCTACGCATGCTTACTCCAAAGTAAATCCAAGTTTGTTTAATGGAATGTGCTCCAAGTAAGCGTACACGGTAGAAAACAAAACAATGACATCATTTTTCTCAAAGTCCATGGAAGCACTTTGGTTAAGCACAACTCATATGGAAGATATTCTTCACAAGTTCCACTAAAATACGGTAAACCAGAACTCATGGAGTTTTGCAGTGCAACTCCAGCAGCCACTCATCATGAGAACCACTCTCCTTCCCCTGTAGGATGACAGAGTGGGGACAGGAAACACCAGCCTTACTGATAACTGTTGGGAAACAGTCGTGGAGAAGCTGGGGCAGCTCGGTCAGTAGTGTGCATATGGATGGCTGGGGAGAGGCTTACAAGCCTGGTAGTGACTGTTGATGCTCACAGGGACTGCTAGCTTGTCTGCAACCAAGCTTGTCTGCACAGTGCTGACTGAGACACTCCCTGCCTTCATCATTTCCCAGTGGCAACCAACAAAGATACCCCCCCTCCATCACCCACCAAGGCAGGTGGTTCCCACCACTACAGCCATCACCATGCAGCTCCTGCTCATTTGAGAGGGGCTGGCTCAAGGACGTTTCTTGCTAGACTGTGCTCTTTATTCTCCTTATGGAAATACAGTACTTCTGTTTACAAAGCCATCGCATAAGCAGATTCCAGCATTTGCAACGGAAAGAAAACATTGAGCCCTCCTCATCTCCGTCTCCGTACAGTAACGGTCGAACTATATAGGACTGCAGCAGTTCCATGTGTTGAAATGTGGAACTGCCTCAGTCACATCGAACAAGGAAGGGAGGGCATCCCATTTTAAAAGCAAAAGGGACATGCAGTTCAGGAGATGAAGTCTCCATCCTCTTCTGTAGCCTCCTTCCCTAAGCCCTTTTCTCTCAGCCAGAACAGCCAGACCAAACATCTGATGTCTGAGCTTGGAAAAAGGTGTCTGGAGAAAGGGAAGTTCTCTGCAATGGGGGGAAAGGTTCCTTTTCCTTTTGAAATCAGACCCTTCATCCCCCCCCCCCCCCATAATAGGGATAGTTCCATGTTCAACACCCAGAATTGCAGTCATCACAACTAATTTGGCTCTGTATAAGAAGAGCTGTGAAGAAGGCCAATTCCATGCTTGGGATCATTAAAAAAGGGATTGAGAATAAAACAGCCAATACCATTATGCTGTTGTACAAATCAATGGTAAGGCCACATCTGGAGTATTGCGTCCAGTTCTGGTCACCACACCTCAGAAAGGATATAGTTGAATTGGAAAAGGTGCAGAAAAGAGCAACCAAAATGATTCGTAGGCTGGAACAACTCCCTTATGAGGAAAGGCTACAGCGTTTGGGGCTCTTCAATCTAGAAAAAAGGCGCCTGAGGGGGGACATGATTGAGATGTATAAAATTATGCATGGGATGGAGAGAGTGGATAGAGGGAAGTTCTTCTCCCTCTCGTACAACACCAGAACCAGGGGATATGCACTAAAATTGAGTGGAGGGAAAGTTACAACAGACAAAAGAAAATATTTCTTCACCCAGTGTGTCATTCATCCGTGGAACTCCTTGCTACAGGATGTGGTGGTGGCACCTGGCCTAGATGCCTTTAAAAGGGGTTTGGATAGATTCATGGAGGAAAAGACCATCACAGGTTACAAACCATAAGCAACCTCCTGGCTTTAGAAGTAGGTTTTCTCTGTGCCAGGTGCAAAGGAGTGACAACAGGAAACAGGTTATCTTGTTGGCTGTGTGCTCTCGGATACATCTGGTGGGGCCACTGTGAAATACAGGAAGCTGGACTAGATGGGCCTTTGTCCTGATCCAGCAGGGCTTCTCTTAAGTTCTTAAGAGCCCTGCTGAATCAGGCCAAGGCTGCAATCTTATACACACATTCCTGGGAGTAAGCCCCATTCAACCCCCATGGACCTCTTCCCATACCAGACCACACGATGTGGAGGCCTCCTGGGAAATGCGATCCCTGCATGAGGCACAGAGGGGATTGGGAAAAATTTAAACCCATTTAAAACCCAGTTTTCGCACCACTGGTAACCAATAGCACAGAAAGTCATTTTGGTGTCACTCGGTGTAGTCCGCACCCCCCTAGTGTCACCCCTGGTCCCATAGAACACAATGGGACTTACTTCCGAGTAGACATGCATAGGATTGTACTGAAAGACCCACCTACCTTTCCTTTCTATTCCTGACAGTGGCCAGCCAGGTACCTCCAGGGAGTACAAAAGCAGGACGTGAACACAACAGCCTTCCACCAGCATTTTGTTCAAGCATCTAGCGTTCGGCGGCGGTATCCTTGCCCCGGAATCCCGTTGGCATGTATGCTTCTGGCCTCTGATCCAAGACTTGCACATCTCAGGATCAAGACCTATAAATGAACCGCTGATAGTGGAACATTTCAGAAGGCTGTTCATGATCACAGTTATGTTCCAGGCAGGGCGGCACTGCACTTCATCAACCAGGTTACATTTGCATAGACATCAGTGCAATGGCTTGGCCTGACCAAGCACATTGTACATTACTGCAAAAATGCTGCTGTTAAGTAATAAAAGTGAGATTGCAAGTTTTACTGACATTTACAAATAAAGGTTTCAGGTCATATGCTGGGAATTCCTCCGTGGGGGCAGGGGGACCCGAGAGGCACTGCATGAGTCAACATGATACCTGTGGCCAGTCAGTAAAATGTGTATTCTGTCTAAATCTACTACTAGAGCAAGCAAGAGAATGACATAAAAAAGGAACATATTTCATAAATCTAAGCACGGCAGCACAGCTGCAACTGCACTGAAGCTTAAGAGGCAGAATTGGTGGCTGCGAATAAAACAGTTCTGTGGAAGCCCAAAGTATTAAAGACGTGGATGGACAGATTCACATTTCACATAGCTGCTTTAGATCAGAAACCCTGTGTCTTTTTGGAACGTACTCTCATATTTGTTGTGCTGGCTAGGATCACAAAAGAGGGAGCAAGAGATAAGGGATAAGTAGGTCTGGCAAAGAACATGTTATGTATTTGCTGTTGGGGAGAAATCATGGTAGTGATCCCCTTAAATTAGGGCTGACACCCAATGAAAGAAATCTTAGAGACCCTTAATTAAATGATTAATAGTACAAGTCTAGCCATGTCGACTTAGAAGTAAATTCCATATAGTCTAATGGGACTTACTCATAGGTAACTATCTAAGCCTAAGAGCCCAATCCTATTATTTCCCCCTCACCCCCGTTGATGCAGCGGCACCAAAACGGCTATTGCTATATCCTGGGGGGGGGGGTGGCGGTCTCCTCTAGGTAAGGGAACAATTGTTCCCTTATCCAGGGGTAAACCTCCATGGTGTGGGGGGTCTACTCGGACCTGAGCTAGCTAAATAGCTGGCACTGGATCCATGTCACGGGATTGGATCCAGGAAGGGGGTTAGGATTCCGCAACTCCACCCATCCCCAACCCCATCTCCACCATCCCCCGCCCTGTCACCAACTTATTTCATCCGCCGCCCTGTACCGCCCTCCCACCACCCCTCGCATCTCCCCAGCCATCTTACCTGGATTGGCAGGCGACTCGTGATCCGCTGGTGCTGGCAGGAAGTCTCTGGCTTTCCCACCAGCATCCCCAGCAGCAAGAGATGCTGCAGTACGTTACACTAAGTAGTGTACTGCAGGAGCACCTTTTATGACTGGCACTGACTGCTTTACGGCAGTCAGCACCAGCGGAAGAGGCGCTGTGACAACAGCCAGAGCAGGTAGGATTGGGCCATAAGGGCCCAATCCTAAGGGCGCATTATACTGGTATAATGCAATTTGCAGTTGTTGCTAATGTGGCTTCACTGGAGAGCCACCAGAAGCAGTGAACAGCTGGGTCTGTGTGGTGAAAGACATCAAACATCCGTAGAGAGGTGGGGAGGGGGCAGAACGGAACGGGGTGAATGGAATGGGCTGGTGATGGGGTGGGGAGGAGGGTGGGTCAGGCCCAGGGAGGGGGCGGGTTTGGCGGCAGTGGCGCCTGCTGAACCTGATCCCTTTCTTGAGCTTGATCCGCCTTCACGGGTCAATGCGGACTTGTGCCAGCAATATTGCTGGTGCATGTCCGAGTAGACCCATCAGGCTGGCATGGCCCTTCCCCGGGGCAAGGGAACAAATATTCCCTTACCCTGAGGTGGCCTCAGCATGCCAAAACTCTCCCGCGGGATACAGCAGGCACCACATTGGTGCCACTACATCGCTGCGTGGGGAGTTGCAGTGGATTGGGCTGCCCATGTGCATGAATAAAAACATTTGCCCCAATGCAAAATCCAAAATCTCTCTTTGTTTTTAGGGTGTGTGTCTGAAACAGGCATTGTCTTAGAAAATGCATTTCCTCCAATGTAAGAAAAAGAGGGAATGTCTCTTCTAAGATGGTGCTGGTCATCTGCAGAGTTTATAAGTCCTTGTACTGGGCCATGCCGTTTCCTTTCGTTGGTTATCTCTGTCCACTTTCACGTTTCCAAACCTGCCAACTCTGGTTATTAGGCAAGAGCTGGTTTCCAGTCTGCCTTATCACCTATCAGTCTTACCTGCCACCTAGCTGTTGCCCGTAATCTTTGCTTTGGGCAAGCTTCAACAGCTTGAAAGTGGTAAAACCTTTGATGTTTTCCATAGCTGTAGCTTCTGTGTACCTTCCAGTGTGATGCAATGGCTCATTGGTTTTTATGGTGTGGGTAGGGAAAGAATGGAGCAATGTTTTGATTTTCTACAGAAGGTATATATAGGAGCAGAATAGCGAGTCAGGGAGTGCCTCACCTTACTGCTTGGCTTTGTGTCACATTGTTCAGCATAATGTTCCCACCCCCTGTTGTTTCACTTTGAAGATGTAAAAGAGATCCAGTAGACTCAGTGCCCTGCCCCTTCAGTCAACCCCAGCAATGTGATAAAGTCCCATTAGCTCAAAAAGTTGGTGGTTTTCGTAAGAATGAAACTTGAAAAAGTTCACACTTGGAAAACAGATCAATTGGAAATGGTAGCATGACTAATTAAATCCCTCCATCTCAAAAAGCAGAACCCAAAAATACAACAGCTACCTTACTGAGATCAGAGGACCATCTGATTCTCCACAAATGACGGCACTATCTTTTTTAAACAGGCCTTTTGGCTATCGCAAGTTTAGGAGGAGCTGTAGCTCAGAGGAAGAGCACATGCTTTGTATGCCAAAGAGCCCTGGTTCAGTCTGCAGCACTTGTGGGTGAGTAAAGACCCCCTGTCTGAAATTCTGGAGAGCCAGTTCCAGTCAGTGTCAACACTATTGAGCTACGTAGATGGATCAATGGTCTGACTCAGAATAAAGGCAGCTTCTGGTGTTCCTAGGTACAGTCCAGGAAAGGAGATTTGATTTTATCAACTGCTCTTTATTCCTATTTCCTCATAGTCTAAGAACATATCTGCATGGGACGTTTTGTGAATTTGGCATGCAAAACGGAAGGAGACCAGAGGCAACACATGTGATGATGGAGGATATGTAAAGTGAGGTGGGCAGAAAGGAAAACTGATTTTAAACAATATTGGACAGGACTGAAAAGGGACAAGGATAGATGCCAGTAGGGTAGCTGGAGGGGGTGTGGGAATGTAAGTGGCGCATGATGCTGCAGTGCGCCATGTAAGCGGTCCCTCCCACCCGACGTTGGAACCATTTGGGGCAAGCAACGGCAACGTGCAGGTGCTCAATGGAGTCTCCTGCATGTTGCCATCGCTGCCCCAAATGGCTCCGACAGTGGGTGGGAAGGACCGCTTACATGGCGCACTGCAGCATCATGCGCCACTTAGAGCTCCACACCCCCTCCAGCGACACCACTGATGGATGCACAGGAAGATCAGAGAAGACAGGGCACATTCTAAGAAATATATATAACTGAGATATAACTGAAGGAAAACTGGGAGGAAGAAAAACAAAAGGAAGATCTTGATACAGTTAGAATCACACAAGAAAAACTAGAAAGGTAAATGTGTGCACTGGAAATTTGTGCACTGGAAAAACCTTACACTAGACAGAAGAGAGTGAAGAATTGTAAAAGGACTAATCTATAGACTGAAAGACACAAATGAGGGAGCAGAAAAAAGAAAGTGAAGTGTAGCAAAATCCCTCTACTGCAAAGAGTACAATGTGCCTTTGTGCAACTGTAACCACACAGCTAATCCTGCATGAACCAGTGGTGGAGCGCGGACTGCCCCCCCCCCGTGCCAGAAGTGACGTAACGGCTGCGGCCAGTAAGGACACTACCGAGACGCAGGGTGGGCGGGCCAAACCTGTCGCCACTCCTCGCTCGCGCCAACGGACAGACGAATCGTGCCGCTGCTGGCCGCCCTAACATGCCCCCGCCCATTTGCCGCCCAGGGGCCCGCCACCCCATCGCCTTCCCCCCGTAAGACACCTCTGGCATGGACTGTGACCTCTTGCCTGGTTCACTGTGCACACATAGACCATACTTGCTGCATGATCAGGACAGCTCCACACATTACAAAATGTGTACATGAAAAGTATTTCCCATGTAGGAATTTGCAGGAGACACACATGTGGATGTAACACATGTGGGCAGGAGGTGTGGCCTGGAGGTTGAGCTGGTGCCCTGCCTGGAGAAGCTAAGCAGGGTCAATCTCGGTTCTCGCTTGGATGGGAGACGGCAGCTGCTGACAGACCTCGCGAAAACACTGACAAGGCACCGTGAGAGGGTGGAATGCGGCGGAGTCAGCTAGAAAGATAGCACCTTGACAACTGACTGAAGGTGAACTGCGGTAAACTGTGAAGCTTGGAAGTGCAGAGCACAAGCCAGAAGAAGGCCTGCACTGGGAAGGGAAACATCTCGAGTATGGAAGGTTCTATATATGAATGGAACAATATTGTAAAGATCCTAATTGGGTCTAGGATAGCCCGCCTATGTAAACCACCTTGAATAAATCTGATGATGAGAAAGGCAGTATATAAACAAACAAACAAATAAATAAAATTTTACTGAGCAGTAAAAAAACAACAACACTCTGCTGTATGATCCATCCACACATTATGAGCTACATATACACCTATTCTTATATGGAAGTACCTTCCAGGTTGGGATTTTGTAACACTTGATGTAGGCTCCAATGAGCACTATGTAAAGATGCTGTGCAGTTTGCAGGAATCAGGTGTGCTGATGTAACATATCTGAGCCTACATCGGTATACTACACAACACCTTTACTACACTGTCCACCATTAGTGGACTGGGACAACTCCCTTACAAGGAAAGGCTACAATGTCTGGGGCTGTTCTAGAAAGAAGGTATCTGAGAGGGAACATGATTGGCAGCGCAATCCTGAGGAATTTAGTAGTTTTCTCTCACACACAACACCAAAACCAGGGGACATCCACTAAAATTGACTGGTGGGAGAGTCAGAACAGACAAAAGGAAATATTTCTTTACCCAGCAGGTAATTAATCTGTGGAACTCCTTCCCAACAAAGTGTTATGATGGCACCTGGCCTAGATGCTTTTAAAAGGGGATTGGACATCATTATGGTATTTGAGGGTCCGCCTCCTTCCTTATAATCCGACCCGTACTCTGAGGTCATCAGGGGGGGCCCTGTTAACCATGCCGCCATTGACGGAGGTGAGGAGGATGGCGGCACAGAATAGGGCCTTCTCGGCAGTGGCGCCCCAATTATGGAATTCCCTCCCCCTGGAATTAAGAACGGCTCCCTCTTTAGAGACCTTTCGGCGGGGCCTTAAGACATTTTATTTAGGTTAGCATTCGATGTCTGACATGGTGGGCTGGCTTTTTAACAAATAGCTTTTAACAAATGTAAATATAGGTGACCCACTGGGGTTGTTTGTTTTAATTGTTTTAATTATTTGTTTTTAATTGTTGTTGTTGTTCAGTCGTTAAGTCGTGTTAATGTATATATGTATTTTAATGTTTTTATTGTAAGCCGCCTTGAGTGCCCTTGCTGGGAGAAAGGCAGGGTATAAATTCTTTAAATAAATAAAATAAAAAATGGAGGTAAAGTCCATCACAGGTTACATACCATATGACTATATGCAACCTCCAGGTTTTTGAGGTACCCTATCTCTGAATGCCAAATGCAAGGGATCGTGTTGTCTTGTGTGCTTCCTGAGGCATCTGGTGGGCCATTGTTAGATACAGGAAGCTGGGCTAGATGGGCCTTTTGCCTGATCCAACAGGGCTCTTCTGTGATTTGCAAATAATTGTACCTGCTATTCTTTTCACTTTAGCAATAGCATTTGCCTGAAAACAACAGAAATCTCTAAAAATTGTATAATTGTTTCAGAGAGGGGTCATTGCTTGGTAAGGCACCTGTTTTGCATACAAAAAGTCCCAACTTCAACCCCCGGCACCTCTAGGGAGTTCTGGGAAAAATAACCATGTCTCAAGCAACAGCATACTGGTAAGTTTTGAAGTGCAGGCACCTGTCATGACATGCCACAGAAACAAAACAAAAAGCTAACATTTTTTTTATTGTTTCTTCTCCTGCTACTTTCTACTTTGAAATTTATTATACTTTATTTTTAAAGATCTTGCTCATTTCATACCAAACTCTTGGAGTGGGTTATATAATAGTTTAAAACTGAAAAATGGAATTAGAAAAAAATAACCCAGATAAATATAAATGTATATCGAGACTGCAAGCTTAGGCATATTTTGAATATGCCTAATACCAAGTAACTGTTATTAATATCAAAGTATCTTGGTATTCTGTATATTGTATTCCTTCTACTGGATTGGAAAACAAAAAGGGGGACAGGGTGGAAGGCTAGAGACCTCCACACTTCCTCTTTGTCCCCCTTTTTCCAAGCCAGGGTGCAGAAGAAGCTGACACACTCACCAGATGAGGGGAAAGCATTTGGCGTACTGCCTCAGGCACCTTGGGCCAACCCTACCTGGAGTTATCATCAGGTATTGAACCTGGGATTTCCTGCATGCATAGCAGACGTTCTACCGTTGAGCTCCTCCCCAATTCCAGTGGGAAGCTTCACTAACAGTTCACAATCCTCCTGGCCTGAAACGTCAGGTGACGCTATAGAGGGCCAATCCAGTACCAGAAAGATATAAGTATAAAGACTCAGAACTGCTGACATCTCTCAACCCAGGCAACCTGATGGCGAGGGAGACCGTCTGGTCCTCATACTGCACCACAAAACTACAGGCCTGTCTGCAGGGTACTTTTCTGCCCTCAACCCCTGTCAGGAAGCTTGTGCATATGGTGAAAAGCTACAAAGGAGGGCTGTGCTCCTTCCATAGTTGTGTAGAAGAGGGCATTCCAGCAAGTGCAGTTTTTTTCCATTTTGGCCTCAAAAGCTGTTCCTTCTGAAATGCCCTCTTCTCCAGAATGATCAAAGGTATTGGAGCCCTCTCCTCCTTTCCATTTGGTCACTCAACTGCACATTGTTCCTGAGAAATTCCTATCTCACACTCTGAGAATGCAGATACATTATGAAGGGGAAGCCGGATGTGTGTGTGTGGCGACGGCCCTGGAATGATTGTAGGGTTCTGACCCGTTGGATTCTATACCATTACCTATCCTGAATATTTGCCTAAATTTAGAATATACTCCAAAAATTAGGCTAAATGCAAAAATCATATTGTCATATCTTTAAGCATGGAGGGAGTTTAAAATGAAAGCTGGCTTCAACAAACCAGATGGCAAAATGATAACCCAGGCTGAACAAAAGGTAATTTAAAAGCACAGCTTACGATGTGAATGTGCTGTGTTCAATCATATTCCTTTGTGTCAGAACAATGGTGAAAACATTTTGCCTGCCATTGCATTGCTCTGAGTGCCAAAATGAAAATTCAGCTGCCAAAATGTTTACCCAACTTTTTCACTGTACAGTTTAGATGAGGATTTCAATTTGACAAGAACATATTCAAATGCTGGTGAAAACATTACAAGCAGTGTCATCAGCAAATCAAAACAGTTTTTTTAAAAGAGTTATTTAGTTATTAACAGTTGTAAGTCATCAGCTTTCATATCTCCTGGGCAATCTGACAGTAATGGAAGGAGCTCCCTCTGGAGAGAGACTGTACTGCATGATCTCAGCATTATACAGTACACACACACACACACACACACACACACACACACACACACACACAGAGAGAGAGAGAGAGAGAGAGAGAGAGAGAGAGAGAGGAATCTTAAATAGTATATATTTTCTTAAAGCATGTCAACAAGAACAAAACAGGGATCTACCTACAGAAGATCTACTTACAGGGATCTACTTACAGAATTTACCTATTCTGTAAAACAGCCAGATAAAAAGCAAAATTAGTAGTGTAGAATATGCTCCTGTTTATTAAGGTCAGTGCAAATTTGCCACAATTCCAGCTTTCAGAGATTTTACTGCCAGGCAAGCCTTAGCCCCAGGACCTGTTTTCTATGCCAAGGCACAGCCCCGCACTATGACTGGCTTTGGATACTACATCTCACAAAAGGAATGGCAAGCGTTGAGTGACATGTGCCCAAACTTCTCGGTTGTTTCAAAACTGGGGGGGGGGGGGGGGAGTTTGTCACACATCTCCCCCAGGGAGCTTTGTATGAACTCCAGATGTGGGAACAACCCACACAACTCACTGCACTAGTTTTGACTAATCCAGGCCTGCAAAATTCATGACTCTCCAAGTCCCCGGTGATATACAGTACCTGGTGCTCTAAACAGCATGCTTTTATATGCTAGCTTCACGGTGACTTCATTGTGACTGCAAGAGCAGAGTGGCTGTCAAGCACACCCACTGTACTTCATTAATGGATTACTACTTCCAGGGCTGGCCCAAGACCTCCTGACATCTGAGGTGGCCTGAGGGGCCCCCTTACTCGATGGTGTGTCAGCGTCTGTTCCTCCCACTCTCCAGTGTTTTAGCTCAACACTCTCCTCCCCTCCACATTTCCTCTCCTTCTCTGTCTCTCTTCCTTTTCCAGTCCAGGGAGTGGAAGAAGGAGAAGGGGCAGTGAAGACAAGTATGTGGACAGAGATGGGCGTCACCCCCCCCTCCACCAATCTGATGCCTGAGGTGATTTCAGTTGGTCTCATGGATTCCTTCTGGTTCCTTCTGATTTGTTATGCAGGCTTGCATTATTCTGATGAGCAAAGAAGTAGGGGGAGCAGCAAGACAGCATCAGAGGTGGAGGCAAGGCTAGCTTTGCCTCTCTGCCGTACCTAGGATAGGATAGCAAACTCTCCTGCTGTTGTCCAGGGGGGCTGCAAATTCCTGCTGCCTATGTTATTTTTAGACAATTCCCCTTCATAGTACCTTAAAAGACACAGAGATCAGTTGATTCCAGGCAGAGCTAATCTGTCATCTCTTTGCTTTAAGGGACCACCCTGCAACAAATCTCTTCACAGAAGGTGAATGTCCTAGCCCAGTGGTTCCCAAAGTGGGAGGCGCAGCTCCCAGGGGAGCCGCATACACCAACCAGGGGAGCCGCGGAGTACCACAGAATCCCCTCGGAAAACAGTGCAATGCCAATTGGCAGGCATCAACATAACGTCATGGGGAGCCACGGCCAATGGTCGCCGATGGTCAAGGAAGCCGCAGGTCGAAAAAGTTTGGGAAACACTGTCTAGCCTTTAAGACTCAGATTAAAACCCTAGCTCCTGTTTTTTAGCAGAGGAAGGTCAAAAATATAATTGACTCCCACATCCATCATAGGATCATATGGGTTTGGTTTCTCCCTGTCTACTTATTAATCTGCCTGTTCTGCAGTGGGGCGGGGGGGGGGGGAGGCAAGACTGCTGCTGGTCAAGCTGTTTGGTCTCTAGTCCTCTGGAATGGTATGAGAGAGTGCCCAGAGA
The DNA here is from genome assembly GCA_026170595.1 of Plestiodon gilberti rubricaudatus. Classification (NCBI taxonomy): domain Eukaryota; kingdom Metazoa; phylum Chordata; class Lepidosauria; order Squamata; family Scincidae; genus Plestiodon; species Plestiodon gilberti. Next base: position 16,382,570 of record JANXHW010000001.1, read on the forward strand.
CAATGGTCTGAAAGGATACAATGCAGTTCCGTGGCTGACGTTAAGCAGATCTGACCCTGTCTTAATTGGGAGCCTGGGAACCATATGAGAGAAGTACAGAGAGTATAAAAGTGAGAAATATACATTTATTTGCAAATTAACTAATTAAAATGTACAGCATTTACATGCCCACAGTGCTAAAGTTTGGAGAACTGGAATCCAAGGCACTGACTCCGAGGCACTGAAAACAGCCTTAGACTAACTAACGGAATGCGAGAACAGTAGATATTGGGAGAACAGTAGTTACTGGTATATCATGCATTTGTATCTTGTGGCATTGCCCCAAAGGACCTTTCTAACAAGACTCACAATTTTTCAGTTTCATAACCTGATGTCCATTTTCACTTGAATGTTTCAGCTTTACTCGGTTCTTTAAATGAAATTGCACTGCCTCTTCTGCACTTCAAATTGCCCCCCACAACCGACATCCTAACACATGGTTAGTGTTATTGTAAGACATAGTTTACCTCTTACTGTACTGACTCCCCCAAACGCTAAGCAAGCCATTGCCAGGTGCCATTAGGCAAGTAGGATGCACTTTCTATTTGATCAAGTAAGATTTCACCTCTTTTTATCAGCAACGAGGCAATTTTAAAGAGCGTGCTACTTACTCATTTAACCCAAAAAGGTGACACACTAGACTGACTGTACAGAGGCGACAGAAGAGGACTCTTCCCCTAGGTCATCAGGAGTTCACCAGCATGCACATGACAAGCCTCATCTTCTGAATGCTAACATTGTAGACCCAGTTACGTTTACTGTAAGCTTCAGCCACTTAAAACATACACACACATGGAAATTCCAACAGGAAAAAGAAAAAGAGCAGCAAAGTGACAAGCAATATGTTGATAGCCACTACCATTCAAATTCTGCTTTCACCTACAATGACACTGTAACATTGGTCCTCCCTTGTCCCTGTCTCCTTACAGTATCCACTTTCACACACATTTTTGGCATTCCTTTGCAACAAAATAAACATGGCTCCTCACAACCAAAGTGCAACACTGAGAACCCTCTAAGATTCAAGGTAGGCCAGGGACGAGCGCGCGCGCACACACACAAATTTCCTTCCCAGAGCATAGTGCCAAGCATCATTGACTGTAGGAATATATTCAAAAATGTACTTTTCTTACAAAAAGGAAATACCTTTATGATTAAATTTAGAAACAACCAAGGATGTTCCACAGGGCAGCTAAAAAATTGTATGACTTTGATGCTTTCCATGGAATCTTTGGGACTTATTCTCCTGATTGCCTTAGAGTTTGCAAAAGCCAGTGTAGCTCCATATTAACAATGCAGTCCTGTGAGTGGGTGGTTCCATTTGAAATGACTGGTACTCGCCCAAACACAGCTCCGCACAGAAGTCTAAGGGTGGAACTACATGTTAGCAAATGAATGCTCCCAAGTCCATGTTTGCTAAGATGGAAGAGCAAGAATCAGTGGATAGGAGCAAGGGAGTACTTAAACGTTCCTGCAGCCATTGATTCTTCCTTACAAATGCTCCTCTGAAACCAATTTCTCCTTAGTTGGGGCTACTTCCAGGACTGGAGCCAACTGAGGTAGAAAGCAGACTTAGACGATGAACCATGGGATTGGGAGCCCCATGTTTGTACTGTATTATAACAGGAACTTCCGCCCTCGTGGCTCTTGGAGGCTGAGTAACAAATAAATTTGGTAGGAGGACAGGGAAGGAAACACAGCAATTTTGGGAACAATACCATACAGTTAAGGAGTCAGGTTCTAACTCCATCTGGGTAAAAATATGGATAAGGAGGATCTGGATACAAGGTCTAGCAATCTAGGCAGCAATGAGCAAGAAAACCACCATACAGGATAATAGCTACATGTCTATCACTTCCACATAGGAAAACTACATATACACAGCAAAACAGGCATGTGCAGCATACACAAGGTATCCATGTAAGAAATGCTCCTGTGTGGTAGGCTTACCAGATCTCCAACCGGGACAGAGTGGTAGACCTTTAGGAGAAGGAATGTGGGCAGGTGTAGCTTGTTAAACCTTAGAGCACAACCCTAGGCATGTCTACTCAGAAGCAAGTCCCACTGAATACAATGGGGCTTGCTGCTGAGTAGACATGCCTAGGATTGTGCTCCAAGGTTTAACAAGCTACACCTGCCCACATTCCTTCTCCTAATGGTCTAGCACACTGTCCCGGTTGGAGATCTGGTAAGCCTACTGTGTGGTGTCTCCTGAGCAACTGGTGCTCACAACAAAAATGGGTGTGACAAAAACTTCAGTTTCATAAGAGCAGGCCCCAATCAAGAGCTTCTTGGGAATCACCTGATCTGGATTACTTTGGATTACAGAATTACTTTTGAGGCTGGACAGGTGGATTTACAATGCTAAAGGATTTGCAATGCCCGCCTGCTTGGTGGGCAGGAAAACCCACTGACAATTCTTCAGACCAGAGCCAACGCTGATTTTTGTACCTGGTAGGTCTGATTACTGAACTGGGTGGTTCATTTTGGAGACTGGGCAAAATAGAGACATCTGGATTATTAATTGCAATCAGACTGGGGGGACTGTCCACCCATCTATACTGTGGATAAGCATCAAACTTCAGGTACTTGACACATGAACAATATGGTCACCCTGGTGACTCCTTGACACAAAGCAATTCACAGGGGCTGGTAGCTGATTGGCTTGCATCCTGTGGAAAACCAGTGGCCTTTAAGTTGAACCAATGCAAAACTGGATCCAGTCAACTGCAAGATTCCCACTGAACTGAATTATTAGTTCAATAGAACAGCATCAAGATACTGTAGTTAAACCACCAACTTCCTTGTTGCATGCAATGAAATACAAATGATTCAGCTAGAATCGCCATTTCAGCATTGTGTGTATGTCTGTGTTAAAGAGAAAAGGGAAACTCTTAAAATCATCCAGTGACTATAACAACTTAGCTCCTGCCACGTTGGTGCAATAACCAGCATTGAATTCTGAAATTAGCTTCTCAGCAGACAGGACATGCAGTTCTCTGTCCACTAACTGCTCAGTGCTCAATTTGTCTGCAACACACAAAATTTGTCTGCCAGGCTACTCTCAACTAGGCAAGATCCTAAAGCTAAATCAGATCAATTTAGAGCTGAAACATTAATAATTAGATTGCCAAAAAGTTTATATACTTTTATATACAATGTGACAATGCACTGGATTCTAAACCTTTCCTCTGGGAAGAAGAACTCAGTCTTAAGATGCCATTTTTTGTTTAAACAACAAATCTGGGGGGGAAATGACAAAGATAAATGCTTACCATTGGGCTGTTTTTCTTCTCTCCATATTTTGAAGGAGGGTGTCCACAGGAATGAAAACTGTGCATCTAGAGATTTATTATATATGGATTAAAAAGAACTGCTAGCAGCAGAGGCATAATATCACCTATTTCCCTTCATTAAAAATAAATTCATGAAATGATTAAGAGAGGAGAAAAAACTTAACTCAGACTTCATGCTCACTGTAACCAGATTACTCATGCTGACTCACCGACCACGACTTCCTCTCCTTACATTCTTTTCATACTTCAGAGTATGACTAGTCAACTTCTCAGGATCTCTGTATCTCAATTTCTTCCAGGAAGAAGCCATTTTAGCCCATATCATGGGAGAGAAATATTTTCAACACTCTCTAAACAAAGACAGCCCACTCCTCACTGTATTCCATCCAAAGACTCCCTACAAAGGACTCGTGCTGCTCAAGGCATCATCATGTGAGTGTGTTTGCTTGGTTTTTTGCATTATTTTGTTCTTATTTCAGGAACTACAAAGAATGCACATGAAATATTTATGTATGGCCAAGGTGCAACAACATCATGCAACATGTCATACATCAGATTCTATCTGATTCACACAACAAAAACACAGTTACTAGCAGAGGCCACTGTAGAAATGAGAAACATGTATCTCACTTGCATCCAACATAATTCTATTTCTCTAATATTCCACCTTTCTTCCAAAACGGAGTTCAAAGTGGCAAAGGCATGGGACTACTGGTAGGAGGCAGTCGCTAATCCAGACACAAATTCACAGACCTGCCCATAATCTTCCAGGCCTGTTAAGTCAGGTGATACTAGAGAGCCAAGCCAGTGCCACAGCTGATATGAAGCTCCCAGATCTCTCCCTTCATTCAGCTGGGCAGGCTGTTGCTGAGAGCGAGTCTGAGCTGAAATAACCTCCCATTGGCCGCCCTGCTCACAGGCAGCACAGTTGGGGGGAAAAGCATTTTGGCGATTAGGGTGTGTGAGAACAGGAGCAAAGTGTTGCCCCACTTACTACTGGTGGAGTTCACACTCCTTGCTGCTGCTGAGAAGAAGCCAAAGGGCAGGAAGCCAGGGGAGTGAAACCCTCACTCTGATTTTGCTTCATGATTATGTCATATAGAGCTAAAATCATCACCCTGCCAGCACTGTGGTTTCAAACCAGCCAATGGCAACCATGTTCACTGAAGGCTGGTTTAGAGACACACAAAGTGTCCAGTCCAGTCCATCACATGGAAGGGAGTGAGGTGCGGACACACCGGGCCTCCCAGCCCACCTGGGTTGCCCACTCTTACTTTTTTTTCTCTAACATGATATAATGCTGTAAATTCCTGGAGGCTCTGTTAAAATCCCCAGGATTGCTTTCTGTAGTCACCTGGATATTGATACTGATTCCTGGAGATGCCAGGCCAATCGTGAAGGGTTGGTAACCTTACTAGTGTGCCCTCTCTGCATAGGCTTACCAGATCGTCGACCGGGACAGAGCGATCTACTCTTAAGGGGCGGGGCGCGGGGGGGGGCAGAACGCATCGCGTTCTGCCCCCCCGCGTCCCGCCCCTTAAGGGTAGATCGCTCCGTCCCGGTCGACGATCTGGTAAGCCTATCTCTGCATGTCCACATAGAGACAAACATGTATATACAGTGTAGGCCTCAGTCACTCAAAAGCTGATTTTCCAATTTTCCAAACAGCTGTGCAACTGAGGCCTACACATGTTGGATATTACACACGCTGGCTGTATCCATCCCCACATGGATGTGAGGGGTCAGCAGAGGTGGGGGAGAGGAGCACAGATGTGCCTTTTTGCTCTGCTGTACATGATAGGCAAGACTGGTTCTTCAGATACCATGTGAGTCCCACAAAGGCCGAACTCCCAGTTGCAACTGAGCGAGGAGCCAAAAGCAACAGACACACAGTGCAATCCTACCCAACTTACACCACCGGTGTAACCAGTGGTCCAGTGAGAACGGGAGGCCCTGGAACAGAAAGGGGATTCAGATCCCCTTTGAAGAGGATTTGAATCCCCTTTCCATTCTGGGGCCTCCCGTTCTCACTGCACTGCTGGTTACACCGGTGGTGTAAGCTGGATAGGATTGCGCTGACAGTCACTGAAGTGAAAATGAGCATTATGTACTCCAGAAACAGGAGATGTTTCAAGTCCAAAGAATGGAAAGTCTGTGCTATATCCTGGTGCAAGTATAAGCATCGACATTGCCAACACATTTTAAAGACGTATTTATTTAGGTTAGCTTTTGATGTCTGACATGGTGGCTTTTTAACAAATGGCTTTTAACAAATGGAAATACAGGTGACCCACTGGGATTGTTTATTTTAATTGTTTTAATTATGTGTTTTTAATTATTTTAATGTACATGTTTATTTTAATGTTGTAAGCCGCCTTGAGTGCCCTTGCTGGGAGAAAGGCGGGATACAAATTCTTTAAATAAATAAATAAATAAATAAATAAATAAATAAATAAATAAATAATAACCCACCCACCCCTCTTTCTTGTTTGTATTCAAGTTTTCAGGCTCTGTATTCAGGTTAACTGTGCACTGTCCCCTTAACCCAGTCTCCATTCTCCCCTTTTCCTTTTGGCTTAGGTCAGAGAAAAGCTGCCGCAGGCGCATGTTAAGAGCTTGGCTGGGGAGCTGTATGTATAACTTTGTTAGTAAACCTGGTAGTTACCAATACCTGTGGGGAGCCTCAAGTCAGCAACCACAAAAAACTAGTTTCTGAAGATAAAACACGTTGAGCTTTAAATATGAGTGTATGCATGTATTGTGTAGTTTGGCTCCAGATCACCTTTGATTAAATCTTAGAAACAAAAATTAAGTCCAAATCAATTATCAAACCTGAAAATATTACTGTAACAATGTAGGATTTCCTAACGGGCAGCGCAATCCTGCCTAAATCCTGACAAACGTCCCCTTCTCCCGAGGTACACTCTAGCAGTGCCGGGGCAGCCCGGAATCGCCCTTTAGGCCAGCCGCTTAAAGTTACACAGGGTTGCGCTGTAACTAAGGGCCCAATCGTATCCAACTTTCCAGCGTTGATGCAGCCGCAATGCAGCCCTGCAGTAAGGGGCCAAGCATTCCCTTCCATTGAGGCCTCCATGACTACCCCCCCCCCCCCGCAGGATGCAGCACACATCTTGTTGGCATGGCTGTATCAGCACTGGAAAGTTGGATACGATTGGGCTAGAGGTGTTTGAAAATGGTGTTATTTACTTTACTCAGAAGTAAAGCCTACTGTGTTCAGTAAGACTTAGGCTGTAATCCTATCCTACTCACCGGAAAAAACACCTCTAGATTGGGCCCTAAAAGGAACACTGTACCGTATAATTTTGCATACTTTTTCTACACATGGCTTCATTAATTGTAGAGAAATAGCAATATCTGTACATGGTGGTTTACCAGTCCTTGACTAATCTTTGTTAAGTAACAAACAAGCCACAAGTAAGACGCCTATGAACCAGCATGCCTCAGCCTGTCGGATGAAGAGTCCCAGGACCCAGGTCCTCCTTTTGAATGCTACCAGGCAACAGCTATAACAGAGGAAGCGGAAAGCTGGGACAGCTACCGTTGCTACAGCTGCACCAAATCTGTACAACCAGTAGCGTCACTGGACGCGCGTCACCCAGGAGCTGGAGGGGGGGGACGCGCGTCACCCCCCGCCCCCGGGCGGCGCCCAGCAACCCTCTTTCCGGTGTCCGGGGGCCTTCTGAGAAGGCGACCCTCTTCTTCCGGCGTCCAGGACCTTCTGAGAAGGCCCACAGCGTCGCACGCTATTTATTCTTTTTTCGCGCATGTGCAGAATGTTTCTGAGGCAAGGACTGCCCATTTCCGTTCTGCGCATGCGCGAAAAAAGAATATAAATAGCATGGCGACGCCGTGGGCCTTCTCAGAAGGCCCCGGATGCCACCGGTCGTGGTGGACGCTCCTAGGCTTTCTCCGGCTCCGAGGCCGGGAGAAGGCCTCGGATTGCCCGCCCGCGGCGACCGTCCAGGGGCTCCGAGCCCAGGAGAAGGTCTCGGGACGCTCCGAGGCCTTCTCCCGGGGGCTTGGAGCCTCCGGACGGTGACGTGGGTGGGTGCGCGCGGGGCTCGGAGCCTCGGGGCGGGTGCACGCGGGCGTGCGTCAACCCCCGGCGGGCTGCCCCGCACGCCACGCTCCAGTGACGCCGCTGTGTACAACTCATGCTGCAAGACCCAAAGCATGTGTTCCTCTTTAAAGAGGAGTGTGTACCTCTGACCCTGAAATGTTTCACCATCAAAATGGTACTGCCATCCTTGATGCATCCTGTAGGAAGCAACTCTAAGGCCAGTTGCTCAGTGTCTGGAACAGGACTGGTCTAAAGGTGTTTTAGCACATCTAGGTAAGGAATAAGACATGGTCTGAGGGCACATCATGCAGCGATCTTGCTGATGCTGGCAAGTCTGGGTCAGACCACTTGGAAACCCCATGTACACTGCCAAGAGTGCCATAATAGAGGAAAGGCAGGAAATGTAACCAAGGAGTATCTGGTACATTGGGCAACTTTTGCCTCAGCCCCACCTGTCCACACAAGTCCCTAGTTCATTGTGCTTCCTTCCCCACATCTCTCCTTTGCTCCCTGCGGCCACCAGTGCCATTGTGAAAACAGTAGCTAACAAAACACCAGCTAATAAAAGAACGGGAGAAAGAAGAAGGCCTTTTTGTGTAGTTGCCAGGCAACCCCAAGTCACAACTGCAGTTGCCTTAGGCCTGAGGTGCTATTTCAGATTTTAGTAACAGGAGGAGGAGGAGCAACAAAGACAGAAAAGCAGTATAAAAACACTCCTGAAACCTGATCATGTGTGGTCTGAAATACAGAGAGAGGGGGTGGAATAGCCTCATATGTGGAGTAGCCCCACACTCATAAGAACATAAAAACATAAGAAGAGCCCTGCTGGATCAGGCCAAAGGCCCATCTAGTCCAGCTTCCTGTATCACACAGTGGCCCCACCAGATGCCTCAGGGAGCACACAAGACAACAAGATAACCTGTTTCCTGCTGCCACTCCCCTGCACCTGGCACAGAGAAAACCTACTTCTAAAACCAGGAGGTTGCTTATGGCTTGTAACCTGTGATGGTCTTTTCCTCCATGAATCTGTCCAAACCCCTTTTAAAGGCATCTAGGCCAGGTGCCATCACCACATCCTGTGGCAAGGAGTTCCACAGATGAACTCCATGGCAAGGAGTTCCACAGATGAACTCCGTTCAAGCAAAATGGCTGGTTGATGTTCTACCGTCATAATGGACACTCAGCACCCTCAGCACCCTCACTATAGTGAAGAAGTAAGACATGCCCTCCTGAATAACTCTGTACTAAGATCTAGTACACTAAAGTCAGTCATATAACAAACCAAGTCATCTGCAAGGTGTCACAGGACTCTAGCCACAGATTTTTCATTTAATGTATAGAAACAAAGAAAACCTATTTACAAATCAGGAACGTCCTATAGTACCTACTGTATTGTTCCCTGAATAGATGTATGATTGGTCACACATTGGCTTTTCTCCAGATAGTAATTTGTATTAACAGTTGTATTTATCAAGAGGTTTCTGGCTGAGTAAACAAACTGAGTAAGGCAAACTCTCCTGGGTAAATTGTACATGATTCATGGCCCAAGCCTATCCATTGTTAGCGTTGGCGGAGTACACGCTCCGCTGGCACTAGCTGTCGCAAAAGTGCTATTAAGCACTTTGTGACAGCGCACCAGTGAGCAGAGCAGGCAGGAAGGCTGGTGCCTTCTTGCATGCGCCAGCACAATGGAGAACACCTGCTGGAGCAGGTAAGTTCAGCACTGTGCAGCGCAGTGGCTGGGGGAAGGCAGGGGAGGGGGAATGGGATGGGGGGAACGGCAACGGGGATTGGACCCGGGACAGAGGTAGGATTGGCGGATTGGACCCGGGACAGAGGCAGGATCAGCGACACCAGTGCACACTTGTATCCTATCGCCCTTCTCAGGCCTAATCAGCTGATCATGGATCAACGTGAACTTGTGCCACTGATATCGCTGGCGCAGGGCTGAGTTGATGGATAGCGGCGGCTGGGGGCCCCTTACCCCGAGAAGACCTCCTGCCTACTAAATTCCCCAATGGGATACAGCATAACCTGCCTCGCTGCACTGGCGCTGGGGAATTTAGGTAGGACTGGGCTGTCACTTTAGCTTCATCTGATATAAAGGACAAGAGGCAGCATTCAAACCTATGAAGAAAATCTTAGACCTTATAGATTGACTATTTTTCTGAGACACTGCTCCTCTATGTACAACATATATGTTCTTGTGATTGCATCACTCATTACAAGAAAACATCATTGTAATATTACAGAGGTGTTATCTGTCACCTATTAATAGGCAGAGTATCGTGTATGAATCAAGTAACTATAGTTCAAATTCCAGCTCAGTCATTAACTTATTGCTAACTTTGGCAAGTCAGTAGTTCTCAGCCTTCAACTCCCATCTGTAAAAATGTGGAGTACATCTATCTACCTCCCAGATTTGTTTTGAAGATGAATGACAATTTCACGCTCACATTTCACACTAAAAATGCTAATGTAACTTCTGTATTTATACTGATATAACAGCCTTGTAAGGTGAGTAAGGCTGCAATCCTAAACCCAGTTACAAGGGAGTATGTCCCATTGAATGCAGTGAGAATTACATCTCAAACAGGGATAGGATTACACTCTAAGGGCCCAATTCTCTCCAACTTTCCAGCACTGATGCAGCCGCAATGTAGCTCCAAGGTAAGGGAACAAATGTTCTCTTACCTTGAGGAGGCCTCCGTGACTCTCCCCCACACACACTGCAGGATGCAGCATGTGCCCCGTTGGCACAGCTGCATCAGCACTGGAAAGTTGGATAGGATTGGGCCCTATTATTACAGGGGAGCTGACACTGAGAGGGAGTCTCTTAGCCATTGCACTGTACCAGCTCTGAAGCTAACTCTCTTTTGCTCCGTCTCAAAAGTTCAGGAAAAGGATCCTGGAGCTCACAATACAATCTACTGTCAAAGTTTTATTTACTTTTTTAACCAGTTTATATACAGTATTACCCTTAAAAACAGAAATGTTGAGGGTGATCCACCCAAAAATAACACTAATACGGCAATTAAGTCATCATAAAAGAACAGCAACCATCGTACAAAATTGCAAAACAACAGCGACAGTTGTACACTGTTAGGAACAGAGAAATAAAAGCAGCAAAAGAGATATTAAACCTGGCAGATGTTAAAAGCCAGGAAGAAAAGGCATTTGCCAAGTGCCAAAAAGAGATTAATGTAGGTGCTCAACAGTGAGCCTCCCTGGGGAGACACTCCACAGGCAGAGATTCATGCCTGGAAAGACCTTCCCCCTGTTGCCACTCACCTCAGGGGTCCTCAAAGAAACGTTAAACAGGTCTGACCTTTTAAGATGCCTGAATGGAAACCCACCAGGGATCCATATGTAAACTATGCTGAGCTCCACAGAGGAATAGTGGGACAGAAGAATATTCAACGACAATAACGTTAGATAGTAAAATGAGGTTTCTTTACCTTTAGTTATTATTTCACTAAATATAAGAACAACGTTTAACACCTAGCTCACCATGAATGAGATAGAGGATAACAATGACCAAATATCTCTACAGCAATCATATTCCAACTAGGACAGAGTTTTTGAGTCTTCTCTAGTTGCTTAGAAGGGGAGATTGGTGCAGCTCTCTACCATGTTGCTGAGACAGGAAAACCATGCAGGCTGGATGATGTCCTATTTCAGAGCTCAAAGCAACAGAAGCCCTGAGCCTTTAGAAACAAGGTCACCCTACATGATTTGTCTCATAAATATAATGTACATTTACGGAAAGTCATTTGCTGTTTCCTTACCTTTAATTTCCTTTCTGTGACTCCCACCTGGCAATGATGCTGCAGGTCATGATACAACTGCAAAGTCAGCCACTTGTTGTGGGAATGGTAACTAACTGTACTAGGTCCCATGTCAATCCCTGCACACACACACACACACAAAGAGGGAGAAAGTGAAAATGAAGGGATAATAATTTTCCCACACTTTGTAGACACTTGCTGTTTTATTGTCTCTTCAAAAAGACAGAAATTTGTCCTCGTAAGAAAGTGAAGTTACTAGAGTAAATTATGAACTGGGGTTAAAACTGGGCTTTCCCCAAAGAAAAAGGAGGTGGGGGAAATGAGTAAACAAAATGACAAAAATAAACCCAAAATATGATTCTACTTTCCGGTGAACTTAAAGACCTTTGCAGAAAGCAAAAGCCTGAGAATTTTTTTTTATGGGAATGTTTAGGATCAGTCGTTCCCACACTTGCAGCCACTTCCAGAACTCTGACTGACTTCTGTGGAATCTGGAGCAGGGCCCTGCGGAAAAAAACAATCCCCTGAACTGCTGTGAAGAAGAAAAAAACACCAGCAACAAATAAAAGTCTGCCCCAATAAAACTGAAGGCAAAACTGCTTAGCTGAATGCACCTCGGGTTATATCTCTTGAATTGAGAGATATCAATTGAAAGAATTTAGATGATGAGAGAAAAGACACCAGTACAAGGAGGGTGAACAAGGACCAGCAAGGCCAGGGAGGATGTAAAGAAACAGATCAATCAACACAGATAATTCCTTAGGCCTGTGTGTAGTATTTATATATGCAGTGGACCCCTGCTTTACGATGGTAATCTGTTCCGGAGACATAGTGGTACTGTGAACATAGAGTAATGTGAATCCAATAAATAGCGCATTGTGTTTTTTTTTGGTGCAGTAATTTGTTCCAAGATCTCAGAAGTTGAAGTTTCTGACACAGAACTAAGCTATTTTCCTCTCTAAAAGATAATTTAAAAGGTTCCTACTGCACTCTTTAGGGGCCATGGTTATCAGTATACATAATTTTGTAATTATAAAACACAAATTACATGGCTGTATCCTTCCTTCAAAGCAAACAGCAATGTTAAAAACGCTGCTACTAGCTGAGACGCTACCTAGAAGGTTTGCGTTTGCATCAGCGCATCGGCTATATCCTTGTTAAAAACGCTGCTATTTTAACAATGTTAAAAGTGCTGCTATTAGCTGAGATGCTACCAAATGCCTGCATTTGCATCACTAACAGCACAATCCTGTGTAACCTTGCACCAGTGTAATAGTAGATGCACCGGTGTAAGAGCACTAATGCCAGTGTAATTGTACTCACACCAGTGCATCTGCTGTTACACTCTACTGTTACACCGGTGCAAGGTTACACAGGATTGCGGTGTAATTGGCTTATCTATCACCCATGAGGTTCTGTTGGCGGCAATCGTGAGCCTGTTGCAAAGTGAATAACTTATCAAATAGTGAACCTTATTTTACTACAGAAAGTCAATTGTAAAGAGATTTGATTATAAACACGTAAACTCATTGTCCAGTTTGGACAGTGCTGTACAGTGGACCCTCTGTATCCGTGAGTTTGGCATCCGCAGATTTGTCTCAACGCGGATGCTCGTGGATACAGGAGTCACTTTAAAAACGCCTTTAAAAAGAAAAAAGGGGTGCAGAGCAGTCTTTAGCATTTCAAAAGTTACTTGGAGATATTAAATAGAGATATAAACAAGGTGAATGAATTCGGGGAGTAAAGATTAAGAAAGAATCTTATAAGCTGAGTCTTCGCAGACGATTTAGTATTTATATTAGAGGATCCATTAAAGGGAATTGATATTTTAATGGCTAAGCTTAAGGAATTTGGAGATGTTGCTGGCTTTAGGGTTAATAAGGATAAAACTAAGATTTTGACCAAAAATATGACAATACAAGACCAATCAAAATTGTCAAATAAAACAGGTTTTAAAATTGAAAAGAACGTAAAATATTTGGGTATTACGTTAACAAATATGAACTGTATGTTGTTTCAAAATAAGTATGTTAAGACATGGCAGGAAATTTAAAAAAAAGATCTAATAAGATGGGATAAAATTCAGCTCTCACTTTGGGGGAGAAAAGCAACAATTAAGATGAACGTTTTACCTAGAATGTTATTTCTCTTTCAGACAATTCCTATTTTGAAAACTGACCTACCATTTAAACAATGGCAGAAAGATATATCTAGATTTATATGGCAAGGTAAAAAACCATGAGTTAAATATAAGATCTTACAAGACACTAAGGAAAGAGGAAGATTGGGTTTACCTGATTTGAAACTATATTTTGGTGCATGCTGTTTAGTATGGATGAAAGAATGGATGGATATTGTTGAGAAATAGAAGATTATTGGAACTAGAAGGACACGACTTGAGGTTTGGGTGGCATGGGTACTTATGGTATGATAAGGCTAAGGTTAATGCAGAATTTAAAAACCACTATGTTAGATGTGCAATATTGAGAATATGGAATAAATATAAACCTAGGTTTTGTTTAAAAACACCACTGTGGTTATCATCACAAGAAGACCTTCATAGAAGAGAAATGACAGGTACACACAATTGGTTGACATACTGTGACATATTAAAACTCCCACAAGGAGAATGTATTTTAAAATCAAGAGTTATTAAATGAGGGCTATATGTGTCAGTGGTTTTCTTATTTACAAATGCAAGAAAGGTTTAGATAAAAGACTCTTTGATATTGAACAAATTAAATCAGAATTTGAAAGGGAATTATGTTTAAATTATGAAAAACTTATTGCTAAAATGTATAAACTTCTGTCGAAATTTGAAATGGAAGAAGAACAAGTGAAGGATTGTATGATAAAAAGGGCTCAAAATTTTGGTTATATTAATGGAACAATGGACAGGTATGTGGTTAAAGGGGTTGAAATTTATGGTGAAACGCCGGATCCTGTGCACCAGTGGCCATGCTGCCACCGGGCCGGAGGTCTACTCAGGGAAGGGGATGCTCATCCCCTTCCCGAGTGTAAACCGGGGCAGGCCCTATCGGCCTCCTCGGATTTCCGCCAGCTAAATAGCTCGCGAAAGTCGGAGGCCATGTAACGGCCTAGCCGGCTCAGCGGGGCCGGGGATATGGCCAAGGTCATCCCTCGCTCCCTCCTGGGCCGGCTAGGCCAATGGTCCCCCTCCCTCACCCGGCGAAACGCCCCCGCACCCACCAGATCCTGGCTTACCTGGTCTGGCGGCTGCACTGGTGCTCTGGAGATGGAGCAAGGGACACCGGCCTCTGCGCTGGCCTTCCTTACTTCCAAGTCGTCGTAAACGTGCTTTACGGCCTGATCCAGCCGTAAATTCGTGACGATTCGTGACGTCTCCTGGCGACAGAGCGCTCGCTCCATCACCGGCTGGATCATGAGGATTGTGTTGTACTTTATGCACAGAAGTGGAAGTGCTCCAGTATACCTACAATTGAAGTTTGAACAAAGAAGATGTTGGAGTTAGCAGAAATGGCAAAGTTGACGTCCTTAATAAGAGAAAAGACAATAAACCGATTTTTAACATAAGAACATAAGAAGAGCCCTGCTGGATCAGGCCAAAGGCCCATCTAGTCCAGCTTCCTGTATCACACAGTGGCCCCACCAGATGCCTCAGGAAGCACAAGACAACAAGATACTTGTATCCTGTCACCACTCCCTTGTACCTGGCACAAAGAAAACCTACTCCTAATATGGCCTTTCTGCAGGGCTTAGATAATAATGAATAATATACTTGTGGATTTGGAGAATGAGAAGAGTTGGATTTACTAGAAAAGTGTGTGATATTGTATTAAATAAGGTAATAGAGAATACTGTTAGTTATGTCTGCGGTGGAGATAAGTGGAAGTCTTTTTAAATATTGTGTTGTAGTTGTGTCTTTGTTGTTTATGTATTTGATTTGTGTTGTAATTGTTTCTGTTATAAACAAATAAAAATTTGAAGGCATAAAAATATCCTTGCACCAAAAGTAAATAAATTACTTCCGGGTTGTGCACCCCCCTCCCTTGGCCCTGGCTTGCCCCAGAATGCATCACGCTGAGGCATGCCAGGGCAAAGGGAGAGAGTTGTGCAACCCGGATGTGGCTTTTAGACTCTCTGAGTGGCTGAAGACTGCTCTGCAGCCCTGCAAAATGAGGGCCACATGCAAGAGCAATGATGCCGCGTGAAGTGAAGTAACGCTATTTTTAAACTTTTTTCTTTTTAAAGGTGTTTTTAAAGTGATCCCCATATCTGCAATAAAGCAGATTTCATTATACGCGGTTTCACGGTATCCATGGGGGGCGGGTCCTCCGGAACGGAACCTCCATGGATACCAAGGGAAAACTATACATGCAGGACAGCTGCTGTGGTATATTTTGAACTGCTAGCAACACATTGCACAGCAAAAAAAATTTTCCAAATATATCTTTAACCAGGAGAACAAACATCCTCTTGTTTTTTAATCAGTGGAGGACAAGCTGTTGCTGAGCAAATGAACACAGCAGCATACAGCAGCTGGAATAGAGCCTTGAGCGGGGACGGCTCCGAAACAGGGGGTTTGCAAGCATGTCCTTATTTTCAACTTTTAATTGTTGGAGGGTATGTAATTTGAAATCAATGTTGAAGGTTACATTGATTTGCTTTTGAGTGTTCTGGTTATAATTCAAAAATAATCCGCACACAGAAACTAGTGTCTCAGAGACAGAGCTGTGGCTCATTATGCATGCATGCATGCAGTGTCATTCATGTGCATGCTGCTTTACATGGAGTGAACGCACAGGTTCCTGAACTCCTGAAGGCTCACAAGTCAAAAGAGGCAGAAGGGAGACACCAGAGAAAAGGAAATGGATGCAAGAAAAGACTGGAGACAGGTTACTTACTATGCAGACTTACTCTGGATTACTTTGGAGACTAGGAGGTTGGGCCAACAACTTCACAGAAAAGGGCAGCTTTGAGGGATGTGGGGGGGTCACAGAGGCATTGTGGGCAACAGTTTCAGGCATAAGGGGCAGCAAGAGAGAAGGGGTGGAGATGTTTGAGGGCACAAGATGCCTTTGAACGACTAAGGGTTGGGGTCACAGAAAAGAGTGGAGAGATAAGGGAGGGTTGAAGCAATGCAAGATTCAAATATTGCCTCTGCTATGAATTCATTATAGTCTTAGGCCAGCTCCTCTTCTCCCACTACCCCATCTGCAATAATACTGACCTTTATGGTGTCACAATTGGGATACAAGAAGAGATTCCAACGTTGACTCCCTGAACTCCCTGGAGAAAGAGCAAGATAGACATTAATACAAAAAGAACTAGCTACATAATTTATATATACCCCTTTCCACATGCATTTAGTAACAGTCCATAGAAAAGGGTATTGTCTCTATATTGCAGGTAGGGAAAGGGAGGTTGTGGATGAAGGCTGAGCTAAGGCAAGGTTTGAACCAGGAATCTCCAGGCCCACAGCACACCCTTAGCCAGGGTACTCTACCAGCTTGGCTTGCTAAGCCAGCTCATTCTATCTATAGCTCTTCCAAGTGCCCTTAACGCAACTGTGCCTTGTTTCATTAATACAAAACTGAAGCCAAGACCATAAATGGCCTAGCCTCTCCATTCCAAGTGCTGTCCATGAGGCACAGATGATGCCAGCCTTTTATAACACAAAAGCAGCATTTTGCAAACTCACAAGAGGCACTCTTCCACAGCAAGACAGCCATTTCTGTCCTAAGAGTTTTGAGGAACAATTCTCCACTCTTCGGACACCTGTGACTGCTGTTTATCCCCCTAATGTATCTTGGCAGTTACCACACGACGTGGCTGTTTTGAGCGCTACTACAATCTTGGCTAGATAAGCTCTTCTGTTCTTTTCTAGGACATATCTTGTGAATCTGACACAAGCAACTTCCTGCTTTCTTAGTACCCCACTCATTTTTCTGGTTAAAATACATACTTATGCAGGGCTGGTTCTGCATGAGAAGGTCTGTTTGATGGGGCATGGTACCACGTTCTTGCCTTGTTGGCCAGTAATGGCTAAAAGCATCTTTGACAATAAGGGCTCAATCCAACCCAACTTCCTTGGCTATTCTGGCCTAAGCTAGGCCATAGTTAGGCTGCTGCTATTCCTGAGTTAGGTAGTCCGGAATATCTGTGGCCCAGCACCAGCCCAGGATCAAGGCAAAACTTACCTCCGAAGCAGGCAGGCTCCTGCGGCTCGGCGTCTGTCTCGCGCATGCGCTACACCCTTCCCGCACTTGTCAGTGCTGATCGACTGCAGCTGCTGCAGCGTCCTTGGCAGCCCGGTCGGGAAGGGCCCGGGCGCAGGCGCAGGCAGCCGCCCTGCATCCGTAGCAACCCAGTTGCTAGGGGCCTGGGCGCAGGCACCGGCACTCTGTTTGCACCCGTCATGGGACGGTCGCAGGACAGTAGCCAGAGGGTCGCGAAGACTGTGCCAACCGCCACAGCTATTTAGCTGGCGGAAACCCGAGGAGGCCCATTGGGCCTTCCCAGCTCTACACCGGGGGAAGGGGACAAATGTCCCCTTTCCCAAGTAGACTTCCGGGCCACTCCATAGCGGCCTGGAGCGAGCATGGGATCCGGCGGGTGGGCCTCAGCCACCTGCCGGATAGTTAGTTAGGATTGGGCTGTAAAGGCCATACTGAGCTTCGCTCAAGGTGCTGAGGACTGTTATTAATGCAGGACATAAACATATGAAGCTGCCTCGTTCAGTCAGCCCATTGGTCCATCTAGCTCAGTATAGTCTACACTGACTGGCCAGGCTAGGGGGTCTCAGGTAGAGAACCTTCCCAGTCCTACTTGGAAATGCCGGGAACTGAGCAGGAGACATTCTGCATGCAAAACACAGGCTTCACCACCACTGTGCTACAGGTACTGGGGGCTTCTGTCCCCTAGGGACAGATGGGAGAGAAACATTTTTGGGAAGAGAAACATTTTTAAATCAACTCTACAGTAGTAGTAGTAGTAGTAGTAGTAGTAGTAGTAGTAGTAGTAGTAGTAGTAGTAGTAGTAGTATAGTGCCTTACAGAGTTACATAGGTGAAAATAGATAGCTCTCTTCCACCCAAGGAGTTTACAATGTAGGTTTAACATTCAAATTAAATTACAGATGAGAGAAATGCAAACAGTGCTTTTTTATATGTGTCTTAAAAGGGCTCTGAAAGAACATGAGGAACTTCAATTACTGAGGACAAGACCAGAAATGTTTGTTTTAAAGTGCAAAGAGGTAGGTTTAAATTCAACAATACAGAACACTTCCTAAAAGAGCTACTAAACAGTGAAATAAGTTGCCTTGAGAAGTTACAGAATCCCCTTTCTTTGTTAGAAGTTTAACAAAAAAAACTGTTTGGGCAGGCTTCTTTCTTGGCTCAGGATAGAGAATCAGGTTAGATGATCCAGTGGCTCCCTTCCAATACTAGAATTCTAGGAGGAGATTAAATCATTCAGAAAAAGCACATTTCAGTTCTCTCTCTGTAGAACAGTAAAAACGCCCCTACAAATGGAAAACTAGCATGTCGTGGAGACTCGGATGGTCAGAAACGTTTCCCTAATATGTAGAGAGGTTTTGATCTGGAAGGGCATTAAGATATGCAATCTCCCAACTGCATTTTGGTGTTACGTTACCAGGAGGACTGGACAACACAGGTCTGGGAGAACTGTTCCCCCCCCCCCCCCAGAATTAGCTTAATTGTGCTACTTGAAAATGGCAAGGGAGAAGGGGAAAGCTTGCTGTCAACAGTATATGTTAACCTCTTCACTCAGTACAAGCATCAGTACATTCCAAGCCTCCCCCCCCCCCTTATACCTTTTACCTCTCAATAGCCTGGCAGCACAATCCTGTACATGTTTACTTGGAAGTAAGTTCCACTATGTTCAACGGGACTTATTCCCAGTTAAGTTTGTGTATAGGATTGCAGCCTGAATCTCCCAAGCAGCCTATTCCCACTGTCAAAAAACCAAACAAACCTAAAACAAAAATTAGATTCTCTCTTAAAAGCAATAACAAATTAAAAATTGTGCAACCAAAATAACGTCGCCAAACAAGTAAATTTCTGCACACATGTAATGGATTCGAAATGGGAGTCTTTGAAAATGCAGAAACAACAAAGAGCCTTGTAGCTAACAAATTTATTGAAGCCGAAGCCTCATCTGCAATCTACAGAAGCATGAAGTGTTCTCTTCAGTAGGCAGGTACGTATGAGTAAAAAGAAAAATCATACAATTGTGAACAGTGGAGCAAAGTGGCCACGAACTGCCAGATGTATAATGTAACACATAGGTGGCCAACCCATGGCACGGGTGCCACTTAGTGGCACGCTGAGCCTTTTGAAGTGGCACGCACTGAAGTCCCTCTCTCTTTCTTGACCCCAGCGCACCTTTCCAAACCTGTGACACTAGAGGAAGGCTCTGCACCCCACTGCGCCTTATTCTGCTTGCGCTGTCCCTGTGCTTTAAATATTTCCGTTACCTTGGATTTATTTATTTATTTAAGTGGCACGCTCAAGATTATCTACATAAAATGTGGCACATGGCGTGCCACGGGTTGGCCACCACTGGTCTAACAAGTCACAACAGCAGTAATTGGTGGTAACAAAATTCTCTGAACATTGCTAAGTTAATTAACCCTGTAATGTGACAGGAAACAAACAGGAATTGTCCCAATTCAAGTTTTTAAATTGCATTTGAAATACATACAATTTATTTTAAGTACAAAATTATTTTATTCTGCACCTTCAAAATTAACAGCGCAATCCTATCCAACTTACACCACAGGTGTAACCAGCGGGGGAGGGCAGGGCAAGAGACTTTAGAGGGGAGGGGAGATTTAAATCCCTTTTGAATCCCCCTTTGGAGGAGATCTGAATCCCCTTTCCATTCTGGGGTCTCCCATTCCCGCTGCACCGCTGGTTACACCAGTGGTGGTAAGTTGGATAGGATTGAGCTGTTACTATCCTACCAAGTGAGCACTGAAAATAAACACTTCTCTCTGAACATGCGAGCTTATTGTGCAGTGAGTGCATCAAGGATCACATGTTCCTTTTGCAATCTGCAATACTGGAATGTTTCAAATAGTAATTCCTAACTTGTATATACAGTAGTGGTATGTTTAATAGGCTCCTTTTTTTACTCTGCCACCAACTGTACAACCTTGAGAAAGATCTGCTTGCCCACCTGTGAAATGGGAGTAATAATCCAAATGCAAACTGAACAGCTGTCTCTTTGCTAATTGGTTCATTACAAGTACTCACTTCTCTAGTATATCATAATGAGATACATCTTGCAATAAATATGCCAGCTAAGCACTGCAATATTGTCTCTATAATTTAATGGACCCATAGTGCGGAGGAAAGACAGTTCATGTTTCACATCTCAGTTTGCCTTTGAATAACCAAGAACACATTGCACAAAACTGGCTGCATGAAACAAGTGCTTCATTTGCTGCTTTGGCTTTCTGCTAAATTACGGCACTTTGAAGGAAAGAGCGCAGAGAAGGGGAGAGAAGGAGCCGACTGTTTTCTAAAAGCCGATCAGCTGACATTTAATTGCGGTTATGCTTTTTTTATTGCTTTTGGCTTAACCTTCCCCTCTCCTCCTCTACTACCTAAATAACAGAGCGGTATCTTTTGCCATGGAAAACAAAAACCTATTAAATGTCAGGCACAAAAGGGAATAAAAAGATGCTGACATTATGCTTTGCAAGGACAAATTAATTTATGAAAAGAATGTATGCTTGCCACAACTCATGGAAAAAAACCACTATGGAGAAAACTATATTAGCCAAAAGAAAATGCAAAGATAATGTCCTGGTAGTAGTGAATTCACAGGGACAACTGTACCCAAGTACCCCAGACCAATTATTATCTTGTTCTGTGTACAGGAGGTACATTGCCTGTCTGGAGCAGCTGTGTCACAAGTGCAACTTCCCATGGGTTCTTGGCGAGGTGCCCCGCTCCACCCTCCATATGTGGGTGGACCCCATAAGGTTCAGGGGGTGCTCACTCTGGGAACAGTGGCATGTCTGTCAAAACAAAACAAAAACATTTTTCTTTTTCTTACTTTTTCTTCAGAGTTCCTCTTAGTAGAACTGCTGTTTTTTCCTCAGATGCCTCCAATTTACCGTACAATTACGAGTCATTGAAAGAAAAAAATGGTGACTGCCAGCTGAAGTGTGGGTGGGGCTCTGCCAAGGCAACAGGCCCCAGTAGATACCAAAGGGCATCTCTTACTGACACCAGACTTAACAAGGACAGATCCACTGCCACATGGGAGAAAAACTGCATTCTACCAGCATGAGTATATTGCGGTTTTGGCTGTTAGGAAGATGCCATTTTCCTGCAAAATATATTTCCTGGAGAGAAGATATTGTGATTCCCTGCAGCAGTTAACAGAGCTACGACTTTGATGAGGTGCATTTGGAACCCCTGCAGGCAGCACTTGGGTAGCAACTACGCATGCACCTTTTCTGTTAGAAGAGTGTTGCTTGGAAAAACCTCTCTAGAGCCTTCAACACGCCCCTCCACGACACTTCAAGTGGCAGCAGTGGAATGTTCTTACCCAGGACATCCAGGAAACCAGAACCAGACCCGGAATGTCTTTCCTTACCCAGGAAAGATCTGACTTGCTCCCTCTCTACCCTTTGAGAGTCGTGATTGAAAACATTTGTATTCCATAATAAGGCCTTTGAATTTATGCTGTTTTAATCACTTAATCTGTGGTTTGGATCTTACGCTGCTGCTTTTAGATTGCTGTTTGTGTTGCATTTTTGTTTTGTTTCACTTTGTTTTGCTTTCCTGTCATTTAGTGTTTAATCCGTTTGCCACTTTGGGCTCATTTTTACAGGAAAAGGCGAGATATAATTCCTTAAAACGAATAAAAACAGCATAATAAATAAATAGAAGTCTGCAAAGATGGAGGGGGGAACAGATCTGTTAGGTCAGCCTGAGTGCCAGGCTGTTCCGGAGTTCTCCAGAGTTTCCAGCAACAGGTAACTCAGATTATTATTATTTTTTCACATTTTTTTATACCGCCCTTCCTCCAAGGAGCTCAGAGTGGTGTACATATTTCCTCCCCTCCTTTTTGTCCTCACAACAACCCTGTGAGGTAGGTGGGGCTGAGAGATAGTGACTGGCCCAAGGTCACCCAGGAAGCTTCGTGGCTGAGTGGGGATTTGAACCTGGATCTTCCAGGTCTATGTCGGACTCCCAAACCACTACACCATCCTGGTAACATTCCAGATGTTACAGGTTATCCATTTTCATGTTATCTTCTTGGCTTTTTGGCTCAGACTGTCAAGAAAACAAATGAGTTGGTATGAAACGTGTTAGCAGCTGCAAGACTAGAAATGCCTTTTAGTCCTCACTCAGACTCTTTAACAACTAATGCCTGGATTATAATAAGGATCTGGAAAACTGCTAAGCTTGCTCATTTAAGAAATCTTGCTATACCACCTCATGATGAGGGTTCAGCTCCCCTTACTAATGGAAACCCCTTTTAATATAAAATCCCCCCTCACTTTATACTCGACTAGGGCAAACATGTGAATAGACCCCTGTTGCTGCTCATATCATGTCTTTTTGGGTCTTGAGCCAGCACAGCCCAAGCTCCTGTGACAGCAGAGATGTGCATGAGCTCCCCTCCATTCAGATCAGATTGGCTTGAAAAACAAGCCAAACAACTTTCAAACCAAGCGGAAATCAGTGGGCTTATTTTCGGAGCCAATTTGATGTTCAGCAATTGCCCTCCAAACTCCTCCTCCCATTCACTCCCAGTTCCCCTCCCACATTCCCTTTGATGGAAGCTCACCTATCTATGGGGCAACAGCCTCCTGGCTGCAATAAGAGGGAAGAAGGGAGATCTGACCGCTCCCTTTCTAAGTTCTCTGACATGCTGATAGTACATCTGGAAGAAAAGCCTCCCCCACCCACCCACCCCCACGGACCTTTGTAGATCTACTGCTGTCTATGGCAGCATCCCTTGGAAAAATAAATCTCCCAAGGGTCACCAGGGCTTTTCCATCGGACATGCTAAAAGCACGCTAGAGAGAGGGGAAAGGGGGAGGTGTCCATTCTTCCTCTTTCATTCTTTCAGCAGCCAAGCCAGGCCATTGCCACTGCTGCAGTCCTGAATGAGTAAGGTACGTTTTGTTGAGACGGCAGCAGGTCAAAGGGGCTTTGGAGACTGGGTGGGTTGAAGGGAGGGAGTTTGGGGACTGAGGGCAATAAACTGGGAATTCTTCACCAGTTCAAATTTTAATCCAAGCCAGAGACAAATTCAGGGTCTTGGAGGCAAGCAGTGCAAGCCCCCAGAGCTCCTGTCGGTGCTCAAGGCTACTGAGTTTTGCTGTGATACAGCTATGGGACCTTGCTGTGTGATTGTCACATACACCAACTGGATAGTGCCTGGGAAGTCACAGAAGAAGTGAAGAACCTGTCCTTGACATACAGTGTTGGCACTACTGTGTTTAAAAGCTGTTTATTTTAATGACTTTTTGCTCTTGCGAAAGATGACTGCTCCTGCATTGCAAAGTTTTATTTTTAAAATAGTGCAGGTTTAGCCCCCTCGCTGCAGTAATCCTTCCTGTCATGTTCCCCGCCCCCTAGATCTTTTGTGGCTATTTACTCTTGTAAAGCATTTGTGCTCTTCCTTTACGGCACTGTTGTGACCATCTACCCTGCTCTCAATTACATTTTCAAAGGAGAAACAAGGTATTTTTGCCCACAGCAAAACACAAACCAGTGCAGCAAGCTCCCCCTCTCTTTTACACACACACACACACACACACACACACACACACACACACACACACACACAGAGAGAGAGAGAGAGAGAGAGAGAGAGAGAGGATTGCATTTGTTAATGTACAGTACAGTACTGCTATTGCAGCCAGAGCTAGCCTGAGTGGGAAGTTTTTCCCAATCTAATAAAATTAGATTGTCTGTGCAAGTCATTCGCCTGATAGTAGTTTGTTTTTATTCCTGTCTTTATTGC
Organism: Plestiodon gilberti rubricaudatus; assembly: GCA_026170595.1. Lineage (NCBI taxonomy): Eukaryota > Metazoa > Chordata > Lepidosauria > Squamata > Scincidae > Plestiodon > Plestiodon gilberti. The sequence goes on from JANXHW010000001.1 coordinate 16,406,772, forward strand.
ACTTGACATAATGTAGGCAGGTCATATGTAACCAAGCCAGATGGATGTGGGGTTTTGGTTTGGGGGGGGTGGGGTTGTGTGGTGGGTTTTTTTTTTTTTGCAGGTGCTTTAACAAAGTGATGCCAAGAAAATCTGGATCAGAAAACACGGCGGCTTTTCCAAACATTCTGAAGGATTGAAGTATATGTGGCTCAGCTTCATATGGCATATTTGACTTCACTACAAAAAAATAAATCCCTCAAACCGCACTCAGAAAAACCAAACTGTAGCAAAAGGTTGAAGCAATAGAAACAGAGCTGTAAAATATGATAGAGGGACTGGCTAATGAAGCCTACTGATTTCTATAAAACCTTTAAAACATTTTAAATAAAAATAATACTATTTTGTGCTTAGTTTTTGAGAGAAACCACATCCTTTGTTTCAATAAATCGGGATGGAAATTCATAGATCAAGTTATTCATTCCAAAAAACTTAGTATTCCTATCCATTGTGTTTTAAACTACTCTATTGCACCCTCAGTAACCTTCTTCAAGGGGCAGCGCAATCCTGTGGAACTATCCCATGCTCGCTCTGGGCCGCTCTGGAGCGGCCCGGAGGTCTACTTGGGGAAAGGGAACATTCGTCCCCTTCCCCCAGTGTAGAGCTGGGAAAGCCCGAAGCAGGGGTGCATAAGGCCCAAACAGCATAAGTTCTCAGGTCTTGTTCACTCCTGGCTCTTGTGTGTACCAGAAGGAGGGCTGCATTCGGAAGGGAAAACATCTCGAGCATGGAAGGTTCTATATAGGAATAGAACAATATTGAGCATCTCGAGCATGGAAGGTTCTATATAGGAATAGAACAATATAGAACAATATTATAAAGACCCTTATCAGGTCTAAAGATAGCCTGCCTATGTAAACCGCCTTGAATAAATCTGATGAGAAATCTGATCATGAGAAAGGCGGTATATAAATACAGAAAATAAAAAAATAATAATAATGCATTTTGTGATTATTTCTTTTTAAGAAGCGTTGCTAGATTAGAAGGGAAACCCCACTAGAGGAGGGCAGACTCCAGGCTAAATGAGAAGTACTCAGCATAGATAATTCATAAAACCTAAACTTACTGTTCAGATTTCAAGTATGTATCTGCTATACAGTACTAAAGACTCTAGCATCTGTGATCACTGCCGAAGGAACCCCTGCAGGCATTACACATGGTAAGGCACCAGAACAACTCATATAGTTTCCCTGCAATAATACATAGGATGGAATTTTAATGTGAACAGGAATCAATGGGCTCTAGTCATGCCACCTGCCTGCTCCTTTTTCCACAGTGGACACCTTACTTGAGTGGGGTCTATGTGTGTAGATATTTCTGTGCTTTGGCCACAGTTCACAGAGAAGTTTCCACTTCTGGCTAGGGAGGTTGCATGGACATGAAGTTAACCTCCACACCCACTTTGTGCAAACCCTACACTGTGGGGCTGGCCATGTGTGGGTGTGGACTCGAACTGTATGGCATCTCAGTCACTATGCGGGTATACAGAATGACGAAGGGGAAAGCCGGTCCTAATCAACTTGCACAAAACGAAGCAAATCCCAGCTTGTGTATCATCTTGGAAAGCGACAAAATACAAGCAGGAGGTTAATGTACTATACTTATCACAGCACAGCAGCAGCAGCAGCAGCATTATAAGCTAATGCTCTAAAGTTCTCCTCCAAGTGGGAGGGGTTCCAGAGACACTGCTACTGAGTTCAGTTTCCTCTGGATGAGAGAACACTGCAGAGTTATGATGTCTTTATCATATCCGTTTTCTTTACAAATATAGAATAATGTAGGTAGCGGCAAACAGGCACTCCAGCAAGGTAGCAGAACTGCTCACCTGCATCAGAGACCCCTACGCTGCAATGTCCCTTCACCCGCAGCCTTTTCACAACCCTCTCTAACTCTGTCGCTGACTCAACTGCTGTTTCTGACACAGAATCTGCAAGCAGAATCTCAGACCCCACCCCTGCAAGTGATTTTTAGCCCTTAAAACATATTACGATTCTTTTGTATCAAACCTGACTCCAATCTATAGTCACTCTAGGAAAAGCCATATTGTGAGACTCATTCACAATAATTAGACAACGAACTCACAACAGTTTGTGATGGCACAGAAGATGACTGATTGTTATCTGAATGATTCATCTACGCATGCTCTCTTCCAACCTTAATAAATGGAAGTAAAAACTGAATAGCTGCTGCTTTAAAAAAAAAAAAACACCCAAAGGGACATTTCCAAATATCTTTGCAAACATACACTGCAGGAAATGACTAACTACAAAATGGAATGAATTTTAACATATGCCAAGATTCATCAGAGAGTTCAACCAATGCTTGTCTTCAAAGTCACCCTTAAGTGAAGATGGAAAAATCGGGACGTGCAAGAAGAAGGAAGCCAGGGCATCTGCTGTGGCAGGTATTTGTTAGGGCAGCTGGAGGGCTTGGAGAGAGGAGCCAAAACCGACGAATTCCTTTGTCACATAATACTCAGAGGTAACAGACATGACAGACTCACTCAGAGGAAATACTGTAGTGTACAGGGGCCCTCACAATGCCCAAGACACATATAAAAGCCGTGCGGTATGTACAGTATATAGGGGTGGTGCAGTCTCTTTTTAAATTATTCTTTTTGGAGTTGTTAGCGACATGCAACGGTGTCGTGTAGTAGATACTATAGATGGATCTAAAATTGTCACTTGCTTATCAAAGGTGGGTGTGAACGTTTGCATTAATGTTTAGCAGAAACACGATTACAACAAAATGGAAATTCTCATATCCTCCGGTGCTTTCAATTTATCTGATTCTGCTCTGATATTTTGGTCCCCGCACTGGCGGGTAGCCCAATCCTAACTAACTATCTAGCGGGCAATCCAGGGCCGCCCGCCAGATTCTATTCCCGTTCCGGGCCACTCTGGAGCGGCCTGGAGGTCTACTCAGGGGAAGGGGATGGATTTCCAGCAGCAATTTAGTTGGCCGAAGTAGGAGGAGGCCGTGGGTGTAACAGCCGCGCCGGCCGGGCTGGGGACGGGGATATATGGCGGACGCCATCCCCGCCCCCTCCCGGGCCGGCTCGGCCAATGGCCCCCCTCCCTCACCACCCAGACCACCTACCACCAGGGAATCCCTTACCTTCCTCCGGTGGTCGCATGGGCAATCCGGCGCAGGAGTAAGGGCTGCCAGCCTAGTGCCAAAATTGCACTATTGGCCAAAATTGTGAAAACTTTGTGTTTATAAGTAATGCCATCGTGTTATATATCATTCGATGTGTAATTTCATGTCAAATACAAGGAAATAAACCCTTTTGAATTATCTGTATTCTGTCAAACATTATGGCCAAATACTTGGTAAAATAAAACACAACTGCCTTATGTAACAAAAAGTGGATTTCCTTAACTCGAAACAGACCAATGAGAGTGATTGTTCCAAGAGCCAAGTTGGTTACTCATTTGTTGGGTGATTTGTACTGTTATATATTAAAATAAATAAAGTTAATGGGGGTGACACCATGAGTTACCAGACCAGGTAACACCAACCCTAGTGAAGTGACACCACTGTCTAGGAGAGTAATCTGTAGAAATATATAGTCATGCCTGATGGGCATCTTTTGTAGAATCCAGCTCAGTGCAACCTCATTTCTCCCTATTCACCTCTGGAGGCCATCATGGGGCTGACGTGCTGAGCTCTCGCACCAGGTGACGCAAACCCTAGTGATGCCTCTGAGGGAAGACACTGGTTTCCAGTGCAATCCTATGCCTGTCTACTCAGAAGTAAGTTCCACTGACTTCAATGGGCCTTACTCCAAGGTAAGGTCTATGCATAGGATTGCATCCTTTGTGCTCTTTCTGTGCCCTTTCTCACTCTATTAACAGCTTCGCTAACTGAGCAAAAGTGGTGGTTCTCATACATTTAGCAAGGGGAAAGCTTTAGAAGTAGGTTTTCTCTGTGCCAGGTGCAAGGGAGTGACAACAGGAAACAGGTTATCTTGTTAGCTGTGTGCTTTCGGAGGCATCTGGTGGGGCCACTGTGAAATACAGGAAGCTGGACTAGATGGGCCTTTGGCCTGATCCAGCAGGGCTCTTCTTATGTTCATATGTTCTTAAAGCAACTGTCCCTTTTCAATCCAGCACAATGTCTTTTCTGTCTGCTGTTGTTTCTTCTGCATACTGTTAAACTGTGAGCCCTTTGGAGACAGGGAACCGTTTACTCATTTATTTTTCTATGCAAACTACTTTCTGTTTTGTTGAAAACTAGTATAATAATAATAATAATAATAATAATAATAATAATAATAATAATAATAATAATAATAATAATAATAATAATACAGTATATTTTCTGAAATAGGTTGCAGGCACAGACAATTCTGTTTGCATTCTCACTGTCTTCCCCACCCTCCAAAAACATCTGAATATTCTTGATATTGGAAGAAGATCACAGCTTGGAGTCAGGTAGAAGGACATTATGCAAAACAAGCTAATATATGCCTTGTTTATTCTAATGGCAGAGTGTGGGTTTCTTTGGAGTCAAATCTGGAGTTTTCTCATGCAGTCTGTCTGCACATAGCTCTCTGTTCAGAGCACCCAGCCAGAGGGAGACACATAATGTGCAGAGGAAAAGCACAAGTTACAATCATAGTAGCCTCAGTGTGTGCTGTGACTTGGCCTGATCCAGCAGGGCTCTTCTTATGTTCTTATGTTCTTATGACTTCTGAAGAACTTGCCCAAACATGCCCAGCAGGGCAGCAGAGAGATGTAGTTCTTGGTTTTTTCAAATATTTCCCAGTGCTCTGGGAAAGAGAGATAAGAGGACTGGTTTAACCGGTACAGTCATCGAGTCTGTAGCTCTCTATCAATTATTATAGAATCTGACTGATTAGAAGGCCTTGAAGTGAAGTCCTCAGCCCAGGATTTACAAGCAACTCATACAAAAGAAGTTTGCATAACTGCCCTCAAGATATCATAGAACAATGTTTGAAACCAAGAAAACAGAAAGTTAATGGCTCAGTTCAGACATCACACAGGACCAGGATCAAACCATGGTTCTGTGCAACATCATCCCCTAGTCATGCACTCCCCCTCCCCCCTTTGTACATGAGTGAAGGAAAAACCTTTTTTACAGTCCTGGTATAAAACTTGCTATGACGTCTGAGTCCAGCAAATCATTGAAAACAAGCCATGATCCCAGTTTCATATTCTGCCTTGCTTTCAAAATATGGTTAGAACAAGCTACAATTTGCCAGTTCAGATGCAAATACAATAAATCCCAGCTTGTTTTAAACCAAGACCAGAAGCTTCACACTTCCCCACTCACGCACAAAGCGGGGAGCGTGCGAGTCCATGGTTCGTGATTATTTACCATCCTGGTCTGACCAAAGAGTAATCTGCAGGAAATCACCCAGGCTGGCAAAAAAAGGCCTCTTAATAAATATGGTAAACCAGAGCAGATGATACTCCCTGATTTCTTCAAAAGTCAAGATTGCTCATTGATGTGAGCAACAAAGAAATGCTCCTCCTGCCCACAAACCACCCATAGGAGCTGATAAGAGCTGGTTCTGACAGCAATCAGTCCATCATTGCTGCTTTGTCTGATTGCCAGATACTGGCCAGATATAAGGCTACTTCCCCTCCAGCAGCCAATGTGGGCAGCAGTAGCCGGGATTGGATCCTACCCTTTGTGCAAAGAGTCTGCTTCTGCTGGCAAGGAGGACAAGCAAGCAGTGATGATGCCATCAGTTAGAGATGGATTCCCTACAATCTTTTATTCAGAGGACAACATCTGGACTGGCCTTGAGCTTCCACAGGCAAGAAGATGTCATCACCCAGCACATAAGTTAAAATTCCATCTGATGCAGTTCATCTAAGAAATTCAGGGCTGCTTTGCCTGATCGTTGTTGTTTTTATGTGGTGGAGCATTTTGAGTTGCTATTTTCAGCTAACCATGCTGAGTAAGTTTTACAAACGCTCCACATAATGAAGCGACACATCAATTCCTGGCCACATTCAAAGGTTTTCCAGGATGTGGTGAACCATGATCTTGATATGCATCACCGTGTTAATAAGACCAATCACCAGGGGGGGGGGGGATTCAATCATTCAGGTGTGGGCATCCTTTTGCAGTGAACACAAATCATTTCGTTTCTTTTTCTTCCCATGATTTAGCTTCTTTACCATTTCTCCATCTTCCTTCTGTGTCCCTTTTACACCTCTGTTTCAAATCCTGGTTAAGATGGAAGCCCTTGTCAGTGTTAACCATCATCAATATGGCGCCTGAGGGGGGGACATGATTGAGACGTATAAAATTATGCATGGGATGGAGAGAGTGGATAGAGGGAAATTCTTCTCCCTCTCGCACAACACCAGAACCAGGGGACATGCACTAAAATTGAGTGGAGGGAGAGTTAGAACAGACAAAAGAAAATATTTCTTTACCCAGCGTGTAATTCATCTGTGGAACTCCTTGCCACAGGATGTGGTGATGTGGTGATGGCACCTGGCCTAGATGCCTTTAAAAGGGGTTTGGACAGATTTATGGAGGAAAAGACCATCACAGGTTACAAGCCATAAGCAACCTCCTGGTTTTAGAAGTGGGTTTTCTCTGTGCCAGGTGCAAGGGAGTGACAACGGGAAACAGGTTCTTGTTGTCTTGTGCTCCCTGAGGCATCTGGTGGGGCCACTGTGTGATACAGGAAGCTGGACTAGATGGGCTTTTGGCCTTATCCAGCAGGGCTCTTCTTATGTTCTTATGAAGCTTCCATTTCTGGTTTAAAACAAACCAGGAATTGCCATTGCATCTGACCATTGCACTCAATCCCAGTTTATTGGGGCTTGTTCCAGGGATGGGGACTCGAGTCAAATGACTCGACTCGCAAGTGTGACTTAGCCACTTTTTCCCTGACTCGTACTCGTACTCGTACTCGTGACCCACGGGACTCGCACTTGACTCGCACTCGTGGGGGTAACGACTTGCCATTTCCAAGTCATTTTCCAAGTCATAGGGGAAGCCAAGTGGGTGCTTTAAAAGCCTCAGAGGTCCCCACACACACACACACCCACACACACACCATTTTCAGGGAAAAAAGCCATTTTCCCCAAAGTGATTCGACTCGTGACTTGTGACTCGTGGTTTCTGGCCTTACTCGTACTCGATTCTCACTTGTGCAAAAATGACTCGCACTTGACTCGTACTTGCCCAAAAATTTTGGCACTGACTCGCACTCGGACTCGCACTCGTGCAAAAATGACTCGTACTTGCACTCGCACTCGCAACCTAGTTACTTAGATACATCCCTGGCTTGTTCACAAACTATGGTTAGAATAAGCCAGTATTCGCCAGGTTTGGAAGCAACGGCAAATCCCTGCTTGATTTAATCCAGGGATAAAACTTCAATTTTCCTTTCCTCTCACATGAAGGGGAGAGGGGAATGAATGAACCTGTGGTTTCATGGCAGTCATGTTAACGCGTGGTTTTTGTCAGCGGCGTGTCTCGAACTGCCGTTCACATATATTCAGGCTTACGAGGTGGCAACTCAATTCCTGAGCCAGACCTCCTAGATGATGTCTGAATCTAGCCATTGTAAATTGCAATGGATAATGAAAAATGGCTTATGTTCAGAGAAATGAAAACTTCTATTCCTACTTTCACACTAATTTAAAATAATTTACCAAACACAATTAATGTCGTGCCCTTTGTACCAAAGACAAAAATAAGATTTCATTTTTGTGCTGATTTGAGTTAACAAAACATTTTAAAGTTTTGCTATTTTAACATTCACAGCATCAGCGATGCAACGAACATGAAAATGAGGGAACTCAGGAAGATTGTGGAGGATAGGAAGGCTTGGCGGGATATGGTTCATGGGATCACGAAGGGTCGGACACGACTTAACGACTGAACAACAAAAACAATTTTAACATTCAGTGTGTTCCTGTGTATTTAAAAGGCTCTTTGGACAGCCTATACTTTAATAAAATGCATCTCTTATTAAAAAGTTGCTCAGATAGTGGCTTTGGAATCCAGTCTATTCTGTTCAGTTCCGCGGAGCACTATGTTTCTGGCAGGACAAGTTATACAAGTGTTGCAAAGGTCAAGAAGAGGACAGAGTCGGCACAGCTCTGCCAAAGCAGGTTCCTTCCCCCCCCCCCCATAAATACTTTACTCAGATAGCAGCTTTAGAATCATATTTGCTTGGTTCATATCTACAATCTTTACAAGCTATTATCAGGTGTTAACGCTCATTACGACCTGTCACTCTAAGTAAAACAATCTGCTTAGCCTTGTTGATTTAATATATTTGTTGTTATCCACTTTGCCAATTTTGAACCAGCAAACGTAACTTCTAGCCAATCCAGATCCTTAAAGGGAGGCTATTCTTGTACTATCCATAGCTTATGATAACTTCCCTACCTGGAAAAATTGATTCGGCATACTTGTTATTCGTGAAATGACAAGAAGAGCAACTAGATACCTTCTTGGTTGCAAATTTATCTTGGAACACATTTGTAAAAACATACTTCAGTACATTTTCTCAATTCAGTTCAGTCAAGTGCTACCTTACTGGCAGGATCAGTAGCACAAAGTGTTACTAAAGTTCAAGAAAAGGACAGAAACTGCAACCCTCCACCAAGACAGGTACCTCTCTATCAGTATTACTCAATATGTTGACCCACATAAGGGCAAGAGAAAAGGGAGGGGGAGGCTTGTGATGCCAACAATGAATTCTTGCACAAACCATAGACATTACAGGTGGGCCCCCATATTCGCTGGGGATATGTTCCAGGCCCCTCCGTGGATACTTGAAACCGTGGATAAGAGCGAACACCCCCTCAATGGTTTCCTGAGGGCCCCCCCCACCCTGCCTCCCCTGCAGGCAGGCATGCTTGCCCCCCCCCAGCTCCTATTTTTCTTTCAGCAAGCTTTGTTTCTTCCTTAAAACAGAGAAGCAGCATCCATTGCAGGCAAGTAGAACGAGACTAAGTCCTAGAGAGGCTCTGCAAGGTTTCTGTTAACTTTGCAGAGCCTCCCTAGTACTTAGTCTCATTCTACTTGCCTGTAATAAGCAGGCAGAGGCTGCTTCTCCTGTTTCTTTAAGGAAGAAACGAAGCTTACTGGGAAAAAAGTAAAAGCCTGGGGGGGTCCCCACGATCTGTGGATAACTGAAACCGTGGATAGCGAATCAGTGGATATGGCGGCCCACCTGTATATGTAAATGCAGTTGAGATGCTACAAGGGGAGTAAGAAGTATAGCTTTAGCACTCAGCAAAACAAGACAAAAACGATATTTGCTTTGGATGTTGGGATGTTTGTTTCCTTCCTCAATGCACAGCTGAGGTGCTGACGTAGAAGAGACAAGCTTTCATTCTAACAAATCTGTAAAAGTCAAAGCTGTAACAGACTGCATGCGTCTCGCTGTGTTGTGTCCCAGATATGTGTCCCATATATGTGTCCCAGAATATGTGTACATATTCTGATTGGCCCAACGCGTTGCTCCGCGTCCCGCCCCCACAACAACACCGAACACTGCTTCTCAGTGGCCATACGTCGTTCCGGTGCATTCCAACTTGAATAAATCGAGCTTCGGCCAATCAGGATCGACACGTCAGGTACTCCGGGACATGACGGGACGCGTGTGGTGTAAGGGTGGCTTTAGTAAACATGAATCTAAAGGGGGGGGGGAGATGGCACAAGATTAGAATTGGTTTATATTGTGCTAGAACCGGTGCATCGTACTAAAAAAAAAAAGTAAGTGAAGATGTTATGCGCTCAAAAGCGCTGGCAGTGTTTTAGGGGGAGGGTTCTTGCTCTGAGAAGAGGGTAATAATTCAAGCAAGAATAGGCATGGGTATAACTAAGAGGGAAACATGCATACAAGATACCAGAGCAGATATGGTTTTTAACAAACAGTGTTACTAAAGGGGATTTAAAAAGCAGAAATATAAGTTGTGGCAGCTCAAGATCAAAGGGCAATATGGTGGTGAAAGGACAGTTCACAAAATATGTCACAATTTTAGGGCCCTTTTTACACACATCTCATCACACTTTGTTCCATTGTACCCAATTAATTATTATTATTATATTCAGCACAATTAATAACATTCCAGATTGATTGAACATTGACATCTTGGGAATCAGCGAACTAAAATGGACGGGCATGGGCGAATTTAAGTCAGGTGACCATCATATCTACTACTGTGGACATGAATCCCTTAGAAGAAATGGAGTAGCCCTCATAGTCAATAAAAGAGTGGGAAAGGCAGTACTGGGGTGCAACCTCAAAAACGACAGAATGATTTCAGTTCGAATCCAAGGCAAACCATTCAACATTACAGTAATCCAAGTGTATGCCCCAACCACTGATGCCGAAGAAGATGAAGTTGACCGGTTCTATGAAGACCTACAACACCTTCTAGAACTAGCACCCAAAAAAGATGTCCTTTACATCATAGGAGACTGGAATGCTAAAGTAGGAAATCAAGAAATAAACGGATCAACAGGCAAGTTTGGCCTTGGGGCGCAAAATGAAGCAGGGCAAAGGCTAACGGAGTTCTGTCAAGAGAACACGCTGGTCATAGCAAACACTCTTTTCCAACAACACAAGCGGCGACTCTACACATGGACATCACCAGATGGTCAGTACCGAAACCAGATAGATTATGTGCTTTGCAGCCAAAGATGGAGAAGCTCTATACAATCAGTAAAAACAAGACCTGGAGCTGACTGTGGCTCAGATCATGAGCTTCTTATTGCAAAATTCAGGCTTAAATTGAAGAATGTAGGGAACACCACTAGACCAGTCAGATAAGACCTAAACCATATCCCTTATGAGTATACAGTGGAGGTGAAGAATAGATTTAGGGCATTAGACCTGGTAGACAGAGTGCCTGAAGAACTATGGACGGAAGTTCGTAACATTGTACAGGAGGCAGCAACTAAAACCATCCCAAAGAAAAAGAAATGCAAGAAAGCAAAGTGGCTGTCAGATGAGGCTTTACAAATAGCTGTGGAAAGAAGGAATGCGAAAAGCAAAGGTGAAAGGGAAAGATATAAACAACTGAATGCAGATTTCCAGAGAATAGCAAGGAGAGATAAGAAGGCCTTCTTAAATGAACAATGCAAGGAAATCGAGGAAAACAACAGAATGGGGAGGACTAGAGATCTCTTCAAGAAAATTGGAGATATCAAGGGAACGTTTTGTGCAAAGATGGGCATGATAAAGGACAAAAAAGGCAGAGACCTAACAGAAGCAGAAGAGATTAAGAAGAGATGGCAAGAATACACAGAAGAACTATACAAGAAAGATCTGAATGTTCCTGATGACCACGCTGGTGTGGTCACTGACCCAGAGCCGGACATCCTAGAGAGTGAAGTCAAGTGGGCCTTAGGTAACATCACTAACAACAAAGCTAGCGGAGATGATAATATCCCAGCTGAGCTACTTAAAATCCTAAATGATGATGCTGTGAAAGTGCTGCACTCAATATGCCAACAAATTTGGAAAACTCAGCAGTGGCCAAAGGATTGGAAAAGGTCAGTTTAGGTTCCAATTCCAAAGAAGGGCAGTGCCAAAGAGTGTTCAAACTATCGCACAATTGCACTCATTTCACATGCTAGCAAGGTTATGCTCAAAATCCTACAAGCAAGGCTTCAGCAGTACGTGGACCGAGAACTACCGGACGTACAAGCTGGGTTTCGAAGAGGCAGAGGAACTAGAGATCAAATTGCCAACATGCGCTGGATCATGGAGAAAGCACGAGAGTTCCAAAAAACCACCTACTTCTGCTTCATTGACTACGCAAAAGCCTTTGATTGTGTGGATCACAACAAACTGTGGCAAATTCTTAAAGAGATGGGGGTACCAGACCACCTTACCTGTCTCCTGAGAAACCTGTATGCGGGTCAAGAAGCAACAGTTCGGACCGGCCATGGAACAACCGACTGGTTCAAAATTGGGAAGGGAGTACGGCAAGGCTGTATATTGTCACCCTGCTTATTTAACTTATATGCAGAGTACATTATGAGAAATGCAGGGCTGAATGAATCGCAAGCCGAAATCAAGATTGCCGGGAGAAATATCAACAACCTCAGATATGCAGACGATACCACCCTAATGGCAGAAAGTGAAGAAGAACTCAAGAGCCTCTTGATGAGGGTGAAAGAGGAGAGTGCAAAAGTTGGCTTGAAACTCAACATTAATAAAACTAAGATCATGGCATCTGGGCCCATCAATTCCTGGCAAATAGAAGGGGCAGAAATGGAAGCAGTAACAGATTTTACTTTTCTGGGCTCCAAGATCACTGCAGACGGAGACAGCAGCCATGAAATTAAAAGACGCTTACTCCTTGGAAGGAAAGCTATGGCAAACTTAGACAGCATAATAAAAAGCAGAGATATCACCATGCCAACAAAAGTTCGCATAGTCAGGGCGATGGTGTTCCCAGTAGCAATGTATGGTTGCGAGAGTTGGACCATAAGGAAGGCTGAGCGCCGAAGAATACATGCTTTCGAACTGTGGTGCTGGAGAAGACTCCTGAGAGTCCCTTGGACTGCTAGGAGATCAAATCAGTCAATCCTAAATGAAATCAACCCTGACTGTTCCCTGGAAGGACAGGTACGGAGGCTGAAACTCAAATATTTTGGCCACCTAATGCGAAGAGAGGACTCTCTGGAGAAGACTCTGATGCTGGGAAAAAGTGAAGGCAAAAGGAGAAGGGGAAGGCAAAGGATGAGATGGTTAGACAGCATCACCGATGCAACGAACATGAAAATGAGCCAACTCAGGAAGATAGTGGAGGACAGGAAGGCCTGGCGGGATATGGTTCATGGGATCACGAAGGGTCGGACACGACTTAACGACTGAACAACAACAATAACATTCCAGTATCTATAGTGCTCTTTTATAGTGTATAAGGTACCAACAGGGTCTTGAACTAGCGATCCCTGCAGCACATTCATTTCTGGGTAACCATGGCAATTTCCGAGAGAGCTGGTCGGCTCTTTGCTATGCTGCACCATCACCACTGAAGATGACCAGAGAGTAGAATTACAGTTACCAACTCCACGGGGATCAGGTGATACAAGGAGCCAATAGGGTTCCACAAAGTTCAATAATGGTTCTGACTCTGGCCTAACTTCTCAGCCTGCCCCATTTGTTGTCACTTGGCTACAGACTGAGCTTCTCTTGACTGGCTGCTTGCGTCCAGCCCTAGCCTAGTGCTCTGTGGTGCCCAGCACTCTCACGGTGGGCAGTAGGCTGGATGATTCTTGGGTAAGGAGGGGGAAAAGAGCAATAGTAGAGGAAGCGATGTGGTTGGTGTTTCACAGAACAAAGAGTAGATCTGACCGTGGGGGTTATGGGGGGGGGGAGATGAGGTAGCAAGGGGGGATATGGTATCTCATGGCTCTAAGTCATGTTTTGGTTTCTAAAGTCAGTTTTTAAAGTTAGGGACTTTGGCCACCCCTCATGTATTTGGTTTCCCTCTATCTGTTCTTCAGACAAAATAATATATGTGAGTTAATGCTGAAGACACACTAGCCTCCCATAAATCCATTGACCTTATGATTCCAAAGGGAACATAATATTGATGTCATCCAAGAAATAAAATAATGAAGGCATATTCATAGATGTGTGGTGAATTGGGGGATGTTGTTTTCTTTGGACATTGAATTGATGTATGCTCAGCTGTATGGACATGGAAGTTTTTATGTTCGCTTCCACTGCTCCTTCCAGTCCCAGCGCACCTGCAGGACTCATGGTTTTGCTTTCTGATCACCATTTCCCACAATGATAGTATATCAAAAGCAACAGCCTGTAGACTTTGCAATCTGATTTCACTTTTCTTGTGGGCTCTATGGGTTTTCTAAGTTATCCAGTAGCTGTAAGTTAAAGAGACATTTCATCTGGGGAAAGAAATCCTTAACTTTCCATTTTGAGTTAATCTTAAAATCAGATTCAGTTGAAAAACACATCGTACCATTTAGCTATCGCTCCCCTTTTACACTTTGATTACTGGCCTGAGGCCATAATTGTGGTCCAAGCGTGCTGTATTCCAAGACTTCAACATCCCGAAGATTCTGCAAAATGCACAAATCATGTCGCTAGCCATTTTGGTCCATTAGGGGAAAAAAATCCAAAAGCCACATTAGGAAATACCTTTATTAGGAACAACTACAATGGCACAAAATGGTAATCAGTCTTTCAACATCTCTTTTCTATAGGCTCAGTGTTAAGTAAAACAGCGAAAACGAAAGGGAGAGAATAGGCTGGGCATGATGTTGAAGCCTCAAAAGCCCTTTTCAGACTTTTTTTTTTAAGTGTGGAGAATATACATTTACAGAATGTCTGAAAAGGGCTTAGAGATGCATGGAGAGGATGCACAGTTATGTTTGCATGTTTAAAAGAAAGAAAACGTCTCCAAAAAGCAACCACCATCCCAGGAAAAGAAAGCCTGTAGCCCCTGTTCGGGTGTTATAATTCCATGAGTTCTGTACCCGAGTGCACCAATATTGAAACCCCAAACCCACAATTTGTCAGTAGCGACAAATGTTAAACATGCTGCACTTGGCACCCTAGTCACAAGGAAGTTGGGGGTTGTGGGGCTTCAGGGCAGGGCTTCAAGATGCAAATCCATGGACAACATACCTTGGTAGAGCATCCACAGACTGATAATGAATGAGCAAGGCTAAAGTCTCCATTTCACCTGATCTCAATTTTATTATCAGGACTAGCCTCCACACTGCTGCAACGTGCTTTACGGCATGTTTGCAACAGCGCGGAGCCTAGTTCCACCGGCGGCCGGCATAGGATTGGGCTGTAACAGTATTAAAAGTAGATTTATAGTGCTTTATAAAGCACTAAAAATGATAAAGCACTATAAATCTACTTTTAATACTGTTACAGCCCAATCTTCCGCCGGCCTCCGCCGGTGGAACTAGGCTCCGTGCTGTTGCAAACGTGCCGTAAAGCACGTTGCAGCAGTGTGGAGGTCAGTCCTGCCAGCGTGGAGGACAGCACCAGCAGACATCTGCCGGCGCAGGAGCAGTGCCTGCTGGGGCAGATGAGTTTTGTGCTGGGTGGTGGGGAGGCAGGGGGAGGGCAGAATAGGGGTGGGAGTTTGGGGGCAGGGAGGAGGGCGGATCAAGCCCGGGAGGGGGGCGGGAATCCTAACCCCATTCCCAGGCTTGAAAGCCTGACATGAGGCTGAGGCTCAACATGGGGTAAGAGGACAAATGTCCCCTTATCTTGAGAAGACCTCCAGCAGCCTCCAGCCCCGTGCTGCTACAGTGGAGCCTACCCCAGCGCCACTGGATCCCAGCACGGGGCGTTGGATAGGATTGGCCTCTTAACTGCTTCCACAACTGCCTATGTCCTAAAAGCACAAGGTGCTAGGAACTTTCCCAACGCAGCTTGTAACACCCATGGTATCCCCATGGGTCAGCCATTTTGGTCTGTCCTTGTATATTAAGTTCTTCGAACGTTCTGGCTTGCTGCAGAGAGGTGCATTAATTCCATGAATGATGTATACGTTTCCTAGGAAGAGAAAGCAGCATTAACCTTTCTATATGTCAAGAGCAAGCCCTGGTTAGTGCTGTAAATCTCCAGAGCTCCAGTGACTTCTGTGGAGCTGTCCTAAATCACAGCAGCTGCACGGCTGCCTCCCACTGTGCCATCTGGGGCCATTCTGGCCTTTAAGGTCACCACAGAAAGATTCATGTTGCCACTTAAGGTTGGAATCCCGAAACTCCCAGAGATGACGGCTAAACCTCCACCAACTTTGCTAAGGTTTGCCCTCTGCACTGTAAATCTGCAGGTGACAACAGCCTAGTTGTAAAATGGCTGCGAGACTGTAAGGATACTCGTAATCTGCAACATCTTTTCTTCTCACTCCGAAGTTTAAGAAACAGGAAAATGTCCCTCCTTCGTAACTAGCTCAGTATGCTAGTAAAAGAAACCTTACACAGTCTGGCAAGCTATTTTGTGGCCAAGTTGGCATGCTGTCAAGGAAAATTGGGGCAGATGGTGGTGGGACTGAGTTGGAAGAAGCAAATTGGGCACAGGACCTATATTTGTGCTATAGGCATACAGTGCAAATCCACCTGTCTGCCATTGCAGTTTGCAAACCCTGGTTCTGGGAGAGAGACCATTCACTTTTCCCATAATAAGCAGCACTTGTGTGTCTTTTTGTGGAGCTACGTTTCTGAAACCCAAATCTATGTACTTAAACGAGAACATATGGTCCACATGGTAGTAGCCTGCGCTCTTTTCAGGCAGGGTTCTTGAGTCGTTAGCTGCGCAAAAGGGATAAAATCAACAAGTCACTACAATACCTATGTTGGGGGAAATGCACCTGCTAGATTCTACCTGTCATGCAGCTGTTAAAGGCAAAAGGGTCCTGAAAAAAGTAGCAATCTTAATGGAAAAGGTTCATGGTTTTTAGTGTCAAGTCCCTAATTAGGTGCTGGTGGAATGAGGCTGGAAAAATCCAGCATGGATAAAAATAAAAAGTGTGTGTGTGTGTGTGTGTGTGTGTGTGGGTGTGTGTGTGTGTGTGTGTGTGTGTGTGTGTGTGTGTGTGTGTGTGTGTACGTGTGTGATTGAATTTGTTTTTTTTAAAAATGTCTGTTAAAACAATCTGCTTTAAAATTAATATGTCTTCTTTTCCACCATTGGAAAACTGTCTATATCCACAGGTGGGTAGTCTACAAGTGCAGTACTACAGTCTATATCTACAAGTGGGAAACCACAAGGAATTGCAAGGGAGGAGGGGGGCAACGCGCTCTTTATTTATTTCGTTCCTCTCCATACATCTATGATAGGAAGGTGGATTCGGTTCAGACAAAGCTTCCTCCGATGCTTGGGTAGTGCAGAGTGGGCTCAGCCCTCCCATCACTCCCAAAATGATCGTTGTAGGAAAGGAGCTGGGTCCCAGGGAACCAGAAGGTGAGAGGAATCCCTGTTGAATGCTGCAAGCAACAGCAAGAGGACTTGCTGGAGTTTTCCCAGCCAGAAGGTGCCGCCGGGAACCAGTGGGTGGGAGGAGCCTCCTTGGATGACCCGCAGCAGCACAACAGTCTGAGTTGAGCCAACAGAAGGCACTGTAAGTCATCCCACTGACAGGAAGCGAGTGTGCTGCTCATTTCCTCTCAGACAGCATCATCCCCCCCACTCCCATGGGGCCAGGATCTGTGTCAAAAGAGAGATTCCCAAGAAGCAGCATAAAGGAAGAGAGCATGTGTAGCCTTTTTCTGGAGCAATCCGGGGGGAGGAGAGTCCCCTACTGTTGCAGCCAAGGTTAGGGGTAGAAGAGACCCTCTCCCACTGCTCCCTGGCCTATTCACAGTCAGGGAGCTGGAATTCTGCACGCAGCTCAGTGCTTCAATCAGGGGTGAAAAACTGGGGGCCCTCCAGGCCTCAGCTGCGTTCAGAAGCAAGCAAGCAGTGGAATCTCAGGGGCCACGAGAGAGCCAGATCACACAAGTTGAGGTCCAGCACAGAGAGGGGAGGGGCAGAGGGCAGTCAAGGTCAAGCAGGCGGTCGAATCCCCAAAGGTGGCAGTCAGGGGGCACAAAGCAGTGCGGCTCCTGCGCCACCAACAAATGGCTGGGACTGAGGAGCCCAGCCTGAAGCTACACTTACAGAGGGCCCCAGTTGATTGGTTCTCTAGATGACCCGGCCAGCAGCAGCACCCTCTCTGACTGGCCATCACCTGGGTGGTGATGCAGCAGCAAAGCAAAGATACAGCCAATACCTCCCTCTATCTGAGAGCTGCTGTGGGGCACAGCAGGTGAGGTGCCTGGCCTGGGGCTGGCTGCTTGAGGTCTTAGTGCAAAACACACTCACACACCCCCCCAGCACAAGTCCTTTGTGAGATCCACAAGCCCTATCTTGTGACTCCCTCCAATTTTAGCCAAATCACACCCTTGCACGTAGCCTTTTAGAAACAGTATCTAAGGTGGCTTAAGCATGAGGTTAAGGAGACTGGGCTTCTTTTCCCCCAGCCTGGTAATGTGAGCTTTGATGCAAACATCCCACTTTAGCCTGCTTTCCTGTGAACATCATGCATTTGGTGAAGTAGGTGCTTACTTCTGAAATCAACAAGCTAGCCTTTGAGGTGCCATGGGTCTCTCTGGCTGCAAGCCTAAGCACATTTACTGGGAAGTAAGCACCACTTAGTTAAAATCAATTCATTTTACTTCCAAACATATGTCTTTAGGGTGAGAAGATCAGTCTTATATGGTGTTCATTTACAAGCAATACAGTGACAATGCCCTCTAGTGGCAGAAACAACCAAGAGTCTTGTGGCACTTGAAAGACCAGGGGAAAAAAATGGGACTGTTGTTTTTGCCTCTACTACAGGCTAACACTGTCCACAAACACTCTGGAATTTGTCTCTCACAGCTAAAGAAATTCTTTGGATGTGAACAGTCCTTTTTTTTTTTTTTTTTTTTACAAACCAACAAATTTTAGGTGTTTGCCTTGTGAGTGAGCCTAGATTAGGGGACGAGGACTCCTCCAAAGGACTCAGCTGGTACTTCCTGCAGCAGTATCAGTCTGTCTGGGCAGCTGGAAAGTATGATCCATAAGGCTGGGATTACTACAGTCTATCTCTGACCTCTTCAGAGCTTGCATTAAGGGGAGGGAGACCTGGTGGGGCCTGGAAACCTGGAGGAATGGTTTCAGTATATCAGAACCTGCTCGCTTCTGGAGCCTCATTTGGGTGCTCAGAAGAGAAAAAGAATCCATCACCAGTGTGTTGCTACCATGCTGGTACCAGGAGGAGTTGGCTCCTCCTCATAGGGACTTTGGGGCAGCGGACATGAATTACATCCTGTCTTTCGACTTCACTGACGCAGACACTTCACTGACACTTGGCTCCAAGATAGAGAGGGGCAGTGGGTCATCCTTGTCACACTTAGCAGACTGGGGGGGGGGGGAGGATGCTCGCCATGGTGCCTGTGGTAAGCAAATTTAGTGGTTCTTGTTCTTCCATTTAAACAGCTTCACAGCTTTGTCCTTTGTGCTCTTGTTTTCCAATACTGTACATGCCTACCCTTGGCCTTTGGTCCTTTATCTTCAAACACCATAAGGTCTGTATGCAAATTTTCATGGCTTGCTACAATGGATATTGAAACAATTCTTATGGGGTTTCCAGCCATGTCTAATTCTTTAACTGAAGAAATAAAGGAAAGTTGATCTAAAACTTGCCTGTAGAAATTCTTCTCCAAACGTCTCCACGATGTATGCAGGCGTCCCGAAAAAGACTATCCAAAGACAGGCAGGCAGGGAACTTTAAATCTCCCGCTTTACGTTTCTTCCCGGCACATCGGGATTTCCTCAGAAGCAAACAGTGAGAACGAATCCAGTAACAATACTGGTAGGTGGTTACAGTTCTGTGGGGCAAAACACTGGTTTAAAAGGAAGACAGACGTCAGAAAGTGCGGGAACCGCTAAATTAGCTCATTAAGAGCGGAAGCTGCGGTTTCCAGGTTGACCGCAGGTAACCTTTCTTGAGCGCTGCCTGCTGTCAGTCTAGCGCAGCGCTGCTTGTGAGATTTATTCAAGAAAGGGAGCCAGATCCGATTCACAAATTTCAATTCTTGTTGACGATTCAGAAGAGCACCAGATTTTTGAGAGATAGAGATCGCTTCCAGATTTTGACGATGTCTAACATGTGTTTCATGAAAGAGAGAGCGGGTACTTTTAAAATCAATGCTGTGTCCGGTAGCTGCTGCATGTGCAGCTAGCGCAGATTTTTCCTCTTGCATATTTTTAGTAGCCCGTTCATGCTCCTGCACTCTTGTTTTAATGCACCTCCCTGTCTGTCCTATGTATACATGCTGACAATTGCCGCATGGGATCTCATATACCCCTGGGTTTGACAGTTCTGGCCGCTTATCCTTAGGATTGCCCAGTAGCTGCTCAATTTTAGTTGTGGGCAAAAATATTGTTTTGACCTCATGCTGTCTGAAGATATAAGCAATTTTGTCCGTAATGCCCCTTAGGTAGGGTAGAGTTAGCCACTTATGTTCCTTAGTTTTTGCTTCTTCTTGTTCTTTCTCCTTGTTTTTACTGTTAATTTCTTCTATCGTGGGAATGTGTCTGGCTTTTTCTAATTGTTTTTCCCAAATTGTCTCAATTTGTTTTCCTTTATATCCATTTGCTTTTAAAGTGTCCATAATCACTGATTTTTCTTTGGCAAGAGAATCCTCATCACACACGTGTACCGCCCTGTACACCAGAGAATTAATTACAGAACTTTTCTGTGCAGGGTGATGGTTTGAATTCTGGTGTAGATATCTCCTGGTAAATGTAGGTTTTCTGTATACTGATAGTCCAAAGGTAAGATCTTCTTTTCTCTGTACTTGGACATCCAGGAAAGGTAGTATGCCATTCTCCTCTATTTCCATTGTGAATTGTATTTCGGGACAAAGGCTATTGAGATGTTTTAGAGAGGGTTCCAATTTTTCATTTCCATAGTCCCAAATACAAAACACATCATCCACATAACATAGCCACGTTTTTGGTTTATTTTCAGCAGACATCAGAGCTTTATGTTCAAAGAATTCCATGAACAGGTTCGCCTGTCTTTGGATAGTCTTTTTCGGGACGCCTGCATACATTGTGGCAGAGACGTTTGGAGAAGAATTTCTACAGGCAAGTTTTAGATCAACTTTCCTTTATTTCTTCAGTTAAAGAATTAGACATGGCTGGAAACCCCATAAGAATTGTTTCAATAACCATAGGATCTCTTTGGTTCATAAGTGATCTGCCCATTTTCCCTTGCTGGCCCTTATGCTCGGAATTCCCTTCCAAAATGCCGACATGGCTGGCTGGCTGGCTGGCTGGCTGGCTGGCTGGCTGGCTGGCTCTCTCTCTCTCTCTCTCTCTCTCTCTCTCTCTCTCTCTCAATCCTTCCTCAAATATACCTCTTACATGAAGCCTTTGTTTAGCATCTTGGCCTCCCTCTCTTCCACAACAAAATCTAGTCTGGCAGTCCAATCCTATGGACGGGATGAAATGACATATTTTGTGATCCGTCATCACATCCTGCAGGCTGCTGGTGCAGTAGCAGCTCCAGAAAGTTGTAAGTACCTGGGCGCGCACGGGTGTCAGCAGACTCCAGATCGTCCACCATGCCTGTAAGCTGGTGGAGGGGAATATTAGGGACAGAATGGGGTGGAGAGTGGGCCAGGTTGGGGTGGGCAAGGGGTGGAAGTGGGAGGGCCACCAAGATCCTAGGCTAGGTCCCCAGCCTGGGCTTGACATGCCCCTTGGACCTACCGTATTTATGCCAGCAAAAGAGCTAGTGTAGATTCAAGGAGGCCCATTGGGGACCAGTGAACAGAAGTATAGGCAAGTCCAAAATTTCTTTACTTGCCTCTCCACCACTACCTGGTTCCCAGTTGGCCCATGGGAAGCAGCGGAGGCTGCATTGCTGGTGCTGCATCATGCAGGCCGCCAGCCACGCACAGGATTGGGCCTTGAGTTCATGTAACTCTAGAATTCCATACCCAGGATATTCACCCACCCAGTAGCATCATCATGACCATCTTTTAGGCCAAGTTTGTCCTGTTTGCCCAAGCTTTTAATAGCTTTTAATTTGTGGCTGCAATCCTATACACTCATTCTGGCTGAACACAATGGAACTTACTTTGCAAAGGATTACACTGTTGGGCTGATATCTGTGCTGCTGTTTTTGTTCTGCTTGTTTTGCTTTGAGGATTGTCCATTGTTAATTATTTATTACATACAGCTGTTTTTGTGTGTGTGTGTGTGTGTGTGTGTGTGTGTGTGTGTGTGTGTGTGTGTGTGTGTGTGTGTTTAAATGAAAGCTAGTCTGCCTTTCAGACTGTTATAGCAGAAAAGTGGGATATAACAGTTTAAAAATAAATAAGCAATAGAAAAACTTAACTACATGTGATGGCATTCATTGCTGGTTGTTATTGTCTCTCTCACCCCATAACTTAAAGAGAGTTATGCAATGGGACAGGGGCGAGGGAAATCAGGTTACTAACTTCTCCATCAGAAAAAAGAGTTATTATTAATTATTTTAGTTGGATATTTGTGAATTTATTTATTTAAGTTATTTGCACCCCACCTTTCCCTGATTTATTTCTCTCCCCCCCCCCGTATTTTTAAATGCAATATCTATACAAAATACATATAGGTGCATTTAACAAAAGTCTTAACAAATTAGGCCAGGAGAAACATAAGAACTTATATTTTATAAGACATAAAATATAAAACTAAAAGAAAAATGAAAAAATGTGACATTTAAAGTGCACAAAATAAACAAACATTCTACTTAATCATCAACAAGAAAATGTTCTAACTGCACCAACATAACTCTTTCACACTAAATACATCTCAATATTACCGAAATCATATGTCGTCCCATATCTAACAAAACAAAAAAATCCCAGATCAAATAAAATTCATCTTTCTTCAATCTGTTTTCTCTTAACTGGGTATATGTTGTTCATTTTTCTAATATCATGATGACACACCAAACCATATCCAACCATTCCAATACTGTAGGTAAATCAGGACATTTCCATCTGTATGCAATTATCATCCTAGCTGCCAATAATAAAGTAACAACTTACAGTGATCGTTGTCAATATCTGTTGCCCCAAGACAACATCCCTGGGTTGGACAACATAAGTGTGTGCTTTCCTGCCATATTATTGAATTCCAGATTAGGCTTTTACTTTTCCGTTGGCTATTTATTTATTTTATTTATTTAAAGCATTTATACCCCGCCTTTCTCCCAAGGGCACTCAAGGCGGCTGGATAGGTATACAACCTATTGGTATACCTATTGAAAATAGGTATACCAATAGAAAGGTCCAACCTATTGGAAGGTTGTATACCTAGTATTCTTTCCCATCTTAAAATCGATCACCTTTCTTATTTTCTGAAGATACCAACAATTTGGGTATTTTGGACAGCAGTCCTTTAAGTGCAATTTTCCAAACAAATCAGTTCAAACGGTAATACAAATGTCTGGATTTTTCTCCCCCCCCCCCTTCATAGTACAAAAAAACCCCTTTAAACTGCAGAAGTTGAAACCATGGTGGATGATTATTCCCAAGCTTTTAATAAATAACTTGAAAACTTATACTTTCCCCCATCTTGCATTAAGTCATAAAATCTAGCATAGCTATAGTCTTGCCATAACTTATGGCTACCTGATAATAATCTTCCTTCTTTACATAAAAAAGATGACATAAGTGAAACAATGTGGCTTAGGAACGTACAAAGTGTATTCCAAGCTGAAAATACTGCAAGGAGATGTTGGTTCATTTCTAGTACCAGACCGAATGTATATTTGCAAGGGGCAATTCATAGCCATGTTTACTACATATGGGAATCTGTATCCTAAACAAGTTACATAAGGTGATAAGGCCCTTTTTATCACTCCATTACTCTACAACTGAAATCATTAATCTAATCATCAGACTTGCAAACACTGACGGCTTGTGGAAATGTAATGAGTATCCAGGAGCCATCCAAGCGCACATCTGGAAAGGGCATTTGTGCAGCTAATAAAATAAGTGCATTTTAGAACTGATGCCAGTAAGCTTTGTCTCCTAGTAAGGGTTTTCCCCTCCCTTTTGTCTTTTCAGTTCCTGCTGAATGTGAGATCTTGGGAAGATGCACTTTCACACTATTAGCAATCTCCAAAGGGACCCTGGCAGCCAATTAGGGAGGCCAGTGGGGGAAAAGGGACAAAAGAGCCGAATGCAAAAAATCAATATCAATATGAACTATCTGTGCCCTCCTGGCCCAGGACTTGCAACCCAGAGACTTGCATTTCTTACGGGATTAGGATACACTTACGAAAAACTCTCCAGCAAAATAAAGGTGGGGACATCGATGGAAGGCCTTTTGAATTTCAATGTGCAATGTGATCTTTTTACCCAGGAAGATTTTCCCAATCGCCTCATTGATATACAACTATCTTAAGAGCTTCCACATTTTGTCCATAGTGTTTGGTCCATACATGCTGGGGAGGAAGGGGGGGGGCGGAGACCTACAAAAACAACCTCTCCCTCTCCCCCTCTCCGCTTTTCCAGATTTCCTGTCTTACCAAAAGCTGTAAACAATATGCTAAGCTAAGGTTACGCTGCTAATCAGTCCGAATTATTGACTTCTGCTATGAACTATTTACTATGGTTCTTGGTAGATGGCTGGAGACAGACCAAAGCTCTTCTGGGGGTAAATGAAAAACGCAGGTTGTCGTCTAGAGTGAATGCTCTTCAAGTTATTGTTGCAAAAAGCCATTCACCATTGATTCTACAATGCTGCTGATAATTTGTACTTAGCACTTAAGCATCTAGACCCCCTGCGTAGTCACTAAACACCTGAAAAGTCAAGAGGGGCATTCAGGTGCACTAATGGACAACTTCACATTTTAAAATGGCAAGGGGAGCTGTTCTTTTCCGGACACATACCAAAACAATAGATGTTGAAGGAGGCAGTTGTCTTATTTTCCAGGAACGCATTTGGCTGAGAAGCGTATATTAGGGCAAAGATCAGCAACGTCTGTATCCAGGTGGACACAGAAGAAGATTTACCCCTCTGTTTGCTGCGCTGCCCTGTTTTCGAGGAAAGAAGGCCCAGGTATCTGGAATAGTTTCTTGCCAGCATTGTTTTTTGTCAGAGCAAAAAAAAAACAAAAAAACCTATATTTCTAGTAGGTTTTCAAGTTCACGACCCGTCCAGATTTCAGAGTTAAAAATATTTACCAGTCATTTATTAAAAGAATGTATTAAAAACAATCCTGACGTTTTGCCAGACTTTACTTCTGGCACCTCTGAAGATGCCAGAAGTAAAGTCTGGCGAAACGTCAGGATTGTTTTTAATACATTCTTTTAATAAGCAACCGGGACAACCCGGTGAACGTAAATATATTTCTAGGTGTTCACAGAAAGAGATATACTGCAGGGGGTGCCTTTGCAATGAGAATGTACACCAAAACATTTCTTTTCTGCACATATGATGGCTTGCTTTGGAGAAGGAGCTATAGATAAATTTCTTTACATGCTTTACATCGAAAAAGTGCCAGGTCCAATTCTGTATCCAAAACTACCTCAAGTAGCAGGGCTAGAAATCTTGTCTGGAGCACTGGAAAGTTACTGAAGCCAGAGTTACATTGCACGCATTCATGTTCCGTATGCGTCTGGTGTCCCGCCCCCAGGTCAAACAACGAGCTCTGATTGGCCGAACGTAACGCAAACGCAGCCAAAGTCGAGCTGGGCTCGACTTTGGCTGCATTTGCGTTACGTTCAGCCTATCAGAGCCCGTTGTTTGACTTGGGGGCGGGACACCAGATGCATATGGAACCAGAATGCGTGCAATGTAGCTCCGGCTTGACAGTCAAAAGGGACAAATGGGCCAATGATCTGAGGTAGTATGAGATACCGCTTCATGTACAGTATTAATGATTACACAGATGCTGAAGTCCTGTTTATCAAATGTCCTTTGCCCCAGACAAATGTATACATGATGTAACTACAGAAGTACTGCTCTTGGATTTTATTTTGTACTGACATTTTTGTACTGCTGTTATTATAACTTAAGACCAAACAAATAAATGTACCTACTTACTAATTACTAGGACTCAGTTCTCCAGGCATAAGAACAAACCAATCCAGTCCCCGAATGCTTGGCCAGGATCTATTGGAATCAATTTGTTGGATTGCAGAAGACTATTATGGTGTGTGTGTGTGTGTGTGTGTGTGTGTGTGTGTGTGTGTGTGTGTGTGTGTGTGTGTGTGTGTGTGCGTGCAAATGTATTATTTTAGGGATTAATGAATACATTTTGTCTCCAGACCTTGTGGGAGCAGAAGGAACCTCATGCAACTTAATCATCTGCCTCCTCCCCACAGCAGCCCTTTGTGCCCCTGAAAAGCAGCTTCTAAGAGTCAGGGGACCCCGAAGGTTGGGGTCCTCCACCAACCTCTACCTGGAACGAAGTCCTAGTCGTCTGCAATGTGAAGAAGACTTGTGGGAAGAGAGTGGCTTCTCACGCCATGCTAGGATTGGGCAGGGAGTTGTCAAGAGAAGCAATTCATGGTAGCTGGCCGTGATCTGGCAACTACACTTGTGGAACCCTCTCCAAGGGCCAGTTTATACATTCAATATAATTGAGTACGGTACTTGAACGTCTCCTGGGCTGTGCCACTTTGGGATGCAAGGGGAGTCTTGTGTTTTTGAAAGGGCCTCCATGACAGGAATCCCTGGATGTAGAAAGAGTAGCATGTCAGGAAATCCTAAACCCTTCTCTCTGAATAAAGAACATAAAAGATAAGAAAAGCCCTGCCAGGTCAAACCAAAGGTCCATCTTGGCCAGCCAGATGCCTCTGGGAACCTTAAAGGTGAGCATGACGGCAATAACCCATCCTTGCTGTTGCAACACACACACACACACACACACACACAGAGAGAGAGAGAGAGAGAGAGAGAGAGAGAGAGAGAGAGCAACTGGTATTCAGTGGTGTTCTGCCTCTGAAACATGAACATTCCTACAGCCACGATGACTAAGGGCCCAATCCTATGGTCACCCTGCGCTGCCAGAACTTGCATTCTGAATCTGGCAGTGTAGAGAGCATTCTGGTGGCGCAAAAGCCAAGCTGCTGTTGCGTGCTGCCGCAAATGGGCAGTGGTGGATCCAGAGGCCTCCGTCAGCACCAGTAAGTTGGCAGAGGTATGTTGTGGGTGAGGAGGGCGACGGGTTTTGGGGAGGAGCTGCGACTTGCGCCAGGATCCTATCTCCTCATTTTTAACCCTCCCCTCTCCTTTTCTCTCCTCGGACTTACGCCACCAAAATGGCTGGTGTGGGTCCAAGGAGACCCATAGTTACCTGTGTTGGGTTTCGGCATCCAGGAAGGTGGGTTTTCAAAAATAATAAAACAGGGAGCGTTTAAATATGCAAACCCCTACTTGAGACCTGCAGTGACACAGTCCAGCAAAAGCTTTAGAAAATAAGAAAAGAAAAAGATTAATGGCATCGCCTAGCTGGTAAAAGGTTTCCCAGAAACAAAGGAATGCATTCAGATGATATGAAATCATAGACAGAGGTGAGGGATGGGATGAGGGAATTATCGTGCTTTCTGAAAGATCCCCTCGAGAGGCTGAGTGGCAATGGTCCGTGCTCTATCCAGAATGTGCATGGATAGCCATCCCAACCAAATGTATATGAAATACACATGGAGTCTAATTTCTTCTCTTCATTTCAAGTGAAAATGTGAGCACATTTTTTTTTTCACTGCACGCTTTTGGTTAATTTGGTGGGGCTATCATGGGCTAGATAAAGACACTTCTCTGCTAGGATCCAACCTGCAGGCTGCCAGTGGACCATCTTTAGTGCACAGAAAAGACTCTCTCTCCCTGGAGAAAGAACCTGAAAGGTTCAAGGGTAATATTCTAGTTCTACCAGGATTCTTTTGCAACTTTCTATTTTTAAAAAATGGGAAAACAACAAGCCTGCTCCCAGTACAATAATATATATTACCATAAACAATAGTAACAGCTCAATATCTTCAAGATAAGCCAATGTATCAATGCAAGCTGGCACAACGACAGCCCCACTTTGCCGCTTTACTGCTGACACCACTGTAGCTCCAGTTGGAAGTGGGCGTGCTGTGGCATCTCTGTGTTAAATCTCGTGTGTGTGTGTGCGTGTGCGTGTGCACGCATGCATGTGCAGCTGTGCGGTATTGTTGGGGCATCACCCCATGGCTGGTGGGGTGCCTGTCACTGTATTGCTCATTCCTAGGGGCTGGTGGCGGCGTCCACCCAGCAACAGCTGCTTGCTGGCTCTGTGCCTGCCCCTGACCCCTAATCAGTTCACCCTGGTGGTGCTTCTCTGGCAACCAGTGTTGGGGCTGGGTGGACGCAGTGACCGACTCCTTGGACAACACACCAACATCAGGATGCTACTGCATGGGCAACGGGCTGTGTTGGGGTTCCTATGGATGATGGGGTTATTACTGGGAAGGGCTGCACCAGCGTTAACAGGAGGGCTGCACTGGTGTGCTGCTGCCTCGACAGGCTTAGGATATAACTGGTATTGTACCATGCGCCAACAGCACAATGTCAGAATAGGATTGGGCCATAAGATGAATAGGTAAAACCTTAGCATCACAAATATAATATCCACTTACCGTAGGTGTGTTTCACATTTTACACATTAGCACATACACTATATGTACCCACTGTGTGCACCCTGTACCGTGTCTTTTTTTAAATACACCATATGTACACGTGATGAAAAACAGCATTCGCGCTACATGTTACAAAGTACGCTAATGGTGGCCTGCTAATTCCGCAACCACAATGAACAACCATACGTTGGGAATAGTAAGCACCCATCCGCTAGCCAAACACGAGGTCATGCAGTTCATGAATGAAAATGGCATGAATTCTGCCCCAGAGGTGTCTTGTGTTTGACCACTATGGGACCAGCATTTGCACCAGGACTTCCTCCAAGTCTCTTGACTACAAGACTTTGGTGGAGTTTCTTCTGCGCTGACGAGAAAAGAGGCTCCAGAGGGCAGGTCTGCCCCCCTCTAAAAGTGACCGGTCCTACAGGAGAAGTTGCTGTGTGATTAGGAAACCATAGAAACAGTGGGACCGTAATTACGGGCTGGAGCCTAATCAGGGACACAGTTACCTTTGATCTGCCCAGGGTCCCTTACTCCCTCCCCTGTCTTCCATCCCAGACATCTCATTTTCTGAGGTATGTGTGCTTATTAAAGGGTATTTGTTTGCGGTGGTTACTTAGTTGGCAACCTAGTTGGTACTGCAGGGTGACTTCCTCTGGGCTGTGTTGTAATTTGGAAAGGAACTTCACTCACTCTTGTTCAGAATGATCCCTTCAAGCCTTCAGTGTTACAAAAATGTGGAGCCAATGAAATTACCTGTTAATCAAATAAGGATCCAGCAAGCAGCAGGCCTGCCAGATGACAACCCTTTGTAACCTAGCCTAGTTCAGGTCACTGGGACAGTGAAAGGAACTTCTATTGTATGAAGTATGCATTTTAAAAACACAATTCCTTGGTCCTCTTTATAACTCTCTGAAGGAATAGAGTTACAGCCCAATCCTAAGCTGGCCTCCTCCGGAGGTACTAGGCTCTGCGGCCATAAAATTAAAAAGCATGTTGCACCAGCATGGAGGCCAGTCCCGTCAGCAGAGAGGCCAGCGCCAGCAGCCCTCCGTCAGCGCAGGAGCAGCGCCTGCCAGGGCAGATGAAATTCATGCCAGATGATGGGGGAAGAGTGGAACGAGGGTGGGGAGGGGGCACATCAGGCCTGGGAGGGGGGCAGGCGTGGCGGAAGAGGCCTCCACTGAATCCTATCCTCCTTCTTGGGCTTGGAGGCTCAGCATGGAGCTGCTTGGATTTGCGTCGGCCATTTAGCTGGCACACATCTGAGCTGCTGGGGCTCGACATGAGGTAAGGGGATGAATGTCCCCTTACCCCCTGGAGGAACCTCCTACAGCCTCCTGCCCCGCACTGAATACAGCGGAGCCTGTCCCGGCGCCACGGGATCGCAGCGCAGGGCTTTGAATGGGATTGGGCCCTTAGACAATAAACTGACATGTGCTCCAACTTACTAGGACCTACATTCCTATTTTCTGGAACCTGCCCCTAATAAATCACTGCCCCTATTTTTGCCTGATATCTCAGTCAAATGTGATTTGTGGGCTGCTAGAGTTTTCTTTGTCCAGATTTCAGCTCCCTTCCCTAGGTCTCTAGTTGGGTTGGAGTCAGACTCAGACACATGTGCAATCCTAGAGCATATGCACATGAATGAGTGTACACAAAGACTAAGGCCCCTTGGATTTGGGGGGGCGTCGGGGGGGCCGCCCCAACCACGGGGGGGGCGCGTAGCGACGCCAGTGCCACTTCATATGCTGAGTTTTCTTTTGAACTTTTGTAACAGACTGTATTTTTCCAATACAGAAGTTCTGCTACTTAAGAACAGGTGAGGTTCCAGGGGTCTGTTTGTCAACTGTTTTGTCCTTGTCCAAGATCATTATTATTGGTAGCAAACGTGTTGTGATCTACGAGAAAACAAGTATTTTACAGTACACCTACAGTACAGTACTCTATATTGTGTGGTCTTATCTTGCAAAGCAAGCTAACAGGAGTTGCTGGGATGGGCTGTAATAGGATGGGGAATGTTTGGGAATGAACACTAACACTATCTATGGACATATGGCCAGGCCTGTTTGTATCTTGCAAGTTCTGCAGTGGAATGTTCGTAGGGGAGCTCCTGTATATGTTTAAAAACCCAAAGAAAAAAAATCCCACTCACTTTTCAAGCACTGGCACAACAAATGAATACGGCAGGCAGAGTAGCACCTTTGGCAATGCATAATTGGGGGAGGGGTGCAGGGTCGGTATGAGAATAAGAGTGTAACAGGTCAGGTGTATCCTCATTTTCATTTGTGAAATGCTGGAGGTATGATCTATGCAACTGCCTCTGGCTAACAGTTCCGAATACTCTTACAGCGATGGTTTCCTCCTTTTTCATGATGATTTATCCATTTAGATGACTGGAGGCAATCAAATAATGACTTTTATCATTCATTTCTAAGTGGGCAGAGCCTCAGCCAGATAGCCACACACCTTTTGCATGCTGCTATGACATCAGTTCGTGGGCAAGGCTAGAGAATGCGATTGCGTTATCACCACAAGTACACAAACACGCCATGAGTCGCACTGTTCGGAATCCTCAGACTTCATGCTGTGCAAACCAGACACTCCCTGGTAGAGGGCTCCAAAACAGGGTACTTGGCAATCCATGTATGGCAATATATGAGAAGGGGGCCATAACTTGTCACTCATATATTTAAGCTGATCAGTCAATGATTTAGATGGAATTTCCTCCCTCCCCCACCCCAGGCTTAGGCCTCCTTCCTGACACATACAGTTCAAGACACCCGCTGCAATCTTGCTCATCGCATCAAGAAGGGGAGAAAGGTAGACAACAGCATCAGACGAATGACTGGCAATTCCAATCCCTTGGAGCAATTTGCAGGTGTTTACGAACGTTCTTGGAGAACTCTCAGAAAAAGCTCGCAAAAGTTCTGGTTCATAATATTGGTGCATGTGCACATTTGTGCCTTATCATCATATTGCCCTCCAGGAGCTGCAGTTTCCAAACACCAGCCATGGCAGAGAGCTACTTGGAAAGTGAATTGCCTCCCCACCTTTGTTTCTCCCTTTCCCAAACAAACATACCCAAGAATAAAAGAGCATTTTAGATATGGATGGGGGACAGCAGCCACGTCAAAGGGTTGCAAAAAAGAACTGGCCCAAATAGAGAAGCCACTCCCCAGACAAAAGGCTGCTTAGGTGAGCTGCTCGTAAATCACAGCAACTGACAAGAACAAGGTGTTTTTAAGTTTTGCACGTGCACCAACAAAGCAAGAACCTTTGGGTACCTGGTCTGTAGGTCATTGGCTGCTGTGTCGAAACTCACAGAAATTTTACATTCCAGGCTGGAGAATGGAGGGTGGGGTGTTAGATTCATAATGCAACTGAGTATTGTGTTACCTGGTCACTCTTTTATTTCTTTGTATTTCCAGGCATGCAGGACACACACACACACACAGCCCTGGGTACCTGCCAGGAGAGCACAGACCTGGCCAGGAACATGCCTATTTACTAGACTGCACAGATCTACAGGCCAGGAAGGTCACACTTTTGATCAGCTTAGTAATCACCCTGCCCCCCTTATTGGATGGAGCTTTACCGGCTCCAACATGTTAATGCAGCTCCACAATTCAAATTGAGGTTGCCAGCTCCAAAAATGAAATGGAAATCTATCAGCTCCAAAATTCAAATATCCTGCTGGAACAGCAGATTTCAATCTTGTGACCACAGCCAGCCACCACCCAAGAGCTCTTGACTTGGGGGAAAAAACAAGTTTAACAAAAGAAGGACCCTGACTCCAAGGGTCCTTTCCAAATCCCATGATTAGAATTCGATCAAAGAGGCCTGTTTATAAGCCAATGGACTTCCAAGCTAGCCTTAACTGGGTGTGAATGACAAAAACAGAACCCAGCAGGGCTCCTCAACCAGCAAAGGAAGATCCCTTGATTAGTTCAGCCCACCTGGGATCCTCAAAACCCTGAGCACTAGAACCTCCTGTGCTTTGATTCGCTTTGCTTCATTGTTCCTGCCTTGCTCTCCACTTGTGGAGTGTTAACCTGCTGTTAAGTCACCCCCATTTGGCACCCAGGATCGGTAACACCCTGCTCCCCCTTTTCTTTCCAACCTTTCTCTCCATCTCCCTGAGCACAACGAAGCCACTGAGCCAGCACAGGCTGGTCAGCTAACCTCAATGCATCCCTTCCCTCCAGGATAGCAGAGTGGCTCCCTTCCCCTGCTTCCATGCTAGGGTTTCCATGCTAGTTTAGGCTTACCAGATCTCCAACCGGGACAGAGTGCTAGACCTTTAGGAGAAGGAATGTGGGCAGGTGTAGCTTGTTAAGTCCTAGAGCACAATCCTAGGCATGTCTACTCAGAAGCAAGCTCCATTGTGTTCAGTGAGGCTTGCTTCTGAGTAGAGATGCCTAGGATTGTGCTCTAGGACTTAACAAGCTACACCTGCCCACATTCCTTCTCCTAAAGGTCTAGCACTCTGTCCCGGTTGGAGATCTGGTAAGCTTATGCTAGTTGCATGCTAGGGCTTGCTTCAGAGCACTCGTGGGGCCCAGATTTACTCAGGAGGTGTGCATGGTCTTAGCTTATCTTGCCTCACAGCCCCTGCAATGCTACATACTCAAGCCTCACAGAAGTAGACTGGTAACACAACCTTAGTCTGCAGCGCAGCCTTGCAAAGACCACCAAGTTGTCCCCCCCCCATCTCATGTTTAATCACATTGATGACATACTTAGTATTTGTCTCTCTCTCTCTCTCTCTGTGAGTGCTCTGTGTGTGTGAGTGTGAGTGTGAGAATTTAGGAGGGTCCACTGATTTTTCCACTGATTTAGGGGAAGCCCAAAATCAACCTCAGGCCTCCATTGAACAAATCCCTTTAATTGATTTGTCCAGAACTCCGAGAACAAAGAGAATTCCCCATTCTAGATCTCCTTGCAGAGACTTGGAACACCAATTAAGGGCACATTAATCCTGCCGGATTTTTGGCTGGCGGAGCGCACGCTCCGCTGGCCTTCAGTGTCACAAAAGTGCAGCACCACTTACTACGCCATCTCCCAGGACCTGCGCCACTGGACACAGGTAAGTCCTGCGCCGGTCGGCAGGAGGGCGTCGGGAGGGAATGCCGGGGTGGCAGGGAATGCCGGGGTGGCAGGGGAGGGGGCAATTGGCCAGCCCAGCCCGGGATTGGGCTGCAAGTGACACTACACTGCTAGCGTGTGGACATCCATGTGCACATCCTTGTGTTGTGATGTTGAGCAGCAGAGAGCTTGAAGGAGCCAGATTATCTGGGTGATCTTTCCCATGTGCCCAGTCCAGGCAAGGACAGTAGCAAATAATAAACAAATGGGACTCCGCTGGTGAGGAGGCGAGTCCCTAGTGCTGCCTTGCAGGTAATGACTTGAGCAGCTGCCAGAATAGTGACTTCTGAGACAGCGGAGGTGTGCCCAGAGGCCTGTACACATCACAGCTGCCTTGTCTCCAGATTTATTGGGCAATTAAAGATGTGTGAATGTTCTCTGGGTGGTAAGCCTGCAACCCGACTCCCCCAGCTATCCCAGGACTTCTTTACACTATCACTCAGGTGCCACAGATTATGGACCTGTTTAGACTACTAGTAGTAGTAGTATTCTTATCTTGCAAAAGGTACAGGAACCCTCTCAGGGTCTAGACCAGGTAAGCGTAGGTTGCTAATTTTTTCTCCTCCTCTTAAATGCTCAGATTACTTCCCATACATGATTTCAGTAATTTCTGAACTACCCTGTAAGGTAGGCAAGCTGTTCCTGTACTTAAACAGACTTGTCTGTCTGTAGATGACTTTCAAGCGTTAATGTATTACTGATCCTGCAGAACAGTTACAGAAAACCATTCGTGACCCTGGTGTATTTAAAAAAAAAAAGAAGAAGAAAGCTCTCTTCTTGGCAAGCTAAACAACTATGGGTTGCATGAACAGTAGCAGCCCTGTTACAAAATACTGTTTTGCACCCACACACAAAACACCTGCTTTCTTGTTAAAGTCAAAACAAGCCAATAGTCATAGCAAAACCATGAACGAAAAACCACAAGTGACCAAGCACTTCTGAGTCATCCCCCTCCCCACCTCCCCTCATACATTGTGACATTCCTCTAAAAAAACTCTCAGCCACCTGCAGCCGGCACAAAAACTGCTGATCAGCAAGTCTTTTGTTTGCCTTAAACACCGGCATAATTACATGTCCGCATACTGCCCAGATGGCTGGAGCCTTCTTCAGAAAACATTCACCCATAAGCCCTAATGATTAAGGAAAACTGGCAGGGGCCTTTTCCCCCTAGGCGGAATCCTGGAAAAGCTCCCGCAAAACCATTTCTCTCTCTTTTTTTTTTTTTTTTGAAAGATAAACAGAGCACTGTGGTCGTCACCAAAGTTTTCTGGGGGAAAAAAACACACTGCTGAGAAACGTCCTTCCTCCAAAACATGCAGAACTGAGCTTGTAGGTCTCCTTAATATCTTCCCTGCACACCAGCTTGTTCATGCTGATGTAAAAGCCAATCAAAGAATTTCCAGTGGGTCTGTACAGTCTGATACTGGAAACTTTAGTGGAAGAAATTCTGGGCTCATCTCAGTCATCGCATTGCATCTCCTGGGCTAACATTTTAGAATGAGCCTAACAAGTCCATGCACGCATAAAAAGTCAGGCTGCAAAACATTACCCACTGAC
The DNA here is from genome assembly GCA_026170595.1 of Plestiodon gilberti rubricaudatus. Lineage (NCBI taxonomy): Eukaryota > Metazoa > Chordata > Lepidosauria > Squamata > Scincidae > Plestiodon > Plestiodon gilberti. The sequence goes on from JANXHW010000001.1 coordinate 16,441,668, forward strand.
ATTATCCAGAGATGATTTGCAAACAGAATCCTATATTCTCATTAGGTGTTATGTTCATGGTTTCTTTAGCCACTGGAAAAGTTATATAGATACAGTTCTGACGTAACGTTCCAGCCGGATGCACACATGAATTTTGATCTGGGAGATGTAGGTTCAAGTCCCAATGGACTCGTAGCTAGTTCAAGCATGTAGAAATGTGCAGAAACGCTTGCCTGCTGCTTTGTGTGCGTGCATGGAGAGGGAGCAACACCCCCAATATTTTCTTTTTAAATTCCTGCATGAAGAAAGCTAGCCAAGGGTTGCACACTAATGTGTGTCATAGTGTCCCGATATCATCTTTTTACAGCAAAGCTAGTTTGGGAAGGTGAAATTTAAAGTGGAGAAGCAGCAGGGAGTGAATCCTCAGCCTTCCCCCCCTGCCTGCTTGTTCCCCCTCTGCTTCTTCTTGTACTCTAAATGAGTATATGCCTTCTGGTTATGAATATCTTAGGAGTAGGAATTACTGAAAAGTCTCAGCCTCTGAAAAGGATGGCTTAAGTTCTGAGTGAAAGCAGCTAAGCCCATATATTTAAAATGCAGAAGCTGGGCCTATTGAATGAACACATAAAGTAGCCTTCACACATCTCACACAGGCAGAGATCTTTTCCAGCCCTGCGACCTGAGAACCTTTAACGACAGATGTTGAGCATTGCACTTGGGGTCTTATGTATGCTCTAGCCCTCCCCATTTTGTCTGCACAGTAAAGGTAATTAAACTAGGAAAAAATCCTACTGAAGTCCATGTAGGCAAAGGGCACATCATGCTACATTTATGACGGTGCGATGAAGAACTTCCACAGCATTCTAGAGTTAGTGTCGGGCAGCCCAATCCTGGGTAAGGATACCCAGCCAGCCTAAAGGGTTGGTTGCGGTATCCTTTGGCCATCCGGGCTGCCTGGAGCAGCCCAGGAGCACCTCGGGGGAAGACGCTCATCCCCTTCCCCTGGTGCAAGGTGGCCAAGGCCCTATGGGCCTACATTCGAGCCAGGGGGGTAACACCGAATCGGGCCAGGAAAAGGCTTGGGATATTGGCGGAGTGCGCTGCCAATATCTCCACCCTCTTCCAGCCCGGTTTGGCCAATGGTCACCCCCCAGGCTGCCCCGTTCTGCTCTGGTGCAGGTCTTACCTTCTCCGGTGGGCACAGGGACGGTCCGCCGGGAGAGAAAGGGCTGCCGGCCTCTGCGCCGGTGGTCTTTACTCTCTGGGTGCCATAAACGCACTTTACAGCTGGGTGGGAAGAAAGTCCCATTTTGTAACTAATACCCACAGACCTTTTGCATCCGTTTAATTGCATCCATTTTTAACTGATGGTTAGACAGCATCACCGATGCAACGAACATGAAAATGAGCGAACTCAGGAAGATAGTGGAGGACAGGAAGACCTGGCGGAATATGGTTCATGGGATCACGAAGGGTCGGACATGACTTAACGACTGAACAACAGCTTTTAATTGCATCCGTTTCATTTTAATTGCGTTCAAAGTTTTTTATTTTAAATGTTTTATTATTGTATTTTATTACATTTTTATTATATTTTATGTTATAACCTCTTTGTGCACTGGAAAAACGGTACAGAAATCTTTTTTAAAAAATTAAATAAATTTGGGTACATTCTGAAGGCAAAAGCATTCAGACCCAGAAATACTGCATGTACCGTAAGTAGTTCTGCTGGCCTGTCACTTTAATTCCCCTCCCCCAGAAAGAGTAGATGAGGAGTAAAAAAAGTACATTAAGTGTTTAACTGTGAAGCAATTGTTCATAAGAACAAGGTCAAAGTCTATTGACTTTGGCTGATACTGACAATATGGGTTTACATCTGCTGGGGCAGGGAAGAGACGGCAGCTTTCACGGAATTGTCTGGACAATATGGCCGTTGCTTTGTGAATTCCCCACTCCCAAGGGTATCCCTCATGCATGCGCCTTGGGCATTATCTGAACTTTGAAGTGACCTTGTTGCTAATTTGGTCTTTTATGCTTTGCAGCTGCATAGCTCTTTGATGTAGGAACTTAAATTTTTGGTTGAAGATTGTCCAAGTGACTCAAATTTGTTCCCTTTTTTCCACTATACAATGGCGGGTCATTACAGCTCCAAGAGACCCAGAGTTACACTGGAAGGAAGGAGACCATCTGTGCTCTTGGGCTTGGTCAACTGTACAAGACTTTAGTCTGGGGAACATGAAACCAGCTAGTTCATACTGTCCTGTCGGATCCTTTCTGCTGGATGCACCTTCTATACAGAGCACCAGGGACGTGGACTGAGCACGACACGATTAGTATATGGACACCCGTCATGCTCAAGTGTACACCCTGAGGCCTAGAAATTAGGGGATGTTTTAACACCTGCAGTTCCTACTGTTTGGATGCAGAGAGAGGTGCTTCTGGTCTCTTAGCCTGGCTCCATCCATTCAATGTACCCCACACATATACGGTAAGTGGCAAGACACGAATATTCCCCTTGGATGGGCACAGGGCTGGTTTTAAGCCAATTGGACCAATTGCGCCCAATTGGGCTGGGCTCCGAGCCTAAGGGGGCCATGCGCTAGGGTAATCTATAGTCTTTCAGTTTACACATGACAACACATTACAGTTTGGCAATTATGTCCACTGAATCTGAAATTAGCAGGAGTTTAGATTTAGACAAAATCCTAAAAGACTTTGCAGAGAAAAACGCAAGATGGACAACATTTTCATAATAAAAAGCAATAATAATGACTTATTTATAATTTATTAATGTTACGTGATTTTTAGAAATCCAAAAAAAAAAAGATAATTTGTTCTCAACAATGCTGGGTTTTTTTCGCTTAAATTTAATTTTTTTTAAGTGGGACTGTTTTTTTAATTAAATAATTTCATGACAATCCATATCAATATCGTTAATCACATTCTAACATCAATACTTTATACATATAACAATACATTTAACAATACTTATAATTATAATCCTAATAAATAATTGACCAATATACCAGTGGATCGGTTCTATTCATTTCTATATCTGTTTCCCTATCCAATTTTAACAAGGGGTACCAAATTTTACTAAAGTTATCTATGGGAAACAGCATGTATGGAGAAAATGACTATTAAAGATAGATTTTTAAGAGGAGAGACAGAGACTAAAATAGTTCTCAACAATGCTGTTGACTTAAATTTTGAACTTTTTCCTAAACAAAAATTAAAATTAATATTTTTACTAAATCATTCCACAGTCACTAAAACAAGTGGTTTTGTAACTATTTATTTTTCAAAGGTAATCTACATATTCCATTTGTTTACTTGTAGGGTTACATGCAAAATTTACATGCAAAGGTTTACTTGTAGGGTTACATGCAACATGTAGGGTTATTGCAAAATTCAGGCTTAAACTGAAGAATGTAGGGAACACCACTAGACCAGTCAGATATGACCTAAACCATATCCCTTATGAGTATACAGTGGAGGTGAAGAATAGATTTAGGGCATTAGACCTGGTAGACAGAGTGCCTGAAGAACTATGGACGGAAGTTCGTAACATTGTACAGGAGGCAGCAACTAAAACCATCCCAAAGAAAAAGAAATGCAAGAAAGCAAAGTGGCTGTCAGATGAGGCTTTACAAATAGCTGTGGAAAGAAGGAATGCAAAAAGCAAAGGTGAAAGGGAAAGATATAAACAACTGAATGCAGATTTCCAGAGAATAGCAAGGAGAGATAAGAAGGCCTTCTTAAATGAACAATGCAAGGAAATCGAGGAAAACAACAGAATGGGGAGGACTAGAGATCTCTTCAAGAAAATTGGAGATATCAAGGGAACGTTTTGTGCAAAGATGGGCATGATAAAGGACAAAAAAGGCAGAGACCTAACAGAAGCAGAAGAGATTAAGAAGAGATGGCAAGAATACACAGAAGAACTATACAAGAAAGATCTGAATGTTCCTGATGACCACGCTGGTGTGGTCACTGACCCAGAGCCGGACATCCTAGAGAGTGAAGTCAAGTGGGCCTTAGGTAGCATTACTAACAACAAAGCTAGCGGAGATGATAATATCCCAGCTGAGCTACTTAAAATCCTAAATGATGATTCTGTGAAAGTGCTGCACTCAATATGCCAACAAATTTGGAAAACTCAGCAGTGGCCAAAGGATTGGAAAAGGTCAGTTTACGTTCCAATTCCAAAGAAGGGCAGTGCCAAAGAGTGTTCAAACTATCGCACAATTGCACTCATTTCACATGCTAGCAAGGTTATGCTCAAAATCCTACAAGCTAGGCTTCAGCAGTACGTGGACCGAGAACTACCGGATGTACAAGCTGGGTTTCGAAGAGGCAAAGGAACTAGAGATCAAATTGCCAACATGCGCTGGATCATGGAGAAAGCACGAGAGTTCCAAAAAACCACCTACTTCTGCTTCATTGACTACGCAAAAGCCTTTGATTATGTGGATCACAACAAACTGTGGCAAATTCTTAAAGAGATGGGGGTACCAGACCATCTTACCTGTCTCCTGAGAAACCTGTATGCGGGTCAAGAAGCAACAGTGCGGACCGGCCATGGAACAACCGACTGGTTCAAAATTGGGAAGGGAGTACGGCAAGGCTGTATATTGTCACCCTGCCTATTTAACTTATATGCAGAGTACATTATGAGAAATGCAGGGCTGAATGAATCGCAAGCCGGAATCAAGATTGCTGGGAGAAATATCAACAACCTCAGATATGCAGACGATACCACCCTAATGGCAGAAAGTGAAGAAGAACTCAAGAGCCTCTTGATGAGGGTGAAAGAGGAGAGTGCAAAAGTTGGCTTGAAACTCAACATTAATAAAACTAAGATCATGGCATCTGGGCCCATCAATTCCTGGCAAATAGAAGGGGCAGAAATGGAAGCAGTAACAGATTTTACTTTTCTGGGCTCCAAGATCACTGCAGACTGAGACAGCAGCCATGAAATTAAAAGACGCTTATTCCTTGGAAGGAAAGCTATGGCAAACTTAGACAGCATAATAAAAAGCAGAGATATCACCATGCCAACAAAAGTTCGCATAGTCAGGGCGATGGTGTTCCCAGTAGCAATGTATGGTTGCGAGAGTTGGACCATAAGGAAGGCTGAGCGCCGAAGAATAGATGCTTTCGAACTGTGGTGCTGGAGAAGACTCCTGAGAGTCCCTTGGACTGCTAGGAGATCAAATCAGTCAATCCTAAAGGAAATCAACCCTGACTGTTCCCTGGAAGGACAGATACTAAGGCTGAAACTCAAATATTTTGGCCACCTAATGCGAAGAGAGGACTCTCTGGAGAAGACTCTGATGTTGGGAAAAAGTGAAGGCAAAAGGAGAAGGGGAAGGCCAAGGATGAGATGGTTAGACAGCATCACCGATGCAACGAACATGAAAATGAGCGAACTCAGGAAGATAGTGGAGGACAGGAAGGCCTGGCGGGATGTGGTTCATGGGATCACGAAGGGTCGGACACGACTTAACGACTGAACAACAACAACAAAGTGTTACATGATGCAATTTTATATAGCTCCAGTTGGTCCATTAACTCACATGCATTTTTAAGTGCACATTTTGATTGCTTTCCATTCTGTTATAGAGATATAAAGTCTATAATAAATTTTCTTTATATCTCTAAGATTCTACAGATCTTGGCTGTGAACCTGGGGCCCCGCAACCGAAAGATATTTCCAGTTGGGCCCCGCAGCTCTCCTAAGGCTGGCTCTGGAGGGGGCCCAACAAGGAAATCATGCATGCATGCAAGGGGTTAAGCAAGCAGGATCCAAGTAGCAAGCAGATAGCAGAGGGTTATGCAACATTCTGGAAATCCAGCAGGGAAGCAGTTAAGCAGGCCTAATCAGATAACAGTGGCTGCAAAGCCAGACAAAGAAAGTCAGAAGTACAGTGAGAGCAGTGATTTTCAACTGCTGTGCCAAGGGAGTTTGGGGTCCCACCTAGCTGAAATATGCTCATCATTGCCGGCCACCAGGCTCCCCATTTACATAGCGTGAGCTACTTCCTTTTGCCAAAAGATTAGCAGCGCAATCCTATCCAACTTACACCACGGTGTAACCAGCGGGGAAGGGCAGGGTGGGATGCTTTGGAAGGCTTTTAAATCCTCTTTGAATCCCTCTTTGGAGGGGATTTCAATCCCTTTCCGTTCTGGGGCCTCCCGTTCTCACTGCACCGCTAGTTACATCGGTGGTGTAAATTGGATAGGATTGCGCTGTAAATGTTGTTTCTCTTCTATGTGGGACATTCTGTGACCTTTCCTAGAAAAAGAACACACGCAAGTTTTGACCTGTGCGATTTCTTTGCCTCACCGTGTTATTTCCAAGCCTGAGTGAAACTCATCTTCCTGCACAAACAGGGAGAGGCAGGGCTATTTAATATACACCAACCAAAATCAGAGTGATGAGTGAAATGCATGAGTGTCAGCCAAGCCGACCAATCAAAAACCCCGAAGAGGCACGGTTGTGGTTTTGGGGAAGCAGTTAATTACATTTCAGAGGGGGATCGAGTTTTTTAGTGTGGGTTGTCAAAAAATAAAAGGGGGGGTCCTTTCGCTTGCTAGGCTCTTCTGTCCTGGATCATGGACAAAAGTATTTTTTTTTTACTTGTTGGCTTTGGGAATATAGAGAAGTTATCTCATTTAAGGAAAAACTAACGCTGTCGGGAGCCAGAATCAGAAAAGAGAACAAAGTTGAAATGTTTGAACTGACAAAAAGTTGCAGATTGGACAAAAATCTTGTCGATTTAATTCTACAAAGTTTGCCACTGCTTAAAAACATTGAAAAGTATTTCCCATCACCTGATGTATCTTCCTTGGACTGGGTGAGAGATCAGTTTGTTAAATGCATGTGAGTCAGCAGAATTAACTTTAAATACAATCTTAATACTTGTTTTTTAAATGATAAAATATATCCTTAAAAAACTGATGGTGTGCCTTGACAATTTTACTGTCTTGTCAGTGTGCTGTGAGATTTAAAAAGTTGAAAATCGCTGAGCTGGAGTATAAAGTCAAGCCTCTATGGCCGAGTCTTGGAATAAGCCCATTATAAATGGGATGAAGCCTTAGGAAAAAGATTTTAATGTTGTTGGTAAAATATGCCAATTATATATATATAATTAAAAACGACATTTTTACAACTGATCATTATTAAATAACGCGAGCCATATCTGTTCTTCCATTTCTCTGAATATGGCTGGATGAAGCATAATAAGCCTCATAATGTGCAGACCTTTGCACCAGTCTAAGTCAGTTCAGTAAAATACATTGTTCTCTCTCTTTTGCACCCACCTCCTCTGAAATCAACGCAACATCCTTTGCCGACTGCATTACAATTTGGAGGGATGCATAATTGCAACAGGTAGAATCCTACCGGACCTGCTGGTGAGTGACGTCATTTCCTGTGTGCACATAGTAGCTGCCTTGATTTTTGGTACAAATGCTGGACCACAAAAGAAACAGGGGGCTCCACTCGCCCCCTACCCAAGATTTGAAGTCACTTGGCTTTCAAGTGCCTCTGACTGCTTGGCAACAAAAGCCACTGGTTGGCTTGTATACAGTAGTTCGTGTTTTCCTCTTTCCTTAGGACTTAGTCTCCACAAAGGCCCGAGATCTTGCAGCCTTCTCAGAAAATTATTTCCCCTCACTGTAAACACACTGGGCTGCCAGCTCCCAGACACCCTAGAGATAAGGCCTCACTCTCCAGATAAGCTCTGTCTTATTCAGCCCTTTTTTATTGGTTTGACTGTTGTTGGCAGATAAGAGACCCTGGATGGTAATTCCAGGCCTGTCAGGGAGACTGAGGGAGTAGCCTGGGCACAGAAGCCAACAGCTCACATTGTATGGAGAGGCAAAAGGGGTGGGGGAAGCCTTTGTTTTTATAGAGATCAGGTTTCTCTATCCATTCACAGTTGGTGGAGCCTAATCTCTGGCTTGGAAGGTACAACAGCCTATGTGTGTGCCGAGATCATCAAGGGACAAGAGACAAGATTTAGTGAAGCTGATTTCTTGAGGTTGCTTGCAGTCAAGTAAGGTTGGAAACATTTCACTCATCATTTTATCAAGAAAAGCTTCCACCAGAATGAAAAGGACCTGCAGGGATCCACACTTTTTACTATAGTGTTTCTATAGCACCATGAAAATAGGCAATGCTTTACAGACTAAGTGCATGTGCGTGCCTGTGTGTGAGACAGGCTACACTACTGTTAAAACAAAACAATTGCTTAAGGATGCAATCCTATATACACACTTACATAGGAGTAGGCCCCACTGAACTCAGCGGGGCCTACTTCTGAGTAGTCATGCAAAGGATTGCCCTATAAACAAAGTAATTTTCAAAAATAAATGCAAGTTCCTTTGTTTAGGATTTCACAAAAGGAAGAATCCAACCCACCACAAAGTGGTTTTGTTTTCTTCTGTTTTGAGCGGAAATAGGAGAAGGATATCTTCCCCCCCCCCAAAAAAAAGAGAGGCTTTATGTTACACCTTACAACCTGGTATTAAATATCAACAAAGCATCCTGTGACATTTTAAAGACCCACAAAATTACTGCTCTCTACGCTTTTGTGGGCTAGAGTGAACTTTGTTGATGCAGGAAGTCAGGGGTTGGCCAGGTCGGGCACTGGCCAAGGGTTTGTTCCCATCAAGAGGACACACCTGGCTGTACCAGTGCACTGTCAAGGAGGTTGTGGGGTACCCAGGGCAGGGCTTTGCCCCAGGGTCGCAGAAATGTGGTGTATGAAGTGGTTGCAAAAGTCATTACATCTGTGACCACCACACCAAAAAACATTCACTATCCTGTGGTCTCAGTAGCTAAGAGGACCTGGACCATGCACAATGTACACCCTTCAACCTACGCAGATGTTCATTTGAAGGTCAGAGTGCATATGTCACCGACAGTGCACACAATCCCTCTCCCCTGCTCCCATGTGGATGAAAAGCACATCTGCAAAGGAATGTTTCTTTATTTAATAGATTTGTATCCCGCCTTTCCCTACAAAGGGTACCCAGGACAACTCACAAATATCAGACACCATACAAGAAACACTGAATACAAAAATCACTACTAAAAGCTACAAATTTTAAAATTGTAGAAATAGAGCAGCAGATAAAGTCTTTGGTTAACAAGCGGCAGCATAAAATTGAATTTTAAATCAGAAGTAGAAGCCATACACAATAATATGTTGTTTGTTGTTGTTCAGTCGTTAAGTCGTGTCCGACCCTTCGTGATCCCATGAACCATATCCCGCCAGGCCTTCCTGTCCTCCACTATCTTCCTGAGTTCGCTCATTTTCATGTTCGTTGCATCGGTGATGCTGTCTAACCATCTCATCCTTGGCCTTCCCCTTCTCCTTTTGCCTTCAATCTTTCCCAGCAACACACAATAATATACATGATAACACAATAATATACATGATAACAAACATTCCATTATGTACCCTAAGTACACCAAAAAGCTATCCTAAATAGAAAGGTTTTCAACCCCTGCTGGAACGTTTCGAGGGAGAGGGCAACTCTTAAATCACAAGGGAGGAAATTCCATAACTGTGGTGCCACCACAGGGAAGGCCCTACCGTTGTCTTGCCACCGCCCCCCTTACATTCCTCAAGGGCAGCACCTGCACAACAGTGACATGCATTGAGGTCCAAGCCCGGGAAGGCCCAGCATCATACATACATATACCGGTATACATACAAACACACTCTCTTCATCCTGAAATATTTTTTTTAAAGCTCACCTCTTCTTCCCCCACTCAAAGCTACCGTAGGGAGAGCTCAGCCACATGCCCCCTGAGTTCAGCCTGATAGCTGCCTCTCCTGCAGCTTCCTGCTGCTCTAAAGAGCCAGTCGCTGGGTGCAGGCTTCCTTCTGTTTTTCATAGCTTTTTCTAACAGAACTGAGGCAATTCTGCCTGCTGCCTCCCCAGAGCTTGCTGATGCAGCCACCTTGCCTTTTTTTTTATTGGATGCCAGCTGCCCTGCCTGTTTTTCATTGGAAGGCAGGCATGATTGCAGCCTAACTGACTAAGGCACTTCTCCTGTATTGAAATGTGTGTTGTGCGTGTGCTGCTTGACTGTGCTGGAGTGGAAAGGAGGAGCAGTGCAGAAAGGCAAAGTACTTTTTTTTTTACTTGTTGGGTTTGCTGAGGCTCTGCCTCCCCTAATTGCACGTCCCTACAGTAGAAGGGCACTCTCAGATGATCGTAGGGTCCAGGCAGAATATAGGGAAGCAGACAGCCCCTCAGGTACCCCAGTCCCAAGCTGTAAGGTTAAAACCAGCACCTTATTAAATTGTGCTCAGAAACAAATCGGCAGCCATTGTAGCTGCTGGATAGAGGCCCAATGCTGTTGAACTTCTGAGGCCCAGTGACCACATATTGAGTATGCAACATTCATACATGCATGTTACTTACTGTAACATGCATGTATGAATCGGCTATAATAAAGGCAGTTGGCTTTCTCCAGCCATGGGAATGCTTCTGCAGCTGAGCTGATCAGTATGTTGACATATCAGCAGACAGGTGGACACCCACAATCCAGATGTCAGTGGTACCCATTCTCATGCTGATTACAGTGCTGCCAGTCAAACCTATCAGCAGGATTAGCCGCTGATAAAAACAAGGGAGAAAAAAAACAATTGTCAAGCAAGGTCAGCCACAACCACTCCAAACCAGTCTTGGGTTTGTCAGCCATGATGAGCTGGGCTACTCTGGGCCTTTTGCCTCTCCTCAGGGTGGCTGGTCAGTGGTCACGGCCCTTTCTCTGAATAAACACCTCCTTTCTGGTAGCAGACAGTGGCCACAAAGCACCGAGTTCATGCAGCACCTTGCTTGCTATGCCGGTTTCTGCCTTGCTTCCTGACTGGTTCCTCAGCCCAGTCTCCCTACTAGCTTCTCTCTCCACCACCACCCAGCCTGTCTTTTGGGAAATGACCTCAGCTTTCCTCCTCAAACGATACTTTTTCTTTCCTCCTTGATCAGATGTCTCAGTCCGACCAGCTTGCTGAAAAAGGCCCAACCCTGAAAAGCTCCAGAGCCCGCCCCAGTAGCAAAGGCCGTGACCCTGCTGGGGGGGAAATGGAACTGCTCTGGTGTGTGAAAGTAGGACCCTTTCAATGAGGGACTTCCTGTTCTGTGGCTTCTGTCGCTAGGGAAGTTGACATCTGGAATTTGCACAGCTGTCTGCAGACAGAACCTACCACAACTCTATTGAATGGTATAAATCCTTCCTAGCTTTTGAGGCTATCGATCAATTCATTAACCCAGTAAGGAGTTGGTTAAAGCAGCACATATTATTTACTCCAAAGTATGAATCAGTTCACAGTAGGGCGCAGTGGAAGCAGTAGGGGAGTTGCAAACATTTTTGCCTCCTGGAAAAAGTGCCCTTTCTTTGGTGATTTTTCAGGGGGGACCTTGAAAGTGAGTAAATATGTTATGGAGGGGCATCCCTGTTGCCAAGGTAACAAGGATGACTCTCTCTCCCCAAGCACAGTGCAGTTGCCTTGGCAACAGAGGCGTTCCCTTCCTAATTTAGTGCAAGGGTAAAGCAATCATTTATTTATCTACAGTATTTTATTATGATCGTATATCCTGCCATTGCCCTCTAATCTGCAGGTGTTCGAGGTGGCTGATACAACACAAGGATAATAATACAATGATTAAAACAGCAGCATAAAAAGTACTAATCAAAGAGGGCTAAAGCAAAAATCACAGGATTTAAAAAGCTGGTCAGAATACAAGCTTTTTTGGGGGGGGAGAAGAGAATACTGGCAATAAGAGAGCCAACTAACGGCGCAATCCTACTCTTCGTCTGCGCCAGCGCTGCAACCTCAGCACCAGCACTGACTGTCACAAACGTGTCGTAAAGCACGTTGCGACACCTAGAGAGCAATAAGCGCCAGCGGAAAGGCCTGTGCTGTCCCACTGGCGCTGAATCCAGCTGGACCGCACGCCAGAGTCGGTAGGAGCTGTTCTGAGCAGCACAAGGGCTGGGGAAGGGCGGGGGAGGGGTGTAACGGAGCAAGGGAAGCCGGAGACGGGGACATATCAGGCCTGAGAAGGGGGCGGGATTGGCAGTGCTGGTGCACGCCAAATCCTATGCCCCCCCCCTCCTAGGCTTGGAAGCCCGACATAAGGCTTCTCAGTTCTGCACCAGCAAATTAGCAGGCACGAATCCAAGTAACCCTGTTGCACAGGCTGGGGCTTTACCTGGGGTAAGGGGATGAATGTCTCCTTACCTCGAGGAGACCTCTAGCCTGCTCCTTGCCGCGATAGGTTGCAGCGTGGGCCATGCAGCCCTGCTGCATCACAGGATTGGGCTGTCCACCTCCTGTGGCATGCAGTTCCATAGACTAGGCTTCCAGTGAAGGAAAGGGTCGCTTATGAATCACTGTCAAACTCACTTCAGTGAGTAATGGAATGGTATACAGGCCCTCCCCAAATGGCCGCAAGAGGCACTGGTTTCATTTGCCTTCAGTGGCACCACCAAATGTGACTGGCAGTGTAGCACTGGGACACCTTTGCATTCCCTACGTGATGCCTGACTGGCTGAGATCATTCAAGGAGAGAGGACTGACAACTGGCGGGCAGGCTGGCGAGTGGTGTGTGTGTGTGTGTGTGTGTGTGTGTGTGTGTGTGTGTGTGTGTCTTACCCAAAGCAGCAGCAGAGAGGAAAAACAACTGCTGAGAGCTTTAAACAAGTGAAAAGGGTACAGTGAAGCATTTTGGGAAACATTTCACACAGCTTTGAAAGTCCACTTATTCTTCTGAAAATGTTTGTGGGTGAAAATACACATTTTCAAAAGCCAAATGCTTATATACGATTTAGCCGCACCAAAGGGGTCACGATTCCCTCGCTGATAGCCCTCATTCAAGGTACAGATTGTGTGATAAAAACAGTGCCTTCCTATTCCTGACGTCTTTCCTTTTGCTATTGTAATTATCTTAATACCCAAAATCCGATTGGCTCACTGGAAGCCTGGCTGCAATTAAATATTTACAGAAAGGCACTATCAGGATTACTCACCAGTTGCGCCACTTCTGTTTACATGAGTCATGGACCTTGACTGCAAGGCTCTTAAATTAGAGCCTAGAGGAGTTTCTTTATTGTGTTTTTTCCCTCTCTCTCCCTTGTCCTCAGACAACCTTTTGGTAAACTGCTCTGTGGTTCTGATCAGAAGTGGCAGCTGCTCTTTGGCCTGTATATGTTTACAGACATACCAGGCGTCTGTGTGTGTGTGTGTGTGTGTGTGTGTGTGTGTGTGTGTGTGTGTGTGTGTGTGTGTGTGTGTGAGAGAGAGAGAGAGAGAGAGAGAGAGAGAGAGAGATTCTGTTGTGGACTGAAAATATATGCCTTCCTCACACAAGGAAAACATAAAATCAGAACATTATCATTCATGTCAACACTAGTGTGTTGTAAGCGCCATCTACTGCTCAAAAATGCAACAACTATATTATTTTGGATCAACATCTCATTTCCAGCAGAACCCTCAATCAAATCCCTAGGCTGCTCATTTCTGACATCTAACAAACAGCGGGACATTATGAAGCCATTAGCATAAATATTATTGAACTTTAATTATTTTATCATTATTGTTGTAATTGTTAAGAATATTTAAAGGCTGCTTTTCCACCCAATTACGGTATGTGCCATCAAAGCAGCTTACAATTACAAAAGTAAAAACAATAACAAATATAGTGATAGGAAAGCCCTGAGCAGGGCTGGCCCAAGACCTCTGGACACCAGAGGCAAAGAGCCAAATGCTGCCCCCCCCCCGGTGACCTGGTGGTGATATGCCAGTCTCAGTTCCTCCCACTCCCTGGATTGGACAAGGAAGAGGGGGACAGAGAGGAAGCGTGAAGGAAACGTGTTACGAGGTCACCCCATTATTTTGAGGGTGCCCTGGCACATGCCTCCGGGTCAAGGCAAGTGCCAGGATGGAATGGTGCTCAGGCCAGACTCAGGTCCTCTTGAACAAAGCTTAGGCTGAGAAGCCTCAAACACGATTCAAAAAGACAACTTTTTCCTTCCCAGTTCCCCCCCCCCATCCTCTGTTTACATGGTGAAGCCTCCTGGAATGTTCCAAGTAGCTAGTCTGGGATGATACCATCTGATCTGCCCTTGCAGGGCACTCTCAGGACTTACTTAGAATCTCCATCCGTTCAGGCTCCTGGCTGCAGCCACAGCTCTCTTCCCATTTCGCATGCAGAGACTGGTCATTTGTTAAACTGATGCCCCAGATTCTTGGGCAACAGGGTGCCACAAGGGGCCACACCCAAGCCTTTCCCCCCAAACGTGACCTATTTCCCCCACCCCCTAAATCCATAATCTTCCTGCACCTACAAAAGCATGTCCTAAGTCAGCCCTGAGAACCGGGGACGGCCAACAAGAGCCATTCATGCACAAAGTCTTGTCTCAAAAGAATTGCATGTTAGAAAAGCCCCCTAAGAAGTCTGCCCAGCGAACCCCAAAGTGTGCACAATTCCCTCGCACCTAACTCTGGCGCGTTGAGGGGTTTCCACTTGTGCCGTGTTACAGGCTTCCACCCTCTCAGCGCCCCAGGAATCGCTGTGCCACCCCTGTCGCCCAGCACAGATAACCAGCTGCTTCCCCTCCTCCTGATCCCCTTCCTTTTCCTTCCTCCCCTCGACTCCCTCTCCGAACTGGACAAGCCACGGCCCGGCACCTGCTGAGTGTCCATCAACACCCTCCGTGGGAACCTTCCCGTGGAGAAGCACCCGCGGCTCTTGCCCCCTCCCTTCCCTCGCCTGAACCAGCCAGGCCACCGCCTAGCGCCTTGCTGGGGTTGCCCAGCAAATCCTTCCTTGCACCTTTGCCTCCTTTGGATTTTTTTTTTCTTAATTGGGAGGCTATAGACTCCTGCCTCACTACCTGCCTCAAGGAAACCATCACGCCAAATACGGAGAGGTACGTTTGGCTGCAGAGCTCCTCCTTTCCCTGTGCGCAGCCAAATTGGGGGCACGGTTTAATGGCCATTCCCCTGCCTCTTTGAGTCTCTCTCCCCTCATGAAAAGTCCATGTTCCCTACACATTTCTAGAGCCTGTGTGCTCCCTCCTTTTGTGGGGGTCTGTTAGGCCTGTTTCCCACCTGGAGCAGGCCCACCTTCCCCTTTGCCTCTTCCCCCTCCTCCATTGTGTGTCTCTCTCCAGGGTTCCTTCCTCTTTCCGGAAGTTAGATTTTCCCCTGCACTCTTAGTCCACCGAGGAACTAGGTTTTAGTTATCACTGTGTGAATTAGAGGACGATCCTTTTAAATGGCTGCTCAGTTATTACATTTTGCTCCCGATTTCCCCTCTCTCTTATTGTACATTTCTCACCCCAACCAATACTACTGAGTTTGCCCCTGTCTCTCTTGTCCTGGTTAAATGCCCATTTCCATGGAGGTGTGCAACGAGTGCCCTGCACAAGTGTCCCATCTGAGCATTTTCTTATGTGTGTCCAAGAGTACATCTGTAATAGGAGAGGGTGGTGGGCTAGAGAGCATCTCCAATTCTTGCCCTCCATACTTCCTCTTCCTTGCTATTCCAGAGGTTGGGAGGAGGAGGAAGAGCAGTGGGAAGGCAGGTGGGTGGGCAGACAGAAGTGGGCACAGTCAGACTCATGGATGGGCTGGTGGCCCTAACCCTGAGAATAAAAGAAACGACAACACAAACAACAGTAGTAGCTGCAGTATAGGATAGCATCGTGTAGCACGTGTGAACGTTGTGCCCCCCCCAATGGAACTTAGTTTCTCCACCTGTTGCTCCCTACTGAGCCTGACGCACAGAGAACTGCGTGTTCTACTTAGTGCTAGAGACAGATCCAAGTCTCTCTTTTTTTCTTTTTTTGAATGAGGAAACAGCCAGGGCTTCCTAGTTGTCCCAGGGGGCCCTCCATGCAACCTGAAATCTGCCTAGCAACTGGTCGAGGCTAATCTAACCAAGTCTCCTACAGTCCACCTTGAGACGGTTACAAAGGACAGGCTTTGGAGCTTTAATATCATGCACTGCATTTCTTTTTCCCCCTAGTGCTGTTCAACAGCAACACACAAAGCTGCCACAGAAATTAGGTAAAGGTAAAGGTATCCCTTGACAATTAAGTCCAGTCGTGTCCGACTCTAGGGACTGGTGCTCATCTCTGTTTCAAAGCCAAAGAGCCAGCGCTGTCCAAAGACGTTTCCATGGTCATGTGGCCGGCATGACTCAACACCGAGGCGCATGGAACGCTGTTACCATCCCGCTGACGAAGTACCTATTAATCTACTTGCAATTTCTTGCTTTTGAACTGCTAGGTTGGCAGGAGCTGTCACACGGATTCGAACTGCCGACCTTTCGATCGACAGCTCATGGTTCAGTGGTTTAACCCACTGCGCCACCTGCTGGCTCTGCCACAGAAATTAGTCCCTGCTAACTGGGCTAAGAGGCACCCTTTAAGTGGAGATTCTCTTATATTTAGCAGGAGGTGAGCGCTTGTCCTTATTTTCCCCATGAGCATGTCTTTTCCTGTTGCTATTTGTTCGTGTCTCTTTTGTATCTTTTTTTCAAGATTGTGAGCCTTCTGGGGCAGGGAATCATTTTTTTTATTTCTTTTGCTTTGTAAACTGCTTTTTGAACTTTAAAAACTGGTATATTATTATTATTATTATTATTATTATTATTATTATTATTAGGTCCATCAAGCCAAATGACTAGCAGCCTTTCTCCAGGATTTCAGAAATAGGGAATTAAACCTGAAACTTTCTGAAAAAGAATTTTGTTTTGCGACAGCCATAAAGGAACTTGCGCTGCTAGTTCCGGCAGCGCAAGGCCCTAATTAGAATTTGGACTGAAAATCATGGAAGAGAACCCCTGGTAATTAAGCATTTTAAAGTAAATGTGCATTCTCAATACATAAATCTGCTTTTGTACTTCCTGCTTCACATGAAAAAACACAGAGACCTATTTTGTGGCTTTACGTAATTCCATTGCCTTCCCCAGCAGATGGCGATGTTGCTGCAGAAGAGACTGAAAACAGGCTTAGTGTGGCAAGCAAAAAAAGCAGAACTTTGCCATAAAAAGCAAATTGAAAGTGTGACAGACCTGATGTATGTTGGGACAATTTAAATAGCATTCTAGACTCCAGGTGTGCATACACCTCCAGGTGTGGTGCTAGCCAGTATGGTGTAGTGGTTTGGGAGTCAGACTTGGAAGATCCAGGTTCAAATCCCCGCTCAGCCACGAAGCTTCCTGGGTGACCTTGGGCCAGTCACTATCTCTCAGCCCCACCTACCTCACAGGGTTGTTGTGAGGACAAAAAAAAAGGAGGTGAGGAAATATGTACACCACTCTGAGCTCCTTGGAGGAAGGGCGGTATAAAAATGTGAAAAATAAATAAATAAATAAATAAATAGTGCAGCTGATATCTGATATCTCAATTAAGTGTAAAACTGTCTAAAAAGGAAAAAAAATGTATTAAAAAACCAAATACTAAACATATGAAGCTGCCTCTTCTGAGTCAGAGAAGGAGATATCCTAGTGCTATCTATAGCTACAGTATATAAAATAAAAGTGTTGAGTCTCAGTATTGCTATTTCAAATCTTTTTGGCTGGCATAATAATAAATAAGAATAAACCAGTATTTATATACCACCTTTTCTTTGGTCATCGGATTTCTCCTCCGACTTTAATTCAAAGGCGGCTTACATGGGCAGGCTTTCTAAACCTCAAGGGTTTTTTACAATGAAATAATGTTCCAATCTTTCGTAGAACTCTTCATTCTATGTTTCTTTCACAGTCTCTCGCTCGCTCGCTCGCTCGCTCTGGCGTTCACCTCACCACGCTTCAGCTGACGGGGCAATTTTGACTCTCACTCAAGTGCAGCTGCAGTTCCACAAGCTGGCAAAGTCAGGGACTGAAGTTGCATGAAAAACATGCACACTACCATTGAGCCAAGGACACATATGCCAAGCCCTCCTGCCACCTGAGGCGGCATGCCAGATGATGCTGCCCCCCTTACCCGATGATGCGCCAGCCTCTGCTCCTCCCACTCTCCAATGTTCTCGCTCAGCACTCTCCTCCCCTCCACATTTCCTCTTCCTCTCTGTCCTGGTCTTCCTTAGAAGGAGGACTAATGGCGGCAAGTAGGCGGACAGAGATGGGTGCCCCCACCACCACCAACCTGCTGCCTGAGGCAACCACGACGATGTTATTTCTCAGACCTAAGTCAGAATGTGAGCTTTTTGGAGGCAGATATGACAGTAGAAGTGTCTCAGGGAATACCTCAGCGAATTCAGGTAGTTTAAAACTCATTTTACACAACTAGGCTAATACTACAGTTGCTTCAGGTAATGACTATGAACAAATTCAATACATTTTGGTTTCTGAAGCAAAAATCCTGAAGCAACAATCTTCTGCCCAATACAAAAGTATAACAAATTCAGTAACTGATACGTTGCCCTCCTTTCATGGTGCCCATTAAATCTGCCTGGGTCTCACACTTGTACAAAGTGTATGGTTTGTACAAAGCTGGACAGACTGTGCCTGCACAAAAGCACCAATACAGTTGTCTATAAGTCAGGACATCAATAGGTTGGGGGCTTACCTGTATTTAACTCTTTTTCCCACTAGCTGCTTTTGCCCTGAAACCTGTCCCCTGCCCCCTCATTTTTCAAAACCAAAAAAGGAATCCTTATAGTGACCTCTGAACCTAGGGTTATTGAGGTGTTTAAACACGTTTTTGTAAATATACTACAGTCCAGCTTGTGAATGAGCACAGAAAGTTGTGAAAGAGCATGTGATTAAACCAGTATTGTGGTTTGCCATTACAACAGTTGCTGTTTGACTGACAAAAGTGTTGCATTGTTAATACAACGCAATGCAGTTATGATACAATCTCTAGGGTTGCTTTTTTGTTTTGTATCATAACTGGGGAAACAAAACCTGAAAGACAACATCAGGCAACCATTTTGACAAACAATAATGACATTTTCCTCCTCCTGCACTTCACAGTCAATAACCAGATAAGAAATACACTCTGTGTAGAATCATCAGATGCTCCGATTAACTCTTTCTTCTGTACTTCCTCTAAGCGGACTCATGCTTGCATATATACGGCTGTAATCCTATCCACTCTTACCTGGGAGTAAGCCCCATTGACTACAATGGGACTTATATCTGAGTAGACATGCATAGGATTGGTCTGTACATCACTTGATTTCTAATCTCATCACTTGATGACTTGAAACGGAATGGATGAACTGGCTTCATTTACCGGTAATAGCAGTGTGCTTGAGGGAATAATATATGTATTAATTGCCATCAAACCCCCAAAGTTTCAAATTACAAGGTGAAACAGAAGGTTGCTCCTTAGGCAGAACAAGCACCCAAGCATCATGTCCCTGGGCTAACTTGTCACGAGCCCCACTTCCCCCTTTCAACTTCCCCTTCCCATTATCCCTTGTCTGTTTTTAAAGGACGAGAATTGATTGATGTCATTCAAATCCTCTGTAACTATAGGGCCAGCAGAGTAAGCCCTCCCAAGTCTGCTGAGGAGGAAAAGCAGATGGATCACAAAGGAATGAGTAATGCTGTACATTTAGTAGCTGGTAGGCCAAGCTGATTTAGCACACGAGTTGCCAGCAGGCTTGCCACTTTTCTATGGCGATGTTCTTGTGTCTTTAGCAATTGAAATTCAACAGGTTCTTCCAGCATGGCAACAGTTTTGCACAAAGGTTTAGCTGTCAGTTTTCTTTCTGACCTGGGCCTCTGGCACACAAAAACAACAGCCCTACATACTTTGGACACCTCTTTAGCCATTTATCTCAGCTACTTATCTGTCCATTGCTGAACCTCTCCATTCTTTCTGTATCTAATGGAGAGTGGGTGTGTGGCCTCTAGACTGGCACTGTGCCATTTTTGTGCCCTGTATGACACCTGGCACTTCTGGTGGCACGACAATAAATATTAGTACTAGGCTGAAGTATTGTATATGATGACAAAATATTGGAGAGGAATGACCTCCAGAGCTGCCGCATTCAGACAAGGAACGAGTCCCTGCACATTTAAGAACAGATAAGAACATAAGAAGAGCCCTGCTGGATCAGGCCAAAGGCCCATCTAGTCCAGCTTCCTGTATCACACAGTGGCCCCACCAGATGCCTCAGGGAGCACAAGACAACAAGATGCTTTTATCCTGTCGCCACTCCCTTGCACCTGGCACAAAGAAAACCTACTCCTACAACCAGGAGGTTGCTTATCCCCATCATGGCTTGTAACCTGTGATGGTCTTTTCCTCCATAAATCTGTCCAATTCCCTTTTAAAGGCATCCAGGCCAGGTGCCATCACCACCTCCTGTGGCAAGGAGTTCCACAAACCAATTACACGCTGGGTAAAGAAATATTTTCTTTTGTCTGTTTTAATACTCCCTCCACTCAATTTGAGTGGATGTCCCCTAGTTCTAGTGTTGTGTGAGAGGGAAAAGAACTTCTCTCTATCCACTCTCTCCATCCCATGCATAATTTTATACGTCTCAATCATGTCCCCCCTCAACCGTCTTTTTTCTGAAGAGGCCCAAACGCTGTAGCCTTTCCTCATAAGGTAGATGCCCCAGCCCACTAATCATTTTGTTCGCTCTCTTCTGCACCTTTGCCAGTTCCACTATATCCTTTTTGAGATGTGGCGACCAGAACTGGATGCAATACTCCAGATTTTCCCACTGCTCAACTCTGGGTGGGTGCAAAGTACACCTGGGAAAACGGCCTTGGCAGGAAATTTCTAATTCAATTAATGGCAGTAGAGTCAGGACAGACCAGAAAAAGAAAAAGACTTCTTCACCTATTGCATAATTAATTGACAGAACTCACTGCCACATGATGTAATAAAAATTGTAATAATGTTTTAAATCAATTTTTAGATGTTGTTTTTATTAGTTTTTGTTAACTGTTTTTTATTGTTTTGAAACTAACTATTTATGTAAGTATTTTTTGGTATTGTATTTTTCTCTGTTGTAAGTCACCTTGGGTCCCTTCGGGGAGAAAGGCGGGATAGAAATATTGTAAATAAAAATAAATAAATAAATAAATAAATAAATAAATAAATAAATAAATGTGGTGATGTTCACGAGCATAGATGGCTTGAAAGAGGATTTGACAGATTAATGGGGAAGGAGGGGTCTATCCATGCCTGTTAGCCATGATACCTGAAAAGGACCTCAGAGACGATGTGCCACTGAATCCCAATTACTGTGAGGCTGTTGCCTTTATCTCCTGCTTGTGGGCTTCCCAGGGGGGCATTCAGTGGACCACTTTGGAAGCAGGATGCTGGATTAGATGGCGCTTTGGTTTGATCCAGCAAGCATCTCCTTCTCTTGTAAAAGGCGCAGGAGTCTTCTTGGGGTCTAGAGACCAACAGCAAAGGCTGCCATCCTTCACCCTCTGCTTGTTCCTGTCCCTACAACAGATGCTGGACTGCGGGGATTAGCAGTTAATAACGCTGAACTCTTACTCTATGCCTTCAGCCACTTCACTTGCTGATTTTCTGCAGAACACGCTGCTTTGAAAAGCATAAGAATACCCTGGGCTATTTTTTCTGGTCAGTTGGCAACCCAACTGACACGCCAACATTTAAAAGGTGCCTGAGACTTTTACAGCTGCTGCTACTTAAAAAAAGACCGGGCTGGCAATGGCACTTCTAGTGACTTCTGTGTAGAGGAAAATGAGGAAGAGTACCAGAGGAAGCAGAGGTTTTGCGTGTACACTTGGGGCTGGGAGGGAGAACTCATCGTGTCTTGCTCTCCTTTCTCCTTTTACCTTATATGGTTGCCAGCTACCTTCCTTTGATCAGGTGAGCTGGAAGTTTTAATCACCATGCCTGCAAGTGGGCCTGAAGGTGATCTGAAGGTCAAACCCCCTGCCCTCAGGTGGGCTCATCATGAGCCACACCCAACACCCTCTCCTCACACATTGTGAGTACACAAGGTCCCCAAATTAATTAGAGCAACATTTCCCATCAATCTGGGCAGCAGTCGTTTTTAAAAATAAACACCTACACAATCTCTCTCTCTCTCTCTCTCTCTCACACACACACACACACACACACACACACACACCATCCCTTGGGGCTGCCCCATGTTTGGTTTCTAGCCATGACCACTGCAAGGTGGTCCCCGTCCCCCCCCCCCAAGCAACCCAGGTGTGGCTGCAATAGCCTTGCCATCGAAACAGCCTGGCCAGATTTTCAATGACACATTTGATCAATGCTATCTCTAAATAGGCAAACCCACTAGCTATTCAGCAACAACAGTAGCAGCAACAATTCCAAGTCATCATAGGGGAAAAAAAATCAAAATATGACTCAAAATAATTCATCCAACATAATCTCAAGAACCATTTATGAAATAAAGGTGGGTCCACCAAAAGTAGGTGGAAATGTGGTCATAAAGACAGGCTATAGCAGAGAGGGGATACTGGTGGTTGCTTGCCCCTGAATTTCCACACTTGGCTCTTGGCTCTTAGCATCTCAGTCTGAGAAACCTCGTCTGTCCTGTCCCCTTCTCTACCCCCCCCCCCGTAGTTGCTGTGCATGCACTAGGCATAAGATGGGGGCAGTGTGGACTGGTGTAACGACTGCCAATTGCTTCTCAAAGCAGTACCACATCCTAGCTAGCAGTTCCTTAGGGGAAGAGACAATGGGGTGTGTGTGTCTCTCTCTCTCTCTCTCTCTCATGTGAGAGGTTGTGGTTGCCCTACCCACAGCCTATTATGCTCCCTTTCCTCTTAGCTTTCCACCTACCTCTCCCACCACAAAACAGTTTAGGGGGAAAATGCATCCTTTGTTAAGGGTAGTAATTGGTTAAAGAATTACACTGAAACACCAAAGTATGACAAGCACATAAACCCTGCATTTTTCCATCATTGGTTTCATCTACTTTATTTTGCACGTCACGTTATGTTGGGCTGAAATAATGAAGAATAAAACGTTAAAGATCTAAACTCCTCTCCCCACCTTGAGGTTCCTACCGCTGCCCTTGACGCAGGCTACAAACAGAGAGCCAGTGTGGTGTAGTCATGGTTAGGGCAAGAGGCTTCGTTGTGGGAAACCCAAGGTCAAATCCCTGCTCAGCTGTGAAACATTGTGCAAGTCACCATCCTTCAAACTGGTATGTCGACCTCATCAGGTTGATGTGAGGAAAAATATGCTGCCCTGAGTTCTGTCGCCTCCTGCCCTCCACCCACTCTCCTTTGCCCACATTTGAAAATATTATTCAGAATTTTATACATGTATACTGTAATGCTTTTCAACAGTTTCTCACAAGTGGTTTACATAGCAAAACATCAAAGGGGAAAAAGGGAACAGAGTGGAGCAGAGGAGAGTGGTGGGCTGGAGTGTCTCCTCAGAGGTGCTCTAGCCTGTCACTGTCTTCTCCTCTGCACTTCCTGTTCCACTCTGTCCTCCTCGGTTTGAAAGGCAACACACAAAGGAGAATGGAGTGGTGTTCTCTGCACATGTCTGCTAAGCTAGGTAGCAGTGGCAGAGAAAAATGGCAACAGAGCAGGGGGGCAAGAAAAGGAAGAAGTGGGTAGGGGCAGAGACGTTACAACGGTGGAGCGCGTGGTTCACTCGAACCAGGCGCTCAGCGGCGGAACGCGTGGAGCAGAAGCTCCAGGCGCTTGGGCGGGCGGGGCAGTCACCAACGCGAAGCGACGCGTTGTGTCGGCCCTCCCTCCCTCCCTGGAGCCCATTACGCTCCAAAATGAGCTGAAAACGGGCGGGGGGTGTCGACGTGACACGACGCAGGCCCTGCCCCCACACGCCAGGCACTGGGAGGGTGCCCGACATTTCTGGGTAGGGGATCCCCCCCCTGTAGCTTAGTACTGACAACATTGGTTAGTTGCAGCCAGGGCTGGCCCAAGACCTCCTGACGACTGAAGTGGCATGCCAAATGCTACCCCCGTTACCCTATGATGTGCCAACCTCTGCTTCTCCCACTCCCCTCTCCACATTCCCTCTTCCTCTCTGCCCCCTCTTCCTTTTTCAGTTCAGGGAGCAAAAAGAGGAGAAGGAGCAGTGGAGACAAGTAGGTGGACAGAGATGGGCGCCACCCCCCTCCACCCATCTGCTGCCTGAGGCAATAGCTTCAGTTGGCCTCATGGATGGGCCGGCCCTGGCTGCAGCTCAAGCAGTTTTCTGTCCAAACTATGAGCCTTTTACTTAATCTTTTACTGTATTTTGAATGCAAAACTGCCTGATCCTTTGCATATTCCCTTGGAAATAAGTGCCACTGATTTCAACAGGCGTATGTGATCTGAACTGCAATGCAAGACATTTCATACTGCCCTAAGCAGTAAGAGCTCCTGTAAATATTGGTTACTCTGCTCTCTCCCGCAAAGTTTCTCTCCCTTTCCTCTACCAGAAAAGCTAGAGCCCCATTCAGATCATATGAAAGATATGATGAGGGGGGAACGACAGAGCATGTTGGCATGAGAGGCAAGGCCGGCCACCACATTCTCGGTCCCCCTGCAGCACAGTCCATGCTTTCAAATATCTGAACAGTACTTCAATGGTTCATCTATGAAGTTCAGCCAGATTTTGCAAAACCTATTACAGAGAAGTTGAGGTTTTGACTCAGGTTTCCCAGGGCTTATTCTGCAGAAGGACTGAGGCTTGACTTTCTGCTTTGCTTCAGTCAGTCGGTTCAATTCTTGCAAAGCTGAGCATCTTTTAATTGGTGGTGACACTGGTAGAGGTGGGCCATATACCACTCAGCACCGTGGTGTTGGATTTGGACCAGGGAAGGTGAGTTCACAGCCCTCTTTGTCCTGAAGCACATGGCTCTCATTTGAGATAAGGCTGTTTCAGATGTTTGATAGAAAATAATTCATCTGCCTGTATGTCCAACCTGTTTTGGAGGTACGTCTCCAAACCCAAATTAACACAGAGGTTCATCAGCAAAGCACTGTGAAGACACTAGTCAAATAATGGTTCTTTTATGAAGGACTGTATGTCAGAGCAGGATAGATAGGCTGCTTCTGTTTTCACGTCTAGAGTCTGGAACATATGAAATAAGAAGTTCCCCTGAGTAGATGCAGAGTGCATTTCACCCCTGCCAACTACAGAAAACCCCCTGCACAGTCGCATTTCATGAAACCCCTGCACAGAGCCATTTAATCATTTGATTTTGTCTGTAAACCGCATTGTGGACTTTTTGTTGAAAAATGGTATATAAATACTATATTTATTTAATATAGTTATAATAATATAATAATAATTATATTAATATAGTTATAATAATATATTATATATATAATAATTAATATAGTTATATTACCAGTAATATAATAATAATAATAATAATAATAATAATAATAATAATAATAATAATAATAATAATAATAATAATAATAAATGGGGGGAGGCTTTCCAGATCAGATGGTTCCTCACTTGAGATCTTAGTGATCTTAGTGATGTCCGGTATCTTTCTATTTAGAAAGGAAACAGAGGGGGGCAGTTTGCCCGCAAGGAGGTCCCCAATGGCTTTGGCAGCAGCGCAGGACTTACTGCGTTCCCCGCGTCCGGTATCACTGCAGAGCGAGGTCTGTCCTAGCGAGCGACTGGCTTGCTGGGATCCAGCCGAGCTGCGGTCCAACGCGAGTCGTTTCCAACTCGACTGGGGAGCGGGGAGCGGGGAGCTGGAAGCGCAGCTCCCCGCAGGGCCGCCGGCTCTCGCCCAGGAGGGACTTTCTCATCTGGGATGAGCCGCTGTCTGTCTGTCTTCAGCCGCCCCACCACCTTCCGCGCAGGCAGACGAAACCCAAGTCTGCGGAACTACTACTACTACTGCTGCTGCTGCTGCTGCTGCTTCCACGTGTGTAGAGGGAAGTGTAAAGCCAGCATTTGTAACGGGCGCCAGAAATGAAACTCAAGACTTCTCTGCCCAGATCATTGGTCCGGGTCACGTAACCGGCTGATTTCAAATTTTGTGACAGCTTTAAAAAAAAAAAAGGAAACCGGAAGCTCCTCTCGGCGAACTTCACACAGGAGGCTGCTGTGCTGCTGTCAGGGCTCTTCGCTCGTCGCACTTCCTCCAGCCCGAAGCAGCAGCAGCAGCAGCAGCAGTCCCTGAACTCTGCCGCCCGCTCGGTCGCAGATGCCCCCCCCCGTACGGGTGCTATGACACACCCCCCCCGCTTGCACGAGACGCCTCCCTTGCTGCCCTACGAAACCCCAGGCACCGGGACGGGGTGAGCAGGCAGCCGGCGGCGGTTGCTGCTCTCCACGTTTGGGGTTTCTTTTAAATCAGACTTCTTCCATGCAATCGCGGGCGCTTTCTTGAGTTTTTTTTTTCCTCCCCTCTTCAAGTTTTTAACTCGCATGGCATTGCAGTCGGTAGCTGCCTCGGAGAGCGCACTGCAGCGGCGGGGCCTTTGGCTATAAGCTCAGCTGCAATACCGTTTGTGCGTCCAGTATATATGAAATACTGTGAGCACTAGGTATTGCACTTAAAGTGTTTCTGAAAGGGGAAATTATTCACCCCTTCATTCTGTTGCCCTTTGAGTGTCATTCGTGGCTGCCACCACAGCCAGCCTCCCCTCGGCTCCCACGCTACAAAACGCTTTCAAGAGTGTGAGGGGGAGACTTCCACCTCCCTGTCATGGCGGATCCACACCGCACGTGGCTCGGGGTGTTGCGTCCAGGTCCAGCTGAGTCCGCGTCTGTCATCTACTAGTAAAGCAGAGGCACTGGTGTCCCAGTGTTGCGCATCATCATCGCATTGCAGGCATTGCTTCACACTACCCAACAGATCAGTTCATGGCATGATACTGTAGGTCTTCTGATAGTTTCGTATGCATTGCGTTATAGTAGCCATCTGCTGCCATTGACTTTATACTGTGGTTTCTAGGAGATATCACTTTGATCTGGTGAGAGTGGGTGACAAAAATGCCATGCTGGGTAGAGAGATTACTGACTGATAAAAAGGGAAGGCACAATTGCAACCACCCCAGGCCTTGGTTTTTACTCCATTAATGTCCTTTTCATAAGAAGGAGTCGACCGCATACATCATGTGGGAGTCACCACTTAAAGGAGTAAAACTCTTCTAAACTCGCACAAAACTAATGGATGCAAGTGTGCCTAATGGATAAGATACTGGCATCTTACACCAGAGACTGTGGGCATATATACTGCATTCACAGTGTCTACTAGGTTTCTTTAGGTCAATCCTATCCAAGTTTCCAGTGCTGATGCAGCCCCGAGATAAAACGTTCCCTTACTATGAGGAGGTCGCCGTGACTCCCACCCCCACTGCAGGATGCAGCACACGCCCCGTTCACACGGCTGCATCAGCACTGGAAAGTTGGGTAGTATTGGGCCCTTTGGGAGGAATCCTGTGATTTACCATTAAGCCAAGCATGCAAACCAGGCCTGCTTGAAGGAGCCGATTCTCTTCCGAATGGTTTCCCTTGCCGTTCTCCTATACTGAAGGAGTACATAAGGCACCGTCAGCAGCACAGCATCCCAAGCCTTTGCTATACTGTTTTGCTTGCATTGAGTCACTTGTGACATTGGGAATTTACATGCAAAAGATCTTCCAAGAAGAAGCTCAGGTTGGCTTAGGTTGTTATTGGAGATTTTGAACCACTATCTCAGACAATCAGAAATGGTTAATCAAGTGCCTTTGGCCCCAAAATGCTGCATTGAATGGGGCTGACAAATAGTTTCCAGGTGGTTTATTTTCCTTATTCATCATCAAGGACTTTTTTTTTTTTTTTGCAAACAAGCTTTATTTACAAAAAGTAAACGTATTAATTTGCACGGACACATCAACTGTTCAACAATATATAAACTTCTCTTTATCACTCTCGAAACAAAAAGGGAATGAAAATAGGTATTGAATGTGGTCTGTAAACTTAGAAAGTGCAGCCGACTTTATCAATGTGTTTTTCATTCAACGTCAAATACTATGTTGGTACTGGCATTTGGTCACCCAGATGAGTCAAATTCATATTCATTTCTCACAAAACCATTGACTGTGGATTTCCCAGCAGCAGCGGTGCAAGTCTTAGCAGTGCACGGACTGGCATTTTCAGTGGCTTGAATTTCAACAGCAGTTCAGAAAAGCTTGTGCTACCTAGAAAAATAAAAACGAGAAAAGTGATTGCACCTCCAAGCAGAGTGTGCATATCAAAAGACCGTGGGGGTCATTCCGTGTCAAATCAACCGTTCAGCAACTAAAGGAAAATTTAAAACTACGAACAGAAGTAAAAAGCTCATGATTTTGATAGTTTTACCAAAAAGCTGATCCTGTAAAAGAATAGAAAGTGAATTCATGCTCTATAAATCTATCTCTATAAGTCCTGTTATTTTTGGATTCATTTCAGTTTACTACCTAATTTTATCAATGTAAACTGTAGAAAAATGGACTTGAGGGGTTTAATTCCTGGTCACTGCCAACAAGAAAATTTAATTTTTGTATGATACCATTGAGATACCATCTTGAAATTTTGACTGATTGACTACAAGACATATACCTTTGAGTGTGATTTTTTTGAAAATTTTAAAAAGTTTGATTTTTCAAAATTTCAAAATTAATATTATTTGAATATTTTTGAATTTCTTAAAAATTTACAATTTTGTCATGTTGTATATCAAATGAAAGCCCTATTCATAAGCTTTAAAACGACACCTGTCCCATGTCTGTAGCGTTCATCGTTATCCTGTAACTGGCGTTTGAATGTATGGTGACAAGTGGGTTTTGGCCTTTTTAAACATTCAATATCTCAAAAACGGATGGACAAAAAAATCTGAAAAAATAATTTTTAAACATCTCATAGTAAGCTACAAATGTACCGAAAATGAACAAAATCCATGACGTCAAGGATTTTTCATTGGTTGATTTGACACGGAATGACCCGTGGAAGCAGAATGTGGCTCTTGTTCAGTTCAGAACAGTTTTGTTGTTCTTTTTGTATCTATTATTTTATATATAATATATGGCTATCCAATAGGCACATTTAATCTGCATTGCCGTGAACTCATTCTGTTTCCTTACAATAGGTTAGGTACTGCTACAGATAGCAATAACCTGTCAATTGATGGATTAGCAAACACACGCTTAAGGCGAGATGCACCAATTGTTGCACTGCTACAGCACTACAACACTGTACTGTTTTGTCAATGTTCTTTTTAAAACAAAGTTGATGTTTCATTTTACCTTCCAAGCCTCCTGCTAATAGCTGCCCTGGAGTTGGGACAGAGTGGTATATGAGGAAGCAGGCCAACATACTTAGTTGAGATTCATCAGTAGGCTGTCCGCTTAAATAAGAGTGCAAGCAGACATCGCCTCCAGCTGTAACACACAAGAGAATTAGGCTCAGATTTAGCAGACATTTTTTTTACTTGCTGGATAACCACCACCAGTATTTATATACTGCCTTTTCTTGGTCATCGAATTTCTCCTCTTTAATTCAAAGGCGGTTTACATGGGCAGGCACTGCTAAACCCCACGGGACTTTTACAATAATACAAATGTTCTAGTCTTGCATAAAACCCTTCATTCCAGGTGGTTTCCTTCACAGTCTGGCCTCTCTCAGGGCATTCGCCTCCCACGCTTCAACTGCAAGCTGCAGCTTTCTCTCTCTCACAGTGACTCTGCAGCTCATACTAGTCATATGAGCTGCAGAGTCACTGAGAGAGAGAAAGCTGCAGCTTGCAGTTGAAGCGTGGGAGGATACACAGTATGACTAGATGTCAAAGCTAGGATGGTGGAGTAGTGGTTCTGATGTTGGAATTAGACCTGGAAGGTTCAGGTTCAAATCCCTGCTCAGCCACAAAGCTTCTTGAGTGACCTTGAGACAGTCACTATCTCTCAGCCTAACCTACCTCACAGGGTTGTTGTGAGGACAAAAGGAAAGAAGGAACCATGTACAGCACCCTGAGCTCCTTGGAGGGAAGGCAGCATAAAAATATAAAACATGTGTGGAAGGAATCAGTGTCATTCAGTTCTCTTCAGACCAAAACTTACTAACAAGAAACTACTCTCTCACTTGTAGTGTTCTGAAAGTGTGATTTGGACTGGGACAAACATGGGAGAAACATGGAGGGGCGGGAAGGGGCAAGCCAATTGCCCATCAGTAATCCTCCCTTAATGGTACAAAGGTGGGTACGCTTGCCTTTGCCCCCCGGCCCCCGTCTTTTCCCCATTGTCCTCTGCTCGCTGAAATCTATACTACGCAGCATGAAATGCAGATATACGCAGTGCCAAGTGAAATCTTAGAAGTCTACTTAGCCAGATTTGTTCTTAATGGCTTCAACTCATGATAGGAACACAATGGCTGTGTGGCTTTTAAAACGTTCTGGTTTTTCCACAAGCACTTATTAAAGGAGGATTTATGACAGGTGCCAAACAAACTGGGTCGTTTTAGGGTAGGCGTTCCCGCCACTGGCTTAGCAGTGTTGCCATGCAGAGCAGCTTTAATTCTAATACTACCGTTGTATCGACTGCGCCAGACTCACCTAGCGCTAAATACCTGTTCCTCTTACCTTGCAGCCACTGGTCCAAGGTATTATCAATAGAACACTTCATCACAGGTAAGAACTCGGAGTTCATGAAAAGCCCTCGGTGTGGGTTTTTCCTCATTCTCTTCTGGTGACTTCTGGAATTAAAAAATTCTAGAACCAATTTTATCTGCCACAAGTCAAATGTCTCGGACATTTCTCTTCTTTCTAATCTTCTCACAGCCTAGCAGAAAAGGAAAAAGAGATGGGATCAATGCAACACTGCAGGAGTAAAGAAATATTTCTCCAACAGCTAACTGCTCTGCAAAACCCTCCTGTACATGGACTTACCCTTTCCTAACTATCTTTAAATAGGAGGACATGCAGGGTGAGGTTATGTGATCAGTGTCACGAGGTGACCTCATTCTTCTATTATTACTCATTTGTACAAGCAATTCTGTATTCTGAAATCAAGATACAGTACAACAGTGGGAAATGCAATACTGAACCACAGAAGGTGGTTATAGGGAAGTATCACCTTACGGTCCCTGCAAAAACTGACCACATAAACTCAGAATCCTACAGGTTCCCAAAGCATAATTTCAAAGTCAACATCTTGACATTTTTCTACCACAAATTTACTAGATTTTTTTTTAAATGGAAATAAGCAATAGGAAAAAACCCCGGCAAAAATGTATATTATGCAGTTTCTGTTACCTGGTCAATTGCTATGTAAGCTGGGAGCATCTCTGGATTCTCCTGAGTAACACACTCATACAGGATAGATGAGAAGAGATCAAACACCTCCTGTTTCTGAAAAAAAGAAGTAACACCTTGCAGGGTACACCTTGCAGGGCATCCACTGCATACATATATATTGCCTTACTCTGCTAGTATCTGTTACACTTGAATGGCCAATATTGTCAGCTGGAATGGGTTTTCCCCACTCAAACTTTAAAAAAATATATGCAAAAATCTGGGTGTGTTTTTTTTAATCTTCCCTTAGCACACTTGAAGATTACCCTCCTACTTCTGTCTATAAAGAAAGAGTCTTCGCTCTAAATAACTTGTTCTAATGTTTAGATCTGGATTATTATTATTTTTTGGTTTTATTGTGCAATAGGGCCATAATCAAGAACTAGAACACCAGATTGCAAGGCAAACTGGGAAATCCCCCAATACGCATTAAAAATAATGTACAGGCATTGAGTCTACAAGCAATTCTTAAGGCCCAAGTGGTTGGTAGCCTTACGTAGGCTGTTCATCAGCCACAAGGAGTTCAGGGAATCTCAGTCTGATATTAGCTCAACTATTAGACTAAAATCAACCTCTCTGTCTTGGAATGGAGATTTAATATCCTCTCAGCATTTCTTCCTTTGATTCATACATGAGCCACCCGCATGACTTTGTTCCATTTCAATTTGCCCCAAGCACACCCTTTCAAAAATCCCATCCTATGTTTGGATGGCAAGGGCTCCTTTCTTTTCCTGAGCATTTTGCAAAATCACAGCAAGATTTTTAAAGGCAGGCAGGGCTAATGAAGCCAGTAGTCAGGACATCAGGAAACTTGTTTTAACCGATTCGTTATTGTATATTCTCGATGTATTGTTTGTCCGGCTTAATCATAAACCCTAGGCACATGTCAGGCACCTGTATGATTGATTTTAGGTGCCTATTAGAAAACACTGTCCTTATTTGGCAACCTTTAGATTTGGTGCTTCGTAGAAGAGATACATTTTCTCTCATTCTTGATGCAGTTTTGTTTTTTATTTATAGTTGCCATTTTATTGTATTGTATTACTACAACTGACTGCTGTTTTTAATCTCGATTGTATGCTGCCTTGGGGAAAAGAAATTGGTGGAAATGCAGGGTGCATATATATATTACACACACACACACACACACACACACACACACACACACACACACACACACACACACACACACACACACACAAAGGAGCTCTGCTGGATCAGATCAAAGGTCCATTAAGTCAAATATTCTGGGGTACGGTACACGTTCAGTTTAAATAAGGAATCCTTGAGGTGAGACAGTGCATAAATAATTGCTATCCTATCAGCAGAGATTTGTTAGAACAGGAATGCTGTTCACACAACATAATCACGGTATGAGCTTACAAAGTCGTAGTGGTGGAAAATATTTGCATCCTGCCTCTTTCCCAAAAGACCAAGACAGCTAGCAGCATAATTAAAATACAAAAACCAGAACAAAACATAAAAACATTCAAAAATTACAGCAGCAACCTAAAGAGAGATGACACAGCATTTAACATAATCCAATAAATACCAGGGAAAGCTTGTCAAAACTATGTAACTATTTCCTAAAAGAAATGCTGGAAGGAGCACAATGGACTGTGGGAGAGAATTCCAGAGGAAGGCCCTCTAATGTATCCGCATCTCTGACAGTTGAAGGATGTGCAACAAGGTGTCCTCAGAAGATCTCAGGGAAAGGATAGAGTCGTGTGGGGGAAAACACTACACAGCCTTTTGGGTATTCTGGTTCCAAACCATTTAGGGCTTTAAAAGGTCATAACCAGCACCGTGAATTGCACCCAGAAGCAGAAAGGCAGCTAATGCAGCCAGAACAAGGGTGTGAAGCAACTCCTATCTTGCCCCTGTTAATATTCTCACAGCTGCATTTTGCACCAGCTGTAACTTCTGGATGGTCTTCAGGGGCAGCCCCATGTTGTGTGTGAGTCGTGGTAATCCAAATAAGAGGTGACTAAGGCATGGACAACCAAAGCCAGATAGGTGGAGTACTAGAAAGCAATGCATATACACAACAGTTTCACTAACTATCCACTGTGTGAAAGTTCCTTGACTCACACGTCTTTGCATGAAGGCAATAATGTATGAACAGAACAAGGACATGCGTAGCAACTTGTACACACGTCCATGATATTTTGCAGCTGCTGTGATTAAGGGAACCATTGCAATTGCATGTAACTGCATAGACTTCCCCAAACCAGTGGGGACAAGTGTGAGCCCAAGGACGTTTGCATGTAGGACATTTGGCCGAGCTATTGCATGTGTGAACCAGCCCTAACAGTTTTGCATATGTCAGGGGCAGCCAAACTGCGGCTCCCAAGCCACATGCGGCTCTTTGACATATAATGTGCGGCTTTCAGAAATATGTTGGCCAAGCACCTTTTTGCATCACAATTAATTTAAAAGGTAAATAAGAAATTTTCAAGCTTTATAATTATTTACCAGGTCTAAACTGAGAGTCCACTTTATTAAAACATAAGTTTATTGTTCATGGTGAGTAGAAGAATTTAAATGCTTCTTAAATATTGCGGCTCTCAAACATCTCTGTTACGGATCTCAAACATCTGAAGTTTATCATATGTGGCTCCTACATTAAGCAAGTTTGACCACCCCTGGCATATGTGAAACTAGGATGATGGAAGTCCCTTTATATATGTGACAGATGCCTATATGTATGGATGTGTCCACCTAATGGAATATAATTGTCATGAATACCGTCACACTTGTATTTTTATTATTCTTTTAACATGAATTAATTTTCTTCTGCATATTCAATGCTCCTCCCAAATACCTGAGACTCCAGCCACATGCTGTAATAATGACACACATTCTGCTACCTGGATCATCAAACTATTTTAAATTCTATTTTATCATCATCACCACCGCAGCACAAGAACGCATTTCTTTTTTTATCTAGTTTTTTACACATTGACAACGTACTTGCCCCATATTCACAGCTGGTTTGCAAAAGTAGTCAGCAAATGAAAGCAGTGCGGGATCAGATGTGAAAGCAGAAATAGCTTCTGGCTGAAAATAAAATGAAATTTTAAATTAATAATTTTTCCCTCTTTTGTTGTTGTTTATGGCAACCACAAGTTATACAACCCTTTCCCCTACAATCTTAACACTTCCTGGACAAATGGAACTACCCACTTGAAAAATTCTCAAAAGGTTTTTATCCCTTTTCCCCCCAGAAAAGATATTTATCTTTTCTGTGCATCTGTGCAGAAAAGATATTTATGTGCATCTCAAAAGCTTACTTCCATACCAACACAGCTGTGCAAATACAACGGTGCCTTCTGAACCCTTCTGGAGCAAACAAAACAGGCAACTTTAATTTCTCACCAGGCGTTTAGTACTTAGGTTGTTTCGCACGTATGCATTTTGCCAACACTGAGCAGTCTGGAATCTTCCCAGTAAAATGGGCAGCTGTGATTCCAATATTCTTCATTCAAATCCCTGCTCTGGAAGATGCTCCTTTCTCCAGCCCTCAAAAGCGAAAATGTTTGTCATGATTCTTTGACCTCCCTCCCAAGATGGTGTAGTAATCTCATGACACACATCCCAAAGAGGGTGGCTGCGAACAGGGCCTTCCCCTTGGCAAGGTGCTGATTCCATGGGAAACATTCACGCAATCAGCCCTGAGCCTGAGGTGATGTTATTCAGCCCTGCAACTTGCAATCACATCATGATGAAGCAGCTCCCACACTGCAGGACGTACGTGCAAAGATAACCCAAGAGTTTCCAACTCAAGGGCAAAACACCTATTTAGTACTGACAGCCATGATGGTCAATGTTCACTGTGCAGTTCTAATTCACTGCACAATCCTGTGCAGAATTAGGCTGGAGAAGCAAGTGCTCCGCTGTCCTAAGGTGTTGCAAAAGTGCCGTAAGGGACTTTTGCGGCACAGGGAGAGTAAATGGTGCCAGCGCTGAGGCTGGCACCGCTTAACGGGTCTTCTTACACGACCTGTGCCGCTGAACACAGGTAGGTCCTGTGCCGGATGGTGGGAGGGCGTAGGGAGGGCAGGCCAGGGTGGCAGGGGTGATTGACCGGCCTGGGAGGGGTGAGTGGGGATACTGGCGGCATGCTCCACCATATCCCTGTCCCCTTCCTGGGCTGGCCTTACACGGCCTCCCTGGACATGCGCCAGCTAAAGAGCTAGCGCGCATCCAAGGAGGCCCATTGGAGCCTCCGGCGCTTACACCGGGAGAAGGGGACAAATATCCCCTTCCCCCAAGGTGAGCCCCAGCCGCACCAGCACAGGCCACATCCTGACTTGGATGCTGTGGCCAATTTGGCAGAATCGAGCTGTCAATGTAGTTAATTTATTTCCATAGTATGTTCATGATTTTGTCAAATGGCAAACAGCTGACCATTATGCTGCACTTATTTAACCCACTGCCCAAGGGAGACATATGAATCAAGCTCAGGCAGCTCACCAAATGAGCAGTGACACTTTGTATGTACCAGCAAGCCAGTTTCCAATTGCTTATGCTACATGCAAAAGTGAGTTGGGATTGTACCCATTTGGTTTTTAGTTTGATATTCCTCAGCTGCTTCCACAGCTCTCTCATTCTGACAGTGAAACTCGCAGACGTGATAAACTCAAGTCAGTTCTTGAACGATCTTGAGATACGGAAGTGGAACAAGCTGAACAAGTACTTTGAGCTTTTCATTTAGTAATTTTTGCCTGCCCATTCACAAGCATTTTTTTGGGGGGGGCAGCCCCAGGCCTGGACGTTTACTCTGTGTTGTTGTTGTTGTTATGGCATCTGGAATCTTCACCATTCCAACAACACTCCATGAACCAATTCAAGGTGCTTGCAGGGAGGTGAAGGGATGGAAGCACAACGGACACTCTGCAGCTTACATTAATTTCTCAATTACTGCCTCTCTATTCATAACTCAATGCAAAATCCAAGCTCCTAAGCACAGTTTGGTTATAAAGTCCTGCCAACATGCACATGAGACATAGAAAAGCATTATTTCAGCCAGTAATTGCTAGTAAGATCAGAAGGCAGCACACAGATGTTCAGCTCCTTTAACTTGACAGTTATACAATGCCCACCTTGAACGCACGGGCATCTGCATTGCGGTGATTGACGGTCTGTGCTAGTAGACTACGCCAACCCATCGGATCCTCCTTGTATGAAAGCTGCCCAGCTCTCAGTTTTACATATAGGACGCCGTCTTTTGAGAGGATCGATCTGGAAAAGATAGGAAAACCAGTTTGTTTTTAAGTAATGCTTTTTATATTTTATTTTTCATGGCCATTTAGAGTACAAGAGAGAATCATTAGCATGACGACAGATGTTTCAGCAAGCATGTATTTGTTTCCAGAATTTGTGTCTCATCTTCCCACCAAAAGAGAACAAACAAAAAATTTATTGGGTTCCTTCATCTCCCGTATCAGCCTGCCCAGCTCCTACAATGAGCATCAGAAGACCTGTTCTCTGTCTATCATTAACAGAGATCCAGCTAGCAGGTCCAAGAGGCAGGGCCTTCTCGACGGTGGCCCCATTGCTGTGGAACTCCCTTCTGTTGCCCAGTGTCCTGCTAAAATGAGAACTGTTGCCAAGAGACTTTGAAAATGTTTGTTGCCATGAGGCTTTTTGAAATGGGTTGTGAGCAAGAATGGAACATGTGCCAAACTGGACTGTATTATGGTGCACCGCGAGGGCCACGCCGCGTTTCTGCGCCAAGATTAGTGGAGCCGTGCTGGAGAAAGGTCTCCCCAAGAAGCCATGAGGGAAAAACCTGACCAGCTGCCTGCCACCATTTCTGCCATGTGTCTAAGCTCTCACAAACTCTACTCTGCATTCCCCCCCTCACTGATATGCTAAATATGTTCCTGGGAGAAGACAACAGACAGGCCACCTGAAATGACTCATCCCAGCCTCTGCTTTGTCTCCTTAACGACTGGACCATCAACCCATCACCCTCCTCCCACTTTCCTATTGGTTGTGTAGTTTTACCTAGAGGTGTACTGAGGTGTACCGGATGTCCACTCTAGGAATCCTCCTTCCCTTTTGTCTATGTGCCTGGTCCACTCAAGGTGTCCTCCCCTTTCTTGGCCATGTGCTCTGTTCCCTATAAAAGGTTAAGACTGCCTGGCAGTCTCTCCCTTGCGTTTTGGACACTGGTGAGCTCCCTGCTCTATCTTGTTCTCCCTTCCCCCCCCGCCCCCCTCTCTCTTGCAAACCCCCCTCCCTTCTCTTTGCATTACTTCTCAGTTAGTCTCTACAGGCTTCTGAGCCTGATCAGTTCAGAGACAATCTGTTTCTTTCCTTGTTCTTGTGCCATTACTACCCTTATACTGCACTGCAGCCAAGGTGAAGGGATAGGTACCGTATTTATCGGCGTATAAAACGCACCGGCGTATAAGACGCACCTTCCTTTTGGCCCTGGGTTTCAAGAAAAAAAAGATTTAAAGCATTTTTGGGCCACTTGGCCACTTACTGCTTGGCTGCTTAATTAGCTAATTTACATAAATTGCACAAAAATACCAGGATCTTTTTTAAAACACACAGCAATAAGACACATGAACAAAATGCACCAGAACATAAATCCCAAGTACAAAAAAAACCCCAGACTCAACTCTTTTTCCCCACCCCACCCATGCACAGTTTCCAAAGTAAACAACATAAAAGTAAAAAAAAAAAATCCAGACTCAACTCTTACCCCACCCCACCTATGCAGTTTCCAAAGCCTCCCCAACTAGGCCCAGTTTAGAAGCTTACCCTTCCGAGGAGAGCTGGGGAGACCACGCCCTCTGCAGCTCAGCTGAA
Organism: Plestiodon gilberti rubricaudatus; assembly: GCA_026170595.1. Taxonomy (NCBI): domain Eukaryota; kingdom Metazoa; phylum Chordata; class Lepidosauria; order Squamata; family Scincidae; genus Plestiodon; species Plestiodon gilberti. The sequence goes on from JANXHW010000001.1 coordinate 16,479,728, forward strand.
ATTAACTGAGGAGCACAGCGCCCTCTGCTGGCTGCTGAGAAGCTCAACTCATGCACGTGCATAAATTAAACCCGACAAACAGCTGTAGATCGGATAGATTAGTTAGGGAAGAAAGCACAAGGGAGCTCTCAGGCTCCAGAAAAACGCGGTAAGCCCGAAAATGCTTTAAAAAGGGGCAAGGGGGGAAAAGGGATTTTTTAGTATTGGCGTATAAAATGCACCCTACTATTTTGGGTCACAAATGTAAACAAAAAAGTGCGTCTTATACGCCAATAAATACGGTAAATATTACCCATGTACAAATCAAGAAACCTGCTAAGTCTCTGTTGTTCTAAACTAGGTTTCCTAGGTCTGTGTGCTGTGTGTTTATGATTGAATTGTTGCATATTGAATTGTTGCATATGTATGAGTCTGACTAAAATATTGAGTAAATATTGGAAAGTAACCACGTGTGTTCTCAATATTATTTAAAACGGAATTCTGTGGAAGCCCAACTCTGGTATACACAGGTATCAAGATCCTGAACGTTCCAAATTGCCATGTTTAAAGCTATTCCCCACAATAACAAAGGCAATTTTGGCAACACTTCCCAGATAGATCTGTACAGTCCCCACACTTGCAACTTCTAGTAAGAAGTCAAAAATGTTTTTATTTGGCAAGGACTTCTTAACTCACATTGTTTATACGATTTTTTAAATGCTGCTGTATAGTGATTATAGATATTGTTTTAATACATGTTTATGACTGTTATTTTTTTCTAAACCACTTTGAGCTATACTCCGAGTAAGAAAATAAATCAATAAGTATTAATGTAAGCATACAGGATCTCCTGCAGGTTTGAGCTTCAGGAAAAGCGGTATAATTTTTTAAAAATAAATAAATAAATAGTGTACTGAAGGCAAAAAACAAACAAACAACCTGTCCTGTTTTTCAGAGCATAGAAGAAATTCATAGGAATCTCACATATGAACAAGAACAAGACTAACATGTTCAAAACATGAACATGTAAAAAACAGTTGTACTCTCACTTAACTCTGATAACCCCTGAGAACAAGAAGATTTTACAATTACAACAGCAGGTCAGATTTGAGCCTCCAGAGCAACTCTCTGGGGCATTGGTTTACTGTGCTAACACGACATCGTGAATACTCACTTCAAATGGTGCATGCCTTTACTTAAATCGATCAGCAGTTCCCAATATCGAGGGCCTTTCACTCTGATCTGGAAACAGAAGACATTTCAGCTGTTAGCTACATGTCAGAAACGTATACAGTGGGCACTCCTTATAGGCGGGTTTTGAATCCGCAGATTTCACCATCCGTGGATTGAGCTTGAGGTGCCTCCGGAGGCCGCTTCCAGATCACGCCAGGCGTGTGACGCACTCCATTGACCTCCGCAGGCCCCAGGACACCTTGGGGAAGAGACCGAAAGTGGCAGACGTGAAACCGGGAGTCACTTCCGGTCACTTCCCCAAGGCATCCTGAGGCCCACGGAGGCCAATGGAGTGTGTCGTGGGCCCAGCACAACCCGGAAGTGGCCTCTGGAGGCACCTGAAGCTTGATCCGGTAAGGCATTGTGGTGCTGCGGAGAGACTTCAGTATCCATGGATTTTGGTATCTGCAGGGGGTCCTGGAACCAATCCCCCACAGATACTGAGGGCCCACAGTACATACTGCAGTTGCGTTAGAAGGGTGGTGTGGCCACTGTGGGCCGCATTTGGTGTCCCCCTCACAGGGGCTGACATCAAAATGCTCACAAGCCCCCGCTCGACGATTGTCAGCTTGCTCTGGGTCCAGTCGCCTTGTGTTCTCACTGACAAGCGTAAAAAAAATGCTCACGAGAGCATGGAGTGACAATGAGGTTTGGAGTGTACCAGGGGGTTGCCGAGCGGGTTAGCCTTTTGCGAGCCTTTCGTTTAGCAACTTGGAAGTTTTGGAGGTGATGTGATGATGTCATCACATCACCACCAAAACGTCCAGGTCACCACACTGGGTGACACCAGAAATTTGGGGATGACGTGATGACATCATCACATCACTGCTGAAACTTCCAGGTTACCACACTGGGTGATAAGCGAAGTTTGGGGGTGACATGGTGGCGGTGACATCATGTTACCGCTGACAGTTCTGGATTACCGCACTGGTTGACACCCACCCCAGTGATGTCACTGACATACTGTATGGGATCCAAAGCACTACAAGTCGTAGTATGTTTAGGCACAGAGACTTTTAAGGTCACCCTTTCCAGTGGCAACCTCCCCACAATGCCTCCCCAGTTCCCCTCCCCAAATTTGGGTTCTGTGGAGCTGCACCATGTGAGATATGAGGGCTGCCTCAGAAGAAACGTTGGAACACACTCTCACCCATGCATGCGACAGAAGGGATTTTTGTACCAGTGGGTGGTAAGAGGATTAAGTTCCTGGACATTTACATAATACAAATTTCTATCATCATAATTTAACTCTTTAAAATAAATATGCTGAATCTTCTAGCTGTTCTGTAAAAAGAAAATATGTTTTTCTTCCTTATCCAGCTATTTCCATCCTAATGCAGCTTGATATACATCATGCACAGACTTCGAATCAAAAATTCGCATGTTGCTGGGAAACTCCGTCGTTATAGATAAATGCACAGAATTTATCTGTAGAAGAGGAATAATAACCTGAAAGCTGAAAATATTACACTATGGATTGCTTCCTCCCACCCCAATCCTCCTCCCATAGCAAGTAGCCACATTTATATGTGCATATTCCACACTGATTACAACTCAAGGTTGCAACAAGATACCCAAAAAGTAGTAGCATGTAGGTCCTATTAAACTGGGAATGAAAGCAGTTTCCCCACGCTGCCCAATTATTATAACTATCAACAGTTTTGAATGACTTGTCCTCTGGAGAGAAGATAGTTGATGTGCCAAGAATCAATAATTTGAAAGCTGTCTTCCCAAGTGATCTAAATTATTTTTAAATTGTCTTTATTTAAATTAGGTCTCTCTTGCCAGAAAGGAGACAAGAGAGCTGAAAATCAGGCACAGGGGAGGGGCTAGAGACAGTCCTTTGCTACTCATTAAGAGGGGCTCTTTTTCAGCCCCCATAATAGTTCTCGCTAGGTAACGTTTTGCTCATAAATTGAGCTCTGTTACATACCTGCTTCAACAAGTGAAATTCAGGCAGAAGTGTGGGTGCCATTAGTTCTTCGGTTGTCTGTTCATACCACTGGGTTCCCTTTGAAACACAAGAAACAGGAATAATTCTGTCTAAAACGTAGCTGAAGAATGCACACTGTAACCACACCCGACGCCAAACTAGACGTGACTTGAGAATTCTGGATTGAAACTCCTGACATCTTTTTCACAGAGCAGCTGGGGGTGGGTTGATTTGTGAGTCGAACCTTTTCCTGACCCACGTTCCAAATCTTTTTCTCCTCTCTCTCTGTCACACATCCCGTTAGCTGCAGAAGGGAAAACGTTCAGATACAAGTTTTCCTTCTGCGGCTAACAGCATCTTTGGGAGCCGGATTCAAGCTGGGGAATCACCATGGAGGCAAAACCCCCCCCAGAGATCGCCCCATGATCTGACCCCCCCCTCTCCTGCAGTACTTTTTGAAAAATGAAAAGATGTTGCAAGTTCCAATCACGAACTTCCATATCATGCCTAAGTCTCTAAGCTGATCCGGCTCTAATACAGATCAACACGCACAGACAAAACGATATTCCATTAGAGCAGTGGTTCCCAAACCAGGGGAGCCACAGAAACCAGCCAGGGGAGCTGTGGAGTGCCACGGAATCCTCTCGGAAAGCAGTGCAATGCCAATTGGCAGGCATCAGCATTACGTAATGGGGAACCGCAGCCAATGGTTGTCAATGGTCAAGAGAGCTGCAAGTCAAAAAGGTTTGGGAAACACTGCATTAGAGCTTTTCTGGTTAAGCCAAGCAGCATGGAACGACTAATTTATGCCATTTGATTTAGGAACACACATATTTCAGATGGACTCAGTTTCAAATCCGATAAACTAGTCAGTTTTATCAGGCATGGTTAAGGGTCCCTGTGCTTTCAACACTCAAAGATAGAAGGGCAGGCTACAAGATGTCTCTGTGTGAAATCCTTCCTTAGTCACAAACACACTGGGAGAGAGTAGGTAAGCCGCTATCTCAGTCTCCTCCCAGCACCTCCCTCCCCCGTCGATCTTCAAATCTGAGGGACACCAATATTGGTCCCATTTACAGGGCTTGCCATAAGGATGACTGAGATAACGGCAGTGAAATGCTTTGAGTCATTTAGCGTTTCTAGAGAGCTGATCAGATGTCCTGTTTTTATTATGCCAGACACAAAATGCTACTGGGTCATTCCGTGTCAAATCAACCAATGAAAAATCCTTGACATCATGGATTTTGTTCATTTTCGGTACATTTGTAGCTTACCATGAGATGTTTAAAAATTATTTTTTTTCAGATTTTTCTGTCCATCCGTTTTTGAGATACTGAATGTTCAAAATTGCCAAAAAAGGCCAAAATCCACTTGTCACCATACATTCAAACGCCAGGTACAGGATAACGATGACCGCTACAGACATGGGACAGGTGTCATTTTAAAGCTTATGAATAGGGCTTTCATTTGATATACAACATGACAAAATTGTAAATTTTCAAGAAATTCAAAAATATTCAAATAATATTAATTTTGAAATTTTGAAAAATCAAACTTTTTTAAAATTTTCAAAAAAATCACACTCAAAGGTATATGTCTTGTAGTCAATCAGTTAAATTTCAAGATGGTATTTCAATGGTATCATACAAAAATTAAATTTTCTTGTTGGCAGTGACCAGGAATTAAACCCCTCAAGTCCATTTTTCTACAGTTTACATTGATAAAATTATGTGGTAAACTGAAATGAATCCAAAAATTTATAACAGGACTTATAGAGATAGATTTATAGAGCATGAATTCACTTTCTATTCTTTTACAGGATCCGCTTTTTGGTACAACTATCAAAATCATGAACTTTTTACTTCTGTTCGTAGTTTTAAATTTTTCCTTTAGTTGCTGAATAATTTCTGAATCAGCACAGTGATATTTTTCCTCATCTAAATCATCTTCAGAAGTAAAAAAATAATTATTTATAGGTCCTTTTAATCTTCCCCATCTTTTCTTTGCACTTTAGATACTTTCTTCTTGACTCATCAAGGGAGGTCAAAGAGGCATTTAAGTGGCTTAAAGCTGTATCAGGGTCCAAATACTCAGACTCCTTTATATGATTAGAACAGGAATCTCATAATTCTCAGGAGGAATTTCCTTTTCAAGTATATTGTTTTCCATCTGACAAGGCTTCTATTCATGTGTGGTTTGATTTCACTATTTAGTGAAACCATCCAATCAGTTACATTCCTCAAGTCTTTACTAACCCAGTGCCCCCCCTTTTTTAAAAGGGCTGCAACAGTTTTTTGACCACTTATTCTCCTCCATATTTCAAATCATGTAATTATCAAACAGTTAATGAATAAAACTTAATAAAGACTAATAAAGCAGCTTCACAACAAAAATGTCCTAGAAAGCTTCACTAAAAACACACTGTCCAAACCCAGTTAAATGCCTCTTTGACCTCCCTTGGTGAGTCTCCGGTGTGCAAGAAGAAAGTATCTAAAGTGCAAAGAAAAGATGGGGAAGATTAAAAGGACCTACAAATAATTATTTTTTTTTACTTCTGAAGATGATTTAGATGAGGAAAAATATCACTGTGCTGATTCAGAAATTATTCAGCAACTAAAGGAAAAATTTAAAACTACGAACAGAAGTAAAAAGTTCATGATTTTGATAGTTTTACCAAAAAGCTGATCCTGTAAAAGAATAGAAAGTGAATTCATGCTCTATAAATCTATCTCTATAAGTCCTGTTATAAATTTTTGGATTCATTTCAGTTTACCACCTAATTTTATCAATGTAAACTGTAGAAAAATGGACTTGAGGGGTTTAATTCCTGGTCACTGCCAACAAGAAAATTTAATTTTTGTATGATACCATTGAGATACCATCTTGAAATTTTGACTGATTGACTACAAGACATATACCTTTAAGTGTGATTTTTTTGAAAATTTTAAAAAAGTTCAATTTTTCAAAATTTCAAAATTAATATTATTTGAATATTTTTGAATTTCCTGAAAATTTACAATTTACAAAAAGACACCTGTCCCATGTCTGTAGCGTTCATCGTTATCCTGTACCTGGCGTTTGAATGTATGGTGACAAGTGGATTTTGGCCTTTTTTGGCAATTTTGAACATTTAATATCTCAAAAACGGATGGACAAAAAAATCTGAAAAAAAATAATTTTTAAACATCTCACGGTAAGCTACAAATGTACCGAAAATGAGCAAAATCCGTGACATCAAGTTCCAAAATGTATTTTTTATTGGTTGATTTGACACAGAATGACCCTACTTAGAGAAATGACTGCATCTTGACATGGCGCTCAAATTGGCAATAACACTAAATTAGAGCTGCCAGTCACATGCTTCAACTATTACAAGTGGCCAACCTTTCAACATGAATGCTCCTGGCCCTTTAATGGTTGTATAAAAGGTAAAGGTGACCCCTGACAATTAACTCCAGTCGTGTCTGACTCTAGGGTGTGGTGCTCATCCCCATTTCAAAGCCGAAGAGCCAGCATTGTCCGAAGACGCTTCCGTGGTCACGTGGCCGGCATGACTCTCCTTGCCGCAGCGCGTAGCATGAAGCTGGAACATGGAGCTCTGTTTTACCTTCCCGCAAGCGGTACCTATTTATCTACTCACATTTACATGCTTTGGAACTGCTAGGTTGGCAGGAGCTGGCCAAGCAACGAGCGCTCACCCCGTTGCGGGAATCGAACTACCGACCTTTGAACAGCCCGTTAAAGCGTTAAAAAGTAACAGGCCTCCAAAAAAAACCACCCCACCCTTCGTTTAGCTCCACCATGTACCCTTCACTATTAATCAGTGGACAAACACAAGAGGTTTGAAACGGTCCCAGTTTAAAAATAGGTTCATTAACCTAACATTAACCTTGACTCGATGATCTTGTGAGTCCTTCCCAACTCCAGGATCTGATGAACATATTTATACAGATCTGAGTTCCGTCTGGGTTCTCTCTCTAGGTTTCATGTTTTTGTTTTAATGTTAAAATTGCGAGGAAGAATAGTGGACCATTTAGGAAGGGACAAGTTCTGTCACTCTCCATACATGCCAGAGAATGACATGCCCTTCTTTTCGTTAGGTCACCCATGCCCGGCCTAAAGGATGCAACTACCTTGTAGGTCACCTCGAGGAGCGCATAGCAGGGGGTGTCTGTATCCACGTCCACAGGAACAAGGAGCCGGGGCTCTGCTGCCAGCACATACAGATGCCGCAGCGCCTGCAGGTGATACCTGTGCACAAAGACAAGGTCTGTTTCTAGAGAAGCACATCTCCCCGCTGAGAACCATTCGAAAAGCCTTGCTTAAAGCACCTTCCCCTTGAAAAGGTGAGATGTAAGGATATGAGGCTTTTTGGCGACAACTCCAATTCCGTGGAATTCTTTCCCGAGAGTGACCAGTATCGGCCCTAGCCTACAGATGTTTAGGAATGAACTGTAAACCATTCCTAATCAGGATTCTTTTTTTTTTTTAGAATTAAAAAATAACAATTCTGGAGGTTTTTGAAACCAATTTAATTTAGAAGGCGTCCAGAGATTTATAATTGGTGGGTGGATATGTGTCTGTCCCAAACGTTGTTGTTGAGACTGCAGTCCTTCTCTTTTCTCATGAAAGCAAATGCACAGGAAATTCTCTTCTAGCTCACAGGGACAAGGGTGAAAGGGCATCACCTTGAAAACCCTTGGGGGAAAAAAGGGCACTGACTCCCTGGCCTGAGGACAAACAAATGTTCCCCACACAACTCAGGTTTTGTATTCATCAGCCACTTTCTCATTTCGTACAAGTGAAAAAGAAAAAAAAATGCTCCATTCGCTTAGGCAGAACAGATTCCAGAGAAGCCTTGCAGGTCTCGGGAAGACTTTCAAGACCGTAGGCAGTAGGTATCACAGATTGTGGAATTGTTGGGTAGTCAACCCAATTCTGCAGTTGGCAAATGCCAGTGGCGACTCCAGCTCCAATGGGAGTCAATGAAGCTACTGCAGATCAGCTTGGATTTAACACTTGAGAACAGTAGGATTTCAGAGATCTTCATTCAGTCCCGCCTCTTCTTGCATTGTGCATGATGGGGAAAAGTTAAAGAACGGATTCCACAGAAAAACTGTCTGTTCCTAGGCATAACCTCTCAACCTCACAAGATTCTGCTTCATGTCCCTCTGCTGACTAAGGTGTAGTAGGTGGGTAGGAGAAGCTGGGTCTTTCCATTCATGTCACCAAGACTTTGGAACACCCGCCTGAAGCCCCATTATTGTATACATTTCATTGGCTGGCTAAACTGTGGCTTTTTGGCGAGGCCTTTGGGCTTTGGCGGAGGTTGAGGGCTGATTATAAACTTTCTGCTGCCAGGATTCTATTGATTGTACTGCTCCTGACTGTTTCACTGACAGCTGCTTGCTTAAAATTTCTTGTTGGATCAAACTAAATGTGACTTGAATCATATCACTGGCCCTGGTGTGCTTTTATCTTTCTGTAAATAGAACATGCAATAATACAATGCAGAAGTAGAGGGCTTTAATCCTACCCCTTCATGTTCCTGAGCTGGGTCAGGATCCTCACACATATCATTTACAATTTATTTAAATTTATACAACCCACCCTTCCCCCTTCTAAAAAAAAGAGGTGCTCAAGGCAGTTAATAATAAAAGCAAAAACCAACCCACAAAATAGTTAATCTAGCAGACAATTCCATTAACAGTCAAATTCAAGGAGCCCAAGCATAAAAATACAAAAACAAGAACAGCAAAAAGAGGAAAAAAGAGCAATTAAGATTTTGAGCCACAATCCTTAACATGGTTACATTAATCTGACACCAAGTCTCTCAGATGCAGGAGGCTCTATTCACTTCATCAAACTTGTTTTCAGAATGTTAATGGCATCAAATGGTTAAACCTTACCTGTTGTCAGTACTATGAACAGGGAAGTGAGGATACAGAGCACAAAGAAGAGCAGCAATGGAAGAATTGGAAGTGCTAAGTGAGTACCTGCAAAGAAACATGAGGCTTTGCTTTTATCTCAAGGCAATATAGAAAATGGAATGACTAATTATCCTTGTCAGGAAGACATTAAAGTCCGGGTATTAAAGTGCAGAAGAGGTAAAAAAAAAAACCCTTAAAATATGGTACACGTTTTGTAACCTAATCAAGGACACATACAATCCACACTTTGGAATTCCACACCAAGGTAATAGCAAAGCTCTGCTAATGAAAGAAGACAAGGAACTGCCTTACGCTGAGTCAAACCACTGGTCTACCTAGCCCGCCAGTCCTATTTAATTCATCAGGCAGTAGTTCTCCCTAGACCCAGGCGGAGGGATTTCCTAGTGCAAGCCTTTTCACTGGAGGTGCCGGGGCCTGGATCTGGACTTCCTCAGGCTAAAGGCACATCCTCTACCATGGGGGGGAAACAGTCCTTCCCAATGTTTTGTTAACACAGCATACTTGCCTAGCCTTACCAAATCCCCCCCGACGCAGGGTGGGGCGGAAGCAATCATGGCCGGGATTGGGGGCGTGGCAGGGGGCTGGGACGAAACTATGCGATGAGGCTGTAAGCTCTCCTTAACAACCCAAGTTCACTTGGGTTGTTAAGGAGAGCTTCCAGCCTCGTCGCACAGTCGCGCAAAGCTGTAAGCTCTCCGAAACGATCCGAGTTCACTCGGGCTGCTTCAGAGAGCTTCCAGCCTCGTTGCATACTTGCGCAAAGCTGTAAGCTCTCCGAAACAACCCAAGTTCACTCGGGTTGCTTCGGAGAGCTTCAAGCCTCGTCGCGTAGTCGCGTGAAGCTGGAATCTCTCCGAAACGACCCGAGTTCACTCGGGCCGTTTCAGAGAGCTTACAGCCTCGTGCAAGTACGCGACGAGGCTGGAAGCACTTTGAAAATATCCGAGTGAACTCAGACATTTTCAAAGTGCTTGCAGCCTCGCACAGCTGCTGGAAAAAGACGGGGGCAAGTCCCAGCTGGCCGGGACAATGATGGAGACCGGCCGGGAGACCGGGATTGGGCTCCCGAACCGTGATTGTTCCAGCCAGAACCGGGACTATGGTAAGGCTATACTTGCCTACCTGTGCTTTGCAACATTTATTTCCTTCCAAGATCTGGGTTTATAAAGAATTTTGAAATTATTCTACGCATTTTGAGGAAGCAGAAGGCAGGAATGGTGTAGAAACTGAAAAAAAAAAAGTGGACTGCAGGAAAGGCACGTGAGAGAACAGTAACCACAGCATGGAACTGTGCAGAGCAGCAAAGCCAGGATGGTGTAGTGGTTTGGGAGTCAGACTTAGACCTGGAAGATCCAGGTTCAAATCCCCACTCAGCCACGAAGCTTCCTGGGTGACCTTGAGCCAGTCACTATCTCTCAGCCCCACCTACCTCACAGGGTTGTTGTGAGGACAAAAAGGAGGGGTGGAAATATGTACACCACTCTGAGCTCCTTGGAGGAAGGGCGGTATAAAAATGTGAAAAATAAAAATAATAAATAAAAAGCATCGCTTTCTAAGCACCGCAATATCTGCTCAGTTTTGCTTGGCCATCTGACTAGGCATCCGACTAGGCATCTGTCCATGGGTGTCCAAGGACTGAAGGCCTGATTTTTTAAAATAATAAAATAAATGCGCAGACTGAAGTTCTCTCAATGCTGAAGGTTGCCCCCAAATACTCTTTTCTATGCTCGTCCTGCAACCTCGTGGATGTGGACTTTACACCCCTCCCTGTTTGTAACCTTCCTGAATGGGAAGGACAACAGCACAGACTTCTGGCTCCCTGGTCATTACAACAGCCTGCGGCATTTTGCCACCTGGATCTCTGCATGAATATTAAGAATAAAAGGGAGGGGGGGGACACCTTTGACATAATACATTACCTTCCCCCTCCCAAAAAGAGGAGTCCAAGAGTCATATGATGTGCCATATGGAATCCATAGTTCATCTCTCCACCAGTCTTCTTGTGCATGAAACGACAAAGCTGGAGGACCTTCAAGTTTCCCGACCCCGCCATCACCATCGCAAGGGACAGCAACACCACACTCAGGCAAGTCTCCAGGTTATAGTGGCCTGCCTTTATAAAGACATGTATAGGGAGGACAGAAGCAGTCATTTCCACTTTTATTTATGCACTGTAAGTATTGCAAGTATTTTATGTACTGCAGCGCTGTAAGTATTTTCCAAAAGCAACAACAAACTTTATTACGTATGTTTTCAAACACTGGTAAATGGGTTTAATTTAAGCAGCTTTTTAAATGTATACTCTTAGGGGACAATCCAGTCCCTTACAGCTTTCCTTTTGTCGTCCTCCCACACACACTTTTCAGCATGCAGAATTTTCCAACCACAAAGCTCTGTCCTCCATTATTCCCCCCACCACGTATGTGAAGAACTATGCTTGTATGATGGCTCTGCACATCAACTGCTTGAACATAGGGGCATCGCCTGGATTGCACACTATGTAACACACACACTCACACTCACACCTACCTACCTGGCAGCTCTTCACTTAAGCCACAGAGCTTAGAAATTTAAATGAGTACATGAAGATGCTACACATGATGGTATTAGAATAATTGTTGGGAAAATTCTAATCATTATTCTAATAATTAGAATGTGATTTTCTTTCCCAAGGAGCATCAGGGAAATGTTTCAACAGGAAACAATTATTTGTGTGTGTGTGGGGGGGGGGGGAAATCAATAATGGTATTTTTAGGCCTCCATCTAAGAAACTCTGGGAAGTGAAAGGATGACCAATCTAGTGTGCTAATACTGAGCAGGCAGAAATGCTGACAGACACAGGAGCCCTGAGGTTTCCAGGCAAGGATCTCCCTCCACCACATCCACATGATGAGGTCACTGCTAGGGAAAGCAGCCTCCACCCCCACCAGTCCTGGCTGCAGGAGCCCTGGTCCAATAATGGTCCACAAAGACAGCAGCAGCCTGCAGACCTGTGGATGCTCCTGGGGGGGGGGGCTCAATATTGGGGCAAGTTCCCACTTCTATCCTCCAAACAATCGATTGTTTGGCTGGGCGGGGGGGGGGGAGGTAGGCCCTGCAGTGCTTGGGGATGTGTGGGTTGGGGTGATGATCTAAGCAAGCCACAATACACTTAAACCAAGGCAGTGTTAAGTTTCACTTTGATTAACAGTGAATCTGCAGAAACTTACTATGGAAGCTGTAGCCGAGGATAAGCACTTCATAAAATCTTTTGCAAATGCGTACTAGAAAGAAAAATTCAAAATGAACACGTGCGTTAAAGGGTGCAACTATGTACCAGGATTGAACCCAAGGCCCCACATAAGCAACGTGCCCCCATTGCTTTGCTATAATCTCTCCCATATAAAGACGCTCTGCATCCTTATTTCATAGAGTTGGATAATACCTGAAGAACACCCGGGCCTGAGGCACAAACCTCAAAATCTATGACCTAGGGATAAAAGAGCAGGCAGGGCCTCTGTTACCTGGAGCTCTCTCCCCAGGGAGGCCACCAGAGCCTGGCACTGCTAGTGGCCAAGAAACCAGTTACAAACATGCCCACACAAATAAGCATTCTAGGATATGTTACAACTGCAATTGTGACTGAATCTAGGGAGTCTGACTGGGTCTAGGGAGAACTGGCTGAAAATGTCAACACATTTCATTACTATTTTCAAGAAGCTACTCACATGGCTCAAGCAAGTGAGCCAAGCTACATGCAATGGAAAAGCTGGAATAGGAGACATTTCCTTTCCAGCCCTTTAGCATGTATTGACCACAGGATTCCTGCAATCATGAGAACTTGAAATTCATTTGAAAAACAAATCAACGAAAACCAGAGATCTTGGGCACGCATGGCCCCCACCTCTGTAACCCCATGATATACGCTGGCTTGTACTGATCTCTACTTACCAAGCAATTAAAAGCAGCCAGATTTTCTGAACCAGCAAATCGAAAACCCAAAGACAAACAGGCCCCAGCAATGATGTAGACATGAGCCTGCCTAAAAAGAAATATTGAGCATGAAAGGTTTTCAAATAATGTGAATGGTATTTTGAAATATTGTAGGGGTTTTCAGTTTCTCCCTAGGCAAAAGCTGCCACGTGATGATTGAAGCTCCTTCTGCAACAGGGGAGATGCATCCTCCTCAAACACTCGACAGGAGAACACCAGAGGACTCGAGTACTGAGCTTGCCTCCAGACCAGACCACACAAAGGCGGCTAGAAAGCGAATCCAGACATGGGGGGCGTTTTCAGGACTGACTCCAGTAAGAAGAGGAGGAAACAGAACATTCAGAACATTATTTCCTTTTCCAAGGTGTTTGTTACTGTCATTTTACTGACTTGATACTGAAAGACTAACAGCGCAATCTTGTCTAGAAACAGACCGGCGGAGCAATTGCTCCACCGGCCTAGAGTGTCGCAAGCACGTTTGCGGCACCCAGCAAGTAGCCGGCACCAAGGCCAGCAGCGCTCTACTTGCCACAGATCCAGAGCTGTGCCTGCCGGGGAAGGAGAGTTCCCCTCCAGGTAGCAGAGGGGCGTGGGGAGGGCAGAACAGGGCGTTTCGGGGAGGTGGGATTGGTCGGCCGGGTCCGGGAAAGCCTCCTCCGCCATATGGTATCCCCCCTTCCAGGGTTTGGCTGGCATTACATGGCTGGCTCAACTGTGTGCCAGCAAAATTGAGTAGACCCATTGGGGCAGCTGGGGCTCTACTCAGGGTAAAGGGACAAATGACCCACTGTCGGCCCACTGGCCGCTTTCGCCGTCCCCTTGATCCACCACCTCCCTGTCACCCCCAAGCACCACCAGTCATGCCCTAGCCGAGCGAGGAGCAAGGGGGTGGCGAGAGCAGCCGGTGCCGTGGGGTGGCAGGGAGGGGGAGGAAGCGGAGGAAGAGGGCGGCGAGAGAAGCTACGTACCTTTTTGCTACAGCCGCCCACCTCCACACAGAGTGAAAAAAAGTGGCAAAAAACACCGCTTTTTTCTGTTGTAGGGAGAGTGGAGATGGGCAGGCGGCAGCAGCAGCAAATGGAGGCGTCACGGCAGGACCGGCTGAAGGGGGTGGGAGGAGCAGAGGCGTCGCCCCCACTGGCCACTCTCATTTCCCTTTTTATTTTTTAAAAAACACCCCCTGGAGTGACGTCTCTGGGGGGTGACGTCACTGGGGGGGGGACAACGGCACTTGGGCCTCGGGGTGCACCGTACCCTTGCTACGCCACTGGTCTTTATTACTTACGCCAGCGTCTCCAAGTTCAGATCTTCCGATGAAGGCATTTCGGTTGCATGAAGAGATACACTGTTCTCTCTTACAATCTGTAAAGAAAGCGATCCATAAACATTTGGGTGCAACTAGACTTTCACAACCGTACAAATGTTTCCACAGTTTTATGAACGTGAACCTGCTTTTATCAGGGTGTTGATCTGGCAGCATGTTCCATGCATGTTCACTGCATGCCCCCAAATACTCCTCTGGTCACTAGACTCCTCTGTGGAGACATGTAGTAGCTCCCCAGCAGAAAAATTGATGCAGAAAGGGCAGCAAGAAGGTAAGAAGCCTGAAAATCTCTCACTCAGGCTGCAGTCTTATGCACACGCTCATGGGAATCATCTCCCCACTGAATACAGAAGGGTTCACTTTTGAATAAAAACGTGTCTAGAATGACAGTGTTCGAGTAACAGGCTCCCTGCATATGTGCTACTTACTTGAGGGACATTGCTGTCTATCCACTTAGAGCTGGGCAGGATGTCATCCCACAAAATCAAGCACCGAGCAAGCGTCTTCAAACAAACAAAGAGACAATCACAACAGGGTAAAGAGTAAGTAGAGCAAACTCAAAAATGGTATCCATTTAATAGTTTTGAAAAAAAATCAAGCTGAGCTGGAGCTGAAGAGTTGGTTGGTCTGGGAAGTTAGAGTAGACACTTCCATTTTATAATTAATATTGAAAAGTACCTTACTGAGCTTTAAACCCTTACTGAGCTTAACTTAAATGTGGCCCGATTCAAACACTATCCTCACACTGTGAGAGCTGCGACAGGGTAATAATATTTGTCAACATGGCATAACAAGGGCAGGTGCAAAGATCTGATTGGTTTCCACATCAGCTAAATTACCACCCAATGAGACCAGACTATGCTGCAGAAATAATGTGTGACTCAAAATCTAAGACTCCTAATTCAAACGACCTAAGATGCTATATCTTTCAATTTTCTTTACAAAATTTGTCTTTTTTTAAGTGTCACTTTATGCTACTGAAAATCATCATCAAGGGACAACAATTATAAAATTGCTACAAGGCAGGCAACTCAGAGTAGAAATTCTAGCATGACCCAAATGTAGAATGTCAACTGATAATCGCACTCACACTTCTTTTCTTTTTTTGCTGCATATATCTGTGCTGACCACAATTGGTCTTGCATGTAGGAACTTTGAAATATGCAAAGTGACCCTAAGCTATGGCAGGATGGAGCTATTGATGGTTCAAAACAGGTACCCCCCCCCCAAAAAAATGGATGGCTTAAGCAGGAACATCAGCATGTTCCAAGTCTGAGTGAAACCCACAAAGGTAGTTCATAGGAATTGTTTTGAGTAGCCTGAATTGCAACAGAATAAAAACATACCCTTAATAGCAGAAATTCTGGTTTCACAAAGTCCAACAAATACATTGTGTCTGGAGCGCGAAGCCAATCAGCAATGGACCTAGCAGAATGCAGCAAGTACAAAAAGAATTATGAATTGGCTCGTTTAATGAAGTGTGAAGCCATGCTTCAGCAGAGCATGTCTTGACTGGCTCAATTTGCTTGCTATTTCGCTGACTTCCTCTACTCTCCAAACGCCATTGCTCGATTGCCAGAATTCTCATTCACTTCCATGGGACTTGCAAACGCACAATGCCATTGCTCACTCTGCTCTGCAAAGCTCCCTTCCATTTACTGAGTAGCAACTGTCTCCAATGTGCCCTAAAGAGCACACTGTGTAGGGCCCAAGTTTTAGGACTGAAAGAAGTACGCTGATGCATCAGACATTTACATGTTTTGCTATCAACTCAATTAAAATGTGATAGAGGCCCAAAACATTACTTGAAACTGCTATAGAGAAATTTAGAAAATGGCTCTGAAAGTATTTTATAGCATGGAAAGTACTGAAGCGTAACAGTTCCCAGTCTCTGAACCATGATTTCAAACTCTGGTTTAAACACTTCTCAGTCTCTGAACCATGATTTCAAACTCTGGTAAAACCAGTCACCATTCTGGTAAAACCAGTAACCAGTCACGTTAGCAAAGATCTCAGTGCAGACAAAATGTTAACTCAGAAAAGAGAAGGAAACGGAGAATTTGCATGGGAGAAAGGAAAAGGAAGAGAGCACACAAGCCCACAGGATGTTCTCAACCAGATCAGGAAATACTACGTCTCCAGCAGGCCATGGCTGAGAAGAGAATAACTGATTGACTGTGCAATCCATGGTAACTGTAGGCCGGCCTAAGGTAAGCTCCGCCAGCCTAAGGTGTTCTTTGGCTTGAACTGCGTTTCGTCTTCAGGATTTAGGCCGACTGGCTTGGGAGCCAATATCAAGTGGCTTGACTCATTTTTCACAGCAATACAGAACTTTCTGTTCTTCAAGAAGCTTTGATGTAGTTCAACTATCACACAACAGTTCCTGGTACTATGGCACACACTGTGGTCTGAAGTACACAGTCAAACAGGTATAAGAAGGATGGCTTGAGGAGCATTTCAAATCCTCCGATTCTAACATCTATACATCAGCATAAATCCCAATCCAATACCTGTTGTTAGTCTTGAGGTAGATCATCGCTAGAGCTAGAGTTGCACCTGGACAAGTTACATCCACGTTTATGGTATCGCCTTCCTGTCAAAATAAAGAGCATATATTCAAGGCTGATTTACCACAGAAACCTGTTTCACAGTGAGTAATTCAGCTGTGGGCATTGCATATAGCTGGGGTGACCCAACTTACTTAACGTAAGAGCCACATACGCTAAACTTCAGAAGCATTTAAATACTTAAATATATTTACTCACCATGAACATTAAACTTCTGTTTTAATCCAGGGAACTCTCAGTTTATTACTGGTCAATAATTATAAAGCTTGAACATTATAAAGCTTATTTACCTTGAATTGAATTATAAAGCTTATTTACCTTTTATATATTAATTGTGATGCAAAAAGGAGCTCAGCCAACATATTTCCGAGAGCCACACATTATACATCAAAGAGCCACATGTGGCTCAGGAGTCACAGTTTGGTCACCCCTGACATATAGCTTGTTCAAAACAAGTTTCCTTTGCATAACAGCTGGACCAAGAAGCATCAGATCGAGTCCCACCAATGAAACCAATAAGGCCTGGCAATAACCTAGATGGGAGACCACCTGAGAGCTCCATTAATGCTGCTCTGAGCTCCCTGGAAGATAGGTGTGATATGTACAAACACATAGTTAGCCACACCTGTTCCTTACAAAAAAAAAATGAACAGGACAGCTAGTAGTGTAGAAAGGACTCTCTTTCTCATAGTTACTATACTTGCAGTCCCAATTTTGGAAAACTAAATCACCTTAATTTGGTAACTTGGAGACTTGTGTTTTTCACGGTGCATTCCGGCTTGAAAACGCCGATGGCCTCCAACCATATACTGGTAAAGCTGCTCAGGCACATTGAGATCTAACATGCCTATCAAGTTGCTGCCATGCTGCAGGAAGAGCCAACAAGAAAAGGTTAACCACACCAGTCATACTCTGAAAAACAGTCATAACCTGGTGGCGGTCAGGGAGTCCGACACAAACAGCTCCTCAGTAAGTAGGCAGATGTTTCTCAATTTTAATTCAAAAGCCACAATGTAGGAATACATGAATGCTAACAAAAGAAGTGAACTTACCCCCAGACAAACCATGCCCAAAGCTAAGCCAGCAGCTAGTGAATAGGACTCTCTGTCAGTGCAATACTCCATCTCGGGACCTGGGGGGCGACCTGGATTAAAAACACAACAAAGCAAAACAAATCCAATGTAACAGAAAGTCAACCTTTGAAAGCAGCAAGCAAATATTCTGGGCCATCACATGTTTTGATCAACTAAAATGAAGGGTTAAGCAGTCCATTCATATTCTGCAAAAAGTGGTCACTGTCAAAACTATCTTAATACTAAACAGAATAATTTAGCTACTGAAGAGTTCAGGCTATTCCATCTTTTTAAGGTTCAATCTGCACACTTTAATAAAGGCTTTTAGCCTGTATCCGTAAAGTCAATCTAACAATTGATACAACTTTAATGCCCATTTCTATTTACCACCACCTCTTGGTAACAGCCATATGGGTAGCTCTCTTCTGAATGAGCTCAGTGTGTGCTAGACGAATGATAAGCCACAATATACTCTCTTTCCCTCCCCTACAATCCCTCCCAGTGCTGATGGTGAACACAGGGATTTTTCCTGCTCCCAGTCACAACCTGGGAAAAAGAGAAGACCGAGTTAAGAAGACACGGAATGAAGGCATAACAGGGATGGTCCAGTGCCAGCAAACTTCTCTGTGAGTTTCCAACACAAGGCACATCTAGAATCATGAAATTGACTGAGGGTCTTGGAGAGAAAGAACAGTAGGTTGGTCAGGACAAGGTGGGAAATTGGAAGGACGTTGGGAGATGGAGTGGGAGGAGGAGAGAGGGAAACCACAGCGGTGGAGGCTGTGGAGATGAAAGGCGTTGAAGCAGTGTGGGACTGCGGACAACAGGAATGAACCAGCAGTAATGAAGGAAATGGAGCAAGCCATTGACAACCAGCATATCAAAAGGTTCTTAGGCTTAGAATACCGAGCCACCTCTACCCTCTAAGAAAGTGTCCATGAAATAACTCATACTATGCAGGTAGCACACAGAATAAAGCGGCAATCCCAATAGATTTCAACCCTTACCTATTTCTGAGAGGAGAACTTCTGCAGTGTGCCTGTGAGCCGTCCCTTGGTACACTAAGCCTATCCCTATGACAGCGGCCACTTGTACGTTATGAGGAACATCCAGCTCAGTGGATGTTGGCGGCAGCAGAGCCGGAATGTGGATGCTGAGCAGCCGCGTGATAGACATGTCCATTGTGCCGAGCTTGGCAGCAGAAACCCCAAGTAACAGCCCAATACTAGTCATCTCGTGGCCCTGCATTCGAAACAGAAGGCAGCGATCAAAAGCCTTGAACAGAATTTATTTGCTGGAGTGGAACTTAAGGGCTATAAAAATGCAACACACATGAAATATGTCCCAAAATTAAAAGCATGACTGAACAGTGTTTTAGTGGGAATTTCTTAACAAGTATAATTGAAATACATATGAGCAACAGCCTATAATTGGCAGATTCATAAAATAAAAAAGCAATTGATTAATCAGTGAGGGCAATTTTTTACTGGTAGAGGTGAGAATTGTTTGTTTTTGAGGCTATTTTGGTTCTTATGTGTTATAATAGAGAATGAAAAAGAAATAGCTCCTGCTTATTAAAATATACTTTCTCTCTATACTGTACCATCTTAAAAAGGTATCTAAATTGAGGTTTAGTAACATTCAAATATATTGCTGCATATACTGTGGATAAGAGTAGAATATAATGCAGTTACACTAATGTTGCAACAATGTCATTCATCAAACTTTCAAAACTTTATAATAGCAAGACAGAAGACTGGACAGCAGTTGAACCTGGTTAAAAAAATTATATTGTTCACTGTAAGTCACATAAAAGATAACTCCTCCACCACAACGGTACTTTGAAACTAGAAAAAGTGTTGACAGTAAATTCAGGACAGATAAAAAGGAAGTACTTCTTTACACAAGGTACAATTAATTTTATGGAAATTAGCTGTCATAAGATGTGGTGATGGCCACTAGCCTAGATGCCTTTGAAAGGGGACTAAATAAGTTCATGGAGGATGGATCTATCAATGTCTATTTGTCATGGTGGCTATATGGAACCTCCCAAAGCAGTAAGCTATTGAATATCCATTGCTGGGGAGGAACAGTGCGGTAGGGCTGTTGCCTTTGTGCCTTCATTGTGGGCTTCCCGGAAGTACCTGGTTGGTCACTGTGATACTGGATGAGATGTACTTTAGGTGTGATCCAGTAGAGCTCCTTTTATAATGATGCTTATATAAATGTTGGCAGCAGGCAAATGCAAACCGGATGAAGTTTAACGTTAGAGAAACCTCAAATAAAACCAACTGACAGCCCAATGCTGTCTAGGTAGGCTGCAGTGTGGGTGTAGAGCCCATCCTATCTAGATAGGACCCAGCACCGGCACAGCTGGAACATTCCTCAGGGGAAGAGGACGTTCATTCCCTTACCTCGAGTAGAACCCCAGCTGCCCCCATGGGTCTACTCAAATTTGTGCCAGCTATTTTGCTGGTGCACATTTGAGTGGGCCATGTAATCGCCGCCAGGCCCAGGAAAGGGGATAGGATTTTGGCAGAGCAGCCACTGCTGATCCCTCCCCCTTCCTGAACCCGGCCGACCAATCCACCCCTCCCGGAACGCCCCGTTCCGCCCCACCACCGCCCAGTGGGGAACCTACCTTCCACAGCGGGTGCTCCATTTAATCTGGGGCAAGTAGAGCGACGCCGGTCTCAGCACTGGCTCCGCCTACTTGCCGGGTGCCGCAAACATACTTTGTGGCATGTTTGTGAAACAGATCGGTGGACCAGCAATTTGCCGGTCTAAATTCTACACTGTTTTGCGCCATAAATATTTTACCACAGAAGAGGCAGATTCTACAGCCTTCACGTTTCTGAAATATTTACAAGGTAACGAGATTTTATCAATCCTTCTCAGTCAGATGTGATGACTTCCATTCAGACACTGCACCAAATCAGTTAATCATGACTGAATCAAAGTGACATAATATGGTTTGCAACTGGATGGCAGAAGAAACCATGGTTTGAAGTAGGCTTCCAAACCACAGTTTGTGCCAGCTATGTGGTCTGGTGTGATGTCTGAATTGACAACCCATAATTATGGCCATTGTTCCACCTCCAGAGGTGTCTGCAGCTAGAGACAGGAATGCCAAGCAGACTGAACATGAAACCAGACAAGCAGTATTAAACTGTGGCTTCTTATTTGTTGGGAGCTCAAACCATGGTTTGGTGGCCATAACATCAACTGTACTTTCCACATGTCCTTTTGATGAGAGTTTCTACACTAACCACAATGAGGAACTACTGAAATGGGTAGGAAATTTTCCACACAGTTGGAAGAGTTTATAAGACATTCTATGCATTAAAATTCAAGACACAGAGTGATTGCAATGCTGAAGTGACCTTTGTGCGCCTACGTAAAGGTTGAGAAGATAAAGTGTAGATCACCCCAAAGAAAATACCCTCCACCTCACCTTTGTCAAGTAGTCATGGATGTTGAGTGTTGCAAGCTTTGTGAGGTGGCCATTCAAGCCCAGTGCCATAAGGAAGCCTGCATATTCATTGGCTAGCTCGGCGTTTTTGGGTTTGTTGTAGACAATCCATGCCGAGTCTATCTGGGAAGCTGGCGCTATCTTCAGTCCAGCAGCCACGCCATTGTGAAAGTTTGCCCAGCAAGCCATGTTAGGAGGCACATCTATGTTCCCACTATTAAGATCCACTGTAGTATTCCTAGGAGGAGCCCGGCCTGCGTAGGAAAGTAAAATAATAATAATTAAATGTAGCTGATTCTGAAAAGCAAAAAAAAAAAAAAAAAAAGAGAGAGAGAGAGAAAGGAATATCTTGTTCCCATAGTTTTTCCTGTTCCTTGATCAATGGATAATTCAGTGATTAATTTGTTTTGGAAACAACTTTCAAGTGAGACGTCGTATTAAGAGCAACTGGATTGGCTCAGCTTGCATGAACAAACTGGTCCAGCCATCAGGGTGAAGTCTCAGATTCACACGCTATCTCCTCCCCCCACATGCTCTCTTCTTGGTTCATGGTAACGACAGTCTGCAGTAATGTTGATTTTGGTAAACTTTGGTCACCACAACCAAACCAGAATCGGAAACTCACTTCAAACGCTGATTTCTTACTCTAGTTTGGCTAAGAGTCCTCATCCCCAACCCCATGTACACTGCAAGTACATACTGCAGGAAGCTGCATCAGGGGGGAAAAGTGCATATCTGCTCCATACATTGTGAGGATACACTGACGTAGCCATACCACTTAATTCTGAATTGTGCAGAGCAACCCACACATTGCAGAATCAGATCTTGAATAGTTTCTATACAAACTAGATTTTAATAGCAAGGTATCTTTGCAATTATCTGGTGTTTTTCACTGCTGTCGTTGGCTGGGCATCACTCTGGATTATATTTAGATCACTTTCGAATTTACATATGCAAACATCCCTTGGGTTGTTAGAATACCCACATCTAGCAGATAACCCCCTCCACCTACAAGGGGAAAAAAAGTGCTGCATGAGCTACTACTGAATTCTTCTTGTTGCGATGGAAAAGATCCCTAACTGTGCCCTTCTCACTTTCACCCTGGCAGGTCTCACACTGCTGCCTACTAGTGAGAAGAGATGACAGTCTGCAGGGGTGGTGCTCTAGAGTAGGACATCACCGTTGTAGGTCATTGTTTGTTTGAAGTCAACAACATGATTGCACCAAACATGAATACTGCAGAGCATACCTGTCAGGTTCAGCTTGGGAATGGGCAACGGTTCTGTTGGAACTGGGTGGTAAGAGAACAAAGTGAACATTCCTCTTCCCAAGGGCAATGCCATCGTTCGCTGACACAACTGGAGCAGCCTGTGGTGGAAAGCAGGTAGGGGTCAATTTAAAAAACCAAACCACCGAGAAAAACCCATTTACCCTCACTGCTGAAAAAGTGTGCTTCTTTTAAAACACTGGTATACCTCTTCTCAGCTGTTCAAAGCAGATCAAATGAAACAAAGACATGTGACAGAGATCACGTTGACACTTGATGCTCTTTCATTTAAAAGCAGGGGTGCTTTTTAAAGGAGTACAAAAAGAAAGAACCATACATGCAAAAAACCATACATGCAAAAGGTTGATATTTCTATCAACCTAAAAGGCTGCGTTCCAAATGGATCCAACTACTGCAAAGTCCAACATGCAAAACAGATAGGAAAGAACAGGTTGCTTCCCTGTTAACTATAGCTATGGGGGAACTATAGCTATAGCAAGAGGGAAGGGGGGGGGGTCAGCTAATGCCAAAAGTCTGTCAAATCCAAATGCATGTACAGTACTTCCCCCCCCCCCCCTCATATCCACTGGGGATATGTTCCAGGTCCCTCCGTGGATACTTGAAACCGTGGATAGGAGCGAACACCCCCTCCATGGTTTCCTGAGGGCCCCCTGCCCTGCCCCCCCTGCAGGCAGGCGCGCGTGCCCCCCCAGCTCTTTTTTTTCCAGCAAGCTTCGTTTCTTCCTTAAAGACACAGGAGAAGCAGCCTCTGGCTGCTTATTACAGGCAAGTAGAACGAGACTAAGTCCTAGAGAGGCTCTGCAAGGTTTCTGCCAGAGGCTGCTTCTCCTGTTTGTTTAAGGAAGAAACGAAGCTTACTGGGAAAAAAGTAACAGCCTGGGGGGGGGGGTCCCCGCAATCCATGGATAACTGAAACCATGGATAGCAAATCCGTGGATATGGGGGCCCACCTGTACATCAACGGAGACACACATGCACAAAAAGTATATGACTTGTTTTTAATGAAGCGGAAAACATCCATTGTTTCCAAAGTCTGTTAAATGGGGGTCCGTTAAATTGAAGGTTCACTGTATTTGCTTACAGTCTAGGATCTCCTTGGGTTTTAAAAATGTTGTAGGTCCAAGTGAACCTTGCTTCTCCCCACTCCTTTCTTTTACCCACTTCCCACTCCCCACTCCTTGCACCCAGGCAGAAGATGAAAGCAAGCCCCTCTAAGCAAACACTTCTACAGTTCTTTCCTGTGCCAAGGACCCTTCCGGATGAACGGGTATGCGAAGAATGAGAGGTGGACGAGCAAAATGATATTCCAGCAACCTTAGGAATTTTCAGTGTTGGAAGCCCCGCTAGGGAAGCTCAGGACCCCAAGTACTGTCACAATAGGACACCCTTTAGACAAGTTGCTAAGAATGCGGACAATTTACCGGTTTTCTTTTTCTTCAATATATTCATGGTCACTGACTTCTGGCATCTGAACTACATTGACACGGACAGGATGGGCACTCTGGAGAAGTCTGCGCACCTCTTGCACTCTCAAGTCTTCGCTCCATATTAGCGACATCACTTCCTGGTTCATATCATTCATTCCATCATCGTCCTCTTCTGACTCCGCTGTTGAGGGCATATCTGATGAGAGCACCTGAGTGTCAGACTTTCAGAGAGGAAAAAACGGGTTTGGGGAGATTAGCTGCTAAATGCGAATGTGCACATGTAAACTTTTTGTTTTAATTTAAAACCAGCAGTTTTCAACTGATGTGCAGCAGGAGTTTGGAGCACAATGGTTGAAAACCGCTGAAAATCTCTTCTGAGTTTTGCGGCTCTGTTTTTAGGGCAACTGTCTGTAGTAATGAATTGTCTGCCCCTCTTCCTCCGCCGGCTCTAAGGAGGGAAGAGGGACAGACAATTCATGTGTCAGACTTTCAGTCTCACTACAGACAGTGGCCCTAGAAACAAAGTTGCAGAACCCAGAAGAGTCTCCCGGAAGCCGGAAGAGACATCACAAGACTAGAGAGAACTATAGAGAACACTATACAGAAGACGAAGTCCATAGGGAACACACACAGGTCAGTGTGCCACGGGAAGAAAAACGTTGAAAATCACTGATCTAAATTTTAGCTCATCTAAGAGAGCACCTCTGAGTGTCAGACTTTCAGAGAGGAAAAAAAATGGTTTTGGGGAGATTAGCTGCTAAATGCAAAAGTGCACATTTAATTTAAATTTTAGCTCATCTTTAAAATAAAGTAAGACGGGCTACAAATTCAAACATTTCAAAATTCAGTTGCTAACCATAGTTGCCGTTAGCCTTGCAGCTACAACCAAATAAGGAATTGTTGTGGGCTAACAGATGGGTGAAAATTCAAAATTCTGTCCTTTCCACAGAATAAAATGTATTGCTAAACTAAAAATATTAATTCATTTTAATTTAAAACTTCAGAAAGTCAATCACAAGCCCTACGTACTTGGCAGAACCTCCTCCAACCATCTATTTTGATACTTACAGCTTTACACTTGGGCAAGTTTCCTTCACAAGCCTGTTTAAAAAGATCCTGACGACCAATCAGAAGGCAGACAGCTTCTGGCCAGTCAGAAGCCGGCTGCTGTCGGCAGTGATATATAGCATCTCTGATAGGGAGGGCAACTCCAAATGGCAATGACTCCAGATCTCTTAAGGTGAATCCTAAAGACAACAACCGTAAGAATGGTTTTAGCATACGCAGGGCACAATCCAATCCTACTTACGCCACCAATGTAACCAGCGGTGCAGCGAAAACGGGAGACCCCAGAACGGAAAGGGGATTCAAATCCCCTCCAAAAGGGGAATTCAAAGGGGATTTGAATTCCCTTTCCGTTCTGGGGCCTCCCGTTTTCGCTGCGCCGCTGGTTACAACGGTGGCGTAAGTAGGATTGGATTGCGCCCTAACTTCTCTAACTCCAGCTAAAGCCCACCTATACAGCATGATTGTTTGCATGCACAAACCCAGATCTGTGGACATCCCCTACATGGACTCAGTGGCAAAAAAGGAGAAACCAGCTGGAGGCAGACAATTTGTTATTTAAGAGAGCCAACAGTGGTCTGAGAGAAGAAAAAAGTGAGAAGTGATCATGCAGAAGTAGTAATCCCTCTTCCACATTACCGTGAACTAGCTAAAAAAAACCCTGTCAACTATCTCAAGTCTTTCACGTATTTAAAAGGTCAGTTTCGAACTGTCATGGCTAGAGAGAAAAGTCTAAAAAAAATGCATGCAAGCTGATTAATGCTCGGAAATACAAGACAGATTAATCTGTTTGGGGGCATACCATATCTATTCCCGACAAGAAAGATAAAAATGTCCTTACCTACATTCGTCATCCAGATAACTAACTTTTCAGCAAGGCTGGAAGCAGATGTGCTGTGCTTAAAACTATATCTGCACGACAACAATAAGGAAGCAGGTTAAATGGAATGCAATGTTCCTGTTATTATTTATTTATTTATTTATTTTAAAAAATTGTATCCCGTCTTATCCAATGCCAAAGCAAATGCCCATGGCGGCTTATAAAAATAAAAAAAGTTTACAACATATAAAACAATAAATAAGGGGACGGGGACAATGACAACAATATAAAGCAGAGAAGCAGATGAGAAAAACACCATGAGAGAGACCCAAGAAGTTGGACATCAACCCATCACCCAAACGCTAGATGAAACAAAAATGTTTTGAGCCCGTGCCGAAAAGCCATGAGGGAGGGGGTCGTTCTTAATTCCCCTGGCAAGGAATTCCATACTTGGGGCGCCACAACAGAGAAGGCTCGCCTACGTGCCGCCATTCCTCTAACTTGAGATAGAGGTGGCACTCGCAGGAGAGTGCCTGCTACTATTTTACAGCTGTTTAGGTCCAAAAGCATACTAGGCACTGTACCGAGAAGCGGCACATTTCCTTTCTGGATGATTTTTTAACCACACTAGCCTTTCCAGTCAGGGTGCCTTCTTGCTCCAATCTCTCCCTCTTTGAGAGAGATGCTCCCTCTTTGATGTCTTTCAAAATAACTTCGAAAGCCTCGCTAACTTCCTGCTATTCTTAATATGATTTGATGCTGCCAGGCATTTGAGTTTGGTGCCGATTGTTCTTTTCATTGTGGCTTCTAATGGACTAATGTGAGTTTTAGTTTATACGTTGTGAGCCACCTCATGAACCTTCTGGTTAAGAGGCAGGATATAAATGCGGCAAATATATAAATACACACACTAGACGCTGGGCAAGGCAACAGTGGAGAACGTGTTGAGAGACAGTGTTGAGAGAAACTCTCCAGCAAATGGATAAAGGAGAAGGTAAGAGAAGTGGGTGGCGCAGTGGGTTAAACAGCTGAACCATGAGCTGTCGATCGAAAGGTCGGCAGTTCGAATCTGCGACGGGGTGAGCTCTCGTTGCTTGGCCAGCTCCTGCCAACCTAGCAGTTCCAAAGCATGTTAATGTGAGTAGATAAATAGGTACCGCTTGCGGGAAGGTAAACAGCGCTCCGTGTTCCAGCTGCATGCTACGCGCTGCGGCAAGGAGAGTCATGCCAGCCACATGACCACGGAGGCGTCTTCGGACAACGCTGGCTCTTCGGCTTTGAAATGGGGATGAGCACCACACCCTAGAGTCGGACACGAATGGACTTAATTGTCAGGGGTCACCTTTACCTTTAAGAGAAGTTAGGTGACATCAACAGAGCAGGTCTGCTAATGCTTTGGCAGGTGTGCATTCTGGAATTGGGCCTAGCACCTGGGTTCCTGAAGAGAGTAAGAAGCAAGTGCTTCCTCTTCTGATGCCTGCTGCTGTTACCGAAGACATGACCGATACCCCCTCTGAATTCCCATTTCATTTCTATGCACGTGGCTGTGAGCACATGCAGAGTCATTTTCCCTCGCCACTGGATAATGATTTCCAGGTAGGCTCGAGTCCAGGCGTTTCTCAATGAAACACTGCCTGAAAGGAAAGCAGAGGGGAGGGGGGCTGCAGACCAGAACATACCAATGGGAACAAAATCCTTCTTGCCACTGGTATGGACAGATCTCCATCTCTCTCGCCTTCCCATCTGGCTTTTAGAAAATACTGCTGCCTCCTATGTTGCTAATACAATTCAGGAAGTACATGATGAGGAAGGGGAAGAGGGAAGAGATGGGACCAGCACACAGATACGGAGGGCCTTAAGGCTGATTCACACTAGCCCTTTCCGTGCGCGTTTTGGCTTAACGTTTGGTCTTTTCGTGCGTTTTTCATGCTTGCGTCAGACGCAGCATGAGCTTACGACGCAGCCAGGAGAGATGGTTTCGGTTTATCTTTTTGATGCGCTCGCGTTTAAGCTAGCGTTTATGCTCCCGGTGCTAGGCAGCCCACCAATCAGAGAAGCGCATTTCTCTTCACCCAATCACAGCTGCGCTTTCTTCAAGAAGGCGGGCAAACGTTCAGAGAACTGCTAGACGCACGTACAGACGCTAGAGCAGGGCATGCGTGCCGGAAAAGGCTAGTGTGAATCAGCCTTTAAGAGAAGAGGCCATCATGGCTCGCTTAACCAGAGAGAGGCGCAGGAAGGTGGGGCACACAAACGGAGAGAGCACCGAGAACAGGCCTCCGGGGTACATGCTCATGTTGCACAGGGAGGAGATGACAATGCAAAGCCAACAACAAAATATTCATTTCCAAAAGCCATTTTATGCTCTTTTGCTAATTAACACACCGACTTTCTTCTTGTTCACTTTGCTGCTTCCGCTGCCCTGAAAGAGAAAACAAGAAAGAATGAAAACACGCTGATCCGACCTCGACTTGGGAAGATAAACAAACATCACAAAACGGTACACACAGCCCATTGGACTTTGGAATACTTTCAAAGTTATGTTACCTGAAGTTATCCTGGACAGATAGTTGGATGCTTCATTTGAAACAGCTCTCTCGTCACCAAGTATATACAGCACAACACTCTGTCCCGGAGAAAGAATTCCTGATTAGGGTCTACTTTTTTTTTTTTTACACAAAAGATCCAGTAAATTTATCTTGGAGGGGAGAGGAAGAGAAAAGTCTAGTTCAGGGGTTCTTAACCCCTTCCTGGCCAAGTACCACCTCCAACACCACTCTCCTGCTGCGTACAGAGGCCAGAAACTACAGGCAGGAGGATCTGGGCAGGTGGGAGGGCCCTTCTCAGCGTTCCCAAGAGGCTCGGCCAAAGGCAGGAGCCTCTCAAGAGCGAAAATGCACCGCCAAAAGTGCTGCATCGGAGCGGGGGTCCAGCAGTCCGAGTACCACAAGCAGTCAGCTGAAGTACCACTGGTGGTACTAGTACCACTGGTTGAGAACCCCTGGTCTAGTCCATGTGAGTCAGGGGGGTCAAACTCACACAGGGGAGAGGACGTTTCTCAGACAGTGGCCTTTTCCAGGTTTGCTATCCGAAAACCTTTTGGCTGGAGATGACAAGGATGGGGCCCAGGACCTGCTATTTATTTGTTTGTATTTGGTATTTAAGGTATTTATTATCCCAATCCTAAAAATGAAACTCAAGGTGACTTACAATGTTAAGGCAGCCAAATCAATATAAAAAGCCACTCAATTCAAAATCTTTCAGCTTGTTACATATGCACCACAAAGCCTTGTTCTACACGCTAAATATGAGTTCTTCCACTGAGCTTACGGCTCTTCCTCATGGTAATTTACAACTAGAAGATGGCATAAGGTCATACCCATAATTTCTCATCCGAAATCCCTCTGCTTTGCTCCAACGCATTGCTTGCCACATCTCTATATTTTACACCTTTATTGTGAATTTAGAAGAGCAGGAGAGGCAGAGGCTGTTGCCTGCAGGAGTCGTCCTTGGCAAGTCAGCCTCTTTACCTTACTAATGGCCTGAGCTTCCTAGTTCTGAGAATGGTTCTGTAATCCAGGGGTCCCCAACCGCCGGTCCGCGGCCCGTACCGGTTCGTGGCCCGTTCGGGACAGGGCCGCCCGGCCAGAAGCGTCATCGGGGTTGGGGACGTGGCAGCGTACTTGCCTTTGGGATGCGTTGCGTCTCCTCCGCCTGGCTTGCGTTGGGCCCTCCCGCCCGCCCTGGAGCTCGAACGGCTCCAAAACAGTAACTAAACCGGCGGGAGGGGGGCGTGATTGGAGCTGCGCTGGGCGCGCGCAGCTGATATCACACCCGGGTCACGTGGGGGTGTGGCGTCGGCGGGTCCCCCCACGGTCTATGGAAAAAAATTCCACATCGATGCCAGACCCCAACACCACGAAGGTTGGGGGCCGCTGCGTAATCCACGTGGGGTGAGACAGGGGTGTTGCAGACCACACTGAAAACTCCTGAGATGGGAAAAGGCTCCCAGGCTTGACACTCCTGACATAAGTTTTCTGTTTTACACCAAATTTGTAAATGAGTACAAATACTTCTATCATGGTGTTGGTCTACTCTATGCAGTTGTTATTGCAACCTTCTCACCTATAAGGAATTTTTGCTCATCCAGGTAACATGACTAACTGCAAAGATGGTTCTACACTACAGTGAATTAATTTAGGGTCAATATATGATAATTGCAAACCCATGTATGCCACCCTGAGCTTCTTGGTGGAAAGGGAGGATTAGAAAATGCAATAATGTAATGTAACATCTCCTTTTTTTCAGATTAACTCAGTTCTCTGCTATGGACCTTGCGGCTTAAATATATCAATCTTTCCTGTTAAGAACACTGTTGAGAAATTCAAATTAATTTTAGAATAATGAATTTTGTTGTTGTTCAGTCGTTAAGTCGTGTCCGACCCTTCGTGATCCCATGAACCATATCCCGCCAGGCCTTCCTGTCCTCCACTATCTTCCTGAGTTCGCTGATTTTCATGTTTCACCTAATTCACACACTAACGGTGCAATTCTATGCCTGTTTATTCGGAAGCAAGTTCACTGTGTTCAATGAGACTTTTTCCCAGGAAAGTGTGCCTAGGATTGTAGCGCAAATGAAGCACACGGATAAATATGGGTAGAACGGAGTTCCTTCTGCAAAGGCTGTGGTACATACCAGCACGACCAGCTTGCTCCTTTCACAGATTCCTGGTAAGTAAGGGTAAGGTGGCACACTTTCCCCCTTCAAGCAGGAACTCAGCCACTGAAAGATGCTCGGGGGCTCAGCGGAAAAGAACGAGGGATGAAGCATGAAACCTGTTTGGGCTTAAACATATGAAATATGACTCGCACACATCACGTTAAAACTACAAAGGCTGCTTTCCCATTTGTAAAGACACAGAAAAGAATTCATATTGTTTGACCCTGATGGGTCTGTCCACACAGTCTCCAGCTGTTCTCAGCCACAGGTCATGCACTGAACGACTGTATGTACAAACCACTGGCACAGGACTGAGTAGACTCGGTTGGCCGGGCACAGGCTTTCCCTGGGACAAGAGAATGAATGAGGCCAAAACGTACAGGGGGGTAACAACCCCCAGGGTTGGGAACCACTGCTCTAAAGAATTCAAGCAGTTCTTCTGAAACGTACCTGGATCAATTATGCACGTTTGCCTGGAAGTCTTTACAAGCACTGGATAGTCTCTGTAGTAATAATCTAGGTAAGCTTCCAGTTTCAAGTCCCTAAAAAGGGGAGTAAGATGT
Source organism: Plestiodon gilberti rubricaudatus (assembly GCA_026170595.1). NCBI lineage: Eukaryota > Metazoa > Chordata > Lepidosauria > Squamata > Scincidae > Plestiodon > Plestiodon gilberti. The sequence goes on from JANXHW010000001.1 coordinate 16,511,115, forward strand.
GAACAGCATAATAAGAAATGCAAAGACAGTGTGCAGCTGCTAACAAGTCTCTTCACGGCATGCGCAGGGTTATTTGCTACTTCAGCTCAAACGACCAACAAGAAAAAAAAAACTTTGCTGCAGGGTGACAGAAATTGCCCAACCCACTGTCACAGTGGACATGTCAGAGAGAGGCAAAGACACTGGAGAACCAGAAGCAGAAAATCCAGCCTTGTGGTGGCAAAAATAGAATAATAAAACAAACAATTGCCAATTTGAGGTACCACTGAAAGGCAGAAAAATATGTTGCCTGATGTAGGCAGCCTCACCTCACCTTGTGGTAAGCTTGGCCCTGGGCCTTGTGGAGCCAGTAAAACAGTCCTCCATATGGAAGCGGTAATATGTAAACCAGCCCTAGAGGCAATGCTCCAGGAGCCAGTTAGGATGCAAAGGGCCATGTATCCTTTATACAAAGGTATTTCTCTACAGCCAACATTTATTTCCAGAATGTACACCCTGCTTTATTAGTCCCAACTGATCCGCAAAGTAGTATAAAACACATAAACACACTAATGTGCTCACAATAAAGTTAACCGTGTCAAAACAATAAAACAGCAAATCAGAATGCTACAAATGCAAAATGCTACAAACGCAGAAGAACCTAGACCCTTTCGTGCTCTGTAACGGAAGCACCTCATTTACTCATTCTGTTCACTGAAAATGTGTAAGAAGCTTGGCTTTGTTTTAAAATCCGACTCCATGACTAGCTTGATTTCATTTCTGTGAGGGCATACCTTGCCAGTTGAACCAGGAGAACGACAAGGGAACGAATTCCTTCACCCATCAGGCAATTCAGTTTGAGCTCCTCATAAATTAAATGGAGCACACAGAAAATCGTTGGGATGTGGGAAAAGAGAAGAGTGGAGGAATCCAGGCAGTGGCTGTGTGAAAAGTTGTCCTTTGGAAATTTCGCTTCCAGAGGATCCAGCTGCAGCGCTTTGGCCAAAGGGTGGGACTCAACATTTTTATGATAGTCAGAATTTAGCAGATATTCCCAGTCCTAGAAACAGAAAGAACATGTGGTGTAAACCTGTACACTAAATTGTTCCAGTTACTAACTACAGTGACAATTTTCTGTATTGGAAGAAAAAGAAAATGCAAATGAGTGAGTCAAAAAGAACTTTCCAAAATGACAAGTTTACAAACAACTTGGGCTACATAACAGACCTGGGCAGTCCAATCCTATCCAGCGCTGGTGCAGCGGGACTGCAAGACCCACGCTATATCCAGCACTGGGATTGAACAGGCAGGAGGTCTCCTCAGGGTAAGAGGACATTTGTCCTCTTACCCCATGTTGTGCCCCAGCCTGCTCAATGGGGCTACTCAGATCTGCACCAGCTAAGTCACTGCCGCAGGCCCGAGAAGCCCTGTGCAGACCTTCCCAGCCGCCAATCCCTCCCCCTTCCAGTTACGATCTCTCTCCCCACCCCATTAACCCCCTGCCCTCCCCAGGCCTTGCGCTGCTCGGAGCGACATTTATCCGCTCAACAGCGCAGGGTCCGGTGGCGGGGAGGGGGTGCAGGCCTCAGCGCCGGCGCTGCCTCCTCCCAAGTAGTCGCAAACGTGCCTTGCGACACTCGGCATCAGCGCTGAGGCCCAGTGCCGGTGCCCCTAACAGGATAGGATTGCTCCGTAAATTGCCTAAAAGATTACTGTATTAGGATGAATTGCTTAATTTCAACAAACACACACCAAAGTCCTGCAGCCCCTTAAGTATAGCTAGGTTATTGTGGCATAATATTTTACTGGCCAGAGCCTATTTTGTCAGACATTGGCTGTTACGTCAGCAGCCTTTAAAAGCTCTCTAGTCCGATCCTGACTTTTGGGCCCATGACAATGCCCTTCATACAGTCAGAGACAGGACTGGGCCTCAGCAGCACACGTGCCTGGCATCATACAAATGTTGTCTTGTATGAATAAAGCAGCTACACAAACAAACAGATATTCAGTCAATTCGCCCAATGGGGGTGGGGGGATGATCACACATATTTGGCAAATCATGTACATGTTACACACACAATTCAACTAGCTCATATAAGATGTCCAAAGGCACTTGTTCTCAAAGTCCAAGCCAAGCCCCAATACCACATAAATGGTATTGAACTGGGCCTGCATCTTTTTGTTCAATAGATAAACACAATTCAACTAGCTCATATAAGATGTCCAAAGGCACTTGTTCTCAAAGTCCAAGCCAAGCCCCAATACCACATAAATGGTATTGAACTGGGCCTGCATCTTTTTGTTCAATAGATAAATACATCTATTCTTTGGCAAGAGAAAAAATGGATGCTGTAATCCTTCCTAAGAATGTGTAGCATTACAAGAGAATGTGCTCAACCTAATATTTACAGTAAGGAGCATAACAATAGTTACTTTTATTCCCTGCCTAGAATGTTCAACGTTTCCACTGTGAACATTGGGTCTCCTGAGATCCAGAACTATTTTAAAATCTTTCATCAGGAACCAAATTAAAACCCATTTCCTCCCAGCCCACAGGTGTACACATTTAACTCCTGCTGCATATAAAGGGTTGGTGTGTGTGTGTGCACGCGTGCGTGCGCCATGGTCCTGATCCTCACTGTCCTCCCATCCCCATTGCTACCGTTTTCATTGAGAGGATAGAAGATATGTCTAGCTTCCCATTTGGTTCTACTCCAAATGATGTCCATGCACATAAATCAGACTTAAGACCAAAAGTGTGTACAACCTTTTAGCAGTAACCACCCATAGTGCAAGTCAGACAAAACATGTCGAAGAAGAAGCAATGGGTGGGGGAGGGAGGGGGGGCCCGGGCAGCAAGCGTGTGTGTGTGTGTGTGTGTGTGTGTGTGTGTGTGTGTGTGTGTGTGTGTGTGTGTGTGTGTGTGTGTGTGAAAGCCGCTGCATCAGTGACGGCGGCAAGGTTTTAGCGCTGCTTTGGAGGTTCCAAAGCACTGCTGAAGCGTTCTTGTGGGTGGGTGGCGGTGCAAAAGGTTTTGCCCGCCTGCCCTCCCACCCCCCAGGCCCAGGGGCGGGTCGGTGACATCACTTCCGGTTTGCGATGTCATGATCATTTTGCGCTGCGCCCCCCCCCCTCACTGTGTCAAAGCATCATCATGCTAACCACCACACAAGCCTAAAAAGCTCTCCAAATTGGAGGACTCCAACTCCGTCTTGAACTTGTCCAGAACTGCTAATTTATTCTTCTCTTACTTCATCTGATCCTGTCTCTGAAGGTCGGGCTTTCTTAGGAGCAATGACGGGTGAAAGAGATCCTTCAAAATCGAGCTAAAACAAACAGAAAAATAAATAAATTTACAATAAATAAATGGCTTGCGGATTGGCATGTGTAAAAATTAACTGCCCATTACTTTGTTATATTGATTAAACTTGCAAATTATATCAATCAATAAGAGTTATTATGTGAGGAACAATTCAACGACAGCTTGATTTCTTCTCACCAAATAATATCTATAACGTGGGTATTTTAAAACTGAAGTTCAGGTTCCTGTGTACATTGAAGTACATGCAGTGGAGTTATACCACTTTCTTTGTTTTCTTCTGTCTGATGCATTCTTATGACCTTATCATTAAAAAGCAACATTAAAGTTTACTTAACCTGAGCGGGAATGCTTCAGTGCTTGTCAAGTGCTTGCCAACTGCAGCTTTTATAAGAACTTGTATTAAAAAGAATTACTTATTTTTCTAAATCTGCTGGCTGACTGATCGGGAGCACCTTTTCAGTCTCTCAGAATGTTTTCAATCAATGACATTGACTCAATAGTGCAACTTGAATTAACAACTGGTTAGAAACCATAGTGAGGATTTTGCCATCTCACTTACGTTACGGGTCCATGCCACTCTGTCTGTGCTGTAGCCCATCATGTTCATGAGACAGGTCACAAATAAGTTCCACTCAGAGTAGTAGCTTGGTCCTCCTGGTGCATTGTAAGCATTATACCATCTGACAAGCATTTGCACAGCTACCTCTTTGGGCAGGATATACTTAATGCCTTGCAAACATCTTCTCACTGTTTAGGGTATGAAGAAAAAATGGTCAAATTATGTTTTGTCGCTGAGCTAATCAGGCCATTTCTGTGACCTGAAATTCATTCCATTCTGATTCATCTAGGACCTGTGTGAATGTAATGGATCAGAGAGCAGACTTTGGGATCGTGGCCTCCTTCCTCAGCAAGAATTCCCCCCACCTGTCTTACTCAAGTCAAGAGTTACATTGGCACTGTCAATAACTACAGTTAAGTTTAACTACAGTTAAATGGAAGAACGTTCCATTTTAAGTAGGTTTTGTCAATCGGATTCAAACCCTGGTTTAGAATATGGGTTACAGCCTCCGTTAAACAGTAGCCATACAGTCGCAGGAAAGGGGAAGAAAAGTACAAGTGAGATCTGTTAGTTATTGCTGGATTCCATGGGTCAGAAAAAGAGAGGAATGGGAACCACACAATCAGGAACCAAAAAACAACACTAGTGCATTTGTCGTGGTTTTATTCCCCCCCCACACACACACACACACACATCATACCTAATTCTGAAGTTGCAATTTCAGGAATAGTAATTCGGACCATTGAGCCATTGCTGAGTTCCTAGGAGGAAAAAAGACAAATGTCACATGGGGAAGTGCACAATCCCAGCAAATATTCGTTCAGTTTCTACGACTTGTGAAACACTGTGGCACACTGATCCATAACATGTTCAAGGTATTCTCAAAGTCTATTGATCTGGATTGATCTTTGCACTGTGTTAAGTTACACTTAGGCTTCAATAGATATAAATGAATTACTTAAATAAGATAAAGTCATATCTGGCCGCTAAAGGCAGCTAATATGCAAACCAATTTATTATATGACAGCCAAAATTTTCAGTGCTTGGCAATGTATACCAAACATAAAAATTCATAGAATGGTACAATTAGGCCAGTCATTTAATCATACCATATACTTAAGAACTTGTTGAACGTTTTTTTTAAATGGCACCTAAAAACTTGCACACTGAGTAGCAATGAGCCTTCTTGGGCAATATTTTCAAGATCCTGTTTCTCTGACATGTTGTATATGCTTTCTCTTCAGACAGACAGAATGGATGTGTAACCTTACAAAAGCATTTATTTTATTCATTACATTTGTTTTCTGTCATTCTGCAAAGCAGTTTTAACCTCAAAACCACCTTCACAACATTGAAAGAGAGAGTTTGCAGATGAGAAAGTGTTTACGAATGTAAGAAGAGTCCTGTGGCTCAGATAATATTGGTTGAACATTAGTCATTCAATCTCAGATGTCATGCTGTGTGGCCTCTTGAGATCACTGTAATTCTCAGGAACTGAAAACAATAGCCCAGTTATTGAGAAACCCGACCTTTCTCCGTTCAGCTTGATCATACTAGGTAAGTTAAATGATACGATTTGTTTCAAGATGAGTGCATTTGTGTGTGTGCCAATGCATGCCATTCTGTACTGAAATAGAAGTCTGAACATCTAATTTTCAAATACTCAAATCCTGAGATCTGGTCGGCTAGCTCGACCCATCTTATAGGAGGAACACAAGATCACTCCTTCTGAATCAGGCAGTTCAGCATCTGATTTCCAACAGTAGCCAGCCTAGGCATGAAGGCGACATCCCCTCCCCATTCACCACCCTGCTCCCAGCAATTGGAATTCAGAGGAAACATACCCAAACTAGAAACTCTAACGACTACACCACATTGGATCTAGACTAAGGTAGGCTCACCCAGTTTACAGCACAATAGTTACCAAGGTCACTCTGTTCTGGACAGGATCTCTCACAGAATGAACAAAAGTGGCCAGTTGCTGGAAAGTACAGTCATCAATATAAGAGGAGTCTTGAAGTTTGGAAGCATCTCTCAGTTCTGGAACAGGGGACAACACTCCCTGCTAAGAGAGGATAACATTATAATATTTTAGCATTATTCTCAACAATCCTCAATCCAATAAAAAAGCAGTCCAGATTCAGGATTAAACAAAGCACTTTATTGCCAGGTTCAGAAGGGTATTAAGCCAGACATGACTCCCGACCGTGTGTGGACTCCCAAGGCATATATGTGCAAACTGTGTGTGGAACCTTAAACAGAATGCCAGGAATCATGGCTTTTACATAAAATTCTGCAAGCCATCCCTCCACTGTCAGCTCCCCTAGGCGTCATTCATTCCCAAAGGTCCCTCATCACTCCATTCCAGGTCCACCAATCACATATCAGGCAACTGGGGTGGCAACAGGAAGTTTGATTTCCACCCAAAGCAAACATAGCACTGAGAATTCCAGTGGCCAAGTAGGAAGCTGTAGACTACTTCCTGCTGCCTGCCCTACTGTAGGGTAGAGGGGTCTGGCTCAGTCGGTAGAGCCACCGCCTTGCAAGCACGAAGATCGGCGAATGGCAAGTTCGAGACACGCCGCCGACAAAAAGCTGTGAAAGCCTCCGAGAGGATAGATAAGAGCTCCCAGCTGTTTCAATCGAGTGTGGGAGGCGACAGCCAGCGGTAAAAAGCCAGACTGCAAAAGGATACCACCTGGAATGTAGTTGTTCACGAAAGATTGGACATTTATATATTTTTTAAAAAAGAAAAACATTAGGGGGGTTAGGAAAGTCTGCCCATGTACACCACTTTGGATTAAAGTCAGAGGAGAAATCCAATGACCAAGAAAGGCGGTATATAAATACTGTATATTATATATATTATTATATTAACTAGTGCGGCAGAATTCTCGAATCGTTCCATGTTTTAGCCATGAAGGTTCTGTAATCACACATACAGACACAGAAACACTCTAGAACAACCTCTTCAACAGAAGAAACATTTACATCCCTTACCTCGTCTAGGGGTCCAAGGTGCTTATTCAAAGGTTTGGATGGTGTGCTGATGCTGTCCAAAGGAGTGCTCGGGCGGGGCATTTGCGCTGACACCGTCAATGATGGCGCTGGTAAACCAGGTATGAAAACCTTTCCTACCTTGGGACGGCAAGAAATGGAAAAGTTGCGTAAAGCTTCAGGAGAGTTAATTTTTAAAGTATGACACACTGTTGAAAAGACAAGCCTAGGCAATGGATCTATAAACATTAGAACAAGTTGAAACTTTATTATACGACTAATAAATGGACTGTAAACAGAAAACAGAAAAGAAGAAATTCGCAGTACAAATAAAATCTGGATGCCTGCGATAAAGAATGCTCAAAACGTAAGACAATGTCAAGAAACATAAGCTGCACTGCACCTTTAACATGCTGCTGCTGCCAATGTAGAACTGGATGCCACCTGTCAACTAGCCACAGCTGTTGGAAATCACCTTGTCCGGGAACAGGCGCCCACCCGGACGGGAGAAACGGAAGGGAGGGGGAAACAGAGCGATACCCGGCAGCAGCCGAGGCCCCTGTTCCCGGACTCCGACCAGCGGGTTGTGTCGCCCCACATGACGGCGAACCCCGAGGAAGGCCAACTCACCTGAGCGGGCCGGACGCTGTTGGAGGCGGGTCGGACGAGGCCGCAGGAGGCCTGGCCCCATCGACGCGGACAAGCGGCGAGCCGGCGGTAAGCCTGGACGCCGATTCCGCCCCTCCTACTCCACAGACGCCAGAAGGGGTTGTCAGGGCAACCGGGGCGACGGGCCCAGGGCTCGTCGCTACTGCGGAGCAGCCGGCAACAGGTGCTACAAAGGGGGCGGCGCCCAGCGAGGGCGGAGGGGGACGACCCAGGTGGTGGGATTGGCTAGCGGGATGGGGGGCGGGGAAAGGCGGGGTGGAACAAGGCGGTGAACATGTATATAAGCAGCAAACAGAGACCGATGAGGAGGTCGGCTGTCAGCCAGGCTGTATCCCCGGAGCGATAGCCGAACGGAAGGCAGACAAGCCTGGTATAGGCTGGGACTCAGGGTGAAGGAGAACCCTCCCTGCCTATTGCCACACTGAGGTCTCTGTAGTTGCCTTCTCCTTGGACCCGGCTGGCTAGGATTCTGCAGGGCTGGAGGTCAACCCGGTCTACACAGGACCAGCGGGGGCCGAAGCGGCGCTGGCTACCCCGTTGCCGGGGTCCCCCACGGGCGAAACCTCACACACCTATCAACACTCAAGCGAAGACCTTTAGAGGAGGCCCTATGCAGCCTTAGAGCGAAACTAGTCAAGATTTTTTGTTTGTTTTTTATCTGTATACACACTTTTAATCCCGAATAAACGGAACTACTGAAATAAATGGACTGCTTAAAAATACATCAAATTGGACAGCATTACTTGGAGACCTAGCTGCCTACTCATTTTCTAAAAAAACAGATTCCAATCTGGCAGTTTTCCTGCTAAACATTGCCCTCTCTCCCAAACTGCATTCCATCCCTAAGGGATATGATTTTTAGCAGACAACCTTCCCAGAAAAGGTTAAGAAGTCCCTCTTCCTACTGAGTCAAATAGATGAAACAGATTTCTGGAGAAACTACACATAACACACAGCATCACACACAGCTTGGCTTTCAATCCCCTGAAACAGATAAGTACAATAAAGTACGATACAGTAAATTCTATGAAACAGAGAATTCATGTAAGATATAACTGAAGGGAAATTAGAAAGAAAAGCAAGGGGAGTAACAAAATGCAATTACCGTATTTATTGGCGTATAAATTTGTGACCCAAAATAGTAGGGTGCGTTTTATACGCCAATACTAAAAAAATCCCTCCCCCCCCGCCCGTTTTAAAGCATTTTTGGGCTTACTGCGTTTTTTCCGGAGCCGGAGAGCTCCCTTGTGCTTTCTTCCCTGACTAATCTATCCGATCTACAGCTGGAATGCAGCTTAAAAATACCCTGGGGGGGGAAGTGTTGAGTCTGGGGGGGGGGGTTTGAACTTGGGGTAAATGTTCTTTACTTTGGAAACTGTGCATGGGTGGGTTGGGGGGGCAGTTGAGTCTGGGGTTTTTTTTGTACTTGGGATTTATGTTCTGGTGCATTTTGTTCATGTGTCTTATTGCTGTGTGTTTTAAAAGAGATCCTGGTATTTTTGTGCAATTTATGTAAATTAGCTAATTAAGCAGCCAAGCGGTAAGTGGCCAAGTTGCCCAAAAATGCTTTAAATCTTTTCTTCTTGAAACCCAGGGCCAAAAGGAAGGTGCGTCTTAAACTCCAGTGCGTCTTATACGCCGATAAATACAGTACATGAAGAAAACTGAGGGAAAAGGAGTGGGGGAAAAATATGGACATGAAAAAGCTTGCATGCACACACAAACCAGGGGGAAAAAAGTGTTGCAATTTGTTGAAGATCAATCTATGGAGCCAAATGCACACAAGAACACAAAAGCTATTTGCCGAAATTAACGTTGCGCATACCCGGACCACTCCAGTGTATAGGACTAAGTTTCCATTGCCTTCCAGAACCAACATTGTATCAATGCTCTGCAAATACCAAAGAGAGACTGCATTAAGCTGTTGACATCTGAGAAAATGCTACCAAGTGACATTAAGCTCATTTAGGTCCTACATTTAACATTCCCATACTTACTTCTATTGGTGCTGCATCCTTTGCGTGAATGTTGGTAACAGAACCAAAGATCAACTGTGACATGTCATTACTCTCTTGAAACTTGACACACCTAAGTGTGAAGGGAGAAATTATTTCAGCTGATGTCTGAACTGATCCAGCACAGTTTGCAAGCAGACAGTGAACCAGAGTTGGAAAGCATGGCTTGAAATCGTTTGTTCTAATTATGGTTTGGCATGATATCTTGTTGTAATATTCAGTTCTATTTTTTTATAACTCCAAAATTTGCACAACAGTTCAGCACACCCACAGTTCATGTCAAACATTTCACACAACCAAGTGCAGTTACCGCAATTGGAGCTGGGATTCCACTAAGTAGCACAAAAACCTTTGCCCGCAAAGGTCAGTCGTAATAAATACTTTGGAGGCTTGAGAGTTCTTCTCCCTGCAACATTCAAATAATAAGGCTCAATAATAATAAGATTAAGCTTATTCAAATAAGAAGCCCACCTAATTAGCCTGGGCTGCAATCCTATACACACTTACAGGGGAGTAAGTCCCACTTGTCTCAATGGAGCTTACTTTGATTATTAGGTTGCATGTTACTTTACACTGCCTTAAATAACTCAAAAAGGTATTATACCCAACACTGAGTAACATGCAAATGTATTTAAGTTTTAGTGAGAAGGTAAACTAAAATTCTTTAAATCAGGTGACAGCCTAGAGAGAAAATATAAGGACCTGCCCCCTTATATGAAGTCAGATCTATAGTAAGGCCATTTCTAGAATAAATGGATGCTTCCAAACCTTATGTTACTGAAGGGCTCAGTCCATAGATGGTCTATGCAAAGCTCTGGAACGATCAGTTCCGTTTCTGGAGCAAGGAAGGAGTCAGTGAAAACACTGTTTGGAGAATGACAGACACTGGGCCTCTTTGGAGATTGTGCGTGAGTGGAAAAGTTGAATCTCTGCACGCCCGAGAAAGAATGCACCCCTAAGGCAGGGGAGTGAGACCGGCTGCAAACAAAGACAGAAGTTTTTCTGAGATGAGTTACTTGCTCAGAGCTCCTTTCCACCAGCAAGCCAAGGTGCTCATACATTAGGGTCTGAAGTAGTGCACCCTAAGGTCATAGAGTATGAATGGATGGACCCATTCTAATCCCTGTATTAAGACAACACCACAAGTTCATCACCTACCTCAAAGCTGCCATGTTGGAAATGGACGGCGAGCGGGAGTGGATGCTGGGGGAGGGCGTAGACCTGCTCTGACTGTGAATGGAGGAATAATTCTGGAAAGGGGAAGCCACGGGCGAGTCGCCCTTAGACAGATTCCTAAGATGGACAGTGAAGGAGCTGCTGGTGGCTACGTGCTGAGGGGTCCCCACCTGCTCCGAGAACTTTAAAACAGCACTCTGCTCCTGAAAGAGAAGAAAAATCAGCAACGGGAGCACACCCCATTCAAAGCAGCACACATTCCACTTTTAAACACACACGTTATCTTCTTAAGACACAGATCTAACTGTAAAAGAGGATATGCTGCTGTGCCCCCCTGCTCTGAAGAGATTCTTTAAGGCAATGGTCTAACTGGGGAGTTGGGCTTTCAAGCAGGGTGCACCCTGGCCAAAGGTGTTATACGAGTGGCCGTCACCCACATTTTTGGTATAGGATTCTTTTTAAGAGAAACAAAGTGACAGGGAGAGGCCAGATGCAAAAGGGCAGAACATCTTTAATACTTATGTAAAAGCCGCTTCCTCTTCCACATACGGTAATTATTAAAAGATACAGAAGCTCCATTGGGTCTTCTTTGGTCACCCTAAAGAGATGGACACAGGAACCCAAAACGTCGAGACTCGTTTTGTATGTTAGGGTTAGAAGTGTGTTCTGAGTCTCAAAAGGTTGAAGATAACTTACCCTAAGGCTCAGTATTTGCTACTGTGCTATAAAACAGAGGTGGCCAATCTTCTACCATTGGGACCCCTGCGGTCTTAAGAGTTGTGTAGAAGACAGAATCTTGGCAGCTGCAATTGCTGATGGTGCTGCTAAAGCAGCTGCACCTGCTGAAATGCCCTCACCTAAACAGCGCTCCGTGTTCCAGCTGCATGCTACGCGCTGCGGCAAGGAGAGTCATGCCGGCCACATGACCACGGAGGCGTCTTCGGAAAACGCTGGCTCTTCGGCTTTGAAATGGCGATGAGCACCACACCCTAGAGTCGGACACGACTGGACTTAATTGTCAAGGGATACCTTTACCTTTTTATACAACCATTAAAGGTCCAGGAGCATTCATGTTGAAAGGTTGGCCACCCCTGCTATAAAACGTCAGAAAGCTGGGAGAAAAATAGCCACAAGGATGACTTTATTATTTATTTTGCACACTTGTTTTTTGTTTTTCAGTCAGTAGATAACAAAGTGGCTTACAGAGTTGTTAAAAGCAATACAAATCATAAAACAGTTTAAGCAATTACACAACTGAGGTGCTGCCACGGAGAAGGCTCTACTGCTGGTCCCCACCAATTGAATTTCTACTAATGGCAAGCCACAGAGAAGGGCCAGTCTTAAAGGCGGTGACACACCAAGCATGTCTTCCGTCCGGCACGGAGGTGTGTCCAGGCTGCGCGTGCGTTTTTTGAGTGTGACATACCTTCGTTGCAGCTGCCGACAGCCGGCAGCAGCTGTCGGAAGCCACGGGCGCGTCGACGCCTCAGCTGCCCAAAGCCCAGCTCTGGGAACGTTTTCAGCGTTCCGTCCGTGTCCCAGCCCCCTGGGGGCAGGACACAGAGCAGCCAGAGCCAATCAAAGGGAAGGAAGCCAAAGTCAATCAAACGGAAAGAGGGGCAGAATGTTGTGGTAAAGCAGCCATTTTTCTCCTCGCTTGGGGTAACTACGAGCGCGCTGTTTTGTTTTTTCAAACCTTCGTCACTTGGAAGGGTTTTAACTTTTTGATAATCCAGAAGTACAGTGTTGAAACGTGTGCCTGGGGCAGCCAGCAAGCTCCATCCTTTTCTCCAATGCGTCTAGCTGTGTTTGTTGTCATTTGCTGATTCCCCCCCCCCCCCCAGTTTTATTTTGTAGTTACTGCCATTTAATATTGTGGCTACATGAGTACAGATGCGTTTCTCTTCTGTGCAGGTCCCCTCACCTCTTCTCTCCCCTCTCCCCCCCCCGCTAGCTGCCGTGAAGGTTGTTGCAGGAGGCAGCGGACGAACGAGTGAGCTAGCGAGGGGGAGGGGAGGGGAGAGAAGAGGTGAGGGGACCTGCACAGAAGAGAAACACATCTTTACTCATGTGTGTGTGTGTTTACTAAAGCTACAAATGGCAGTAACTATCGCAAGTTGCAATAGTTACTGCCATTTATATTGTGGCTTTAGTAAACACACACACACACACACACACACACACACACACACACACACACACACACACACAAAACAAATGTGTTTCTCTTCTGTGCAGTCCCCACTAGTCGACCTCTTCTCTTCCCTCTTCTCTCCCCCCCCTCTCCCTCCCTCCCTCGCTCGCTCGCTGCTCGATCCTCCGTTGCACCCAGCACGGCTGCGATCTGGTGGGACATGGTAACGTCCCATCCAGCCCCCTAGCGTGCGTCCGGTACAGCAACGCAGCCGGAGCGACGTGCGCACCGCACGGAAGACGTGGTTGGTGTGCCTCAGCCTTAAGGGTCAGGCAGGTTCAGTTGGGAGTGAGTACGTGTTTACTCCACAGGTCTGTGGGTTCACTGTACAAATGCAGAATCTATCAAGCGGCACAGAATATGCTTGTAAACATGCATATCCACAAAATATTTTTTATGGGTATGGGGCAGTGCGAGTGGAAGTCACAGGAATAGAAACTTTCAAAAGTACGAAATGTCACAAATTTGTATGGTTTGTGTGCAGCTTAAGACTGGACTTCTGCTGCTCACTGCAATCAGTTTCAATTGGATGGTAGTTTAACAAATGCAACTTCAGTTCAGAGGGTCACTGGGATTGACTAGACAGGTGCTGCACATCCAGTTGTGGTTTCAGTGGTCAACGGTGAATATCAACAGAAACACTAGGCAGAACCGGGTCTCTGCAGATACCAAGATCCTCCAGCAGCTCCTGAAACAGGGACTGATATATCAAAAGGGGTCGGCTCTTGCCCAGCATTGATTTCGGTGACTTAAATTATATCCACATGGAGCGTGAAGCTGTGAACCATCCTAGACTGTGTAAGTGATCAACAAACCTCCTCGTTTTTAACATTAACATTTTCAAGTTTGTACTTGCCCTGGGTTTCTTACCTCGGCTTTTACTCTACGCAGTGCCCAGATGGTGTGCAAACTCTGAGCGGCATCGTATGTCATTAAGATGGAAGGATTAGCATTGAGGAAAACAATTCTCATTGAGTAGTCGGCAACATACTGGACTCTGGCAGCGCCAAACAAACCTGCTAAGTAGAGGAAAGATCAGGATCGGCATCCAAGAAAAATCTTTTGCAGCAGGTATGGTTAAAAAGAACACCAGACACTCAAGACAGCTGGAGTTCCTATAGGTATCTCATCTGTCATGATGTAATATATAGAGATTTGATTTACTGTCATGAAGTGTCTTTATCACCACTGATGAGACAATATATCTCCGATGGTGAAAAATGAAGCATGGGAATGCATAAGAGTTTGACATTAAATGGAAACCAAATTTCCTGGTTTAATAAGAATGCACGGGACTCTTCATTGCTCATGGACAGTAAAGCAGTGATCTAATTTAACAACACCCAAAGAGAGCAAATCTACCTCCACCAAGTTAATGACACAGCATTCACTGTGTTTAATGGGGCTGGACTGCATCCAATATGCTACCCGAGTCGCTTCAGAGGGACCTGAGTCAGTCTATAGCACTTCCTCTGCCTCCCGTTTCAGACAGGCAACCCTGGGGTAGAGACTCTTGCTGCAAAGGTTCTGCAGAGTCGTGAGTGAGTGAGTGAGTCTCTTGCTGCAAAGGTTCTGCAGAGTGTGTGTGTTCCTTTTCCTCTCTGAGCCACAATGAAATCAAAAGACAGAGAACAGCTAATCGGTGCTACTCCCAGCTGCCTGGCTTTGTCCTGTTTAGAAAAAAAGGAAGGCTGGGATTGCGGTGCTGACAGCAATACTTGCAAAGGAGCTGGGACTGCACAGGCAAAGGCAAGAGGAGCTGGTGCAGACTCTTCCTCATTCCCAACTGTGACCAAGCTTAAGCAGCAATTCCATTGCCCACATTCTTCCCCTAACCTTTTCTCTCCCTCGCTCTGTTGTTTCCCCATTTTCTATTTTAGATTATAAGCTTTGTGGAAGTAGGGACCTGTCTTTGTTGCTTATGCCGCTCTAAGGCACCACGTACATAGACGACAGGATATACATAATCAAAATAACTCCTACACGGCTTTGGGGATATGCCGCTGGCTGCTTATTGGCAAACTTGGAAGTCACTGGTCTAGTTCAGTATAGAAAAGCTACTGTAATACATGTGCTAATTTGAGAGGATATGAAATCAGTTCCAATAACATATGACAAACGAATCCACAGAGTTCAGTAGGTCAATCACAAACCTCTCCCCTTGTCAAACATTTTCAAGCTTCCACAACCGGCAAGTATGATAGAATTTAAAATTCCCATATTCCAGGTTCTCAGATCGGTTTAATAGTAAAACAATTCAAACAGTTAAAAACCATTTAAAAGTTTAATCCTTTACGTTTCGCCAGCCTTACTTCAGAAGGTGTTACTTGTACAGAAACCTGTAGCAAATCGTCTTGCGCACACCACTGTAACTGATCTTATATACTCTAAGGCAGTGGTTCCCTAACTGGGGCGTCGCGACGCCCCAGCCGGGAAAAAAGGGTTGCTATGCCCTTAAGGGGCATGGCAACCCGCAGTGACGACAACAGCGCGCCTGGGATCGCGCCGCCGCCGGCACCGCTGCACCCGGGATCGCCGTTTTTACCTTCATTGGTGGGCAGTGGGTGTCCCTCGGGGGTTGCGGGGAGCCTGCGGACCCCTCCGCAGGCCTCCCCAAGCGTCAGAGCAGCGCTCCAACGCGATCGCAACTGACTTCCGGTTTTACGCGAAACCGGAAGTCAGTTGCGATCGCGTTGGAGCGCTGCTCCGACGCTTAGGGAGGCCTGCGGAGGGGTCCGCAGGCTCCCCACAACCCCCGAGGGACACCCACTGCCCACCAATGAAGGTAAAAACGGCGATCCCGGGCGCAGCGGTGGCGCGATCCCAGGCGTGTCATCGCCACTCCTGGGAAGGCCCCGCTGCTACTTAGAGCAGCGTAAGTCCTTCCCAGGAGTTAGGGAACCTCTGCTCTAAGGAGATTAATCTCTAAGAAGATTGCCTTAGAGCAGGGGTGGGGAACCTATTTGCCGTGGAGGGCCATTTTCCCATGGGTAAAATTGGTTGCGGGCCGGACATGAGGCCGGCCGCAATTCCCCCCCCCCGGCAAATTTAGCGCCCCCAGGTGTGAATTTGGGGTCCCTCGCCTCTTTTCTGCGCACGTGCGTGCCCCCCCATCGGCCTCCTTACCTTCGAGACCGCCACAGGCTCCGCGCGTTGCACCTCCAACCTAGGCCGGCAGCTCGGAACGGGCCTAGCTGCCGGCCTAGGTCGAAAGAGTGACGCGCGGCGGCGGCGGCCTCGGAGGTGACTAGGCCAGCAGCTAGGCCCGTTCCGAGCTGCCGGCCTACTCACCTCTGAGGCCGTCGCCGCCGCACATCATCTTGGTGCTTCCTCCTTGTCCGGCTGCTCGACTCCTTCTGAAAGCGCACATGCCGCATGTGCGCTTTCAGAAGGAGTCGAGCAGCCGGACAAGGAGGAAGCGCCGAGATGACGTGCGGCGGCAGCGACAACGGCCTCAGAGGTGAGTAGGCCGGCAGCTCAGAACAGGCCTAGCTGCCGGCCTAGTCACCTCTGAGGCTGCTGCCGGCTCCGCGTGTCGCTCCTCCGACCTAGGTCGGCAGCTCGGAACAGGAGCCGGCGGCGGCTCGAGGTGAGTGGGGAGCCTCCAGTCTGGGTCTCGCGCGGGCCAGACCTGATGCACTCGGGTCCGGTCTCGGGTGGGCCGGACCGATGGCCTGGGGGGCTGTAAACAGCCCGCGGGCCGGAGGTTCCCCACGCCTGCCTTAGAGTATATAAGATCAGTTACAGTGGTGTGCGCAAGACGACTTGCTACAGGCAATAAATTGCCTATTGAGGATGACACGTTATCCATCTGATGAAGGGAACTGTAGTCCATGAATGCTTATGCTGAAATAATCTTTAAGCTGAGACAAGAGACTGCTGTTTTTTTCTGCAACAGACTAATACAGCTACTCCCCTGGAAATCTAGTTGTAACTGAGAGTGATCTTTGAATCAATTCATGCTCCAATTCTCTATTTTTAAACATCATCAAAGCAGGGGCCACCTGGCAGTTGATAGGCATATCCAATTTTTTTAAACTAGGTTTATTTTACGAAGTACATAATTTACCTCCAGACTTACAAACCATTGGTGTTATTTCATCTAACGGGTGTAGCATGCTGAACATGGTAGGCAAAGGTTCCCTGAAAAGAAAACGGACAAAAGGGAATTCAGCGCTGCAGTTAAGTGCTGATAATAATTTTACAGCCCAATCCTGCCCAAGGTCAACGTAGCGTGCAAAAACACGCTGTGGCGAATCCTGGGCAGGAACAGGCCAGTGCCAGCGCAGCGGGAGGTCATCTCCGGGCAAAGGGACGTTTGTCCCTTTCCCGCAGGTAATGCCCCAGCCGCCCCTATGGGTCTCCTCCGATGTGCACTGGCAAAATGGCCAGCGCAAACCTGAGGAGCACATGTAATGCCAGCCATGTCCGGGACGGGGGATAGGATCCAGTGGAGTGCACCGCCGAGGATTTCTCCCACCTCCCAGGCCCAGCAGGCCGATCACCCGCTCCCATTCCACCCTCCCCACGTTCCCACGCCGTCCAATGCAGGACTTACCTGCGTCTGCCGGCAGCGTCCTCTCCGATGGAGAGTGAGCAGCACTGGCCTCGCTGCCAGTGCTGCTTACTCTCCGAGTGTTGAAAATGTGCCTTATGGCACGTTTACAACACCCAGGATCAGTCAAGTGGCCAGTGGCCGCAGACTAGATTACACTATCAGGCTACAATCCTACCTGAGAGTAACCCCCACTGAACACAGTGGCATTTAGGTAAAGGTAAAGGTATCCCCTGACAATTAAGTCCAGTCGTGTCCGACTCTAGGGTGTGGTGCTCATCCCGATTTCAAAGCCGAAGAGCCAGCGTTGTCCGAAGACGCCTCCGTGGTCATGTGGCCGGCATGACTCTCCTTGCCGCAGCACGTAGCATGCAGCTGGAACACGGAGCGCTGTTTACCTTCCTGCAAGCGGTACCTATTTATCTACTCGCATTGACATGCTTTGGAACTGCTAGGTTGGCAGGAGACAGTGGCATTTACTTCTGAGTAAATATGCATAGCATTGTACTGTAGGCCCCACCCCCAATGTATCATGAGCTGGTAAAAAAGTACGCATATAATTGACAGGTACTCAATGACAGCCGATGTACATAATGCACTTATTCTAAATCTGCTACCCTCCAGTAGCACAGACTTGATCCAGACTTGAAAAGGAGATTGATGTATGAATCTATACACAAAAGAAGCTGCCTCACACAAAGTCAGGCTGTTGGTCCATCTAACCCAGGGGTTCTCAACCAGTGGTACTAGTACCACCAGCAGTACTTCGGCCGACTACTGGTGGTACTCGGAACATCACTGTTGGAACCCCGATCCAATGCAGTGCTTTTGGCAGCACATTTTTGCTCCTGAGAGGCTCCTGCCTTTGGCCAAGCCTCTTGGGAATGCTGAGAAGGGCCCTTCCACCTGCCCAGAGCCTCCTACCTGCATTTTCTGGTCTCTGAAAACCCAGAAGTAACTGGCGATGTCGTCATCACTAGTCACTTCTGGTGGTATGCAGCAGGAGAGTGGCGCCAGAGGTGGTACTCGGCTGGGAAGGGGTTGAGAACCCCTGATCTAACCCATTGCTGCCTACTCTGACAGACAGTGGCTCTCCAAGGCCACAGACATATATCCTTCCCAGTCCTCTGACCCAAAATCTGCTTTAATTTGCAAATGGTGGAAATCAATGCTTGACCTCAAAACTCAATTTTGCTCCCGCCTCATTGTTTTACACAGAAAATACATGCTAATTCAATACTTTTAACAGAGAAACCTGGATGCACCTTACCGGGTTGGACTGAGAGGCACTTCATGTGACGAACTACTGCGTTCAAATAACAAGCCATATTTTGTTGGCCAGACATTTGCCACCTATAAAAATAAAATAAAGGGAGGGATCAGCTCTTGCTAGTATAAGAAGTTAGTTGCCCATAGCTGTGGTATTGGAAAGTCTTCCACTTCAAACAAGTTGACAACAACAATCCCACATTTTCAACTGTGTCACAATGCTTTCTGCTTTGTTTATCATATCTTGGCTATAAATCCACTTTCTCTGAGAGGTCTTTCAAACAACACCTTAGTCCTCATACTGTATTGCACAGCTGTACCACTAGTGGTACTTCCCAGTATGGCAGGTGGCCCTTGGTCGCACGTGGCACTGCCCCACTTGGCCCGATCCTGCTGGAGGGGGTGCACCAGCGGGCAAGACATGGCTGTGCAGCTGCCAAGCCCTTCGAAAGAGGTACTGTTTGAGGAACAAGGGTGCAAAGCAAAGCTCCAACTGTGGGACAACTGCTGTCTTTGGTGGCATTTGCAAAAGTGGCACTTGGAAAAGTGGCATGTGCAAAAAAAAAAAAAGGCTGACAAACCCTGCTGTGCTGTAGTTAAGCCCAAGTATACCTAACAGAAATTAATGCTTTGTTGTTGTTCAGTCGTTAAGTCGTGTCCGACCCTTCGTGATCCCATGAACCATATCCCGCCAGGCCTTCCTGTCCTCCACTATCTTCCTGAGTTCGCTCAATTTCATGTTCGTTGCATTGGTGATGCTGTCTAACCATCTCATCCTTTGCCTTCCCCTTCTCCTTTTGCCTTCAATTTTTCCCAGCATCAGAGTCTTCTCCAGAGAGTCCTCTCTTCGCATTAGGTGGCCAAAATATTTGAGCTTCAGCCTCAGTACCTGTCCTTCCAGGGAACAGTCAGGGTTGATTTCATTTAGGATTGACTGATTTGATCTCCTAGCAGTCCAAGGGACTCTCAGGAGTCTTCTCCAGCACCACAGTTCGAAAGCAACTATTCTTCGGCGCTCAGCCTTCCTTATGGTCCAACTCTCGCAACCATACATTGCTACAGGGACCACCATTGCCCTGACTATACGAACTTAAATTAATTAATTAATGCTTTATTTCCCTGCAATTCCACTGTTTTCTGTGCCAAATTTTAGACTGAAAGCTCCTTATAACAGGGGTCGTCCTCCCATACTTTGCAAAGCACCTTTGTTGTGCTCAGTGCTTTACATAACAGCAGCAATGCTGCAGAGTTATGGCTAAGGCTCCAATCAGAACCAATGTCTTGAGTAAAATACACAGGGGGCAAGAAACACACTGTCATTTCTTTATTACGTAAACCATCTTAAACTTCTGGAAAGGTGGGTCATAAATCTTTTTTCATAAATCCAAAGAAATCCAAATATTTTATTTAACACACACTTACCTGAAAGGGCAAAGAAGCAATGTAATCCTTTCCTTCAATGCTGTGGATATTTATGCAAGAGCTTTGTAAGATGCAGATACACTTTTCTATTACTTCACTGCTATCTAAAAAATAGGGGAAGGGGGGAGAGAGGAAATAAGAACGGTTGTAATAATCTTCCATTCAACTGTCCTGCACACAAAACGGGATGACATGTTGTGCGTCTGTTTTTACAAAGTACACAGTTTTGAAATGGTGCCCTTCCAAATTCCAGACCTCAAATAAAATAAAATAAAGGAAACTTGCCTTCCGTTTTGTCAGACTTATCCTGGGGTATAGAGAAATCACACCACAATGCCTGAAATCAAAATATTCAGTGAGGAAAGGAATTTTAACAATCGCTCTACATAGTTGAAAAATCCTCCTGCTTTCCCCATACATCCACAACCTCAGCAGACTGAACGGAAGTCTTTGCTTCTTGCAATGCCGTAACATATGCATAGGCATCCTAATTAAAATGTGTGTGATGTTCTTAGAGAGCTGCACATTAAAGCCAAAACTCACACAGAGCTCCCCCCTCCACATTGTTGCTGGGAGGGAAGATTTTGAATGGGGAAATAGTACAAGGGGAATGGGTTATTATTACACCCCTTCCTAAACTGCAGCCCTCACCCCAGCAGCTGTTTTTAAGTTTAAAAAAAATTCAAGACAGTTGATCACAGATACTTCATACAACATGTAGCTTGGTCTCAAGACAGACAGTTTACCTGCATCAAACTGCCCAATAATATATCTCAACTTTTAGCCCACCCTATTCCTGAAAGCTCATAGAAATCACTGTAAGACTATTTATATTATAAAACTTTTTAAAATACTGACCATTTTAATAAGTACTGCATGTCACTAAAATGCCCCCCCCCTGCTCATTTCTGGCCCTTGAGCTGAACAGGACTGCAAATCTTTGCATCTTTGACTGAGAGCAAGCGCCACACTAATCTCTCAAGGCTAACTGGAGCAAGTACATGGATAAATGTAGCCGAGACTTTCTCCACAACGCAGAGCTAAACAGTTCCTGTAGTTCTGTCGGATTCCATACCTGTAGAACAGGGCTGTCCACAGTGAATGCTTTATAAACTGCTGAAGCTTGGTTTTTACTTCCTTTGCTCCAGATAACCATATTGCCAGCGATATACAATTCTTCGTCGTATTCCACTTCTTCCCCAACAGCACTAATGCCCTTCCTTAGCTGCCAATTTTCCTGGAGGTAAAAAAACGACAGATGAAGCATTACAAATGCAGTATATCAGGCTCATTCATGTGAGCTTCCAAAGATTATCTAATCCAGAGGTGGCCAACCTTCCACCATCAGGGCTTCTGTATTCTTAAGAGTTGGGTAGAAGGCAGAATCTTGGCAGCTGCAAGTGCTGATGGTGCTGCTAAAGCAGCTGCACCTGCTAAAATGCCCTCGTCTATGCAAGCATTTAAAGGGCCAGCATTCATGTTGAAAGGTTGGCCACCACTGATCTAATCCAAAGGGAGCGTGGGGGGGGGGGGCGTGGGTTCCTCAGGGAGGACGTGGCTGGGGCAGGCATCAGCAGCAATGGCTCTGCTGATATCCTCTGCTCCTTTTTGACTCTGACACGCCCCCTTGCCTCGGACTTGCGCCAGCAAGGGCAGCAGGATGCAGAAGAGCCTGTGCCAGGATTGGTATGCCCTGTGGGAAGCCTTTAGTCAGAATTGGGCCCTAAGAATATGCATTAGGGTGCACACCCCACACAGCGCAATCCTGGAGAATGTACAGGTGGCGGAACAAGTGTTCAGGCGGCGGAGGATCATGTGTTCCGGCACCTGAAGCCGTCGCGAACGTACCGTAAAGCACGTTCGCGACGACTTGGGAGTAAGGGCGGCTGGTGCAAGGCCGGCTGCCCTCACTCCGCCACTGGGACGTCCCCACGACCACCGGAGGCAGGTAAGAGATCCCTGGCGGGGGCAGGGGTGGTCCAGGCGGCAAGGGAGATGGGGCCATTGGCCGAGCCGGCCCGGGGGGACGGGGATGGCGTCTGCCATATCCCTGTCCCCGTTCGAGCCGGCTTGGCCGTTACATGGCCTCCTCCTACTTTTGCCAGCTAAATAGCAGGCGGAAATCCAAGGAGGGCCATCAGGTCTTCCCAGCTCTACACCGGGGGAAGGGGACGAATGACCCCTTTCCCCGAGTAGACCTCCAGGCCGCTCCAGAGCCCTGGGCTGCCCGCTGGATAGTTCCGCAGGATTGCACTGTTAGAAGCCTACTATATAGTAGTTGATATTTCCGACTTCCTGGAATTTTCCTAATTTATAAATTCAGTTTTTATAATACTGAC
Source organism: Plestiodon gilberti rubricaudatus (assembly GCA_026170595.1). Classification (NCBI taxonomy): domain Eukaryota; kingdom Metazoa; phylum Chordata; class Lepidosauria; order Squamata; family Scincidae; genus Plestiodon; species Plestiodon gilberti. Next base: position 16,533,611 of record JANXHW010000001.1, read on the forward strand.
CATGACTACTATTAATGGAAAAGGTCCCACTATTTGCCTTAGTCTGCATATGAAAGACTGCGCTAGCCCCAATTTTAGCATTAGTACAGAGAAGACGGAAGACATCAGCAACGTAGTAATGCGACACTTGACGGAATCTCTAGAATAGGATCTATCACCAGTGCACCCATCTGGTGATTAGGCTGCAAGTCCGGCAACGACTCACAATTTGCTAGCATGCAAACATGCTTACAGTTATATTCCATCATCTACACCACAGTTGCTCATTTAAAATATACCGTATTTCTTCGAGTCTAAGGCGCCATCGATTCTAAGGCGCACCTTTACTTTCAGTACCACCAGCAGGGAAAAAAAAAATTCATCGATTGTAAGACTCACCTCCCTTCATTGAATCTACCCGCTCAGCACCAACTCTCCCCAGCATGTCTTCTGCAGCTGAGGATGACTGAGTGCACTGCCTTTGCATAGCATTTCTGGCCCCACCAGAAAGTGTCATTTCTTTCATTAGCTGGGCTTGGGGGAGCTTCAGGGAGGCCTGCGCAACCCTCTGCAGGCCTCCCTGATCTTCAGTTTGGCGAAAAACAGCGATTTTTGGGCATTTCTGGTTTTCGCGAAAACCGGAAAGGGCTGAAAATCACCATTTTTTGCCGAACTGAAGATCGGGGAGGCCTGCAGAGGGTCACGCACGTCTCCCTGAAGCTCCCCCAAGCCACAGTAAGTAAGAAGATAGTATTTTGGGGTGCTTTTCAGAGACCTTCGATTCTAAGCCGCACCCCATTTTTTGAAATGCTTAATTGGGAAAAAACATGCGTCTTAGAATTGAAGAAATACAGTATATTTTCACTGAATGTTCCTCAAACTTTCTATCATCAAAATGTACAGCTCACATTCTTAGACTGAGTTTAATAGGCCCTAATACAGCCCTCTCATTCCTTATCCCTTCACTGCTGTTCATGCTGGTACTTGTTACAAATACAGTATATGCTTCCTAAGCCTTAAAAAGCACCTCTACCTTGTGTTTTTCATGGATCGTAACTTCCTGAAGGGATCCCACCAAACCAGCTGCTCCATCTGACGACCACAGTTCTGAGGCTGGTTGCAGCTGCCGAAGTTGCAGGTTCAATGCGTTAGGATGGTGCTTGCAGTGGTCACGGCCAAAAGGGACAAACTCCTGCAAATCCCCTGCTGCAATCATCGTTACCCTCTCTTCATAGATGTTCGACATGAGTTCCAAATATCAACATTATTTCTGAAGCAAGACCAAAATACAAGTCGGAACATTTTAAACTGTGACTTTTCAGCATGCAATACTTCACAATTCTTATTACACCACAATCCTATGCATGTCTACTCAGAAGTGAGCCCCACTGACTTACTTCCAGGACTTACTTCCAGGTAAGCGTGTATAGGATTACAGCTTCAGTCTTTTGTTACCCTCATTTATCTCACCTCCTCTGCAAGACAAGGTGATTTCACCAAAGCTACCCAAGAACCATGCAACTGTAAAAAGGCTCTGAACCAGGATCTACCACATCCAAACCTGTCTTTCTGCTGCACTAAAATTATCAACCTTACACAACACCCTGAAAATGGCTGAGTCAGCTATATTAGACTTTTTAGGGTCTAATCACTGGGAGCAAACTTTTATAATGGAATTGCATGGACTTGTAACATATTTTATACATAGATGGATATGTTCAACAGGCAAGTTAAACTCTGAAATGAAAGTTAAAATGGATTGATTTTAAAAACACACGCTCTCTTTTTCATGAGACTAACATTAGGCATCGTCAAAACCTGGAAGCTATTTCCATCGCCCAAAAACCTGGTGCACTTATGAATCGTCAACAAGAATTGAAATCTGTGAATCGGATCTGGCTGCCATTCATAAATAAATCGTACAAACAGCGCTGTGCTAGGTCAATATCGGTCAGCGCACGAGAGGGTTTACTCCCAGCCAACCCGGGAAACCGCATCTTCCGCTCGTAATGAACCATTTTAGTATTTCCTGCGCTTTTCAACGTTAGTTTTGCTTTAATTTCTGTGTTGTGTTCTACGGAACTGTATCCAACTGCCAGTACTGGTACTGGTCTTGTTCTCAGTGCTGCTTCTGAAGAGGTCGCGAAGTGCCGGGAGGAAACGTTAAGCGGAGGTTTTAAAGTTTTTGCTTGCCTGCCCAAGTTTAAGTTTAAGGCAAGTTTAAGATCAACTTTATCTCCTCAATAAAGAACGATACATGGCTGGAAATCCCATAAGAATTGTCTCACTTTCTAAGTTAAACTCTGCTATAGATCACGCAGCTTACTGGTGCCATGGCAGCTTCCCTTCTAGTGCAAATGGCAACTGGGGAGAGATATTCAGATTGGGATTGCAGAGGGGACAAAGGCTTAGGATTCCTCTTTCCACATGCCACAGTACCAATACCCCCCCACCCAGCAAACCAAGGCCAATGACACATTTAACATGTGTAGGGTATAAGTGATGGTATCCTTTCGACAGATGTTGGAAAGACAACAGAATATATGCTAGATTTGCTGCACTGATATGCTTTGTTTTAGATATGGTGTGCTTTTTTAATGTAGGTTGCTTTACAGTTATTCTTTTAAAAAAGCAAGATAGAAAATAAAACACACATTGGTGGTTATTCTGGGATGCATACTCAAAAGATGACAATGCAGATCAATGATCCCGAAATCAGTGATGGCTCCAGGCTTCTGGGGCCTTAGGGCAAAGCCTTACTGAGCCCCCTATGACACCCCCCATCCACCTCTTGATGGCAGATTGGACACTACCATTGTCACCAGCACTGAGGATTCAGAGGTCAGTCTGGCCAGCTGGGCCCTCTGATGGATGTGGGCCCTTGGCCAGTGGCAGTGCCCATCCTGGCCAAACCCTGCAACCACCACCCCTGCCCTCTTTAGCCAGTTTGCTGCATCTAGAGTTCAGAATGGTTGCAGGCCTGAGGGACCTTTCCCACACTATCCACATCCTTCTCTTCCAAAGCATGCATGCTTTGGTGTCTGTTTTGCTTTTACTGTTGTGAATGCCCTTGCATAATGCTTTTCAAATGACTTTGTTTTTAATTCAAAAAGCAGGCATTTATTACTTGCGCCTTTTCTGACATTTTTGAGAGCCCTGGCCTGAGAAGCTAAAAACACAACTCATACATTTTTTTTGTAAGAAAGAAGATATATTTGGGAATTCTAGTAACTTGAATGGACCAGAATAGGAATTCTAGTAACTTGAATGGATTCAGAATGGTTACTGCGAGTTCAGAAGCGGAGCACGACACCAGCTACCTACGACTCCAGATTAGCGTAGGAATGCAAAGTAGAGGCATTCGCATGAGATCTTGTGCGCGCAGCGCGGAAGCGAGGGGCGGCGGGTGAGGCGGGAACAGAACTGTCGGGACTCACGAACCTGAGTGACACAGGAAAGCGCGGTCGGCTGCGGGCCCGGGCTCCAGCGGCTCCTCCCTGTGTCTCTCCCTGGACAGCAGAAGCAGCAGCGAGAACAGCCGTAGCAGCCTCCCGTCAGGTTCTCAAACGGGCGCAGCCATCTTGGGACTCCCATCACCGCCCGCGACAGGCCAGGGGTGGGACTAAGCCGGGGCTGCTGCTGTCACCATCGCAAGCTGGGCCGAGGCAGTGTCGGCGACTGGACGAGATGCCGCCGCGGTCTGGTGTATCAAAGGCGGAGGGCTGCCTAGAATACAGCCGGTGACGTCGCCATGGGAACAGGGCGCTGCTGACCCTGGGATGGAGCTTTGCTGCCTTTCCTGGACGGCGAGTCTCCGCACTTTCCCTCTGCAGCTGCGACTGCTGCCCAGCGCTTCAGGCCGGCAGCACCCCCTGTGCAAGCTTATTTGGCCAATTTATTTATTTATTTATTTTTCACATTTTTATACCGCCCTTCCTCCAAGGAGCTCAGAGTGGTGTACATATTTCCTCCCCTCCTTTTTGTCCTCACAACAACCCTGTGAGGTAGGTGGGGCTGAGAGATAGTGACTGGCCCAAGGTCACCCAGGAAGCTTCGTGGTTGAGCAGGGATTTGAACCTGGATCTTCCAGGTCTACGTCCGACTCCCAAACCACTACACCATCCCATTAGATTTAGCCTGCCTGGAGACTTGCTTTCAGATAGGCGTCTCTCGGATTGGGCTGCTCAGCCTAGTAGGGAATCACTTTTTTTTTTACTGCTCCCTTGCGGTTTTATTTTATGTTGATTCTGCAAGTAGAAAAGTGACCTACTGTAATTTAAGTCGGACTGCAATTCTGTCCACACTTACCTGGGAATAAGCCACATTGCCAAGAATGGGAGTTACTTCTGAGAAGACATTCATAGGATTGGGCTCTCTGTTTCAATATTAATATTATTATTATTAATGTATTGGCCCTTTCTTTTTACATGTTAATGTATTATTGGCCCTTTTTGGCTTTCTGGGCCCACAAAACAGGCCAATGCAAACTTACCTCTTTGCACTGTATGTCACTAATATGTGTTTCGTGATCTTGAGAAATAGACTAGTCCCTTGACTAGGCACAGTCATGCGCCTGAGCAAAAAGGAAAGTGCCAAAGAAGATGGCTGGTCCTCTGTCCTGGGCAGCTGAGCTTCTGGTGTCATCTGAGTCTGGTGTCAAAGCCCCTTCTGAACTGGCATCGATCAAGACTAAGGTGCTACTGCTGATGCCTGTGAGCTTGATTGCTCATACGTCAATATGTAGAATTAGACCAAGGCAAGTACGTTTTTCTTTGGAACAGCACAGTGGAGTTGCCTCCTTTGTTTTCAGCATTGCTTGCTGCTAAGTTAGCATTGGCTGTCCCAGTGTTCCAGTAACATCAGCACATCTCTCGAATTTCAACATACTCCCAAACTAAGTCTTCATTATTTTCTTCAATGCTATATTATTCGTTCAAGTTGTTTTCACCAAGTGTACTACAAAAGCCACAATTATGCAAGCGTTTAATAAGGCTCAGCTCATGTATAAAAACCCTCTTCGTCATGAGAAGTATCTGGAGCATATCCAGCAAGTTAATATGCCAAGCAATGTCCGTTGCAATTTGTGCCTTGGACTGTAGCCTCACGTTAAAAACCTGCAGGCTGAACCAATTAACATACTAGCAGTCCCATTCAGCTTTATGCAAAAAGTAATTGTGCAACTGTTGACAAAATATAGAAGATACTCAACTAACTTAAAATTTTATTCTGATCCACGTATCCTCAGGAAGCAGTTCTCTCATCTTCACAAGATTACACTGTCATGCTCCAGTTAACTAACTGAGAACTAAATGAGTATGGTGCCATTTACTGGAACACTGAAACCATAAATGCTTAGTTAGCATCATGTGCTAGCTACTGAAAACAAAGAAGAGAATGTCACTGTATTTGCTTTCAAAGAAAAATGTCCTCTTATCACCCGGACCTACAAACCGACACAGGAGCAATTAAGCTCAGAGGATAAGACAGTTGCATTTTTTTTAAAAGAGTGCATAATATGGCCATTAGCGCTGATTTAAGGGTAATCTGGCTCAGGAACACAATTATGTGACTATATGGACCCTTGCTCACAATCATAAGCATGCAGTGAAAAAGCATGCAAACTTTTCTCACAGATGCAGACGTAGCAACCCTCAGTCATAGCAGTCTTTTCTTGCTTAATAACTTGGATGCTAGATTACATAATATAATGTACCTTACATAGAGCTGCCTTTGATGACAGTTTGGAAGCTCCACCTGCTACACAACAATTCACCAGCTGCCTTCTTCTAATGGGAGTTAATTGTTGTGAGCATATTACACTGATGCCTCAGTGCCTGCACAGGGCAACCAGGAAATGCAGGGTGAGAAATGCAAAGAGTTGGGTCTTCATCAACTATGCCACCAACTTCACAGGTGAAGTTAAAAAGATGTTACAAAGCATGAAACACCAAATGGCTGGCATTGGCTATCCAGGTCGGAATGGAACCAATGAAGTACAGTGCTTCCAATCCCCAATCCAGACAACCTATCCAGAAGGATAGCATGGTTGATGGTATCAAAAGCAGTTGAGATGCCTAGGGAAATAAGCAAAGTTTCCCTCCTCCTGTCCTCCCAGCATACATCATCCATTAAGGCAGCCTCCATATCAAACCTGAGCCTGAAACCAGACTGAAATGGATGATCCACATAATGTCTCATCCAAGAAACCCTGGAGTTTTGTCACCACCACAAAAGTGTAGAAGTTGTTGGTTGCACAGATCCAAGTCCACATCCTCAGACTGAATAACTTGAAATGAATCCAGTAAAATCTGGTGGAAAGGTGCCCTGGTAGCCCTCAAGGCGACCACTGTATCATTGGAGTCTAGGCTGGAACAGATGCAAGGGATTTGATCAGCAAAGTGCTCGGTAAGTTGGTCACTGCATGCTTTTGAGGGCTCTACCTGCTCTCCTCCCCCCCGGGGGGGCCAAACTGCAAGTGGCCCTCACCAGCTGAACAGCTCAGCTGAATGGCACTGAGCTGAAGCAATGGTGGCAGGGAAGAAAAGCTTTCTTTGCTGACATCACTGCCAGAGAGTAGACCCAAAGGCCAACCTGAGGCCTAATGTTTCCTGCAAGCCTTCCTTATTGCTCTCTCACCTTCTGTAAGTTTAAGAAAAAAAAGGTCTAGGCCAGGGGTTCTCAACCTCTTCCTGGCCGAGTACCACCTCCGGCTCCACTCTCCTGATATGTACCACTGGAAGTGACTGGCGATGACATTATTGCCAGTTACTTCCGGTTTTTCAGGTTTGCAGAGGCCAGAAAACGCAGTTATGAGGCTCTAGATGGGTGGGAGGGCCCTTCTCAGCATTCCCAAGAGGCTAGGCCAAAGGCAGGAGCCTCTCAGAAGCAAAAATGCTCTGCCGAAAGTGCCACATCAAAGCCGGGTTATGGTGGTCCAAGTACCACCAGCAGTTGGCTGAAGTACCACTTGTGGTACTAGTACCACTGGTTGAGAACCCTGACTCTAGATTACGTTCTGACAGATTTGTCATAAGATTTCCTCTAGTGGTTCTCCAGCCACCAATCCTTCTTTTAAATTGCCTTCAGCTCTGAGGAAAACCATGGAGCCAGTTTAGCTCTATGGGAGGGAAGGGGCAACTTTGGATCAATTGTGTCTGTTTCCTGGGTCACTTCCATATTCCACAGATTGACCAGATCATTGATAGGACGACAAGCCATGTTGGCAGGATAATCTCCCAAAGCCATTAGGAAATCATCCAGATCCATTAGGTGCTGAAGGCGGACCATTCTAATAGGTCCCCCCCACCCCTGCAAAGTTGCCATCAGTATGGAACTAGGTTGTGTTTTGGACACATCCATAGACTGAATTGCATAACTAATGACATCGAAATAATGACAGATGTGAATGACGTCATCCTCAAAATAAGGGATGAAGTAATGAAAAATCAATTGCATCGCCAGTTGTTGGCACTAGGTGTCAGTCAGCTATCATTATGCCCTATGATTTATTACTGCAGGCAGACATAATGGTATCAGAGATTATGAGATGGTCATATTGCAGTAAACTGTACAGAAGTTACACTTTAAAAAAATGTGTGTTCCTTCTGACATGTCTCACCTGGTCCTTAAGAAAGAAGAGAAGATGTCTTTTACAAGGATATAGCCAACAGGAAGCCCAAGTTTAACTAAGACAAACCTTATTTCACAAGAAAAAGTGTGCCATCAGGTCAGTCGTTAATTAACCAGGAACTGTTTGACTGAAGCAGAAACTCTCAGAATAAAGGCTAACACATTCTTAACTTATTCCCCATTATTGATCAAAAACTAATTACAGTACTCATGGCCAGATTTCTAAAATGATGTCTCAGGGTTCAAGTCTGCTTTGAAACCTTTCCCCTGGTTCCAAATTGGAGGTTACTGTAGTTGTGGTTAATCAGCAATGAGGGAGAAGCACTTTGCACACACTGGAAGGAACTTTCTTCCTTGGGATGACTATATGAAAAGGAAAACAGAACTTCTGTTCCTGTACCTTTATAGCGCAATGTCCTATGCAAGTTTACTCAGAAGTGTTGCACTGTCTTCAATGGGACTGACTCCCTAATGTGTTTAGGATTGCATCCTTTTTTCTTTTTTTTCATATATATTTATATTTTATTGATATATTAAAACATAAAAACAATACATATTGCATCCTTAATAGTTTAGCAAGTTTACCCTGTGCTTTCTTCTCCCTAGGGAAAAATAGTGACTAACAGCGCAATCCTGTGCAACGTTCCATGGCTGTGGTATCCTGAGCCCGTTTCCGGGCCACACTGGCATGGCCCAGGAACACTTCCCCGAGTGTAGGGCTGCACTATGGGCCTCCTCGAATGTACGCCAGCTCTGAAGCGGACGTACATCCAAGGTGGCAGGATAAGGTGGAACTGGGCTGGGAAAGGGCCTAGGATATCGACGGAGCATGCTGCTGATATCCCTGCCTTCTCCCAGCCCAGTTCAGCCAAAGGCCCCTCCCTCACCGCCCGGCCGACCCTCCCTCTGCCCCTGCACCGATGGGTGCAGGACGTTTCTCCACTGGTGGGTGCCGTGTTCGGAAGACGGTGGAGTAAGGGCTGCTGGCCTCTGCGCCAGTGGCCCTTACTCTAGAGTCGTCACAAACGTGATTTATGGCACATTTGTAACGCTTTGGAGCGGTGTAGCACATGCTACGCCGCTCCAAAGTTAGAGAGGATCAGGCTGTAAATATTGTAGAAAAAAATATTCAGAAAGAAACAGCGGAGGGAGAAAAGGGACCAGCTGTATATTTACTTATGATCTCCTCCAGCTTGCTCTGCATGCCTCTGCGGAAGCCTTCAGAATTCTCAACAGACAGTGTCTGGCTACATGTGGCTACTTTTTACATGCATGACATGTAACCTGCTCTGAATGTTTCCCACAAACTTCTGCAACATGCATGGGTTCCTCTATGGCAGCTCTGGAGACAGTGTTTGAATTCTAGAAAGAGAGGTCCTAGGGCTCAGGACTGTTTGGAAAAGCCACCCTCTGTTCTGGGAGCCCTCCCCTCTAATCCCTGATGGAGTAACTCTTTAGTTAGTGCCATGGTGGAGAGAAACAACCTCTACACTTGCTCATCTTCATATAGTCAGGGTTGAACCCTCGCATTGAAAAAAATAGGCTCTGGGCCGAGCACAAATTACCGTAAGTTCTGCATGCGGGAGTTCCTCTGCAGACAAGTCAGTGTGGAAAGGTTTCCTGAAGCTACATAGTTTTAGCAGATCTTTGTGATTAGAGATAGTTTGAAAGCCCCAGGACTAAAGAAAAAAACCAAACAGCCAAAGCAGAAAAACGAACCACTTTACTAAAAAGGATAAGCGACTTGGCTCCAAGAAGCCTCTCTTTCCTTGACCCCTGCACCTATAGAACTACAAAAGCTATGTCCTGTAGGGGTGCGGCAAAACAGACAAAGCTGGTTGGAGAAAAAAGAAACATTTTCCAGATGTTCTAGAACAACTGTTCTGCACTTTTGTTTTGTTCTCTTCTAAAGACTAAAGAAGATGTTATAACAGCATGACCCATGTGTCAGAATCAGATCACCTCCGATTTCTTATAAAGCGGGGGCTGGACAGCAAATAAAAACACAGCAGGAGTGGGTGCCACATTGTTCCCCAACTACCTGAAACTACTTTTCCCCAACCTTTTTTCACATGGCAGAGTCAATTCCACTAGGAGAAGCACCTTTGGGGGGAGCAGCTCAGGCAGGGGAAGGTTAAGCAAGCCCAATCGCAGCTGCTCATTCTGTGCTTTAAATTGCTTCCCCCCCACTCCTCGCTTTATAGGAAATTGGCAGCACCCCATTTCTGACACACGGATTTGCCCCCGTCACGTTTTGTTTGCCTGGCGGTTGCTAGAGGCACGCACCTTTCTTAGCAGCTGATTGCTTCAAGATGTTCAAAGTTCACAGGGGCTAAAAGAGAAGAGAAACTCAATATCTGCCAATAGTGCAGCTTGGATTCTATACGGAATAAGCTTTTTTTCGGAGTTAGAGGCATCTGGGAACAATTTGCTAGGTTTCCCGCTCCCCCCCCCCCCCGCCTTCCTCTTATTTATTTGTTAAGCATAAATTTTCTATCTGGAATATACTACATACTTGATTATTTATGTGTAGTGCTGGTCTCTCTAATCTGGGTGTCATTGACATTTTTAGAACTGTCCCAGTTTTTACAACATTATTCATACCTAAAAAAAAGTGTTAGAAAAACACTTGTATTTCTTAGAAGAGGGTAACTAGCCTGTATTAGAGATGGAGGCTTTGCTTTCAGTTTTTTTGATCGAGTTGGACTGTGCAGAACATAGATTAGAACACAGAACAACATAAGAAAAGCCCTGCCAGATCAGGCCAAAGTTCCACCAGGTCCAGCATCCTGTTTTCCACCGTGGCCCAACCGTGGCCTTCTCAGCCATGAGTCCCATGCTTCCAGGTGTATGAAAACTGTGTGACAGAGCACGGTAAGGGACATTTTTTAGCGCATCGTGGCAGAGGCGGCAGCAGTGGACCTGTCCCAAGGTGGTGTCAGGCGGCCTTCCTGGTCATGCTGCTCCTGGGCCCACTAGGTGCCTCTGGAAAGCCCACAAGCAGGAGAGAAAGGCATGCTTCTCTCCACCGTTCCCACTAAGCTGCGCAGCCACGTAGCTGAAACCAGAGCCCCAGGCAGCTTCTGTCAGGGCGAGGGCACTCCAGAGCTCAGCAATGACAATGATAGGTACAGTAATTGCCAAACACTCCGGAGCTGCCCCTGCACAGCCACCATACAGCTGCGTGTGCTCCCTGTAAAATGACAGAGAACATTGCTTCTCTCCCATCCTTACTCCCCTGCAACTAGGATCCAGAGGCCGAGACATCCTGCCACTGAACCTGGAAGTATCGCATAGCCATCATGACGAACAGTGATTGATAGACCTGTTTTCCATGAATTTGTTCAATACTTCTGTCTAGTTTTGGACTTATCCGACGATGGGGGGGGGGCAGGGAGGATGTGGAAGGGGTGGATCTACCAGTGATGGTGCCCCCTTTTCTGCAGCGTCTCTGCCTCCTTTCTCTCCTCAGACTTGGAGTGCAGGTCCGAGGAGACCCATTGTGGAGTGAGAGGCTTACACAGGGGTAAGGGGATTTAAATCTGAAGCCTCCCAATACGCCCCCCCCCCTTGCTGGATACAGCTCACCCATTTTTGGTGTAGGTGCATCAGCGGGGGGGGGGGGATAGGATTGGGCTGTTATTCTTGATCCCTTTCCTAATGACTCCTAACGTGGGATTTGCTTTCCTCACTGCTATCACACACTGGGTCAACATTTTCATTGAAATATCGATCATCATAGCCCCACAATCTCTTCCCTGGTTCATCACTCCCCATCAATGTATATGTGAAGTTGGCATTTTTTTTCCCCAATGTGCATCAGTGAGCTGCATTTGCCATTTGTTGACCTTTCATCCAGCTTGGAGAGTCCTCTTGGAGTTCTTTACAATCTGCTTGGGTTGTTACCACTCTGAATAGTTTGGTATACTGTGGGCTCTCCGTATCTGCGATTCAAGCATCCGCGGATTTGTCTCAATGCAGATGCTTGCGGATATGGGGGCCACTGTAAAAACCTTTAAAAAAAAGTTTAAAAATAGCATTTCTTACCTTTTCGCTGACAAACCACTCCGTTTACAGGGCTTTAGAAAGGGAAATTGCGCTCTGGAAGTCTCTTCCAGGTCACGTGACTCTCCCTCCCTTCCCCAGGCACACCCCAGAATGCATTGCACAATGCATTCTGGTGCAAAGCTGGGCAAAGGGAGGGAGTCATGTGACCCAAAATAGGCTTCCGGAGCGCATTTTCCCTTTTTAAAGTCTTGCAAACAGAGCAGTTTGCCAGCGAAAAGGTAAGAAACGTTATTTTAAACTTTTTTCTTTTCTAAAGGTTTTTACAGTGGCCCCCGTATCTGCGATAGCGGGCTTTGCTATTTGCGGATTTCAGCATCTGCAGGGATTCTGGGAACAGAACCCCCATGGATACCGAGGGCCCACTGTAATCTGCAAACCTGACCACTTTGCTGTTTACCGCAACTCCAGAAAATTTATGAACAAGTACTGGTCCCATGACAAATATTCAGAAGACATTGACCCTCTTGACTTCCCCTTTTAGCTTCCTTTTTACTTGTCCTCTCATTTTTTAGAATAATGGGAGGACTAGTAAAAAGGAAGCTGAAAGGGAAAGTCAAGAGGGTCGTATTGAGTGCATGGGGGGTATTTAAAACCATAATAGCAGGAGTGCAACTAAAATGGATACCACTAAGTATGGAAGGCACCACCGGGTTCAGGAGGAGGTCATCAGTATGGCTCACAAGTGGCATCAAGGAAGCTATAAAGGAACACAAACTCTTGCAAAAAAAAAAAAAAGCATGTAAGCTGACAATAAGAGATGTGAAAAAAGATACGAGGTGTGCATAGCTAAACGCAACAAGGAAAACAATAAAAACTTGCTTAAATAATCAAAAGCATGAAACCTGCAAAGGAGGCGGTTGGACCATTGGATAACGAGAGAATAAAAGGGAAGCTTAAAGAGGGTGTGGAGATTGCAGCGAAGCCATAGGAAACCCCCCACACACACAATTACTGTATGCCTTTTGTGCATAGGTAGTTTGACCCTAAGCAGACCCTTGCATGGTTACTAAAATCCGGGTTTTCTACTGAATATTTGATAGAGTTGGGCGATAATAAGGATGCATTCTATGGATTCTGGAGCATTTGGAATAAAGACAATCATTTGATACAACCAGTTGGTGCAGTGATCAATGCTCAGATATGTAGTGGACAGTTACAAAAGATGGTCCCTACTCTGCCCCCCGTGCCCTGTAAATTTAGCACTGGGTGAGAGATATTGTAATGATATCCCCTTTCAGCTGGAAAAAGAGTCTTAAAAATTAACAGTATCTAGCATAAACTTTCTCATGAACTACTTTCCCCGAAAATAAGACCAGGTCTTATATTAATTTTTGCTCCAAAAAACGCAGTAGGTCTTATTTTTAGGGGGCATCTTATTTTTTTAATGTACTGGTACAACAATTTACATTTAACCAAATGCATCATCTTCTTCTGGAACATCGTCATAACTCTCCAAACCCCACATTTCGGCCTGAATTTCTTGCAACTCCATTGCCTGTAGAACCATTGGCCCAATCACTCATGTCTAGCAATAGAGCAGGCGAGTATTGGCAGGCAAGCTCCAAACTACCGGTAGGTCTTATTTTCAGGGTAGGTCTTATACAGTATTTAGCAGAACCCTTTTCAGAACCCTTAAAATCATGCTAGGTCTTATTTTCAGGGTAGGTCTTATTTTGGGGAAAAACAGGGTAGTGCTCACTTCCCCGATGCGTAATGAGTTTGATGAAGTAGGCTGTGAAAGCTCATGCTACGAAAAATGTTAGTCTAGTCTTTAAGGTGCCACAAGACTTTTTATTATTTTTACATTTTTACACGTGTGCCACACATACAAACATCCCAAATACATTAATACAGAGGAAAAAAAATGTGAAAAGTGGAGTCACAAGGCCCCGAAATGCAAGCGGAAAATTTCTGCAACTTTTCTGTGCCAAACTAAAATGTGCACAAGAGCATTGACCATTCAGATCTCATATTCAGAAGCTCCCCTACTTAAGAATGTTCAACTTGAGAGCTTTCAAGATAGAAATGTGCCTGGCCACATGTCCATACCATAGATGGAATTAGCGCTGATTCTCTGCATTCCCAAACATTCCCCATCTTATTCCAGCCAAGCCCAGCAAACCCCTTTGGCTTGCTTTTCAACCTAAGACCACACAATAGAGTACTGTACTGTACTGTCGGTGTATTATAAATACATTGTTTTTTTATATTTCAAAACATGCTTTTATTTATTTTTATTTATCTCATTTTATATACCACCCTGGACTTAAGAACAAAACACCTTGCAGACACCTGGAACTTACTTAACCCGTTCTTAAGTAGGGGAGCGAGCTTCTGCACATTTGTTGAACACTTTGTATAAAAAAAAAAATACCCGTCTGTCTACACTACAGCTTGTACTTCTCGCATTTCACGGCTCCACTACAGTTTTTAGTTTTGAAAGCATTGTTGGGCCTCTGTACGGGGAGTGTGAGAAGAAGCATACGCTACAGAGAAGAACCTGATAGTCCTTAAGGTGCCACAGACAGACTCTCCTTTGTTGTTAACACGACTGGAAGGTGCGACCTTTTCAGAAATCAGGGCCGTGTGCTGCCCCCTCCCCTGTTTTCCAGAGGAGGCACCTCGGCGCACCAGCTTCCCCTGTCCAGCCTTCCCACCCCCCATCAGCCCCGGAGCTGCCTGGAGAAGGAGGGGCCTCCTCCTCCTCCCTCCAGTCCACCTCCCTCGTCCCGCCTCTTCCAAAGTTTCCCGAGAACTTTTGTTTTGGTCCAGGGAGCTGCTGTGTCGTGGCGGCGGCGGTGGCGTCGCGCTCCAGGGACCGCCTGCCAGCCTGACGGGCATTGGAAGGAAATCCTTCTCTGAGGCGGCTTCGGGGACAAGAGGATCGCCCGGACCGGACTCCTGCCGGGCCATGGGAAGAGGTCTGGGGCTCCCGCTGCTGCTGCTGCTGCTGTCGGGCGCCTCCTCCTCCGAAGGTAAAGCGCCTCGGTGTCTCGCTCTCCCCCCCCCCTTTGTGTTCACAGAGCCGGGTCGGGAGCACCAGTGTGTGTGACCCCTTCCTGCACAGGCGTTGGCGTTAGATGCCGAAAAGGGGCATAGGGCTCGCGCGGCGGGGAGGGGGCTACCGCTACCTGGTCTTCCAGCTCCTCGTCGTCTCGGCGGTGGGGAGGGCGACGAAGGAGGGCTTCCCTCCTTCCAAATCACAGGTTCCGGAAAGGCACTGTGCCTCAGTGGGGAGGGGGCAAATTGTCATCCCCCACCTCACCTGTGGTCTTGACGAAGGAATTTGCAAAAAGCGGGACAGGAGGATTTGTTTGCCCTGCTTTAAGCTTCGCTAGGACTCAGCTCCCCCGTCTCCGACCTGTAGTAGCGTGCCTCTGAGCAAACGTAGAGTGCCTTTTCCCGGCCACAGTTCTAAGGTTTATATGGAGACAATACTGAAAAGAATGATGATACCGATGGTCCTTCGTTCTTCCTGACAGCCACAGGAATATATACTGTACTGAGACTTTCGCCACAGAAATATATACTGTACTGAGACTTTCCAAAAGACGCTGCATATTCACTGCAAACCCCCACCCCACCTGCCGCTCCTGCAGAAAAATGTCAAGTTTGTGTAGCAGGGTAGGGCTGAGGGTACATATTGCTGGGATGAGCAGGGCTGCCTGGCGCCGCCTCTGACCTCGGCTAGTGCCACCATCTCAGCCTCTCCGTGTCTGCTCAGACCGGGCAGGCTTGAGGCAGGAGGGAGTCAAGCAGGCACACAGATGGGATGCCTGGTTGTGGCGCAAGCAGAGATAAATGGAAACCTGCCTGCAGGGGCCTCCTCTCACAATGTGCTTTTAACCTGTGTGTGCATTCTGTGGGCTACAGTGTTGGCTGTGGGGAACCGAGTTTTAAATCCCTGTTCAGCCACGAGAACCACTGTGGTGTAGTAGTGGTTAGCGTCAGAGTAGAACTGGGGAATCCCAGGTTCCAATCCCCCCTCAGAGCCACAAAGCTTACTGGGTGCCCTTGTGTTAGTGGCTAACCCTCATCCTAATAATCAACCTCACAGGACTGTTGTGAGGATAAGGTGGGGAGACCATGGACATTGCTCTGAGCTCCTTCCAGGAAAAGAGAGATTATGTCATGAATAATGGTGCTCACTCACAAGCCACTGTCTCTCAGCCTCACTGGGTTTTTGGAGGATAAAACCGTTTTAGTGCCGTTCTGAGTTCCTTGGAGGCATGAGGGATACCAATCTGCTAAGCAAGCAGACATGTGCAAGCAAAGCATTCTAAGCATAGATATGTGCACAGAGCAAAAAACATGTTTCAGAACATCTACTGCAGTGTTTCTCAAACTGTGGTTTGGGACCTGATTTCTGGTGGGTCCCAGGTGATGGAAAGATCAGATGAGTAATTGCCACAAGCCCTGAGGCTATTCAAAAATCAGATAGCTACTAATTGCCTTTCAAAGAGCTGAACACCTGCAGTTTGCAAGTTAGCTGCTAATTGCCCTGCAAACAGCTGAGCTCTTTACTTGCAAACAAATATATATTTATTTATTTATTTATTTCTAGATCACATTTTTTAAAGTCTTGTAAAGCTAGGTGGGTCCCGATAAGAGTGTCATTTTAAAAAGAGTGTCATGTTAAAAAGTTTGAGAACCACTGATCTTCTGGGTAGTAAGCGTGCCAGGGAACTGAGACGAGGTGCTGGTCCCTGGTGCGTGTATGATAGAAAACAAATGTTTGCCACCTAGTAACATCTAAAGCACATCTAATCTTGTGGCTAGGGGTAATTTGCTATAGAATGATAACCCTTTTGAGAGCATACAGGGACTCCAAGATGGACAATAGTTTGCAAGAAGCAGAAATCTGTAACTGTGGACTAGAAGGTTGTGAAATGTTCACTCACCCATATCTGTGAATGGAGTCCTAGAAATCTTTACAAATATGCAGCCACTAATTAATCTGAACATTTGAGTTGAGTACAGTGGGATAAAGGTTATGAATGTATAATCCTATAGGGCAGTGGTTCCCAAACTGGGAGGCGCGGCTCCCAGGGGAGCCGCAGAAACCAGCCAAGGGAGCCGTGGAGTGCCACGGAATCCTCTCGGAATACAGTGCAATGCCAATTGGCAGGCATCAACATAATGTAATGGTTAACAATGGTCGAGGGAGCCACAGGTCGAAAAAGTTTGGGAACCTCCTGCTATAGGGCATTAGGAGAGGTGTGCTCAAATGTGTACAGTAATCCTGCAAAGTTGTATGAAAATCTCCAATCTCAAAGGGCTTACGTAGGACCTGAGCTTGTAGGGAGTCCATATGCTTCTGGTGATACTTTTAAAGCACCTTTAAAAAAAATTGTAATTATTTTGTTGTCATGTCTCCATCCTTGAGAAACTTGGAAATCTCTCTGGGTTAGAAAAAACAGACTGCCGCGATGCCAGACAAGCACCATTTAGTAAATACATTTGAAAGAAGCTTCTGATCCTGTTGGCCAGCATTTTGAAGGAGAGGAAGGGAGTCACCATTAAAGAAAACGCCTTTTCTCACCTCAGCTAAAGTTCAGAGAGGGTCACCCTCTAGTCTAACAGTTAAATAAAAGTATGGAAATACATATTTTTGCAAACAAATGATGTTCTAGTCTTCAGCTAAATTAGAGTGACATAAACCAGCACTTTTTGTGCTTTTTAATCATCTGAGAATATTATCAAGTCAAAGTTAAATAGATTTCTACCTATTTATTTAAATGGGAGCATTACACCCATTCTTCAGTAGGAAGAAGCTGCCTTGTACTGTGTCAGGCCACTAGTCTGTCTAGCAGTGATGTAGGACCTGAGTCTATTGACTCGGACTCGAGTCAGACTCAAGTCGCATCAATGACTTGACTCGGACTTGACTTGGAGATTGTAAAAGACTCAAAAGATTCGACTTGAGACTTGGAGCCTTTTATACGACAAGTCAAATTTTATTCAGGTTTAAACCCACTTCCCTCATTAAATAGATAGGGACTTGACTTGAGACTTGACTTGAGACCAGTAGGCACTTGACTTGAGACTTGGAGACTTGATCCACATCCCTGCTATCTAGCTTATTATTGCTGCCTGGGCTGGCTAGCAGCAGCTGTCCAGGGTTTCTGATGCGAGTCTTTCTGGAAATGCTAGGGATTGAAGCAGACACCTTTTACAAACAAAGCATCTGCTCTGCCACTAAGCTGGAGCCCCATTGAAGCTTTTCTGTTTAACTTTGGCTGCAGAGCATGAGCTAATCAGGCTGTGTGTATTGGACTAAAAGGATTTGACACCCTAAACAGATGTGCATATCTTCTCTAAGTATAATCTTGCCTTTTTACTATTTTACCTATTCTTGTTTCGCTGGCTTCATTGAGTAGAAATAGTGGGTGTGATCCCAATTCTCTCTCCATCCCATGCCTTCCGTTAATGTGTGAAAAGGGTTCTTCTTGACTCCCATTCTGACATGTAAGATTTCAGTTACCTACATTAACATTTCATCATCCTAATCAGAACCCTAAGGACTTGAAACATGTAATGAAAACTGAAATCCTCTGTATAGATTCTGCATTCTTGTGTTGCAATTTCAGAATTGTGGAACACACACCAGCCTACATTTTTGTAGCATGTTTGTTACAAAAACATGCATCCTCATTTATTTGAACAGGCTTATAATAAATCACTTTGAAGCAAGATCATCAACCTATTTTGGCTAGCTTGTTTTGGCTTGCTCTGTTGTTAAACAGTACAGTGCACTCCATTTTTGCTTGGATTCTTTGTTTAGTGCAGGGGAATTGCAAAGGCTATTGTAGTTCATATCTAGCAGACATTTTTGATTATGCAAGGAGACCAAGCTAGAGGCCAGTGTCCTATCTGCCTACAGCAGGGGTGGGGAACCTTTTTGCAATGGAGGGCCATTTTCCCATGGGGAAAATGTCCCGCGGGCCGTATGGCCCTCCATTGCAAATGGGTACCCCGGCGTGCACGCGCGCCGGGGGGGCGCACACACACCACCCCCTGCTTTCCTTACCTCCCCGCTCTCCCCCTTTTTCCTTTTTTTCCCCGCTCTCCTCCTTACCTTTTTCAGGCGGCGGCAGCTGCCGCCGCCGCCGCCAACCCCACGCGCGCTGCTCCCGCGCCTCCTTTTGAATTCGGCTGCTTCTGCGCATGAGCAGCAGAAGCAGCCGAATTCAAAGGAGTCGCGCCGAGGAGAGCGCGCGGGGGGCCGGCAGGGCTGGCGGAGCCTCCGGTCTGCTCGCGCGGGCCGGACCTGATTGATTCGGGTCCGGTCTCGCGCAGGCCGGACCGGATCGCTCCGGGGGCCGGATTCGGCCCGCGGGCCGCCGGTTCCCCACCCCTGGCCTACAGCTATGCTAGAAAAAAACCTGAGTAAATGCAGAGATGAGTACTTTACTTAGCAAATAATCTTATAGTACCGGTATCTGTTTCCTAAGTTAGGCATTGCATATATACCTACGTAGTATACGTAGTAATGCATATACTATATGTACTTTACAAAATTAATCCATTGTTTTACTGAATTTGTATTAATGACTAAGAATGTTGATTTTCAAAATCATTTTACTACATTTTTTTATAATACATTCTATATACTATATGTAATAGTTCCTTAAAGAGAGCTTTTCTATTTGTTTGCGATAGATATTGCTCACTGAGATATCCCTCTTTCTACAGGTGGGCCCCCATATCCGCTGGGGATATGTTCCAGGCCCCTCCGTGGATACTTGAAACCATGGATAAGAGTGAACACCCCCTCCATGGTTTCCTGAGCCCCCCCCCCACCCTGCCTCCCCTGCAGGCAGGCATGCTTGCCCCTCCCCCCAGCTCTTATTTTTATTTCAGCAAGCTTTGTTTCTTCTTTAAAACAAACAGAGAAGCAGCCTCCATTGCAGGCAAGTAGAACGAGACTAAGTCCTAGAGAGGCTCTGCAAGGTTTCTGTTAACCTTGCAGAGCCTCTCTAGTACTTAGTCTCGTTTTACTTGCCTGTAATAAGCAGCCAGAGGCTGCTTCTCCTGTTTCTTTAAGGAAGAAACGAAGCTTACTGGGAAAAAAGTAAAAGCCTGGGGGGGTCACCACGATCCGTGGATAACTGAAACCATGGATAGCGAATCAGTGGATATGGGGGCTATATATGGGGGGGTCTTACAGCCCAATCCTGTGTAAGATACAGCGGCCGAACTAAAGGGCTGGCCGCCATATCCTATCCAGGTCCCGGGGGCAGCCCGGATGCACCTTGAGGGAAAGGGATGCTCGTCCCCTTCTCTTGGTGCAAGCGACCTGAGGCCCTATGGGCCTGCTAACTGGGCAAGAGGCCACTTTTTCAATTGGTGCTCCTCTTATATTTAGCAGGGGAAGAGTAACTGCCCCCTTTCACCTCAGTACAGTGTCTTTCTGGTGGCTGTTTGCTGGTGGTGTTCTGCATCGTTTTTAGATTGTGAGCCCTTTTGGGACAGGGAGCCATTTAATCATTTGATTTTGTCTGTAAACCGCTTTGTGAACTTTTTGTTGTAAAGCGGTATATAAATACTGTTAATAATAATAATGTTAATAATAATAATAGAACGTATGCCAGCTCTGGAGCTGGCGCACATTCAAGGCTTTCGTGTAAGGCCGGGCTGAGCCTGGAGAGGGCTTTGGATATCGGCGGATCTCACCGCCGATATCCCCGCTCTCCCCCTGCCTGGTGCGGCCAATGGTCGCACTCCCTCACCACCGGTCCGCCCGCCCCCCCACTCCTGCACTGGTCAGTGCAGGACGTATCTTGCACGGCGGGCGTGGGGACGGTCTGCCGGGGGGGGAGAGGGCCGCCAGCCTCTGTGCCGGTGGCCCTTACTCTCCGGGTGCCGCAAAAGTGCTTTACGACACTTTTGCGACACCCAGCACCGGGGCAGCGTGCTCCCCCAACCGTGCTCCCCCAGCGGTTGTTTACACTGGATTGTTCTGTTAAGCTTAATGTAACAGTTAATTGTAAATTCCTATGCCACTGCGTTAAGTCATGCTGGAAACAAAATCTCCAGGAATAGTTTCAGTCAGAGTTGGAAACCTTATCTCCAAACATATTCCTTTGTGGGGGTTTTGCTCTTTGGACTTGCTTGGTTTGTTCTTGTATGACCTGCTTCTGTGTATATTGCAGGGAAGCTATTCACCCTCGATGGCACTATGGATGTATTTGTCATTTAAATCTGGACAGTGTAGGCTACGAATCTTCAAGCAGCCCTGAGCAATATCAGGAAACTGGCTTAGTTCAGAACTGGCAGGGTTCAAACAAAATTCTAGTTAATTATTAAGCATATTTTAGTATGTGGCATTTCAGTTTTGCTGAATATACAGTAGTACTTGCTGATATGTTACTCACAGCCACAAACACTGCAATCCGGGTGTGACTCATTTCTTCTAGAAGGTTAACTGATGGCCCACAAGCCCGATCTGGCTACTCAAACCTTTTTTGTCTGGGCCCCAGTGGACTTGCCACATTTTAACCAAGGTATGGTTAAAAAAAAATGTTTGTAGTTTTGCTTATAGCATAAGAACAATGAATCTCCATGTGTCTTTCATAAATTGAAAGAAATACCGGTAACTGGTATTTTATGTCATCCCAGACTATCAATCAGTCATGTATGTATATCATTAACTTACATGTATGATAATTTACACACACACACACACACACACACACACACACACACACACACACACACACACACACACACTCAAAGCAACCTAGAACAAAATACGTAGATTTACAAAACAAAACCCATAATAATATTATAAAAACCCTGCTAATTGGGCAAAGAGGCACCTTTAAAGGCCTCTTATACAGTATTTAGCAGGGGGAGAGCAACTGTCCCTCTTCACCTCAGCATGGCGTCTTTTCCGGTGGCTGCTGCTGGTGTCTCATCTGTATTTTTTTAAGATTGTGAGCCCTTTGGGGAAAGGGAACCATTTATTGGCTTATTTTACTGTGTAAACCGCTTTGTGAACTACAGTACTTTTGTTGAAAAGCATTATACTGTACTGTATAAGTATTCTTAATAATAATGATGATGATACCAGTTTTATGATGGACTCTGACCATCAATATGGACATCAGAGGATTGCTCCGGCCCCCAGAGTGTCTGAAGAATACAGAAGTTGGTGATAGTTGTTCTAGAGCTGCATTGTCGGATGAACCTTGACTGTTGACACCGCATGAGTGCTGATAAGTTAACTGTTTCATTTACAAGATTCTATGCAGCTCCTGGTGGGGCTCCTAGCATAGGCCTGCACAAGGCTTCTCCCCTAGACTAAAAGCTGTATCGGACTGCAAGTGTCTAGCTTCGTCGCGTCCCGGAGTTGATTCTGATTGGCCCAAGGCATTGCTTCTCATCCCGCCCCCACAACACCAAACGTGGCCTCTCATTGGCCGAAGGTCGTTATGGTGCGTTCCAAGTTGAATAAATCGAGCTTTGGCCAATGAGAGGCCGCATTCGGTGTTGTGGGGCCGGGACGCGGAGCAATGCCTTGGGCCAATCAGAATCGACTCCAGGACACGACGAAGCAAGATGCCTGCTGTGTGAGGCCGGCTTGAAAGAAGAGAGGGAGTGGGGGGTCTGGAGGTTTGGTTGTCCTTAAGGAGACACTGCACTGTTAATTCCCTGTATCTGAATGCAACACAAGAGTAAACCTATACAAATAAGTGGGAGTGCTTCAGTTAGGATGGGAGTGCACTCACTTGTAGATTCTAGATTTAG
This sequence comes from Plestiodon gilberti rubricaudatus, assembly GCA_026170595.1. Classification (NCBI taxonomy): domain Eukaryota; kingdom Metazoa; phylum Chordata; class Lepidosauria; order Squamata; family Scincidae; genus Plestiodon; species Plestiodon gilberti. The sequence goes on from JANXHW010000001.1 coordinate 16,556,039, forward strand.
TAGTTTGTCTTCATTATGAATGTTATGACAGTGCAGTAAATACTTCAGTGTAAACTCTTATGCATACCACTGTATCAGGCTCTGCAGTCATTTGTCTGTCTCTGGTTTCATTTCTCTATTCCCAGCTTTATTTAATGTGTGTCTTGCACTGAGTTATTTGGAAACTTCCGGCAAGCCTACTTTTACCTTTATCACTGTTTAAGTTCACAATAAACACACAGAGGATATAGCCCTCGCCCAGGATTGTGTGTATATTGTGTGATTCCACATAGGTATAGAAAAAGCAGAAACTGTGGCATTGGGTGCTGTATTTATAGTTTGAGAATCAAAAGCAAGTTTCTAGCACTTTTGATTAGTCCATAGACAATGTCTGGTGAACTCTCAGCAGAGGGGAACTCAGTAGGAATTCTGGATTAGGGCACAATGGCAGCACCCATTACAGCTGTTTGCCCCTCTCCATGATTTACGTAAGGGGTGATCTGGTCCCTCACCACTTCCTTCCTTCCACCTTTCTCCCGTGTGTACCGTCTGAACCAGTAGGACCCCCCACTGCTGAAGCCACTCCCCTTGATCCATCTCCTGTTTATGGAGAGAAGTGTTTGACGACCGCACATGTACATTGCCTTAGCGGTGGTAAAGGATTCTATTGTACCAGTATCCAGTGTGGAGAACTTGGAGGCCATATTTATTGAAACAAAGAACTTGACAAAATTGTGTGTCTTAATTTGCAGATCTTATTAAAGGGAAGCAAGAAGTAAAGAGGTCTGACTTGTCATCCACAAAATCATTTTCACCTTCAAAAGATGCAAAGGGTCTACATCGATTGCCCCGTTCTTTCTGGGTCAAGAGGAACAATGCTTCCACAAACTATGCATCAACAAATAAGCCCACCGACGGTGAAGATTATGCAGCTCACCTTCTTCGGTCCATTAAATTTGATCCTACAGTAGGACGTATAGTAACTGCTGAGCATACAGATGTCAAATTTAATTGCTCCGTCAAGGTTCCTAAATCATTAATCAGTCATTTCCTAACTTCTAACTCTGAAATTATTTCTTTGTGGAAAAATGGAAAGGAGCTGTTTGATGTTGACAGGATAGATAGCGAATATTATCAACTTGATGGCAGTGAAGTAATCACCACGGTAACATCTACATTCAGGTAAATAACTTATAACATTTTTAATGCAATTACAAGAATGTGTGGAAAGCCAGAATCCTAAGGTTACAGAAGACTTAGGAACACATGCACGTGCATGCTCTCTCGCACGCATGCGCGCACACGCGCGCACGCACACACACACTGTAAAAGTGACAAAGAAATAATAAAAGAGGAACAGTTGGCAGCTTGCATTTGCTCTTTTTCTTCCATAATGCGGGAAGTGCCTTGGCTCTTACTGATATCCCCTGAGGTGAGATTCAGCAGCTTAATCAGAAACTATCTGCTATTGCCCTGGAACAGAAGCACTACCTTGCTGAAGAAGCTTGGATCTCATGGAACAACTATTTATTTATTGCATTTGAAAGATCATTTCAAAGGTGCCTACACAGGGCTTCCAAAATCCCCACTGCCCTCTTCCCGCCATACCAGATAACAGATATTACGTGAAACTGCAGATAATATGGGTTTAAAGGTTACTGGGAGCATGCATAAACTTTTGAGAGCCCTGATCAGCCTTGTCATGCAGCAATGTGAAATGGTCACATGGAGTGGCACCTTTGGAGGGGTGGTGAACAGACGAGCCCACAGCCCATCTGTCTGCCACCCTCTCCAGCCTGCCCTCCACTGGGTGCTCTGATTCTCTCCCAATGTGCTGACAGCAAGTCTGAAGAGGATTGCAACAGCAGCAGCTTCCTTCTCCCTCCAGCACTACTGGAGGAAGAAGTGTGTGTGTGGGGAGAAAGTTGCTGGGGCTCCTAACCACTTCTCCCTGTCTTCTTAGTGCTTACGAAGCACCAAGTAGGCAGGGAAAGAGCCTGCCCCCTTCCTTTCCCCACTTTACTTATAAGAACATAAGAACATAAGAAGAGCCCTGCTGGATCAGGCCAAAAGCCCATCTAGTCCAGCTTCCTGTATCACACAGTGGCCCCACCAGATGCCTCAGGGAGCACAAGACAACAAGATAACCTGTTCCCCGTTGACACTCCCTTGCACCTGGCACAGAGAAAACCCACTTCTAAAACCAGGAGGTTGCTTATGGCTTGTAACCTGTGATGGTCTTTTCCTCCATGAATCTGTCCAAACCCCTTTTAAAGGCATCTAGGCCAGGTGCCATCACCACATCCTGTGGCAAGGAGTTCCACAGATGAATTACACGCTGGGTAAAGAAATATTTTCTTTTGTCTGTTCTAACTCTCCCTCCACTCAATTTTAGTGCATGTCCCCTGGTTCTGGTGTTGTGCGAGAGGGAGAAGAATTTCCCTCTATCCACTCTCTCCATCCCATGCATAATTTTATACGTCTCAATCATGTCCCCCCTCAACCGCCTTTTTTCTAGACTGAAGAGCCCCAAACGCTGTAGCCTTTCCTCATAAGGGAGATGCCCCAGCCCACTAATCATTTTCTCTGGTCGCTCTCTTCTGCACCTTTTCCAGTTCCACTATATCGTTTTTGAGATGCGGTGACCAGAACTGGACGCAATACTCCAGATGCGGCCTTACGATCAATTTGTACAACGGCATAATAATATTGGCCGTTTCATTCTCAATCCCTTTTTTAATGATCCCGAGCATGGAATTGGCCTTCTTCACAGCCGCCGCACACTGGGTCAACCCTTTCATCGACCTGTCCACCAGCACCCCAAGATCTCTCTTGATCCGTCACAGACAACTCAGAACCCATTAGCGTATATGTGAAATTTTGGTTTCTTGCCCCAATGTGCATCACTTTGCACTTACTTACATTGAAGCGCATCTGCCATTTTGCTGCCCATTCTCCCAGTCTGGAGAGATCCTTCTGGAGCTCTTCACAATCCCTGCTGGTCTTCACCACCCGGAAAAGTTTAGTGTCATCCGCAAACTTGGCCACCTCACTGCCTATCCCCGACTCCAGGTCATTTATGAATAAGTTGAAAAGCACCGGTCCCAAGACCGATCCTTGGGGCACACCGCTTTTCACCTCTCGCCATTGTGAAAACATTATGAAGAGCACAACAGGCACCCTCCTGCTTCTGGGCAGCTTCTGTTTGCAATGAACAGGGATGGCGACTTCCCAGCATTCCCTGCCCCTGTTCATTTCAGAATGAAGCAGTGTGGAGCTGGGAGGCTGCCCATCATGCTTTCATAAGGAAGGGGGGATGGGGGCACGCCTCTTTGTTTGCCTGCCCCCCCCCCATCCATGGATGTCTATGCACACACATGTGCATGCAGAGGCATCATTTAGGATGGGATTCAGGCAGCACTAGAGCATGTGCCACCCCTGTCCCTGATAAAGGGCTAGATGATTCCCAATAATGTTTTTCTGTGTATATCCATACAGTTTCCATCATTGCTTACACACTCACAGCATAATCCTATTGCCACCGGCACAATCCTTACACCACCTCCCACAATCCTTACACCACCGGCATAACCAGCGGAGGAGGGCAGGGCGGGAGGCTTTGGAGGGAAGATTTAAATCCCCTTTGAATCCCCCTTTGGAGAGGATTTGAATCCCCTTTCCATTCTGGGGTCTCCCACTCTCGTTGCACCACTGGTTACACTGGTGGTGTTGTGCTGTGGATTTATTTAGATTAGCCTTAAAATAACTCTGCATTGTTTTACTGTGTACTGAAAGTGAAAGTTCTAGTTTCTTTCTTTCTTTCTTTCCCTCTACAGTATAGCCAAAGTCCAGCGCTCCAATAATGGGTCCTACATCTGCAAACTGAAAGTCAACAGTGATGAAATAGAGTCGGACCCTATTTTAGTCCTTTTGGAAGGTAAGTTTAGATTTGAATGAGTGATGCGATGGCAACAGTTGAAGTGATAGTTGAGAATAGCATCTGGCATGGTGGATTTTGCACAGCAATATGAGTACCTGTTTCAGGTGCGCTGATGAAAAGCTGGATTAGACACAAACTCAGATTGGGAAACTACTTATAGAAAAGCAAGCACATAATCTGTTGCAGTGTTTCTCTTCAGCCCCTCTCATTGCTCCCTAGTGTGTCATGACACTAGGGCTGACCCAAGGCTTCTGGATGCCTGACGCAGCATGCCAAATGCTGCCCCCCTTACCTGATGATGTGCTCCTCCCGCTCTCCAATGTTCTAGCTCAGCACTCTCTTCCTCTCTGCATTTCCACTTCCTCCCTGTCACCCTCTTCCTTTTCCAACCCAGGTAGTAGAAGGAGCAGGAACAACAGTGGGAAGCAAGAAAGCAAGTAGGTGGGCAGAGAGGAGCGCCCCCCCCCACCAGCCTGCCCTGGCACAGCCAGAGGCCTCTTCGGGGTAAAGGGACATTTGTCCCCTTACCCCAAGTAGAGCCCAGCCGCCCCTATTTTGCTGGTGCACATTTGAGCCGGCCGTGTAATGCCAGCCAGGCCCAGGAAGGGGGATAGGATTCAACGGAGCGTGCTGCCACCGATCCCTCCCCCAGCCCAGGCTTGGCCAACCAATCCCACCCCCCTGGAACGCCCCATTCCGCCTTCCCCATGCCCCTTCACCGCCCAGCGGAGAACCTATCTTCTCCAGCGGGCGCAGCATTGTCTCTGACGTGAGGAGAGTGGTGCCAGCCTTGGCACCGGTGCAACTTACTCTCCAGGTGCCGCAAATGTGCTTTATGGCATGCTTGCGACACCCTAGTTTGGCAGAGTGGCTGCTCCGCTGATTTAAACTTAGGATTACGCTGTTAATCTTGAGATTTCTTCTAGGCTACAGTTCTTAGAGTCTAGGAAGTGTGTCTCCCACAACCCAGCAAAACTAACAGGGCTGGCCCAAGACTTCCTGATGCCTGAGGTGGCATGCCAAATGCTGCCGCCCTTCCCCAATGATGCACCATCTGGTGGGGCCACTGTGAGATACAGTAAGCTGGGCCTTTGGCCTGATCCAGCAGGGCTCTTCTTATGTTCTCTGCTCCTCCCACTCTCCAATGCTGTAGCTCGGCACTCCCCTCCCCATCACATTTCCTCATCCTTGCTGTCCTCCCTTCTTTTCCCAATCCAAGGAGTGGGGGGGGGGAGGAGCAGTGGAGGCAAGTAGGTAGACATAGATGGGCACCCCCAGCAATCTGGAGCCTGAGGCGACTGCTTCAGTTGGCCTCATGAATGGGCCGGCCCTGACAACTAAAGCTTTTTAAAGGACCAGGGCTTTTTGAACCTGGAGTTCACTGTTTCAGGGTCATCACTCTTGGTCTGTACTACTTTAGCTGCTCTACATAAATCTAAAATGTAGTGTTGCTCTAGTGTTGCTCTAGTTTCAGCATGTCTCTTTGTCATTTAAGTCTGCCAAACAGTTCTTTCCTCTCCATTGCACACAGGCCTGCCGTATTTCATTAAGCAGCCTCAGGGGCTGAACGTGACCCGGAATAAGCCATTCAATCTTACATGCCATGCAGTGGGTCCTCCTGAGCCTGTTGTGATTCACTGGCACTGGAACAGTCGCCGAATCACTGAGGAACATGACCTTTCTCCATCTGTCTTGACCATGCCAGGTGAGTTAAATGGTAGATTGGTTTCCAAGATGAATGCCTTTGTATGGGTGTGAGTTCTGGTCCTTCTGCACTGAAACAGAAGTCCAACCATCTGCTTTTCAAATATTTATAAGTCCAGCATCCTCTGGTTGGAGGAGGCAGAGGGTGCTGTAAACCACCTCCTCAACCGTATTCTGAGGCGACCTAAGGGGTGGGATACTAGGTTGGAGGCACAGAGTGGAGAGGGCTGCCTGAGAGGGAGCCAAGCACGTGCTCTCCATCCCCTCTGAAGGGCCAGCAGAAAGGACCAGCAACTAGCAGGGGTGCGATACTAGAAAGACTGCCTTCTCCCATATGTACTTGCTCATCTGTTAAGATCAGCAAGGGAGGCCTCTTGTCTGTCCCACCACTGTCGGATGTGTGGTTGGCTGGGAATCAGGATAGGGCCTTCTCTGTAGTCGCGTCCAGACTCTGTAACTCCCTCCTGTGGGAGACATACCTAGCCCCTTAAGTGGTGGTGTTTTGCTGGACAACTAAAGCCTGGGCTATACTGTACGCGTTTGCATTCCGTGTGCGTCTGGTGTCCCGCCCCCAGGTCAAACTACAGGCTCTGATTGGCCAAACGTAACGCAAACGCAGCAAAAGGTGAGCCCAGCTCAAATGCACTCGGAACACGAACGCGTACAGTGTAGCCCAGGCTTCAGACCTTTTCGTTCTCTAATTTCTAGCAGTTTCTTTTTATGCTGTAATAACCTATAACTAAAAGCATAATGCATGAAATGACTCTGAGGAGCTGCTGTTTGACTGAAAAAGACACAGGCCCACAAAACCTGAGTTGTGTGTGATTTGGAACCACAGTTGTGGTTCTAGAAGGCTATCAGTGAACGGAAGTAAGACATAATAAGGAGCTTGAGGCATTTTAAACAGTCTGAAAGAGCCACCATTTCCCTGGTTTTGAAGGATTGTTTTAATGGGTGTTGTCCTTCATAGTAGCTTATCTGGTTTTTACCAAAGTTTTTGTGAAAATTATTTTATTATTACAAAATGTGTCAGGCATTTCCTTCTTTTTCTACAACATAGAAAATAAAACCACCTCAGCTTAGCTAATTTTCTCAGTAAAATATATATTGCGAGATTTAATAAGTTGATAGCCATCAGGGAAGAGAGAGATTATAGACTCTAGTAAACCAGGGTTGCCCTCCTTTAGGCTGCAGTGTTTTTTCAGAAGTTTCCTTGATCCAGATCTGAACCCTTCAGTTATTCATGGACAGACATTTGTTTGGGTTTTCTGAAAAGAGCTGTTGATCTTGCTGTGGTTTAAGCCAGTGGCTTTCAAACTGTGTTCTGGGGAACCCTGGAGTTCTTAAAAAACTTGCTAGAGATTTCTCAATTAGAAACACCAGCAAACATCAGCAGATATGTTATCAGGGTGCCTTAAAGTTAGAAAATAGGCAAAACATTGGTTTAGCAAAGCAAGGACTATAAATTAACTGGCATGATGTAAAAACACTCGGATGCTTTTCTGAAGTTCTGAACATTCTAGACTGTGGTTATGGGCAAAACTATATGTATGCTACAGCTCTGCATAAGCCTTAAAAAACCACAGAATGTGGTTTCATGTGCAGAATTCAGCTTCTTAAGAATATCAGCTTGCATTGAAGCTTCTAGACCTTATGGTCAGAGAAATGTACTTGGATATCTGTGACAAGTGCTTGGTAAAATCAGCAGTGTTGCTTAAGAGTGGTGGAGGCAGGTTGACTTGGCTGCTCTGTAAATGAAATAGGGCTGAGCTGAAATGGTAGAGAGGGGGGACTTTTTGCAAAAGCTTTTATGATTGAGTAAAAAGTAGTCTCCTCTGGCAATTTTAAGGGGGAAAATATGTTCCCACTATGTGCGAGTGGGTACCTGGGGAGAAGGGAACATGTCTCCAAATTTTTGAGGCAACCAGATGAATGCTTCCTGCCCAGCTCCATGGAGGTTTCATTCCCTTTCCTTGCACCGTCCGCAACGTAGCAAGACCGAGAACCCACCCCCACATTGCTGTGGCAAGAGACCAACACTCCCTATCTTGTGATTTGTGCTCAGAACGTTAGGTAGTGTAAAACCATCCAACTTTATATCTTTGGCTCTGAGTGCACTATTTGAATCTTTCCATCATTCGGCCTCAACAGGCAAAAAGTAATTCAGAAGCTATCGCTCATCCTTTCAAGATGCAGTCACATTTTGAGGTTAAAACTTGTAGACCTTAGATAGCAGGATTTAAAGGAAGTTGGCTTTTGAAAGCTCTGGTCACCCCAGCAGTCTACAAATAGCTCTTTCCTTCCACCAGCTGGACTGCAAAGCTACAAGGCAAATGCCACCAAGTATTGTTGCTGCGCAACTTCCACATGCTTCAGTAAGACTTGAATACTGCCCATTGAAGAGGTTGGAGGGTGAACATCGACCATTCTTGGTGGGCAGCATTGTTTCTGCTAAGGAAATGCTGTTCCTATTTAATCAAATTACATAAAAGAGCTGCTTTTTCTTTTCGTTCCTTTGCTATTCCTTTTTTCCCATTGCTGTTTCTCAATAAATGAATTTCATCACCCAAGGCCATAGCCAGCTTTCCTCACTAGGAGGAAAGGATTGTCACATTTCTATATGAGTCTTGAAAGAAACGAATGAAAAAAATCAGTGATTTCCTTATAACCAACAAAACATTCTATAATACTGTTACCCAAGTCCCGGTGTACGTGTGAGTTAGTGTCAGACACATATAAGGAGGGCAAGAACAATTATTTGTTAGTTCAAAAGCTTTTACTCTCCCTTAAATGAGGAAGAATTTCTTTAAATTGTGCCTTACCCCCTTTAAGCATCATGTTGTGCATTTTGCAGTCTGGCTAGTCAATGAAGCCATGAAGCTGAACTTATTTGCACCCACCTCCGACACAAAAACGCTTTTTTCAACGGACCTAGTTTCCTGCCAGCTCCCCAAAAGGTCCGGGGGGGGCTGCTGCCACCTCCGCAGGCCTCCCCAAGGCTCTAAATGGCGGTGATCGCATTCCAAAGCCCACTTCCAGTTTTTGCCTTTATTTTTTAAAATGTGTGTGCAGTGAAATAGCAATGAGGGGTTTCAACATTTTATTGCTGCTGCAATTCTAATCCAGATCTTCCCCTCCAGGCTATTTGCATTAGAGAAAAGCTTCAGTTGGAATTGAAGGGGGTCAGTTTGGATCAGAACCATAGTTCGGGCAAAGTGCTAAGCCCCTTCCTACTTCCTGCTGTGGGTTTACCCCAATTTGCACCCTCCCTTTAACAAGGATGCTGATAAAGGGAAAATACCAAGATGCCAGTGATGTAGACTTGAGTCTATTAACTCAGACTCAAGTCGCGTCAATGACTTGACTTGGAGATTGTAAAAGACTCGAAAGACTCGACTCGAGACTTAGAGCCTTTTCCGACAAGTCAAATTTTATTCAGGTTTAAACCCGTTTTCCCCATTAAATAGATAGGGACTCACAACCAAAGACTCAGGACTTGGGGACAATGACTTGGGGCTTGACTCGAGACTTGGAGTCAGAGACTTGATCCACATCCCTGCAAGATGCATTGAAAGAAATGTATGATTTGACCCTAAGAGGTGATCTGCCCTGTGCTCAGCTTCTGTAAAACCACAGAACTGGCATGGATCCTCTTGAATTATGTCTCTTGTACTCACTGCTGGTTTGTTAAACTTTTCCATCTCCTAACTTCAGTTGCTACTTGGCCTTGCACTGCAGCATAAGGCACTGGCAGGTTTTAAAATAGTTCTGTCAAAGAGAGTTCAGTCACATTTTTGGCAAAGGAAAGTAATTTTTTTAAATAACAAAAGGAGCCAGCCTTTCCCATGAAGTGCCTCTCTTGTGGTCACTGAAGTGCCAAATGTGAAGACATGTTTATCCAAACTATAACACAACACATGGAAGTTGGTTTCTTTTTGTGGATCTGTATTCAAGAGGGAAACGAAGTGAGAGGAGAAACAGTTCGCTGTCTTTTCTTTTTGTCATGACTGCATTTTCTCTGAGCTACTGTTGGTTATTATTGTCACCTAACTGCAGGTCTTAACGAAGCAGCTGTTTTCTATTGTGAAGCTCATAACAAGAAAGGAGTATCTACATCAACTGAAGCACACATCAATATAAAAGGTCAGTAATGAATATGGAATGATCATTATTATTTATCTAGCTAAAGTCTGGTCTGTATAAATGTAGGGAAGACTAAGCTGCACATCCTGGCTGGTTCGCATATGTCTCCTGGCTCACTGCCCCTTTTCTCTCTTTTCTGATCATACATCTGTAAAGGTTTGTGGCCAGCCAGGAGTTAACCTGGCCTGACCTGGCCAATGCCTTCCCCATGGCCCTTGGCTGTAGAGGGGAAGGGGTTGCAGCACTCTGCAGTCCCACTCCTCCTCCTCCTTTTCCCTCCATAATCTCCTGCCTCTTTCTAGGCTCTTTGAAAGCAAATAGAGGGAGGGACCTCCTCCTTAGTCCCCCTAGCCTGTCCTCCGAAGGCCCCCTAGCCTTAGTCCCCCTAGTCTTTTAAATGCCTGCCAGGAAGCTTAGCACTAGCCGCTCCTGCCTCTCACGAGACTTGCCGGTGGTGCCATAAAACAGGAAGTGTCCCTGTTGCCTGAGCAACAGAGCTGCTCCTGCCTCTGTCTGGCAGCTGCCCCCTCCGTCTGGCCTCGTTGCTGGGGAGGTACTGGCTCCCTGTGTCACAAGGCATCTCTCTTCTTTAGTGCAGGCCAACAACCCTGCGCGCACTGCTGACTTTAGTGGCACGGGTCCAGGGGCCAGACCCCAGCCACAGTGATGATGGGATCCAAGAATTCGTCCACTCCAATTGCCTGCTCCTCCAAGACAGATTCCAGAACTATTGTGTTAGTGTCCTGCGATACTTTAAGCTTGAAGCTAATTGATTTATTGCAGAATGCCTTTTTTTGTAGAAAGAGCCTGCATTATCAGATGCACTAAGTGAATTGTAAAGGTGGTGTACATATGCATGTGTGTGTGTGTGTGTGTGTGTGCGCATGCGCACAACACACACACACACACACACACACACACACACACACACACACACACACACACACACACACACACACACACACACACACATTGAGAGCAGGGGCAGGGGGCACACACTCAATATTTCCAGATACCACTGACAGGAATAGAGAGCTGAAATACAGTATATGAGCCAATCAGGTGTTCTGTGCTGAGTACAGTGGAGTCTGCTAACAATGGGTTCAAGGTACGCACAGACCCTTGCTGGATAGCAAGCAGTCTGCATATTAAAACATGGATCCTGAACAATAGTTCTAACTAGCAATGGGGCAGAGTCCAAAAATGAAGGACAGGATTCCGACTACGGTAGACTTATTGAGTCTGTCTCTCTATGTCAATTAGGATAAGACCTCAATCCTCTCTGGAATCCAAGCTGATCATCAGTTCTGAGTGTAATATTTGAATCTTTCCATTTCATATCTTGCCTACCCAGGAGTTCTCAACCAGTGGTACTAGTACCGCCAGTGGTACTTTGGCCGACTGCTGGTGGTACTTGGACCGCAGGACCACGGGAACCCTGCTCTGATGCGGTGCTTTTGGTAGCGCGTTTCTCCCACCTGCCCAGAGTCTCCTACTTGCATGTTGTGGTCTCCGAAAACCTGGAAGTAACTGGTGATTACCGTATTTTTTGCTCCGTAACACACTATTAGACGCACGTGTATTTTGGAGCGAAAAGATCGGGTAAAAATGTCTTGCTTTAACTACTACCCGTACTAATTTTAACGGCGCTTGGCCGCTTACCGCATGGTCGTAGCACCTCCAATCTTCGTCCTGCGTTGCCGGGATTGCCCCCAGTCTTCAGCTCCAAGACGCGAGCCTCCTAGGCGCTGGACGCGACCAGGGAGCTCTGTGCTAACATCGCAGCAACTGCGATGTTTGCGCAGAGCTCCCAGTCGCGTTTGGCGCCTGAGCTAAGTTCCCAGGCGCTGGACACGACCAGGGAGCCCTGCTCTAACATCGCAGCAACTGCGATGTTTCCGGAGGGCTTGCAGTTGCGTTCAGCACCTACGCGAAGTTCCCTGATGCTGGACGTGACTTCAAAGCCCTCCGGAATCATCTGAGTTCCTCCGATGTTTATCTTTCTATCTTTTCTTTCTGTTCTCTTTGGTCTTCCTGGGTTTAGAACTAGAATAAAAAGAATATAATTTCCTTCTAAGTAAAGAAAAGCTTTAAGTTGGCACCAAAACTTTAATTTGGTACCTCAGCAGAGAGCATATGCAGGCCCTGCTTGACTCTCTGCTTTGCAATGTCCTGTACTGTAATCTAGTTGTTCATAACCCTGTCATTTCTCGAACCGTCCACCCTAATGGTGTTTCCGTTATTTCTTTCCCATTTTTTTATTACAAAATACAGGTGGGCCCCCATATCCACGGATTCGCTATCCACGGTTTCTGTTATCCACGGATTGTGGGGACCCCCCAGGCTTTTACTTTTTTCCCAGTAAGCTTCATTTCTTCCTTAAACAAACAGGAGAAGCAGCCTCTGGCTGCTTTTTGCAGGCAAGTAGAATAAGACTAGGTCCTAGAGAGGCGCTGAAAAGTTAACAAAAACCTTGCAGAGCCTCTCTAGGACTTAGTCTCGTTCTACTTGCCTGCAATGGAGGCTGCTTCTCTGTTTGTTTTAAGGAAGAAACAAAGCTTGCTGAAATAAAAATAAGAGCTGGGGGGGGCGCACATCTGCCCGCAGGGGAGGCAGGGCAGAGGGCCCTCAGGAAACCATGGAGGGGGTGTTCGCTCTTATCCACGGTTTCAAGTATCCACGGAGGGGCCTGGAACATATCCCCAGTGGATATGGGGGTAGTACTGTAGTTGTCCTTCACTAACGCCACTTAAAGGGTCATAAAATCACCTTAAGTTCTTGTTAGAGAAATACATTTACTAAAAATTATTTGTCCATAACAGGGAGGGTAAGCTTGGTATTAAAAAGAGATTTTTAATGCCTATTTAAGAAAAAGTCAATTTTATTTCTGGGTTAGAAGGAGTTACAGACTTTTTTTCCTGGGGTTTTGGTTTTTTTTAAACTTGGGTTTCTAGCACGTTCCATCTTTTAAAACGTTCAAGAAAGTAACAGCAATTTAAAAATAACATCATCCTAGACATATTGGTTAAAATTATACTGTTACTTACAGTCTGGTCAGTATGGGAGGGAGAGGGGTGATGTGGTTGCTTCAGTTCCCTGCCTGGAACATTCATACAAAAGAGGGCTTCATTCACTGACTTATTTGAAATTCGTTATTGGATGTTTCTTCTTCACGCCAGAAGGTATAAATGTAGGCTTACCAGATCTCCAACCGGGACAGAGTGCTAGACCTTTAGGAGAAGGAATATGGGCAGGTGTAGCTTGTTAAACCTTAGAGCACAATCCTAGGCATGTCTACTCAGAAGCAAGTTCCACTGAACACAATGGGGCTTGCTTCTGAGTAGACATGCCTAGGATTGTGCTCCAAGGTTTAACAAGCTACACCTGCCCATATTCCTTCTCCTAAAGGTCTAGCACTCTGTCCCGGTTGGAGATCTGGTAAGCCTATATCTAAATGGTATTTCAGTTGCAAGTGTTTTACATTGTGAACCAGATACAAGTATTACTGTTGAAGATGTTACTGTTTCTAATGTAGGAATCCCATCTGCACCTGTTGAAGTGGATGTTCTGAACAGAACGGCTCATACAATTGTGGTATCCTGGGTCCCAGGTTTTGATGGTTATTCTCCTTTGAGCAACTGCAGCATTCAGGTCAGTTTTTATAATATCCCATCATGTCTGATGTTTCATACGGTTCATAGATCCTGTTTTGTTCTTCAGTAGCAAGACTGCAGAATAAGGGAAATGTGCATTTTCTCCTTCTGTCTGCTCTGGTCATAAGCACTGACACTCAAAGAGAATCCGGGGGTAAAACTGTTGTAAACGTGAGGAAAGTTCTCAACCCCTTCTATATTCTATAGGCTCTTATTTCATCATGACCCAGGTTTTGGCAGATGGTTCTCAACAGGGTATGCTTGTAAAATAGCCAGAATATCCCTGCTGGATCAGACAGAGGGTTCCATCTAGTCCAGCACCTTCCTCCAGGATGTCCACAAACAATAAAGGAAGTAGTCTTCTCCCTCTGTTGCTTGCCAGCTGAATGGCATCCTGCTGCCTCTGAAGATGGATACCTTATTCCAGTGGTGACCAACCTTTCAACATGAATGCTGGCCCTTTAAATGGTTGCATAGGTGAGGGCATTGATTTCAGTAGGTGCAGCTGCTTTAGCAGCCCAATCAGTACTTGCAGCTGCCAAGATTCTGTCATCTACACAACTCTTAAAGACACAGTAGCCCTAATGGTGGAAGGTTGGCCACCCCTGCTTATTCCCTCCGATAATTGTGCTTTGTATGAAAAAATGCTTCTTTTGTGTGTCCTGAGTGTCCTACCAACCCATCTCCTACTCAACCTTATGAGAGAGGAAGAAACATTTCTCTCTACCTACTTAATCCATGTGATTTTCTAAACTTCTATCACGTCCCCCCAGTTGTCTCTACTTTTACACTTAGAAAAAGCTCACCAGATACTTTAACTTGTCCTCACAGAGAATTTTGGGGCTTGAAAATATAATAATGTTCTGAGCAGAAATGACGGGTGCCCTCCTGGCGCCTGGCACGTGGGGGCGGGGCCTGCATCGTGTCACATCGATGCGCCCCTCGCGTCACGTCGACGTGCTGCCCCCCCCCCCGCCGCCTGTTTTGGACTCATTTTGGAGCCGAACGGGCTCCAGGGAGGGAGGGAGGGTCGAAGCAACGCGGCACTTTGCGACGGTGAGTGCCCCGAGCGCCCCCCCGCCTGCCCGAGCGCCTGGAGCTCCTGCTTCACGCGGTCCACTCTAGTTCCGCCGCTGGTTCTGAGGTTTTTGCGACCGGTACTTATCTTTGAATTAATAAAAGGAAGCATTTTCCAGGCTGTTCTGGTCGTTTTGTTCTCTTGTAAACTTAATAAAATGACCAGAACAACCTGGAAAATGCTTCCTTTTATTAATTCAAAGATAATAATGTATGTTATGCCGAAGGAAAATAGAAATACCTGTCTCTCCTCTGCTGACATGGGTTCCTACCTGTGTGGCTTGTCTAAATAAAAGAGAATGGGTTTATTTTACCAGCACTGGACAGTAAACCCTGTAATCACATCAGGAAGTAGGAGGCAGAACCGGCCCAGTGCAAAGGTAAAGCAGTAATCTGCATCTTCATACCTGGACTCTTCTGTGACTGTCACTTTCATTTCTTTCTTAAGGAGTGTCAAGGGTGGCATATTTAGACAAAAGTCCTTGAATGAAAACAAATAGAGACTCGTAGCTCAATCCTAACCAACTTTCCAGCACTGATGCAGCCCCAAGGTACAAATATTCCCTTACCTTGAGGAAGTCTCTGTGACTGCCCTCCCACCTTGCCCATTTAGCAGAGAAGTACTCGGGGAAGTCTAATGCCAAGCTGTTTGTGGCTTTTTTGGATTTGAAGGGCACCTTTGACTCCGTGAGTAAGGAACTTTTATGGTGGAAATTGAGCAGTCTTAACATCGACCCTAGGCTCCTTTATTTGATCCAAAAATTCCATCAGGACACTTACCTGCCAAGTGTGTTGCTCCTCTGTGGGTAATTTAACCCCTAAGATCTTGGTTAAGAAGGGAGTGAAGCATTGGTGCCTTTTGGTCCCCTTATTATTCTCACTCTTTCTGAATGACCCTGTTCCTCGCTCAGGTTGATGGTCATCCACCCAAGATGGATAACAAGCATTCCCCACTCCTGCTTTATGCAGATGATGCAGTGCTAATCTCCCATTTGTGGGTTGGTCTGAAGCGTCTTTTGAACAAATGCCTGGACTATTTGACCATCAGTAAATTACAACTAAACTTCAAGAAGACCAAGATTCTGGTGTTCTCCAGGTCTTGGAGACCCAGATCCTGGAAATTAAGGGGTAACGAAATAGAGCAAGTCAAGCACTACAAATATTTGGGGGTTACTTTTTGTTACAATCTGTATTGGTCGGTTCATCAAAAACTAACCTTTAATCTAGCCACTCAAACTACCCAAGCCATTCTTCGTTTCTCCATTAAACAGGGTAATGGCTTTATTCCAGGATGGTGTAGTGGTTTGGGAGTCGGACTTAGACCTGGAAGATCCAGGTTCAAATCCCCACTCAGCCACCAAGCTTCCTGGGTGACCTTGGGCCAGTCACTATCTCTCAGCCCCACCTACCTCACAGGGTTGTTGTGAGGACAAAAAAAAGGAGGGGAGGAAATATGTACACCACTCTGAGCTCCTTGGAGGAAGGGCGGTATAAAAAATGTAAAAAATAAAATAAATAAAATAAAAATTCCAGCGGCAATTAGGGTCTTTAATGCAAAGGCAGTACCCCAGTTCCTCTATGATGCCCCAGTTTGACTGGGATCATTCAAGTGTGCCTATGGGAGCTTGCAGGTGGGATTCTTAAGGTAGTTGCTGGGTCTTTCCAGGTGTGTCCCTAATGCTGCATTATGTCTAGAGCTAGGCCAGTCCCTGCTGGAGACGAGAGCATGGCATGCAATGTTTAAGTCGGGGGTGGCCAACCTTCCACCTTTAGGGCCTCTGCGTTCTTAAGAGTTGTGTAGAAGACAGCATCTTGGCAGCTGCAATTGCTGCTGCTGCTGAAGCAGCTGCACCTGCTGAAATGCCCTCACCCATACAACCATTAATGGGCCAGGAGCATTCATGTTGAAAGGTTGGCCACCCCTGGTTTAAGTATTGGTTGTGGGTCTCCTTTAATGCTTAACCCAATAGCTTTGTTTTCCAAATGCTAATAGACTTGGTGGCTCCTAAGTGACTGATTATGGTCTGGGAGAAGCGAAGTCTTTGGGGCTTTTCTTAGGAAGCCCTATGTATGTCATTGGAACCTGAACTGGTTGGGAAACTGAACTGAAGACTCTCTGATATCGAGTTACAAACTCTTCATTCTTTGGCTTCTAGGTCTTGCTCCCCGCTTTTCTTTCATATTCCTATGCCCCATGGTCAAATAGCCCCTTACCTGTTTTCTTAGCTGAGCCGAAAGAATGTTAACCCCCTCCCAGGTTTCTTTGGGTAGATATTCTAACATTCCACTCACAGTCCGCTGTTGTCCATGTAATATGAGCACTGTGGAATCCTTAAGCCATATCCTCCTCTACTGCATATGCTTCCTCACGGGTTGTTTACCTAGAGTCCATCTTGGCAAGTATATCAGGCCTCCTGGATGCTGAGAAACTAGTTTTTCTTTTAAATGATGGTCCTCCAGATGTAATTGGACAAGTTCCTTTGTTCAGTGGAGCAAAAATTTCTTGCTAGGCAAGGTTGATTTGGTTCTGCAAACCCTTTTATGTTTTATGTTCTAGGAACGTGTGTCATAGGTTTTAGGAATGTGTATCTGTTTTAATATTTTTATGCCAATAAAGGTTTTTGAATTGAATTGACTACCCTCCCCGCACCCACCCCTGCAGGATACAGCACACACCCCGTTGCTGCATCAGCACTGGAAAATTAGTTAGGATTGGGTTGTCATTCTAGTTACAAAGGTCAAGGTGCCTGTTGTCAATTATATGAATTTAAGATTAAAAAATATGAAAAGTCCGTTCCAAAATCCTTTCACATCTGTGTCAAGATGTTTAACAGCAAATGTCTGGTGATGGTTGTCAGACATTCCAGAATAGCAGAACTGTTTTGCATGTGCCGGTATGTATTTTTATAATCTGCCCCCTCTTGAAGGCTCAAGGTGGGCAACAAGAGCAAAAGAACTCCAGCCAAACAGAATAAAATATCTGCATTAAAAGCCCTGTAGCTCAGTGGAAGAGCATGCATTGTTTTGCATACAGAAAGCCCTGGGTTCAATCCCCAGCCAAAGGATCAGGTGATAGCCGGAAAAGCCTCTGCCAGAAAACCTGAACAGATAATTAATGAGTCCCACTCCCTGAACAAGTAATGCCTCTCTTCTGCTTTAGCAGTCTGAACTTGATGCACAGGCCCTGGGCAAAATATTAATTCTGGGTAGAAATTAATGTGTGCATAGGTTCCCTATGTTTGATCCATACCCTTGAAAAAATTGAGAGTACTGTATAGATTGCACTTAGGGAGTCTGTGTATATTTGAATGTAAATACTTAGACTCCTCTGCAAATAGTGCCTTCATCATATGAAGGCTGAGGATAAAGCCAGCAGGGAGAATCCTGATTCCCCCCCCCCCTCCGTTTTCATTTCTAACCCCTATTAATGTAGTCAAGGGCCATACACTTTGGAACTTCCCTGCCCAGGAGGTTAAAGCTTTAAAGCTTTTGCTGCAGGAAGCCTTTTTTGTTTGTTTACCATGGTGTTTGCTGATCTGTTGAGTGTGTTGATTTGTGGGGTTTTTGCTGCTGTTCTTGTGTTTCTGACTCAGGATTTTATGATGATGGTTTTAGTAGGTTGCCATAAGCACCCTGGGGCTAGAAAAGGGACTGAGGAAAAAGTTTACAAATACATTTAAAAAGTGTGTACTTTCATGGGTGCCCTCGACTTTGCTTCCCTTTGCTCAAGACACGTCAAAGGAACGGAACTGTGCTTCATGATAAGGCTGCTGCCGCGTAAATGTTGGAGGGAAGCCAAATAGTTTTGGCTTCTGAAGTGGGAGCATTGTTGTTTCTCTGAAGCCGCTTGCTTCACAATAACTGTCTGTATCTCCAACATTCCTGGAGGTGTAGGCTGCAATCCTGCACATAGTCGAGCTGCCAGAGTCCCGTTTGCTTCTAGGAGAGTTACACCGCCGCAGTCCTTTATCTGGTGCGGAATGCGGAGGCGTGGATATTTGCCTGTATCTCAAGCAGCAACATTTACTTTTCTTTTAAGCATCTATCATATTAGAAGAATTACTGGCCAATCCTAAATCACCACCACCACCACCCCGCCAATGCAGCTATGCCAACGGAGCACATGCTACATCCTTTGCGGGGGGGGACGACAATCCCAGAGGCCTCCTCAAGGTAAGGGAACTTTTCATTCCCTTACCCTGGGGCAAGCCTCCACTTCCAGAATGGGTCTCCTCAGATCTGCCCCAGCTATTTTGCTGGCTAAGAGCCAAGGAGAGTAAGGAGGAGGGGAGAGGATCCTGGTGCACGCCGGTGCCACTGGGATCCACCCCTCCCTGCCCCATTCTTCCTACCACCCATCCCCATGCCAGTTTACCTGCCATCCTGCATGTAGCTGGCTGTGGCAGCTGACCTCTGACACCACCACTGTTTCTGGTGGTGGTTCCAGAATGGCCGGTGGCACACTGTGCACACCGCCATCGAGCCATTTACAACAGCCATTGACGACAGTGTTCCCCTGTCATAAAGCCCAGTTAGGATTGGGCTGTTAGCCTACAATCCTATACACTCTTACTTTAAACTTAAATTCAGTGGGGCTTATTTCTGAGTGGACAAGCATTGGCTTGCATTGTATATCATGCATTATTTAGTTCTTCCAATTTGAAGCCACGGTTTCTTTGAAGGGCATGGAGCAGCATACATGTCTTTCCTCCATTTTATCCTTACAACATCCCTATGATGAGGCAGGTTAGACTGCAAGAAAGCAACTGGCCCAGGGTCTCCCAGTGAACCTCTCCACTGAGTGGGAATTTGAGAAAGGATCTGTGCAGACTAATAGCCCAATCCTAACCAATGTTCCAGTGCCGATGCAGCTGCAATGCAGCTCCGAGGTAAGGGAACAAACATTCCCTTGTCTCGAGGAGGCCTCAGTGACTCCCCCCCCCCCCCAGGAAGTAGTGTGCACTCGTTTGGCATAGCTGCATCGGCACTGGAAAGTTAGTTAGGATTGGACTGTACCGTACGTCTAGCAGCCCAATCCTATCCAGGATTGAGCTGTCGTGCGCAGCCATTTACAACAGCGGAACTGAATTCTGATGTCATAAAATGGCTGCCAATGGAGCACACAGCACTCTGTTCACGGCCGTTTTGGGAGCGTTGCTGCAAGAGGCGGCAGTGCTCCCCATTTGTCATTGGACCTGCCAGAGCAGGTAAGCAGTGCTGTAGTGATGCTGCCCCCTACCGGGGGCGGCACCACATTCTGATGCCCCCACCCTGGCCGGCGCATGACATCACCCATAGGCCACGCCCCTGGGTGATGTCACGAAGCCTGAAAAAAAGGCCTCAGTAGCACAGGCCTGGAGCGAGGGCCTGGAACACCACCAAGGCCTCGGCAGCCTCCGTCGGAGACGCTGCCGAAGCCAGGGGGCATCAAGAGAAGAAGCCGCTGTCACCAGGAACGGGAACCGCCACCAGGTAACAATGGCCGGGCCAGGGGGGGCATTAAGAAGGGGGCAGAGACAGCAGCGCTCACCCGGTGTGCGGCGGTGGCAGCTCCCGTTCCCGCCGGTGGCTTCCTGATGCCCCCCCCAGCCTCGGCAGCATTCCCGGGCCCGGCGGAGGCTTCTTCGGACTGCCGAGGCCTGGGAGGGGGCAGCATCAAGGGGTCATCGGCGGCGGAGCGGGAAGCATCAGGTGCAGCACTCACCCGGCGGTGGCTCCCTTCCCGGCGTCACGCAATGGCGGCTTCCTGATGCCTCCCCCCCCCCCCCGGCCTCGGCAGGCAGCCACTTTCAAGCGGCTGGCCGAAGGCATCAGCAGCTCCAGGCCATTCGCGCCGCTTTTAAAAACGTTTTCCTTTTTTCCTTTCCTGGGCCTCTGCCCTTCCTCTCAGACTGGCTGCCGAGGCCTGGGGAGGTGTTTCCCCGCATGGCTTACTTGACCCTTATTGGGACGCCTCCCAGACCTCGGCAGTCAGGCAGAGAGGAGGGGCAGAGGCAGCGCCGAGGCCCAGGAAAGAAAAAAAAGGAAAACATTTTCAAAAGAGGCACGAACGGCCCGGAGCCGCTGCTGCTGCTGCCTCCTTGATGCCCCCCGCCCCCCACCCCGCCCCCCGTTCCTACACCTCTGCAGGTAAGGCAGAGGAGGGGGTGGGAGGGGTGAAGCGGGGAAGGGACAGGGGCAAGGAGGATGTGGGAGGGGGTGGATCCAGCAGCAATAGCACACACCAGATCCTATCCTTTTTCGCTATCTCCTTTTCTCTTGTCAGACGTGTCCCAGCTAAAGAACTAAAGAGCTGGTGCAGGTCCAAGGAGACCCATTGCGGAGCGGGAGGCTTACAGATAAGGGTGTTAAATCCCCTTTCCCCTCCAAAGCCTCTCAATCCACCTTTTCGGCGTGGTGTTGAGCCAGTGGGGGGGGGGGGGAGGATAGGATTGAGCTCAACATCTAATAATTATGTTTTATGAACATTTTGTAAGCCTCCTTGGGCCTGTGCTTTGGCAAGGGAAAGTGCTTAGCCCTTGCTCTTCTCTCACTGATTTTCTGCTCCAAATTGCGACCACTCCTTCAGCTGCTTCCCCTGATCTTCAGTATTTCAGAAGCGTATTTGTGAGGGCATCGTTGCTGGAGGGCTCAATTACAGGTCCACAGGATCACATGCTCCAGTGACTTAGCAAAACATTCTCTCAGGATGCTTTTGACTGGTTGGAGTAGCCACAAGTGTCCCTGGCCAGGATCCACAAACCCATTGCACCCCATTCTTCCCATGACTAGTCGCAGACAAATGGTAACACCTCAGAGGAGCCAGAGCACAAAGTTGTCGGGTGCAGCTCAACATCCTGGAGCAAGACAAAGGTATAGAGCAGGTTTTCCCAACCCCTTCCCGGCCAAGTACCACCTCCGGCACCGCTCTCCTGAGCACCACTGGAAGTGACTGGCAATGACATCACCACAAGTTACTGCTGGGTTTTCGGGTTTTCAGAGGCCAGAAAACACAGGGAGGAGGCTCTGGGCAGGTTGGTGGGAGGGGTGTTCTCAGCATTTCTGAGAGGCTCGGCCAAAGGCAGGAGCTTCTTGGGAGCAAAAACTTGCCACCAAAAGCGTCGTGTTGGAATGGGGTTCCAGTGGTCCATCGGTCCGAGTACCACCAGCAGTCAGCCAAAGTACCACTGGTGGTACTAGTACCACGCGTTGGGAACCCCTGGTATAGTCATAGCCATACAACAGCCGATTTGTGGAGTTTGCCCTTTGCAATCATGTTACATTTTAAAAGCATTGCTTCATACCGCTGAAGAAGTGCCCTTCCTTGGAGATAGTTGGACAACACCAGGATTTCCTGAGGCTGGGACTCATATATAGGAAAGATCAGAGCAAATTTTTCACATCACGTATATGGCTCTGTGCTTTCAAACTGTTGAATGAAAGTCTGAGGAAAAGATCTGCCATGGAAAACGAAGCAAGTGTGAGCATGCAGTTTCCTGTTTGTTACATCCACAGTGTCCATTTAAGCAACACCAGCTTCCCTTGGCAACTTTGAATAAGCTACTTCTGTGGGCTACGTTGGGTGGGTCAGGAATAGGGAGATGCCTTTCCGGATGCTCTCATGTCAGTGGTATTTGATACTGCATTCTTACCAAAATAGATTGGAGAGTAAAAATGTTTTAAAAAGTGTTCTAAGATTTAATTGGTCACTTTACAGATACAGTAATACAGACAGGAATGAATTTTCTGCGTTGGGAAGCATACAGGGCAAGTTAGAGCGCTGAGCACGTGACACTCGCTAAAGCAGATCAGGTTTACTACAGTGTTGATTTTATAAAAGGTTGTGTGGTTTGGTTATTTTGTGTGGGCCCATATGGCCTTTGCGCTTCTGTTTTGCCTTCTTTGGGAATACAAGAACTAGAAAAATGGTGGTTTTCATAGAAATGAAACGTACCCACAATAGAAGCAGCTGGTTGTGATTACTCTTCTATATTTGCTTGCCAGAGCATCTGGAAGCATCAAGGACTCTCTAATGTTACTTTTCTGTCTCACGTATAGAGTGTTGCAGGGTTAGTGAATGTTGTCAACGCTGGGATGAGATTTGGACTGAGCCAGAACCTGTGCATGTACGTGCATTTTGCAAAATAATTTGTCCTCTGTAAAATGACCCCTTCCATTTTGGTGATAATTCTGGGGGCCTGTGAAATGGGGAAACAGTGTTCTCACGTTGAGTGAGGGGAAGGAAGCATTGCCCTCCATCTCATTTACAATCATGCTGCAATCACTTAGCCAAATTTGATTGCCTCCAGAGTACTAGCTAGGATGTCATCTGATGATCCCTGAATGGCTGGATCACATAGCAAGAAGAACCTTCTTTTTTTAAAAAAAAAAAAAAGTGTCAACTAGTACCATAGCTGCTGAGTGGGCTAGCAAATGGGAGTAAAGGGATGCAAGATTTGGGAGGGTCTTTGTAGAACATGCTGGCCCTTGAAACTCCCAAAAACTTAACCAAAAACTATTGCCCATAAAATTTGATTCTACTCTAGATTGTCCCCAGTTCCAGCACTTTAGAACCCTGGTCAACAAATATTATTTCAAACAGAGAACATACTTTGAGTTGAGCAAGAGCAGGTAGATGAGCAGTATTGACCCTGCCCACTGGCGCACTCCCACAAGCCAAGGCCCAGACAAAAGGCACTTGACAAGTAACTGTTGTCTCAGGGCTGGCCCAGCCACGAAGCGGGCTGCTGCAACTTGTGTCAGCGGTGGATGGTGCTGTCCTTGCACGGCATTTAAAGTTTAAAGGGACATGTTCCTTAGTAGTATAATGGTGGGAGGGTCGGCAGATTGTGTGGCTGCCCACTGCTACTGTTTTGGCTCACCCACGGAGGTTTATAGCTGAAGTTAAAAAGAAGAGAATTCTGCCAAAGCCTCTTATGGTTCACATATGCATGGAGAAGGTTAAAGAGGCCTTTGCATATGTGTCAGCTTGGGAGAAAGCATCTGAAGTGTATAATAAAAGAGGAGAAGGTGCTTGGGATCTAGGGCTGTGCTAAGGGTTTGATGCGATGCCACTGGGACACAACCAGTTGCCTATCTCTGTTCTAAACCATACTCCCCTCTGTGGGCTGAATGCTGACTTGACTTGGTACCAGGTGCATGGGAGCTAGAGATGTATGTATCCTAATTATGTATGATTATGATTACCGGTAGTTCCCAATTCAGGCATCCAAGGAATTGTAGTTCTTTAAGGGATCTAGCTGTTAAACTGGCTCCAAACCAATTTATATTTGTAATGTAGATAGATCCAAGAGAGACATTTGCATGGTGATACCACAGATGTCAATTTGCTTGGTGAATGTTCTACCCCAGTGATTTTCAACCACTGTACCGCAGTACATTGGTGTGCCACAAATGGTCCACAGGTGTGCCGTGGGAGTTTGGGGGAGGGCCGTTTATTAATAGGGCCATTGGGGGATGTGAGCCCCCCGCCGGCAGTGCAGTGTGCCTTGTCAATTGTCAAAAAACCGATGGTGTGCTTGACAATTTTAGTGCCTTGTCAGTTTGCCATGAGATGAAAAAGGTTGAAAATTGCTGTTCTGCCCTGTTGAATAGGGTGTGTATTTCATTGTAATCCTATGGATATATACATCTCAAACTATATCTTGTACTGTATACTATAATAACCCTTGAGCTGTATTACAACAGAGCATAAAGGAAGTATGTTGCAAGATAAGACTTCAGGACTTTTTATTCTTTCAGCTTTCCCTGTTTAGATAGGAGTTTCATTATAGTTGGTTGTACTGTGCTTTCCTGCTTCCAAGGGACCTAATAGAAGGGTTCACCCATCTGGCTTGCCTAATGTATGGGAAGAAACCAAAAGGGGAAGAGACTTCAAAGTGCAAATAAGATAATTGTTTGCATCAAGTATTGTAACACTTTGCCACAGGTGATTCTAAAATCAAGGCTCATATACAACCAACAGCCCAATCCTACGTAAATCCCCATGCGGCAATGCAGCATCATTAGTGTGGCTACCACTGTATCCCACAGGGAATTTTGGCTGCAGGAGGTCTCCTCGGGGTAAAAGGACATTTGTCCCCTTGCCCCAGGGTAAGCCCTAGCAGCTGCTATATATCAACTCAGACCTGTGCCAGTGATATCGCTGGCGCAAGTCCGCTTTGATCCATGCAGGTGGATCAGGCCCTGGAAGGGGGTTAGGATTTGGTGTGGGTTGCTGCCGCTGAGCCTGCCCCCCACCTGGGCCCGATCCACCCTCTCTCCCTGCCCTGTCACCGCCTGCCCACCTGGCACTATTCAACCCCTACCCGCCTCCCTCCAACCCCCTGCGCAGTCTTACCTGCTCTGGCGGGTCTTTGTGGATCCACCAGTGCTTGGGAGGTTGCTCCAGCCTCTCCGCCAATGGATCTGTAGTGCACACCGGCAGAGGCTGCTTTGCGACTGCCGTAAAGCAACCTCTGCCAGCCAGGGGCGTAACTAGGGTGGGGCCTGAGGGGCAAGCCCAGGAGGGGAGCAACCCTCAAGCCCCACCACCTAACGACTGCTCTTGCGTTCAGCTCGGAACACTCCAAGCCAAACGCGAGGACAGCCATTTGCCTGCTGCAGCCTCCAGGCGCCGCCCTTCTCTTCAAGAGGAGAGTGGCGCACAGAGAATGCAGGCACTCGGCACCTCCTTCAACAGATGGGAGCTTTCACCAGAGGCCCCTGCCACGTCACATCACATGGACCTCTTGCAGAAAGGGCCCATTTACAGTTGGGATGGAACAGAAGCAGTAACAACAGAGGACAATGCTGACCCCTAACACCGGCTCACATTTGGAAGAGGGACCCGGGATGCGGAAAGTTGCTCGAAGGTTATTGTAAGTAAGATGGAGTTCTTGCTGTTAGTGGCTCTTTGGCTGCAGGGGTGTCACACCGAAATTTTTGCTTTCTTCGTAAGAAGCTGCCACTCATCCTCTTGGAAGCTAGAGAAACTGTCTCCAACTCTATTACAACAAAAACGTGATACGTCATAAAAATGAACATGAATATTAGATACACAATAATAATCTTGAATTCTATTACTTTCAAAAACCAACACCAAGGGTGTTATAATTTTGGTGCTTGTGATACTGTTGTTTTTTAAACAAGGGATAAGCCCCTCTCCCACCATACTGCTGTTCCCTTTAAGACTGCAGCTTCAGCAACCGCACTTTGTTATAAACAAAAGTCCCTAAAAAGAATCACAGAACTAGACACTAGCTCTGACCAAGAATCCTGGAAGCATTCAAGCAGATGTGCTTTCAAAGATTTCCATGGCCAAGTGCCCGAGAAGTACAGATCCAACAGATGTCTATTACCCAGAATTCACTGAAAAGACACATCTTTGAACTAAAGATTGTGCTTTATTTTTATACCATAAAAGCTCATGCTGAAGTAAATTAGTTAGCTTCAATCCAAGTTACAAGACTCGTTGTTTTTGCATCAACAGGCAGCCTGATCTAACCTAAGTCACACACACCCACTGATGCAGCCGCGCCAGTGGGGCCCGCACTACATCCTGCGGGGGAATTTTGGGTCCCAGAGGCTTCCTCAAGGTATGGGAACATTTGTTCCCTTGCCCCAGGGCAAACCTCTGCAGCCCCAATGGGCCTACTCGGATCTGTGCCAGCTACTTTGCTGGCGCAAGTCCAAGTAGACCCAGATAGGCAGTGATGTAGACTTGAGTCTATGGACTTGGACTCAAGTCGGACTCAAGTCATGTCAATTTAATAAATTAAATAGATAGGGACTTGCAACCAAAGACTCTGGACTTGGGGGCAAAGATTTGGGACTTGACTTGAGTCTTGGACCCAGAGACTTGGGACTTGACTCGAGACTTGGAGTCAGACACTTGATCCACATCCCTGCAGATAGGTAGATTGAGGCAGGGCAGAGCCATTGTTGTTGATACTGTCCCCTTCCCAGCCTCGACACTCTTCCCGCCCCAGTCTCTTCCCCCTTCCTCTGCCTCCCTGCCCCATTCTGCCCACCACCCACCCCCTGCACCAGGGATTCTCCGGTGGCCGCTGGTGTGCAACCATGGTGTCTCACTGCTTGCAGTGGTGGCCCAGCTGTGCGCTTTGCGACCATCATAAAGCATACTTTCCTGCCAGAACACATGTTTTGGCGGCACAGAGCCCAATTGGGCCATAACACAGCTAGGTAAAGGTAAAGGTGACCCCTGTCAATTAAGTCCAGTCGTGTCCAACTCTAGGGTGTGGTGCTTATCCCCATTTCAAAGCCGAAGAGCCAGCGTTGTCCGAAGACGCCTCCGTGGTCATGTGGCCAGCGTGACTCTCCTTGCCGCAGCGCGTAGCATGCAGCTGGAACATGGAGCGCTGTTTACCTTCCCGCAAGCGGTACCTATTTATCTACTCGCATTAACATGCTTTGGAACTGCTAGGTTGGCAGGAGCTGGCCAAGCAACGAGAGCTCACCCCGTCACGGATTCGAACTGCCGACCTTTCGATCGACAGCTCATGGTTCAGCGGTTTAACCCACTGCGCCACCGCTGGCTATCCCTCTGTAATATCTTAACTAAACTTCCCATGTTTCACAAGCTGATTTCAATTAAATTCTTATCTCAAGGTCTGAACATTTCTATCTTGTGCATTAAACAAAACTGTGTTCAGCACTGAGACGCATTCTGAAAGGTTCCTGCTGACATTTTAGAGCAAGATATTTAGATCATTTGGAGTTTAATGCAAGAGGTAACCATGTCTATCTGTTTGTTTCTGTGTACTGTACTAAGCTTTAATTTGAGCTGGGGAGGTTGGTTATGTTGAGTTCATTTCTGATGCTGATGTTAGCCCCTGAATCTGTATAGGAATTGTCATTTGATGTGTGAAAATTGGGTGGCAGTGGCAGCACTGCTGAGCATGCACAGAGTGCCATTTCCTTGCTATGCATCATGGTTAACTTTAACTTCTATGATTCTGGGGCTAGGGGGCAGGACTTCCTAGCAGGCTTGTCACATCTCTTCTTATAAATTGATCAGGGCTATTGACAGATGCTCTGTCTAATATGCCTTCAGTGTTGGATCTCTTTGCTTAATCTTTTGTTAAATCTTTGTTTCACTATTTGATTTTCATTTTAGATGAAGGATGTTGGTCCACTGCCTGATGCTTCTGTTATGGTTTTTAACACTTCTGCGCCGCCTCATCTGTACTGCATTCAGAATCTATGGCCTATGAAGGATTATAGCATCCGGGTTTCTTGTATGAATGAAGTAGGCTGGTCTGGATTCAGCCCTTGGGTTATAGCTAGTACAACAGAAGGAGGTAAGACATTGGGGGGGGGGGGAAGCAGCCAATAAAGTAGACCTGAATATTTGTGTTGAATTTGTATCTTCATTTTTTATTTTATTGTATTTTATTATTTAAGGTATGGTTGCTATCTGCCTTGGGTGCCTTAGAAACAAGAATATGAATATTTTAAAATAAAATTAAAATAAATACCTTGCACTTCTTCTAAGGAGCTCAGGTTAACGTGCCTCTATTTTCCTCATTATAGCAACTCCACGAGGTACGTCAGGGTGACATATTCTGACTGGCTCCATGCTGTCCACTGAACTTCATGACTAAGCAGAGCTTGATAAATCCAGGTTTCCCCAGTCCAAATTCAACACTGTTCACTGCCCCATACTGGCTCTCTGGTTGGGCTCCCTGGAGCTCTCCCGCATTTTTGTGGAAATAAATTCAAGCAGAGTCTAATCAGACTTCCAGATTGATTGAACACTGTATCCATACATCTTGCAATTGAAATATTCCACACCACGATATGACGACATCAGACTTTTCCAGAGAACGTTTTTGACACACAATAGTTGCATGGTCATTACTAAGTTGCTTAGGTTCCAAATCAAGGTAGCACTTTTATCAAGAGAAATCTCATCTGTCTGTCACTCAAGCGGCAATATTTTGGTACTGTGAAAATGAAATCCACCCACCCAATGGCACCAATTAAGGTGATGTCTGCTGCATGGGATTTAGTTGTGTGGGTCCGTGGGTATCTATTGGCTAGTGCCAGTGACAGCACTGATTATGAGTAATCATTATTAGTAAGAATGTTTATATGTCACTTTTCAACAACAACAAAAAAGTTCACAAAGTGGTTTACAAACACAATCAAATAATTAAATGGCTCCCGGTCCAGGGTCCCAAAAGGGCTCACGATCTAAAAAGGTGCAGAAGAACACTAGCAACAGCCACTAGGAAAGACACTGTGAAAGGGACAGTTACTCACTCTTCCCCTGCTAAATATAAGAGGAGCACCACTTGAAAAAGTGCCTCTTGAATCATGCACTTCTACCTCCCTTCCTGCTCCATTTTTAAACTTTTAGAGGATGAATGTTCAACTGCTCTGTCACTCAAGCACCGGAATGTTCTGTAGCCCTTAAACTAAGGGCACCCCTATGTCTCACTATCTTGCGATCTACTTGCTTGTGTTTTGTTTGAATGCTATAAACCTGGGGCATCACTAGGGGGCAGGGGGGCAGATTGCTCCGGGTATCATCCCAGGAAGGGGTGACACCAAAATGTCTTCTATTTTTTACCACACCACTGGTAGAAAATGGGGTTTTCCCAATCCCTGCCCCAACTCACGCGGGGATCACATTTCCCAGGAGGCCTTTATATTGTGTGGTCTGGTATGAGAGGAGGTCCGTGTGGGCGACACCATGAGATCTCGCCCCGGGTGTCACCCCTAGTGATACCCCTGCTATAACATCCTCTTCTGCTGTACTGTGGCACTCACCTTCTCTACTTCAAAAAATAGGGATGCTAATGCCAACCATCCTCCTTTCTTCTGTTGTTCATAAGTAGAAGGCACTTTGGGGTGATGAGGTTGAGGGGGGAATTGGGGGTATTTCCTTTTTGTAGTCAGTCTTTCCCTTTCTTTTACTTTTATTCTTTTATACTGTCCGCCTGCATTATTCGCAGGGTTCCACCCTTCTGTGGATACCACAAAATGCAGATTCTGGAGTTTGCGGGGGCACTGTAAAGACTTACCTGGGGTCGCTCTGGCCCTCTGGAGGTCACGCGGGGTCCATGGCCACTCTACAGACCTCCCAGCGCCTCAGAACAGCTTCCAGATGCAATTTAAAGCCACTTCCGGTTTTCAGAAGTGGCTTTCGATAGCATCTGGAAGCTGTTCTGAGGCGTGGGGTGAGCTGCAGACCTCCCTGTGCCTCAGAACACCTCCAGGACGCAATTGGAGGTCATGTCTGAATACCAGAAGTGGGTTCCGATTGCATCTTGGAGCTGTTCTGAAGTGCGGGGGAGCCACCCGTGGTTACGTGGGATGCAGGTTTGCCATCAGTGAATGGTCAAATCCACGGGTGGCAAACCTGCATATAATGAGGGGCCACGCTATTGCTTCTTAAAAAGATACACATTTAGCCCACCACCACAAGACTGATCAGCTTTTCCTGTTGTGTGTGTGTTTTAAGCTCCATCTGCTCCACCCGTGAACGTCACTCTCTCAGTCAACGAGTCCAGCTCTTCCGTGGTCATAGCATGGAGCAAACCACAAGCTGCAGAGATGAATGGTGAACTTCAAGGCTATTCCATATCCTATGTGTGGCAGAATTCTGAGGTGTCTGTAAGTATGGAAACATGAATATCCCTAGCAAAAATGGTTTTCTAAAGGGAAAGACTAGCTTCTTCTCTCTCCAGGTTTATTTTATTTAAATTTAAAATATTAGCATTTTAACAGCCCAATCCTAACCAACTTTCCAGCACCGATGCAGCAGCCATGTAGCCCTGAGGTAAGGGAACAAGCGTTTCCTTACCTCAGTGTTTATCCAACTTTTTCGACCTACGGCTCCCTTGACCATTGGCTACCATTGGCCGTGGCTCCCCATTACATTATGTTGATGCCTGCCAATTGGCGTTGCACTGTTTTCCGAGAGAATTCCATGGCACTCCACAGCTCCCCTGTCTGGAATCTGTGGCTCCCCTGGGAGCCGCACCTCCCAGTTTGGGAACCACTGCCTTAACCGTGAGGAGGCCTCCATGACTGCCCCTCCCACCGCAGGAAGCAGCGTGTGCCCTGTTGGCACAGCTGCATCAACGCTGGAAAGTTGGATAGGATTGGGCTGTAAGTGTTTTGTTTACCCTGTTTGCATCTTTAGGTGTTTTCACAGGCAACAAAAAGAGTACCTGTTTGCCATTAAAGCCCAACTGGACATGACAGCAGCAGTTCTTCCTGTTTAAACATGGAACTGCCTCAGTCATGTAGAATGAGTGGGGTGAGGGACTGATTGTAAAAGCAAAAGGGACTCATGGGTGAGGAGTGCAGGATCCTTTGTCCCCTTGTGGCTCACCTTCCCACAACCCCTCTCCCCAGGTGCTTTTCTCCTAGTCAAGGTCACCTGAACATGGCTAAAGAGAAAAGCACATGAAGGTGTGGGAAGGTAAACTACAGGCAGCGAGAGGAGGAGTAAGCACTCTTCACCCTTAGGCTTATTTCACTTTTAAAAACAGACCCTCTCCACTCTTGTTATATGATTGGGTCATGTCTGTGGCTAAACACATGGACCTGCCACCATCACTTTCAATTGGCCCTCAGGCCTCTATTTTTGTACCACTGCGCCTTGGTTAAACCGCTGAACCATGAGCTGACGATCGAAAGGTCGGCAGTTCGAATCTGCGACGGGGTGAGCTCTCGTTGCTTGGCCAGCTCCTGCCAACCTAGCTGTTCCAAAGCATGTTAATGCGAGTAGATAAATAGGTACCGCTTGCGGGAAGGTAAACAGCGCTCCGTGTTCCAGCCGCATGCTACGCACTGCGGCAAGAAGAGTCATGCCGGCCACATGACCACGGAGGCGTCTTCGGACAACGCTGGCTCTTCGGCTTTGAAATGGGGATGAGCACCACACCCTAGAGTCTTAATTGTAAGGGGTCACCTTTACCTTTACCTTAAAGTAGGTAACACTGGAGAATCAGTCCCGAAGGATCAATTTTCAGTCTTGGGAAACCTGATAGGGACAATACAGGTGCAATGGCCCCAATTTGAAGTTTGCTGTGCGATTGCACCCTTCCTGAAACAAATCCTGCCCCCCCTCCCATCTTAATCATAGTTAAGAGATACAGAAATACCAACTTTACCCATTTATACCGACTTTTAACTCTAACCTGAACTCCTGGCTAAGCAGCTTCTTACTGGGCTAGTGCTGACCGTGCTTAAGTTGGTGCTGACCTTTCTCTTACGGCAGAAGAAGGAGAATTGTTCCAGGGACGCAAGAGGCTCTGGGAGAGGTCATATGCTCTTGCAAGCAGTCTTGGATATAATATACATTATACAGGATATTTAACATCAGTGGAGAAATTGGGACTGTTAGTTCTGTTAGTCCCACTCTAGCTCCTCATCCTTAAGAGTGAGAGGGTCCTGAACTCTTTGGTTGCGTATAGTTTTTAAAGGAACATTTGGAAAGCGCCTGTCATCCTGACATCTTTTGTGTGTGCTTTTGTGGTTGTGCTTTTCGGAGTGGCATATAAAGCCAGCTGAACTTGGTGAGCTAGGAATCTTACTCAAAGCGAGGGTCACTTGTCCTTCCCTCCCTCCCCGTTGCTGCATCAGCACATTGAAAACAGCGCCAGCCTTTGTTGCTGTGTGAAGTGCTCCTGCCGTCTGAAAGTACTGAATTTTGTAACCCCTGTAAAATGGCCTAATGGGGAAACAAAAAGAGAACGAAGCTAGGTCCTTGTGACTGGACCATGTTCCTAAACTGATCCTGTTTCTTCACTTATGCAGCTGCTGTGATTCTTCCCCCCCCCAGGTGATTTTATTTATTTAGATCGCCTTTTGCAGGCCCCAAATTGGGGCACTGAAAAGGAATTGCAAGTTTAAACGTGCTACATTTACACAGGGAAAAAGTGGTGGTGCTTTTTCTGTAAGACACTTAAGTTTTCTGTTCCCTTTTTGCCACCGTGTTTTTCGCCTTCAGAAATCGTATGGCCCACACACACTGGAGTCAGTAAAGCAATATTGTCATCTTGTGACTAGCCTTGGGTGGAAATGCTAACTCATCAACTTATGCCACAGAAAACAGGCTACCGGTCAACACTTCACTTCCCCGATCCTCAGAAGGAGTTACATAACTCTACATGTCCAACTTGCTTGCCCAGCAAAATATTTGATGCCAGAATATTTACACTGATGCCCATTTTTGTTTTGTTGTTGTTTTGCTCAGCTGCACCTGCCCAAATTCCCTCTTCTCTACAATGGTTAAAGCCTTTAAAGGTATAGGCACTATGTCCCCCTTTGGATATGGTAGGGTTATTTTGCTGAGATGTGTGTGCAGTGTTTTATTGCTTATTTATATTGACCCTCACAACTACCTTGTGAGGTAGATCACTGTGACATTCATTTTAAAGGTGGGCACCTTAAATCGAAAGGCTGAGGCATCACAGTGCTGATGTGTTGGGGAGCAGGGGGGCTACTATGAAGTAATGGAAAAAAGTCAGGAAAACGTACGGTTAGAAAACTACTGTCTTTCCTATGGTTTTCGATCACCTTTGACCTTGTATAGAGAGTAAGGCTGTCCCAAAGCTGTCCCAAAGCTATCTGGAGAATTTTGGCACCCTTTCGGCTGCCTCAGAATCACTACCAAACTGCCATTTGGGCCAGGTCCACTGATACAGGAGAAAGGGGGTTGGTGGTAGAATGGGCTGAAGCACTTCAGGCTGCAGGTGGGGGTTCCTATTTTTGAATTCTCCCTTCCATTAACATTCTCTGCAGATAAAAAAAAAACTAGCACATCAGGGACAAAAGTTCTCTTCATGCTAGTTTTCTACTTGCAGGGAATTGTATTGTTTTTTATGGCAGGAGGCATTTAAAACTGGCACCCCCACACCTGCCATCTAAAGCAGTACAGTCCATTCTACTACCTCACAACTCTGAACACCTCATTTGCACCTAAATTATGTAGCCTGGGCTAGAACTGCATGAGTTGAAGTGCAATGTTGTGATGTCACAGAGCAGACTTGTAACTATGATTAACGTGTGGTTTAGTTCATGTGGAAATTCGTTCAAATTAATTCAGAATTTGGAGAGCAAGTGTGTTGGACTAGGACCAGAAAGACTTGAGTTCCAATCCCCGCTCAGCCATGAAGCTCATCGGTCACCTTTGGGCTAATCACTATCTCTTGGTCTAGCCTGCCTCACAAAGTTGTTGGGAGAATAAAAGGGAGGATGAGAACCATGTAAACTACCCTCAGCTCCTTGAAGGAAAGGCAGGATAAAAAATGTAATAAATAAAAATAAATTAAAAACAAAGCATTTATCAATATAACATATGGCACACCCTTAAAGGTCTTTGTCACCATCACCCCCACTTTGTCCCATCTTAACCCATGTTAATTTTGCCTCTCCCCACTCTCACCATCTTAATGTACGTTTAAAAAAAAATCAATTGGCAGCCCTAATAGTTTTATAATTATGCTGCAAGCTTAGTTCCTCTCTACACCGAATTGTTATACTGACTTAGTTCAAGCTATACCACTTTAGCACATTGCCCTACTTAGCTACTGAAAGTTATATGCCACCCTGCCAGCTGTGCGATGTGTCATGAAAATGGGGGGGAAGGGGGTTGTTTTTTTTTTTTATAAGCAGCAATTCACTAGGAAGCGGTACCTATCATGCTTTCAGCTGTTCAGCTGAGTCATTGGATGTCCAGGAAATAACAGTGAATTTACAGGAAAGGGAATCTCTTGTTTTCTTAAGGCATGAAAGGAAAACTCTCATGGCATTTAGCAAATCTGAACATGGTAGGGCTTTCAGACGGAACAATACATAACAGACATATCTGACTGGGATGACACTGTGCTAGTTTGCTGGTGAAACCAACGCTCATTGTTCCTGTATGATGTTATCTTAACTGCCAGCCCAATCCTATGCATGCCTACTCAGAAGTAAGTCCTTTTATAGTCAATGGGACTTACTCCCAGGTGTGGGTAGGATTGCAGCCTGCAAGAAACCAAATTCCAAATGCCCATTGGAGGAACTCAAGCTACAAGGTCAGCATCAAAGATTGAAAAGGACAGGACTTGCATGTCCTTGGGAATGGCTACTTGTCTAAAGGAATATTCCCATCATTGACGAAAGCAGTGGTGATTTTCAAAGCATTAGTAAATGCTTGTATAAATTAATGGTGCTTGATGGATTAAATATTTATAGGCAAATATTTTCAATGGGCAATTGGGGCTTTTTGAGGTCTCAGAGTGTTCCCCTAGCCCTCCTCCTTACTTGTTTGTGCCTATTCTCTGCCCCTTGTGGCAGCTGCTTCAACACCATTTCTATAAAAATTGTATCATTTTCTTCCTGGGAATAGTGATCCCAGCCAATCAGGGATCACATAGCCAGCATATGTGAGTAAAAATAGATTTGGAACAAGACGTGTGGCTTTGCTTAGTCAGGAGGTTAAAAGAGACTGAACATAGAAAATTAATTTTACAAGCTGTTCTTATCCTCTATTTTCCCATTGCACTCAGATTTTGTTTTAATGTTATTTTGTCTTAATCTTTGGTTTTGTCAGTAGGAGGACAGATTTGTAATGATTAGATCTGATGGTCAACAACTTCTAGCTTGTTCAGCTGAGTAAAACTCTTGTTGAATTCCGACTTCAGCTGTAAGAAGACTTAAAAAGAGATACTTGTCAGCTGCTTAATTGTTCTCATCTGTTACTTAAAGAACTCTCTATTATCGAGAACTATACTTCTCTATAAATAGATTGTTGTTCTCTTAGCATTAATTCCTGCCAGTCAGTATAGAACAGGGGTTCTCAACCTTTGGAGGCCCAGGTACCCCCTATCACGGTCCAATTTTCTGAAGTACCCCCTGCTAATTAACTGCTAATTAATTTGATTAATTAATTAGGTAATTAATTGTTAAATAAAAAGTACTAAAACAATTTTAAACGTGAAAAAATGTCTTATTTAACTTGTGGGGGGGGGAGAGACATGCAAGGATCTCTTTTTTTTTCCTCCCCAAGTCACACTTCCCAAAATCAGCTCCTCCCTCCCCCACCCCACCAAAGTACATTTTTCAAAGTACAAAAATAAGCCCAAAACCAAAATCAGTGAGACAGAAGGGCTCTGAAAATAATTACAATTTAAAATCCATGTTAATTAACACTTAATTAGCTGCTGATGGGGCAGATAAGGGGCAGGGCTCGGCGTACCCCCAGCAAGAGGTTCGCGTACCCCTAGGGGTACCCATTCCACAGGTTGAGAACCTCTGGCATAGACAAACAAGCACGAAATATAATCTAGGAATCTGTCAGATGGGGATAAATCTTAGATGTTCAGCTAATTATTTAATGGATCTAATTTTAACCCACACACAAAAAATCCCACTCATTCTCCTGAGCTGAGTCTATTTCTTGACTTTTTCTTTCAGCGGAATCACTCTTCTCGTACCAGCAAAAATGCCACTGCCATCCACATTCCTATTATGGCCACTAATGCCACTTTTGTCGTGAGAGTAGCAGCAATCACCAATGGAGGAGTCGGGCCATTCAGCGATCCAATAGGAGTTTTTATTCCAGGGAATGGTAAGTTGGAATACTGTAGTGATGTGGATGGGAGTTGAATGAGAACGGAAGGGGCCACCCGGACCAAACTCCTCGCCTAGAGCAAAACAGGGAGAGGTCAAAACTCAGCAGCAACACACTTGCATTACATATCATAGTGTTTAGGTTCTAGGTGCACCTGGTCTAAGGACCTCAGGATTTCCATGCTGATTAGACTTTATTGGATTTGCCCTTTCTTATTAAGAATTGACTGCTGCTGGTTTTGTGTTTTATTGTGATATTTTAAGGATGTTTTAATGTTTATATTGTAAATTATAGCTTTAAACGTGATTGTATAGTTCTGTAAGCCTCTTTGGGTGCCCTTCGGGGAGAAAAGCAAGATACAAAATGAGTAAATAAAATAAATAGAACCAAAATCAGCAACTAGTTTTCCAGGAGAGCCAGTTTGAGGAGGGGGTGGAAAGGGATATCTCCAGGTTTGTAACACCCAAATCTATTTCCAGAAAGTCCTGTTGCCACAGCCACAATTCCCTCCATATACTCTGGGTTGGCAACTGTACTCTGGGTGCCAGATTTGGCTCTGGGGCCTCAATTTCTGATCCTCAACTTAGAAAATTGCTACCAATCAAAGTAGGTTGTATGAGGCAAATAGTTTCACTCAGTATAAAGCCGCTCCTTAGATCCTTAGGACAGCGTTTCTCAAAGTTCTCCCCGTGAGGTGGGGAGAACTTTGAGTGTGTGCGGGGGTGGAGCCAGCAGCGGCGGCGATCTGGGGGATCGCCACCGCTGCTGCCAAAATCACGCCCGAAATGGCCCCCCACACTTACTGGGGCTTGGGGGAGCTTCAGGGAGGCCTGTGCGACCCTCTGCAAGACTCCCCGATCTTCAGATCGTCGTTTTGCAGCGATCTTTGGGCACTTCCGGTTTTCGCGAATTTGGAGTGAAGAAATGGTGGATGGGAAAGCATTAAGTACTCCATCCTCCTGGTGCTTCTCAGATCTGTCGCCCTTCTTGAATCACTCCAGTGTTTGTGCACATACCGTACTTCCATGGGGAAAAACCCTGCAATCAACTGGCCTTTCCTCCCTTCATGACTGGAATAGTGCTACAATATCAAAGGGATAATGAGGTTAAATTGATGAACCCTTTGTCAGTCTTCTTTAATTGGTGTCTTCTCCCTCCCCCTCTTGGATATTTTGATGATTAGATTTCAGAACAAGCACTCTCATGTATGTGTTTTTGTGAGATGTTAATAATGTGAGATTTCAGGGATGGTTAAAAAAAAAAAAGAACTTTCTTTAAAGCAATCAAACCAGCCATTGCAGCATTCTTTATGAATTCCAGAATGGTAGAAAGCAAATGAATGAGTGCTGCTCTACATCCAGAGCAAGATAAATCATTCAAAACCACCCAATCCGGAGGGGAATCAGTGGGAGGGAGATGCAGAAGCTTTCTAAAACCTGGTGGTCCTGTGGACATACTCTCTCCTAACATGCTGTCTTCTACCAGATGTGTTGGATGGGTAAATCTTACCTTAAGTGTGGCTTGTGGTTTGTGGTGGTGAGCCAGTTCACTTCAAGCAAGATCACTTTGTCACATGTCACACTGTTTTGTATAGACAGAGCGGGATTAATCATTATTATATTACGCAAACTTGCAGAGTTGCTGTCTTCCCTGCCCCAGCTAACTCGGGGCTTTCTGCTGTGGTGTAAATGAGTTCATTTTGCAGTGGGTGCCTTTAAAATTTATTCCAGCTCAGGCATGGCTATTCCTTCACCTTGAAGAGGGATAGCTCATAAATCCCACCAGCAGGCTTAACCCCTGAAAATTAAAGTTCTGACAGCCATTTTCACTAGGTGGAGCTGTCATATTTTTAGGTGGGACTTCAAGTAAATGAATGGAGATTCAGTGATTGCCTCATAATAATATTTTAACAAACAAACACTGGACAAGAATACTGACAGAAGTTGGAACATCTTTCTGTAGTAACGATCGCCCTGGCTTGCTCTGTTAGAGAAGCAGCTGCTCCAATATAAACTAATATAAACTAATTAACTAATATAAACATAAGTATTTATATTACCATAGTTGTTGCACAGCAAATAGGCTGCATGCAGGAGCACTTTTTTGTGAGGGTTAACCGAGTACTAAAAAGTATGAACACAAACATTTGAAACACATCCAGGAATTATTGCTGAATCCAGAGATGTTGTGTTACAAACTGGTCACATCTTGGAACAATCACCACTAGATCAGTTCAGAATATGGAAATCTGGTGAAACCATCCACTTGAGTTAACTAAAGGGTACAAAGAAATATTTGTGTAAATTTGCCTGCAAGCAGCCATCCCCCAACTGTATGAAAATGGATGCCCCCTTTTCTCTGTAACATGTCTTATTGTCCTAGGTTTGATAGCCTTTGCGCCTTCTTCAACTCCAGCTTCTGGAAACGCAGATTCGTTTACAATAATCCTTGGATTCATATGCGGAATTGTTGCTGTCGGATTAATACTGTATGTGTCTGTGATTATCAGGAAAAGGATGACAGAGGAGACCAAGTTTGGGTAAGTTGCATAAAGGAAAGCAAAGTACTAATAATCTGGGCTCAAGAGCTGGTTTCTAGAGACCCATCTATGCAAGGCATTTCGTTGCAATTCAGTGTTTGGATGGTGGGAGAGTTCATCACTTACCAAAAGTAGTCTTCCACAGAACTGAAATTAATGTCCAACTTCCATGTTCAACTAGGAATTGTAGACATGATATGAGCAACTCCCTGTGACAAAAGTTGGTATTCATATGAAACCTATGCCAAAGAGGAACTTTGAGTAGTAGTACTGTAGTCACTGTAGTTGGAGTGCTGAGCCTGGCTTCAAATTCAGGCTGGTCCAAGATAGTTAGACTGCAATCCTCTACCTGAGATTAAGTCCCATTGAAGTAAATTGCTGTTACAGTTTAACCCTATGCATGTTTACTCAGAAGTAAGTCCCATTATATTCAGTGGGGCTTACTCCTAGGAAAATGTGTATTGGATTGCACACTTACAGTCCGATCCTATCCTCCCCCGGCGTAGGCGATTCAGCATGGGTCATGTGGCTCACACTGAATCCTATCTGGGGAAGGGACAGACTGGAGGTCTACTTGGGGTAAGAGGGCATTTGCCTGCTTATCCCGGGTAAACCCCCCCAGCCACTGCAATGGGGCTACTCGGTTCTCTGCCAACACTAGCTGGGGAGAATCAAGCAGCCCCATGTCGGCTACAAGGGCCTGGGAGGGGGGGATAGGATATGGTGTGTCGTGGAGCCGCCAATCCCCCCTCTCAGGCCCGATCCGTCCACCCCCGCCCATTATGCCTCCCTGCCCTCCCCCAGGCCCCTGTGCTGCTCAGAGCTAGGCTTACCAAATCCATACTGGGACAGAGTGCTAGACCTTTAGGAGAAGGAATGTGGGCAGGTGTAGCTTGTTAAACCTTAGAGCACAAGCCTAGGCTTCTTAAACCTTAGAGCACAATCCCATTGAACACAATGGGGCTTGCTTCTGAGTAGACATGCCTAGGATTGTGCTCTAAGGTTTAACAAGCTACACCTGCCCACATTCCTTCACCTAAAGGTCTAGCACTCTGTCCCGGTTGGAGATCTGGTAAGCCTACTCAGAGCAGCGCTTTCCCGCTCCATAGCGCAGGTTCTTATGGTACATTTGTGACACCCTAAGCCGGTGCAGCAGCGCTGTGCTGGCCTAAGCCAGCGATAGAATTGTGCCACTGGTGCCCTAAATTTTCTATTTGTTAAATGTGAATAATAATGACACAGCAAACAAAGCTGTGAGAGGATGAATGAGATCCACAGATTGAAGGGTGCCTTGAATACTAAGTGCTGTGTAAGGGTACAATCCAGTCAAGGTTAATTGCTTCAGGCCCCAGTGATTTTAAAGTGGGATGCAAACATGTGTTTAATGCTTTTCTCATTGCAACCAAAAAAGTTGAGCCAGCTCAACAATGCTACCAGTGAGTAGTAGAAGAGAAGACAGAGCAAATTCATTTAATCCAGAATTTTCTATAACAGAGTTTCTGCTGTGTAACCTTTTTGTGAGGCATGATTCATTTGAGCATATGATTGTTAACAGTTTTTTTAACTGCTAAATGGCATAATTGTCTTTGATATTTTAGTGCAAAATACACAGTGAAAGTCCAGATTTTTCTAGACTGCATCTACCTAAAGTTGCCTGCTACACTATATCAATATGCTTTACAGCTCTGTCCTATTAGGGTTGCCATGCTGCAACTTGGAAACCTGCATTCGACCTTTACATTTCCCCATGCAGCAGCCATGTTACCCATTCCTCTTCTGGTCCCGTTGTCCACTCTCTTCTGTTCTACGGGACTCCTGGAGTTCTTCTTCTTACAGAAGGGAGGAGGGGGAGGAGAGTGCAGTACTGGAAAAGAGAGAAGCCATGGTTGCCTCCCACTGGAGATATCCAGGCTGCAACCTGACAGGTCATGTGATCCCCCCCCCTTGCATAAAGAATCTCACCGAAGGCAATCCAACTATTATGTGTGGATGTGGAGGAGGGTGGTCCATCTTCTTGGAAATATTTTTTAAAAGCTTGAATGATGGTGAGCCAGAGGGAAATACTCCATCATATACTGCATTTATCGGCGTATAAAATGCACCGGCGTATAAGACGCACCTTCCTTTTGGCCCTGGGTTTCAAGAAAAAAATATTTAAAGCATTTTTGGGCCACTTGGCCACTTACTGCTTGGCTGCTTAATTAGCTAATTTACATAAATTGCACAAAAATACCAGGATCTCTTTTAAAACACACAGCAATATGACACATGAACAAAATGCACCAGAATTTAAATCCCAAGTACAAAAAAACCCCACTCAACTCTTTTTCCCCCAACCCACCCATGCACAGTTTCCAAAGTAAACATAAATCCCAAATACAAAACCCCCAGACTCAACTCTTTTTCCCCCCACCCCACCCCTGCAGTTTCCACAGTAAAAAACATAAAAATACAAAAAAACCAGACTCAACTCTTACCTTACCACCCCCAGACTCAACTCTTACCAACTCTTAAACAACATAAATCCCAAATACAAAACCCCCAGACTCTTTTCCCCCACCTCACCTATGCAGTTTTCAAAGCCTCCCAACTAGGCCCAGTTCAGAAGCTTACCCATGCTGCATTCAAGAGCAGGCCCTCGGCAGCTCAGTTGAACTGAACTGAACACAGCGCCCTCTGCTGGCTGCTGAGAAGCTCAACTCATGCACGTGCAT
This sequence comes from Plestiodon gilberti rubricaudatus, assembly GCA_026170595.1. Taxonomy (NCBI): domain Eukaryota; kingdom Metazoa; phylum Chordata; class Lepidosauria; order Squamata; family Scincidae; genus Plestiodon; species Plestiodon gilberti. The sequence continues at coordinate 16,597,365 of JANXHW010000001.1, forward strand.
AAATTAAACCCGACAAACAGCTGTAGATCGGATAGATTAGTTAGGGAAGAAAGCACAAGGGAGCTCTCAGGCTCCGGAAAAACGCGGTAAGCCCGAAAATGCTTTAAAACGGGCAAGGGGGGGAAAGGGATTTTTTAGTATTGGCGTATAAAACGTACCCTACTATTTTGGGTCACAAATGTAGACAAAAAAGTGCGTATTATACGCCAATAAATACGGTAATCCTGATGAAGATTAGCAGGGCTTTTGCTCTTGTGGAGTCTATGGAGGCTTATTAGTGTCTGCAATTTAGTTAAATAAAAATTTCAATGAAGGTACTTAGTGCTTTCAAAGAAAGTTTGTACTGTACTGAATAAACTTTCTGAAACAAGTGTGTCATTGCTTATTGTAAAATTGGGAGTGATACTGTCAATGGGAATCAGATATAGAACACATTGGGTAGTGCAACACCCTAGAAACAGAACAGGTTGTGCTACTCAATCCTGAGTCCTGTTTACAACACATCCCAGGTCTAATCTTCGCGTGTTTTTTTTTTCCTCAAATGGGAGTCTGCTGTTTCCTCCCGGATTATGTGAGGATTGTTTTGCGCCATCAACAAAGGCCCATTGTAGCCTCCGTTCGAAGAGCTCATTCCCTTGTGATCTTGTACAATGAAGTCCCCAAAAGATCGACTCTTGACCTTTCTTTTTGAAAACCTTTTGAAACGGCCAGCTATAATGAGCATACTGAAAATAATTTTTCATAACACACTTCTGGGAATTTGGCTATGCTGAGACCTTAATGCAAAATAGGCATTTTCATTGTTTCTGCACACTTATGCAACAGTCAGTAGGGTAGTTCTTCCTCTTTTAGAATAATTGCACTCGTGGTAGATTGCAGTATTTAAATAGAAACAAGGCCTTTTAGAAATATAATTCTCTAGTCAATAAATGCATTGCAATGCTATTCATCTTACATATGTCAATACGTATTCCAGCAAATACGTCTTTGCTGGAACTTCAGTCATCAGTGTTGTATTCAAAATCCTTTGGAATAATTATCTCACTGTTCCTCAGAACAACCTTTTAATAATTTTATTGCTCCCATATTGTAGATCGGGGAGGCTGATGACAGGTAGTAGCTTTTTCAGATGAGATGGTACAAGAGGTAAAATTTGAACTGGGAGCTTGTACACCTGTCAGACAATCTGTAAAGCCACTCTGCTGCAGTAGCTTTCTATAAGGGAGCCTGCTGGGCATGGCTGTAAGTAAGGTAAAGGTGACCCCTGACAATTAAGTCCAGTCGTGTCCGACTCTAAGGTGTGGAGCTAATCCCCATTTCAAAGCCGAAGAGCCAGCGTTTGTCATGTGGCCTCCGTGGCCTCCGTGGTCATGTGGCTGGCATGACTCTCCTTGCCGCAGCGCGTAGCATGCAGCTGGAACACGGAGCGCTGTTTACCTTCCCGCAAGCGGTACCTATTTATCTACTCGCATTAACATGCTTTGGAACTGCTAGGTTGGCAGGAGCTGGCCAAGCAAGGAGAGCTCACCCCATCGCGGATTCGAACTGCCGACCTTTCAATCGACAGCTCATGGTTCAGCGGTTTAACCATAAGAACATAAGAAGAGCCCTGCTGGATCAGGCCAAAAGCCCATCTAGTCCAGCTTCCTGTGTCACACAGTGGCCCCACCAGATGCCTCAGGGAGCACACAAGACAACAAGATACCTGTGTCCAGTCGCCACTCCCTTGCACCTGGCACAGAGAAAACCCACTTCTAAAAACCAGGAGGTTGCTTATGGCTTGTAACCTGTGATGGTCTTTTCCTCCATGAATCTGTCCAAACCCCTTTTAAAGGCATCTAGGCCAGATGCCATCACCACATCCTGTGGCAAGGAGTTCCACAGATGAATTACACGCTGGGTAAAGAAATATTTTCTTTTGTCTGTTCTAACTCTCCCTCCACTCAATTTTAGTGCGTGTCCCCTGGTTCTGGTGTTGTGCGAGAGGGAGAAGAATTTCCCTCTATCCACTCTCTCCATCCCATGCATAATTTTATAAGTCTCAATCATGTCCCCCCTCAGGCGCCTTTTTTCTAGGCTGAAAAGCCCCAGACGCTGTAGCCTTTCCTCATAAGGGAGGTGCTCCAGCCCACGAATCATTCTGGTCTCTCTTTTCTGCACCTTTTCCAATTCAACTATATCCTTTTTGAGGTGTGGTGACCAGAACTGGACACAATACTCCAGATGTGGCCTTACCATCGATTTGTACAAGGGCATAATGATATTGGCCGTTTTATTCTCAATCCCTTTATTAATGATCCCGAGCATGGAATTGGCCTTCTTCACAGCCGCCGCACACTGGGTCGACACTCATCGACCTGTCCACCAGCACCCCAAGATCTCTCTCTTGATCTGTCACAGACCACTCAGAACCCATTAGCGTATATGTGAAATTTTGGTTTCTTGCCCCAATGTGCATCACTTTGCACTTACTTACATTGAAGCGCACCTGCCATTTTGCTGCCCATTCTCCCAGTTTGGAGAGATCCTCTGGAGCTCTTCACAATCCCTGCTGGTCTTGACCACCCGGAAAAGTTTAGTGTCATCTGCAAACTTGGCCACCTCACTGCCTATCCCCGACTCCAGGTCATTTATGAATAAGTTGAAAAGATCGATCCTTGGGGCACACCGCTTTTCACCTCTCGCCATTGTGAAAATTGCCCATTGACTCCCACTCGCTGACTCCCACTGGTCTTCAACCAGTTCCTAATCCACAAGAGGACCTGCCCTCTTATTCCCTGACTGTGGAGTTTTCTCAGGAGCCTTTCATGAGGGACCGTGTCAAACGCCTTCTGAAAATCCAGATATATAATATTCACGGGTTCGCTCGCATCCACATGCCTGTTGACCTTTTCAAAAAATTCTAACAGGTTTGTGAGGCAAGACTTCCCCTTGCAGAAGCCATGCTGACTCTCCCTCAGCAGAGCTTGTTCTTCTATGTATTTTAAGATTTTATCCTTAATGAGACTTTCCACCATCTTCCCTGGAACAGATGTTAGGCTGACCGGCCTGTAGTTTCCCGGGTCCCCCCTCCTTCCTTTTTTAAAGATTGGCGTGACATTAGCTATCCTCCAATCCTCTGGCACAGTGGCCGTTTTAAGGGACAAGTTGCATATTTTGGTCAAGAGGTCAGCAACTTCATTCTTGAGTTCCTTCAGAACTCTTGGGTGGATGCCATCCGGGCCTGGTGATTTATTGATCTTTATTTTGTCAATTAAGTCTGAGACGTCTTCTCTTTTAACCTCTATTTGACTTAATTCTTTATTCAGGGGAGACCGTTCCGGCAGCGGTATTTGCCCGAGGTCTTCTGCCGTGAAGACAGATGCAAAGAACTCATTTAATTTCTCTGCAGTCTCCAAGTCCCCTTTTATCACCCCTTTCTCTCCCTCACCATCCAGCGGACCCACCGTTTCCCTGGCAGGTTTCCTGCTTCTAACATATTTGAAGAAGCTTTTATTATTCCCTTTTATGTTGCCTGCCATACGTTCCTCAAAGTCTTTCTTGGCCTCCCGTATCATCTTTTTACATTTCTTTTGCCACAGTTTGTGCTCCTGTTTATTTTCCTCACTAGGGCAAGACTTCCATTTACGGAAGGAAGCTTCCTTGCCTTTTATAGCCTCCTTAACTGTGCTTGTTAGCCATGCCGGCACCCTCCTGGACTTGGTCGAGCCCTTCCTCCTTTGTGGGATACACTCCCGCTGGGCCTCTATGACTGTTGTTTTAAACAGCCTCCATGCACCCACTGCGCCACACTTATTACTGAGTTTGCACAACTTGGTACATCGGGAGTGGCCAACCTTCCACAATTAGGGCCTCTGCGTTCTTAAGAGTTGTGTAGAAGACAGAATCTTGGCAGCTGCAAGTGCTGATGGTGCTGCTAAAGCAGCTGCACCTGCTGAAATGCCCTCACCTATACAACCATTAAAGATCCAGGAGCATTCATGCTGAAAAAGGTCCCCCCCCCCCCCCGGCTGTAGGTGAATACACCTGCATGGTGTTATTCCAGACAGCTCAGATCTCAGGCTCCATCAGGTCAACTATAATTTTTGGAAATTTGGAGATTTCTTCTTATATTGTGATCTCAGATAATTTGAAATGTGTAATCTGGTCTATGGGATTTCTTTGAAATGCCGGAGGAAGTAGGGGATCTGAACTTTTGAGTGGACTGGGTAAGGCGCTGGAGACTAATCTTAGACTTAGCTCAACATACAGTTCAGAAGCTTTTGGTTTCTCTTTGAGAGTTAGGAATTAGAAGTTATTAAGGGGAAAGAAAATCTTGTACGGAAGTGAAAGTTCATTGACTTTACATTGTTATTAAATGGGAAATGAATAGCGTACGTAGGTGGAACAACATCCCTCCCCCCCCCCCCAGTTGAGTGACTCAACATTTCTTTTATAGACACGTTTAGTTTGAGTGTATAGTGAGAAAAGTACTGGAAACAAGTGTATCATGTAATACAGCAAGAGGAAAAATGAAACATGATGGGAAGTCCTGGAATTTCCTTTTCTTTTGCATTGTTTTTATTCATTGCAAGCCAAACACCTGTCCATGACAATTCCCTGGTGAAAAATTAATTTGCCTTTTTTGCAGCTGCAATCTCCATGCTTTCTGAAGGATTAAGGTTTACAGGAATAATATTACAGTGGCATTAAAATGTTGTATTTCTACCCCCATTAGGTATGCGTTTAGCAGCGATGAATCAGAACTGGCTGTAAATTACAGAGCAAAACAGTCCTACTGCCGCAGAGCTGTCGAACTGACGTGTAAGTTTTCAATGTATCAACACAGCTGTGTTTAAAAAAACAACAACACAGTGCTGCTGGGATGACCAAAGGATTATGCATTTAGTGGAACAGAACAAATAATCCTATTAAAGGAATCAACAGGAATTCCACATACCATATTGTCCCGAGTATAAGACGCACCTGATTATAAGACGCACCCTTAAAGTTTGGTGCTATTAAAAAATTTTAATTAAATCACTGGCATTAAATTGCAACAGCCTGATTATAAGACGCACCCCTAGTTTAAAAACTTAAATTAGGAGAAAAAAGTGAGTCTTATACTCAGACCAATACGGTATATAGTTTAAAAAATGATTAGCTACCAGTTTGTACCTAGTTTTTAACCCTTTACTGTGATTTTTATAGCCCAATCCTGTGTAAGATGCACCGGCTGGCCTAAATGGCACGCCACTGTATCCTACGCGGGGTGCGGCCTGGGCCAGCGGGGCTGGGGCACACCTTGGGGGGGAAAAGGACTTTTTTCTCTTTCTCCAGGGTAGAGCCCCAGCAGGCCCAATGGGCCTCCTCAGATGTGTGCTAGCTATTTTGCAGGCGCACATTTGGGGAGACCATGTATGACTGGCCAGACCTGGAAAGGGGGTTAGGATACCAGCAGAGTGCGCCGATATCGGCCAATTGCCCCTCCCCCACCACCCCAGCCCACCCTCCCGTCGCCCGGTGCAGCACTTATCTGTGCCCGCCATCGAGGGACACTGGGAAAACAGTATAAGGGGACGGGGCTAACTCTCTTCCCCCATGGTGAAATCCTAATATAGATTGCTCTTCCCCCCCCCCCCCCGCAACCAGCAGCTGCTTTTTTTGGTGAAAGATGGAAATGTAATAATGCATTTTATGCAGTAGCGTCGTATGATGGGGGGCCCTATGGCCCTGGGCCCCAGGCGCCAAGTGGGCGTGCTGCTTCCAGGGGAAAAAAAGTTTTAAAGGGCAGCTTCAGCGCCAGCTGCCGCTCTGCTTTTTTTCCCATAACGTGAGGCGGGGCAGAGGCAGAGGCTGCCGCGGCGTTAGCATGGATCCTGCTGGCTCGCTCGCTCTGCATTTGCAAAGGGCTGAAAAAGAAAGGTGGAGGACTTGTTAAAATCAATACCTGAGCTGAGGAAACAAAAGGGGAGGGAGAGCGGTCGTCTAAACTAAGGAGCACCAAGGAGAGACAGCCGCGTTAAAAGCAAGAGAGTCTGCAGGCTTGTGTGGCAGTGTGGAGAGCCCAGGAGAGCCCATATCCTCAAAAACAAGTAAATCTTTGCTTCTAGCATTCATTTCTGTCAATATTCATTACTTTTACTGGGTCGCTAATTTAATTTTCCTATTTTACTGGGTCCTGCACTGTCCTGAAAGATCTAAAAGGGAAGCAGTATGTCTACTCAGAAGTAAGTCCCATTATAGTCAATGGGGCTTACTCCCACGTAAGTGTGGATAGGGTTGCTGCCCCCTTAAACACCTTTTTAAATAACTAAAAATACATATAAGTTAAAGAAATAGCTGTCCTTTGAAGAACTTGATGGATCCAGTGATATGAACAACTTCTTAAAACTGGCTAAGTTTCTTCTACATCTAAAAGCACTGGCTCTTTTGTTGAAAAATCTAAAAGGGAAGCAGTATGTCTACTCAGAAGTAAGTCCCATTATAGTCAATGGGGCTTACTCCCATGTAAAAGCACTGGCTCTTGATGAAAGGACATTAAATCTATTTAAATAAATAGCTTGCACTTGCTGTAACGGAATATGTGAACAGTAACACCACTGGTGGCAGGGAGTATAGAGGGGGAGCAGAAGGGAGGAGGGGCCCAGTGCGGAAGGTTGAATTTGTGCCCCCCCCAATCGCCGCTGACTCCGGCGGCGGCGGCAAGGAATATAGAAGGGGAGCAAAAGGGAAGAGGGGGGCAGAAAGTTGAGGGTGTGCCCCTAGTACATTTTGGGCTAGAGACGCCACTGATTTTATGTCATATCTAGTTTGACTTTGACCCACCTGGCATTCTTAGTTTCTTGTGTGTCATGTGTGTGGCTACAGAGGCGACCTATACATGCAGCTAAGTCACATAGCACTGGACTCTTCCTGGACTGTACCATGTCATGCTGTAGCTACTGTGAGAACTTCTGTTTGAATGCATTTCCATGAACGGTTTCCCTGCACAAAGGAACTACCGCATCAGCCAGAAAGGAGCATTTCTCTGCTATTCTGGTTTTCTGTGTGGAGGATTTGTTTTTCACAAGGGGAAGCATTTAGAGATTAATGGCCCAATCCTATCCTTTCCTCCCCCCCCCCTGCTGGTGAAGCCGTGCCGAAAAGGCACGTACTGTATCCAGTGTGTGTGTGGGGGGGGGGGAGGCATTGAAGAGGAAAGAGGATTTAAATCCCCATTCCCCTCTGTAAGCCTCTTGCCCCTCAGTGGGTCTCCTCGGACCTGCGTCGGTGATTTCGCTGGTGCAGTTTCGAGGAGAGAAATGGGGCAGGGAGGCTGCTGCCAGAGGGGATAGGATCCCGTGCGCTTCATCACTGCCAGATCCACCCCCTCCTGCAGCCTCCCTACCCCCCATTCCTCCCCCTCCAAGTTTTGCCCCCTCCCTGACCTCGTTCCACCCTCCCCCCCTCCGCCTCCCGCACTGGCTTACCTGCTCTGGAAGGCGGTCAGCACTCCAGTGCTCCAGCAGTGCGTGCTTCTGGAGCGTGCTTTATGGCTGATTTACAGCAACCAGCGCTGATGGAACGCTAGTTCCGCCAGCAGGGGAACCCAATAGGATTGGGCTATAAATCCTTCAGCTGCAGTCTGAAACGGTACAATCCAGGAAAAACGGTACCATGTAACTGAAGAATGTGTTGATCAGCTCTAAGATAAACCACAAAAGAAAACCAGCCTTCATATGGCCTCTTGCCTTGAGCATGTGGTATGAAATGCTTGCTCTATCCTTTTTCCTATCTTACCAAATATCTCTCTTACAGTGGGCAGCCTTGGAGTGAGTGAAGAGCTGCAGGAGAAACTCCAGGATGTTGTGATAGTCAGAAATAACTTGGCCTTGGGGAAGATCTTGGGAGAGGGTAAGTCACACTCTTCCCTTTTGGCACCCCAAATCTGAGCAAGTCCAGCTCCTCTCATCTCAGCATGAGTGATCTTCCTCTGCTGGAGAGAGTAGTACTGCAAGGTGCATGCTGACTCCTCGTGGCCTCTACCCCTGCTCCCTAATGACCCAAAGGAATGCCCAACTCAAGCCCAGAGTGTGAGAAGAATTAGACTAACAGCCCAATCCGACATAACTCCCCTAGCTGATGAAGCCATGCCAACACATCCTGCAGAGGGGTTCGAGCCCAGGAGGCCTCCTGCAGGTAGGGGACATTTGTTCCCTTGCCCCGGGGCAAGCCTCCACTGCACTGATGGCACTACTTGGGTCTGTGCCAGCTATTTTTCTGGCGCAGGTCCGAGTGGATCCGGGTTAGTGGATCGAAGCAGGGAGGGGGATAGAAGATCGGTGGAGCTGTTGCAGTTGATAACTGCCCCTTCCTGCCCTTGACACCCCCCGTCTCTGCTCTGATCCCCGTTCCACCCGGGTCCGCGAACCTGCACTCTGCTTGTGGAGGACTTATGTTGGATTGGGCTGTCCAACCCACAAAGAGTCCTGAGGCATCTCAAATGTCAAATCTCAAAAGCATAACCTTTCATGTCCCGGAGCCCAGTTCATTAGATGCCCGAAGAAGTGCTTCTTTAGATATCTAATTAACAGCGCAATCCTATCCAACTCACGCCACCGGTGTAACCAGCAGTGCAGCAAGAAGGGGAAGCCCTAGAACAGAAAGGGGATTCAAATCCCCTTCAAAGGGGATTTAAATTTCCCCTCCCCACCAAAGCCTCCCGCCCTGCCCTCTTCCACTGGTTACACCAGTGGTATAAATTGGATAGGACTGCACTTTCAGTATATTCTGGTCTACAGTAGATTTTAATCAGTGTGTTTATCTTTAAGATGTCCTAGCACTCTGTGTTGGTATTTCCCCTGGTCTAGTTTGAATAGTGTCCCCTACTTGATGGGGCATTCTTAACCCCTTGTCTGCCCAATCACTACCCTGCAAACATTCTCCCCCCCCCCGATGGTTTTTAATGTTTCCCCCGTGTGGGGTGAATCAGAAGCAAACCTAACTGGGAGAAAAGCAGCCTTGAGGGGAGAGGGGGCTTTTCAGTCAATAATCAGTGGGAGGGGTTAAGCACCTCTATCCCCTACCTATCAAATAGCTGCTGCAAGTGCCCCCCAACACACACACACACACACACATACACACACACACACACACACACACACACACACACACACACACACACACATTCTTGTTATCTTGGCAACTGCGGAATTCGGACTGCACATGCAGCTCCTTGAGAGCTATAGGTATGTATGTGACAAGTATGCATGTGAATTAAGCCTGATTCTCTGGGCCCATATGCCTGAAGAATCTTTCCAACAGGCACAACATCAGAGTCCCTTTCCAAATGAAGCTGCTGACTGACTTTGGTGGTGTAATTTGGGGGAAAGACAAACACAGATTATTTCTTCCTTCATCCAGGGGAGTTTGGATCAGTGATGGAGGGGAATCTCAGCAATCCTGATGGAACCACTCAGAAAGTAGCTGTGAAAACCATGAAGTGTAAGTAGCAGCAGATTTTGTGAAGTCAGGAGTTTTGTTCTGACAGAAACATTCCAGTGCATTTCTGTACGTACATTCTTCTACAATTGCAGAAGATCCTTTTTGGATTAGATGTCTAGCATATTCATGGAGAGGCCAACTCTTACCTCCAAGAGTTGAAGGGGAAAAGAAAATACCTCTTGATCATGCAGAAGAGCTTAATAGCGCTAAACGCATTGAATATTTAAGAATAAAGGCAATTTTATAGTAGCAACAGCAGCACACTGACAGCCCAATCCTACTAAGTAACCGGCGGCCGCCCCAGGCCGCCCACCAGATCCTATCCCCATTCACCGAGGTCTCCTTGGGGAAAGGGGACATTCATCCCCTTCCCCCAGGTGTAGCGCGGGGAGGCCGCAATGGGCCTCCTCGAATTTCCGCCAGCTATTTCACTGGTGGAAGTCAGAGGAAGCCGTGATATGGCAGCTGCCATCCCCGGGCCAGGTTGGCCAACAGCCGGCCTCCCTCGCCGCCCGGACTGCCCCCATGCCTGCCGGAGCTGCACTTACCTTCTCCGGCAGCTGCAGGGACGATCCGGCAGCGTAGTGAGGGCATTCGGCCTCCACGCTTGCTGGTGAGGCTTGCTGGCACAATAACAGGCACGGGGAAACCGCAGAGACTCTCCATGGTTTCATAACATCTGGAAATATATATATTCACAAACACTCATGCACACACTGCAATACTCACTGACCTTTGTATAAACTTGAAGAAAATGTGCTGTTCTTTATTTTCACCAAATATAACATTCTTATCTCAAACTCCCTGGAATGTTGTCTTGCTTCCATATCTGTTCAGGATGTATTCGTGTTGCTTTTGTGCCAATAAGGAAATGGAAGGCAAAGGGATGTGTTGCAATTTAAAAAAAAATGTATTAATATTATTAGCCACCTTAAAGAGACATTTTTAATTGTGTTTTTAGTGGACAGCTTTTCCCAACGAGAAATCGAAGAGTTCCTCCGGGAAGCAGCCTGCATGAAAGACTTTGATCATCCGAATGTCATTAAACTTCTCGGTAGGTCAACCAGTGATTAGTCATTGTCAGGTACATATTTTTATTCATAACACTCAGCTGAGGGTAACTGTTTCTGCCCAGGTCCAAATAGCAACTGACAAGTTCCATAAGTTGTTCCTATGACATACAGGTTGCCCTGGGAAAAGTACAAGATACGCTGAGGTTTGTGCCTAGAAACAACAGAAAATGAAACTCTGAAGACATCTGTGCATCTTTAGGAAACGGCAAACGATCATAGGTCTATTAGCATTTTACTTCTAATTTATTGTTGGAACTATCACTGCAAATGTCCCCACCTAGACTTTCATAATGCTACTAAGGTATTAAATCTAGTTTAGTGGCTGCAGAATACCCAAAATGTCTTTCATAAGGTCTGCCTAAGAGGCAGTGTCTAGCTCTTGTTGCATTAATGGCACAACCCTGCCTAAGATGCTGCGGATGGACACAATGGCTGGCCGCTGCATCCTAGTCAAGATGTGGCCCACGCCAGCATGGCTGGGGCTCACCTCAGGTGAAATCCCCTGGTGTAAGCCCCGGAGGTTTACCCTTAAGTCAATGGGCCTCCTCAGATGTGCACCAACTCTTTAGCTGGCGCACAACCAGGAAGGCTGAGTAAGGCTGGCCCAGAAAAGGGATGGGGATATGGCGGAGCGCGCCACCAATATCCCCACTCTTCACCCAGGCTTACCCCGGTGTAAGCCCTGGAGGCTCACTCTTAAGTCAATGGGCCTCTTTGGATGTGCGCCAGCTCTTTAGCTGGCACACAACCGGGAAGGCCATGTAAGGCCGGCCTGGAAAGGGGATGGGGATATGGCGGAGCGCACCACCAATATCCCCACCCCCCTCCTGGGCTCAGCCAACCAATGGCCCCCTCCCCTGGCACCTCGGCCAACCCTCCCCACGCCCTCCCGCTGATCCGTGCAGACCTTACCTGGGTCGACTGGCGAGGATTGTGGAGGCTGTCGGACTAAGTGGTGCTGGCCTCCACACCAGCACCGCTTACTCTGAGGGTGTCGAAAACGTGCCTTATGGCACGTTTACAACAGCCTAGTATTGGGCTGCCCGACTACACCTTAATTCCTGGAAGTAAGTCCTATTGAACACAGTGGGATTTAGGCTGCAATCCTATATACACTTACCTGGGAGTAGGTCTAATTGAACTTAGTGGGAATTCTGAGTAAACATGCATAGTATTCTGCTATACCTTTTATATTTCTGGGGTATTTTTTAAATTCCATTTTTCAATTTTGATGCATTTGCTTTAAACTATTGCAACCCACTCCAAGAGTTTGGGATGAAATGAGCTAGATCAGTGCTACTCAAAGTGGTGGTCTGTGAGCCATTGGCTGCTGATACGCAGTGAATTTCCAGGAAAGAAACAATAGTAGTAATAATGCACAGATGTGGAACCACGGGGGGGGGGGGGGAGGGATTGCCATTCCACCACATCAGATAGTTTGAGAAGCATTGAACTAGAATTTAAAATAATATATATATATATAAAGTTTATATAACTTTATATATAAACTTTATGTAAGTAAATATATATAAAGTTGATTTTTTGTTGCTGTATAATCAACAGTGGGGCATGGCTATAAGGATGTCATGACCATATCTTGTACATCAGAATTGATATACGCTACTGCTTGCAACCGGTGTCCTTGAAAGGGGTTGCTTTGCAATGAAGAAGAGCAGGGGGAGTGGGTGCTTGGGAGACAGTGTCAGGGGACTGTCGGGGTAAAGGTAAGCAACCCCTTACCCCTTCTCAAGTACAGAACCTCCAAGACAAGAGGCCATCAGCTGGTACCTGATTTTCTTTTTTGATTTACCTTAGAGGTGGTCAACACATTCTGAGCTAGGACTAGAGGGACCTTTGGTTTGTCTAGCAGGACTCCTCTTGCGCTGCATCTTTTTGTATCGTGTGTGTGTGTGTGTGTGTGTGTGTGTGTGTGTGTGTGTGTGTGTGTGTGTGTTTATTTATTTATTTATTTATCTATCTATCTATCACATTTTTATACCGCCCTTCCTCCAAGGAGCTCAGAGTGATGTACATATTTCCTCTTCTCCTTTTTTTTTTTGTCCTCACAACAACCCTGTGAGTTAGGTGGGGCTGAGAGATAGTGACTGGCCCAAGGTCACTCAGGAAGCTTCGTGGCTGAGCGGGGATTTGAACCTGGATCTTCCAGGTCTAAGTCCGACTCCCAAACCACTACACCATCCTGGCTCTCTAGTCTTTATGGTGAAGTCTTTCTTTGCCAATACTTTGGTCATGATTTCCATCTCGCTTTGTTGAATGAAAATGCTGTACTGATTATTATTTTTTAACTCCTCCCAGGTGTGTGTATAGAACCGAGTTCTCAGCAGGTTCCTAAGCCCATGGTGATTCTCCCATTCATGAAATATGGAGACTTGCATAGCTTCCTACTTCGCTCAAGACTTGGAATGGGCCCACAGGTAATCAACAGTTGTATAGAAAATAGTCCTGCGGTACAGTAGAATGCGGGAACCTTGATGGGAAAGGTTAACTGTTCCTGAGGACTATTGGCATGAAAAAACAAATTGTAAAACAGGGATGAGTAAACAAAGTTCTATAACTGAGACCCTTTGCTATCTGAGACCTAGTGTAGCATAGTGGCTATGAGACAAAGATAGAAATGAAGATGCTCCTGGCTTGAATATTACCCCCCTTTAAAAATAAATAAATAGTGGGGCAGAGAATTGTCTTTTTTTACTCTATGTGCATTGATGGTGCCCTCCCTCCCTCTACAGTGTAGCTCTATATAGTCTACTCCCTTCTATATAGAGAGAGGGGGGAGGGCAGGCAGGAGGGCACCATCAGTTAAAAGGAAAAGGACAGGTCCCTGTGCCAAAGAGTTACAATCTAGGAAATGACGCACTCCTTCCTCTGTGTGACTTCTTTAAAAGAGGAGGAAATGCAGAGTGCGCTGGGAGCAGCATTCCTTCTACGTTGCGCGGCTGTGCAGCTTGAATTGAAGCCCCGCGCAGCTTCCCTCTCACTACTCCGGAACTCAGTGGTGACGACGACATCATCGCCAAGCGCTCCAGAGCCGCCTCTGTGCTGCCACGGTAGAGCTCCGCACACTCGGGGGGGGGGAAGATTAGAGGGAACAGTGGCTGGAAGTGGGCCGGCCCTGCAAGAGGCGCCAAGGATTCCTAGAGTTGATGTACATTAAAGAGTTGTAGTTGTGATATTTGGATTGGTAGATGGCAGACAAGGAGGAGAGAATGAACTCACTAGATTGTTCTAGTCACTTGTCTACAGTCGCATGATTGCGCCAGTGTAGTGTTATAAGATGCAGTCATGCCACAATGTCACATTTTGTAGGGACTGTAACTCAGATGAGCAACTAAAGGTCCTAGGGCCAAATCCAGCAACTGGAGGGCTACTCTATCGCCCTTCTTTTGCCAACCTTGAGCCAAGGAGAATTAGTGCCTGAGACCAAAGGAGTCTGAGAGATGGAGGGAAGCTGGTCTTCTAACCTCCACCCACTTTTCAAGGTGCCTAAGAAGGATGCATGGAATTAGTGTTACTATCATTCTCCTTTGTCACTTTGTTTGGAATTGGCTAGGACTGTGTTCATGTGTGCTTGCACTACAGAGCCATTTCCTGACTTTGGGGTGTTGCTTTGTTGTGTGACGTTGCAGAGTCACTAAGGCTGCACAATCTTTTGCCAGCCGAAACAGAAAGGAACCTGGTGTCTGTTTTCAGAAGCTCGTTGTTGTCAAAGGCTGATTGTGGGATATATGACAACTTTCTCGACACTTTTTTTTTCTATAGCTGAATAGACTGTGATACTTTTTGCTAACGTCATACATGGAGAGACTGTCATTCTCATACTAAATTGGTTGATAAAGCCTTTAATTGTTGTGGAAACAATGTCCTTGAAAGAGTTGGCTTTCCTATGTTTTTCAACAAAAACAGTTTTGATCAGTTTTCCCCACATTATTAAAGGAGCATTATTAAAGTATCACAACACATTGCGAGACATTCAGTGGCAAGGAAATAATCATAAGTGGTGATGTTCTCTTTTGTAATAGACAGAATTGCTTTATTTCCTGTATTTATTTTACACAAAAAAATAAAACCCCATCCCCCACCCCCCACTCCAAAGACCCAACTATAGACAGAATTGCTTTATTTCCTGTATTTATTTTACACAAAAAAATAAAACCCCATCCCCCACCCCCCACTCCAAAGACCCAACTATAAACTAATGATGATTTTGCTGAACGGCTACAAACAATGAGATTGTTCATGGCTTGGCATATGAATCTCCAAATGAGTGGAAATTAAACCATGTCTTTGCATGTAATTGGGCATCCTCAAAGAGGCCTTTATTCAGTCAGCTGTTGTGCAGAAGTGGAAAATGGACTGCACTTCCCTCACTTTTAAAAGAAGCAGGATGCATTAATTTTATCGTTCACTAGAACCCTGCTAGGATGGGCTGAGTACGAACGTCCCCTTCCCCTGAGGCGAGCCCAGGACGCACCAGCGCAAGCCGCATCCTGCCAGGTGCAGGGGAGTGGTAGCAGGAAACAGGTTATCTTGTTGGCTGTATGCTCCCTGAGGTATCTGGTGGGGCCACTGTGTGATACAGGAAGCTGGACTAGATGGGCCCTTGGCCTTATCCAGCAGGGCTCTTCTTATGTTCTTAAGTTCATTTCGGCTGGCTGGCGCATCTTGGACAGGATTGCGCCATAAGACAAATACAGTGACACACAACCTTGGTGATTTCCTATGCCGATAGAGAATATTCAAATAAATAGAGCAAATTGTTTTGTCACTAGTTTGAGCCCCATAGGGAACGGTTGGGAACATGAGTTTAGGTTGCTCTTTCTCTAGTATAAACTGGATGTTTCCTAAGAGTTCCCAAACCGTTCTGTTGCCAGTAGCTTTAAATGTAGACGGGTTCTGAACCCAAATGTGTGAGGCTTATTGTCTTTTATTTTATTTATTAACAGTATGATAAAGTCATGGTGTTTTTACCCCATTCTCTTCCCAGTATGTGCCGCTTCAGACTTTATTGAAGTTTATGGTCCATATTGCTCTAGGAATGGAATACCTCAGCAGCAGGCAATTCCTCCATAGAGACCTGGCCGCTCGAAACTGCATGTGAGTTCCCAAGTTTCTCTCTTCAGCTCAGAACGGAGTAGCCTGTCTTCATCCTTATTTTGGTTCTGTAACTCTGGAAGGGGAAAGAAACTGTATTTGTGAATGTTGCTCAAACTTTGCAACAAACATTTTTTAATTCTTCATTTCGAACCTTGGATCTTTGTTATTGAGGGGCTGATACACACATTTCAAAATCGAACATGATACAGATTCTTTGGAACGGCGCTGCTTCAGTTACAGGCAAGGGAATTATATACGGGGTTTTTCAAAAAGGATGGTGCAAAAGTAAAACTGATTTATTCTTAAATGAACTGACATACCACAACCGTCATGACCTAAAAAGACAGAAAAACTGTCCAAGTTTCACATGCACATTACAAATGTTCGGTGTGGGCATTTGCGTAGCTACAATTGGGCAAGGGGAGGAAATGCCCTGGGTGACAGCTGCGGTCTCCTCACAAGGAGACCACAGCTGGTTTTCCCCCCCCCCTTGTCCCATTGTAGCTATGCAAGTGCCCACATCGAACATTTGTAATATGCATGTGAAACTTGGACAATTTTATGCACACTTACATGAGAGTAAACCCCACTTAAAACAGGGTTGTTGTTCAGTCGTTAAGTCGTGTCCGACCCTTCGTGATCCCATGAACCATATCCCGCCAGGCCTTCCTGTCCTCCACTATCTTCCTGAGTTCGCTCATTTTCATGTTCGTTGCATCGGTGATGCTGTCTAACCATCTCATCCTTGGCCTTCCCCTTCTCCTTTTGCCTTCAATCTTTCCCAGCATCAGAGTCTTCTCCAGGGACTTCCAAGTAAAAATGTGACCGATTGCACTGTAAAGTAGCTTTAAGACCTATTTAAACTGTCCTGGCTTTCCCAAGGTATTCTAAGAATTCTAGTTTGGTGGGGGCACTGAGAATTATCTACTATACATCCCCAACTTCTTAAAATGTCCACATTTTTCAAGGGTTCTGGGTAGGAAAGTCATGTGAATCCAAAGATGCCTTTCCCTTTGACAGAAGCACTGGCATAAGGTACCAGTACATCCTTAAGAAGTCCTAGTTGCTTGGCCAGCTCCTGCCAACCTAGCAGTTCCAAAGCATGTCAATGCGAGTAGATAAATAGGTACCGCTTGCGGGAAGGTAAACAGCGCTCCGTGTTCCAGCTGTATGCTACGCGCTGCGGCAAGGAGAGTCACGCCGGCCACATGACCACGGAGGCGTCTTCGGACAACGCTGGCTCTTTGGCTTTGAAATGGGGATGAGCACCACACCCTAGAGTCAGATACGACTGGACTTAATTGTCAGGGGATACCTTTACCTTTTTATATTAACATTATGCTGTGACTTGATTGACAGGTTACGGGACGACATGACCGTGTGTGTAGCAGACTTTGGTTTATCCAAGAAAATTTACAGTGGGGATTATTACCGACAAGGGCGCATCGCAAAGATGCCTGTTAAGTGGATTGCAATAGAAAGTCTTGCCGATCGAGTCTACACAACCAAAAGTGATGTGGTAAGTAAATGTGATTATGCTTCTCCAGTCCTGGTATTAAAAATGTGACTTCAGGACAACCAATAGCCAGTGTAGGATTGATGGAATTCTTACTCTAATTTGAATTATATCCATCTCTATATTTTCCACTCCGTCTTCAGTAAGACTTCTACTGAGTCAATAGTTTGAGAGTTATTGTGTGGCTATTTTTGATATATTTACACTTAGCAGTTTGTTTTCATAGTGCCTTAATTTGTCAAGAGAACACAGAGGACTTAACTGTACCTCTATTTTCTGCAGAAGTTTCTTGAATATGCTACTGTTATTCCCATCTCCTCCTACCACCACCTCCAGAGGTTCAGGAAGCCAAGTGACATATCGGATGGGACACACAGGGGGTGCTTGTTAACATGTCCTTTTTATTGGGAAAATTGACAAACAAAAAAAGGTGGGGGTTGTCCCTTCTCCCTGGGTTACGAAGGGTTGCCCCTTCTCCCCAGGGGCAACCTACATGGAGTGCACTTCTAAAATGCAGCCCAGAACATGGCATGTGAGGATATCTCAAGCTCCAAGCCACCTGTTGCATCAACAGGGTGCTCCAGTCCCTCTCATTGATACGGTCCAGGTCTCTGAGGCCCCAACCTCTGTTCTCCCTTCGGGGTGTGGTGACTGGGAGAACTCTTGCCCCTGTTCACATCCTGGGGGTAGACAGGTCACCATCCTGCTTGCCTCTCCTGCGCCATGGAACCCCTTGCCACAGGATGTGGCGATGGCACCTGGCCTAGATGCCTTTAAATGGGGATTGGACAGATTTATGGAGGAAACGTCCATCACAGGTTACAAGTCATGATGGGGATAAGCAACCTCCTGATCTTAGTAATCGGCTGTCTCTTAAGGCCAGATGCAAGGAATTGGCAATAGGATACAGGTATCTTGTTATCTTGTGTGCTCCCTGAGGCATCTGGTGGGGCCACTGTGAGATACAGGAAGTTGGACTAGATGGGCCTTTGGCCTGATCCAGCAGGGCTCTTCTTATGTATGTTCTCTCCTGAAGGGCCCAGATGGCTCCACTTTCCTTGTAGCTCCCAGCTGTCCTCCTCTGCTTCTCCTGCCTCCCTACCTCTTCTTCCTCCTCTCACCTCAGTCTGGCCTGCTTCCTCCTACATTCCCCCATTCCTCCCTGCTGCCTCTGTATCTTTCTGCGTCTCTCCTTCCTTCTCCTCCTCCCCTTTTAAGTGATGGGCCCAGCCCCAGCCCCACTCTGCCAGGCACCCCTTCCCTTCGCCTGGCTGAAAACGGGTGGTGACTGGTGACGTCAAGAGCTGTTGTTCCCTAGTGGGAGGAGCTTGTGGGCTGCTGCCCAGCTGATTGGTGGCATCGTATAGGCCGCCTCCCAGCTGACCCGTGGCACTGCATGGTCCACCTCCCGGCTGGTTGCAGGGTCTGCCCCCTCTCCCTACTATCTCACCAGGTCTCCTGGAGCCTCACAGCTACAGAGACCATTTTTTCTGTACTGTTTCTGCTCTAACTCCTCCCTCAGTTCTCTGACCAGGATTGCCGGTTGATCAGAAAAAAACAAGCTAGCCTGCTCCTGTGCCTTTAACAGCAGCTTGATATGCAGAAAATCTGCTGATGGAGCTTTTCACAGCAGGGAGATAAACATGATCACTGCTGCTATCCACCACATCAGAGTGCTGTCAACGAAAAAAGGACAGTCGCCTGTTGAAAAACTGGCAGTCCCACAGCTGACCTCTGACCTGGAGCTGCATATCCAGTTCCTTATTGCACAAGTCAGATGAAGTCATTGCTGCAGCTCCCCCTGTTGGATGGGAAAATAGCTACCATTACAGTATAAATACGGTATAATACCGTAATTGTTACGGTATAAATTACGGTATAAATACCATAATTGTTTTTAGCAATGTAATAACACAGTCCTATGCATTGTCTACTCAGAAGTAAGTCTCATTGTGTTAAAAAGTGGGGCTTACTCCCAGAAAAATGTGTATAGGATTTCAGCCTAAATATCTGTAATTTGAAGGAATTGGGATACCAAGCAGTCATAATGTCATGACATTCAACATTTGCCCCAGTGCAGGGTCCACATATGCGCATTCCCATTCATTTAAGTTGAAGAGACAGCTGTACCTGCACAAAGAGTTTCATCATGCATTCGAGTGGAGAAAGCTTAAATGTGGGGAGCTCTGTGTATGCATTGGAGTCCTTACTTCAGTAAGAAATTGCTGGCTGAGATATGCATGGTTCAAGTCGAAATGTTTTGTTCTTGCTCTAAACTACGCAAAGCTGTCAGATCAAATCAGAACGCTGGTCCACTTAGCCAAGTATTGTCTACTTGGACCTGCATTGGCTCTCCATCATCTCAGGCAGAGATATTTTCCAGTCCTGTTACCTGAGAATCTTTTAACTGGAAATGTGAGCATTCAACCTTGTGTCTTATGCATGAATACAAAGCATGTGCTTTTAGCACTGAGCTAGGACAGCTCCATCAAGAACCAACTGGTGAAAACTATTTCAAAATGTATTAGACCAGGGGTGGGGAACCTATTTGTGGTGGGGGGCCATTTTCCCATGGGGAAAATTGGCCGCAGGCGCCCGAAATTCCCCCCACCACAAATTTGACCCCCCCCCCGTGAATTTACCGCTCTAACCCACCCACCCACCGCTCTCCCTCCCTCCCACCGCTCGCTCGCTCGCCGGGCCGGACCGGACTGGATCGTCCCGCGGGCTGGAGGTTCCCCATGCCTGTATTAGACAGTACATATCCATGTCAGTTGGTTATACTTGCCTATATTACTACTTCTGTTGCAGCAGAACATCATATAACATTAAATAGACATTTGCCGAACATCAGCAATACCTCCCCCCACCCCTAAAAAAAAAATTAGTTGTTTCAAGTTCCACTGCAATACCATCAAACATTTTGAGAATTGAATAGCACAACTATGATTTTTCAACACTGTGTGATGGAGCACAACAGACATTCAGGAAATATGTCTTTCTTCAGTGCCAACTGAGTATGTTTTGTCTTTATTTGTCTTAGTGGGCATTTGGTGTTACAATGTGGGAGATCGCAACACGAGGGATGACTCCGTATCCTGGAGTGCAGAATCATGAAATCTACGACTATCTTCTTCATGGGCACAGGCTGAAGCAGCCGGAAGGCTGCTTAGATGAGTTGTAAGTATTTATATTTCATCTCACTGAGATGATAATGCAGTCATTCAGTAGTGGTTTGTTAATAATTGCACAGAAATGCAGAACACCATGGTTTATCCAAGAAAATTACTGATATCATTCAACTTGGTTTCCTTCTCATCTCTGTGCATGCCTGCCTGTCTGTTTGGGAATCTCTTTCTCCTAGAAAGTGGTCAAGCCTTAAGCCGAAAAGAGAAATACCAGATGCAGTCCCCCCCCCCTGCATCCAGTGGATAATTTTACAGCACAATAGCTCGCAAAGAAGAGGGGGAAATGCAGGGAATGAGATGCGTCTTCCTGCACTTTGATCTCCATTACGTTTTTTTTTTGGGGGGGGGGAAATAGGAGAAAAGGCTAAAGCATTTGAGGCTTTTTGGCTTTGAAAAGGTTTACCAATAAGGAACACAATGGAGGCTTATATCATGGTGTGCAGGAAGCAGAGAGAAGTTGTCCTCCAACTAGTCCCTGTGATTGGTCAATGAAATCCAATGAAACCCTGTGATTGGCCAATGAAAACCAATGAAATCGGTTGGCAGATTGACTGACAGGAGAAAGAGCACTTCTTCATCCAAGGCATATGGAATTCACTGCTGCAAGCTGTAATGGTGGCCACTTTAGATGGCGTTAAAAGGGAATTAGACACCTTCGTGGAGGAGAGGTCTGTTAATGGCTGGGAGCCATGACAGCCAGTGGCGTCACTGGATGCACGTCACCCCCCCTGCTCTAGGGGGGGCCCCCAAACACACACACACCCGAAAAAAATCGCGGCGCAGCCTTTGGCCGCGGTGTGGACTTGCCCCCTGCTGCCAACTCCGACGTCCTCTGCTGCAGCCCCGCCGGCGCTCCAAGGCCTTCTGAGAAGGCCCAATGGCTCAAAACGTGAAGTTTTACGTTTTTCGCGCATGCACAGTACATTTTCTGAGGGCATGCGCGAAAAACGTAAAACTTCACGTTTTGAACCATTGGGCCTTCAGAAGGCCCTGGAGTGCCGGCGGGGCCGGATGCTCGGAGCCTCCAGAGGGTGACGCGCGCATCACCCCCTGGCGATCTGCCCCCCCGCCACGCTCCAGTGACGTCCGTGATGACAGCTAAATTGAACCTCCATGTACATAGGCAGTATGCCACTGAATTCCAGCTGCTGGAGGGCAACAGCGGGAGGGGGGCACTGCCTTCATGCCCTCTTGTGGACTTCCTGGAGGCTGTGGGAAACAGAATGCTAGATGTGATGGATCTTTTGTCTGCTCCAACAGGGCCCTCCATAGCTTCTTGTTGAACTCCATCTGCTGAAAAGAACACAAGGTTTTTGCCAACATACTGCTCTCTGCTGCTGAGAGAGGAGAAATGTATTTTGAATGAAATTAAAAGACATCTCAAAGAGATTTATTCTAGACAGAACGAAAATATGTCTCAACCTCTGCCTTCATTGGCCTCTCTTAAGAAGCTATTTCTATAAATTAAGTAAGAGAAAGCAGAAGAAATGTTCAGATACATACACACAGCACTTTTCAATAGAATTTTGAACTACGACCAGTTGAGCAAGATCCCCCAATTAACTGGCATTTGTCCTCCTTCAGACTTTGTACTTCCTCTGATGTACTTCCTACCTGCAAGGAAAAGCCAGGTGCTGAACTTTTTCAGAAGTACTGTATTTCTTCAATTCTAAGACGCATGTTTTTTCCCAATTAAGCATTTCAAAAAATGGGGTGCGTCTTAGAATCGAAGGTCTCCAAAAAGCACCCCAAAATGCTATCTTCTTACTTACTGGGGCTTGGGGGAGCTTCAGGGAGGCCTGCGCAACCCTCTGCAGGCCTCCCTGATCTTCAGTTCGGCAAAAAACAGTGTTTTTCAGCCATTTCCGGTTTTCGCGAAAACCAGAAATGCCCAAAAATCGCTGTTTTTCGCCAAACTGAAGATCAGGGAGGCCTGCAGAGGGTTGCGCAGGCCTCCCTGAAGCTCCCCCAAGCCCAGGTAATGAAGGAAATGGCACTTTCTGACGGGGCCAGAAATGCTATGCAAAGGCAGTGCACTCAGTCATCCTCAGCTGCAGGAGACATGCTGGGGAGAGTTGGTGCTGAGCAGGTAGATTTAATGAAGGGAGGCGAGTCTTACAATTGATGGATTTTTTTTCCCTGCTGGTGATACTGAAAGTAAAGGTGCGCCTTAGAATCGATGGTGCCTTAGACTCGAAGAAATACGGTAGGTTTTCTCAGTGCCAGATGCAAAGGAGTGACAACAGGAAACAGGTTATCTTGTTGTCTTGTGTGCTCCCTGAGGCATCTGGTGGGGCCACTGTGAGATACAGGAAGCTGGACTAGATGGGCCTTTGGCCTGATCCAGCAGCCAGGCTCCTTTTATGTTCTTAGGAATATTCATTAGTAGGCTTGGAAAGGCAGTAGCATGGATAGTGCACTCTCTACTCCTTTCCTTTGCTCCAGAGCTCTTTAAATGTCCCATGTGCTTTCTCACAGGTATGAAATAATGTACTCCTGCTGGAGAGCAGATCCTGTGGATCGACCCACCTTCTCAGAGCTGAAGCTTCATTTGGAAAAACTGTCAGAAAGTTTACCCGCTCTTAGAGAACCTGACGACATAATTTATATTAACACAAGCCTGCTGGAGGATAATAACGCAGAAGAGCTGATGGATGACTCTGAGTTTCCGCAGATAAACACGGACCTGGATCCGGACCACATCATAGAGTCCTGTTCCCAGAAACCAGAAACCACAGTGGTCACTGTTGATGTCCATGAGAGCAATGGGATAGGGGGCAGATACATTTTAAGCGGGACTAGCGAGGAACCCATAGCCAGCCTGGCAAGAACAGAAGAGGAAGGTATTCCGCTGCTCCAGCGCACTCTCTCACAGAACGGGATGCTGTGGTCTCAAGCTAGCACACTTCCTGTAGGAAGCATGCTGACAGATGAACTACTGTTTGCAGATGACTCTTTGGAGGACTCTGAAATTCTGCTGTGAAAAAAGAAAGGAGACTTTGGGGAGTGGGAGATCAAGGCTCCTCCTTGAGCAGAAATGTTGTTTGTCAGCTGTTCACCTGCCTTGTCCGTATCATGCAATGACAGTCCTGTGTAGTAACCTCTCCAACCGCGTGATCCTATACATGTTTGCTCATACAGTAAGTTCCGTTGATTTCAGTGGAGCTTACTCATAAGTAAGTAGACTTAGGATTGCAGCCCAAGTCTTATACAGCAAGTGGCTATAGAAACAGTGTTTGGTCTCTATGTGTATAATACGGTATCTTTATAGAGATTATATTTTAATAAACAACGCATCATTACAATGGCCTATTATTTTATTTGTTCTCATCTTAGTTTTCAGTCTGAAAGCTTTCTTCTTTCCTGCAACTCTTCCCCCAGCTATGATTTTGCATACAAATGGTTTGTCTTCCAAATCTTTTTCCGCTTCGCATGTTTCTGGTAGTTAAAGAACATTTGCTAATCAGAGCGAATAGAGTGTAATTATTTGACTTAAAATATTTCTAGGCCACTTTCCTAGTAAGACGATCTACAACAAAGACAAAAACAGTATAAAACAAGTAGCAAACAATAAGTAAGCAAGATTTTAAAAACTGAAAACAGAGGATCAATACAATTCATATACCGTAGCAGCAACAGTACTCAATAACAGAACCAGGTAATAACCACAATCCTGCTTGTCCTACCCATGAGGCAGGAAGTGGCTGCTTGGAAGTTCAGAAACCTGAACTAGATTCAGGAACAAGACAAGGTATGAAATGAAGCTCTGCTGAAACTTCGAACTCTCTCTATAATGTTGCTACCCCATTTTCTATGGCCTCCAAAATAAAACTCTTCTCAATGAGGACCAGGTTGTATGGAAAGTGTTTTGTTACTGCCTGCAGTGCTTCCTGTGTGACGTTTGATCTTCTTCCAGAGCATGAAACTCAAGTCAGTTTCCACAGATCTGGAGCAACTGGCATTTGGCTTCCCTGAGATGTGAAGTGGAAATTCAAAAAGTAGGGGGTGGAAATGTATGTTTGACTCACTGGTGTCACTGCAGGGGGGGGGCGGAGCTCTAAGTTCCGCCGAGGCTCCGACCCTCCGTTACACCGGAGCACGAAGAGGCCCCGCCCCCTCGCCTTCGGAACCATTCAAGGCGGTGAAAGCAGCGCTTTCCGAAGGCGAGGGGGCGGGGCCACTTCGTGCTCCGGTGTAACGGAGGGTCGGAGCTTCGGCGGAACTTAGAGCTCCGCCCCCCCTGCAGCGACGCTAGAGGTTTGACTCTCAGGTGAAGTGCTTACTCTTAATTTGGAGAATTAGTGGGTGGCCACATGGTAGACTGTTGGACTTGGGTTTAAGATCCTGAACCAGGTTGCATAGCCTTGAGTAAGTGGAGCTTTCTATCTCTGTTGTCTTGCCTCTCAGCGTTGTTGTGAGGGTAGAATCTGGATAGCCCTGAGCTCCTTGGAGGATGTAGATACAGACAGCAATGCTGAAGGGTTGTGGAGACTGTGCTGCACAGGTAAGGAGACACATGTGTTAACCCTCAAAGGAAACAAAGACGCCTCCCTTCCCTCACTTATGGCACAGGTAGGAACAACTGTCCATGGAAAATGGAATGGGGTGTCTCCTTCCCACAGGGAGGCTGAGACAACCCGTGCCCACCATCCATTAGAAATGATGCCACTGACTGACACCAGAACAAAAATGAGGAGTGGGTCAATTGATAGAGGAGTTGCCAGAACCCAAGTACAGAAAGTCAAATTTGGCTGTTGGGCCTAAAAAAAGAACACAACCCAACAAATTTGCTCTGTCTGACATGTAAACTTGAAATCAAACTCCTAGGGTTTCCTGTGTTTGGACGCTTTGAGTCATAAATGTGTGCACAACATTTTATTCTTTGCCTAGCAGTCCTCTCTGGCATAACTTGCCTTCCTTGGCCCATTCTGGTTTCTGTAGTTTGCAATAATTGAAAACCGTATTTGGAATGTGTGTATAAAGCTCCTAGCGGCAGTCCTCGCAACAGCCCTATAAAGTAGGCCTAAAATACCAACTGTGTAGCTCTCTTGCCTGATGGACAAAGCTGTATGCAGTGGATGTAGCTTGTTTGGATCTTGTGCTCTTCCAGTAAAAGCCTTTTGAAAAACAAAATGAGTTACCGGTAAATTATATGATAGATTCTTCCTACCCTCTGCTATTGGAAGAAAGGAGAGTACTTCTTAATGAAAGAGGCATTTCTTCATCCTGACAACCTGGGGAATTATGAAGCTGAGAGGGTTCATGAAGAAGTAGTTAAAGTGGAATGCAGTGATACAGTCCTGGCATTCTTATGGCTTATAGAAGTACTTAACAGTTGGCCACATTGTGTGGACTGCTCCTGGCTAAGGGAGCCATCCCACCAAGCCTCAGTGATCATGTATAGGCAAGTGAGCTTTTCTGTATCTCTGGCCCTCCTTGGTGGACAGCCTTGTGGCTGGCTTGTCTCTCTCAAGTCATAAGGCTGCTCACCTAAAAAGAGGGGCATGTCTGGGTCATGCTATTGATCCATCCACTCTTTGGTTTGACTTAACCTTAATTGTCTTTAAAGGTAAAGGTGACCCCTGACAATTAAGTCCAGTCGTGTCTGACTCTAGGGTGTGGTGCTCATCCCCATTTCAAAGCCGAAGAGCCAGCGTTGTCCAAAGACGCCTCCGTGGTCATGTGGCCGGCAATGGCATGACTCTCCTTGCCACAGCGCATAGCATGCGGCTGGAACACGGAGCGCTGTTTACCTTCCCGCAAGCGGTACCTATTTATCTACTCACATTAACATGCTTTGGAACTGCTAGGTTGGCAGGAGCTGGCCAAGCAACGAGAGCTTACCCCGTCGCGGATTCGAACTGCCGACCTTTCAATCGACAGCTCATGGTTCAGCGGTTCATGCTAAATAAGGGTAGGGGTAGAATATTCATGAGGAGTCTGTCCTAGTAGCTGGGGTCATAGGAAGGGTCATGTAAATGAAAACTGTGCCCTAGTGGAAGTACAGTATATATTTTATGTTAAGGCTCCTTTCACTTATTAAAACAACTGCATGGCACAATCTTAGGGTTGTTGCCCAAACCTCCGTAAGTAGGATCATCACAGGCCTGTTTGTACCTACTGATACAATTAAATTATGCTTTGTTTTGAAGTAAAGGCTAACAATGGTGTTTGACTTTCTCTTGCTTGCAGAGACACGTCCTATCCAGCAAAGCTGCTATAGGGCACATATATGCCCCCTTCTACATGAAAATGGGTCAGTGACAAGTGCGATGTAAGCCATCCTCCTAGTTATAGGCCATTAACAGTGCTTCCAAAAATGAACACATTAAATAGAAGCTGCTGCTGGGCAGCCCAATCCTACCTAAACGTCTCTGCGCCGATGAAGCGGTACCAGAACAATGGCATCCTGTGGGGGAGCTTAGTGGGTGGAAACTGCGCTGCATCCCATGGGGGAGCTTGGCAGGTGCAAACTCTCCTTTGGGTAAGGGGACATTTGTGGCGGATCAGGCCTGAGAAGGGGGACAGGATACGGCACTCGCCAGCTTTGCTTGCGAGAAGACGAAGTGACTCTGAGAGGGCCAGAGGACCCCCGAGTCAGGACAGCATGGTGTCACCCCCTCATTTGGTGTCACTCAGTGTGGGGAGCACCCATAGCACTGCCTGTGATCCACAGCTCAAACTGCTAGCCAGTACACAACATGCAGCTCTTCTTAGTGCTGTTACTGGGTCGCTCCATTAAACCTCAGTACTTTGGAACATTTAAAAACCTGCAATTGTGTGCACCACTGCACACGCACACCAATTTTTCACTCTGCTCAGTTTGGTTAAGTCCCTCAAAATCCTTTGTGTGTCCCCTCTAGGGGACGAGGGTGACATTGTCCTTATACTGTACACCAGTGTTTCTAACAAATTGTCCAGCAGGTGGTGCTAGAGCTCAGGTTAATCAAAACATCTTAGATTCTGCCTGTCCAGTTGTAGTTCTGCAGCCCAGCTGTGGGGTGTAAAAATTTTGGACAGTAGATATTGTGAGGATTCTGTGTGTATTTTTACCTAAAACAAATGTTCAGCACTCAGAGCTATGGTTCTGATTTCCAGATTAGAAATGCAGTGTTTGTTGAGGACTGCAAGATCAAGGGTGAGAAGAGATGTCCTTTGGTCTGCCTTGTTTTCTGAGGAGAGGAGAGCCAGCCTAGCATGAAGAAGTATGTGTGTGTGTGTGAGAGAGAGAGAGAGAGAGAGAGAGAGAGAGAGGTTGAAGAGGGAGCCATCCAAATTTGGATGAGGAGTGCCCTGTCTCCCTGGATCAGTTGAAACACCTGTCCCTAGAGGTCATTTCTGGGTGGGTGGAATATTTCCCCTAGATCTGACACGTGCAACAGGCTGACAGTGGCAAATTGGCTCCTAAGGAACAGCACCAAATGGAATCACATTGTTGGTCAGCTGACCTTGGGTCAGCATCAGAGGGTTGACATGAGTGCAAGGCTCATCCTTTCAACCCCATTAGCCACAAAGCTATGGGTGTGCAAATTGCCTGTAAATTGCCTACCAGGACTTCAGTGACTCTCTCTGCAATTGCAGGGGGCCCCAGATCCGCTGGGCAGTTAGCCGTGGAAGCTAACTGGGATCCTGGGGCCAAGCCTTGTGCTGCTTCTGCTAATGCGCCCCCATGGCACACCCACCCACCTGCCCCCAGTGGTGCAGCATTGGGCACCATCACTGTCTTTGGTACTGCAGCTACTGAGTGGTCAGGTAAACTCTCTAATGGATCAGGTCCATTGGTCAATGCCCAACCTGGCTGACACCACCCCAGGTTGATGCAGATTAAATGCCAGGAAGGCACTGATGGAGTGCTAGCCGTTGTCCAAACACTGCGCTCTGAAAAAGTTTCTAACAGATGTACATTAAGACAAGATAGACCATAGCCCAGCTTTATCTCATCAACAGGTGCTACCTTCGCCACCACAATACAAATACGATATATTCCTCAGCTAAGAACTGCAAAGCATTTCAGTGGGACAAAGCGTATCTCCTACTAGTGGTGAGGTGAACTGATAGTAGAGATTGCAAAGAGACCTTTTGGCTGACAGCTGCATCTTCTAGCTTGCTAATTTAACATTTTGCTTCTTTTTCAAAACCAGATGCACAACAGATGCTAGAGTAAAAAGTTGCAAACTCAGGACCATTTCCTACATTACATAGACTGAGAATTCTAGATGGTATCACTTCAGACTGCAAGTGTGGGGTTTCATATTTTTGAATAAAAACCCCTTCCCTGCCATCAAGTTAGCCCACCAGGGCTATGTTAAACCTTTCACTGTCATGATGGGTTATTCTTTATTTTATTTTTATTTTTAAGGATTTATATCTTGCCTTTCCTGCAGGTGCAAGTCCAAGCTGACCAACAATGTAAAAACAACATCAAAGGTACAAATAAATCATACAATGTCATACTGTAAGCCACAACAGCAGAAAAGCAAACCCCAATTTGACTTAGTAAAATCAAAGAATTAAAATGTACTGTGGATTAAAAATGTATTGAACAGTTATTTCAAAACATATATATAGAGACACATACTCATATCTCTCTGGGGAGAAAGTTCCAGGGTTGTGAACGCCACACTGGAGATTTTTTACATAAGGAAGCATTCAAAAGTGCATGCACACACACAATCTCTCTCTCAAAAACTGGCTGAAACATTTCACGTGTCTCAACTAGACATGTGAAAGCCTGAAAAAATTGAGAAAACTTCAGGATGTCGATAGTTATTTCGCAAGGCATTTTCCCCACTTTTCCAGAGGGGAAAAATGGAAATGTTAGAAAACACTGGAAAAAACTTCGTATATAATTTTTCTTTCTGGAATGATGAGTGAAATGTTTGTTAAGCTAAGGTTTTCAAATATTGTTGTACCTGACCTTTATTCCTGCAAAATGCTGTCTAATAACTACGTAAGATCATCTACAACAGTGGTACTCAAACCTTTTCAGTCTCTGGAGCCATTTATACTCCTAACATGTGATTACTTTCTGTATTGTATTGTATTGTAATGTTGTAAGCCGCCTTGGGTCCCTTTGGGGAGAAATGCGGAGTAAAAATACTGTAAATAAATAAATAAATCCAGGCTGCTTCAAGAAGCAACCAGGCAGGCAAGGAGGAGGAGACAACAGCAGAGGGTGTGTGTGTGTGTGTGTGTGTGTGTGTGTGTGTGTGAGAGAGAGAGAGAGAGAGAGAGAGAGAGAGAGAGAGAGAGAGAGAGAGAACTCATGTGGAAAATTTGGGCACCGCTTCAGGCGCCATCTTGGGTTGGACCAGGCCTGCATTGTAGGAGTATAAAGCTCATCTCAAGTGCCTAGCCCAGAAACCGCCTTATCACCTCACTGTGAGAAGTGGGCTCAGAAGCCATAATGTAGCAAGTTATACCTATCAGGATAAGCAGCCAATTGTGTAATAGTGTGGTTGTTATTGTAAGCTACCATAAAGATTTGTGTGTGTGTGTGTGTGTGTGTGTGTGTGAGAGAGAGAGAGAGAGAGAGAGAGAGAGAGAGAATGACAAAACAGAGCTCACTTCAAAACGTGTTTAGTCTTTATGGCTTCCATTTTCCTCAGTAACACACAGAGGTGTTCTTGAGGAGGTGCGGGGGGGAAAGAGAGTAGAGCTCTCTGGGACTTCTACAGCAGCAAGAGTGGTGATGTGATGTCGTCACGTCAGCAGGAGCACTCAGGTGCTGCCTGCTTCAAAACCTTTGTCAAAGGACCTTAACCTTTGGTTCAGGTGGCGTGTGCTGCCGGATCCTATCCCCTCTGGCAGCAGACTCCCCGCCCCCTTTCTCTCCTCAGACTTGTGCCAGCGGAGTAGCTGGCTGCAGTTAGCTGCAGGAAAGCGAACGGTTGTGACGTGGACTCATGGAAATCCATAGAATGAGTTAATTGAAACCAACTCGGATCTTGTGACTTTCAGTGGGACTGTAGCCGCTTATATATATACCGCCTTTCATTGGATTTCTCCTCCGACTTTAATCCAAGGTGCTGTACATGGGCAGGCTGTCCTAACCCCCCTTGGGGGGGGGTTTACATGTCCAAACTTTCATGAATGGCTACATTCCAGGTGGTATCCTTTTTGCAGTCTGACTATTCTGCGTCACAACCGTTCGCTTTCCGACGCAGCTGGGAGCTCTTATCTCTCCTCCCGGAGGCTTTCACAGCTTTTTGTCGGCAGCGTGTCTTGAACTTGTCAAGTTCACCGGTCTTTGGGCTTACAAGACGGCAGCTCTCTCCTGACTGAGCCAGACCCTTCTGCCAGAGCCAGAGATTAGATGCTGCATTGATCTCTGGGGGATGGAGGGGGCAGTCGAATACCAATTTAAACATGCACCTAGTTTGGGGGAAGGGGAAGGTTCAAACTGGGAAGGGGACTGGGATGTGCTTGTGTACAACCCTAACCACATGTGAGGAGGCTGGCCCAGAGACTATTGACCAAACTGACCTGATGGAAACTGAAAATTCAAGGGAAGGATCTGGAATAATAATATTTATATCACGCCATCAGTCTATGTGGCACTTTACCGAGGGGCTTACCAAAGGAAACAGAGATGGGGAGAGAAATGGAGACAGACAGGGGAGGCAAGGATGCCGTGATTCCAGTGACTTGTTCTTAAACTGAGTGTGTAGGTGGCGTGGACTAAGGGGTCGTGCCAAAGAGTTCATGGAAAAGGGGAGTTTTAAGAAGAACTTGAAGGAAGGAAGAGAGGAGGCGTTGGGCAGGATGGGCCTTGCAGAGCATTGCTGAGGCCCACCTGGGATGATCCACCCCTTTGGGAGCGGCGATGCCACCCACGTTTTGACGCTAGATTTTCAAAGGTGCCCGGGGGCACTGCAGAGAGTCACGTAGCAGTTCCTAAAGGGGTTTGTTCTCTGAGCCCCCTGCAGAGGGTGTCCAGGGTGGGGAGGGAGGAAGAAGCACCCAGGTGCTCTCTTCCTCCCCTCGTCAGGGGTCAGTGTGGCTATTGTGAAGGTAGGATGAGAGAAGGGGGAACTGAGTCCTGCCAGTTGTCTGGTCTGCTGCCAGCCAGCCAGTCACACATCTGCTATCATGAAGCCTACCTACCCAACACTAGGCAAGGGGGGGGGGGAACAACCCTGTGGCAAGCAGCACAGATGAACCTAGAGAGGTAAAGGGGGTGTGGGTGAACTGGAGGGTGGTGTGTACTGTATGTGCCTTTGCACAGGGCCCCAAACGTGGTGCTAACCCTGGCACTGGAGTTTTGGGAGGTGATTCCCGCCATAAGGGTTATAAGGGAGAAAAGCAGAGACCGCTGAGGGAGCGTGAGAAGTTCAGGCCCTTCTAGAACTGCCAGGGCCCAATCCACGGACTCCAGTGTGCACACAGGGCCATGTGTGAGCCAGGGCTACCCACTGTCTTCAGGGTCAGGCAATGCACTTTGCTCAGCATGGGGCAGTGTTGGGGAAGTTGTTCCTGGTGGCTCTAGACTAGAGAAAGCAATGGGACTCTAGAGAGAGTCCCATTGTGTTCTCTTTACGGCCACCAGACACTCTTCCCAGGGAAATAGGAGATCAGTCTAGTGGCCCTGCAATGCCTCTGGTACAATCTCTCATTTCCTAATGGAAGGGGCACCTGAAGTCACATCCTGCAGAGGGAGCAATTTGCGGAGGCCTCCTCTTCCCGGAGCCTCCTCTTCCCTGAGCCTCCTCTTCCCTGAGCCTCCTCCGCCTCTTGAATCTACTCGGTCTACTCGGACCTGTGCCTTCAATTAGCTGGCGCAAGTCTGAGTGGACCCAGGAAGGCAGATCAAGGCTGGGAAGGGGGATAGGATATTGGCGGCACTGCTGTCGCTGATACCACCCACTTCCCGGCCTTGATCTGCCCCACTCCCTGGTCTCCGCCCCATTCCACCACCACCACCCATGCTGACTTACCAGTGCCAGGGCTCATTGGGAAGCTGTAGTGTGTGGCTATGGTGACCATGCTGAATGCTGTGTTGTTGTTTGCAACAGTCGTAAAGCACGCTGCACGGACAGAACGCACGTTCTGGTGGTGTAGCACGTACGTAAGATTGGGCCCTGAAACACTTGGATATCCACATCTGAATTATTTGCCTTTCCACTTCCTGACTAGCCAAATCATGTAGAAGTAGGCAATTCAGACAGGAAGGAAAAAAGTTATTTCCCACCATAACAGGCTATAATCAAAATCATATCCATAATTATTGGTCGATCAGCCAGGAAATAGTCATGTTGGTTTTTTTCTACTCAACATGCCATCTCTTATAATGAAAATAAAAACCCAAACTTTGGCCCAACTATGCAGACTTTTGCCTACACAATCATCATCACTGAGTAGTAGAAATAAACAAAGCAGTTGCCCAGTAACAGCCCCAAATCTTAGGTGTTCGCTTGTTCAGATCTGGGGGGGGGAGGGGAAAGCAAGCACAGCTCCTGTGAGAGCAGACTGGCAGCAAAAGTCGTCTACCAATGAGGAGCTGAAGCAGAGCATTTTCCTTCTCGGAAAACCTTCCGTGTGATGCTGCAGTTCTGATTTGAGCGAGGAATGCTGGCCGCTGTCTCTCCCCACTGACTTGCAGGGAGCGACTGTGGAGGCGACGACCACACTTAGCAAAACTCTTCAAAGCAATCGAGTTCTGTCTTGCAATAACAGCAGTACCATGATTTCTGGATTTCAGTACAGCGGCAGCCTCCTTCTTTTCTTGAGTCTAATGGCCTGCCAAGAATCTCAAGCTTCCCAGGTAAGTTCTAGTCTTGCACTGATATATCCCAATTGATGACAAGTTGATGTATTTTATTTGCATAACATTTTTTCTGTATTTTAATAACTATGTTTAGGAGCAAATATATGCCATGCACGAAAGAGAGGATCAGCTCTCCGTTACCGTAAAAGAAGTGACAGTTCTTTTAGATCACCGTGGAAAATATATTGCTAATTTTCTTATAGTCTTCAAAGACATTTTCTTAAAAGTCTGCACAACCAATTTTCCCCATTTCATGTTTTACCAATTGCCCTTTTCACTGATGGTCAGTTGCCAGGTCTTCTTATTTTGGAAACAATTTTTAATTGACATTTTAATTGGAAAACACATCCTAACTTTTCTAGCTCTTTTGGTTCTCCTCTCTCTTTTGTAAGTTTATGATTGCTTGTGCCATTTGGCAGTTTCATCTTCTGACAAGCAGTCAAGGCATATGGTGAAATTAGCACCAGAAATATAGTCAGAAAGAAGGTGCAGAAACAGATTGATTACTTAGAAAGGTAAATGAACTCAGTAGAACCCAGCTTTTCATCAGGGGACATTTGAATCCAAAGAAAAATAACCTCCCTATCACAAATGTCTGAGTTCTAGTCAGCAAAATGTCACAAGTCCTTCATACTAGTGTCTAGTCACAAGTCTTTCATACTAGTCTAGATGAAGAGCAGTTTCAGTCATGCTTGGCTTATTATCACTATTCTGCAATAAATCAACCTCTGTACCTTATTGCTGGCTACATGTCGGGGACCATATTGGATGGGTCTACAACTGCAACCTTGTCAGACTAGAAATAATGTAACTTGTTACATTTAATGCTTAAATAAGCCAAATTATTGCAGAGCTTGGGATTCCAAGTCACCTTGCTGGAATCTCAATGTGAACTCAGTGAGTTGTTCACCAGCAAAGTTTATTATGATTAACTGTAGCGCAGCAGTTCAGGTGAAAAATAGCGCTATAACAAAGAGCTTATTATAAAAGTACACAGCACACTTGCCACTTTTTTTTTTGCAGTTCAGTGTATGCCACATATGATAAAATAAAATAAAATAATAATATTAATAATAATATACAGTATTTATATACCGCCTTTCTTGGTCATTGGATTTCTTTTTCTGACTTTAATCCAAGGCGATTTACATGGGTAGGCTTTCCCAACTGCCTAATGGGCTTTTTTTACAATCATACAGTATATATAAATGTTCAATCTTTGATGAACAACTGGATTCTAGATGGTATCCTTTGCAGTCTGGCCTCTCCTTGGCCATCACCTCCCATGCTCAGCTGACGCAGCTGGCAGCTTTTTATCTCTCCTCACAGGGGGGGTTTAACAGCTTTTTGTCAACAGAGTGTCTCGAACTGGTCTTTCACCGATCTTCAGGCTTACGAGGCAGCAACTCTACCAACTGAGCCACACCTCCTGAATAAGAGTCCTGAATAAGTAAAAACAACCCTTCCCCCTCTCCAGTAGCACAAGCTGATGCAAAATATTACACTCTGGTCCTCTCTAGAGAATCTCTCTTTGGATTCTTGAAACCAAAAGAATCTCTTTTTGGATTCTTGAAACCAAAAATATTATAATAGACCCACCCCCCTCCCAGGAGGCTGAGGTCAGTGGTGTTCACATAGTGGCAGAAGATGCTGATGGGCAGCCGAGGAGGGTGGGAAGGGTTCAGGGATGCATTGTCTGCACAATGATCTCAACAGTTCATGTCTATGCTGGACATCTGGCCACTGTCTAGGCACCTGCATTGTGTGAGCCAAATCGCCGCCTCCTCAATCTCCCTTACTCTTTGGTCACCTCTGAGCATGTGCAAAGTGCTTTCACATCACCACCACTGGGTTGTTAGCAGATGAAATCAATATGTCCCACATAGGTAAATTGAGATTTTGAAGACTTTACTACAACAAGAGGATGGCAGGCATTGTTATGCAGACAGAACATCAGAACAGGAAAACAAGAAGCTAAAGAGGAGGTTAATCAGATATAGGAACAGAAGCAACCAACAGGCTGTAACGACAACCTAATGAGATAGGTTATAGTTCCCCCTACTGTTAGAGACGGCCATTCACACCCTCCCTTTGTGAGGACACACTGCTGTATCTCCACTCACATAATGCCACCTCTCCAACATGGATCACTGAAACACCACATGTGTCAAGGGTGGCCCAAGGGTGAGGCAACCATTGTGGTTTGCATCAAGTGGTGAGATCTGGGTAGATGCAAACAGACTTGGGGTGCCTTTCGCTCCCAAGCCTGCCACCGCCTCCAGGCCGTCACAGACGGAGCCGCTCTGATCTGCTTCCTTACCCAGACACCTTGCTCCTTCCTCGCATACATGGTCCCATTAAACAAAACAGGAAGTGCAGGACATGTTGGGAGCACTCCCAGTGTACTTCCTGTTTTGTTTTAAAGGGACTATGCGAGGAAGGAGTGAGGTAAGGGGGTAGGTGGCCAGATCACTGCCTTCTGCACAGGTTTTTGGGGAAGCGAGTGCATACAGTGGTGGTGGTGGCAGAATTTGTGCCCACTTCAAGAAGCTCTGGGGCTCGGGTGTGGATGATCTCCAAAGGATGTGTAGCCTTGCTTGGACTGTTTGCGGGAGGCACATGCAGCTTTTGCTTTTATGTGATGCTTGCACTTCCTAGATGTGATGCACACTGGCATCCTCATATCCTCAGTCAAATTCTGCTGTTCAAGCTCTCTTATGGACTACGGGTGTCCGTGTCCAAGGCATCTGTGGATGCATTTATCATGCTGAACTGAGTGGTGAGTCGTCTCTAGCCTGTTCGTTCTGGTGGATGAGTCTGTACACGTATTCACTCACAATTCCCCTGACCACAATCTCTGTCCATTTCTTAATACAATTTCCCTGAAATTGCCCTGTGAGGCCATTGCTAGTGAGGCATTTCACTGAACAAAAGCTTCCATCCAGATCTGGGATATACAAGACATATTTCATGCAAGGATGTTTTATGTTCCCTTTGATAGAATTCTGCAGCTTACAAATCCATAGCCAACTCCCTTCACAGTGATGCTCTTTCCATCTGTTAGGAAGATCTTGTCATTTGCACCGAGATCAATTTCTGTAAATAATCCTGCTTGTTGTTCCTGTGGCTTGTTGCCCCTGAATCAGTGTGCCATCCATGGTGATGATGTGTTGTCCTGAGTATAATCTTGCAAGCAACTGTCCCATATTTCATCAGCAGCCGGGCTTGTCGCTGCCTGGACTGTTTATCTGGTCATTTCTGTGATTTGTTTCATCTGCTCAGCTTTGCAGATTGACCAGTCCTTTTTAAAATGTCCAACCTTCTTGCACCAAAAACATCCCCTGGTTTCTCTTTTTTGTCTTATCACTATCATAAGGTAGATGTCATCTTCCTTGAGTTACTGACTACTGTGAGTGCTGGGAGGAGAAGGGGCCCACTGGTAGCTTCTTGCACCCCCAAACCTGGAGACACTTCTGAATTACATTCCCGTACTAACGCAGCAAGGACAGTGTAGCTATGCATTGGATTCCAAGGAATAAAGTGGCAATCTCTGCTCCTTTGCTTTTTCCGATGGCCATTCAAACCAGGAGAGTTGAGATTTCATGGCACCCAACCATTTAACAACATGAATTCTTGGAAAAGGTTAAACACAAGGAGAGACTTGCCTCATCTTTCTTTGTTTCCATCTGGCACCTTTCTCTGGAGTACGTGCCTTACAGCAGGGTTTCCCAAATGTCTGATTGTGCTGGGCACACTTTTCAATGAATCCAAAATGGAGGCACAGATCTTAAGTGAGGCACACCGCTGAAAATTGTTGGGGCACAGAGGAGGGCAGCTCATATTTGCAGCAAATAGCGGGTTGGGGTTCAAATGGCAGTTTTGACAGAAAAATGATGCTGGGAAAAAGATAAACCTGTGTCTTCCCCTCGTACTATAGTTCCAGTCCAGATCAAGCCCCTCACTGCTGCGTCTTGAAAATACATTCAAAATTATGTCTACTTTGGCCTTGAGCTTCTTGGAAGAAGTGCAGGATATAAATCAAGCGGAGAGGATAATGGGATAAATTGGTGTCTAACTGCTCCTAACCAACAACATCAAGATAAACACTCGTAGCTGTACCTGTGTGACATGGTTAAAGCACCAATCTAGCTGTTTCTTTTCTCCTCCCCCCCCCCCATTTTCCTACAGAACTGCATGAACAAGCAGCAGCTTCTGTCTGCCATCCGCCAAATGCAGCAAATCCTAAAGGGGCAGGAAACACGGTTTGCAGAGGGAATTCGCATCATGAAGCACAGACTGACGACTCTGCAAAACACAGTGATTAAAACCACCCCAGACCAACAAACTGGTACAAACCCTCCTCTGTCTAGTGGGGGGGGGGGTTGCAGCAGGGCAGTCTGTACCAAACTGAGGAGCTAGGCCAGAGACAGCAACTCTATAGGACCAGGTGGAACCCTATAAGTTCCTTGTGTTACCTGCTCTTTACTGAACTGGTAACTGCAATACCACCCTTTAGCCACATACAGTGGTGGTGCTGAAGCACAACACAGAGTAGCCCAGTACTGTAGTTCCTTACTTGTTTGCAGTATTCTTCTATGTTGAGCCATCTCTGTGACCTGTTAAGAGACATCCTTCAACTACATGAGATTGTTTCATGGCAGGAGAGGAGAGGGTACTGAAAAGTAGTGTGTTTAAATATCATTTAAAACAACAACAACAAATGTACAAACTGAGCATGCAAGCACCCAGGCAGACAGTGGTAGCAGCAGTTGTTCCCCCAAATGCAAACAGCATGTCATTAGAGCCTCTCCATGGGGTTGCAAATCTCAGCCTTCTGTAGCCTTCACTGGCTACGTTCCAGATGACAGATCGTTTTCTCACTAGCCTCATCCAAGCAGAGTGTGTCAATGCTAGAAGCTACCAGCTATACATACTCCTTTAAGCAAGCATCTTCCAGCCATCACTGAGAAAACATCTTTAGGTGACAGCCAAACAAAAGTCCAAAAAAGTCATCCCTTAGTCTGCATGGTCACACTTTGTTATTTGCACTTGTCTATGGTAAGCCAGCAGGTGGCGCAGCGGGTTAAACCGCTAAACCATAAGCTGTTGATCGAAAGGTTGGCAGTTCGATTCCCGCGACGGGGTGAGCTCTCGTTGCTTGGCCAGCTCCTGCCAACCTAGCAGTTCCAAAGCATGTCAATGCGAGTAGATAAATAGGTACCGCTTGCGGGAAGGTAAACAGCGCTCCGTGTTCCAGCTGCATGCTACGCGCTGCGGCAAGGAGAGTCATGCCGGCCACATGACCACGGAGGCGTCTTCGGACAACGCTGGCTCTTCGGCTTTGAAATGGAGATGAGCACCACACCCTAGAGTCGGACACGACTGGACTTAATTGTCAGGGGATACCTTTACCTTTATGGTTGCCGCACTAGCCCCAAGATTGGCTGCACTGGCGTTGCTAGAGGTGGAGCAGAATGATAAGTCTTGCATAGCGGTAACCACTCCGTTCCATGGTGGCCCTGCCCACTTGCCATCAGAACCAGTCGAGCGGCGAAGGCAATGTGCAGGAGACTCCCTGCGTGTTCCGCCCCACCTCTAGCAATGCCAGTGGTTGGCTGCACAATAGCGTTTACCTGTTCCAACCATATTCTGTGGATGGAACACAGATGAAGAGGCACAGAAGGTCAAAACAGGCAAGCAGAAAGAACAACAAGAAGGTATCTTAGACTCTGCATGAGAGGTAGGCTTCATGCCAACCCTTCTTAATGGCAACCATGCAAAGTGATTTGGGCCACACAGTGTAGGAGTGGGAATTCTGAAAGCCTGAATTTGTGATAGAGACTGTTAGCTCTCTTTCCCTTTAGCTTCATCTTGGTTTTTCCCAGCCAATAGGCTGACACCAGGAATACAGGGTAATAAATTTAGGATTTAATAACTAATAACCCCTGAGTTTCATAGTGTGGCTTAGCTTGGCAGATGGACTGGAAGAGAGGAAGAGAGGAAGTGACCACAGAGTGGTATTCTCAGCCACGAGAAATGCTCTGCCACCACTGAAGGAAGAAGGCTAAGGGCACAGGTGGGTGGTCTCAGGGATGGGCAACATCCCAATAATGCCAACCCCTGATGCCAGTCCTCCTCGGAAGGAAGCCTTCATTTTAAACCCTTATAATAAGGGTTTAAAATGAAGGCTTCCTTCTTCTCAGGACATGAGGCCTGAAGGGACTCTGCAAACACAAATCAGCTCTATTGCTTACTGCTTCTGTGCTGAAAGGAGTATTATCTCAGAGAGAGGTGAGACACACCTGTTTAAGGAGGATTTTCACCGCAAACACAGTTTGTGTGTCAGTGAGGAATGTGAGCTAATTAATTCTGCCGCATTCTTCTGCATGTCTGTCCACACAGCACCTGGTTCAGATTCAAAGTTATGCAGCTCAGCGGGTGAGAAATGCAAAAAAGAAACATTGGCACTGGACAGAGGCAAGAGAGATGGGAGTGGACGTGCTGGGGGATATCTCACAGAACCATCTGGGCCTGAGAAACCTGACTCCAGTTCAGAAATAGATAGGCACGCTGGCTGCATCCCACTGAATTTAGGGGGTCAGAATGGTCATGATGAATAACTTGAGTCCCATTCATGTGAACTGAACTTCAGTGTGATTCATTTTCTTTGGGCTAGAACCAGTGCTGGCAACAGGTTGTGCCGGCCCCTGGGGCACAGCGCCTTTTGAGCCATTCACCAGTCCTCAGTCCCACCTTCCCAGTTCACCCACCTACTCCCCTCTTTCATCCCCCCCCCCATGGCTTACCAAGCTGCTAGTGATGATGGTGGTGGACTGGGCAGTTTCTCCCCATCCAGCTCTCCGAAGATGGGCAAGGAGGAGACGCCCTTGACCACCCTGGCTTGCTCCCAAGTGGCAGTCCCTGAGCCAGGAACACTTAGAGTCACTGTACAACGTGATATTTTTTACAGCTATATAGACGGTTGCGACTCATGAAGCAGCTCGGCAGGGTAGGAAGGTAGTCCATGTGTCTGTGGGCACATGTTCTGCAAGGCCCCATAAGTGGTGTTGCCCCTGCCTGGGACCCAGCTTCATCTGTAGCTCCTGCCACACATAGGATTCACCTTGCAACATGTCCAGTCAATTGAGGGTTGTGTTCATAACTGAATTCTGTTATTTAAGAAAGTCCTAATAATACGACATGATTACATAAAAATGTCTACATTTGCATGACTGTCTGATAAAATTAGGGAAGACTTTATTCATGCTAGTGTAGCTTTCTGTTGAAAGATGTTTGAGTGGGATTTCCAGACCTGCTTTTAACCTCAATTTGTTGTTGTTCAGTCGTTAAGTCGTGTCCGACCCTTCGTGATCCCATGAACCACATCCCGCCAGGCCTTCCTGTCCTCCACTATCTTCCTGAGTTTGCTCATTTTCATGTTCGTTGCATCGGTGATGCTGTCTAACCATCTCATCCTTTGCCTTCCCCTTCTCCTTTTGCCTTCAATCTTTCCCAGCATCAGAGTCTTCTCCAGAGAGCCCTCTCTTCGCATTAGGTGGCCAAAATATTTGAGCTTCAGCCTCAGTACCTGTCCTTCCAGGGAACAGACAGGGTTGATTTACTCAATTACTTCATGGTAAAGTAGGCAGACTACAGTATGCATTTAATAACCAGTCAACAAACAGTCACCATGCATACAGCAACCCACATAGAAGTTAATGCGCCAGAATGGTTGTCTGAATGTTGGCTCTCTGTCCTCGGGGAGCAGCAGCTAACCAGATCCCTTCTCACTCCGGTGTTCCCATCTATGCTTGCAGTGTACTGCCCTGCCCTGGAAGCCCCTCCCAATGGCAAAAGATTTGGCACCAAGAACATGGTGGATCATGAAGTCCATTTCACCTGCGATCCTGGATTTCAGCTCATTGGTTCCAGCTCTCAAGTGTGTCAGCAAAATGGCAGCTGGACTGGAGAATTTCCACACTGCAAAGGTACAGTACTTTGCCCTTTTTATTTCCTTGATGGAGATGGAGATGCCTTCCGAACAAGCCTGTACATGACAGGATTCGAAAAATACCACCAAAGCAGTTATGCTTGTGTAAGGTTAGTCCTGATTAATGCGCATGGTTAGTGCACAATAATAAAACGAATCAAATGTGGATTCTTTTTTTCCTTACGCGTTGCTTCCTTTCCACTCACCAAGTGAGTTATTGCCTCTTCTCTGGCTTCAGAAGGCGGTTAATAGAGAACCATTGACAGCCCTTCTTCATAAAGTGCACGAGATATGCTAGAAATGTGGTGAGTTCGTGTGTCATGACTGCAAGGCCAACCTAACCTCAGCAGCTACCTGGGGTGTCAGAATTCAAGAAGTGCCAGGCTAAGCCAGAAAGCCTTCAAGGGGACAACACAAGTTGCCCCACCTGCCTCAGAACTTGGGAACAACAGGGAACAGGTGTGGCCCACATCCAGGGCTGGCCCAAGACCTCCTGATGCCTGAAGCAGCAGGCTAAATGCTGCGTCCCTGACCCAAAGATGGGCCTCTCCAGTGTTCTAGCTCAGCACCTCCTCCCTCCACATTTCCTATTCCTCTCTGTCCCTCTCTTCCTTTTCCATTCCAGGGAGTGGGAGGAGAAAGAGGCAGTGGCTGTAGTCAGACACCCCCTGGGGACAGTCACGTGACACCCCCCACATGACTGCCCAAGCCCCGCCCCCTTCTGCCTGATCGGGCTGCTTCCAGTTTTTCCGGCGCAAAACACACACACACACTGGGTGTTTTTTCGCCCAATATACAGCGCAAAGGGCCCAGGTGGGCCAATCCCGAACCTGCCGCCGGGCCAAAAAGGTACCTTTTAGCTGCTGCCATTTTCGCCACCGACACTGGGTGAGTTGTACACCCCCTGCTGCCCTGGCACCCTGTTGCCTGGGGGCAGTGGTCAAAATGGGATGCTCTGCTACATTAATCTTAGTGATTATGATAAGCACAAAGAAAGAAGGAATGTGTGGCCCTAATCCCGAAGCTTTTTCCAATGTGCCTAAGGCACGTAATCAAGATAACATAATACAGATAATTTAACCGTTTATACCTTAACGTGCTTTCACCTCCCATTTATTCATCCACATAGGCTGAAATCCTATACAAACTTAACTAGGAGTAAGTTCCATTGACTTCAATGGAGCCTTCTTCTGAGTAGACACACACAGGATTCAACTGTTAAAGTGGTAACGTCTTGGGCAGTACAATCCTGCCTGACTCCCTAAAGGGCCGGCCCCTGTAACCTAAGGGCAGCTGTATCTTAAGGCCATTGCAGCCTGCACTGCTGTGGCCTGGGCTCTCCTCAGGAGAAGGGGACATTCGTCCCCTTTCCCTGCTGTCACCCGTGCAGGCCGGGGCTGCAATGGGCCCCCTTGGATACACGTGACGCCAGCTCTGAAACTGGAGTGCATCTGGCCGACCCGTGCTGGGAAGGGGTATGGGATAGCAGCGGAGTATGTTGCCGATATCCCCGCCCCCTCCCAGCCCTGGCCGGCCAATGGCCCTCCTCCCTTGCTGGCCCTGCCCACCCTTCCCCGCCCCTGCACTGACCGGCACAGTACTCACCTGTGGTGGCCAACGCAGGGTCCTCCGGACGGTGGAGTGAGCGTTGGCAGTCTCGGCGGCGGCACTGCTTACTCTCTGGGTGCCGCAAAAGTGCTTTATGGCACTTTCGCGACACCCAGCACCAGTGGAGCACACGCTCTGCCAGCGCTTAGTTAGGCAGGATTGCACAGTTAGCATAAGGTTATTTTAAATGTTCTTCCAATCAGTCAAATTGTGATTTGTTTTATGTTTCTGTTTTTTTTTTTTCATACTGTACAGTTTCTTTCAATGTTGATTGTTTTGACTGATGAATTTGTTGCTCTGGGGTTGCGTTTGGGGTTGTGTTTGCAAGTAAAGGCAGGATAGAGCCTTTAATAATATTTAATAATAAATTATTAGTGGTATGGTGATCTTAATCCATGTAAGTGATTTTCAGCAAATGATTTAGTAATCCAGGCTTAAAAGTTCAAACTTGTGTATTCACCACCGTACTTATTATGTAAGACCATTCTTAGTACATGTGACACAGAAGATCCAAGCATAAATCAAAGCCTTTAATAGACAATTTATTTCTTAATAACAGATGCCATCATCTGAAAAAGAGAGTGACATGGCACAAACATAGTAATTACTCTAATATGCTTATTTAGAAACATGCCTTTCTGCCAATAGGTGGTTGATCCAGATTGGCAAACAAGAAAATTGTACATAATTACCGCTATTAAAAATTATTTAATGGGCAGAAGGCTGTTCCGTGATGATAAACAGGCATTTGGATTAACACACACATTTCAACTTCTCGAAGAGCTATTGTGTTTGCCTGTGACTGCAAAAGATCAAGAGAGCTGTGGCAGAAAACTACAAAATGTGATAGGAAAATTATTTCCGGATGTCTTTCAAAAGCTATAATAGTAAAACAGTATCTAGGTACTTGAGAGCTTTCAGAAAGGTTTCTACAATGTTGCAGTAATCTTTGCAACAAACCCAAAAGATATTTATAAAAAGTATTAGCC
The DNA here is from genome assembly GCA_026170595.1 of Plestiodon gilberti rubricaudatus. Classification (NCBI taxonomy): domain Eukaryota; kingdom Metazoa; phylum Chordata; class Lepidosauria; order Squamata; family Scincidae; genus Plestiodon; species Plestiodon gilberti. Next base: position 16,641,075 of record JANXHW010000001.1, read on the forward strand.
TACAGCTCTGCATTGTGATCAAAAAGACAGATGATATAGAGAAAAGCAGAGTAGTTTCCTGGAAGTAAAGTAAACAGGGATATGGAACAAAACATAGGTCCAGTTCAAATGATAATGTAATAGCGCACCGCTCTGGGGGCAGGATGAAGGGGCCTGTTGTTCCGATAGCGACTACTTGGAGGGGTCAAACTGGAAAGCGTCTTCAGACAGTGCTGGCTCTTTGGCTTCGTAACGGGGATGAGCACCGCACCCTAGAGTCAGACACGACTGGACTTAAATGTCAAGGGATACCTTTACCTTAATAATTATAAGTAAAGAGAGATAATTCTTGATTTCTTTTTAGTATTAGTCCTTTCTCATGCATTGTCACTTGATGAGAAATTCTTCACCTCAAGCATAGTAAAGTGAATACAGTATTTTTGATTAAGAGTGTGTGAGACAAATCCCACATGCACACGCCTCATTTGCATCCATTTTCCTGACTCTGAAAAAACACTCACAAAAAGTTAACTTGTTGAAAGATTCTCACCCTGATCTGTGTGGTTTACATTTTCACAGGCTCCTCCTTAGGGTGCTTAGATTCTTTAACCCCTGCACAATGGCGGTGCAGTTTGTTCTAGGCAATTCCCACTTCATTGTGCAAAATGCTAATGAGCGATTGAACCATTTAAGATACACCCCCCTGCATTGCTGTCTGGAGTGAGAACTGCAGCTCTCCATTCTTAAGGAGATGGAAGCTTCTAAAGGGATTATGGCACACTGTACTAGCCCAACAGACAGCCTAGATTCAAGTGAGCAGCAGGAATAATGACAATGATCCATTACACTCTACTGAGGTTCTTTTTTACAGTGTCTTCCTTGTAAGAGTTGGCAGCTAGCTTCTGTACAGGGGAAAAAAACCACCTGTATTTGTTCCCTTTAGAACACCTGGGCAGTGTTAGTTAGTTGACTGCATTCCAGCCTCAACCTGCATCATCTCCTCCCATTGCCTAGCCCAGGTGTTGATGATGAGGCCCATGCTCACCAGCAGAGAGCCAGATGAGAATCTCAACTCAATGGAAAATTCAGGGACACGCAGGGAGGGGGGAGGGGGGGCTACAACTCCTTGGCTGCTTGCTCAATAACTTCATGGTCTGGTGACCCCTGATTATTTAGAATATTCTATTGATGAGCAGGAGAGCTTGGATTTTGGCAGATGCAAAGCAGTTGCAGTCCACAAGGCATTCACAGCCCACTTTTTCAAGGAATTCCTCTGAACTAATTATTTCAACACATAATAAGCCAGGAAGAGGTGAAAGGGTTCTTTAGGTGACTTGCAATTTGGAAGCAATCTTCCCAGTTCTTACAAAATAAAGGAATTCAGTGGGACGTTGCTCCCTCCTCTATTCAACATTTTCTCAACTTCCAAAAATACAAACTTGGGTATTTCAAAGCTTTGAGAAAATGGCCTGACATTGTGGCAGACCTCCACATGGCAACCATGTCTATCTTTTTTTGCCACCACAGGGAGTCCTTCCATTTAGGATAGGAAACTCCTCTAAGGCTCAGAACTGAGCTTGGTAAACCAAAATACTTCCCTCAAAACTCAAAAAATAACTTGGTTTATTCCAGAGGTTCTCAACCTGTGGTGTACGGGTACCCCTAGGGGTACGCGGACCTCTTGCTGGGGGTACGCCAAGCCCTGCCCCTTATCTGCCCCATCACCAGCAGCTAATTAAGTGTTAATTAACATGGATTTTAAATTTTAATTATTTTTGGAGCCCTTCTGTCTCTGATTTTGGTTTTGGGCTTATTTTTGTACTTTGGAAAATGTGCTTTGGTGGGGTGGGGGAGGGAGGAGCTGATTTTGGGAAGTGTGACTTGGAGAAAAAAAAGAGATCCTTGCATGTCTGTCTGTCTGACACTCACACACACGCGCGCGCGCGCGCGCACACACACAGAGTTAAATAAGACATTTTTCACATTTAAAATAGTTTTAGTACTTTTTATTTAACGATTAATTACCTAATTAATTAATTGATTTATCCAATTAATTAGCAGTTAATTAGCAGGAGGTACTTCAGAAAATTGGACCATGATAGGGGGTACCCGGGCCTCCAAAGGTTGAGAACCCCTGGTTTATTCCAAGCCCAAGTCAAACAAAAAAGACCTCATCATGCCCCCATTGATATCACTGGGAGTGTAGTAATGTCCCATCCCCCACCCAAGTGAGCCTCCACTCCTTCTCTTCCTCACACACATGCACACACATCCTCCCTCCCTCCCACCCATTAATGCACTCCAGTAGCCTAATGCAATGGAGGAAGGGGGGGAGTCTCCCTCTCTCTCCCTCCCCCCCCCCCCGTTCCCCCATCTGGCATGCTGCTATGGCTGCAAGCCAGGTACCAGGAAATGTAATTTTCCCAGTGCTCCTGAATGTGCCAGAGGCCCTGGGGGAGGGAACTGCCTGCCTTCCTCTGTTCCACCACAACCAAAGGAGCAAAGAAGGTGGGTGGTGGTGACTTAGAGCAGAAGCCTATGCATATCTACTCAAAAGTAAGCTCCATTATATTCAATGCAGCTTACTCACAGGAAAATGCATCTAGGTAAATGCAGCCTTAGGGTTTTCTCTAGATCAGATTAAAATTTTGAGGCCCCTAATGTTAGGCTTACCAGATCTTCAACCGGGACAGAGTGCTAGACCTTTAGGAGAAGGAATGTGGGCAGGTGTCGCTTGTTAAGTCCTAGGGCACAATCCTAGGCATGTCTACTCAGAAGCAAGCCCCATTGTGTTCAGTGGGGCTTGCTTCTGAGTAGACATGCCTAGGATTGTGCTTTAGGACTTAACAAGTTACACTTGCCCACATTCCTTCTCCTAAAGGTCTAGCACTCTGTCCCGGTTGGAGATCTGGTAAGCCTACCTAATGTCCACCTCATATTTGAGGTGAACATTATGAGTTGCTGAATTTCCTATTTCCAAATGAGGACATAAGAAATTTGGCCATAATATTCGTAATGATGGGAGATAGTCTTCCACTGAAGTTCATCAAAAGCAACTCATGGTTGATTAAAAAAAAAGATGAAGCTGGTACACCTTATCGTTTTGTCTGTTTTGTTTTAGAAATCAGTAAATGCACAAATCATCTGTGCCAGAACGGAGGGACATGTGTGGATGGATCTGAACAATACAAATGCATTTGTCCACAGGGGTGGACTGGTCCCAACTGTCAGTATCAAACACAGACAGGTATATGGTTTTTGCTTATATGTGAAAGAGGATGGGAATGAAGCCTATTGGGCTGCCCCACTGGCGGAACAGAACTTGCATTCCACCAGTGGAAGGAGGAGGCGGCCAGTGGAACACCACTTCCACTGGTGAGCGCTGGGAGGCCGTGCCCAGCACAATCACTGGCAGCCCAATGTGCTGACCGGCGGAGCTGACTTGAGTCCGCCAATGTCAGTGAGTTGGCGGTGGGGACAGGCAGTGGGAGAGACGAGGGGGAAAGGGGGAGGAATGGAGAAGTTTCTGGGTGGGGAGGGGGTAAGGAAGAATGTGGAACAAGGGAAGGAGAGGGTGGGTTCACGGAACTTGCATGCGGCCGAATCCTATACCTCTCCCTCTCCCTTTCCTTTGCCCTTACACTTCTCGGTCCTGTGCCAGCAAAATAGCTGTTTAATGTGTAAAGAGATGCATAACCCCCCTGCAAGGATGGAGCATGGTGAGAAGATGAGGTGCTTTCTTTTGTGATTGTGCTCCTTTCAGCGAATGACAGTGGCAAGTCCACAACAGTGGTGTCGAGCTAGCCCTGCACAAATGAGATAAAGTGTGTTCCTTTACAACAACATTAAAAAAATGTTATTGTACAAAGCACTATTGCACTCAGTAAACAAGGCTGCATAAGTTTTGTGCAGTGGTAGTACATTAATCTTGAAACAAAGAAGAAAAGCAGCTTTTTAGCACTATTTTCAATCTAAAAGCAACCTGCTGTGAAACTGACCAGACACTGACCTCTTAGGAATGCACAGAGCAAGACTGGAAGAGCTAGAGCTACTAGGGTCTCCTTTCCTCTTTCTGCAGAGACACTCTGCCTCCTTGCTTTATTAGAAACGTAGATTCTGTCTTGTTGCAAGACTGGCTGTGAGCTTCCTGATCTTTGAAAACATGAATCTGAGCCATCAAAAGTTCTAAAAGCACTGTTTTGGTGTCTGCAAAGCTGCAAAAAGCTCCCGAGGCTTAGAAACTGTAGACTAATGGTCACTAGTGGTTAATCATTTGCTGGCAAGACAATTAACATCTCTCAGAATAACTTTGGTGACCCTCCCCTCCAAAAAAGTACAATTGAAAATAGAGGCAGGGTCAAATTTGCACCCCATGAGAAACTGTCTCCCTCCAGCCTACAATGATCTGCCTCCTTCTCTCTCAAGCAAGAAGCAGATCATTCCCCGTCTTACTGGGCTCCTCGCACATTGCTGTGAAACCAGGAAGTGCAGCATTCGTGCTGTCCCTCCCTGTAAATGAACCCGATAGTCCCGCACCTCCAGGTTTCACAAAAGCATGTGAGGAGTTTTGGCTTGGGGGGGGCACAGAGGCGATGGACCCAAGATGGCTTCAGGTAGCATTCCAGGTCACGCCACCCCTGCATGTAACACCTGTGCAGCAGTGTTGGATTCACTTGGTAGCAGCAGTGCTGACATTCAGATCCTGCCTGCCTGTGCGAAGAGACGTCAGAGGCGTTTCTACAGTAGGGGCAGTACTATAAGTTGCGCCCCATCCTAGTCCCCGTTTACAACCCGGAATGAGGCGGCCCCGCCCCCTCACCGTTGGAGCCATTCCATGCGGCGAAGGCAACAGGCAGGGAATCTCCTGCCCGTTGCCTTCACCCTGCCCGTTGCCTTCACCGCACGGAATGGCTCTGACGGCGTGGGGGCGGGGCCTCCTTGTTCCGGGTTGTAAACGGGGACTAGGATGGGGCGCAACTTACAGTACCGCCCCGACCGTAGAAATGCCTCTGAGAGAAGCACTTCTAAGCTTTCCCATTATACCATTTCCTTTATCTAAGCTTTATCATAAGCTTTATCATGACACCATTACACCTACATACATCATTACACCCAGAGGAAGTGCTTAGTGACAGCGTCCACTTTCAGGCTATAACATTTAAAATCAGCAGTATAGTCTTAAAATTCTAGCAGCTTATTTGGTCAGGCTGATTTTTGGGTCAGGTATACTGTATACATATGCTTGGAAAACAAAATGCGAAATGTGCATGGAAAATGTTTTAGAAGGAGGAGAGACAAGGAGGGCTGCAAATGATCGGCGGGATGCTCATGCAACTTCAAAGCAGTGTTCCCTCTAAGGTGCGCCACCTAGTGGCCGTGCACCTCTCAGCTGAGCTCTGCGCAGCACGAAGCTCGGCAACCCAGAAGTTCGGCAATGGCGTGATGACATCATTGCTAAACATCCAGAGGCGCACCTGCACAAACCCCTTAGAGGGCACAGTGCTTCAAAGACTGATGTTCCAGAAGCAATATCTTTTTCCCCTTGTCATCTAGTACCACCAGCATGGAGTGTAACAAATGATCCAGCTTTCAGTCGCAAGCCACGCTGTGCCACCTTTGACAGAACGCAACACTGCAGCTGTGAGGCAGGCTTCCATATGAGTGGGACCACAGAAAACAGCATCTGTCAGGGTAAGAGATTAACTGGATAATGGCATTTCTGAAGAGTCAGCACTAGGAGCAACCTCTGCTCCCACTTAAAGTCACGGCTAAGCTGGAGAAATTTTTATTAAATTTTCATACAATTTTTCATATTATAATAATTTTATTCAGATCAAAACCATTTTATCTTGTTTAAGCCACAGGTCAACAGGAGACTTACAGTGCAATCCTATGCATGTCTACTCTGAAGTTCCATTGTGCTCAATGGAGCTTACTCTCAGGAAAGTGTGTATGAGCAATATTTTATTTTTATTTTTTTCACATTTTTATACCACCCTTCCTCCAAGGAGCTCAGAGTGGTGTAAATATTTCCTCCCCTCCTTTTGTCCTCACAACAACCCTGTGAGGTAGGTGGGGCTGAGAGATAGTGACTGGCCCAAGGTCACCCAGGAAGCTTCGTTGCTGAGCAGGGATTTGAACCTGGATCTTCCAGGTCTAAGTAGACTTAAGTGGCCAGTTATTGGCTGGGTTGATGACAGGCTGCATTGGGCCAAGAATCTATGATAGCTGATATTGCATTCAAATCTATTCCAAAATTGGAGTACCAAGTTTTTAAAAGCCATGCAATTTGTAGGTTTTAAACAATAAAATGCATGCTGTTCATCCATTCCTCACATAGAGCAAAAGTCATCTGCAGAGGTGATACTTCAGAACAGATTGTTTTTTCTTGCCAGCCATATCATGTTTGTCCATGCACTATGGAGATGTGGGATAGTGTCAACTGTTTTCCCCCTTGCAGATGTGAATGAATGTGAAGTTTACAAGACAGAGGGCGCCTCTCGTCTCTGCATGCACAGCTGCATCAACATTCCTGGCTCATACCGCTGCTCCTGCCCCAGCGGCTACAGGATATTCAGCGACGGGAAAAGCTGTGAAGGTGACACATAGCTTTACAATGACTAAGCAAGTGGCAGAGGACATTCTGCAGAGGTTAAATAGCCCACTCATCTATCAGTGTGGTAGTGTCTGCAGGCTTCATGCAGAACTGTTTCATGAAGAATGTATTTAAATAAGAACTGTGGTTTTTGCATGCTGGGTATAACAGGGATTGATCCCCGGGCTTTCTACATGCAAAGCATGTGATCAAACACTGAACTATGGTCTCTCCTCAAGGTCTGGACGTTTGCAGGCAGTGGCGTCACTAGGAGTGTGCGGGGGTTGCAGACCGTACCGGGTGACACCCTCAGGGGTGACACCACCAGTGGCCAAATTGTGAAAACTTTTGGAAACTTTATATTTAGGAATACTACCGTGATGGTATTGGAAATGTACTTTAATGCAGAATGCAATGAAACAAACCATTTTGAATTATCTGTAGTCTATCAAAGATTATGGCCAAATAACCAGAAACAGAAAACACAACTGCCTTAAGTGGATTTCCTTAACTCAAAACTGACCAGTGAGACTGATTGTTCTGAGAGCCAATGAGATATTATGACACCGCATGGAACCATTAAGGTGTTAGTATGAGTCAGCTCTCATTTCTATGTATATCAGAGCTAATACTAGAACTCTTATTCAGTTGTGTGAGTGTCATCAAGTTGGCCAGTGGTTTTTTGTGGGTTACTGATTTGTTGGGTGACCGGTACTGTTATATATTCAAATAAATAAAGTTAATGGGGGTGACACCATGAGTTACCACACTGGGTGACACAAACCCTAATGACACCACTGGGGTGACGCAATGAGCTCCCGCACCGGGTGATGCAAACCCTTGTGACACCTCTGCTTGCAGGGGAGAATGCTTAACCCTTTCTCTACCTGTGGGTGCTTAACCCTTTCTCTACCTGTGGATTCCTCCTCACCCTGGTTGGGGTGAAAGCAGCTTTCACCCCAGCCAGGCTTATTTCCAGTATTGTTTGGAAGGGAAACACAGCCAGGAGGAGGAGTGGTGTGTGTGTGTGTGTGTGTGTGTGTGTGTGTGTGTGTGTGTGTGTGTGTGTGTGTGTGTGTGTAAAATCAGGAGGGTTAATTATCCCACTGCTCCTCAGGGAGCACAACAGATTCTCCAGCTAGGGTTATATGTTCAAAAATTGTGCCTGTAAATTGCCCCTTTGGTGACTAATAGCAGCTGGGGGGGCAATTTAAGTTGGGGCTGTGGTGCAGGAGGAAAGGGGTAAAGCCCTCCCTCTGCTGTGCCGTAATTCTGCTCCAAACCAGGAAGCCCTATAGCTGCTATGGGGCAAAAAATGCTCGGAGTTCCAAGCCCAGAGCTCTCATATCCTGCCTAATTTGTCCCTCTTGAACCGCACACGGCCTCCTCACATCCGTAGCTCTGATGGTCTCTCTGCATTTTTATCCCAAATACATTTTATGCCTATTAATGAAGTTAAAAAAAACCCCAACAGAACAGGAGTTGGGCATAAAAAAAATTCCATGCAACAAGCCAGATTTTTCTGATACTTTAACGCACTATTTAAAATACTAGCTGTGAATGCTAAGAGAGTGAGAACCCCAAACAAGGTAGACATTGTAATGCGGTTTAGGTATGTTGGGAGGTATGGGGGTGAAGAGCCAAGGCTTGCCAGGAATTGCATAGTGATACATTGTATGTATCCATGAAGCATGTGCGCTGTGCTCTTCAGCTGGTTTCAAAAACGCATTCAAATTTTGATAAAACAGAGCCATCTAAAAAAAGCTTTAAATATTTCAACCTAGGACAGCAGGCTAAAATGATGCAGCTTAAACGGTTTGCTTTCCAAATCAAACGGCAGTTACGGTAAGCTGGTATATTTCAGTTAGTTGCTTATTTATATCCCCTTTTTCATATTTTCTCCAATGAGATAAGCATGGGTGGGGTGATCCCATTTGATCCTCACAACAATTTATCTTGTGAGATAGGTTAGGCTGACTTACGGCCCAATCCTATAAGGCCAGTTGGTCCTATGGCATCGCAGCGGGCCTCTGGCAGCCATTTCAGATCCTCCATCCAAAATGGTGGCAGCAGCGGCAGCGTCCTGCACCAGGCTCCACATAGGTAAGCTGGTGGGGAGGGCAGAATAGGGCAGACCGCAGGGGGTGTGCAAACAGGGCATATAGGGGGCAGGAGTGGGAGTGTTCTGGAGTGTGTGAGCTGCACCAGAATACTATCCTTGCCTCCCGAACCACCCCCTTTCTCTCTTCAGACTTGCACCAGCCAAAGGGTGCAAAGAACCCACTGGTGATTGGGAGGTTTACAGGGAGGTAATATAACAACAATGACAATGACAATGGCAATATACAGTATTTATATACCACCTTTCTTGGTCATTGGATTTCTCCTTCGACTTTTTCTACCTATCCCCCCAGAATAAATGGCCCACTGATTTATCACCACATGGTGGCAGCATGGACTGGGGTAAAAGGCCATACATTGTCTGCCCTGGATCTAAGCCTACGTATGCATGCCAGAGAGTTTCTAGTCAGGGCTGGGTTTGCCGTTAGGGGCCAGCAAACTGCAGGGTCATAGTTCAGAGAAACCATAATAGCCTATGTTCAATCTACCGGTAAGTCTAATTCTGAAAGCTTGCTGACATTACCATCATTGTAGAAGATATATAGACCACTTTTCAACAACAACAACAACAACAACAGAGTTGACACTCTTTGCCAGGTGGTTTGCATAGCAAAAGATGTTTCTAAAAAGTTCCCTGCCCCAGAGGGCTCACAATCTTAGAAAAGACACAAAAGGGACACCAGTAAATGGCTACTGGAAAAGAGACTGCGCTGACTTGGATAGGGACAGTTGCTCTTCCCTGACCACACATAAAGGGCCTCCTAGACGCCCAGTTAGCAGTGGCATCTACTGTAACAACCAGCTCATGTAACATGTACTGATCAACACAAGAAGGCTGCCATCATGCCTGAAGTCTCGTTCATGTGGCAATTTCCTCCGACTGGGGCTATAGCATGTAAAGTAGCTTGTCAAATTAATCACTCTGTGTAGAGAGTTTCTATGGATGCTGCTACAAGATCCACTCCCCACACCCCACCCCACCCTACACCCCAGCAAGCCATTGCACATATACCATATTGGTCTTGAGTATATGACTCACTTTTTTCTCCTAATTTAAGTTTTTAAACTAGGGGTGTGTCTTATAATCAGGCTGTTGCAATTTAATGCCAGTGATTTAATTAATTTTTTTTAATAGCACCAAACTTTAAGGGTGCGTCTTATAATCAGGTGCATCTTATACTCGGGACAATACGGTATTATGCCTGCCACAAGGAACAATCATTATATGGAAGTTGTTGCTTGGTTTTTTTCCCCCTCATTTTTATAAACCATGCTACCATTTTTATGAATTTTCATCAGTGGCAATACTTCGGGACATGTATATTAATACACACATCCCAGAACAAGTGTGTCAAGGGACCTTTACCTGTTGACTGTGACACACACACTTCCCAACCAGGCACCAGAGAAAAACAGAGTCACAGACTAGAGAGAAATGAAACCAATATGCCATTTCTTAAAGGGATTGATTACAATAGTAGGTGCAATGCAACACAGTCTCAACTCTTGTTAGTAAAAGTCTTGAGTGCCCTCGGCAGAAAGGCGGGCTACAAATTCCTTAAATAAATTAAATAAATAAATAAATAAAAGATAGAGAAGCCAGTGGGAAGACACAGATGTGGTAGTAGTTGGAGAGGCAGATTGCTCCAACAATGGATCTGCATGCAGAGAGAAAGATAGGGATGGGAAGCAGGAGACTGGGCAACAGGGACGTGTGACAAAGAAGGCCAATTACGGTGAGGGTTTTTGCCACAATACAGCAAAAGAAGAGGCACAATGGGGTTCCACTGAAATGAATGGCCCATAAAAGTTAGTCTCGACCAAGTTCCATGTTATCGGTTTCCATGCAACTTGGCAGGGGCACCATTTTTGGTTTCAGAAAGGCAGAGGCCAGCCCTACCACTAGACAACCTGAAGTAGCCTGTCTGATGGCCCAATCCTATGGGGCCTCTACACTGCTGGAGTTGGCATTCCAGCAGTGCAGCGTGCTTTATGGCTGTCGCAAAAGGCAACATACAATTGAATGCAGCCAGGCTGCCGTCACAAACAGCAGCAAAGCCAAGAACAGTCCTGTCACCATTAAGTCAGTGCAGGGGGCGGGCGGGAGTCAGGGATGGGCAGAACGGGGCAGGGAGGGGGAAGAACAGGGTAGAGACCAGGGCAGGGAGGGGGAGGATCAAGGCTGAGAAGGGGGCAGCAGAGGCGTAACCGCCTCACTTGGCGCCCGGAGCACAGGGGGGTAGGCGCCCCATAGATAAATAGCGTGCCGCGGCCAACAGGCCACGGCACGCTCCGGAGGGGGGGCGCGCTCCGGGAGGGAGGGGCGCGTTCTGGGAGGGGGCTACCCGGCGGGACCCCCCCCAATCGGGAGAGCCGGCTGGGGACGTCTTCCCCGGCCGGCTGCCCGGGGCCTTCTAAGGAAGGCCCGCTGCGCAAGTTTTTGCACATGCTCAGACTGTTACTGAGGGAAAAGGGCAGCCCTTTTCCCTCAGTAACAGTCTGAGCATGTGCAAAAACCTGCGCAGCAGGCCTTCCTTAGAAGGCCCCGGGCAGCCGGCCGGGGAAGACATCCCCAGCCGGCTCTCCCGATTGAGGGGGCCGGCCTGAGTCGGACTCGGACTCGAGTCCGACTCGCGGGCGGAGCGGCGGGGCGCCCTTCGGGTGATGGCGCCCGGAGCCGGTGCTCCACTTGCTCCGCCCTAGTTCTGCCTCTGGTGGGCAGTATCAGCAGCAGTGGCGTTGACAATATCCTACCCCCCTTCCCGGCCTCAAACCACCTTCCTGGGTCCACTCGGACGTGCGCCTGCAAAATTGCTAGCACAGGTCTGTGTGAACCCATTCGGACAGCGGAGGCTTACCCCCCCCCCCCAGGCAGCAAGGAAACAAATATTCCTTTACCAGGAGGAGACCTCTGAGACTGCCCCACCCCCCTGCAGGATGCAGTGCATGCTCTGATGGCATGGCTGCATCAGCTGGGGGGGGGGTTAGATAGGATTGGGCTGTCAGTCAGCAGATCCATATTTGGGAAGAGACTGTTCAGCGGAAGAGCACGTGCTTGTCCTAGGGTCAAAGTATGGCATAAAGGGCCAGGAAAGCCTCATGGAGAGCCTCTGCTGGTCAGGGTTGAACCAGTGATCTGACTCCGTATAGGGCAGCTTCATTTGCTGCTCCACCCTCAAATCTATTGCAGGAAACACGAAGAGTGAGTCAAATGATCACAAAAGGACTGGAGTAGATAATACAACTACAGTAGATAATCCTGGTGACATGTCTTCCATATATCCATTTCTTTTGCAGATATCGATGAATGTGGCCTGTCACTGCACAACTGCACTAGGGGAACAACGTGTATTAATACAGGAGGGGGATTTCAGTGTGTTAACCCAGAGTGTCCCAAGCCTAGTGGAAATGTCAGCTATGTGAAAACATCACCATTGTAAGTAGAAGGGAAAAATCAAACGTTCTTGTGTATTCCAGATGCTCTGAGCTATGGCTAGTAAAATATGTCTCAAATCCTAAACACATTGATAAGCCCTGATGAACACAGAGGGATTTACTTCCAAATAAGTATGCATACTCACCGAGGGCCGTAAAAAGCGCTTTACGGTGCGTTTACGACACCCTGCGCTGGGGTAGTGCGTGCTCCCCCGGCGCAATTGTGCACAGGATTGTGATGTAAAAGAACTGCTCTGAATCTCAACTGTAGGCTCTGCATGAGAATCAAGGCTCATGCAACTCCCTGCAATCATGCAAGGATCACAGATCTGTGATCTTTCTCTGCGCTCATGTCCTGGTATGCAGGGGATATCTGACTCACAAATTAGTGAGAGTTCCAGGCTCACCTCAGTGAATCTCATTCTCAACGTGTATATTGATCTATGTGATATTGATCAGTGGATCAGAAATATCAGTGGATAAAAAGAACAATTACTGAACACAGAATCCACTGTGTGGTCTGAGTTGCCCTTTAAAGCTAAGAATCAACATGAATAACTTGACAGCCAACCTACTGGAGTTTGTTTGATCATAAACCAAAAAAAGTTACAATAACTTGTCAGTATCTTAGAGCACTCAATATGAATATTTTCCCTCCAGTCAGTAAGATTACTTGCTAATATTTTCTTTGATACGACGCCAAAGTACTGTGTGTTGATTACTCATCAGAACAATATCCTGTAAATGCAGCTTTGTTTTAGTTTAGCTCAACAATCTGGGCACAATTCAGCCAAAGTGGAACACCTTTAAAAGCCTGATCCTGACTAAGATGCAGCGACCGGCCTAAGGTTACCCTAGTTTCAGTGAGATCAATGCAAAGCTAAAAGACCCTGTGCTGAGCAGCAGCAGTACTGTTCAGAGGAGGAGAAGTGGAGCCAGAGGCGTTGCTACGGTGGGGGCGGTACCGTACGTTTCGCACCGTGCTAATCCCCGCTAACTCTCCAGTACGAGGTGGCCCCGCCCCCTCACCATCACAGCCATTCCGTGAGGCGAAGGCAATGGGCAGGAAGTCTCCTGTCCATTGCCTTCGCCACACTGAATGGCTGCGATGGCAAGGGGGCGGGGCCACCTCGTACCGGAGAGTTAGTGGGGATTAGCATGGTGAGAAACCTATGGTACCGCTCCCACCGTAGCGACTCCTCTGAGTGGAGCGGGTCAATGGAGCTGTTGCACCAATAGCTTCCAGGCAGCAGTTGAGGCTTTATGTAGATAATCTGATGCCTCATTGTTCCTGATGCCTCATTGTTCCTGGGATATTAGAGGGGCCCTGATTCCTATCCTGTATTTAAAGTTAGACTTTCCAAGTAGGGCTCTCAAATGGGATGCCTTGTGCTGCACTGTCAAGTTCAAGCTTAAGTTTGTGCTCACCACCATCTCCGTTCCTGAACCCCACTCAGTGGTACTTGTGGGGGGTCCAGAGTTGGTGGCGAGTCTAGTTGAAGCACATTAGAGATCCCCAATTCTGCAGGTCACCTGGGTAGAGTCTCATTCTGTTGTACATTCTGTTGTATGATCTCAGGAGTCCCTACAAGATGCCCTCTCCCCCACCTGGTCTTGGTTGATGCTGGTCACGATGGGGGTGTTTTGCTGATCAGGAAGTGGCACTTGATTCCGACTCCAGCTGGCAAGCCTTGACACAATACAACTTTCTGCCAACTGTACAGAACTGAATCACCCATCCATATACTGTATAACTGTAAAAGTAGTCTAAGCAAATTGATGTCAGTACTTCAGCAGAAGCCAAAGCTGCTATTCAAGATCCCGCAAATGCTTACAAGGGCCTAAATCTTCTGGTTTCCCCCCCCCCTTTTCCTTCTTAGTCAATGTGAACGGAACCCGTGTCCAATGGACAGCAGATCGTGCCACCATGCTCCAAAGACGATCTCCTTCCACTACCTCCCTCTCCCGTCTAACCTCGTGACTCCCACCCCTCTCTTCCGTATGGCAACTGCTGCAGCTCCTGGACGGCCCGGTCCTGACAGCTTGCGGTTTGGGATCACGGGTGGAAACAGCCGCGGCCATTTTGTGATGCAGCGCTCAGACAGGCAGACTGGCGAGCTCATTCTGGTGCAGAGCCTGCAAGGGCCTCAAACCACCGAAGTGGAGGTGGACATGTCCGAGTACCTAGACCGCTCCTTCCAAGCAAAGCACGTATCCAAGATTACAGTCTTTGTGTCAGCTTATGAGTTTTAGAAGAAGAAGCCGTTCATATGAGGAGGAAATAAACAGCTCGGAGACTCTTCTTATTCATCAGGAACCTTGACTGGTGGTTTGTTTTTTTTAAACGTTGCCTCCCATAAACTGTAGCATAGTATATCCAGGACTGACTTCAGGGTATAACTGTCTGGGTACTTGCTTATGCTACGACACACCTTCTTCCCAGCACTACAGTAATGACTGACTGAAGTACTTCTGCCTGCTCCAAAACACCTTGTGCCCCTTCCCTCCTTGCAGCCTGGTAGTAGGCACCTGGCAATTCTCAACCCTAATCCAGCTCACATACCACTCCTGTTTTCACAATGCCACTTAGTACCGTCAGGGGGTGCTGACCTCCCGTTTCCCCCACGTACCAGACCAATGTGATTATTCCTCAGGAACACTCATATCTCTGGTTATACTGTAAGAAGTAACCATAACAAACTGCCTTGAGATCGAGTGGATACTCATCCAAGCCTACTATGGCAGCGCACTTATCACATTCTGGATACACGTGGATTTTCTCCACAACATGGAGCTCAGGGAAAATCTGGTTTTTCCTAGTTTGCAGCTACAGTTGGAGTTGCACAGTGCCAATTGGTCAGCACTTGTGTCACTCATGAAAACAATCACCCCCTTCTCAAAGCAGATTTGTAAACTTGAGTGGGTCAATCCACCTAATTTATTACCAATTACTGTTGTAGTCTCATCTACCCAACAGCCCACTGGTTGAACCACGTGATATCTGCCCTACGCCGGCCAAATCATCATGTCACACATGCAGACAGCTCATCTTTAACACAAGTGGTTGCCCACACCCTGCACCCCATACAGAACAGAAATTCAGCAGTATATGGTCTCTCTGTGGGGCAGTGTATACTGTATATAAGGAACAACACGATCACTCTATTTCAAAATATCTGCTTCTGCTCTTTAACATCTGTATAGGGCTACGTGCTGATCTGACACAGAAAACATGAGGCACGATCCAACCAAAGTTAATTCATTTTAAGATCCTTTGATTTGAGTGGGAGATATAAGCATGAACTTAAATCCCATTGAATTCAATGGAACCATAAAGTCCCTAACTTTGATTGAATCAAACTCCTAATGCTTAATAGAGCTGAAACTAAATATTGCCATAAACTCACAATTTCAGCCAAACTTCAGAACTCAAATTTGAACACTTGATTTTTTTCCCTCTTCATATTTACCTTTGAAATATGGCTTTTAACAAACTAAGATGTCAGTCTTCTTGATTCATTTTCAAAGCTACGGCAGCTTGCCAAATTCAGTACTTTTCACACCTTGCTTTTTAAGTTTTTTCTAACCTAATTCAAATCGATCACATCCACACTTGAGAATACTGAGAAAAATTCAACTTAGGAAAAACACAATTTCACATTTTACACACACACACAGCAGTTTGTTTCAGCTTCATTATAATGAGAAGTTGGATCTCAGTTATATATCTTGTTTGGGCAGGAAATGCAGGGAACACAATGATATTGAACATGTTCTCATTTAGATTTTACATTGAATACTTTGGCTTTTACTTCTGATCTTCCTCTTTAATGTATGTGCCTTTGGGGACATGAATCATAAAAACTGAGATGTAGCAGAGAAATCTGGATTTTAACATTATATAGCTGAACAGTGGCAAACGTGTCGTTCAGATTTGCCTTGTTTACTCAGTTCTGGGTTGGTTTTACACCTGCATACATGAAAAGGAACACCACCAAAATCATATACAGTATATTATAGACATCCTGAGAGTACCTTGGGGTTTATTCAAGCAAGTAACAAATTTCTCCGACTGAGGAGACAGGTCTGAGGCTTTAGGGGCCAAGACGGATTGCTATTGGTTCCATGGATCATCTGATCTGCTGGTCTAGAAGCTATAATAACACACTCTGCCCAGTTGCATTGGTACCCCAAACCAAACCCAAAGTACATCCCGCCAGCAGCTTCGTTTGTTGGCATGCCACCACCACAGTTGCACAGTAAAAGTGAGATGCTTGACGCTTTTCAGATTTCAGGTACCTTACAGTCCGTGACCCGATGCCAGCAGCAAGCCAACACTCCCCTGCCTAAGCTTACCTGATCTTCCTTTGCTTGCCTCTGGCTCCTGTCCTCTCTTACCTGCCCCTTGTCTTCTGAGACAGACTTCTTCCCTGGAGGATGAGTCATGCTCAAGCCTAAACAACCACAATACCGTATTGTCCCGAGTATAAGACGCACCCTTAAAGTTTGGTGCTATTAAAAAAAATTAATTAAATCACTGGCATTAAATTGCAACAGCCTGATTATAAGACGCACCCCTAGTTTAAAATTTTAAATTAGGAGAAAAAAGTGAGTCTTATACTCAGACCAATACGGTACTTGTTGTGTGGCTGAAAAACGGCCCCTGGCACACCACATATTGTGCCCACTGGCAGTAGTAGAGGGATGGATGGTGGAATTTGGAGTGGTGACAGAATTGGGGGCAACTTCATTGGCAGCTCGCCACGTACTGCTCCTGGCGGATCAGAGAAAGTCAGGAGAGACATCAAGCTGGGCTAACAATACTAATGGGAAATCTTTGAATACACAGATGTTGACTGTAGCTCTTTTATCTCCATCCAATCCCTTTTACATAAACCTATCTCAAAACATTTATGTCAATAAAGTGACTAAGCCATTGGCTAAGAAGCTTGGACTAATCTGAAGTCATTTGCAGACAGGAGCAAACAAAACTGATTATTCCCTTCGGGGTACAACTTTCCCATGCCGCAGTGGTTCCCACCAGCATCTTGCCAGAACCTTGTGGGTGGGCCAACATGTGCTGAGATCTGCTTAGCAGCCTATTGGGCATTTAAACACTAATCATCTCGCTTATGCAGGAAGTGGATTTAAGCAAGGCATGTCAATTAGCCAAATGAGTGTTGAAATTAATTTCCTCAAGAGCACCAAACACTAGCACTGTACCCCTCCATGGGATAAAAAAACAACCACCCTGTTTTGCATTCATTCACCTCTTTCTGTTTCCTGCAGTAGATCTGGGGATCAAGCAGTGTATAAGCTCTTGAAGCCCAGAGGCGTCGCTACGGTAGGGGCGGTACCGTAAGTTGCACCCCATCCTAGTCCCCATTTACAGGCCGGCATGAGGTGGCCCCGCCCTCTCCCCGTCAGAGCCATTCCGTGCAGAGAAGGCAGCTGCACGTTGCCTTCTCTGCACAGAATGGCTTCGACGGCGAGGAGGCGGGGCCGCCTCATGCTGGCTTGTAAACAGGGACTAGGACGGGGCGCAACTTACGGTACCGCCCCTACCGTAGCGACACCTCTGTTGAAGCTGCCTTATGCTGAATCAGACCATTGACCCATCTAGCCCCCTTATTGTCTGCTCTGGCGGGCAGCAGCTCTCCATGAAGGCTTTCCTCAGTAAAAACAGTCGCAAGTTTTCTTCATGGCTTGTTGCAATGTACAAAGATCTCGGATATCCGGGTTTAAAAGCCATGTAAAAATATTTATGTTTAAAACACGCAAACACAAGTCTAGAAACACTAATGGCTTAAAAACAAGTCGACTAGAACCCTAGTGCAGGAAACTAATTTGAGTCAGCGTCTTAATTATGAAGCAATTGAAATAAGTAAATGGAGAAAACAGGGACTTATTAATAGACAACAAGAATTGTCTTTTGTGGATAAAATTTGGTTCCCCATACTCAATAAAGCAAATGGGTGTTTGGATATTATAGGACGTAACTGTCAGTCAAGTGTAGATGGCGCTGCCTAGAGGTTACTTCAGGACATGCCTAACTTCCGTTAGCTGGGCTTTGATGTCCTGCGCTTGTAGCTTTTCGCGTCTTTTTGCCATTTAAAGGACGATCTCAGCCAGCTTTTGTGTCAACATCCTACAGCTTCTGGCTGCTCACCTGAGGAGGTCCACAGATGGTGGATGAAACATTGTGACTTTGTTTGAACTGTGGACTTGTTTTTAAAACATTAGTGTTTCTAGACTTGTTTTTACGTGTTTTAAACATAAATATTTTTACATGGCTTTTAAACCCGGATATCTGAGATCTTTGTGCTTTCTTCAGTCCTCCTTTTACATACATTTCTTTGGCTGGAAATGAACTTGGGACCTTCTGCTTGCAATGCCTGTGATTCACCATCACCATGGATGGTCTTTCAGTATTATTATTATTATTATTATTTATTTTGTAGAAGGAGGATGAAAGTGCAGCTGCTGTACCCAACACACAGCCCAATCCCATGGGCTCAGGCTGGCAGTGGAATGCAAGTTCCATTGCCGGCTACTGTTAATAAAGTGCTGGAAAGCACTTCTGGCAGTGCGCTCAGTAGTGTGCTGCCCAGACACCGGCAGGAAGGCCAGAGTCTTCCCATCTGTGTTGCTGGAGCTCCAGCTGCCGCCAGGAACAGATAAGCCACTGCAGGAGGCGGAAGGGAGCAGGGGGGAGCGCAGAATGGGGGAGGGGAGGGGCAAAACTAGGTGGGGAGGGGGCATGACAGGGCAGCAAGGCTGTGGGAGGGGTGGATCTGGTGGTGATGGCACATGCCAGATCCTACTCTCCATTTTCACGGCCTCCCTGCCCCCTTTATCTCCTCTGACTTGCACTACTGAAATCGTTAGTGCATGTCTGAGGAGACCCATTGCAGGTCAGGAGGCTTATGCGGAGGTAAGGTGATTTAAATCCCCTTTCCCTGCTGAAGCCTCCTGATTCCCTCTCCCCAGATACAGCATGCCCATTTTCGGCACAGCTGCACCAGCCGGGGGGGGGGGGGAAGGATAGGATTGGGCTCACAAGCATCTAAACCAGGGGTCAGCAACCAACAGCCTATGGGCTGGATCTGGCCTGCCACACAAAGTCATCTGGTCGGCAGAGAGCTTGGCTTGGGAGGCAAAGCCTCCGACCCAATTTGCCGCACACCAGACAGGGAATGATGGGATCGTCTATCATCCAGCCCCTTTGCCCGAAAAGGTTGCCGACCCCTGATCTAAACTATCCTAATGCCCGGAACTGACTAACTGTGCCTCAGATTTAACACTGTGCACACTTCCTAACAAAGACAAGTGTTCATAAGATGAGTTCTCTTTGGCGGGAAACTGGGAAACATTATCAAGTATCACTGATTTGAGAATTGCCATAGTCCACTTCTAGTTCTTGGTTCTAGTAAGGCCCACAATATCTTTGAATTGTACCAGTTTAGCCCTGTGAATTGCCCCTTAATCACTCAAAACACATTTTTACCTCTCTCTCCCCAAGTATAGCCCTATTCTGCACAGGACATACCTTCTGAGAGAAAAACCTCAAGAGGAAAATGACTGTGGTATGAACACATCCATGGCGTGAAATAGTGGATGAGGGAACATTGTGTCCCTGAAGCACTGGGACCTGATAGTTTGGACTTCTGTTTTAGCTCAGTGAACTTGTGCCAGTTTGCATCTTGGAAATGAAAATGCATTTTGATGTGGTTTTTGAAAAATGAAATTCATACACTCTGAAATATGTAGGTCACAGATTTGTTAAATAATATATCTTGGCTATAAACATGTGTAGTCATGTTAAGAGTCAAATGCAACCAGTGTGGAAACAAACTTTGAACTGCGCTTCATCTACAGAAGCAATAAACATCACTTTCCTTGAAGTTCCATGTCCCTATAGATGGGGCTTCACACGTACAGCCAGATCCACACATCCTGTGCATTTCTGCACCCACCACTTAGGCTCCAATCCGAATTAAGGGCTTCCACCAGTGAAACATGCATTCTGTGGTGCTGGTGGAAGGGCTGGCCCAGCAGCATAAGTGATGCGCCACTGGCGCGCGTAACAAATCCACCAGCACACATGGCTGGTGGCCACGTGTATGGACCGGCAGAGAGGCCTCCCGCCAGCAGAGGGGGTGGGCAGTGGGAGGAACAGGGCGGGAAGGGGGAGTGTCTGGGTGGGGATGGGATGGGCGGGAGGTAGAATGGGGGAGGGAGGGAGGGAGGAGTGAATCCCAGCGGCACCAGCGTGAGCCAGGAACCTATCCCTGTTCCATCTCGTCTTCCCTCACCCTTACTCTCCTTGGATCTGTAAAGCAAAATGTCTGGTGCTGATCTGAAACGAGATTTGGGCAGTGGAGACTTGCCCCATGGTAAGGGAACAAAAGTTCCTTTACCATGAGGAGACCTCCACGACTGCCCCCTCACCATAGGATACAGCGCACACTCCATTGGCACGGCTGCATCGGCGGAGGGGGGTTTAGTTAGGATTGGGCTATTACCGTACGTTTTGCGTAGATGTTTCCATCCTGATCATCTCAACTTGGTTACAAGGAATCAACTTTCCAGTCCTCATGTATCAGGCAACCATATCATAAAACTAATAAATGTGGAGATCAGCCTGGAAATCAGCCTAGTTAGCTAGTGAGGGCTCAAAGCAAATCTCGTATGCCACTTCTTCTTTAGCTTCCCCTTGCTATTCCATTCCAGCAGTTACAGCAGAAACTTGGAAGCAGAATGAATTACAGGCATACCTTGCTCTTTCAACGTGTCAGGGACCAGAACTGAAACTCAAAATGGATGAATGTCAAAGCAGAGCCTTATTTACACTGCAAATTTAACATATGTGAATGCATGCTAAACCTAAACAAAGTGAAATAAAAGAAAAATAAACCTAAGAACATCAACAAATGTCATAGAAGGTTGGATGAAATCAGATGAAAGTGGGGAGAGAGAGGGAGAAAGGCAGGGTAGAAATTCTTTAAATAAATAAATAACCGTTGAAAATGGTTGAAAGAGCAAAGCAATGAAAGTCAAGTGGATGGAAGTCAAGGTATGCTGTATGCAAATTGAGTAATATTATGCTAATATAATTGGTACTATTTGTACTATTTTAATTTGTACTCTGCACAAAGGTATTGGAATTATCTTTGTGCACAGCAAGTGAAATAGGTTTGTTTGCATAACCCACTCTAAGAAAACAGAACACAGGGCTGAAGTTCTACTACATTCAAAAATTATAATAATATCCTCCATTTAACAATAGCCTCCATAGGGGCAGGGGGGAACCGCTAATATTTTCAAAATAGCATTTGTCAAACTGCAGCCTGTATGAGACTAAGCATAATGAGATTGCAGAGTTCTGAAGTGGAAAAATTGACTGTGGGTTTGCTTATTTCAAAAAGGTCAAAGCCTTGTGGTTTATCTGCCATATAACTCAGAATATTGGGAATCTTTATCCAAAAGATCACCTTTTATTTGCCAAGGAAAGGAAATAAAATGGTCATGCAGAATTCCTTTCCAAATGGAAACAGTGCATGCTCAAGTTTACCAATTCCTTCCTGACCAACTTTTCAGTATATTAAAATAAATTTACTGCTTGGCCTTTAGGAAGAACAAAATTATATCTACAGCCCATCAAATTTAGATTTTGCATCTTCAGAGACTCCAGATGGGCAACACGTTCTCTTTGCTCCAATATCCCCTTGTCTAAAATGTTGCTCAAACAAGTTTTGAAAACTCAACAGCGTACCTCAAAAGTCCACCAAAAGTACCCCTTTATCTTCATCCAGCAAGGATGGCCTAGACTACCCTTCTACACCATCATGTGCATACAAAAGAGTACTATGTGTAGGCAGCACCTTAGAATGCCATAGAATCCTGCAATGCATAAGCATCGCTAAACAATGAGCACTGTCATCTCTGAGTGCTGATCTCCTAGTGGAGCTGAAACCAGCCCCTCCCATTTTCTCTCCCCCCCCCAAGGCGTCGCATCAATCATGTTTGGCAGGAGAAGATGAAAATCGTTGCACACATCTACTCTTGCACAGCTCTAAACTCGAGCCTGCGTACGCAACAATAATAAATCAGAACAAAAGGTCAGATAGCAGAAGACATAATAATGCCTGCTCTGGTTCTGGTTGGGGTTTCAGTTGGGCCAGCATTGTTTCAAGACTTAACCACACTCCCTCAAAGAATGACCTGGCCCAGTATCCATGGCCACTGAGTTCAATAACATCAACTTGGACCCCAGGATCCGTTTCCTAGGAATTCACCAACAATTCAAAACCCTTCATTCTCCATTCAACCACAGCCTGGTCAGCTATCCAGAGTTATTGGAATGTGAAACTAGAAAGCAGGGCGCAGCCCCTATGAGATCACTCCAGCTGTTAGTTGTAAGCAAGGGTAGAATTGCAAATGCAACAGTACTTAACAGATCAGAGTTGTTTTTATAGCAACATCTGAGCTGTTTGGTTGCTGTCCTTGGTACTGAAAATGTGCTAAAGCCCACATCCTCTATATCAGGGCTGTCAAACGTGTTTCATACAGCAGCATTCATGATGGCTGCTGAGGGCTGATAGCAGTGGAGTCATGAGCCGGTGCATCACCCCGTGCAAGGTCAACCGGCTCAGCGCATCACCCCCTCCCACCCCACTGGCGCGTCACCCCCCCAGATGCATCACCCCACCCCAGGCATGTCTCCCACCCCCCAGAGCTGTGTCACCCCCCCATACTCACCCCCATCCCGGCGCATCACTCCTGGAGCTGGCAAGTCGAGCCGTGTCTTCCTCAGCGGCTCGGCTGCTTCTGAATAGGCTGGCAAGGCTTCGAGCGACATGCACACAATGCCGCTCTAAGCCTTGCCCTCAGAAGGGCCGAACGAAGACCCAATCAGCGTTGTGGGAGTCACCCCCTCCAGGTGCGTCACCCCGTGCGCTCTGCCCCCCACCATGCACCAGTGATGCCACTGGCTGGAAGTGACATCATTAAGCAGGAAGTGATGTCATTAAGCAGATGATGGCCAGAAATAAGCACTTGGTTCTCACGTAGGAACTCATTAGCTGCAAATGACGGAAGAGAAAATATGCAAATCTTGATCATATTTTCAAGTTATGGGAGAGCCCAATTATCACGCTGAGAGAGTCCAATTATCACTCAGGTCTCCCCTTCAGCAGCGCCACTTCTGCCAAGTTATCACTTCGCAGCTCAGCAGCTGAAAGGTGCTCTGCAAAGTGATGCCTCAGCAAAAGCGGGCCCATGTGATAATTGAGCTCCCCCAACACCTTGGCAGCATTTCCTTCTCTCACGCCTCTTGGCCTTCCCCCATAGCAATCCTTGCCTTCCGAGTCCTCCTCACGTGTCTCCCACCCAGTCTCTTGGCAGAAGCAGCGCTACTGAAAGGGCAGCACAGGAAGAGCCCAATTATCATGTGGGCCAGATAAAGAGCTTCCGCAGGCCATATCTGGCCCACGGGCCTTATGTTGGACACCCCTGCTCTATATAGTTACCGAGTTGGATAAACAAACCCCTTTGATGTAGCCAGTATCGCTGCAGATCTATAGCCTTAATTCTGATGTTCCGTTGGCTTCCTCCTCCAATGCGCCACCAGTCTCTTTCTTTGGCTTAATAGTGCCTCCAAGGTGTTGCTTAGCATATGCATGTTGGCTTTTGGAGCACTCGCTGTAAGATGGCCTTTGTTTTCGACAAAATAGCACTATCCTGTAGTAAATTGTCTAGGAAATCTGTATGCAGAGGGCAAACCTCAAACCATCTTGGATGTGTTTCCTTTCCACCACTGCCACAAGATTCTGGTTAGGATGAGACTCGGGGGCAGTACACTTTAGACAACATTTGTTCCAAACTTGCTACTCTGAAATGGCATCATGCTGCTGTGACTCAAAAACCTCAAGCTTCAGCCAGGACACAGAGGAGGCAAAACAATCAGATCTAGAGGGCCAGAGGCACAAATAGCAGAGATACTGGACTCAGGACCTGGCAAGAGGGCAGAGCCTGAACCTGTCACTCAAGAGCCAATGTCTTGCTTGGGAATCACCCCACTCCTGAGACCAAAATGTCTTGATCCAACTTCTCCTTCTAGGAGCAAGTTTGTTCCCTTTAAATAATTTCAATCTGAAAATGTTTTCCCAATGTGCCGCTTCGACTGATAAACACCTCTCCCTCCTCAAATAGTTATAAAGCTGTGTGGAAAAATGAAAGCTGAACTCTGACAATTAACAAAATTTATTGCTTACGGCAACCCTTATCTCTAACACCATAAATTAACCCAAAGCAGAAACCCTTCTGCAAAACAGTCCACAGAAATAAGACAGCCACAGCTGTCTTCCTTCTCCCAAAAAGTCACTCTCATAAGAACATAAGAACATAAGAAGAGCCCTGCTGGATCAGGCCAAAAGCCCATCTAGTCCAGCTTCCTGTGTCACACAGTGGCCCCACCAGATGCCTCAGGGAGCACACGAGACAACAAGATACCGGTCTCAAACCGGTCTCATTGGCAGCAGAGCTTTCTCCTTTCTCCGTCAGATTTCTCCTGTCTCTGGTCCAAGGTCACCAGCTCAGCAGTCCTTCGGCTTCGCAGAGTGTCCAGTAGCTCCTCCAGCTCCTTTCTCCGGCATGGCAGCAGCGTTCCGTCCTCTGGCGAAGCCCTCCAGCAAGCTAGGATCAGACCGCAGCAATAGAGCCCTCAGCAAGCCAGGATGAGAGAGAGCCCTACTGCAATCTTGCTGCTTTTATATCCTTAAGCCTTCATTAGTCCATCATGGATCACAGCTGGGGGCTGCAATCCAAAGTCCTAATTATTGGTAACACCTGTGGGGGCACAACCTGCGTGGGCGGTAGGTGTGCCTCCACCCACGCAGTCCTGGGTGTCAACCCCTTGCTGCTCTTCATCTGTTAACTCCTTGCTGCCCGGATCTGTCAACAAGGGTCCACTGCTGACACCACACTTGGCTCCTGCCAATCTTCTGGATCTTCTTCCACTACAGCCCCTCAAAACAGAGGCAGAGGCAATTGCAAGTCAGGGTCTGGAACTGGATAAGCAGTCCAGTCAGGGCAACAACCCTTGCTAACTGGGCAAAGAGGCACTTTTTCAAGTGGTGCTCCTCTTATATTTAGCAGGGGGAGAGTAACTGTCCCTTTCAGCCCAGCACAGTCTTTTCTGGTGGATGTTTGCTGGGGTAGCTGTTTGCTGCATCTTTTTTGATTGTGAGCCCTTTTGGAACAGGGAGCCTTTAAATTATTTGATTTTGCCTGTAAACCGGTTTGTGAACTTTTTTGTTGAAAAATCATCATCATCATCATCATCATCATCATCATCTCTGGCAGGATTTACCTCACCTAGGACCCCTAACCCTGGTTACTGTTCAAACTGTGCAGACCTGAGCCTCAAAGAGAAGGATGATGGCCACATTTCCACAGCCCACTTCTGGGTCCCAGCTCCCCCACGGAAGTTCTCTGGTCTACACTGACTGGCAGCATCAATCCAGGTAGCTTTCCCATCCCTGGGAATGCTAATGATTGAACCTGGGACCTTCTGCAATCAAAGCAGATGCTCTATCCCTGAGCTACAGCCCCTCCCTTAACCTGAAGGGAGGAGCAACATATTCTGCCCAAGGAGCAGTCTGTAGGTAGGTGCCAAGATACAAGAGACACTTCCTGGAAAGCTCAAAATCAGTACTGTACTACACGTCAAGTCCAAGTGGACTGTAGCTCAGGAAGACATGGGCCTGGCCAGTACAGTATTTATAGCCAAGCCAAGTCAGGAAGAACCAACATGCTTTCCAGGAGGGGATGTCCTGCTGGGATTTAGCAGAGCAATACTGCCCCTTCTTACCCTACTCTCTCTGCAGTTTCACTGACGTTCCACAAGGGGCTCCAGTACACAGACCAAGAGACTCTTCTTGATGCTAATCCTGACTGTGCTATACTCAGATCTCAATACCAAATGCAGGTTCTGTTTTCTATCTCACCATGCAAAATCGCTGCAAGAAGCTTCTGTGCTTTGCGGTAGCCTACATGCAATATGTCAGTGCCATCGAGTTTTATTTTTGGAGGATTTCACATCTCTCTTCTCTTGGAACCAGGAAGGGAGTGTTTTATTGCAGCACAGGGACAGACGTTCACTCTCTAGGACAATAGAGAATTCACACATCCTATACTTTTTTTAAAATTTAATATACTGCAAAGACTGTTTTTATGTGCATTTGGCTTAAATCAGTGGTATTACTGTTTATTCAGTTGATTTTACCTGAGTACAGTTGCATGAAGCAGTTTGCGTTAGCTAGAATTCCCCAGGCGGTATATTTGAGGTTGCAAGTAGTTGATCTGAAAGCAATGAGGGGGATAGAAATGCAAGTGTGTCTACATACAGCTGAAAGTTTGGTTTATGTCTTAAAAATAGCTACTACCATTGGCAGCATGATAAGCCCAACGGCTGAGTGTTAACTCAAGAGTATGCGTATCAAAGCACAACACTGTGAAAGGGTGTGTGAGGTTAGCAAAGGCATTTTTCCCAGTGGAATTTTAAAAGGGATAATTACACTTTGGAATGACCATACTGCTATGGGTCATTGGCTGTTTCTTGCTTTTGAAGAGCTCATGAATATCACTGATGTACAGATTGCACCTCTGAAATGCACTGGTCTACGAGGTGGACTAAGGCCAGCGGGTGGCGCAGTGGGTTAAACCGCTGAACCATGAGCTGTCGATCGAAAGGTCGGCAGTTCGAATCCGCGACGGGGTGAGCTCTCGTTGCTTGGCCAGCTCCTGCCAACCTAGCAGATCCAAAGCATGTTAATGCGAGTAGATAAATAGGTACCGCTTGCGGGAAGGTAAACAGCGCTCTGTGTTCCAGCTGCATGCTACGTGCTGCGGCAAGGAGAGTCATGCCGGTCACATGACCACGGAAGCGTCTTCGGACAACGCTGGCTCTTCGGCTTTGAAACGGGGATGAGCACCACACCCTGGAGTTGGACACGACTGGACTTAATTGTCAGGGGTCACCTTTACCTTTTTTTACGAGGTGGACTATTATATTTATTTGGGCTTGTAATTTACCCTTCCCTCCCCCCAGGTTCAGAGTGGGTAACAACATTTACAAACAGAAACAGTTAATAAAACACTTAGGATCTCGTGTTCCCGCCAAGCTGTAAGCTTTCAGGGTGCTAAATAAGCCCTGGAGGGGACCTTCAGTGGGAGGCATTCAGCCACACAGGCAGGGAACAGCCTCCAGGGCCCCAAGAGCCAAAGGAACTCCTGGTAAGAACTACCAGAGAAGGCAGACATGAACCCAACAAGGTCCAAAGCGAAGGACTGCTAGAAATCCATCCCTCTTGGCAGGCTCCGAAAGGTGGCGCTGCTCTGACTGCTCAGAGCCATGTAGCATTGGGTGCTGTTGAAGGACATCAGGCTGAGTCTCTAAGCGTAAACAGCCTTGGCTGGTGAATTGTTGCGAGGGGGCAAACTCCCTAGATCGGGTTTGGAATTCCCCTTATTCCAAGCCCTGTGCTGAGACGTGAGACCAGTTTGAAGCCTGTCTCACTCCGGATCCATGCAGCAGGCGGCGAGGAGCAGGTAAGTCCACGCTGCTCGGCAGGCACGGAGGTGTTCCAAGATGGAAGAAGGGCGGGGAGTGGGCATTCCAGGGAGGGGGGAGGACAGCCACAGGGGCAGACCGGACTGGGGAGGGGGCGGGATCGGTGGCAGCTGCACACGCCAAATCCTGTCGTCCTTCCTTGGCCAGTTTGCCCTACATGGGGCTCCCAGATTTGTGCCAGCAAAATAGCTGGTACAGATCCAAGGAAGGAGACCTGTTCGGGTGGCTGGGGTAAAGGAATGAATGTTCCCTTCCCCTGAGGTGACCTCCTGCCTGCCTCTTTGCACCCAGGATGCAGCATTGGCTGCACCCAGTAGCGTCACTAGGACGCGCGTCACCCTGGGGCAGGGGGCGTGTGTCACCCTAGTGACACTACGATATCGCGGCGCGGGGGGGCGACCCGGCTCCCCCCCCGCGTCACACTCCGGACGCTCCGAGGCCGGCCCGGGAGCTGGCCTTGGAGCGTCCGACCCCGTCGGCGCTCCAGGGACTTCTGAAAGAAGGCCCAGGCAGCGCGTCCATCCAGGTATGTTTCGGATTTTCACGCATGCGCAGACCCGTTTTGAGGGCTTTTTGCCCTCAAAACGGGTCTGCGCATGCACGAACATCCGAAAAATACCTGGATGGACGCACTGCCTGGGTCTTCTTTCAGAAGGCCCTGGCGCGCCGACGGGGTCGGACGCTCCAAGGCCGGCTCCCGGGCCGGCCTCGGAGCGTCCGAAGGGTGTCGCGCGTCACGGAGGTGGCGCGTGCGTTGGTGCGCACGTCACCCCATGGTGCGCGTCACCCGGGGGCGCCCCGCCCCCCCGCCACGCTCCAGCGACGCCCCTGGCTGCACCGGCCTCGCTGCAGCACCGGGCATAAAGTTAGGCAGGATTGGGCTGGAAGTCCATTTACGACTTAAGTATCTAAGCGTACAATCCTAGGCATGTCTACTCAGAAGTAAGTCCCATTGTGTCCAATAGGGTTTATTCCCAGGAAAGTGTGTACAGTATATGACTGCAGCCTAACAGTGTAATCCTATGCATGGCTACTCAGAAGTAAGCGCCACTGAGTTTAATGGGGCTTACTCCCAGATAAGTGTTCGTGAGATTGCAGCCTTCGAGCAAGAGAAACAGGGCCGCCAAGGCTTCTGCCAGGCCCTGTGGCATTTGTACATGTGATCATATAATCACAGCTGCTGGGACCTGCTTTTCTTTTTTTTATTGATATACCCCATCGAGTAATTAATCCAAGAAAAACTACAGAACACATTACCCTGCAGAAAAATTTAAAGAATATGTAGACACTTTAATAGCTGTCTCTTCTAAACTCAAACGTTTGAATAACAGGAAGAATTGAAAGCGACAGTTCATTGTTCCAACAATTTGAGACAATTGGTCACTATAGCCTGATATGAAACTCAGATAGGGGGGTTCCACCCTCTCCAATGTGAGCTCATCTAGCCAATTATTTTTGGAGCAAAGAACAGAAATAAGACTCTCTGTTGCAGCAATGGCAACATTGTTCTGTAAACCTTTAAGCTTAGTTAGATTGGGGTCTTTAAAGGTTTAAAAAACAACATTAAGGTTAGACACACACACGCCTACACCAGGGCTTCTCAAAGTGTGGGTCGCGACCCACTTGGTGAGTCACAGCCCAAGGCAGAGGTGGGTCGTGAGTTGGGCCCACCCGCCTGCCCGCGCCTCCAACTGGAACCCACTTCCGGGGTCGGCCTCAACTCCTGGGGCTGCCCCCTTGTTGCTCTGGCCCAGGGATGGCCTCCACAGGCCTCCAGAAGTGACCCAGAGGTCACATCCAGTTTCGCCAACATGACTTTCAGTTGCATCAGGGGGGGGGCTTTCTGAGGCCCACGGAGGCCTCCGGAGGCCATCCTCAGGCCGGAGTGATGAGGGAGCAGCGCCAGGAGGTGGGTCACAACCCATCCCCGGAGGTCAGATGTGGGTTGCGGCCCCAGCAGGTTAGAGAACTGCTGGTCTACACTTTTTCAGATCACTTCCATTTCTGATTCATTCCTTCAACAAGCAAAAAGAAGTTGGCATGAATTCAGGTACAGAGGGAGCTGCCTTCTGCTGAGTCAGACCATTGATCCAGCTAGCTCAGTGATGCCGACACTGACTGGCAGCGGCTCTCCAGGGTTTCCGACAGGCATTTCTTTCTACTGTACCTGGAGATGCCATGGATCCAAGTGGCATCTCTTGCTCTAAGGCAGCAATCCTATGAACGCTTACCTGGGAGAACATCCCATTAACCTTC
The DNA here is from genome assembly GCA_026170595.1 of Plestiodon gilberti rubricaudatus. Classification (NCBI taxonomy): domain Eukaryota; kingdom Metazoa; phylum Chordata; class Lepidosauria; order Squamata; family Scincidae; genus Plestiodon; species Plestiodon gilberti. Next base: position 16,671,095 of record JANXHW010000001.1, read on the forward strand.
TGAGTAGCCATGCATAGGATTGCATGCAAAATATGTGCTCTGCCATGGAGCAACAGCCCCTCCCTTAATTTATCCCAGGAAAACTGATTTTTATATAGGGGTTACCACCATAGTAAGAGTGGCAGAGGCACTTTCCTTGCTATGTAAATAGTTGCATGTCGATCTTTTTGTTATTCTGAGATGAGCTCTAAAAATGTCTAGTTCTAGTTCTTAGTTTCCAGAGCATTAAGGGGAAAATCAGGCTATGCAGGGCACCTATGGGCTAATGCCTATGCCATCACAAACCTACTTCCCCAGTCCAATCTCCAGATCCTTTTAAAAATGGAGGGAGGGGATAAGATGAAGGTTAATTGTATAAATACATATGCACCTCAGTAAAAAAAAAAATTAAATGGACAGAAAGTGTCTCTCTGCCCAGCTGAAGATCCTAATGGGAAGATCCTAAAGATCCTTCACAGAGGTGAAGATCCAAATGTGACCTCTCTTCTTTGCATATTTTAGATCTGGATCCCCCCGACCCTGTTCTCAAAGTCTTCGGTTTGCATAAACTCTCCAGGTAATTCATATATCTATACATATTTCAGCCTTCATGTTCTTAACTGAGACTGTCCTCTGTCTTGCACTCAGTCTCTCCTTTTCTAACAGCGCAATCCTATCCAATTTACACCACCGGTGCAGCAAGAACGGGAGGCCCCGGAACGGAAAGGGGATTCAAATCCCCTCCAAAGGGGGATTCAAAGGGGATTTAAATCTCCCCTCCCCTCCAAAGCCTCCCGCCCTGCCCTCCCCCGCTGGTTACACCAGTGGTGTAAGTTGGATAGGATTGCGCAGTAAGATGCGTTGTAAGACTAGCATGAGTATAAAATTAATTATGCTGAAACAATGAACTGGCTTCTGCAACAGAAACTGTGAAACAGTCTTGTTTCCCTCCAAGGGTTTCCGTTGAGAGCACTGTGGTTTCATATGCGGCTTCCAGCAAAAACACTAAGCTGGCAAGGAAAAGAAGAAGAGGTTGCAGAGGCAACATCAGCTTGGATGCAGTCCAAATATTTTTTAACACATCTTTAAATCTAGCCTAGCACATTTGTGCATTATCATGCAATTTAAAATGAATTTAAATTGGTAGCGTAGAAAATAGAGGTGATAAAGAGTTACCCCCTTTTATGCTTTTCAGAGGCTATGTGCCTTTATTAGCTGCACTGCAGGCAGAAGTTCAACAGGGGCAGCTGTTCCAAAGAGGGAGAAGCCATGGTGGGGATGCTGCACCCACTGAATTTCTTGCTAGTCATCATGGGTGAGATATCAGCCAATGCTTTTCTCAAGGTACAAACCAACAAAGTAACAGTACCTTCCCCACCCCAGGCAGATTAGCCCCTTGTAGGTAGGGATCTGGAGAACTGCAGATTGAACTGGTGTACACTCAAATCACTTATTCTTATTATGTCATCAGTGTTGAAAATGCCTAGGACCAATTTAAGGAGGTTAAAAAAACAGGTGGGTGTTGCAAATTAACCACTCTTGAAATAGTGATCAACATCTGATCAACACCACTGCTTTCTAGGTTACAGAGCAAACACAACAAACATCAGACCCCAATGCTGATGTTGGGGAATGAGCAGCCACAAATGTTCTCCAGTGGCGCACAATGGAGCACAACAAATGTCCCGGGTCTTTCAGGAGAGGAAGGGGTGGGGCTGGAGGGTGTGACACAGGGTGGCTGGAGAACTTGAAAAAACTTCCACCAGCCAATTAGGAGGAGGAAGAGGAGGAGGAGAGAGGATGGCAGTCTGACTGGCAAAAGGCAAGGATTGCAGGCGAGCTGCAGAAGCCCTACCTTCACTTCAAAGGGGCAGAGCAGGCCAGCGACCCGGATGAAGCCGCACCTCCCCACAAGTTCTCACTCTGAGGCCCCTTCAAGCTAGGGAGCGTGGCCGAGAAAGGAACTTAGCCCTGCCCTTCCAGTTCTCCCCTCCCCCCCCCCGCTTAGCCCACCTCTGCTTCCCGCAAGGCCTGGCACCCACAGGGGATGCCACAACTGAATTCTGGTTTTGGCTCGAGATCAGGTACAATGAATGATAACCTTTGCTGGCTACATTTTCCACTTCCTGTAGCCCTAAGGTTTACAGGGAAGGTGGAGGAATGGGCAGGAACAGTCATCACCTGATAATACACTGAGCCAACTATAGTAGGCATTTGGTATCTGGGATGCAGGATTCCCTTTTCCAAGAGAATCCCATCATCACCCAAACTTTTGCTCTAAGACTGCTTTTTTTCTAAAACGTTATGCCTGTTCATTCCAGAAGCCACAGGTCTGCCTGGTTACTCAAAGTCAAACTACCGGTAATTGTGACTGTGCATGGCAATCTTGTTCACATAAAGCAGTAGTGTGTCTAACTTTAACAGCAAATTGACACACAGGAGAGGAATGCTGAAGAAAGTTCTGCAAGAACGTTTTTGTGTCTATTTAATTGTTAGACACTTTGATGCTTTTCTTTTCGAAAGGCAGCGTAAAAAAAAATTATAAGCCTACAATATTCATTGGTGGGGGTGGGATATATTGGATGATTTACCTCACTATTTTATTAAGGTATCCTATTACGAAAGAAGAAGAGGTGCAGATAACAGGAATATTTTCTTGCTGGCACTGTTGTTGGCTCAAAAATTCGAAGTTTTACTACCCAACAGTAACAGATGTATAACAGAAAGGGTAACGTTATATGTCTTTGCAGTGGACTGTGCAGATCAAAGGCATTTTTTTCCTGTGTAGTATGAGGAAGGTTGTTTCAATTATGACAGTATAGAGATCTTGATATTTTGTATATTATAAATCCAACTATTGTTTTCACTAGGATCTATGGTCTGAACACATACATGTTATCTAACAAGCTGGAGCAGAACTTTAAATAAAAATGAAAGCTACTGGCTCAGAATAAGTTTGGATGATGGAAAAATCCTGATGGGATGGTGCACTAGTGGGTCCTAACAAGAGCACATGGAACGCATGAAAATCTGGCAAGAATTATATATATACTCCAGGGCTGTCCAAGGTTGTCCTTTGGGAAGGATAAGAATCAGCAAGCAGGACAGTGGCCAGCTGCTTTAAGGCTGTAGTCCACTGGAGTAGATGGCATGGCCAGCCCAAGGCCTCTGAGTGCCAAATGCTGCCCCCCCCCCCCGTTTACCTAGTGATACATCAGGCTCTCCTCCACATTTCCTCTTCTGTTCTGTTCCTTCTTTTCTTTTCTCAAGTCCAGGGAGCGAGAGGAGGAAGAGCAGTGGGTGGATGGGGGTGGGCGTGCCCCTGTCAATCTGCTGCCTGAGGCGACTGCTTCAGTTGGCCTCATGACGAGCCGGCCCTGGTAGATGATGAAGATAAATATCGTGGTAGAAGAAAGGGAAACAGGCAGCATTTCTGAACATCCAGAACCTCACCTGTTTATAGACTGCTATAATAGGCCCCTGTACAGGCCCTGTATGGCAATGCCAGCAATACCCTAGACTGATTCTCCCCTCTCTCTTGGTTGGGTCTATGTTTTTGCAGTGGACTGTGCAATACAGAACTTATAATGCAGAGGGCAATATAGGTGGTGCCAGAGGCGGAGAAGGAAGGCAAATAACTAGGCTTACCATTCGTCCTGGAAAAACCGGGACCGTCCCGGAATCCGCCCTCTGATCACGGAAAGGTCCCGGAACGTTTTTGAGCCAGATGGTAGCTGCCGCTGCCATTTTTACCTTTTTTTCCGGTCGCCGGCATCTTGGCTTGCGAAATCTCGCATTTTTACCTTTTACCACCCCCATTTTTACCTTTTTTTTGTCACCGGCATCTTGGTTTGCGAAATCTTGCAAGATCCAAGATGTCGGTGCCCAAATCTCGTGAGGGCATGATGCCCTCATGAGATTTGGGCGCCGACTTCTTGGATCTTGCAAGATTTCGCGAGCCAAGAGATGCCGGCGCCCAAGTGAGTTTCTTCAATCAATGGTGGCGGCGGCGGCGAGCAGCGAGCAGGTGAGTAGGCCGGCGAGAGCCAGCTCGCATGGCCTGGGCAGGCTGTCGCTGTCTCGCCCGCTCTCTCACCAGCTCCAAGCGGGTGAGCTTCTGAGAAAATTAAATTAAATTAAAAAATTATGTGTGGGGGCTCAAAGCGCCCATTATTTTATGGGTGCAAAGCACCCACTTGCCACCCAAAGGACGCCCGAAATGTTTATTTATTTACTTGCCTGTCCCGCCACCGCCATTGCTGCCATTCTGCTGCCGCCACCATTGCCACTGCTGCCATCGTCGTTGCCGCCGATCGCCATCATCTCTTTTTCATCGTCTTAAGAACATAAGAACATAAGAAGAGCCCTGCTGGATCAGGCCAAAGGCCCATCTAGTCCAGCTTCCTGTATCACGCAGTTGCCCCACCAGATGCCTTAGGGAGCACACAGCCAACAAGATACTTGTATCCTGTCGCCACTCCCTTGCACCTGGCACAAAGAAAACCTACTCCTACAACCAGGAGACCTACTCCTACAACCAGTCTTCTTACGAAGTCTTCTTCGTTGTTGTCTTCTTCTTCGTTGTCTCCACTGCTGCTGCCGCCACCACTGGAGCCCGGCCAGCTGCATCTGAGCCGACCAGGACTCCCAGAGGCGTTCTTATGCTGGGGGCGCTGGTGTGCTGCGCCCCAGGCGCGGAGTGGACACGGTGCTTCCGGGGGGCGTGGCACCGGAGCCCAGCTGCCGAGCCCCCGGGAAGCAGCGCGCCCACTCGGCCCGTCACCGGCTTCCGGAGACTCTTTTCTCCGAAGCCGGGAAGCCCTCCTCCTTGCGACCGCCCATTTCGGCGGTCGAGGGCTTTGTGAGCCGGCCAAACGCGTCGCCCGCTTTTATTTGGGTTTTCTGCACATGCACAGAACCTTTCTGAGGGTAAACAGGCAGCCTGTTTCTGAGGGTAACCTTTCTGAGGGTAAACAGGTTCTGCGCATGTGCAGAAAACCCAAATAAAAGCGGGCGACGCGTTCGGCCGGCTCACAAAGCCCTCGACCGCCGAAATGAGCGGTTGCAAGGAGGAGGGCTTCCCGGCTTCGGAGAAAAGCGTATCCGGAAGCCGGTGACAAGCTGCTTCCGGGGGGGGCGGCAGCTGCGCTCTGGTGCGACGGGGCGCTCCAGCCCCCGCCCCCCCGGGCGCCGGAAGGTGTTAAAACACCACTGAGGACTCCTGCCCCCCTCAAGCCGCCACCGCCATTTAGGACCTCCAACATTTAGGACCTCCACACCTTTCTCTTCTGGATGCCGCCTCACATTGTCCAGCACTGCTAGTGCAGTTTCCCAAGGAGGGGTGTCCTTATTGCTGCAAGAGGAATAACTGTGTGCCTGTGCTCCACTTAACAAAACAAAACAAAAACAGAGAAGGTGTGTTATCCAGCACTGGAGAGGATGAAGGCACAGTCTACAAAGAATTGTGTGTTTTAAAAATAAAAAAGAATTTACAAATGGTGGGACGAGGAGAAATAACTGTGTATTTGTATAACACTTTTTGAGCGCTGAAAGTGCTTCACCATGTATTATCTTGTGATTAGTCTTTCAACTGTAACGTAAGTAAATATTATTCCTCTACTGCAGCTGAGGCTGAGCAGAAGTGACTTAAGTAAGGGCACCTTGTGAGTTCATGGCAGAGGTGAGACTCTGGCCAGGGAGATCTTAATTCGCAGCTCAATCTCTTCGCTGCTACTCACCACCAGATCTCTACATGGCTCCACGGGAAGCGTCATGTACATGACTTCAGGGCTGGCGACAGGGGTCAGCCAAGCCAAGGGGGGGGACGACAACAAAATATTTGCAATTGAGCTTCTGAGAAAATGCAGTATCCCTACAACAGAAGCACAACCTGGAGGGAAAACAGCTGGATCACCCGTCTCAATAGGCTTTAACTAACACTTAAAGCATTAAAATAAGCTTATGTCCGCAGAGCACTTTGTAGGCTGCTCCAGCCAGCTCCTTATGCTGTCCAGTCTTTCACAAAAGCACACATGTATAGTTCCTATTTGCCCATAAGAAGGCAATGACAATAATGCAATTCTAATAGCTCTCAGAGAGGAGATACTACTTGCCCGTATTTCAACACCCAAAACAAAAATCACTCATGGAAAAGCAACAAAGGCCTAAATATTCCAGGACAGTTTGCTGAATATTGGATCCATTATACAATGGATCCAGACTGGCACATAGTTCCAGTGGTGGCTCATCTCTGTCTTCCAGATATGAACCTTTGCTATGCATGACTTCCATACATGTGCTAACAAGCAGCTGGAAATGAGAACTAGTCTCTCTCTTAAATCCAATCTCTATCCATCTAAGGGCCAAACAAGGCAAATCACAGATTGTGTAATTGGGGCTGCATGCTGTTTTTTTTAAATGTAAATAGCAGTTGTGGTGGGCCCCAATTCACATCTCCACTACCCACTCACCTCTGAAGCTGCTCTTTGCTCCAGAAGGAAAGCTCCCATTGGCACTGAAGGGTTAAAGTGCCCCTCCTTCCAACGCAGGTCCCAAGCTGGATCAAACCCCAATTACATAAGCCCCAATTACACACTCTGTGTATCATCTATACAGTTTGGTCCCGAATCTAATATTGTAAGATGGCACGTACAGTTTACAGGAGATCGGAGATCCAGATAAACTTGGGCTTCCATAAAATATTTGACACTTTAATTTTGGTATTAATGGATTTTCCTTTTCACTGGTGCACATTCAACTCAGAGAGAGGAAGACCAAAGATATGAACTGACCTAGCTGCCAACCAAACACCCCTTCATCGCTTATATTCCTTCACGGACCTGTTTGGGAACCGCTGATATAGATGTAACGGAAGGGAAGCAGCCCTGCTGCTTCCAGATAGGCTAGCTTTGCTTTGGGAAAAAGCTTGTTCAATCTTTTCCCCTTAAATTTAAATTAAGACTTCAGAAATGACAGGGCATTCTCGTGGGGGGCGAGGGTGTGGCTCTTATTGGTGACATACTAACTAGACGCTATCCAATAGGTGCTTTTGACAGTCACCTGGACGTGCTAACTGAAGGAAAGAATTGGACTAAAATAGCAATGCTAAACTGTGATTTGAATGCTGGACTTCCCACAACAGAGACACACCTTGAAGGGAAAACTTCTGTATCTGCCTACCAACAAAACATTCACACAAATGAATGCTACCATTTATCAAAGCATGAACGTCTCCACTCAGCGTTGCTCGATTCAGCTGGGTCCATCTATTCTTCTGTCCACTCTGTAACGGCCAGGATTTTACCACCACATTCTGCTACATGTGTTCACCAGGTCTCACTTCTCAGAGTTGTAAGAGGAAGAAGAGTGAATCATGCGTGAATCAAACCGTGCAGGACAGGCATTTAAAACCTAAAAATATAGACTCAAAATGTCAATATCACTCTTAGAAAAAGACAGAGAAAACACGATGTGAGCATCAGCAAAAATGAGGTGGCTCAATCGTTTTGTGCTGTTTATATTTTTTAAAACATTATTATTTTAGGAAACAGCTCTTACAAAGGTTCATGTCAGAAACGTTAAACGAACTAAGAATCCTGTGAATTGCCCATGGTTATTCACCCTGTACCATTTATGTAAAAACAGAGTACCTTTCGCTATACTCTGAGAGCCAGCCAAACCAAACAGATTTTTAAAAATTCTGCATGAAAACCTGAGCAGTGTTTATACAATGGCATGTTTGCCTGGAAGTCTCATAGTTAAGACTAATAAATTACATCATATCGTTTGACAGGCTCTCCATTTGTAGACCGTGGCCATGCTTCAGCACTCTCCGTGTTTAGGACCCGTCTAGTTCAACTCTTGGTGTCTGCCTTGAATTGTAGATGCAGTAACACATTCCACGTGAAAAACACTGCTGCCTGTAGCTTGGAGTCTGTGAGGTTGTATGGAGGAAGCGAGGATTCCCAAAGTCCGCACTTAGGATTCCCAGCTGGCTAGAAACAAACTGGCCAAGCCTGCTTGAGCTGTCACTTCTAACAGATTTGCAGCAATCTGGATGTGAAGCCCTTCATGGTCTGGAGCTAATCATGATCACTTGCCAATGGCTGCCGATCAAACTGCTGTTAAAAGGACAACTACAGAGGCTGGTTCAAAAGCTGGTCTTCAGGGAACCCAATCCATACCTGGAGCAGGTTTCCTCGCTTAGACAGGCCAGGATAGTTGTCAGCTTCCCTGGTCTCTGTTTTTCTCCTTCAAAACCTGCAACAACATCAGTCTCTCCATCAGGCCTTCATTGTATGGGGGTCCCCAAGATGTGGAAATCCCTGCCCCAAGAGATGTGCTTTGCACTCAGTTTGACTATTTTGAATTTTCCAGGGTCAACTGAAGACCAGGCTATTCTGGAGGACCTACAGTTTGCTTCTTTTATCTTCTTGTCTTTCAGGTCACTGCATTGGGTTTTAGCTATTGCTTTTAATAGCCAGCGGGTGGCACAGTGGGTTAAACCACTGAACCATGAGCTGTCGATCGAAAGGTCAGCAGTTTGATTCCGCGCGACGGCTCCTGCCAACCTAGCAGTTCGAAAGCAAGAAATTGCAAGTAGATTAATAGGTACCGCATCAGCGGGACGGTAACAGTGTTCCATGCGCCTCGGTGTTGAATCATGCCGGCCACATGACCATGGAAACGTCTTCGGACAGCGCTGGCTCTTCAGCTTTGAAATGGAGATGAGCACCGCTCCCTAGAGTCGGACACGACTGGACTTAATTGTCAAGGGATACCTTTACCTTTAATGTTTTGGGATTTTTTAAGAGTATTGAATTGGATTGTTGTTGTGTTTAATTCTTGTTGTAAGCCGCCTTCAGCAATCAGCTACCTTTCGATGGGAAAGGCAGGAGATAAATCTGCTTAAATAAACAAAGGCATTAGAGTGCTCAGAAATTGTCTGCATCTTTCTTGCAGCGTCCTTGTTAAGAATTCACTATAAATGGCAGGGGGACCATGTACTGAGCTCCTTGGAGCAGTGGCGTCGCTCCGGTAGGGGCGGGGCCGTAAGTATCGCTCCGTCCTAGACCCTTTACCGAGCGAGCAGGAGGCGGCCCCGCCCCCTCACTGTCAGAGCCTTTCCCCTGCGGAGAAAGCAGCAGGCAGGGTCTCTTGCCTGCTGCTTTCTCCGCAGGGCAATGGCTCCGACAGTGAGGGGACGGGGCCGCCTCCTGCTCGCTCGGTAAAGGGTCTAGGACAGAGCGATACTTACGGCCCCGCCCCTACCGGAGCGACGCCACTGCCTTGGAGGAAGAATGAATGGGACATAAATGTGAGAAATAAATAAATATTAGATCACAGTCTCCAGTGCTCTCTCATCTAAAGGAGACTTGGGCTGTAATCCTATACTACAGGGGTTCTCAACCAGTGGTACTTCGGCCAACTGCTGGTGGTACTTGGACCACCGAACTACCGGAACTCTGCTCTGACATGGCGCTTTCGGTGGCGCATTTTTGCTCTCCAGAGGCTCCTGTCTTTGGCCGAGCCTCTTGGGAATGCTGAAAAAGGACCCACCCAGAGCCTCCTACCTGCGTTTTCTGGCCTCCAAAAACCTGAAAACCCGGAAGTAACTGGTGATGATGTCGTCGTCAGTAGCTTCCGGTGGTACACTGCAAGAGAGTGGCGCCGGAGGTGGTACTTGGCTGAGAAGGGGTTGAGAACCCCTGGATTAGACTATACAGTACTAGAGAGAGACTATACTAAACACACTTAGCTGGGAGTAAGTTCCATTCAACTTGATATAGGACTTACTTCTGAGTAGGAACACATAGGATTGCACTGTAAATCCAGTAGCATTGCCTCTGGAACGTTTCACCACTTGGAGAAGTGGGGAGTGCGCAACAAGATATGTGCAGTTTTTTAAGTTTTAGAGTAAAGTCTGCTGGAAGAAAAAATTGCATCCCAAGTATCAAAAGGTATTTTTACCCTTTCTTTAGAGCCACTTTGCTAGTTGTTCCCCAATATTATACAAATTGCACACAATGCTTTGTTTATTATGTGTGAGAATATTGGGGGGGGGGGTTAAATCTGATTTCAAGTGAGCTCCACCTACTTAATGTGGGTGGAGGATCAGATCTACAGAAGAGAAGCAGCTGATTTGTGATGAGTTATATAAAACTGGGATCTTACAAGGCAAAGCAAAAGACACATGGCGTTACATAAAGTTATGTGGTGAGAGTGCTAGTTAGTTTGAGAACGGCAAGTCCCTGGGTATTCTGAAAAACCGATCCCTGAGCATTAATCAAGCTTACGCTATTAGGACGTGCTCTAGAATGAAATGGAAACATTGCCTTGAGTTCAGCTGGCTTTGGGTCACTCCCTAAGCTCTTGAGTGTGGGTGTTCCCCAAGAAATACTGAATATTCATTAGCATTAAGCTTGTTGAAGTCACATTGCCAACCGCAGAGAATATGCTCCTGCGGTAACGAATAAGGCTTGGGATCATCTGATGCAGTCCCATGTTGTTTGGACATGTGGAATCCATTGTCAGACAATGGTGCTGATTTGAAGGATTTTTTGTCCTAGGAAATATTATTTTCTCAAGCCCGTAAAGTTATTTTTGCTTTCAAGTTCATTGGTGTCATGTCATTCTATAATAATCTCAGGGACATTAATGAAATCCTAGCAGGGTTGAGGAGAGAGTTAGTAAAAAAAAAAAAAGCAATCAATGTCAAGGGTTTAGTTCGTGCTTTGGAATCTGGAAAAAACATTGTATTATCATGAATGGGTCCTGTATTGGGTCCAAGGAAAGGTTGGTTCCGCAACTGCTCAGATGAAAGTCTTTAGTGTTTATGGGTTTCAGGTCAAAAGGGTTCCAGATCATCTGAAAGCAAGTTCTTTCTCTCGCTATCTAACCTAGCTCACAAAAGTGTGGTGAGAAATGTAGCCCAATCCTATACATGTTTACTCCATAGTAAGTCCCATTGGATCTAATGGACTTTACTCCCAACTAAGGGCGCAATCCTGTGTAAGGATCTGGCCGGCAACCCAGGGCCCCCCGCCGGATCCCATGGTGCCAGGTGCCTGCCATGCGGCGGGCCAGACGTCTACTCGGGGAAGGGGACATTCGTCCCCTTCCCCAGGTGTAAACTGGGGCCGGCCCAATGGGCCTCCTCGGATTTCCACCAGCTAAATAGCTGGCGGAAGTCGGAGGAGGTCGTGTAATGGCCTAGTTGTCCGGCGGGGACAGGGATATGGCAGGCGCCATCCCACGCCCCCTCCGGGCCAGCTAGACCATTGGACCCCCTCACCCACCGGAAAGCATATTACCAAAAAGCATATCGACCAATGATCTGATACCGTATGCCCTTATAAAAATCCCATACATGGTATGAAGTTCTGTATCCCGTCTATAACTGGAAGGTCATATGTTCATAAAAGATAACACTGGCTAATCTTATAAGGTGGTTGTTAAACGTTACTGCAGTAAAGCTATGTATAAATATGAAGTTAAAGTAGACACCATTCAGCCAATTTAAGTACATTTAAGAATTGTCCCACTGACTTCAAGGAAGAACACACATTTCTCTTTCTCCCACTCAAACCAATGGGATTAAAATGCTGAATTGTGGAAGGATCATGCCATTATTATCATCACTCTACTCACCACAGAAATGATGTTAAATGACTGAGCACAACTTGTTTAAATACCAGCTACATTGTTTAAGGAAAGTTTATAACAAAGCAGAAGTTCACCATGGAAATTAACAGTAATTAAAGAAATTTATCTTTGTCAGTGCATCGTTTCATTTTCCTTTGCCTATTAATGGAAAGTTTTAACAAGGGTCAGCCTATTTATTCATACTAAATAAACTGAAGTCTATATACAGTATATACTAGACCAGGTAACTGCTTAACCAGAACAAAGTATCAGAAGATGTCTGATACACAACAATCTGTTCTCAGCCTTCCTATCCCCCACCTGTTGTAAAAATGTAGCAAACCAAGTCTGCTTCAAAGAACAGAAGAGCGAGCAAATGGATTGTTTCATTACTGGGGTGGGTAACTTTCTAGCACCAAGATGTGTTCACACAACAGGTGCTGTCTCTGTTAACACCAGTGCAGAGGTGTCAAACTCATTTCATAGGACCTAGTGTATGTTTCCAATCCTAGCCGGACTCTAGTGTAGGCCCTGCTGCGCTAACATAGCCTGCAGCCATTTCCAGTGTTAAAAGCACTAGCTTGAAGGAAAAGCTTGTCTGTGTGTTTCTCAAGCCCACTCTTGATTCTTCTCCCAAAATATGCTAGAAAATTAGCACAGGTGTGTGCATATTTAAGTTTAAATAATTGACAGCGCAATCTGACTTAACTTTTGTGCCGGTGTAACCAGCGGTGCAGCGAGAATGGGAGGCCCCAGAACAGAAAAGGGATTCAAATCCCCTCCAAAAGAGGAATTCAAAAGGAATTTGAATCCCTTTTCCATTCTGGGGCCTCCCGTTCTCGCTGCGCCGCTGGTTACACCGGCACAAAAGTCAAGTCGGATTGCGCTGTAAGGTAATTATGGTAACAGCCCAGTCCTGTCTAGGACTGCTGCAGCGTGCAATAGCATGCTGTGCCAAACCCTATCCAGGATTGGGCCAGCGGAGGCCTCCTCAGGATAAAGGGACGTTTGTCCCTTTACCCTGAGTAATGACCCAGCACCCCCAATGGGTCTCCTCGGATGTGTACCAGCAAAATGGCTGGCACAAATCCGGGAGGCCCTTGGAATTTTGGCCAGGCCCAGGAAGGGGGATAGGATTTGGCGGAGCACACCGCCAAGGATCCCTCCCCCTTCCCAGGCCCTGCTACACAATCCCCCTCCCGTTCCACCACGTCACTTGACGCAGTCCTTACCAGAGTCTGGCGGCAGCCTGCATTCAGCCGAGAGCAAGCGGCAACGGCTTTGACACTGTTTACTGTCCGGGTGTCAAAAATGTCCGGGTGTCAAAAACAGCATGTTTGCGACACCTGGCACTGGCAGAACAATAGTTCTGCTGGTCCTGTCTCAGACAGGATTGCACTGTTAGGCTGCAATCCTGTACACACTTACCTGGGAGTACGTCCCATTGAAAGTGGCCAATCTTATAAGGTGGTTGTTGTTAAACATTACTGCAGTAAAGCTATGTATAAATATGAAGTTAAGGTAGACACCATTCAGCCAATTTAAGTGCCTTTAAGTCCCACTGACTTAAGGGAAGAACACATATTTCTCACTCTCTCCCACTCAAACCAATGGGATTTTAAAACGCTGAACTGTGGCAAGATTATGCCCATTACTATCATCACTCTACTCACCATAGAAATGATGTTAAATGACTGAGCACAACCTGTTTATATACCAGCTACATTGTTTAAGGAAAGTTTATAACAAGCTCTCCTGGAGCATGATTTCGCTTTGCAAAAGCAAGAAAACACAGCAGTTTGGTACGCGAAGGTGCTGAAGGGTAAAAACAAGATTTTAAAAACTTTTTTTAACTCCCTATCGCCCCCTGGCTGGTAAGATAAGCCCCATAGTGACTCAGTGCAGATGGGAACATGGGGGGGGCGGTTTACAACCCTCCCACCCCCGCATGCACACATACACTCTCCCATTTTCTGTTAAAAAAACACACGCAGCAGTTAAAACGTAGCGGTTTGGCGCGCGAAGGTACCCAAAGGTAAAAACAAGGGTTTTTTTTTTTAATTGACTCGAAACTCAACTCGAAACTCAGAGCCAAAGACTTAAAATATCACTGGAAAGCCCCCTGAATTAAATAAGAAAAGTATGAATATATACTTTTACTTATATCAGCTAATATCTTATATTACTTATATCAGCTAATATTACTATCAGCTAATATTATCAGCTAATATTACTTATATCAGCTAATATCAGCTTTTACTTATATACTTATATCAGCTAATACCCCTCAGAGGCAATGATGGGCCCAAGGTCACCCAGTGAGTTTTATGGCTGAGTGGGGTGACCCAGATCACTTTAGTCCAAACCCAACACTGTCATCACTACACCTCACTGACTCTGTGCGCACTAGCATGGTGTGTGGACCTGCAGACATGTGCTTTCTGAAAACGAGGAAAGCTGTCATCGTTTCTGCACAGGAACCACCTTGTTCCTTTGCTCTGTGGTGCACCTCAGACTGAGGATGCTCCCTATGTCAAAAGGTACACATGTACAGCTCTTTATACAAACAAAAGCTAAACTGAAATGACAGGTGCTGGGAAAACACTTCCTCTTAGCCGTGCATTACCTTCCACTGCATAAGCAACATCTGTGTTGAATGAATGAATCAATAAATCAGTAAATGCAGAGCACATTTGAGCTTTGCTAATTTGATTATTCAATTGGTGCTCCTCGAAAAGAATTTAATTGTAGGGAAATTCTGTGCAGGGACAGCAATTGCAGACGTCTCATCCTTTTGAAGCACTTCTATTCAAACACTTTAGCTAGGTCCAAAGAGCAAGAACACATTCCAGAACATTTATTAATCCCACTGCAGTCTTTAATGAAACTTTTAACCATAATATTTTTATTTGTTATGGTTGCTAAGTATGTTGCTAAGTTATCCACACCAGTGCCTGGCTCCGATCATGTTTGTGTAATCTGAGAGTGTATACTGTATTGAGGGATTTCTTTAGCTAAATTGGCCAAGTTTAGTTATACTTCAGAACGATGAAAAAGAGCCATTTATTAGTTTCCTAAGCGCCAACCATTTTTCCTTGACAACACAAACACATGCAATTATAGTTAAACAAATGTTTGTTGGAGGCCTGGCTCTTGATATATTTTTCTCTTCATTTAGCATTTCGTTTTGCACTGGTGAGAGGAAAAAGGATGACAAGAGTAAACACTCAGATTTATACCATAAACTAACAAAATACAAAGGAACTATTTCTTGAGTAATGCAGTAAATGCGCACAGAGTTTCAACTGCAGTTCCACTTAACCTTCTTATGTAATGGCACTCATACAATGTTGTTGTTTTTTAAAACGTACATACGAAGTGTAACAATATTCTGGAATTTGGATACCCCAAAGCAATGATAATTCAATAGATTATAATGCATTTTGACCCTTGGGGTGAAATCTACCAAGGAGCTCTCCTGCACAAGTTCCCCAAAGGGAGTGGAAAGGGGTGTCGTGGTCACAGTGCCAAACTCAGAATGGAGTGGCATAAATTCAAGTCCCCCTTGCCCAAGAAGCTCACACGGATCATACCAGTAGCATCACTGCAGGGGGGGCGGAGCTCCAAGTTCCGCCGGGCTCTGAGCCTCCGTTGCACGACGGGAGAAAGCGGCCCCGCCCCCTCGCCTTTGGAGCCATTCCGGCCGAAGAAAGCAGTGCTTTCGTCGGCCGGAATGGCTCCAAAGGTGAGGGGGCGGGGCCGCTTTCTCCCGTCGTGTAACGGAGGCTCAGAGCCCGGCGGAACTTGGAGCTCCGCCCCCCCCGCAGTGATGCTGCTGGATCAGACACTATCGCCCATTCTAACCTACCTCATATGGTTGTTGTGATGATAAATAGGAGAACCCTCTATTGTACACCACCCTGAGCTCCTCGGGGAAATACAACCAAAGTAAGTGTACAGTTCCCATGCTCTTCTGTGGAGCTTGTGCAGAATTCTTCAAGAGGTGGTTTGCAACCTCATTTCAGAGAGGTTGTGGAAGTGCAGCAGCCGCCATTTTGTTTTGAGGCTCTTGCCTGAAGAGTTAGAACAATAGCCAGGGCTAGGGGGTCCTAGATGAGATAAATCCCACTAGAGATGTTAGCGTTGGCAGAGTTGCTTTAGCCACAGCCTCCAATTTTCACTGGGCTTCTTCAGTCACCCACCCACTGTGACACTTCATCTGCCCCTTGCCTCAATTTGCTTCCTTTTCCCCCCATCTTTTTTCCAGAATCAAGGACACTCACAGCTCCTCCTCGCCTTCCAACTGGCCTAGAAGGAAAGAAGGGGCAGAATGACACAGCAGCAGCACAGACCGATTGGCCACCACTGAGAAAAAAAAAGCCTAACTGTTTTGCCCACCCTTTGCCCTAGGCTCTTGAAAGTGGGTCCCATGTTGCAGGGTTTGAGATGGTTCCCAGCTTTTGACAAGCTGAAAACCACTGTCCTAGTGGATTGTGCCTTTGACACTCTATATGGCAAAATTTCTTGGAGCTGGTTCAAACATGCATGTTCATCACTTGGTAACTGAAAAGCTCAGTGATTATTTGCATGAGTCATAACACAGATCTGACACCAAACACAAAGACCCGGTCTCCACATTAACAGAGTGAAGTGGTAACTTGAACCAATAGAATTGTGGACTGATCCCCTTCAGATTACAGGGGAGTCACAGTTCAGAATCCTCCCCTGTGCAAAACACACCTTGCATGTAGTGAACAGCAAATGAGAGGTTGTCCCCGTGGGTTTCGTTATCCGCCGGGGATCCTGGAACTAATCCCCAAGGATAACAAGAGCCAACTGTACTTAAATGATAAAGACAGTTCAGTGTTTCAGGTAAAGACACTTCCAAAGAAAGTATTTCTTCCCCCCCCCCTCCCCATTAGCATCTAACAATCAGTTTTACATGGATGGCAGGTGGACAATTATTTTATGCATCTGACAACGTGGGCTGTGATCCCCAAAAACTTATGCCTAAAGGTGGGAGAAAATGTGTTTTTTTTCGCAGATTTCAATGTTTAACCAAAATGAAATAGCAGAAAGTGGTGTTATGTATTTTTACTCCTTTTTTCATTTTTATCCATTGTAACCACTTTAAAAGTGTACAGTGCCAGCAGATGAATGATGCAAAATTATATGGTTTCATTTTATTATTTTTTCGCAGATTTTTTAGCAGAAAGTGGTGTTATGTGTTTTTATTTCATTATCACCATTTTCTTCTGCCCCTACTTATGCCACAATACATTTGGTAGTTTAACTTGCCACAAAACAATTTGTTTTTACCGAAACATATTGATGCTGTCTGAAAGTGATTTGTTTGTACCTTATTCAAAGAGCATCAAATGTTCAATGTATATTTATAAGAATCTGCAGC
This sequence comes from Plestiodon gilberti rubricaudatus, assembly GCA_026170595.1. Taxonomy (NCBI): domain Eukaryota; kingdom Metazoa; phylum Chordata; class Lepidosauria; order Squamata; family Scincidae; genus Plestiodon; species Plestiodon gilberti. The sequence goes on from JANXHW010000001.1 coordinate 16,688,127, forward strand.
TTGCTTTCAAAATGCTATCATCTGGCAACACACTCCAGATATTTTTTAAAAAGTCATATACAGCTCAGAGGCGCCACCTGGTGGACATAGAATAATTAATTAACCGTATCAGTCCTATAGCAGGGATTGTTAGGTCTGGGTGCCAAATCAGGCCATCTTGCTATTTCTATCTGCCCTCACAGTAACTCTTCCGTAATCCTTATACATTTAGCCCTTTTCTTTTGCTCAGATCCTATCCTACCACCCTGATGGTTGTGTAAAACACAGGCAAGGCTTCTAAAGCTACACTTGCCCCTAAGGATTTAGTTCTAGAGTGAGGAAAAAATTAAACTATACATCTTTGCTCATATACTCTTTAAACTATCATTTGTATACAGTATATGCAAGCCATAGACACAAATTACAGGAGGGGAAATGTCACCAGAGCAAGCACTCCAGCTGCAGGTATCAGACTTACTTGCAAGTAGACCTCTGGGAAGGGAAAGCTTCAGCCTACTGTTCCTAATGACAGGCTTGAGCCTTCACCCACCAGCAAATCTCAAAGGGTCTGGTGGTATATGGAAGAGAAGGTTATCTCTGAAATATATGGGACCATGCAATATATTTGTGACCAATTAAAAATGTGTGAGAGACATACTGCCAAATCCTATCCCCCATCTGCACTTCCAGAACTCGCGTTCCGGCAGCGCAGTGTGGTTTGCGGCGCCTTGAACTACTTGGCCACTGTCGCAAAGGATGAGCGGTGCAGCAGTTTGTCTGGTTTCCCCAGGCAGCACCGGTAAGTGCGTGGTGGGCGGGGAGGGGGTAACAGGGCAGAGTGGGGGAGATCAGAGTGGGGATTTCGGGCCACCAGGAGAAATGTTGGGGCAGGCAGGGGGTGGTTATCGACAGCAAAGGTGCTGCCAATATCCTAGCCACCCCGCCCAGCCTTGCCACACCCCCTTGGGTCCACTCGGACTTGCGCCAGCCAGAGGACGCAGCACGCAGTTCCATGGAGCAGCTGCATCGGTTCAAGTGGTGGGGGATAAGATTGGGGCAATAAACAGATTGCATGCATTTTATGACATTTAGGTACAGATCCTCCTCAGTGTTCCATAAATTTGTGTAATAGTTATGCATAATCCATCATGCAGTGAAAAACTTTAGAATCCTTTACTATCTGCTGGATTTCCAGCCTACATTCTTTGCTTCCAAACTCTTCAGCAAGTTATATTTTACAATACTTTGCACTTATAACAGATATTATAAATATTATTTGCACAAATAATAGATCTCATTAATTACACATGCAATGTGTTGGCTTGGAACAAGGTAATATATCTTTTTCAAAGACCCAGTGTCCACTTCCCATACATACCAGGAACTGATTGGCTTGCCTCAACATGCTAGCTGCATGGAGAACCAGGTGTGAATCAGATTGTACGTGGATACAGACACCTACAATTTTTGGATCATGGCAACACATTTACCAGTTGTGCACAGAGGTAGAAATTATGGGGTTTTCAGCCATGTGAACTTTTCCAAGTTAAAGAAATAAAGATTTACATACCAAAACTTGTCTGGAGAAATTCCTTTTACTCATACACCCCAAGTAATGGGTAAACGCTTTCAGGATTATCCAAAGTCAGTCCAGTTGTTTACCAGTTGTCACAATCAAGGGAGTTGCTGATTTATTCGTGTACAACCCTGGTTCACACAATGTACACACATTATTGTGATACAGCACTGATGTACGTATTACCTGTTGTTTTTCAATTGGGCCCTTCAGACAATACTTTAACAGTTTCACTGGCCCCTCACAATTATATACTGTTCTTCCAATGCATACATCCTAGCCCCTCCCCTTGCTTCCCAGTTATTTTTCTTAATTGTTTGGGGGGGGTCAGTTCATCCAAATCCACTTTTTAGATTTAGCAACACGTGTAGATGAGCAACACGTGCAGATGAGTAATTTGGACAAACCAATCCCCAAACAATTTAAGAAAACTCCCTGGGAAAGAGGAGCCAAGATATGCACAGTGGGAGCACACATTCCAGTAATTGTATATGGGGCCAATCGGACAATTAAAACGTTGTCTGAGTCGGCCTGCAGTCTCATCATCATTAACAACATTCACACATGGATCATCATCAGTGGGAGAGGCATTCAAAACTGCTTCTTAGCTTTATGTGTGCATATTTACATTATTAGATCCTCCAAACAGGATCTTGTCTTTTGCTTGCCAGACCTACAGCCACCATCCATTTCGCTAGCGTGTCTGCCTCTCCCCAATCAGCAAGAAAAGGAGGTGGTGGATTTCAAGGTGGTGCAAAAAACAAACCCAACACATTTCCACAAAAGCCTTTTTCTGAGGCTCCAAAATTCCTTTCGACAATACGGATTCTGCATACTTGCCAAGTACTGTATGCAAGTAAATATGAGTTTCTACGAATTTTCCATGTGTCCTAGAAAGAAAGAAGGCATTAGCTAAAACACACAGATCCTACAGAGCCGGGTTGTTGTTCTTTAATGTATGTATGTATACAGGTGGGCCCCCATATCCACTGATTCGCTATCCACGGTTTCAGTTATCCACAGATCGTGGGGACCCCCCCCCAGGCTTTTACTTTTTTCCCAGTAAGCTTCGTTTCTTCCTTAAAGAAACAGGATAAGTTATTACAGGCAAGTAATTTAAGAGGCCTTGCAGAGCCTCTCTAGGACTTAGTCTCATTCTACTTGCCTGCAATGGAGGCTGCTTCTCTGTTTGTTTTAAGGAAGAAACAAAGCTTGCTGAAAGAAAAATAAGAGCGGGGGGGGGGAAGCATGCCTGCCTGCAGGGGAGGCAGGGTGGGGGGGCCCTCAGGAAACCATGGAGGGGGTGTTCGCTCTTATCCACGGTTTCAAGTATCCACGGAGGGGCCTGGAACATATCCCCAGCGGATATGGGGGCCCACCTGTACCTTCTTGGTTTGTTTTTCCCTTTTGCTGCTAGTGTGGGCCTCAGGGATCAGCTTCTCTGGGGCCCTTGGCAGATTCTCAGTGATGCCAAGACAAGACCCCATGCTGCAGACAACGTGCTTGCAAGGAAAGAATAACCAGAGCCTAATTTGGGGGAGTCAATTATCACGCAATGAGATGCTCTTCCTCCCTTTTCTTTGGGTGCGATGAATCCCACTTTACTTGAATGCCCTTGTTGACGTCAATAGCACTGCTGCAAGTTGTATACCTTTCTATTATTATAAGTTATAAATAAAAAAGTATACAACTAGCAGCATTATAGGCACTAGCAGCTGATATATCGGCGACAGCGAGTAACACCAACTCTACTGAACAGGACAACACACCCTCCAGCAGCCTCCCACCCCCTTTTCCCCATCCGTCTGCATTAACAAACTCAGAAGGAAGTGGCACCACCCATTGCGGGTAGGTGATGCTGCTGGCTGATCTTTCGATTTTGAAGAGGGGGCGGGAAAAGCGCGCGGCTTTCGTTCTCTCCTTTTCGAGCGTGCCTTGACAGGCAGCAAGCCCACCCAATGGCTGCCTTCCCTCAACCTCCGTTCTAGAGGCTCGGGCCAATGGCTGAGGAGGGAAAGCCTAAAACTGTGGGCGCGCAACCAAATGCCGTATCGGTCGCGGCAACTAGAGTGAAGTTATGCCCCCCCCCTTCTTCCATTTCCCCCGCCTCCTCCTCCTCCCGCTTCTTCCTCGGCGCTTTGTGAGCGACGCCAGCCGCCGCCATTTTGTGAGCGTGTTCGGCCCCCCTCCCACCATCCCCTTTCCCCGCGCGCGCCATTTCTCTCTCCCTCTCTGTGGTGAACAAGCCAGCGGGCGCCATGTTTGTAAGGAAGACATAACCAGAGCAGCAGCTCCTCTCCGGCCAACAGCTTCCCGTCCCCTCCATCGCCCCTGTTGTGTGATTCCCTCCTCCTCCTCCTCTTGTGGTGCGTGTGTACTGGATGTTGTAACCCGCGGCCGGGACTCCTCCAGCGAAGCCGCCTTCGTCTCCCACTCTCCTTGTTTGTGGTGAGGCGTTGGGCGGCAGCCTCTCCTCCTTGCCTAGAGCGACCGTTAAAAGGGTCTCTCTGGGTGCCCCCACTCAGTCAAACCGTGAGTGAAATCTTCGTTCGCCGCTTCGCTGAGGGGGCCCCTCCGCACCCTCGTGCTCCAGCAGACGCAGCGCCACCGCCGCTGCGGTCCGTTTCTGTGTGTGTGTGTCTCCTCCTCCTCCCCCCCCCCTCTTCCCTGCCCAACGCCCCACCACGGGCAGCAGTGTCCTGCCTTCCTCCTCCTCCTCCTCCCTGCACACACAGCCAGAGCCAGCACAATGGCCTTTGAAAGCCTGTTCTCCAAGCCCCCAAACCCAATTCTTGACCAAAACATGCCCGACTCTGACAGGCAACATGCAGGGGACGAAAGGTCGAGTAACATTCTTCTCTCTCTCTCTTTCTTTCTCTCCGCTTCTCAATGGTGATAATTAACGGTGATAATAACTAAGAATGACGATATAATGTGAGATGATGATGCTGGTGGTAATAATAATGATGTCTTAAATGTGCCTATATGGGGTTAAAAAAGAAAATGTCTGTAGCATTGTATGGGGGAGAGTCACCTTCAGCCTGAGGATGGGGGAGGCATTTAAGATCTATATACAAAGATGGTGGAGGGGGGGGAATGATCTCTTCAGGGTGCATTTTTGCATGCATTTTTTACATTTCATTCTTTTTTAAAAAATCCATCTTTTCATAAAATGCACTTTCCATTGGGTGTCTGTGTAATGTCACCGTTGTTCTTACCCCTCACTTCCATTTGAAATCAGAGTGTGTTTCCCCCTGTATATACATGACATGGAACTATGTAAATTTTTACACCTTACACGTTTAACTGGATCTTTAATTTGTGCAGGTGACGTTCTATCTCATGCTGTCTTTTCCACTTTTCAGTTTGGAACTAGTAAACCAGAGGCATTTTTCTGGTCCTTTACCTTCCTCTCTTTCCTGCAGACTCTTGTTCTCATGCAGATCTGGCTTGTTTAAAAAAGGGAGGGGAACCCCTCTAAAAATGATTTACCTGTCATTCAACAACATGTATTCTTATCCTTTAGGTCAAGGGCTGTATTGGTGTTCCCAATAACAGACAAGTCCTGTCGATGGTTCCCACATGCCTCCACAACCATGTACAACACTGTTTATCAAAGTGGTACAAAACATTACATAGCCCTTAATTCATATAGCAGCACTGTAGAGAATACTCTGTTTCTCTCTTTTACAAGTAGGGAATACAGAGGAGTATAAAAATTAAAATGACTTGGACAGAGTTTGAGGAGTTAGGTTTGGGCCTTGTAGCTGAGATATACATCAACAACAATCCTTCAGTAAAATAGTTATAGCAGGTTCAGGTGTTAATGAAACAGTTTGTACTTTGACATGGATACTACTTACTGCAATATTGTTACTCTATAATCATGAATATAGCACAAGAGTTGTTCAGTTACTGTTGAAAGAAAAGCTTGAACGCAACCAGATTATGAATAGGAACTTAACAGTTTGAGTTCTTACAGATGTTATTTTAAAATGGAAAATAATGGGGGAAGAGTCCAAGATTCCTCTATTACATAAGTACAGTACAACATTTCCTCATTTGCAGAAAGATGGCAAGAAATATTTTTTTCTAAAGGTAATAACAGAACAGTATTTTTAAAGTTACTATCATAGTAACATAGAAACACTGGAGACACACCGAGTTGTTTGAGAAGCACAGCCAAAGTGTGTAAATTTGCATGGCTTTGCGGAAACAGCAACTCCTTAATGAGGTAATTACCTTGCTAATTTATCAAGCCTCTGAATATTTCTTTATAAGTCCAGGATGTCCCAATATTAAATTGAAATATTTTTATAGGTGGATAACTTTAAAATTGGATTAACTGAATTAATAGTTCTTGGCAGAATACGTTCTCCATATGGTAATCATAATGAAAAGAGGATTTGGTGCCTCTTTGTTTTGCAGTGGTTAGCAGGGGATATTCTTTCTTTGCCTACAGCAGAACGCAACATTTCACTTGCAAAACAAAAGTTCATATTGAGCAATTTCAAGTGCAGTGAGGGTTTGTTTTCTTTCACATTCCTATGTAATGTTTTGAAGAGAGATAAATAGAGCTTCTGCTTTTGACTCTGAGATACCTCTTGTTTTGATTTAAGAGATTTAGGGCAAGGAGATCTGCAAATGCTGCCATCTAATCCTAGTGCTCAGAAGTCCAAGTACACATTTTCCTGTCCTATTTCCTGTAGTGAGCAGAATTAAATATCTCCACAGCAGGTGGAAGAGGGAGGGTAAGGATTTGGACCACTAGCACAGTGACACCACATTTATTGAGAATTTCCCTGCCCCTGTGTTTGTAGTAAATGGCGCCATCTTTGGGATGGCATGTATTTCAGAATGTCATTTGTATATCCTGTACATATCGAATCCATAATTATGTACAGAACTTACATGTTAGGGGGGCAATTAAAAACTGGTGGTGTTTTACATTATAAAGCTCAATGTTTTTTTAAAGTATGTTTTATATATTAAAAGTTGTCCAACTCAAATAACATAATTTTCAGTTATTCATCAGTCTATACTATTCAGTCTTCATAACACAGCTCCCCAACGTGTGTATTTCGATCTGAATAATGTAAAAATATCTAAGAAATACTTTGTATATCAAATTCCAAATAAAGTTAAATTCTAATAAATCCCCATTTTGCAAGGGCTGAACCAACAATGAAATCCTGAAATCATTTGCTACAGAGAACCTTACTGAAGGTTGAATATCCTAGTCTTAGAGTTTATTAGGATAAATAATGTAAGGCTACATGGTGACATCTGGTGCCTCTGAACTGCTTATACATCAGTGGTGCTAATCTTAATGCTGTCTGTCAGGGTTAGAACTCTTCATTTATTCCTGTGTGGAAGTATGTACAAAACCAATTAAAAAAGAAATCACCACTTACTATTGTACAATTGATCAAAACCAGGCTTCACAGTACATGGGAGCCATATCTTTCTCCATTTATAAGAATTTTATAAACTGGTGAAGCATAGCAACAAACTGCAATCCTGTGCATGCCTATGCAGGAGTAAGCCCCATTGCATTCAGTGAGACTTATTCCCAGGTAAGTGTGCAAAGGATTGCAACCTGAATGTCTGAGCTATGAATTAGACTTCCCTAGTTTGAGTGTCACTTCTACCATGAACTCACTTGGTAGCTTTAGGTAAGCTGCTCTCTCTCAGTTCCCTCAGCTGCAATATGGGGATAGTACCTTAACATTTTGAAATGTTCAAAGAAAGCCTTTCTCATAGCTTGTGCTCTGAGATTTACCTTGCATTGATACATATTGAGTTTTTTAGCCTGCGCTTGTAAAAGATTGCATTTGTCATACTAAATTTATCCTGAATTTAAACTGCTTGATTTGTTGAGTTCAGTTAAACTAGCAGAAAAGTTTGTTTCTTAGCTAAATTATTTTAGATGCCAGGGAATAAATAATGAGCAGAAAAGTACCATCTTATTAATGATTCAGTCTTGTTAAAGAAAAATTCCCATAATACAATGTTGAGAAGAAACAAGTGAAAGCGTTTTGAAGACCTGCCTTCAAAAATATACAGTTTGTAATTAAATATATACATTTCCTACAACACTCTGATGGCTGTTATAGTTACAGTACCAAAATTACTCCAAATAAATTCCTGAGGCCAGTCTTCTGGTAAACATTTGACTACTCAATTACAGGCATATTTATAGCCTTGCATATATTGGAAGCTGCCTCACAGGTCATCTAATACGGTATAACCCTCTGTCTTGAGGCTGAATATCATACAGATAAGTACCCCATACAGACTTACCCATACATTTTCCAATTTCCTGTTTTTTTTAGGCAGTTTTGTCTCATGACTAAACTAAATCACCTTTCTAACCCCTTTCTGAATCATTTATCTCTCATTTCATGCTTATAGTTCTCCTTGCCTACATATAATGCTTTACATTTGTTGTCCTTGTTGAGTTTGTTTCATGTCAGCTGAGCGCTTCAGTTTATCAAATTCCTTTTGAAGTGTTACCAGTTCTCTAAGGTTTCTGCAGACTTTTCCAGTATGTGTGTCTGCTTTAGATTAAAAAATGGTGGAAGGAATATATTACAGCCTAGACTTGCAGTGAATGTCAAATGGTTTGTTGCTACAGGCTAGGCAACATTTGCCAATTATGAAACATAGTCTTAGTTCACCCAAAGACCAGATGAGTTGGTGAACTTGTTTCTGGAGTGTACCACTTCACGTTGTAGGTGGGGATTGCATGGTTGAATACTGTATTTCCACATGAAGGGAATTCCAAGTACTAAAAAAACTAGCATGTCAGGGAGAAGGCTAGAATCCTTATTGAAAAAACACTATTTCTTATATTCAGTTGTGTATGTGAATGTTGTAAAGCATTCAGTTATGCGTTCCCATAAGTCTGAAGTGAGAGAAGCAGGTCTGTCAACTCATCTGTTGTTTGAGTGAACTAGGTCCAAGGCCTTCATTGATATTTTGATATCTTGGCACCTGCAAATCCCAAACAGATTGCCTCCTCTGTGTTCCATCATGACCTTAAAAATCCATTGATGGTGTCCGGTTGAGTATACTATTTGTTTACCATATGGGCATAGGTAGAGGTCATCTCTGGAGACATCACCAGAGCCTAAGCTGAACGCTTTTGGCAGTGCTGTAAGATCTATCAGTTGTTGACAGTTTTGCCCAGAGGCAAATAGCAGGCATATTAAGCATAGTCACGAACACTTTAAACCAGAATTAAATCCCTTCCTTTTACATGTGCCTCACTGAGCAACAGCCAATTGTCCTTAAAGTCAGTACAGGGGGGCACCGGTATCCACGGATTCCTCAACCGCGGTTTCAATTATCCACGGTTGAGGAATCCCCCCCGCACCCTCCACAGCCCCCTCCGCACTTACTTTTAGCAGAAACCTCCGTTCTTTTCTTCAAAAGTTCCGAGTTTCCATCTGTTTTAGGCCTGAGCAACTAGACTTAGGTGATAGCTAGAGTCTCAGCAAGGTTGCAGAGACTTTAGCTATTAACTAAGTCTAGTTGCTCAAGCCTAAAACAGATGGAAACTCGGAACTTTTGAAGAGAAGAACGGAGGTTTCTGCTAAAAGTAAGTGCCATGGGGGGCTGTGGAGGGCGCGGGGGGGTCGCGCTCGCCCCCCGCACTTACTTTTAACGGAGAAAGCTCCGTTTTTTTCTTCAAAAGCCTTTGCTGTAGGCCTTACCACCAACAAGTCTTCAGTGCTAGAAAGTCTCAGCAACCTCTCAGCAAGGTTGCTGAGACACTCTAACACCGAAGACTTGTTGGTAAGAAGGCCTACAGCAAAGGCTTTTGAAGAAAAAAAACATGGAGCTTTCTCCATTAAAAGTAAGTACTTGGGGGGGTTGTGGAGGGTGCGGGGGGTAGCGCAGGCCCGCGGGGGTCGCACAGGCCCGCGGGGGGTCAGGGCCCCCCCTGAAAACCACGGAAATGGGCGTTCACCCATTTCCGCGGTTTCAGGTATCCACGGTGGGGGCTGGAACGTATCCCCCGTGGATACCGGGGTCCCCCTATACTCAATTTTTAATTTAAATAGCATAGTAAAATCTATGAAATCAGTTCTGTTTTAGTGTCATTAGGCCTTCAAAATAAACTCTTCTCAGAATAGCCCCTTTAACTTGTCTTTTATAAAAGTTTCTCTAAATGTATGTGTTCATATAAATCTCAGATATATGGGTTCTGTGGGAGAGATTTGCAGAGTAAGGTTTCCTTTTCTTCACTCTGAATATTTTTGGATTTTAGTGAAAGGCATTGTTCTTAGGATAACTTCCTTTTCCATTGATGTTCTATACTATTTTCAAGGCATCAGTGCTTTTACATAGTTTATCGTTCCTGTAGCACAAAGTGTTTTTCATCTTATTTAATTTATCTTTGAAATAACCCTGTGATTAGCCAGAGAAATAATTATTTGTGCAAAACCACAAGTATAAGAATTGTACGGTAGACTGTGCTAAGTGCAGTTAAGGTTGATTGATGCTTTCTTATAAATTGTACATTTTCTTTGTATGATAGCATAATTAACCTATATAACGTTTGTTCATACTGCAAATTATTCAGATTATTATCTGAATATGCTTAACTATGAAGATGTTTTGTTATCTGGTAATATCAAAATAATATTCCCATACGAAGTTGCCTAATTATTAAGGTCTGCAACAGAGGCTGTACAATGGGTGGCCCCGCCTTTAGAAATAAGGCAGGTGGTGAACAGGGAGAGAGAGGGCTTTCTAAGTGGTGGTGCCCCAGTTATAGAATGCCCTCCCAAGACACGTAAGAAAGGTATATTGCACAAGCAATATTTAGGTAATAAGACTATTATGTTCACCATGGCTGTTATGATCTACATAATTTAATGTATTAATTTTTGATCTACATCTGGCTTTGTTTTGTTGTTTTTACTGCTTTGTTACTAATTTCTGGTATTAGGTGCTTTGTTGGTTTTAACTGCTGCTGCTTTTTTATACTTAGTTTATGATTATACAGTGGCCCCTCAGTATCCGCAGGGGTTCAGTTCCCCCCCTCCGCAGATGCTGAAACCCAGCACTTGAAGCCACAATAACTTTCCCAATACCGCAAGGGGGGGCTTCGAAGGCCTTTTCCGCATAGTCCGAAACCGCCTCCACGGGCCTCAGAACGCTGGGAGTGTGTCTCCGAAGAGACCAGAAGTCACTTCGGGTAAACCAGAAGTGACTTCCAGTTGCTTTGGAGACGCGTTCTGAGGTCCATGGAGGCGGTTATGGCTCCAGCGCGACGCGGAAGAGATCTCTGGAGGCCTCCAGCTCAGCAACTGCAGATGGTGGAATCTACGAATGCCGAGACCGCAGATGCCGAGGAGCTACTGTATTAATAATTTTTAGGGTTATTTTGGTGTCTTATGAATGTTATGTTTCTGAGCTGCTTTGGGGACTGTACAGTCAAAAAGTGTATATACATATATAGCACAACCCAGCACATATTTTGATGCCATAAAAGTTAGACATATTCTTGGTATATTTGGGGCACTGATTCAAAAAATCGCATCAGTTTTGCCCTATCAGCTCTAGTTTTGGAGATACGGCATAGCCACCTTATAACTGACACCATTTTTAGAATCAGCGCCCCAAATATACCCAAGAATAGGTCTAACTTCTGAAGCACCAGGGGAAAAAAATTGTTGGGCTGTGTAGTTTTAAGATAATGGGTAGTATCCAGAGTCACGCATGCACAATTACCACAAGCATAACCTGTTTTATTTATTTGCACAATTTGTATTCCCCTTTTCCCCCCGAAGGGCACCCAAAGCGACTTACAAAACATAAAACCACATTTAAAACAATATAAATATCAAAAATATCACAATAAAAGCAAAAAAAACCAAAGAACTAGCAGCAGTCATCTCTTAAGAAAAGTTAAGTCTGTACAATCTAATCAGCATGGATATTAATGTACATAAAACCATGGACTCAGAAGGCTTAATCTAAAAAGAAACATTTTTAGGCCACACTGGAAAGCCTCAATTTTCCCAATCAAAGCCTCCAAGCACCTTGAAAAGCCAGGAAGTTACAAGGAAGACTGTGAGTTGTTCCTCCTCCTACAACACCCCACCTCATTCCATACCCCATGCTGTTGCCATGGGTCCTCTGACCCTCAGAAGCAGCTTTTGGGGGCACTCGGGTAGGGGGTGGGTAGGGAAGGTGGATTATACTCATGCTAATTGCACAAGTGCAACTCCAGATGCTCTCCAGTATATTAAAGCTGTGTAATACATTACATGAGCCAGCGGGTGGCGCAGTGGGTTAAACCACTGAACCATGAGCTGTCGATCAAAAGGTCGGCAGTTCGAATCCGTGCGACGGCTCCTGCCAACCTAGCAGTTCGAAAGCAAGAAATTGCAAGTAGATTAATATGTACCGCGTCGGCGGGACGGTAACAGCGTTCCATGCGCCTTGGTGTTGAGTCATGCCGGCCACATGACCATGGAAACGTCTTTGGACAGCGCTGGCTCTTCGGCTTTGAAACTGAGATGAGCACCGCTCCCTAGAGTCGGACACGACTGGACTTAATTGTCAAGGGATACCTTTACCTTTACCTAATACATTACATAATGCTATACCCTGAAATTCCATTTCTATCTTAAAGTAAACTTGTATACTTCTGTATCATATTTGTGACTGTCAATGGACCAGGACTGCTGCATTGTATGTCAGTTGTAGGAAAGCATTATATTGCCGTTTTTAAAAAATTCATATTCAGTCTGAACTGTGTCTTTCTGAAACAGAGAGGATGGTGAACTTGAAGATGGTGAAATAGATGATGCTGGATTTGAAGAAGATAAGGAAGAACAAACTGTAAAAGTTGAAGATAAGCAGAAAAATGAAAAAGCTCATAGAAAATCCCGAAAGAAGCGTAAAAAAGAAAAAGAGAAGAAAAAATCAAAAAGGAGAAGGCGAGATAAACACAAGGTTAGAATTGTTAAAGTTCTAATGCAACATAAATGTTTAACTACTGTATAGTAATTATTTTTCCTCACTCAAGGAATTGTACAACAATATTGATCCTGACTGGACAGAATAACAAGGTTCAGGGCGAAATCCTGTGTAAGGATCCGGCCGGTGGCCTAGGGCTGCCCGCCGGATTCCGATCTCGCCGCGGACCGCCGTGTGCTATGCGGACCGCCATGCGTCCCCTTCCCTGGGTGTAAACCGGGGCCGACCCTATCAGCCTTTTTGGATTTCTTTTTGAAGTAGGAGGAGGCCGCGTAACAGCCGAGCTGGCCCAGCGGGGTCAGGGATATGGCTGCCATCCTTGCCCTCTCCTGGGCCAGCTCGCCCAATGGCCCCCCTCCCTCGCCACCTAGACTGCCCATGCAGCTGCTGGCGGGAGTCCTACCTGCCTCCGGCAGCCACATGCTCATCCCGGCGGCGGGGTGAGGGAGGCCAGCCTTGTGCCAGCCTCCTTTACTCCAAAGTAGGCGCAAGTGTGCCTTACAGCACATTGTGATGGCGCACGACACCGGAGTACTTGCTCCAGCATCCTAGACAGGATTTCGCTGTCAATCACTTATTTGATTTTTTATGTTTGTGGATGTATTAGTACTATTATTGTAGTCATGCAGTACAGTACTTCTTTTAATGAATCTTGACAATGCTATTAATCCAAAAAAGGCAATTATTATTAAAATCACTTTAGTGTGCTTAAGCCCCATTTAGTTTTACAATTTTCCAAGTGGTCCCAAGCTGAATAGTGTATCAGAATATATTGTTACTAAAACAGAATATTTACACTCTTGACTAGGTCAAACTAGTTGAATTTTGTTTTAGGGAAGAATAGCTAGTATAGAGTGATGCAGCTGGGCTGTTGTCGGTCTTCATATTTGGAGCATATTACTGCAATTTTATTCATTTCAGTTACCTTTATTGGCATATTAAAATCCGGATCCAGCCATACAATCATAATAAAACAACATTCCATGAAAATCGGCTAACCTGGATGTGTGGTTACATTAAATTGTGTCCTTCTACTAATAATCCGTTTCAGAAAGGTTGCCACTTTCTCTGAAAGAATTGTATTTATTCACTCTGTATTGGATCCTGATTTGTTTCCAAGCCCAATTTAAAGCGCTGCTTATAACTTTTAAAACCCTAAACAGTTTAGGCTTAGGGCAGCGTTTCTCAAAGTTCTCCCCGCGAGGTGATCTTAACATCGGGGAGGCCTGCGGCATGTCGCGCAGGCCTCCCCACGCACACACACCCAAAGCCCCGATGAGTAAAAACCCGCCATTTGGGATACTCCCCCCCCCCAGCATGCTTCCCTCACCCCTAAAGGGAGCTGGGGAAGCATCCGGTTCTCCTTGTGGGTCGAGACCCACCAGTTTGAGAACCACTGGCTTAGGGTATTTAAAGGGCTGCTTTCTCCTGCATGATTTTGCTCACCTGTTGAGATCTTTGTGGGAGGCCTTGCTCTGTGTCCCAATACCATTTAAGGTTAAACTAGTGGGTACATGGATAGAACCTACTTCATAATGGCTCTAGGCTCTGGAACTCTCCCAGAAAAGCTGCAGTGACTTTTTGTAAGTTGCTAAGGGACCGCCATCGTATATGCAGATCATCGTTAAACATTGTTAACAGGGAGACACCTGTTTTGCTAGCACCATGTGTGTGCTGAAGCCCGACCCACACCACACGACATCCGGCGTGGAGGCGAGCGAGCGTAGGTGCCTGGACGCTAACCTCCCAGCGCTGACCTCGTCTCAACGAGTGTCTTCCCGCAAATAGTCCCGCCTGTTGTCCCGCCTTCTAATCGCTGATTGGCTCAAACATAAGTCAATTATGTTTGGCACTCCAATTGGCTGAAACCCCCTCTCATCCCATTGGTTACCACTAGCTCTGCGTCTCGCCTCCTAGCTCCGCATCTCCGCCCCCTCAAAACATGGGCAACAAACTATTCTGCTTGTGCCGGAACTCGGGAGAGCACAGCTCTCCCGCGTTCAGCTGCACTCTCTCGAAATGGTGACCACACAGCTCCGCACGGAACTCGTGCAGTGTGGGTCGGGCTTGAGAGGTGTACTCAAGAATGCCTTGCAATATCCAGGAGGCACTTACAGGGGTAGCAGACTCATTTCATACAGCAGGCCAAATAGCATTCGTGGTGCCTGCTGAGGGCCAGAAGTGATGTCATTAAGCAGGTGATGACCAGAAAAATGCACTTTGTTCTCACCTATCTACTCGTTAGGTGCAAATGACAGAAGACAAAATGTGCAAATCTTGATCATATTTTTAAGATATGGGAGAGCCCAATTATCTCCCGAGGCATCACTTCGCAGCTCAGTAGCTGAGAGGTACTCTGCAAAGTGATGCCTCAGCAGAAACGGCACTGCTGAAACGAAGGCCCGCGTGAAAATGGGCTCTCCTAGCACCTCGGCAGCATCTCCCTTTCTGACCCCTCCTGGTCTGCCCCTTCCCTTGTACCATTCCTCACCTTTTGAGGCTTCCTTCCATCTCTCCCTCCCAGCACCTCAGCAGACGCAATACTGCTGAAAGGGCGGCCTGCATTATAATTGGGCTCTCCCAACCAACGCCACTCAACAACACCATTTCTGCCATTTCTTAATCGCTGAGCAGCTGATGGTGGTGCTGGGAGAGCCCAGTTGTTATGCAGGCCAGATAAAGAGCTTCCACGAGCCATATTGTGGCCTTATGTTTTACACCCTGCACGTAGGCATTCTGCTAGGCTCATGAGGCCCTCCAGCATCACACCACATGCAGTACAGCCAAAATACAACTTGCCTTAATTATTATTAGCCCTCATGTTAATTAAAGTTGTACGTTCCTTGTACGGACCTGTTTTGCTTCCAGTGTTAAATACTTGTAGCATTTGAAAAATAGTACTGTATTGTACATAGTTCCTCATTCCCAGGTTATACTGTTCTTGGTTTTCAGCATAATTCACCCTCCAGTGATGAAAGCTCTGACTATAGCATGGATTCTGATGTTGAACGTTCAGAAAGATCCCATAAGAAAGGAGGTGGTTTCTACAGAGATTATGAGTCTTCGTTTCTTCAGGTACAGCTTTCAAAACAGATTTATCATTTCTTTCATTTTCCATAATTTAAGTACAGTATATATGCATTCCTACCTCAGACTACAGCACTCGTCTTTTCTTGAACGGTGTACAGTATGTGTTCACTTTGGAAGTATATTGCATTGATTTAGGCATATCTTATTTTAATACATCCAAAAAATGCTACAGTGTATTTCCAACTTATTACTACATATATTTGTGTGTGTGCGCGCATGTGTGCTGGGGTAGAGGCAGGGGGGAGCAACAATTCCTCTTTCAACCAGTCAGTAGTTTCCAGTCAGGATGAAGCAATTTTTACTCCTTTCCTTTTCCAAGGCAGTGCAAGAGCCTTTCAGCTTCTTTTCACTTTGCTGAAAAGAAAATGGGTATCATCTTTGGCTTCACTGGTGGCTTGGCTTTGTCTTGCCTCTACCGTAGTTATTTTCATTAGAAGAAATGCAGTGGAACTAGAGAAGACTCAAATAGCATATACAAGTAGTCTCACCTTGATTGCTAAGATCTTAATTCTTTCTTTGCATGAGTTTTTTTTACTGTGTATTGTCCCCATATCTGAGAGGGAGCTTCATAAGACCATTAGCAGAGTACATCCCTTACAGGAGAATAATACTACAATTCTACATATGTAAGATTCTTATGGAGCAATATGAAAGAAAGAGTCATCTCTGACTTGTTTGAATAAACATGAGCTTTCCATAGTCACTCCATCCAAGGACCATTATCCGCAGGGTGTTTTTTTACCTTGGTTTTGTGATTTTTTTGAATGAAGGAACATTTGGTTTCTCTTGACCAGTGCTAATAGTTGCGCTGTGAGAAGGTGAATACTTCAGGTTGGATGTTCCAATGACTGTATCAGTGCAGGATCACAAACCATTTCATTAATGCCTATCTTGCAATCTAATCAAAAGTATTCTTGTATTAGGTGGAGTTTGATTTTAAGATAGGTTAACTTAATAGCATTGTATCCCTGTATGGCCATTTAATATCAATTAAAGGTGCCCTCAGAGTGAAGCCTGACTTCAGCAAATCACTTTTAATGAATTATTGGAATGATCACATGAAGTTTGCAACTGGATTCAAATAAAATGTCATAGAAAATTCCTAAGAGGGAACCCAGTGTGTGAGGAGGCAAATCTTCCAGACTTAATTTAGATCAAAACCTCTTTTAGCAGTGTGTCACTAATCTCAATTTATTCACATCTCTGGAAGTCATCAGATTGGATATTCTCCCTGTGGAAAAGGGGTGAAACTGGGCATAAGAATTGCTTAACTCTGACTGCCACAGAATAGGATAGAGTCACTTGTTTATGCCAATATCATCTTGCTGAAAGAAAATAGGTAAGAAACATTTGATTTGAACTTAGAAGTTCTTATTTGAGAAATAATGCTAAATGTGTTTGTAATTTGTATGTTTATGTAGGTTTGTCTACAAGCACCAAGAGCAGCTAATGTTTCAAACATTCATTCCCTCATTCATGTCCTAATGTTTCTGTTAAGAATTCTTATAATTATTCCAAAAATCAAATTGCTAATTTGAAGAACTCAGCTTTTCTTGGAACAGAATTTGGGTTACCTTGGCATATACTTCTGATTTTGAGTGCCTTTTTGTTTCAAGCAGAGTATACTTAATTTTGTTGTTTATTACAGTTTGGAGTCTTAAAGCATAAAAAAATGACGTACTTTAAAACTTATCTTGATTATATCTCTGGTTTTTACTGGTGAGTTACTGGCAACAAAATGATATAACAAAAGCCAACCGTTCATGTAACTTTGACTACAAACCAAACAGTTGCTAGATTGCCACCTTTTTAAGGGCATCTGGACTACTGCAGGAGAGCGGGAGTGGATGGGGTGAAGGGCTATATAAAGTTTCTTTAGGTACTGTTTTTTTTTTAATCCGGCTTCATTATTTACATACCCACCGCTTGCCTTGGCACAAAGACAGCACCAGATCTCAGGTAAAAGGGTCCCTTTTTACTTCAGCACTCTCCACCCCACTTTATCTTGAGGTCTTTTGCACTTATGCTTATCTCCCTGGAGCAGTGGGATGGGATGGGAAAGCCTGGAATGACAGAAAACTGAGCTAGAGCTGAGAAGCACAGTACCCACAGCCAAGTGAACAGATCTACGTTCACCACAACAATTGTCTACCCATCTGTGGTTGTTTAGGAACTACAGGCATCCTTCTGCTACACCACCTTAAATGACTATATTATTTTTGTTGCTGTACTGCATTTAATTCTTTACAGAGATTTGTAAGTGCATATTAGTGAAACCGCCAAGAAGAAGTCTGGTATGGGACAAAAAAAATTAGACCAGAACGTCCCTAAATATGTTGTGCTTTCTTAGTAACATTTTAATAGAAAAAAGACTGGTAGAGTAGGTTGCTTTTCAAGTAAAATAGGAAGATCCCAAGTTCAATCTTGACATCACTGGTTCAACTGTCTCAGGTAGCAGATTTTGTGTGAGATCCTGGAGTGCTGCTACTAATATTAATGTAGGTGGTACAGTATTTTCATTTTATTTATTTAACCCCATTTTTTAGCTCAACAACAAAGCACCTAACAAGGGGGGAAAGACATAAATTCAGTATATTAAACAAACTAAAATTACATTACTTAAAATAGCAAAATATTAGACTTTACATCCTAATGTGCGTTTAATTGTCACTCTCTTTTTAATCCAGCACGGGCATATTTCAGGAAAATATGCCTCTTCACAGAAGACACAGCATAATAAAAAGTCAAAAAACAAGGACTATGAGAATTACAGCGATGATAATTTTGGCTACAATGAAGATGAAAAAGAGGATTTTGTTGACCAATTAAAACAGTATAGACAGGCTAAAGAAACGTCAAATACTGATTTAGAAGTTCCAGTTTCAAAAGAACCAGTGAAAAAACAAGGAATGAAAGGAGTTCAGAAAGGTAAGACAATGGTCTAGGATTAGCTTAATTTAATTTGGAAGTCTACCTACTGTATATACTTGCATATAAGACGAGGGGCCAATTTTGAGCCAAAATTCCTGAATTTTGCTATGGTGACCCTTCAATAAGTCAAGGGTAACATTTAAGGATTTGTGGAATTCTTTGAATTAGATCAGGTGTTCTCAAAGTGGTGGGTTGAGCTCCTTGGAGGAAGGGTGGTATAAAAATGTGAAAAATAAATATTCTAAACCATTTAATGTGTGGTGTTGACTATTTTCTTAGGTGCTTCACAAACAGGCAATAATTATGGTATTGGCCGTGGGCGTGGCATTCAGAAGAAACTGAAGCGTAAAGACCGTGGAAGGGGAAGAGGGACAAATAAAGGACCCGAGGAGGTAAATGGAATGCAAGTGGCTTATGTTACGTGGAAACTTTGGAATTTAATTTAGGTCACTATGACTGTGGCTGCAATCCTGTACACATTTTCCTGGAAGTAAGACCTATTTAATGCAATGGGGATTACTTCTAAGTAGACATGCGTAGGATTGTGCTGTTCAGTATGAAGAACCAATAGTGCTTAATTTAGAATTAAGCCTTCATTGGAATTACTTGGCATTAAATGTCTTGAATATTGCAGCCAAAGGATATATGCATCACAGAATCAACATTTGATGAGCTTAAGTTGGAGGGAAGGGGTAGTACCAATTTTATAATTCGAATAAGTAATAGGAAAAGATAAATATCTGTGATCAGCAGGTAGCTTCTCTTGGAAAATGTAAGTGATATAGTATAAATGAACCAATGGTGGTTTAGTCGGTCAAAAGATGTAAGGGACAGGCAGTGGGATTCATACTCCCCTCCTGCCAGCACCACTAAAGACAAAAAGTAGCACATTTAGAGCAGGGGTTCTCTACCCCTTCCTGACCGAGTACCACCTCCGGTGCCACTTTCCTGCTGCGTATCACCGGAAGTGATGGCATCATCACCATTTACTTCTGGGTTTTCAAGTTTTCTGAGGCCAGAAAACAGGTAGGAGGCTCTGGGTGGATGGGAGGGCCTGTCTCAGTGTTCCTGAGAGGCTTGGCCAAAGGCAGGACCCTCCCAGGTGCGAAAACGTGCCACCAAAAGCGCCGCATTGGAGAGGTGGTCCGGCGGTCTGCATACCACCAGCAGTCGGCCAAAGAACCACTGGTGGTACTAGTTGAGAAACCCTGCTTTAGAGCCTTTATTGAGTCTATGTTCCAAGCTATCCTGATTGCTTCCTCATAAAGACATGGGAAGCTTCTGTACAAATGTGTCCAATGCTGGGAACGTCTATCATGACTAGAAGAATATCAGTGGCTTGTATATATTTGTTCAATCTTAAACAATTTGAGAAGCTCAACTAATTATTGTATCTTATTACTTGCTTGCTGTTACTGTTCGGTTTTACCATTACACCTAAAGAGGAAACAAAATTAAAATAGTATATTTCTGTTTACAGGAAATAAAGTCAGTGAAGAAATGGCCAACTATGAGTCAGGCGTTCATAAACCAGCATACTGTGGAACACAAAGGAAAACAAATTTGCAAATATTTCCTAGAGGCACGCTGCATTAAGGTGGATTTATAATTGTACTCTCGGGCAGAATGATGGTGTGTGTGTGTGTGTGTGTCTGTGAATTTCATTCCAATTTGTTCAGACAGCATTTATTAAAACGTTTAATAAGTAGTAAGACTGCATTTATCAAAACTTTTGAGGAGCTTTTCCTTTTTATGTGTTTAATAATAGTATAAAAAGATTCTAAGGAAAAACAGCACTACTTACCATGTAGAACTTCAAAAATGAAGTTAAAAAGATAAATGGACATATTTTGAGTACACAAACTTTAAAATCTGGTGCTAACTTTTGTACTTAATATCATTATGTAACATATAAATAGAAGTCATGATCTTCTTTTAAAAAAACACTTGATTTATATTAACATCTTTGCTCTAGTTGTTTTATATTATATATTCATTCTTCCATCACCGTGTTGTATTGCTATGAAAAGAACAACTAGCAATCCTGTCAGTCAGTTATGTAAGAAAATATAGTAACTGGCAGTATTTTGAACCACAGAAATCTGTTTTATGAGGATGCATGTATAGTTTAATGCAGTGGTTCTCTAACTCCTGGGAAGGCCCTATGCTGCTCTAAGTGGCAGTGGGTCCTTCCCAGGGGTTGCGACGACGTGCCCAGGATCGCGCCGCCGCCACCACCGCGGCCAAAATCGTCCTTTTTACCTGCATTGGTGGGCAGTGGATGTCCGGCGGGATGTGTGGGGAGCCTGGGGACCGGCGTAAAACCGGAAGTGGGTTGCGATTGCGTCGGAGCAGCGCCTGCGGAGGGGTCCCCAGGCTCCCCACACACCCCGCCAGACATCCACTGCCCACCAATGCAGGTAAAAAGGACGATTTTGGCTGTGGCAGTGGCGGCGGCAGCGCAATCCCGGGCGCAATCCCGGGCGCGCCGTCGTCGTCACCGCGGGTTGCCATGCCCCTTAAGGGTATAGCAACCCTTTGTTCCCGGCTGGGGCGTCACGACGCCCCAGTTAGGGAACCACTGGTTTAGTGTTATCTTTTGTTTGTGTGCACAGAATTTGAAGGCACATTAATTTGTACCTACCTTGCCTAATTTTTGCAATCTGTGAATTGAAAAATTAATATGGAATGCATTTCAACATTGTTCCTGCCCTCACTGCTGAAAAATGCTTTACTACAGTTTATCATATTACCATTGTAAATACAAGAGTTCCATGTTTGAAACTGATAACCTCTTTCTTTATGTACACAGGGAGACCAGTGTAAATTTGATCATGATGCAGAAATAGAGAAGAAAAAGGAAATCTGCAAATTTTATATACAGGGTTATTGTTCCAAAGGAGAAAACTGCATTTACATGCATAATATCCTTTGACAAATATGTTCTAATAATATTGTAATTAAGTTCTTTAAAGGTTTCAACTTGTACATTCTAATGTTGGTGGTGGAGGACATTCAGTGTGTGTTATTAAGCTACCAGGACAATAGGAGCCTCTCAGAGACTAGTCATGCTAATTCCCTTGATGTTGCCCCTATTTTATCACTTTGAGGCTGTCAGTGTTGCTTATGTTTTTCTATATTTCAAGTTGGAGTTTCTCTAGTTTTGTCCCAAACTACAGTATGTTCAGAAGTAGAAGGGAAAAACATCGTAAAGCTTTTGCTACTTATCGTAAGTCCTGTCTGTTAAGTGCATGGTAGAAGATAACCCACTCTGAATGCTCTCCCTCCACCAAGAAGAAGAAACCTTCTTGTAAGCACCAGTGTTCCTTTCTATAATAATAATAATAATAATAATAATTAATAATAATTAATAATACAAATACAGTATTTATATACAGTACTGCCTTTCTCTGGTCATCGGATTTCTCCTCTGACTTTAATTCAAGGCGGTTTACATGGGCAGGCAATCTAAACCCAAAGCGGTTTTTACATATTTCAGATGTCCTAATCTTTCATAGGATGCTCATTCCAGGTGGTTTCCTTCCCAGTCTGGCCTCTTTTCTGGCATTCGCCTCCCACGCATTGACGTGCAGAATTCTCTCTCCCACAGAGGCTTCTGCAGTTCCTCAGCAGCGTGCCGACAGCTCTTCGGCTGGTCACGGAAACTTTCAGGGGTATCGAACTACCGTCCTTAGATCTTCAGGCGGCTGCTCTACCAACTGAGCCAGTTTATATTTCATGTAAACTGATATTTAGAAACAGATGAGTTGGATTGGGGTTGTTAAACATCAAAAATAGCTGTGCTTTTCTCTTGGTAATGTCTCTGCATAAAATAATTTAAGATAATACTTTTTTTAATACAATTTAATTTCAGAACACTGTGTATGATCCATATTCTCCCATGAGCTTACAGGAGAGAGTTCATGTAGGGAACCCATTGAGCTTGAGTGACCCTCCCTCCACTGACAGGAATCTCTCACACAGGCATTCTGAATGCCCCCAGGGACTCCTTGACATATGCAATCCTCCCTCCATCACCCTATTCATTGAATTGTTATACTTGTTAAGAGTCCTTATATTGGTGTACATGAATTTCCTTGCAAGTTCTACCATACAGGAGCAAAGTGCTACCACGGTGACAAGTGCAAGTTTTCTCATGATCCACTAACTAAAGAGACAAAAGAATTACTTGACAAGGTACTGTTCCTACTGTCAAAAGAATAAACGGCCTCATCTTTACGCTGTAACCCTATTTCATTTTTTTTTCAAAATGGAGAAAGCCAGTGATAACCCAGTTTAATTAGGATTTTCCTAGTTTATTGAGATTTGTTGTTTTCAAGCAACTGTGTAAAAATAGGAACTCATTACTTGTTTGTAGTGAAACTAGTGTCTGCTTTTGCTAAGCGGTCGTGCACTTAGATGAAACCTTATCCTGACTTTAATCCCACTCTGCCTCTGTAAGGCAGAGTTTAGTGAAAGACATCCCGGTCCTCTTCTCAGTCCAGATGGTATCTTGTCCTTGGGCTCCTTCCCATCTACCACATGCAACATACAAAAGCTAAGGTAGCTAGAATGGGATCTGCTCCAAATTGAAAGTAGGTAGAAATGGCTCTTCTCCATCCTTTTTTCTTACTTATATGGCCCATATTGCATCGAAAGCCAGTGTGGTGTAGTGTTTAGAGTTGAACTTGGACCAGGAAGACCCAGGTTCAAATCCTGCCTAGCTATGAAGCTTACTAGACAACCTTGGGCTAGTCACTATCTCTCAGTCTAATTGTACAAGGTTATTGTGTGCCTAAAAGGAGGGCAAAGGGAACCATGTATACCACCCTGAGCTCCTTGGAGGAAGTATGAACAATAAATCTTGTCTGGCCTAACCATAGATATACTGAAACACAGTATAGTATAGGCATCTTTTTATGGCATAAGCCCTATTTATTCTGCTCTTGGCTCTTTTCCCTTGCAAATAAGGCTTTGCAGGTTTTATCAGCATCTTGGGTGAAGATGGACAGAATATAAAAAGCAGACTCGCAGCAAACCCTGGCTTCCTCCCAGCTTTGCAGTTGCAGTGACATAGTGAATCCAGTGTCAGCTCTGCCATTAGTCTTGCTCTTCCCCTTTTGCTTCACATGGACTGTCCTCTTTTTTTGTTTTATTTTTAATAGCACTGTATGTACATCTATACGTTGCCTTGTTGGAAACATTTTTAAATGGCTTTTTTAATTAAGTGAAAATCAGTGCTTCGATTGGAGGGAAATTTCTTGATAATAATATGTAGACACTGGCTAATAAACATTGCACAGCCAGCTTCTCCTGCAAATTTTAAGAATATTTTCGACCCAGAGCTCAACCCCCCAAAAGGAAAGATATACTTGGATTGAACATAGCGGGATACTTATTTTCTTTCTCTAGGATGCACCAGAAAATGACCCTACAATGTGACTTGATTTGTGTATTTATAGTTTACAGTACACAAAAATAAAAACACCTCTACAACACATAAATTGCAGAGATGAATTTACAGATTGAAACTTAAGGCAGTACAGAGAACAGAACCTCTATTTTAAAGATGTAACCTATCCTGAGCTTTTTCAGGATTGGGCAGAGGAAATCCCAATTATAGAACTCTAACATGAGCACTTATTATTAATATGAACATGTATGTACTGCTTTTCAGTTAAGGAGTTCTGAAAGCAGTTGCATAGCAAAAGAATAAGACGATGGTTTTCTGCCTAAAGGGGCTCACTGTCTTAAAAAAAAGACACAAAGCAAACACCAACAAAGCCACTGATGGAGATGCTGTGCTGAGGTGATCAGAGACCGTTGGTCTCCCTCTGCTAAATGTAAGCGAGACACCACTTTAAAACATTCCCAGGTAGCAGGGATTTAATGATCACTAAAATATTACACCACAAAATATGTTGTTGTATTATGTGTGTCTTAGGTATTGAATACAGAAGAGGAACAACAAAATGACGATGAGAAAGAAGTGGAAGAACTTAGAAAGCGTGGTATAGTTCCTCTTCCGAAGCCACCTCCAGGAGTTGGACTTCTGCCAACCCCACCAGAACCGTTTTCGTTTACTGAAGAGGATGAAGAAAACTTTCAGGATCCTTCTGGTGAATTCAAGAAAATTCCATCTCTCTTTGAAATAGTTGTTAAACCTACTGTGGATTTAGCACACAAGATTGGAAAGACGTACGTATTAAAACTGCCAAAATTACTCATGTCATTTTAATGAGACAAAAAAGGAATTTGTTATGGCAAATAAATAACTTAAAATAAATGTATTTAGGACCCCTTGCTCCACCTGGATGCTACTTTTCCCCTCTCTGCCCCATTGCATCTCCTTCCTCCTTTCTCCTTCACTATAGATCAGCGCCACATCTCTGCAAGTGGAAAACTCTTAAGAGGAAAAGTGACGTGCTCACAAACACAATAGCACTGCCTCCCCTACCTGGGCTCAGTAGAAAATACAGTATGCTGTTCACTAAACTCACTGCACTTATTCTCTCTCATGTCTTCTGACCTCAAAGGGCTTCTGATCCTTTTGAGGAGGGAGAACTGCAAGCACAGTTGCTCTTGAACGACATCATGGTTCACCTGGGCAGGAAACACAGATTTGTGGGGGACAGCTATAGTTTGCCACAGTCAGCTGCTCAGCTGGCACTTAATCCATGCCAATAGCAAACTGCAAGATTGCATAGCATTTGGGGGGAAGCGTGTTCAAAAATTGTGTTTAAATGAAGGCCCTCGTTATTCTGCTCTAGTGTGGTAATTGAACTGACATCTCAGACAGTTCAAAATTGATGTAATCTTTAATCTACCTGTCTGAGTATAAATTTGACATTTATGCTGGTGTAGCACAGTGACAAGAGACTGCACTGCAAATCAGGATTTCCTCAGTTCGAATCTTGCCTCTGACATAAACTCATTCAGTTGTTGTAAGGAATACATCAAGATAATACACACGAAGCACATAAAACATGCAAAAGTGCTATACAAGTGCCAAATATCTCTGCCTTTAATGAAGTAGTCAAGGGCCAATTGGTATGTAGCCAAAACAGGACCACCAATAAACAAATTTGGGGGGGGAGGGGGATACCAGAATGTAGGTCATGTCTCAAGAATGTAGGTCATGTCTGCTTGCAGAGTTTAGAAACATTCTTTTTAAAAAAATTGCAAACTCTTGAGGAGGCAACAATGGCCCAAAACCAGTTTAAAAAAGATTGTGAATGCTTAACCTGTATCCGTCTTTTCTTAGAACATTCCATTTGCTGCCTGGAGATTGCATAGGTTTAAGAGATAGTGAGTGAATTCCTAGGGAGGTTAAACAGAATGAAGAATAATCAGTTCCTGCCAGGAATTGGGCAGGACCAGGCAGGTGAAGGATGTATTCTTTCACTATGACTACCACAATCTGTTCAAAGTTACCTGAAACACCGGGGGGGGGGGGGAACAGGAGGTAATCAGAGAGAGAGGAAAAGAAAGAAAAACAACAAAATAAAATCAAAGAACAAAGTGGAGCCAGAAAGACTGGAAACAGTGAGTGACCAAGTGCTGCAACCTTAAAGTGCCATCAGAGCATGATTACTCTGAGTCCCATGTTACTTCCAGGAAAATATGGACAATAATGTGGAAAAATGGAAGGGTGGACACAAAAGCCTCTCACCAAGCCCCAGCAGCTTAATAGCTTAATTCAGAGCATGTTTACTCTGAAAAGATTCAAACAAAAACTAAAGATTTGAAAGAGGCAGACCAGAGAAACAGTTAACGGTAAGGAAAACAATGAGAAAGGCAGAGACAAAAGGAGAGGGGAAACTGGGAAAAAAAGAGGTAGAAAAAAAGAATAGAGAATAAGCAAGAGACAAATTGAAGTGAGAAAAAAATGGAGGGTCTTTGTCTGTCTGTGTTTTGGAATTTTTTTCTTCTGCTTTTAATTTAGAAACATACATACTTCTTTATAGCTAGGGGGTTCTCCAAGTACCGTATGTGGAAACTGCCACCTTATCAATTTTACTTCCACACTGATAGGTACTCAACTACCTGAGTTTGCTGTTAGTATATATGATTTCCTTGACCTATTGACCTTCTGTTTTACAGTCCACCAGCTTTCTATAACAGCGCATCACCACCAGGACCAGAGTTTGAAGAAAGTGATCTGCATATGTACAACGCAGACTCAAGCCCAGGACATAATGGACCAGCAGGGCTTCCAGGTTCTCCTGGACCACAGAGTCCACCTTTGCAGCCAGTTCCTCCAGGTTACTTAGGACCACAGGGTCAAGCTGGCGGACCTATGCATGGACAGCAGGGTGGTCCACCTTTAACACCACCTGGTGCATCATATGGCTGTGCAATTGCTCAAGAACATATGGCAAACATGCCTAGAGATAATCATTGCCCTCCTGGCCCACCGTATCAACAAATTCCTGGTGAACGGCAGCCAAATCCTGGTTATGAGTCTCTTCAGAATCCAGCCAATTTCTATGACAATTACTATTCACATCAGGCTGTGCATAACTTCCAGGCAACCAATACCGCTGGTGGTAAGTTTTAACATATGAAGTTTTATCCTTTGGTTAGAAGTATGAACTAAACCATGTATTTGTGAGGAGGATTTGATGTGTGTGGTGATTGATAAGGGTTGTGATTATAATTTCTAAAAGTATTTCAAGATGCCCATCATTATGGGGTAGACTTATAGAGAAATGGCTAGCGAGTACATGGCATGAACGCCAAGGTCTGTACTCTGCATCTATGCACTTTGCACATACATAGACATTTGCACCTTCCTATCAAATTATTTTTTAGTACGATACAACCCAGGACAGGTGTGGAAGACTGGTTGTGCTCTCACTTGAACAATTGTTCCAAAGTGCAGCACTTTTTTTCAATTAAAAGTGAATGGCAACTACTCTTTTGTTACATAAGAAGAGCCCTGCTGAATCAGGCCAAAGGCTCATCTAGTCCAGCTTCCTGTATCACACAGTGGCCCCACCAGAAGCCTCAGGGTGCACACAAGACAAGAAGATACCTGTATCCTGTCGCCACTGTCATGTCCATATGTCATGTCCATAGAAATACAATACACTCTATTCCAGTCATTTACATAACATGTAAATAAGAAATTGCACATTTATTCAAGTTGTAAAAGAATGCATTAAATATCATTCTTGTATCAAAAGACTTAAACACATTTAAAGCAGTTTCCACCCTTCTATTTGAATTAGTATACTGTTCTGTCAGGGAAGGTGGCTAGAGAAGACAGGCTAAGGAGAGTAAGACTGTGGTTAGCGCTCATGCTCTCCACTCTTTTTTTACTGGGTCAGCAGCTGAATGGGAAAGGAAATTGAAAATTCTGTCTGCTGCCACCATCCCAGGCTCAAAAGACCAGGCAGACAGGGGCCTGTCTGGGGGGGGGGAACCCTCCCAGGAAAACACAGAACCCAAGGACTTCTTACTTAAAATCAAGCTGCAGTACTGCTCACGAGCAGTCAGATGTTGCAGCCCATTATGTTGTTCATGAATATGGACTAGGCAGGCAAAGAGTCAAGAGATAAGTAATGTATTAAAAACCCAAAAGAAAAAGAATGAAACAAAATGGGGGGAAGAATAGTGGGGTAGAAAAAAAAAACAAGCAGGCTGATGAAAAATACCTGAATTCAGCTGGATGCATACAAAGAAAAAACTTGACCAATGAATACAATAACTATAAATGCTCAGCAGTGAGAGCCGGGAAAGCTACTCAAGCACAGTCACGCAAAGCCCCCCAACAGGGTTGCTAAAAGGGTGAAGTTTGCAGACTGACTTGAAGGCAACAGGAAAAACAAAACATAATTAGTTCCCTGACTGCATCTAGCAAAGATTATAGTTCCTATCACTAGCTATTTACATTCTTTCAAGAATTCCAGTCCCTGCACTTACTGGAGAATAAGTGGATGTGTCTTCTGCAAACTAGCATTGGATCTCACAGAAATATACGGCATTTGGCTTTCCGGTGCTTCAATTTAAGTAACCTAGGTTTGATAATTTTCATTAACAGCCCAACCCTATCTAGGATTGGGCTGTACTGCGGAAGGGTGAAGTTCTGCTGTGAGCTCCGCTGTCGTAAAATGGCTACCAAAGGAGCGCAGAGTGCTCCTTTGGTGGCCATTTTCCAAGCGCTGTTGCAGGCGCTGTTGCACAACCCCACTGTGCCCACTGGATAAGGTAAGGCAGCGGTGGGGGACAGGGAGGCGACAGGAGGAGGTGGTGCTGGCAGTGGTGCGCATCGGCAGTGGTGCGCACCAGGTCCGGTCCCCTCTTTTTCAAGTCTCCTCGCCCCTTCTCCTTAGACTTGCACCTACAGAGCTGGCACGGGTCCAAGGAGAGACCCATTTTGGAGCGGGAGGCTTACAGAGGGGTTAAGGAAATAATTCCTGTTTTCCCTTCTGAAGCCTCCCGATTTGCCCCCTGCTGGATACAGCACGTGCCTTTTTGGCATGGCTGCATTGGTGGGGCGAGGGGGAAGGATAGGATTGGGTTCTAAGTTTCCTGATTGGAGGAGTGAAATCCATCTGACCTCTCCATCCCACCCTTTTACCTGTCCTAGACAGACAGTTTTGCCTGCCCAATCTGTAGGCACTTGACACTCTCAGTAGGAAGCTCAGTCCAGGCATGAAAAGGGACAAAACTGCTACATGCTCATTCTCAGCATGTTCCAGGTCACTTAACCAGCACAGAAGCGTCTGGGGGTGGTGGTGTTAAAAGTTTCCAGAAAATAGGGAAAAGCAGACATTCATTACACATACATACTCAATACACTCCGTGATTACTATGTTACATAATTTAGAATGCATAGTGTCTACCACCTGCAACTTTAATTGCATAAAATTCATCATTTTGAACCCCTTCCTACTGTTTTAATTCTTCAAATAGACCACACTCATCTTTCTGAAGTATCATTATATTTTTTTCCTTATCAGATGTTAAGCTATTTTCACTAAGGAGGTAATGGGGGGAATAGCAACTATTGACTTACATGGGAGAAAGTCAAGGATGTGGGCGTGCAGGGTGCCTAACCTGCTCCTTGTCCTTGCTGATACCAGCCATTGAGAAGCAACGCTGTTCCTATCTGCACTGCCTCATCTCTTCGCCTCCCTAGTTCCATCTTGGGTGGTATCTCTGGGGGGGGGGGGTGTCTTTTGAGTGTGAAGAAATATTAGAAACTGGGTTTTAAAGAGTAATAATAAAAATGGCATCAGTTTTGACCTATCAACTCTAGTTTTGGAGATATGACATAGCCACCTCATACATTGATTCAGGCAACTTCCTTGTGAGAAAGCCATAGCGTCAGCTTCCTCATGAGGGAGCTGCTTGAATCAGCATACAAGGTGGCTATGACGTATCTCCAAAACTAGAGCTTATAGGGCAAAACTGATGCCATTTTTGGAATCAGCACCCCAAATATACCCAAGGATCAATCTAACTTTTAAGGCACCAAAATGTGTTGGGTTGTGTAATCAAATGGCAATTAATATTGCTTCGTAATTATGACCAAGATAGATGCTAATTATTTGTAATACTGAATGCAGATTGTACATGGCAAGGAGAATTTACGGATCATCAGCCTCACCACATTTCTTCAGATTCACATAACAGTGGAAATGAGTACGAGTCAGACTGTGCCGTTCCAGCAGGCCACAATTCAGCTATTAATGTACCAGATTTTCTTCCTGCAATGCAGAAAGCCCTTTTTGTAAGGCTCAGTCAAAAGCAACAAGATGATGGAGAACAGATGAGCAATCAGTGTCAGAGGTCACTGAGCAGAGAAGAAGGTATTGCCATATTCTGCCTCTTAAATAAGAGACTGTAATATGCTTTTGTACAGTTGCCATTTTTTAAAAGCCTGTGAACATTTTCAGTTTACTTTCTGTCTGTGTTCATTGTCCTTGTAATTTTTACTTAAATCACTTGCATATATTGCAATATGAGCCCCAGGTTGTTCCAGGGAGGGGAGGGGGTTCTGTTGCAGGTTTCATTATGGAGCTTAGGCAGTCTTATCCCCCCTGACCCAGTGCATCTTTGCTGGTAATGACAGGGCTGGTTCCTCATCATGCTCACTCTGTGTTTGTACACAGGGAATTATGCCTGCGCAGAGTCTGCAGAACTGCTAGCTGCAGGGCTGCTTTTTAAAATTTCCATGGCCAAGTAAAACAATGTCGTCTTGTTTGTTTCTTTATACCTACCACTTACATAAAGTATATATTGTCAAAAATGACATACAGTCATCATGGGCACTGTTCCCTGTAAGCTGCACAGCTATAACTGAGGTCCCGTTTAGCTTCTCTCGATGCTCTGGAGTTCGGTAATGATGGTGACGTGATCACTGGGTGCTCTGGAGCTGCCGTCCACAGCCAATGTAGAGCTCTGTGCACTCCTCGGAGGGAGTTACAGGGAACACAGGTCATGGTAATAAGGGAGTGGGGGTAAATACATTCACCACCCCCACCCCCGCAGAGTTGGTGCTGCTGTTCCTATAAAATGGAACTTAGACTGTTGCATTAGTACTGGTTAGAAGTCCAAATACACGCATTAACTCCTTGAAGCTGTAGTTCCCTTTCGTTGTATTTCTGAACTGAGCTAGATTCGAGTGTCCATGAATCCAGATTTTCTTTCCACCCAAGCAGTATAACACTGAGCTGGATCCTGGGTCTAAAAGGGGAATGCACAGAACCTGCTTTAACACTGTAGTGTTGGCCAGAAGTTCTTTATTGTAGTAAGGCAAGGTTGGAGGAACGAATTGACAGAGGGCTGGGCTTGTGCTGAGAAACCACCTAATCTTTTCTCTGCATAGCTGATCTCTTCATAGCTGTAAAAAAGTAAGCAAAGAAATATTTGTGCAGAACAGTTATGCCTTTTATGTGATTAGTTGCTTTTCATTCCACTAAAATATTTTGCATATTTATGCAATGCTTTTTCAATGTGCTAAGTGCTTTATATCTGAACATAATTGAGTACTTCAACTGAGACCCAGACAGAACTATTACTGTTGACATCTTGTATTCTGTTGATACATGGCAATATGCTACATAAAACATGCCACATTATTGACTCTTATGCAATTTATGATCTTCTACAATCTACACACAGTTCTGCTGCCTAGCCAATTTGTGTATTGTTTATGCGTTTTATATAGAGAGTATTCCTACCTTTTATAGCATTTGATATTTGTTTTTAGAGTGGAGTTCAGCTGATATAAGCTACTGCCACAGACATTTTCAGTGCTTAAAGCAATTGTTTTGTTCCTCTCTTCCCATCATGTTTTCATTCTAATGGGAAATTAGAATTTCCCTATTTTGCATAGTTAAGTTTTAGTAAAAGTTTCCAGGCACTTGAAGTTATTTTGTGTATCTTAGACAATACATAACATTATGGCTACTGACATTTGCATGGTGCCTTTTTGTTTTGTAGATGATAATGTAAACTGGTATTCCAGTAGTGAAGAGGAAGAAGGGAGCAGTGTCAAGTCAATACTAAAAACTTTAAAGAAACAAAGTGAGACGTTTAGGAATCAGCAGCAATCAGTTGACCAGCAGTTGCGTGGAATGCCTACTGACCCAAGACTTGCTAAGGAACGAGGCCCAGGAAGCCAGGCTGTTGATCCCAGGCTGAGATCAGCTTCAAGATCAAATGCTAGAAAACCTACTGAACCAGGAGCTTTGGACCCAAGGCTTGCACGAGATCCTAGAATCTTAAAAGGTAATGAAAGCAGTCATGCAAGTTCATCCACTGGTGGAGCAAAACTAGATTTGCATCACACACACCCTAGTGTCAAGGTCATGCAGAAAGGACTGGAGGAGGAGGAGGAGGATGTAGAACGGGAGCTGAGAGAGAGAGCTTTTCTAATACCATTGGAACCTCTACCTGGAGTAACATTACGGGATCCAAGATCTCAGCTTAGACAGTTCAGCCACATTAAAATGGATATTGTTCTGAGCAAACCCAATTTTGCTAAACATATTGTATGGGCTCCTGAGGATCTCCTCCCAGTACCTTTGCCAAAACCTGACCCAGTATCCTCAATCAATTTACCCCTTCCTCCGCTCATAGCTGACCAGAGATTTAATCAATTACGGAATATCAAAAGTGATCCAATCCCAAGTGCAATACCATCTGACCCAAGACTAGCAGCAAAAGCAAAAAGTAACTCCAGTTTATCAAACAGAAGTAGCTCCCTGGACCACCCCACAGAATTGCTCCCTGGTAACATAGCAAGCAAATTAGGAGACCCTCGCTTGCAAAAAACTGTTGACCCCCGACTCCACAGACTGTCTAGTACAGACTCTCATCATGGAATCATGAAAGATGCTCTGCCTCCGAAAGCAGACCCCAGATTAGCCAAATCTAATGCTGGTACATCACAGTCCTCAGAAGCTGCACATTTTCAGTCTGATTCAGATGTGCTTCCTCCATATGCACCTAAGTTATCGTCTGCTAGTGCTAGATTGGGCACTCCTAGCTCAATACTGGGTGGCATTAGCTTATATGATCCAAGAAATCATACTTCATTGGACCCCTCTCCAGTGAATTCAGGGGAGAATGGAGAGAACCAGAAAAAGGGCATTTTGAAAAATGCTGGCCAAAATGAAGCGACTCTCTCAGAAGAACAATTGCCTCAAAAACCATCCCCAAACGTGGAAAAAAGCCTGGAAGTGTTTGGAGAAGCCAGTCCAGAAAAAGTGGGCAGTGCCATTAAATCCCAGGCGAAACACTCCAGTGCTGCTCCAGCAGTGCATAATCTTCCCATCCAAGCTTTGTCAGGGTTGATCAGACCACAGTACAATGACCAGAGGCAAGTGAGGCAGCCTGGACAGATCACTCAGGTACCAGAGAGTGATCCAGTTTTGGAATCTGATGACAAATCACTGAAAGATGTTTTCAAGACTTTTGACCCAACTGCTTCACCTTTTTGTTAGCTATTGGTTTACAGAGACATTTTACCATTGTGAATAACGCAGGTTTCTGCAGTTTTGTAACAGGTTTACCTCTATGCTTTATTTATTTTTAAATTATAACCAGAAACACATTTGGGCTGCTATTTTCAGAACCACATGCAGTAAAACAGTAAGCTATAGTGTTTGCCAAGTTGGTATTTTCTATATAATTTTCCCATTTCAGGGAGACTAATCATTGAGCTCTTTAAAAATACGTATATCATGTTAGATCTGAGAGAAGCACCTTCATTGTAAATAATCATCATCAAGGATTCACTTTGGGAACTTGTATATGTGTAATGTGTCTTTTCAAAATCAGCATTTAGAGAATGTTTGCCACTTTTGTATGATTGTATAGGTTCAAGCAATATAATGTACATTACTGTGAGAGACTATTTAAGATGACAATTATCAAGCCAAACGCTAAGTAAAAAAAAATTGATCTTTTCTGAGCATTTGACACAAAGCATCTTTTTTTATTCATGAACTTGATATTCTTAGCATAAAAGATACTGTATTGAGAAGCTGAAACAACTTTTTGTATTTTATTCTATACTGTATATAGAAGGAATTGCAAAGGACATAACTAAGAACATTACTGTTAAAAGTGGAAAACACCTAAGTTGTATGTGTAAAAAATTGTGTTTACTTTTTTCACTGTATACACTATTCTCAATTAGTGCTATGTCACATTGTGGTGTTCATGTATTCCATGTATTTTTGTATTCAACTGCTTAATTTGTATTGCTTTTTTGTATTGATGTAATTACAGTAATATGTATTCATGGGTCTATATGACATTTTTAACAAATTAAAAAACAGTGAAAATCCTTGACTTTTCATGATCCTAGTAGGCTGCTAAAATACCAGGTGGTTAAATACTAGAAAAAATGCATTCAGATTGTGAGAGTTAACATATTTCCCCAAAAGAACTCAGATCTGTGTACGTGATAGAGCTCCTTCCTTCCTTCCTTGTATCAATCAGCACAACAGCTCTGGAGGTAATTAGGCTGAGGCTGGCTAGCCTAAGGTCACCCAGGGAGTTTCATGGCTGAGCAGTTATTTGAACACAGGGAGTGAGTAGTCCTTATTAGAGCAAAATTGCCTCCAGGTTTTTTAAAGCACAGGTTTTTACTGGGTAGTGTTGTATTCTAAGATTACCAGGCTGCTAACTGTTGCGTTTGCTTATACCAAGATATCTGCCAGATAAACTAATGCTTCTCTAGGCCAGTGGTTCTCAAATTGGTGGGTCCTGACCCACCAGGAAAACCAGAAGCGGCCGCTACCCCCTAAAGGCAGTGCTTCCCAAACTGGGAGGCGTGGCTCCCAGGGGAGCTGCGAAGTGCCACGGAATCCTCTGGGAAAACAGTGCAATGTCAAGTGGCAGGCATCAACATAATACTGTATAATGGGGAGCTGTGGCCAATAGCTGCCAGTGGTCAAGGGAGCTGCAGGTCAAAAAAGTTTGGGAAACACTGCCCTAAAGGGGATGGTGGTGTGCGGTTACATTGGTGATGTCCTGTCAGTGGCAGGGATTTTTTTTAACTTACTGGAGGTTGCACTGGCCCTCCAGAGGTTGCAGGGGGACCATGGCCCCTCTGCAGCAATCAAGACCTGCTTCCAGTTTTTATCAGAAACCAGAAGTGGGTCTCAATTGCTTCAGGGAGTTGATCTGAACTTGAAGTGCAGGGAGGCCCGCAGAGGAGGCCGCACTCCCTGTACCCTCTGGAGGGCTGGCACGACCCCCAGTAAGCAAAAAAAAAAAACAAAACTATTTGTCCCAGCCGTGGCACGATTCCAGGAGCACCGTCGGCTTGCCCCACAAACACAGCTTCCCCAACTCGTGGGGGAGAACTTTGAGAAATGTTGCTTTAGGCTATTGGTTTAATCAAACATTTTCTCCTGGAGCTGAGTGCTTGCTGACCATCACAATGGTTGGAACATTCATTTCCTAGGATATTTTTTGTAAAAAAAAATGCTACACCATCCTGGAGGTTCAGTGAGCTTTTTTTCTGTTACATTTGGTTCAAGGCAACATATTCTCCTTCCCTCACTACAATGCACATATACTATGTTTAAATGGCTAAGCAATAGGAGCAATGACAGGAATGGCTGAGCAATGATAGGAAGGACCTTTCACAGTACAAAACTGTCCTTCTCCACAGACAGGAAGGTTACTTGCACCCACAATATGAAGACACTAATATTGCAGTGCTTGTCTTCATCAAGCACACTTTGTATGAAATGTTTTTTGCCACCTTTGCCAGTGTGCAGAAGCAGTCTGAGCTCAAAACAAAATGCAAAGGTAGGTTTGCAGCCTTGAGCATGGGTAGGAGTTATCAGTTTGAGCAAGTAGCCCAAAGGAAAGTGCACTGCTGCACTGAATTTGGGACATCGCCTGCAGCAAAGTCCCTTCCAACTGTCATAGGCAAAGCATCGCTGTACCTATGCTACTGGTTTGAGGGAACTTGGTATGTTTAGCCTGGAGAAAAGAAAAGAGAGGGGGATATGATAGTGCTCTTCAAATACCCAAAGGGCTGTCATGTGGAAGAAGGAACACATTTTTTCTCAACTGCCTCTGAGAGTAGAACTAGATTAAATGGGTACAAACTGCAAGAAAAGTGATTCCGGTTGGCTATCAGGAAGAAATTCTTGATGGTAAGGGCAGCTTGGCAGTGAAACAGATTGCTGAAGGATGTGGTAAATTCTCCCTCACTGGAGACCAAGCAGAGGCTCGACAGGGACATGCTGGAGATGCTCTAGGTGGATTTCCTGCTACAGGCAGGGGGTTGGACTAGATGACCTTGTAGGTCCCTCCTACCTCTATGATTCTATGATGTCTGGTCCAGGGGAAAGGAAGAGCAAAAGGATATTGGGACTGGCACATTCACCCAAGACTTCCTTTATGACTCAATTTCCATATACATTCTCCCGCCTTGGAGGATACACATTCTCCACCACTTGTTAATTACCTCAGTGTTTCCAAGGTACAGGTATCCCCCCGTTAATGACGGGGATATGTGCCTCAATCTTCATCATTAATCATCTTATCTCTGAAACCACTCCATTTTCAGGGCTGGAATCATCTTGCTTAAGCAAGATGATTTTTTAAAAAACTTTAACTTAAGGGGTCTGCCGTCATATATCGGGATTCATTGTTAACCAGGGATATTGAGGTCAATTGTAAGAGGTCAATTGTTAACCGGGGATACCTGTATTTAGAGAGAAGGGTAGCTATGACTACTGAACTGCTGCTTCTTGGATCATGGACATAAAAGTGGGTTCCGTCCACGTTCCTGTTTTGCGGAGTCCCAACTCATCTCTGTCGGAATGCAACACTTCCTTGGCCCTGTGCCACCACAGACTTTTCCTCCACAGGCTACAAAATGCAGCAACATCAGCTTCTTCTGTGCCAGAAGGTGGCTGTTGCAAGCCCTGCATGAAGAGGAAACAAGAAAACAGTAACACTGTTTTCATATTGTTATATTATTTATGATAAGTGCTATAGAGTTGTATTAAGCAACGTATACAAATAAAAAGGAACAAGTCCCTACCAAAACCCTTCACAAGCCAAGGATGAGATACAGAAAGAGAAGGGTGAGCACCTCCCTTGTTTTCTTTCAATCCCTCCCACAACCCAATTTTTGTGTGAAGCATTTGTCTCAAACCCCTAGCTCCCCATTGTTGTTGTTCAGTCGTTAAGTCGTGTCCGGCCCTTCGTGATCCCATGAATGAACCATATCCCGCCAGGCCTTCCTGTCCTCCACTATCTTCCTGAGTTCGCTCATTTTCATGTTCGTTGCATCGGTGATGCTGTCTAACCATCTCATCCTTTGCCTTCCCCTTCTCCTTTTGCCTTCAATCTTTCCCAGCATCAGAGTCTTCTCCAGAGAGTCCTCTCTTCGCATTAGGTGGCCAAAATATTTGAGCTTCAGCCTCATTACCTGTCCTTCCAGGGAACAGTCAGGGTTGATTTCATTTAGGATTGACTGATTTGTTCTCTGGATGAGGAAGGGGGGCCATTCGGTACTGAATGGGTTAACCCCTCCACGTCCAGAGGTAGGGCCGGTTAAACTTAGTTGACTCCTCCCCCTCGGGTGCTGCTCCGCCCCAGTCCAGTCCTACCTCGTTAGAGAAAGGTCGGTTGTTGCGAGGCTCTTCCTAGAAGACCCTTATTTTGTGGACCAGAGTTCCTTTTCGCCTTTTATTCCTGTTTGCCTGTCTTCTGCCTTTCCCCTCTGTCCCCTCCCGACCCGACCCTGTTTCACTAGCAAGGCGGTGGATCGTCGAGGGACATTGAGTGTGAGCGGGCCTATCGCGGTCTCTGGGCGTGCGAAGGTTCCCACCTTTCCCTTTTACCTCAGCTGAGGCTACAACGGCCAGGCAGACGAGCGCGAACCCTCTGGGCGGCGCCGCTGCCGTTTGTTTCCTTCGGACCTGGCCTGAGCGTCGGAGACAGCCTCTTCTTATCAGCTTCTCCGATCGCTAGCGCGCTACCACGGACCCCCCGGGGCCGGGGCGCTGAACTGTATAGCCGCTTTTTCGGGCGTCGGTCTGACGCGCCGTGCTCCCTGCACACCGCGGACCGGCGGCCTCTCTTCTCCTGATGTCCGGACGCCTTTAATAGGGTAAGCTGACTATGGGTGAACCCGAGGGCGAGATTCCCAATGCTTCAAGGGGCAGCGACTCGGCTATCACTACAGTAAGCGCCCCTCAGATCGATCCGGCCTTACAGGCACATTTAATAAGCATGGTGAAGGCGGCTGTAGAAGAGGCTGTGAGCACCTCGGGGGGGCATTCTTCCCGTCGGAAGCATCTGAGGGAGAACCGATCCCTCTCGTGGGACTCGGTTTCTCCCTCTGGCCACAGGAGCTCCAGCCACAGAAGCTCCAGCCATAACTCGCGTCCTTCTAAAAGGCACAGGGCTGGCCGCTCTTCTCATTCACACTCGGTTCCTCGTTCTGGGGGGAAGCGCGCTCAGTCTGAGGCTGCTTATCTTAGTTCGACCCCTTCCTCCGGCGCAGACTCTGACAAGGAGGAGGGAGAGCTTTCTGATGATGGCCTGGGGGGGGGAGCAGGACAGCAACCCGAGCAGGCTCTTCCCTTCAGATCTTTTTCACCATATGGTCTCCAAGGTGTCTGCCGCCCTCAATCTCTCCACTACTGATCAGGCGGTTGGCTCTCAGGGCAACGTGACAGCACCTATGGGGCCGGCTCCACCTACCATCATTCCTTTTCCTCCCTCCTTCCAATCCGCACTAGATCAGGAGTGGAAAACCCCTATCAAGGCCAAGCATGGTTCTAAATTGATCAACAAGCTTTACTCTTTACCAGAGCAGACCATGGGGCTCTTAAAAGTTCCCTCAGTGGATGCGCCCGTTGCCTCCTTGTCCTCGTCAGCCGTTATTCCGTCTGAAGGGGAGGGGGGCCCAAAAGATGCCTGTGATCGGAAGGTAGACATCTCACTCAAGAAAAAATTTGAAACTGTGTCTCAGTCGTTGAGGGCTTCGGCATCCAACTCTCTTTTTGCTCGTGCTACTTACCTTTGGGTAGACGACCTCCTTAAATCCGAGGCGGGCTTATCCAAGAAGGGGAAGAATACGCTGAAGAAAATTTCCTTAGCCACGGCCTTTATGGCCGATTCTTCCTACGACTCCCTTCAACTGGGCGCGCGTGCTCTCGCGTCCAACGTCGTGGCCAGACGAAACATCTGGCTCTGTCATTGGGATGTGGATTCGGCCTCTCAGAACCGTCTTGTGTGTGTTCCTTTTCAAGGTGCCAAGCTCTTCGGGGAAGCCCTCGAACCGTTGTTGATCAAAAACAAGGATAAGCGGAAGGTCCTTCCGTCTTCCAACAAGGAGGTCCCCAAGCCTAAGAACCTGTCCTTTCAGCCCTTTCGAGCCCCGGTCCGTCGAAGAGAGTCCAACAGAGCCCCTAATAAGTGGAACAAGTCGAGATTCTTCCCCAAGGGCAGATCTGGAAATACTCAAGGGGAGCCCCCACGCAAGCCGTTCCGCAATCAAAGAAATGCGTGACGCCAACTTGCAAGACGGCTCCGCGCCTATTGGCGGTCGTCTGCTCGCCTTCGCAGAGCAGTGGCGTGCAACGACCTCGGACAGGTGGATACTGGACACGGTGTCCAGGGGATATTCTCTAGAGCTTCTCCGCATTCCGAACGACCGTTATTGGAAGGTTCCTCCGTCCAGGGACATGACCAAACATCAACATCTACTAGCGTCTATTGCCCATCTTTCCAACATTCGAGCCATAGAGACGGTTCCCCGGGTCCAACGGGGCAAGGGGGTCTACTCTGTTCTTTTTCTTGTGGAGAAGAAGAACGGAGAGCACAGACCCATCCTGGACCTCAAATGGCTGAATCTCTTCATGGCACGCAAGAGGTTCAAGATGGAGACATGGTGATCTATAGCGGCATCGCTACGGCGGGGGGACTTTCTCACTTCGATCGACCTGTCCGAGGCCTATCTGCACGTTCCGATCCACCCCAGACACCGGCGGTTCCTGCGTTTTTCTTATGGGTCGATACATCGACAATTCCGAGCCTTGCCCTTCGGGCTCAAGACGCCCCCCCGGGTGTTTACCAAGACCCTGGCGGGTCCCCTGGCCTGGTTGCGTTTGCAGGGCCTGTCCATAATTCCTTATCTGGACGACATCTTGATCCGGTCCGAATCCAAGGAGTCAGCGGAGCGGGACGTGCAAGCGACGATTCGTTGCTTGCAACTTCATGGTTTCGTAATCAACTTGAGCAAGAGCTCCCTGGTTCCGGCTCAGGTCATGGAACACCTGGGGCTGGTGTTCAACACCAGGAACCTCACCATCTCTTTATCTCCGGAACGACAACTCAAGTTGACGACTCTTCTTCTCGAAGCCCAGGATCAGCCTATGATGGACCTTCTGTCGTTGGCCAAGCTTCAAGGAGTCATGGTCTCATGCCAGGACGTTGTTCAATGGGCCAGGTTCCACACGAGGCCCATCCAGAGACTGCTTCGTCCTTTCTCGCATCAAATAGAGCGGATGTTGCATGGAACCATCCCGCTCTCATCGGATTTCCGGAGCAGCCTGGAGTGGTGGCTCAGTCCAGGCCGATTGTCCGCGGAGACCACCTTGGAGATCCCGGACCCGCGGATTCTGACCACGGACGCCAGTCTCCTAGGCTGGGGTGCACACATGGACCATCTTTTTGTGCAGGGACGGTGGTCAGTACCGGAGACAAAATGCAGCATCAATCTGTTGGAGTTGCGGGCAATCAAGTTGGCACCCTACCTCTGGACGGGGAGGGGTTAACCCATTCAGAACCGAATGCCCCCCCTTCCTCTCCCAGAACAGGAGATTCACAGGTAGGGAATTCCTCTTATCTCCTAGCAGTCCAAGGGACTCTCAGGAGTCTTCTCCAGCACCACAGTTCGAAAGCATCTATTCTTCGGCGCTCAGCCTTCCTTATGGTCCAACTCTCGCAACCATACATTGCTACTAGGAACACCATCGCCCTGACTATACGAACTTTTCTTGGCATGGTGATATCTCTGCTAGCTCCCCATATTACACCACAATTAAGGGCCCAATCCTATCCAACTTTCCAGTGCTAAGGCAGCCATGCCAGCGGGGTGCACGCTACATCCTGAGGTGGGGGGGCAGTCACAGAGGCCTCCTCAAGGTAAAGGAATGTTTGATCCCTTACCTCGGAGCTGTCTTGCGACTGCATTGGTGCTGGAAAGTTGGCTTAAGGCCCTATCCGATAGGGCCTTAAGCCTAAGAAGTTGTATATGATCAATAATTGCATATTCTTCCCCAGACTTACTCTGCATCCACTTCTTACCTCTTCCTCTGTTTCGCTTCTGTCTCCCTGAGATTGTGTACCTTTAGGACAGGAATCTACATTTTTTTCACTCTATATAAAGCACTACATACCCTGTTTCCCCTAAAATAAGACCTCCCCCGAAAGTAAGACCTAGCTTTTTGCATGATTTTTGCTGGCACTCGACAATATAAGTCATCCCCGAAAGTAAGACCTAGCTAGGACCATCACCCAGATGGACGCGACACCCCCCACAACCCCCCCGGCATTTACTTTGACCGATTAAAGCTTCATTCTTTCCCGAGGGTGCAAGGCTCTGCAAGGCCTCCACTTGAGTCCTCCACCATGGAGACGACGTGCTAGAGAGACTCTGTGAGGTAGCAGCCTCCTTGCAGGCCTTGCTGGCCTCTCTAGCACATCGTCTCTATGGTGGAGGAGTCAAGTGCAGGCCTTCCATAGCCTTGCACCCTCGGGAAAGAATGAAGCTTTAATCGGTCAAAGTAAGTGTCGGAGGGGTGGGTGCCGGGGGGGGGGTCACGCCACAGGTTGGGAAAATAAGACCTCCCTGAAAATAAGACCTATTGAATTTTTTTGAGCCAAAATTAATATAAGACACTGTCTTATTTTCAGGAAAACACGGTATATGGATAATGCCAGTGGCATCATTCGAGGTGGGGCGGAACGGTAAGTTCCGCACTGTGCTAACCTCCGTTTAGCACATGTTTTGTGTCCAGAATGACCCAGATTCAATCCTTGCCTTCTCCAGGGAAGTCTGGGAAAGATCACGGTCTGAAATCTGGGGACCCGCTGCCAGTCAGTGCAGGCACTACAGAGTTGAAGGGATACCAACAGCCTGACTCAGCATATGGCAGCTTCAAGTGCTCTCTGGCTTCAACCATTTTTGTCTCAGCCTGGCTCCAGTATGAGAAGTGAGGCAGGCTGGGAGAAAATCGATTAAAGCGATGGAATACAGCAAGGCAAGGCAAATACGTGGTGGTGGAGAGGGTTTCGCCCCTCTTCCCCACATGCTCTTTTTCATGGAAAGAGCAGGCCCCACTTGCACTGTATATATCGGGGTGGCCAAATGGTGGCTCCTGAGCCACATGAGGCTTTTTGACGTATAATATGCGGCTCTCGAAATACGTTGGCTGAGCTTTTTGCATCACAATTTAATATAAAAAGGTAAATAAGAAATTTTAAATCTTTATAATTATTTACCAGGTATAAACTGAGAGTCCACTGGATTAAAACATAAGTTTAATGTTCATGGTGAGTAAATAAAGAATTTAAATGCTTCTTAAATATTGCGGCTCTTACACATTTGAAGTTTATTGTAAGTGGCTCTTATATTAAGCAAGTTTAGCCACCCCTGGTATATGTCAGCGAGGTAAAACACATTGATAAAAGACACTTGGCTGCTCCATCCTGACTAGTTAGGCCCTTGGATCAACATTCACTAATGAGGTTCCTACTGAAACTTACCTTAACTTCACAAAGGACAACCTCTTGTGTTACTTACTTTGATAGAAGCCACTTCTGCTGCCTTTAACATCTGAAGAGCTGCTTGGGTTAGGTTCTGTGCATTGCTCACGAGGTGTTCTGCAGACGACCGGCTTCTACCTGTTGAGGCATTTACCCTTGGAAACACAAAGAGGCAGCATCATGCAACACGCCTAAGGACCAAACCAGACAGGAGGCAGGAGATCTGGGATTGGTGCTGGGGAAGAGACGTTTAACTCTCCCCACCGTGTTTTTCCCCACCCATCATGAAGCTGCTGGTAGCTCTATTGAATTAAAAATATGGCACAATAAATCCCTTCTTCTCCCCTCCCATTTCTCTGATCAAAATCAGAGGTCCCCTGTAGCTGCTTTAAAAGAAAGGTCTCAGGCATCACATCTGTTTTGACCCTAAGGAGTGAGGGACTCTTGTTCTCGCAGGCCAGCCAACAGGCTATGTTGCCCCTTCCCTAGTTCAGAGATAGTGAAGCTAGAAAGAATACCGCAAATAGGAAACAATACTTGTCTGCGGTATAGCTGAGAACTAAACTGGAGTGATGTGGGAATTCCATGCCTGAACTCCTATTTTTTTTTCCTTTCTGAAAAAGTAGCTGCAGGGGGCCCAATCTGGATTGGGGGGGTTTAAGCCTGTGCCCCTGCACTAGTTCTCTGACTGAAATCACCCCGCCTTTGGCTGCTATTCACCAGAGTGGAAAACATATAGGCCCATGATGTTTTCCCCTTCATAGCCAGTCACTTAACCAACAATTGCAACAGCAATAAAGAGCTAACACACTTCTTCTGCAAAGCCTTTGCTGGAGCGCCATTGCTTGCCACACATGTCCTTGGCCTTCTTCCCTGCTACGAAGAAACGTCCTGCCCTCGGTTCTTACTATTCCTTATTACTCCAGACCTTCACCTTTAGGTATTCAAATATTTACACCCCACCTTTCCATGTGGAAATGCTCACAGTGCCTTCCAAACAACAAAATGGAAAACAACCAACCAACCAACCAACCACAACACAGAAACAATCTCAACTGCAAAATACAGCCCATGTCACATGAGCGGAGGTCATTTTGTGGTCACTCCAGGCTCCATTTTGGAGGTCACTCCAGGCTTTGCTAAAAAGGCCAAGTCTTGGCCACACACCAGAGAGCCAATGGCAAGGCAGAGATGCAAACCTCTTGGAAGAGGCTATTCCACAACCTTGATGCTGCAGACTCTGTC
Organism: Plestiodon gilberti rubricaudatus; assembly: GCA_026170595.1. Classification (NCBI taxonomy): domain Eukaryota; kingdom Metazoa; phylum Chordata; class Lepidosauria; order Squamata; family Scincidae; genus Plestiodon; species Plestiodon gilberti. Next base: position 16,732,219 of record JANXHW010000001.1, read on the forward strand.
TCTTGGCACAACTCACCATGCCTCGGAGTACACCATAAACAGCACTCATCCAACCCAATGTACAAAAACAGGAAATTCTGAACAGTGTGAGATTGTCTATCCCTACGCCTTCCTCCCACCCACTAGGAGTAAGGCACTACTCTACCACAAGCACACATCTATTAAAGGCAGCATGTGGGGATTTTATCATATGGAAAGCATTAGGAGACAGTGGCATTCCTGGAGGGGGTCAGTGGTGCAAAAGGTGCTACACCACACCTTGCAAACTGGTGTAACATGGCCCCACTTGCCCCCGGAGCCATTCCGGCAGTGAAGCAGCATGCTGTCTTCGCCGGCAGAATGGCTCCAGGGGCGAGTGGAAGGGGCCATGTTACACTGGTTTGCAAGGCGCGGTACAGCGCCTTGCACCACTTACGGTGCCGCACCCCCTCCAGGAATGCCACTGTTAAGAGACAATTCTTCAAAGAACCAGTTACCTAGAAATGATGCTCAACTGATAGCTAATTGTCTTGGTTTGCTCTATGGCATACAGCAGTTCGGACGCACATCTTTCATCTAGGCAGTTCTTTGCAACGATGCCAGCAAATTTCACCAGTGCTTGTCCTCCAGCAATGATCTGTGTAGCGCAGGCAATGAGTTGCTCTTTTGTCTAAATCAGAAGTGGTTCCAAGAAAAAAAAATCAATCCAATAAATATATCTATATGCCACCTGTCACCCAAAAAGCTCCAAGCAGCGTTTGTGGCCATTTCACATGGCCAGAGGAATCAAGAGGCCAACATCTTTGTACATTGACCCACTTGAAGCTTCAGGTGGAGGATGTTAAATGATAGCATGCTCCCCCATACAAATAAATGTTCCCTGCATGGAGAAAACTTGATTGGATCCTTCTCCCAGAGAGGCTACTTTCTTGAATGCAAGGAAGTTTGTTTTTTTCATTGAGGAGCACCAACCCGCAGTGAAATCAGGTTTTACACCCTGATTCTGTCGATGGTATAAACTGATACTTCATTCCACACAACACCCCTGTGAGGTCAAGTAGCCTTCATGTCAGTGATGTTTCTAAGGCCACCAAGAGAGTTTTATAAATGAATGAGGGTTTAAATCGAGCTAGGCTTTCCCCACCTCCCAACTCAACAGTATCACGTATTTATCATTCAGAGTATTGGTACACAACTTTTCAAACATGCACAAAAGGTTCACAAATAGTTTACATAGCAAAATAATAAGAAGATGGTTCTTTTCTTTCCCAAAGAAAAGACATAAGGGAAACACCAGCAAAAAGCCACTTGGATGAACGATATGTTGGGATTAACAGTTCTTCCCCTGCTAAAGAAAGGAAGTCACCACTTTAAATGGTGCCTCTTCCTAATTAGCAGTTCTGTGTAGTGGTGAGAGTGTTAAACTATGACTGGGGAGACCCAAATTAAAATCTCCACCCAGTCCTGAAAAGCTCACTGGGTGAACTTGGGCCAGTCATCCTCTCTCAGCAGCCTAACCAACCTCACACACAGAGCACCTGCCTTACATGTAACATTATTTTCATAGAGGAGAGGAGGGACATACACTCCCTCCTCCACTGCATGAAGAGGATTGCCTACACAAGTATCAAGCCATAAACGTGGTTGTTGCTGTTCAGTCGTTAAGTCATGTCCGACCCTTTGTGATCCCATGAACCATATCCCGCCAGGCCTTCCTGTCCTCCACTATCTTCCTGAGTTCGCTCATGTTCATGTTGGTTGCATCGGTGATGCTGTCTAACCATCTCATCCTTTGCCTTCCCCTTCTCCTTTTGCCTTCAATCTTTCCCAGCATCAGAGTCTTCTCCAGAGAGTCCTCTCTTCGCATTAGGTGGCCAAAATATTTGAGCTTCAGCCTCAGTACCTGTCCTTCCAGGGAACAGTCAGGGTTGATTTCATTTAGGATTGACTGATTTGATCTCCTAGCAGTCCAAGGGACTCTCAGGAGTCTTCTCCAACACCACAGTTCGAAAGAATCTATTCTTCGGCGCTCAGCCTTCCTTATGGTCCAACTCTCGCAACCATACATTGCTACTGGGAACACCATCGCCCTGACTATACGAACTTTTGTTGGCATGGTGATATCTCTGCTTTTTATTATGCTGTTTAAGTTTGCCATGGCTTTCCTTCCAAGGAGTAAGCGTCTTTTAATTTCATGGCTGCTGTCTCCGTCTGCAGTGATCTTGGAACCCAAAAAAGTAAAATCTGTTACTGCTTCCATTTCTGCCCCTTCTATTTGCCAGGAATTGATGGGACCAGATGCCATGATCTTAGTTTTATTAATGTTGAGTTTCAAGCCAACTTTTGCACTCTCCTCTTTCACCCTCATCAAGAGGCTCTTTAGTTCTTCACTTTCTGCCATGAGGGTGGTATCGTCTGCATATCTGAGGTTGTTGATATTTCTCCCGGCAATCTTGATTCCGGCTTGTGATTCATTCAGCCCTGCATTTCTCATAATGTACTCTGCATATAAGTTAAATAAGCAGGGTGACAATATACAGCCTTGCCGTACTCCCTTCCCAATTTTGAACCAATCAGTTGTTCCATGGCCGGTTCGAACTGTTGCTTCTTATGTTCTTATGACCCGCATATAGGTTTCTCAGGAGACAGGTAAGGTGGTCTGGTACCCCCATCTCTTTAAGAATTTGCCACAGTTTGTTGTGATCCACACAATCAAAGGCTTTTGCGTAGTCAATGAAGCAGAAGTAGGTGTTTTTTTGGAACTCTCATGCTTTCTCCATGATCCAGCGCATGTTGGCAATTTGATCTCTAGTTCCTCTGCCTCTTCGAAACCCAGCTTGTACTTCCGGTAGTTCTCGATCCACGTACTGCTGAAGCCTAGCTTGTAGGATTTTGAGCATAACCTTGCTAGCATGTGAAATGAGTGCAATTGTGCGATAGTTTGAACACTCTTTGGCACTGCCCTTCTTTGGAATTGGAACATAAACTGACCTTTTCCAATCCTTTGGCCACTGCTGAGTTTTCCAAATTTGTTGGCATATTGAGTGCAGCACTTTCACAGCATCATCATTAGGATTTTAAGTAGCTCAGCTGGGATATTATCATCTCCACTAGCTTTGTTGTTAGTAATGCTACCTAAGGCCCACTTGACTTCACTCTCTAAGATGTCCGGCTCTGGGTCAGTGACCACACCAGCATGGTCATCAGGAACATTAAGATCTTTCTTGTATAGTTCTTCTGTGTATTCTTGCCATCTCTTCTTAATCTTTATCAATCTTCTTAGTCCTTTATCATGCCCATCTTTGCACAAAACGTTCCCTTGATATCTCCAATTTTCTTGAAGAGATCTCTAGTCCTCCCCATTCTGTTGTTTTCCTCGATTTCTTTGCATTGTTCATTTAAGAAGGTCTTCTTATCTCTCCTTGCTATTCTCTGGAAATCTGCATTCAGTTGGTTATATCTTTCCCTTACACCCTTGCTTTTCGCATTCCTTCTTTCCACAGCTATTTGTAAAGCCTCATCTGACAGCCACTTTGCTTTCTTGCATTTCTTTTTCTTTGGGATGGTTTTAGTTGCTGCCTCCTGTACAATGTTACGAACCTCCGTCCATAGTTACCATAAACCATACCATACCATAAACCATACCATACCATAAACCATACCATAACCGTGGTAGGGAGAAACTAATGGCAAGGCTGGCTTTGTGGGCAGGAGGGATCAAGCCTGGGTGAACATCTCAAAGGCTGCAGCCACTTTAAAGAAGGAAATCTGCAGCCCAGCACTCTGCTCAGTACCCCGACTCTTGCCAAGAGAGGGAGGATTGCGATCCCCGAATGTTCTGCTGAACCCACTTCAAAAGAGGCAGCCAGTAGCAGTCCTCTCCCTGCCTTACCAAAACGGGGAGGATTGCGCCTGCAAGTTGCGCTGCACATCATGCGGCGCTGCAGCCACTTCAAACCAGGCAAGCCACAGGAGCAGTGCCCGGTGCAGTCCTCTGCTTCTTATATTTGTTTTTACCTCTGTTGAAATGCATATCCTGCCTTTCTAGGCATAATTACACTCAATGCAGCATACAAAGTTTAAAACAAGGCAGGAACATATTCATTAAAATATAATAATCATTTTTAAAGTAGCAGCAATAATAATAATAATAATAATAATAAATAATAATAATAATAAAGAGCATTTAAGTCTGTCATTTTTTAAAAAAATGTCCACTATATTAAAATCAGTGTTGCACCAAGAGCAGGAGAGGGATCATAATTTTGCAGTAAAGGGCAATTTTCTTTCTAGAAGACAACTGCGGTCCCAAGAGTATCGTGTGGGGTGCAATTCTATGGAGGAGGAAAGATTATTCGTCATGCTTTTCCTCCTGAAGCCCTGAAATTATGTAAGCCCTTTCCAGGACAAAGGTCACTATGCCTTTCTTTTTCTCTTTTACTGTAAAATGATAAAAAAAACACCTATCCAGAGCCCATGGAGAATGGACACTCTCAAGCCAATTCATATGTATTTTCTATTAAAAAAAAAAAGACGTTTTCAAAATGTCACTGTGTTTGCTGTCATATGCCAACCATAGAAGATGAGAGGTGTAAAATAGACCAGGCAGTGCCTTTCAATGGACCTGCCTCAGGTATTCTGCTTCCTCAATAGCCCTCAATCCCCCTGGGATCCCTGCAGCCCTCTGCTCAGCTCCTCTTCTTTGGATCGCTCATTGGGGCACTGCAGCTCATCGGTCTGAGCTTTATCCTAGACCCAGTTCCATGAGGGGAAGCTCATATTGTTGCCTTCTTGACTTGAAGAGGCTCAAGGGAAAACAAGTCGGAGAATCCCTGCTTGGCTCATGTCGCGATTCACGTTGGCTGGTTGGCAGAAGGCGCAACGTAACCTCAGATTGCTGCAGAAGGCAATACTGCCCAGCCAAGTCCACAAGACAGAGTATAAGGTGCACTCATTTGAAAGAAACAACAAGCCAGAAGCTGGCAAAGAAAAGCAGCAAGACAAGGGAGAGGCCCGTGTAGGTGCCCTGAAAGTCAGCTTGACATTTGGCCTACTTGGTAGGCGTAACTTCCCCAAGAGTTTGCACAGAGGAGGAACAGAGGCAGAACTGTGGAGAGAGCAGAAAAGGCCGGGTAAGTCACTCGGACAACAAGCAGCAGCAATCCTGGGGCCTTTTGAGCCTTGTCATGCAACAGAAACTTCCACTCCCCCCACTGCCTCTTGTTCTAGGAGAAACGTTCAGACAGGAAATACCGTGATTGGCCCCTTCCTTTTTAGAAACTGGGCCATATGAGACATCTGAGTTGTCATTTCTTTGGTGGCTTGTGAAACTGGGCAGCCACTACTCCACCATTTTTCAGAGTCTCCCAGTGACTCAGTAGGAGGACTGCCTGTTGAGTTGCAGTCGGAGCAACTGGACTGGTAACAGCTTTGAAGGCCTCCACCATGCTGTTGAGATATAAAACAGATTTAGCTAATTAATCAACTAAAAGTTGCAGCCCCAGTTCTTACTGTAGTATACCCGCTACAACAGCACACTCAAAGTCCCAATTCAGGGTTGATCAAACCACAGTCTTTTTGGATCAGAAAGGCACCACTTGTCCATGCGCTCCCTTCTCCTCATTCTGTTTGTCTCTTCTTCTCATGAGCCTGACTTCTAAGATGACTTCCTAGTTTGTCAAACCACAGTTAGCCATGATGTCCAAACCACAAATCTGTGTTTTCAGTGCTCCCTATAAACCGCAACTGCAAATTAGGATCAAACCATGGTTTGAAAGTTTTCCAGTTTGGATGTCACAGCAAAACTGTGGTTTAACAAACCAAGAAATCTTAAAGGGCACAACCCTGCCTATACATAGGCCGGCGGAGAATGTGCTCCGCCAGCATTAGCTGTTGTGAAAGTGCCATAAGGCACTTTCACAGTATCGAGAGTAAGCAGTGCCGGTGCACATTCCAGACTCCCCTGGACGCCACCAGACACAGGTAAGCCCTGCAGGACGACGTGGGGAGGGTGGGCCAGGGTGGCAGAGGAGGGGACCATTGGGCAGGGATATCGGTGCTGGGCTGCGCCAATATCCCTGTCTGTCCCCTTCTCAGGCCAGGCCGGCCTTGCATGGCCTCCCTGAATGTGCACCAGCTGAAGAGTTAATGGCAGGTTCCTCTGAACGTTTGCTTTCATCTATGGAAGAATACAGATTAAAACAAAATGCATCAGAATGCCACATCACAAGTGGATTTTGCAGTCATAGCATATATTTCCTACAGATGTTTTGTTGTTGTTCAGTCGTTAAGTCGTGTCCGACCCTTCGTGATCCCATGAACCATATCCCGCCAGGCCTTCCTGTCCTCCACTATCTTCCTGAGTTCGCTCATTTTCATGTTCGTTTACTCATGTATAACTATTGAAAAGGCAAATGCACAGTGGCAATGTGCATAATTAAAGGTTGCCTACTAAATAGCTACTGTATAAGTGAAGAGATTAATGTTACCATTTCCTTTGCGTTCTCGGCAGGCAAAACGTCCTGACCAGTCTCGGTAACTTTGTGCCTTGGAGTTGGAGAGGTCTGGTGCTCTGTGCTGTCCGCCTCCTTGTGTTGGAAAGGCTGCCTTTGGCAGAAAGTCTGACTTGAACAAGAACATCCCTCATCATTTTGCAAACACCTCACAATGAGCTCCAGGGCTGTTTCACTGATATCCTTGGTGAGCTGAAGCTGCGTCACAAGATAACCAGCTTCGGCAGACCACTCGTACAGAATACAATCTGTGAGGAGATGCTCCTTGTCCGGCTGGCTTTGGAGCGTCTCAGTTCTCCCCATCACTTCATCGGTGAGGAACAGAAGGTGGTCAGCAGTGAAGAGCAAACTCTCTTTCAGCTTAAAAGAAGTAGAGTTCTCCAAAGCATCTCCGATGATCTTTTTGACCTTCTGGACATTTGCAAGGAGCTGGCCTGCATTTTTTTTAAAGGCCTCCTTGTTGATGATATCGCTGTCATTTTCTCGGTCATGTGCCATAGGCTGGATTACTCCGACGACACTTTGAATGCTGCTCAAGTATTCTCTGTTGACCACGCCCAACTGGAGCAGAAGGAGTTTGGCTGTTACGGCAAGTTCTGTTAGGAGCAGCTCAAAACGGACGGACAATTTTGGTGCAGGCAGGGGAGAAGCAGACAGAACATCTGCAACTTGAAGCAGAGCTTCAGTCAATATTTTGACCTGTTCCCTTAGGGCTAGAATCTCATCCTTGGCACTTTGTTCAGTACACGATAGCAAAGACAACCTGGTCGCTTCCTGTATTCTCAAAGAACTTTCCAATACTGCTGCCAGCGTGCTCTGCAAGCAAAGTTGGTGTTTCATCTTGGTTTTTAACTCCCTTAAGGACAAAATATCTCTTCCTATAAACAGATCTACCAAGTTTAAGAATGCTTTAATGGTGACCGACCACAGAATACAGCTCCTGTTGAAACTTTCCAGTTTAGCTTTGTCTGAGTGGGAGTTAAGGACAGACAAAGCCTTTTCAAGCAACTCTTTCATCCTGGCCTGTACACAAGTGAATTTAGCTTGAATACGCAGATATGTTTCATGCAGGCTGGGCAATTCAGGGAGGTTCTTATTGTGATCCGTAAGGGTAGCTTTGCCGGCCAGCTGAACGACAGACACTAAAGTCTTCATGATCTCATCTAATGATTGAGTGTAGTCAAGAAAACCACATGGAGATACCAGGCAAAACAACTGCATAGCCAGGCTGTACCAAGGGCCTGCAACAATGGTCAGACATTGCCTAGCTTCACAAATCCACTGCGAGAGCGAATTAGCTGTTTGCAGAAGTCCCTCTGTATTGGAAGGAGAGTTTGTGGCTACCTCTTTGGCTAAGCTGATAAGACAAGGGGTTAATTCCACCATTTCTCTGTAACGCAACAGTTTCTCCAACACAGGCGACTTGGCAACCTGTAATCCCTCTTTGGCTGCATCAACACAACAGCTCGAAAGCTCTAATAAGTCTGAACAAGCACCATTCAGTCTTGTGGTATTGTGTGTCTTTGTTGCTATGATGAGCTCACTGATCAGAGGATGTAAATCAACTCTTTCAGATGCACATTCAGAGAACGAAACGCTTATTTTAGGAAACTGGGGGGAAGACAAGCAGACTGGAAGAGATCCGCCTGAGAACCTTTCCAGTACCTCTGCACTGTTGGTAGTATTTTGTTCCAGGGTGCTCTGTGCACTGAGTTCGAGAGGATCCTGGGGAGGGAAGCAACTTGGAGGATGTTTGGAAATATTGAGATTTCGGACACCATCTCGTAGGGGGCTGAGAATATCTGGTTGATTACATTCATCTAGCCCCATTCTAACATTGCAAGCAGATTCAATCAGATCCTTTGCTCTCCTGGAAAATACATCTCTGGCTCGCTGATCGGTCATTGTTGCCACACACTGATCAGTGGACATTTTCAACTGTCGCATAGCATTTTCCAGTGGTTTAATTAAAACTAGCAGTCCGTTTCGGAAAATAGGATCTCTGGTTCTGTCCACCTGTCTGCTAATAAACTCAACCATTTGCATTGCTTGGTTGGAAAGACTGGATGCATGCCAAGAAAACTCTCCAGAGTGCTGATTGTCTAAAGCTTTTTCGCTCCCTTCTTTGTGTCCCACCATCTCCTGAACAGAGACATCGAGAAATTCACGTGGATCAATGACGGTGTCCAAACACCTCAGCAAGCTTTCAGTGGTGCTTGACCATGTTTGACACAAGAGGTGCAATTTTTCAGGCACGTAATTGTCACCAGGGGAGCAGGTAATTTCACTGAGGAGGGCAGGCACCCTGGCAAGGAGTCTAGTCAGATGGTCTACACACTCTTCCATTTCTTGAATGGTTTTTGCTTCAGTGCACATGACTAGAACAAAGCTGGTTGCTTTAATCATCTGGCTGGAATGGCTGAAGAACAGAGTAATAAGAGGCTGCAGTTCTCTCAAGGATCCTTCCTTTCTAGCAAGAGAACATGGTTCCACCGCAGCTTCCACCAACCTCTTCAAAGGCCCTTTAGTTTCGGTGAAGTGGTCCAGAATCTGATAGAGAATCGCAGTGCGCACTGCTGCATCCAGATCTTCCAGCTCCATCCTCATGGTGCAGCATTTCTCTTTGAGGCTTTCCTCGAACTGGTTTTCCATAGGAGTGCCCTCCGTTGCGCTTATATCCACAGCCATCAACTTTCTGAGCTTCAGAAGACGATGGCAGGTTTTGATCAGCCTCTGCTTAATACTTGCCCTTGATGAATCAGCTAAGAGCATGCAGTAGAAAACCAGACCTTCTACGAGAAAGTTTAATTTACCCTCATATAGATCAATAGGCTGCAGATTGGAAAGGAGGCTCAGAAGCTTATGCAGATGTTGAGGAAAGAGGCCATTTCTTTCATGCGGATTCTTTGTTCCTGCATTCTTCTTCAGCAAGGAGATCAATTCCTTTACAGTGCTTTCTGCCAAGTCAAAAATATAGCTTTTGGATAGCCTCACTTGCTGATCATGCGGATACTTTAGATTACTGAGCTTTGCTGTGTATAGCATAGGGATGCATTTTTTAAGGATCCGCAGGGTTTGAGCCAAATTCTTCTGATGAGAAGATTCTTTGAGATCCCAAAGGAATCTTTCCATCAAATTGGTGAGCAGCAGCAAAGCCTCTGAAAAACTGCGAAAAGCCACCAACATGGCGGATACATCTTGAGCAGACTCCAGCACGAGCAGGCAGCCTAAGAGCCAGTGGGCTGCCTGGATTATCCTCCTGACAGTGGCATCGTCTTCTGTTTGGAGGACCTAGGAAACAATTTGGAGGGGAAAACAGCAGTATTAGCATTTCTCCAAGACCAGTCATCTTCTTTTAGTTCACAAAGCTTAAGGTATAGTACAATCCTATGCAGATTTATGCAGAAGTAAGTCCTATTACATTCAACGGGGCTTATGCCTCGGTAAATGTGTATAGGATTGCAATCAATTTCCACAGTGCCTTTATTCTGACATATCAGCAGTGTGATTTTCTTTTTAAGTAAAACTCCACACTACAGTGAAGCCCCAGCACCCATCTAAATAAATAAATAAATAAATAAAATCTGTATTTATATATTGTACCGCCTTTCTATCAGACTTCTCCTCAGACTTTATTCAAGGCGGTTGACACAGGCAGACTTTTCTAAAAAACCCATAGGGGTTTTCACAATAAATGTTCTATTTGCATAGAACCCGTCTTCTCCAGCTGTTTCCTTTCAACGGTGTGGTACCTCACTGGCTGCACACGGTTTCAAGCTTGAGCTTGTCCGACAGCGACTCCTCTCTCCCACAGAGGGTCAGCGCAGGCGATCTCAGCTTGTCAGCTGAGATATCATAGCTGTTGGTAAGCTTGTCGGCAGCTTCCAGTTGTCTCGAACCGATCCTGTCCTAGTTGTTCTTCAGGCAAGACCGCAGCTCAAGCACTAGACCACACCTCCATGCTCCTCTGAGCTTTTCTGGGGAGGCCATTCCACACACGGAATGCCAGAATTGAGAAAGCCCTTTCTTCAATCTCCAGTCACCACTCACCTAATTTCTGAAGGCAGGGGGATTGAGAGGAGGGCCTCTAATTCAAGGGCTCAGGCAGGCTCACGGGGGAGAAGGCAGTCCTTAAGGTACCCAGGGCCAAAGACATGTCAGGTTTTAACCGTGATCATCAGCACTTTGAACGGTGCCTGGAAAGGGACTGGCAGTCAATGCAGTTGCTTGAGAACATGCGAGATGTGCTCCCTGCAGAGTGAGTGAGTGAGTGAGAGTGAGAGTGAGAGTGAGAGTGAGAGAGTGAGAGTGAGAGTGAGAGTGAGAGTGAGAGTGAGAGTGAGAGTGAGAGTGAGAGTGAGAGTGAGAGTGTGTGTAGCAACCCTGTCCAAGTGAACACTGTCTCCTTGGTCAGACAAGACACCAACCAACAGAGCCTCCACGTCTGGGTTGAGCTTCAGTCCAGCACACAGCCAGATTATTAGCCTTATTAAGCCTATTACGGATTCCAGACACCAATTCAGCACTTTCCCTGCCCTTTCAGAATCAGACGACAAAGAGACAGAACATCCTGATGACACATCATTCCCAATCTCTGGACAGTGTCTTCCATGTAGATGTTAGCAAACAGAAGTGCCCTTTCCTAGAACACCTGTCGCTTTTTCAGCCTTACAGAGGCAAAAAGACTTCCTCTCCTCTGAACCACCACTAGGGCTTCTCCTCTCTATCCTAGTCCTGATAATCCCATGACCCAGATCTCAGGACTTTGCTGCCATCCTGGGCTGGAGAGAGGCAGGTACCCTCCATACATGTTTCCCTCCAGCTGTTCTTCTCCTCTCCCACACGGTTGCAGCAAGGAATACCCAGCCCTCTTCAGCTTGATTCACCTGAGGCAGCAAGGTAGCATGAGGGGAGTCACACACACACACACACACACACACACACACACACACACACACACACACACACACACACACACACACACAGAAAAGTTCTGCATCTTAAATAATCAAAAATGGCTGTGTTACCACATCAGGGAACTATGTGGAATTTGTGTACACACACCCCACTCTACCCCAGCCCAGATCCTCAAATCTGCACAAACATTTTGCATGACATGCACACATCGCGTTGCCATCTTCTCCATCAGCCCCAGCAGCTGTGTCTTTAACAGCAGGCTTGATATGCAGCAATGAGCAGCTGAAGATTTTAACCACAGGGAGATAAATATTTCACCTACTAAATGCTGCATAACAAACCTCTAAGCAAGCAACAAGTGCTGGTTGAAAATTTAGCACCTTCAAGTAGCTATGGGGAGGCCTTGCCACTGCCACCTACCTAAATTCCAGTTTCCCATTACATGCACATTTGGGAAACTGTTGCTTGTGCATTTTGTTTGTTTGTTTTCAAATCACAATAAGGTAACAAACCAGGGTCTGAAACAGTAGTTTGATCTTGATTCATTATAACTGTGATTAGTACAAAAGTGCAACAAACAGGTTGTACTTCGGATGCAACCCTACACATGCCTCCTCAGAAGTAAGTCCCGTTGTAGTCAAGGGGGTTTACTCCCATGAAAGTATGTATAGGATTGCAGCCCTAGACATTGGTAAACATGAACACCAATGTTTAAACACAGAAAAAAAGCTGTTTATTATCATACTTTGATGGTTTCCACAAGAATCCTTTTTGCAGATGCAACCAGTTCCTTTGTACAGTTATGAGCATCAGGATGAATAAGAAGCTTCTGAGCTGCCAAAAGGATGCCTTTCCCAGAAACCAGGAGAGACTCAGATGCTGGCAGCATTTCCTGTTTAAGCAGTTCATCATCAGATTCTTCAGCCAGCCTAGAATTAGACAACAAAGGTTGTATTGGGCTCGGTCATGGATGCTCTCATGCTAATAGGATTAACAGCCCAATCATATCCTTTCCCACCCTTGCTGGTACAGCCGCACCAAAAACGGGCAGGCTTATCCAGCGGGGAGAGGGGGAGGTTGGATCGGGAGGCTTCAGAGGCCAAAGGGGATTTAAATCCCCTTACACCCAGCGGGTGGCGCAGTGGGTTAAACCGCTGAACCATGAGCTGTCGATCAAAAGGTCAGCAGTTCAAATCTGCGACGGGGTGAGCTCTCGTTGCTTGGCCAGTTCCAAAGCATGTTAATGCGAGTAGATAAATAGGTACCGCTTGCGGGAAGGTAAACAGCGCTCCGTGTTCCAGCTGCATGCTATGCGCTGCGGCAAGGAGAGTCATGCCGGCCACATGACCACAGAGGCGTCTTCGGACAACGCTGGCTCTTCGGCTTTGAAATGGGGATGAGCACCACACCCTAGAGTCGGACACGACTGGACTTAATTGTCAGGGGTAGGCTTACCATATCGCCGACCGGGACGCTCCGTCTTGCCCTTAAGGGGCGGGGCGGGTGGAGTCAGAGCGCGCACACTCTGACTCCCTCCCCCCGCCCCGCCCCTTAAGGGCAAGACGGAGCATCCCGGTCGGCAATATGGTAAGCCCAGTCAGGGGTCACCTTTACCTTTACCTTACACCTCTATACTCCACAATGGATCTCCTCAGACCTGCGTTAGTGATTTCACTAGTGCAAGTCTGAGGAGAAAAGGGGGCAAAGAGGCTGCAGGAAAGGGGGATAGGCTCTACCCCCTCCCACAGCCTCCCCAACTTGTCACACCCCTCCCCCCAGTTTCACATGTCCCTGCCCCTCCCTGCCCTCCCCCACCCCCTCTCGTGTCTCCCACTGGCTTACCTGCTCTGGCGGGCAGCGGGAGAGCCGACAACGCACACAGGAAAGCTCTGGCTTTCCCACTGGCATCCCAGCAGTGCGTTACTCAGCACACAGCCAGAAAACACTTTACAGAACACGCGTTCCGCCAGCACGCAGCCCAGATAGGATTGGGCTGTAAGGAACCATGCCTACATGTACATATCCCATGTAACATTATTATGCTACACGTTGTTTCATGGGAAATGTATACAGTATAGATTTTGCACCTGCTTTATATGTGAATAGAACCAACACCTCTTTAAAATGTACATGATTGCTCCACACAACACTAGCAGTTACCAAATCTCACCATTTTTCCTTTTCAAAATTAATATTTATTGTCATTCTTGAAAAGCAATATATAAATCTTATAATAATAATCAGATTTATATATTGCTTTTCAACAAAATAAAGTTCACAAACAGCACAATCCTATGCATGTCTACTCAGAAGTAAGCCCTATTCAATTCAATGGGACATACTCCCATGTAGGTGTGCACAGGATGGTAGTGAAAGTGGTTCACATAGCAAAATAAATAAGTGTATGGTATTACCTTCTTGCAATACTGGCAAGTTGTCCAGTTGCGTTGACTAATTCTTCTGCAGTCTTCTCCAAATCAGGAAGAGCTTCGTGATTCACTTCGCCCCATTCAATTGCGATCATCAAGTGGTAAAGTTCAGCAACCATGGGTGACACCACTCTCTCAGTAGATTTGGTGTAAATGATGTCGTACAAATAAAAGGGTTCCATTGCTTCTGCTCTGGAAATGGAAACGACACTATATCCCAAATAATTTCCTCAAGCTAAATACAGGGATATTTATTTCATCACAAAAGGGCTCACTTCACTTCTCCCAGCAGTAGGAAATCCCAGAGGCGGGCACTTGTAATGAGACAAAATTAGATGTATGGTATCTTTGTTAAGCATCTTAAGCATGTTAAGAGACCAGCGGGTGGCGCAGTGGGTTAAACCGCTGAACCATGAGCTGTCGATCGAAAGGTCAGCAGTTTGAATACGCTACGGGGTGAGCTCTCGTTGCTTGGCCAGCTCCTGCCAACCTAGCAGTTCCAAAGCATGTTAATGCGAGTAGATAAATAGGTACCGCTTGCAGGAAGGTAAACAGCGCTCCGTGTTCCAGCCGCATGCTACGCGCTGCGGCAAGGAGAGTCATGTCAGCCACATGACCACGGAGGCGTCTTCGGACAACGCTGGCTCTTCGGCTTTGAAATGGGGATGAGCACCACACCCTAGAGTCGGACACGACTGGACTTAATTGTCAGTTGCCTTTACCTTTACTATCTTTGTAATATCGATGGGTTTACAAATATAAAAGCTGAGAATACTGGAAGCAAGCAGGCTACTTAGCTAAGCAGGCAGCACAACCACAACGACTCATCCTTCATCAGATCCCACAATGCAACTGCACTCCAAAAACACTTCAGTTTTAGCCAACTCCAGCTATCAAAAAACCTCTCAGCTCTCTGTCTGACTCTGTCCGCATTTCAACCAAACTCTGATGGGCACAAGACATTCCAAAGGCTGGAGAGAGATTTCCAACAACGGACTTTTCCGTTCCAAGTTTACCATCAAGTACCAGGTTGTGCAAAACCATATAAGCCTGGATCAAGGATCAAGACAGCCAAACTCCTAACCATACTGATAACAATATGCGCCAATATCACCCAACCATTAAAAAACACCAAAGATCTTTACAAGTACTGCTGAACTGGTTTTGCAGTGCAGATGATGACTGTGCTTATTCTTCCCTTTGAGCCGAGCAAGAACCGTGCAAGTGAAATACGCCAGGAGGAGCGCTGATTGCGATGTCAATTTTCAGGATTCCACCACAGCCAAGAGATTTTAAACGAGGTACTCATTAGTCAAGGAGGCTCGACTCAGCAACAGCCCATGAAGCGGTGCCCAATTTTCCATCCCCTTAAAAAAAACATGTACACACACATTAGGGCGCATGTGCCCCAACAGCCCGCGCCTCCACTATTGATGTCACCGCCTCCTCCTCTTCCTTATATGCCTAGCTGCCTCTTTAAAGTAGGCTGGGTGGAGCCTACTTTACTGGGAGGAAGTCCCCATACTGGGAGGAAGTCCCCATCAGGTGTCACAGGTTTTCCCTTGCTGGTGGTGGCAGCAACTATCCCTTCTGGGATAGCTCTATCAGGGTGCTGTGTCTGTCAAAGTCACCCAGGAGGTTCCTGAAGGTGTGTGAGAAGGTCAGGTCTGTGTGTTTTGCTTCTTCCCCCCCATCCTTGTGTTGTGGGCCACGACAGCCCCACTGGATCATCACAGGACCAGATTAAGCATTTGGGTCAAGGAACTTGGGCTGCCATTTCTACACTGCAGAGTGGTTGTCATGAGTTGATGCAATTTCCAGGGGAGAAGCAGGAGTGCTTAAGGCCTCCTGCCTCCCCAAGTTTTTTGTCTGCCATGGGGCAAAGTGACGGAGAGGAAATTGTAATAGCTACCAGGACTGCCACTTCTAATTGCCCCCATCTCTGTTTTGCAAAGGAGAAGCAACAACCCCAGTGCCCAGATCCATATTTGCTGTAGGAATACCCACCTACCTGGGTATAAATAAGCGCCATTGTACCATGCAGACTTCCATCAATGCACATAGAAGCAAGGAAGGCCCTTCAGCTGGAATAGCGCAGGTAGCAAGGGATAACCCCCGTCTCTGGCCTGGCCGGCTAATGACCCCGTTCCCCTACCACCTCAGCCCACCCTCCCCACGCCCTCCCGCCACCTGGCACAGGACTTACCTGCGTCCAGCAGCGCGGCCTCCGCCTGAGTGAGCGGTGCCAGCCTCTCCGCCGGTGCCACTTACTCACGTGTCAAACATGCCTTACGGCACTTTGCAACATCCGGCGCCGGCGGAGCCCTCACTTCGCTGGCATAATTCTGCGCAGGATTGCGCTGTAAATGTTGTCTACCATATACATTTCAGCAATAGATTCCTTAGGCTCATTTCAGATACTCTTAATTCATCATATGCACCTTAAACATTGCATCTGTTTAAAAGTACAATAGCCAGGAGCTCTGACAGCCCCGTGAACAAGGTGATGTACATATCATGTCAGCCCGAAATGTCTTTTCCAAATGAAAGGTATGAAAACAGAAATGCATGCAATCCCCCCGAGACATGCTCAAGCCCCACTATGCTGAGCAATTAGAAGTTCCAGGAGCTGCAGCACGTCCCATGTCCTGGTCTCCTCTTGGAGAGAGGGCGCTGGAGGCTTATAATATTTGTATTATTTACAAATATACAAAGTTGAGCACTGGATGGAGTTAGGTCGCACACACTCTTGCAAGCTACATCGGCTGTGAATATCTCCTAAGCCGACCCATACAGTCTCCAGCCGCTAACTGCCAGCTCTTCCTCTTGGCTACCACTGCAGTCGCCCCCAGACCAAATCTCAACTCTCTCTGTCTCTTCCAGAATCTCCAGCTCATGCTGACCCTTTGTCTTACTCACTGACTCGGAGAGGGAGGAGGAAGAGACCTCACCTTACGCCAGTGTTTCCCAAACTTTTTTGACCTGTGGCTCCCTTGACCATTGGCGACCATTGTTCGCAGCTCCCCTTTACATGATATCGATGCCTGCCAATTGGCATTGCACTGCTTTCCAAGAGGATTCCGTGGCACTCCGCGGCTCCCCTGGCTGGTATCCGCGGCTCCCCTGGGAGTCACGCCTCCCAGTTTGGGAACCACTGCCTTACGCCTTAGTCTCTCTTCTGCGCTGGCTGTACTTGAGGGTCCTCCAAGTCCAAATGGAGGCTCCCAGTCAGGACCATCAGGGAGTTCTTCAGAACAACGAACACGTATTTAACGATAGTTACCAGGACCAATAGAAGCCAGCAGGATTATCAGTTGGCTGCCCAATTCTTAGCTAACACAAAGAGCTGCAAACAAAAGCTGATCAGCTACAAATCCACCGGATAGCAACCAATGCAATATTGAAATGACAGCACCCAAAACTCATTTCCTAACCCTGTAAGACCTCCTTGCTAATAATCACTCAGATGCACCACCAAACAGGAAGCGCATGTTTTGAGGAAAAAAAAAATCCCTGTGATAACTTACTCTGCTGCGAAAGGCTTCCATGGGTTCATCCACACATTAATGTTCATTAATGTAAGAGAGACGGCAGCTTTTTCATAAATAATTGACACTGGCTTGCTTACAAGTCATGGGAGATGTCAACAGATGTGATGTCTCATGGCAACAGGCAGTCAGCTGATCAGAAGTCTGACATCAGTGGCCATGGTGCTAGCAAGTGGCCTGAAACGGAGAAAACATGCTACATTCTGCACCAGCCCCAAACTATCTTGAATAATCAAAAATGGCTGTATCACCGCATCAGGGAAATACCGTATTGTCCCGAGTATAAGACGCACCTGATTATAAGATGCACCCTTAAAGTTTGGTGCTATTAAAAAAATTTAATTAAATCACTGGCATTAAATTGCAACAGCCTGATTATAAGACGCACCCCTAGTTTAAAAACTTAAATTAGGAGAAAAATGTGAGTCTTATACTCAGACCAATACGGTATGTGCCATTTGTGTGCATGCCCCCACTCTACCCCATCCCAGATCCTCAAAACTGCACACGCATGTGTTGCATGATATGCCCATGACCAACATTTTCAAAGTGCAGACATCACCCCAGCCCACTGCTCTCAGTTTAGTTAGCCAGTATTTTCTGCCAGAAATGCACTTTTCCCCCCAGAGGGAAAATCCTCATCAGAAACAAAACAACATTCTTGTAGCACCTTAAAGATGAATAAAGTTCTAGCAGCACAAGCTGTCAAAGGCAAGCAAGAATCTACATAATCATTAGTAATATCATCGCCATCATTTGTATGGCACTTTCTGAGTGTGAAAAGTGCTTCACATGTATTCCCTCGATGTAATCTTTACAACAACCCTGCAAGAGAAGTAAGAATATGGTGAGCTCTTCCCTTCAAAACCACATGCCACGATAAATCTGTTAGTCTTGAAGGTGCCACAAGACTCCTGGTTGTTGTTACTACACAACAGGTTAATATGGTGATGACTCAATGATATGGTGTCATCATTAAGAAGCAGATATTAATTTCTGTTGAAGAAAGTGCAAAATTACAAAGCAAATATCTTCTGTTCCGTACAGCCTACATACTAAATTTCAATATAAGTAGGCCACAACTGTGATCCTGCCAATTGCATGCTGGGAACAGATCTGCCCGTTGCTATATCACCTGTGGGAGCAGCACATACTGTATTTTAGGCCTACTGTTCATCTCTGCTAGCCATTCAGCCAGCAAGCCAGCTTCTCTCTCTCTCTCTCTCTCTCTCTCTCTCTCTCTCTCTCTCTCTCCTCTCTCTCTCTCTCTCTCACACACACACACACACACACACACACAGAGCAAAAAAAGCAGAGTGAGCCAAATCAGGCTGAAAGCCAGGTCCTTTGTTTACCACTCAGTTGGGAAAGGAGATGATCAAACAATAAACAAGAACACAATAGGGCACACACAGCTACGGTCTTCAAAATGACAAGCAGTCCTTGCAGAATGGTCAGCAGGTGTGTCCTGGGAGTTTGAGGGAGGGTCATTTATTGGAGGACCATTGGGGGGCCAGCAGTGCAGTGTGCCTTGTCAATTGTCCAAAACCTGATGGCGTGCCTTGACACTTTTAGTGCCTTGTCAGTGTGCCGTGAGATGAAAAAGGTTGAAAGTTGCTGCTCTAATGTGACAGAAAGGTCCAAAACATGAAAAGGGGGGGGGAGAATCAAGGATTTTCACAACATTCCATCACCACCAATTGCCACCATCATCCCCATGAACACTCCCCATGTTTTCTATACACCATGACTATACATAGGCTTACCAGATCTCCAGATCTCCTACAGAGTGCTAGACCTTTACGAGAAGGAATGGGGACAACTGTAGCTTGTCAAACTCTTAGAGCACAATCCTATGCACACTTACCCAGGAGTATGTCCCATTGAACTCAATAGGACTTACTTCTGAGCAGCGGCGTCACTAGGGCGCGCGCCGCCCTGTGCGAGGGCGCGCGCGCCGCCCTAATGACCCCCGTGCCGCCCGACAGCCGGCCGGCGAGGATGTCTCCGGAGCCGACAGCAGAGGAGCCTCCGCTGCTGCCGGCTGCGGAGACATCCTCGCCAGCCGGCTGTCTTGGGCAGGAGGAGACCTCGGAGCGTCCGCCCTCGGCAGAGCTCCAAGGCCTTCTGAGGGAGGCCCGATGCGTGACGTCATATTTATAAGTTTTCGCGCATGCGCAGTACGTTTCTGAGGGCAAATTTGCCCTCAAACGTTCTGCGCATGCACTAAACCTTGTAAATATGACGTCTTGCATCGGGGTTCCCTCAGAAGGCCTTGGAGCTCCGCCGAGGGCGGACGCTCCGAGGCCTCCTCCGAGGCGTCGCTGGAGCGCGGCGGGAAGGGAGGACCGCCTGCGCGCGACACGCAGGTGCACGCGCAGACCGCGCGTCACCCATTGCGCGCGTCGCCCCCAGGCGGTCCGCCCTTCCTGCCACGCTCCAGCGACGCCTCTGCTTCTGAGTAGACATGCCTAGGATTGTGCTCTAAGGGTTTAACAAGCTGCACCTGCCCACATTCCTTCTCCTAAAGGTCTAGCACTCTGTCCTGGTTGGAGATCTGGTAAGCCTAATAAAACATAGAGTGATGAAGAAAAAGAAAACCCAAATAAGCATCATTTATCAGATTGATTGATTGATCCCTAGTCCCTGAGCCTAGCACAACAAAGCTTGGCTGTTGTATTGTTCTGAGTTTACTTTGAATAAGTTCGTTCTGGTTTCTTTGAATGGGTCTATTACAATTATTTTGCCCAAAGTGATGCCTGATGAGAGACAGGGATTTTACAAAGGAAATGTACAGCATAATTGCATGCAGACTTACGGAGAAGTCCTCCTACTACAACATTCAATGGGAGTTACTCCTAGGTTAGGTAGGCACATGCAAGTCAGCAGTCTTAGATTTTCCTTGAATGACTACAGATGTTCCTGAACAGGCAATTCACCTCCAGCGGTGGGGTCGTCTCAGCATATACCTGCTCCATCCATGGTGCTTGGGGCCCTGTGGCAACTCCCTGCACTTGCCCCCCCCTTGGTACTGAGGGCTTGGACCCAACCTTGCTGGGGAGGCACCCTATGGACATCATAGGCCTTGGCCAGTGCTGTCCCCAGCTGTCCCCAGACACCATCCCTGGGTCTCAGACTAGGGCTTGCTGCAAGGGGTGTGCAATGCATGGCAGCCATTTTGAATTTAGACTCCGGGAGAGTGCACTGCGAGAACGCTGAAGCACTTCAGGGTGTATTATTGTACTGGTGGTCTGAGGCCAAATGGCAGACCTGCTCTCTGCAGCCTGTAGGAGGGTCTGTAGGAGGGTCCAATATCTTGTGGTTGCACGTTTCTGAATAAAGCAGCCATCACAAGACTCAATACTAAGCCTCTAATGCTCTCTCAGTCTGTCATTCCAAAGGAATCTAAATCCTGTGGTGCTGCTCCAAACTTTTCTCCTCTTGCAGAAGTGCATGGCAACGTCATGTGTTGCAGCTGATTTCCTAGAGGCTGAACTTTACATGTGGAAGGTCCCAACTTCAATCCGTGGCATTTCAAGGTAGGGCTTGGAAGGACGGGGCCCCCTGCCTGAAACCCTGAGAGCTGCTGCCAGCCTGTGTAGCCAGTACTATGCCAGGCGAAACAAGGGTCTGACTCAGAAGAAGGCAGCTTCACCTCACCGAGACAGAGCAAGGCAATTCTCACGTTGAGGACGTTGCACCAGCGAGGATCCAGTACTGAGTCTCTCCTCTGGTCTGCTCGCTGTAAGGATCATTTGGAAGAACTGCTGCTTCTCCTGTTGAATCCTGGGGGCGTGGTGGGGCAGGACGGAAGAGCTGAGCAAACTGCTACCGTTGTCGCTCGTTATTAGAGGCACAAGAAATGGCGGGTTTGCAGCAGTGGTCAATAAGCTCTAGCAGCAGCATCAAACACACTCCAGACCTTTTGGCAGAGCGACAGGACGGAAGCAGGGGGCGTGGCGGCCTTGCTGTACTATTTCAGGCCGGTGAGGCGGCGCCGGGGCCTGGCCCCCTAGATCCGCCTCCTTCTGCTCCCTGACCTATGCGCTCAACGGTGCGGGAGGAGCCAACATGGAAGGAGAGAAGCTGCAGCTCCAGAAGGGGTAGGGCTGCTGTTGCTGCCGCCGTCCTTTCAGAGACCGCATAATTCATCAGTGCTTGCAAGAGAGGCGTGGTGTGCCTGCGGGGAAAGGTGGCGAAAGTTGAAGGCGTGACTGACTGAGCATCAGTCTCTGCGTGCGGCGATGGCCCCTCTTGGGGGGAAGCTGGAGAGGATCGGAGGCTGCCCTGCTGCCGCCTCCTCCGCCTGCCTTTGATCCTCAGCTCTCGTGCTGTGCTGCATCTTTCGTCAGCGTAACCATGTAGGAAGCGTTGCGGAGTCCTCAGGAAGTGCCGTAGGGTTAGAAGGAGGAATGGGAGATTAGGCTCTGGGCTGAAGACACGCGCGCGCCCTGAGCTTCCCCCTGCACGGCGTGGAACGGGAAAGGAGCCGGGGATCCTGCCGACCGAGCAGCTGTGCTCTTGCCCCGGGGCGCAGCGTGTTTGCGCTCCCTCAACGAGTGACCAGTCTAGCCGAAGAAGAAGGGATGTCTTGCTGCTTTGCTTTCAATTTTTTTGGAGCCGGCTAGGAGACCTTGGTGGGCCACGGCTTTTAATTAGTGATTTCCAGTTTGCGCTTTGATCTGCACGCTGGCTTTTTAAAAAAAGAACGATGTACACTTTTGTGGTACGAGACGAAACCAGCAGCATCTATGCTGAAGTAGCCAAAATCCTCATTTCCACTGGACAATGGAAGAGGCTGAAGAGAGACAACCCCAGGTTTAACCTAATGCTGGGGGAGAGAAACAAGCTGCCTTTTGGGAGATTGGGTAAGCGAGCAACGGGGGGCGGGCGAGCGGGGGGGGGAGGCAACAGCAGCAGCAGCAGCAGCTGAACAAACGTGCTGGGTTTCTTGAAGCAGCCTTCAACACGACACCCCGGGTGCGCTCATTTGTACGAATGGGCGCATGGCCTGGGCTTTCCAGTCTCCTCGCTAAGCCCATTCCAAGCCTGGCTGATGCGTGTGCCGCCGGTGTTTCAGTTCGGGTGGCCCCTTGGAAAAGTGTCAAAGTGATGTTGTCTGTGATGTCTCGTGCTGCAGATGCTAGGTTTGGGTGTTGTCTGCTGCAACAAGGGAGGGACTTGGCTGTTAACAAGTCAGCTGGAGTCAGGCAAGGTTGCTTGCAGGGAGGAGGGGGCATTCCCCCAAATAAGTGGCACACTGATACGATGACTCTTAATTAGCATCTTCACCTTATGAGGTTATTCAAAATAGCATTTTTGTTATCCAAAAGGGTTTCTGCGATATGGATATTATTGAGTAGTGTTGGATTGGTACATGATAGTCAGTTAGGATTATACTGTAGTATCATAATAAGTTCTTAGATCATTTTTTTCAAATTTAAATAAGATTCTTTTAATAAGGACATTTTTAAGAACAAACAACTGAGTAGACAGAGTGAGACTAACTTTATCTTGCATTTATCATATTGAAGTGTCACTTTAGTTTTTTTTTTAATTATTAGAAAAGCAACCATTGAGCTCCATCCAGCTGGAACAGAGAATGTTGCCTGCACAGCATCTGCCTAGCTCAGTATTGTCTCCACTGCTTGGTAGCAACTCTCCTGGGTTACCTGCAGGAAATTTTCTCTGCCCCCTACCTGGGAATTGAACCTGGGAACTTATGTATGCAAAGCAGGTGCTCTGCCACACTGAGCTACGGCTCCTCTCTTGGCTGCCTCCTCCCCGGCTGGGCTGTAAATTTGTGTTCACCAAGAAATCTTTGGGCATTCAACAATGGGGTCATTCTGCATTGATGGTGTTGGGACCAACCCTTCAGAGTCCTAGTTTGTATTGCTTTCATTCAGGTGCACAGTTGTGTTTTGTGGCGGATGGATTGAGGATGTCATTATTTCTGAATTTTAAATTGAGACGATATTTACTCAAATATTTCACATTGAAAGTCATTCTTAAGCTGTGGAACTGAAGCTTTCTGTTCTCACAAATTTATACCAAGAACTGTTTAACTGCAACAGGCACACATCATGAACCCATTGAGTGCGTTTAAATCTCTCTTGTCACCAGAGCCTAGTCTTGTGAGTGGGTTTGCAGTGAGTGGGTTTTGCAGTAGGTTATAAAAGTAATGAGGCGCCCCTTGTTGAAGTGGTGGGGGAACCTTGTTCCTAAATAGGGAAAATTGAGAAATAGTAAAGTACAGCTCAAAAAACCTGATGAATTTTGATTATTAAGGCTTTAATATAAAACCTTGAGTGCATAATAAAAAGTTTCATTTAGCCAATCTCCTGTATTTGAGGTGTTGACAGTTTGCAATCTCTTTTGACTTTTTTTTAAAGCTGATGTACATCTTTTAACAACTAAAAAGGGATGAGGCAATCCTCTCTTTACTTCGTTGTGACAAGTCTCATTTCCATCAAGAGACTATTTAAAATGCTGCTCATGGACACATGAGTCGGCCTGCAATGAGGACTGAAAGACAATTGTTTCTAAAACAGGTGGTTCCTTCAAGGGCTGGATTTCTGGGAGTGACAGAATTAGGAAAATGCAGCAACAGTAGAAGTGACTCAGCCAGAGCTAAACAGATTTTAAAGCTTATTGTTATGGGGGGGGGGGAATCCAAGCATATTTAAATCTCTCTAACTGAAATCAATGGGCTTAAGGGTGCTTAAGTTGGCTGGGTCTCACCCTTTGCGACGAAAGTAATTAAAATCCAGTCTTCAAGACTGGCAGAATAGGGGAACATTCTCTATAGTGGTCACATGTAAGACTGAAGGAAGGTAGCATAGGACTTGAGAAGAATTTTTAAAATGCTTTGTAGCCTGAAAGTGTTTTACAGATAATAATCATGCCAATGATGGAAAGAATTGAGTTTCTCACTTGGTAGAGAATCCAAGCAGAGAAGAGAGTCTAAGGTTGCGATTCTAGACATATTGACCTGGAAGTAGAACCCATTGAACTCAGCTAGACTTACTTCTAGGTAGATGTGTGGAACTGGGCTTTCGGTAATCATGCCTTCCCCCTGGTAGTATCAAGAGAACTAGTACATAGGTAATGCATCGCATTCAGCCCTGAACATACTGGTTTCTGAGATAAATATGCAATCTCAGTACTATACATAATTAACATTGCGTGTCACTTGGAGTATTTTGGTGAATAAGAAACTTGCATTTAAAAGCAAAGAGGATAACAGTCAAGGGAACCAAACAAGTCCATATGTCCCATCTGTTAAGAGGAATGACTAAACATGTGACTGTCATGGAAATTAGCCTTGGGGGATCATGACTTCACGGACTGTTGGATAGATTTCTCTGTTGCTCTGCTCCCAGCAGGCAGAAACCCTTTTTCCCCAAGGGCATGAATTTTGTGCTTTGCCAAGGCACCTCCTGCACTCTCTGTAAATCTCTCTTAATGTTTCACATTAGGTAAATACATTACATTACCTCTTTAAGTAAGACTGAGTAGTCTGCTGGCATGCTGCATCACCATTGCCAGATATCTTACTTGGGAACATTATAACTCCATCAAATGCCATGATGCTGCACAATAGGACAAATGTGAATAGGCCTTGGAGGGCACAAAACAGTGAGGGATATCGTTTGGGTTTTTGGAGGCCAGAAAATACAGGTAGGAGGCTCTAGGGCAGGGGTGGCCAACCTTCTACCATTAGGGCCTCTGCGTTCTTAAGAGTTGTGCAGAAGACAGAATCTTGGCAGCTGCAAGTGCTGATGGTGCTGCTAAAGCAGCTGCACCTGCTGAAATGCCCTCACCTATACAACCATTAAAGGGCCAGGAGCATTCATGTTGAAAGGTTGGCCACCTCTGCTCTAGGGCGTGTAGGAGGATCCTTCTCAACATTCCCAAGAAGCTCGGCCAAAGGCAGGAGCCTCTTGGGAACGAAAACGTGATGCCGAAAGCGCTGCGTTGGAGCGGGGTTCCAGCGGTCCAAGTACCACCAGCAGTCGGGCAAAGTACCACTGGTGGTACGAGTACCACTGGTTGAAAAACCCTGTGTTAGAATGATGATCAGACTGTTTCAGGCAAATGGAAGGTACCTTTAGAGCTCACCCTGGTGGCCTGGCGTGATCAGAGCCAGAGAGTACATTTTCCCCCTGCTAACTGGACAAGAGGCACTGTTTCAGTTGGTGTTCCTCTCATATTTAGCAGGGGGAGAGTAACTGCCCCCTTTCACCCCAGCACAGTGTCCTTTCTGGTGGCTGTTTGCTGGTGTTCTTCTGCATCTTTTTTAGATTGTGAGCCCTTTTGGGACAGGGAGCCATTTACGGTAATCATTTGATTTTGTCTGTAAACCGCTTTGTGAACTTTTTGTTGAAAAGTGGTATATAAATACTATTAATAATGATTTGCTGAAAGCCTTTGAGATTCCTGGGCTCTCATTTTCAGGTTGGCTGAGATTTTAAGAGTTTGAACATTTTGGTTCCCGAGATTTCCTAGAAGATCATCTGAGTTGCTAGTTCTTTGATGCAGTGCTGTAGCCAAGATGGCACCAGTGCTTGGCGCACTGAGTAGTTTTCTGGAATAGGAAATGTTCTAGGTTTAAACCAATTAAAATGAAATATTGATAATAATTGGTGGCCCCATCTTCAAAACAGTAGTACTCCTGACTCTACGATTCTGACCTGACCAACTCAAGGCTTACCCAATAATATTTCAAGATTATTGTTTATATTTTAACAATGCTGGGGGGGGGGGGAGAGAGAGAGATACAGCCTTCTAGTACTTGGACAGTGACTATGGCAGGGTACTTAAAGAGAGTAAGGAGTAACTTAAGGAAAGAATTGTTGTACAAAATGCATTTATTTTTAAGAGAGTGAAAAACCTCCAGAAGTAAAAGTAGTTGCTCTTATATACAGTACTGTACATTATTTCTGATGCCAGCAACTTAAAAAAAGTAAAATAAACATGTGGACTTGGCAAGAAGGCATGAGATGCTTGTTTTGGTTGTGAGGAAATTGCAGGCTTTGGAGTGTGTCTGTTTTGCACTTGCTTATTTGGAGCCGCCCCACCTAGCAAGGAAGGCTGGCTATGGCCCTGCGGCCTCAACACTGCTGATCAAAACAAGGTGGTGGTCTCCTTTCCCCAAAATTGATGATCCTGCTTTGAATTCCTTGTTAATGGAGTAGTCGGTGAGCACAGAGAACTCTGAGCCAAGATGAAAGTGAAGGCTTTGGATCGAGTTGTTGCTTCTAATCTGTGCTTCTTGTTGATTTGGAGGGCCCAGGTTGCTCATAGCTTACCTTGTTTAGTAGATACAGGGAATGCAGTAGGCGCCATTGCACATCATGATTTTACAGTAATTTTATATACCCATCACTGTGTGTGGCTCTTTACAGGGTAACAACACTGGAAAAAATCTCCCTCATTCTACATTTCAACATGGGGAGGCAACGCTTTAGCTTTTACCGAGTCTGACCATTGTCCCATCTAGCTTAAGGTTGCCTACACTGGCTGGCAGCAGCTCTCCAGAGTTTGATAGGTGTCTTTTGCAGCCCTACCTGGAGATGGCAAGGAACCTTGTCCTGCATACTGCCGAGCTACAGCCCTTTCCCAAATGGAAGTGAGGCTATGGGAAGAAAATGCATTCTGTTTCATTACATGTACTCGACCTTGGTATCCGTCATGGATGGAAGCTAACAGGTTGTGCCAAAGGTTTCATGGAGAAGGTGAGTTTTGTGGAAGGATTTGCAATAGGAGGGACAGGCAGGATCCAGGAGGCAGGTGTCGATAGTCTCATCTGTCTGGTTCATAAGCTACAGAGCAAAGGAGAAACTAGCTTCAGTGGCAATACTTGTTGTCCAGCTGGATGACAGCATTAAATTAGGTTCCAATGGGGACTTGTTCTGGAATGGTGCTTTTCAGCCACTGGTGCTTCTAAATGTGAAAAGTGGTACTTGACCCCACTACTGTGGTGACTGTGTGGCACAGCTCTATCTCCCCCCCCCCCGAAGTGGAGATGGCTGGGGCACTGGGGGCAAGGTGTGGCTGTGCAGAGGCCCTTCAAAAGAGTTGCAGTATGTACAACTACAGTTTGTGGCAAGCCATCCATGCCTGTGCACAGCAGACATCACTGCTGGTTGCGATACTTGCAAAAGTGGTCCCCACAACAGTGACACTTGCAAGAACTAAACAGGCCAGGTTAAAAGGCCCTTTCCTCGAGCATGCCAAACCTAGAAAGTGACCGATGACTGCAATGGAAGAGTGTGGTTGCAATCCTATCCACACTTACCTGGGAGTACGATTAGCTCTGTGTGTTGTCCTCTTCGGGTTTTTTAATATGTTTTATTTTTTTCTTTTAGCGAGAGAAACAAAATACATTAAAACAGAATAGGATTGGGCTCTGTGTGTTGTTTGCTTGTTTGTATATGAGCAATCTACACTATGGCATGGTATACCGTAAGTCCTACAGGTATAAGTCTAGGAAAGGCTTCCAAATATTATCCAAATTGTTATTCAGGATAACAAAAAAGTGTCTGCAACTTCTCAGAGCTGGGCAGTCCACAAAGGGGATAGGTTACCCCCTTTGTGGACTGCCCAGCTCTGAGAAGTTGCAGACACTTTTTTGTGCTGGGATTCAAAATAATGTTGGCAAGCTGAAGGAGGGAGCTGCAAAGAAATAAAACGAAGTGGAAGAATAAATAAAATGCATAGTTGGGAACAGCTGGGCCAGGCAGTAAGACTGGTGAGCAGACTTGAGGTTGGGGCAGTTAGATGATAATGGAACATGAATCAGCAGTGAGATGTACTGCTGTTGCATTAAAAGGGGAGTGGGGCTAATGGATTGCATTAGCAGAAGCTTCAGGTCTATATTTCGGGAACTACTGCTGCTCTTTTGATGAGGTCTCGGCTGATGTGCCCTGTGCAGTCCTGGATACCATGATGATAAAACCAGATGAGAAATCATATTTTATTACTGAAGGCTTGAGGCTTTTCCAGGCAACAACGTGCCCCTGCTCCAGTCCTCCCAGTGCAGCACAAATAATACTGCATTGTGTCTTCATGTAATGAGAAGGGGAAGGGTAGCCATGGGGCATTAAAAAAACAAAAAGGTAATTGTGCATTCCAGCACTAAACAGGGACTACAGTACTCCCCCCCCCCCCTTATCCACTGGGGATATGTTCCAGGGCCCTCCATGGACACTTGAAACCATGGATAGGAGCGAATACGCCCTCCATTGTTTCCAGAGGGCCCCCTGCCCTGCCTCCCCTGCGGGCAGGTGTGCATGCCTCCCCAGCTCTTATTTTTCTTTCAGCAAGCTTTGTTTTTTCCTTAAAACAGAGAAGCAGCCTCCATTGCAGGCAAGTAGAACGAGACTAAGTCCTAGAGAGGCTCTGCAAGGTTTCTGTTAACCTTGCAGAGTCTCTCTAGGACTTAGTCTCGTTCTACTTGCCTGCAATAAGCAGCCAGAGGCTGCTTCTCCTGTTTGTTTAAGGAAGAAATGGAGCTAACTGGGAAAAAAGTAACAGCCTGGATGGGTCCCCATGATCCGTGGATAACTAAAACAGTGGATAGCGAATCTGTGGATACAGGGGCCCACCTGTAGTGGCATTCCTACACCCCCCATGGGGGGTGCCAACGTGACACCCTCCATGTGATGCCACACACCCTGCCCCCTGGGTGACATCATTTTTGTGTGCTGCTACTGAATTTCGGCAGTGGTGCACACACACACACGTCGCTTTGAGGCATTCTGGAGCCAAACGGCTCCAGGGCGGATGGGAGGGCCGATCTCGTGGCCTGGCAGAGCAAAAAGAAGCCAGGAGTGGAGGGGGTGACCCGGTGGCGATTCCAGGAGGCTAGTACGTACACACACACACACACCGCTGCGTGGCATCCACCGCCCTGAGGCCCCTGCCCCCCCTAACAACGCCTCTGAGAGGGAGATAATGTTTCCTTGGGACTGAAAAGGGAAAAAATGATAGCCAAAGTTTGATAGAGCTTGTCTTATTTGTTTTTGAAACTTGTGTGCCATTCTTCAGCCAGAAATCTCTGATTGGTGAACAATAATACATTAAAAGACCTAAAATGTAGCATAGAACATTCATGTAGTATTGGTAAATACACCAATCTTTGAGGAAGGCCTCTGGCTGAGTGGAAGAGCCCCTGCTTGACCTGCAGAAGGCCCCTGGTTCAATCCCTGGCATCTCCAGCTAGGGCAGAGAAAAAAATTCCTGTCTGAAAACTGGAGGGTCACTGCCAGCCTGGGTTGACAGTACAGCACTACATATCCCAAAGTTCTGAGTAAGGCATCTGCTGATGAATGAAAGCTTGATAAAATCAGGAGAAAGGGAAGACATTGGCTAACTAAGGGCACAATCCCACCCTGCGCTCTACTCAGCGATCCAGCTATGCCGGCGCCACTTCTCTCCTGAACAGAGAAGGCGGGGTTGGAGGTCTCCTCGGGGTAAAGAAACTTTTGTTTCCTTAACCCCCCCCCCCACCAGGTAAAGCCCCAGTCCCTACAACGGGCCTCCTCAGATCTGTGCCTGCCATTTTGGTGGTGCAAATCAAGGCTGCCGGTGTTGGAAGAAACAGGCCTGGGAGAGGGAGAGGATACATTGTACACCGCTGCTGCCAATTCCCCCTCCCCCCACACTGCTGCTGCCGCCAATCCCCCCACCCCCAAACACCCCCGCAATGCCCTCCCCCGCAGCTTTTCTGGGCCACACGCTGTCTGGATCTGGCCTGCAGGGGCCGGCGCGGGCCTCTGCACCAGCCTGGGACTGGCGCAACTGCCTTACAGCGGCTTTTGCAACGGTCCTGTGCCAGCGCAGTCATCCTACACCCACCGGCCTAGTGGCTGGATAGAATTGGACTGTAAGGCTACAATCCACACTTACATGACAGTAAGCCCCATTGAATTCAATGACATATTGAAAGACTTGGCCAAACAGAAAGATTTTCCTGGTGCTGAAAAGGCAAGAAGTTTGGCACCAAGTGAGTTTCTCTGAGAAGGGCATTCTACTTCTAGTATGAGGTACTGCAACCAAGAAGACTGGTTTTGTATTTAAAATCTCCATTCAAGTAGTAGCAGCATAATGAATTGGTCACCTGTCTGTTTCATGAATAGGTTGTACCCTCCTAAGGAGTGCCTGCAAGTTCTCCTCCCCGCCCCTTCCTCTCTATGGTGGGTCCCTGAATCTCCCTTTTCCTTTGGTGAACCCCCTCCAAATTGAGAGTTAGTACAGCATCTCTGACAGGAATGGAGTATTGATTGGTTTAATAGCATTATAATAGTTTTTCCAGGTCATATATTATACTTTGGTGTGTGTTTTTTTTCTGGCCACAGTTGCACACCACTCAATGGCTGTGTTGTTGTTGTTGTTTTAACTTTATTTTATTCAGTAATGCTTAGCTTTTTCTTGTGAATACAGTTAAAGCTTATTTATGCAATCCAGTATTACTAGCAGCCCTCTTGTCTACATGTACTGGAGTCCTAATGCAGCTTGTGCAGTGGGTCTGGGTAGCTATTTGCCTGGAAGGAATTATGACCGGTAGTTACCTTTGTCGCTGAGGAGAGTAACTACCGGTAACTTAACTGCAAGGCTAACCTTCTGCCTTGTTCAGAGAGATCTGCCTCATAACTCTCAAGGAGCCGCTCCAAGGCTGAAAGTCCTGTCTAATCTGAAAAGACACGGAGCCCGCATGTTCGAGTAACTGAACTATTAGGACACAAACTCGTTCGGACAGATTAAAACTACTACAGCAAACACAAAAATTGTGTGTTCACTGCGATAGAACTGTTAGGGCTGTTAATCCAAGCATATTTTTTGCCCTTGTCACTTTAAGACCATCACAGGTTACAAGCCATAAGCAACCTCCTGGTTTTAGAAGTGGGTTTTCTCTGTGCCAGGTGCAAGGGAGTGACAACGGGAAACAGGTTATCTTGTTGTCTTGTGCTCCCTGAGGCATCTGGTGGGGCCACTGTGTGATACAGGAAGCTGGACTAGATGGGCTTTTGGCCTGATCCAGCAGGGCTCTTCTTATGTTCTTATGTAATGCCACAATCCTGATTATGCTCACCGGGAGACATTCATTGAAATGATGTGAGACCCATTGCTAAATAAAGCTATTCAGAGTTGGGCCATAGGATTTCTGTCTATACTACACAGTACCGTATAGTTTTTTAGCATGGCTCCAAAATTCCCCATGTGGCCACCTCGTGCAGGCATTCTCCCTCCCACTGGAGTTGCAGGTCCTAGGTGCAGAGGCGTCACTACCCCCGTTGGCGCCCGGAGCAACGGGGGGGGTGGCGCCCCTATTATTGAAATATCACCGCGGCTCTGCTGTGGCGCGCTCCGGGAGGAGGAGGCGGCGCGCTCCGGGAGGCGGCAACCCCCTCCCTCAATCGGGAGAGCCGGCTGGGGACGTCTTCCCCAGCCGGCTGCCCGGGGCCTTCTGGAAGGCCCGCTCGTGCGCGCGCGCATGCTCAGACTATTACTGAGGGAAAAAGGGCAGCCTTTTCCCCTCAGTAACAGTCTGAGCATGCGCAAAAAGAACGGTATAAATACCGTTCTCGCGCGCGGGCCTTCCAGAAGGCCCCGGGCAGCCGGCCGGGAAAGATGTCTCCGAGCTGGCTCTCTGGGGCCGGTCGGACTCGAGTCTCCAAGTCCGACTCGGACTCGAGTCCGACTCGGACTCGTGGGCGGGGCGCCCTTTGGGCGATGGCGCCCGGAGCGGGTGCTCCGCTGGCTC
Organism: Plestiodon gilberti rubricaudatus; assembly: GCA_026170595.1. NCBI lineage: Eukaryota > Metazoa > Chordata > Lepidosauria > Squamata > Scincidae > Plestiodon > Plestiodon gilberti. The sequence goes on from JANXHW010000001.1 coordinate 16,764,371, forward strand.
CACCCTAGATCCGCCTCTGCCTAGGTGTTTTCCTTTCCAGCCGTTTGATGCACGAGGGGTCCTAGCGATGCTTGCTCTGCATGCAGCAGGGTTCTTTGCAATATGGTAGATGCTGCAGTGCCCTTTTTTGAAAGCACATGCGGCTTCAGTAGTGCCTTGAAAAAATATTGCGGATTCAAGCTTGGGCTGCTTGTACAGTCAAGCCAATATTGGATGAAATGGCTTGATCCCTCACCGCTGTGTTCTGTCCTAGATGTTCTAGCTCTGGAATGAGCCTCCTAAATCAGGCGGGAGTGATCCTGGGCTGCCTTCTGGTCAGAACTACAAGGGGAACTTTGCCACGATGCCTGGGACAGGGCTCTGCTCAGCACTCACAGTGCAATCCTATCTAACTTACACCACCGGTGTAACCAGTGGTGCAGCGAGAGCGGGAGGCCCCAGAACGGAAAGGGGATTCAAATCCCCTTTCTGTTCTGGGGTCTCCCGTTCTCGCTGCACCGGTGGTGTAAGTTGGATAGGATTGTGCTGTCAGTGTAGGATAGGAGTAGGATATTCTGAGTATTGGAACAGGATACTCTGCAACAATTCTTCCACAAATCGTAACGTAGCAGATGGCTGCCTGTAGAACCCGCTGCCCTTTTGAGGGCTGATGGGACTGGGACTGGAAAAGTACGGGTGCGTATTTAAGCCGAGTTTCTATGTCTACCATTAGCTCTTATTTCATTTGGCCTCTTCTGTCTTCCAAACGATGTTTGGTTGGTTTTAGGAATTTTACATCCTGCCTTTCTGCCTTTTAAGAAGCAAGCTTACAATTAATTCAGCTACTTAAATTGTGCTCCCCTTGGAGAGAAGTGTTGGCATTTAGATGCTAACAGTTCTATTGTAGCACAAGCTTTATGGATCATTACAGTCTGTGGCAATTCTGTGTAAAACTTACAGCCCGATCCGATCCAAAGCCCTGTGCTGGGATGCAGCAGCGCCAGGGCAGGCTCCACTGTATCCAGCGCGGGACTAGAGGCTGCTGGAGGCTTCCTTGAGGTAAGGGGACCTTTACCCCATGTCAAGCCCCAGCAGCCTCTATGGGGCTACTCGGATGTGCGCCAGCGAAATGGCCAGCGCAAATCCTATCCAAGCAGCTCCATGTCAGGCTTCCAAGCCCGGGAAGGGGGATATGATTTGGCAGAGGCCCCCTCCCCCCGGGGCCTGTTCCCAGAATGCCCCTTCCTCACCCCCGTTTCACTCTCCCCCTGCCTCTCCGGCGCAGAGCTCATCTGCCTCCAGAAGGCGCTGCTCCTGCGGAGACCTGCTGACACTGTGGAGCGTGTGCTCCGCCAGCCTTAGTTTAGACTGGATTGCACCCTTGGTCTGTTGCAGTGAAAGTAACAAACACATGACAAACACATTCTCCCCCCCCCCCAAGAATTTCTCATGAATGCAGTCAAGCAGAACTACAATTGACCTCAGACGAACTTTCCCTTGGCTCCTATGCATAGTGCCACGAGGCCAGGAGCACCATAGCAGCTTCTGGGCAAGAGTTGTACCAACTTTGTTGCAAAGATATTTTCAGGGAGTGTATATGTTGTGACACATTTTGTGATCTAATCAGACTAAAGCTTTCCCACCCTTGCTCGTAGCAGCCCAATATCAAATGGTCCAAGTTGGTAGTTCAGTGGGATTTCTTGTAGAGCAAAGCAAGGCTAGGAAATATTTCAAATGTTCAGGTTCCATCATCAAATATGAAACGTAACTTGAAAGTGTAAAGACCATTGACAGAAGGGATTAAAAGCGCTCTCTCTTTCTCTCCCTCCCCCCCCCCCAAACAAAACGTTCTTTTTTATGGAAACAATGGGACATTGAGAGAACTGAAGAGCTGGTGCTTAAAGAAGGAACTAATTTCCTTATTTGTTGGCACTTATGTGTTGGCACTTTCTTTGCCACAGAGTAGCTATAACCAGCATCCAAAGATTCTGAATTGGGGAGTAGGACTAACTTGGGGCCCCATTCACACATGCCCCCAGTGGTGTGGGAGTTGCTTCCCTATGGTTTGATCACATGGGGAGGGGGCAATTCCACAGATCTTTCCCACCAAATGATCACTGACCTTCCTTAAAGTCAGTGGGAGTGTCCCAGTATTCTTAGGCTCCACCCTTATGATTATATTATTCCTACACTGCTGTAGTTGCATTTCAATGAGGTCTAGTAGGTTAACAGCATTAGACCATCTCATTTGACAAACTGGAGGGCTTATCCAAGACCAGGGTCAGTAACTCAGGGTGCTATCCTATCCAACTTATGCCACCGTTGTAACCAGCGGCGCAGCGAGAACGGGAGGCCCCAGAACGGAAAGGGAATTCAAATCCCCTTTGAATTTCCCTTTTGGAGGGGATTTGAATCCTCTTTCTGTTCTGGGGCCTCCCGTTCTTGCTGCGCCGCTGGTTACAATGGTGGCATAAGTTGGATAGGATTGCGCTGTCAATAGCAGAGCACATGGTCTACTGTTGCATGCAGTCTCTGTTCCTGGCTTCTCCAGCTAGGCTGAGGAACAACTCCTTTCTGAAGCCCTGAAGAACCACAGCCAGTCACTATAGAGCTACCACTGACCTTACTAGGTCAGACTTGTTTTGGTAGAAAGTGGCTCCCCTATTTTTATACGTCCAAGCTTAAGATGCCCACAATGGGGGTCCTTTTCTGAAAACATTCTTCCTTGCTTGCTGCCCAGTGCACCTGAAAAATAAATGCTTGTGTCATATTTCTTAAAATGATGGTGTGCATGCATTTGTCATACCCTGACAACGTGCCTGTGTTAAGAAAAAGAGCACATATATGAAGGAGCCTGTGTTCATGGGAGCCATTGCAACTGTGTCAGGTTGTATGAATGTCCCTTGGACACAATCAAGATGGACAGCTTGGCTGGCATTTGTTTGCTCTCAATTCCTTCCTGTTGTCAAGGATAAGAAAAGGGAGAAAGCAGTGCCTTCCAAGCATATAGGGTGTGTGAAACAGCTAGAGCAGTAGTTTCCAAACTAGGAGGCGCGGCTCCCAGGGGAGCCACAGAATCCTCTCGGAAAACGGTGCAATGCCAATTGGAAGACATCAACATAATGGGGAGCCGTCGCCAATGGTCAAGGGAGCCGCAGGTCGAAAAGGTTTGGGAAACTCTGATCTAGAGGCACCCAAAGCAATAAAACCATGGAGAGTATTGATCCTTGACAACTGGAGGCCTGCAAAATTAGGTAGGAAAAAGAAGGTAGAATTCTGGGATGGCAGAATGGACTGTCAGGCACAACCCAAATCGGGCCTCCGCCTGAAGCAGTGCCAGTGTTGGTGTCCACCATGTTAATGTGTGAATTGCCTCACTACCTGTCCTGCTGCTGCTGCCGCCACTTCTAAACTGGCCAGTGAGCAGGACCTCTCCATTCCCAGCAATCTCCCCGCCTGGCCAGTTTAGAAAACACAGTGGAGGTGACAGCGACAAACCGGATCGTCCTAGCTGCTCCTAATTCTTCCTCAGTGGTGCAGGAGATGAAGGCAAGCCACACTCCCATCCTCTTCTTGCTTGCTCACGAGGACAATAGAGCAGCAGCCTGGTGGAGCAACCAGGTGTCTTAATTCAGGTGCTGGTCCAGCCAGCCTCTGCTTTTTCCAGATTCAGAGTGTCACCAAGGACAGCCAGACCACAATATACATTAGAAAGAGTTGAGAAGTACCGTATTTCTTCCATTCTAAGGCGCCATCAATTCTAAGGCGCACCTTTAATTTTGCTACCACCAGCAGGGAAAAAAAATTTCCCCCAAGGATTTATATGTAAATTGTACTCTCAAAACGCCACCTTCTTACTTATTACCGGGGCTTGTGGGGGCTTTGAGGAGGTCTGCGTGACCCTATGCAGGCCTCCCTGATCTTCAGTTCAGCAAAAAAATGGCCATTTTCGGGCACTTCCGGTTTTCGCAAAAACGGGAAATGGCTAAAAACAGCTGTTTTTTGCCGAACTGAAGATTGGGGAAGCCTGCAGAGGGTCGCGCAGGCCTCCCCAGAGCCCCTACCAGCCCCGATAAGTAAGAAGGTGGTGTTTTGGGGGTGCAATTTAAATTCATCGATTCTAAGACGCACCCCCTTTTTTGAATTGGTAAATTTAGAAAAAACGTGCGTCTTAGAATCGAAGAAATACGGTATTTGTATTCAGGGGAGGCATTAGGCAAAAGTTACAACAGTGTGCAGATTTTCATGGCTTGTAATTAAATACACGGTTTGAATATTTATGGGATTTCCAGCCATTTTTTTTTATTTTTTTTTGAGAGAAGAAATAAAGTTGTATCTTACAATTGACTGAAGACACTTCCTTTCCTGTTTCAATTGCGTTGACGAGATTGGATGCACAGGAGCGGACTATCCAGGGCAGTCAGAGATGAAAGCTTTAAATCTTCAATTTGCTTTTACGTTTCTTCCCACTCCAGGGATTTCTTCAGAAAGCAGATAGAGATTTCAGCAAAGGCATGCTGAACAGATGTCCATAGCCTTGGCAGGGAGCACACAGAGAAGTTATAGGGTAGTGGAGCACTCCAGGTGAAGCACAGAAGCCTTTGATTGTTGATTGGATGCGGATGTTATTGTTGCCGAATTGACTGTGCTTCATCTCTGACTGCCCTGGATAGTCTGCTCCTGTGCATCCAATCTCGTCAACGCAATTGAAACAGGAAAGGAAGTGTCTTCAGTCAATTGTAAGATACAACTTTATTTCTTCTCTCAAAAAAATCAAAAAAATGGCTGGAAATCCCATAAATATTCAAACTGTGTATTTAGTTACAACAGTGTCCACTCAGCTCACTGGGGATTCCTGATAGCAACAGACAGACTCCAGTGGAGCAGGTTCCAGGGCATGACTGTCCTCCTGTCCTTGTCCACTGGTGAAATCCAAAGGTCGTTGGCCTACCAGGGGGTGATTTATTTATTTAACCAATTTATACCCTGTCTTTCTTTCCAAATAAGGGGCACTCAAGGTGGCTTATGAGAAGCACAAATATTGTACAATAAAATATGAAAATGGAAATAAAATCATAAAGCAACTATACAATACGTAATCAAATGAAAACAATATTGTCTCGCAACCGGATTTAAGATTTAAAACAGTGAGCAACAGCATAAAGCATTGTCTAAAGTGACATCAATAAATAAAACCGTCAAAGCAGCCATAAAAATATAATAAATCAGCAACGTAAAGCTAGGATATACCCCATTATCTCTCTGCCCCCAGGGAAATTTCTAGAAGCATCTAGATGTTTTCACTAATAAAAATGTCTAGCCTTTTTTCAAAGCATCTATCCGCCCCTTTTTTTCTCTCGCAAAGATAGGTTCCCCCACTGCTAGGCCTTGCCTTATCTCAATTATGTGGCGGTAAACCATGGCCAGCGGGTGGCGCAGTGGGTTAAACCACTGAACCATGAGCTGTCGATCGAAAGGTCGGCAGTTCGAATCCGTGACGGGGTGAGCTCTCGTTGCTTGGTCAGCTCCTGCCAACCTAGCAGTTCCAAAGCATGTTAATGTGAGTAGATAAATAGGTACCGCTTGCGGGAAGGTAAACAGCACTCCGTGTTCCAGCCGCATGCTACGTGCTGCGGCAAGGAGAGTCACGCCGGCCACATGACCACGGAGGCGTCTTTGGACAACGCTGGCTCTTCGGCTTTGAAATGGGGATGAACACCACACCCTAGAGTTGGACACGACTGGGCTTAATTGTCAGGGGTCACCTTTACCTTTACCTTTAACCATGGTAGGCATAGCTTGCCCCATCGAAAACAGCAGCTGTGAATTAGCAGCAGTTCCAGGACTCGCTGAGCTGACAGATGGTGCAAATTGTGGATCACCCAAATGCCTCGGAAACAGAATGGTCTTCCAATATGCCAGCCACTACGCCAGCCAGGTGGTAGGTTGGGTAAGGCAGCAGGTGCAAGAACCCCCCCCACACACACACACACCACCACCATCAGCTTGTTGCCTCCCACAGCCTGCCCCTTGAAGCATCTGGCTTGGCCACCCTCATGGAGGGCCAGCCAAATTATGAGACTGACTGGAGAGGTCATTATGGGTGGTGAGCTGGGGGGGGGAGCAGCAAACTGATGAGGGGTGCCCCATGTCTGTCCTCTGGCTCACTTCAGTTGGATCTCCAATCCTCCTCCCATTTGGGGCAGTGGCAGCCCACCTCTTCTTCCAGCGTTGCTGGAGGGAGAAAAAGGGAGCAAAAAGGCTGCCGCCACCATCTCTGTCTCCTTGCCCTACTTGCCCATCCAGCTGCTTTCCTAAGCAGCTGGGTGACTAAGGATGCAACAGCAGTGGTGGGATGTGCCTGGGGTTTTGGGTGGGCCACCATGGTAGATGCTAGCAGGGGCAGCAGGTCTGCTTGTACTCTTCCTGGTCTCATGGATGATCTGCCCTGGGACTGCACAACTCAGGTGGTGGTGTTACATTTTTGAATGTTACTCCATGTAAAAGACTTTCTGCCAGGAAAAGTAAGTATAACTTGAAGAAATGCTGTGACCCAGCGTGGTTCCTTCTGTTTTGTTTTGGTTTTTTTTTTTTTAACTTGCAGGGTGCTTATTTAGTATGTTTCACATAAGAAGCATTCAGAAACACATGGAATGTTCCACTTACAGCCACCTAGACTTTGGAAGTGGTACAGTCCACTCTACCACTTTGTTCTGTTCCATATGTACACCCAGACTTAGTCAACCCAACTGAGGCAATGAGTGGTATGGTTTATACCAGTGGTTCCCAAACTGGGAGGCGCGGCGGCTCTCAGGGGAGCCGCGGAAACCAGCCAGGGGAGCCGCGGAGTGCCACGGAATCCTCTCAGAAAACAGTTCAATGCCAATTGGCGGGCATCAACATACCGTAATGCCTGCCGCAGCCAATGGTAGTCAGTGGTCAAGGGAGCCAAAGGTCGAATTTTTGGGGGGAAACACTGGTTTATACCTACATTGCATTGATTGAGAAGGATTGGAACTCGACCTTCCGGTCCACTTCCTGTCCAGTGATTGGATGAAAGAATAGTTGGCATCTCCTAGGGTGACTGTCCATACCTCTCTAGGTGGGCCTTTGATGAGTCTGGCCCATTCACTGGTCATTCACTCAGCAGTATTCATGTGTCCTGGATAGAGACATGCCCTTGGTTAACAGCATAGAGGCCTCCATGACTTCCCCTGCACTGCAAAATGCAGTGTGTGCCCTGTTGGTACAGCTACACTGGTGCTGGAATGTTGGTTAGGATTGCGCTGTAAATCAGTAAGAATTTTCAGACTGTCTTCCAGTTGGCTCTGTGTGTGTGACAGTAAAATAGATCCATGTTATTTTCTTGAGGATTATACACAGAAGGAAAATTGCTGGGTTTTTCAATTGGGTTTCTGTGATCCTGTTAACGACTTCTTTTCCTCCTTAAGCAACTATCAGTTTTTGTCTGTATAAATGTGTATGCGATATATCTTTTCAAGCACTCTCCGTTTTTTGAACATTGAAGAAATTGGATATAAAAACTCTGTTTCCTCTTGTAGGTCATGAACCTGGGCTTGTTCAGCTGGTGAACTACTACCGAGGAACTGACAAACTTTGTCGCAAAGCACCCCTAGTGAAGTAAGAATTTTTGCAACGATAGGCTGTTCAGAGGTTGGGATGAACCATAACTCGGGAAGAACAATAAGTCTGTAGTAGATCAAATGTTCCACATTCAAAAGGTCCATCACTCTCCCCTCCTTCATGCCTCTTCCTCAGCTCCAGCCCCCTCTTCCTTTCTCAGTCGAGGGAGTGGGAGGAGCAGGAGCAGTGGAGGTGAATGGGTGGGGGGAGGTGGGTGTCCCTCACCAATCTGCTCCCTGAGGCAACTGACTCAGCTGGCTCAGTTGGCCTCATGGATGGGCCGGCCCTTGATTTCCATATGATGGTCCTTGATGGGGGACTGTAGCTCAGTGGTGGGCATCTGTTTTGCATGCAGAAGGTTCCTGGCAGCATCTACCTGTAGGGCTGGAAAAGACCCATGTCTGAAACTTTGGGGAACTGCTGCCAATCAGTGCAGGCAATACTGACCTAGAGGGACAAATAGTCTGACTCGGTATAAGGCAGTTTCCTCAGTCCAGGTGGTACCTCCCTCCAAATGTTACAGTGGGGGAGATGCGTTGATGATGTGCAAATCATTTAAATGCAGTTTGTTGTACAGAATTTGAGAATTAACAAAATCAAAGGAAATCTCCATCTCTTTCTGTTTAGACTAATCAAGACAAGTCCTGAATTGGCAGAATCTTGCACATGGTTTCCAGAATCCTACATCATTTATCCAATGAATCTAAAGACTCCAGTCGCTCCGGCACAGAATGGGATGCAGCATCTGATAAACAACACAAGAACAGATGAAAGGGAAGTCTTCCTAGCATCCTACCAGAAGAGGAAAGACAGCAGCGAGGGAAACGTATGGATAGCCAAAGCCTCGGCAGGCGCCAAAGGTTAGCATCCAGAATAGATTAGTTTTCTTCTTTTGAGTGTTTTATTCATCTTAGAGATGCCAGAGTAGTGTGATGGCTAAGAGTGGGCTATGAATGAGCAAGTCCCCTCCCCAGTTCAAATCTTATCTCTGCACGAATGTACTAGTTGGCCTTTGGGCAAGCTGCAGTCTCTCAGTCATGGTTCCCATCAGATTATGACGATAATAGTACTGATCTACTTAGAGCAGTGTTTCTCAAACTGTGGGCCATGACCTGATTTCTGGTGGGTCCCAGGTGATGGAAAGATCAGTTAAGTAATTGCCACAAGCCCTGAGTCTATTCAAAAACCAGATAGCTGCTAATTACCCTGCAAACAGCTGAGCTCCTGCAGTTTGCAAGCCTGTGTAAATATAGGGAGATAAATGTTTGAGCATCTCTTAAAGCTAAGTTGGTCCCGATAGAGTGTCATTTTAAAAAGTGGGTCCAGATACTAAAAAGTTGGAGAACTACTGACTTAGAGAATTGTTGAAATAATGTATATGGAGCACTTTGAACGCTCTAAACATGCTACGCTACCTAAATGCCAAGTAAGTATTATCCTGATGAGTGAGGAACGTAGTTTCATTAGGTCTGCCTGCTAGTTATGGGTTTGTGGGTTGTACTGGTTACTGTAATCTCCTAAACCTGGATCAGGTCAAGTATCCATCTACTGCAGCATCCTCCTTTCTACAGTGATTTGCAAGATGCCTTTGAGAAGCCCACAAGCAGAAGAGAACGGCACACCTGACTCCCACTGTTGTCTGTTGCTAGAAAATAGAGCCTTTTTCGTTGAGGTTCTAAAACTGGACTCCATTCTTATATATGGAGTATGTGCTTATAATTGCTCTTATATATGGAGTGCATATATGTGCTTATAATTGCACATGAACAAGCTTCTGTTCTGCAAGCTTCTGCTTCCTAGTGAAACTCTACACCATGAGGAACACCATGGGGGAAACAGGTGTTAAGGGACAAATGGGGAGGGCAAATGATGCAATGAAGCCGTGGAATGCAGAGAAGAATGAAGCCGAGAATTCAAAATACCGTAAGCTTACAGGATTGTCACCAAGGCTGGATTTATATCTGTCCTGATCGGAACAACACCAGGGCATGTTTCTGCTGGAGAGAGAGTGGAAGACTTCCTTCAGAGATGGGGTTATTGCTCAATGGTAGAACACATGCTTTCCATCTAGAAGGTCCCAGGTTCAATCTCCAGGTAGGACTGGGAAAGACCTCTGTATGAAAGGGGATTGAACAGATTTGTGGAGGAAAAGTCCATCACAAGTTACAAGCCATGATGACTAAATGCAACCTCATGGTTTTAAAGGTAGCCTATCTCTGAATGTCAGGTGCAAGGGAGTGGAAACAGAATACAGTTATCTTGTTGTCTTGAGTGCTCCTGAGGCATCTGGTGGAGCCACTGTGAGATACAGGAAGCTGAACTAGATGGGCCTTGGCCTGACCCAGCAGGGCTCTTCTTAGGTTCTTATTCGGTGTAATTCATCTGTGGAACTCCTTGCCACAGGATGTGGTGATGGCACCTGGCCTAGATGCCTTTAAAAGGGGTTTGGACAGATTCATGGAGGAAAAGACCATCACAGGTTACAAGCCATAAGCAACCTCCTGGTTTTAGAAGTGGGTTTTCTCTGTGCCAGGTGCAAGGGAGTGTCAACGGGAAACAGGTTATCTTGTTGTCTTGAGTGCTCCTGAGGCATCTGGTGGAGCCACTGTGAGATACAGGAAGCTGGACTAGATGGGCTTTTGGCCTGATCCAGCAGGGCTCTTCTTAGGTTCTTATGAAACCCTGGAGAGCCACGACCAGTCAGTGTAGACAGTCCTGACCTAGATGGGCCAATGGTCTGACGTGTTATATGTAAAACTGAGATGGGAGGCAGAAGGGGAAGGCATGAGTATGCTGTGTGGCGAGGGAGGGGAAAGCTTAAAAGGAGCAAAGCAGTGGAGGAAGGCAGTGCGGCACTGAGCAGGGCACGTTGTTGAACCAAGCCTCATGGAGGTAGCTAGCAGAAGAAGGGATGAAGCAGCACAAGCTGCTGGGGAGGAAAGATAAGCAGAACCTAAGCTAGGGTACTTCCCCCATCTTCTTTTATTGTGAAATATTGCTATTGTGCAGTAAAAAAGGGAGGAAGTCAGTAATTAAATCAGTCTTAACACACACACACACACACACACACACACACACACACACACACACACACACACACACACACACACACACACACACACACACACACACACACACACACACACACACACACACACACACACACACACACACACACACACACACACTCCCCGCCACTGAGCAACAGAAACTGACAAAGGTGGAATTATGAGCTGGTCATCATCAGCAATGCTGCTGCCATGGTGAACAGGAGGCAATAAAATGATAATTAAGATGCGGAGAGCCTTTGATGAATGGGACTTGCTTCTGAATGAGCCTTATAGAAGAAGCCTGGTTGTTTGGGACAAGCTTTGCTGGATAATATAGCACTACATTAACAGCCCAATCCTACATAACTCCCCATGCGTCTGCAGCCACACCAATGGGGCCCTCGCTGCTTCCCGTGGGGGACCAAGCCACGAAGGCCCCCTCGAGGGTAAGGGAACATTTGTTACCTTGCCCTAGGATAAGCCCTTGCTGCCCCACTGGGTCTACTACATAGCTGGCGCAAGTCCAAGTGGACCCGGGGAGGCAGATAGGCTATCGGCGGCGCTGCTGCCATCAATGCCTCCTTCCCAGCCTCAGTCTACCCTCCTCACTGCCTCTGTCTCCTCCCCATTCCTCCCCCTCCCCACCCCATTCCGCCCACTTCCTCCTGCTCCCTGCACTGACTTTTCAGCGCCAGGGCTCTTTCTTCAGCCGCTGGCACATGGACCCAGCTGCTCGCCGCATGTGGTGGCAGCCAGGCCGTGCTGAATGACGTGTTTTGCGACAGCCGTAAAGGACCTTACGCTGCTGGAACACTAGTTGCAACTGCGTAAGGCCCTCTTTCTTAGGATTGGGCCATAAGTGTTTTCAGAACCATTGTATTTAATTCCAAATAAAGGCATGGAAGGGCCCTAGTGTAGAAGAAATCCATGTTGGAGGCCTGAGTGACTGTAAGCCAAGCAATAGCTCTAATGCCATAATTTTGGAGCTCGAATGCCACTTGATATAGTACATGAGACTACTGGGTAAGAAGATACCTACTTGTAGCTGAGCGGAGAAGTCTTCTCAAGCTTGGAAGCTGCAGGGCCCATTCTCTTACAGGGTGTGCATATTGTCAGCAACAGTTATAGTGCTTCATGTACAGCTGTGTAGTTTTTCTTCCAGAGGTACATATGGATATTCCCATATCCAACTGGATAGTCAAGTCTATGTTTTGAGCGAGACTTGCAATATCACTGTGCTTGTAAGAAACTTACATTGTGGTGGTCTTCCTGTCTAACACTTTTGGTTTTTGTGCTTTTGATTGTTAGGACAAGGCATTCTTATTTCTTCAGAGGCGACTGAACTTCTGGACTTTATAGATAATCAAGGGCAAGTGCATGTGATCCAGAAATACCTTGAGAGGCCTCTGCTCTTAGAACCAGGTCATCGCAAATTTGATATTAGGTAACCTTTTTCAGATTGAATGAAAAAATTGTGAAAAATTTTGTTTCGTGAAAAATTTGTTTCTTGGAATGTTGACATACAACCACATCTTTTTCGTCTGACTTTTAGAAGCTGGGTGCTATTGGATCACCAGTATAATATCTACCTCTACAGAGAAGGTGTTCTACGGACCTCTTCTGAACCTTACAATAGTGCTAATTTCCTAGACAAAACCTGCCATTTGACCAATCACTGCATACAGAAGGAATATAGTAAAAACTATGGGAGATATGAAGAAGGGAACGAAATGTTTTTTGAGGAGTTTAATCAGTATCTGAAGAGCGCTTTGAACGTAACCCTGGAAAATACAATCTTATTACAAGTCAAAAATATAATAAGGTAACGTATCTTACAGTAGTACTCCTCCAAGGACTCTACCAAGGCAAGGGTTGCCATTATTTATATATTTCATGTTGGTTTAAATCCTAGTCTTCCTTCCACTGAGCTGCAGCAGACATCTCCCCGCAACAGCCCTCTGAGATGCAGTAGGCCAAGAGAGAGACTGACCCAAGTGAGCTAAGTGGGGGTTGCACCCCAGGCCTCCCCAGGCCTGGACTGACACTGTAACCACTACACTACACTGGCTGCTAGGTGCAGCTACTGTAAGTGTACAAACAAAGTGAGATTTGTCCCCTATCTCAAGATCATAGCGTGCAACTCTCCTTCTGCTTTTCGGTTTAGTGAAGGTGCTGTAACCTCTTTTTATGCACCTCCATTGATGTGAATACAAAAAATCCTTGTGAGTCGAAGAGTTGCATATGTGGCTGCTGCAGCAAAACATTATCACTAGGGAACTTGGGACCCGACTATGTGCATTGTGTATGTGTGTTTAATCAAAACCCTTTTTTCCAGAAAAATGCTTTGGGAGAGGGTGAATAGTGGTGAGCAGAGGAGCAACCATCCTCTCCTCTTCTTGCCCCACAGTACTATGCCCAAGGAGCATAGTTAGGGTTTTGGGATGGGGGGGGGGTTGTCGCGCAGAGGCGGCAGCCCCAAGATGGCATCAGGCGGTGTTCTAGGTTGCGCCGCCCCTGAATGTACCTGATCAAGGCAAGAATAATTCTGATAGCTGACGTGGGCATGTTCCATCCTTTCACAGAAGCTGCCTTATGAGTATAGAACCTGCTATCAGCACCAAATACCTTCCCTACCACAGTTTCCAGCTCCTGGGCTTTGATTTCGTGGTGGACGAGGACTTGAAGGTCTGGCTAATCGAAGTCAACGGTGCCCCTGCTTGTGCCCAGTAAGCATTCTCTTCCCGTATGTGCATCGGTGGTACGACCATGTATATCCAGGAGTTTGAACAGAAATATTCGCCTGTAATTCTTTTTCACTGCTTTTGCTGGGTAGGAAAACACAGAAACAACATTTCTTTCCTCTCTACCCCACCAATCTTCCAGATAGCTTGAGCACCTCTTTGCTCACGGAGTGGTAGGAAAAGCAGCCCTGGAAGGACGGACTTGCATTGAGGGGTACAATGAATCTCACTAAACTGCTTGGCCCTGTTGCTTCCCCCGCCTTGCTTCAATTAAACTGTGTATGTTCTCCCTATCGGAGGTGGGTGCCAAGAAAGCCAGGGCCAGAAAGGTCATAGGAACAATTTTGTACTGAGCCATGAACATTTGCAGCTGCTTTTTATAGTCAAATCATTGGTCCATCAAGCCAGCTGACCAGCAGCAATTTGAGGTCTTTCCTTCCTAGCCCTACTGTCTAAAATCCAGTACCTAGAGAACATAAGAAGAGCCCTGCTGGATCAGGCCAAGGGCCCATCTAGTCCAGCTTCCTGTATCTCACAGTGGCCCCACCAGATGCCTCCAAGAGCGCACAGCCAACAAGAGAACCTGTTTCCTGTTGTCACTCCCTTGCACCTGGCACAGAAAAAACCTACTTCTAAAGCCAAGAGGTTGCTTATGACTTTTAACCTGTCAGGGATGCCAGGGATTAAACATGGGACCTTCTGCATGTGACGGCCTTATCTAGGAAGCAGTGCCAGTCCATCTATGCAGCCACCTGATGCGGGTTGCATCAGCAGCAATTTGCAAGGGGTCTGAGGGGTGGCAGATTTGGGGTGCATCTTACCCTGAGTCTGCCGCCGCTGCCTCCCTCTAGGCTGCCGCCAATGTAAGCTGCACTGGTCTGCTTCCTGCTCGCTTGAGCAAGGAGCGCGGATCATTGCCTTACTTACGTGCTCCTTGTGCATGGCTGTGAAACCTGGAAGTGCAGGACTTTCGGCTTCATACAGGGGGGGACAGCGCAAGAGTTTGTGCTGTCTCTGTAAATGAAACCAGAAGTCCCAAACTTCCGAGTTTCACGGCAGCTTGAACAGAGCATGGTAGGGGGGGGGGGGTTGTAGAACAGAGGTGGTAGACCTGAGACGGCATCAGGTGGTGGTCTGCGTCGCACCACCCCTCCTAACAAATATGGTTAATAGTAGATCATTCCAATAGGCTAGGTGTCTTGGAGCAGAAGAAAACTCCCCCTCCCCCAATTCTATAAAACACAACGTCATCGAGTGCTATCCAGATATGTACTATACTTTTAGTTGACAAGCTGATTTATTGGCAAATAAGTGCTCTCCATTGGCACAATGCAGGGAAAAGCTTGATAACCTGGCAGAGGAAATAAGAATGGATGTATTTTGCTGCTTTCAGAATCTGTTTTCTGACCATTCTCCATTTGGGGCAGCTGCAGGCAATAGCACAAGAAAGACCCACAACTGTTACATACCGAATATCAGACGCATCAAGCATAATCCCTTGAAAGATAGCATTAGCAATTCACAGGGCCACTGCATGTGGTCAGGTAGACAATATGTTTTTGAAAGGCAAAACTCCTGGTCTCTCCAGTTTCAAAGACTTTCCCGTAATTCACTCTTATCTTGGTCTGTTGCAACAGCGAAGGGATGGTGGAGATGAGAGGCTATGAACATCCGTAGTCTTTAATTTTAATCTTTGAAAATAAAACGGCCTATGAAACAAGTGGTGCATGTAGATATGCCAATTATGTGAGGAATGTTGGAGGCTATTTTCACGGCATTAAAAGAATGCATATGAAAGGAAACTGGTCTGCTGTGAGAGTGAGAGAGTGAGAGTGAGAGAGAGAGTGAAAATACAGTATATATCTGTAGGGTGGTGTCCTACATTCTTGGTTTACTATGATATGCTCTAGCACAGCATTTTCAACCCTTTTCATCTTATGGCACACTGACAAGGCGCTAAAATTGTCAAGGCACACCATCAGTTTGTTTATAACTAACAAGGCACACCACACTGCCGGTGGAAGGCTTACATCCCCTAATGGCCCTACTAATAAATGACCCTCCCTCAAACTCCCACAGCACACCTGCGGACCATTCGCAGCACACCAGTGTGCTGCGGCACTGTGGTTGAAAATCACTGCTCTAGCACAATATCATCAAAGAAGAAGAGCTTTTTGTCTTCTAAAATGAACACTGATGATTAATTCCAAGCCTAGGCGTCAACTGGGACTGGGCAGCCAAGTGGTAATAAATAATAATGTTTTATTCTTCAATTTTTATGTAAACTTTATTAAGTGCATTCAGATTGGCCCCTTGACTCCTGTGTGCCTTATATTTCCCCTGCCACTGAATGTGTTAGACACTGCTGGTAACATTAATTGGATCCTGTTTTGGACAGACTGACAAAATTGCAGGGTAGATAAGAAGGTGAAAGTTGCTTCAGTGATGTCTTGTCATGAGAGGGCATAATCGGGAAGCCTATGTCCTGAAAGGTATTGCATTTTTTGCTCTGCAAATGACATGGATGGAACTGCTATTCCACATTTAACTGGAAATGTTACTAAGAGACATGAAAACAGCAATTTATCAGATGGAATTCATGCTCACAAACTGGGAAGGGTGAGGTCTTGCCTGCTATGGACAGCAAAAGATGTCCACATGCATGCTCATGCATGCTCCATACAATGTCCAGAGGAAGCCTGTATTCATGCCATGTGGAGCTCTGTGTTAATCCAGAATATTTATTTTTATTTTATTTTCTGTATTTATATCCCGCCTTTCTCATCATCAGATTTCTCATCAGATTTTATTCAAGGCGGCTTACATAGGCAGGCTATCTTTAGACCTGATAAGGGTCTTTACAATATTGTTTTATTCCTATATAGAACCTTCCATGCTCGAGATGTTTTCCCTTCTGAGTGCAGCCCTCCTTCTGGCTTGTGCTTAGCACTTCCAAGCTTCACAGTTCACCGCAGTTCACCCTCAGACGGTTGTCTTAGATGTTCTCTCTCTAGCTGACTCCTCCACATTCCACCCTCTCATGATGCCTTCTCAGTGTCTTTGCAAGGTTCGTTAGCAGCTTCCGTCTCCCATCCAAGCAGGAACTGAGGTCGACCCTTCTTAGCTTCTTCAGGCAGGGCACCAGCTCAAACCTCCAGGCCACACCTCCTACCTATATGTAGGTGATACTTCCTGTAAAATCAGCATGTTGATGGAACTAAGCCAATAAAACAGTTAAGTTGGATCAATGTTTGTTTGTTTTCTAATTTAAACTAGAGCCTCTCTCTTGTTTGTTTTGCTTTTAGGAAACTTTATGCAGAGCTTTGTCAAGGTATAGTGGATGTAGCCATCTCAAGCATCTTCCCCCTTAGCGACACCGTGCAAAAGCAAAGCCAGCAATCCGTATTTATGAAGTTGTGATGATAAAAAGTTGTCCGTGCAACGTGCAAGGAAAACCTGCCAGCAATCAATTCTAAGGACAAAGAGGACATGTGGATTGATCATTTCACCTGTGGATCATGCCAGAAGAAGGAATTAAGAAATGACATCATCTTGGAATTTCAGAAGGGGAGAAAAGTTTCCAAGGGAAGTTCAAGATGAACCAAAGTTGTCTAATCAACTGTGTGTGTATTTTGGAAAACTTGCTTTTGAAACAGTTCTTGTAACTGAAGTATATCTCTGGGAGAACAGTAACATGATTTGATTTTAATTTTCTTTTTTAATACTGTACAAGCAAATCCAGGGATATAATTATTTTAAAACATGATTACCATGTCAAGTTTCTTTTGCCCTTTTTTTCTTTTTCCTCCTAAAGTAATAATTAATTTTAGCAAACGGTAGTACCAGTAACCTCCTGGGGAATTGGTATCTTGGAGGTTTTGTCACCTTGATGTGTGGTTTTTATTTTTCTTTGCTTGCTGCAGTTCTAGTGCCTTAGCTTTTCCCCCCAATAAATAAATCCTTTACTTTTCTTGCTTTGATCATAGAGAATTTTTTAAAAAGCTGTCTTGTTCTGTGGGGTATAAACTCGTCCCTTGAAAAACTGTTTTTAAAAGTATGTGTTAGTTTGAGTCTGTGAGTTTCGTGGTTTTTTTTTTAATATATGGACACTGCTAGGTGTGGAAGGCAAACCTGAATGATGGAAGACTGCAATCCCGTTTTTGCTCTGACGGAGTCAAAGCACATCTCATTATCCAACAAATCAACACTGTCCAGCAGCCACGTTTTGCAGTCTGCTAGATGTTCAGCAGTCTCTTTGGTGCTGCAATTCCTGGCAGACAGCTTTAAAATAAAGTGTAGTGAGACCCTGTTGGGCCACAATACATGGTTGGTACAGCCTGTTTTCAGCTTGGTTGGTTGCAACGGTGCAGATTGGCCCAAATTCAATTTCAATCCATAGCTATTGCTGAATACAATAACTAGTAAGTATTGAAGCTTTGATGTGTTTATCCCGACACTGGGGATTGACTATTACGGTACTTTCCTGTTGAAAATGTTATCATCATTTGGACTCCAAAGCTTCATGTGTCCTTTGCTTTAGATCCCCTTTCATCATTTTGCATTGTATTTTTCTTGGTTTTTATGCCTCCTGCCTCTTGAAGGGGAGAAAAATTGCTGGAAAGGAACATTCCCAACTTTCTCTCTTTCTTAAAAAAAAAATAGCTTAGTCCTTTTCACTTTGTACTTCTCACTACTGATTCTGTGTTTCTGAGGTTCTGGAATAAAGGCTTTTGAACGCTACCAGTCCTTTTCCTGTTGGAGAAACCCTGTGCTCCAGTGTAGACATTACTGCCAAACCATGGCTTGGCCATTGTAAGTGAGCTTTGGTCTTGTATTCACCTTGCTCTGCCTCCTCTATTTGTGTGCTCAATTTT
This sequence comes from Plestiodon gilberti rubricaudatus, assembly GCA_026170595.1. Classification (NCBI taxonomy): domain Eukaryota; kingdom Metazoa; phylum Chordata; class Lepidosauria; order Squamata; family Scincidae; genus Plestiodon; species Plestiodon gilberti. Next base: position 16,782,659 of record JANXHW010000001.1, read on the forward strand.
CCCTCCTTTTCTGGTGTTTGGTAGCTATAGTTGGCCGCGACATCCAAATCTGGCAAACTGAAATATTGTTTCTGCCCACACTTTTCAAAGGAAACCATGTTGCATGTCCTATTTCCAAATGAGGTGTAGTTGGCTTCTTGTTAATGACACCCAGGGCCCAATCCTATCCAACTTCCAGCGCTGATGCAATCATTACAACGGGACATGCGCCTCATCTTGCAGTGGGAAGCTTCCCTCATGGAGGCTTCCTCCCATTTGTTCCCTTACCTCTAGGCTTACCAGATCTCCAACCGGGACAGAGTGCTAGACCTTTAGGAGAAGGAATGTGGGCAGGTGTAGCTTGTTAAACCTTAGAGCACAATCCTAGGCATGTCTGCTCAGAAGCAAGCCCCATTGTGTTCAGTGGGACTTGCTTCTGAGTAGACATGCCTAGGATTGTGCTCTAAGGTTTAACAAGCTACACCTGCCCACATTCTTTCTCCTAAAGGTCTAGAACTCGGCTGGAGATCTGGTAAGCCTATCTCAGCCCTGCATTGTGGTTGCATTGGCACTGGAAAGTTGGATAGGATTGGGCCCCCAGACTATGAAACATTTGCCATGGAAAACCTAGCCAGCCCCTCTCTGTATGTCTTCTGGCACCAGTTGAAGGCCTTTTCTAAAGGCCTTTCCATGGTTCTGTGGCTTTTATTTGTTGCCTGTTCTAAAGAATTGTTAATATTGGTATTTTTCACTCCTTTTTTGTCTGTTACAGTTGTTTTATATTGTTAGCCATACAGTGACTTTGTTTGCTTGTAAGTGTTGTGATCCACCTCTTGGCTCCTTAACAAACTGTGGTTACCTCCAACCATAGTTTGCCTCCAAACTGTGGTTGGATACCATGATATAAACTGGAACCCCCATTCAAACTGTGGATCATGACAAACTATAGTTACCATAAACCAGTAAGGGGCAGGAGGGGGAGCATGATGGCAAAAGGATTATTTGACCATGATGATGATGATTGAACCAGGTTTGTGTTTCCCTGCCTTTGTTAAAAAAAAAAAAAAGCAAACATCAAGAGAAAGTGTACGTTGACAATTAACAACTGGCGTTCCCAGGTCCAAATCCACCCATCTGAGGAATACCAGTAGCCCTCTCCCTCCAGTTATCTGGAGTGTGGACTGGCTGGCAGGCTACTTTGGCTCACAGTTGGGCAGCATTCACTGCTATTAACTATCTGGAATGTTTTAATATATTTATAATTGTAGCAACTACATAGGATCCACTGAACATCAAATACAGTACATTTTGTGATTAGATTTATGGTATAAAGAAGTTGGCAGTGTCCCTCTTTTAAAAGCTATGGATTCAGTCCTGAATGTACTTGTGGGTGAGTGAGGCTGTGATGTGCAATAGAACATACAAGAACTTGTTCAGAATGGGAGGCTTTGTCTCTTAGGAGCCAAGGAGGTAGGCAGAGTGACTGAGATATCATGTACTGTATAGTCTATGTTGCCCTTGTGTCTCGACAATTTTCAGTAGAAGAGACACTGGCTGCAAACGTATACCCTGATCCTATACATATTTACTTAGAAATAAGTCCTGTTGATTTCAGTGAAACTTGCTTCATGTTTTGGTGCTTAGGATGACAGCTTTAGATTTCATATTCTGGAAGTCGCACAAGGCTTTGCAAATGCTTGTTAAGAGCATAGAAGAACTAGTAGGATTCTGTAAACTATTATGCATTGTTAAGACATGGTTATTTCTCAAAACACTGCATGTTGCATCCTAAAATGTTTTAGTTCAAAAGTATTTGGGTTTTTGGTTTCTAACAGCGCAATCCTATCCATCTTACACCACTGGTGTAACCAGTGGCATCACGGCAGGGGGGGCGGAGCTCTAAGTTCCGCTGTGATCGGAGCCTCCGTTACACGGAGGAATGAAGCGGCCCTGCCCCCTCACCTTCGGAGCCTGTCAGGGCAGCGAAAGCAACGCGCAGGGAGTCTCCTGCGCGTTGCTTTCGCTTCCCTGACAGGCTCCGAAGGCGAGGGGGCGGGGCTGCTTCGTGCCTCCGTGTAACGGAGGCTCCGATCACAGCGGAACTTAGAGCTCCACCCCCCCTGCTATGACGCCACTGGGTGTAACCAGTGGGAGAGGGCAGGGCGTGAGGCTTTGGAGGGTTGGGGAGATTTAAATCCCCCTTGAATCCCCCTTTGGAGTGGATTTGAATCCCCTTTCCGTTCTGGGGACTCCCGTTCTCGCTGCACCGCTGGTTACACCAGTGGTGTAAGTTGGATAGCATTGAGCTGTAAGTGTATGAGAACACAATGAAATTTAGGAGAACACTGGTCAGTGATTCAACTCTGCACTCAGTGAGACTGTTTCTGAGTATTGTGCTTTTAAGGCTGCAATACTGTGTGTAGTTACTTGGGAGTACATTCCATTAAATTCAGCAGAATTTTCCACCAAGAAAACATGCATTGGATTGGGTTGCATATGTCTGCCTCAATGATGAGCAAGGATTTGCATGCAAGTAGAATCCCTAGAGTCGGACACGACTGGACTTAATTGTCAGGGGTCACCTTTACCTTACCTTAGAATCAAAACCAGGCCCTGTTATAAAAATGCACTCTGCAGCTTTCAGGCTTCTGGCTAGCTAGCTTGAATGTGCACTAAACACGCTGGTATAATTTTGGCCTAATAATATGACCGTCCTTGCAAGTTGCGTCTGCTCAGCATGGGATTTTTCAGCTTTTGGATTTGGCCACAATTGAACTCTTCAAATGAATGTTAACTGATGCTTACCTTGAAAAAGCAAACTTTTTTTACTCGTCTCTTGGCTGCCATGGCAAACTTAACTACAGAAACATGTCTGTTGACATTCTATGGAATGTATTGCCCAGTGCATGTCAGTTTTAAAATCTTTGTCACGGGCAACAAGTACAGGTTCTTCAATGGTACAAAACGTGTTTCCAAAATATTTAGGTTAATCCCACATGTATATTTGATGGGGTTAAACGTTAGATGCTTTGGTTTAGCTCGGTTTAGGGTTGCCACCATCTAGCCCTTCTCCCTGAACCTTTTACCAGCAGCTTAACTAACCAGAGATGAGACTTATCCCAGTGTTATAGAACACTTCACCTGCAGATGTTTGCAAATTGAGCTACTGCTAAACACACAGGAGCAGGCCAAGCCAGTCTCTCCCTATGGAACTGTGGTTTCCTTCCTGCAAACCAGGATCTGTCTGCCTGGTTCATGAAATAAAATAGAAAATATCCTACTATCTCCCCTGCATATTACAGAGGCTATTTGGGGGTTCACACTCTGGTCACACAGAATGCTATTCGGGTCCCTCGGTTCTCATTGTCAGTCAGCGTGAACCATGAATGCACCCTGGAAAGGATCCAACACCTTTCCTGTGGCTGGCTGCTCATTGCGGGGAAAGGCCGGTAGGGGTGAGGAAGCAATCTGTCAGGGAAGCTTGCCTTTGCCTGGTTTATTAGAACAATGTACAGCAAGTCCAACTCAAAGTTGTCGATAGGTTCTTGGGAACTGCAACTTGTAAGCGAAACGACTTTATAACACAACTAATTTTACCGTAAACTAATTGATATGCATAAACAAGAGTTTACGGCATATTTCTGGTCACAAAAACATCATCAAACTTCTAAATAAAGACCCAAAACACTTCTAATATTAAACACTGAAATAAATGTGAACTTTCCGGGCCAGGAAAAACCTATGCAGACATGGGGAGAACGATCAAACTCCATCCAGATAGTGGCCCCGGCCGGGAATCAATTTTTTTTCTCAACAACTTTATAGCGAAACGACTATTAAGTGAGGACTTGCTGTATAATCCTTTATTTTTCTGTCAATTGATCCTGCATTTGTGGATGTCTGTGTTTTAAAAATTCTTTTTACATGCTTTGCATTTAACTGCATGGTCTCTTGTCCCTGTTGACCTAATTGCTAACACTTCATATTAATGATCTGGACTTTTTTTTTTTAATTAATGGAAGAGGAAGCAAGATGTAAACTATCTGCAAAATGGTTAAATTTCCTTGGATTATTTCCATGGTTTCCTTTGCAATCTAATGTATTAAAATAATCTGCTGCTCTGATTGAGTGAGTCTCATTCCTATGGGGATGGGATACAAAGTTTCTTAATTTTAGGAAGAGAGACGGATAATACGGATTGGATTATGGCAGTTTTACTGGCCTTTGGCTCTCCCTGGAGCCTTACGTTCCAGGCTCCCCCTGGAATGTAAGATTTGGCATGCACCGATGCATGCAAGAAGCAAACAAAACTTGCTTGGATTACTTTTTGTGAGTTTCACAAGTGCAGAATGGTAGGAAATGTTAACTTGCAGAATTGCTGTCCACTGTTATGAGGCTCTGTTTTGTTTTTGTAGTGAAAAGAAACTGTGGAAAAGCTTTGTTAAGGAGGAACACTAAATATAGCACACTTTTTTTTGGGGGGGGGAGAATCTCTTAAAAGGGCTGTATTCCAGTAATTATGTATATGCCCTTTTTGATATTTGGGTCTATATTTTCTACAGTGTTGTCCTTTGTGTGTCCTTTGTAGTGTGGTGGTAACATACATCCTGGAGTTCATGAAGCTTTCAAAATCCAATGGCTAGCAGACTTTTCCCACAGAACATAGGAATTAGTTTTCTGCTCAGCAAATCTTCAAAGCAATAAATGTAGAATGAGTTCATGTACAAAAGTGTAAATACCCATATTTTCAGTCGAGACACTGTGTATATTTGTTCCATAAGATGACTGAAATGTTGTATACTAGACATTGACAAGAAAGCCAGTCATAAAAATAGAATGAGCTTGAGTGTGTGAACGCAAGATTTGAACCATTCCCTCTAAAGACTGTGTGTCATGCCTTGGTGTAGAAGCACGTAACCCAGTTGAAAACAAAATCTGAAAGGCCAACTATTTCATGAAGCAGCGAATAGTCATAACGTTTAAAGCCACCTACTAAGGCTGCAATCCTGTACACACACTTACTTGGAAGTAAGTCTATTTGATTCAATGTGACTTATTTCTGAATAGACATTCATAGACTTGTACTGTAATTATGTCTTTATGTTAAATACAATATTCAGTGTGGTCTCTTGCCTAACTTAGGGCTAGGTGGACCAGGCTAGACTGGGAAGGACTACTCAACATTTTTGGAGGGTACGAAGGATTTGCTCAGATGGGGTTTGACTGTAGTTGGGAGCATTTTCTGTTGTTCATCATATATACACTGTGTTGAGTTGTGATGATCTGGTATTCCCACATCCCTGCCTGGAGATGTAGCTCTGTTTGAAGATTCCGTACAGATGTTTTCAAACTTTCAGAAAACTTTTTTTTTTTCTCTGCTGAGGAAGCCCTCGAGTGCCTGCCTTCAGAATTCCAGTGTCTGTTGCTGATGATTCTGGAACATATTTAGGGTATGCACTCAATTCATTCAAGACGTTGGTCAGGTCTGCTGGGGCATAGCACCACCTCACAAGAATGGAAAGTGTATCACTCCCTTGTGACTGCATTGCAGGACAAACTTGTGGTGGGCAAGAATTTCGTTACTGATTTTTTGTATAGATAAATTCCTGATAAGCTGCTAAGGGACTCCAGGGTTCGCTGATCTAGCATTGTGATTATTATGGCCCTTCTTTTGAATTTGAAATGGTCTAGCTTTCAAAGATAATTTTCTGAGCATTGTGTGCAATTCTTGTACACAAGGAGTTGTGCGTGTGTGTGCTTTTGCTCTTTTGAAGTAGGGAAGTGACATTTCTGCAGTAAGTGGTGATGTAAGATTTAGAAGAAGGTGATATTAAAATAGAAGGTCTTTTATAAATGCAAGCACTTTAAAACAAAACATTAAGTACAGCACCAAAAATATTCAGTGCTTAAAAAATATAGGATTAACTCACCTTTGATGGCTTCCATTGACAACTGACTTTCTCTTTTGTAGCATTCTTTCTACAATTTACTGTGGGTTGTGATAGCACTTTTGAAAAATGAAAATAAAAGTGATGGTTATAGAGGGAACCGGGAAAGGCCATTGTACACAGGTTGCTTCTGAAGCAGCAAGGGAGGTTCCTGACAATGGCCCTGCGCCTTCAATGCATGACAGGCAGATATTCAACAATATCCCCAGAGTGGTGGTTGCACCTGTTGTATTTCTGGCTGTCATGGAATTCAATGCACAGAGCCTTGCTCAGGAATGAACAGGCCACCCTCATAAAAAAGAGCCAATGGAGACACACATACACCCTCCTTCCCATTCAAAAATGTTATTTCACCATCCTGTTCCAATGGTGGATTATTGTAATTAACTAGAGCTCATATAAAAATGGGAAGGTGCTTACTTTCCCTTTCCTCCCCCCTTGTATAGTAGAACTGTTGGATGTGGTCAACAGATACGTTTACACAGAGTTGACGTGCTAAAGGTATACCTGAATCTGTTCCCATGATGGTTAGGTTTTGTCTTGGCCACATAATGAGATGGGACAGAATGGTCTAGAAATGGAGTATAATGAAGTTAACTTTAACCTGATGCAAGCTCATAAGAAAATATTCTGTGTTAAAATTAACACTCTTGTGCTTAAACACTGTAAATGTGCTCCTACTACAATTGTTTAGAGGTTGGCATGAAAATAGTTCATAAATGCATTCATGCTATTTATGAACACAAAGTTCATCAGGCTGCCATATTGCACTGTATTTGAGAGTTTTCAGGACTGAATGTGCACGAATGGTCAATGTGTTTCTCATTTTCTGAATGCTGCCTATTTAAAAGAAAAACTCTATGTAGTGTGGCTCAAAGATTGCATCTTCATTAATTTTGGCTAAAGTGGTCTTTGGGAAAACAATTGGGACTGAACTGCTGCAAGACCTGAAACCATCATGGTATATTATGTATGCAGCACTTAAAGTTTCATCTGACTGATCTTTTGGTGGTTTTCAGAATGTTGTCGTGTGACTATAATGTTTGACATTTTGACAGAATATGTGACAATAAGCAGTGCATGGTTTGCTGAAACTTGTATTCAGACGTCTCCTAAGCAAATTAAAAACATAAAACCTTATTTTGTGTGTGGTTTCCCCTCCCTGTCTCTATCGGAAAAGAGGTTTGTTTTGTTTTTTTAAAATGGGAATAAAGGTACACGGGAATAATTTAGGTATAAATTGTTTTTACATTTTCAAGCCCCAAGATCAGGCATTTGTAGACTCCAGGCTTGTGGAAACTACTTTGAGTTGGTGTTTTTTTTTCCACTAGAACTCCAAAATTTACCGACCAGAACCAGGTACAAAATTAGCTCTGGGAACAAAGCCAATTACCTACACCCCAGAGCACTCCATCCCCTTCATTTTCAATTCATGGAAGAGGAGGAGCAGAGTTCGGCACATCAATAGGTAAGGTGTGTGTGGGGGGGAGACATCATTTGGCACACCACCTCAGGTGCCAGGAAGTCTTAGACCAGCCTGGAGTACAGATCAAGGATTTTGTTGTCTAATTTAGGGGGAGGATGAAAACAGTACTGAAACCCTGGAGAGCTGCTACCTGTCAGTGTAGTAAGTAGACAATAATCAACTAGGTGGACCAAGTGTATGAGACAACTGCATAGTAGATTCATACACTACCAAGAGTAAGCTCCGTTGAGCTTAGTTGGATTATATCTGTGTCAGCTAGCATTTGCACAGTGTTACCTATCACCCCTGCATGAGGAAATGGCAGCTCAAGAAAATTCCAGAGCCCACCCCCAGCTATCAAGAGGTGAAAACACAGCTCATCAATTTCATATGGTCTTATTGTCCCTGGTGAGAGAAACTAAAGGGCAAAGAAGCTGTGAGTGTGAGAGAGATAATGTAAATCCCATCCCATCAAGATGCATCACCTCTGGCTTAGCTTCTTAGGAGTGTTAGCAGTTCCCATTTCAGGAATGCTGCAGTTTTTAACCCTCAATCTGCTCAGGCACCAGACTAGGAAAATGGTGGCAAAGGCCTTGGGTTTTTTGTTTGGGGGGGGGAGGGGGAGAAAAGGTGCAAATGTAATAAGTGCATCTGAGATGGAGATCAGCCTACCCCTTGCATATCAAAGGCTGTTAGCCCCCCTCCCTATTATATGCTTTCCCTGTCACCACTACCAGTGTCTGTTGAAGAAAGTAAATCGGGACTATATTCTGCTAAAAAGCTTGGGCCACATGAAGACCAGGCTTTAAAGTGCCCCAACACTCTCTGGTGTATTTGTTGCAATAGGAGAACAGGGGTGGGTGGGAGCTATCCTCCCCACCAGGCGTACGGTTTCTTGACTTAACTCATTGCCCATGATTCCTTGGAGGGGAAGTTCCACTTGAGTTTAATGATGCCTCCTTGGTTCGTGGTAATAAATGAGCCCTCTGGAGTGGGACCTCAAGTATCTTGTTCTTTGGTGTATGTTATGTGATCACGTGTCGCTGGGGAGGGGAGATGCCTGTTTTGAGCATCACACATTTGGCTACAATATCAAGACAGCTACTGCACCTAGTCCCAAATTATTTTGCATTGCAGTGAATAAACGGGGAAGATCAGGCAACATCCTGCCCTTTCCCTGGCTCAGGGAAGAAATGTCAGGGGGTGAGAAGGGCGTAGCACTGCTGCCAATTCTCCTCCCATGTCAGGCTTCCCCCTCCAGGGCTGGCCTACCTATGATGAGCCCAACAGAAACAGTTGCCTCAGCAGCAGATTGTTAGAGGGTGCTGGTGCTCATCTGCTCTCTGTCTGCCTACTTGTCTCCACTTGTTCTCCTCCTCCTTCCATTCCCTGGACTGGAAAGGGAAAACGGGGACAGAGAGGAAGAGGAAACGTGGAGGGGAGTGCTGGACTAGTAGAAAACTGGAGAGTGAGAGCCGCAGAGGCTGGCACATCATTGGGTAAGGGGGGCAGCATCTGGCATGCCGCCCTAGGCGTCAGGAGGTCTTGGCCCATCCTACAGACGCAGGGGGCCACTAAACCACTGCAGCAGTCAGTGCCCAAGAAAGCTGTGGAGATCGGTGGGACTGGGGACGTGACAGAATCTGTGCATAAAGATCTAAAAAGGCTAGAGTGGCACAGTTTAAACTACTTAGCATTGTATGGACGCCCACGGCTGAGTCTGGAGTCTGATTCGCTCATTTATAGGCGCGGAGTGTTGTCGCTCCTCTAGTTACTGCCATCACTATGGTGAAACCCTGAGTAACGGTGCATTGGAAAAATTAAACCAGCAAACCTGTTCAGTTTGCAAACGATGTGCTAATAGTAGCCGAGCTGCCAACAGCGCATGAATCGAGTATTGCTTTACTTCGATGGATTTGGATTCGTTTGGAAGGGGCAGCAGGGGGATGCGTTCGCCGTTCGCCGTTCGCCCTGCGCTAGTGAACTACAAGTCCCAGCAAGCATCGGGGCGTGCGTGGTACTTCCGCCTGACAACCCTTCGGCTGAGCAGCAAGGAAGAAGCATGGATGCCGCGTGCAAGTGGCGGAGCTTGCCTAATGCCCCCGACCTCAAGCACCTCACGGCGCCGGAGTACGGGCTGCCCAGGGAGCAGCAGAGGCCGGCCCTGCAGGAGCTGACGCGAGCACACATCGAGTCCTTCAACCACGCCGTTGGCGAAGGGCTGCACCGGGCTGCGCAGGTGAAGGGAAAGGGGGGGGAGAGGAGAGGGCCTACACCTTTAACCATTGTAAAAAGAGGGAATTTGGGCAGGTGTAGCTCATAATGGAAGGATGCAACAAGCTGCACCTGCCAAAATTCCCTCCTTTTACAATGGTTAAAGGTGTAGGCACCCTGTCCCCCTTTGGATATGGTAAGCCTAGAATACGGTACATAATAAAAAGCAGCCTATATCAACCGAATGCTCATGTAAACAAAAATAAAAGGCCTCATAAAGTGGCAGAAGGCTGCGACAGAATGGACCAGCTGAATGTCGGGGGGGGGGGGGCAGGGAGTTTGAAGATCTGGGGCCCATGACCCAAAAAGTCAGGTCAGATGTGTGCCATTCCACCCCCCCCCCCCATTGCATCTCTGAAGGAGAAACATGAAGCAGGGCCCCAGCTAATGACCAAAGTGGGTGGGGAGAGGGCAGTTCTTATGTGAAATTGCCAGTGAACAAGCAAGCAGATGTCACTGAGATGGTCTTTTCTCCCCTCTAGTAGATTATCAGTTCTAAATCTTTGACACTTCTTGTGTTAGATTGTGAGCCCTTTTGGGACAGGGAGCCATTTAATCATTTCATTTTTGTCTGTAAACCGCTTTGTGAACTTTTTGTTGAAAAGCGGTATATAAATACTGTTGTTAATAATAATAATAATAATGTACTTTGCACATCTCCTTATGCATGCAGTGTTGCATGGAGCTGCTTGAAACAAAATATTCTTACACTCAAGCCCCTTCTTTATAAGAAATCGCATGGACCGTATACATAGATCATTATACTTATGTGACAGTGTAGATGGGCTTGCATGTTTTTCCTTACAAGGAAGTACTTATGGTGGAGGGATTTGTTGGATTTGAAGTAGCTTATAACATAATCCAAATGTACCTGTTTTCTTATGAAAAATATAGGATAATATGTATTTCAATTATCTGTGTTTGAGTTCACCAGAAAAGATTACTGTATAAAATCGGAGGATACACATTGAGATACTTCTAAAGAACCCTCATTCTGTGAGGAAGCAACAGGAGAAATGCGATGCTGACTTGGGTATCGTGTATCAAAACCATGTTCCTGGCTTCTGCCACGAGGTGGAGCTGGGAGTACTTTTATGCGCCGTTCACTCAGAGTCGTCTTGCTTCTCCGTCACAGTAGATGGGCAGCCAGCCCTGCTGGCCCATCCATGAGGCCACCTCATGTGGGTTGCATTAGCGGAAGATTGTGAGGAGGCTGTGGGTTCAAGGTGCCTTTCACCCCAAGACTGCCACCATCTCCCTCCAACCTGCTACCAATGCAAGCTGCCATCATCTGCTTCCCGCTTGAGCGAGAAGCAGATCGTTCCCCTCCTTACCGTGCTCCTCATGTGCTACTGTGAAACCTGGGAGTGCAGGGCTTCTGGTTTCATTTACAGGGACCACACTCTCTCTTTCTCACTGTCCCTGTAAACACGGAAGACTCGCACGTCCTGATCTCGCAGCAGTGCAGGAGGAGCACAGTAAGGGGTCTGTCTGTCTGTCTGTCTCTCTCAATATAAATATAAATATAAAGGCGGCATCAGACAGTGTTCCGGGTTGTGTCGCCCCTCGTAGCTGGAGTGAGAAATAAATCTTCCTTCTAAAGCCCATTGCTCAGGCTGCTTCCTTGGGGAAAGTTAGGTTTGATGCTCTTTTCTAAGCTTGGTCCTGCACCCTCCCTCCTTTGCCAATGGCCTCTGTCATTCAGGCTCCTCGTGCTCCAGGTATGCATGCATGGATGAAAGCATTTCTCTCTTGCTTATCAACAGCCATCATGGATTTGATAATGGGATGTTGCAAGAAAAATACTTCTCACCCTATCATCTTGATGAGCATTTTGGTAGTCTGATTAAATGCTGGATTTCTTGGATGTTTCCCCCGTTTCAAATGAGTGTAAGTAAACTGTGCTGTTGTTCTTTTCTTGTAGGCCATTCCACCTTTGGAATTTGCTTTTAAGAATGATCGGATCACTTGGACCATTGTGGGGGCTGGTATCAGCCCCCCTATGGTACCAAAGGGGAGTATATGCAAAGAGCTGAAAGTTTACCCAGCAGAATGTAGGGGACGCCGAAGCACCTACCGTGGAAAAATAACTGTGAGTAGCACATGTAAGCGATAGCGAATGAAATGATGCTTTATTAGAGCGTTCTGGGAGTTATTATGCTCCCTTCAGAAAGTCAAGAGATTTAGGCCTGGTCGACACATCCATGAGGTGGAAGAGATCTGATGTGGTACCACTCCATATTGCAGATGTAGTATTACAGTATGTATTATGGTATAGTATTACCCTATATACAAGGCCAGCGGGTGGCGCAGCGGGTTAAACCGCTGAACCATAAGCTGTCGATCGAAAAGTCGGCAGTTCGATTTCCGCGACGGGGTGAGCGCTCGTTACTTGGCCAGCTCCTGCCAACCTAGCAGTTCGAAAGCATGTCAATGCGAGTAGATAAATAGGTACCGCTTGCGGGAAGGTAAACAGCGCTCCGTGTTCCAGCTGCATGCTACGCGCTGCGGCAAGGAGAGTCATGCTGGCCACATGACCACGGAGGTGTCTTCGGACAACGCTGGCTCTTCGGCTTTGAAATGGGGATGAGCACCACACCCTAGAGTCGGACACGACTGGACTTAATTGTCAGGGGATACCTTTACCTTTTTATTACCCTATATATAAAATAACTTGCAAGTAGAAAACTAGCACAGTAGGAAGTGGTCTGGGTCTGAACCTTTCTCACTGAAGTACTTGTCACTCGCATGACAATCTGTAGAACAATGTTTGGGCCTTAAGTGTAGGGCTATTGATGTTAAAAGATACTTTTAAAAGAGCCTTGTCTAAATGGCATCTCTTTCCAGCATGAGGACTTATACTTAGGGTCGTACTCTCTTGGAATGTAAACTCTGGCATTTTGTAAATGTCACCGAGACCTAGCAATGAGATCTTGTGCAGTGCAGGTCTCACTTCAGTGACAGTGCAATCCTATCCAACTTACACCACCGGTGTAATCAGCAGGGCAGGGCAGGAGGCTTTGGAGGGGAGGGAGATTTAAATCCCCTTTGAAGAGTGGGATTTACAAATTTTGAAGGATCATGACAGGTACATGTTTTTCCTGATATGTACGCTGCCGTCCTAAGCCTGCTTACTGAGACGCAAGTCCTATTGAGTTCAATAGGACTTACTCCAAAGTCAGTATGCAAAGAATTGCTGCCTTAATTATGCCACTGACGGCACAATCCTATCCAACTTACACCACTGGTTCCGTTCTGGGTCCTCCCGTTCTTGCTGCACCACTGGTTACACCGGTGGTGTAAGTTGGATAGGATTGCTCTGTATGGCTAATTTCTACAGCTAATAGAGCTTTCTGAGTGGTGGCTTGTGTCTGTGCAACTCCTTTCCACCTGACGCTTGTCAGATTATTCAGGTCCTTGGGTCACTTATGTGCACGGTAAATATGTTCCTGTTTTGACAGGCATTTAATCCTTATTGTGAGTGCATTCTGTTGCTTATATTTCATTGCATGTGAACTACTAAATACAAGAGGAAAATTATTTGGATGTTAATATATTTTATTTTGTGTTAAGTTGTACAGTATATCTATGGGTGATTCTCCACTTTGGGAATTGAGCTGGTATAGTGACTGGAGTGTAGGATTACACTGGGAAGACCCGTGTTTGCTTAGCTATAAAGTTTACTGGGTCTTGGGCCTTATTCCATCTTATGGAGGGTCGTTGTGAAGATAAAATGTGGGGGGAGGACATACAATAGTATATGCCTCTCCGAACTTCTTGGAGCATTTCCAAAATGTAGTTAGGAGATCAGGAGCAGGTTTGTACATACTCCTCCATCTTGCTCACCTCACAAATTCTCCTGTCTTCCCTTTTTGGAGCTAAACTTGGTTAGCTTTAAGGTAGGTGCACCCATAACACTAATATTAATTTAACCATGCTTGGTTCCAAACCAGAGTTTGCCAATCTGCTACCAGCCATGGTTGCATGCTCTGGCTTGCAGCATGAATATCTGTTTGTAACTGTGCTTAAATGTAGATTTGTGCATTTTACGCTAACTATGGTTATGTTTGAGAAGGGGAATTCACACTCAGGAGGAGGAGGAGTATAGAATCCTGTAATGTGATTTGATCTGACAATGCTTAGGAGAGCAGGCAGCATTGCATCAGCACCAAACCACACTCTGAACTTTGAAACTTGGTAGATTTATTACATTTATATCCCACTTTCTCCCCCCCCGTGGGGGGGGGGGAGAAATGCATTTCATAGATGCATTTCATACTTGGAGATCCATCTAGCTAGCTAGTCATCCTCTCTAGAGTTGTAAAGGAATCTGTTCCTTTGAAAGTTTTGGTATGTGTAATTGTTAGGCACAGTGCTTGTTGTTTTTGTAAGATTTTTACAGTGTTGCTGTTTTTTTTTAACCTTCTTTATTCTCTTTCAACAATTGAGATTCTATATCCACTTTGTTTCTAAAATCATTCATTTCTTTTCTATGCAGGCTGATGTCAGCTGGGCAGTGAATGGTGTTCCTAAAGGAATTATTAAGCAGTCTCTTGGATATGCTCCAATTATGGTAAAGTCCAAACTTTGCAATCTCTACGGCCTTTCTCCCAAAGCATTAATTGAACATCATGAAGAAGAAGAGGTAATAGTGAATGTTATTGTTTTTTGGCTTTCAGTTTCTATATTTATTTAGATATTTGTATTGTGCCTTTCAGCCCCCAGTCTTGCTATAGGAAATGAGAGAGTGAATGTTACGTTTTTGGGGCTATGGATAATATGTCTGCAGTGGTGTTTTTGCTAACCATAGTTAGCACCAGCCACAGCTTGCAACCATGGTTAGAAGCAGGTTAGCAAAAATGCCAGTGCAGGCACATACCGCTGACCTCGTTAGCTCTCAAATGAAAGGAAGACTGAATTCAGTATGGCAGCAGGAGAGTGTGGGTGAGGGAGAAAGGTACCCCATGTCTTTTCTCTACTGGGAAACATTGGGGTCTGCTCTGAGCCATTCTTAGAAGAAAAGGGCACCTTTCATTTTTATTCCCTTATTTAAGTAACAGATTGGAATCCAGATTGCCTCCACAGTGCACAAACCTGCCCGTAATTTCCACCCCCACTGATTGAAATGTACTTTCACTGAGTAGCAGTGGCGTAGCTACGCTCCGCAGGGGGCACACCCCATAACGTCACTTGGGGGCGGGGCAGCACTCACCCCACCCCCAAGTGACGTCACGCGGCACAAAAACGTTCCAGGGGGGTGGGAGCAACATTTCTCACCACCGCCTGCCCGCATGGAGGCTTCTGCAGCCTGTGAGGCCTTTTTCACGCTGCTTTGCAGCGTGAAAAACTTGCCCCCACCGTCGTTTTGCCGCCGAATGTGGGGGCTTTGACACCACCACCAGCAGCCTTGCACACGGGGGCGGTGGGCCCCCCACTCCACCCCTAGAGATGCCTCTGCTGATTAGTCAGCTGAAGGTTTAGTTGGTTGATCTGCCAGGTAAATCTTGCTGCCCTACCTAACTGCAGCCTAACTACACTGACGTTTAATTTTTTTTTCTTCAGGAAATGGGAGGTTATTTCATAATTAATGGTATAGAAAAAGTTGTCAGAATGGTGATCATGCCAAGGCGCAACTTTCCCCTTGCAATGATAAGACCGAAATGGAGATCCAGAGGCCCTGGCTACACACAATATGGTAACTTTTGGATTAAGTTTATTAAAATATATTTCTGTTGTGCATTAAAATATTAAGCATATGTTTTAATTCTGTGCCGCAGTTTGATGAAATTAATGGAAAAGTAGCCTCTAGGTCAGTCCCATCTAATGTTTTAGTCCAGGGGTTCTCAACTAGTGGTACTAGTTAGTTACTAGTACCACCAGTGGTACTTTGGCCTACTGCTGGTGGTACTCAGACCACCGGAACCCCACTCCAATGAGGCACTTTCAGCGGTGCGCTTTTGCCCCTGAGAGGCTTCTGCCTTTGGTCAAGCCACTCAGGAACGCTGAGAAGGGCCCCCGCACCCACCTAGAGCCTACTACCTGTGTTTTCTGGCCTGCGAAAACCCGGGAGTAACTGGAGATGATGTCATCACCAGTCACTTCCGGTGGTACGCAGCAGGAGAGTGGCCCTGGAGGTGGTACTTGGCCAGGAAGGGGTTGAGAACCCATTTTAGTCGAACCCTGTATGTAAGGCTCGCAGAGCTAACTGTGGCCAGACTATCCATGCTCTGGTAATATCTCAGATTATATTGGGTTACTGCGTTGTGTTGTGCATGCTGCTGCCCTTAACAACTGGTCAGGAACTTCAAGTACCAAGTGCAGGAGCCAGGCTACTAACAGGGACTATATATGTGAAATGCATCTTGCAGGTCTTAAACCTGCATCGGCTCCCCATCTGTTTCTGGTCACAATTCAAAGCACTGGACTTTAAAGCCCTAAATGGCTTGGGACCTGGATACTTGAAGGCAGCGATATGCAACCACTGTGCTGCAGTACATTGGTGTGCTGCGAATGGTCCGCAGGTGTGCTGTGGGAGTTTGGGGGAGGGTCATTTATTAGTAGGGCCTTTGGGGAATGTGAGCCCCCTCCTGGCAATGTGGTGCGCCTTGTCAATTGCCAAAAAAAACTGGTGGTGTGCCTTGTCAATTTTAGCACCTTGTCAGTATTCTGTGAGTTGAAAATGTTGAAAATCACTGCCTTAAGGTGTACCTTCTTCACCACAAACCTGCCTGGTTATCATGATAGAGGCCCTTTACTGAGTGTCCACCCCCCCCCCCCTTCAGAGGCAAGTCCTGCAATAGTGCCCTCCCAGTTGTGGTTCCCCAACTCTGGATTGAAGGAAGCCTGATACCCTCCTTACACCAGGGAAGGACTTTCTGGGTCCCCAGACCTTTTAGATGTTTATCTTTCATTTAGTGTTTTTAATTGAGCATTTTGTTCTGCAACTACCATTTTATGCACGTACTGTTGTAGTCTGTTGTTATGCTAGCTGCCCTAAGAGAGGTCTCGCCGGAAGAGCGGAATAGAAATGTTTTACATGAATGAGCACTTAATGAAATCCATGGTGCAACAAAAGTGTATGGAAGGGGCCATAGCTTAGTAGTAGACTAGAGCACATGCTTTGCGTGCAGGAGATTCCAGGTTTAATCCTTAGCTTCTTGGGCAGCAGGGTCACAAAATAGTGCTTGCAGCTGCATCCAGGCAGAGCAGATAGCATTGGGCTAGATGGGCCAGTGGACCGACTTTGTGTAAGGTCCCCTCAGCCCACACAATATTCATTGCCTGATGGATTATTATGCCTTTTCAGTTTTGTAGTATGTAAGCTTGTTTGCAGCATCCTCATTTTGAAAAAAATCAGTTCGTTTTGGGTTTCATGAAAAGCGTTCCTTCAATTGCACGTTGGTTCAAGTATGAAAAAGGAGCCTATGTAGCATTTAACTCTCTCTGTATTAGGCGACAGCTGAGGTCCAAGAATATAGAAATTGCCCTTTTGTGTACAAACTTGATTATCTTTAGACAATTATACGCTGCG
Organism: Plestiodon gilberti rubricaudatus; assembly: GCA_026170595.1. Classification (NCBI taxonomy): domain Eukaryota; kingdom Metazoa; phylum Chordata; class Lepidosauria; order Squamata; family Scincidae; genus Plestiodon; species Plestiodon gilberti. The sequence continues at coordinate 16,799,856 of JANXHW010000001.1, forward strand.
GTAATACTGAGATCTGCTTCTTTTGGGTGGTGTTAGGTGTCTCAATGCACTGCGTTAGAGAAGAACACACTGCTGTTAATATGACCCTTCACTACCTTGAAAGCGGTGCGGTGATGGTGAACTTCATTTATCAGAAGGAGTTGTTCTTTCTCCCGCTGGGATTTGCGCTGAAGGTACTATACTCCTGCTATCATGTTGGAATACTTGTTAAGCTTACCAGTTTCTTTCTCAGAAGTGAGACAGTGGTACAGTAACTATGCAAATAAATCTACGTAAGTTGCTAGCACACCTGCGTATACATACTGGGGTAAGTCGTCTGTGCCGTATCGGCAGCTTGAAAAAAAGGGGAGGGGGGACCTATTCCTCTTCCAGTTTACGAAAAACTTACCGGTACTTATTTGGCTGCCTAGAGGTCATTTTTGCTCACCACAGGAGAGTAGGCACGTGGATTTTTACATGTACAAATACGGATGAGTGAGAGGGTGTCACTGTAGCCTGATTCAAGTATAATGGTCTAATCATGTTCCTTAGGGGATTGGATTCATGGAGGAATGGTCGATCACAGGTTACAAGCCATGATGGGGATAAGTAACCTCCTGGTTTTAGTAATAGGCTATCTCTTAATCCCAGATGCAAGGGAGTGGCGGCAGGATACAGGTATCTTGTTGTCTTGTGTGCTCCCTGAGGCACTGACTCATACAGGAAGCTGGACTAGATGGGCCTTCAGCCTGATCCAGCAGGGCTCTTCTTATGTTCTCCTTGGCTTGCCAAGAGGCTTCTCTGTAGGGCTATCTCCTCAATAAAGGGGGGGGGGGAGTGGGAGAGGCAACTTCTTGCTGGGGACATCTGATTCACAGGATTCCTCCTGGGGAGTTGTCTTTCTCACCCCTCCCCCACATCCAGGGAGGAGTATCTGAATTCACCACCTACTTAATGTGGAACTTCATGGCCCTGACATTAAATAAGACTCAGGGAAACTAGCAATTTTTTTCTACTCATTTTTTTTTAAATGGATACGATTTAGAGAAGAATTCAGGGGGTTGTATAGTTCACATCTCCTTAGAGGCAAACTTCAGTAAGCCCCTGAAATTGGTTTTTCAGCTTAGAAGAATTTAGCCAGCATCCCTCTTTTCAACAGAAAGGTTCACAAAGTGATTTACATAGCAACAGAAAAAAAATTCCCATCTCGAACAAACTCGCAATCAAAGTATCAGCCAGCATAAGGAACTACTAGGAACAGAAGGGTTTCCATTTAATAGAGCATGTATATGTGTGACCCATGAGAATGCATTTCAGAGTGAACCCATAGTGGGCATGTTGTGAGGAACATGACTCTATATACAGTAATGATAGAAAAGACTATTCTTATTGCATACTCTTGTGCCTTAGACACACATGCAGACCTTAAACATCGGACACTTTTAGCTGTACCTGCTGGACACAAACTAATTTGTTTCAACCTTTTCTTTCTCTCCTCCAGGCATTAGTTAGTTTTTCAGATTTCCAGATTTTTCAGGAGCTGATTAAAGGGAAAGAAGAGGATACGTTCTATAAGAACTGCATTTCTCAGATGCTGAGACTGGCAACAGAGGAGGGCTGCGTCACACAGAAGCAGACCCTCCGCTTCTTAGGGCAGCGCTTCAGAGTGAAACTGCATGTTCCCGAGTGGTACACGGGTGAACAAGTTGGAGAGTTCCTTTTCGAGTAGGTGTTTATAGAGGTGCAACTTGAGATTTGTCACGCTACACGTATACCTCTTACAGTTTGTGCAAACCAAAGTCCACAGGTGACTGATCCAAATTCAGAATTTGGAGTTATTTTCAGGGGAATGAACTTCAGAGATGTTGCTCCTGCCAAGAGTGATCTGCGTCAAGACTTCCAGCTGATTAGGCCGGAGCAGGACGACGCAATGGCCAGCCAAGCATCACGGCACCTGGCAGCAACATCATTGCCAAGCGCCGACCAGCTGAAGGGCGGGGGAGCGTGGGAACACACTGGAGAAGCCCCTCCTGCCGGTGATCAGCCTCCCGAGGGAGAAGGGTGTGGCTTCCACGCTGAGGCTAGGTCAGGGCCAGGAGGAATAAAAGGGCGGAGGGAGAGGGAGGGGACGATGGAGCGGAAGAGGATGAGGAGAGTGAAAGGGAAGAAGGTGCTCTGGGATTGCGAGGAGGGAGGGGTCAGCAGAGGAAGGCAGGATGGAACACTGAAGGCAAGCAGGACGCAGAGGGGAAACCCGGGAAGGGAGAATAACCCTAGGATTAGGGTAACTACCTCAGCCAGGGGAGTGGGAGCCCAGCATCCCAGGAGCCATCTTGCGGGTCAAAGCCAGGGTGGGCAGTCGCCATTGCTGTCTAAAGCTAGGGGAGAGTGGACCCAACTGAGGCAACCCAGCCCTCCTGGTCCAGAGGCCGGGTAGACTGGGCTGTCCGCTGCTCCCACCATCCTTTTACCAGAGGAGGCCGAAGAGCCTCTGCCTGTGTTCTCTGGAAAATTACAGGGACTGCAGCACGGAGCACAACCTTTGCTGCGCAGGGGCAGCTCTGAGGCGCTCAGCAATGACATAGCCAAGCTATGTGCCGTGAAGGAAGCTGCCCAGGGGCTCCACTTTTAGTTGTGCTGCTTAGAGGGAACAGTAGCCTCTACCTTAGCCCAGAACCTCGGCCCACACTGGAAAGTGCTATATGTAGGATCACTGTTCTCTTTCAGCTGCCTGGCCATGCAGCTCAAAGTCATGGGAAGCTGGGCGCAGCTGAGAGTGAGAGTGAGTGTTTTTCTAAGCCTGCAATCCTATGCATGCTTACCTGGGAATAAGTCAGATTGAACTCAGTGGGACTTCTGAGAAGACATACATAGGATTGCGGTGTAAGTCTTAGTGTTGATCTTTTTAAATACAGTTAGTGTTAAGTCTTCATTTTTTATTTTAATTCTGTGCCTAATATGTTGTTAATTTTAATGAGGACACTATTTCAGTTTTTCCTCATAGAATACTGGGGTTTTTTATCTGCCAAAAAGAGGACTTTTAGCAAAGTTGATGTAAGGATAAATAGACAGGGTTTTTTTTTTCCAGCCCACACTAGCAATGTGTTGGGAAATGATTAGGTTTAAGCTTTGTGAAGTGATGAACACTGTTTTGGGTGAGAGAGAGGATGGATAGCCTTGGAATATTGAACTTGGGGTGGTCCTTTTGTTCTCGCAGCCAGTGTATCTGTATCCACCTGAAGAACATGGATGAAAAGTTCTACTTACTTTGTTTCATGACCCGAAAACTCTTCACGTTGGCTAAAGAAGGCTGCATGGAGGAGAGTCCGGACAGTTTGATGAATGAAGAGGTGCTGACATCAGGACAACTTTACCTCATGTTTTTAAAGGTATTACTTACGGGTAGTTTGCATTCTTTCAAGCTCGCGTGTAATGTCAGTCACAGACAGCTCTGTTTGTTTCTTTTTATACACTGCAGTTGCCTTTTTCATGATCCCACTGTGGAATTGAGGATCGTGTGGTTTCCATAGAGTTTAGAGCTGTTTGATTTTGTCTGTAAACCGCTTTGTGAAGTTTTTGTTGAAAAGCGGTATATAAATACTGTTAATAATAATAATTAATAATAATAATTAATAATAATAATTAATAATAATAATAGGCAGTGATGTAGACTTGAGTCTTTTGACTTGGACTCGAGTTGGACTCAAATCGCGTCAATGCCTCGAGTCAGACTTGACTCGGCAATTGTAAAAGTCTCAAAAGACTTGACTCGAGACTTGGAGCCTTTTACGACAAGTCGAATTGTATTCGGGTTTAAGCCCATTTTCCCCATTAAATAGATAGGGACTCACAACTCATGACCAAAGACTCGGGACTTTGGGGCAGAGACTTGAGGCTTGGAAGTCAGAGACTTGATCCACATCCCTATATATAGGAGTGCTGAAAGTACCCTGGTTAAGATGCCCACACTAGGTCAACCCATAGCAAGACCTTTGGCCTCTTCCTGGGTTAGTTGGGTGAAGGAGTTCATTTCCCAAGAAGTGCTTGTTGTCCTACTTCGTGCTATTTAGCTTGGAGGAGGGAAGAGATTTTCCAGCTGCACTGCCTGTGTTCCACTCTGATGATCCCCCCTCCTTTTAAAGGTCAGCGGAGAGCTCTTCAGAAGTAGCAGCTGGTTACTTGCACAGGAATACTGCTTTCTTTTGCAGCGCTGAGCACTGTAGTGGGAGGGCCGACTGGTCTCATTTGCTTTCTCATTTACCTGGGCCGTCTCCTCCAGTGTCTGCATTTTCAGCACGTTCCTTGAAATCAGTGGTGTTTGTTTCCATGTAGGACATTTAGCAAGAGAGTAGAAAGGTTTTGCCATGCGTGCACATGGTGATATGAGCCCAGGAGTGACAAACCACTACTTTTTGAATTGAGGCAGACCTGTTGCAAATACAGGTTTCTCATCTATCCTTGCATCTGTGCAAAAAGCATTCCTGGTCACCGAGTAGTTTGTAACATAGCAAGGTGATGTTTTATTTATTTATTTCCCCACATTTTTATACCCTTCCTCCAAGGAGCTCAGGTGGTGTACGTAGTTCCTTCGCTCCCTTTTGTCCTCACAACAACCCTGTGAGGTAGGTGAGGCTGAGAGATGGTGACTGGCCCAAGGTCACCCAGGAAGCTTCATGGCTGAGCAGGGATTTGAACCTGGATCTTCCATCTCCCGAACCACTACACTATCCTGTCCAACAGAAATGTTGTGTGTGTCCTTGAAATATTTTGTCTTGTCTCTCCTTATGCTGTATTACAGGAGAAGATGGAAGCCTGGTTACTGTCTGTTAAAATAACCTTAGACAAGAAAGCTCAGAGGTCGCCCAATGTAACTATTAATTCAGAAAGCATGTTGAAGATTTTGGGCATGGGAATAGATCTTACAAAGATGCTTGAGTATCTCTTTGCTACTGGTAACCTGCGATCCAAAACAGGTAAAAATATCAAACCGTGAGCCTGTCGAGGGCACTGTGGTAGGGAACGTTTCCTCCATGAATCTATCCAATCCCTTTTTAAAGGTATCTAGGCCAGGTGCCATCACCACATTCTGTGGCAAGGAGTTCCACAGATTAATTACACGCTGGGTGAAGAAATATTTTATTTTGTCTGTTCTAACTCTCTCCACTCAATTTTGGTGGATGTCCCCTGATTCTGGTGTTGTGTGAGAGGGAAAATGACCTCCTTCTATTCACTCTCTCCATCCCATGCATAATTTTATATGTCTCAATCATGTCCCCCCTCAGGCGCCTTTTTTCTAGACTGAAAAGCCCCAGATGCCTTTCCTCATAAGGGAGGTGCTCCAGCCCACAAATCATTTTGGTCGCTCTTTTCTGCACCTTTTCCAATTCAACTATATCCTTTCTGAGGTGTGGTGGCCAGAACTGGACGCAATACTCCAGATGTGGCCTTACCATTGATTTGTACAACAGCATAATGATATTGGCTGTTTTATTCTCAATCCCTTTTTTAATGATCCTGAGCATGGAATTGGCGTTCTTCACAGCTGCTGCACACTGGGTCGACACTTTTATCGACAGCCTTGGCTCCCGCATCACCTGCCAGGCTGCTTATGAAACTGGAGATATCCAGGAGCAGCAGCTGAGAAAATGCCAAGGAGCTGGGACTAGAAAATGCGATCAGGGAATCCTTGCTCTCTGTGCACAGAAACTCCTGCATGTGTGCAGAGAGTTCTTTAATCTTCATCTTGGCGTTATTCTACTCTGTATTGAACCTGAAGTTCTGACAGGCTACTTGTTTTGCTGGAAAATACCGCTGAATATTTGGCAAATACCAAATGCAAGTTGGTGCGAATTGTTAAGGCTGATGTTGAAATCCACCTCTCATTTTTGTTTTTCTCCCCCCCCCCCCAGGTCTGGGCATGCTGCAAGGCTCTGGTCTGTGTGTGATAGCAGACAAGCTGAACTTCATTCGCTACCTGTCCCATTTCCGCTGCGTGCACAGAGGCGCTGATTTTCTCAAAATGAGAACCACTACAGTGCGCAAGCTGCTGCCAGAGTCCTGGGGTTTTCTTTGTCCGGTGCACACACCCGATGGTGAACCCTGTGGCTTGATGAATCATATGACAGCTGTGTGTGAAATAGTAACACAGCCTTCGTACACAACCTCTCTGCCACCTTTGCTTTGCTCTTTAGGTAAGTAATATGTGAAGTCTGGACTGTGTTTACGTCCTGAAGAATACCTGCAGTCGGTAGAGTTGTTGCATTAACAAATGCCATGCTTCTTTCTGTAGGTGTCACTCCAGTTGATGGTATACCAAGCCAGCCCTACCAAGAATGTTACCCAGTTATATTAGATGGCTCTCTGGTAGGTTGGATAGAGAAGGATCTAGCTGCTGGTCTCGTGGATGCGCTCAGGCATTTTAAGGTTTGTTTGATGTACTGTGGTGTGAATCTAATGTGCAAGAAGCACACAGAATTGCTACAGAATGAGATGGTTCACATTTTGTATTTTTTCTGGATTCAAAATTATCAGCATTTTCTGGGGAGGGGGGTTAAATATTTGTCCCTATTACCTGTACAGTTGGCCCGCATCTTAGGCAAGGGTTACGTTCTGTGGACAGCGCGTAAGGGGAAAATTGCATTTAGTCGAAACTACCTTAAATGTGAAAAATATATACTTGCTCTTTAAAAACTATGAGAGGCATGTGGGAACTGCGACCAGCTGAGGGAATAGCAGCTTTATTCTCCACTCTCAAACTCACTCTGGAGCATGTACAGTATGTATTTACTAAGTGGAATGGGGGATGGCATCATCTGCACTATTTAAACAGTTGTTTTTCCTCTCTTAATTTTTGTGCTTGCCGAGCACATATGCTTGAATTTGCGCAAGTAAAGTGTGCATAAGATGTGGGCCGACTGTAGTCTTCTATCTTGTGGCGCTCAGAGAGGCTTATGGCAGTTTTTCCAAATACAAATATATCTGTCCCTAAGGGACTCGCGATCTAAGTAATTAAATGGATAAAAGAAAATGAAACTCTGTAAACCAGGGGTTCCCAGCCTGTGGTACTAGTACCACCAGTGATACTTCGGCTGACTGCTGGTGGTACTCGGACCGCTGGAATCCCGCGCCGATGCAGAGCTTTTGGTGGCGCATTTTTGTTCCCAAGAGGCTCCTGCCTTTGGCTCAGCCTCTCGGGAACGCTGAGGAGGGCCCTTCCACCTGCCCAGAGCGTCCTCCGGCCTCTGAAAACCCGGAAGTAACTGGCAATGATGTCATCGCCGGTCACATCCAGTGGTACTCAGAAGGAGAGTGGCGCTGAAGATGGTACTTGGCCAGGAAGGGGTTGGGAACTCCTGCTGTAGACATAAAATCTGTTGATGCACACGCACTCCTGCCCCAGCAAGAAGATATCGTACATAACCAGTCTCAACAGAGGCTCCTTTCAAAGAAGGGAGCATTTTCTACAAGTACCTGCTTTCTACATTGCTCTCTGTTGAAAACCTGCTACAGAGGGGGATGGGGTAGGTGGGTGGCGGCCCGAGCTCACTGTCTTATGTGGCGGTCAGTGATGGTGTCCCTAGCGCTCTGTCCAGGAGGTGGGTAGATCTTGGTACACAGGTCTGGGGTGTTGCTGTTTCAGCATCGGCCCCAGCTACCGTTGGCGATATGATACTAATGAAGGTTTGTCCTGTCTGAATGTATTTGGCTCTTCATAAGCCATTGTGGAGCAATGGGTATGCTCTTTCCGCTTTCTTTGTTGAGGAATATAAAAATGCATAAACTATCTTGATTTTGATTGATGTCTGCAAATAGGCAATGCAAGAAAAGAAAATTCCGGTTTGGACAGAGGTCGTCCTTATCCCAATGACGGGAAAACCCAGCCTGTACCCGGGGCTCTTCATTTTCACTACCCCTTGTAGGATGATGCGTCCTGTACGAAACTTGGCTCTGGGAAAAGAAGAATTGATTGGTACGATGGAACAGGTACAGTGCATGTTCTCCAAATATATGTTGATTGCAAAGTGATGAATACTCTTGCTCAAATACTCTTGCTCAGAATAGCACTTCTGAAAGTGGCGTAAACTGGACTCTCCTAATCCCAGGTCTTCATGAACATTGCCGTGTCTGAGGATGAAATTGCACCTGGACTGACCACTCACCAGGAGCTCTTTCCCCATAGCATGTTAAGCGTGGTGGCAAGCTTCATTCCCTTCTCTGATCACAACCAGAGTCCAAGGAACATGTACCAGTGTCAGATGGGTAAGAATTGTAAACACTACAATTTGTATATACCGTATTGGTCTGAGTATAAGACTCACTTTTTTCTCCTAATTTAAGTTTTTTAACTAGGGGTGCGTCTTATAATCAGGCTGTTGCAATTTAATGCCAGTGATTTAATTAATTTTTTTTTAATAGCACCAAACTTTAAGGGTGCGTCTTATAATCAGGTGCGTCTTATACTCGGGACAATACGGTAATTTTCTCGGTCCCTTCTTAGAAACCTAACTTTCTCCTTAGAAACCTCCAACTCCCTGCCTCTTTCACCCTCTGTTCCTTGTGATTCTGCTCTTCAACTTGCTACACCCTAGTGCTCCAACCCTTAACTGGTTAATGTTATTCAAAACCTCTTTAATCAATGAAAAAGGCATCCCGAATTAATCGGGCAGCACATTTTTTAAAAATGTAGGTGGTGGGTGCTATCTTACAAATTCCCCGTCTCATTCTCACACAATAAGGAATGCCTCTTCTATGATGGTGCCTCCGTGATATACTGTTTTGAGATGATGCATGTGTGCTTTAAAAACATGATTTTAGTCGTATGCAGATTTGATTGATCAATGAAAACTCTTGACTTGATCACTAAGATTTCTTTAATTGGGTGATAGCTCTACTACCAATACACTGTCTCTTCATTCAGTCACTTCAATTGTTTCTATTCTTCCTGCTCAACTTCTTCACCTGCCCGAAACTCCTGTTTAGTTCTGAGTTTCCCTCGCAGACATCCTGTCTGTTTCTCCACATTCTTGCCTATAATTATATATAGCCTCTTCTGTCCATAAGCCCTTTCTGAGGCTTTTTCACAGTCCACCAACTCGCCCCCTTTTGCTGACTCCTTTCTTTCACCCTGCTTTTTCTGCCCTTTCCCTCGAGCATTATGGCCTTCCACCTATCCTTTCCTCAGTTCACTGCTCCAGTTCTCCAACCACTCCTTACCTTTCCTATCTTTTGCACCCTCTTTCCAATCACCTTCCTTGTTTCACTGCTCATTTTCCCAGGTTCATTATCCAATCACCTTCCTTGTCTCTCCTCACTGCTCGTTTTCCCAGGTTCATTATCCAAGGGCCACATTAGCAAGAGCCTTCAGGAGTGGGCCAAGCTGAACTGACTACTTGGCCTTCAAGTGGGGGGGGGGGGCGTGGTATTATGTACTGCAGGCTGATGGTTTTCTGATTGCCACTAGTACAGTTAACTATTTAGAAAAATGTTTTGCCACTTTTTTCATTTAGTGTGTGGATTTTTTTTCTTACAATAATTATCCAAATCCCGTTCCTTTCTTTCGCCATCCCAACCAACAGTGTATTTGCTCAATTTTTAACCTTTTTGCTGCTTTATTGTTGGTCTTTTTATGTTATACTGTTCTTATTGTAACAGACCTCATGCCGTGTGTTTAATTTCCTCTTGCTGTTAGCCACTTTGGGGGTCTGTTGTGAGGTAGAAAGGCAACACAAATATTTTAAATGGAAATGCTGTCTCGTTTTTATACTTAATGGAGGATGCAAGAGAGTTTGATTTTTTTTTCCCCCTCAGGGAAACAAACTATGGGTTTTCCACTTCTAACTTTTGCGTACCGGTCCGATGACAAGCTCTATCGTCTTCAGAACCCTCAAAGCCCAGTGGTGCGGCCATCCATGTATGATTATTATGACATGGACACTTACCCAACTGGTACTAACGCAGTCGTTGCTGTGATCTCGTACAGTGGCTACGACATGGAAGACGCAATGGTAAGCCTTCAGGAATGACAGTGTTTGCTGACAGTGCCCTCCTTTCTTGTCTTATAAACTCAAGGTGGACATAACATGAGCATGATTAAAGCTGAATTTGACTCCTGATTCAGTGTTAATCGTTCAGTGAAGAAAACCTGCCATTTTCTCATGCCTCTCTGGAGAACATGTCTGGGAAGCCACTCTGGGGAAGGAGTGTTCAGCCAGGTGCCATCGCTGAACAAGTCCTATTTCTGGTCACAGACAGCCTTACTTCAGACAAGGGGTGACACGCGCGCACGCACACGCACACGCCCCAACATTTCTCCCGTTGATCTCTACTTGGAGTGGGGAATAAGTATGGGAGAAGGCACTCCCTGAAGTGTCTCTGAATGGCTGTTCAGGACTCGCAAGGTCAAAACCAGTATCTTGAATTTAGCCTAGTAACCAACTGTCTGTTTTGATTACAGCTACAGCCTTTAGTCAACTTAGAAAGCTTTTTAATTGTCTGGAGAGACATCACTAATTAATTGGCAATGCATTAAAAAATGTTACATATGAAACCTGCAGATGGCAGGCATGAAACCTGCAGATGGCAGGCATCAACTGTGCAGAAGTATTCAGGGCAGGAGGTCTGGCTCAGTTGATAGAGCAGCCGTCTCATATGCCTGAAGATCTGAAGGACAGCAGTTCGGGATGGCCAGAAGTATCTGCGTGCTGTCAGAGAGCTGTTGGCACGCCGCTGACAAGCTGCAGAGCTTCTGTGAGGGAGAGAAGCTGCAGCTGGCACCTTGAGTGAGAGTCAAGGTTGCCTGTCAATTGAAGCGTGGTGAGGCAGACACCAGAGAGAGGCTGGACTGTGAAGGAAACCACCTAGAATGAAGGGTTCTATACAAGACTAGATTGTAAAAGCCCAGCTGTGTGTTCCCTCTAATCTTCACCCCTGAGTGCACGGAGCCCTACCATGGCTGCGCAGGGGCAACTCCGGAGCACTTGGTGATGATGTCATTGTCATCGCCAAGCTCCGGAATGTGAAAGGGAGGCTGCACGGGGCTTTCATTAGGGCTGTGCAGCTTAGGGGGGGAACACTGATTGCTAGTCTCAATTTTTTACTCACTATTGGGATTGTTTTTCTTTAGATCTTGAGCAAGTCTTCGTGGGAGCGAGGGTTTGGACACGGAAGCATCTACAAGACAGAACGCATTGATCTAGCGGAAAAAGTCAAGCAAGGAGACGACAATCTGGTCTTTGGGATTGGTCGCGATAACCTGGCTCTTTTGCAGAATTTGGATGGTGATGGCCTGCCCCCCATTGGGGCCAGATTACAATATGGGGACCCTTACTACAGCTATCTGAATCTCAACACGGGGGAAAGCTTTGTGACCTACCACAAGTGAGTTCAGTTCGTTGCTAGTCTGCTGCAGTTTCCAGCAGAAGGTCCTGAAAATGGCTTTCTGTGAATTGCTGTGTGGACGCTCTGTTTATTCCTTGGGAATCTTGCCAATCTAAACAGCCCTGAAAAATACTCTGGGCCTGTGTGTTGCAGTGGAAAAGGGTTTTGAGGTTTGGATAGGGAAGAATCCCCCACTTAGCCAGTGAAGCTCTCAGGATGGCTTTGGGCAAGTCATTTTCTCTCAATTTGGCATGCTTCCTGGTGTAGCTAAATTCATCATGCCTCTGGCTTGCAACGGACCTCACCTGCCCTGTTCAAAAGAATTGGAGGGTAGTGAACGGGCCCAAATGCTTATTTTTGCCAAGCATGTTTCAGTACTTTGAGGGTCTATCAGGTTTTATTTATTTAAAAAATGTTTACGCCGCTCTTTTGTTCCCACAGAGGCCAGCAGGGTGGCTCGCAACATAACAATTGTTGTTTTGATTTATATTCTGCTTTTTTTCCATGGGATCAGAGAAGATTGCAATAGTTTTTTAATACATGCTTTTATTCTCTTCTCAGGGGCAGTTGGTATTTGTATGGGGGGGGGAAAGAGGCACAGGCTAGCTTAAAAAGCACAGCAGGTGGAGGAGGAGATACTGGAGTCTGCCTTGCTGGCTCCCCCCCCCCCCTCCATAGAATGTTTTTCCATTTCCATCTTTCTTGATTTGGTCTTTACATTGAGGAAGAATTTATGAAAGGCCCCCCCCCCATAACTCGAACTACCTTTCCTACATCACATAATGGTGATTCAAACCTTTTTCTTTTCTCCAGAAATAGGGAAATCTGTATTGTAGATAACGTCAAAGTATGCAGCAATGACACTGGAACGGGAACATTCAAGTGCGTTTGCATCACTCTGAGAGTCCCTCGGAATCCAACCATTGGGGACAAGTTTGCCAGCCGGCACGGACAGAAAGGCATCTTGAGCCGGCTGTGGCCAGCTGAGGATATGCCGTTTACTGAAAGCGGGATGGTGCCAGACATCCTCTTCAACCCTCATGGGTTCCCCTCCCGAATGACCATCGGGATGTTAATTGAGAGCATGGCGGGCAAATCTGCAGCTTTGCATGGGCTGTGTCACGATGCCACCCCCTTCACATTTTCCGAGGAGAACTCTGCCCTGGAGTACTTTGGCAAGATGCTCAAGGCTGCGGGCTACAATTACTATGGGACTGAGAGAATGTACAGCGGCGTAACAGGAGTGGAGCTGGAAGCGGACATTTTTATTGGCGTTGTGTACTACCAGCGCCTGAGACACATGGTCTCCGACAAGTTTCAAGTGAGGACTACAGGGGCCAGAGATAAAATCACCAACCAGCCCGTTGGTGGAAGGAACATTCAGGGTGGTATCCGCTTTGGAGAGATGGAACGGGATGCCTTGTTGGCGCATGGGACATCTTTTTTGCTGCATGATCGCCTCTTCAACTGCTCGGATCGTTCAGTGGCCCACGTGTGTGTTGAATGTGGCAGTCTCATTTCTCCTCTGTTGAAGCCTCCACCCACGTGGTCTGCCACCAGCATCAGGCAGCACGTCTGTACCCTCTGCAACCGGAGTGACACTGTTGAAGCCATCGCTGTTCCTTACGTTTTCCGATGTTTTGTGGCTGAATTGGCCGCCATTAATGTAAAAGTGAAACTCAATGTGAGTTAGTTCTGGCCATGTGAACCGTCGCTTCCTAACTTGGGGAGAGTAACAAATGTGCTTCTCCTTGGAAATCTTTCAAAGGGCTTTTGAATCTTTATGAATTGTGACATATTGAAAAGATGCAACTCTGCTTAGCAGTCAGTCTACTAAGAAGGCAGACTGAAAGGATGTGTAGGATACTAAGTGTATCTTTGTGTTAAGTTGCAATTTCTGTTAACTTGAAAGATAATCTTTTTTTGTTTTTAATCATACCTGGTTTTTAATGTGCAATGCAGGTTGAAGATCCAAATGATGTTTCATGTTTGGATAGTTAAAGTTTTGATCGCAGAATTCTACTACAACCAAAGATAACTTGGGAAGTTAAAAGTGATGATCAGAAAGCAATTGGAAGAGTTCGTAGTAGAAAAGAGATGCACCTTTACATCTAGTATACTGTTCCAAACTTAAACAGTTGCTTCCATATTTTTTTAAAGAAATGATTCTGATTTACAAGTCCTCAGACAACCCTGAAATGTGACATCAGTAAATCAGCGTCTTTACACCCCGTAAAGATAGCATTTTTCTTTCTTCACCGACAGCTGAGGATTGTGGCTTCTGGCTTGAATGGAAGAAAATTTAGTAAATACAAAAGTAGGCTTTTGTTGGTGTTTCCAGCCCCGTTGTGAAGTTACCAAAAAAAGATTTGCATGGTGCTGTTCTCTTGCATTTTGTGTGGGGAGATGGCTGCACTCAGTGACATAGCTAGCCCGCCGAGGGGGGGGGGGCACCCACATGACACCCCCGTGATGTCACAAGCCCTGCTCCTTGCTTGTGATGTCACAAGCCCCGCCCCTTGCTCATGACATCACGAGCCCTGCCCCTTCAGCGGTTTTTTCAGTGAAAAATGGGGGGGCCGACGTTTTTCCACCGGAAAACGGCCAGTAGGCGCCTGGTGGGGCGCCTTCTTCCCCTCACCACAATGAAAACACGGAAAATGCGCTTTTTTGACGCATGTGCACACACACACACACCCAGCGGCTTGTGCACCCCCCTTGCCGCCCAGGGGCAGTCCACCCCTGCCCCCCCATTCCTACGCCACTGACTGCAATTATTTGCCTGATTACTTTTCAAATCAGCTTTATACCCACTATGCCTTCTGAGTTGTGTGCAGGAGGACAGTCCAACTACCATGAGCGAGGACCCTATGGTGGTTGGACCCTACCAGGACCCTATGGTGGCTCCTGTGCAAGGATCAAGAGGGGGGCTGGCTTAGTTTATCATAGTTACCATTTCAGAAGTTGCTCTCAACAAGAGGAGTTCAGCTTATATTTTGTGGCTGCTATTACTTTGTCCATTAAATGACCATTTTTTAATTTTTGTTTTAATAGGATCTGGCTGAGATTACTAGCTGTTGTTTTTTAAAAAATGTTGCTGAAACATGCTGCAATGTCCACAGAGAAACCTTTGTATGTATTTGTGGAAAAAATTAGCTTTTCAATAAATCTCAAAGTGTATGCAAATACTGATCTTGGATTTTTATTTTGCATTGACTTATTATATTGATTTAGCATTTGACTTATGACTTAAGGCTGATCTACACCGCACAAATTCCGGCGTGTCCCAGGCGCTTAGAGCGGTGTGCCTTCCATTTTACCTGATCGCAAAGGAACGCAGAAGTGCTCTGCTCTCCCGAGTTCCGTTGCGTCCGGACATCAGGCACGCTGATGTCTGACCGTGTGGGCAGGACGTAGAGTGATGCGTTCACCAATGGGAGGAGAGGGGGGCTTTCAGCCAATCGGAGGACACATGTGCGACCAATCAGGAGGAACACGCAGGGACACTATGAGGAGAAGATATCTGGCAGAGCCAGGGCAGCATCTCGGGGTGGGCCGTCCCATTCCCTACGCTCGCAACCCCCTGGACATGAACGTATTTGGTGTAGTTCCGGCCTGAACAAGTTTATGAGTAAACCTGACCTTTGACCAAAATGTCTGTCTCATTTTACTTCGTTGCACTTCCACTGAAGTAGATGAACTGGTTTAGAAACGCAACATCTTGAATGATATTAAGTGCTGGATGAAGCCACTTCTCTCTGAAAAGCAATGCAGAGTTGAGTGCCATTTTTAGATTGGTTCAGTACAACTACTTGTATTTGATGGAGGAGAAAAACAGACCCATGGAGCTCCAACAAGGAGGCCCAAAGTGAGGAAATTCGGGGCTCCTGGCTTCCATCCTAACCCTTCACACTTTCCTCTCCCTCCCCTGCATGTTTGCCCTTGAATTTCTACAGTGAATGAAGCAGAGGCGTCTTAGACCCAAGGGAAAGCAAAAGTCTCCGCTATTAGACAGGATCTGTCAGATAGGATCCTACAGACCCAGCCTCTCAATAAATTACAGGAGTACGCAAAGGCTTCTTTCTGCCTCTAGTCTAAGACCAAGCCACACAGCTTGGCTAACACACTGTTATGCAGCTGCTAACACACTAAAACAGTTGAAGCTTCATAAAAGACACAGAAGAAGCTACTAGGAGTACACTGCATCAGTCCTCATAAGTAAATATAGATAAATAGGTAAACATAGATGCACTCTTCAGTTTTGTTCCTTGCTGGCCAGGTAGTAATTTTCCCATGTTGTGTGTACATACCTGCTTCATTCTTATAGAAACTTGAATCCTATACATATTTACTTGTGAGTAAGCCTCTTGAACTCTGTGCAACGTACTTCTGAGTATGCATAGGACTAAACTTAGCTTGTTTCCCCATAAACTCAAATGCCTATATATTCCTGTCTTTCTCTCCTGTTGAGATTGTGAGCCATTTTGGGACAGGGAGCCATTTAGTTATTTGTTGTTCTCTCTCTGTAAACTGCTTTGTGAACTTTTTTGTTGAAAAATGGGTATACAGTATAGTCATTACTCCCTTCACTTCAATACATTTTGATATAGTATACTTAAAAGTAGGGAGAAGTGTGGAGAAGCCAGGTGCATTTAAAAGAAATTGAGTAAATGAACGGCTCTGCAGGTGCAAATTTGGCGCCCAGCATAATCCTCCTGATGTTCCCACTAATCACCAGACTATTTCACTTCTCTAATGTGGTTCCAGCTTTCACACGGGAAACCATAACGTTGAGCACTGAACAGTGACAGATTGCAAGATGCACCGTAGACTGCATCGGCAATTCTTCTCTCACATTTTAAAAAAATACTTCTGCTTTTGGAAAGCTTGGAGCAATTTATACAGCGTTCCCAATGGTTTCCTGCTCCAGCTGCTGGTGAAGTCTACACCTGTGTAGCTTAAGCAATGCTGCAGCATAAGGTGGAGGCCTAAAGCCTGTGACACACCACATGCGTTGCGGTGCGGAGTGTCTGCAAGCATTGGCCAGCGGTGCAAAGAATTTGGTCCGTCTTGATTTCTCCTTCGCATGGCAACGCACAAGAACTGCGTTGCCATGCGACAGAAGATGGAAACATGGAACTTTGGCCAATCGGAGACAGAGTTCAGTGCAGTGGGGCGGGATTCGAAGTGAAGCATTTGGCCAATCAGAATTGAATCTGAAAAGACTCAATTCTGATTGACTAGCAGAGAGGGGAGGCAGGGAAGGATGTCTTTCGCTGCTCTCTCTGCAGCTTGGGTAGGATTCTGCTGTGTAGACAGGAAACTGCGCGGTGCAAAGCGAAGCAAAGGCCGACTTCACTTCGCCTGGCTTTGCGCCGCACCGTGAAGTTGGCAAATGTGAGCAAGGGTAGGAAGTGTAGTCTGCAAATACCAGCCGGACAGATGCGCATGTATGGAAAAATGTAGTGAGCGGGTCTTGAACAAGCAGAAGTGAAAAGTGCCACAAAATGTGGCAAAAGGATTGGAGCACACATACTCGCTAAAGTTTCATCTGCTGGGCTTCCAGTCACTAACCTTCAAAACCTTTCAGAAACTTCTTTCAAGCCTTCCCTGTCAGACAAGACCTGAGAGTGTTGTTGCTTTATCTGTACGTTAAAAAGACGGTTCTTAATTTACCCCAATGAGTGCTTAGAGCAACGCCTGAAAGAAAATAGTTTTTTTTTTAAAAAAGGGCTTCCCCCAATTTTTCTGGATTTTTTTTGTGGAAATTAGACAGGTGAAACTTTTTTAAAACAATTTTCAGAATTCTAGGGTCACCCCACTGAGGGAAAATGAGGTGCAGGAATTGGTTGCAGGGTACTCCCTCCTCACTGAAATTAGAAATGAAACTGGCTTTTTTTTTTCATGGCCAGGGCCCTGGCTTTTGAATCCACTTTGTTTGGAGCACCTCAGGTGTAGGTGATCAGCTGTACACAGCTGTAAGCAGGAGCAGCACCAGGCGTTGCTCAAAGCCCTCATTGGAGTTATATGGGTAACAGAATAGACCTATGCAGCCATTTTCATCATATTGCATCATTTCCTATACTTTGTGAGTGGATTTCTGGCTTTTTTCTCAGGCCAGGGCCCTAGCTTTTGAATCCACTTTGTTTCCAACACCTCAGGTGCAGGTGGATCAGTTTTACAGAGCTGTAAGTAGGAGCAACACAAGGCGTTGCTCAAAACACTCATTGGTCCTTAGAGGGTAATCTAATGTTGTTCCTGTAAGTTGGCTGTTTGTTTCTGGGTTTGTTTTTTCTATTCCCCCCTCAGGCTGAGCCTAGCAGGGGGTGAAGGTTGGGGTACTAAGAATTCTGTCTCCAGCCTCAAACTGACTGTTTGCAAGAACCTTGCAGGTAGCTGTCGTTATATACTGATTTTTAGCTGGATTGTTGCAGGGAGCTCAATGTAGATGTTTACTTCTAGGGTTTTTCTTTTCTTTTCCCCCTCATCAGGCTGAGCCAATCAGGTCAGGGTTGAAGGCTGGGCTACTCAGAATTATGTCTCCAGCCTCAACTGAGTGTTTGCAAGAACTTTGCAGGTAGCTGTCGTTATATACTGATTTTTAGCTGGATTGTTGCAGGGAGCTCAGTTTAGCTGTTTATTTCTGGGGGGGCGGTATTTCCCAGGGCATGCTGAGGACAGGGGGTGAAGGTTGGAGTAATCAGAATTCTGTCTCCAGCCTCATGCAGCTACTGCAAGGTGCCTGTTGCTTTTGAGCAACACAGCTACGGTGAGCTCATTGCTAAGATATATATCATTGTAAAATTGGCGGCGCCTTCCCACGTTACCTCTAGTTTAAATTGGCCTTTCTGCAGCTGCGCAGATCGCCGTTGAGGCCGAGAGATTGCCCTCTCGGCCTCAACGGCGATCTGCGCAGCTGCAGAAAGGCCGAGTTCAGAAGGAGAAGGTGCCGACATCACCTCAGCACCTTCTCCTTCTGAAAGCGGCCTTTCTGCAGCTGCGCAGGTCGCCGTAGGCCGATCTGCGCAGCTGCAGATAGGCCGATTTTAAAGGGACTAGGCGGGCGGTGGTGGAGCCTCCGGTCCCGCGGGCTGGATCGGTCGGGTCCCGCAGGGGCCGGACCGGATCAACCCGCGGGCCGGATCCAGGCCGCGGGCCGGAGGTTCCCCACCCCTGCCCTACACAATCCTAAAGCACAGAAGCTGTGTGCACAACACAACTATGTGTGTTTTGAGATCTTGTGTTGTCAGGTTTATGCTTTACATAGGAATGAATGCACAAATTTGTTATGCCTTAAACCCCAATGAGTGGTGATTGCAATGCCTATGCTACAGGTATATGGAACACCTGGGAATTTTTTTTGCAGGTGGTTATATCTCTTTGGGGGTCCCTTAAACATGTGGAACACACTGACATTTGGGAATTCTGGGGAAAATCTGACCTTGGGGCAAAAGGGGTTTAACATTGTCACATTGGAATGTGACCAACCCCAAACTACATGCTATGTTTTCCACAAGACTTTAGATGCATGCTGTATGGGGCTGCAATGCAGGACTAGCAGACATTTAACATTTTTACTTCTGTCCCATTTTCCCAAAGTGGCATTTGCTACAATGGCACTTTAAGGCTTGGGTACTTTGGTGAGAGGGGTACAAATCTTAATGGAGCTCATATCACCATGCTGGGCCTGTGTCCATCCTGCTTTCTCCCATATACGTGAATGTGGGCAAGTGAAGTGTTAGACTTGGGGATGCTTTTGCATAGAGGTCTGATGGCCCTTGAGCCAGCGGGTGGCGCAGTGGGTTAAACCACTGAACCATGAGCTGTCGATCGAAAGGTCGGCAGTTCGAATCCGTGCGACAGCTCCTGCCAACCTAGCAGTTCGAAAGCTAGAAATTGCATGTAGATTAATAGGTACCGCGTCAGCGGGACGGTAACAGCATTCCAAGCGCCTCGGTGTTGAGTCACGCCAGCCACATGACCATGGAAACATCTTTGGACAGCGCTGGCTTTGAAACGGAGATGAGCACCACTCCCTTGAGTCAGACACGACTGGACTTAATTGTCAAGGGATACCTTTACCTTATGATGGCCCTTAGGTGCAGGGATCTTGCATAAGCATAAAATGTTTGTTCATGGATGCAGAGATGCACTGCTTGTTGTACCTCTCCCCCCCCCCAGGCCTCTGCAATGGGAAAACCCTGGGCACCCATCACACTGATGGCCTTTTCAAAGTAGCCAGTACCAGCACAGCATCAACAGCAGGTGCAGTTCCATCCATTCTCTCGTAAGCTTCTGGTTAAACTACGCTGCTGCATCAATTACTCAGGTGCATCCTTTGCTTTGCCAGCTGGAGGCCCAGTTTTGTGGTTTACAAAAGTTGATAGCAACGGCTGCCTTGGATATCATGTTCAGCGTTTTCACTTTTCTGCATTCTTCCCCATTTGGGGTTCAAGCTGACAAAGCATCTTTAAAGATATGTGCTTGCTATATAGCATCCTGATAGATACCATTATTAAAGGATTCCTGGTTTCTCTGTATCTCAGGTGGGATGTGTTTTTTTTTTTAATTTCTTCTTTTAAACTTTGTGTGTTATTCCCTTCTCAAGGAATCCAGCACTAACAATATAACTAGGGATCAATCATTTGGATTTGGCTGTGCCTTTGAAGTGCTGTGCTCCAAGTGAAACAAACATTCTAGTCTAGTGTATCGCAGTAAGTCCTTCCTAATAGTGGATGGAGGGCATCCTTGCATAGGATCCTTGCAGCCTCCGTGTCTGGAGAGAGGGCCATGGGATAGATTCTTCTTCCCAACCTTTCAGGATGGATTTATTTGGTTAAACACCAAAATCTGCACACACACCCAAAAAACCCAACCCCATAAAAACACCCCTAGTCGTAACAAAAGTGTTTAAAATTCTTTAAGGGACAGCAAAAATGAAATAAGGTTATACAGTCACTCTACCCTCTTTTGTAATTACAGCTCCCTAGACTCAAATTATCGGAGTCCTCACATGGCAGACATCGTTGTATAACTGGGATTTGCATCTACACTCAGAGTTCCTTGTACAGAATGCTCATGTTGTTGCAAAGGAGTCATCTCTTAGGAGGCCAACAAGAAAAGCCTGATTCTATTTGTTGTAATTCTGCCCCCTTGATTTCAACAGTCAAGAAGTGCCTGAATGAGATTTTCTGGGACTGAGTGTGGGGCTTCGACATTCTTGCCACTTCTGTGAGCAGCAAAAACATATGTTATGCAAAACACAGAAAAATGCCAAATAAATTATGCAAAGTAAGAAATGACTGTATATTGCTTAATTTGTAGCACATAATTCAGCTTTTCTGGTTGTAGCACACAGATGACTGGCATGCAGAATTTTTTAGCACAGAATACACAAAATGATTTTGCAAAACTGAGCACAGGTCTAAAAAAAACACCCATTAAAAGAAACTTTAATTACCATTTCATACTTTACAGACCCCAATCTCTCTTGATGTAAGAGTGGCCTCTTGTCCACAAGGTTTGTGACTTTGCAAACCAGTAGGGCTTAATGCCACCGATGCAACGAACATGAAAATGAGCGAACTCAGGAAGATAGTGGAGGACAGGAAGGCCTGGCGGGATATGGTTCATGGGATCACGAAGGGTCGGACACGACTTAACGACTGAACAACAACAACAACAACAAGGGCTTAATGTCCAGTAAGGATATCACAACACATGCACAAACATAACTGTATGTCCACACGTCCAGCAGGTTTTGGTTAATGCCACTTCTTTCTAATGCAGAAGCAAACCAAAGTCCGTTTCTGTCCATCACGGGATGCTCTCCCATGGTTTGGGTCTTCGGGCCATTTGAGATGGTGTGGGTCTCCCCTCCGTTGCAGTGATGTTTAGCTTCTGGAGTCCAGGAATGTTCTGCCCGCTCTGGACCAGGTGAAGGATCTCAGAAAAAGACACAGAAGTATGCGGAGCAGGGGGTTGGCCAGCACAGCTCTCTTTAGTCTCTTCCTGTTTATCATCTCCAGTAGCAGGATAATTTGTTGTTTCTGCCACTCTGGACTCCATTATTCAGTTTGTGGATGGCTTAGGCTAGGCAATGCAAGAACCTCCTGTCGAACGTACAGAATTCACCTAGGTACCACAAAAAAGGAGACAGCCCCAGAAGATACCTAAAAAGAAGAAACATTTTCTATCATTAAAATGAAAAAAAGAGTACAATTTGAGCTCCCGCCGAAGAATAGATGCTTTCGAACTGTGGTGCTGGAGAAGACTCCTGAGAGTCCCTTGGACTGCTAGGAGATCAAATCAGTCAATCCTAAATGAAATCGACCCTGACTGTTCCCTGGAAGGACAGGTACTAAGGCTGAAGCTCAAATATTTTGGCCACCTAATGCGAAGAGAGGATCTGGAGAAGACTCTGATGCTGGGAAAGATTGAAGGCAAAAGGAGAAGGGGAAGGCAAAGGATGAGATGGTTAGACAGCATCACCAATGCAACCAACATGAAAATGAGCGAACTCAGGAAGATAGTGGAGGACAGGAAGGCCTGGCGGGATATGGTTCATGGGATCACGAAGGGTCGGACACGACTTAACGACTGAACAACAAAAACATATTTCTCTCCAGGCTGTAGGTAACAAGGAGGAACTAGACGCCACATGCCTGTTATTAGCCAGAGTGATACAGTGGTTTGAGTGACCTTGGAAGATCCGGGTTCAAGTAACTACTCATCCCTGAGTAGGTCCAGCCTCAGTCTAACCCACAGGCTCGTTGCAAGGATAAAATGGGGGGGATTGGAAGCCATGTAAGCCCTATTCATGGAGGAAACGTCCATCACAGGTTACAAGCCATAAGCAACCTCCTGGTTGGAGGAGTAGGTTTTCTCTGAGCCAGGTGCCAGGGAGTGGCGACAGGATACAGGTATCTTGTTGTCTTGTGTGCTCCCTGAAGCATCTGGTGGGGCCACTGTGTGATACAGGAAGCTGGACTAGATGGGCCTTTGGCCTGATCCAGCAGGGCTCTTCTTATGTTCTAAACTAAACAGCTTGGAACCTGCATACCCCAAGGACTGCACTGCCACATGATCCTGTCTACACACTTTCTTTGCCACCGAAGGCCTTCCTCCATGGTTTTCCACCATCTGACATTAGGTGCCTGGTAACTAGGTAAACCGCTGAACCATAAGCTGTCGATCGAAAGGTCAGCAGTTCGATTCCCATGACAGGGTGAGCGCTCGTTGCTTGGCCAGCTCCTGCCAACCTAGCAGTTCCAAAGCATGTCAATGCGAGTAGATAAATAGGTACCGCTTGCGGGAAGGTAAACAGCGCTCTGTGTTCCAGCTGCATGCTATGCGTTGCGGCAAGGAGAGTCATGCCAGCCACATGACCACAGAGGCGTCTTCGGACAACGCTGGCTCTTCGGCTTTGAAATGGAGATGAGCACCACACCCTAGAGTCGGACACGACTGGACTTAATTGTCAGGGGTCACCTTTACCTTTAACTAGGTAGAGAGCATTTCTGGTCGTGGTATCTCAACTATGGAACACATGCTCACCTGGCACCAACCTTACTTTAAGGCATTTTTGCCCAAGGGTGTATATACGCATCTGGAGTTAAACCTGTGGGCTGGGCGGAACTATTATTTATTATTACTATGGCACCCACCATGATGTCATTCCAGGGCTTGGCACAGAGGTGTCGATTTGCCCCGGTGTTCCAGCATGTGACCTAGGCTAGTTTTAATAGTTTTATTCTGCTGAATTTTTTTACTGAGTTTCTGTTGAATTCTGTTGTTTTATCTCTGCTGTGTTGTATTAATTGGGTGGCTTTCTCACACTGTTGTATTACCATTTGTTGTACACCATCCCAGTAGATTTTTCTCAAGGTCAGAAATCTTTTAAATTAATTGCTCAATTAAAATGTCGGCTGCGCCTTGGGCTCCTTGGAGAAATGGTGGGCTAGAAATGTAATTATATAAGTACAGTACATTATTGTTAGCAAAGCTTTACAAGCAGGTAATTCTACTCATTCACTTGCACAAGTTACTGCTGCCTTCCCTTTCCTTAGGCAATGAAACTGAGCAGGAATGGACAGCGGCTGGATACAGTTCGCAGAAGCACTTTATCTCCCCCCCCCCCCCCCGGTGATAATTGGGCTCTCCAAGCACCACCATCAACTGCTCTCAGCTGCTGAGCTGCAAAGTGATGCATTGGCAGAAGTGACACTGCTGAAAGGACAGTGCTGGGAGACCTGTCCTGGGTGGCCTGCATGATAATGCAATTATCATGCAGGCCACCCTTTCAGCAGTGTCACTTCTGCAGAGGGAGAGATGGGAGGAGGCCTCAGAAGGCAAGGAACGGTACAAGGGAAGAGGCGAATCGAGGGGTGAGAAAGGCGCTGGAAGAGCCCAAGCATCATGCAGATTGCCCTTTCAGCAGTGCTGCTTCTGCCGAGACATCACTTTGCAGAGCATCTCTCACCTGCTGAGCTGTGAAGTGACGCCTTGGTAGAAGCAGCACTGCTGAAAGGGTGGCCTATGTGATCATTGGGCTGTCCCAATTTTTGAAAATATGATCAAGATTTGCATATTTTCTCTTCTGTCATTTGCAGCTAATGAGTTCATAAGTGAGAAAAAAGGCCAATTTCAGGTCATCACCTGCTTAATGATGTCACTTCCTACTGAATGACATAACTTCCAGCCCTCCACAGGTGCCATGAATGCTATTCAGCCTACTGTATGAAACAAGTTTGACACCTCTATTCTAGGGACTTGATTCACAGCTGGAGCTGTCCTTCCTTCTAGGTTGAGCTTCAGATACATGAAAGGGAAATCAGACATTCCTTCAGAATCAAAACAAACATAACCCCTGCTCAGGTGTTCTGAACCTAGGTACAGTATACCTAGACAGATGCTGAGTGGGAACATGGTTTATGATTTATTATACCACACCTACAGCATTTGTCTGCACAAGCGCCCTCAATCATGGGGAAGATCTCTCCTCAAGTACAACATTGGTCTACTATGCAGACAAAAGCTGTGAGCAGGAGAGACGAAGCTTGCTGGCATGTTTGTCCTGCCTTCCTGATGCCCATGCATAGTGCTCTACATCATAGGCTGTATATACAAGTAAATAGGGCAGGTGGAGCAACTCTGGGGTGACTGAAGGCTTGGCCTAAACCTGGAATGCCCAGGTGGGTGCCCAGGTACCTGGAATGCACACAGAGTTTCTAGCCTTCGATCCCCACTGCCTTAAACGGGTTGAAAAGGAGCAGTACAATTAAAGTTACCCGTCCTGGAAAGAAATGGAATTGCCACCACCACCTGCTATATAGGCCTACAATGGTGCTGGCCCTGAATATCACTGAATGAAATATTTGGTGAATATCTGGGTGCTGTGGAAGGTTTGAGGACAACAGAAAACTGGGTTCTTCTATGGGGAAGCATAGGGGGTTAACCCACCGATTTATTTTGCTTGACAAATGTGTCTTTTTCTAAAGAATACAACTGTCCTAGTTCCTAAAACAAACTCTTGTTCTGTTATTGGAGGCTGTCATGTCACAAACCAAAAAGCCAGTTTTCCTAGAAAAGCCTAGGTGGGGTGAAGCAGACAGAGAGTGTTCTGGGTAGGGCGGGGCACCCACTAGCCCCACGGCTTCATTTAGCCCCCATCAGAAGCTCCAGAAGTCTCAAGTCACGTGCCCCCTTACTTACTTCAGCTGCTCATTCCCAAACCCCGTAACAACAGGGAACAAAGAGATTTTTGTTTCTTTTTCTCGGCTTCTGAACAAAGCCCAAACCACCATGTACTGTCTGCAACGTGGAGATGTAGTTTATAATAATACGGGGTGTTGGACTGACTCCCTGCTGCACCCACCCCTTTACAACCGCAAAGGCGGGGGCATCCCCAACAGCTGGTTCCCAGGTTGAACCAACTCTGAAGCCTCCTTTCGCTAATCCCAAGAGCGCACACGGGAGGCCCGATCCCATTGCATGTTCAGTCGGAAGGCAATCCCACTGAATTCAGTGGGGCTTACTCCCCAGCCAGTAGAGATATATAAAATTTGGCACTCTCTCATTGTCCGATGATGCCCCCCAAGCAACATTTGCCATACCAGATCTGGCACCGCACCCGGCGCTTTTTCTCGCTCTAGCGTTTCCAAAGGTCCCACCGAAAGAGCTTCAGAAAAGCATCAGCACAGCCCGGCAATTCCACTAACAACAGACTTCCTGGGAGTTTCCACCAGGGCGGTGGGGGGAGGCCGGATCATACCAAGAGCGACCTGCCAGCAGGGAGATGTGACAAGCTCTCCAAGAAAGCACGCTTTGAAAAAGAGGAAGTCCCTATTCTTTTTCCCTCCCTTAGCACAGAAATTAAAGCATGTTACTTGTTTATTATTATTAGGGCTATCACACACAATTTAAATACATCATTATACGAGCTCGAATCGATTGATTAATTTAAACTGCATACATTTGCACTTGAGTAAAAGCAATAGTTCTGAAGGGAAAAAAGCCTGCGGTGGTTTTTAGTTGATGCACTCACATGACTCTGGAGACACCGTCTTAAAGAGGTATTCCTCGCAAAAGAAAGGAGAATGCCTCTTCTAAGCTAGTATCTAACTTGTGATGTTTTCTCATTCACCGGCAGTGAGCATAGATACCAGAGTCTTTAACAGAACATAAACTTCCTAGAATCCTCCCTAGCCTAGCCTTGTTATTTATTTTTTATTTTATTTATTTTTCACATTTTTATACCGCCCTTCCTCCAAGGAGTTCAGAGTAGTGGTGTACATATTTCCTCCCCTCCTTTTTGTCCTCACAACAACCCTGTGAGGTAGGTGGGGCTGAGAGATAGTGACTGGCCCAAGGTCACCCAGGAAGCTTCGTGGCTGAGCGGGGATTTGAATCCTCCTTCCCCTTGTACTACTAGTGAGTTGTCCCTCTTACTTTAGATATCTCTCAAATCAAATATATAAGACCACATACATCTCTGCATGAGTACCATCTTTGTAAAAGTATTCTTGACTTTGCAGTGCAAAAGCAGGTAAATGCTTCTACTAAGAATTGCACTTAGAATTACCATTTTTTGAAGTACTGTACTAATATAAATATATTTACATTTTAAAAAATCTGCTCCCTGATTAACTGGAGGCACCTTTTTGATTTATCAAGAAGTATTTAATTAATGAAATCAAGTAAACAGCTAAATGTTGCAGGTCTAGGTGTTTTTCTTTAAATTACTCTGAAGTGACTTTGTATGAACAAGTCTTATTTTTCTCCTTCATGCACACTAGGATTATCACTATTTTTCTGCCAGGGCTCCTGCGCCTTCAATAGCTGCATGGCAGGTAGAAAATTGACAGGTGTGTCTTTCACAACAGTGCTATGCTGGTAAAGGCATCACCTGTAATCTGCCTGTCACAGAAGTCCTGCTGACAAAAGATGGCAGCACGCACACACGTGATACTTTGTAGCCTATTGGTAGTAGTTGACAACTGTCACCAATAAAAAATCTCATCCTTCACTTTAGATCTTTCTAATAGATAAAATGAGCTATTTAGCTGCAGTCACAGCTGTCAATGAAGAGAAAAGAACAATTCTAAAAATTAGAACTGAAATTAAATTGGACATATAGCATTTGACAATCTCAGAATTTATATCTGACTTTTTAACTTGCTGCTCTCTGAACAATGTGCCATATTCCATCCTTTGACTATGAAGTAGAGATGAGCTTAAAAAGCTCATTAGATTTTAAGTATCTGTGCTAAAATCACTAAAAAACTGTACACATGCATTCCAAGTTCTGCACCCAAAACAGTTCTGCAACTTGTATGAATCATGTAAAGTGAGCTAGTTTGAATGTCTCTTGTGGGAATGTCTCTTGAGACATTCATTCTCTTTGCTTTCTTTTCTTTTTTTTGCGTAATACCTTCTGCTAGTCATGGGAGGGACAAAAACACTGAAGCCTTGTCATTGAAAATCTTATTTGGTCATCTGGATTTTGAAGTTTGCCTCCATGCTGTCATGAATATCTTTAAAACCATAAAAGCTAGAACCTTGCTTTTAAAAAAATGAAATCTGAGGCCCAGGCCAGACCATATACAAATCAATCAACTTCCAAATTTTCAAATTATTAAAATTAATGGGATAAAAAGCCATGGCAAATAAAAAACTAAGTTAAAAACACAGTAAAACACGATTTAAAAAACGTTAAAACTGTATTAAGACATTTCCGAGTTAGAAATTAGCATGTTGCCGGGCAAACTCCGTCGTTTCAGAGGTTTATTGATTATAACAAGATGTTTTAGCAAGCTTTACGTTTCGCCACACACAGTTATGGCATCATCAGACGTAGTGATCATCAGACTACTTCTGATGATGCCACAACTGTGTGTGGCGAAACGTAAAGCTTGCTAAAACATCTTGTTATAATCAATAAACCTTTTAAACGACGGAGTTTGCCCAGGAACATGCTAATTTCTAACTCGGAAATTTGGTCACGTCGTGACAACTTGCGAACTTAAGTATTAAGACAGTATTAAAAACTGTATTAAAACTAGTGGTTGCAGCAACGTTTCGATCTGGATTGTACTGGTCTTTTTCAAGCTGGCCCCTTTATAGCACGAGGCAGAATAGATTGAAATGTTGCTGCTACCACTAGTTTTAATACGATTTTTAATACTTTCTTTTAATACTGTTTTTAACGTGTTTTTTATTGTGTTTTACTGTGGTTTTAACTTAGTTTTTTTATTTGCCATGGCTTTTTATCCCGTTAATTTTAATCATTCAAAAATCATTGCTGGCCATGAGAATAAATAATCTTACTTAACTTCCATATCGCAAAATCTTATTAACCGCCAACAAGAATTAACATTTATTGACAAAATATGGTTTCCCATATTGCACAAATATACAGGGAACAATACGTGTTAATTCTGTCTCCGTATAAGATTAGTGTACTGACAGATGCTTTAGATACCTTGATACCTGGTATTGTTTTAGTCTAGTAGCTGGCCATGAAAGCTTTCGTGCAAGATTTATAAGATGTGTTTTGCCTTTTGAATCTGTCTGATGTTCCTTTAAGATCTCTGTTAAGCTCTGCCTGTGTTTCCCTTTAAGTTCCGTTTCTGTCAGTTGGTTTTCAGTGCCATCCCAACAGCCAAGCTGTTTCGACCTAGATAATGTCTTAGGAAATAAGATGAAACGTCGGTTCCTGTAAACATCGGACTTCTCCGCACTCATTGTTTTGCTGCTTGTTATGAGTGGCGCTTTTTGAAGTGCCTGGAGTTCTTTGTATTTTATATTTAGTACATGGCTACTTCACCCATAAAACTTGTGTCTTGTATTCTAACTTCCAAATTGTTTGCCCTGTGTGGCAAACATCCAGGTGTCACATGGGTACCTATATATTTTATCCTGTGAGCCAAGAGTGGGTGGGAGGTCATTTTTAACCAGAAAAAATGGCTTGAGGGAAAGGGTCGACACAACCCCTCCCACTGCTCAGCAGCCTATTAACACTTCTTTAAAATCTGAAGTAGACCCTATTCACATATCTCCTGGATCATATCTGGTTTGGCCTGAAGATTCTCAGAAGAATATTAAGCCCATTACCACATTCTGCCCTTTTTCTACACACAAAATCATGCCATACACACACCCAGTAGCTGCCAAGGGTCCCGTGTGTGCCAACACAAGGACTTATTAGAATTGCCAACTCTGATGGAAACTATTCCTGGAGATTTTTTTTTTCCCCCACATGATATAGTATCACTTAGCCAGGGTCCAGGATGGCTGTCAGTAGTAGTCTCCTGAACATTGATGCTGATTCATGGAGACTTCAGGCCAACTTTGGAGGATGGCAACCCTACTGGGACTGGCTACAGGATTCTTTGTTTTCTTCAGGTGGTGCTGCTCACACCAGTCAGCAACAGTTTAAAAAAAATTAAAAAGAAGTGCCTTTTCCTGCTCGGCTGTTTACTAGACAGAGCAGCTGTGCAACTGTTGGAAGAAAACCAAAGCCAGAGAGAAGTGTTGCGATAGTGTGGCGTGTGGCGCAGCGTTGTCTGCCAGTGTGCTTTCTCGTAGTGTTCCTCTTCCTTCTCCTCCCAAGATGCCACAGGCTCTCAACACTAACTTGCTCTGGCGGCCACTCAGGTTCCTGCTGACCAGCGCAGCTCTTCACCTTCTGACCCAGTGTGAGTAAGCCTTCTCTCTTTGCTCTCCTTGTAGAGGTCACTGCTTTTTAGGGACAGCAGGGTGGGAGAATAATCATACGTATTCCTCATCATGAGAATACCCCGGTCTCTTGTTATGTATAAACAGTAACTGTAACAAATGTTCTGAAAATACATTGGTCTCTTGCAGTTAAATTTTCATTATATATCCAAAAGCAGGCCTTTGATCCTTGCTGTGAATTTTGGTGCACACGCGCACACACGCGTGCGTGCACACACACACACACACACACACACACACACCACGCTTTGTCCAAATCTCTTTGCCCCCCATCACTGAGGCCTAAAATGACAGCCCTGCTTTCTTGTGGGGGGGCACATCTTTTGGGGGGGGGCTTTTGCACATAAAAGAAGACGGTTGAGTTGAAAATAAAATAGTCCCACAGTAAAAGGGGAATTTCTCATCAGGCCACAACACAACCCTTCACAACACATCACATGAGGCTGGATTGGCTCAGGAAAGACAGTTTAGAGCTAGGCTTTTTCATATTCTGTGCAGTAAGCAAAACAAAACAAAGGAAATTCTCACTGCAGAAATGTAAAATTATGTGGTCAGAAATGTTATTATTATTATTATTATCATTATTATCGTTATCATTATCATTATTATTATTATTATTATTATTATTATTAGTAGTAGTAGTAGTAGTAGTAGTAACAGTATTATATACCACTTTTCAACAAAAAGTTCACAAAGCGGTTTAAACAGCAAATAAATAAATAAATAAATAAATAAATAAATAAATAAATAAATAAATAAATAAATAAATAAATGCAAAATCTCTCTCTCTACATACCCTTACAGAGAGAAATTTATTTTGCTATATATTTATTTTATATTTTATTGATTACCGGTACAGATATATAAAATGTATGCAATCTGGAGGGGATCAATTTTGATCACAGTAGAAATGCTGGGGGGACATGTAACCCTTTTTCATGCATAGTTTTCCACATCTAAATTGCAATTGCTGTCCCCCAAACTACTACTAGCACCGCATTTGGGGGGGGGGGAGGAATGGAGATACCATTTTTCCACCATGGAGCTAAGAGCAGTTTTGGGATGGTGGTGGGAGAAATGATTTCGATTCAGCAAGTGGAATGGGGAGGTGTATTGTTAAATATCACCTCCCCCAAGCATTGTTGCTCTGATCAAAATGGGAGGACTAGTTGATTTACAGCGCAATCCTAACTAGGATCCAGACGGCGCCCGCTGGATCCCGTGCGCACCACGGACCGCCATGCAATGGAGCGGTAGGTCTACTCGGGGAATCGGCCTCCTCAGATTTCCGCCAGCTATTTTGCTGGTGGAAGAAGTAAGAGGAGGCCGTGTAAAGGCCCCGGTGCCCGGCAGGGGTCAAGATACAGCCGAAGGCCGTTCCCCCTCCCCCTCCCAGGCAGCTGGGTAAATGGCCACCCTCCCCTGCCCAGCGAACTGCCCCCCCCCCCAAGCTGGATCCTGACCTACCTGGGTCCGGTGTCAGCGTGGCCCTCCCGACGCTGGAGCTGGAAAGGCCGGCCTTGCGCCGGCCTTCTCGACTCTCGATGAGGCGCAAATGTTTGCGACGTTTTCCAGCACCGGAACGCTTGTTCCGGCGCCGGAGTTTTCGTCTGAATTGGGCTGTTAAAGTTTTTAAAAGGCTGGAAGATCCAATCATCGATCCTGCCCCCCTCCCCACCCATGTGTTGTTCAATCTAGAAAGAAACTATGGAAGGGAGGATAATAATAGGGATCACAAACAGCAAAATTCCAGGCATAGCTCCATTCAGGGAGAAGACTCCAAGGCAAGCCATTTTTTAGGCATAGCCCTCCTGTCTGTTCTTAGCTGCGTTGCACTTTGTGCATGCATCTTTATAATGGGTTGTTTTGTCTGACCGCAGGCAGCTATTCCTTGAGCTTAGTTCCAACGCTTGCACCACCACTCAGTATGGTAATAAATGGCGAAAGGAAGACCCTGGTAGTCTGTATGGCGAATGACCCTTTGGAGGATGCCCTGGGCGCCATTTGGTTTTCCAATGGCAACGGGACGATGCTGAAGTCTTTTACCTATGGGATTTCCAGGGAAGAAGATGGCACTTTCAGCACACTCTCTCAGCTCTCTGTCAGCACCCAAGAATTTGAATCGTGGGATATGGTTGCTTGCTACGTTGCACAAAACTACACTTCAAGGATGTGGAGCACTACTTCTCTTCCAATGTCGGGTATTTATCAAAAAGCACAGATAACGTTTTCGAGAAGATATCTTTAAGAGATGGGGGGCAGTAATTCAGTGGTGGAGCACAAGTTTTGCAGTCAGAAGGCCACGGGTTCAATGCCTGGTATCTCCAGGTAGGACTGAGACAGACCCCAGCCCAGAAAGCTGACCCTAGCATCAGGACAGACAGCAGTGAGCAGAAGACAAGTGTACTGTATAGGATATGATGACGGACGTTGCACCGATGTCTGTGTGATGTTGGCACAGCATCTGAATAGGACTGCGGGTCATTCCATGTGAAATCAACCAATGAAAAATCCTTGACATCATGGATTTTGTTCATTTTTGGTACATTTGTAGCTTACCATGAGATGTTTAAAAATTATTTTTTTCAGATTTTTTTGTCCATCCGTTTTTGAGATATTGAATGTTCAAAATTGCCAAAAAAGGACAAAATTCACTTGTCACCATACCTTCAAATGCCAGTTACAGGATAACTATGAACGCTACAGACATGGGACAGGTGGCGTTTTAAAGCTTATGAATAGGGCTTTCATTTGATATACAGCATGACAAAATTGTAAATTTTCAAGAAATTCAAAAATATTCAAATAATATTAATTTTGAAATTTTGGAAAATTGAACTTTTTTAAAATTTTCAAAAAAATCACACTTAAAGGTATATGTCTTGTAGTCAATCAGCCAAAATTTCAAGATGGTATCTCAATGGTATCATACAAAAATTAAATTTTCTTGTTGGCAGTGACCAGGAATTAAACCCCTCTAGTCCATTTTTCTACAGTTTACATTGATAATAAAATTATGTGGTAAACTGAAATGAATCCAAAAATTTATAACAGGACTTATAGAGATAGATTTATAGAGCATGAATTCACTTTCTATTCTTTTACAGGATCAGCTTTTAGGTAAAACTATCAAAATCATGAGCTTTTTATACCTTTAAGTGTGATTTTTTTGAAAATTTTAAAAAAGTTCAATTTTCCAAAATTTCAAAATTAATATTTGAATATTTTTGAATTTCTTGAAAATTTACAATTTTGTCATGTTGTATATCAAATGAAAGCCCTATTCATAAGCTTTAAACCGACACCTGTCCCATGTCTGTAGCGTTCATAGTTATCCTGTAACTGGCGTTTGAAGGTATGGTGACAAGTGAATTTTGGCCTTTTTTGGTAATTTTGAACATTCAATATCTCAAAAACTGATGGACAAAATAATCTGAAAAAATAATTTTTAAACATCTCATGGTAAGCTACAAATGTACCGAAAATGAGCAAAATCTGTGACATCAAGTTCCAAAATGTATTTTTTATTGGTTGATTTGACACGGAATGACCCCTGCGCCTTAACAGCACAATCGTATGCATGTCTACTCAGGGTTAAGCCCAGTTGAGTTCATTTGGGACACATCTAAAGGTAAAGGTAAAGGTATCCCCTGACAATTAAGTCTAGTCGTGTCCGACTCTAGGGTGTGGTGCTCATCTCCATTTCAAAGCCGAAGAGCGAGCGTTGTCCGAAGACGCCTCCGTGGTCATGTGGCCGGCATGACTCTCCTTGCCGCAGCGCGTAGCATGCGGCTGTAACACAGACCGCTGTTTACCTTCCCGCAAGCGGTACCTATTTATCTACTCGCATTGACATGCTTTGGAACTGCTAGGTTGGCAGGAGGTGGCCAAGCAACGAGCGCTCACCCTGTCGCGGGAATCAAACTGCCGACCTTTCGATCGACAGCTTATGGTTCAGCGGTTTAACCCGCTGCGCCACTCACTGGCTGCATATAGGATTTCAGCCTTAATTACGTGTATTTACATAGGTGTCTCTCAAATAATAATAATAAAAAACTTAGGATATTTCATCCACAAATTCTATGTATTTTAAACCAAGGTTAATAATTTGGAAATGTATGAGAACAAACACAACAAAATGAAAGCTTGTAACGACACAAATAACATATCACACCTTCCTCCTGTAATGACTTCTCTAATATTTATTTTGTCTTCCAGAGGAAAATATGAGAGATCCATGTCTGGATGAAACCCAAGGAGGTAAGCTGTAATGATTCCTTCCAGTCTCAGAAGCACAAGACTTTGTAGTGGGATCCAGCCTTTTGGGAGGCTGGGCAAATGTCAAACATAATGCTTTATGCACAAAAAGCCAGAACTTGGCCTCAGATACAATGAGGAATTAATTAACTCCAGATTTACCGGTATATAAGCAGAATTTGCTTATATAAACCGAATTTGGTTCACTGTATCTGAAAGAGAGTAGAGATTAAGGCTGGAATTCTCGGCACATTTATCGGAGAGGAAGTCTCACTGATGGCCCAATCCTATGGGAGCATTATTCCAGTGGAACACATGTTCCGCTAGCATAACACACTTTGTGGCTGTCACAAATGTAAGACGGAGCAAGGATGCCCACCAGTGCAGGTAAGGTCACTTGGGGGTTGGGAGGGAGGTGGGGAGGGGGTGGAACAGGGCAGGGGAGGACGGAATGGAAGGAGATGGGGCGGGGTAGAGAGTGGATCAGGCCTGGAAAGGGGGTGAGTTCGGCAGTGGCAGCACCCACCGAATCCTAACCCCCTTCCCAGTCCTGATCCACCTTCACTGGCCAATGTGGACTTGCGCCAGCGATATCGCTGGTACAGGTCCAAGTTGACCCATGGCAGCAGCTGGGGCTTACCCCAAGAAAGCCTCCACATGCCAAAACTCCCCTGCAGGATACAGCAGGTGCTGTGTTGGCGCCACTGCATCGCCCCGGAGGGAGTTACAATGGATTGGGCTGCCCATGTAGTAGGACATACTAAATAGGTATGGGCTGGCAGCATTGGCTGATGTGGGAAATGTCGTTGTCCAGATTTGGATCTAATGTATTTATATGTAGTTACATTTGACATCAAGTGTTCCCCTTGTTTCAATGACCCACCTCCCCTAGCAGCAGGAAGTTTTTGGAAGAAAACCTTTTACAAAGTTGGTTTCCAGGGGATGAAGTTGTGCAATATGTGTGTGTGTGTACAAATATATGTGCAATATGTGCAATATGTGCAATATGTATATCTACTGAGCATGAGGCAGCAGGCAAGCATGCTAACAGGCAGTGCTAATCTTTGCAAGCAGTATCAATTCCTGCCCAAGCAGGCAGCCCATCCGGCTCCCCCAGACCACTTCTTCCATCCCACTGCATTCCAGCTACTTAACTCTCTCTCTAAAGCCAATGGAGTGTAGCCCAAATCCCTATAGATGGTTGTTACCAGCCATCAAGTTCATTAATGTTCAATAAATAAATATCTTTGAGCCATCAGCAAAGAGATAATTTGAAGTATTAGCTGTACAAAAGCCTAGAGAGGGCAATGTCTTGAGGCCACCCAATTGCGTTCCCATTATATTATATCCTGAGGAAAGTCTGTAAATGGAGACTCACTCCTCCCAATTTTGGGGAACAAATGGGGTGCCCTGGACTTTATATGAGTGTGGATGTTGGTCTGCATTGCATTCATTTATTTCTGGCAGCCCAGGACCGGACATTATCTGCTGAAGTTCTACGCACCCGCTTACAGATCCTACTTCTTTTGGCCATCAGAATGTTGCTGTTCAAATGTATCCTGTTTGATGTGCTGATGACCTGTTGCCTCATTTACAAGAGGTAAGAAGAATATCCTCAACATACAATATATAGTTTAAAAAAACACACCAAAATCATAAAGAGAGGAAACAGCTGCTAACAAGGAGACGAAACAGCTGCTAATAAAGAAATGTGGTCAAGTCATTTATAAATCCAGTTATAGATAGTGGGATCTCATGAGGTTGGTTGTGAGGCAAGGGTGGCATTGGAGGTTGGCTGAGTTGGGTCGTGAACCCATCCAAGGGCCCATCTGGCTGTGGAGTGACTCCTGAATCCTCAGTACAGCTGCCGGCAGTAGCACCCAGGGCATCATCAGGGGCAGGCAGGAGGTGACATGAGGGGCCCAGTGCAAGGCTGTCCCCCAGGACCCCCAGCAACCTGGCTCCAGCCCTGTTGGAAGGACATGAAGTAGCTTCTTTGGTGCTGCTCACATCACGATCAGAATTCATCCAAAAACATACTTATAGATACACTTCTCCAAATCTAGCGAACAAGCTGACCTCTGTTTGGGAGACGGTTGAGATGATGAGCTTTATGGCAATGGGGACCTGGGCCTACCCGCCGGATAGTTAGGCAGGATTGTGCTGCCCGTGTGAGGTGGATACAGTGAGGTATCTGCATGTATCCCCCCCCCCCATCTCCTTGGAGGTAGGACAGAATATAAATATAATAAATTCATCTCCTAATCTGTCATAATGTTCCATCTTTTTTCAGCGAATACACACCATCACATTTGAAGCCTCACAGCTGTTCTGCAATTCACCCACCCAGAACAAGATCTCATTCTGCCCCAGAAAGTTATTACCATGGATAGCACAGAGAGCAGCGAAATGAGGAGAAGGAAGGTAGCAGGCATGTAAAAACAACAACACACCTTTATACGTGAAATCGAATGAACTTTCTATGCTCGTTTCTAAACTAGAACTATTAGTGAACACCATATGGATATACAGAGATTTGGAGAAGCCTCCGCCATTCTGTCTTTATCCTGATATCATTCTAACATGAATGAGTCATACCAAAACAGATCTTACTCAAACGAACCAAAGATAATATGCATTCTGGAGAAGGGACACTTCATTTGGACATAGAAGGGAGAGACTAGCTTCTGCTGCAACTTGGAACAAGCTTCAATCTTCTCTTTTAGTTTAGCAGTCTTTGCTGTGGCTTTCTGTTTGGTTTCCTTTGCTGCTGTTAACTAACCAGACTGTGACCGAGACAAATATTTGTATTATTGTAACAGCACACACAAATCCAGATAGATGACCAGGTCTATCATCACCCTTTTGTTAGTCTTGTGTATTTGGAGGGGTATGGTGTTGTAAGAAGTGTTTGTGCCACTTGATCACTGCCATGTGATATCTCTATGGATTATGGTTTCTTGAGCCTTCTCAATATTATGTTCAAATTCACAGTTGGTATAGCCATCTATATGAAGGAATGCCTAAGACCTCCTTTCAGTGGGCATGGGGAAGTGGTCCTGAGTCAGCTCATCTCAGCAGAAAGTATGTATGAGAGAAACTGTATGAGAAGTCTCTAGGTGCAGGTTCATATATGCATCTAAGCAGCATCTTCATTGGTCAAAACACATCAAACAATTGAAAAGAAACATGATGAATGGTACAAATAATTGAGTTGTAAATTTATTTACAGGCTTTAAAGTTGTTATGACTTATCTTGACAAATAAATTGCTTCCATATTGAATGAGCGCAACAGTAACGTTTCAGGGGACGGGTAGGATTTTCCGATTGAGATCTGGCTCTCCTAAATCACTGTTCAGCTGTGAGTCACCATCATGTGATGGGAGATCAAGAAATATGATGTGTGTAAATCAAGCCTATGACATGTTAACTTGATAAATGGAAAGAGAAAAAAGGTGGTCTGGTAGGTAAAGGTAAACCCTGACAATTAAGTCCAGTCGTGTCCGACTCTAGGGTGTGGTGCTCATCCCCATTTCAAAGCCGAAGAGCCAGCGTTGTCCGAAGACGCCTCCGTGGTCATGTGGCCCCATCTCTTTAAGAATTTGCCACAGTTTGTTGTGATCCACACAATCAAAGGCTTTTGCGTAGTCAATGAAGCAGAAGTAGATTTTTTTGGAACTCTCGTGCTTTCTCCATGATCCAACGCATGTTGGCAATTTGATCAAGACTACTTTTGCGTATCCTTAATTCATTACAGAGAATGAATGACATAACAAAACAGATCACACTGCATCTACCCTCGCTGCCTTACGCTACCAGTCCTAGTAGGCAGGAACAACACGCACCACTCATAACTTGTGAAAGCCGTAACTTGTAACGAATGGCTGAGGATTCCCGGAAGAGGGGCAACCCAGGAGAGCACCAATCACGGGGCAGTGTGAGAAAGATTCCTACTGGCTGAGCTAGGGAAAAAGCGAACTATCTGCGCTTCATATTGGAGGAGCGTAAAAATTCCTGTGCCTCTGATTGGCTGATAACTTTAGGAATTGGAGCTTTCTGCCATCCAGTTGGCCTTAGCGTGACACGCTCCTGGCTGCGATTGGTCAATGCTTTTGGTTGTTATAGTTACACTCGGCGAGAGGTGAAGTTCCCGGAAGCGCAGGGCGGGAGGAAGTGTGTATTTGGGGGCTGTAGCGGCGTGGCAGCCTCCAGCGGGGCCCCCAAATGGCTTCCTGGGGTCCCTCCGTGGTGCCATTGCTCCTGTTGTCGCTTCTGTCCCTGCTCCCGGACTCTGGGCTGGGGGGAGCAGTCACCGATGACAGCGACTGGGTCAAGCTGCCCAGCAAGTGCGAAGGTGAGAGGGGTGGTGGTGGAGGAGCGCTGGGTCAGTGGAGAGCGGTGGCCGCCGCCGCGGGATGTTGAGATTTCCTGCCGCGAGATATGGTGATGGCCGCCGCTAGCCTCAATGGCTAAAAGAGAATTAGACGAGGAAGATCGCCTGTCCTTGCCAGTTAGACAGCCTGGTGATAGTAATACTTAGCATTTATATGGCGCTTTCGAAAGTTCGGAGCGCTGCGTGTACAATATCTTGTTATCCGTACAACAGCCCTTTAAGTTTAAGGTAAGATGGCATTATTATCCCCATTTTACATTTGGGATGTTGAGGTTGACAGAGAGGCTAGGGCTTGCCTAAGTGGCCATCTAGTGAGCTTGTACCTGGGCAAGATTTGAACTGGAGTCTGTGGTTTAGCGCGCAGCCACTAAGCAGCACCTGTTCCGTAGAACCTCCATGTTCAGAGTGCCCAGTAATACGGTAATAATAGCAAACATTTGCATAGTGCTTCCAAGCGTTCAAAGCTTTTCGCATCTGTTATCTTGATGTGATCTGTACAACTGCCCTATAAGGTACGGAGTACATATGTTGCAGCTGAGGCTGAAAGGAAGTGCCTTGCCTTTAGACCACCTAGTGAAATTCAAATTGGGGAAGTCTAGATTCATAGCTCAGTCTCAGCCTTTGCATTAACTGCGACTCTGGGGACAAGCAGCAAGGGAGGGCAATTACCTTCCTGAGCAGTTCGTGAGCTTTCCAGAGGAAACTAGCTGGCTGCTCTTGAAAACAAACTGCGTATAAGACTAAATGGGTTCTTGGTCTCCTCTAGAAGTGCTCTGCTTGTGTTATGAGCCTTACTTTAAGGTCTGCCTCTTCTGGTTGGAGGTGTTGAACTGTTCAACACCTCCAAACAGAAGAGGCAGACCTTAACGTAAGAGAACTTGATTCTGCAGAGGCGTCACAAATGAATGCCTCTTTGGATGAGAATTTCTGTTAATGTAACAGTGTCTGTGGTGTTCCTCATGAATTTCATGTTTGAAATCTTGATCTTGTGACTCTAAATCTTTCCTGTATTTTTTGAGGAATGGGATTTTTTAAGGGGAAGGGTGTGCTGAATGGAAGCTGGCTTTAGAAGTGAGATAGTACTGTTAAATGAGACAAAGAAATGTTAACTGTTCTGAGGTTTTGATATAGGGTAGGCTATAAATTAAGTAAAATAATAGGACTTTAACTGGGTGAATGTTGTTTGCAGACTTGGAAGAGATAGAAGAACATTTTGGTTCTTTGGTTCCAAATTACTTTGGAAATATTTCTTTACTCAGCATGTGATTAATCTCTGGAACTCTTTGCCACAGGATATTGTGATGATGCCTGGCCTAGATGTCTTTTTAAAAGGGGGTTGGACACATTTATAAAGGAAAAGTCCATCACAGGTTACAAGCCATGATGACTATATGCAAACTCCAGGTTTTAAAGGTAGCCTATCTCTGAATGCCAGATGTGGGGGAGTGGCAACAGGATAAGAGGGTATCATGTTATCGTTGAGTACTCCCTGAAGAAACTGGTGGGCCACTGTGAGATACAGGAAGGTGGACTATGGCTCTTGGCCTGCTCCAGCAGGACTCTTCTTATGTTCTTGTGGTTAGAGGAGGTATTGACTTAGAAAAGATATCTGACCTTGAAGGCATTTAGAGGCGTTGAAACTCTGTGTAAGAAGCACAAATTGGACAGATGAAACTGGAAGAGATGAAAATGTAAATGAACATAAGTAAAGCCCTGCTGGATCAGGCCAAAGGCCCATCTAGTCCAGCATTCTGTTTTCCAAAGTGGCCTAATAACAGCTGCCCCTGGGAAGCCCACAAGTAGGGAAAATATACTTCTCTCCCACCATTGCTCCCCTGCAGCCGGGATTCAGAGGCAGTAGCATATAGCGATCATGGCTAGCAGCCGTGGGTAGACACGTCCTCCATAAATTTGTCCAAACTCTTTTTTAAAGCATCCGAGCAAGTAGCCATCACCACCTCATGTGGCAATGAATTCCACGGACTAATTATGCACTGTGTGAAGAAATACCTCCCTTTTGTCTGCCCTAAATCTCTCACCGATCAGTTTCAATGACTGACCCCTGATTCTAGTATTGTGGGAGAAAAGCTTCTGCCTATCGACTCTCTCCATACACTGCATAATGTTATAGATCTCAATCATATCCCCCCTTAATTGCCTTTTTTCCAGGCTAAAAAACCCCATACACTGTGACATTACCTCATATAAGGAAGGTGTTCCAGCCCTCTGATCATTATGGTTGCCCTTCTTTGTACCTTTTTTCAGTTCTACAATATCCTTTGTGAGATGTGGTGTCCAGAACTAGACACAGTATTTCAAATGTGGTTGCACCATCTGTGGAACTCCTTGCCACAGGATGTGGTGAAGGAACCTGGCCTAGATGCCTTTAAAAGGGGTTTGGACAGATTCATGGAGGAAAAGACCATCACAGGTTACAAGCCATAAGCAACCTCCTGGTTTTAGGAGTAGGTTTTCTCTGTGCCAGGTGCAGGGGAGTGGCAGCAGGAAACAGGTTATCTTGTTGGCTGTGTGCTCCCTGAGGCATCTGGTGGGGCCACTGTGTGATACAGGAAGCTGGACTAGATGGGTCTTTGGCCTGATCCAGCAGGGCTCTTCTTATGTTCATAGATTTATTTATGAGCATTATAATATCTGGAGCCTTATTCTTTATCCCCACGTTTCTCAAAGTCCTACAGGGGAGTTTATTCCCCTGTAAGTCTTTGCAGGGTGGGGCGATGTCTGAGGCAGCGCTCCAGGATTGTGCCCACCGCCGACCCAAAAACACTTTTTTCAATGTACCTGGTTGTCCTGCCAGTTCCCCAAAGTGTCCGGAGGGGCTGTGGCCGCCTCCACAGACCTCCCCAAGGCTCTAAACAGCGGCGATTGT
This sequence comes from Plestiodon gilberti rubricaudatus, assembly GCA_026170595.1. Lineage (NCBI taxonomy): Eukaryota > Metazoa > Chordata > Lepidosauria > Squamata > Scincidae > Plestiodon > Plestiodon gilberti. The sequence continues at coordinate 16,840,986 of JANXHW010000001.1, forward strand.
GACAAAAAGTCCACCTCTTCCGGTTGTGGACTTTAGAACGCGATCACCGCTGTTTAGAGCCTTGGGGGGAGCCTGTGGAGGCGGCTGCAGCCCCCCCCCCGGACCCTTCGGGGAGCTGGCAGGACAACCAGAGCCTTGGGGGATTGGTGTTTTCACTGAGCCACGATCCCAAGTTCTCTTCCTAATCAGTGCATGTGTGAAGCTGGGAAGTTTTGTCCCAGTGTGCATCACTTTTTATCGACACTGACCTGGATTTGCTATTTGCTTGTCCATTCACCTAGACTGGAGTGATCCTTTTGGAGCTCTTTGCAATCTGAGTTGATTTTAACCATTGTGCATAGCTTGGTGTCATCTGCAAACGTGGCCACCTTGCTGCTTGCATCTCATACTAGGTCCTGGGCACCACAACGGATTAAGTCTAGGGTTGCCTCATCTCCAAGACCAACTAGGGCATGGTCATTTAGTGTATCTACTAATGTCTTGGTCATGACCTAAACATGAATCTACTCAGTCTGTGTGGTTAATTGAAATCACCTATTACTACAACACCTTCTCCTTTAGCTGCCTCCCTGATTCCTCCTGCAAGCCAAGATCGCCCTCAACGTTTTGGTCAGGAGGGTGGTGGCATGTCCCCACATTGTTTGGGGGCCTGGTATTTCCACCCGCAATGTTTCCATCGAGGAGCCTCCCCCCCTACGTTTTCTAGTTTGTTGGATTGCATACCATAAGATCATAAGAACATAAGAAGAGCCCTGCTGGATCAGGCCAAAGGCCCATCTAGTCCAGCTTCCTGTATCACACAGTGGCCCCACCAGATGCCTCAGGGAGCACACAGCCAACAAGATAACATAAGAGCTAGGCCACCCCCAGTATGCCCCTCCCTGTGCTTTCTGTCGCGTTTGTATTACTGTATTCCACCAGTTCTCTCTGCTTCACCAGGTTTCCGTTATGCCTGTTATATCTTTGTTCTCATTTGTGAGGTGATCACGTGCTCCAGCTCCCACATCTTAGCTTGGAGCCTGTGAAGGTACATCTGCTACAGTTGTAGGCATTAAAAAATATATTGTACAGTTATACTCGTGGTTGAACAGCTGCTAGGAGACAGATTTCATGTTGCTCTAATTTGTAGGAGCACAGCTTGTTTGGCATGATTGTTCAGAATCAGCAGGTGACAAAGATGGAGGGAGATTTCTTGAGGAGTTCAGAAGTCAGTCCTCTCTCTCTTTGTGGTACACGTTGATGAGCAAGATGAATCCAGCCTTGTGATGTTTTAAGATAATTGTGGAGGGGAGTTGCCAGCTCACTTTAGAATTCTTGTTCTAGTTTCAGTACCAGCAGAGAGAAAGGAGGTAACTAGGGGAAAGACATAGATCAGTATAGAAGAACCAAGGAAATAAGGAACAAAAAGTAGGACGTCACTGTAGAGAGTAAAGGTGTGCAGACGTGAGACAAATTCTTGATTGTGCTGGAATTAACGGGTAGGAGGCCATGGCATAATTTTTTTTTAGAAAAATAGTAAATAATAAAAATCCAGGAAACTTGGTCAAAAACGTAAGGAACTTTATTGATTAAAAAAGTAAGCAAAAACAACACACGTTCAAAACCTTAAGTAACACAAGTTTAAAAATTAAAACCATTGCTGGCCGTGAAAATCTAAAATCGTTTGAGACAAATTGTTTGTCACAACCCATTGTTAAAGCATATTTAGGAGACAAGAATGGGTAAAAGCATTTTTTTTTTTTGCACTTATGTGCATGGAATAATTGGGAGACTTGACAGTGAGCTCCTGGCTAAGTGCAGATGTGAACTTGGATTGTCCAAGTCCAGTGCTAGGATTACATGGGGTCTTCATGTCCCACAGTTCTGTGACCCTCATTGAACACGTTGATGTGGCTACTCCTGGAGTAATGTTGTTGTTGTTGTTCAGTCGTTAAGTCGTGTCCGACCCTTCGTGATCCCATGAACCATATCCCGCCAGGCCTTCCTGTCCTCCACTATCTTCCTGAGTTCGCTCATTTTCATGTTCGTTGCATCGGTGATGCTGTCTAACCATCTCATCCTTTGCCTTCCCCTTCTCCTTTTGCCTTCAATCTTTCCCAGCATCAGAGTCAAAGCATTAAATGTGTCCTCATAGATTGCTCTCACTGTACCGGTACTCGGTTTCTTTTTCACAACCAAAGCATGAAGGGGAGACAAGTTCAGTCCTGGGGTCCAAAACAGCCTGACTGTTCCACCTGGCATTTCAGTCGCAATACGTGCAGAGTGTTCCTGCTGAAAGAATGCTTCATATTGTTCTGCCTGAATTCATATGTATGACCGTGGACTGCATGGCCGCTTGCAGAACTGAAATGGTGCGTGGGACCTAGCAGGCACAAGGGGGATCCTGGATCAAAACATTTGATCTTCATTTCCTGGGAGTGCATGTGACTGCTGATAGACTTGCTTCCTTTGAAATTGACGGCTGGTGTAGCACAGTGGCTAAAAACCTGAGCTACAGATCATCACGTGCCCAGGTGCAATCTCACCTCGCTTGTCAACTCAGTAGGTAGCCTTACACAAACTCCTCCCTCTCATCCTTTTCCTTTTGCAAACGCGGAATAATAATACTGCGCTTATCTTACAGGATTGTAGAGTTAAACCTCCAATCTACCTTTTGATCTGCAATTAACATTTTAGCAGCAGCATCTAACTGCTCTGAATCTCTTTGTCTGTCTTTAGTGTGCAAGTACGTGGCTTTGGAATTGAAATCTGCCTTTGATGAAACTGGCAAGACCAAGGAGTTGATTGACACGAAATATGGTTTCTTGGATGGGAAGAAAGCTAAAATAAAGTACACCAAATCGTAAGTGAATGAGGCTGTTGATCAGCACTTGGAGTTTGTTGTTCTTTATCTCGGACCTTATTGCGGTATCTCGGTCAGTTAGTCAATACACAGAGGTAGTGTTACCTACCTTGACTCTCTTTGGGCACAATCCTATCCAACTTATGTCACCATTGTAACCAGTGGACAGAAGGCCCCAGAACGGAAAGGGGATTCAAATCCCCTTTGAATTCCCCTTTTGGAGGGGATTTGAATCCCCTTTCCGTTCTGGGGCCTTCCGTTCTTGCTGCGCCGCTGGTTACAACGGTGGCATAAGTTGGATAGGATTGCGCTGTTAGTAGCATAACAGATTACAGATATAGCCAGTGGAAGAAGTCTCTCCTCTCTTTGTTATATGAGCACTCCCATAAACTGCTCATCTGTTCCTATCCTAAGGGAAAGGTTTCTTATTCTGTTTGTAGAATTATTTCAGCTCTGGTTGGGTGCATTTCGGTATTGCTTTGCTCGCACGTCAACACAGGATACCTCAAGAGACACATGGGATCTGCATCTGCAGATTGCATAGCAGTGACAGTTGGGCACCCCTAAGTCCCATTGGGACTAACATAGTTAAATTCTTTTGATCCCATATTTAGACAAGCACAGCTGTTGATGGGTTGTACTTTGTTTCTAGTCCTCATGATTACAATGAGTTCTCTTTAAAAAGATTGCATTTCCAAATTTTTAAAAGGTGTAATTGTATTTTCTCTCTCTAAAAGATTAAGATTTTTCCAAGGAAGTGCAACATTCCCACTGACTGTAGTTTGTGATCAATAATGTTTATGAAAATGGTTGCAAATGGTTAATGGAATGCAACTAGCTTACATGGCTTTATGCACAGCTCTGATGGTTTGGAATATGCTTGCTTGTTTTTCAGCCAGTTTTTCCTAGTTATTGAATATTATCATGAAGAAACCTTTACACGCTCACTCACTCTATTTTTCTGCCTGCAGGGACCTTCGATTAATTGAAGTGACTGACAACATCTGCAAGAGGCTATTGGAGTACAACCTGCACAAAGAGAGGACGGGAAGCAACCGATTTGCAAAGGTGTGTAACTCCTCTGAGTTCTTTTGTTTCTAGAAACAGATGCAGCATGCTTTTGGCACACTTCTGGCCAATGGCTTGGGAATAGATTGGCTACCTGATGGGAGTTAATCTGCCTTTGATAAGTTCTGCAGTAGGTCTTAGCTGTATGCCGCTCTAGAGGATATTGCAACGTGATGGATTGAGTGAGCTTGATCTTGTTGCAGCAAGAAGGAAAAGTTTCTACTTAAGGACAGTTTGTAGTGAGCAAGATGTAAAAATATTGACCTTAGATTAAGAAATAATCTCTCATGTTTTGGGGGCAGTGTGCAAACTGAATCCATGTTCCTAACCTTTGGAAGTTAAATTTGTAGGACTGGTAGGAAGTAGAAAGCCATAAAGATCAATCTCCTGATTAAGGCAGGATAGTCTACATAGCTCCTATGTAGGTTAAGCTTTGTAATCGGGATCACAATGTGTTACAGTGCCAGGAGTAAACCGAGTTCTTTGCACCAATGTACCCATAAAGCAGACAGTGGATTAAATCAAGTTAGACTGTATAATAATGGGTGGGGCACAAAATAGGAGGTCAGATTGGAAAGCATCCCTAACCTGGTCCCAAATATGACAATTGGTTATATCCTGAGAATAGAGCACAAGCCATCTACCATTGACTTCAGTGAGGGTTAATGTTCCTGTTGTTCTAGTAGCAACATGTATCTATCACACATGATATTCAAGGTGATTTTCTATCTCGCTTCCATTATTCCAAAACATAAGCATCTTCTCTTTACTATTCTCCTGCAAGCCTTACGAACACATGGAGCAATATTAGTCATTACTCGCAACTCTGGAGGTCTTGAATTTTGCATTGTACCGTCCTGTCCCCCTTCTGTTATGAGAAAAACGCAGTTTTTCAATGTGGAATATGCTGAACAAATTACGCAGTTATGTAACAAATTTACATAACTTGCATAGCTCATTCTGGTTTCAAAATGTGATATTCACTATGAAACCTGGTTTTCTTTTTGGATCAGGAGCTAGAATAGAAGAGAGGAATGCGGAAAATGCATCGTGAGTGTTCTCTCAACAGCACCTGCGCAGAAGCAAAAACCTGGTTTTCATTGACTCAAGGAGTTGTATCAAGCGTAGGAGTTATTTTCCTTAGCCAGTAGCATCAACTGATGCGTTTCTAGTTCCTGTGCTTTTAACAAAAAATACTTATTCATTTTTTAAAAAAGCATTTGTTAAAAAAACAAGTGTCAGGTTTCTATTTCTCCTTTTGTTTCCTAAATTAATCCATGCAATATTTATTTTATAGGGACTGTAGCCCAGTTCACATGTAATGGCCAAACCATGGCTTGGCTGTCCTGGACAAGCTTTGTGCTGATATGCTCCCTTGTGCACTCTGATTCCCTCCCAGATTCCTTCAAATCATAACTTACCATTACAGCTGAACTGGGCAAAGTATAGTTTGCGCAAACCATCGATTTCCTTCAAGCCCGGAACTAGAAACCACAGTCTGAAATAGTCTTCCATTTCTGGTTTGGAAGCAAACTACAATTTGTGGAAATCGGGGAGGGGTGGTGGTGTCGCAGTACGTGAAAGAAGGGATTGTGTGACTTTGGCATGACCCCGATAGCTAAACCCTGTTTTGGTAATTGCACGTAAACCAGACTTTTCTCTTGGCAGTCCTGAAGGATTTTGTGGAGGAGAATTTTGTGGAACGGTGACTATAATGAGAAATTGGACTCTTTAAAAACCTGAATTTGGGCACACGTTGATTTTTCCTAAAGGGGACTTCCTCTTCTCTGTAGAGAAGCAGTTTCAAGGAACCTGTCAGTACTTCTGGAAAAGAGGAGACCTTGACCCTTCCTAAGAGAGATGAATATAGATGGATCTAGCACAAGGACCTTCCTGTCATTTTCTTCTACATGTGTTCTGCCCCAAAATACTCCTCAACTTGAGTTCTTCCATTGCTCTAGGGCATGTCGGAAACATTTGAAACTCTTCATAACCTGGTGCATAAAGGAGTGAAAGTGGTGATGGACATTCCTTATGAGCTGTGGAATGAAACCTCTGCAGAGGTGGCTGACCTGAAGAAGCAGGTAGGGTCTGTGGATTGGCTTCCGACTTCAGTGTGGAGAGCAAGGACTGATGGAAGTGCTGCAATTCGGGGCAGCTGAGGGCTCTAGTATACGTTTTGCTCTGTGATTGATTAGATTAGATTAGAGTATGTCTGTGGGCAGGATTTGTTCTTTTCAAGGACATTATGATTCAGTGCCTAGAGCAGGGGTCGGCAACCTTTCTGGGCACAGGGACTGGACGTTTGACAATGTCATCGCCAAACCTGCGGGTTGCCGAGCTCCCGGACGTGACTGTGTGGAGCTTGGCTTGGGAGGCTTCACCTTCCTCCCAATTTGCTGTGTGCCAGGCAGGGCATGGCAGAGCCACTTTCCCAGTCTCGCAGAGTCCCTGTGCCCCAGTGGCACAGCAGCGGTACAGGGACTCTGTGAGCCTGGGCATGCGGCTCTGCCATGCCCTGTCTGGTGCACAGCATCCCAAGCCAAGCTTCATGCGGGCTGATGACTTTGGGTGGTGGGCCGGATCTGGCCTGTGGACCCTAGGTTGCCAACCCCTAGCCTAGAGTGTGAGGAGCTTTATAAATACCTAATATTTCTTATTTGGTCAAGTGGCAGAATACGCACAGACATGCCTATGTGGTTAGAAGATGAGTGAACCTGGTGTGGGGAATGTTGGGAGATGTTTTCTTGAGTGTGTAGCTTTCTATTGAAGGAGGATTTTCTGTCTCTTTGCTAGTGTGAAATCATGGTGGAAGAATTTGAAGATGTGATTGAAGACTGGTACAGAAACCACCAAGAAGATGACATTTCCCAGTTTCTTTGTGCAAATCATGTATTGAAAGGAAAGGATACCAGTGAGTTTCTCTTTTTGTGGGTATTGGGCTTGATGACCGAGATCCAGGAGAACCGCTTAACCAGTTGTATTTAAATAGTAGATCAGGATGCACAAATTACCTGTCTGGGGGCGGGCGAAGCCCGGACGACCCCAAGCCTCCCGACGAGAGGCCTCCGACCCCCGGAATTACCCCAGCCCCATTACACAGCAGACAGGCTAGCAACGACGAACCCCGCCAGACACCCACTTGACTACAACGCTCCAGGAGAGGCGATCCTCCGGAGGCGGACGACAGCGAGGCCGTCCGGCCGACGCCACCCGCCGGCCCAGACCCAGCGTCAGACAACGCCCAGCTCCGGGGGCACGATGTCCAGGACGCCAGCCCCGCGGAGCACACGCCGACTCCTGCCGCCGGACGCGACGTGGGGGAAGAACCGGCGCTCTTAGCCGGCAGGCAGAGACCCGGCGAGGCCCGAAACCTCCTCAGAGGTGGAGCGCGGGGCGGAGCCAGCAGGCTATCAGGCCCGGAGGATGCCTCGCCGGTCGATAGGCCGGCTGGCCTGTCAGACAGGCCACAGACCTGGTGCGATTGGGTACAGGCGTGGGGGAGGAACCGAAGGGGGCGGGACCACGGGGATAGCTCTGTATATAAGGAATGCTTGCAGGCCAGTGAGGGGAGGCAGACGGGCTGGTACTCCGGAGCGACAGCCCTGCTCTGAACAACCAAGACGAAACGGGGCTGAGGACCAGGGTGCTGTTAACCCCTCACCCCTAGAGCATTCTGAGGCCTTGCAGGAGCATTCCTAATGCCCAGGGCAGACGTACTGGAGGTCGACCCTGGGCCAGGGGAGCCCTTTGGGGCCAACGCGGCGCTGACGACACCCCTCCCGGGGTCCCCCACGGGGGCGGCGCGACATTACCTTAAAAAAATTCCCAGGAGCTCTGTGGTAGGCTGCCATTAGTGGTCTGGGAACAAAACTCCATAAAAGTAGCAAAGTGGTTCTTGATGGGATAAAGTGTTGAGTTTTTGAAATGTAGCCTTGAATCCCTGCTCAGTCATGTACTCTTTCCGAACAAGCCCATCTTCCATTCCCTACCTGTATAAGGAGAATATTGGTGGCTGACTCCTAGGGTTATGAGGAAGAATAAGACGAGGCTTGTAAAGCCTTCTTGCACCCAAGAGTTGCTTTAGAAATGAACTAAAATTAGTGTTGCAATGTGTAGTATATCAGATTAATTGAACATTTAGGTAGCCGATTTTAACATTTTTACATCTTAGGCCCAGACCAATTGTGCAGTTATTCTGTTTGGAAAATACATCTGTTAGTCACATCGGCGGGTTTCAGCTCACACGGAATTTGCGACCACATGCTCACTGCAATCCAGGACTTTCTTCAAGGCAAAAGCTGTGCTAGTCCCTCCTCCGGTGCTGCCAGTCATCCTTCAGCAGACTTCCTGTGTCTGTATCCCAGCAGTGTTTGCCAGGCAAAAGGGGTGGGAGCTTCCCCCTGAGGGTTTGCCCTTCTGAGGGCAGTAAATGTCCAGCTCTTGCCGGTGACAGCAGGAACCACCTGCTGTTTGTTTTCTGTGCACTGGACTGACTCACTTGCACGGGAGCAAGTTGCTGACCGCTTTTTGAGGCTTCTGAGTAAACAAGCAGAGGATCATGCCCCAAAGCAGGCATTCCACCCCCCCACACGCATTCACACCTACAAGCAGACAAACATATTTCAATTTCATCCTCCTTCCGTTTCTCACTCTTGTTCACGCCCCACCATTATGCCACTTGGGCTGCAATCCTATACACACTGTCCTGGGAGTAAGCCCCACCGAACACACTAGGACTTACTTCTGAGTAGGCGTACATAGGGCCATATATTTATTTTATTAAAAAAAATTATATCCCACCTTTCCTATGCCGAAGCAAATGCCCAAGGCGGCTTACAACATTTAAAATACATAATTTAAAAACAGTACATAGAATAAATTAAAAAACAATAAAATCCACTGGTGATAATAATGTGAAGCAGAAAAACAACAAGGCAGAATACTGAGGCACTGGAGGCAGACAACCACCAAAACGCAAGACAAAATCCATCACCCGAACGCAAGACAAAACAGAAACATTTTGAGCCCTCGCCGAAAAGTCATGAGGGAGGGGGTGGTTCTCAGATCCCCTGGCAGGGAGTTCCACAGTTGTGGCGCCACACCAGAGAAGGCTTGCCCACATGTTGCCACTCCCCTAACTTGCGATAGAGGTGGTACCCGCAGGAGAGCCCCCTCAGATGACCTAAGAGAACGGGCTGGAATGTATGGGAGAAGGCGGTCCCTCAGATATCCTGGACCCAAACCGTGAAGGGCTTTAAAGGTCATTACCAGGGGCGTCGCTGGAGCGTGGCGGGGTGGGCGCCCCGGGTGATGCGCACCACTGGCGTCACTAGACGCGCGTCACCCTGGTGCGGGGACGCGCGTCACCCCCCCAGGGGCGCGACGTTATGGGCGCGGGGGGAGGGGGCCATCCGGCTTCCCCGCATCGCGTCGCCCCCCTCCGGACGCTTTCGGTTATTTAAAATCCGGGTATTTTCCAGATTTTTGCGCATGCGCAGACCCGTTTTGAGGGCTTTTTGCCTTTTTTGTGGCACATCGTTCAGAAGGCCCTGGAGCGCCGACGGGGTCGGACGCTCCGAGGCCGGCTCCCGGGCCGGCCTCGGAGCGTCCAGAGGGCGACGCGCGTCACGGAGGTGACGCGCGCACCCCATGCACGCCACCTCTGTGACGCGCAACACCCTTCGGACGCTCCAAGGCCGGCCCAGGAGCCGGCCTCGGAGCGTCCGACCCCGTCGGTACTCCAGGGCCTTCTGAAAGAAGGCCCAGGCAGTGCGTCCATCCAGGTATTTTCTGGATTTTCGCGCATGCGCAGACCCGTTTTGAGGGCTTTTTGCCCTCAAACGGGTCTGCGCATGCGCGAAAATCCGGAAAATACCCGGATGGACGCGCTGCCTCCAAGGCCGGCTCCCGGGCCGGCCTCGGAGCGTCCGGAGGGCGACGCGGGGGGGGAGCCGGGTCGCCCCCCCCCCGCCGCGATATCGTAGCGTCACTAGGGTGACGCGCGTCCTAGGATTACCAGCACCTTGAATTGGGCCCGGAAGTGAATGGGCAGCCAGTACAGCCGCTGAAGCAGCGGTTCAACAAAGTCAAACCACCTAGCTCCAGCAACCACCCGAGCCACCGCATTCTGCACTAATTGCAGCTTCCAAACCGTCTTCAAGGGCAGCCCCATGTAGAGCGCATTACAGCCCCATGTAGAGCGCGTTATATAAGAATAAATATGTTCTCTCCAGTGGGAAGAGGATCAAAGAACTGATGAGGGAGAGCTCCGTTGGCTCTTCCTCTCCCCCCCATCTCAACACGAGAGAGCAAAAGATCAAGCGACCACTGCTTTCATGGCTGTCTCTCCTATTTGCAGGGTGGGGGGGAGAGACAGCTGAGAATGATGAGTGACCTGTATCAAAGGAGGGCCCCTCAGTCTAGGGTGCCACCACTCAGGAACTCATGGATATTGAGAAGCACACGTTTTTTTGCAACCATATGTTCCAAAATCCACATGGAAGACTCCAAACTAGCAGCTTAACAGGTGAAAGAATTGGAAAGAAGTACGTGGCTATTCTGTGGCGAAACCCCCACAGAAGCCTCATGGATAAGGAAACCCATATGGATTCTGCATCCAAACATGCACTTATTCCTCGGGAAACACCAATATTCATCTGGGTTTTTGCACGATTGGTCTGGGCCTTAGAGGCATGACCTCTTCTCTCGTGCACATGAACAAATGCCTTGACTGCGATGGTTCCTGGTGCAACAGGCATGTGGCACATCTAAAAATAAAGCACCCAGGTCTCTCTGGTCCTATTAACCCATAACCTGAAGGGAACAGAAATTGCAGCGTACTTGTCTTGGGGAGAGAATAGTGGGAATTAGAGCAGTGATGGCGAACCATTTGGGCTTGGTGTGTCAAGGATTTTGAAAATGCCTAACTTGACTCTGCTGGTGTGTGTCTCTCCCCCCAAAAAAAACTTTTAATAGTACTTTGACTATTGCTACTTTTAATAGTAATTTTGAATTGAACTGAAAACAACTATAGAACACATTGCATTTTATTTAACATCAATTAGTGACTTTTTTGTTGCTGAGTTTTACTAGAGAATCATTTGAAAGAGGTCTGCCAAAACCCCTGCCCTAAATGTTCAAGACAAGTCTGTAAAACATTTACGAAAATATAAGGTGTGTCGGGGCCCTGGGGGAAACGCTGCTGTGTCACCCAAAATGACCTTGCGTGTCACCTGTGACACACGTGTCATAGGGTTGCCATCACGGGAATAGAGTGTAGACTTGGCTGTATCTCAGGGTCCTTTTTTCTCCTTCTCTCCCCCCCCCCCCCCAGGCTGCTTGGCAGAGCAGTGGAGTGGCAAGAAAGGGGACCTGGCAAGGTCAGGGAAGAAGAAAACTAAGAAAAAGGATGGCAGAACCAAGAAGACGACAAAAAGTAAAAAGAGCAGCAAGGATGAGGCAGAGAAAGAAATGGAGACGGTGACGTCGAAGGCTGAAGAGGTACCAGATCGACCGAAAGACAGAGAGGAGGATGTTCAGAAGGCAGCTCCTCTTTCGCACAGTCCTGACGAACTGTAGGCTCTCGGGAAACATGCGCGTCCCACGCTGTGTGGGGGGACTGCCCGCTTGTGTTCAGGCCACAGAGAATTGCTTTATCCCATTGAAGTTACATGATGGAGATTCATCTTCACAGGAGGGGAAAGTACAGTGGAAGACAAGATTGTCCCAGGCAGGCAACGGTTGTGGTCACTTGAAGCATAGCTACCTAGTGTTATTGTATGCAGCTGTACCTTCTCACAGGCGCGGGATGGGCAGAACCCAGCAGACCCCCCCCCCTTCATAAATGGGAACGGACAGACGGACAGACAGACAGACAGACAATGTGAAGTGCTGGATGCCTAACTAAGGTGGCTTGTCCTCCAAAGCCGAGCGTGCTGCCCACATTTAATTTCCACCCCCAACCCCAGCCTGCAGTTTTGAAGTGCCAAACACAACTGGGTGATGAGAGTAAGGTACAAGAGTGTAAGATCTGGCCCTGTGGCAGCTTTTCAGGTAAAGGATTTGATTGCAGCCAAGTTAATGAGTGGTCTCTCTAGTTTAGCCTAGTCTAGCAGACTGTGACTTGGTATGCTCCCAAAGTCAATTCACTGACAGGTGGATTCAGTCCTATCCCTTTTTTATATATATCATGCCACTCATTGAGTTTGCATAGAGGGAAGTGAGTGTAATGCATCTACCAATGTGCTTTTGTTATGGTCCCTTTTTATTTTATTTTTGTCCTCCTCTTAAGGGATGAATTCCTGTAGCAACTCCAGCCAGGAGAATGCTTGCCTATCTCTGTGATATTTCTCTTCTTCCCCTCACCTCAAAAAAGCACCCTTGCTTTCTTTTGCTGCAGTGAACACCCTTCCCGTTTCCTGGAGTTCTGCACAGAGTGTAAATAAAGAGATTTTTTTGCATAGTTGTGCTCCATTTAACCCCTCCACTGGCTCCCCGTCTCTGTGCTGCAGCATGCACGGTACTGAATTCTGTCCGTGGGGTGATGCGCTCTTGTTCAATTAATTTTGTTACTTTAAGGTATATTGTTAGTGGTATCTAAAGGGACCTCTAGATAAGCCAGTGGAGAGCGTCAATTGCACAGTGAACAGCAGAGCCACTGTTTGTACTCATGCATTTTCTCCACGTGTGGACCATTTCTGAGGTCTTGTGCCAGTTTCTTTCTTTACCATCAACCTTACTCTCCCTCGAAGTGTGTGGCAGCCTTGCTGAGGGGTGAGAAGGATAAAGATGGTGTCGTGGCAGGTGTGGTGCAAGGCGAAATGAAGCCGGCATTTGCTTCGCACTGCACCACTTCCTGTCTATACCGGCTGCACTGCTCCCTGAAGCAGCACACAGAAGTGAAAGATGTCCTGCCCCGCCCCGCCCCCTCTCTGTTAGCCAATCAGAATTGAGTCTTTTCAGATTATTCTGATTGGCCAACGCTTCACTTTGCCTCCCGCCCCCACTCCACCGAACACAGCCTCTCATTGGCCAAAGTTCAATTTATCCAACTTCTCTTGCGTGGCAACACAGCTCTCCTGCGTTGCCGCATGGAGGAAAAGGCAAGACACACAGGACTCTTCACACTGCTTCACCATGCATCTCGACACACCGTACTGCATGCGGTGTGTCAGCCTTAATTGAGGATTAAAGCTATAAGGCTGTTAGCATATTTCTCATTCCAAAGACAGCAACTATTTGGTCTGAATTAATCTTTTTAATTTGAACTCTGAACTTGGTCTGAATTAATCTTTTTTCATATGGCTTCTTCATAGGACCGTCTCCGTCCTGTCACTGTCAGGATAGTCTACTGTAAATAAGCAGGATAGTGGCTGCAAGGTATCCCTTTCCGTCAATGATTGGCTGGGTTCTCTGACAGGTATGGGCTTTAGTGTAAATGAAGCTTGTTGGCATGGGCGTCGACAGGGGGAAGCGCAGGGGGCGGGCCGCCGGGGGGTGGGTGTCACGCGCATAGGGGTGACGCGTGACCCCCCCACTTACAGTTTGTCGGTGAGCTGGGCCCACCCGCCCTCCCCTGCGTCCATTTGGCTCTGAAATGAGCCGAAAACGGCGCGGGGGTGTGTGTTCCAGGCATGCGCGTGACATCACGCGCGGGGGCGGGGCCGCGTCCTTAAGGGTGACGCGCACGCCCCGCTCCCTGGTGACACGCGTCCTGGTGACGCGCCTGCTTGTTGGTACTGGTGTGATCCCAAATATTCTCCTTCCTTGCCCTGCTAAAGTTGTTTGGCATATCCATCAACTGTAGAATGGGTTCTTAGTACGCCCCTCTACTACATTGACTCACATGTACAGCATTTGGATTCATCTCCTAAAGGATGCCGGTAATTGGTACAAGATATGTCCTGAAATTTTTATTCTGGCGCCTAAAGAAAGGGGTAGCATACATTTCTGGAATGATTCCGACACTGGGTGATACTTTGGCCTTTGCAGCCACCGAACGTCAGCTGCTTCTTACAAAACAGACTAAATTCAGTCTGATTTGATTTGCGTATGTCTGCTTTGTCTTCCACTTCTTGCTTCCCTTCTAAGGCAGATCAACCTCTTTGGGCTTCCCCTGGCAGTTCCTGCATTTGCACAAGTCATGCTTTTTTGGTCCATTTTTCCCAAATGGCAAAGTAATAACATCCCACTGCCCTGTTTGCGTATGTTGGCAGCTGAAATGATTGTGTATTGGCAGCTCCCCAGTGTTTCTGAAGCAAAGTGGCACAACGGATCCAACTGAGCTCTGAGGCACCAGGAGAGGACAATGCAGCTCCTGTGCCTTCTGATTTGCTCTGCTGGTCCCTTTCCCCATACTTCTCTCCTGCCTGCTCTGGTCCCACTTGTTGTGGCAGGTAAGGGATGAAGGTGGGCAAAGTGACCAGCAGATGGCCCACTTGGTGCTTAAATTAAGAGCTCCTGCATTGACATGACATTGCTGTCCATTTTCATTTTGTTTCAGAAGCTTAGTCCTTTTAGAGTTGATTGAAGTTCATTGCCCGCTCTGAAGTTCCAAATACTGAAGGACATCTTTCCTGCCATTCGAAGCGTGCTGCTTTCTCCTCCAAATGGTCTCTTTATTATTTATTATTTTATTTAAAGAATTTATATCCCGCCTTTCTCCCAGCGAGGGCACTCAAGGCGGCTTACAAAACATTAAAATACATATGCATTAAAAATAAATTAAAAACAAGTAATTAAAAACAATTAAAATAACAACTAAAAACAAACAACCCCAGTGGGTCAACCTATATTTACTTTGTTAAAAGCCATTTATTAAGAATAGGCTTACCAGATTGTCGACCGGGACGGAGTGATCTCCCCTTAAGGGGGCGAAGCGCGGGGGGGCCATGGGGCTTATGGCTATTTAACACCGTAAGTAAATTAGCTTTTCCCCAACTCTTGTGTAACATTTTCAGTACTGTTCACTTGGTTCTTTAGCTGTAGCCTGAACTGCATGTTCACTTTCATGTTTTAGAAATACTGTACATGATTATTGGTTTGCAGACCTGCATCAGACAAGATTTTGCAGTCTTGCTTCTCACTTTCTCACTGTTCCTTGCCATCTGTTGACTTCTCCAAATTGCAGATCTTGTGCTAAGAGGATGCACCAGATTTCTCAGCTTTTACATGCTATTTGCGTGTTTTGTTGTTGCTGTTTTGGAGCAATGGTTGACAGATTTAATTTTGTTAATTTTCTGCTGTCACTGGTGGAGTAACTTGGTTTTCAAGATTTGATTGATGGACTTGATGTGCATATGGTATTTTGTCCTCTTTCTCCACAATTTTGTGCAAAAGGTAGTCTCTGCTAGATGCTGTCTTAATGCAATAAGGCAAGACACAAGCCCTCTTCCCCCTGCCCCAGCATCTTCAGCCCAATTTTATACTTAGCACCTATGTTCATTTATGTCTGTGGTTAATGTGTGTTAAACACAGCATAGAACTGCAGTCACATGGGGGAACCAAATACGTGCATTGGCTCTGGAATGATGACCCATGACCTGGTGACCATTTGCCTGAATTCAGCTTTTTGCTATGCTCTCTTAAAGTTGGGTTTGCAAATCAAGGCTGAAATTCTCATGGTGAGTGTTCTGTTTTGCGCAGAAAGGAGGGGAAAAAATGCCCAGGTAAACATGTCTGATCAACCCTTCAATGTGGCAAGTGGACAATAAATGACCCAACTTCGCAGGTCCATTGAGGGCATTTCCCATCCAGTTTGCCACTTTGTGATTTCTCAAGGACCAAACATGAAGAGGAAGGAAGCAGCTGTATTCAAGGAGAGGGGATCAGCTGACCAGTGAAAAACGAGTGTGTAAATTTACCCTAACTATGGATGTTACTGGAGACATCCTCTTTGGGGGCTCCAAAGGGATTCCTTTCTCAGAGAGGTCCAGTTTAGCCCCCACTCAAAACTCACCTGTTCAGAAAAGCTTTCAAGGGGAATAGACGCTTTAAAATGCTCTCAGCTACTGCTCAACTTAAAGTTTT
The DNA here is from genome assembly GCA_026170595.1 of Plestiodon gilberti rubricaudatus. Lineage (NCBI taxonomy): Eukaryota > Metazoa > Chordata > Lepidosauria > Squamata > Scincidae > Plestiodon > Plestiodon gilberti. Next base: position 16,856,926 of record JANXHW010000001.1, read on the forward strand.
TTAGAACAAAAATTAATTGGTAGGTTAGTCATTCATAGGTTTTACGGTACTGTTTTTGGGATGGGTCCTGGGGAGTGTGCGCAGAAGGACGATGCATGCAGCTGCAAACTTTCCAACTGCTGGCTCGGCACAACTGTACCTGCCAAAAATCTGCTCTAAGAGGTTGGGGACGACGACCGTGGAACAGGACTGTTTGGGATATAGGGGAGCACAGCCCTAAAGGAAGATTAATCACCACCACCACCTCGTGCAAATAGAAATGCCTTGTGGAAGAGGAAATTAGAATATAAGTCTCTGTCTTTTAAATGTATTGTTTACCACTTTGGGCAGTGTTTTTAGAGGGGTGGCAGAATATATAAATGTGTTAAATAAATAACCAGCTGGTTTGCAATAGATGGGCACTGTTCGGTACCAGAGGGTGCTTGGGGTAGGAAACACAATTTGTGTTTTAACAAGGTTGAAACATTTGGCTCAACAAGATTGTTGAGGCAAATGTTTTTGTTAAAGTGCAGCTCTTTCAATGAAGACCAGAGCCGGCATGTCTCGGGCACAGTGCACAATGGGGAAATAACCAAAGCACTATTGAACTGCTATCAATCTGCTTCAGTATCCATGGAGGAGCCTGGAACATATCCCCAGCGGATATGGGGGCCCACCTGTACTTCTATCTTGTACTACTTCTACTGTAAGAAGCCATCAGTGCCTTAGCATGAGACAGGTTCCCCTCCAGACTCCATAAGGACAGTCCAAAAGTTGAAGACATACAACTAGGAGCACAAATGCTATGAGAAACAGGGAAATGGGTCATGCATGCAGGTATCCAATGTGCAGCAAATTAGGAGGTTTTGCCTCCCAAGCTGAGTTCTGTGCAGGCTGGATAACTTTGGGTGGTGGGCCGGATCCAGCCTGTGGGCCTTAGGTTGCTGACCCCACCTTAGATTATCAGGCTATCTGGAGAAACACTACCAGTCAGCGTTGACAATGGCAAGCTAGATGAACCAAAAGTCTGACTTCATATAAGGCCGCTTCCTATTTTCCTGTTATTCCAAGAGTCCAGTGAGGGAGGGTAGGCTGAAAGAAGGTGACTGGCCCAAGGCCCACTAAGTGAGTTTCATTGCTGAGTGGGGATTTGAATCTGGCTCTCGACATTCTCACTACAACACCACATTGATCCAAGATTAGAGTCAATCATGAGATCAACCTAGCAGTCCAGCTGTCATTCACTATTTTTTCTGCAGTGCTAAAATGGTTTTTATTATTACTAAGAATATTTATATACTGCTTTTCAACAAAAAGCAGTTCACAATGTGGTTTACATAGCAAAGTAACTCAAATGGTTTATGGTTTATATATTAAAAAAATGTCCATCTGCCTTCCCTGATCCTAATTGAAATGTCTAGAATTAATGCACTTATTATTAATAACCAACATTTGAAATCTTGCTGTGTAATTGTGGGGCCTCGCACTTTTTTTTTCTAATTAGAGGCAGTCAAAGTTCTGGCAGCCGTTAACAAATAATAGCAGATCTATTTCCTGTCTAGCACTAGGTGTTTCCAAATATCCAAGAAGAAGAATCATGGGTCTAAGGGGATTGTTACACATCGCACAATATCTGGTTGCAGAATCTCTGTGTAATTTGGCACGTCTCCTGTCCCGTATAGGTATTAATCCACACACAACCCCTCACACTTCCTAGAGCCAACTCTTCATTCTAGTTCCACTCAATGGGTTGTGTTAAATTAACAGCAATCTATGATGTCATTTCAAGTGGGAGGGTTGCTGGCTTTTACAATGAATCTCTGTACTATTCCTTTTGCTAAATAAACATCCATCTTATTGTCAAAGGGATTGCTTGCCTTCTCTCCCCCCCCCCCCATCTTTTTGTTTCTTGATGCCGTTTATCCATCCTGTGATCCAAGGTTTTGTTCAAATATTAAGCCAAAACTTTGGTGCCAAAGGAACAAAGGTTGATATTGCCAAGAGTGGAAGGGGCCTGCTATATCCCACAAGAGAGGCTGTGTGGCCTCCAGCTCTGAAGGGGGTAAGGCAACTAGAGTGCACCTTAATATTAGTTCTGTCTGGTTGAAGCATGTTAACAGGTAACATAAGTTGTTTTTAATAAGCACCTTTAAGGCACTTCTTGGGGGGGAAGGTCCAAATGTCAGGTACATTGATCCGGTGCCTTTGGATGGACGTCACACTGGGACTGTGCCGGCCAAAACAAACCAAAGGCGTTGGCACAAGGGGCAGAGTTAAAACCAGCAATTGTAGCACTCAGCCATGACAGAGTTGGGGCCTCTTGAGCTATGTTGTTTTATTCACAGGCCCACAGCTAAATCTTTTGTGGGGAGGGGCTCTAAGACGGCAGAGAATCGTTGCAAAACTACCTGTACTTCTTTACATGCCAGCAGCCTCATATGTTTAAGGTTATTTCAGTGCATGGCATCTCAGTGAGCAATGGAGTAGTAGAACATGCTTTTCCTTCTGTTCTCCTCAAATAAAAGGGCTTGAGGCTGACTTTTTAAAAATGGAAAACTGAGAATTCAGGTAGAGGGTTAGGCAAATGCTTGAGGTCCTACTGCAGACCTTGGTGGAACACCCATCCTTTACCCTGTTTCCCTGAAAATAAGACCTCCCCCAAAAGTAAGACCTACTGTCATTTTTGCATGATTTTTGCTGGCACTCATAAATATAAAACCTCCCCTGAAAATAAGACCTAGCTAGGATCATCAGCCAGACGGACGCGACCCCCCGGCACTTACTTTGACCGATTTAAGCTTCATTCTTTCCCGAGGGTGCAAGGCTCTGGAAGGCCTGCACTCGAGTCCTCCACCATGGAGACGACGTGCTAGAGAGACTGCAAGGCTGCAAGGCCTTGCAGAGCCTTGCACCATCGAGAAAGAATGAAATTGTAATCGGTCAAAGTAAGTGCCGGGGGGGGGGGTCGCGCCACAGGTTGGGAAAAATAAGACCTCCCTGAAAATAAGACCTATTGCATTTTTGGAGCCAAAATTAATATAAGACAATGTCTTATTTCCGGGGAAACACGCTATTTGTTGGTAAGTGGGTTACAGGTTGGTTAAAGGTGCTAAATGTTGCTTGCATCAGCAAAAAACAACCAGCTTTCTAGCCAATAAGAGACAGCAGCTGTTTTCGTTTCCCCGCAATGCCACATTTAGCATTGCATGTGATGCTATTTAGAGTAGTGGGAGACACACACATGGTGGGTACTGTCGGCTAGATTGAATACCCACTGGCCACACTGAGTATTTGCTGCCTGTCCCAACCCGGAGGTGGAGGTAGCTGGGACAGCAGTCAGGTGCAGCTCTGCAGCAGCCCAGACCTTGCCGGTCAAAAGAGGCGCAAGTGGGGAAGGAGGATGCAGAGCTGCAGACAGACCAGGAGGCGGCAGTGACTGAAGCAAGCGCCTGTCTTGCTGCAGCAATGCCTGTGTGGTGAGCCGCCCAGTCCCGCTCCTGCACCCAGCAGTCATCCCTGGTGACACTCGTACTTGCATAGAGTGGTGCTGGGGTAGGGGAAGGTTGAAGGGGCCTGTTGTAGAGCATTGTTGGCTAGACAGGGCTGGCCCATCCATGAGCCCAGCTGAGGCCGACCCTTTCAGGTAACAGGTGGGTGGGGAACACCTACCTCCTTCTGCCTGCTTGCTTGCTTGCTATCACTGCTCCTCCGTCTCGTCCCACTCTGACAATCCAGCCCACCTCTCCTCCGCGCTTTTTCCACTCTGCCCCCCTTTCCCAATCCTGGGCCTGGCAGATCACCAGGTAAGGGAGAGATCAACCGTTGGCACACCACCTCAAGCATGGGGCGGTCTTGGGCTGGCCCTGGGGCTTGGCTTGCCCTCTGGACTCAGCTCCATCTTTTTCGTATGCACACTCGAGCTTTAGCACTCCAGTCTGTGCTGGAAGCTGCTACCTGCATCCAGCCTAACCATGGAAGGCAACTCCTGTTGCATCAATACACACCACACACCCACACACTGCCTCCTTGCTTCACAAATGTTTTTCCAGCTGTTTGGTTCCTGAGCAGTGCCAGGGGGAAGATTTTTTGTTCAATTTTTGTACTCTGCTTGCTTCATGGCTGAACTGGTTCTAATTTGGAAATGTTTCTTGTTTATTTAATCGAAATGTTTTCCTGTAATTCTGAGCCACTCCCTGAATTGATTTTTTGCATCCTCGTTCTTAAACTCCGGTTCAACTCCTGTTCTCTTTCAAGAACCAAAGTCACTGAAAAGAAACAGAAAGTCATGAGCAGGCCCGGCCTTAGCAACAGGAGAGGACAACAGAAAATAACAGTGCAATCCTATGCATGCTTACTCTGGAGTGTTAATTGGGGCTCGCTTACTCCCAGGAAAGTGTGCATAAGATTGCAGCCTTAGAGAGACTACAAACCAAGCAAATGCCAGGGATGGCCATGTTTTCCTGCTGAGCTACGTGGAATGTACTCGGCGTCGCCCAAATAAAACATGGCGTCCTAGTTACCACATGAAGGCCATATTCTTCCTTTGATCTCTGTGTGAACTTCCTTGTGTTTTAAAAACTTGGGAGTGGAGCAGCACCTGAAAAACCAAAGCTGCAGTTCTGCTGCACATCTTTCGAATGTTTTTAATTCTCAACAGGAGTGTAAACATGTTTTGTGCATGGTTCAAGATTTTTGTATGTGCTATCAAGTTTGATGCGTGTAGGGCCAGTATCACAGATAGGCCAGTGTGTCATTGGTGCACCAAGTCGAGAATGGACCCTTGCCAGCCCACCCACCCAGGACCTGCCCAGCCCCTTTGCAGCACTAGTTGTGGTGCACGTTGGCTGCCAGGTTTGAAGCACCACTGCCTTTAGTTTGCTGTTGACAGCTCCCCCATCTGCAAATGGGTGTGACTCCCTTGTGTTATTGTGGAGCCTTCAGGGCAAGGGTGGGGAACCTCCGGCCCGCGGGACCGGAGGCTCCGCCACCGCCCGCCTAGTCCCTTTAAAACCGGCCTTTCTGCAGCTGCGCAGATCGCCGTTGAGGCCGAGATTGCCCTCTCAGCCTCAACGGCGATCTGCGCAGCTGCAGAAAGGCCAATTTAAACTGGAGCTGACGCGGGAAGGTGCCGCCGCCGCCGCCGCCTCAGGTAAGCGGCCGTGGGTGGGTGGGAAGGAGGGAGAGAGAGAGAGAGAGTGGTCCGTGGGTGGGAGGGAGAGTGGTCCGTGGGTGGGTGGGTTAGAACGGTAGATTCGCGGGGGTGTGTGTGTGTCAAATTTGCAGGGGGGGCCAAAAATTTCGGCCGCCCCGCAACCAATTTTCCCAATGGGGAAATGGCCCCCCACCGCAAATAGGTTCCCCACCCCTGCTTTAGGGGCTGCAGCCCTTGGACAGTGGGGGGAAGGAAGAACTGCTGCTTCATGGGGGCTTCTTGGCAGTGGCGCCCCAATTATGGAATTCCCTCCCCCTAGAATTAAGAACAGCTCCCTCCTTAGAGACCTTTCGGCGGGGCCTTAAGACATTTTTATTCAGGTTGGCATTCGATGTCTGACATGGTGGGATGCCTTTTTAACAAATGGCTTTTAACAAGTGTAAATATAGGTGACCCACTGGGGCTGTTTAATTGTTTTAATTACTTGTTTTTAATCATTTTTAATGTATATATGTATAAATAAATAAATAAATGTCTCCTTCTGCCCTCCCCACCAGCCAGCCAGTGGGCTTTCTCTCAGATCCATTGCAGGCACTAGGGGGGAAAACCCCACTGGCTGGTGGGAGTGAGGCAGAGTCTCTGCTTGAGAACTCCTCTTTGCTAACTGTGATGGGGGCACGGCACCAGTGCCTCATGGGAGGCGGAGTCCATCACAACCTGATTCATGTTATAACAATTGCTAAATACATTTGTGGTGCACGCTTTTCTCCTGTTACCCTTGCCTCGTTGTCTGTCTACCTCCTGCTGCCTCTCACTCTGCTGAAATTTAGCTTGTAAGTTCCAGGGGGCAGAACTCTTGTCTTTTTGTTACTGTTAGTTTAGTTTTGTTGTTGTTCAGTCGTTAAGTCGTGTCCGACCCTTCGTGATCCCATGAACCATATCCCGCCAGGCCTTCCTGTCCTCCACTATCTTCCTGAGTTCGCTCATTTTCATGTTTGTTGCATCGGTGATGCTGTCTAACCATCTCATCCTTGGCCTTCCCCTTCTCCTTTTGCCTTCAATCTTTCCCAGCAGTTTAGTTTAGTTTACTCTGTAAATATCCAGATGAATTTAATTTATCTTTGCATTTCTGTGCCACTTTTGGTGATGGTTGCACCTAAGGGGTCTCATGGTAAATGAAAAACAACAAAGTAATAAGTCACATAAAAAACATTTGCTATTAAATACTCAGCTGGCGTTTGTGTAGAGGACTGTGTAGTTTTGAGTGCAAGGCTTCAATCCCATAATAATCAAAAGGAGTCTGCTATTTAATGTCGGCTATTAACTATAATTAGTTATTACTTTACTTTGGATTCACAATGTGGGTGCACAAACAGACCTGTCTTTGCAGCGACAGCATTTTATTTATTTCATATATTTTGTATCGTTCTCACCTTGGTATTTGGTAATTAGAACAACAGGGAAGGGCTGTAGCCTTATACTTATGGTGAGCTGGACTGGAATTTAGCTAACCTCTTTTGGAAACAGTACGCTTAGGCTCCATACACCTTTGGTCTGTCGGGGAAGGCGGGGTCACGGGGGTGGGTGGGTGTGTCCGCCATCACGTCCCTGATTGGTTGGGGCGGCGGCGAGGGGCGGCCTCGTGGCCTCCCGAACTCTGCCGGCGACTGGCCGTTCGGCTTGTTATTGATCTTAATTGCCGCCACCGGCGACCGGAGAGCAGGGAACGTCGGCGTCTCTGTCCCTTTGCAGCCTGGCCATGGTGGACAGCATTTACCGGACCCGCTCGCTGGGCGTCGCGGCCGAGGGACTGCCGGACCAGTACGCGGACGGCCGAGCTGCGCGCGTCTGGCAGCTCTACATCGGCGACACGCGGAGCCGCACGGCCGAGTACAAGAACTGGCTGGTGACACTGCTACGGGACCAGCACTGCCAGACGGTGCTCGACGTGGCCTGCGGCACCGGGTGAGTTAGGGGAGGGAGCCGCACACCTGATCTCGTGGCTGCTGGGGCCTTGCCTGGCTGCTTCCTCGGAGGGGGCTCTCTCTCTCTCTCTCTCTCTCCAGCGTTTGTAGGGGAAGCTGGCTCGCAAGGCTGCCTGACCCGCCTGCCGACCTTTTCCTTCTGTCGTCGCTGATCTGGAATAACAGCCACTCCCCTTTGGTTTGGTCCACCTTGCGGATTAGGAATCGGCGCCCCCCACCCCTGCGGATGCACTCCCCTGTGCAGGCACTGAAAGAGGCGGAGAGAGAGATCGAACAATTCATCATCCACATTGCTTGTCAATGTACGCGGGGAGTGGGCGCTTTCCTCTGTCGGGAGTGGCGAACTTCTGTTTGTCATGGGGGGGGACCAGCTGTCCCCATTTAGTCTTCTCCTCGCCCCTCCTGTTCTTACTTTCACTTTGCGGCTCCCCTTTCTGTGTCATCGGAGGTGTGTCTGCCTTTTGCCCCCCCCCCCATTTCAGCTCTGATAAAGATTGTCCTCTCTGCCTGCAACGTCCCATCACCCTCCTCCCCAGGATCTGAAAGGTAAGTAAAAGGGCTGTCATCAGGTTAAAATTTTTTTTGTCAAATCATGGATAGTGATCATAGTACAGTAATCAGTTAATGAAATCTACACAAATTTGCATATGAATAGTTCTGAACAGAAAAGCATTCTCATTGTTTTTGATCCTGCCCACACTTGTTGGAGTTGGCATCATCCTTAAAGAGGTAGCCCTTCCTGTTTGTGACAGGAGAAAAGTCTCCACTTCTAAGAGAATACCTGCTTCCCCCCCCCCCCCCAAGTACTGTACATATATGTCAAACAAATAGTTCTGTTAAAAATGCCTGCTGGCCAATTAATTGGGGGGCATCTTTTAATTGATCAAAATATCTTAATTTAATTGACCAAATATTCCAGCCTGCGTTGATATTGGAACCAGCTATGCAAGACAGAAACCACCCCTTTCACTACATTGTATTGCCCACTTCCTACTGGGACTCCCTGGATTGAGAAGGAAGAGGGGGACAGAGAGGAAGAGGAAATATGGCGGGAAGGAAAATGCTGACCTGGAATGTTGGAGGGTGGGAGGGGCAGCGACTGGCACATCTGTGGGTAAGGGGCAGTGTTCTCTGTATGCTGTGCAACCACGCAGCTCCTAGCCAAGCTCTGCGCAGCACAGAGCTCAGCAACCTGGAAGCTCGGTGAAGATGCATGACATCGCTGAGCGTCTGGGGACGGCATCTTGACATAGTTGTGATGCCACACACAAGAAGAAGGGGTCCATGCATCAGTGTGGACCCATTGCAGAGAATATAGATGGGGGGGGGAGCATTTGGCATGCTGCCTTGGGCTAGCCCTGGACTGTATGCAGCACTAGAGAATGGTAGTTACTCTGGTTTAACTGATATACAGTACAAGTGCCTGGTATTTGTATACACACCTTTTAGTTGAGTATTCTGAGATAATGCACTAGCCAGAGCATAGGATGATTGATCTTCCGTCTGCTTTTGTCCTTCCTTACTGGACTGTAATGCAGGGAATTGTACCTCTGTGTTTCCTTGAAGGATAGATTGCTGCTAGCTTCATTCCTTTCCAGCACATGACTAGCATTTGCTCCGTCTCTCTCTCATGCGCAGAGTGGATTCTATCATGCTGGTTGAGGAAGGCTTCAGAGTCACCAGCGTGGATGCCAGTGACAAGATGCTCAAATACGCCCTGAAGGAGCGATGGAATCGTCGAAAAGAGGAAGCTTTTGATAATTGGGGTAATATACATCTTTCGATTAAGGCTGTCAACTGACTAAGCAATGCTTTGTTGATTAATCACCTGCTTTTTAACTATTGGTCAATAAATATATGTAAATATATTTCATAAGTTTGCTAATGAAAGGAGAGCTGCACTTCAGGCTTCCACTATTTATTGTACAACTAACCAAAATAATTAACTTAGGCTGCAGTCTTATACAGTACACACTTTTCTGGGAGTAAGCCACACTGAACATGATGAGACTTAGACATGCATAGGATTGTGCTGTTAAATCCTTATATAAGTGACTTATATACCCTTGACTTCCGAAGGGCTGACTTCCCCAAAATGAGGAGACTAGTTAAAAAAAAGCTGAAAGGGAAGGTAAAAAGAGTCCAATCGCTCCAGAGTGCATGAAGGCTGTTTAAAACAACAGTCATAGAGGCCCAGCGGGAGTGTATCCCACAAAGGAGGAAGGGCTCGACCAAGTCCAGGAGGGTGCCGGCATGGCTAACAAGCACAGTTGAGGCTATAAAAGGCAAGGAAGCTTCCTTCCGTAAATGGAAGTCTTGCCCTAGTGAGGAAAATAAACAGGAGCACAAACTGTGGCAAAAGAAATGTAAAAAGATGATACGGGAGGCCAAGCAAGACTTTGAGGAATGTATGGCAGGCAACATAAAAGGGAATAATAAAAGTTTCTTCAAATATGTTAGAAGCAGGAAACCTGCCAGAGAAACGGTTGGTCCGCTGGATGGTGAGGGAGAGAAAGGGGTGATAAAAGGGGACTTGGAGACTGCAGAGAAATTAAATGAGTTCTTTGCATCTGTCTTCACGGCAGAAGACCTCGGGCAAATACCTGACTAAAGAATTAAGTCAAATAGAGGTTAAAAGAGAAGACGTCTCAGACTTAATTGACAAAATAAAGATCAATAAATCACCAGGCCCGGATGGCATCCACCCAAGAGTTCTGAAGGAACTCAAGAATGAAGTTGCTGACCTCTTGACCAAAATATGCAACTTGTCCCTTAAAACGGCCACTGTGCCAGAGGATTGGAGGATAGCTAATGTCACGCCAATCTTTAAAAAAGGAAGGAGGGGGGACCCGGGAAACTACAGGCCGGTCAGCCTAACATCTGTTCCAGGGAAGATGGTGGAAAGTCTCATTAAGGATAAAATCTTAAAATACATAGAAGAACAAGCTCTGCTGAGGGAGAGTCAGCATGGCTTCTGCAAGGGGAAGTCTTGCCTCACAAACCTGTTAGAATTTTTTGAAAAGGTCAACAGGCATGTGGATGCGAGCGAACCCGTGGATATTATATATCTGGATTTTCAGAAGGCGTTTGACACGGTCCCTCATGAAAGGCTCCTGAGAAAACTCCACAGTCAGGGAATAAGAGGGCAGGTCCTCTTGTGGATTAGGAACTGGCTGAAGACCAGGAAACAGCGAGTGGGAGTCAATGGGCAATTTTCACAATGGCGAGAGGTGAAAAGCGGTGTGCCCCAAGGATCGGTCTTGGGACCGGTGCTTTTCAACTTATTCATAAATGACCTGGAGTCGGGGATAGGCAGTGAGGTGGCCAAGTTTGCAGATGACACTAAACTTTTCCGGGTGGTGAAGACCAGCAGGGATTGTGAAGAGCTCCAGAAGGATCTCTCCAAACTGGGAGAATGGGCAGCAAAATGGCAGATGCGCTTCAATGTAAGTAAGTGCAAAGTGATGCACATTGGGGCAAGAAACCAAAATTTCACATATAAGCTAATGGGTTCTGAGTTGTCTGTGACGGATCAAGAGAGAGATCTTGGGGTGCTGGTGGACAGGTCAATGAAAGTGTCGACCCAGTGTGCGGCGGCTGTGAAGAAGGCCAATTCCATGCTCGGGATCATTAAAAAAGGGATTGAGAATAAAACGGCCAATATCATTATGCCTTTGTACAAATCGATGGTAAGGCCACATCTGGAGTATTGTGTCCAGTTCTGGTCACCACACCTCAAAAAGGATATAGTTGAATTGGAAAAGGTGCAGAAAAGAGCGACCAGAATGATTCGTGGGCTGGAGCACCTCCCTTATGAGGAAAGGCTACAGCGTCTGGGGCTTTTCAGCCTAGAAAAAAGGCGCATGAGGGGGGACATGATTGAGACTTATAAAATTATGCATGGGATGGAGAGAGTGGATAGAGGGAAATTCTTCTCCCTCTCGCACAACACCAGAACCAGGGGACATGTACTAAAATTGAGTGGAGGGAGAGTTAGAACAGACAAAAGAAAATATTTCTTTACCCAGCGTGTAATTCATCTGTGGAACTCCTTGCCACAGGATATGGTGATGGCATCTGGCCTAGAAGCTTTTAAAAGGGGTTTGGACAGATTCATGGAGGAAAAGACCATCACAGGTTACAAGCCATAAGCAACCTCCTGGTTTTTTAGAAGTGGGTTTTCTCTGTGCCAGGTGCAAGGGAGTGTCAACGGGAAACAGGTTATCTTGTTGTCTTGTGCTCCCTGAGGCATCTGGTGGGGCCACTGTGTGACACAGGAAGCTGGACTAGATGGGCTTTGGCCTGATCCAGCAGGGCTCTTCTTATGTTCTTATGTAAGTGAAGTATCTAAGGGCCCAATCCTGCCTAAGATATGGCAACTGGCGCACAATCGGCGATGCCAAGTAAGGCCAGCCAAGGAAGGGGGCAGCAATATGGCAGAGTGCGCCACCGATATCTCCGCCCCCCCTCCCAGGCCCAGCTGACCAATGGCCCCTGGCCCAGCCTGCCCTCCCGTTGACCAGCACAGACCTTACCTGGGTCGGCCGGCGCGGCTTGTGGAGGACATCGGACTAAGCGGTGCCGGCCTCTGCATATCTGTATCCTGTGGTTTATTTACTTCAAAGTGGATGTTGTCAGTCTTCTTCCTTTGGGGATGGAGGATGGGAAGAGAGAGAGCATGTGAACCCGAGGTTCTCTGCAGCTTGTTCATGATCTAACCTGGTTTAACTGACTGTCTGAACCAGGGCTGAAGTGCTTTGTCAGATTTTGAAAGAAATGCAAGAGAACTTGGTATATAAGTCACTCACAGTGCAATCCTGTGTAACTTTGCACCAGTGTAACAGTAGATGCACCCGGTGTAAGTGCACTTATGCCAGTGTAAGTACACTTATACCGGTGCATCTACTGTTACACTGGTGCAAGGTTACACAGGATTGCGCTGTCACTGATTGAAGCAAAGGCCATCCTTAATATCTCCTTTTTCATTCCTGATTTCAGTAACATACCAGAACCAAATAGCCTCATCAAGTAAACAACTTTGCCCTTACATAAGTGTGCTCTTGTTTGCTGTATGAAGATGTTTGCTGTAGTTTGTGTGATTATTTATTATTAATATTTTAGTATATATACCGTATACTAAAATACACTAGTGTTGCTTGTTGCCTTTTGAGTGTGTACGTACGGGTTCTCGCACTCAAAGTGGTTCACAACGCTGCATATTTCGGTATAGAATAGCAGTTATACAAGCATGGACATTTATTTGATCTAAGCTCTGTTAATTTGAAATTAGGCTCACGGCAGGTTTTACACACCACTAGATTAGTCACCCACAACTTTAGTTATTAACTGACCTACCACTTAAAGCGTGGAGTCTTGTTTCAGATCGACATACTTCTCTACCTCTAGCCGTTGTCAAACAGAGGTTAGCAGAGTAGTACTCGTGTACAGCAGAAAATTTCTATTGCTTTTATTTGTGTTGAGGACATGCAAACCGGTTGGTCAGCCTTATGCCAAAACAGTAAGAAGAAGTCTCCAGTGCTCTTATCCCGGGGTCTTGTTAAAATGGCTCATTTTGAGTGCCTCCAATAATGGGGTTTGATGAATCAGCAACATGTTTCTGCTTAGGCTGCAAAAGCGTAGTGAAATACGATCAGGGCAGTTGAGGCAACTGGTGGAATGTCTGGGGTGTAATGAGCTCCTTGTTGACGCACATCTCGTCTCTGCTCTGAACTCGGTACGGAGGCAATGGCAACGGGTTCCTTGGCTAGAAGGGACTGAGGAAATAGCCCTCCTCTCCAGCCTGTATTTAGCCCAGGGGTAGGTCATATTCGTCCTCTTGATTTCACAGTATGTAAGTATAATCCCATACTATAAAGAGCAGGGATGAAAAATATGTCAGTCCTTTGAAAAGTGATCAGACTGTTCAGACCCTTGTTCCAGGCAATAAAAAAAGCAGTTGTGTAACACTTTCGGTGTTCAAAACACAGTCTTTGTGGGGTGGGTGGCAATAAACACTTCCTCATTCATGAAAAGGAGTGCTTGCATATAGGGCTTTGAAGAGGTTAACAATCAGCATAGCTCAGTTCACCCATCTAAATGTATGTATGGCAGATGAATTCCAGCATTCCTACTGTTGTCCAAGCCAAACTGTCAGCTACCATCTCCATGCGCACTGTACTACTAACAAACATTCTGCACCAAAATGAGCAAAATTCTGCCAATGATATACATTATGTAAATGTATGTCGTTGTCACAATTTATTTTGCTCCTGGTCATCAGAGTGCAGTGAGTCCTGCAGGACACTAAAGTCTTCATCAGGACCACTCTGAGTTCTTACTGAGTCCTGTTCCATCCGGCATTGGTGTCTTTTAAAATCCAGCTTTGAGTCACAAGGGCTAGAAACTTGTTTTTCTGTTGTATTTTAGTGAAAGCTTAATTGAAAGTTCTGTCATCTGCCCAGGCTTTTGCCTACTGATCCTAAGAGCTTTACCCAGTTTTCTGCAGCTTATCTTCCTGATTAAAATTGACCAGGTAAACTACAGATACTACCTTATGCTTTAACATTTTTGATGATAGCAGCCTTGAGGCAAATACCTTGTTTGATAAAGCAATAAGCCTAGAGAGTGCTAGATCAGTGTGGTATCTCTCTTTGATAAAAGTGTTTGTACAACAAAAGTCAGTGGATGTGGGGCAAACAAAAAGAACACTGCAACTAGATATTGATCCATATCGCAGAAAGTCCCCTCAAATTGATCCAGTCCAGCTTCCAAAATTGTATAATTCCTACCATGCTCACGTAATGCCACACTGAGTCCAAAATATGTAGAGTTCTTCACCCATGGAGGAATATACAGTACATAAAAGCTGGGCGGGTTTTGCATTCTTACAAGAACTTATTTCTCCCCATGGATATTCCAGGATGAGAGCCAGGATGGTGTAGTGGTTCAGGAGTTGGACTGAGACCTGAAAGATCCAGGTTCAAATCCCTGCTCAGCCATGAAGCTTCCTGGGTGACCTTGGGCCAGTCACTATCTCTCAGTCTAACCTACCTCACAGGGTTGTTGTGAGGGCAAAAGGAGGAACCATGTACACCACCCTGAGCTCTTTGGAGGAAGGGTGGTATAAAAATGTGAAAAATAAATATTCTGCCATGGAGGTATGGGAATGAAATGAAGTTGACCCTTGGGCTAGGTTGCCCACCTCTATGAGGTCCACAGCTGACCCAAGGCCAGATAAGTCGCTTGCAGATATACTGATGACTGTCAGGTTTACAGATAGGTATGCAGGATTAACATCCCCCTACTGTTGCTTCCCAACCACTTCAGTCCATCTGAAGGTTTCTCTGTGGTCTCTGGTTCTTTACTTCAAGGGAGGGAGTCCTATTGTGCCTTGCTTTCCCAAGGTTTCTGGTCAGGTAATTCTCCCAGCTGAGTGAGACACCCCAGTCCAGCGGCATGTTCTAACCTCTCGCCGGCTAGACTTAGTCCTCCTGCCATTTTTCACTGCTTCTGGCAGTAGAAGCTTGGTTTCCTACTCTCCACCTCATGCCTTGCCTGGCCCAGCCATGTTCCCATTCTTGGCTATTATGGGTAATAATAGCCATTGATGCCATTTCTCCCCCTAAAAGTGTCTCCACTTTTGCAGGAAGCAGGGGCAGAGTCTTATTCCTGCTGCTTGGCAAGCCCTGTCCCACAACAGGCAAGATGCTTTGCAACAAAATGGTTTAGTTCTTTATTTTAGCCTAGCAAGGCAGCACTTTTTTCCTGCATGTGTGGAAACTTTCACTTTGCACAGGAAGCAGACAGCCTTCTCTGCTCCGGATGCAACCGGAAGTGGAACCTCTTCCATAGGTGTGTCACACACTCTTGTTTTGCAGTTATTGAGGAAGCCAACTGGCTCACCCTGCCGCAGGATCTGCAGAAGCCCGGTGAGGGTTTTGATGCCGTCATCTGCTTGGGGAACTCCTTTGCACATCTCCCAGATTTTAAAGGTGAGTGTTGAGGACTTGGGTTTACCTCTAGAGGTCAATAGTATTGTGAGGGCTGTCATTCAGTTAGAACTTCAATCAATGGGCTAAGATTTGTTTTAGTCTAGTAATCGATTAAACTTGCATATGGGTAAAAACAATAGTTCTGACACAAGAAACATCTTGTCTTTGTTTTTTGATGATGCACAAGTGTAGCGTTGTAACCGGCATCGTTTTAGAACTTCCCTCCTGTGTGAGAGAAAAGGGGAAATGCCAACACCGGTTTTAGAGGAGGCCAGCCATAGCTATGTACAAGTACTTCTATTAAAAATTAACATTCAGCTCTGCTGTCTGATCAGTTGGAGGCACTCTTTTACAGCGCAATTCTGCGCAACTATAGACCGGCCTTTCAGTTTTCGTGGAGCAGAGAGGACATAACTGGAACTAGGGTAGCTACAGTACTCCCTCAGGTTTGGGAATAACATCTTAAGGGAGAGAATGGAATTGAGTTCAACACCGTCTCTCTTCCTAGGTGACCAAGGTGTTCATAAACAGGCTCTTAAGAACATTGCCAGTATGGTGCGTCCAGGAGGCATCCTTGTCATTGACCACCGTAATTATGACTACATCCTGGAAACCGGCTGCGCCCCTCCAGGAAAGAACATCTATTACAAGGTATTTCCAGAAGCAGGCCCCTTGCCCAGGCTTTGTGGTGGTAATGGCAGCTCCCCCCCCCCATCCCAGAAAAGCATTTCTTTTACTTTTACAGGTTTTTGGAGCGGATTCAGGTGTTGCAAAACAACAACATATAGTATAGCCCTAGTGATGACAGAGTTCAGATCAAAGGTTTGAATGTGCCTAAGCTAAAAAAAACACAGCTCCTTGCATGCACCAAGAAAACGCATCGGGGAGAAGGAAGCATTGCTATCTCCCAGACATGCTAGCTGGGCACATGCAGGGAATTTTGCATGTGAAAGTGCACTCGCACATAAGATTGTACCACATCAGAATATAGGTATACTTTCTCATGAGAATTGTACCACACGCTCTGAGTGTTTGCGTCAGCTCTTTCTTCTGCAGAAATGACAAACTACCTGCCTCTCTTTTAGGGTTGATAATTAAAACAGTAGAAAGTAAAGTGTATCATTAATTAACGGTAAGGGGAAGGAAATGGGTCCCAATTCCCACATCATCCCAGAGGTCCCCTGTGCCAGTTGTTCATTCTTGCAGCTTCAAGAACGAATGCCGCTGCCTGCTCCTAGAACTGTTGAGGAGGAAGAATTGGTGGTAGCATCAATGCATTTCTTGTCTATATTAAAATTAAGTAGAGGAGGGTGGGGGTTGCTTAGGGCAGAAACACCCCTTGTGTCGTTTGGAGAAGGATTGGGGTAGGATTAAGCATGGATGGAAGCACCAAGCGGAGGAAGAAAATGAAAACTGGAAATTCTTATTCTCTCTCTTGTTTGCAGAGTGACTTAACCAAAGACATCACCACATCAGTGCTCCTTGTGAACAACAAACCAAATATGGTAACGCTGGACTACACGGTACAGGTCCCACCTGAGGGGAACGATGGAATAACAGAACTGAGGTGTGTTAGAGCTCATCTGGTATCTATAGAGTATTTCGGTCTGTAAAGAAACATGGGCACAGCCAGCTACTTGGCATAGACCAGAACAAAACCCACCAGCTGTCTAGAGGCAGGGATACGTATATGGGTAGAGGCCATCAGTGATGTTGACTTGAGTCTATTGACTCGGACTTGAGTCGGACTCAAGTCGAGTCAATGACTCGGTGATTTGTAAAATACTCAACTCAAGACTTGGAGCCTTTTACGACAAGTCCAATTTTATTCAGGTTTAAACCCATTTTCCCCATTAGATAGGGACTCGCAACCAAAGACTTGGGACTTGACACGAGGCTTGGAGTCAGAGGACTTGATCCACATCCCTGGAGTCCGTCCAAGTAAACACATCCTACCACTGACACAAAGATGGAATCATTAAGGATTATGATCAAATGTTTCTGACAGGTGATGTCCTACCTAGACTAAATAAACATGCTAGTGTGTTCAGTGAGAAGTAAAGGTTTTTTTGTCTTTAAAGTGCCCAACCAATATTCCACAAGTTGCAATATTAGTGAGAATGTATTTCTTGATACTTCTTTGAATTTGAGTTGGATGCAAACGATTTTGCATGGCATAGTTGGCAATAGGCTTCTAAACAGCCATGGGGCAGAGTTTTTAAAGTTATGACTTCACTGAGTTCATTGGAAGGGAGGAGTTTGGCTGTGAATCTGGCTGCTACTTCAGGCTAGTTGCTTCAAGGCTGGAAGGAATATAACACACACACACACACAGAGGTGTTTACCATGCTTAGTGGGAATTTAAGAAATGGGGAGGAAGAAGGGTGCAAGGGGTCTGTGCCAGGTAGACAGTCACACAATAGGATAGGTGGGGGGTTACAGACACATACATACCCCACAGTTGCTGCCAGAGGCATAAACCACAGGGTGTCTATGTAGAACTTCAAGTAATAAACCTCCCCCCATAATCCCCCATAAACCTCCCAGTCATAATCCCCCAATCTTATAATCTTGCTTGGTGTTAACATAGGGACCTGACACTTCAAATTTGAAACGCCCATCCTGACCCAAACACAGCAGCAATAAATTGGGCTATTATATCAAAGCATGCATAAATGTACACTGTGTGCAGTTTTTCTAAATGGTACAATATGGGTTGGTTGTGTTTTTTTAAAATGGAAAAGTAGGGTATACATCTTTTTAAAATCACTTGATCCAGTTTGCAGAATTAAACTTCTTAGACAGAATTCTAGACTTCTTTATTTTTAGTTTGATCACGCTAAAAAGCTTGATTCTATATATTGGATTGAGTACCACTCTTCTTAGAGGGTGAGGCATCCCACCCCCAGTTCTCCCCCTCCATCTGGTTGCTCATGTCTGCTCTGTCTCCCACCAGTCAGTTCCGTCTCTCGTACTATCCGCATCGCTTGGAGCCCTTCACGGAGCTGCTGAAAAACGCCTTTCAAGGCCCATGTGAACACCGTGTCCTGGGGGACTTCAAAGCCTACAAGCCTGGCCAGCAATACAGCCCGTGCTACTTCATCCACGTACTGAAGAAAATTGGTTGACAGCTGTTCTGGATCCTCCTCCAGCAGGTGTTTCACCGGACAGCGGAGCTGCAATGTGCGTAAATGGTGCCTGAACCAGAAGAGGAAGAATTGGGAGTGTGTTTTCCACCCTCTGTCTTCTTTTTTCCAAGGGGCCCAGCTAGTCAATTTGCTTTAGAGATTGGAGAAGCCATTGCTTGAATCAATGACTTCTTGTGGGGGAAGGATATGGGAACGGTTTGCATCTAAATCACATGCAAAGTTGCATAGCTGGCTCTAAACTGTACTTTGCTGCCTTTCTATTTTATTGTGTTCTTGTGTTCCTCAGGCTATGTGGTTAATGTGCACCACTGCTTATAAGGATTACTCCTGACTCTGTGGGTTCATGAGTATGACTTCCTTGAAGTGACAGCGCTGGAAGTGTTTTCCTTAAATACAACTGCTTGATTAACAAATTGTGTAGCTCTATTGCTGTAATTGAAAGAGGAGGCCTCCAAATTTACTTTACTTTCTCTTTCCTGTCACACTGACACATTTCCAGCGTAATATTTAATTCATTCATTCCCACTGCTTTAATTGGCGCAACTGCCATATCATTCCCCTCCCTCTGTGAGATTGTTCTTTCTTTTCAAGTTTAAACAAACAATGGGGGGGGGGGGGGAATTACAGGCAGGCTTTGCATCTACATGTCTTAGGGCACCATCCAATTCTACTTAGGCTGCCGTTGTAACCAGCGGCCCAGCGAAAACAGGAGGCCCCAGAACGGAAAGGGGATTCAAATCTGCTTTGAATTCCCTTTTGGAGGGGATTTGAATTCCCTTTCCGTTCTGGGGCCTCCCATTTTTGCTGGGCCGCTGGTTACAACGGTGGCCTAAGTAGGATTGGATTGCGCCCTCAGGAACCTACAGATAAGAGGCTCTTCCTGCCCGTGAATAATTTTGGAGAAGAGGTTTTGTGTATCTCCTAATTATTTTGATGGGAAGCTTGTTCAAGGAAAGTTCCTGGTGAATTGGACCCATAGTTATTAAGGACAGATGCACATTCTCATATTTTGGCTTTTCAGAGGTTAGGCCTGTACATGAAGTAGAGTGGACTGTACCTCTTTGGAAGTCCTCGCATTAAAAAAAGTTGTCTGCAAGTAAAAAGCTAGCACAGCAGGGAGGGGTTCTAGCTCAACCCTTTGTCTATTAAAATTATCTATATCCAAAGCTGAACAATCTTAGGTGTGTTGCTAGCTGACCTCACCACTTGCCCTATCAAAGGGCTAATCAATATCTGAAACACAGAGCTGATACAGGTACATATAGTAGCGTAGCTAAGGAGGGGGGGGGGCCTGGGACCCCCAGGTGCCAGGCCTCTGGGGGGTGCCACGGGGTGTGTGTGCCATTTAATAATTTATTGAATTTATATCCCACCTTTCTCCCCCATAGGGGGGCCCATTTTTATTAGGATGTGTACTGTAAGGGTCTGGGGGGGGGGATGAAATATTACACTTCTGTGAATGTTTTGGTATTTATTCATTATTATCAGTTAATATTTTACGTAATGAGTTTGCTGGTACTCGGGGGGGTGCAAAAACATCATGGGCACTGGGGTGCACCAGACCCTAGCTCCTCCCCAGGTACATACCACAACGGTTTGAGGATATCCTTACCTGCATGTTGATGTCCATGCATCACTAGTATTTCAGGTAATTTCAGACAATGCAGCAGCAAGGATAATGGCAGAACACTCAAGAGTCTGAGGGCCTACTCTGTAGGCATGATGATGAAAAAGAAATCACACTTCTCTTTGCCACTGCATCTCCTCTGTGCTGGCAAGCGGAGAGTTCCGATACAAGTGAAGGCAGGTTATAAGCTGGTTAATCAGATACACTGAGCCTACTGTGATCCACTGTCATGTTTGCTGGCATATTTGGGCACTTTGGAGGCAAAATTGCTGACATGGACACCTGTAGTTCTGATACAGGTAGCATCTAAGTGGAGGTTGCTTGGATGCCTGATTCACTTTACCTGAACATGGATATTGTTTTTGTAAATGTTTGGTCTACCATATGTGGTTATGACCAGGTAGATTGTGCTGGTTGGTTTGGACAAGGATGCAATTAATGCCTCCCCCTTCTTAAGAAGGTAGTAGCTCCTTTCCCCCCAGCAAAAAGCAATTGCAAGTCTTTAAAAAAAAAATTTCCAAGAGGATTTTCCAGTCTAACGTTTTTGGGTAAAAGTGAGCAAGCAGTTGGTACTACAACTCCAGGAATTTCTGCCTCGTTCAACTCTGGGGACGACTTGCCCTGCTGATTCATCTGGACTCCTCTGTGGCTTTTCTGTACCCAGCATGGTGCCTTTCTGGGGTGGCTGGCTAGGTTTGCAATCACAGGTGGTTCCACCCTTAGCTGTGGGGTAGATCCTAGAAGACTGCTGCTCCATGCATTGCAACTTCACCAATACATGGTTTCACCTTGTCCTCTAAGCTTTTGGGCATCTACCTAAAATTGCTCAGAAACACTATCTGAAGATTTGAGGCAAGGTGTCACCAGTATGCTATAAGCCCTATTTTTCTTCACTAGCAGATTCAGGCGAGACAACAGAAGTGGCTGGAAGCAGGGCCACCAAAAAGGCGCTTTTGGGTACATTAGAAAAAGATGCCCTTTCCTCTCCGCCAGAAGTGATGTTCCGCCAGCATTCCTCTTCCTTTCGATGTGGCGTCTTTGAGCAGTGCACAACCTGAACCACCGTACGTGGTGGCCCTGGCTGTAACCACTGACTGAACAAACTGAATTCAGACACGGCGGTGATAGGCTAACATCTGGGAGGTTTTCCTGGCCTAGATGAGGTCACCCTCTCCAATCTTTCTCCTCTCTCCCCCTTTCCAGAGGTTAGACTACTGGTAGGGATGAGGAATAAGGCTGTACTCAGCAGGTGCAACTTCCCTTTGGAATTGCGTTCCAGGGAAATTTGGTAGTCTGGATCTGCCCTTAACCTGCTGAAAAAGTAGTCAAGACTTTTTATTCCAGCAGGCATTCATTGCATGAGGCAGATGCTACTTTAAGGCAACCTAGCATCATTTCTCTATGCTGTGGCATTTTATAGTTCCATATGTTTTAATGGTTTAAACATTTGATACTATTTTTTCATTAATTTCAGAGTTGGGATCCCACTCAGAGGGCTTTTTTAAGGTTGCATAATGAGATATAAAATGCAATAAATAAATTTAAGTTATGGTCACCTTTCTAGAGTTTTACACAATACTTTAGTTTGTCAGTTGCCTGTAATATTATTCTCTGCACAAGTCTTCCCATACCCTTGGAAATATCTGGCATTTCCAGAGACCTAAAAGGCTAGGAAAAATCTGAAGCAGCTTCCAAAAAAATGCAGAGTAGTTCCCAACACCATAAGCCACTGTTCCCCAAAGGAATACTGGTCTGCCTCTAACAGCTGCTTTAAGTACAAATGAGGCTTCTGTATTAAATCAAAATGTTAATAAGGTTAAGACAGCCGATTATAATGCCTAGCAAAACTGCAAAGGTACAAGGAAATAAAACCAGTTTTTACAAAGCACTTGTTTATTGCAACCACATATTTAAGTATCAAGGCACCCTAAAAGCAGACAGGTGACATTTGACCAACTGGAAAAGTTTCTTTTTCCTTTCAAGACTCAGAAAGCCTCATTTCATGTTTATGGGCAAAGTAGAAAAGCTCTCAAAAGGATACAGTTTTGCCCTTCTGGGGAAGCAAATCAATCTTTATTTAGACACTTTTAGATACTTACAGCCACTTTCCCCGTCTTCCCAGTCCCAAGTCATTAGCATCCTAAGATTTTCAACTTGATGTTTGAATGAACTTTATCTTCTTACGTATCAACCATAGTACCAAGCACAAGGGAAGGCTAGCTTGCAACAGTCTCTCTCCAGATAGGCTATTAGTCAGTTCCGTGACTAGATCTCGTAAGCCTGGTAGCCAGAATCCCCCAGATTGCAACAGGCAGCACCCCTTTCACCTCTCCAACAGGGATGGGTGATGTTGCCATACCGAAATTCTTCCAGATTCCTTTGAATTGTACATTTCCAGTCATGTGACCCTTTCCATCCTGCTGCATATTTATCAAGCAGCAAATCTCTGTTGGATCTGTTTGTATCTGAGCAGTTCCTGTTCAGAAACAGAAGGCTGCAACCTAGTTGCTGCTTGTGTGAAGTCCTCCATGGTCAGGATTAGTTCTGAGCTCTCTGTATCCAGGCCTGGAAAAAGAGGGAGTAAAATGGTTGCAACAGGAACTCACTTCAAACATGCCACATGCTGCTCCTACTTGAACTGCTCCCGGCTAAGCAAGACCATCCAAAAAATGTTTTGGAAATGTTGTATTATTAACAGGAGGGAGGGGCCATTGGACAACTATGAAAGGCACTCCCTTCTCCAAGGCTCAAGCTGCTTTCTTCAGTCTTGTGCTTACTTTCCATTTCTTGGGGAGAACAGGATGGTGTAGTGGTTTGGGAGTCGGACTTAGACCTGGAAGGTTCAAATCCCTGCTCAGCCACGAAGCTTCCTGGGTGACCTTGGGCCAGTCACTATCTCTCAGCCCCACCTACCTCACAGGGTTGTTGTGAGGACAAAAAGGAGGGGAGGAAATATGTACACCACTCTGAGCTCCCTGGAGGAAGGGTGGTATAAAAATGTGGAAAAAAAATATACAGCCATGTCAACCTATGGACACAGGGCCTCATAGCCACCTCAGTGCACCCACTCCTCATGCTGGACAGCATACCGCGTCCGCAACTTCTTTTAGCCGCCAAACAGAATCACCTGAGCCAAGCGCTCATGTCATTTGGTTAAGAACACGTCCCCCTACTCTGAGTGCATCAATGCTCCCCCATGAAAAGGCAGGGAATGTTCAGACACAATCCAAGTGGGACACTTCAGCTCCTCATTCAACCTGCTCTCTAAAGAGCAGCCTTACTAAACTAGACCAAAAGGGCGATAATACAGCTCAGTAGCAATAAGCGCAGAATGCTCTGCCACCCCAACAAAATACCGTATTGGTCTGAGTATAAGACTCACTTTTTTCTCCTAATTTAAGTTTTTAAACTAGGGGTGGGTCTTATAATCAGGCTGTTGCAATTTAATGCCAGTGATTTAATTAAATTGTTTTAATAGCACCAAACTTTAAGGGTGCGTCTTATACTCAGGTGCGTCTTATACTCAGGACAATACGGTAACTATGAACTCCAGCTTGAGTCTGAAATTATGCTACACTAAGCATGCAAGGGGGGGAGGGGAGGGGGACATTTCTGTATAAAAATTATTCCCAATATGGTAGCTCAACAAAAAAACAGAATCTTAGCAACAAAAGTGTGCTGCCTTTCCATTCACTTCTCATTAGTGCCTATAATTCCTCTCTGTAATTCCACATATTTCCTCAGCTTCCATTAGTACAGTTCCACAAGTCTGTTTCAGGCATTTATCTGAAGATTTAAGATACAATCTGGGTTTCAACTCCACCATTAGCAGTGGCTTCTGCTTATCCCCATGAGAGTCAAAGTACATTGATTTAAAGCAGTAAGTTGTTAGATCAAGAGTTTGCAAACAACTGAATAGTGGCCCTTTGGCCTGCTTCTCTGAAGGTAATTCAACAGAATATAATGTGCTCTTTCTGATTCCTTCCATGATAATGGTTTAAGAACATAAGAAGAGCCCTGCTGGATCAGGCCAAAAGCCCATCTAGTCCAGCTTCCTGTATCACACAGTGGCCCCACCAGATGCCTCAGGGAGCACAAGACAACAAGATAACCTGTTTTCCGTTGTCACTCCCTTGCACCTGGCACAGACAGTTTTTAATTGTCCTGTTTTTAACTGCACCTGGACAGTTTTTAAATGTCAGCTATTCATCTTTTCATTCTGCCTTGTTATCATGTAGCTGATGGCCAAATCATACTGATTCCATACCTTCCTCTATCCATTCCACTTTCCTTTTCAGAGCAGACATCATAGCATCTGAGCAGAGCGCATACAAATCTGCTCCTGTTAGCTGCACGGGACATTTGTTGAGGACACCAAGGAGACTCACTGAAGGGTCCAACTTAAACCTGCCAGGAAAGGATATAGCCAAGTGTTGGTATAACAGGAAAACTGTCACTAGAACAATCCTAATCACGTGTTCAGATATGCATGCTTTCTGCCCTATGTAGCCAAAAAGTAGCTTAAATAAGGATAATTGATCCATTAATTTTCTCTCATATTAAAATGTTTGGCTACCCTCAGAAGTGCATGTTTCTCCTTTTGGGCAGATTCAGCGACAATTCAGCAGGATTGACAAATCTGCCCGTCTTAAAAATTTCCTAACCCCAATTTACTTTGTAGCCCCAAGGACAAGGACCTCTTTACAACCTTTGTTAAAGGAAGGAGCAAACGAGTTGCTCCTGCCAAGGGGCCGAGTTACCCAACCCCAAGCAGCAGAGCTACTCACCAATTCCAATGTAAGGATTGAAATGTGAGCCAAACATTGACATGAAGCAGATGGTGGTGATGTAAAAGTCAGACACTAATTTTAATAAGCCATGCAGCAGCCTACTGAAGAATTGCAATGCAAAATACCCGACTTACAAGTTGGGGCAGAAACAGTAAATTACAGCCAAGTGCATGATAGTGTACAGATATTTCTGGATTGGAACTGTTCAACTGGCATAGCAGAGCGAACAGCCCATTTGCAACACACACACACACACACACACACACACACACACCCTAGAGATAGCAAGTCTGGGCTAAAAAGGCAGATCTTCCTTTCGGCACCACATGTTATTTTGCAGTAGGCACAGAGTCAAGTACTTACTTTCTGGTAATGGCACTTAGTACTCGTAGCTGAGAGTCTCTATCTTCATTGACACCTACATAGACCAACTTATCAAATCTGCCGGGCAAACAGAAAATAAACCGTTCACAGACGAAACCAAACATTGTAGCCCCGAACCTAACACGTTCTGATTCAATGCCTGGTCTCTGTCAACAGTCTGGATCAAGAGACCTTCAGCTAGATCTTCTCTTCCAATACGCTATCTGCAGGTCAAGAACAATGTCTTAGAAATTCTCACAGGGTTGGGGAACCTGAGGTGTTAACTTTTAGGAGATTCTTTCCCTATAAACATCAGCAAATTTATTTCTAACTTTCATATATGGCATTACCAACCCAAAGGACTCTGAAAGTGGCACCTCCTATTTAGAGGAAAACAACACACCCAGCAACCAAAATGGCACGAAGGCACCAATAAACTACAGCTGTCTCTCATGGGGTCTTAATAAGACTCAAGGTCTTACTTAATTCACAGCGCAATCCTGTGTAAGGATCCGGTCAGCGGCCCAGGGTCGCCCGCTGGATCTTGAGCCCAGGCTGCCTGGCATACGCCGGGCTGGAGGTCTACTCAGGGAAGGGGACATTCATCCCCTTCCCCAGGTGTAAACCGGGGCCAGCCGGATAGGCCTCCTCGGATTTTTGTGAGCTAAATAGCTGGCGGAAGTAGAGGCCGTGTAATGGCCTAGCCAGCCCGACGGGGACAGGGATAGGGCGGGAGCCATCCCCCGCCCCCTCCTGGGACGGACCCGGACTTACCTCCTCCAGCGGCTGCCCTGGTGTTCCGGCGCCGGAGTGAGGGTGGCTGGCCTCTGTGCCAGCCGTCCTTCCTCCCAAGTGGTCGCAAACGTGCTTTCCAGCACATTTGCGATGGCTTCCGGCACCGGACGTTTAATCAGGATTGCACCCTCAGACAACTCGTTCTTCCACAATGCTTCATGCATACACATGAGGTGGAAGGAATCTTATCCTATAACTTTACAACTTAAAAGATAGTCAAGAAAGAGCAAACCATGGTGCCATATAAAGAGGTAATGTCAGCTATAAAGATGGGAGGAAACTGCAATTGCATATAGAAGCAAGCCCAGCATGGTGAGCAAGCCCAGCACACCTGCCAGGCCGGAGTAGCGCCGAGTCCAGAAGATCAGGTCTGTTTGTCGCTCCAATTACAAACACATCTTGGGAAGAATGAAGTCCATCAAGCTCTGCTAGTAGCTGAGACACCACTCTAGAAAGAGACAGAAAAAGGCATTTACAACTGTGGTCACAAATCCTAGTGTGTGCAACGATCAAGCTGATGCATGAATCCAGAGGTTCCTAAACCAGTTATTTGCAGATGTGTGACTGATGCCCAGAACTCCCAACTGAACTCAGAAGTGTCACTCTACTAGCTGTTGAATGGGGGGAAACCGTTTTTGCCTTAAAGAAAGAAGTCTTGTACAGGGAATGCAGGGCAAAGGGCAAAGCACAGAGCTCACCACAGAGCAGATTAAGCAACCAAGTACAACCACCTTAGACTTCTAATCTCCAGGCCATTTCTTCTTATAGCTAGAAGTATCTTATGGTTTGCAAAACGGACAAAATCCCACATTGTTCAAAGACCATTTATAGATATAATCCCAAGGATCTGCCTTGACTATTTCCCCCACTCATAAACACAAAGACAGTTATCCTAAGAAAATGGAAGACTCCTGTCCACAGTTAGTTCCTTGCCTTGCAATATCCACATTCTCCCCCAAACACCAGAAGTCTTCTGCTTCACATGGGTGGAAGAAGATGACATTTTGTTAGGTGCTTCTGAGACATTTCTATACAACAGATACCCAAGAGCAGTTGTTACAGAGGCACATGCCCTGCAGTGCTCTTGCAAATCAGCTCAGTTTCAAGACGTTGCTGTTGCATACAACACACTGTACAACATGGATGTGGATCAAGTCTCTGACTCCAAGTCCAGAGGCATCGCTACACCCCCTGTGGGGGAGGGGCCATCAACGCAACACCCCCATGTGACGCCACAAGTCCCACCCCCTCTGTGTGTGTGTGTGTGACGTCACTTTTGCCATGCCGCTGCCAAAATTCGGCGGAAGCGCATCACAAAAGCACCCCCCCTGGCATTTTTCGGCCACACGGAGCCCGGGAGGGCCAATCCTCCCACTCTCCCAGGCTCCATACGGCCGAAAAACCACTGGGGGTGTGTGTTTGCTTTGTAAAGTTCAACCCCCACACCACTTGACACCCCGGCTGCCCGGGGGCCCACCGCCCCCCCCCCAGCAACGCCTCTGCCCAAGTCTTTGGGTCCAAGTCTCAAGTCAAGTTTCAATTCTTTGCCCCCAAGTCCCGAGCCTTTGGTTGCGAGTTGTGAGTCCCTATCTGTTTAATGGGGAAAATGGGTTTAAACCTGAATAAAATTCAACTTGTCGTAAAAGGCTCCAAGTCTCAAGTAGAGCCTTTCAAGTCTTTTACACCGAGTCAAGTCCGAGTCAAGCCATTGATGCGACTTGAGTCCAAGTCAATAGACTCAAGTCTACATCACCACTCTACAAGGAACTGCCTATGCAGAGTGTTTGTAAAATTCAGTAGGTTCTGAATACAGCTGCTTGGTTATTACCTGGGATCTGAAGATTTGATCACATTTTGTATAGCTTAAAGGAGCTATATTTCTTTAAGAGTTTGGTTCCAGGCAAAAATTGAGCGTGCTGGTTTTTATCTTGAAACCCCTAAACAGCCTGGGATATCTGAACCTGTCTGTACATTAAGATATTTTGTCAACACTTTGCTCTGTGTGCCTCTACCTTTATAGGCAAGGTGGGAGACTACTGGGGAGAAGGTCTTTTCTATTGTGGCACCAGGACTTTGGAATACCCTCCCCAACTAGTTTGTTAGGTGCCAAGTAAAAACCTGTGATCGTTCAAGCATTTGTGATACACAGGGCACAATCCAAACCTACTTAGGCCGCCGTTGTAACCAGCGGCCCAGTGAAAACGGGAGGCCCCAGAACAGAAAGGGGATTCAAATCCCCTCCAAAAGGGGAATTCAAAGGGGATTCTTTGTTCTGGGGCCTCCCGTTTTCGCTGGGCCGCTGGTTACGACGGCAGCCTAAGTAGGTTTGGATTGCGCCCTCAGTAATACATAAGTGTGTGTTTCTGTTGTCTTTGGCAGCTGCATGTACTTTTTGTTTGTATTTCTTGCTTTATTGTAATAAATACAGTACTGTAGTTTTATCTTTCTTAGCAGCTACCTTGGTGGCCTAGATTTGGTAGAAAGGCAGGATATAAATATTTCAAATAAAACAAGTTAAGATTTATTGTTAGTACCTATGCTGGTACTAGGGGGAAAAAACCAACCATCTTGCCAAGGCTATGTTTAAAGGATCAAGGAGACCCCCACAAGACCTAGGGGGAAATGAGCACACACCCCAGTCATTTTATTGTTTAAAGTGGGATCCAGTTTTTACAGAATATCTGTCGGTGCTTTCACACTGCACAATGACAAGAACGGCAAATGAAAAACTTGAAACCCTGCCTGGAGAAATAGGAAAATGGAGGCCATCTATAAAAGTAAGAGAGGTGAAATTCAGCATCAAGCCAGCCACAGCAAACTTGTATTGCCGTCCCTAACAACAGGGGGCAAAGAGCACTCACCTGTCCATCACACCCCCTGAATCTCCACTCCGCCCACGTTTGGGTGCCAAAGCATCAAGTTCATCAAAAAAGATAATGCAGGGCGCAGCTGCCCTGGCTCTTGCAAACACTAAGAGGAAAGAGAGACAGACACCATGTGCGTCTGCAAACTGATGCTAAACCCAGCAGCACACATCATGTGAGAAAAACCACAGTGGAGAGGTACTCTACGTTCCTGTGGCCAGGTAGAGAACCAAATCAAAATCAAGCTTTCAGACACTGCATGGCACAGGGAAACATGATGACACAAGCGAGTGTGGAAAATGAAGCCACACAAGAGATGACTTCTCCTCCAGCTAAAAAGGACAGGCTGAAGACAGGCTGCACAGGGAGAAAAGCAGCACAGCACTGCAATAACCGCTCACCAGCGCCTGCTCTGCTAGCTGAGAAGTCATTCCCTGGTCTTGTCTATTCATCGGCTCTACCCAGCTTGAAACCAGAAATGCAAGTTCTGTGGAAGCGACTGCTATCTTGTTGCGTCATTTGGACAGCAGGACGCTTACCTTGGGGGCAGGGAGGGCATATGCCAACTCCCACCAGCAACTTTCCAGCTTACTCTTTACAGGTTAAATACAGTTTACAAAAATGGTCATGATAGATGCTGGTATTGTTACAAATCAGATACTGATTTTATACATGTGATGGATTTGTCCTGTTATACGGGATGGGGGGGATGGTTTATACAATTAAGCTGATTGCTAATTATGAAATTTCCTTTAACCCAAAAAGTATCATTTTGAGTTATATGGATAACCATAAGACTTGGGAAAATTGCATGACACCACAATGTGAGCTAAATTCTATTTATCAGCTATTATGCAGAGGACTGAGCTAACTGTATATGGTTACCACGCCACACGCCACACAATTCACTGAGAAGAGACACTTGCCCATCTTTTCAGACATGAGAAGAGTTATTTTGGGGGTACCATACTTCTCCTTAATCCCGCAACAAGGAGAAAGTTTCCTTGCAAAGCTGAGCCCTCCAAGCAAACGTTGAAGGACTCCACACTAACCTTCACGCACATTCTCTTCACTCTGCCCAACATACATGTTAATGAGTTCAGGGCCCTTCACACTGAAAAGGAAAAGAGACAGGGTTAACTACCAATGTTTCAAGCCCCAGGTTCCCTTAAATGTCAGTCACAGAGCCCACCTGAGGAAAGTCATGGTGCACTCAGTTGCTACTGCTTTCGCCAGCAGTGTCTTCCCTGTTCCAGGAGGGCCATAGAGCAGAAGGCCAGAGCGGCGAAGGCCTAAGGAGAGCAGCTCTGGGTGTTCTAGAGGAAGCTGAATGGTGTCCAGAATCTCTTTCTTCACATCCTGGAGTCCACCAACATCTTGCCAGAAGACAGAGGGTATCTACAGCAAGAGGACAGGCTTATAACTTACCAGTGTCCCTTCTGTCCCAAAACTTGCAAATGCTACTTTTTATGGTGTTCTCAGACACAGTTTCCATAAAGGCCTAGAACCATAAGTCTTAAAATACAGTACATCACCATGCACCATGCTAGTGATTGCTATCACTCTAGCTGCACCATCCTTTCCTCCTCAAGATGTCACAAGAGGTCCCCTAGGATTAGTTTCACATGAAACCCTCTATGCTGTGCCTTATAACAGCAAGGGTCGTTCACATCCTTAGGAGTTTTTTCCCCTCACATATCCCCTCTCATCTTAAGGTAATCAGGCGAAACCCTGCTGTGTATTCTAGTCTTCAACATAGTGACAACACTGTGCAAGAGGGGCTTTTTCAACTGAAAGCCTGGAACTTAGCTGTCCTACTAAGAGAGCTCTGACTGGCTCCCCTTCTTCTTCTGTGCTTTCACCAGCAACGAAAGAGGTTTCTTTCTGCAAAAGTACATGTTTCATCTTAGGTTGGAGCAGAAAACTGGCCTCTCTGCTGTTTTCCTCTGCTTTATTGTTTTTAAATGCATGATTTGAACACAGAAAGCTGCCTAATACCAAGTCAGCCCACAGATCCATCTAGCTCAGTACTGTCGACACCAACTGTGGTGGCTCTCCAGAATTTCAGCTGGATTCTTTCCTAGCCCTACCCAGAAGCATCCGGGATTTTCCACGTGCAAAGCAGGGACTCTGCCACTGAGCTATGGCCCTTCCCAATTCTTTTATTTTAAATGGTGGTGTTTTTCATCACTTTGAACTCTCCGAATTGCCTGGAAATGTGACTCAGAAGTTTTATAAATTACCGTATTGGTCTGAGTATAAGACTCACTTTTTTCTCCTAATTTAAGTTTTTAAACTAGGGGTGCGTCTTATAATCAGGCTGTTGCAATTTAATGCCAGTGATTTAATTAATTTTTTTAATAGCACCAAACTTTAAGGATGCGTCTTATAATCAGGTGCGTCTTATACTCGGGACAATACGGTATTTAAAGAAATTTTAAGTTTTATACATTAGTGACAAAGTTCCCAGAAGCAATATCCAAGTTATCTCCTTACTGAGAAAACACGATTGGACAAGGACGTATTATTCATTTTAACTGATGCAGCAAGTCTTTTAAAACTCATAACTTCTCACCTGACCTGCTGTTTGTGTTTGTTTCATACCTTTGGGGCTCCTATTGCCTGTGAATGAGCATCATGCAGTTTATCCAGCGCAACACTGAAATCTTCCGCTAGGAGAGGAAATCCAGCAGTACAGAAATCATGCTCCTCCTCCTCACTTAATCCCCCTGGAAAACTGGTAAAGAGCAAACAGAAACATTCAGACTCATTTTCAGCAGCTTTGATCCATTACAAAAGTTGATTTGACCAAGGGCTCTGATATTTTAGAACTGATTTGGAGTGCTGAGTTTCATGAATATTTGTGCCCCTAGTAAAGGAACCCTCATTTTTTGTGTGTATTTGGGGGGAGTAGACTTACTGAAAACACATCTCCATTACCTCAGCAATCAGACTGATACTCCCCGTTTTGCCACACTATGACAAATTAAATCATTGCAGCACAACCGAGAGCATCAGCCTGGGCATGTATCAGAATGCTCATCCAAGTGCAGATATTCTTTATCACGATGATATGCTTGTAGAGGATGTTTGCTTGAATGCATGCTTGACATTGGCATGTGCCAATGGGCAATCAGGCACAACTAGAGCTTGATCAAGGCTTCAGAATGACAGAATTGTAATTACATTGGACCTGGCATCACCATCTGATTGGCTCCATGACATCATGTTCACTATGATCCCTGATTAGCTGGGATCACATACTGAAGGCGAAAGAAGCACTCCTATTAAAAGTCAAAAAAATTGCACTGAAGCAGCAACAGACTGGAGGGACACTGGCTATGAAGAACCATAAAAAGTGCAAGAAAATGAAAAATAGCATATTTTACATCCCTTGAAAGTACATTGCAGTAAAAGTATTTGAGGGTGAAAATTTGGTATAGGTCTATCAAATTCTGCCACAGCAAGTCTGATTGAAGACAAAGATGTTTGCAAAAATAAAAAATTAAGGGGGCTTGCCAACAGATACTTAACTCTTGTTCCAAACACTTAGAAGGATCGGGAAAGACACTTGTGGCACTCCTGGAAGCTATCAGTACCTTTCTGCTTAAGAAAGGCCTGCTTCAAGGTTTGAAGACCACCTCCCTCATTCCACCCAGTCAGTAGGCTAAAACCACATCTTCCAGCAAGTAAAACACAAAAAATGTTTCTTTTTGAATGTTCATAAGCCAGAATGATTCTCCTCTAGTACCTTGAATTCTGGATCCTGATGCAGGCGGCACAACTGCTATGGGAAAGCAGAGCACAAAAATCTCCAAGAACAAAGCCCTAAAAACAAGCAACGAAACAAAGTGAGATGGAAGAAAATACTGCTGTAGCAATACACACTACAAGAAGGAAACACATATTGAAAGATGGCCACTTGAGGAAAAGGTTTAATTTGGTTGGGGTGTCTGTGTATATATACAGGGTTATTCAAAAAGGATGGTATAAAAGTAATGCTGATTTATTCTTAAATGAACTGACAACCGTCATGACATGAAAAGACAGAAAAACTATCCAAGTTTCACATGCACATTACAAATGTTCGATGTGGGCGCCATTGGTGACACAGCAGATGTCAAGACGATAGTCCAGTTCTGTCCAGACACATCCCAGCATATCCTCGGATATCGATTCCACTGCATCGGAGATGCGTTGTTTCGGGTCATCCAGTTGTTGTGGCAATGGGGGCAGATATGCAGCGTCTTGATGAATCCCCACAAAAAGAAGTCGCAGGTGTTAAATCTGGCGATCGTAGAGGCCAGGGCTCCATTGGCAAATCCTCATTTCCGGCACGGCTGATCCGGTAGGGTGTCATCGATATCCTAGGATATGCTGGGACGCATTTGTAATGTGCATAGTTTTTTTTGTCTTTTCATATCATGACGGCTGTGGTATGTCAGTTCATTTAAGAATAAATCAGCTTTACCTTTACACCATCCTTTTTGAATAACCCTGCACATATAAAAATAAAATATCATGTGACCCACCATGTAAATTCCACCACCCATTTCCTCCACAAGCTATGTGAGCACACAACTGAAGTAAGGGAAAATACTAACACAGGTGGGCCTATATTGATTCGTGACGGCCTCCAAACACTCCTAGAACAGGTACTCTCACACTAAATTGCTTGTGTAATATTAACGTGTCCACTTCATAACTACTGAACAGCAATGTGGGTTTGGCCACGTTCCCAGCTTATATAACCGCAATAAATGATGTCCCCGGGATTCCGATATAGTGCACAAAGTAGCATAAGCCAGCATTCAGCACTCTTACAGTATTTGGGTCATGCTGCTTACATGGAGAAAGGAAATAGAAGTTGTTCCTTCAGCATAAACACAGTAGGGGAAGTTCCTTGCTCCTCACTCACTGCTTTGGCTTTCACAGAGGCCCACACTCTATGACAACTTTTTCCACTCTGATCTACAACTACGCCTAGCCCATCCTTGGATTGGTTGTCCCCTCTCTCAGTCACTGAATCGCACTCACCGCACTTTGCCGGGCTAACTTGGTCAGGCTCATTTCTTTGCCCAGTGGGAGATTCTCAGTTAGCATGCTTAGAATGGCCTTCCTCTGCTCTTCTGATGGTGCTTTGATCTTCACCTCATGAAGAAAAGCTGTCTGCAAGTCTGTAGGGACATCCCCAAGCCTAGATGTTGTGCCTACCACCAGGACAGGATAGCTATCAAGAAACACAGGGATGTGCTATGAATACTTAGGAGAGAGTGGATAGAGGGAAATTCTTCTCCCTCTCGCACAACACCAGAACTAGGGGACACGCACTAAAATTGAGTGGAGGGAGAGTTAGAACAGACAAAAGAAAATATTTCTTTACCCAGCGTGTAATTCATCTGTGGAACTCCTTGCCACAGGATGTGGTGATGGCACCTGGCCTAGATGCCTTTAAAAGGGGTTTGGACAAATTCATGGAGGAAAAGACCATCACAGGTTACAAGCCATAAGCAACCTCCTGGTTTTTTTTTAGAAGTGGGTTTTCTCTGTGCCAGGTGCAAGGGAGTGGCGACTGGACACAGGTATCTTGTTGTCTCGTGTGCTCCCTGAGGCATCTGGTGGGGCCACTGTGTGACACAGGAAGCTGGACTAGATGGGCTTTTGGCCTGATCCAGCAGGGCTCTTCTTATGTTCTTATGTTCTTATGTACTTCA
Source organism: Plestiodon gilberti rubricaudatus (assembly GCA_026170595.1). Lineage (NCBI taxonomy): Eukaryota > Metazoa > Chordata > Lepidosauria > Squamata > Scincidae > Plestiodon > Plestiodon gilberti. Next base: position 16,891,335 of record JANXHW010000001.1, read on the forward strand.
GAGCCAACTGAGACACCAGAAGTTAACACCTTGGTCTTCTACTACAAACCCTGTCCCTGCCCTTAAGTGACCCTCTAGTTCTCTGCTGGGCACTACCAACATAGTTATCCAACTACCTCTGCCTTGGGTTTTTGCAGACTGTGCTACCACCACTGCTTCTTCTCTCCGAATTGCTTCAGTCACAGTGAGTAGGACAGATATAGGCTACAGTGCCAACACCAGGCTGCAAAGCCCTGCACTGGGTCCCCAAGGCACAGCGGGAGCTTTCATTGACACTCAGGGTTCAGGAGTCAGCCCAGCCAGCTAGGCTCTCTGATGGGAACGGGCCACTGGCCAATCTGACACCACCCTGTAAGCCCATTACATCTAGTACACACATGCACAAGAAGCATCAGCAGGTTTCACCATCTCCACATCTTTGAAATCCTGTGGCCAATGGCACTATACCCATGCAGTCATGAGAGATTCGTCTTAAACCCATCTGAACCTATCAAGACAAATAATAAAAAAGAACCTCCTGAACTACAGAACAGTCGCATGTTATGTGTGGGGGTTATGTTCAAAAGTCAGCGCATAAGGCAAAAATCTTGAGTGTATACTCAAAACTACCCTTGAAAAACCCTCAAATCCAAAAGAATACATACCATCTGTTTAAAAACTAGAATCACATTACAAGAGGCATGCAGAAACTGAGAATGACAGGGAACAGCAGATTCCAAGCTTCCCGTCTCATGCTCATTCCAAGGCATACACTCATTGAGTGGAACAGCAGGCGTAACTGCACGCACTATGTAAATTGGTTTTTTTTCTTTTCTTTTTTTTGCAGATCATGTATACTTGAATTGACATAAGTTAAATACACATTGGATGCAACTGCACTGTATAAGGATTGAGAAACATCAATTGGCAAATTAGGGGGCTGCTCCCAGAAGAGATGCACAAGTTCACCAATCTAGAGAGACCTAAAATCTATGTTGTGAGAACAGGTGTCTCATAGTAATGAGTATCTTTCAGACACTTTAGGTCAGGGGTCACGGTCAGCAACCTTTCCGGGCAAAGGGGCTGGACCTTCGGCAATGATGTGATGACACCACTGCCCAACTTTCAGATTGCCAAGCTCCTGGAAACGGCTGCATGGAGCTCAGCTTGGGAGGCAAAGCCTCCTGCACTTTTTGCCGTGTGCCGGGCAGGGCATGGCAGAGCCACCTGCCCTGCACATGGCAAATTGGGTGGGAGGCTTCACCTCCCAAGTCAAGCTCCACACGGGCCGGATGACTTTGGGTGGCGGCTGCATCCAGCCTGAAGTCCGTAGGTTGCCAACCCCTGCCTTAGATGAATACCAGAAAATTCTGATGGGGTGGTCCATACCTGGCATTTGTCTCACTGTCAAGGAGGAGGTGCCGCAATGCAAGGATGACTCTGGAGTCCTCCCCAAGCCCATCACGATCTCTTCCCAGCAGCTCTATATCTTTCATCAGCAGGACACAAGGGCTATAGAGTTCAGCCTGCGAAAAGGCTGCATGTAGTTTTGCTTCTGTAGATCCACTGGTGTCACCACACAAATTAACACAATCTACCTGCCAGAAAACAGAGATCTGTAGGAAACTGGACTGCCCAAAAAAAATAATGCTTGTGATGACAGGTCAGATTCTGTAACTGTAAGAATATTTGAATAACAGGTCTTTTCAGAAACACTACAGAACCAACCTCCTTCACTGAACGGCTCTAAAAAACAGGGGTCAATAAGATCCTGGCAAATCTATATTAAATGCTATCTCAAGTAACAGCCAATGTAGCTGTAAGTATTTGCTTAAAAACACAAAGAAAGGTCCCTACATGCAGACAATCTATGCAAGTGGAATGGAACGCAGCAGAGTGTTAGGTTGGGATGCTCTTCATTTGCCAACAGCCACTCACTCCCAAACTCACACTGTTATTTTGAGGGTGTTAATTAAAGGAGAAGGGGAAGAGAAGACGGTTCCAATGCCAGAAGCTCTCCAAAGATACACTCCTCTCCATAGTACATCTGAGGCCCCAAGTTGGGGGTTGGAGGGGGTGACAAGGCACCTCCCTTTTTACAATCAGCAGCAAACTCCTCAAGGTCTGCATCCTGTAAATATTAGATCATAAATATCAAGTTACAGGCTCAGTCAAATTACCTTGAACAAATGGAGATTGAGACGGCTACAGGCAGCTCTGATAGCGGTCATTTTCCCCACACCACTGGGTCCCGAGAGAAGAATGCTTCCAGCGCCATTTAGCAGGGTCCCCCTGGAACACAAAAATCAGCACCTATTCAATTCATATAGCAGAAAAGAGAAGCGATACCAGGGTTTCACACACTGCTAGGACATGCAATACAACAGCTGCAAGTTCAATAAGAAACTGATTTTGGCATTTCATGGCTATAGGAAAGGGCCTTTAAACTAACCTTCATTTTTCCTAGTATGCATCATAGTGCAGGAGTTCAGTATTCCAAAAGCAACTGCGCACTATGGAAATGACTGGAAGAAACTAGATGCTTCCAAATCACATAAAAAGCCTCCACTTATAACTATGGAGGGATGCCTGAGGAGCATGAACAAACTGTACTTTAAAATGGAATATTCCAGATTCAGGAATATTCCAGATTCAGAAACATCCTTAACAATGTGACGTAAAGTTTAGAAACCCAACATTTTCCAAAATTTTCAGGAAAGGGCAACGACTGCACAAAGCACAACTCTAGCCCCAACAGCTTTCTGTAACACTGCATTTATTACAAGAGAGAACTCAAGTCAAAGGAGCCAACATACCTACTCTGTAAGTGAGGTCCAAGAACATCGCAGAGCTGCTTCACAATGTCGCACAGCCCAGCAGGAGATAAACTGCTCCAAAAGTTGTGAGCATTTTGAGATGGAAAAGATGGGACAGCACTGTTTGTTGAGCCAACCTACAAAGATAAGGCAGTTGAATACCTACCCCACAGAGAGGTCTTCTTAAGTCACTCAACTGATGTACCCACATAAGTATCCCTGCTCTAAAGTGACTGACCAGCAAACTATTTTATCTGGCCTTGGCAAAGTTTTTTAATCAAAGTGAGGTATGAATTTGTCCACACAGTTTCACTGCTAAGGAAAATTCAATGGCTTTTAACAGGCAAGAGAAGATGTCACACTTTTTAAGGTTACATCTCTCTCTATAGCAGGGGTTCTCAACCTTTGGAGGCCTGGGTACCCCCTACCACGGTCCAATTTTCTGAAGTACCCCTGCTAATCAACTGCTAATTAATTGGATTAATCAATTAATTAATCGTTAAATAAAAAAGTACTAACACAATTTTAAATGTCAAAAATGTCTTATTTAACTCTCTGTGTGTGTGTGTGTGTGTGTGTGTGTGTGTGTGTGTGTGTGTGTGTGTGTGTGTGTGTGTGTGTGTGTGTGTGTGTGTGTGTGTGTGTGAGAGAGAGAGAGAGAGAGAGAGAGAGAGAGAGATGCAACGATCTCTTTTTTTTCTCCAAGTCACACTTCCCAAAATTAGCTCCTCCCTCCCCCACCCCACCAAAGTACATTTTCCAAAGTACAAAAATAAGCCCAAAACCAAAATCAGAGAGACAGAAGGGCTCCAAAAATAATTACAATTTAAAATCCATGTTAATTAACACTTAATTAGCTGCTGATGGGGCAGATAAGGGGCAGGGCTTGGCGTACCCCCAGCAAGAGGTCCACGTACCCTAGGGGTACCGTACCACAGGTTGAGAACCCCCGCTCTATAGGTTTTGCATGCGATGCCCCAGCAGCTATCCATGCAAAGAACTGTATGGCAGGAGCAGTCCTTCTGGACCAAACGCTGATAACAGATTCACTCTCTGATTAGCTGGAGTGGAGGGCTTGCTCCTTGCCCCACTGCCAAAACAAAGACAGCCAGATGGGCAATTCCTCCTATGAAGATGCAATCACACCAGTGTGGTCCTCCAGAGTAGACATGAGTGAAGCCTGGGAGTCTATTGGTTACAGGGTAGAATATCGACATATGGAAGCCTGTCCCTGCTAAAGTTAAAAACTACTGTATACTCAAATATATCTGTATAGCTGCAATCCTATAACACTTTCCGGGAAGTAAGTCCCACTGAATTCAATGAGACTTACAGTACTTCTGAGGAAGACATGCATAGGATTGCACTGTAAGCTAGCTACCTTGAAAACCCAAACGGTAGAAAGGCAGGACATGAGACTACTAAATAAACAATGTCATAGCCCATGTTGATTTAAAAGAGCCACAAACTTCACCACATGCAAACGCTCTGTACTGCAGTGCTAACATCAGTTTTTACCTCTCTAACGCCTTACCAGGAATAAGGAAGTCTTCTGGGTATCAGCCAAGTACCCCACGCTCTGCTCCTCTTCCTCTGCTGCTATTATCTTTTTCACCTTGAAGTAGAGCTCTGGCCACCTGAAGGGAGAGCAAACAGACTAAAATTCTAGTATCAAGAACCTTGAATACAAGACTAACCAGCAGGAAGCAACTGAAATGTTGATAGAAATAAAATTATACTTGAGGAGCACAAGCCTTTAGAGAGTTTCATGGTTCTTGCCAACTGCTATTTTCTCCCAATGTCAAGGCTGATCAACGTCCGCCTCCATTTACAACTATTTCCTGAGCATGAACCATAACCTTCAAACTTCACAGAACTTCCTCAGACCTCAAGTCACAGTGGTTCAGTAGGAAGCCTCAGTTCACAAGGGCATGGTAGCCTCAATCCAGAATTAATTTTTTAGATTATGAGCCTTCAGGGTGGTGACAACTCTGTTTGGGGGCTTTTTTCCCCACTCTGTCAAAAGTGCCAGAAACAGAGATGGCACAATATAAATCATCATTATTTTCTAGGATAGCTCTCCTCAGTCACTTATTATAACTAAGCAACCGAAGCTACTTTTAGAGTAAGCAGCTTAATGACCGCACACTGAAAGCTCTCAACATTTAGCTTTCAACTGATGGACAACATACCTGACAAACTTATCTGAATTTCCTTCTAAGAAGTCAGGATGTCCGACTGTTGGAACGCACAAAATATCTTCCTCTTGAACTAGTCTAAAACAAAACAGTCACAGTAAAGAACGAACAACTGCATTATTATATCCGAGGAAAAGAGAAAGTCTGTTTGAAAGTTAAGGTGTCTTATAAGGAACAAGGGAAGCTATCAGAAGTATTTCAAGAATATTTTTCCCTCTGGAAGAAACTAGAGGAGGCACTTTAATAAGTCCTTTCAGACTTCTGCATTGAATTCAAGGCATTGAATGGACCTGTACTCCTCAAAATCCAGAAGTCATCTTCACTGTAGTGCAAAGATATGGTGTGAAATTGAAAAGATTCTCTTCTTAAAAACAAAAAACTCACCCTGAAGTATCATTGCCCTTTAAATCTTATATTGAAACCAGGTTGCAAGATACAAAGGAAAAGTGAAAAAGGGGAAGAGAAATAAGGGTGGAGGTCTTGAACCTGATAATATACCGTGTTTCTCCAAAAATAAGACAGTGTCTTATACTAATTTTGGTTCAAAAAAAATGCAGTAGGTCTTATTTTCAGGGTAGGTCTTATTTTCAGGAAAACGGTAGTATTTGTTACTTTGCTTTAACAATTTACTATCTTCAGGGAACAGGGCTCTGAACTAAGCTTTGCAGCTAGGACCAGCAGCCATTGAATAAGAGAGAGGCGCTGGCATCGCTGGAGGTGGGACAGAAAGCTATGTTCTGCAGCTTTCCGCCCCACCATTACTCTCCAGTACGAGGCGCCCCGCCCCCTCGTCATAGGAGCCCGTCAGCGGAGAGAAAGCAACGCGCAGGAGAGTTCCTGCACGTTGCTTTCTCTCCGCTGATGGGCTCCTATGACGAGGGGGCAGGGCGCCTCATGCAGGAGAGTAACAGTGGGGCGGAAAGCTGCAGAACTTAGCTTTCCGCCCCACCTCCAGCGACACCAGTGGAGAGAGGAACACTTAACAAACAGGTCCAAGGGAACAGAGTAAGCTTAATAAGACAATGCTGGTGCACCAGGACTTGTAATAATTCTTTCAACTGGTTCAGCTAAGTTGCTTTACTAATTTTTTTAATACATAGAATCTAACAATTACAAAGAAGAATAAAGACAGTAAAGTCAAAAATTAACAGGCTCTTACTGAGTACAGCAAATATCTTGCTTGACTCATGTAAAACATATCCCAAGTCATTTTTTTTTGTCCAGTCAGGTGTAAAAAGCCTAAGCCAACTTCACATTTTTAATAAATGGGCACCAAGAACAGGTCCTGCTTACTGTGTGCTAAGCAGGAAATAAAAAGCACAGGAGCAAGATTATCCTTGATTTCATAAAGAGGGATACAGAAAGTAAATTGTCATCTATACTGAATGGCTAACCTGGGAGTTTGAAAGTGGTGGTAGAGAATTTGGTCATAGACTCCTCTGGTGCTGTAGGCTGGCGAGGACACAACCTCTATGTGCAGCTCCTTGGCAAAGGGTGGCACAGATAGCAAAGACCGACTTCCTTTTACCTCTTGCGCAGCTTCCCCATATCTCTACAGAGGACAAACAGCCCTATTCTGTTTTAATTCTGCTACACAGAACTAACAGTCAGGAGATTAAGATAATTATAATCTTCTGTAACTACCAAAACCTGTACAGTATCATCCTTAATCCTGCCTCATCCCAGAAGAGGTTAGAGAAAAGCCAATTTCCCTCTTGACTGCACACACTCAAAGGACCCAATCCTATCCAACTTTCCAGCATTGATGCAAGCCTTGCCAATGGGGTGTGCACTGCATCCTGTGGTGGTGGGGCAGTCACAGAGGCCTCCTCAAGGTAAGGGAATGTTTGTCCCCTTACCTCGGGGCTGCATTGTGGCTGCATCATTGCTGGAAAGTTGGACAGGATTGGGCCCAAAGTCATTTATGTATGTTTGTTACCCCTTATCAAACTTACAACATTTTTTCTGTAGACAACATCAAGAGGTTAAATGGTGGATGTTCTCCACTTTTTCAAAGGTTCTCCACTTTTTCAAAGGTTCTCCAAAAGTGGATGTTCTCCACTTTTACATCTGTGTCTGGAACAGTGACTCTTAGGGCACAATCCTGTGTAACTCTTGCACCGGTATAACAGTAGATCCCCTGGCGCAAGAGCATTTATGCCAACGTAACTTGCCACATGCCAACAGACACAGAACGGACACCGGTGTAACCCCCCCTTCAATGCCTCACATGTGCAGTTCGGATGCAGAATGGACATCAGAATGCCCCCTGCTCCAGCGGAGTTGCACCGGCGTCCATTCTGCGTCCGAACTACACATGTGAGGTGTCCGAGGGGGGTTACGCCGGTGTCCGTCCTGGATCCGTCGGCGTACAGCAAGTTACACTGGCATAAGTGCTCTTACACCAGGGGATCTACTGTTACACCGGTGCAAGAGTTACACAGGATTGGGCTGTTAATCTATGCTGACAATTTTACATACAACACTAGGAGTTAGTTGGTTTTCCAGCCATACTGCAATCATGGGTACAGGATGTGATTTGAATATGTCTTGAAGGAGAGAAGAATGGACATATATGAGAAATACACCAGCTCGAATGCAAAGCGAGGCTCGAGCTGAGAGAGGACCTAAAAGGAAGAATGTTCTGCCACATTCACTGTGGAACAAAGTGCATCTAAGCAGTCACACTCCTGTCTTTTGATTTAAAAACTGGAATCATCAAGTATCAATTTATCTCCATTCAAATTTTCTATAAAAACACAATCCTCATCTGGCCTTTCTGCCGACCAATCCCATACTGGCTTTACCATCTGTATTTTCTAACTGTGACACGTATCATTACATCCTGCAAATCCCACTTCCTTCCATTTCCACAGTCCCAGATTGAAAAGAGGGGGAAAGTCACCCCTTACATTCCTTCACCTTCAGGTCAAAAGATGCTCATTTTAAGAAACAAGAATGCCTTTTACCTGCAGGCAAGTCCAGAAAAACTTCCTGGAGCTTTACTATCCTAGCCTCCCCTCCCTGGTAATGCCTATGCCAGTCATTTGTGACTTACAAGAAAAAAGGGCAAATTTTTCAAGAGCTGTGTAAACCAGCCTTACAAATACATTTTTAGGGGCAATCACCCTCCCTCTGCTATACTTGGGCCCTGTTACTTCTCCACTCCTTCTATTCCATTTCTAAAGTCACATCTCACCCCCGACATCTCTAACACCCACACACACACACACACACACACACAGAAAGGGCAGCTGCCATTAGCACTGTGCTGTTCTGCACAGCTCAACACTTTCAGTTGCAGTTCTTTCATTTTGTACACAGACTCCTTGAAGCTGTCCCTACAGTAAATAGGGCTGCTTTATGGAAGAGAGAGAGAGATCTGAGGGAGAAATCCTGTTGTCCAAACCCAAGAGCTGTGGTTTACTCAGGGCCCAATCCCAAAGTACCGTTCCCCCAGTCCTCTCCGTCAACACCGCAGATGCAGTGACTACGTGTACAACAGGGCCAGCAGAGCGAATGGCTAGTGACCACACACATACCACTAGAGCATCCAGCAACCACTGGAGTAGGTATGTTGGCGGGGGGATAGGCAGTGGGAGTAACAGGGCACTTTGGGGGAGGAACTGGGGGCGTGATGGGGAGGGAGTGGATAGATCCGGTGGCAATCACGCACACAGGATCTTATTCCCCATTTTTGGGCCTGCCCCATTCCCTGGCTTTCCTTGAACTTATGCCAGTGTAGGTCCAAAGAGACCCACAAGCCATCAGAAGGCTTACGCAGCAGTAAGGGAAAAAATATTTTCCCTTCCTCTTCCAGGCCTCCTGATCCCCCCCCCCCAGCATGCAGCACGGGCCTCCATGGTGCAGCTGCATACTTCAGCATGGCTGGGGATAGGATTAGGTTAGGGGTGTTAAACTCATTTCATACAGCAGGCCGAAATAGCATTCATGACACCAGCTGAGGGCCAGAAGTGATGTCATTAAGCAGGCAGTGACATCATTAAGCAGGTGATGACCAGAAATAAGCATTTTTTTTTCTCACACAGGAACTCGTTGGCTGCAAATGAAATGACAGAAGAGAAAATACCAAATCTTGATCATAATTTCAAGATATGGGATAGCCCAATTATCACACAGGCCGCCCTTTCAGCAGGGACGCTTCAACACAGCTCAGCAGCTGAGAACAGCTCATGGTTATGCTGGGAGAGCCCAACTATCATGTGGGCCAGATAAAGGGCTTCTCACTGAGAAGGCTGCATCTGACCCCTGGGCCTTATGTTTGACACCCCTGAATTAGGCAGTCATGATATGAAACCAGGATGTGATCTTGGTTTCATATCCTGATTTGCAAACCACAGTTAAACCACTGCATCTGGGTTTGGTCAATACACAAAGTTGTGGTTGAATTAATAGCCTCTCTTTGACCCGTCCTGAGCACTTCCTCAGCAGGGGCACCACCCACCTGGATCTTGAGGAAGCTCCCATCCAAAGGGTCGCAGGACAGGTTGAAGGCCAAAGAGGCGGGGAGCAGCACCGTCTCGTTCAAAGAGGGGCTCTCGGCAGCGGCTCGGCGGTGGCCATCGTCCCGGTGCGGGAAGGACCATTGCGGATGGAAGGTGCGCACGGCGGCCAGGTGCGTCCCGCTTCCCGGGGAACCTCGCTCCTCCTGCCTGGTCACCGAGACCCACTCCCCTTGGAAGAGGCCCAGGCTGTGCAAGCAGCTGCGAGTCACCCACAGAGTCTCTCCAGCCTCGCCTCCCCATCGCGCGGGGTGGCCCCGCTCCGCCCTCACCAGCCGCTCTCCGCAGCGCGCCCACGCCGACACCAGAGGCGGCTGCGAGGGCTCCCTCCGACCCCAACTCTCTCCACCGCCGCCTCGCAGCTCGGTCACCGCCAGGCGAGTGCCGGCGCTCAGCAGGCCTTGCAGCGCCGGCCGGGCCTCCAAGACCAGCAGCCCGGAGCCCGGCAGGCTCTCCCCGCGCCGCACCAACACGGTCGAGGCCGGACTGCAGCCCGCCCGCGAAGCCCTCCCGGACGACGCCGTCGCCGCCGACGCCGCCGCTCCCCCCAGCAACACCCAGCCCAGGCAGGGCGGCTTCCGCACCGGCCAGACCCGCACCCGCCTCCCCGCAGCCAGCCCCAGCTGCCTGACGAAGGCCCGGCTCAGCCACAGCTCCGGCTGCGAGCCGGCCTCGGCCTCCAGGAGCGCGGCGCACAACAACACTGGCTGCGCCTCCGCCCCCGCCGGCTGCATGGCCAGCACCAGCGCTCCGCCCGGCCCCGCCGGCGCCCACTCCCCCTCGGCGGCCGGGGCCGCCACCAGGAGCAGGCCCGTGGCAGGAGGCAGGTCCTGGGGGAGGGGGTCATCCAGGACCCGCAACACGACGGCCGCCGGCGCCATGGAGCGCCGGGCGAAAGTCCAGGAAGCGCGGAAGAAAGAAGCTTCACGGCAGAGCCATCTGTGCTCGGCAACATAGACGTAGAATCGGTAGACTGGCAAGCAGGATCGAGTTCCGCTCTCTGTGGACTGTTCGTAGATGTGGCTGGTACTAGCAGGCGTTTCCGCACCCAAAGAAGAGCTCCTGCGCTTTCCAACTCGCGTTTTTTTTAAGTGCGAAAAATGATTGTTCGGAGTGTTTTAAACATTTAAACAATGTAACGTGTGTACACACAAATCAAGAGAACAAGACAAGTCAAGGGGGGGGGGGCTCCTAAATGCTGCTGAGTGCTGGATTTGGCCGGGACTCGGGAGCAATGTAAAAAGATGGACTTTTTGCAGTGGAACCTGAGGAAGTTTTGTCTGCGGGCTTGTGGGCTAGAAATCCTAACGTGCGATATAACTGTGCTACGTTGCAGGGCAGAGTTTGTCGTAAGCAGTGGTGTAACAAGGGTGGTGCGAAGGCAAGTAGTTGTGCAAGACTCCGTTAAGCTGGAGTGAGCGGCCCCTCCCCCTTGCTGTTGGAGCCATTCTGGCAGCAAAGGCAACACGCAGGACACTCCCTCACTCACTCACTGTTGCTGCTCCAGTGTAACGGAGTCTTGCACAACTACTTGCCTTCCCACCACCCTTGATACACTACTGGTCGTAAGCCGCACGCTCAGCTCCCCTTGTATGATAATGGTCTGCATTTGCATTGACAGGAACATTTCTAAACGTTTAAACACTCAGCTTTTCACAAACTGTTCACACAAAACAACATATTAGTTAGAAAGGGCAGGGACTCCTCTCTTTGCTGGCTTCCTTTGGAGCAGGGGACAGGATGGGTCAGAGATATAATGCTGCCAATCACAATCCTGGATGTCTCAAATTGAGACATCCAGGATTGTGATTGGCAGCATTCTCCTCTGACCCATCCCGTCCCCTGCTCCAAAGGAAACCAGCAAAAAGAGATTGATTTCTAGGGCCAAATCTCACTTTCGCTTCTAGAGGACGTTTAGAAACGGCTTTTTCAGTTTGAACCAGAAAATGCCTCATTCGGATAACGGGAGCCGTCTCTGATCTTTTTATAACTGTTTTTCGTTCTGGCTTCCAATGCAAAACGGATTGCTTTCCACATGGATATGACGCTCACACGTAGAGACAGAAAAAGATGAGCGCCGCGCTAGACACTAAACTTCCGGTAAAAACTGCAGTCCTCCAGTGACCGCGATTCTCCGTGGACGCCATAGACTTGATTTAGAAAAAATTACAATTTCTGATGTTGAAGCGAGGGATTTTAGCTTAGTTTTAGTGTCAGTCTTGGTTTTTAAACTGCATTTTAGAGCTCTTAATTAAGATTTTAGATATCTTAGCTGAATTTTAACTTTTAAGTGTTTTAGGACGGTGATTTTATCCTTTGATAATGCCCTCAACAACATGGGAGGGCGAAATGTACGGTTAGGACAACCCAACATCGTTGTCTATGATATCCAGCAGAATACTGGACACTCCTGCCTTTGTTGCTAGTGCTACCTTTTGTTTTGGCGGAGACACACTGTAGTGTTGCCCAATTCATCTATGCTAAAATCCTGCATTTCTCCATTGATTTCTATGGACAGCTCTCATTTCTGCGGGGGAGGGGGGAGAGAGCTTCCCACGAAGCCCCAGAAGTTCCCTATATCAAGACAATATGTCGCTCCTTCGCTTTTATGTAAGAATATGTCTGTGATTCTGAAACCGTGGCATAGAGAATCATGGCCAATAGGTTTCTTCCGCCCCCTCATTTTTACTCGAAGTTCAGTCTGTAGTGTGTCAGTCTAGACTCTTTCTATCTCTATAACACAAAAAATTGAAGGTCGCTCCTAAGCAATCTAGAGACTTTTATTGGGATCAGTTAAAATGCCCCTTCCTCTTTTGTGTTGTGACATTGGGCCAAGTTAAGTGAAAGGATCGCCCTACTGTGGCTTATAGATTCTAATTCTACAGTACAGATTACAGAACATCAGCCTCCACAGGAAACCCAGACCAAAGAGAAAACAGTGCACTATCCTATTCCTCCCCGTTCTTCCAGACAGCAACACGCCAGCGACCCCTTATGCAGGAGCGGGGAGTGACTTCACTAATTGTGACGTAGTAGACCTTTGAAAGAGCCAGCGGGTGGCGCAGTGGGTTAAACCACTGAACCATGAGCTGTCGATCGAAAGGTCGGCAGTTCGATTCCGCGCGACGGCTCCTGCCAACCTAGCAGTTTGAAAGCAAGAAATTGCAAGTAGATTAATAGGTACCGCGTCAGCGGGACGGTAACAGCGTTCCATGCGCCGCGCCGGCCACATGACCATGGAAACGTCTACGGATAAAGCTGGCTCTTCGGCTTTGAAGCGGAGATGAGCACCGCTCCCTAGAGCCGGACACGACTGGACTTAATTGTCAAGGGATACCTTTACCTTTTTTAGACCTTTGAAAACCTGTCGGGGAAGCTCCCGTTCTGCATCGTTTCACATTCTGACCGTAGAGAGAAAGTATACAACGGCCACCTTTGCCAGAGAGATGTTTCAAAAGACAAGAATAATGGGAGTTCCCTAGTTTACTGATTGATTTGGCCGCTTCTTTTTACACTCTAGGCTACAATCCTCCTGTGCATGCTGATGCTTACCTGGGACTGGAGTCAGTCTCATTGTAACCCAACAATGGGACTTACTTCTGTTCTGAGCAGACATGCATAGGATTGTGCTCTCTTATGAACGGAGGGAAGGAAGCACAGTTTAGGGGATGGCGTTTGAGGTGGCAATTTAACTAGATATGCTGCAGCTATTTTTGGGGAGCGTGTGTCACTCTTTCTGTAGTGCCATTGCCTGTTTTCAATATGATTGAGTGTGATAGTTTCAGGTTTAGGCACTCAGAATATAGCGAAATGCGTCCCCTTGGAATATCAGCGTTGTACAATGTATTTTACAGCACAGTCCTATGCATGTTTACTCAGAAGTAAGTCCTCTTGTGTTCAATGGGGCGTACTCCCAGGAAAGTGTGCATAGAATTGCAGCACTGGAGTATGCCTATGTCTTCTGATAACAGTCGCTGTACTGTGTCATATTGCAGTGGAGGAGGCCGCCAGACCAGGATCATCTGTGAGGTGTATTTCGTCAAAAAACGAGGGGAGACTGCTCCTCCAGCTCAGATTCACGAGAAGAGCTGAATTCGCAGAGCAACATTCCTGTCTTTATTTTTACTGGGGGACGTGTGTGTGTGTGTGTGTGTGTGTGTGTGTGTGTGTGTGTGAGACGACATGCTGCTGCCTGCAAATCACAGCTACGATAGGATAGGTTTCTTCATCGTCTTGTAGGAGCACCAGCGATCACTTTTATCTCTAAAACAAAAACATCAAAAGTAAAAAACTTTGTCTGAAGATAGATTCTCCATTCCCCAACCCCATTATCTCTCTGCGGGTTTAACCAAGACGCTGCATATAGCCTTTTTTAGCTCACATGGATTAAAGTTTCTTGACTAGAGTGGGCCTTCAGGGCAAAAGAAGTTACAACTCCTTCCAGTTTCTACAGGAACGCTGCTCTAATGGGGTCTTTTGAAGCCAAGCCCAAAAGGGGGGGGAAGCGATAAACCAAAACTCATCCCTGACATATTTGACATAGCACGTTTTGCTGTAACTAGGGCAGAACTTCAATCTTGGAGAAGCTTTAATTCCAGAGTTTCTGCTGCCCTCCCAATAAAAGCCCCACCCCAGGCTCCAACAGGCTACAATCCTCCTATGTACACTTACCTGAGAGTAAATCTGATTGAACTCAATGGGACTTACTTCTGAGTAAACCATGCATAGGATTATGCTGACAGTACGTATATTGAAACGGCTGAGAAACAGACCTCAGTTACCATCCGTAGGAAGAGTTTCGTTAAGAAGTTGAAGGCACTGGCAGAGGGTCTTTCCGCGGTGGGTAACAAAACTGATTGTTGCTTTACAAAGGGATTGAAACGTACAGCTGCAGCAAATTGCTAAAAATAAAAAACAGAAGTCAGGGAAAACCGCACTTATGTCATTAAAAGACACTAATGTGGCATAGCAGGTAGGGTACTACTAACTAGACTACCTCGCCAACCTCACAAGGTTGTCAGGATCAGGGGCGTCGATAAAGGGAAGCGCGCGGGGCGGGCCGCCCGGGGGTGACGCGCGCACAAGGGTGACGCGTGTGTCCCCGGCACTTACATTTTGATGCTGAAGTTGGGCCCGCCTGCCCGCCCGCCCGCCCGCGCGTCCGTTTGGCTCCAAAATGAGCCGAAAATGGCACCGGGGGGGTGCTCTGCTCCTGCGCGTGACGTCATGCGTGGGGGCGGAGCCGCTTCCTTAAAGGTGACGCACGCCCCCGCTCTGGGGTGACGCGCATCCTAGCGACGCGACTGGTCAGGATAAAATGGGGGGGGGAGAGAGAAGCATCTATCCATGAGGCCGACTGAAGCAGCTGCCTCAGGCTGCGGATTGGTGAATTGCTCCTCCCTCTCCTTCCACTCCCTGAATTGGAGAAGGAAGACAGAGAGGAAGAGGATATGTGGAGGGGACAGGGGACCAGAGCAGTGAGCTAAAACAGTGGAGAATGGGAGGAGCAGAGGCGGCACATCATTGGATAAGGGGTATACTGCCTCAGGCGCCAGGAGGTATTGGGCCAATCCTGGATCCTATGCATCTATCTATACTCAAAAGCAGGCCTCATTGTGTTAAGTGGGGCTTAAGGTAAAGGTATCCCCTGACAATTAAGTCCAGTCGTGTCCGACTCTAGGGTGTGGTGCTCATCTCCATTTCAAAGCCGAAGAGCCAGCTTTGTCCGAAGACGCCTCCATGGTAATTAAGCACAGGATTGCAATCTTAAATGCAATATGCCACTTTAAGATTGCAGTCCTATGCACACTTACTTGAGAATTAGCCTCATCAAACTAAGACTGAACTACATTACACGAATCCCGGCGCGTTGCGGAGATTCTGACAGCATTTCGGAAGCAAGCAGAGCAGCTGCGAGCTCCACAATGCCAAAGCTGGAAAGATGGTTTCCCCTCATCTTTTGAGGGGGCGGGCTTTGCGGAGCTGGGGCTGGTTCGCAGAGCTACTGCAGCCTACCAATCGGATGAGAGGGAGAGGAGAGTGGCAGCATGCCAATCAGAACTACCTCCAATCACCGTTAAGGTTTTATTTCAAGGCTTAATCCCAGAGGAAAACACAGGACAAGGAGAAGGAAAACCAGAATGGCGGGAGATACTCAAAATAGCCCAACCCCCTGCTGGGATTTCTCCTCAGAAAATAACCGATGTGTGCTGTATGGTAGGAGAGCGAGGAGGGCACCGAAGAGAGGAAAAGGCGCTGGGGTCACAGACGGTCACAGACGAGGCTGCAAGGTTTTCGGCCAATCGGAGAGCACTTGTGTTTAACCAATCACAGCTGCGCTTTCTTAAGGAGGTGGGACAGCAGGAGGGACAACAGGCGGGAAGACACTCCTCCGACCTGCTCGGCAGAGGCAGAGGCAAGACGCCTCCACGCCGGGATTCGTATAATGTAGTTCTGGCCTAAGTGCAATCCTAACCAACTTTCCAGTGCTGATGCAGCCACAATGCAGCCCCGAGGTAAAGGAACAAACCGCTTACCTTGAGGAGGCCTCCTTGACTGCCCCTCCACCGCAGGATGAAGCGCGCGCCCCATTGGCACAGCTGCATTGGCCCTGGAAAGTTGGTTAGGAATGCGCTGTCAATGGAATTACTTCTGAATAAACATATCCAGTCTTGCTTTTTTTTACATTACTTTGTTTCTGTTGAATATGTACAGTCACCAAAGTAAAAAAGAAAGGGCTGGGCTTTTCAAATCGGGAGTCGTTTATGTAGTGGGAGGAAATTAATTTAAAGAAGAACCTGCTTGCACAACATTGCTAGACTGGTATTTGCAGTGGGAGACATTCATTCAGGATTTTCCAGGTGATTTTTAAAGTAGTGAAGAAGTGGATTGAAACACACTTGATCTACTGGTAATCCTGAATTAACATGGGGCACAGACAGCCCCTCCAACGCCTGTATAACATACTTCCTTTGCCTCCATTTCCAAATGTCTTTCAATAGCACTATAGAGTTGCCTGTGGAGAGAGCTGAGCTGGGAATAAACAGACACCAAACTTTTTTAACAATGACTGAAATGAAGTGCAATGATGGTGTAAATAGATGAAAAGAATCGTGAACCATTTATGGAATCAGAGAACTAAATGTTATTTTTATTGGCCATGTTATCTCTTGTTTCAAGCAAAGCAGCTAGTCTTCTTTGCCTATGTTCTTGTATACCCTGCCTGTCTCAGGTGAACAAGTGTTTCAATGCCCAATTCTACGCATGATGACGTAGAAGTAAGTAATGATGAGACGCATGATGACGTGGAAGTAAGTTTCATTGTGTTCAGTGGACTTATTCCTATGTATGGACACAGAGGATTGCCATTAGAGTCCCATCGTGATATTCCATATCTAAAACTCAGTGTGGAAGATAATGAAAGCCATGTCTCTTTGTGCAGCGAGGACTGAAAAGACCAAGGTTTGAATTTGGCCAAAGAAAAAATGACAAGTCTTTGGAGGGCTCCAGGGGTGCTGCTGCTTTGGAGACTAGCTCATCTGTGTGCCTATTTGCCCAATCTGTATCATCATAGTAAATAAATAAACACAAGTCTCCTAGATTCTTTCCTGGCAAACAACTAGGTCAGCAGGCCAGGAATACCTTATCAAGGTGTTCAGGGCTGGCCCAAGACCTCCTGACACCTAAGGTGGTGTGTGCCAAATGCTGCCCCCCCTTACCTGGTGATGTGCCAGCTTCTGCTCCTCCTCCTAATACCTGGATTGGAAAAGACAGAGCACCGTGCTCTAGCCCCATACTCTCCTCCAGACTTCGTCTTCTTCTCTGTCTTCCTTTTCCAATCCAGGGAGTGGAGGCATGGAGGAGGAGGAGGAGAACCAATGGAGACAAGTGGGTGGATGGAAGGTGACTGACTGCCCCAGCCAATCTGCTACCAGAGGCAAGAGGTTCAGTAGGCTTCACAGATAGGCCAGCCCTGGGGCTGTAAATACCTCTGGCTGCAGTCCACAATTCTTTCAAGAAGATTTGCAAATATTTTAATTCTTTGGCAAATTCTTCCTAAAAAAACGTATGGCAAAGCCAGTGTTGTTCAGTTGTTAGAGTGGAACTGGGTGGGTGGGGAGCTATTAAACACTAAAAGAGATTCAACTAGTAGTCGCTCGCAGCCTAGTCTACCTCAGACGATTCTTGTAATGGGAGGGGGAACCCCATGTATGCCCCAAGTTTCATGGATGAGGGATGGGTTTCAGATGTGATAAATCAGCAGCCACCTCCCATCCTTCAGAAGATGTTTCCATCCTCCAGCATTCCTGTCTTGCTTCCCTATGCATCTTTTTTTTTGCCTTTCTCACTGTTATTTCCTTAATCAAATTAAACAAAGAAGATGCTACCATTTCTTATTAGAATATAAAGAATAAAGCTAAGCAGCTATCCAAGGCTATTTAGGTTCAAGCATACTGAAACATGTGTGGACTATAGCCAGAGGCATTTACACCCAGGTAAGGTATTCCATGGCCTGCTAGGCTATCTGTTATTCAGCTACTATTGCTCAGTACATCAAGTTGAAACTTGGCAAGAAGTTATGTTTGTCAATTTTGCTTCCAAATACAATTATTTTAAAATTGGCAGAAAAAGCTCGAACAGTGATGCCAAACTGGAACAAACAAAGATAATTCTTCACAAACCAAGACACAAAAATAGATAAAAGCAGACCTCTCAAGGGGCTGCCAGTGGCATATATGCCTCTTCCCTCAAATAGAATGACATGTCAGAAATCTTATTACTATAACTAAAAGAATTGCTTTGCTGGAATAGACTTACAGCCAGTCCTACCTATACTGACTCAGAAGTAAACCCCAGCCTGTTCAATGTGATTTTCTTGCTAGTCAGTATGCTAAGGTTTGCATTTGGAAGGTTACTGCGCAATCCTGAGCCAAAAGCTGGTGACGGAATGAGCCATAAAGTACATTCGCGACGACTTGGGAGCAAGGAAAGCTGGCGCAGAGGCCGGCCTCCCTTGCTCCATTGCCGGAGCGCCCCTGTGGCCGCCGGATCAGGTAAACCGGGATCCAGCAGGGGTGTTTCGCCAGGTGAGGGAGGGGGGCCTTTGGCCAAGTCGGCCCAGGAGGGGGCAGGGGAATGGACTCGGCCATATTCTGCCCCCTGCCGGGTGGCCAGCTATTTAGCTGCCGGAAATCCAAAGAGGCCGATAGGGCCTGCCCTGGTTTACACTCAGGGAAGGGGACGAGCGTCCCCTTCCCCAAGTAGACCTCTGGCCCTACAGCAGCATGGCCATCGGTGCACAGGATTCGGTGGGTGACCCTGGGCTGCCGGCCGGATCCTTCCGGTGGATTGCTGCCCGCCTACTATAGCACTTTGACAGTGGCCTTCCAGGTATTCTTGGGAACTCAAGCAGGGCGTGATCAAACTAACCATTCCCTTTAATTTGTTTGTCCGTAACCTAATCAAAGGTATGGTTCTGAATGTAGAAGATTTATTTGTCTTTCATGGCTAATAGCCAAATCAGATTTATCCTACATGAATTTGTCTACATTCTTTTGAAAAGATATTATCTTGTGGCAACTAGTTAATTTTACATTGTAATGACTACATCCTTCTGTTTGTGCTATTAACAGTTAATAAGGCTGCAAGGCCCACTTGGACTTACTGTACTCATTTGGACTTACCACTGAGTACACATGTATAGATTTGGGCTGCAAATTCTAGGTGTGTGTGTGTGTGTGTGTGTGTGTGTGTGTTAATGCCGCAGATAATTCTATTTAATCTCCCACTCTGTTCATAATTTTATACACCTTTATAAGGCACCTCCTATCAATTAATCTTTTTTTCCCTAACCACAATCTTGAAAGCCTTTCTTTGTAGCAAGAATACTCAAATCTGATGATCCTTGGAGGCTAATAATTTTGTTTTTACAGTTTTAAAAGGATTACTGTAGCCTTGATATTAATATAATAAAATTATATTAAAATGATTTGTGGCTCCAATACTAAACATACTGACTAGGGAGTACATTTTATTGGATTCAATGGGGCTTTCATGGCTTGCAAGGTTAATTATCCTGTTCTGTGCATTGTCCAACTCCACAAGAATTCGTTCTGACTTGACACAACCATATTTGTACCTCTTTATTCCAAACATGGATACAGCAGAAATTTCTGTAGCAGCTTTTTTGTTTTGTTGTCAGTCTTCTTCCTAGGGCGTAATACCACTAAAGTTGACCACTTTTAAGACTCACTGATTTCAATGGGAGTGTAAACACCTGTTTACACTTTCCCAGTGGAATCAATGGGATTCCTTCTAAACTCTTTAACTCTGACTGGACGGTCTGTATCTTTTCCCCTTCCCGCCTGTATCAGGCCTGTTTATCTTCATTGATTGTTTGATGTGGCAATCTGTTTTACAATTTCTGATGGTAAAGAAACCTCTTTTTTTTAATTTTTGTCCACTGCATATAAGGGAGCATTGAACAAAACAATCAAACCGATGGTAACGAAAACGTGTTCATGCGTAACATATTTGCAAAAAATCTTAGCTGCAATGCAGTTATTCTTTGGAGTAGCTTTGTAGCAAATTTCACTGTGGGATGGTCTCTGTGGATGCTTCTCCTTGACAATGACACAGAGAGGCCTGGAGTACATTTCAGAACAGGAGCCCAGATTCCCAGATTTCATCCCCAGATCCAACTTCCTTGCACCAGCCATAGTGACCTATATTATATATGCTGTATCTATATCATCGCAGCCCCGTAACAGCTAGCAGCAATGATATTCTTCCTCCTTACATTTCCCCCTACCCCGACTGGCTGCTTTACAACGCCTCTCCCCCCCCTCTCCCGCCTCCCTTCAGGAGGGGCCTCTGCTGTCCCTCAACAAACCACTGCGACTGCAGCCAATGGAAAAATTCGGCGCTGCTAACGCCGGCCAATGAGGCGAGGAAAACGAGGCGGTTACCAGGCAGGTTTGGGGGACCAGGCCCAATGGGGGATAAGCCACCCCAGCGCAGAGGGAGGCGGGGGTGACGAGAAGAACCGAGTGAGGAGGCCGGGTCGGCGGGAGAGGCCGAGGGAGCCAGCTCGCTCTCAGATCCGGGATGCCCTACAAGCTGAAGAAAGAGAAGGTGAGGGGCCCAAGCGGGTGTGCAGCGAAGCCTCCCCCACCCTCGGCCCAGGAGCCAGAGCCTGCCGGGCCTGGCGGCAGCGGCGGAAGTCGAGGCCTCCGACAGGAGAGAAACCTCCCCACCCGCGCGCCAGGGGCCGAGGCCGCAGGCCGGTGGGGCGGGTGCAGGGGATGCAGCAGTGGCTTTGTAGTTTGCATTTGCAAAGGCCAGTGTCCGTGGATCCACGCGGGATCTGATCCATATTCGGTTCAGGAAGCGGGCCAAGCAATGCAACACACATCCCATATACACACACCTGCATGGGGGAAGATAGATTTGCAACACACACACACACACACACACACACACACAAGAGGCGCGCGCTCGCGCACGCCGCACAAACAATACACATCATCCGAGTACCACCTTTGGAGCACGGGCGAAATGCCCGCACCCGGGGGAATTCTCGCACCTAGGGCGCTAGTGACCTGGTTGCGCACTAGTACGAGGACGTTGCGTACACCTACAAGTGGGGCGGAGGAAGGAGTGGGGAAAGCGCAGGATCTTGTGTGGTTGCAGCACCAGGCCGGGTTGTGCAGTGTGCCTAGGCACAGAGAGCCAGAGAGAAAGGACCACTGCATAGTAGGCAATCCCCCTGCACGCTAGCAGCGGGAGGAAAGGGAGGGTCGGTTGCAGAGAGCGATGTAGTCGGATGTACACGGAAGACAATGCCGGAAAGAAGAAAAAAATGCACACACCTCAACTGGGTTGACGTAGAGTGTAATATGCACACAGGTATAGAAGATTCTGCATCTTCTCTCTGCACTTAACATATTGGTTTGTCTCTCCCAGCTCCTTCCCCAACATAGACAGATAGGTATAATATACACATTTTCACAGGCCTATTACATATGCATATAGAGATGATCACACAGGCCTTAGACATGTCTGTATGCAGCCTGGGTAGGTTTAGGAGAGATTGCCCTGAATGTTAGACATTGTACTTGGATGTGTAAAGTTGTGGGACAGATGCTCTATTCATTGCTTCCATTCTTGGTAGCTCACACTGTGTGCATAACTGCATGGGGCAAATCGAGGCAAAGCCATGTCTCCAGCACAGCCACTGCTAAGCAAAATGTACTGACACCTGTTTGGGAACCAGGGAGATGCAAGACCTCTGCGTATGTTTATGATAGTACATAAACCTGAATGGGATGTAGGACGGATAACAGCCTTGTGTGTGAGAATTTTGGGAAATATGTTAAGTGGTAGTATTTTGTTTGGGGCACAGGGCTTGTGTGTTGCTATGTACAAATATGGAGAACACTGCACAGGCCGTGCAAACACCTGTCTGTGGGAGGACGCATGCTATGGGACACAGCAAGCCCTCTGTAGGAAGTAGTTGTACATGCAGAATCTCCAACAAGATCATTGTAGCATGCTCATCCAGAAAGGGCATTGTACATGCAATTTGTATGGGTATACAGGTGTCCCCTGCTTAGCGACGGGGAGACCTTCTGAAATCCCCATCGTAAAGTGAAGCTGTCATTAAGCGGGTCTTGGGTTTAGCACTGTGCTTAAAGCCCCAGCGTTAAACATCCAAGATCTTGCCCATTAGCTGTTTGGCTTTAGATAAGGGCTTTGAAGTTCAGTGCTGAGCTTCAAAGCCCTTATCTAAAGCCAAACAGCTGATGAGCTGGGGCTTTAAAAAGACATGTATTTTTAAATCCTTTGCTCTTTTTTACTGGGGACCGTTGTCATATATCTGGATCGTCGTTAAGTGATCCGTCATTAAGCGGGGGACACCTGTAGTTGAAGAAGACAGCGCTCATGGATGCTGCATAAGTATGCAAAAAGTACAGAAATACATATGGTATGGAATTCAGAGTGCAGGCATAGTGTCTGTTTACACAATATAGAACAGGGGTTCTCAAGGTGGTGTGTCGCAACCCACCACTTGGAGAAGGGGCAGGTCGCTACCCCCTTAAAGGGAGTGGCGGCCTGCGATGGTGGCGGCAGCAACCCAGGAATTGCGCCACTGACAGGGACAAAAGGGGTATTTTTAGACTTACCGGGGGTGGGGCCGTCCTTTGGAGGGTGGGGGGGCACCCCCAGCAGGCCTCCCCAAGCCTCCGAATGGCTCCTGGAGGCAATTAAAGCCCACTTCCAGTTTACATCCTTGTTTCCTTGTTTACATCCTTGTGGGCTTTATTCACCTCCAGGATCCATTTGGAGGCTTGGGTAGGTCCACTGGGAGGGGCGTGCCCCCCGCACCCTTTGAAGAATGGCCCACCCCCTGATAAGTCTAAAAATACCCCTTTTGTCCCCGGCAGTGGCTCGATCCCTGGATCGCTGCTGTTGCTATCGCCCTGCCCCTGCAAGCACTCAAAGTTCTCCCCTACTGACGGGGAGAACTTTGAGAAACGCTGATACAGAGGATACACCAGAAGTAATGCATGTAGCAGTGTAAGATGCACAGTGCCTCTGTGTAGTAAACGCATGCATACACAGCATATGGCTTAAATGCATGGATCAGTTGCAGAGAGGGAGAGTCCTGAGGTGCATTGACTTGAGTTTAGACAGTGTATGAGTGGAGCATGTCTAGTCGTATAAATCCAAATGTTCATTTTGTGAAACAGATGCCATGTGTATCACGTATACAACCTACTGTGTTTCCCCGAAAATAAGACAGTGTCTTATATTAATTTTGGCTCAAAAATGCAGTAGGTCTTATTTTCAGGGAGGTCTTATTTTCCCAACCTATGGCGCAACCCCCCCCGGCACTTACTTTGACCGATTAAAGCTTCATTCTTTCCCGAGGGTGCAAGGCTCTGGAAGGTCTGCACTTGAGTCCTCCACCATAGAGACGACTTGCTAGAGAGGCCAGCAGACCTTCCAGAGCCTTGCACCCTTGGGAAAGAATGAAGCTTTAATCGTTCAAAGTAAGTGCTGGGGGAGGTCGCAGGGGGTGCCGGGGGGGGGGTCACGTCTGTCTGATGATCCTAGCTAGGTCTTATTTTCAGGGGAGGTCTTATATTTATGAGTGCCAGCAAAAATCACGCAAAAAAAAATGGCGGTAGGTCTTACTTTCGAGGGAGGTCTTATTTTCAGGGAAACAGGGTATGTGACCAGCGCTCATAGGCAGATATGGGCCTGAAGATGCACCCTGTGTACATGGGACCTTTCTCTGTATGATATCAGGCACATATATTTCGCAGTGAATCCGATGTCACATTATAATAGCGCAGTCCTGTGGAAGCCTACTCAGAAGTACGGTAAGCTCTATTGAGCTTAATAGGACTTGCTCCATGTAAGTGTGTCTAGAAACACTTTTGTAGAAGTAATCCCCATTGAACACAATGGGACTGACTCCTGAGTAGACGCACCTAGATTGCATTGCTTATGTATCATTGTTGCACAATCCCAGAATAGATATATTTGTGCGTAGACTATTTCTGCACAGCCTAATTCTCCTGTAAAGTAAAGACAAAAAATTTACAATTAAAAGGTCTGGGTTTTTGAGCCGTTTATTTAGATTAAAACCGTACAAGTCCTGTTTTAATTGTAAATTCTTATAAAGAATTGTAAATTCTTTGATCTGTACTGGCCGTGAAAACCTACGAAGCTACATAAAGACAACGTTTACTGTCACTTACTTTCTTCCACTATGATGCATATGCTACGGGTTTGCAGCCTGATCTGTTCTCCCCCCCCCCCTTTCTCTTTCCCTACACAAGCATCTAATAGTCATTTTTTTTTGTCATCTCTAATAGGTAAGAATCACCCATAGGTGAGCAGGCAGGAAAGCTTTCCAAAAGTTAGTTCTTATTTTCCTTTTAAAACACACACGGCTAATGTAAGTCTGTGTGTGTGTTCAGCATTTATTTGCTGTTCAACTTTTACTGATGGAAGACTTTTTTTTTTTTTTGCATCCTCCCTATTCTAGCGAGGTGCTCCTCCCCTGGCTGCTGTATGCGCTCTGCCTACACCACAAACGTCTTACCAAAATAACAGTTTTTAATCTACTTTTTCGGGCAGAAAGACCCTTTCTTATGTAGTGAGCAGTAGCAGAAATTCAACGGCTCTGCAGCCTGTTTGTCTAGAACAGAGAAGGACAGGCAGCTTTCTCCACCCAGGGGCTGGAAGAGGAGGGGCTTACAGGGTCAGGTGCCCATTTCTGGAGAGAAGAGAGTTAGTTGATTGTCCTAGAGGAGTTCTTAGATGATGATCAGTGTGTGCTGCTGTGCACAGACCTTTCTCTTGTGCCGGGAAGAGTCTCTCTCTTGGGCACCAGCTTGTGGAACATGGTATAGAAGTTTGTTTGTGGGATAGTGTCTCCTTTTCAGTGGCTGGCGTTTCACTTTCATGATGCTTGTCTCACAGGGTCTTGAACCATATTGAGCCTTTAGTGGACCAGTGCATCTGAATATGCTTTTTCTGTTCTGGTTGTGTTTTTTCCCCCTCCAGGAGCCCCCAAAGTCTACTAAAAGTACTACAAAAGCCAGCAGCAGCAGCAGCAGCATCGGCGGCGGCAATAGTGGGAAAGATGGCAATACAGAGAATTCAGAAGAGGTAGGACATTATTATCTGAGAAATAATAAAGCCATGGTCTGTATAGCCTGTATTGCATACTAGTTGACGATGTAGAGTTAAATCAGACGTGATTTGGTAGAAAACTACAGCTCTTGAAAGTGTTTAAACTGCTCAATAGATTGCGTGTCTCTCAGCACAGGAAGCAGCTGTATCTTGCCTATGCATTGTTCTGAAGAAATCTTTCTCTCTCGGGCTTACGAACCCAGCCAGTAGACTCAAGCTGAAAAGAAACATGGCTTAAGGTATTTCAGGATCTCCTCAGTCTGCAAGCAGTTGGGCTTCATAAGAAATGTAATGTATATAGAGGCAGGCATTGAGAGTGGAGGTCTGAATCTGGACCTCTAGATGTGGAGGGTGCCGAGGAGGGAGACGCTCCCAGGTTCCAGCTCACAATAGTACTTAGGTGGTTCATAAAAATTAGTCTTCTGACGCTGTGTGTGGTGATGGACTGCGGGTACGAGAGATTAGAAGTTTCCGCAGGGGGTAGTAAAGGAGAAAAAGGATCAGTAAAGGAAGAATGGAAGCAACCGGTTGAAATACAAGTTCCAAAGAAGCTGAGAAGTTATGAGTTACTGTCGTATGTGCCTCTTTAGCTTGTGGCGTGATGGCCGAGTGCCTGAGGAACTACAAATCAAAAAGTCCCCAGTCAGAATTTCACCAAATGTCCTTGGTGACTATAAGCAAGCTGCTCTCTCAACCCTTCCCTCCAAGCTGTGGTATGGGGATAATAGCATTTATCAACCTTACAGGGTTGTAAGGTTTGCAACAAAAGATAATCTATAATATAGAATCTATATGAAGCACTTTGGACCCGTGAACACCATTTATTTAAACGTTGCCTAGGCTATCCAGCCTTTCCCTCATGACAACTATTACAGTTATTAATTATAGTTTTACATTGGGATCGGTAATTTCCTTGAGCTGTACTGCTCGACCCCTTCTTATTGAACGATAAGATGTACAGTATTCGGTAAGATTTAAAAAGAAAAGAACCTGGTTGAGGATAGATGGTAAGAACTCAGCACAAAAGAGTCGCAGGGGAAGTCGCTTGGGAAGATAGGAGTTGCCAAACGATTGGTTTGGCACATAGTGTTGATGGCAGAGAAATGGAAGGGAAGGGTGCTTTGTTCCAAAGACAGAATTCATGGTGTCAGCTATGCCAAAGAAGAGCAATGCGTGGCAAATTGTTTCAGAGTCTACACAAATGACAAGGTTCGTTTATTTTTCTGAACCTCTGATATTTTTATATCCAGAAAGAAACAAGAAAAGTTAGAAAAAAACATTTTTCTTTTGTTAGGAAAAAAATCTATCTTGTCTGTTTATGGTAAAAGGACAGCTCTACAATAGCAGATGCAAGGGCAACTCTTACAGTGGTTCTTCCCAGGATGCAAAACAATAGCCTGAAAGATAAGGAAGCTTGCATGGCAGTAGGATTTTCTTCCTTGTTAAGCCATCTTGATAAGGTTCTAGTCCATGTGATGGTTCTCCTTGGTGATTGCATCTCTTTGTCACAGAAACTGTAACCTTAGAGAACTTAGTAGCTTTCTTGATTTGAAATTCCTAAGAGTTAACTATAAAGCAGGGGTTCTTAAATGAAGCCCTAGAGCAGTGATTCTCAAAGTTACTTTTACACTTACTGGGGGTCCTGCAGCCCTCCGAAAGGTTCAGGGAGGCCTGCCCCCCCCCCCGTGTGCCTCCCTGTGCTGTAGATCACCGCAGAGCGGTGAATATGACCACTTCTGGGTTTTGTCTGAAAACCAGAAGTGGCCATAATTGCCACTCCACGGCAATTTACAGCACGAGGAGGCCCGCAGAAGGGGGTGCGGGCCTCCCCGAACCCTCCTGAGGGCTGCAGGACTCCCGGTAAGTGTAAAAAGTACTTTTTTCCCCAGCAGTAGCGGCAATCCCCAGGATCGCCACCACCATGCTGTCCCCGCCCCTTAAGGTGGCAGGGGACAGCATCCGATTCTTCTGGTGGGTCGTGACCCACCAGTTTGAGAACCGATGCCCTAGCCTAGAGCATTCATGGATGGACTTCAGGGGGTCCATGAACTGGGTGCAAACGTTTTTTGTGTTTATATGCATTTTCTGGGGAGGTGGGCCATAGCTTTATCAGATTTTCAGAGAGGGGTCCGTGACCCAATGAGGGTTAAGAGCCACTGCTATGAAGGAACAGAGAACCATGTAATGGACGTTTGTACAGAAGGGCTGGGCTTGCTGCCTGAGCTTTTGGAAACTTAATGGTGGTATGTAGGCGTTTGAAATTTTCTTACAGTTCTCTGCATGGCAGGCACCTAAACATTTTGATGATGCATTCCAGGAACCTAGAGGTTGGTGCCTAGGATAGAATAGAAATATTTTTCCTGTCATGAGCATGGATAAGACCTGTTTTGTGGCTGACGTTGTGGTGGTTATGAGTTTTGGAGTTATGCCCCCCTGTCGGTAGCATTTAATAAGCATGCATAGCTGTAGATCTTAGCAGAGGTAGTGCTTTTGGTATACAACATAATTTGCCCAAACTGTGGCTCCTGAGCCACATGCAGCTCTTTGATAGATAATATGGGGCTCTTGGAAATACTGGTATGTTGGCTGAGCTCCTTTTTGCATCACAACTAATATAAAAGGGTAAATAAGAAATGTTTAAGCTTTATAATTATTTACCAGGTATACACTGAGAGTCCACTGGATTAAAACATAAGTTTAATGTTCATATATTTAAGAATTTAAATGTTTCTTAAATATCGCAGCTCTCAAACATCTGAAGTTTATCATATGTGGTTCTTACATTAAGCAAGTTTGGCCACCCCAGTATAGTACATTAAAACTGTTGGGGATTCCCCCGGTGTGTAATTTGCAGATTGCGGCCCAAGTAGAATTGTGCTTCTGTGCTGCTGAGCAGGGTGCTCTCCTGTATCCTGGGAGGAGTCGGCGAAGTGTGTCCCCAGTTGCTGGAAGAGCCTCATTTTCCTGCTTAACAGTGCGGGTAGTGAGTTCTTCCCATTTTGAGTCATAGGCCGCCTAGGTACCTGCTTTTTCACAGTCACATTGCCTTGTGCCTGTTGAGCAAATCAGCAAGGAGTCTTGTGAAAAAGAAGCATGCTCTCCTCTTTGGGTTGCAGAAGAGAGCTTCTTTTGTGGATCCCAGCTATGTAGGATGTGTGGTGTGGTGTGGTGGTGGACAAGGGCTGGGCAAGCATAGGCGAGGACTCTCGGGTGGAAAACAAGCACACTTACTCAGTCTTGTGGCAGCCTAAAGTCGGATAGATTTGCAGCACAATCCTATTCATGCCTACTCAGAAATAAGTCCTGCTGAGTTCAGTTGAGACTTACTCCCAGGTAAGTGTGCATAGGATTGAGTCTTTATTGTGACACAATCTTTCATGAACTGGAGCCCACTTTATTATCAAATACATGATGGATTTCCTTTTTATACAATTAAATTTGATGCCTTCCATGGTGACATTCAAAAAAAGAATCTTGTGGGACCTTAAAGGCTGACAGATTTATTGTGGCATAAGCATTTTTTTTTTAAAAAAAGACTACAACTCACTTCTTAAGATGCATGGAATGTTATCTTCAATTAGCAGAGAGATTGCACATATGCACACAGGAAAAAAAATGGTAACTCGTGGGGCTAGATCACCAATAATTCCGTTAGTCTTTAAGTGCCACAAGACTTTTCGTCATTTTTGTTGTAGCAGGTTTACATAACTAATTCTCTGCTGCTGATTAAATGTTTCTTAACCACCATGATTTACACTCTGATGCATTAGCACAACTATTGCTTTTGAAGAAACCAAAAATCCCTCGATTGTGTTTTTTTTTTTTTTTTTGCACTCAGCAATCTAAAAATAACACTGGTGCACTTTCTGAAAACACAGTTTTGTGTGTGTGTGTGTGTGTGTGTGTGTGTGTGTGTGTGTGTGTGTGTGTGTGACACCTATAAATGTGCTAATCAATTATGAGTAGGCTTACCATATCGCTGACCGGGACGCTCCGTCTTGCCCTTAAGGGGTGGGGCGGGGGGAGGGAGTCAGGGCGCGCACGCCCTGACTCCCTCCCCTCCCCCCGCCCCTTAAGGGCAAAGCGGAGCGTCCTGGTCGGCGATATGGTAAGCCTAATTATGAGTATCCTGTAAGCAAACTCAGAGACTGTAAGCCAATTTTGGGCTGCAAGTTAATTTCAGCTGGGAAAGTGTTGCTGCGTCACAGTCATTTACATGGGAAAAATGTGGGCATTGGCTAGTAAATTTTTAGCCTTGGCTAGTAAATTTTTAGCCTATCAAGCAGGGTTGGAAAAATATTTCCTATTTCTTGGGTGTCCTAGAGTTTAGGAGCTAGCATAGAAGCTTTTAGGCATCAACTCTCGGCAGAAAACTGGGTGTTGGTGTTTTGTGTGTGTGTGTGCGCATGCGTGTGCATTTTTAGGTTTGTGAGTTTTTTTCAAGCTCTACTCTCAAACTAGAGAGAACATAGAAGAAAAAAATGCAAATCGATCCCTTTGCTAATGGATGCAACTTAGGCTAAACCGTAATTAAAACAGAGAATGTCTAAAGAAGCTGAGGAACTGCCATCTGCTCCAGTTGTGTGAGAAATAGCTTGTAGTCACTCCCTATCAAAGAATTATCTTAACCCACCCCTGAGAGACAGGCTTGCAACTACATGGAGATAAACTCAATAGTTTCCACAGCTATCGAGTGCTAAACTATAACGTGTGCACAAGCTCTTAATGGACAGAAGCCTTGCCACAATGCAAGCACTTTCTTTCTCTCCAACCTCTGTTACTTTGTCCCTGTGGAGAGAAGGAAGACCTGTCTTCTGTTTGTGTTGGGTTTGGGCACCTTCTTGATTGAATTCTGATCATAAATTGATGTAGAAACAGTCCTCCAAGGCAGAAATTCACATAAGTAAAGCATAAGTGAAGCCTGCCGAAAGCATAACAGAAAACCCATGCCCTGCACAGAGCGTTACGCTTAAAGGTACGGCCACACAGGTGCAGATCCGCAAGTCGTCATAACAGCTGCGCACTAGTGCGCGACTGGACCCATACAACAGGAATCATAAGTCGGCTGTGACTTTTAACCAACCTGTGGGATCCAGTTGGCAAACTGGTGCAGTTGTTGTGCTGGAATGTGTCAGTACTGAAGAACCCTTGACTATTCCATTCCTCATTTGAGGTACAGTTTTCTTGCAACTCCTCTTTCATATCAGATGTGCATCAGGCGAGGGTTAGGGCACAGCGTTACAAGTCTTGTGTGCTTGTAGAAGCCACACCCATGAACTCCTGCAAGTACAGTCTGACTGCGCAAGCTGACAGGGTGTGTCGTTCTTAGACAAATCTGATTTCAGGTTTTCAAAACTATCCTCCAAAACATTTTGCCTTCAGTCGCTTCCTGAATGAAGGCCATTGCGCAGGGTTAGGAATTTGAGGTGTGAAAAAATCCTCATGTAGGTGAGCTAACATTTTCTCACATTAGGAGCAGAGAATTGCAACAGAAGCGTGTAGCTCATCACCTACTTGAAGCATACAGGTAGGATGCTTTAAAAAAAACCCACCGTAAACATTTTGCACTGAGAAAAACTCAATTCTGTAACCTGTATAGATAATACAAATTGATCACATTTCCATAATTATCTTAGTTGTGTAATTTATTCCATTACCTTTTATTTTGCATAATGTACAGTAGTTTGGTTTTGGTAGTCATGCGGAAATACAGGGCATGATTGCCTTGACACCCCCCCCCCCCCTTCCTCTACCAAGTCACTGGAACGTTTATGGAGCAAATTCCTCTGGCGAAATTTCAGCAGGCATTGCTCACGCAGTTCATAGCCATAAGGCCTAGAAACACTTGCTTTTCTCTTAAAATGGAAGCCAAACTCTCCCTTGCTTACCACATCCTGCAGGTTTTCTGTGTTCCATAGGAATTGTAGCATACCTGCAGTTCTGTTTATGGGTCCACTCAGCTCAGGAAGGCTAACATTTGTATAGTGCCTTCAAATGTTCAAAGTGTTACCTGTAAGGTAAGTTGTATTATCCCCATATTGAAGCTGAGGCTGAGAGGGATGACTTGCCAAGGTCATCGAGTGCCATCATGGCAGAAGCGAGATTCAAACCAAAGAAGTCTTGATTTGCAGCTCACAGTCCCATCCAGTGTAAATGGAGCGCCGGGGGAGCGTGGGCTCCCCTGGTGCTGGGTGTCACGAAAGTGCTATATTAACAGGATCCAGGGTTACTCTCCGGTTTCACAGCACCCGGAGAGTAAGGGCCGCCGGCACAAAGGCCAGCAGCCCTCTCTCCCTCGGCACGCCGTCCCTGCGCCCACCGAACTAGGTAAGCCCTGCACTGGTCGGTGCAGGGGCTGGGGGAGGGCAGACCGAGCGGCAAGGGAGGGCGGGGATATTGACAGCAAGCTCTGCCGATATACAAAGCCCTCCCGGCCCGGTGTCGACGCATCTTACACAGGATTGGGCTGCCTGTCTCCTAGTCACTATGCTACACCAGGAAGTTGTTCTTTCTTTCAAACCTAACCCCATATGAAGTTACCTTACGCCATGAGGCCATTGGTCCATTTAAGCTCAGTCCTGTCTCCTTGGACTGGAAGTGACTTTGAAGGCTGATCTACACGACAGGCAGAGGCTCCGCCGTCGCCTCTGCCTGGCGCCTCCGCGCTGGAAGCGGGGGAGTGTCTTCAAGCCTGTTGCCCCTCATGTTGTCCCGCCTTCCTAAGAAAGCACAGTTGCTGTGTGGATGTAACCTCCAAGGTGATTGGTTGTCGTTCACATTGGCATTCAGCCACCCTCCCCCCCTCTCCTGTGATTGGTAGGCTGCAGCAGCTCCGCGAGCCACCTCCAAGCTCTGCCGTCACGCCCCCTAAAAAATAGAACACTTGACTTGGAGTACGCGGCAGTGGGGCGGAGGTCCGGCGGCTCCGCCGGATTAAAAAACGCTCCGCGACGTTGTCGTGTAGATCAGCCTTTAGTGTTACAGGCAGGGGACGTTTCCAGCCTGCTGAAGCTGTCAGGCAAATAGTGCAGCACTATTTTTAACTTGCAAATGGGGGAGGGGAATGTAGTGAAAACCCGCAAAATGTACAAAAGCGGTTTATTGAAGTGTGGTTGGAATAAATTTGAGCCTCAGCAGCCCTTTTGTCAGGAGGGTACATGTTTGAAATGCATTTTGATAACTTTATTGCATTGCCATTGAAATAAACATTTTTACTGTACATGTTTCATAGGTTTGTTTCTGGCTCCCGAAAGAGTCCGCGCCAGGAAAGAACAGTGAGCAGGCAGAGCCGTTCTTGGAAGTTGCAAAGGAGGCAGGCAAGGGAGACCAGTGGCTTGTGTCTAAGAGGCGAAAGTCACGATCGGTAGCCCCGCGGGAATTGTGACGGCTGCGACTGGAGTGTGCCACTTGAGACTGTGTGGAATTGAATGGTTGTACTTGTGGAATTAGGGTGTCTGGGAAAAGGCTAAGCTAGGATAAGCCTCCCCAAGCGTCTGTGTTGACCAAAGTCTTGTCAGTTTTTTTTTTTCTCAGTGGCTTTTAGGGGGAGAAAACTGCTGTGGAGAGTGAGCATTGGGGAAATAAAGATTGGTTTATAAAGGACAGTGGATGAGGGGCCCAAAGGAGAACGTTGGACAGGAAGACCTCAATGTAGCAAAGGCAGCTTGAGAGGTGATGAGGATGAAGATGATGATAGCAATAGCAAGTCCGGGCATTTCAGGACCTTCAGAAGGGAGAGTGAAATTTTGGAAAATGCAATGGATTAGAGGAGGGAATCCTCACTTTTCTAGAACAAGGTGATATGCATCTGGACCGAATTCATGCTGAGATGTCACCCTAGTCTACATTCAGATTGCAGTCTTGACCGTCCATGACTTTTAACATGGGGAGGAGGAAATCATTCAAATATTTGATATGCACGTATGAATTCTGAAATGGTACCATCCAGCAACAACTGCATTGCATGAGGATGCTGATTATGAAGCTTGGCTCCATCCACAAGATATTAGTATATACGGCTTCACCAGTTCTTTCCCACAGAAGGGGACTAAGGGATCCTGCAAACCTTTTTACTTTTTGAAGGCTAACAAAAGAGATGGGCTTTGAAGAGCCCAGTACTGTGGGCAGGTCTTCTGCTTTCAGGTGAGCAGAAGGTAGATCAGGATCTACTGATGGAATTTTGGGTGATGTTTAGTAGATGGGCAAGGGTTTCAAACCACACCCAGTTGTTTAATACTGTAATGGTAACAACGGAAAGACTTCCCTCACCCCCAAATTAGGCTGCTGAAATGAAGAAAGCGAGTTTGGGGGCCAGATGGGCAAGAAACCAGGTGGAGGTTTTTGTATGAAAGAAATATGATGAGTTCAGTTTGGGTACTAAAAACAAATGCCTTGGCCTAGTGTATGGCCAGGGGCCCGTTTCTTAATTCCAAGTGTATGTGTCCCCCCACCCCCCCGTCACTATTTTGCATCTTGTTCTGGTTGGCAGGCAGTTGACGGGGTTGTAGTAAAAAATAAAAAATACAGTTGTTCCTGTAAGCCTAAAGTCTTCCCATCCCCGTTCGACCCTAGAACACCAACTAGTGACCATTGTCGCCACTTCAATTGAACAGTCAGTCCCTTCCAGTTTGCATCCATCCTCCTTTCCCTCTGCAGCTTTTCTTGGGATGAATGACGCAAAATTGTATTGCATGACAAAGCCATATGATATCTTTAAGACTCAAATTATATATGATTTGCTTCATCGTATTGAAGCACAAAGAGAATCTCTTCTGTTTCCCCTTATTTCCCCCCCCCCATCAAGTGAGGCTGGGGCTTTTTAGCCAATGAGCTTTGTCTTAAGCACAAGTTAGATTTCGGAACTTTTAGAAATGCTTTTTGTTTGCACTGAAATCTTCTGAGCTCTTCTTGGCAAGCTGCTATGGTGTAGTGGTTTGGGAGTCGGACTTAGACCTGGAAGATCCAGGTTCAAATCCCCGCTCAACCACGAAGCTTCCTGGGTGACCTTGGGCCAGTCACTATCTCTCAGCCCCACCTAACTCACAGGGTTGTTGTGAGGACAAAAAGGAGGGGAGGAAATATGTACACCACTCTGAGCTCCTTGGAGGAAGGGCGGTATAAAAATGTGAAAAATAAATAAATAACATAAAAAGTTAGCCCTTGCTATCCCCTTATCATGTTTGTACAAATTGTTTGTTTTCATTGTGTGATTTTTACCAGAGGTCCTCCAATGGACCCATAGCTTTGTGATGGGTTTTGTTTGGTGTGCTGTGTTGCGGTGTTGTTGTTGTTTCCAAGTACTCCAACTGACAGGTCAATACCCGTCCCGTCCCCTTTAATATACTGTGTGCAAGATTCTGGAAAGGATGAGTTGGAAAAATCACACAGACCCTCTTTAGACTTGCAATGAAGTGACTGTGACTGGATCCTGTTAATATGCAGTAGGTGGCATGGAGGGCTGGCAGGATTCCCCATGGCCCTTGTAAGAGGGGCGGGGAGCAAGTGTTGAGCAGGAAAAAGGGGGCACATGCCATCTATTTCAGATGTCTTTGGAAAGCATTGTTTGGTACCATAGCTTCCCACAGTATTTTTCTGGCCTGGGGCAGCTGTACGCCTCCCCCATTTTCTTCTTCTAGCTACTCTCCACTGCTCCCCCACCTCTTCCCCACTTTCTGCCTTGACGCATCACGTGGTCCTTAGAATGCTTTTTTCCTGTCGGGGAGGGCACAGGCCTGTGTGTGTGTGGGGGGGAGAGTTCCTTCTTTTTGGAGTGCCTTTATTGCAGTGCTTTGACTTGACCTGTGAGTTGCTAAGGATTGGATTTGCGAGGCAAGAAATGAACTTAAAAGTGACTGGAGTGAATCCAGTGGACGTTCTGCCAGCCTCCGTCACTTAGCTTGTGTTGCAAAATGAGGGCAGCATTCAGGAATGGCCCAGTGCTGGCATTCTGCTTGGTTTCTGAGCTAGTTTTTCATCTGGGATTTCTATGCGTCCTAGAAAATCCCAGACCTTTCTTTGATATGTTTGTTTATACCAGCACCAGTTTAATCTCCCTTGCTTTCTTGTTTGTCAGGCTTCTGAAAGTGCGATCTTGTGTGTGTGTGGGCACTCCCATTCCTGCATAGATGTCCTTAGTTACTCTCCTGTATTATTTTGTCTGGCTCTGTCTTGTTGATATTACCTGAACTGCTGCATGGGATTATCACAGATCTTTTGAGTCCCAGCAGCTGTGTTTTCCCTCACCAACACCCCACCTTCCTTGCTCATGAGTAAAACGTTTACTAGCTTATTATGAAAGCCCATAGTTTGTTCCCCTCTTAAATTCCCTTCAAAAGCAGATAATCTTTTGGGTCTGAACCTTGAAGGAAGAGATTTTCAGAGCCGGGGCAGTACTTGCCAATGTCTAAACTACTGTCACTAGTTTTTCCAATTCGACATTATTATTTTTCTCTCTGACTTTTGGGTGAATGAACACCAGGAGGCTCCCGATTTCTTTTTAGAGCCAAGGTGAGCCGACTGCAAGGAAAATAAAAACAAATGTACAAAAGAACAAGGGATGAGGACCCAAGGTGGGTGTAATTCTGAAACAGAAGACTGCAGTACAGTAGTATAGGAAAAGTGACTTAAGAGCCAGGGCTGACATTGAGGTATTTCATTTCAGGGTCTTCAGAAGTGAGAGTGAACTTGGATAAAGTACAGAGGGTTAGTAGATGAGTCCAGTCTCTCCGAGTCCAGTCTCTCCTGGAAGAGCAAAGGGATAGGCTGCTTGACCAAAATCTTGGAGCAGTCAGCCGTTGCATCTACAATGCAGTTACAGTCCATTAGCCCCCCCTCCCGGCTGCGTTTGTATGATTAGGAATGCCTTATAGATTCTCTGCAAAGATCTCATTCTCTGGCTTCAGTTGTGCTCTCCTCCATTCAGAGATCTGCCAGCTGACCGTGGTTGCAGCCCACAGAAAGTGGAGACTTGCACTTAACTGTGCAATCATTTTTTTCCTCATTTCTCTCTAATCAGTTGTGTTTCATCCAGTTACTTCATTTTGATCACCTGCTGTCTGAATATGTGAAAACTCCTCTAAGATAGCCACTTCTTATCTTTTTAACAAATGGCAAGCATGAATTCAGATGCACTTAGGGCTGAGTCACTTGTGTGTATTTTGTCATTTCGTTTCTTACCGCTTGGTGACTGACTCTCAGCTAAGAGTGTTGACTGTCTTCATTAAAAAATTATTACCGTATTTGCATTGACAGTGATGATGCCAAAGTGATAACCACCAGTAGAAATCAATCCTGCATGGGCTGATTCACACATGCAAGCAAGTCATAAGCTGATGCTTATAGACAGTGATTGCTAAACATGCTTGTGTGAAGCAGCCCTTAGCCCCAATGATTAGCATCAGTTCTTCACTAACTGAAGATGTCATCCTTGCCTGCCCTTTTCAAAGGTATTGGTGGCTTTGAAAAATTATTTAATACATTTTTTGCATTAGTCAAAATATTTGCTTACAAAACCGAAAGACCGTAGCAGTCTCATGAGGCAGGCCAGGTAAATGAAAAATAAAATGTTGCGTTTAAAAGAAAAAAGCATACGTTTAAACAACTGTGTTTTACGATTGCTATATGCACCTCAGGATGAAAGAATAGCAAAACAGGACAGCTTCTAAAAAGTTCAGATTTTTAAACAACAAGAGCAGAATTGGGTGGACCTGCCTCCAGGCAAGACCATGAAGGAAACAAAAGAAAGCCAAGTCGCAAAGAAGTTCCTTTTCCCTGCAGAAGCTTACTGTTCATGAGTGAACTTTTCCATGAAGAAAACTTTCCAATGCTTTGTGCACCACTGAGAGTTGGTTCAGATGTAAAGTCAAACCACGGTTTCTCTGAATTGCCAAACTGTGGTTTATCCTGGTGGGCAGCCTAATCCTGCCGAAAACTCCGGCGCTGGAAGACGTCGCAAACGTGCCATGAGGCACGTTTGCGCCTCCTCGAGAGCCGGGAAGCCGGCGCAAGGCCGGCCTTCCCAGCTCCGGCGCTGGGAGGACCCTGCTCCGGCGCTGGGAGGACCCCGCTGCCGGCAGACCCAGGTAAATCAGGATCCAGTGGGTGGGATTTTTTTCGCCAGGTGGGGGTGGCCATTGGCCCAGGCGGCCCGGGCGGGGGACAGCCTTCAGCCGTATCCTGACCCCCGCCGGGCACAGGGGTCTTTACACGGCCTTCTCTTCCGCTAGCAAAATAGCTGGCGGAAATCCGAGGAGGCTGATGGTGCCTGGTCCCGGTTACACTCTGGGAAGGGGACGAACATTCCCTTCCCCAAGTAGACCTCCCGCCCGGTGGCCACGCTGGATGTCGGTGCACAGGATCCGGCGGGCAGCCATGGGCCGCCGGCCGGATCCTAGTCAGGATTGCGCAGTAATTCTGATTTACAGGGCAAGCACAAATCATAGTTGCTAGATTGTACAACACTGCAAACCGTGCTTTGTCTCAAATTAGTATTAGAGACAGGGAATTGCTAGGTGTAAAGAGAGAGGGAGAGTGCAAGTGAGCCCAAGACTGCTCAATGCTTGTTCACGTAATACCACACCATAATTGGTTGTAAGATTGGAACCACCCTTATATTTTTTTTGGGGGGGGGGGGGGAGATGGCATGTTATTTAGAGCATTAACTGCTATGGCGGCTATTAATAAAATATAATCAAGTCTTGGAATGAATCAGAATCTCTACAGGAATTCAAAAGCATGTTATAACTTAAAAATACAGAAATTGTTACAGTACTGGTACAGGATATTATAAGTAGAGGTATTTGCAAATGGTGTTATTTTTTTGAAAATAAGTTGAATTAAAATGCAAAACGTGGTGGTGTGTTTTCATTCACAGGTGTGAATCCTTAAGCATCAGTATCAGGTTTAATATCATTACATTGCAATCTTCAATGCAAAACCAACAAATTATTCAATTATTTCTAACTGGAAAAGTAATCTGGTTCAACCAGATGCATTTCACAACCAGTAGAGAGTTGGTAATTTGGTTCCAATTCTGTTTGGAAAATGTGGTGGTTTGTGTTTTTATTCAGTTTGAAAAGGTTGAAAAAGTGGTGTTTTGTGTTTTTATGTGGTTACCAACAAAAACAAACACTCCTACTTAATAAGTTATAAGATCATCCTGTACCAGTACTTCAGCAATTGTCTGTATT
Source organism: Plestiodon gilberti rubricaudatus (assembly GCA_026170595.1). Classification (NCBI taxonomy): domain Eukaryota; kingdom Metazoa; phylum Chordata; class Lepidosauria; order Squamata; family Scincidae; genus Plestiodon; species Plestiodon gilberti. Next base: position 16,929,746 of record JANXHW010000001.1, read on the forward strand.
TTAGATTAAACCATTTCTGGACAATGGTATTTTTTTTTTTTTAAATCTTATCACGTTGCCACCATATGGGGAATCTGATTCCTTCTGGTGGTGATTCCTTCAGCAGTTGTCACATAATGAAATGAGAAACATGGTGCAGCCTGCACGGGATCAAGTACCACCTTAAAGTGAGCTCTCTCAAATCTGAACTATTGCACTTAATAGTTGATCTACACTGCACTTCTCCCGGCGCGTCCCAGGCGCATGCGGCATGTGCTGAGTGGTGTGGCTTCTTTCAAATTGTTTGACCAATGGGATGAGAGGGTTTTTTCAGCCAATCGGAGTGCACGTGTTTCAGCCAATCAGCATTGAGCTTTATTACAAGGCGGGACAATCAGGAGGGACAAGCGCGTAAAAGAAACTGTTGGAGCCCAGGGCAGCGTTTCGGGTGGGGCGTCCTGTCCCCTACGCTCGCACGCCTCCCAACGCAAATGCAACACAACAGGAGTGGGTGTAGATCAGCCTTTATAGAGGCCAAAATGTTAGGCCATGCTTCACCGAGAATTTCCTTCTGGAATTTGTTCCCCATTTTTAATCAAATGCACTTCTCAGAACTGCAAGAATTCAGGATGTTGTGCAGATAGGTAATCAAACTTTTAGAAATATGCACATTTGCATATAACAGAGGTTCTCAACGTATTAGCTCTCTGGCAAACTGTTGCAAGAGCATCATGCTGTCCAGCAGGTGTTGCATCTGCATGTGATTAGGTGACCCATAGATGGTTTTGTGTGATGCGAGCTCGAAGTTTGTGAACATGCTCCACCCTCCCCTTTGCGCTCAAGGAAAGGAAGTTTTCTACTTCCCTTCTTTGTTTTAGAAAAATGCAGGACTTATTGCACAGTGTCCAAACCCAGCAAATCCCAACTTGTCCTAAACAGAGTTATAAACAAACCAGAGAACAAAACTGGAACCGAAGCAACAGATCCCACAGGTTCCAGTTTAAGATAACTGTGATGGGCGTCTACATCATGAACTCTTATGGAAAGGAATGCCTGCTAGATTTGGCAGCACGGGGTCTTGATGATGAAACAGAACCATAATCATATTCCAAATACAAGGAACAGCTTCACCATGCAGGTATAACTGATTAGATTGTAGTAGAAATGCGCACGCCAGTGATGAGATGGGATCAAAAGTGACTGTATATGACCGTGATTCACAGATGCTGTGTTGGGACTTTCCATTGTGTCCTTCCAGGGAGATTTAATTAAGGTTGAGGGGTATGGATGGGTTTTGAAGCAACCAAAGTCCATTGGTGGATCTCCGAAGCAGTCGCGTCGCTACGACGCGCGACACCCTAGAGCGGGGTCGCGCGTCGCCCTTAAGGGGGAGGCTCCGCCCCTGCGCGTGACGTCACGCGCAGGAGCAGAGCACCCTCCCCGCTCCGTTTTCGGCTCATTTTGGAGCCAAACGGACACAGGGGAGGGCGGGAGGGCCCGCCTCCAACTAAAACCTGTAAGTGGGGAGGATCGCGCATCACCCCTATACGCGCGACGCCCCCCAGCGGCCCGCCCCCCCCCCGCTTCCCCCTGTCGACGCCAGTGCTCCGAAGTACACATTCTGGAAATTGCTGTGGTATTATTTTAATATATGGGTGTGTGTTTGTTTTTTTATCTATGGTAAACTGCATACAGTACTTGTCTCCAGCATGATAAAGCCTAGATCTGGATTTTTTTAATTGATGGGTTGTGTATTCTTTTTGTGCTTCTCTCTTTAGGTTCAGCAGCAGCAGCAGCAGCAGCAGCAACAGCAGCAACAGCAGACCTCAAATAAGCGCCCCAGCAACAGTACTCCTCCACCAACACAGCTGAATAAGATCAAGTATTCAGGGGGACCCCAGATTGTAAAGAAGGAGCGACGGCAGAGCTCCTCTCGTTTCAACTTGAGCAAAAACCGGGAACTTCAGAAGCTCCCTGCCCTTAAAGGTAAGAGCGGGTTTAGGAGCGTTTGAGGTAGCAAGCAGGGGCTAGTTCATCTGCGTGCCCTCCTGGAAGACTTCTACAAGGAAAAAGAGAGTTGATTCAGCAGGTTGTAGTGCTGACTGAAGTGACTAATGTGCAGAAAGGAAGGCAGTGGTTAAGTGTGGGGAAGCATCACTTCTCAATCTTTTTTGGATACTTAATCTTCCTAATGAGCTGTCATTTGGAAGGGGAAATAAATGCAAGAGACCTCATCATAGTTCCCTCTTCAGGCTAGGAAAGCTACAAGCAGGGCAAACCTATGTTCTGCAGTCACAATTCAAATTCTTTGCCAAGCTAGCCTAAATACTATATTCAGAGTGAGTTATGCAGATAAAATAATTTTGCATACATTTTCTGGCAGGAAAAGGAGTGGAGGGAATGGATTTTGGGGTGGAAATGTATCTAACTAGGGCCTAGAAACCTCATTTCATTGCAGAAGCCCTCCTGGTTGTAGGAGTAGGTTTTCTTTGTGCCAGGTGCAGGGGAGTGGCGACAGGATGCAGGTATCTTGTTGTCTTGTGCTCCCTGGGGCATCTGGTGGGGCCACTGTGTGATACAGGAAGCTGGACTAGATGGGCCTTTGGCCTGATCCAGCGGGGCTCTTCTTATGTTGTTATGTCTCTGCTTTCAGGGCCAAAATATGTGTTGCATTAAGCTCATTGCTAAGAGACAGGCTTAAAACTGGAAGTATCTCTTTTTCTGCAAAAAAACAATTGTGGGGATGGGGGGTTAACAGCCCTGTGCTGTTTTGCTTTATTAGTACTTTGGGGACAGTTCTGCGCTCCATCGGCAGCCATTTTGTGACAGCGGAATGGAGTTCTTCTATCGCAAAGCACTATAGCCGGCAGCCCAGTCAGGCATAGGATTGGACTGCCCGTGTTGTGTGAGCCTTCTGCTGTAAGTTCTAAAATAGCTGTATTTTTCCGGAGGTGGAAACTTCTGTAACACTGATTTGGATGTTATATGAGGGCATCCAAACTCTTTCTTCAAGAAAATTGGAGTTGTGATGTATCCATGCTATAAATTGCCGAGTGATCCTTGGTTCTAAGAACCCAAAGCCTTTTCCCTCCAAAATTCAAACCTGAAATCATATAACCTTTAAAAATTGTTTATAAGTAAAGAACTATCTTCGCAGCCCAAAAATTTCTGGTTGTATGACAGGGATATCTGGTTGCATTTGCAAGAAATCTCTTGAAAGTGACTTGTTTAGAGCTTCTCAGTTTGGTGTCTTTGATAATGAATCAGGCAAATTTAATGGGCAACCCGATCGTGCCTAACTGTAGGCTGGTGGAGCAAGCACTAGGGTGTCGTAAATGTGCCGTAAGTCATGTTTTCGGCACCCTGGGAGTAAGCGGAGCCAGCACAGAGGCCGGCACCATTTACTCCGCTGCCGTCCTGGACCCGTGCTGGCCAGCACAGGTGAGTGCGGTGCCAGGTGAGTGCTGCGCCAGTAGGTGCAGGGACGGCAAGGGAAGGGGCCATTGTCCGGCCCAGGCTGGGAGGGGGTAGGGATATCGGCGCTGAGTTGCAAATGTCCCCTTCCCCCAAGGTGAGCCTGGGCTGCGCCAGTGGAAGCTGCAATGCGCACAGGATGCAGCGGCCGGCCGTTTAGGCCGCACATACTTGCACAGGATTGCGCCGTTAGTGTTGTCCAAATCCTAACCTACCCCTCCTGCTATTAATGTTTCAGCTCTCTTTTGCTTTTCTACACTGCACAGAGATCCTACACTACATTGCAGAATATTGCACCTCAACAGGGGGAGGGAGCACATAAGACTCATTAAAATGAATGAAAGTTGCACAAGAGCATGTGCCCAAAATATTTAGGGGCAGATTAAGACAAATAGATTTAAATAACTGAATGAATGCTCTGTTGCATCTCAGATATATTTCAGTAAAACTAAGTGGGGTTTAAGAATTCCTTCTCTGAGGGAAAGATTTGAAGGAGAGGGAAACAAATTGGAAGAGAATGGAAAATATTGTTCAAGGCACAGGAGTCTACATGACAGAATGCATAGAAGGAAGAATTAAGTGGAGCCCACTTGGCTGGTTGCTATTGGGAACATACTAGGCTAAATGGGCCTTTCCTCTGATCCAGTTGACCAGTTCTTGTGTTAAGGAGACACAAATTTAACCATTTGTATGAAATTGTTGTGTTAGCTGCTTAAGCTATGGCGAAAAGTATGATATAAATTCAAAAGAAACGAGACAAATTGTGCCAGTTGACGAGAATGATGATGCTTTGTATTTTTTTCCAGTGCTTTTCTTGTACAGTATTAAAATACAGGAAAGTTTTGAACTTGGTAATTTTGTTACAACAACCCTGTAAGGTAGGCAAAGTTTCCCCAGATTAAAGAATGGGGAGGGAATGGGGGCTTGTGTTGAGAGATAGTGACTTGCCTAAAATTACCCAGTGGTTTCTATAGTTGAGGTGAGGTGCGTTGTCGGCCAGAAAGTTACCATTTTCTTAGCATAGCAGTAGCCCTCGGTGAGCTTGTTCAGAGCAGAGGGAGCATAGAGAGAAGGGAGGAGTTCTCTTGGGAACCCTGTGTTTATGTATTTATTTCTCCAAGGATTTATACCTCATTTTTCTGATCTCACAGAGGTTCCAGTGTTAAATTAAAATATAAAAAAAGCACTGCACAATCAACCATGTTTAATAATAAAAGGCTATTTCAAACTAAAACGAATGAACCGAAAAATGCTGCAGGAGCATTAAGTTGTAGCTCTTGGGTTATGGGAAAGGAGGATATGTCTAGTGAAACAAATAAGTTATAACCAGGTGATAAAAAAAACCCTGTGCAGCAGTGTAGGGGGATCAGGTGAGGCTCACAGGACAGGGACTCGCATAACCCAGGAGTCCCAACTGAAAATACCCAATTGTTCTTCCCTGCCAATGAGGCTTCCGATGGCCAGAGAATGTGGACTGGAGCAGGGTCTTTTGATGTCCGTATCTAGCTGATGAGCTGCATCCATTAAATTGGTACAGAAGAGGAACCTTTTTGCCTTTCGCCCTCACCTCAGATGCGCCGCCTCACGAGCGGGAAGAGCTCTTCATACAGAAGCTGCGACAATGCTGCGTCCTCTTTGACTTTGTCTCTGACCCGCTCAGTGACTTGAAGTTCAAAGAAGTAAAGCGAGCAGGTCTCAATGAAATGGTGGAGTACATCACACACAATCGGGATGTCGTCACAGAGGCCATTTATCCTGAAGCTGTTATCATGGTAAGATTGGCCTGTGCCTGGTTCCTGCTGCAGATCTCAAAATCGCTAGGAGTGCATGGTCTGTGTGTCCATTAAACAAATAGCACAATTGCAGAGCAGGGTTGTGTGTCTGGAGAAGGTTAGCATCTTCGATAAATATTAGCTGGCCTGAGAGCACGAGTAGACTGTTGACAGGCTGAAAGCGGTAGATATTAATAGCATGAGATGTGGGCACAGAATTGTGCATGAATGTAAAGCAGTTAAGGAATGCTTGTTGCATTAGACCTATATGGATTTTGAGTTTCCGGGGACTTGATATTTCTTGGCTTCTGTGCGGGGTGGGCAGTCTTTGTGAGCACAGGTAACAAGATCTGTGGTGTCCTCTCAATAAGAAGGCACTGGATTGCATCATTTAGCATTTGGAGTTCAGGTTCTGGTCCAGATTCATCAGTATTTTTTTTAACTCTTTGGTTCAGTTGCAGTTCAGATACTAACCTTAATATGTGACTTGGTAACTGGTCTAGACACTTCAAAATGGTCTGGATACAGTTAATGGCAAAAATGCAGTTCCAAAGCATGTTAATGCGAGTAGATAAACAGGTACCGCTTGTGGGAAGGTAAACAGCGCTCCGTGTTCCAGCCGCATGCTACGCGCTGCGGCAAGGAGAGTCATGCCGGCCACATGACCACGGAGGCGTCTTCGGACAAGGCTGACTCTTCGGCTTTGAAATGGGGATGAGCACCACACCCTAGAGTCGGACACGACTAGACTTAATTGTCAGGGGTCACCTTTACCTTTTTAACTGGTCTAGACACTTTAAAATGGTCTGGATACAGTTAATGCAGAGTAATAACTAATGTAAAATGTTTACAGTGGTGATTTAACTTGAGAGGAAACATGTATTTCTTTTTTTTTTAAAGCCTTTAGTTTTGATGTTTTTAAAAAGGATTTTTACAAACAGAATAACAACTGGAATAGGAACTGGAAAATAAAATAATCATACCGCTGAATGCATTATTATTATTATTATTATTATTATTATTATTGCCTTGTAACAGTTCTCAGTGAATCTCTTCCGGACGCTTCCCCCATCGTCTAATCCAACAGGAGCGGAGTTTGACCCTGAGGAAGATGAACCTACGTTAGAAGCTGCTTGGCCGCATCTCCAGGTAAGGGGGGGGGGGCGGACTACAGAATTGACAACCTATTTATCCTTCTATTTCTGTGCTGATAGGATTGTAGCCAAACTGGGAACACCCACAGATAGACTGAATATGATAACACAGATAGACCTGCATACTTACTGAACCTCAAAGGTTCGCAGAGGTTTGGAGCTTTAAAACAAAACAAAAAACCCAAGATGGCTTTGACTTCCTTGGGAGTGAAAGGTTAAATGGAGAGAGGCCTCACAATGCATTGGAACACACACTTCCTGCCCTCAGACCTACAAAGGAGAGGTGGGATAAAGGACTTTCTGTTTTAATGCCAATATAAGAAACAATTTGAACTGTGTACAGGCAAGTTTGTGAAAAGGGGGGTGGGAAGTGGGCAAGGGAGAAAATAAGAACTGCTGATAAGATTGGAAACAGGGAAGTATAAAAAATAAATTATGAAAATAGAGCTGGGAAGATTGAGGAAAGAGAGAGGTAAGACTGACTGGCTGTTCAGTGCTGGAGACTCCCACCCAGTCCTTGGTGCCTGACAGCGTGATCCAGGACATGTTTACTGTGAAGTAAGCTCCAGGAATCCAGTGGGACTTCCTCCATGGAAAATGTGCATACTGTTGTAAATGTGCATACCTCTTGTTTGTTGTGTTCTATCCTGTCTTCCATCCATGACAGAGTGCAGTGTAGTTAGGAGGATTCCCAGGTGGTCTCCTACTTGGCCTCTCACCCAGACCCAAACCTGCTTAGCTTCAGCAAGGTCACTACATCATGTGCTGTCAGAGACCCACACCCACCCACCCGGCCTCTTCCCTGCTGGTGAAGAATTAGTGACTGGAGGATAAGAAATAGCAGCCACTTGGCCAGGTCTTTGAGCAAAAGCCCTTAAGATGCAAGAAGTGGAAGAAATTGAGAAGGCATCGGTCTTTCTAAGCAGAAGTTCATTTAGTTAACCCACTGATAACTTTTTAGCTTTCCTTTCTATGGAGCCACTTGAATAGGGGTAGCAGATGGAAATGGACAAAGATGATTGTCTCTAAGAAGTCCTGTCCACTTACTAGGATGCAAATCATGGGCGTCACTGGGGCGTGGCGGGGGGGGTCACCTCCGTGACGCGCGTCGCCCTCCGGACGCTCCGAGGCCGGCCCGGGAGCCGGCCTCGGAGCATCCGACCCCGTCGGCGCTCCAGGGCCTTCTGAACGAAGGCCCAGGCAGCGCGTCAATCCGGGTATTTCCTGGATTTTCGCGCATGCCCAGACCCGTTTTGAGGGCAAAAAGCCCTCAAAACGGGTCTGCGCATGCGCGAAAATCCGGAAAATACCCGGATTGACGCGCTGCCTGGGCCTTCGTTCAGAAGGCCCTGGAGCGCCGACGGGGTCGGACGCTCCGAGGCCGGCTCCCTGGCCAGCCTCGGAGTGTCCGGAGGGGGGTGACGCGATGCGGGGGGGGGAGCCGGATGGCCCCCTCCCCCCGCGCCCATAACGTCGCGCCCCTGGGGGGGGTGACGCGCGTCCCCGCACCAGGGTGACGCGCGTCTAGTGACGCCACTGATGCAAATCGGACTTGGTGAGACTTACTTCCAAGTAAACCTGCATAGGATATAACTGTTAGTCCCTGAGGGATTTGTTACTCTCAAGAAGTATGATAAGACAGGTCTCTAATCATTGAATTAGGCCCCTGCGGAGATGAATTGCCTGTGATTCCACCAACTTCTTCCTCGCGCATCCTGTGACATGTCTGTTCTGCTGCTGGCTGGGAAAAGAAAGATAAAAGCTTTCTCAAGCTACAGCATTTCAGTTCCTCTTTCCTGTGCCCATCAGCACTCGCATCTCTTTGATACTACATAGCTATCTTTTTTTTAAAAAAAAATAGCTTTCACTCTACCAATAATGATCTTATCCCCATTCTGTCACATACCCCATTTTGTCATCTCCTTTATCAGTTTGAAGAACAGTCATACTGAAGTCACCCAATTCTAAAAATTACAAAAAGGATAATTCTGGAAATATTTTTCAAATTTCCTAATTGCTTCTAATTACCAGCGTGTAAGTGAGTGATGCTATTTTTATTATTTATATTTATTTCTGTATTTATATACTGCCTTTCTTATCCTCAGATTGCTCTTCAGATATTATTCAAGGCGGTTTACATAGGCAGGCTTATCTAGATCCGATAAGGATCTTTACAGTATTGTTCTGTATAGAACCCTACAATTCCAGCTGGTTCCTCCACGGTGTAGTTATCTTCACTGGCTACCGAACGCAAGCCTCGAGCTCTCCGCAGGACGCCACAGATCATGCTAAACAGGGGAACTTTTTTCCAGTTGTCATCGCTCTGTCACTGACATTCTCAGCATTCCAGTCTGTTCTCTCACCATGGCACGCAACAGTGACTCCTCTCTGCCACCGAGGGCCATGACAGCTTGCCAGTGACTTTCTGGTCTCCCTTCCAGCATGAAAATGGATTGTTCCTGCTTAGCTTCAGGCAATCTTCAAGCAGTTCAGCCTCGGGACCACACCTCCTGGTCTGCTTTATGCTCTGCTTTTGAAATATTGTGGCTCTTTCGCCTTCAACACTATTTGTTATTGGCAGTGGTTGAGGTTTTTTTGGTGTGTTGCCTTGAGTACTCTTAAAGCAGCAAAGCCGTACAGAAAGGTTTAAAATAACCTTCTTGGCTGCACTTCTCGGCTCACTTACTTGAGAGTAAGCCCAGTTGACTTCAGTGGGACTTGTGTTTAAGTAGACCTGCTTGGGACTGCATTGCAATTGCTGCATGAAAGGAAATAGCTTGGGCTTGTAGACTGCCATTTATTAATCTATTTCTAGGCAATTATAATTATATCCCTGTTTTCAGTTACAAAAAGTCACCCCCCCCAAGGCAGCTTGCCTGGCTTACTTGGAGCCAATAATTGATGTGTTTTATGCGCATAATTACAGTGTAAGATCTCCGTTTTGGAGCCAAGATTGTGCCCACGGGATTGGAGCCCCCCTCCCCCGAGGCTCAGCCTTCCCTCTTATTTATGTGTCTGGTTAGATTGACTTTTCAAATAGTTATAAACTGTATACCTGCTGCTTTGGTAGCGGTAGAAATTACCAGTCTTCTTATAAGCAATCCTTTTTCTGTCTCTTTCCCTTTTTAGCTGGTGTATGAATTCTTTCTGAGATTCCTGGAGTCTCCAGACTTCCAACCAAACGTAGCCAAGAAATATATTGACCAGAAGTTTGTACTGTCAGTAAGTCATTACTGTTTCTTTCTAGCATGTTTTGGCTCCTATGTTTTTTTTTTAATTTAAATGAGAGTTTGGGTAACCCCACTTCACTTTGCACCAGCGTTGAAAGAGGAGATGCTTGTTATGGATAAGAGCAGGTCCAGAACTCCCATAAGAGAACCTGTAAGGAGAGGAACATCTTAAGAAAGCGTCCTTGCAGTTGGCTTCTCGATTGTACCATTATATTACCTACCAGTTTGTTTTAGCAATAGTTTCCATACAAAGACTTATGGGTCATTTACTTTTGCTTTGTTTTTTTTCTCTGGCTGCATTTCAACTTTGAATTTTGCCATATAAGGTGATTAATGTTGTGTCTGTGAATGGATAGTTAATTAATAAAATATAACATTGGGGGAAGCAGGTGTGTGGTTGGGGTTTTATATGAAAAACCAAATGTTAGAAAGCTGTCTGGCTGCCGATGGATTAAAACTTGCCGTAGTTTGTCCTGCTCAAGGGAAATGCATGATTCTCAAACTGAAACGGCAAGACAAAATAAAGTCACATTTGGGTTAGTTATTCTCCACTTCTGGCTCCACGAGGTTAAATGACCTCAGGTACCCCAAACAGTTGCAGGCTTGTGGAGTATTCAGTGGAGACTCCCAAGTCACACAGTTGTGGGCCCTCGGTGGGCACCAGCACGTCCCAATAATGCTGGTCTCCAGTTTGTCAGCACAGGGCTCTGCAAGTGTGGGACCAACACAAGATTAATTGCTTATTTATTACAATTATATATCCTGCTCTTCTTCCATCATGGAACTCAGTGTTGTGTACCTGGGGTTCCCAGGTGATTATCCATCCAGGCACTGACCAAACCTAGCTCTGCTTAATAATCAGCAGACTCATGTGCCCTCAGACCGTGCTCTGGGACCCAGTCGGCAGTAGCGTGATAGTAGTGCAAAAAGGTACCTGCAGATGTGTTCATGGTGGGACCTTGACCTCCTTCCATAGCTGCTGGACCTGTTTGACAGTGAAGATCCCAGAGAGCGAGACTTTCTGAAGACCATTTTGCATAGGATTTACGGGAAGTTCTTGGGCCTCCGAGCATATATAAGGCGGCAGATAAACAACATATTTTACAGGTTAGTACTGATTATGCGTAGGAGTTAATCTTTGGGGAGCATTTGCATATGGGAGGCCTTTACCCCTGTATACTTAAGGGGTTGGATTAGATTTTCTTTGAGTCCCATTTAGCCCTATCACTCCCAACGTTAGAAGAACAGATGAGAGATCATCTGACGTATGACTGTGAATTAAGAAAATTGGGAAATATTATCTTAAGGTGTGTCACTGTTGGCCAGCCGCGAGGTGACCTGTTGTGACTTGTGTCAGTAACAGATGGCGAGGGGGCAGCAGATTCGGGGTGCCTTCCACCCCAAATCAGCCGCAGCCTCCCTCTAGCCCACCACAGGTGAGCTGCATTGATTTACTTACTGTAGCTGGAAACAGATCATCTGTCTCCTTACCATGCTCATTGTGCAGGTTTTTGCAAACTTGGAAGTGTGGAACTTCCAGTTATATGGATAGGGACTGCATGAGGAGCATGGTAAGAGGCTTCCCCCCCCTCCCCGTGCACTGCTGCAGAGGCGGTGCTGGGAGGCATCCCAGGTGTAAACCACCTTTGAATTAAAGTCAGAGGAGAAATCCGATGACTAAGAAAAGGCGGCATATAAATACTGGGTTATTACCAAATTTCACCTGCCCTGAGGTGTGTGGTGGTTCCAAAACCTCAGGTAAAAGCCAGTAACAAACTACAGCCTGGTTTATTTAGCATAGCTACAGTATGAAAATACTGAAATATGAAATATTGAGCTAGGCAAGCCATTGGACTGACCTCATGTTTATACCCTTTCACTTGGGTCCAGTATTGTGCATTGATTTGGACATGTGAATACGTGCACGTACACACACACACACACACACACACACACACACACACACACACACACACACACACACACACACACACACACACACACACACACACACACACACACACACACACACCTCCCCTTACAATTTTACATCTCTGTTCCTGAAAAGTTATTGGACAGGACAGTGTGGACAAATGCGTGTTCCACACATTTCCCTGCACACCTTGCAGGGGTAAAATGTGGAGCTGGTTGCAAAATGTATCATCCATGTGGCATCCGCTTAAGAGTTCCTGGCTTGGGTACAGTGATGGGAGCGTCCAGTATCTGAAACCCTAGAGAGTTGCTATCCATCAGTTGAAGACAATATTGGGTGAGGAGGACCAATGGTTTGCCTCCATATGAGGGCACATGCTGCTTTGGCCCCCAGTCACTATGCCTCCCCTTAGTAACTGAATTCCTTGTCAGAAACCTCTAAGTTTTGTTTACTCCAATTTGGAAGCAGAATGAAATAAGCTGCTGTATGCAGGTGTGCTTTCTTTGGCAGAATATGGAATTCCCCGAAACAGAATGTAGACATTTTTTGATGCAGAGCATATAACAGTCTCTAGCCTCGTGGATCATCTTCTTGGTAGCTTCATTCTGTGCTTGACATTGACTTCTCTTTACTCAGGTTTATCTATGAGACAGAGCACCATAATGGGATTGCAGAACTCCTAGAGATTTTAGGGAGGTAAGAGCATTTTTCTCTTGCTGTTTGGTAGGAGGCTTCTTGACAGGGAAAGGTGATTATTGCCCAGGCAGCTATGAGAGATTTTCATGTTTTTCATGTTGTCAAGAGTCTTCATAGCATGCTTTCTTGGAACTGTGAAGCTGGGGGCTCTGCAGATGTTTCCTGTAGGATTTCCTGGTGATGTGGGAACAGTACAGTGATTTTGGGAACAGGTTTCTATGCAGAAATGTGTAAGCCCTGGATGTTTACAGTTCTCTTCTTTCTCCCCAGTATAATCAATGGATTTGCTTTGCCCCTGAAAGAAGAGCACAAGATGTTTCTCATCCGGGTTTTGCTACCGTTACACAAGGTGAAATCTCTGAGTGTCTACCACCCACAGGTAGGAAATCATTCAGTTAACTTGGCAGGCCTATTGTGTGTGTCCTGAAACAACAGACAAATTTGGCCCACTTTATCTGACTCTGCTCCTGGAACTGTTGCTTCTAAGGATTTCTCATGCAGAGTCTCAATGTCCCCAGCACCATCTCCCATGGCTGCTTGTTAACTTGCCCATTCAGCCAATGTACAGACCTTAAAGACAGAAGCTCAGTGGGTGGAGCACATGCTTTTGAAGTTTCCATATTCAGTCCCTTCCATGCTTGGAGCACATGCTTTTGAAGTTCCCATGTCCAGGTATGGCTGGAAAGACCCTTGTCTGAAACCCTGGAGAGATGCTATCAGTCAGTGTCGGTACTACTGAGCTAGTTGAATCTCTCTCTCTCTCTCTCTCTCATATCCTCTCTATCCTGAATTTGGGGTACTGCACAATTTGGGGTACTGCACAAACTTGGCAACCTCACTGTTCACCCCCAGAATCCAGATTGCTTGAGAATAGGTTCTATAGGACTGGGCCAAATGCATCTCCTGGGGGGGGGGGGACAGGGATGGGACCCCATTGCTTCCTGTCCTCCATTGCGAGAACTGCATATTTACTGTTTTCTCCCTGCTTCCTATAAATGGCTACTAGTCATGATGGCTGTAAGCTACCTCCAAGTTCAGAACTAAGTAGTATGCCTCTGAATACCAGTGGCAGAGGGAGAGGGAGAGGGAGAGGGAGAGGGAGAGAGAGAGAGAGAGTGTGTAAGAGCAAGTGAGCGAGAGCTGTTTGGCTACTTATCTCACCTCTCTGAGCTTCCCAGAAGGAAGCTGGAGGGACCTTCAGCCTGATCCAGCAGAGCTCATGTTCCTGTTCCTTAACCAGTTATGATTATGAATCAATCCTCTTACCCTGTGGCTGCTAAATTTGCTCAGGAGCCTTTGTGGAGAGACATGGTTGGCTTGATCATCGATCGTTCTAGCCTCTTATATGGAAATGCAAATGTTTTGATGCTGTGCAACTGACTGTAGTCCCAATCCTATCTAACTTTCCAGGGCTGATGCAGCCATGCCAACGGGGCATGCGCTGCATCCTGTGGTGGTGGAGCAGTCACTGAGGCTTCCTCAAGGTAAAGGAACATTTGTTCCCTTACCTCAGGGCTGCATTGCGGCTGCATCAGCCATGAAATGTTGGATAGGATTGGGCCCTGCAAGACCTTTCTTCAGAGAGCAGTCGTGTCTTGGGACAAGATTCTAGGACAAGAGGTCTAGAATTTAGTATATTCCTCTTCCGTTTGCTCTATATGCAGTCTAGCCCTATGCTTGCTTACATAATAAGTCCCACTGTGTTTTGTGGAACTTGCTCCCAAGCAGAGATGTAAAATTTCTGGAAATTTTGAAGCCACAAGAAAAAAAAAGATTGAATTTCTGGGGAAAATGGAAATATATGAAATATAGTTAAATTGCTCTTTATTTCATATCATATTTTAATTTATTTTACTGCTTTAGCAGCATAAAATGCATAATTTAGAACTCAGCATATAAAATTGCACTATTTGGCATCCATATGACTTTAAAAGCATAAAAGCCATAGCCTTGTACATGCATAACTTCAGACATGCCCACAAGAGAGCAGCAAACAGCTACCCAAGCATAGATATCAGTTTTTGCCATGTGAGAAGTAGGAAAAAGTAAAAACGGAAACAACACATTTTGTAATAAACAAAAAGTGTATTGTTTGGACAGAAACTGTTTCACGCAGTCACAATCTTAAGGACTCAGCAGATCGGGAGGGGGAGGGATCGGCGCTGCCGCAGCATGCCATATCCTATCCCCCCCCTCCTATACCTTTTTCCCCAACACGGGGCTGCTTGGTTCTGTGCTTTAGCTGGCGGAGAATCAAGTAGCCCCACTGTGGCGGCTGGCTGGGGGTTTACCTGGGGTAAGGGTGCAAACGTCCCATTACCCCAAGGAAACCTCCAGCTGGCTGCTGCCAGGGATAGGATTCAGTGTGGGCCATGCAGCCCATGCTACATGGCCCAGGGGTGGGGAGGGGGCAGGATTGGGCTGCCCATTAAGTACCAGGTACAGGTTGGCTGGCTGCCTCTCTCATTTCCATGAGTTTATAGTTCCACGATGCCAATACCTGAAGTTCTGACCATGCTGTGTTCGTTCTTTATGCAGCTGGCGTATTGTGTTGTGCAGTTCTTGGAGAAAGATAGCAGCCTAACCGAACCGGTAAGTGTGACCATGTAACACTGAGATTACCGTAGTTCTTCAAACTAATGGAGTTGTTAAGCTTCACAGGATCACATGTCATTAGTTTAGAGGTAAATTTATCTTGACCATACTAGGAAGAGGTATCTAGTATCAAGGCCCATGGGTGGCTGTACCCACACCTAGGCATGGAGGGGTATGCTCTCCAGCTCTGCATTTCTGAGATTAGTGACTTGAGCTGGAGATTCTAGAGCCTGAACTATAGAAATACTGTTGACTTGGCAAAGATGGAAGGACAGGCTACTAGTATTTATACCAAGTTGGCCAATCCAAAGGCTTCAGACTTCCTGCCAGTTGCAAAGGCTGGTATCGCAATCCTTCCATTCTGTGTCTGAAGAGGGTGGTAAGGTCCTAGGGGATTTACTTGGCTAGAGTCACCATGAGGTACCTGGATCAAGCTGCAGAATCCATGAGAATAGTTTGGGATGGACATTGATTAATTGGTATTCGGTTCTGCAAACGTATATCCATTACACGACATCAGGACCTGGTCGTTAGCCATTGATGCAGTGTGAATTGAACATGCTCTGGGCAGCTTCTGAGAGAGGCTTTTGCTCCATCACAAGCAGGCTGTTCTCTCCCAGCTGAGTCTATGTGGGACCACTTCTTGAGACTGTGGAGCCATTTAAGCATTACAGTAGTGCAGTGAGAGCTGTTTTTCCATGGCTTCATCTCACGGCACTTAGGTAATGAAGTGAAGAGCGCCTACATTCTAGGCCTGTTGCTGAGGGTGCAGGGATCATGTGTGCTACACTTGGAACATGAGTAAACCAGTCGGATAATGAACACACTCAACAGTTTGAGATTTGTGCTGCAAGAACTTTGTGGAAAATGAAAAAACTGAGCTGGAAATAGAAGACCAGAAAGTGTTTTTGAATTGCATGAGATGGATAGATTTTATAGCTATTCTGGTTTGTCGAGTGTGTGGGTGTGACTGCTTATGAAATCCTCTTCTGTCTTACATATGGAACTATCATGCAAATTGAATCAAAATGTGTCTGATTTGCTTCACTTGCATAGGTCAACAGTAATACTATGACAGGGATAGACTTACGGTTCAGCATAAAATCCTAGAAACCAGATATGGCTTTGTCTTGTAGATAGCAAAAGCTTCAACATTGTTGTAGTATACGAAGCATGTTCGCTCAGTTACAGAGTGTGTGCTTTGTTTTCAGAAAGCCTCATGTTCAATCCTGACCCTCTCCAGTGAAAGACTTCCAGATAATGGAAGAGACTTCCATTATCTCTACCTGAGATTTTGGAGAGCTTCTGCCAGTCGGAGTAGAGAGTGCTAGATGGACTAATGGTCTGATGCAGCATAAGGCATCTTTTGATAGTTTTATTCTTACACCCATCTCCTTCTAGTGTGGTCAAGACCTATTCCTGTAGCCCATGCGTGTTGATGCTGAGACAAGCTGTATTTGTAAGAAGCCTGGCAAGTGCCATTTGCAGCATTCATAAACTTCAACGAGGGTTCAGTTTGTTGTAATCTAGTTTTTTATACTGATATCTCTTACCTGAAACTTGGCAGAAAAATGAACAGGCTGAACGATTTCTTTGGGGGGGGGGGTGCGCAGCGGCTTAATAGTGCCCTTAAAAAAAATTTTTTTTTTGAGAAGCAGACCAACCCTTCTTCTCAAAATACTGGAATTACCATTAATTTTGATACGTGGTCAG
This sequence comes from Plestiodon gilberti rubricaudatus, assembly GCA_026170595.1. Lineage (NCBI taxonomy): Eukaryota > Metazoa > Chordata > Lepidosauria > Squamata > Scincidae > Plestiodon > Plestiodon gilberti. The sequence goes on from JANXHW010000001.1 coordinate 16,946,292, forward strand.
AAAACAGGGCAGAGAACATGCAAGCACTTCTGAACTGTCTTCTCCATGTTCTGCTACATGATGACACACTTCACGTAAGCCTTGTAGATCCTTGCTTGTGTCTAGGACAAGCCACCATGTTGGCTGAAATCTGTGCAAAGCCTCTGTTAACTTCATTGATCTTTGGACTGGACTTTTAATCTCCCTGATGTCCTGAAAAGCTAGGCTGGGCCAGTGCAGGATATTCACAAAAGCATACAAGCTCAGGTAAAAAGATGCTTCAGTTAATGCTGTTGAACAGTGTAATGAAACTAGCAGATTGTAGATTAATGGATTTGTCGTCTTGTTTGGCCTTAATGAAAGGTTAATTTGCTGAAGTCATTTGAGTGAGGTAGTAGAGTGACTGAAAATGGGTTATTGGAGGAGCAAGTGTGCATAATATGTGCCTTGTTTAAAGTTGTTTAAAGTTATCCAGGGTTGTCAGGATAAAATAGAGTGGAGGAGAAAACCATATGCCACTCTAAGCTCCTTGGAGGAAGGGTGGCATAGACATGTGACTAATAATAATGCTTATTATATATTATTACGTGTAGCAGGAGAGGAACAAGAACTATTTTTAAAAAGTATGTGTGAGACCTGGGTGGAAGTGAAGTTAAATTATTTGTCCTATTAAAAAGCAGAGGAGCATCTGTTGGCAATTTTTTTTACATTTATTAAAGATGGTCCACAAGTTCCTGTTTATATACAGTGCTACCTGAGCTAGGAAATAGTCCTTTTAGTAAGAATTTCCCACACTTTAAGATACTAGACACTTTCACTAACATGTGCCTGTTCATTTCTCCGATATGTGTAAATTGCTTTCTTTATCTGTTCAGGTGATCATGGGCTTGCTGAAATTCTGGCCAAAAACGCACAGTCCCAAGGAGGTTATGTTTCTGAATGAGCTGGAAGAAATATTGGATGTCATTGAGCCTTCTGAGTTTGTGAAGGTGATGGAACCTCTCTTCAGGCAGCTAGCCAAGTGTGTCTCCAGCCCACACTTTCAGGTGGGTTGAAGGTAGCAGTAGCTTTAGACTCCATTTGTTGGCAGAGTGAAATGCTGAGACTCCCAAGCTTGCGGACACATAAAATAGATAATTCTGCAATGAACGTGGTAGCCAGTGGGTTTACCAAGTACACTTTTCTGACCAACATAAGATCAAGGAAGAGATACTTGGGGAGCATCAGACACTCGAAGAAAACATAAGGCTGTAAAGCATCTGTCAAGAAGTCATTATGCAGGGAGAATCTGGCGATCTTCTAGACCAGCGGTCTCCAAACCGTGGCCCGCTGTCCTTTCAAAAATGGCATCCGGGTATGGCGGTGTCGGAGCCTTACCGTTCTGCCCCGCAGCATCCTATCCTCTCAGCCGATCTTTGCAGAAACTCACGCCAGGCAGCTGCTTCCCCCAGGAAATTGGGGTGCAGAGCCGTCTGGAGGGACGTGCAGCAGAAGCGGCTGCCCGACACGAGTTTCTGCAAAGATCGGCTGAGAAGATAGGAGGCTGCGAGGTGGAACGGTAAGACTCCACCACCGTTGCGCTGTGCCCAGATTCGGCCCGCGGGCCAGAGTTTGGAGGCCCATGTTCTAGACCCAAGGTCAGTGTTCTGTATGATGGCAGAGCCACTTCAGACATCCCTGGACAAACATCCTACCTTGATCCATTTCAGTCTGTTTTTTTGACCTGGTTGTGGAACAGAGACTGCTGTGATTGCCCTTGAACTTGATGGGGTGGTGCTTCCCTGTTGATTCTGCACAACCTATCAGTAGCTTTTGGTTCTGTGGATCATGCTATTCTTTTACGTGAGCTCCCATTCTCAATGGAGGTGTGGGGCTTTGCCCTCTGATGTTTCTGATCCTTTCTGCCTGATGTGGAAGGTGGTCATGGGGATGCCGCCTCTGCTCCCTGGAAGCTGGATTGTGGAGTAGGTAGGGCAAAACCCTCAGGTTCACATACTGCTTGTAATGTATAGCAACTGCAACTCTCACCCCCAAACCTGTTCCTCTTTAAGCTTTATTTCTTCTATTTCTTTGTATTTATACAGGTAGCAGAAAGGGCATTATATTATTGGAACAATGAATACATCATGAGTTTGATCAGCGACAACGCAGCCAAAATTCTCCCCATCATGTTCCCAGCACTCTACAAGAATTCCAAGAGTCATTGGAATAAGTAGGTCACTTCTGTTTGTATTAAGCATGAATGAATGTACAGATGGGAGGGCTGAGGTTTGCTCTACCTGTGTACGATGCTGATGCTGTGCAGATACAGTGCCATGTTGTGGTGTTGCTTGCATGCATTTCACATGGAGAGAAAAAGAGAGACTCGGATGATGACGTGCAAGCAGCAGATTCTGGGCAGACAAAAGAAAACACTACTTCACATAATAAATGTAAATTAACATTTATAAATGTAATGTATAAATGTATGTAACTTCCATACCTATGGAATTTGCTGCTAAATGATGTGGTGATGGCTGCTAGCTTAGTGGTGTCTAAGCATGAATGTGTCTAATCCCCTTTTAATAAAGCCATCGACTAGTCATGGTGGCTGATACATAATCTCTTGGTGTGCCTCTGAATGGTAGTTGTTGGAAAGCAACAGTAGGAGAGGGGAATAGCCCTGAATGTCCTCCATGTGGGCTTGCTGGGGGCAACTGGTTGGCCATGCAGGAAGCAAGCCGATCTGATCCAGCAGGGCTGCTTGTATGTTTTTACATAGTAGAAAATACACAATCGCATATGGCAAAACTGTAAACAAATTGCAGCCCTTTGAGCTTACTCTTTCAATTAGATCATAAAATACATTTAGCTTTTTTCTTTAATTAACAGGTATATGTTTTTCTGGCACTTGAAACGATTCTGTTTCTTGCTTTTTTCATGTCAGGTTCTGAGACTTCCTGGTTCTGGTCATTAAATCTACACTGGAGTCGATTTGATTCATTCTCCTCCATTCTTTTCATTTCAGGACAATCCATGGATTGATTTACAATGCACTGAAGCTGTTCATGGAGATGAATCAAAAGCTGTTTGATGACTGCACACAGCAATATAAGGCGGAGAAGCAGAAGTGAGTATTCTTACTGAGGATTGTCTTAACTATTGTGAGTGAGAGAGAGAGCGAGAGAGAGAGCGAGAGAGCGCAAACAACCTGTTGTTGTGTCAGAGCCCTCCAGAAACAAGGCATCTTATCCCACATTGATCTAAAGGGGGACATTGGAATAGCTGGAGCAAAATAAAGAGCCAGATGTCAGAAGCCCAAACTGACTGAGAAATTCTAACAGGACATGGGTATAGAAAGCTACAGGAACAGTAGATCACTAGGCAATAAGGGAAGCCATTAGAGCAGGGGTGCACAACTTGGAAGGGTATTTGAGGGACCGCCTCCTTCCTTATAATCCGACCCGCACTCTGAGGTCATCAGGGGGGCCCCTGTTAACCGTGCTGCCATTGACGGAGGTGAGGGGGATGGCGGCGCGGAATAGGGCCTTCTCGGCTGTGGCGCCCCAATTGTGGAATTCCCTCCCCCTGGAATTAAGAACGGCTCCCTCTTTGGAGACCTTTCGGCAGGGCCTTAAGACATTTTTATTTAGACTAGCATTCGATGTCTGACATGGTGGGCTGACTTTTAACTTTTAACAAATGGCTTTTAACAAATGTAAATATAGGTGACCCACTGGGGGTGCTTGTTTTAATTGTTTTAATTATCTGTTAATTATTTTAATGTATGTTATTTTAATGTTGTAAGCCACTTTGAGTGCCCTTGCCGGCAGAAAGGCGGGATACAAATTCTTTAAATAAATAAATAAAATAATAAGTAGGTAGGGGCCAAAATGAATAGACTAAACATCTTCGGGGCCGCACCGGGGGGGCGTGTCAAGGAACCGTGATGTCACTTCCTCAGGAAGTGACATCACATGGGGTGTGTCCATGAGCCGGAAAATACCCGGCAAAGCAACATATTAATAAATAAATAAAGATATTTACAGAATTAAAATTCGGATTTGCCCTCCCGCCGCGAATCCGAGCCTCCTCCTCACACGGAGCAGCGACAGCGCCAATGGGACAAGCCCCCAAACCTCCGCGCCTGTTGGCACACAAGAGGAGACGCGGCTCTTCCGGCTCCTGGCCGAATGCCAGGAGACTCCAGCTGATCGGCGGTGATCAAACGCCGCCTTCAACAACGACCTCAAAGCCTCTGGGCCAATGGGCTCGCAAGGCTCAGTGTCCTTCTCATTCGGCGACCAGAGCGAGAAGGCTGCACAGCTACGCGGCTGGAGCTAAGACATTGGAGATCCCTCGGCGCTCTCTTCGTAAGCAATGCGCAACAAGGGATCCCCGATTTCTTTGGGGGCCACCGGAAATCCTTCGGAGGGCCGCAAGCAGCCCGGGGACCGCATGTTGTGCACCCTTGCATTAGAGGCAACCTTGGTTTAGATCCGTGATGGTGACACGCAAGGTCATTTTGGGTGACATTCCAGTGCTTCCCCCAGGGCCCCGACACACCTTACATTTTTGCAGGTTTTACAGGCTTGTCTTGAACATTTACGACAAGGATTTTGGCAGACCTCTTTCAAATTTTTATCTAGTAAAACTCAGGAACAAAAAAGTCACTAATTGATGTTAAATAAAATGCAATGTGTTCTATAGTAGTTTTCAGTTCAGTTCAGTTCAATTCAAAAGTACTATTAAAAGTTAGGGAGGGAACACACCAGCAGAGTCAAGTTAGACATTTTCAAAAATTTCGACACACCAAGCCCAAATGTTTCGCCATCACTGGTTTAAATTATTGTGAATGAGCTGCAGCAAGCCTCGGGTTTCTACGTTCTCCAGCCCCTCTCCTCATGCACGAGAAGAGGAGATTGAAAGCTTATTTGATAACTTGGTTTGTTAACTAACCTCAGAATAAATAACAGTTTTCGAAGTTCAAACATAATGAGAAATTCTGGTTTGTTCAAAAGTGAAAACTTCCTATTGCCTCTCCTCATGTGCAGAGGAGCACGTGAAACCAGGTCTTGCCGCAGCTCATTTGTGATAATCTGAACCATGGTTTAGTCGATTATCTGTACTGGACCATTGTATGCAACCCTTCATCATCACTGCTGTCAAGAAAGTTAGTCTTCATTAAAATCATTAACTGTACCTAATGATGCTTGCCTAGTTGTGTGAAGCTCTATGTTCTATATTTGATAGTGTTCTACAGAGTCTTGGAAGGAGACTTTCATGGGATTGTGCCACTAGCAGGATTAAGGAGGAGGGGAAAATACAGGTGGGCCCCCATATCCACTGATTCGCTATCCACGTTTCTAGTTACCCACGGATCGTGGGGACCTCCCCCCCCCAGGCTTTTACTTTTTTCCCAGTAAGCTTCGTTTCTTCCTTAAAGAAACAGGAGAAGCAGCCTCTGGTTGCTTATTACAGGCAAGTAGAACGAGACTAAGTACTAGAGAGGCTCTGCGGCTTTGCAAGGTTAACAGAAACCTTGCAGAGCCTCTCTAGGACTTAGTCTCGTTCTACTTGCCTGCAATGGAGGCTGCTTCTCTGTTTGTTTAGAAACAAAGCTTGCTGAAAGAAAAATAAGAGCTGGGGGAGCAAGCATGCCTGCCTGCAGGGGAGGCAGGGTGGGGGGGCCCTCAGGAAACCATGGAGGGGGTGTTCGCTCTTATCCACGGTTTCAAGTATCCACGGAGGGGCCTGGAACATATCCCCAGCGGATATGGGGGCCCACCTGTAATGGATTGGGGATTGTTATGTCTCCTGTATGAGGGGAGCATGAATTAAGGCAATTGGGTGACATGTGAGAGCTGTTGTGAGAGAGACTGAGTAGTTAGGAGAGAGTGGGAGTAACTGTGGCCCTTCAGAAATCTGAAGTAGGGAAGGACCTTGTTGTGTAAAATGCATAGGGGAAGTGTTTGAACAATTCCTCTTTTTTAATAGAAAAATACAGGGAAGGAGAAGTGTTTAGATCTGGATCCTGTCAATATCTATTTAAGATGTGGCATTAGAGGGTTTTTTCCAGACTTTGTTTTTTAGAATGCTGTAACTTGGCCCGAGTTCTAGAAATACAATGGGTCTTAAATCTAAACAAAAAATAAATTCCTTCTTGTCTTCAGAGGGCGGTTCAAGTTGAAGGAGCGAGAAGAGATGTGGCACAAGATTGAGGAGCTAGCCCGCCAAAATCCTCAGGTAATGGTTATTATCAACAGTTGATAGGTGTTTTGCAGCATTGCCACATTTCTGCTTCCTTAAGTCCAACAGACAACAGAGTCTTGTTGTTTTTGGTTCATTGGTTGCTGTTGAATTAAGACCTTTGTTTAAATCCCTGTACAGCCATGCCTTCATACCTGGCCCTAGGTGAATCATCACCAACTTCATGTTCCCATCTGTAGAATGGGAATAATTGTCTGATAGATAAGGTGGAGATTTTGAAGTGTCAGATAAATGGTTACTTCTCCATGTGATGGACTCAGGGTATCTGTACCTCTGTAACAAATGTACCTTTTAAGATATTTGCTAAGACGGACACAAATGGAGTTTGGTTTAATTTTCCCTCCCATCCTTCTTGGCACAGTAGAGTCCACCTGCTAGTCAGCTCTCATCTATGTTTGCTCACTTAAAAAATGTTATTAGGTACTTGTGTCATAGCTTGGTAAGTGGTTATCACTAATGTTATGCTGAGCCCCTGAAAGAGGAGGAGTGATTGGTCCATGGAATATGCATCTCTGGATTTCCCAAAGGAATTCTCTTTGTGCCCTTTTTGTGTTGCTCCAGCCACCTGGAAGCTGCTTATCCATGAATAGCTCACAGAAAGCTTGAATAACATGTAATGGGCACCTTCTTCTCTCTGCTGTCGGAAAGGAAAATACTGAAGTATTTTGAGGCAGTGCTGTTGATAAATAAATACTGTTGGCCAGATGCAGAAAGTGCATCTTTTAGAAAATGCTCAAAAGACTAAGTGCCCCTCTGTGTGCTGCTACTGTGATTGTGAGGTGCACTTCACTCATCAGATGACAATGGTCGGGTAGATCATGACCCATTCAGTCATGATTTAAGACTGATGAGTTTGACTCCAAATTGACATATAAATATGAAATAGTGTTGAGGTTTGTTATTTACAATACAGGAACACAGCTATAGTGGTATGGTATCTGGGGTTTGTACTACCCCCCCCCCCCGTGCTAATTCTCTGCCTCTATTCATTTACTTTTCCTTCAACTCAAAACCTTTTGGAAGTATGAATTAAAAAATCCTGAAAGGTTATCATCTTGGTGGTAATGATTTCAGGTGTAATGATTTAGCACTGCCTCAAAATGAGCCTCAGTAAGCAATCTGGTCCTAATTTGTTTTCACTGAGACAGTTCCCTGAGTTTGGGGAACTGTTGGCTTGGTTTAAAAGGAAAAATGGAAGCTTTCATAGACAGTTTCAGACTCTTCCTCTTGCAAGAGGGCAGGAAGGAGTGAGCAAGCTCATGGCTTGCCATGGTTTATTCTCATAGTGCTACACCAGGGGTGGCCAAGCTTTCCACATGAATGCTCCTGGACCTTTAATGGTTGTATAGGTGAGGGCATTTCAGCAGGTGCAGCTGCTTTAGCAGCACCATCCACAATGGCAGCTGGCTGGATTCTGTCTTCTACACAACTCCTAAGAATGCAGAGGTCCTAATGGTGGAAGGTTGGCCTCCCCTGTGCAACACCATGGAACATTAGGAACACAGGAAGCTGCCTTAAACAGAGTCAAACCCTTGGTCCATCTAGCTCAGTATTGTCAGCATAGACTGGCAGTTGCTCTTTATGGTTTCAGGAAGGATTTTTTCTCTGCTGTACCTAGAAATATCAGGAACCGCACCTGAGGCTTTCTTCATGCAAAGCATGTGCTCTACCACTGAATCTCAGCCCTGACACCTACAGCATTCAGTGTTGCATCCGAACCAGGCCTTTATCTTCATGCAACAGTTTAACATAAAGTAGCTATTGTGCTAAATGAGAGCTTCCACCATGCTGAAGTCATTCCGACCGTCCAGTACATTGGACATGCTGTGTTTTTATTTTCCATTATTCACTTTATTTGGGGTCTCACCTTAATCCCATTTCAATGAAACCCTCAAATTACCAGGCCCCCCCCCCACATACACACAGACGTTTGGAGAGTGCAATAAGGCAGAACAATCAGTCCCTTTATTGTAGAGCATACTTGACCTATGAAGTGACCTGAATTAGGAGGAAAAAAGTCTTTTTTTATGCCTCTCTTGGGGTTGGTCCATTTCTATTCCCCAGATACACTCATGCCATTTCACAGAAGTAATGTTGAATTGCAAAGGGGGATTTCAGCGTTGTATTGAACTTGCCTTGGGACCTATGTATATGTGTTTAAACATTTGGTGTTCCAGTACTTGAGTTGCTGAGCTTGCATTCCCATTTTTCTGTGTGCTGTGTTCCTCCAGTACCCCATGTATTGCGCACCCCCACCTTTGCCTCCTGTTTATTGCATGGAGACGGAGACCCCCACTGCAGAGGACATACAGCTACTGAAGAAAACGATGGAAACGGAGGCTGTGCAGGTGACTCATCTATATACCCCCCAATGTATCAGGAGCCTTTCTGTAGTTTAAAAGCACATGGTTCTTGGTAAGCCACTGGAATTCCTCCTGAACAAAGGAAGCTCATCACAAATACAGACCATAGCATTTGTCTCTGTAGGCAGGCTAGGTGGTGTTGATTGCATTTGTGAGAAAAGGCAGTCGAATGGGTGGGAACAAACCCCCAAGTTCCAGTTGGCCTAATTCTATAGAAGGGAACACGCTGGCCTCAAATGAAGATCTTCCACACACTGTCATTTACTGAAGCTCAAACATGTATGATGTTGGTTCACAAGAAAGACATCATGCGCTGCCTGTGTATCTGGCAACCTACTTGTGCAACTGCTGCGGGATTGTAAGCCTTTACTGAATGCTGTGTTTCTCAGCAGTGGGCTTATCCCATATCAAAAAGCTGTCCTTCATACAGGTGTAGTTTTTTCTTTCCCTCATCCTGTCAGTGATGGTTTCGCTTGTTTGCTGCCATTATAGACTCCTTTGGCGGAAATTTTTTTAAAAAATGTCTGAGAGCTGAGAAATTGCACAAAACTCACGGAAGTATCAGTGAAATGCAGAATTGTACAAAACAAACAGCAGTACTCCCACAAACCAAGTGGAAAAGAGACTTGCTTGGCACCAAATTACCTTTTTGCATGAATGGACATGGGAGGCAGGAAGAGAACCAGAGTAAAACAGCTCAGTCAGCCTATGGCTTCTTGATGGCCAAGTCACATGTTTAATATTTCACTGAGGCCTTTTTTCCTCCTCAAAGTGGTGCAAGTTGAATGATTTTGTGGGCCAGTGGCGCCTACACAAATTGCGATATTTACATTGCAGGCAGTATGATTCAATTCAGGCCCAGTGTCTGTGATTGGGCATCTGCTGGGGCTCATATGCTGGTGGGGAGCTCACCATCCATTGCTGCTGTTCTGCCACTGCTGCATTTATCCTGAGCCTGGGGACCTGCCCCTCCCTGCACCCAGCAGCCATGTCACCCAGCTATGCTTATCTTGACTTAAGGATGCCATCTCCCTGTATCCAGCAGCTGCCCCCTTCCACACCTGCCTTGTTCACCTCTCATGCTGTGCACCTTCCTTCCCCCCCCCCCCGCAAATTTCTACACCAGATTTGGGAAGTACTTGCAGATGTTTGTGCATTTCATCCCCGTCAGGGTCCTTCCAAAGTCCCGTCCAGTGTCCACCAGCCCAGTCCTGTATCAGAAGCAGAATAGGAAATTGGACAGAAAGCAGGGAGCACAGCAATTGAGCTGAATATAGCGAAAATAACCTGCCATGGTACAGTTCAGATGCAGGGTTCCCTTACCTCGCTGTATGTATGGGGGAGGAGAGAGAGAATGAGAATGCAAGAAGAAGAAAGGAATGCTTGTCAACCTGTGCCCCAACTGGGATAGAAAACTAATAGTTTATAAAAAAAAAAAGACGGGTGAATTTGTATTTCTCCACCAAGATTCACTGACTGGCCTTTGTGCTTGCTTCTCAGCCTCAGTGTTTCCTATCTGTAAAATGGGATGTTTTCTAAATTGTCTTCACAATGCTGATTTCTTTTATGATTTGCTGCATATATGTGTTGCCCTGTAGTCTGTGGCTTGGCTCATTTTTTGTGTGATCTGCTTTGTGTTCACTTCATTAGTTCCCACATTCTTACTGTGGCACAGCTGTAGTCGAGTTTATGTTGTGGTATGTGGGGATTAGATGTGTGCATGGTATGGATTGGCAGCAGGAGACTTGTAAGAAAAGCTGCATAATTAGGTAAAATTTCCAGACTTGGCTGCTACTGCCTCTTGTCAGTGGCATCCCATGGTTGGTTTGTGGCCCAAGGGGCAAGCAAGCAGGTGGTGAGAGGACCCACTGGCACGGTGGTACCTCAAGCCTGTAAAACGTGGAGCCAGTCCTGGTTAAATTCAGACTCTGCACTGATACCCAAGTCAAGAGAGAGGATATTTTCTCCAGAAGGAACATTTTGCAGATCCTGGAAACTGTCTCCTAATTTCTTGTGAATGTGTGTCTAGATGCTGAAAGACATGAAGAAGGAGAAGGTTTTGCTGCGTCGGAAGTCGGAGCTTCCTCAGGATGTCTACACCATAAAGGCCCTGGAAGCACACAAGAGAGCAGAAGAATTTCTCACCTCAAGCCAGGAGGCACTCTGACGGGCTAGGGAGCCCCTGGAGGGTACACAGAAATGCACTTTGTTCTAATGTATAACTAGGGAATGAACATGGTGAGCTGTGCCTGTCCTCCGCTCCATTCTCATTCTTTCAGGTTAGATTTGATTTTACATTGTACCTCATATCCCGCCACACTGTCACTTCCTCCTGCTTTATCCTCTTAAAGCTGTTTTTGTGTGCACGTGTGAAGGGAGCCTAGCCAATCCATGAGAGTATCATTCCATGCAGGGATCATGTCACGTTCTGCTGTTTTAATCGATTCCAACCCCAGGACCAAAGTATTGAGAGTTCAACCAGTTATCAGTCATACACTACAGTACTGAGTCACTACAGCCTCCAAGCACTTGTTCATGTTTCAATCCCACCCACCATCCAACCATGTGGTCTGTATAACAGAAACTATATGTCAAACTGATTGAGCAGCTCAAAAACAGTCCATTCTCTAAGAATCAAGGCAGGCTTGTTCCTTGGGGACCAAGCTAAATTTGGGAACAATGTGTTGGTTTTTTTTTCCCCACTTGGAATAAATGGCTAATCTATTGGAGAACTCTGGTTGTTCTGGTCAATATGAGAAAGGGTAACCATGTCATACAGGAGACTTCCTGGTTTTTGTTGTGTATGGCACTGAGGTGTGTGCGTGCGTGAATGTGTAAGGAAGACCTAAATCTTGTGAATGCAAATAGAATAATTCTGGCAAAACAGAATTTGTTTTATTTGCACTCTCCTTCCTCCCAAAAACACTCCATAACTGTGGTGCAATGGCAGCCATACATATATATACTCGCATATAAGACAAGGGGCATGTTTTGAGTCAAAAATCCTGACATTTGCTACTATGACCCTTTTGATAAGGCGAGGGTAAAACTTAAGGAGTTGTGGAATTCTTTGAATTAGATAATTTGGTCTGATTTTTCCTGGTGGCTGGAGAATTGGAGGAGGGTGTGTGGAGGAAGAGGGGAGACTGGAAATGGACTGTAGCTTGTGAGTGTAGGCTCAGTCTCATCACAGCCACTATATTTTAAAGATCCATGCTGCCTCTCGGTGGGGGTGGGGGGGTACCATTTGCAAAGATCACTCTGGGAGCTGTATTTTAAAGATCCTCCCTCCCTCTCCTCTCACGCACATGTCTCCCTTACAAAAGAAAAAAAATCTCCATGCCACTCACAAACCAGCAATAGCAGCCAGGAAGACTATATACATACATACACGCACGAGCTCCCCTCCAGCAACACACATGCATTATTAACGCTTTGAAGATCACACACATATACCCAGGTATATATGCGAGTATATATGGTAATTCTAGATCCATTGCTTTGAGCTCCTTGGTAGCTGTCATCTTCTCAGCTATGGGTTAGCTCTACTACTTGATCTATATGCTTGCTATACTTCAGTGGTTGTGTAGGAGCCTTGATCAGCTGGTTGATCTCTCTCTCGGGCTCGGGCTTTCTCTTTGCTGTCTCAACTAGAACTGGACCAAGGTGACTATTAAGCACATTCTCTTACTCATACCAGCCCCCCTTTCACACATTAGTTTCTAAACTGGGGTGGGGATTCTGAACGAACACTTACAAAAACAGTTGCCATAATCTGGTATAGTCTTTCATTAGGACCAACCAAAATAACACGCAGTCCTTTGTACCAAGCTTTTGTTCATCTGTCTGGAGGTTCAACCAAGCAAAAAGGAAAGGAAAGTTGGCCAGAGTGTGTTATAACCTCAAAGTCTGCAGCTTCTAACACTCTTAACACCCATTTCTCCCCAGAAAAATAAAAAATAAAGGTACCTATGCTACCAGAAAAAAAATCAGTAACATCAGAAACATATGATATGAAATGGTGCATTTATGCATCAATGGGAGAATAGGGTGTCAGAATAGAGGGTGAATTGCTTACTGAAAGAAAATAAGCCCCACAAACTTCAGAAGCCTGGGAAACTGCAGGAGCTGAGCTCTTTGCAGGGCAAGTGGCAGCTATCTGATTTTTGAATAGCTTAAGGGCTTGAGGCAATTAGTTATCTGATTTCAGTTACCTGCCACTTTCTGAAGGGGGGAAAAAGACTTGAAAAACAGGCTTGGCAAAAGGGGGGGGGGGCTAGAGGCCCTAGACACTTTGTCTCTGTTCAATTTAGCTGTTATGAATCTCTGCTGCTCCTAAATGTCTACAATCACCAAGAACACAAAAGGTGCATAGATGCAACCATAGGAAATCTTGATTGCCAGAGTACTCCCATTGATGTATGAACACATTATGGTTGGCAGCTGATTACAGGTTTTTATCTTTCTCTGAAAGGTTTCAATGAAACTGAAGTACAAAGGGTAGACCCAGATGTAAAACCAAATGCCCAATTTTTAACTATACTTTTATGGGGGGGGGGGAGTGTAGAACCAGTCATGGCCAAAAAACCCCACAATCCTGAGACACTTCTGCCTCTTTTATATGAAAGTATAGTACTAAAAATCTGAAAAAAAATCAAGTAAATTAAACTGCTGAGAAGCCAAAAATCAGATCAAAAAATTATCCCAAGTATTTGAATTACTGTACTTTGCAAATTAATGTTGCATTCACTCAACATTGGGAGGAAGATGGAGTACAGGGAAGTTATGCAAATTTAAGTTGGCTGGCTAGACAGACACGGATTACAGGATGTGCTAGGGCTAGAATGGGACAAGGCTATTTCCTCCATTTTTAGAAAATCTATTGTCTAGTGGTTACTCTGTTCTGTCCCCCGCATTCATAAAAGTATGCAAGCCCCTTGCAGACAGAGCAGAAGTGTTTAAAAACAAAAAGTAGTCTTTGTTAGCAAAGGTGAAGATTAATTTAAGTTGTACACTAGGTTCTAGAGTTTATAGATGCCAAACTAGGCAGCATGGCCTAATAATGCTAGGTAGCTATCTTTCTATTAAAAGAGAAAGCTTATTGTGCATTTTCACAAAATCTTTAAGGCTGCAATCCTATACACTTACCTGAGAGTAAGCCCCACTGAACATAGTGGGACTTACTTCTAAGTAAACATGTATAGGCTTGTGTTGCATATTGGAAACAAACTAAATACACAATCAAGGAAGGTTTGATTGCGGTTTACCAACTAGGGAATAACCCTTTTGTTTGCTATGGGTTATGTCTCGTGCTCAGGTTCATTTCAGCTGTTCTGGCCTCAGTTATCCTGTCTTGAAAGCCCAAAAGATATATAGCAGAGACTTGCTTTTAGGGTGTGCACAAACTCAGAGTACTAAATTACTTTTCTTAAGCTAATACTGGCCTAATAGTAATAGTTGAACTTGCTTAATTAATGTGCTGCCATTGTTCTCAGGCTGCTGACTGAATTTCAGAACCATGGAAGGTTATCTTCATTTCTAATCAGTTCTTCCTCCTGCCCATGTATCCTAGCTTTTTGGATTTTCTGACTATTGGATTTCCCCCAGATCCTAGTTATCCCCTCCCTCTTAAGAACTTATTTGATTAACAGCGCAATCCTATCCAACTTACACCATCGGTGTAACCAGCGGTGCAGCGAGAACGAGAGGCCCTAGAATGGAAAGGGGATTCAAATCCCCTTTGAATCCCCTTTTGGAGGAGATTTGAATCCCCTTTCCATTCTGGGGCCTCCTGTTCTCGCTGCACCGCTGGTTACACCGGTGGTGTAAGTTGGATAGGATTGCGCTGTAAGTCTGCAAACTTAAAAGTACATTTGGAAGAAAGTGGGATGCCAACATAAACATGGTTAGGATCAGGTTATGTCTTTTTTCCTTCACCCTACATAACATTTTTCTTCTTCCTTGTTTGTACACTGCCTTGTCTACTTACCATATCCCTATTGTGTCTTATTTCTTCTGTATGTTGAATCATTTTGTTCTGTGTTTCCTGGAACCTAACTGCTTAGATACATCTGTTTCTCACAGACGGTAGCCTGACCCCCTTTCATCTGTTCAGTGGCCTTTTTTCCAACTCTTAGAAAAACTGAACAGTTAACATCTGACAGGTTGGAATTAGCCAATTATGTACAGTAGTAGCTGAACCACAGTGCTGCTTTCACTAACCTATAAATCAGAGTTTATAAAGGAGGGGAACTGCTCATGTTAAGTAGTGAAACCTGCTTACTGGTATTGCCCCATCTACTCCATAATTGTAGTCCTCCACTGTCTGCTGCCAAAGTATTTTCAATACCTGTCTTAGAGGATGCTCTGTCTAGTTAACAGCATCTATTAAGACCTTAATGGGAGGTCAGCTAACCCTCTTAACTCATGCCAGTTGAAGTGAGAGTAAGCTGAGGCGCTGGGTGTTCAAGTTTGCTTGACTTTGAATGTATACTTGCTAAGTTCAGTGGTAGAAGAGAGCAGTTACCAGGCCTAAGTGGATAGGCTCCACATTCAACCAACCACTGGCCTTCAAAGTGTGTTATCTGCTGGAGGGATTGGAGTTGACTTGGAGCTTCTGTACTCTGAAGTGCAATTCAGGCCATTGATTTGCTCCTCCATGCTGGGTTCTACAACTGAGAACTGGAGGAAAGTCTCTCCCCTTTCCATTTTCATCTGTATGCAACACAGCACTTCTCTGCCTGTTACAGTTTTGCACTGGTGGGGCAGGGCTGTAATTGAGCATGTGCTGTATTGGCTTGGATGTAAATATAGCCTCTGTCTAATCTTCGTTGGGGTCAGGGAACTTGTGTTTGGTACCTAACATTAAAGTTTAGTTTGCTGCCAATTCACTCCAGTGTCCTATGTATCTAACAGGTGGGGGAAAGATGTGTGACAAAAGGGGGGGGGGGTAAGACTAACACCTCAAGCCAAGATGAGCACCTCAAGCATGCAGCTTCAGGTCACTGTCTACCTTAATCCAGCCCACTTAATTTCCCTTGCTTCTCTCCCCATTTCTGCTTGTATCTTCCTACTTTTTACACGGACAGATTTGGAGCTGCCTCTTTCACTTCTTACATAGCCCCTCTCAAGAGGGGGAAAGCAAAACTAAGTGATGCATTCACTCCCTGGACACAAGTATTAAGCTGCTTTACAGTTCATATGTACATATGGTGTACTTTATTTTCAGTAGAGTATTACATAGTATGACAGTGTTGGATTTTGTACAGATGTCCCTGTATGTACAGAACTAAATAAAATGGATCTCTTGAAAAGATGAGATGCTGGACTCCACCTCATGGCCATGTTTAGCTCTTTGGCCCACATGGGAGCGGGGGGAACAACAGGATTTATACCATGCACGTCAAAGGGGTGGCTACTTCCATGAGATGCCCATTTTTTCAAGGCTAGGAAAACAGGCCAGTGTTTATAACAATAATAAACACTGTAACAATAATTACAACAATAATTATATAATTATAACAATTATGTAATTATAACAATAATTACTACCCAGTAGCTCTGACTGGGAATTAGGAAACAATTAATGAACTGGGGCCAGATTTTTCCATGTGACAAGATGAACGTGGAGTTTCAATGCTGGTGAAGAGGTATCTGACCAGTTCTGAGAAGGATAACTTTAAGTGTAGTACTTCATGCTTAGAAAAAACAATATTGTCTAGGCAGGAAATCCAGTACTATTGGCTTTGCATCTTCATTTCCACTCTGGCTTTGACCCGCTCTGGCTCTGCCTGGCTTGCAGTGTTTGCTGCACCATATCCTGCCATTGATCATCAGAGATCTCGTTGGCCCATGCAGGGATTCCCAGTGTAGGGAGCTTGATTCCAGCCATTGTCCTTTTCACCAACTCCACGTGTTCTAAAATCAAACAAAAAGCTGGAGAATGAGTGATACTGCTGCAAACAGACACAATCTCAGGACTAGATACTAATCCCCTCCAGAGAAGCATGTATTCATGCAGTGCTCAGTCTTCATGCACTTTGAACTGGGCTCAGAAACAACCCAGGAGCCAATGAAGCCCAAATAATAAATGGAGTAATATGCTCAACACACACACACAAACCAGGCACCCACTAGCTGGTGCAGCTTCCAAAAAATTCAAAAGCAGCCGACGTATTAGTGGTCTACCTAGAATGTGACCAAGGCAAATGCAACACTGGCCAGATCTGACTTCTCCAGGAAGCAGCGCAGCTGACACAGAAGCCACAGTTGTGCAAAAGTGCTCTTGGTCATAAGGCTGGGTCTAGAAGCCTTCCCAAGCTGCAGTCCCAGTTCTTCAAGGGGAGTGCAACTCCATCCAGAGGAGACTGTACATCTAATCCCAGATGATCTGTTCCAAGAACACCTCTGTCTACATTTCAGCTTGCTATCGTCTATCAAGCCCATCATTGCCATGAAAAACTAGTGTGCGACCTCCCATCCCTGTAATCGGATGGAAAAAGAGGTGATTTTTCCTTGCAGACTACAAGGTCCTAAAAAAATCAAGTCATTTCCTATTTTATTCCATTACCTGGATCCATAGGGATAGAGCTTCTACTGCTCTGAGCTGCTGCATCCTCCTCCTCCTCCTCATCGCTGTCCACAGGTGGATCAGGCAGGTGCAGCCTCATTGCCTGCATGCAGTGCACAAAGCCATTACAAGTGTTAACTAAGCACAGGACAAAAGGCATGCTCATGCCAGATTCTGCCCCTAGCCTCATTTTCTGAGGAATCCCAGAGCGTGTTCCTATCAGAGACAAACTGCTACCTGAAGTTGCTCATTGATGTCGAGGGCTGGCTCTGTGCTGGGTGCTGTTTCTTCAACTGCTCCTGGTCCCTGGTCTGGATCTTGGTTCAGTGGCTGGTACAAGTAGCCATTGCTGCCGGCTTCCTCCTCTTCCTCTGGTTCCTCACTACTCCATTCCCCAGCAGGATCAGGAGTGCCATCAGACGTTGCTTGCAGCCCCAGCTCCTCATGCTCATTTGGACAGAGTCTCTCTGGACCCATTCTCAGTGCAATCACTGGCTCCAAGGCCATGCACTAGGGTCTGTGGCAAAAAGATGGAATTTAATCTCCACACCTTGCTTGACAAAACACTTCGATCAAAACAAGTGGTATATTTGTCTGAAACATGATTAGAAAAAGGGTATAAAAGCCAATGAACCGTCTAAGGCACAACAGACCTTCCTGCCACCTAATAGATCCCATTACAGCATGTTGTACCCATAAGCACCATGCCAGACAGGCACCATACACTGGCTAAACATTTTCTAGGACAGCGGTTTTCAAAATGCGTTTCAGGGCATGCACACTTTCAGGGAAACTCGGCTAGGTGTCCTAAATAAAATCAGTAATGGCAGATAAGCCTCTCTGAAGAACAGTTTTCCATGCAACACAGAGCCAAAGGGGTGTTGGGTACTTTTTGTAGCTCACTTTTAGTTTCATGCAAGATGATAGTGAAGCCTAACAGTCCTGGCCAGTGCAAGCATGAAGCAAGAATACCCTCAAACATCCTAAGCTCCTATGCAATACACAGAGGGTTCCATGGCGGAGAAGTGGGAGGTTTGAAATTCAGCGATCCAAAGTAATTATGCTGAGAGGAACAAAGCAAGAATGAACTTCTGACATCTCAAACCTGGACGAGAAACACTTTTTCTAAGAACAGGAGCTCCTTCAGGAAAAAAAAATCATGCATTCCTCAGTACTGTATATCCATCCCTCTCATCTTCTCATAAAACAGTGAATGGCTGCTGCTCATTCTTATGGAGGAAAGTTTAAAGAGCAGCAGTAGAGGATAATGTGGTGAGGGCAGAATTTCAACAAAGCTCCTTTACATCTAGCTCCTCCAATATTGGGCAGCTCGATTCCCAACTGTGGTCTAGTTTTCACTGAGGTAGCAAACGAGTGCCAGCGTTCTCCCTGAAATACTCGTTTTCTATATGCAGGAATATTTTTTGTATGAAGGATCATTCCATACAAAAGTAGCTTACAAAATCAAAAATATCAACACAAAAAACAACAACAAAACAACAGTCACCAAACAAAGCTCTAAGGAGAAACAAAGTAAGCAAACATCAGAAAAAATGTTTTCAGCCTGACAAAATACCGTATTTCTTCGATTCTAAGACGCAGGTTTTTTCCCAATTAAGCATTTAAAAAAATGGGGTGCGCCTTAGAATCGAAGGTCTCTAAAAAGCACCCCAAAATGCAATTTCCTTACCAGAGCTTGGGAGAGCTTCAGGGAGGCCTGCGCGACCCTCTGCAGGCCTCCCCGATCTTCAGTTCGGTGAAAAACAGCAATTTTAGCGAAAACCGGAAATGGCCGAAAATCGCTGTTTTTTTCTGAACTGAAGATCGGGGAGGCCTGCAGAGGGTCGCACAGGCCTCCATGAAGCTCCCCCAAGCCCCAGTAAGTAAGGAAATTGCATTTTCTGGTGGACCGCAAAGGCACTGCTCAAATGCAGTGAGGAGATCATCAGCTGCAGCGCGGGGCATGCTGGGGCGAGCTCTCAGGTTAAGGAAGAGAGAACTCGCCACTGAGCAGAGGGGGCAAAATGGCGCGGTAAAAATCGGACTGCCGTGGCAGGTAAGCTGGGGAAAGTTGGTGCTGAGCAAGCTGGGAAGAGTTGGTGCTGAGCAGGAAGGAGGTGCGTCTTGCAATCAATGGTTTTTGGGTTTTTTTCTGCTGGTGTTCCTGAAATTAAGATGCGCCTTAGAATCGATGGCGCCTTAGACTCGAAGAAATACGGTACTAGCAAGAAGGGACGCAACCATATAGTATATAAGGCATTGAATTCCACATTTTAGGGGGCACCACCGAGATGGCCCTCTTGCATGTCCCTGCCAAGTGAACGTCAGAAGGTGGCAGGAGAAGTGGCAAGAGAGTCTCCCTCCCTGCCCTAGGTAGATTCAGGCAAAGCCAGTCCTTCAGCTACCGTAGGTCCTTAAATGCAATAGCCAGCACCCTGAATTCCACCCAGCAACAAACTAGGAACCAATGCAGCTGGAATAATAGTGACAAGACATGGCTGATTCATATCACATCAGTCAACAACAACAATATGGTAACCACAAACTGGTGAATATAGCCTCATCTCAAAGATCTCCGACCACAGAGGTTCTACAACCATACTGGCCCAAGACCTCCTGACATGGCATGCCAAGTGCTGCTCCCCTTATGGATAATGTGCCAGCTTCTGCTCCTCCCACTCTCCAGCACTAACTCAGCACTGTCCTCCCAACCATTTCCTCTCTGTCCCCTTCTTCTTTTTCCAATCCAGGGAGTGAAAGGAGGAGGGGCAGAGGCGGCAAGTAGATGGACAAAGATGGGCATCCCCCACCAATCAAGTTGCCTGAGGCAACTGCTTCAGTTGGTCTCATGAATAGGCCTACAATTTATATTTCTACTTCCTCCATTCCATATACAAATACATTAAAACAGAGCTACTGCCTCTGAGCCAGAATTTCCATTCTGCTGCCTCAGAACCACAAGGCCTTCTTCACCCACCCCTGCAGTATTCTTCTTCAGAAGGCCAAATATCATAAAGGCACCCTAGTTTTTGCAATATTTCATTACAAAAATTTCACTATTCCCAGCATCTTCCACCTTTCTTCATAACCCCCTTTATGTGTTCATACAGTACTCCACATACTGCCAAGAACTCAGCTGAGCTAACAGCAATTGTAAATTGCATACATGGGCTCATGTCCCTTGAAGGGCTCATAATAAATTAAAAAAACACACATACCATATAACTGGCTTCAGGAAGACATAATGTAGGAGAGAGAGGGGGAGAAGCCATGTTTCAAAAATATAGACGGTAGCAGCAACAAAACCACTTGCCTAGAGAACTGGTAAAGCACAGTGGTCGAGAGACTCGCAATGCAATCCAAAACATGTTTACACATAAGCAGTCTCACTTAACTCAGTGGGGCTTAGTCCCCAGTTTAGAAATGTAGCCTGCATCTGGGTTAGATGGGAAAGCTCGCGAGTTCGGCTCTCACCAATATGAACTCGATAGGTCCGGTCGCCTTAGTAGGAAGCCACACTCACCGCCACTCGCTCCACCTGTCATATGGGGACAATATCACAGTACTGTACTATTTTACAGGGCTCTTATAAGGACCAAGTCAAGAAGACGTCTGTAAAGCACTACGGATACTCGAAAACGTGATAGAAACGCCAAGTATCAATGACAACAAAGACCTCCATTGCCAACATCACGTCTATCCTTGCCCTCCTCTGTTTCCTCCCCCCCGGCAAACTTGCAACAGCCGCCACTTCCCCTCCCTTACCGAGGTAAATTTCACCCTCTTGTTCAAAGCCCAGGACGAGCCTCCTCTCTCGCTTCACCACCGGAAGCAGCCTGACGTTGCTGTCCACTGGCGATGTCATCATAGCCGAGCGCGGCGAGAGGAGCGTAACCATGACAACCCCAGCTGCCTTCGGCGCATGCGTCTCCCCGTAGCTTTCTCAATCTCTCCACCCCTGCTCGCATTTCGACCTGCGGAAATCAGCGTCTCGGTCTTTTCGTCAATGAATCCTGCGTAGTTAGCACTGCACTCTGTCGCTTTATTCAACGATCGCTGAATACAATTTACAATCCCCCTACGCATTTGATCCGCGAGATCGCATTGAAAAACACCGGTCCTTTTTGCTTTGCATCTGAAGTAGGTGTGAAAATTCGTGCCACAAAACACATACGATGTAGCGCAAGGCTATGCTTACTCGCAAGTAAGTCCTACGACCCACTATGTTCAATGGGATCAGTATGCATAGGATGGTAGCATAGGGCTGCAATCCTATACTCATTACTCACCTACCTGGGAGTAAATTCTGTTGAAATCAATAGGACTTTCTTCTGAGTTGACATGCATAGGATGTAAAAATACCCGAGGACTCTTGTTGATAATAATAACCCTATTGTTTTGCTGCATACCTGGAACTGCGAAGAAGAGGGCTTGTGAAGCATCCGGCAGACATAAGAAAAGCCCTTATGAATCACGCCAAAGGTCCATGTAGTCCAGTATCCTACGTATTTCTCACCATGACCCACCAGCGGTTTCTGGGAAGTCCAGGAACTGGAGAAAACGACATACCTCTCTCCTGTCCTGTCATTGTTCCCCTGCCTGCAACTGGTATTCAGAAGAATATTCAGTTAAGACAGCTGTGCCTGCCACGGGCCCTGCAAAGTGCCACTGGAGAGAGGGCGCCCTCTGCCTGTTCTTAAGCTGCAGCAACTAATGATTCACAACCAGGGCATGCATTACAACTGGGTGCTGATCCTAGGGTTGCCAACCCTGCAGGATTGGCCTGGAGTCTCCAGAAATCAACATCAATCTCCAAGTGACTACTGAAAGCTACTCAGAAAATGCACACCCCTTTGGCTCTGTGTTGCATGGAAAACTGTTCTTCAGAGAGGCTTATCTGCCATTACTGATGGCAGATCCATGACTACTCAGAGGCCCCACTGTTCTTAGTGCGCTTACTGCTAGTGCTCTTCACTTTCTAACTGTGGCGTCAGTAAGGACTACAGCTCCCAGGCTCCCTCGGTGGGTGGGCCCTTGTGCTTGTGCGTCGAGCTGGGGCTTAGGCCGGGTGGGAGGGAGAGAAGAGACAGGCACCGAGGAGAAGGCTGGGACTTGACTGGGCCGTTAGATCTGAAAGAGCAGGTGTGACCCTTCGGGGCCGCGGGCCAGCCCCGCTTCCCCGGTCCCGGTCAGGTAACGCTGCTAGAGCGGCTTAGCGAGGTCTGGCACCTTCCGAAGGGATCCTGCGGAAGAGGACGCCCGGCCCGGGGCGGCTGGGGCTCTGCAGCGGGGCAGGACCACGTTGGAGGCGTCAGGCGATGCCCGTTGCAGGAGGTGTTGCTCAAGGGCTTTGATGCTCTTCCAGCGGGGCCTGGTTGGCGACCGTTAGTAGTTCCTGTGGGGTGGAGGCAGCTGTGGAAAGAAAGAGAGAGAGAGAGAGAGTTAGGGAGGACTGGAGGCGCCCCCATGGAGGGTGTGACCAGGTAGGTGCGCGTGGGAGGGTCGGGGTCCCGAGCTAGGGGGCTTCGAGGAGGCGGGGATTTTTTTTTTCTTTCCTACCTTAAAATAGTGTCCCTAAACTGTGGTGAGTCAATGCGATTTACCTATTGTTGTGTGTCTGTCTTTGTGATAACCCCAAACGGACAGCCCTCCGTCTCTCAGGCTAGCGTATAATGTCATTTTTTGAGGCAACAATTTAGGAAAGTGGATTTTTACACTGAGTTGCAGTCCCATTTCAAGCCTCTTTGAGAATTCGTTAGGGAATTTGTGAGAAAAAACCTACGTGGTGATCAGTTTCTCTAAGGGTCTTGGTTTTGTGAGTCTCTTTAACTGTCACAGTGCACAGAAGTCACACCCTTTTGCCCCGTATTATTAGTAGTCACATATAGCATATTATAGAATTGTGTAGGCAAAATAATCTTATTTCCAAAGAGTTTCCAATCTACAGTAGACAAGAGGGAGGGGACCAATGAATGTGGAAAATGACAGTACATGTACTTCTTTAGGCATGACATGAGGATTAATGGGGGGGGGGGGGAATCCAGAGGTTTAAACTAGAATAACTCCCCTTGTTCTGGGTCAGTAGTCATATATATGAAGTGAATACAAGTTCTGATTCATGAGAACCTCCATTTCATCCATTGGTATGTATTCTTGTCATGGGTATAAGAAAACAGTTCTGTTCTCATTTCTAATTAATTCTGACTCTAAATGCTAGAATTGCCACTTCATCTATAGTAGATTCTACACTTTAACATTATAATAGATTCTACACTATAACATTCCTGAAAGGATAGGGAACATTATATTTTTGTGTGTGTCTCCCAAGAATATTTGTGTACATATTGAAGAAGACAAAGCTGAGAACAGATCCATCCTGGTGATGGCAACTGAAACTCAAAATCTTGCTAGCTTCTTACATGGCTTTACCCCAGGAACTACAAACTAATGTGAATGGGTCATTACGTACCACATAGAGATAACTTTTCATACCATGTCAAAACACATGGGCAGCGCAATCCTGCCTAAGTACCCGGTGGGCGGCCCAGGCCACCCGCTGGATCCTATTCCCATTCTGGGATCGGCCCGGATGTCTTCTTGGGGGAAGGGGATGTTCGTCCCCTTCCCCCGGTGTAACACAGGGAGGCTCCAATGGGCCTCCTTGGGTTTCCGCCAGTTATTTAGCTGACACAAGTTCGAGGAGGCCGTGTGAAGGCTGCGCTGGCCCGGGAATGGGTCAGGGATATGGCGGCCGCCATCCCCGCCCCCCGGGCTGGCTTGGCCAATGGCTCCTCTCCCTTACTTCCCGGATCGCCCCCGCCAGTTCTGCACTTACCTTCTCCGGTAGCCGCAGGGACGATCTAGCGGTGGAGTGAGGGAGGGCGGTCTCCACACCGGCCGCCCTTACTCTAGTGTTGTCGCAATCGTGCTTTACGGCATGTTCGCGACAGCTTCGAGCGTTACACAGGATTGCACTATCAGCCACACATT
Organism: Plestiodon gilberti rubricaudatus; assembly: GCA_026170595.1. Taxonomy (NCBI): domain Eukaryota; kingdom Metazoa; phylum Chordata; class Lepidosauria; order Squamata; family Scincidae; genus Plestiodon; species Plestiodon gilberti. Next base: position 16,970,442 of record JANXHW010000001.1, read on the forward strand.
CAGTGGTGTACATGCATGTGTGACTCAATGCTGTATGTCCCCAAATGGTACCATGTATTTTTCAAATCTGCCACAGAAGAAAATGTCTGGTTGATGTGTCTCTTTTAAAAAACAGTTCACCTAAAATAAACACAAGTGTTATCCCTGGAAAAATGAAACTCGAGAATAATGGTTTCAAGCCCTTTTAAGACTGTACATCTTTTTGTAAATATCACATCTAACATTTGCCCTTAAGCCGCACTCCACATATGCACATAACACTGGGCCCCTTTTCTAGGTGTTTGCCATTCCCAGTGTGAATTGATGTGGTGCATACTCAAGATGATGCTAACATGGATTAGTTAGACACTAACACACTTTTTTGTGTTCACAGACAGAATAGTTTTTAGGCTACAATCCTAAACACTTATTAGGGAGTAAAGCCCATTTAACACAGTGCATAGGATTATGCTGTTAAACTGCAATACTAATCACACTCATTTGGGTGCACGTCTCAACTGAATTCAGTCACTCATCTGCTTTTGAGTCATCAGACACAGGACCAGACTATTCACATGAATTAGTTATACTTTAACCACCCGGTCAAACTTGCTATGTAGATGGGAGGAAAGTAGTTTTCTCTTCTTCATGAATAAGGAACTGCTGGTAGAGTATTGAAATATGAGCACTAACACCTCTCTTTCATGCTGAGTTCATACATTCTACTTAGTTTGCTTCTGTTTGGTGTGGCTGTTGTCTATAGCACATGTATATCTGATTTGTGCATGCTGTCTAGAATGAATCTGCATGATCAATTTTTGATGGTGGAAAAAGAGCACAATACAATCATGATATGAAGCATATCTGATATTGGTAATTCAGAATAGAGTGCTTTGAGTATGCTGGAATCATAGACAAAACTACCCTAAGAATTAAAATAGTGTAATGATAAGTTAGTTATGTGCACTTTTGGAAAGACTGGCATAGTTGACGTTCTCTTTAGTCAGAATTCATGTATGCACATGATTTCTCATTATAAAGGCGTCAAAGGAATGTCACAATGATCTGTTGATATTTAAATACTCAAAGCTGTTCTTTAGCTCTTCAAGTTGAGTCCAAATGTATAATACTGTCACATTTGCAGTATCTGAAATGCTGGCAACATTAGCTCTGGTTTTTTCTTTCTTTCTTTTAAGCAGAAGTGTACCTAGATCTCAAACGTATGTCTTTTTTTCTTGACCACAAGATCACTCTGACTCCCTAAGTAAGAACAATCTTAATAGTTGGGGCAGGTGATGATAATCTTTTCCCCAAACTGTATTTTAGGATGATTAATTGGTAATTTGTACTTAGATACCCCCTCCCCCCCAAATATGTTGGAAGTTGGTGGGTGATTTCATTAAACCAAGAGGCAGAATGTGCTTAGGGTCACAGTATCTCTTTTATGTGGGTTGGTTGATGCTGGTAAGTCCTTTATTTTTCTGCAAGTTCTGTTTGGGCTCCCAAATCTACCCCAGGTCTTTAAAAGCACAATTCAGAACCACATGGTCATATACCCTCTTCTTTTGACCTATCTTCTCTTTGAGGGAGATCATGGTTGCTATTAGCCAGAAAATATACTTTAGGGCTGCTTTACCCCTGAGAAATAATTCTGTGTGGAAGACTGGGCTTCTTGCATGCTTATGTTCTTTTCCCTCTCGCACAACACTAGGACATCCACTAAAATTGAGTGGCGGGAGAATTAGAACAGACAAAAGAAAATATTTCTTTACCCAGCATGTAATTAATCTGTGGAACTCCTTGCCACAGGATGTGGTGATGGCACCTGACCTAGATGCCTTTTAAAAGGGGTTTGGATAGATTCATGGAGGAAAAGTCCCTCACAGGTTACAAGCCATGATGGGGATAAGCAACCTCCTGGTTTTAGTAATAGGCTATCTCTTAATGCCAGATGCAAGGGAGTGGCGACAGGATACAGGTATCTTGTGTGCTCCCTGAGGCATCTGGTGGGGCCACTGTGAGATACAGGCAGGCTTACCAGATCGCCGATCTGATAGCGCGCTCTGGCGCCTATCGCCCCCCCCCCCGCCGCCGCCCCCCTTAAGGGCAAAACGGAGTGTCCCGGTCGGCGATCTAGTAAGCCTGGATACAGGAAACTTGACTAGATGCATGGGCCTTTGAGCCTGACCCAGCAGGGCTCTTCTTATGTTCGTATGACTGTAAGTAAGCCATTTTGGGCACTTCCTGATGAGGAGGGGAAAGGTGGGATATAATTGTTTTAAATAAATAAATGACAAATGCACACATTTCTGTCTTACCCTGTGTATACAGTATAGGGCCCCACTGCCAATCAAGCTTTCTGCCATGGATACAAGTAGCAAAGCATTTGTTACATATGGCATTGAACACAGGGTTTGTGCATATTTGAATCAATATCTGTGTAGAAAATTCATCGTGTGGAAAGTGCACTATAGTTGCGTGGGATGTTAGATGAAAGTTATTCATTTTAACCTGTTATTCCTTTAAACTGTGTCTGAAACTTAATTGTTCACTTCTGCAGTGTTTCCATTCAAAGATCTATCAGGATTTCTCAGGTGTAATGGAGGATCAAGGAGAAAGATGTATTTTACATTTTGTATAGTCACCCAGATTTGATCTTTGGCTTCTATGAAGCTTTGCATAGCATAGGTTGATGTCCTTGGGGACTATTACAAGATACAGTATTTATCTGTTTGACTGCATGCATATATGAATTTGGATATTATTTTTGTATACTTATTTTGAGTATATAAAATTACATTACAAAGCTGCTGAGATGTCACCAGTCACTGCCATTGAAGCAAGGACCTTCTTTTTTTTTAAGTCAAGGGTGGCCAAATCATTAGGGCCTCGGCATTCTTAAGAGTTGTATAGAAGACAGAATCTTGGCCGCTGATGGTGCTGCTAAAGCAGCTGCACCTGCTGAAAATGCCCTTGCCTACACAACCATTAAAGGGCCAGGAACATTCATGTTGAAAGGTTGGCCAACCCTGTTTTAAGTGAATTCCAAGATTGTCAGGATTATCCTGTGTCAGAGTCCAGTTTCTGCTGTGACTGTTGAGATTATACAATACTATACACAACCCTACTGAAAGTATTTACTGTATGTCCTCTCACTTGCTCAAGAGGTAGGCTTACCAGATCGTCGACCGGGACGGAGCAATCACCCCTTAAGGGGGAGGAGCTCGGGCAGGGCCGGTAACGCTAGTGTTACCGGCCCTGCCTGCGCTCCTCCCCCTTAAGGGGCGATTGCTCCGTCCCGGTCGACGATCTGGTAAGCCTATCAAGAGGCAACTTATGGTAATTAGCAAAGACTTTGAGAGTTTCTCAGGCGGAGATTCCTTCCATTTGTTCCTGCCTGCTCTTGAGTCAGGCACCCATGGAGCCTTCTCTACCACTGACCTTCTCTGGCCTGACATAACAAAATATATAACTTTAAGTATATATCCTTCTATTGAAATATATTTTACATATTTGTTACATTTTAGTGTAAGAGCTTTAAATGATCTAAGCCCATTTCCTCCCAGCCCACAGGTGTACACGTTTAACTCCTGTTGCGTATATACTGTACACCCTTGGGTAAAAATGCCTTAGTTTGGGCCTCTTTCTAGATGACTAGGCTAGAGTTTCCACCAGTAATCTTTAGGGAGAATCTCTTCAGAACAGCCGCAAATATTCACACTTTCTTTCTTTGTCAGGACTCTACATCTTTTCCATGGATCCCCTTCCTGAGGCTGTCATGTGAAGTGCCTACACCATCATCACCTGGTTCAATTTTTCTGTGCTGTTTTGGGGGTAGAAGTGAGTTCTAGTTCAAACTTTGCTAATGTTTTTGGAGGTGAAAGGTGCCTTGAGGTTGAACAGGTGTTTCTATCATTGATGAGAGCTGCCCTTCTGTTTGCGTATAGCAGTTTCCTCTCTGCTGTTCGGATGACTAGCAGTGTTCATGGAATTTTTGGCTCCCTTTGTGACTTCTGTTTATAGCAAGTTTGGTTGGAGACCTATGCATGTAATGCACATTCCTCTGAGATTTCTGGGATCTTGCTTGTAGGTGACTTCGTAGAACAGGTTCGTAGAACAGGTTGGGGCTTTTAGATGGAATCGTGTGGCATTTGGGTCTTCTAGTTAATAGTCAATAGAAAGGATCTATGCTGCAGCAGAATGTTATAGGGTGGAAAGAAAATATCTTCATCCAATTTGCACAGCAAATACTGTTCTCTGTAGGAGCCTATAGGAGAAGTAATTAAATAAATGGTTATCTAAATAAGTATCTACAGATCTACCAGTGCGGTCTTATACTTGTTAAGACACAGTCTAGCTATGCTGGCTTAACTATATCATATGCTAGTCCAGCACAAAAAGGGAGGAGCAAAGGAGAACTTCAAAATGCCCAGAGATGTGCAACCCTGTCAGTTGCTCCTGCAGCACTTAAGGCAACCCTTCAGGATGTATGAATCATGGGGTGGCATGTTGACATCTTTATGTGGAAGGAGCCCATCAACAGAGATCCAGCCCCATGACATCAGCATACACCACACACAACCTGCTTGACACAAGGATGTCACAGCATGCTCTATTGCAGGAGCTACTGTGCCACAAGGGGGCAAAAACAGAGCATCCAGGAATCCCAGCGCTCAGAGTTCAAATCCTCTTATGACACTCGCACAGAGGTGCACTGCCAAGAAATACCTTTTCAATTGCAGCAGACCAAGGGAAGGAAGATAGCTCTCTTGGGAGAGGACGGGCACATAAAACAAATTAACAAACCTCCCAGGGCAAAAGTTCAAGTTCCCATGAGGGGAATCCATCCGCTGGAAATAACATTTTTGTCAGAGGAAGAACTGGGACAAGCCACAAGAGAAGCTCCAACTGCATTCATGCAAAGAGGAATGTTGGTAGCTTACTACACAGGGACTCGGACTGGGAACCAGGCAAGCCAGGTTCAAGACTAGCCAGCAGGAGTGATAAGTAACCAAAGCCAAGATCACCTTTTGCATGACTATGCAGGCACACTTATGGCAGAGACAAAAGAAGTGATGGATGCAGGTCTTGAAACCACATTGACCAGTCTATAGGACAGCTCTCTAACCACTCAGCCACAGTGTCAGACATGCAAATAGCTCATTATGGGGCATTTAGCATCCTGCAGCACTACCCAATCAGCCAACCATATACACCAGGTGCCTGCCTATGAAGGGCTAGCACAGTGGAAGAATACAGGTCTTGTGCAGGAAGACTATAGGCCCTGACCTGAAATGTGCTTTCTTGCTAAAATGCACTTGAAGAAATGACAGACAGGCACACCTGGTGGTGAAACTGTAGCTCAGGGGTGGCCAACCTTCCACCATTAGGGCCTCTGCATTCTTAAGAGTTTTGTAGAACAGTGTTTCTCAAAGTTTTTCCTGTGAGGTGGAGAGAACTGGGGGTACTTGCAGGGGTGGGGCCAGCGGTGGCGGCGATCTTGGGGATCGCCACAGCCAGGACAAAGCCCCCCCAAATGGGTTTTTTGAACTTTCCGGGGCTTTGGGGGGGTGCGAGGAGGCCTGCTCGACCCTCCGCAGGCCTCCCCAATCTTCTGATTGCCGAAAAACCGTGATTTTCGACCACTTCCTTTTTTCATGAAAACCAGAAGTGGTAAAAAAAATGCCGTTGTTTGGCAATCTGAAGATTGGGGAGGCCTGTGGAGGGTCGAGCAGGCCTCCCCGCACCCCCCCCCCGAAGCTCTGGTGCCAAAAACCCGTTTTGGGGCACTTTTTCAGTGGCGGTGGCAATCACAGAATTCAGAGAAGACAAAGTTAACAAAGTACTCTTCTCAACGTTTTTGTTTCATCTAGCATTTGGGTGATGGGTTGATATCTGACTTCTGGGTCTCTCTCATGGTGTTTTGCTCCACTGCCTCTCTGCTCTGTATTGTCATCGCCGCTGCCCCTCCCCCCAGTGGATTTTAATGTTTTTATTTTATCTATTGTTTTAGATGTTTTATTATTTTTTGATTTTGTAAGCCATCTTGGGTATTTGCTTTGGCATTGGATAAGGCGGGGTTTTTTTTTTTAAATAAATAAAAATACAGTACATGTTCTTAGGGCAGCAGGCTGTTAGTGCAAAGGATTCTCTTTGTGTGCACATTGCTCGTTCTTCATAGTTCCCATTACCAAAGTTCTCCTTTGTGTTATTTGAGTATGAGGCCAGGAACGTATAGCCCCATGCCGTGCACCCTGTCTTCTGAGTGATGTTCTCCATGGCAGGGGCTTAAGTACTGGACTTGGAGTGCTGTGATTGGGGGAGTTTAGTCTGTGTCTGTCATACCAGACATCTGTGCTCTGTCATACCAAAGTGGGCAGGATGAAGGGGGTGAGAGAAATTAGGAGTTTGGGGTGTTTTTTCTCCCCACTGATTTCTATGGGTGCATTTAGACTTAGGTCAACTCAGATGTTGGTGCAACATTGCGCTGATGTTGGGACATCTGTCATCTGGTCGGGGTGTAAGATATAGTGTAAGTCTGCTCCTCTCTGTTATGTTTGTGTCTCCACCCTGTTTTGGGACTTGCACTGGCTTGAGTTGCGCTGGTGTTGGAGCAAGGAAGGTTCCACCAGGCTGGAGTGAAGTTGGTGGTGTAGAGTAGTTGGAACAAAGTCCTGGTGGGGACTGGGAGCTTGTGGCATACCCTGTACTACTCAGAATGATTTGTTTAAAATATAGGATTATACTGTAAATCAGATGCCTTTTAAAAAGCTTTAAAAATCAATCTAAGCTATGTCTAGGTTGTCTTTCAATTGAAACTTTCAGTAAAATACAAAAGATTAAAAATTCAGCAGTTGATATCAAATTCAGCAGAATTTTTATTAAAAAAATCACACTGGCAGTGAAATCAGCTGCTAAGGACATAAGTAAAAACAGCAATAAAACAAGAAATAGCAGATATGTTATCCATTAAAAATCCAGGATGATAAAATCACCTTCATCTGGTGCTGAAAAGACAACAAAGCTAAGTCACCAGGAGTGTGTCTCCAAAGAGAACGTTTGACAGTCAGGGCTCCATCAGTGAGGAGACCCTATCTGTGATGGTCACCCACCTCACTTTTAATGCAGAAGTTAGAGTAAGCGGGTTCATACTGGAGCAGGAATCCTCCTTCAGATCCCCTAAACCAAAGCCTTTTAAACAGGCTTTAAAAGTCAAAACCAAATTATACCCAGAAATGAATTGGAAGCCAGTGAAAGTGCCTTAATAATAGATATGTTCTTAGTAGCCAGTGCTAGTCAATAATCTGGCCACCATATTCTGAGCCAACTGGTGTTTCCAGAAAGAGTTGAAGAGCAGCTTCGCACTGTAGTAATCCATCCTGGTTGTTATCTGGGTCACTTCTGTCTCTTTGAAATTCTGTACTGATTGGTTTGCTTCCCTCTGATGTCAGAATGGCTCCTAGAGGAATGAAGCAGAGGGAAAGAGAAGATAAAAACCAGAGGTTTCAAGAGGTTGAGGAGCTTGGAGAATGGGCACTGGACTGGCAGCTGCTGCTTGGAATGAGCAAAATTAAATTTGAGAGGTGGACAGCAAGTAGGACTGGATAGACTTAGCGTGGGTGGTGTGTAAACGTAGCTTGCTGTGGAAGTTGGTTTCTTTTGATTTTAGCATAGACTGTAGCTTGTGAACTTGACTTACATAAGTGATCAAATGTGTGACCTTTTCTCTAGTCTGTCTCTTTACAGCTGGGTTTCCTATTAGTGGGTGTGGACAAAGTCCAGTACTTGCTGTAATGTCACTTCAGTTGTTCCATCTCGCCGAAGACATTGAATTAGAAAGAAGGATTAATTCAAGAACACCTGAGGTGTGTTGCTAGATATCAGAAAGCTTGTCCTGTCCTAACCAGTGGCGAAGGAGAAATGAAGAACTTAGAGCGCAATCCCGCTCTAAATTAGGGCAGCGGAACTAGTGTTCCACTGCCCAGAGTAGTCGCAAACGTGCCATAAAGCACGTTTGCGACTACTTTAGAGCCGGGAAGGACGGCGCAAGGACGTCCTTCCCAGCTCCGCCACCGGAGCCCTCGGCCTGCCGCTGGACCCAGGTAAGTCTGGATACAGCTGATGGGGGGAGGGACGTCGGAGGTGGGGGAGGGACTGCAGAGCTGGAAGGGCGACCATAGGCCCAGCCGCCCCGGGCGGGGGCATGGCACCCGCCATATCCCGGTCCCCTCCGGGCGGCTGGGCTGTTACACGGCCTCCTCCGACTTCCGCCAGCAAAATATTTGGCGGAAATCCGAGGAGGCCTATCGGCCCCAACCGCGGTTACACTCAGGGAAGGGGAAGAGTGTCCCCTTCCCCGAGTAGGCTTTTTGCCGCAGGCTGCCTGCTGCAGGCTGCTCGTGGCGGAGATCAGGATCCGGTGGGTGGCCTTGGATCCTTACGCGGGATTGGGCTGTTAACTGTGGTAGGAGAATAGTTAGCTAAAGATGAAGTTGCATAACTACAGATCAGCTTTGGCCTCTTGCACAGGGGGCAATAGCAGAATGCGGGCAGGGCTATGCCAAGTGGCACTTTGATGCAATGGTGTCTGACTACAGGATTGATGGGGCTGCAGTTGAACCATCATGATGCATCATTGGCTGCAGATACTCCTCTTATTTCCACTGCAAGTTCTCTCTGATTACAGACGGCCCAGTTCAAGAGTGGGGAAAAATGTTTTTCTCCTGGAAACCTGGAATGAGCTGGTTAGCACATTCACAGCGCATTCCACTGTAAAGATCCACAGGCTGGATTCTATCCCTGTTCCGGGCCGATCATGCTCGACTCAGAGGTCTCTTCGGGGGAAGGGGACAAATGTCCCAATGGGCCTCCTCAGATTTCCACCAGCTCAAGTTCTGGTGTAAGTCCGAGTAGGCCGTGTAATGGCCGGCCCAAGAATGGGACAGTGTTGCGGCAGCCGCCATCCACGCCCCCTACCAGGCTGGCTCGGCCAACCGCCGCCCTCCATCATTGCCCAGCCCACCCGTGCTCCCACTGGTGGGAGCCTTACTTTCCTCCAGCGGCGGCTGGGTCAATCCAGCGGCGGCATAAAACTGTACTGCTGATACAGTACGGCTGGGTCAATCCACGCCTGCAGCCCTTACTCTAAAGTAGCCACAGAAGTGCTTTATGGCATGATGTTTGCAACACTTTCGACCAGCAGAGCACGTGCTGGCTTCACCATTCGAAACTTAGGGTGGATTGTACTGTTAGTCTTGGAAGAACCTGTTTCTTGGAGATCAATTATAAAATTCTATCTTTGGAGGTTTATGGTTTCTCTACATTTTTTGTTTTTGTTTCTTCTGGCGTTCTCTTACTTTGTCCTGCCGCTTATTTTATTAGCTATTCAGACTGTGTTTCCCAAAACTTCCAGGGTTTACCAGCAGTACAGTTTTTCAGTAATCTTCTCTTATGTCTGTCCTGGAGGCATTACATGTTAGTGGCAGACCTTGTAAATGCGTTTTGGTTCTGTGCGTTATTTAATTTTTTTTTTTTACTCTTTAGAAATGAGAAGCAGGGGCTCATGATTGATGCAAGAACGAGTCAGTTAGTGGTATGCACATCCCTGCATGAAGGGGGAACATGTCTTGTCCACATGCACTGTGCAAGTTCAGCTTCTGCCCCACACCAGAACGGGTTTCCCCTGATCCATGGGATTCTGTCCCAAATGCCACAGGTGCTCTTCTACTACGTACTTGCCACTGAAATTATGTATGTCTGTAGCATCTTCTGAATTAAAGTACTGGAGGATTCTTTATGAACAGCTCTGTTGTTTGGAATTTGGATCAGATGAAGAGCAAGTTACAAGTACTGTTCTTTCTCATTGGATTTGAGCATATGTGGAGTTATGGAAGTGACTTTCAGGAATCCTTTTGATTCGAGACATGGCAGTGTGAGAATAAATCTTGAGTTTCTGGCTCTTCAAGTTGTGTGTCTTGCAGATCTTAAAGATTCCCAAGTTTGCGACCTTATTTTAGCAGCAGCGTAAGTGACTCAGGTCATTGCATAGCTGCACCGCATTCTGCCTGTGTGGACACCAACTTTCATTTCCTGCTGCCTTGGAATAAATAGTCAAAGGAATGAGTAAATGTCAGGAGTGAGACAAGGAGTTGGATTGTTGTTCTGCTGGATGTAACAGTGAGTTGAGATGTGCCTGAAATAGAACAGTCTATATGGACTGTTTTACACTGGCTGGAGCTATTTTTAAGTGCTGCTAAACCTTGTGGCTGGAACCACAGCCTCTGTACCCTGAAGGACCAAGGCAACAGCATGGTAGGGATTTGTGTCCTTTGCATGTACTTCAGGGGTGGTAGAGATGCATGATTGTTCTGCTGCTTAGGGAAATAGAGCTTTTATTCCTGCTGTGGGTTGATAAGAGTATGAGGATCATGTTTGCTTCTTGCTGGGCTCTTCCCAGGTAGTTTGAAGTGTGAAAAGAATTTGACTCATGCAATCTTATTTCTTGTTAGAATTCAAAAGTTTGTGCTGGTACTTCAAGAATAGAGCTAAATTAACTATCTGACTATGTGGCAAATTCTGACATGGAATGGATAAGTTGGGCACTTCCTCACTCAGATAGTTAATACTGTTGCTTGGATAGACATCCAAGAAATCTCAAAGGCTGAAGGTTCATTATGAAATGTCTTCATCACGTTTTATGTTTGTTCTGTTTATAATTTCGACTTCATTCAGCGGTTTTAGGTAGACGTTAAACAGCGGCGGCGGGGGGGAATTGAGCCTTATGTGGAATAATTGCTGTGAGATAGAGCTGCAGAGCAATAGTCTTCCAGCTTCAACTTGTAGACTATTAAGAAAGGCAAGGAAGCATAGAACTATAGTACCCCCGATTACCAACCCCAACAGCCTATTCAGAGGATACCATGATCAGTGGTGTTGAAAGCAACTGAAAGGTTCAGGAGAATCAACTGGCAGGGTCATACGTCTCTGTCTTTCTCCTGGCATAACCAAGCCATCTTCACTGCCAAAGCCAGGCTTGAAGCACGGATTGAAATGAATCCTGATAATTTCCTAAGGCCCGTAGAGGCATATTTTGGAAGCATTTTAAGTCTTTTTTTTGGGGGGGGGCTATCTTTGTTGAAAGCAGCAAGTAAGATTTCAATATGGATTCTATGTTGATCTATGTTGCCACTCAACTAGACTGTTGAACAGTGACCTTCAACCTTTACCCGAAGGTAAAGATTGCTGTAAGTCTTTGCAATTCTGTGGTAATGGCACTTCTGACTTTGCGCCACCACCAACTAAGTAAAAAAGTGGGTTTTGGACTTACCTGTCGGGTTTTGGGCTTACCTGTCTGCGGCGGCGAGAACCCAGGTTGTGCGGCGTTTCCAGCCGCCGGGTAAGTCCAACTCCCCTTTTTTAATTTAGGTGGCGGTGGCGCGAACTCGGCAGTGACGTTGTTGCCATCCTGATGTCACCGCCAAGTCGCTACTTCCCTCAAGGGGAAAGACATTGTCTCTTTCCGGACCTTGGGGTCTTGAGGATTGGATGTGTTTAAACAACACAAAATGTAGAGTCATTCTATTCACTGTTGGCATTGTTGATGGGACATCTCTGAACTCTTCATGAAGCATATTGCTGATGTTAAGGAAATGTTAAATGCTTATAGTTGCTTTAACAGTTTGGCCTAAATAGTAGCTTTAGTTTGTCTCCAGGCCCACTTACATCATCTTGTGTTTGGTTTCTAGCCATTCTGGATATGAATTTGTTGAAGAGAAAAGAAAGCAAAGGAGCAATGGTTGCTGTCAGCAGTCCTTGCTATGAGGAAAAATTAGGAGCTGGAAGTTGTTTAGCCACTGACTCAGTGTTGCCACACTATGGTGAATGTAACAATACAAAATAGGTCAAAATATAATTACATATTGAATCAATCACTGGCAAGCTGAACAATAAATGTTTTTGCAAATATGAGTCAATATAGAATATAGATAAAAAAAACCTCCAACCTTTTACTAAGTAATAACTTGATAACATGGTCATACAGCCGAGTGGGGAGCTGGTCACCTGTAGCATTCGCCCATAAAGTATGAAGAATTCTTCCAACCTCTTGTTTCCCTGGTCAGGTGCAAATGTGGGGTAAAATCTTGTGGGTGAATGCTGCAGATTGCCAGTCGTGCACATAGTTGTATGCCCACCACAATAAGATCATTTAGTAATCAACAGTGTCTACATTCACACATAACTGTATGATACTTAGTATAGGGCTAAGATTCTCTAGACTGGCCTTGAATGTTCAGTCTGATTCTTGAGTCCAGTAGTGTCATCTTCTCTATTTAATTCTAAAAGCATCTAGCCAGAGTCCCAAGGGCTGGGTATGCACCCCTTTCACATGTATCTAACATTTTTGAAGGGTATTTTTTAAAATAGCTCCCAATGCAGCGCACCCAACTATCAGCGCAATCCTATCCAACTTACACCACTGGTGTAGCCAGCGGGGGAGGGCAGAGCGGGAGGCTGGGGAGGGAAGGGGAGATTTAAATCCCTATTGAATTCCCTTTCCATTCTGGGGCCTCCCATTCTCGCTGCACTGCTGGTTACACCAGTGATGTAAGTTGGATAGAATTGCGCTGATAAATTTAAGAAGTGCTCTTGTGTGTGTGGGGTTGTTGGGCCACTTTAAAGGACAACATTACTGATGGGTATATGCTATTTAACTTGAGCTTCTGTTTAAGCAGCTCCTGTATCATGGAAGTCTTCTTTGTTATTTCCTACGTTGTGACATTTATAGAATGCTTAGGGAGAAAATGTCTTTTTTCATTGTTTAGAAATGGCTTATGCTCTCCAGCTCTCTGGAACAGCTCTCTGGAACAAACTACCGGTAGTTTTTCTCTTGGGCCTCTGATATTAGCTGCACTGCAACTTTATACTTTGAGCAAATATCTTTCTCTCCAAACAAAAATTATACTGGTACTGTATGTATTTGTAGACATTTTTATCCCCTGTGCTATTTTGTTGTCTTTCTGATTGATTTTGGCAGGATTTTGATGTATTTCCTGCTTCCATAGATCTCTCTTACATGTTTCCAATATACTGTATATTTTAAACCTGGGTTTTCCTGTGTTAATGTTTATGGCAGTGGTGGCCAACCTTTCAACATGAATGCTGGCCCTTTAAATGGTTGTATAGGTGAGGGCATTTCAGCAGGTGCAGCTGCTTTAGCAGCACCATCAGCACCTGCAGCTGCCAAGATTCTGTCTTCTACACAACTCTTAAGAACACAGTAACCCTAATGGTGGAAGGTTGGCCACCCCTGGTTTATGGGTATGCATATTTTAGTTTGTCAACTACAGAGAAAGCATTTGGATTTTAACATCTGATTTGTGTGTTAAGTGAGAATTTTAGAGATACGTTTTCAAGCTGAACTGTTTTGCTATCTTCTCTTACTTGAATCTCAAAACTTGACTAAACTGTTGGCTGATCCCACGAGGAAAGGGAAAATACATTTCTCTTGCTTTATGACTTGTGAAGAAGGCCAATGTACTCATTTTTCTTTCAAAATGGTAAATGTTTATCTTCTAGGGGGATTTATTAAGTGACTGGGCTAGTACTGAGTTTGTTCCATCGGGCTGAACCATTTAAGCAGATCGTGAATATTCTGTTCATTGTCTATTAGACACCTACGTAGCTCAAATACCTAGGGAGAAAGTTACCTTTAAATGCTTAAAGATTCCAACTTGACTAAGCCTTCAGACAGGGCTTGGAGAACTCCCACTCTAGTCATCACGAAGCTGAAGGCAGGTCTTGATTTCCATGCTATTTTGGACACACAACTGGAGAGATGTGTGTGGGTTTAAATCTCTAACCACTGATTTTCTCCCAGGGACTGACTTTTGAAAATCCTTCTTTCACAGCCTACCTGCTTTTGTGCTTCAAAAAGAGCCTGGCACCAGAACTCTGGATCACAAGAGAATAAGGAGATTTATTTATTATTTAAAGATTTCATACTCCGCCTTTCTCCTGGTAAGGGCAATCAAGGCAGCTTACATAATTAAAAACAGCAATAAAATGTCAAAAACAATAAAAACAAGACAAACCCAAAAGGATCACATAAAACAGTTAAAAATTACATTTGATTAAAACACTGGTCCATCATGTCAACTATTGAACGTCATCCTGAACAAAAAAAGTGTTAAGGCCCCACCAAAAGGTCTCCAAGGAGGGAGCTGTTCTTAATTCCAAGGGGAGGAATTTGCACCCAGACATCAAGAAAAGCACTACAGTGGGCTCTCCTCACCCGCAGATTAGCCATCCGCGGATTTGAAGTACAGTAAACCCTTTCCATCCGCGGATTCAGGACCTGCGGATTTGTCACATCGCAGTTCCCAGATCTGCGGGGTCCACGTTAAAATCAGTTTTAAAAACTGGGGTTTTTTTTTTAACCTTCAGCACCAAACCTTCAGCTGTTTCCATGCCTCTTCCAAGCCATTTCCCCCAAGGCTTTGGGGGAAGAGGCTTTGCGCGACACATAAATGGGTTGGTAAGCTTAGAGAAACCATCCAGAGACTTGGAAATGGTGCGGTTTGCTGCTAAAGGTTAAGCCTGCATCCCCCCCTTTTTACTGATTTTAGCACGGACCCCGGTATCTGCGGATCCTCGCTATCTGCAGGGGGTCTGGAACAGAACCCCCTGTGGATAGCAAGGTCCGACTATCTTTATGAAAATGAATATACGCTCTACGTGGGGCTACCTTTGAAGACTGTGGAAACTGAAATTAGTGCAGAATGCGGCTGCCTGTGTGGTTGCGGGGGCCCATCAGTTTGACTGATCGGGCTGCTGCTTCAGTGACTACACTGGCTGCTGGTTTGTTTCCAGGCACAATTCAAGGTGCTAGTTTTGACTTTTAAGGCCCTTTATGGCTTGGGGTTCAGGGTATTTGAGGGACTGCCTCCTTCCATATAATCCGACCCATCCTCTGAGGTCATCAGAGGGGGACCTTTTAACCATGCAGTCATTGATGGAGGTGAGGGGACGGTGGCGGGGAATAGGGCCTTCTTGGTGGTGGTGCCCCAACTGTGGAACTTGTTTTAAATGCTTTATTATTGTTATGTTTTTAAATTTTGTAGGCTGCCTTGGGTGCCCTTACCAGGAAAAAGGTGGGACAGAAATTCTTTAAACAAACAAACAAACAAACAAACATACCCAAAGTTTATAGAGTGCTAGCTAACTTATGGAGGGCAGAAATTTAAGAAATATTAGGGAAATGATATGGCCATCTTTTTTATATATATATTTATATTTTATTGATATATTAACATAAAAACAATACATATTTCATAAAATTATAGCAAGCACAAAGCAATACATCCTACTAGCATACTATTCACTATTTTCTATATATAATTTCCAACTTAGCCAAAATAACACCCACATTCTATTCATTAAATCCGCATATCATCACATCGTTCCTCTCTCTCTCTTACAAAATCGATAAATGGTTTCCAATTATTCACGAAAAGGTTAACTGACTTTTCCTTAATTAAAATTGTAAGTTTATCCATTTCAGCATAATCCAAAACTTTCAGCCACCAATCTTCCAGCGAAGGTATCTCCGAATTCTTCCAATATTGTGCAT
The DNA here is from genome assembly GCA_026170595.1 of Plestiodon gilberti rubricaudatus. Lineage (NCBI taxonomy): Eukaryota > Metazoa > Chordata > Lepidosauria > Squamata > Scincidae > Plestiodon > Plestiodon gilberti. Next base: position 16,986,049 of record JANXHW010000001.1, read on the forward strand.
ATAAAATTCTTGCCGCAGCTATCATATATAAAAACAAAGTTTGAAATTTTTCGCCTACATGATCATCCCACATACCCAACAAAAAGGTTTCCAGTTTCATTTGAACCTTAATCTTTAAAATCAACTCAATCTGTTAATGAATCTGAGTCCAATACTTTTTTGCTTGGGGGCATGTCCACCACATATGGTAAAAAGTTCCTTCTTGGTTTTTACATTTCCAACATCTATTCGTCACCTTCTCATACATTTTTGCTAATTTGCTTGGGGTTATATACCATCTATACATCATTTTATACATATTTTCTTTAATATTAACATTTAACGTAAATTTCAACTGTTTTAACCATAGTTGTTCCCATTGGTCCATTAAAATAACATGACCTACATTTTTCGCCCAATGAATCGTACATTCTTTAACCTGTTCTTCTTCTGTCTCAAACTTCAAAAGCAATGTATACATTTTTGAGATTTGAGATATGGCCATCTTAATCCTAGAGAAAAGATAGGATTGAGTTTGAGTATCTGTTAAACTCAGAGAAGAGTTCTTATCTGTAAGGAATTTGCAATAAATACAAATGAAACTAGGGACTATAACTCCAGCACGATTGAGTAGAAAACTTTTGACAGCTCAGTTTAAATGCTGGAAATGTTTAATTGTTCAATCTTGCTCATATATAGTATCATTATATTGAGTATTTTCCACATCAGTATCAGGCAATGCTGTAGACCAGGGAGATGGAAAAGTGCTAGTGGTGACATTTCGTATCCTTACTGCCGCTGTCATTAAAAAAGTACAAGTGGTGGGAGGGTCCCCCAACGCAATGTTGCAGTATATCAGTAGCCACTTGAAACAATGAATAAATTGGAAAACGTTAGTTCTCTTTCTCCTCAAACTATTCAGCATGATGTTGAGACATAGTGAACATTCCTGTTTCTCTGTTTTCATGATGGTTACATATTACCTATTTTCTGATTAAATATTCCACTCTGCTTTAGCTTTCTCTTCTTGGCCTGTTAGATATCTACCAACCCAAGAGTGTTAGGAAGGATCAATGTAATATTGTAGTCAATGAAACACTTAAATCTTCTTAAGTGGGAATACTGTTGAATAGGGGAAGACCAAGATTCCTTTTGTGATAGGCCTAATAGGATGTTCTTTAAACTCTTGTGTTTTTGTCTGTTGCAGAACTCCGTAGCTATGAACCAACATGGTTGGTAGCCCTGTCGGCATGAGACTCTAGTGCCCCTACCCCCCAGTTTGGAGGGGACTGCGCACTCACAAAAGGGAATGTTACGGTGGACAGTGCACTTAGAAGGTGGGCCCCGGAGAGTAAACCACGCTGCTGTGGCTGTTGGGCACAAAGTCTACTCTTTTGGTGGCTACTGCTCGGGTGAAGACTATGAGACTATGCGACAGATCGATGTTCATGTATTTAATGCTGGTAAGATGAGTGTTTGACTATAAAGCCTTTGATAAGCTGGCACTTTAGTATGGTTGCATAGTTATGTTTATATCAAGGTTGCCCTGTCAGCTGAAGCGTGGTGAGGCGAACGCCATAGAGAGAGAACTGGACTGTGAAAGCAACATCTCGAATGAAGGGTTCTACGAAAGATTAGAATGCTATTATATTGTAAAAACCCTTGGGGTTTAGAAAGCTTGCCCATGTACACCGCCTTGAATTAAAATCGGAGGAGAAATCCAATGACCAAGAAAGGCGGTATATAAATACTGTGTATTGGTATTAGTATTAGTATATATCCTTTTATCGTGGCCTCTTTATTGGAACAAATTTTTCTGATTTTGGGGGTCTGTGAGCCTTTAATTATCTGTTTATAAAATGTGATATCCTGTCCTTCACTTCAGTTAAAACTCTCAAGGCAGCTTGCAGTCATTGAAATAAACCAATAATAAAAACAGTACAATGCTAAATACGTGCTTAAAAATAGGGAGCAGATCAGCAGCAATTAACGCTAAAAGTAGCAGAAGATGATACAGCCTGGGTAAACCAAAAGGTCTTTGTCTTGTGCTGAAAAGACAAACGATTCAGCTCCAGGCATGCTTTTCTCGGGACAGAGTTCCACAGGCAGGACACCACCACTGCAAAAGCCCTTTTCCCAACCACTACTCACCTCGTAAATGGGGTGGGTTTAATTCAAGGCTAAGGTTGCAGTTTGCTGTTTGGGGATGTGTCAGTGTGAATGCGGGAATGATTGGGGAACCTCTGGCCAGTAGTTACTCACTTCAACCCTTCCTTTTGAGCCAAAACCAACCAGGGGAAAGGAGAACAGCCAGGCAAGAAGGAAACAGGATAAAGCTCAGAGAAGAGTCTTGCCTTCTGTCTGCAAGTCTAGTCTCAAATTGATGGAGAAGCCGTGGTCAAGGGATGGTTTATAGACCACTTACCCAAAGTCATCTGGAAAATTCCAGTAAACAAGTTGACAGTCACCACTAGATGTGGAGCCCAGGGCAGGACCAGAAGCCTGAAGATAACTAATAAGCAGGTGACAAGTTCACCTGAAGTCCCAAGACCATATCTCTGGGAGAAAAAGGGATTTTTAAAAATCAAGCCCCAGAGGAGAAGGGAAGAGATTCGCCAACTTTCCTCTTCCCCTGGGTTTACTGCAGCAGCTACCAAAGTGATCCATCAGTTCTCCAGAAGGTATTCATGAGATGAGTGGATGGACTGAGTGTGACTGTCTAGTTTAGCAACAGCCCCGCTAAAAACCAACAGTCCTTTCTTGCTGAGTTCTCTGTGCAGTATTCAGTGAAGCTTGTTACAATTGGAATCGCTGCCTGAGAGTGTTCCCATCCAGGATTTAGAGCTCACTGTTGCAGGGAATTGGGAGCCACTTGGACCTGCGAAACCAACCCCCTTAGTCCCTTTTCCTCGAGGGCAGATGCATTTGGGTCAGAGTCAGTTTTGCCCTCTAACAAAGTGTCCAAGTAGTCTTGAAGTAGTGTTCAAATGCAGCACACGCCAGCTGTCGCTATTAAAAAAAAAAAAAGAGCTACCCAGATTCATCTAGAGAATAATTATGTTTGTCTTTCTTGGATTTTAAGGACAGCAATTCAGCAGATCAAGATAGTGTTCAGTTAGTCATCCAACACAGATGAGGCCCTTGAGAGTTTAAAAGGTAGCAAGAATGAAAATTTCCTTAAGGTCAAGGGAGCTGGCTACTTTCCACCCAATACAGTACCGTGTATGGAAAATTGCAAGTGTATGCTTCTTGCTTCAATTGCGTGTGTTCCTCTTTATGTAGTTAAAGTATTTCATACGTAGCAGCCTTTATGTCATCAAAACAAGTTTTGGAGGAAGAGATGTAATAGGTCACTGCTGAGCAGAGTGGTGGATTTGGATGTGTGAAAACCATGCTCAAACGTTTTCTCAGTGATGGAGTACACTGGTTAACATGGAAATTCTCTCAGTCTAATGTACTTCATGGCATCATTGTAAAATGATGACATTGTACATCATTTGAAAACTGCCATTTGCATGATTGATAGCAGGTGCATCTCTTCCTCCAGTGTGCCCTGTCTTGTTTATTTTAAGCTGCCATTCCCCTGTCTGAAACTCTTAAACTGTCACCCCAATCCTAACGAGGGCCTGTGCCTGTGGAATGTGTGTTCCACTGACGCACACTATCGCAAAAATGCAGTAAGGTGCTTTACGACAGCACAAGGCCCAGACACACCAGCAGCAAGGCCAGAGCCTTTCCGCTGGCACTGGTGATCGTCTGGAGGCCCATCAGAACAGGTTAGTCCAGAGCAAGGGCGGGGAGGGGATTGAACAGGGTGGGGGAGGGTGGAACAGGGCAGCAATGGGGTGAGTGTGGATGGGAGGATCGGGCCCAGGAAGGGGGCAGGATTGGTGGTGCCAGCGCACACCATATCCAAACCCCTTCCCCGGGCCTGATCCACCTGCATGGATCAACACAGACTTGTACCAGCGATATTGCTGGTGCAGGTCCGAGTTGACCCATTGTGACTGCTGGGGCTTGCCTAGGGATAAGGGGACAAATGTCCCCTTACCCCAAGGAGACCTCCAGCAGCCCCAAATCCCCCGCGGGATGCATTATAGCCTGCGCCAGCAGCGCTGCATTGCTGCACGGGGATTTACGTTGGATTGGGCTGCGTGTAACCTTGCTTAACCATTAAACTAAATGGGACTTAAAAACTGAATTTTCTCTGAATTGTGGTCATTTATGCATACTTTCATTTATGCTTCTTTTATGCCTGCTATGAAGCAAGGAGTAGGAAATACTAATACTTTTTTTCAGCATCTCATATTTAGGTGGTGTATTTTTTCCTAGTGTGTTATGTTTTCCATTCGTTTGTTTGCTGCCAATATACAGATAGGGACTTTAAATAAGAGATTTTTATAACATCCATGGGTGGCTTGTTAATTGGAGCAACTGAAGCGTTTGTGTCAGTTTCTTTTTGCTTCAGAAGCACCGCAGTCAAGTAGCTCTCTTTATTTATTATTTTAGTCTCTCTGCGGTGGACCAAGCTGCCGCCAGTGTGGACAAACAACAGGGACCATGTGAGGGAAGTTCCTTACATGAGATATGGACACTCTGCAGTTGTCATCGATGACACCATCTACATCTGGGGAGGCCGCAATGACACCGAGGGAGCCTGTAATGTACTCTATGCCTTTGACGTCAGTAAGTGTTTGTTCTTACTGTGTTTGTTTTCTGCCCTGCAACCCTTGCATGCTTCCGCATATTCTAAAAAATTGGAGTCTGCATCTGTGTCTAAACTGGAAACAGCAGCTATGAAACGCTCACTCCAGTGGATTATAACCTCGATCATGAGGTTTGATTTCTCACTAAAATTATTATTTTTAAGACAGATGGGTATTCATAAGGGGCTTTGTTTCCTGGCTCAATTCAGGGTGCTCATTGTGTCCTTTAAAGACCTAAAGTTTAAAGGAGGAGCTTTCATTAGTCCCAAATTGTTTAGGCCCCAAACAATTTGGGACTTGGATACTTTAAAGACACTTCCTCCCATGCGTTCTCATACACCTGGGCCATCATATAAGGCCTCACTCCAAGTGCTCTTGCCTTCAGAGGCACAGCAAGCATCCCTTAGGAGCAGGGCCTTCTTGGTGGTGGTGCTGACCTTGTGAAATGCCCTCCTCTGTAGGCCTAGTTGACACCTCACCCTGTGCCCCATCAGGAGGTATATTAAGATCTGACTTTTGTCAGTGGTGGTTGAGTTGTGGCGTTTCAGTTGTGGTGTTTTGGTTTTGTCTTATACTGCCTTTTAAATTTGTTTGAGTTATAACAACAACAACAACCAGTATTTATATACCACCTTTTCTTGGTCATCGGATTTCTCCTCTAACTTTAATTCAAAGGCGCTTTACATAGGCAGGCTTGCTAAATCCCAAGGGTTTTTTACAATGATACAAATTGTTTTTATTTTATCATAGAACGAAAGCTTTCATGGCCAGCTACTAGAATACAAGACACAAGTTTTATGGGTGAAGTAGCCATGTACTAAATATAAAATACAAAGAACTCCAGGCACACAAGTATAAAATCTTCAAAAAGTGCCACTCATAACAAGCAGCAAAACAATGAGTGCGGAGAAGTCCGATGTTTACAGGAACCGACGTTTCGTCTTATTTCCTAAGACATTATCTAGGTTGAAACAGCTTGGCTGTTGGGATGGCACTGAAAACCAACTGACAGAAACGGAACTTAAAGGGAAACACAGGCAGAGCTTAACAGAGATCTTAAAGGAACATCAGACAGATTCAAAAGGCAAAACACATCTTATAAATCTTGCACGAAAGCTTTCATGGCCAGCTACTAGACTAAAACAATACCAGGTATTAAGGTATCTAAAGCATCTGTCAGTATACTAATCTTATACGGAGACAGAATTAACACGTATTGTTCCCTGTATATTTGTGCAATATGGGAAACCATATTTTGTCAATAAATGTTAATTCTTGTTGGCGGTTAATAAGATTTTGCGATCTTCTTTTACTAATCTCAATTGCTTCCAGATTCTGGTGCGTTCTGTTGTTCGAATCATTAGCTAGACATTTAGTCTCATTGAACAAAATACTATGGAATTTTGATGTTTTTATTTTGTTTTTCCTATTGTGAACTGTCTGGAGTTGCCTTGATAGGCAAGACAGACAAAATAGGAATGTTTTAAAATAAATATTGCCTGACTGGTAATGGCTGGTGTTTCAAGGGGTTCATGTACTTGTACTGTGGGCTGCACACTGGACAGCCTTGTGCACACTAGTGGGAAGAGGATATGGAGTGTCAAGAGAAATAAGTGAGTGGAAATAAGACAGAGAGACCATTGGAAGCAAAACTATGCACAGTGTTAGGTTTTATACAGGCATAAAGTCATTACTTTTTCTCCTAACAGCCTGCATTTTGCAATGTCCATATTCCACGGAAATATTTCTTTCATAAACAAAAACAGTTGTATGATTACTAGGTGAAAAGAAAAGAATGTAGTTATAAAATATGTGGGGTCAAATTCCCAGTAAAATACAAAGGCTTTATAAATCTACTCAAAGTGTAAATAATAAAGTAAAACAATGTTGCAATATTTGAGTGGGACTGGGTAGCATTCTGTTGGTTGTTACTGGCATATGACAAGAGAGTGGATGCTGGGGTGGTGGTGGTGAGAAAAGCTTCCAGTCTGGCCATGTTTTCTGCTACTTTAACTGTATGGGTTCTTCTATCAAGGTGATGTTGCTTTTTGAAGGCAAAGATGTGCATGCTGCAACATGGGTTGGGTGGGGAACATGTGTGTTTGGCAATACCTCCACAACCAATCCAGAAATTGTGCATCTTCCCGGGAAATGATTATGTTTCCGAGAGTATGAGTGTATGTACTTGAAAAGTAATATTAGAAGTAAATGTAAAGCCATCTGATGGTGCGAATGACTTCAGGAGAGTGCTGTTGCATAAATTATATATAAAAATGCGTGACTTGTGTCTATGCTGAATAATGCTATACAGTATTTTCAAGTCAGGGCCATATCTGGTCATAACAAGGGAAGGGCTGATTGTACATAATAACTGCTTATAAGAACAACACATGGCTCAATATGTCAGTTTCATTTTAGTGAGGAGGAGATATGTGAAGACCTTTGCCGCGTGCCAGTTTTATACACAGGAGATCAGTGAGAGTAGTCCTTGTAAACTTGCTGTAACAAGGGAAAGGGTGAGAGAGCCAGTATTTGGTAAAAGTGCTCATGACCTGGAAGATGGAATAATCATCTTGGGTCATTCCATGTGAAATCAACCAATGAAAAATCCTTGACGTCATGGATTTTGTTCATTTTCGGTACATTTGTACCTTACCATGAGATGTTTAAAAATTATTTTTTTCAGACTTTTTTGTCCATCCGTTTTTGAGATATTGAATGTTCAAAATTGCTAAAAAAAAGGCCAAAATTCACTTGTCACCATACCTTCAAATGCCAGTTACAGGATAACGATGAATGCTTACAGACATTCAGAAATTATTCAGCAACTAAAGGAAAAATTTAAAACTATGAACAGAAGTAAAAAGCTCATGATTTTGATAGTTTTACCAAAAAGCTGATCCTGTAAAAGAATAGAAAGTGAATTCATTCTCTATAAATCTATCTCTATAAGTCCTGTTATACATTTTTGGATTCATTTCAGTTTACCACATAATTTTATCAATGTAAACTGTAGAAAAATGGACTTGAGGGGTTTAATTCCTGGTCACTGCCAACAAGAAAATTTAATTTTTTTATGATACCATTGAGATACCATCTTGAAATTTTGTCTGATTGACTACAAGACATATACCTTTAAGTGTGATTTTTTTAAAAAAATTTAAAAAAGTTCGATTTTCCAAAATTTCAAAATTTTATTATTTGAATATTTTTGAATTGCTTGAAAATTTACAATTTTGTGATGTTGTATATCAACTGAAAGCCCTATTCATAAGCTTTACAATGGCACCTGTCCCATGTCTGTAGCATTCATTGTTATCCTGTAACTGGCATTTGAAGGTATGGTGACAAGTGAATTTTGGCCTTTTTGGGCAATTTTGAACATTCAATATCTCAAAAACGGATGGACAAAAAAATCTGAAAAAAAATAATTTTTAAACATCTCATGGTAAGGTACAAATGTACCGAAAATGAGCAAAATCCATGATGTCAAGTTCCAAAATGTATTTTTTATTGGTTGATTTTACATGGAATGACCCTCTTGGGTCTTGCGGTGTGTTAGTTTCTTTGTTTTCCCAGTGACTTGGAGTTCGTTGAAAGCAGCAAAATGAGATCTCTATAGAAGTCTCAGGTCTTTTTTGCATGATAAGAACATAAGAAGAGCCCTGCTGGATCAGGCCAAAAGCCCATCTAGTCCAGCCTCCTCTATCACACAGTGGCCCCACCAGATGCCTCAGGGATAACCTGTTTCCTGTTGTCACTCCCTTGCACCTGGCACAGAGAAAACCTACTTCAATCTCAATGCTGCCCACCCAATTTTGTTTTTGCTGGGGGGTTTTAAGTGAGGAGTGGCCATAAAGCTGCACAGGCACTGTTGCTGTCCAGAATGCTAGACAGCCTTGCATGCACTTGCCTGTGCTGTTTCCCATCATCCCTGGAAAGCAAGCATTACTAATCCTCCCTCTCTCAAGGGAAAAGGTGGAAGCCCTCTTGCATGAGTCACTTCAGGCTAGACAAAGCCCCAAGGCTGTTCTACAGGGCATTGTCCTTTTGCTGGCTGGCAAGTGTCCTCTAGATTAGGTGTCACAGCCCGCTTTCGTCTCTAGTTTCATGTGTTGCTCTTGGCCTAGGTCTTTAGGGATAACACATGACTGGATTTAGGAATCCGAGAATGGCAAGCATCCCATTAGGAGCAAGGCTCACTTTCTCTTTGTGCTAATCATCTCAGCAGAGCTTATGTTGACCTTGCAGTGGGCTGAAGTTACAGCTCCAGTTAGAGTCTGGGTGGGTGGCTATGGATGGAAGCCAGGTTATGAAAGGCCGATGATTTTGAAAAGGCTGCTCTGTGTTTGCTTCCTGGAATAAGCATTGCAGCTAATTGCCAAGTGTGCTTGGGGGATCTCCTGCTGTTACAAGGCTAATCTGTGCTTCTCTTGCTCTCCCCTCTGGGCTTTCAGGACAGGTGTGTGCTTAAGCTTCGGAGTGCTTTTCATTGCTGGATATTTTCCCTGTCCTACACGAAGAGCACTATTTACATTGTGTGGCAGTTTCCTGCTGTTTAATCTGTTTCTGAAAGGTAGTAAGCACTTCTTACAGTGTAGCGTTGCAGTAACAATAGACAGTGGGGATATAGTGTAAGAACATAGGTCCTCCTTGTCAGGATACAACAGGTGGCTTTGGAGAGCTTTTAGAAGCTGTGAGGGAGCTTCCAGACATCTGTTGTTCCGTTATCTTGTATGGAACAGAATCAGGAGGTAACTGCTTCCTGACAAGGGATGGTATGTGTGGTATATTTTTAGAATGATTTCCCCCCCCCCCCCGGGAAAAGAGAGGACATGAGCGCCTTTTGTCACTCATTCCTGAGCATGCCACTTTCTGCTAGTAATGACTCATCTCTTCTTCTTGACCATCTTCTTTTATAAATATTAGGTACGCACAAATGGTTCACACCAAAAGTTTCTGGAATGGTTCCAGGAGCAAGGGATGGACATTCAGCCTGTGTCTTGGGAAAGAGCATGTATATCTTTGGAGGGTATGAGCAACTGGTAAGTTGTCTTGAGATCTCTTCTACATGTGTGTGAGTGTGCTTGTCAATGCTGCCTTGAGTGAACTTGTTCTACGCAACTATGGCGGGGGTTCCCCAGCTGCAACGTTTAGGTATATTTATGCGCTATGTTTACTGAAACTGTTCTGTTGTAACTGCATGTTTTTGCATCCTGATAATAGTGCCAGACCTTAATCATGGTTGTACTGCTGCAGTTGTGCAGCCATCTCCAATGCATGTACTCAGAAGTTAGCCTCACCAAATTGAATAGGCTTACTTGCAAGTGCATAAGATTGTACCGTCCATGTACATCTCAGCCTAAGCTTCTAACACTTTTCATCTCCTTGAGAGTCAGGCTTGGAATGAAAAAAAAAAGAAGTTTAAGAAGACAAAAAGCCTACTCCTTTATTAAAAGAAAAGAAATATAGACACAATCCAGCAAGCTACTTCAAGCTTGTCTGGTGGAACATCTGCACTTTTGACTAGGATCAGCAAACCATAAACTGCTGTTGAAACTCTCCTGGGTGTTAAAATCGTTTGATCTTGAGGTTCCTGTTTTGAGAAACATAAGTCGGAAGAACTCTTGGTATGCAGATCTGGTCACACGGGTCTTCGGATGGTGACCTGTATCAAGGGTTTTGAGTAGGATATTCAGGTTGGGCAAATGGATCGTCTTAGCCAAAATGTTCCTCTGAAGCAGTCTTGTGACCATCTTGTATATCTGAGTAGCTGTGAGTAATTTTTATGGTTGGCCAAACATCTTTGTTAATGTAACTTTATTGATGGTGTATGTTTCCAGTTGCAGCGCATGCTGTCAAGCTGGTGGTCCTTAAACTGCTTCCTTCCTCTGCACTATTAAATTACCTTGGAAGGAAAAGAGACTGGCATATTTTCATTTAATAATGCAGAGCAACGAAACAGGGAGGCATATTTCAGAGCTACAGTCTGTGTACAGCTAATACGTCTGGGTGCATCTGGCATCCCCCCCCCCTTTATGGAGAAGTCTTTTGTGCCTTTTATTTGTAAGCTAAAAAAATTCTATTGTGTTAGTCTATTGACATTTCAGGCATCATTGCCTTTATTGTCAAGCTTGCTGGCAAGTACTGTCCTTCGGAACTGCATTCTCCTCCTCCTCTGCTAGACACTATTGATGTTATGGACACTTTGAGCACATACCATAATGCCAAAGCCGCCTTAAGAGCCTAGGTTGGATCAGGTGGATAAATACATGTTAATTTACAATGAAAGCAGACTAATTCATCTCCCAGCCCTGCTAGTCATCTGTGCAGTGTTGTCTTACACACACACCACACCACACCACAACCTCTTAAGGCATTCATAGCATTAGTTGTAAAGATGTGCAAAATACGTTCCATCCTTGCTCATTCTTACAGTGACTCTAAAGTAGATCACCATTAGTGTTTTCCAGCTGTGAAACTGAGGCACTTGGAACAGACAGTGAACCATCTAGTGAGTCTACAGCTATTTGAACCCAAGCCTAGTGCACTATTGGTTGGAACTCACTGGTTTTTTTTCAGTGATGGGGTCATGTGATGAATGAGACAGCTTTCAGTGGATCTGCAGCCCCCCCCCCCCCCGGCAGCATTAATTGGAGTCAGTGAGACAAGACACTGAAGGAAGAGAGGTGATGTTGGGACTTATCAGCCACATAGAAGTTGTTCAAGGATTACATATCTTTGGCAAGGCTAGCCAAAAATGGATCTCTTGTAGGCTGCTAATAATTATGCATTCCTCTTAGAATATTTGGCTTGAGGCTCCTCTTGCCTCCCTTCATGGCTGTTTAACAACTCCAACTGAAGTTAATGAGAGCTATTTATGTTCAGCACTTCTCTAAAAAAAGAAAAGGCCAGTCCTTGCCATCTCCAGCCAGGTAGTCAGAACCAGCGGCTATTACTTCAAATGATGACTTTTAATCTCGTTACTTCCTTCCCTGCTCTGTAAAGTGGAGATGTTTTATGATGGCAGGTACTGTAGAAAAACCCATGAGACCCATAATTCTATATTCTTTGTGGGATTTGGATGGTGTGCATCGATGTGAGTAAGTACTACTGAACAGCTGCTTTGCTTTCTGAGCCACTGCTTTCAGTTCCTTGAATATATTTGAACTCCACAGGGAAATCCTGAAGAATTAAATTTTGTAGAGTTTTCATCTCTGGAGAATGAGGTAGCCAAGGCCCTGTAGGAATCCAAGATTCAGTTGGCAGTTCGAGGTCTGACATGCCCAGTAGTTTCAGAATTGTTCTTTCTTTCAGGCTGATTGTTTTTCAAATGACATCCACAAACTGGATACCAGCAACATGATGTGGAGTCTGATCTCTACTAAGGTCAGTAACAGTGTTGTGGCCTGTGTGTGACCCTTCTTTGCTGTTTGACTTTTGCCTTCCTTGGTTTGAAGCCAACAAAATTGTGAGCTCCCAAACCACATTCCCTTCACATCTCTCGCCTCTAAAGTAACTTCCATTTCCTTTTGACTTACTTAACAGGAGTCTCTTATTTCAGGGCACACCAGCTCGTTGGAGAGACTTTCACTCAGCCACGATAATTGGGACAAAGATGTATGTGTTTGGGGGAAGAGCAGATCGCTTTGGGCCATTCCACTCCAACAATGAGATCTACTGTAACCGAATTAAAGTATTCGACACAGACACTAACTCTTGGCTGGACTCTCCCCCCACTCCACTCCTCCCCCAAGGCAGGAGGAGCCATTCAGCATGTAAGCCACCATAACTCTCCATAGAAGAGGGAGAATGTTCTGTTGAGCAGACTGGGCAAAAGTCTTCAAAAGGGCATACAGTGGCCTGTGCTTTGTGAGAAAGGCAACCGTGTTGATCATGAGAATCGGGAAGTGTAAAATTGGCTTGCATGTCATGTCTTATCTGAAATCAATCTTGTGCATCTCCCACATGGAGAGATGCCTAATATCAATTATGTACAAGAGATAGAAACATAGGGAGCAGGGATCATGAGTCAGTTACTTATCTTGTTCTTCTGTCTTCCTCCATGTCTGAAATGGTCTCTAATCTGAATCAGATGGGCAACTTTAGTTCTAATGGTGACATGTGAAAAGGGAAATGATACAAGACCGTTTTAGTTGTACCTGCTACTATGGGAAATTTGATATGAACTGAGCTACATTTTGAATATCCTGACAAATCTCTTCTCTCTTCTTTACAGTTGGCTACAATGGGGAGTTGTACATATTTGGTGGCTACAATGCTCGCTTGAACAGGCACTTCCATGATCTTTGGAAATTTGATCCAGGTAATGTGACTAAAACTTCCTTCCTATTATTGGTATTGCAGGGACCTTTAAGAATCCCTGTTGTGATCAGGGCTACAATTATGCAGTGAGCACTTTTTGTCTGTCCCCCAAAAGGTCCTGCATGTTTTGTCTGTGTGATGCACAGGTGCACCAGGCAGATACATTCACAAAAATGCATACAGATATTCCATCAGTAATACTGGTAAAGTCAATCACATTAACATCATACTGATTAACAATGATTTGATCCTTGATCTACACATCACCACATTGTGCTGGCACTTTCTCATTAGTACAAGCAACCAATCAACAGACAGTCCTGAGCATACCTAGACTATGAGACTCCATGTGACATACAGATTGTGCAACAAATCCAGGTTGCTTGAGATTGACCAGGGTCTATGTAAGGGGAAACCAGGAGGTTAGCATCTAGATTGCAGCCTCTGCTCCCCTCCCTTTACTGGGTAAACTGGGGAGAAAATAAGTGTCTTCTAACATCCGAAGCTAGAGATTCCAGACAGAGAAGAAACTGCCTTGGAAAAACCCCTCTCCCAGGTGAACAGGGAGCCTCCAAATACTAGGGATTTCCTTTGCAACCTGACAGTAAACAGTGGAACATGGGTTTTTGAACAGACATGGCAATTCCAGTCTCTCCTAAGTGAATTTGAACCAAGCAGAAGAATCAGTAAAAATATAAGGAGTTTATTGAAAGGGGTTACAAAGCTTTGGAACTACAGGACAGTTAACTGCAGGGGAGCAGGAAGAAAAGAACATTTCTCTTTGCAAAATGAAAAAGTGTGTGCGTGTGCGCGTGCGCACGCCAAGGTTCAATAGCAAAAAGATCAGAAAGCAAACTGAACACAAATGAATCCTGACACAACTAAACTAGATATGGTCCCTATCTTTGTTTACTCATGTGATCGAGAGTTCTGGTCCAACTGCCCCACAGCAGCCAAGGGAAAAGCCAAAACCCATGCACTAGACTAGGACAATTTCCCCTGGGAAACACTGGTTTTGGTTTTTTATAGCAAGTGGGTGTAAACCCTGTTTTCTCTGAGGGATTGGTCACTTGGGACCACCTGGGGTGTTTGAATTTCCTGCTCTTGAGCATCAGGTGGGCTTCAGAATCTAACAAGATGGATCAGTGTCAGATTTCTTTGAGTACCAGAAGTAGGAGATACCCTTGGGGAAAAAGCATATGCCAAAGAAAGAATAATGGCTGTTTATACCCGAGTAGCTCAGCAGTTCTCCTCAGGATGCTGAGACATTCCAAATCTCGGAAGGGGGGAGGCTGGGGATTAGACAGGTCCAAAGTAGATGAAAATCTAGAGGGAAATGGAGGATTTCACCACTGCCCCAAACAGGGCACCATTAGCTTGTGGCTTCTGGTTGGGGGTTCTTGCAGGTTCTGACACTAGCAACAGCAACGTTAGATTGCCCAGCCTTTGGGGGTTCTGTCATCTGTACCCAAGAGTAAGTCTAGGCAGAATTGTGGAAGCCAGGAGGTGACAGTGCAGCACCATACAGCCGGTTTGTGGGTTGTGCCCTCCACAAATAAGAACTCTATTCATATATTAAGGGTGCATTTTTTTGTGATTGTTCTTTTTTGATAGTGTGGTTGTGTGACATGGCTATTGCCTAAAACTGCTTGGAAGAGAGGTACTGTAGATAATTCTGGCTTTCTTCAAGAGATCTGTTTATAGCGTCTGTGTTAGCTAATATTTCAGCAGTTGAGTTTAATGCAGGAATGGCCAGCTGCTTCAGCCTGGAGAGGCTGGATCACCTCTTGCCAAGTTCCTTGGGGGCTGGATTACACACCCACACCCACACCCAGCCATGACCACCATATCCCCTCCCTGTGCATGTTGGTCATGTTCTTCAGACTGAAGAATCCTCCAAGTGCAAAAGGAGAGGATGTGCCAGAGGCCTCTGCGATAAAAACAGCTGCGTGCCTCATTTTTTCATCCTCTCCTTTCATACTGAGAGGAGCATTTAGCCCTTCAGTGAGATTAGTGGATTACAGACTTGGATGGTCCTCGGAGGTATCACTTCAAGGCCCTGCTTAGCCAGAGACTAACTAAACAAAGGCTGTGCTTCAGCAGCCTGTGGTACAATTGGAATAAAACACCTCATAAGGTTGCCTTTCAGTCCCACTGGGCTGAGCTTAAATAATGAATGAGAGAGAATTTCAAAGCACCCCCATGCTCTGTGCATACGTTTCTGAAGAGCCCCCACCCTCATTTTTCTAGAGGCCTCTATTACCACTTTGCAACAGCACTCTGAGAAAAGAGCAACAGAAAGGAGAGAGATGGGCTCTCTTCCCATTATCTGCATTCTTTCCCCTCTACCCCACCTGCGACAGGTTGGCTGGGCTCAAGGAGGCATTGGACTATGTCAGCTGCAGAAAGCTATTAATCTCCCAAAGAGATGGCAAGAACAAATATGGCGGTTGGTTGCTAATGCTCCAGGGTTCAGTATTTTGATTCCACAGTCTGTTTTTTCTAAAGACCAGTGCCTTGTTTCGTGTCCCTGACACTGGCTGATTCCAAATTAGGTTGTCATTCGTAGAATCGTCATGTGAGGTTTGTCATTGTGTACGCCAGGAAGTGGAACTGTTTTCCTCCTGCCTAAAGGGCTGGCTGCTGCATCCTAGGCAGTTTGCGGGCTGCGGCAGCATGGCCCAGGCTCACCTCATGGGAAGGGTATGTCTGTCCCCTTCCCCTGGGGTATGCAGTGCGGGCCCCAATGGGCCTCCTCGGATGCGAGCCAGCTCTTGAGCTGGCGCACGTCCAGGGAGGCCGTGTAAGGCTGGCCCGGGACGGGGCATAGGATATTGGCGCAACTCAGCGCAGATATCCCCACCCCCTCCCTCACCGCCCCTGTCTGCCCCTGCTGCGCCAACCAGCATGGGACCTACCTCACGACGGAGTGAGTGGCACCAGCCTTGCAAGGAGCCGCAAATGTGCTTTACGGGCACGTTGTGACTTATTAGGCTGGCAGAGCACACGCTCCGCCGGCCTTAAGATACACAGGATTGCACTGTAATTTGCACATCTCTGCTCTCCAAAGGGATGGGTGGCAGGGTATACTTCTGCACTTCACATAATTACCAACAGATGGCAGTGCATCCATATATGTTTCAAAAGAGCAAGTTTAGTGTATTTCTGAAGAATAACTTCAAAAAGGATGCTTTGTAGGGCTTCTTATTTCTGAGTTCCCCAGTTGTCTTCTTCCCCTCATTTGCCCTTCAAAGCAATTGCTTTTCCATGGTTCCCTACGCAACAAAGATTCATTTTGTAATGAAGTTAGAACTAAATCAGTTGGAAATTTTGAATTATATCATCTATGGTCTGTCGAAGGCTCCCTTTGCTTGAGGAAACGTTGCCTAAGCCATGATGTAATGTAACATCCTGTTGCTTCTCATCTTCTTCTGAGACTTGAAGGTGTGAAATCAGTCTTCACCTTCTTTGGTGCTGGAGAGGAGTTTGGCTTTTAACCCCCTGTAGGGTTGGATATGAGCTTTGCATCCATTCTTTTATTATTATTATTATTATTATTATTGGTGTGAAAAAGCATGAGCACCCCTAGCAGGTGTTCCAGTGAGCTGTCCACAGGTTTTTGTATCTGCCAAGGATATTTCTGCTTCATTAGAGATAAAACCTCTAGAGTGGAAGTAAACATTTCTGTTGGGAAGAACTGTGATATTTGAAGCCCTGAACACCTCTCCCAGTAGAAAGTACAAATCCTCAAGTGTTTGTGCTGAACATCCATGTGCTAAACGGTGTTCCCATCAAAGAGTGTGCAATCCAGCTTCTTGTGAAATAGTTCCTCTGCAAAATAAAATACTAGCTCACGTGGCATCCTGATTGCAATACTCCAAAGGGCCACTCTTATTCTGGTTGAGGAGAAGAGAGTAAATAAGGCTGCAGTCCTATATGCACTTTCTTGGGACTGGGAGTAAGTCCCATTGAACACAATGAGACTTACTTTGAGTAGACATGCATAGGATTGTGCTGTAAGAGAGAGAAGATATGGAAGGTCTTGTAGTTGGTTCTGAGCGATTTGGTTTTTGTGGGGTGTGTTTTGGCCACCTGGGTTTCCTTTCGGAGCAGAGCTTTTATAAACTCCCTACAACTTGTCCATGGGGCGTTATTTGTTTGTACCAGGGACCTTTTGACATATGTAGCTTTCATGGTGTACTGTATTTGTTTTCTCCAGTTTCTTTTACCTGGAAGAAAATCGAACCCAAAGGGAAAGGGCCATGTCCTCGTCGCAGACAATGCTGTTGTAGCGTAGGAGACAAGATCATTCTCTTTGGAGGCACCAGGTGAGCGGAGTCACATATTGATAATGTTGGTCTTCCGACTGGATTTGCAAATTCATTTCTTTGATGTGTGATAATTCTCCTTAAGCCATACCAAAGTTCCTTTTAGAGTACTCATAAAGGGATCAGAAGCAAGCCCAAACCTCCCCCCCCCCAACACACACAGCAACCATCCACCCCTAGGCCATTCTGTTGACTGTGTTCAGTCTGTTTCTTTCTGCTGTGTGGGATTGGTTTTCAGCCCTTACATCTGAGCCACTGTTTGGCTGCATTATCCTAGTCTCTTTCCTGATGCTACAGGAGTTACTAAACATGTCAATTATGGTGAGTCATGCTGTATGGAAGATGGTTGTACAAGTGTCACTGAGTACCTATTGGATAGTTCCTAAATGTCACAAGCGATGAGCAGCAGAACATACACATACTTCATCCCCCTGGTGATCATTCCATTTTGTGAACATTGTGAATGTTTCATTATATTCTTTAGGGAATGCACACTCTCGTGTTATGCTACTTAAGTTCTTAGAAATCAATGAACAGAGTGCATCTCCTTTCCTGTGTGCAGCATGTGTTGCCCCAGTTTGTCGGCACAATCCTGCCACAGCCTAACTATGGCCAGCAGAGCACGTGTTCCGCCAGCCCAAGGAGTTGCAAATGTGCCTTAAAGCACGTTTGCGTCTCCTTCAGTGTAAGCAGCGGAGGCCGGCACCACTCACACTGCCGCCGAACAGACTCCGCACCAGGTGATGCAGGTAAGGTCGGCAGGAGGTAAGGACGCAGCCGGTCAGCAGGAGGGCGGGCCAGGGTGGCAGGGGAGGGGGCCATTGGCTGGGCCAGCCTGTGAGGGGGACGAGGATGGAGATATCGGCGCTGGGTTGCGCCGATATCTAACGCCCCTTCCCAAGCCGGGCTGGCCTTACACGTCTGGAACGTATAATATAGTGAGGTTTGCAGATAGCGAGATCCAACTGTACTATAGAAATGGTAAAATGAGAAATGGTCCCAGAGCATAACACACGATACAACCACCTTGCTGAAGCTAACCAGGTCTGGACCTGATCGATACTGGATGGGTGCCTGCCTCAGAACCCCATATGAACTGCCTTGAGTTCCATAGTGGGAGACAGGTGGGATATAAATAAAATGAGAACATTATGGCAACTATGCACTTTGGGAGGTTATTGTGTGTAAGTCTTCATGGATTGGTCAACTGAAATCCAGTTTTCCTCCTTATCCTCATAGCCAGGATTTGCACTCTCAAATCGATCAGTAATTTAAATACTGTACTTTTTCATTTGACCTTGAAACATACCTCTCCATACATCATTCAGATTCAGGCAGAGGCTAAGATAATCCTTGGGAAAAAATAAGAGGGTCCTGCAACACGCATCGAAAATAAAGGTGTATGTGGAAGGAAAGGCAGTGTTTCCTTGCAAAAAAACAAAGGCTACATGTGCTAAGGGTCTTTTATATCACATAAACACTGGACATCTGCATCTTTTCCATGGGGCAGTGTCTACTTCCTGTGTTGACATTCACCTCTTTCTTCTTCTGGTGAGCTCCTTTGAGGAACAATTCCTCGGTCCAGCATGGGGGGGGGGGGGGGAGAGAGAGAGAGAGAGACTGACACTCTCTCTTTTACTTCTTTCTGGTTAGATGTACCCTGCAGTTTGTGGCAGGGGACGCCCTCCTATTGTGAACGGTTAGGTAGCCCATCTGGCTGAAGCAAAGTCATGACCATAGTTCTCTTGTCTACTTTTTCTGCTGTAGAGAGTAACCATCTGTTTAAAAAAAGAAAAATAGCAGCACCGTGGCTGCCCTAGTTCCTGGCAATGGTTCCAGATCATGGGATTGTTGTGCAGGGAATTGTATTTTTCCCGGAACAAAAGATTATGACTGGAAAGGAGAAGATGCGCTCTAAAAGTGAGGAAACAAACGCACCTTGGTTGCACTATAAGTGGGTGGTTCAGAAACGTAAACCGAAGCAGGAAGCTGACTGTTTCCCCTGACAGCAATAGCAAAGCAGCGGGTCCTAGAGAAATGCCAGAATGGCCTCTGTAATCTTTATAAAGCTGCGCTTGGCTGAAGTGTCTACTGACTGGGAGAGGTCCTAGAGTTAGGGACTGAGTTGTCAGACTTTGGTGCTGACCCCAGCAGGATGCAGGGCAGCTGGAAGTAGTCCAGATATTTGCCAGCTGCCAAAAGCAAGGAAGTGCCCAAGTATAACAGAACCTTTTGCTATTTGGAGGTTTTCCTGGAGTGAAAGTTGTTGATGATGACCATATGTGACACATGCAAATCTATGAATGAAAAATAGAGACTGACTGAAAACGGATCTTTTTTGAAATTGTCGTCTTACCTGTTTACACTTCAGTTTTTATGGTAGTTCCTTGTGAAATTTCACATGGGCATACACAGTGGTTAGTTTGGGACCATTCCACATGTTACATAGCAGCAAACTCAGATTTGTCACTCTGTGTACACTCAGTAGAGAGCTAGATCCAAACCTGACTCTCTGATGAGTGTATTAGTACAAAGCAAGTGTTTGTCTTGTTAATGGGCTAAGCATAGTTTGCCTGCATTCATTTTTGCTTCAAGCTGAAGTTTCAAAGCATTTTAAGCAACCTACGAACAGTTTGAAAAGTTTGTTAGTACAAGTTGATTACCCCTTATCCAGACATCCAAAATCTGGACTATCCTGAAATCTGGACATTTGGGGGGCCATGACTTAAAGAAAACAACAACTTTTTCCCACACATGGCCGGCATAGTGCTGCTGCTACTCACCCAGCAGAGGAAGCTGGCAGGACTTTTGTTGTTTGCATTTTCGCACGCTCAGCATGACCCAGCAAGGAAGCCAGCAGGGATTCTTCAGCCGCCTGGCCATAGCATGATGCATTATGGGGCGCAATTCAGCACTAAGCCAGCAGGACTTCTGTTTGAATTTTGTGTGGACTCAGTGCGACCCAGCAAGCTGGCAGGGATTTTTTGTGCCCCTTATCTGGACATTCGGATGGGCTGGAGGAGGTGGCGGCAAGCACGGTCTCTGTCAGCTGGTGAGTGCCTCCTTGCTCCCTGGCCTTCATTCGGAAGAGGCATCAGGAGCAGCAACTCTAAAGAGCGGTGGATGAAACGCCCGGGCTTGGCAGGTAGGCTTCACACACACCCCGGCTTCCCTGTCCCCAGATCAGATGAATTTAATGCACGCTCTCATCCCTCGGAAGGAGGGCGGACAGAGTATCTGCTGAAATGCGCTCCAACCAAAGGAAAGGAATCCAAACATCCCGGTACAGTATCTACAGTCTGAGTGGGATTGGGGAGGGCCGGCCAGTCCCGAAGAGAGCCATCTCTTCCACCCTATCTGTATTTAATTTGCAAATATTCTGAAATCTGGAAAAATCCAAAATCCGGAACACTTCCAGTCCCCAGCATTCTGGATAAGGAATAATCAACCTGTATAGAAAGAGGGTATGCTATGTAGAAAGCAGAGATTAGATTGGGTCGCTTATGAGCTTGATGAACAGACATATAAGAAGCCCCAAAAGCATTTCACCCACAACAGACATCAGTTTATTATAAGCAATTATCTTACTTACCTGGTTGGTCTAAACATCAAAAGGTAAATGAGGTGTCTCAAGACCTGAAAGTCCATGGAATTGAGGGCTAAACTATATGTTACCATTTAATGTATGTAGTTTTCTTTTTTTGCAAATAGTGCTGGGGGAGGGTGCTAAACGGCTCAAGACCATGGCAGGAGGGTAGGTAGGTTTTGACCCTTAGCCCCCCTCTGGTTCATATCCCCAATCATACACACACATGCACTCTATTCATAGTAAATTGTGCTCTCTTATTTTGCTATCATTAACACATGGTGGGCTGTGTGTGCAAAGTACTAAAGCCCCCTACTCCCCCATCATGGTTTCCCCCCTTGCTATTTGTAAAGAGAGAGAGAGAAAAAACCTGCAATTGTAGTGTGTAGTTTGGCCCTGAGCTTGGAGCATCTGAGGTGGCAGCATTGATGAAGTTCCAGATGTGGATCTGAGCAGTCCCTTGAATTGGGAGACCAGGGTATAAATATCACAAATAGAACTGAGTGCCAATATGAACATACCCTGTAACTTTTTAATTTAATAAATGCTGCTGCTGCAAAGTGCAATACTTACTAGCATCATCCCAGGTAAGTGTGTGTAGGATTGCCGCCTGAAAGTATAGAGGTCAGGAATATCACTTTTGTTAGTCAAGCTGTTCAGGCATTACCAGGGCCAAGACGTTTATTAAAAAAAATGAATTGTCCAAAATTTGAAATAAACTCTTTTGTTGTTGTTAAGAATATTTATATGCCACTTTTCAACCAAAAAAAGTGCACAAAGCAGTTTACAGACAAAATCAAATAATTACATGGCTCCCTGTCCCAGAAGGGCTCACAATCCAAAAAGATGCAAAACACTAGAAAAGACCCTGTACCGGGGTATCCTGCCTTCCTTGCATGCTGGATCAAGGTGTGGTGTACATGGGGTTCCCAGGTGGTTCCCTGTCCAGGCACTGGCTCGGATTTGCCTTAGCTTCAGCTAGGTTGCTGCCTCACATGCCTTCAGAGCAGACCCATATCATTCGCCTGGATTGGCTGTTTCTTCCCTCTGTAGCATTATAGTACCATCCACATTTGGAGGCAGAATATTTAGGTTGACAGACTGAGCTTATATTAGATTGGAAAGAACCAGGAGGTCATCAAGTCAAATTCCTTTTTCTGAGCAACCGCCTTTCACATACTATTTCTCTCCACCACACCATGCACACACTCTCGCTTGCTTGCTGCCCCACACATAATAATCTAACAGGCTGCAAGAGGCACAAACTGCAGATTGTCAGACCCTAAGAAATTCATAGAGCAAAACCCAACCACAACGTCTCCCCAAACAAAATTCTGCTGAGCAGCAGATCTATCCCACACCAACCCTCCTGTGTGTGTGTGTGTGTGTGTGTGTGTGTGTGTGTTACATTACTTCCATTAAGTGTCCATGTTTGTCCTGTCCCCTATATTGAGATGTACCTTCTTATAGCACAAAACTATAATCCAGTGTAGAGGATAGTTACATTGTCATTGTATCTTAAAAATGCTTTGCTGTCTTCGTGGGATGGAATATTATGACAGTTTCAGAACTTTTTTGTGTGTTTTATATTTTTTTGGTCCTACAATTAGATTTCAGGGTTTTGGATTGTAGTTCTAGAAGTGCCTGTTTTGTGTGTAATTTTTTTGAGACCACTTTCATTGCACACTACAATTTTTCTACATCTTTTGCTGGGACCCGGGGGGGGGGGGGGGAGAAGAGGCTAAAGAGGGCCAGAAGTGGGGGGAGGATAGGGGCAGCAGCTTGGTTCACTTCCTCTGAGGAGTTATCAGGTATGCTTTGGAGCTGGTTGGCTTGATAAGACATTTTTCCAGGAAGTCATTATAAATGAAGAGGTTCCTGCAACTTGTATTGTCCTGAAGGTGACAGGTCACCAGGAAGTGGTGAGGGGGTGGGGTGTGGAGATAAAATTTCAGCACAGAGCAAGGGATTAGAGAGAACATTCATGGAAGAATAACAGCCAACCAGCCTGGATCCACTGTAAAAGTGGAGCAGGAGGCTACAATCGGGGGAGCCAAATCTCATCTGTCTGTTACTCAGACCCACAGGAGCCCTTACCTCCCTGATTTCGCATATATTTTAATCTGCAGTCTGTGACCAGACAGACATTAGTTTTTAAGAGAGATGAAAGTGGTATGGTAGAGGCAACTCATTTTCTTTTGTTCTTCTGCTGTCTCACTGGTCAAACAGGTTTGGCATGTTTCTAGAATGTTACAAAAACCTGCAAAGCCTTATCTGACATGATAATGAATAAATGTATGCACAGTGGGAAACTGTTTTTCAACCATACCACCTTCAACTCTATTGTGGGACCCATGTTCTTGCTTTAATAGCTCCAGAACATTGTTGAAGGAAGCATGGCACACGGTCCAGTGGGCACGATATTCCAACTGTTTGTTCATGGACCCCAAATCTGAGTCCTTGGTGCACTGCAGACTCCATAAATGCCTCTTCCATGTGCCTCACAAGTCTGTACGCCTGTGTCGTACACAATTATACCCGGAGGGAGTCAAAATATCAGAGGGCTTCCAGTCAAAAGCTTCGCCTCAGTCCAATTGCTGCCTAAAGAAGTCCCAAAATAGTTCGTACCCTGAAGGCTGATCCTCTGCAGCTCTTCGCTTTCCTGAGAAAGTGGCACAATCTCCTACTGCCAGGGTTTTTTTCTACTGCTTGTGTCTTTAGCTACAGTCATGTAACAGCTTGAAAGAGATTTTGAAAACAGTCAGGGTACTTTTGTTAAAATTGATCCTGTGTAAGCATTATGTTTACGTCATAAACAGCCAAATAAGATGTATACAAAAGCAGGAAGTTCAGTCCCAAGACAGCTATCTTGCATCATATGTAATATTAAACAGAGCTTAGTAGTGCTTCAGCAAAACAGGCTTGTAATGCACATGTACTGCATGTTGTTGACGGATGCAGGCTGCTAGAAGAACTGTATTGTTTATTTGATCCTTCCCGCAGGAGTTGTGAATGTGATTGAATGGCCTTAAGCCCTCTATTTCCTGGCTTCCAGGGGCCTCGGAATGCGTTGTGTTGTTTTTTGCACAGACTATGCAGTGATAGCTTGTAAATAAATTTTGGTTTGGATTCAAATTAATTTAGCTGACTGGGCTCTTGCTGTCTGGAGATCCATGTGAGATTTTGCTGCCTTCTCTGGCCGCTGTGTCCACTACCACCAAACTTCCGCTGAGCAAAATGTATAGATAACTTTATTATAGGCAGCATAAGCTGTTGCTTAGATCATCAGACAGTGTGGAGTAGTCATCTGTCCCCACCAGCTTGGCTGGCCCAGTGCCTGGTTGATAACAGCAGAGGTGCCCCATCCCTTCATGGGAGCCATTCACCCTGATGTCTGGCCTTGCTGGCCTTGAACTCCTAATGTCCCATAGCCCTTAAGGCTTGTCTATAATGTTGTAGACATGGCCTCCCGTCCCCAGATAAGGAATGCATTAGGGCTTCCTGCCACTTGGATGTGAAATACGATTAGATTATCCTGGCTGGGAAACTGCACCATTAAGGTGGTGTTTGAAAGCGTTCTCTCTTGAGCGCAGATAGACAGCAGCCCTCACCAACAGGTGCAGTCTCTGCCAAGGCTGGAGCTGCAGAAATAATGGAGTAGTAAAATGTCAGTGCGCATCCACCTTAAGTCTGAACATTGACATTCAACCCTGGGGTGCAGGTTCGCCCTTTGGATTGCTTCAGGAGTCTCTACTCCTATAGGGTGTGTGTGTGTGTGTGTGTGTGTGTGTGTGTGTGTGTGTGTGTGTGTGTGTGTGTGTGTGTGTGTGTGTGTGTGTGTGTGTGTGTGTGTGTGTTCGATAATAGTCAGGGCAGGCTGGCCATGCCCTTGAACCCTGTCATCTGAACAAGCAAGAAGCAGGTCTGCACCCCTTAGGGTCCCTCACTTTTTGCTACTTAACCACTCTAATTTAGTTCAAGTTCTATTCCTCAAGTGCTGAGGGCTTTTGTTTTTATATTTTTGCTGATTTCCCCCCCCATCCCTTTTCCCATCCAATTTGCTTTTAAACACCAGTTCAGTTTCTCCATTGTATTCATCTTGTAGCCTTTGTCTTGTTCACACATCTAATAATGTTCCTTTCCACCTTATACCCTTCCTTAATTTAGTTAATGGCTGTTGATTGAAGGGCGGTAAGACCTCATTCTTCTCAGACTGGTTCCTGAGGGTCTTGGATAACGTAAAATGTGAATCCCCCTTTCTAACTTTATTGGATTTACTGAATATATCAATTAAGGCATATATAAATGGGAGCTAACAGATCTGCTGGCTGCGGAAGATGCCAAGGTAATAATGAATTGGACACCAGAGTGATGTTTTGCATTCAAAATCTGCCAGGAAGACAGGCACTAAAGAGTAGAAATGAATAATGCACTGTTTCTCTTGTCAATGGCTACTAGTGGCATACTCTCAAGGCCCTTTAGTTGACCCAGTATTGGATAGAATAATTATCTAGAAACGGTAAACCAGAGATAACCAGCTGAATTCTATATTCCCGGGGCCTCCTTTATTCTGCATGCGGGGGCCAGAGGTATTGCCTCATTGCACAAACTGTCCCCTCACAAGAGGCCAGGGCCATAATAAAGTTGGCTCCATCTAGCAGACAGGCACTTGGATTGCTAATTTTATCAATTGTGTAATTATTTTTTAAAAAATAATGGTATGCTTTAAAAACGGGTCTCATAAGCCACATTGAACACAAACTGCAGAAAGGCAAGGCAAAAATATTTTTTTTAAAATAGCAGCAAATATTGCAAATTAGGAGGCATGTTCATGCTCGGGCGTATCCATGGCACTACTTTAAAAACCAAAGAGAACCGTAACATTCAAGTGTGAAGATGCTCACACCACATATACAACTTGAAAACCTTTTATTAAAGCATACCCTGATTAAAGCATACCCTGATGCAATTGCTGCCA
The DNA here is from genome assembly GCA_026170595.1 of Plestiodon gilberti rubricaudatus. Classification (NCBI taxonomy): domain Eukaryota; kingdom Metazoa; phylum Chordata; class Lepidosauria; order Squamata; family Scincidae; genus Plestiodon; species Plestiodon gilberti. The sequence goes on from JANXHW010000001.1 coordinate 17,011,951, forward strand.
TGGGCTGCCAGTTGTCCATCCCTGTGGCAGGCAGTGATGTAGCACTGTTGCCCTACTACAAATAATTAAAAGGACCTTCAGAACTCAAATAGAAAATTCAGAAAGTAGAGGAAAGTTGGTGCAGTTGTATGATCAGTAATATGTAGTACTGAGAAACTATTGAGTTACCCGCATACTTCATAACACATCTTGAGAAGGGGGGGTGTCTGTTGGGGACAGCTGAATTAATATTGCTGTTCTCAGTATGTTGTTGTTGTGCCAAAATCAAACCAGTTGGGAACCAAGAAGTATGAGAAGTCATAATGGGAGGCTGAATGTTCGGATTTTATGGAATGGTTTCATATTTTGATTCCAAACCTCAATTTTTTTTGGGAACTGGTGAAGGTTGAAAGGGAGGCAGTCAAGCCAAGTGAGAGCTTGTGGATGCGCCTCTAAAAAGATGCTAAATAGATGGGTATTGATTATTTCATGGGAGAGTGGGATTATAAAAGTACACTAAAAAAAATGATCAATACCAGGGCAGCCAATTGGAAGCTGCTACCCTCCTCTGCCTCTCTTATAGCAGGGAAATGAAAGAGAATTTAGTAACAAAATCTGTGGGAGTGCTTTTTTTTGTAAAACATGCAACCGTGTGCAGCAAAAGATGCCTGAAACCTGGGAATCTGACATTCCGAATGGGAATAGACAACGGGAATAATCAGAGCTATAATGTTAATGAAGATAGGAGATGAAAGAAAAACAGAACTCACTTGCTTCAGTTTCCTGCACTGTCTTCTAATACAGTATTAGTGGTTATAGTGAGCTAATAGTGGTTATAGTTGAGATATTTTCACAGGGTAGATATTCACATAGTTACCTAGCAGCAGTGATGTACTTTTTCTGAAGCCCCATGTCCTGGATTGTTGAGCCATAGATATAATCCATTCTGGCTGTTTCTCTGCTCTGGTCCAACTTTTAAGACTTGAAGGGGAAAGGCAGGCTGATTCCTTGAATGAAATTGTGTTTCTCTCAATTGCTTAACTCTTTAAAATGCATCTGTTTAAAGAATCTACCTTACACAATTCCTGTCTTTGTTTCTAGACTTGATTTGGGTGCTTTTTTAATAGACCATTTTCACTCACAAGGAGGAGTCCTTTCAACTTCAGAGGAGAACGACATCATTGATGTTGTAGCGTGATCTGATACCAGGATTCTCCCCCCACCCCTTGCTCCAAAGTTTGGCTGCCTGCTAGGGTCTCTGTGACCTTCTGTGATAATGAAATCTCCAGATGGTGCCAGAACATCCGGCCCTGCCTGTTGTGGGGGCAGCACAAGGAGCCTTGTTTGTTTGCTAGCAAAGGAGAGCGGCTGGAGAAAACCAAGCAACTGGGCAGATGCTTGTACAAACAGTTCTAGGCCAGCACCAAAGTATCCTTTTTCTTACAAGCTCAGGTTTCTCCTTCCTCAAACCCTGGCTGGCGGATCTGCTTGCCCTTGCCTATTCTTGGCATTACTTTGTTTCCACTTAGGAATGCCACACACAGATTACTTTGTTCCAGAATTAAGCCTGGTACAGAAGAGATGACTTAAGGCACGGCTTTTGCCTTGATGGTAGGGCTCTGAATAACAATGTTGATGCCTACCCATTCACTAAGGAAAAATTTAATTGAGCATGCTTTCCAATATCCCTTCCATGACTGTGACGGTTCCTTCTATCCCAGATGAAGTAGGGACAAAAAACCCCACCCACCGATGGCATTGTAGGCTACGAGATAAAATTAATCTTGGCCCTATGGGCTATATCTGAGGCATCAGAAAGAGGCTTCTGCAAAATGCCTCATAATTTATTTATTTTTCCAAACTGGAAAGACGTTTTGTTCCCACAACTCTTCCAGGGAGATTGTTTCAGAATGTATTTTACTTCATTTTATCTGGATGGTTGTAGAGAAGGTAGTTGCTCAAGAACCTTCTCCTTTCAACTTGAGTTACCACTGCAAAGCTTCAGGGATACCCAGGCTAGTCTCTGAAGCCTGAGGACCAGTGTTCCCTCTAAGCTGTGTGGCTACACAGCTAGAATCAGAGCCCTGCACAGCTTCCCTTCAGAGCGCTCTGGAGCTCGGCGACGATGATGTCATTGCTGAGTGCTCCAGAGCTTCCCCACGCAGCTCCATTAAGGCTCTGCGCAGTCCCTGTATTTTTTATAGGGAACGTTGCTGAGGATAGAATGGATATTTCAAGGACCCAGGAAATGATCCAGCAGTTTAAAGGACAAGGACAGTTTAATGTGGCAATACTGGACAAGGAGCAAGGGCTCCTTGAGTGTATAGGGATTGGAACAGCGAATGAGCCATTCTGGGGTGGCTGGCAGTGACAGCAGAGGTGAAAGGGAGCCACTGCTGCTAGCAGCCGCATGTTGTCTGGCAACATTGAATCCAGGAAAGCCCCAAAGCTTGCTCAGAATCTGAAATTGGAGACAGATTTCTGTGATTGATGGAGTTCTGTTTGGTTTCCATAGCCCATCCCCAGAGGAAGGCATGGGAGATGAATTTGACCTGATGGATCATTCAGACCTGTACATCTTGGACTTCAGTAGGTGAACGTTTCCTTGCGTTGTTATTTTTCAGTAGCGCCTTCTAGATTGATTCTTCTGTTGCTGGTTGGGTCCAAAGAACGTTAATTATGACTGAGGTGCATTGAAATTAATGGTAACGTTCGTTGGATACAATCTATTATTTGTTAAAATCTGGCTGAAGTAGCTATAGCCTTGCTGTCTTCTTGTTCCTCTGTAGAAACTATCCATTGCAATTCATTCAGTTTGCCTTTTATTGCAATTCTCATGGATTTCTTCCCAGAAGGGTTGTTTTATCGAATTGTATGCTTCTCTTTCTTCAGGTCCCAGCTTAAAAACACTATGTAAACTGGCAGTGATCCAGTACAATCTGGACCAGTCAGTCCTCCCTCATGATATCAGGTAAGGTAAGCTTTTTGTCCATATGCAGACATTAACAGCGCAATCCTTACTAAGTATCTGGCGGGTGGCCCAGGGGCCTATCCCTGTTCCCGGATCGTCCTGGAGGTCTACTTGGGGGAAGGGGATGCGAGGAAGCCCCAATGGGCCTACTTGGATTTCCGCCAGCTATTTAGCTGGCGTACGTCTGAGGAGGCTGTGTAATGGCTGCGCTGGCCCAGGATGGGGATATGGTGGCCAACCCCCGGCCTCCCTCACTGCCCAGACTGCCCCCGTGCCCACTGGTGCTTCCCTTAACTGTATCCGGTGGCCGCAGGGACGATCCAGCGGCGGAGTAAGGGCTGCTGTCCTCCGCGCCGGCCGCCCTTACACTAAAGTCATTACAAACGTGCTTTACGGCACGTTTTCAACACTTTAGAATGTGAATTTTAAAATTACACAGGATTGTGCTCTCAGTGTCTCTGACCACTGAGCTTCATACTAGACAGAGCAGGGGTTCTCAACCCTTTCTCGGCTGACTACCACCTCCTGCACCACTCCCCTGCTATGTACCACCAGAAGTGACTGATGATGACATCATCACCAGTTACATCCGGGTTTTCGGAGGCCAGAAAACGCAGGTAGGAGGCTCTTGGCAGGTTGGGAGGACCCTTCTCAGCATTCCCAAGAGGCTCAGCCAAAGAAGAAGCCTCCCAGAAGCGAAAAAGCGTTGCCAAAAGCACCACGTAGGAGCGGGGTTCCGGAGGTCCGGGTACCACCAGCAGTCGGCTGAAGTACCACTGGTGGTACTAGGACTACTGGTTGAGAACCCCTGGACTGGAGGAAGCATCCAAGCCCCAGTGTTGCCCATCTTTTAGCTCCTACTGTCAAATATATTGTTTTGTTGTGGTGGCCTTCTTCCTTTAAATTCATGTGAACTCTAGATTAAATTCTAATTTCCCAGTAGCCTCAATTTTGTCAGGCCATTCCTGTCTTTTCCTCAGTTGGTTTCCAGCCAATCTTTTAAGAGTCCTCATTCCTGTCAGTTGCAAGGAGATGAAGGAGCAAACATCTCAGTGGTTTCTCTCCCCCCCCCCATGTATCTGTGACTTGACTGTTTCGCTTAAGTGAAGGATATCAATAATATCCAATCTTTAGATACTGGATATCTACAGTATCCCTCTCATGCACATATGAAGCGGCTTTCTTTCGAGTCAGATCACTTAGCCAGTAGTGTCTGCTCTGATTGGCAGCAACTGCAGCTTCGGCTGTGCGCCAGCTGCGACCGTACTTGGATCGTGCAGACCTGGCCACAGTGACCCATGCCCTAGTGACACCTAGACTAGATTACTGCAATGCGCTCTACGTGGGGCTGCCTTTGAAGACTGTTCGGAAACTGCAACTAGTGCAGAATGCAGCGGCCCGGGTGGTTGCCGGGGCCTGTCGGTTCGACTCAGTCGGACCGTTGCTTCGGCGGCTACACTGGCTGCCGGTTCGTTTCCGGGCACAATTCAAAGTGCGAGTTTTGACTTTTAAAGCCCTTAACGGCTCGGGTCCAGGGTATTTGAGGGACCGCCTCCTTCCTTATAATCCGACCCGTACTCTGAGGTCATCAGGGGGAGCCCTGTTAACCGTTCCGCCATTGACGGAAGTGAGGGGGATGGCGGCACGGAATAGGGCCTTCTCAGCTGTGGCGCCCCAATTATGGAATTCCCTCCCCCTGGAATTAAGAACGACTCCCTCTTTAGAGACCTTTCGGCAGGGCCTTAAGACGTTTTTATTTAGGACAGCTTTTGATATCTGACATGGTGGGCTGACCTTTTAACAAATGGCTTTTAACATATGTAAATTCAGGTGACCCACTGGAGTTGTTTATTTTAAATTGTTTTAATTAATTATTTTAATGTGTATATATGTATTTTAATATTGTGTTGTAAGCCGTCTTGAGTGCCCTCGGGAGAAAGGCGTGGTATACTGTATTTCTTCAATTCTAAGACGCATGTTTTTTCCCAATTAAGCATTTCAAAAAATGGGGTGCGTCTTAGACTCGAAGGTCTCAAAAAAGCACCCCAAAATGCTATCTTCTTACTTACTGGGGCTTGGGGGAGCTTCAGGGAGACCTGTGCGACCCTCTGCAGACCTCCCCGATCTTCAGTTTGGCAAAAAATGGTGATTTTTCGCGGAAACCAGAAATGGCCAAAAATCGCTGTTTTTCGCCGAACTGAAGATCAGGGAGGCCTGCAGAAGGTTGTGCAGGCCTCCCTGAAGCTCCCCCAAGCCCAGGTAACGAAGGAAATGGCACTTTCTGGCGGGGCCAGAAATGCTATGCAAAGGCAGTGCACTCAGTCATCCTCAGCTGCAGGAGACATGCTGGGGAGAGTTGGTGCTGAGCGGGTAGATTCAATGAAGGGAGGTGAGTCTTACAATCGATTGATTTTTTTCCCCCTGCTGGTGGTACTGAAAGTAAAGGTGTGCCTTAGAATCGATGGCGCCTTAGACTCGAAGAAATACGGTAAGTTCTTTAAATAAATAAATAAAATAAACTCTCCTGGGTCTCGGTGGTCTTAGCCAGTCCTGCTACCTGAGACCTCTTTTTAACTGGAGGTTCCACCAGTTGACTTTCTTTTTTTCAAAGCATGTGCTCTGCCACTGGGCTATGGCCTCTTCCTATCCTTCTTCAGAGTTGAAAACTTTCAGTTGAAGTTTGGCAGCTGGACAGCCTTGGCTATAGTTTTGCCATACCTGTGTTTTTAGCCGAATCCATTTTCTTTGCAGATGGGAGCTTGCCGCAATGACAACAAACAGCAACATCAGCCGGCCAATCTTCTCCTCCCATGGATAATCTGGTCTCCTGCGCCCCTCCCAGCCACCCCCTGCCTTGCAGATGTCATCCACCATCTCCCTCACTGTGCATGAATGTGTTTAGCCTTTTCTGGAAAGGGACATTGCTTCACCACAAGGGATTTCCTTACTGCCCGGCACTAGGAGCGTTACACTCGACGCACCAGCCCCAACTGTAACTTTGCCATGATCTTGACCTGAAGGCAACATGCAGACAGAATTGGATGGCAGACTCCACGGTGAAGGGAAGCTGGGTGTGTTCCTGCTCTCGTTGCTGGAAGCTTCAGCTGATGTCCACGTACTGCTGTAATATATGATTTGTATTAATCGCATCAAGAGAACCGAACAAAGAACCTCAGGACTAACTGGTGTATGGCCAGCATATGCTCCGTGTACTGTAGGACTAAAGGCAAACAAAGCAAGAACTCTTCAAGGCTCAGCCTCTCTCTAGCCATTTTGAGTGCCTGGCCCAAGGGCTGCACTGGCTGCCCTATCTTAAGCCATTTTCTCTGCTCAGCTATGAACACCGAGAAGCATTCCTAGTCTTACACATTTTAGACCTTGACTGGGTTTGCTCTCCCCACCTCCCCAGTGGGGTGACCTGAGAAACTCCACCCAATGCCCAAGCACTACTCACTGCCTTGACTGTATTGTGGACTACTCTGAGGTCATAGTCTTCACTGGAACAGCAGGGAGGCTGTGATTCTGCCTGGCTGGGCAAGAAGTGGCAACCCAACTTCATAGATAAGACGGAGTAGAACAGAGACTTAGTGTCTGGGCCCACTGCAAGAGGAGGTTGATGCAGGATCTGAAATGCTAATGCTGCTGCCCAGTATGCTGTGTACAAGTGGTGACAGTGCTGAATTTATAAATACTGGGGGGAGGGGCAAACGGCTTGTCGTCTTGTGTGTCGGTGCTTTCCATGGCTTAGAGGGTCAGGTGTTGGACTTGGGGCACAGGGTCAGGAGGGCACAGGTTGAGACAAATCAGAACTGGTGTGATGTAGTGGTATGGTATTAGTTGGGACTTGCCCAGTTCAAATCTCACCATGGCCATGGACTCACTCAGTAACTGTGCTCGGTCTCTCCGCCCTCCCCCCATCTGCAGTATGGGAGGCTAATAATTTTCTGCCTTACAGGGATGATGTAAGGATTACAAGATAAGTGAAGCGCTTTGAATAATCTAAAGTGCCATATAAATGCTCAGTGTTATCATTTAAAAAAAAAAATCAGACTTCCTGGTTTCTCTTATCAAACAAGGGTTTCAGCCAGCCAAGTTAACAGTGCAGAAGTAAGTGTGTAAGGATTGCAGCTGAAGAGCCTTAAATTTATCTACCTCAAATTTCCATCAAGCAACTTAACCTAATATAAATTAAGAGATGGGGCAGAGGATGGAGGGAAAGATGAGAAACTGATAATTTTGCTCTCTGGTCACTGAGGTGCATTGTTCTTTTATTGTTTTCTCCATAAGAACTAGATTCCTGCTTTTTTAAACTGGCAGTTTAACGTTCCAAGATTTAACAGAAACCCATGGATTCCAAAACACAACTGAGAGGTGGGTAGGGGAAAAATGTTACATATTTTAACCTTAGCATAAATTTCATAATCATTCACTACAGAATCAGCGCATTGTGGAATTTCTGTGCACTTATCTATGCTATCTGAAAGCAACTGACTTCATACGCACAGCAGCTCCAAGGGAACCAGGGGTACTTGGCAGCACAGTAAAACTATGGAGTGAATAGATGTTTATAACTGTAGTGAGAAGAGAAAATGTTTAAATAGTATGGATGCATGACGACCAGAACGGGGATATCTGAGAGACAAACTAGACCAAAACAAACTGCAATGGGGCTGGATGGAGACTGGTGCAGAAGTTCCCTAGTGTTTTTTCATCATGGCATAGTCATGGAAGGCTAGTTCATATGTGTAGTAAGCAATTGTAGATCAAACACCACAGAGAAAACCTTTGCATAGACTCAAACATGATGCATTTTCCAAGGAGATACATATAAAAAGGTATCTCCTGTCTTTCTGTCATAGGACTGGGACCTCTAGAATAGCCAAAATCGAGCACAACAGAAACAATATAAGATTAACTAAACAAGGCAACACAGAGACTCGACAAGAACCCCAAGAACAACAAAATCAAAACTAAAAGCCATATCTCAAGCAAAACATGTTGGAAAAACACTTTGTTCACTTTTCAATGGGTAGGTAGGAGAGAAGCGGGGCTACATTTCAGCGGGGGGGGGGGGCGCTACATTTCCCAGAGCAAGGTGTTCTGCTGCCCTGATGCCATTATTGAGGCTGCCTTTTCTGAATGCCCACTCACCTCATCTCTGTTAGGAGAGGAACACAGATCAGGGCCTACCCTGATGGTTGGAGGGAGGGAGCCTCAAACCCTCTGGGGTTTTAAAGGTTACTACCAGCACTTTGGATTGGCATATACTCGGCTGCCATGTCAAGTGTAGAGAAGCACATGCATGCATGTGTGAGAACCAGCTCTCAGACTTCTGTGTATCTTGCATACAAGATCATGGCAACAGAACTGTCCCAATTGCCTCTCTTTTTCTCCTCTTGCCTTTGTTGATTTCCTCTATTGCCTGAATTTTATTCTTGGGTAGATATTCCGCAGACTACACTGTGGAATACTTTCCACACAAGAATTTCTCTTCTTTTTATAGAGTAATCCTTGGCTATCTTTCACTGTTCCTGAAGACGTTTAACACATTAGTTCTGGAAGAAGATCTGATCTTGCAGCTGTAGCAGCATTAGAGTACTAGGCAGCCCTGATGTGGTTAACTCTCTTCTGAGCAAAGGTTAAAACTAGATACCTCTATCAGAGACTCATCTACTCATCCCAACATCATACCCTTAAATCAGACTAGCACAAATCACAAGTCACCACCAGCAAGATTTCAGTTTATGCCACAGAGAACAAACTGGCTGTTTCTGGTTCAATTTCAGTACACTTTATCTATAATGTTTGCTTGCCACTCTGCTGAGTAAGATGTTGTCATGTTCAGTCTTACTTTTGAATGTGCTCTGCCAACAACAACCAGCCCCCTCTCAATGCTGGTCTGCTCTGGGTTGAAAATGGAAACTAACTAAAGGATAAACAGATAAAGGGTGTGTCAATTTGCTGGCTGATTTTTACAAGTCAGATTAATTTCAAACTTCCCATCTTTGTCAGTTTGAACACAATTATGATTCAAAGAAATAATGGCTCCTTGCACTGACACTGGGTTTTCCAACGTGAGTTACAATTATATAGAAATTTAGTACTGCTAAGGTGATGACACATCCCCATTTTTCAGAGGCCTTCTAGCTGAATAACCCTTTAAAACCCCTTTAAAAATACAGGGTTATTCAAAAAGGGTGGTGCAAAAGTAAAGCTGATTTATTCTTAAATGAACTGACATACCACAACCATCATCATGACATGAAAAAACAGAAAAACTGTCCAAGTTTCACATGTGAATTACAAATGCATCCCAGCATATCCTCGGATATTGATGACACCCTACAGGGACATTGAATCAGCCGTGCCGGAAATGAGGAATTGCTAATGAAGTCCTGGCCTCCATGATCGCCAGATTTAACACCTGCGACTTCTTTTTGTGGGGATTCATCAAGGATGCTGCATATCTGCCCCCATTGCCACCAACAACTGGACAACCTGAAACAACGCAGTGGAATCAATAGCTAAGGATATGCTAGGATGCATCTGTACAGAACTGGACTACCGTCTTGATATCGGCCGTGTCACCAAAGGTGTCCACATCAAATATTTGTAATGTACATGTGAAACTTGGACAGTTTTTCTGTCTTTTCATGTCATGACGGCTGTGGTCTGTCAGTTCTCTGACAGAGTAAGGGGGGCATTCCTTGACCCTTTGGGATGCCCCTCGCACTTCTGGGAGGCAGGGCCAGTCGAACGACACAGTCCTCTCATGGAGGGCATTCCATCCCCAGATTTGCCTTTAAGACCGGGTACAAAAGAGCCTCAACATGCCTCAGGGAAACCCTCCCTAAAAAGGAAAGCTTCTAAGTGCATTAGGGTTAACATAGATGATATCTGAGGTTTTGAAACCCCCTCAGATTCTGACTTCTCCAAGGAAGATTGCGAACTGTCAGGGGAGGAGACAGAAGCAGTTGATTCTGGGGGACATCTATTTCCCTCTGAGCTATTTCTCCACTTGCTGGCAAAAGCGGTGTGCACTAGATCTTCCAACAGCTAACACAGCAGTTATCCCCTCAGAGGGCAAGGGTGGGCTCAGAGATTACTGCGATAAAAGAGTTTGAAGGAGCACTAAAAGGAAATTTCAAATCTTCCTTAGCACTAAGGGCAGCAGTTACTAACTCATAAGAACATAAGAAGAGCCCTGCTGGATCAGGCCAAAGGCCCATCTAGTCCAGCTTGCTGTATCACACAGTGGCCACACCAGATGCCTCAGAGAGCACACAGCCAACAAGATAACCTGTTTCCTGCTGCCACTCCCCTGCACCTGGCACAGAGAAAAAATATTCTCTCGAGCCCTCCTGGCATGGACCAAGGAGCTCTTGCTCTCTGAGCCAAAATTGTCTAAGTCTGCGTGCAGTAGCCTTAAGAAAATGTAACTGGCTGCAGCACTGGCAGACTCCTTCCTAGATTCCTGGCAATTTAATGCTAGGGCATTGGCTTCTAACATAGTAGCCAGAAGGAGCATCTGGATCTGCCAATGGGAGGTGGATCAGGTATCCCAGTCTAGACTAGCAGGGATTTTATTCACCAGCATTAAGCTCTTTGGCCAGGTGTTGGACCCTCTCTTGGTGGAGAGTAAAGATAAAAGAAGGTACTCCCATCAGCACGTAAAGAGGGGAACAGGCCCAAGGCATCTCAGCCCTTTCAAGCTGCAAGAACATCTTTTCAGGCTAAAGGTTTGAATAGATCCAGATCCAAATGGGACAAGGGCCATTTCTTCCCCAAGGGTAATTGATCCACAACCAGAGCGGATTCCTCTGCCCCCTCTAAATCCCAAGGTAGCGGCTGATGCCAGGGTTCCACTACCAATAGGAGGCCATCTCCTTCTCTTTGCAGATCGGTGGTGCAATGTCACCACCAATGTATGAATACAGGAGACAGTGTCCAGGTGTTCTCTCAAATTCAAGACACAGCCCAGGGACAGATTTTGGAGGATCCCCAGATCGAGGGACCCTCAGAAATGCATTCTGATATTGTCAGCGATACAACATCTGCTCGACATCAGACCGATAGAAGCAGTGCCACTGAAGCACGGGGTCAGGTGTCAATCTTCTTTCTTGTGCCAAAGAAGAATGCAGACATGAGAGCGGTGCTCGATCTCAAGTGCTGGAACCATTTTCTGGCCAAAGGAGGTTCAAGATGGAGACCTGGAAGTCCATCACCTCAGCCCTGGAGAAGGATGACTTCCTGGCCTCCATAGACCTGGTGGAAGTCTACCTCTACGTCTCCATTCTTCCACACCACAGGCGCTTCCTGCGCTTCTGTTATGGGTCTCGGCATTTTCAATGCAGGGCATTACCGGCTTAACAGTAGCTCCCAGGGTCTTTACCAAAATTTTGGTAGCTCTGGTGGTGCATTTGTATGCACAGCGACTGTTTCTGTACCCCTACCTGGATAGCATCTTGATCAGGTTGCTGTCCAGGGAGCAGGCTTTGCAGGACATTCAGCTGACAGTGGCATGTCTAGAGAAACATGGTTTCGTGATAAACAGGTCAAAAAGCTTCCTTCTTCCAACACAGCAGTTGGAACACCTGGGTCTGCTAATAGACACTCACAGATTCCAAATTGCCCTGTCCCTGGAGAGGCAGAGCAAGCTGTTGAATCTTCTGGGAACAGTAATTCAGGCAGAACGCCAGGATATGTTGGTACTAACCAGATTCCTGGGGATGCTGGTTTCATGCCAGGACATCCTCCATTGGACTCGCCTACACATGCGCAGTTTGCAGAGGATCTTACTCCCTCTACAATGATATATAGAAAGGCACAGACATCAGATAGTCCTTGTCTCACCTCAGCTCAAGCATGACCTCACTTGGTGGACGGTAGCCAATTGCCTCTCTGCAGGGTAAGCCTAGAACAGCATCAGTGGACAGTAGTGACCGCGGACGCCAATGGATATAGTCAAAATGTGTTGATGTCTACCGGATCTGTGATAGGCTCTGTCAACCTGTGTTCTCCAGGGTTCTCCACCGCTGCCTATCCAAGCCAATGATGAAAGGCAGACTGTTGTTTTCTTCCACTGCCCAAGAGCAGTGGCAGCAGCGGTGGCAGCGGCAGTAGCGCTTGTTTACTTCCAGAATGGGTGGGGGGTGCTGCTCAGGTCTATCTCTAGCCATCTCTTCCTCTCTTGGCCGCTGCTGCTTTTGCCCAGAAGCCAATGAGAGCAAAGGCAGCTGGGGAATTGACTGTATGTAGTCCTCCATTAACATGAATTAGCCCTTAGATTTCTAATCTTAGATTACTTGACCCAGTGTTCAAAGACGTGTGGGGTTCCTCTTTCACAGTATTAATTCCTGCAATAGAACCACATTGATTTTGGCTTTAACAAGTATCTGCCACCTTTTCCAACAGGCTTATCAAAGACAATGTATAATCCAATATATAAAACAAGACCTGTATAAAATAAGACCTGTAAAATAAGATGCTGTGAGCAGCCATCCCTCTTCAAAACTGCTTTCCACTCTGGGGAAAACCAATACAGTATTACCTGGTTCTGGCCACAGAAGTAGGCAGAGGCTTAGGTATCATTGCATTTGCACCCATTTATCTAACAGAGCAGCTGCAGGAGGCCCTAATCTCAGTGGGGAATCACATGGAGTGGGGAGAGTTTAACCCTTCCCCCCAGACCATTTTTCCAGTTAAAATCACCTCTTCCAGCTGCTATTTGCTCTGGGAGAAAAGCATGAGCGCCTGAACATTTTTCCCACAAGGGCAAATAGCAGCATTAGGAAAATGACACAATAGTAAATCTTAAATTCCCCCTTTCCCATGCCAAGGTCCTAATCCAGATTGGTCCCTTTGCAGCAGCATTTTTGTTCAAAAAGACCATCTCATCTACTTTGTTCAAAAAGACCATCTCATCTCCATCTCATCTACTTTGGCCCCTTACTCAGGAGGGCCTCTAAATTTGGAAGAAATAGTTCCAGATAGTTAAGGCTACGCTGGAAAAGGCTCTAGCCCAGAGGTTCCCAACCTGTGGTACGTGTACCACTGGTGGTACGCGGACCACAGGCTGATGGTAGGCGGGCTGCCTGTAGCCTAGATGGCAGCTGCCATCTCGGCTGTGCGGCGCCGCAACTGAGCCAGGAAAGTGGTGCTTCGAGCTCTGCCGATCCAGCAGAGCTCGAACGCATGGACTGTAAGCACCGGGGATAGCCCTCCTGCAGTGTCTTGCCTTTCCTTTTCTGAGCTCCGGCCAGCTGCGAACCTGGTAGAAAGTGCAGGTGATGTCATCGGCATTTTCTTCTGGTAGTACCCGGCCAGCCAGAGGCCTGCATAGGTGGTACGCAGGTCGGCAAAGGTTGGGAAACTCTGCCCTAGCCTACATCTCTTTCCACCTAATAGCATGAATAGACAAGGTGCAAAGCTGAGCCTCCCCCCCCCCCCCATCTGAACTTCATGAGGTTTGGATTTTGTGCCCATTTTTATTTGGTTTAGTGTTAACTTTCTCCCTCCAATGTGTGGGTGTTATTTTTTTAAATCCCTTTTGCTAAAATTCATTAAAGGCTCCCAATTCTGATTCCTAGCAGTTCTCCCATGTGCATCTGGTCTGTGTCATTATATTTTCCCAATCTACACGGAGGGAGATCTCTCGCCTAGGTGGATAATTGAGAGTTTGTCGAACAACGTTCTATTGAGAGGCTCCAGCCTCCAGGCTGAGTGAGAACCTAACACATTATAATTTGGAAATAGAATCTGACCCACAAATGCAATCTGGTGTGACATCCAACCCAGGTTTTGTCAGGATGCAGCATTGGGGAGGGGCCGCCTCCAAGTATGTTTCCTTTATCAATGTGAAATTGTAGCCAGCTTCTGTATGTGTGGATAATATCCCCTGGAAGTTTTTTTCCTGGGATCTGACACATGGGCAGTACCTGATCTCTGAACATGGCGGTTCTATGCTTAGTCATCAGGGCCAACACTATTGACAGGCCTCTTCTCCATTAATTTATCTAACCTTTGTTTTGTTATTATTGAAGCCAATCAAATAAGCAGGCAACCATGAGTTGCTATATGAAAAATAATTTGTTCTGTGCTAAACCTCCCGTAGCACCAAGTAATTTTGTTAGGCAACCCCAAGTCGAAGCATCTCTCCTTTTAGGAAAAAAAATGGATGATGGCCTATGAATGAACTAGAGTCAGAACAGCTCAGGTTATCAAACCACATTGTGATCCTGGTTTGTTCTAACTCTAGTTAAGTAAACCACAGTTCCCAGTAGTTTGTACTACGGTAGCACAGAACTAGTACAAACTGTGTTTTTTTCTTAAAGTGAAAGCAGAAGTTATCACTTTCTGAATGTGAAAGGGGAAGTGAGAAAGAGAGGGGAGCCCACAAGCCTGTGCTTTTCTGATGCTCCTTTTCAGTGTTGGTGCCAGGCTGCAGAGGGCTCTGGGCAAAGCCTTGCATGGCGGCTCTATGGCACATACCACCCATCTCCTGATGGTGCATTGGGTGCTACCACTGTCACCAGCACTGAGAGTTCAGAATTTAGCCTGATCAGGTGGACCCCCTGGTTGGCTAGTCTGAGTCCCCAATCTGGCTGATGCCTAATGCCACCACTTGTCATTCTCACAGCAGGAAATAGTGGCTTCCCATGACATCTGAGCTGGCTTTAAGAATACAGCAGGCAGAGTGGAGTTTTAGCAAGGTGTAAGAACGGGATGGGGGCTCAAGCAGTTACCCTTGTTTTGAAAATGGGGATGTGTCACACCACAGCCAAACCCACCAGGCAATTGGCTGCGGGGGTAGAGGCAACAGGAGAGCTGGAAGCCAGCTGGGAGGCTGCAGCTTTGGGAGGCTCCTGGCAGGCAACTGCTAGGCCAGGCAAAGGAGGCGGGGGCGGGACTTATATGGAAGTCTCACGAGACTTGCAAACTCTGGGAGGCCCTCCCCAGGAAGGGGCGGGGCTCGCCGAGCCAGCCCAGGAGCTCATAAGGAGCCGGGTGGCTGAGGAGGTTGGAGTGGGAGTCTCTCTGACTAGGAAGGGAAGAGCCAACTCAGTAACTCCAATAGAGAAGGAACGTGCTGGCTGAGCACTGGACAGAAGGGAAAAGGAGAGGCAACCCCTGTGAGGCAACACAGGGAGGGCCCACGCTTGACAGGCAGCTCTTCTCCAGGTGAAGGGAGTCCTGGAGCTACCTGCAGACCTCAACCCCCCAACTTGACCTGGGGTCAGTTGTGGGAATGGGGGAAGAGCCGCTTAGGGTTTACCCCGGTCTCAATGTCTACCCAGGCCTACGACCCGCCTCTAAGACCACACCCCAGGGTTCAGAGCAGCAACTTACCAGCAGACCTACCTCAACCTCCCGTACATGATCTGGACCGACCAACCAATGCCTCAAACAAAACCTCTCAGGTGAAAAGAACACGGAGAAGGTCTTTTTAGCAGAGACTTGGATTAAGAAAGGGCCTGTGACGGCAACAAGGCCACATGAATGTAAAACAGTTGACCCGAGTAAAATTTGCGAACATCACAAAACGTAAGTCCGTCTCTTTATTATCTGGGAGCGGTTCTGGGTCTACTTCACATAGGCCCAAGGAGAGGTTTGGGAAAGGGAGGCCCCAATCCCTTGAGGCCGCAAGTATGGATGTCACAGGATGTTACAAACAGGTCCCTGTTTTCATCTGTAAAATGTTGGAGGATATGCAATTAGGGGCAACGTTTTATCAGCACTCACTGTATTGCTCCCTTTCCTAAGCATCTCATAAAGCTGTCTATTAAACTCTCTTCCAATCAGCATAATTTCAGCTCATTTATTTGACTATGTGATCAGAAAGCTCTAGTTTTCTGATTTCATTTGTAGCATAGATAGGTCTGCACTGAGCAGTAACTTCAGAAGAAACGTGACAATAGAGCATTTCCATTCATCCTGGCAAATGCTTTGTCTTCTCCTTTAATGGGAGCTGTTGGATGACACTGCAGGTTCTAGATAACCCTGATTAGGTTTCGGGCAATTGCCTCCTTTGTTTTTTCTACAGCTGGTATGCCATTAGGTGTTCTATTGCAGTGTTGTTCCAGTTTCTCACAACCAGCTACACCAAGGGGACAGCCCATCTGTCAAAGAAATCATTATCCCTCACACCTTCCAGCTGCATTTTTTTTCTGCAAATTAACCTTGACAATCTTGTAGATTAGTTCATCTTCTCTTCTCATTTTCCTATTTTTCATCTGTAAAGGTTGGTTGATGTGAGAAGATGGAATTTGTCCTGAGCAATAAGCAGCAGCTACACATACACCCCCCACCCCCCAATCCAACCAGAGAGCCCTGAGTGAAAAATTAGGGAGACTGTGCCCAGGACATGCCCAAGACCTTATGGCATCTGGGGCGGTGTACCAAATGCTACCCCCCTTTACCAGGTGATGTGCCATCCTCTGCTTGTCCCACTCCCTGGGTTGGAAAAGGGCGATGGAAAGGAAGAGGAGGAAAGGGGTGGGTGGGCTAGAGCATCCGAGACATTCTAGCCCACCAATCTCTTCTGCTCTATTCACCTCTCCCTTTTCCAATCCAAGGAATGGGAGGAGCAGTAGAGGTGAGTAGGCGGGTGGAGGTGGCTGCCCCCAGCCAATTTTCTGCCTGAAGTGACTGCCTCAGTCGATATCACAGATGGGCTGGCCCTGGCTATGTCTTCTCTTCATAGCACTCAATGGAACCCTGCTGAACTGTCTGGAATGTGTCTTTTGTCAGGGATGGAGATGCACAGACAGTGTGTCCAGATCTGAATCAAGACCATTCCTTATTTAATGGCCATGTTTTTATGTTGCATTTCAATTATCAAACTTAC
The DNA here is from genome assembly GCA_026170595.1 of Plestiodon gilberti rubricaudatus. Taxonomy (NCBI): domain Eukaryota; kingdom Metazoa; phylum Chordata; class Lepidosauria; order Squamata; family Scincidae; genus Plestiodon; species Plestiodon gilberti. The sequence goes on from JANXHW010000001.1 coordinate 17,028,747, forward strand.
AAAGCGGTTTGCAATATTAAAAGTAAAGTAATATCTATTAAAAGCAGGAACACCAATGAAATCTAAAACAATTCAACGATCAGCTGATCAAGTGCAGCAGGGTCAATTCTCAGTACCAGTCAGCAACTTCAGAGAACTGGCAGAACAAAAATGGTTTCTACTCATCTCCTTGGCCAAACCACATATTATGGTGTGTGCTTAATGCTGGTGTGCTTTTATTTATAACTACACAACAGCTGGATCAGGCCCTCTGACAGATCAGGACTACAGTATGGGGGGCAGGGTTTAAGCCCCCCAATCTACTTCCCATCTTCCCCCATGGCTTCTATTCAACAAGGGGGAAAAACCCATTAGTGCTAATGGGAGCATTTTTACTTGTCAAATAGAAACCGTGGGGGGGGGGGGGGCTCCAGTTCAGATCAGGACTCTGGCAGGAACATCTTAATCTCTTCCCCTCCATACCTTGCTCCTGATCCATGGAAGTTCCAGTTCAGATGTTACTTAGGGCCCAATCCTATCCAACCCAACTTTCCAGCACTAATGCAGTCCCAAGGTAAGAGAACAATGTTCCCAGTTCCCTTTACTTTGATAAGGCCTCTGTGACTGCCCCCCCCTCCAGCACAGGATTCAGCGCACGCTCCGTTGGCCCAGCTGCATCAGTGCAGGAAAGTTGGATAGGATTGAGTCCTTAGTGTTGTTGTTTTTTTTAATGCATATCAGTGTAAAGCACATGATGTGGCCACATCAAAAGAGGCAAGTATTTGGCCAAAATAACATTAGAAAGAGGTCGTTCTACAGTATGGAGGTGATGCAGAAAAATATTTTCCTGGTTTTTGTTCATATCTTCCTCCCCAGGTCACAGGGGAAATCTCACATTTAGCAACTTCATTTTTTCTCCTTTCAGGAGAAAGCACACACATTAGGCTGACTCTGGCAGCTGGGAGACTCCCAGAGCTAACTCAATCAAGTCTCCCAGGACTCAACGATCAAACCATCAAGGACCATCTAAAAAGTCCTCTGACTAGCTCAGCCCACTATTGTTCCTATAGTCTTCTGTAAAATGTAAATCCAAAGTTCTTGTAGAAACCTGTATGCCTCCTTGACTATGCGCATTCTCAGCAACCATGTGATGTTCTGCTTGGAAATGTATAAAAACTGTGCTCACATGTAGCAAAGGGTCAGTGCCCCCTCCTGGGGTGCTGTCCACTGCGCTGTGTAACCAATAAACCCATACTTTTTCCTTGTTCACCAGTCTTCCTGGTCCTATTAATTCTCATCTGCTTAAAATTCCGCTACAGAGGTAACAACCAAAAAGGCCCTTCTAGTGAATGCTAATCTTGCAGCCACAAAAGATGGAATCTTGAGCAGGTCTTCATTAGCAGATCTTAAAGCATACAGGGTGCAGAAGGACATGTGAGAGATGCTACTTCCTAAGTTACCCCAGAGAGAAGGAAATGGCAACCCACTCCAGTAACCTTGCCAAGAAAATCCCATGAACAGTACCAAAAGGCAAAAAGATATGACGCCGGAAGATGAGCCCCTCAGGTCGGAAGGTGTCCAATATGCTACTGAGGAAGAGCGGAGGACTATTCCAAGTAGACCCAGAAAGAGTGAAGCGGTTGGGCCAAAGCCAATAGGACGTCCAACTGTGGATGTGTCTGAGGTTGAAAGGAAAATCCAATGCTGCAAAGAGCAATACTGCTTAGGAACATGGAATGTGAGGTCTATGAATCAAGGCAAGCTGGATGTGGTCAAAAATGAGATGATAAGATTGAACATTGACATCTTGGGAATCAGCAAACTAAAATGGACGGGCATGGGCGAATTTAAGTCAGGTGACCATCATATCTACTACTGTGGGCATGAATCCCTTAGAAGAAATGGAGTAGCCCTCATAGTCAATAAAAGAGTGGGAAAGGCAGTACTGGGGTGCAACCTCAAAAACGACAGAATGATTTCAGTTCTAATCCAAGGCAAACCATTCAACATTACAGTAACCCAAGTGTATGCCCCAACCACTGATGCCGAAGAAGATGAAGTTGACCGGTTCTATGAAGACCTACAACACCTTCTAGAACTAGCACCCAAAAAAGATGTCCTTTACATCATAGGAGACTGGAATGCTAAAGTAGGAAATCAAGAAATAAACAGAACAACAGGCAAGTTTGGCCTTGGAGCGCAAAATGAAGCAGGGCAAAGGCTAACGGAGTTCTGTCAAGAGAACACGCTGGTCATAGCAAACACACTTTTCCAACAACACAAGAGGCGACTCTACACATGGACATCACCAGATGGTCAATACTGAAACCAGATAGATTATGTGCTTTGCAGCCAAAGATGGAGAAGCTCTATACAGTCAGTAAAAACAAGACCTGGAGCTGACTGTGGCTCAGATCATGAGCTTCTTATTGCAAAATTCAGGCTTAAACTGAAGAATGTAGGGAACACCACTAGACCAGTCAGATATGACCTAAACCATATCCCTTATGAGTATACAGTGGAGGTGAAGAATAGATTTAGGGCATTAGACCTGGTAGACAGAGTGCCTGAAGAACTATGGACGGAAGTTCGTAACATTGTACAGGAGGCAGCAACTAAAACCATCCCAAAGAAAAAGAAATGCAAGAAAGCAAAGTGGCTGTCAGATGAGGCTTTACAAATAGCTGTGGAAAGAAGGAATGCAAAAAGCAAAGGTGAAAGGGAAAGATATAAACAACTGAATGCAGATTTCCAGAGAATAGCAAGGAGAGATAAGAAGGCCTTCTTAAATGAACAATGCAAGGAAATCGAGGAAAACAACAGAATGGGGAGGACTAGAGATCTCTTCAAGAAAATTGGAGATATCAAGGGAACGTTTTGTGCAAAGATGGGCATGATAAAGGACAAAAAAGGCAGAGACCTAACAGAAGCAGAAGAGATTAAGAAGAGATGGCAAGAATACACAGAAGAACTATACAAGAAAGATCTGAATGTTCCTGATGACCACGCTGGTGTGGTCACTGACCCAGAGCCGGACATCCTAGAGAGTGAAGTCAAGTGGGCCTTAGGTAGCATTACTAACAACAAAGCTAGCGGAGATGATAATATCCCAGCTGAGCTACTTACAGCCCATTCCAACCCAACTCCTCTCCAAGTCAGGCATAAGTGTGGCCTAAGTGCAGCCTAAGTTAGGCAGAAGTTATGCCTGAGGTAGGTCAGAGTTATGCCTGAGTTAGGCAGGCTGCAGTTTCTGTGGCCCAGCACCACCCCAGGATCCAGGCAACACTTACCTCCCAGGCAGGCAGGCTCTTCTCCAGGCTCCGTGTCTGGCTCAGGCATGTGCAGGCCTCTGTCTGCATGTGTCAGCGTCCATCCATGGCAGCTGCCACAGGGTCTGTCGCAGCCCGGTCGCAAAGGGGCTGACCGCAGGCAGGGGGGTTGCGCCAGTCATGTGGTGGGCGCAGGGCAGGTGACAGGTGAGCGAGGTGCCTGAGCCCAGCCGCCACAGGGCACCCTGTGCATCAGCCACCTGCTGCAGGGGAGAGTGGCCGTCCCCTCCCTCCTGCAGAAGGCGATGCCACCCCCAAGCCACGTTGAGGCTGCACTGGGGGGTGAGCGGGGGAGGGAAGGGAAGGGGAGGGGGGTGGGAACGTCACACACAAGGGGGGTCTCATGAGGACTGGAACTGCCTCTGACATGACTCGCCCGTGCGCTGCCTGAAGCCCTGGGCCTCCAAGGCCGGGGCAATGCCCACAAAGAAGGCATCCCGGCGTGCCTGCTGCTCTGTGCCCCGGCCAAGACCAAGAGATGCCTTGGGCTTGTCTGCTGCGAGCGTGAAGGGCTCACACAGCTCATCACACCCCCAGATGGGGCGACGACGGCGCCTCGCGGCAGGTGCTCTAGCAGGGTGGGGGGTGGCCAGCAGCCATCATCAGGGAGTGGGAGGAGAGGCAGACACACAGGCAGGCAGACAGGGGGTGCTGGGGAGGGGCATGGGTGGGTCAGAGACAGACAGACAGACAACAAGGCTGGTGGGAGACAGATTCCGAGAGAGGGGTCTCCAGAGACCGATAGGCACACAGGGGGCGCTCCGCAGATGAAGGTGATGCATAAACAGGCGCCTCTTATGCAGACAGACTTTGGGCGGAAGTGGCTGCATTACGGGCGGACCTTCGACGGAGGTGCCTTCATTACGGGCGGACCTTCGACGGAGGCTGTCACTGTTTGCCTGCCTGAGAGGCCCCCCTGACTCCTCCCTCCCCTCTGTGCCATGGGGGTCGCGCAGCGCTCCTGCTGGGTTCTCCCAGGGAAGGTCGTGGCAGTCCCTGGATGGGACTCATGTAGGGGCTTCAGTGCTGGGGGCTGTCTGTGTGTGTGTGGGGCAATGCTTGTGTAAACACTGGGCACATGTTTCACTGGGGCTCTGCCCGAGGGGCATCTTTATTGTTCTGGAACGTTAGCAGAGATGGCCAGGCGAGGCTGCCAGGGGTAGTCACAGCAGCCAATCAGAAAGCAGCAGCAGCACACCTGCCCCATGGACCTGGACATGCAGGCTCTCTTCCCCTGTGGAACCACAGCCTGCTCCATAGAAAGGGGAGGGGCAGCAAGAACGACAGCCAGGGAGGTGGAGCAGCAGCAGCGCCAGCAGCTGAGGAGGGTTGCAGGGCTGGCTCCCTGACCTCTGGCAGCATCCAGGCAGACAACAGTGGGGCAACCAGACTGCAGGCCCAGGGGTGCTCCCAGGGGACGGTAGGTGATAGTGGACGTTCCTGGGGAGACAAAAAACAAGGGGGAGTTACATGTCAGCTGGTATGTGGAAGCAGTCACCATTGATGACAAGCCAGTGTGTCGGTTGCAAAAGCCTGCAGGGAGAGAAATAAAACACAGCTGATAGGTGTGACACACATAGCATGGTCTGAGCTGCTTACCTGGGTGTAAGGAGAGCATGATCCTGTAAGGGGAAAGGGTCAAAGAGAGAGACAACAACACAACTTGGGGGTCACAACCATGGCAAACCTAGCAATACTGACCTGTCAGTAGACCCTGTGGAGAAAAGGGGGTGTCTACATAAGGCTAACAGTTCCACACTTGTGGCATTGTCTGCTCACATGACTACAGGCAGCAATCAGACACAACAGTGGTAAAGAGGCATGTATCCTATATATCATAGCAGGCTATGCAGGCAGCTATGAGACAAGACATTGGTAGAGAGGCATGTCATGGCAGGCTATGCAGACAGCTATGAGACAACACATTGGTAAAGAGGCATGTATCCTTCCTATATTTCTAAATGCAAAGAGGCAGCAGTCAGACCACATGTCAGCACAAACCCTGCTCTTACCTGCTCTTGTTGTTGCCTGTGGGGGGGGGGGAAAGAGGGGCTGGGAGAAAGACATGGGTTAGCAAACACTTTCATGGAGGCAGCTGCCCAGGCACAGCTGAAAACAGGTTGGCTACAGCCAGAACAGCCCTCTCTGCCCTAGAGGGAGGCAGAGAGGAGAAGAGAGAAGTGGGGTGTTTGTGAATTTTGCCCTCCACCGACAAAGTCCCACTTTGTGGCTGTGAGGGACAGAACCCCACACCACGTGCTCAGAGAGAGAGAGAGAGAGAGAGTGACTGGGGGCCTGGGGCTGGGCTTTTGTGGGAAAGAGGCTGGGTGGGGCTGGGTGCTGATAGGCTCCCTATCTTAGGCATAACTCTGTCGGTTTCCAGACCTAGCAGGCTCAACTCCGTCCTAACTCTGACCTAACTCAGGAGTAGGGTGTTAGAAATTTTCAGGAGAGGGCTGGCTTAGGTAAGGTAAAATAGCTCCTATGGGTCTCCTCGAATTTGGGTCCACCTTTTTGGTCGACCTAAATTTTGTGTCAGCATTTGTGTTGGAGGGGGCGTGTCTGTGCTTGCCAGGGTCTGGAATCCAACGTTAATTGGTTGCCGCCCCCGTTACACCCACGGCCCGCCCATGTTCCGCCCACTTTTAGGTCAACTTTAGGTCTGACTTGTGCTGCTTAGCCCTTGGGTTGGAATGGGCTGTTCTTAGTCTGTTGGTCATAACTTCGACCTAACTTTGACCTAACTTCGCCCTAAATGGTTGCATTCCAGACCTAACTTCGACCTAAACGACTTAGGCTGACTTTAGGTCTGACTTGGGCTGCTTAGCACTTGGGTTGGAATGGGCTGTTAAAATCCTAAATGATGATGCTGTGAAAGTGCTGCACTCAATATGCCAACAAATTTGGAAAACTCAGCAGTGGCCAAAGGATTGGAAAAGGTCAGTTTACGTTCCAATTCCAAAGAAGGGCAGTGCCAAAGAGTGCTCAAACTATCACACAATTGCACTCATTTCACATGCTAGCAAGGTTATGCTCAAAATCCTACAAGCTAGGCTTCAGCAGTACGTGGACCGAGAACTACCGGAAGTACAAGCTGGGTTTCGAAGAGGCAGAGGAACTAGAGATCAAATTGCCAACATGCGCTGGATCATGGAGAAAGCCCAAGAGTTCCAAAAAACCACCTACTTCTGCTTCATTGACTACGCAAAAGCCTTTGATTGTGTGGATCACAACAAACTGTGGCAAATTCTTAAAGAGATGGGGGTACCAGACCACCTTACCTGTCTCCTGAGAAACCTGTATGCGGGTCAAGAAGCAACAGTTCGGACCGGCCATGGAATAACTGACTGGTTCAAAATTGGGAAGGGAGTACGGCAAGGCTGTATATTGTCACCCTGCCTATTTAACTTATATGCAGAGTACATTATGAGAAATGCAGGGCTGAATGAATCGCAAGCATCAAGATTGCCGGGAGAAATATCAACAACCTCAGATATGCAGACGATACCACCCTAATGGCAGAAAGTGAAGAAGAACTAAAGAGCCTCTTGATGAGGGTGAAAGAGGAGAGTGCAAAAGTTGGCTTGAAACTCAACATTAATAAAACTAAGATCATGGCATCTGGGTCCATCAATTCCTGGCAAATAGAAGGGACAGAAATGGAAGCAGTAACAGATTTTACTTTTCTGGGCTCCAAGATCACTGCAGACGGAGACAGCAGCCATGAAATTAAAAGACGCTTACTCCTTGGAAGGAAAGCTATGGCAAACTTAGACAGCATAATAAAAAGCAGAGATATCACCATGCCAACAAAAGTTCGCATAGTCAGGGCGATGGTGTTCCCAGTAGCAATGTATGGTTGCGAGAGTTGGACCATAAGGAAGGCTGAGCGCCGAAGAATAGATGCTTTTGAACTGTGGTGCTGGAGAAGACTCCTGAGAGTCCCTTGGACTGCTAGGAGATCAAATCAGTCAATCCTAAATGAAATCAACCCTGACTGTTCCCTGGAAGGACAGGTACTAAGGCTGAAACTCAAATATTTTGGCCACCTAATGCGAAGAGAGGACTCTCTGGAGAAGACTCTGATGCTGGGAAAAATTGAAGGCAAAAGGAGAAGGGGAAGGCAAAGGATGAGATGGTTAGACAGCATCACCGATGCAACGAACATGAAAATGAGCGAACTCAGGAAGATAGTGGAGGACAGGAAGGCCTGGCGGGATATGGTTCATGGGATCACAAAGGGTCGGACACGACTTAACGACTGAACAACAACAACAACAAGCTACCCCAGAGTCCAGACCCTGACCGTTAAGGCTTTAAAGGCCCCAAAACCTTGAATTGTGCCCAGAAACACATTGACAGCCAATGAAGTGGGCGTAAGATTAGTGCGTTGGTGACTGGCTGACCTGTGCCTGTTAAAAGGCAGCCCGGCAGCATTTTGCACTGATTTGTTTCTTGACAGTCCTCAAGGACAGCCCCACACAGAATGCATTACAGTAGTCTAAGCTGGAGGTCACCACAGTAATATTCAGGTTTGTATTTTACAAATGAAAACAGTACCTGAATCTCCAAGTTCCAAAACATGTTTGCATCTTTCTTATCAGAGTACTTTTGGAAATTTAGAAGAAACGTGAGCTGTGATAAGATTCCAGAAGGCAGGAGGGGTAGACAGAGTCAAGACTCTTTAGTATAAAGACTAGGATTACAAACACAAGATACCCATTGTTGTTAAGTCGTGTCCGACCCTTCGTGATCCCATGAACCATATCCCGCCAGGCCTTCCTATCCTCCACTATCTTCCTGAGTTTGCTCATTTTCATGTTCGTTGTATCGGTGATGCTGTCTAACCATCTCATCCTTTGCCTTCCCCTTCTCCTTTTGCCTTCAATCTTTCCCAGCATCAGAGTCTTCTCGCCGATTCCCAAGATACCCATGGATAGTAGCTATTGCCCTGCTTGTGTGCAGTGTGTTCATTCGCTTCCCACGTTCATTTCTTTCCTTGAAGGAAAGGAAGGAGGAAAGGGGGGCTCACTTCCTCTTCTAGTGCAGCTGCCAAACAACATGGCAGTGTGGAGCTAAAGGAGGGGGAGGCTGCTGTGATCTTGTGTGGCCAATTGTCACCTCCTTCCACTTCTCCTCCTCCACATCTTCACAGGCTAAGTGGGAAGAAACTTTCCTGTCTGGCTACTTTTGATGATGTGGTGGGCAGAGGAGGAGGAGGGTGTGGAGACAGGTGGTGTGTGCACTTGCACATGTGCCAAAGAACAAAAGAGGGGGACAAAAATTGGGCATCACACACTGTGGGCACTGTTTTGGCTCAGGCCAGGCCTGCTTAGGTGGTCGGACTAGAAACACCCCCAACCCCTGCAAGAACAAAGAAGCACTGCCAGTCTGAGCACACAGCAGTGGGCTCAACAAACCAAACATCTGATTTCACTCCCTGATAGCCTGTGTTCAGTCTTTCCCTGGAAACATCCCAAGAAGATAATTTCACAGCTGCCCAAGCAAATCAGTCCTGTTGCTGAACTGCCAGTCTTGTCCCAACCTTTTCTATATTAAATCTTGATCAAAAGAACAATGTGAAGAAACCGCAGGAACAGAATGGCCCCAATTGACACTATTTACTAAACACAATGATGATGATAGAGTGAGTCGTTGACAACACCGGATCTCAGTTCAGCTGCTGTGGTGGTTCTTTTGATATCGGAAGAAGCCAATACAGGAAATACCGATTCTGACACAGAGCTCTGCAAATGACTCCAGAGCTAGAGATCATCAATGAATTATTCTTCCTACAGATTTGCATGTATATGTAACAATTTGGATGTCACTTTTTTTGTGGCAGAGCAGCATATTTTGGATGCACAGATCAGATTTGTTTTCAGCTACACCATTGCAAGTCCAAACGAATTTGAGTTTGAATGGATTTGAGGTTGCCCTCCTTATAATAGAGTACTTGCATTTTCTACTCCCTGCGTGAAACCTGGCTTTTATCAGACCACTACATGGCAGCATCTCAGAAGTGGGTGGAGGGCTTCAGTTTCCCTGCACTGATCCTGTCCATTGTCTTTTTATTCTGGCACAGAAAATTAAACTGTTCACAGTCCCCATAAGGGCAACCTGGCTCCACCTTCCATCTGTCCCTTGGACTGGAAGGAGAAGCCTGCTGCTGCAAGCCTGTTTTAGGAGCCCTGCCAGGGAACTGAGTATAAACTTATAAAGGAATCACTCCAGTTCAGAGGCGTCGCTCCGGTAGGGGCGGGGCTGTAAGTTTTGCTCGGTCGGAGTCCCGTTTACCGAACGAGCAGGAGGCGGCCCCGCCCCCTCACTGTCAGAGCCATTCCCCTGCGGAGAAAGCAGCAGGCAGGGTCTCTTGCCTGCTGCTTTCTCCGCAGGGGAATGGCTCTGACAGTGAGGGGGCAGGGCCGCCTCCTGCTCGTTCGGTAAACGGGACTCCGACCGAGCAAAACTTACAGCCCCGCCCCTACCGGAGCGACGCCTCTGCTCCAGTTATCAGCACCTATATATGTAGAATCTCAATTTAACAGTCAAGTTTCAACAAACTGCACACCCATGATGAACAGAGTTGTACTGATGTTGGACTTAGACCTGGAAGATCCAGGTTCAAATCCCCACTCAGCCATGAAGCTTCCTGCATGACCTTGGGCCAGTCACTATCTCTCAGCCTAACCTACCTCACAGGGTTGTTGTGAGGACAAAAGGAGGGAAGAAAGCATGTAAACCACTGTGAGCTCCTCGGAAGGACGGTATAAAAATGAAAACAAATAAATAAATGCTGCAAACACATGCAAATTTGTTTAATTTGTACAACTCACATAATTGTACAGCATTTCTCTCTGCAACATTTGGGTTACTTTTGCGCCATTGTTTTGTTTCAATGTGCAGAGGATGCATGGCTCCAAGCATGAGTACTAGGAGGAGGGCATATTTGGATGTTGTTACAGATCACGGCCCTGTGTGAGACCGAAAGCAAGGCAAGGTCTTGCTCAGTTGACAGGACCTGCTGCTACTCAGCCTTTGTTCTGGGTTCTTGTAATCACAGGCTACAGCAAGGTTTCCTGCAGGACTTACAATTCCTACACAGAACACTGCAGTCAATGTTAACTGATCACTGTTAAATAAACCATACCAGGCTCTGAATCCCACCAGGAACATTTGGATGAAAAGGGATACAGCAAAAGCAGCTTTTCATTTTTATCGGAAGTGACAGAAATTTTTCCCCACTGCTTTCTTCTCTAAACACAACAAGCTGGATGCGGGCCAGGTGGGAGCATCTCTTTTAGAACAACGATCTTAGAGCTGATAGATGGAAGGAAATCGAGAGATGGAGAACCCACCACATCCCTAATGAGCTAAGGGCTGATTCACACAGTTTACATTTCAAACTCAGGCTCAGAAACTACCGTAGGGTCCAATGGTTAAAAAAAAAATATGTGTAGCTCTGTGAACTGTGAACAGCGCATGTGTAATTAAATGGTTTGCCTTTCCTGAAACAAAGACAGAAGCAGGAATTTGATCCACTCTTGATGGCTGCTTCCATGTTTATTCAGGGAAACCCAGCCAGTTATTAAGCAAAATGGCACTATTTAAACTGGACAGGCCAGGGAAGTAATGGGCCAGTGGTAACATTGAGAGAGGTGAGGAAACTGACCTCAGTTGGCCTTATGTATTTTGCTTAGTTTTATTTCAGATTTTTATAGATACCGCCCTTCCTCCAAGGAGCTCACAGTGGTGTACATAGTGCCTTCCCTCCTTTGTACCACCCAAGTTCCGCCGCTGCTCCAAGCAATGTGAGCCATTCCTGCAGCAGTGAGCCACTTTGCATGCTATGACTGTTCCATCATGTGGAGGCCGTTCTGAGTGGCACAGGAGAGAGTAACAGTACCATCTCCACTTAGTGGAGTAATACGCTACGTCCTGCACTGATTGTTTGAACAGAAGTCATGAGAGTTGGGCTTACTCTTCCCCTTTCCAAGGTGCCTCTGCCCACATGGTTATTCTGGCAGGCGAGAAGAAGCAGTAATGTAGACTTGAGTCTATTGACTTGGATTCGAGTCGGACTCAAGTCGTGTCAATGACTTGACTCGGACTTGACTTGGTGATAGTAAAAGACTCGAAACACTCGACTCGAGACTTGGAGCCTTTTATGCGACGTCGAATTTTATTCAGGTTTAAACCCATTTTCCACATTAAATAGATAGGGACTCGCAACCAAAGACTCGGGACTTGGGGGCAAAGACTTGGGATTTGACTTGAGACTTGGACCCAGAGACTTGGGACTTGACTCGAGACTTGGAGTCAGAGACTTGATGTCCATTGTCTTATATGGACAATGATCCACAGAGACTTGATCCACATCCCTGAGAAGAAGAGCCAAGAACTCTAGATATCTGCACTTGACTTCACTTACAGCCCAATCCTATTCCCCCGCCATGCTGTAGCATGCAGTCGCACCATGGAGGCACACACTGCATGCTGTGGTGGGTGGGGTGATCAGGAGGTAAGGAATAATATTTTCCCCTTACCTTGCCATAGGCCTCCTGACTATATAGGTGGCGTAAGTCCAAGGTGAAAAAAGGAGAGGGACCAGGCAAAGGGAAGGGGATAGGATTCTAGCGCACACTGGTGCCACCAGGACCCACCCCTCCCTCCCCCGATCTGCTCTGAAACTCCCCCAATCCTCCCCAAAACTCCCCCTCCCCGCTCACAACATCCCCCCCCTGCTGCCAACTTACCGAGGCTGACGCAGTCTGGGGGCTGCAGCAGGGGCTCCAATGCGGCTGCTGCTTTGTGGTGACAGCTTGTATTGCCGGCAGCAGTGCGTTCTGTGTGCCGTCGCTGGGTGGTTTGCATCCGTGGGACGCTCGTCGTGCTGTTGCAAATGGCCCATGGGATTGGGCCATTAATTTGGTTTCCCTGGACTAAAAGCCCCTGTTCTGTTGTTAAAATATTTTTCCGTTCTCAAAATATGCATTGACCAAGATCGGCTGAGGCCCCAGGGCAGGCGTATGTGGTACACGTCTGTCTTTCATTTCAGAAAAGAAGCTATGAACAGGCTCTAGAAGCATGTAATATTCATATGTGGCTTGCTGATTATGCAGGATCTGGAAAGGAAAGTCACCATGGGAAATTGCGCTGGCTGTGCGCACTGTGAAAATGTGCGCAGCGTCCTTTTGCAGATTCATCTTTCAATGGGACAGTCTTTGTACTAAACATGGAAATCACTGCATAGCATTAGGCTGGCTGCATAGTATTATACCTTTTCAAGTAACCAACACAGAATAGTGTTTGAATGGTAATACAGCAAGTTCTGGATTCAAATGTTGCCTCTTCCATGAACTCACTAGGAAGACTTGGGCAAATCACTCACTCTCAGCTTCAGGGCCACCTCCAGAGGCTTTTTTTTTTCTGGGTCTGGCACTCTGCCAGGCACTCCCTGGCACTCCAGAAAAATCTGGAAACACACTCAAAATGCCATGAGAGCTGTTCTGCCTCTCCCCCCCCACATAGGTTCACATGTGTTGTTGTATAATTATGCTCTTATTGTAAACTACCTTGACTTGCTTTAGCAAGAAAGGCAGAATATAAATGTTTTAAAAGAAATACAATAAAATATACTTTCTGACTGCATCTCTGCTCGGCCACAGTCTTCAGTAGCTTTAAAGGGGGATTAGACAAATTCCCGGAGGAGCAGAGTTTTTTCAATGGCTATGCGCTGCCTCCCTGTTCAGCGGCTGTGTGCCACTGAATACTGGCTGCGGCTTCCTGGGAGCATCTGCTTGACCCTTGTGGAGACCAGGATACCGGACTAGATGTGTCTCTGGTCTGACCCAGCAGGGCTCTTACATGCAATCCAGGGATAAACAGGGGCTGCTGCACCTCCCTGGACAGAGGTAGCCTGGTCAAGGTGGGGCCTGCCCTGGTCACCTCCAGAGTAGGCTACAGTGAAGGGTTCTATGCAGGCAGGGCTGCCTCGGAAGCCTGCTCAGAAATGACAGTTAGTTCAAAAAGTAGCCTCTAGGCTGCTGCCTGAGAGCGGTCAACAGAAACTGGCTGCTGGCAGAGGCGAAACAAGGGTGGAGCGAAGGCAAGTAGTTCTGCAAGACTCCGTTACACTGGAGTCAGCGGCCCCTCCCCCTTGCTGTTGGAGCCATTCCAGCAGCAACAGGGGAGTGTCCTGCGTGTTGCCTTTGCTGCCAGAATGGCTCCAACAGCAAGGGGGAGGGGCCGCTGACTCCAGTGTAACGGAGTCTTGCAGAACTACTTGCCTTCGCTCCACCCTTGTTACACCTCCGGCTGCTGGTACATATTTCTGAGCACAAGTCAAGGTCCTGGTGCTGATCTTTAAAACCCGAAGTAGTTTGGGAGCTGGCCCTCCCATCCTAACCTGCCCATCCACTGAGGTCATCTTAGGTGAGTGGTGACTGGACAGAAGGCCTTCTCCACTGAGAAACCCTGCCTTAAGACTACCTTCCCCAGAGAGGCTCCCCTTATGCCCACTACTCTTATGTCCATTCAGGCCCAGGGCAGGTGAAGACCTTTTTATCTTCCCAGGCTATTGAACCTCCACTGGTAGAGCAGTTTGAGCAGTTTCCTGTGATGTTTTATATGCTTTCTTTCATTGTTGTATTGTTGTTGTTAATTAACATATATTATTGTTGTTAGGGGCCACGGTGGCTTAGTGGTTAAAACGCTGAACTGCAGACCGGAAGGTCAGTAGGACAGCAGTTTGAGACCCGAGTGCCGCATGACGGAGTGAGCTCCCATCTCCTATCCCAGCTTCTGCCAACCTAGCAGTTCGTAAGCAAGAAATTGCAAGTAGATAAATAGGTACCGCTGCGGCGGGAAGGTAACAGTGTTCCGTTAGTCATGCCAGCCACATGACCATGGAAGCGTCTTCAGACAGCGCTGGCTCTTCGGCCTTAGAAACGGAGATAAGAACATAAGAACATAAGAAGAGCCCTGCTGGATCAGGCCAAAAGCCCATCTAGTCCAGCTTTCTGTATCACACAGTGGCCCCACCACTGTGGGCTCCTCAGGGAGCACAAGACAACAAGATAACCTGTTTCTCGTTGACACTCCCTTGCACCTGGCACAGAGAAAACCAGAGATGAGCACCGCACCCTAGAGTCGGACATGACTGGCTTTCGAGCAGGGGATGCCTTTACCTATTATTGTTGTTAATAATATTTATATACCACTTTTCAACAAAAAAGTTCACCAAGTGGTTAACAGAGAAAAATCAAATAACTAAATGGCTCCCTGTCCCAAAAGGGCTCACAGTCTAAAAAAATGCAGACCACCACCAGCAAACAGCCACTAGAAAAGACACTGTGCTGGGGTGAAGGGGCCAGTTACTCTCCCCTTGCTAAATATAAGAGGAGCACCAATTGAAATAGTGCCTCTTTACTCAGTTAGCAGGGTAATATTTGTTCTTGCCAGTGTTATCCTGGAGATGCTCACTTATGAACGGTGGAATATAAAGCCGCAAAAATAAAGCAATGAAAAATGTTCTCCTGCCTTGCAGGGTTGTTGTAAGGATAACAGAAATAATTTTGTAACATACATTTTTAATACCCTTTAAAAAACCCACTGTGAATTTGCCAGGTTGTATGATAATTATTAAACGCATTGCTCAGCATCTGCCTTGGAGCATCACCCAAGCCAGAGCTCGCTCCAAGTGCCTCAGTGCCATCTGGCTGAGAAGGAGAAAGGGGATGATAATCCTTCTCCACTAACACCCCCCCCCACAACCCCAATTCCCTGCTGAGATGACAAGCTTGTTTTAAAGAGCCAGGCTTCTCTTTATTGCTTCCCCTATCAGATGACAGCCAGGCTAGTGGGGGGCAGGGGGGAGACTATTTTTAGAAGACTGCTTTCTAAAAATAGTTCAGAGATGTTTAGCATTGCGTCACAAGAGGTAATTTTATCCCCTGTTTGGCCTGACAGGGCCCCCCTTCTCCCCCTCCTCCCCAGGAGGGGGCAAATACAAAAGGAGGGAGAGAGAGAGGATGAGGGGGTCAGCAGGTTCAGATTGAGACCGGGAGAGCAAAGAGGTAAGTAAGAGAGCCTTTTATTATTCTTATTGGACAGATCTGAACATCCAGGATCCAGGGGTTCAACTGCCATTATTAGTAATTATTGTTATTTCCACCTCACCTTTTTCCAATCAGGAACCGACCCAAAGCGGATAACAAATCCAGCTGCTTTGCAGTGGCGCTTTGGCTTAGTAATCGAATTGAGCTGGGTCACTGGCATTCATGATCTCTCTGCCACCCTTTAGCTCTATAGCAAGTCAGTCCCGACCGGCACTACCACCCAGTGGACAGCTGGAGACACTGAACTGTAGGGTGCTTTCATTTGGCAGTTTGGAAGGGGGGTGGTGAGCTTTGGATCCAACTACCTTCCCCCTGAAAGTCCAATTGCATGGAACAATCGGATTGTGCTGGTTTCCATGCCAGTCTACACAGCAGACAAAGATCATTGCAGAACCAGTGCAAGTTTCCAGTTCTTGCAACTGGCTTCTGGACCATGCTTAATAAGAGATGCTGTTGTTGCTCTGATCTGTCCACTCTTTGCCACCATGGAAGCCCTTTCCCCTAACCTCAGATATTTCAGGACTGGCTATAATTACTGACTCATAAAAAATGCACTTTGTGCTTGCTCCAGGGTTATCTTTATTATCTATGACATGCCCTAGGGTTTGGTCGTAACACTGAAAGAGCTTCTGCAGTTGAGGCTTAGCACAAATTAACCTCTGCTCCTGGGTGTCAGTATTGGAGTATCCCAGGAGTAGACGTACCAGACTCCTCAAGCATTTCCCATGCTTCTGAATTAGTGCTGTACTGCTGGATACTGATCCTCTGGTGTGCCAGAATGGTAGATAAGGGGTTCACGTGTAGTCCCTTCTTCCCTCATTCCCAGGATTTCTGGCTATCCCTTATTTTAAATTGCCCTTATTCACACACCTTTCTCAGTATATAATGGGAAGTCCCTTATTTCAGAATCTCCAGAGTGTCCTCTTATTTTTGAAACATGACACCTATCCTTATAAGAGAAGGCTCTGAAGAACAGCAAATGGGGATAGAGCAATGGTTCAGCAGGAGAGTACAACTGGTACATGCTTTGCATGCAGGAAATCCCAAGTTCACTTGCTGGCATCTGCAGGTAGGGCTGGGGAAGACCCTGCCTCAATCCCGGAGAGCTGCAGCCAATCAGCAAAGACCATCTTAAACTAGGCGAACCAGGGGTCTGGCACAGCAGAAGGCACCTTAGTAAGTTTCATTAGCAGGGCTGGAAAGCATCTGAGGAGTTTGTAGCTGGCACCTAAGAATTTTGACAATGTTCTTTTTTTCATCCCTGCATCTAAAAAATTGATGCTGGCTACTGAAAATTTAATGCTGGCATATTGGGACTGAAGGAATTATTCTGGCCCCGTGCGTCATGAACTCCTCATAAGCAGCCTTAGCTTCCCTCGATTCTCTTAATGTTTTCATTCCTTTGCAGAACCATGACTGTGTTGTGCAAAAGCTGTAGCAGGCCGATCCGGAGGGAGAGTTGCAGTCCTCAGTGCTCTACATCTCTCTCCAGGCAGGAACTCGGGAACCCCAAATCCTTCAGGTCAGAGACTATCCTGCTTTTCCTTCCCTACCAGGCATATGTTAGAGGGGGAAAAGGTGTGTTTCATATGGCCATCAGCTGATTCAAAAGCAGTTTCTGGGCATAGAACAGGCTAGTTACAACAAGATATTTGCTCCGACATTAAGTCCTGCCTCTTCCAACACCAAGCAACCTTCTTTGGAGCAGCTCACAATCTTATAGAAAACCAAAAACAGTCACTTGACCCATTTAAAAAACAAACAAAGATCCTTCACTCGCAGCAATAGTTCAAAAACAAATCACACCAGAAACGGTTAGAGACATAAACCTCACTTACTGTGACCATGAAAAGCGCGATCAAGCAAGGCGACCTTCTTCACTGTCCACTTAAACGCTCTGGGAGAAGGGGAGAGCCAAACTTCTCAGGGTTAGCGAATGCTGAAGTCTCAAGGTAAAGAATACGGAGAAGACCCACTCATGCTGCACCCCCACTCTCCACACTTCACAAGGCAGAGGGATGCGCATTAGCTTAACAAGTTTCCGCTAAAGGTCAGGCAAAAGGGTACCTATGATTTGCTTTCACCACACTTGCTTGTCAGATGTGAACTCTTGCTGCAGCACTGCTAGCAATCCACAACTTTTCCCAAATGAATGCAGGCAACCTTTGAGGAGTGCTTCAAATATTGTCGAATTCGTGGAAAGAAAAGAATGAAAAAGCTTGTTGACCACGGGCTAGGGAGTCTAGGGGACACAGGGCTGCCAAGCCCAGGTCTTGAAAGTTTCTCTTTTAAGAGCTGCATAAAATGGAAAAGTCTTCCAGCTGGCGTTTCCACTAGCATATGACTTTGTGTCTTGAGTCACACTAATACACATACAGGGCATCTCAAGAAAATGTACACACACTTTATAGTATCAAATTTATTATGCTATAATTCATAATGCATATGGTGTACATAGAAGCAGTTGCCTGACTGAGGCTGTAATCCTATACACACTTTCCTGGAAGTAAGCCCCATTGAACACAATGGGACTTACTTCTGAGTAGGCATGCATAGGATTGCACTGCCAGTTAATTAATTAGTGAAAGAGACCAGGTGCTGGAAATGTTCCCCATTGGCATCTGTACACCACTGACATCGATGACGTAAGGATCTGCAGAGATCCACCAAAGTGTGTGCTGGGATGGTTCCAAACATATCTTCATTTGCTTCCCTTAGATCAGCGGTTCTCAAACTGGTGGGTTGTGATCCACCAGGAGAACCAGAAGCTGTCCCCTGCCATCTTAAGGGGGTGGGGACAGTGTGACAGCAGCGATCCCAGGGATCCCGCTGCTACTGGGGGAAAACTTACAGGGAGCCCTGGTGGCCCTCCAGAGGGCGTGGGGAGGCCTGCATCCCCCTCTGCAGGCCTCCCTGCACTGTAGATCACTGCTCTGACGTGTGTGCGACCACGTCCATTTTTCATCTGGAAGTGACCGCAAATGCATTGGAGCAGCAATCTACAGCATGGGGAGGTCTGCAGAGGGGGGCATGGACCTTCTCCGCACCCTACAGAGGGCCTCCAGGACCCCCGGAAAGTTAAAAAAGATCACTTTTCCCCCGGCAGCGGCACAATCCCCGGGATTGCCACCACCGCTGTCCCCACCCCCGCCAAGACTCAAAGTTCTGCACTACTCGTGGGGAGAACTTTGAGAAACCATGCCTTAGATGTTGGAGTGTTGCAGGTTTTCTACAATGAAGTATGTATGAATTAGAGCTCATTAAAATGTGTGCACATCTTTGAGACACCTTGTGTATGTGTGTGCATGCAGGATGGTCTAGCGCTGCAGGATGGCCTGATGTAGATTGGGACTGTGGCACAGGGGGACGGGGTTCATTCTCTGCTCTCCACGCCACAGTCCAGACAAGTCTTCATGCCCAAAGCTGCTATTTGCCACAGAAGAGAAGCTGCTATGGGTGCTAGTGAAGGCAACAAAGTAGTAGGATGGGCACAACATTTCCCGTCTGATTTGAACTAACCAGCCAAGTCTTTGGCTCCAGGGTTTTAGCCACAGTTTAGTCAACTGTGTACTTGGGGCTAGCCCAAGACAGCTTGGTGCCTCTTTAAAGTTGCCAAGGTGACAAGCTTTATCATATTATTCACAATATTCCCAATGACAACGAGTACATATTTCCTACTGTACTGGAGTTATTTGGGGTGTTGCCTAGGAGTGGACTAAGCTAGTCGTGATGTGGGAGCTCCATGACCAAAACTCCTGACACCTTTTTCCTTTGCAAAGAGCAGCAGAAGGGGCATTTGGAGTGGGGCTGGGATGAGGGGCTAACCTTTGCCCTGTGCCAATCCCCAAAGTTATATCCCCCCTCAATGTTGCTATTAGCTGTGGAAGGAGAAGTTTAGAGGCCTCTCTAGGATAAAGATTTCATGGAGCTTGAACTATCTTTATCCATGTCTTTCCAAATATACAGTATTTGGAGTTCACATCAAGGCAGGTTTTTCTTCAGCTTGGTGAGAGCCAGGTTTACACACTCAAGTCTGGCCAAGAATCTGTCCAGACGGTGTAGAGGAGTACGGAGAGTGACAAAACTGAAGAGAGAAGGAAGAGGTCAAGAAGTAGTTTGGAGTTATGCAACCAGTTCTGATTATACTGTACATCTGAGCAAGTGAGCGCAGCTCCCATCCAAATACATACCAGGATATACCAGTTGTACCAACAGAGAGCAAAGGGGTATGCATATATTACTGCTGCAATGTTGAGTTGCTTAGCTGGTTAGGTTAATCACTTAAAACATTTCGATGTGCGAAAAAAGTGACCCCAATTAATCAGAGAGCAGATTTTTTAAAATTATTTTTATTGCCTGCCTACAAAAACTGCAGCTGGCAAACACTATCTTAAAAAAGGGACATTCCCTCCTGCGTGAGAAAGAATGGGAATTGCATCTTTTAAGATTATACTGCAGCAAAGCTTGCAAGCATCTTCGCTACAAACAAATGCCAGGTTTTTAAAATTAGAGTTATTGCTTCTTTCCCCTATGCAAATATATACTGTACCAGTTAAATGATTTAATCCATTAATCAACTAAAACTAATACAGTGAATCGGTTTGGATTTCTTGTGTTGGGTGACAGCTGCAATATAATATGTACAGTTATTTCTGGGTGGCTTTCTAACATGCAAAGTGCTTTAGAATTCTTGTTTAATTCGTCCCCATCACAGGCGCTTGATAGATTGGGCTGGGAAAGAGGGAGTGACTTTCCTAAGCTGACTAAATTAAGCGTGATGACTAAGGGCCAAGCGACATGCTGCATGAAGCATGCATAAATGCTTGGCAATTGCTTGCTTTTTTTTTTTTCTTTCCCCCAAACAGCAGCAGCAGTGGAGTGAGAGAGAGATTCAGATTGGGACTGCAGTATAGGTGGAAGGGGGCTTTCTTTAACCCTTTGTTTCTGCCATGGTCCACTCCTGATCCAGATTGGGCACTCCTCTTAGTTGTTATTTGCCCTCAGTTGGTGCCAATGGGCAAATACAAGCGTGCGTGCGTGCGTGTGTGCGTGCGTGTGTGTGTGTGCACGCACGCACTATCCAGATCAGGAACATGGTGAAGACAAAGGGTGAAAGCCCCCTCTCCCATGCCACAGGCAGCCTCAATCTGGATCCCACCCCTATGGCTGCTGTTTAGGGAGGGGGGAAAGCATGCAATTGTAATGCTTATGTAATATGTCATTGAGCTGTGAGCAGGGATTTGAAACTAGTGCCAAACCAAGATCCTATGCACTGTGCCATAGTGGGCCTGGGACAATGCTGGGATATTTATTCCTTTATTTATGGACAGATCTTGATGTCCTGTGCAGCGAGTCAACACTATTCATTCCTAACGATATTTCAGCACCCGCACAGCTGCTCCAACGCATCTGCAAAGCAGCTGCTTCCTCTGTTGGGACAGAGAGATGTGCTGAATGCTGGACGTCAAGAGGAGCACAGGGAGCAAACTGGAAGGGCTCAGCCAGTTGCCAAGGCAGGGCTGCCGCCACCTGTGGAAATAATGCATCAGCTGGCAGAGGCTGGCCTGGTGCTAATCAATGAATCACTGGAATGGCAAAGACTGATGCTGGAACTCTTCTGCCTCCAGATTGCCCATTAAAGGAGAATTTCAGGTAGAATTGTCATGTGGCAGTTGGGGGAGTGGCCTTTCTGGAAGGTTTTTACCTTCAGTTAGGGATGGTTGTGTGGCTCCCTAAGGCTGCAATCCTATAACACTTTCCTGGGAGCAAACCCCACTGAACACAATGGGGCTTGCTTCTGAGTAGACATGCCTAGGATTGTGCTCTAAGGCAGTGTTTCCCAAACTTTTTTGACCTGCGGCTCCCTTGACCATTGGCAACCATTGGCCGCGGCTCCCCATTACATTATGTTGATGCCTGCCAATTGGCATGGCACTGTTTTCTGATGGGATTCCTTGGCACTCCGCAGCTCCCCTGGTTGGTTTCTACTGCTCCTCTGGGAGCCATGCCTCCCAGTTGTTTGGGAACCACTGCTCTAAGGGTTTAACAAGCTACATAGCCCACATTCCTTCTCATAAAGGTCTAGCACTCTGTTCCCGTCCCCGTCCCCCCCGGTATGGATCTGGTAAGCCTAAAGTGTGACATGGGATGGTGTATATTGACTTTAAGAGACAAGTCCAGAAGGCCTCAGGATGAGAAGGCCTTGTGAGCAGTAGCATTGCTGGAGGTGAGGCAGAACGCTAAGTTCTGCTCCACGCTGACCCTCCGTTACTCACCGGCACGTGGCGGCCCCGCCCCCTCGCCTTCAGAGCCATTCAGTGGGGCGAAGGCAACGCGCAGAGAGTCTTCTCCTGCGTGTTGCCTTCGCAGCACTGAATGGCTCCGAAGGCGAGGGGGCGGGGCCGCCTTGTGCCGGTGAGTAACGGAGCGTCAGTGTGGAGCAGAACTTAGCGTTCCGACCCACCTCCAGCGACACCATTGCTTGTGAGACAACTGGAGAAACACTTGCAGTTGGGTGGTATGTGAACAGTTGGGCTGCATGATCTCCTCCAACTTGGCCTGAGTGGTTCCAGGCCTAGATGGACTAGAAGCTAAGAATCAGTCTGCAGGTAAGTTGTGCTTGTGCTATATACACTGGGCTTTTCCAGTGTGGAGTTAGCAACAGAGAGGTGAGTTATTAGCAGTGAGATCTGCTGTGTCCTGCTGTTTTCCCATGGCCATATGTGGCATCCCTGGAAAGACAGGTAGATACAATAGCAATGACACCAAAGGCACAAAGCAGCAAAACTGTGTCCCAATGCATTGCGAATGTAAATATTTTTCCTCAGGGGAAACTGCTCAATGGACTATTTCAATGGTTGTACAACTGTAGATTCCATTCACGTTTTCCAAAGTATAGCGAAAGCTGCATTTTCTTGCAAATTCCTTTCTGAAAGCACCTATTTCAGTCATGCAACATCTGAATGCATAGGAGACAACTGCTTGTTACATTTTATGGGGTATTACAAACTCCCCTCCCCAGTGTTCCATAAAATATTAGGCTGCCATGCTAAACTTTCTTACTAGAGAGTAAATCCCATGGGAGGGATTTACTTGAGTCAACCACATTCTTAGGTTCGTGCTCTGTGACTGGTATGCTCTGTGCTCCTATGTCAGATACATGTGGTTGGACAGCCTCCTAGTGACCATTATAGGGAATACCCTCAGGGGAAGAACATGACATGGCTGCGTAGGAGGATTTTGGGCTTGGGATTTTTGCATCATCATCACTGTTTGCCTGTAAAAACTCCTAAATTATACTAGATGCTGCATGACCATGGAGAAGCAATATGGTGTAGTGGTTAGGTTGCTGGACTAGCAATGGGAGAGCAGTGTTCAAATCCCCACCTAACCTAGATAGGTTATTAGATAGTCGTTTTCCCTCTCACACAACACCAGAACCAGGGGGCATCCACTAACCAGGGGGGCATCCATCCTGTAAAAGGGGATTGGACACATTTATGAAGCAAAAGTCCATCACAGGTAGGCTTACCATATTCCCCCCAATTAATTAATTATACAATTTAAAAAAAAAATTAACAACTAAAGCGCAGTGCAAATTTTTATTTATTTATTTATTTAATCTACGACTCAAATAAATAAATAATTAAAGAAATCAATTTAAGTTTAAAAACCGAACCTGTTGCCCTGCGAAGCACGCCCGCATTTTTATTTATTTATTCATTCATTCATTCATTCATTTATGCAATTAAATAATTAATTAAATTTACTTACCCCATTGCCGCTGTCGTGCTGCTGATCCGGAGGAAGCCTGATCTGGAAGGAGCTGTCGTTCGCCCGCTCTCTCGCTGGCTCCGTGCCGGTGAGAGAGTGGAAGAACGACAGCTTGCCCGGACTGCGCGAGCCTCCGGGAGGCTTCCGTGGCCCGGGCCGGCTCCGAGCCGGTGAGAGAGCGGGTGAACGAACAGCCTACTCACCCGCTCGCCGCCGCCATTACTAAAGAAACTTACCTGGCGCCAGCATCTTGACTTGTGAAATCTCGCGAGGTCCAAGATGTCGGCGCCCAAATCTCGTGAGGGCATCATGCCCTCACGAAATTTGGGCCCCGACATCTTGGATCTCGCGAGATTTCACGAGTCAAGATGCCAGATCCCGGAAAAAAGGCAAGTTAAAAAAATTAAAATGGCGGCGGCGCAGTAGGTTACCGATCGGCCCGGAAGCCTTCCAGGACAATTCCGGGAATGGAGGCCCATTTCCGGGACTGTCCCGGTTTTTCCAGGACAAATGGTAAGTCTTATCACAGGTTATAAGCCATGATGACTGTGTGCAACCTCCTGGTTTTAGAAGTAGCCAGACGCAAGGGGGAGTGGCAACAGGATACAGGTATCTTGTTGTCTTGTGTGCTCCCAGAGTCATCTGATGGGCCACTGTGAGATACAGGAAGCTGGACTAGATGGGCCCGCCCTTGGCCTGATCCAGCAGGCCTCTTCTTACATAACCTACCTCACAGGGTTGTTATGAGGATAACGTGGGAATGGGGTGGAGATCCATGTGCACCACCCTAAGCTCCTTATGGGAAGTAATGTTATAAACAAATACGTTTAAATACACACAAAAATACACAATTCTAAAAACCTGGCCCAATAAAATACTTGGACTGGCTGCAGTGGAGCAAAAACCACACTTTGTCTTACGCACAGTTGTGCTGTGGGCTTTCCGTTTCCTTGTGCAGCCCTTTTAAACGAGCTTTTGGAAAGCTTTTGGAAAGCGATGCTTCTTATGCCTCAGTAGTTCTTCTAACCATGTTAAGTTTTCAGACTCATGAGATGGGAATGCTGACTCTTTGTCACCCAGCTCCCAGCCCCTTGCACAGATGAATGCCTCACGGCTGCACGGTAGTTGTCATGGAAACCATCGCGTACAATACCGCGGTGCATATTGAATTTTCATGCTGAATGGTCCATTTTTGGCTGCACCAAATCCTCTACAGTCTGGCCACTCTTTCTCTATCCGAAGCTCTTTGTTGCGGTCCGTTCTTTATTGATTGCCTCTTTCTACAGTATTCCTGGGGTTTCCTTACAAAGAGGAAATCGTGCAACAGCAACAAATCGGACCAGTTGTTGCTCAAATAAAAGTAGCTGCTTTCTAAAGGCGAAAAGCCAACTTGGCCCTAGCCCTGAGCTGCTCCCCAGTTAGTGTGACCAGATGCATAGTTAACTAGAACCTCCAGAAGCAGAGGCAGTGTATCTTTGAATGCCACCTGCTGGAGGAGAGCAACAACGTGAGGGACTATGGTCTGCAAGTCCTACTTGTGAAAGTACACTGTGAGAAGCAAGATGAGAGATGGACCTTGCAGGACTCTTCTTATGTTCTACAAGAACGTTCCTGTCCCTTTAATAGTTGTGTTGATGAGAGCATCGCAGCAGATCATGCCGCTTTTCTCACCCTACCTGAAAGATGCACCTGCCCAAATCCCCTCTTTCACTGAGTCCCAAAGGTCACCACTGTAGTTAGTTTAGCTTCGCCTTGCCCTGATGCCACTCCCTAATGTTTCAGGTTGACCAGCTTCTTCTTCTTCTTCTCTGCAGTGGGGTAAACAAATATAATTGGGAGAGGAGTGCGCTGTCTGGCACAGACACACAGCCCCGGCTGCCTTGATTTCTGATTCGACGCAACATGCAATCATCACATGGCAGCAGGAGGGCATTTCTGGTTGTTCATTTCATGACCTGTGCGGAATGAATAGCAGAGAGGCAGACAACTGTGGCCTAGAGAGGTTCACAGCAGGCCTCCAGCACAATCCACAGTACCAATCCAGCACAATCACAGCAGGACCTCCCCTGGTTAGCCGCTTTCTGCCATCAGAGCTGAGAGCCTGGCAAAGGGCTCCTAAATCTGTCCTTTCTGGCAATGTTCTCCCTCTAAGCACCTCAGCTGCACATTCCCATGCTCCAGCCAAGACCCCCATGAATGGGATTCGGCAGCTGAGGTGCATGAGGGGAGAACTTTGCCAAAACGTTCATTGCTCTCCATCCTCAGGAAGGTTTAAAGCGCCCTTTGCCTGTGTCTTGGCTTGTGGGGGAGCGAATCCCTGGGCAAGCCACTGTTGCAAGCTCATCACCCTTGCTCAGATGATCAAAATACAGTCCGCTCTGAGAAACATTAAGCTCTGTTGCCATTTTGTTGTTGCAAAGACCAGGCAATACGAAATGCAAAGCAACGTATTTTCAAAGGCAAGGAGGGTCACACTCAAAAGAACAGGTGTCCTTTTGTTACTTTATGGAAGTCGGGTGCTGAGAAAAGGCTTAAAAGCACTGCACAAAGGCTGTGATCCTGTGCACAATTACCTGAGAGTAATCCCCACCGAACACAGTGAAGCTTACTTCTGCGTAACTACGCATAGGATTGCACTATTAAGGCTGTGGCTAACGATTGTAACAAACCGTGTCTAAGCCGCATGGAGTGTGCCAAGCATTTCAAAACCCTGATCATTCAAACCGTACACAGCAATTTAAAGAGGATCATTAATATTCCCATTTGATATATGAGGGCACTGAAGCCGACAGAGAATGGTTTATTCAAGGCCACCTAATAAGTTCATCATGGTTGAGCAGAATAGGATTTCCAGTCTAAGGAACAATTCCAGCGAAGGGACTGCAGGCGGATGCTTTGAGGAAACTCTTTGGGTAACATTGTGGCTCCACAGAGGGTGCAACATTTGAACAATGCTTTCCACGTGAATAGGCCCAATCGCATGAAAAGCATACTAACCAGTGGCTGGCATATGTGGCCCTGGTGCAACACACTCTACAGCCACAAATGTTTCAAATTTAGGTCATCTTCTGGAAACTTCTCCCTAGCCCCCTAGGGCCACTGTGAGGGCAAATGGGGAGAGAACCACCACATATGCCCCCCCAGCAGAAGAAAGGCAGGATAAAAATATAGTCAATAAATATTAAATTTTCTCAGCAATATTTTTCTGTTTATTGAAATATTAGGCAGATTTTGGCTGCAATTCTATGTACACTTTCCTGGGAGTATTATTTATTTATTTATTTATTATTGAATTTATATCCTGCTTTTTCCCATGGGGGGGGACCCAAATGAAGTAAGCCAACCGAACACAATAGGACTTACTTTTGAGTAAACATGCATAGGATTGTGCTGTTTGTATATTTCATTAGTGTGCTATCGGCACATTTAGAACATAAGAGGAGCCCTGCTGGATCAGGCCAAAGGCCCATCTAGTCCAGCTTCCTGCACCACACAGTGGCCCCACCAGATGCCCCAGGGAGCACAAGACAACAAGACACTTGCATCCCATCACCACTCCCCCGCACCTGGCTGATAATTTGTATCAATTAAAACAAAATCTGCTCAGGCCAATACTTGCCTCTGATGGGAACTAACCTCCAGGAGCAAAGAGCAGCCATTGGGGGGGGGGGGGGGGTCCCTGATCTGGATTTAGACTGCAGAAGGGGAAAAGATTGAAGCTCCCCCCCCCATGCCTACCATAGTCTGCTTTTGATTCCAACCCTGCTCATCCCCTTCCTGTGGTAGTTTAACAAA
Source organism: Plestiodon gilberti rubricaudatus (assembly GCA_026170595.1). Lineage (NCBI taxonomy): Eukaryota > Metazoa > Chordata > Lepidosauria > Squamata > Scincidae > Plestiodon > Plestiodon gilberti. The sequence goes on from JANXHW010000001.1 coordinate 17,055,742, forward strand.
AGAAAATGAAAATACCCATATGAAATCATGTTACAAGTACTTGCCAAGTCAAAATGAAGATGGAGATTGGATTGGGAAGTTCCTCTCAATTTACTACTACACTTGCACACAATGCCCCACCACCACCACCACTGGTTCCCCGCATTGCCTTTCCTGTCTTTTTATGAAGATCAGGCCTGTCCTGGTGAAGAACAGTGCCTCACTGGGGCCAATAGCACAGCTACGTTTGAGGTAGGAAAGACGATTCCCCCCCCCCCTTAAGACTGACCTAATGAAGTAGCCTTGTGGAAGTCAGGTCACCACGTGAAATGCCATATTACCACCACGTCATAACAACAGACCCACTAAGGTTGTTAGAAAAGGAGTCATGTTCAGGATAAATCACCTGACAATCTAAACAGAGGGCTGCCCCTTCACAAGACAAACTACTGCTCTCTCTGTGAAAATGGAAGATGGTTATACAGTCTGTCTGGTGGTGGCCCCAGGAGTAGTCTTTTGCGAGAGTGGAGCTGTGATGATGAGCAAAGCTGCTTGACCAGCCAGGGACTCATCTCTCTGAACTCTTGGTTTCTGCAGGTCGACTAAAAGTGCTTCTAAGGCTCGTCGAGATCAGATCAATGCTGAGCTGCAGATTCTGCGTTCCCTGCTGCCCATCTCAGAGCAGGAGAAGGGGCGCCTCTCCTATCTACACACCATGGGTTTGGTTTGCTTCCACATACGAGAGAGACGGCTATTTCCGCCAGGTAAAAACCAAACGTGTTGATAGTGCTGCTCCAATTAACATCAGCTTTTTACAGTCAATCACCCTGTTGTCAGGTTTTTTCGATTATTCGATTATTTTCAGATTAGATTACCGTATTGGTCTGAGTATAAGACTCACTTTTTTCTCCTAATTTAAGTTTTTAAACTACGGGTGCGTCTTATAATCAGGCTGTTGCAAGTTAATGCCAGTGATTTAATTACATTTTTTTTAATAGCGCCAAACTTTAAGGGTGCGTCTTAGAATCAGGTGCGTCTTATACTCGGGACAATACGGTATTATGAGGGGGAGGGCTGCTACTGCTGCCCCCCACCCCACCTCACCTGCCCTCCTCTTTTCCTTGCTCCCTAGCTTAGCATGGTGAGTGAGATATGGTATGCTGTAGGAGGAGGGGGAAGGAGGAGAAGAGGAAGTGCAGAGGAGATGAGAACGTGGGCTAGAGTGTCTCCCTACCAGCTGCTGCTGTGGCAGGGGACAGGTAAGGCAGCAGAGGCAGGTAGCAGCACCACCTCTAGAACGCTCTCCCCCAAAAACATTCACCACATGACCTCCCTGGTAGTTTTTAAATGGGCAGTTATCCCACTTTTGTTTTATTAGTGTCTACGTGAAGGGGCAGCACTCTATAAGTCACCCCACCCCACACGGATGCGTGGCTGCCGCCTCTGCCACAGCACTGTAGAAAAGGAAAGAAAAAGCTCTGGACCATGCTTCTCACGTGGTTTCATCACACCCAGAAATGCAAGGCTTTCAGTTTTATTTCCAGGGATAAAAGGTAAAGGTGACCCCCTGACAATTAAGTCCAGTCGTGTCCGACTCTAGGCTGTGGTGCTCATCCCCATTTCAAAGCCGAAGAGCCAGCGTTGTCCGAAGACGCCTCCGTGGTCATGTGGCCGGCATGACTCTCCTTGCCGCAGCGCGTAGCATGCAGCTGGAACACGGAGCACTGTTTACCTTCCCGCAAGCGGTACCTATTTATCTACTCGCATTAACATGCTTTGGAACTGCTAGGTTGGCAGGAGCTGGCCAAGCAACGAGCGCTCACCCCGTCGCAGGAATCGAACTGCCGACCTTTCGATCGACAGCTTATGGTTCAGCAGTTGAACCTGCTGCGCCACCCACTGGCCTATATTTCCATGGATGGCATGCCCCAAATCTGCCATCCGCTGCTCGCCTCTTGGTTGAGCTGTGAATCCCTGGTTTGAATCCTGCCTCTGCTGTGAACTCACGAGGTGGCCTTAGGCAAGGCATTCCCTCTCAGCTGCAATATGGGGGTGATAATAATAATGCATATTTATCTACCTTATAGTGTCGTTGTAAGAATTATACATGAGACACTTTGCACATGTAGAAAGTACTACGTATATAACTGTTAATTAGCAGCGGTAATGAAACCCCTACGTGTGAAGTGGTTGTCTTGTTTTTTTTAGGGCTGACCATTTGTTTGAGTGCTCTTAAAAAGTCACAGGCAAGTAATGAGATCTCAGTCCATTGCCATGTAGCTCAGCTCCATTCAATGCATTTCAAAAGACGGAGAGCTGAGAATTCACCACTGGTCTGTCGGCCGGGTTATACAAGTACCATCAAGAACAGCCCATCAAGAATCTTCTGCCTGCTGAGCAACAGGGAGAGAAGGCTGGATGGGACAATAGTTAGCACACAGATATGGAATAGCGGCTGGCTGGCTGGTTGTGCAACTCTGTTTATCTGTCTCCATAGTTTTCCCGACTCCTCTGCCTCCAACCTCCTAGGGAAAATTGGCAGCTGAGAGAGATAAGAGAAGATCAGCAAAATGGATCTAGCCAGAGATGCTTCCTTCTCTGTGACACAGGCACACCCCACCTTCCTCCCTTGGCGCTCAAGGTGGCCTAGATAGGGGTGTGGTCTGCCATCCAGGGACTAGCCAGACCCAGGTCTGCTCAACATCTGTAAAGCTTTTATCACATACTGTAAGCACTGCCTGGGAATAGTCCAAAGAATATTCCAAATAAGAGTGTTTCATCTATTCAAACCAATATTTACCATCCCAGAGAGAATTCCTTGTACTCCCCCTGTAGTGTGTATAGGATTCTAGCCTTAACCAGGAAAACAACATGGGGCTGGGGGAAAGGGTCAAACCCCTCCCCAAGCACTAAGGTCCCAATCTAATTCTTCCTCCTTCTATGGCAGCTATTAATTTCTTTTTAAACCTCCAGAGATCCTGATCTCTCTCACATCACATCTATGTGTCCGCGTGTTTCTCTTTAAAGGGAGCATAGAAGAGGCAGCGAAGAACAACTGTGCTGTCTGCAACAGCTGGCTTTCCTAACTCAGTATCAATCATGGTCTCACCTCCCCAAAGGTGTCTTTTACCTGAAGAAATTTTCCTGTCTTCTCTTTTTGCTTTTTAAATTTTCCTCCTGAGAAAAGAGCCAACATGCCCTTTGCTGATTTTTTTTTAAATGGCAGTGTTGTTAGATCACTGTGCTACGTGAAAGAAGCAATGACCTTGATATCGTTCTTCCATAATTACATTCCAAGACGGGCATGTTCTGTTCTGCACAATGTATTGCTTGAAAGATGTTGTTCTCTTCTAATCTATAACATGGAGGGCGGAGCTCAGTTGGCAGAAAACAGTGAAGACCTAAATCAACCTCACTGCAACTGGCTCTGCAGGGAGAGGAATTTGCTGTACTAGCCCTGATTAGTGAAACTGACTAAATTATAGCAAGTTGGGAAGAGATGGTGCTGCCCGCGTTCAATTTAGCTAGGGCAGTCTGCCCTATTTCTAGGGCTCAGAATGGGCAACAGGGCTACACAGGTATGGCTTGCAAAGGTGCACAATTTAATGTAGACAAAGGATAGAAGGGGGAAACTAAGGGAAAAAGAAAGCAACAACACTCCACACACTATGTTAAGGAAGTTGGAGGCTGACCAAGGTGAGTAGTAACTAGTGGCTAGTGCTCAGTGCATCCCTTCCCACCAGAGGCATATCTAGGGGGTGCAGGCAGAGCACGTGCCCTAGGTGCCATCTGGCGGGGGACGGGTGATCTGGGTGCAGTGCTTCAGGAGGGCGAGAGCACGGCCACCCAAGGCCTTACCTGCGGCCCCACCGAGGCCCGGAGCGGCAAGAAGTGTTGGATGCAGGTGAGTCCTCTGGGGTTGCGTTTTGCACTGGATGGGCCCTCCTGATTGACTCGAAATTGGGCCGATTTGGCTGCGATTGGCGGTGATGCAATGACGTGATGACATCATCGCGTCACTGTCACACAACTTCTGGGGCACATTCAGTGTCCTTGTCATGGACGCCATGGACCCTGGCGGTGCTGCTGCTTCCCACTTCACTGATTTATAGGGTCAGCGGTTGAACAGAGGGGGGAATTGGCAGATACATCCACTGCCACCGTCCCGGCCTGAGGAAAGCAGGTCAAGGGGGGGCACATCTGGGAATAACCTTGCCTCTCAGGAGAGCACAGAACCCAGGGGTTCTGGTTTAAAACCAATTTGAAGTAGCATCCACAAACAATCAGAGTTGATAGCACACTGAATTGCTGGTGAAGGTGGACTAGGCAGGCAAGGAGTCAAAAGATAACCAGTTTATAAACAGCACAATCCTATGCATGTCTACTCAGAAATAAATCATATTGAGTTCAATGGGACTTACTCCCAGGTAAATGTGTATAGGATGGCAGCCTAAAAAAATAAACTGGAAGAAAAAGGAATTAAGCAAAATGAGGAAGGAGTGGAGGAAAGTACAACAAGCAGGCTGGTGAAAAATGCCTGAACTTGGCTGGATGGAGACAAAGAGGGATGTGACCAAATGGGATGCAGTAACTAAATAATGCCCAGCCAGGGGTGGGTGGGTGGTGGTAGCCACTTATGCTTGGTGTAATAGTGGTGTAACTGTACAGATGCTTGGTGTAACAGTGGTGTATCATCCATGGCAATTGTGTCTGCTGTGTAAAGTGTAGACTGTGAGCTCTTTCAACCAGGATAATCTCTCTCTCTCTCTCTCTCTCTCTCTCTCTCTCTCTCTCTCTCTCTCTGCAGTTACTCAGAGTGATGTAGGGCTTCTTAGCGCTACTTGGTGGTTGTATGGCATCAAGTCATTTTGTCTTCAACTAGTGAGTAAACTAGAGAAGTTCTTGCTCTCTAAACTGAACCAATGCACCGTTCCCTTCTTTTCTCAGGGACACACGATAGGATGGGACCAGCTCCTGCTCTTGATGCTGCGACAGGGATCGATCCAGACCTCCTGCTTTCCCTCCCAGGGTTCATCCTGGCTCTCACTGCAAATGGCAAGCTGGCCTACGTCTCTGAGAATGTGTCACACTTCCTTGGTTTCTCTGTGGTAAGAACAGGTGTAAGGGGGGACAGAGGGCAAGACGGGTGCAATGCCTAGTGGTTAATGATCAACACCCACCTCCTTGCTCTCCACTTCACCCTCGTTTCAGCTGCAATCACTTTCCTGAGAGTAAGTTCCATTGAAGACAATGGGACTTACTTCTGAGTAGACAAGGATAAGCTTGTGCTCTTACCTGTGTAAACAGTGAATGAGCTGGGGAAGACCAAACCACATTTTTATATACTGGCTTGTCAGGCCCAAACAACCACTGTTTGTGGGCAGGCTTGGGTTCAAACAGTTCAAAACCGAGGTTTAGCTAAACAAATCACGGTTTCATATTATTGCTGAGTCCAGCCTTCTTAATTCTAGCCCTGGAAGGTGCTTTTTCCAGATGCGATGGCACACATTTCTAGTGTGGCCTCGGCACTAAATAAGTCAGCTACATCATGAGCAGACAGTCAATAGGTGTCTTCTTGCACTCTTCTTTCAGGTAGAACTGCTGGCTCAGGGTGACTCCATCTTTGACCTCTTGGACAGCCCAGCAAGCAAGGACGTGCAAGAGAAGCTCTGTTTTGCCCAGCAGTATCCAGGCACTGGTAAGGACAGGAAGGGATTGGAAAAGGTCTTTGTCGCTACCAGGGGATATAGTTGGTGCTTATGTGGGACGACATCATCGCAGGTGGAAAAAACGTAGATGGGGTTGCATCGAAAGAATAAACAGATGCAGCAGCAACCTCTGGTTTTGAGCAGCGAGTCCTGAACAATGCTTTTAAAAACAACCACAAGATCTGGGATTGAACACCCAACTTCTGTGGCCAGGATGTGTCATCCATATCGGAGCACACTGCCTGCCACACCTTCATGAATTCTAGGGCTCAAACAGACATGGTGTGTGAGAGGTCTGTGATCAGTTCTCCAAGAATTTCTTTTTATGCTTAAACATTAGAGTGGTGGTGGTGGTGGTGGTAGCAGAAGGAAACTCTCATAGCAGAATGTTAGGGGATGGGTATTTGACCCACACCGCACATCTTGTTTTCCCTCTGAACCTGGCCCTGCTTTCATACTAGTTGGACCAGAAGCAATTAGCAGGGAATCGTGTTTATTATCTCTAAGCTGTGAAAAGTTTCACCTGACGATTTCTGAAAATCCAGCGCAAGACCAGGCTGGTGGATATTGCCCCAAAGACAAGTCTGCCTGCCCACTGCATGTACATATGGAATTTTTTATTTTTTATTGTTCACATTTTTATACCACCCTTCCTCCAAGGAGCTCAGGGGGTGGTGTGCATAGTTCCTCCCCTCCTTTTGTCCTCACAACAACCCTGTGAGGTAGGTGAAGCTGAAAGTGACTGGCCCAAAGATCACCCAGGAAGCTTCATGGCTGAGTGGGGATTTGAACCTGGATCTACCAGGTCTAAGTCCAACTCCCAAACCACTACACCACCCTGGCTCTCAATGAATTGGGCTGGGAACAGTCCTCCCCCCCCCCCCAAACATGTATAACAGCATGATACAGAAGCTTCCAAATAAATGTTTGCCATGGTTCTACTTTTCATGCTTTGATGTACAAATTAATTTTTTTACGTTGCAGCCTAAATTATGTAATGCATGAAGTAGACTTCAGCTTGTAGCAGCCACAGGAGAGAAGCACCTACTTCAGCTTTTGTGGTCAAGTGTATGCACCACCATTGTTGAACGGAGTCCCCTGCAGTGCAGGCACACAATTGATTTGGCACGATGAGCTGAAGCACACTGAAGACATTGGGGTTTTTTCCCCCTACAGGTTGAGATCATTGTCTGAAGGCGCCATATTTAGCTGAAATTCTTATTAAGCTGATGAGAAGCCCGTTGCTTCTTCCACCTTTAGATTTAGGAGGTGGCCACACAAACATGAGTAACAGAATTTAACAAATGTACTCATTACTGCACTGAAAATTAACTCTTCCCTTGAAATCAGTGTGCCATGTAGTCTGATCTTGTCTGTGTTTCCTTGGAAACACATTTAAATAATTTCAGTGGGACTTACTCTCAAGTAAGTTTGCATAGAATTGCAGCTTCAAATATATAGGAGTTTGGCAGGGACATGTCCATGATTTCAATTAACAGAATGAAAAATGTTTTTCCTTACTGGACCAAATAAGAGACTGAGGCCCAAATGGCACAGACATGATCCTTGGAAAGGCCTTGAACAGAGGTCAAATGGAGAAAGGGATTGTCTAACCCAGGGGTTCTCAAACTTTTTCGACAGGGGGTCAGTTCACTGCCCCTCAAACTGCTGGGGGGGCCGGACTTGGGGCGGAACTATAGTTGGGGGCAGGACTATAGTGCTTGCCGCATCACACACACACCTCGCTTGTCACGTCACCCCCCCCCCCGTTTGTCGCGTCACCCACCCTCTTGTCTTGTCATCCCCCCGCTTGCCGCCCGGTACTTAATTGCTCGCCCGGCCCGCTGCTTCTGAGTCCTCTTTGGCGGCTCTGCCGCTCCTGAATAACGCAGGCCAAGGCAAGGCTAAAGCGGCACATGCGCAGAACGCCGCTTGAAGCCTTGCCCTCTGATCGGCCCTTGAGGGCAAGGCTTCAAGCGGCATTCTGCGCATGCGCCGCTTTAGCCTTGCCTTGGCCTGCGTTATTCAGGAGTGGCAGAGCCGCCGAAGAGGACTCAAAGAAGCAGCGGGCCAGGAGAGCAATTAAGTACCGGGCGGCAAGCGGGGGGGTGACGCGATACAGTCAGGGCAGGCGGGCCGGGCAAATAATGTTGGCGGGCCGGATCCGGACCGCGAACCGTAGTTTGAGGACCCCTGGTCTAACCCAATGTTTCCCTTTTTTTTTTTTTTTTGACCTGCATCTTCCTTGATCATTGGTGACCATTGGCTGAGGCTCCCCATTACATTATGTTGATGCCTGCCAATTGGCATTGCAGGCTTCCGTGGCACTCTGTGGCTCCCCTGGGGCCACGCCTCCCAGTTTGGGAGCCAGGATGGTGTAGTGGTTTGGGAGTCGGACTTAGACCTGGAAGATCCAGGTTCAAATCCCCGCTCAGCCACAAAGCTTCCTGGGTGACCTTGGGCCAGTCACTATCTCTCAGCCCCACCTACCTCACAGGGTTGTTGTGAGGACAAAAAGGAGGGGAGGAAATATGTACACCACTCTGAGCTCCTTGGAGGAAGGGCGGTATAAAAATGTGAAAAATAAATAAATAAATAAACCACTGGTCTAACCCTTTCTCTTTTGCCCCTTTTCCCCCAGTCACAATTGCTCATCCCAGGCTGCTTTTTGCCATTCAGAGGAAAATTAGAGAAAATATAAAAAGTAAAACCTTCAAAAGATGCAGGAAATAATTTGCAGCAGTTTTTTCCTCTTAAGCACAGCCAAAATTCCAGTTCATAAGGTGTTAATCCTCTGTTTCAAGTAGCTTCCAGCTCCCTTTTGAAAAATTAAGTTATGCTAACTTAATGCTTTTCTTCAGCTTCAGACTTTGCTGTAAGCAAGCATACAATTCTGAAACCACCAACAATTTGAACGCAACCATTTTTTTCCTGCCAACGTTCAGATTATTGGTGGTGGTGGGGAGGAGTTTGGGAACTAGCGGGAAACAGGCCTGCTAAGTGCTCGAGATAAAAACACCATTTAAAAGGCACAGCAATGACAAGGGCCAGATCAAAAGCTGGCAACCCTGAACGAGTGAACTAAGAAAGCAACAAATGTGGAAACTTCTAGACTGGTGCACCCAGGGTGGAAGAGTCAGGTTACCACTGAAAGATATGAACATACATAAGAACATAAGAAGAGCCTGGCTGCTGGATCAGGCCAAAGGCCCACCTAGCCCAGCTTCCTGTATCTCACAGTGGCCCCACCAGATGCCTCCGAGAGCACACAGCCAACAAAATGACCTGTTGTCACTCCCTTGCACCTGGCACAGATAACCTGTTTCCTGTTGCCACTCCCTTGCACCTGGCACAGAGAAAACCCACTTCTAAAACCAGGAGATTGCTTATGGCTTGTACCCTGTGATGGTTTTTTCCTCCAAGAATCTATCCAAACCCCTTTTAAAAGGCATCTAGGTCATGTGCCATCACCACGTCCCGTGGCAAGGAGTTCCAAAGATGAATTACACGCTGGGTAAAGAAATATTTTCTTTTGTCTGTTCTAACTCTCCCTCCACTCAATTTTAGTGCATGTCCCCTGGTTCTGGTGTTGTGCAAGAGGGAGAAGAATTTCCCTCTAACCACTCTCTCCATCCCATGCATAATTTTATACGTCTTAATCATGACCAAATACAGACTTTACAGCACAGAAATACCGTATTGTCCCGAGTATAAGACACACCTGATTATAAGACGCACCCGTAACGTTTGGTGCTATTAAATTGCATTTAAAGTTTGGTGCTATTAAATTGCATATTACATTGCATTAAATTGGCATTAAATTGCAACAGCCTGATTATAAGACGCACCCCTAGTTAAAAAACTTAAATTAGGAGAAAAAAGTGAGTCTTATACTCAGACCAATACGGTATATGTTTTTGTGCTGGAAAAAGCTCCTCCTGGCAAAAGCTATCCAAGGAGTTTATAAGAGAGCAGGAATTTGAGTGAGTTACATATATTTTGGAAATACCCCCCAAAGGCAAAAGAGGAAAGCTTTCACCTCTGAGAAGGCCCTGGGGTTACTATCTCATTTGGACACCCTGCAGGCTTCAATCTGTCACTGAGTTACAAACATTCTAATGTTTAAAATTGCTGCAGAAATCGAGTTTGTCACTGAGATGCGCACCTTGAGAGCCTTTCGGGCAAGATATGGAAGGAACCGTACTATGGCCATGAGGGGCAGATTTCTAACGCTCAACACAGACTTGACTGCCGCCTCTCCTGCGTTGACTTTCGTGGCCTTCTGTACACCTGTTGGACACCTCACTGAAGACAGGGATGGTGTTTCCCAGGATTCCTCATTCCAGAGTCAGCACACCTTGGATATGAAGATTGCTGAAGTTACTGAAAGGTAAAAGAAACTTTATGTTTGCATCATCCAAGGGGGTTTTGTGGCGTAGGGCTGTCAATGAGTCATTTGGGCTGCTCCTATGTCTTTAACAACAGTTTGATCTGCAAATATTAGCAGGTGAAACTTTTCCCAGCATGGGCAGAAGCATTATCGCCTGCTCATTCTTGCAGATCACACTTCTGTGAATGGCACAGGAGCAGAGACCAGGGGAAAAGTTGGCAACCCTATTCCATGTAATGGCTTTTTTCACCATAAGTATGCAGTTGTTGCCCAGCTGTTTCCCACTCCAAGATAGAGATATCTGAAGGCTCCGATTGACTCAGCTCCTTTATGTATGTTTCCCCCCCAGTGTTGTTTATCATCTTGGTTATCAGAAGGCAGAGTTGATTGGCCAGTCTTGGTACAGTTTCCTACATCCTGAAGATATTGGCAGAGGTGCTGAGCTGCACAGGACCCTGGGTGAGTGCTGGGACAGGGTCAGTGGGAGAAACGTGCTTCGTGATATCAAGAAATACAGGGATGATCACCCAACTGTGCTACCCAGTGGAGGACCCAATGAAGGACAGAGAAGGTCCATCCACCTCCATCTCTTCTCAATCCAGAGCCCTCCTCCCACAAGAGATAGCAGCTCATGCTATGACAGCACTGCACTGGGGCTGTAGAGTCTCATCCTAGATCTGCCTTTCTGTTGCTTGCATAATACTTCTGGTCCACCATAGTGATAGGCTAAACTACACGTTCTGTTTAATGTGTAATTTGGCCCTGCGAGTTAGGTTTTCCGCCAGCGAAATCGCTGGCGGAAGTAAGAGGAGGCCATGTAACGGGGTCAGGATACGGCCGAGGCCGTCCCCCACCCCCTCCCAGACCGGCTGGGCCTATGGCCACCCTCCCTTCCCCACCGAAACGCCTCCCACCCGCTGGATCCTTACCTGGGTCTGGCGTCGGCCAGTGAGGTGCTCCGTCAGCGAAGCAGGGGAGGCTGGCCTTGCGCCAGCCTTCCCTGCTCTCAAGTCGTCGCAAACATCCCTGCTTTCAAGTCGTCACAATGGCTTAGGGCGGTGGAACGCTCGTTCCGCCGCCCTCGAGTCCGTCTGGGTTGCGCCGAAATTGTGTGTGTGTTCAAGAGAGATCAGGACCACGGAGAGTGGGTGTTTAACTCTTTCCTACTGCGCTGTGTCCCTAAAAAAATAAACAAAATCATCCCTCTCCCTGGTAAACTCCTATTAACCTCAAGAGGGAAGCTTCCTTTGGTACCAATAGAAGTTTCCTTTTGGGAGCTGGATATGGAAACTCCATTTGCTCTTTCATGAGCATCAACTCTGCCCCGCTGCCTTCAGATCTCGGTGATCTCTAAACTACATGTGATGTAGTTTAGAGGTCAGGGCAGCTGCTTGCCCCTTCGCTGCCATTTCTGGCCCAGTTGCCAAGTCCCTCCCTGGTTGTTGGGACGAGGCAGATGGTCTTCTTTGCTTGGGACCTAGAAAGGGTTGGCACAGATGCCACAGCCTTGCTGGATCTGAGTAGCACACACTAGAGAGGCTCCTCTGAATCTCTTAACTGGCCTATTTATGAGAAGTTTTTTGCAAGAGCTAAGGAATCATGATTTGCTTGTAACACAAGTCCTGCATGCAAACCACATCTTCCCCAAAAAGAGGCAAAAGGAAAAAAAAAAACCACCTGCCAGAGCTTTTACTCAGAGCTACTCTGGTGGTTTGGAGCCCACAGCTACCATCATGTGGTGCTTCAGTGTAGCTACGCAACCCACTGAAGGGACAACTTTTAAGCACAAAAGCCTTGGTAGATTTGTTGCCACCAGGAAGGAAAACCTGCACCCCTAAATTGGAGGTAAAATGTGGGCACTCTTCCTGACCCCACTTCCCATCATGTTAAACTCCAGAAGTCCAGGGTCCCCTTAGCATGGGAGCTGGTGACTGCAAGAGTGAGCCAGGGGTTGCCTGGTCAGTGGGTTCCCCAGCTCCTCTGCACCCACACATGTCCTGTGTAGTGCTAAGTCTATGAGGCTGTTGGCGACCAGGGAGGCTGGATTCCTAGAGTGAGCATGTTTTGGAAGCATTGCAAGGCTGTATGGACTTTGGGGCCATCTGTGACTATAAAGCAGATTTCTGCTCAGTTTCGACCCCATTCCTTAGCTCCTAGGCTGCTCCCTGTTTGGCTGCCCAGTATGGGAAGATGTAACTTAAACTGTGAGACCGTTGCAGGCTGCTCTAATAGTTTCTCATGCCTGTCATTTCAGTGTGTGGTGCTGGGCGACACAGTCGGCAGGCAGTAGTCCGTGTGCTCTGCAAGGACTTGAGCTGGGCCTGGGTGCAAGTCGTTGCATCGACGGAGAGTGGAAAGGGAGGAGATCTGGTCACCTGTACCAACCACATCCTCAGGTAAAGCCCCATTCTTGGTCATCCTTGGGCAGATGATGCTTGGGACACTAGGCAGGACTTTGGAAAAACTGCAGCAGCAGGCAGCTTCGTGACAGTCCAACAGCACAATCCTACTCAGAAGTAAGTCCCATTGTGTTCAGTAGGGCTTACTCCCAGGAAAGCGTGTATAGGATTGCAGCTTGAGTCTGGTAAGGGCAGGACAGATACCTACACCTGTGGAGGAGCCAGTTAGTGCCTTTCCATCTCTTGCTGCCACTTCCTCCGCCACATAGGATGGATGATGGACCGGGGGCAATGGGTGAAAGAAGCCATAGCTGCACTGAAAAACATAAACCCACCCATGTTCTCTGAGTTGTGACCTGACAAGCCAATGATGGATCATAGTGCTCCTCAGATCTTGCACTGAAAGGCATGCCTGTGCTCTTGTGAAGTTCTACACCAGGGAGAAATTGAGCCAGAGCTGATGCTTCCAATGATGCCACTACATAGTGATGAGAGAAGCCACCATAATTGAATGCCATCCTGTCAGGACTTGTGAAAGCCACAGGACTTCTTCCTTGGCCACATGTAGACAACCCTACAAGAACAGTTATTTTGTTCCTCTTCAGTGCTGACCTTAGTGCAAGGGTCCATTGTTACCTATGGCAATATTGCCGATATTGAGAGAGAGAGAGAGAGAGAGAGAGAGAGAGAGAGAGAGAGAGAGAGAGAGAGAGCGCCTGGGGGAGAATTCACACATTTGATCATGTCAGGGTTAGCCCAAGTTCCTCTGGTGCCTGAGACGGCATGTCAAACGTAGCCCCCTCCCTTACTTGGTGGTGTGCCAACCTCTCCTCCTCCTCCTCTTCCTCCCTGGATTGGAAAAGGGGGATGGAACGGAGGAGAACTGTGGAGGAGTGATGGGTGAGACACTCTAGCCCACCACTCTCCTCTTCTCCACACTTCCTCTTCCTCTCCACCCCCCTCTTCCAATCCAGGGAGCAGGAGCAGGAATAGTGGAAGCATGTGAGCAGATGGATGTGGGCTTCGGCTTCCCCTACCAATCTGCTGCCCAGGGCTGGCTGAAGCCATTGGGCTGGCTGAAGCAACCCATTAGGCTGCCTAGTGGCAGATACTAGAGAGCAGGTACTAGAGGTTTCTAGAGAGGGTAGCTCCACTGCCCTCCTTACTTGGCACCTCCTTCCACACACGCTCTTGGGGACAAATATTTCTCTCCCACCCTGATATGCACACAGCTGATCTGGCCCTGGAAAGACAGTAGTGTAAGTTAACCCACATTCTTTGGACATATATGTACTACAAATTAAAACCAGACTAACTGGTTTGCCTTACAAAACCTTTGGAACCGTAATTCTGTGCAAGGAAGGTGATGCTGGTCCCTAGAGGCCTCTTAAAAAGTCTCTTTCTCACAAAACTATAATTCTCAGAGTCCTTTGGGTGAAGTCCTGACATTTAAACCAGTTTAAACCCATTTTCACAAATGATGCTTAATCTTTTTTCCTCCTTTCAGTTTGCAATTTGAATGTAAAACCCACATGGGCTGGAAGGAATGTACAGTGGTTTTGCAAATGACTTTCTTCTGCTTTCTGTCCCATGTTAACAAAGTTCACAAGAGAGGCATCCTAGTCAAAAAACCAGTCTTCACATTCTCTGCAAAAATGCCCTTAACCTTCAAACTAAATCAGGAAAACACAGACATCTCCTGTCCCTGGGGTGGTTTTATAACCCCAAAGATTGGGGGGTAGGAAAATCACCCCAAAGTCAACATTTTGGTTAAGGGCTTGAAGTTGAGAAGACCCTGCATGTGGAAAATAGATATAGAATAAAATTTTGCCTATTTCTTATACAAATTAGGCAAACTTCTCCTCCTTACACACATGAGAGAACATAACATTTTTAGGCTACCAAGTACTATTGCCACTCAATAAACAAGGCTGCCTAAGATTTAAGCAGAGATTTAAGCAGAGACAGTCTGTCATTTCTGAAACACCCAAAATTCATCTTTTTTTGGATTACATGAAAAAAGCTTCTTGCTCTGAAATTCACAAACTGGGCCCCATAGGACTGCACAGAGCAACACTACCCAAAGAAGCCCTGGTTTGCCTCTAGTTTGTCTTGTGCAATGGCTTGGTTAGAGGCACTCTGTACACTTCCTTTATTAGAAATGTAGATTGTATCTGTTTATAAGACCATCTGCTAAATGAATCTGGACCCTTCAAAGGTTTTTAAAGCATTTATTAGGTCTTTGCAAAGGCCTGAAGCTTAGAATTGCAGATTATTTTATTTATTTTTATTTTTCACATTTTTATACCGCCCTTCCTCCAAGGAGCTCAGAGTGGTGTACATATTTCCTCCCCTCCTTTTTGTCCTCACAACAACCCTGTGAGGTAGGTGGGGCTGAGAGAGTGACTGGCCCAAGGTTGCTTCGTGGCTGAGCGGGGATTTGAACCTGGATCTTCCAGGTCTAAGTCCGACTCCCACTAAACCACAATTAGGTTTCCTGAATTGCAAACATTACTGTTTCTTGTGATTAATCATTGATAGTAGAGTTGTTAAGCAACAATTAGTATCTCAGGGTTACTTTGAGTGCAAAAGATAAAAACCCCAGCTTCATTGAAAATCTAGCCAGGGTAGCATTTTCATCCAACTTGTCTGTGTCACTGGGGTGAAAATTAGACAAGAGGTATATTTTATCGACAATAAATAAACCATATGTGATATCTGGCTACATTTTGGATATGTTATGCCCCGGAGTGTTAGTTATGATGTCCTAAAAGGACAAAATTGCAGCACCACTAACTTCATGCTTTATCAAGAGATCTACCGCTGGGGTCATAAAAACATTCCAAGGGCAAGCTGAGGCTTGTAGTACAATTTGTGCCCTCGGACTTTAATTATGCTGTACTGGGATGATGGGAGTGATAAATGTGGTTTGACTATCAATATTAATGTCAGTAACCCTCCTATTGGTATGACTTCCACTACTAATTCACACTTTTTGCATCCCTCATCACAGCGAGGAGGAAGCCTTGTATATCCAGAGTCAGGAGACACAGCACAGAGAAGTTTCTCCAACTACCCCAACTCTGAGCCACTATGCTAAAGAAACAGAGCATCGGACACAGCCGAAAGAAGTCAGCCTGTTCCCTCGAGAGCCAGTGACATTCAGGGATGATACGCTGCAGTACAATCCCTGCTCTCTTCTTGATGCTTATGAAGAAGAGAAGGTGCCCGCTGCTGCTCTCCGCCTTCCAACCAGCTTCCCTAGAGTGGGAGCGGATGCAGATGTCCCCACGCAGCAGTCCCCCCCACCAACTGGAAGTCCTCCCTTCTTCCCTGCTTGTTGGCACCAGAATTTCTCCTGCCCGGACAGTGTCGACAGGCTGCCCTCCTTGAGTCCTTGTGCTCTCTGTTCCCCAGAAAGTGGGTTCTGCTCAGATAGCAGCCCTTCTGTAGACTGTTCTCCATTCTCTGAAGAAACACCAACCACAGAAATGTTCCCAGAAATGGGCACAAGTTCTGACCCTGACAGAAGAGCCATCAGCCTGCTGGCTGAACAAATCCACTCCCTGGCTGAAATCGTCTCCCAGTACACAAAGCAAATACCCCAGGGGACTCCCAGTATCCCACTATGGTCTGGACGGCCTCTTGAGGATAACCACCTGGGGCCTAGACTAGGCTGGGGGACAGGTGGAACTCTAGATATCCCTGAGGAACTCCCCATGGATGAAGAAATCATCTCCGGCATCTTAAACCACCTCCTAGATAATGACACTTTCAACCTGTCAGCCTGTGAGCTGGGATCACCAGAGACTTTTAATATGGCCAACTCTGAGTCGCAGCATTCCCTGCTCCAGGTGCCCCTAACAAATGCAACTCCTTGCCTTGACCAGCGCCTCTTCCTGCAGCCTTTGAGTTCTTCTGATTTCCATGCGCCTGAATCCCAGTGGGACGGGAGATTCCATACTACACTTCAGCAAGGTACGGAGGGCTTAGGCTGAGCTTCTGTACATGATAAAGAGGGATCTGAACTCTAGGTCCTTTTTCCCAGGGGTCGCTGATCAGTCATTATTTTGCCCACATTGTTTGTGAGTTCTCCTCCCTCCCATTGGTTTTGAGAATCACAAGGTCACCCAGGAAACATTGGCAGGACAGATTAAAAACAATGTGTCGTCCGTTTTCATATCTCTGTTTTCAAAGTATAACTAGGTATTTGGCAGAAACTCTGGATTCTACAGGAAACCTGAAAACTGGTGGAGAAAAATATGGGGGAAAGTGGCAGGTACTAGAGAGCTCCTTAATCACCCATATCCTGCCCACTGCTTCTCTTTTCCAAAGTATCCCTTCCCCAGCTACGTTTTAGAAGTTTATTTATTTATTTTTCACATTTTTATACCGCCCTTCCTCCAAGGAGCCCAGGGTGGTGTACATGGTTCCTTCTCTCCTTCTGTCCTCACAACAACCCTGTGAGGTAGGTTAGACTGAGCGATAGTGACTGGCTCAAGGTCATCCAGGAAGCTTCGTGGCTGAGCAGAAATTTGAACCTGGATCTTCCAGGTCTAAGTCCAACATCGGAACCACTATACATTGAGTGGACACTCAGGTCGCCAGTCGGACACCCAAGCTCCAGAACCTGGATCTCCTGCCAAATGTCTAGTTTGGTCCTCATACACTTTTTATAGAGAGATGGGAACAACCTCTTAATCTCTGCATTATCACAGTGGTCTTTATACCGCTATGATCTCCGCCTACTTTTATAGGGCAAACACACAAATGGAATTAGACCAGAATTTTGAGTACACATTTTCTGCTCAACTGCTTCGAATCTGTTTCTCTTATCCTCTATACAGGATGAGCATAATGAGTATGCAAAACCTAATTTAAAATATAATTCTTAATTTCTCTGTTGTATTGTGTACAGCTCAAAGAGTCAGGTGCATTGGAAAAGAAAACACAAATGCTCATGGTTCTTAGGCTGCCCCACAAATCTAGATCCATATTCTTGCAGATGGTAACTTGGAGCATAGTACAAAGGCAGCCTGTTTGAGGGTACAGAAAGCAACATAAGGTCAATGGGTTTTCAACACAGGAATCTGCCTTCTGTTGGTCTATTTAGTTCATGATTGTCAGCAGTTTTCCACTAGGATTTCAGACAGAGTTGGCTCTTCCCCAGTCCTACCTAGAAATTAGGGGTTGAAATTGGGGTATTCTGTATGCAAAGCAGGTCCTCTGTCACTGAGTTATATCATGCAATGATTGAGCTCCCCTTTCCCCCCCCTTCCCTAAGAGAACATAAGAAGAGCCCTGTTGGATCAGGGCAAGGGCCCATCTAGTCCAACTTCCTGTATCTCACAGTGGCCCCACCAGATGCCTCGGGGAGCACACAAAACAAGTTACCGGTATCCTGTGTTGCCACTCTCTTGCATCTGACATTCAAAGTTACCTCTAAAACCCAGAGGTTGCATATAGTCATCATGGCTTCTTGTAACATGTAATGGACTTTTGCTCCATAAATCTGTCCAATCCCACTTTAAAGGCATCTAGGTCAGGTGCCACCACATCCTGTGGTAAGGAACTCTTTACTTGCTGGGTAAAAAAAATATTGTCTGTTCCAGCTCTCCCACCACTCAGTTTTAGTGGATGTCCCCTGGTTCTGGTGTCGCACAAGAGGGAAAAGAACTTCCCTCTATCCATCCCATGCATAATTTTATATGTCTCCCTCCATCACGTCCCTGATGCAAGGCTCAATAAGCAAAAGGCATCACTGTGACCCTTTGAAATCATGACTACTGCAGAAAGGTTGCATAGCCAGGCAGACAGGTCCTCCTGTGCACTGCTTATCTTCTTTGTAAGAAGGACGTGGTCATGGTCACCACCACAATGCGGAGACTTGCCTCGATTCTCTGCTCAGTCCCTGTATTTTCTTCCACTCTGTAGGTGCCTTTCCAGGAGACTGTCTTCTGCTGAACCCTGCTTGGGTCCCAGACATTCCTGAACTAGCTGCTTCTCTCAAGACAACTCAGCTGAACTCGAATTCCGTGGCATGATACAAGTCGTCTTGTCTGCTGCCGCATGAATGGGGCTGGGAAGGTGCTTGCCTGGCCAGCTGGGAATTGGGGTGCTGGCAGCATGACACCACACCAAGGAGATGCCGCTGCTGGGGGGTGACTTAGGTACGTCAGTGGATGAAGGCGAGGAGACCCCGCAGCGGACGCAGCAACACGGGAGCGGGCTCTCCCTGCCACTTGTGAATAAAAGCATTCAACCAGCTCCCGCCTCTTGGCTGTTTATTTGTGACGTAGCAGGGGGTGGGGCTCTGATCCCGTGCGCACGCGCAACCTGGCGACCAACTCGGCTCCGCTTCCTGAGCTGCGTGCCCCGCCTTTTGTGACTCCCGCGAACTCATCCCGGTTGCCAGGAAACGGGAAAGAGCTGCGGTGGTGGCGGCGGCGGCGCGGCCTGCAAGCCGAGGAGCGTCTGCGAGCAGGCCAGGGAGTCCTGAGAGAGAGGAACAAAGTAGCTGTCCTGTGGCAATGAGCGTGAGCAGCGCAGCGTCAGCGGCAGGTAGAACTCGTGTCTGGTTACAACCCCATCATGGCTTTTCACACGTCCTTTCCTAGGTCCCGCCCCTTCCGGTGGTCGACCCATGTGCCCCATGGGTGGTGGCATTATTAACCCCCTCCCCGCCCTTGGCACGGCCTGGGGGAAGGATAGATGAGCAGAGAAGGGGGGGGGGTGTTAACTAACGTCAGGAAGATGCAGGCGGCTGGGAAAATCCGTAGCTGCCACGTTCCCCATAGTAGCATTGCTGTTCGGTTAAGAGCTTGATAGGAACATGGACCCTCCAAATTCAGAAGCAGTATATCTTCGAGTAAGAGATGTTGTGGGGACGGGTTTGTGACCTTCGTGCCCGCTTTGTAGGCGTCCTGGAAACGTGGTTAGTAGCGACGGCAAGAATGTGGTGGGCGAAATGGACCTTTGGGCTGATTTAGCAGGGCTCTTCTTACATTCTCTCCTACTTGGTGGAATAGATGCCGAGGGCCACTCAGAGACATTTTATCAGGGGGTACATAGTTTCTTTTTGGCCCCTTCCCTTCATGTAAATTTGGCTCCTGGGTCCCGTTTTTAACCCATCTTTGGCCCTGGGCCTGGGTACAATTTACCCCCCTTAACCCCCCTCTCAGAGGCCCTATAGTTAGACTATAGATGCCCTCAGGTGGATCGATGACTTCCTGTAATGAACCCCTCTTTGCCCCTAACTGGATGAGTTTTGCGGCTGCCATGTGCTATCTATCTAGAATAGATTGTCAGCCCATCTGCCAAGGGCTAACTCTTCAGGAGGAGCACCATTTTGAGGAGAGGGAACTGAGATTTCTAGGGTGAGGTTGCCAGCAGGCCTCTCCTAAATACCTTCTTGGCTTAAGGCTGCAGTCCTTTGATCCTGTGCACGCCTGCTTAGGAGGATGCTCCATTGAACATGGTGGAACCTCTGAGTAAAAATGTACAAGATTGCCTTGTAAGAAGTTGCAAAGGAAGCAGTGTAGTTTTTCAGGATATTTGTTGTGGTTACACTTTTCATACCTCCTAATAACCAGACACGTAAGTGCTCCTGAGGGATAATTGCATGTGGCTTGAAACACTGGTGGGGAGTTTATTCTCTCCACCATGGTATCCCAGTCTGTTTTAAGCATTCTGACAGCACCTCATGGTTTGGAAATATAGGGCCCTGGACCTGCACAGAAAATATGCCTTCCTTCCCCCTCCTGCAGAGTATCCTAGGCTTTCTTTTTCTTTTTTCTTTTTGAGAGAAAGAGTCTTGCAGCTGTTAAAACACACATGCACATACCCATTACTCTGGAAACTGAGATAAAACCAAGTGAATCTCCCAACTGTCCACAAAAATCCATTAGGGCTGCCACCTTTTCACAGCCATGGACTCAGTGTCCTTAACAACTGCACAGCAGACAGGAATCAACAGGTGAAGCTTTTCTTTCATTTTAATGTCTACTGTCATGAAAGCTTCACGCTTTGATTTCTGTCTGAATAGAGTATGATTAAACAAAAGAAAGGTCGCAACCCTGTTGCATGTCTTCACTATGATTCCTTACAACAGAGTACCCTCAGCTTAAAGTCCTGGAACTTTGTGGAAGAGATGTCCCCTGCATTGAACTAAATTATCTGCTTGTCTCCCTTACACCTCTATCCTATCCTGCACTCCCATGAATTAAGGTCCCCTTCCTTCCATGTGTCACGTGCCTTCCCAAAGTACCCTACACCTTAATGCTGTGGATCAGACTCATTCCAGCTCAGAGCTCTGCAGAACAAAGGAGGCCTGCCTCAGTTCTAGAGGCAAGGAGCAAACAACAGAGAACAGAAAGATTGCTTGGCTAGATCACATCACAGAGCTCTCTGGCCAAACAGATTACTGTATGTGAAGGTTCCATTTTTAGCTATCATAGGCAATAACCATGGAATTATCTGTGTCTATAGGACTGAAGTATTCTGAAAATGCCCCATGTTAACGCTTCAATGTGGTATGGTGGGAGGAGACCAGCTACTTGGTTTTATTCCATTACGATTACTTATGTTTTTAACCATGGAATAGGTATCCTCCTTCAGCGCCTCACAGAGCCCCTTACTAAACACAAGTCTCCTATGAAATGGACACCTTCCCAGACGTTAACAAAGATTAATTGGTCCTGGGTGCAGTTATGACTCAAATTTTGGAGATCACGTGAATGTGGGCATGAGAACAGGGATTGAGCAGGATGTGTGTCTGCCCTGTCCCATTCCCCCGCCGTTTGGGAAGCAAGTTTGTGTGTGCTGGGTTACCTCTGCATTTTGTTTAAGTTGGGCTGAAATAAGTACTATAAAAGAACAATTAGTTATATTAATCTGTTGCAGCAAAAACCTTACCTTGTGAATGCTTATGCCTAGAGGTGTTTGAAAATTATTTATTTTACTCAGAAGTGAGCCCATTGTGTTTGTAATCCCATGGTATTCAACAAAAACAAACACCTCTACTAATGCCACAGTAAACATGTTAAACTTTAAAGTGCCACAGGACACACTGTTGGTTTTTGCTTTTGAGGAAGTAACAGAAACAGCTAAATAACTCTCTTCCCTGGGATTAAACACCTGCATCCATATCTTGCAGCCCGTGCTAAAGATCAGACCCAAGAGGAGCGGGTTTAGTGCATTGCATATCAAGGGCTCTTCCTGTGCAGAATGTTGAGGGGAACAAAAGGGACTGTGGAGGAGTTGAGGGGGAGCTATCATTAAAGCCCATGATAGTTATTTCTGTTTCGTTCCAAGGAGGATCACCTGTAATGAATCATTGCTGTAGAGCAGTGGTTCCCTAACTGGGGCGTCGCGACGCCCCAGCCGGGAACAAAGGGTTGCTATGCCCTTAAGGGGCATGGCAACCCACGGTGACGTCGACAGCGCGCCCGGGATCGCGCCGCCGCCACCGCCGTGCCCAGGATCGTCCTTCTTACCTTCATTGGTGGGCAGTGGGTGTCCGGCGGGGGTTGTGGGGAGCCTGTGGACCCCTCCGCAGGCCTCCCCAAGCGTCGGAGCAGTGCTCCGACGCGATTGCAACCCACTTCCGGTTTTACGCGAAACCCAGGCGCATCATCGCGACCCCTGGGAAGGCCCCGCTGCTACTTAGAGCAGCGGAGGGCCTTCCCAGGAGTTAGGGAACCTCTGCTGTAGAGCATCACAGAAGGTAGACATGCACCCACCCAACTTTGTCAAGTGCTAAGCAACCGACAACAACCGTGCTTAAGCTGTAATCTGTCGAGGCCTAATGAGCAGAGAGTGTTCATTGCCAACATGTTAGAGTCCCATAGAATATGTGCAACTTTGTATCTCTTTTCTGTAGTGAAAGGAAAGTCCAAGCACCATGAATCTGCCTTAGGGTCATAGCAAAGGGGAGATATCTTTCCCTTGCCCCATCCCCCTTATTCACACCATTCCATAGGGCCCCTCAGAGAAATGACAAGCCCCAGCATTGCAACTTGTGCAACTATTTCTGGTCCTCAGAAATGCAGAATCTGGCATACAAATCCAAAAATGAAGGTAGAGGGTCAGATGCAATTTCTATTGCATCTTAATTGTTGATGAGATGGAGGCTAATAGTAGTTTCTCTTTCAGCTTGAGGCTAGTGAATTGAACAATCAAACACTTTCAAAAGCCTTATGAAGCAACAACGTAGGAGTTCATCTGGGGCCCGTCCCCAAAAGAAGCGTTCCTCCTCTGCTAAAGACAGCAGCACCCCAAGAATGCCGCCCTCAGAAGAAAGCAGACAAATCAGCATCCTAGACCCTAAACTGTTGGCTGAAAAGCGACCACTGCAAGGTTTGAGCGGGATGGCAAGTGGCACTGATGCCAAAAGACCAAAGCTCTTGCCTGAAATCAGTCCTACTGGCCAGGAATCTGACGACGAGGATTCAGAAGACAGTGATTATGAGAGAGAGAAAAGCGATGACGATGTCAGTGATGACACAAACAGTGAAGGTGAGGATGACGATGAAACCGGCAGTGATACCTCGGAAAGCAGGAACGAAGAGCCGAATGAAGAGCCGGATGCGGAGGAAACAGCATGCCAGCCTTCCACTAGGCATGATTTAACAGAAGGTAAACACTGATGCCTGGAAAAATTCAATAAATTGTGCATCTTTGTGTCACCTATTGGGCAGTTCTGAGCTTTTCTTTCTGTGATGGTTTCTGCTTTTAATTAACCGTCTTTGATGCAGTCTTGTCAATTACTGGTTATGGCCACCATTCAGTTGTTTTTCTGACACCACTCTCTGTATTGCTTAACTGTCCTATATAACTGTCTTGTATCATCTGCTACACAACTACCTTATCACAATGCCTCTGCGAACAGAAAAACACTGAGGGTGTCCCTCCTGTGTGATATGCTGCATTTTTGTATCTCTTGTTACACAGATACTGAAGAAACTGGGATGATCTATTTGAACAACCAACTGTATTTAAAGGGAGAATTTTGTTAGGATTCTAATGATTGTGGCTCTGTTCTGTGGTAAAACACCAAGTAACCTATATAAGAGTTGTGGCCTGAATGATAAATGCTAATATTTATATAGCACTGTAGAGTAGTCAGAAGTCTTTATCAACATGATCTCATTCATCCAGTAACAACAACCATGTTTTCCCCATATTGCAGATTGGGGGGGGGCAGGGGGAGTAGTGAGACAGAGAATATTGACTGGCTTAAGGTTGCGAAGTGAGTTTATTGCTGTGGTGAGACTTTGTACTGATAACTTTCCAGTTCACACAGTTGTGGTGCAATCCTGGGGAGGCCTGTGCCGGAGGAGTGCGTGCTCTTCTGGCGCAGGGTGTCGTAAACGCACCATAAAGCGCGTTTACAGCACCCGGTGATTAAGGACTGCCGGCACAGTGGCCAGCAGCCCTTACCCGGGCTCCTACCCGGGCCTGTGCCCACCGAAGCAGGTAAGCCCAACACTGGCCAGGGCAGGGGGAGGGCGGACTGGGCGGTGGGGGGGCGGGGCGGCGCAGCCATTGGCTGCCCCGGGCCTGGAGAGGGCGGGGATATTAGCGGCGAGATACGCCGATATCCAAAAGCCCTCTCCAGGCCCGGCCCAGCCTTACACAGCTTGCGCAAATGTATGCAAGCTCCTGAGCTTGCGTATGTTCAAGGTGGCCAATTGGGCCTCCCGCTGCTTACACCTGGGGAAGGGGACGATTGTCCCCTTCCCTCGAGGTGCACCAGGGCTGCCCTGGGGCAGCCCGGAACCTGCATAGGATACGGCGGCCAGCCCTTTAGGCCGGCCGCCATATCTTACACAGGATTGGGCTGCTGGTCACTGTGCTAGACCAGCTTTCATTTTGGGCCAAGTCCAGAGAGCCACATCCTCATGTGTTACTAGTAACAGTCTGTAATGCAAGCTTGTCTTTAAGGTGAACCTTGATCTCCACTTTCTCATGGTGGTATGGTAGTGTTCTCAAGAGCCCATGTTAGCCTCATCAGTTGTGTTCAGAATTGGTCAGTGTTCTTCCTTTCATTGGCCTTGACAGTAACAGCGCAATCCTGTGCAACCCGAGGGTGGTAGAACGAGCGTTCTGCTGCTCTAAGCCCTCACAAACGTGCCGTAAGGCACATCTGCGACAACTCAAGAGCAGGGAAGGCCAGCGCAAGACTGGCCTCCCCTGCTCCGCCAAACGAGCTCCCCGAAGGCTGTCGGACCCAGGTAGGTTAGGATCCGGGGGGGCGTTTCAGCAGCAAACGGTGGGGGCTCATTGGCCCAGCCGGTCGGGGAGGGGGATGGCTTCGGCCATATCCCGTCCCCTGCTGAGCGGCTGGGCCGTTACACAGCCTCCTCCGATCGCTGGCGGAAATCTGAGGAGGCCGATCGGCCCCAGCGCCATTTACACTCGGGAAAGCGGACGAGCATCCCCTTCCCTGTGTAAACCTTCCGCTGGGTGGGAGCCTGCCCGTGGCGGAGCATGGGATCCGGTGGATGGCCTGGGCCGCACGGCGGATCCTTACGCAGTATTACGCCGTAAATTAAATAAGCTAAAGGGATATGCTGGTTTAAGCCCTATGCGTTGTGCTAATGCTTGTTCTTTGCTTTCCTAGTAATGATCCTTCCACTGGTTTCAGTCCTGAAACGTATTCTGTGCATTGAAGTTCCCCTCCAAAAATTGGTGCAAAATGTAGAAAAATTCAAAGGCAGGGAAGTTGGCGAATAAAAGAAGATTAGGAAACAAATATTGGTGCTTAAAATGAGCATCTTTTGTGAGTCATGTTGACTGCCGCAGTAAGCAACTGAGCCCTATAATAAATCAGCTTAGTTACTACATAAAAGCCAAGTTTGCCTCTTGGTAATTGTACAGATTTTCTCGCATTGTAAGGTCTGTAGAGAATTGTCTTTGGAGTTCAAAATATATGCTCCAGCCTTCAGCCAAAACTATAGTTTGGTCTCTTCTGCAGAATGGGCTTATTAGAGCATTGTGGAGCTGTCAGCAAGAAGCAGCCTGGAGCATTAAAAAAGAACAAATGATGCCACTCAAACATGTTTTTTTGTCTCAAAAATATGCTTCCTAAATGCAATAAGCAACGTGTTATGATATTTGTAACAGTATTTGAGTGAGACTTCTTAAAGCAGTCTTTTATGATAGCATTGGAATTCTTGTTCCAACCGACAAAAGCAAGAGTTGGTTATACGAATTAGGCTGTGATGAAATCTCTCAAAAACTATGCAGGCTTTATGAAATTCAAGCTATCAGAATCTTACCTGCCTTTGGCTCTTCTCATGATTTTTGGAAGGAAGAGTCGTATAACTTAAAAGTATTCAAATTAAATTCTATGTATTGTTGCCTCTCCTTTATGCTGAATGACTACTGGGGTCATTCCGCCATCTTTTTATCAGTGTTCTGAAGACAGAAATGTATTTAAACAAGAACCAAGGTCCTTCTACATGCTTGCAGGATTCTGATATACCGGTACATCTCTAAGAAAAAAATAGGTTATCTCATAAATCCTAATAAAATGCTGAGAGTTGACAACAGTGAGAATGATGCTTTTATATGAATTAAAAATGGCTGCTGTAGCACAAACAAAGCACACTTATAACTAGCAATGTAGTTAATTAGGAAGGTGTCTAATGAGTTCAGCAGGGACACAGATTAGGTCTCATTTAGCATAATAAATGGATCTGGAAGACAGAGCAAAGAGCTCTAATGAAATTCAAATTATATGAAAATAGAAGGTGGTGAGAACATAATCAATGGCATACAAATAATAATAGGCTGCTATATGGTGACACAAAGCATGGCTACATACCATTATTCATTGGCAGGAAACAAATCAGTTAGGGGCAGATTAACTTTAAAGGCACTTATTTAGTGCCAGGAAGCAACGTGGAAAGATGTTTATGGAGACAGGTTTATGTGGATGGATCAGTGCACAGCCAGTGCTGCTTTTGTAGTCCCTTGTATAGATACACAATCTGCCAGATGTAGATGGGGGGGGGGGGAAAGCAGCAGAGAAAAAGAGCCTGCTCCATAGGAACTGTAAAATGCACTACCCTAGAGAGCAGGTGTAGCATAGTCACCAAGATGGAGTGCAAATCAGGACATCTCTGGACTGAATCCTGCTTCTGGCATGAACTCGCAAAGTGGTCTTAAGCAAGCCTCTGCCTCCTAGCCTCAGCTGAGATTCAGGTATAATAATACTTTTCTTTATAGGGTGGTTGTAAGTATTACATCTAGTTCATGCATGTGAAGAGCTTTGCAACCTCATAAAGCACTGTACAAATACTACTAGTTATTTTTAATTTCTTAATTATTTAATTGATTGCTGTTGTGTTATCAGTGTGCGTGGTTCTTTACAGAGCAGCAAAAAAAAAAAAAGACTGGTCACTGCCTGGAGCAGCTTACAGTCTAAAATCTTATACAGAAGAAGCAACAGAGAGAAGGGGTGAAAGCAGACGGGGGAGAATACGCATTCATCTTGGTTATGTGCACTTGGGCTTGGTGTGGTGAGCCAATGTGGTGTACTGGTGTTGGACTAATACTGGTTAGAATGTTGGACTAATATTGAGCGGACCTGTGTTCAGATCTTTGCTGAACTATTAAGTTCACTGGATGATGTAGGGCCAGTCGCTGTCTCTCAGCCTAACTTATCTCATAGGGGTTTTGTGCGACAAAATGGGAAGTTTCATGTATGTTATGCTGAGCTCCCCTGAGGATACTAATGTAATTAATCATAATAATTTGCTAGATAAGGACATGGGAACTAAGGGGTTGTGCCAAAGCTTCACAGAAAAAGTGAGTTGAAAGGAGGAACTTGACAGGAGAGAGAGCGAGAGCATCATGAAGGTGTTCTAGGAGACAGTTCCCATCATAAGGGGCAGAAAAAGAGAAAGTGTGGAGCTGTTTGAGGGAGCAGAAGACCTTGAGGCAGCTGAGAGAGAGAGAAGTGGAGCTGGGGAGGTGAAGCAGTACAAAACATCATGACGGTAGAACTGGGGGGGGGGGGGACGACGACACACTGGCTTAGTAGTCCAGAAAGCATCAACTGGTAGCCCAGGTTTACACCCCAGTGTACCAGTTGCCCACCTTTCTTTTAGCATCCTACTGGCAAGATGGCAATACACATAATAAGTGGTTGCTATACAGATGGAAGACTGTTATATGGAGAGAGAGAGAGAGGAGAGCAATAAATACGTTGAGAGCATAGAAAAAGACAGGAAAAAAAACTGCAGAATTATGACATACGCGGTAGTGTTTTGAATTTTGGTTGCCTACAATTTTAATAAAAGATCTAAGAATGAAAAGCCTGAGGAAAGGCCTCTGTTATCATGAGAGCTATAAAGAGAGTTGGGAGGTTTTTTTATCACAATTTTATTTTATGGTGGTTATGTCGTGCTGTAATACTGCCTGGTGCTTTAGAGAGATTTCAATCTATATTAGGCAAATGCCGGTTATGAGAGGAGGAGAGGAAAAGACATGGGATGAGACTTAATAATACAAATAAAAATGAGTTATAGTGAGCGAGTTCAGCGATTTGCAAAAAGCGGACTTCAGTGAGGAGTAATCAGAGCTGCCAACTGAGACAAGCTTGAGGAAGCCATACAACCAGTTTGAACAGAATCTGAATGGAGTGCAGTCCCACCTCCAACGT
Source organism: Plestiodon gilberti rubricaudatus (assembly GCA_026170595.1). Lineage (NCBI taxonomy): Eukaryota > Metazoa > Chordata > Lepidosauria > Squamata > Scincidae > Plestiodon > Plestiodon gilberti. The sequence goes on from JANXHW010000001.1 coordinate 17,083,888, forward strand.
CCCTGAGAAAACCTTTGCAAATGTGAGTGAAATGAAATTGACACAGTTCTCTCTTCTGAGCTCCACAGACAGCATCTAGTGTCTGCCTCTCAGAATTTGCCAGATTGGGGTGGATTGGTTTAAATTAAAGCTAATTGTGTTAACAAGCTGAAAGCCCCTCTTTGAATAATCAATTTTTAATCAGACTTTTCATTTGTAGTGCACTTGTTTTCCTGTGTAAAGTAGATTCCCATTGGTAAATGTTGCCATTATACAAATTGACTTCCTGCAAATTACATTAAAATTAGGACATCTTTTTGCTATTTAGCAAACTACTTTTGTGACTTTATCTGTGTAGTTAAGCAATTAAATACCTTGAATATTCTCAGGTTCTTATTAATTGTACACTCTGAGCATGTTTACTCAGAAGTCCTATTGAATTTGGCGTGGTTGCCTTAATGTGTTACATTCTTTTTTGGTAGATAATTGAGCTTGACAGATCTTAGTACTTGTGCTTAGAACCATGAATATACCCAGCTGGGTAGCCCTGACTTTCATGCTAACTGTTGCAGCTGATTTGGTTTGGCTGTGTGGGCGTGGGATCTGATCCACCCTGGATTGACCTTTTTGGGGAGGTCATAGGATGTTGAAGGGTCTGTGGAAGTCACTTAGTCCAACCCCTTCACCCCTGCTCAGTGCAGACAGCTGCTACAGCATCCCTGACAAGTGGCTATCCAGCCTCTGCTTGAAAATGTTAAATGAAGGCGTGCCAGCAACTGCACAAGGCAGACTGTTCCAGTGCCAGACAGCTCTTACAGTTGGGAAATTCCTCCTTATGTCTAGCCTAAATCTATTTCCCTGGAGTTTCAACACATTGCAAAATATTCCAATAATTCCCCTCTCTTTTTTTAATTAGGTGCCCTGGTCTTTTTGCGAAAGAGAACTGAACAGGGGGGAGCAGTCACAGAGGCCTCCTCAAGATAAGGGAATGTTTGTTCCCTTACCTCGGGGCTACATTGCAGCTGCATCGGCACTGGAAAGTTGGATAGGATTGGGCCCCTTATGTCCTACCCTTCCAAGCATCCGGGACAGTTGTGATTCAGTGTGGTTTTGTTCTTTCACTTGTTTCTCTATTGTCATCTCTGATGTTGTATTTCATAGTATAAGAAGGCCTGTAACCGTGAAAGAGTCGGCCTGTAAGGAAGCAGATGTATGAAGAATGAGTTCCATGAAACCAAGCCTGAATGACTGATTAGCAAGCAGAGTCATGGCTTTGAGGGTGCAGGTGATTTAAGACGAGATGAAAGATGATGTGTGAAGCAAGTGAGCAAGGTAAAGAACATAATGCAAGAGGAGAGAAAGAAACAAGGAATTAAGCACAGGGGAAAAGGAAACAAAAATTCGTAACAAATAGTGGTGGTGGTGGGGAAATGCTTCCATAGGGAGAAAATGAAGGAAGGGGGAACAAAAGTGCAAAAACATTGAGGTAGTTTATATTCTTTTGATAGTGAATACATTAAATAGGAAATATGTCACAGCTGTTTGCAACCCTAACTGATTCCAGACTGTGATTTAGGACTTCTACAGCCTCCCTGACTGGTGATGGAAGTGAGTGAGAGAGAGTGCTGGGCATCATCTATATATTGGCGACACCCAACCCCAAGCCGTTTCATGTAGATGTTAACGAGCATAGAGGACAGAATAGAAACCAAGGCCATAGGTCTGAGTCGTTCCCCCCCCCCCCCCCGGCACCACCTTTTGGAACCTGCCTGCCAAGAAGGATTGGTGTGACTGTATAACGGTACCTCCAGTTTTCATCCCAGACAGATGGTCTAGAAAATAACTCATGGTTAATGATACTGAAAGCCACAGATAAGTCCAGCAGAACCAACAGGGACAAAAGAGTTTGGTATGTTTAGCCTGGAGAGAAGAAAACTAAGGGGAGATATGATGGCCATCTTCAAGCGTGTGAAGGGCTGTTGCACAGAAGAAGGGCAGGGTTTGCTTTCGATCATTCATGGGAGCAGAACTAATGGGTTGAAACTCCAGGGAATAGATTTAGGCTAGACATGAGGAAGAATTTCCTCACTGCAAGAGCTGTCTGGCTGGACTGTCCCTCATTGGAGGTTTTCAGGCAGAGGCTGAATGGCCACCTATCATGGAAGCTACAGTTGCCTACACTGAGCAGGAGGTCGAACTAGATGACCTCCAAAGTCTCATCCAACTCTAGCATTCTGTGAATCTGTGAGGAAGAAGGAAATCTTGATCGATTCCTTCTTCTGCCCCTCTGCTCCTGAAACCTTTGCTGTTGCAATAATCCTGAACCCTGGGGGATAGAGCTGGGGGAGATTCAACCCTCCCATCTCATCTAAACAGGTTTCCATAATACAGGCCAGGTCAGTCCCCTCACCCAGGTTTAAATCTTGGATGGTGATGGTCTTTTTATTGATCAACAACCTGACATTAAACAGCAGCTGTTTCAGGCTGAAAGGGCTATTGCTGACCTCACCTGGACCCTGTTGGCTTAGAGGACAACTCTGAAACAAACCAGCCCCCAAACAAACCCAGGACATATACAATAGATTACTTGTCAATTGCACCCATATTTTGTGCTCTCGCCACAATGTGTGGGAATACATTTTAAAGATCAGATGGTACCAAACTTCCCTCTCACACCAACCCCCACCCATTGGGAGTCAGTCGGCCAAAGAAAGGGAGTAGCATCCTTGGCCTTTGGGTGACCCAAATGCCCCTTTGGCAATCCTCCCATTGGCTGTAAGTCACTGTTGCTCTTCAGACGTTGAAATAAGCCCACTCCTCTGGAAGTTGCTGGGCAAGCCAGTCAATGACAAGCCCATGGCCAGGGCAGGCTGGCTAGTGGCTCCTCCTGCAGCACCAAGGGGCAGAATGGAAATATTTCCCTCTCAATGACAGGTGAGGGCTGCAAGACTGATAACAAGCCACCGTCAGTTTCTCTTAGTCTAAGCTCCTTTACAAGGTGGTTATGAGGATAAGATAGGGCGGGGAAGGACCGTGTATCCTGAGCTCCTTGGAAGAACAATGAGATAGACATTTAATTGCTGTTGTTGCTGCTATTACTACATATATTTAGAAATAAAGATTTTTTAAATCTATATTAATCCCATAGTTGATGAGAATGTGGGCAACTCTCCAAGATGTATAGTTGACTTCCAGCTTCAGCTGTGGTGTAAAGAGTATATGTTCTGTGCTGGGAATATTTGCCAGATCAGTACTGGTACCTACAGTTGTGCGATGCCCATTTTTGCAGGGGAAGCTGTAGAATTTACATGAGCATGCTTTTTATGCATGCTATCTCACAGTTCTCTGCTGTTGTCTCACCCATTTTTTCTGTATTGGTTTTTAACTTTGCTTGCTATTTTCCTGAACATTTCTTTATGCTGTGATGGTAAGTTGGATAGCTTGACTTGTCTTTTTCTTTCTATTTATTTTATGACACCTTCATTTCTTCACTAAACTAAGCAATTCTACTCTCTTCCCACGCGTCTGTAGTCGTTTGTCTTTTTTCCCTTTAATTAGTTGCAAGCAGGGAGAATTGGACTGACGATCAGCCTGAGCAATGTACCATTCATTTATAGAATGACATAGATTTCCAGTTTTATTTTTCATCCCCTTTCTTATGCGTCCATACATTTCTTTGTCTCTTCTTGACTGCTGTTGAGTGCAGCGGAGAGCGTTTTATTGACCAGACCACAGTTGATCTCTAATTTGTTCTCTGAGGTGTCACAGATAATTTAGCATCTATTAACTTTAGGGCACTTGAAATTCCTCTTCTCATTGTGTATGGTTCTGAATGTGCCAACATTATTTTGCATTTACTGTAGTGTTACCGGCTCACCTAGTTTACTTGGAGTCTGATTGGACCATTCCTCACAGTCTCTTTAGCCTTGAATAACGTTTTTTAAAAGACATGGCGATTGCAACAATTATTCATAATTATTGCAAATTTCTGACTCTGAAAGGTTCATAGCCCAGAGTACCAAAATACAGGCAATCAATGAGTAGCTCCTACTGGACCTCCCTGGCATCTGATATTCAGAGGCATACTAGTTCTGGTGAATAGCCCTTGATAGTCCTATCCTTCATTCATTTGGCTAATCCTCTTTAAAGTCACAGTATTAATAATGTCATTAGCCTTCAGTGTGTGGATTTGTCTCTGTTTCAACTAGGCTCTGAAGAACTTGCAAATGTTGTATTTAGCCCAAAAGGCATTGTAGCATTACAACCACCATCCTATCCTACCCTGCCCCTTTGAATGAGCTTAAAGCCCGAGCTACATTGTCGACGGCTGCGTCGCGGCTGCATTCCGTGTGCGTCTGTTGTCCCGCCCCCAGGTCAAACAGCAGGCTCTGATTGGCCGGACGTAGTGCGGACGCAGCAAAAGTTGAGGTGGCCTCGACTTTTGCTGCGTCCATGCTACGTCTGGCCAATCAGAGCCTGCTGTTTGACCTGGGAGCGGGACAACAGACGCACACGGAACGCAGCCGTCGACAATGTAGCCCAGCCTTAAAGAGGTACAGGAAAGGGTTGGGTTTTAAAAAATGAGTCTGGAGGAACTGGAGGAAGGCAAGGAAAGTCACCTGAAGGTCAGAGTGAAGAAGGCTGCTCAGGCGTAAGAAGTAGCACTGAAGGTGCAAAGATGGCAATGGGAGAAGAAAGACTAAGGAGGAATTAGGATAGAATGTTGCTGATGGTCATCAAGATGGAAGCAATAGCTAGAGATGGTAAAGAGCCTGAGGGCCAAGGAAGTGGGGGGACTGAGAAGCTGTATGGCCAATTAACAGCAATGCTTTTTTTTAATTTAACCATACAGTCTGTGAGTTACTATCTCTGTTTCTATTTTATTGTGTCCCCCAATGCCAGTTTTTGGCAGAAACAATGTATTGCAGAGGCTTTAAAGCAGACTGGATTCGGCCTGCAGGCCAAAGGTTGCCAACCCCTGCTTTAAAGACTAATGGTTGGATTGAGGCATAAGCTTTTGTGAACTGGAACTTGCTTCATTTGATACATGAAGTGTTGCACTTAACTGGCAGATTTATACATACATATACAGTATGTGCACACTCTTTCATATAACAGAAGAGGGGGACACACCTTGTAAACAGTAGGGGCCAAAAGGCCATTGGATGGAAGGAGCAGCAGTAGGTCAATGATATTTCTTTGTACGTAGAGCCCAAATGTACACGAGATCATCCGTGTGATAATTTTATCTTCAATACGATTTAAACGATTCATGGCCAGCAATAATAGACACCGATTGTGGCTTCATTACGGGATCAAGAGCCATGTAAAAGATTTTTATTTTTACTTTGTTACAACGTTTCACTCGTGTACACGAGCCTCTTCAGGTAAAAAAAAGTGAGCAATTCAGGCTGCATGAGATGGTAACTAACAGTAAACAGCAGTTGGGATATGGCACGGAATGCAAGTCAAACTGATGATTGGCAACGGACACTCTGAGTGTGTTCTTTGACCTGAGGTAACCCTGTCATGCTGCTGGAGTCAACATTTAGCCAGCAGGAGCTTGAGCAACTGCTGTTCTTAAAGGCACAGTTCTTTAAAGTAGGAGTCCAGATTTCATCTATGAAGGCCATCTCCTGTTTTCTATTTAATAAATTGGATTTGTTCTTGTGGTTCTCGATGGCTTCTCTGTGCATTCGTTGTCTATAAGCACTTTCTTGTACCAGACTTTTGTATCCTCAAATTTTAATGATATGACCTGTCCTCGGTGCATGTTCAGCCAGGGCAGACTGATCTTCATGACCCAGTCGGCATGCTCTTTTGTGCTCCTTGATTCTGGTCCCTATAGCTCTGAGGACAGGTCCTATCATTAAATTTGAGGATACAAGAAGTCTGGTATAGGAAGGTAAGCCATTCAGGAATGAGGACTTGTCCAGCATAATGGACGAAATGCAGATGCATCATAGAGCTTAGCTGTTGACACTGGATTGTGTGGTGTGCTCTGGTTTGGTAGCGAGAAGTGTGTAGATATGTTTTTCGAACGAAAACGTGTAGATATGTGTCAGGTTTCCATTATAATGTGATGTTTACATGTCCATCACATAATTCCATCGTGGAATGCAGAAAGTGAACCTGCCTCATGAACTGGATCCAGGCTCAGGTTGACGGTGGATGTTGTTGAAGTCCTTGAGGAATTCCCCAAGGGTCTCTTTAGACTTGTAGGCTATATGATGATGATGATGTCAATTGATGTATCTTGGGTAGAGGAGATCTCTGTGGAGACAGGAGCTGAGGAAGCACTGCTCGAACTCGGCCATGAATATGTTGGTGTGTGGTGAAGCCATGCAAGTCCCTATGGCAGTGTGATTGATGGGAAATCACAAGCTGTCTGAAAATCTGAAAGTGAAGACAAAGCTTGATGGTCAGGTATGCTTTGATATCATCGTAATATTCTTGGTGGCTTGTAGTTCATATTTGTGTAAGATGTTGGCATATAGAGCCTCTGCATCCATGGTTGCCAGGATGGTATTCGCTGGTTGATTGTCAACAGATTGTAATTTCTTTAGGAAACCAGTGATGTCCTGAAAATAACTAAGGCAGGGGTAGGAAACTTCTTTTTCAGGCAAGGGGGCCGGACATTCGGCAATGACATCACCAAACTTCCAAGTTGCCAAACTCCTGGAAGCAGCTGCATGGAGCTCAGCTTGGGAGGTGAAGCCTCCCGCCCAATTTGCTGTGCACTGGACATGGCAGAGCCGCCTGCCCAGGCTCACAGAGAGGCAGCTCTGCTGTGCCCTGTCCGGCGCATGGTACATTGGGCGGGAGTCTTCACCTCCCAAGCCGAGATCTGCATGGGCTGGATGACGATGGGTGATGTGCTGTATTTGGCCCACAGGCTGTAGGTTGACGTCCCCTGAACTAAGGGTACTAATGACATAGGGACTGAGGATGGAATCTATACAGCAAGATTCCCCCCTCCCCCCCCACAATTGTGCCAGTGTCCGCAACCATGGGGAACTCAGACTTTCCTGGCTTGTGTATTTCAGTGGAAGATAGGCAATAGGTAGGTAGAGTTGCACTGGGGAACGCAGATTCAGTAAGCTGCATATTCTGTTTATGCTGCTCTATTAGGGTTCTTGTGACTGTGTTATGCTGCTCTATTAGGTTTTGTTCTTGTGGCTGTGTTGTTCTTTTGTATTCTTTGTTCCAGTTGATATGAATTTTGTTTGTTTTATGGTTATGTTTTTTATTTACATTGTAAGCCACTTTGGGTCATTTGGGAAAGAAGCATGGAGTAAAATAAATGAATATATTACTGTACTAACAGACCCATAGATTTCTGATTGCAGGTGATGGAAAGGTGTTAACTATTATTACCTTTTGTAATGCAAATATATAAGTTCAATTAATTCCCTGATTGGAGATCCAAGGCCACATTTGCTATAATGGCAAGATTGCATTTCACATAACTGCAGTAATTATGCTAAGTCGGTAATCACACAGATATTTTGAGGGAATTGACCTGTGTAGTAACTGTGCAAAAGTACCCTGAAGGACTACTATATGTTGAGATGAATCAAGCCAGTTCTTTATTCCCCTTTTCAGTGGAGAACCAAGGAATGGACACTGCATCAAGGCAAGCACCAATATTAAAGGAAACTTCTTCAAAACCGTTCATGTTATCAATTATACCCTCATTTCACCTTTTGAAGCATTTTCAGATCAGGAGACGGAAATGCTGAAGCCAGTGTGCACAACAGGCCAACTTCTTCAACATTTGATGACAATGTCCAGCTTTTCAAACTTTTTCAGCAAAGTTCTTCATGTTACTACAAAAAGCATATCCAGCCATGTTCTGTTAAAACTAAAAAGCCATATTATTAACTTACATTAAAACCTCTTGTTCCTTTTTATGCTTTTTATGTAGCTTTTATCCTTGCACTTTTTACCAAATGTCTACAGTAGTACACTTGAAAACCTCCCCAACTCTCTCTGTTAGGACCATAGCTTAACAAAATACGGGGGGGGGGGGGGTGTCTCTTCACAGCGAAATTATTGCTGCAAGCTACACCTAAAAACCATGTACTTGTTAAATTTCTACCCCATCTTTCTTCCAAGCAGCTGAATTTAGTGCTTGTGGATTTACTTCCTTTTATCCTTTGAGATAAGCTAGTCTGAGAGAGTGATAGTCCCAAGATGGGCAGCCTGATCCTGCCTATGATGTGGCCCACGCCAGCGCAGCCAGGCCTCTCCTCGGGGTAAGGGGACGAACTTCCCCTTCCCCTGTTGTAAGCCCTGGGGGTCCCAATGGGCTTCCTCGGGTGTGCGTCAGCTGGTCACATCTGGGGAGGCCGTGTAAGGCTGGCCCAGGAAGGGGATGGGGATATCGGTGCAGCCTGGCGCCAATATCCCCGCCCCCTCCCAGGCCAGGCCGGCCAATGGGGCCCACCCTCCCCACGTCCTCCTGCCGCCCAGTGCAGAGCTTATCTAGGTCGAGCAGCGCAGAGTCCGGGGGACAACAGAGTGAGCTTATGCCAGAGGTGACACGAAAGTGTCTTGCGGCACATTCGCAACACGTAAGGCCGGCAGAGTGCACACTCCACCAGCCTATACTTGGGCTGGATTGCGGCCTTAAAGGCTGATCTGCCGAGTTCCAGCGCGTTCAGACATCAGGCATGCTGATGTCTGGGTGGGACGTAGAGCGACGTGTTCACCAATGGGACGGGGGCTTTCAGCCAATTTGAGTACACATGTGTGACCAATCAGGAGGGACACGCAGGGACACTAGGAGGGGAAAATAGCTGGTGGAGCCAGGGCAGTGTCTTGGGGCGGGGCATCCCGTCCCCAACGTTCACAACCCCCCGAACGTGAACAGATTTGATGTAGTTCCAACCTAAGGGTTGTTTCATGGCTAAGCAAGCATTGGAATGAAAGTCTACCTGGTTCAAGCTCCAGACTCTATCAACCATACTGGCTATTATTATTTTCCCTATATGTGAGAGCTACTGAGGCACATTTGCTAGAATGCTGGACTTGGACAAGTGAGATGAGGGTCCAAATCTCCATTCGGTCCTGAAGCTCTTCGGGTGATCTTAGGTTAGGCAGAGACAAAGGGCTTGACCCATCTCCAAGGGTTGTGCGAATTAAGGGTGGCAGGAGGAGAGGAACCATGTACCTTTCTTTTTTTTTTTAAACGAAGCTATTTTTCTTCTCCAAACAGGGAGAAAGAAAGGTGAAGGAGTTTATGGGAGTTGTAGGCTTTGTGAGTATTTCTATAGCAGCAGCCCTCACGAAGCCTACAACTCCCATAAGCTCCTTCACCTTTCCCCCTGTTTGGAGAAGAAAGAAAAATAGCTCCTTGTGCCGAGGCAGCTCCTCTGGGTTTGCGACCCACCAGAAATCGGCTAGCGACCCCCACTGTTTGGGAACCGCTGCACCTCTCTTCCCCTTTCATTCGTTGTCCTTTTTCTGCTCAGCAGCTGTGAGTTTCAGTATAGTTTGTAGTTCTTGTTTCTTTTGTCATTATTGGAGCCAGCCTTTGCCTTGGGCTGTCTGGATATGAAAGGACCCAAACCAATTTGTAGGCCTTTATGTATTTGAAACAACCTTGATAAAGCAATTGCCTTTTAAACAGCATGCTCTTTTTATATTGTTACTGGTTTCCATTGTGCTCCCTATAATTGACATTTGTGAAAACTCCGAAGGAATAATTGGGGGAAGTGGGGGAGCAGAAACCAAGAGAGGATCGCAGCAAGCGGTGTTACTAATTTAAAACGAGGACATAGAAATGCTATTTAATCAAGCATAAGGGGGCCTGTAGAATTCACGGTATCGAGCCACAGCAGAGAAAGGCTGTCTGTTCTAGGTGGAAGTGGCCCTTCAGATGTATTTAGTCTGTCTTGGTTTTTAACTTAAAAGCTGGTTACAGTGTCCCAAAGCAATTTGTGCATAGCTGGCCAGTGTGGTGAAAGGTTCTCCCCTCCCTCCCTCCATCTTTTGAAGCAGAAGGCACTGGTCTTTGCCAAGGGCAGGATAGCTGACTTGATGGTCCAGTAGTTTGATCCAATATGACAAATCCTGCCTTGATGTCTGAGGTGGACGGCATCATTTGGCCCACATTTGCAGAGACTTTGCATCAAGGGGCAGGAGGTGACACTCGCTATTTGTTGGCCTATCCAGCGTGCATCTGGAAAAAAACAACGTTAGTTCCAGACATTTACCATAAGGAAGGATTAAAAGAGCAATTATACATTTGGCATACCGAAAGAGAGTGGCGTAATGTCAATGTAGCATTGTAAATGTTTAAACAAAGAGGGCAAAGGGAAGTGCCTGGCGGTTAGAAGGCAAATTAAACAGGAAAAGGTAAAAATACATATTGTCAGCTTAAAATGGGTCTGTCAGTTAAGCATACGTGTGCCTGGAACTGCCATTATAAAGTATGGTAGAAAAGTAAACCTCCATTAAGATTACAAAGCATACCTTTGTGCGTGGAATTTCTTCCCAACTCACTTATGTGGCACTGCCATTCTCTACTTCCTTCAAATCCCTACCTGTTCTGATGAGCCTTTGGCTTAACCTTGTGTTGGGTTTTATTTGTTGCATTTATATTCTGCCTTTCTTCCATCATGAGTTTTCAAGCACTCACCCATCCAGGCACTGACCAGACTTACAGTGCAATCCTGCGCAAGTAAAGACTGGCGGAGTGAGTGTTCCACCGGTCTAGGGTGTTGCGAAAATGCCATAAAGCACGTTCATGGCACCCATGGAGTAAGGGTGTAATTGGAGTAATGTAACGGAGTAATTGGTGGCACACTCTGCTGATATCCTAACCCCCTTTCTGGGCCTGGCCAGACTTGCATGGCCTCCCCAGATGTGCACCAGCAGAATAGCTGGTGCACATCCGAGGAGGCCCATTGGGACCGCTGGGGCTTACATCCCCTGAGGTGTGCCCCAGCTCCACCGGCACGGCCCTGATCCTGCTTAGTATCCGCTACAGCGCACTTTGCGTGCTGCGGCGGATTTTAGGCAGGATTGGGCTGCCTGGCTGTAATCCTACACACACTTACCTGGGAGTAAGTCCCATTGCACTCAGTAGAGCTTACTTCTGAGTAGACATGCGTAGGCTTGTACTGCTAGACATGGTGTATCATGTGGACCTTGCCCCAAGACCTTGTCGTTATTCCAGTTGAAACAGTGCCAAGCGTATGGAACTGAAATTGCACATGCTCAGTAGCATACCAAGGGCGGGGGCCCCCGCCCCGGGTTCACGTTGTAAGGGGGTGCTAGCGTGTCTGTTGCTTCAAATGCCAGGTTGACCAGGCTGCCTCTGTGGGGGAACCTCAAGGTGGTAGCCTGGTCTTCCTGCTGCTTTGAATGCTGGGTAGACCTGGCCTCCCTGGGGGATTTCAAGGAGGAGGCCAGGGTTACCTATGGCTTTGAGCAGCAGTCTGGGGGCAGCAGTGGGAGCAGTCTGCCCCAGATACCAGTGGCACTAGCATGATAGTCCCCTGCATCTCCCATTTCTTCTTTCCTCGTGTCCCCCCACCACCCTCACTGTTGAATTTAGATGTGTCAGCTTTTCCTAGTAGGGATCTGACTCTGCTTTCATGAAAGCATCATGCGCATTGATGGTATACTAATAGTAATGTAATTACTTTTTGGCCCTTTATAATATGGGACCAATTTATATTACCTGCCACAAAGTCTTTAATAAAGTTACTACCGTATATGGAACCCGTTCTAGCCTCAGGCCATAAAGTAGATTGGAGAGAGAGTGAGGCTTATCCTTAAGGCAGCCTCTGTAAGGCAGCCTCTGACTGCAGCAGCCTGAGAAACCAGGACTGAGGACCCTGGGGGGCGGCAGGGGCGGGGAAGAAGCCTAAGGGAAGGTTTGTGTAGTAGGCATGTCTGACTTCAAAACTCCGCTCTGAAGCCTTGTGGAAAGTCTGCTGATGCCCAGTGTAACAGACTTGGAGGAAGCTCTGGGTGTCTCTTGCTTTTCCTTTCCTTGAACGTCTAGTGCATTGCTTTTATATTTGCATTTACAGACTGGTAACAAGCAAAATCGGACCTTGAGTCTGTGGGAAAACAAACCCACAAATTCCTTTTCTAGGACATGTAGAATAACTGCTCTATACAGTATTTGGAATTCTTAAAGGTGATTTTACAGCCTTCAGTTCCTTAACTATCCTGAATTTGTAAATGAAACCATTGTCAGAGTTAACTATTGTAATTTGTATTAAGTGATTTTGAACGTTCATTGGTGCCTTGGGCCTGGTGACTAAAATGGGGGAGGTTGGGAGGTGCATGTGGGTGTTCGTTTGGTGAATGTTCATTTCGATGTTCTGTCATGTCAGTTCGGCTATGACTCTGCCACGATTCTGTAGGAATGTAGAAAAAGCCCCATATATGATAACTGCATGAAGAATTCTACTCCTTGAGAATCTCAGCTGCTAGTTTTAAAAAACAAAACCGAGTTTCTAGTCCAGTGGTGGCCAACCTTTTTATGACATGTGCCACTTTTAGTTTTTTTGTATCTTGGGCGTGCCACAAAAATAAATAAAGTAAATAAATAAATAATAAATAACCGTGTTTTTATTTTATTAAATAAATTATACTTTTAGCCTCCGCCCCAGTATCATCAGCTTCAGGCCAGCAGCACACCCCAATCCACCCAATAACCTTGCCAAATGTGGCTTCATGAATGACTGAGAAGGGATTTGAACCTGGATTTCCCTAATCCAAGCCCAGTCTAATCATTACTGCACTAGTTCTGAAGGAACAACCTGTTTTCCACCAGTTGTTTGGATTCACACCCTGTTATTCTACTAATTACAACTGGGTCTGCCCTCAGGCAGCTTCACACATTATTTATTGGCAAGATTTTTAGGTGTGGACTCAAAATGTAGTGCACGGAATACGACACACACACATGCCACAGTAACATACTCAGAAGCAAACACATTACAGGCAAACGTGCCTAACTCAGCCCTCATGCAGTTTTTGCAAAAATTTAAGAAAAACTCTTCAGGAACGAGTTTAGAGAAGTGCATCCTCTGTGCAGTCCAGTCCACAAACATTCATCAGTACAGGATTTCTACGCACAACCCGGTTGTGAATACAACTGGGCAGTTGCAAGGAGACTCAGCCAAGCTAAATTGATATTCAGAAATGTCTAGAGCCCGAGGCAGAGAATATCCAGAGGGGTGGCCACGTCAGTCTGTTATAGCAAAGAGGGGGGAGGGAGGAGTCCTATTGTGGTAGGTACTATTGACAGCGCAAGCGTATGGTATGCTTGTTGTTTACTCTGAAGTAGGTCCTACTATATTCAATGGGCTTACTCGTACTCCTCCTAAGTTGTGAGCATACGACTTCGCTGTACTGTATATTGTGGCATAAACTTTCGTGCCCACTTCGTCACAGGCATGAAGTGTTTGTGTAGCGTGCACACGACACCTCGCGAGGAAGGGGGAGTAGTCCAAGGGGGGAGAGACCATAAAAATAAAAGGCAAAGTTGGTACGACGGCACCGCTTCCCTTCAGCCAGCCAGGGCTGGGCCTCCGCAAGCGCCTTCGCCTCTTCCAGGCCCGGATTACCTAGCGGGCCTCTCTCCGACACAGGCGCGCTGAGACGGCAGCTCAGGAAGAGGAAAATGGAATAAACAACCCCGCCGTTGCCGCTGCCGGGATCATTAACCAGCCTGGCCGAGCTCCCTTCCCGTCGCGCCGCTGCCTCCCTCCCCACCTCGGCAGGCTCATTCGACCCCCTCCAGAGAAGCACAAGCTCCATGTCTCCCCCCCGCCGTCTCCCCGCTTCCTTCCCCGTTGCCGGAACTCGGACTGTGACAGCGGCGGCTATTTTGGATCACACCAGCGCGGACCCAGAGGGAGAAGCCGAGGCTCCGCCGGGTCCGCGCAGCTCCGGAGGCCGGGAGAGAGCGTCCTCTCGTCACACCGGCTCGGCCTATACTGCCCAGGCCTGAGCTGGCGATTTCGCACATGCGTACAACGCATCGGTGTTGTACGCATGTGCGAAATCGCCGGCTCAGGCCTGGGCAGTATAGGCCGAGCCGGCGGGACGAGAGGACGCTCTCTCCCGGCCTCCGGAGTCGCGCGGACCAGGAGGGAGAAGCCGGGAGGGAGGCGGCGGGCGGCGTGCCACCCGACGGACCTTCCCGTGCCACTCTGTGGCACGCGTGCCACGGGTTGGCCACCACTGTTCTAGTCTGTATGGATAGGGAGGTCTGTGCAGCAACTGCCGCTGCTGCTAGCTGCACTCTGTAGCGCATCCCTGGAAGTGTGGAAAGTGACCTAGGAAAAGAAAGGGATCTCTTTTGTCTTCAAAGCACCACCACACTGGCAATATTTTATTCAATATAAATATCTATATTCTACCTTTATACCATTTTGTTGCTTTGGTGCATCCAGTAAGCAGCAATGTAAAATATCAGCAATAAGACAAATCAAATAGACAACCTGAGAACATATAATGCCAGTAGTTGAAAGCAGTGTTAAATGTTATAAAATGCCTGAATAAACAGGCTTGGCCTAGTGTTGACAAGATAGTTATAGCTGTGGCAGTAGATATGCATAGGGAAGGAACTTGTATGACACGGGGGTTGGGAGTATGGAAGGATAAGGCAACCCTGAGCTCCTGCCTATCTGGGAGCTGTCACGTCCCGCTGGGGTGGGCTGGTGTCCCCCTATGACATGAGGTAGGGAGAAATCATTTTTGAGCGTGCAAAGTGCTTCATATGTATTGTGGATGTAATAACCCTGTAAGGTGAGTAAGTACTATTATCTTCCTATTGCAGCTGGGAAGCTGAGATTGAGAGGGAGTGGCTTACCACTGAGTGAGTGGGCCACATCTGGAGTATTGTGTCCAGTTCTGGTCACCACACCTCAAGAAGGATATAGTTGAATTGGAAAAGGTGCAGAAAAGAGCGACCAAAATGATTTGTCGGCTGGAACACCTCCCTTATGCGGAAAGGCTACAGTGTTTGGGGCTTTTCAGTCTAGAAAATGGCGCCTGAGGGGGGACATGATTGAGATGTATAAAATTATGCATGGGATGGAGAGAGTGGATAGAGGGAAATTCTTCTCCCTCTCACACAACACCAGAACCAGGGGACATGCACTAAAATTGAGTGAAGGGAGAGTTAGAACGGACAGAAGAAAATATTTCTTTACCCAGCGTGTAATTAATCTGTGGAACTCCTTGCCACAGGATGTGGTGATGGCACCTGGCCTAGATGCCTTTAAAAGGGGTTTGGATAAATTCATGGAGGAAAAGACCATCACAGGTTACAAGCCATAATCAGCCTCCTGGCTTTAGAAGTAGGTTTTCTCTGTGCTAGGTGCAAGGGAGTGACAACAGGAAACAGGTTATCTTGTTGGCTGTGTGCTCTTGGAGGCATCTGGTGGGGCCACTGTGAGATACAGGAAGCTGGATTAGATGGGCCTTTGACCTGATCCAGCCGGGCTCTTCTTATGTTCTTATGAGTTAATGGCAGAGCCAAGATTCAAATCGCTGCGGTATGTGTGTGAATACTGCACGGTCAAGGGTGATTGTATGGACCTTTCCCTTCAGGCGTAGTGCAGATCGGATGTGAAAAATCCATGCGATTGGCCTCAGCCACGCTTATTGCAGCCACGTGGGTTAGCACCACAGGGAAACACTTTGAAGGGACCGTGGGGAACAAATGCACTGCACAAGCACTCTGTGGGTGTTCCTGCAGCCTGCGTTGGTGGATTGCAATTGTGGGAAGGGAGCACTATCGCAGGGAGTAAGGAAGAGAGGCGTTGTATTGGCGGCCTCTGCGTTTGAGTTTTGTATGCAGGCAGTGTGTTAATGTGCCTGTGGGGCAGGGAGGCAGTTCAGCTGTCCTGCCAATTTGAGTGCAGAAGAGATTGTCTACATGACACGCTGAACGCTGCAGAGAGGAGAAGGTTTTTGATTAGAGAGTGACATTTGTGATGGGTTTTGTGTCTTGTTTTATCTCTTCCTCAGAATTGTCTTCGATGTCTTTTGAAGAGCTGCTGCAGTTAAGAAACAGGGTTGGAATCAAGGCTTATCAGCAGATGACTGCTGGAAAGAAAGCACAAAATGCCACAAAAACAAAGAAGAAACAGTGTTCAAACAAACACAGGTATTTATTTTTCACATGTATATACCACCCTCCTCCTCAGTGCGTTTCTCTTCTTGCATCTTCAAAGCGAAGAGCCCACTTGTGCTGCCCAGGCTGCGCTTCCGTCTGTGCACGCCTACTTGGGAGGAAGCTCCATTGAGTTTAGTGGGACTTCTTTCTGAGTAAATCTGCTTAAGATTGTCCTACATGTTCCTTTTCTGATACATAAAGAGCTTTGAGATTTCTAATTTGCCTCTGGAGGGCTGTGTCGTGGCTCGCCTCCCACGCTGCGGCTTACCCTGGCCCCGCGCCGAGACTCCATAGTGCAGCGCTTGGCAAGCATTGTAGCTGGGTGAGGCCAACTGGAGAGGGCAGGAGACTGGGGGGGGGCGGAGGTTGGAGGTGTAGGGATAAGAGGCAGTCAGGGTGTTGAAGGAGGAGGAACAGAGTGGAAGGAGGAGCTGTGAATGGTAGGAAAGAAAAGGCGAAAGGGCAGAGACTGGACAGAGGAAGCGACTAGATGACAAGCGAGGAGAATCTGAGAACTGGGGAGAGGATGCATTGGAAGCAGCATAAGAGGGAGCCAGAGCAAAAGATGGGAAGCGGAGAAGGGAGTCGGGGCAGAAGAAGGAAAAAGCCTGGGGAAGTGAGCAAGAGGCCGGAGGTATTCCATGTGATTTGGGGGGAAAAGAGAGCGGATACCAGGAGGGTGGCTGAAGAAGGGTGGAGAATTGCAGCTTAATCATCCGGTGCATGTAATCGACCTGAAAAGTGTGATTAAAGGAGATGGCGTAAGGAAACATGAATGAAGCGTGATATTTGACGAAGGGCAAGATGTCCTACCCAGACCCTTATAACACTGATTTGCCACCTTGGGAAGATGAGAGGGTGTGGAAGAGATGACAAAATGCCTTCGGCATGGAAAGAAGGGACTGGCGTTTAACACAGAGGTTCCATTGCAGGTGTCCCTCTCCAAGTGTGGATGGTTTTCTGGTGAGGATGGACTTGGCTGGAGAACTATCCGCCTAAGAGTCCACCTTATGGGTTGCCCCACTGGTGTTTCTTTCCTGCTGTCACCATTGTTTCTCTCATCTGACCTGGCACACCTTCATCCCTTCCCTTACTTCTGAGCCTCTCCCCCTTTGCATGGCTCCTTGGCCCTTGCTTGTGTTCGCTGCTCCTCGCGCTTTGGCGCAGTCTGTAAATGTCATTGATGTGATGACCAATTTAGACATTAAAGAAGACAGAAACGTAAACGGATCACTGCGATCCCTCCTCAGACACCCCCCTGCAGCTCTGCACATTGACTGTGTGTCATCATTACCCTTTGCTCATGGTCCTGAAGCCAGGTTTCAGTCTACATAAGTGTCGCATCTGAAATAATCTGAACAGAATCTGCTCTTTTACTTCATTCTTTCTACGTCATGTGTTTTCACCTTTCAGCTGAAAACATCTCTCCTTCTCTCCCCCGGCCCATATTAATACCTTCTACTGTTATTTTGCCTTGTACCTGAGGCTCTCACTGGGCTTTCCAGACAATGCCATAAGCTTCTCAAAATGCCTCTTCTATTATGGGTTACTTATTTCTATTTTTAAGTCTCTAAAGCCTTTTCAGAGATTCTTTGTACAAAAAACCCAGTGTAGCTAGAATCAAATCAGATGTGTGTGGTTTTTTAAAGGAGCCATCTTGAAATGACTTCAAGGAAATGCTTCCCAAATTTTGCTCTGTTCAGTGATGCATTCTGGAATGAAATTGGATTCAGAAGGAACCCAGCACTGAGATGAGAGATCTAAAAATGAACCAAGCAGAATTTATAAAATCTTCTACATGGCTATGAGAGGCCAGTGTATTTCAGAAGTGAAAAGCAACCTGGTCTCGAGGGACCTGTCCAGTCAGAGCATTTGGAATTACAGCTCCTGTCCCAGCTCTGCTGTGGTCCATTCTCTGCTATTTGCTACAGAAAGCAAAACTCCAATTCTTCTTCCAAACCTGTGAGGGAGGCGAGTGGGAAAAGGGACAACTGCTGCAGTGTGGCAGGATGTAGCATCTAAAACAATGTTTTGCAGCCCTGAAAATGTTAACGCATCAGGTGCTGCCTTTGAATCAGAAGCTGGAAATCCTATGGTAGGACAGGACAGCTGGTCAAATACATAAAAGGCCACAGGGGAGAAGACCTACACCATTTGGCAGAGGATACAATGTACAGATGTTTATATGCAAATTCCAGGTGCCTCCAAGCCAAGGATGGGAGAGCTGGAGTTCTTGATTGTAAAGGGGAACATAGATAAAGTGGAAACCTAACTTAGAGAACCGGTGGGAAACAGTTAATCCAGAACATCAGTTTTATAGAATGGACAGGGAGGGGCATATTGGGGCATTGAAACTCTGTATGTCAGAGAAGGAGTCCAACAAACTAGAAAACTTGAGGGGGGGCAGACTCCTCTGCGGAATCAGTGTGGGTGGAAATACCAGTCCCCAAAATAATGTAGTACTGGGGACGCACCTGATCACAATGCTGGAGTGATCTTGACTTCAAGAAAGAAATCAGGGGGCATCCAAATGAGAAGGTGGTGTAGTAAGGGTCGACTTCAATTACCTTTACATCGACTGGGTATATTCATTTCCAAGCCATGACCAAGACAGAAAATGTCTGCATATACTAAATGACTGTACCCTAAAACAGTTGGTCTTGGAACCAACCAGAGGGGAGGCAACTCTAGGCTTAATTATATGTCTATGAATAGAACCGGACCTAAGGCGAGATGTAAATGTTACTGAACCGATAGGGAAGAGGGATCGTAGTGCTGTCTGGTTCACTATTTGTGTGATTGGAAAGTTTCCAAGAAGTCTAATACAGACACTTTCAGCTTCAAAAGAGGGGACTTCTCAAAATTGAGGGGACTAATAAAATCTTTTCAGAGTTCACGGAATTTATTTAAAATCACAACAAAAGAAGTTCAACGGGAGTGTATATCACTAAGTAGGAAGGGCGCCACCAGGTCCAGGAGGTTGCCAGCGTGCCTCACAAATACAATCAAGGAAGTTATAAAAAGCAACAAGGCTTCCTTCAGAACATGGAAGCCTTGTCCAAATGAAGAAAGCAGAAAACAAACTCGGGCAAAAGAAATATAGGCTGAAAATAAGGATATGAGGAGTGCATGGCTAAAAGCATCAAGGGTAAACAATAAGAACTTCTTAAATACATCAAAAGCAGGAAACCTGCCAGGGAGGTGGTTCAACTGTTAGCTAATGAGGGAATATAAGAGATGGTTAAAGAGGATGATTTCAGAGAACCTGAGTGAATTCTTTGTATCTGTCTTCACTACAGAAAGTGTAGAGCAGATACCCATGTGCATGAACTGACCTCAGGGAGGCACTGAATTCAATAGAAGTGACAAGGGATGAAGTTTTAGAGCTGATTGACAAATTAATAAATTACAAATTGTAGCATGTAGGTTTTCATGGCTTTTTGCAATGTACAGAGAAGTTAAATTTATGGGTTTTCCAGCCATGTTGCAATTTTTTGAAATCAAGGATAAAGAGATATTACAACTTTAACTTGCCTGAATGAGTTCTTTATCAAACGAAAAAATCCCCGTTGAGGACACAGATGTCTAGATAAAATTGTTCTGTAGTCAGACAAGCAGTCAAAATCACTGCAACTCCACTGCAACAGCCTGAAGAAATTCTTTTCCAAACGAACTGTTCCATGGGAAGTACAGACGTCCTGGAGAGATTATCCTGAAAACAGGCAGGCACTAAAGTCTTGCTCCTTGATGTCTTTGAACTAGCTTTACGTTTCCTCCCGTTTTCTCGGGACTTTGTCAAAAGCGGATGCAAAGGGGAACAACAGTGAAATCACTGAGAGATGGTCCTGCCTTTGCAGAGAAACCAACCATTTAAATTAGAGACCTCTTCTGGAAAGCCCAGGAAATGCTTAATCACTTTAATTGATAGCAGGAGTTGCGCTCCTCTGGGCTGACCGAAAGTAACGTTTCTTCGAAACCCAGTGAGTTTGAACTAAAAGCTATAACATCAGCTGAGGATAAACCCACAACCTGGCTGCGCTACGTGGACGATGTGTTTTGTATCTGGGACCATGGGAAGGAGAAATTGGATTCCTTTTTGCAACACCTTAACAGCCTGGTCCCAGAGATACAATTCACAATGGAACTAGAAAAAGAAGGGACATTACCTTTCTTAGATGTGCAGGTTACAAGAAAAGAAAATCTTACTTTTGGGCACTCAGTGTATAGAAAACCTACTTTCACTGGAAGGTACCTGCACTATCTGTCAAACCATCACCCAGCACAGAAAAACTCACTGATCAGTTCCCTGACATATAGAGCAATACATATATGTGATAATGAATCCCTGGCTAAAGAAAAATCAGTGGTAACAGAAACTTTGAAAACAAATGGATACAAGATCAACCAAATTGAGACTGTATGGGAAAAACAATTGGAGAAAGCAAAACATATACCCACAGTAGAAGAAATAAATAGGAGAAATGAAGAGAAGGAGAAGGAAGCAGCGGAGCAAAAACAAAAAGAACGCAGATGGTTATCTCTTCCTTACTTGCAAGGTATTACAGATAAAATTGCCTATATTTTTAGGCAACAAAATGTAAGGACCATTCTTCTTCCTACTACCAAGTTGGAACAACTATGGGGCAATCCAAAGGATAAAAGACCACAGCTTTGCAACCCAGGAGTTTATGAAATACCCTGTGAAAATTGCCCAAGTACTTATGTGGGACATACAGGAAGATTTATTAGAACAAGGCTGCAGGAGCACATTCGTGCTGTTAAAAATGAGCAGGAAGAAAAATCTGCTGTTGCTGCGCACACAGCAGCAACCGGACACTCCATTGCCTTCCAAAAGACTCGTGCGCTCTTCTCAGAACCTCAGCTCAAACAACGTTTAAATTTAGAAGCGATTTCAATCTCTCAGAGGAAATCTGGGACTTTGATGAATCGCCAACAGGAATTAACATTCATTAATCGCATTTGGTTTCCCTTTCTAAATAAATCCTATAAGCAACGCTGCGCCTTTAAGAACTCACTGGGTTTCGAAGAAAGGTTACTTTTGGTCAGCCCAGAGAGCGCAACTCCTGCTATCAATTAAAGTGATTAAGCATTTCCTGGGCTTTCCAGAAGAGGTCTCTAATTTAAATGGTTGGTTTCTCTGCAAAGGCAGGACCATCTCTCAGTGGTTTCACTGTTGTTCCCCTTTGCATCCGCTTTTGACAAAGTCCCGAGAAAACGGGAGGAAACGTAAAGCTAGTTCAAAGACATCAAGGAGCAAGACTTTAGTGCCTGCCTGATTTCAGGATAATCTCTCCAGGACGTCTGTACTTCCCATGGAACAGTTCGTTTGGAAAAGAATTTCTTCAGGCTGGTTGGAGTTGGAGTGATTTTGACTGCTTGTCTGACTACAGAACAATTTTATCTAGACATCTGTGTCCTCAACGGGGATTTTTTCGTTTGATAAAGAACTCATTCAGGCAAGTTAAAGTTGTAATATCTCTTTATCCTTGATTTCAAAAAATTGCAACATGGCTGGAAAACCCATAAATTTAACTTTTCTGTAAATTACAAATTACTGGGTCCAGGAGGCATCCACCCAAGAGTTCTTAAGGAGCTCAATGTGAAATTGGTGATCTTTTAACAACAATATTTTTTTTCTATCCTGTCCTTCTACCCCCACAGGGGTTGCTAGTGCAGCTTACAGGAAATGTTTAAAATCAGACCATACAACCACATCATCATATAAAACAATATTTAGACAGAAAGTACATCATATCTAAGATATGAATAATGTTAGATGCTTTAAAAAGGCAATCTCATAAACAGAATAAATGGACATTTTCAGAGTGGAGGAGAGTAAGACGTTGGTCCCCCAAGGATCTGTCTTGGAACCTGTGCTTTTTAACTTGTTTGCAAATGACCTGGTGGTGGTCGGGGTAAGCAGCAAGGTGACAGAGTTTGCAGGTGACACCAAATTATTCAGGATGGTAAAATCTAAAGCAGATTGTGAAGCACTCCGAAAGAACCTCTCCAGACTGGATGAATGGGCAACTGAATGGCAGATGTGGCTCAGTGTGTAAACCGATGCACATTGGGGCAGAAAATCCCCACTTCATATATATACTGGTGGGGCCTGAGCTGTTGGTCATTATCATAACTAATAAAACTTCATTAGCACCTTATTGGCTGTTAGTGGGGAAGATGAGCTTGCTTGCTTTCTCCTACCCTCATACAGTAGCTTCATCCTTTTTCAAAGTAGTGGATTAAATTTGGCATACTTTATAGAATTTCTTCTGGGACTAGCTGTATGAACTGCCTTTTCTGCTATGTCTGGAGGCTACAGCATAAAGCTGCGGCTCATATAAAAGGAATGTGACTTTTGTTAATGTCACTGCCAAATAGATTATAGATGTAATATTTTTAGACTGTTAAAAACGTATACAGTGTTTCATTAAATGTTAATGTCAGCATAATGGTGGTGCCATATTGGTTCAAGAGGATGAAAGAGACCAAGTGGGTGATATGATGACTTTACTGAACTAACAGTGCAATCCTATCCAGCACTGAAGTAGCGTGGGTGGGCTACTCGGTTCAGCACTACCTAATTCGGCGGCACTGACCCGAGAAGCTCGGTGTTGCTGGAAACCTGGGAGGGAGGATAGGATATGGCATCCTACGATGACGTTGATCCCACCCCCTCTTTTTATAAGGAAAGTGTACCACTTTCCTTATAAAACTAAAAGTAATGTGAACCCCCAACACAGTGGCCACAGAACATCAGCAGCCCTATGTGCGGAAGAGTTAAGAAAGGGAGGCAAAGACACCATCTGCTCCTAACAAGATTTTTGAGTCTGGACTGAACGGTGGCAGTACAAGCACTGGAAGAGGGTCGTGGTCGAGGACTGTGAGGTGTGCTCCTGGCCTGTCTGCTTTTCAGCAAAGACCCAGCTCTGTTTTGCCAGGCCTTTAATTAACATTCCAGGTCTTTGTTGGCGGCTTCTCGGTGGTGCTGGTAAAACACGTCTAGCAAAGAAATAAAAAACAAACCCATCAATATAAACTTTAAAAACAAAAACAGTACTAAAACCAGTTACTGTAATTTTCAAATGCCAAAGGGGAGGGTGATTTTTGTGTTTGAACTTCCAAATTCTAAGAAATCTGATGACAGAAATCTGGTCATTACTGGGAAAGGCATCCCATAAAACAGGGGCACTGAAAAGCCCTGCCCTTTGACCCTACCATGTGACCCTTCTCTTGGTGAGAAAATTCAGAGCAGATCCTCCCGTTGTTGATGTTCACTGCCGGGCAGTTCCATGTGAGGGTGCTCTGTTTCCTCAACTAGGCTGAGCATGAGCTTCTTAGGAAAGCTTACTTAGGAATTGGACCTGGGTGCTAATTGGTAGCCAGAGCAGATGGATAGTTTTTTCCCTGCTAGTAAATGGGCTGCTGTGTTTTGTACCAGCAGCAATTCTGGAACATTCTTCAGTTCTATATACAGCCTGCTGCATTAGTCAAGCCTAGAGATTACAAATACCTGGGTTCTGGATACTTGAGATACTTTGAGCCTCCACAAGTAGTTGAGGGCGAATCTTCTTCTAGAAAGGTAATTTACTGGTACATACCTTTTCCCACTAGTATGGACCTCTTTCCTTCGAAATGTGTAGAAGAAGAATCAAATGTTCCTGTCTTTTGTGGCTTGAGATGAAAAAAATATCACTTTATACAATGGGGGTGCTCAGTTTGTCTAGTCCAGGGGTTCTCAACCAGTGGTACTAGTACCACCAGTTGTGCTCTGATGCTGTGCTTTTGGCTGGGCATTTTCGCTCCCGAGAGGTTCCTACCTTTGGCCGAGCCTCTTGGGAATGCTGAGAAGGGCCCTCTCACCCACCCATATCCTTCTACCTGTATTTTCTGGCCTCTGAAAACCCAGAAGTAACTGGCGATGATGTCATTGCCAGTCACTTCTGGTGGTACACAGCAGGAGAGTGGCGCTGGAGGTGGTATTTGGCCGGGAAGGGGTCGAGAACCCCTTGTCTAGTCTTTTGGGGTTCAAGATAGCATACGCAAAAACCAAAAATTCCAATCAAAAATCTCTTTGAATATCAACATGCAAAATTTCAGTCAGAGGAGATTTTTATTTGAAACTTTGGTCCCTAGCTGTTATTTGGAGTAGTGTACGCCAATGAGTCAGTCTCTGCCCTGCAATTCTGAGGGAAGCAAAGCCCTCTTAAGAGGTAATGAATGAAGGTGGAAAGGGGACAGAATGATAAGAACACTTAATTAGATGTGCACAGCCTGCAAGGTTTTTTGTTAGCGCTTCTTTTATGCACACTGATTATATAAATTAATTTACCATACAGATTGCAATCATCACACTACAATCAGTCCATCAAAATCCACCTACACCAATAGAATTAAAATATTTTCTTACGTTTCTGTATTTATATCCTGTCATTCTGTTTGTTAGTAACATGGGTAATAAGTGGATGCACTGGGAACCAAAATGGGGAGGGGGTGGGGTTCTACCTGTCCTTGCAGAAAAATATTGAGTGTTGAAACAACCCCTTGCTTCCCCCCCTCTTCAAAACCTCAGTGTCCATGGGTCATCGTCCCCCCCCCCCCCGATGCTGCCAGGGAATGTAGCTAGAAGAGAACAGCCCACCAGGATGAGATCTAGGCTGGCCAGGCTTGGGAGTTAGGCTGAAGAGAAGCAGGCAGCTTGCTGGGAGCCAAAATGGGTCATGACTCATGAGGGAGGGAATTAGAGGTCCTGCCCTGGCAGGTCCTCCAAGTCAATTTTTTCTCCCAAGGGTTTATTAAGCTGCAAGAGGGACTGCAAGGGAGCAGGGAGTTAACCTCAGAGGGCACACACCCTCAAGCTAGGCTTACCATCTTCATGGAGATGACCGGGAAAGTCCCGGCAATGGCCCTTTGTCCCCCCGTCCCCCCCGAACTATGTTTTAATCCCGGCCCGCTGGCTGCATCGTGGCAGGCCGGAGCTCTTCTGAGACTGTGCTGCCTGCTGCAGCACGTCTCCGTCCTAATCTTCCTAGTCTCGCACGCGTGCGCGAGACTGGAAGCGCTCGGAAGATGTCCGAGTTCACTTCGGACGTCTTCCGAGACATACCAGCCTCGCACGCATGCCTCGCGACGCTGGGAGCTCTCCGGAACAGCCCGAGTTCACTCGGGCTGTTCCGGAGAGCTCCCAGCCTCGAGGGAGGAAGTCCCCGCCCTCGGCCACGCCCCCGGCCACGCCCCCAGTCCCGGCCGAGTGCCGGGGAATCTGGTAAGGCTACCTCAAGCATGCACCGTTCAAACTCTGTCCCACCATAGGTTTTCTTAAAGCTGCATGGGGAGCTGCTTTAAGCTGAAAGGGGAGGGGAACTGACCACTCCGGACATGCCTCTGAGGCCGGGTTTCCCTCCTTTGCCCATAAAAACTTCACTGGTTGTAAGAAACATGTGAAACTGCATTATAATGAGCGAGACACTGGTCCATGAAGATTGGTATTGTCAGTGACTTTCCAGGGTTTCAGACAAGGATCTTTCATAGTGCTACCTGAAGATGACAAAGATTGAACCCAAGGCTCTTTTGCATGTAAAGCATGTGCTCTTCTACTGAGCTTTATTTTATTTATTTGTTTCTGTATTTATATACAGCCTTTCTCATCATTACATTTCTCATCAGGTTTATTCAAGGCGGTTTACATAGGCAGGCAATCCTAGACCCGATAAGGTCTTTACAACATTGTTCTATTCATATACTGTATATACCCTCTCACAGTGCCTTCATGAGGTCTGTCAGTAGCTGCTGTCTCCCATCCAAGTGGGAACTGAGGTCGACCCTACTTAGCTTCTTCAGGCAGGGCACCAACTCAACCTCCAGGCCACACCTTTGACCCTAGGGGGTGGGTGTATAAATATATAATCCAGAAATTAAATAGCTTCTTGTAATTATACCCATACATAAACATACATGCGCTACTTTAATATATGTGTACAACTTATTCTTTGGAAATATCAGTTAGGGGCACTGCTTCAAAAATATTCATAACACACAACTTTCTATAACGAGGGCCTTGAGCTCTAGTTGCTAGATTAGTCAACCAATGCTTCACAGCCCAATCCTGTCTATAAGGTTGCGGCGATGCAAATAAGGCATCCGCTGCATCCTGTGCAGGATGGGGCCAGTGCTGGCGCAGCTGGAGGCCTCCTTGGGGTAAAGGGACGTTCATTCCCTTACTTTGAGTAGATCCCCAGCCACCCCTATAGGTCTACTCGCGTATGCGCCAGCTATTTTGCTGGTGCACATGCAAACTGGCCGTGTAATGCTGGCCAGGTCTGTGAAAGGGGATACGATTTGACAGAGTGTGCTGCTGCCGATTCCTCCCCGGGCCCGGCCAACCAATCCCACCCTTCCCCAGAATGCCCCATTCCGCCCTCACTTCTCCGCTGCGACACTCCACTGACCTCTCCGCCAGCGCCACTTACTTGTCGGGTGCCACAAATGTGCTTTATGGCACGTTTGCGACACCCTAGACCAGTGGTTCCCAAACTGGGAGGCGTGGCTCCCAGGGGAGCCATGGAGTGCCACGGAATCCTCTCAGAAA
Source organism: Plestiodon gilberti rubricaudatus (assembly GCA_026170595.1). Lineage (NCBI taxonomy): Eukaryota > Metazoa > Chordata > Lepidosauria > Squamata > Scincidae > Plestiodon > Plestiodon gilberti. The sequence goes on from JANXHW010000001.1 coordinate 17,110,632, forward strand.
AATACTGCAATGCCAATTGGCAGGCATCAACGTAATGTAATGGAGAGCCATGGCCAATGGTCGCCAATGGTCAAGGGAGCCACAGATCGAAAAAGTTTGAGAAACATTGCCTTAGACTGATGGAGCAATTGCTCCACCGGTCTAAATGTAAACAGGATTGTGCTGTCAGTTGATTTAAGTGATGGGGGGCAGTTCTAATCAGTGAAAGGCACATTTGTTCATTCTTTGGGCTATGTTAGTCCTGGTGTAATACAGCAGAAATGACGGTAGCCCTCCCGGTGCCCAGAGCAAGGGCGGGGCCTGTGTGACGTCACGTCGACGTGCCCAGCGCGGCTCCAAACACGCCCCCCCTGCTGCCGGTTTTGGTGTCATTTTAGAGCCAAACGGGCTCCAGGGAGGGAGGGAGGGCCAAAACGAAGATGGCCGAAGCGGAGGCGACGCATCGCGAGGGTAAGCCCCCTGCTGAATGCGCCCCCGCGCCCGGAGCTGCTGCTCCACGCGCTCCGACCAAGTTCCGCCTCTGTAATACAGTACTATAATGGGGAACACTGAACTGTGTGGCACAGGGTTTTCTCAGTGGTTGCCAAGCTCCTACTCTGAGAGTCCTGCCTATCCCTCTCTCTTAGAGGTTTTTGACAACAAGTGAAGACTGCCTGGTTCTGGTGAGTGATTTAAGGGATCAATGTTGAATGATCCCTTAAATTTGATTTATTGCTGATGCTGGTCTACCCTTTTTAGTTGTGTTGCTCCTTTTTATTGGGTTGTTTTTTCAGTTTGTTTTATATTTTATCATTTTGTAAGCTGTGTCGAAGACTTTCTGGCTGAAAAGCAGCATAGACATTTTACTACAAGTAAATAAAAGAAATAAAGACAAAATCAAAGATAGCCTTTCCCTCTAAGAATGAGTGCTAGCTTCTGTTTTTTCAAGTTCTCTTGCATCTGTTCCAGTTTTTCAAGGCATTTATATTGAGGTGCTTGTAATAATGTATATGTATTATATTTACATGTAATTAATCGGTTGGTTAGAAGGCAGATGATTAATCAACTAAAATTCCGCAACTTTACAGCCCTAATACATACATAGCAACAAATGTAAAGTAACTTATGTGTGCTGATTAAATATGTAATGAGCCCAAGTGTTATAAACGATTATAAATGATATATCTACCCTGAAGTGAGACTTTCTGTTCTGGAATTCAAAACATTGAGTCCAGTCTTCTGTTAATGTACAGTCTCTTTCAACTCTTCTTTTGTAGTTTCAGTGTAATAAGTCAATGTGAATACAAATGGTTCATCTCCAAAGTGGCTTTCAATCCCTGGCACATAACAGTCTTTGGTTTCTGAAAGATCGCTGAAGATCATCCTTTGGTTTTCTCCAGTTGTCACAGTATGGAGAAAAAACTGCTGGTGTGGGAGTCATTCACTTCCGTATTTAACGATATGGTTCTGAGAGCCAAGCCACCCAATGGCAGGGAAATGATTCCTGTCTTCCCTCCCTCTCTCTCAAAAGTGTGCGCTTTCTCTGTTCCTCAGGCCGTTGGAAATTTCAGCCAAGAAGCCGGTCCCCTTTCTGCGGCGAGTGGTGCCTGTTAGAAAGAAGGTGGGTAGCTTTATATCTCTGCACAGAAATAAGTGCACTGGAAGAAAATATCAGACTATGAGAATGTTCAAGGGAGTAAGAGGGGGAATATAGTAGACTCCATGATGTTGGAGAAGGCTGTTGACATAGGAAGGTAGTGGGTAGGACAGTGCTGGATGAGGAAAGGACCAGGGTGTGTGCGGAAATGGCACTCATTCAGCTAGCCTGAATCACAAGAGACAAAATGATGCTGAGACTAGCATCATTTCAGAATACAAGAGAGCAGCTGCATCCTGGCATTGCTCCAATGGAGGTGCTCACTCTCTTTTTGCCTTCCACAGGTGCCTCGCGACCCACGTTTTGACAATCTCTCTGGGGAGTACAAGCCAGAAGTGTTTGAAAAGACCTATGGTTTCTTGAATGACCTCCGGAAGAAAGAGAAAGAGGTAATGCTGCAGCTGCTCCTGTCCATGGCGGCAACGTGCCTCCAAGAGGGGAGTGCCTGTTTTGAGGACCGTGTTCCTCAGAGCCCCAGGTGAGAGAACAGTGGCCCAGAAGTCTCCATGCGTCACCTTCTCTTCCTCTTGCAGGCCGTTCAGAAGCAACTGAAGAAAAGTCGGAACGTGGAACAGCAGAACAAGTTGCAAAGGCTCCTAAAGCGAATGGTAAGCTGGTGAATTATGGCCACCTTGTGTTTCCTTCTGAGATGTGGGAGGAAGGCAGGCAAAGGGCTGTAGCAGCCATACTGCAGAATGTCCCACTGCTGCCCATGGGGGGGGGGGGAGAATAGAAATCTTAGGCCTGTTTTTGACGCCCATTTTGCTCCTTAGACGCAGCAGGAGGATGCGCAGATGAGACGCCAGAAGGAGAGAGAAAAAGACCTTGCTTTGAAGAGGCAGCGGAGGGAGCTGGCCAAGCAAGGGAAGAAGCCCTTCTATCTAAAGAAATGTAAGTGTGGGCCATGTGTAGGCAGCAGTTGCACTCTTGAGGCCTCGGTCTTAGCGCATCACCCATGATGAATACATGTTCTCAAATGGGAGATCTCATGCTGACAGCTGTAAACTGGTTTGCAGCCATTGGCTGCTTCTGTCGGCAATGCTGCGACTCCTGAACAGAGCGCAAGGAAGGACTCCTTCCCAGTCACAGTCGGCGCAGCTGCCCAGACAGAGCTTGGTGGAGCTGGCAAAACTGTTGATAGTAATGGCTCTGGTCTTTCTTGATCTGCCAGAACATCTGTGGGTTGTTTTTTTAATGCTTTATTTTTCATATGCCGCATCCTCTGTGTGACGCTGGCCACCTAATCATCTTGCAAGCTCCACCCCCTTGAGTGCAGAAGGGTTAAGTGGAACCTCACCTGTTGGCTCTAATTCCTGGCCATAGACGCTGGGAAATGATGGAAAGCCAAGGGCTTGGATGATGATTCTGGATGACCCTGTGTGGATCGGGGTGTGCGTTTTATCAGCAGGACCTAGTTATGACTTATGGGACTTGTTGAAAGATTGCATTTTGGATAGAAGGGAAAGGAAAAGGGAACTTGAGTTGGGGATAAGAATTGCGAATGAGTCTATGAGCAGTGCTGGCATGAATGAAGACCACCTTCCTCTCTTGTGCCCTGCAGCGGACAAGCAGAAATTGGACCTGGCTCAGAAATACAAAGAGCTGAAGAAGAGTGGGAAACTGGAGAGCTTCCTAAGCAAGAAGAGAAAAAGGAATGCTGCCAAGGACAAAAGGAGACTGCCTGTTCGGAAGGATGTGTAATCCCTGCTGTAGGAAAAATTCTCCGGCGAGGCCAGTTTTGCAGGCAGCCTTGTTCTGGGTGCAGATCTGCTTCTGCAATTCGACCAATGACTAACTAGAGGACTCTGAGCAAAGTAACTTCCAGCAGGATGAGTTTCTCTTGGCCAAGAGAATTCCCATCCACTGAATAAATGAGCATATTTGAGCAAAATTCAATTGCAAAGTCCCCAGGTTCGGAAAATCCTCTAAGTGCTGCCTTTATTTAGCCTCTGACAAGAGAGGGAGAGGATTGCATTGCTCTCCCAATGTCTCCTCCTCCTCCCAGAATGCTTCGCACACAGCCTGGGAAGTCCTTGCCAGTTTTGGCTTTCCATCCACTCTGCTCCTCTCAAGAGGCAACTTCCTTTGCCTCCAGCCCTTTCCTTTTTCCATTTTGCAGCCTGTGTAGGCTTGAATGCGCTTCAGTCTTCCCCCCTCCTTTCCTCTGGCATCTCCTCTTTCTCCTTCCCCCTCCCTGCTGTCTTGCTGCTGCCAGCAGTGGTGCTTGGCTCTGCTCCCAGCCGTCATTTCCTTTCTTAGCCTCTACAGGAGTCTGAAGAGTCCCCCAGTCACCAACATGCTTTGGTGCCGGACCTGTGCACGGAACCCAGCAAGAAAGAACCTCCTATACAGCAGTAACACTGACGTGTCTGCATTGTTCCGTGCTGGAAAAAGGCAAATAGCACAATCAATTTTGTTCCTTAGGATGACGCAGGTTTCTTTTCCAGCTCGCTCCGACCCTGGCTAGAAACACCTGCTTCCTTGTGTTCTGAATGTACAGGCGTCTCACATTGGACTGGACCAGGAGCAGCTTCCAAGGCATTTTGCACAATGGTCCTAATTGTAGTATCTCATTTCTCTAGTTTTCATTTGGACAGAGTTAGTTACTTCTTGGGTAACTAACAGGTACAATGTATTTTGTAGTACAATGTGAATGAATGTATCTCAAAGTAAAATTATTACTTTAACAAAAGCAAACTTGCTCCCCTTTCATCTGTCGATGCAAAAATTAGGAACGTGTCCTGATGAGAACTTACCTTATAGGGCTGCTTATTTCATTAGGACACAAACATTTCTTGCTGTATCTTTCATGGTATTCATTCCTTTCTTTTTAGTATGGTTTTATCTCAACGGCTAGTATCTGCCAGCATGGCTGCATTCTCGCTAAGCAGTTGGGATTTTATCTTGTAGTCTGAATCTGTTCAGCCCTTTGGTTTGTGCCTCTTTATTACTTCTGATCCAACTCAGTATGCCCTGCTGTATACGTCCATTGAGGGCAAAGAACAACACTATGTTTTGTGGAAATTGAGGGGGGGCCACACTAAGGCATAAGGAGAAGTCTTCTGGTTTAGGGCCTTTGTGTCTATGTTAAACACATCAGTGTTCTCTCTTTTTTTCTCTCCCTCCTTAAAATGGCTGCTGGGGGCATGGGAGTGCAATCCAGATTGGGATCATGATGTGTGTGTGGGGGGGGGAGGGTTAACCCTTCGCTCCTCTGTACATTTCCTACCAACTCATCTCAAGTAACTATTTTCCCCCAAAGGTTCCGTTGCAGAAAATGGTACTTTAGGGGGCAAATAGCCACTTTGTGTGTGTGTGTGGGGGGGGGTATTTTCAGTGGAAAAGTGAGGGTTAAGCTACTCTCACTGGTCCTGATCGGAATTGAGACCCCCTTGTGTTTTCTGAATTTAGGCACACACAGCCCCCAAGATAAACAATGACTTGTTTAACATCATGTCTGGTTTGCCTCTGTGTAGAGGCATCTTACAGCTACTATCCACCCCAAAGGAAACTGACTGATATGGAATCAGACCCCACCTGAAATATTGTGTCCGGTTCTGAGCACTGCAGTTTAAGAGGGATATTGAGAAATTGGAGCAAGTTCGAGGAGGGCAGATAGGGTGGTAAGGGCCCTGGAGACTAGTCTGTCCTATCAGGAAAGACTGGAAGAGCTTGGCATGCTTAGTTTGGAGAAGAGATTGTTAAGGGGTGATGTGAAAACTACCTATAAATATCTGAGGGGCTGTCATGTGGAAGATTCTGTTGCTCTAGAGCAGGAGTCAGCAACCTTTCTGGGCAAATGGGCCAGACATTCAGTGATGACATCGTCACCGAACGTCCAGGTTGCCGAGTTCCCAGAAGCCGTTGCACAGAGCTCAGCTTGGGAGGCAAACCCTCCCGCCACATTTGCCGCACACTGGACAGGGAATGGCAGAGCCGCCTACCCAGGCTTGTGGAGTTCTTGTGCAGCACAGCGGCTCAGCCATTTCTTGTCTGGTGTGTGGCAAATTGAGCAGGAGGTTTTGTCTCCAAAGCCGAGCTCTCCACAGGCCAGATGACTATGGGTGGCGGGCCGGATTTGGCCCATGGGCCATAGGTTGCCAACCGCTGCTCTAGAGAATAAGACCAGGACAAATGCGTTTCAATTGCAACAAAGGAGATTTTGATTAAATGTGAGGAAGAACTTCCTGAAAATAAGAACTGTTCAGCAGTGGAATGGTCTGCCTCAGCAGGTGATAGATTCTCCATCATTGGAGGTTGTTAAGCAGAGGCTGGATCGTCCTCTATCCAGGGGTGTCATAGTTGCGGGTTGCCGGCAGGGGGTTGGACTCGGTAGGTCACTTTCAACTCTGATTCTTTGAATCAGACCAACTTATTTTGCATACTTTATTCTGCTAGTTGGGGAGCAGGGAGCTCTGCTGGGCACTGAAGTCCTGACCCTGAGGACTCCTTCCTTTTGCTTTGGAGATTTCACCACCCGTATACTATCAAGCTCATTGCTCCAGCTATCATGGTTAGAAATGCTGAGTGGTGTGTGCCTGTGGTGTGTGGCTAAGCTGAATGTGCCTTTTTAGCGGTAGCTCCTAAGCTTTGGATCAGTTTCCCAACACAGCACAACAGATTTGGGAGCGTGTCCCTTTTAAATAAGTGGTTAAAAGCATCCTTTTCTGGTGAGATTGTTATGATTTAGTGTTCTTCTGTTTTTATGTCAACTCTCTGCTTGTATCTTGTCTCCTGTTTTTGTTTTTTGTTTTATTTGAATTCTACCCCACTTTGGAGATCATTCCGATTTGGAAAACAAGTTAAAATAAACTTAATACATAATAACTGGGAACACAGGAAATGTCTCAGAGAAAGTCAGGTACCTTTTCTTTCCATGTTGCCAAATAAGGCGACAGGTGAGCCTTCATGTGGAGAGCATTCCAAAGACAGGGTGCCACCACAGTAAAGGCCCTATCTTGGGTCACTGTGCCTCCCCCGACTGCCAATTATGGGGAACCTGCAACAGAGCCTCTGATGAGGATCTTTATACCTGAGCAGGTTCTTCAAAAAGCACAGTATTGGACTACTGAAGTTTGTTTACTGAACCAACCTGCAATCGTTACAATACAAATACCAATTACAGCAAGTTGAGTCTTCCAGCAGGCTAGGCGCACGATGACCCCTCTGGATGTTGGTATTGACTCTCTCAGCTTGCAGTGGTGAATATAAAAGCCTTCAGTTCTTCCAGTGTTTATACCCCTTGGTTATACAAAGTGATTGATTGGAGCATCCACTCATAAATGATTGATTAACCCTCTCCAACAGGAGCATTGCCAAAGGGAAAGGCTTACCCACATTCCTGAAATATTTTAGGTCGGATGGGACAGAGTGCATGCTGTTCCTTCTCCTTCCTGATCCTGGCTTCTACCAGAAACCATTCCTTGTACCAGACATTTGGGGCATGTGAGGTGCTGTTCTCGATTGCTCGGGATGGCAAACGCACCGCCTGAAACGCCTCGCACAGCTGGATTCTTGGGGCAAAAGCACCAAAACAGCATCCTCGAGCCCCACAGAGAGTTGTCTGAACATGCCCTTACAAGGGAGCAAAGCTGCAAGGTCAGTTTGTTTCTAGTTTCCCCCCACTGTAACATTTCCGTTCTGAATATATTTACAAAGTTAATGAGGAATTTTATTTAGTGGGCCGAGCGTACTGAAGTAATGCTGGCTGCCTCGGTACGTACTCATGGAAATGAATGACCCAAATAGAGGGAAGAAAGCTACTTTCTCAAATTACTGGAAATCATAAAAGATTAAAACCACTATTGGGAATCGTAAAAGGAAATGAGAAGTAACCATCCCTATGCCTGGGGGGAAAGGGAGAGGGTGAGAAGCAAGGGCTGTGCTACATGGCTACCTGCTACATTTGCTCAGAAATGGGGTGGTAATGGCGACTTAAGTGCAAGGATTCACTTCCCTTCTGGTCGGGCTCTGGCAGCAACTTTAGTGGTCTGCTTTTTTCTTCAAGTTTGGCAATGCCTCACACACTGGTGCCAATTTAATATCTTGTAACTAAACTGGCTTAAATTGGATCTCGGGCAGCCAACAGTCCCAAGGAAGAGGTGAGGCTTGTGTAGTTCTTTGCAAAAGCTCCTCCACGATCACAACTTGCTGCAGAGTGAGTCCTGATCTTCAGCACCTTTCAAGCCCAATCCCATCACTTCTCTCCTGCAGTCCTGTAAATATATACTTTGGAAGGGAAAGGGATCCCCTTTCCCTTCCAAAGCCTCCCGTTCTGCCCTCCCCCACTGGCTGCACCAGTGGGGAAGCTGGATAGGATTGCGCTGTAAGAGTGGCTTGCCTGACCACCTAAAAAATCCACTGCTGTGTCAAAATATAAAGTAAAGACTTGGTTCACAGCTCACATTCCTGCCTGCTTTGGTACATGCTAACATACTGCAAGCCAAGCCATATCTACCTTCTCACAAAAGCTTCAACCTTGTGTGCATGGTCTTATGTCAGGTTTGTGACACATACATGCGCACACACAAATACATGCCCCAAGCCAAACCTACTCCATCAGGGGTTCGATAACCCTGCTGGAGCTGTCTGGCTGGGAGTGCGAAAACAGGAAAGGGGGAAGTTGTTGAGGACCTGGCAGCTTGCAAGATTGCCAGCCCAATCCTGTGTAACTCTTGCACCAGTGTAACAGTAGATCCACCAGTGTAAAGTGCACTTATGCCAGTGTAACTTGCCGTACGTTGCCAGACGCAGGATGGACACCGGCGTAACCCCCCTTGGATGCCGTGCATGTGCAGTTCAGATGCGGGACAGACGCCGCGCAGCTCCACAGGCGCAGGGGGCATTTGAACGCCCCCCCAGAATGCCCCCTGTGCCAGCGGAGCTGCAGCAGCATCTGAGGGAGGTTACGCCGGTCTCCATCCTGCGTCTGGCAGCGTACGGCAAGTTACACTGGCATAAGTGCACTTACACTGGTGGATCTACTGTTACACCGGTGCAAGAGTTACACAGGATTGTCTAATGCTGGCTGTTTATTAATGTTTTATATTTTGCTGTTTGTTAATGTTTCATATTTTTAATAGTTATGTTTTTAATGTTTGTTTTGAAGTTTATACTTTGATTTTAATTGTATTTTAATATTGTGGTGAGCCGCTTTGAGTGCCTTCGGGAGAAAAGCGGGATACAAACCAAATAAATGGAAAAATAAAGGAATTGGTGAACAGCATGCTACTGTGGTGTCGTCCAGTCTTGTGTGAGAGAAAGGGAGCATGTGGGGGGGGGGGCACAGGACCCTGATACATTACACGAGCCCCATGGAGATTGCTGAGATATCCACTCTCTCTCCCTGTCTTGTGAAAAGGTTCAAGGCCACTCTTGGCCCCCTTCAGGAACATCTGGCATTGGAATGGAGCTTCTTGCGACAGAGTTACTCCATGGCAAGCTGCTTACATACTGTATATCACCATCCCTTTGGCAGCCACTGCCAGGTGAAAGTATTTCTCGGTAATCCCCTACATATGTAGAGGCCCTCCAGTCTCTCTTTCCTCCAGTGTCTTATCCCCCCCCTTGTCTTTTTGTCTGGTGTCAGACAATTGTTGTTTTCCAGCTGCCAAGTCCATTCCTATTACCCTTCTCTTAAAAAACAAACCTGCAGCCTTTAGACTTGCATTCTGCTCATTATTATTTTTTTTTTTGAGAGAGAGAGAGAGAGAGAGAGAGGATGTACTTGTTCTTAATTAAAAATGAAACTCTTACATAATGCTGGCTTCAAAAACAATGCTTTCAGAAAAGCAGCCTGTATTGTAAGATTCATGATAACACCATCAGAGATAGCGAGCCTAACACTTCGCTTCAGTTTTGCTCTATTGGTTTGTTACAATCCCGGCTGGTGGAGTTGGTAATTGCATAACTCCCTGAAGGAGCTGATTGTCTCCCCCCCCCCCATTCCTGCCATGCATTTTGCACAGTGATGACAAAAAGCCCCCAGGGTATACCTGAGAACCGAGGTGTTCATCTGATTGTCTCGGAATGATCTCGCTGTCATTCGCTTCGGTAGCATTCATCTATCCGTGCTGTGAGCCAGTGAGGTCCTGGGTGGGTTGGAGCAGGATGGTTTTGTGTTCATTACAGACTCTGTTTGAAACTCTGCCAAGCCATGATTGGCTTTCATCACTGCCTGGTTGTGTCGACCTATTCTGAGGTCTCACCGCAGGATTTGATTTATTTATATTGCAAAAAGCCATGCCACCTGGAATCACCTGCCTGGTCATAAGGAAGAGATGCCCAGTCGGCTATAAACACTGAGTGTGTCATGGTTGTAGGCTAGAACCGGGTCAGCTCTGAGAGGGTCTGTGCAGAATGACCAGAGACAGGAGCCGAGGAGCGCTGCTATTGTTGGAGCACAACTAACACAGGCCTGCACAGCTAGCCAGTGGGCTGATTGCAGCCGCCTTCCTAGTTGTTTATGCCCTTTTCCATCTCTTTGAGGGACCATCTAAGATCCTGTTCTTAGGTGATGCAGATCCACTGTAATGCTCTGTTTGTGTGAGACAAGCTCCTGCTGCACCTCTTAACCAGAGTAGCACTGCCCTTCCAGGCTCTTGATCATATTTTCAAGATATGGGAGAGCCCAATTATCATGCAGCTCAGCAGCTGAGAGGTGCTCTGCAAAGTGACACCTCCGCAGAAGTGGCACTGCTGAAAGGGTGGCCCACGTGACAACTGTGCTCTTCCAGCGCCGCCCTTTCATCAGCGCCACTTCTGCCCATGCATCATTTTGCAGCTTAATGGTGGTGCTGGGATAGCTCAATATTCATGCCGGCCGGGTTAAGAGCTTCCATGGGCTGTATCCAGCCTGTGGGCTTTATGTTTGACACCCCTGGACTAGAGACTAACTACACAAACTGAGAGAGGAACCATAGCTCAGTGGAAGAGCACAGAAGTTCACAGGCAGAACATAGGAAGCTGTTTTCTACTGAGTGTCCGTTGGTCTTTTGAGCTCCATATTGTCTATACTGATAACGACCCTCCAAGGTTTCAGGCAGAGCAAGATCTTTTCCAGTCCTGCCCAGAGACACCAGGGATCGAAGATGGAACCTTCTTCATGCAAATAATAGGTGCTCTATGTCTGCTCCTGAGCTACAGCCCTAGTTTCAGTCTCTGGCACCCATCTTTAAAGATCTCAAGCAAAGCCTCTGCTAAGGGCCTTGGAGAGTCACTGCCAGTCAGAGTAAACCGGACCACACCTGATGGACCAGTTAGCCAACCTGCTGGAAAGCAGCTTCATATGTTCCATGTATAATATGTCAGTTGCCCACTTAGCTCTCTGCACCCCAGAACCTTTGCAGGCACCCTCACTGTGCTTCCTGCTGAAATGTGCATTTTCAAAAAGATTGTCCTCCCTCAGCTGCACGTACACCAGCTGGGGTGATTAATAAATAGCAATTTCATTAGTTAATTAGCCAAACACAGTCATTGTGTGTACACACACTGTGCATGAGGGGGGCCTTCCCTGCTGTAAACTGAAGGGAATGTTTTGCTGCTGCCGGCTGCTGCTGCCCCCCCCCCCCATATCTTGGCAGCTCTGCAACTGCAGAGCTGGGCCAGTCCCTGAGAGTTGTGATTGGCAGGGCCATGATTAGCAGGGATGGGATCCCTCATTAGCTAATCAGCTTTCTCACTGCTTTGTCAGTGTTTAATGAGTAGCTGCCCCAGGAAGGCGGACTCTGCGCTTTGCATTCTGCACAGGACCCGGCAGTTGTGAGTGTGTGGGTGGGTGGGCGGGGGGTGCTAATTGGCAAGATGAATGAGTCTTCGTGTGGCTCGACCCTCTTGCACCTGCTGCTGCTGCTCCTTCTTTCCAGGAGGAGAAGCGCCCCTCCCTGCACAGGCAGCTAATGGAGGGGAATTACTCCAGTGCCCTGCGATACTCTTCCTGCGACTACAGCATCGCTTCTGTTGCAAGTCGGATCCAGTTAGGAGAAGGTAGAGATCTCCATCACCTCAGAACAGATGGCTCTGTATAAAAGACCCAGCTTTCCTGCTAGCCTGCCTGCATCTCCATGGTAACCAATAACTAGAGAGGCTACGGTCCAGGAATTATGGGATGCTAGGAAGTCCTGGGATACCAGCAGGCACAGGAAGCTAAAGGCTGTTTCCCCAAATTTAGTTTTATTTATTTATGAGTCACCTCTCTTCCCAAAAGCATCCCAAGGGGGCAGCATTAAAATATAACTGCAAATTCATTATAAATCAGAAGACTGAAAACTACCTAAAAAGCCGAGATGTGCTCAGTAAATATGCATGTACGTCACGCGATTAAAGGACTGAAAACAAAACTGTCAAATTTATGGTGTGATCGTACTTGGAATACTGTATTGGTACCGTGCCAGTCACCTCATCTCAAAAAGGGTATCTATCGTTGACCCAGAAAACATGCAGAAGAGGGCAACCAAAATGACTGGCATCAAGGGAGACGTTGGAGCCACTTTCCAAAAAGGGAAGTTGGGAATGTTTAGGGCTTTTTTAGATTAAAAAAAACAACGGCTCAGATGAGACAACATAGAGGAGACTCATAACATTATGAATGGTGTGGAGATTGTGGGAGAGAGAATATTTTTGCCCCTTGGTGACATGATGAGTAGAGGACATCCCGTGAACATGATTGGCCAACAATTCAGGACAGACAAAAGAGAATACTGTACTTCTTTACACAATGCATACTTTATGGAATTTACCATCACTTCTATATATTGTATTTTTAATTGGTGGTTTTATTGTGTGCATTTGTTTCATTATTTTTTTTAACTTGGTAAGTTGCTTTGGACGCTATTATGCCAAAAAGCAGAATGAGAATATGAAAATAATGGTGGCACACTGGTCATTGGCTTAAATGGTTTTAAAAGGGGCTTAGACCAATTCTGGAGTATAGTTTTATAGGCGGCCATTAGCCATGATAGTTAAAGAAGAAACCTCCATGTTCAGAAGCAGCATGCAGCATGCCAGTGAATACCAATTGCTGTTTGCCATGGTGGGGGGGGTTGGGGGACTGGAACTCTTGCTTTCAAACCTTTCCAGAGCATCTGGTTGGTTGGCACAGGTAGCAGGATGCTGGCCTGCATGGACCTTAATCGGAGCCAGTCTAGCAGGGCACTCTTCTGTGCTTATGATTATTCGAGCCTTAGTGTGTTGCAACTGGATGTGTGAATGGATTCCAGTGTCTCCACCGTTTTGTGGACAGCTCACTTGCAGGTGCAGGTTGGTCCCTGATGCTCATTTGGGGGACCTGGGTGATAGAGCACCTGCCTTGCTTGAAAGATCCCCAGTTCAGTCCATGGCGATATCTGCAGGTAGGGCTGGAAAAGATCCCCGCCGGAAGCCCCGGAGAGCCACTGCCAGTCCGTATATAGACAGTACGGAGCTAGATGGACCAATAGTCTGATTCAGTAGAAGGCCGCTTCATATACGTTTGTATGCTCAAAGCGGAGTTTGTCAGTGTGAACCAGCTTCATTCAAGAAGATGAGTTTAATGTTGGGGGAAGAAGCACAGGACTGTGAAAGTACACACACATCCACTGCTGAAAATATTTCTAAAGCATAACATAAGCAACAAGGACAGGTAGTTTTACAGAATGACTATCCATCACTGGGCCAAGATTAAATCTGGGATAGAGAAATTAGTTAGATCTTTCTTTGAACTTGGTCTTCAGCCAGGAATCCAGCAGACATTTGCTTGGTTTTAAGCCAACCTGATTTGGGGGATGGAGGGCATTTTTTTTCCTTCCTTTGGCCTTGAATGCTAAATGACAGGCAGTTAAATTTGTCTCCGTTGAAGTCAGTAAACACGTAGTTCTTCTTCACTTGGCTTCAAATGCTGGCCAATGAACAAACTGAAAATTGTCTATATTTAAATGAATTAATATGCAAAATGATCACTTGATGTTTCCAAACCTCACCTGGAAAGAACTGCCTGCAACATGCAGAAGCCACAGAAGTAATGGGAGGAAGTGCTTTTTCGTTTAGATTTCCAGCTTAGCCCTGTTTTCCTTCAGGATTTGTTTAAAAAAGATTGAAATCTTGCTGGAGACCAAGTTAACAGCTGCGATAGCAGAGGTGGCAATGCTATGAATTAAGGATGAGCTCAGTGGCAGAACATATATTCTACTCTGTAGAATATCTCTGTAAAGGGCTAAATAAAGGGCTGAATATCTCTGTAAAGGGCTAAATCCAGAAGGCCTGGCTTAAGTCCGGAGATCAAGGGACAGGTACTTGATGAGAGATGGCAAGTCCTTTTCTGAGGAGCTGGTTGCAGAACACCAGGTATGTAGGGTGATCAGCTATTGCTTTCCTTTCTTGCTTATGTTGCTAGATTCACAATCTCTTAAGATCAGGAGAGGAATTTTCCTGAATTTGCCATCTGTGTTCCGAACCTGGGCGGCAAAAACAATTGGATGAAACTTTAAACCCGCCCATTAAAACCCAATGGGGCTGAGATACAGAAGAGCCTAGCACTGTGGTAACCTCACCCTGTTCCAGCGAGGACAGTTTTCATTCTCATTCGTTGTCAACCAATAAGCATAAGAAACCTGCGGTGTGTGCAGTAGAGAGTGTGCCGGTCGCTGTCAGGCATATGAACCAGCGCAGCCTGGGAGCACCTTACATTTCTAGAAAGTCGGGTTCTGCCCAGAACTTAGAATTTGACTTCAGCAAATCAATTTAATAATTGTTGTCATTTATTGTCTTATTTGTGAGTGGCCTTGAACATTTTAACATAAAAGTAAGATATTAATTATATTAAATAAGGAAGGGTAAGGAGTGCTGCAAAGGTCTCCTTATCCACCCAATGGCAAGCCTTAGCACTGTTAATCTAATAATATAATGTCATTCTTATACAGTACATGCTGCCCTTTAAGGTGCTGCTGTAGTCATATTTTGCAGCACCCTCTTTAGAGCTAGAAACTTTAAGCTTTCTTCCATGGTCAGTGGGGATAGCCAGTGGCGTTGCCAGGCGCCCCCACATCTGGGGCAGACCCCGCAAAGCCCCCCAATAAAACTGTCAAAAACCGAAACCTATTTTTGACAGTTTTATTGTCTTTTTCTTCTTTTTTCTTTTTCGCCGTTTTAAGTCTAAAAAACGGGTATTTTAAAAAGTATTTATGATTTGCCGGCACTTAACATGTATAGGACGTTCCCTCGACGATGTTCTTCCTGCTCCCGGGCGCAGCTCCTCCGTGCGCCCGGGCGCGGGACTCTGTACCGCCCCCAGCAGCACTTTCCATAGTTTGCGCATGCGCAGACCCACGGAGTCTCCAGGGACGTTCTGGGCATGCGCAAACTCCCTGGAGCGCCCCTGGAGACGCCGTGGGTCTGCGCATGTGCAAACTACGGCAAGTGCTGCTGCGGGCGGTACAGAGTCCCGCGCCCGGGCGCACGGAGGAGCTGCGCCCGGGAGCAGGAAGAACATTGTCGAGGGAACGTCCTATACAAGTTAAGTGCCGGCAAATCATAATACTTTTTAAAATACCCGTTTTTTAGACTTAAGCCGAAAAAAGAAAAAAAATGCCAAAAAACCACGGAACTTGGGGAGGCTCCCGCCCCCCCGGAGTCTCTCCACCCCTACGCCCTGGGGCTCACCGCCCCAGATCAGCCTACACCCCTGGGGATAGCCTAGAACAGGTGGGCCCCCATATCCACGGATTCGCTATCCACGGTTTCAGTTATCCACAGATCGTGGGGACCCGCCCCAGGCTTTTACTTTTTCCCCAGTAAGCTTTGTTTCTTCCTTAAACAAACAGAAGAAGCAGTCTCTGGCTGCTTATTGCAGGCAAGTAGAACGAGACTAAGTCCTAGAGAGGCTCTGCAAGGTTAACAGAAACCTTGTAGAGCCTCTCTAGGACTTAGTCTCGTTCAACTTGCCTGCAATGGAGGCTGCTTCTCTGTTTTAAGGAAGAAACAAAGCTTGCTGAAAGAAAAATAAGAGCCTGGGGGGGGGAGCATGCCTGCCCACAGGGGAGGCAGGGCAGGGGGCCCTCAGGAAACCATGGAGGGGTTGTTCACTCTTATCCACGGTTTCAAGTATCCATGGAGGGGCCTGGAACATATCCCCAGCGGATATGGGGGGAGTACTGAACAGTGATTTTCAATCTTTTGATTTGCTCATGGCACACTGACCTCTATGGTCTTCTCTATGGACGGTCTTTGGCTCCTGTGATGTCACTTCCGGCTTCCAGGAGACTCTTCTGGGTTCTGCGGCTCTGTTTCTAGGACAATAGTAGAAACAGTAGAAATAGTAGTAGCAATAAATTGTCTGACAATTTGTTACAGACGTTACGGAGGAAGAGGGACAGACAATTCATTACAGACGTTACAGACAGTTGCCCTAGAAACAGCTGCAGAACCCAGAAGAGTATTTCAGCGATTTTCAAGCGCTGTACTCCAAACTCCTGCGGCACACCTGCAGACTTTTTGTGGCACACCAATGTGCCGCAGCATACCAGTTGAAAATCACTGGGCTAGAAAGTTATAGAAACGTTGTGTGTGAGACAGAAATTCATGATTTACTTTTCTATGTCCAAGTACAAAAAATCAAGGAGGAAGCAGCTCCATGGTTTGGACCAGAAGCTAAAGAAGAGAAGGTACAGGATAGGAGTAATCCCCTTTCTTGGGACTGAGGCCAACTAGGGGCCAAACCTTGTCCTGCCCACCTGACTTGCAAGAGGAGGGCATGAGTTTCAAAAATGCAAATTGGAACAAAAGTCCTGATGCTCAAAACAAAGGTTTTGAGAAGGGCCACAAGAAGTTCCAAACTAGAAATCCATTGGTGATTGCAGGGAGAAGACATCAGCCTCAGACAGCGGATGGCTGAATCTATCGGGAGATTAGAAAAGTAGGGATGGCATTTGCCCAACATCCCTTGAATCGACAAAAAAAGATTTCATATTGACGACTGCAGCAAAGTAAACCAACTGCACTGAACAAAAAAGCAGGGGAGACTTTGTTTCTGTGGCCACATAGCAAACCTCCTTCCTCTTGATATATTTTGAGTGTACTTATTTTATCCAGCAATGTCTGGTTTCCTTCTCACAGTGGGGGTCCCAGCTGAATTTTCTCACAGTGGGGGTCCCAGGGGAATTTTCTCACAGTGGGGGTCCCAGGGGTGAATTTTCATTTTTGGTCCCAACCCAGGAGAAGAGGTGAGAGGGGCAGGAGGTTTGAATCTCACGGCCCAATCCTCTCCCCCTCTCCCACCGGCGTAACTAGCATTGCGCCGGCAGAGGCTGCTTTACGGCCTCTGCTTTGCAACTGCTGTAAAGCAGCCTCCGCCAGTGCGCGCTGCAGGTCCTCTGGCGGGGAGGCTGGAGTGACCTCCCACGCGCCAGCAGGCCCACAAAGACCCACTGGAGCAGGTAAGCCTGTGCAAGAGGCTGGAGGGAGGCGGGGAGGGGGTTGAACGATGTGGGGAGTAGGCGGAATGGGGGAAGGGGTGGGCAGAATGATGGGGCAGTGATGTGGGTGGGCAGGAGGGTGGATCAGGTCCAGGAGGAGGGAGGAATCAGTGGCGCACCCTGAATCCCGAACCCCTTCCCGACCTGGGTCAGCGCCAGCGATTGAGGCTTATTCTGAGGCTTCAGGGGCTTACTCTGGGGCAAGGGGACAAATGTCCCCTTACCCCAAGGAGACCTCCTGCAGCCAAAAATCCTCCAAGTGATACAGTGGTAGCCGCGCCAGTGCCACTGCATCGCCACATGGGGATTTAGAGAGGATTGGGCTGCCTATTACCTAACACACTAACCAAATTTCCCCCACCCCACAAGAATGTAAAGATTTCTACATGACAATTGCCACAGGAAAAGTACATCCCTGTATAAGTGGTCCGTGTGCCCCCATTACACTTAAACACTCTTTCATGTTCGTGGGCCCATGTATGTGCAATGTAAGCGCATGCCGTAAGAGCCCTGCCCCAGCAGTCCAAAGACTCATCTAGGCCAACATCCTGTTTCCCACAGTGGCTAACCAGATCCCTTTGGGAAACCCACAAGGAGGACCTAAAGGCCTCTTCCTCAGTTGCTCTTCAGCAATTGGTATTCAGTGGTAGACTGCCTCTGAAGCTGGAGGTTCCATGTAGCCATCATGACTGATAGCCATTGGTGGACCTATCATCTTCCATGAATTTGCCTATGAACCCCTTTTAAAGCCAGCTAAGGTAGTGGTTATCAAAATGTCATAGTCAATTCCATAAACTAATTGTATGGTGTAATGTCTGCACTACATCCTTGCAGACTGGCAGTCATTAGCATGCCAGGGCTGCATATGCATGGATCGGTGCATGCAGAAAGTGCATTTAAACATGATGTGGTGGTGCACAGAATGCTTACACATGTACATATGCCTTACCCATGGACAGTGTGTTTTGAGTCCATTGGCTCTTCCTCAGGGTCAACTGGTTTAGCTCTTTCAAACGATAACCAAAACTTTATTGACCCTATTTCTGTTGGGACATTTGCAAAGCAAAGTAAAAAAAGTTTAAAAGTATCGCTTTCTAATAGGCTGATAGATTACAGGTAGGATCTTTCTGGCCAGAACATGGAAGACTTGGCATAGATTCAGTTGCTGGCAATGGATTTATGGATAGATGAAATATAGACTAGAATGTAATGTTAATGCATAAATTGATTTGTGATAAGTACCTCTGGAAAAAGGGAGCATCCAATCTTCTGAGAAATGTGTTCAAGTTTGGATGCCTTTTCTTCAGTATTAGAATCAGATGATGTTGAAAGAACATTTTAGGAAATACTGTCTTTGATTTGAGCTCTTATAGGGTAGAGGTTTGATTGTATCACGCTTCATGCAGTGTTTGTGTTCCGATTTCTTTTTAATGTCTCTAATAAAAATGTTTGGCTGTCATTTTTGTTTTGTAAAAAGATATCCCAAAACATTTGGTTTTGTTGTGTTGTGTGTGTGTGTGTGTGTGTGTGTGTGTGTGTGTGTGTGTGTGTGTGTTTTTGCCACAGAGCAACAAACCATAGACTTGAAACCTGATATTTTGTGCACCTTTGAGGTCTTTTCATCCATCCAGCCTATTCATGGATGCAGCACTCAGGAACTGCAGCTGTTCAGGAATCCAGCTTCCATGCACAGGATCACAACACACACTTATTCACACATTCTGATAAAATGGTTCCTCAAAATCCAACAACAGCCATCATCCCAAAATACAGAATGTCCTGTAGAGAAAATTCCCATCCAGGTTGGGAGCAGACCGGAGGCTTACAGAACAGGATCACAACCGTCTTGATGAAACGTTAGGGCTGAGAGACAGGCTAGAATGCTGGTCTTCAGTGCCACATGGCAAAGCTCGGGTGTGGTGGTTGTCCACATGGACTGGCTGTTTTTCACCCTAAGTGAGTGGCGTTGGCTGGAGATCCATCTGGCTGTGCAACGGAGCAGTCACACGACCGCGTCACTGCAGTGCCAGCTGCAGCATGCACGAGCTTGCTGCACAGACGAGGCAAATTTGCTGCACAGACGAGGCGAATGTTGGGTGATGTGAATAAACCCTCAGGCTACAGAAAGCAGCTTTGAACAGCTGTCAGGCTTACGTATGTAGCATCTTTTCCAGACATATTTCAGCTCGGGCTGCCATCTTACTGTAGAAGCCAGCTACAGTCAGGTACCAGGCAAACTAATCAGGGCCCAGAAAGGGCAGCTATGGACCACCTGCATTTTCTGCAAGGGGAATTATAGCCAAGAACGTCTATATTAATTGAGAGACAAAGAGATGCTGCACACATCTAAGCAAACAGAGATCTTCTCTCTAGGAATGAGAAGTTGTCCTTGAACATTTCCTGCCTACACTACTATTGCTATTTCAACTTCTTAGCCCCCGCCCCGGATGTTTTCCTTTCTTCTTATGAACCGCTAGGAGGTTGGTGTAAAAAGAAGCCAGCTACTGACAACCAGGGCTCAGAGGTTTGAATGGCAGGGTTTCATCCCTGCAATATGACATCATAAAAAGAGTGTCCCTGAGCTCATGCGGTCACTGCTCCTGTGCACCTGGGATTAAGAAGCCAGCATTAAGCAGGCACCTCTCCTTTGAGAAATCAATTGCTCACTCACCATGCCTCCATCTGCCCCTGCTCCAGCTCAAGCAACCAAATATAATTCATTATTCACGTGTACTGTATGTACCACCCTTCTTCCAGGGACCTCAGGGTGGCATACATGGTTCTTCTCCCTCCTCTGATCCTTACAACGGCCCTGTAAGGTAGGTTAGGCTGAGAGAGAGAGTGACTTGTCCAAGGGAAGCTGGCAAGCATTATGGCTGAGCAAGAATTTGAACCCAGGTCTTGCTGATCCAAGTCTAGCACGCTAACCACTACACCACAATGGCTCTCACCTGTTTGCTTGTGTACTGAAACATGGCTCAGAAGCTGCACACTCACAGCAGCTGTTGTGTGCTGGTGCAAGAGATGCAGTTTAGCCCCAGTGCTGTAGCAGGCGGATGGGTTGGGCTGATCTCTTGTGCAAGTACAGAGCCTCATAGGCCAGCTCCTATTCTTCATATTTTTAGAATATTCAACCCAAAAGGTCACAAATCGCTTTGCACATCAAAAGATATGAAAAAATGGTTACTTGCTTCAAAGAGGCTCACAGTCTTAAAAGAAGGCATAAGAGACACATCAGCAAACATTTGCTAGAAAAGACGACACGCTGGGATGAAAAGGGAGAGTTCTCTGCCCCACTACACAGGATCACTCTGTAAGATCACTACCTAAAAGGTACCTCTTTACCCAGTTAGCAGCAGTGAAGTGTGAGCTATGAACTGCTCTCTCCTGAGGCTCTATCTATCAGCTCACTGTATATGGTCACTGTACCAGTCTTGAGCAGTGGTAAAGGAGGGGAAACTGGACAAGGCAGTAAGCACAACATTATGAAGAGCTAGCCAAAATGTCACCCATGGTCATTGTAATGACTAACAGCCCAATCCTACCTAAAACCCCGCGTGGCGATGCAGGGGCCCTGGCTATGCTGCATCTCGTATGAGACTTTTGGCTGCTGGAGGTCTCCTCAGGTAAGGGGACATTTGTTCCCTTGCCCCTGGGTAACCCCAGCAGCCGCAATGGATCAACTCCAACCTGTGCCAGTGATATCACCAGTGCAAGTCCGCAGGTGGATCAGGCTTGGGAAGGGGGGTTGGATACGGCACACACCAGCGCCACCCTTTCCCAGGCCCGCTCCTCCCACCCTCTGCCCTGCCCCATTCAACCCCTTTCCCGCCCCTACACTGGACCTACTTGCTCCAACAGGCCTCCCGATGACCACAGGCGCCAATGGGAAGGGTGTGGCCTTCCCGCCCACGTGCCTGAGCCTTGCGGGCACCAGCAGAATGTGTGTTCCACCGGCACAGGCCCTCGTTACGATTAGGCCATAGAATGCACAGTGACCTGGGAGTAAACTTCAACTAACACAATGGAATACAGTATACTTCTGAGTAAAGACACAGAGGATTGCTCTCTAAAATGGCAAAACGGTGCATCTTATCGAGGCATAAACAAACATGTCTAGGTTGACTTGGTGACACGGTTGGCAATACTGCACGTATGTGTGCATTTGGTGTGCGTATGTGTGCTTCCCAAATTTGTTCCAGCGGAGAAGAAGAAAAAAGGATGGATGGATTGTTGAAACTGGGTATGCATCTGCAGTGATGAAAGCACAATAATACTCAGCAATTACTAGCACTCCGGAGCATTCAGAGTGTTCATACGCATGATCTCAGTAATCTTAATAACAACCCTGTAAAATAGACCTGTGTTATTGCCATCATCCCTGTATTGCCAATAGAGGATCGAGGCTAAGCAAGAGGAACTTCTGTAGCCTACGGTTACCTGCTGACTTCATGGCAGCGGCACAATTTGAACTGAGGACTTCCTGGAGCTGACCGGACCCCTGCAGCATCAATGACATGATTTTTGTGGATGTTCTGATCAAACATGTCATCCCTTTCCGTGGCTGCTCTTGACCCTTCCCTTATAGCCTCTGATACTTAGATGAAGTGCCTGCAGGAAATCATGCAAATTAGCAGCACTAATTTAGCAGGCTTAATTTGCTTTCTTAGGCACAGAGAGAGATGCTGCATATTCTATGAGTTGTGTTGATTAGCCATTGGGAGGGGGCCAGGCTGGCAGCAAGGGGGGGGGGAGAGACCGATGAGCTGAAGCACTTTCAAAGCATTGAAAAGACAGCAGACCTACAGCAGAGGAGGCTCTAGATTGTGTGGGCATCCCCCCCTCTAATAAAAAGAGAAGCCTGTTTGAAGCCACTGTGACTGTTACAGGAGCTTCTCAAGTGCGGCTGCAAAGCCCAAAGGATCCTCCGCCATCAAGGCAGGTCAGTATACCAAAGGGAAAGCCGAGTTCACTAGACTGCAGTCAACCCACTGGGAGGGAAATTGTGTACGATGGTTTAAGTACAAGTGGCGAAGACACTGCTTGAGGGGAGAACATCTGTGGCAGCTGATGCAGCTCCAAAATGTTTTTTCATGCATGAGCCAAGAGCTTTGTGTTGGCTACAAGGCAAATTTGTACCTTGGATTTATCTGTCCGGACACATTCAGGCACACAGTACGCCTTGCATTTGATGCGGGGTGCTTTTGCCGCAATAAACCAGTTATCTGGTTTAAATCTCTCTTCTTGCCAATGAAGACTAAAGTCTTTTTCGTTCAGGGCTGTTGCCTTCGAGTTGTTATCCCAGACTTCTGAGCCTGAGAGCACACCTATCCAATAATAATAATAATAATTAGCATGTGTTTAGCATTTTCCAGTGTTCAAAGCACTTCACGGGAATTATCTTCTTGTAATTCTTACAACAGCCCCCCTAAGGTAAGCATTTTATAATCATCGCCATGTTGCAGCACAGACCGTCTTGTCTAAAGGCCACCTAGTGAATTTGTGGCAGAAATACGACTCAAACCAGGGAGGTCCTCAGGCAGTCAGCCACTGGTTCCTGTCTACATGAAGAAGGCTCTGCAGGGTTTTCAGTTGTACTCTTGCTGTTTCAGAGAAGTGATAATGTCACCCACCAGAAAGAATATCCTAGACCAGGGGTTCTCAACCTTTGGAGGCCAGGGTATCCCTTATCACAGTCCAATTTTCTGAAGCACTCCCTGCTAATTAATTGCTAATTAATTGGATTAATCAATCAATTAATTAGCTGCTCTGAAGTGAAAATGAAAGTGAAACTGCAGAGCAGTTTGAATTTAAGAATACTTGGCTCGCGGACACTCAGCTGATCCAGGGAGATAAGGAGCAGCCTTTCGCATACCCCCGCCAGTGGGAGGCCGAGCTGGGAGCTTGGGGGTGGGGCAAATTAAAAAACTCGTCGCCGACAATCTCGTCGCCGACAATCAGCTGATCTTAGCTGATAAGGGGAAGCCTCTCACGTACCCCCGCCTGATGGTCCGCGTACCCCTAGGGGTCCGCGTACCACAGGTTGAGAACCCCTGTCCTAGACTGAACACATGAGACTGCCGTTTGAGTCAGACCCTTGGTCCGTCTAATTCAGAATTGCCTGCACTGACTTGCAGCAGCTCTCCAGGGTGTCAGGCAGGAGCCTTTCCAAGACTTACCTGGAGTTACCTGAAGTTATCTGCATGCAAAGCAGGTGTCTGTACTTGATTCCAGGATTGAAGAGAGCTGTGATTCTGCTGCATCCTGTGCCCAGCACCAATTACAGGGTGATTGCAGAATCATGGTAAGCCAACGGAGACACCTGGTTCATATTCTTCTCAGAGTGGCATTTGAACATCCAAGCAAGCAGCTATGCAAGTGAGGCTGGAGATAAAACAATATTTTTAAGAGCATGGGAAGTGATAGGAGACAGCTGTCAGTACATGCCAGTGATGTACACACTCATTTCATTTATCTACTATAGGGTTTCATGGGTTTTTGAAACTCTCCAAAACCTGCAAGATCTGCTTGCCGGAGACAGCAGGGGGAGTGTGCATAACATGGTGTAACCCTGTGTAGGCCCCCCTCCCCCGCTGAGGAAGAAACAATTGTGAGGCAGAAAGGGGTGCAATATCCTGGTGTCTGGGCTGGGAAGAAGGGCATCTCCATTCAAGGGTTTCACACTGAAGGACTCCTGTCTTTTTACCTCAATGCCTCAGGTCAGTTGTTAAGAGGGGAGGGGGTTAAGGGCTTCACTTGGGTCCTCCTCCTCTTTGCCTTTAGGGTCGCTTCTCGGGGCTTCTGTCAGTCCATGGAGGCTTCAGCCTTCCATCTGCCCTTCCTTCATCACCAGTGCAACTATCCAAATCCTTTTTAAAGGCATCTAGACCAGGTGCCATCACCACATCCTGTGGCAAGGAGTTCCACAGATGAATTACACGCTGGGTAAAGTGTGCTTGGGCCTTGAAACCACATGTGACATGCCGCACATGCCCTGTCACTTCCACCCCCACCCCACCCCCGAAAGGGCCCGGATCTGGTATCCCCATCATCTTCATCATCCTAGCAATGGCAACATTCCCACAGGAGATCGTACAATATTCAAGATCTCTGACAGCATCTGGTGCTTCCAGCTGCTGTCCTGGCAATCTTTTACTCGCTGCTGCCTGCACCATGAGCAGGACGCTGAGGATGGGATCCCCACAAGAGCTGTGATGACCCCAGAAATCAATGCCTCTTCTTCAGTCAGACCGTCATCAGTGTTCTGGGATAACCATTATCTACCTTCAGCCTGAGGTCCCATTCACACTTGACGGCGGATGTCCCTGCCCCAGCGTAGGCGCTGGAGTACCTACCTTGGAGCAGGGGAGTGTCGTTCTGCTTGTCGTCCCTCCTGCTGTCCCGCCTTCTTAAGAAAGCGCAGCTGTGATTGGTTCCTGTGTTTCCCTCTCGGAAGAATAGTGGAATAATAACCTCCGCGGCGATTGGAGCTACTTCTGATTGGCATGCAACCACTCTCCTCCCCCCTCTCACGCGATTGGTGGCTGCAGTAGCTCTGCGAACCCGCCCACAAGCTCCATGAACAAGCTCCGCAAAAGTTGGCCCCAAACCAACTGGGACGACGGAAGCGTAGCTTCTCCAGAATGGTGTCCTATTTCAATATTTGCATATATGAATATGCAAAATAGCTCAGCGCGGGTCCGTGAAGCGCACAGCAGGGACATCCGCAGTCAAGTGTGAATGGGCCCTGACTTGTACTTCTGCTTTTCATGCTTCTCTTGTAATATCTGAAGGGGAATTCAGACGGAGTTAAAACACAAGTTGTGTCTGGTCAAGGATTATTCCGGGGGCTGGGCTGAGCCTATTAAGCTGCCGATGGATTGTGTGTGCTCAGATCTCAGAGCACTCTTCAAGGCCAGAAAGAATATGGGTTTGCCCCTTTATCCCATTGTATTAAGCCTCTGATTGGCCAAGCCTGCCATTCATACTATGAGCCCGGCGTTCCTTCTTACTAGCCAAGAGAGCACTATATTCTGCCTGCTGCATTTCTGGTTCCAGCCCAAGCTACTGAGTGTGGGGACTGTGTGTGACCAAGAGAAAACATGCCAGCTGGGTCTGGATTTGGATGTACATACCTGGAGCTTGTGTATCCCTCCCACAAGTTCCATTTACACATTACAGCACAAGTGTGAGCCTCTCACATGGCTGCAGCCCTTTTATCGGTACTTGCTGGGAGCGCATATGAAACCAACGCCAAATTCTGCCTGCTTGTTTTTTCATTCTGACAGGAAGGCTGTGAGGAGCAAACTGGATGGTTCTTCAGTTCAGTTCAAGAGACAGTTGGAAACCTCTCTAGTCGTCTGCATCTCAGACGAGTGACAGCTCATGTCAGCAGCAACGGCCCCGCCTTCTTCCGCTTCTCTCTGCCAGCAGCTGCTTTTGGGCCTTCAGTTCCCCTCTGGGGCAGCAAAAGGCCTGGTTGGACAGGAATGCCTTTGGCAGCCTGGCCCAAACAGATGGGTGTTTAACTCTCAAGATTGCTTTCTGATCACAAGAGTTAACATAAATGCCTTTTAAGATTGTCTTTTATGATGAGCCAGATAAGATACACAACTCAGGCAGTCTGGAGGCCCACTGTGATGGCATCTGTAGCGAACCGGCATCCTTCTTTTAATAGGAAACCTCTGGGTTTGTGGGGGAAAGGGCTGACTTGAGCGAGTCAGCAGAATTCACCTCAACCATTCTGACCCATATCTGCACAAATATGGGCTGTTAAGATGTGGACTGGGGAACGCCAGAGATTCTGCACCTCTGAATCCTCCCTGCCATTAGCGGACTGAGTCCATACAGCTGGCCTTGGCCAAGGGAGATACAGGGGCTGGCCTGTGGGTTTTCTGCCCTTGAACCACCAATCAGAACAGGAGGCTGGCTTTAAAAGGAGTGGACTCATTGGGTGTGCATTTGTTCCAGCTCTGAACAACAATTCCCTGTCCATGGCTGACTGCCCTCTAGAGGGGAATGAGGAAACTGCATCTGAGTGAGTACCTGACAGCAACTCAGGACTACCGTAGCACTGCCAAAGGCAGGTGTAGGTGCTTAGGAGTTGGAACTAGCCTGGATCAGTTGGCTTCCCAGATTGCTCCTGTAGCAGCCTGCTTCTGTGCTGAGGGTACCCTGGTCTTTTCGGCTTACCCTGATGGGAGGTGGGGTGAGGAAGGGCACCTCACACTTATGCCAGATTTGAGGGTGCAAGGCTTTTGTGTTTAAAAATTGCCACCACCACCCCGTGGACTGTGCCTGGCTAGACTACCACCCCATCCTTGAGGAAGACTGACTTTCATGCTCGTTCAGCACCAGCTTACAGCAGCAGCCTGTTTTGGCCCCTGTCTGCAGCTGCCATCCTATATCCAGTTTCAGGCTCTGAGAAAGGGGAAGCAAAGTCAAGGTTCTGCTGTCTGGTCTCAATGGCTAAATAACTGGGCCTTCAATACTTTGTTACATTTGTAGCCCCCTCTTCCTCCAAAGAGCCCAGAGTGATGCATATGGGTCTCCCATCTAAAGTACTGTCCAGACCCCACTTCCATAGCTTCTGAAATAGCACTGCTATAGGCCCTCACCTGGCAGAGTGTGCGTCTCCCTGTCCTCCAGGGAGAGCCTAACCGCTTCTGATTTCTCCTCAGGAAAAGGACCCTGGGTATTCAGGGCCCGGCCTCTGCAAATCCAGCACAGGAGCCAGCTGCTTGTCCTGTAACGGAGAGGCCTGTGCTATCTAGCGTGATCGCTGCTGCGCCTGTGCAGAGCCAGTCATTAAAGGGAACTGGGAGCACTGAGCGTCTGCAGTAATTTAGCACCATGCATTAACCCTGGCCATGCAAGGGGGAGAGCACTCCATAAATCCTTTTCCCTGTCAGCTGACTTGTGTACGCAGGCTGATCCTTGCCCTGTTCTCTGGAAAAGAGCCAATGACGGCAGCAGCACAGAGATTTTGCAGGGTCTGGTCCTGTTTCAGTACAGAGCCCTGACTGTGCCTGGCAAGGGGCAACTGGGGGGGTTGAGAGGGGGACAGAACCACATCTAGAGTAGGTCTTCCTACCCTTGCACATTTTGCAGGCAGAAATAGGAACACATTTGTGACACCTCAATTCTCATACCACTATGCTGTCCCCCAATTATATATCGCTCTGTTCTGCCTTCTATATTGATTTGTTCTGCAACTGCCTGTCTTTCACTGATCTGGAAGCCGGGTGGGTGTTTGTTCTTTCAGTTGAAGATATACTTGAAAAACATAATTGTCTAGGTTAGCAACAACTCAAAATATACCTCTGTAGCTACAGCATGTGAAATGGCAGGCTGTGCACCACAGAGTGCCTTCATGTCAGTCTGCCTGCCTGAATTGACATGGATGTGTGCTGGAGGCAAGGCGCATCCATTCCCCGTTCAAAATGTAACTTTCCTGGGGTAGGAGCATAATTGTGAACAATGGAAAGTTTAGCACTAAAACTATAAAAGGGAGTCCTCAATGGCAAAGCGATTTAACAGGGACAAGTACCAGGGGCAGACTGGTTTTGATCCGGGAGCTGGTCAGCAGGGCTAGGGGACATGTATCTGCAAGAAGGAACAAACATGTGCAATTGGTGGAGGCCCAAGAGGAAAAGGGTGATGTGGGTCTGGGATTGTCAGGGGGCGCAGTTCAAGAGTTTAAAAATAATTACATTAAAAAGAAGCCCTTTAGGGGAGGCACAGGACCATCCTAGATGCAATGTAAAGGGCATGGGCAGGGGGGGGCACACTCTGTGTCAAGCTGCAACTTGACATGTGGATGTACCTGCTGCACTGTGTATACATGTTCATCATTTGGTTAGTGAGCCATCACCACAGATACAACACCACGGCTAGAACTTAAATATCACCTGAAATGCTTTTCAATGAAATCAGTCCATACTGCCAGTCACCAAGTGAAGAAGAAACAAGTGACGTGCATGCATGCGCCAAGCATGCTTCTGAGTGCCCTGTACGTAAAATGGGAATAGCAATGGTTGCCAACCACATAGTGTTGTTTTAAGAACATAGCGTAAGAATGTGTACGTCTAATCAACACCAACTCATAGAAATACCGTATTGTCCCGAGTATAAGATGCACCTGATTATAAGATGCACCCTTAAAGTTTGGTGCTATTAAAATTTTTTTTAATTAAATTGCAACAGCCTGATTATAAGACGCACCCCTAGTTTATAAACTTAAATTAGGAGAAAAAAGTGAGTCTTATACTCAGACCAATACGGTATTTGTTTACTTTGTATATTTGTAAATAGACTAAATATTTCAAAGACACCATAAACTTCAATGATCTCTTCTCCAAAGGAAGCTGGAGTCAGTGGCATTGCTGGCCTGGCTGCTGCCCAGGGCTGGGGTGACATCTCAACGCCTCTCAACACCCCCCCCCCCCCGTGCCTGCACGCCGCCCTCGCCTCCAGAATGGCTCTATTTGGAGCCATACGTAGGCAAGGGCGGCAGGAGGGTTCAATTCACACGCTGCCGCCTCGCCGAGTGCCCCGCCAGCGTAGACACTGGAAAACGGCCACTCCGCTGCTGCAAGGGGGCACTGCCCCCCCCCCCAGCTACGCTACATACCCAGAGTATGGGTAGCACAGTGACAGGACAATGTCATTGGTGTTCCGGACATTTGTTTCCAAATAAATGTATACCTGTAAAACCCAACAAAGAAGCGTGTGAAAGAGGTTGGTCAGTTGAGACAGCCCCTACCTGCTCACATACCACCTTCCTAGAGAGAGGGGAGTATTTTTATATGTTGAATTTCTGATTTTCTGGAAGGTTTTATGTTTTTCACACAGGGAATAAAGCGAAAATGTAGATTGCATCAGCATACCAGAATATAGCCATTGCACATACTCCACGTACTCCAGTGAATCATCCTGTGTTTTGTAATTATACCAAACACATCTGGGGGTTTGTTTATAAGTAGCTCAGTCACAAACGAGGCACCCCTCATGTGCCTACAATTACCCTAATTGATTAGACAGTTACGTTTTGAGCTGGGATAAGAGGCTTAGCATATATAACATGGGGTTTATTGCCCAGTATAGTTACGTATAAAAGGTAAAGGTATCCCCTGACAATTAAGTCCAGTTGTATCCGACTCTAGGGTGTGGTGCTCATCTCCATTTCAAAGCCGAAGAGCCAGCGTTGTCCGAAGACGCCTCCGTGGTCATGTGGCCGGCATGACTCTCCTTGCCGCAGCGCTTTGGAACTGCTAGGTTGGCAGGAGCTGGCCAAGCAACGAGAGCTCACCCCGTCGCGGGAATCAAACTGCTGACCTTTCGATCGACAGCTGCGCCACCCGCTGGCCTTGTATAGTTACGTATACTGGGACGCAAATAACTGGGATGTGAATAAACCAGACACAAATGTCCAGGGGCGCCAATGACCAGGACACATTTGACTGGGACACAGTTGTCCAGGACGCAAATACCCTAGTACCGGGTAGCAATGCCCCCCTGGAACATATTGTTGCTCGGAGAAGTGTGGTGTGTGTGTAACAATCTACATCAGAGGTTCTCAACCTGTGGTACAGGTACCCCTAGGGGTACGCAGACCTCTTGCTGGGGGTACGCCAAGCCCTGTCCCTTATCTGCCCCATTAGCAGCTAATTAAGTGTTAATTAACAGATTTTAAATTGTAATTATTTTCGGAGCCCTTTTGTCTCTCTGATTTTGGTTTGGGGCTTATTTTTGTACTTTGGAAAATGTACTTAGGTGGGGTGGGGGAGGGAGGAGCTGATTTTGGGAAGTGTGACTTGGAGAAAAAAAGAGATCCTTGCATGTGTGTGTCTCCCCTCCCCCCCACAGTTAAATAAGACATTTTTTCACATTTACAATTGTTTTAGTACTTTTTTATTTAATGATTAATTACCTAATTAATTGATTGATTAATCCAATTAATTAGCAGTTAATTAGCAGGGGGTTCTTCAGAAAATTGAACCGTGATAGGGGGTACCTCAAAAGGTTGAGAACCCCTGATCTACATCTCTGGACTTACACATTTTAGGGTGAAAATGATGCTGTCCAAGGCCGCCTTCAAGTTAGAGGAGGCCCTCTGTAAGCTGTCCTCCAGTTGGTCCTCGTAAGGGGGTGGCATTGCAGTCCAGCACTGTTATATAGTGCTTCAGACTGAGTGCCGAGAAAATGTGATACCATCAAAACAAATGTACTTCTTTGGGGGAAGCCATCATGAGCCATAACTGTGCATTTGTTGCACTATAAATGGATCGCCTGGGAATACCCATAAGAGCAGGAGGAATAGTGGAGTGTAGGATAAGTGGAGTTGGGAAGAGAGGGAGAAAGAAGAAGGTATAAATGCTGCTTGTCTTCAGCGAGGCTATTTCTGCAGCTCCTCATGTGAGACGAGTTCTTAAAATGTGTTATAGAGAATGCTCAGTTAACAAGATGTTTAGTCTACACTTAATAAATTTCAGTGATGAAAATGTTTGCTTGCAAATGTAAATATTACTGCAGAGAGAAGTTAATTTATATGAGTGTTGACTTAAGTTTCTGTGTTTACCAGACTAGTGAGCTGCTACACTCTGGCTGCAGTTCTTCAGGCTGAGACATGAGAGTTCCTGCCCCACAGCTGGCCTATGGGCACAAACCCAGCCAGCACAGCAACTGCCTCAATTGGGGGGGGGGGGCAACAGTTATACCAGTCTTCTGCAGGATTGGGACAAGATTCTGTCCTTAAATATCCAGGGGGGTCTTTGAGGACCAGAGATACCATGGAATTCTGCTTGCAACTCCTAATCGTAAATGAGAACTTCAGGATTACAGTAACACAAGTAAGTTTCAGTGACACAAGTAAATGCTTGTGCTAGAGATGCTGATATCGACCCTGTTTCCCCTAAAATAAGACCTCCCCCAAAAGTAAGACCTACTGTCATTTTTGGAGCCAAAATTAATATAAGACACTGTCTTGTTTTGGGGGAAACAGGGTAGATGTTGAGGCTGCCCATTTATTCAGGGAATAGAGCTCTTTGTTTATCTCCTGCCTCCATTCATTCATTCATTCATTTTTATAATTTCTGCCTTGCTTTTCTACAACCTGTGAACTGCTCTGAACAAATGTTGGCTTAAGAAACTGTACAAAAAACAAAATAATACATCAAAAGAAAAACAAAGCATCAGAAACAACAGTTTAAAAGCAGTACCTTTAAGGTAAAACACCTTACCTTATGAATGTCCACTGGAATAGTATTGTTTTCCTGGCATTCTTCTAAAAGTGAACAACGAAGGGGCGAGACTTCGTACCTTCTCTGGAAGGCCATTCCGCAACCTAGGTGCCACAACCAAAAAACCCCCGTCGTTAAGCGGGGGACACCTGGTACTTTATTTTCCAGATGTGTCAAGCCTAGCAAGCTCTCTGGAATGCCCAATCACAGCAACAGTTCCATAATGCTTTTTGAGGTTCATCTCTTGTTTCATTGGGTGCTAATGTCGTGCACAGCACGCCACCGGAGACCATTTTGTGAATGCTGCCGGAAGAGGCAGTGACACTGAAGGTCCACTGCAGGATGCCGCTGCCCCTGCCGGGGCCCGTAAGGTAGTGCATGGGACGGGAGCACTGGCATTGCTAGAGGTGGGGCGGAATGGTAAGTCTTGCACAGCGGTAACCACTCTGTTCCATGGTGACCTCGCGCACTCACCGTCGGAACCAGTCGAGCGGCGAAGGCAGCGCGCAGGAGACTCCCTGCGCGTTGCCTTCGCTGCTCGACTGGTTCCAACAGTGAGTAGGCGGGGCCACCATGGAACGCAGCGGTTACCGCTGTGCAAGACTTACCGTTCCGCCCCACCTCTAGCAACGCCAGTGGGCGGAAGGGAGGTGGGCGGAACGGGGTGGAGTTGGGGGTGGTATCAGTGGCTGCAGTGCTGCTGATATTCTATCCCCTTTCCCAGCCTCGATCCCCCAACCAGGGTTTACTGAGGCTTGCGCCACTGAAATTACTGGTGCAGGTCCAAGTAGACCCAGTGGGGCAGCAAGGGCTTACCCCAGGCAAGGAAACAAATGTTCCCTTACCTCGAAGAGGCCTCTGCAGCCTGAAAATCCTCCATGGGATGCAGCGTGCACCCCGCTGGCATAGGTGCATCGCTGCATGGGGAGTTAAAGTAGGTAGCATTGGGCTGTTAATCCCAAACGAGCATTTATAGCTGCCGGGTGCAAGAACAAAATGATAAGATTGATAGAAATTATTAAGGTGGAGAGATGCAAGACTCTGTCCTCTTTTGCCTCTGCTCACGCTATACAGATCGAAACCTTGAACACTGCTGCACCAGGAAAACTTTGCTTGGTAAAAGGGATCACCTTGCCAATTTTCTGTCTTATTCTCTGATACCAGCCACAGCTATAATTGACTTTATCAGGTTAGAAGAACACTGACAGACTGAGAATAATATCGCTTGAGAAGGAATGCTGCAGCTGATTCCTCAATTCAGAAAGGGTTTCTTTTCTACCCCCTGGATGAACAAACACAGAATTTTCAACCCAGAATTTGAAACCATATATTTAGGTGGATCTCTTAGCAAGGATTTAAAATTGAGCAGTAACGTGATCAGGGAGAGACCAAAGTGGAAACTGTGGGTGATCTACAATCTTCTTTGTTTCCTGCTGCCAACTCTGGCTCCTTCTCACTCTTAGGGAGAGCATGAGGAACAGACTCTGGTCTGATCGCCGAAATGACTGGCAAGGCAGCTGCACAGAGAGACACCAGCAAACCTCAAGGCTTGGCCTTCATTTTATTGGAAAGAGTATCAATGAACAAAAAAAGGAGCATGACCCAGCATGTTTCCACAGGAGGGAGACAAGGTGACTTGGGAAAAACCTACGCCCTCACCCCAGGTACCCCTGAAGTCCCGGGGAACGTAAGGGGGTAGGCATCACGTACAGTGCTTTTTCACCATCCCAGAAAGAAGGGTCACCAAAACTTTAAAAGTATATATAGAATAGGTGTAGTGTAGCATAGGTGCTTCCCCCTCCCCCACACACAAGTATCAGGAACAAAATGTCCCAAAGCAGCTGGACAATCCCAGTATTCCTTCCCCCAGCTACCCCAGGCAATAGAAAAGGCTACGTTCCAAAAAACTTCCCATTACAGAAATGACTTGAATAGGTAAGAGGCAAAGGAGGGAGCTAATCTTTTGCCACTGCCAGCTGTCCATTGAGCAAATAACCAGTCCCGTGGCTGCTACTCTCCAGGGATCCACCCAGTCTCTGTGGCCTGCCAGCTTGCACCTTGGTGTCAAGGTTGGGTTCTATTCTGCGCCACTCTAGTAGTGACTTCGTCTCAGTCCAGGACATGACCACCAGTGTGTCCGTGCAACGGAGGAAGGGTGGGGGGAGGTCATTCACTCACAGGCTTTCTGGAGGGGCCAGCACTGACTGTGTGGGGCTGAGCAGGCTCTGTTTTTCTTTGCACTTGATCCTAGCGATCACAGACAGAAGGTGTCACTTGTTGCCTCGTGTGCGGATACAGCATGTCATGTGTTCTCCTGGTCCAGCCCCTCAGGACAGGCAGTCTGGTTCTGGGGTTTCAGTAGTTGTATGACAGGCTGTGGTTGGGAAGTGGCGGTGTGTTGCGGCTCTGCTGCGCCAGATCCTGCGGGCACATGGTGTAAATGCTTCCTGTACTGCACGAACATGCAGACCTTGAGGACAATGGCCAGCACATTCTTCCCCATGAAGATGCCGGAGACCCGAATATCCCTGAAGAACACCATGTTGCTTCCCCGGATGAAGATGGTGGTGATGTTGATGGTGAGCATGCTCAGCATTGGGTAGAGCATCATGCGATGTGGCACAATGCCGATCCCTTGCATGCTAATCTCACATAGCGAGACGCAAGGGAGGACCAAGAGCAAGATGTAGCAGTAGAAGAACATCAGGCCTTCAGCCCAGATGGGCAGCCCTTTCTTTTGGGGCTCCCAGAGGTTGGCCTGAATGTCCAGCACATCCAGCATGTCAACAATCACCCAGAAGAGACGGTTGCGCAGGTCCTCTTTCTTCTTGAACGTCCTGACATACTCCATGTGCTCGGTCGCCACCAGTAGCACATACAGGGCAGGGATACAGATGGAGAGCAACAGTGTCAACGCCTTGCGGGCCATGAGGTCCAAGCTTTTTCGGTCAGCCTTGTAGTTCTGGTAGATGAAGTAGACTTTGATCTCCAGCACAAAGACATACAGGAACCAAAGGATCATGGCGTAACCACGCTTTGCAGTCCTCACCTCAGCCCCAACCCACACTGCCACATACCTGAGCACAACCAGGAAGCAGATGTCCCCAACAGAGACCATAATACAGATGCCCAACTTTCTGGAGCCTTGGTTCTGTTCCACCAGGTAGGCGTCCATCAGCACCATGCTGCTCATGATGAGAGTGGTGGAAAGGCAGACATGGGGCTTGTTAATGGGTGGGGAAGGAACCATCCTGAAATAAGGGACACACAGACACACACATTAGTCAAGCAGGTAGGATTCCTGGGCAACCTGCATTCTACTCATGCCTGACATATTGTGCGTTCCACAGCTTTTGATGAGGATATTTGTTTTGTTTGTTTGTTTACAAATGTATGTCCTGCCTTCTTGTGAAAGCCTCAAGGAAGCTAACAATCAATATTTAAAACAATAAAATTATGAAAAGAATGATGTGATGATATGCGGATTTAATGAATAGAATATTGGTAATATTTTGGTTTACTTGGATATTATATGTAGAAAATAGCGAATGGTATGTTAGTAGGATATATTGCATTGCGCTTGCTATAACTTTTCGAAATATGATGTACTGTTTTTATGTTTTAATATTAGACTAATAAAATAAATATATATATACACCCCCAATAAAATAACAGTAAAAGCAAGACAAACACAAACAACAGCAGATTAAAATAAATAAATAAAACTCTAACAGCCTCAACACCTTAAAAAGGGTATCTAATTTTAAAAGGGTTGAATGATTCCTAAACAGCAAGTTTCAAAGTTCTCATACAAGAAGATCCCTAGGATTTTTCTAGTCATAATCACAATGCATTTTAGTTCTTTTTATAGACATTGTGTCTCCTAGGACACATTTATGGGACGGGGAAGTGGCACCTCTGATGTACTGATCTGTGTTTAGACGAGAAGGAGGAATCCAGCATGAAACCATCCTTTTTCAAACCGTGTTAATCTAGAGCACCCAAGGATTCCTCAGAAGCTTATCAGGAGGTTCCTCAACAGGAAAGTAAATAATGGTGGACAAGCTTCCCTGAAAGCCAGCTTGTTGATACTGCTCTTTTTCTGTACAATAATGTGCAACCACAGGAGAGTGTTAGATATATTCTAGATTAGGGGTTCTCAACTAGTGTTACTTTGGTTGGCTGCTGGTGGAACCCGGACCGCTGGAACCCCACTCCAAAGCAACGCTTTTGGCGGCGCATTTTCACTCCCGAGAGGTACCTTTGGTCAAGCCTCTCGGGAATGCTGAGAAGAGCCTTCCCATCTGCCCAGAGCCTCCTACCTGCGTTTTCTGGTCTCCAAAAACCTGATAACCTGGAAGTAACTGGCAATGATGTCATCGCCAGTCACTTCCAGTGGTACGCAGCAGGAGAGTGGCGCCGGAGGTGGTACTCGGCCGGGAAGGGGTTGATCTAGATCACGGTCTCAGTTAAGGCAAAGCAGTGAAGAACCCACCAGTCCTGGTGGCTGGTGCTCCACGTGAACTGAGTGTCTACTCTAGATCGTGTCTCAGAATCCCCTACGATACACTAGGGTTCCATGCTGGGGATCCTCAGCGGAGGTTAAGATGAAAAGGGCTCCTTGAAGTTAGCGTTTGGAAAGCCCTTTTCAAAACCAACGTTGGTTAGCTTTCACATTTTGGAAAAAAAGAAAACAACAATGGTTGGTTTTGTACACAAAATAATTCGAGCCATGAGCTGTTGAGAGGCAGTAAATTTGGGATCACATCACCCTGAGCTGAATGGCAGGTGAAACACAGACATCACAGGCAAACCTGTAATGTTTCCTGTGCCTCTAGCTCTTACACATTTATTGTTTCCGTATGATATGGGAACGGTGAGTTTTGTTACGGCTGCAGCCAAGGTTATCTTTAAGATTCCAAGGCTTGCGTGCTTCTGCTGCTATGAGACCTTCTGCCAGAACAAAATCAGCAGAATGAGCCAAAGGCTGAAGATTAGGCTATAGCGTAATGGGGGAAGTCTGAGAGGGAATGAGATTCTGAGTGGAAAAAACAAGTGGAAATGGAAGGAGATGAGAGTCTCTCTAACAATTAAAAAAAACCACCAACATCGGTTGTTCAGAAACGCATTTCTGGAGCAACGCTGCTAAGTGGCTTCCAATCATTCAGCCCCTGCTGTGATCTGTGAGGCCCTCACCCAATACTGCAGGGTAGCTGATAAGATATTCTCGCCTGGTTTGCTATTTATATTCAGGCACCCTTTGGGAGCATCCAAGCCTTGGTCAAGAGCTCCGGGCCTCTCACAATAAGTTCACCTGTACCCGCCTCCCTCTCTGTGGCTCGACTTTCCTACTCAAAATGAGAGCCCAGGATGTGTTGTCACTCTGCACGAGGGCCCCTCAGGCTGGAAGAGGCATCTGAGTTTCCTCTCACTCCCCTCTCCCTTTCTGAAACGGAGACAGCAGGCCCAAGAGGCCTCCCATGTGTGCTGTCGTGTTGAGCAGGTTAAACGTGAAGAAGTCTCACGCCCAAACTAGACGTGACCAGGCAACCATGTGTGTCTGCCCTGCTCACGTAGGGATGGAGGACGTGTGGGTCTGTTCTTTACATGAAAAGGAACATGTAGAGGAGAGGAATGAAACTTTCCCCCTCCCTAGCCTTACATCACTGGGCTCCATTGCTTCAAGCAATTTTCTCTTAGCCGCGGAGCAGAAACATGACGAAACCGGCACGGTTTCTGGGTCGTCCCACTCGCCCTGAGTCCTGGAAGACTTCAAATGAAGCCTTCCGGGAGTGCAGGGCGGCGGGGCAATGACGCGAAATGCATCATTGCCGCCCCCCTTGGGCAATGCTAGCAACATAACTATCCAGAAGCTTCCTTAGGGGGGTAGGGCAGATGAGAACTATGGAATACATAACACCCTATGATGAAGCCTTAAGGCTCAAGCAGTACAGAAGACTGATCAATGAAAGTTCTTCCCTTCTTTGACTCTCGAATCTAGATACTAATTAGGAGCATGATCCAGCCTGAGTTGTGACAGCCAGCATAGTGTAGCCTGGTGATTAAAGGTGTAAAGGTGACCCCAGACAATTAAGTCCAGTCGTGTCCGACTCTAGGGTGTGGTGCTCATCCCCATTTCAAAATCGAAGAGCCAGCGTTGTCCGTGGTCATGTGGCCGGCATGACTCTCCTTGCCGCAGCGCGTAGCATGCAGCTGGAACACGGAGTGCTGTTTACCTTCCCACAAGCGGTACCTATTTATCTACTCGCATTAACATGCTTTGGAACTGCTAGGTTGGCAGGAGCTGGCCAAGCGACGAGAGCTCACCCCGTCGCGGATTCG
The DNA here is from genome assembly GCA_026170595.1 of Plestiodon gilberti rubricaudatus. Classification (NCBI taxonomy): domain Eukaryota; kingdom Metazoa; phylum Chordata; class Lepidosauria; order Squamata; family Scincidae; genus Plestiodon; species Plestiodon gilberti. Next base: position 17,148,293 of record JANXHW010000001.1, read on the forward strand.
AACTGCCGACCTTTCGATTGACAGCTCATGGTTCAGCAGTTTAACCCACTGCGCCACCCGCTGCAAATGAGGACTTTGCTGGTTCAAATCTCACCCCTGCCATGAATTCACAGGGTGGCCTTTGGCAAGCCGTTCCCTCTCAGTCTCAGCTCCCCAGCTGCAATATGGGGTTAAGACTTACTTTAAAGGATGACGTCAACATAATACACATGCAGTGCTTTCAACACTCAGAAATACAAATATTAACAAGCCTATTTTACTGAGAGAGACGGAAAAGCTCCAGCGACAAAGCATCAAGGTAAACAGCACTTTGAGAATTGGTGTAGGTTGTGCAGCAGAGCAAGAAGGCCAGAGCACCAATAACCCCCACAACTCCCTATAATACAGCAATAAAACACAAAGATGTAGCTTCCAAGTAAACAAGGGGTAAAAGTCTTCAAAGAAATAGAAACCAAATAAACTGAGCTAGTTCTGAAGATAGAAAGCCAGCAGGGGGTGGGTGGGTGCGTTTCAGTGTTTTGCACAGAGTGCCCTATCTGTGACTGTCTGCCTGTTGGGCCACAGGTGCAGGTGAGCCCTTGATGCAATGAGCCCCTTGTTCTCAGGGAACATGTTCCTTCCCTTGAAGCTAAAGTAGCCGACCTGGATAAGCAGAGAGAGTCAAAAAGGTATGTGGACGAGGCAGGGGCATCGCACTCCCAGGCTCACAGCTCTGCAGCTGTCAGGGTGAATGAGTTTCAGGGAAAGAGGACATCCTTTTGTGGAAGAGAGAAATGGTCTTTCTTCAGAAGGGATTGGACAGATTTATGGAGGAAAAGTCCATCACAGCTTACAAGCCATGATGAGGATAAGCAACCTCCTGGTTGGAGGAGTAGGTTTTCTCTGTGCCAGGTACAAGGGAGTGGCGATAGGAAACAGATTATCTTGTTGTCTTGTGTGCTCCTTGAGGTATCTGGTGGGGCCACTGTGAGATACAGGAAGCTGGACTAGATGGGCCTTTGGCCTGATCCAGCAGGGCTCTTCTTATGTTCTTAAGGGACCCATTCCCTGGATGATGAACCCACGTCATTTTGTGGCACGGATGAACCCATTCCAGGGGTAGGGAGGCTCCTAGTCATGGGTGATTCAGTCATGAGGAACACAGAGAGATGTGTTTATGGTGGGCATGTAGACCACACAGTGACTCGCCACCCGCCAGGTGCAAAGGTTGCACACATCTACGTAGGTTGGTAGACGGAACTGGAGAAAAGGCAGTGGTCGTGGTGCGTGTCAACACCAACTAGGATGGGAAATGCATTCAGGACATTCTAGAAGTCAAATTCAGGTTGCTAGTTAGGATGCTGAAGGCCAGGTCCTCCAGGGTACCAGAAATGCTACTACCTATTCCACATTCAGAGTCAAGCCAGATAGGCAGAGCGGAGGGGTCTCAATGTGTGGATGAGGTGATGGTGTCGGGAGGAGGGGTTTGCATTTCGTAGGCACTGGGGGACGTTTCAGGACACGCTGAGCCTGCACAAGTGGGATGGGCTCCACTGGAAACAAAATGGAACCAGACTGCTGGTGCTCAACATCAGAACGTTAGGAGAACAGTTTTTAAACTGTTGCATTGAGGGAGAGCCCCCTGAGGGAGAGTCGACAGGATCTGGGCAGCATTCTGGTTCAGACCAAAGCATCCCTAAGGATTTGAGGGGATTAATTTTATATAGATCATTCAGAAGGAGGAAGGGTATGATCAGGAAATGAGAGTGTGGTAGAGCAGGACAGCTGGCTAAAGAGCGTAAAAGGCCACTGGGAAAAAAGGCACACACCAACAACATGTGGAAGAAGACACAATGCACAGATGTTTATACACAAATGCCAGGAGCCTCTGAGCCAAGATGGGGGAGCTGGAGTGCTTGGTTGCAAAATGAAAACATAGATATAGCAGCGTGAGCCACGACTCATGCCCCAGCAGTGCAAGCAAGAGTTGCAAAGTGCCAATGAGAACCGACTGCCGTGACACGGAGCAATGACATCACTGCCGAGTGCCAGCAGTGCCTGGAGAGGAGGGGTGGGGGAGAGAGGCTGGAGAGGCTCCAGCACTTTAGTCGGCTGGTATCAGCCTATAAAAAGGTGTGCAGATGCGGTGAGACGGGGAAGGTGGATCGAGAGAGCCGGATGCAGGTGGAAGACCAGGAGGAAGTAGAGAGGAAGGACACAAGGGGGCAGGAGAGAGAAACTGAGAAGGAGATGGGAGGAGAGGCAGCGAAAGAGGTGGAGAGAAGGGGTAGGAGAGAGAACAAGTGATGGACGAAGGCGCCAGAGCGGGAGCCAGGTCGAAGAGGGCAAGATGGAAAACGGGTAAATTGGTGGAAAGCATAATTAAGATTACGAAACCTCTAGAAGGCATCTTGCTCAAAGATAATAAACATGATTTCTGCAAAAGGTAGTCCTGCCTCACTAACTTTCTAGAGTTGAGAGTGTCTACAGGTAAGTGGATAGAGATGACCAAGCTGACACAGTGTACTTGGGCTTTCAAAAAATCTTTTGATAGTCCCTCACCAATGCCTCTTGCGAAAACGTAGAAGTCATGGAATAAAAAGGCAGATCCTCTTCTGGATTAGTAACTGGTTAAAAAGCAGGAAGCAGGGAGTAGGAGTAAATGGGTAATGTTCAGAGTGGAGAGGATCTGTCCAAGGATCTGTCTTGGGACTGGTGTTTTTTAACTTATTCATAAATTATCTGGAGGTAGGGATAAACAGCAAGGGGGCCGAGTTAGCAGGTGACTCCTCACTACTCAGGGTGATAAAAACCACAGCAGATTGTGAAGAGCTCCAAAAGGATCCCTTCAGACTGGCTGAACGGGCAAGCAAACGGCAAATGCAGTTCAGTATCAATAAATGTAAAGTGATGCACATTGGGACAAAAAATACCAACTTCACATATACACTGATGTGCCATCTAACAAACCAGGAAAGAGAAAGAGGTCATGGTGGATAGCTCAATGAAAACATTGACCCTGTGTGCAGCAACAGTGAAGAAAACAGATTCCATCCTAGGGGGCATTAGAAAAGGGATTGACGGTGCAATCGTATGCATGTCTGCTCAGAAGTAAGTCCCGTTGTGTTCAATGGAGCTTATATTCCCAGGAAAGTGTGTATAGGATTGCAGCCTTCGAGTAAGATTGCTAGTATTACATTGTCCCTATATAAATCTATGTTGCAACCACATTTGGAATACCGTGTCCAGCTCTGGTCAACATGCCTCAAGAAGGATATTGTAGAGCTGGAAAAGGTGCAAACGAAGGCAGATGAAATGATCAGAGGGCTGGAACACCTTCCTTATGAGGTATGGCTACAGCATATGGGTCATTTTAGCTTGGAAAAAAGGCAATCAAGGGAGGACATAATTGAGACTTATCAAATTATGTATGGTGTAGTAGAGAGAGTGAATAGAGAAAAGTTGTCCTCCCTCTCTCACAATACTAGAACCAGGGATCATTCATTGAAACTGATTGGCAGGAGGAGACTTTGGCTTGGCAAAAGGAGGTGTGCTTCTTCACACAGCGCATAAGTAGTTTCTGTTGCCACAAGATGTGGTGACGGCCAGTGTTCCCTGAAAGGGGCCCCCACCGCTTCACCCTGGATTCTCAGTGATGATATCATTCAGTGATGATGTCATACGTCATTGCCGGATTTCTGGGAAAGCCAAGTCTGAGTTGCACTTGGTTTTGAACTGTGTGGCCACATGGCCATGCAGCTTAGAGGGAACACTGGTGATGGCCATTAGTTTGGATGGGCTTAACAGGGGATTGGACAAATTCATGGAGGACTGGTCTATCAGCGGCTGCTAGTTATGATGGCTATGTTCCACCTCCAGGTTTCAGCAGCAGTATGCCTCCGAATTATTAGTTGCAGGGGAGTAAGGGTGGGAGAGAAGCATGCCTTTGTCTCCTGCTTATGGACTTCCAAAGGCCAGCTGGTGGGCCACTGTGGGAAACAGGATGCTGGACCTGATCCTGCTGCAGGGCTTTCCTTATGTTCTTAAACGTGCTTAACTGTGGCTGGATGTGGACCCACAATTAGGTGCACAATAGCAGAAACTGATATCACCATACACCTCCTGGTATTTTTTGGCACCAACGGGTGGTGCAGTGGGTTAAACCGCTGAACCATGAGCTGTCGATTGAAAGGTCGGCAGTTCGAATCTGCGACGGGGTGAGCTCTCGTTGCTTGGCCAGCTCCTGCCAACCTAGCAGTTCCAAAGCATGTTAATGCGAGTAGATAAATAGGTACTGCTTGCGGGAAGGTAAACAGCGCTCCGTGTTCCAGCTGCATGCTACGCGCTGCGGCAAGGAGAGTCATGCCGGCCACATGACCACGGAGTCGTCTTCAGACAACGCTGGCTCTTCGGCTTTGAAATGGGGATGAGCACCACACCCTAGAGTCGGGCACGACTGGACTTAATTGTCAGGGGATACCTTTACCTTATTATCTGCGTAGTATTGGGCCTTCATTGTAGTAACAATATGATTTTGAAGTGGTTAGGTTTTAGAATACATTTAATAATTCTATTATCTTTGTTTCTGCTGAAACAAATTAGAAAAGAAGTTTTGAAATACTGTACATAAAACACATATACCTGAACAGAGGAAGGTACTGTAGATTTCAGTAAAAGCATCTGAGTTGTCTCATGAGCTCTTTTCAAAAGCTGAGTTCCAGAGGGAAACATAAGTATACGAATAGATTTAGTACAGTGCTTTTGTATCTTCAAAGCATTTCCAGGGATTATCTCAGTAATCCTTACAACAATCTCGTAAAGTAGGCCAGAATTACAATCCCCATTTTGCAAATGGGAAGGGTTATGGCTACGAGTTAATGGCTTGCTTAAGACTACCTCATGAAGTCATGGCAGAGGTCAGAATTGAACTCAGTCTCATGCAATGCAATCCTATGCACACTTATTTGTGAGAAATCTCCACTGGACCGAGTGGGATTTACTTCTGAGGAAAGACGAACAGGCTCATGCAGTAAGGTGCTATGTTACACAACATTACTAGCTCTCAAGACTAAAGGGCAGTAACTGGAAGGATGTATTTGGTAGGGGAATCAGGGATTGGTTCAGTGATGTACTTGAGAAGACCGGCTAATGGCATTCACAACTGCAGATGTGGAAAGCTGTGAGTGCTAGCAGAGACAAGCAAAAAGCAACAAAAGAAACTACTGAGATTAGAGGCAGGGGCAGAAAATAACATGGCAAACAAACAGCGTAGGGATCAATGGTGCTAACGAATGTGTGGAGAAAAATCCCAGATGAGCCTCAGAAGACCGAACAGCTAAACGGATGTTTTTCAATGTAGGAAAAAGTGCACAAACTCGTGCGTATAGATCACGTGTTCCCTTCCGTGGTCTTTCCTCTGTGCTGTATTTGATCCTCTCTGCTGCTTGTGTAGATCCGCTGATAAAATTGACAAGAGCCCAAAGATATTAAGTGCAAGATGGGTATAGATTGTGCTGCGCAAAATTTATGCCCCTTTGATGTGTAACTGGTTTTTAAGAGCAATGCGTTAAGTAGCTCCACACATTAAGTAGCAAGCAATAAAACAGCTGTCATAGATGGGCCTGATCTGGTTGAGCCAACACATTTCCTATGCTCAGGCCCAGCCCTAGAGTGACTGTAGCACCCAAGGATGGGTGAGGGCTACCTGGGCTGCAATCGTATAGACCAGGGGTGGCCAAACTGTGGCTCCTGAGCCACATGCGGCTCTTTGACATATAATGTGCGGCTCTCGGAAATATGTTAGCTGAGCTCCTTTTTGCATCACAATTGATATAAAAGGCAAGACATTTTCAAGCTTTATAATTATTTACCGGGTATAAACTGAGAGTCCGCTGGATTAAAACATAAGTTTAATATCCATGGTGAGTAAATATATTTAAGAATTAAAATACTTCTTAATATTGCGGTTCTCAAACATCTCTCTTGTGGCTCTCAAATGTCTGAAGTTTATCATATGTGGCTCTTACGTTAAGCAAGTTTGGCCACCCCTGGTATAGACACTTACCTGGGAGTAAATTTCACTGAAATTAATGGAACTTACTTCTGAGTAGCCATGCATAGGATTGTGCTGTCAGTTTTCACACTGTGATTTGGGGTAGCTGCTACCATTTTGTCGCATATTTACACAGAGCAGACTGTTAATACCATCCCCATTTTTGAGAGCTCACTGTTGCAGAAAGTGCCCCAAAAGAAAGCCTTACGATGAAAAATGTTGGGCTGTCAACAATATTTTTATAATAGACTTTTTTGCATGGAAACTTTCATGGCCAGCAATTATGAACAAGGACTTGGGTATCACGGGTAACATAGCCATGTATACAAAATAAACTGACTTGAATAAAAACAAAATTACCCAACTACTTGTGTCTTTTGTTGTTAAAAATACAGGCAGGCAAAATTACAAACTGCTTGCGCTTTTCGTTGTTAAAATCCACAGGCAGGTAAAAACTGTTAAAATCCAAAGTTCAGTAGTTAAAACTCCAACGTTTCGTTTCCTCCTTCTGGAAACATTGTCAAGGAAAACAATCTAAAAGATTGGTAGCTGTTGAATGGTAAGAGTAGCCCTCATCCCTTTATCAAGAGGGAACAAGAGGAACAAACGAAGAGCAGCTGAAATGTTCAATTAGCTCACTTCAAAGGCAGCAATCAGAAGCCAGCAACAGCAGGGTTCACCTCGGAACAGGAGCCTGAAGCTCCTAGTGAGAGAACACTAAGTATTTGCTGAATACTGTTCCGACAATGCTTCCGGAAGGAGGAAACGAAATGTTGGAGTTTTAACTACTGAACTTTGGATTTTAACAGTTTTTACCTGCCTGTGGATTTTAACAACGAAAAGCGCAAGCAGTTTGTAATTTTGCCTGCCTGTATTTTTAACAACAAAAGACACAAGTAGTTGGGTAATTTTGTTTTTATTCAAATCAGTTTATTTTATATACATGGCTATGTTACCCGTGATACCCAAGTCCTTGTTCTTATAATAGACTATTTTTTTCTTCCTCTTTATTTTATTCAAGGGGTCTTTCCAATCTCCCTATCTAATATCCTAAAGACTATATTATAGAAGTAGCAGACAACAAGGTGGGTCTAGGATAGGGTTTATAAATTCCCAAGATAAAACCCAGGAATATTCCTAAACATATAAGCAAAACAAGGTTTATTCACGAAAAACAGGAATAAAAGAAAACAAAACAAAAAGTACTGTACATCATTAATCCCTTAAAAAATGCTGACTGCTAAAAAGACAAGGCATGGCAGCTAGAACCAAAAAGCATCAAGGTGATCTAACAGATGGCTTCTGAAGAGTGAAGTCTCTTCTCCATCTTCTCATCAGGAGCTATTTCCTGCTGACATGTCAGCATGTTAGAGGAACAGTCAGGCATATCTGAAAACTGCTCACCACCCAAGTGGCAAGAGGAATGCTGCTTTATGGAAAAACAGCTTTCGCATGTTTAAGTGATAGACATCATGAAACCATGGGCGTCAGAGGCAATAATGGCCAAATTTGGTTCAAATCTGAATTCTGGAACAATGGCTTATGCAGATGGGACCGGACAAATCAAAAACAAAAAGATCTGATTAAAGCAACCAGTCCTGGTCTTCAGGAAATACCTGGGTAGCTGTCAGACAACATAGAGCAGCTTGATCAAAGAGAAGGGACATAAAGTGTAATAAGTGCTTTGAATCTAATCTCAGACTGTCTGGGCTGAGACATCCTCTGGGCCTAATGCAAGCTAAGCAGGCAAGACAGAAGCCTGTGCCCAAAGTGGCCAGCATTTGGTTCATTCAATAGAAACCAGGCATATTTGTGTATCCAATACCTTTTCCCTATCTCTCTGTACACACAGGAGTGTTTTTTCATTCTTTTTGTTAGGTTATGAACAACCTGTATGGGGCCTGTTCTTGCACCCCAAGATACATGCTTCTCCCTGGATGGAAAATGTACACCCATAACCAGCCACTACCCTTCCCATATCATCACTACTGAATCTGAAGTTGCTGCCTGCTGTCACTTATTGCATTCATATTGTCATCTGACAGTGAATCAAGTAGCCTGTTCTAGTTTATTAAAAGGACATCACTCACGTTTAATGAACAGGTGTGACTAGTGAGTGGAAGATTTTATTACAGGCAACAAACAGACCATTTACTGCTTTTAATCAGTAACATATACTATGTTTTTTAATTATTTTATTTTTAGGTGCTTATTTAGGTGAAACTATGGGACCCCCCTAAGGCAAATAGAAGGGGCAGAAATGGAAGCAGTAACAGATTTTACTTTTTTGGGTTCCAAGATCACTGCAGACGGAGACAGCAGCCATGAAATTAAAAGACGCTTACTCCTTGGAAGGAAAGCTATGGCAAATTTAGATAGCATAATAAAAAGCAAAGATATCACCATACCAACAAAAGTTCGTATAGTCAGGGCGATGGTGTTCCCAGTAGCAATGTATGGTTGCGAGAGCTGGACCATAAGGAAGGCTGAGCGCCGAAGAATAGATGCTTTTGAACTGTGGTGCTGGAGAAGACTCCTGAGAGTCCCTTGGACTGCTAGGAGATCAAATCAGTCAATCCTAAATGAAGTCAACCCTGACTGTTCCCTGGAAGGACAGGTACTAAGGCTGAAACTCAAATATTTTGGCCACCTAATGCGAAGAGAGGACTCTCTGGAGAAGACTCTGATGCTGGGAAAGACTGAAGGCAAAAGGAGAAGGGGAAGGCCAAGGATGAGATGGTTAGACAGCATCACCGATGCAACGAACATGAAAATGAGCGAACTCAGGAAGATAGTGGAGGATAGGAAGGCCTGGCGGGATATGGTTCATGGGATCACGAAGGGTCGGACACGACTTAACGACTGAACAACAACAATGGGACCCCCCAAGGCCAGCGGGTGGCGCAGTGGGTTAAACCGCTGAACCATGAGCTGTTGATCGAAAGGTCGGCAGTTCGAATCCGCGACGGGGTGAGCTCTCATTGCTTGGCCAGCTCCTGCCAACCTAGCAGTTCCAAAGTATGTCAATGAGAGTAGATAAATAGGTACCGCTTGCGGGAAGGTAAACAGCGCTCCGTGTTCCAGCTGCATGCTACGCGCTGCGGCAAGGAGAGTCATGCCGGCCACATGACCACGGAGGCGTTTTCGGACAACGCTGGCTCTTCGGCTTTGAAATTTTATTTTTTATTTTTATTTATATTTATTTATAGAATTTTTACCCCGCCTTTCTCCCACCAGGGCAACCACGGCGGCTTACAACAAAAATATTAAAATACATGAATACATTTAAAATAAAGAATTAAAATAATTAAAAACAATTAAAACAATTAAAACAAACAGCCCCAGTGGGTCATCCACATTTACATATTTTTTATGTAAATGGGGATGAGCACCACACCCTAGAGTCGGACATGACTGGACTTAATTGTCAGGGGTCACCTTTACCTTTTATGGGACCCCCCACTGAATTAAGAACGGAATCCTCCCTATTATACTTCCAGGGCGGGCTTAAGACTTTTTTTATTCCAGCTTGCTTTCACCCTTAGGTTGGTTGCTTTCATGGTTGTAGTTTCTTTTATTTTTATTATGTCTGTTTTATTATATTTATTGGTGGTTTTATTGCTTTTAAATATTGACTGTTAGCAGTCTTGACACTCTGGTTGTCCAAAGAGAAAGATGGGGTATAAATGGCTTTTTAAAAATAAATAAATACATACATAAATGCATTCATTTTACACTTGTGTCCTGCCTCTTGCCCACCCTACCTCCAAAGACCCTCAAGGCCTCTTTTAGAGTTGATCCATTTTAATGTGCCGTTGACTCTGGGCAAGTCTAAAGCAACCACGTCTATTGGTAAACGTTGTTTTTGTTAATGAGCGACATCTCTACAGCAGGCCCAAACTGCTATGCAAAAGACATGTCAGAGCTAGTCCAGATGTTATATTTGTAGGCTTACCAGATCGTCAACCGGGACGGAGCGATCGCCCCTTAAGGGGGAGGAGTGTGGGCGGGGCCGGTAACGCTAACGCCCTTAAGGGGCGATCGCTCCGTCCCGGTTGACGATCTGGTAAGCCTATATATTTGCCATGGGGAAATTGTCTACCCTATTTCACACTGGTGGATCCAACATGGGGCAAATTTCTGCTGGCAAATTTCCCACTTACTACATTTCCTGTCTTTCTTCCATCTTGGAGTTAAGGTAGCCTACAACTGCATGAGCCTGGCTTGTCCACCTCAGATCCTTCTACTCCACGTTGTACCACCGATGGAGATGCAGTTAGTGAAGATGTGGGTGAAGGCCATTGCCAATGTGGCAGCACCAAGGCTTTAAAGTTCCCTGCCCCAAGAGATCAGATTGGTCCCTTCCCTTATGTTTTTTAGTCCCCAGACTAACAGCCCAATCCTATCCTTCTCACCCACTGGAGAGAAGCTGTATCTGGTGGGGGAGGGCAAAACAGGAGGCTTTGGAAGGGAATCCCTTCCAAGCCTCCCGTTCTGCCCTCCCCCACTGGCAGCACCAGTGGAGGGGGGGGGAGAAGAATAGGATTGGGCTGCAAAACACAGTCCTTCCAGTAGGTTGATGGTTTGATTGGTGTTGAATTCTTTATTATAATCCTTTGTCTTGCTATTTACTTTTTGTAAGGTGCTGGGTGCCTGTCTCTGATTGGGGCTACCAGCAGCTGGTCCCTGACACATTATATTCTACACTGGCCATGCTCTGGCCCACCAGTGAGTCAGGCAGATTAGGAGTCCATGGTACAAGGCTGCCTTCTAAGCTGCACTATCAGCAGATTCCTCATGAGGGTAGCAGACCCCTCAATCCAATGAGGACACATCAGACCCCATAAACCCACTGCCTCCAGACCAGCCTGGCAGAATGAATGGTTGTTTCCAGTTGCTGTACAGCCTCATGTCCTTTGAATCCAACCACCAGCCTCCTGTCTGTGACCCTCCATTCCTCACCCCTGCCTGTGCCCAAATTGAACCACCACCACCACAGTCCCTCTCAGTGCTTAGTCGAGGCCTGACAGTTTTCAATTTGCTGGGCTTTCTAGTTATTGTGTCGTTGTATTTTAACTTACATTGTTCGCTGCCTTGAGCATCTCAGTAATGAGTGAAAAGGCAGCATATAAACATTTTTAAAAGCAAGTCGTGTTTGCAGGGGGTCTCCCATCCAAGCACAGACCAAACCCAGAGCTGCTTAGCTTCAGCAAGGCTAATGAAGCGGTACCTTCAGAGCATGCACTGGGATCCATCTTTCTACCTGGACCATCTATTACAAGGATGGTCAAATGGCAGCCCATGGGGCCAAATCCACGAGATTCTGCCCTTGCCAGCATTTTCGCTGGATCTCTCCACCCTTCTTCCCACAGCATGTTGGATCCACCAGCGTGTCATTTCTCACCCGTCAAGTGTCCCTGCAAGCGGCAAATGAGAAAGGGCGACTCTATTTGAGATCATCTTGTGAGTTGGGGACAATGTGTGGCGAGTAACCGACCCTTACTGGCAACCTCTCTTAAGAATGGGTTGCAGGCACGGAAAGTCACTAAGCGCGATGGTTCCAATGCATGAGAACAGGTGGGGAAATTCACCATGGGGAACCTGATTGGTGTGGCAAATGTAACATTTACACCAGCTGTCAGGAAATAAGTGTTTGTGGGGCATCTACCGGGGCACCCATCCTTCCTTCACTTGTCCTGCCATCACAGAAACGTATGTTCACCTTTCAGGAGAGGAAATGTTCCCACTTTTCGGACATTCACTTTCTTCTCCAGGAGGCACTCAAGATAATTATGGCACAGCGGGGATCCCAATTTGGCTGGGTCCCCATTGCATACTTAGCAGAGCGGCTCATTATGCAGCTCTGGGAGAAGCTCCTCTGCTCCCATGAGAGAGACCTGGGTCTATCTGAAGCAGTCTTATACCGACTGGTCCATTCAGTCTCATATTGTCTATTCTAACAGGCAGAGGCTCACCAATGTCTCCCACAGAGACCTTTTTCAGAAACTGAAACCCTCTTCTTCTCCTCCCCCCTTTTTCACTAGAGATAGAAGGAACTGAATCTGGGACATTGTGCATGCAAGCCATGTGCTCTACCACTGAATTAGAGCTCCTGTCTTGTGACAAGTCACATCTCCAATGGTCTGGCAAGAGCTATCCAATACACAAGGTTGGAAAAAAGATCTGACCACCAGCCAGCCCCCTTTGTTGCTTCAAACAAGGATTCTCTGTGGATTGGATGGTGAAGCGTTTACAATTTCAACAGTGGAAATGGACCCACTGCAAGGAAAATATTACCTAGCCTGCTTTATGAGATGGCAGCAACATTGCAAGTAAGTCATAAAACAACAATCTCTCCGAGACTCCCCTCCCCTCCCCTCTCCACTAACTATCTGTTTTCACTGCTAAGAGAGGTATTCTTGCTTTGTGCTTCCATGCCAGAGGTGTTTGGTCTAGCCCTAAAAATAAAGAAGGTTCAAAGACTATAGTGGAAACAAGACTACATCTGAAAGCTGATTGAGAACACTTTCCTAGTCATCACGATGTCTTATGAACACAGGAAGCTACTCTAGTCAGCCAGACCACAGGTATGTCTAGGTCAGTATTATCCATACTGCCTGGCAGCAGCACATTGTGAAAGCCCCATCCAGCTCCATCTGGAGAAACTAAGGATTGACACAGGGACTTTTGCATGGAAAGCATGTGTGCTATTGCTGAACTACAGCCCTTGGGAGCAACACCTGCTCCCCAGTATTCAGTAGCATGCGTCCTGTTCTCCGCTCACTGAGGTTCATTCACACAACTCTTTGAGCCTGGGGTGGACACTATATCTACCCATGCTGTCCTGCCATGGGCTAAACCAATTAAGTGACTGCCACCCACTGCCATCTGCTGAACTTAGGATAGCTTTTGGCATTCAGACACAATTGCAGACTTTTGAATGGTCGTGAATGAGTGTGAGAAGCTCATCCAGGCTCAGTTTAGCACGTGGCAGGGAAAACTGCCTTGTCCAGCTCAGTGCACAGAAGAAAGCCAGCATGGTTGGGTGGATTAAACCATGGTTGCCATAAGCTAAAATGACTGTGTGAATGAATGAAAGAGAAGGCAACTCAGGTTGCTGAATTCCTCCACAATGCACCCAAAGCACTGGGCACAGGGCGGGGAATAGCAGGGTAAGTAAGTATATTCATTTCTACAACCTATCTTCTCCCCTCACCACACATGCACAAATGCGAGTGTGTCAGCCCAATCCTATGCATATCTACTCAGAAGTAAGTCCCATTGAATTAAATAGGACTTACTCCTAGGTCAGTGTGTATAGGATTGCAGCCTCTCTCTCTCTCTCTCTCTCTCTCTCTCTCTGTGTGTGTGTGTGTGTGTGTGTGTGTGTGTGTGTGAGAGAGAGAGAGAGAGAGAGAGAGAGAGAGAGAGAGAGAGAGAGAGAGAGAGAGAGAGAGAGAGAGAGAGAGAGAATTGCTGCTCTCTACCTAGATAATAGTATAAAAATGTTACAGTGAATGATTGCAATTTGGTGAATATCAGCAGCATTACAGTACCATGAGAACACTACCAATCCCAGATAAATGTTGTGGAGGGAGGGGGGGAGAAATAAATATATTTCCCCACTTTTCCGACATACACAAGTAAATGCTTACAATCACATTGAAGTGACTGCCAGCATCTGCCTGCTGCAGATCTCTTGAGTTTTCAGACGTTCACTAATTTTATCCGGGATTGTCAGCATTCACAGGGGGAAATATTTAACCAGATTTACAGAGACTTCTGCTGTAACATATGCAAGGCGCCCATCACCGCAGTATCGGGCCATTGCTCAGTCTGTCTGCCTTGGTAGAACTGAGTGCTTTTCAAGGAAATCTGAAAGCTTTGATCCCCCCAGGACATTGTTTATTATTATTATTATTATTATTATTATTATTATTATTATTATTATTATTATTATTATTATTATTATTATTATTATTATTATTATTACCTAGTGCTGGTCTTGGAAGCCTGCGACTTTTCTCCGGCTCCGAGCAGATTAGGGCTGGGTTCCGGGCAGGAAGGAGCCTGATACGATCCACCAGTCAGTGAATCAGCTGGGTTAGAAGAAGGCAGAAGCGCGGTCCCTATCAAGGCGAGAGAGCCTCCCGGAGCCAATGACTGCTCAGCAAGTTCTGCGCGTGGATTCGGGGCCAGCTCCGCTCCTCACACTCCAGGACGCCGCTCCCAGCCCGAGCCAGCCGCTGCGCTGCCCGGGTCCTCCCCTCATCGCGGGAGCTCCACAGGCAGGCTGTGGCGAGGGATCGCCATGGTCGGTGGCAGCCAGCGTCTCCCTCCGCGGGTCCTGGGCACGCCGACTGGCGTCTGCCGCTGCTCCCAGAGCCTCCCACCACGGATTCGCTTAGCGTAGCTCGGTCCCCAGAGCGCGCTGCACCGCTCGGCTGGCCCCTTTCCCCCCGCCCCGCTTCCTCGCTGGCATAGGGGGTGGGCAGCCCTTGGCCCGGAGCCCTGCAGGCCCGGAGCCCAACTGCGTCTCCCCCGAGGCGACCCCACGCAGGGCGCTCTACCCACAGGAAGCGAAGGTCAGCGGCCGCGCTCGCCCGCCGAGGGGGCTCATGGTGGGCAAGCAAGCCCTGAGGACAGCGGGGCGAGCCCGTGGCCCGGAACTGGCTTCGGGGGTTAAAAAGCCAGCGGAGGGAGGAAGCTGCACACGCCGCCAGCCAAACTCCGGCAAGCTGAAGAAGAAGCGCGCGGACTTCATTCGTCTACGCTGCTGCACTCTCGTCCACCCCCGGGTCCCTCCTGCTTTCCCGCTGGCCTGGCTCGTCACTGGCAAAAGGTCCGGGCGAAAGAGGTGGAGAAGGTCCCTGGACGCGCTGGGAGCCGCGCAGGGCTGCCGCTGCTCCCGCTGCTGCAGTCTGGCAGCAGGCAGCTGAGCTCGGCGAGGCTGGGAGCGCGGTTGGGATCAAGTGAGCCTCTGTATTGATTTGGAGCCGAGAGAGGCAGTGAATTAAAGTGAGTTAGTCAGGCGGCAGGTTGGCAGAATGGCCACTCCCGCCAGAGAGGGCGCGAGAGCGAGCGAGCGAGCGAGGGACGGGAGGAAGACGGAGCGGGCGGGGAATGATTAATTCGGGTTAATAAGGAGCCGAAAGGCCTTCGGAACGGAGGAGGCTGCCCAGTGCCCTGGGGCACTCCTGGGGGCGACCGGGGGGGGGGGGCTGCGTGGGTTCCTGGCGCTTAGCATTTATTTTGCACAAGCAGTGTCATGTCAAAACACAAGACGGGCAGCCATAGACACATGTCCTACATGCACTCCTGCATTCTGCATGCGCTCCCGCCCGTTGCTCATTCTCTCACACAGAGACAGTTTGCTTTGCGCCACCAAAGCAATACCCCGCCCCCGTCCCAAATTCTGCATCAAGCTACTTTGAATTATTTGCCTGGGAAAGCTGAATTCTGAAAGCAGTATAAATTAATCAAAATACACTGGTTGGGTGGGGCCAGGGCCATTCAGAGGAATTTTATCAGGGGGTGTAAAGTTTCTTTTGGGCCCCTTCCCTACATATGAATTTGGCTCCTGGGCGCCCCTTTTTGACCCATTTTTTGCCCTGGGCCTGGGTACAAATTACCCCCTTAACTTACCCTTACTCTCAGAGGCCCTGGGTGGGGACATGCACCTTTGTGAGATTTCACATGCTAGAACCAACAGACACTGTCAAACCTCTTTTACTGCCTGAAAATTGCTTTGATACAAACAAAAATCCACACACGTATAAGCTGAGATTCTCAAAATGGGGACTGCTTTGCCCCAACTCCAAATTCTATGATTGCATGTCCTGCTGTCATAGAATACACACACAGCCTTGGTTGTGGTTCCAACAGAAGGTTGGAAGGCCAGACAAGAAGCATAGACATACTGGGCTTCTACCGGCCCATTCCACAGGGCTACTGTGGGCTAGCTAGCCACTTGATGCCCCGCCTGGACCAAACATTGATTCTGTTTCCAAAGGAAGCTCTCACACATAATTCCCCATACATACTTTAAATAAATACTTCCCACCCACCCCTCAAAAAAATAAAAACATGAGTAGAATAAGACAAAGTCAAATAAAACACAGTGTGCCGTTACAGAAAAAGTAAAAAGATATAAGCAATAATAGCTCCAGGTTTACCAATATCAGAAATAGTATAAAATCATTCGCTTGGTCTCTAATACACAAGAAATGTTCCATGCTTCAAGATTGAGAAACTGTTGCTATGGATCTTTTGGCAAAGTCTGTCAAGGGAGTCCCAGTAAGTAGGAATTGTCTTTCTTTGCTTCCCAGTGGAAACTCTTAGCTGATGTGAGATTTTCTATACTTCAGGCTTTCCTATACTATGTTAGCAAAGAAGGACTTTATCTGGAATTCAATATTCCAGACAGTCATTACAAGGAAGAAAGTTACATCCTGTCTAGCATATGAGAAAGAGGCATCCGCATCGTCAGATAAGAGAACCAACGCTGGATTTACCCAGTGATTTTATCAATAATATTTATAACCTTATTCCAACATCCAGAGGCTATAGGGCACTAGTCTCACCGTAAATGCAGGTACATGCACTGAACTCCAAAACTGACTGGATCCATTCCCTGAGTCGTGTCTTACTATGCAGGGTCAGATACCACTTGCTCAGAATTGTAAACAACCCACCCCAAAAAGCAGTTCTCTAATGTTGTCACATGTAGAAAAAGAAGGTTGTTTTGTCCAGATTTGTTCCATGTGTGCCATTATCTCATAAATGTAAATCTTTCACATTGGTCCTTTCGACTGATAAACGTGTGTTTTGTTTTGCTGGCCCCTGGTGCCCCATATGCCTGGAACTCATTCCCAGAATGTGGTGCTTTGGAGACGTAGGCTGCAATCCTATAACACTTTCCTGTGAGTAAGCCTCATTGAACATAGTGTAGAGTAGATATGCATAGGATTGTGCTGGTATTGTACCACTATCTTTTCCAGGGCTGGGCCAGGACCTTCCTGCACCTGAGATGATACACCAAATTCTGCGCTTTGTACAGTGCTGCTGGGGGCCCTGGAGCAAATCCCTGCACTGGGGCCCCCATGGAGCCCCCGATAATGTATGGGACACTGCCACTGTTATTGAGGATTCAGGCCAGGGGACACACATCTGATGGTACATTCTCCCATTCTGTCATCATATCATGCAGGACTTGGTACTATTAAGCTCAGAATTCAGCATTCTGAAAACCTGAGCTCCCATCATTCATGTCATTTATGCAGGGTGCATAATTCAGTGTTTTTCTGCACAGGGTTGGGTTTTGGGGGAGCACAGTACGTATGAGCAAATCTGATCAACTATGAGCAACTTGCATGTGTGAAAATGTTTGATCTGAATTGCTCTCTCTCTCTCTCTCTCTCTCTCTCTCTCTCTCTCTCTCTCTCTCTCACACACACACACACACACACACACACACACACACACACACACACACACACACACACACACACACACATGTTGCTCATTTTTGATCAGGTTTGCACAAATTATACCCCCCCAATCCATGCAGAGTTACACACTGAATTAGAAAACAGAAAAAAAGATGTCCTGTAGCTGCAAAATGTTGCAATTGGCCCCAAGTGGCAGAAAATGCAGCATATCCTTTCTGCACAGGTGAGCATGTTGCTCTGGTTTAGGCACCAGAGAGGTCACTGCCAAACAACAAGATGAAGAGAAGGGTTCTAATTTGACCACCACAAGGTGCCATTTCAGGTTTGAAAGGATTTATTGGGGGCATAGATAATCTGGTCCTGGGCAGAAGATTTGATAGGGCTTCCCTTGAAGGCAATCAAGTAACGAGGCAGTCGGTCTGAAAGAATTCCCCTTGGGCATGGATAATCCAGCACTGAGTGACAGGTTTGTGAAAGGATTAAGCGTGGAGCACAATCAGTCACCAGGAGTTAGGTCTGGGGGGATTTCCCTCATGTACGGCCAGCCTGGCACTAAACAGCAGGTGTGGGAGGCTATCCGAAACTGAAACAGCAGTTTGGAGAGATTTTACTTGGGCAGAAACAATTTGGCACTGAGAATCAGATGCAGGAAGGAACACAGAGAGAATGTGGAATATCCAGAGGATTATTCTCTGCTGTAGAGAGGCAATTTATTTTTGGTTAGTGCTCCAGGTTGATTTGAGGTTTCTGCCAGGTGGAGGCAAGCTAGTGTGAAAAGCAGTTTGGGCAATTTCCTTCAGGCACATACAATGGCATTTTCCTCATGCCTTGTCTTCTGTCAGTTTCTAAACTCCAACACTTTCTTCTATATCAGGACTTCAGTCAGGCTTTCTGCGTTCCTGATGAAGATGAAGCTTCCAGGTCTTTAATTATGTTTCCATCAATGGCATAAAGTTAAGCTATTAAAAGCACTGAACATAGTAAACGTTGCATATTTGCTTTTGGCTTCCCACGGTTGGATTGGCAAATGGAACGAGTCAACTAGCAAGGCTTGTTGGAGCAATACAATTATTGGTTTGTCATGTTTCACCAAGATGACTAGGCATTGTTTACAAGCTCACATTCATTGGCTGAGTGACGTGACACCTTTGGTTTAACTCAAATATATGACATTTTCTGATTCTTCAACTGTTTGTTAGTTGTAATGTGATACAACATTTGAGCATCACAGCCATGAAACATGATATGCACATTCGAGTCAGAATTTTTCATTTCGAGTTTGAATATGGGTGCAGACCACCCACATATTTTCATCAGGTATATGAATGCAGAATCTACTTGGACATCTCCCTTGAGCATTGAGCTAGACCAGTCCAACTTGGTTTGCACATTTAGGACTTTATCTGACTGACCTAATCATCTAGCTGTTTTTGAAAGGGGCATTTGGCACTGCTAGTATTCTAGAATTATTTTCTTACAATCGCTCATATGTATTAGAACTGCCACTGCCTTGAAGGCGTTTCTCGTGAGATCAATTCATGTATAGAGGTGTCCCCCACTTAACGACGGGGATACGTTCTGAAATCCCCATCATAAAGTGAAGCCGTCATTAAGCGAGTCTTTGAAGTTTATCACTGTGCTTAAAGCTCCAGGTCTTTTTAAAGTCCCAGCTCATCAGCTGTTTGGCTTTAGATAAGTGCTTTGGAGTTCAGCACTGGGGCTTTAAGCACAGTGCTGAACTTCAAAGCCCTTATCTAGCGCGAAACAGCTGAAGAGCTGGGGATTTAAAAAGATGTGTCTTTTTAAATCCTTTGCTCTTTTTTACTGGGGATCTCCATCATATATCTGGATCATCATTAAGCGATCCGTCATTAAGTGGGGGACACCTGTATTTCTTAAAATTATTGTAACATTATCCTGGCACAGAGAAAGACTGACAATAAAGGCAGAAGTCACTGTTACCTCAGCAAATTTGGGTTCTGAAAACACATTGGCAAGATAATACAAATTCACCTGTAGAAAACAATCAACAAGGAGGGCATTAACTCTTCCTGGGTCCATTGTTTCTTCCCTGCAGATGCGCGCGCGCGCACACACACACACACACACAAACACACACACACACTCACACACACACACACACACACACACACACACACACACACACACTCCTTTTTCCTCCAGTCAGATTTACAGTCTTGAAGCCTAGATGAGGAGGGAGTTTTTAGAAAGTCTGGGGGAACAATTGCAGGAATAATTGATGGATGGAGAAAGGCTAAAGCACCCCGGGCCCTTTCTCTAGTCTGACAATTCTCCCCTTCAAATGCCCCCAGCCCATGCATGAGTGTTAAGATAACCCTGTGCTTGTCTTGTAATGTGCAGTCCCACCCTATTTTTGAGAAGGATGCTGTTCTTCTTCACGGCCTCTGTGCAGTTCCATGTATGAGAAGAACTGCCAAGGCCAGCCCGGGAACTCCTGGTGCTCCAGCCCACCCCTCTCCTCCACACTTCCTCTCCTGCTCCATCTCCTTCTTCCTTTCCCAATCCAGCTATAGCTGATGGTGAGGCCAACCTTGCTCTCAGCAGCAGGGCCACCTTCTCTTTGCCATGTGCTCACCCGGAACTGTAGGCACCATTTGTCACATGTAAAAAGAGAGTTTCAGCCAAAGCAGCCACTGGGTGTCACTGAGTCTCTACAGAGAGGCTGCTGATCAGGCATTTCTCTGGATGAAGAGGGGCGTATTTTGTGCAGATAGCAGATGTGACCAGCTACTACAGAATGCACTCCCAGCTTCGTCCTTACACTGCATCCATAGAGTGCCTCTAATGGTTAAATTCCATTTTGGTTTATTGAATTAGCCTTTGGGACTGTATCAATATACAGTACACACAGTTTTTAAGATTCACAGTATAAATGCACAATTAAAGAAAATTCACACCGGTATTAAAGCCCCTTCATTAAGAGATTAACAGAGCAGTCCTATGCATGTCTACTCAGCCCTGTTAAATTCAATGGGATTTACTCCCAGGGAAGGGTTATAGGATTGCAGCCTAAAACAGTATATGTAGTTATTTTACATCATTATATGCTGCAGTTGATCTGTCATCAGAATCTCTATGACAGATGACAACCATTCACATACGCACGCGCGCGCACACACACACACATACACACACACCCTCCTAATTACAGAGCTTTTACACCCAATAAAGCTACCCTCTGTGTCACATACTGGTTCTCTTCTTGCAAGAAAAACAATATCTTTCCCTTAGCACCCCGAAATTTCCTTTTCCTGAAAGACATTTCTAACAAGTATGCTCTAAAAGTCTAATTCTAATATATAATGAGCCCAGTTCTCCAATGCTGCTGCCCCGCAAATACACAACAATCTATTCTCATGACACAAAATCTCCCTGCATACACCATTGTTGAGTAAAGGTTGTTAGATGCTCCATTTTCAATGCGAAACACAAAGCCTTTTCATTGACTCTGACAGGGAATCAGCAGCAATGATCTTTTGCCTTCATTATAGTCTACCTTTACATTTGCCTTGATGCAGTGGGAATTTCTGCCAGACAGAGACAAAAAGTGCACATTCTAACTTATTTGAATTCAGGCAAATCTTCAAAGGATCTCAGGTTGAGCTGAACAAAACAAACATGCTGTCTGTTTATTTTGCAAAATTATGCCTAGGGACCTGGTGGTATCACCACATTGATTCAATTTCTGGAGGCCCAGAAAAATCCAGGTGTCTGTCTGTGCAGGTGCCCAATATGAACAGTCTGACTTTATCTGGTCAAGGGAAACCTGTAATGATGAGACCAAATGGTTTTCGCTATTTGTTAGGAATCTGCTTGAACCAAAACACAAAGCTTCTCTTCGCTATTCTGATGTACTGTAAGAAGTGTCAGATTTTGATGCAAAGGCCAGCATTTTTTTAATGTATTCACACCACAGCCCAATCCTATTGAAACCCCTCCCCCCGCAGATGCAGCTATGCATCTACACCTTCAAGGGGGGGGAATCCTGAAGGTCTCCTCCAGGTAAGGGATTTGTTCCCTTGCCTGGGGGTAAGCCCTCACTGCCCTGCTGTGTCTACTTGGACCTGCGCCAGCTATATATAGCTGGAGCAAGTCTGAGTGGACCTGGAAAGCTGGATCAAGGCTGGGAAGGGGCATAGGATATTGGTGGTGGTGCTGTCGCCGATGCCGCCCCCTTCCTGGCCTCGATCTGCCCTCATTCCACCCCGCCCCGGTCTCCTCCCCATTCCTCTCCCTCCCCGCCCCGTTCCACCCACCCCCGCCCCCTGCCCACCCCCTGTGCTGACTTATTGGCGCCGGCACTTGACTGCTAGTGCGCAGACTGCTAGTGCGCACTTGACTGCTAGTGCAATTGACTTATTGGCGCCAGCACTAGGCTGCTAGTGCGCGGCCACAGTCTGGTCGCACTGACTGGCATGTTGCCTTTTGTGACAGCCATGTAGCTCCAGCAGCATAAGGTCCTTATAGGATTGGACTGTTAGTTATTTAAAATATTTATACTGTGACTTTCCCCTCCCCATTGAGAAGTGCCTAAGGTGGCTTGCAGTTAATTAAATGTGAGTGAACTGATCGGTAGCACTGCCAGACAGAACATCTTTTGAAACAGACCTCTTACAGAGCATCATGTGTCCACGAACACAACAGATACTCCACCTGCATCCAGCTGCACAAATCCATCCCTTCCATCTTGCCGTGGGTACTGCAAAATCCTAAAGGCTGCCTTTGTCGATAAAAAGATTAAGATACACTACTTGTAGGCCTGTGTCTCTGCTGAAGAATGGAATTATATGCTTATTAGTTACATAACCCATCAGGCATTCCCTGCTGGGAGTGCTGAGACAAACAAAACAAGAAGTCAAGATGTTTCCGATGCTGAGGTTAGATGCTCTGAGAGTCTCCAGCCGGTACATATTTTTGACTGGCACTTAGATTGGGAATTCCTTATGGAATGCCTCAGTGTTTGCAAACAATTTTTCTGAAAATATCTGTTCCGGACAAATGTGCGGTCTCATCATAAATCATTTGGTGAGTGACAGCACATGCTAGAGGGGTCGGAGAGTATGAAATGTGTTGGTATTGCTTTCTGCAGGAAACCCTTCTCTCTGGGATACAAGCCCGAGTGTCGAATGCCCACAGCAATAAATGCCACATGTTGATAAAGCCCTGCTGAGAAAATTGACTGAAATGTTTTCTGTGTGACTAGTGGACCTGAAAGGATATATTGGAAATTTTAGATCCAAGTGATAATGATGCTCAGGGTACCTGGGGCTTCATAGGCACAGCTGGCAGCCAGAAGGAGCAAAGCTTTCTCCCATGGTAGTATCTGTCTGGGGAATTTCCTCCAGAGAGAGAGAGAGAGAGAGAGAGAGAGAGAGAGAGAGAGAGAGAGAGAGAGAGAGAGAGAGAGCTATCCATGTTATCTGCTCTTTTCAGACGTTTCAGGAACAAAGTTATTTTTGTTGTTGTTTCTGTTGTTTTCATTTCAGAAGACTTTCCAGGTGAGCAGGTTGGGCTAGTTTTCTTCCTTATTTTAAATGTTGCTGCTACACTGTTTTCTGTTGGTTGTCTCATTTTTAGCAGTTCTCATTGTTACTGTTGACATTTCCTATGCTCCAAATGTCATTTACCACCAGGGACAGTCCCTGAAACTCACATGTCAAACTCGTTTTCTGAAAGATTTAGCAAAACTGGACTCGTTTTATTTGATATGGTTTACCGCAGGATACAGCATACAGAGGGCGGAGCCCAAGCAGCAATGTGTAATGAGGGGGGGGGTTGCTTGAAAAATCATAATCCCTGGGGTAAGATTAGGGGTGCTACAAGTGTGCATCAGTTTTCATCTGTGCAATATTGAAGGACATGAAATTAGTTGTTTTGGTTTTCAATTAGAGAGTTTCAATTTTGATTTTGATTTGGATTTCTAAGTTGAATAAAGCATTTTAAAAGAATGGAACAAACAAACTAATTCCATTCTCAATGTAGGGGATATTCCATCCCCTCTTCTAGGGCTGCCAGCCCTCCCGGTATCAGCATCAGTCTCCAGTCTCCAGGTGACTACTGAAAGCAATCCTGGAATTTTAACAGGGTCACCTTAATTTACAGTGCAATCCTCAGAAGTACCAAGCCCCATAAAGTTCAAGATTACTCCTGGGTAGGTGTGTATAGAATTGCACCTTTAATTGCATTATATCATGATGGGGGGAAAAGCATCTCCAGCAATATGATCAGTCAGAGTTGGCTACCCTACTCTTCTGATGAAACTGCACATGAAGGAGGGGATCTTCGCAATACTTAATGGCGCCCTTTAGTCTCTCCCTAGTGGGCTTCTGTCAGGCGTGCATGCACTGCAATGCACCAGTCATGATCTGCTATGGATTGTCCACATTAGCCACTCAGGCTCTATAAAAGACCAAGGGGACAGATTACTTGTAACACCCCTGCTTTTGTATTAGTACTAAGTGAGAACTACTGTATGCTTTCTATTCACCATATGTTTTCTATTGTAGAGTACTAAAATATGGGAGGAGGATGCAGTGGCATTGCTGGACGGGGTGTGGCACCGTAAGTGGTGGAAGGCGCTGCACCGTGCCTTGCAAACTGGTGTAACACGGCCCCTCCCACTCACCCCTGGAGCCATTCTGGCAGCAAAGGCAACAAGGCAATTTGCCGCACCCCCTCCAGCAACACCACTGGGAGGATGGAAACCTTGTCCATGGATTTTTATGGCTCAAAGTAAGCAAATATGGGATAATTTTAACTAGTTTTAATAGATAGGACCTTGATGGATTGTTTCCCTTTGGTTGTTGTCTGCCCCAGGCCTTTGGAATGGAGCAGGTCAGAAAAATAAAGGAAATATATAAATTATGTTAAGTGCTTCTCACTTTTCTGATTGTTGACCAGATCCAGCGGTGACGCTACAGGGTTTAGTTTCCTGTGAGATACACTAATTGCATCAGATTGAGAGAGAGAGAGAGAGAGAGAGAGAGAGAGAGAGAGAGTCCCTGCTCCCCGATGTACTGTTTTAGTCAATCTATGGCTCCAAAACTCTCTGTTCCCCTCATTCTCTCAAAATGTAAACTGTGTGAACTGGCTCCAGACAGATTCTCTGCTCATCCCCGTAGCTGGAGGGTGTCACCTTTCCTGACTTCTGATGGGTACTGCATTCTAAAGACTGGAGAGGGATTCTGAACTATCAAAGGTAAAAGGTAAAGGTGACCCCTGACAATTAAGTCCAGTCGTGTCCGACTCTAGGGAGTGGTGCTCATCCCCATTTCAGAGCCAAAGAGCCAGCGTTGTCCGAAGACGCCTCCGTGGTCATGTGGCCGGCATGACTCTCCTTGCTGCAGCGCGTAGCATGCAGCTGGAACACGGAGCGCTGTTTACCTTCCCACAAGCGGTACCTATTTATCTACTCACATTAACATGCTTTGGAACTGCTAGGTTGGCAGGAGCTGGCCAAGCAACGAGAGCTCACCCCGTCGCGGATTCGAACTGCCGACCTTTCACTTGACAGCTCATGGTTCAGCGGTTTAACCCACTGCACTGCGCCACCCGCTGGCCAGAACTATCAAAGAACATTACAATTACGTTGTGAAAATGACACTTTGGGGAAACTGTAGTGACAGACCTATTCACATGAGGACCATACTTTCAACCAAGCTATCCATCTTCTAGGCTAGCTTACTTACCCTGATATCACCTGAGGTCTACAGTCACCACGGGAAAAACAAAGTGAGCATTGGATTAAGGAGCAGAGGACAAGTGCAAGACTCAAGGTTTTGCTTTATAAATGGTGCAGGTCAGAATTCCGCCATAATGAACCAAGATCATCTACAATGTTGACAACTGAAAATGTGTTCAGATGTGTAGATCAGATGTGTAGATCACAGAATCAGCTCCTTACACCCTTGAAATTCTGCTGCTAGTCAGCTGCCTGAGCACTGGCTTCTATTCAAGCTTTTCCAGAAGGAAGGAAAGGCTATAAAGTGTAAAAGTATCTCATTGGCAATCATACATTTTATGAGCTCTGAAGAGAGTTTACTAGAGGTCAGGAGTTCTGCTTAGAAGAACCTCTGGGCATCACGAAATCTGAAGAGCGTGTCTCATGACGTCTATCAACTATTAGGAAAGCTTTGCGAACTCCATAAACTCAGGTAGGGTAAAGTAACGCAGCTAGATTCTTCCCTAATGCAGCTTGGAGCTGTTGCCTGTGTAAAAACTGGGTGCGTTTTATTTTCCTTTAAAAGCAGACATTCCTGGAAATGTGCTGTATCTGTAAGCAAAATAGAAAGTACTAGGATGGAGTCGTATATCAGAAAGACCTCTGACAGCCAGAGTGGCTAAAGATTCAAGCCCAGCATTATGTACCGTGGCTTGGTACATAATGCTGGGCTTGAATCCAGAATGACGTGCCCTACCTCAGTCATGGACTCCCTATGTGGACTGGCAGCCCAATCCTATTGAAATCCCTGCATGGCAATTCAGCGGCACCAGCACAACTACCGCTGTATCCTTCAGGGGACCTTTTGGCTGCTGGAGGTTTACATGGTGTGAGGGGATATTTGTCGGGAGGCCAAGCAAGACTTTGAGGAACGTATGGCAGGCAACATAAAAGGGAATAATAAAAGCTTCTTCAAATATGTTAGAAGCAGGAAACCTGCCAGGGAAACGGTGGGTCCGCTGGATGGTGAGGGAGAGAAAGGGGTGATAAAAGGGGACTTGGAGACTGCAGAGAAATTAAATGAGTTCTTTGCATCTGTCTTCACGGCAGAAGACCTCGGGCAAATACCGCTGCCGGAACGTTCTCCCCTGACTAAAGAATTAAGTCAAATAGAGGTTAAAAGAGAAGATGTCTCAGACTTAATTGACAAAATAAAGATCAATAAATCACCAGGCCTGGATGGCATCCACCCAAGAGTTCTGAAGGAACTCAAGAATGAAGTTGCTGACCTCTTGACCCAAATATGCAACTTGTCCCTTAAAACAGCCACTGTGCCAGAGGATTGGAGGATAGCTAATGTCACGCCAATCTTTAAAAAAGGAAGGAGGGGGGACCCGGGAAACTACAGGCCGGTCAGCCTAACATCTGTTCCAGGGAAGATGGTGGAAAGTCTCATTAAGGATAAAATCTTAAAATACATAGAAGAACAAGCTCTGCTGAGGGAGAGTCAGCATGGCTTCTGCAAGGGGAAGTCTTGCCTCACAAACCTGTTAGAATTTTTTGAAAAGGTCAACAGGCATGTGGATGCGAGCGAACCCGTGGATATTATATATCTGGATTTTCAGAAGGCGTTTGACACGGTCCCTCATGAAAGGCTCCTGCGAAAACTCCACAGTCAGGGAATAAGAGGGCAGGTCCTCTTGTGGATTAGGAACTGGTTGAAGACCAGGAAACAGCGAGTGGGAGTCAATGGGCAATTTTCACAATGGCGAGAGGTGAAAAGCGGTGTGCCCCAAGGATCGGTCTTGGGACCGGTGCTTTTCAACTTATTCATAAATGACCTGGAGTTGGGGATAGGCAGTGAGGTGGCCAAGTTTGCGGATGACACGAAACATTTCCGGGTGGTAAAGACCAGCAGGGATTGTGAAGAGCTCCAGAAGGATCTCTCCAAACTGGGAGAATGGGCAGCAAAATGGCAGATGCGCTTCAATGTAAGTAAGTGCAAAGTGATGCACATTGGGGCAAGAAACCAAAATTTCACATATACGCTAATGGGTTCTGAGTTGTCTGTGACGGATGAAGAGAGAGATCTTGGGGTGCTGGTGGACAGGTCGATGAAAGTGTCGACCCAGTGTGCGGCGGCTGTGAAGAAGGCCAATTCCATGCTCGGGATCATTAAAAAGGGGATTGAGAATAAAACGGCCAATATCATTATGCCTTTGTACAAATCGATGGTAAGGCCACATCTGGAGTATTGTGTCCAGTTCTGGTCACCATACCTCAAAAAGGATATAGTTGAATTGGAAAAGGTGCAGAAAAGAGCGACCAGAATGATTTGTGGGCTGGAGCACCTCCCTTACGAGGAAAGGCTACAGCGTCTGGGGCTTTTCAGCCTAGAAAAAAGGCGCCTGAGGGGGGACATGATTGAGACTTATAAAATTATGCATGGGATGGAGAGAGTGGATAGAGGGAAATTCTTCTCCCTCTCGCACAACACCAGAACCAGGGGACACGCACTAAAATTGAGTGGAGGGAGAGTTAGAACAGACAAAAGAAAATATTTCTTTACCCAGCGTGTGATTCATCTGTGGAACTCCTTGCCACAGGATGTGGTGATGGCACCTAGCCTAGATGCCTTTAAAAGGGGTTTGGACAAATTCATGGAGGAAAAGACCATCACAGGTTACAAGCCATAAGCAACCTCCTGGTTTTTTGTTTTTGTTTTTGTTTTTTTTAGAAGTGGGTTTTCTCTGTGCCAGGTGCAAGGGAGTGGCGACTGGACACAGGTATCTTGTTGTCTCGTGTGCTCCCTGAGGCATCTGGTGGGGCCACTGTGTGACACAGGAAGCTGGACTAGATGGGCTTTTGGCCTGATCCAGCAGGGCTCTTCTTATGTTCTTATGTTCTTATGTCCCCTTGCCCTGGGGTAAGCCCCAGCAGTCACTATGGGTCAACTCAGACCTGCACCAGCTCAATTGCTGGTGTAAGTCCGCATTGACCCAGAAAGGTGGATCAGGCTCAGGAAGGGTTCAGGATTCGACATGCGCTGCCGCCGCCGATCCTGCCCCCCTCCTGGGCCTGATCTGCCCTCCTCCCAGCCTTGTTACCACCCACACCACCCTGTTCAACCTCCTCCCTTCCTCCAACTCCCTGCACAGGTTCACCTGCTCCAGCGGGTCTTCGTGGACCCACTGGTGCGCAAGAGGCCACTCCGGCCTCCCCACCAGTGGGCCTGCAGCGCGCGCCACTGGAGGCTGCTTTGCGACTGCCGTAAAGCAGCCTCCGCTGGCGCAACACTAGTTACACCAGCAGGGGAGTGGGATAGGATTGGGCTGTTAGCAAATCATTCTCAGTTTCCCATCTATAATTTGAAATTTTAATAGTTAAAATTTCTACAAATCTTTCTACAAATCTGCACAAGGCAGCATACAATAAGATAATAAAAAATCAATAAGATCATAAAAGAGTAACAGTGACTTACCTGACAGACTTGTGCAAACATAATAAATAAAGGCAACATCAGGGGAGTGTCTATCTGAGGGGTGCTTAGGGTATGGCGTACGTCAACCCTTCCTTGTCCTGCCCACATCTCTCCCATGTTATGCCCTGATCTCCTCCCCAATTTGTCCTTTCTGCTGGCAGAGTTGCACTGGCATCTGAGCTATGTTGGGGCAACGTTTTTCCAGCGTTGCACCAGGGTCTGTGATGCATCCATCAGCGGGTGGACTTCTATGCCAATGGGGATGTCATTGCGCCATCATACATGGAGATATGCTGGCATGACAGAGCAAATGTCCTTTACAAAGAAATGTGGATGGTCTTTAGACATCTACTAAAGACTGGCTTTTTGAGGTTTTCTGGGACATGTCAGACTTTTCTGACACCTTCCTCTGAACCTCTTACAGCACAAGTCTATGCCTGTTGACTGAGCAGTAAGTCCCACAGAATTCAACGAGACTTACTCTCAGATAAGTTATAGAATTGCAGTCTTACAGCCCAATCCAGTGTAAGATGTGGTGGCTGGCCTAAATGGCCGGCCACCACATCCTATCTAGGTTCCGGGCTGCCCCGGGGTAACCCGAATGCACCTCAAGGGAAGGGGACGATCGTCCTCTTCCCCGGGTGTAAGCGGCCTGAGGCCCAATGGGCCTACTCGAAGGTGGCATACATTCAAGCCCTCCATGTAAGGCTGCACTGGGCCGGGAGAGGGCTTTGGATATCGGTGGAGCTTGCCGCCGATATCCCCGCCCTCCCCCCACTCGGTGCGGCTAATGGCTGCCCTCCCTCATCACCTGGTCCACCCTCCCCCCCCCGCCCCTGCACCAGTCGGTGCAGGACTTACCTTGCCCGGAGGGTGTGGGGACGGTCCACAGGGGGAGAGAGAGCCACTGGCCTCTGCGCCAGCGGCCCTTACTCTCTGGGTGCCGCGAAAGTCAGGAGCAGCGAGTGGCCTCACGGGAACGAAGTGGCTCACGGGGACAAAGTGGCAAGATAAAAAAAGACACAGCGAGTTAAGCAGCTGGGCGAGGAGAGGGTAAGCAAGGAGAAGGTAAGTGAACTCTCTCAATTGTGCAGCTTTGTCTAACTTTAATTTACCATTAACTGTAAAGGACTTGGTTAAAGCTACCTTAAGCTACCTTAAACTTAAGATAGAACTAAGCCTAGCTAGGAACTAAGCCTAGCTTAAGTAGAACTAAATATAACCTGAGGAGGGGGATTGTAAGGTCCAGTAGCTAGGACACAGGCACAGAAGCTAGGTGGGAAATTAAATAGATTCAAAACACAAACAAGCACCTATCTAAAAGACAGGGGCAGAAACTGGACAAGCCTGGGAGCTGGTTCTAAAGAAAATTGCAGTCCAAATCTAAACAGGTCTACTCTGAGTAGATTCTACAGCTGATTCTAAAGAGAATTGCAGTCCAAATCTAAACAGGTCTACTCTGAGTAAAACCAGTGTTTACTCGAGAGTAAAAAGCCCAGGGCAGAGACCTGAGTCTACTTTAGAGTAGGAGCCTAAAACAAAACAAGAGGAGGCTAAAAGAAGGGGAGAAAGCAAGCTAAACTGCACCTTAAGCAGAGTTCAACTTAAGCAGAATTTAAAACCTACAGTTTAAAACATACAGACCGCATGGTATAGAAGGCCACATGGTAAATTAGGGTGACTCAGAAACCATAGCAACACACATTCCTGCCAGCTGAGTAGGTCAGATGTAAATTGAGGCAGCAGCAGGAACAATAGCAACAGGAATTTCCTGCCAGTAAACCACATCAGGCCCTGCCCCCCTTAGAGGCCAGTCTTTTCAAACTTTCAGGTAGGCAGGGGGAGGAGCTACACAACAGTTTAAATCTGGGGCTGGTTTGCGAGTGAGCCCTTTCAGGAGCAGCGAGTGGCCTCACGGGAACAAAGTGGCAAGATAAAAAAAGACACAGCGAGTTAAGCAGCTGGGCGAGTTCAGCAGCGGGGCGAGGAAGCCAGGCCCCACACACTGCCTGGCACGTCCCTTGAAGAGAGGAGAGCTCCAATAACATTAAGGTACCCAAACTGTTTTAAACCCATAACTTACAAAAAAAGCTATGCAGTCAGACAGCCAGCAGAAGGGTGGGGGCTATCCAGTGTTTTGCACTGAGTGTCACATGTATGACTATCTGCCTCTTGGGCACATGTCATGGGTGTGTGCTCGGTGCAAAGAGCTCCAGGCTCTCAGGGAACGGGTTCGCTCCCTTGAAGCCACGGTTGCTGACCTGGAGAAGCAGAGACAGGTAGAGAGGAACCAGGGTGAGACTTCTAGGGACGTGGAGGCATCGTCCTACCCTCAGTTGGCCAGCGCCTCAGCTGCCAGGGAAGGGAGTCTCAGGGCTGGAGGACATTGCTCTGGAAAAGAGGGAAACAATCCCACAGTGGGGACCCCTTCTTCAGGTGATGGGCCCGTATCCAGTCGCACTATGGATACTCCTCTGGGAAGGGGGCTTCTTGTTGTGGGTGACTCTATAGTCAGGAACATAGAAAGGGGGGTCTGTGACGGATGTGAGGACCGCACGGTGACTTGCCTACCTGGTGCGAAGGTTGCGGACATCACCTCTCGTCTAGATAGGCTGGTAGAGAGTGCTGGGGAGGAGGTAGCGGTTGTGGTGCATGTTGGCACCAACGACGTGGGGAAATGTAGCCGGGCGGTCCTGGAGGCCAAATTTAGGTTGCTAGGTAGGAAGCTCAAATCCAGGACCCCAAAGGTGGCGTTCTCAGAAGTGCTACCTGTTCCACGCGCAGGGACAGCTAGGCAGGCGGAGCTCAGGGGTCTCAATGCGTGGATGAGACACTGGTGTGAGGAGGAGGGGTTTAAGTTTGTTAGGCACTGGGGAACGTTTTGGGACAAGCCGGGCCTGTACAAGAGGGACGGGCTTCACTTGAACCAAAACGGAACCAGACTGCTGGCGCGTAACATTAAGAAGGTGGCAGAGCAGCTTTTAAACTGACTCCTGGGGGAAAGCCGACAGGAGCCGAGGGGCATCCGGTTCGGGACTCCTCATTCCTCGGGAATGAGGGTGCAGAGGATGGGGAACAATCAAGTAATAACAGAATAAGAATTGGGAGTGGTAGCGTGATGGGACATGACAGCCAGTCTAGCAAAACAGAAGGCTGCAGGAATAAAGGGGCAAACATGCAGCCCTTCTTGGGGGACCAGGTATATAAGTGCTTTTATGCAAATGCCCGAAGTCTACGGGCAAAGATGGGAGAACTGGAATGTTTGGTGGCTAGGGAAAACATTGACATAGTAGGTATAACAGAAACCTGGTGGAATGCGGAGAACCAGTGGGATACTGCAATTCCAGGATATAAACTCTATAGGAGGGACAGAGAGGGGCGTGTTGGAGGTGGGGTGGCCATCTATGTCAAAGAGGGGGTAGAATCCACCAGAGTAGAGCTGGAGGGGGGCTCTGACTCCTCCGTAGAATCACTGTGGGTTAGATTACCAGGCTCCAAGAGTGATGTAATAGTAGGGGCATGCTACCGTCCTCCAGATCAAAAACCTGAAGGGGACCTTGAAATAAGGAAGCAAATCAGGGAGGTGTCAACGAGAGACAGGGTTGTAGTCATGGGGGACTTCAATTATCCTCACATCGACTGGGTCAATTCATGCTCAGGTCATGAAAGAGAGACTGGATTTCTGGATATGTTAAATGACTGTGCCTTAGAGCAGCTTGTCACGGAACCGACCAGAGGACAGGTGACTCTGGACTTGATATTGTGTGGCACTCAAGATCTGGTCAGGGAGGTAAATGTTACCGAACCGTTGGGGAACAGTGACCATGCTGCGATCTGTTTCGCCATGCATGTCGGAGGGAGAGTGCCGAGCAAATCTGACACGAAAACCCTTGACTTCCGAAGGGCAGACTTCCCCAAAATGAGAAGACTAGTTAAGAAAAAGCTGAAAGGGAAGGTAAAAGGAGTCCAATCGCTCCAGAGTGCATGGAGGCTGTTTAAAACAACAGTCGTAGAGGCCCAGCGGGAGTGTATCCCACAAAGGAGGAAGGGCTCGACCAAGTCCAGGAGGATGCCGGCATGGCTAACAAGCACAGTTAAGGAGGCTATAAAAGGCAAGGAAGCTTCCTTCCGTAAATGGAAGTCTTGCCCTAATGAGGAAAATAAACAGGAGCACAAACTGTGGCAAAAGAAATGTAAAAAGATGATACGGGAGGCCAAGAAAGACTTTGAGGAACGTATGGCAGGCAACATAAAAGGGAATAATAAAAGCTTCTTCAAATATGTTAGAAGCAGGAAACCTGCCAGGGAAACGGTGGGTCCGCTGGATGGTGAGGGAGAGAAAGGGGTGATAAAAGGGGACTTGGAGACTGCAGAGAAATTAAATGAGTTCTTTGCATCTGTCTTCACGGCAGAAGACCTCGGGCAAATACCGCTGCCGGAACGGTCTCCCCTGACTAAAGAATTAAGTCAAATAGAGGTTAAAAGAGAAGACGTCTCAGACTTAATTGACAAAATAAAGATCAATAAATCACCAGGCCCGGATGGCATCCACCCAAGAGTTCTGAAGGAACTCAAGAATGAAGTTGCTGACCTCTTGACCAAAATATGCAACTTGTCCCTTAAAACGGCCACTGTGCCAGAGGATTGGAGGATAGCTAATGTCACGCCAATCTTTAAAAAAGGAAGGAGGGGGGACCCGGGGAACTACAGGCCGGTCAGCCTAACATCTGTTCCAGGGAAGATGGTGGAAAGTCTCATTAAGGATAAAATCTTAAAATACATAGAAGAACAAGCTCTGCTGAGGGAGAGTCAGCATGGCTTCTGCAAGGGGAAGTCTTGCCTCACAAACCTGTTAGAATTTTTTGAAAAGGTCAACAGGCATGTGGATGCGAGCGAACCCGTGGATATTATATATCTGGATTTTCAGAAGGCGTTTGACACGGTCCCTCATGAAAGGCTCCTGAGAAAACTCCACAGTCAGGGAATAAGAGGGCAGGTCCTCTTGTGGATTAGGAACTGGTTGAAGACCAGGAAACAGCGAGTGGGAGTCAATGGGCAATTTTCACAATGGCGAGAGGTGAAAAGCGGTGTGCCCCAAGGATCGGTCTTGGGACCGGTGCTTTTCAACTTATTCATAAATGACCTGGAGTTGGGGATAGGCAGTGAGGTGGCCAAGTTTGCGGATGACACTAAACTTTTCCGGGTGGTAAAGACCAGCAGGGATTGTGAAGAGCTCCAGAAGGATCTCTCCAAACTGGGAGAATGGGCAGCAAAATGGCAGATGCGCTTCAATGTAAGTAAGTGCAAAGTGATGCACATTGGGGCAAGAAACCAAAATTTCACATATACGCTAATGGGTTCTGAGTTGTCTGTGACGGATCAAGAGAGAGATCTTGGGGTCCTGGTGGACAGGTCGATGAAAGTGTCGACCCAGTGTGCGGCGGCTGTGAAGAAGGCCAATTCCATGCTCGGGATCATTAAAAAGGGGATTGAGAATAAAACGGCCAATATCATTATGCCTTTGTACAAATCGATGGTAAGGCCACATCTGGAGTATTGTGTCCAGTTCTGGTCACCATACCTCAAAAAGGATATAGCTGAATTGGAAAAGGTGCAGAAAAGAGCGACCAGAATGATTAGTGGGCTGGAGCACCTCCCTTACGAGGAAAGGCTACAGCGTCTGGGGCTTTTCAGCCTAGAAAAAAGGCGCCTGAGGGGGGACATGATTGAGACTTATAAAATTATGCATGGGATGGAGAGAGTGGATAGAGGGAAATTCTTCTCCCTCTCGCACAACACCAGAACCAGGGGACACGCACTAAAATTGAGTGGAGGGAGAGTTAGAACAGACAAAAGAAAATATTTCTTTACCCAGCGTGTGATTCATCTGTGGAACTCCTTGCCACAGGATGTGGTGATGGCACCTGGCCTAGATGCCTTTAAAAGGGGTTTGGACAAATTCATGGAGGAAAAGACCATCACAGGTTACAAGCCATAAGCAACCTCCTGGTTTTAGAAGTGGGTTTTCTCTGTGCCAGGTGCAAGGGAGTGGCGACTGGACACAGGTATCTTGTTGTCTCGTGTGCTCCCTGAGGCATCTGGTGGGGCCACTGTGTGACACAGGAAGCTGGACTAGATGGGCTTTTGGCCTGATCCAGCAGGGCTCTTCTTATGTTCTTATGTTCTTATGTTATGTTCTTATGTTCTTATGTTCTTATGTTCTTATGAAAGTGCTTTACAGCACTTTCATGACACCTAGTGCCGGGGGAGCGTGCGCTCCCCTGGTGCTTTGTTACACAGGATGGCACCTGTAAAGTATTAAGTATTATATACTGTAGTTATAAAGTATAACTTCTAACGTATTAAGAATGTTTCATAACTAATATTATCCAAATTTCTGACACTCACTTTAACATATATATAGTTGTTGCAGGCACAGTGTGGTGCTCACTCTCCTTTCTTGAACTCATATATTAAAAGTATTTCTATGCACCTTTTCACCCCGGTCAGATGGACCCAAGTGGGCCCACAGAATCAAATAGTGTTGCTTATATTTTTTGATTTAAAAAAATTGGTTGGATCCAGACATGGTGAGTCACTCATGATCTGGACAGACCAACTGCAGAAGCAGGCATATTATTACTTTTCTGCATAAAAGAAGTAATGTGAAATATCTCTAAAGTGTGACAAGGTGAAGTGTGGTTCCTCTTCAGTGGAAATCTAAGTGTGTTACTTAGCTGCAAAACCCTCTTTGTTAAATGTGAATATCCTTTGGCTTGCAGCCTTACATATCGGGGAATTTAATCAGATAGTGGTATTTCTTTGAGATGAGCCAATACTGAATAAAATTAATTCAGTGTCAGTTGATGTTGAACACATTGACTTCTTTAACGGCTTCTTTCCCAATCACAACAATTAAAACTCTATCTTGGATAAGAATATCTCTGTGCTTGGAAATGCAAGTGTGTAAAAATACAATTTTCAGCTGAATTTGTCTCTGCCACCATTATGTTAATTATAGTAACAAGAATTTTCTCAGTCTATTGATTGGGCTGTATAGGGCACAACAGTTCTATATGTGAAAATCCACACTGGTTCTAGGGCTGTCAACTCCGACTAAGATATTCCTGGAGATTCCCCCACCCCCACCAACACAATGTATTGTCAGTAGTGTAGCTGGGCTGGCCAGTACTCCGGGCCACCCGCATCATCATCCTGCCCACCACTTCCAGAATGCCTATGATTTGGAGCCAAATGGAGCCTGAGGGTGGGCGGGAGGGCCAAACGTCATTCTGCTCACTGCTCCAACTGGTCGGAGTGGCGAGCTCTGCGCACCCCCGCAGACAGCATGACTGACACTCCCCTCTCTGGCTTGCTGCCCGGGGTGATGCCCCCCTGCCCCCCCCAGCTATACCACTGTGTAATGTCACTAAGGCTGCAATCCTATACCACTCACCTGGGAATAAGCCTCACTGAACACAATGGGGCTTGCTTCTGGGTAGGCATGTATTGCACTGCAAGTCTTCAGGGTTGCTTTCAGTGATCATCTGGATATTGATGCTGATTACTGGAGACCTTAGGGCAATCCTGGAGGGTTGGCAATTCTAACTGGATCCACTGTAGTGGAGGGGGGGAGGTAGAATCATACAGTACTGCAGTTGGAAGGAACATTAGAGGTTATCTAGTCAAACCTCCTGCTAAACGCAGGCAGCTTAGCATCCCTGACACATGGTCATCCATCCAGCCACTGCTTGAACATCTCCAATGACGGACAGCCCACAACAGCACGATACCAGCTGTTCCAGCGACAGCTCTTACAGACCAATCCAGAGATATGACTCCACAGATCTGAAAAGTGCTAGAATGCCTGGCAAACGAAGAACCAATGTCAACTGGGAGACAGGAAGGAATTCACCTGCTGAGCAAAACTGGTAGTCTGAAGGCTGAACTACATTACACGCGTTGCGGAGCTTCTGACAGCATATCGGAAGCAAGCGGAGCAGCTGCGACCTCCGCAATGCCGGTGCGTACCTCAAGCTGGAAACCTATCTTTTGAGGGGGCGGGTTCGCAGAGCTAGGGGGCGGTTCGCAGAGCTACTGCAGCCTACCAATCGTAGGAGAGGGGGAGGAGGGTGGCTGCATGCCAATCAGAACTACCTCCAATCACTGTGGAGGTTATATTCCAAGGCTTATTCCCAGAGGAAAACACAGGACGAGGAGAGAGAAAACCAGAATGGTGGGAAATACTCAAAATAGCCCAAACTCCTGTCACCGTGGAGGTTTATTCCAAGAGGATTAATTGTAACAAGAAAGAGTAGAACAATCAGAGAGATTTGTGAGTGTGTGTGTGTGTGTGTGGGGGGGGAAGCGTTTTGGTGCTCGCTTGCTGCTTGCAGCAAGGGAACGGTATGTTGTGTGTGCACAGGCAGAGCAGAACAATATTTCCACTGCAGACCAATTATGGATTGAAAGCAAAATATTGCTTACGACTGCTCCATGTTGACTTATTCAGAGATGCACGGGAAGTTGAGCAGTACCCGAATCCCCTCAACGTGTGTGTTAAAACGAAATAGGGAGAAACGTGTGAAGCTTGTGGGTGATTTTGTCTCGGCTGCCTTTGCAACTACGTAAAGATGCATAGGGTAGGGTTGTTAAAAAGTAAAAACCGGAACAGACCTGCAAGTTTTTCGGCCAATCAGAGCGTGCTGGTGTTTTACCAATCACAGCTGCGTTTTCTTAAGAAGGTGGGACAGCAGGAGGGACAACAGGCGGGAAGACACTCCCCAGCTCCAAGCGCGGAGGAAGAGGCAGAGGCGGGGGCAGAGCCTCCGCGTGTAATGTAGTTCCGCCCTGAAGGGTGATTCACACTACACAAATCCAGACGCGTTACAGAGATGCGCGGAGCTCTTTGACAGCATTTCGGATGCAAGCGAAGAAGCTGTGAGCTCTGCAATGCAGAAGCTGGAAAAATGGCTTCCCCTCATCTTTTGAGGGGGCGGGCTTCGCGGAGCTGGGCGGGTTCGTGGAGCTACTGTAGCCTACCAATCGGATGAGAGGGGGGGAGAGTGGCTGCATGCCAATCAGAACTACCTCCAATCACCTTCATAAGAAGGCGGGACAGCAGGAGGGCTTCCCGCCAGCTCTGTGCGCAGGGGCAGGGACATCCGCGCCTGTAAAAGTGTAGTGTGAATCACCCTTGACCCTAGATCCAGATGCGTACCCATCCCTATGTTGGTACCCAGAGTTTTCTAGACTGGAGCGAATATCTATAATAAATAAAACCTTAGCTATTAACAGTGCATCTGACATTCTCTGTTACAACAGATGCCAATTATTGTAATAGCCCATAATAATGAAACACAGACGATTGATTAATTAATTAAATGACATGATTAAAAAATAGTATTAATTGGAAGAAGACGTTTTTTTTTAATAGTTGGCCTTTTCTTTATTGGATGAGCCTCATGCCACTCAGCTTCCTTCTGTTCCTTAAGGGGCTATTTCCCCTCCCCATTTTAATTCTCCCTACCCAAGACCACACCCGGTCTCGCCTTCCTTCTTTCAAAGCCTGCCCCTCGCGTTTTGATTGGCTGTATCTCCAAGAATACTCGCGCCCCTCCATCCTGCTCGGCCTATGGGGCATGGCAAGCCTCGCCCCCTTGCTTCTGATTGGCTGGCGTACGGGCGGCTCCGCCCCACCAGGCGGTGAGGCGGAGGTCGGGGCTGGGCCGAGGGTCCCGGCCGCCCCCCCACCGCACCCAGCTTAGGCTCCAGGGTAGCGGCGCGATGGCGGCAGCAGCAGCGACAGCAGCGGGCTCGCTGGGCTCCGGGCCCGGCGGGGCCGCCAGCGTGGCCGGGCTCCCGACGGGTCCGTGCGGGGCGGCGTCGGGGGTCTCTGGGGGTCTCGGGCCGGTCCCGGTGCCCATGAACCTCTTCGCCACCTGGGAGATCGACCGCTCGGCGCCCAGCTGCGTGCCCAGGTGAGGCGACCGGCAGACAGTGCGGGCTGCTTGGGAGGCGGGTGCGCGAGAGGCGTGGGGGGCGGGCAGCGGCTGACCCGGCGTGTGCCTGCGATGGGCTGGGCCGGCGCCTGCCTCCGGAGGGCCCGCTGGTGACGGCCCCTGAGCAGCTGCCGCGGAGGAGGAGCAGCCGCCGCCGCCGCCTCTGCTGGCGGGAGGTCCCCGGGGGAGAACGGCGGCGTGGATGCCCCTTCTGCTGGCGCTGCTGTCCGTCCTCCTCCTTGAGGCGGGAGCAGCCACCCCCTCCGCGCACCCACCTGCCTCTTTCTCGGGGCAGTGGTGGGTGGGAACGGTGCTCGGAAGGGAGGGATGGAGGGGGCGCCGCCGGGCAGGTGCGGCGCGGAGATGGCTGCTTCTTCTTGCTTCTGTTGTGCCCGCCCGCCCCTGGCAGGGAGCAGCTGCTCGCTCTCTCCTCGATGGCCGTCGTCACCTGCTTTCCTCCTCCAACAGGCAGTGAGTGCCGCGGTTGGGGTTAGGCTCGCCGGGATGTGCCCTCCTCTTCATCCCTTCAGCCCAATTTCTGCTGCCCAGAGAGGGAAAGAAAAAACAGGTGGCTGCTGCAGCTTCTTCGCGATCGCTTACCTGCTGTCTCCCAGCATCCACCATTGTCTAGACTGGGAGCAGACGGGCAAGTGAGTGGACACTGCTCTCTGTCTGGGCAGGGCATCGCAGCAGTGGGAGGTGGTCTCTCTGGGAGGCATGGCAGTTTCTTGCTGTCCCACCCCGAGAAAGAAAGAGCACAGAGCATTGCTGCTCCCTACCTCTTCTCACCTGCTAGTCAGTCTCTAGAAACTGTTGGGCTTGGGCCTATGAGGCCTGAACCTCACTGCCTTCCCCCCATAGGGGGAGCAACAGCTGCTCACTCACCTATTTCCCCCCCACTTTCTTTAGTTGGTGAAAACCTAAACACCTTGTAGTCTGGGCAGTCAGTCCTGACCACTGTACCACCTATGTGGAGAGGGGAGGTGGCCACTGAGAGCAGCTTGCCTTGTATGTGTTGTCTGAATGGGACAGTGAGTAGAATTGGGCATTCCAGATTGCCCAGAGAGAAGGCACAGGTTGAGCAAGTTGCAGAGGCAGCTGTGTTTGTCAGCCTGCCTCTTTCCTCCTGGCCAGATCCCAACCAGAGCGAACGAGAGAGTGCAGATTGAACAAGTGAATGGAAGTTGCCGTGGCTGCACAGAACCACCTGTGCTTGCTTGCTGTTTCCCTCTCGGTGGTACAGTAAGAAGCTGTAGCAGTGCCCAGAGAACACCCCCAGCTGTTGCTTTGGCCATAGAGAGGGACTGTGCATGCATACAGGTGAGTGAGGGAAGGCCGTGGCTGCTCCTTGCAGTGATCTCCACCAGTTGCTTACTTGCTCAGGTGAGTGGCACTGCAAAGGTAGCCATTGCCTCAATGTGTGTACATTTTCTCTCTCTGGGCAACCTAGCAGTTGGAACCAGGCAAGGAGAAGGATGAAAGCTCACCAAGGGCATGTTACGGAGGGCCTCACTAAGTGGAACTGGCTATGAATGTGTGTGGGCAGGTATGGTGCAACGAGGGGGTATCTGGTGAGAAAGTGGAGTGAATGCGGGCAGTTTGTCCTAGGTCCTTGTGGAATGGCATAAAAGTGTGGATGCAGGTCTGGGGACTTGAGGAGGCTGAAGTATTAAACATGTGGCTATGTATGTATGTATGTGCTATCCAAGAACTGGTGTAGGTTCCAGGGATGTACAGTTTCCTGTGTCCTTAAAAATCAGTGCAGTGGTGAACAGACATAGGGATAGTTGTGTGTGTGTGTGTGTGTTAGATGGGG
This sequence comes from Plestiodon gilberti rubricaudatus, assembly GCA_026170595.1. NCBI lineage: Eukaryota > Metazoa > Chordata > Lepidosauria > Squamata > Scincidae > Plestiodon > Plestiodon gilberti. The sequence continues at coordinate 17,188,774 of JANXHW010000001.1, forward strand.
GAGCAGAGAGAGATAGAGGGACACACTTGCAGAGAGCTATATGAACCATGAGCTGTTGATCGAAAGGTCAGCAGTTCGAATCCGCGACGGGGTGAGCTCTCGTTGCTTGGCCAGCTCCTGCCAACCTAGCAGTTCCAAAGCATGTTAATGTGAGTAGATAAATAGGTACCGCTTGCGGGAAGGTAAACAGCGCTCCGTGTCCCAGCTGCATGCTATGCGCTGCGGCAAGGAGAGTCATGGCGGCCACATGACCACGGAGGCGTCTTCGGACAACGCTGGCTCTTTGGCTTTGAAATGGGGATGAGCACCACACCCTAGAGTCGGACACGACTGGACTTAATTGTCAGGGGTCACCTTCACCTTTACCTTACAGTATATGTATATACTAGGTTGCAATGGGAAACTGAGGTTTCATTCTGATTTGTATGGTTCCTCAGGAAGTTTGTATGGGGATGGGGTGTTATCGGGCAAAGGTGTAGAAGGGTGCCATGTTCCAGTTTTTGCTGTTTTCAGGCAGCTGTCTGATCTTGGAGAGGGTTTGAGGTTCCTGCATTCTGTTTCTATAAATGAGATGGAAATATGTAGCAAGGTAGGCAACCTCTGTCCCTACTGGTGATATCTGGCTCCTAGTGGCCAACCCCAGAGAAAAAACATGGATGTGGACAAGCATCTGGACCTTATGTCATAGTGGCCCTCCAGCATAACCAGAGGCTGACTGTGTTAGGGTTGGAGGATGAAAGGCTTGGATGAAAGAGAGGTGTGTGAGGCCCATTTCAAAGCCTCACTTAGAACAGTGAGGCCTTTTTGGCACTTGTGTGCTTTGCTATTAGTCCTGTATTTCTAGCTGGCTTTGCCTAGTTAGCTTTTAAACAAGGCATTGGTGGTTACTCCAGTCCCAGGAATGTGTACTGCTAATGAACGTCTGTGTTAATGATGGGGGGGGAGAGCTATCGATGCATAACACCCATCTGTTCACACACTTACTTGCACCCAGTTTCTTTTCTCTGCATTCTCATTGCTGCTTGTTCTTGCCTCCTTGTGCCTTGTTGCTATAAACAAGGATTTGACGATGATGAAGCTGGCATAATCGGCTTGGAAAAAGAGCTTCTACTAACACTCCTTGGGTATTCTGCTGGCAGGAAGAATAAAACATGACTAATGTACAGTATATGGGTTAGCTTTGTTTGTTAAGGGAACTTTCAGCATAATCCTATGCCAAGTTAAGAGTTCCTAAACTCATTGATGTCAATGGGAATACTGTATATGCCTGGAACTCTCTGTCGGAGCACCTGTTGGTTCATGTATGGTCAGAAGTAAACTGCCCATTTCCGCAGAGTGAGCAGCCATTGTACTTGGATCAGAATAACTGCAGGTACATATATAAGCTCTGTTTGGATGACTAGCATTATTCCTTTCTGCTAGCATGTACAGCTGAATGACTACGTGTGTACTGCAGAAGGCTGATGGCCACATGCCCCATAAGAGGGTCACAGGGTGTGTCACCGTGAAATGGCAAGACGAAAGGCTCCTGGTTGAAGAGGTGATGCACATCTTTGGTAGCAGACATGAGATGGACAGTCAGGGTGAACATGGAATAAAAAGATTTCTACCTCCCCCCCCTCCCCCGGTGAATTTACCTCGCACTGACTGAAGTGCTTGTGCATAATAATGTATTGTGTGAACTAGTTTGCTGAGATGGGGGGGTGTGAGAGAGAGAGAAAGGAAGAAGAATCAACCTCTCAAATCGATGGAAAAGTCATTCAGATACAGAAAAGGGTATGTCACTGAAGCAAGCTGCCTCTGAAAAGGTTTGTGTATCCATGGTCTCTGTTGCATTCCATGGCAACTGATGGAAACTGTCTCCAAGCAGAGAAATCATGACTTGGAAGCTTGCTTCTGTTAGCAGTTTGTATTGTTTGTTCAACTCATCCCCTCTCTTCTCAAGTCATTGTATCCTGCTGTGCAAAGTTTTGGGGTTCTTTAAGTAGGTCCCTCTCCTTACAGGAGGGCTCACAAAAAGTAATGAAAAACAAGAATGGGTAGGCCTAGAACTTAGCTAGGCACCACTAAATTATGCAACTTCAAAACCTTTTAAGCTTCTGGGAAACATGCAAAGTCCTTAATATAAACAAACTTAGCACTTGCTCCTGTGACTCCAGTGATAATGCTTGGAAGAGGTCGGAAGGTAGAAGTTTGGTTTTGCGGGTGGTTATCTGTCATGGATATAACTGTGTGTTTATAGCCAATCTTGTAAGGCAACATACTATTAACATTTGAATTGCTTTACAGAAGATAACGGATCTGGAGAATGCCTGACCGAGTACAACTGTCTGTAGATTTGAAAGATGAATACAGTTATTTTGTGCTAGAGAGAAGCATGGGAAATTTTGCTGTAGTTGTAAAGGGAGTTGTTCCTGTTAGCCACATTTGCACACTACCGAGTTTTCCCAAAAATAAGACATCCCCTGAAAACAAGACCTACGATGTTTTTGGAGCCAAAATTAATATAAGACCTGCCTGGTCTTATTTTTGGGGAAACATGGTAGCATTCTCTGTACTGGTTGAAATTACTCTAGCAACCTTTGTGCTCTCTGTCTAGTCAGAGCATGTCCTGGGCTGTGGTAGGTACAAGAATTGGTTGCTTTGCTCCTGGGAAGATTGTAGGCATTATTTTCTCTGAACCTGGATGTCCACATTGCCAACCTCTTTTACCTGTGTCCTTGTTTGTTTTGACTGACAAAATAAAAACACATGTCTCTGAGTCACAAGTGGGAACTGTTATTTCTCTGGCACATGAATCTTTGGCATTTTCCTTGTGGGGTGTTTCTGGGCAGTACTTCAGTGGTCAAATTTCTAATTTTGTTTTAGCAGGCCCAAGCTGTGATGTTTGAGATACTGATATATTGGAACACTTCAGGTTGCTTAGGAACAGGAGAGTACAGAAGACCAAGGAGGAGCGAGGAATATCGCTTTTCAAAGAAAGCACAACCTCTATATGTTGTCTTTGGGTGGGGTGGGGGGCACAAAAAATCTGTTGGGCATGACAAGTGTTAAAAATGATGTGGTAAGATGCACCTGAGAATACACGCCTGCCTTCAGTACATGTATATACAATCTCTCATTTACACAAGCTTTGTTTTGTTCTGTCCTCCCAGCCCCCTTCTTCTCTAATATCCTTGTGCTTGGAACCTTGCTTGCAAATTGTGCAGAGCAGCTCAAGAGGTTGAATATCTCAAGCCTGAGCTACATTACACGCGTTGCGGAGCTTCTGACCTCATTTTTGAAGCAAGCGGAGCCACTGCGACCTCCGCACGTTCGGCGCGTACCTCAAACTGGAATCCTACTTTTGAGGGGGTGGGCGCGCAGAGCTAGGGGGCGGTTCGCGGAGCTACTGCAGCCTGCCAATCGTAGGAGAGGGGGGGAGGGTGGCTGCATGCCAATCTGAACTACCTCCAATCACCTTCTTAAGAAGGCGGGACAACAGGAGGGAAGACACTCCCCCGCTCAAAGCGCGTAGGCAGAGGCGGCGGCAGAGCCTCTGCCTGTAATGTAGCTCAGCCTTTAGGAATGAAAGGGACGGGGAAGTTCCTCTCGGTCTACTTCTCTTTTCTGATCAGAAATTCCCTTGAAGTAATAGGAGTAACAGATAAGTTTGTGGTCCAGCAAAAATCTGAGTACAGTGATATTAGTGTAGGGGAATTGCCAGGAGCTATCTGGAGGACAGGGCCTGATTGAACCCTTTCAGGGGGGTCAACCTATGAAAATGTGAAGCTACCTTATACGGACTCAGACCATTGATTCATCTAACGTAGTACTTCTGCTTTTGTCACAGTTCCCCACAGTCTCATGCAGAGGTCTTCTGCAAGCACTTTTACCTGACATCTTTAATTGGAGAAGCTGGACTTTCCCCTGGGATTCTATTCTTGCAGGGGATGTGATCTATTGCTTGTCTGTGGGACTTGCCCATCCTGTAGCCTGTCTGACACAGAGATGGTCAAATTGACCATAGGGTGAAATATAATGTTTAGCAGGTACCAGCTGATCAGATCCCAAGAGAGTTCTAGTATTCCTTTGCAGAATGAAAATCCCAAATTGGAAATTCTTGCTACTGCTTTGTCTATGGAAGGAGAAAGATTGTTCTACTTTTTTCTTGCCTTTTTATTTTCAGGAATCTAAAAACAACCTTCCATATAACTTTTATAGCCCTGCTTCTCATCGGTATCAGTAGAACCTTCTAGTGATGACCATGATTGCAGTATTTGAGCACCTGTCTCTCTTAGCAACAGGAAAGAGAGCTGTCAGTGTTGCAGTGATATTCAATCAGAGCCACGTTTGGAGAAAAATCTCCCCTTTCCCTTGCTGAATATGTCATGTTTGCCTAAGTGTGGAGTGGGGCGGAGCAGGGCAGGGTGTACCTTTCTTTGCCATCCATGCCATTTTGTGAAGAAAAGCTCCTTTTATGTTGAGAGGTAATCTTTAACCCTGATTCATACTGAAGTATATTGTGAATTTATGTTTTCAGTAAGATCAGCCATAAGTCTTTTTATCCGCTGGGGTTCTGTTCCTGGAACCACAGTGGATAAGAAAATCAGTGTTATATGAAATCTGGGGGGGGGGGGAGGTCAGGAGCGGTGTCACATTGCCTTTTTCCCAGCATCTTTGCCACTTCCCTCCTCCCAAGTTTGTTTAAACTGACTGAAAAAACAAAAGCCACTACTGGAAGCAACCTGCAAATGGTGCCAGAGACTCCTAGCTGTATTTTTCAGCAGTTTGAACACACACAGGAGGCTGGAAGTGGCTGGCAGGCCCCTGACAACGCTGAAAAAAGAGGTAATGTAGTGCGGTTGGGCTCCCTCTTCCACAGTTTTGCCATCCGTGTTGAGTCAAATCCGTGGATAAAAAAAAAAACCGTGGATAAAAAGGTCCGACTGTACTTTTCTGACCTTAATTTGTATGGTCCTAACCTCATCTGCATATGGGTGTGGTCCTAACCTCATCTGCATATGGGTGTGTGGTCTTGGGAGTGCAGAACTATCAGCTAGACATTGGAACCATGGTGGGGAGTTCCATCCTGGAAGCCTAAGAATAGGCAACTTCTGTAGAATTCTATCAGCAAATGTTGTAAAAGCAGTAGTCGTCACACTAGTGCCCCTTTATGGAACTCAAGGCCGTGCATACCAACAATAAGGGCAAAGGTTGTATAGAGATCTTCTCCCTTGTTGGCACCCCCATTTCTGGTATCCAGCCTTCTTAAGGATAATGTTGTTTTTTGGGTTGCCACAAGACATATCCAACTACATGAGCAGCATTTCCAATCTTGTAAAACCAAAAAGGGTGATGAATAACACTCTTCTTTAGAGCAGGGGTTCTCAACCAGTGGTACTTGTACCACCAGTAGTACTTGTGCTGACTGCTGGTGATGCTCGGCCCGCTGGAACCCTGCTTTGACATGGCACTTTTTTTGCCGTGTTTTCACTCCCGAGAGGCTCCTGCCTTTGACTGAGCCTCTCAGGAACACTGAGAAGGGTCCTCCCCACCTGCCCAGAGCCCCCTACCTGCATTTTCTGGCCTCAGAAAACCCCAAAACCCAGGAGTAACTGGCAATTATGTCATCGCCAGTCATTTCCAGTCATGCACAGCAGGAGAGTGGCATGGGAGGTGGTACTTGGCCGGGAAGGGGTTGAGAAGGGGTTTAGAGCAAAAGCATGATTCTCTTGTTTAACAGAGGAATTTTGCAGATAGGGTGCACTAATGAATTTGATCAGATAGGGAAATAGTATGATGGCATTTTGTTTCTCCAAGGGTGATGGAGTTCATTTCCAGGCAGTCTCTTTTGGGGAAGAAGAGAGCCAGTGTGGTGCACTGACTAGAGTGGTTAGACTTAAGAGACTTGGTCTAAAAATCCCCACTCGGGCACAGAGTTTCCCTTATGATCTTGGACCAGTCACTGTCGCTCAGCTTGGCCTTCCTTACAGAGTGAGAAGATAGGAGGAGTACACACACATACCATGCTCTCTTTGGTTAGATAAAAGTAAATAACTAGAAGATCTTCTGCTTAAGAGTGTGGTGCAAGGGAGCATTTGTGTGACAGGCAGCTGAAGAGGTGTTAAGGATTCTACCCAATCCTCCAGGGATGTATCTAAGTAACTAGGTCGCGAGTGTGAGTACGAGTCATTTTTGCACGAGTGCGAGTTTGAGTACGAGTCAGTGCCAAAATTTTTGGGCAAGTGCGAGTCATTTTTGCATGAGTGCGAGTCGAGTACAAGTAAGGTCAAAAACCACGAGTCACAAGTCACGAGTCGAGTCAATTTGGGGAAAATGGATTTTTTCCCCTGAAAATGGGGTGTCTGTGTGTGTGTCTGTGTGTGTGTCTGTGTGGGGTGTGTGTGGTGACCTCTGAGGCTTTTAAAGCACCCACTTGGCTTCCCCTATGACTTGGAAAATGACTTGGAAATGGCAAGTCGTTACCCCCACGAGTGCGAGTCAAGTGCGAGTCCCGTGGGTCATGAGTACGAGTGCGAGTGCGAGTCAGTGGGTCATGAGTACGAGTCAGGGAAAAAGTGACTGAGTCGCACTTGCGAGTTGAGTCATTTGACTCGAGTCCCCATCCCTGCAATCCTCCTTGTGGTGTTTGTATCCCTCCTTTCCGCCAAGACGTTCTGGGCATAGCGCTTATTCCATTTTGTCCCATAACAAATCCTGAGAGATCACGACTGAACCAGGGTCACCCCATGAGTGAGTGTCATGACTGAATGAGGATTTGAACCTGGCTGAAGTCTGTGTAGCTAAACTGACCTGGAACTCTCTTTGCGTTTCTCAAAATGGGGGTGTAGGGGACAGAAAGTTGAAGAAAGTAATGTAACATAAGCAGAAAAACTTGACTGCCAGGGTATTAAAAAGCAGAAGCTGTTTTAACAATGTTATTGGGTGGGAGGGACATTGAGGATAAAGCTAGCCCATTTAAAGAAATGAGGGGGATTACATTAACAACTTGACTCCATTGTCTCATTGAGCTCTTTATGCCTCTTGTTAAGGACATTAAGAACGCTTTATTCAGAAACAGTTAAGCAAAGCAGAGGAGGAGGGTGGTGGTGGATGTCTGGAAGGTCTGAACCTATGTAAATTGTTCAGTCGGATGAATCGGCCTCTTGTATAGAATCCCCAGAGTTTAAATGGACCCAAAGACCATCTAGTCTTGTCCCTTCTCTCTCCCGCATGCACACAGGCATCCCAGTTTAAAGGCAGAGGCAAGCATCCAACAACCCCCATAGGTCAGCCTATGTACTCTGGAACATGATGTGCTGCAAGCAGCATGCAGGAAAGTGGGAAATCAAAATGGAAGGGCTGGTGCTCTTTTTTTTTTTTTAAATATATTAGGCTAGAGAAGTGGGTGGCGCAGTGGGTTAAACCACTGAATCATGAGCTGTCGATCGAAAGGTCGGCAGTTCAAATCCGTGCAACGGCTCCTGGCAACCTAGCAGTTTGAAAGCAAGAAAATGCAAGTAGATTAATAGGTACCGCCTCAGCGGGAAGGTAACAGCGTTTCGTGCGCCTCGGCGTTGAGTCATGCCAGCTACATGACCACGGAAAGGTCTTCGGACAGCGCTGGCTCTTCAGCTTCGTAACGGGGATGAGCACCGCACCCTAGAGTCGGACACGACTGGACTTAATTGTCAAGGGAATATCTTTACCTTTTTTATTAGACTAGAGAGTGAATTTAAAAAAGAGCGATACTTGCAGTCTGAAAGGGTAGAAGACTCAAAGAAGCACAGGGCTGTTTCCAGCATGTGTATAGTCACAAAACTGCATCCCCAAGCCATTCCTGTGATGAAAATAGCAACACTGAAAGAGCTTAAACCTCCCCCCATCTTCTCTTGCACTCATGCTTGCACACCAGTATGGAAGCCATTTTCTAGTAGTGCGACATCCCATTGGGAAGGATGAGAATTGTACAACCACTGCAGTGGGCCCAGGCATTTGGGTCTTTCATCACATAATTGGCTGGGGGGGGGAGATGCCAAATGGGTGGGAAATATCTATACAATTAGCCTTTTCCAAGTGGTTGTGTTAGTCGCACATACTCCTTATTGGCATGGGATTGAGCCTCAAGCTCATGTGCTGTAGACTTTGTACGCCAGGGGTGGTCAACCTTTCAACACGAATGCTCCTGGACATTTAATGGTTGTATAGGTGAGGGTATTTCAGCAGGTGCAGATGCTTTAGCAGCACCATCAGCAATTGCAGCTGCCAAGATTCTGCCTTCTACACAGTTTAAGAACGCAGAGGCCCTAATTGTGGAAGGTTGGCCTGTGAGTTTTGTGGCCTGTGAGTTTTGAACAACAAAAATGGAAGCATCAGAAGTAATTTTTGCAGGTAATATTTTAAAAAAAATCTGCTGAATTTAAGACGGGCATGAAACTTTATGATAATTTTTAACATTGGTAAGTTATTGTTGGAAGTTTGGAATATATACAAATGGCAGTGTACATGAATGAGTGAATCTCAGATTGGGCCAAGAGGTCATGGATATCTTCACAAGTCTTCAAACTTGCCTAATTACTTGCTCCTTACATGCTGCCTGACTTTCAGCTCCTTCCCCAGCAGGCAAGCTTGTACAGGCTTGTACAAGCCTGGCCTAGATGCCTTTAAAAGGGGTTTGGACAGATTCATGGAGGAAAAGACCATCACAGGTTACAAGCCATAAGCAACCTCCTGGCTTTAGAAGTAGGTTTTCTCTGTGCCAGGTGCAAGGGAGTGACAACAGGAAACGGGTTCTCTTGTTGGCTGTGTACTCCCTGAGGCATCTGGTGGGGCCACTGTGAGATACAGGAAGCTGGACTAGATGGGCTTTTGGCCTGATCCAGCAGGGCTCTTATGTACATATGTAAAGCCTTGTAACACTGTCTCAAAGTATGAAAAGGTTAGAATCCGTCACAGCAATAAGAAGATAACATTCTCCCAAGAGCGGGAGAGTCTGCTGATATCTTGGAGCTATTATGCAAGTGTTGGTGTATCTTGGGGGGGGGGGGAGATATAATAAAAAGAGAACTTGCAGTGGGTCCCTTGGATGTAATGTGAGCCTGGATTACTCCTGGCTTTTCATTATGACAGAATGGATGCATGCCAATTGTTGCTGTCCACAGTCAACTTCTGCTGCATACTTGCAGAACTGTTGTTTCTGGGCTTAGCTTTCAAGAGGAAAGGTTGATTTGGATTTCATGCAATGAGTTCACTTACAATCAGTCCTGCTGCTCTAAAAATGTCTTCCTTATTTAAAATGAGGGGAAGGAAGTGGCTTCCACTTTTAAGCTTGCTTCTTTCTTTGTGCCCTTGTGCTGGGTAACTTTAAGTTCTTGCAACTTGCAAGTTCATCTGAAGATGCAATTATTTGGGACTTGAGTTTCCAATAAGCTCTACAGTGTGGTGCAGCTGTTGAGACAGCAGCTGCAGAATTGGTAGGACTGCACAGTATTGCTCTAGGACTCCTATGTTACGAACTCACAACAGCAGCCCTGCAGAATTAGGAGACACCAGTTGGAAAAGGCTAGTTAGATCATCTGCTCCAGAGTTGTGTAAGATGTGTGTTCTGTGTAGTCTAGCCATGAAATTTGTATCCCGCTATAGCACTAGCACAGAAAAGTTACCAGATTTCCATTATGCCCCCAGCTGGGTAGGGGCATGTGCTTCTTTGCGACCATAGGGAGAAAATGAGGTGCTTCTTCCCCCCCTTAACTTTGCACATGGGAAAAAAAACCTTTCTAGGCTGGATGGTTGTGAAAGGCACCCCCATCTTTCTCTTTTTTTAATATATATTTATATTTTATTGATATACTGTATTTCTTCAATTCTAAGACGCATGTTTTTTCCCAATTAAGCATTTCAAAAAATGGGGTGCGTCTTAGAATCGAAGGTCTCCAAAAAGCACCCCAAAATGCTATCTTCTTACTTACTGGGGCTTGGGGGAGCTTCAGTGAGACCTGCGCGACCCTCTGCAGGCCTCCCTGATCTTCAGTTAGGCAAAAACCGGTGATTTTCAGCCATTTCCGGTTTTCGCAAAAACCAGAAATGCCCAAAAATCGCTGTTTTTCGCCAAACTGAAGATCAGGGAGGCCTCTGCAGGCCTCCCTGAAGCTGCCCCAAGCCCAGGTAACGAAGGAAATTGCACTTTATGGCGGGGCCAGAAATGCTATGCAAAGGCAGTGCACTCAGTCATCCTCAGCTGCAGGAGACATGCTGGGGAGAGTTGGTGCTGAGCGGGTAGATTCAATGAAGGGAGGTGAGTCTTATAATCGGATTTTTTCCCCCCTGCTGGTGGTACTGAAAGTAAAGGTGCGCCTTAGAATCGATGGCGTCTTAGACTCTGAGAAATACGGTATTAAAACATAAACAATACATTTCATAAAGTTATAGCAAGCACGAAGCAATACATCCTACTAGCATACTATTCACTATATTCTACATATAATATCCAACTAAGCCAAAATAACGCCCACATTCTATTCATTAAATCTGCATATCATCACATCGTTCTTCTCTCTCTCTCTCTTAAAAAATCGATAAATGGTTTCCAGTTATTCATGAAAAGGTTAACTGACTTTTCCTTAATTAAAATTGTAAGGGCACCCCCATCTTTCTCTATCAGGCTGCAGTTTTCCTGCCCCTTAAGCAGGGAACCAAATTTGTCTCTTGCACCTAAAACCTATTGTAGAATAAGTGGGTTTAGGATTGCTGACTAGATGTGACATTTCTTCTCAAAATTTCACTTGAATTAGACTTCAGCCTCAGTATTAAAGCTGCCAAGTAAGTCCAGCTTCTTAATTTGCTGTGGATATTTAATTTGTAGAAGAGAGAGAGAAACATTAATGAGAGGGTATCGGGCTGATGTATGCCCAAAATACTTAGCTCAGACAGATTTAATTTGAAGCAGGCAAAATATGAAACTCTGGCAAAATGGTGTGCAATGTTCAGTGTCTCCAAGCTTCAGAAACGATGACCAAGCTTGTGCTGAGCTGTGGCGGAAAGAGGTATGAGAGCAGCTAAGCAACTGTGCTTGTTAAGAGTATCTGCTCCATGCATTCTGGCAGGCTTGACTGCCCCAGTGTGCCTCTGTGGGTTGTCTCCCTGTGTCAGTCTCATTGGCCTGGTCACTGAATCCCTGTGTTTGAGGGTTGTGGGGGAGAGAAATACATTTAGGAATGTGAGAGGCGTAGCAGAGGAGGGATTGCTGAGGCGTGGATCTGGCAGGATCACAAGGAATTCTGGAATCCCTGATGTGTATAGACCGATCTTGTCCAGGTCTGATCTGTGCAAACCCTCGCATGGTTGTCTGGCAACTTTAGACACCATTCCACCCTTCAAGAGCATGATGGAGTTCTGTGAGGCAACTGTGCCGACATGTTGCCTGCCCTTGTAGCTCAGTATTGCAGCTATACTGATGAGAAAAAAATTAGGTGCACATAGCCTGAGTTCACAGGTTATGACTAACAACCTCCACATGTACAAGAAGAGCACTGTGCGGGTAGGCAGAAGTGCTGTATCGCGGTCTCTGAAAAATGCTTGGCGCCATGCATTGTTGCATTCTGTTGGGCCTCCAGGAGCATGTTGTTTTAGTATGGCACAAGTTCAGGAAAGTAAAGCATACACTTGTTTCCAACAACTGAAAAGACAAGTGAGGTATGTGAATTGGCCACCTTCAAGATCTGCCTGTCCTGCAAACTTTTGATTTCTGGGGCACAGAAAGAATGGTGGGCAGGCATCCTTCTTGCCGGTGCAGGATAGCCCTGTGAATATTGCCTGCTGGCCCTTAGTGCTGCTCAGTGCTGATACCTCTGATTCCCCTGCTGGAGCCAAGAAAGCTTAGGGGAATTCTGGTGCATCCTTACTCCTGACCTCGGGATGATGTCGCTGCCTGTCTATTTTGCCAGAGAACTTTGTGTGTATGGAATTAGTGCTGCTTTTGCTCTCTGAGTGGTGTGTACAAGTGGTGGCTTAATTTTTCATGGCATGCTTCAGCCCCTCTTATGACACACTTGTGTGCCCTGGTGCATTTGTGCCAGCGGACATTCCTGGTGCCTGTACGCGATTAACTATATGTGCATCTGCAACCTAATTTAAATTAGGTAACATTCTAAACTAGTAAATCAATGAGGGAGTGGGTTTTGGAAAGAGTTGGCCTTACGCACATTCTGAAGGCATTTGAGAGAGGGAATGAAAGTTATTTTGAGGAGGAGCCTGGGAAGTTGCTTAATAGTATAAGAATCAAGAATGTTGGCACATGATGTGGCTTATAATCAAGATGCTTCTCACCGTTCAGTTTTTCCATAGTTCTTAAGTTATTTTGTGTGTGTGTGTGTTTTAAAATAAGAACCGACTCTTCCTCTCCTGAGATATACTTACTACTGGAATCGCCTTCAGATTTGGCAGTTGAAGCTGGGGGAGAATTAAGACACTGGGCAGCTGACTCCCACCAGAGAGGGACAGCTGGTAAGGACTCCTAGAACAGTTCTCACCTCTCATTTAGAAACAGATTTAACATTTATACTGTTTATTGCCTAGAGAGGTGAGAAGTAATAACAGCGTTAAAGCTTCTCCTTCAAAAATGAAATTGAAATAGCAAAAGTAATTGGCAAAATTGATTAGTAATCTAATTTGAGCCCCAAGCGATAAACCTGGGTAGTGTAAACTTAAAAAATGACCGAAAAGTTTAGAATTAATAAAATAGGGTGTGTATTTTACTCTCTTTAATTACAGTTTTGCTATCGCACCTCCCATAAAAATGCAAGACAGCCTTAATTAAGGACTGAAATTAAACCCTAGTTGGAGTTGGGGATTCCAGGAGGTGGGAAAGCAAGTGCAGTAAGAGAAAACACTTTTTTTTTTTGCAAGAACTTGAACACTGAAGGGTGTAAAGCATTCTGGCTGCTTCACTTAATAAGTTGCATGATCTCTGATAAAGGTGAGAGGGAAGACAGCTGCTGCTATTAGGAGCTACACCAAATGGCACTATTGAGCGTGAATTGGAGGTCTGAGTTCTGAGCCCTCAAGTATGTTAGCGTCAGTAGCTCTAGATTGCAGATTATGAATGTACCCTTGAAGAGCTTAGATTGGTGTTGCTTCATGAATTTGTAAGAATTGCCTTTTGCAAGACACCCATGATGATAGAGACAGTGGATTTCAGATCCTAGATCAGTGACTCAGAATGGAGCTTGCAATGTTCAGGACTTTGTGTGCGTGCGTGTGTGTGCACACAGGTCCTGAACATTGGAGGTTCCTATCTATTTATTTCTGGGGTCAATTCACAAGGGATAGCTACCTTCATCATGCTCCACTTGTAATCATCCCAGAGGCACCAGGCTGACCACTGCTGGAGACAGAATGCTAGGCTAGATAGTCCTTAGTCTGATCCGGTGCAGTAGTTTTTTTTTTTCTTATGATCCTCACCAGCTAGTTCTTTAAGGCTGCAATTTGATATACACTTACCTGGGAGTAAGTCCCTTTGTACTTAAGGCGATCTACTTCTGTCTAGACTAGTGGTTCCCACTGTGCTTTGCCTTAGGGTGTCACGGTGCACTGAGAGGGGTGCTGCAGAATGTCTGCTGTGGCCCCTCCTACTGGCTCTCCCAGGTGCCGCCATCTGGCAAGATCGCAAGATCATGCGAAATCTTGTGAGATCCAAGATGGCAATGCCCAAATATGAGATTTGGGTGCCACTATCTTGGATCTCGAGAGATTTCATGTGATCCATGTTGGTGGCACCTGGCTGAGCCGGGAAGAAGAGGCTGTGGGGGAGTCGTGACCCTGGTAAGTTTGGGAACCACTGATCTAGACATATAAGCTTGAGCTGGAAAGGTAGTTGCCTCTTGCAATAGGGTTAAGCCATGGACAATTCACATGGTCCTTACGTCAACTGCCTGCTGACATTGGAACCCCAGTGTGTAGCCTAATATTTGGAGTTCTGATCTCTTTCTGGGTGCGCTACTTCCTTCATGCTTGCGCCTTGGCTTACTTTGCCTTTTCTGTCCACTGTGGCTCATTGGCAAGCACCACAGTCCTGATCTGGCAAAGAGTGCCTCTGCCCCAATGTCTCATCATGTAAGTAAGCACTAGTTTTGTCTATGTTAGAATATTTACAATATCCTGCATTTCTACCACTCTGATAACTAGTAGAAGAAATCTTTTGGAGCGTATTAAAAGCCTCTGAATTCTGGCTTAAACACTTCCCAGAGTTTGTCAACCTCTCGTTGCTTGGCCAGCTCCTGCCAACCTAGCAGTTCCAAAGCATGTTAATGTGAGTAGATAAATAGGTACCGCTTGCGGGAAGGTAAACAGCGCTCCGTGTTCCAGCTGCATGCTACGTGCTGCGGCAAGGAGAGTCATGGCGGCCACATGACCACGGAGGCGTCTTCGGACAACGCTGGCTCTTCGGCTTTGAAATGGGGATGAGCACCACACCCTAGAGTCGGACATGACTGGACTTAATTGTCAGGGGTCACCTTTACCTTTACCTTACTAACCCCTACTAATTGGGTAAAGAGGCAGTCTCCTCTTATATTTAGCAGGGGGTTAGTAACTGTCCCTCTTCGCCCCTGCAATGGCATCCTTTCCAGTGGCTGTTGCTGGTGTCTTTCCTTCATCTTTTATTATTATTATTATTATTATTATTATTATTATTATTATTATTATTATTATTATTATTATTATTATGTGAGCCCTTTGGGGACAAGGAACCATTTATTGCTTTATTTTGCGATGTAAACTGCTTTGTGAACTATTGTTCGTTGAAAAGTGCTGCAGTATATAAATAATACTCTTGTCAGTCAGTTTAATTGAACCAAGTGGGGCTTGTAGCCCATCCTATATGTTTACTCAGAAGTAAGGTGCCAGTATAATTAGTCTGTCCATTTTGTGTATGCCACATAGAGGCTAATGAGAATGATGCTCTGTAAGGAGAGCTTCCCTTCCCAGTACAGTATATCTGCTTCAGAACTTGGAGGAGTTTGCTGACCTGAAATCTGAGTTTGTTCCTGAACTGTTTCAGATTTGGGCATGCCTCTGCATCTTCTGAGTCTGTTCAGTTGTCTCAGTCTCTGTAAAGTGGGTGTACAGTTGCCATTTTAAAAGCGTTTTATTGAAATACATATTTTTTGAAAAATGGAGGTTACAAAATAAGAAAAATGTCCTTTTACAGTGACATGACAAATACTTCTTGTCAAAGTGTCGTCCATCTTTATATCTAACAGTGTTCTAGTACACAATAAAGGGGCACACTGGTCCAGCAATACATCTCTTGTCTGATTTGTTCCTTCTCTTAACAATTTAACTTTCTTCATCAGTGTCGTTTTTCAGATCCTACAGAGCTGCTCCATTGTTGACATATATGTTTTCTTTTTCCAATATTATCAAAGGGAATTTGTCTGACATCAACAAATGGCCTGTCAAAGTGTTTGTTTTTTCAACAAATGACTTAAGGTGCTGCCGATTTCTAACCGGCCCTGCTTCTGTGCCTTTAGAAGCAATCTGGCTTAGCAAGTGTAGCTTTTTCTATGGGAAAACTGTCTCCTGCTAAATTTCTTGAGGTAAGGTGCTTCAAAGCTTGAGGTGGTGGTTTTTTAAGTGACAACACCAACTAGTGTTCCTCTAAAAGGGTTTAGTTCAGCTGGATGAAGTGCATATCTGCGTGCCAAGTAAGATACTGGAATGATTTCTTGCCTCTTGGGGCTCTTTATTCTAACAAAGCTGTAGCTCTAGATTTTTATCGGAGCTTCTTTCTGAACCAGGTGGCCAGGACACGTTTCTGGGAGTGTTGATTGATTTCCGGAGTGTGATTTTTATGGCCATTTTGAAACTATTACTCTGGCTTGTAACTCCAGACTGGCAGTGCTGAGGTGAGGTCACAGTTCTTCGTAGAATCAATTGCCTTTTTGGTAATTGATTTTTTTGGTTGTCTTAGTTTCAGATGGAATATAAATTGGGCTAAAAGGTGTCTCTGAAATGATTACTGGATTGCTCTGTGCTCTGTAAAACTGTCTTAACTATGTTTTACTTTATAAACGGAACTGCTCTTTGTGGTGACTTCACTTCTGGCTTCTTCCCCCATTTAGGCACAGATGTTGGCTCTCCCTGTTCCAGCTGACCTTCGGAACATGAAGGCAATTATGCAATTATAATTGCATATAATTATAAGAGAATCTGTCAAAGATTTTTGTGATGCTGTCAAAGCCTGGGCTAAAATTGAGTATTGGGAAGCAGTATGCTTCCAGAATTTGACTTTCTTGTAGTTGGAAGAGAGATTTGTGTGTGGTTACAGTTATACCCGAGATTGGTTTCTAATGAGCTTGTGATTGCAAAAGTCAGTTTAGTTGATTACCTTAATTATAGGTGGAGCTGTTAGCTATACTTAGTCATGTTTGCATAACATTTTCTATTATAAGAATATTCTCCCCCACCTCCATTTAATTTTGCTGGATGAGTTTCCCTGATGGCCTTTTAAAAATGTTGCTGCAGAAAATAGTACAGTATAGCTGTTTTTAAAGAATGACTTCAGGGGGGAAACATTTTGTCCCTCGTTTTTAAAAGTGCAATGTTTAGCATTTTCTATATTGGCAGTGATTTAGATGAGGGATTTGAGGTAAGACTGGAAATGGTGAAACTCCTTATTGCAGGGCAAGCAGCTGTGTGAAAGCCAGAGATCCAACAGGTGCAGCTTTTCCTGGCAGCCGTGAACATCACTGTACCTGTTGATATCTTGCCTGTCAAAAGTGGCAGTCCTAAATGCAGTCCTATGTAGAACCTTGCAGAGAGATGCCTGTGCTTTGCAGCTCATGAGTTTCTATGCAAGAACAAAGTGCTCCTTTCTGGCCATCACCTGCTTAATGACATCACTTCCTGCTTAATGATGTCACTTCCAGCCCTCAGCAGGCATCAGGAATGCTCCCCCCTCCATAATGGCATGGACTTGGATTTTGCTGTAACATCTAGTGTGGAGCTACTAATGCACTAGCTGCAAATAAAAGCAGCAGAACAAGTCCTTCGTGAAGCGTATAGATGTCATATACCAGCAGAAAGCCCAGAAGCAACAACAAAAAGACCTCTGGATTCATTCCTTCATTCATTATCTCTTACAATTATACAATGAACTTGTTTCAAAACCACAGGGTGAACCCAACACATGTGCAATAAGGTACTATGGCTTTTACTCAGTAATTTCACAGTGAGAGGATGTAACACCTGGCCAATACCATTTGCACCTTTCCTGCTTTTTACATTTACACTGGTTCAGTATGTCCGGCTTCAGACTTAATAGGAGGACATCTTGACTGTCTTGTTCTAAGCATTTTAACCTTGTTCTATTTAAACACAAGTTTCCATGATAATTTTTTGGACTGGTTTTCAAAACAGCATAAGTACCAGTTGGCAACCCTCAAAACCTTCTCCTTGCTTTCAAGAGAGCTGTAAGTGGTACTGTATAGTTGTAAACACTTGCGCTTCTTTGTCACGTTAGCTCATTAGCACGTCTTGCTGTTGCATGTGGAAACAATGGCTGAGTCACTGAACAACTGGTGCCACATCACGGCGGGTTAGTGCTTCAGAGCTGACAAACATATTTCAGGCCCTTCTGTGCCATTGTCTTGATTAGGAAAAGGGCAAGCAATCTGTTGAGTCGTGTGCATCACTGCCGAGTAATTATTTTGCTAAATTTCCCTTTCATGTCTATGGATTTAGGGGCAATTAACCCTTCTGTAAATAAAATGAGTGGGGCAAGAGATTTAGAGCTAAACACTTCTACAAGTAGGTGTAGTAACCAGATATTTATTAGAGTACCATTTTTACAAGTAACCATTTGTAAAAATGGTAGACAAGAAGCCCGGGGGAGGGAAGGAGGCGACCCTGAGAGGGAGAGAGAGAGGTTTCATTCCATCAGAATAAAGCTCATCGGAAGCCCAATGCAGTTTGATTTAAAATCTCCCTCGGGAGCAATTTCAGTTGCCTCCAAGGAAAATTTTAAATCAAAATGTATAGGACTCCCAGTATCCCTATGACTTTTGTATTCTGCCAGAATAAGTTTTTTTTTCTTTCAGCACCCACTTGAAGCTCATCACTTTTCCCTCCCTTTTTTTTAATCCTTCTCTCCTGACCCCACCCCATAAAAGCAAAATACCTTGCCAAGCCCTTGATGGTCATTAAGACTAAGTGCAGGGCAGCAATCCGAGGTGATTTGGCACATCAAAGTGTGTGGGATCTCATTGGAAATATTACAGGATGAGTTTTTTTCAATCTATGCCTGAGATTTACACCTCTCTGCAGCTGTCTGACTTGTCTTGTCCTAAGGCAGTGGTCTCCTATTCTTACTGCAAATTCCCCTGGGGTGGGATAATCTACTGCAGAATCATCCACAGTAGTTTGGCTTTCATGCTGGATTAAATACAAATTTTATTTGGGGTAGATGCACTTCCCATTGTGACTCTGTGGTTAGTCATGGCAAAATAACGGTGTGAGCATACTCAAATGTAAATTTCAACGTGCTTCTTGGTGTAGGATTCTGACTCTGGTATAACGGAGTGTTGCAGAACTACTTGATTCCACCCCGGTCTAGCTACACCACTGCTCGGGATCATTAAAAAGGGATTGAGAATAAAACTGCTAATATTATGCTGTTGTACAAATTGAGGGTAAAGCCACATCTGGAGTATTGTGTTCAGTTCTGGTCGCCAATCTCAAAAAGGATATAGTAGAACTGGAACTGGAAAAGGTACAGAAGAGAGCAACCAAAATGATTAGTGTGCTGGGGCACCTCCCTTACAAGAATAGGCTCTTCAGTCTAGAAAGAAGGCACCTGAGGGGGGAAATGATTGGGACACAAAATTATGCATGGGATGGATAGAGGGAAGTTCTTTTCTCTCTCACACACAACACCAGAACCAGGGGATATCCACTAAAATTGACTGGTGGGAGAGTTAGAACAGACAAAAGGAAATATTTCTTTACCTAGCATGTAATTTAATCTGTGGAACTCCTTGCCACAGGGTGTTTTGATGGCACCTGGCCTAGATACAGGAAGTTGGACTTGGTGGGCCTCTGCCCTGATTCAGCAGGGCTCTTCTTATGGTCTTATGAGAGAACTAACATGTCTCCTTATGTGAATCGCATCTTACTATGCACTCTGATTCCATTGGCTTGGAGTTTTTTTGTTTGTTTGTGTGTGTGTGTGTTGCAGAGCTGGCTCTGCTTCTGTTAGCCATTTGGGAGACAAATAAGCCATTCTGGACCCCGAAACCTGGACCAGTGTACAATTTTTATACTCTGGTCCTTAACAGATTTGTTGAACAATGGCCACAAGTTGATGGTGGCTGATATTCTCAGGATGCTCACAAGTTGATGGTGGCTGATATTCTCAGGATGCTCAATTCCACAGCTCATACCCGATTCTGACTTCACTGTTGTGGATGTGTGTGGTGTACTGTACACAATTCTCATTTTGTGTCATTCCCTCCCCCCTCCTCCTCAGAACTTGCAAATGGCATTAGCACATCCATTACCCCATGGCGGTAATTGCATGCTCAAGCTTTACCTGTTTCCACCAATGGGACCTGGGATAATTACCACACTGGTGTTTTTATACAAGCTGCAGCCAAAACCTCAGGAGAAAATCATTAGTGTCTGGTGCATATGGCTGTGTATCTGTGATCCTGTGAGGCTTATCATAGACAAAAGGTGAAGGTCAATCAGCACATCCTCTTAATGCTCAGGGACACACAAGGATTGAAATAAATGAGAGGATTGCAAACCTTTTCCTATAGCTTTGAAATAAAGCCCTTATCTGTGTTGGGAGTGCATGCATCTCTGGTGATAATGCAATGTTCTAAGAGGTTAAAAGCCCATCCTTGAATGCAAATGTCTGTTGTATGATCCGCAGAGGCAAGGAGGTGTACTAATCTCCTACCAGGTGATGTTGCTTTGTGTTTTCCCCTACTTTTAATTATTCTTATATCATTCAAACAATCGTGCTAAAAATAAGAACTTATAGGATGTGCATATCTTGCAAGGTGGCAGGTGGTAGGGAGAAGAAAGCACTTGATTTACAGGATCTTAATTTTTCTTTCTCTCCCCCCCCCCCATTGCCTTAGAATTGGAGCTGAATGAGAAATTGGAAGAGATAAAGGGTGGGGACTGTTGTCTTGTGTAGCAGAGTTGACAAATGCAGGATCTCTTCCCGGGGAGCACAGATGGGAAGGGGTGTTTTGAAAGCAGTTACTCATGGGGGTTAATGTAGTGCAAGCTTGAGAAGTTGACACCGCCTGCTTCTGGCAGAGAATCTTGTTACACTGACAAGCCTTTCTTCACTCTCCTGAATAAGCTTCCTTGGCAGGCGGGAGTGTGGGTGGGGATCTCTGTCTCAACCCTTCATCAGTGTGCTGTCCCAGACCTGTACCCTGGGGATACATCCGGCAAACATTGTGGGGGAGGTTTGGTTTTCTGAAAAGTTGCCTCCTGAAATTGAAATGCCGCTGTCACTGAAAGCGCTTCATTAAAGAGCCCGGCTTGCAGCTTTCTGTGGATCCGGGCATGTGATTCAAGATTAATTTGTCTGGTGTGGTGTGTGTACGTAAATAGTCGGCTCAAGTTTTGTGCATACTAGACACTGTCTACCCCAAGCATACAAATGGAGCAATTTGCCTGTTTCTGTTTCAGCAATACGTATTACATTTGTATCCCTTCCTCCCTCGAGTCCAAGGAATTTAGGGAAGCTTATTTGTCCTGCCTCCTGTTCTCTTTGCAACAACCCTGTGAAGTAGGTGAGACCCAGAGAGAGTGACTGGTCCAAGGTAGCTGCATGGTGGAGCAGGGAATCGAGGCCCAGCCCTCTTCCCAACCTAGCAGTGGTTCTCGCAGCGTTCCCAGGATTAGAAATTTTGATCAGATAGAAGTTTACGTCTACTCCATGTGCTGGCTCCATTCAGGCAATGCTCCGGCCCATGGTTTGAAGAAACAAAAATGCGTTGCTTTGTTTTCAGTTTGTAGCTGAGCATTAACCAGAGTTCCTTATGCAGATGTCATGGCAAAATACCAGTTAGCACACGTGCTCCCAGTCAAAATTGGAAGCCCACCACGGTTTCCAGTTTCGGTTTGGTGGGCAAGTGCTAACCCTAGTTTACCTATTTGGAACATCCTGCCAAGTTGCTAAATTGCAAAGTGAAGCTGTGCGAAAGAAGAAAGGATCTTGGCTTGTTTTCAGTGCTCTAAACCTTGGTTTGAATGATTTGTTTGAATGAAGATTTCTGGTACTATGAAGAACTACTGCCAGTAAAGACAGTCCAACTAACTGGATACGGAGTAATACTACAGTATAAGTCATTTATTGACTTATACTGTAGTATTACTCTGTATCCAGTTAGTTGGACTGTCTTTACTGGTAGTAGTTCTTCATAGTACCAGAAATCTCTTTCCTAGCCCCTCAGGGTGCATTTATTTGAAAGCAAAGTAATGTTGCAGAGAAAACAATTTAAATAATTAACGTAATTCCATGATTCCATGTTATAATTTGTTATATTTCCTGAGCAAGCATGCATATTAACTGGTTTCTAAAACAATTAAACATTTTTTGGTTTCTATCTACATAGAAGAAACCTTCATACTACATAGGAACATAATGGGTCAGGCAGCCCACATGTCTTGTGCACTACAGCATAGATAATTGGGGGGAAGAGTGCAACGTGAAAGTAAAGAATTTATTTTGGCTCAATCTGTACATGTGTGAGGTCACTAAACAAAAACGTACTTGCACGTTGATCCTATGCAGTGTTAGAGGCGTGCATAAACACACTGAAATTAAAGTCCTTGAATGAGGCTGCAATCCTATCCATACTTACCTGAGAGTAAGACTCATTGATGATGATGGGGCTTACTTTTGAGCAGACATGCATAGGATTGGACTCTGAGTCTGCCTCTGCGTTAGGAGGCTATTGGCGCAATCCACACTAACTTCCGGCGCTGGAAGCAGTCGCAAACGTGCCGGAAAGTACATTTGCGTCTACTCAGGAGTAAGAGGGCAGCCAGCGCAGAGGCTGACCGCCCTCATTTCGTCGCTGGAACACCCGGGTGGCCGCCAGAGGAGGTGAGTCCGGATCCGGTGGGGGCGGTTTGGCGGGCGAGGGAGGGGAGCCGTTGGCCTAGCCAGCCCGGAAGGGGGCAGGGGATGTTGTCGGCCATAGCCCCGTCCCCGCCAGGCCGGCTCAGCCGTTACACGGCCTCCAACTTCTGCCAGCTATTTAGCTGGCGGAAATCCAAGGAAGCCTATTGGGCCGGTCCCGGTTTACACCCGGGAAGGGGACGAGTGTCCCCTTCCCTGAGTAGACCTCCGGTCTGCTGATCGACGGGCAGTCTTGAGCCAGGATTCAGCAGGCGGCCCTGGCCCACCGGCCGGATCCTTAGTCAGGATTGAGCTGCCTGATTGTTTACTTCACCTCAGCACATTGTCTTTTCTAGTGACTGTTTGCTTGTGTTTCTTCTGTATCATTTTAGATTGTGAGCCCTTTTTGGGACAGGACCATTAGTTGATTTTTCTCTGTAGACTGCTTGGGAGCAAGCCCCACTGACCTCAGGATTTAATTCTGAGTATAATTCTGAGTAAATGTGCAAAGGGATATGTTGTATGTGCCCATAAGCAAGGGCTGGCAGCTAGAAGGGTGTTTTTTTTATGGGATGGAAAGTGAACACTTTGTGTTGTCAGACTTAATTGACAAAATAAAGATCAATAAATCACCGGGCCCGGATAGCATCCACCCAAGAGTTCTGAAGGAACTCAAGAATGAAGTTGCTGACCTCTTGACCAAAATATGCAACTTGTCCCTTAAAACGGCCACTGTGCCAGAGGATTGGAGGATAGCTAATGTCACGCCAATCTTTAAAAAAGGAAGGAGGGGGGACCCGGGGAAACTACAGGCTGGTCAGCCTAACATCTGTTCCAGGGAAGATGGTGGAAAGTCTCATTAAAGATAAAATCTTAAAACACATAGAAGAACAAGCTCTGTTGAGGGAGAGTCAGCATGGCTTCTGCAAGGGGAAGTCTTGCCTCACAAAGTCTTGCCTCACAGGTTACAAGCCATAAGCGACTTCCTGGTTTTAGAAGCAGGTTTTCTCTGTGCCAGGTGCAGGGGAGTGTCAGCAGGAAACAGGTTATCTTGTTGGCTGTGTGCTCCCTGAGGCATCTGGTGGGGCCACTGTGTGATACAGGAAGCTGGACTAGATGGGCCTTTGGCCTGATCCAGCAGGGCTTTTCTTATGTTCTTGTCTCACAGAGCACCGTAGTTTTGTCGCACTAAAACATCGCACTAAAACATTTGTCGCACTAAAACCTATTGTGTCATACCTAGGAAACTGCCTTGTACAGAGACGGACTCTTGGTCCATCTACTTCAGTATTGTCAAAATGGGCTGGCAGCAGCACTCCCAAGGTATCCCGGCCAGCTGGGCCCAGAACCAGGTCAGTCCCAGTTTTTCCCGGGCTCTGCCGCCGCTGTTTCTAAAACGTACCTTTTTTTCAGCGGCGCCATCTTGGATCTCGTGAGATTTCTTGAGATCCAGGATGGTGCCGCTGAGAAAAAGGTATGTTTTAGAAGCGGCAGCAGCTTGAGGGGATAGGAGTCCTGGCTGTCCCAGATGCAGCTGGCCAGGCTCCTGAGGCGGCAACGATGATGGTAATGGTGGCAGTGGCGGTTTGAGGGGGCAGGAGTCCTGGCCGGCCCAGATGCAGCCGGCCAGACTCCAGAGGTGGTGGCAATGGCGGCGGGACAGGCAAGTGGCGGTGGCAAAATAGCCATTTTCATGGCCACAAATAAATAAATTTCTGACAAAATTTTTAATTAATTAATTAATTTAATTGTTCCAGGGGCGGTGTCCCGGTTTGGAACCGGGAATATATGGTAACCCTACACTGCAGGATGCAGCACACACACACACTGTTAGCATAGCTGCATCAGCGCTGGAAAGTTGGATAGGATTGGGCCCTTAAGTCTTTGCAGTCAGTACTCTCCCTCCTGTTGGGTGTGAACTGCATGGGAAGGATCCCACAGTTGCATCATTCAGACACAATCCCTTAGCTTCACAGGGTCATGTACCAAGAAAATGGCCCCCATGCAACACTGGCATTGTGTGAAGGACACCTCAGGTAGATGTCAGTGTTCTGAGACTCTGTTCTCTGCCAATAGCCTTGGCATGGGACAAGCCAAACAACAAGTGTTAGTAACTGAGAAAACAGTCATGTAAGAACATAAGAAGAGCCCTGCTGGATCAGGCCAAAAGCCCATCTAGTCCAGCTTCCTGTGTCACACAGTGGCCCCACCAGATGCCTCAGGGAGCACACGAGACGTGCATTCAGTCATTTTCATGTTGGTTCCTTGGAGGTCAGATAGTTTCAGAGAGCCTGAATTACTGCATATCCCAGTGACGTAGTTTCCGCGAGGTGACTGGTGCGGCCCGCACAGAGTTCCAGGCTGGAGGGCGTCAACCGCACCCCCCGTGGCCTGGAACCCAGCAGTCTGTGCCAGCCACCTTGCCCCCACAGTGCTTTCGGCAGCTTCCTGAAGTCTTTGCGCTCATCAGGAAGCCACCGAATGCACTGAGAGGCACATGGTGGTGGCTCGCTGCAGGTGACAGCACTTCCAGTTTTTCGTTCCTGGGGGGCGGTGTCATGAGTTACTACCCCAGGCATGAAGAGCCATTGCTACACTACTGGTATATCCTAACCTTGTGCTCTGAACAAAAGTTGTTGTTTTTTTCTGGAAAGAGAATTGTATTCATGGAAGGAAGCTTTTCTTCATTGAGTGCAAGGTTGGCATGGAACTGTCTGTTTGCTGTAGCAACATGTCCTTGCTACTCTGTGCAATAGGCGAGTTAAAACCTTGGAGACTGTTGATTGGGGGGGGGGCATTTACTGGTATGGCTGGTGGTACTTATGCAAAAAATTAAAATATGTTGTCAGATAGCAAAGTGGACCTACATAGGCCACTATTTTTAAGAGCAGACCGCTGGGCTTCGTAGAACACTAAAATTAGGCCTTGAAGCTTGCAAACTCTTGACCAGTGTAATTTTAGCTTGAGGCACGAGTGACATTTTTCAATGGCAGTTCTTAGGAACTTGTCATGGTGGCCTCCTTAAGCACGCGGTAGCCTTGAAAGTCTTTCCTGCTGACAGAATGGACTGCAACCTTGTGCTGCTTAATCAGGGTGCCTATGAATTGCATGTAAACATAAATATATGCTATTTGAATCCTTTATAAGTTGATTACAAGGGAAACCCTGGACTTGAAATGGAAATTCAGAAGATCTGGCTCGCTGAGCAAGTGCACCTCAGCGTGAAAATAAGGTAGAATAGCTAGTACTCTCGAAATCCCTCCTACAGTTCTGGCAAAGCTTGTGGATGGATGGATCAGGATTTGGGAAAGACTGGGAGGAGTGAGCGGAATGATGATGAGGCTTCTGTTTGCACAGCCAGCAGTAGCAGATTTTCAGCACTGTATGCATGTGAATGGATAGTGCTTCACCTCCTCCTCCTCCTGAGTCACAGTGGAAAGAATGGAGCTTTTTAATTCAAATATCCAAGTCTTCCCTCCCCCCTTAGTGTACAGTATTGTTGTTTTTTGTCCTAGTTCTTTGTTCTGTCTCCCTGAAGTGTGCTTTGCAAAAGGTCGAATTTCCAGTCCCCACCTCTCATATCTCAGATAGCGAAAGAATGTGCCAAAGGGTCTCATGAGCAGAGTCCTTGCACATTTATTCGTGGCAAAACGGCTCTTGGGAGATTCTAGTCTCAGGCCATTTAAGGCTTCAAAAGTTAAAGCTAGCAACTTGAACTGAACCTGGAAGTAAGCTTGGTACAATAACTGATAAAGGATTGGCGTAATAAGAGCTGGCTCCAGTCAAAACCTGGCAGCCATCCCCCTGAAAGCCAGGATGGTTTAGTGGTTTGGGAGTTGGAAGATCCAGGTTCAAATCCCCGCTCAGCCATGAAGCTTCCTGGGTGACCTTGAGCCAGTCACTATCTCTCGGCTTCTCCTACCTCACAGGGTTGTGGTGAGGACAAAAGGAGGGGAGGAACCATTAAATGGTGGTTTAATGCTTCAGTCTGACTGTGTTGCAGCACTCTGTACTATGGAGTAAAGGAAATGCTGAGAGAGACTGGTAAATTTGCAAAAACTGGAAGTGCCCAAAAATCGCCATTTTTCGGCGATCCGAAGATTGGGGAGGCCTGCGGAGGGCCGCACAGGCCTCCCTGAAGCACCCCCAAGCCCCGGTAAGTTAAAAAATGGTGTTTTCTGGGGCGTTTTTCCTGGCGGTGGCGGCAGCGGTCCCCAGGATTGCTGCCGCCACTGGCCCATCTCATCCTATCTAACCATGAGATGTCTAACCATCTCGTCCTTTGCCTTCCCTTTCTCCTTTTGCCTTCAATCTTTCCCAGCATCAGAGTCTTTTCCAGAGAGTCCTCTCTTTGCATTAGGTGGCCAAAATATTTGAGTTTCAGCCTCAGTACTAATAAAAACAAAGAAACTAAGTGCAGTATAAAAATAGTAGTTTAAAATATCAACTATTAAAAACACACATACGTTCATACTCAAAATAACGCTGTTTAAAAATTAAATTTAAAACCATCCTACAATACTGCAACATTTCACTCGTTCTATCCCGAGCATTTTCAAGCAATTAGCCCTCATATAGTGGGAAGATGTTACTGTAGGAAAGCTATCCACCCCACTATAAAGGACGGAGAAAGCCTCGTATTTGGATGGCTGTAATGCGTCAGCTGCAGGGAAATTATTGCGGGCCATGAAAATCTTAAATCTTTTTTGGTTCTATGAAAGATTAGAACATTATTGTATTGTAAAACCCCCTTGGGGTTTAGAAAGCCTGCCCATGTACACCGCCTTGAATTAAAGTCGGAGGAGAAATCCAATGACCAAGAAAGGCGGTACAGTATATAAAAATACTGTATATTTATTATTATTATTATACTGGCCCACCAGATGCCTCAGGGCGCACACAAGAGGGGGGGAAGGAGGGGCCTTCTCTCACCTTTAGGAGAGGTTGTGTAGCTCAATGGCAGAGCATGTGCTTTGCATGCATAAGTCCCAGGTTCAATCTCTGGTATCTCCAGGTAGGGCTGGGAAATATTCCTGCCTGAAACCCTGGAGAGTATCTGCCAGTCAGGGTAGACAGTGCTGACCTCGGTGGACCAATGTCTCGGTACATAAGGCAGTTTGTGTGTTTAGTGTGACCCAGAATCCCAAACGCAAAGGAACCTTCCCCATTTTTCTCTGGAAGGAGGTTGTTCCACGTATTCGATAATGGATTTGCATCTATGCAAGCTGAGCATTCCTAGTTCATAAGAGAACAAGAAGAGCCTCGCAGGCACACTTGTCAGAACCACTGGGTTCAAGCGTCTGTATTCAGCAAGCACTGAACATATTCAGGATCTTAGTCCTACAAAATCAGATTTGATTGTGTTCCCCTC
The DNA here is from genome assembly GCA_026170595.1 of Plestiodon gilberti rubricaudatus. Classification (NCBI taxonomy): domain Eukaryota; kingdom Metazoa; phylum Chordata; class Lepidosauria; order Squamata; family Scincidae; genus Plestiodon; species Plestiodon gilberti. The sequence continues at coordinate 17,216,271 of JANXHW010000001.1, forward strand.
TGAAGCTGCGGTTGCATCAAAGGCTCCTGCTGGGTAGCTGGTAGTTTTCAGCTAGTGCACTTATCAGAAGGACTGCAAAAATGAAAGCAGTTTTCTGAAATGTGAAAAAGTTTCTGCACCAGGATGTATTTCTGATCTCCTCATTACTGAAGCAGCTGTAGAGTGTTCTTCTGTGATCCTTTTTTAAAGGAAGGTGAGTGCAGAACAGGGAGAATCAAAGCAACCTTGCTCCGTCTCCCTCATGAAACTTTGACTGTCTCACAGCATGGTTGTTCTGAAGAAATATACTTGTTGGCTTCTCTTGAGTTGGAAAAGTCATGGTGTTGCTTGCTCAGGGCCAATGGAGGGAAGCGGAGAGAGTGAGATGGCAATACTGCTGCTTGTAAATTTCTTCAAAATGTTAGATTGTTTCTTATGATGGCGCAATCCTATCCCCCATCTGGGCTGATGTAGCGTGTGCTGCGCCGGCCCAAGGTGTTGCAAATGTACCGTAAAGCATGTTTTTGGCACCCTGGGAGTAAGGCATGCCGGGCAGAAGGCCTGCGATGCCTTCCCACTGCTTAGCCCACTGGAATGCGTTACGGAGCCGCCAGTGTAAGCTCCGAGGGGCGGGGGGAGGGTGGCGATGGGGTGGATTGGGCCCAGAAGGGGAGAGGGATCAGTGGTGCTGGCACACACCGGATCCTATCCTCCTTCCCAGGCCTTTTTTACTTACACAGGGCTGCTCGGTTGAGCTGGCAAAGATCCAAGTATCCCCATTGTGCAGGCTAGGGGTTTACCTGGGGTAAGGGGAAAATATCTTTCCCCTTACCCCAGGTCAGTAAGGGGAAAGGAGACCTTCAGCCTGCTCCTCGCCAGCGCTGGATACAGCGTGGGCCACACGTCCCCGCTGCATTGGCGCTGGATAAGATTGGGCTGCCCATCTTTTTTTAAAATGGTGAAATGTATTGTAGAATTACAATTTTCTTTAAAGTACAATTAGGCGACTTGTTTGGTTTCTCCTTCTTTTTGCTTAAACAGCCTTCTTATGTGCATTGCCATATTTAAAAAAAAGAACAAGATCATTTAGGGCTACATTGGAGTAAATGATGATCCTTCAAAATTCATCTGGCAGCCTACTTTGTAGATTATGAATTTAACAAAATACACGTATCTCTAAGGGCAACTATGATTGCCCCCTCTGGTGGGAACCTGGTGTCCTTTGTCCCATTCTCAGACATGTTTTTAAAACCTTTTTCATCCGTTATCCCAAACTATTTTTCAAGGAAAGGACTTTTCACTGTTCAGCAATTGCTAACTTTTGAAGCATCATTTCAATTGCTTTTTGCAGTCATTCCTTCAGGGCCCAATCCTATCCAACTTTCCAACGCCAATGGGGCTACATTGCAGCTGCAGTGTAAGGGAGCAAGCATTCCATTGCCTTGAGGAGGCCTCTGTGACTGCTTCCCCACTGCAAGATGCAGCATGGACACGACTGCATCAGCGCTGGAAAGTTGGATAGGATTGGGCCCTCAGTTATCCCAGTAAAAACCGTAATGGGGAACAGGAATAGGATATCCAATAATACTATTGGATTGTATCCTAAGTTTAGTTATGAATATAAAAATGAGTGAATCTACCTCTTCATCTAAGGACAATAGAACTTTTCCTCAGTAATACTTTAGTTTTTAGTGCTAATAAGTTCTTCAGTGTGAGTTAAAAATCCAAGCTCACTGTGTTCTTAGCCACCATGATAAAGTGTGACCTAATTTGTAAATATTGATAAGGCTGAGGTCTCTTCCATTCAACCTTGTAATTTTTGCAAGTGAAAGTACTTCTGTTATCTGTAATTAAATCCATGTATCTTGTCAAATTGCTTTGATCCTCAACCCTAAAATTGTACTACTCCAAAAAAAAAAACATGTGTAAAAAGGTCAGCGGAGCAACATTGGACTTGAAACAAATTTTGAAATTGCCCCATACTGATGGAATGCAATTACGATATATTCTTGGTCTTATCTGCTGATCCCCCAAACTGACTTCAGAGCCTGTATTCTAGCTAGGAGTCTTGGGCTGTAATCCTATACACCAGTGGATCCTAAACATTTTGGGGCCACCGCTCCCTTGCTTCCATAAACTCATTCCCAATGCCCCCTACCCTGGCTTACCATAGTCCCGGAATCGAGTGCTGCTGCAGCCTGCAAAAGACACGAGCCACTCCCAGAAGTGCACCGCGGTGGGCCAACGCGGTCGCCTCGTTTACCGGAAGTGCGGGAAGTTGCATTGGCCTGCTGCGGTGCACATCTGGGAGAGGCTCATGTCTTTTGCAGGCCGTGGCAGTGCTCTATTCCAGGACTATGGTAAGCCTACCCCTACCCTATCCTATAAAAAGCATTATTCAGAATAGCGGTTTGCGTGAACCACTAAGGAAGATAACAGTAAAATTCAAAACAGTAACAATTAATTGCACATTGACTCCAGTTAAAGTCATTGGATTAAAGTCACTTAGCAGGAGTTTTAGATCTCCATGTTGATTGATTTGGAATTAATTTCTTTGCTTGGAGAGAAGTTGGATGACCACACTAAAACTGCATTTCACCAAGTTTGATGTTGGAAATGCAACAAGGAGCTTCTTAACCACTGTCCATAGTGTAGGGTAGCGATCAGAAATTTCCTTCTGTAACCAAAATTCTTGGTACGATTTCTTACTTTGACTTCAGCTCAATGTCATTTTTAAGCTCAGTTAGTTCTTCCTCCACTACCCCGTTCCTGAGGATTTATCGCCCAATCCGGAATTTCCATCAAAAGAAGATCCTCAGATCCCTCAGACATACCTTCATGCAGCATATCCAAATGGTCACAAAAAACCTGCAGCTCATCATCTTGTATCCCACCATTCTCTTGTAGCTCAGACAGGCTCGGAAATTGGTATAGCTCACAGCAGCCTAGCAGCCTATATTGCACTTGAATAGAGTTGACTTTGAAATAAACATAGAGATGACAGATTTGGCCTTAATAAGATTGACCTCATTTCCTTGCAACTGCAAATTCATTTCATTGAACTTTGCAAATAGTTTTGATAAATAAGCAATGTCATGCCTGAGCTGTTTTGAGTTCATCACTGAGCAGAGCATTTGTTGTCTTCAAAAACTCCACAACAGTGTCCAAAAAGCATCATAAAAACGTCTCACACAGTTGCCTTTTGATAATCAATGAATGTCAGTATGAAGCAGCAAACATTCAAGATCTTCATCGTTCTCCACGCAGAGCTCCCAGAACGATCATTGAGAGCTTGGGCTTTAATTTTATTCACTGCAGTAATGACTTATGCAGGCGATCAGTAAGGTTTTTTGCAACCAGATGTTGATGATGAGTGACACAGTGAATGGTAAAGATACAGTCAACCCTTGCTACCCATGGATTTGCTTATCTGTGGGACGCAGGAGCGCCACTTACCTCTCGCCATTCGCAGTCAGTTCTCACCTATCTGCAGGCATTCTAAAGCAATCCCAGCAACTCATGGCAGCCATTTTGGAACTTGCAGCGGCCATTCTAGAGGTATTCATGCCAAATTGATTTTTCCCCTAACCCCATTGATCCCATAGGATCAATGCTTTGGTATCCGTGGATTCGGTATCTGCTGGGTTTTTCAGGAACCTAACTCCCATGGATACCGAGAATTGACTGTATTGGGCACTGCTTTTTTCAAGTAAGCACCACACCCGTAGTAGCAACCAGTTGATAGCAACCAGTTGGTGCTCTATCAGTTGCACAAGCAAGTATGTTGGTAAGCAGAATTTCTCTGTCTTTCATTAACTGCTCAACAATACAAAATATCGACTCCCCTTTCTTCGTTGCCTTGCTACTAACAACTCAGCAACTCTTGAGCTAAACCTTGTACAGGTGGGCCCCCATATCCGCTGGGGATATGTTCCAGGCCCCTCCGTGGATACTTGAAACCGTGGATAAGAGCGAACACCCCATCCATGGTTTCCTGAGGGCCCCCCACCCTGCCATGCTTGCCCCCCCCCAGCTCTTATTTTTCTTTCAGCAAGCTTTGTTTCTTCCTTAAAACAAACAGAGAAGCAGTCTCCATTGCAGGCAAGTAGAATGAGACTAAGTCCTAGAGAGGCTCTGCAAGGTTTCTGTTAACCTTGCAGAGCCTCTCTAAGACTTAGTCTCATTCTACTTGCCTGTAATAAGCAGCCAGAGGCTGCTTCTCCTGTTTGTTTAAGGAAGAAACAAAGTTTACTGGGGAAAAAGTAAAAGCCTGGGGGGGGGGGGTGTCCCCACGATCCGTGGATAACTGAAACCGTGGATAGCGAATCAGTGGATATGGGGGCCCACCTGTATAAACTCTTGAGCTAAAGTCTTGTATAAAGCGAGAAGCAAAGATTCATTGCCTGGCAAAGTTGACTCATCCAGCTGTAATGCAAATTCTGTTGTCCTTAGTATGCTGCACAATGTGTCTTCTACATTTTCAGCCATTTCATCTGTGTGTCTTTGCACCGAATTGTCGCTGAGGAGCAGTCTACTCTGACCAGCAGCAACTCTCCAAAGCCTCAAGCAGCGGCCTTTCTTACCCCTACTACCTGACATGGTCTTAAAATGGAGATGCTGGGGGCTGAACCTGGGGCCTTCTATATGCAAAGCATATGCTATACCACTAGACCAGTGTTTCCCAAACTTTTTCAACATGTGACTCCCTAGACCATTGGAGACCATTGGCCGTGGCTCCCCATTACATTATGTTGATGCCTGCCAATTGGCATTGCACTGTTTTCTGCAAGGATTCGTGGCACTCCGCGGCTCCCCTGGCTGTTATCCGCGACTCCCCTGGGAGCCACGCCTCCCAGTTTGGGAACCACTGCACTAGACTATGATACCCTCCCAGGATCCAGTCAGGACAGTTTTCTTTCAGGGTGCCTGTGTGACTTTGACCAGAGGCATGGAAAAGGCTTGAAGTGCCATTCTCTGTGAGGGAATTCCATCTTCAGCTTTGGTGTTGCCGGGCAGCCCAATCCTGTTGTAAAGATCTGCCGGGCGGCTGAGGCTGCCCACCGGATCCTGAGCTCTGCTGCGGGCAGCCCGCGGCAGAAAGTCTACTCGGGGAAGGGGACGCTTGTCCCCTTCCCCGAGTGTAACAGCGGCTGAGGTCGATAGGCCTCCTCAGAATTCCGGCAGCTATTTTGCTGACGGACGTTGGAGGAGGCCATGTAACGGCTCAGCCGATCAGCGGGGATCAGGATACGACTGAGGCCGATCCCCTCCCCCTCCCCGATCAGCTGGGCCTATCAGCCCCCGCCGTTTGCTCCTGAACCACCCCCCACTCCGTTGGATCCTTACCTGGGCCTGGCGTCGGGCGGGAGCCGGTCCAGGTGGCGGAGCAGGGCAGGCCAGCCTTGCACCAGCCTTCCCTGCTCGTGAGTCATCGCGAAAGTGCTTTATGGCACTTGCGCGACGTCTTCGGCCGGCGGAACGCTCATTCCGCCGGCTGAAGTTAGTATAGGAGTGCGCTGTCAGTGACGTTTAAACTTTGACATCAAGTGAGAGAAGTTGACCATGTGATTACTTCTTATTATAGCAGGAGCCTGCTGTGGGAAATAACCACAACACTGGTGTGGCAGAGTGCCAAGAACTTTTGAAAATGAGGCTGTGTAAGCAGAGCAGTCTTAACAAAATGTAGAGTTTATTATTGCTGAGGTTCTTTCTCTGCAGATGGCCACAAGCAGATTGCTGCCCACTCCTTTTTAGAATCCTCCCTGCCCCTTTGGCCCAGTACAAATTCTGGAATGAATTTCTCATCTGTGACCAACCCTGGGCACTCCAAATGTATTTTATTTATTTGGAGATTTATATACCACCTTTCCCTAGATAACACAACATGGCGCTCAAGGCAGTTTACAAAACGATAAAAATATACAGTACACAATAAAACATGCATAGTAAAGCAATACTTTAAACAGTAGCCTAAAAAACAGCAGCTAAAATATATAAAAGCATAAGGCAAATAGCAGATAATCAAATTCCAGCAGACACCCCCAGTATCCCCAACTATTGAATCTCCCCCCCACCTCCATCAAAAGCCATTTGAAGTAAAAAATAAGTATTCAAGCCTCGCTAGAAAGTGTCTAGGGAGGGGGCTTATCATAATTCGCCCAGGAGAGAATACCATTTGGGGGCCCACCACCAAGAAGACTCTTCCTCTCACTGCTGCCTCCCTTATTTCATTCAGTGGGGGAGCACAAAGAAGGGTCCCCTCTGAAGATCTTAGGGGACAAGCTGTTCTATATGGGAGAAGGTGGGCCTTCAGATATTCTGGCCCCAAGCTGTTTACTAGCCTGGACCAAGGAATGGCTCAGTCACAAATGCAACAATTGGTTTCTCTGATCTATCAACACAATGGAACTGTGTTGAAAACTACGATGGGAGCCTGGGAGCCATGGTGTTTTCCTAGCGCGAACCCCTTACGACAGACCAAAGAATACGGTAGATCAGCAGTACCAGGACTGGATTTCATCTGGTTTGAGTTGTACTCTGTATTTTCTCCTCTTTTCAGCCTACAGTACAAGTTAATTTCTGCATATAGCATATGTTACAGAAATTATGTAATTCCTTTGACAGAGATGTGCATTTCAGCGGGGGGGGGGCTTTGAATTCAGGACAACAGGTGCCTTGTGAAGCTTCAGGCTTGTGACAGTAGCACAGTGTGAGGCCTGTTCTTGGCTAGGACCTTTAAAACCAGGAAACTGATTGAACTTTCAGTCTTTGAAGGTGGTTATAAACAAGGAAGAGGAGATGTGTTTTTTATTTTTGAAAAATTGTATCCCTTCAGACTTTAGAACGCGGGGGAAAGAATCACTGCTATATAATCCTCTGTCTGTCCTCGAAATTGTTCTTGGTTGGTCTTAATAAAGGTGCTACCTTGCTGTGTCTCTTGACTATCCCTGCATACTTTGAACTGTGTTGCTTTTTTGTTTCGTTTTTCCCCCCCTAGCAGCAGCTGCATTTGGTTTGGAAGGTTTCAGAATGACAGCAGCATCAAACCTGTGGTGCTGGAGTGCTGACTTGGAGCAGAGTGTCTGCCTCCATCTAAGCTGCCTCCATTTCAGCCTCTGGGCTTCCAGACGAGTCGTGTGTGTGATGGATGCTGCACTGTTTGTCTGTGGGGTTCATGTTGCATCCCATGGTCAACCCGTGAAATCGTCGTGCTACTTGGGTTTCTTTTTACACTACAGATAATCTGAATTATTAAGGATGGACAGGACAGCTGCGCCAGTCAGCACTGGTGTGGCTAGTTACTTGTGCAGCTGTTCTGTCTTTTGTGAATTACTGGCTTCTTGTGATGTGTCCAGTGGCGATCCCCTCCCCACAAACACATTCATGCCCTTTCTGAGCACAACTTCAGCACTTCATTTCCAATTATTCCTCTGTGTGTGTGTGTGTGTGTGTACGCACACACACTCATCTAACCAAGTACTTTTTTCTCATCCACTTTTTTTGGGGGGGAGGGGGTTGCACTCAAGTATTCACTTCTCTCATTTGATTAAGAGGCACACAAGTGTTTTATTCATATTGCTGTTTGAAAAGCAGGCAGAAGACAAGAGCCAGCCTGGCTCTGTAAATCAGCAGTGGAGAGAGGCAGGCCTGTGCTGTGGAAGTTGGAGGCTTGAGACAACTTGTGGAGAAGTGTGACCTGGAGATGGGCTGCATCTCTTGCTTTTCTCCAGAGTTAAGAGAAGGGCAGAGGGGAGGTCTCTGTGGAGAGTTTAGCTTAGGATCTGCTAATGTAGGCTTACCAGATCTCCAACCGGGACAGAGTGCTAGACCTTTAGGAGAAGGAGTGTGGGCAGGTGTAGCTTGTTAAACCTTAGAGCACAATCCTAGGCATGTCCACTCAGAAGCAAGCCCCACTGAACACAATGTGCTCTATGGTTTAACAAGCCTAGGATTGTGCTCTAAGGTTTAACAAGCTACACCTGCCCACACTCCTTCTCCTAAAGGTCTAGCACTCTGTCCCGGTTGGAGATCTGGTAAGCCTATGCTAATAGGAGAAGGTGGAAGGAAAGCAGCCAGGAGGAGAATATGGAGGTCAATCCTGTGCTTTCAGGAGATGCAACCTCAGCCTCTCCTCCCTAGAGGGGAGAGGAAAGCTCTCACAGCTCCATGCTCGTTGCTGCCAAACATATATTTTTCCCCATTTCTGTTGGTGCATGATAGTGGAATTTCATTCCTAAAAATTACTCTCGAAAGCGGTCGTTTTCTCCCTCTGTTACCATGGAGGGTTGCTGTTGGGACCGGAATAGCTGTTGCTATTCCCCCATTTCCCAGAACAAGCTTAGCTCTAGAACTCCCGCCTGTGATACTTTTCAGGCTCAGACACTCCTTTGCTAAACTTGTAGTCCTCGCTGATTGATGTTTGCTCAAGAGTAAATCCCACTGACTGCAGTGAGGCTTACGTCTGAGTAAACAGGCATTGAATTGGGCTGTAAAAGTGGATATTCCATGCTTCTTGTCCAGCCTGAAACTTTGGAGAAGAGCCAAAAATCGAATGCATTCAAAGACCCCGTTTTCCTCCCTCCAGAGCCTAGGCTAGGAGCTAATTGGAGAGTGGGGAGGAAAGTCAGTGGAGTGCGTGAGTGGCAGGTGTCACAGCAGCACCCACTGCAGGGAGGAGTCGAGGAGGAGGAAGATCATGCCCAGAAGAGCATCCACACCCAGAAGAAGGAAGAGGAAATGGCACCCAAAGTTTCCTCGGAAGGCTGGAACAGCTCCATGACAGGCTATACTGAGTGCCACTCGGCCAGAGATCCAGGACTTCCTCCCCTTCCCTTCCCTGATATTTATGTGTGTATGTAAAAGACTTTGGAAATGATGCCCCCATTCCTTACTTATGAAAAGCAGATACAGCAATCGCTATCTAGGTAAATACCCATCAAGCTGGTAAAATGTGCAGTCTCCATTGTAGACAGTCTAGCAGACACACAGAACCAGCTCTTTAAGAAGAGTGTGTGTGAGAGTGAGCACTCTTCCAATTTAGTGCTCAAGGAGATGGATTTTTTAAAAAGGCATCGACACTGAGAAGTACAGAGAGAAGGGTGTGCAGATGAGATGGGGAAAAATAACTGCAAATGGGGGGGAGTGTGCTGTGTGTGAAGGCTGCATTGCTCTTCTGCATTTGGTTCAAATGAAAACAGCAACAAAGATTACATGAGAAAAGACTAGTTTTGGAAACACCCCTCATGCTTATGGGAGTGTGATTGTCCAAGGTATTAGGATACAGGCTCTCTACATTACTCTGTGTGTGGTGGTGGTGGATGAGGGACAGATGGTACCAACGGGGATGGTAACCTTGCTGTGATGCATGCAGATCTAGGATCTCTTCATGTAGTGCTTTCTATTGTCAATGGCTTGCTAAATTGCTGTGGTAACTGGCATGCATTCTTTTGAGGGCTATTTCTCTTGCTAGTCGCCCCTGTCAGCATATTTCAGCTAGTGTGCGGTTGAGGGGTTCAGATCTGGAGAGAAACATTGCTTGAGCTTGCTAGCAGAAGACGATGAAAAAAATGGGAGGGGACTACACCAGTCCATGGTCCAAAACACATTTTGAGTGAAGTCCAGTACAAGGAGACTCTTGTATTCATGTACAGAAACAAAGTTTTTGTGGCATCGACTTGTATGACAACTTTTGCAAATACAAAAACTTGTGCCCAGGTTGTCAGATGTCTACCCAAGATTTTACCCTTCCTTTAGGCATGCCCTAACAGGATCTGAAGAGAGAACTCGTCCACCTCAGAATTCCTACAGGACTTATGGTCAGGGTCTGTATCGATGCTCTTTACTCCCCCTAATCTTCAAACCTGTATATTTGTAAATAAAACAGACATTTTAAAGACACCATAAGCCTTCCCGTGATTCTTCCTCTAAAGGATGCACAAACTATGTTTGTGCTGTAGCTCCTGGAACTTCTCACCTCTCAGAGAAGTGGGGCATGAGCGCATAACGGTGCACTGAAAACATCTGGCCCATAAAAAGTGGGAAGCCTGCATTGCTACCTTGCAGAGTATAGCAGATTTCCCTTTAAACTGTAATGGTATGGGTATGTGATATATTTCAGCCTTGCTACAGAGAGACTTGGGACGTGTACAACTAGTTCCACTTGACCTTTATTCTATATGCCATGGCATGGAATCTTTATGTACACACACACTCTTATTGAGCATACTCGATTACTCTCATTATACTCTTATTATTGTTGTGTTGTCCTTGCCCTATGGAGCCTCGTTGCCTTAGATACCATGGACCTGGTAACTAGGGCAACTTAGACATAACTGACAAAAATGGAGAAAACAGTAATGAATCTTCCTTTGTATACTCTCAGATCAACTTTGGATAAGATATTTGGTGAGAGAGAACGGCGAGGGAACCATCCATCCGTTGCATCCCCACACCTTTCCTAGGGATTTGCATGCTGAAGTCTGCTTAGCAGCTTTTTTGCTACCTTTTTGAAATATTGCCCCCCCCCCCCCGTTACTCTTAAAAGGCAAAGATGTCCACCCTGCTGTGTTAAGATGCAGGGAAAGGATCATATCACTTTCCAAGGGCATGTATGGTATCTCTAGGCATGCTCCTTTCATTTTACCCTAGGTCCCTTCCTCTCTTGGGTGTTTGCTTCTAAACGAGCAGGGGAAAAAAGGAACATGATGGTGACATCAGAGGGCCTGTCTGCACTACAAAGGGTTGTATCCTAAGTTGTTGTTCTGTTCACATAAGGGGGTTTTGCATGCAAAAGTGATAGTGTGAGGTATTTGCACACACAAATCTGAATGAAACCTGGCTTGATTTTTGTGCCTGTTGTACAGCACATTGTGCAAGATGTCATGTGCAGTTGTCAATACCTCATGTGCAATAACTTCTGTATGTGATTGTGCAATTGCATGAAGAATAGCACAAAATGCCACCTTGTTTCCACATACTAACTCTATGTTTACTACTTACTCTGCCATAATGCTTTCCCCAAGGAATCCTGGGAATTGTAGTTAGAGATCTTCCCTAGAGAGAGGGAGTTACTGTAAAATCAGTTTGTCTGTAATAAATTTACTTAAAGGAATCTGGGATGTGAGCTGGTGTTGCCTAACTGGCAGATTTTTGTTGAGCCATTTGACTGTGTCCTGTAACCCTTACAAGCACAAGTTTCTGAATACAGAAATGCTATTTAAGTTAACAGAGGAAGGAAGATTACGGTACATTTGTCAACATTTGCTTACAGCAATGTATGTGGCAAACCAACAAAAGGCTGGAAAACTGATTGTCTTGGCAATAAAAAAAAACTTTTTGGGTTTTTGGCTCAAGATGATGAAATACCGTATTGGTCTGAGTATAAGACTCACTTTTTTCTCCTAATTTAAGTTTTTAAACTAGGGGTGCGTCTTATAATCAGGCTGTTGCAACAATGCCAGTGATTTAATTAAAAAAGTTTAATAGCACCAAACTTTAAGGGTGCGTCTTATAATCAGGTGCGTCTTATACTCGGGACAATACGGTATATGTATATGGGTGTGCAGAACAGTTAAAAAAAAAACTTGCTAGTTTAAACTGTGTGAATTTGTTTTCCCTGTCTTGGATATAGAACTAGCCAGTGTGTTTATTGACCAGTTAAGCTAGTACCAGCTGAGTGTCTTCTAATACCAGATCATAATGCTATGGAATGAAAATCATGTTTCTGCTACTACTGGACTTCAAATTTGATGAAGCCCCTTCTTTAGTACATAGACCTTGTGAGTTGAGGTTGAGTGATTTGGCCTTTCTTCAAGTTGTAGCATCACTATCTGAGATAATTACTAGATGTAGTACATTTTGATGGTGGCTCCTGCTTTATGGAATCCTTTCCCAAATAGATCTGCTTCAAAGGAAGGCTCTAAAAACCATGGCGGCGGCGTGGGGGGGGGGAAGAGGCTTTTTTGATCTGAAGTTTGGTAGAAGTGACAATTGTTCTCAATATTGCTTGACTTGCTGATTCTAAAACATATTTCACTTTTTGTGTATTCTGGTATGCTGCTTTTTAGAACCTCCATTGAAGAATGGGATTTAATGGAACAATAAATAACATTGTGAAAAGTCATTGTACCCTGCTGAATCATTATACTAGAGAGAGAGAGAGAGAGAGAGAGAGAGAGAGAGAGAGAGAGAGAGAGAGAGGTTGTGTTCAGTGTGTGGCACAATAGAAGGCTATGCTACTGCAGAGGAAATGGTAATTTTTGTCTGGAGGCAAGTGCTCATTCCTGACTTGAGGTAAACTAATTTTTGTTAGTTGTTGGTTTACTCATGCCATTTACTTGTTATATGTCAAACCATTTGTGTGTGTGTGTGTGTGTGTGTGTAGTAAACGTGTGTGTGTGTGTGTGTGTGCATATTTTTTATGTACATATTTTTTAAGTTGGAAAGGACAGGAATAGAATATGACTAATGCAACTCGTTGTAAAGATTGCCTCTCATCTTCAGCTGCTGTCTAGTCTTTCCCCATTGAAACCTAAGGAAGACCCTGCCCTGGATTGTGGTGATGGAAATCAACATACCGTAAATTGGTGCATATAATTTCTGCAAGCCACGTGGCACCTGTGCTTGACCCATGTGGGTTTCCACCTATCTGAACTGCAGACAGAGAGATTTGTGATTGGGAGTGCAGGCTGTGGAGCCTTCACATGGACAAGCATGCACACAGGAAATCCCAGACCACATCATACTTATTTATTTATTGGTATTGCTTAGGGAGGAACTGTAACTCAGTGGTAGAGCATATGCTTTATATACGCAGTAGGTCCCAGGCTCAACCACTAGCATCTGTATGTTATGGTAGGATTAAGAAATGTTTCTGTCTGAAACCCTCGAGCCTCTGCTAGTCAGCAGCAATAATACTGAGCTAGATGGACCAATGGTCTGACTCTTTTAGACTATAAGGCAGCTTCTTGTATTGCCGTAACTTTGGTTTAGCAAGAAACCTTGAAAAAGTGGATGCAGTTGTAGGGATCTTCATATTTGGCGAAGCTGTTGGATTCTAAGCTGAATGCAGCAGAAACTACACCATGGGGCTTTTGGATGTGTCTCAGTGCTTTTTTTTATATATAGCAGTTGCTCAAGTTCTGGGAATGCTTAGTGGTTGACAAGGTTTCTTGCTTGCTACATATTGTTCCCTTCTAGAATATAATTTGCCTCTAACTGTTCCATCCATTGTTCACTGACTGGGCACAAACAGGATTGGGCTTCTTGTGAATATTGCTTTCTTCTTGTTGCTAAGACTTTGGACAGTGTTTGCCCTGTGGCTTCTATTCAGCATTGGTGGTTCCATCACTTTTGATTACATCTGAGGAGACTCCTTTACAGCTGATCCTTCCTTGCGCTTTTCGTGTGTAATTCTGAGTAAGGTAGGAAGCACACCTCACTGCCACCTTCACAATGGTTTGGATGAAGACTGGGTGCAGCATCCACCCAGATTCTGAATGGCTTGCTGTTCTTTGCCATTGCATCATCTCTGTCACTTTCCTACTTTCTACCATCACATTTCCAACGTTCTCCACTGGCTTTCAAATTAGGCCTGCCAGCTTTGCAACCAGCCCCTGAAGCTTAATAGCAGTGTGGTCTTCATGTCTTGGTAGATTGCCGTAGATTGTCGTCTCTGTGCAATGCAAAGATTCACCTGCTGATTTCTGCATATCAAGCTCCTGTTAGAGGCACAATCAAGCCTGGCCATTCTTTTCCTGATCAATTCTACTTCAAAAACTCCCGTAAAATGAAGTGAGTTAATTACATTTTTTGGGTGTACACTTAAGATGTTATAAAAAAGGTAAAGGTATCCCCTGACAATTAAGTCCAGTCGTGTCCGACTCTAGGGTGTGGTGTTCATCCCCATTTCAAAGCCGAAGAGCCAGCGTTGTCCGAAGATGCCTCCGTGGTCATGTGGCCGGCATGACTCTCTTTGCCGCTGCGCGTAGCATGCGGCTGGAACACGGAGCGCTGTTTACCTTCCCGCAAGCGGTACCTATTTATCTACTTGCATTGACATGCTTTGGAACTGCTAGGTTGGCAGGAGCTGGCCAAGCAACGAGCGCTCACCCCGTCGCGGGAATCGAACTGCCGACATTTCAATCGACAGCTTCTGGTTCAGCGGTTTAACCCGCTGCGATGTTATATATACACTTTAAAACACGTGAGTGCAGCAGATGTGTGATGCACAACACAAGTGTTTGTAAACACAAGCCCCATTCATGGAGCTGTGATTAGCTGCAGTTCCCTGTTGTATGTACACTTGGTAGCAAACCTGGGTTTTGCCTCTGTGTGTAATATGTGAAAGCGATATGAGGAGAAGCCCCTTCTCTAGCAACTGTTATGTCTCCCACAGGCAGGTTCCTCATTCCCTTTGCGAACTTCAAGACCATGGAGTTTGAATGGGGGCCAAGGATCAGAACTATGGATTTGCACAAATTTGGTTTCTGTAGAGACAAGGCATGCAAACGGCATCAATGACTATACTGCTTTGTGGAGGCCCCCCCCCCCATTGCCATGCTGTAATTGCTAGTGCCATTTTTGGATTTTTTTATCTCTTATTCTTTAGGCTGCTGCTTTATTCCACTCTTGCCGGTACAAAGCCTGGAGGCCAAGGTTTTGTGCAGAGTGTATCTCTGTTTTAATGCGTGTGTATTACCATTGGCAAAGAAGCAGGCTAGGTGACTTAAGAGATTTCCTTACCCAGAAATCTAAGTTTCTATTAAGCCATTCTTCTGCCTGGATTAGCACAGCTGGGTCATCATCAGGCTTGGCTCCCTGAATCAGAGGAGACAAGTGAGTTAGGTGCCAGCTGAGAGCATTTATTCTATTGGCTCTCCTGTCTGTGGTGGATTGTGAGTTGTAGGGTGTGTTTTGGTTTTTTTTTTAATGTTCTCCCAGTGTCCTAGTTTTTTTGCAAGAATACTCACCTGCCTGTAATGTTAGCCCCCCCCCCCCCAAGTAATGCAACATATCGACCAGAATGGAATCTCCTGCCTGGCAGAGACCGACATGGTTCTGGCTCATAGGAGGCCACGCTCAACACTGGAGACTCGAGCAGTTGCTGTGTTGGTGCCTGTTGCTAACGAGGAATAACCACCGAGGTAGCAGCTTTTTACCCAGACTCTGACAGGAGCATATGTTTCCAACGAGAGGAAAAGTGGTGACAGATGTCAGAAGAAGACGACTGTGGTGGTGATACTTTGTTTTCTAAGACCCTGGCACTGTTCCACAAAGAAGCAATGCCGTGCGTAGAAAACGCACATGTGCTGTGGTGTTGCATTAAGAGAACACTGTTCCTTCCCAGTCTCTCCAAGTTATTGGAAATGTGTGTTAGCCGGCTTCTAAGAACCAGTTGACTGGCCAAAATGTTATAATAAGGATGCAGCTTCCTATACAGCGCTGTCTCTTTCTATCTCCTGCATTGACTTTGCTATGTTGACATTTTTATCCTAAAAGGGCTTGAATGGGTAAGGTTGCCTTGTCTAGACCCTGAGAAGACCTCTGTACCATTTAAAGACTGCGTAGAAAGAAAGGTCACATCTAATTTGTGATTCCCCCCCCCTTTTCCTGACAGTGCTATAGTGATGAGAGAGTGCCACCAAATGCAGCTTGTCCCTTCTGTGTCCTCAAAGATACAGGACCCTCTCAAGATTTGATTGTGGCAACCCTATTGATGGGGTCCCTCTCATAAGGCCATACATTCACAGTTAAGCTTTGTAGGGCTTGGTGAGCAAAAGTCTGGCATGGGTTTTTCTCTCACTAAGCAACTTCTTATGTTTCTTTGCTGCTGGGTTTTAGTCAGTCTGATTGGTTAAACTGTTATGTCTATTTTGTAATTCCTAGCGCTAATGTTAGATCTTTGTTGTTGTTGTTGTTGTTCAGTCGTTAAGTCGTGTCCAACCCTTCGTGATCCCATGAACCATATCCCGCCAGGCCTTCCTGTCCTCCACTATCTTCTTGAGTTCGCTCATGTTCATGTTCGTTGCATCGGTGATGCTGTCTAACCATCTCATCCTTTGCCTTTCCTTTCTCCTTTTGCCTTTAATCTTTCCCAGCATCAGAGTCTTCTCCAGAGACTCCTCTCTTCGCATTAGGTGGCCAAAATATTTGAGTTTCAGCCTTAGTACTTGTCCTTCCAGGGAACAGTCAGGGTTGATTTCATTTAGGATTGACTGATTTGATCTCCTAGCAGTCCAAGGGACTCTCAGGAGTCTTCTCCAGCACCACAGTTCAAAAGCATCTATTCTTCGGCGCTCAGCCTTCCTTATGGTCCAGCTCTCGCAACCATACATTGCTACTGGGAACACCATCGCCCTATACGAATATATACGAATATTTGTTGGCATGGTGATATCTCTGCTTTTTATTATGCTGTCTAAGTTTGCCATAGCTTTCCTTCCAAGGAGTAAGCGTCTTTTAATTTCATGGCTGCTGTCTCCGTCTGCAGTGATCTTGGAACCCAAAAAAAGTAAAATCTGTTACTGCTTCCATTTCTGCCCCTTCTATTTGCCAGGAATTGATGGGACCAGATGCCATGATCTTAGTTTTATTAGTGTTGAGTTTCAAGCCAACTTTTGCACTCTCCTCTTTCACTCTCATCAAGAGGCTCTTTAGTTCTTCTTCACTTTCTGCCATTAGGGTGGTATTATCTGTATATCTGAGGTTGTTGACGTTTCTCCCGGCAATCTTGATTCCGGCTTGCGATTCATTCAGCCCTGCATTTCTCATAATGTACTCTGCATATAAGTTAAATAGGCAGGGTGACAATATACAGGTGGGCCCCCATATCCACTGATTCGCTATCCACGGTTTCAGTTATCCACGGATCGTGGGGACCCCCCCAGGCTTTTACTTTTTTCCCAGTAAGCTTCGTTTCTTCCTTAAAGAAAGAGGCAAGTGGAACAAGACTAAGTACTAGAGAGGTTCTGCAAGCTTAACAGAAACCTTGCAGAGCCTCTCTAGGACTTAGTCTCATTCTACTTGCCTGCAATGGAGGCTGCTTCTCTGTTTTAAGGAAGAAACAAAGCTTGCTGAAAGAAAAATAAGAGCTGGGGGGTGGGCAAGCATGGACCTCAGGAAACCATGGAGGGGGTGTTCGCTCTTATCCACGGTTTCAAGTATCCACGGAGGGGCCTGGAACATATCCCCAGCGGATATGGGGGCCCACCTGTACAGCCTTGCCGTACTCCCTTCCCAATTTTGAACCAATCGGTTGTTCCATGGCCGGTTCGAACTGTTGCTTCTTGACCCGCATACAGGTTGACTGGTTCTATGAAGACCTACAACACCTTCTAGAACTAGCACCCAAAAAAGATGTCCTTTACATCATAGGAGACTGGAATGCTAAAGTAGGAAATCAAGAAATAAACGGAACAACAGGCAAGTTTGGCCTTGGGGCGCAAAATGAAGCAGGGCAAAGGCTAACGGAGTTCTGTCAGGAGAACACGCTGGTCATAGCAAATACTCTTTTCCAACAACACAAGAGGCAACTCCACACATGTATTCGGTATTGACCAGATGGTCAATACCGAAACCAGACAGATTGTGCTTTGCAGCCAGAGATGGAGAAGCTCTATACAGTCAGCAAGAAAGCAAAGTGGCTGTTAGATGAGACTTTACAAATAGCTGTGGAAAGAAGGAATGCGAAAAGCAAGGGTGAAAGGGAAAGATATAACCAACTGAATGCAGGTTTCCAGAGAATAGCAAGGAGAGATAAGAAGGCCTTCTTAATGAACAATGCAAAGAAATTGAGGAGAACAACAGAATGGGGGGGGACTAGAGATCTCTTCAAGAAAATTGGAGATATCAAGGGAACATTTTGTGCAAAGATGGGCATGATAAAGGACAAAAAAAGGCAGGGACCTAACAGAAGCAGAAGAGATTATGGATCATGGAGAAAGCACAAGAGTTCCAAAAAAAACACCTACTTCTGCTTCATTGACTACGCAAAAGCCTTTGATTGTGTGGATCACAACAAACTGTGGCAAATTCTTAAAGAGATGGGGGTACCAGACCACCTTACATGTCTCCTGAGAAACCTGTATGTGGGTCAAGAAGCAACAGTTCGAACCAGCCATGGAACAACCAGTTGTTTCAAAATGGGAAGGGAGTACGGCAAGGCTGTATATTGTCAAACAGTTTAATAAATACAAAGCCCTAAGCAGCCTAGGTCTGGAGTCTCTTTAGGAATGTACCGTTTGTGTGGGCCAGCCTGTCTAGTGATATTATCACCCAAGCCCCTGCTCCAGAGTAGGTGAATTATTGGGCTCAAGGACTTCTTGGTGTAGTGGTCCATGTTGTGGGATGACCTACCTATTGGAGACATTTGCTTGGTACTCGCTCCTTGCTCATTTTCGCATTAAGTTAAAATTGTTCTGTGTGAAAGAGTTTTCAGTGATAGGGAGCTGGATATCCTGTTGCGGTTTCTAAGTTCTTAGTTGTTGCTACTGTTTGGATGTAGTTATTTAATGTGGCTTTTTTCATTGTGTGTTATCTGACTTGTACTAGCTGAACTGTAGACTGCACAGTAACAAAACAATGTTTAAAAATTAATTTTAAAGAGGGGTTCTCAACCGGTGGTACGCCTGCCACCGGTGGTACTTTTTGGTACCTCTGGTGGTAATTGGACTGCCAGGACCCCTGCAACTCTGAAAATGCGGTGCTTGTGGCACCGCGTTTTTGCTCCTGCCTTTGGCCAAGCTTGTCAGGAGCACTTAAAACTGCCCCCCCCCACACACCTGGAGCCTCTTACCTGTGTTCTCCAGCCTCCGGCATGGCCTCCGACGTCCGAAAACCCAGAAGTAAGCAGCAAATACGTCATTGCCACCTACTTCTGGTGGATGGAGACCAGCGCTGGAGGTGGTATGGCGTCGGCCCTGGGTTGAGAACCCCTGTAATATCTGATTTAAAGTAATATCTTGAAAGGGCAGCCTCATAGCATAGTTCTATCAAGGGTGAACAAATTGAAGGGGAAGAAAGACTTACCTCTAGGAAGAGAGAATGGGAAGAAAAACAGTCCAGTGTAGTTCTTTTTTCTGATTTGTACAACTGGTTGGAGTTCCTAACAAACTGCCAATGGCCATTTAGGATCTGGTAGGGTGCAGTTGATGCATCTTGCCATTCTCTCCTCATGAGGAGAACCTTCACTCAAATGGACCTCCTCACCAGTTGAGGAAATTGTCAGAGCGTCTTCCTGTGTTACCAGGAAGCTGTGTATTCCTCACTTCTGAGTACAAGTGGGTGGTTACTGGAGGGTGTCCATTTTGGTGGCATCCAAACTATGAAACTATCTTCCTAGACATATTCATCTGGCTCCTCTTACCTTTTAAGCACCAGATGTGTCTGTCCTAATGTCTCACGCATGTACTGATACTTATGATTATTTTAATTGATTTTTATCTCTAGCTTGAGTAAGTTGATTTTTACATACATACATACCAGTACATCTTTATTGGCATGTAGTTGATTTTTATCCTTCTAGTTTTATTGTATTTATGCTGATTGTATTTATGCCTTGAAAGTGTGCACATTGAGAGGTGGAGTATAAATTCTATGAAATCGATAGCTTGGACTGTGTCTACCCTATGCCAACAAGCTTAACTTCGATGCCAAAAATACTCAAATTTTTATAGTTGAGGAATATGTTATGCAAAATCAAATTGGCATGTATTTGCTTATTTTTCACAGCTGAAATGCAGCTTGATGCCCAGACGCAGGCTTCAAAAGAACTTGGAATCATTTGTGAGGACTGGCAAAGAGGAGGGAACAGCATGGCTCGTGGTTTGGTGAAGGAACAAGGAATTGTGTGAACCCTGAAACTTTCTTCCCTGACGATATATGAACATATGACTCTGCGTTATACACAGGGTCAGATCAGTGGTCCATATATGGGCTGGCACCAGCTCTTCAGGGTTTCAGATGGGAATCTTTCCCAGCCCTATCTGAAGATGGCAGGGATTCAACCTGGGGTTTTCTGTGCACAAAGCATGTGCGCTACCACTGAATGACAGCCCCTATCCTCTTCCTAAGATTTTACCCCAGGTACTTATTCACACACATATGCAAACTTTCCCTCATGCCCATCAGTGATAGAAGAATTATTTTCAAAAACCAAAGAAAGTGGGCATCGCAAAGGTGGCACACAAGGATACCAATTCTGCAACAGAGACCTGATTCTGTGCTCACCTGGCAACCTTATAGAAGTATGCAATACATATAGGTGCAGTTTCAGTATAACTTCAGTATAGTACCCCCAATGTGTAAGTGCATTCTGGGTAACTCGACACAAGGTCTACACAAGCATTGAGCCCAGTGTGTGTGGGTACATCAGGCAGGCTGCTGGCACTGTTGCAGCCCAATAAGAGTTGAACATCCCTCTGGAGGGGGATGGGGGGTGAACTGTCTAATACGTCTGCCCAGGGTCTGAAGGAGGTGGTACAAATGCTGAGGGACCTTTCCTGAGCAGTGTAAATTGGCTATTTGGTGATCAATGAAATGAAGATGTTGTGGGTAAATGTAGAATGATGCACTTGTGCGAGAGATTTTTCAGTTGTTTATATATTGTAACAATTTGGGGGAAAGACCCTGGATACGTCTGTAGGCTAGTGCTGTTCATTATTTGACAGTGCGGCTCCAGTCACAGAAACAAATGAGATATTAGACTATCATGAGAAAGGCATGGGGAAAAAAATAACTGAAGTTAAACGCCTTTATGGATCACTGTATTTGGCCTTGTTTGGAATCCCCTCTTTCAACAGAGAGTTTGCTGAATTGGAAGGTTGGTTTGTTTTTCTTGAAAGGGCAAGTAAAATAATTAAAAGGCCCCAAATAAGCTGTTGTGTGAAGAGACTGACGGGAATAGAATTGCTCAAATTAGAGAGGAGGCTAACAAGGGAAGGCATGAGTGTTTTAACACGATGAATAGCTCAGAGAAGACAGATTGGGAGCAGTTTTGCTAGTGTCCGCCTGGTAATGCAAGAAAGGTAAGAAATAAGTGAAACTGAAAGTCGGCAAATACTGTACCAAGAAATCCCAGATGTAGACATTTATGCACGCAGCGTTTGGGTTAGACTGCAGAACTTTCTGCTACATGATACCAAGGACTTGATGAGTTCTTAAACATTACACAGGCATCTTGATGGATAGGAAGGATATCTGTGACTGTACTTGTAAGTCTGTTTAAAAGAATGGATTAGGCCTCAAGCCCCTGATGTGAAAGATGAAAGCCGGTGTGGTGTGGTGTGTTGGACTTGAACCTGGAGCAGGGAGGCCTATTCAGCTATGAAGACTGCTGGTGACTGGTTCTAGTTCACCCACGTCTTGGTCTAGTTTCCCTTACTGGGTTGTTCTGAGGATAATATGGGGGACAGATGGATGGACACACATGCTACCAATGTACATGTCTTAAACGCAGTCTGATCGCTGATGACTGAGAGCATTACCGCGGTGATCTACCGTCACTGGGATGTGGAACTATTAAATGCATGGGAGCCTTTTTTTGTAGGGTTGCCAGGTTGCAACCTGAGATTCCGTCTTTCTCCTTCTGCCTTCTCCTACCCCCCCAATCCCATTATCTCCCCCTTTCCAGTGGGTGCTTCATAGCTGGTGGGAGAGGGTGACAGATGGGGAATGGACTGAAGAAGCTGGGAAGTTGTGGCTGCCTCATCTGCTAGTTCATCTGCAGATTTAAAGGGAAAGAGGGAATCTTGGGGTTGCAAGCTGGCACCTTTGCTTTGTGGGCTTCTTGCACTTTCCTTGTAGCAGTGTGTGTTTTGGATACCGTAGTTTGGGGGTGTTGCGCTTGGTGATTGGGTTGGTGCTGTCTGTTCTTCAAAGGATTGATGAACTGGATAGCCATTGTTTTGAAATGATTTTACCACAAGAATGAAACATACATTAAGGCAGTTTTCCCCCAACTTGAGAAGATGCTCTTATACACTGTACTTATGGGAAGGAAATTAGCTTCGTGTGCGTACTGTATTTTACATTGCCTGCATAAACTCTCTGCTGAATTTTTAATTGGGCTCTTTGTTTAGTCTTGTGTACATCTTGCTTTTCAGTGTTGCCTCACGGCACACTTAAAAATGGAAATAACGTTCTCCTTTAATAGTCTGTAAGAGAGAGTGAGCATGCTTTGGTTTAAACATTTTGTTTGTCAGATGCTGGAAGCCAAGATGTTGCAAGGAGTTCTAAATTTTGTTCAGTGCGTGTCAAGACCCTTTCTTTCTCCTCTGTCTTGGCTTGACTTCCCTAATTTTAAGTTGGTCTCTTGCATTCAGAATCCTTAACATTTGGCTAGTTGTCTGATGGTTTTCAGTGGAATTTAACTAATGTTGGGGATCTATTGTCCTTTAGAGGAAGAAGGGTCTTTAAGGAGGCTGTGGAGTGGCTTGAAGCTGGCACAATCTCCAAGATGGTCGGTCTCTTGAAGAGTAGTGTGTTTGTTGCAAGTCTCTGTGTTGCTAAGGCAACTGGCTGCTGCTCTTTAAACCAACTGGAGGCTTTTCAGGTGGTGGGTGGGTTTCATTCTTTGGGAGATGTGTTGAGCCTAGAGACTCTCTTCATGGACCCATTTTTTTGCACAACTAAGCCAGAGAGTAGGTTTTTTTTTTTTTTTTAAATCGCATGCAGTTACAATGCAATGCTTCTCTTCTTACCTGAAAATCTGGTAGAACAAAAGGGTCTCAGGATGAACTAACAAACAGGCATAGTATGTTGCTTGTTTGTAAGTTGTTAGATTGTTTTTCTCTCCTTTTTTGAATGGAGCTGGTTGAAAGCTGAATCTGCTAGTCCTCATTGGATGCTTCTTTTGCATCTGGAAGGCAGATTTATTAAAATGAACTAAGGTTTCTAAGCGCACTGTGAGCCCAAAAAATTGACTCGCGGTTTCAAATGTCCCAGGGTTAGGAATAGCTTTGCTGCTGAGCACTAACTGGATAAATTCTATATGCCTTTCAGTTTGAAGAGGAGAAAAGATAGACTGCTGCTCTTATTTCTTCTTCTTTGGGTAGTGTTTATGCTTAGCAAGTCTAATTTCATTTTATTACTCTGCCAGGCCGATGAACACACAGTTGTGTAATCTGTTACCTCTAGTACCCAGGTGACCTGGGCAGTATGTAGGCAAGCTCACCCCAACACTATTCTTTCTTTTCTTGTAGGCTGAAAATAAGGCCTTTTTGCTTGATCCAGGGCTACAGTTCTTGGTGATTTGGAAAGTGGTTGAATATGGCAGTTGCACATACCGGTAAACAACATCTACGGAAAGAGAGAGATGGTGGGACATCATGGTCGTGTCGGAGGAAGAAGTTGGGACCCCAATATTGCATCCCTTTCCCTCATGATATTCTGCCATCACTCATGTGGGTCCCAACTCCTTACCAACTAAACATTACCGTATTTATCGGCGTATAAGACGCACTGGCGTATAAGACGCACCTTCCTTTTGGCCCTGGGTTTCAAGAAAAAAAGATTTAAAGCATTTTTGGGCCACTTGGTCACTTACCGCTTAATTAGCTAATTTACATAAATTGCACAAAAATACCAGGATCTCTTTTAAAACACACAGCAATAAGACACATGAACAAAATGCACCAGAACATAAATCCCAAGTACAAAAAAAACCCCAGACTCTTTTTCCCCCAACCCACCCATGCAGTTTCCAAAGTAAACATAAAAGTACAAAAAAAACCCAGACTCAACTCTTGCCCCACCCCATCTATGCACAGTTTCCAAAGCCTCTCCAACTAGGCCCAGTTCAGAAGCTTACCAAAGCTGCATTCATTCACCATCAAGGAGAGCTGGGAAGACCACGCCCTCTGCAGCTCAGCTGAACTGAACTGAGGAGCACAGCACCCTCTGCTGGCTGCTGAGAAGCTCAACTCATGCACGTGCATAAATTAAACCCGACAAACAGCTGTAGATCGGATAGATTAGTTAGGGAAGAAAGCACAAGGGAGCTCTCTGGCTCCGGAAAAATGCAGTAAGCCCGAAAATGCTTTAAAACGGGGGGGAGAGGGATTTTTTAGTATTGGCGTATAAGATGCACCCTACTATTTTGGGTCACAAATTTAGACAAAAAAGTGCGTCTTATACGCCAATAAATACGGTAATTTGTGTGTGTTTTTGCACACAAACTAGACTGTTCTCTTCATAAGACCTAGGGAACTGGTGGGTTCTGGCCTCTAACCAGCAGAAGGTAGCCTTTTGCGAGACCTGTATAGAAACTTAGAGGAGGCTACCTGATCTGTGATCTAGTGTGTGGTGCTATATGCCCTAGATGCCAGTACATCCAGTACAGTAGGATCTGGGGCAGCTGGATTTGGTATTGAGAGAGGCAGTTCACTGTTCCTTTCTCCTATTCCTGCCCCATACTCATCATGAGGGTAGTAAACTTGACATTTCAAATAGTATTGAAAACCTGTCTGGAGCAGTGCTTGGATTACTGCAGGATTATAGAAAACCCGAATACCTGTTGGGATTCCCTAAAGGAAAGCCCTAGAAAGTGCAGAAAGAATTAATCTTGAAACTTTTGTTGGAGACTTCCCATAATTAAATGCTGGGAACATTAGTGTTAGCTATCCCCTGTAAGGAAGAGTTAAAAGGTCAGCAAATCCATAGGCTTATCTTAAAGCAGGTTTCCTCTTGCAGTTCGGTATCTATCTGACAGGGATCAGCTGGTGAAATAGTCTTCCACCCAGGCTCCTTGACACCTTGGAAATCCGTACCTGCTAAATACTAAATAACCTGTAATCCCACAGTTGACGACAAAGATTGTTCTACCAATTGCTGTAGTGTAAAGCAATACTTCCAAGTATAGGAATTGTTGTGAACCAACACGTATCTGATGCCATGATTTCCACTAATCCAGTTTTGGATTATGAGGATCCGAAAAGTTCCCAGACACCTTTGGGGTGAAAGGGACAGTTACTCTCCCCCTGCTAAATATAAGAGGAGCACCACTTGAAAAAGTGCCTTTTTACCCAGTTAGCATACAGTTATGCTATAACTGTATCCCAGTTATATACATCAAATCGTTCTTTATTCTTTTCCTTCTCCTTTTTCTCTTCTCATTAGTTTAGGACTTATTAATGCCATCATGTTAGAACAAAAGATCCCGACAACTTCAAATCATGGTTTTACCTTGCTTTCCAAATTTCTGCAGGCCATTCTAATTGCACAGAACTCATCCCTCCCGCAGAGGCAGAGAGCTTTCCTGTCCAGCAGGACCCTCGGAGTCCACCTAAAGAAACACTTGGCTAGAGTAAACTAGGGTTGATTTATATCACTGGTCCATCTGATTGGGTAGTTTATGACCACTTGGGCATCCCTACCTGCCTTCTGACCAGTTCAGGTAGATTTTCATTCCCAATTGACTGATCATGCCAGGCACAGCTGGTGGCTGGCTAGGAGCTGTTCTTGCTGAACCCAGATGAAGAAGACCAGGAATACACAGGATGGTCTGTCTGTCTGGCCATGTGGTGTTTCTGCAGTGGGGCTGATTTTCAAAGACTCTCAGAACCTCTTTGCTCCTATGCTGCTGCTTTCTTTTAGGGGAGTGCAGGGGGCGGGAAAGCAGGGAGCAAGGGGAGCTCATTCATCACACCTCTGATCACTAGTACCTTTTTCCATATGCTGTACTTTGCCTATTTTTTCCTTTTCATATACCTGTACATGTCTGTATATTTAAAAAACAAACAAACACTGCCTGTCTGGTTAAGACAAGAGCTGAAAAGGGCGAGTGAGCCCTTTCAGGCGAGTGAGCCCTTTCAGGAGCAGCGAGTGGCCTCACTGGGACCAAGTGGCTCACTGGGACAAAGTGGCAAGGTAAAAAAGACACTGCGAGTTAAGCAGCTGGGCGAGTTCAGCGGCGGGGCGAGGAAGCCAGGCCCCACACACTGCCCGGCACTTTCCTTGAAGAGAGGACAGAGGAAGAGAGGAGAGCTCCACCAACCTTGAAGAGAGGAGAGTTCCAACAACATTAACGTACCCAAACTTTGATAAATCCATAACTTACAAAAAAAACCTATGCAGTCAGACAGCCAGCAGAAGGGTGGGGGCTATCCAGTGTTTTGCACTGAGTGTCACATGTATGACTATCTGCCTCTTGGGCACAAGTCATGGGTGTGTGCTCGGTGCAAAGAGCTCCAGGCTCTCAGGGAACAGGTTCGCTCCCTTGAAGCCATGGTTGCTGACCTGGAGAAGCAGAGACAGGTAGAGAGGAACCAGGGTGAGACTTCTAGGGACGTGGAGGCATCGTCCCACCCTCAGTTGGCCAGCTCCTCAGCTGCCAGGGAAGGGAGTCTCAGGGCTGGAGGACATTGCTCTGGAAAAGAGGGAAACAATCCCACAGTGGGGACCCCTTCTTCAGGTGATGGGTCCGTATCTAGTCGCACTATGGATACTCCTCTGGGGAGGGGGCGAAGGGGGCTTCTTGTCGTGGGTGACTCTATAGTCAGGAACATAGAGAAGGGGGTCTGTGACGGATGTGAGGACCGCACGGTGACTTGCCTACCTGGTGCGAAGGTTGCGGACATCACCTCTCGTCTAGATAGGCTGGTAGAGAGTGCTGGGGAGGAGGTAGCGGTTGTGGTGCATGTTGGCACCAACGACGTGGGGAAATGTAGCCGGGCGGTCCTGGAGGCCAAATTTAGGTTGCTAGGTAGGAAGCTCAAATCCAGGACCCCAAAGGTAGCGTTCTCAGAAGTGCTACCTGTTCCATGCGCAGGGACAGCTAGGCAGGCGGAGCTCAGGGGTCTCAATGCGTGGATGAGACACTGGTGTCAGGAGGAGGGGTTTAAGTTTGTTAGGCACTGGGGAACGTTTTGGGACAAGCCGGGCCTGTACAAGAGGGACGGGCTTCACTTGAACCAAAACGGAACCAGACTGCTGGCGCGTAACATTAAGAAGGTGGCAGAGCAGCTTTTAAACTGACTCCTGGGGAAAAGCCGACAGGAGCCGAGGAGCATCCGGTTCGGGACTCCTCATCCCTAGGGAATGAGGGTGCAGAGAATGGGGAACAGTCAAGTAATAGCAGAGTAAAAATTGGGAGTGGTAGCGTGATGGGACATGACAGCCAGTCTAGCAGGACAGAAGGCTGCAGGAATAAAGGTGCAAACATGCAGCCCTTCTTGGGGGACCAGGTATATAAGTGCTTTTATGCAAATGCCCGAAGTCTACGGGCAAAGATGGGAGAACTGGAATGTTTGGTGGCTAGGGAAAACATTGACATAGTAGGTATAACAGAAACCTGGTGGAATGCGGAGAACCAGTGGGATACTGCAATTCCAGGATATAAACTCTATAGGAGAGACAGAGAGGGGCGTGTTGGAGGTGGGGTGGCCATCTATGTCAAAGAGGGGGTAGAATCCACCAGAGTAGAGCTGGAGGGGGGCTCTGACTCCTCCGTAGAATCACTGTGGGTTAGATTACCAGGCTCAAAGAGTGATGTAATAGTAGGGGCATGCTACCGTCCTCCAGATCAAAAACCTGAAGGGGATCTTGAAATGAGGAAGCAAATCAGGGAGGTGTCAATGAGAGACAGGGTTGTAGTCATGGGGGACTTCAATTACCCTCACATCGACTGGGTCAATTCATGCTCAGGTCATGAAAGAGAGACTGGATTTCTGGATATGTTAAATGACTGTGCCTTAGAGCAGCTTGTCACGGAACCGACCAGAGGACAGGTGACTCTGGACTTGATATTGTGTGGCACTCAAGATCTGGTCAGGGAGGTAAATGTTACCGAACCGTTGGGGAACAGTGACCATGCTGCGATCTGTTTTGCCATGCGTGTCGGAGGGAGAGTGCCGAGCAAATCTGACACGAAAACCCTTGACTTCCGAAGGGCTGACTCCCAAAATGAGGAGACTAGTTAAAAAAAAGCTGAAAGGGAAGGTAAAAAGAGTCCAATCGCTCCAGAGTGCATGGAGGCTGTTTAAAACAACAGTCATAGAGGCCCAGCGGGAGTGTATCCCACAAAGGAGGAAGGGCTCGACCAAGTCCAGGAGGGTGCCGGCATGGCTAACAAGCACAGTTAAGGAGGCTATAAAAGGCAAGGAAGCTTCCTTCCGTAAATGGAAGTCTTGCCCTAGTGAGGAAAATAAACAGGAGCACAAACTGTGGCAAAAGAAATGTAAAAAGATGATACGGGAGGCCAAGCAAGACTTTGAGGAACATATGGCAGGCAACATAAAAGGGAATAATAAAAGCTTCTTCAAATATGTTAGAAGCAGGAAACCTGCCAGAGAAACGGTTGGTCCGCTGGATGGTGAGGGAGAGAAAGGGGTGATAAAAGGGGACTTGGAGACTGCAGAGAAATTAAATGAGTTCTTTGCATCTGTCTTCACGGCAGAAGACCTCGGGCAAATACCGCTGCCGGAACGTTCTCCCCTGACTAAAGAATTAAGTCAAATAGAGGTTAAAAGAGAAGACGTCTCAGACTTAATTGACAAAATAAAGATCAATAAATCACCAGGCCCGGATGGCATCCACCCAAGAGTTCTGAAGGAACTCAAGAATGAAGTTGCTGACCTCTTGACCCAAATATGCAACTTGTCCCTTAAAACGGCCACTGTGCCAGAGGATTGGAGGATAGCTAATGTCACGCCAATCTTTAAAAAAGGAAGGAGGGGGGACCCGGGAAACTACAGGCCGGTCAGCCTAACGTCTGTTCCAGGGAAGATGGTGGAAAGTCTCATTAAGGATAAAATCTTAAAATACATAGAAGAAGAAGCTCTGCTGAGGGAGAGTCAGCATGGCTTCTGCAAGGGGAAGTCTTGCCTCACAAACCTGTTAGAATTTTTTGAAAAGGTCAACAGGCATGTGGATGTGAGCGAACCCGTGGATATTATATATATCTGGATTTTCAGAAGGCGTTTGACACTGTCCCTCATGAAAGGCTCCTGAGAAAACTCCACAGTCAGGGAATAAGAGGGCAGGTCCTCTTGTGGATTAGGAACTGGTTGAAGACCAGGAAACAGCGAGTGGGAGTCAATGGGCAATTTTCACAATGGCGAGAGGTGAAAAGCGGTGTGCCCCAAGGATCGGTCTTGGGACCGGTGCTTTTCAACTTATTCATAAATGACCTGGAGTCGGGGATAGGCAGTGAGGTGGCCAAGTTTGCGGATGACACTAAACTTTTCCGGGTGGTGAAGACCAGCAGGGATTGTGAAGAGCTCCAGAAGGATCTCTCCAAACTGGGAGAATGGGCAGCAAAATGGCAGATGCGCTTCAATGTAAGTAAGTGCAAAGTGATGCACATTGGGGCAAGAAACCAAAATTTCACATATAAGCTAATGGGTTCTGAGTTGTCTGTGACGGATGAAGAGAGAGATCTTGGGGTGCTGGTGGACAGGTCGATGAAAGTGTCGACCCAGTGTGCGGCGGCTGTGAAGAAGGCCAATTCCATGCTCGGGATCATTAAAAAAGGGATTGAGAATAAAACGGCCAATATCCTTATGCCTTTGTACAAATCGATGGTAAGGCCACATCTGGAGTATTGTGTCCAGTTCTGGTCACCACACCTCAAAAAGGATATAGTGGAACTGGAAAAGGCGCAGAAAAGAGCGACCAGAATGATTCGTGGGCTGGAGCACCTCCCTTATGAGGAAAGGCTACAGCGTCTGGGGCTTTTCAGTCTAGAAAAAAGGCGCCTGAGGGGGGACATGATTGAGACTTATAAAATTATGCATGGGATGGAGAGAGTGGATAGAGGGAAATTCTTATCCCTCTCGCACAACACCAGAACCAGGGGACATGTACTAAAATTGAGTGGAGGGAGAGTTAGAACAGACAAAAGAAAATATTTCTTTACCCAGCGTGTAATTCATCTGTGGAACTCCTTGCCACAGGATGTGGTGATGGCATCTGGCCTAGATGCCTTTAAAAGGGGTTTGGACAGATTCATGGAGGAAAAGACCATCACAGGTTACAAGCCATAAGCAACCTCCTGGTTTTTAGAAGTGGGTTTTCTCTGTGCCAGGTGCAAGGGAGTGTCAACAGGAAACAGGTTATCTTGTTGTCTTGTGCTCCCTGAGGCATCTGGTGGGGCCACTGTGTGACACAGGAAGCTGGATTAGATGGGCTTTTGGCCTGATCCAGCAGGGCTCTTCTTATGTTCTTATGAAAAGCTATTTGCCTTCTCGCTCTCCTGTAGACCGCTTGGCTCAGTGCTACAAGTGCTCTGAGAAGATGTGGGAGCACAGGCAGTCGGGACAGTTGACACTCTTTTTTTCCCCAGTGGCGTTGCTGGAGGGGATGCGGCACCGTAAGTGGTGCAAGGCACTGCACCGTGCCTTGCAAACCAGTGTAACATGGCCCCTCCCACTTGCCCCCGGAGCCATTCCTGTGGCGAAAGGCAACACGTAATGTGTTGCCTTCGCTGCCAGAATGGCTCCAGGAGCGAGTGGGAGGGGCCGCGTCACACCGGTTTGCAAGGCATGTTGTAGCACTTATGGTGCCGCACCCCCTCCAGCAAAAAGTTCCAGCATGAAGAGACACCTAGGTTAACTGGTTATCCTTTTGGCTGTAGGAAAGCCTTGAGGGGCCTCAATCCATCTCTGGTGACAAGAACTCAACCCCTAGGGACTAAGCTGGGACATAGCGGCAGCAGCTGGGTCAGGGTGCCATATTGTGCCTCAGTCTCCCTTTGAGGAATCCAAGAGTGCATGCGAAACATAAGATATGTGCTGGCTATTTACATCTTGCTTCGGAGATGAGAGCTCCTAGATTTTTCTCTGACTTGACTTCTAGCTGTTGTCCTATGTGTCTTCACCGAGTTGGATCAAGTTATGAAGTGCTTAGTATTGCTTCTAGTTGACTGATAGAACTGTTTCTGAAGGTAGCAACGTAGCCACGGTCTTGATGTGAACCCATCATTCTGTGTGAGCGCTGTTGTGGCTAATTTGATTATCATTTGGCAGGAGTTCCTAGCTAGTTACAAGATGGTTCCTGGCTGTGGATTATCCTGGGCATTGTAACTGGGGCTGGTTTGCTGCAATCCCAACTGAAGTGTTCCTCACTGTCTAGTATTTTAATTTCAAAAAGGAGGAAATTTTCAACCCTCCCATTTACTACTTGCATGCTGCTCTTCAAAGAATTTTTGTTTTGTTTTTACTACACAACATCTTTTAGGTGCCGACATTATGTTCTAAGTGCTGTGCTTGAAAATTGGATACAGCCAGAAATTGGAGAGTCCTAATCTTACGTATATGGTATGTGATGAAAGCATTCAGATGAGTCTGATGCTACATTGTCCAACTGATCATTTGAATCCCATTCTTCTAACTACAAAGTGCTACAGTTTGGCTACGTAACAGACTGTAACATTGCTTTGGACTTCTGTATTGACATATAAAATGCCGTTGGGAATGGACGGCATTCCCGGTTTCCTTTCAGTGATGCATCCGGAGTCGGTAATTTGGCATGTGGATAACACGAATGTGTGTGTGGTAAACTTTGTTGGCTTGAAGATGGGCAAAGTGTGGTGGAGGTAATTCGAAATGGCAGATGCATTTATTCTGGATGTCTGGGCACTGAATTATGCTCATCAGCAGTTTGCTGTTCAGACATCAGTCCATGAAATGTAACTAGCACCAGGCATATGGGTTTGTGTGGCGTGTGCTCATTGGAGAGGAATTTTGGATATGCATGCAAAACCAAATGAAGAAAAGTCAGCACAGATTCTCGTAGCCAAGTGGTAATGGGCACTCCGGCATACAAAATCTTTGTATAAAGCCCTAACCAGTCTGGGCCCAGGCTGGCTCCTCTCACACGAGCCTGCTTGTCCACATAACTGTTTTGGTTGCCCTTTTCTGGGGTCCTTCTGGTGAAGAAATGTTTGTCCATTCTAACTCTCCCTCCAAGCCCCAGACGCTGTAGCCTTTCTTCATAAGGGAGGTGCTCCAGCCCACGAATCATTTTGGTTGCTCTTTTTTGCACCTTTTCCAATTCAACTACATCCCTTCTGAGGTGTGGTGACCAGAACTGGACGCGATACTCCAGATGTGGCCTTACCATCAATTTGTACAAAGGCATAATGATATTGGCCGTTTTATTCTCAATCCCTTTTTTAATGATCCCGAGCATGGAAGCCGCCGCACACTGGGTCGACACTTTCATCGACCTGTCCACCAACACCCCAAGATCTCTCTCCTGATCCGTCACAGGCAGCTCAGAACTCATTAGCGTATATGTGAAGTCTTGATTTCACTTTATACTTACTTACATTGAAGTGCATCTGCCATTTTGCTGCCCATTCTCCCATTTTGGAGAGATCCTTCTGGAGCTCTTCATAATCCCTGCTGGTCTTCACCACCTGGAAAAGTTTAATGTCCTCCGCAAACTTGGCCACCTCGCTGCTTATCCCCGACTCCAGGTCATTTATGAACAAATTGAAAAGCACCGGTCCCAAGACCGATCCTGACTCCCTCAGCAAAGCCTGTTCTTCTATGTGTTTTAAGATAATGTTATCCTTTAATGAGACTTTCCACTATCTTACCTGGAACTGATGTTAGGCTGACCAGCCTGTAGTTTCTAGTGTCTTTGGGGGAGACTATGGCAGTTAAATAGGTATGTAAACAATAATATAATTGTGTTGCTTTTATAAAAGCTGAGGACAGTGTGTATGGTATCCCCCTTCAGAGCAACACAGTGATGTGGTGACTGGCTCAGAATCTCACCCAGTAAGCTTCATGACTGAATGGGAAATTGAACCCCCATCTCCCCGATCCTAGTCCAACACTCTAACCACTATACCACACTGGTTGTCTTTAGATACATCCTACATGTTTCTCACCTATGGTATATACCAGGGGTGGCCAAACTGTGGCTCCTGAACCACATACGGCTCTTTGACATACAACGTGCGACTCTTGGAAATATGTTGGCTGAGCTCTTTTTTGCATCACAATTAATATAAAAAGGTAAATAAGAAATTTTCAAGCTTTGTAATTATTTACTGGGCATAAACTGAAAGTCCACTGGATTAAAACATAATCATGGTGAGTAAATATAAGAGAGAATTTAAATACTTCTTAAATATTGCGGCTCTCAAACATCTCTCTTGCGACTCTCAAACATCTGAAGTTTATCACATGTGGCTCTTACGTTAAAGCAAGTTAGGCCACCCCTGGTATATACAGTATATAAACCACCTGATTTATATACTGGGGAGCAAATAACATTTATTCCACCCTTTCACCGTTGGATATTATGGTTTAAATGCTTCCTTTTCTGACACAGAGATTGGTGCTGGTAAAAGCAACTTGTAAAGCTGCTCTGAAACAGTTACTAAGCACTGCCGTCCACTCGCTTTAATGGATACCCGTCATTTCAGAGCTGTAGAGTGTTGCTGTGCAGCTTGAATAAATGAGCCTTTTAAGCTGTCCAAATCTTGCCAGAGCAGCAATGTGTACGTAGCTTAGAAGCCTTTGTCTGTTCTGAATAAACTGCTGTCCCAGTATTGCTCTTTGCATTTTTTGTTACACAACAGAAGGCCATCAACTGCAGACGCGATTTCTCCTCCCCCCCCCCCATTTAGTCACAAGGTGGCTGCTCTTAAATGCAATTAGACCCCTCATTAGGTTTATCATGTTCGGCAGCAGAATAAGACCTTCTCTTCTGGGGCTGAGATTGGGAGGCCACTGTGACCTCTGAATGCAATCTGGTAGGATTGTCCAGGTACATGCATACTAATAAAAGCCGCCTCTTATGAGTTCATTTATGCGCAAACACATTTGGCAGCTTAAGCCCTGCTGTAGTTAAATCAGTGCTGGAGAGAGACTTTAACCACCATGCCACCTCTGCTTGGCTGTTGTAATGACATTAATGATTTTATATGTGGTCCGGATCAGCCGAAGACCTCCCAATGCCTGAGACGACGTGTGAAATTCTGCTCCCTCTTCCCCGACTTAATGCGCCAGCCTCCGTGCCTCTACTCTCTGGATTGGAAAAGGACAGGGGATGGAGCAGAAGAGAATGTATGGAGGAGAGGCGAGTAGCGGGCCAGAGTGTTTGCAACCCTTTAGTTGACCACTCTCCCCCACACGTTCTCTTCCACTCAGTTCACCCCGTCCTTTTCCAGTCCAGAGAGGAGGAGGAACAGTGGAGGCGAATGAGCAGATGGAAGTGGGCATCCCTCTTTGATCTATTGCCTGAGGTGACCGACTCAGTTGTCCGCATGGGTAGGCCGGCCCTGGAGGTGGTTCACGTCTCTGCTGTTGACAAATCTGGTGACTGGGCTAATAACAGTGGGGTATTTTAAGTAAATGGCAGGTACTTGGTCCGGTGTGAAGGTCTTGCAACGCACAGTCACAGAGTCCAATAATTTGGTCTTTAAAAAAAGTTACTTGTAGTGTTCTCTGCTGGCATTGGAAGCATCCCATAGAAAGCTGTCAATGTTGTGTGATATTTGCAGCCTCAGGTCTCAACTGCCATGTAGAGCGGATTGCTGTCGTTGTTTACTATTAATTCCTGCTAGATATGTCTAGCATGCATGGTAAAGCGACAGTATCCAGAATTTAGTTTTGCTGTCCCCTTTCCTTCCCAGTGTGACTCATGCTGAGCCCTATTCTCAGCAGAGATGGAATATAGAGGAGCTTGTTGGAATTCAGGTGCTGTAGCTTTATTCTGGAAAAGTAGGTCGGGGAAATGCATCTGCCTGTCAGGAGAGCTGGCGGGGGTGGCAGGATACAGGGGGATTTGACAAAGGTTAGAGCACACTCAACATATCCGCGATCCTTTTGCTTGTGGAAGTTATGGCCACTTTGAATGTAAATAGTGGGTTTATGAGGAGGGGCTATGCAGCCTCTGTGGCAGCTGAAGAGTTAGGGTTGTGATTTCTGGCTTCTGTTCACTGGGAAACGGTTTGTACTCTTCTCTGCTTCCACCTCCTTTTCTGAAAATTGAACCCATTTCTTGCGTTGCTGGCAACTTGCCTGAAATGCTTTGGGTCCTCGGTGAAAGAATGCAGCCATATTGAATGGGGTACGGTTGCGGAGCGAGATTGTAGTACAAGCTGTCATCAAACTGTTGGGACAAGAGCAGAAGCCGTTTTAAAGGCAAGCCAAAATAAGTGTGTGCGTCTGCTTATGATGCGAACTGAACTGCTTTTAACTGCAGAGGCTGGAAATTGTGTTGGAACATTCTTCTCTCAAAATGGATACACGGCTAAAAGAGGCCATAGGTATGAGTGGAGGACGCTCCCCAGTATTAACACCTTGAGCGTCTCTTGGCACCTTTTAACAAATAGTGCTACAGTATTCTTTGTGTTTGCTACAGTCCTCCCCTCAGAACTTATACTGGAAGTTCTCGAGGCCAAACTGCCACGGAGACATGCAAGATGAAATGCGTCACTGCCCCTATTGTGGTTGAATATTCCTTGGCAAACAGCAGCTGGATCAAGACCACAGTGGGTAGCGGGGCTTTAATCCTAACTTTGATCCCCCCATCCGCATGCTATTTGCAAGGAGAACAGTTTCCACTGATGGCGTTGGGGGGAGGGCAGAATCTAGCTTCCTACTCAAGATCCCTTTTAACTGGAGATTCTGGGATTTGAACCCACAACATCTGCATGCAAAGCATGTGCTCTGCCACTGAAATGTGGCCCTTCCCCAAGCATAGAATAGACTCATTTTTGCCTATGCATGCATTGGAATTGCACGTTAAAATCTTGTCTGTTCTTAGGCACCCTAATTGTGTGTTCAGTAGGTTATCGTGGGGCTGTTAGCCTGCATTAAGCGATCTGGAAAATGTACCCATAGTGAGGCCAGTGGTTCCTTTTTGCCCCATCTTTCATAGTGTGCTTCCAGCTGAGGGTGGGGCATCAGTCTTTCAATCTCTCCAGAGAAGAGTGACCACTTCATTGCCCTAAGGATAACGAAATAGGATAGGGTAGCACCAGGGTGCCAGGCTTCCTACCCAAATCAGGGTGGGAAAACTGCCTCTTGTATGGACTCCCACCAGCCCTGGCTTGTACATTTGCAACATGCTGTTGGAGCTAAAGAAAATCCTTCTTCAGGCAATGCATATATGGCCCTTACCCTCACAAAACGAGGTGATGACTACTAGCTTAGATGGCTTTAAAGGGGGATTGGACAAATTCATGAAGAGGTCTACTGACAGCTATAAGTCATGTCGTCCCTGTGGAGCTCCAATCCAGAGTAGGAGCTCTTCCAAATAGACGTTGCTGTGGGGCAACAGTGGAGGAGGCAGGTGGCCTTCGTCTCCTGCTTCTGGGCTGCCAGGGGCAACTGGTGGACTACAGTGGGCAGCAGGATGCTGGGTGAGATGGACCTCTGGTCTGATCCAGCAGGGCTCTTTTTATGTCCTAAGTATTAGAGTGTTTTAGGCTGCAATCCTATCTACACTTATCTGGGAGTAAGCCCCATTGATTATAATGGGACTTACTTTTGAGTAGACATGCCTAGGATTGGGCCCTTAGTCCCTCCCTGACAGCCTTCCAGCAGAGTCCAGCTGCTTTTCCCAGTCCTGAGACATGGACTCCTCATTGGTTCAGTTCCTGGCAGTTCTAGTGCTAAGGCATTTATAGAATCATAGAATGTTCGAGTTGAAGGAGACTTTGGAGATCATCTAGTCCAGCCCCCTGCTTAGTACAGGCAACTTAGGTACAGTGCAGATGAAATACAGGATCTGGCATTCTGCAGTGAGACCCTGAAGTACTGTTGATAGTGCTCTGCTAGAGGAAGCACAGACCTGATATGGTATAGAGCAGCTCTAGTACTGAATAGGCTTCTAGTACTTGAATAGACTGGCATTGGTGGTTTAAGCTGGGTGGTTGCAAAATTGCCATAAAACATCTGTTCTGATTTTGTTTTTGAACATAGAGTTTGAGGCTACTCTAGTGTGTAAGTTGACTGTTGCCCTCGGTAGTATTTTCAGTGCACAGTAAACCTCATCTATTAGTCAGGTGCTGCAAGACTAAAAAGGCAAATTCTGCAGGTCAGACACTGGTGCTGCCATTGAGGATGCTGGCTGTTGGGACCTGCAGGCAAGTTAGACTCACTAGGACACTCTGTCACTATAGCCTAGAGTACCAGTGCCTGCTATAGCATGAACCTGGCTATCCGTTAAGGTCTTCAGAGGTCCTTCTTTGGGTTCTCCTGACTTCTGAAGTCTGGTAGGTAACAACTAGAGAAAGGGACTTCTTTGTGGTGGTTATTCCTCTCAGGCTCTTAATGGTATATGAGATCTTTGAACGTCCTCTTATCTGCTACTTTTACCTGCTGATGTGCTTGGTTAGAATTGTATGCATTGTACTTAATTGTGTGTTTATTATTACTGTATAAGCCATCTTGATGCCATTTTCGGGTCCTTGAGAGACCCTTCTTCCTTAGGTGCAGTTGCCCATCTCCGAGGTCATCTGGGAAGATTCTCCTGTACATGGCACTATTTGTCAATGTACTGCTAGTGGTGATGCATGGGAGGGCCTCTTCTGTTGTGGCACCCACCTTGTGAAGCCCCCTGCCAGAAAACATTTGTTCAACCGTGAAAATGTTTTTGTTTCATCAGGCATTTGGATTATGTTGAGCTGCTTTGTTGTGGTTGTTCTTGTGTTTCTGTTTACAATGTTTTGATATTTTATATTGGGGCTTGACAAATTTGCTTTGGATCCAGGAGCAAGCCCAAAAATTTAGGAGCCAGACAATTTTTTCAGCTTTCAGGGTATGATGTTTCAACACCAGCCAAAAAATCTCATGTGCCACCAGTGAATGGTTTAAACTAGATTTACAGCACTAAAAAACACATTTCCAACCCCTGTGGTGGTAAGAAAACTTGGCGAATGTTTTTAATAGCAGTAAGATCCCTTGAACTGCTAGGAGATCAAATCAGTCAATCCTAAATGAAATCAACCCTGACTGTTCCCTGGAAGGACAGGTACTGAGACTGAAGCTCAAATATTTTGGCCACCTAATGCGAAGAGAGGACTCTCTGGAGAAGACTCTGATGCTGGGAAAGATTGAAGGCAAAAGGAGAAGGGGAAGGCAAAGGATGAGATGGTTAGACAGCATCACCGATGCAACGAACATGAAAATGAGCAAACTCAGGAAGATAGGACAGGAAGGCCTGGCGGGATATGGTTCATGGGATCACGAAGGGTCGGACACGACTTAACGACTGAACAACAACAAAGATCTAAAGGCTGTGATCCAAAAATTAAGTTGCATGAAAATTTTTAAAAAAGTTAACATACATGACACTAAGACTGCAGTCATATGCACACTTACCTGGGAGTAAGTCTCGTTGAACTCAGTGAGCTAACTCTGAGTAGATGTGCTCTGTAAAACAATCTCATGGAGAGAGGTATATCGGTCCAAGATTTTGAGGACTTGTCATTGGCAGCTTTCCTGCATCACTGTTTTTACTGGCTGGGTGGAGTGGCGGTATCAACAAAGTCTGGAATCTTATACGATGGGAACTCTTTGACAAGTCCTCTGTATGTGGGTGGAGTAGGAGAAGGGGTTTCTCACTTCACTGGTGTTAGCTAAGCACCATGGGAATGGCAAGAGGCAGCTGAGCCTGCAGGCTTTGCCCATCCAACTGCCAGAGCCACCTCTGCCTCCTGTTTGAGGCTTCGCCTCCTCCATGCCACCACCTAGGGCAGTGATGGCGAACCATTTGGGCTTGGTGTTAACATTTTTGAAAATGCCTAACTTGACTCTGCTGGTGTTTCACCCCCCCCCCCGAACTTTTAATAGTACTTTGACTATTGCTACCTTTAATAGTAATTTTGAATTGAACTGAACTGAAAACAACTATAGAACACATTGCATTTTCTTTAACATCAATTAGTGACTTTTTGGTTGCTGAGTTTTATTAGAGAATAATTTGAAAGAGGTCTGCCAAAATCCCTGTCCTAAATGTTCAAGATAAGCTTGTAAAACTTTTGCATAAATGTAAGGTGTGTCAGGTCCCTGGGGGAAACACTGGCGTGTCACCCAAAATGACCTTGTGTGTCACCTGTGACACGCGTGTCATAGGTTCGCCATCACGGACCTAGGGAGTCCTGGGAATTCTTCCTTCACTGGTCAAATGACAGCTCCCTTTTTAATGTTACTTTGAGCACAGTAAACTTTCTAGAAGAAAAACTGGCCACTCCTCTAGGTGCCACAATGACATTTCTAGGCACCATGGTGACACGGCACCTGGGATTTGTCATGTTTTCATTCATTCATTCATTCATTCATTCATTCATTCAGACACTCAGGAGGTTCTGGAGGTGACAGACTTGACCTTGGAGGAGCTGGTGGCAATGGCCGACAGGAAGCTCTTGCGTGAGCTGGTTCATGAAGTCATGAAGAGTCGAAGCGACTGAATGAATAAACATCATAATAAATTATTTTATTGTTGGGTTGTTTTACTGAATTTTGTGAGCTGCCTTGTGTCCCTTTGACCAGGGAGAAAGGAGGCATATAAATATTGTATAGGCGGGGTAATATTTTAATAAATATAAAACTCTTAGGCCTGCTGCACTCATTCAGTTTGGGGCAATTTATTGCTGAGTATACAAAATCAGGTACAGATGCATTTTGGACATTTTAAACCACTGCTTGTTTAAACCAGCAATGCTATGATCTACTCCAGTGTTAAAAGACTATAAAGGCTGTTCCCCCAGACCACCTGTTCACTTGCAGGTTATCTGTCTGTTCCAGATAGTTACCAGCCCATGTACCTGCGTGTCTGACATACGGCTTTGCTCCCTGCCCTGGAAGGCACATGTGCTCCACAACTCATAGCTCCATTAGTCTTGCTTGAACTCTAGCCAGCATTCTTGTGTTCTTCTAGCACACATTGAACTGATGGGGAAGCTACGCAAACCCAGAGGGCTTTGCATTTGCAAAATAGCTTCAGTTTTAATTCTGCTACCTATGCCAGAAAACGTTTTAACAACTTGACTCCATGCTGTGCAGAACTGGCCTGCAACACCTTTTGTGTTAAATGGGTTTTACAGTTGAGTAAGCAAAAGCATCAAGAGATCACAGTGTTCACATTAAAAAAAGGGGCCATTAATTTTCATTTTCAATTTGGGAGCAAAGTGTATTTGTATAGATGTGTGTGCACGCAGTTTGGGCAACCTGAGCACACACAAAAGCACTTTATCTTCTGTCTCTTCAATTCTAAGTCTCTTAATGGTTGGAGATACCTTGAAATTTGAGATTGTCTCATATGCCGGGAGGAGGTTGCTTATTTGATGCTCTCTAGAGTTTGTTAATGAAAAGAAGCAGCTCTAGGGAGATGATGTTCATCAGCTTTGTGATTGATTTTTTTAATAATAAATTTGGATTGTCTTTATTACTCATTTCTTCTCTACTCTACTTGGATGTGTTGGTCTAGATCAGGGGTGCACAACTTGGAAGTTGGTGGGGGCCAAAATGAACAGGCCAAACTTCTCGGGGGCCGCACGGGGGGGTGTCCAGGAACCGTGATGTCACCTCCTCAGGAAGTGACATCACAGGGGGCGTGTTCAGGAACCGTGATGTCACTTCCTCAGGAAGTGACATCACAGGGGGCGTGTCCATGGGCCGGAAAATATCACGAATTTTAAAAAGCACAGCAAACTCAAAGTAAAATACGTTTGCAAAGCACAAGCCTGATTCCTGTGCAAGCAAAAAAAAAACCCTCCCCACCAGTCATGCCCAACTTAAAATTTTAAAAAGCACAGCCAACTCAAAGTAAAATACATTTGAAGAATACCTTTGACTTGGGGACTGTGCCCGCAAGTCTTGAAGCGACGGAGGGGCTTGCAGAGGTAGACTGCCCCAGCGATTTGGGGGGGCGCCAATTCAGTGAATTATTTATTTATCCCACCCTGGGCGCAGCAGAATCCTCCGGCCGCTGCTTTTCCCTGCACTTACTTTGTTTTTGCCGCGTGGGGGGCGGGGCGGGGCAAAAGCAGCGACTCCGGCGGTCCGACGACAGCAGCAGGAGCGAGGCTGGGCCTCCAACAACTTCCAAGTCCAGCTCCAGGTTGCCTCCCTACTCCTTGCCACACTCAGACCCAGAGAGGCAGAGAAGGCGAAGAAGAGGCGGCGGGAGGGGAGGCACTGGAGGCGCAGGCCTGGCGGCGGCGGCGGCAACAGCAACACCAGCTCCGGACTGGCAAAGGAGGCTCACGGAGGAGAAGAGGGCGGCGGGCTCTGGCTACCCGGCCCTTGGCGATGTTGCAGCTGCTCTGGCGGTTGTGGCGGCCGCCTCCTCCTTCGACTCTTTTCTGCTTCTTGCAGTTGCAGGGCTGGTGAGGTGGTAGCAGCCTCGGCGCTGCTGCTGCCGCCGCCGCCATGGCCCCCACTCGCCTCAGCACTTCCCCAACCCCCAGGTGAGCGCGCGCGATGGGGTGGGTGGGGGGGTGGGCGCGCACTCACCTCGCGTGACTCCTTTTCAACCCAGCTGTTTCAGAAATAGGCGGGTTAAAAAAGAGTCGCGCCGAGGTGAGCGAGCGAAGATTGCGAACGAAGAATCTGCTCCCAGATTGCGAGCGAAGTACAATCCAGCGAAGAGCAACACAGCAAGGCGAAGAGCCCTTCCTTCGTGCCTTCTCACTCCCTTGTTTGGTGCCCATTTATCCTCCTCCAGGACCTCCTCCAACGCTCGCGCGTGCGTGTGGCTCATTTGGCTCTTGGCTGAACGCCAGGAGACTCAGCTGTTTGGCGGCGATCAAAGCGCCGCCTGGAGTCTCCAGGTGCCGCCTGGAGCAGAGCAGAGCAAGAACGGCCACGGAGAAAGATGAAAGAGCGGGCACGGAGGATTTCCCGTGGCCCGCGAAGAACTTGGGGATCCAAGAGAGCGCCTGCTCTCTGGGATCCCCAAGTTCTTCGCGGGCCACGGGAAATCGTCAGGCGGGCCGCATGCGGCCCGCGGGCCATATGTTGTGCACCGCTGGTCTAGATGCAGCATCAGATTGTATCTTGTGTAGAGGCTTCCATCTAAAAGGTGGATAAGCATTAGGCAGTGGTGAACGTCTGTGGTATTAACCATGCCGAAAAGGGGTGTTTGGGCTGGTACTGTTGTGTGAATTGGGTTAGTTTGAAGTGTGAAGTGCACTTAAATGGCCATCTGAATTGTTTGAACTGATAGATATTAATTGTCTGTAGTGACTAAAGTCAAATAATTTTTCCCGTGCCAGTGTCAAAGCCCAGATGTACTATGTTTAGCTAACCCTTTAACACACAGGTGATGTGCCTTGGTAAAGTGGTTTTAAATTTTCTACCTTCAGATAACCTTTTCCACGTTGACTGTCCTGCCAAGGAAGCGCTGTCTTTTTTTATGGACAAGGGGAATTCTTGGGATAACACTGAGTAATGATCATTCCTTATTTTTTTAAGGTTGTCCAGAGATGCATTTTCTTTACCTTTTCATTATCATTGGGTTTTTTTCCTGTCATAGTTTTTAATGGGAAAAAGCTTTCTAATTCCTGTTGCATTTACCCTCTCAATGACATTAATAATCCCATTTTACAGAGGAGGACGGTATATTTGCCTAAGGCTACTTAGCAGTTCCGGCATTGGGACTTCCCAATTCAAAATTTGGCGCTCTCTCAAAGTCCATCTGTAAGAGCATTTTTCATGATCTGTAAGAGCATTTTTCATGATACTATATAAACTTTTTAAAACTGGGAGTTACTGACTTGAAGTGTTCATGTAACTATTCAGCCAGATAGAAATCTCTCTTGCACAACCTTTTAAAAAATTATTTGAAGAAGGTTGGGGGAAAAGACATACAGTATTTTTACACTGAGCCAGCGGGTGGCGCAGTGGGTTAAACCACTGAACCATGAGCTGTCAATCGAAAGGTCGGCAGTTCGAATCCGTGCGACGGCTCCTGCCAACCTAGCAGTTCGAAAGCAAGAAATTGCAT
Organism: Plestiodon gilberti rubricaudatus; assembly: GCA_026170595.1. Taxonomy (NCBI): domain Eukaryota; kingdom Metazoa; phylum Chordata; class Lepidosauria; order Squamata; family Scincidae; genus Plestiodon; species Plestiodon gilberti. The sequence goes on from JANXHW010000001.1 coordinate 17,259,159, forward strand.
GTAGATTAATAGGTACCGTGTCAGCGGGACGGTAACAGCGTTCCATGCGCCTCGGTGTTGAGTCATGCTGGCCACATAACCATGGAAACGTCTTCGGACAGCGCTGGCTCTTTGGCTTTGAAATGGGGATGAGCACCACTCCCTAGAGTCGGACACGACTGGACTTAATTGTCAAGGGATACCTTTACCTTTACCTATTTTTACACTTCTTTTAAGATGCCTAGAAAAAAATGGCTGTGTGGTAAAAAGTAACCAGTTTCTGACTCTAGATCCTGGGAAGAAGAGTCTGTAGGCTGTGGTGTGCGTGTTTGTGTGTTTCCCCTGATGCCAGATAAACTCCCTTGTCCCTTGAGGCGTTAATCTTCTTTATCATTCTCTCAGATTCTAATGCAGGCTCTTGCAGGCTATTGGATTAAGTCCGTTTTTTTCTGAAATGTCAGATAAGCTTAAACTATGGTTTTCCTTCAAAGATAAATTTCACTTTAACTATGTGGCAGAAACTCCCAGATCATTGCCTTGTGCCAGGGGGGTGGCTGTGGGTTTGGAATTGCAGGCTTTATGAGGTCAGGTAAAGGTTGGTTTTGCCCTGCTAGCTCGACAGGTCCCTGCTGTGGAGAAAGATTGCTGGAGTGGAGATTAAATAGGAAAGGTTTAAAAGTGAATTTCTTTTTGCTCTATAACTGAAGTCTATAATGAAACCATAGCTGAGAGGGTCAATGCAGGCCCAAGAGTGATTTGATGAAAAAGATTATCATTCCTGATGAATAGCCAGCATTGTGTATGCACCCAGAATGCACAGTTGCTTCTAAAGAATTCACTATGTGGTAGCTGGTGAAGAATGCAGCCGCTGTCTAGTATCGGGAGTTCTGCTACAAAATATTGGGATGTGGGGCCCACTGCTGGAAAAATAGAGGCCGTCAGGTTTTTTCTAAGAGTGGAATTGCGCTCATTGACTTGCACACCTTGCCTAATCAACTGCCCTTTCTTGGTTTCTGACCAGCTTGTTATGCCGGGATTCTGTTGTCACGGCTGGACAGCTGGAAAGTGGAACAGGGAAGGGTGATTTGGAGCACAGAAAAATGTGTGGAGAAAGGAATACTTACCATTTGCTCACCTGCTGCTTCTCCCCTGCATTCCCTACTCCCAAGTAGAAATTATGATCACAGACACATCTTGTGCCACAGCTCAGGGAGAAGTTTGCAGGGGAGAAGCTGCAGGTGGGTGAAGGGTTAAGCACCTACTCTCCTCTCCCCCCCCCATTATTTCTCAGCTCTATGGCAGCCCAGATCCCAGAACAAGTGTGTGTGTGTGTGTGTGTGTGTGTGTGTGTGTGTGTGTGTGTGTGTGTGTTCTTGAATAAATTATATTCTGATATAAGCCCCCCCCCCCCTTTCATGCTGTGCTTTCCTGACGTAGCCAGTGAACACATACTTTGGTGATTTGTTAAACACCACTATGTCAAACCTCCTTTCTGGATCACAGCTTCCACCTTTTTGGGAGGCCACCAACACTGCACATAGCCTTCCTCTTTTTATTACATTCTAGTAGTGAAGTTGGCAGCTGGAATATAACCTAGGTCGCACAGCTGGCGTGAGTTTCTGTCTCTAATAGAACTGTGGGGACCTGACTGTCTTCTGTGTCTCTCTGATGTTATCAGATGCGCTTGAAACTCACCCATTTGGGAGGAAATCTAAATTGGAAAACACTACCGGTTTTATCTAAAATGGAATTTACTATTGATTGAATGCAAACATTTTTTTGAATACCAAAAATGGCAATATTGAATGCAGTTCATTGATATGTCTTTTTGTGTAATCTTACATTTTTTGTGTCACAACACATCCGTAGTATTTGGCATTTGTGAAGAATAACACCCTGGTTGCTTTGTGAGGATGGCTTTTGATGGATTAGTTGACAATTTCTGTAGGTTCCAAGTTATACAAGGGCAGAAAACCACCTTTGTCCACCAACTGAGATACCATGGATGAAAGGTCTAGTCGCATGAGAGTCCCTCCACATTGCAAGGGCCGTCCAAGATGAAAGGGGCTAAGTTGCTGCTCCTATGAAACTGGTGGTGCTGTCAGAGGCCTACAGCTCAATCCTATCTAACTATCCGGCAGGGCCGCCCGCCAGATTCTGTCCCCATTCGTGGCCGCTCTGGAGCGGCCCGAAGGTCTGCTCGGGGAAAGGGGACGTTCGTCCCCTTCCCCCAGTGTTGAACAGGGAAGGCCTGATGGGCCTCCTTGGATTTCTGCCAGCTATTTAACTGGCGGAAGTAAGAGGAGGCTGTGTAATGGCCGAGCCGGCCCGGAGGGAGACGGGGATATGACTGCTGCCATCCCTGCCCCCCCCCCGGCCCGGCCAGCTTGGCCAATGGCCCCCCTCTCTCACCGCTTTGCATGGCTATTGAGGTGAAGGCCCAGAGGCCCCACATTTTGGACATCACTTCCCCAAAGGGTGGTGGTATTTATAGGACTCTTTGTTCTTGAGCTGCAGGAGCTAACATGGTAACTCTGTCCAGTCTTCAACCCACCACGATTTCTGGCACTCATAAGACAAAAGGTGACAAAGTTAAATAACATTGTACTCTGGTGTGGTTCTTTTCTTTATGATAACATTTAGTCCTTGCAAAATAATCATTCCTGCTTTGAATGAAGATTCTGTTTGTCGGCAATCTTGGAAAATGTGACGCTGATGCGTCACTTTCCCAAGATTAATTTGCAGTACTTAATTTATAAACTACCTTTCAACATCGGTTCATAAGGTGAAGTACATAATAACAAAAAGTACTCTAAAATCCAATTTAAAGCGAAGTCAAGAAGTGTAAGACAAATGGAAATAAATAGTAAAAAACTGTCTTGAGTTTCCAAAGTCTGTCAGGGTAACTATGTTTTCTTAACCTCTTTTCTAAAGGAGGCCAGGGGAGAAGGCAAATGAGTCTCTCAAGAAAAGAGTATTTCATAGAAGATGGTGGTTTCATAAATGGAATCCTCAAACCCACTCTGCCCCCTCCAGTGATGTTGCAGAGGACATGCATTTACTTTTTCCCACAGGAGTGGCTGCCCTTTGTCGTCGTCCCCCCCCCCCCCGGGAAAATGAAGGTGTTGCATTTGGGGGCAAGACCTGCCCACTGCCTGGCCACAAGAGAAAGGGAACGTGTATGCTGCTTCTCCACCGTCACCCTGCTCAACAGCAGCTCCAGGGTTGTGAGGGGAAGGCCAGTATGTTTCTGACATATTCAAGCAAATGGGGAACGAGGAGAGGGAAGGATGTAAATACAAAGCACTGTGTCTTTCCAAACTGCCTCCACACCCAGTTTTTGGATTGAGGGTAAAGAAAACACTGCTTTCTTCTTCCTCCTCAGGACCTCTAGAGTTTGGTTTTGAGAAAACACACCTTGGACCAATGATATCTGTGATAGACGGGAAGAGTGGGAGTGAAAGAATGAAAGAATGGGAGTGAAAGAAAGAGTGACTTATAGGCCTTTTTGAGTTGTGAAGCACGGAAGATGAACTCCATCAGTTGGAAGAGAACCACACCGCAGTGGGATGCATTTGTTTTTCATTTCCCTGAACATGATTGCAAAACTTGCTAAACACTTGGGCCAAATGAAAAATATGTAACAAGCCTGAAGGATTCCATCTAACTAGCATATTTGAGTTTTTTGTAGTTGATGTGCATATTACCATATATGTGGCTAGTGGGCATCTTGCTTTTCCTCTAGAATTGCTTCACAATGAATATGAGAGAACTTGGTTCAGACTTTTCAAGTCTAATATGGACTCTGAAAATCATGTGTTGCCTGGAATTGGGTGGGATTTTGTTGTTGTTGTTGTTAAGGTTGTCATTTAGCGTTTTCCCTCATATCTTAAATTTCTTCTCTTCATTTATGGGCTAGACGACAAACAAGCTGTGTTCCAAGAAACACACATGAGTTTTTTGTGTTCTTTCTGATTCAGCTGACACACGGCCAAAAGTAGATTTTAAATGTTCCTGAGCTTAAGAGCTCTCTCTGTGTGTGTGTGTGTGTGTGTGTGTGTGTGTGTGTGTGTGTGTGTGTGTGTGTGTGTGTGTGTGTGTGTGTGTGTGTGTGTGTGTGTGTGTGTGTGTGTGTGTGTGTGTGTGTGTGTGTGTGTGTGTGTGTGAGAGAGAAACTAATTGCCTGTGCATTGCAACTCCTTTTTATATTTTTTTGGAGGAAAAACTTTGCAGGCATAATCAAAATGCTGGGCAGACATATTTAAGCAGTGGGCTAACTGGCTGCATATTTTCCACTCCAAGGTTTCTTTGCAGAAAAAAACACACCTTTCTCTCTCTCCCTCTCCCCCCATCCCAGCCATGCTCTGCACCATACTTCTTTTGAGACCCGTCAATGGCTGTTTCGCAAGCATTGTCCTGTCATCTGCCTCAGCACTTCTTTGTACGCTGCAGTTTCCATCTTCATTTCTTCCCTGTCTTCAGCCTTTCACTGGTTTGCCCCATTCTCCACACAGTCTGTTCTCCCCACTCATCCCCAGCCCTGGCATACGCTCTCCATTCAGTATCTGAATGTCTCTGGACAAGAATGAAAGAGCTGACCGATTCCATCCACTATACAGTAAATTCATCCTCTTCCCCATTTTGCCTGCCCTGTGTCTGGCCAAACAGCTTAGACCTCCCCAGTTGCACCAGTTCTAGGAATTCTCAGTGCCTCTTGGCTACTTTCAGTTCCCTGCTAAGACCCACCTCTTCCCTCCTTGCTCTCTGCCCAAGACTTTACCTCTTCGTTCAGTGCCAAAATTGAAACCATCTGCTCCAATTTCTCTTCCTCTCTCCAGCTCTGCTCTCTCTTTCAGCCCTCCCTCCTCCTCTGCCTCCCTCAACCATCTTCCCCCTCCCATCTCACTTGACCTGACTACGCTGTTGTGCTCTCAAATCCCTCTTCCTGCTCCCCATGCTCCCTCTCTACTCCTGGTTGCCATCTGCCCTGCAGTCGTCTCTCCACTCTGACAGATATTCAGCCTGTCGATTTCCCCTGAGCTCTTTTCCTGCTGCATGCAAACACTATTCTCAAAGAATCCTTCCTTCCTTCCTTCCTTCCTTCCTTCCTTCCTTCCTTCCTTCCTTCCTTCCTTCCTCCAGCTATCCCCCAGTCTCCCTTCTGCCCTTTGCCTCTAATCCCCTGGATTATGCTGCTTACTCCCACTACCTCAACTTTCTTCCTGTTTTCAGTTCTGCTCTTGACCCCCCCCCCAGTCTGGTTTTTGCCCAGTGCATTCCAGTGATGGGTGCCCGCACAGAAATGGCCAATTTCAAAAGACCCTGCCATATCAAAAGATCGCTACTCAATACCCATCCTTCTTGCCATCTCTGCTGCGTTGGAAACAGATGATCATTCTCTGTTGCTTGCCTTTCTTCAAGACTTGGGTCTCTGTGATCCTGTTCTCAAACTATTCATTTCATACCTGTTTCATTGTTGGTTCAGTGTTTTCATGGGGGATCCTGCTCTTCCTCTTCCCTTTTCTGCTGGGGTCTCTGAGGGCTTTGTTTTTAGCCCCTTGATATTCTCTCTCTCCAGCGGGTGGCGCAGTGGGTTAAACCGCTGAACCATGAGCTGTCGATCGAAAGGTCGGCAGTTCGAATCTGCGACGGGGTGAGCTCTCGTTGCTTGGCCAGCTCCTGCCAACCTAGCAGTTCCAAAGCATGTTAATGCGAGAAGATAAATAGGTACCGCTTGCGGGAAGGTAAACAGTGCTCCGTGTTCCAGCTGCATGCTACGTGCTGCGGCAAGGAGAGTCACGCCGGCCACATGACCACGGAGGCGTCTTCGGACAACGCTGGCTCTTCGGCTTTGAAATGGGGATGAGCACCACACCCTAGAGTCGGACACGACTGGACTTAATTGTCAGGGGTCACCTGTACCTTTATTCTCTCTCTACACACTTGACTTGGGTGACCTGATCAAAGCCTGCCCGTGGCTTTCAGTGCCACCTGTATACAAACGATACCCAGCTCTGCCTCACTCCTGCCTGTGACCTTCGCTCTTCCAGTTCCACCATACCCAGCCACCCAAAGGTGGTTTCCTCCCTCCAGTCATTCTGTCCTTTTTTTCCCCTCTTGCTTTCCCTTATGCTTGGAACTGCTTTCCAGAACACCTATGGGATTTTCCTGACTCACTCCGTTCAGATCCCTTCTTAAAACCCACTTTTTCTGTATGAAGCCTTTGACTTTGCATCTTAATCTCCATTCCCTACAGTGACAAAGTTTAAACATGTATAACTGAATCAATATCACATGCTACACCTGTTCACCCCTCCGCCATCTCCCCCCCCCATTGTATCCCTTGTGTCAATATCTAGATTATAAGTCCTCTTATGGCAGGGACTTGTTTTCTTATTCTGTGCAAGGCTGTGTATGTTGATGGCGTTATATAAATTATGGCAGTGGTTCCCAAACTTTTTAGCACTGGGACCCACCTTTTTAAAATGAAACTCTATTGGGACCCACCTAGCTTTAGGAGACTTGAGAAAAAGGTGGTCTAGAAAGAAATATTATATTTATTTACAAATAATTATGCAAAAAACTCAATCCATTTCTCATCATGAGGCAGCCCTTAATGAATAGCCTCAAGGATTGAGGGGCTTAGTAATGTGACCCAGCCTTCACCTGCTCCTGCTATCTGGAAAAACACACACAACATATTTATGTCCCTATATTTACACAAACTTGTGAACTGCAGGAGCTCGGCTCTTTGAACATCAATTAGCAGCTATCTGAGTTTTGAATAGCCTCAGGGCTTGAGGCAATTATTTATCTGATCTTTCCATCACCTGTGTTTTTCATTGGAGGCTCTGTGGGACCCACCAGAAATCAGGTTGTGACCCACCAAGTGGGTCCCGACCCACAGTTTGAGAAACACTGAATTATGGTAACAAAATCCACGTCGTTTCACCATCCCATATGGCAGGTATTGGGGGTGGCGGTGTGTGAGCTTTCCTAAGTGTCTCCAAGACTCCTGCCCAACTGGCCAGTGATCCTTCAGTTCTAGTGGGCCTTGAACTCCCAGGAAAAACGTGGACACGTGAATGCACAGCACTCCTGAACTGTCAGCTTGACTTTACGCTGTGGCTTCACAAACCACCAAGGGTAGCAGAAAGCAAAACAAAACTAGAACCATAACTGTATAGATAAAATGTTTGATGACTTGATTGGATATGGATCCAATCCCTGCCATCTGAATGTACTTGGAGCTTTAAGTCCTTGATTATAGCTGGATCATGCATTCTGTACAGCTTTGTATGTTGTTGGGGTTTTGATGAGAAAATCTCTTTCTTCCCTGCCAGCCACATGCAGTAGCTCTTGCAGGGGAACTTTTCGTGTTCCTGCTAGAGGTTTTTTGGGCCAGACGTGGGAGCACAAGAAGTTTTTGTTTGTTATAGCAGACTTATATCCTGCTTTCCAAATCACAGGATAGCTCAAGGCGGCTCACAACAAGGATTAACAACGATAGTCAAATTCAACAAATAGGAAAAAGCAACCACCAAATTTTGAACATAGTACAAAGCAATCAAAACACGTGAGAGCCATGAGCATGATAAAAGCATAAAACTAACTGAAGGCTTGCCAAAAAAAGCAAGGCCTTTTGGTTGATGCTGGAAAAAGGACAAATTGGTTGCAAAATGAACTTCCAAGGGCAGAGAGCTCCACATCTTGAGGGCCACAGCCGAGCCCACTGGTGGTGCTACATAAATCTTGCCCCATGTTGACCCCTCTGTATTCAGTGGCACTCTCAAGCAATATGCCACATTTGTTCCTCCGTAAACCACCGTGTACACGGCTCGTTCTCTCCCCCCCCATTTTTAAGATGGATATGCACTGAGTGGATTTAAGTGAGAAGCGTTTGTTTTGAGCCTTGCCTACTCTTTCACTGAAGCAGCTAGTGACGTTACGAGCACAGTGGCTGATGCAGGATTTGGGATTGGAGTTCCTGCTTCCTCTGTGAGTCGTCGGCCAAAGCTACAAAGCCTCATCGGACCATTGCTGTAACCCTAGCAAATGGAGATGAAGGAGTTACCGGTACTTGCATTTATTGAAGATGGTGCCTGACACACACCCCAAGAGTTATAGAGGGCCGAAATTATTGTTTTGCCTGTGCAGACCCATCAATTCTGTTCAGTTTCCGCAATGGCTTAATATAAACATTACACTGACCTGCGTTTTGTGCCTTGACACTTCTGTTTTTGTGCACTGAGTATATAATACGATGTTGTGATAAAGGAAAGGACAGCAGGCAGTTTATCACCCTGAAGTGCATAGGTATTTGAACTTGCAAAATCCTCTGACTTTGTCGGAGATAACATCAGACCCCAAACTTTGGCTACCTGCAGAAAGACCTGCCAGGTTTTTTTGTTACGGTATGCTGAAAAGGTTCCATTAACCTGGTAAAGGCTGGCTTGGCTCAATCTGCTCATCAGGAACAGGAGTGCAATCTGCATAGGCAGTAATAATCTGTACTATTTCGCTTGGCAGAAGCTCCCAGTGGAGAGGTTGCTCTCTTCAGTTTCTGCAAGAGCTCTTGCTAAAGCCTTCTTTCTCCCTTGAGACAGCTGCCTCTTTCTCATCTGGGCTGCCACAGACTCCTCTCTCTGGGCAGGTACCTGAACGAAAAGGACAGGCCTTGATGACATGAAACACTTCTGACAAGTGAAACTGCAAGACCTCTACGATAAATAATTCAGCTCATCCCGGTGGACTGTCTAGAGTGCCGGCTGTAACAGCAAGAGTGCATTTCTTGCCGTCGCTGCATCTGTACCACCCTTGCAGGCGAGTTAGCACCTCCACCCCTCTGAAAGGTCTGCCATCTCAGATGAATATGCTCTCTTGGAAGCCTTGTTTGACATACTTGCTATAACACAAACTTGTGACATACTTGCTATAACAAGTGGGGACGAGGCCTACAAAGACACATGCCTTTTGGTCATGTCAGCCGAATTGCACGTGAATAAGAGGCATGGTAGATTATGGATACATCTGAACCCACCCAGAAAACAAAACAAAATTTGCAGCAGAAACCCATGGTTTCCTGCTGCAAGAATTAGCCTGGAAGAGTCTTGGACTCCTCCATTCTGCTCTTATGCATACGAGGAGGAGAGTGAAACTTGGCTGGCCCAGCCATGAGGCGACCTGGTGCAGCTTGTGTCGGCAGCAGGTGGCGGGTTAGCAGGGGCGGCAGAGTTGGGATGCCTTTCACCCCAAGTCATCTGCTGCTGCCTCCCTCCAGCCAGCCATGGCCTCGAGCCGCATTGATCCACTTCCTGCTCACTCAAATGGAAAGCGGATCATCTGCTTCTTTACTATGCTCTGTTTTCGCAAGCCTGGAAGTGCGGGACTTCTGGTTTTATTTATAGGGACTATGTGAACAAGAGAGCTCCTTAGTTCTTGTGGTTCCTTTCAGTAAAACTGGAAATCCCGTGCTTCCAGGTTTGCGATAACCATGTGACAGACCATGCTAAGGATCTTTTTTTTTTTCTCCCAGTGTACCATGGCAGCAGTGGACCCAAAGCAGTATTGGGAGGTGTCCCTGGTCGTGCTGCCCCTGGAGTGAAAGCTTCCACTTCTGGTTTGAACGAAACCACAGTTAGCTGTAACAAATTGGGATCCAAACCATGGTTAACAGTTCCTTTAGTTTGTATGTAATTAGGAACTGTAGTTTGGTTCAGACTGAAAGCAAAAACTTTCACTTTGTTCTCACTTGCACATGAAAGAGAAGGGTGGGAGGATTATGTGAACCTGTGGCTCTCCCAGGTTCATTCTGTTAGTGAAAAACCATGGTAGCCTAAATGTGATCTTGTGCGTAAACCTCTTAAGTATTTGATTAAGCTATCGTTTTTGTTCTTTTAATTAACACACTTGTATAGTGTTTGAAATAAAAGTAATTTTGTTTTTGTTGTTGGGTGTGTATCTTACAAGTTAAGGAACAAGGGTTCTCTCTTTTGCAGAACTCCTGGTACCCTTTGAGACCCCCTGTATGGTGAAAATTCCTGGTTTTCCTCTATTTTTCACCTGGCTTAGACTTTAAGGAGGCTCTTGTATAAATTCAGCAGCCTGAAGAGGTTGCTGAGTAATTCAGGTGTTGGCCATTTGCTGTGGTGTTGTTGGCTCTTATTTGCCCTTCTACTTTTCCCCTAAGGTAAAGGTGACAATTAAGTCCAGTCGTGTCCAACTCTAGGGTGTGGTGCTCATCCCCATTTCAAAGCCGAAGAGCCAGCGTTGTCCGAAGACGCCTCCGTGGTCATGTGGCCGCCATGACTCTCCTTGCCGCAGCGCGTAGCATGTGGCTGGAACACGGAGCACTGTTGACCTTCTCGCAAGCGGTACCTATTTATCTACTCGCATTAACATGCTTTGGAACTGCTAGGTTGGCAGGAGCTGGCCAAGCAACGAGCGCTCACCCCGTCGCGGATTCGAACTGCCGACCTTTCGATCAACAGCTCATGGTTCAGCGATTTAACCCACTGCGCCACCCGCTGGCCAATAAACAAAGAACTTGGCATTGAGTCAGCTCATTGGATCTTGAAGCCCACCTGCTTCCCAAGAGCAGGAAAGTCAAGGGGCTCAGATGACCCCAAGCAGCCAATCCCATAAGTACCTTAAATCTAAAAGAGTTTGCCCTGGACTCTCATCTGAAGTGCTGGATGCATTGATGAGGATCGCCCGCTCACCCAACTAGGTGTGGGTGTAAGAACCAAGATCCTGGATTAGCATATGTAAGTAGTGTAGGAAAAGTACTTGGAAAGACATGTTAGTTTTGTGTTTCACTTGGTAGGGAGCTGGTTGCCCAGCCTAACGGACCACCTGCCTTCAGCTGCTCTCTAGTGTTTGTAAGGGAACCCCTGAATTTGGGGACTCTCTGCGGTATGCGGAAAGAGATTTTCCCAAGGCAGCCTCCTTCTGTCAGATCTTCCAAGTCATGGATGGGGGCAGCAACTCCTGTCCCAGTTCAGCCTCAGAAGAGAGTAAGACAGGGGTTGTGAGGTGGTGCCGACTGGGCTGCTAGTCCCTAGTCCCTATGTTCTGTCTTCCGTTATATCCTGTTTTTCCTACTCGCCTCTGATCCAGATCTGGTTATTTTCAGGCTCTTAAAATGTGAAAAGAGAAACGTCACATCAAGAGTGGTCCTTGGGAATATTCCAGCACTTTCCAATGTGAATTATTTCCATAGCTGTCCTGATCTCTGTGCAAAGCATAGGAAATGGAACGTGACGATCCCTCACATATACATAATGCTTGCCTTTGCTGTGAGTCTCTCCTCCCCTCTCCTCCACTTTTTGGCTTGACATAAAAACTTGTGGGGCTTGAAGGAGGGCTGTCTCCATGGTGGTCCAGAAGCTACAGAGTCAGCTACTTGCAGAGGCCTGCCAAGTCGACGCATTATTTACGTTTAGTACAGAGGGAAACTGGGTTTTCCTGGCCTTGTTAACCTGAGACTATGGGTTTGTTGCTGCCTTCTGTGGTGGTGTTGTTTTATTCTGTTTTTAGTTATTTGGTTTTATGGTTTGGGTTGATTTGTCCATCACCTTGGGTGCATTTTAGCTCGAAAGGCAATCAATAAACTTTATCAATTTCATGTTAAATCGGTCTCTCAGTGACTTTAATAGCGAGTTCAGTGCTCACTACAAAATGAAGATATCTCCCTCGAAAGATTGTCAGTGGTGATTATGTTAAAGCACAACAGGTGTACTGCTGCTAGTGCAGTCTTATTACGTTAACCCAGTCCCTTGGTGGAAACAGTGTTTGGAGCAGGTTTCAAGAGGGCTGAAGTTCTTGTGACTTGATGCATTTAGCAGTAAAATCTGGAAGGGGAGTTGAGTGCGGAGAGCTTTAGCTTTAAGAGGAGGGTATCACTTGTGCCTCTGTGTACCGAGAAAGGAGGGGTTTAGTGCCTCATTCCCATGATGCAGTGGGAAGAAGGAGCAATCTTGTGATATTAGCAGGGGAGAAAGAGAGAGGAAGGAAAAGTTTATCGTGCAGGTGAATGAGGTGGTAGAATCCTGACTTGTTGAAGTAAACTCTACCAATTCATATTGCGGGTGGGGAATGCCATTTTAAATGCTCTTCCACATTAACCAAACAACACAACTCTGCAAGAAAGAAAGAAAAAATAGCACATGGGGGGGGGGAGGTTCTAGTTCAGTCACATCTCTGTTGTTCTTTTTTTCTACTTAGAAGTATTTTTTCTTTTTACACATAGAAGAGAAATTTAAAAATATGGCCTTGCTACCTGTCATCTGAAGTAGTTCAATCTGTTCAGCCACCTCATTCTGCGGTATGTATAAAGTCAGGCTTACGTCGATGGATTCCAGGAGGGAGAGAAGGGCAGGGCTGAAAGACGGGGGTGTGGTGCGCCTGGTATTTCTGACCGAATGTGTATGTGTGTTTGGCAAGGATAACTTTGGAATACGTTTCCTCTATCTTGGCCAACCACCCAGATTAAATTTACGGCTTTTGGACCCAACAGGGCTGACAACAGTGAGCACATCATTCCAAATGAGCAGAATATTCTCTCTAATGGTGCTGAGATCTGCACACGTTCTCCTGACTCTGGAGCTCATGTTATTTTTGTTGCTTGCTAACTATGAGGAGTCTTAAAATTATTTTATTGAGTTTGCTGCTATTTCCCTACACAGAGGTGTGGATTAAAATTATTTTGATTGAGCTTGCTGCTGTTTCCCTACACAGAGGTATGGATTAAATAGGAGGGCATACACTTGTAATACTTGGGTGAATTTTGATTGTCTTCATATAGACTTGTACTCGTGACCATATGAAACAGCCTTATTCTGAGTTAGACCACTTGTTCATCTTGGTCAGCATTGTCTCTGCCCTGACTGTTAGTCAGTGACCAGGGTTTCAGATGGGGATACTTCCTGGGGTCCCCCAGGAAACCCTGAGGCTCCCCCTGAATTTGAATCTGGGGCCTTCTGCAGACAAAGCAAGCAGTCTACTGCTAAACTTCAGTCTCATCTCCATGCAAAAATACCTCTTGCATTTCATGGCTATTTGGCCTTACTATTGAAGCTGTTTCTTTTTACACGCACACGCACAGACTAAGTGTTAAAATCTGTTAGTCTTTAGGTGTTGCAGGGCTCTTTGTTGTGCCTTGCTGCAACAGACTAACACAGCTATCCCTCTTCAAGGGCTATTTTGCTATGGCTCTCAACCATCTTTTCTGTTAAAATTCAAAACCATTCCTTTCTGTCTCTTCCCCCCCCCCCCCCCGCTTATAATGCTGCCACATATATATTTTTCCAAAATATCTCATTGATTTTCCCCCCCTCTAAGCAATTTTTTCTATTCTCTCCTGCCTCCAGATTGCTCTCTTTACAGCTCACCCTCTGGTCAGACTCTGCCTAAGTGATTATCTTGTCATGAATCAATGTCAGTGATGAAGATTCTGCCTTGGTTACTTTGTTCAACCCCACTGAGCTCAGTGGGCATTCTACCTGAGTTGAGCATTGATAAACTGGCATCAGACTTTGGAATCTGGCCCTGGGGGGATTAGAACAGTGGAAGGAATGAGGCAATTGGGCTGCCTATTCCCTGCTGTGCTCATTGAAAGCAGCAGAAGAGAACTTGTGACAAAACAATGGGGGCTGGGTGATGAATGGGTGTGGAATTGGAACAGCTGGTAAGGATGCTGGCCTGGGCCAATAACAGCTAGAAAATGTGACAAGCATATTATCTCCAAGGATGACTTGGATTCTGAAGGGAATTATTAGCAGCCCTTCTACAAAAATGAGGAAAGCTATTTTTTTTAAGTTGGTATAATGGGTTCGACTCTGTTGGGCCACACCTCCGACAGCTGCACTGGCTGCCGATTTGTTTACGGGCCCAATTCAGAGTGCTGGTTTTGACCTTTAAAGCCCTATACGGCCTGGGGCCAGGATATTTGAGAGACCGCCTACTTCTATGTAGTCCGGCTCGTCTCCTTAGATCATCAGATAAGGCCCTTTCGCGGGTACCGTCGCCCAGGGGGGTGCGAGGGGCGGCCAGAAATAGGGCCTTCTCAGTAGTGGCACCAACCTTATGGAATTCCCTCCCCTTTGACTTACGAACTACTCCCTTCCTTGGACACTTTCCGGCGAGGCCTAAAAACCTTCTTGTTCAAAGAAGCCTTCTGAGTCCTTGCCTTTTTTAACATTCTGCTGGTACAGGTGGGGCACTGCTGTTTTTATGATCTGTTTTAATTGTAATAATTTTAAATCAAGTTTTAGATGTTTTTATTAGTATTTGTTAACTGTTTTTTATTGTTTTGAAACTAACTATTTATGTATTTTTTTGGTATTGTATTTTTCTATGTTGTAAACCGCCTTGGGTCCCTTACGGGGAGAAAGGCGGGACAGAAATATTATAAATAAATAAATTAAGTGTTGCATCTCCATTTGGGACTTGAAGTATGCAAAGCAGTTACCCTTTGGTCCAACAGCAGAAGCTAAAACGTAATGTATGTACAGACTCTATCTATACGAACTGAAAACTTTCTTTGCTAAGGGACTACAGAGCTATCGGCTTGAGCAGATTTACACAACATTTTAAACAATTGAGATGATATCTAGTACTCTGTTTCTTAAAAACATAGCTGTGTTACGCCATGGAATGTGGATTCTAAGTTTCTGCAAAGTAACAGTGATTAAATGGCAGGAGAGAATACAGATGTCTGGATAAGCTTTACAGCTTCTGTCTGCCAAGATGAATTCAACTCTGTCTTGTTGATGGAATTGTGTTTGTCCTTTTATATGGTTACTTCATCAGGTACTATTGCCATGTACTTTTACATGGACGCACAAGTGTACCTGCTTTCACACATTATATGAAAGTTCTGCGTAATACATTCCTAGCAATTTGCAGTGAAAGAGATGAAATTAGAGCACATGCAGAACTGATGTTGCATAAATGGAGGCAGACAGGTGGAGGTAACAAGGTCCTTTAAGTGGGGGAGGGAGGGGAAGTCCTCACTTCTCATTTGAGTCCAAGGAAGTGTCTAAGAATCTAACAGCGCAATCCTATCCAACTTCCACCACCAGTGTAACCAGCGGGGTAGGGCAGGGCGAGAGGCTTGGGAGGGGAGATTTAAATCCCCTTTGAATCCCCCTTTGGAGGGGATTTGAATCCCCTTTCCGTTCTGGGACCTCCCGTTCTCGCTGCACTGCTGGTTACACCGGTGGTGTAAGTTGGATAGGATTGCACTGTAAGTCTATTCCCAAGGGCCAGTGTCAGCAACTGCCAGGAGCCAAGAGACTCGGGGCAGGGCTACTCCCATGGCTTGAGCTATTTACCATCAGCTACCCACTGAGCCTATTTATATATCTTTCTGCCCCCTCTACCTAAAGGGAAGAGCCACCCTAAACTGTATTATCAATTGCCAGGAGTCAGAAGAAACAACCACAAACACTCCACGTATCCCGAAAACAGTCTACCTTTTTTGAATTTTTAACTATAAGCTGCTTTGGGAGTCAATCTTGACCATCAAGCAGGTATATATATAATAAATACAATTTAACCACACTTAAATAATTATGTTTGGGAAAAGCACTACACAAATACTGTGGACACAGAGTCCTTATGTTCATATTAAACCTAATCCTACAACCTTGTGCAAATACCAATATTCTGATATTACAGGTGGGAGTGGGAAAAGGAGATGGGCTGTCTTGGGACAACTAGAGAGCTTATTATGGCTGATGTTGAGATTTGAATCTAGATCTTACTGGGTTACTTCCAGCCCTAGCTCCAGAGGCAAATGCCAGGGCCTTTAGTACCTGAGAAAAGCCGGTTACTACCGATTCTGATGCGGAGACCCTCCTTTAAAAGGAATCAAATACGAAAATAATTAAATACCCAGTGTTGGCAGCTGGAGTTTCTATTTCAGCGCCCTTGACCTAACGCTGCTCTGGAGTAACACTACCGCAGGAACACTGGGGGGTGGGGATTAAAATGGTGGACCCACCAGTATTTAGCGCTGAAATGAGTGCTGCTACTGTCCACCACTACCCTAAAAGTCTACCAGGGCCCAACAACATAGGGGCCCCCCACCAATGTTGGCCCAGGGGGTTCTTGAACTCTCCAGGCTCCAATGCTTGTGAAGCTCAGCTTTGGGGCCAAGCTAGCAACAGGCACCAGAATCCCATTCTTACGGCTTTATTTCTCCTGCGTTGCCATCTGGCGTTATTTGTCGGAGCAAAGTGTGTGCGGGAATGCTTAACTTAGGTGCAAATGAGGCCAAGGGTAAGTTGCTGGGGGATGGCTCAGTCGTTTTAAGAACCGGAAAATATGATCTCACAAGTGAAATCCTGGAACATATTTCCTTGTGCGAGGTTTTGCTTGCTTTCAAATATTCAGTTGCCCTTTCTGCTACCCCTGCCACCAAACATAGTCAGGTTGTGTGGCGTTTGGCTGTGCATGTACATATGGTAAAGGTTTTTACTTCTACCCTATCCTTGTGGAAAATGATCTAATGAGGGGGGGGAAAAGATGGAGCTGGACTAATGAGGTTGTAAGGAACTTTATTAGTCATCCTCTTCCTTATTTATTCTATAGCCTTTAATCTTTCCCTTTAAATACCAAGAGCTCTTATTAACTTCAGGCTGACCAGCTATCGGATTCATTTTCAAGTTGGCTACAGCTCATTTCTCTTCTCCTTTCACTAGTAATTAAAAATGTATGAATGTATCTTATTTATTAAGCATTATAAATGATATTATACAGGCGATATAAATGGTACAGTGCCTCTTTGATTACACAAAATCAAGAAGCGCAGCCATTGCAGTTTAGTGTACACTAATTTCCAAAGCTGACAGGTAGCCCCGTTTTTATAAATCAGTTTATGGATTTTGCACATGTTTTCAGAGTTCCTATTATTAAAACACGCCTATATAGGAATTAACATGCAACCTGCCTGTAGATCATCGCATGACAAAACAATCATGCACATAGTATTTTACATTGTGTGCATAGTGGAAATACCCATGTTTTTGATGCACAATTTGATGTGTGGGCAGCACATTAATTCCTGTATGGAAGTGCATTCCGTGTAGCATTTTGGAGCATATGAATCAGTCCTTTGCTCTGAAATACTAGGCATGAAAAAGCCTAACTTGCTGTGTGTTAGAGCCCAAAGAATGCGTAGAGGCCACAATGGATTTAGGATAACTTTTGGTCCTGTGATGGGGTGACGTATAGCTATTTTATCATGTTTACCACTTGTGATTTTCCTTTTAGTACCAGGGTTCCTCAGGCATTGTCATAGTAAGCCTTTCCCACCTTCAAGTGAAGAAACAAATGCTTTAGTCTTGCTCAAAATAAAGTGTAGCTGGCAAAGCCAAAGATGAATCAACTGACAAATGTGACTTCTGTCCTATAAATGGTTCAGTGGTCATAAAATTTGTTAACTAAAATACTAAAATGTATTTGGCCACTTTTTCACCGTATGGTCTCCCAGTAAAACTCTTCAATAAGATAATTGATAAAAAAAATCATTGTGTGTAGCTAAATAAAACAAAGCAAAAGAGGAAAAAAAAATTGGCAACATTGTAAATATTAGAACAGCAGCCAAAGGGGAAGATTACTCCAGCCGAAAGGTCCAACTAAACAAAACTGTGTAAACATTGGAACACCTCCTAAAGCAGGGACCTGGTTAGTGACCGGTGGGCGGGAAGTTCCAGGGCGGACACCACCAAGAAGGCCCTGTCCTGTACCATCTGTCTTTCCCATGGTGTGTTCAAAGAGATTGTGGAAATAACTAGTGTAGTTTGCACAACATCCCTTCTAGGTTTTGTTACAGTCAGAATTGCATTAAAGGGGTAAGTAGTATTCTGCAAAGTTCTTTGCAGTGCATTGCTGGATATTGTAAACGAAGGGCATTCCTCTGTATACTTGCCACACCAGGCTGCCATGGTTATTTACTTTACCCCCCAAAAAGACTAAGGGGCCAAATGTTAGAGGTTTATAAAATTATGAGCAGCATGGAAATAGTCGTGGGAGACGACCTCTTCACACAGTGCAAAATTAATTTGTGGAATTCACTGCCACAAGGTGCAATTTAACTAGTAGGCTAGATGGCTTTAAAAAGAAGTAAATAAATCAGTGGATAAGTCTGTCAGGAAACCAAACTTGTTCACCTTGGGTCTATGTGATCTAGGATGCGGACCAGTTCAACACAGCACCAGATTCCCTCATAGTGCCAGATCAACCACACAGGTGGATATAGAAGCGAAGGCTTCAGGTGTTATAAATAAACTGGCTTCGTTTATTCAGAGGACATCATCTCCCACCACCACCCCGCAAAGGAAGCTGAAGTTAACATTAGCCATTCCTTCCTTACAGCCTCATGTCTCTCACGATCCTACAAAATTACACCCGTCATCAGTTTCTCAAGTTCCACAGCAGTTTGTTTCTTTGGTCATAAAACGTATAACAACGGTCTTGTGACCCATAGGTCATAAAGTGTACAACGGCACCTGTTCACCTGGGGCAACCTTGTGGCAGTCCATGCAAACTCAGTGACTCCAACTCCAAACTCTTAAATGTGGGATTCCTATGAAGTGCTGGTTTCCATTGACCTCAAGTCTGCTGTCGGTTATGATGAACTGAGGTCAGCTCTGTGTATGTCTATATCTGACAGGTACTATATATCTATATCTGACAGCATATCTATATATGACAGGTACTGTTCATGGGATTTTCTTGGCAAGGTTACTGGAGTGGGTTGCCATTTCCTTCTCCAGTGGATCACTTTTAGTCAGAACTCTCCGCTATGACCTGTCCGTCTTGGGTGGCCCTGCATGGTATAGCTCATGGCTTCATTGAGTTACGCAAGCCCCTTCGCCACGACAAGGCAATGATCCATGAAGAAGAGAGGCCACCTAATGTGAAGAGAGGACTCTCTGGAGAAGACTCTGATGCTGGGAAAGACTGAAGGCAAAAGGAGAAGGGGAAGGCAAAGGATGAGATGGTTAGACAGCATCACCGATGCAACGAACATGAAAATGAGCGAACTCAGGAAGATAGTGGAGGACAGGAAGGCCTGGCGGGATGTGGTTCATGGGATCACGAAGGGTCGGACATGACTTAACGACTGAACAACAACAACAAATATATGACAGGGGTGGCCAAACTTGCTTAATGGAAGAGCCACAGGTGATAAATTTCAGGTGTTTGAGAGCCGCAATATTTAAGAAGCATTTAAATTCTTAAATATATTTACTCACCATAAACATTAAACTTATGTTTTAATCCAGTGGACTCTGTTTATAACCTGGTAATTATAAAGCTTGAAAGTTTCTTATTTACCTTTTATATTAATTGTGGTGCAGAAAGGAGCTCAGCCAACATAGTTCCGAGAGCTGCACATTATACATCAAAGATATGTGGCTCAGGTGCCACAGTTTGGCCTCCCCTGGTATATGACACAGTCTTCTCAGCAGCCCACGATGGGTAATTAGAACCTCTGTATTTATAAGAAGTGTACATCTAAGTACCAGATATTAGAGAACAGCCACTGCAAGAGGGCTGCTGCCGCTCCATTCATGGCCCCCTTGTGTACAGGTGTCCCCCGCTTAATGACAGGGATACATTCTGGAAAACCCGTCATATAGTGAAACAGTCATTAAGCAAGTTCTCAGCACCACCTAGTGGCCGATTGTGGTATAATGTGTAAAACCAATACAGTACAGTGTAATGCAATGTAACACAGTGGAGTTGTAATAGGGAATGAATGGCAAATACAGTGTACATTATGAGTGTAACACAAAGCACAACAAGATTTATACCTGTCAATGGAGGTAGAAACAAACACAGAGACAAACAAACATACATGGCTTTTTTACCTATAAATTCTTTGTCCTGGAAAATCGTAGTTGGCCATGAAAGCTTCTGCTCAAGATTAAACACAGAGTTAAAGATGACAAGTTTTTTTGTTTTTTTGTTTTAAAATACGGTATTGTAGCTTTAATTCTTTGTTTACACTTTGGGAACCTCCGTCGTATATGCGGATCGTTGTTAAGCGATCTGTTGTTAAGGGGGGGGGGGACACCTGTACTTCCAGAAGGCTGGGCTGCTGTTGGAAATGATGCTGGACTAGATAGCCCTCTTGACTGTTCGAATAAGGATGTGTGTTTCTTTATGCTCATGCATGTATGCCTGCTTAGCGATGGGATTTCTGGTCTGCCTTTTTGAAACAACACGCTGGCGCATCTGTCTGCAAGCAGTCCTATTTTTGCAAGGAGGCACCCTGCCTACTACTCTAAGTGACATGCTGGAGAACATACAGGAAAGCTGGCTGCTCTTTGCATCTGTGGACTGCAAATGTGCAAAGGACAAGAGAGGGGGATATACCAAAACAACAAGGGAGTCACAACTAAAAGGAAAAAAATGAGAAAATTAATGTGTGTAATGTGTATGAACGCTTCTGACCAGTCTGCTTAAGCTGGAAATGGATTCATTATGACCTCCATAATGTCCAGATTCCAGACGGTGCTTTTTGCAGGTTGTGGTAAATAGCATAACCTGAAGTATGTGAGCAGTTCAGATTCTGTGTTGTTTTTCCCTCCTGCTGAACGTGACTTTTCATTTCCAGTGTAAATTTCTGATGCCATTCTGCTGTGTTTTCACTGAAGGAGAGCTAAGCATCTGGATGCATTTTTATTTATTTAAACGATTTTAATACCCCCATCCCTCAGTTTGACAGGTTCCAGGGTAGTTTACAATCAATATTTAAAACTTGTTTTAAAAAACAATAAGAACAGTACAAAAATAAATCAAAATATAATTAAAACAGTAGAGCACCAGAGCAAATCAGCAGAATAAAACCAATCTAACAATGTAATTAAAAGGTCTGGGTAAATAAATGCCTACGCCTTTTACACTCCTGAGTGCCTGTCAAGTTAAAATTGAACTTGAAATCTCTACTTTTATCAGGAATTCTGTTACATGGATGCTCATTATTATTGTTTAGGGTTTTATTTTTTTGTCCCAAATCCAGTCTTGAACATTAGACTTAAAATGATTAATGTGTTTAGGTTCTCTCTGTCTCTCTCTCTCTCCACTGCCCTGATCTGCCATTGGGCTGGCTGCTCCACTTTGCTGCCCGGCTGTGCACAGAGGGTGTGTGAGAGGAGGATGGGGAGAGGGCTTCCTTCCCCCCCTCCTACTCTGGCTCCACCACAGTTTCTTGTAAAGTGGTCAGGGTTCCTATCCCAGCAGTGGCATTGCTAGCCCCCCCCCGCCACCTGGGGCCAGGTGACATCACGCCGCACCCCCTTGCTTCTGGAAAGACTCCATTTGGAGCCTAATGAAAGCAAAGGAGGGCCCACTTCGCACAGGAAACCAATGCTGCGGTTGCTCCTCATGAGTAGACCGTGCATGCCACCCAGTGCGGTTCCCCGTCCGTCGTCCCTCCCGCCCAATGGCAGCTATGCTGCTGCCTCCCAGGATTCTTCCTGCCGAGCCACTTTGCAAAACGTAGAGCTGGAGCAGGGGGACAAAAGATGGTAAGATGTGCACTGGGGGGGGGGGAGCATGCATGCTGACGAGGATAGAGCAGTGAAATTTGGGGAAGATGAAATTGGGGGGATTGGGTGGTAGATCGGCTTCACCACCCCTGCATAGTGGCCTCTCATTCTGTAAATAGTCTCTCCTCCATACTGTATGAAATGACACGGGTGGGGAGCAGTGATTAAAACAAGATGACACCCCCCCCCCCTTAGGATACTCTTTGTGCTGGTTTTGGTTCCCACTTTCTTTTCCCCCATATATTTATATTTTATTGATATATTAAAACATAAAAACAATACGTATTTCATAAAGTTATAGCAAGCACGAAGCAATACATCCTACTAGCATACTATTCACTATTTTCTACATATATCCAACTAAGCCAAAATAACACCCATTCTATTCATTAAATCCGCAAATCATCACATCGTCGTTCTCTCTCTCTTTCTTAAAAAAACGATAAATGGTTTCCAGTTATTCACAAAAAGGTTAACTGACTTTTCCTTAATTAAAATTGTAAGTTTATCCATTTCAGCATAGTCCAAAACTTTCAGCCACCAATCTTCCAGCGAAGGTATCTCCGAATTCTTCCAATATTGTGCATATAAAATTCTTGCCGCAGTTATCATATATAAAAACAAAGTTTGAAATTTTTCACCTACATGATCATCCCTCATACCCAACAAAAAGGTGTTTCCGGTTTCATTTGAACCTTAATCTTTAAAATCAACTCTATCTATTTATGAATCTGAGTCCAATACTTCTTTACTTGGGGGCATGGTTTTGGTTCCTACTTTCAATTGTTTTCCAGCTGGAGAGACAGAGAGGAGTAGCACAAGTTAGAGAACTTGTGCCACGCATGCACACACAAACGCACACACATCTATCTATCTATCTATCTATCTATCTATCTATCTATCTATCTATCTATCTTTGGAGCATTGTCAAGGATATGAGAGGGTTGGCAATTTGGGGGCCAGGTTCATCCTGTGGGTCACGCGTTGCCAAAGCTCTGCCCTGAGACAGGGCTGGTGATGATGGGACTAGGCTCCCTTGGGCAGCTGACAAGGGCCCAGCACTCCAGGAGAGCTCACAGCTGGTGCTTGCAGTGTTCCCCAGGAGGGATTGGATTCAGCCAGCCGTCCCCAGCTAGATGGAACATCTTCCCCCTCACCATGGTCAGTTTCTTTGGTTCTCAACAGACCAGCAGTGAAGGTGATAATGTTCAAGTCAGCAGTTGCTGCTTATCAGATTTTTCTCCCCCCCCCCCCATGTCCCACAAAGTATTACAGGAAAATGAAAGAAACTTGCGTCTGCTGCCGTGGGAAGGGGAAGGGAGGACCCCTGCAGGTAGAAAGGGGCCCAGGGAAGGGCCCCTTACTGAGGGGTCTCTTCAGACCTGGAGCTAGCTCTGCTCTCAGTTAACTTTATATTGAAAATGCTTTTGAAGACTGAACATGGCACTTTGATGTGAATTATTAACTGGCTGGTATTCATGCTGTGAGGATTCCAGACAATAAAGTGTCCAAATATCCAAGTTTGCCTTGTCGGGGCTTCACATCAAAATGCTAATATGCTTGTAAAACAGATCTTTTGATTCCAGGCTAGAAGAGCCCTAAGAGTGTCTTTAACAGGAGAAAAATCCTTCCACTGACGCCCCTGCATCATATTAAAAGCGCTTCTTGATAGAAGACTCAAGCGTTTCATGGCTCTCTGCTAAGTTTTCTACAGCAGTTTTGCTTGCTATGTTTCACTTGGGTTAGATAAGTCAAGATATACCGTATCCTTGCATGGACTGGGTCTCTTTGACTTGAAACCCTTATGTAGCTAATCGGATGACACCATATTCCAAAAGTGTCCAACTAAATCAGGATTAAGACTGTCAGTCTTGGTTCTACTTACTTAACAGGATGGTTGTCAAAATGTTTTCTGGAGAACCCTGGGATTCTTTGAAAACTTGTTAGGGGCTACTTGAAGACAAGATCAGCTGTTTGTTTATTTTGAAGTGTTGTGACTCGCCCATCACCAAAGCTTCTAGGGTCATGTACAGTGAAAGACAACATAATGCAACTAAATCACACAATTCACAAACATGATAAAACCACAAAAGCAGAAGCCAGTTGATAAAATTTAGCCAGGTTCTAAAGTATCAATTAAAAAGCAGCTTTGACACACGCTAGCAGGCTTGGGCAAATAGAAAAGTCTTTGGGGCCAAAGACAGGGCAGGAAGCGTGGTCTGGAGCGGTCACCTTGCCTGAAAAGCTAAGCAGGATTGGTTGCTTGGATGGGAGACAGAGAGGCCGCTGGCGGTTCTGTGCAGAGGGGTGGAGTGTGGAGGAGTCAGCTGGCAAAAAAAAACCCACAAAAAACCCTGGATAACATCTTTGAGAAACCGGTTTGAACCTTGGTTGCAGCTGCCTGCGAGAGCTTGGAAAATGCATGAGTCAGTAGCCAGGATGATGACTGCACTATGAAGGGAAACATCTGGAGAAATGGAGGTTTTATGAGATTGTCTCATGGAACAGTACTTGTAAACATCTCATTTGAAAAAATTGATTTCTGTTCAGCCTGCCTATGTAAACCGCCTTGAGTCTTTGAGAAAGGAAGTATCTAAATATCGTAATAAAGAAAGAAAACGACATACTGTAGAAGTTGGTGCCAGGTGACTGTGATTGGGGAGATCACACCAACTGCCACCCTCTTACCTCAGGTGGGCTTGGAGGAGGGCCTCTAGGGCCCCGACAGACTTATATGATAGAAAGCAGTTCTGTGGATAGCCAGGACCCAAGGAGTTTTCCCTGAAAGGCAGTGTGTCTACTGTTGCCCATCTTCCCCTGTGCAATGCAGCCAGTGGAGGGCCACGTGTGTCCTAGGCTAGGAGCACATTTTTCTCAGTCTGAATGGGATGATGGTTGGTGAGTCCTAAGAACCCCAGGCAGTTTTGGGTGTGAACTGACTGCGCCTAGAGAGCATGGCACCCCCACCGTTGACAACATGCAGGGCTCCCCAGCAGATGGGGCCAAGTGATAAGGATTCGTTGAAAGTAGATAGTTTTGAAAACTACTGGTGAGCAAGATACCTTTCCATCGCCTGATGTAGGCTTTTCACAAGACATGTTCCCTCCCCCCACTCTGTCTTGGCTGTAATATGTACAAAGAATACTGTCCCAACCTGGCAAGTGTGCAGGTTCTCCCAGCTTGAGTATATCCACTCTGAGGATTGGGAGCCACCCATGGTGGGGACACTTCTGTGCTTTCAGGTGGGACTGCAACTCGCATCTAGGAATGGGGGCAACTTATTGGTGGTGATGTGGTCCTGCCCTATGAATTGCTTGCTATCTAGACCTGTTAATATCTTCAGCTTACCATATATTTCAGGGGCTTTGACTACTTACCTTGATCTCTGCCTGAGACCTTGTTGAGGCATTGCCAGTAAGGGCAGACAGACAAGACTGGGCTAGATGGCGTGATGCTCTGACCTGGTGTAAGGCATTTTCTTACGTTTATAAGCAGCTCAGAAATGTGTGGGGTGCATCTAGTGAAAGCTGTGAAAGTTTGGAAGCAGGTTGGGGGCACAACACACTGCTAGGTTGTTGGTTGATATTCTAGCCTGCCATTCCCTGCTATGGGAAATGGCCATATGTGTGCATTCAGCATGCTGCCTGTGTTGGGTCAAGTATGTCCTGCGTTAAGGAGGAGCGAGAGTTAGCAAAGTGACGAGGGAGGTGGATATGAATCAAAATGCAATCTTGCACTTGTACATTTGCTACTCCAGTATGTTACTTTAGGGCCGCCAGTTAATACACTCAACAGTCAAGCGGTAAAGCTTTTTCTGTGCTATACCTCTTCAGGCCGCAGATGGAAGGCTGAGTGTTCAAATAGTTTCCCAGCTCAAAAAACCCGATAAATTGCACTAATAAACAGCAAAAAACAGCATGTCAAAGAGAAGGGTACAACGTAGACTCCTGACATGCTATTTTCTTGTGTGTAGGGAATAGTTTTCTGGGAAAGCAAAATATATACAGTACACACACACACACACACACATGGACACCCCAGTATCTGCTGCCTGAAGTGGTACAGTTTTGCTACTTACGTTTGCTACGTGTATAAATGCAGATTAGAAGCAGGCAATTAGTTTTTCAGAGCTGAAAGCAGTTAGAAACAGAGGGAATTGCTCCTCCTGATGCTCCACCGTCTCCACGCACTTTTTTCACTACCAATACATGAGGTTTTGTGGTGTTTTTAAAGCCTGCAAAACCTGTTTGCCCAGAAGCAACATTAGGACAAAAGAAGTATGTAAGCAGCACACCATGACATCCCTCACTAGTCACCTCAGTATGCCGGTGTCTCATGTGAACCTGTCAAAGGCATACTGTGGTCACACTGAGGGTAGCAGTGGGTCTTTTAGAAATCTCCAGTTTGCGAAAGTGTAAAAACGTTGCTCTTGTTGAACAGACAAATGAAGCTGGCTTGTGCTGAGCCACACCATTGGTCCACTTAGCCCCCTGTTGTCTACACTGACTGGCAGCATGTGTCCAGAGTTTCAGATAAGAGATTTTCCTAGACCTGCCTGGAGGGGCCAGTGATTGAACCTTGAACCTTCTGTGTGCACGTCAGGTGCTCTGCCACGAAGGCCCAAAACCATGTTACTAGAGTGACACGTTGACATGGTTCAGAGGTAATGGAGCATAGACAAGTATTAATCTGTGGAACTCCTTGCCATAGGATGTGATGATGGCACCTGGCCTAGATGCCTTTAAAAGGGGTTTGGACAGATTCATGGAGGAAAAGACCATCACAGGTTACAAGCCATAAGCAACCTCCTAGTTGTAGGAGTAGGTTTTCTCTGTGCCAGGTGCAAGGGAGTGACAACAGGATACAGGTATCTTGTTGTCTGTGTGCTCCCTGAGGCATCTGGTGGGGCCACTGTGAGATACAGGAAGCTGGACTAGATGAGCCTTTGCCTGATCCAGCAGCCAAGCTCTTCTTATGTTCTAAGTCTGGCTGGGTCTTCTGGGCTCATGTGAGATTTCTTCTCCCCGTCCCCCCTGGTATGGCAATTTTCTTCTTCCAGTTTGAGGCATACTATGTGCTTGCCAGGAAATCAGGTTTTGATCTGGAGGACGTAGACTAGCTTACAGGGTCCAGCCAGGCTCCTTCACATAACCGTGGATCAGAACCACTACACAGTGACGGAGAGAGAGAGAGAGAGAGAGAGGATTTAAAAGGGTGTTTTTTAAAATGTGACCTCCTTATGGACAGGTCCTAAGCTTGTTCTTCTTGTGTTACTGAATTCAGCACTGGCAGGCAGCACGTTTACTGAGGACTCCCTTTTTGTGCTTTGTTCTCTGCCTTCCTTCAACCTTGCCCTTGGTAAGTCTTGTTCAGAGAGGCTTGGAAGGAAGAGGAAAGCCTGAGGCCAGCCAAGGAAGAGGAATGAAGAACGAGACTGGAATCTTGGAGGCAGGCAGCAGAGGCTGTTCTTGGAAATGCGCAGGCTGGAAGGGAGATGTAACTAGAGCTGTTGCCTGCTCCCAGCTGAGCTGGAGGGATGCTTGGGGGCTTAGCTGGTTTCTTTCATGAGCCCATTTTAGCCCTTCAGGTTATTTCTACCGAGGGGAATTCAGGCCACTGTCGAGGAAGCCTGGTCGGCGATTTACTTTGGGGAATTCAGCTTGCTATTCCCAAGCATGTTGGTGCAACAATTATACTATTATGGGGCCCCATAATTCTCTTTGTCTCTTCTCTGTCTCCTGAGAAACCTGTATGCGGGTCAAGAAGCAACAGTTCGAACCGGCCATGGAACAACTGATTGGTTCAAAATTGGGAAGGGAGTACGGCAAGGCTGTATATTGTCACCCTGCCTATTTAACTTATATGCAGAGTACATTATGAGAAATGCAGGGCTGAATGAATCGCAAGCCGGAATCAAGATTGCCGGGAGAAACATCAACAACCTCAGATATGCAGACGATACCACTCTAATGGCAGAAAGTGAAGAAGAACTAAAGAGCCTCTTGATGAGAGTGAAAGAGGAGAGTGCAAAAGTTGGCTTGAAACTCAACATTAATAAAACTAAGATCATGGCATCTGGTCCCATCAATTCCTGGCAAATAGAAGGGGCAGAAATGGAAGCAGTAACAGATTTTACTTTTTTGGGTTCCAAGATCACTGCAGACGGAGACAGCAGCCATGAAATTAAAAGACGCTTACTCCTTGGAAGGAAAGCTATGGCAAATTTAGATAGCATAATAAAAAGCAAAGATATCACCATACCAACAAAAGTTCGTATAGTCAGGGCGATGGTGTTCCCAGTAGCAATGTATGGTTGCGAGAGCTGGACCATAAGGAAGGCTGAGCGCCGAAGAATAGATGCTTTTGAACTGTGGTGCTGGAGAAGACTCCTGAGAGTCCCTTGGACTGCTAGGAGATCAAATCAGTCAATCCTAAATGAAGTCAACCCTGACTGTTCCCTGGAAGGACAGGTACTAAGGCTGAAACTCAAATATTTTGGCCACCTAATGCGAAAAGAGGACTCTCTGGAGAAGACTCTGATGCTGGGAAAGACTGAAGGCAAAAGGAGAAGGGGAAGGCCAAGGATGAGATGGTTAGACAGCATCACCGATGCAACGAACATGAAAATGAGCGAACTCAGGAAGATAGTGGAGGATAGGAAGGCCTGGCGGGATATGGTTCATGGGATCACGAAGGGTCGGACACGACTTAACGACTGAACAACAACAATAATTCTCTTTTTCTCAGCATCGATGCGTTGGGTCAGATCTCAACCACCACCAAATCTCCACTGCCTCAGGAGCTTCCAGTACTCTCAGCCCCCCAGAACTACCGGTAGTACTGGCAATGAATTGCCATTAGCTCCAAGCACAGGAAGCGGGCATCCTACCGGGACTCAATAATGAGCAGAGAGAGAGAGAGAGAGCGCCAACCCTGAGAGCGGAACAGAGAATGCCAGCTTCCCTTGCTCAGTAGCAGCTGGCCTGTGTCTGCTGTCTGTTTCTCTTTCCAGAGTCTACGTGTGTGCGTGCGTGCGTGTGTGTGTGTGTGTTGGGGGGGGGCTGTCTTGGTACAATGGATACATTTTTTCCTCTTCCTCAGCTTTCTTGTGGTTGCACGCTGTCTGGCCAGATTAGCGTTCCCTGCCTGTTAGCAATAAACCTTTTTTTAGAGAGAAGGGAGAAAAGCCTCATGTCCAAATGTTCAAATTCCTGACTGGTCTGGCTAGTGGTTTCTTGCATCTCCTTTGGCTGCTAAGATTTGAGTAGACTGAAGCTTTGAAACTGCTGCCACCTTCAGGACATTACAAGCTAGTGTCGTGCATATGCCATTTGCGGGAATTAAACAGAACTCTTTCTAAACATGGCTGTGGAAATGGTAGAGTAACTGGAGGAAGCCTATGTGTGTTGCAGAAGAAATGGACAATAGGGCTACTTGCAAGAGAGACATGGTGTGTGACCTATCTTGTAGCATTAGTATGGTAAGTACAAGTACTGATGTTCTTACCTCTCCAGCTTGGACTGGAGAAATGCTAAGAATAATTTGTAGACCTGCTGTTTTTATTAATTGACTTTGTGGCTTGTGCATTTATCTTCTTTTCCTCCTTTTGTGACATCCATCTCCTTTTCCTTGAGGAATAACTTATGTCTGCCCCCAAGATTCTAGTCCTGTTCGTTCTTTCCCTGCCATTGCTAGCCTTGGCTTGTCTCTTTCTTTCAAATGTTTCTGAACAAGACTTGCAAAAGGGCAACATCCAAAGAATGCATAGAGAAAAGAATCCTTTATTCTTATTAAAAGAAGGCAACGCAAAAGAGAGGCAACATCTTAATGCTGAAAGGCAATATTTTCAAATTGAATCACCTGTTGTATGTAGTATTCTTTTGACTTGAAATATTGATTTTTTTTTCCAACTTTTTAAGCATGAACCTGTAAAAAAAAATGCAGGGAGAGGAAAAGAAGACAAAATATGAGAAGAAGAATAAGTGGAGAAGATGCTTCCTTTTGCCATTCTTTGTCTTGATCCAAGTGAGGGAAGATGGACATAGGATGCTGCCTTCCGTTGCATTTAGCGCATTGGTCCATCTAGCTCGGTATTGTCTACATTTCTTACTGGGGTTTTACTCAGAGAAGGTCTTTCCCAGCCCTACTTCTGTATGCAAGACATGCTCAACCACTGAGCTGTGGCCCCTCCCCGAACAGGCTTTTGAACATGCGTTTCCTTGGTTGGATTGGAAGCTAGCAGGCATTTGGAGGCAGATAGCTATTTGTACTACATTGCTTTCAGTGGACTGTGCACATAGCTCTGTGTGCACAAGGATGTGTGTTCAATGGAAAGCAATGCAACGCAAATGTTGAATGTGCATGCCTACTCCCGATTCAGTGAAATACATCCATTTTCTCTGGGGTCAGCTGCTGTAGCTCCTCTGCTAAGCAGGGAAGCTCCTGCTTTAAATAGGGGGCTGCAATCGGTCTCTTTAGATTTGGCTCCATGGATCAAACCTAGGGATCATTGCCCTTCTGCTACCTGCCTCCTTTGGCCTTGAAACCAGAATGTGGGCTTGTCTGGGTGGGGTTTGGGAGATGAGTATGGCAGGCCTGAGGCCGCATTCTCCCCTGGAGCATAACGCACTGTGCTCCCTGTTGGAAGCATTGGGGCCACTGCGATCTGTAACACTGGCTGGAAGTGCCTTGTTAGCAATTCCAGTACAGCACAGCTATAGATCTCCCTTCCCCTGAAAATGCACTGAGGCCGTTACATCATTGGAAAGTGCCATAAAATCCTTTTATTCAAGTTGGCATTTTTGTAACGTTCACATTTTAATTGAGTTTTAATTGGCTACTTTTATAGCTTTGTTTCACTGTTACCCACTCTCAGTCTTTGGGGTGAGACTAGCTATATATTCAGTCCATATATAAATGCTGTCTTCCTAGCTAAGGTCTTCTGCATTCTGCTTGTCCCAGAATTGTTATACCAAAGCCAAAACTAGCATTTAGGTTAGAATTCTGCATGTTAAGATGTTAGTGGTGGTCATATAGTACAGTATATGTACGTTCCTAGTCCTTATGGCTGTAGAGAAAAGCTTATTGCAGTGCTAGGTGGATTCTTTGAACAGAACTGAGCAGGACCTTCCGAGTGGTTTCTGGGCTTTGCACAGCTCTTCTTGCCCTTCTTCCATGACAACTGTTTCCTTCAGCTACCTGCCAGTTTGAACACCTGAATTTGTCAGCTATGAAAAAACAAACAAACAAAGAAACAGATTGCTGCAGACTTGTTTAATTTGCATAGTTGGCTTTGATCTTGGAATTCGGGCTCTTGTTATTTAGGGGGTGCATGTGCAAGCGTGAAACCCATTGCAAAAGTGAGTGGATACATCACTGATTGACTTTAGTGGATACACTTGGGCTTGGACTGGAACGCACTGGGTTCAGATCCCTGCTCAGGCATGACGTCTCTCAGCCTGGGGCCTGTCTCACAGGGTTGTTGTGAGGATAAAATGGGGGGAAACCCATGTAAGCCCTGCCCTATGCTCCTGAGGAGGAGGGCAGGATACACATTCTGACCAGCTCTGCTCAACCTATATTTCCTCAGGCCATATTTGGTTATGTGAATTGGCCCTTGGTCTCATTGTCTTCTGTGAAAACTGCTGATTTACGTTCTTTGTGAGTTGGCTGTTGAATTTGTTACCTGTTAGGTTATTCCAACCAGAATCCTACTAAGAAGGGTTGTAATCTTGACCTATAAACACTTAGGAACAAGGGCAACTGAACAAAGCAGGACTTAACTTCTGAGTAAACATGTACAGGATCGGGCTACACAACATACAGTGCAATCCTACCACTAGTGCAGCCAGTGGTGGAGGGTAGAATGGGAGGCTTTGGAAGGGGATTTAAATCCCCTTTACATCCCCCTTTAAAGGGGATTTAAATCCCCTTTCCCTTCCAAAGCCTCCTGTTCTGCCCTCCACCACTGGCTGTACCAGTGGAGGAGCTTGGTAGGATTGGGCTGTTAGTTTAGTAGAAGTTTTAAAAGTTTTGGTGTTTATGTCTGCTTATCTCTCTATTACCCTTCCAGCATATAGAAGCTTGTCAAAGGGCACTTATCATGATAATAGGTTTGATTATTAGCGTTGATTTCTCTATTAAAAATCAAACGGAAAAATGTTCTGAAAAAAAATATAGTTGTGGGGGGAAAAAAACACAAGGAGTGTAGCCCGGAATACATTGAGCTGCATTTTATAAAGCTTGCCATTAAAATTAAAATGTGTTTCCCCTGATAATTGTGTATATAAAAGCTAAATGCTGCTGGCTGCTTCCGATGTGAAAGCAGTGAGCCAACGTTTAAAATCTTGATTTCAATGACTTCAATAGATTATGATAAATGGAGGCATTAACAACGTTGGCCTATATTTTATTGCATTCTAATCAGGCTTATTTTAATAAAATAAAATTTGTGTTAAAGGAGCTCATGGGTGCAAGAACAAATGGATGGGAACTGTTCATGGTGGCTGGGGCATGGGAAGAAAGTTTCTACCCACTGGAGGAATAAAACTCTGGAATAATTTTCCCAGAACAGTTATGGGGAGGAGGAGACTCATTAGGCCTAAAACTGAGCTGAAAAAAAAATCGTGTGATGGTGATCAGATGATGTGTTACGCTGGTACTGAGGTACTCTGTTATTTGGGTCAGGCTCCCCTCCCCTGCCCTTTCCTTCCACTGAAGCATTAAAAATATTCACAACTGCTGATGATCAGGGGTGCCATTTGACACGGGGTGGCAGGAGCAGGGGGAAGATATTTCAGAGTATGTGGCAGGATGAAAGGATTCATAGCAAGGTCCAAAGCCCTTCTCTTGGATAAACAGTAGTAGTCGAGATTAAATTGAAAAAAACAAGCGCACACCCCACCAATGTGTTTCAAGAGCATTTGTTGCTGTTACTTTTTGTACTTCATAATTGAGAGAGAGAGAGAGAGAGAGAGAGAGAGAGAGAGAGAGAGAGAGAGAGAGGGGTGCTCCTGAAAATGAATTATGGAGTCTAACATAAAAGGGGCGTCAACTACTCACCTTCTCTTCTCCTGCTCCTTTGCATGGTGCCTATTGTAGTTGGATAGGATGTTTTCTATGACGGTAAGAGGAAATGTGGGCTAGAGAGCTAAAATATGTATCGGTGCCAGCCTGCTGGGGGTTCTGGAACAAAGCCCTGCACTGGCATATTGGGCGCTACCAGTACTCTGAGGGTTCAGGACTTGATGGGTGTGCGTCCTTGACCAGTGCCCAACCTGACCCAACCCTGATGCCACCTGTGATGTGGCTGTCTGACATGGAATATGGGAGGGGGGACAGGAAAGAAAAATGGGGACAGAACTTGAGTGGAGCCAGGCTTGGGCCCAGGGTCTTCTCTCCTGTTCCTTGGTTCAGCTCTGGAACATGTGAAATAGTAGTATGGTATCTCTGAGCATGGTAAGAATGCATTTCCCTCACCACCAATAGCTCCACTCATCCAGGATTAAGAAATAGGCTTTCTGGGTGAGATGGTATTACTTCTACAGGGTTGAGCCCCAGCACTGTTCCAGAAAGCAGCTGTTTTGTTAGAAGCTTCTTCTTTCCCTTGCAGAGCAGATCACCGGGGAAGCAAAAGGAGAATTGTTATGCTCTTTGGATCGTGCCATGAGTAACTGCAATCCGCTAAGAAGAGAACTTGATTTAGGTTGTAAATTTGCAAACAGAGTCTTGCCTATGTGTGTTTTTTTAAATACAGTATGTACAACATCTTGTTTTTTAGATGCTAAAGAGTTGATAAATATTAACTTCTGTGAGTTCCATCCTTTCTTACAGATCCTTTAGGTAGCAAGGGAGGGACTTCTTGGAGACTTGGGTATTGATGCATGCGTATGTGTTTGCGTATATGTAGAGAGCTGAGTGTATTGGTGTCTCAAAGGACCCGAACTTTCTCTGCAGGAGCTTGTGGCTAGCACTGGGGTTGGTTTGTTACAGTGAGTTGAGAATCAACTAAAGCTAATTCTCAGTAGCTGTAATAGGATTTGGATAAAGCATTTTGCTACAATGTCCCAGAAGATGTATTCTCCTAATTGACTTGCATATAGGGGGCTATTGCAGTTTGCAGCCCTAATAAAGAACTATAAAGGGGATACTTATGGTAAATCCTTAATGTTGCCTATAGGACCAAAGAAAGCCTAATTGTAAATGCAGACTTTTAACTGGAGGTTGACTGCTTGTGAAGAGAATTGGAAATAAACTTGTAGCAGACTGTAGCAACTATATCCTCAAAAAGGATATAGTTGAATTGGAAAAGGTGCAGAAAAGAGCGACCAGATTGATTCGTGGGCTGGAGCACCTCCCTTATGAGGAAAGGCTACAGCGTCTGGGGCTTTTCAGTCTAGAAAAAAGGCGCCTGAGGGGGGACATGATTGAGACGTATAAAATTATGCATGGGATGGAGAGAGTGGATAGAGGGAAATTCTTCTCCCTCTCGCACAACACCAGAACCAGGGGATATGCACTAAAATTGAGTGGAGGGAGAGTTAGAACAGACAAAAGAAAATATTTCTTTACCCAGCGTGTCATTCATCTGTGGAACTCCTTGCCACAGGATGTGGTGATGGCACCTGGCCTAGATGCCTTTAAAAGGGGTTTGGACAGATTCATGGAGGAAAAGACCATCACAGGTTACAAGCCATAAGCAACCTCCTGGTTTTAGAAGTGGGTTTTCTCTGTGCCAGGTGCAAGGGAGTGACAACGGGAAACAGGTTATTTATTTACAGTATTTTTATCCTGCCTTTCTCCCCGAAGGGACTTGTTATCTTGTTGTCTTATGTGCTCCCTGAGGCATCTGGTGGGGCCACTGTGTGATACAGGAAGCTGGAACTAGATGGGCTTTTGGCCTGATCCAGCAGGGCTCTTCTTATGTTCTTATGTTCTTATGTGCCTGCTCGAAAATGAATGCACAAACTTCTGGTAGCCTCAATGCGCTAATGTAGGACTAAAGGAACTCATGTTTTTTTCAGGTGTAGTGTGGTTGCCGTGCTTCTGTGGCTGTACCCCACACCACCCGAGGAAGAGCCTGGCCACATGTTACATTGGCCACACCAAAAACAGGCTCTGATAGCTGGGATTACTGAAGGCATCTTCTAGCCGTCCACACTCCAGGGAAGTGTGGAGGCAGTTGCCTTGACATCAGGCTGAGACGGAACCATTTGAGCAATGAACTTTTATCTTTCATTATTTCACTAAAGGGATATGGTATGGTGAATATAACGTGTAACCAAGCTCTGACATTGGTGATGTGAGAGAACCTAATTATAGGCTTACTTTCCACACCAACCCCTGAGGGAGTGATGCTGGGGTGGGAAATAATAACCGTGATGGAATCTTAACACCTTGATGGGTTGGGGCCGTATTTTCTGTGGTTGAGTTGATAGTGGTAGCTGCACATTGCAGCACAAATGTCCGTGGTGTTTTGTTTTTTGGAGCTTGAATTTGTTTCTACCTATCTGCTTTTAAAGCTGTTGATATGCAACCTGGGTTTGCCCAGCAATGTGCTATTCCCTGCCGGTGTCTTTTCTAGCCAAGAGCTCTTAGGAACGCACTAAGCCTGAATCTTCTTTAAAAATGTGAAACAAGTGGTCATGCAGTCTCTTAAAAGGATGAGTGGAATCTCTAGATTTCCCAGCCAGAACATGTTTTGCATGTTTATTTGAAAAGGAAATAAAAAACTGATATAATATTGGCATAGGATATTTTAAAAATGCATTAAAATGGACTGCTGTGTATGGTTATGTAGTTGGTAGCAAGTGGATGATGTAGCCTTTGGCTTGGGCACTAGTACTCGTTAGTTGGTTTGTATCCAGAATACATCCTGAGGCCAAGGAAAGGAACCCTCCACAAACTATAAGACTAGAAATCTTTTTATTGATTAGATGTTTATATCCTGTTTTTATGCTCACGTTGAACATCCGAAGTGGCTAACATAAAAATAAAAAATACATATATAAAATGAGCAGATACAATAAAAATCAGAACTGAATGTGTAGCAACACAGAAAAACTACAACGTAAATCAGCACAAACACAATAAAGCAAAAATAAATCCTAATGGTCAGGACTTTTTTTTTTTTGCTTGAAATGTCATCAGCACATTGCAAGTTGGAAAATCAATGGAAGTGTTAACTAGGAGATTAAAAAACATTTTGCAACCTTTCAAAAACCTCTGTGCAGATTTTGGGGATGGGGCCTTAGCTCAGTGACAGAACATACATTTTGCAGGTAGCAGGCCCTGCATCCTGTTCCAGATATCTGCAGGTACGGCTGGAAAAGATGCCAGTCTGGAATTGAAACCATGGTAATTCCCGCCAGTTCATAGGCAATAGTAAGCTAGACGATCTGAATCTGTATATCACGGCTTTGTCTGTATAAAGGGCAAAGTACAAATGCTTCAAATAAGTACAGTGGGCCCTCCGTATCCGCGGGTCCCGTATCTGCAGATTCAAGCAACTGCGGATTTAAAATATTGTCACGTGTCCCTCATACAAGATGTTGGTGCCTGTCACGAGGCTGTTATAAGCATAGGAGCCCTGATGGGAAAAAAGGGGTTTAACCTTGCCAAAGAGGCTTTTCTTGAGCACTGACATGCTGCTGCTCCAATGTCTTCTGGGCAGTGCTGACCCCGTGAAACTCCACCAGCGAGTATACTCTTTTCTTACTCTCCCGTTGCTTCAGCAAGATGATGCAGAAACCCAAAAGGGCGCAGTCTCCATAGTTTTGCAGCTATACAGTAGGAGCGGCTCCAGAGCAAAGTCCTTGAAATCCACTCCCTGCAGGTTGTTTTCTGGCAGGGTCACAGAAGTTCTTTTCATCACAGTGACCGCAACAGGTCCAAGCCACCACAGACTCAAAGCCCTGTGTCAAAGCAGAGCTTTCTACTACCCCTGCCTGCTTGACTTGAGCAAGTCTTTGCAGGACTTGAGCATCCACGGATTTTGGTAGTGTGTTCATTACTATCCGCGGTTTCCGGCATCCATGGTAGGTCTTGGAATGTATCACCCATGGATACAGGGGGACTGCTATATGCCTCTTCAGACCAGTACTATTGCTACATGGCCAACTTTCAGGCTGTTTGGAAGTATTTCCGGAGAAGTGGCATGATTTTATTTCATGTTTTAAGATTGGTACTGTCACTGTGGAGATGCTGATAGTAGATATCTTTAGAATGGTGGGAAAGAAAACACCACTATTGCCACCCCCACATGTGCGTATACGCACACAACCACAAAAAAGACCAGCATTATTCCCTGCTTCTGCTTTTTCATTGAATTGCTACTAGATATTTCAAGCACCCACAGTTTTTGGTAGATAATCTGGGATATGTGAATTTAACTGTGGGTGGTGAAAGATGTGGGCTGAAAATGCCATATAGATTTATACTTAATG
Organism: Plestiodon gilberti rubricaudatus; assembly: GCA_026170595.1. Classification (NCBI taxonomy): domain Eukaryota; kingdom Metazoa; phylum Chordata; class Lepidosauria; order Squamata; family Scincidae; genus Plestiodon; species Plestiodon gilberti. The sequence goes on from JANXHW010000001.1 coordinate 17,296,147, forward strand.
GCTTACTTAACTCATTTGAGATTTTTATCGACTCACTCTGGTTGTCAATTTCTTTCAATAATGCTGCGAATGAACTCCGAAGCTCCACATTTCCAAGTTTAATGATTTTGCTTTCTCATTCAGTTTTTTTTAAAAAAAAACCTGTAGGGTAGCAAAAAGTTGAGATATCTTTGTGTATACAGTACAGTATTTCTAGAGACTGCAGTTCTATCCATAGTTAGTTAGCTATGAGTCCCATTGAACAGAATGGGGAATTACTTCCAACTTTTAGTAGGTTCCGTTCCTACTTGGCTGACAGGTCCCAGATGGTGATGCTGGGAGATGCCTGTTCGGCGCCCTGCCCTTTACAGTGTGGGGTGCCACAGGGTTCTATTCTGTCTCCCATGCTTTTCAACATCTACATGAAACTGTTGGGAGAGATCATCCGGGGATTTGGTGTTGGGTGTCACCAAATATGCTGACGACACCCAACTCTATCTCTCCTTGCCATCTCGCTCCAGGGAGGCTGTGGAAGTCCTGGAGCGCTGCCTGGAGGTGGTTGGGGTCTGGATGAGGGCAAATAGGTTGAGATTGAATCCAGAAAAGACAGAGGTCCTACTGGTCAGGAAAGCTTTGATGCAGGTACTGAGTCACCTGCCCGTTCTGAATGGGGTTGCACTCCCCCTGCAGGAATGGGTGCGCAGCTTGGGAGTACTTCTGGATTCACAGCTCGCTCTGGAAAGTCAGGTGGCGGCTGTGGCCAGGGATGCGTTTGCCCAGCTTCGGCTGGTGCGCCAGCTGCGGCCGTACTTGAGTCGATCGGACCTGACCACGGTGGTCCACGCCTTAGTGACTTCAAGACTGGATTGCTGTAATGTGCTCTACGTGGGGATGCCCTTGAAGACAGTTCGGAAGCTGCAATTAGTGCAGAATGCGGCGGCCCGGGTGGTCGCTGGAGCTAGGCGGTTTGACTCTGTTGAGCCGCTGCTTCAGCGGCTGCACTGGCTGCCCATTCATTTCCGAGCCCAATTCAAGGTGCTGGTAATGACTTTTAAAGCCCTTCACGGTTTGGGTCCAGGATATCTGAGGGACCGCCTTCTCCCATACATTCCGGCCCGCTCTCTTAGGTCATCTGAGGGGGCTCTCCTGCGTGTACCACCTCTATCGCAAGTTAGGGGAGTGGCAACACGTGGGCGAGCCTTCTCTGCTGTGGCGCCACAACTGTGGAACTCCCTGCCAGGGGATCTGAGAACCACCCCCTCCCTCATGACTTTTCGGCGAGGGCTCAAAACGTTTTTGTTTCGTCTCGCGTTTGGGTGATGGGTTGTAGCCTGCCTCCTGTGTCTCAAGATGCTCTGCCATGCTGCTTTAGTGCTCCATATTGTCCCCATGTGGATTTTATTGTTTTTAAATTAAGTATGTATTGTTTTAAACTTATTTTCTGTATTTTAAACCATGTTTTTTAATTTTTGTTGTAAACCGCCTTGGGCATTTGCCTCGGCATAGGATAAGGCGGGATATAAATTTTTTAAATAAATAATAAATAAACTTAATTGGAGTTGGGGCTCAACCCTGGAGTTTGGTTTGAATGCTATGGCTATGTCCCCTGCCTAGAGACTGTGTGGTATAATACCGATAATAAAGACAAGTGGGGATTTGTTGCAATTCACAGTGAATAACTGCTCCCTGCCTTTGTGATCCTTTCGTTGGCAAAAGGGGGGTTCAGCCGCAGTCATATCCTCCCAACATTTCACAATTAAAAACATGCTTGTAGCAAGGGGCCGTGGTGGCTTAGTGGTTAAGATGCTGAACTGCAAACCAGGAGGTAGGCAGGACAGCAGTTCGAGACCTGAGTGCCGTGTGACGGAGCGAGCTCCCGTCTCCTGTCCCAGCTCCTGCCAACCTAGCGGTTCAAAAGCAAGACATTGCTAGTAGATAAATAGGTACCGCTGCGGCGGGAAGGTAACAGCGTTCTGTTAGTCATGCTGACTACATGACCACGGAAGCATCTTCGGGCAGCGCTGGCTCTTTGGCCTTAGAAACTGAGATGAGCACCGCACCCTAAAGTCGGACACGACTGGCTTTCGAGCAGGGGATACCTTTACCTTAGCAAGTGCAGACCTGCCTCCCCATTTTTGCCCTCCCTTTAGAGGCACCTTTTTCATCAGGGAAGATGAAATTGACAAACGTTTCAAGGTAGGGGGATTTACCTTTCTTCCTTTAACAGAAAATGCTGTACCTCTTCATGTTCTCCCTGGCAACCAGCTCAGCCATTTTCTGTTCATACGGGGGGGGGGGGGATGGTGACTGCACCGAAAAAGCCACTGGGGAAAATAACTGCAGTGCTTCCCCCCCCCCCCCAGAGCCACAGCATTTTCTGTTAAAGGAGTTGCTGATTCCAATCTTGTGTAAAATGAATTCAGTTATCCACAAATTACTGTACTCTGTTTTTTCGTCATCCTTCCCACAGATGCCTGTACACCTAGTACTGTACTCGTCTATCAGTGTAGGATGTTCAAATCTTGAGTTTCCACCTCACCGAATTTAACGTAGCCTACCCCACGCATCTGGGATTGGCAGACAGAGACACCTCCTCATCAGAGGCAGGGTGCTCAGGAAAGTTGAGCTTGGGCAGAGCTAAGAGGAGCATTGTCCCTTGCAGCAGGGTTTGGCATGTGTGCTTGACCTGCAGAAGAACCTCTAGCGTTCATTTTTGTATTTCCTTCTGATGTGGCAGCTGGGTTGAACCCATCCTGTTATCAGGAGCCCAGCTTGCTACGGTGGTTGAGCGATAACTGAGCATCCTTTGTTGAGCTGAGATTTACAGTAGCATCAAAAGCCAAGCTCCGCCTCCTGAGCTCCGCCTTCCTGAGCCTCAGGAAGTGACATCACAGGGGGCGTGTCAAGGAACCGTGATGTCACTTCCTCAGGAAGTGACATCACAGGGGCGTGTCCATGGGCCGGAAAATATCCGGAAAAGCAACATATTAATAAATAAATAAAGATATTGATGTCTTATTAATAAACTCAACAGGTTTTGCAAGTACAGAGCAGTGCATGCCCCTCCCCCCAAGACTGCAATCGATTCCTTCAAAATGATAACTATGATTTAATTTAGTTTGACCCAGGAATCAAGCTTGCTTATTGCACTACTAGGGCAAAGTGTGTTGTTATTTGCAAAAAACAGGTCTGGATGGATTCAAGGTACAAATGCAAGGTACTTGTGCTGTAGGACTGCAAATGCAAGGAATCCATCCAGACCTGTTTTTTGCAAATAACAACACACTTTGCCCTAGTAGTGCAATAAGCAAGCTTGATTCCTGGGTCAAACTATGATTTAATTTATATAGGGGTGTCAGTCTCTGCACACAGGCATTTTTCATGCGCCCAGTCTGGCACTTGAGTGCCAAATGGTAAATTTAGGAGCCCTCATTCCCTGAAAAGTAGGTGCCACCAATTGGCCTTGGGGACCCCCACTTGGCCTCTGGTCCCCTTTCTGCCGACCAAATGCGGCGCAGGGGGAACGGGCAGGAGGCGAGGCGAGCAGCACAAGGTCTGTGGGGTTGGTTCGGGTGCAGCGCTGTGAAGTCCGAAAATGCTGCTTCCTCCCGCTCCCCGTCTGTCCTCCCCCCACCGCCATTTAGCCTGCCTGGCAAGACACCCCGAGGACCTTTCCCTTCTTAAGGACACCGCGCAGGCCCGGGAAGAAAGAAGAGGACGGGAAGGGGCGGCAGGGACGGGGAGGGCTGCGCGCCACTCCGGCTCCCGCCATCAGTTATTACCTGCTGAGGCCGGGTGAGTTGGGGGCCGCCGGCGTACCAGGCGCCCTTTTCGGCGGGAGCCCTCGGCGGTGGGGGAGGCGATTCCAGCTCGCCGCTTGGCTGCTCCCCTCCAACCTGGCCGTGACGCAAGCAGAGCGTACTTAAAGGCGGCGGGGAGGCGGGCGGCGAGACACTGAAGGCGACCTCTGCCTGGGCTGCGCAGCGCCAGGCGATCGCCGGATCACTGCCCAGGCTAGCTCCTGACGTGGCTCATTCGGCTCTTGGCTGAACGCCAGGAGACTCAGCTGACTGGCGGCGATCAAAGCGCCTCCTGGAGTCTCCTGGCGTTCGGCCAGGAGCCGAATGAGCCGCGTCAGGAGCTAAATGAGCCGCGTCTGCGTTCGGCCATGAGGCGAAAGAACGGGCGTGGAGGATTTCCCGTGGCCCGCGAAGAAATCGAGGATCCCAGAGAGCGCCCGCTCTCTGGGATCCCCGATTTCTTCGCGGGCCACGGGAAATCCTCAGGCGGTCCACTTGCGGCCCGTGGGCCGTATGTTGTGCACCCCTGGTATATACCTAAAAGACTTGGATCTTGGCCAGTATCTAATAGCTGCTGCCAAAATATGTTTTTGGCACACCTTTGGAATGAGTCTCATGGGCCAGATGTTAAAGCCTGGTTAATTAAGTTGTGGGGTATTGTTTTTATGGAGAACATACCCGTAGTTGTATGAAGCTGAGAGAGGCTGGAATTTCTACAGATGCTTTCCAAGTAAAATGGCTCCTGTTTACACAGGAGACATGAAAGAAGCTCTGCTGGATCAGGGCAAAGGCCTATCTAGGCCAGCACCAAGTTTCCCTCAGTGGCCCATCAGCCACGCACAAGCAGGAGAGAAAAGCTTATTTCTCTCCCACTCCCACCATGGCTCCCCCGCAACTGATATTCAGAGGCCGAGTGCTGCTGAACCTGGAGATTATAGCAACGGCTAGCAGTCCTTGATAGAGCTGTCCTCCAGGAATTTGTTTAATCCCCTGATCAAGTCATCAAGGTAGTAGCCCTCAGTGACCTGAGATAGCCCAAGAGTGCCATGCTACTTGCTACTGCTGTGCCTCCCTCAAATGTGTGCACCCTTTACCTTGCTTCTTCCTCTCTGCGGTCTCTTTAAACCAGGGGTGGGGAACCTATTTGCGGTGGGGGGCCATTTCCCCATTGGGAAAATTGGCCGCGGGCCGCCCGTAAGGGCGGTCGAAATTTTTGGGGCCCCCACCGCAAATTGTCACCCCCCCCCCCCCGCGAATCTACCCTTCTAACCCACCCACGGACCACTCTCCCACCCACCCACCCACGGACCACTCTCCCTCCCTCCCACCCATCCACCCACCCACGGACGCTTACCTGAGGCTCCAGGGGGACGGCAGTTGCCGCCGCCGCCTTCCCGCGTCAGCTCCAGTTTAAATCGGCCTTTCTGCAGCTGCACAGATTGCCGTTGAGGCCGAGAGGGCAATCTCTCGGCCTCAACGGCGATCTGCGAAGCTACAGAAAGGCCGATTTTAAAGTGACTAGGCAGGCGGGCGGTGGAGCCTCCGGTCCCGCGGGCCGGATCGGTCCGGTCCCGCAGGGGCCAGACCGGATCGACCCGCGGGCCCGGCCCGCGGGCCAGAGGTTCCCCACCCCTGCTTTAAACAAAGCAGGAAATGCAGAGTGCATTGGGAGCGCATTCCACACTTCCTGCTTAGTTTAAACGACTTGTGCAGAGGAAGAAGCAAGGTAAAGAGGGCTGGCTCCATCGCCATCGGCAGCAGACTGGAGGGAGGTGTCTCAGACCCTTTGCCACTTGATTTCCCCTGATGTGAATGTCCTCATTTGCATCCTGGATGAGCGGGCTGTGCCCATGGCAAATAGCTATACATGTGGCACTCTCTCTATGCAATACACTGGAAAGCAACACACACACACACGCGCACACACACAGGCTTTTTGCTTTCCTGAAGTTGTTCATTTGTTTGATTTTCTTTGGGGAGGGCTTTGGCGCTTGTGTAGTCAGTTAAATATGCAATCCTATGCATCTCTCCTTAGAAGTAAGTCCCACTGAGTTCCACAATTATAATTTAAATAATGAGCAGTGAACTTTGTTAGGCTTCTGTTTCAGTGTTTTACTGAATTTCCAAAAAGAGACATAGGAAATGCAGAAATTATGTTCATATTTTAAAACCAGAAAATGCCCCCCTCCGAAAGCTGAGATTCTGAAGGTGCTGAATTGCTCGCCAGTTGCTAATTTCCGCATTGATGTGGTATGCATGATCACAAACCTCTCTGCCTAAAGCTTCACTCTGCGAGTGTTTCCCCTGTGCCCAGTTAATAATTGCACAACTGGTATGATTGTTGCAAAGCTACATTTTGCAACTGGATCACTACTGTCCCGGTGCTGACACCAGCAAAAAGGCTTAGAGAAATGGGGGGGGGGGTTTGAGAGGAGCTGGAGGCCTCTGGTTGCATTGAAATGATGCAGAAATATATTGACTCTTCTCTTGTATCTCCCCCGCCCCTCAGCTTCAGTCCCTTGTGCTTATCTTAGTATGGTGAACCAGTGAGATGGTTTGCTGCGCTCTCTCTCCCAGTTCATGCAACACAGGTGGATTGAGGGCAAACTGTGCCACTGATGCTTGTAAAATGGTTTCAGGAAGGACTGTCTGGGTTGCAAAATTGGGAACAGGAGGTGGTGTGGTCCAGTGAATAGTATGAGACTAGGTTGAGAGTCGAACCTCCATCCGTGGACTTGCTTTCTGTGCTGCTCTTGATAGTGATTTGGAGTAGCAATCACCTGCTGCATGGAGGAGTTGCAATTAATGTAGTGTGTTGCATGCTAAATTGTGAGTATAAATAGGGGCAGCAGAGGTGGCTTGAAGTGCTGCACTTGGTAAAGAAGAAATGGCACAAGGAACTCAGGTGTCTGTGTACAGAGCTGGCAGTGGTCCCTTTTGGGCAGGGATCTCTCCTGCACATGGTCTGCAACTTCCTGTCACAGCATAATCCCCTTAATCCTGCTTTAGCTCTGTTAATTTTCCTCCTTTCCTCTTTTTCTGATCCGCTTTCTCTCTGGTGCATGAATCCCACCGTTCCTCCGCCAGTCGAGCAGCTGAGGGGCAGCAGCGGTGGCCTGCCAACCATCCAGGCTGTCTTCGGAGCGCTTAGTACCATGCGGCAGGGGCCCTGGGATGGTGGTGCCTGAATGTGTCCCTTTCTCTTTGTCGTACAGGCTCTGCAGTCTCCGCCTGAAGAAGCTGACTGTGCTGAGGGAGCTGGACAAGGAGCTCAGCTCTGTGCTCATTGCTGTGAAGATCCAGGTAAGAAGCTGCTGAGCTCCTGTCCTGCAGTGTCTGTGGTGAAGTCTAACTATGTGGCCAGGCCGGGGCCATGCTGTGGTGTTTGATTCCAAGCGTCACACTCCCCCCCCCCCCCCCAGTTGCACTGCAAATCTAGACCTTGTCTCTTTGCGCGTTTTCATTTGCTGCCTGCTTGGTACAGGATGTAATTTTAAAGCTAAGGGAGGTCACCATTTCTCCTTGTCTTGGCATTGTCTCTGGCCGCCTAGGAAATAGTTTCTGATGCGGATGACAGCAGTTTTGGGGGATTGCTACAGAATAGTAAGATTCGCCAAGTGCACTAGAATATTTTTCTTGTGATGCATAACAGCCCTTCTGCAACGAGGTTCTTCCAGTCAGTGTTCAATTTCCTCTGTTATTATGCCGTTGTTGCTTCCTTTTTGGGGAAGTTTTATAAAACAGCTCATTTTGTTCTCCTCAAGTAAAAGTGTGGGGAGGGAGGTGGCTGTTCTGGGAACAGAAGCAAAGGAAGATGGGACATCCTCTTGTATGCTGGGAGTTCAGTTGACCTGGAAGTCAGGGTCCACCCTAGAGGTCTATTTCCTAAGGGCTGATGATCTGTCCTTCTCTCTAACTGTATACCTATTGCTTTCCGGTCTCTCCTAGCTTTCTGTCCCTGGTATCTGACTGACACACACCCCAACAAACCAAGGTTAGCAAAATGAACAAATTAAAATTCAGTAGAATAAAGCATGCCCACAAACCGTAATATATGTAGATTTGTGCGGTCTGTTTCCATTCCCTGGGTTTCTTAATGTAGAATTCTTGCCCCTCAGTTTAGGGCATTTGACTTGGGGGCTTCTAGAATTGTGGTCTGTTTCTCTTATTCCTCAGTAGCCTCTGCAAAGCAAACCTCTCCCTATCTTGGGGTCACCGAGAGCTGTAGGAAAGACACCCTCTCATACATTAAACAAACTGTCATTTAATGAAATATATGCCTGTTACACAGAAGTCCTTGTATTTTGAAAGTCAGAACTGCTAACTGGGGCATCCTAGTCTTCCACACTCCCTGGTTTTCTTGGATACCTTCCATCAGGGGATTTTAAATGTTCTGCTCTTGTCCTTTGGGCCTCGTAACCTTCTAGGAGTAAAGAAAAATATGACACACGTTACAAGGATATATGAACATGGTCTGTGCACCACTGAAATGGCAGCTCCCTCTGTGCTAGAACGCAGCAGCTACTTACTAACCTTTGAACACTTGTGCGCAGTAGGATAGGAAAGGAAGGTTGACCTTTTTATATGTCTTTTTCTGCAGAGAGCACTTAATTATCATTTTCCAAGAGAGGCTACTGGAAGCAAAAAGTTGGAGCTCTTTCTTTCTCACGTTAAGGTTTTAAGGAGGGCAATGAAAAATGAAATGTATGAATGAAACAAACATGCATCTTACAGGCTCACACATATCTGAGAGCCAAAATTGGTTGCAGCTCCCTGACAAGTGTACATTTAGTGGTGGCAAACCTGGGTTTGCTGCCATATGATCTGGGATTCTTGTCGGGGTTGGGGTTGAAGCTCTGGATCTCTCTAGTAATGGTTTGGGCTCATGTAATAGATTGTAATAACGAATGGATGCGAGGAACCTCTCGTATACACTTCCATTTGTCCTGACTGTATGTGGGGAGGGGAGGAAGACCAAGCATTGCCCATTATTCTGTTTCTGAATTGGTGGTTCTGAATATTTCCTCGATGCCCTTTAGTCTTCCCCTTTTTGTATGCAAGGTGAGAAAAGGAGTGTTGTACCGAAAGGAGAAAGTGACAGAGTTGTGATCCACATCTTGTGTGGCAGAGTCTGTCTGTCTCTTCCTGCTCCTGTAGCAAAGGGGCATTTATGATCCTCTGACCTCACCCTTCATTCTGCAGCAAGAGTATGGAGGCAAGATGAGTGCACGGCTTGCTTTGATCGAAGCAAAGGTCTCGCCCCCTCACCCTGCTGGCCGCCGGTGCCCTTCCTGCGTTCTTGTCAGCTGTTAGTAAAGCTGCTGCTGCTGCTACTGCTGCTGGTGACAGCCGGCCGGGGTGAAGAGAGCCGGAGAGCTTTGCATTCTGCCCAGGCGGTCTGTGTACTGCAGTCATTAGGATTTAAATCCAGGATTAGTCGTTGAAGCTGGTGTGCTAAAGTCGCTCCAGGACCTATTCTCTGCCTGCATGTCAAGGCTGGTCTTCGCATTACAACCATTGCATGGAAGCCATGGGAAATATGAAGGGTCATAATGTGCAGAGCAGCTTGCTCATTGATTGGAGGGGTTCTGTATCACTGCCTGAAATTCCTTAAGGTGTTGTCATGTAAACGCTCCATGCACCGGGGCAGTCCATCTGGTGAGCCCACTCCACCCAAAATGACTACTTTACAGAGTCTGTTTCAGGCAACCTTCATATGGTGGTTGTAGCTTTTACAGAGTCTTGCGTACCAGTCTCCTTTACCAGGAAGGAGCCGCCAAGCTGGGTTAGCAGAAGTAGGGAACATCCTTAGTCCGGGTGCTAAGTAGCACTGATTTTCTCTGCAGCTTGTGTGTATTTGTAGAGGACAAAAGTCTAAGATGATGCTTCTTCTTCTTTTTTAAGATGCTTTAGTTTTGATCATTTTTTAAATGCAAAATAGGGAACTCGACAAATTGCAAAAACTGATGCAAAACTGGTTAACATTTAGTTTTTTGTTTTTCCAGACAGGTGCGCCATTATGTGTCTATAATATTCTCGCATTCCGAAATAGCACTCCCTGCGTTCCCCACCCCTTATTTTCAACCTTTTGCTAGTTATTTCCTTTTTATAAAATAAAAATGCAATTTAGTCAACGCAGCTACTTTCAGAATTGTCTTATCTGTGAAATTTTAAAAATTGCAGCAACATTTTTGAAAAACTAATCAGGATTAGCTGAGCACTTGAGTTGTGTGGAGGAGGTTTTATCTAGAACAAATATATCCAAACTTTATCACCAATCTCTCACAGGTGAAGGGTGTTTGCTTTTCCACTCCTAATTGGTAGAGCTCATGCAACCCTCCCTGCTCTTCACTTTCCCTTTTCACTTGGTCATCAGCTGAATGGGGCGGGAAACTCCCCATTCAGTCATCAGCTGAATGGGGAGGGTAGTTCTGTCTACTGCCAGCATCCTAGGCTAAAAGCAGAGGCCTAGTCTCTTTTAGACAAAGGCATCGCTACAGGGGGCGGTACTGTAAGTTCTGCACTGTTCTACTCCGTGTTATGAAGTGGCCCCGCCCCCTCACCGTTGGAGCCATTCAGAGCAGTGAAGACAATGCTTCTTCATTGTCTCCTGTGTAGGTCTCCTGTGCTTTGCCTTCACGCGAGTTTCCTGCGCGTTGCCTTCACTACTCTGAATGTCTCCGATGGCGACGGGGCGGGGCCACCTCATAACATGGAGTAGAGCAGTGTGGAACTTACAGTACCGCCCCCCTGTAGCGATGCCTCTGCCTAAAAGAGACTAGGCAGAGGGGGCTATCTGGGGAAAAAACCTGAGAGGTTCTTATTTAAAATCAACCCACAGTAGTTCCTATGAACAATCAGATGTGACAACCTGCTGCCTTACCCATGGACATGGACTACGCAGGCCAAATGTTTATTAAAAATCAAAAGAAAAAGAATTAAACAAAAATGGAGGGAGGGTAGAAAAAGGTAAGCAGGCTGATGGAAAATGCCTGAACTCGGCTGGATGGCCCCCCAAAAAAACATTTGTCCATATTGGATACAATAACTAGTAATGTCTAGCAGAGGTAGCTGGGAAGCTGCTTGAGAGCAAAGCACACAAATCCCCAACTGGTAAAGTTTACAGCCTGGCTTGGAGTGAAAAGAGCATATAACACAAAATTAGCTCTCTAAACAAAGGGTCGGAGATGACTTAACGACTGAACAACAACAAAACATGTCTAGCTAGAAATACAATCCCTATCACTAGCTGTTTACATTGACCTGGGAATTCCGGACCCTGCACTTACTGGAGAGTAAGTGGCAGTGCCTTCTGCAAACTGACACTAGATTTCATGGCAGATCTGGCAGGATGCCACAAGCATCCCTGTGCTTGAACCTAAGTAACCTAGATTTGATGATGTCATAGGGCTACTTGATTGGAGGAATGAAACCCACCTGGCCAATCCATCCTTCCCTTTTCCCTAGACCAGTGTTCCTCAAAGTGGTGGGTTGCGACCCACCACTTTTTTCGGGCATGGACGATATCCCCTTAAGGGGGGTGGCCAGCCCGAACATCAGAGGCAGCGCTCCAGGATCGTGCCTGCCCTTGACTCAGAAATGCTGTGCTAAATATACCTGGTTATCCTGCCAGCTCCCCGAAGGGTATGGGGGGGCTTGCTGCAGGCCACCCCCACCCCCCAAGGCTCTAAACGGCACTGATCACGTGCCGAAGTCCACTTTTGGTTTTTGACGAAACCTTGCCCCCTAGACAGACAGGTTTGCCTGCCCAATCGATAGGCACCTGCCAATCCCAGTAGGAGGCTTTGGTACTCCAGCCATGAAGGACTCCAGTTCACATGAGCACATGGCTGTGAGGAATGGCATTTCAAACACAGGGCAAAGGCTGCTGCAGGAGAATGTCCCTGCTGCTTTTAGGTTACTGAACCAGCACAGAAGCTTCTGGGGGTGGGGGGTGGGGGTGAGAAGTGTTGAAAAATAAGGGAGAAAGGGTGGGGAGGGCATTCATCATAGTACCCAATGCCGTTTTATTTTTTGAGTTGCCTTCCATAAATGCAGATAGGTAAAGGTAAACCCTGACAATTAAGTCCAGTCGTGTCCGACTCTAGGGTGTGGTACTCATCCCCATTTCAAAGCCGAAGAGCCAGCGTTGTCCGAAGACGCCTCCGTGGTCATGTGGCCGGCATGACTCTCCTTGCTGCAGCGCTTAGCATGCGGCTGGAACACGGAGCGCTGTTTACCTTCCCACAAGCGGTACCTATTTATCTACTCACATTAACATGCTTTGGAACTGCTAGGTTGGCAGGAGCTGGCCAAGTAACGAGAGATCACCCCGTCACGGATTCGAACTGCCGACCTTTCGATCGACAGCTCATGGTTCAGCGGTTTAACCCACTGCGCCACCCGCTGGCCTCAAATGCAGATAAGTCCCTCCCTTTTCTATACCCTTTCCAGCACAGGTTTGGGTGATCCTGGTTGCTGGATTTTGTTGGGATGGGATAATGTACCATTGAGTCATTAATTTGTATGTTAGCTCTTTGATGTTAATTAAAGAAGAGATGAGAGGCTGTGAGGTCTGCGTTCCGGCCCAGGACTTGGCTTCAAGTACTGATTCTAAAGAAGGCCACCTCTGGTGATCCGATCACAAAACTTCCCCTCTTTGGTCAGCTTCACTTTCCATATGCAGCATTTGCCGTTGGGCTTGATTGAATGCCACACACTTTCACAGTTGCATCCGTAGGATCTACACTCTGCAGAAATTCAATAGCTGGAAGGGGCAATGTTGAAAGGGGGCTATTCTTTGTATATGGGTCCTGCTGGGCCTGTGTTCTTCGTATGTGTATGCTCTGTGTTTGAACGACATAAAAACCATGGGTGTGTTGGGGCTTGGTTAGAGCTTCAAATGGGGCAGACCAAAAACAAACACACCCAAGAAAATGGGGAACAGTAACCCTGACTGTGGAAACACACAAGTTTAACTTTTTAAGTGTGCAGGCAGTGTTTAAATGCACAAATGCCGTCCAGGGTGGCAATTTATCTGCCAGATTAAATTCCGGTATTTGAGTTCAAAACAACTTAATGTCTGGAGTCGCTGTGGTAGGCTAGGCTCCGCATTTCCCTCCCTTACACTAGCAGTGTTTTCCCATTGTAAAGTCTGAATGCTGCCATGGCAAAGATGCGCATAGAGGTAAATCCCATTGTTAGAACAGATGGGAAAATGCCACTGCAAATGCAGCCTTGCACTGTTCCGATAAGAAATTAATGGATTCCTTGTGCAGCCATTTAGACCTTCATTCGACAGCTTTAAATAGTTCTAGTCTACCGTAATTTTTTCAATATTTGCAAATCCTATGATTCTTACTTTCTTGTCTCCTTTTTACACCCCAGATTTCAACCATCTTCTTGCTTTCCTGCAGTAAGCAAGATAATATTTTCCTGCCTTTTTGCATGTCTCAAATGGCTGGAGCGATTTCTTTGAAACAAAAACAAGTTCAGAAAATAGAAAGCACATGCCCCAAAGGGGAGCTTTTTCTAGAGACTTGTTAGTATCTGGGACACAAAGATGCAGAATGGAAATGGCTTTTGCAACTTCAGTAGAATGTGTTACAATCATAGGGGCCTTTGCAATTCAGACACAGGATTGGAATAGAATTGTCCAACACTGAGACAGGGCTACTTTATGAATACAAATGGAATATCTCTGTGCCAACAATCCCCTAATGTTGGCTTAATCTTGTAGCTGAGACTTGTAACAGAAGTCACTGTGTTTGGTCACTGTGGGAATAAAGTGGTCTGGAGCAAGTCTGTCTTGCTATCTTCCAGAAAATCCTGCAAAAAATAAATAAATAAGAATATTGTATTGTGAAATTGTGACAATTAGGGAGTGGAGGGATATTTGGGGATCTGGGTTGGTTGAGAGGGATTGAATGAGCAGGGCAGTAAACTTTTTCTAAGTTGATTTTTAATTGCATTTTTATTCCACTGTTGCTTGCTCATTCCAGTCCATATTCTATGTTAAATAGAGAGCCAGTGTAGTCTAATAGTTAGAGCTTTGGACTCTGGCCAAAGTCAAATACCCATTTGGCCAGGGAACTCACTTGGTATCTTGGGTCAGTCACACTTTTCCAGCATAGTTTACTTAACCCACATTCAAATATGCTACTTTCTGCTCACTGAAGGAAGGGTGGATGGGTGGCTAATAATACGTTTGAGGGAGAGAGACTGGTCACTTAGTCATCATCAAGGTCACCTACAGCCCAATCCAGCATAGGATCTGCCACAGCGTGCAAAGCATGCTGCACCACCGGATCCTACGTGGGTTCAGTCCCGCACTGGCGGAGCGGAAAGCCCCAGCAGCCCCAATGGGCCTCCTCGGATGTGTGCTGGCAAAATGGTCTGGGAAGGGGGTTAGGATATCGACGGAGTGCACCACCGATATCCCCGCCCCCTCCCTGGCCTGGCCGGCCAATCACCCCTCCCCGCCACCCTGGCCCTCCCTTCCCACGCCCTCCCTCCTGCCACCTGGCGCAGGTCTTAACTGTGTCCGGCGGTGCAGTAGTCCTCCGGCAGTGGAGTGAGCGGCGCTGGTGCCACTTACTCCGTGGGTGCCCACTTTTGCCACACCCAGCGCCAGTGGAACAGCAGCTCCGCCGGCATTTCTCAGCGCTTGATTGTGCTGCTAATGAACTTCATGCCTGGGTAGTGCAGGATGAGCTGCCCTGTGATTCAGGGGACTGGTGCTTGGCCTTCCCAATTACCTCCCCTCTCTCCTCTCAGCAACTCTTAAGAGGTGGGTAGCAGGTCTTGCCACAATCCCCCAGTCCACAGTCTCTCTACCGCAGCGCTGTTGCAGTCTGCAACTTGAGGACTTTGTAGTTCCATTCAGCCTCTGACACCACGTCAAAATTAGGAATGCAGGGATGGGTAGCTAGCTGGTAAAATCATGGTAAAAGTCATGGCTTGCGAGTTTGATTGGAAGGCTGCTACTACGTTGGTGCTCATAAGAGTTCAGGCATCAGGCTGGAGAACAATCTAGTATGTTTGTGGGTGCAAAAGGGAAAAACTGGGGGTTGGAGGACTGTTGCTTTCCTCTTCAGCTTCCTAGCTGGAGGTGATGCAGAAACCAAGGCCAGTCCAGGCTCATTTCCCATTTGTGTTTTATTTCCATAGCACACAATGATTCCCAGCATGAATAATTATAGAGGCAGAAGAACAAAAACAACTTGTTAACTGAATTTGCGGGTGATTATTTAGGTGCCACAACCAGCTGTTAAGAGGGTGGAATAATAAACACCCAGAGAACCTAGAAAGAATAAAAACAAGGGCAAGAAATTAACACAACAAGCCGTTCACCAAAATATGCTGCAGCTAAACACGCTTTGAGAAGGCCAAGGTAGCCATGAAGCTTGGCTTTGGGGAGCAAAACGTATCGTCTCCTCCATCCTTCCTGGATGGAAGAGTTTGACCCGCAGCTAGCAGTTTTTCCATGACTGCTCGTAATATGAAATGCTCCATTTGGGTGATCTCCTCAGAACTTGACATACCAGTAAGGTCACAAGCTAATAAGCTGGTAATTGGGAAATAGAATTACCTTCCTCAGAAAAAAAACAATGGAGTCTTGTGGCACCTTTAAAGACATAATAACAAATGTATTGAAGCATAAGCTGTATGCCTCAATGAATTTGAAATTAAATTTAAAGCTTCAATAAATGTATTTAGTCTTTAAGTGCCACAAGAACTTTTCTTGCTTGTGCTGCAACAGACTAAAGCCTGAGCTACATTGTCCACGTCCACGTCGCGTCCGCAAGGCCACCTCAACTTTTGCTGCATCCGTGCTACGTCCGGCTAATCAGAGCCTGTTGTTTGACCTGTGGGCGGGACACCAGACGCGCACGGAACGCGGATGCGAACAATGTAGCTCGGGCTTAATCTGGGCACCCCCTGCAAGCTTGAATCTGGTGCATTATGAAGCAGTCGTAAGATTGCTTCACCGCTCACCAGAACCTCTCATCCCAGCCCACATTTACCATAGCACAGCTCGTGGCTTGAGGCAGTTTTGTAATCCTGGGTCAAGAGTCGCCTATGGATTATGGGGGGCTCAGAAGGTCTCGCTCCAGCAATGGGTGTTTATTTATTTATTTTATTTATTTACACTATTTTTACCCCGCCTTTCTCCCCGAAGGGACCCAAGGCGGCTTACAACATGGGATACAAATACAACAAATAATCACATTTAAAACAGTAAAAAACAATCCACAAAAGCTAGTAAAAACATCTGTTGTTTGGAACAGTGTTGCCCAAAAGGCTAAGAGAGCTTCATGGTTCTCAACCATTTATATATAGTTCGAGATCTACTGAGTTGAAGTGTTGGCTCTTGTTCATTTAAATGTCCCTGGATCTTTAAATGACCCTGGATCAGGGAGAAGGAATAGTTAGATATGATAGCTGCATTGAATTAATGAGGGTTAAGTAAGTTACATTAGGAAATGTTTGTGTGAAACAGACGCACCATTGTTGAAGGACAGGCTGGTGTATACAGTACTTAATTCCTAGGGATTACCAATTCCTGTTACTAATCGTGGTTGCAGTGACATCAAGAGCTTCAAGGAATGGCGATTAATTCTTGTGATCAAGATCTTTTATAAGCCACACAGGTGTGTTTGTTCCTGTTGGGAAGGTTCTTCAACCTTCCCTTTATTTTTATTTTGTGTGTGTGGGTGTGGTTTTTGTTTTAATATGCTATCCGTGAGATCTGTCTTTTCAGGGGTTGTCCTATTTTTGTTGTTGTTCAGTCGTTAAGTCGTGTCCGACCCTTCGTGATCCCATGAACCATATCCCACCAGGCCTTCCTGTCCTCCACTATCTTCCTGAGTTCGCTCATTTTCATGTTGTCCTATGGCCTCCCCTTATTTCTACCATTGCATCAAATGTTTTCCCAGGTTGAGCTGTTTCTTTCTGCCCATTGAAATGCAGCATTAATTGTTGCACATCTTCTCACACAGAGCAACTGATTGCTAACATGCTTGTCTGAGCTAGTCTCTGAAGAACTAGATAAAACTCTGTGTAACCAATTTTTGACTGGCCCTAGTCATTAGAGGCTTATTCTAACCAGAGCATAATGGGGCATGTCATTTAAATTAGTACTAATCTTTTTCTGAATTCCTGTGCAGTCTACAGAGTCCAAAACAGACTGAAGAATTTTTACAGTTCTCCATTTTTAATAGTTGCCTGCAGGTAAGGATCAGCAGAAAAGATGGAGCTGTTAATGTACCAGTCAGGCATTTTATATTGCTGCTCACTTTCTGCTATAATTCCACTCTGCTATAATTCCATTAAATTGTTACTTGCAAGGTTGAACCAGTAATGCTTGAAGCATTTCCACTTGTGGTTCCTGTTTCCCCTATTTCTCCCTCCTTCCATCCTGTAAAACATTTCATATTTAAGGACACTTATTCAATCAGTTTGAATTCCTGTGGAATTTCTGTAAAAGAAAATTGAATGTCAGAAAATAAGACATGTTTAACAAATCTTTAGTGGCAATAGAAAAACGTTAGAGGAGACAAGTCGCATTTGAAAAAGGGGAATCCCATGCACATTGGCTAGATCGTGGTTCTTCAGAAGACCATGGATCCAGCCCAGCCCAAGACCACTTCTGTGGCTTGGATAATGAATATCACCAACAGTTACAGTACTTCACATATTATGCAAGGAAAAGGCATGTTGATGGGTAAACACTGCTGGGAGATGCAGTCAAGAGCGAGTTCCCTCATGCATCTAGTCATATCCCACATGTTTTGGAGCATAAATATTACCTTTTTAGTGTGTGCACATAGTGTACATATGTTTGAAACGTAATGAATGGGGCTGCTGTGTTAAAGATCTTGTGATTGCTGAATTGTGTCTGCTTCACTCCACTGTTGGGAGCGACAGCCCTCTCAGATCCTGGATTGTGGGCATGTTTTTTGAGACAGTGCTTTTGACAAATGGCTGCTTCCCTCCTGACCTTTCAATCTGCAAAAATAGAGGAAAGTTAATGGAAGCAAAGTGAAATAAACCAGAACCCAGGCAGCAATGACCTGGTACGCAAGCAGGCCGTGGGCAACTACGGTTCTCTCTATACAGCGGAAGTTTCAAAGCCTTAAAATATGTTGGAGTTCCTTTGCAACTTTTGCTAGAGCAAAAACATTGGGGGGGGGGTTTTCTGTAAGCTGTGTTGGTACAGCTTGTGCATGGATATGCCTATACAGCAGCCTTTCTTCCGAAAGGGCATATTGAAGTGGGAGAGTACTTGGGTCATTGGGCCTGCTCAACTCTACAGGTTCTATTTCTCTGCCAGACAAAAGTGTAATTGGCCAATTCACAGGGCAGCTTGCCCGTGTTTTCTGTTTAAATTTAAAGATGGGCTTCTAGGCTTTCACTCAGTATCTTCTTTCACCACCAGCGCTTCATTTATCGACAGTTGAGACACGTGATACGAAATACTGGAAATAGCAGTACCACTCGGAAGTGAGGGTTGCTGTATCCTCACCCTGAAATGCACCACACCCGTTTTTCCCCTAGAGACAGAATTCTGCACCTGACGCCACACGCAGCACGAGTCAGGACTAGCTGGACTGTCGTGAGCTCGGTTCTTTGTTGCTTCTTTCGCTCCGCCTCAGAACAGCCTTTGAAGGAAGCCGTTGTGCTTCCTTCAAGCAAATGAAGAACAGGCTGAAGGGTGGCAGCTTGCTCAAGGCCACTCAGCATGTCAGTAATTAGGCTGGACTTTGAACACAGTTCTTCCAGGCCCAAAGCTAGCACTTGAATGGTTGGGTCCCAGTCGTGCTTAGTATTTACAGGCCCTGTGGGAACACACCAGTGGACCTTGTAGCGGCAGATAAGACCTCCTTTTCAGAGGCATCCTTTCCTTCCTGCTTCCTGCCAGTGATTTCTAGTTGGTTGCTGTGTGTTCCTTCCCCCCCACCCCCCGCAAGCAACTGTTTTCAAGTTATGGTCACATGCTATGTCTCTCAGTTCATTCAAGTCCATCTCAAATTAGCACTGCTGAGCTTTAGTCGTTGTCCCCCCTTCATTCCTTTTGGCTTCTCTTCCATCTGGATTATGCAGATCGTCTTCCGGAGGCCTCTGCTGTCCATGTTGTTACCATAAACTCAGACCAGCTCAGGGTCTTGTCCTTTGTCAGGGCAAATTCTGTCAACTTCCTGAGAGTTTGGGACAGCTGAGGGCACTTGGCCAGGATGTGGTGTTTTTAAGAGCGGTAGGGTCTGGAAATCTCTTTGACATAGGTTGGAGCAGGATGATTCATAAAATAGGGTGTGTGGCCCTGTTGGGCTTTTCTGTCATCAGGCACCTGTGAAAAATGTGTTGTGCACACCAGCTGTCATTGTGGGATTGAAAACAGATCTGCATATTCAGCAGAAGCATATGGGACAGTGTTCTGGGACGCTGCTATTTTGGAATGCAGGTGAAGTTGCTTATATGAATCTTCCCTCATGTCAAAAATCCGGTGACATGCTAATGTTACATTATATGTGCAAGGAGTTTTTATGTGTGTAGGGGAAATGAAACATAAGATATCCCTCCCATCTTCAGTTTGAAGTGGTACAGTCCCAGAAGAGCTGTACCACATGCTTTTTCTTTCTGAATGCATAGGTGGACCCTGTGAAAGGGAGGCAGGACCACATGCTGCTTTTTGGACAACCGAGAAACTATTAAAAACATACCTGGGGGAATGAGGATAAATTTACATCATCTTTCTTGACATCGGCTTCATGAAACACAGAGCGTATACGGCCTATTCCGCAGTGGAAGGTTACCCTCTGCTTCTCTTTTAACTACCGTAGTCTGTTAGCTGAGGGCCACAATGTTTATGGCTCTGTAATAGTGGGCTGTTTTTTAGTCATGGGTGGTCTGTTTTTAATTTTTTTCCCCTTCGAATCCCCCTTGGACTGCTGTTGTGTGTTAAATGTACAGATCAAGAAGCCATGCTCAGGGCATTTGCATTGAATGATCCTGAGTCTGTGCTCTCGTTGAGGAACACAGAGTGCACTCCGCAACCAGACCAAGGGCCACCTAGTCCACTGTTGCTGTTATAATACGTATGAATGCCTGTTGTGCATTTGCCATAACGCAGAAGGAAAACCCACAGAATCCAAGCTGATTTAAGAAAATACATGCAACTCAGATGTTGTGTGGAGTCTCTGGACTTCTCAATAGATACTGTATATAAACTTTAAAAAAATATTAATGTAGAAGAACAGAGAGGCTCTAATTGCCCAGCTGTTTGCGGTTGCCTGACCACAGTTAGCAAATGTGTAGAGGAAAAAAACCACACCCAACAATTTGGGGCTGGTGTGCAAATGTATAAGGTAATGGTATCCCCTGCTCGAAAGTCAGTCGTGTCCGAATCTAGGGTGCGGTGCCCATCTCTGTTTCTAAGACTGCAGAGTCAGCGCTGTCCGAAGACACTTCCATGGTCATGTTGCCGGCATGACCAATGGAACACTGTTCCCGCCGCAGCGGTACCTATTTATCTACTGGTACTTGCAATTGCTTGCTTTCAAACTGCTAGGTTGGCAGGAGATGTATAGTGCAAATGTATAGGAGGTGCATATCTTGGGATACGATTTCATCCCAGCCCAAGAGCATGGCTACTCCAAGACACAAGGATTTCTTTTTAGAAAACTGATTCCTTTCCCTGATATTCACGGACTCTTCGAAAGCCTTTTGTAAGAGATGGGTAGACTGTCATGATATTTAATATAGTCTTGAGTCCTTATTGCATTTTCATTTTGACTGCACAGAAATGTGTTTTGATCTTTCTTATCTTCTTGCTCTTTCCCCAGCTTCATGTAATTTGGTATATGAAGATTTGTTTCCAGTCCCATTCTGTAAGGTGGGGAACATCTGTGATAGTCTTTGTTCTGTACAGGGAAAAGAAAAAGAAAACTACAAAGTTGAAGAAAAGTAAAAGCATTCCCTGACTTCTCCCTTGGAGCCCAAACTTGCTGGCACCCCAAGGCCTTCATGATCTGACCCTGTTTGGTGGAGTCCCGTGTCATGAGTTAAACTTTTAAAGAATTCTAGAAATACTGTAAATAGCTCCCCTTGTCCAACCTGCTGGGGCTTTTCTTGTTTGGAGAATTGCGGCAGGCAGAGAGGCCTCCCTCTTCTTCACGTTCGGTGCTCTGAGTCCTGGAGACATACGTGCTATTCATGGACCCTCTTTGATAACGCTCAGTGGATTGATATTATTTTTAAACTAATTAAAAGGGCATTATGAGCGTACCGTCTAAGAGTCTTGATGGGCAGGTGTGAGAGCCGCTGAAACCTTACGTAGCCTAAGCCTTTTCCTTTTGCCCTGCAGGCGAGTCAGGTTGCAGTTAATCCAGCTGGAAGTAGAGCACTTATCAATGAGAGATCTGTATCGTATTTGCCTTGAGTCAAGTTAATTCTGTTTGGCTTAACTCCAGGCAGAGAGACAATTTGGCCTCGCTGCTCCACTTTGGCCTTCTCGGGACTTCTGACGGGCAATAACGAGAGTGTCTCGGCCCCTGGTGTAGTGGAGCAAGACTGCTCCCACGCTAGAGCCTGTCGGTGCTGGTATGGCGTTGTTTTTCTGCTATTACCTGGAAGCTGAATTGAAGGCAGACGGCACTTACTATAGTGCTACATTCTCCAGGAGTGCCCTTCCCTGTGGCTAAGTTCTTTCTATTTTGCCTATTCACAAGACAGCTCCATTTCGCAAAGTCCTTTCCTTGCTAATTGAAGGCTTTCTAGTTGTGGGTTCTGCCAGTTTTATTCAGCGCCATCTGGAGTCTCACACCTGAAGCAGTGTACCCCCTTTGCTGCCCCTCCCTCTAGTCATGCACATGTTAGCACACTCCTCCTCTCCCTGTCTTCTTCTTTTTCACCTCCTCCTCTTCTTCCTTCTTTTGCCACTACGGCCATCACACACCTTCCTCTTTCTCCTGCTCCCTTGCTGGTTCAGGCAACCTGGAAAGTGAGTGAAAAGGAGACATATGAGGGGAGGCAAGGCAGTGCCTAGAGCGTCTCCGTAGAAATGCAGGAGGAGGAGGAGGAGGGAGGTGGTGGCAGCTGCTGGGCCTGGCCACTGGCGCTGTCTCTCTCAGCCAGTCAGGTCTTGCCAAGAGAGGGGGCAGGCACCTGGCCCAGGAGCGGCTGCCAGACCACTGGCTCACCCTCTCTCCAGGCTCAATCCAGAGTAAGTAGCAGCTGCCTCCTCCAGGCAGAAGTGCCAGCAGGCAAGGTGGGTGCCAGGCAGGTGTGTGGCAGGTGTGCCCGGGGCACTCACTTCAGCCCTGCTGTCTGTAGCAGCTGCTTCACCCTGCCTCGTAGGTGGGCCAGCCCTTGTTTTTATTGCTTCCCTGTTCAGCTGTCAACCCCAGCTAGGAATTTCTGAATTGATGCTCCCCTGAGTGCTTCATACATACAGTGGAAGTTGCTGAGATAATTAATCTTCGGCCTCCTCTGAGGGCAGAAGACGATTCTGTTGTATCCGGTGTGCTTGGATCGTTTCATCAACAGGAGTCGGGTGAAATTGTTTGGGGGCCATCGTTTCACCACCACCCCAATTTAGAATGGTTTCTCCTTTACCTAAATAACTAAACCCTGTTGCAATATTTTGGGGGGGGGGTTTGGAAAAAGAAATCTATTGTTTTCTGTTTGCTTGTGGATGCAGCTTGTAAAAGAAAAAAAGAATTGGGTAGGAAACAGAAAGGAAGGAGTTCGCTGTTAGCTCCAAAAGGGGGGGGGGAGTTGCAGGGAGGAGGATCGAAATATGGTGGGGGATATAGCATTGCTTGCCTTTTGCTCACAGAAATGCAACGTTTCTAGGTTTCTTGCCCCATGAGAACTCCTTCCGGTGGATTTTGCTAGCTGTGGTTCTGTATTAGGAGAAACATTTGCTTTGGGGTGTGTGTGTGTGTGCATATTTTTTCCGTTCTTTTTTTAAAGACTGGGCTCTTTGAAAGTCTCCTAGTACACTGAGGGTTTACTCGTAAGCCGCCAACTTGGATTTTGAGTTGTTGTTAAAAATAAAATAAACAGTACTTTGCTGCTTACAGGGACTGAAGCCAGACCAGCGGAGGTTGTGTCCCAGTGATTGACTCTTAACACATGATTCCTGTTCTTATTACAGGGTTCAAAGAGAGTCCTGAGATCTAATGAATATGTTTTACCCCCTGGTGGCTTGATGCAGACTGATCTGGAACTGACGTTCTCATTGCAGGTAACTTGAGCTTTGCTGCCCACAAAGCAGAGAATCATGTCTCTGCTGCAATCTGGTTAATAACCTT
The DNA here is from genome assembly GCA_026170595.1 of Plestiodon gilberti rubricaudatus. Classification (NCBI taxonomy): domain Eukaryota; kingdom Metazoa; phylum Chordata; class Lepidosauria; order Squamata; family Scincidae; genus Plestiodon; species Plestiodon gilberti. The sequence goes on from JANXHW010000001.1 coordinate 17,319,242, forward strand.
GCCTGTGTCTTCAGCCTCATGAGAAGACAGTGCCTTTATCAACTTTCTAGGAATTCTCTTGCAAATTCGATTAAAGATGCTTTGTCTTCCATATGTGTTGAGCATGATGTGATTGGTGTTCTGAAGATCTTTTCAAACCAGCCATATACGTTAGTGGGCAAAGAGCCAGGATGGTGTAGTGGTTTGGGAGTCGGACTTAGACCTGGAAGATCCAGGTTCAAATCCCCGCTCAGCCACGAAGCTTCCTGGGTGACCTTGGGCCAGTCACAATCTCTCAGCCCCATCTACCTCACAGGGTTGTTGTGAGGACAAAAGGAGGGGAGGAAATATGTACACCACTCTGAGCTCCTTGGAGGAAGGGCGGTATAAAAATGTGAAAAATAAATAAATAAATAAATAAATAAATAAATAAAGTGCTTGGCCATAATGTTGAGGACCAGCATGGGCGAAGAGAGCCTGGAGGGCATCCTGAGAGGTGTTAAGCTGCTGCTTTTCTGATGCTCTGCAGGGCGCTTGGTCAAAGCCCTCTCAGAAGCAGTTGATTGTCTGAATCACTCTCCCTCCCTCCTCCCTCTGTAGTACCCACACTTTCTGAAGAGAGATGGTAACAAGCTCCAGATTATGCTCCAGCGCAGGAAGAGGTACAAGAACCGCACTATTTTGGGCTACAAGACTCTAGCAGTGGGCATCATTAACATGGCTGAGGTAAGAGAAGTCGCGAGGCCGGGCATACTGGAGACCTTTCATGGTCTTTGCCATCTCTGAATGATGAGCTCTTGGCAGCACCATAGCTGATGCAGGGAAGCAGGAAACGCTTGTAAAGGGTCCTGATCTGGTACAGGACATCTTCTCAGTTACCAGGACTCGGTATTTCGTACTTGTTACAATGGGGAAGGCACCAGAGGCTCTGTTCTGGAAAGGCTCTGTGACGTCATCTGTTCCTTACCCAGGTAATGCAGTACCCAACGGATGGAGGCCAGCTCCTGGGCCTGCACAGCAACATCAAGGATGTGAGCATCCGGGTAGCTGAAATCAGTATCTACTCCCTCTCTAGCCAACCCATTGACCACGAAGATGGGAATGTCCCCTCCGGTCCCAAAATCAAAGCCTCAGGTAACACATCGCTCACTTCCAGGGTATTCTGAAATGCCCTGTTATCTCTTGGCGTAGTTGCTAAAACCTTTGTCCAGGTTCTGATAATTTGTAGCCTCATCTTTGCTCAACTTTCCCTTCTGTGGTATTCTCCCCCATCAGTCCAGATTACCTCTACCACTAAACTTACCTTTTTTCCTTCCATTCTGCTTTTGCCACCTTTTTTTCTTCCCAAATCCTTACAGTGAGTCTCTGCTGTCGGCTACAAGTTTCTAGTCCTTCGTATCAAAGCTTGCTGCCTCTTTGCTCTATGTTTTCTTCACTTCTGCCTCCCTTTCACTAGTTCCGGGGCAGTTTTGTCATAGAATCTGCCTTTTCCTGTTCCAGATCGTTCTCCAGATATCGATAACTATTCTGAAGAAGAGGATGACAGTTTTTCGTCTGAGCAAGAGGCCAGTGACGATGCAGTGCAAGGCCAGGTATATCTCTTTCACATATGTACCCTACCTTTCTTCCAAAGAGATAAGGGTGAAGGTGTACATGCTTCCTTCCCATATTATCCTTTCCAGCTACCAAGGGGTAGGGCTTGGCTCCTTGGTTTTCTCCTGCAGCGGCTAATTTGTGTGCTCCTGATTCAGCAGTTCACTTCTACCCAATCCCTATGCTCTGTAGCTATAAACTGTATAGTGTGATCTAGCTCAAAACATGCAGAGAAATTAAGCAGGAGGGTGACAGATTATGGTTAGTGTGAGACAGGGAGATGGTACGAGACTTGGGACTTGCAGTGGGTTTCTCCTGCAGTGTAAGTGGTGTTCTGCTAGCAAGAAATAAACGGCTCTCTTCCATCCCCTTCCCCCCACCCTCCCCCGCCATGCTTCCTTAGGGAAGGTGGGGGTGCTTGAAAGACAGCTGCTTGCCATGATTGCTGACCATAGTCCTTGGAGGAGACGGTGTCGGTCTTAGTGGAGTGAAAGGGCTAAAGACCCTCGGAAGGCTACTAGAAAGTTTGCCAGAAATAGCAAATGTTGACACCAGGGGTAAGAGCTGGGAGCAGATGGATGTGGAAAAAGGATTCTGGCAACAGACGTGGGTCTGTACTCCTGGAAGAAATAAGAGAATAACCAGTACTGCATTACTAAAATTGTTGGATGGCCTGGCCACCCATGTTATCCAGAACACTGGTTTTCAAAATCCTCGTTCAGGGAACCTTGGCTTTTCTGCTGGGGAACTTGTCCATTTTGAAAACGGCTGGCCCTAGAACACCAGGTTCTTCCGATTTACATGCTGCTGTTATGTTGCTGTCTAGGATTTGTATGACGAAGAGGATGAAGTGAGGAAGCCGAAGAAAGCCAGACGGAAAATGATCAGAACCACATCTATGACCAGAGTAAAGGCAACTTTTTCATGTTTCTCCAAAGTGGAAGCTACTGAGACTGCTGTTCCTTTTGTCTCCAGCAGCCCAGACTGTTTGTGGGAGGTTTTCTGTTTCGCCAACAGATGGCGCTCTGGAGAACAGAGCACAGACTGTGGTGGGACAGTTGAGCTTTGCTGTGGCGCTAACAATTACAGTACCAAGAGAGACGGGAGCTTTGCTCTTGAACACTTTCCCCAAGACTAGCAGAAGCAGAATTAAATTATGCAAAGTAACCATGTCTGCTCAATCCTGCACTGTTCATACAGATTGCAGAATGTATGCATTCTGTTTTATTAACTTCCCTTTTGTCCAGTTCTTCTTCCAAATAAGTTCTGAGTAGATTTGTTCATTTGATTTATGTCCCGTTCAGTCTCGGAGGTTTTGAGCAGCTTCGGCAGTATTTGAAGTTTTTCATTTTTAAAAGGAAAAAATCAGTAGCGTAGCGGGGGGGGGGGGGAATGCAGTAAGTGCTGCATGGTGCTGCAAGGTGGCCCCTCCCACTCGCCATTGGAGCCATTTCAGGCAATAAAGGCAAGGCGCAGGAGACTCTGATTCAGAGAGCACCTGCGCATTGTCTTCGCTGCCCGGAATGGCTCCGACAGCGAGTGGGAGGGGCCAACTTGCAGCACCGTGCATCACTTACCGCGTGTCCCCCCATCTACACTACTGGGGAAAAAATTTTAAAGGAGGGAAGAAAATAAAAACAGCAAAGAAATGGATGGGGGGGGTAGCAAGTATTTCATGAACATCTCCAAAGCTATTGGGGTGAAGGAGAATGTCAAATGAGATCTGGTGGCCATTTTGGAGGAGCCAAATATGTGAGGGAGGACTAATTAATGGTTACTATTGTAGTAATTTTTGTGAAGAGCCTTAAGGAACCGAAAGTCAGGATACAGATGCTTCAAATGAATAAATAAAACAATTGCAGAGAGAAACCACCTGGCCACCAATGGATTTCACCTGGTCTCTCATCCTAGGCAACTCACCAGGGCCAGATCTGCTTAGGCCCTCAGGTTTCAGCTGTCTCTGGAGGAGAATTTCAAATTTAACAAAACAAAATTCTGCAAACTTACCCAGATTATACAGCCTCCATCTCACCCTGATTGTATGAGGCAAGCTGCTGTTCCCCTTAACTCGCATGCAGCATGATCCTAAGCATGATTACTCAGAAACTCAAACCTATTGAGTTCAGTCCTTAGACGTCCCTGACTGCCATTTTTGGGTCCTTGCTGAAAGACTTTAAGTGGCAGCCTCAGGTACACTTTCATTCAGTGTCGCTAATGCTGCCAGTCAGTGTATTCTGATTCCTGTTCCCTTTCCCTATCCCTGTGGCTCTGTGTGGCGGACTTCCCGTGCAGCTTGTTATGCACGGTTCTGCCGAACGCGGAGCACAGTCATCTGCTCTGTTCACGCGCCTTCAGCCATGACTGAAGAGATGGCTTGTCAGAGAAGTGAGAGCTCATTCAAGGCTGGGGTGATGATAGACCTTGGCATTCTCTCCCCACACCCCTCTGTCTGCAATCACCTTGTGGACTGCGAGTCCTTTGGGCACAGAGCATGTCGCTTCTACGTTCCCTTTAGTGCCCAGAGCACTGCTGGCATTTAGTGTTTATTAAGTGGTCGTATTTAGTGTTTATTAAGTGGAGGAAAACAACAGAATGGGGAGGACTAGAGATCTCTTCAAGAAAATTGGAGATATCAAGGGAACGTTTTGTGCAAAGATGGGCATGATAAAGGACAAAAAAGGCAGAGACCTAACAGAAGCAGAAGAGATTAAGAAGAGATGGCAAGAATACACAGAAGAACTATACAAGAAAGATCTGAATGTTCCTGATGACCACGCTGGTGTGGTCACTGACCCAGAGCCGGACATCCTAGAGAGTGAAGTCAAGTGGGCCTTAGGTAGCATTACTAACAACAAAGCTAGCGGAGATGATAATATCCCAGCTGAGCTACTTAAAATCCTAAATGATGATGCTGTGAAAGTGCTGCACTCAATATGCCAACAAATTTGGAAAACTCAGCAGTGGCCAAAGGATTGGAAAAGGTCAGTTTACGTTCCAATTCCAAAGAAGGGCAGTGCCAAAGAGTGTTCAAACTACCGTACAATTGCACTCATTTCACATGCTAGCAAGGTTATGCTCAAAATCCTACAAGCTAGGCTTCAGCAGTACGTGGACCGAGAACTACCGGATGTACAAGCTGGGTTTCGAAGAGGCAGAGGAACTAGAGATCAAATTGCCAACATGCGCTGGATCATGGAGAAAGCACGAGAGTTCCACAAAAACACCTACTTCTGCTTCATTGACTACGCAAAAGCCTTTGATTGTGTGGATCACAACAAACTGTGGCAAATTCTTAAAGAGATGGGGGTACCAGACCACCTTACCTGTCTCCTGAGAAACCTGTATGCGGGTCAAGAAGCAACAGTTCAAACCGGCCATGGAACAACCGACTGGTTCAAAATTGGGAAGGGAGTACGGCAAGGCTGTATATTGTCACCCTGCCTATTTAACTTATATGCAGAATACATTATGAGAAATGCAGGGCTGAATGAATCGCAAGCTGGAATCAAGATTGCCGGGAGAAACATCAACAACCTCAGATATGCAGACGATACCACCCTAATGGCAGAAAGTGAAGAAGAACTAAAGAGCCTCTTGATGAGGGTGAAAGAGGAGAGTGCAGAAGTTGGCTTGAAACTCAACATTAATAAAACTAAGATCATGGCATCTGGTCCCATCAATTCCTGGCAAATAGAAGGGGCAGAAATGGAAGCAGTAACAGATTTTACTTTTTTGGGTTCCAAGATCACTGCAGACGGAGACAGCAGCCATGAAATTAAAAGACGCTTACTCCTTGGAAGGAAAGCTATGGCAAATTTAGATAGCATAATAAAAAGCAGAGATATCACCATGCCAACAAAAGTTCGTATAGTCAGGGCGATGGTGTTCCCAGTAGCAATGTATGGTTGCGAGAGTTGGACCATAAGGAAGGCTGAGCGCCGAAGAATAGATGCTTTTGAACTGTGGTGCTGGAGAAGACTCCTGAGAGTCCCTTGGACTGCTAGGAGATCAAATCAGTCAATCCTAAATGAAATCAACCCTGACTGTTCCCTGGAAGGACAGGTACTAAGACTGAAACTCAAATATTTTGGCCACCTAATGCGAAGAGAGGACTCTCTGGAGAAGACTCTGATGCTGGGAAAAATTGAAAGCAAAAGGAGAAGGGGAAGGCAAAGGATGAGATGGTTAGACAGCATCACCGATGCAACGAACATGAAAATGAGCGAACTCAGGAAGATTGTGGAGGATAGGAAGGCCTGGCGGGATATGGTTCATGGGATCACGAAGGGTCGGACACGACTTAATGACTGAACAACAACAACAAGTGGTCGTATATTTTGTCATTGTCCATCTGTCTCTGTCTGTTAAGAGGAGGTCAGAGGAAGGGGCTTGGTCTTGTTCTGTCACTAGGTAGCGTAAAAGAACAAATTGCTTGCAGAACTGGAAAAGGCACAGCACATTACGGCTGTATATCAGGGGTGGCCAAACTGTGGCTCCTCTTTGATGCATAACGTGTGACTCTCGGACATATGTTGGCTGAGCTCCTTTTTGCATCACAGTTAATATATAAAAAGGTAAATAAAATTTTCAAGCTTTATAATTATTGACCAGTCCACTGGATTAAAACATAAGTTCATGGTGACTAAATGGTGAGTAAATATAGTTAAGAACTTAAATGCTTCTTAAATATTGCGGCTCTCAAACATCTGAAGTTTATTGTATGTGGCTCTTACATTAAGCAAGTTTAGCCACCCCTGCTGTATATGGTTGGAAGTGATTCCTGTGTAGGAAGTGATAACATGTGAAGAGGCCCTTAGCCGAGATTTTTTTTTTTTTTTTAGCTTGTCCATAAGTTAGTTCCTGGTTCCTCTTCAGAAAGGTATAAGGCAAGGAGCATATTGTACCATGTGCTTTTAGCAGGAGCAGCTGGGACGTGGCATGCCTCTGGCAATCTCATTGATTTCTTTTCCAATTCCTGTTTGTTTTAGCAACCAAACTTCAAGCAGAAATTTGTTGCCTTGCTGAAGAGGTTTAAAGTGACTGATGAGGTAAGAAATGATTAGCCTGTCCCTGTCAGTTGTGTAGCTAGTCCTCTTTTTGTGTGTCTGCTTATCTCTTCACTTGTCCACAGACGTGATGCCGCCTGAACGGTCCTTGCGGTGACCCTCGGGCAGCAGCTGCACTCTGTTTTCAGGACGTAATGCCCTTAGAGGTCCTCTTGTTTCCCTTGGGAGATGAGGCAACCTGCTGGATGTCTGGTCCACTCTTTTACAGACTTGGCATGGGGTACAGCAGACGACGCACCAGAAACTAACAAAAATATCTAGTGCATGTCGCTCTACACGGGGAGGGGCCATAACTCAAGCGGTAGAGCACGCGGTTTACCTACAGTATGTCAGGTGCAGTCGCCAGCAGCTGCAGTTGGGAAGAGTTGGGACTGATTTCTGCTTGCGGCCTTCAAGAGCTACTGCTGCTCATGGGAGGCAATGGGGGATTCAGTGGACTAGCGGTGCAGATGGGGTCACTTCCAATGTTCATATTTCTGTAGCCAAGACACAGGTGGGATTTCAGTCATCGCGGAGGTCTGACGTCTCTCCCACTCCAACCTCCTGCATGAGAAGTAGCTTAACCCTGTTGCCACCTCCCATTCTTGCTCTGTACTCATTTGTTATTTCCTGCCCGTGTTTTTTTTTTCCTTTTCAATCGTGTCTTGTCCCCTTGTATCATTTTCCTGTCCTCATTTAGCATTCACAGCTTTCCTCATTAGTAATATCTGCAAATGTCATTAACATGCTGTTTTAATGCCATCTTCTCTGGCCCAAAAGTGTGTTTCCTGCCAAACATCTCCCTATCGCCAACATATTACCCTTTTTAATAGAATTTATTCTCCTTTTTTTCTTTGTCTTTCTACTGGCTTCGGGTCACTGGAATGTCATCATCAAAGGCATCCACGCAAAGCTTGGCAGATGTTGTCAGGGGCAGCCTCTGGGATGAATTTCATCTCTTTGATTGCGTAAAATTGATCAGAGGCCCCCGACCTGGCTGTAGTCGGAGAAGCTGCCTGGCTCTGAATGGCCGAGAAGTGCCGTCTCAGGACATCACCAGGCAGGGCCCGGGCATTGGCTCAAACGGATTGCCACATCAGAGGGAGTAGGAAGGGTTTTTTTTGCAGCATTCATTGGATTATTGGCAGGGATGTGGATCAAGTCTCTGACTCCAAGTCTCGAGTCAAGTCCCAAGTCTCCGGGTCCAAATCTCAAGTCAAGTCCCAAGTCTTTGCCCCCAAGTCCCGAGTTTTTGGTTGCGAGTTGCGAGTCCCTATCTATTTAATGGGGAAAACGGGTTTAAACCTGAATAAAATTCGACTTGTAAAAGTATCCAAGTCTAAAGTAGAGTCTTTCGAGTCTTTTTCAATCGCCGAGTCAAGTCATTGATGCGACTTGAGTCCGACTCAAGTCAGAGCCAATAGACTCAAGTCTACATCACTGATTGTTGATGGTGTTTTGTTTGACACTGCAGCGTATGATGCGCTTGCATTAGCCACCTGGCTCACTCAGGACGGTGAAGGAATTGGGGGATTTGGAAGTACCGTGTCCTGTTTTCCTCCTGCAACCTGATTTGGGCCAGGGTTGTGTTTTATCCCTTTTGTGCAAGTAGTTTCAGTTTGATGAGTAGCTTCGGTGCAGTGAGTCCAGCCTTGATGTGTTGAGCTTCATAGGCAGGGGTGGGATCCTGCTGATCCCAAAATTCGGTGATATTTTATTTGACAGCATGGTTGGTTGCGCTTAGCAAGATTGTGATACTGGATAGATATAGCTCCAGAATGCAGGTCAAAGGAGTTGCTAAGATTATAGCACATTTCAGCTAGGCACTCAGCTAAGTTCCTCTTCGGTTTTTCATAGAACGACAATTTCTGAAGCAGTTCTTTCTAAAGATAATCAATTTGAGGGATTCAAAAACGTTCATGTTATTCCAGAGTCCAGATTCATACACGCAAGTCCATCTTTTAATGACTGCAACATCAAGTGGTAACTTGCATGTGTGAATGGGCCATTGCAGGTAGAGCTTCCTTATCTCTTCAAATGCAGTGAAGACAGTACACGTACTCAGCTGCCAGGCGTCAAGCCTAGAGAAATCATGCATGTACACATGAGCCAGCCTGTAGTTGCAGCATAAACTATGAATCAAGGACGCACTTGTGTAGAACGCCTAGAGAATGTTCCACCAGCTCCACTGAGAGGCTTAGCAGTCTGTATCAACAGTGGGTCTGAAGCCCAGCTCTACATGTTTTGGGGCAAGCGCCACTTCCAGCCCTGCTACTTGAGATTCCCGTTAGTTGAAGATACTGGGGATTGAACCAAGGTCTTCAAGTACTCAGCACTGGCAATTCCCTTTGGTGAGCGAGGTTGACCCAGGTCCATTCTGTCTGTCTACGTTCAGCAAGAGCGTAACGTACCAGCCATGGTACATCTCTTTAAGAGGGTGAATCAACACAGGCTGAAGTTGGCAAAGCAATACCTCTGGGAGCAAAGGGAATCTGCATCAACTGAGTTCTTGGTTGAAGTCTTTCTTGGTTTTGCTGCACTGCATGCAGAGTGATATTCCCCACCCTATTCAGACACACCACATGTCCACTTACGGTACATGGAAAGCTTTTTACAGTATTGGTCCACAAAAACAGTCCTGCAGTTCAGGCCGCTGTTACAAAGAGATGATGACATGACTATGTAAGCCTCTGGACTTGGGTCTAAATCCAGCACCTTCTCCACTGGACCAAACTCTTCTCGTCATGCTGGGTGCAGCATTTTTGCAGTCCTTTTAAATTGTGTCTGTGTGTGTGTTCAACAAAAATAACTCATGCTACATCCAGTTCTCCTCAGAAGTTTGATCATTCTGTTAATGGAGAACTGATGTTGATATGACACAATTCTGTCTTAGAAAGGTAGGGAAAACATTCTTGGCAGAGTGGAAAGAGATCCTCAGTTGTGTGGTTTTTTTTTTTTTAATGATGAGCTCTACTTTTCCAAAAGTTTGAAAAGAAAAAAGTCACAGTTTGTTGATAGGAGCTTAGAGATCAACTGTGAGTTTCTGCAAGGATTAGCTGTACTCGTCGCTGGCAGCCTTCTGAAAACTCCTTCTGTGGATAACTTTATATGGACTCTGGTACTTTCTGGGCAGCTCAATCCTAACTAAATTCCCGCTTGGTGATGATGCAGCGGCGCCGGCACAGGAATTGTGGGGAAATTTAGTAGGCTGGAGGCTTCCTTGGGGTAAGGAGACTTTTGTCCCCTTGCCCCGGGGTAAGCCCCAGCCCCAGCCACAGCAACAAGTCAACTCAGGCCTGTACCAGTGATATTGCTGGCACAAATCTGCATTGATCGTGTCGGTGGATCAGGCCCGGGGATAGGACATGGCGTGCATCGGCCCCGCCCCCTCCTGGGCCCAATCCGCCCACCACCCTTTCCCTGCCCTGTTCAACCCCCTCCCTGCCCTGTTCTGCCTTACCTGCTCCGGCGGATATTGCTCCGGCCGCCGGCACCAATGGGAAGACTCTGGCCTTCCTGCCAGTGCTGCTAGAAGGCGCGCTATCACAAAGCGCTTTACGGCACTTTTGCAACAGCACATGCTCCGCCGGCACAAGTGGGGCAATAGGATTGGGTCAAAAATTGCCAGTTGGAGTCTTGAGAGCGGTAATGGGGCAAGGTTGAGTTGCATCAGCAGAAGGTGACCTCTTGCACCGTTCTATCCCATTCTACTGCTTCCCTCTCCCAAGCTCCACCAAGGGGCTTTTCCATCAGAAAGGGCAGTCGTGCCTCCTGAGGATTTTCTCCACTGTCACACTGATTGCTGGCTGGGCAACAACATGGTGTTTGGACTCTGTTCCCTTGATCACAAATTTCTCTCTTCAAGAATGGAGTATCACTCTGAATGGTTGCTATGACCTTGTTTTTCCTTTTGGTTTGGGTCCTCCAGGTTTTGGATTCTGACCCAGTGGATCAGACCCAAGAAGTTGAGGAAGACCTGGGTCTGCTTTATGATAGCCTCGAGGAATGTAACAACAGCGACAGCGGCCCTGAGATTGAGGACAACGAAAGTGTGCACAGCACTCCCAAGCCTACCTTGAGGTAAGAGTGGCAGGGGAAAGGTGATGGTCGAACTTCATTCTGGATGCCACAGGCCCTTGTACTCCCAAGGCCGCCCCCTCCCTCTGCAAGAGTAAGGTCATTCCCAGCCCAGTCCCTGTGCTCAAACAAGACTCCTGGTTTCTTTTTGCATGGTGTAGCTGGGATCTTTGGCACTCTGACACCAGGCTGTGACTCGGTGACTTATGAGGCACTGCTTCTGCGCTTTGATTCATTTGCTAGCAAAAGGGAGGTTTGGGGCTATAAAGCAGCTCTGTGATAGATGCTGATAACTTGAGGCTGACCTTGGATTTGACAGGCTGATAGAGCGGCCTGTGTAAAGCTGCAACAGACCAGTGGGGATTGATGGAGCAGCAAAGCACCTCTGTGGCAATTGCAGTGGCTGAGAGAGGGTGTAACGTTCTCATCCGTCCCTCTTTCAGAAGCAGCAGCCCTCTTGCATGCAGAGGAGGGAAAGGAAGACACCTACAAAGAATTATTTTTTTACTTCTGAAGATGATTTAGATGAGGAAAAATGTCACTGTGCTGATTCAGAAATTATTCAGTAACTAAAGGGAAAATTTAAAACTACGAACAGAAGTAAAAAGCTCATGATTTTGATAGTTTTACCAAAAAGCTGATCCTGTAAAAGAATAGAAAGTGAATTCATTCTCTATAAATCTATCTCTATAAGTCCTGTTATAAATTTTTGGATTTATTTCAGTTTACCACATAATTTTATCAATGTAAACTGTAGAAAAATGGACTTGAGGGGTTTAATTGCTGGTCACTGCCAACAAGAAAATTTAATTTTTGTATGATACCATTGAGATACCATCTTGAAATTTTGACTGATTGACTACAAGACATATACCTTTAAGTGTGATTTTTTTGAAAATTTTAAAAAAGTTCAATTTTCCAAAATTTCAAAATTAATATTATTTGAATATTTTTGAATTTCTTGAAAATTTACAATTTTGTCATGTTGTATATCACATGAAAGCCCTATTCATAAGCTTTAAAACGACACCTGTCCCATGTCTGCATTCATCGTTATCCTGTAACTGGCGTTTGAAGGTATGGTGACAAGTGAATTTTGGCCTTTTTTTGGCAATTTTGAACATTCAATATCTCAAAAACGGATGGACAAAAAAATCTGAAAAAAAATTTTTTTTAAGCATCTCATGGTAAGGTACAAATGTACCAAAAATGAGCAAAATCCATGACATCAAGTTCCAAAATGTATTTTTTATTGGTTGATTTGACATGGAATGACCCGATTGTTTTGTCCTGTGAGGCAGGCTTCTTCTGGTAGTCTTCGGGGTGATTATGTGGCAGTATCAGACACACTCTAAGGGCACTGCAGTGGCTTAGTGGTTAAGACGCTGAACTGCAGACCGGAAAGTAGAAAGGACAGCAGTTCGAGACCCGAGTGCTGCGTGACGGTGTGAGCTACTGTCTTCGGCCCCAGCTCCTGCCAACCTAGCAGTTCGAAAGCAAGCAATTGCAAGTAGATTAGGTAACAGCGTTCCGTGTGCCTCGGCGTTGAGTTACGCCGCAGAGGCGTCGCTCTGGTAGGGGCGGGGCTGTAAGTTTTGCTCTGTCCTAGTCCCATTTACCAAGCGAGCAGGAGGCGGCCCCGCCTCCTCAGTGTCGGAGCCATTCCGTGCGGAGAAAGCATTCTCTGCACGGGAATGGCTCCGACACTGAGGGGGCGGGGCCGCCTCCTGCTCGCTTGGTAAATGGGATTAGGACAGAGCGAAACTTACGGCCCCGCCCCTACCGGAGCGACGCCTCTGTTATGCCGGTTGCATGACCATGGGAGTGTCTTTGGACAGCGCTGGCTCGTCGACTTTGAAACTGAGATGAGCGCCACCCCTAGAGTCGGTTACAACTAGCTCTTGAGCAAGGGGAACCTTTACCTTAAGACACACTGTGTGTGTGTGTGTGTGTGTGTGTGTGTGTGTGTGTGTGTGTGTGTGTGTGTGTGTGTGTGTGTGTGTGTGTGTGTGTTTCACTCTGCCTATCTCCTGCAGATCCTTATCTCAAAAAGACATTCTAAAGCTGGAGAAGGTGCAGGAGAAGGCAGGAAACCTCCTGAGGCGGTGGGCCAAACGCTGTTCTTTCTTACTTGGTGGTGTGCCAACTTCTGCTTCCTCTGTTCCTGGATTGGACAAGGAAGAGGTGGATGGAGTGGAAGAGGAAGTGTGAAGGAGAAGCGAGTGATGGACTCTGTCCCCCTCTTTCTTTTCCAATCCAGGGTACAGGAGGAGGAGGAGGAGTGGAGGTGAGTGTGTTGATGGAGGTAGCCACCCCTCACCAATCTAGTGCCTGGTCTCCTGGGTGGGTTGCCTGGAGGTTGGAGCACTTTCCCTCTGAAGAAAAGCTAAAGTGTTTGGGGTTTCTTACCTAGAGGAAAGTGAGGTGTCTCGGGGGTGGGAGAGGAGGCATGATAAAGATTTATAAGGTTATATATACACTGTGTGGAGAATGAGGAAGTTCTCGTGATGAGGAAGTTCAAGTGCCTCTCTCTAGGAGGCGTCTCCCTAGTCACCAGCGAGACTGGAGGTGCCTCCTAGAGAGACACTTCGCGTTGCCCGAGTCGTCCACATGGCTTGCTTTCTTCACCCCGCGCCCGGCCAAGTCCTCGCACACACGCACCGCACGGCTTGCTTTCGTCGCGTCCTGGGAGGGAGAGAAAGACAGAGACAAGACAACAAGCAGGAGGAGGTGGCGGCGGCGGTGGAGTAAATTGGAGGGGGGGAGGGAAGAAAGGGCATCTTCATGGCTGTTTTAAATGCAGTGCTCTCTTCGCCCTGCGCCTGGGTGATAACCCCCACCCCCCAGGATTTAAACTTTTGTTTTCGCCCCCACGAGGGCGCATGAAGCAGCTGCCTCCTGGAGGGACGCTGCTCGGGCCATTCAATACCAACCACTGTAAAAAAGTGCAGGAAAAACCGGGAGGGGGGGAAATGGGGGGGCGCCAATTTGAGGGTGCCCCCAGTAGATTTTGGCCCAGCAACGCCACTGAAAAGGGCTTCCCTACCTGATCGCCTGGAGCAATTCTTTACTTGCTGCAGGTTACTAGGGGGTTGACTGTTTACAAGCCTGCTGAACTCTCTTTATAGAGCATAGAGCCTGTGCCTGTGTAAAAGGTCCTAGTGATTGCCATGAGCAGAGATTCCTTCTCCCAAATATCCTCATCTTGAGGGGGCATCGCCTGTCCGTCTTTGAGGCAGTTGGCTGGCTTGAAATGATGCTTTTTTGTTGTCAACGGATGACACTTCTGCTCTGCAGCACAATAGTTTTTGTAGTGCTGCTCGGCAGCTGGCCTGTTGTCATGAGTCTGGATGCGCTTGTCTTTCCCTGCCTGCTCTGCCTCTTTAAGCCTTGCACCTGAGAACCCTGGACCCGAGAACAAAGTTGCATCCGTACTGTTCAGAGCTGTAGCTCCAGCACAGTGGGACCAGCCTGAGGGGAACGGTTGAGGCTCTGCCTCCGACATCTTAAAACATCAGAACTGTACTCTAGGACGCTTTGGTGCCAGCACCATTTCTGGCTCCCTACAGTGGCCAGCCCAGTGATCATCAGGCTGGTCCTCGGTGCTTGGTGGTAGCATGTAGTGTACATCTGACTTAAAATCCAGCTGCAGACTTGAGCTAAAGCAGATCCATCTACCTTTGCTTCCTTCCCTCCCTCCGGCTTCTTTGTTACTTCAGTGTGAGTTTTTTTTTTGCGATCGACCTGACTGTCTAAAATAATGACATCCAGTTGTCTTAGTCTGTGATTTCCACTTTCCAGCTCTGAGAATTCTAGGTGGGGTGGGTGGGTGGGGGAGAACTTGTCATGGCCAGAAATAGAGATGCTTTGCTCTGTCATGTTCTTTCTCTGTTGCAAGTTTTAACTTTTTTACTTTGCTCAACCCAGACCTGCCACCTCTCCCCCCCCCCCCCCGGTCTGTCTTTTTGTGTCGCCATACGGCTTCTGGGCTTTGGTGATGGGTTTGCCTGTGCTCTGTGGGGACCGAGGCTGGGGAGGGATTCAAGCGGGGTTATGGTGACTTGACTTTTTCCTCCTCATCTCTCTCTCTTTCTGTCTGTCTCTCTGTCCGTCCGTCTGTTTCTTCTGCAGGCGCTTCTTTGAGGGCGTCTCTCACTCTGGTTCCCAGACTGAGATCAGCAGTCTGCACGGCCAGAAAGGGCAGGAGCGAGAGTCGGGCAGCCCTGTGAGTTACTCTTCCTCCTCCTCCTCCGCTAGCAACCTGTCTGCCTGGGCCTACTTGCCAGGACCTAACGTGCTGTCTTGAGTAATCCCTGCTCTCTTCCTCTCCCTTTTCCCTGTCTTTTCTGGATGCGCTGCTTCCTTTCCCGGTGTAGGAGAGGTGGGCTAGGAGCAGGCTAACTCACTCACTCAGCCAGGGCCCTCCAGTCCCTGCAATGCTGGGGCTCTGTGGTTTTCCCCACGTAGCCTGGGTTAGCGGAACCTGCTTCTGGTGCCTTGGTCTGTGCGAGAGCAAAGCGTCATGTTGATGTTTCCTTTCCTTGCAACCATCCTGCCGTTACCCTCTTCTTGGGGATCTAGGATCAGGTATCCGCGTTAAGAGTCTAACCTTTTCTTTTTCCTTCTTCACGCCTCTTTGTCTTCCCCCACTCACTCAGGGAGAAGCAGAGAAGCGGAAAGTGGGTGCACCCCACACTCAAGATGAGACTGCCATGGAAACTGCCACCATGGTGAGTGCAGTGTGTTGATAAGGTTTTGTTGCCCTGTTTAGGCTGGAGGCAGATCTGAATGTTACTCCATTGCTCAGGGGTTGGCACACTAGACTTGTATGCCAGGAGTTCCGAGTTCAAATGTTACTGGGGCCTCCGACATGTTGTATCAACATTGATATCACTCCATTATGCTAATAGTGGTTTTCTTGTTTGGGAGGGCTTGTAACTCAGTGGTTTTGTCTTGCACGGAAGGTCCCGGGTTCAGTTTCTGGCAGCATCTCCAGACAGGCCTGGGAAAGACCCAGGGAATGCTGCTGCCAGTCAGCGTAGACAGTACTGAGCTTAGACGGGCCAATGGACTGATTTGCTATAAGAAAGCCTCATATGTACTTCTTTGGGGGATTGGATACGTTCCCATCTGCCCCTTGCAGTCCACGTTTCTAGAGGTTTCTCTCACAGTGGTGTACCACCTGCCCTTGCAGCACATAAACAAGACTGTGAGAGCAGAGCAATCTTTTCTTTTTAATTTAATTATTTATTTAAAAGATTTATATCCAGCCCTTTCCCAGAGCAGCTTACAGCCATAAATTAATATACAATGGTATAAACCAGGGGGTTGGCAATCTACAGCCTGCGGGCCAGATCCGGCCCACCAGCCAAAGTTATCTGGCTCGCGCGGAGCTCAGCTTGGGAGGCGAGTCCGCGAGCCTGGGTGGGCAGCACCGCCATTTCCCGTCCAGCCACAGCAAACTTGCGGGAGGCTTCACCTCCCAAACCAAGCACATGCTTGGCAACCCGGAAGTTCTGCGATGACGTCAGTGCCGAACATCCGGCCCCATAAACACATGACTGGCTTTCCACATTTTGCATGGGAGCCTTCCTTTCCCAAGGAAGCTTACTGCATTTCTCGTTGTGCCCAAAGAGAACTAAGCTGGGATTGTTGGTAGCTACTGTGGGCAAGTGCTGTCTTTTGCCATGGCTTGCTCCTTGTCGCATTGCTGCATCAGGCCACATGAGGGCAGTGCAGTGCAGGTCTGAGCATTTGGAAACTCATAGGGAGATAGATACAGTAGATGCCTTCTCTAGGAAATTGTCTTCACTTTTTGCTGAATTTATATTTATGTATTTATTTAATAAATTTCTAACCTGTCTTTCCCCCACACAGTGGGCGCCCAAGGTGGTTAACAAGTGTATAAAATACAATCTATCATAAAAACAATATAAAAATTAAGACGTTTAAAACAGCCTATCACAATTAGCCTCCAACACATGTAAAACAATAAACAGTAGTAAAAATGATCAAAAGCAGCATTATGTCCAGGAGGGTACAAGATATGCTCTTCCCCTGCACTACCTCTCCTGGGATTTTGAAATGTTTTGCTGTCAGAATCTCCCTCTGCCTGAAAGGTCAACGTGGGGAGAAGGCTTAGGCTAGAAACAGGATGATGTTGGTGTGCAAGGGGGTGTGTGCCGTGGGTCCTTTCCAAAACCAGCAATCCCTTCCATATGTTCTGAGGTAGTGCGGTTGAGTGGCAAATTGCACTCTGTGCCCACACCCCAAAGATTTAGATCATTTTCCCCTAGGGACAAAATGAGGGTTGAAAATCTGGCCGGGTTGGAGGGGAGTTGGCAGAATGGTGTGCGGGGGGGGGGGGGGTGTCACTGCAGAGTGGGGACAATGTGTGAGGGACATGCTGTTTGGAGGATGGTGGTGTCTGCAGGGCCTGTTGCGTTTGTAAAGCTGTTTGCCCTGCCTGCACTAGTTTCTTCTCTTGGGTCCGTCTAACAGAAGCTTCATGGGCCATGATACCCCTGCAGTCGTAGGTTGTCCCCAGAACATCCAGGGTACCAGTTGCTGGGGAGCAAGAGCAGGACAGGCTTGCTGTCTTGAAGCCCTACCCAGAGGCATCTGGTTGGCCACTAAGAAACAGCATGCTGGACCAGGTGGATTTTTTGATTCCGACCCAACAGATCCACACAGACTCAGACGACACAGACACACACAGACACACACAGACACACACAGACACACACACACACACACAGACACACACAGACACAGACACACACACACACACACACACACACACACACACTTGCCATCTCTATACTAAAAAAAATAAAATCAGAGTGGTTCAGAAGCCTCTCTTCTGCTTCTGGATGTTCAGCAGAGGTGACAGTAGGGTTTGCGCAAAGTGCT
Source organism: Plestiodon gilberti rubricaudatus (assembly GCA_026170595.1). Taxonomy (NCBI): domain Eukaryota; kingdom Metazoa; phylum Chordata; class Lepidosauria; order Squamata; family Scincidae; genus Plestiodon; species Plestiodon gilberti. The sequence goes on from JANXHW010000001.1 coordinate 17,336,848, forward strand.
TGGGTGGCTTGGGAAGGGATAAGTGTTTGCCTGGTGATCAGAGGAGTAGAATTGAATACAGGAATTTCTTTGACCGTCATTCGGCATTGGGCATCGTTTCTTTGGCTGTCATTGGGCTTCCACCTTGCTGGGGAGGCCTGCCAGGCGAAGCAGCCGCTCGACGTTCAATTAGGGCCCAACTAAAGGAATTCTGTGCATTCTCTCAGGAACTGGAGGCGGATGAATCCTGCCCAGGAGGAGCAGCAGAGACGGCCCTGAAGGAGAGCAATGTGGACAGGCTAGCCCAGCTGAGCAATGTTAGCAAGCCCGAGTTCCCGGCCACAGTCTCCCCCAGGTGAGGAAGGCCTCCTCCATGGATGGTGGTAGGCCTCGTATGGAATGAAAGTGGTTGGCCACATTCTCTGCCATCTGCCAGAGGACAGGGGATGTTGGCTTTGCATGTGAGAAGCCTGGACACAAGTCCTCAGTTAGCTGTGAGGCTTCCTTGGTGGGCTTGACTAGCAGCCCAATCCTAACTGGGCTTTACGACAGCGGGACGGCTGTGGTAAATGGCCATACAGCGGTTATTCCAGAGCCGCCACTACAGATGGGCGGCAGTGTCAGAAGCCAGCTGCCACAGCCAGCTACCAGAAGGTAACCCGGCCGGGGGGGAGGGGCAGTGGGGGGAACAGGCAGGGAGGGGGAGGAACGGGCTGTTTATTGAGTTGTTTGTCACCATCTCTTTGCCAAACTTGCCTTGGTAAATGACTGCAAGCACTAACACTGATTTAATTGCATTTCAGTTAATTTGAGGACCAGCCTCTGTGTGTGTGTGCGTATCTATTGACACCCTTCCAATTCTCACTTGTTTTTCAAGACGGCATGAGTCATGGTGGCTCTTCACCCTCAAAGCCATACCACCATTGCCACAAGGATCGTGGCCTTGGCAGCCCTTTCTGGGCCTGTTGCTGCTGCTATGTGGGTGCGCCAGTGCTTGCTCGGTAGTCAGGCAGAGTCCATCCCTTGTGTCCCCGCGTCCTGCACGACATCCCATTTTGCCCAGCTCCCTTTTGCTTCTTGCCTTTCAGCAAAGTTGAGAACAAGCAGCTGTGGCGACCCCGCAGTATGTCCGTCAAGGACCGGCAGAACTCCAAAGGCCAGGGTGACCGAACCAGCAGTCTGGACAGTGAGAGTAGCCCGGACTCACGGCAGAGCAACCAGGTCAGGTTGGAGTGGTGGCTCTCACTGGGAGAGGAGGGCTTTTTTTTCTGGGGAGTGATGGATGGAGGCTCCCGATAGCTAGGAGGTGTGAAAATGCAGCTTCTTCACAAGTGGGGCCAGGAGGTTTTTCTTGCCAAGGGAGATGTTGTTTTCATCCATCTTTGCTTTTCTGTTGCAGGTGCCCCGGAAGTCTGTCTATGATCAGCTCAACCAGATACTGGTCTCGGATGAGCAGTTACCAGACAGCATCATCCTGGTGAACATCACTGAATGGCAAGGCCAGGTAAAGAGCTCCAAGCTTGGGCAGGAAAGCCTTGGTGCCACCCAAATGCATGCTGAGTGCCCTGCCGCCCTAGTGGGGAGCTAGTGACGTCGCAGCAAATACTGCCCAAAGGCATTAGCCAAGTCAGCCTGGGAGAAAACGTGTCCCTAATTGTTCACAAACTTGGCTGTTTCCCCCTTGAAATAGGTTCTCAAGGTGACCTGCAACCCAAAGTGTAAAACCATTTACAGGATACAATACAAAACTAGTGATCGACAAAGCTCCCTTGGCTCAATTTGTAATTGTCTCTCAGTATTTATAAGCTTTCTTGGAAAACCCTCAAGGGAAGCTCTCTGGCTTTCTAAATGTTCTCTCCTGACTCCTAATGGTATTTTTTTTTTTCGGTTTTGCATTCACTTTTGTTACAGTCAAAAAGCACTTCCATTTTTCAGTGAGCTTTCACCTGCTCATTGAAACTTCATCTGTTTTTCATCCATGTCCCGGACACTAATCATGGCTCAGACAGAGTTCTTCAAAAGTTCCCAAAGGCTGATTTTTAAGAACTGTGCAGTTCCTGAGCTGCAGGCGCAGGGCACAGCCACCTCAGGGGATTCCCAAATTTGGGAGCAAGAGAGACCTGTGCAGTTCCTAAGCTTGTCTGCCTATACTTCAGCTCATTTGGGGCAGGAAACTTCCTGAAGTTTGGTTGGTTTGGTCCCCATTATATACTCTCTTTAAGCCCTCCTCTAGCCCATGTGATTGGTAAGATCCCTAATACTGGTGCGCTGGAAGTTTTATTTTTGGAGAAATAAGCACTTCCTGGATTTCAAGCACAAGGTCTCTGCCAGACTTTAACCTTCCAGAGAACCTGCCCCCAGTGTTGAGTCCCTCCCTGGCACTTCCATGTTAAGGGCTTTGCAGCCACAAGACTGTTCAAGACCTTTGCCTGAGATTCTGGGTGGGGGTCACTGTCAGTTATGGGCTAAATGGGTCAGCAGTCTGAGCCAGAAGGTTAGCTCCCTATACAGCGTACCCTCAAATCCATGTGTCTGGTTTTGTATTGACAGTATCTCTGTGATCAGCTCCAAGAGCACAAGCAGCCCATTGTCTCCACCTGCTCCATGGCTGACGTTCAGGCTGCCTTCAACACTATTGTTGCTCGCATCCAGAGATAGTGAGTATAGCCTGCAGGCAGCAGCCAGCCAGGTGGTGTGTTCCTGGCAAGGCCTGCAAAAAGGACTTTTTGGTGTACGCAGGGTATGTGTACACAGGGCATGATGTACGCAGGGTCTGTAAGAAGGACTTTTTGGTGTAACCCTAACCCCTCCCCTGTTTCAGTCTCGGGGACAGGAATCTTCTGCTTATGTCCAGTGGATGGTAACCTCTGGACTGGAGAGCCACCAGCAGTATTGTGGACTAATTCACAGATAATCTAACTGCAGAACAAAGTGACTTGCAGATATGTCGGCTGCAGTTCTGCAGAAAACGTACGGCAGCACGTCTTGGACCCCTCCTCACTTCAGCTGGAGACGGACTGCCCCACAAGAGGGAGCGGAGTGTCCAAGCTGCCAGCCTCGGCTTCTCTCCCCCAGCTTCACGGGCTTTTTGAAAAGCCACTCCACGCAGCCAATCCCGGCTCTCCAAATGTTCGGCTCATTTCAAGCCTGCCGTTCCACACTTCCGCATTGTGAGTGAGCCAAACGCTCGGAGAGCTGGGATTGGCTGTGCGGGGCGGCTCTTCCAAAAGCCCGCGAAGCTGGGGGAGAGAAGCTGAGGCCGACAACCTGGGCATGCCGCTCGCTCTTGTGGGGCAGTGTCCAGCAGTGCGTCTTGCGCCTCGCATCAGCCGGAACGGCAGCGCATGCCACTTGGAAAGTCTTTGCATGCCACTTTGTGGCACGCGTGCCGCAGGTTGGCCACCTATGTCTTAGACCCAGACAGAGAGTGGCATTTGCTGTGGTGGTTCCCCCTTTTTGGAACGCTCTTCTTTCTCCAAGACCCACGAGAACCTGGCTGTCTTCCAGACTGGACAAAGGCTCTGTTGTTCCGCTTGGTGACTGCTTGGGGCGGGGGAGAGGCTCTGTGTTCAGGCTTTTGCTGTCCTGTTGCTGTTTCGCTGTGAACCTCTCAACCTCTCTTCCCCCGGCAGCTGTAACTGCAATTCCCACATGCCTCCCCCAGTGAAAGTGGCAGTGGCAGGGGACCAGAGCTATCTGAGCATCGTCCTGCGTTTCTTTGTGGAGCAGCTGGCCGGCAAGACCCCGGACTGGCTCAACTACCTCCGTTTTCTCGTGGTGCCGTTGGGTAAGAGTCTTGCTAGGGGCGGGGGTCCCGAAAGACCAGAGCTCGTTCGTTACTGGGACGACTGTCTGGGCTGACCTGCAGGCTCCCTCTTCAACCTTCTCAACCAGGAGAAGAAAGCCTGGGCTAGAATGGGCAAATGCAGATCAGTCAAACCAGGATTTACAATGCACGTGAGCACGTGCTTTGGACAGTGCTTCAGAGGGCGGAGGGGGGGGGGTTTGTCCCCTGGCCTGTGTGTTCTTCTACCTTGTTAAACGATGCTGCCGTTTCCTCTGTGTCATTCCCAGGCTCACACCCCCTGGCCAAGTACCTTGGTTCTGTGGACAATAGGTACAGCACCTTATTCCTGGATGCAGCGTGGCGAGAGCTCTTTAGCAGAATGGAGCCCCCTAGTTCAGGTAATAGGCTTGGCTTCAGACACACAGACACGCACGCACGCACGCGCGCGCGCGCGCGCACACACGCACACACACACACACACACACACACACACACACACACACCCCTGAGGAGGAGTTGTGTGTGGGGACTCCTGGACCCAGAGGCGTCCGCTGACATGGGGCGGTGGGCCCCAGGGCGTCAGGGCGGAGAGGCTCTGGGAGGGGCGGAGAGGCTCGGGAGTGGGGCGCGGGAATCCTTTAATTTGAATATTTATTCGCAGTTTTTCCGCAAATTTAAAGTGTAAAACAGGGATTTTCAAAGCGTGTGTGTGCTTTGCGGCCACTTATCTGATCTCCAGGACATTCCTCCAGCAGGCTGGCAGCAGCAGCGACGATCGCAAACCTGCCGAGTTTGCTTGCGCATGCCTAGTCCGTCCTTGCTAACTCCCTGAGTTTGCGCATGCGTAAACTCCGGAAACTCCTGCGCCCGGAGCAGGGAGAGGCTGTGTGCCCTGGCGCAGGAGTTTCCGGAGTTTACGCATGCGCAAACCCAGGGAGTTAGCAAGGACGGACTGGGCATGCGCAAGAAAACTCCGAGTCCGGCAGGTTTGCGATCGTCGCTGCTGCTGCCAGCCTGCTGGAGGAAGGTCCTGGAGATCAGATAAGTGGCCGCAAAGCACACACACGCTTTGAAAATCCTTTGAAAATCCCTGTTTTACACTTTAAATTTGCGGGAAAACCGCGAAAAAACTTTTAAAAAACCCGAAAACTCATTATGCAAATTACTTACTTAATTTGCATAATGGGGCGGCGGGCTTTTCCGCCCCAGTTGCTGGGGAGCCTGGGTACCCCTCTGCCTGGACCTTGCTGGCGCTCGTATTGCATCTCGCACTTTTGCTTGTTTCACTCCAGATACTGTGGATATTCCTGGCCGGGTTGCCCAGTTCATCACAGGCGCCAACGTGTCCCACCAGCTGCCCATTTCTGAGGCCATGTTGACCTACAAGCAGAAGAGGTAAGAGGGCCTGCAGTCCCCCTCCTTCCACCCTGTGCTTGGCCACTTGGCCCCACATTACTCACCACCACACAGAGACCCATGCTGGCTACCAGGACTTGGGCTGTTTTCAAGGGGTGGAATGCTGGGCTGGGCAGGGAGGTCAGAGGCTACAGGGGGTTGCCTTTTGCTGCAGTTACAGGGGCCAGGTGGTCAGCGTTTAAGTGGCTCTGGTTTATCTGAAGCACAGGACAGCAGGGTGAGAGCAGAGCCAATGGGCAGCTCTTCTCTCCTGGGGTGGAGAAGACCATGTTGTCCAAGGTGCCGGAAAAGAGGCACGGCCAAGTCGTGACTTTGGGAATTGCAAGCACTGTTTCTATGCTTCCTCCCCCCACAGTTCAGGTGTGTGGGGTACAACAGGCCCTGCTGTTCTCTGCTTACCCCTACAGCCAACGGGGATTGGCACACAGTACGTACACGTGAAGCTGCCTTCGGTTTTCCTTTGCTGCTGGAGCACTTCCTGCATGGTGGGTGGGTGGGTGAGAGGGGAGGCTGCCTTTGGCTGGGGTGCTTCCCGGACTGACTGCTGCCATGCCCAGCAAAGTGGGCAGGCAGGGCATGAGCCCTGGCTGTGGTGGCACTTTCATTTCCCTAAAGCAGGAGCTTTCCTTATTTTGGCATCTGGCACGTTTAGTTCAAGCAACAGTGCAGCTCAGAAGCAAGTGCCCATTTTGAGAAACAGCTCAACAGTTGGTTGGACTTCCTACAAATTAGGTTGGTGGTCTTTGCAAAATGCGAGCAATAAGGCCGATGCCAGGAGAGCAATTGGCCACCTGAGGCCTGGAACCAGATGTCCTGTCCATGTTAGATAGACCCATCAACCCAGCCAAGATGGAAAGTCTGCGCTCAAGGGGAGCGGGCCGTAGTCCCGTGGTAGAGCACGTGCTTTGCAAGCAGATGGTCCCAGTTTCATTCCCTCCAGTTAAACATGTCCAGTTAAAAAGGTTTTAGGTTATAAGGCTGGGGAAAAAAAACCCTGGAGTAGACCATACTAAAGAGCAGCTCAAGAACCAAGGCTACCTGCAAGAGTGTGTGAGGATGGAGGGGTGGGGGCACAGGTTAAGGTTGGGGCTTGCTCACAGAGAGGCTGTGCTCTCAATAATTTGGGTGCAAGGTAACTGTGGGGAAACCTGCAGCTTTTGGCATGCTACTGCAAGCACTTGCAACAGGGTGTGTCCAAAATCTGATGCTGCGTGTGCACCCAACAAGCTTGCCACAGGCAGCAATGCAAGATGCTTTCCCCACAGTTACCCTGTGGCCAGTGGTGTGTGAAGAGACCCTCTGAGGAGCAATTCTAAAGGTGCCAGGTTGGAGATTAGAGAATGCTTTGTACCGGAGGGAGCCTGCAATGGAAAGTGCAGCATAGTTCCCCATGATCATCTGAGAACTTTGGGCTAGCATGACTTTGGCTTGCATGTGAACTCATCGCACTCAGGGCTGGTCCGACAGCATAAACACCCCGAGGAATGTGCTTGTTGGCACCAGTGGAGCAGTGCGTCATCTCACAGTTGTGCCGTATTTTCTGCAAGGTTGCCATGGATCTTGGGGTGTCCCGCTTGACATCCTGTGGTTGGGGAGAACAAAATGCTTTTGGGCTAGCCCTTGCTGTGCTGTAGCTTTCTGGGACTCTGAGTTTCAAGCAAGGGGGTTGGTGTTGCTCATGTGCCGTGCCATGTTGTCTTGGGTGAGCCACTGGAAAGCAGGGTTGACAATGCTGTGCAATTTTGAGAAACTCTCAGACCATTTCTGTTAGCCCAGTTATGTGACAACAAGCAAACCGAGGGTTTAAAATACATGCATGAGTGTGTACACATTGTACTTAATAATACTATTTTATATCCATATGTTGAAAGACTTAAATGTCCTGTGTAAGAACAAAGGAAATCTCCAATACTGAAAGTGTCAGAGGCAATTTGGCTGAGTTGTCCTCAGCAGCCTTTCTCCCCTCTTCCCCCCTCCCCGCAAAAAGTCACTAGAGACCCTTTCCACCACTTGTCCAAATGTTTCTTCAGCCCTGGTCTCTTTCTCTGCTGGCAGCTTCATGTTATTGCGGTTCTTCCCCTAATCCGGTGGTTTTCAAACTCCTTGTTCCAGGGAACCGTTTCTCCACCTAGGTGTATCGAGCATTTCTCGGTGAGAAGATTAGTCACAGTAGACCAGATTTCTTGAAAAACAGCTTGCCCATCCACTGCTCCCCCTGTAGGAGAGCCCTGCGTGTGGTTTTGAGTCCATGCTCCGATCATGTGGGGTGACAGAGAGGCCTGGCCAGCGTCCTAGATAAATAGCTTTCGCCCCTGATTCCGTGTCCTCGAGCCCTCCGCAGCGCAGGGCAGATAGTCAGGGACGCCATGGAAGACAAGCAGATGTAGACATGGTTCCCTGAAATTCTGAAAACCACTGCACTGGGCAGCTCCTGTTCAAGTATCAGTCTGTTCATCTCCAGCATCAGGTGGAAAAGATTTTGTATGTTCTGCTGAATGGCAACATTGTTGTTGTTGTTGTTGTTGTTGTTGTTGTTGTTAACAACAACAACAACAACAACAACAACAAACAACATGCATGTGACGTGTCAGCAACTACGGTATTGGAACAAGAGTGCACGAAAAGCAAGAGGACCTGTTACAGCTGGCATTGGGCACCTTCCAAGGCCCATGTCTCAGCAGAGGGCCCACTATGGACCCCAGAGCCCCTGGTCCCAGGCCCTCTGAAAGATGCAGCTGTGACAGGGGGAGGAGGAGAAGCAGACCTACTTGCCTTTCCCTCTCCTTGGGGGGGGGGTTTGGCTGTGTGGATTGGGCAAGTGAATGAGCAGTGATCAGGCAGGTCCACTCAGAGGGCGGGGCCCATTAAGCATCTCTTGCCCCAAGCCAGCACCAGCCTCAGGCTTAATTCCCAAGTGCTGAACTGGGAGCTCCGGGAAGCTGTTTCTTGGGTGTACCTAGAGAGGCCTCTTCCCTTGTCATGAGCTCTTGGTCCCTCTTCTGCCCCAAGGCTGCCCCAGGCACACCAGCGTTCTCCAGGATGTCCTGCCTGCTGGTTGCTGCTGCTGCAGAACTGGTTTCACCCCCCCCCCCCAGACTGGAGCTCTCTCCCACCTGGAGTCCAGAGTGGGATTGGTTGCCCCCGCCTCGCTGGATGAGGCGGGCACTGTGTGTTGTCTCCCGCCGCCGCTTGTCTTGAACGGCTCGTGTTCTAGCCGTGCTTATGCCTCTCCCTCTTCTTGGTTTTTTGGCATTCAAGGAAAAGAAGCCTCTATTTTGATTTTTATATCAGGTATTGGACTGTGGCTTGCTGCAGTGTTGCCTTCTCCCCCGTGTCCGTCCGTCTCCTCTCTCTGTCCAGGAACAGACCTGATCTCCTCCCCCCTGTCTGCCTTGCGTGAGGCGAGGGCTGCTGGCTGTTCCTGGTTGCATGTGTGAACTCCCTCCTGTGGAAATAGCGGGAACAAAACCCTTCTTCCTTTTTGAACCTTCTCCGCATCCCCCCCCCCCGCTCCTCCTCCCATCTTCCCTATGCAGTGTGATCCTGTGCAATAGTGTCTGGGTTGGGAGGGGGTGGGGGTTGCTATGCTGTGTGAAGCAGAGGGATCCATCCTGCTTCCACCCACCCAAAGAAATAAACCCCCATTGCTTGGCTCTGTGGTAGCTGCTTATTTAAAATGTCAGGCTTTTGCTGGGGTGCTAGAGAGACAAGTCCCTGGACTCAGCAACAAGCCTGGCTTTCCTGCTTGGTCCAATGGCACCTCCGGAGGGCAGAGCTGCTCCACTGCCTTTCCAAAGGCCATTGGTGATGTGTGACAAGCAAAGGACGATGGGAGGTAAATCTGGGGGCTTGAGCCAGGTCTCACGGTTGCCTTATTATAGGTAGAGGACTGTATAGAACCTTGTGACTTTTAATTGCCTCCGTTCCATTTTACAGCCCAGATGAGGATTCCTGCCAGAAATTTGTGCCGTTTGTTGGGGTGAGTATTGTTAAGATGGGTCAGCCAGTAAGTACCTGCAAGGGAGGCCCTCACATACCTCCATATTCCTTTCACCTTGATGGCCACTGGCGGAGAAGGTCATAGCTCAGTGGTGGTAGAGCTCCTACTTGTTCTGCTATATGCAGAAGGTCCTAGGTTCAATTTATGGCAGCATCTCCAGGAAGACCCCTCTCTCTGAAACCTTGGAGGGCTGCTGCCAGGCAGCGTAAGCAGTGCTGAGCTAGATGGCTCAAGGGCCAGACTCGGTCACAGGCAGTTTCATACCTCCATATGTTCCACCCCAGGTTGCCCTCCGTGGGAAGCTGGCAGCAGAGCTTGCCCTGCAAAAGCCAAAGTAGTTGTATTGAGGGGTGTAGATGCTATCGGGGCAGAGGGTGGGAGACATAAGTGGCTGGAGGCAGGAGTGATCTTTTTCCTTGTACCTTGGCAGGTGGTGAAGGTGGGGCTTGTGGAGCAGTCTTTCAGCACCTCAGGTGAGAAGCTGACGATGGCAGGCTGGGCTCCTTATGCCTGCCTTTGTCCTCTCCCCTTGCCTGTATCGGGGAGGGGGGGGGAGCACAGACTAAATTCCAGTCTGGCAGTGGAACCACTATGGTCTTGGGCTCAAGAATTGTAGTCAAACTGGGTTCTGGCAGCTGTGAATTCCTCCAGTTGGCCTGGGGCACGTCACTGAGACGCAACTGTCCACCTGTAAAATGGTGATAGGAGAAGTTGACCTCATTCTTGTGAGAGCTGATGATGTAAGGCAGTGGTTCTCAAACTGTGGGTTGCGACCCACCATTGAGAACTTTAGCTGTCTCCTGCCCCCTTAAGGGTGCGGGGACAGCATGGCGGCGGCGATCCGGGGGATCGCTGCCGCCACAAAATTGCCCGAAATCGCCCTCACTGCACTTACTGGGGCGAAAACCGGAAGCGTCCGGAGATAGCCGTTTTGCGGCGATTGGAAGATTGGGGAGGCCTGCAGAGGGTCGCACAGGCCTCCCCGAAGCTCCCCCAAGCCCCGGTAAGTGCAGTGGGGGCGATTTCAGGGGTGGTTTTGGTGGTGGCAATCCCCTGTATCGCCACCACTGCTGGCTCTGCCCCCGCAAACAGTCAAAGTTCTCCCAGCCTTGCGGAGAGAACTTTTACCGCTAATGTAAGGGTTCTAAAGAGCTTTGCCTATTACTGGTACTAAGTGATAAGCCCCATGTGGGAGTCCTGTAGCTTCTTGGTACATTAAAAGTTGGGAAACAACTGTTTGAGCCCCTGGAGGCCAAGGAACAAAATGAAACCTCTCAAACGTTGGTACTGGCTTATTTGCCCAGAGTCCCTTCATTGTTGGCATAAGCTAAATGACACTGGTCTGAGACAAGTGCAGCTCAAGGCCTTGTCAGTTCAGGGGCAAATAGCCAGAAGAGAATGAAACGCTACACATGGGCCCATCGCCTATTTGTAAGTTCTAAAGAGGGTGTTGTAAGGAGTCAGACGACGCTTGCCCTGGCCTATGGACCCCCAGCATGGCTGGTCAATACAAGAGGAATTGTTGCACTGGGGAAGAGGAGGGGAAAGGCTGGTACCCTGTTGCCTCGACCAGTCAGTCCCGGGAAGAGTTGGAAGGTGAAGCCCGCTCTGCCCTTCAAGAACCAGTGTGGTAAGACAGCAGACTGTAGTCCATGTGGCCGCTGGACCCCTACGGCAGCCCACCAGGGACCACCCTCTGATACGAATGCTAACAAGTGAGAGCTTCCCCCAGTATAACCGGGCACATTTTTTTTTCTTTCCCTAGTTGATTCTGATGATGCCATCATCTGCACCACCTCCCTACTGAGCTCATCCTCTCCATCTGGCGGAGGGATCCCCTATACCAAGGAGGCCGTGGGCACCCCTCCCCCCTCCCCATCTGTCAGCAGTGGGCTCTCAGGAGCAGGGTGAGCGCCTTCTAATTTGTATTTGTGGGGGGAGAACGAGCAGCTGGACAATGCCAGTGATTTCAGAGTATGAGAGATTTAGTGCTGGGTACAAGGCATACTGCTGGGAAGGGCAGTGAGTGGTGCATTCTGGGAGGGGGAGTGGAACCGTGCCACTTCAGGTGCTGGAGGAGGGGCTCAGGTTAGCTCTGCCTGCACATAAACAATATAATAAATGAGCATGTCAGAGAAACTAGACTAGCCTCTCTTTGAAACCCTAGTTTTCTATATTCGGAGAGAGTGTTCCATTCAAGCGTGTGACGACTCCTCCTCCTTCCGTCATAGAGTGGTACAGTCCAGCCTGAGCTGCAAGAGCCACAGAAGAGGCCGGCCTCCTCAAACTGGTGCTTGAAAGCAGTAATTGATTTTGCGATGCCCTGCCCAAGGGCACTGACACAAATGACAGATACTTTCAAATGAGAATCAATAGAAGGAGCTAAAACAAATCAAGAATATCTGACCTTCAAATGGAAAGTATAAATGATGCCATTTATGCTTTCTCGTTTAAGATCTATTTCTAAATGTGCATCATTTGTTTTAGTGTCTCTTGGATTGGAACGTGTTGGGCATTATTCACAAAACAACAAAACTCCTTCCAAGCTCCTGCCTCTTCTGTCTTTTGGGTGCCATCCCATTCTCTCCAGGATCGGCTGCACCGCACGGTTTCTGCCAATTCCGTAAGCTTGGCTCTCAGAATCAAGTTGTAACATCCGTTTTCTCTCCCTCCAGCAATCTGAGTCCGGGTGTGGAGGTGATGGGCCTGCAGGTCGATTACTGGACCGTGCAAGGGCCAGAGAAGAGAAAAGAGGCTGAGAAGCGGGAAACGGGCTTCAAGAACACCCTGAAAAGCAATTTCCGCTCCCTGCAGGTCAGCCGCATCCCTGGTCCTGGGGAGCTGACCCCACCCAACACCATGGCCATGACTGTGGTCACCAAGGAGAAGAACAAGAAAGGTACCAGGCTGCTGCTGCTGCAGCAACAACAGAGCTCTTGTAGCAGGCTGTGTTAGGCTTCTTCTCGGACAAAGGTCTGGCCTGCTCTTTGAAAGCACTGTGAAATGGGCCAGTAGGATTTGGCTGTCTGTGCCTCTGCTGAATCTGTCTGTTTTATCCTTGGCAGTGATGTTCCTGAGTAAGAAACCGAAAGAGAAGGACCTGGAACCCAAGAGTCAAGTGATCGAGGGGATCACGCGCCTGATCTGCACGGCCAAGCACCAAAATACCATGTTGCGTGGTAAGTAAGCCACCTTCAGCCCTTCCCACACGCAAGGACTATCGTGACGATACGTCCTTTCCCAAAGAGACTTGGCTAGAGCTCCGCTCCCCAGATGTACCGTCCATTGCGACAAAATGCCCTGAGTTTATCTAAACTTGAATACAGTCTCCATCACCTGGGAGAGTTTTTACATAACATGGCTCCGCTCTCACTCTTCCCTGACAACGTCCCCTGGGCACCAGTCTGACTTAGGCACTCGCTCTTGGTCTGAGTGTGTTTCTGTTGCCTCTCTTGCAGTTTGCATTGATGGCGTGGAGTGGAATGATGTGAAGTTTTTCCAGCTGGCTGCACAGTGGCCAACACATGTCAAGTATTTCCCAATCGGCATCTTCAGCTACACCAAGAGTGCGTGATAAAAACCAGGCAGCCTGGGAGGACTGGAGCCCTGCCACACACAACAGAGGAGGAAATATCCAACTCCTTTGCTTCTGTTGAAGATGGACTGACTGCCCAGTGCTAGAGCCCAAATCTGGCTGGAGCCCTGCTTGCTCCGTTTGTTCTCTGCAAGGAACATCCCAATTTGCTTTACGTCTCACCCATGAATTTTAGTTTAATGTGAACTTGGGTCCTAGGGAGTGAATGACGCACGCAAGGCTTCTCAACCTGAACTCTTGAAACCAGAAGGCCGGGCCAGCCTTCTCTGCCAGGTGGGATCAGGAATGACAGAAACAGAGGGGATTCGTACAGTCCCCAGTTGCCCTTGTGCTGGTGGCGGCTGAAACAGAGTCCCTTCCCGCCGTGGCTGGCTGGGACCAGAAAGGGGAAGCAGACTCTCTGACATCCTGTATTTTTTGTCAGTGCTCTACTAGGGAAAATGTGTGTTAGTGCCCTCCTTCTAGGGTTGCTCAGCTCACTCAGTAGCATTCTGGGCAAACTGGACCTCTGCCCCTATGCCCCACTCTGCAGCCACCTCTGCCCAAATTAACAGAGGGCTTGGGGGACCTTGGCTCTTGTCTCCTTTTAACATGAAGTAGCTTGAGACTGTCTCTACTAAGCTGTTGGGTCCTTGGAATGGGGCTGGCATTATTCTAAGGGTTTGAAGCTGAATTTGTGCAGACAGGAGTCCGATGCGAGGCACCAAGATAGCAAAAAGGCACAAGGCGGGGGCATCTTCTCTTCCTGCAGCTGCCTGCCCTGGGGTGGGGCTGTGTGAAAAGTTTCATTCAGTTCTTTTTTGCTTCAAGATTTTCTAGAGAGAGACTGGGGAAGGGGAGTTATTTTCCCCAAACATGGGCACACGATAGGGAGGAGGCCCATGGCTGGGTCCAGGGCAGCATTTAGTCCAGGACCTGCTACAATTCAGCAGATAGGAGAGGACCAGCTATTGAATGGTGGGTCCTTTGCTGCCTGAAAGCACACAAGACTGACTTCTGAGGGAAAGGAGAGAAGTGACAGTGGGTGCCCTCCAAATGGATCAAGAAAGAAAAAGGCCTTGCTAACTAACTGACCTGTTCCAGCTTTTACATGAGGCTGCAGGGAAAGCAGGACAAAACCATATCAGGGGATGGGAGGGGCTAGGCAAGGAGAGCCCCAACCCGCTCCTCTTCCTAATGGATAAGACTTTAGCTGTGTATAAATGCTGCCTGCTGGGTTTACCTGTGCTACGCTGGGGTAGTACCAGGGAGGCTTCCTGCTCATACAGGTGATGAGGCAGGCCAGGCCCCTGGGATCTCCCACCCGACGAAGGCTGTGGTACAAACGGTGCACTCTTGTGATGGAGCCTATTTGAGTCCTACACTCCATTTATAGCCAGCAAGAGCCTCCAGACCCAGTTGTTGGGTGGAATAGGTTCGAGGCCAGTCCTCTGATCCATAAGCTGAGCCAAATTCTAACCTTGCCATGCTAAGTCTGTTCCATGAAGCTGGCAAGCGGGGGAGACAGTGGCGTGGTCAGCAGCCATGGGCTGTGCAGGCAGAAGGAAGTTCCTTTTTTAAATGATGAACCAGAGAACCAGGAATCACAGTAAGGTGTCATAAGGGTAGCCTTCCTGTGGCCGTGATTGGAGCCTTCTTGCCCCCCCCCCCCCCGGACTGGATTCACAACCATCCCCTTCCTTTCTCTTCAACCAAGCAGGCTCCAGGAACAAGGCTTCTGCCTTCCTGGAGCTTGTGCCACTAGAACTGCCAAACCAACCCCCCTGCCTTGAAAGTGTATCCTACCGAACTCAGAGACCTAAACTGTGGTATTGCGCCTGCCTGGCGGACGCAGCTGCTCGTGGTTAGGAGAGCAGGGATGGTGGGTTAACCCCATTTTTTACAAGATTCTATTTTTGTTAATGTAAGGTTGCTTTCTGGATTAATTTTAATAAATTAATGCTGGTACCATTGTGACTTAAGAGCATCAGCTTGATTTGTGAGTCAGTTTGGAAATTTCAGCTTGCTTTCCTTTGTCCTAATTGTGCAAGAAATTTTGGAACTAATTCCATTAGACTTTTTTTCTCAACCACAAGCCTGACCCATCCGACCAAATGTCACATGGCAAACTGCTTTTTTTTTTTAAGTGAGGGAAATCTCAATAACAATGTTTGCCATTAAATTTGTAAAATTATTTAAAACTTTCACCAGGCTATCACAAACCCCTTGTGTGGGCCCGAGCAGCTCTTGCACCCCACCTGTACTGGCAGTACTGCCTTCCACCAGGTCTCCCTATTGCATGA
This sequence comes from Plestiodon gilberti rubricaudatus, assembly GCA_026170595.1. Lineage (NCBI taxonomy): Eukaryota > Metazoa > Chordata > Lepidosauria > Squamata > Scincidae > Plestiodon > Plestiodon gilberti. The sequence continues at coordinate 17,351,907 of JANXHW010000001.1, forward strand.
TGGGAAGGTAATGGAAAATGGCTGCCATAAATTGGTGACTTGTTCCTATAGTTTTGTGTGAGTGTGTGTGTGTGTGAGAGAGAGAAAGACTAAATAGTACAGTTTTAACTAGTGGTGGACAGTCAGTGATTCCCTGTTCAGATCTGTACAGTTTATTCAGTCATCTACTGGGATAGGCCAAAAACCCACTTGGGTAGCTGAAGCACATCCCATAAACAGAAGTGTGCTGTGCAAGAAAGTAGCAGATCCTTTTGATCCAGTTCCACTTAGACAGACCCCATCCTGTTGCTTTTCTGCACCAAGCCTGCCACATGGGTGAGCACAGCCCCAATGCATGGTTGGGATTTTGGCCCAGAAGCCATTCTGTGGGCGACTACAGAACCACAACGGGTAGTTCTTTCCAGAGCAATTTATTCCAGAGATGAAACTTGCAGATTTTTCTCTGTCTAAAGCGTGGCTTCGCTTTCATTTCCTTTACCACGTGAGGAACTGTTCGGCTGCAAGTGTACACATACCTGCATCAAGCCTGATGAAGTGAGGTCACACATGGCCCACTGCTCCCCTCTGCTCTAATTCTATTCAACATGCGACTGGAGGGGTTTGGATAACTAGCTGGCTGTTTGCCTCCGCTGCAGAAATGCCTTCTGCCTTCTGAAGTCTGCTGCCACACACAGCAAGATGCTGGGGTTGCCTTGACATTTCTTCTGAGCAGTGAATTCAAATTGTTTACTACCAGGAGGGAAAAGCAAGAGATGAAGTGCAGCTCAGCACTTGTCAGAGAGACCATCATTCCAGCATTGTGGTTGGAAATCCCCCCCCCCAAAAAAAAACAAAAAAACGCTTGAATGCAGTTGCTTAAGTTAGAAAGTCATTTGATTCATGCTAACTTGCCATTCTAGCTGTAATATTTGAAGGAAGGCATCATATGTACCCCTGCACAAACAAGGTTTTATTTAGTTGGACTTCCAGCAGTTTGATGGGGTTCTAGATTTTGGACTTTGGGACAGGAGTGAAGGTACTGAAGGTAGGCCAGCAGAAAGGGCTATGGCTACAGCAGCGCGCACAATTACCACGGAGTGAGAAACTTGTTTTCCCACTCATTTGCTGAGTTTCTAGCAGATGCCAAGCCAATACGCAGAAGCAGGGAATGTGGTCCTGCCATCATGCATAACAAGTGGAATTCTCTAAACACCTCCTTCCCCAGTGAGACCGTGACACCCTAGCCTAGCTGGTCCCTAGAGTGCAAAGATTTCACCCAGTTGCCTGCATTTCTACACAACAGACTAGCTCTCGCGCTCTACATATGTTTAGAGTGGATATGAGCATCTCAAGGTTAGAATTAAGGGATATAGTAGATGACGACAGCTCATTCCGTGTGCTTATTCCCACCCTGACCTCTTTGGTCAGTTTGAATTTATCATCATCATCCTCAGCACCCATCATGGCTGGTCCAGTCGCTGTAAAAGGAAAGGTGCCAGCCTCCTTACAGCCAACCCTGCCAAATTACACCTAGTATGCCAGAGGCTAAATAGGCACCCTGCACTGGATTCCTACACAAAGAACAGGAACAAAGATGACGACAAAGGATGCTTACAGAGGTCCTCTCTCCCTGACAGAATTGAAGAGAAAGTTCAAAGAAGTTAAGAGGATTACAAAAAAGGGGGCCAGAAGAGGCCTAAAAAATAAGTCCGTGAGCATCCCGCAGCAGAATGATTTTGCAAATAGATGGGAGGTGCTCCTCCCTTAAGGCTGGAGGTATCAATCAAATATTGTGTTCCTAGTGAGCAACAGTCCATGAAAGGGGGAAAATGACCATACTTCCGTGGCAATTTCACTCTCTAGAAATATTTTCTGAGTTGCCTGGGTTTCAAAGCCACTCTGGCCATTCAAAGGAAGCTGTGGTTTCTTTCTAGCCACTGTTGTTCTACTGTCCAGCATCAGAGAATGTGCTGTTGCTAATTCAGGTGGTTTATGGCAGAGAGATGAGCTCTAGCCAGGCAGTGGAAGCAGAAGGCAGCTGGTCTGGGCAAACATCCACTTTCGGCTTGCGGCAACTGGCGCAGATCTCTGCAAGAAGCTGGCTATTCCCGTAGAAGCTCACTGGACCGCACTTTGCTTCTTCGTGAAACCCACAAACCAGTGGGAAGAGGCAGAGCCCCACACTGGGCACAATCTCCAGCTAGAAATCAGTGCCGCCCTTAAAGAGCAAGAGCCGCCCTCTCATCCTATCCCCCAAAACAATGTTCTGAATGCCACACAAACAGATGAGCAGCCAGTTCTACCTGAACGTAGAGAAAGTCTGCCTCTTTTCTCTGCAGGGCACATTGGGTGCTTTTTTGATCTGCATAGTCTGAAATGCTACTTGGGGCTGGTTCTTTGGCAGGGCGGCAGTAGGGAGCTCCGTGGAGACATACTGCAAGAGCTGCGGTCGGTCCTCCTGGCGCCGGATGTAGCCCTCGTTGAGCAGATGGAGGATACAGGCCAGGACATCAGCACTGCTGCAGCAGAAGCTCAAGAATGTCAGAGCGGAGCCAGACTTCCATTTCTGGCAGGCGTCAATCACCTGGAAGAGGCAGAGAGAGAATGAATGAATCAACCTCCTACTTAGCTACCAACTGGATTAAGCTACAAGTCAGATTTCCTGCACTCCATACCCGGAACACTAGATTGTCAGTGTGCATGGCCTTCTCCACCTTGAGGATTTGGATGATGAGGCAGCAGATCACATTCCTTCTCTTCTCCAGGGCACTGCCCTCATTCTCCTCCACATTCAAGTATGTCTGTTTGGGCAATAGCCACAGGCGCTGGCCAGACAGCTGGGACAAGGCCCCCTCGTTCAGCCTCAAGGCACCTAGAAGCAATAGTCATGGGATATCATCAGACTGCCACGGACCTCTCCGATTCAAGCACAGACCGCGCCTTCTGTGAGGCCTGGCTGGGAAAGGTTTCTTCAAGCCCACTCGACAGCAGGGCTTGGCAAACATAAATGGCTCTATGGAAGCCACTGAAACTCAGGATCCCAGATGCCTCCCAAGACCACCTTCATGGCAACTTCCCACAATGAGGGTCAAGATCCCCTCTCTCCTCCTTGCAACGCCTCTCATACTTACTCTGGCTCTGGCTCAGGATCCCATTATTCTCCTTGGTCAGTGGTTTCAGTGCATGACTCAAGAGGACAGGAGAGAGACCAGTGGATTGTAACAGGGTCTCCACAAAAACCTCCTAGAACCAACAGAAAAAACACACACCCCAATCTTACTGAATTCGGGCAGAAAGTGCCTGTTCGCAAACAAGAGAATTCAGTGGCCACCTACAGCCCAAGTCTCTGGAGAATCAAGAAAACCGACTGAAAACAGAGCGGGGAGAATTAGGGCCGTTACTAGGGTGGGTGACGCCTGGGGTGAGATCTCATGGTGTCACCCCCATGGACCTCCTCCCATACCAGACCACAGGATGTGGAGGCATCCTGGGAAACGCGATCCCTACACAAGTTGCAGAGGGGATCAGGAAAATTTTACACCCATTTTGCACCACCAGTATCAAATAGAATAGCAAGTCATTTTGAGGTCACCCCTCCCTGGGGTGACACCTGTGGCAGTACACACACACCCCTCCTCACCTAGTGATACCCCTGGGGAGCAGAAGCCATCTTGCACTTCCCGTCAGCACCCTAATGACAGGCAAAACTTAACAATTCTGTGTCAAAGTGCAAATTAAACATCTGCACGATACAGAAACTGCCAGAGCCCGTTTAACATGGGTTATGCCCCAATGCACACCCAGTTCTTGAGTACTGATCCAGACAGATTCCATTCTGCAGAATGGTGCTTTGACTGCTGCTCGGCTGTGGTTCCTGAAGCACCTGAGCACCAGCCAAACCAACACATGCACCACGACTGCCTCACGTTCCTGATCTTAGGCAGCAACGGGCGACACAGAGAGACGCTTGCTGGGCAGGCGACGACCATTTCTGCTTCTAGCAAAAGCCAATCCAAAACCGTCTACGCCTACATGGTGGCAAAGGGAGGGACAATCAAGACCAGCAGGACCTCGCTGCAGTTGAAGCAGAGAAGGATGTACATCTGCAGGGTGGACACGTGGAGGATGCAGCCCTGGTACTCCAGCTCCGCATGGCCCAGCCAGGTCCACTGCAAGCGCCGCGGCTTTGTGTGCTCCAGCCCAAAGCGGCTCTGACCTGCCAGGGAGGAAGAAGAGGAAGAGGAAGAACTCCACCAGCAGAATTCTGCTCAGCTCCGACTCCAGCCAGAGTGAGATCCGTCGTGAGACAGCAGATGACATCACAGCCGCCTTCAGGGCCACTGGCCAAAAGGTAACAAGAAATAGCCCCCCCACACACACCATTCTATTCCTGTATTGTAAGGGGTCACCTGCAGTGGGAGCCAAACAAGCTTAACTTTTCACTTAGATTTTTATACATTATCTTTTATACATTATCTGCTCACCACCACCACCCAGAAACAGGCCTAGGCTACTCCCTCCCCCCGCCCTGGCCAGCTTGTCCTCCCCTTCTATCACGCAGGGATGGGAAGTCACAATACTGAACCAGGATCTGTCTTAGCACTAACAAAACGTGAGGGTTCACTTTTTCCAGTTTACTAAAATGTCCTTTAAACCCTACAATCAGCCAGTTCTTCCGCACAGGAGCCTCTAGCCCTGCCTCTCTCAGACTCTGGCCCAGAGACTTGCAGCTCTCCTTACAGCACTGCGTAGTTCCTGCAGAGCAAGCGAGGTGCCACTCGTGTCCAAGACTTCAATCTGCTCCTTCATTCAGAGCCAACAGCTTGAGAGGTACTGAGGCTAAGCTTGAGGCAGGCGGATGGACAGGTAGGGACCACAACCACCCCCTGCCCAATTTGGGCGCCAGGCTAGGACCATCCTCACTCTGGGTGTAGAAGTCCGCAAATTTGCCCAGGTGCTGACTGAGGGATGGTGGGAAAAATCTGGCTGGCTCCTCCAGGTAGCAGAGCGGCGAGACGGTCCAACAACGCGGAGACAAGGCCAGCACCTTCACCTCCGCCTCCGCCTCCTGATGGCAGGGCTCCTCCTCCATTACCTGGGTGGGGGAGAAACAGAACCAGCGTCAGGAGGCTCACAGGCAGTGGCGGTCTCGGCTTCTGTGCCCGCCCAGGAGAGCTTCTCCTTTGGTCCTGGCAGTCTCCGCTCACCTCTCCCTCTTCCGCCTCCTCACATTTCCCATCCTGATCAAGTTCAAGCAGATGCTGGTCCAGCTGCTGGAGCTGGAAGAGGTGAAACTGTTGCTGCTGCTCCTCCAACTCGCTCAGGTTCTTCAGCATCTGCTGAGGGAAACGGTTGGGAAAGCAGAGCCCAATGTGCTCCACCACGGCACACTCCAGCCACGTCTTGCCCTGGGACAGGAGCCGGTCACCCAAGTAGTACCTGCAGAGGAGGCAAGGAGGTCAGGCTGAGCCATCAGGTACCCCGCTCACAACTCACCCCCACATGGTGCCCCCGTTCCCCCTCCTCAAGAACCCAGGGCCTCGCTAGGCCACATGCATGACATCCTCTTGTATCGATTCACCCCGTGAAGGTGCTTGCATCGTCATCGCCTTCCAAGCACTGCCAAGCACTCTCCCTCCCACAAACACAGTAACCCTAACCCTCCCCCCCAGGTCTCACCGGTAGAAGTGCTCAAAGGTGTTGGCCAGCTCCAGGCCCGACAGGAAGAGAATGGGCTCCAGGCTCTGCTGAAGGCGCCGCAGGGTCTCCACGTTGCCCGAGTCCGCCCAGCTCTCTTGGATCCACAGGTCAATGTAGCGGGCAAACTGCTCACTCACCTGGAGGTGCGAGCTGAGTCAGGGAGGGTCCTCCACAAACACAGAGAAACTCCCACCAAAGCAGCAGGAATCTCGTCTCCAGGGAAGGGACTGGTGCAATTGCTCTGGGACACACTTTGCAAACAAAACCCAGAATGGGAAGGAGACGGGCAGGTTTGTGGTCATAAAAGGGATTTGAGCAGACCGTGGGAGGAGGTATGGAACTGCAGGTAGCGAGGCCAGAGTTACTGGTCAGCACAGAGGACCCAAGACAGAGGCTAGGGCACAGGATCCAGGGTCAGGTTGGTTCCTCCCAAGTGACCTGGGGGAATTATTCATTCCTAGAACCACGGAAAACACCCCTCAGCCCTTACTCACATGCATGGCTGTCAGAAAGGAGAGTTGCAAGAGTGCGCCCGAGAAGCCCTGGCACAGGGCCAGCATGAAGGACATCTGCTGTCCAAAGAGCTCCTCCATGGCAGTGCGGAGGTGCAGGTAGGTGTTGCAATACCGCTCCACAAAGTCAGGCGCCTGCCAGGAGGACTCCAGGAACCGTTTCACCTGGATAGAATGACAAACGCAGCAGCAGCGTTACAGGAGCAGCACCCAGAACCCATCTGGTGATTATTTTAACCCATTCATCTCAAGAGCAGTGAGGGACTTCAGAACATTCCTAAAGGCCTAAACAGGAAGGCTTTTGCAGTGGCACATTAAGGCTGGTGTTCGGTTCCAAGTCAGGCATTGTAGGTCTGGCTGGCTTCAAATATTTTCTCTTCTATTTTCCCTTATTACACTGGACAACAAATTTTGACTTTGTACCCGAGATTAAACCAAGTTACGTTTATGTTGTTTGGGCTGCTGAATATGAAAATTCACGAAAATTCATGAAAATTCACCAGATTAGCTCTAGTTTTGGGGGTATGGCATCACCATCTCATAATTCGAGTCAAGCAGCTTCCTCGTGAGGAAGCCAACGCCATGGCTTCCTCACAAGGAAGCTGCTCGACTCTCATGAGGTGGCGATGCTGTATCCCCAACATTAGAGCTAATAGGGCAAAACTGATGCCATTTTTGGAATTGGCGCCCCAAATATACCCAAGAATAGGTCTCACTTTTAAGAACGCAAAATGGGCATTGGCCTGTCTTATTGGTTTGTAAGCAGCCATGAAAACCTACAGCTGAGCTAACGGTGTTAGACATTTCCCATCCTGACAGCCATTTCAAGATACAGCAAAAAGAAACCCCAGCTAAGCCATATGGATGGCAGTCGAGCCTTCCACATGAAGATGCAACTGGGTCTCGCATCCAGCCCTACCTTACAGCTTCACAGGTCCTGAAGCTGCACTCTCAAGAGGGCCTTAACAGTTGGGCAAGAAAAAGGACATGCAACACCACTACCACCACTCACAAACAATGCATTAGACCGGTGGTTCTCAAAGTGGTGGGTCGCAACCCACCATTGGAACCAAAAGCTGCCCCCTGCCCCCTTAAGGGGGCAGGAACAGTATGACGGCGGCAGCAATCCCCAGGATCGCCATCACACAAAAAAAATTAATTCCATTTTCGGACTTACCAGGGGTCCTGGTGCCCTCTGGAGGGTTTGAGGAGGCCTGTGCTACCTTCTGCAGGCCCCCCTGAGCTTCAAATCACTGCTCTGCGGCGATTTATGACAACTTCCAGTTTTTGCAAAAAATGGAAGTGGTTGTAAATTATGGCAAAGCAGCAATCTGAAGCTCTCTGTCTGTCTGTGTAGGGTAGCGTAGGGTGTATGTGTGTGTGGGGGGGGGAGGGTAGCGTAGGGCTCTAGGACCCCCGGTAAGTCTGAAAATGCAATTTAGAAAAAAATTGCAGCAGCTGCAAGCACTCAAAGTTCTCCCTGCCTCACGAGGAGAACTTTGAGAAATGCTGCATTAAACTATTGATGACCTGTGACGGACGAGGACAACATAAAGAATTGAGCTAGCATCAATACGGAGATCTCCCTCTTCCAAGACCTCTTCCACATCTCACTGCTTGGTGCGTACAGCCAGATACCTGCTGCTGGACCACCCCTTTCCAGCACTGCGTGATGCTCGTCGTACTGTTGGGCTCCTTCACTGCTGGCTTGATGGCCCCAGAGCTCAGCTCCTTGTTTTTCCCATTCTTCCCATCTGCAAAGTGAAGGTTACACAACACCAGTGACAAGGGCTTTTGGGACACACTGGGGTCAGAGGCCCTCGGCAGTGTGTAAGTCTTGTGACTGTGTGACCTCAGACTGTGGTGACTGTGTGTGGGGGGGTGGGGGGACACCCTGGTGCCTCCTTCCTTCCCCCAGATCTGTTCCTTTCCTAGGGCCAGAATGGTACATTGTGTTGCCACCATAAGGACAAGGCCAGGCACAGAGACTGTCCTTTAACGTCTCCCTCCCAGTTAGGTGGAGAATTCCCAAACATTGTGCTGTAGCATATAATCCGTGATCCAGGACTAGGGCAGAGCCCTGAGTTTTCCCAACAACAGGCAGGTGATGAGTAAAAACATAAAAAGAACTTATTGACAATATGGGGGCAGGGGATAGGATAGTATGAGCAGGAAGAAAAAGAACAAATAGCCTTACGAAACTGGCTTGGGTGATGGCAGAGCTCAAGTGCAGATTCTTAGATACAAGCAGGCAATTATTAAAAGCAAACTGAACAAACATCCCTAACATGTCTATCTCACTGACCCTCACTGTACCTTGTCAGAGCCCCAGCTTTTCAGGTGTCACTACACCTCTCCAACCCCTGGAGAAGCAGGTGGGCTTGACCACCTGCAGATGATCTCTGAGAAATATTTCTTTACCCAGCGTGGCAACAGGATACAGGTATCATGTTGTCTTGAGTGCTCCCTGAGGCATCTGATGGGGCCACTGTGAGACACAGGAAGCTGGATTAGATCCAGCAGGGGTCTTCTTATGTTCTAGGGCAGTGGTTCTCAAACTTTTTAACACCGGGACCCACTTTTTAAAATGACACTCTATCGGGACCCACCCTAGCTTTATGAGACTTTAAAAAAGTGATCTAGAAATAAATTTATTTACAAGTAAAGAGCTCTGCTGCTTGCAGGGTAATTAGCAGCTATCTTGCAAACTGCAGGAGCTCAGCTCTTTGAAGGGCAATTAGCAGCTATCTGATTTTTGAATAGCCTCAGGGTTTGTGGCAATTACTTATCTGATCTTTCCATCACCTGGGACCCACCAGAAATCACAGTTTGAGAAACACTGTTCTAGGGTCAAGTCAGAACACATACGAGGATCCTTGGATTTGACCCTAAGTAACTTAGGTTCAGAGAGGTCACTGCTCTGTCTGGTTGGATGTTTTACAACCACCAGAGCATCTCACCCCACTCTTCCATCTGGACAGGTGGGCTGGAGTGCCCAATGATCTGGCACATGTCAGTCGTAGCAGGTGGGCTGGCAGGTGGGCTGGCAGGTGGGCTGGCAAGGAGCCAATGTTTTTAATGAAGACAACCCATCTCAGAAAATGACCCGTCTGCCTGGCCATGTGGTCCTTTTGTAACGGTGCAAATTCCAAAGCAATTTCAAAGTGAAGCATAGACGGGAAAATGAGAGGCTCAACGGCAGCTGACTCATCACAGGGCCCATCCAGCAAGAACCACATGCCACCCACCCTACATGTCCTGCCCTACAGGGAGCCTCCCCCCACACAATCCACTTGCACCCTCCACTCTTGTGGCACCCAGCATGACCCCAACACCTCCTCAGCCTTCAGAGGCTCCTATAAGATAATAAAAGCAGCCCTGCTGGATCAGGTCAAAAGCCCATTAGTCCAGCATCCTGGTTCCCACAGAAATCCACTAGTTGCCTCTGAGCAGCCCCCGAGCAGGAGATAAAGGCATACCCCTCTCCCTCCCTTGCAACTGGTGTTCAGAGGCAACTGCCTCCGGTTCTGTAAGTAGCATACAACTATCACGTCTAGCACCAGGTGACAGACCCATCCTTTGCCTATTCCCCTTTTAAATCAATCTAAGCTAGTGGTCACCACCAGTAGTGTACCAAGGGTGGGGTGGGGGCGCCAGTCTGCCCCGGGTGCATGCCATAAGGGAGTGCCAGCATGCCTCCAGTCCCTCCTCCCCTCGGGGCTCTCAAGGCAGAGGCCAAGGCTACCCATGACTTCGAGCAGCCAAGAGCAGGACGGTGGGAGAAGTCCAATCCTGGTACTAGTGGTGCTACGTACGCCACTGGCCATCATACACTTTACAGTGGAAAATTCCATAGCATAATTAAAGCCCACAAGCAGGAGCTGAGACATGCCCTTCTCCTGCAACGGGTATTCAGAGCATATTGCTATTAAAACTGGAGTCAGCATATGGCCATCATGACCCATGATCAGCAACAGACTTGTCCTCCATGGATGTGTTTAATCTCTTTTGTGCGAATCACCACATCTTGTGGTAGTGAATTCCATCAATTAATTGTGCACTCTGTGAAAAAGTCCTTCCTTTCGCTGGATCTTGGACCCATAGAACTAATGTTGTGAGAGAAGAAGAATGTCTCTCTGTCCACACTTTCCACTTCATGCATCATTTTACAAGCCGCAGTCATTGTCGCCCTTAGCCACCTACTTTCTAAACTAAACAGCTCCAAATGTTGTAATCTTTCCTGATAAGGAAGGTGCTCCAGCCACCTGGTTGTGCCCTCCTGCACCTTTTTCAGCTTTACAATGTCCTTTTTGAGATGTAGCAACCAGAATTGTATGCAATATTCCAGGTGTGGCCATGCCATAGATTTATGATAAGGGCAATATCATATTAGCTTCCCCAGCTGACAGCTGCCCATCCTCAAATCAGAAAGGAGCTGCCCCAAGGTGGGGGATGACACTCACTGGATTTAACAGGCGGCTTCAGCTCCTCGGGCTCAGGGCTGCTGGAGTCCACGTGCACCAACAGGTGGCTCAAGCGCCGCACACGGGAGTTGAAGATCGTGGCCCGGCTCTTGGTGCTTCGGGCTGCCTCCAGATTCTCCAGATACTGGCTGAGGAGCCACGACAGGGGACTGATGCCGCTGGGATCTGGAAGGCCAGAAAGAAGAGTCAGCAAGGCTATTTGGGCCAGGGCTGGCTGGCCACCAACGCCCCTTGTCAGGAAGGAAAACCTGTACCTGGAGAAGTGATACTCTGCACCAAGGGGTTGATCAGGGCCTCCCAGCAGGTCTTGCCCAGGGCCTGGGCAGCCTCGTCATCAGGAAGGAAGCGATCAGCAAACACCTGCTCATGGCGCAGGGCGCTGTTCAACCTACAATGACAAAGGGCTGCGCTGTGAACTCCTGATTCGTGTTGGGTAAACGTCTGGGTAGCTTCCGGATGTGGGGACACCTGAATGCATGCGTAGTAGGGCATGTGACACGGCAGGGCAGGAGCTTAGGCAATGCGGTGGAATAGAGATGAATAGGACAGCGATGGATATTTTAGGCTGAGTGGCAGCTGGGAATGTCTGCTCTCTCCCTCCGCAGCAGGGGGCATCTCTACCCCCAAAGTTGCATGGCCTGCTGCTACAATTGGCGACATAAGAACAAGGTCTGGGTGACGTGCAAGAAGGCTCAGCCCTGCCACCATCTCTTCCCCTGGCCTGGTCTGCAACCCCAAGCCAAGCATAACAGGAAAGGTCTGACCTGCTGAAGAGCTGCAGCAGCTGCATCCGGTCTTCTGAGATTTCCTGGCACCAGGTATGCGCCTTGGTGGTGTAGAAGAGGTATGTACGCCGGCACAGCTGCTCCTTGAAGATGGGCCAGAAGGTGGGCTTGGGGCCCAGCACCTCCAGGCCACGCACACGCGTGTCGATGCCACTCTGTGAAAGACACAGGCCTCTCCAATGAGGCAGTGTTCTCCCTTGCAGGCAAGGCTACTGACATCATACTGCAAAAGCTAAGCAGGTCTGGGGTCCCTTCCCTTCTGGCTGCTGGCAACAAAAGAAAGATATACACCTGCCTACCTGCTGACAGCGCTTGATCTTGACCTGTATGATGGGCCAGAAGCAACTCATATCCTCTAAGAGGGTCACCCTGCTGGCTGATGATGGGACAGTCACCTGTTGGAGTAACCAAAATCCTGCTGACACACCTGCATGATCATACTGTGAAGACTCCCATTTCTTGCAGAGAAAAAAGGGTCCATTTTTGAAATTGAAAAAAAGGGTCAGAGAATTTTTTTAACAGCCTGCAAGAGCCCACCTCTGGTTACAAAAAGCCCCACAATAGGCCTCTTCCGAACAAACGTCAGCTCCATGACAGAAGAGGCCCTGGGAGGCTGAAGGAGCTGGACTGCGGAGTGTCTGGCACCCAGCACTGCAGGTGCAGAATTTTCAGGAGCCCCGTTGTTTCCTTAGGGCACATTGCAATGCCCCCTGCTGCCGGGGTTGGCCCAAGACCCCCCAGTGCCCGAGGCAGTGGGCCAAACGCTGCCCCCTTACTGGATGATGTGGCCGCCTCTGCTCCTCCCGCTCTCCAGTAGTTCAGCTCAGCACTCCCCTCCCCTCCCCTCCATCCTCTTCCTCTCTGTCCCCTCTTCGTTTTCCAATTCAAGGAGTAAGAGGAGGAGCAGCAATGGAGGCAAGTTGGCAGAGAAAGGGGGAGAGATGGGTCGCTGCCTCCCACCAATCTGCTGCCGGAGGCGATCGCTGCAGTTGGCCTTGTGGCCCTACCAGCTGCCCATAACCAGGAACTGCAGAGAGACAGACATGCCAAGCGAAAAGGCCAAGGCCTTGGTAGATGCAAAACTGCTTACCAATAATAGAGGAATGCCTGGGGCGGGGGGGGGGGGGCAGCCCGCCCCTGGGGGGGAGCACACCTCCGGCGGCACAGATGCAAGCAGGCGGGCGGCAGCGAAAAAGATGCGTACTTTTTGCCCACCCTCCTGGAGCGTTAGTTGAACCTTTTGGTTCACGTTCCAGGCAGCCGCAGCATTCCAGGTGGCGTCAGCGTCGGCTACGCTGCTGCTGCTTACAGTCATTAGGCAGGCTGTTCTGTGAATTGTGATGTGTGTGTGTGTGCCAACATACAACCCAATTATCACCCATAACTGCATATGAAAGAGGGTGTGTGTGTGTAGTTCTGTGTCCTCCATCAAACGTACGTCCTTTGAAGCACAAACCTATATATGTTTACTCACACTTAAGTCCCTCTATGTTCAGTGAGAATTACTCTCACATAAATGTGTATAGGATTGCAGCCCTAGTCTATGAAGCACACTGAGCTGCTGCTACTAGCTGGTATCTGATCCCCAGCGACCTTTGTATCTGCTGAATCATGCAACTTCCTGGCCTGAGCTGCCTGGCATGACAGGTACAAAGGTTTAAGGTAGTTTTCAGGCCATGCAGGTTTTCCTGAACTTCTAGATGTAGAAGTGTGCACGTCAAATATGTGGGGCAACCCAACAGCCAATAGCAGGAAGAAGGTCACAACACAAATGAAAGTGCAAAACATGGGATGTCCCTCCCAGTAAAGAACCCCTCACAAGGCATGCGAGAGCTTGTATTCTGGGATCCTGGCCACAGAGGCATTTTTCAGGAGTCTAGGACTGCACTGACCACATTCAGCTTGGTGCTGATGCTGGAGGTGCTCTCCCCTCCCATGACCATAATCCGGGACGGCATGTAACTAGAATCTTCACTGGCCACCAACAGGGACATCTGCCTGTAAGGAGAGAGCAGCAGTTTCAGAGTTAGAGCCAGGCTGCACTGGCTCAGAGTCCAAGCCCTACACCTAGCAGCCAATCCCATTATTGTATTTCTCCTGGTCACAAAAGCAGTGTCGTTGCTAGCACACACATCCCACTGCCCACGGCCAGGTGACATCACAACACCTCGCACCCCCCTCCCCGTGTTGCGATGTCGCCCCTCCTCGCTTCTGGAAAGGCTCCATTTAGAGCATGACAGAAGTGAGGGCGGGTGGGAGGGCCCAGCTCATGCCTGGAAATATTGCTGCGGCCGCTTCTTGTGAGGAGGCCGCACCTGGAACCCGGAGCAATGCCCCCCCCCCTGCCTATGACTACTGGCACAAAAGCTCATAAAAAGATCCAGCCAAGAAATGAGAAACTTCAGCTGAAACTGAAGTTGAGGAGTAAAAAGGCAAAGATCAATTTGCCTTTGGGGGACACAGACTATAGTCCTGCCAGAAATGCCCCCCTTTTCATCCTCATAAATTACAATGGCAAAGAGCCATCCTCACCCCTGAAACCCAAGCCCCAAAGCTCATCTCTCCACAGCGCCCTGCTTGATCCATCTGTACACTCACTGGACTACTACATCACGGCGCATAAAGATATTGATATAGTGCGTGCCGGTGCTGCCATTCGACTCCCAATAGGTCTTGGGGTTCCCATCCATCAACTTGCTGGCCCAATGGGGGTTGGAAGAGACTTCCACCCTCTCCCAACACTTGTCCTCCTTCACTTCCATGCTGCAGCCTGAGTAAAGGAGAAAGCGCAGAAAGAACTTTGGCCTGGCACAAGCAAGCAGGGCTCTGAAGGAAGGAAGGAAGGAAGGAAGGAAGGAAGGAAGGAAGGAAGGAAGGAAGGAAGGAAGGCATTCCTTAAAAAGGACACTCACCTTGACACAGATTGCGCAGGAATACATCAAAGAATGGGATGTTGATAGGCTGGTGACTCCGCCTGTGTTCTTCTATTTGACCAAGAACCATCTACAAATAGAGGGAAGGGGCAGGCAGGAGAGAGAGAGTCAAGAGAGACCAAGGTGTCAAATGATGCTGAGCAAACAGTAAGACAGAGCCAGCAGTATGAAATCAAAGCAGGCCCGATTCCCGGGGATGGGGGCAGAACCATTTCTGTACCCTTCTCTTCCTGCTACCACAATTCATTTGCTTTGGTTTCCTCGGGATGCAATTCATTCGCAGCACGGCATCCTACCTCCCTTCCTGCACGTGACCATAGGAAGCTACCTTATACCAAGTCAGACCATCTATCTCAGTGGTTCTCATACTTTTTAGCACCGGGATCCACTTTTTAAAATGACACTCTTATCGGGACCCACCTAGCTTTACAAGACGCTCAAACATTTATCTCCCTATATTTACACAAGCTTGCAAACTGCAGGAGCTCAGCTGTTTGCAGGGCAATTAGCAGCTATCTTGCAAACTGCAGGAGCTCAGCTCTTTGAAGGGCAATTAGCAGCTATCTGATTTTTGAATAGCCTCAGGGCTTGTGGCACTTACTTATCTGATCTTTCCATCACTTGGGACCCACCAGAAATCAGGTTGCGACCCACCAAGTGGGTCCCGACCCACAGTTTGAGAAACACTGATCTATCTCAATGTTGCTTACACTGACTGGAAGCAGCTCTACAGACAGGGGCATTTCCAAGCCCTGCTTGGGAGTGCCAGGGATTGAAGCTGGAATCGTTTGCATGCAAAGCAGGTGCTCTCCCATGAACAATGGCCAAGCGTCAAGGTCATGTCACGTGGCTCTTCTGCTTGTACTGCAGTCCTACACCAGACCCCCTGCAAAGGTTAACACATTCACCTGGATGCAGCCAGCCAGGACACTGGCCGTCATCTTCTTATACAGGCTGGCGTACTTCTCACAGTCCCTCAGGAGGTCCCTCAATTCCATCCCCAGCAGAAGGCCAGAGCCGTGTTTCTCCAAGACTTTGGCCAAAGTTTCCTTTGTGCCCATACCACACATCATAACTGTACAGTCTTTGCTGACGGTGGCCAGACAATGCAGAAAGCCAATGAATTCCTGAACAACCTGCAGACAAAAGAGGGGTAACAATGTGTTTTGGGTGGCTTTTAGCAAAACTCTGCCCTTCACTCCTCTCCTTCAGTGTTTATAATAAGGGATCCTTGTGTTTATCTTGGGGCCGCTATAATGCAGCCCTATGCAGGGTAATGCATATGTAATTACTGTAATGTAATGTAAGGCGGGGTAAAAAATACTGTAAATAAATAAATAAATAATGCATCTACAGAGAAAATTGCGAGAAGGAAGATTTTGAGACATTCAAATTTCAGTATTAGAATTTAAGCCTCAGTTGAAACCCTCCCTGCATTTTATTGTCTAAATTTCAAATTCCAATATGATGTATTCATTATTTAAATACACACACACACACACACACACACACACACACACACCTTTTTAGAATTTTGAACACATTTCTAACAATAAATATTAACAAAAAACAAATCCCAAAGATCAGCAGAAGAAATGTAACAATAGCAAAGGTAATAAACACCAGATAAACACTTTTGTACTGATAAAAGAGTTTGCACAAAAGTGGAAAAACCAAATCACTGAAAAAAGCTCAGGCAAATAAAAAGGTCTTGATCTGGCATATAAAGCTTAACAAAGTAGGTGCCAGGCAGACCTCTCTGAGGAGGACATTCCATACATGGGACACCACCAAATGAGCCCTCTCCCTTGTCATCATCACCTGTCTCGCAGAGGGCAGGAGCAAAAGGGCCTTCACAAAGATCTTAGTGGTTGGCTGATTTTTCTGGAAACAGGTGGTGGTCAGGGATCAGCCATCTCAGGCATGGTCTGAGGGCCCACAGACCTCCAAGGGCCAACCTGGCTGAAGCCCTCCAATGCAACAGGCAATGGCAGTGCGACTCACTCAGCGGAGGAAGTCATACCATCACTGACTTCTCCTGCTCCCCTTGTTCACAACTGGGCATCCTCAAAGACTCTTGTGATGGCACAAGGGCCTCCCAGGAAGCCTGTTTACAGATGGCTGCGGAAGATGGGAGAGGAGATACAACGTATTACTCTGTTGCCGTCATCTCACCGGACCCTCTTTACTTAGCATGTTGGGGGCGCCGAGAGTGGAGCATGCAGTCCAGACCGATCCCTTTGACTTTTTCCAATCATCTGGAAAAGGTAAGCAGACTTTGGACGACTCCCTTCTTAGAACCCTGGTGGCAATGATGGAGGAGCATCCAACTGCACCCTTTTTACTCTTCCAGAAAGAGGGAGCAACATGTGTACACACATGAGTATGTGTACATACCACGGAGGGCCCAACACAGGGCTTTGCCCAATGGCCCCCCAATGGCCAAGCCCGGTGGGGTGGTGATCCTTCAGAAACCCAAATTTGTATGGTTGTATGAAGCTGGCTCAGACCATTGGCTTACCTAACGCAGCACTGTGTGCTATGATTGGCAGCGGTTCTCAAGGGCTGCAGATGAAAATCTTTCCTATCACCTGAGGTCCTGTTGTGGAAATGATTTTTTGATTATTTTATTTTATTGTTGTTTGAGTTATTTTATTATGGCAGTGTTTAAAACACTTTCATCAGATTTAGATTTGTGATTTTTAGCTGCTCTTTGTAAGCCCCCTTGTAGACTACGTTTGGTGGGAACATGGCATATACACCATGGGAATATTAAGTGGCATCCAACAGTTCCCTTTCTTTGGAGGAAGCAGTCATCCTTCAACACAAGAAAACTTCTGTCAAAGGAAGGGAAGTTTTGAGATGCAACATATTCTATTTATTTACCTATGTAAACTGCTTTGTGAACTACTCTTTGTTGAAAAATCTTATATAAATATCATTATTAATATTATCATTAATATTACTAATAAGTGAATGCCACAGAATGGCTGCTACCTATCACTGTGCTCAATGAGAGTGCATTACAGAACATACACCAAGGTGGAGGTCAGTTTCCATTTCTCCTTCCTACCTCTCGATCATTGATGTTGGCACTCACAGCTGACAAACAAGGTTCGATGCACTCATGCCAAGGTATGGTATCCTCCTGGGCACTATCCAAAAACTTGCTCAAAAGCCTGGGCCAAAGAGAAAAGAAGACAGTTAGAAGTGGAAAAAGGAACGGTGGTCTGAAAACATTCAGCTCTTCAGAGAATGGTGTCCCCAGATCAATCATTAGCTTCCCCACCCCACCCCACCCCAGTGCTGATATCTTGCCTTAGAAGAATCTCAGTAATCCACTTGTCTTGAAGTCCATCTAGCAGCTCTCTAGAGCAGGGGTTCCCAACCCCTTCCCAGCTGTGTGCCACCTCCGGCGCCATACTCCTTCTGAGTACCACCGGACGTGACTGGTGATAACATCATTGCCAGTTATTTCTGGGTTTTCAGAGGCCAGAAAATGCAGGGAGGAGGCTCTGGGCGGGTGGGAGGGCCCTTCTCAGTGCTCCCAAGAGGCTCAGCCAAAGGCAGGAGCCTCTCGGGAGCAAAAACTCACCAACAAAAGCACCATGTTGGAGCGGGGGGGGGGGAAGTGTGTGTTCCAGTGGTCCGAGTACCACCGGCAGTTGGTTGAAGTACCACTGGTGGTACTAGTACCACAAGTTGGGAACCCCTGCTCTAGAGATTCTCAGCCCTGCTACTCGAGAAGCGTTTCACTGGTGGCTAACTAGGGACTGAACCTGTATGGAAAGCAAATGCTCTCCCACTAAGCTGTGCCAGCCTCACCTTAATGCTCCCAGCTGTACATCCTTCTCAGATCCCAGCTGTGCCAAGTCTTTGAGCAGAAGAACATCTGCTAAAAATTCATAACCGTTGTCCTCAAAACAGGCATCCTTGCTACAAAGGCAGCGCTCCAGTGCCATTACCATCTGCTTGGAAATGCTATTCTTGCACAGGTCACTTAGCAGCCTTGTAACATCGATATCCTTGAGATTAAAGGAGACTGCAGAGTCTGGTTGGGGATAGAAAATATTTGGGAGGGTATGGTTGAAACCTTGTCGTTGCCTTGCAGTGTTTTGAGAAAAGTCACCCAGGTCAGTGATCAACATTTCTAAAAAGACAAATAGGGCAGGAACAATACCGATCACCCTCACAATCCTCAAAGTGCAGTTTTGTATCAGAAGTAGCGTTTGCAAGTGACAAAAGGAGGAGCAATTGGGATAAATGTACTGTACCTGTGAGAGCGGAAATGGCACTCTTGGTACAACAACATAAGAACATAAGAAGAGCCCTGCTGGATCAGACCAAAGGCCCATCTAGTCCAGCTTCCTGTATCTCACAGTGGCCCCACCAGATGCCTCCGAGAGCACACAGCCAACAAGATAACCTGTTTCCTATTGCCACTCCCTTGCACCTGGCACAGAGAAAACCTACTTCTAAAACCAGGAGGGTGCTTATGGCTTGTAACCTGTGATGGTCTTTTCCTCCATGAATGTATCCAAACCCCTTTTAAAGGCATCTAGGCCAGGTGCCATCACCACATCCTGTGGCAAGGAGTTCCTCCGATGAATTACATGCTGGGTGAAAAAATATTTTCTTCTATCCGTTCTAACTCTCCCTCCACTCAATTTTAGTGCATGTCCCCTGGTTCTGGTGTTGTGCGAGAGGGAGAAGAATTTCCCTCTATCCACTGTCTCCATCCCACACAAGCCGTGTGCACAACCTGTGTGCCCACAAGGAAAGAGAGTTCAGATGTGCGATGACATTGGTGGTTATTGGGTCATTTTTGCAGTAAGTTCAGGATGAACCTGTATGCGGGATATTTCATACCTGCACTTTCCTGGTTCAGCAGCACCTTATGCTCAGCTAGACGGCTGAGCACTATCTGAGCCAGCAACTTGTTGGAACTTTGTCCGGCACGGCAGCAGCTTTGCATAACCTGGTGGAGGCCACATTTCCCCAGCTCCTCTGCTAGACCTTTGTGGTTGTTGATCAGCAAGTTCAACACCAAGAGTCCATTTTGCACTGCTGATGAGGCACTGAGGAAAGGAGGAATAAAGGGTGATTGCCTGGTCTCAGTTGGCATTAGCCACAACACAGGAAGCTGGAGCAGGGTGTAGAGGAAGTGGGAGATATGAGAACAGAAAGAATGCTCAGGTAACATTTTCCAGTCCCAGAGAACCAAGAAATTCAAACGGGATCAAAAAATGTGCCTGCCAGGTTGTCTCTGCATTCAAGGAACAAGAAGAACCAAGAGGATGACCAAACTTTTCCCCCTGTAAGGATTCTTCATCCGAGAAGCTCAACAGAAACAACTGGGAACTCTCAACATTGTCCCCAGTGACTAGGCTCTCATTAGCCTCACATATTATTGTTCCTCTATCTAGCAGAGATTCCCCCCTTGGCCTTACCCAGGTGTGCCCAACATCTTCTCAACAGCAGCAGGAATAGCACATAGTAAGCTGTTGGAGTCCTTGCTGGAATCCGAGTCAATGCTGGCAAAGATCTCCTGCATCCCCTGGGCATCTGAATGGTTCAGAGGATAGGGCTTCCCACTGGTGCCTGGGACTTCACAGTTCCCAGCACCCAGCAGTACCTTCATCACCTGGGAGTCAAAGACAGAAATTTGGAGACAGGAAAGGAGGCAGGGTCATTGGAGGGGATCAGAAAGTCCTTTCATGGCCTCCCCTGCTCACCCCAAAATCAAACACAGCATGTACCCTTTCACTCCTATGAACAACTACTCCCACTGTCAGAGATCTGGACTTCCAATTTCATGATACCCTTTCCCTGAATTACCGCGTCCCTTCCGAACTTGTACCAACTGCACTCCCAAAAGACACTGCTGCTCACTATCACTCATCCGGTTTTCAGTGCAAACCTCTTCCCCTTGCTCCTGCCCCACTGTAGGCGACTGTCCCGGCCTCTGCCAATCTCAGCACCCAACTTACCGCTAGGCCAGCCTGTTGCACCAACACTGACGCAGAGTGCTCCTGCATGCAGCGCAGCACGCAACGCAGCCCGCCTTTGGTGGCAAAGAGCATCCGCCAGTCATACTTTGCCAACAGCACATACAGTATCCGCAGCACCAACACTACAAACAGTTTCTCCTTCACACGGTGGCTCAGCAGCTCCACCAGAATCTTCACAATTTTTTCCCTGCAGGCAGCCAAAGGAACAAGTCAACACAGGAGGGCTGATCCTTGGAGGTTGTTTGGGACCAAGCTTTTGCCTTCGTCCCAGGTAGGATAGACCCTTCTCAAGACAAAGCAGAAAACAGTCAACCAAACCACAGCTGAGGATCCATAACAGAAGTCCCTAAACCTTCAGCTGCCAGGGCCAAATCACTTAGCATTGCTCTTATGGTGGGCAACTTTTATGCTCTTAAAAGTGAGACAATTATAGTGAATAGGTAGTACTGTATATACATTTTGTATGTCACTTGTAGAATGTTGTAGACAGGAGACAAATATCTGCAGCTGTGGGGCTGTTTGCTATCCCTCCCTCTCAGCTGGGCTCTCAGTGAGAGCAGCCCAGCATTCGCTTCATCAGCAGGGGGAAGAAGGTATGAGGCATGGGGTGGGGACGGAGGGGGGGAGTTTGCACATAATTATAATGCCACTGAGCTCAGTGGGCCAATCAAAATGTGTTGGTGGGCCAGATATGACCCATGGGGCATAGCTTGCGGACCCCCTGATCTATAGGCTCAGGTGGCTGGAAGGATGCTGCTAGATTCAATGAAGACATCCAGCCTTGGGTAAAGCATTACTCCCAACAGGTCTCATGTCTGATTTGTTATTTGCCCAGATCTTCCACAGCTCAAGAGCTTATGTTTAAAGTTACTTTGGCTCTGGTGTGTTTCCTTAATAGGATCATCTTAGGGGTCTGGAAACACCTGATGCTGCAGCATTGTTGGAGCTAAGCAGTGTGGATCTTGCAGGGAGACTACTAGAAGGTCCACGTAATAGTAGAATAAAAAAAATTGGGAATTTCTACACTGACTGGCAGCACCTCTCTGGAGTCTCAGACAGGGGCCTTTTCCAACCCAACCTAGAGATGCCAGGGACTGAACCTGGGACCTTCTGCATGCAAAGCAGGTGCTCTGCCTGAACTACAGACCCAGCTCTAATTGCACTGTAAGTTTTCCTACTTGTGATCTGTTCCCCTTCGGCCTCTTGGCAGAAAAATTGCAAAAGGTATGTTTCCATTTAATCTATTTCGTTAAAAACCATCTGGGTTCTAAAAGATGCGCTTCCCTGACTATTCATATTTCAAACACCACTAAACCAAAAAACGATCTGCTGGACTGTTTTGCCAGCATTACTGGGGGAAAGAAGTACAACATTCCTGTCCCATACTCCAGCAGTCGCAGAATGAGTCCTGTCCAGTACTGCTTTATGTAGAAGATTTTTAAAAAGCAGAACTGACCCAATAGCAAGTTCCCCTTCTGCTTTGGTGGCCTGTTTGTCTCGTCTCTCTTGTCCAGGATCCTCCTCCAAGATCTTAGTGATGAATCTGAGACCAGCCATCTGCAACTCAAGGTCACCACCAGACTTCTGGATCATTTCCATGGCATCTGCCAGCTGCTCCAAGACACATTTCTTCCCTGCCACCTTCACACTGCAGAAAGCTGATCAACAGATCTATCAGCACAATGGTGCCACGGTCAGTTTCATCAGCCACCCTATCCTCTAATTCAGGGGTTCTCAACCTGTGGTACGGGTACCCCTAGGGGTACGCGGACCTCTTGCTGGGGGTACGCCAAGCCCTGCCCCTTCTGCCCCATCAGCAGCTAATTAAGTGTTAATTAACATGGATTTTAAATTGTAATTATTTTTGGAGCCCTTCTGTCTCTCTGATTTTGGTTTTGGGCTTATTTTTGTACTTTGGAAAATTGTACTTTGGTGGGGTGGGGGAGGGAGGAGCTGATTTTGGGAAGTGTGACTTGGAGAAAAAAAGATCCTTTTATGTCTCTGTCTCTCTCACTCTCACACACACACACACACACACACACACACACACACACACACACGAGTGAGAGAGTTAAATAAGACATTTTTCACATTTAAAATTGTTTTAGTACTTTTTTCTCTAACATTAATTACCGAATTAATTGATTAATCCAATTAATTAGCAGTTAATTAGCAGGGGGTACTTCAGAAAATTGGACCGTGACAGGGGGTACCCGGGCCTCCAAAGGTTGAGAACCCCTGCTCTAATTGTTCTTCCCCAGCAAATCCCATTTGACTTTACAACCTTTTCCCAGCACTTCTCCTATTAGAGGGTCCAAGATTCCACATAGACAACATCAAGCCAGGAGCGCAGAACACGACTTTTCATGCCAAAGCATCCTTGCAATCTCAAGATTTCATTTTAAAAAGGAAAGAGGATAAAATTTTAGCCTATGTGATTTTAATTAGGGGGGGAACAAAACGTTTAAAGCATGGTGGCAGTTTTTGCTATACATTTAGAAAAGGGGGTGAGGCTCTGGTTAGGATCTAAAACTGACACCTTCATTCCATTTCCAGCTCCTAGTTTCTGTCCCCATGTCTTTTCACACCTATCCTTCATTGTGATGCAAGTCCCATTCCCCCTTCTACGTTCTCTGGAGAAAACTGGCAGCACTAATCCTCAAACACTGATCAGTCATTTTAGCTTTCTCAAATATGCAAAGAATATTTAAACCAATAGCAGAATTTGCATTATGTAGCTTCTTCAGTACAAGATCCTTCCTTATCCACTGGTCTTTGCCCACATCGCCCCCATCTGCTGATAATCTCCACCATCCTGGAGTGGGATCACATTTTCAAAACCACCACAGATGCATCAAATTCTGTGCAGATGCTTTAATCCCATTAGCTAACACAGATGATTTTCAGATAAATGGTCAAATTAGAGCTGATGGTAAACACATGGCTACTGCAGAAAACAGTAGCTTCGTGTCCAGTTCCCCCTCTCACTCCACAATGTCTACTGTAGTAGAACTTACCTGGTGCTGTGACAAAATGACACTGAACAGAGTGTTGTCATGTTACAGTACAAACTAAATTCTACAGACATGATGGAGGGTTATGGGGAGAACTAGATGTTTTTTACATTTTTGGGTGGAAGGTGTTTGCTGTTACATCTGTTGCAGCTCATCTGAACCAAAAGATAACTCAGTGTCTGGCACTGACCTTTGGCTTTCTCATTCAGTGTGCCTGGGAAAGAAGGTTCTTCCACTTTTAGAAGTTCCTTCATCAGCTGAGTGTCTGTTTTCTCCGTCATGGATGGAGGTGGGGAAGACGATTGCTGCTTCAGATTTTTGGACAGCATGGCTTCAGAAAGGCCGGCACACTCCCCAGGGATCATGTTCACATTTGTGCAGCTCTGTTTTGTCTGTCCTTTGCTGAAGGAATACTTGAGGTAGACATGAGAGCTCTGAAGGTCACTTTGGGTGCAGCCTGGGCACTGTTTGTTCAGGAGCTGCAACACTTTTTGAGCCAACTCTACTGACACAGACAGCTGAATCAGGTCCTCTTCATCCAGCTTTGATAACTGGAATGCAAAAGAGAGTTAATGCAGAGTCTTTACCACAGTTGTTATTTCCAGGGTCAACCACAGTCAAATCAAAGACCCACCAGACCAGCATAAGATAAAACCAACCAGCCAGAAACAGAGCATAAAAGAATCAAACCATGTTTTAGAATTCAGAGCAAGCATTTTGCCGGGAAACGCCCTCGTAATATATAATTTTATTATTATAAATAGATGGTTAAAACTTTACGTTTCACCTCCAGCATGTCGGCAACTGTGGGCAAACACTATCACTTTAATGAATGAGACAGGAAATTTAACGCATAGTATTGTAAGTTTTAGCAGGAGCAATGAATTAGCTACATAGGAGTTGAGAGTATGATTGAAGCAACTTACCAATAGGGCAGGTGATTAGGCTAAATGTAATGCCAAACATCTGGTGTAAGAAAGGAAGGAGTAGTATTTGGGTGGTTTGCAACAGTAGCTCAGATACTTGTGATGATGCCTCCTATGCTGGAGGTGAAACGTAAAGTTTTAACCATCTATTTATAATAATAAAATTATATATTAAGACGGAGTTTCCCAGCAAAATGCTTGTTCTGAATTCTAAAATCTGGACATGTCGTAAAAATCTAAGAATGTACGAATCAAACCATGTTTTGAATTGCCAATCACCAGTGGCTGCTGAGGCTATTCTCAGAGGCGACTCCTAGCTTGCTCTTAAACTGCAGGTCATTTACTCTTTACAAAGTTTGGGGAAATGCAGCCATGGTGTGCTGTGTGCAGGTGGGTGGAAGGGAACTCTTTGGGATTCAGGACATTCTTGCCCTGGAATAGGGAACAACAACAGAAACGTATTTGCTCATTGATGCCTTAAATTCCTCTTCCACTAGTGACGTATTTACCTTCTGGTTCTGCTGGATGAATTGAACAATATCCTGCTGCTTGTGGGGTTCTAGCTTCCGAAGGAAGAAAAGCAGCTCCCACCATTCAGCCTGGCTCAGGATCCCAGAATTTTCATCCACCTGATCTTCCAGGTATGGCAGGGAGTACAGCCCCCGAAGGGGCTTGCGGTACAATGTCTGGGAAACTGTAGTAGGTAGACACAAGATCATAGAGAGGGGCTTTATGGCTTCTGAAGAGACAGACATTTTAAACATTGCTCCATTCTTGGGCAAAGTGCTTGAGCATGTGATGGCAACACAACTCCAGGGATTCCTGGATGAAACTGATTTTCTCTAGGCCCATTTCTATCCAGTTTTCAGTCTGCTCCGGGATTGAAACAGCTTTGGTGGCTCTAGCGGATGATCTATGCTGGGAATTAGATGGGGAATATGTCCCTCTTGGCTTTGCTGGACCTCTCAGTGGCATTCAATACTGTTGACAACGGTATCTTTCCAGGATGGGTATTCCTAGAGGGCAAGTTCCAAAAGGTCCGTCTGAACACCATGGTCACTGGCCTGTGGTATTCCACAGGGTTCGATTCCGTCTTCCACGCTGTTTAACACATCTACACAAAATCACTGTCAGCATAATCCTGTGCATGTCCACTCAGAAATAAGTCCCATTCTATTCAATGGGGCTTGCTCTCAGGAAAGATAGGATCGCAGCCTGTAGGAGATATTTCGGGGGGTTGGTGTGATGTGTTGTTAAAATCAAAGTCTCACCATCTTGCCAAAATTGGGCCTGTTCTGTGTTTATCATTATTATGGGCCCGAAACAAATAAGCTTGTGTTGATTTCTGCATCATTCTTTTGCAGAAGTAGGGTTTAACACAATGGACAAGTGTGTATGTATGTGTATGACAGGCTACACTAGAGATACATGGTGTACTGAGGGACAGCCAAAGAAAGGGGATAAGGAGAAACTGGAACCTGTAAGAGTCAGAGTATTTTATAAAAGCTCCTGTGAGCTAGTGTTTAAACTTTAAGGTAACGCAAGGTCAGGAGATGGGAGGAGGGTGAGCGACGGTTCGAAAGAAACGTTTTCCAACTATGTGGTGGAAAATTCTCATCCAGTCGGGGAGGAGACCTCCTCCCCAACAAGGCTAGAGGAGCTAATTAAGATACTGCTACAGCAAGAAGCACCTCCCTGTGGGTTTAAAGGACACAGTGCTGAAGAAACCAGGCAGAGATCCCACAACAGCTGGCTCTATCCTGTCCCACGACAGTAACCATCCCGCATGTGTCTTTGGCTAGCCTGGCAAGTACGAAAGGGCTTATGTATGAGTAAGTGAGAACTTGGTCTGCTTTCAGAGTCCCAGCTTCTTTTCACCCTTCAAAATATATCAGAAGTATGTTTTCAACAAGATGAGGCAATGGAAAGGATGAAAACAAATAAAAAGAAGAGGAAAATAAACCAAATGCCCAATTGGAAAAACAAAAATCTTTTGCAGTCAGTTCCACCCACTCAAGTGGCAAGCTAGAGACAGATTAAGCTGAAACCAGCTGACAGGCAAGGAGCAGCAAAAGGAAACCCAAAGGCACAAAATGGAGCAATGAGCAACACACCTTCCCTTGGAACTTTGTGGAATAAGCATCCCAGGACAGTCTTACCTGCATCCTGTCTCAGGCTAGAGAGCTTTTCCTGGGCCTTCTGTTCCGCCTGCCCTGATGATCCGGCAATCTCAATCATGTGCCAGTGCACCCAGTATGTGCGACCCAGAGATTCCCAATAAATCTGGAAAAATGCAGTCCAACATAGATAATGACTCAACCTACTTTCTCTGCAACCAAGGACAGGTGACCCGGCCTAAAATACTCCATGGGCAGCCCAATCCTGTCTAGCAGAACACGGTGGTGCAAATAAGGCACCTGTTGCATCCTGTTTAGGATGGGGCCTGCACAGGCATAGCCAGAGGCCTCCTCGGAGTAAAGGGATGTTTGACCCTTTACCCCGAGTAAAGCCCCAGCTGCCCCAATGGATCTATTTTGCTGGCACACATTCAAGCTGGCCATGTAACGCCAGCCAGGCCCAGGAAGGGGGATAGGATACGGTGGAGGAGGCCTCCGAGTATCCTTTTCCCCAGCCCAGGCCCGACCGACTAATCCCATCCTCCCGGAACACCCCGTTCCACGCTCCCCACGCTGTTTCACCACCCGGTGGGGAACTCACCTTTCCTGGCAGGCACAGCTCCAAGTCTGGGCTGGGGAGAACGGCACCAGCCTCGGTGCCGGCACCACTTACTCTCAGGGTGCCACAAACGTGCTTTACGGCACATTTATGACACCCTACACCAGCGGAGCGATTGCTTCGCCAGTCAAAATCTAGACAGGATTGCGCTGTAAGTAATCAGCATCCAGACTCTCTTGTTCACATAATGCATACACAGGATTCAGAAATTAAGTGGGCTTCCCAAAAATCAAATTTCAGTGCCCATAATAAGCCTCTACCACCTCCTGGATGCTGGAAACTGGAATCTCTCAGCCTGACCCTGCCTTACGCTCAACTGTACCTGGACAGGTGGTGTGCCATTATTGCTTTGGAGGAACTCGCCCTGGTCTCCTGCGCAAACCTTCTCGTAGTCTTCCAACATGCACACACGCATGCCACGCGCCAGCTTCTCTTGCACATACTCCACATAGCTACTGCGACTGGGGAAGGCAGAGCGCATCTTGAAGGCGCTGGTCTCTTTCCGAGGCACGTGTGCAGCCGATTGGATGGTAGCGCAGGTGGAGGGCTGGGGCTGGAAGATAGACTGAACTCCCCGAAGTTGCTTTTCTTTGAGGGATCGAAGGTCCCGACAGTGATCCCAGCCCATGACCTGCACCAGCTCTGAAATTAAGTTGGCCATGGCCATGCTGAAGTCAAACTCACACTGTATCCTCTTCTTTCCCCCAGAGTTTGAACGGGGATCTTCACTCTCCCTCCTCAGCTCTCTGGTGCTGTTGAGCTTGTCCATGAGGGAGGTAGCACACAGGTAGCGTTTCACTAGTGAAAACAGCAGCTTCCCGGGAATCTGAAACCGGAACAAGATCATATCCATGGCCAGGAAAGGCTGCTTCCCATTCTCCCCAAGTCAGCAGGTTCTTAGTTCACCTGATGCCAACTCTTGACTTGCAGAATGCTTCTTACCCACTCTGAACCCAGGCTGCTCATTCCATCTCAACACACCCCTCAGTTTGTTATCCCTGCTGTGGTCACAGGACAAGGAGGAGAGACAGGAGTCAAGAACTCCATTGGCACTCCTGCTGTGGCTATGCAACACCACCTGCCAGCAGCAGACAAAGAGAGCAGCCCTCTGTTTTCTATTAGATTATGACAACTGATCACTGTAAGATTATCATCTTTAAATTAGTATAGAAGGGTAAAATTGTATAATTACAGCAAGTCCTCACTTAAAGTGGTTTCATTTTAAAGTTGTTGAGAAAAAAAGTGGCTAGGGCCACTGTCTGTGTGGAGTTTGAATGTTCTCATTCATGGGTTTTCTCTGGCCTGGAAAGCTCACATTTATTTCAGTGTTTAATATTGAAGTGTTTGGTTGACCTTTATTTAGAAGTTTGGTGGTGCTTTTGTGACCAGAAATATGCCATACACTCTTGTTAACGTATATCAATTAGCCTGCAGTAAAATTTGTTTCGTTATAAGTCGTTTGCTTAAAAATTGCCGTTTCCAAGAACCTATCAACAACTTTAAGTGAGGACTTGCTGTACTTTATAGTGCTGATTTCAATAGCCAGAGCTGCCTTGGCAAGCTCCCACCCCTTCCCCTCCAGACTACTCCACAACTCAACGGTCTCCAACTCAACGGTTCTTCCAGGCCCTAACCTGGAAATGGCCCTTCACAAAAGAGGCTCATGCTGCCTCCATGCCGGAGTCTCTGCTTCATTTAGTACCTGAGGAAGGGGGATTCCTTCAAAAGACACGGAGTGCTCTTCCGAGGATGTTGTTTCTGCAAACAGTTCAAGGAGTGTATAGCAGCTGTCAAAGTCCATGTGTTGTTCAATGCCATCCTGCCGGCTCAGGGACAACAGAACATAGGCTCGGCTTCCTAAAACCAGAGACATTAAGGGAGTGCTTTCCTTGCATGCATTTGACTGCACCTCTCTCACTCACTCACTCACTCACTCACTCAGGCTAGTATTTTCCAGAAGGGGCTCAAGGACCAATTCTCACAGGGAACTATCAGACCTATAAGTCGAGAGGGAACAAACTACAGTACACTTAATATGGGAACCACAATTGAAAGAGGCAGGGCAGGGGTATGGAAGCAATCCAGCATCTTTATAACTTTGATATCCCAGCACACAGTTTAACCACTTCCATTCCAGCTACAGATATTGCTCCCATTTGCACTGTCCACAGCAGTGAGACTACTGTACCGTGTAGCAGTCAAAGTTTTTGGAACAGTGGCTCCTTGGGAAAATACTTCTGACCACAGAGGACTGCAGTGCATGTTAGGTTTGCACACAGGTGTACACAGCTGTAAACAGGAGCAACACCAGGCCTTGCTCAAAGCACTCACTGGGGTTATATGGGTATGAGAATAGACCTATGCAGCCATTTTCATCATATTGCATCATTTCCTATACTTTGTGAGTGGATTTCTGGCTTTTTTCTCATGGCCAGGGCCCTGGCTTTTGAATCCACTTTGTTTCCAACACCTCATGTGCAGGTGGATCAGTTTTACAGAGCTGTAAGTAGGAGCAACACAAGGCGTTGCTCAAAACACTCATTGGTCCTTAGAGGGTAATCTAATGTTGTTCCTGTAAGTTGGCTGTTTGTTTCTGGGTGTTTTTTTCTATTCCCCCCTCAGGCTGAGCCTAGCAGGGGGTGAAGGTTGGGGCACTAAGAATTCTGTCTCCAGCCTCAAACTGACTGTTTGCAGGGATCTGCCAGGTGGCTGTGTTATACTGATTTTCAGCAGGATTTTTGCAGGCAGCTCAATGTAGATGTTTATTTCTAGGGTTTTTTCTTTCCCCCCCTCATCAGGCTGAGCCTATCAGGGCAGGGATGAAGGCTGGGCTACTCAGAATTATGTCTCCAGCCTCAACTGAGTGTTTGCAAGAACCTTGCAGGTAGCTGTCATTATATACTGATTTTTCGCTGGATTGTTGCAGGGAGCTCAGTTTAGCTGTTTATTTCTGGGGGGGGGATCCTTCCCCCCCAGGCTGAGCCCAAGGCATGCTGAGGACAGGGGGTGAAGGTTGGAGTAATCAGAATTCTGTCTCCAGCCTCATGCAGCTACTGCAAGGTGCCTATTGCTTTTGAGCAACACAGCTACTGTGAGCTCATTGCTAAGATATACATCATTGTAAAACATAGTAATTTTCAACTGACATTCTTCTACTATGAAGTGCATTCAAAGGTCAGGAACTAGCCTGCAGCTAAATGGGGAACAGCTGCCTCTTTGTGTAACTGATAGCTGTCATTACATTTTATGGCTGAGGCATTTAAATGTCTCTTAAAAAAATTAAAGGGCTAGAACCAAGACGATCTTGCAAAAACTAACTCTAAGAGCTATAAAAAAAACCCTGGCAGGTAGTGACTTGTAACTTGGGGTGCACAGTGCTGAGACATACCCCTAAAGCACAGAAGTTGTGTGCAGAACACAACTATGTTTTTTTAGCGTTTTTGTGCTGAACTCACAACTAAAGCTATAGCATTTCAAGGATTTGAAGGATCATAAAAAAACCCTGGCAGGTAGTGACTTGTAACTTGGGGTACACTGTGATGAGACATACCCCTGCAGACCCCTAAAGCACAGAAGTTGTGTGCACAACACAACTATGTTTGAGCGTTGTAGTGGTGAACTCACAACTTCAGCTGCAGCATTTAAAGGGTTCAAATGGCCATAAAAAAAAACCTGGCAGGCAGGAACTTGTAACTTGGAGTGCACTATGCTGGGACATGCCCCTACACAACCCTAAAGTACAGAAGCTGTGTGTACAGCACAACTATGTTTGTTTGAGATCTTGTGTTGTCAGTTCTATGTCAGGTCTATGATTTACATATGAATGAATGGAAAACGTCCCTTTAAACCTCAATGACTGGCTGATAGCTTTAAACCCAATGAGTGGTGTTTGCAACACCCATGCTACAGGTATATGGCACACATGGGAATTTTTTTTGCAGGTGGTAGTCTCTATTTGGGGGTACCTTAAACATGTGACAAAAACTGGCATTTGGAAGTTCTGGGGAAATATGGCCTTGGGTCGAAATGGGTAACCACACAGGCATTGCACTGTAGCTATGGGTATCGCCTAAAAAGAGCAACTCAAACCCTCCGGTGAGTCTCACCTGCACCATGTGAAGCCAAAGCCCTCAGCATCTTGCTAGCACTGCGACGAATTTGCTTCTCCTCATTAGACAGCATCTTCAGCAGCAGATCCAGGGCACCCGTTTCCTTGAAGACATCCATCAATGAGCCAATACTGGCATAGGCACTGAGCACGTGGATGGTGTTCAAAATGGATGACTGGGGGACTGTGGTGCTGGCCATTTGCCAAGCAGCTCGCTGCACCAGGTTCCTGACATCCATCTTCATCTCCAAAAGAGAGGCTTCATCCAACATGGCATCCGGAGGAAATGTGCTGGATGCTTTCGCTTTAACTTGCTGCTCTTTGGGATTCCTCTTCTTGCCTAAGAGCCTTGGGCAGTTGGCATAAACGTCATCGGCCGACATCCACATCAAGATGTTCTCCATTTTGGTCTCTGTGAAAGAGGCACCAGCACTGCTTCTTGTACCATTCTCCGAGCTAAGGACGCTCCAACGAATCAGGTATTCCGTCTGTCCACTGTGGCTGTGGTGCTGCCGAATTAATTCCTCAGGATAGGCCCGAAGCTTGGGTCCAAGATGCACTAGCACATTCCCATTTTGCCTCTCAATCACCATGACAGGGAACGCATCTCTTGGTACAGGAGGAAACAGATCAAGTCCCTGGAACCAACTCTGCCCAGAAAACTAGAAAGATCTCAGGGCAGAGGACCCTATGTGGCGAAACAGAGAAGGTTTGCTTTGGGACGATTATTGCATGCGCAAGTGGTTGTACGAAAAACATCCCCAGCATGGGAAGTTTGACAAATGTTTGAAATCTGTGCTAGACCAAACTACCCACACAGGCTAACCTGGGCTATGCAGCTTCTACACCAGAGTCCACACAGTTTATGAACATGCCTCAAGTACTAATTTAGGTAACGGTAAACAAATTCACACACATTCTTCCTAGAAATACGGTATATTATTCTGAAATATCATGGACAACCTATTCTAGTCTAGATCACAAGCTTTCAGGAAAACTAGCATGGTGCAATGATTTGAGAGTATCTGATTATGATTCGAGAGACCCAGGTTCAACTCCTTATTCAGCACGGCATCTATTGAGTGACCTTGGGCAAGTCAGCATATCTCAGGCTAACCCTAGAAGTCTGTTGCAAAGATAAAATGGTGGAGAGAACCATACAACTATAGAATGTCAGAGCTGGAAGAGACCATGGAGGTCACTGGGTTGATGTGGAGTCATTTAATGGCACTTGCTGGGAACAGTTGTTCAACCAGCTTTGAATCCACCTAACAGTAGCCCACATTTTACCATTCTGTCCACAAGGGTATCATGGAAGACTGTGTCAATGCTTCGCTGAAATCTAGGCCACAGTAGTATGCTACCCTGAGCACCTTGGGAGAACACAACATAAAAGTAAATAAGCCTAATGAAAAGCATCCCAAAGTATGGGGGAAGCTCAGTACTGTACTGTACTTCCCATGCAGAGTTCTATACAATCCTCACGAAGAAAACACCAAGCATACCAGCCACGGGCGAGGATGGGAAAGAGCCCCAATTCAACAGTGCAAGGTCTCTCAACCAGTATACATAAATTAAGCAGAACAGATATCAGTACCATTTTTTTTAATTCAGTCATTTAATATTGGAAGCTATTAAAAGCAATTGTTAGCCTAGTTTATAAAAAAGGAATGAAAATTACACCAGGGAGACCCACAGTTTAGATGCCACCACCAAAAAGACCCTCTCTTTCTGATAACCCTATGCCCAAAAAAGCTAGCACTCAGAGAAAGCCTTCAGAAGATGGTGTAACTGATAGGCAGGTTCATATAGGAACCAGAGGTCCTCTAGCTATCCAGCACCCAGTTCATTTAGGGTCTTATAGATCAGAACCAGCACCTGAGGTGCTGAATTGCACCTGAATTGCAGCTGGGAACAAACTGGCACTATTCTTGATTTTATTGACTACTGCTATAAATAAATACATTCTTTTAATAAATAAAATAAATATATACTGTATAACTGTACACTGCTTTTCTGGCAATGCACACAAAACAGGTTACAACTTAAAATAATGGCAAACAATCTACACAAGGAAAGGAGATGGGGTGGAAAGGCTGAAGTACTACTATTGTTGCCTTCTCCCATCTGATAGTTCTTAGGACTGGCGATGCCATTTTAAGGCTCAACACAAAAAAAAAACAAGACAGAGGCGCCAGCTGCTGCTGCAGACTCCTAAGCCAGGCGGCCCCGCCCAGGTCCCCATAGAATCCCACAAGCCGCGCGCGCGAGGGCAGGAGAACAGACAGCCGTGAGAGGCGGGGCCTACTAGATACTCCGCTGGCGCACGTGCCCCGCCTCAAACACACAACGAAGGAAACAGGGCGGCGCGGCCAGGCACAAGCGGTCGGAATGCTCAAAACAACAGAGCCTCCGGTTCAGTGCTAGGCTTACCTTCCTGGCGGCCCAAATAACCCCACAAAAATCCTCTACAAACCTTGATACCAAAGCCCGGTATTTACCTAGCTCAGCCGCTACCTCACCGCTTCCGCGTTTTTTGCGCATGCCCTTTCTTCCCGCTAACGCAGTACGGATCCCCTCGCAAGTCAAACTTTTAGTTTTGCGATCTGGAAGAAGAGGTAAATTGTACAGTACCTCTGATTGATAGGCAGGTTGTATCGGGCGCCGCTCGGACCTCTTCATATCATATACATCTTTCAAAATATATACAAAATATAGGTTTGTTTTATGTATGTTCAGCGCGCCTTGTTTGTTGGTGCTTAACTTCAGTGATATACATACATATAAGATGGATCTACATAGAATTGTGACAAACATACCTCTTGACTTTCTTGGCAGTTTGGCTCCACTGTTTACAATTTCTTTTTTCTCTCCCATGTAATTGTAAATATATATCTGCTGAGGATAATACTTCAAGTATCTGATGAAGTGGGCTCTGCCTATGGTCTAGAAAAGTTTATACTACAATACAATCTCAGCTATGCAATACAGGTGGGCCCCCATATCCGCTGGGGATATGTTCCAGTCCCCTCCGTGGATACTTGAAACCGTGGATAAGAGCAAACACCCCCTCCATGGTTGCCTGAGGGCCCCCCCTGCAGGCAGGCATGCTTGGCCCCCCCTTTTTATTTCAGCAAGCTTTGTTTCTTCCTTAAAACAAACAGAGAAGCAGCCTCCATTGCAGGCAAGTAGAACAAGACTAAGTCCTAGAGAGGCTCTGCAAGGTTTCTGTTAACCTTGCAGAGCCTCTCTAGTACTTAGTCTCGTTCTACTTGCCTGTAATAAGCAGCTGCTGCTTCTCCTGTTTCTTTAAGGAAGAAACAAAGCTTACTGGGGGAAAAGTAAAAGCCTGGGGGGGGGGGTCCCCACAATCTGTGGATAGCGAATCAGTGGATATGGGGGCCCACCTGTACTATACTAGTGTATACAACAGTACTGGCTACAGCAGTCATTATCCTATACAGTACAGTACTAGAACAGCACAAGGGGAGGGGGTAAAGAAGAGTTTCAAAACCCCCAAAGAGGAGCACTTCTCTAGCCACTCCCCCAACACTACATATGGGATCACCTCCAACAGTTGATGTGGAGACCAAAGCTATGCAAAACCACTCCTAGCCACAGCCACTCCAATCATCCAGGAGCAAAGCTGAATCTAGGAGTCAGGGTCAGCCCAGCCATGACTAATCCATTGCCTGAGACGTTGGGCTCAGGGAAGCAGCAGGGGGGGGGGGGAAATGCTTGCACCCTGTGCTATGCCCACCACTTACCAATTCTCCCACTGGCCCCACCCTTGTCTTGCATGCAAGACAAGGGTGGGGATGGGAGGATTTATCTCATTGAATGGAGCCTGCAGGTCATAAGAACGTAAGAAGAGCCCTGGTTGATCAGGTCAAAGGCCCATCTAGTCCAGCTTCCTGTATCTCACAGTGGCCCATCAGATGCCTCTGGGAGCACACAAAACAACAAGATACCTGTCTCCTGTCGCCACTCCCTTGCATCTGGCATTCAGAGTCAGGTTACCTCTAAAACCCAGAGTTTGCTGGCTTGTAACCCGTGATAGACTTTTCCTCCATAAATCTGTCCAATCCCTTTAAAGGCATCTAGGCCAGGTGCCATCACCAATCCTGTGGCAAGGAGTTCCACAGATTACACGCTGGCTAAAGAAATATTTTCTTTTGTCTGTTTTAATACTCCCTCCACTCAATTCTAGTGGATGTCCCCTAGTTCTAATATTGTGTGTGAGAGAAAAGAACTCTCTATCTACTCTCTCCAGCCCATGCATAATTGTATATGTCTCAATCATGTCCCCCCTCAAACGCCTTTTTTCTAGAGTCTAGAATCTAGACTGAAGAGCCCTAAACGCTGTAGCCTTTCCTCATAAGGGAGATGCCCCAGCCCACTAACAAGGTGCACAGGACTGGGCTGTAAGAGTGCCAGCCCCTTTCCAAGGCCTGCTGATCTATTTAGCCCTTATAACAAAGTTATTTAGCCCTTATAACAAAGAACAAACATCACTAGAGTTGGCAGTTCAGAAAAAGTAGATTTTATTGACAGAATCTTAGAGAGCCACTCGAAACACTATCCACGTGCAACTGCTGTTGGCTGGTTCACATAGCTCTTCATTGGTGGGAGGGGTCTGATTTTGCGCCCTGCCCAACCTCCTTTGCGTTGCCACAGACCACTTCTTGGGCGTTTTCCTAGCCACCGGTTCCGGCCAGCTTTCCCAATGATCTCCTTGTTGTGGTCAATATTGGAAACTCGTCCCACTGTAGCCATGCAAGTCTCCAGCACCTATAAAGATGAAAGAGGTACTGAAGATGAAGTTGTGAAGGGCTGGTACATCATAGTGGCTAAGAGATTAACCAGAACCTCCTCACTTCAAATCTCACCTCTGCCATGAATTCTGGTTGCCTTAGGCAAGCCACACTCTCTCAACCTCATCTCTGCAATATCAGTGAACCCTTGATTTAATGAACCTTGATTTAGCACAGCGTTTCTCAAAGTTCTCCCCGCAAGGCGGGGAGTGCTATATAAACCTAACATATTATTAAGCAGGATATACTGCTAGGTATGGCCCCTTTTATTGCAAAGCATCAAAGCTGACAGCACAAGACGTCCATGCATGCTCCGCATCTCCCATTCCCTCCAAATGGCATTTTTCTTCAAGTTGAAGGTGACAATAGCCACAATATAGCAGGTATCACTCACCACAAACGGCTTCTGGGTCGGCACAGAGGAGTACAGAGTCAAGTGAATTCCCTACTGTCAGCCATGGTCCAATGTGCAAGTGTTTTTGTAGGCCTTATGGGTGGGTCCACTACTCAGTAGTACAGTATAAGTCTTGCATACAAAAGGCTGCAGGTTCAATCCCTAGCATCCCCAGGTAGAGCTGGAAAAGACCCGATCTGAAACCCTGGAGAAGGGCTGCCATCCATGTATAGATGCACTCAGTAGAAGGCAGCTTCATCTTATTTTTTCATGATTTCTATGAAATCCACCCTATGCCAAAAGATATTTCCATTTCAGATTGAAGTACAGGTGGGCCCCCATATCCACTGATTCGCTATCCACGGTTTCAGTTATCCACGGATCGTGGGGACCCCCCCAGGCTTTTACTTTTTTCCCAGCAAGCTTTGTTTCTTCCTTAAACAGGAGAAGCAGCCTCTGGCTGCTTATTACAGGCAAGTAGAACGAGACTAAGTACTAGAGAGGCTCTGCAAGGTTAACAGAAACCTTGCAGTCTCTCTAGGACTTAGTCTCGTTCCACTTGCCTGCAATGGAGGCTGCTTCTCTGTTTGTTTTAAGGAAGAAACAAAGCTTGCTGAAAGAAAAATAAGAACTGGGGGGGGGGCCAAGCATGCCTGCCTGCAGGGTAGGCGGGGGGGGGGGGCCTCAGGAAACCATGGAGGGGGTGTTCGCTCTTATCCATGGTTTCAAGTATCCACGGAGGGGCCTGGAACATATCCCCAGCGGATATGGGGGCCCACCTGTATCTGCTTTTTTTGGGGGGGGGACTTTTGCAGAGTACTTAAGATCTGCATGTCTCTGCTTCATGGAAACACTTCCTCTCCTAAATGACATCCCCACTTGCATTCGGTCACATAACTAAGGGCACAATTGCACTGGCCTAGACACATCTATTGAGCCCATCCAAAAGATGCAAGACATGCTGTGCAGTGCTCAGCCTCATGTGTTTGCACCACATACATGAGAGAAATACAGACCTGCATGCAAGTGACACAATCCATAGAGGTGAAGAAACAACATCACAGCAACAAACTCTATACAGCACAATTCCTTTGGTTTTTAATGTCTGTCAATTGTTGCTATTTTAGTTTACCATCAAAGCAGAAGTATAGGAAGTTACTCTGCAGACATGCCCAAGATCAGTTAGCAGCTGCTATCTCCCAAAAGGGGCTCCAACGTTCCACCCTCTGTTGAGCCTTCATAAAATTCTCCATCGTACACACATACCTGCATTTGCCTCTTGGAGGGCAACTGTATTATGGCCGTTCCATTCACCTTCCTTAGTAATACGCCACAGGTTCCTGTTAACAGCATGCCAAGAGAGTGGTGGGTGCGTTTCAATATGCTTTGTCTCTATAACCTCATTCATTCTGGAAGCAGCATGGGGGGGGGGCATTGTGCCATGGTTTCTTCCCAACGGCTTCAATAGCTATCCAAATGCAGCAATCATGCAAACAGAGGAAGTTACTACATCCTTCCCAACCTATCGCTGCCCTGCCTGTCAACTGGGGCTATTCTGTCCCTGTTAGCCACTTGTCTATCAGTTTTCCAGAATCACTGTCCTCTTTCCCTTGAGCAGAGCTGATGAGCACAACTATACTTCATGGACAGAATGAGTATGATCACCTGTTGCGTGATAAAGATCAGACACTTTCATTCATATTAAGCTCTCACTTACATGGTTTTATCACCTCCCAAGCAAAGGACCAGGATAATGTTTTAACCAAAGAAGGTAGAAGAAGCAGCAGCAGCAGCAGCATGCTTATGGTTTGCATGCCATTTACTAAAGGGGCCACCTAGCTCCAAAACCCACCACCGCAATAAAGCTCCAATCCAGTAGTTACTGCCACTCTCAGGACCTTTGTGTTGCACTGTCCTTCCCACAGTAACCCAGAAACCATCCAACAAGGATCCTGTCTTGTTTGAGATTCCCAACCCTCTACTTCAGAATTGTGCTCTTAAGATTCCAATCTGGACTGATGACTTGATGATCACTGCACAGTGAGACACATATACGGGTTTAGATGCCATGTAATAAAAGAAAGACTTGTCCTTTACCCGTCCTCCAATACCGCTGACGGATCTCCTTTCAGGCAGCCGTCACAGGCATAAAAACACGTAAAATCCAAGGTTTTTGCATTTTGGAGAACGGGTAAAGGACAAGTCTTTCTTTTATTACATGGCATCTAAACCCGTATATGTGTCTCACTGTGCAGTAATTTCGGGCCATGAAAGTTACAGAAAAAGACTTGATGATCCATAGTGGAGCGGATACTGATGGATACCCTTTGATTGTCAGAGTTTAATACTTGATGTAGAACCTGAATCTACAATTGAATTTGCGGGACATGCCAGGACAAGCCAGAACAAGCCTGAGCATGTCTGAATAGGCAAGCAGAAAAGGTGTAAAAAGTGCTTAGTCACTCTGCATAAGCAGACAGCTAATTCAAACACCTGTATTAAGGTGGGGAGAGATAGAGGAAGCCATCCCATTGGCTCTGTGAAAGCTGCAAAGTATAAAGCTGGAGCAGCAGCAGAGGAATGCGTGGGATAGTAGGAGAGTGACGTATTGCTGTGATTTATTGTTCTTGTGACTGCTGGCAAGAAGACGTGTTACTGCTGTGCCTATATTTTGCTTTGTCCGATTCCTGTAAGTTCTTCTTCTATGCATTGTAAATAGACTGTTTAAACTTTCTCCTGACTCCGTGTGATTCCTCGAAGCCGTAGCTGCTGCGTAAATCAAGCGCTCTGACATCGATGGTATTCTGAAACTAATCTGAAGGTGGCACTACATTCACACGCACTACCTGAGTGCCTACGCCACTGGAGTGCCACCGGTGAGGCCGCAGTGGCCCCACACACAGTGACGGCTTAGGACTGACCCCTCCATGCCTCTTACCCCCAAGTAAGGGAACAAAAGTTCACTTACCCAGAGACCACCTCTGGGACTGCCCCCCCCCCCAGATGCAGCGCAAGCCTTTTTGGCGCGGCTGCATCGGCAGGGGGAAGCATAGGTTTGGGCTGTAAATATTATCTGGTTGCCCTCATAATCACCAATACGGATTAGGATCATAAGTCTACACTCTACAATACACCTTTTTTTACCACAAAAGTTAATGTTTCACACACAATTAGAATGCAATGAATAAGGAACTCTCTTTCTTACTCTCAATATATTTATGAAAATGTTCACAGAATGCTGTGTTCATTTTTTATTCTAGTATTCAAAGCAGTGCGTATATGGAAGGAGGCAGGATGTTTTCTTTAGAAAGAGATTTCATACATTAAACTTCCTTCCTCAGTTGTAAAAGTGGGGAAGAGAATCATCAACTACTGATCTATTCTGACCATCCTCTCAAGTTTGTTGCACCCCTCCAACACCTAAATCCAATACTGACCTGCTGCTCGGATATATTGTGCTCCTTTCCCAGGATGACTCTCCAAGTTGTTGATCAGGGTCCCTACCGGTAGAGCCCCAACCGGGTATGCATCTCCCTCATTAGCCAAGACTGAAAGGCAAAAATTCCAACACCAGGTTAACGCCCCAAACAGTAAAAACCCTAAAGAGAACTACATGGAACCTCCTGATCAGATGCTACTACCTTGGCTTGGGCTGACAACAGGTGGGGGTCAGTTGGCAAAAAGGGCAGAGCAGAGGCGTAGGAACGGGGGGTGGGGGCAGTCCGCCCCTGGGCAACATGCGGGTGGTGGTGGTGGTGCAAAAGCCGCTGCATCAGTGGCAGCAAAAAACAGCCTTTTGCGGTGAGGGGAACAGAGTCGCCTACCCTCTCGGGCCTCTAGTACCCTTTTTCTGGCAAAAAAAATCACTGGGGAACAGTTTTTCACCATGATGCCACCGGGGGCGGGGCTTCTGACGTCACGTGTGGGGCTGGGCTTGTGACATCACGGGGTCCGTCCCCCCCCCGCAGAGGCTAGCTACACCTCTGGGGCAGAGGCTCCAACCCTAAAGGTGTCTATCCGGTGTGTAACATTATACCGCCAAAGAGAGAAATTGAGCCAAGTTGTCACCCAGATCCTCCTCTTCCTCAGCGGCTCCCAAGGGAATACACGTTTGATCAGTTCAACCCTGACTGTGATGCCAACATCTTATCTGGGAAACCTCTCTAAGAGAAAAATGATCTTAATTTAGGTCCATCCTATAGAATTTCACTGCATCTAAGAAGTTGTGACCATCTCTCTGCAATACCTCAGACATAAAAACTCTAGCCTGAACCCAAGCTTCTTGGCTGTGACCAATCCTTCTCAGCAGTAGATAAGATATTTACCTGCCATTCTGCCTATATGTCCTGAAGTCTTGATGACATCGCCAGCCTTCATGTTTTCTGTTGCAACGATCCAGCGCTTCCAATTCCCTCCAGCCACCAGAGCTATCTCAGCTGATCTGCCATAGACAAGAAGAGAACTTGAAGGAAGAAGGTCAGCTCAGGCTATCAACTTCACGGATAAGAGAAAAACAGGCCACACACGATGGATTCTCTGAGCCACAAATGCCATATATGTCTATTTGCGTACTTCTCCTGGTGCCCAAAGAGCACTGGGTTGCTGCTCACCTGCAAGCATCTTGACGGACCTTAATCACTTTCTCTTCAAGGGTGCCAGATTCTGCTACATCTTGACTGTGCAGTCTTCGGAAATCAACCATCCGGTAGCACTTCC
The DNA here is from genome assembly GCA_026170595.1 of Plestiodon gilberti rubricaudatus. Lineage (NCBI taxonomy): Eukaryota > Metazoa > Chordata > Lepidosauria > Squamata > Scincidae > Plestiodon > Plestiodon gilberti. The sequence goes on from JANXHW010000001.1 coordinate 17,393,019, forward strand.
TATGTCCCCCTCCAATTCCATGCACACGGATACGACCTTGTAGTGGACATAGTGCTAAATTAGTCATCATATATTAATTTGAAATACTATAAGCAAATGAATAAGAACAAAATAAGAGCACTGCTGGCTTGGGCCCAAGGCTCATCTAGTCCAGCATCCTGTTTCCCACAGTGGCCACCAGCTGCCTCTGGGAAGCCCAAAAGCAGGAGCTGAGGCATTCTCTTCTCCAGCAACTAGTATTCAGAGGCATACTGTGGCTGAACCTGGAAGTAGCATAAGAACATAAGAGCCTTGCTGGATCAGGCCAAAGGCCCATGTAGTCCAGCTTCCTGTATCTCACAGTGGCCCCACCAGATGCCTCAGGGAGCACACAGCCAACAAGATAACCTGTTTCCTGCTGCCACTCCCCTGCACCTGGCACAGAGAAAACCTACTTCTAAAACCAGGAGGTTGCTTATGGCTTGTAACCTGTGATGGTCTTTTCCTCCATGAATCTGTCCAAACCCCTTTTAAAGGCATCTAGGCCAGGAGCCATCATCACATCCTGTGGCAAGGAGTTCCACAGATGAATTACATGCTGGGTAAAGAAATATTTTCTTTTGTCTGTTCTAACTCTCCCTCCACTCAATTTTAGTGCATGTCCCCTGGTTCTGGTGTTAACCTATAACCACCATGAACAATAGTCAGTGACAAACATGTCCTCTATGAATTTCCACTTCCCATGCATATTTTTTTAAGCCTCAATCAGTCTGACCGTAGTCACCTTTTTTCTAAACTAAAAAGCCCCAAATGCTGCACCCTTTCCCCATATGGAAGGTACTCCGGCTCCTTGATCATTTTGGTAACAAAAACGAATATCCCAGAAAGTTCTCTGTGAACCAACTTACTGTGAACCAACTTACTTTCCCTTGGGAAGCAGTCAGAAATTGGTTAAAGATAAAACCCGAAACAAGATTAAACATGTCCTGTTTTTTTTTTTTTTAAGTGAAGTTTCTAGCCTTTGGCTATCGATATAAGTGGCGGGGGGGATGCTTAAGGACCAGAAACAAACAAAAAGAAGCCCTCATTGCTGTTTATATTTACATAAGAACAGATGTTATCCAATGCTCATAATTCGCTTTAAAAACACCACTTTAATATTTTGAACGGGCGATTCACATTTTTATCATCTGAGTACGAATCCCAAAATAAAAATACTATTAAGCGAAACTGAGTTACTGCAGCTTGTACAAGATGGGAGTCAGAAAGCTGTATTATCAGTTCACTCAGTGGCCTTAGGAACAACATTTCTACGACTTATCTCAGTTTTTGTCCCCACCTCTGACATGGAGGCAACAATGTTGGTCTACCTTACAGGACTATTGTAAGACTTCTTTTATATGGCACACACTGAACACTTGAAATACATTACATAAATGCTAAGTACGAATATAATCACAGCTATGTGCCTAACTAACTGGAGTTTAGTACAGCACACACGTACATTCATCAGGTCCCAGGCTCAATTTGTGAGATCGCCAGTAAAAAGAATCTCAGGTAGCAATAGGCTTACCAGATCTCCAACCGGGACAGAGTGCTAGACCTTTAGGAGAAGGAATGTGGACAGGTGTAGCTTGTTAAACCTTAGAGCACAATCCTAGGCATGTTTACTCAGAAGCAAGCCCCATTGTGTTCAGTGGAACTTGCTTCTGAGTAGACATGCCTAGGATTGTGCTCTAAGGTTTAACAAGCTACACCTGCCCACATTCCTTCTCCTAAAGGTCTAGCACTCTGTCCCGGTTGGAGATCTGGTAAGCCTAGGTAGCAAGGCTGGGAAGAATGTCTGCCAGAGTTGACAGCACTAAGCAAGATGGCCCAATGGTCAGACACAGTATAACGGAGGCTCACATAAGCAGGTGTGCAAACTGGATTAGTTGTGTGCAAAATAGTTGCAGCTCCCCGACTTCTGGAGATAAATCCAGTCAGAATGAGTGGCCTGAGTTAAATGCTTTGCAATTAGGCCACCTTCTAGAAATATTTTTATACTTTCATGACTTTCATGTCATCTAACAGTTGTTTAACTGTGTCGCCTTGACAAAGTCCCACGTTGAGGGAGGAAACATTGGCATGAGACTTAAGGACCTTTTTTGTCAGTGGTTGGAAACCTTTTGTACATATGTCTTAATGATATGTGTTTTTAAAGAATTTTTTCAGACTACAACTGCAATTTTAAAGTATCTTTATTTCTCCGTTCTCAAAGTATACATGGCTGTTATACCCATACTTCCTGTCTCGTTGAAAATAGTACCAAGCCATGAAAGCTTCCATACTACATTAAAAGTAGATATTTTTAAAATCTCAACATTAAGCATATGCATCTGTATCTCAAAATTTCCATTTGTCTCTGCTCACTCCCTCCCTCAAACAAACAAGGTTCTCCCCCCATGTCCTCCCAAGCCAGTAGGGGTGGAGATCAGACTTGGAGAGATGAGGCATTAGCAAAAGCTGGGTGCAGTGAGGGTAGAAAAGTTAAAGCCATATACAGTATATGTTTGTGAACAAAAAATACCTTTAAACATACTGTAGTGTTAAAAATTATAATTAATACAGTGTTTTTTTAAAAAAAAAACTCATTCACTTGCCCTGAGAGAAGGGCACTATGGAACTCTTTAAAAAAATCCTCCTGAACTCTCCTCCTTATATAGGAAGTTCTCTTTAATCTTCTACACTCAGGGAAGCCATAGCTTGAAGCATACCTGTGTGATCTCGGCCTCCTGTTTTTTTCATGGAAACAGGTCTGGTGGTGTATTTGATCCTGCATTTCCAAAATGGATCACTAGTAGACAAAACAGCTGAAGTGCTGATTTCACGGTATGCATGGAGTTGCCCTATAAGACAGATGGGCGTGGCGGGCACAGATATCTAGGGAAAGACAGAGAGCAAACAGGATGCAGTGCTGCATGAAGAAGTTTGTATCCTAATTCCACAGAATCCTCTTCTCCTCCAATACCTCTACATCTCCAGTGTTTTCCCACCCAGTGGCAGCTACCACTGTAGCTGTCCAAACCTTCACATTCTATAATAAGGCAATGCCATTTCCATAACCATAAGGCAATGCAATTTCCATAATTATGCATAGAGATAATTAATATCTTTTGTCTGTTCTCCTCCCTCAGTACTACCTTGGAGAAGAATGTGTCTCTGGGAAGTCTGAAAGAGACAGTGGAAAAAGGAGGCTGTGTAGCAGAATAATTGTCGTTGTACAACAACAAAAGGCTGTACAACCAGCCTCCCAATAGTTCATTAGGAAGAGCCTGTACTACATGACAAGCAGATATTTAGCTACTAAAGTGAAATATGCTGTGTCAAAACCCTCTTTAAAGTCACACTGTACAAACCAAACATCGTTCTCCCAGTTCCAGAAATGTAGGGGCTTAGTTGCTATTGCTCAATACCAAGGGAAAGGCATTCTGCACATGGTCAATGGAATTGTCATTTATTATATCTGCGTGCATTGTTGGACAAATTCTGGTGAGCTCTAGCTTAATATATACCTCAGTGATAGGAACGTAATCCAGATATTTTATTTTTATTGGGCCATAATATATTATTGCTAATCTTGCTGCTGCCAGCAGAACATAACTTGTCATTTGGTCAATATTTTTCTAAATTAACTGTCAAAAAGAAATGTTTATTATTTTACAATTGCAAAGAATATAAACCAGATCTGCTCCCAAAAGCCCCACATTGCCATCAGAAGTTGTTGAATTTATGTGGCTAAAACCTGACAATATCCAATACCATCAGAAATTGATCTTAAGGAAAAAATGTCCTTAGGAAAAAGAAATCATGTTTAGGCTACATGATCAACGAGCAACCCAATCCAACGTAAACCACCACCACCACCACCACCACCACCACCACCACCCTCCGATACAGCTGTGCCAATGGGGTGCATGCTCATCCCGCAGGGGAGTTTCGAGCCCTAGAAGCCTCCTCAAGGTAATTTTGCTGGTGTAAGTTCAAATGACCCCGGGGTAGGTGGATTGAGGATGCGAAGTGAAATAGGATATCGGCAGAGCTGCTGCCACTGATAACCACCCACTTCTTGCTCTCAACATACACACACCCATCCCCACCCCGATCCATGCCCAGTTCTTTCCCCACCCCATTCTGCCCACCCCACCCCCTATGCCAACCTACCAGCGCCAGGGCTGTCGCCACTGTCACCCAGCCGCCACCACTCACCATTTGTGGCAGTGGCCAGGCTGCACTCTATGGCACATTGCATTTTGCGATGGCAATAAAGTGTGCTGCGCTGTTGGAACATGAGTTCCAGTGACATATCAGGGCCATAAGATTGGGCCATAAGAAAATCTAGCCAGAGATAAGACATGCTATACAAAATGGATGCAATACACAAACACTAGAAACAGAAAAAGGATTTGGCCAGCAAAGGCTAGGTTCTCCTACTTGTGAGAGGCGAGGGCCTGAAGACAGAAGCAAGGACCCAAAGCTCCGAATCAGGTTAGATACAGCCATCGTTAGCAAGACCTATTCCCTGCAGCAGAGAAGAAGAAGCCATTATTACAAACCAACATTTACAAAAACAACAAGCCCCTGCAGTGCTACCCTTCCCTTTCTAGATCCAATCTTAGCTGCAGAGAGGAGCAGGGGATTGTGTCTGTCCTTGCATGGGGATGCAGAACAAGGTAGAGAACCACGAGATAGGGCGGCAGCAAACAGGTGGGAGGCACCCATCTCCATTCACCCACTGGTCTTCACTGGTCCATCTCCCAGGCCCTGGACTGGAAAAGGAAGAGGGGGTGAGAGCAGAAAAGGAAGTGCCAGGATGGTGTAGTGGTTTGGGAGTCGGACTTAGACCTGGAAGATCCAGGTTCAAATCCCCGCTCAGCCACGAAGCTTCCTGGGTGACTTTGGGCCAGTCACTATCTCTCAGCCCCACCTACCTCACAGGGTTGTTGTGAGGACAAAAAGGAGGGGTGGAAATATGTACACCACTCTGAGCTCCTTGGAGGAAGGGTGGTATAAAAATGTGAAAAAAATAAAAATAAAATAAAGTGTAAAGGAGAGAAGAATGGTGGGCTAGAGTGTTAGAAAAGCCCACCACTTTCTCTTCTTTCTGTTCTATTTCCCTCTTCCTTTTCCAAGTCAAGGGGTGTAGGGAGCAAGGTTGGCACAGCACTACGAGGAGAGGGAGCAACCGACGCGCAGCTTCAGCCACCGGGGGTCCTGGGCAGGCCCAGTGCTGGAAACAGGCAGTAAAATCTTAATCCTTTGGTGTTGGTGCAAGAAGTTTCACATTTCCAGGGAATAGCAGGCGAGGGCTCTAAGGAAAGTGTTCCAATGCACAAAATAGAGCGGAACCAACACGTGGAAATCCATAACGTGTGATCTTGCCTTGAATCACAGGGGTCCTGCATTCTCTCGCCCCATCTAGCGGAACAGTAAGAGTGTCGTAAAAACTTTGTTCTCACACTGGTCACTAGACTAGGGGTCCTCAAACTTTTTAAGCAGGGGGCCAGTTCACTGTCCCTCAGACTGTTGGGGGGGCCGGACTATAGTCCCCCCGGCACGTCAACCCCCACTGCCGCCGGGTATGAACCTCTCGCTCGCAGCTTGCGTCTTCTTCTGCAGCTCGGTCGCTTCTGACTAGGCCAGGGCAAGGCTAAAGCGGCGCATGCGCACAACACCGCTTGAAGCCTTGCCCTCAGAAGGGTCGAACGAAGACGCGATTGGGTCTTCATTCAGCTCTTCTGAGGGCAAGGCTTCAAGCAGCGTTGCGCGCATGTGAAGAATGTCGCTTGAGGCCTTGGCCTAGTAAGAAGTGGCCGAGTCGCCGAAGAAGACACAAGCAGCGGGCGAGCGGTCATAGCAGGCGGCCGCGGCAGCACGTCACCCTCTGGACGGGCGGTCTGGGTAGATGACCTTGGCGGGCTGTATCCAGCCAGCAGGCTGTAGTTTGAGGACCCCTGCACTAGACTAAGAAGCCTCCCCCCGCGCATTCTTAAGTACGTCCTACTGCGTACAATGGCGTTATCTCTACATCACATGAATCCCGGCGCGTCCCGGGCACGTGTGAAGCGGTGTGGCTTCCTTTTAAGGCTGGAACTACACTGAACCGATTTCCGGCGATTCCCGGCGCGTCTGGCCGCTCGCCTCGCACGCTGAGCTTGTCTGTAGGAGTGTCTTCCCGCAATGTTGTGTCGTCTTCTTAAGAAAGTGCAGCTGTGATTGGCTAAACACAAGCACGCTCCAATTGGCCGAAAACCTTGCAGGTCTGTTCTTCACAGCGGGGCCGTTGTCAAGTTCCTTGCCGGTTTTTACTTTTTAACAACCCTACCCTATGCATCTTCACGTAGCCGCAAAGGCAGCCGAGACAAAATCACCCACAAGCTTCACACATTTCTCTCTATTTCGTTTGGGTTTTTGGGTACTGCTCAACTTCAACATGGAGCAGTCGTAAGCAATATTTTGCTTTCAATCCATAAGCATCAAATCAGTCTGCAGTGGAAATATTGTTCTGCTCTGCCTGCGCACACACAACAGACCGTTCCCTTGCGAGCACCAAAACGCTTCCCCCCCCCTTCACAAATCTCTCTGATTGTACCTACTCTTTCTTGTTACAAGTAATCCTCTTTGAAGAAACCTCCGTGGTGATTGGAAGTAGTTCTGATTGGCATGGAACCCCTCTCCTCTCTATAGGTGGCTGCAGTAGCTCCGCAAAGCGACCCCTGAAAACATGGGCAATTGACTTTCTGCACACGCCGGAAATCATGAGATCGCAGTTGCTTCCGCTTGCTCCCGCAATTCCAACTAGACAGCATTTACATCTCCGTGCTCAGCTGCCAATCGCTGGAAATCCTTGCAGTGTTGTTCCAGCCTAACCAATCGCCATTGCGATTGGTAGTGGACCATGCTCATGTTTGGCCATTTTCGGCCAACCAGAAGAAAGTGAGGGCGGGACGTGGCACGAACCTATCACAGGGGGGCAGCAAGCGACCAATCAGGAAGGACAAGCGGGTAGACAACGTGTGGAAGAAACTGGTGGGGCCCAGGGCAGCGTCTTGGGGCGGGGCGTCCTGTCCCCTACGCTCGGGAGCCTCCAAACGCAAACGGAATTGGTGTAGATCACTCACAAGCAAGTGGGGCACGAGCTAGCAACTTCATAGGAAGAAACGCGTTTGAATCCGTTTTGCAGGAAGTGAGTTTCTATGGGCCTCCCTATTAAGAAACGATAGGGGATTGTTGCAGCTGCAGGATTTGGCGAAGAACATTTCTCTCCGGCTACAGGGATCAGGCAAGAGCAACACACTCCCGGGATGGGCAGCATACGTGCCTACCTGGCACTAATGAAGTCTCCCAGAAACAAGCGATACTTCCCCCAGCCCTCTGCACTCACCCTAAATTAGGCCCACAGCAGTTACAGGCTTCATTCTCCAAGGCGTCCTGGAACCCACGACGCATGCGCACTCCGCCACCTGGGCGGAGCGTCGAAAGACGCACCGCCTTGTCTTGCTTATGATCCGAGTAACAGAACTGGAGGTTTGCAAAAATAAATTTCGTGCTTCTAGTGCGGTTGACGACTGAACTTGAGTCCCCGATTCAAAAGACTGACAGCGCAATTGTAGCCATGTTTACTCAGAAGTAAGCCCTACTGAGTTCAATAGGCCTTACAGGGAAGAAGCACACTTACCCTGGGAGTAACTCCCATGGTACACGGTGGGATTTACTTGTGAGAAAACATGTATGGAGTTGCGGCGCTATAACATCCCTGGAAATCCTAGCTACGATCAGTGCAAGCCTGTACATGTCTACTCAGAAGTGAATCCCACTAAGTTCAATGGGACTTACTCCCAGGTAACTGTGCACAGGATTGCCCCCTAAGTTATCTTGCTTCTAACTTCACATTGTTTATCATCACTCAAGAGCATAAGTCAACAGCCACATCCACTTCGCATAGATGATCCTGGAGTTCTCAGTAGCTTGCACCAAACCAGAGCGACATTGGTTCATCAAATCCAGCAGTGACCCAAAAAGACGAACAGTGATCCAGCAGCGATCAAAGACCAAAAGCCTTTTCCAGACTATACGGGCGACTAGTTGCCACTTTTTTCCTTGGCCAAGCTCCTGCGCCTCCTCAACAGCCAGGCAAAGATTTAGCAACTACTAGTGCCTAGTAGCAGGAAAATGTCTACCTGTAAAACATACAGAACCGCGCAGAAAAAACTGCCCGGAGCCTTAAAAAACGATCCTTCAGATCAGACAGCTACACTTGCCAAAGGCGGGGCTTAGCTTCTCTCATCTGATCACAAAGCCCCGCCCCGTCGCGCACATCACCGCCCACAGAGATGGAAGGCTCTATCGAGGCGCATTCTGGGAAGCGGCTTGCCTCGGAATGGCCGCCATGTTGAATTTAAAGGGGCTGCAGCTGGATTGGGAGGAGTCAGGGTGAGGTTTATTTTTCTCTTGGCAGGAGCCGTCTTAGCCCTGGGGAAGGTAGAGTGAGCGTTAAGCGCATGCGCTCCATCCATCCTAGGAGCCTGTTTTCTGGAGGACCCAGAAAAAAGCAGCAGGTAGGAGCTTTGTTTTTCTCCTTCAGAGAAACATGGGCCGAGGAGGTGGATCGCGATGAAATGCCGTCACCCCTGCTCAAAAAGCAGCCAGGCTGCCTTTGCTGCTGTCCTGGCAACGGGGCGCGATGCGTACGGGGTGATACTGGCAAAAGAGAGAGGCCTCTGGGGTCCGCCTGGACTGGTGATGGATGGGATACCATTTAGGAAGTGCTTAATTTCTAGAAAAGACTACTTGGAAGCGAAGCACCCCCTGCTCAGGAATCCCTTTCCCCGCTGCTCCCCCGTAATTGCGCAGCAGCAAGGGAAACGCACACTTCACATGCTTAGGAGCACTACTGTCTATCTATTCTTCACATGTTCTAGGATTGCGTCTTGACATTAGAAACGGATGTCGCGGTTAAGCCCTGGAATAAATTCCCGATTTCAGGCTGGAGGCATGCCTTGTATTATCGAATCCCGTCTTCCTCCTCCTCGGTGGCTGATTGCTCATCGCTGACTCAGTTGCGGATTGTTGCTTTTGGAGGGCTGTGTTCCTGCCCTGCTAGCAAACCAAAAGTCTGTGCTTCAGGCTACTAGAAGATGGAAGGCAGATGCCCAGGATTCCTGGCACAACTGTGCTGGCAGCAGTTGTGTAGCTTGATAGACTGAGAAAAGTCTTCTTTTGTAATCTGCCTGGTTTGGTGTTTGTTTTTTTTTTTTGGGGGGGGGAGGTTGTCTTCTCTGCTTGTGAGCTGGTTCCTGAAGGAGTCAGGACAATGGGCTCAAAGCTACTACTACGGCATATGCCAAGTTGACTTTTCCAAACAACAACAGCAATACAATGCTTCCTTCCAATACCTGCCCCCTTATTCTCCTGCAGTGGTGCCATCCTCCTTACTGATTCAAGAAGCCTGACTGTGTTATCTTGTTTACAGCCTGCCTTTTTGGTAAATTATCTATGCCTGTTCCTTTTTATCTTTGTTTGAATAACAGTAGCCTTCCTGGTTATGAAGGTGGACCTGGGATTTCTGATATGGAAGCAGCCGAGGCAAGTCCTGTCATGTTTTGGAATCTGTGGAGCTAGGAATTTTACATATTTAAGAGATTCTTCCCTTCCCAATTCGCTTATTTGGTGCCAAAGAAATATGGAGTAAATCTGACACGTTTGTGGGAATGTAGTGAAAACCCTGTGCTGCTGTGTTCTGTAACTGTGCTCACATTTTCAGTTAACTTACTCTATCATTGTGTTAGTGTTTCCATTTTAAGTTTTACAAAGAGTTCAGGACTGAGTTATCTCTTTGTGCTTTTTCCTTGACCGCCCCCCCCCCCGCTCCACCTAAAAGTTAAACTACCCAGTTTGTTAATCATGCAGATATCATGCCTGAGGAAGTTTTGATCTCTTCTGCCAGCTTTGGCAAACTATGGGAGGAGTTGGCACGTATGTGCTTGGTTGCAAAGTCTGCTGTGTATGTGGCACCGTCCTGCTATTTATAATCATGATGCGATCTCCCTGTGCGGCTGTGGTAGGCTGTGGCGTCCTGCTACAGGGAGGTGAATGGATTATTTGAAGCTGTAACCTTTGGCACTCCCTTTTTCAAGGAACTGTGCTATGGTAGCTGTGGTATTATGCAAAGTTAGATGTACTGCGGCTTGTAGTGAGCTTAGATGTGCCTAGCTCTGCATGAGATTGAGTTAAAGGTTTGCTGTTGCAATGCTTGAACCAGTCATCTCCCTAAATTTATGATACATAACCCATCTGGGGTGGAAAGCTTAGTTCTCCCACAGCTTTTGGGGTGTTCAAGTGGTCCACAAATAAAAATACTCAACATGAACTGTGATCAATTGTGCTGCAGTGCCATCTGGTCCAGAATTCTCTCCAGCTGTGGCCAGATGTTCCTCAAAGACTCCCCTGGCTCACTGTTTATAAATTAAAATTCTCTGTAAGTACCCAGTTTTGTGATGATGAATATTTAAAGCAGTGCCACTTTTCTAAATACGATACTGACTTGGGAAAGAGGTGGAGGAGAATTGAATTGTATTAATAATGCAATTGATAAAATCATTGATTTGTTTACTAATGAACTGAAAAGTGTGCAGTGTGGTAGCAAAATCTGTGGAACCTGTTTGCCCTTGGTTACTCAAGAGTTGAAAAACAGTAGCACTCCCTTGCTTCAGAGAGAGGAAATAAACATAAGTCAGTTTGATTTAAAAGCAAACAAACCTAGTATTGAAAAAGCACATAGGGATAATATTTTACCACTCATATGGAAGATAGCAAAATCATTGTCCACATTTTGTCGTTCTGTTTTGGAGGTGAGGCTATCGCTTAGTCACTAAGGCTAGGCTAAGCCTTAGTGTTTTATGCAGAAGATCCCAGGTTCAACCTTTGGCATCTCTTGTATAACTTGAGATAGTAGGGTTGCTTGGGAGTACAGTACTAGTCTAAATGGAACAATAGTGTAAAGCAGCCTCCTACGTTTATGATAGTATGTCTATGAGGAGTAATGTGTTTCAGAAGTTTCCTACAGCTAGAGTGGACAAAGGATGACTGTAACAGAGGTTGCAACACAGTTTTAAGACTGAAATCCTGTACACATTTATCTGGGAGTAAGTTCCATTGGAGCAGCGATGGAAATATTAGCTTTGATCTCATTATTCCAGCACATATGCTTAACGGCACATGAGCAGAGACTTCCTGTTACCGAGATTAACAGCACGGTCCTCTCTAACGGTAGAGCAGCGGAGCGTGCGCTCCACCATTCTAAGCCGTCGCAAACGTGCCATAAAACACACTTGTGACGGCTCTAGAGTAAGGGTCACTGGCGCGGAGACTGGCAGCCCTTACTCTAGTGCCCTCTGGACCTGGCACCCACTGGCAGAGGTAAGTCCTGCACTGGTTGGGGCAGGGGGAGGGTGGAACGGGGCAGCTGGGGGGTGGTGGCGTCCATTGGCCGACCCGGGCTGGGAGAGGGCGGGGATATCAGCAGCACGCTCTTGCCGATGTTCCCAAGCCTGGCGGCCTTACTCCCCTACCTCGAATGTACGTCAGCTTCATAGCTGGTGTACATCCAAGGAGGCCCATAGGGCCCCAGCCAGCTTGCACCCGGGGAAGGGGACGAATGTCCCCTTCTCCCGAGGTGCTCCTGGGCTGCCCCAGGGCAGCCTGGGAACTGCACAGGCTGCCATATCTTACACAGGATTGTGCCGTAAAGCAGTTGATTGGAAAATGTGTGTATATTCTAAATATTTCCTTCAAATAGAAGAAAATGGGAAGCTCTTGAACGCTGGAAAACTGTGACTGATAGCGGTGTCATTTTAGCCATGGATCCACCATTGTTGTACATGTTGTATTTACTTCCATTTTTCATGTGAGCTTAACATTTTTCAAGTTAAATTTCTTAGACAGCAGTGATAACTGTATTGGACAATGACTCGAGAGGTGTGCATTATAGCAGTGTTGGAAGCTAATAAATTGGACAGCAGCCTTCTACTTTGTCAGATCCAGACCCAACTTTAAATCGTAATCTGCAACATGGCACCCACTTATATATATATATTTTACTGCCATCTGGCAGTAAAGATCTTCTTTATAAATCTGTTTTTAGCTACACAGTCTTAAATGTTCACTAAACTTTGTTAACCAGTGAGATTCTCCAAACAATGTCATCTTGCAAACTGTTTGGTTGCATCGATCACCTCCTTCAGAAAGGTGTAGCCCCTCCTTTTCCCCCCTAGATGGCTGGTCATTTCCTAGACATTTTCCGCAAAGACTGTCCTATAGCTTTTTGGGAGCAGTTAATTTGTCCAGTTGTTAATCTTTCTATGCTAACAAGCTACAATGGGGCAGTATACTGAGATTATCCATGCATAAATTGTCTTGAAAGCATACGCAGCACAACGACATTTAATTAAAAGGATTGGAGTGCAAGTAGTTGGTGCCTAATCACTGTGTGAAAGTAAGAGAAAACAATTCTTTTCTGACGGCTTCAATTGCAGAGACCGTAATGGAGAGTATTGCTCTGTTGCTGAAGCTTCAGGGTCCTGTGTACCTACCCAAATTGACAGAAACTGCTACTTAAATTTCTGTTGAGTTGAACAAGAAATCCTTGCAGATGTACAAGATTTGGCAAAATCCTAGGTGGAGGAAGCCCTAACAGGCTGTTTTCTGATGTGAGATCATCCAGAGAAGATCCCACAGGAATGGTGTCTGTTCTGTATGGTACAGGGCTGGGCTAAGAGACAAGCATAGTTCACGAAAATGCAGCCTTTATTGATGTTAGCAGCTGCAAAACATTCAGCCTTGCTTCTTCCTACTTGTATAGACCCATTTCTTAGAGCATGAACTTTTGTATACTGATGTGTGGGGTCAGGCTGATGCATCTCTGCTCCAGTGGCCACAGTAGGGCATCCAGTGGAGATTTCCTTTTAGTGCTGTGTTTATGTACAAACGGCATCCCTTGCAAGAAGGGAGATTAAAACAAAAAACATTAAGGACCCAATCCTATCCAACTTTCCAGTGCCAATGCAGCCCCAAGGTACAAACATTCCCTTACTTTGAGGAGGCCTCCGTGACTGCCCCCCTCATTGCAGGATGCAGCACATGCCCTGTTGGCTACATCAGCACTGGAAAGTTGGATAGGATTGGGCCCTAAGATAAGTTAAAGTGTTCTTACAGTTCCTTTTCCACTTTGCTGAGGAAAAGTTGGTGTGGCGTGGCCTCAACAAATGGAAGTCTTGTCTCGCCATACTTTTACAACACTTTGAGTGTATTTGCCTAAGAGGGAAGATAGGGATGCCATTATGTGTTTGGACTTCTAAAAAGCATCAGATGAAGTCGCTCGCCAAAAGCTTCTTAGTAAACTTGGCGGTCATGAGAAGAATATTTAGAAATTCTTATGGATTGGTCACTAGCTGAAAATTGGGAACCAGAGTTCACAATGAAGGGAAGTGAACAGTGCCCCCCCCCCATCTGTATTGGAACTAGTTCTGTTTAGTTATTCAGAAATGATTTGGAATCTGTGGAGAAACAGAGACTGTGGATGATGCTCATTGATTTACAATAATGAAAAGCCAGGCAGGCAGGGAGGAGCTCCAAAAAGGCCTTTATAAAGTACATGGCTGGCCAGCAAAATGGCAGAAGAGATTCAGTTTTATTAATTCAACGGTGTTTGGCTAGTGTAAATACATAATTGATACCCACTAGTATTTTCAATCCCTTTTCTAATAATTCCCCCCTAGATGGAGAGATTACATGACTGGACTCCTCTCCACACTAGTTTTTCACTGCTGCAGCACACCAACTTTCAAGGAGTTTCTCAGGATGACTCCAGGATAGTTTTTTGGGGTGGCCAAAACCAAGAAACTTACAGCGCAATCCTACCCAGCTCCTCCTCTGGTGCAGCCAGTGGTGGAGGGCAGAACGGGAGGCTTTGGAAAGGAAAGGGGATTTAAATGGGAAGGTTTCCTGGGCGGTGGGAAGTTTGGGAAGTGCTTTTCTATATAGTGGTAGCTTCATTATTGGAGCCAATCTCCATTCCACTTTTTAAATACCGGTAATTAAGCAAGCACAAAGTAGCCAGGCCGCTATAAATTCATAGTGTTCTGCATTTGTTTTAGATTGTGAGCCCTTTGGGGACAGGGAGCCATTTAATCATTTGATTTTTGTCTGTAAACCGCTTTGTGAACTTTTTGTTGAAAAGTGGTATATAAATACTGTTAATAATAATAATGTTTCCAAAGTGGAGACCAGCCTTCCCAAGAAGGTTTGGGCAGTAGCTATGGGAGGTGCAAAAAGAAATTGGGAGGTGCAAAAAAATTGAATACCAGGCTGGTTTTCTACCTACTTTTTTTTAACAATGGAATCACCGCGTGGGGAGTTAGGTAGGATTGGGGTGCTTAATAATCCCATTGAATTTAATTCTGAGTAAACATGTATAAGACTGCATTGTAAATGAATTTGAATGTAACCCATTTCCTTACAGTTTTAGATATTTCTGCAAACACTTGAATCCAGAATCTCTCCACCATTATACAATCCTACTACTGTACATGTGCTTTGCACATGGAGGGAGGGAAGGAACTTACACCATCTATCTTTATGGTATTTTTCTGGATCTAAGAAGAAACAGATGTTAAGGTTTTTTTTTCCTGCTACAATGTACAATGGATTTGACTCACTGTGGATCCCAAACCCGCGAGGTCCACCTGATAAACTGTAAAAAAACAAAACAGTAGAAAACGTGTTGTTGTTTTTACCTTGTTGAAGCAAACCACTGCGTGTTCTTGCTTATAACAGGTTGAAGTTGCGCACTGGAAGCCTCTTTCGGATTGTGCAACTCTCCCCTCTCCCAAGGTCCCCCCCCCAGAATGCATTGCATTGCAGTGACTGGACCTTTTCGTGCAAGAGACGGTAGTCCTTGTTTACTCACTGTTTACTCCCCCCCCCCCCTATTCCTGTGTGTGTACCTGCCCGGCCAACTAAAGATAGTGTGTCATGCATCTGATGAAGTGGATTGTAGTCCACAAAAGCTTACACCACAATAAACTTGTCGGAAAACTCAAAAGTAGGCCCATACCATTATTAGAACCAACTTAAGCACACAAATTGCTTTGATGTTTTAGAGATCACCGCTTATTTTCCAAAGCACTAACGCAGTTCCCTATAATCTTAATAAGTGTGTTAGTCTTTTAGGTGCCATAGGGCTCTTTCCATTTTTTTTTCCATGTTGGTAGTATTGTTCATGCTTGTTCCTGCCGAACACAGTGCAAATGTTCCTTTTCTTGTGTGGATTTTGTGCATCTGAGCTGTGAGAGCTGCACTGTCAGCATGGGTATTGATGTGTGGAAAATGTGTAGCCCAGATGCTGCCAGCGAATGGCGCCTTTGTGCCTGTGAGAGATTCTCGGCATCTGTCTGAACACAGTAGCCCCTGTTTTGAACTCTTGATGCAAAGCATGTCAAGAGGGGTGTTGAACAGAGGAAGCGGAGGCATTTTTCTTGCATAAGGAGATCTACATCATGTAGCATAAGGCCAGTTCTTCTGTCAGTTTCTGCTGTTCAGTGACATGAGGGCCAAGTTATCTGGAGGGAAGGGAGAAGAGTAGAATAATCAAGCCTTGTACGGTGGCCTAAGTACATAATTGTGGTCCAAGAACAGTTGTGAGGCAGCATCACATCACAGGGGTGGGACGCTAAGAATTTAAGCCTGCGTCTGTTTCCTGTTGAAGGAGTAATTATTACTTGTGTGTGTGCTGCGTGTTTGTTTTTCCTAGGGCATCTATGGACCGTAGCTAATTGAAATTGGCTAACCATGAGCTGTCGATCGAAAGGTCGGCAGTTTGAATCCATGACGGGGTGAGCTCTCGTTGCTTGGCCAGCATGTTAATGTGAGTAGATAAATAGGTACCGCTTGCAGGAAGGTAAACAGCGCTCCGTGTTCCAGCCGCATGCTACGCGCTGCGGCAAGGAGAGTCATGCCGGCCACATGACCACGGAGGCGTCTTCGGACAACGCTGGCTCTTTGGCTTTGAAATGGGGATGAGCACCACACCCTAGAGTCGGACACGACTGGACTTAATTGTCAGGGGTCACCTTTACCTTTACCTTACACTATGGTGCAAGCACAGCTTTATCTTTTCAATTGGATTCATGACCCTGTCAAGGCAGTATTACTTTGATCCGAGCCCAAAGAGTGCCTCCAGATGGATGGCATTGTAAGTGTCTGGCACTCTGAATTGGGGCAACTGACACTTGGACTCTAAATGGAATGGTGCCATTCTCCATGCTGATTGGATGGCAAAACAGACTGGCAAAACCAGCACATGCGATACAGCAACTATTACCTGAACCTGCAGTGATAGGTATTAAGGTGAGAGGGTACTCTGAACTAGTGCAATGTTTCTTCTCCCTCTTTTTGGCACAGCCAATTGCAAGTGGAAGCAATCCTCTGCAGTCTCCCTGATTCGTATTAAGGTCAATGGACCTGCTTTGCAGCCCAATTCTGTGTAACTCTTGCACCGGTGTAACAGTAGATCCCCCAGTTTAAGAGCACTTATGCCAGTGTAACTTGCCGGACGCAGGATGGACACGATTGCACTCTAAAACTGTACAGTTTCCTAGAACAGCTGAACTAAATCTTATTTTTTTGTTTACCTTCATCATAAGAGTTACAGTAGGTATCAATTTTACAAGTGCAATCATATGCATGGTTCGCAGTAAGCCTCACTAAGTTCAAGATTGCAGTGCAGTCTTATGCATGTTTACTCAGAGGTAAATCACACTGTGGACTGCAGCCTTAAGTGCCATCAATGTGCATGGTGGGACTTTACACACAGTGAAGGAGATGGGTCCCTGCCCCAAGGGGCTTACAATGTAGACATTGATACAAGGTGGGTAATGCAGAGAGGGCAAAGATCGAGGTGGGGTAAACGGAGGAAGCATATGTGATTGTTTCAGTTGCACATACAGTACCTCGCTTAGCTTAGTTACTGTAGAAAATAGGACTAGGCGTAGTGCCAAAACCTTTGTGGAAAAGATTAGTTCTAAGGTGGGCTTTGAAAGAAACGAATGAGGAAGCATCCCACAGGTGTTCTGGGAGTCAGTTCCAAGTGTAAGGGAGACGCAGCGTAATCCTGCCTAAGTATCTGGCGAGTGGCCCAGGCCGCCTGCCGGATCCTATCCCTGTTCTGGATAGGCCTGAGGTCCCCCGGTGTAACGCGGGGAAGCCCCAATGGGTCTCCTCAGATTTCTGCCAGCTATTTAGCTGGCACAAGTCCGAGGAGACCATGTAATGGCAGAGCCGGCCCGGGAACGGGACGGGATATGGCGGCCGCCATCCCTGCCCCTCAGGCCAGCTTGGCCAATGGCCCCCCTCCCTCGCCACCCGGACCACCCCTGCACCCGCCGGTGCTGCACTTACCTGTATCCGGTGGCTGCCGGGATGATCCGGCGGCAGAGTGAGGGCGGCTGGCCTCCGCACCAGGCGCCCTTACTCGAAAGTCGTTGTGAATGTGCTTTACGGCACGTTCACGACGGCTTGGAACAGCGGAGTGCTTGCTCTGCCGTTCCTGCATTACACAGGATTGCACTCGCAGTCCGGCGTTGACTGAGGGAGAGGAGACCTTGGATGGCTGAGGGTCATGGAACTGGAAGAGCAAAGGGCGTAGACAGGGGTGGAGCAGGCTGAATGGTATGGAGGGCCAAGGCCATAGAGGGCTCTGACAGGAAGGGCAGGGAGTCTGTGCAGGGATTTAAGGAGGGCCTTGGCGTGACAAGGGTAGTTTGTCCAGGCTGCATGAAGTGCTATCTTAGCTAGGCTTACCAGATGTCCAACCGGGACAGAGTGCTAGACCTTTAGGAGAAGGAATGTGGGCAGGTGTAGCTTGTTAAACCTTACAGCACAATCCTAGGCATGTCTACTCAGAAGCAAGCCCCACTGAACACAATGGGGCTTGCTTCTGAGTAGACATGCCTAGGATTGTGCTCTAAGGTTGAACAAGCTACACCTGCCCACATTCTTTCTCCTAAAGGTCTAACACTTTGACCCGGTTGGAGATCTGGTAAGCCTAATCTTAGCTCTTCCCTTCCACATGCTGACTTTCATTCCTGTCCTCCAGCCACACTGTTTAGCATTTGATATCCCCCGATGTGCACATTCATACGCAGCTCTGCACACAGCTGTACAGAGTCCAACTGCAGTAGCAACCATATATCCAACATTGGGCAAGGCTGGCTTTAAACCGCTTTGGAAATGGGAGAGCAGCAGAGTTAATATTTACCTAGCAGTCAAATGAAAGCCTTGTTTTTCCTCTCACTTGATATAAGCAAGGAACAGGTCTGCCTTGTACTCCAGTTTATCGTGACTGCTCTTCTAGCGCCCAGCCCAGCCTCACCCTGGATTTGCTTTGGGTCTCTTGTTAGCTCAAGAGAGGAAAATGCATATTAGTGCCTGGCATGCCTTTTTCCTTTTTGAAGAAGGTAAGGCGTGTTTATGTGCTTTGAGGCAGTAGTTGGAGATAGAGGGGGAGAGTGTGAGTGTGAGTGTCTTGGCATGCTATTAAAAGATGAGGCAGATGCTTCATTGCATACAGTTCATGATTATGGAGGAGGAAATGAGGAAGGAAACGTCTCAAAATATATAACATGAAGGCAGTAGGAATTTAGAGGCAGGAAGATGGGCTGGGAGAAGGTCTCAAAGCTTTACTGAGTGAAGAGACGTTCATTTTTAGATACCAGTACTTTTTATTCTGCTGTCCTGATCTAAAGATTCTTCTCATTCATCTCGCAGCTTTTTTTTAAGCATAAGGCCAAAAAACCCCAATAAAACCAGAGTATGCCCTAAAGTCCATAAATAAATGAGCACCCAGTTATATACCAAATGCCATGATAAGAGGGAGGCTTTGGCTAGTTTCCCCAGACAAGGACTTCCGCGGTGAGGGTATGATCGGTAGGAAGGCCCTGCTGCTTCTGGTAGTATTTTGCTAGTTATAGGCTGCGTTTGTTTTTCGGATTCTAGCGCTAGGAGCGCTTGAGAGTCGTGTGTGTTTTTTGCCTTGCAGTGCGTTCAGGGTGCTTTTTTTTTTTTTTCTCCTTCCAGCCCGCTCACCATGCTAGAAGTTTCAACTCCGAGCTCCAAGCTAAAAAGGAGCTTGGCTACAAAGGAGCTTGGGAGATGTAGTACGAAGGATGAGGAAATAATGATGGCAGCCTCATGCACCAATAGGAAGGCTGCTTGGCTGCAAAGGATCTTGGGAGATGTAGTCGGAGGGACGAGGAACAACAGCAGCCATTCTTATTTTGGTCATTTCCGTTCATTTTGGGAGCCCCCTGTAGCAGCGACCTCAAGCATGTATGCTAGGAACGTCACTTCCTGCTATTTCCAAGTTGAAAAACAAACGCAGCCTTAAGACTGAGGTTCAGGGTACCTGAAATGGGAGCTCAGGTGAGCAATAGTCTGACATAACAGTGATGCACAAATGCGCTTGCCCTTAAATGGGCAGAATAACTTGGCATGATGCAGCATAGTGTGTTGATAGCTTGGGCAACAGAAACAGTCACAAAAGTGTCCAAAACATGTGGTGCTGATTTGTTCAGGAAGGCAAAAATATTTATAGGAAATAATAGGGAGACTTTGTTATTCTCTGGTCAGAGCCAGTCCATATAAAATGTCTTACTGACGGTTGGGTCACTAACTCCCTGAGTGCGGTTCGTTATTAGGTGAAGGACTCAAGCAAAGGTCTTGCTGTAAACAAAGAGTGATGATAACCCTATTCGGAGAGCTGTGGATCATCTGGAGGGCTGCTGTTCTTGCTCCAGGTATTGACTTGACACTGAGATTGTTGCTTGCTTTAACTTCTGGCTGAGGTGTGCTTTGCGGTCTGCTGGAGCAAAAGGCTGTAACTGTGGAAGGACAGGGTGGGGCATCTCAAAGAGCAGAGCTTGGTTGCAGCTGCAGGATGGGCAGCCAGCGTGCAAGGGTGCTGATTTGTGTTCTTTTGCCTTTCCGTCACTTCCTAGAGAGACCAATAGCTTGTGCTGCTGGTGTATGTCTGAGCTTTCGTGAGAGCATCTGCTGTCTTTCTGTAGTCTGGCTGCATCTTCTCTCCTGCTGCTGCTGCTGCTGCTGCTGCAGTGGGTGGGTCACCAAGCTGCATCACAACTCTGCCTCCTGTTTGGGAGGAAGCTTGGACCAGGCAGATGCTATCATTTCTCTCTGTGCAGCTGATTCCTGTTGCCTTGCAGTTTCTGTAGCATCACCTGGTCTGCAGAGGCTTCTATGGAGAACCAGCTTCTACATGGTGTAAGTTGCTCAGTATCTTGGGTGGGTGGGCGGGCGGGGGGGGGGGAGAATTCCCTCGTCGGGAACTGAAGGACAAAGATCAGAGCAGTGTTAGTTTGTTCTGACTGACAAAGAGCCAGCGTAACCTCGCTTTTGCCATCCGTGGAAGCAAATGGAGCTTTGGAGATGCTGAAAGGCCTGTATATAACCACTCCTCTGCCCTCCTACTGGATTGGTTTGGATTAAATCCTGTAGAACTCTGAATTCTTTCAGAAGCTTTTCTGGAGCATAAGGCAGGGTGTGGTCGAGCTGCTGGCATCTCAAGGCAAAACAAAAGAGAGCAGCTCCTGTGAGCGAGTAGGTAGGAGGAAAAGTCTGCTTTGCACTGTGAAGTGTAGGTATAGCCAAGCAATGTTGGAATTTGATGCACAGACCAGATTAGAAAGTACTAAAGAAAGAGGGACCGCTGTCTAAAACGTCCTTCTGCCTATAAATATGTCGTTTTGTGTGTTCATTCCCTGCCTTGCTTAAATGCGCTGCAGTTCTTCGGAAGACGACTTTCCAGCACGATGGGCTCCTCTGAGACATGGTGGGACCCAGCAGTACTGCATCAGCTGCGGGATATGTAAAGTCAAGGACAGGGATCGTGCACTCTGGCAGTTGATGCAGAGTCGAGACAGTGTGGCTTGACAGAGGGAGTGTTGCCTTGAGAGGGTCTGGGAGACCTGGGTGCAAGTCACATGTTGGGCAAGTTGGTGTTTCTCGGCCTCCGTACCCTGTTTGTAAAATGGGAGCAATAGCAAGCTTTGTTACAGAGTTGTGAGGAAAGCAAATGCAGTAAAAATGGTCAAGTATGTTGCAGGTTAAGCGTCATGATAATTAGTAGCTAAAGCAGCATAGAACAACACCTCAAAGACCGACCTGTCGTCTCGTCAACTTTCATAGGCAAAACCTACGATTCAACAGAGGCAGAATGGAGTGGCCATCGTAGGAAATTCTACAAAGGCTCATCATGTTTGCCGTGTGAAGTAGAACTCCTCCTTTGACCTGTGTAGCAATAGCTGTATCGAGAAATGAGGGCAAAATCTCATCCTGTACTTCCACTCATCCTTCAGGTCCTATTTCTGCCCACTTGGGAGACAGTCCTTCTTTCTCCTCATGTGAGGTCATGAAGTGACAGGCATACAGTCAGGCTGGATGCTGATTCAATGTTACGCAATTCAGGAAGGATGGAAGCCTGATCATGCCAGGCTTTCAGAGGTGCCTTCAGACTAGAGCCACTCACTAGAACTGTGGTGGTTTTCCTGGGCTGTACTCTTTCATGCTGCAAGTGGGGAATTTGCATGTTCAAATGCTCCTTGCACAGCGCGTGTCAGAGATACTTATTTAAAATAGTTATATCCTGCCTTTCCTCCCTTAAAATGGGACGCCCAAGGCAGCTAACCACCGAAGTTAAAAAAAATAAAAAAGCACAATAAAACAATCTCATACCAAACGTATTCTGGGTTTCTATAAGCAACGTTTCTCCCACCTGCCTTCAGTCGGGGAGATGGGACAGCCCCACCTGCACTCCCAACCGCAGAACTTTACTGCTTAATGCTGCCGAGTATCAACTGAGCTTCTGTATGCAGAGCCCTGCTGCAGATACGCTCGTCACTCTCACAAAGTGCCCTTACAGTGGCAGTTTTGAAATCCATGTACGTAAGGTGTGGCAGTTCCAGTGCCTGGAGAAAGCTGCTGCTTTACAAGGAAAGAAACCAACTGAAAGAGTCCTTTTCAAGCCATCCTGCCCTGAATTGCAGAATGTTTTTACAGTAACCAGAGCTGGTGAGCCCCATGGACTGAACTTGTTACGGCCATTCTTGACGCTGTGGTTTGCAGCCACCCTGGTCCCTGTGTGTGCGCAGCGCTTTTGAGTACTTGCTGGTCTTGGTGCTGGGTCTTGTAAAGCTGCTCCAGGAATGCTGTTGAACATTGAAACATTGTACATTGAAACTAGTATGTGTGTGGTTGGGTAGCCACAAGAAAGGAGTTGGCTGAAGCAGCACTCTTTCTTGGATGGGTATGTGCCAAACAAACTGGTTCAGTTTCTCTGGACACTGCAGTTGCTTTGTCAGGATAGTCGGTAGATAACAGAAGGTAGAGAGAGATCTTTGAACTGTAAAATCCCCTCCATCTGGACAAGATGGAGGTACTGCTAGTGGGTGGTTCACCTGACACAAATGACTGCCATGAGCTGGCAGTGTTGAGCTTTTTGGGGAAGGGGTTGCAAGCCCCTTCAAGTTATTAGGTCTGCAGTTAGGGCACATTCTAAGCACCCCATATCTCAGGAGACCCAAGTGACTTCTGTGGCCCAGCTTAGCGCCTTTCACCAGCTACAGGTGATATGCAGCTGTGTCCCCCTTCTGGACTGAAATACCAGAGCATAGATAACCATGACCAAGTCAACATCCCACCTGGGCTGTTTAAATGTGTTAGATGTGGGACTCTCCTTGAAGACTAATTAGAAACTTCATTTAGTGCAAAATACTGCTGTCAAACTGCTAATTAGGACCAGTCAAATCGATTGCATCACACTTGTTCTAAAACAACTGCACTGGCTACAAGGCCATTTCTGTATACAATTCAAGATGCTGGTTCTTTGCAGTAAAAAACGCAACAGCTTGGGATCCGTCGGGGCGTCCTTTTCATTCTCCCAGGCCCAGCTTTTTAGTGTTGTCTTCTAAAAGTATACTAATCTGAGCTGTAGTTGTGCTGCTGCTTCTAACATTATACTGTTTTTGTATTTGTATGATGTTCTGTTTAGAGCCACCCCAAAAGTATTCAGACTAATAGAACAGCATAGACTAATAAATAGAAGAATGTAGCAGTTCATCCAGTCCGCCCTTCGCTTCCCTAGGAGCAAAAGACAAGACTGCAATCCAAAGTCAAACTGGAATTTTGCATTCTGATTTGTGTTGCTTATCTAGAAGCAGTGGCGTCCTATCATGGGAGGAGCAGGTGTGCTCCACCCCAGGCACCGAGCTTCCAGGGGGCGCGGCAGCCGGGCTCGGGGCTGCGCAGCACGGCACCGGAGCCCAGCTGGCGCGCCCCTCAGAAGCGTCACCGGCTTCCGGAGGCTCCGCTCCGAAGCCGGAAGAAGCCCTACTCCCAGCGATCGCTCAGTTCAGCGGTCAGGGCCTTCTGAGAAGGTCCTGCGCGTCGAAGTGCCATTTATTCCTTTTCGCGCATGCGCAGAGCCTTTCTGAGGGCAAACGGGCTGCCCGTTTGCCCTCAGAAAGGCTCTGCGCATGCGCGAAAAGGAACAAACGTTGCTTCGACTCGCAGGACCTTCTCAGAAGGCCCTGACCGCTGAACTGGTCGCTGGGAGTAGGGCTTCTTCCGGCTTCGGAGCGGAGCCTCCGGAAGCCGGTGACGCGCCGAGTGGGCGCGCTGCTTCCGGGGGCTCCGGTCTGGTGCCGCGCTGCTCAGCCCCGAGCTTGACTGTTTGGGGGGGGTGCAGAGCGACGGGGGCGCTCCAACCCCCGCCCCCCCAGGCGCTGGGAGGGCTGAGTACGCCACTGTCTAGAAGTGCTGATTTATACTTCCCCCCACCCCCACCCCAACGTAGAGCAAACTCCTTAAGAACATAAGAAGAGCCCTGCTGGATCAGGCCAAGGGCCCATCTAGTCCAGCTTCCTGCATCTCACAGTGGCCCCCCCAGATGCCTCTGGGAGCACACAAGATACCTGTATCCTGTTGCCACTCCCTTGCATCTGCTATTCAGAGATAGTGCCTCTAAAACCCAGAGGTTTCATACAGTCATCATGACTTGTAACCTGTGATGGACTTTTCCTCCATAAATCTGTCCAATCCCCTGTTAAAGGCATCTAGGCCAGGTGCCATCACAACAACATATGCCAAGGAATTCCACAGATTAATTTCTCGCTGTGTAAAGAAATATTTCCTTTTGTCTCTTGGGATTAGGGGGTTATACCAGCGGCTTTACAGGAGAGAGAGGTTTTGAGGAGGAAAGTAAGAGAGATGCCATCAAGCTGATCTGGAAAGCAGCCCCATGCGTCGGGGATCAGGGTAGCAAGGAAAAGGGGTGGAGTTATTGGAGGGAGCAGGAGACTTATGGGCAGCTGAGGGTGGTGGAGCTGGATGAGCAAAGTTTCCCCTCCCCTGCCCAATACTGTACTGTACTTATATGTCTAGAGGCATGTGTAGATGTTGCAGCAGGAAAAACCCAAGGGTGGTTAGGTTCCATCTACTGCTGAAGAACTGCAGCTAGAGCAATACCGAGTGAGCTTTTTCTCCCTTTCTTCTCCTGCTCCATTATTTATTATGACTCAATCATGGCAGTTGCTAGCCTCAAGGTGTAGACTTAGCTATGAAGGAACTTGTTTGTTTTGCCTTGACAAAAATATTGATGAGTTTATCCAAGCAGGATGTGAGTGAGCATTTTGCAGGCATGACTTCATTGCTATTACTGTTTAGGCTGTGACAAGTGTGTCTCATGGGGCATAGCAACTGCCTGTTACTTGGGTGCAACCCTCAGTTTGCATGTAAACTTGGCGAAGAAGGACGTGGTGGTGTTAGACAAGTGCCAAAATATTCATGCACTCCACATAGTAATATAGTGGTCTCTGAATAAAATTGGTCTGCAGCTCGGACTTCCAGGAAACTTGGGGATGTACCATACTTATAATTTACATTTTTTATCTCTCCCATCTTCCATCCTCCAAGGAAATCAAGGAGGCATAAAGACTTCCCTCTTCCACCCTCCATTTTATCCTCTCGGCAATCTTGTGAGGTCGATTAGACTAAGACTGACTGAGTGGGGATTTGAACCTGGGTCTCCTCACTCTTCTGCACTCTAACCACTACACTACATGCAGCGCAGTCCTATCCAACTTATACCACCGGTGTAGCCCAGCACAATCCTATCCAACTTGCTGCACTGCTGGTTACACAGGTGGTGTGAGAATGGGAGGCCCCAGAACAGAAAGGGGATTCAAATCCCCTTCGGAGAGGATTTGAATCCCCTTTCCATTCTGAGGCCTCCCGTTCTCGCTGTGCTGCTGGTTACACCGGTGGTGTAAGTTGGATAGGATTGCGCTGATGGACATGTAACTACAGTACACTACATGAACACTACAGTACACTACATGAACATAAGTAGCTCTGCTACTTATTTTGTCTTATTGTGTGCTGTGGGAATGGGCTTATTTATCTATATAAGTTATAACCCTTTGACATGTAGGAACGTGAAGGCAGAGATACGATACCGATGGTTGAACTGGATTAGGAGTGGAGAGTTTTAATTTGCAAGATTCATCTGTCGCACTTTAGAGAACCCCAGGAAAGGAGACAGAAGAGATGCTGCTGAGTGCCTGCTGGAAATGTGCCACATGCTTTTCTACTTGCCTGCTCGTAGTGGTACCCCTGAGACCCTTTGATCTTGTTCACCAATAACTTGGATACCAAGCAATTCACCTTCACCTTGCCATCCTGACCTGCAATGAATGTGCTCCCCTTGCTTCCCAATCCCCCCCCCCATGTATTTACCTTAAGGAAAGTCTCAGCGTAAGGTTCAGTAGGAAAAGACACTTGGCTATCACGCCATTGCTGAGAGACCAAATGGCCAGACAGGTTGGTCATTCTGTATATTCATGGTCTTATTCTGGGTCCAGGACAAACGGCAGCTCCTAGCCAGCCTGTCTGCTGGGACTGACATGATTGGGCATCCAAACCCACCTGGCCAATTTGGAGGGCAGGTAGGGATGCCCAGGTGGCCATAAACTGTCCAGTCGGGTGGACTAGTGACATCATCAACCTTTCTTAAGGTCTAGCATGTGTGGGTGGGTAGGTGGTAAGTTCCAGATGGGAAACAGTGATGTTTAAATGCAGCAGGGAGGGGTTGTTGTTTTTTTTTTTTTTTTTTTTTTGCTTTTAAGGTTGCCTGTAATCATCTGCTTCTGTTTTTTTTCACACCTGGGCACTGTCAACACCCTGGGCACTTTCCCAAACCCACTTGTTGTATTCTTTCCTCCTTGCATTCTGTGTGCCTGAGTTGGTTGAACTCCATCGAAACTGCCCTAGTCCTCCAAACCTGGATTACATGCTACATCAATGGAATTGTAGGAATAGCCACGTAACTGAAAGGGAAGCTTCTGAGGACAGGCTCTCTCTTCCTGCTTGTGTCCTTGTGGTGGCAGCAGAGTCTACCAATTCTGGCCCTGGCATAGGGGCAGATCTGGGGAAAGAAGGGAGGCACTGGCATGAAGTCTTCCCCCCCCCCCCCCGCGCCATTATCACATGACCAGGCACACAACCTTCTGCTTTTCCTCCCTGAAAGTAGAGATGTTCTAAGACATTTTAGAAGCCATAACAGGAAATCCAAGTGGATTTCCCCCAGCCCACATGATGGTAAAAATAGAGTAATAAGTTAAATAAAGGACAATTTGCTATCCTTTAATGGTACCCCTACAATCTACCACCTGAAAGACATGAGGCTGTACGAATGAGCAGGGCAGGGGTGAAGGAAAAAGCTGTCCGTACCGTTTCTTCTGAAAGCAACGTGAAGATAAATGGCCAGTGCCCTGAGTGTGTTTGTTAAATGGTATTCACAGTATTTTTAGCATCTCTTTCCAAACAGGATGGAAGGGAAAGCAGAATAGTTTGACCAAGGAACTTCTCTTGGAGACTGCTTGTTACTGTGCAGGTTCAAGCCTGAGGCTTGGCTTCAGGATTCAGTCATAGACTGACCTTGAAGAAACTAAAAGCAAAACACTGCTGCTAGAATAAGACTGAGACCATCGTAATCCAGTAGGCTCATGCTGATAAAATATTGGCACAAAGCACATGGGCAACATAAAGAATCACTGCAGCAAATAGATCTGCAGAATTTTTTTTACTCTTGCCCTCAATCTGTGAGAACAGTGGAGCAGGCAAGGCGGGGTGCCAGGCTCTAGCACATGGAAGACCCTGGCCCATGGAGTTCTGAGCAGATAGTACTTTGATTCAGCTGCTTTAGTGAAGAGTAAGCTGCTTTGAACGGGCCCCTGTGAATCATGCACTCAGATCTTGCCAAATCTGTGAGCAACCTCCTCTTTTCCCATCCCAGCTTCAGCAACTCCATTATACAGTGGGCCCTTCTTATCCGCGGATTTGACTATCTGCAGATGGCCATCCGCAGAGGAGGGATCCCATTGGGGGCGGGGCAGCACCACTGTACCTTAATTAACAGCCGTGTGGGCCCGCCACCAGCTTCTTTTCTCTTGCACCACTTTTTTTTATCGTGTAAATCGCCTGTAAAAAGGAAAAAAAGTGACCAGAAGAGACTTCCGGTTGTGTGCGCAACCAGAAGTTGCTTCCGATTGCGGTTCCCCTCTTTTTTTACAGGCGTTTTACAAGATAAAAAAGTGGTGCGAGAGACAAGAAGCCGGCAGCAGGCCCACACGGCTGTTAAAGTACTGTGGTGCCGCCCCCAACTTCCTATCACGGACTTGAGCATCCGTGGATTTTCGCATCCACGGGAGTTCTAGGAACGGAACCCATGTGGATACAAATGGCCCACTGTATATGAAAGAAAATTGGGTGGTTGTGCTATTTGTGAATTAAGTAAACCAAGAGATTGTGGACAGCAAAAGGCAAGACTATAGTCATGGAGACTGGGAAGAAAAAAGGGAGGAGATCCTGTGGGGAAGAGCTTGGCCTTGAAGGAGCGGAGTAGGGGTGAAGGAATTTGTAGAGTGCTGCACTTGGCTACCAATGCTTCCTGGCCCTCCAGAGTTTTATGAAGAAGTAGTAATAGGACTTGGCTCCACCTTTAAAACCTGGAGTTGTGTGCCCACATTATAGTGCTTTCTGCTGAACAAGAACACGTGTAGAAATATGTTTGTAGGTGAGTGTAGAAACCACACTGTATTCTCTGTGTCTTTGGGAGTGTGGTCCCTTGCAGTGATTTCCGTTGTAAGACAGCTGAATGTCATTTGAAAAAAAGTCAAATGTCTTGTTTCTGAAATGGGACAGGAGAACACAGGGTGGGGCACAGAGCAGGGATGCAGTAATTGCAAGTGAGGGCTGTGGATGGAGATTTGCTGCTTTTCCTCTTAAAAACTAAGGTGCCCAAGGCAGCTCACAATCAATAAAACGCAATAAAAACCAAGGATACAAAAAAAACCACCCATTAATAAATCCCATTTAGTCCTCTTGAGTCCTTTGTGGTACACCCGAAAGTAAATAGTTAAAAAAAAATGGCTTCCCCCAATTTTCCTGGAATTTTTTTGTGGAAAGTAGACAGATGAAACTATGTTTTAAAAAAAATTTCAGAGTTCTAGGGTCACCCCCCCCCAGAGGAGCAAAGATCACTGTTTTTAGGGAAAATGATGCCCCGGAATTGGGGGCATGGCCCCCCCTCCTCACTGAAATCCAAAATGAAACTCTGGCTTTGTTTTCATGGCCAGGGCCCTGGCTTTTGAATCCACCTTGTTTGGAGCACCTCAGGTGCAGGGGAGCAGCTGTACACAGCTGAACACATGCGCAACATTAGGCGTACCTCAAAGGACTCAACGGGACTTAATGGGTGGCAGAATTCGCCTATGTAGACCTGCACTAACAACTAAAGCTGCAGGATTTCAAGGATTTGAAGGGTCATAAAAAAAATCCCTTGAAGGTAGGGACTTGTAACTTGAGGTACACTTAGCTGAGACATCCCCCTAAACACCCCTAAAGCCCTGGAGCTGTGTGTTAAACACAACTATGTTTGTTTGAGCATTTTCGTGCTGAACTCACAACAAAATCTGCGTATTTCAAGAATTTAAAGGGCCATAAAAAAAACCCTTGAAGGAAGGGACTTGTGACTTGGGGTACACTTAACTGAGACATCCCCCTAAACACCCCTAAAGCCCTGGAGCTGTGTGTAAAACACAACTATGTTTTTGTTTGAAATCTTGTGTTGTCAGGTCCATGCTTTACATAGGAGTAAATGGACGAGTTAAGTTCACCTTAAGTCCCGTTGAGTCCCGAAAGCACCGCCTATGCTCCAGGTGCAAGGTACACCTGGGAAATTTTCTGCAGGTGTTTTTTTCTACATGGGGGTCCCTTAGACATGTGGATCACACTGACATTTGGGAATTCTGGGAAAATCATACCACGGGACCAAAAATATTATTTTAATGCAGCACATGTAAAAGAGAGAGGATTAAAATGGAGGGCTAGCTCACAGGCTGGGGCAACCACTGACTAAGGGAAGAAGAAGGTTAACTTTAACAAAACTTGTCTTGTTTCCGTCCCCTAGCACACTGGGGATATTTTCTCTTGTTCCTCCCAGCCTTTCTGTAACTCTCCATCATCTGCTACCACTGTGTTTCCTGCTGTCAGTGCACCCGGGTCACCCCACGCGTTCATCAGGCGCTCTCCTTCCTCCTTCAGTTGGAGCCGCAGCATCGCTCTGTCTTTCCGGTCTTGGAAGAGGAACCTGGTGGAGGTCTAGCTAGCCCCCTGTGCAGTTGGTTCCCTTCTCTAATTTGCGGGGTTCTGCCTCCTCGTCTTGTCTGCTTGCTGACTGTAGCAGAGACAGGTACCACGGAGGAGTTGCCACCTTGGAAGCAGGAGGCAGCTGGGCTGAGAGACTCCCATTGTTCCGATGATTTTGAGTGGGACTTTCTGTTGGACTGGGTAAACACAGGGAGGCGGACCGTTGCCTAGCAAAGAGCCCAGAGCACACAGAGGTGGGACTAGCCGAGAACAAAGGCAGATCTGCTGATAGCGCCCTCCCTCTTCTCCTTTTCCCTCCTTGTCTAGTGCAGGCGTAATAGCTTGGCCTCCTGCCAGCCAGATCACGTGAGCCCAGGTTGCCTTGCCTTTCCTGGTTGCCTTTGTATGCGAGTCATCCCTCCTGCCTGCCTGCCTGCAGACTGCTCCAGCTGCTGTGAGGAGGTAAGCCCCTCCTGCTGAAGCCTGTGGGCTCCGAGAGGCCTTTAGTGGAGTTGCCTGGGGTGGAGCAGTTGATGTGGTGATGCAGCCCATGTTGTGGCTGTCATGCATCTGCAAGTCTGAGGCAGGATGGAATTTGCTTGACAAAGCAGCAGCAATCTGGCCCTGCAGTTACAATAACAAGAACTAGAATAGGGATCAGCCAGGGGGAGATCTCTTCCTCTGTAGAATCTGCAACCCGTCTCTTCTTGGATTCCATTGCAGAAACTTGCCCTTAGGTTTGAAACTACCAGTTAAAGTGAGGGTGTGTGTTTGAGGATTGGTAGCTTCTCATTTGCAAGAGTCTGTTTCTGTTGTGTTGTGTGTCTTGCCCCCCTGGAAACAGAGCTGGGAGTAAAGTATATCCTGGCGGCTTCTCTTTCCCCTCACTGTCAGTCAGGTCCTGTGCACAGTAAAACCTGGCATTTATGTAGTGCCTTCCGAGGGTTTTGTATCCTGAGAAAGCGCAAGCATAGGCAAAAGAAATTGCACTGTGGGTGTCTTGATGCAGTCTAGAAGTTAGGCTGACTTTACTTAAAAAGGCATCCTTAGTGGTGCTGAGCAGTTTGTTATTGTTTGTTTGTTCAGTCGCTTCCGACTCTTCGTGACTTCATGGACCAGCCCACGCCAGAGCTTCCTGTCGGCCATCGCCACCCCCAGCTCCCCAAGGTCGAGTCCATCACCTCCAGAATATCATCCATCCATCTTGCCCTTGGTCTGCCCCTCTTCCTTTTTCCTTCCACTTTCCCTAGCATCAGCATCTTCTCCAGGGTATCCTGTCTTCTCATTATGTGGCCGAAGTAGCAGTTTATTGCCTCCTTACTTGTTTCAGAATCCCCTTTTGATTCTGAGAATCAGGTTCTTGGTAGTTTCCCACTTGTGGTGTTGAACCGAGGTCTGATCATCAAGGCTTCTGCTAGGTGTCTGTAGACTTTGTTATTGGTACTCCTTGAACTATAGAGGGGGGTTCTAGTGTGGCAAGAAACAAAAGCAACCTAAAGCTTTCCTCTTCTCCTTTCCCTGGCAAAGAACTATTTGCCCCTATTCTGATTTCCTCCTACCTGGATCCCTGTGACCTCTGGGCAGGAGATATGCTCGTTGCAATTCCTCCTGTGCTCTTAAATGACAGCTAAAGCAGCTTTCTGAGTTCCCAAGAGTGTGGGGGTGGTGGGAGAATGTCAGCTTTGACGTAAGGGCCATCTTTACCTATGTGTGCTGGTGGCGTGGCGTATTGTGCTCCGTATCATCTCTTTCTGCCAGAACAAAAGCCCCTGGAGCATTGTGGGAATTTCCTTCCTCTGTCAGGTGATGAGGTTAAATGGGGGTAAGATTTCTCTTCATTGCATCTCCTCTGTGTCGTTTGGTATTTCAGGATTTGCCCTGTGCAGATGAGACTATACAGTCCACTCAATTAACACTACGCTTTCTCTGTCTGTCTCCCCTTTCTTAGGACTGTAGCTGAAAGACTATGTCCACAATGGTGTACCCTAGGGAAGAAAAAATGGATAAGCTGAGCCAGGAGGAGATAATCTCCAACACCAAGCTGGTGATGCAAGGGCTGGAGGCCCTTAAGAATGAGCATAACTCAATCTTGCACAGCCTGCTAGAGACTATCAAGTGTCTGAAGAAAGACGAGGAAGCCAATCTTGTACATGAAAAAGCCAACCTGCTCCGCAAGTCAGTGGAGATGATTGAGCTGGGACTCGGAGAGGCTCAGGTGAGCTGCAGTCCGTTGGAGTACCTTGGTGTGGTACCCAGTTAAATAATGAAAATCGTAAATAAGGGATAGCATACATTGCCTGGGGTGGCTGTGGAGATTCCTTCCCTAGAGGTTTTCAAAAGAAGTCTGGATGTGCACACTTGCCATGTCTGTGCCTGTGCCACTATTCTCCACAAACACAGAACAATTGCAGAATTTGGGCATGGCAATAAATGACTTTTAGCCTTTTTTTAATTACTGTAATTGCAAGTTCTAGCTCCTATCATTGTAGGGATAAGCTTGAAACTGTGTGTGCAAAGTCTGGTGACATCTCTAAAACCTGAGTTGGGATTCGTTAGGATTCCCATTTTTGAACAGAAGAGGCCTTCTTCGTGCTCTGCATTAGCTCTTTGATCATTCCCAATATTTAGCAAAAGTGGAATAAATAGTGCATATATGCAATTATGCTTAATTTGAATTGGGTAGAGAAGGTTTAAAGTTCAGCTTTTCTAGATGCAGTATGTGGGAAATACAGAATTGTGATACTTCTGGCAGAGTAAGCATACCCTGGACGCATGAACTTGGGTGGCAACTACAGTAATTGTGTATGGCTGACAGAAGGACAAAGTCAGTGTTTTTCCTCTTCCATCCCCCCCCCGGGCCTGCTGCACTCCTCACCTTCTTCCTTGACTGACAGTGGATAGGAAGAGGAAGTCAGGGGTGTGTGTGGTGCATAGAATTGGAGCATGCCCGTGAGCCCTTTGTATTTTCTCTAATGGCACATTTTCCCTTTCTTGGGGGCATCAAGCTGGGTGGGCTTGCTTGATGTGGCCGCCCTAAACAGTATTGGAGCACGTTGCAACCTTATGTGTCCTTCCCTCTTTTGTGGTAGTCACACCCTTGCTGCCCCTTGACGAGAAAAGGTAAATGTTGGGAGTGCCCAATTTAGCCTCCAGCTGCTGAATCCAAGCGTTGGGTAGTGTAGCTTGAGATGGAGGTTGGACCAGGTGATCGCTCAGGTGCCTTCAGCTCTGTCTTGTAGAGTGACTACATTTCCTGTGTGCCTCAGAATTCCCTGTGGTAGTTTATTTACTAAGATTGGGAACCCCCTGCTTGATTGAGCAGGATTCAGTGGCAAGAGGCCTGCCTCTCAAGAGCAACCAGAGAGGTCTTCTAGCATAGAGTAGGCAAAGGCAAACATTTCTCCTCGCTTCTCTCGGGCCAGGTAATGATGGCTCTGTCCAACCACCTGAATGCAGTGGAGTCCGAGAAGCAGAAACTGCGTGCCCAGGTGCGGAGGTTGTGCCAGGAGAACCAGTGGCTGCGGGATGAGCTGGCCAACACCCAGCAGAAGCTGCAGCGTAGTGAACAGACAGTGGCCCAGCTTGAAGAGGAGAAGAAGCACCTGGAGTTCATGAACCAGCTGAAGAAATACGATGATGATGTTTCCCCATCGGTGAGAGTCGAAACGCAGGGTTGCAACTCTTCTGGGAGGTCCTCTTAGACAGCATACTAGCTGAGTGTGTCTGTCTAATGTGGAGCTGGATGAGATGGGCTCAGCTCAGCTCACCTGCAGTGGCTGGGGCCTGCTCTGGTTGTTGGGTTGGTCTTAACCTTGCTGGGGAGGAGGACCCTGAATGGGCTTGCCTGGGTAAATGTAAGAGCCAGAGGCAAGAATTTTCCCTGTCTAAATACCAACAGCTCATGCTGTTTTACTTGTGGTTGATATTTTCTCCTCTATATCTCAGGAGGAGAAGGAAGGTGACTCCACAAAGGATTCCTTGGATGACTTGTTTCCAAATGAGGAGGAGGATCAGGGCCAAGGATGTAGGTTACGTTCCTCCATTCCTCTCTGGGGCAGGTGGGGCACGTTTGGGAAGTATCTGCATGAGGGGCTGTGTGGACTGCCTTTATACCGCTAAGTATGTGACTGGTTTTGAAATGAGGGTAACCTAGGAAAGCACTTTTTGCTGAGGCGCATTCTGTATGATGGGTCACGGCACTGCAAGTTACCTCTTCCTTCCTTGCTAATGCGGTGTATGTTTGCAGTGCCTCATCAACACAGTAGCGCAGTAGCAGCTGCCCAGCAAGGGGGCTACGAGATCCCAGCACGCTTGCGCACACTCCATAACTTGGTGATCCAGTATGCTTCCCAAGGACGCTATGAGGTGGCTGTGCCTCTCTGCAAGCAGGCACTAGAGGACCTGGAGAAGACTTCGGGCCATGATCACCCTGACGTGGCTACCATGCTCAACATTCTGGCCTTGGTATATAGGTAAGAGGAAGGAGTTAATGGGCATATGGAGCTGCCTTATACCGAGCTAGACCACTGGTCAATCTAAGTATTTTCTGCACTGACTGGCAGTGTGGCTTGTGGGCTTTGAATCTTGTCACTCTGGAATATTGGAAGATCTGTAAAAATTTGTGCTGCAGGGATCAGAACAAATACAAGGAGGCAGCTCACCTACTGAATGATGCACTGTCCATTCGGGAGAAGACACTTGGCAAGGACCACCCTGCAGTAAGTAGTGATTTTCCTTGACCCTGATAGAAAGGAAGGTCTGAGCAGTTTGGAATTGTAAGGCAGTCTTGTGATTGACTTGCCCATAGGAGTGTCATGTGATCTAACCAGCTGAACTACAGAAAGATTTGAGTGGACTCAGCCAAAGGATGTAAGAGAGAGATTTGGGGTGGGTGGCTGTAGAAGATCTTTTCCAACCCTGATTGCTGGGCTTTATCCTTCGATAAGATAAGGAAGATGTGAGGGAAGTAACTAAACACCTCTTCTAAAGCCCTTCTGCTGCACAGCTACCAAGTAAGAAGGTGAGGCTTTTAGGGAAGGCAATCTGAGCAATCATTGGAGAACTTCTGAACTCTCACTGGGAGAGATCAAACAGAATCGTGGCCCTGTTTGCCTAAGGCCATGTTACGTGGACAACGGACCTTCATAGAACCCCAAGAATGGTCCTGGTGCTACAGTGCAAATATTCTCAGTAGTACCCAGACAGGACAAATAATTGATATTGAGCCATTAATGTGCATGGCACTCTACAGTCACGTAATCAAAAGTCAGGTCTGTGCTTTGTATCGATATTGCAGTTCTTGTTATCTAACCCCCCTTGCCAGTCTTTGTCCTTTTTTCCCCCTGCTCCCTCTGATTCTTCCTTGATTTTAACGTTGGGGTGCTTATGTTTCTCTGCAGGTTGCAGCAACCTTGAACAACCTGGCTGTTCTCTATGGCAAAAGGGGGAAATACAAAGAGGCAGAACCATTATGCAAGCGAGCTCTGGAGATCCGGGAAAAGGTATTTTTCTGAAGCCTGGAGTAAGAAGGACCAAGGCATCAGGAAGCTCATTAGTGGGCATCTGCAGTGCCATCTGGATGATCTCTACAACTCGCCTCTTTCCTGAAGAAAGAGGAATGCCTATCAATTCAGACAAATTCCTAATGACACAGAATTGTTTGCAGAGAGAGCTGTTTATGCCAGAGTTTCTAGTCATACTCCCCAACCTATTTATCCCAGAAATAAGATAATCCAGCCATATTCTCCAGACTGGCTTCTTTTCTCAGAACTGGTTTTCTTTGTCCTCTGCTTTCTCTTTAGGTTCTAGGCAAAGACCACCCAGATGTGGCCAAACAGTTAAATAACTTGGCTCTACTATGCCAGAATCAGGGCAAGTATGAAGAGGTGGAATATTACTACCGCCGGGCACTGGAGATCTATGAGTCCCGCCTGGGGCCTGATGACCCGAATGTGGCCAAAACAAAGAACAATCTGGTGGGTCCTCTAATGATTCAAAGTGACTATGAGGGCATCTGGGTCTCTGAGAGGGGGCAGAATGTGTCAGGATTGGTGGTGGGAATATTGTCTGTGCTGGGGTTAAGATGCCGTTTCCGTTCCCTTTGCCAGGCTTCCTGCTACCTGAAACAAGGCAAATACAAGGATGCAGAGGTCCTCTACAAGGAGATTCTCACCCGTGCCCATGTGAAAGAATTTGGCTCTGTAGATGGTATGTCCAACCCCTAAAATATATATATACTGCCAAGGAATCAGTGTGTGAGACTTAGCAGGAGCTTGGCTAGAGGGCAGGCTGCAATTGAAAACCCCAGAACTACTTATGGACAGATAAGCAACTGTCTGTCCAGAAAGGCCCTAATTACCCCGTGACCCAAGAGCCCAACTTCACTCCTCTGTTCTTCCTGGCAAGAAAAGTAATCTACTGTACATACGTTGCATACACGTATGCACAACCTTGCCCGTCCTCAGTCTTCAATCTCTGCATTCCTTTATTCTAGTTCTCCTGCAAAATATTTTGCATTGCCGAGTGTCTTCATGACCTAAATGGCAGAAACCTCTAGGTCAAAGCGAACAAGCAAGCAGACCACAAAGATAACGATTGATCTGTCCTTTCACAGTATTCCTTGCAAGGGGGCGGGTGTCTCTGAAACTAGCACCTGAGGTGTTTTTTTTTTTTTTAATTCTCTCCTCTCTTGTCCCTGCAGATGAACACAAGCCTATATGGATGCATGCAGAAGAAAGGGAGGAGATGAGCAAGGTGAGCTCAAGAACATTGTTCTGGAGGGGAGGGACTGTCGCATGGCAACCCTCGTGTACAGACAGCAGGAATCAGCCATACACCTGCATTAATTTTGTTCTCAACCATCCTAGATTGGGAAGAGCCCCAGAAATGGCAGCGTCCTAGAGTGAGGCTCTGATGCTGCTGCTTCCGGTCACTAATAGCTGCACAGGAGCTCAAATAGTTAGTGCAGGCAGCATTTTGTGGGGCTGGAGAGTGTAGTTGCTCATTGCAGTGGAAAATAGAGTAGTATTCTATAGCAGGAGTTGATTTGTTTTGTTTTTTCCTGTGCCTCCGTATTTTCTTTTTGCTTATAGTGCACTTCTTAGGACATACTGGACAGTGGAAGATGGAGGAATTTGCTACAGGTTTCTGGACCACAGACCCTTCCAGAACCAGGGAGCTTTAAAACGGCTTGTTCATTTTGAAGGTTCTTTTGTCTGATCAGGAAAAAGTAGTTTCCATTCGTCTTGGCTTGAGGCTTAAGAAAGACACTGCAGTTTTCTGCACTACTATCTCCTCCTGAGCACATGCAGTTTAAAACTCTGTAGATGTAGCAGGGAGCCTAATTCTTTTGGCCTGGTTTAAGAAGAGACAAGGACGCAGGAACAACCTGTATATAGGCTACAAAAAGCCCAAGGCACTTAGGAGAGGGGTTCCAACCTCTGGTGTAGTGCAGAATGGCTCTTTTGGAAAATCTAAAATGCAAGGAAGAATACGGTGTGCTTCTAAGGTTTTCTGGGCTAAACTGATGGACGTATGTAGAAAGGCTGGTTTACTATTCTTTACCTCCTGCTCATCAGGAATCCTAGAGAATCTTTGGTGGTTCTGCTGTATGACCTCAAAGCAAAATCTGGGAATTTGTGTTCCTATCTCTTGCCTTGGATACTGTTGACCAGAAAAACCTGACTCTGCTGTGAGTTCCCATCATGAAGTGACTCAAATGATTCCATAGGGATGAATAATGAACATATGGCGCTGCCTTCCATTGAGTCAGGTGGCTGATCTGTGTAGCTCCATGTTGTCTACACTGACTGGCAGTGGCTCTCCATGGCTTCAGGCAGGGACCTTTTTCAACCACATGTGAGGGAAGCCAGGGTCTAAACCTGGAACCTTCTGTGTACAAAGCATTCCACAAAGTACTCCGCCACTGAGCTATAGCTCTGCCCTAGTGTTTTCCTGCATGATTGCTGGATGTATTTTAATAAGTTCTCCCTTGGTTCCAACCCAGATTATGCACTTAAAAGAACTGGCAGGTTGTCCACCACTTGGTTTGAATGAGAGATGCTCTACAAAGTCTGCATCCTTCTGAGACCAGAATCCTTATCCCAATGCTATAAGTACTGAGTGAGGTCCTGTTCCTTGCCTTCTTGGGTTTTGTACTAGAAGACATCTACATTCTGCATCTTGATCACTTGAATCCCAGATACAGTCAGTTCTCGTTATCCGCTAGGGTTAGGTTCCTGAAAACCCTAGTGATAACGAATTAGCAGATCTTGTATCATTGAGCCTATGAGGAAGATGGGGTTAGGTTCCAGGGGACCCTCTTTGCCATACACTATATGAACATTATGAACCTGAATCTTACCTTGATAGCCCAGGACTAAACTACTGTAGTTGCAATGCATTATTGTAAGCTACTGTGAGAGCCCTGTTGTTGATGCTCCTAACACTAAAAAGAACTCCAGTTTGTTTAAAGATGTGGTCTTGTTTCAGCACCTT
Organism: Plestiodon gilberti rubricaudatus; assembly: GCA_026170595.1. Lineage (NCBI taxonomy): Eukaryota > Metazoa > Chordata > Lepidosauria > Squamata > Scincidae > Plestiodon > Plestiodon gilberti. Next base: position 17,431,308 of record JANXHW010000001.1, read on the forward strand.
AAGACCAATTCTCACACTTTACAAAGAGTTCTATAGTTATAGAACAGCTTTGGCTAGGAAGGATGTCTAACTGATGGAAGCATGCATTTTTCTTGGCTCTTTTAAGGCACCTTGCTGAATAATATTTGGGGTGTGTGTGTGTGTGTGTGTGTGTGTGTGTGTGTGTGTGTGTGTGTGTGTGTGTGTGTTACAGATGTGCTAAGTGTTCATGGTTGCACATATGTAATCATAACAACCCTCAGGGTAGCAAATTAGTATTATCCCCATACTGGGAGAGAAGGTGGCCTAGGCAAGCCAATGAGTGAATGGCAAAGCCGAGACTTCTAAGAATTCGTGTTCTGAACAGCTACGCTACATCAGCATCTCTTTAAACACAGAAATGAGCTGGAACTTTCCAGAATGACAAAACAGACTTTTCCAACCAATGGAGAGGGGTGAGATCATCTGTTGTTGTTGTTGGAATGTCTTCTGCTGCCTGCTCTCTACATTGTAATGTATTCTGATTCCAGAAGCAAAGTTTTCAGTCCCTGCAATGTTTCTTTCCGTTGGCATTCTTGGTTTCTCTCTCATGCTATTAAAAGGCATAAAACAGTATTACCAGAGAGCTGCTTTCTTTTTCTTTTGCACACCCTCTGTCACATTTTATACATATAGCATAGAGTTTCACAGAGCACTGGCATATGCAGCCCAGGCTTCTACACGTTTATTTTTGAAACTAGGCCCCTGTGGGGGCTTATTCCTATGTAAATGCGCATATAATTGCAGTCTTGGTCACCTTCCTCTGGACTAAACAGGACACTGATGGCTAGTGTCCCCTTGGGATCGGGATGAAGACTCGGGCTCATGGGTGAGAATGTCTAAATGCCTCTTTCCCGCTAAAGTTTCACTGAGCTTTGGGAGCACCACATGTCCTGTTGTGTGGTTGCGGGAAAGGCAACAACAGAATTCTACAGGGCTGAAAGTTGGTGCTTGTCATCAAGAGGTGTCTGAGCTCCATCTCCATAAAGTTGCAGCCCAAGCTCATCAGGCTACTAAGGGGTGGTGGAAGACAGTCGTATACAAGGGGAAATGAGATTTAGGCTGCAGTCCTATGCATTTGCCCTTGTGAGTAAGCCCCATTGGGATCCAATGGAACCATTCTTACCCAAGTAAGTGTGGATAAGCTTGCAGCCTGAGAACTGGGATACCCAGAGAGAAAGTTGCAGTCAAAATATAGTTCCTCTGCCTATGAGAGACTGTGTGCAACAAATGGAGATGCTCTCAAGGCAGAACTGATTAAGCCACTTGGGATTGCACAGGCAAATACTCTGTTCAGGTAAAAACCAGAGGACCTAAGTGACCCTCATTCTCCCCCCCCCCTTCTAACCTGGAAATTCTCTGTCTGTTCTTGCTGTGAGCCCATCTCAGTACCTTGTGTAGAGGCATACAGCTAGGTAAGGCACTGATCTGCCTTCACAGCTGCAATGGAAATGGAATGGAAATGAAAATGGTTTTCCAATTACATGGAAAAGCTATGGGAACCTGTAAGAGACTTGATAGCCATGTGGCTACACTCGCAGTCCGATGATCTCCTGTTGCTCCAGACTTCACACTTCATACTGCAGTCATGCAGTCATAATAAGTGTTATGGGAGTATATTAAAACTGGTCTGTATTGAATAGCTCCTTACACTGGGCAGAAATTGAAGTGTTAGCCAATTCTAAACATGTGAAGAAAACCAACATTAATAGTTAACAGTAGATTTAAAAATAAAATATAAGACTTTTTAAGCCTCACTCTGCCATAGTGTGACCTTTTTAAGTATCCCATTTTCTCAGTAACGAGCAGTCCGTATATTGAATTGGATGACAAAGCTTGGGTTTCAGATATGACACTCCAAACTAGGTATGCTTGTCACCCAGCCTTGCTGTATTCTCCAATACATTCAATTATTTTTATTTATTTATTTATTTATTTATTTATTATTATTATTATTATTTTATTTTAGCATTGGTCTAGGTCAGGGGCGGCCAACCTTCCACCATTAAGTTCTCTGCATTCTTAAGAGTTGTGAATCTTGGCAGCTGCAAGTGCTGATGGTGCTACTAAAGCAGTCGCGCCTGCTGAAAGGTCCTCACCTACACACCCATTAAAGGGCCAGGAGCATTCATGCTGAAAGGTCGGCCACCCTATGACCAGCTTGGAACTCCCCAGATAGCAGTCCTGTCAGGGAACTGGCTGGTAGAACTCTTTTTTTTCAGAAAGGATTTTAGTCAGGAAGTTCTTCTAAGCCTGGGGAACTAATAACTGAATTGGAGTACTATGCATTGGCTGATTGCCCCAGATAATGCTGAAGGCACAAAAAAGCGCCTGTGGTTGGGCACAGTTCCAATGGGAAGTTGTTGCAAAACCAGAATCTTGCTCCTGGGGGAGGGGAGGTGGGGAGGACGTGGCATGCGGAGGTCAAAGTGCTGGAGTTTGGCTTTCTGTTTCTGGTCACATTCAAGTACCTAGACTCAAGTAGTGCTTAAAAACCTACCCTTCAGGTTAATGTGGATTTTTAGTCCTTGTTAAAATTAATCTCCTGATTCTTTTATTAAGCTTTTGTAAAGTCTCTTATGTCCATTGTACAGGTATGGGATGGTTATTTCTGTATCTGCCTAAATTTCCAAATGTGTCTGGTTCATCCACGAACCAGTGAGCTCCGACATCCCAGACGTTCTACCAGCTCACGTATCTGTGGCTGAACTAGATGTGCACTCATGGTGCTTTTGTATGCAAACACTGGGGCAGGCCTCCTTTCTGGGGACTGTAAAATGAAACAAAACGTAATGTGAGAACATTCACTATCTCTATGCTTTCTCGGGGTAAGCGTGTAATGGGCAAACTTGCCTGTCAAAGTATTTGCCAACCCAGGCAAATTGCAACAAGGACTTCTTTGATATCTTTGCAACTCTGTCTTCTTAATTACAGTGCGTGCAAATCAATGTTTCCAGTATTGGTATCTCGCTCAACTGAATTCTCTGCTTTTTTTCTCTATGCTTTAAGGATTCACTCGTTGTGTGTGTAAAAATAATACAAAGTGCACCCTGCATTACATCCTTCTTGGGTGAAAACAGACCCCCATATCTCTGTCAATCCCAAGCTGGCAGGAGTCCTTTCACAGACCCCACCCTTCTGTTCTTTAGGAAGTTTATCTCCCAGGTCTCTCTGCCAGTTTGATAGTCTGGGGGCTTCTGCACTCTCTCTAGCCCTTCATATGTCAGTGACATCTGTCTGCCTCCTATACTAAACCTGTGTGTACAAAGCATTGCCTTGGATAGATTCTTCCCTCCCCCTTTCTGCGTAAGTCCCAGTTTAACTAGCTGCATGATCTAATGATCATTTTTCTAGTGATATTCTACTGTACATATACAGTCTCTCCCAACAGACCAGTGTAGGCGCCAACATGGCTGCAACAAGTAACCAAGGCCGAGCATGTTTATACCTTTTTATCCCTAGGCTATCAGGCATTAGTTATTGCTGTTTGTGTGCTATGTTTTGGCTACTCTAATACCAACCTCTCTCTCTCTCTCTCTCTCTCTCTCTCTCTCTCTCTCTCTCTCTCTCTCCACACTGCCCTTTTCCAGAGCAAGCACAGAGAGAACACCCCCTATGCAGAGTATGGTGGCTGGTACAAGGCCTGCAAGGTTAGCAGGTAAGATGTGTTATTTGCTCGGGATTCCTAGCCCTGTTTTATATATTTCCATCTGTTGCTCTTCCAGAAGTTTAGCTTTTCCTCATGAACCTCCCTCTTGAGCACACACAAGAAACTTCTAAAGGTGAAAAGAAATGCAGAGAGAAATGAAGCAGAATTGTTGGGGGGGGGGGGGAAGGAGTGCCAAGAGCCACAAGCAAAGTTGCTGAGGGGTAGCAAATGCGGAGAAAGGAAGCAGGAGCTGCCAGTGCAATACATGGTCCATTCTCCTACTGATGCTATGCATACATTCAGCTAGGGTCTGAGGGCCTCACAGCAAAGCACAAGTAACTTTTCAGGAACATCTTGTGTAATTGCAGGGTCACAATGTGTGGTAGTGCCTATTCAGCTAAGCTATCTCAGTGCAACAGGAAGTGGGGGTTGTAAACGAGACTCAGTGCTCAAGGTTTGGTCAAGATATGCAAGGACTGCATTGGCCTCAGTTTTATGCTTTCTCCTTTTCAGCCCTACAGTGAACACAACCTTGCGGAACCTGGGTGCACTGTACAGGCGTCAGGGTAAATTAGAGGCTGCAGAAACTTTGGAGGAGTGCGCAATGCGATCCAGGAGACAGGTAAGACCAGTTACACCCATATGGCAACAACTGTTGAGCAATGGGAATTCTGGAGATAAAGTGTGTGTGTGTGTGTGTGCGCACACACGTGTTTTCCTACTTGTGTTTATAATTTGGATTTACTAGATTTATAAGGCAATTCGGGGCTTAGATCTGGGAGCCTAAACAACTGGCTGAAGTAAGACATTTTTAAATGCCACAAGAGATTGCCTGACGGTGGTGTTGGTGATGATGCAGTCAGTAATAGTCTGTGTGGCTTCTGCTGGAAAGTTGCATTGCTCTGATTTTGTGGAATTCTTCCACCTTGTCAGCAGAAATCACTGCAGAGCCGGAAATCCGACAAAAACAATTTATTTGATGTTTCCAAGGTGCTGCTGAGTATTTGAGATGCAAAATTCTAGTTAGTCAGAAAATAGACCTGGAAAACTTGAGGCAGAAAGAGGGCTCTAATGCAAGTCCCAGGAGCTAGGCGGCAGCGTTACCTGGCTCAAGGGAGGGCATCCGGGCAAGAGAGCTGGAGCTGCTTTCCCAGGAGGAAGGAGTGCCTTGCAAGGCAGCCCACAAAGAATGGCTGCCCAGCTGCACAGACACAGCAGTTTTAGTGTTGTGTTCTGGGAGAGAATCAGGTTAAAGGCTGGAAAAGTAAAGGGAGTGGGGGTGCCAGCAAGGGGGGGCTGGCTAGTCCTTGGATTGCAGCTGGAATGAGGGTGGCGTAACGCAGCACCTCTGGACCAGCACATGACAAGAGTGGCAGCAATAGGAGGAATGAAGGCGCGTGGGGATCTGTGCCCCCCCCCCTAGGGTTCTATGGGATCTTTTGTGGGATGAGCTCATCAAGGAACCTTCTTTTGTGACTTGACGGCTTATTCCCAGTCCTAAATGGGTCCTTCTGTTTTCTCTTGCACCTTGCTAAGGGTGGGGTAGTTGGCTCAGGAGGCCCGTTGCTTCGTTAGCCTGGACTTCTTGATTGAGTGTGGCCATGGAGTTGATGAGGACAGATGGGGTTAGGGACCCTTCTTTGGTCTTGATAACTTATTTGCGCCAAGTCAGGAGGTTCCTAAGTGTTAAACATGCTGTGCAAGCAAGGTGTGGTCACCCATGGAGTTTTCCAAGGAGCAGCCAAGGCATCCTCCAAGCCAGCCTGACGGGAGAGGGGGAGGAATTAGTGCTCTGACAGTAAAAAGTGGGGCCTTCCTTTTGGCTGTGGATTTGAGGTCTCTTGCCATGCGTCCAGCTTCTGAAACCACGTTACTGGCCTGAGTCGTGGTCTCTTGGCAGGCACCTTTTGGGGACTAAGTCCCCAAAATACATACTAGTTCCATTCTGGAGGTCTGTCTGGAAGTCGGAACGTACGTACTGTAAGTCGAAACAGCCGGCTCTTACTGGCCCAGCGCTATCACTCCTGTGCAAAGCTCTGCCACAAACTCGGCCATCCATGACTCGGGGAGCCAGATACATGTGTTCATGCTTCATGCTTTACATAAAAAGAAAGATGCTTCTTAGGGGACAGCATGCAGATCTTTTTCATAGCACAGACTATTTATTTAATGCTTCATAATGACAGCCAGGAAACAGATTGTGTTGTATGTCTCAGACTCTAAAGAATATTGAAGAAATGTGCACTTTTCTTGCTGATGTCAAACCTTGATGATTGCCTGTCTTCTTTTTCTTTTTTTCTTTTTCCCCTTGCAGGGCATTGACCCCATTAACCACACCAAGGTGGTCGAGATTCTGAAAGAGGGTGATGGCTCCGAGAGGAGAAGGAGTCGAGATAGCCTGGGGGGCAACGTCAAATATGAGAATGCCACAGATGGTAGCGAGGAAGTGAGTATGGGCGTGGAATGGAATGGGGTAAGTACAAGTCCACCATCAAGAGCCACCTGGTTCAGCCTAGAGAGGCAGAGGGCAGCAGCAGCTCCCTGCCTTTTGCCTTCAAATGCTGCCCCCTGTCTTTTCGGGGAGCTGATGGCCTGTCGTGGCATGCCCACCTTCATTCATCCTCTGCATGCTCCCTGCCCACTTCTCTGATTGCCAGTTAGCCAGACCCAGGAAAGGAAGCTCATTTCCCCTCTAGCTCTTCCAGCTCGCTCAGAACTGTTGGGCCCCTTTTTTAAAAAAAAGAACCAACCAAACCAACTAATCCTAGCCACCTTGGTCTTCTCTACTAATATCCCACCATGCTGCTCTTCCCCCTGTCTGTTGCTGGGGTGGGATAGAGAGAACGAACGTCGTTTCCCCTTGCAGCAGGAGATAGCTTTGCTCCAGGAGGAAGCACCCAACGTGCTTTGGCTCTGTTATGACCTTGGTGTTATTCCTAGGAAATGGGGAGCTTTGTGGAGGGATGGGGAAGAGAGAGAGTGCGTGTGTTTTTGTGTATTCAGTGACTGTCCAGAGGCGGTGGAGTGAATGTGTGAAGACCTATCTACCTCACAGTGGCAAGAGGCTCTATAATATATACACACAATTTTCTGCATTTTTGTAGGCTGACCTCGTAACCTGCCCTTATCCCTTTGGCTGACCCCACCTGGTCCTTTCCAGTGTCTTTAATTAACTTCGTTTCCTTACAGCAGCACCTCTCTTAAGGGAAACATTTGGAAAGAGGGATTGGGGCCAAGTGGGCCTGAGGAACGTCTCTCTGGAACAGGTCCTTAGAAATGTTCGCCCTTGAAAAATACTGGACGTGCTTCTAGTGCCAACAGCAATAGGTGATAGTAATGAGTGAGTTGTATTAGATGGAGTCAGGCTCTGGTGGAAAGGCGCTCTGGATTTGTTTCCCCAGTTTTCTTGGAGGTCTGATCTCTTTTGTTTTGCTCCCTCATGTAAGAACTTTTCCTTTTGTCCTCCCGCTCAGAGAGGTGGGTGTTGCCTCGGCTTTTGGGAGTGTAGCGCATGTAACTCTGGCTTGGAGAAGGAGCATGGTGGCAGTGTGTTACTTCCCTTGAGCGATGTAGTTGTTTAGCCATAAGTGTACTTGATTCTCTGGGATTTATCCTAAGGTGTGGTGAAGAGCAAGCAATGTGACCTAGACGAGGGATAGGGAGGTACTGATCATCCATTGTTTCTGAACCTTGGTTACATTTAACATGCACATACTCCATGTCTCACTAACTCTTCATACTCAACTCTGCTGTTCACTTGCTTGCATGCGCTTCTCCATTCCCCATGTATCTTGAGCATACTGCCATGACAGCCAATCAGCACCAAGGTGTCTTGCATTCTTGATTGTGGATTGTACGTAACAGCAAGTGAAGTAATCAGCAAAGGAGAATTCGAGGGCCCCCTAGAGACTGCCTGGGAAATAATGTATTATTTCCTAAAGACTTGCATTCCTAAAGACCTACATACCGAGGTCTCCAATCCAGAAGTAACTGGCGATGATGTCATCGCCAGTTACTTCCGGTGGTTACCTTGAGAGGTCCGTGGCACAAGAGGTGGTATGTCGTGCCAGGACCTTGAGAACCCCTGTGCTAAAATGTTCTCTCCAGCTGAATAGAGGCAGTGTCCACATTGGGTATCTATACTGCAGTGCCCTGGCCTTCGTGCATCCTAGAATGGTACCCGAACCTCTCCTGGCAAAGCATAGATGGAGATTAAGGAGCAGCTCCAGCAAAGGACTAGAACTCACAGCTGCCCTCTCCTGCAAATTCTTCCTTAGTTTTGAATATGCTGCCTGAAATTGTAGACATTTAAACTGTGCCTTGTTGTTGATCAGCTTCCCCTAGCCAATAAAACAGTGTTTTTAAAATTTTGTTTCTAAAGTGGCCTGGGGTTCCTTTAAAGAAAAGATAAATCAGGACAGAAAACCCAGAAAGGCAGCATTGCCACTACTACCAATGTCCTCTAGCTAAACTGTGCTCTCTACAGGCGCACGAACTTAGTTCATGAACTGTGTGCCCTGGAATACTTCCCAGAAACATCGGCAGCACACAGGGGAATTATGTTGTAGACCTACAGAGGTGTGTTGGAAAGTGAGAAGGGATTCCCTGAAGCTAAAGAGTGTGAAAGCTACAACCCATCCATTAGACTCCTTATAGTGCTTCAGTTTAGATTAACCTTCATCCCAGGCACTCTTAAATACCACTCCTGCTGTCCTGCATCACTGGTTCTTTTTGTCTGATGTTGATGGCTGAAGTTTCGGCATCCAAGCTGCAGCTCAATTTGGCCATTCCTTGTGCTTTGACTGTGACATAAAACTCAGCACCTCATTCATTTCGCCTTCCTTACCTTTTTTAACTTTTGAAGGCCAGTTTTACTTTTTATTAGGTATTGATCTCTTTTACTCTCAAGACATCCTCCTGACTTCTGTTTTCCAGCTGCTCTATTCCAAGCACTTAGTGAGACAAAAAAAAAGAAAAGAAAAAGGCAGCACTAAACAGAGATTGCTGCAAACTAACCAGTCTCCGTAAACTACCAGTCTTTGCCTACTCTTTTTTTGCAGTAGCCTGAGAACACCCAGACCATTCTGGACAGGCCTGACCCAAGGCTTGGCACCTAAAACCGAGTTAGGGCACTGCCCTCCCCCAAAGGATGCTGTGCATTTTTTTCCCCAAGGCGCCCTGATTTCCCCCCCCCCCCACTTACCTTCCTTTTCCTTCTTTCTCTCTGCCATGTCAAAAGGCAGAGAGGGTGGGGAAGGGAAGTGGGGAGAGAAGCTACAACAGCCTTCACCCACTTCCCTCCTCGATGTTCTCACCCTCTCAGCCTTTTGAAGGGCAGCTGGTGCCAGAGGCTCCTTCGGGATGCTGCTGCTGCTGCCACAGCTGTCAAACTTTGGGTGGGCAGGTGGCTGACTGTGCCACCCCAGGGACCTGTGCTGATTCTGGGCTAAACGACTCGGTAAAAGGCAGCTTCTTGGGTCCTCCTGCCGTGCTGAAGCAACTTAGCTCACCATGCAAGTTGCGACTACACCTAAGCTCAATGCTTGATGTCTAGAAGGAGGAGGCCCTGGGTCAGATTTAAACCACAGCACTGGAAAAGAGGGCTGATCCTTTCCCCTTGCACTGCTGTCCCCCTGCAGCTGTGCTATTCCCCCTGTAGGAGGATATGTGTCTCCATGGGACAAATAGCAGTTTTGGGTAGGCAGATTTCATTGGGGCAACGAAACTAGATGAAAGGGTTAACACATACCCCAGTGGTGCACGTAGCTTCTACGTGAAGGGAATCTTTTTATATGGAGGAATATTCAGGGGTGACACCAGCCCCTACCTCTAGTCTCAGCTCTGAAGTAGTAAACCTATATGTGTACCATCTTTAAGTGAGAATCTCTAAGGCCTAGTCTCCATATGTGGCAGATTGAGATAACCACTTCATACTGCAGGTAGAGGAATCATATTTTTAATGCTCTCTTATATGTAAAAAAAGAAAAAAAATAATAACCCACCCTTTTCCCTTAGAGGTCCAACACCTGCTAGGAGTGCGAGCCCATCCCCCTGTTCAGGGAATTTTTTTACATGGAGAATGTCCATGTAAGCTTTTGGAAATGTCAGTCTCCCAATTCCATCTGAAGTGATACAGACCATTCTGCCACCCCCAGAATTCTTCCATCTCCTTCCGCTGCATGTGTAGAACCAGGTAGTCCCTACACGTTAGTTTACACATTGATGCAGAATTATGGCAGAATTCTAGAGTGCTGTTTGCTCTCTCTGGGATGTGCTCCTTTATGCCATGCAAGGAACTTCTAGCATGGGGCAGCATTCAAAAATAGGTCTCCACCAGGACTCTCCTCATTTCTGTATGGTTTGGCTCTAAAGGTTCTCCTTCTGTAGTGGGTTTGAAGCTGCCTTCTCCACGCCAACAAATGCACTCCAGTCAAAGAGAGAATGAAGGTGGATTCTGGAATGGAGCAAGACCAACTTGTGCTCTTGGAGAAATAGATTTTATCCTTTTCCTATATGCCAAACCCCCTCTCTTTCTTGCCCTTCTGTTTCCTCCCCCTCCCCTTCATATGGGACTGGTGGCAGCAAGGGACATTGGACTAACAGAGGAAGCCTTTCTTATTCAGCTCTGCTTGTGTCCATCCTTGTGGTAGAGAGCATAATTACTGCCATAAGATTCCTAGTGGTCCAGCATGTGATGTTTCCACCCAGAAGCATGACTAAGCAAAGCTGTATCTTGAATGTTTCAAAGCATCCTTGATCCAACCACATGTTTTCCCTCATTACCTTTAAAAAAAGTCCATCCCCTAAAGGGCAGTTGTGTTTCCAGCCCCCTCTGCAGATGTGTGTTCTCCATGCCTGTACTGTTGCCTATATCTCCACCACCCACCCCCGCCACTCACCAGGGTTATCGTGCATCCTCGCTATATCGTGCATCCTTGTAAATTGTGTCTCTCTCCTCTGTGCACTAGGCTTAAATGCCTCCTGAGAACTCCTTTTCCCCCCTCTTCACCACAATCACCTGGATGCTTGTGCCGTACCTTCCGACTTTTTCCTCCAAACCATCCCCTTCCTTCCGCTGTTCCTGCTCTCCTCGGCAAGGACTCCACACCAGCCCCCCAACCTTCCACCCCAGGGAGCACCGAGGAGCAGAGCGGTGGCAACCACAGAGGAATTGTCCAGCTGGCTGCACACGGCCCTACTACTGTATCAACTAGCAAGAGAGCAGGAAGAAACTCCATGGAGCTGCCTTGTTTCCCCCACTCTGCCAGGGCAGGACTTCCACCTCGTGGCTTCCTCCATTCTCTTTGTCATCACGGGGAGCCTGAACGAAAGGTTTCTGCTGTCTGGAAATGCCCTTGCTCCCCTCCCTCTCCTGTGCCCTGCTCATTCTGGGCACCACACATCCACATGGCCTCACCCCTTGCCTTCTAATATTCCTCCAAGATTTTGCTTCCTCCATGGTAGCTCTCTGCCCCTTTCTTGTCCTCTTCACTGCTTCTTTTTCTTTCCTTTGTTACTGGGGCAGAGGGTCTGGTGACTTTAGGGTGTATGTGTTCCCACCCTATCCCTAGTTCCGGATTGCAGGAAGGCAAGTGGGCTGTGTTTTTCCAGTTATCTGATCATATGTGTAGACTATCAAAACGGCATTTTGTATGCCGACTGCTGCTGCTGGATGCCTGGTTGCCACCTGATTTAGTGGTGAATTTGAGGCTAATACAAATGGAGAAGTAGCTCTAGCCTCTTCCCTGCTCTCTCAGTAGTTGGGAGCCTGTCCTGTTGTCCCCATGAAGAGCAGGATGGGGCATATCGTTGCAGAATAAAAACACAGAAGGACAAGCCAAGGCAGAAGTTGAAGAGGTGTAGGTGTGAGCTTGTAACCTCCTCTCTAGGACCTTATGGTTACTTGGCTGGACACCTCCTTGACAGAATGGAGGCAGTAGAGCTGTCTAGGTGACAGCAGTAGGGATAGCCAGAGAGGGCAAGTTCTCCTATGCTATTTCCAGTACTGGCGTCTCTGGGCTGGCTTTGCTTGTAGCACTTCAGGATGCCGGAATCCCAGAAGCAAATGCCTCTTTCACTCTGAACTGGGAAACGCTTCCTTTTCCACCAGAAGAGGAGTAACTGGTGGTTTGACTGCCACTGCTTTGTTTACCACTCCTCTTCTCAAGGAGGTGAGGCGGGGGAAAGCAGCTGCATATTTACGTCTCTTAATTTATTGTCATAAATGTGAATTTCTAATCGTACTGTTTGCTTAACACTGGAGATCACAGGGTCCCAGTCATATGCCACAAAAGAAACGCAGACACACACACACACAGAAAATGGGTGTGTTTAATGGATTAAGATGGCGAGTGTAGCTGCTGCTTGTTTAGAAGCCTGGTGTGTAAGTGGAAGAGCTTGTCGGAACCCTGCCGGCCGCGTCTTGTACAGGAAGGGTGAACACGAGGGCTCTTGCATGCAGGAGGGCAAGGAGTGGAGACACGGGCAGCCACGGAAGGAAGGTGTGGGTAGGCTGGGCCTCTGGAAGATTTTCATGGCTGGGGGCGGGGGGAATGTGGTTGGGGATGCAGTAGTCTGTAACAGAAGTGCGATAGAAGTGGTAGGAGGAATAGTGGGGGCCACATGACTGAATGCATGAGGACCTGGCTGTGTAGTGAGGTGGTGACTTGGACTGTGGGTAGGGAGGTGGCAAGAGATTGTTCCCTTTGGAATTGGGGCATAGGGTAGGACTTGCAAGGTGTGGTAGCATTATTTATGTGCGGTGGGGATTTCAAGTTAGTTGGATGTGAATGGAACACCTGGGGCGAAAAATTATATGGAGAGTGTGACAATACCAATTAGAAGAAGAGAGTTGTAACACCTTCTGTGTAGAAAAGAAGAAAACAAGCTAGAGGGGCTGGGATGTACAGTATTAGGGGAGAGTCTGCTAGTATGTAGAGGGTCTCATGAGACCCTGGGGGAAAAGTGGATGTTGGGTTTTCTAGGCTGAGAATCTGATCTCTAAGGACGACAGTTCCTTCATCATTTGCACGGGGATTGATAGTCAATGTCTGGCTCTTGTTTTAAGTTTCTGAAGGTGACTTTGAACCTCCTCCTGGGCATGCAGGTGTGAGGAAAAACTTCCCTTCAGCTCTCGTACTGTGCACAGCTTTTGTTCCTGTTTGATGTGGTTCAGTGTCCTTGTGCATATAGATAGTTTAAAGGGGGGAAAAAGACTAAGTATGTTTATAAATTATAGATAGGGCTAGGTGTTACGTAAGATATGCACCCTTTTGTGGAAGCTGAAACAGGAAAAACAAGAGTGTGCCATTATCACACTGGACTGTTCCTTATGAAGCAGCAGGAGACAGGATGCTAGATCGAGATGGGCCAGTGGTCTGACCCAGAGAGGATGTTCTTAGGTGGGGCTGTGAACCAAGGTGGTTTGAAGGCTCTGGGCCTCAATGCCTGTTGTGGCCCTTTTGGAGAGCCCTTTGCAGCTGTAGTGAAGAGTTTTGCTTTGCTTGTGTGCTTCAGAAAAAGGGTTGCTTGTGCATGCCTGGGGCAGGGCAGCTGTTACCACAGGCAGGGAGAATTGCTGCCTATCCAGAAATGATGACAGAGGAGATAATTGCTACCAACCTGGTTGTTGACACTCTATGGTGGTTTGGGCCTGAGCAGGGGGAGAGGTGGGGCCTGTTCCAGGATGTGATGAAGAAGCCTCTTGAGCTTGTCCTGGAAAGCTGCTCTCAGCGCCGCCCCGCAGAAAGCTCTGTCCACTCGCTGCTCAGATCTGCATTTGGCCTTGCACTGGGCTGTCCACAGGCCTTTTTAATAGCACTGGGTAGGAGTGTTGAAAGTATGTTCTACTCACCACCTTTGACACGTACTTGGTGCTTTCCTTTTATGTTGTGAACTAATTAAACCCTCAATTAAAGGCAGAAGGACCTGAACCCTTGCTTTCCTGTGCCTCTTTTTCTCCATGCTGTTTTGATGAAAAGTGTGGCTGTCTTTTCCCTCCAAGCACAAATCTTTTCGGGTTTTTCACACACCAGGGACAGGCGGTGCCTCCGTCACAGGGGAGGCAACCCCGGCCTTTTCTACTCTACTGAAAATCGTCCCGGTGGACCTTTTTTTGAAGTGCGCTCGTGCGCTGTCCGCTACCCGAGTGCAGCGGACAGTGATCAAGCACACTTCAAAGGTCGGCCACGGTGATTTTCGATAAAGTAGGAGGGGACGGGATTGCCTCCCCTCTCTCCCCCGCATCGCACGTCCCTGTCACACATGACACATATTGTGTCTTCCTGATTTCTTAAAAGACCAGGAAGCAGGCTGTAGATGTGAGTTATGTGTGTGACGTGTGAATGAACCGCCTCTGTCTGTGTGGCTGTGGTTCAGGGAGAGAGGGTGAACCGCCTCTGTCTGTGTGGCTGTGGTTCAGGGAGAGAGGGTGCCACGGTGAACTCACTGGGTGCCGCGGGATGTCCCTGGTGATCTCTTCTTACCGGCTCTCCCAGGTGCCGCCATCTTGAATCGCACAAGATCCAAGATGGTGGTGCCCAGAAGAGCCAGGCAATGGTGCCGCCATGACAGGGCACTGTGCAAGAAGGGTGCCATGATCACGGTAAGTTTGGGAACCTCTGCTCTGAGGGAAAATGCTGCTTAATATTGCCTCAGATGTTATAAATAATAAATTGGAATAATTTTCTCTGGGATAGCAGCACAAATCCAATTGAGCAGGAGTCCTGGATTCAAGTCCTGTTTCCTGCTCTCCAAGCTAATTTTACTTGTTCCGAGTGATTCACCAGGACTACACATCCTACGAATAAGACTTCTCCTACGCCTCACCCACTGCTAGCTACCTAACTGCCAGAAAGAGAAAACTGTAGGAAAGCTGAACAGAACTGCTCAGGTGTTTGCAACAGCCAGACTCATGCTGCCTCCCAAAGGAAAATGGAATATCAAGTCTCGAGGGAGACTTGGGATAGGTGATTTACATGTAATAATAACATACAAAAGAGGATTGCCCGACTGGATCAGCTCAGCTGTAGATGGCAATTGCCTGGTTGGACTCCAAAGACACTAAGCACAAAGAAGTTAAATTGTATTTTCAGTGGGACTATGTTTGGTGGCAGATTCAGCTGATGATGCTTTTCTCAGCAAGGAAATGAAGTGATGGGAAAAGCTTCACCTGCTAAATTTCTTTCTCTCTGGCAGGAAAAAATATCAACAATCCAAGTTGACATAGGAACTTGCAAGCTTTTGAGTTTCAATGAACTCCTTATCCAGTAAAAATGATAGTTAAGGAGAATCTCGGCTGTATACAGAGAACAAGCTCAGCTACCACTGACTAAACCACTTTCATTGCTGGTTTTATTTATTGCATTTTTTTTGCCAGCCTTTCAAACAAAAGGGCTTTATGGCAAACTTGAAAATTCTAAAATAAAGCCTATTCAAAAACTGCTTGCATGCTTCTATGTTGACCCAAATTATCCATACAGTACTGTACATATAGTTTAGCCTATTTTGTAGCTTCAGCTCATCAGAGTAGAGACCAAAGTAATCAGCAGCTAGCTCAAATGTTGCAGAAGACTATAATAAAATGATGTGCTCCTAATCCTAGCAGTTCAGAGATTTGTAGGTATAAGCCAGATGGGACTTTTCAGAGCAATGGCTGACTTCTATCTGTGTTTTCATCAAGCTGGAGAAGATCAGCTGCTCTTGTAAATTCTTCAACATGCTGATAATAGTCTTATCCCATTTGTTGCATCGTAATTGCAGCAGTCAGTGGTAGGACATATAAAACTGCTGTCAAGGATCAGTTCGCATTCTGCGAACAATGAGTTGTTGCCATACAAGAAGAGACAAGAAGAAAAGTCAGTTGTGCTTGCTATCCCTTGACCCAATTGTGGGAACTTTCCTCCCATTTACTTGATTGCTTTTAATCTGTCACGGGCAGTCTGACTGGGCAGATATTTTATTTTGGTGCCCCATCTCTGAAGAACATGAGTTTATTAAATTTCAAAAAATAAATAGTGAAATCACTTGATGCTATACCTGCTTGCATTTCCATCACCAACACTTCATGATGGACTGTATTGAGAATGACAGAAAGATCCAGCAGAATCAATCGTATAATGGCCATTGGTAGAGGGAGATGATTAGCCATGCCTACAAGTGTAGTCTGTCATACAGAGGAAAAGCCTGACCAGACCAGCAAAGGTTTGGAAAAGTGAATGTTTTCCAGGTGCCCTTGGATGATGACCTCTCCCTCAGCAACTTCCTCTCAAAAGAGAAAATTGGAGTCAGAGTTCTAGTTCTAGCTCAGTGCCCTCCCTGAATTAAAGGCCGCTGCAGACCGCACGAATCTCGGCTCGTAACGGATGCCTGAGGAGCTTAGTCGAGGCATGCTGGGGTGTCTGGCTACCACAGCGGAAGCGAGCGGTCTCCCGATTTCCGGCACGATCGAAAATCCTGCTGGGCCATGTTTGAGGGGGCCGCACAGCGGAGCTACTGCAGCCACCAAGGGGGAGGAGAGTGGCTATCTGCCAATCGGGTGTGTTAGCCAATCACCGTGGAGGTTTCTTCCAAGAAGGCGGGACGAAAGGAGGGACTATTTGCGGGAAGACACTCCTACTCCTCTCGCACTCGCTCGTTCGCCTCGGCATACGGTCTGCAACGGCTCTAAGCATTCATTACCACAACTAATAAAGCACCCTTTCAGCGCAATCCTATCCAACTTACACCACCGGTGTAATCAGCGGGGGAGGGGAGGGCGGGAGGCTTGGGAGTGGAGGGGAGATTTAAATCCCCTTTGAAGGGGATTTGAATCCCCTTTCCATTCTGGGGCCTCCCGTTCTCGCTGCACCGCTGGTTACACCGGTGGTGTAAGTTGGATAGGATTGCACTGTCCGTCTTTTAAAGGGTTTCATCAGCCAGGATGATTATGCATTTGACTTGCAGGTGGCCACTCTATGTCAAGCACACTATAATACAAGAGGAAGTGGAATTGAAACCAATTCAAAAAAGAGGACAAGACGGACCCCCACTTCACAGCTTTCAAAATTCCAATATGGCACATGGAGGTTGTCACAAGGTGTACATGCAGCAAAAAAAAAAAAAACCCATGCCATGGAGTGTGAGCATGGTTGCTCTTTGGATGGTGCTTTACAGTTGCAGTAGCAGCAGAAAAGTGGTATTTCCTTGGAGTGTCATGTTGCTTAAAAAAATATCCATATAATAGTTACTGGTAGTTGTCTCTTCTTTTGCTACATCTGCCTCCATAAACCAGGCGTAGTGAGAGAGGACAGCTGGGAGTCTCCATGCCAGTGGCTGTAGTCAAAGTTTGTGGAAATATTCCCCAGAGAGTTCTGGGATCCAGTTGACTTAAATTTCAGCGGTTGAACCAAGATTCACTAACCTAGTAGGTGTGTATGTGGAACAAATTGGTGCTAAAGTTTAGAAGGTAATTATCTGACCATGACAACAATGTGATTTCCAGAAGTCCAGCCCCTGGTTGACCTGTTTCCAGATCAAGCAAAAACTTAAATCTAAAGGGTGACATCTAGCCGTGTGTGAGTGTACAAGCATGGGTCATTAATACTTGAAAAAGATATTTGTATGTTTGGCATGGAAACCACGAAGTCTTGAGTCAACTGTGTCATATTTGCTGATGTCTCCCCGGAACAGTAAGTTGTGAGGTGGGGAAGACCGTAACACAACCACTCAAACCCAGATCAACTAGGAAGACGGAGAGCAACCAAACGGTTGGTACGCAGTCAGAATCTCCCACCAGCCTCCACAACCAGGAAGAACTGCTAGATAAATGCTGCACCAAGATACCTCTTTGACATTAGAGCAATGTTATAATCTACTCCATATACATGCAGGCCCAAGCACATGCAGATGACATTTCTTAACCACTCAGGTCTGATTTTTTTTTCACATTATACTGTGCTACAGTAGCTGTAGAAAACCTGCAGGCAAGTCAGGCTCCCAGTTACAGCAGCAACATGTGGTTTGACCTGATTGCACGGTGAATTCTCATTCAT
Organism: Plestiodon gilberti rubricaudatus; assembly: GCA_026170595.1. NCBI lineage: Eukaryota > Metazoa > Chordata > Lepidosauria > Squamata > Scincidae > Plestiodon > Plestiodon gilberti. The sequence goes on from JANXHW010000001.1 coordinate 17,449,005, forward strand.
TGTTTTATGGATTTATCTCTTGCACTTCAACACCAATATTTCCATGCTGGCTGGACATGCTGGTGCCACAACTCTGCCTCCTGGAGCAGCTGGTGCAGAAAGTAATGGCCTTATCTGGCGAACCATGTGGTTGGTGCATGCATGCATGTGTGGAGCCCTGACCACAAACTGCTGCTAAATTGCCAAGGTATAATTAGCCTACAGCGCAATCCGACTTAACATTTGTGCCAGTTTAACCAGCGGCGCAGCAAGAACGGGAGGCCCCAGAACGGAAAAGGGATTCAAATCCCCTTTGAATTCCTCTTTTGGAGGGGATTTGAATCCCTTTTCCGTTCTGGGGCCTCCCGTTCTCACTGCGCCGCTGGTTAAACCGGCACGAAAGTTAAGTCGGATTGCGCTGCTAGACACCTAATTGCCAAGGTATAAGGTGGGATGAGAAAGAAAGAGCCTTCCAAAGAGGGAGAGAGCATTTGCACAGTGGCTCGATCTCTCGTTTTAGACGTTAAGTATGGATTCTAATTTAGTCTGGAGGTCACCACAGGTGGGAGACATGTTTAGCTCCTGGCCTAGTGGTGTTTCCTTCATGTCCTCCTTCCTTAGAAATAAGGGAATGGATGGCGATTCCTGTGGGATAAAGTAAAGCACTTGGGACCACCGTTGCAATAGGTGCAAAGAAAGCCAGCCCCCCCCCCCATCACCACTGCCCCCTCTCCTTTTATGAAGGTCACTCCCGGGTTGTACTAAGGTGAACTCAGACTTTGCCAGAAGCACCTCAGAAACCAGATACAGCAGGGTAGGAAGGATCTCCCAGACTTCCCCCATCCTTCTGTTTGGACTGGGACATGCCTGATCTCCTCCTCAGGGCCTGGCAGCTGCAGTTTACTTCGGATAACAAGGGGCCAGGGCTGGGATTGGAATGGGGTCAGGCCAGCTTTCTGCTGGCTGGCTGGAGGGGGGCAAAGGTTTGGAGAAAAGAACTGATATTTGCCATCCTTCCCTTGCCAGTCAAACTTGATACCTAGTATCAGGGCCAGCCCAAGACTTCCTGATGTGGAAGGCAAGTACTGCCCCCTTACCTAGTGATGTGCCAGCCTCTGCTCCTCCCACTCTCCAGTGTTCTAGCTCAGCATTCTCCTCCCCTTCACATTTCCCCTTCCTCTATGTCCCCCTCTTTCATTTCCTGGATAGGAAAAGAGAGGAGAAAGAGGGAACAGTGGAGGCAAAGGCAGGCAGAGATGGCACCCTCCATCAATCTATTTCCTGAGGCGACCGCTTCAGTTGGCCTCATTGATGGGCTGGCCCTGCCTAGTATTAAAATGAAACTTGAATGCTGCTACCCTCCCTCTTCCATTAAGAGATTTAAGGAATTCGGCTTTCATTACTGGCAACAAGGGACAAAGAGTGCTGCACTTCCAAAAATATTAGTAGTCAGCAGCAGCAGCAGCAGCCAAGATAGGGGCTGTATAGAGCGCCACAAAAATATGTGACTTGCTCAGCTCTAAGTTTTAAAAATGATGGCAGGTGCCTGCAAATCAAGGAACAGCAAACTTCCAATTTAAACTGCTCATGAAGTGGCACTTTATGGAGAAGGAATAATTAGGGATAGAGAAGCAGCTTAAAAATGAGTTCAGGTGGGATTATTAAATGGAACAAGAGCCTCTTAAACACTGAACACTCCTCAAGCAGCAACAATGGCCAGTGGGAACAGCACAGACCTAGACCGGGGTGTTTCTCTCCTGTGACCCCTTGCAGATGTGTAGTGGACTGTGCTTACATTATCTCCCTGCCAAATGATTGATTGGTGCTGTCTGTTTTGATAGCGCTAATCATCTGTAGGAGGAAATGGGGGGGGGTGGACTGGCTTCAGTCCCACTACAGTACTCGCCAAAAAGCCTTTCTGCCCTGCTTCCTGGTCAGTATTGGAAATAAGATGCAATAGGATGCTGGACTATGAGCCCTTGTACATTAGCATACAATTGCACAACTGCTATCTGCATGACAGCTTAGAAGTGTTCTGCATGATGGCTCTTAACTGCATAGAAAGCCAATTATAGCTTCCAGCCATGCAGTGACCTGAGTTTTACCATGTTTCCACAATTGCTTTGAAAGAGAGTATGTAAATGCTTGTTTGACCACCTGGCCAGAGGCTAAACACGATCAGCTTTCCATGCAACGGCAAGCATTTCCACCTGAGACTCTGTTAAATGACCAGATCATGAGGTCATTGTTGCATAGGTCTGTCTTAATAACATACAATTAAAGAGTGCGAAATAATTATTGAACAATTCAAGAACTAGAGCTTCTTATTTGGTGACCCTTTCCATCACTGAACTTATTTGCAGAGGAGAAACAGAATGATGCTGAGCGTAAGGTCTTGGTCTCACATAGCAGATCATGTTGATGGTTGTAGTGTCTTTTTTGATGTGATGATAACTGGGTGGTTTCTACAAGCAATATCCATATGCATTTGTGCAACACAGCCATCATCTCAGCCTCTCACGCTTGCTCACTTTTATCCTGTTTTGCCTCCCTGACCATATCCTTGTTCACATTTGTCTCGGAGTGTGCTTATGTCAGTGAGGTTATTATGTCCCTGTGTGTGCAAGAATGATGTATCCACCTGTAAGAGGAAGAAGGAAATTCTTCTCTTCCTTTTTTTTTAGAGTGCCTCTGTGTGAAAATGAAGGCCACCATCTAGTAAAATCAAGAGGTAGAGCTTTTCATGGACTGTACTACATGTACTTGAGGTTGTAGGTGGGGAAATCATGTCTGTTTAATGCTCCTCCACAACCCCTCAAACTTCCTACAGAGTGAGAAATGGCAGATAAAGGAGATAGGCTGGGTGGAACCCTTCCCCAAAACACATAGCTTTCTACATGGAGTTGCGTTTTTTTAAGGAGGAACATTCAGACACGTAACCCCCATCTGCAACCTGAGGTACAGTCCAGAAAACGCTTTTTACCCCTTGACTCTTTTAAGGCCGCTTCAGACCGCACGAATCTCGGCTCGTCCCGGATCTTAGCGGATCTTAGCCAAGGCGTGCTTGGGTGTCTGGTTAACACAGCGGAAGCGAGCGGTCTCCCGATTGCCGGCACGCTCGAACATCCCCTGGGCCATGTTTTCAGGGGGACGCACAGTGACGCTACTGGAGCCACCAATCAGAAGAGAGGGGGAGGAGTGTTAGCCAATCACCGTGGAGGTTTCTTCCAAGAAGGCGGGACAAAAGGAGGGACTATTTGCAGGGAGACACTCCTGCAGACAGGCAAGTCGGTGGCCAGCCTCTCGCGCTCACTCGTCTTCGTCCGCTTCCGCAAGCGGTCTGAATCCGCTCTTAATCAAAAACCTATAACTCATTCTGTGCAAGCATGACTAAGCTGCAATGCTATATATGCACTTATCTGGGAATAAGTCCTATTGAACTCAATTGACTTACTTCTGAGTAGACTCGCATATGATTGTGCTGTAAGATTGTGCTGTCATCCACCATCTTACCACCTCTTGCCATGTGTGTTCTTGTCTTCTCCAGGATGGTTCTGGTGCCCTCCAACGCAGCGGTTCATTTGGAAAGATTCGAGATGTGATCAGGAGAAGCAGTGAGATGCTAGTCAAGAAGCTACAGGGGAATGGCCCACTGGAACCCAGGAACAGCAAGTAGGCAACTCTTTCCTTGCATGCTCATGTGCCTGTTGCTCTAGTCCAGTGTTTCCCAAACTTTTTCGACCTGCGGCTCCCTTGACCATTAGCCACGGCTCCCCATTACATTATGTTCCTGTCAATTGGCATTGCACTGTTTTCTGAGAGGATTTCATGGCACCTGGCTGATTTCCGTGGCTCCCCTGGGAGCCGTGCCTCCCAGTTTGGGAACCCCTGCTCTAGTCCATTGTCATCACTCAAATTGTAGCCTACCCACCCACCCACAGTTTCGCAGAGACTGCAGGATCCATTCGTCTCCAGCTCTGTTGTTTTATTGGCTGTAACTAGAGCTTCAGTCTTGAGTGATCTACTTTTGCTTTCGCTAGAATCCTTATAGTCCACCAAGCCGTTTTAAATATACAAAGCAAAAGGGCATACTCAGGACTTGGGAGAATACAGTACTTTTATGGGAAGAGTCCAGTTTTACATTGCCTTTCCATGAATATATTTTTGATAAATACATAACCTCAGAAAGCATAACCCTTTCTTCAAAACTGTGGATTCTGTGAGAACAGCTAGAATAATCTTTCTTTAGCAAACAGTATCCTTAGCTCAAGTGTATTTAATGACACAGAGAACAGGATCTCATGTACCCGATAACACTCCATTTCAGCATCCTACAAGCGTTTTCTGATAGGCGTGTGCTTGCTTTTCGGTCATATTGGTCACAAGACTATTAATCTCAAGACCATCATCATCATCAAATATTAATAATAATAAACATATGACAAAGGGGTGTAAATCCAGATCCACATTCCACATCTCCCATTACACTGGGCACAGCGGGAGGGAATGCAGCCCTGCTGAAGTGGAAGAGAGCATTCAGCATTCCTAGCCCAAAGCAGAAATTCCCAGTATGGCCCTTTCATGTACACAGGTCAAGGAGAAGAATAGACCTACGACACAGTGTTATAGACACAATGCTTTGTTTTTCTTTTATTAGCATGAAACGAGCAGCTTCGTTGAACTACCTAAATAAATCCAGCGAGGATTCCTTCCAGGTGAGAGCATCACTTTCCTTGTGCCCAACATTCACTGCAGTTTATTTACACTCTTTCTCTCAATGTGCAGATGGGCAAGAAAGAAAGGGGGGAAACAGGGGAAAGGAGCTGAAAGTTGCATAGATCTGCTAAGGCTAAAAGAAGAATCTGTAACTTGTCAGAACGACGCGAGAGCCCTGTGGGTGTCAGCAAGAAACCAGAGAGCAAGGGAGATATACCAAACTGAGTGCTGTAGGAAATACACAAAGAACTGATTTACATGGTCTGACGATCTTCCACACAATACAGACTGAGAGCTCCCACAGACAATTACATAGCAGATACGTGTGACCCAATTTTCCTAGTGACGGTTTCTGAGATAATTAACAAACTGGTTCCTTGATCTTAGAAATGGTTGGCTGTTTGGAAGCTATTGTTGCTAGATAGAGGGGTGTGCTGGGTCATTTGCCATGTGGAACTTTAGCCTGTGTTAAATAAGGCGTACAGTTCAGGAAGTGTGCATGCGACTGCAGTATTTGCTCCTGGAAGAAACAGTAGGGGGATAGGATAGGAATTGTGTCCAGTTCTGGTCACCACACCTCAAAAAGGATATAGTTGAATTGGAAAAAGTGCAGAAAAGAGTGACCAAAATGATTCATGGGCTGGAGCACCTCCCTTATGAGGAAAGGCTACAGCGTTTGGGGCTCTTCAGTCTAGAAAAAAGATCTGTCTAGATCAGTCTAGAAAAAAGATCCCCCCCCCCGAGGGGGACATGATTGAGACGTATAAAATTATGCATGGGATGGAGAGAGTGGATAGAGGAAAATTCTTCTCCCTCTCGCATAACACCAGAACCAGGGGACATGCACTAAAATTGAGTGGAGGGAGAGTTAGAACGGACAAAAGAAAATATTTCTTTACCCAGTGTGTAATTCATCTGTGGAACTCCTTGCCACAGGATGTGGTGATGGCACCTGGCCTAGATGCCTTTAAAAGGGGTTTGGATAGATTCATGGAGGAAAAGTCCATCACAGGTTAGAAGCCATAAGCAACCTCCTGGCTTAGAAGTAGTTTTTTTTTCTGTATGCCAGGTACAAGGGAGTGGCGACTGGATACAGGTATCTTCTTGTCGTGAGTGCTCCCTGAGGCATCTGGTGGGGCCACAGTGAGATACAGGAAGCTGGACTAGATGGGCCTTTGGCCTGATCCAGCAGGGCTCTTCTTATGTTCTTATGAATCTGTGGACCTTTATGCAGGAGATAACGTTTATACGTTTGGCCTTTTTGACGTTGCTTGAGGAGTTTCCCTGGGTAAGATGATCAAGGCAAGGATTTTTCCTCTTCAGAATTGTCATTGTAAGGTGTCTTCTTTGTTGTTCCTTCCTTGACTTGACTCATGCTGTTTGGCGTTTGTTTTTCAGGATTCACAAGGCCTTCGGGCTGAGAGGAGAGGCCTCAGTGCCAGCAGTGTGGATCTCTCCTCTCACAGCTCCTTGGTCACCTCCAACTGAACCTGACACAACAGCCATCTCTGCACCCATCTCAGATGCTGACCGCTTCACATACCTGCATCTCAAGTTTATCACTGTTGGGGACACTTAATCTGCAGCAGTCTCTTCACACAATAGAACTCAGTGTTGTTGTTTTCTCATGTTGCTACCACTACCATGGAAGAGAAGAGCACTCTATCACTGGGAAACACTAACCCTTATGGGACCACTGCCAGACTAGATGGAGAAACTCCCTCCTGCTGCTGTGGATTAGCAGTTTTGGTGAATGCACTTACCACCCTGTTGCACAGAATGAGCACTAATAGCTCTTACTTGAAGCACCAGCTCTCTGAGCTGAGGTACAGAGTCTTACCTCTTCCCTGACCCTTCCCATCAGAAAGCACTGCTGAGAAGAGCTCATCTCCCACTGTGCTCTCAAGCTCACTTAAAACCCTTCAGTGCCTGCTCCCAGTCCCCTTCTGTGCTAGTCCCCAGTACCACCTGTTTTGCACTGTATAATCATCACCCTATCTCCCTCCTGAAGCCTTCTTTGGTGAGGTGCCTCCCAAATGAAGTATCCTCACTTTAGGGAGTTGTACTTCTCAAGCAAACAGGGAAGGGTAGGAGAATGTTGGCTAGTTAAGACAATGTTGTGGAGGTTACTTTGTCTAACTAAAGGGACAACTTGAGACCTAACAAGACAGGAATCGACTCCACAGAGAATCAATATGCATACACTCCACTCTACCAGCCTTGTCCCCCCTCTGGCCACATTGCCTATGTCTGCCTTAGTATGAACTGTAGTGCAAAGCAACAGAAATAACTGCAGGAAGACCTGCCATTAGCCATGTGTTATCTGTAATTCACTTCTGATTGTTGCTGTTTTAACTTAATAAATAAATGACCATAGAAGCAATTTTTCTGAGCGCCTCCAGAGTAAATCTTTGTGCTGTTGAGTCGTTTCTTATTTGCACTTACCTCTTCATTGTGCAACAACTGTGACAATGAAAACAAAGAAACCATATTCTCAATACTGAGCATGCAAACAATATTGCCTCTATGTACGTACACAAACAGGGGTGAGGGTGGGTGCATCATTTCTCTTTCTTATCAGAAAGGAAATATTTCATTCCTATCTCAAAGGATACTGGATTGCAAGGGATCTAGTATCACTGTAGCACGTCTGTAGTTCTCGCTGAATTCATTCAATATAATACAGTACAGATTTCAGGTGCAATGGAAGATGGGAGGGTAATAATATTACTTATGTGTAGAATTTATTTATTTAAAAGATTTATATACTGCTTTTTGATTGTGCAAAGCATTTCACATATAGTATCAATCATGATATAACATTTACAACAACCCTGCAAGGTATTTTATCCATGTAGTGAGGGGGGCAAGAATGAGAAGGAGCATCTTGTCTGAGGCCACCTAGCAAGTTCATGTCAGAGGTGAGCTTTGAATCCAGGAAGTCCTGATGTGCAGACTGTATCTACACTAACATCAGCACTCAGGCTAAAAAGAGTTGTATAGATTAATTTTCAAATTAAAGTCCTGTGAATTCGTGACAGACAATAAAAGGGGTAAGTTGCCGATTCATCACTGCTTAACTACCAGAGATGTTTGCTTTAAAACTAAAGGCTATCTAAGAAGCAGATAGGCAACAGGTGCAGCCTGCCCAACCTGCCTGCCTAAATCTCCACAATGGGGGTGGTTGTACCCGTTGAAATTCTGCCTATCGCACATCCTTTGTAGATCCAAGTATCTGCCCCCCCTTAAACATGTGTAGCTTGTTTTTTAACAGATGCAATGTTTTCAAAGCATGCAAAAGAAAGGAGGCTGTGAATCCAACCCTACACATGTCTACTCAGAAGTAAGTCCCATTATATTTAATAGGGCTTACTCCCAGGTTAGTGTGGATAGGATTACAGCCTGTAAATTATACTCTTGCACGTTAAAACGTAGACTACATGCAGAAATTCAATGTGGGATCCTTTGTCGGACATTGAATCGTGCCTGAAAGGAAATCGGGTCTCCCTAACCCTCCTGAGAATTATGAGATTCCTGGTCTTAGTCATATTAAGGAGTCTGAGTATTTGGACCCTGATACAGCTTTAAGCCACTTAAATGCTTCTTTGACCTCCCTTGGTGAGTCAAGAAGAAAGTATCTAAAGTGCAAAGAAAAGATGGGGAAGATTAAAAGGACCTACAAAGAATTTTTTTTAAACTTCTGAAGATGATTTAGATGAGGAAAAATGTCACTGTGCTGATTCAAAAATTAATCAGCAACTAAAGGAAAAATTTAAAACTACGAACAGAAGTAAAAAGCTCAGGATTTTGATAGTTTTACCAAAAAGCTGATCCTGTAAAAGAATAGAAAGTGAATTCATTCTCTATAAATTTATCTCTATAAATTTAGAATTAAGAACGGCTCCCTCTTTAGACACCTTTCGGCGGGGCCTTAAGACGTTTTTATTTAGGTTAGCTTTCGATATCTGACATGGTGGCTTTTTAACAAATGGCTTTTAACAAATGTAAACACAGGTGACCCACTGGGATTGTTTATTTTAATTGTTTTAATTATGTGTTTAATTATTTTAATGTACATGTTTATTTTAATGTTGTAAGCCGCCTTGAGTGCCCTTGCTGGGAGAAAGGCGGGATACAAATTCTTTAAATAAATAAAATAAATAAATATAAGTCCTGTTATAAATTTTTGGATTCATTTCAGTTTACCACCTAATTTTATCAATGTAAACTGTAGAAAAATGGACTTGAGGGGTTTAATTCCTGGTCACTGCCAACAAGAAAATTTAATTTTTGTATGATACCATTGAGATACCATCTTGAAATTTTGACTGATTGACTACAAGACCTTTAAGTGTGATTTTTTTGAAAAATTTTAAAAGGTTCGATTTTCCAAAATTTCAAAATTAATATTTGAATAGTTTTGAATTTCTTGAAAATTTACAATTGTGTCATGTTGTATATCAGATGAAAGCCCTATTCATACGCTTTAAAACGTCATCTGTCCCATGTCTGTAGCTTTCATCGTTATCTTGTAAATGGCGTTTGAAGATATGGTGACAAGTGAATTTTGGCATTTTTAGGCAAATTTGAACATTCAATATCTCAAAACTGATGGACAAAAAAATCTGAAAAAAAACAATTTTTAAACATCTCATGGTAAGGTACAAATGTTTCAAAAATGAGCAAAATCCGTGACATCAAGTTCCAAAATGGATTTTTCATTGGTTGATTTGACACGGAATGACCCAATCATCTTCGCCTCGCTTCTTTTTACGGGGTAGAGGCCACACTGTTACAAGGAACCTCCAACCCTTCCGGCTGTCTCTGCATATACTACATGATCTGACGGTATCGCCTCGATTCTTGACCTGCAGCAGAGGAGCGTTCTAACCTCTACCATCGGGAGCCGGAAGTCTCGGTTAGGCCAGGAACCGCGCCCAGACCGCACTCTCTTGGCAGTCGAAGGGAAGCCGGAAGCCCGCCTGGAGTCTGCCCGGCGGTGGCGTCAGCTAGGCTCAGGCTCCGCCCCGCTCGAGTGACTCCCGGCTCCCTCCGTCCCGCCTTCTTCTCCCTCGGCAGAGCGAGAGCCATTCCGGGTCGAAGAGGCGCAGGAAGTGCCAGGTAATGCCTCCCCTGCCTGCTGCATCAGCCACCGCGGGGAGTGGGATCGGGACCCCTCTCTCGCCTCCGCTGACCAGCTGCGCGCGCGCTCCCGCCTCCCCTCCCCCTGGAGGCGCGAGACCGAGGATTGGTGGTTGGGGCCAGGTGGGGCAGGGCCTGGGGCTGCCCGGGGTCCCGTCGCCTCTTCTGTCGCTGCCAGGGCGGGTCTCCAGTTGCTGGGGCTGCGCCGAGCCCCCCTCCCGGTGGTGCAGCAGCAGCGGCTCCCCACTGACCCCTGCACAGTTATTCCAGGCCTGCTGCCCCCCGCCCGCTGCTGCCCCATCTCCACTTGCCCGACCTTGAATGCCTCCGCGCCCACGTACAATGCCAACCTCCGTCCTCGTTCCTGCGCCCGATTCCGAGTGCCAATTGTTGAAAAGCTTCGTCTCTCATTTCTGCTTGTTGTGGTTGCCCTAATTTTGCATGAGATGGCAGGGAGAAGAAATTCAACAGGTGCAGTGTTTCCCTATAGTCACTGTATCTCCTATTTGGCATGTGGGAGAGAGAGGCACCTGTTAAATTTCTGCTATCACACACACAGCACTTACTATAGGGAGAAGTGTTACTTTATTTCTACCTGACATCTCATGCACTGCAACCTCCTTTAATTTATCTGAATAATTGTTTATTAGTTACATCTCTTGTCTTTCCCTTCCTCCAAGGAGCTCAGGGCAGCGCACACACTCCCAATTTTATCCTCACTACAACCCTGTGAGGTAGGTTAGGCGGAAAGACAGTAACTGGCCCAAGATGGAGATTTGAACCTGATCTGCTTGGTCTGAATCCAACAGTGTAACCACTATTCCATACTGGCACTCCACTGCAGTCTTATTTGACACCTTCTGAGATGTGAACCCTGCCCCCCTTTTTGCCACCTACCTTATCAGAATACCTTTTCCTGGCATACTACACTAGTTTTCCCACAGTTATAATACCAGGAAATAAACACTCGACATGTATATGAAGGACTCTGTTGGATCATAGATACAGAATATCCCCAAGAGATCCAGCTGTGGTGATCTTGGTACAGTAAAAAGCTGTCTTTAAAAACGGGAAACTCAAAGAATAGGATAAAAATGTCTAATTCTGCAGGCACTGGCTCAGTTGGCAGCTGAGGTACAGCTTTTCTGAAGGAGGAAGGGGAATACGCCTCCAGCAACATTGTAAAAATAGGTTATGGGACTGAATATGTTTTCCGCAGGAAAGAGGGCGCAGGAGAATTTGACAGAACTTTGCATCTTGTGTCAAACAGAAACCTGCAGGTCAAGCAGAAGAAACCCTGGGTTCCTCAGTCCTTGAAAACATTTCCTCTTATGCCACACAGCCTTTAGATCCAACTCCTCCCCCCCCCCCCCACATGCCATTAACCACAGATAGAATTTATGGCCCAAATTATGCCTGTACATTTTCCCCTCCATGGCTAATATTGATTTAAGAAATTTGTATCCCAATAATCGGGGCGCTCAAGGCAGCATACAACATAATCTACCAAACAGGGCTGTTGTGAGGACAGGAGGAGGGAGGGAACCATGTACACCACCCTGAGTTCCTTGGAGGAAGGGCAGTATAAAAATATGAAAAATCCGTGGCGTAGCTAGCCAATGTGGTACCTGGGGCAAATTTCCAAACGTCATCCCCCGGAAGTGATGTGGCATGACATCACTTCTGGGTGTAACGTTACACCCCCGGCGTTTTTTAATTTAAAAAAATTGAAAGCAATGGCGGTGGTGGTGAAAAGGGTAGGTCACTCGCCACACCCTTGCTCCACTGCCTGTTGCCCCCCTGGCCAATCCAAGTTCAGAGCATGTCAGTATTCCAATAGCTGTGTTGTGGATTTCTGAACCAAGAGGACCTCTGTTTTGTTTGAATTTAATTTCAGCTTTGTTAGCCCATATCCAGATCCTCACTGCCTCCGGACATTGCTTCCCCAGCATTAGGTGATGAAGAAAGATAGAAATGTTATCAGCATAATAGTGTGGGGACGGACGGACAGGAATGGCCTAGATTTTGCACACCTTTGTAATTTACTATACCAAATAAAAGTGGTGCTGGGAAATGTCATGGCAGTGAGCAAAGTAATGGCGGCCTGGGCATATAGTGCTTTCCTCCAGTGGCGGACTGGCCATAGGGCGGACTTGCCCTATGACATGTGGGCACCTGATGAAGTGGGTCCCTGTTGACGTGGGCTGCCACCTCTTCATCCCGACCCGCTGGCTGCAACGCGGCGGACCGGGGGCCAGGGTTCTTCAGAGCCTGGTCTGCCGGTGTTCTGGCAGACCAGGATTCCCTGTGCGAGGCTCGCAAGAGCTCTCCCAGCAAATTGGAGAGCACTCGTGCGCCTGCATGAGCCTTACACAGGGAGTCCTGGTCTGGGAAGAGCCCCGGCCCCTGGCCCGCCACGTTGCAGCCGGTGGGTCGGGATGAAGTGGTGGCGGCAAGGAGGACGCAGCAAGGAGGGCGGTGGCAGCAACAACTACAAGCGGGGAAGGCAAGTGGGGAAATGGGCAAGCGGGAAATGACAGGCCACGGTGGCAAGATCAAGCGGAGGAGGCGGAAAGCAGCGAGAAATGGGGCAGAAAGTGGCAAGAAATGGGGCGGAAATAAATAAATAAATAAAAATTTGGATGCAAAAAAGGCACTTCAAAATTTTGCATACATTGCAAAGACAGCACATATTTTTCATTGCACCTTATAGTTCTGGGTGGGCCCTCTTTGTTTCCTGGCAACCAATAATATTAGATCCAGTCCACCACTGCTTTCCTCAGAATGGAAGAAGAACCATTATGGTCTGCATTTTAACTGTGCAGGGTGTAGAATTGTCTCTTGCATTTTTTGCAGGAGCTGTTGTGTTAAGATGGCTCGAATTACCCTTGAGGAACTGAATGAATTGGATGATGAGATCCTTGATGACGAGGAGGAACCAATGGATGGGGAGGAACAGAACAGGCTGTTTTCTCATTGGGAGACAGTAGCCAGCACTCACCAAGTGACCCTCCCTCAAGGTAAGAAATCATTTCCTAGCTCCAAGGCATATGAAGGCAGGTAGTGTTTCAAAGGCCAAAGTTTCCAAGTCATGCTTATACAGGGTACTTTCTTTTTACTATGTTTCTTCACTTCCTCTCTAGTTTAAACGTATTTTCTTCAGCTCTCCAGACCCAAAAACTGTGCTCTGGAAGGCCAGTTGATGTTTTATGTAGGGGCTGCTTTCTTAGCATCCAGTTCCTTGGCAGTATTTTGTGCTCGCGTTCAAGTAATGTGTTTGGAATTGGGCAATTAATAAAGTTGATTGTGTAAGTGGGTGTTACACCCTGTGTTACACACTGGTGTTACACCCTGCTACACTGGCGTCCAAGCACCTTCTGTCATAAGAACAGAAGAGCCCAGCTGGATCAGGCCAAGGGCCCATCTAATCCAGCTTCCTGAATCTCACTGTGGCCCACCAGATGCCTCAAGAAGCACTCAAGACAACAAGCATCTGGCATTCAGAGATAGCCTACCTCTAAAACCCGGAGACTGCATGTAGTCATCATGGATTGTAACCTGTGATGGACTTTTCCTCCATAAATCTGTCTAATCCCCCTTTAAAGTAATCTAGGCCAGATGCCATCACAACATCCTGTGGCAGGGAGTTCCAGTGACTAATTACACGCTGGGTAAAGAAATGTGTGTGTATTTTTTGTCTGTCCTAACTTTCCCACCAGCTAATTTTAGTGGATGAACCCTGGTTCTGGTGTTGTGCAAGAGGGAAAAGAACTTCTCTCTATCCAATCCATACATAATTTTGTATGCCTCAATCATGTCCCCCCTCAAGCACCTTCTTCCTAGACTGAGCACCTTCTTCCCAAATGCTATAGCTTTTTCTCATAAGGGAGGTGCCCCAGCCCATCATTTTGGTCGCACTCTTCTGCACCTTTTCCAGTTCCACTGTATCCTTTTGAGATGTGGTGACCAGACCTGGACACAATACTCCAGATGTGGCCTTACAATTACTGTCATATTCTAAACCTGGCAGTTCTGGCATTTGGGACACACGTACCAGTGGGATTGGAGCTGTGCCAGTGGGCTGACGTTGCACTGGCATTCGAGGGCACATATATCCTATAGTGCTCAGAATGGCATTTCATAGGATTGAACTGTTGAGAATGTTGCATGAACATAAGCATGCAAACGAATGTGTAAAAAAAATTGAGTTGGTCAGTTTTTCCTGGAAAAAAATTAAAGTTTAAGGTTATTGGTCCAGCCGTACTGTTTCAGGAGAAAATGATTCCACTTAAGAAATTAGATCTACCGGTATATTCCTCCTTCCTGCAAAATGGGCCTAGGGAAAGCTGTTTGTTTTTAACATAGGCAGAAAAAAGGGGATCTCTGGGGCTTTTAGGAAAACGTTAAGCCATAACTCAATTTTTCCCAATTTACTCTATTTTTGTAGAGATGGCAGGTCCAATTGTGCAAATGACACGCCACAACCAGTCGCGAGAGCCTGTGCCCTACACGACTTTGTCACAGCATGAGAAGGTGAGCCCTCGCATCCATTTGGACGGTCATTTCCAGGGAGGTGTGGAGTGCTGTTTCTAAAGTGTGTGTGTGTGTGTGTGTGTGTGTGTGTGTGTGTGTTACTGAAAGTGACCCCTCATCCTCCTTTCTCAGAGTCCATTCCATACCTTCCCTCTATTGTAAGTTTTGTTATCATTAAACTTGTACTTAAACATCTTGTGATCCATGCATTCGTTTCAAATTCTAACGCTTGTTTACACTTCTAGGATAAACAGTAGACAGAATGCTTTATTTCAAGGACTGCAAAAATATTGTTTGTTGTAGACCCTTCTTGGTTTCTTCTTCTGACTGTTTCTCTTTACACTTCAAGATCTTGCAGAGGCATAGCCGTGTTAACTTGGTGCAGCAAAAACAGCAGAGACTTACAGATTTTGTAGCACCTCTAAAGACTAAAGCCAGTTTATTTCCACATAATCTTTTGTAGACTGCAGTCCACTTTATCAGATACATGATGATTCCATGCATGTGATGAAATAAACAGCAGTCTACAAATGTTTGTGCTGAAACAAACTGGTTAGACCAGGGGTGGCCAACCTTCCAACTTTAGGGCCTTTGTGTTCTTAAGAGTTGTGTAGAATCTTGGCAACTGCAATTGCTGATGGTGCTGCTAAAGCAGCTGCACCTGCTGAAATGCCCTCAACTATACAGCCATTAAAGGGCCAGGAGCATTCATGTTGAAAGGTTGGCCACCCCTGGGTTAGACTTTAAGATGCTACAAGTCTCTTCCTTGTGTCACATTAGTTTGGGCCATTGCCTCTGCTGGTGTGTTGCTTTTCCAAATGGAAAATATTAGGCAACTAGAATATGAGAGTTTATATTGTTTTGTCCTCTTCCCCCTACCCCCTATTGATGTTACTTCTGATTGTATTTTGTAAATGTAAAAAAGAAGAATCAATGCAATGGCTTGTATGCTAACACAGGGATTCTCAAAGTGGTGGATCACGACCCACAACTTTTACTGGATGTGGGCGATATGCCCTTAAGGGGGGTGGCCAGCCCAAATGTTGGCGGTGGTGCTCCAGGATCGCACCTGCTACTGACCCAAAAACGCTTTTTTCAACGTATCTGGGGGGCTGCTGCCGCCTCTGCTGGCCTCCCCAAGGCTCTAAACAGTGGGGATCACTTTTCGAAGACCATTTCCGGTTTTCGCCTTTGGGGAACTGGCAGGACAACCAGCTATGTTGAAAAAAGCTTTTTTGGGTCGGCGGCAGGCACGATCCTGGAGTAAACTCCCCTGTAGGACTTTGAGAAACGCTGTGCTAACAGCTTCTTCCACTAGCTCAAGGAAGGAGGGATGATTTTTGCTGATCTCCACTTTCCTCTGCAGCCCCCTATCACCCCTGAAATCTGCTCCTAAGGGTTAGGAGACCCTGAGGAACAGACCTTTGCAGGGCATGGGGACTGCAGAGGGAAGTTGAGGTCACCAAAAGTTGCCCCTCCACCTTTTGTATGGGAAGCTTCTGTGAACAGAGGAAGATCTTAGGGCACAGCACAATATTATTTTTTGTTAAGAATATAGAATATACATTATCTCTTCTTTCTAGGTAAATTCTGCTCGCCACTTTCTCATAGTGTACCTCCATTGCCAAATTGGCACCTTCTAGTGGTGAGCTAAGGAATGTCTCTTCTTGTATATACTGTCTAATGATCTTACAGCGCAATCCTGTCTAGAATGCAGCAACGACGCACCTAAGGCGGCCACTGCATCCTAGGCAGGATTGGGCCCGCACTGGCAGAGCTGGAGCGCTCCTGGGGAGAAAGGGACGTTTTAATGGGCCTCCTCAGATGTGTGCCAGCAAAATGGCCAGCGCAAATCCGAGGAGCCGGTGTAAGGCCGCCAATGATTCCCACCCCTGCTCCGACCGGCGGAAAACTTACCTTCTCCGGCAGGCGCAGCTCCAGGTCTGGTCAAGAGTGAGTGGCGCTGGCCTCTCCGTTGGTGCCACATACTCTCCGGGTGTCAAAAACGTGCCTTAGGGCACATTTACAACACCCAGCACCGGCAGAGCCGTCACTCTGCTAGCGCTTCTTTAGACAGGATTGTGCTGTTAGTCTTTCCCAGGGCCAAGCTACCGGTAGGCAGGCATGATGTGGAAAGTCTATGAATAGGATCCCCTGCAGTTATTAAAAAAAAAAAACATAGCAACCACACCCACTCCCTCCAAATGTTATCGGGACCATAGTGTTGGGGAGTTAACGCTTCACCTCTTCCCACACCGGTTTCTTGATTGAAATCCACCCCAAAAGCTGCTATTTGTCCTTCAGGAGAAAACCTATAGGTACTCCATATGATACCAGTAAGTTTCCTCCCACTGGGCAAATAGCAACTTTGAGGGGGCAATTTTAATTGGCATTTTTGGTGTATGGTGGGAAGAGCCCCCCCCCCCCATGCAGTACTGCAATCTCAATCCAAGTTGGGCTCCCTCATATATCGGACTTTATTCCCAATTAAAATGTCCCCCTTAAAGCTGCTATTTGTCTAGTTGGGGCAAACTTACCCCAAACAGAACCATGTAGTTGGGGCTAAGTGGGTTGAGAACTTAGCCATGGAGTTACATGGGAGAAAGTAAATGGACTGCACCCAGGGGTATAGTTGAGAGGGGCCAACAGACACTGGGGTCATAAGGAACAGGGAGTGGGCATTGTATTCATCATCTTGTATGTTAGTCCTAAAGGGATCAAAAGCCTGCCATGACTTTATAGATTCTTCGGGAGAGCATAATTTATTGGATTCAATCAACCTGGTCTTCCATGGCAGAAAAGTCTCAGTTTCCTGGTTGTTGAGGGCAGACGTTTGGCACTGTATGTTTTGGTACATATGGTGCCAAGTAGTCCTATATTGCTAAGTGCCTCTTTTAGTCCCTCAGATTCAGCATGCATCGCCCATCGTTGTTGACTGCAGCTTTTGCTGTACCTTGCGTTTATTTGAGCACACCTGCGAAACCTTCATTTTAATTCCCTGCATTTTGGCAACTGAAAAATCATGTCAGATACTGTTAGGCTGCAATCCTATACATACTTACATGGGAGCAAGTTCCCATTGAACTCAGTGGAACTTATTTCTGAGTAGACATGCATAGGATTGTGATGTTAGACCATGTTCAGGGTCAGTAGTGCAAGTGACATGGTGTAAGCAGCATACCTGCCGTTTTTTCCATGCTCTGAAACTCTCCCATGTTAACAGCGTAATCCCATGCTGCCCACTGCCAGTCTTTCTCTAGATTGACTTAGCGTTATGAATCTTTGGGTCTCTGCTGAATACCATGACTGAATCTTAGTTCCCACAAACAGTATTATTTATTTATTTATTTATTTATTTAAATAATTTGTATCCCGTCTTTCTCCCAGCAAGAGCACTCAAGGCGGCTTACAACATTAAAATAAACATGTACATTAAAATAATTAAAAACAAATAATTAAAACAATTAAAATAAACAACCCCAGTGGGTCACCTGTATTTACATTTGTTAAAAGCCATTTGTTAAAAAGCCACCATGTCAGATGTCGAAAGCTAACCTAAATAAACACGTCTTAAGGCCCTGCTGAAAGGTCTCTAAAGAGGGAGCCGTTCTTAATTCCAGGGGGAGGGAATTCCATAATTGGGGCGCCACAGCCGAGAAGGCCCTATTCCGTGCCGCCATCCTCCTCGCCTCCGTCAATGGCGGCACGGTTAACAGGGTCCCCCCTGATGACCTCAGAGTACGGGTCGGATTATAAGGAAGGAGGCGGTCCCTCAAATACCCTGGACCTGAGCCGTTAAGAGCTTTAAAAGTCAAAACTAGCACTTTGAATTGTGCCCGGAAACAAACCGGCAGCCAGTGTAGCCGCCGAAGCAACGGTCCGACTGAGTCGAACCGACAGGCCCCGGCAACCACCCGGGTTGCCACATTCTGCACTAGTTGCAGTTTCCGAACAGTCTTCAAAGGCAGCCCCACGTAGAGCGCATTGCAGTAATCTAATCTAGATGTCACTAGGGCATGGGTCACTGTGGCCAGGTCTGCACGATCCAAGTACAGTCGCAGCTGGCGCACCAGCCGAAGCTGGGCAAAAGCCCCCCTGGCCACAGCCGCCACCTAGGAATCCAGGAGCAGCTGCGCATCCAGGAGAACCCCCAAGCTGCAGACCTGCTCCTTCAGAGGGAGTACAACCCCATTCAGTGCAGGACGATGATGATGATGATGATTATTAATAATAATAACAACAACAACAGTATAGTATTTCTATACCGCTTTTCAACAAAAAGTTCACAAAGCAGTTTACAGACAAAATCAAATGATTAAATGGCTCCCTGTCCCAAAAGGGCTCACAATCTAAAAAAGATGCAAGAACACCAGCAAACAGCCACCAGAAAAGACACTGTGCTGGGGTGAAAGGGGGGCAGTTACTCTCCCCCTGCTAAATATAAGAGGAGCACCAACTGAAAAAGTGCCTCTTGCCCAGTTAGCAGTAGATGTGCAGTGAGCTTGTTTCTGGGATATAGTACTTCATGCTGCAATCACACAATTGAATGGGGAGGGGGGAAATCCCTGCACACAGAAATCTAGCATGTCAGGATGGAAACTAAGCTACAATCCTCCTCCCTGACATTTCATTTTCTATGTGTAGGGGTATTTCATTAATAACAACTATTATTATTTTTAGTGGAGCATTCAGTCATAGGAGCCCTGACCTGCTGTCTAAAGTGTATTTTTAAATTTCCCAGTAATCAGTGGTCAGTCATTGTTTAAATCATGGGTCTCCCCGTCGCACCAGAAAATGGCGTCTGGGCGCAGCATGGCGGTAGTGGAACTTACCGTTCCGCCCCGCAGCCTCCTATCATCACAGCCGATCTTGCAGAAACTCGCACCAGGCAGCTGCTTCCACTGCACATCGCTCCAGACGACTCTGCACCCCGATTTCCTGGGGGAAGCGGCTGGCTGGCGTGAGTTTCTGCAAAGATCGGCTACAATAGGAGGTTGCGGGGCGGAATGGTAAGCTCCACCACCACCGTGTTGTGCCCAGATGGCATTTTCTGACGGACTGCGGGCCGTGGTTTGGAGACTGCTGGTTTAAATAAGAGAAGCCGTAATGGTTTGTCTTAATAAAAACATCATAATAACTATGTTAATTTGTCTTTTACAAAATTAATTAAAACAACTGATCAAATAAAAACCTTTCAAAATTTCACAGCATTTCATGGAACATCTCTTTTGGTTCCCCCCTCCATGGTCCCTTTACTAAGTCCCAGTTGAGGCCTAATGTTAATTGGGGTGCATCAGGCCTAAGCCTTCAGTCCTTGTGTCTGGATTCTCCATTTGGATTATGTTTGGCTGCAGAAGTGTGGCACTTCGTTTGTACAAAGGTGTGTGTGTGTGTGGGGGGGGTTGGATTAAGAGCAACTCTTCTCTTTCCATCAATGCTAAGGCTTTTTCAGTATGTAATTTCCAGTCTGTGTCCTTTGAGTGCCTATGGATATACCTGACTGTTACTAACTCTTCTTCTTCCTCGGTTCAGTGTGAGGAGATAGCATATGAGGAACGGCTGTACCCAGCTGGGAAATGGGCATGCATCACCAAAGGAGAACCCAAGTATGAGCAGAGCATCTCTATGGGTTTCATGAAACTAATACGGTACATCTGCAAGGAGAATTCTGTAGGTACATGCAAGCGAGTGCTGTGGCAGGGACATGGTAGCCTACAGGAGTTGGGTTGTTGGGGCTGGAGAAGCAAGGGGGCGGGTTTCCAAGAACCCTGCTCTTTCACTCTTTGGCATGTGTGTGTGCGCGTGTGTGTCTTTATCCAGGCCGCCACTTGGGGATGACGGTGCCTGTGGTCAATGAGATCCATCTGAATAAGGAGGGCACTGAATTGCTGCAAGAAGTCATCACTGCCTATTACCTCCCTGAGGAATTTCAGCTTAACCCACCTCTTCCCTTGGACCCTGAAATCCAAATCATAGAAAGAGCACCGCTTCAAGCTATCACCAGGTGGGCCCATCTTCTTGCACATGGGGGCTGTGTTCTCAGTGCAAAAGGCCTTGTACGTTTTGGAAGGAAGAATGGATGCTTTCTTATCCTAGCTGGGGAAAGGGAGTTGAATGGCAGGGAAGATGGGGATGAGATAACTGGGGGGGTGGGGGGGGGAAACATATTGACGTAGAAAAAAATGCTCTGAGGTTGTATAATGGAGAAAGGAGAAACCTTATAGAAAGCAGGCTGTATGTTGGGGTAATAATGCTCAAAGAAGGTTCAGGAGCCATGCACTGATTGGCACAGATGGAAGAGAAGCTAGGAATCAAGCTTTTCTTACCAGCACTAGATCTTTATGGTTTTGTTGTTGACCTTGTGTAAAGGGTATTTTATGGGACAACTACAGAAGAAACAATCCTACGGGAGATCCACCTTCTCTGGGAGTTGCTGGGCTCTGCAGATAATGTGCTCCGTGAAACCTACATGGTGGCCGCGTATGAGAACCCTGGTATTCCTAACCGTCGCAATGAGATCTGGTTTATCCGGCGAGCAGATTGAACGCATCTCAAGTCCCTGACAAGATTGCAAACTACCCCCGTGACTGGATTTGGTTTAGATGGCAGTTCTAGCCTGAAGGAGATGAATGCACATCCTGACTCACTGGTCACCCTATAGAAATAGATGAGCCGTTCTTTTACCCCTGGGTAAAGCAAGATCTGTTCCTTCCTGTGAGCTCACAGCCAAGGAAAAAAAAATTGGTACACATGTGTCTCCCAGAGAGGATTTCCACCCCACACTTGCAGGGCGCAGTATGGGTTTGTGGTGTTATGGATGGAGCGGATATTGGAAAGAGGAGGCGTTTGCTTCAGTGGGACCCTCTGTGTGTCCATGCCAAAGCTGAAGGGGAGCATATGGGGAGCGTAGCTGTTGAGCAACCCACACCTCACATTCCAAAAGTGGAGAATCAGTCCTGAAATGAATTTGTAGAGCAGGCCCAAACACCATTGCTTGCAACCGTGTCTGTAGCTGACAGATGGCGATGAGTGGATGGATGGTCACGACCGGAATGGCTTGTAAAAGAAGGATGTCACGTCTGATGCCATGAAGCATCCCTTTGAGCCACATAGAGGAGAGGCTGCTAGTCAGCCTAGTCTCCCGCAGCAGTGAAAAGCCATTCCTGCAGTTTGGGATGGGACAGCTTTAGACTTTCCTGACTGGAGTAACTGAAGTGCATGTCCAGGAACAAACAGGGGAAACCCTGCAAAAGGCTACGGCCCAAAGGCAGTCCTGAGAGGCAGAGTTCCCGAAAACTCTTCTGCAGGACCTCCTGTTTTCCCAAGAGTACGCAAAGAGTACCTGTCGTGCAGCAGCAGCTTCCTGCCTGGCAGCCAGCTGGAGCTCGAGTCCACCTCCTCTCGACCAGGCAGGCCCAAGGGCTGAGCAGGCCAGATGTGTACGTTTTCATTGGCAGCGTTTTTTGTCGCTGTGTCTTGCATTGTGCATTGATTTGTTGGCTTCACACTCATGAACGCTGCTGTCCTCTCCCAAGAAAGGCCAGTAGTGCAAAGCAAACCTAAAATAAAATCTAGCTCAAGCCTCTGTGAATGGTATTCTATTGACTTTTGTGACAGTCAGGTCTGGGGAGCAGCGGGGGGGGGGCCCTTATTTAATTATTTATTTAAAGAATTTATACCCCGCCTTTCTCCCAGCAAGGGCACTCAAGGTGGCTTACAATAAAAACATTAAAATACGTATATACATTTAAATGATTAAAAACAAATAATTAAAACAACCCCAGTGGGTCACCTATATTTACATCCTGCAAATATCATTGTATAGCTGCCACTTAACTGTGTAGCTTCCCATTCTACCTCCACGCAAATGTAATTTGAACATTTTTCAGTGGTGAAAGGGTATGCATTGTCTTGTCCTCTGGAAGCCAGAATCTTGACACTGAAAGTATCCAGATTGACATTCATAGGGCCTGGTGGCAATACAAAGCCGTTGTCCTGTCACTGCCACAAAGATAACTTAACAGCGCAATCTTGCATAGAAACTGCACAGGGGGGGGCGCGCTCCCCCAGCGCAAGGTGTCATGAAACTGCCGTAAAGCACTTCCATGGCACCCGGTGAGTAAGGACCGCCAGTGCAGCGGCTGGTGGCCCTTACCCTGGCTCCTACCTGGCCCTGCACCCACTGGAGCAGGTAAGTCCTATGCTGGGGGGGCAGGCAAGGAGGGCGGCCATAGGCCGTGGTGGGCCTGGAGAGGGCAGGGATATCAGCAGAGAGATATGCCGATATCCAAAGCCCTCTCCTGGCCCGGCCTTACACTGAGGCCTCGAATGTACACCAGCTCCAGAGCTGGCGTACATTCGAGTAGGCCCATTGGGCCTCAAGCCACTTACACCCGGGGAAGAGGACAATTGTCCCCTTCCCTCAAGGTGCACCTAGGCTGCCCCGGGGCAGCCCGGGACCTGGATAGGATACGGTGGCCGGCCCTTTAGGCCAGCCGCTGTATCTTACACAGGATTGGGATGTTATTTGGTGCTCTGCAGCTGCAAGATGGCAACAGTAATGTACTGAGTTCCACCTTCCAGAATCAATTGTAAATGACCCTGCTGTTGCCTCAGTGTGACAGTGGATTTAATAGGCTCTTTGCCAGCTGTGGACATTTACAATACAGGATGTTAACTTAAAGAAAACTTCTCAAACTTGAGGATTAAGTCACCTTTTTGCAGAGAAAAGTCGTTTCTAGATAGTGACTAATCATACCTTCAGAGACTGCAGTTGCTTGTCACTACTGGGCAACTGCTTTTGTTGGCATGAAAACTAATCTAAGATTTAACAAGAACACACACACACAGAGAGAGAGAGAGAGAGAGAGAGAGAGAGAGAGAGAGAGAGACATGGAGTGACAAGAAAGGCATTTTACAAACACTTTAGAAACAAGAGAGTAACCAAAGACATTGTGGAGCTTATATTTGATGTGCCAGGAGAGCTTGCAACACATGATGCAGAAAAGGGAGAGGTACAAAATGCTGTTGTCATCTTGACATTTGAGGGGAAACTAAACCGTAGGCAGGTAGCCAAGACACTTGGCAGAAGTGATGAGGCAGTCATTCAGGTTAAAAAGCGGTGGATCAAAGTAAAGATTCTGTAGATTAATTTGACATGTTCCCATCAAGGGGATTAGGTGGGCTACACCCAGCACTTATGAGTACATTCTACTTCAAAATCAAAACACTGAAATTCTGCACCAAGAAAGGCAAATTCTGTGACCCAAATATATTATGCAAATTAAAATTATGCATTTTTGGTATAAGTCGGGGTGGCCGAACCGCAGCTCGTGAGCCACATGTGGCTCTTTGACATATAATGTGTGGCTCTCGGAACTATGTTGGCTGAGCTCTTTTTTGTATCACAGTTAATATAAACGATAAATAAGAAATGTTCAAGCTTTATAATTATTTGCCAAGTATAAACTGAGAGTCCACCGGATTAAAACATAAGTTTAATATTCATGGTGAGTAAATATTTTACATGCTTCTTAAATATTGCAGCTCCCAAACATCTGAAGTTTATCATATGTGGTTCTTGCGTTAAGCAAGTTTGGCCACCCCTGGTATAAGTTATGAGGACAGAGAAAGTCATTTGAAGATCCTAATCAGATTGCTCTCTCTCTCATGGATGGACATGTATCTTCAAAGGTATAGTTGTCAAGGGCTAAAAACTGGTTTTTCTAAATAAGATAAAATGAAAGCCAAGGTTCTTCGGGTGCTGACTTCTGTACTCATTCTATATTTTGCACAGAATTGTAGAATACACTGCACTGCCTACACCCTAGAATGCACAGGTAATTGGCTTAAATTGTTTCAGGTCTTTAGCACTCTCGGTTGAGAAATTTTGGAGGCTGGATGAAGCCCTCGAAGATGGGGAAATTCTTGTGCTTATCTTTAAAAAGGAGAGCAAACAAGATCTAGGGCCCTGCTTCATTCTTAGGTTGGACTATAGCTGGGGCCAGCAGGTGAGGCCATAGAATGTGCATGGCGGCGGCAAATGCAGTAATATTGCATACAATTTAATTGAGCAAATCAAATGAGTGTCCCAGCAGCCACATTGCATGTGTTTTTGGCACTGAAAACTCCTGACACACAGAAAAAGTAGACCAGTCAAATTCACTTCAACAGCAGGAAACGTACTACACCGTATAACAAGAAGTTGTGTGTGCATATGTAGGATGCTCAAGAAAAAATCAACGTGAACTGGTGGAAAATAAAGATCACAGCAAATCTACTGTATATAGGAAGCTGCCTTATACTGGGCCAGACCATTGATCTATCTAAGCAGCAGCTCTCTGGAGCTTCAGTGGGGCCTTTTCCTAGCCCTACCTAGAGATACAAAGGATTAAACCTTGGTCCTTTTGCATGCAAAGCAGGTGCTCTACCACTGAGCCATGAGACACCTACCCCCTCCCAGTTGATATAATGCCCCATGTTACATCAATAGTGAGAGATGTTGATCAGGAGTCAATGTGGATGTGATACATATAGAATTTAAAAAGGTTTTACACAGCGCAATCCTACTTAACTTTTGTGCCGGATTAACCAGCGGCGCAGTGAGAACGGGAGGCCCCAGAATGGAAAAGGGATTCAAATCCCCTCCAAAAGAGGAATTCAAAGGGGATTTGAATCCCTTTTCCGTTCTGGGGCCTCCCGTTCTCGCTGCGCCGCTGGTTAAACTGGCACAAAAGTTAAGTAGGATTGCGCTGACATTCTCCTAATTTATTCTGTGGAATAGATAGAGGATGCCGTCAAAAGATGATGCATAGCTGACTGAAAATATCATACCGAAGGAGATCGACTGTACAGTAGTTTTGTGCTTGGACATGACTCATGGGGGTGACCTTGGGCCAGTCACTATTTCTTAGCTTATCCTACCTCACAGAGTTGTGAAAAATAAAAAGGGGAGAGGGGAACATCATAAGAACATAAGAAGAGCCTTGCTGGATCAGGCAAAAGGCCCATCTACTCCAGCTTCCTGTATCTCACAGTGGCCCCACCAGATGCCTCGGAGTACACAGCCAACAAGACAACCTGTTTCCTGCTGCCACTCCCCTGCACCTGGCACAGAGAAAACCTACTTCTAAAACCAGGAGGTTGCTTATGGCTTGTAACCTGTGATGGTCTTTTCCTCCATGAATCTGTCCAAACCCCTTTTAAAGGCATCTAGGCCATCATGTACACCCTGAGCTTCTTAAGGATGGGATAAAAATTGGTTATAATAGTCAACTGCAGGACAGGAAATGGACTCTGTGCCCTTACTGTAGCTACAGGACTTAACCGGTATACTAAAGATTGGAAGGATAGGTGCCTTTCCACTTAATGAACTGAGGACCTCTTAACGTTATCAACATTTGAACATATGGCTTACAGTATATACAACAACTATGTACGGATACATTTTTTGAATATTTAGAAGCCTTTTTTAGTCATTTATGTATTTTTCCCTTTTGTGTGTGTGTGTGTGTGTGTGTGTGTGTGTGTGTGTGTGTGTGTGTTCTGTTTTTTATTCACTAACAAAGGAGAAGGAGAAAAAAACAATTCCGAATCTGTCCAGGATGATAAATCAAGTGGGGCACTGCAAGTTTCTGTCCTAAATTTGGTGCTATTTTATACATTCATTTACTACTTTGAGAAGGAAGCACTGTACTGCAGTTTCAAAACCATCAGATGATGATGGATGAAGTGGGAGGGGTTGCGACTTTGGAAGATGGG
Source organism: Plestiodon gilberti rubricaudatus (assembly GCA_026170595.1). Classification (NCBI taxonomy): domain Eukaryota; kingdom Metazoa; phylum Chordata; class Lepidosauria; order Squamata; family Scincidae; genus Plestiodon; species Plestiodon gilberti. The sequence goes on from JANXHW010000001.1 coordinate 17,475,135, forward strand.
GTCATAATTCAAAATTATCTCACCAACTTGGGAGAAATATAATGAGGAAAGGTACAAAGTTGGGAAACAGCCAAAGACCCAATTAATATTTGCAGAATATCTGGCTAGCAAGTGGTAGTGCGAGATCTAAACATTTTAAAATCAATCATTTTCATACTGTGCTGGTACCAACCGCGTTGAAATGAACTAAAAGCCTGCAGCCTAAGATATGGCTAGATATTTTGACTGAATATCAGTGCAGTCCTATCCAACTTACACCACTGGTGTAACCAGCGGTGCAGCGAGAACGGGAGGCCCCAGAACGGAAAAGAGATTCAAATCCCCTCCAAAGGGGGATTAAAAGGGGATTTAAATCTCCCCTCCCCTCCAAAGCCCCTGCCCTGCCCTCCCCCAATGGTTACACCGGTGGTGTAAGTTGTATAGGATTGCGCTGTATGTCACCCTCAACCTCTCCACCACTCCAGCTCCAGGCATTTGTATAACAGTTGCAAGTGTTCAAAGCATTTCACATGAATTATCTTACAACAATGTCTGTCTGTAGGGCAGTGTTTCCCAAACTTTTTCGACCTGTGGCTCCCTTGACCACTGGCGATCATTGACCGCGGCTCCCCATTACATTATGTTGATGCCTCATGCCTGCCAATTGGCATTGTACTGTTTTCCGAGAGGATTCCGTGGCACTCTGCGGCTCCCTTGGCTGGTTTCAGCAGCTCCCCTGGGAGCCACGGCTGTAGGGTATTATTATCCCCATATTGAAGCTGTGGAGCTGAGGCTAAGAGGGAGTGGCTTGCCTAGGACCATCTAGTTAGTTCATGGCAGAGACAACAGGCAAGATTCCAGCCAAGGAAGTTCTGATTTGTTCCTCGGTCTCCTGACTCCTACAGTACATAAGCTCTCTCATGTGGCCTTCTTCCCCTCACTTCCACCCCCCCACTATCCAACTCCTCCCTCTGGTTATGTCCCCCCTTTTTCTGAGGACCATCCCTTTCTAATCTCCCACTTTGGCATCCACTCACAGCTCCCCATTTCATCCACTCACAGCTTTACCTATGGCAGAGGTACTGTGTGAGAGAGACGAATGTGTTGTGTCCAGTTTGGTTCTTCACCCTTGGCTATCATCATCCCCTAGAAAGAAAGCTGGGGGTAAGTGAAGAAATAGTTAAATAAAAAACACAAATGCAAAATCACTATTGAAAAAGCTCTCCCCTCACACCCACCTTGGTATACTTAACTAGATACATCCAAGGTAGATCCGAAACTCAACCTCCTTCCTTATATGGATCTCCACAATCATCATATCTTTCCTAACCACACCACATAACACAAAGAGAAATAAAATGATATATAATAAGGCCAAAATACACATAACCATCTCTGGGTGCCACCGGCCACCAAGGGAACTTCACAGTTTCTATATGTTCGTAACAAATGTCCTTATCATCTCTCTCTCTCTCTCTCTCTCTCTCTCAAAAATAAACAAATACCTCCAGCTTGCTCAGTCCACAAAGTACCAACATGCCCTGTCTAAGACTTATGAGTTCTTATTTGGGATATTTTTAAAGAACACTTGACACTATTATGAGGAAGCTGTTGTGAAGGGACTTTTGCCAGTAATTTCCTGGTTTGGCAACATATTAGTGTGAGAATGTAAATTGCTGTGTCCTGAAAGGACAAAGGAATCCGAAATTTGAGCTGTTTTGTGTGTGTACATATGTGTGTTTTCCCCTTCAGTACGAGTTAACATCTTAACTGAAGGAAGAATCATAGGCACCAGCTGCAGTCCGAAAAACAGCATAATAATCTTAAAGATGGGTTATCTAATTTATAAAAGCCCCAGAACAGACATGGGAAGCCTCATTTACGTTATTTGCATTGATGAGGCAAGTTAGCCACGAAACAAGCAAATAATTTGGGGTCCTTTGCCCAAAGCACAGAATTTATGGTTGGGCTGGAACAAACACATTTTAGTTTGGCTCATGGAGTTATATGACAGGGCAGTCATATCTGAGCAAAAAGGTACTATGAGATCAATAACTAGTTGAAAGTACCACAGAGCATCCAGGTGATCAAGATACTGGTGTTTGCCTTTAAATCCTTTCACAGCCAGGGTCCTATATACCTGTAAGGCTGCCTCTCTGCCTATGAGCCCCCACACTACCTGCATTTGGTGGTGAGTGTTGTCACCTTGTAAAGCAAGAACATCAACAGCAAGGTGCAGGTCGTTTGACAGAAGTTGCCCTGAAGCTGTGGAATGACCTGTTTGCGGAAGCCCAGAGATGCTCTTCCCTCCCTTTCTTTTGTAGGGGGAGCAAAACTCACCTGTTTCAAAAGAGGCTTGGCTACTTTTATGGTAGTTTATTGCTGCTAACAAGACTAATTGCTTTGTTGTGTTTGTCGGTTTTGTTCAACATCACTATTTTATGTGTTTCTCTTGAGCCTGGGAAAGGTGGAATAAAAATGATCTAAACAAATAAACAAGACTTGTTCGTTTCTTGGGGAGTAAAGTAAATGGTATCAATGTTTCTACTCCAAGGGATTAGAATCCAACCAATGGAAAGGCTTGGCAACATCATTGTGTTTGTGCGTGGAAGGAAGCCATTGCTTCTTAAGGCTCAGCAGTGGATGGTAATGATGTTCAAATGAACAACTTTATGGGTAGCCTCCATTAGGGGATAACATTCCTCTGAATAAACCCCAAAGCATTCTCTCATATGCACTTTATACCAGAAAAAGACATTGCTGGAGTAAATGGCTCTTTATCCTACAATTTTCCTGAACAGCATGCAAACTCCCTGGGGTAACAAAGGCCATTTACCACACAGTAAGCATTTTGTGAGAACACGAACAAAGGTTATAATCTTTATAGCCTCATCCCTAGTTGCTAGCCTGTAAAGGAAATAGGGTTGTCACCAGTCCTGCTGTTCCCAGCTTGAGGCAATCAAGAAATGGAATAGGACTCAAAACCCTTTGATCTTGTCAGTGAGTGATCAGAGAGAGGGAAACTTCTCAGGGCCTGGAGACTAGTTTCTTTAATAGTTTTAGCAGCCCCTTGTAAAGTATCCCCAGAAAAGGATACTGCAATGTCACGTCTCTGTTTTAGACTGAAATCCAGCCATGCCATTGTAGCCACAACTGAAACGTTAGGGTATGTTGTGTATACCTGCTTATAGAAAGTTGACTACTTGGTCTTGGAGAATAAGTGGGGGGAAATTAGATTAAACCTCTGTGCCATCTTGGGAATAATTTACTATGGGGTGAACTTTCTTCTGATGAAGCACTCTATGGCGTATGAAAGCTCTTCCCAAGATGACCTAACTCTAAGGCAGTGGTTCTCAAACCTTTTAGCACCCCACTGGGACCCACTTTTTAAAATGACACTCTATCGGGACCCACCTAGCCTTACGGGACTTTAAAAAATGTGATCTATAAATAAATAAATAAATTTATTTACAAGTAAAGAGCTCAGCTGCTTGTAGGGTAAAAGGTGACTCCTGACAATTACCAAGTCCAGTCGTGTCCGACTCTAGGGTGTGGTGCTCATCCCCATTTCAAAGCCGAAGAGCCAGCGTTGTCCGAAGACACCTCCGTGGTCATGTGGCCGGTATGACTCTCCTTGCTGCAGCGCGTAGCATGCAGCTGGAACATGGAGCACTGTTTACCTTCCTGCAAGCGGTACCTATTTATCGACTCACATTAACACGCTTTGGAACTGCTAGGTTGGTAGGAGCTGGCCTCACCCCGTTGCGGATTCGAACTGCCGGCCTTTCGATCGACAGCTCATGGTTCAGCGGTTTAACCCACTGCGCCACCCGCTGGTAGGGTAATTAGCAGCTATCTTGCAAACTGCAAGAGCTCAGCCTTTTGCAGGGCAATTAGTAGCTATCTGATTTTTGAATAGCTTCAGGGCTTGTGGCAATTACTTATCTGATCTTTCCATCACCTGGGACCCACCAGAAATCAGGTCGTGACCCACCAAGTGGGTCCTGACCCACAGTTTGAGAAACACTGCTCTAAGGTGACGTTTTGAATTACACAGAACTCTTCTTCAGGCACAAGAAAAGTTAATCCAGCAGAAGATTCCACTTTAGCAATGTTGAATTTCCAGATTTTACATATTTGGAAATCTTTGTTGGGTAAAATATAGAGTTAGAAGGAAACTTTGAGGTCTTCTACTCCAACTACTACCTGCTCTGTGCAGGCAACTGCTACAGCACCCCTGACAAGTGGCCGTCCAGGTTCTGCTTGGAAACCTCCAATGAGGGAGAGCCCACAACTGCACAAGGAAGACTGTTCCTGTGTGTGGGAAAGCTTTTGCAGTTCCTCATGTCTAGCCTAAATCTACATCTCTGTGATTTGAACCCTTTGGTTCTAACCCTGCCCTCAGAAACCACAGAACCCCCCCCCCCGTTCCGTGTGGCAGCCCTTCTCATATATGAAGATGGCGATCATATCTCCCTTTAGTCTTCTCTTCTCCAGGCTAAACACACCAAGCAATTTTAACTGTTCCTCATAGGACTTGGTTTCCAGACTGCTCACCATCTTACAGGCCATGGTGATGGCGCCATCACCATGGTGATGGTGAACTGACACCAGCACAATGGCTGCCATATATTCTAAGGCTGTACAGCAAGGGGGATGGAGAAGAAATATCAGGCAATGCTCCACTGGTGCAGGCCATTCCAGTAACGCTGCCTGTACCCCTAGTAACCATGGCGCAGCCCGTCATCCATGAAGTAGAGGTCATTGGTTCAACACCAGAGCATCATCATCATTCTGACATCCAAGGAGCCAATCACCACAACCACCCAGCCCCAACACTGGCAGCAAGGGCAAACCGAGCAGGAGGCAGGGCAGGTACAGGCCAATAAGCAGACACCATTGGGTTTACCCCCAGTGCGTGGCATTGGAATGGGGGGGTGGACCCCCCGAGCAGCACAGGGGGTGCACAAGCTGCCGGGGGTGTGCCACGCACCGAAAAAGCGTGTTTTCACGCTTTTTTTGGAACAGTGGGGGGAAAACGACTCAACCCCCCCCCCCCCGCACCTACTGGCTGTTTTCCCCTAATATCCATTTAATTTTGTTTCCAGGAAGGAATGAGCATGAAGCTACCTATAAGGCAAATTGTGTTAGGTACTTTTACAAGCAAGCTTGTTTGCTTATCATGTACTAAAATGGGACTTTTTAAACCATGTGCCATGTATTAAGTGTTACTTAACTCATGGCGCAATCCTGCCTAAGATGCCGAAATGGCCGGTCGCTACATCCTAAGCAGAATGTGGGCCGTGCCAACGCAGCCTGGGCTCACCCTCATCCCCTTCCTCAGATGTAAGTGCTGGAGGCCCCAATGGGCCTCCTCAGATGCAAACCAGCTCTTCAGCTGGTGTGTGTCCGGGGAGGCCGTGTAAGGCCAGCCTGGCCTGGGAAGGGGTGTTGGATATCGGCACAACCCAGCGCAGATATCCTTGTCCCCACCCAGGCTGGCCTGGCCAATGGCCCCCTCCCTCACCACCCCTGCCCGCCCTCCCGGTGCCCTCCGGCGATGGTGGAGTGAGCGGTGCCGGCCTCTGCACCAGCACCACTTACTCCCAGGGTGTCAAAAACGTGCCTTACGGCACATTTATGACACCCTAGGCCAGCCGAGTGCTCGCTCCGCTGGCCTATAGTTAAGCAGGATCGGGCTGCCCACATCTGTCATATCACAAGCCCATCCAGCACAAAGGGGGAAGGGAAACAAGGGCTCTGGCAAATCCACGCTGGTAGAGTCCTCCCAGGGAGAATTCTAGTGTCCTTGGAAACCCAGCAGCACAGCCTGGTCACTGTGCAGCAGCTGCCCAACAGTGCCCCCACATCAGCCTGATGTGCAGCAAGCCAAACAGCACACGGCACTATATAGGGATGTCCCCCCCCCCCCCGCCCACACATTGCAAAGGGTGAAGCCTGCTACCCTGCCAGTGTCCATGGTTTGTCTACTGATGGAGCGGAGGCTGGTGGCATGGTGGTAGCTGTGCTGGTGGGTTTGTTGTTGCACTGGCATTTGGGGGTGTATGCCATATCCTAGGCTGGTGTTTTGGGGGTGGGGTGAGATTACACCACTGGAGATGCCAGGGATTAAACCTGGGCTTTTTCGTATGCAAAGCATGTCCTCTACCACTGAGCTCCGGACCCCCTCCCCTTCTTAGCCATTCAGTTAGTATTCATGCTCATTCTTTGGTAGAAAAGGCCAGACTGTGAACACACAGCTCAGTGGGTGTGTTTGTTTTTCCAAAATAAGTAGGTATTCCAGCTTCCTCCAGTTCTGTGTATCTCTTGGGACCAGTTGATGGCATCAGTGGCAAAAGTATGTGATTGACAGGGATGGCCCACCCATGAGGCCAACTGAAGCGGTCACCTCAGGCAGCCCATTGGTGGAGGGAGCCCATCTTTGACCACCTTCTTGCCTTCATTGATCCTCCTTCTCCTTCTCCTCCCTGGACTGGAAAAGGAAGAGGGGCACAAAAACAAAGAGGAAATGTGTGGAGGCGGTACTGTAAATTCCGTGCCGTCCTAGTCCCCTTACTCTCTGGTACGAGGTGGCCCCACCCCCTCGCCATCGGAGCCATTCAGTGCGGCGAAGGCAACAGGCAGCCCTGCCGCACTGAATAGCTCCGATGGCGAGGGGGTGGGGCCACCTCGTACCGGGGAGTAAACGGGGACTAGGATGGCGAGGAACTTACAGGACCGCCCCCACCATAGCGACACCTCTGTGTGCAGGGTAGGAAAGCACTGAGCTAGAACAGTGAACAGTGAAGACTGGGAGAGGCAGAGGCTGGCGCATCACTAGGTAAGGGGGGGGGTAGCATTTGGCATGCTGCCTTGGGTGTGTCAGGAGGTCGAGAGCTGGCCACTTCCCCAGGCCTGAGTATGTATGCAATGCAGCATCACCAGCTTTTCAACTTGCATCCCACTCACCCCCATTTATCCCCCCCCCACTGTTCAATTGCCTTTCCCCGTGTGAGGATGACAGTGGAGGTCCATGATATGATATATAGCAGTATAACCTTTTTTAAAAAAACAGGTCCAGGTAACCCGAGTGGAAAGCAACCTAAGAAAGATTTCCCCCACCATCCCTACCAGATGGCACCGTGAACAGACCCTGGATCCATGGAAAGAAACCAGGGGAGTAAGAAGAATCTTTAGTTCTTCTTATTAAATCGAAAGTACTGTAATTCTTCCCGAAGTATATTTGTGCGTGCGCGCTCAGCTCGTTTACGAGTCCCGCCAGGCCTCTCATCTGGAAAAGGCGCGTCCAGTCCAGTAGGGGTCGCTCACCAGCCGGACAGGTAATTTGGCAGGAGAGGGAAAAGTAAGTGGGGTGGAGAAGAGGTTCCGGCTGCCTTGCACGGAGGGGGATGCTCCTCCCGGCCGGAAGCTCCTCCTTGTCCCGGGTGTGCGAGGGGCGGAGCGGGCTTGGGCTGGCCCGTTGAAGAGAATTGTGCTGCTCTTTGCGAGTGGCATGGAGTGAGAGCCAGTGTGGGAGCCGGAGCTGGCCGGGCGCAGCAGAAGGGAGCGGGAGCAGAGCGCGCAGAGAGCAGAGATGGCGCGGGGGGTCCGGGTCGTGCTGCTGCTGCTTCTCGGTGAGTGTGGAGGTGATGAGGCGCGTAGCTGGCGGAGTGGCTCGCCTGCTGCCTGCACTTCTCCGCCTCGGTGAGACGGCCACAGGCCGGGGGTGCCTCGCGTTGTCCTGTCTTGGGTTTCTTCCTTTCCAGTTTGCTCGGGGCGGAGCAGAGCCGCGCCACGCTTTGCGCTTCAGCCCAGAGCCGGGTGGTGGGAAGCAGGGAGACTCGTGCGCGCGAGAGAGTGGAAACGCGCGGCCGAGCAGCCCTCGCCGCGCCCACTGAGGGGGTCCCCTCGCTCGAAGGGCTTGGAGACCTCCTCGGGGAGCGACGTGGAGGCCGGCTGCCCGGCTCCCTCCCAGCATCATGTGCCTCTCTGCCCGGCGAAGAGCGGGCCCGCCGTTCGCTCAGCGGCTCCTTTGTGTCCGCCGCAGCAGTTGGAGGGGCTCGGAAGTGGCCCCAGAGTGAGAGGCTCGCTCTCGCCAGCCATTTGGTGCCAAGCGCCACTCTCTGGCCCCCCAAGGGGTTTCTTCCCGCCGGCCGACCTCCTTCCTCAGCCGCAGCAACAGTTAACCTCTCTTTTCTCCCTCGCTCGCCCCTTTCGACGCAAGCCTGGCAATTGCTCGGTGCCATTCAGACTGAACAGCGGGATCTTTCTCGAGCGCGCAGCCAGGCAACGTTGCTTCCCCTGGCTGCCTCTAACGTGCTGGTTTGAATCTACTCCAAAGAGGGAGGTGTGTGTTTAGGCTGGCTGGAGCAACGAAAGGAACACACGCCAATACTTTTCTCTTTAATAAGCAGACATTAGTGGCGTCTTCAGAGAAACTTAAAATTGCATTTCTAGCCTGTCAGCGACGTTCGTTCTTAGCCAGCTTCTTTTTGGGGGTTTTTTTTTTTTTTGCAGCACATGGAAATGCACTGCTACTAGTGTGCAGGCACTTTGCTTAGGTTCTTGGGGGAATTATAAAGTTAAGAAGGTCGCATCTTTTTATTGAACAAAACTTCCATTGCTTCATAACAGGCCTTTGAAGATTGGTTGAACTCTTGTTCCCAAATTCTTCCATTCAGAGATGTGAAAAGTACTGGAGGCGTTCTGATGAGCTTCAGTTTCTAATCTGTAGGACACAAACCAGGGAGCAGAACTACAGTACAGCAATCCTTGGGGGTAAATCTGTTGAATTTGAGAAGAACTGTGGATTTTAGGAATGCACACTTGCTCTGTTGATAGCTTGCTTTACAGATTAAATTAATCCAGATCCGCTGAAGTTGGTGATGGGAAATCTTTTCAGTCCAAGTGTTCTAGTAACAGCTTTGTGAATCAAGCAAGCTGTTTAACCCTGAGCAGTGGAGAATTGATGACCTTCGTTCAGTCAGCTTCAACAAACTTCCAGTGTTTAACTGATCATTTCTATCAGGTCAGTTTATAGGTTGCATTAGTTAGCTTTGCAAATGTGAAAATCCCTTGCATTTCTGCACCTCTCACTGATATCATATATTGTTAAATCTCACTAGTGGTTCAGTTCTCTGTGAACTAGTGTTGATTTTAGGTTGCAGTTGTGAGTGGAATCCATATAGTAGGGATTTGAATGAAAATATAACTTGAACTAAAGTACTAGTTGGCATGTTGTGCAACTTCTGTGACATTGTCCCTGTGCACTGAGAGCCGAGAGATAGGCTTTAGATCTTCTTGAAGATAAGTGAAGGCTGGCTCAAGAATTGGTGTGATGCATGTGTCTCATAGTGTGTGCAATAAGGCAGATCCCCCTTTAATTATTGTTTTATTTAGTACTTTTTCTCCTGTCCCTTCAAGGCAGTGTACATGGTTCACTCCCCCTTGTAAGTCTCTACGTAAGAACATAAGAAGAGCCTTGCTGGATCAGACCAAAGGCCCATCTAGTCCAGCTTCCTGTATCTCACAGTGGCCCCACCACTCTGTAAGGAAGGTTTGGCTGCTGAAAGAGCTCATGAGAATATATGTGAATCTGGGTCTCTCTCGGAACTCTAACACCAATACTCCATTAGCTTCTTGTCTTTTCCACATTTTTAAAAATTGTGTTTTAGAAAAAGGTAAAGGTGACCCCTGACAATTAAGTCCAGTCGTGTCCGATTCTAGGGTGTGGTGCTCATCCCCATTTCAAAGCCGAAGAGCCAGCGTTGTCCGAAGACGCCTCCGTGGTCATGTGGCCGGCATGACTCTCCCTGCCGCAGCGCGTAGCATGCGGCTGGAACACGGAGCGCTGTTTACCTTCCCGCAAGCGGTACCTATTTATCTACTCACATTAACATGCTTTGGAACTGCTAGGTTGGCAGGAGCTGGCCAAGCAACGAGAGCTCACCCCATCGTGGGAATCGAACTGCCAACCTTTCGATAGTAAACACAAACTGCCCACTTTTGCAAGGAAGATGATTGCCCTTTGCAGGCTAACTCAGTCCGTGTGTATTTGCAATGGAGAATGGGGTTGATTGCAGTTCCCTGCAGTGGTATACTAGAATTGAGAAGAAATGTGGATTGTGAACTCTGAACAATTGTTAGATGACTAACTCTGAGATCATTAGATGCTTCTTAATGTCTAGCAATGAAAATAGTTGCTCATGTGTTGTACTGCTTTAGAGAAAAAGTTGCACTAAGTTGGTATGTTCAAGATGGTCAAAGCTGTGGAATTCTGCAAGTTGCAAGTGTTTTCAGCTTCCTTTATTGGTGTAGCAGGAGGTGAACTAATGTTTTTCAGAGGTGTTTTCCAGAATCCCCCTAAGGATGCTGAAGGATATCTCAACATCATTGTCTCTTGTGTTTAAAGTGTGAGACCTTCTCTGAAATTCATGGACATTCTTCAAACCCGTTTAGGGGAGCAAACTTTGGTGTTAATTTAAAATCGATCTTGATATTTCTATGAAGGTGTGACAGGAATGTGTGTTGTAGACAAAAATACTTTGAAGAACTTGATGGGTTGAGTTGAGTTTTAGTTTCTGATCCCCACCTCTGGGATTGTCTCTTAATAGTTTTGGTGACAGAAGGCCATTACAATTCCCAAGCGTGTATGTTCAAAAGTTAATAAACAGTCTTCTAATTGTAATCTTGGCTCTTAAATCATGATTTATGCAAATACAAAAGTTGTGTTTGCTTACTGATTTCTGAACCTTTACAGACTCTGTCAATCTTAATACCTGTTCTGCTGCTGTGAAGACTAGGAATGTGATGTGATGGCTTTATTGAAATGCTATAATGCATATCTACAAGAAGAAAGATCTGTCTGGCTACATGTAACTCCATTTATAAGGCATGATTTCCAAGCTTCCTCATTTTTGATGAATTCTGATATACATAATGTTTTTGCTCTGGCTGTTGTAGGGCACTGGGGCCTGCTGTGAAGTGAATATTATTCTAAATAACTTGAAAAATATTTTGTCTCGTACAGGGGTAACTTCCTTGTGTTGGCTTTAGTTCAGAGTTCTTTGTTACTTGTGACAGTGAGGTAGTGTAAGGAGCTACTGTGTTTCTTGTCTCTCAGAGCCGTCTAATGTAGTTTCCTCAGGCTTATTATTCCAGATGCGCTGTTAAGTAGCAGACAGTGTTATCATTCTCATCAGTCCCCAAACTAGTAAGATTGGAGACTGAGATGAATTTCAGTATTCCTTCTTTGATGACAGTGTCTTTTTTTTTAAAGACTACCCTGCATTTCCTAATACAGTATCTTGTCCACAAAAGCACTTCTGTTTCATGAAGAATATATGGAAGGAATATATGGAAGTCTTGTAAACATTGGTGTCTTTAAAAACCTTGGATTTCAGCAATAATTTTAATAAAAGCATCATGGCTTTAGCATTTTGTTAGCCTTGCATTTAGAACAAATTTGCCTAAAATAAAAATAGATAATACATATTGAGTTGGAGGAAGGGGGTTAATCCCTCTTACTTCTTATAGCAAGTAGAACAAGTATTCGTGGCCAAATAGTAAACCCTTTTAGAATTCCCAATCGAAGAAAATCTCTTGGAAAACCAAATGTATGCTCCTTGTGAAATGTAAGTTCTTCAAAGTAGCAGAAAGTACTTAACTGATTGGTGCTGCTGCGTGTTTCAAACTCCCAAACTTCATTATAGGTAGGCTTACCAGATCTCCAACCGGGACAGAGTGCTAGACCTTTAGGAGAAGGAATGTGGGCAGGTGTAGCTTGTTCAACCTTAGAGCACAATCCTAGGCATGTCTACTCAGAAGCAAGTCCCACTGAACACAATGGGGCTTGCTTCTGAGTAGACATGCCTAGGATTGTGCTCTAAGGTTGAACAAGCTACACCTGCCCACATTCCTTCTCCTAAAGGTCTAGCACTCTGTCCCGGTTGGAGATCTGGTAAGCCTAATTATAGTTGATCTAAGTGAGAGTTGCTTGGCAAAATGACAGGTAGCTTTACATGCTTTTATTCATGTTGCTTTTGTCATAAGGACAATGTTGAATAGGTTTCCTGTCATGTTATTTTAACAGCACAATCCGACTTAACTTTTGTGCTGGTTTAACCAGTGGCGCAGTGAGAACAGGAGGCCCCAGAACGGAAAAGGGATTCAAATCCCCTTTGAATTCCTCCTTTTGGAGGGGATTTTAATTCCTTTTCTGTTCTGGGGTCTCCCGTTCTTACTGTGCTGCTGGTTAAACCGGCACAAAAGTTAAGTCGGATTGCGCTGTAATTCTACTTTCTCCTGTCCTAGTTAATCAAAAAAGCCAAACCTAGAAGCCCTGGATCTCTAAGTCTTAAGATTTGTGAATTATACTCTCCATGTAAAGCATAGAATAGAATTTGGTTCCCTACATTATTTGTTGCAAATAATTAGTGGGTTTGATGTGACATTTACTAAACTTTGTGTAGACTGTGACAAAGCTATACCTTTATAGTCTGAGCATATTCACTTTTAAACATTTCTGGCACAGTCAGCTGATTATTCTTGAAAGTTTCAAGAATATATGTAAGTTTGGGCTACTTTTGAACAACTGATGCAATATTTAACAGTACTGTACTGTACTATAGTTCTTAACATCTTCCTTCTAAAGTATTTAGTGTATACAAACTTCCTGAGTTATGGACAGCTGCATTGATGCGGGCCAGCTTGTCGTTTTGGTGCTTTCGTGCAGGTGAGATAATGCTGAGCTGGCAAGAGCTTGATGATTTGACCTACGTACATTTCAACTTGCATATAGACCCCAGAAACCTAGCCTGTATGTACATAGGGGACTTGGTGTATTGGCTGCTACCTTAACTACCAGAATTATGCGGCTGTCTGGTGCTAAAGAGTTGCATTATCAAAAGCACTTGAATGCGTATTGTTAAGGTATAACATGGTGACAAGATGAGAGTTGTGCAATTTCGCACATTTTAAGAATTTCCTGTGGAGTTTTTTTTGAATATGATAGGAATAACGGTAGGTGTTGTGAGCTAAAGCTAGGGTCAGTATAATGTACACTAGTTGAGGATAAACGCTGAAGAGGTAGCCTTCAGCAGACACACGGAGTAATTTTGTTTAGTTAAAACAAAATCCCAGTACTACGTACGTGTGTGTGTGTGTGTGTGTGTGTGTGTGTGTGTGTGTGTGTGTGTGTTAACTTGGCTTGCTTTGTTCATAATTTATACGAATTCATAGCAATATTAAGTTTCATTGATTTCATTGCAAGAGAGTTAAGCATGTGCTTTTAGCTTGCTTATTCAAACCAATTAATGCTAGCTGAACCATAACTATATTAATAAAATATATTTCAAGTTAAATGGAGCAGTAATGTGTGCAGTGAATTCTGTTGGGGGGGGGGGGAAGAGAAATTGAAGAATTTCAGGAGAGCCAGGAAATGCACTGTGATGGACATGATCCGAATTGTTATGGGGTGAGGCAGTTTAATCTCGGGAATAATGTACAACTCTTATTAGACCATCATAGTGGTTTGAGAGATGAGGGGTGAGAATTAGCATCTGGAGGGGCTTCTGTACAGAAGGCATGTTGGCAGAAACTTGATAGGCTAGGGAGGTGGCACTGTTTATGTTCTTCATATACCGCATTGTCCCAAGTATAAGACACACCTGATTATAAGACGCACCCTTAAAGTTTGGTGCTATTAAAAAAATTTAATTAAATCACTGGCATTAAATTGCAACAGCCTGATTATAAGACGCACCCCTAGTTTAAAAACTTAAATTAGGAGAAAAAAGTGAGTCTTATACTCAGACCAATACGGTATAGCAGAGAAGATCAGTTGAACAAAACAGGAATGCATCTGAAGCTCACTTCTTCATACACAATTAATTATGCCTGTAGTACATAGTTCCCTGAAGTGTCCATTTTATCCTTTAAGAGTGCTAAAACTTTTAAAAAGGAAAATGTTTAGCTGCTGCCTGCTAGTTTGGGATGCTGCTTTAGGATGGTACTTATATTATTTCCCCTAAGTACAGAAAATGCATCATGTGACTGAATGCATTAAATTTCTAAAGTACTTAAATATTAAGCTGTTCCTCAAAATAGATGTCAAGGGCAAGCAGGCACAAGTGCAAGCATAACCTGTGAGAGAATGGTGGAAATGCATGAAAATGAAGCTGCTGTGATTAGTTAAATTATAGGGCTGCAATGTGGGCATTCCGGACGGAATGGCAGAAGCCTTTGAAGCAAGGTAGCTGTTAAGTTGTAAAACCAGTGCTTGTACTACCCTTTCACCGGAGGTAACATCCGCAGGGAGGTGTAGGGCTGAGGCTTGGCTAGTGTATCTAGTAAATGTAACACTTTCTTTGTTGACATGGATATGAATCTAAAAGTGTCTGGAACAGTTGCTCAGTTTTATTTGAAATGTATAACATAATGACTAGCAAGCTTTGCACAACTATGCAGTAATGTACTTAAAATTTGAAAATATTTCCTATGTAAGATCACAAGGTTTGCCATATCTGCTGAAAGTGTAAGCATTTCTCTGAGGTTTCAAGGATAGAAAAGGATAGAAAAGGGGTATTTGATCCCCCCTGCCTTATTTGCTGTTTGCATTGTAGTTTGTAGGCCAAGCATTTTAACTTCTGTTTCCAATCCTTACGGAAAAACAACCTGTGTTCCAGGTGAGCTCCAATGCAAACTTGTTAAGGCAGCATTGTTACCTTTTCAGCAATTCCCTGTATATATCTACCACAAACAATGTGTTGGATGCTGTGCAGAATACATAGATTTCATGCTTGCCTGCAAAACTTAGTCTACATTGTTTGTTATAACAAATAGCAGCCAGCATTTGAGAAGTGGTTCATTCAAGAATACTGGGTGTGTCGGATAGATGAAACTCATCTAGGTCTTGGATATTTATTGGCCATAACTGACTGACGGCGCAATCCTATGCAAAGTCCCGCCTGCGGAGCGCGCCATAAACACACCGTAAAGCGCGTTTTTGGCACCCAGCAAGTAAGGCTTGCCAACGCATACAACGGCAGGCCTCACTCCACCGCGGACTGGACCTGCTCCCACTGGAGGAAGGTAAGGGTTGCTCCGGTGGGAGCAGAGGTGGGGGGAGGGCGGTCTGGGCGGTGGGGGAGGGCAACCATTGGCCGAGCCGGCCCAGGAGGGGGCGGGGATATCGGCCATGATGTTCCCATTCCCTGGCTTGGCAGCCCCTACACTGCCGCCTTGGATATCCGCTGACTTAAGAGCTGGTGGACATCTGAGGAGGCCCATCGGGGTCTTTCAACCCTACACTGGGGGAAGGGAATGAATGTCCCCTTCCCCCGAGGAGACCCTAGGCTGCGCTGGAGTGACCTGGGAAGAGCATAGGAGCCTGCGGCTGGCCCTATGGGCAAGTCGCAGATCTTTAGGCAGTATTGGGCTGTGAGTGCACCTTACTATAAGAAGTAAAGTTACTGTGTGCCTCCGTGTGGGGCTTTACAAAGGTTTGTATTGGGAACACTCTGCCTTTGTGAAAAAGAGGCTACGTTAGGTTACTCCTACAGATGCCTGTGTTAAAAGTCATATCCTGTGAGATGAATGAGACCTTATCCTCTCTTGCTCACAGTCTTGATAGCAATCTCTTTGTATAATCTTTGTGTTGATTGCTGGAGGACAGGTGGTGTGGTGGGAAAACAAAGGAACCTCAATTCTAAAAAACAAAAAGGGGTACTTAAAATGGCACATGTATGTGACCACTTCTTTCCCTGTCTCTTGCTCTCCAAGAAAAACACACAACAGCACACAATGTGTTGGTCTAGATGGGCAATGGGCCAGAAATGAAGCACTGCACTTCAAAGCAAAGTGATTGAAACCTGTTTCTGAAAGTCTTGTCAAAGTAATATACTTTCACTTAAGCATGCTTCCTTGATGTGTGAGAGAGAGTGCATTGAAACTTTTCCATGTAAAAAAAAGCCAAAATGTTACATTCTGCATCACATACTGTAGTTCCTTATCTTCAGTGGCTCTTGCACTGCAAATTGCAAGTGGGGAGGGGTGGTTCTCCATAGAAGTTCTCATACTGAAAGCAGATACTTCAAATTTATTTATCATAGTCCCATCTATATACACAGGGAGAGAAGATAGGTTCGTGTCTCAGAGGCTTATTCTCTTAGAGCACAAGGAAAACAACAGAGGAAATGGGGTGGGGGAGGGAGAGTGGGTGTAAGGAACGGCTGGAGACTTTTGTTAGTTTTTCCCTGCTTAAAAATGTAGACACATTGATAAGAAAAATATTGGAAAAATACCAGAACTGTTCACAGCAAAATAAATTCAAGGTACTTAAAACTATAAGCAGATTTTCTGGTGAGAGCATGGAGAAACAAGAATGTACCAGTATGTTTGAAAATAAAAAGAAAACTTGTACAAATCTTTTAATGAAAAGTGTCTGCTTCAATATACTTATTCAATTTTTGTCATTTATTCTGCTCTTACCTATAACTTGTTTTCCCATAACTGCTAGATCACACATTTTCTCCAACCGTTCTTTCAAAGTGAAATTTTACCAGTAACCTCCAGTAGTGAGCAGACAGGATCCAAGCTGTGGCCGGCATAGAAAGCCAGTTGCATATACTGTATTGTCATTTTGTATTTGGTCATTTGTATATGTTAGGTGAGAGAGAAGTGAAGTGGATCTAGCGGGACAAAATATCCCAGTTTCTCTTCCAAACTTGTATATAGACTTTTTTCCTCAAAAGCTTTTAGCAAGGGGACAATTTCACCACAAATGACCAAAATCTCTTTTTGTTTTGTGGCATTTCCAACAAATTACATTATGGTTACTATTAATCTTCTTAATACTTTTTTCTAGCTACTGTATTTATCGGTGTATAACACACACCTTAGTTTTAACAGGGCTGTTAGAGTAAAAAAAAAACTCAAAGCATTTTTTGCGGCACTTGGCTGCTTACCGCATTGTTGTTGTCGTTGCTGCCACCTCCATTTGCCACCGCAACTCTTGGGCCACTGCATCGCGGGACTGCCCACTCTCAGCAGCTCCTGCATTCAGAGAGCTTTCACAGACGCGAGTCTCAAAGACGCTGAATACAGCTACAAGCTCTCCGGAAACGTCCGAGTTACTCGGACGTTTCCGGAGAGCTTGAAGTTGCGTTCAGCGTCTGTGAGGCTCACACAGGCGCTGAACGCGATTGCAAGATCTCTGGAAACGTCCCTGCATTCAGCGTCTTTGAGACTTGCATCTGTGAAAGCTCTCTGGAACGCAGGAGCTGCTGAACGGGGGCAGCCCCGGCGGGGCCGCGATGCAGCCGGCCCGCAGGACAAAGAGTGGCGGTGGCAAGTGGAGGTGGCAGCAACGACAGCAATGTGGTAAGCGGCCAAGTGCCGCGAAAAATGCTTTAAACCACCGGGAGGGGGATTTTGCAGCTTCGGCGTATAACGCGCACCCTACTATTTTGGGCCTAAATTTCAGGGGGGAAAGTGCGCGTTATACGCCGATAAATACGTTATTTCTTACCTTATTGTTCAGCATCTTTCCCCTACCAAAAAGTACTAAGACACTTTGGGAGACTGTTCTTCCTGACTTTTGCATCTTCCCCTTCCAGTCCTGTTCAGATCCCCTCTCCTCTTTCCTACTTTTCTATGTTGCCTGTTTTCTGGCTATATATACAGTACCTCCTCCCAAGCACCCTTTCTCTGTAACCTTCACTCCCACTCCATTCCACAGTCTGCCTGCCCAAGTGATCAAAGCATCGATGGCCTCTAAAGTTAGCACCTCAATAAGATTAATAGAGGTGAAAGCAGGGAGACTATTTTCATAAATGAGGTGTGTGTTTGTAAGATGTGTTTTGAAGGCCGGATTTAATCTCTCCTTCCAACACATTGCATTTGCTATCCTGTGCTAGCGTGATTTGGGCCTTGTGCCTTGTGTTTCTTTTTTGAAATCCTTCATTAGTGTACAAAGTCATTTGCTTATGAATGTGATGTACATTATTTAGTTGTCCCATTGTTGAATTGCCTTTTAACAGATAGGATTCTGGTAGTGTGAAATACTTTTGTTTTTAATAATCATTTGTTAATTGGGGTATTTTTGTCAGCTGGTTTTGCAATGCCATCTTGTTTCTCTTGAGTTGCCTGTCAATGACTGAAGACTGGATTTCATGGTATTTGTAATAAAGTGATTAATATATTTATGTATTGAATGTTTTGGAGAGTGTTTCCTAGACATAACAAAAATATAGACTACTTGGCCACATTGTCTGCAAAATTCCTTGGCAAATTAAAATATTACGTTTTCTGTTTTTGAAGAAAAACTCTTATGAAAGCAGATAAGACCAGAGTTCTGTCTCTCTTATTGCTTCTTCATTTTCCCCACTCCTCCACAGTCTACCTTTTTCTTGTGCTGCTTTTCTCCTCTCTTTGTATGGCACCCTCCATAACGAGGTGGGAGGGAAGGAATGCTTGAAACATGATTCTTAAGTGCATTTTCAGGGTAGTTATGGGCACTTAACCAATAGGAGGGCAGTGTTCATATGCCCTGTTGCATAAGTAATGTTCCATGTTTCTATTGGTTGGATGCCACAGCGTAGCTGCTTCTCTCCCCTGTATCTTGCTAACAATCCCAGACACCCTTTTGTTTTTTTCCCCTCCTCAACCGTGATGCAATGGGAATCTGTCATACCTGCCAATAGTTTTGGGCAGGGTGAGACTGCCAACCGTGTCTTCAGAAGCTTGTTCATAAATGTGTGTTGTTGTTTTTTTTACACACACACTCTTGCTTAGTGCTGCATTTTGGGGACACTAATGAGCACTTCGAAAATTTGTTTTTCAAAAGCATTCAGTTGGAATATACATTCTCATTCATTCAGGGTTTTGCCGCTTTCAACTCTGTTTACACCACAGCTCTAGACATTAGTAACACTGAATGTGTCTGCAGGATTGACCTTGTGTGCCTGAAAGAGCATATGCGGAAGAACTATACGTCTGCTTCTTTCCACATCTCTAAAGCTGTGTTTGGGCACTGCTCATTTATCTGACTGAAAAATGGTCTACTTAAGAGGCAGTGTGCACAAATGCGCCTTTTGTTTCTGTTAATTAGCAGTGTCACTGTCTGCTGCCTCAGCAGATACCAGATAGGAAAGAAGCTTTATGTTGGAGGAACAATAATTCCTTTGCGGTGCAGTGGTGTGAAGTTTACTCACCTAAAATATCTTACTTTTCAGCTCATAGAGTTATGAAAAAACATAGAGTTATAGGACATATTGCTCCATGTTCTCTTTGCAGACTGTTGAGTAAAACCACTTGCAAGCACTTTTGTTTCACCTAACAGACCTATAAGTATTGTGTCAGGATGGGGGAAGCTAAAAGTGCCATCTGGAAGAGGGGCGTGGAACCTTCCCCCGCCTGTGCCGTTTGCCCTAAAATAGCTTTTTAGC
The DNA here is from genome assembly GCA_026170595.1 of Plestiodon gilberti rubricaudatus. Classification (NCBI taxonomy): domain Eukaryota; kingdom Metazoa; phylum Chordata; class Lepidosauria; order Squamata; family Scincidae; genus Plestiodon; species Plestiodon gilberti. The sequence continues at coordinate 17,494,559 of JANXHW010000001.1, forward strand.
TGCCATTTTCCACATGAGTCTTGGGAAGTACAGTTGGACCTTTTTATCCACGGTTTTTTTATCCATGGATTTGACTCAACACGAATGGCAAAACTGTGGAAGAGGGAGCCCAACCGCACTATATTAACTCTTTTTTCAGTGTTGTCGGGGACCTGCCAGCCACTTCCAGCCTCCTGCGCGTGTCCAAACCTCTGAAAAATGCAGCCTGAAGTCTCTGGCGCCATTTACAGGTAGCTTCCAGTAGTGGCTTTTGTGTTTTTCAGTCAGTTTAAACAAACTCTGGAGGAGGGAAGCGGCAAAGATGCTGGGAAAAAAAGTAATGTGGCTCAGCTCCCCCACCCCACCCCGGATTTTATATAACACTGATTTTCTTATCCACTGTGGTTCCAGGAACAGAACCCCAATGGATAAAAAGGTCTGACACTAATCCCTTCCAGGAGAAAAGTGGCTTTAAAAAGCAGTTTCAGGTGGAAAGTTATGGGGGGGGGAACTCAGTCCCCATCTACTCATATTATGAATGCTCTCTGCTTCTTTACTTTCTGTTAACTAAGAGCACATTCATAATTAGTAATGGGTAAATTACACTGGTTCTGGTGCTGTCATATGTCAGTCTGATAAGCTCTAAATATTAGTTACAACTAATATTAGTTAGGAACAGATCCTGCATTTTTTAATCCTAATAAACGGACTGAGGTCACAGATTTTTTAATTCTAATTAGTTACAATTACAGCACAGTCCTATGCACGTTTGTTCAGAAGTAAGGCACATTGTACACAGTGGAGCTTACTTCCAGGAACTGTGCACCGGATCACAGCCTTAGTGAGGAATAGTTCATAGTCTTTGATGTAGCTCTTGTACATTAGAAACAAAGCACTCTTCCCTTTCTCTACTATCCTATCCTAGTGAGGGCTGACAAACTAATATGTGCCCTGCATGACCTCACCCAGTAGCGTCACTGCAGGGGGGGGCAGAGCTCCAAGTTCCGTCCGGCTCTGAGCCTCCGTTACACGACGGGAGAAAGCGGCCCCGCCCCCTCGCCTTTGGAGCCATTCCGGCCGCCGAAAGCAAGTGCTTTCGTCGGCTGGAATGGCTCCAAAGGCGAGGGGGTGGGGCCGCTTTCTCTCGTCGTGTAACGGAGGCTCAGAGCCCGGCGGAACGTGGAGCTCCGCCCCCCCTGCTGTGACGCTACTGACCTCACCTGTTCATAGTTTGCCAGTCTGTGAACCAATCTTTGAGTGCTTTTGTGCACTACACATTGAGCAAAGGTTGAGGGAAGGTAGAAGTGTCTGTGAATTCCCTGTCTCGTGCCACTTTAAAGTTCTGAGAGTTCATGACTGCAAAGGTGTGGACAAAATGCTGAAGATCTGTGGCAAAAAGCAGCTTGTTTGAGATAAATTTACTGGGCAGCATTGCAGACATTGTGTACCCAAATACTGCAGAACAGACCAAGCTATGGAGGTTCAAATGAAGCATACCCATACTGCTGGTAGCTTTCTATTCATTCATACCAAAATAGCTTCCATTTTAAACAGCTTTCTGCTAACTGAGGCTTGGCACATGAACATCACATTTCCAATGCTGTTTCTCTGAAACAAGGGCTGAAAGTTAACCAGTATTTATAGTCTAAAAGAAATTAGCCTGTGGACTGTGTGTTGTGCATCCAGATCAATAAAACAAAACTCCAAGGAAATTATTGTCTCTCTGTCTGGTCCAAATTTTTTTGCTTTTGTCCCCAACTGTATTTGTCTTTTGCTTTTAATTAATAACATTCCACTGCTCTTGATATTAAAATATGTCATCTGCTTCCAAAAACACAATAAAAGCAATAAACAACAATAACATTAGGTTTTGGCCTTTGTACAAGACAAATCTTGCCTGGCAAGATAGTGGGTTGATGGGAGAGCAGCAGAAACCTTTCAGGGGAATTGGACGTGTTTCCTTGTGCATATACTACCCAAGTGATATGGTGGAAGCAGAATGGAGCAGGGACTGTAGAAAGCACCCCCAAGAGTCTCTAGTGAAGGGTACACCCTGTGGATAATTTCCAGTGCACACAGAGCCACTAAGCATATTCTTGGTCCTACATACTGTAAATGGTAAACTATTACTTGCAGGTACTGAATGAATTAAATTTCTTTCGAACTTTCAAAAAAAGTAGCACACTATAAAATACTAACTGTAATACTAACTGCAGGAGTTGTGGTCCCGAGGTTGAACTGCCTGAAGACTGCTGGAAGCTAAGCAGGAACAGTCAGTTTTCATGCTGGAAGGGAGACTAGAAAGTCACTGATAAGCTGTCATGACCCTCAGTGGCAGAGAGGGGTCGCTGTTGCGTGCCGTGGTGAGAGAATGGACTGGAATGCTGAGAATTTCAGTGACAGAGCGATTATAACTGGAAAAAACTTTCCCTGTTCAGCATGATCTGTGGCGTCCTGCGGAGAGCTTGAGGCTTGTGTTCAGCAGCTAGTGAAGATGACTACACCGTGGAGGAAACCAGCTGGAATATATAGGGTTCTATACAGAACAATATTGTAAAGATCCTTATCGGATCTAGATAAGCCTATGTAAACTGCCTTGAATAACATCTGAAGAGCAATCTGAGGATAAGAAAGGCATAAATCAAGTACTGTATTATATTCATAATTCTAACATAATGACACTTTTTAACACTGCTCTCAGAGCTCAGCAGAACTATGTATTGCCTGCGGATGATCTTACAGGGTAATAGTAATTGTCCCTAGAGGGTCAATTATCCACTGAATACTGGTCAATTGTCCAGTTTGAATGCTGTGAGTACCACTACTTGTCTAGAAAGATACTATTGTATTTTTCTTATCTTGGTAGCACCATTATGTCCTTGTTTTGGGGAAAAGGAGCATTACAGTGGTAGAAAAGTAGGCATGCTGGTGAAATAACTTAATGGCTTACTGATATTTTACTTATTTTATTATCCAATGCCAAACTTAAGCAAATGCCCAAGGTGGCTTACAAAGATTAAAAAAAACAAAACAAAAAGTTCACAACATATACAATGATAAATTAAAAACAACAAAATCCACTGGGGGACACACACACAATATAGAGCAGAGAAGCAGCAGAGCAAAACACCATAGAGAGACCCAGAAGTCGGCCATCAACCCATCACCCAAACGCGGCTAGATGAAACAAACGTTTTGAGCCCTCGCCAAAAAGCCATGAGGAAGGGGGTAGTTGTTAGTTCCCCTGGCAAGGAACTGCATGATTTTGGTGCCACAATGGAGATAAGGCTCGCCCACGTGCCGCCATTCCTCTAATTTGAGATAGAGGTTGCTGGGGGGGGGGGGGTACCCATTACAGTGCAACATTTTATTGCCTACCAGTTTCTTGTTTCCCAATGTTGCAGAGCCTCAGTCTAGAAGGTTATATACTTGTTCTTTTACCTCCATAAGCCCCTAAAGGAAAAACGTACTACTGTAATGGGTATCCTTCCCCCCCCCCAGCCTTTTCCAGTCAAACTTCACGATATCCCAATCTTGGAGGCAGACCTTTCTTCTAGTTCTATATAGAATTCTTTTTTTAAAAAGTTCCAGGGCTGTGAAGACCAAGTAGTATTTAAACACTAATGTCATGTTAATGTTGGACTGGGGTACCTTGTGGAAGGGTCTTCTTGCTGCCATAACCCCCCTCACTGCTTCTTGCACTGTGGAGCTTGCAAATCAAGCGGTTGTTGGGTTGGACTTTCCAGTCTGACTTCATATAATATAGCAAGAATCGATTCCTATAGCTTTCTCAGCGATTTGCAGTCCCAGGGCCTTCATTGCAACTACAATATGAATGACAAAGTCTTAAGTGTGTATGTAGCATACGCATGCATACATAAACACTTAGCAAATCCTGCCTTGAATGGTGTTCATTAATGTATAAGGTCCCAAGTTCATTCCCCTAGCATCTCTAATTGAAAGGAACTTGAGTGGTAGGAAAGACCATTGCCTCCAAATCAGTTCTGCCAACTTGAGGAATGTTCATGTGAGCCATCTACTTGTGTGAGCAATGTGGGAGCTGCAGATTGTGCTCCACATTCTTGGGAATATCACAATTCATACTTTTACCGGTATTTTGTGGAATGAGAGCCAGAATCTTCTGTGAGCTCATGCCTCCTACATTGTACTACTTATGTAAATAGACTTTTTACATGGGCAGTTTGCTTTAATGCTCAGTATATTATTGGAACCACCAAACATTGGACCTTTGGAAGCTGGGCTGTTGCTGGTCGGGGGTAGACAATGCTAGGAGAGAGCTGACTTTTTAAAAGGCAGCTTTCTTTGTTGGCAGGACTGCAAAAATGCTTTGGATTCCTAAGTATCTCAATTTTGGGAAGCCCATGCTGTGTACAAATCTCACATTTCTGGAAGCTTAAATCTGCCACTGCCTTTATTATTATTTTTTTATATAGTCAGGACCATTCTTAGAGGTGTAGCCTTCTGTTCTTAAGCTTAGAGGTGAGCATCTTTTCTGGAACCACTTTTTATTACCATTAGCCTTTTCTGGTAGCTAAAGGAATATTAAACATTTATATAAATATTGCTAAGTGTTTTCAGTGACATTGTTCTGTGTCAGTAATTTTCACAAGTTAATAATGCAGTGAGCATTCCTTAAAAAAACTGACCACCTTTCAACTTATAAAGCAAGTACTGTACGGTGATAAAGTTTAATGAAGTTGAATACATTTTGTCCATTTCCCAATACTGCTTTTGTGTCTCTTACTGTGACTTTGTAGAAATAAGTCTTTATGTCCTGTTTTCCCTCCCCAACCCACTCCAGTAATTTTAGTTTATTTCTGGATGCATTTACACAGTGTTTGTGGTTGATTATTCATATGAATCTTTTAGTCAGTTTAGTAATCCATTGATTACACTTCTAATACAGTGTAATCAAGTAGTTCTGGTTGCCAAACAAGTAGATAAAACCAGTAGTTCTGAAGAAACGCTTTCTGGATCAGGCTACTCAAGAATAAGTTATACTGATATCAGTGGAGCTTACTTCTAAGGAAATGTGCAGAATTGCATCTTTATAGCCTGTTCAGAGATGCCTTGAGATGCAAGATGTCTTGCTTGTATCTAACTGTCCCCCAGTCCCATACTGCTTCCCAAGTGTGGTGGTGGTGGGGAGACTAGCTGAACAAGTCCCCGTTTAGAAGGAAGGAGAGAGAAAAGGGAGTCCCTCTTCTAAAATGGTGTTCAGTTTAATCGGAAATACTTCTAATAATTTGAAAGTTCTTGAACTAAATTTAATTACCGTACATTAATCATTTAAACATATAATAAAACTTTCTGAGATTGGTTGACCAGAGAAGGACCAAGTTGACCCATTTGATCTGAAGGCCTGGTGATTTTGCATGGTGGATTTGCTGTCTTAAGGGTGTTGGATGACAGAAGTCTACGGGTACCGTATATACTCAAGTATAAGTCAATCTTAGGGATAAGTCAAGGGCAAGTTTTAAGCCAAAACTAATAGAATTTACTATGACCCATGGATAAGTCAAGGGTAAAACTTAGGGGTGTATGAAATTCTTTGAATTCTTGAAAATGACCAGTGATTGTTCTGAGGCAGCAACAGAACTTCTCCAAACGGGAAGAAAGAAAGGTGAAAGAGCTTATGTGAGTTGTAGGCTTTGTAAGGAGTACAGTAGGGTCCTGGCATCCCCAGGGGATAGGTTCCTGCCCCCACATGGATACCAGGAACCTGCAGATATCCCCTGTGGGCCCCCTGAACCCATTACCATTGTTCTTCATAGAGCTGGTGCCAAGTTGTGTTCCTTCCTTAACCAAACCGCTATAAAGCAGCCTGCTGCTTATACGAACACAAACAGCCTCTATGTTAGGCTTCTTGTTTAATGGAGCCTCTCTAGCATGCAGGCAGCTTGCCTGCTTCGTCGCTATGAGCAGCAGGCTGCTTTATGGCGGTTTGGTTAAGGAAGCAACACATTAACTAAGTTCTATGAAGAAAATGAAAGGTAATGGAGGGAGCCGGGGGCCTCCTACAATCCGCAGATAAGTGAATTTGCGGATCTGTAGATACCCCCCTCCCCGTACTTCCATAGCAGCAGCCCTCATAAAGTCTACAACTCCCATAAGCTCCTTCACCTTTCTTCCTGTTTGGAGAATAGTTACATTTCTGTGCTGCTTCAGAACAAGGTAAAATAGGTCCAATTTTTTACCCACCCCTGTGTGTCCCACTTCTCAGCCTAGTCCCCCCCACCCCAAGCTGCTGTTCTTAGAAGCCCCATGTATAAGTTGACACAGGTTGTCAGGGTCAAGTTTAAGGCATAATTTATTCGATTTATACATGAGTATGTAAATTTGACATTTGACACCCATGTGCAGTTTGTTGATTTATCCATTATGGATAGGTTGGGGAAGGATTCGTCCCCATTCAACTACGTTTGATGGACCTTAGTACTGTATATTGCTATAGAATAGTGTGTGTGTGTGTGTGTATAGTGTGTGGATAGTGTGTGTGTGTGTGTGTGTGTGTGCAGAGCAGTTTGAATTTAGAAATACTTGGCTTGCGACACTCAGCTGATCCAGGGTGATAAGGAATAGCCTCTCGCATACCCCCGCCAGTGGGAGGCCAAGCTGGGAGCTTGGGGGCAGGGCAATTTTTTAAAAAATAAAATAAACAATACCTCTGGTCCCCAACAATCAGCTGATCTTAGCTGATAAGGGGAAGCTTCTTGTGTACCCCCGCTTGATGGCCCGCGTACCCCTAGGGATACCTGTACCACAGGTTGAGAACCCCAGGAATAGAGTAAAGAAGACCTGTGTGCCTTTGTAACTTGGATAGGAATAAAAAAGGAAGATGTGGGTACTTTTTTGAGCAGGAAATAACTTGGCGACACTGAAGTCTGTAGAATGGAGCTTGGAGCACTTGCTACCAGCGTCGATTGATTTCAGTTGGTGTTTTAAAATTATAATTTAAATCATCAAGAGAAAATGTCGATTTTTTGTTTTTTACAGGCCAACTTTTAAATTGATTTAAATAAAAAAAATCCATTTATTATTTAGGTACTTCCTGAACAAAAGTGCACACTAATTGGTTGCTATAACAACAAAAACATATTGATTTAATGTTGCTTCATTCTGACCACCGAGCCTTACGTCTCTTTGTTTCCCACATTTTCCTTTTTGGATTCCAAATAGTCCTCCTTATGGCCTGCAGTCATGACATGTTTTTGTCAACCGAGGCTGCTTCTTTCCGGTGTTGGCTTCTGTTATCGTCGGTCTCTTCTTTGTCATATAGCTGTTCCACACGTGTAGTTATTAGGCAGATGGGCGTTCTCTGTGAGACCAAAGGTAAATGTCTGGTGGACAGTCATACATATTAGAGTACTAACATTTAGCCAGTTGCAGAGAGGAAGTGGTTACTATGCATGGAATACAAGTTGAAGGACACCCAGATTAGATCTGTGGATCTGTGGTGACTTGTCAGTTCCCGGCCCCTAGTAACAAGCTGTATACATGAGCTATTATGTCATATGATGATTGGCAAAGATGTTTTCTCCATCTTTTTTACAAAATACACTTTTTAGATCCTTTATTTCTATTGTATTAAATCATTTATTTCTATCGATCCCACTCATTACTCTGCTTACCAGGAACAGTATTATTTTATTTATTTAAAGAATTTATACCCCGCCTTTCTCGCAACAAAGGGCACTCAAGGCGGCTAATCAATAGTATAAATATCATGCCTCATAAAAGCATCTACCCTGGGGTAATCCAGCAGAACGTAGATATTCTCCTGCACTGTCAAGATGTCAGACTCTGCATCATTGACTGAGAGGTGCAATATACAGTATTTGCCCCGTTGGGTGGCTGTTTGTAACTTTGTAATAATAAATTATGTTGTACCCTTGATCTGTATACCTTGCATGTCTGCGAGTCCAAGAACCCGCTAGTGGTTGTAAGGTGAGTCGTATGCTCTTTTCCTATATCACTGAGTGCAATATTAAATGCACAAATTATTTGTGTAAAATAATTATATTCCATCATTAGTGCCTCAAGGCATATAAGATACTGCTAGTAAAATCAGCTTAAAAATGAATTGACACAGTCTAATGGCTAAGAGCAGATCAATATTGCCACCTGAAAATTAATACTGATGGTGCCAGGCAGATGAGTTTAGGGAGGGAGTTCATAATCAGGGCACCAACACAAAGAAGGCCCTGTCTCCGGTAGTCACCCACCTGACCTCTGAAGGTTAGACCGCGATTCTGTCTTTTTAAACCTTGTGCCAGCACTTTTCTTTAAACACTGGCCACTGTGACTAATACATTGTATTGTTGGATAATGTTGGAAGGCTAGGCTCCTGTGGTGGGTTCCTGCAGCATTGTTTGTTGAAGGAAAGGTAGTAATGCCAAAGATGGGGTTTTTTTTTTGGACTAAATGCTTTATCATCATGAAACATTTGTTTATATATAAATTAACGTCATTGCTTTATATTCAAAAGAAGAACTTCTATTTCCATGCAGTAGTGGATGCTCTTCTGTATCATTTAACTTGTGGTAAAGAGAGTCCTTTATAAAAAAATGTACAGTTCTTGATGCCTCCGTTCTTACTGAGATGCCTTCCTTGGTGCAGTTGTTATATTTAATCAACTATGGAATTTTGAGTGAAGACAACCCAGTTTTTATTGCACTTATTTCAAGTTGGACAAGCTTCTCACTATCAATACACCTCGTAAATGTTCCTTTTGAACCAGGTTGAAATTCTGTCATATTGTTGGAGTGACAGCATGTGAGCTATGTATTCATCCCCACCAGTAGGGGAAGCAGTTAACCTGTTCAGTTCCTAGTTTAAATACGTGTGGGTTGCTCTCTTCTGCTTTGATTAGACTTCTCATTAGCTCCCCCCCTGTTTTATGTCTCCCTAGGCACCCATGACAAGTTGCTTCCCTTGGTTTTATGTTGTGTTGTTGTTCAGTCGCTAAGTCGTGTCCGACCCTTCGTGATCCCATGAACCATATCCCGCCAGGCCTTCCTGTCCTCCACTACCTTCCTGAGTTCGCTCATTTTCATGTTCGTTGCATCGGTGATGCTGTCTAACCATCTCATCCTTTGCCTTCCCCTTCTCCTTTTGCCTTCAATCTTTCCCAGCATCAGAGTCTTCTCCAGAGAGTCCTCTCTTCGCATTAGGTGGCCAAAATATTTGAGCTTCAGCCTCAGTACCTGTCCTGCCAGGGAACAGTCAGGGTTGATTTCATTTAGGATTGACTGATTTGATCTCCTAGCAGTCCAAGGGACTCTCAGGAGTCTTCTACAGCACCACAGTTCGAAAGCATCTATTCTTCAGCCTTCCTTATGGTCCTTATGGTTGTAGTAGTGTATAAAAATGCTTCGGGTAACTCAGCTCGCTGTGAATGAGTTTATTTTTCCACAGCTCTAACACACATTACATTTCTGAAGTGTTCTAGATTACATTTTTTTTAAAAGCACTTTACCTGTAAATATTTAATTAGTTTTATTCTAGAAATATGGAAGTATATAGGACAAGAGCACTTGTCACTTCTGAGATAGTAGGAACAATAGAGCTTAGTATATGCTCAATGTAAGCTGGACAATAGTAGCCTTCTTTACACTGAGATGAAAGAAACAACCTAACTCTGGGGCTAAATGAATTCCCTGCTTCCCTCCTGACTTGTCACTCAGATTCCCAAGATCAAAGCCTAAGCTTATCAGGTACTGTATAAACTGGCATAAGTAAACAGACTAGTTAATAGCTAGCCCCTAAATATTTCCACATCTCCCAGTGCTGGTTCTTGATACTGAGTGTAGACCATTTTATGTTAGCTATGAAACTGGTGTTTTTACAATGTGTGCTTTCTTAGGAACCCCCCCAAAAGTTCATTTAGTTGCACATGTGCTGTCTGTGGTAGCTGCCACATGTCACTGCCATGTATATTTGTAGATAAATTTTGTTGAAGGTGTTTGATGATGGACAGAATGGTTTCCTGTCTGTAAGGCTCTAAGGAGGTATGAGAGGATATTAGCAACAAGGCTAAACTTGCCTGTGCTTGGATGTGAGATGTCTTCATTTCTCCTGGCTAACTTTTGAGTTTTGTGAAACAATTTGTATTGCTAAACCTACAGTAGCATCCAATTGTCCAGCTTTTAGGTTAGGGATTAAGGTTTGTGTGTTTAATTTCAAGCCAAAGTGACCATACCAGTAGTGTTCACTAGCAAGGAAAAAAAGTGAGATTTTTCTTTATGATTTACTGATGTGGTTTTAAGATCAAATGTTAAATATTTTGGTGGGGATTTTTTTTAATGTTTTCTGCTGCATTTTAATTTGTTTAAATGGTTTTGGTTTTGGAATTTTGTTCTGGGTGGTTCTCTTTTTGTAAGCTGCTTTGGGTTGTCACAGGCAATAAAGGCCGAGCATATGTGTGAAAAAATAAATTTTTTAAAAATGTTTCAGTCCATATCCTACTGGCAAGAGCTCTAATCCAAGTTAAAGGCTGTAGGTGAGGGCTAGTAGGATGGAGTGGGTGCATCTAGGATCCCCTTTCTATCTTTCTGTGATATACAGAACCCCAGAACACAAAACATAGTACAATGCATTTTCCTCCCTTATTGTCTGTTGTTTGACACCTGTATTGGGTGGTTCATTGTATTATGGTTCAGCGATTTAACCCGCTGCTCCACCCACTGGCCACGTTTCCCCAATACAGGTGTCAGCGCTCCGTGTTCCAGCTGCATGCTACGCGCTGCGGCAAGGAGAGTCATGCCGGCCACATGACCACGGAAGCGTCTTCCGACAACGCTGGCTCTTCGGCTTTGAAATGGGGATGAGCACCACACCATAGAGTCGGACACGACTGGACTTAATTGTCAGGGGATACCTTTACCTTTTTTATTGGGGAAACACTGTTGTACATTGTGGGATACATGACTGTATTCCCCTGCACAGCTCAGGTGGGAAAGAGAGGGCCCCCTCACCCTGCCCAGAGACCATAGCTCGCTTTTTCTGAGAAGATTAAGAACCTGATGAATGCCTGGGACACCATGATGGACGTCATTTTGTAGCACAGTGTCAGTTATGGTGTACTGTAATCTATGTCAGTTTACATATTGTCAGTAAGAATATGTCCGTAAGATGAGAGGCCAAAACGTCTGCTCATAACTTTCATGCCTGCACATGAATAACTTTGAATTAAGGATGGTCAGAACAGCCCCTTCCCTATATTCTGTGCTACTTATGTGGGTGATGAAAATCAGGAGAGCATTTAGGAGTTTTGGGGAGCTGATATGTTCTTCAGAAGTTTTAGAGGCAGTTTTACCACTGGTGGTTGCTTTCTGTTCTTTCTTTTTTTCCTTTTTAAACTTCTTTGGTGGTGGCAGCATTAATGGAACTTGCAGCCTGCTGTGACTCTCTTTCAGAACACGTACCAAATGATACTACAGCATGCTGTCCTGTCATTTTGAAGGGAGCTTCTTAAACAAAAGAAGCTCCCAGTGTGGGGACCGTTCTCTTCCCCCCCACTCCAAGCCAGAATGCTGCTACATCATGATGTAGCATCATCCCAAGGGCATTCTGAGGGGCAAAATTATGTTGTGCATTAGGCTTCCAGGAGCTGCTGCTACCACTGTGGAAACGAAAAAAAAAGTTTAGAAAGAAAGTTCAGCAGCTGCCATCCAGTGTTAAGCCACCCCCAAAACTATCAAAGAATTTCTCTCTCACACCCACCCACCCAAAAGCCCCTCAGCCTAGTCTCACTTAATGTCCAGCAGAAAATTCTCCTGTAAACTTTCAGCTGTGTGCCAGTAGTGATGGTCTTCCTTTCTTCTTCTTCTGCTGTTCTTTGCCTACTGGAGAAAAGAGGTATCTCCTTCTATTGTATTGCAGCTCATATCTGTAACCTACCCTGCCCCTTTCAGTAGCTCTTCAGTGTGTTTCAAATGGTGGCCACTTTTCACCATGGAACGAAGCCTCCGGACATGGGAACAGCAATTGTAGGAGGCAGGAAAACAGCAGAAGCCGCATCTCCTTTTCTGCTGCTGTTTGCTTATCACAGCTCCCCATCTCTCTTCTCTGCCTATTCACTTCCTTTGGATAATAACCCCTCTGATCCGTTCCTCTTCCCCTGTTTCTTTACCCATTCTGTCCTAAAGCACAAAGATTGCACCAGTGTGCAAGGAAACGTTTTATGATCATTGGTATACCTTATTTTGAGCACATAATTTAAACGTTTTCAGGACAGGAATGTTGTGCAGTATTTTGTTGAACACTCTTAAGAGACCGGTCCACTCCAAAATGATCAAAAATGTTTGAGGGAAGGTATTCTGCCGTCTTGTTGAACTTTTCAAAGACTGAAGTGTGCAAAGTGTGACCTTGCGTGTACAGTATTTGCATTTAGCTACCTGGCTTGATTCTCTGCTTAAATTGCAGTCTGCTTCTTTTGGAGAAGCCAGTGGAAGGTGTGTTCCTTGCAGAACAAGCTGTGCTGGCTGAATGCTTGTGGGACAATCCACTGTGGAAAGATGGCATGTCAGCAGGGCTGTTAAGGCTTCCAGGTTTCTTCCATTAAAGAAAAGTGGTGGTTTTGACCTCTTTAGCATGCAAGCTGTAGAAGTTCAAACCATTACTTTACTGAGAGGGGCATAACTTACTGCTGACTGTGGAAGAAAGTTGCCCACAGAAGCTACGGTAATTTCATGTAGCCATAGGCAGCAATGCTTGGAAGGCTTTGTTTTCATCTAAAATGACTACTGATTGCTTTCTCTCCTTCTATGCTAGGGAGACATTTTATATACCAGGGGTGGCCAAACAGTGGCTCCTGAGTCACATGTGGCTCTTTGATGTATAATGTGCGGCTCTTGGAAATATGTTGGCTGAGCTCCTTTTTGCATCACAATTAATATAAAACGTAAATAAGACATTTTCAAGCTTTATAATTTACCAGGTATAAACTGAGAGTCCACTGAATTAAAACGTACCGTAAGTTTAATGTTTATGGTGAGTAAATATTTTAAGAATTTAAATGCTTCTTAAATATTGCGGCTCTCAAACATCTCTCTTGCGGCTCTCAAACATCTGAAGTTTATTGTATGTGGCTCTTACATTAAGCAAGTTTGGCCACCCCTGTTATATATGTTGGCTGCAAAGCTGTGTTTGGATAATAAATGTGTTGATTTTGTAGGCACCTTGTTTATCATTATAATTTCTGCTGGGCCCCTTTTTTCCCCTCTCAACTTTCCTTATAAATGGTGGATTTTGTCAACTGGTGTCTTGCTTTTGTGATGTTTTTTCAATGAACCCTGTGGTCAGTCAGTTGGGGTTAAACTGACCCATCTATGATTGTTGAAATCCTTCTGATTGCATTTGTTAAGATACTTGAAAATGGTTATGAATCTTGTACACTTCGTCTCTTCAGATTGTTGTTGCCCTGTTAATAAGAGGCCTTTGTTGCAAATGCAGTATCTTGAGTGGGTAATAAAGCTAATGTATGTGTGTTTTTATTTTTAAAAAATCAAACACCACCACATCTTGTAGTGTCTTGCACCGGGTGAAGCAAAATCTAGTGACACCTCTGCGTATACCTAAATGACAATTTCCCTTATTGACTAAAGTTAATTGGGTTTGAATACAAGGCCTGCAGGTCTTTGCCTCTTTAAAACAAGCATTTTTTTTTGTGAGCTAGATCACAAGATGTGATCCGAGATGTGATTGGATACAAGAGTCCAGTGGTGTTGGTAGGATGAATGAATGGGAGCTGTTTTGGAGCAGCTGTAGAGTGAATTAGTATATAACGACAAATGGATTGCAGGTTTAGAAGTGTATTCTCTGGCAGTGAAATCTAAGAGATGGTATGTGCCCCAACATATACTGTAGCAATACACTTGCAGTTTGTCAATAATGTGATTGAAAGTATTTTCTTTGTGTATATATGGTGAGTGCGCAACGTTCTGTCACACTTTATTGTGACCAAGAAACAGAAACTAGGGTAGAGCTTATACAAACGGGAACAGTTTGATTTTGGGGTTACTAGTGGAGAGGGAACAGATTTAGTCCCTGTCCTAAATGTGTTTTTATTTTCTCCCTTTGTTTTGTCAGCGCCTTTCATTCCTGTGGAAAATAAAGGGCTGCACTTGGGGGCAATGCCAGGGGCTCTTATGCTATCTAGGCAGTTATTGCAACACTTTTGTTACCTTGTGGTGTCCTTGCTCTAAGACCTCTCCACAAAAGTGTAGTAGATAAGTCAGTTCTTATCTTGGTTGAATTGTTGCAACCCTGCAGTTTGTTGGGGGCGGCGTTCCTACAAGCCACTGTCCCTGCTGCTACTAGCAATCTGTGGTTCTCTATTGCTGCTGCTTTCTTTATTAGGTCTAATGCCTGCCTGTACATCAGTGGTCACGTTTTCTTCTGACTGTGTCTCTATAATATCTATTTGCTGCCCCTCTTATGCTGCTCTTCCTCTGCTTTTTTTGCCTCTTGGCTTAAGCATAGCTGAGTTTGAGATTCTCCTTATCCCTTGCAGGGATTCCCGTAGTGGGGGAAAGAGTACATACTGCTTTGCAAACCCTTCCACCTTTTGTGGGAGACCCGCACAAGGAATAAGGAGACTCTCAGATCCAGACTGATCCAAACATGCAGTTATTCCCTGGGAAAATACATCCATGGGTTTCAACTCACTTGGGATTTGCAACCACACGTTCATTGCAATCCAGGACTTCCTTTTTGGCAACAGTTCCTCCTCCAGCTCTGCCAGTCACCCTTGGGCAGACTTCCTTTGTCTGAAGGAATCCCAGGAGCATTTGTCTGCTGAAAGGGGCAAGAGATTCCCCCTGAGACTTTGCCTTTCTTGGAGCAGGAAACTTCCTGGTTCAGAGAGAGGCTGTGATTTCCTCGCCCCAGCTTTCACTGGGGAGCTTTCCCCCCATGTTCTGCAGTTCTGTTATACAATTCAACCAAGGAAGCATGGCTCCCATGAGATGAACTACTTTGAAAAAAAGTGGGCTGCATCCTGCACCTGGACCATGTCTGTGAAGGCTCTCAACTACTCCTTGCTCCACGAGGGGATTCCTCAGATGGGGAAGCCCCTCATTGCTGAGAGGAATAGCTTTAGCCCCGGGAATATCACATCCTGCGATGTCAAGCTGATTCAAAGCAAAATATCAACAGCAAGACAAATTCTTGGATCTGCAGTTCAAACCATCTCTGCTTTCATGCCTTTCTCACTTGCATGCCTCAAGCAAGTGAGAGGGAACTGCTTTAACGCTAAAAATGAGAGGAAGAGCCTTGACCAAGACGGGTTCCCAGGAGGACAGACTAGGACGCCATCTTGCCTACCAAACTCACAGATATTGCAAACTACAGTACATGGGTTTTGCAATCACACGTTCAAAAACCTATATGAAAGACTCTGAACTCACGGAGTAAGAGGTGAAAAAGTTAGAAATACCCATGGTTCTTGGATATTCTGTGGGGGAAAAACTTTTGTATTTCTCATAAGAAAACCCATGTGGATTTTGTGTCCAAATGTGCACTTATTATGTGGGAAATGCCCGTTTCCATGTGGGTTTTTGCATGTTTGGTTTGGGCCTCAAACACTGCAATCCTAAGCATGTTTACTCGGAGATACATTCCACTGTATTCAGAGGGACTTACTTCCAGGTAAGTGTGATAGGATTGCAGCCAAATGCACCTAAGCTTAAATTGAGAGGCAAAAAACAGCAGAGGAAGAGCTTATAAGGGGTAGAAAGCAGATATGGGGACACATACAGAAGAAAACATGACCTCCAATATGTACAGATATCACAAATATTTGCTATTTGTTTTATTGGGATTAATTTGGTTTTCATAGATCTGTGGAAATTGAGGATATTTGATGTACACCAGATGTACAGTACATCTGTACTGCAGAACATGGTACAATATTCTTAATATCAAAACATATTTTACGCTAAGAACTTTTAAGTCATTTGTATTAGATATTCTGGCTCTGAAATTATAGTCCACCGTATCCTAAGGGCTTAGGGAAAGTGACTTTTCAAAATAATTACGGTATACATAAAGAAAGAAGCAAGCCCTGTTCTCAAAGGATTTGCAATCATCCTTAGTATTTGCAGGGTACATGAATGAGAAGCTACCAAAGTGTTGCTGCAATCCCAATTCTAATTACTTTAAACCTATTAAAAAATACCAGTCTCTGTTAAATTTCATTATGTAAAACTGCAGTAGCCTTGTGCCTCTAAATTTAGGGATTTGAATGGGGAATAATGCTGCATATATTCAGTCGTCAAAAATAAAATGTAGTCCTCTCTCCTTCATTTTTCTAACAGGAATTTGCCTAGTCGGTTAAGCATTTATTCAGAGTTCAGTGTTGACCTGTTGACGGTTGTGTCAAATTCTTACCTATAATAAAGATTGCCAAGGTCTTTTGCCTTGGAGGCTGGCGGCACTCAATCCAAACTACGATGCCTTGGCTATGACACTTCTGCCCCCATGCACCAAGGCTGGCACTTCCTGCTCTCAGAGCTGAGCAACTTGCCAAGTGGAAAACAAGAGGATGACCGAGAAACCTCTGTGTCATAGAAGCTTTTGGTGCATCTCTCATTTGTGCTGCGTGGGATGCTTATGCTATTTTCAGCAGAACCTCTTCCCAAAAATTTTTGCCCATGGAATGTTACTAGTGGTGAGGGAAATGCCCATTTCCGTGTGGGTTCGTTGCTTGGCCCAGCTCCTGCCAACCTAGCAGTTCCAAAGCATGCAAGTAGATAAATAGGTACCGCTTGCGGGAAGGTAAACAGCGCTCCGTGTTCCAGCCGCATGCTACGCGCTGCGGCAAGGAGAGTCATGCCGGCCACATGACTACGGAGGCGTCTTCGGACAACGCTGGCTCTTTGGCTTTGAAATGGGGATGAGCACTTCGGACACGACTGGACTTAATTGTCAGGGGTCACCTTTACCTTTTGCAGGTTTGGTTTGGGCCGTAAACACTGCAAATCCTAAGCATGCCAAGGAATATTTTATCCAGTTCCTGTATGCTACTAAAAAAAGTGATCAAAATGAACATCGACATAAATATTGTTTGATTTTTGCGTTCTTTTTACTGCATTTTGTATTTCAGGATCCTTTCTGAACAGCCCAATTCACACAGAGATTTCTTGCACAGGAGAAGATTTTCCCTCTTGGCACAGGAGCGGGGCGGGGGGGGGTCACAATGGAGAAAACAAGCAGTCTGATCAAACCTACAGAAATAGTTTTAGAGTTTCTGACCAGTTTTGTTGACAATGACGTATACAAGAGGAAAGTATTCATTGTCAAGAAATTGGGTTGGTGGAAGTTCAGCATGTTACTGAAACATTATAATTGCCTTTCATCATAGCTGTCTGCTGGTGGATGGTCCTAATCTATTGCAGCACACATTAGGTCCTGTTATTGATTGATTTTTAAAAGTTCTTTAGAAAGTGCTTAGGTTGTTCTTTTCTATTGGGCAATGGCTCTTAGCCATTTTTAGAGGAGAGGAAATGAAACAATATTTAGAAGCAGAATATTGCAGTGAATAATACATGCAGGTGGGCAAACCTATTTACCAGTTTTGTGGCTTTTGGTGCAGACTTGCACATTTATATAACCCAGCACCCATCTAAAGTTGTGTGCTCTCCGCTCTTGCTGTGTCTTCATAAATAATTGATAGACCAAACCTTCATCTTGCTGCTAAGCTTACCTCATTGTTGCTATTTTGGGAAGATGAATTTGGAGGAGCAGAAAATCACTTTCCCTGGAGCCTCGCTTTTATTTGACTTCTTACTAAAACAATGGTGCTCTAAAATTCAGAGTGCCCTTGGTGGCCTTGAAATGCTCAGATTTGTTAAAACACTTACTTTAGCTTGCTAGGTAAAGGAAGAATCCTGTTAACATCAGCAGGAGCTCTGTGTTGAGCTTCCCAGACATTGTCAGGAGTCCTACCTTTTGCTTTCCTCTGAGCCAAAGAGAATAGAAGTGTTTTACAGGCTAGGCCAGCGGGTGGCGCAGCAGGTTAAACCGCTGAACCATAAACTGTTGATCGAAAGGTCGGCAGTTCGATTCCCGCGACAGGGTGAGCGCTCATTGCTTGGCCAGCTCCTGCCAACCTAGCAGTTCCAAAGCATGTCAATGCTAGTAGATAAATAGGTACCGCTTGCGGGAAGGTAAACAGCGCTCCGTGTTCCAGCTGCATGCTACGCGCTGCGGCAAGGAGAGTCATGCCGGCCACATGACCACGGAGGCGTCTTCGGACAACGCTGGCTCTTCGGCTATGAAATGGGGATGAGCACCACACCCTAGAGTCGGACACGACTGGACTTAATTGTCAGGGGATACCTTTACCTTTACAGGCATGTTAAAGATGTTTGAAAAATGAGAAATCAGTTCAAAGAAAGCTTTGGTGCCACTAGGCCTCCAGATTGCCATGTGAATTAATGGAACAGTGATAATGTACTACACATGATAGTTGGACACATGAAAGAGATTAATATTGTAGAGTGCTCTGGATGCTGGAAGTGCTGTGTAAATTATCAGCAGGGCTGTATACTCTGATGTTTGAAGATCTAACTTGTTTACCATGGAGTCCATATTCTGTTCATGAAGCAACTTGGTATACTTGCATCATTCTTGTACTAACTAATTTTGGGACAGAATTTGGGGGATCACAGTGACTGGAAGGAAAAATAGTTAAAAAGCAAAGGACAAGGCTATTAAGGGCTATTGGAAATGGATCTAGATGTGTCTGCCATTCCATTTGAAAGTCTTTCCCTTCTACTTTACAGAAAAACAAACCCAGAAAGGTTCTGCTATAACTGTGCTCAACTAACATGAGGACATTTTTGCCATGCTAATTTATTGGATTTTCACAAGAAAAAGTAGATAATCTTTTTTTCATTTTTGATAGACTACCAGTCATGAGACCATGACTTCTTGTTCCAAGCACAGGAATCCCCCTGTTTCAATTAAGCATTTCTAAATCAATTTAGTTTGTCTAGTACAACTTGAATTTGTATATCATCTGGTTCTTTGGTCTGATTTAAGAGGAAACTGTTCAGGAAGGAACAGAGGAATAAATGAGCTTTTTTATTATTCTGAAAGAGAGTGATGGGTATCACAAGATTCCCCACTTGGTCTTTTGCTGCTTATTTAAGTTTGGCATTAAAAACAAACAAAAATTGTTGGCTTGGAGTGTCCAGTGCAGCTCACGTACAAACTGAACCCAAAAAATCTCTCTGCATTGTAGTGCTTGTCAAAGGCGTCGCTCCGGTAGGGGCGGGGCCGTAAGTTTCGCTCTGTCCTAGTCCCGTTTACCGAGCGAGCAGGAGGCGGCCCTGCCCCCTCACTGTCGGAGCCATTCCCGTGCGGAGAAAGCAACAGGCACCTGCTGCTTTCTCCGCATGTGAATGACTCCAACAGTGAGGGGGCGGAGCCGCCTCCTGCTCGCTCGGTAAAGGGACTAGGATGGAACGAAACTTACGGCCCCGCCCCTACTGGAGCGACACCTCTGGTGCTTGTTTTAGTTTGGGGATTCTTCCGCAGCCATTCTAATAGCTAAAATGCTATGCAATATTTTTCTCTTCTTTCTCTTTCTGCCCCCAGCCCTGGAATAGTAGGAATGGCATGTCACCATTTTAATGTTTGAACCCAGAGGTGCCATAGAAGTCTTTTGTGAGCAAAACAAAATGAAAATAATTAAAACACAACGTTATTATGGATAAGGGTCTAAATGCATACAGCAATAAAGTAGCAAAAGGAACAGCAAAGGTTCTGGGGAAGAATGAATTGGATTGTATAACAACAGGAAAAATAGCTGAGGGATGGGTAGGTAATTTGCTTTTCAAAGTTGGCTTGCTAAGAACCTAATGCTGCAGGTGTGAACAGGAATGTGTGAGTCCAAAACTACTTCATTATATTCCAATCCATGGTCTGGTGTTGCATTTGATCTACATTGTTGTCTGAGATTCTGAGTAGGAAGACAGCATTTTACCAATGCGGGAATCCTAAGGAAGTTCATGTTCGGCAACAATAAGATGGTGTTGGTCTGTTGGCATACAACATAAACCAATAGGAAATGAGCACCACATAGACACTGGATTTACTTGATTTCTGGGGCAGGAGCAGTTGTTCCTCACCTTGGTCTTAGTCACTGTGGAAATTATTGTTCTTGGAGGGTTTGCCTAACATTTGGCTTACCAGATCTCCAACTGGGACAGTGTGCTAGACCTTTAGGAGAAGGAATGTGGGCAGGTGTAGCTTGTTAAACCTTAGAGCACAATCCTAGGTATGTCTACTCAGAAGCAAGCCCCACTGAACACAATGGGGCTTGCTTCTGAGTAGACATGCTTAGGATTGTGATCTAAGGTTTATTAAGCTACACCTGCCCACATTCCTTCTCCTAAAGGTCTAGCACTCTGTCACGGTTGGAACATAAGAAGAGCCTTGCTGATTCAGGCCAAAGGCCCATCTAGTCCAGCTTCCTGTATCTCACAGTGGCCCCACCAGATGCCACCAAGAACACACAGCCAACAAGATGACCTGTTTCCTATTGTCACTCCCTTGCACCTGGCACAGAGAGAACCTACTTCTAAAACCAGGAGGTTGCTTATGGCTTGTAACCTGTGACTGTCTTTTCCTCCATGAATCTATCCAAACCCCTTTTAAAGGCATCAAGGCCAGGTGCCATCACCACATCCTGTGGCAAGGAGTTCCACAGAGTTGGAGATCTGGTAAGCCTACCTAACATGGATTAGAAAACGTTAGATGGGTAACTGGTTCAGTAGTACAGTATAGTGGAAGTGCAATCCTCTTAAGCCTCTTTGTGCTGTTCTGGTGTCATCAGCCATGAAATGATAGGAGAAACCTGTAGAGGTGAAGGAGTTGGGCCTTTGCTAGGAACAGTGTCAGTTTTTTGGGAAATTGTCCAGGGTCTGAAAGCAATGTGGATCTGGTTTAGCATGTTTGACTTATTTTTTGTAAACAAAACTTTAAAAGTGTACTATGGTAACTTTACATGCCATATGTCCAAACTGTTTCTTCCAATAGCCTAAAATATTTGATTAGGAGAAAATTCAATAAAGCACACTTAATGTAGTCTAAAAGTTATATTCATTCAAAGCTTTACTTGGAAATTCTTCTTATTGGAATACATGTAAATATTTTAAAACCTGATAACTCAATAGTATACCTTTCCCTTCATTTATATAGTATACATCCATTTATATTTTAAGGAAAAAATTAAAGACATTGGAAACTGTAAACATGCTAACTTTAGCATACTGAAAGAACTGTGCACTTAATAAATGTAATATATGCATATCTGAAAAAAATGTACAACTTTGAAGCTTTCCAATTCAACTGCTGTTGAGTTTGTTCATAATACTCTAATGTTATGATATGGTGCATTTTAAGGCTTTTATGTTGGAAAATGTAGCTGCAGAAAACTTCTATCCCTGCTGCTGGGAAGAATGTGATATTTGTTGAATTTTTCTTTCGTTTTTCAATTCATACCCTACCTTTTTGGTGAACAGTTGTTTGGGATTTTTCTAGCCCTGCAGATTTGCTTAATTTAATTGGATCAAAAACAAGACACTGTAGCTCCATAAAGACTAGCCAGATTATTTGAGCATAAATTTATGTGAATCACAGTCTCTTTCATTAGACACATCTGATGAAGTAGACTGTAGTCCATGAAAGTTTATGTGGAAAAAAATCTTTAATCTTTAAAATGTTGCAAGACTCGCTGGCTTGGATCCAGAAAGCTACTTGGGCATGCTCCATAGAATCCGTGACTGCTGTACAATAAGTACATCCTTTTGAGCAGTGGCTCCTCGTGCCATATCACAAACTGCTTTTCAAACTTTGACGAAACTTTGGCAATCAGTTTGATATGGCATGAGGATCCACTGCTCAAAAGGAAGAAGTCGGTGATTCTATGGGACATGTCCTTGGGTGCACCCAAGGAGTTCTTTGAATCCAAGCCAAGTCTTCCCTTCTGGAAATTATTAGCTGATTGGATCATGCACACACGTACACCAGTGTGTTTAAAATGTAATGGCTGTCATTCATGCGCTGCATGTTTGCTGTATAAACTGTGAGACTGCCCCTGGCTGTTAGGATTATTGGATGACCAAGGCAAGGGTAAGGGACAGTCACTTTCAGGCTAACTTTCATTAGAGGATTGTGATGAGGTGCACTGTCTGAGTGTCTTTGAAAGAAGGGCAGAATACAAATATAACAAAATTAAAGAATACTAAAATGTCTTGTAATGTCCCTATGTACTGTATGTACATGTTTATTTCACAGGTGGTGTGTTCTTTGAGTAGAATTCTTCTCTCTAATCTTCAAAGGCAAGTGACGGCTACTTGACTCTGTCCTGAAGTACTGCACTCATCTTGATAATAGCTGGTTTGGAGTTTACTGATAAGATGGTCTAAATGGAGCTTTTCTAGGGTGTCTCTTGCTCCTTGTACTGCTGTCTACTGAGTGCAAACAGGAGGCTGGGTTTTCTCACATGATAGTGGCCTTTTCTAGCTTTGTTCAACTTTATTTCTGCTGTTGGTTCACTGGGGTTCAATTGACAAGATGAGAAAGTTCATGGTCCTTGCGTCATTCATCTGCCTTTGCCAATGCACTAAACTTTGCTTGGAGAGGTCTGAAATTGTAAGCCTGGAAAAGTCCGAGCATGGGTGGAGGGAAGGAATGCAACCAAAATAATATTTCTTTGAGATCAGTACCGATCAGTGCATTCACACATGGGTCAGAGAAGGATTTGGGAGAAATGCCCATGCTGTGTAATGCTACCCGCTTTAAGTTCAAAGAATTTAAAATACACTGGGGGGAAATTATGTGAATGAGCGATCCAGTTCTGCTGCTTTGTTGTTGTTCAGTCGTTAAGTCGTGTCCGACCCTTCGTGATCCCATGAACCATATCCCGCCAGGCCTTCCTGTCCTCCACTATCTTCCTGAGTTTGCCCATTTTCATGTTCGTTGCATCGGTGATGCTGTCTAACCATCTCATCCTTTGCCTTCCCCTTCTCCTTTTGCCTTCAATTTTTCCCAGCATCAGAGTCTTCTCCAGAGAGTCCTCTCTTCGCATTAGGTGGCCAAAATATTTGAGTTTCAGCCTTAGTATCTGTCCTTCCAGGGAACAGTCAGGGTTGATTTCATTTAGGATTGACTGATTTGATCTCCTAGCAGTCCAAGGGACTCTCACAGTTCAGTTCAAAAGCATCTATTCAAGATGTTCAGCACCACATCTGTTCAGCACCACAGTTCAAAAGCATCTATTCTTCGGCGCTCAGCCTTCCTTATGGTCCAACTCTCGCAACCATACATTGCTACTGGGAACACCATCGCCCTGACTATGCGAACTTTTGTTGGCATGGTGATATCTCTGCTTTTTATTATGCTGTCTAAGTTTGCCATAGCTTTCCTTCCAAGGAGTAAGCGTCTTTTAATTTCATGGCTGCTGTCTCCGTCTGCAGTGATCTTGGAGCCCAGAAAAGTAAAATCTGTTACTGCTTCCATTTCTGCCCCTTCTATTTGCCAGGAATTGATGGGACCAGATGCCATGATCTTAGTTTTATTAATGTTGAGTTTCAAGCCAACTTTTGCACTCTCCTCTTTCACCCTCATCAAGAGGCTCTTTAGTTCTTCTTCACTTTCTGCCATTAGGGTGGTATCGTCTGCATATCTGAGGTTGTTGATATTTCTCCTGGCAATCTTGATTCCGGCTTGCGATTCATTCAGCCCTGCATTTCTCATAATGTACTCTGCATATAAGTTAAATAAGCAGGGTGACAATATACAGCCTTGCCGTACTCCCTTCCCAATTTTGAACCAGTCGGTTGTTCCATGGCCGGTCCGAACTGTTGCTTCTTGACCCGCATACAGGTTTCTCAGGAGACAGGTAAGGTGGTCTGGTACCCCCATCTCTTTAAGAATTTGCCACAGTTTGTTGTGATCCACACAATCAAAGGCTTTTGCGTAGTCAATGAAGCAGAAGTAGGTGTTGTTGTTTTTTGGAACTCTCGTGCTTAGTACTATGAAAAAGAGAACTGAATATAACTGCTCATGAAACCGTGGTAGGGAGAAAGTATATATGCATATGGTTAGAGAGCTGCTTTCTTAAATATTTGAAAAAAATTATGATGCAGATAAACTCTTAAATACAGTTGTTTTTGAGACAGATAAGAAAATACTCACTCTGAAGAGTCTAGAAAGTAGAAGGCCCACCTAGAAAAAGGAGGGTTACTTTCAGCCGTCCAAAGTTTTCTCAGATAGTGCAGTCTCAGGCTTGGTTGGCCTTAATTCAAATCTGCCTGTAGATCTGCCAGAGTCATATTTTATTTCCCAAAACAGAGAAATTGAGAATTCAGGTGGGACACTTTTATCTGCCAGTCAGATGATAAAGCTCTGCAATTTCATGCATACTAACTATGAATCCAGCATTCTGGATAGTTGCCAACTTCTTCGTATCCAGGTTTGCTAGTTATCAAATGTTGAACGTGGGCCCTGGCAGGAGACTTGGTAGTTTCCATGTGTGTTTTTTTGTTTAGCAAGTTTTCTCTTCTGGTAGTATAGCACCGTTTTAGTCAACACGAAGGGAAACATTTTCGATCCACTCATGTACTTTGTCTTTATTGAACTGTCAATCCATCTTGGCAATATTTCTGAACGACTCGAACTGGTCAAATTATAAAATGTTACCTCTTGGCTCCCCCCCCACTTAAAAATAAATTCTTCCCCTTGCCAATCCTTCCCCCCCCCAAAAAAAACCCCTCCGAATTGATCTTCATGGATTTAGGAAAAAAGTGACAGCCTTTGCAGCCTGGATAAATTGTGCAGGTTAGCATACATTAAGTAATCTTCTGAATGTATAGGTAAAGGTATCCCTTGACAATTACCGTATTTATCGGCGTATAAGATGCACCAGCGTATAAGACGCACCTTCTTTTTGGCCCTGGGTTTCAAGAAAAAAAGATTTAAAGCATTTTGGGGCCACTTGGCCACTTACTGCTTGGCCTCTTAATTAGCTAATGTACATAAATTGCAAAAAAATACCAGGATCTCTTTTAAAACACACAGCAATAAGACACATGAACAAAATGCACAAGAACATAAATCCCAAATACAAAACCCCCCAGACTCAACTCTTTCCCCCCCAACCCACCCATGCAGTTTCCAAAGTAAACAACATAAATTCCAAGTACAAAACCCCCCAGACTCAACTCTTTTTCCCCCCAACCCAGCCATGCACAGTTTCCAAAGTAAAAAACATAAATCCCAAGTACAAAAAAACCCCAGACTCAACTCTTACCCTACCCCACCCCACCTATGCACAGTTTCCAAAGTCTCCCCAACTAGGCCCAGTTCAGAAGCTTACCCAAGCTGCATTCATTCACCATCGGAGGAGAGCTGGGAGGACCACGCCCTCTGCAGCTCAGCTAAACTGAACTGAGGAGCACAGCGCCCTCTGCTGGCTACTGAGAAGCTCAACTCATGCACGTGCATAAATTAACCCGGACATCAGCTGTAGATCGGATAGATTAGTCAGGGAAGAAAGCACAAGGGAGCTCTCCGGCTCCGGAAAAAACCGGGGAAGCCCGAAAATGCTTTAAAACATAGGAGGGATTTTTTAGTATCGGCGTATAAGACACACCCTACTATTTTGGGTCACAAATTTAGACAAAAAAGTGCATCTTATACGTGTCCGACTCTAGGGAGCGTGCTCATCTCCGTTTCAAACCAGCTACAAATGCCATGAATATTTTTAGCAGGGATTCAGGGCAAGGGTATGATTGGGCATTTGACCTACCATCTAAGGGCCAGTTACAGGAACACTTCCTATAATGCTGCTTCCTTTAGCGCTGTTTAATCACAGCACTCTTTGTTCTGACTGATTAGCTATTCTAGCCAATGGGAGCTATGCATTCATGAAAATGCAGGGCCAATCAGCACGTTTCATGCCTCGTAGACATAGTTGAACTTCCATAGCAGTTTTTCTAGAATGGATTCCACATGGTACTGCTGTATTGCTAAAGCACTAACTGGTACTGCTGTATTGTTAAAGCACTAACTTTAGTGGAACAACAAAAGAAAAAGACACTTTTAATTGTCAAAGGTTTTGATATTTAAGCTGTTCATGTAAACAAATTAATTTGTTTCCCGGTAACTAGAGAGGGAGAGGGAGAGCGCTGTTTGTGTGTTTGACAGGTGATGCCTGCAGTTATAGTAGGAGGCCAGTAGGAGAAACTTGGCTGATCTGCTAGGTTTGTCCATCCCATCCCCCCAAGACTGCTGCAGGGATGGGGAGTTGCTGCTGGTCTTGCTAATGAGACACAATAATTAAATAGATAAGCTACCACCTACACTGTGGCATTTCTGTCTTCCTGCAGTATTTCACTGTGGTCAAATAGGTGGTCAGCTGACAGTATTTGCCAGCCCTATGTAAGTGAGATTGAATGAGATTCTGTTGCAGCAGTCAGAAAGGAAGAATTAAATGGGCATGAGGAGGGACTAAAGGCTGATCTACACCCACTCCTGTTGTGTTGCACTTGCATAGGGGACAGGATCCCCACCCGAAACACTGCCCTGGGCTCCACCAGTTTCTTCTACGCACTTGTCCCTCCTGATTGTCCCGCCTTGTAATAAAGCTCAACGCTGATTGGGTGAAACACGTGCACTCCGATTGGCTGAAAAACCCCTCTCATCCCATTGGTCAATTTGCTCCACGTCCACCCTCTCTAAATCATGAGCATGGTCCACGGCCGATCGCAACAAAACTCAGGAGAGCACAGCTCTCCCGCGTTCCATGGCACTCAGTTTTAAAAAAAGCCACACCACTCTGCACACGCCGGGAGAAGTGCGGTGTAGATCAGCCTTAAAGAGTGAACAAACTGCAGACAGTTCTTACCCACTGCAGACCCCACACAGCAGGGCTGGAAATTTACTGGGGAAAACTATTTTGGACAAGAGCGTTGGTAGTAATCAGTTTTTGCTAGTGTGTTTCCTGGGCTGTTTTTAAAAAGAACAAAAAAGTGCCTCTTCTGGTGTTGGAGTCTTCCAAGAGATTCCTGTACAGTCAGGGTTTGGGATTAACAAATTGCTGCTAACAGGATTAGAATCCCCCTGGGTAAAGAGAGAGCAACCTGTGAGCCAGGTGGGAACCAGAGGTATGCAGAGGCTTGCCTAGGCAAGAGGTAAAAGGTCAGGAAACTGGCACCTGGAAGGCAGATGGGCCTATCAGGTAGGCCAGTGTAGCATTGGACAGGTAGACAGGCAGTAGCTCCACTGAGGACAGACAGACAGAGAGCAGGAGCTCGGTCTGGCAGAGTCTCCTCGTTAGGATACAAGTTACACAGCTCCAGGGCCTGCTCTTCTGTTTGAAGTTTTATAGAGCCTGGTGAGGCTGCGTTGGTTTTAAGTCACCTGGTCTGGAGTTGTCATGTTGCCTAGGTGGCTCCTCCAAGTTCAGCCTACAATTCCTTTTAGTGGACACACTGCCTTGGTGGCAACAGCAGCATCAAGGACACCAAACAAAAACTGATACGAGAGCTTGTATAGCACAGTGGCTAAGAAATTGAGCTACAACTCAGAACTGTCACTATTTGAACCTCACCTCTGTTATAAACTCACTAGGTGGCCTTAGGCAAGCTACTCCTTCTCATCCTCGGCTTCCCAGCTGTAATATGAGGATGATAGTAATTTACCTTACAGGGTTGTCATTAAGGCTTGCAAGATAATTCAGGTGAAGCACTTTGAATGCTCAAAAGCGCTGTACAGGTAGTCCCCACGTTGGCGCTTTCGTGCAGGTGCAGTCTGTCTAGCCTCGTGCTTTCCTGCGTTCATGGTCAGGGCCTGTCTGTCCATGCAGTGACTTGAACACAGTGCATCAAGCAACAGATTAATGGGTCCAAAGGGGCAGTGGACTTGGGGTGAATTTTGCTGCGAGACTGCTGCTGCCTCCCTCGCCAATCCAGCAATGATTTGCTTCACACTGGAATGGGTGAAAAGCAGATTCTCCTTCATGCTCACTCGAACGCAGAGCAAATCATTCCTGTACTTCACTGTGCTTCTTGCGCACAAAAAGTTCTTGGTGGGTTTTTTTTAATGGCGGAACAGCGGATGTGAGCCGGCATCAGGTGGCGTTTCAGTTTGCCCCGCCCCTGGGTGATAGCACAGTTCCAACTTGCATTGATTCCAGAGTCTGGAATCCAACTGGAACAGAACCAGGACATATGTTGGGGATTTAGTGTATTAATAACAACTTCTTATCTTAGCTTTGCTTGACAGTTACCTGGGCCAAGTGACTTAGGGTTGACTGAAGAACAGGAGGGGCTTTGCAAGGCCTGGATGAAGCAACATTTCCTTTACCTTGCTTTTACTGCTGTGAACATGTATACAAACATAGGGGCACAGGTTGGAAAACTAGCAGATTAATGTGCACCTCAGCCCTGGGGCTGTTCAGACATAACATTGTTTGGTGTTATGAGTCCTGAGAAACCTCTTCATCCCCTCTTGTGCAATAACTTCTCATCTTTGTAACAAACCATGGTTTGTGCCTTAAACGAGGATTGGAAGTAATTAATTGCCATGCTTGTGTGCAAGTCTGAGACTCGTTACCATAACACCAAAGTATAGTTTGGTGTTAATGTCTAAACAGCCCCTTGAATCTTTGGGATGGGAAATTGGATGCAGGTTTATAGGCTAATAGCTAGTTGCAAGAGAACTGCTAAGGTGAAACCGGTTGCTAGTCACATGATCAAAAGATTAGGACAAAGATCTGTCACCTGGGAGGAATTTAAAGGGAGACTCGTAGATTCTTTGCAGACTGCCTTGTTAGAATGTGGATATTCACATAATTTTATTACTCACATTTACTTTTATTTATTACTCACATATTACTTTATAATATTCACATAATGCAAAATACAGTTAAGCTTGTCTAAGTACTGTGATAAACGTTCTGGTTATTACTCCCTTGCACATTATGCATTTTCAGGAAAGTTGATCGGCAACAGTAACATAATTAAAATGATCCAAAATGATACAAAATCCAAGTTTGCATACCTTGGTGACTGAAGATCCTCTACTGGAAATGTTTACAAACTGATACAAGGGTAAGCAGCTTGCTCTGTTAGAGTGGTTGCTGTTGGGGGTTGGGCAAAGAAGGAGATAGGAGGGGGAGATGGAAAAGAAGCCAGAAGAAGGAAATGAAAGGACAGATTTTGACAATAAAACAGCATTTGAAATTCAAATAATGGGAACCAAAAATAGTTTGTTTTAAAGGTATCCCTTGACAATTAAGTTCAGTCGTGTCCGACTCTAGGGAGCGGTGCTCATCTCCGTTTCAAAGCCGAAGAGCCAGCGATATCCGAAGACGTTTCCATGGTCATGTAGCCAGCATGACTCAACACCAAGGCGCATGGAACGCTGTTACCGTCCCACTGACGCGGTACCTATTAATCTACTTGCAATTTCTTGCTTTCGAACTGCTAGGTTGGCAGGAGCCGTCCCACGGATTCGAACTGCCGACCTTTCAACAGCTCTTGGTTCAGTGGTTTAACCCACTGCGCCACCCGCTGGCTCAGGTACCAAATCCTTATTTCTTTCAGATTGGTGCACTCTTCATTGGGGAAAATTAGAAACAATGTTTAACATCTAGTTCTTCCAATGGAGAAGTATGAGGATTTTGATTAAACTGTTTTTTGAAACGCTGTTTTGAGTCTCTATTCCTTGTGATAAAGTGGGAATGCCCCTTTGTCTTATCATGTGCAAGAATTTACTATAACAGCTGAGTTGCAAGAGGTTGAAATTCCTTGAATTTTTTTTTCTTTCTGAGATTTTACACAGTATGAAAAGGGATAGGTTTTTAAAGGCAACTTGAGGAGTAATTGAAGTGGGAAATTAAAGCGAGCAGAAGGGTAGCAAACACTTTTTCCTCTGAAGTATTTGAAGCTGAGCTTTTATATTGCTGTTCTGTGCATTTCTGAAGAACCATACTATGCTATAGCCCAGTCTGCAGTGAAGTAGTTACAGTGTATGCATTGTGATGGAGTTCTGGACAATGGAGCTCACACGCTGAGCATAGCATTGAAGAAATTCTTGTAGGAACGTTTCCTGGGGCCAGTTATTCTTATGTATGCTATTGTGGTGGTTGCTTCAACACTTTCTCAAGTGATCAATTTACACTGTAATCCCTTTATATGCTGCCTTCTTAAAAACTGTAGTGGCTGATTAGAAACTCCAGATGGCTTATATCTTCCTTATAGTACTCCTTATGCACACAAAGTACAAGTGAACCGTGAAAAGCATTTGGAAAGGAATGAAGTTTGCAATGGCAGCTTATCCTTAGAATGTGAAGGAGGTGAAACTACCTTCAGCAGGTCTACCCTCCAGACAGTACTTACATTAGTTTTAAAGAATTTGAAATAGAGTTGAGAAATGTTTCGAACTTGGGAGATATCAAAGGAGAAGGGGAAATCTCTCCTCTCACCCCCCCTCTTCCAGAGGTGAAAAACATCAAGTTTGGGTGAAATGGGGGGGGGGGGTTTACACACACACTCACTCTTTAGGTGCATCAACAGACTAAAGACTTGCAGAAATAGAAATATGCTTTTTGTATCTTGCACATTGGCCTGCTTGATTTTTGTGTGTGTTGCACAATGTTCTGAGTCCCACCGAGTGTGTGAATGGCGACGCACTGCATTTTGTCACTTGATTGTTTGTCTGATGTTGTATTTATCTACAGTACATTCATTTTTATCTTGTTACTAAACATCTGAAAACTCAACAGATGTACCAAATGTTCATAAACAAAGGCCCCCAGCTCTTGGTACTGCCTTGGTAAAATATGAGACCAGTGCTTAACAGTGGTTAACTTCTGTGTTTCCAAGGGCTCCTTGATTCTCAGCAGTAGTCCAGGGGCCAGGAATAGATTTTCCATACACATTGGACCCCCTCATCCAATTCGCTACCATTATCAGTAAGTTCTTCCCAGTCCTGGACCCCCATGTTCTCTCAGGCATAGTAGTATTGCACACAAATATGTACTTTCATGTGCTGCATACAAAATCTGAACCAGTGATGTACTATTAAAGTATAGATTATAATATCTCTGTTTCCTATCACTTGAAAACATTTCCCCCTTGTAAGTGAAACTATGCACAACCTGCTTTAATCATAATCCTGAAACACTTGGGTAAGGTTGCCCAAGTCAGATAAAATTGCATTGAGGGTTGATCTGGCCTATGGGGTTTGTCAGTTAAACATTCACGAATCATGTGTTGGTACTGGGCAAAATAGCAGGATTTAGGTCCTCAGTCAGTTGTATAGTCCACTGTCTTGCTATACAAGACATTAGTAGAAATTCAATTCCCTGCCTCAACATAGCTGCTGCTCGCAGTTTTGTGCTATAAGGGCTCTTTCTTTCCAGGAATGAAACTAGGCATTGGATGTTGTGACTTCCTATGATTTATTTAGGGGACTCTGATTTTCCAGTTTCCAGAGAACTCAGCTCTGTTTAGTTAGTTTGCAATTCAGACTTTCAACATCCAAAGATGTTGCTATTGGATTTTGGTGAGAACAGTATGTATGTTTGATGCATATATATTAAAAGGATATTTAATGTCCTATTGTTTCTTTCAAAGATCTAGATTGTGCTATAGCATCTTGTTGGGAATTAGCTTGGTGAGCTTTAGAAAGAATTTCCAGATGTTGAATTTGATTAGGACAGGTCAGCTGTATATACAGAAAACCCTCCCTCTGTTTAAAGTATTTCCATATGCCCTGGATGTTTAAAACATTTTATTGCAAGCTTACATAGTTGGGAGGGAGCGGGTAGTAAACTAGAGACCCTTGCATAGACAATGCATTTGGAAAGAAAACACATTAAGATTTGATTTCTGCCCCTGAGTTTGAATAGGTAGGATTGGAGGTTCATTTCTAAAGTGGTTGAAGTTTGTGTCTGATAGGATTAGAGTATCCTTCCTGCCCCCCATTTTAGTGAGTGATTATTTTATAATGGTGTGCCTTGTTAGCCTTTGTGGCTGGGATTCAAAGAGCCACCATAAGCTCATTCAGGGTGTGTACCCTGTGGAATATTGACTTTTCGTTTTGTGT
This sequence comes from Plestiodon gilberti rubricaudatus, assembly GCA_026170595.1. Taxonomy (NCBI): domain Eukaryota; kingdom Metazoa; phylum Chordata; class Lepidosauria; order Squamata; family Scincidae; genus Plestiodon; species Plestiodon gilberti. Next base: position 17,526,686 of record JANXHW010000001.1, read on the forward strand.
TGAGTAGCCTCGTGCAACATCACAAACTGCTAAGAAATTGCCCTGTTTAAAAAGGGGGTTGTTCAATGCTATATGAGGAAAGGGACTGCTGGTCAATATGCACAAATTCAAACCTCTGCTGTGTTTGTTGCTTTTATTATCATTCTTTTTTAAGCTTCTGTGACTTTTCTCTTTTTACTATATTTTACTGTAATTTTTGTATTTTAAATACATTTAAAATAGTTTCATTCCTTGCTGGAATGCATGGAACAGTTGTATAGTTCTTTGAATCTAGGAGGCAGAGGTGTTGTGCACTAGAAATAATGCAGCTTGTTTAAAGCATACATGAAAGGTAAAGAAGCAAAATCTGTGGCTTTAACTGGTTCTGTGAAATTCTAGTAATTACTGAACTGCCCCACCCCTCTGTGACATTAAGGCAGCTAAGCCCATCACTGTCAGAAGCTTAATCAGCAATACAAAATCCCTTCATGCATTACAAAATAGATTTAATTTGATAACTATTTAACTGGTTTGCACTTCGCAGCAAAATAAGGCTGTTAAAAGGGAGTCTTGTTCCTCTAAGCAAAACAGTGTTGGGTTTGATACAGCAATCACTGAGAAAGTTCATTTCTGTAGTTAGGTTCGCACAGACTTTACAAGGCAAGAAGGTGCGAATCTAGAAGTTGTGCACAGGCAAGTTTGAGAGGTGCCCTTTTGGTCAGATAATAGAAGTGTTTTTTGGCTGCTATATTCTTCCACATTCAGATCCTTCCACTCTTCTCCTGCCACTGCCTTTACAAGCCATGAAGCTTCAGAATCCCACATAGTGAAGCTGCCAAACCTCTGCTCTTTGTCAGCTGGTCTTAGATTAAAAGAGTAGAGGGAGCCAAAGACTGGTGCCAGCACAAATCTCCCATTCATAGTCAATCAAGCCATGTGTTTTTTGGCTCCATTCGGGGAGCATTGTGAACTTGCGTCTATTAATTCTAATTTTCAGTGTAATGTGTCTTGTAACAGCACATGACTGGGGAAGCAGCAGTTATTTCCCCAAAAGATTAAGCGTGTAAAATTGTTTCACTTTTGCTACACAACTGCATAGGCATATATTAAAAAGCAATCAAAAAGGGAAATTCAAAAAATGGCTTGCATGCATATATGTTCATAGCATTCTTTATGTACAACTTCAGAGACTTGCTTGCCTGCCTAGCAGAGTGATAGCTCACTTCTGAGGTAGGCTTGCTCTACAACATGGGATGGATATACCGCCCCTGCTGTACTTGCCGGGGCTTGGGGGGGGGCTTTGGGAAGGCCCGCACAACCTTCTGCAGGCCTCCCTGATCTTCAGATCGCTTTTTTGCAGCGATCTTTGGGCGCTTCCGGTTTTCGCAAAAACTGGAAGTACCCAAAGATCGCCGCAAAACGACGATCCGAAGATCGGGGAGACCTGCAGAAAGTCATGCAGGTCTCCCCGAAGCCCCCCAAGCCAGTACAGCCGGGATGGTATTGGTGGCCGTCTCCGCCGCCATGCTGTCCCTGCCCCTTAAGGGGGCAGGGGACAGCAGCGGTTCTCAATGATGGGTCGCGACCCACAGTTTGAGAACCGCTGCCCTAAAACGATCGTCTTGCCACTATTCATTAGCAGCAGTAATCTGACACCAAATTTATTTTACTTAATAGTTCTACAACTGTAGAAATTTGGAATATTAGTGTGGTGCCTATTTAAATTTTATGGCCCCAGCCCCTTCTGACTTTGCTCCTGGTTTCCATTCTGCTTTCCACAATAATTCAGCCAATTGTGCTGCTGCTTCATGAGGATAATGAATGTGTTTGAAGCCTGTTGGTTTGGAATGCTTTAAGTATAAACATCGAGTGCTCTGCTGAGAGAGACTATGTCTTCATGCCCTGCTGAGTTAGTTGAGTTTGGTTTCTCCTCCATATGGTTGAGTTGATGTGCTGGAAACTGTTTCAATGTGCCGGTAGTGGAACATTCTAACAGCTGCTGTGTTGGAGTAAGGTAGGCAGTCAAAAACTGTGTTCTGTTCAGATACAGTCAGTTCTCAGTATCCGCAGGAGTTAGGTTCCTGCAAAATCCAGGCGGATACTGAATCCGCGAATACTGAGTCATTGATCCAGTGGGTTTAGGGGGAGGTGGCATCAGGAGACCTGCTCCTAACCTACCTGCCAGGAGGAAATTCTCTGGATGACAGTGGAGACCTTCAAAATGGTGCCCACGAGTAGCATGGAACCCTTTAAAATAGCCCTGGGAAGCTTCAAAATGGTGCAGATAGCTTCACTACTGGCATTTTAAGCTTCTCACAGCCATTTTAAAGGTCTCTGCTGCATCAAAAAGGTCTCCGTGGCATTCTGAAGGCCTCTGCTGGTATTCTCAATGCAGGAGAGACCTTCAAAATGGCGTCCAGTGCCACTTCTGTCAAGGCGTCGCTTTGCAGCTCAGCAACTGAGACGTACTCTGCAAAAGGCTCTCCCAGCGCTGGCCTTTCAGCAGTGCTGCTTTTGCCTATGTGTCCCTTCGAAGCGCAGCAACTGAGAGCAGCTGATGGAGGTGCTGGGAGAACCCAGTTATCACAGGGGCTAAATAGAGGCCACAGGCCTTATGTTTGACACCCCTGGTCTAGAGCAAAACAGCATCTTGAATTCCAAACAGGTATTCTCGCCACCCCAACCCCCATTTCAGACAAAGAAAAACTGCACCCTTCACAGGAGGAATAGCTCCTTATAGATCCTGATTATTGTGGAGTAGCAAGCATCATATTTAATAATTGTGAGGGAGGAAAAGGAGGCAGTTGCCCAATGCTTGTCAGGGAATATCTACAGGAATTGTTTGTCTTATGGCTGCATTAAACAGATGGCAGAATCTATATAATGCCCATGAGTAGAGAGCATAAGGAAAGTGTGCTATACTTGCGCTGCAGTCAAAAGAAGTACCAACATTAATATCTAGAATAGCACGTGTTGCCATCTGCATCGCACACATCCTAATGATGCATAGTTCTCACTGCTTGCTCTCTCTATTGAACACTTAAAGCCCTGCTTCAGTTGGCGATTGGCAATATTAAGTCGTCCATTACTCCTGGTACAAATGGAGAGGCTTAAAAAAGAATGTTCATAATCAAATTAACACTACTTGTAAAAGAAGGTGGCTTCTGCTATGAGAGAGTGCCATTGTAATTAAGTGCTGTTTGGTTAACAGCAGTGTATGAAATGTTTTATGTGCAAATATTCTTAGGGGTATTTCTGACTTTGCTGTTCTAGCCCTGAACATTCTCAGCTTAATTTCCAGTTCTTTGTGGTGAGCGGAGAAGCTGTTTGGCTGACACTTATTTTCCTAGCCAGAAACTATTAACATAAACTTCAGCAGTCCAAGTCTTGTTCCCAAATGTTGCCCATAAATGAACTGACCAAATTAGTAATATAGCAGATTATTAGTCCATATTCCTCCTCCTCCTTATGGAATGATGTAAGAATTTCCAGAATAAATAGGCCCACAAATGATTTGAGATAATGGCATACTAAGACCACTGAAACTATTCTCTGGGGGCATATACTTTCCATTGCAAAAAGGTATAGTATTTCTTTGGCCTCATTAGTATGCATTTGCCCAGGCTTATTTTGTGTTCTCTGTTTTGTTCTGAAGCATACTTCACACGAGCTACTGTTTATTATCAGAACTGTATTGCATTGACTGTCTTGTTGCGGATGGCTAATGAGATTTTATTTAGGTGTGTGAAAGGTAACACGACTTTCTGTACTTGCCTCTGTGCTAAAAATGTTAAAGTGCTGAGTATTCTCTGCACAGCATTAATGATGATAATAATAATAATTAATAATAATCAATCAATAAACCTTTATTGTCATAACATAACAGAACATAATAATAATAATAATAATAATAATAATAATAATAATAATAATAATACCACCAGTATTTATATACAGTACCGCCTTTTCTTGGATTTCTCCTCCGACTTTAATTCAAGTCGGAGGAGTTTAATTCATAGGCAGGCTTTCTAACCCCCCCCCCCCAAGTGTTTTTACAATACAATGTTCTAATCTTGCATAGAACAACTTCATTTCAGATGGTATCATTCACAGTCTGGTTTCTCTCTGGCATTCGTCTCGCACACTTGATTGATGGCAACTCAGTCTCCCACCCAGAGTGCAATTGACAGATTCCTCTCTCTCTCACCAAGGCTCTGCAGCTCGTCAGCAGCGTGTCACCAGCTCTCGGATACTTCCGGGTGTCAGACTGACATCCTCAGATCTTCAGGCATATAAGACGGCAGCTCTTCCACTGAGCCCTCCTGCCAAAGGTTAGATGCCTTTGCTCTCTTTACCATTATCTTAAGACCTCTACCTTTGATAAAGGTAATGGTAAAGAGAGCAAAGGCATCTAACCTTTGGCAGGAGATCTGGCTCAGTGGAAGAGCTGCCGCCTTATATGCCTGAAGATCTGAGGATGTCAGATCCTCAAGGTAGAGGCCAAAGCTCTCTTCTACCATTATGAATGGTAACGTTTCTGCCTTGTACTTTCCTTTTCAGCTGTACTACCACACCTGCTTAAGAACACATAGGACTGAATCTACACACGTACCCAAACAAGCATGATACCCAAACAGTCTTTGGCCATTGGTAATGGTGTACTTTTTAAGGGGACTTGGTATTTGTAGGAGAGAAGAGAGATAATCCAGAGGGTTCAAATTGTAATACACAGTTTATTTAGGGGTTGTTTACAGTGATAGGAGATTGAAATAAATGCAATACAAGAGGCGAAAGCAATAGTGATACAAGAGGCAAAGCAGTAGTCAAATGAGCAACAATACACCAACAATTCCACTTAAGGCCGTGATACACCACAGGTGACGTGACATGCTGGAAGGCAGCGCCGTGCGAGTGCGTGTGAGCGGTGTGTCTTGCAGTCTCCTGTCCTGTGTGGCTGCGTGCATGAGAGCACGGAGCCATGCAACAGGAGTTGAAAATATTGAACTTCGACCAATCAGCAGGCAAATTCAGTGCAGTGGGGCGAGACGCGAAGGGAAGTAAACAGCCAATCAGAATTGAGTATTTTCAGCCAATCAGAAATAGAATGCTATGGGCAGTAAGAATTCTTCTGTCACTCACAGCTTTTAAAAAGAGAGACTCTTTCCATGTGCAGTACTGCAAAAACATGCAATATTTCAGAGTTTTGAACCCGTACCTGATTCATGACATCCATTTTCTTCTTCGTCTTCAACAGCCCTCTGCAAACGACCAATCCGAGAAGAGTTTGCTGTGCGGAGTGCTGTTGCAGTATAGACAGGAAGCATTGCAGGGTGACGCAACACAAAGGCTACAAGATTTCCTTTCCGCTTTCCTTCACACCGCGTCTCCTGCGGTGTGTCATGGGCTTTAGAATGAGGTGTGTGTGTTCAACCCAAACAACTATCTAAAGATAATTAAGACAGACGCCACTCATGTTGTCTTGTGTTTCACGCCAGTTCTTGTAGACCTGCACTGCTCTCAGATGAGTGACCTGCACTGCTCTCAGATGAGCATGAGTGACTGCTCACTCATGCTCAGTCCTAAGATGGACAATTGGTCAATGTGCACCTCCACCCTTCTTCAATGTGCATGCTCACTCCAATGCAGTGTGTAGGATCAAGGCCCCAGGCTTACCTTGTTCATTTCTGGTGTAGGTTATTGGGAAAGAGAGATAAGGACTTTCTTACCCTATCCATTTCCTACAACCTGTCCAATTCCGGGGGTGGTATATTTTGTATATTTTGGTATATTTTGTATATTTTGTCAAGTAGCAAGGTACCCACTGTAGAAAAATGAACTGGTTGTCACCTGCATTTCCAAGCTTAGTCAAGACATCTCTCTGGGTTAATTGGGTTTCTTTGAGCTTTGGGAATGACTACAAAGAAAGTTTCCGAACGTCTAAAGTGTTTAATGTAACTATAGTGCTGGCAGACCTTTAAAATAGAGAAATGAATATAATCAATATTTTCAAGGTCCTAAAACATACATTAAAATGTATTTTCACTGTTGTCTCGAGTTTGCTTACCTCCTGGCTAAAATCCTAGATTGAAAGATTTCCAGATGACACTTTTTTCTATTTGAAGCTGAGTAAGGGCCCTATCCTATCCAACTTTCCAGTACCAATGCAGCCATTCCATGGCTGATGCAAGCCATGCCAGGATGTGTGCATCCTGCAGTGGCGGGGCAGTCACAGAGACCTCCTCAAGTTAAGGGAATGTTTGTTTCCTTACCTTGGGGCTGCATTGTGGCTGCATCAGTGCTGAAAAGTTGGATAGGATTGGGCCCTAAGACTCCTAGGTTAATGCTGCATAAATGAAAACATTCTGGGGTCCATTGTGGCTCCTGCTGAGGACACAAGGAAATTGTCACACCTGAGAATGTATTACACTATGAACAATTGCTTTATTATTGTGTTGGTATTTGTACATGATTAATCTTCATGAGTAATGAAACTGACCTCCTGCTGGGGAGTAGTTGATTTGAGTTTATTGTTAATGTTTACTTCTCATTAAAACGGTAGTATATGTACAGTGAGCCCACATCTTACGCACACATCTTACGTCTTACGCATTTGACTTGCACGAATTCATATACTGTATATGTGCTCACCCCCCCCCCCAAAAAAAAAGACAGAGAAAAACAACAGTTTAAATAGTGCAGGTGACTCCACCTGCCATTTTACTTACTATATTATTATTATTAACAGTATTTATGTACCGCTTTTTCAACTATATGCCCCGGAGTCAGCCTGAAATGGGAGAATGAAGCTGCTATTCCCTTATTTCCTGCCTGTCTCTCGTACTGTGCGTTTAGTTCTTAAAGAGACTGTACATATTTGTTGGCTTTAAGGGAGTTTCTACTATACACAATTTTGACTTTAAGCGCTGACCTCAGAACGAAAACCTCATGTAAGATGCGGGCAGACAGTACATAAGAACGTAAGAAGAGCCTTGCTGGATCAGGCCAAAGGCCCATCTAGTCCAGCTTTTCCTGTATCTCACAGTGGCCCCACCAAATGCCTCAGGGAGCACACAGCCAACAAGATAACCTATTTCCTGTTGTCACTCCCTTGAACCTGGCACAGAGAGAGCCTACTTCTAAAGCCAGGAGGTTGCGTTGCCACTGGGTATCGCCCATTTTAAGTGGTGTATGTGATGGTTCATATTGAAGAATCATGTTTGTTCTAATGTTCACCTGCCTCTCCTATAATTGGTTTTTCTGTTCAGTCATCGCTGATGAGCGGAGGAAAATGCTGCTTTCACCGAAGCCCATCCAAACCACACGTTTAAGTTGAAAACTCCAAAGGTGCATTCAGCACACCCAAGCATATTCACAGGTGGACGGCATTGCATGTTTCAGAGCACAATTATATCTTGTATTCACTATTTGTTATGTTCTATCAAGAGTAAATGTGACATCATGCAGCCTTTTTTTTTTCTTCTTGTAACCTTAGGTGACCTACAGGTTTTCTTTGACCTGTGTGAAGTCCGTACTTAGATTATCGAGTTCTGCTCGCCAAGCAAAGCTGCTGAATTGTAAAATTCCCATGGACAGTAACTTGGCAGCTTCTGCCTTGCAACGTCCTCCTGAGCACCCAGAGGAAAAGAGTGCAGCAGAATAGACAAGAGGTCTGCTGTCACAAAATTGGCTGGCTTGGTCAAATCAATATATAAATTCAGTTGCTGCTTTGTCCTTGTTGCTGGGTCACAATGCTGCAGTCAGAGCAGTATCACATTTGGCAGAATTCCTCTCCTATATGGTTCTTAAAGGTTCAGCAGGCTCATTAGGGTTTAGCTCAGGGGTAGCCAGCCTTTCAACATGAATGCTCCTGGCCCTTTAACGGTTGTATAGGTGAGGGCATTTCAGCAGGTGCAGCAGCTTTAGCAGCGCCATCAGCACTTGCAGCTGCCAAGATTCTACACAGCTCTTAAGAACACAGAGGCCCTAATGGTGGAAGGTTGGCCACCCTTGGTTTAGCTTTTCCCCAGAGCAACCCTATGCTGTCCATTCCACAATCTCTAAAACTCTTTTGTCAGTCCACATCCTTCTGGTCAGTAGTGCACAACCCCTCCTGTTGCTACACTGTGTTTGAAATATTGTCCCAAATATATCTTCAACTCTATTTCTGCTGCCCTTGTTTCCTGCCTTTGAATTCATTGCCTGCTTTGTCCCACTTCCTTTAAGCATCTTGTGTCTCTTGGTCAAACTCCCTAGCACTTTGGTCTCCTCAACAGTATGGAACCATTCCTGACCTTAAACAGTGTGGTTTCTTCAGGGCCCCCTCTCTCATTAGCTGCCTTTTACCTCCTTGCCCCCCCAAGCCGCAATCTCCTGCTCAAATTTCTGTTCTTCTCATTGCCTACTCTGTATCCTTCCTGGAACTAATTTATTTATTTATTTTTATTTTTCACATTTTATACCACCCTTTCTCCAAGGAGCTCAGGGTGGTGTACATAGTTCCTCCCCTCCTTTTGTCCTCACAACAACCCTGTGAGGTAGGTGAGGCTGAGAGATAGTGACTGGCCCAAGGTCACCCAGGAAGCTTCATGGCTGAGCAGGGATTTGAACCTGGATCTTAAGACTATGAGGCCTTTCGGGACAGGGAATCATTTATTAATTTATTTTTGTTTTTGCAAGCTGTGAACTGATTTGTTGTTGAAAAGCTGTATATAAATATTGTAGTAGTAGTAGGGGCTGCGGTGGCTTAGTGGTTAAGACACTGAACTGCAGACCGGAAGGTTGGTAGGAAAGCAGTTCAAGACCCGAGTGCTGCGTGACAGAGTGAGCTCCCGTCTCCTGTCCCAGCTCCTGCCTACCTAGCAGTTCGAAAGCAAGAAACTGAAAGGAGATTAATAGGTATCGCCTCGGCAGGAAGGTAACAGTGTTCCATGTGCCGCCCTTGGCGTTGAGTCGTGCCGGCCACATGACCACGGAAGCGTCTTCGGACAGCGCTGGCTCTTCGGCCTCAGAAACGGAGATGAGCACCGCACACCTAGAGTCGGACACAACTTGCTTTTGAGTAGGGGATACCTTTACAGTAGTAGTGGTAGTAGTAGTAATCTCTCCAAACACCAGGATTTTCTGTAGCTTTCCTTTGTCCTGTAGTAATCTCTATAGTCAGCTAAAATTGGACTCTAGATAAATCCCAGTGTGCATTGCATGATGAAGGTACTGTACAAATGTGCCAGAACTGTTGGTATCACACTAATGAGTGTGTGTGTGTGTGTGGGGGGTGAGTGCAACTTTGAGTAATAACAAAAGAGAGAACATTCCATTTTGTTAGCTTCTCCTCAGCCCTGGATCTGTCCCTTCCCCCAGACATCTGCCCAAATCCTAACCAGCATCTGGAATTAATGTGCCTTATTTGAACAAGCTTTTATTGGCTAGGATAATCTAGGATAGTTTTTTCTTTGCCATGTAAGTTTTAATAATTCATACAGTTCTGGGCCTATACGATAAGACTAGGTATAAAATGTCAATACACTTTGTGAGATTTGGGAAGTTACAAATTGCATTCCTGAAGTGTTTAACTCTAGAGCCCTAAAGTACTCTTCAAATGTCTTTTAACGCCCTGCCAATCCTTTTCCAATGGCAGCTTGAAATACCAGTAGGTGAAGTTCCCACAGAAGTTTAATGCAACACTAATATTTTTATTTGGCAGTTGATTCCTCTGTTCAGCATTGCATCATGCTGGGCTGTCTCCTTCTAAGAAACATTATAGATAAGAGAGGTCACTGCAAAGACAGTGGGGAACCAAAGGTGGGTTGTCTTGTGGTAAAGGCTGCATTCTCTAGCTATGTCTGTAAGGAAGTTGCTGAGACACAGTTTTTCCAATTACTTCAAGATGTGAGCTATTTGGTCATAGCCAAAACTGGAGAATTACCACCTCAGCCTCGCTTTCTGACCTGAAAGGAGACTGTTAACCACAACAGTTCAGGAGGTAGCCAGTAGGATGGAAGGTATTGCTCTGTCAGCCAAGATGGAGAAGCCCAGTTAGCCGTAGTCATCTGCACACAACTCATGAAAGAACCTGGTTTGCCAAGAATTCCTAACATGTGTACGTTTTTTTGAGCTTTGATTAGACCTGTTCTGTTTGATTAATCTGTTCTGTTCAGGTCACAGAATGATCCAACTATTTGAGCATGGTCTGTGACCCTTCTATTCTTATTTTCAAACCAGAAGTCGCTAGGTGAGTCACTATGGAGAAGTAGCATGTCTCAGAACACAATGCAAATACACCTGAGGCTCTTGGCTCAACAAACCTGACTATCAACCTGTACAGCTGATATTTAAAAGTCCTTGTATATCATTTTTTCTTCCCTCTCCTTGTCTGTAGCAGGTGCCCATAGCAGCTTAGAAAGTACATCACAAAGAAGGAAAATGGCACTCTTACACACTTTGAGTCGCACTTAATGCTGTTAACCTATATCAGTGGAAAGAATCTGTCACTAGTTACTGTATTAATTTCTCACCCTTTGTTATGTAACTCTATCTGGTTTTTTTAGTGCAGAGTTTTATCAAAGAATAGAGTAGATTACTGTGGCATGTATATGTGAGATGGAGATATTACTGGATAATTATAGTGATGGAAGACTGGAAGTTTTGGCTTTCCACCTTTCCCTTAGCAGCTATGAATATGGATGAAAATGTACCAGTAAATAGTAGACAGCAGTAACATGGGAGATAACAAGCAGAGGCTTGAGTACATCCTGGGTGTGTATATATGGACAGAATACCCGTCAGGGTGAAGTTTTCATCTTCATGACTAAAAGGTACAGGGGTTTGCATGGGGATTTATTCTTGAAAAGCGACTTCTCAAAATGGACTTTTCAATGATCTGCAACAGTGGTTTTGAAAATTTATATCATCAGAGAACCCCTTTCCACATTGACTGCAACACTGCACGTTGCAGAAGATTCTGGAGAGTGTATGGTGGCGTTCAGCCTGCCCACGGTGTTGGAGCTAGACCCTTTGGCTTAGTTTGGCTCATAAGGAACAGTGATGGAGAATGTATCCTGGAACATACTCAACACTCAACGGCGATCTTTGCACTGCCAGGGTCCTGGGGATGATAGAGACTGTGGGTAAGCTGGCTTTCAGGGACACTTGTGCATCATTGCTGATTTTCAGATTGGGGGAACCTTAAAACGGCCAAGGAACACTATGTTTTTCCAGATGACAATTTGAAAACTGGTCTTTTCATGCAGAATGGCATTGTTGTAGCTCTGGAATAGTAGTACTTCACAACCAAGATCTGTTCTCTCCCTCTTCTCCTATTCTAGTAAGACTGTACCCTTGGTTTAGGGCAGTGTTTCCCAAACTTTTTCAACCTGCGGCTCCCTTGACCATAGGCGACCATTGGCAGTGGCTCCTCATTACATTATTTTGATACCTGCCAATTGGCATTGCACTGTTTTCCAAGAGGATTCCATGGCACTCTGCGGCTCCCCTGGCTGGTTTCCGCAGCTCTCCTGGGAGCTGCGCCTCCCAGTTTGGGAACCACTGGTTTAGGGCCTTGTAGGAGCTACCAGAATAGTGGCCAGTAGGAACTATTGTAGTACTAGGAATTAGGAGCTGTACTTGGTTCTTTTCTGCTGTACTCTGCCAACCAAACACTCTGATGAAGTGGCATTTGTCTTTTTGCTCAGTGATGCAGTGACTGCATTTTCATCTCCAGAACTGAGGAGCATTTTCTCGAGAGTGGGCAAATATGGCTTGCAAGTTGACTTTCTAATTGAAAAGTTATTTAACAGGATGGTGTAGTGGTTTGGGAGTCAGACTTAGACCTTGGAAGATCCAGGTTCAAATCCCCGCTCAGCCACGAAGCTTCCTGGGTGACCTTGGACCAGTCATTATCTCTCAGCCCCACCTACCTCACAGGGTTGTTGTGAGGACAAAAGGAGGGGAGGAAATATGTACACCACTCTGAGCTCCTTGGAGAAAGGGCGGTATAAAAATGTGAAAAATAAATAAAATAATATAATAATGCTATTTACCATATTTCGGGTTGCACAGAAATCACTAGGGAAGAATAAAATAGGAATAATAAAATATGAATGCCGTCAATCAGAACATATTGCCAGTCTGGCTTGCTAAAAACTTGACCAAATATAAAAGGTTTTGCCTCCCTCTGGGAAAAAATGTTAGTGTTAGATCTGGTAGATTTATTTTTGGGGGGGAGGGAAGGGAATTCCATAAAATCAAGGTCATAGCCAGAAGGCCCTGCCCTGCCCTGCCCCTTCCTCCAAATCTGGTGATTTTGATACACCAATGTAGGACAATGCCCTCTCCCCCAAAATTAGCAGGTTTATGTAGGGAGAGACACTCCCTAAGGAAAGGTTCATGTGCTGATTCCCAGGAAGTGTGGGGAATCCACAACCTCGTAATGACTGAGAATCTTTGCTTTCATCCTGCCTTGGGGTTGCTGAGAAAATTGGCTTGAAAGATCTCATGAGAATGAACTTAAGTCTGAAAAACCACAAGACCGGTAAAAATCTCAAACTTTAACATTTTTAAATAAGTAGATTTGAAAGATTGACTCTTGATGGTGCCCAGTTTTGAAGTAGACAAATTTAGAATAAGTGTTTGTCAAAGTTCCCACCGCCTTTACATCAGGGTCTTCATTGAAATGGAACTACTATACAACATAGAACAACTAGCAGAATGGAGGGTTTGAAGACATTGTCTTATTTGTATTGTGTTTTATTTATATAGGATATTTATGTACTGCTTTCCAACAAAGATGCTCTTGAACCTGTTTACGTAGCAAAAGAAGTTAAAAAGATGGTTCCCTGTCCAGAGAGAGAGGGAGAGGGAGAGGGAGAGGGAGAGGGAGGGAGGGAGGCTACTCTGAGATGAATAGGACAGTTGCTCTCCTCCTGCTAAATATAAGAGAGCCACCACTTAAAAGGTGCCTCTTTGCCCAGTTATCAGGGGTAACAGTGCCAGCTAGGAGCAGAAGTGTTTATTTAAATTGGCTTTGCTGATGCATAGTCATAGTTGTGGAATGCCTTTGGCACACTGGCTGCAGTCCCACATTAAGGTTCTTTTCTCTGCCAGAACGGTATAAAATGCTGGGCTGAGATTCTTGAGGCTTTTATTTTTCTCCTTCAAAGTGTAAATTCACAGGGCTTGTAACACAGTTGTGCAAATCCCAGTTTTAAATTTGCTAAAAGCTACACTTTTATCAGTGTGACTGTAGTTGAATTTTCTCCTCCTAGCCTAGAACAATAATCTAAAATAACCCGAACGTTTAAAAGGCTTTCATCTTCAAGCCACTACAGGATTCTGGGATGTGGTTCATTTTGACTGGTTATTGCAAGCAATGCAGATTACTGTCACATTGAATGGAGTCTGCTTTGTGGCGAGTGACCTCACATAGCCCACAGGTGGTAGTGATGGGCAGAGATAACCTCAGTCCCTGTGAAGAGGCTTCTTCTGATGTGGATAACCAAGATGAAGCTCTGCTTATGTTGTTGGCTTGGTATGTCTCATGACCAGACTGCAGCCATGCTTTCTGTATCCCAAAGCCATTTTTTTAAAAATGTCAGATCAGGCAGCCGTTGTTCTGGGGTATGTCGGAAGAGCACTAACAGCTAAACCTTTAATCTTTATTCTAGTCATCTGGGTTTTCTTTTTGCCAGAAAAAAGCCCTATGGGAAGTCTGTGAATTAACCTGACTGTTTCTGCCTTTCCTAATTCCCAGTTGGTATGCATTCTTCAGATTCAGACATAAATCCTTAACGGCTGCACAGTAGAGAATGCGACTTACTTTGAATCTACATATAATGGTTAATATTCTGTTTCTGTGCATCTTGAAGACTGACAGCGCAATCCTATCCAACTTACACCGCCGGTGTAACCAGTGGTGCAGCGAGAATGGGAGACCCCAGAATGGAAAGGGGATTCAAATCCCCTTCAAAGGGGATTTAAATCTCCCCTCCCAAACCTCCTGCCCTGCCCTCCCCTGCTGGTTACACTGGTGGTGTAAGTTGGATAGGATTGTGTTGTGAGGCTGCAATCCTAGACACGCTTACCTGCAAGCAAGCACTATTAAATACAATGGCAGTTAATGTTTAGGTAAACATGTTTAGGATTGCACTGTATAAGGTTTAATTCATTTCACATAAATAAATGCAATACTAGACACCGAAGGACTTGTAATCTGAAATAATTTGACGATTAATTGAATTCCATAGACGGCAATAGTCTTTGATTGGTAGACCACTATCCGTTCCATTAGTATGGCAGAAGCACATTTAAATCATATTGTGACCTGTTTGTATTTGTCTGTTAAATGGTAGAATATGATGACAATGACAATTTGCCCGTGTTGTGAAGGTTCTTAAGATCTGATCACTTGCTAAAAATCTAAGCCATATACTTTCATATATCTGTGGGCAAGGTAGACTGGATGATTCCTACATATGGCCTACATTGCCAGACTCTTTCCTGGGGTTATTGCAGTATACAGCTATCAGAATGTTGCATCTCTTATTTCTGTTTAGAATTCCCTTGCCTGATGCTGAAGTTAAGCTAAGAGCACTCTTCCACATAAACCAGACCGTGAGCTCTTGCCCTGCTGTCTACTTCATAAATTTCTATTGTGCTTCCTGCTGTCGAACTTGTTCTAATTCTGCTAGTAGGTAACAGAGTTCACACAGTGTTGTTTTTTGAAATTGCTGGAGTAAAGTCAGTAATGTGGTTAGCACTGATTTACCATGCTGGAGGAAACTTGGATAATGTGTTTTTTTCTGTGGCCCCGTCACACCTCTCCAAGCGTATTTGTGAAACGAGGAAGCAAAAATTCACAATTCTTCCGCCTTGTAGAGCAGGGAGACTGAGCTGAAAGGAAGCACTGTCGGTAAAAGTTAGGGGCTGTTCAACTATTGAAAACATTATCTTCCAGGCCTATGTTCAGGGGTCAAACCTCAGGACTGCTGGGGTCACCGTTCTGTCGTGAAAGATTTGGGCCTCTTACTTGATCGTGTAACTGTTGGGCATCTTGCACTTGAGATGTGATCCTTTAGTTTAGTTGTCTTTATCTACATAAATAGATATGTTTGATTTACCGGTATATGTTAAGAAAGTCTGGGGAATCTCCTTAAAAAAAGAAAAAGAAAAAGAGGTGCAATAACTAACACCATTGGCAACCCTAGTCAAATAGTTTGGAAGACTACTCGGGGTGTGTGTGAAAATATTACATAACCAAAGACTTTGTCATGCGTGCGTCTCATTTTTCAAGGTGATAAATGCTGCTGATTACATTCTTATTGAAGCAGGATATATAGGTGTGAGGTAACAGGAACCATCTATGGACACTATAGCAACCATCTAATTTTAGATTAATAAAAGCAGCCTTGCACTGTAGTTCTTAATACAAAATATGCATACTTCCAGGAGGACTTAAAGAACAAAGAAGGATTTTGAAGAACTAATAAAGAAAATGAGGGTGAAGAACACTCCTCTTTCGAAACTGTTCTTGACTAACTCATGGGTTTATATTCCTGTCTATTGCTGTGGTAGACAATCAAGTCTTCAAGTTCTTGAAGATGAATCCTAAACATGTCTGCCTCAAAGTAATAAAGCTTGGATCAAATGTTAGAACATCATTGAGTCCAATTCTTTAGACCATCAAACCAAAAAGCTGTTGATTAGATACCTGAAGGTGGCATCATTTTGACACCAAACTATCGGGATTGCCCATATAGCCAGATGATGTTTTTCTGCAATATGGAGACTTTCAAAGTCACAAATTACTGTGTTTTGCTGTTTTTTAAAGTCCCCGTGTGTTTGCTTATGGATTCTGATGCCTGTTAACTGTCGTACCTCTCCCATGTCTCATGTGCCACTTCAGTAGGTTGTCTTTAGCAGTGGCTTTCAGGGTCTTGTGGTGACCGAAATCTTTTATTTGGAACTGGAGCTTCAAGACTAACTCTTAATTAACATCATCTGCCTTTTTGTGAGGCTTTTAAAGAATCCTGTTCACTGAACTCAGTAGAGGCATCTTATTCATTCTTTTCAAGTTTGTCTCATGGCTGAGATCAGGATGGTCGGGCTTCTGTCAGGCAGTCTCTTTGTTTCCCATACTTGCATTGCAGGCTAATTTATTTATTTTTATTTTCTGTATTTATATCCTGCCTTTCTCATCATCAGATATCTCATCAGATTTATTCAAGGCGGCTTACATAGGCAGGCTATCTTTAGACCTGATAAGGGTCTTTACAATATTGTTCTATTCCCATATAGAACCGTCCATACTCGAGATGTTTTCCCTTCCGAGTGCAGCCCTCCTTCTGGCTTGTGCTTTGCACTTCCAAGCTTCACAGTTCACCACAGTTCACCGCAGTTCACCCTCGGACGGTTGTCTTAGATGTTCTCTCTCTAGCTGACTCCTCCACATTCCACCCTCTCACGATGCCTTCTCAGTGTCTTTGCGAGGTTTGTCAGCAGTTTCCGTCTCCCATCCAAGCGGGAACCGAGGTTGACCCTGCTTAGCTTCTTCAGGCAGGGCACCGGCTCAAACCTCCAGCTAAGCTAGTAAGATATTTTTCTCTGAAAAGTAATGTTCATGTCTGCGTACAATGCTTCTCTCACAATATGCTGTAGGAGGGTTGCTGTTCGCTGTAAAGAACTGGGCAGTGTAGATGGCATTGATGGGGGGGGGGGGTTCCTGAGTACTCTTAGCAGTGTACACTTATCTGTTCAATAGCCAGCAATCTCTAGTTTGCCATTCGATGCTGGAGCTCTGTGCTTAATTTTCTCTTACTTCTTGTTGTGCAAACCAGGTTTAATATTGGTCAGTGTTTAAATACCAAACCTCTTTGTTTCTCTCGGATTCTCGCATGCACACACACACTCACACTAAATATACAGATATGATATATTGTTTTTGCAGGGCTGCCTGTAGGAAAAAATGGAACAGGCAGCCCCTGCCCCAAGGAACCAGAGTACAAAGGGCAATGGTTTAGTTGGGAGATAGACTGAGGAAGAAAACTGTTTATGTTAGAAGGTTGCACACTTCATTGCTTATGTAAGCAGTGTGAACACAAGCAGTGTTCTGTCTTGCTGAACTCTGTATAATTTGTTGTAGGGCAGGAAATGTGTGCTTGTAACTGCCTTTTCGTTGCTTCCACAAGTAGAGAAAGGGCTGTTCCTCTCTTCCTATCCAAGAAAAGCTGTGTGCAAGGGCTGTTACATTTGGTAGCAGCCTTCCCTTTCTACGGCTCCCTCCATCCTCCACCCACACCACCCCCAGGCAGTACTTTGAAATGTCCCACAAAGCTGTTTTGTGGAGCCTAAAAGGATTTGTAGCCTAGCTATATTAGTTTGGTGGCTCATGGTCTGTAAGTTTGCCATGTCTTTGCAGGTCTCCTTCCAATTACTTCTTTGGCTGTCTCCTCTGCATCTAGTTTGTATGCCTGTAAAGTATGGTGGTATGTATTTTCTCTTCCTTTGCTTTGCACCTGTAGTGGCTTTCAAACTTTCTGTCTTCAGAGGCCCATCTTTCCATTGTCTGTTTGCGAAGAAACCCCTGTGCCATCTACAGAGGATTCTGAGCTGTGTTCTAATGGTAAACATTTTAGTTTATTTGTGGTACTTGCCAGGGCTTAATGGACCTTGATGTTGCTTGAACTCCTAGGATGTCGTTTTGGTTTCCAATATGTTTCCTGTGCTGGGCTGTAGGTTAGTGATAGAGCATATGCTTTGCTTGCAAAAGGTCCCAGGTTCAGTCCCTAAAATCTCCAGGTAGTGCAGAGAAAATTTCCTGACTTAAACCCTAGGGAGACGCTGCTAGTCGGTTGACAGTATTGAGCTAAATGTACCAGTTGTCTCACTCGGTAGAAGGCAGCTTTCGATGTTCTAAGTGTATTTTTTTTTTTTAAAGAAAACAAGTTTTACTTGATCCTTGTGAGGATAGTTTGGAAATGTGACTCTAAGATGCCATACAGCTCAGCAACACACGCAAGGGTGTTGAGCATCTTACCAAATCTCATCATTTCCAAGCCTGACCCACGATTGAAATGAATTTAATGTTCTCGTCTTCCTTTCTGAAATTAAATATGACTATGTGGTTTAGGAAATGTTGTTTCCCTCCTGCATATACAAGAAATGACCACAATATTTTCAAATTTAACATACATGTGCGTGAAATTTTGCAGAAAAAATCCAGCAGTTATATTAAACCAAATGGGAAATTTCTGAAGCAGTAAAATGAGTAACAGCCCAATCCTGTGTAACTCTTGCACCGGTGTAATAGTAGATTCCCCCAGTGTAAGAACACTTATGCCAGTGTAACTTGCCGTACGCCGATGGATGAAGGCGTAACCCCCCCCCTCAAGAGGCCTCACATGCGCAGTTCGGACATGGAAAGGATGCTGGCGCAACTCCGCTGGCACAGGGGACATGGGGGGGGCATTCAGACGTCCTCGGAATGCCCCCTGTGCCTGTGGAGTTGCGCCGGCATCTGTTCCTCGTCCAAACTGTGCATGTGACGCATCCGAGGGGGGTTATGCAAGTCTTGGTCCTGTATTCATCGGCGTACGGCAGGTTACACTGACAGAAGTGCTCTTACACCAGGGGATCTACTGTTACACCGGTGCAAGAGTTACACAGGATTGCACCCTAAGTTGGTTAAAAATGAGGTGCATAATATAGTTATGGTCAAATCACATCCCTCGATGACTCCTGTTTTAAACTATTCTAAGAGACCTTCCAACAACTGTGTACCAGATAGAGAAGATACAAACAAGTCAAACATGATGCCTGCATGGTTAAATAGTAAAGTCAGTGAGCTTTATTGCTTTAGTGTACATGAACCAACATATATTGGGTTGACTATGTCCCTATCTGTTTATCATATTTCATTTTTTATCTCTTACTGTATTAGATGGCAAACATTTGGTGTGTAAAAATTTGCAGTGAAATCGATATGCTGCATTGCTAATTTCACATGTATTTTAATATAGGAGCATGTGTTTCCGTTTGCTGTGTAGCCTTCAGATACTTAGGCAGCCTTTGTTGTTAAGGCAGCAGCTGCTGTGAATTGACGGATAAACAGGGCATCATTGTAAGTTGTTATTATGGGTGTACAGCAGCTGATGATGGAAAGAGCCTTTAGCATTCCACTGTCACCAGGATGAGAGAATTAGACCTGACTTTAGGTTAGTGGGGAAAAAACTAATCTCAAGGAACGCTGACTAGCAACCTGGACTTTGCGGGGCAGGGGGGAGGGAGGAGAAGGGGAGGGGTTGGTGACTTGCATCTTGGCTCCTTGCATAGATTTAGATGGTTTTACTAGACTTATTCTTTCCCAGAGTTGCTCATAAGTACATGGGACTGCTGCTTTTCTCCTAGTGTGAGTCACCGTAATTGGAATGATATGGGCTGGCCCTTCAGTAAGGGTTTGAGTTAGCAGGTCTAACTGACTGTACGCTAAAACAGCTGCCAAAAAAGATGAAAAGGATACCAAAAACCTCAATTATAGTTTTGTTTGTTTAAAATATTTATACTCCCCACTTCCCCCCTCCCACTACTGGGGCACCTAAGGCAACTTACAGTAAATAATAAAAGTACAATACAGTGAGAGAACTAGCAACTAATACAAAATAAAATCAAGGCTGTAAAAGCAGTAGTTCCTGTTGCCGGGTTAATGGGCTGGGAAGAAAGTTGCATGTTTTGACTGTAACTTTTTCCCCACCTCCGTGTGTTTAATTCTAACATGTTGTGATGTTTTGGATTTTATTGGACTAAATCTTTGGGTATTGCAAACTTGCCGTACTATTTTCAGTCTTAATAAATGATGGGTACATAACTTGATTGACTTTTCAAAAGTGTTCTCAAGAGAGAACAGGCATGACCCGATGAAGACGATCAAGTAGAGCCTTATGTTAAGTCTGAAGTGGGTTTTGGGGGGGTTGCTCTTTCTCTTTCTAGTGTAGACCATGTACATATGGCAAATGCTTGATTTGTATTTCTTTAGTAAAACAAATCTGGTACACTATATGTAGATGTACCATATTTTCCCAGACCCAATCTGGGATCCCCCCCAATTTGTTTTGGGCGCCAATTTTTTTGGGGGAGGATTTATTTCAATGGGGGTTTTTTTTGGATTATTTTTAAAAATTATTTACCCCCTTACTGTGGCTGTACCCGCCACCGCTTTTCTTCCTGCTGCTGCTGTCGCTGCCGCCATTTTACTCAAGGATTGCCGCGCAAAGCCGCACGCATACAGACAAGTGGCCCGGGAGCCCCAAGGGCTTCCAGGTCGAGCCGTGCGCATGCACGCGGCTTGGCCTGGAAGCCCTTTGTTCGGAAGGATTCCCGGGCCTCTTGTGCGTGGCAATCCTTGGGTAAAAATAGTGGATGGCGGCTATCCAGGATGGCGCCATACCTCCCGGGATGCTGGGACCCGAGCCCAAAATCCGGGAGGGTCCCGGCCATTCCGGGATGTATGGTAAGTCTAAATATAAGCAGACTCTGTTTAGATTATTTAGGGTTATTAAACAGTTCTCTTGGAGAATCCCTAGACTGTCCTCTTCTGTGGGAAGTTCTTCAGAATAGTGTTTGTATTTGCATATCTTCTTGGCAAGTAGAATGAGCTTCATTTGACGTTCCCAGAAAAGAGCATCTGCTTAAGATTTGCAGGGAACATACAGAACTCGATTAAACTGATAAGGCATCTAAAGAACAATTAACTTCACACTGTAGACTTGTTTTTTATTCTTTGTCACCCTCACAGGAAGGGATGCAAGCTATAAAATGAGACATGCAGCTTAATAGATGAGACCTGAAAATGCCATGAATGTCCTTCAATCTGTTCAACGATTCAGCTAAATTGAGCGCATTTCCAGTCTGTAAATCAAATATTCACAAGTGTCGTCCAGTTTTCAGATTTATGCGAATACTGTATTCACTACAGCAATGTTCTTTAGATAATATGACTGAATGGTCTAGCTAGGGAAGTGATCTTTGGTGTGCGTAAATCCCTTCTTTATGAATGTGCATTAATGTGCATTAAATCTAGACTTACCATCATCCCGGAATCGAGCCTGGCTTTGCCCTAGAGCGGTCCCGAGCCGCTCCCAAGTGTGCACTGCGGCTGCCCAATGGGGTTCCTACTTCTGTTGCGTTGTTGACCGGAAGTGTTGGAAGCCCATTGGACAGACGCAGTGCACCCTTGGGAGTGGCTCGGGTCCGCTCTAGGCCAAAGCCAGGCTCTATTCCGGGACGATGGTAAGGTTAATTTATTCCCTTCTTTATGAATCAATGGCAAGGAACATTTGACGATTGGTATATGTTAGCTGACTATAACTGGACACTGGATCCCTGGTGTTTCCAAACTGAAGGCCATGGCAAGTATTGTAAAGGAAGCATTAGCATTAAACCTCAGTTAAGCAGAGGCATGGAATAACTGGTGAATACCTGTCCAGTGCCTACCATAGTTGTGTGAATTTTGCCTACCTATTTGTGGGCCCGATCTCATTTCAACATCTACATCGTAATGCACTTACTACTCTGGCAGTAGTTGCCTGAGCTCTTCGTGTGTCACACAAGTGCTAGGCAAACGAAAGCGAGCTATGAAAGGAAGAGGCAGGAGCCAGGTAAGGCAGAAAGAGTGGCGAGAGGACAGAGGCTGAGGGAATGATCATGATTGGCTTGAATTGTGACCTCGGCCATCTACCCGGTGAATATTATTTGTTTGTTTGTTACATTTATATCCCGCTTTTCCCCCCCAAAGGGGGGACCCAAAGCGGCTTACAAAATTTAAAAATTACAAATTTGATACACACAAAAAATATAAAACACTTAAAGCATTAATACACTCTAAAAAAAACACACACTACAAGATATAAAAACAGGAGTAAAAAAAGGTCTTGTAAAAAGGGACTGGACCACTAATTAGGCTGGGTGGTTAACTCAGAGATCTTGTTTAAAGAAAAATGTCTTTAGGCCCTGCCGGAAGACCTCCAAGGAGGGAGCAGTTCGTATGTTTAGAGGGAGGGAATTCCATAAGGTCGGTGCCAATGCTGAGAAGGCCCTATTTCTTGCCACCGCCCCCTCACCTCTGAAGGCGACGGCAATTTTAGAAGGGCCTTCTCGGATGACCTGAGGGAGCGGGCCGGAATGTACGGAAGTAGGTGGTCTCTCAAATACCCTGCCCCCAAGCCATATAGGGCTTTAAAGGTCAAAACCAGCACCTTGAATTGGGCCCAGAAACGAATTGGCAGCCAGTGCAGCTGCCGGAGCAGCGGCTTGACTGAGTCGAACAGCTTACTTCCGCCGCATTCTGCACCAGTTGCAGTTTCCAAACTGTCTTCAAGGGCAGCCCCATGTAAAGTGCGTTACAATAAAATAACCTTGAGGTCACCGTGGCATGGATCACCGTGGCCAGGTCTGCACGATCCAGGTACAGTTGCAGCCGGCACACCAGCCGAAGCTGGGCAAAGGCCCCCCTGGCCACAGCCGCCATCTGGGAATCTAGGAGCAGCTGCAAATCCAGGCGGACCCCAAGCTGCAGACCTGCTCCTTCAGAGGGAGTCCAACCCCATTCAGAGCAGGATGACACTAGCACCTGCATTGTGGATTTCCAGACCAGGAGAACCTCTGACTTGTCAGGGTTTAATTTTAGCTTGTTTGTCCTCATCCAGATCCCAACCGCCTCCAGGCAACGCTCCAGGACCTCAACAGCCACCCGGGTATCTGGTGGAAAGAAGAGAGAGAGCTGGGTATCATTAGCATACTGATGGCACCCCACTCCAAATCCCCAGATGACCTCTCCCAGTGGTTTCATGTAGATGTTAAATAGCATGGGAGACAAAATTGAACCCTGTGGCACCCCACACCTCAAGGGCCAGAGTGTCGAACAGGCGAATAATGTGCACTGTTGCAAATAATGTATAGATGTTGAAATGTGATTTACATTTTTCCAGGCCCACTACCATAATATGCTGCTTACCTCAACATTAGTTGCATCTTACCCAGCATTAAGCACGTTCTGTTGGAATATCATGGGGACTTAGAGGACTGACACCTCAGAATTTTTTTTAAAAAGAAGCTAGGTAAATTATGGGACAAAGTAACCCTAGGAGATCTCGTTCCATAATGCAGGGGTCCCCAACCCCCGTGCTGCGGCCCATTACCGGGCCGTGGCCTGTTGCAAACGGGGCCGCGGTGCACCCCCCCTCTAGAGCTCGATAACAGCTGGGGTGGGTGGTGCACTCCGGGGGGGGGGGAAGAATACCGCGTGCAATTGGTCGCTCGATCGTTTGTTCAACCCCTCCCCCGGGCGGAGGCTGGCCAGACGCATCCTTCCTAGCTGGCCGGCAGTAGGAAAGACAATGCTGGAGAGGCTGCGCCTGCGCAAACGTGCTGCAGCCTCTCTAGCTCCCTTAGTCTCGCCGGCGAGACTGATCAATGTAAGCAGTTTAAGCTAGGGACTATCTAGCTGGATTACAAATAGAGACTTTTTGTTACTTGGTCTGCTAAGTGACTCTAGCCAGGTTCAGGGAGTTAGGAGTG
This sequence comes from Plestiodon gilberti rubricaudatus, assembly GCA_026170595.1. Lineage (NCBI taxonomy): Eukaryota > Metazoa > Chordata > Lepidosauria > Squamata > Scincidae > Plestiodon > Plestiodon gilberti. The sequence goes on from JANXHW010000001.1 coordinate 17,550,224, forward strand.
GGTGGGCTGAGAGTTTGAGTTGCATCCCATCTCCATCTACAGGGCATTAATGGTTACTGCATCCATTTGGTAAAAACGTTTCTTCATGCTTTCCAGCCAAACTCAGGCATTTTTCCATCAGCCTGCTTGTGCTTTTACTACCCCTCCCCCCCATATTGTTTAATTCCATTTTCTTTTGGACTTTTAATAAATTAGGTACATTTTGACCCTTTGCCTGCCTGGTCCACTTTCATGTGTAATTCCGTGGATTGTCATGTCTCTTCGCCCTGCTGATGCAACTGTTGGTTTGATTTTTAATAAGAGCCCCCTGGAGTTCAATATTGTCCTGAGAGAGAGGTTATCTCAGGTGGTTCCCGTCTGCCTGGTCTCTGTAGCCCAGGATGGTGGCAGCAGATACAAACCACCAAAGTCCCGTCCCCCCATACAGCTGCTGGCCCAGTAAAGTGAAAGTAGGTAGCAGAAATGGGTGTGTGTGTGTGCTAACCACTTGGCACTACTCCCATTGGTTAGCCTGTCTTCTCCTGGAAGTTCCCTTTCCCTGACAGTGCATATCTCAGAAACACTTGCATGCCAAAAGGGGTGGGAGTTTCCCCCTGAGGATTTGCCCTTCTGAGGCAGTAAACTTCCTAGAAGACAGTCTAGGATGCCGTCTCATCTCCTGAAGATTCAAAACTCACTCATTTGGACAGCCATGTGAGTTTTCCAGCCAGACATTCAAAACCAAAATCAAGGATAAAGAAGTGGAAGGTACTTGGCTTATTCCATGGGAGAAAAAAAAACCTCTCAGTTAAGGAAACCCATATGGGTTTTGCATCCATACGTGTGCTACGTACATGGCAAATGCTGATTCCCACTTATGTTTTTGCACATTTGTTTTGGGCTTTAGACTTCTGTGTATGAACTCGGATAACTTTGGCGAAAGAACCTTTTATTTATTGGTTTTTACCAAACTGCAGAAACGTATAGACCAGAGAAGCTAGTCTCAAGATTGGTGATCAACGATATCTGTAGGATTTTTCAAGCAAAGTAATGGAAGCAGGGGCATCCTTTCAAGGGTTGATATATTCAGTAAGGGCAGGATCAAGAAGGTATATGTTTTCTCTCTTTCTCCTCCTCTCCGTTCCCCACTCCATTCTTTAAGCAACTGTTGGTGATTGCTATGCAAGGACTTGATTTTCCCAACACCCCCATTCAGGAAGTATTGCCCTCGGTTTGAATTGGCTTAGTTTACTCTTCGTGATCTTGCCACATAGTCAAATCTGACTGCATAGTGTTAAGGCATCATTCTGTTAACTGTGTGGTCTGTGATTGGTTGGGATCACCTATGTAACCTTTACCTGTCAGAAAGAGCCAGTAATAATAAAAAGAATTGGCACCAGCCAGTTGGGAAAATAAAAATGGCAGCAAACAGGATTCAAACAAGGTGAACATTTACACAATGTAAGAGCATATTTCTGCTACCGGATTCCTTCCTGAAATAACTACTTCTGACTTGCAAATAAAAATGAAGGGTGTTGGACATAGCTCCAACAAGATCCAAAGTTGTCCTCTTATGCATTGAAAGGTAATTCCAGAAAATGTACATTAAGAGCAATACTAAGAAATACTATATTTCTTAGTATTATACAATACTAAGAAATATAGCTTCTTATATTTCATAGCAGTGTGTTGTCAACAGTATAAACATGCATCTCTCCCCTCTCCCCCATTTTTTAGTGAACTATACCCTGGCATGTGTACTACATAAACCCATTGAATTTTAAATAACAATAGATATCGGTGTGTTGAATAATGCTTAGCATTTATATAGCGTGTTCTGAGCATGCAAAGCACTTTACATGTATTATTTTGATATTGACCTTCCAACAACCCTGTAATGTAAGTATTACACTGTGTAACAAAATTAAAACAATTTTGTGTTTAGCTGAATATTTTGATGTATCTCTATTAATTTTGATACGAGGATTTAAAAAAAAATACTGCTATTTTTGGCATAGCATCAATAGTTCAGTCACAGTTTACATTAGTTGGAAAGGGCTTACAACCTCTTGTTATGCCCATGTTTACCCTGGTGTAAAGACGAATGACAGTGTTTCAATACCAACTCAAAATTTAAGATAACTAAAAACGTTTTGATGATACAAAAAACCCAAGAGTGCCATTGGAATCGGCACCTCTGAATTGTATAAGAAACTTTTAGAAATAAACATAAACAATTTTTTGTGTTACACAATGTTGTTATCCCTGTATTAAAGTTGGGGAGCTAAGCACGATAGAGTGGCTTGCATAAGGCTACCTAGAGAGTTCATGGCAGAGGCTGGCCAGAGGGAGTCCTGGTTCCAATTCAGTCTCTTAGCCACTACGCTATGTTAGCCTAGTGAGCTGACCAGGATGTACTGAACCAGGGCCTATGAGAGGGGGATAAAGGGGGTAAATTGTACCAGGGCCCAGGGTCAAAAAGGGGGCCCAGGAGCCAAAGGAGGGGCCCCAGAGCTTTCCTGGGATCTCAGCTGGCTTCATGGAGAGTGAAAGACGATGGCCGGGCCAACTGGAAGGGTAGATCTGGGTAGACCTGGGCACCACATTGGGAAGCCTGGTAGACTTGGGCTCCAGAGACATTTCCAGCCATTGCGGCCCTCCCCTGCCCTATTCTGCCCCCTCCCCCTTTGGGAAGGGGCCCAAGAGAAACTTCATGCCCCCTGATAAAATTAGTCTCAGAGGCCCTGTACTGAACCAGTCTGCTGACTAGGGTTATTATAATATAGGTGCAATAACAGTCTCCAACCCACCTGTCCCCTCCATTCTTAGAAGACTGACCAAACTCAGAGAGAGAGAGCAAACTCACTCTGGTGTAAGAGGGAAGGGGATTAACATGTAAATAAACAGGGAATGGTGACTAAACCAGCACCTCAAAGGAGAAAACACTTTGAATTATCAATAAATCAGTATTACCATTTCTAGGGAAGAAAGAAGGGTGTGTACAGAGGATGCTTATATCTAGTTTGAAACAGGGGATATCTGTCAGAAGAAAATGGACAACTGAATGGTCGAAAGCTCTGGCTGCTTGTCAAGTACCAAAATGGAAGGACGTGTGGAAGAGGAAAGGAGTTGTTGGCTGCTGGTCTTCACCAGCTGTCACCTAAGTGTTGGGCACAGAGCATTTGTAATGGTGATGGGATCATTTTAGGTTTTCCTTCACAGGCTTCCTCTCTCTTTTTCTGCCTTTAGAATTTCAGATCCTGCTTGTTCGCAGGCAAATTTCTTGACATCCAAGAAAGCCCCTTGATGTAACGAGCTGTGGGGTGGCAGCAGCATGGTGTGCCATTTCTCACTATGTATTTTCCTCTCTGAAATCATGACGAGTCTTTTATATATAAGCCTCTTAGCATCTGTCTCGTATCAGACTAACCCTGACATTCCAGGCTGCTTTGGCCGGGTTCCACATGAGAGCTCATTCCTGAGGACTCAATCGGATGGAGCACCACAGCTGTTGAATCGCCCTTTGTTTCCCTCTCTATAGCCAGCTTGTAACCTGAGGAGTGTAAAATGTGCAGCTATTTGTAGATCCTGGCTGGGAGAAGTAGTTGTGAAATCTCCTAGGTAGAAAGCTGGTATGATTCTGCTAGCTAGATATACACTGGAGCAGTTCCTACCATCATGTTCTCAGTGGGCACCTGGCCCACATCACCCAGCTGTGCTCTGCGTATCAGCAGCATGACCCAGAAGTCCCAGGTGGCCATTTTGATGAGGTAGAAGAAATAGTTCAGCCTCTCCTTCCTGCCATTCATTGATCCTTTTCCTGTCTCTCCATTCCGGCTGCAGTTGTTCATTGATACCGTTGGAATACTCCTTCCTTCCTTCCTGCAGTGAAGGAAATAGCACTATGGGCCATGCTACAGCACGTTGTTTTGCCGAGTGAAATGGCAAGCCCCATATGAATTACCAAGTAAAAATGATTTTAATTGGAAAAAAAAACCCAGTGATTGGTTCATCATCATGCAAGTACGCTGCCTGTGGTTGTTATACTACACAGTAATTGTCAAGTTAGCCAGCGGGTTAAACCGCTGAACCATAAGCTGTCGATCGAAAGGTCGGCAGTTCGATTCCCGCGACGGGGTGAGCGCTCGTTGCTTGGCCAGCTCCTGCCAACCTAGCAGTTCCAAAGCATGTCAATGCGAGTAGATAAATAGGTACCGCTTGCGGGAAGGTAAACAGCGCTCCGTGTTCCAGCTGTATGCTACGCGCTGCGGCAAGGAGAGTCATGCCGGCCACATGACCACGGAGGCGTCTTCGGACAACGCTGGCTCTTCGGCTTTGAAATGGAGATGAGCACCACACCCTAGAGTCGAACATGACTGGACTTAATTGTCAGGGGATACCTTTACCTTTAATTGTCAAGTTAGTAATCAAGGTGGGATATCTGTTTATGTCAGTGTGACGGACTGTAAATTTGTGCTGCTGTTTCTTCATAATCCAGGCCAGCGGGTGGCGCAGTAGGTTAAACCGCTGAACCATGAGCTGTCGATCAAAAGGTCGGCAGTTCGAATCCACGACGGGGTGAGCTCTCGTTGCTTGGCCAGCTCCTGCCAACCTAGCAGTTCCAAAGCATGTCAATGCAAGTAGATAAATAGGTACCGCTTGTGGGAAGGTAAACAGCGCTCCGTGTTCCAGCCGCATGCTAAGCACTGCAGCAAGGAGAGTCATGCCGGCCACATGACCACGGAGGCGTCTTCGGACAATGCTGGCTCTTCGGCTTTGAAATGGGGATGAGTACCACACCCTAGTGTCGGACACGACTGGACTTAATTGTCAGGGGTCACCTTTACCTTTTACCTTCTTCATAATCCAAGCTATGTGTTTGTGGGCAGTCTCTAAATAGAAATGTCAAAGGTAGTGATATTGCACTGGGATTAGCAGTATGCGAAATCTCAGTTTATCATTTCGTGTAAATCTCTGAAGTCGGGTCACACCTACTTTGAAAAGAGGGGATTATTAACTACATAGTTTTTTTGTGGTTCCCTCTTATCAAAGTTCTTCAGAAATGGGAGAAAATCCTCTGATCTTTTAAAAGTAAGGCTGGAGTCTACAGCTGCCTGGTACCATTGATCTTCCCAAGAGGGCTAATTGCTAAGAAGAAGCAGTCCCCATCCCCTGCCCCTCTCTCTTGGGGGACAGTAAGGACTGGGCCCTCTCTGATGGGGACAACCCCCCCCCCTTTATCACTGGCTATGGTTGTGGCAATGCCTCTCCCCCGCCATCTGCTACAGAACGGAACAGGCAGCTGCTGCTCTTTCCTGCTTCAACCATTCAGCTGCTTGCTTACCTGAGTAGCAAGGAGCACAGTGGATGACACAATGGCAAAGAACAGCGCTACCTGCTCTTCCTCTATGGATGGCTGCTAGTCACCACCGCTGCCTGCTTGCCCACTCAAGTAAAGTTGAAACGGTGTGATGCAGTTGCCATTCCCCACCCCCCAAGCAAGGAGAGTAGTGGCCCTTAGTAGATGGGGGCTTCTAGAGGGCATCTTGCTGAATCCCCCTCCACCAACTGAGACTGGCCCTAATTTATGCTTATGTTTTTTAAAGTGTTGAGCACTGTCCTCCTTCCTGGTCTTTCTGGTTTTCCCCATTCCTTGCTGTAGAAGACAATTCTTTAAATCCGTCTGATGCAAGGTGCATCTCTATTGTTATTCAGAGCTGCTGTGCTGATTGTTCCTCTGTACTGAAACCCTGTTTCCTCTCACTCTTCTTAAATGTAGTCTGAACCTCCCTCCTGGTTAAAAGCAAGGATGTCAAAGAAACTGATAAACTGCAGTCAGAATAAAATTGGAGTCTAGTTCCTTTCCTTAAATCTCTGATCAGCAGCTTGCTCTCGTCAAATTGCAAGTAAAGGCTTCAATAAAATAAAAGCTAAAGATTAAAAGCTTTAGTCCATACTCGGGGTCTGTTGTGGGATTATTGTCCAGAGATTTGGTTATCTGAAAATATCCTGGTTCCGCTATAGTGTTACTGGTTGTCCTTGGAGAAGTTACATTATTCTCAATTGTTTTTGTTTCAGTTTAGGGAATAATAATGATCCACTTCAGAGGATGATTAACATGACTGTGGAAAAAAGATGAAGAAATCCAACTTTCTATGTTGGATGGACTCCAGGCAATTAGCCGATAAGAAGTATTATTCCTAAAAAAAATAATTTTGTCTGCAGCCTGTTGCCCCCTTAGTGCTAGGAAACATTGACAGCACTTCACTCTCTTGGGTCTGCATGACCGTCAGCCACTTTAGTTGGCCCTGAGGGAAAGTGGCGCCTCATTGCTCCAGTGTTGTATGTCCCTCATCTGACTTTTAAAAATCATTTCTTAAGGAGGGTTTTGAAGTTTGACTTATGGCCCAATCCTGCGTAACCTTAAGCCTGAACTACATTATACGAATCCCGCCGCGGATGCCCCTGCCTCTGCCTACGCGCTTGGAGCTGGGGAGTGTCTTCCCGCCTGTTGTCCCTCCTGTTGTCCCGCATTAAGAAAGAGCAGCTGTGATTGGGTAAACACAAGTGCGCTCTGATTGGCCGAAAACCACCAGGAAAACTTGCAGCTCTGTTCTTTTACAGCGGGGCCATCGTCAGTCTACTTTTATGCGTTGCCGGTTTTTACTTTTTAACAACCCTACCCTATGCATCTTTATGTAGTCGCAAAGGCAGCCGAGACAAAATCACCCACAAGCTTCACACGTTTCTCTCTATTTCGTTTTAACACACACATTGAGGGGTTTCGGGTACTGCTCAACTTCCCGTGCATCTCTGAATGAGTCAACATGGAGCAGTCGTAAGCAATATTTTGCTTTCAATCCATAATCGGTCTGCAGTGGAAATATTGTTCTGCTCTGCCTGTGCACACACAGCAGACCGTTCCCTTGCTGCAAGCAGCAAGCGAGCACCGAAACGCTCCCCCCCACACACTCACAAATCTCTCTGATTGTTCCTACTCTTTCTTGTTACAATTAATCCTCTTGGAATAAACCTCCACGATGACAGGAGTTTGGGCTATTTTGAGTATTTCCCGCCATTCTGGTTTTCTCTCTCCTCGTCCTGTGTTTTCCTCTGGGAATAAGCCTTGAAATAAAACCTCCACGGTGACTGGAGGTAGTTCTGATTGGCATGCAACCACTCTCCTCCCCCTCTCATCCGATTGGTAGGCTGCAGTGCATACGCGAAGCCGCCCCTCAAAAGATGGGTAGGCACCATCTTTCCTGCTTTGTGTACGCGTCGGCATTCGGGAGCTCGCAGCTGCTCCGCTTGCTTCCGAAATGCTGTCAGAATCTCCGCAATGCGCCGGGATTCGTATAGTGTAGTTCCAGTTAGGCTGGTGGAGTGAGTGCTCCAGTGGCCTAAGGTATTGCAAAAGTGACGTGCTTTCTCTTTTGTCATTGGCAGCTAATGACTTGAGAACAATGTGCTTATTTCAGGCCATCATTTGCTTAATGACATCACTTCCTGCTTAATGATGTTACTTTCTTCTCCCAGCAGGCTCCATGAAAACTATTTTGCCCACTGTATGAAATTAGTTTGGCGCCCCTGATCCTAGACTATTTAATATCTTCAATTTCCTAGAGGTTTGAAAAACATCTGGTGGCACAGAACTTGGTATTGGTGTGTGAGAGAGGAGAGAGACCTTAGTCAAATTAGAGGAGGCAGCCAATACTTCACAAATGCACTGTTCGTGTTTCTGAGACGGGATCAATGGATGGTTGAGATGATTTGAGAATGAAATTCTAAGCATACTCATAGCAAATATAGATGGCTATTGGAAATCAGCAAAACTTACCGTACTTTCCGCATAAGTGTCGCCACCTTAGACTGAAAGCAAATTTTTCTGAAAGGAAGGTATTTCGCCACCTAGATACTTTCTCCAAACAACAAACCTACGCAAAAATGGAAAAATTGTGTTCCGTGTGCTCTGAAAGACTTTGAACGTGCATCTGCTTACCCGTCTGCGGGTTGTATAGTGCTTATGGTGTGCATGTTACGTTCTTGTGAAAGGTAAAACAAACCTCCCACCTTTTATTTGTCTAGAAAACATCTGCTCTGTATGTCTCTCCTGTACAGTAGTCTTCCACTACAGATATTTTTACTGCAGCAGCTGAAGAAAAGAGCTGCAGGCTATGCCCACTCCTGTTTTATATCTGTTTGTTGGCCAGATCAAAGCTTTGACTTTCAGTAAATGTTCTTCAAAGGGCATTATATGTGCGGAAATGTCACCCCTTCCTTCTGTTCTGTGACCCTCTCTTGAAAACGTTAAACACATGAGCTCCAAGGTAGATAGTTCCAGGTAGCCGCAAAAAGATGGACCCAAGCTGGAGCATTGCTTGGAGGGGGGGGGGAAGAGAGAGATTGGGCTACAATAGAAGGCAGTACTTAGAAGTTTTTATCAACTTGTAGATCAATCTGTTTGAATCCTTTTGAGACCCATCTTTCAGGTTGAAAGAAATACTCCCCCGTTTTAGCATCCAGTGAGCAGATCTTTTTCACTTTGCGTTGCTTTTGACAGGTTGTTTTGCAACAGAATTTTAATGACTATAGTGCTGCCATTCCAGGTTTGTCTGGTTTGTTGCAGTTTTTTGGATTCTTAAGAGAGATTTTTTCACCATTTTCTAAAAATGTTTATCGCGAACAAAAATGGTATGTCAGCTTTGGAATTAGTCTATTTTAGCCATCTGCTGGAACTTTGCCAGACTGTGTTTAGCGCAACAAATGATAATAAGCATCCCCCAGGCTATTTGTTTTCCACTTAATGTATCAAATGTGCTTACAGGTACTGTTTTCTCATTGTTGCAGGTTGATCATTTGTTGATCCAAAAAATATTTTCTCAAAGTAGTATACATGTTGTCAAAGAGATCCAGGCACCTGCCAAGGAGAGCATTTCTGTTGCGAGAAAACGTCTGTTTTCCCAGCATTCAAAACGCTGTTGCTTGCTAGCGCAAATGTGCTGTTCTTCATAGGTAGATTCCATTGCTTATGTGGATTTGGATGTGCCTGTAAAATCACTAGTGATAAGTGACAAAATTTCTTCTTCCCTCCCCTCCATTCATGCAACTTTCAAAATTTATATTTCACATTTTTTTTTCTAAAGCTTCTTAGTTGTTGTTGTTCAGTCGTTAAGTCGTGTCCGACCCTTCGTGATCCCATGAACCATATCCCGCCAGGCCTTCCTGTCCTCCACTACCTTCCTGAGTTCGCTCATTTTCATGTTCGTTGCATCGGTGATGCTGTCTAACCATCTCATCCTTTGCCTTCCCCTTCTCCTTTTGCCTTCAGTCTTTCCCAGCATCAGAGTCTTCTCCGGAGAGTCCTCTCTTCGCATTAGGTGGCCAAAATATTTGAGTTTCAGCCTTAGTACCTGTCCTTCCAGGGAACAGTCAGGGTTGATTTCATTTAGGATTGACTGATTTGATCTCCTAGCAGTCCAAGGGACTCTCAGGAGTCTTCTCCAGCACCACAGTTCGAAAGCTTCTTAGAGGAAGTGGCAAATACCAGCAGTGGTACCAATACTTCTTGCTCTCTGCTCCCTCCAAAAATGCCCCTCTTTTTTTCTTGGAACTCTTAAATAAGTTTTTGAGGGGTTGCGCACCCCCCCCTCTCCATGTTGCTTGCAGCATACAGCTCCCCTGAATTTTGTTTAACAATCTTGTCAACAGCAGGAAGTGAAGCAGACATCAGGGATGCAAAATTTATTAGGCCTGTGGCAAGGTATCGCTCCCATAGCATTCTGTCTTGTGGGCACTGAATGCATTGGCGGTGATGTTGGGCAGAAAATTTTCCACTACTGTCATTTGCATATCTAAAGATGCTTGTTCATTATGTTAATTAGCAACATATTGTAATGACTGAAACTGCCCAGTTTGACAGGCATTGTGTTCAGAGTTAGGTGACTGTACCTAGGAAGCATATATAACGTTATGTTTTCAACACACCGTTGCACTTGAGTATTTATGCACTCACAGCCTATTTATTTATTTATTTATTTATTTATTTTTATTTTTCACATTTTTATACCGCCCTTCCTCCAAGGAGCTCAGAGTGGTGTACATATTTCCTCCCCTCCTTTTTGTCCTCACAACAACCCTGTGAGGTAGGTGGGGCTGAGAGATAGTGACTGGCCCAAGGTCACCCAGGAAGCTTCGTGGCTGAGCGGGGATTTGAACCTGGATCTTCCAGGTCTAAGTCAGACTCCCAAACCACTACACCATCCTGGCTCTTTGTAAACTGTGGTGGAGCAAGTAGTGGAAATGACATAAATGAAAACTAAAAGTACATCTAAGCCAACCAGAACAAATGAGATTGTACTTGATTTTTAGAGCATCAGATTCAAAGTTTTCCAGAAAACCTGCATTACTGGTGCTGAGATCTTTTAAAAAAGAAAATCAGTTACAGTTCACTTTGCAGAGTTGTCTGAATAAGCCCTGTCTCCTTGTAGAGAGTATCCCATATGTGTGAACTGTGGGTGCTGGGAGGTCCCATTCAGTAATTTTGTGATCCACCAAGCATAAGAGAGTCATTTACAGCCCAGCAATGGCGCCTTGACTTTATAGCTTAGGCTATAAAGACTCCTGCTGTTAGGTCTGGCAAGTCTCAGTTCTGGTATCCAGGTGGTAGCCATCTCATAAGCACTTCAGGGCCTTGTTAAGGGATATATTTAACAATAAAACTCTTCTTTCCACATACATTTATTCCATTCTAAATTTACAAGTTGGAATAGAATGCCTTTGTGTAGGTCTCGCATTACAGCAGTATGTTGTACACCTAGAGGTTGTCAGTGTTTGTACCCTGGGTCGGAGAGCAACAAAAGCCCATTCCTTCTCAAACTGAAGCTCTGATTTTATCTTTATATGGTGTCTTGCTTGTAAGGCCTTTCTCAACTTATAACTACTATACATGGAAGGCAGGGCAATCAATTATCTCTGAATGCCAGATGCAAGGGAGTGGCGACAGGATGCAGGTATCTTGTTGTCTCCTGTGCTTCCAGAAGCACAGTGGACTACTGTGAGATACAGGAAGCTGGACTAGATGGACCCTTGCAAGGCCTGATCCAGCTTTTTAAGCTCTTATGTGTTACAGCGCAATCCTATACATGTTCACTCAGAAGCAAGTCCCACCATCTCTAATGGGACTTACTCCCAGGAAAATGTGCATATGATTGCAGCCTTAATCATGTAGGTAAAGCAGTTTCAGGAATGAAAGCATGCTATCTAGCTGTGCTTTGAATATCCTATGGTGTTTTGTGACCTCCTGATGGAAAGCCATTAGAAGCCTACTTCTGTATCATAAGTGGAAGAGCTATTCTAGTCTAGAAGAGTGCTGCTATTATCCAATCACTCTGTAGCCATAAAGCCTGAAATTTTTCAAAAGAATTTGGGACCCCAAACGGAACACTGCTAATGAGTATCAGCCTCGTCCAGTGTTCCCTGGCCAGTCAGAGGCTTCTTCTACTACAAGGGTTCTTAACCTTTTTATGATTACAGATCCCCAGTATGTCCCCATATACCCCCTTCGTCAGGTTGTTAAAATCATAATTATCACCAGTTCTATTAGGTACCAGTATGACTTCAAAAGATAGCAGTACTGGGAAGTGGTTAGCGGCCTTGCTGCCTCATTCCGTATTGATAGTGGTGATAGTTAATAATCTAATCTAATATTTTTTTAATTGTTCAGAGATCGTTCCATACCCCCATCATTTGGTTCCCATACCCCCAAGGCGTATAGATACCCCCAGTTAAGAATCCCTGTTCATAGCTTACCCCCCTGTAAATAGCTTACCCCCCAAGCACGTCTGAATCCCTGTAAATTACCCCCCTGTAAATAGCTTACCCCCCAAGCACGTTAAGAATCCCTGTAAATAGCTTACACCCCAAGCACGTCTGAGAGAGGAGAAGGCTCATAAACCTTTTTGTAGATTCATAGTAGTGGTGTCACTGGGGTGTGTGTGACTGCACCGGGTGACACCCTCGGGGGGGGGGGATGTGACACCACTAGTGACCAAAATTGTGGAAACTGTGTATTTATGCATAATACCACTGGAAAGGTAATTTAATGCAGAATGTCATGAAACAAACTGTATTCTAGCAAAAGGTATGGCCAAATAACCGGAAACTGAAAACACAACTGCCTTAAGTAACAAAAAGTGGATTTCCTTAACTCAAAACTGACCAATAAGACTGATTGTTCTGAGAGCCAATGAGGTGTTGTTATGACACAGCATGGAACCAATAAGGTGTTAGAATGAGTAAGTTCTCATTTCTATGTGTATCAGAGCTAATACTATACCTGTACTTTCTATGTGTATCAGAGCTGGGAGCTCTTATTCAGTTGTGTGAGTGTCATCAAGTTGGCCACTGATTTTTTTTGTTGGTTACTGATTTGTATATGTGTATGTATAAAACATTAATGGGGGGTGACACCATAAGTTACTGCATCTGGTGTCACCAACTCTAGTGATTCGTAGGATTCTAACACAACTCCCATGGCAACTTAAAAGCACGCTAGGATGTGGATGCTTAAAATAATGGTAATGTTTTGGTTTTACTGTGTTGTAAGTTGCCTTGACGAAGGGGGACAGGCAAGACAGAACTTTAAAAATAATAATAGTGTGCTGCTTTGGTTCTGTTTCTCTTCCTCTACTTTTTGAGAATAATATAGAGAACGATTCCCACATCAAAATACTTCCAGTGCCAGGTTTGACCTCTCTCTCTCTCTCTCTCTCTCTCTCTCTCTCTTCAGCGGTTGGGGTTCAAGCGAAGATATCCTTCAATAAGGAGCCGTATTCCCAGGATGCCTTGCATGGTCGCAGTGCCATCTTGCGCTGTGAAGTGGAGGAACCAAGTGACATAGAGTTTGAGTGGCTACAGAATGGGGTTCCTGTTCAAGACACCGAACGCCGTTTCAAGGAGGAGAGTAACCTTAAGTTCACATCTGTTGATCGGCGGCAAGACAGTGGGAATTTCCAGTGCGTCGCCAGGAATGTAGTGACCGGAGAAGAAGCTCGAACAACAAATGCATCTTTCAACATAAAGTGTGAGCACCTTGATGATTAACCGGACATTGTTAGTCCGGCCTCAGTATTGTTTAATCCAGTCTGGCAGAAAGATGTGAGGAGACAGCAAATCGGTTTTTCAGCATGACCCTGAAGACTTGACACCATGCTCCTTCCTGAATGTACATAGATGAGAATTGGTGCATGTAGCCTCTTCAGTTGTGGTGGTGGTAACATGCTTTGTCTGCTCGTAATTTGTAACATGTGAAGTGACCCCAAACCCAGCTAAGTAAAATGCTATTTTGGAAATAGCAATTTTGGATTGCTAATTTTGGATTCCTAATTTTGCTAATTTTGCTTGGAAATGCTATTTTGGATTGAGAATGTGATTCGTTTAAAATCGGTTCAGCATTCAGAAGGCCATGCCCATTTGTCATTAACCCAGTGGCTTCTGTGGCCTTAACAGCTGGTCCATATTTGGCAAGCCCTGTTGCATCTATAATTTCATTGCCGGAAATGGTGTGCTTTATCACATGTCAACATCTCTGACGTGAGAGTTCTTGGAGCCGACAAAGTTCTTGAATCAATTGTAGTTTGAATATGGCGGCTCACTAGAGAATAGGGCATCACAGATATAGATGCGGTCTGGTAGATTCATTTTTGCAAGGTCATTAATAAGAGTAGCCAATTTGATGACAAAGTTTGGAAGGAAGTGGCCTTCTGTTGAGTCAGACCTTTGGGCCATCTAGCTCAGTATTGTCAACACTGATTGGCAGCATGTCTGCAGGATTTCAGGCTGGAATTTTCCCTGTCCTACCTGGAAGTGCCGGGGATTGAACCTGGGATCTTCTGCATCCAAAACATGTGCCACTGAGCTAAGTTGCCTAAAAGGAACTTGTCATGTTCTTTGTTGGGGAAGAGAAGCAAGCTTGCACAACAGCATGAACTATAGTGCATGCTAAAGGCTGGGAACCTTTTCCCTTTTGGGCTGCCAGCATGTCTCCTAAAAGCACTGTTTGGCACACACTTGCTCATAAAGGTATTTGTGAAATTCATTGCACATTAACATATATTCTCTTAATATTCTGAATTCTGACGCGCGCACACAACGGCATCCTTTACATGTACATGCAGGATGTGATGCAGGCTTTCTTATGCTTACGCTCTGCACACAATGTACATTCTTAGTCATTCAAGCACAAGTATGTCTTCAGCAAGAGCAAGGGGCATTGAAGGAACCACTGTCCTCCTCTAGTTAGGCAAAATCTGTGAGGGAAGTGCAGAGCCATTACCTTGGCCTAAGGCGTGGCCTGAGAGCACATAGTGCGCAACCGTGCTGAGTTAAGCAGGTTTGGGTCTGCTCAGAGCCTGGAAACTCTGTGTACGCGGTCTTGAAACTCCATGGAGGAAAGGTGGGATGTCAGTGAAATAAACAGATGCCTCTTCAGCAGATTTTTAAGTAAGTTGTTACAGTATTTCGGAAAGCAGTAGCTACTTAAAGTGTTGGATCTTATGGTTTTGTTGCAGTAGCCAAATTCTCCCCAAACTTATCACATGGGATGAGCCCCAGGCCCTGTTGATGGCTACTATAAACCTCATTCCTGGTTGAGGATGAGGCCAAACTAAAAGGAGCCATGGGAAATGTGCAAGGAGCCAGGTGTAAGCATGCATAGAGTGCCTGGTTTGGGCTGCCAGCTTGGGTTTATCACCTCAGGTGTAAATCCTTCATCTAGCGCAGCTTATTTTTGTCTTTCCCTTTTTCTCCACCCACCCCTGGTGAATTCTACTGCAGAGCCATTAGGAATGCAATTACCTCATTAGCAGCCCAACTGTGCTCTTGTATAAGTTATCTGATCATACTTCAATAGCCCCCACCTGCTGCATTCTTGCTTGGCATCTGATTCCAGAAAGTCAGGCCTGGAGATGTCCCAGGACTCTTGTGTTTCTAAACAAGAGCAAGCCCTACGTGTAACTGAAAGCGTTTTGTAAATACTGGCATTAGAATAAAAAGCCCAGAGTTCACCCCATCTCCCACCATGATAAGATAGTTCCTTGGAATAGCCATTAAATCAGATCAGTAGAGACCTAATTGCCAGCCCTTGAGTGAGAATCTGGCGCTGTTGCAGAATGGAAAGTGGCCTGTTCTGAAACCTTTATTTTTCTGAGACTCAGACCATAGCGAAGCACGTGGCTGTTTATTGTTACCTGGCAATGGGGTCTCTATCCTTTGCACCTGCACCTTTGAGCAAGTACAGAGTTGGCTGTACATGTGCTACATCTTGGATGAACCTCTGCAAACTCTAAGTAGGGAAAGATTGACTCTTGCTAGCTTCCGCACCTATCTCGGAGGCTTCCACTGCAAGGATTCCTATAGTATAGCTAGTATGAATAGTTTTCTTGGTCCCTTGTGAAGCCACAGGCATGGTGTAGAATGTGAACAAATGCCTTATATTACTAGATAAGCAGTGCAAGTAGTTTTCCCAGGGCAGAGCAAATGCAGTCATGCAGAGGTGGAAGCAACATTGCATTCCTGTAGTGACTTTTTGACACCTTGTCTTAGATATACTGATGCTTCAGTTTCCAAGGTACTGTTGAGAGAGGCGTAGACCTCAAAGTGACTTTTGTTTGGTTTCTCCCCTCACCCCTTTTTGGTAGGGATTGAAACAGGAGCAGTAGTCTTGAAGAAGCCAGCTACAGAGGAGGATATCCAGAGTTCTGCCCCAGTCACACTGCGCTGCCTTATCGATGGGCACCCACGGTAAGAAGGCATTCCTGTGAGCAGCCCATGCTCTTTGTATCTGCTTCTCCCTCCACCTGGAATCCCACTTTTTTTCCCCCACAACACTTTTGAACATTGAGAAAAGTGCAATAGAATGCCCTTGAACATTCACAAGAAGGCAGCTTCTCAGTCCTGTCTGAATTTGCTATGGGGAGGTGAAGATAACGCAGAGCTGGCCTGCAACATTTACTGCCTCTTGGCACAATGTCATTTTGCATTGTTGCTTTCTGGGGTTATCGTTGCATTTCCTCATTTTCACTGGAGTATCTGTGTTGTCCCATTTGTGTTAAAGAGGTTCAGTCAAATCAACCATTTGTCAGCTGCTTGTTGAACTGGCTTTTGTTGAGGTGCAGAACTGTTTTGTGTTTGTCTCATAGCCCGGTGAGTCTGTGGTTCCGGGATGGCACCCAGATTCTAGATGATCGTACCGATCGTACCATCTATTCAGTCAGCAACAAGGAGCGGACGTTGACTCTCGAGAGTGCCAGCCCGGATGACAATGGTGTCTATTCCTGCTGTGCGCGGAATGCTGTGGCTTCTGTGTGCAGCAATGACAACTTCACTCTTAACATCATAGGTAAATGGGAGTGGAACTACCCTAAACTGTCTGACTTGGGGGAGGTCTCAAGTATCCTTGCGTTGTCATTATGTTGGGAAAATAATGCTTCCCTTATTTGGTATGCCCGAAAGAGAGCAAAATTAACTCCCAGTATCTCATATCCATATTGCAAACATGTTTTGGAATGCTAAACATTATATTTTTAGAGGGTATGCAATATAAAATGGCGCATATAGACCAGCTTTCTGATTATGTTCAACAGATTTCTCCTTCCCGTTCCTACACAGCAGCTCTGTAGAGATTGTCTTTGGATGACTGGGTGACTGATTGGCCAGAGGAGCTGTGTGGCTCTTTTGTGCCCTTTATAAAGACACTGAGATATTACACATTGTGAAAACAGGTTCTTCCCATTCCATAGCACATTGAAAACGCAATCAGTTGTGAGGGCTCTTTCCAGCTTGCACTTGTAGTTTGGTCTGTATTGCAGCTGGGAGGGGGCGGTATTTGTGGCTATCACAACCTTTTTTTGCTATTGGAGTTGAGGCTATAAATCCCAGATCTAGCTCTTATTCCCCTTCAGGTTTGAATTATGTCACCCATGTAACAGGCACCAGGAACAGATTTTTAACTAGCTTAACACAAAATACTAGACTTTCCTAAATTTAATTTCCAAGTATACAGTGGTAACACATTTATGAAGCTGTATTTCATCTAGGATTGACTGATTTGATCTCCTAGCAGTCCAAGGGACTCTCAGGAGTCTTCTCCAGCACCACAGTTCGAAAGCATCTATTCTTCGGCGCTCAGCCTTCCTTATGGTCCAACTCTCGCAACCATACATTGCTACTGGGAACACCATTGCCCTGACTATACAAACTTTTGTTGGCGTGGGGACATCTCTGCTTTTTATTATGCTATCTAAATTTGCCATAGATTTCCTTCCAAGGAGTAAGCGTCTTTTAATTTCATGGCTGCTGTCTCCATCTGCAGTGATCTTGGAACCCAAAAAAGTAAAATCTGTTCAACAACAACAACAAATAGAAACATAAATGAATTGATGGTAGACAATGTAAAAACAGAGGTATAACAAATCTTACCAAGCGAATGAAAAGAGAAGAGACTAATCTTAATACAAATAGAAACCATAGTATTTTTCAGATAACTGATTTTGGTTAAGCTGACCAAGCCAAAGGTAAAGTATGCTGCCATCCTATGTATATCTATGCGGTAGTAAACTCCATTGAACACAGTGGGACTTACAGCCTCATTGTATACACATTTACTTACAGACTCTCACCAGGCTAGCACTATTCAGATCCTTCTGCAGAGAAAGGGAAGAGTCTTACTCTAGGCAAAGACAGTGGGCATCTCAACCCTTGCTAGCTGTGGTCTATCTTAATAACTTCATCTGTTCTGCAAAAAGTCCCCTAATAGCAAACTACAACTTGGCTAGAAAATGTCCAAATTTAACAGGTGTTTGTTTGTCTTCAATCTGTGTATCATCTGTAATGTGTCCCACTGCTGGTTGTACGTCCTGCAAATTTCCATGTTGCTTCAAAATAGAAAGTCTTCCATTTTGTGTTCACTTTTGGCTAACTTGATTGAATGCATGTTGCCCTAAAAGGATATCCATTAAAAAGAAAGTGTAGGATTGTACAGTACAAAGCAAGCCTTAAAAGGAAAAGAACTGACCCCTGCAAAAGAGCACAACCTCTAAAAACCATATAGGGAAAGACAAGAGCTCCCCCAGGGATGCACTCGAGAGATAACTGGGTGAGGGAGCTTTGCAGAGACAGCCATGCTCATTTTCTCTAGGGCGGGTTGTCAAGCGGTGGTACGCGAGGTGGGTGTCAGTGGTATGCACAGCACCCACGGACACTCGCCTCGCATCATGGAGGCCTTGGCACAAGTTGGTAGGAGGCTCGGTTGGGGGCCAGAGCTCCAGTGCGTGAATTTCATGCGCAGGGAAAAGCCCGCCTGTCCCGGAGTCTCTTACCGGCCTTGGCAGGCTCGCACTGAGGCCTCCAACCCGGAAGTAACTGGCGATGCCATCATCGCCAGTTACTTTCGGGACCTCCCCAGCCTGGGAAGTGGTGTGCCGGGTGGGGCGGGGCTTTAGAACCCCTTCTCTAGGAGAACCTTAGTTGCTGTAGACTGGCTTGGATGCTGCCTTCTGGCCAGATCTGCCTGCTGGTGTAAAACCCCTCGCTTTATTTCTCTGTGCTTCTCTGCTTGTCCCTTTATGAGGGGAAGCTGTTGATCTGGAACAAGGAGCCGGGCTGTAGATCATCACTTTCCCATGATCTCCTTTCCTCATGGTAGATGAGAGCTTCCCTCGCCCAGTGATCATTCCTGAGAATCAGATTGTCAATAAGAATGAGGAGGTCATGTTCCATTGCAAGTTCCAAGCTGTGCCGCCTCCGACTCAGAGCTGGTTCTTTGAAGATGACGTTCTTGTTACCAATCGGTCCAAGTAAGTGGTCTTTTTCAGGATGAAAAGCTGTCTGGTGCTAATAGGGAAAGGTATCTTCTTCTTGACGTAAAGGAATTGTGCTCAGGGAAAGAGGCATCTTTAGTGTTGCTTGGAAAACAAGAGAATTGGCCTCAGTGTTCTGCAGCGCTGCCATTAATACACTTTGAAAGTCTCCCAGAGGCAGCCACAGCGGATACCTTGACTCAAGACAGGTATCTTTCTGCTTAAGGTGAGCAGGTCAGTGGCTAATGCCATTTGGTTTTTAACGCCTTGAATTTTATCAGTCTTGCCTACTTTGTACATGTTCTCCTTTTTTCTATTCTGCTGGACCACGTTGTGGTTTATCATTACAGAAGAATACGTTATGGGGAGGAGCACCATAATGATGGGTCATATTATTTTGCATGGAAGCAACCTCTGCTACCTGCAAGCATCTCTGCTCTGTATCTCCTCAAGGGCTGACTTCAATCTTTGTCTCTTCTCCCTGCTTCCAAAGGACCGTGGTGCTTTCCAATGGCTCTTTGCTGATCACTCAGGTGAAACCACGCAGCGCAGGCGTCTACAAGTGTGTTGGCCAAGGGCAGAGAGGGAAGCCAGTTGTCTTGGAGGCAACCTTGCAGCTGGCAGGTATGAGCTGATATCTGGGGACGCCCACCTGGTTTTATGTAGCCTAGTGAGCTGAAGGCTCCTGGCTTTGACAATTTCCCCCAAGACCTGGGTATTCCACAGACAGAAATATTATTATTTTATTTTTACAGGAAGTTCCTATCCCAAATATCTGACCCAGAGGTTTATGCATTTTGGCACTCTTCAACCCCCACTGGATTCTAAATGATAAAATTGTCTATCTTTTCCAGAAATTGAAGATTTCCCCCGACTATTTGAACCAAAGACTTTCATAGCCAACAGAGAGCAACGTGTGGCCTGCGAAGCCCCTCGGGGAGTCCCTGAACCTCATATCTGGTGGGAGAGGAACAGTGTTCGGATCCCCACTACTGGTCGGGTACGCCAAGAAGCGGAGGAGCTCGTCTTCGCTAGCATTGCAGAAAAGGATGCCGGAGTGTACACCTGCCATGCAGTGAACAAGGCTGGAGAAAAAAAGCAAGAACTGTCTATCACAGTAGCCAGTAAGCAGATGTCTTTGTTCTCTAAGCAGTGTTTTGTGTGTGCGCGCACACACACACGTGGAATGAAGACTCGTGGATAGAATGGGGTGATGGGGAAAGGGAAGGAGCAGATTACATTTTAGAAATTTAAATTCTTGCTATGTACATTGGGAACTCATTGGACACAGGAGGACCGTGCTGCTGCTGGTTAGTTCTCTGGGCTGGCTGGACCTGGTGTGGAGATATGAGAAGCAGTAGCGTCGGGCCGCCTGGGGCGTGGGGGCGGTGGGCCCTCGGGCGGCACGCGGGGGGTGTAACAACCATGCCGCAACTGCATTGGAAAAGGTGCAAGCGGGTGGGCGGCAGCAAGAAAAACAGGCACGCAGTTTGACCCACCCGCCTAGAGTCTTGGGTTCGTTTAGAGCGGCATCCACATCAGGGCGTGCACCGCAGCCCCACCTCCCGGGAGCGTAGCTGCACTGGTGATGAGCACTGGTGAAGGAGCATGGTCTCCACTAGATCTTTTCAGCATGTCTCTAACAATAGTCTTCTGGCCCTATTCAGGGATTGCCTCTCTTGCAGACTGAGAAGTGGGTTCCGTTGCAACCTATCCTATCCTATACCTATGATGGCATGTGGTATATTTGCGACATTTCTTCCATTGTAGATCTCAAATCATCACTCATCCAGGCACTGCTCATACTAGATCTGCTTGGCTTCAGCAAGGTTCTCAGCTCATGTCCTGGGGCCTCATCACGTATGCTCACAGCTGTAACTAGTGTTCACTGTTGTTTTCCCAGCAATGCCAAAATGGGTGGAAAAGCCCAAGGACAGTCACCTGGAAGAAGGTAAACCTGGCTATCTCCATTGTCTCAGCAGAGCCTCTCTGAAACCCACTGTCACCTGGTTTCGCAATGGCATCCCCATTTCAGAGGTGAGGATTACGATGATGATGATGATGATGATTATGATTGGAGATGGAAGAGCCATGTGTGGAACAGGCTGCTCAGTTGGTGTGTTGCTGAATCTTTGTTTGTTGCTCTTTGGCTTTGCTAGTCTAAGCAGTGCACACTTCTGATCCCTACCAAACTGGTCCTGTGCTGCTACTTTGTTGTGAGCCTCATTGTCCTTCCATAGCTCTAATTTGTTTCATGTTCTCTACCCCACTGGTTTAAAAGTAAAGATGGAAAACCTCAGACCAACAGGTTAAAAAGGGGGTTTATCCTCATTTTCCTCTTGGCTCTGCCTCTTTCACAGATGCCTGTTAATTTGACTCTATCTTATTGTAAATCTGCCCCAATTCTTGTCCCAAAAGGCCCTGTCAAGGGATATGGAATGGACCTTACTCAAAGGGGTTTGTTGAACCCCCGACACCTTTCCATGGTGTTGGAAAGGATCTGGCTACAAAAGGTGCTGGTCAGAGGTGAGCCTGTTCCTGGGGCAGGGGCTTCCAGGCCCAAGAGTCTGAGGTTGGTGAATGTTTTCCCGAGCCTGTATAGATAAGCTTACCATAGTCCCAGAATCGAGCGCCGCTGCGGCCTGCAAAAGACACAAGCCTCTCCCAGAAGTGCACCGTGGCGAGCCAGTGCAAGCCGTGGCTTCCAGCACTTCCGGTAAACAAGGCGACTGCGTTGGCCCGCCGCGGTGCACTTCTGGGAGAGGCTCGTGTCTTTTGCAGGCTGCTGTGGCGCTCAATTCCGGGACTATGGTAAGCCTATATAGACTATGGAGATTGCTTTTGTTGTGAAGTCTGGTTAGGGAATAAATGGGATGGCGCTTCTGACTTGCATGTTTGCTGTGCGTATGTGTGTTTGGCCTGCCTTGGGAATAGAAACAGGAGATGCTCAATGTTGTTGCATCCTTGGGAAACAGTGACTTGTGCACATGTATGTGTGTGTAGAAGGGAACATGTATGCTTGTGTCTAGGAATGTCTTTGTGAGCACACACACATGTGTCTCAAATGCACTCGTGTGAGTGTGTGTGTGTGAGAGAGAGAGAGAGGGTGTGTGTGTGTATTTATGCCCACAATACTGAAATGTGTGTGGGCTAATTACCAAATTAAATTTGCAATGTGGCTCCCTAATCAGTCCCCATCCCTCCCTCTCTCTTGAAACTTCAAGACCACACAAGGCCATAACAGCTGAATGTGTCCTGTGGTTTTATGTATCGGGTTTCAACTGGCTTCATCCCATTATGCAATTATAAACCCCTTTCATAAAAATGCAACAAAAGGGAGATGAGCTCAACCCTCTAACATAGTACTAAATAGGCTTTCATCTGCAGTCTCCTTTTTAATCTCCCCCCCCCCCCCCCGTATGGTACTTCTGGAAATAGAATCCTGTTCTTGCTGTTGCAGACAAGAACCAACTAGAACCTTAACTGCTGCTGGAGAAAGGGTGCCAAGTGGAAAAAGGGCAGTTGAGGTTCTTAGAACTCTGCCTTGGGCCATAGAGTTGCAGCCAGAGATCTTCCTACTTGCTGTGAAAGCAGCCTTTCAGCTTTCTAGGTTCCAAATATGTCAATATTTGGAGCCGCCGCCTCATTTAAAAATGTTCTGACTTGCTTGGTTATTTTTGGGATCTGGATGGGACTGGGTGAACAATTGTTCTGTGGAAGTAGCCTGAACAAAACCACCTCTGGAATTGTTCCTTCTAATCTGAAAGTCTGCAGGCTTCCAGGCCTCACGTGTTTACCATTTTCATCTCCAGCAGGATCCTCGCTTTGAAATTGCAGAGAATGGGACGCTGCGTATTAACAATGTGGAAGTGTACGATGGGACAATGTTCAGATGTGTGAGCAGTACTCTAGCTGGGAGTATTGAGGAGCAAGCTCGTGTGCACATTCTGGGTATGTGCTTCTGTTGGATTTCCTTGCATGTGAATGCACGCAGTCGCACACCGTCAGCATCTACTGCTGGTGCTGCCTGGAGAATGAAAGTCTGCAGACAGGGACTTCTCTTGGCAGTGGTGCCCACAAATAATGGGCACTTACACAGAATGTATTGTTTGGGTGCCATTTAGGTGTACGTTAATATGTCTGACTAGGCCGTTTGATTTTGTTTCAGAGAAGCTGAAGTTTACCCCTCCTCCTCAGCCCCTGCAGTGCGTTGAGTTTGATAAGGAGGTCAACGTGTCCTGCTCAGCCACTGGCCGGGAGAAACCTACAATCCAGTGGATTAAAACTGGTGAGGGAGAATGTTGGAACTGGGTAGAACAGAAGAGGTTTGCGCTGGCTTAGCTCACTGCATGAAGTACAGTAAATAGATTTTATCTCAAGAGTTCCCTAGATGTGTATGCTTTGCTTTGTAGAAAGCTCTGGGTGCCTTTTTGTTCTGCCTGTTGTCCTTTTGTGGATTGAGTTAACCTTCCTTCTCCTGTGTGGAGCTTTTATTCCCCAGTGTGCAGGTTCTATCAGGCTACTGACCTGCTTTTTAATTATCTGTCTGCTACCCTCCCAGATGGAAGCAGCTTGCCAACTTCAGTCAGTCACAATGCTGGAAACCTGCACTTTCATAAAGTGGCAAGGAGTGATGCTGGCAACTATACTTGCATTGCTTCCAATAGCCTGCAAGGAGAGATCAGAGCGACGGTCCAACTCACGGTAGCAGGTAAGCATCAGGTTGGGGCAACATTTGTCTGGGACCACGAGGAGGAGTCCGTGAGTGGCTGCTTAGGTTGAAACGTTTGTGCAGAGTGAACCTCGGATGTATTGGCTGCTGCTCTCACACATTTCGAATATGTTCTTTGATGCATTGTCTGCAAATGTGTGTGCTGTTGGAGCTTTCATAAGTTCTCTATGCAATGAAACAATAGAACAAGATTCCAAAGGCCATGGTCTGCTAATGCCTTTATTAGGACAAACTAATAATGGCATAAAGGTATTAATCACACTGTGGCTACATGCAGTAAGCATCACCATGGGTAATACCTTTATTAGGACCACAAGACTACACTAATGTGGGACTTGAACCAAAATTTCACAGCCAACCAGCCACTCTCTTTTAAGTATGATGAATAATAATTTTGGGTGAAAATACTTGTTTGCAGGTTAATCAGCTGTCTGACAGTCATAGTACATACAATAGGTTGGATTCCTTGTCCCAGGCACATGAGATTTGACACCATAATCACTTTCCTATGCACCATATGATGTATACAGAATTTGAAAAACGATGTATGATCCCCCTGCCCTGCAATGCCTTGTGAGATTTTTGGGAGGAAACATACCAAAGATAACACAACTCAACACACATTTTGGTGCCTTAAAGGTTAGACCTATTTTTGGGTATATTTGGGGCACTGATTCAAAAAATGGCATCAGTTTTGCCCTGTCAGCTCTAGTTTTGGAGATGCAGCATAGCCACATATGCTGATTCGAGCAGCTTCCTCATGATGCCATTTTTGGAATCGACACCTCAAATATACCCAAGAATAGGTCTAACTTTTAAGCCCACACACACACACACACACACACACACACACACACACACACACACACACACACACACACACACACACACACACACACACACACACACACACACACACACCATGACACACACACACACACACCATGACACACACACACCATGAAACAACTGCGTTTGTTTGGCTGGCAAACTCGGATCCAAGCCGAATTCTTCATTACCACCACACAAACGCTCATAAAACACGTTGTCCATGTCCTGCCTTCATGGCACCAAAGGGAAGTGAGTGAGGGTGGCTGCTGGGGCTGTGATGGAGGGGGGTGGAAGCACTGGGAGGACAGAGTAGGGTGAAGCCTTCAAACAACACCTTCTTGCGAACTTGTCTTCTGTCTCAGTATTAAATAAACTTTTTACTGCCCCTGCATTATCATTTGTGTAGAGGACTCATAAGTGCTTCCTCAGGGGGTGTACCCCCTCTTCTACCTCGGGGTGGGTGGGAGCACAAAATGTTTCAGTGGGGGACAAACTAAGTTCACAGCAAAGTTCAGAAGCAGCCAGCTCTTGGATACATTTCCGATTAAACTGTAAAACAATGTATTATAAGAATGTTAGTTGTGATTGCTCGTGTTATAGCTCCTAATAACTAGAGATAGAGGTGCTTAGAAGGAACAATCCGATTTCTCCTTTCCTAGGTTTCATTCTCTCTCTCCCCCCCCCCCCCAATAAATACTGAAACTGGTCCTATCTGCCTTATTCTTCTCTTTGAGGAATGAAGGCAAGAACAAAATCTGTTGCCAGAAATTGTGCCTTGTAGGCCGTGTCAACTGCTCTGTTGTATTAACACTCGGGTGCTAGTGTGAGTCTGCTATGCGGATCACATCCTTTTGACCCAAAAGTTGTCTGTCCTTTTTCTTCTTGCAAGTGTCATCAGAGAAACATACAGTTGAGTTCCTTGATGTACAGAGTTCTTTGTGTTTCCTCTAGTTTTCATAAGCTTTAGGCTGAAGCCAGATGACACCACGGTATACCCAGGACACACAGCCATGTTTCAGTGCAAAGCTGAGGGTGATCCTGTCCCACAAATCCAGTGGAAAGGGAAGGACAGGATTCTGGATCCCAGCAAAGTCTTACCCAGGTAATGCCCCCCCCCCCACCGCAGCTTGCAGATTAGTTTGCCTTGTTCCTTTTGGGTGAAGACACCCTTGAAAGCATGAAGGGTGACATTGGGGATCATCTGTTTATGCTTTGTGGAGCTATACACGTTCTGTCTTCCCTAGCGAAGGATTCTTGGAAGTTTCATGTAGGTTCATGCCTAATGTTTTCTGATACTTTAATAAAAATGCACATGAAGCAAGCAAGGGATTTGGTGCTGAAATTTTGCTGCCACAATGTGAATACCCTGAAAAGAATAAACTTTAAGTAGCTTGAGCAGGTGTTAATTTTAACAATGCCTAGTTTTTGTTCCACTACACTTCTTCCAGAATGTTTTGCTTTTTTGTACTTCTTTTTACCAGGCTCTAGGGAAGGAGTATTGGATCACGTGGAAAAATTGGGAAAATACATGTGTTGAGGGCAAGTTGAAATGGGCGGAGTATAAGATATTCACTCCTTAGCCTCCTGAAAGCTCTGCCAACATCTCAGATTTCTAATCCTTAACATGTAGTTGCAAACACTCCTTAGTTCTCATCCTCAATCTTGAGGGCTAGAACATTTATTACTTAAAACAACAACAACCAAGAACATAAAAGGACAGCCTCTATGCAGAATCCTAACAGTCTTGGCTATCTCACAGTAGGGGCAGTATGTCTGTAGCCCTGTTGGTGCCAGGGCTGTACACGTTCTTGCATTCACAGACATGGAAATTGTTGTTGGGCTCAGAATTCAGCACCCTGAGACTCTCAGCATAGAAGCAGATTTCTAGCTGTTTTTGGCTATACAGAGAAATGGGCAAGTGTGTCCGGTGAAACATTTTTGAAGCACAGAATATTATTGCTCCGTGCATGTTGAAATGTGGGTCCCCCTATGGGGGAGAAAGACAGAATAGAAATTAATAAATAATAACAGCTATATGAGAGTGGAGTTTGCATGAAACATCAAGTGAATCCCTGGCATAAAACGCATGAGATGGTTGTAACTCTTCCCAATCAGAGTTGTGGTCAGACATTCTCAGGGCCATCATATTGCTCTTCTCCTCTTCTCCATTCATATTGCATGCTAACTTTTTTCATTAGTTAATGACCTTAGCACGTCTTTGTCAACTTGAGTTCAAGTTCTCTGCAAGCACGCAATACAAATGGCCAGGAAATCGTTTCCTTATGACTCACAAATATATAATATCACCTTGCAGTAGTTAAATTGCCTTACAGTTGTGACAAATATATATCCCCCTGCAGTAGTAAATTGCCTTACAGGTAGGTAGGTGTGTGTGTGTCCGTCCGTCCACACATGGAGTCTCTTGCCTACTGGGTGTTAAGAAGACAACTCTACTCCACTCCCGTTACCTCCAGGCCTTTCAGATCTCCTGGCTGCAATTCCTTCACCACCATCTCTTCTGTGTGGGAAGAGTGCACACCCTAGCCTGTGGCAAGGTGCGCTCCAGTTCTAGCACTGCAAAAGCCAACACAATGGGCAGGCAATTAAGAGATCATCTTTTGCCTTGGAAGTGTATGTAGCAATAATCAACATTCAGAACTGATTAAACAGTTGGGCAGATGCCTACAGAGCATGCCTCAAAGCAATACATCATTGTTGCACTGACACAGGAGCATGTAGAGCACATGATTGGCACATGTAAGAACTCAAGTCCAATCCCTAGCATCACCTGTTTAAAAAGGATTTTGGGTAACAGGCCAGGAAAAGACCACCGCCTGCCTTGATAGTCTTGAACGAGAAGGTTGAGGAACCTTTTAGAGGTGTTTTCCTCTGGGGATTAAATTGCCATAATTACACCGGAGGCTTAGCTGAATAAAGTTCTCCACTCTCCTTTCCTCCTTCACTGTCTTTTTGGAAGAGTTGACATAAATTGATCTGAGGATCTGAGTGGTTCCTATCTGGGTTTAGAAAGGTGTCTTCCCCCCCCCCCCCCCCAGTTTTCCAGCTGGCTAATGACTGGGGTTGGAGTAAGGTATGACTTTGCTTGCTTGCTTGGGTCTTCCATAGTCGGCATTCTGCGGATACCATTCAGTGGTGCTGATGTATTCTGCTTGTGGAATACGGTAGTTTGGGCTGTGTCAGTTGACTAGAGTGGTCCTGTTATGATCCCTTCTTACTCCTTGCTTGTCTTTTCTATTCTTTGCAGGATTCACATTATGCCCAATGGCTCTCTGGTAATACATGACGTTACAACGGAGGACTCTGGCAAGTATACCTGCTTTGCCGGCAACAGTTGCAACATCAAACACCAAGAGGCCTCTCTCCGCGTTGTGGGTAAGAGGCATCCATTTGGTAGCTGCATTTGGAATGCAAGAAAGGGACTTGTCTAAGGAAGAGCTCTGCATCTCCCTAATCAATACAGAAGGAGATTTGAAAGGAGGGAGTGGGAGAGTTTTCCAGGTCTGCACACAGTGGGTTTACTGAAGCATTAGGTGGTAGCAACTGTTGAAGCAGGCTAGGGTAGTAAACGAGGCAGATGGAACTTTAATTATGTTAGAATAACAATTCTCCAGCTTATTCAAGAACAAGAAGCTCCCAAGTTTAATACCCTGTCCATCATGTGGAACATGTTGACACTGCTGATTTGGTGGGGGAGTCTTCTTCTTGGCCTAATTCTGCACATTGCAAAGATACGTTAAGCATATGCCTGGTTGTGATATGTGGCACGTAACCAGATCATGTATTGCTAAGATGCGTCAACGGCACCCTGCTCCCTGTCTTATGTAATGTTGGCTTCTTTAGACAAACCAGTGACGGACCAGGATGAAACACACAACAGTCACACTCCCTATAAGATGATCCAGACCATAGGACTGTCAGTGGGAGCTGCTGTGGCGTACATAATAATTGTGCTGGGCCTCATGTTCTATTGCAAGAAGAGGAGGAAGGCAAAGAGACTGAAGAAGCAGCCAGAGGGTGAGGAACCCGAGATGGAGTGCCTGAATGGTAAGATCCTGAACCAGACCAGGAAAGGACATTTTGAGAGGGTCCTGCTTTCAGCGCAAGGCCTCCTGAGGAAAAAACATCCTTTTGGAGCTGTTGGAACCTAAAAAAGCTATGTATTTCTAGAATAAAAAATAATTTGCTCTTCAACGAGAAAGTTCTTCTCTGCCCTCTCACGTCCCAAGGATTAGGGGAGAAGGTAAAAATTGAGGGTCTAAGAAATAGCTGCCAGGACAGTTGGCTACATTAAACACTAGCATCTGAGCTTCCCTGCTACAGGGTTCTTACAATGCTTCAGAAAGATGCTCAGACTTTTATCAGCTCTGTGATGCTTACAAGAGTGCCTCCCTAGGGGTCTGTGCTGTTCGGGGCTTAGTGGAAAGACCGCTTAGGAGGTCACTCCTGCTTGAACAAGTGTTTTCCCATCTAATCAGACAGTTTGTTACAAAAGTTAATTATATTAGAAATCTGATATGTGATCCAACTTAGAATTCCTACTGGAGGTTGATGTATCCAGAAGCGCTTGTTGTTGGCAGGTGATTTTAATACCTGTATGGTACAGGATGCGATGAATTGATTTAAAGTAGCTTACATAAGTAAGAGGACTTAATTTTTTCTGAATAAAGTATCTTAATACTGATTTTGGTGGGTTTTTAGAGCGTTTTTTGAGAATAACCACAGGAAATAATGTTGTGCATGGAAGAAATTGTGTCTCTAAATCCAGTGCCGTTCCATCCTTGCTAATCCCTCGGAAAATGCCAGAGTTGCTCAGAATGCCCTATTAATCCATCACTGGTGACAACAGTACCTATTTGAGAGACTGTGATGAGTTCTGATGCAAATACTGGAGGGTTCTGAAAGAACCATGGAGGGTCTTCCAGAAGGAGACGGGAGTGATAGACCAAACAGCAAGAGGCTCTAATCAAATTCAAGGGATGGGCAGGCAACTAATTCTGTTCACTGAATGGGATCCCTGAACTGTGTGGCTGCAGCACCCTCTAGTGACCATGACAAGCTACTGTAAGAACTGAATGGATCCTTGCCGCCTTTATTGTTTAAAAGAAGCTCCCTAGTGAGGCACCCAAAGCTGCTCTCCAAAGCAGTGTAATCTTATGCTGGTGCATAGTATCCATTCATGCTGTTCTTGGTTATGATTGAAGTCAACCTAAATCCTAGCTATGTGTGTTGTTTGCAAACAAAAAAATAAAACATCTATGTGGAATGGCCAGTCAAAGTGGGGGTGGGGAGTGTTTTTGCAGGGTAAGGGTACAGAATGAATTCATATACCAGAAGTCAGTCAGTTGAAGTAATCCAGAACCATTCATATACGGTAGTTCAGCCTACACATTCCCCCTATAATTGAGAAAAGCCTTTCTTGTTTTTATAGGAGGAGAAAGTCCAGCAGCGCATATGCTGGCATGTAAAATTGGTAAAGCACTGAGTTGTATGCTGTAGCTCAGTTTTATAAATCAAAGGATGAACTTGTGCGAGCATGGCATCTGTTTTACACGGCTGCTACTTCTGCATGAGCATGGTTCTCCATGCAGGAGGTTTGAGCTTGGTTGAGGGGTCAGAAAAGAGAACCGGTGTGTCTCTGCGTTCACTTCAGAGTATTTCCGTTCCATCATTAGTTACAGTTTGTAGTTCAGATGGCTGACAAATTGTGTCTTCCGTCTGAGCTCTGAGCTTCCGTCTGAGCCAGAATGATTTGTGGGCTGGAGCACCTCCCTTATGAGGAAAGGCTACAGCGTCTGGGGCTCTTCAGTCTAGAAAAAAGGCCACCTGAGGGGGGGACATGATTGAGACGTATAAAATTATGCATGGGATGGAGAGAGTGGATAAAGGGAAATTCTTCTCAACACCAGAACCAGGGGACATGCACTAAAATTGAGTGGAGGGATAGTTAGAATGGACAAAAGAAAACATTTCTTTACCCAGCGTGTGATTCATCTGTGGAACTCCTTGCCACAGGATGTGGTGATGGTACCTGGCCTAGATGCCTTTAAAAGGGGTTTGGATAGATTCATGGAGGAAAAGACCATCACAGGTTACAAGCCAAAAGCAACCTCCTGGCTTTAGAAGTAAGTTTTCTCTGTGCCAGGTGCAGGGGAGTGACAGCAGGAAACAGGTTATTTTGTTGTCTTGTGCTCCCTGAGGCATCTGGTGGGGCCACTGTGTGATACAGGAAGCTGGACTAGATGGGCATTTGGCCTGATCCAGCAGGGCTCTTCTTATGTTCTTAACGGCAGTTCTTTTTAAACCTCTCGTTTTCTTCTTAGGGGGCAGCTTGTTGCAAAATGGGCAAACCACCGCTGAGATCCAAGAAGAAGCATCTCTGACCAATCTTGGCGGCAGCTCTGCAGCCAGCAAGCGGCATAGCGCCAGTGATAAGATGCACTTCCCCCGCTCCAACCTGCAGACAATCACTAACCTGGGTAAGCGGCATAGCAACAGTTCTGCTTCTCGTTTTTACCAGTGCACAGCCTAACCTCAGCTAGTCTATCTACTGCTCTCCTTTCCTTCCTCTCCAAGCAACCATAGCTAGACTGTTCTGCAGCCTGGTTGGTGCAGATACACTCCATAAGTAAAGCTGATGGAATTTAGATGATGAACTGAATAACCTGTCCAAAGAATTTCCGTTACTTAGCAACGACTGATGCGTGCAGGCACTAGATTAAGACGTATGATAAATGTGTTTATCAGCATATGCACACATGCATGAATACATTTAATTAGCCACTTAGAATGCACAAATGCGTGTTGTTAGTTTACAATGAATTTACGTATTAGCCCTCCTCCTGCTGTCTATTTTCCAAGCTTAGTAATAGTAAACGTGCATCGTAAAAAATTAATAATTTCATAAGTAATCTGCCTCCTTTTGCATGTTGCTACTTCTCTAGTTCACTAAGGTTTGCGATTAACTACTTTCCAGAATATCTGTAGCTTGCTCAAGTAGTAACTGTACTAAGTAAATAGTATTGTATCAGATTGCTTTCATAAAATACCATACCCTATTTGTGGTAACAAATCACTGGATTTTGTAAGAAGGACTGCTTTCCTTACACCTATTACATGTGGGTTGAGAGCCTTCCAGATATTTCTTTTGAAATGAGGGGTGAAGACTATTTATATCCTTCTGTAACTTAAAAAGTGGCCTTGTGCTGCATCCTGTGTGTTGACTCCAGCTGGTGAATAGTCACGGCTGCCCTCTTCTTCCAGGGAAGGGCGAGTTTGGCGAAGTCTTCCTGGCCAAGGCCAAAAGCATTGAGGACAATGATACAGAGGTCCTTGTTCTAGTCAAGAGCCTTCAGACAAGGGACGAGCAGCTGCAACTGGACTTCAGGCGAGAGTTTGAGATGTTTGGCAAACTGAACCACGGCAATGTGGTGCGGCTGCTGGGCCTGTGCCGGGAAGCAGAGCCTCACTACATGGTTCTGGAATATGTGGATCTGGTAAGAAGACTGCTGAGATTTTCCACTTCCATAGAGGCTTTTTGTCAGTATCGCTGGGGGCAGGGGGTGTTTGAAGTAGTGATGGTGGTGGGTTGTAGTCTTATCCCATCCTCCCTCCAAGGAGTTCTAGGTGGCCTACGTGGTTCTTTTCTCTCAAACCCCCATGTTATCCTCACAAGCAACCCTGTGAGGTAAATAAGACTGAGTAAAACCACAGAGCTGTGTCTAACTGCCTCTTCTAGAGGCAGACTCCTGTTGGTGATAGTTGGAAGGCGAGTGCCCGCTACTTATAGAACTCCCACCCCTTATACTGTAGTAGGAGCTGAAGTGAGAAGAGAGCTTGAATTCTCGACCCAGCAAAGTTGCTTTGTGTGAATAAGATGCACAATCATGTGGTCACTTATAATTTCTCTGGCAGACGTGAGTGCGGGAGATGAAGCAATATGGCAAAGCCAAAGGGATACTAAGTGTGTTCTAAAGATTCATGATGCTCTCATCTGAGATCAAAGGAAATATTCCACTTCCTGTACAAATGCAATGTGATTGTATGTGATTGCAATGATTTGTACGTGTATGATTGCAATGTGATTTGAAACAATAACACATGTGCTCGGTTGGTTTTGCACTCACCTGGATCCGACAGAGTGGAGGCAAACTTGCCTTGGCAGGGATTTGGACTGCCCTTCCACTCACTCCCTGGTTGCTTCTTGCGTGTTTTTGAGAGCAGCACTTCTTTTCTTTCCTCTAGGGAGATCTGAAGCAGTTCCTGAGGATTTCCAGGACTAAAGATGAGAAACTCAAGCCCCAACCCATCAGCACCAAGCAGAAGGTACAGTGAAAAATCATCCTGTCCACCTGGGGACCTCTTTGCCCTGAAATGTAGAGAAGCCTGGATTGTGGAGGAGGAAGTAAGAGAAGACCAGTTTCCCAGGGACCCGTGAAAATGTAACTCGGTGGTTTTGCCTTAACAGCTAGGGATTTTAGAGTATTTTCTTACAGCTCTTCACCCTCTTCCTTTCTAGTTCCCTGAAGGATCATAGTGTATGTGTGGAAAAAATGGGTGAGAGACCTGAAACCAATTTGAGTTTTTGCAGTTAAAAAATAAAAGCAGATTAACAGCGCAATCCGACCCAACTTTTTTGCCATTGTAACCAGTGGCCCAGCGAGAACGAGAGGCCCCAGAACGGAGAAGGGATTCAAATCCCCTTTGAATCCCTCTTTTGGAGGGGATTTGAATCCTTTTTCCATTCTGGGGCCTCCCATTCTCGCTGGGCCGCTGGTTACAATGGCAAAAAAGTTGGGTTGGATTGCACTGTAAAACACGGCACCTGCAGCTTATTAAACATTTCTGCTTAAAAAATTGGTCCCAGACAATTTTCTCACAGGCATGATGATACCTCGTCGTAACACTAGATGCCTGTCATTCTTCTCTCTTTCTCCACCATGTGCACACTGCCCTATTACGGAGCTTAG
The DNA here is from genome assembly GCA_026170595.1 of Plestiodon gilberti rubricaudatus. Lineage (NCBI taxonomy): Eukaryota > Metazoa > Chordata > Lepidosauria > Squamata > Scincidae > Plestiodon > Plestiodon gilberti. The sequence continues at coordinate 17,583,607 of JANXHW010000001.1, forward strand.
TCATTTAAATATGCCTTTAGGTAACTGGTGCATGCCCTTTTGTTGTTGTTTTTGGAAGATTTCCTTCTGCTGCCAAGTAGCCCTGGGAATGGAGCATCTCTCCAACAGCAGATTTGTACACAAAGACCTGGCAGCTCGGAACTGTCTGGTCAGCGCACAGAGGCAGGTCAAGGTGTCGAGCCTGAGCCTCAGCAAGGATGTTTACAACAGGTAAGGTCATTTCAGGTTTTTCTTGTTTGACTGGAGCTAAAGGCAGGACTTAGATCTGTGGGGCAGAGCTGATTTGTCCTGTGTTTTTCTTCAAACAGCGAATACTATCACTACCACCAAGCCTGGATCCCTCTCCGCTGGATGCCTCCAGAAGCTGTCTTGGAGGACGAATTCTCCACCAAGTCTGACGTTTGGTCCTTTGGGGTTGTCATGTGGGAAATATTCACTCTCGGGGAAATGCCCTATTCCAAGCTGGCAGATGAGGAGGTGCTAACAGGTACGCCAGTCCTCACTGATGCTACTCCCTGGACCAGTGATATACCGTATTGGTCTGAGTATAAGACTCACTTTTTTCTCCTAATTTAAGTTTTTAAACTAGGGGTGCGTCTTATAATCAGGCTGTTGCAATTTAATGCCAGTGATTTAATTAATTTTTTTTAATAGCACCAAACTTTAAGGGTGCGTCTTATAATCAGGTGCGTCTTATACTTGGGACAATATGGGTATGTAGGAATGGATCTCTGCTTTGTGCTAGCAAGTGTCATCTGGCAATTACATGCTACAAGTGCCAACAGAGAATGGTCCCGGCTATCTTAAGGGAAGAGGAAGAGATGAATTTGATGTTTGTTTGTTTTAAATAACTGGGTAAGTTCTTGCAGATGGGACAATTAAGTTATTATAACTGGGTAAGTTCTTGCAGATGGGACAGTTATTAAGTTATTGCAGGAACTGTTGCAGATGGGAATGAAGTGTGTGATGCTGGGACTCCACCTGACTTGTGATGCCCTGTATACAGAAATGTGTATATACTCTGCATTTAAAAAATCAACATTCTGTGGGAAATACACAATTCTGCCAACCTGCATAAACTATGCACATTTATTCTGCATAATGATTAGGGCTACAATATTTAGTTGACTAATCAAATGGGAACCATTTTATTGATTTATTTTACTATGTAAACTACTTTGTGAACTAGTCTTGTTGAAAAGTGGTATATAAGTAGTAATAATAACAATAATAATATTCAGAGTTATACAAATAAAATGACTGCATATGTTTTCTGACAGGAAAAAGAGTGGTGGGGATGGATTTTGGGGTGGAAATGTAGTTAACTAGGGCCAAGATACCTAATTTCTTTGCAGAAGTCCTTAGGCATCCACTTTCAGTGCCAAAATAGGTGTTGCATTAAGCTCGTTGCTAAGAGACAGGCTTAAAACTAGAAGTACAGTTAGGCCCCTGTATCCGCGGGGGATACATTCCAGCCCCCCCCCCCGGCAGATACGTGAAAACCATGGATAGAACGTCATATCTATGGTTCTCTGCAGGAAACTGCTTCCTGTTAACCTTGCTGAGCCTCTCTAGCATTTAGTCTCAGTCTACTAAGCAGCAGCAGCCTTTGTGAAGCTTATTGTGTGTGTTCTAAGCAAGACACCAATGTTAAAACATCAGAGGTAACAGCCTGGGTGCACGGGGGATTCGGCATCTGCGGATAAGTGAAACCGTGGGTGCTGAATCTGGGCTCACAATCTAAAAAATATGCAAAACAGACGTCGGCAACAGTCATTGGAAAATACGCCATGCTGAGGTGAAAAGGGACAGTTGTTCTCCCCCTGCAACATAAGTGGATACCACTTTAAAAGGTGCCTTTTTGCCCAGTTAAAGTACTGTATGTAGTGGGTGGAATGTGAGTCAAGAAAATTTGCATAATCCCAATTGCAGCGTTCTGGTGTTCTGCTCACAGAATGTTGGGAGTTGTGTGAACTCTGTTCACACTGCAGATCCAGACCCAGTTGAGCCAAGTAGCAAGACTTCTTGTCGTAATCCGCTCTGGCTGCTCCTTTTTACTAAAACTAGTGTAGTATAGTGTACAAGACTGAACTACAACATCAGGAAGTTCCTGGTTTAAATTTCTAGGCAAGCCACCCTCAGCCTCCTATCCGCAATATGGGGTTGATAATACTTCAAGGAGATAATGTCTATGAAGTACTCTTAAGATTGCTCTAAGTGCTATTTAAAAGTTTTTATCTGATGTGGTAAGCTGCCTACGGGGACCCCGAGAGATACTGCACTTATCAGTGACCGCTCGGTCTCTCTGGTGCCAGTGCTTGGCATTCTGGAAGCAGGCAGAGGACAAGAGCCTCACAAGGTTGCAGGGACGAAACTGGCGCAAGTCTGCAGTGTATTTTCATTATCACTTGATAAGCTGTGCCTTGGCATTCCCTTTATCTGTGTCCTTTCTAAGAGAATGCCCTGTGCTTCCCCTCAACCAGCAGTTGGTATGGCGATAATGCTTGTTCATACTACATGATCTGAATATCTGGGACAGATACAGGAGTGGTGGTGTGGGTCTCTGTGTTAAAGGCTTTCAAGATTGCAATCCTTTTATTCTGAATTAATCAGGAATAATAACCACTCCCTGGTCTTGTCCTCACAAAGCTCTGGTCTCCCTCAAAGCAATGTGATTTAAAATTAGAATTCCACCCCAAAACTTTCAGCATTATCACTATGGACAAAAGTGGTGGTTAAACTGTGTCAAATGATAATAAATCCATGTTGAATTATGTTTGAAAATGTATCCTATTGCAGTGCTTCTCAAACTGTCAGATATGGCGGACTGGCATTTTTTTCCCCAGTGTGCCAGGGACCAGTACTGTATCTGTGCCATATTATTACCATTGTTTCTTTCCTGGAAATTTGCCAGGGCATTTGCAGCCAATGGCTCGCAGACCAGCACTGGTCCGCAGACCAGCACTGGTCCACAGACCACCATTTTGAGTAGCACTGTCCTGTGATATAGTAGCTATTCACCTATGGTGGTTAGTAATTAATTCCTTTAGGTGAGTAGCACTCTAGTGATCTTGCCTCATGGTGCATTTTCCAACTTCGCAAAAACTAATGTGCGGCTCACGCAATTGTCCATACTACCTCTTGGTGTCTTTATGGTAAAAGGAAGGAGGCGATTGTCAGTATTTGCAAGTATCTCTCCTTATTCTCACTCTTTGCTTTTTCCTTCCGTCTTCAGGTTTACAGTCTGGGAAGATGAAGCTTCCCCATCCAGAGGGTTGCCCCTCCAAGCTCTACAAGGTGATGCAGCGTTGCTGGGCTCCCAGCCCGAAGGACCGCCCATCGTTCAGTGAGATTGCCAACATGCTTGGGGAAAGCCCATCTGAAAGCAAGGCCTAAGCAGAGAAACGCTGGCCCCTCTGGCTGGGGTTGGGATAGGCCAAACCTTGTTTTGGCATTTGACTGTTACAGACTCTCAGATGGGACCCACAAGCCCAAAAGGGACCATGAATTTTTATACTAACGGACAAAGAGCATGGACTTGTCTCTCTACCTGAGGCCTCTTCTCGGGCCCTGTTCCCCCGTGCCTGACTAGGCCGCACTTCTCCAGGTTCTACCTCCACTATCTACAGGGCTACCTAACATCCAGGAGATGCAGGGGTTGCTGGGAGCCACCACAGACAGGCCAGTTTCACAGTGGAAAGTCTGTGGCAGATTTGGGGATTCCTCTGTCTTGGCACATCCTAGCGTTTTTCTTCTTGAATCCTTTTCATAAAAAGCACAGGCAGGTTTCTGCCAGGAGAGTGTCTTAACTTGGGGGCATCGATCTGGGGGTTCTGTGGTGCTGAGCAGTTCACAGGGGTTGAGGAGGTGGTGCCACGAGGGTTAAAGTGGGACCTGAACGAGACAGCAAGACCCTCGTGTTACCTGAGGACGGTTGTCGGTGTTCCTTTATAGCACCACATCCAGTGTCTGCTTGATTGTCTTTGTGAAAGCAGCAAAAGGCCACACACTTCATGACAGTGGCTTCTGCACCAGCTTTCTTTGCACTGGATGGGACTTGAGCCCACCAATCTTCTCTCCCTCTGTTCACCTGACAAGGAGGCTACTAGCTCCAGGCCTTTAGCCTCGTCTGAAAGAGAGTGACTGGTTTCCACCATGGCCAAAGCCCTGCTCTTTTCTTCTTGGGAACCTGCCCCTTGCACAGGATCTAGTGTCCACCCACACTGGAATGTGGCCCCTCCCACCCCACTCTCCTCTCCAGTCAATGAGGAACCTGTATATTTATTAAGCAGTTCTCTTGTCTCTCTGTCTCCTAATCCTGTCCGTCTGTCAGGCCTTCTGGTGCCCCCCAGCATAACCACAAGGAGTAAAGAACACTTAAGTGCCTGGCATATGAAGGAGATTTTCACTAGCTTTCCTGACTATCCAATGCCGCTTTTTTTATATGATTATTTTGAGGCAATGTTTGTTTTCCTTTTTTTAAAATGTTGACACCTCTCAGCCTTAGTATTTTTTATTATTAATATTATTGTTGTTGTTACTGGAATTGCAGCCTAGAGTCATTTTAGTTTCAGTTTGCTTGAGCGGAGGGTAGAACAGCCAAGAGGTGTTGTTGTTTTTAAAATATGCTGCTCTCAATAAAGAGTCCCCCTCTTTAAATAAAAAATAAATTAAAAAATCAAGTCTGTGTTTTGCTTCTCTGCTTCTTTCTTCTCTCGATGTGAACACTGCTGTTGAAAAACAGAGTTCTTTTGCCGGGGATTCCAGGGAACACCCTCTATAGCTGGGTTAACAGTGTGCAAATGGCACCGTTCGTCTCTGCAATCCTAATGCTTTTCATAGATGAATGACTGAGTTTGGTTAATGAATTAAACCAAGCATTGTGGTGTTAGTTACAAGTATTTTGGTAAAGCTGTTTTGATTAAGACAGGCATGCTGTTTAGAATCTGCAAAACATATCGTCTTCTATGCCATGTAGAAGTCAGGCCTTTGGTCCAAAGCTGGATACTTCTGGCTCCCAAACCTGGTTGGGTGCTATAGTATTCCAGATAAATGTTGGTATCTCCCCACCCCCTCCTCTTGGGTTGCCACTATGTTGAATGCATCAAGTCAACCATCTGGACTAAACAGTCTTTACTAATCTTCCATGTGGATTGGTGGATACCAAAGCACCTCATGGGATAGATCCCAATGAGTTTGCAGAAGCAGAACAGCACTTCCTCCCAGGCAAGGAACTCCCCCACACTGCATCACACTCATGGGGCTTAGTAGTTAGACATTGATACTATTGGCTACTAGGCATGGGGTGGGAACTCCACAAGGGAATAAATGACTCAAAAATCAAGGTAAGTAATATAAAGAATAAACCTTCATACACTGTCCCCAACTTACAGATGTCCAAATTACAGGCAGCTACACCGGTGCTTCTGTGCAGGTGTGATAGTACTGGGCTGGCAAGAACTGGTTGTTCTGATCTACGTTGGTTTCAAGTTTAAGTATGGTCCTCCAGAACCGAACCTCTCCATAAGTAGGGGACTCTGAGTACTGAATACCTCATGCTAGGTTCTAATTTTAAAGAGAGATGAAACACAATTTGACCAACAAAACCACACACCTCTGCAAGATAGCATAAGGGAATAGGAAAAAACCAACCTTGTATATAAAATAAAAGAAACAAAATAAAATGGAGGGAAGCGAAGGTCTTCCTTTGCCCCTTGCTAACTAGCAGAGTATCTTTCCTCTCTAGACTTGAAGTTAGGTGTGCCTAAAAAGGCCATCCAGGTGGGCAGCCCAATCCTACCTAACTTTCTGCACAGTGATGGAGCGAGGCCAGTGCAGGCAGCACTGCATCCTATGCAGGAAGTGGGAGGCTGGAGGTTTCCTTGAGGCAAGGGAGCTTTTGTTCCCTTACCCCAGGTAAAGCCCCAGCCCCTGCAATGGGTCTCCTTGGATCTGCGCCGGCTATTTAGCTGGCACAAGTCTAAGTGGCCCTGTGTAGGACAAAAAGGCTAGAGAAGGGGATAGGATCAGATGCGTGTGGCTGCTGCTGATCCCACCCCAGTCCGCCCACCTGCTACCCTCCCCCACCCATTACGAGCCCCCATGCTGCTTGGCACGGAAGCGTGTTTGGCGTGTGCGGGGTCTTCTGCCGGCACATTGAGGCCAGCGCTGGCCTCCACGGGCGCTGTGGTGGTGCTGCTTCTCTTCAGGATTGCGCTGTTAGCCTCTGCCACAAGGCTTGAATCATCCACATACTGATTCCTTGCACCTTTGCGGCTTACAGACTGGACTTAGACTAGAAATTGTATATAAACTTTATTGCACAATTCTGAGTTTGGGATCTGCACAATCTAAAAATCACTTGTAGCACAAGTAATGTATCATGAAGTGAAACCGAAGAGAATACCGTACATTCTGTTCAACACTGAATATTACGCCTTGTGAAAATCCCACGACTAGCTACTTCTCAAATATATACCAGAGGGCAGGCTTGCACTCCCATGCATTTTCTGTATTACAAAGCCAACATTGCTTGCTACTTGTGATAAATTTGGAAGCGTGATGATTTCAGTCCACGTGCAAAATTGTTCTCTGTGTGTCTTATGTTAGGAGTTGCCTATAAACAAAGAACTGTGGTTAAGATGTCTCACTTCAGGGAGTACAGAGCAGCTTAATCACAAGGTTTACAGCAGCAGTGGCTGATGATTGAACATGAAGACTCCCCAAGCTACAAAAACAGTCCAGGGTAGAGGTGCACATGTTGTTTTGGCACGAGAATTCTTTGAAGACGTGAGAAATCAAATATTCCAATCCTGCAACTCTCCACTCATAAGACCATAACAGAAGCCTACATCAGATACAGATGCTCAGTTCTGATAATACTGTACCTATCTGATGACTGCAGTTTCTAGTCTCTATCTGCTGAGCTAGCCAGAGAAGAGGTTGATATATATATCAGAGGCTGATATATATAGGATCGACACACACACACCCTCAAGGAGAAAGCTGCCCAAGAAAAAGAGTGACTTTTTATAATTACTAAAGGGTCTAGTGCAGTAAACTAGCAGAACCATGCAGAGGGCTTGGCCCCTCATCCTTTTAATTTGGGGGTATTTTTTTAGTGTTTATTGTCCGTGTATAATGTGTTCTGGATGGCAGAAGGGCTAGCGTGAAATCCTTTGCTTTGGTTCCTGTTTCCAAGAAGAGCCCCTCCTGTTCACTCTGAAGACAGGTGCATCCAATCCCCCCTTCCCTCCCCCCACAGCTGCTGTTAATTCCAGCCACAGCTATTGGGAAGAGAAAAACTGCTGAGGACAGCTCTCAAAATACAGTATTCCCCTGTTGAGAGCGTGTGCCACTTTCTGGTTCTAATCATAATTACCGTAGTGCAACGCAAAGGAGGCCTTGGGCTTCTACTGTCTGTCTTGCACTATGGTGACACTTCCACATTCAAAATGGGAGATGATAACTGAGGAGAGACACAACTGCTGCAAGAATGTATGCTCATATATTCAAGGTATCACGTCACTGATCCATGATCTATCATGATCTCAAAAAGATACTGGCTTATGCAGCAGCAGTGCACTAAGTTTGAACAAGGGCCAACCAAAGGTTTTCAAGCTCTTCGGGGAAAAAGCTTTCAGCTATATGCAGAGAGATGTAATATGGGGGTGGTTTTGGAGAGAGAGCGAGAGAGCGCAGTGTTTTGTTTTTATTTAAGAAATGTAACACCCAGCTCACAAAGATGTAGCACAATAAATATAATATAAATACTAAAACTATAAAAACATTAACATTTAAAATTCAATATCATTAACATTCCATAATAATTCATCCAAAAAATAAAATAAAATAAAAGAATCATGACCACTCAGCACAGCCCATGAACCTATAGCAGTATAACAATTTGTAGTTAGTGTCAGACTCCGTCCGCAGGCTCCCCACACCCCCGCCGGCCATCCACTGCCACCAATGCAGGTAAAACGGACATTTTTGTCCGAGACGGTGGCGGCACGATCCTGGACGAGCCGTTGTGACCCCTGGGAAGGCCCCGCTGCCACTCAGAACCACTGCCCAAGGGGTTTTTACAATACAATAATGTTCTAATCTTAAATACATTTAAACAATCGAGCCAGTTGGTAAAACGCCTCTTGGGTGGGCTGGTGTTACTTGTCCAGACAAACCAGGGTCCACTGGTCCAGACTGAGAGGTTTGAGCAGTGGCTGCTCCTTCCTAGTCTCCCCCACGTTGCCATGGCAGCAAAGTTGGGCCCGGTGTCTATCCCCCAGCCCGGGAAACTTTACCTCACCAACAGGCCACAAATATAAAGGAAATGCTCCTAAGGGTGGTTCTTTGGATTTTAGACTATTTGGGGACAATTTCCAACCATTTATCTTTTTCAATGGAAATCTCTGCACCTTGGTTCTGTTCTGCTCCCACCTGGAATCTCTCTGGGCTGGATTGTTCAATTCGCCTTTCTCCCTGCCCTGTTGTTGTTGTTCAGTCGTTAAGTCGTGTCCGACCCTTCGTGATCCCATGAACGATATCCCGCCAGGCCTTCCTGTCCTCCACTATCTTCCTGAGTTCGCTCATTTTCATGTTCGTTGCATCGGTGATGCTGTCTACCCATCTCATCCTTTGCCTTCCCCTTCTCCTTTTGCCTTCAATCTTTCCCAGCATCAGAGTCTTCTCCAGAGACTCCTCTCTTCGCCTTAGGTGGCCAAAATATTTGAGCTTCAGCCTCAGTACCTGTCCTTCCAGGGAACAGTCAGGGTTGATTTCATTTAGGATTGACTGATTTGATCTCCTAGCAGTCCAACCCCAGTTTGGGACGACTGTGCCTGATTGTCCACTTGAGGGCACTGTGCTATAGAGTCGTTCACAAGATTGCCTGGTCTAAGCTGAACCAGTCAAAGTCCAGCTATATACGAGATACTTCTTGTGATAAATATGAATTAAACAGGTTTCTGGCCTGGTCAGCAATTAGACAGCATAATAGTGTTTGTAGAGATCAAGAGTAGTGAGAGAGAGAAAAATCGAGAGAGGGAAAAATTCCTGAGTTTATTAACTAGCAACCTTCACCAAAAAGACCTTGCTTATTTGAAAACAGTTGTAAATTCAACCCTGTGCCATCGCCCTACCTACCACAACAATCCTCTGCTCTGTATATCCTGTGTATTGTTTTCTCCAGACTACAACCCTCCGTATTCCTATTCGAACACATTGAATGTTGTTATTAATATTTACCGTATATACAGCTTTTCATGGAAAAGTTTCAAAAAGGGCTTTGCTTAGCAAAATACGTAAGGGTGTAGCTCCCTGTCCCCAAAGAGTTCACAATCTAAAAAAGATGCAGAAGAAAGACCAGCAAACAGCCCCTGGAAAAGATGCTATGCTGGGGTGAAAAGGGACAGTTGCTCTCCCCCTGCTAAATACAAGAGGAGCATCACTTGAAAACATGACTCGTTGCCCTTATGTATGGGATGGATAGAGTGGAAAGAGGGAAGTTCTTTTCCCTATTGCACAACACCAGAACCAGGGGACGTTTACTAAAATGGATTGGTGGGAGAGTCAGAACAGACAAAAGGAAATATTTCTTTACCCAGCAGATAATCTGTGGAACTCCTTGCTACAGTATGTAATGACACCTGGCCTGGATGCTTTAAAATGGGATTGGACACATTTATGGAGAAAAAGCCCAAAACAGGTTACAAGTCATGATGACTGTATGCAACCTTGGAGTTTCAGAGGTAGCCTGTCTCAGAATGACAGGTGCAAGGGAGTGGCAACAGGGTACAGGTATCTTGTTGTCTTGTGTGCTCCCAGAGGCATCTGATGGGCCACTGTGCGATACAGGAAGCTGGACTAGATCGGCCATTGGCCTGATTCAGCAGGGCTCTTCTTATGTTCTTAAGCCCAGTTACCAGGGGTACATACAGCGCCCGGTAACATGTCCGCACCACTGCACAGGTCCTCTGGCAGCTCTGCGGCATAGTGATGCAGCCTTTGGCCATTTGGTGATGACAGCGACAAACTTCTGGGTTGCCGAACTTTGTGCTGCGCAGAGCTCACCATCAAGGGAACATTGGGTAAATATGAAGAACACACAAAACTCTCTTATACTGAGTCAGACAATCACTCTATATAGCGCAGTATTATCTACACTGGCTGGCAGTGGCTCTCCAGGATTTCAAATGGAGGTCTTTACCAGCTCAATCTACAGGAGCCAGGAATCTGAAACTTACCTGCCTGCCTGCAAAGTGCTCTTCCACTAATCAGAACCTTGGGGTGGGAGTGGGTTCCACTTCTTACCCCCCAGCATAAAAAAACCCCTCTATATCCAGCAAAAGGAATGCTTGCCTAGTCTCCTCCCTGATGCACTCGTTTTCTGTGTGTAGGGAAGCCACTGGCATCACTGCAGGGGGAGCGGAGCTCTAAGTTCTGCCGCGGTCAGACCCTCTGTTACACGGGAGCACGAAGCGCCCCCGCCCCCTCGCCTTTGGAGCCATTCAAGTTGGTGCTTTGAAGGTGATTTGAATCCCCTTTCCGTTCTAGGGCCTCCCTTTCTCACTGCACCGCTGGTTACACCGGTGGCGTGAGTTGGATAGGATTGGGCTGCAAGATATGTGAGACTTCTCACATATGTGTGAGCATCAAAGGCCTCTGTATGAGGCACTAGACCTTTTGTATTCTTTCTTGTAAATGCCCAGGTATTCGGGGATACTCAATTTGGGTGCCAGCTGTTGGAGGGGGGGCAGCATAGTAGAAGTTCTTAGTGTGAACAGTGACACTAGAGCAGGAGTGGCCAACCTTCCACCATTAGGGCTTCTGCGTTCTTAAGAGTTGTGTAGAAGCTTGGCAGCTGCAATTGCTGATGGTGCTGCTAAAACAGCTGCACCTGCTGAAAGGTCCTCACCTATGCAACTATTTAAAGGGCCAGGAGCATTCATGTTGAAAGGTTGGCCACCACTGCACTAGAGCATGGGTGGGAAGGTGCACTGGATGGTTGGCGATGGGTGCACAGGTGCACTCTGCACTTGAGCAGCTGTCGCCCCCTACTGGGCATGAGTTTGTCATGCAAAGGAGCATGCATATTCTATGTTTCACTTCTCTAGCAGCTCCCCCTTCTGGCAGCACCACGGCAGAAATGGAGTGGACATGTTTTGAGCGTTTCTATAAAGCAGGGCAAAGAGAAACTCTCTAAGCATCATGTTTTACTCGGTCCTCATAATGCTGCTGTGAATGGGAAGTGAGGTTAAGACTGGGTCTCCATCTCTGAGTGAAATGAGAGAATTTTGAGACTCTGGAACTACAGTTCCAAACTGATAATCTGGCAACATCATCTTCCACTTGCATTCTGAAGTGATATAGTCCTGGGAGGGCTGCACCATGTGTTTTTTTTTCTTCTGAACATGTATACAATTTCTAAATCAGCCCAGAAAGGAGACGGTGGCATTTTGGCCACTGTGGGACTTAGGAAGCTTCCTCCAAGCTACCCCATTGAGAGGTGCCGCTGTTTCTCATTCCATGGAGTTGTGTTTTTTTTTACTACTACTCTCAAGAGTTCAGTCCTCTTTTAGCAGATAGCACTTCTGAAGATGTGAAGTGGGGTCCGTGGTGTTTGTGTTTTTGTCAAGGACACCTCTTCTGAAGGCATGTTCTGCCCTGATTTCCATGGCAGCAGAGCTGCAGAATGCAGCAGGAAATAATATTATGAAATAAATATAGCATCTGTAAAGTGACAGATTTTCTGTGGAGCTCCTGACGGTTGCTGTGGGAACCAGATCTTCAAATCTCATTAGATTTGTGCACAAAATTCAAGCGAGAACTAGTGAAGCTGAAAGGGGGACTTGCTTGGCTTGCTGTGGTCAGGGGAGATTCCATCCTTAGGTCTATTTCCAGACCCACTTTGGAAAATTTACTGGCTCTGATAGTTGTAGACACAAGGCCCTCCCTGCTAAAACTTCAAAGCACTAATCCTCTCCTCATGAGTTTTCCCATCACTTTAAAAAAACCAAATTCTAATTTTCTTATCAACCTGCTACGCTTGCTCAAATCTGAACTGGGAACAGCTCAAGAATGCAATGTTTTGTAACTTACCTGTTTGCTTCTGCAAAGTCATTCCTCTATCAAATATAATGTTTGAAGGGTTTATCATGTATCTCTTTCCGAAGATGGATGTGAGCACTGCCAAGCAATAACACATTTTTGGTAAACTCTTGTCTGTCTTGGAAACAATGTATGGTCCATAAATGTTTTATGTGAAGTGGTGCTGATTTGTCTCAGTCCACGAACAACTAGTTCTCACACGATCTGAAGTATACGGGTAAAGATGCCATGTATTTTCTTAGAAGCCAGATAATGATTCAAAACAATATCCAAACGCTGCAGCGTTTGGATATTGTTTTGAATCATTATCTGGCTTCTAAGAAAATACATGGCATCTTTACCCGTATACTTCAGATCGTGTGAGATTACTGATGGTCATGAAAGCCTCCGCTCTAGAACAACTAGTTATTTCTACTAGCTATTAGCCCAAAACGGTGAATGTGTATCCACATCAAACTCTGCTAGGCAGCTCAATGGTTCCCGGATGAGCAATGTGCTTCTTGTCCACATGCAACACATTCAACAGTAAGCCAATGTATGGAGGATAGGTCTATCAAAAGCAGTACCCTATATTATCTAACTAACAGCCCAATCCTACTTAAAGATTGGGTGGGCGGCTGAGGCCATCCGCCCGATCTAGTACTCCGCCGCAGGCTGCCTGAAGCAAGCAGCCCGTAGCGGAAAGTCTACTTGAGGAAGGGGACACTTGTCCCCTTCCCCGAGCATAATGGCGGCTGTGGCCGATAGGCCTCCTTGAATCTCCGCCAGCTATTTTACTGGCAGAAGTCGGAGGTGGCCATGTAACGGCCCAGCCGCCCTCCGGAATTTGAATTCCTGCAATTTAATATTCTCTTATAATAGCTGGCCAATGAAAACTATACGCAACTGGCCTAAAGGGCCGACTGCTGTATCCTAGGCCCATTGTGGTCTGCCCTGGTGTGGTCCGGGTGCACCTCGGGAGAAGGCAACGTTCGCCCCCTTCCCCCTGAGTCAGCCACGGAAGCCACAATGGGCCTCTTTGGATGCACGCCAGCTCTGAAGCTGGTGTGCTTCCGGGAAGGCTGTGTAAGGCCGGCCCAGGCTGTGACGGGGATCAGGATATCGGTGCATCTCAGCACCAGTATTCCCACCCCATCCCATCCCAGGCAGGCCAATGGCCCCCTCCCTCGCTACCCCTCCCCATCCTCCCCACGCCCCCTGTACGAACCGTCGCAACATTCACCTGTGCCGGCCGGTGCGGGTCCAGGTAGGTTGCGGAGTGAGTGGTGCCAGCCTCTGTGCCAGCGCCACTTACTCTCCGAGTGCTGAAAACGTGCTTTTCGGCACGTTTATGACACCCTAGGCCAGTGGAGCGCTTACTCCGCCGACCTATAGTTGCACAGGATTGTGCTGTCAGTTAGCTTTCTCCCTTTAAATTTTGTTAGTAAGCTTTCTCATTTTTTAGCCTGGTTTTATTGCAATCTGCTCTCTTTTATTTGTGCTGCGTACTTTACTGTGTTTTTGTATTTTAATGGGTTTTTTTATTGTATTTTATCTATTATACGTTTATTGTGTTGTGTGAGCTGCCTTGGGCATCTTAGTTCTTATGAGGAAAGTAGGGATATACTGTACTGTAAATCTTTTAAAAACTAAATAAATTTTCAGCACAGCTGCGTCACCTAACAGACTGTTTTAGCGAACAGGTTTAGTTCCTGGAACACACCAGCAAGCCTTGCAAACCTGAGCTGCTACATGAAACCTAAAGGTGCTTTGCTAATCATGATAACCATTGCAAGGTTTGAGGCATTGCTCACACTAAGGGTCCTGAAAGCAGACTTTGCAGGAGATGCCTAGCTCAACCTTTAGAACTCATTAGAAAAATTCTCAAGACATTGCAGTGTGAATATGACGTATTTTAAATGCATCCATAATGTTAGGATAATTATCTGAACAGTTAGAAATTGTGTGTAGCAAGGGTCCCCCCTGTTTCTATCTATAAAACCCTGTTTGTGCTCAGTCAAAATTTCATGAACATGAGTGAGAACATAAGAAGAGCCCTGCTGAATTAGGCCAAAGGCCCATCTAGTCCAGCTTCCTGTATCTCACAGTGGCCCCACCAGATGCCTCAAGGAGCACACAAGACAACAAGATACCTGTATCCTGTCGCCACTCCCTTGCATCTGGCATTAGGAGATAGGTAAAAAAATATTTCCTTTTGTCTGTTCTGACTCTCGCATCAGTCAATTTTAATGGATGTCCCACTCACTAGCGTTGCTGCAGGGGGGGCAGAGCTCTAAGTTCCGCTGAGGCTCTGACCCTCCGTTACACCGGAGCACGAAGCGGCCCCGCCCCCTCGCCTTCGGAACCATTCAAGGCAGTGAAAGCACTGCTAACGGAGGGTCGGAGTAATGGTGTAACGGAGGGTCGGAGCCTCGGCGGAACTTAGAGCTCCGCCCCCCCCTGCAGCAACGCCAGTGTTCCCCCTGGTTCTGGTGTTGTGCGAGAGGGAAAAGAAAAGAAAATGGTTTGAGAATCCTTTATTAAAGACTAAGGAATTAAGTTAAACATAAATTACCCGTGGATTTTGGGAATTAAAATTCTAAGGTGGGCCTGCCCAATTTGTTGAGAACTAATTTGTTCAGAACCAGGGGACACGCACTAAAATTGAGTGGAGGGAGAGTTAGAACAGACAAAAGAAAATATTTCTTTACCCAGCGTGTAATTCATCTGTGGAACTCCTTGCCACAGGATGTGGTGATGGCACCTGGCCTAGATGCCTTTAAAAGGGGTTTGGACAAATTCATGGAGGAAAAGACCATCACAGGTTACAAGCCATAAGCAACCTCCTGGTTTTTTAGAAGTGGGTTTTCTCTGTGCCAGGTGCAAGGGAGTGGCGACTGGACACAGGTATCTTGTTGTCTCGTGTGCTCCCTGAGGCATCTGGTGGGGCCACTGTGTGACACAGGAAGCTGGACTAGATGGGCTTTTGGCCTGATCCAGCAGGGCTCTTCTTATGTTCTTATGTTCTTATGTTCATGTTTGCCAACACAAACAAAGTTCACCCAGTCATGTACAATGGCTCACCAGGGGCTTGATAGGTCTGGCTGCAAACATAGGGGGTCTATCTGCAAAGATAGGGGGGTTGCATGGCTGATGGCCTGTGTTAGGCCTGGTGATTCATAAGTTGGGCAACCTAAGCCAAGGTCTCCGGAGTGCCCCTTTAGTAGCAACTGTGGAGTCCGGCTGTGACATCAGAGAAGCTCAGTTAATGGCAGTCAGAGGGACCAGCCCCACTCAATGTGATCTTGTTGCCCAGCAACCAGGGAGCCTGCGTTGGGAACCTTGTCCCATAAGTAGTCGCAGGACTTGGTTGTAACTCTCCCAGTGGCTGTAGCGCTAGCTGTGGGGTTGGTGGCTGATTTGGTAGCAGTGAGCGACTTGGTTGTCCAGGTGACCCTGGCAAGCAGCTCAATGGCCGGGCATGGGGGGTTCTCTGGGGAGGGGCTTGGTGGCGGAGGAAGCATTGCTGCTCCTGGACATACATTTTCAAAAGTTGACAGATATATCAAAGGGCAGTCCAACACTGACCTGGTTCCTGACCTGCCAGATCCAGACCATGCGGGGACTCTTATCTTTGAAGGACTACGTAGGAAGGAGATTTTATAATTCTTTTTGGATTATTGTTGGTAAATTCTGTTATAAGCTGCCTTGAGCACCTCCTGTGGGGGAGGGGAAAGGGCGGCGGGATATAAATATTTTAAATAATAACAAATACATTTAGGGCCCAATCATATCCAGCTTTCCAGCACTGATGCAGCCGCAATGCAGCCCTGAGGTAAGAGAACAAATGTTCCCTTATCTTGAGGAGGCCTCCGTGACCCCCCCCCCTGCTGGATGCAGTGCATGCCCCATTGGCATGGCTGCACTGGCACTGGAAAAAAGTTGGATAGGATTGGGCCCTTAGTGAGGCAAAGGTCCTCATGACATGGCCCCACTCTACAAGGAAAATCTCACCTGGAAGGATTTTCTTTTTTAAAGGCACAGATGCCCTCTGAAGGTCTGGGACCTGGCAAGTCTCCCTGACACCATCTTGTAGTCCATGCTGCCCAACCGAGGCTTCTGTCAGCCAAATCAATGAGGTTTCTCTAATCTTAGTTTCCAAACGCATCCTTATACTGTTCAGCCCTGATGGTTACAATTATATTATCTACAATACATTTACACTCAAAATATTACATATTTATTTTCCCTTGTTTACTTCTGCATCGGTTTCCCTTCCCTGCCTCTGGTTCTCCTGCACTGAAGTATAGACTCAACCCCACCCCCACCCCCCAGGGTTGGAATCTGCCCTTTTGGTCTTGTAAAGCACCACACACATAGATGGTCCTGTATCAATAAAGAATTATACCAACATTTTTTTTTATCACAACCATTATTTTGAAGAGTGGAACAGATCTTCAGAAGATCAATGATAATCTGGAGCTCTGCACTGAGGCAAGATGCATCTCACCAAGCCAGAAAAAGTATGTATGCTACAGTTTACAATCAAACCAGACTAGAATTCAGTGTTACAGGTGGGAGGGAGGAATGGGAGAGGTCTGAAGGCAAGGAGTAAGTTAAAAAACAAACAAACCTGTTTGCAAATTAATTGAGCAGCAAGACTTATCAAATGAAAGCTTTTTGCACCTTTCCCTGTATAAACTGCCAGCTAATTTGTCCTGGGGCAAAATTCTTTCCCAATCTGAACCACCATAATCAGATTTTGACGATGGGAGCAAAATCCATACTTGGCAAAAGCCCCATTGCGTATGTTGTGTGATAAAGAAAATGTTCATTTTAATTTCCATAAACAATACAAACATTAGAAGAGGCTGCATAGCATAGTATAGCATCAGCCACGTCTGATGCTAGAGAAAGGCAACCAAATTAAAGAGGCCTTTGTGCATAACCCGAGGTTATGCTGCCTGCATCTCAGCCTCTGTGTTATGTTCCCACAAGCTTTTTTCAATGGCAGCGGTACAACACTACAGTGAAACACTTCTGATCCCCAAACAGCATCAAACATCCTCTCCATACAGCACTGAATGAGCATGTAGCATTCTACAAGAGGGAATGGGACTGGCTGGGGTTGGCAGTAGGAAATCCCACTAGTCCCAGGAAGTCCATGTTGGAGGGAGACCAAAGCAAGCAAGCAACAAGGAACTGGCTCATCACTTTAGTATTTACATAGCACTTTCCGTACCCACCAAAACGACGTACTCGAGTCATGACAGGTCTGCAACTTGCACGTGTTCTGTTAATAGAAGGGAAACAATGATCTGTTGTGAATTCACTCTTCCAACATTGCACACTCGCGTGAGTAGACTATTTGCAGAAGTGGTTCTTTGTGGAAACAAACCTGTTGGAATACTTTATTTATGTTGCAATATTTGTATGCTACTTTTCAACCATCATGGTTCTCAAAGTACGGTAGTTCACAATAATAAAATCAGGCAAAGTAAAATCATGCAGAGTATATTTATTGTAAATATTTATAACTAGCTTTTCCCTCTAAGAATGTTGAAGGGGGCTAACCACAGAACTTCATCATTAAAATACCATCACACACCTAAAGACAGACCTTGCTGTCACATGACAGATCTGGAATACCAAGCACTGTCAATAGTATTGAACAATGGTATCATGTGACTCCTTTCTCTGCTCCCTCGAAAGTCAGTACCAGCAAAGAGGAGTCCTCGGAGTGCTCTGCCCAGTCGATCAGGTTTATCATCACAACAATTCCTGCTTTAAGCAGATGGTAATAATATCATTGGAATGAGATCCTAATCCCAATCTTTGTTCAAGCCCCACCCCCAGGACCTTAACGGGCAATGTGCTCCACGTTTTCTTCCCCACCCATGCTCAGCTGTATGCCAGCACCTCTGCTGCTTGCCTCTCCTCCTCCTCCTTCTGTTCTCTGGATTTTAAAAGGAAGAGGAGAATGGAGTAGAAGAGGAAGTGTAGAGGAGAATGGTAGGCTGCAGCAGAGACAGTGGCGTCACTAGGGCGCGCGCTGACTCATAGCGATGGGGAGGCGCCTGACAGGCTGCTGCCCGGGCGCCCCCTTAATCATTGCAGCCAGCTCGGAGACGTCTTCCCCGGCCAGCTGTCCGGGGCCTTCTGAGGAAGGCCCGCTGCGCCGAACTTTATTTATAACGTTTTTTGCGCATGTACAGACCCTTCCTGAGGGAAAAGGGCAGCCGTTATAAATAACATTCGGCGCAGCGGGCCTTCCTCAGAAGGCCCTGGCGCGTCGGCCGGGGAAGACGTCTCTGGAGCCGGCTCCCGGCCTCGGAAGGCCCCTCTGAGGCCAGGAGCCGGCTCCAGGGACGTCGGAGGCGACGCGTGCAGGGGAGGTGATGTGCGTCACCCCAATGCGCGCGTCACCCCAGCGGCCCGCTATAGTCGCTTCGCTATAGCGACGCCAGTGAGCAGAGATTATAGACCACCACTCTCTTCTCCTTCGAACTTGCTATTCTACTCCATAGCCACCACAGGTGTAGCTAGCCTCTCCGGTGCCCCCCCCCCATGGAACATCAGAAGCCCTGCAGTGTTGCGGTGAAACACCCCCCCACCCCACCCCCGCATTTTTTCGCTATTTTTCGACTCCTGGGAGCCCAGGTGGACAGGTGGGCTAATCCTCCGTGCAGCGCAGCCGTTTTTCGGCTGCCTCTGTGGCGCAATTAACACGCCCCAGTTGCTATGTGGCCCCCCCACAGCCCCCCCCCACACCATTCCTTCCTCAGCCTCTGATAGCCACCTTCCTTTTTAAAATCCAGGGAGCAGGAGGAGGAGCAGTGTTTGGATCTGGTGCACTACGCCACTGGTGCGCCACTGGGTAAGGGGAAAGCACTGGGTAGAGGCCAGCTGGAGGCACCCTCCACTTACCCAGGCCTGCCAACTCAAGTGACCATCTCAGTCAGCCTCATTGATGGATACAGGGTGTGCCTAGTCCCAATTCACATATGCAAGCAGCTTGTGTGGGTGGCAGCTTGAAACGTGGCTGCAGGTGATACGTGGCAAACGGTTTATGCAAAGCCACTCCCTGTCTCGTTCTGGTAACTTTCACCGTAAATGCATAAATGGGACAGCTGCTAGGATAGGCACTTCCAACATGTTTCAATATGAATATTTATCCAGGGGAATATTCAATTCCTTCCTAAACCAGGACCATAAAATGATGTTCAGTGACCTCTGACAAACTGGTTGCACAATGTAGTTTATTGAGCTGGTGTAGAAAGGAATTGAATATCCTTGAACTGAATATTGAATGCATTGAATAGTCATCCATACTGAAAACGCCAGTCCAGGCAGCTGTCCTCTCTGTGCATTTGTTGTGAGTTTCCAGCTGTCTGTGGTCCTATTCTTCACCGGTTCACTTTTAGCAAACAGCACAAACTGTCATTTCTTGTTAGTGACAAAATAGTGAAAATGGAGTTGCATGGCGAGCTGCTCACCCTTATGGTTTGCTGTATAATTTGACAATGAACATTGGACTCCCTGCTCCATATTCCTTTGATCTCTGAGGTTTGTGTGGTGGACATGTGAGATGGGGGCTTTTATGGAGGAACCTGTTAGGCTCAGTCATGGTGCTTTGAGTGGAGTTGTATCATTTTCTTCTTAATTAATTGTGCATTAAAAATATTTTTATTATCTGCTGTTATTCCACCCCCCTCTCTCTCATTAGATATTTAAGGTGGCTATACATTTTTAATAACATTTTATCCATATTTCAAATTTTAAGGGCGGAGTCTGGGGGCTGAGATAATAACAGTTCTTCTCTCTATGGTGACTTCATGAGATCTAAAGCAGGAGCTTCATCAATCCTGGGTGACAACCAGTGGCGTCGCTTTAGGTGGAGCGGAATACTAAGTTCCGCAGCGCTGACCCTTCGTTACTCACTGGCACGAGGCGGCCCTGCCCCCTCGCCTTTGGAGCCATTCAGTGTGGCAAAGGCAACGCGCAGGAGACTCCCTGCAAGTTGCCTTCGCCCCACTGAATGGCTCCGAAGGCGAGAGGGCGGGGCCGCCTCGTGCCGGTGAGTAACGAAGGGTCAGTGCTGCGGAACTTAGTATTCCGCCCCACCTAAAGCGACGCCACTGGTGACAACTCAAACTCTTCATCAGCTTGCTTACAAATAAATACATACTGTACATTTAAGCACGAGTTAAGGTTCTCGGAAAATCAACTGGGAGATGAGATGCTGTTTGTGAGAAGTCTGGGTAGAAGGTGACACAGGGCCCTGCTCTTTTTGTGCTGAATTTCAGAATGGCTAGGAGGATGCAGTGATAATAGCTCCTGCTTTTGCTATTTCAGGCCTTGATTTCATCCTCTGGACCTGGCAGGGTTGAGGTTCTCATCTTGAACACATTTTTTGAGTTCAAAGTCTAGTGTCTAGAAAGTGTTAAATGATTATGTAAAGATCTGAGAGATGGTGGGGTATGAAAATCAAATGTATCAATTGTCCCATCCTAATGATTTCTTTCTATAGTTTTCTGCTTATTTTGTAGTGGGAGGCCTTGGAGGGAGAGGTGAATTATAATAGGGGAAGGGGAGGAAAGCGTAACAGCTTCTACCCAAATTCAAATGCAGTGCCTGATTCTATTAGACTAATTCGGAAGTAAATTCAACTGTGTTCAAGGGGCCGCTGGTGTACAGCAAACTTTGATCCTGCAAGCACAAACTCAAACATCCAGAGTGGAATAGGAAGTGAGCCTGATCTGTCATATGTAGGCAGATCTCCAACCGGGACAGAGTGCTAGACGTTTAGAAGAAGGAATATGGGCAGGTGTAGCTTGTTAAACCTTAGAGAACAATCCTAGGCATGTCTACTCAGAAGCAAGCCCCATTGTGTTCAGTGGGGCTTGCTTCTGAGTAGACATGCCTAGGATTGTGCTCTAAGGTTTAACAAGCTACACCTGCCCACATTCCTTCTCCTAAAGGTCTAGCACAGAGGCATTTCTGCGGTAGGGGCGGTACGTAAGTCACGCCTCGTCCTAGTACCATGTTTACAAACCGGAGCGAGGAGGCCCCGCCCCCTCGCCGTCAGAGCCATTCCGCGCAGTGAAGGCGACAGGCAGGAACTCACTGCCCGTCGCCTTCGCTGCACGGAATGGCTCCGACGGCGAGGGGGCGGGGCCTCCTCGCTCCGGTTTGTAAACATGGTACTAGGACAAGGCGGGACTTACGGTACCGCCCACTGGCGTTGCTACCGTCAAGCGATGGTAGCGGGCGCGCAAGGGGTGACGCGCGCACGCGCGTGACACATCACCTCTCCTGCGCGCGTCGCCCCCGAAGACGTCCCCGGAGCTGGCTCCGGAGACGTCTTCCCCGGCCGACGCGCCAGGGCCTTCTGAGGAAGGCCCGCTGTGCGAATGTTATTTATAACGTTTTTTGCACATGCGCAGACCATCCCTGAGGGAAAAGGGCTGCCCTTTTCCCTCAGGAACGATCTGCGCATGCGCTAAAAAACGTTATAAATAACGTTCGCGCAGCGGGCCTTCCTCAGAAGGCTCCGGACAGCCGGCCGGGGAAGACGTCCCCGAGCCGGCTGCGACAATTAAGGGGGCGCCCGGGCCAGCGGCCCGGAGTGGCGGCCCGTCGGGCGCCTGGAGCGGCGCCTCGTCAGGCCCCCCCCAAATCGATTTGTAAGATGAGGGGTATAGGGTGGAGGTGTCACTTGGGTGACTCGCGCGCCCCGCTATGGGGCGGCGCACGCCCTAGTGACGCCACTGGTACCGCCCCTACCGCAGAAATGCCTCTGGTCTAGCACTCTGTCCTGGTGGGAGATCTGGTAAGCCTAGTCATATGCAGGGGTAGATCATATTGCTCAGATTCAGGAGATGGGATTGGGTGGGCTTGTAGTTGTAGCCCTCAGCGAGCAGTTTGTTTTCACAGAGCGTCCTTTCTTCTTTCACTTCTTTGGGAAGACCTCTATCTCAAGTTAGGGGAATGGCAGCTCGTGGGCGACCCTTCTGTGTTGTGGCGCCACAATTGTGGAACTCCTTGCCAGGGGACTTGAGAACTACCCCCTCCCTCATGATTTTTTGGCGAGGGCTCAAAACGTTTCTGTTTCATCTAGTGTTTGGGTGATGGGTTAATGTCTGACTTCTGGGTCTCAAGATGTTTTATTCCGTTGCTTCTCTGCTCTATATTGTCCCCAGTAGTTTTTATTGTTTTTAACTTATTTTATGTATTGTTTTAAATTATGTATTTTTATCTTGTTGTAAGCCGCCTTGGGCCTTTGCCTTGACATAGGATAAGGCGGGGTATATTTTTTTAAATAAATAAATAAATAAGATGTTGGGGCTCAGCCCATGCATGAAATGTTGGATTTATGCCTGTGCTTCCTAGTCTTCTGAGTATACCCAGGTCCTACGTACTGCTTCTTGCTAACTAACTCCAATGAACAGTGGGGCTTACTTCTGAGTAAACAAGTCTAAAGCTACCTACCAGTCTTATCATCTGGCGAGCCTTGGGATAATGTCTACCGACTGTCTGTCCTCTTGCTCAATTCGCGCTCACTACACTCCTTTACTCTTCCCCCGCCCCGGCGGACACAGTTTTCACCAGCAACGCGATCGGAGGAGGGCACTTTCCCTTTAAGAGCTGCGCCTCCCGCTGACGTCGCCGCGAACGCAGCTCTTTTGGAATGTATGCAAATAATCCCTTACCCCTCCGGCCAATGGGACGCCGACTTGGGCCCTCTCCAGCCAACAGTGTGCGAGTCCTGCTAGGGGGTGGCCAATAGATGCTAAGCGCCGGCTCTCACCATATAAGGAGCGTCCTCGCCATAAAAGGCAACATTGTATCGCTTTATATGGGGGGAAGGTAGTGCGGGGGGTGCCCCGGGCCGGCGCGGCTCCTTACTGTAGGGTGAGCAAGCGGATAGGCAGGCAGGAAGGCGGGTGGCGGCGGCAGAACAGTGAGGAAGAGAGGGGGCCGGGCCGGATCACCCGGCGCGGGGACCCATGGCAGCTCCGGCCTGACCCGACACGCTAGTCCCGCTTGTACTTAAGAGGAAGACGGTGGCACTATGCTACCCAGCCAGGCCGGGACCGGGAACGGCGCTACCGCCCTGACCCGGAGTTCGGTCATGGGTATGGCGCGGACGTCCTCCGGCCGGCCAGGTGCCGGGATCCCCCGTGGAGCTAACAACGGCGGAGGCGGCAGTGCAGCAATCCGCGGGCCCGGCAATGGGACGGGCCCGCCTAGTGGGCAAGGGCCGGTCGGGGGCCGCTTCGAGCGGGAGCGGGACGTGGGGGTAGCGGCGGCCGTGGCTAGTGGCAGCGAAGGCGACTCCGACTCGGCCGAAGACGAGGAGCCGGTTGGCGAACGGCGCGGCATGAAGCGGACTTTGGGCGACATGGAACTGGGGGTGGTCGTGGGGCCGGAGGCGGCTGCTGCGGCTGCTGCTGCGGGCTATGGCGGGGTGAGCGGGGCCGTGAGCGGCGCTAAGCCTGGCAAGAAAACCCGCGGCCGTGTCAAGATCAAGATGGAATTTATCGACAACAAGCTGCGGCGCTACACCACGTTTAGCAAGAGGAAGACGGGCATCATGAAGAAGGTACCGCCGCCTGGGGGGAAGCAAGAGGGGGCCGCTTTTGAGCGGGCTGGGACGGGAGACGGCGGCAGCTCCGGAGGTCCCCCCGAGAGTCCTTCGTGGTGGGATGAACGGAGGACGAAAGTCTGCGGCGCAGGGAATCTCGACCCGCCTAGCGCTCAGAAGGAAAGTCGGGTTTTCTTGTGCAGACAGAGAGAGGGGTGCTGCTGGGGCTCTTGGAAAGCCCTGACACCAACCTCTTCCCCGCCCCCCGTCACAAATGTTGTGGGGAAAGGACAGAATGGCAGTGCAGTCCTTACATGCTCGTGAGTGCGCTTTATTGCACGTGCTCCTAAGAGAGTCTTCCTGACGCTCCCCGGAGTTGCCTGTCACTCGCCCAGCGCTGTGGAGAAGCAGCCTTGTTGACCACAGAGTGAAACTGTCGGGGTCGGTCTTGGGCATTGACACCGGAAGGGAGACTGGGCCTGGCCATCGCCTTCTCCGGCACTGGAAAGGCACGCCCCACTCTGGTCCGGATTCAGCTAGTGGCAGTCCCCTTGTAACCTATCCTGACTCTTGAACATTGCAAAAAGAAAATTGGGTTGGTTCTCATTTGACCTCGGATGTTTTCTAAACCAGGTTATGTCCAGGTGAAAGGTTGGAACCAGTTCTGAGTTAGGGTAAAACCCACTGTTGCAGCTCTGAGTAGGAGGGTCATGATGTAGGTGTGCATAATGTACACATTAATATATATATACAGTAGTACCTTGCAAGACGAAATTAATTCGTTCCGTGAGTCTTGTCGTCTTACGAATTATTTCGTCTTGCGAGTCCGGCCGCTCCAGGGGGGGGCGCCACCTGGCTTACCTGCACGCCCGCCCGGTGACGCAGGGGGGCGCTCCAAGGCCTTCTCCCCTGGCCTCGGAGCCGGAGAAAGCCCTGGATCGTCCACCTCGACCGGCGGCCAGGGCTTTCTGAAGAAGGCCCACGGCGTCGTTGCCCTATTTATCCTTTTTTTAGCGCATGCGCAGAACATTTCTGAAACGTTCTGCGCATGCGCTAAAAAAAGGATAAATAGGGCAACGACGCCGTGGGCCTTCTTCAGAAAGCCCTGGCCGCTGGTCGAGGTGGACGATCCAGGGCTTTCTCCGGCTCTGAGGCCGGGGGGAGAAGGCCTCGGAGCGCCCGCGCGTGCTCCATGGAATGCCGCCCGAGCTGCGGATCCACTCGGAGCCAGCTCCACCCTTTCCCCGCCTCTGCTCCGAGGCCTCCGGAGGATCCTCCGGAGGCTCTGAGGCGTCCGACGCGGGGAGGGGGTAAGCTGATGTGCAGTGATGCCTCGCAAGACAAAAAAATTTTCGCAAGAAAATTCATCTTGCGAGTCACCAAAAAACTCGCAAAACGCTTTCGTCTTGCGAGTTTTTCGTTGTGCGAAGCATTCGTCTTGCGAGGCATCACTGTACCTGTGTGTGTGTGTGTGTGTGTGTGTGATTAATTAATTATATATATATAATTTCAGGTCACATGCATGAGATTTGGCTGGGTGAGTTGGATGTGCTAGGTATTGCCAACCTGTAAACTAACTGGCGGGCAAGCGGGCAAACTAACTGGCAAATTGCAGGAATAGGTTCCCTCAAGAAACAAAACAAAAGGCTTGGATGATGAGCTGCTAGAGTTCTTGTTGGAACCTAATTTTGTGGGTAACATTGACACTGCTTGGCTGCTTGAACGGGCCTTGTCCGTGTAGCCACAGCACTGGGTTAAAACTTAATTAAATGTTAGGGCAGATTGGCACTGATAATTTAAAATGTGTAATTCTCTTGGTATGGAGCTAAATTATTTAAAAACATGGTAGCACATTTCTTTAAAAAGTACACTTTTCTGAACTTAAAACTGGACATTACAGAATCTGTTCCTCCTGGGTCAGAGCAATCCAGTATCTCCAGATTTGTGGTTAGCAGAACCAAGATTCTGCTAATGATCAGAGGTATTTGAATGGTACTAGATAATACTGCAGGTGATGAGAAATGGGCAAGAATGCTTGTTTCTCATCACCTGTAGAATTATTTAGTACCATTCACTGATTTATGGTAATCTAAACATTTATGTGACAAAAAGACCAATATTGAACAATTGCAGCTGTATTAGACTTGCGGCAAAAACAACCAAGGCTCCAATCCTATATGCACTTTCCTGGGAGTAAGCCCCATTGAACACAATGGGACTTGCTTCTAAGTAGACATCCATAGGATTGCCCTGAAAGTCTTGCAGCACATTAAAAAAGAGAGAAATTATTAAACGTATCACAATAAGTTTGTCTTTAGGGGGCCATAAGATTTTGGATTGTGTTAAAACCAATCTCACTACAAGGCTCCCTTGCAGGTGGAGGATAATGTTTGAGATGTCAATACCAGACTTTGTTTTGATGGTGCAAAACTTCATCAGTTTTTTTTCTCTCATCCCATCTCTCTCCAAGTCTTTTCAGCACCCACATTTTGATAAACAGTGGCAATAGGCCACAGCATAACTGTCTTGGTATATGTTAGCACCAACCTACATGTCCACAAAAGCCATTGGCATACAAAAATAAGTATTGTACTGTACCATGTTAGTCATCTGTGGCCTGATCAAAAAAAGGAAGTGGCTTTTGTTAAAGTTCCATTTCTGGTTGCCTGGGGGAGATCTTTACTTGTGTTGGGCGAGTGGTAACTTACATGCTTGATTTTATTATCATTTATGTCCATCCTTCATCAAGGAAGTGGGCATGGCTCCCAATCCATTTTATCCTCTCAACAGCCCTGTGAAGTAGGTTAGACTGGAGGACATTGATTGGCCCACTGTCATCTTTATAACAGTGTGATGTTTATGGCTTAGTAGAGATTTGAACCTGTATTTGGACCTCCCCAGTCCAGTGCTCTAATCACTACACCATGGTGGTTGCCACCTTCCAGATGAAGGGAAAGAGGATCTGTAGCTTCCTGTCGCATTGAAGGGCAGAAGGCTGCTGATCTAATCCCACCTATTCCTGCTTCTGCTTATTTATGCAGGCTTTCAGTTTGCCCTGTTGGACAACATTCTGCAATGAACACTTTTAAAGCTTCCCTGCTTCCTAAACTTCTAGGAAGTAGGGTTACATCTATCTCTGCTCCTACTCCAGAAGCAAATAAGTGTTAAAGGGAAAGAAGTAAACTATGCACAAGTCAAATAATCCTACAGCTCCTCTTAAAACCTCTGAAATGGCTACTTAAGTAGACTTTCTATTGGGGGGGGGGGAACAGCAACGTCCCTAATATTGCACGTTCTGTATGAAAAATGAAAGGCAAACTCAGTCCACAGTCTAAAGAATCTGTTTTCCAGAAGCAGCATAGCTAGAATTGGACTTGGTGGGCCACTATGTGAATAGGAGTCGGGCGAACAGTCGTCCCCTTGAAGTATCCTTGTCTTTCACACTCGCTGTGTAGAAGAACACTTTCCAAGTGGTCACCACTGACAAGAGTATCTATCTATTATTTATTTATTTAAAGAATTTATACCCCGCCTTTCTCCCAACGGCACTCAAGGCGGCTTACAACACAAACATTAAAATACATATATACACATTAAAATAATTAAAAACAATTAATTAAAACAATTTAAAATAAACAACCCCAGTGGGTCACCTGAATTTACATTTGTTAAAAGCTATTTGTTAAAAAGTCAGCCCACCATGTCAGACATCAAAAGCTGTCCTAAATAAAAACGTCTTAAAGCCCTGCCGAAAGGTCTCTAAAGAGGGAGCCGTTCTTAATTCCAGGGGGAGGGAATTCCATAATTGGTGCGCCACAGCCGAGAAGGCCCTATTCCATGCCGCCATCCCCCTCACTTCGGTCAATGGCGGCACGGTTAACAGGGCCCCCCGATGACCTCAGAGTATGGGTTGGATTATAAGGAAGGAGGCGATCCCTCAAATACCCTGGACCCGAGCTGTTAAGGGCTTTAAAAGTCAAAACTAGCACTTTGAATTGTGCCTGCTTGAATCTACTGCTGCTTGATTGAGTGGTGGGTGAGCTTTTCAAGTCTAAAGGCACATTTACCGTATTTTTCGCTCCATAGGACGCATCGGACCATAGGACGCATGCATCCTATGGAGCAAAAAATAGGGAAAAAAAGGTTTTTTAAATAAAAATAAAAATAATGTAAAGAAAAAATACCAGGGCTTTGGGGAGGCCTGCAGAGGCTCACGCAGGCCTCCTCGAAAGGAAGATCGGGGAGGCCTGCGCGAGCCTCTGCAGGACTCCCTGAAGCCCCATTAAGTATTTTTTCTTTACTTTTTCAATTCGCTCCATAAGACGCAGGCTCCCCCCCTATTTTTTGGGGGGGAAGTGCGTCTTATGGAGCGAAAAATACGGTATGCTACGGATCTGAACTGGTCTTACTGTTGTCTTAACTGTTGTTGTTTGTGCTCAAGGAACTCTGGGGGCTGTAGTTCTGTGCTGGGGACTGGAGTTTGATAACACACTTCCTGCTCCACCCTAGAACTACAGATTCCCAGAGTTGGAACAACTTCAAAATTGATGTAGGATCTAAGACTTTCGTGGCTGGTAAAACTATTGCCAAAAAGGGGCTGACATATTTTCCTGAAATGTGCAAACAAATGCTACAGCCGCCCTGCTACAGCCGCCCTTTCATTTCATCTCAAGTGTTAAGAGGTCTTTAAGCAGAAGCTGGATAGCCATCTAATGAGGATGTTGTAGTTGTGGACAAGCCTGCATTGGCAGGGGTTTGGAAGTGACGATCCTGTAAGTCCCTTCCAACTCTATGATTCTATCTCCCTTTCTTGCATAGCTCTGCTTAAGAAGATCCCTACTGGATCAGACTGAGAGTCCATGTAGCTTCACCTCCTATTTTGAACAGTGACCAGCCAGGGGTCATCAGATGGGTCGTGGACACAGCTCTCCTGTTTTGTCATTCAGCTCTCCTGAATGTCACAGTGACATTCAAGGGCTCCATTTGGCTATTATGGCTAATAGCTGCTAATAGACTAAATTGTAATACTTGATATTTATATATGCAGCATTTAAAATGTATACATTGCATATATTGTCCTTGCAGCAACAACCCTGTAAGGTTGATCAATGATGTGTTGCCCTATACCACAGATGGGGAGAGCTCTGGCTGAGACACTGGCCAAGGGCCACCCAGTGAACTTCCACTAAGAAACCTTCTGTTCATAGTTCAGGCTCTTAATCCCAATGCTACACCAGCTGGCCTCCATGAAATATCAAGGATATTATATATTTTGCTCCTGATGTTTTCTCTTTGGAGTTCTTCTTGCAAAAGCTCTTTTGATACTCTATTGTCTGGAGCCAGACACTTTCTGTTCCAGGGCGCGCTCTCTCTCACACGCACACACAGAGAGAGTGCACTTGACTCCAGAAAAGACTTCCAAAGTTGCAACAGCTGAGAACACCATGCTCAGTTCATGTCTGCTCCCCATCCTCTTGCAAGTGTTACATGGGAGTTGTAGATGGGTTCTGATGGAAAATAAGAGACAGACGCCTTGACCTGTGGATATTTTGTTTAAAAAATAAATGTCCTGCCTTTTCACAGGTTTGTCCAGGGCATCTTAAAACATGAGAACAATAGTAAAATGGTTCATTTCAAATAATAGTGAAAGCAACTGGAAGGTAAAACAGCAGTAAGATGAAACAGATAAAGTAAACACGATGAGTACATTTTTAAAAATTGAAAACATGGGAGGATGAAACCTAATCCAACATACCGTATTGTCCGGAGTATAAGATGCACCTGATTATAAGTCGCTCCCTTAATGTTTGGTGCTATTAAAAAAACTAATTAAATCAGTGGCATTAAACATATACCAGTGATTTAAACGAACAGTGCAATCCTGTGCATGTCTACTCAAAAGCAAGCCCCACTGTTCTCAATGGAGCTTACTCTCAGGAAATTGTGCACAGGATTGCAGCCTAAACCATTCATTGCCTGGGGAGGGGGGATGCAGAGCAGAGAATGAAAATTAACAACTTATTGCAGACTGGAAAGGCTTACAACTTGTACAGGGGAGAGGTAGAGGGTTGGAGCCAGAGGCGTAGCTAGGCCTCCCGGCGCCTGGAGGAAGGGGGCAGGGCCTAGGTGATGTGACACGCCCAGTGCGTCACCGACCCCGCCCCCTGCCGGTTTACTACCTATTTAGGAGCCGTACGGGCTCCAGGGAGGGCCGAACACCGCGCCAGGACTAATGCCATGCCCCGACGAGACCGGTAGGTCCGCCTGGAGCAGCTGCTCCGTGCCCCGACGAGACCAGTAGGTCCGCCTGTGCCTGGATCAGCTGCTCCACGCGCTCCAGTCTCCTCCCACTTCTGGGTGGAGCCCGCTGCATCTCTGCCTAATTACACTAAAAACAAACACGGAACTTAGCAGGCGCTGCATCTCGGAAAATGCAAACGGCTGAAAAGCAGAGACAACACGTCTCCTCTTAGCCTCTGCTTCTTCCAGCAATGTCTCTCTTTATTTTTGCAACAGTGCGAGTATAAAACGCACCCCTAGTTTAAAAAGTTAAATTAGGGTAAAAAAAGTGCGTTTTATACTTGGGACAATACGGTAATCTTCACGTAATGCTTAAATGATACCAGAGAAGGTGCCACATGGTGAGGGAGGATTTTCTGTAAATGGGGTGCCACTGCAGGCAAGGACCTGCCCCTGCTGACTACCCACCTAACCTCTTCCGAGACATCTAGAGGCAGGCCTTGAACATATAAATAGATAGGCAGGCAGATCCTATGATCCCAGGTTGGGGTGACCCATCCACTAGGCAAGGTGATGGGGTTGCATCTATGGCAGATTGGGGACGATGACGAGAGGGCAGTGGATTTGGGGTGCCTTTCACCCAGGTCTGCTGCTGCCACTACCTCCCTCCAGCCTGCCACAGATGCAGCCTGCACTGATCTGCTTTCCACCCACTACAAGCAAAGAGAAAGTGGATTGCTCACCTCCTTACCTTGAAGCAAGGTGCAGTTTCTCCCAACACAGGTGCAGTTTCTCCCAACACAGAAGTGCAGGTTTGATTTATAGGCACCATGCGACCAAAGGAGCACCATCGTTTGCACAGTCCCTTTAAATCAAACCAGAAGTCCTGCACTTCTGTATTGGAAGAAACTGTGTGAGGAGTGCAGTAAGTGGGTGCTTTTCTTTTGTACAGTGATGACTGACCCAAGGCAACATTGGGCAGCATTCTGGCTCACACCACAGCTGATCCCAGGCCATTCTGGGTCAAAACCTGTACCTTGAATTGCTCCCCCAAACACACTGGGAGCCAAGATTGCAACACTGGTGAAGTATGCTAACTGCAGTGAGTCCCTGTTAATCACCTGACCTCTGTGATTTGCACCAGCTGAAGTTTCCAAATGCTCTTCAGCAGCAGCCCCACGTGTAGTCAGGGCCCCCGCATACAGTTGTGCAGGTTGTGTGCTGCACAAGGGCACCACATCTAAGAGTCTAGTCCATTCACACAGGAAGGAGGAGGAATGCCGGTGGAATGTCCCTTCTGGCTGGGAGGAAGAGGCACCTTTTTCTAATGCACGCTAAGCCGCCACATGGGCTAGCGGTGACCCTGTGTGTTGTGCATAACAGTAGTCTAATTTGGTTGCCCATTCGTTAAATAAATAAATACATAAATAATCTGGATGTTACCAAGGCATGAAAAGCTGCTATGAGGGGCTCTCTTTCCAAAAGGACGCAACTGATCAGAGTTGATGAAAGGTGCTTCGTGGTATCGCTACCACTCAAGCAGCAGACCTGTTTCAATCCTACCTGGTCTAAAAACCACCTTCCTGATCAGCTGAAACCCTAGCATCAACAGCACCTGGATTGAGAATTAGTTTATTAACCCTCATTGAGTGCATTATGTACTTCAGATGCTTAGTAAGGCAAGCCTGTTGGCACATTCTAGGACTGCTTACCTTGCAGTGATGGGCTTTTACCTTGCTTTCTGTCCTGAGTAAGCTGCAGAATTGAGGCTACTACCTTGGGACAAACGTGCTGTGTGATCATGGGTCTCCATATTCTTCTGTCATTTTGGATGTTATTTAACAGCTGGTCTTGCCCCTCCCCAAGCCAGTGATATGAAATGAAGACTGTAGCAGCTGTTTGTCATATGGACAAAGTTGAACAGCGCTCTGTGTTCTCTTAGGTTGTCCTGCTTTCTGGTTGTGGCTCTGCGTATGTCACAAATACTGTGAGTTCTTTACAGTCGGTTGCGGGCAATCTGGCTAAACAAGAATGAAAGAAGAGTTGCCTCTCAGGTGGGAAGCTGTAATGCAGCTCTGTGTGAAAGTCTACCTGCTGTTTGGGGCCACAATGCACAAAGAACTGTTGAATAGCTTCAGCCATGGGCTGCAAGCAGGCACAGCTGCATCCCTTGCAGTAGGTGCGGCCGGCCCTCCTTCAGGATAGAAGCGTTCTCTGCAGGCTGCATTATGTGACTGTTGGATTGTATTTGGCTTAGGGGGTTCACAGTTTGTGCAGGCTGGTTTGTACAGTGTATTTTTGAAAGGAAGCTTGAAGGAGCTTCCACAAATGAAGAGTACGAACAATACTGGCAACCTTGGCCCTCCTTGTTTTTTTAAACATCTCATGGTAAGGTACAAATGTACCAAAAATGAACAAGATCCATGACATCAAGGTTTCACGCATTGGTTGATTTCACATGGAATGACCCACTTGCAAGTGCTGCTCCGAAGGACTGGGTCCAGGTGTTAATCTTACATTTTGTGGTGTAACATCAATCAGTTTGGACCCCCTTGGTTAAAAGTCCAGATTGCCCAGGACGACTGCTGTCTGCTTTGGATGCTGTGAAAGGAGTATGGCTACTTCTGTGTGTTGCAGAGTGATCTCTGGTTAGCCATTCTCTGATTAGACATGGCGCTGCACTAATTTTGTGTGTGTACACACCTGAGCCTCCAAGTGATTGCTTGGAGCTGACCAACCTCTAGAGCAGTGGTTCCCAACCTTCTGTCCCTTTAAGACAGGGTTGGGACCCAACGGCGGACCAGTAGGTGATGGCACCTGTCACTTCTGGGTTCTCGCTGCCGCCGCATACAACCCCCCCCCCCAAAACGCCATAAGTAAAAAAAGCAACCCTCTCTTTTTTACTTACCCGTGTTCGGTGGTGGAGCAGTGAGAGCCCATTGCTGACATCACTTACAGGTCTCCATCAGCTCGCCCTTAAGGGGAAAGGAGTTTTCAAATGCATTACCTGGGGGGTCGCGACCCCCAGGTTGGGAACCCCTGCTCTAGACCAGGGGTTCTCAACCCTTTCCTGGCCAAGTACCACCTCCGGCACCGCTCTCCTGCTGCATACCACCAGAAGTGACTAGCGATGACGACATCGCCAGTTACTTTTGGTTTTTCAGGTTTTTGGAGGCCAGAAAACGTAGGTAGGAAGCTCTGCATGGGTGGGAAGACCCTTCTCAGCATTCCCGAAAGGCTTGACCAAAGGCAGGAGCCTCTCGGGAACAAAAACATGCCACCAAAAGTGCCACGTCGGAGCAAGGTTCTGGGGGTCTGAGTACCATCAGCAGTCAGTCAAAGTACCACTGGTGGTACTAGTACCACTGGTTGAGAACCCCTGCTCTGGAGTGCTGGTTAGAGTGCTGGACTAGGAGCAGGGAGACTTAGGTTTAAATCCTCACTTAGCCATGAAACTACCTTGGACCTGTGGCATCTCTCAGCCTCATGTATCTCACAGGATTCTTGTGAGTTAAAAACGGGGGTAGTAAGGTTAATAAGAACCTTGTATGCTGCCCTGAGTTCCTTGGATGCAGTGTGAATATCTGAGTAAGGCGATATGGCTTTCGTTTCTCTTAATTCCTCGTCCTGCAGGCATTGCTGGTTTGACACACCTTGCTTATTCTTACTCTGCTTGTGGTATGCTGTAGCCTGAATGATCTGGATTAATGGAGGGCTCCTGGCATAGAGGCCTCAGTCTGCAGCAATGTGTATGAGCTGGACTTAAGTGATTTTCAAGTCTCTAGTTGCCTACAGTGTTAAGTCCCCAGTAAACAATTCTATCAAGATCTGAAAGTACCTTAAGCTGTCTCTGCTGGTTTTCTGTAGCTCAGCCCATTTGCTGTATCCAACCTGAAACGAAAGTTTCTGCAGAAACCATGACAGTAGTAATGAATTTTGATAACTTGGAATGACTGAACTCGTCTTGGTTAGTGGCTTTTACAGCAAGTCCTCACTTAAAGTTGTTTCGTTATAAGTCGTTTTGTTGAGAGAAAACAACAATTGATTCCCAGCCGGGGCCACTGTCTGTGTGGAGTTTGAGCATTCTCTCCATGTCTGTGTGGATTTTCTCTGGCCCAGAAAGTTCGCATTTATTTAAGTGTTTTATATTAGACGTGTTTTGGGTCTTTATTTAGAAGTTTGGTGATGTTTTTGTGACCAGAAATATGCGGTAACTCTTGTTTATGTATATCAATTAGCTTATGGTAAAATTGGTTTTGTTATAAGTCGTTTAACTTAAAGCTGCCGTTTCCAAGAATCTATTGACAACTTTAAGTGAGGACTTGCTGTACTTCCCTCTTTCTTAGAACCACTAAGTTTTGCATTCCTTCTGGTTAAGATGTTCCTACTCATCCTAGGATGCAGGTTTGTAGACTTGTGGCTGCTCTCTTGTGTGCTTTTTGTCATTCTCTAAGTTGGTAGAAGCAGCAAGATCAGTAATGTTTGTCCAAGAGTTCTTGAGAAGTGATCTCAATGCAAACTTGGTTAGCTAAGAGTAGAGACACTGACACACTGCAAGGCAGCACTTCTCAAACTGTGAGTTGTGAGCCACTTGGTGGGTCCTGGCCCGATGTGCGGTGGGTTGCGCAGTTGGGCCCTCCCACCCGTCCTTGCATCCTGTTGGCTCCAAATTGGGCCCCTCCGCTGCAAGTGGAGGCCGTTTCCGGCTTGCAATTTACCTTTGGAAGCCACTCCCGCATCATACTGGGGCTGGGACAACCTCCAGAGGCCTCTGGAAGTGATTTTTGGGTCAGTTCCTGTTTTGCGAATGCGACTTCCAGTTGTGTACGGAGACTTTCTGAGGTCCGTGGAGGCCTCTGGAGGTCGTCCTGGGCCCAGCACAACACAGGCTTCCAAAGGTAGGTTGCAAGTTGGAGGGTGAGGTGGGTCGCGGCAGTGGTAGGTTTGAGGACCCCTACCTTACCCTATTGTACCTAAGTTCAAGTACCTCTAACTGAAAATCACATAACCTTCCCCAGCTTATTTCCTTCTCCCTTCTGCGTTATCTTTCCTGTGTCCATTTCCAGATTGGAATCTGCTTGGGTCAGGCAGTTTTCTCCTCTTTCTCTGTAGCAGACCACGCACATAGTTGGAAATACGATATGGCTGTTAGTCACGATGGCCAAGTAGACCCTCTGTGCTATACCTCTGAATACCAGTTGTTGAGCGAGAGCCGCTGCCTTCCTGCTCTCCGAGGCATCCGACTGACCACTGTTGGAAACAGACTGCCGGAGTAGACGACCCTTTGGTCTGTTCCAGCGGGTGGTTCTTATGTGCTCAGATCCAAGCTGTGCACCAGCAGGACAGTTTCTCAGCGTCAAGATTTGCCAATTAACATCTAGATCTGTTGCTTTTCTGCTCGCTGACCTTGTCAGTGGTGGAAGGGTAAAGGGCGCCTGCAAGTAGGCAGCTCTGCTTGGGAGGTCAGCTTGGGCTCAGAAAGGTCAGGCTGTGGTGTATTGCTTGGCGATGACTTTGGCTAACCTTTTGAAAGCCTTTACTGACTCCGTTTCCTCTTGCTGAATGACAGTCTGTGTTGCATTGTCAATTGTAGTGTATTTCCCATGTTTCTCCTGTCATTGTTTTTGGCCTAGAAACAAAAGGCCCAAAGCAAGTTAACTCAGGAATAGATGAGAGAGGAGCTATTGCTGGGCCTGGCTTGATGCTTGTCACTGGGGTGGGGAAGATGTCGAGTGAGCAGTTTCTCCTCTAAGAATGTTAACAGTTTGTTTAAGTAGTGTGAGATTTCTGCGGCCCTAGTGGCGTCAAATGGGGGGAGGCAGGGGTGGGCTTGTATGCTGGCTCTCCGAGTTACGGATGGTTACGGTGCAGTGCTTCTGACCAATGCATGGGTTATGGATGGTTTTGTTGGCGCTTTTGCGCAGGTGCAGGATGTCCTGTGATGGTGCTTTTGCGCAAGTGCTATAGAGCTGGGCTGGCAAGAGCCAGATGTTTCGAGCTACATACATTTCAACTTCCATGCAGAACTCCAGAACTGCCATATGTTTGCTGCAACTAACTAAGAGACTTGTGATGCCTGGAAGCTGAACAGATTTATTGTAGTATAGGTTTTCGTGAGCTACATTCCCCCTTCATTACGGTAGATTCATGAAGTGATATCCTTTGTTGGCAGGCATATATGTGGGTATCTAGAATAAAACAACATCATGAATCGTGAGGTCAGAGGGCTATGAAATGCAAGAGGTATATAGCCTGTGACCATTGTAATGTTAAATACTGTATAAGAGATAAGTACAGTGACAAATGGTGATTCACAGCAATAGTAACTTGTGATAACACGGTCTTTCTGGCTATGCTACATTAAATAATGCATGTAATGAGATAGAAACCATTGTCTCTATTTAAGTCTCAATGGATAGACTGGTATCTGTAAACTGTGGGGCCAGAGGGCCATATAACTCAGTTGGTACAGTCTGCTACTGTTCATCCTTAAAAATGAACTAAAAGCCTTTGCAGTGCTTCTGACCAATGCATGGGTTTGGGGCATATAGAAGGTATGGGGTTTTGGTCACATAGGATTCAAAATGTTGTTGTGTTGTACCCTCTCTAGTCCTGCAGGCTGCACCTGAGTAACGTGTTCTCTTCTAGGTGCCTCCGTAGCAGGGGATTGGTGCAAGTAATGCACCCCTCCTGGATGGATGATGGGATTTAGTTCTTGGGTGGACTTGACCTGAACAAGGTCCATACAATTAAAGCAAGTTATTTTGACTTCTACTGCCAGATGAGGGGAGAACCTTGTGTTAAATCTTTGCTCACAGGGAATTGTGCAAGTCCTATTGAATGAAAACTTTTGCAGGAGCCCAGTTACGTCGTCGCATGAAACTCACCTTGTTTCATTGGTCATGCACAGGAAAGTTCGCGGCAAAATAGAACCTGGCACACTTCTGTGCCCCCAGGAGGCTGTATGTGAAATACCGTATTGTCCCGAGTATAGGATGCTCCTGATTATAAGCTGCACCCTTAAAGTTTGGTGCTATTTTTTAAAAAATACATTTTTAACTTAACTTAAAGAAAATATACACATTAGTAGAACTGTAAAACTGTACAGCTTTAGTACAGTTAAAGGCATAGGCACCCTGTCCCTTATTGAATCTGGGCTCTCTAGTATAAGTAGCCTTCCCAGATCCAAAGGGGGACAGAGTGCCTACCTTTAACCTTTGGAATTTGGGCAGGTGCAGCTTGTTGCACCCTTCCATGATGATGAGCTGCACCTGCCCAAAATTTCAATGGTTAACAGCACAATCCTATGCATGTCTACTCAGAAGTAAGTCCTATTGCATTCAATGGGGCTTACTCCCAGGAAGGTGTGCATAGGATTGCAGCCTAAAGTATGGCACTCTGTCCTCCTTTGGATATGGTAAGCCTATGCAGGAGCTCTTGCTCTCAACTTTCAAACTGCAGGATCAATAAATATCTTAGTTTCCACAGAGTCCTGGGGCTGGAGCTTAAGGGTTAATTTTTTCAAATGCTTCCATTCTGAGGCTAGAGGTTGCTAGAGAGATCATTGGTAGAAGAAATCATTGTTTGGCCATTTAGCAAGTGATTAAGCACTTCACAGTTTAAAAAAAGTAAAAGTAAAAAAAGCCCTGTTTTACCTTTGAAAGAGACTTGGAGAGACTTGAAAACAGAACTTCTAGCAATTGGTTGTAGGCCGCACCCCTACTTTAAAGACTTGCTTTAGGGGAAAAAAGTGAGTCATACTCAGGTCAATATGGTATTTACCCATTGATCTGAGCAATTGTCTAGCTTGGCTAGTCTCCAGTTCTTTTAATGGTGAGTCTTTGCCATGTTATGGAACGCTAAATGTGATTTTACGTATTATAATGGAACCTGTGTTCCATAATGTTGAAGAAATTGGCGCTCATGGACCATGGTGCTCAGTAGACTTTTAGTGTGTTCTTTTATACTGGGTGAGCCATGGTCAGACTGCCAGACAGACGCCTGGTCTGGATCGCCTCTCTACCTTTCTGGGTGACATCATTATATTTTGAAGTGTGTCTGTCAATGGATTAGAATAGCGTTTCTCAAAGTCCTACAGGGGAGTTTAAAATCAGAAGTGGGCTTTTCAACGCGCTTGCTGCTGT
Organism: Plestiodon gilberti rubricaudatus; assembly: GCA_026170595.1. Taxonomy (NCBI): domain Eukaryota; kingdom Metazoa; phylum Chordata; class Lepidosauria; order Squamata; family Scincidae; genus Plestiodon; species Plestiodon gilberti. Next base: position 17,621,665 of record JANXHW010000001.1, read on the forward strand.
TTAGAGCCTTGGGACGGCCTGCAGAGGCGGCAGCAGCCCCCCCCCCCCGGACCCTTTGGGGAGCTGGCAAGGACAACCCGGTATGTTTTAAATAGCGTTCTGGAGGTGGGGGCAGGCACGATCCTGGAGTGCTGCCTCTGCCATCGCCCCGCCCCCGCAAAGACTTACAGGAGAGTAAACTCCCCTGTAAGACTTTGAGAAATGTTGTTCTAAATGTACATCCCAGTTTGGCACTATATAGCCCAGTGGCCTCTTTGCAGTGGAATCCCCAATTTTCTTATCAGTAACTTTGAGGCAAAACACATTTGTATGGTGGGAACTGGAATTTCAGCAAGCACACAGATCAGTTGTAAAGTATGAGAAGTCCACCCAGGATTCTGGAAATGGATATTAGATTAGATATATGTCTGAAGGACGATAGTATCAGACTGAGGAAATATGCTAGTGTGTGTCATTTCCTGTATGCTTCAGCTTCTTTATTCAAAGAAAAATAAAGAAGCTCAAATTTATAATTTTAATAATCCCCCCCCCCCCAGCTTTGGGTGAATTACTCCAAATTAAGGAATTGATCTCTCTGCTGCTACAGAGGAGGCAACTGCTATCCAAGGTGATTGTAGTACTTGAGCAAGTTTCCTACAGGTTCTTAGCTGCGGATTTCTTTGTAGTGATGTGATTCTGGGTGAGTTCAGACAATTATCTATGCCATGGTTGAGATTATTGTGAACGAGCTTAGGAAAGCTCTGGATTCACACCCTCCCTATCCCTCTTTCTTCTCCTTCGCAGTTAACTAACTGTTGTTAGTTTTAGGTGTGGTTTGTTCAAGCAAACCAGGTTCAACGTGTGGTTTCAGATCCTGGTTTTTGAACAAGCCACAGTTCCCTGATCTCAGACAGCATGCAGAGTTGTGGTTAGATTAAAATCAAAAGCAGAAGCTTTCAGCCTTCCCTTCTTAGCTCATGGAGGAGGAGAGATAGGGAACATGCAGGCCCATGGTTCTCCTGGGCTCACCTGCACTTATCTAGACCAGTAAACGTCAGCTGGTTAAGAGCTAGGACTCACCTTGGGCACCAGCTTGCAACCCAGGGGTGGAGCTCATGTGTCAGGGGCAGAGCCCACAGAAGAAACTAGTTCAAGATGTACATCTATTCCATGTGCAGACAAATCCTCTGCCACTAGACAAACCCATAATACCAGCCAACACTGATCATCTTTACACAATCCAGGCTCCAGTTGAACTAGAAATGCATAATGCAGCTTGTTGACCTTGGTTGCCATTTAGACATCACATCTGTGAATGTGCATATATTCCATGTATTATCAAGGAATTAAGGATGAAGACATGTTGGAAAATAAATTTTATCTATTAAAAACCTTTCTAAACACAATGGGAAACACCGAGGCCACGAAAATCAGAGAATGCATGGCAGAAAACTCAAAGCTCATACAAAGTACAGCAGTGATATGTTCTCTTTGAACGGTGGGATATAACTGTTGGTAGAAATAATTATAGATTTGGAAGGGATATCTAAGATAATCGAGTCCAGTTCTCTACCAATGTAGGCACAATATCACAATTTCTCTAGTTACAATAATGATAATAACGGCAACAATGAAGGATGAGAAGCAAGCCAGAAACGTAATGAACCTAAAGAAGAGAACGTTCAAAACCCATGCAAAGCAGACCTGCAACCCACCAACCTGTAATAGGGGGTCTCCCTCCCCCTTTATGCTTACTAGTGTAAATACAAGTTAGTTAGTCTTAAAATCTACAGGACAGATCCAAGGTACAAAAAAATAAAAACCAATACTGTACTCTTCTCCCTCACCAACCGCAAAGCATGGCTTGAAGCAGACTGTGGTGTAGTCACTCCATATTTCTGTTTAATTTGGAAAGATTAATCCCCCCCCCCCAAATCTAGCCAGTTTTTCCCTAGCTGGACCTAGTAAAAAGCCACACCATATTTCTTTGTAGTGCCATTGTGGATGGGGGAGTGATGGATGATACATCACTTTGTCCCTACCTGTCTCCCTCTGGGGAGAGAGGTTGACTATTCTTCCTGGAGGTGCCGCTGGTGGTCTGGTATAGGACCTGGGAGACTGGGACCCACCATGGCTGCCATGCTGAGAGGCTGGCCAGGTCCCAGAGAGAGTGGAGGGGAGTGAGGTGGTGAGCGGGGCAAACCACACCAGCAGACGGAAGCTGAAGTTCTTGGGCAGTTAGGCTACTTCTTCGCAGTGTCACTGCTCCATGTGCAAGCCTAGACTGTTGTGACTCCAGCACAAATGCACAGGAGGGTGCTCTAGCAGCACGGGGTGGGGCAGGGCTGACCCAAGACCCCCTGAGGCGGCATGCCACATGCTGCCCTCCTTACCCGATGATGTGCCAGAATCTGCTCATCCCACTCTCCAGTGTTCTTAGCTCAGCACTCACCCCCCCTCCACATTTCCTCTTCCTTGCTGTTCCTTTTCCAATCCAGGGAGTGGGAGGAGGAGGAGCAGAGGAGGCAAGTAGGCGGACCCCACCACTCTGTTGCCTGAGGCGACTGCTTCAGTTGACCTCATGCATGGGCCAGCCCTGGGGTGGGGTGAGAGAGTTGGGTGATGGCCAACTGGGGTCTCAAAGGTGATCGCAGTTCAGAACTTTAGACAGCCATTGAAGTCTTTCAAAATAGTAGCAACAAAGTTCTGTGTCCCTCTTCTGGGTCGCAACCCGCTGGCTGAAGACCACTGTTCTAGATCCTGGCTGAGGTGAGCATCTCAACCTGCCCTCTGTTTAAGGAGAAGGAAAAAAATCCTTTGAGTACAGTTTGCCACCTAGTCAATTCCCATTCCCATGTATTTCTAGGTCAAGCATGCTTACTGGTTGCTATAACAATTTTTTTAAAAAAACATATTGATTTGCAGTGAAGTAGTCTTTATTCAACCTAGGTCCATAGCCTAAAATGTTTAGCTATGCAGCCCACATTCATTGCAAAATTATATCTTCTTAGAGATGAAATCCAGATTTGTTTGTCTCTCTCTGTACGCATGCAAGTTTACTAAGCAAGATCACTTACTTGAGGGCTCAGGTTATGATCCTGTGTGTTCAATTGAACGAAGTGGGACTTTTTCCCTGAGTAAACCTGCAAGGCAAATTCAGAACTTCCCTTTAAATCTAGTTATTTGTAAAAAGGGACACTTAGTATAATTTTGTTTTAAGATCTGATTTAGCTTTCTAAAATCTGCTTAAATTTAAAGAATCCATCAAAACAATTGATTTCTCTCCACCCTGCCTGTCGCTGTGACATGGATGGGCTGTGTGTCAGTCACAGAAGTTTCTAATCTTGTTTGGGGAGCCTGAGACCTGAGCAGACATGAGAAAAGCCTGTTCGACTTGGTTTTCCTAATTTCAGCTACTTCCCCAGAAGACACGTTTGTGATACTCAGACTCACAAAATGCAAGCATTCCAGTCAGTTTTTTCCGCATATATTTGTATTTTATTAATATAATATTAAAACATAAAAACAATACATATTTCGTAAGGTTATAGCAAGCGCGAAGCAATACACCCTACTAGCATACTATTCACTATTTTCTACATATAATATCCAACTAAGCCAAAATATCACCCACATTTTATTCATTAAATCCGCATATCATCACATCGTTCTTCTCCCTCTCTCTTAAAAAAAATCAATAAATGGTTTCCAATTATTCACAAAAAGGTTAACTGACCTTTCCTTAATTAAAATTGTAAGTTTATCCATTTCAGCATAATCCAAAACTTTCAACCACCAATCTTCCAGTGAAAGTATCTCTGAGTTCTTCCAATATTGTGCATATAAAATTCTTGCCGCACTTATCATATATAAAAACAAAGTTTGAAATTTTTTGCCTATATGATCATCTCTCATACCCAACAAAAAGGTTTCCGGTTTCATTTGAACCTTAATCTTTAAAAATCAACTGTATCTGTTTATGAATCTGAATCCAATACTTCTTTGCTTGAGAACATGTCCACCACATATGAAAAAAAGTTCCCTCAGTCAGGTTTTTTTCTAAGGATACATTCTTGAATGGCATAGCTGGGAGAGGTAGGTTCCCCCAAATTAATTTGTAGGTATGCACCAAAATTTCCTGTGCAAAAACCCTTTGGAAAACAGTTTCAAAATTGCCCAGGCCTTGGGTGGGGACAGGAGGGTGTTAGCCATCATGGCTCCTATCCAGCAGGTATCTATGACAGTTACTGCAGGAGCACATCTTGTTGTGCTTCTTGAGCTAGTTCTGGTGTTACTCTGGGGTCTCTTGAAGTGCTTCAAAAACCTGTTTGACCTGAGTTTGTGGTGGCACATGCACTCAAAATGAATGTGCAGACTCTGGACAAAGACGACTCCACAATGCCGGTCCCAAGTAGCTCAAAAATGGTGGTTTTTAATGCAGCCTCAGACAACAAAGCTGCTTTGCATCTTGCATCCTTTGAGAGTTCAGGGAACTTGAGCCAACAGTTCCACTTTCATGTCACGACCAAAGATTGGTCAGCTTGGCTACAGAAAGAGAGCAAGAACCGCTTTGTGGACTTCTTTTGTTGTTGTTGAAAAACAGAATATAATAATAATATAGATGCAACCTGGACCTTTTTGGTCGCAGCGTCCCAGCTATGAAACTTCCTGCAGGAAGTTTTTGATTCCCTCCCACGCATTGTCATTCCAGAGCATTAAGACTTTTGTGTTTGGCGGAGTTTTGGGGTGAGGTTGAGCCTGAGCCTCTTTCCCCTGTGATTTTATGGTGCTGTCTTCTCCCTTTTGGTCGTCAGTTTTCATTTTAATGAATGTTTTACTCTGTGTAGTTTTTAAACTGAACGTTGGAAGCTGCAGTGGGGGCCATCTGCGTCTGGAAGGGGAGTGTGTAAGTAGGTCTGGCTCTTGGGAGTAGAAAATTCTCCTCCTCCCTCCTTGGCCTTGCTTTTATCAAGTTCTGTCGTGTCTCTGATCACGTTTGTGCCTTCTGAGTACTTCTCAGACTGCTGGCCGCCTGAACTCAGACTGTGTCATGTCTGTGTGGCACCCCGCCCTTGTGCTGTATAAATATTTTAAACTATATGGGACTCGAAAGGGTTGTGAGGTGCGTCTTCTCAGCGCACTTACAAATCCCTCTTGTTGCAGAGTACAAAGCTTGGGTTTAAAGACGACATCCAAGTAGTCTTGATCAGCTTGTCATGCGCTGTCCTCTTTGCTGGGAGTGGATGCGCAGCCGAGCCTGTAAGAAGCCTCCTGCAGCCCCCAAGCTTGTTTTTTTTGCCCTGTCCATTTGTGAAGGAAGAAAGTTGTGTGTGTCCCTCTCTCTGAACAGGAGAGAGGATAAGATGGTGAGGGGAGTTCTCCAAGAATGCTGTCTGGGGTCAAAGAGACAAGCAACTGTTTTAAAAAGGCTGTTTTCCTTCTTAAAAGTTCTAGTACAAAAAATATCCCCGCTTAAAAAGTATCTGCAAGACAGCTGTGCAGCAGCAGCATCTATTCATTCATTTCTCTATGGTTACATACTGTACATTTGGCTCTTGCTTTTTTCTTCCCATGTTGGATCTCAAAGTGGCATATGCAAGATTCCCAGGCCATCTCCCATCGGGGGGCGCTGACTCAGTGCAAGGTATAGTTGCATTGCAAGCCTTCAAACCCCAACCATGGCCAATAATGAAGCACATATCTGTGTTTAGATGACTGGGTTTTCTTGCAGTAAGCATTGATGCACTGAGCCACTCTTTTCTGAGTGAAAGAAGGCCATCTGAAAGAAGATATGCTTTCAAGCTAAGCAAGCTTGGATGACTTTAAAAAAGACTTTGACACATTCATAGAGGACAGGTCTCCTAGCAGCTTTTACCCAGGATTGCTAAGTCGAAGTGCCCTATTTAGGGTCAAGAAGGGAGGGCTGCTGCTTTCATGCTGTCCTTGCAGTTTCCCAGAGGGTTTTTGTTGGCCATTGCTGGAAACAAAATACTGGACTAGATGGACTCTTGGTTTAATCCAGTAGGTAGTTCTTATGAACATTAGAGACTAATTGCCCTAATGTACAGAGAGAGTCCTGAAACCAGGATGCTACGAGGTTACCAGCTGCATATTTCTAGGGGCAGCAGAGCTGTTTTCTCAGCTGATCATAGGAAGTTACCTTTTTATACTGACACCCTTGGTCCATCTAGGCCAGTATTGTCAACACAAACTGGCAGTGGCTATCAAAGATTTCAGGCAGGATTTTTTCCTCTGTCCTACCTGGAGGTGCCAGGGTTTATTTATTTTTTATTTTTTTATTTTTCACATTTTTATACCGCCCTTCCTCCAAGGAGTTTGAACCTGGGACTTTCTGCATGCAAAGCAAATGCTCTTCCACTGAGCTATGGCCCTGCCCTTCCCCCTGTTAAGGGCTGAACCATCATAAAAACAATCAGCAGAGTGTAATGTGTTGGAATTATGGCAAGATCTAAATATTCAGTCATTTATAGGGTTAATGTGAAAGTTGGTTATTTCAAACATACTGAGTTAAGCCCAGGGAAATGTAAAACTGTTTGGTTGATTAGATCAGGTGATCTTCAAGCAAGGATCTGCAGAGAAGATAAATCTCCATTTTGTTTTATCGGTATATGTGTGTGCTTTTGCTTGGTGTGAGCTTGAACCTGTTTGAATCTCCTTATCTCTATTAGGGCCCAATCCTATCCAACATTCCAGCACTGATGCAGCTGTGCCAACGGGGCGTGCGCTGCATCCTGTAGTGGGGGACCAGTCACGGAGGCCTCCTCAAGGTAAGGGAACACTTGTTCCCTTACCTCGGGGCTGCATTGCGGCTGCATCGGCACTGGAAAGCTGGATAGGATCGGGCCCTTAGTTTAGTAAAGTTAAAATCAAGTTTAAGCTTTCATGTATGCCTCAGCTTGTTTATTCTAATGATCAAGATTCATTGCAGCCTGCAGAGAATCTTACAAACTATGAATCCCTTCAATATTCACAACATAATGTTCTGTCAAGACTCCAAGATTTGGTGCAGTGTGACCTAGTGGCTGCTTGTGCCACAAAATCATGTTCCCTCCCCCACCTCCATCTCTGTATTTATGTTCCTTATTCTTAATTTTTGTTGTGTAATTACTGTACAGATGACGTATGGATCACTTACCATTTGTGCTTCTAAATGTGCATATGCTATTCACAATTGAGGCTGCCAGTTTGCTAGTATAGGCTGGTTCACAATGTCTGCAGTACTTTCGTTATCAATTTTTATTATTTTATCAAACAATACTCAGCATTGGGACAATACATAACATGAGCAATACTCAATATACCCCACACTCATCTAAGAACCTTCCCACTCTCATCCATGGAAATAATGCTTGCAGGATTTGCTGTGTGGTCATTTCCTGAGGACACGTACTTAGACTTACCATCGTCCCGGAATCGAGCCTGGCTTCGGCCTAGAAGAGGCTCGAGCCGCTCCCAAGGGTGCACTGTGGCTGGCCAATGGGGTTCCAGCTTCGGTCGCGTCGTTGACTGGACGTTCCGGAAGCTGGAAGTCCATTAGGCAGCTGCGGTGCACCCTCGGGAGCGGCTCGGGCCTGTTCTAGGCCGAAGCTAGGCTCGATTCCGGGACGATGGTAAGGCTACATATACTCCCACCCCACCCCCCAAGCTTATTTCATTTAATTATTACATTTATATGCTCTCTTTTTTTCCTGTACAGAAATCACTGCATCTCCCATGGGTTTCCCAGGCAGTTACCTTTCCAGATGTTGATGCTGACCAGACCTAGATCTGCCACCATGTACCCTTAGCTCAGAGCATATGTAGAAGCTTTGTATTCTGAAGAACAAATTGGTGAGGAGGGAGGCAGGCAGGATCTTAATGAGGTTGGCAAACTGGGGCTTGGTTATGTTAGTGGAGCCAAAATAGTGAGGGTGCAGAGAGTGCTGCTGATAAGAGGAAGTGACTCATTTGCTAGGTGATAATGATAATGCACATGGTGTACTGTGGGTGTGTATGGATTTGTACTTTCCCTGGTAAAATTGGGGCTTTTCAGACTGGCAGCTATGCTAGCCTGCCTGCGAAAACTGGACAAACTGTGGACCTGCTTTATCCTAGGACTGTCTTTCTCTTTATTTCCTCACTTGTCCTCCCTCTCAGCATTATCATCACCCGATTCGTCACTCTGTCTTTGAGGGGATGTGTGGCTTTCTTTAAGTTTTCCCCTCCCATCTTGCATAGTGAATATGATACTATCTTAATACTTTTTTCTCCTGTCCCGGAACACGTCACTGCATTAAGAGCTGATTATGATGGAAATGGAGAATAGAGCAAAAATGCCCTTTAATGGAGAGTCCTATCTTGATCGAAAGTGGTGTGTGTGATTTTGAAATTTACCCGGCAGAGTTTCAAGAAGATGTCAGGGGAACTGTAGAGGCTGTTAAATATTTGGGCAAGAAACTTGCAATCCATGGTGTGTTGAAGGGGGAGTCGGTGTGCATAGCCCACTGTTTTAGCACCACATATACATTAGATGTATGTTTTATTTTGGCATGGAAAGGTAAAAAGTAGGGCTGCAGTTTGGTGGTAAGAGGTTCAGCTCTTGGAATCTCTTGGAACGTTAAAGGACTTCAAGAAGACCCACCTGAAACCTCAAAGATCTGCTGCCAGTTAGTTAATAGCGTCTCGCCAGATGCTATAGTAACAGTCTGACTCTGTTTAATGCAGTTTTTTGGAGTCTTCCCTCGCATTGCTTTCAAGCCTAGCTTTGGACTGCAATTCTATACACACTTACCAGAGATAAAGTTCCATTAAACTCCATAGAACGTACTTCTAGCAGACATGCACAGGATTGCCCTGTTAGAACGGTATGGGCTATAAACTTTTTAAAAACGAATGAAAGCCGAGATCCTCAGGATCTCAGAGTCTGATTTCATAGCTGCATGAAACGGTGGCACGCAAGTCCAGCCATAGTTCTGAATAATGGGGAGAACTCTCTCTGTATTCAGTGCTTGCAGACAAACTCTGAATGTGGTGACATCAAGGAACACGTTGGCAGGGGAGGGTATGTGTAGCTGATGTGTTCCTGTTTGTCTCTTTATGGGTTGCTTCTATCCCAAAAGAACAATGTCTAAAAGGGGCTGTAATGCAACTCTATTTGATTCATTTTACCATGTTGCTGCCTTTAATGGTGGTTTTGGATTAAGGAATGGTGTATCTTGTGTGATGGTGGAGTTCCTTTTGAGATAGTTAATTGCTTGGAATGAATGCTAAAACAGTCTGTAATGTCCTTTTTGTGAGATCCCACAAGCTGTTGCCCCGTGATGCTCCCCTATCCCCAGTGACAGGATCTTGTGATGGTCTAACTGTTGCTCCTACTCTTTTTATTTCCCTTCCCTTTGCTGTTCTCCAGGCCTATGAACTTTCCACCTTAACGGGCACTCAAGTGTTGCTGCTGGTGGCCAGCGAGACAGGCCACGTCTACACGTTTGCCACACGTAAGCTGCAGCCCATGATCACCAGCGAGACAGGAAAAGCACTGATCCAGACATGCTTGAACTCTCCTGACTCCCCTCCTCGGTCGGACCCAACCACTGATCAGCGCATGAGCGCTACGGGCTTTGAGGAGACAGACCTCACTTATCAGGTGTCCGAGTCGGACAGCAGTGGAGAAACAAAGGTAAGCTCTTCTCTTTCTTCTCTTTTCTTTTTCCATGATTCTGGTAAGTTTCTTGGGAGGGAAAGGGTAGAATTCTGCCTGGAAGCAGGTCATGCGATGCAAATGTTTTAATGTTCAAGGCTTGCAGGTGTCTGGCCTTCGTGCAGCATCAGTTATTATAACCGGAACTTGCATTGGCGCCTTCACAATAGGGAGACTGCAAAAGAGACATGCGAGCCTCTTCTTTCAATTCTTTCACAACCCTGGGCCATTAAAGTTAATTCTCCCAGCACAGTCCCGTCCTGCAAGGTTAGCTTTGTAAACAAAAGGTAAGGGCATTTGAGGGCTGCAGTATGTTTGCTTGGTCGTGTTATATACTCGCAGAGGGCTGGATGGGGGAGAACAGAGTTCAGCATCTTCGTTTCTATGAAAATTATGAAACTCCTCTTCCCTTTCCCCTCTTTACAATTATTATTAGAACTTGGGGCCACCAAATGAAATTCTTGCATTCAGGACAGACAAACAAAAGTAATTCTTCACACACAGTGAGTGAATAATTTGCTTTTGGAGTTCACTGCCACAAGCTGTAGAGATGACCACTAGTTTTAGATGACTTAATAGAAAAAAATGAGATTCGGTCTGTTAAGATCTGTCGTAGGCTAGCTAAACCTCCTTGTTCAGGGGCCATAGACCTGTAAGTGTCATATGCTGGGGAACTCCTCGGGGAGCTCCTCAAGGTGTCTGGCTGACTGCTGGTAGAATGCTAAATGCACAAGGCAATTGGTCTAGTTTTACTTAATGCTGATGAGCGTTTGAATCTCACGTGTCTCTGTGAGAAGGCATTTTGTAGGGATTCGTGTCTCTGGCTTTGATGAACTCTGGCTTCAGCAGGGGGAGAACTGTGGCTTGAGTACGCTTTGAATGTTAGGATTCATTTAGCATTGCCCCTCCTGGTTTTTTTTTTTTCTTCCCGCTCTTCCCTGGCTCTTGGGTAGTTGTGCAGTGTCAACTGTGCTGGACATCTGCCAGCCTGAAAGTGGGGCTGTGGCCGGCCTTACTGACAGCAGCGAGGTGGACTCCTGTGCTGGGTTGAGGGTGGGGGGCAAAATGACAGGTGCTGTTTGTCGTCCCGTGCCCTCACTGCAGCTCCACGTCTCCATTATCTCTCCTTGGGCGTCTCTGTGCTCACGCTCATTGATAAAAATTTGATTCTGCCTCCGTGGCCATATAAGGCCTGGTTTCCCTCCCTGGAGTCCCTGGCTGGGCCTCTTGCATTCCTTATAAGCTGCAGCTGTCTCTTGCTTTGGTGCTGTTTTGGAAGGGGGCAGGGAGAACATGGGGAATTGAAACACTTGGCTGAACAGACTATTCCTCCCTCCCTCCCTCTCTCTGTCTCCAACTGGCTCCTCTGCTGTTTTAACTCTTGTCTTTCATTGGTGTGTGTGGGGCATTAGGATGGGTGTGTGTATGTGTGTGGAGAATTGATGATAGTGACACTAGCTGAGCAGTTACTTTCCCCTGCCCTAGGAGGTTGAAAGGTCTTAGACCATAACTCTTGGAGCGTTCCAAGTTCTTCACTGCATGAATCTTTCCAACTCTCCTGCATGATAGGTTGGTCGGTGTAGGTGTTGGTATCCCCAGGGTGCAGATGGATGATTGAGGCTGGGAAAATAGTGGTTTTTCTGAGGCCATCTAGTGAGTGGTGGTGAAGGTGCAATTTGTCCAAGGATTTGCTGGCTCAGTGATACATCCTCTCTCTTTCTGTCTATCACACACCTTAAGATAACATGACGTTTTTAGCCTGCCCTTCCTCCAAGGAGCCTAGAGCAGTGTGCAAGACTACCCCCTTGCACATCCTTATTTTTTTATCTTCACAACAACCCTGTGAGGTAGGTTAGTTTGAAAGAGAGTGGCTGACCCAAGAGCATTACAGGTGAGCATAGCTGAGTGAGAATTTGAACCCAGGTTCCTCTATTCCTGGCTTGATGCACTATCTACTACATTGCTTTGGGTCTCTACTGATCTCATCACTTTCCCCTTTTATAGTTTGTTAGGTGAAGGCAATGAAACTTTTTGTAAAAAAATGTGATTGTAATGAGACTTCTGTAACAACTTGTTTGGGTTGCACAAACTTGTCAGTGTTGGTTTATAGACTCTGGGATGGCCAACGTAACGGGAGGTTGTTTGTTTTGCAAACCAGCATCTTGTGCTGGGGAGGCAGTGCTCCTGTAGGGACTCCTTATTAAGCCATTAAGTATATGAACATCTCCTTTGGATCACTGGAACTCAGCATCATCCCCTTGTGTCCTTGCTCCCTATTTTTTAAGCATGCAGAGTGTATATATGACTATAAATCATTGTTAAAACGTTTTTTAAACGTAGGGATCCTACTATTTGTGAGTTGTCTTGGGATAGGACGCAGCAGATGTCTCCATTTCCTAGATTTGGACTTGGAGGTGTTGGGACTTTCAGATTAATGCAGCCCAGGAAAGGCATGTTTCAAAATTATGATCACGATTGTGCCTGATTCTTGCCTTAGAGTTCAAGAATTTTATGAAGAACTTTAAAAGTGTAACATGGACAAGAACATAGCTGCAATCCTATTTCTTTCCACCCATGTTCCAACCCAAAGCATTTTAGAGGTTGACGGTAGAAGCTAGAAGTGTATGGTTTTTTGTGCTTAAAAGTGCTGCTCTCTTGAATTTTGGGGAATTGTGACTGAATAGGATCACATGAAGCTTCTTTATGCAGAGTCGAACTATTTGTCCATCAAGCTCGTGATTGTCTCTACACTAGCAGTAGCACTAGCAGTCGATTTTAAAATAGTTCTAATAGTTCAAGGTTTCAGACGGAGGTATTTCCCAAACTTACCTGGAGATACTTTCAGGGATTGAACCCAGAGCCTTCTACTTGCAAAGCTGGTGCTCTACCACTGAACTACAGCCCTTCCTCAGTTTTAGTAGTTAAGACACTGACCTGCAGACCGGAAGGTCAGTTGGACAGCAGTTCGAGACCCAAGTGCTGTGTGACTGAGTGAGCTTCTGTCCCAGCTCCTGCCAACCTAGCAGTTCGAAAGCAATAAATTGCAAGTAGATAAATAGGTACCGCTACGGCAGGAAGGTAACAGCGTTCCATTAGTCATGCCGGCCACATGACCGCGGAAGTGTCTTTGGACAGCGCTGGCTCTTCGGCCTTAGAATCGGAGATGAGCACCGCACCCTAGAGTCAGACGCAACTGGCTTTCGAGCAGGGGATGCCTTTACCTTCCTCCCCCCTCCCACTATTTTATCTCTTTCAATGGAACCAATTCCTAGACTTGTGCTCCTTCTTCAGAACTTGATTTTTATGGTGAATGACCCAGTCTAAGGCATTGTACTGAATGGGTGACTTTAGTCTAGGAACAGGGAAGTCTAGGAACTTTCCTCGCGCCTGCCATCAATGACACCTTTTCACTGAAGGTGCTAGGAATTGAGCGTAGAACCTCATACATGATGTTGCACACGTGACCTGCAGTGCAGTCCTTGTGTAAACTAGGTGGGTTTGCAGTAGAATGTTGGGCCTGCCAAGGAATGAGTACTGTACTAGGCAAGAGAAGTAGAAGTTCTTGAACCAAACGACTCAGCAAGGAGGGTTTCTGCCATTTGTAGTACAGGTGGGCCCCCGTATCCACGGATCTGCTATCCACGGTTTCAGTTATCCACGGATTGTGGGGAAACCCCCCCCCCCGGGGTTTTCTTTTTTCCCCAGTAAGCTTCGTTTCTTCCTTAAACAAACAGGAGAACTGCTTATTGCAGGCAAGTAGAACGAGACTAAGTCTTAGAGAGGCTCTGCAAGGTTAACAGAAACCTTGCAGAGCCTCTCTAGGACTTAGTCTCGTTCTACTTGCTTGTAATGGAGGCTGCTTCTCTGTTTGTTTTAAGGAAGAAACAAAGCTTGCTGAAAGAAAAATAAGAGCGGGGGGGGCACGCATGCCTGCCTGCAGGGGACGCGGGGGGGCCCTCAGGAAACCATGGAGGGGGTGTTCGCTCTTATCCATGGTTTCAAGTATCCACGGAGGGGCCTGGAACATATCCCCAGCGGATATGGGGGTCCACCTGTATTTATATGTCTGTAGGTAGCTGCCTCCCTTTTGGAATATTAGGGCATGTCTGTGATTAGAGATGTAGCTGCGGAAGTGAGGAATTTGTTTTAGTCTGTGGGAGGGCGAGCTTCTGTCTTATCTGTTTTTTTCTCACTGCAGCCATTCAATCCGCTCACCTGGGCTCCAAGACCCCACCTCCATCCAAAAATCCACCTATGGGGCAAGAGAGCATAACTTGCCATGGAAACATTTTCAGCCAGTCACAATCTGTCACACAAAATAACATAGCAACAGGAGACAGCAGCCTAGCAACAGGCAGTGTCTGCTAAAGCATGGAAGGTAGAGAGAGGGAAAATGCAGAGCTGAAGCCCCAGGTGCGTGCAAACTACAATAAGGTTCACGCTGTGGCAGTAAATGCCCCGCGCAAGATCCAAAGAGAGAAAACATGAGTAGTGAAAGGAACACTTATGGCAGATTCTTTATAAGAAGCTTTGGACTGGTCCTTCATTCAGTTGTGGTGAGGGTTAACATATGAACATAAGAAGAGCCCTGATGGATCAGGCCAAGGGCCCATGTCCAGCTTTCTGTTTCTCACAGCGGCCCCCACCAGATGCCTCAGGGAGCACTCAAGACAACAAGATACATGTATCCTGTTGTCACTCTCCTGCATCTGGCATTCAGATAGGCTACCTCTAAAACTCGTCATGGCTTGTGATCGACTTTTGCTTCATAAATCTGTCCAAACCCCCTTTTAAAGGCATCCAGGTCAGGTGCCATCACAACCTCCTGTGGCAAGGAGTTCCACAGATTAATTACATGCTGGGTAAAGAAATATTTTCTTTGTCTGTTCTAACTCTCCCGCTACTCAGTTTTAGTGGATGTCCCCTGGTTCTGGTGTTGTGTGAGAGGGAAAAGAACATTCCTCTATTTATTTATTTATTTATTTATTTTTCACATTTTTATACCGCCCTTCCTCCAAGGAGCTCAGAGTGGTGTACATATTTCCTCCCCTCCTTTTTGTCCTCACAACAACCCTGAGAGGTAGGTGGGGCTGAGAGATAGTGACTGGCCCAAGGTCACCCAGGAAGCTTCGTGGCTGAGCGGGGATTTGAACCTGGATCTTCCAGGTCTAAGTCCGACTCCCAAACCACTACACCATCCTACTACACCACTACACTATTCACTCTATTCATCCTATGCATAATTTTATATGTTTCAGTCATGTCCCCCCTCAGGCGCTTTTTTTCTAGGGTTGTCTTCGTAAGTCTCTGGTGTGAGTAAATACTGCTGCTGTTGTTGTTTTCACCCCGTAGGGTTGACCTAGCAGTGTATTTTGAGAGGAGTAGAAGCTACTCTCATAGTACCGTGTTTCCCCCAAAATAAGACAAGTGTCTTATTAATTTTGGCTCCAAAAAATGCAGTAGGTCTTATTTTCAGGGAGGTCTTATTTTCCCAACCTGTGGCGCGAACCCCCTCCCCCCCCGGCATTCACTTTGACTGATTAAAGCTTCATTCTTTCCCGAGGGTGCAAGGCTCTGCAAGGCCTGCACTTGAGTCCTGCACCATAGAGACGATGTGCTAAAGAGGCTAGCAAGACCTGCAAGGAGGCTGCAACCTTGCAGAGTCTCTCTAGCACGTCGTCTCTATGGTGCAGGACTCGAGTGCAGGCCTTCCAGGCCTTGCAGAGCCTTGCACCCTCGGGAAAGAATGAAGCTTAAATCGGTCAAAGTAAGTGCCGGGGTGGTGGTGGTGCCGGGGGGGGGGGGTCGTGTCCGTCTGGCTGATGATCCTGGGGAGGTTTTATTTTCAGGGGAGGTCTTATATTTATGAGTGCCAGCAAAAATCACGTAAAAAAAAATGACAGTAGGTCTTACTTTCGGGGGAGGTCTTATTTTCAGGGAAACAGGGTAGCTTGTCCATCCAAAGCCAGTTTGTTGTACTAGTGCCTGCAGATAGTGATTCGCAGCTCAGTGGCTGGGAGAGGGGCAACACAGAGAGAGAGAGAGAGAGAGAGAGGGAGGCTCTCCCAGATTTCTTTCTTCCTATCTAAACTGCGAACTGTACAACCACTTAAACATGTACATCGGTCAAATAAGCACAGTCATGTTTGATTTTCCAAGCTAGGAGGACCAGAGGAATAGACAAAAGTAGGCCTGGTGCATTGATAAGGGATGTGTGTACAGGCAACGTTTGAGGGTTTGGAATGTTAGTAAAATGTTACCAGGCTGGAGAAGGAACATTGGAACCGACAGAGCATTGGAAGTAATTGGTGCAGTGGTGAAAGGGCTGCAGGCACTCCCAAGTTCAGATCCTGAAGAGCTGCCAGTCTCTGAACTCTTAGCAGGGGTTGCTGACATCCTTAGAAACGTTTCCCCACAGTCACAAGGACTAGAAATGTTGTGTTAGTAAATTGAAAGCTCAGTGTTGATGCTGCGTATGCAATCGGATTCTATAGTCTTGACCCCACAATCCTCATACTGCAACTCAGTGGCCAAGTGCCTGCTTTGCAATCAGAAGGTTCCTGATTCACTCCTTGGCATGAAATTCAGGGTGGACTGGGAAAAAGACCCTTGTCTTCTGAGCCCCTGGAGGCTGCTCCTGCTAGTCAGTATGGGCAGCATTGGGCTAGGTGGACCAGTGGCCTGATTCAGCATAAGGCAGCTTCATATGTTCATAGTAAAGGGGGTTACGTTGCATAGCAGAATTGAGGCTTTCCAGACTTCTAGTAATCCTGGCCAGTCTGGACTGTTTATCTTGGAATTGTCCAGACAGCAATGGTGCCAGTGAAAGAAACACTGGGACTGCCTCTCAGTAGATGTGGTGAGAAGGCATGGCACTGCTTCCTGAGATATATACTAGAAGAAGAAAAAATCCCCAACCCTAGAAGCTTTAAATTGGGCAGTCCCTCTTCCGAATTCTATAGGAGCAAATGTTCAGATGAACCCCCCTCCCCAGTTTCATTTATGTGAAATGCTAACAGCTTTAGCTTTCCTGCTGAGAGAAAATAGGTAGCTTTATTTGTTCAGCATACAGTCAGCTGCTTTGAGTTCTGTTCACTTTGGCTCCCCTGAAGCAAGGAGAATCGAGGCCACTTCTTCCAAAGAACTTCTGTGTAGGAAAATATATGAAAGTTATGTGCAGGTAATTGCATTCTTTTTGCTGTATGTACACAGTTCTGCAAGCCAAGGTGCTCCCCATTGCATATAAAGATGATCCCAAGAGCCACATGCAATGCTGGCGCATGAGATTCCAGTGGAACATCACCTGCTTTGCACACAGAAAGTCTCAGGTTGAGTCTCCAGCACCTCTGGCCAAAGGAGTCATGTGACGGGAAGGAACTCTGCCTCACATCTTGGAGAACCACCGCTGGTCAGAACAGATGATCCTGATGATCTGACTTTGCGTAAGGCAGCTTCATGTCGGAAGCTACTCTCCAGGGTTTTAGAGTCTCTGCCAGGAATGTGGATCAAGTCTCTGACTCCAAGTCTCAAGTCAGATCCCAAGTCTTTGACCCCAAGTCCCGGGTCTTTGGTTTCGAGTCGCAAGTCCCTATCTATTTAATGGGGAAAACGGGTGGGTGCTGTGCTGGGGTATATGTGTGGGAGGGATGGCACTGGCAGGTAAACTCCCCCCTGATGTTCCCCTCCCTCTGCATTTCTCATGAGCACTCATTTAGATCTGATTGTATCGCCCCCTTCACTCCCACCCACCACCACCGCTGCGTTTGTGCCTGCCTGCCTTGTCTTCAGCATTGCAGATGGCTTCTTCCTGGTTTACGGTGGCCAATATGGTAATGTATAGGGAATTCAAATTCGACTCATCGTAAAAGGCTCCAAGTCTCAAGTTGAGTCTTTCGGGTCTTTTACGATCGCTGAGTCAAGTCCAAGTCAAGTTATTGACGCGACTTGAGTCCGACTCAAGTCCGAGTCAATAGACTCAAGTCTACATCACTGGTCTCTGCCCTACCTGGAGTTGCCAGGGATTGAATGTGGGGTCTTCTGCATGCAAAGCAATACTGCTGAACTAGATCTGGCCCCTCCTGTAAATGTAAAGTTGCTCTTTGAGTCTTGGATATAATGCTTCAGCTATGCCCAAGTGCTCGGGCTCTGTAACAGTGACACTCTTCAGGTATCGCAGGCTTTTTAAAGCCAGACATTTTATAGCTGATGCTGCATTGGATTTGTCTACTAATGTGCCGGAGATATTGTAGCAGCTGAAGGCAGAGGCAGAGGCGTCGCTCCGGTAGGGGCGGGGCTGTAAGTTTTGCTCGGTCGGAGTCCCGTTTACCGAACGAGCAGGAGGCGGCCCCGCCCCCTCACTGTCAGGGAATGGCTCTGACAGTGAGGGGGCGGGGCCGCCTCCTGCTCGTTCGGTAAACGGGACTCCGACCGAGCAAAACTTACAGCCCCGCCCCTACCGGAGCGACGCCTCTGGGCAGAGGTGTCATTAGGGGGGGCCCTGGTGCCCTGGGTGCCAGCTTCTGGGGGGCGGAAAAGGGGCGCAAAAGTTCCGGGATTTTTTTATTATTTTCCGTATGTGATTTTCCCCCTGCGCCTGACTTTTTCACCCTTTTTCACCACAGCAGCGCCCCTCATGGCCACAGCAGCGATACCACAGGGTATTGGCCGGGCGCGGGGGCAAAAAAAGCGAAAAAAGCCGGGCGCAGGGGCGAAAACATCAGCCACCATGAGGAGCAGGAAGAGGAAGTGCCTCTCTAGGAGATGCCTCCCCAGTCTCGCTAGTGATTCAGGGAGGCGCCTCCTAGAGAGGCAGGCACTTCCTCTTCCTGCTCGCCCTCATGGTGGCTGCTCGCGCCCGGCTTTTTTCGCCCCCGCGCCCGGCAGAAAACAAAAGGTAAGAAAAGGGTTTATTAAGCCGGTATTTTGACAAACTCAACCCCCCCCCCCAATTTTGCGAGGTCGCCTTCGGCGGCGCCTGTGAGTATAGGCATTTTCTCTCTCTCTCTCACACACACACACACACACACACACACACACACACACACACACACACACACACACACACACACACACACACACACACACACACACACACACCCACACCCAAAAAGCAAAACCAAACCGTGTTCTGGTACCTTGGTTTGCTTTAACAAAGAGTTGGAATAAACCACAGTTCAGAGTCTGTATGTAACACAGAACTGTGGGGTCAATTCTAAAGTGAAAGCAGAAGCATTCACTCTTGTGTGTGCGTCCAAGAGGGAAGAGAGGAGGGCATGAACCGCAACTCTCTGAAACTTAATAAACATGAAAATAATAAACATGGCTTGTTGTTGTTCAGTCGTTAAGTCGTGTCCAACCCTTCGTGATCCCATGAACCATATCCCGCCAGGCCTTCCTATCCTCCACTATCTTCCTGAGTTCGCTCATTTTCATGTTCGTTGCATCGGTGATGCTGTCTAACCATCTCATCCTTGGCCTTCCCCTTCTCCTTTTGCCTTCAGTCTTTCCCAGCATCAGAGTCTTCTCCAGAGAGTCCTCTCTTCGCATTAGGTGGCCAAAATATTTGAGTTTCAGCCTTAGTACCTGTCCTTCCAGGGAACAGTCAGGGTTGATTTCATTTAGGATTGACTGATTTGATCTCCTAGCAGTCCAAGGGACTCTCAGGAGTCTTCTCCAGCACCACAGTTCGAAAGCATCTATTCTTCGGCGCTCAGCCTTCCTTATGGTCCAACTCTCGCAACCATACATTGCTACTGGGAACACCATCGCCCTGACTATACGAACTTTTGTTGGCATGGTGATATCTCTGCTTTTTATTATGCTGTCTAAGTTTGCCATAGCTTTCCTTCCAAGGAGTAAGCATCTTTTAATTTCATGGCTGCTGTCTCCGTCTGCAGTGATCTTGGAACCCAGAAAAGTAAAATCTGTTACTGCTTCCATTTCTGCCCCTTCTATTTGCCAGGAATTGATGGGACCAGATGCCATGATCTTAGTTTTATTAATGTTGAGTTTCAAGCCAACTTTTGCACTCTCCTCTTTCACTCTCATCAAGAGGCTCTTTAGTTCTTCTTCACTTTCTGCCATTAGAGTGGTATCGTCTGCATATCTGAGGTTGTTGATGTTTCTCCCGGCAATCTTGATTCCGGCTTGCGATTCATTCAGCCCTGCATTTCTCATAATGTACTCTGCATATAAGTTAAATAGGCAGGGTGACAATATACAGCCTTGCCGTACTCCCTTCCCAATTTTGAACCAATCAGTTGATCCATGGCCGGTTCGAACTGTTGCTTCTTGACCCGCATACAGGTTTCTCAGGAGACAGGTAAGGTGGTCTGGTATCCCCATCTCTTTAAGAACTTGCCACAGCTTGTTGTGATCCACACAATCAAAGGCTTTTGCGTAGTCAATGAAGCAGAAGTAGGTGTTTTTTTGGAACTCTCGTGCTTTCTCCATGATCCACCGCATGTTGGCAATTTGATCTCTAGTTCCTCTGCCTCTTCGAAACCCAGCTTGTACATCCGGTAGTTCTCGGTCCACGTACTGCTGAAGCCTAGCTTGTAGAATTTTGAGCATAACCTTGCTAGCATGTGAAATGAGTGCAATTGTGCGATAGTTTGAACACTCTTTGGCACTGCCCTTCTTTGGAATTGGAACGTAAACTGACCTTTTCCAATCCTTTGGCCACTGCTGAGTTTTCCAAATTTGTTGGCATATTGAGTGCAGCACTTTCACAGCATCATCATTTAGGATTTTAAGTAGCTCAGCTGGGATATTATCATCTCCGCTAGCTTTGTTGTTAGTAATGCTATCTAAGGCCCACTTGACTTCGCTCTCTAGGATGTCCGGCTCTGGGTCAGTGACCACACCAGCGTGGTCATCAGGAACATTAAGCTCTTTCTTGTATAGTTCTTCTGTGTATTCTTGCCATCTCTTCTTAATCTCTTCTGCTTCTGTCAGGTCTCTGCCTTTTTTATCCTTTATCATGCCCATCTTTGCACAAAATGTTCCCTTGATATCTCCAATTTTCTTGAAGAGATCTCTAGTCCTCCCCATTCTGTTGTTTTCCTCGATTTCCTTGCATTGTTCATTTAAGAAGGCCTTCTTATCTCTCCTTGCTATTCTCTGGAAATCTGCATTCAGTTGTTTATATCTTTCCCTTTCACCTTTGCTTTTCGCATTCCTTCTTTCCACAGCTATTTGTAAAGCCTCATCTGACAGCCACTTTGCTTTCTTGCATTTCTTTTTCTTTGGGATGGTTTTAGTTGCTGCCTCCTGTACAATGTTACGAACTTCCGTCCATAGTTCTTCAGGCACTCTGTCTACCAGGTCTAGTGCCCTAAACCTATTCTTCACCTCCACTGTATACTCATAAGGGATATGGTTTAGGTCATATCTGACTGGTCTAGTGGTGTTCCCTACATTCTTCAATTTAAGCCTGAATTTTGCAATAAGAAGCTCATGATCTGAGCCACAGTCAGCTCCAGGTCTTGTTTTTACTGATTGTATAGAGCTTCTCCATCTTTGGCTGCAAAGCACATAATCTATCTGGTTTCGGTATTGACCATCTGGTGATGTCCAGGTGTAGAGTCGCCTCTTGTGTTGTTGGAAAAGAGTGTTTGCTATGACCAGCTTGTTCTCTTGACAGAACTCCGTTAGCCTTTGCCCTGCTTCATTTTGCGCTCCAAGGCCAAACTTGCCTGTTGTTCCGTTTATTTCTTGATTTCCTACTTTAGCATTCCAGTCTCCTATGATGTAAAGGACATCTTTTGTGGGTGCTAGTTCTAGAAGGTGTTGTAGGTCTTCATAGAACCGGTCAACTTCATCTTCTTCGGCATCAGTGGTTGGGGCATACACTTGGATTACTGTAATGTTGAATGGTTTGCCTTGGATTCGAACTGAAATCATTCTGTCGTTTTTGAGGTTGCACCCCAGTACTGCCTTTCCCACTCTTTTATTGACTATGAGGGCTACTCCATTTCTTCTAAGGGATTCATGCCCACAGTAGTAGATATGATGGTCACCTGAATTAAATTTGCCCATGCCCGTCCATTTTAGTTCGCTGATTCCCAAGATGTCAATGTTCAATCTTATCATCTCATCTTTGACCACATCCAGCTTGCCTTGATTCATAGACCTCACATTCCATGTTCCTAAGCAATATTGCTCCTTGCAGCATTGGATTTTCCTTTCAACCTCAGACACATCCACAGCTGGACGTCCTATTGGCTTTGGCCCAGCCGCTTCACTCTTTCTGGGTCTACTTGGAATAGTCCTCCGCTCTTCCTCAGTAGCATATTGGACACCTTCCGACCTTCCGACCTGAGGGGCTCATCTTCCGGCGTCATATCTTGTAGCCTTTTGGAACTGTTCATGGGATTTTCTTGGCAAGGTTACTGGAGTGGGTTGCCATTTCCTTCTCCAGTGGATCACTTTTAGTCAGAACTCTCTGCTACGACCTGTCCGTCTTGGGTGTCCCTGCACGGCATAGCTCATGGCTTCATTGAGTTACGCAAGCCCCTTCGCCACGACAAGGCAATGATCCATGAAGGGGAAACATGGCTAGAAAACCCATAATGCCTGCTTCATTACTCTCTGAAACTTGTTTATGGTAGTGTTCAGTCATGATTACTGTTGTATCTGAACCAGGCTACTGTATGTAAAGTACTTTGAATATTAATTATTATTAACATTATTATTAACAGTATTTATATACCACTTTTCAACAAAAAGTTCACAAAGCGGCTTACAGACAAAATCAAAGTGTTACATGTGTGCATATTATTACTTCTGTGTGTACAGCGCCAGATCACTTTGGCTTGATCTTGGAAGTGAGATGTTTACTTGCTGGTCCCCAACACCATCTCTAACAGTAGAGAACTTCTCTCTAATGTGTGTGCTGTGAAGCAACAGGTCAGCACTTAATCTGCTGATGAGCATTAGAGGATTGGCTGCATCCACTGGGCATTAACCATTCTGCCTATGTGCTGTACAGTATACTGCTGTCCACTGGTGGATGTGGGACCTTTGCTTGTTCTGGTAAGCAAGTATAATATTCACGGCTATGCATATGTTATGAATGATTCTGCAGGAGTGTGGAATGTGGCACAAGCTTGAGTACCTCATCTATTTTTTTTAGCAAGCTTCTAGCTCCTAAGATACGTCTGAAAGTGCGTGAGCCATGCCTGCTAAACTCTTAGAAACCAGAAAGGCAGCTGAATAAGTCTGGGGATGGGGCTTCAGTTTCCTTGCCCCTCCCATGATTTGCAAAACCAGAATATTATACAGATCTGTTCCATTTGCATGATTCATGCAGGGTGCAGAATTCATTTTGTCTAGGGACAGAATTTTTAATTTTGGTAGTTCTGCTAATGTCTGACACCTTTGTGTAACAACTCCGAACCTTAGTTTTATTGCTGTGCTCAGTGAGAACAAAACCTAGACAGTCTCATCCCAACCCCTTTAGATCTCTTTTGACAGGATGGTTCAGTCCCTGAATGCACCCCAAATATCTCTTCCTTGCTCTGATCTCCTGTTGTACAGACCACTCTGACTTTCCCCCTACCCTCTGTGTTGTTTTGAATGGACAAATGTTTTAACATTATGCTGTTAAGACCAGTTTAGTTCTGTGCACTATAAACTTTTTTGTGGATGGGTGGCAGTGTGTCTGAGCTTTATAGATACTTGGAGCCAGTGTGGCCGATAAAGTATGAGACGGGGGGGGGGGGGGGGAGAGAGACCCGCCTAGATATGAAATGCTCATTTGGTCATCTTAGACTGGTCACGTTCTCTCACACTAACCCACCTCGCAGGGTTATTGTGACTGTATGATGAGAGGCCCTGATGTATGCTACTGTATGCTCCTTGGAGGATGTGCAACATACAAATGTGATAAAGGAATAAAGAAAATAGAATGAAGATACATGGAGCTAAGAAGTGCTAGGTTCATAAAAAGAGGAAGCTTAGGGTAGCTGCCCTGATCTGTTTGCAAAGCCTCTTTGCTTCTTTCATCCAAATGGTGCCAGCTGGGAAACACACTACGAGGTTTGCAAAGTCTTATGTTCTGTGGCTGGTCACTTTGTCTAGTAGCAGCCATGTAAGGCTACCTAGAGCTCAGAGTTGGAGCTCTGCTGTCAGTTGGACTCCATTGCCACTGACTTGAAAGATTTTCATATGCAACTTTCTTCCTAGTTTAATTTGGCAGTTGGGTGCAAAGGCCTGGTATCTGCTGGATACTTACAGATGACCTGCTGAGGCCTTTTCTGTTTGTGTACGTGATTGTACTGTGTTACACCAATACCTGCCCTTCTTACTCAAGAGCATTCAATCTGGGAGGGCTTCCTCATGTATAAGAGCCGTTGCGGACCGCATACCGAGGCGAACGAGCGAGCGCCGAGACGAGCGAGCGCGAGAGGCTGGCCACCGACCTGCTTGTCTGTAGGAGTGTCTTCCCGGAAATAGTCCCTCCTTTTGTCCCGCCTTCTTAAGAACGTGATTGGCTAACACTACAGTTTACACCTGATTGGCAGATGGCCACTCTCCTCCCCCTCTCATCTGATTGGTGGCTCCAGTAGCTCCGCTGTGCGGCCTCCTCAAACATGGCCCAGGAGGATTTTCGATCGTGCCGGAAATCGGGAGACCGCTTGCTACCGCTGTGGTAACCAGACACCTCAACACGGGTCGACAAAGCTCCACAGGCGTCCGGGACGAGCCGAGATTCGTGCAGTCTGCAGAGGCCTTAAATGCATTGGCGTTATGCCTGTGGCAATTGGAGATTCAGGAAACCTTAAGGCTTAGAGAACAAGGGAACCTCCCTGACTATCTTGGCAAATAACTTCTGATGTTCCTATTTGTATTTAAATTTATTTTAAATTTTATCCTCTCTTGTTCTTTGCAGAACTGTTCACAATGTTGGCTTTCAAAGCATCTTGTGAATTCCTAAGGATTATTCCAGCTAGTTGCATCTAGACTAGACTATTGCTATAAACTCCATATACACTTTTTTTAAAAAACCTTTAATGGCATAAAAAAAAAACCCCAGGCCATACAAGAGCAAGAGTAAAAAGCTCCACCAACCTAAAATAAAAGTGCAAGAACACTTACATAAGGTACCGGTAACTTAAGACAGCAGATTAAAATAAAATGAAATAAAAAGAATCAATAGTTAAACAAGTAATAGTTAAAACAAAGCAAAACTATAACCATAGTCATTCAAGTAAGTACCTTAATTGGCATAACACAAATTATCCATTAAAAAACAGTTTAAAACAAGGACTTCCAATAAAACCTATAAAACACAATTTAGAACAAGGATTTTCAATAGAATTTATTTATTTAAAAATATTATATCCCGCCTTTTCTATGCCAAAAGGCAAATGCCCAAGGCTAACAACAGATTAAAATACATACTGGGGGGGGGGGGAGAAATAGTATGGAGCAGAGAAACAGCATGGCAGAGCATCTTGAGATACAGGAGGCAGACCACAACCCATCACCCAAACGCTAGACGAAACAAAAACGTTTTGAGCCCTCGCCGAAAAGTCATGAGGGAGGGGGAGGTTCTCAGATCCCCTGGCAGGGAGTTCCACAGTTGTGGCGCCACAGCAGAGAAGGCTCGCCCACATGTTGCCACTCCCCTAACTTGCGATAGAGGTGGCACCCGCAGGAGAGCCCCCTCAGATGACCTAAGAGAACAGGCCGGAATGTATGGGAGAAGGCGGTCCCTCAGATATCCTGGACCCAAACCGTGAAGGGCTTTAAAGGTCATTACCAGCACCTTGAATTGGGCCCGGAAATGAATGGGCAGCCAGTGCAACCGCTGAAGCAGCGGCTCAACAGAGTCAAACCGCCTAGCTCCAGCAACCACCCGGGCCACCGCATTCTGCACTAATTGCAGTTTCCGAACCGTCTTCAAGGGCAGCCCCACGTAGAGTGCATTACAGTAATCCAGTCTTGGTCACTAAGGCGTGGACCACCGTGGTCAGGTCCGATTGACTCAAGTACGGCCGCAGCTGGCGCACCAGCCGAAGCTGGGCAAACGCACCCCTGGCCACAGCCGCCACCTGGCTTTCCAGGGAGAGCTGTGAATCCAGAAGCACTCCCAAGCTGCGCACCCGTTCCTGTAGGGGGAGTGCAACCCCATTCAGAACGGGCAGGTGACTCAGTACCTGCATCAAAGCTTTCCTGACCAGTAGGACCTCTGTCTTTTCTGGATTCAATCTCAACCTATTTGCCCTCATCCAGACCCCAACCGCCTCCAGGCAGCGCTCCAGGACTTCCACAGCCTCCCTGGAGTGAGATGGCAAGGAGAGATAGAGCTGGGTGTCATCAGCATATTGGTGACACCCAACTCCAAATCCCCGTATGATCTCCCCCAATGGCTTCATGTAGATGTTAAAAAGCATGGGAGACAGAATAGAACCCTGTGGCCCCCACACTGTAAAGGGCAGGGCGCCGAACAGGCGTCTCCCAGCATCACCATCTGGGACCTGTCAGCCAAGTAGGACTGGAACCACTGCAACACAGAACCACTGCAACACAGAAAGAGGCGCTCTACTGACAGTAAAATTTTTAAAACATTCCCTACTGTCTCAGTCAATCGGTCATTTAGAAGATAAGACAATTTTACAACATCTGAGCGACCTGGGTATTTCACAAGTATGGGGTCCAGGTATTTGGAACGAGAATGTAAATGAAATTACATGAAATAAAAGAATATATGTAAAATAGTCTCCACAGCACCAGAACCACAGGGACAACGGCGTTCAGAAAGTGGGATGTTGGAAAATCTGCCTGACAGGACTTGAGATGGAACAACATTAAATCTAGCATGTATTAATGCTTGATGGTCCTACGGGGGTATTGGAAAAGAAAGATAGGGAGATAATCGACCCAAAGAGAAAGGAATATTAAAGAAAGCAGGAGAACAAGTTGTACGAGCAGAGGAATGAAGAGTCTGGAATTCAATATCTAAAAGACGTTGGTTCAGTTTTCCAAATGCTTCCTCCTCTGAAAGCAGAGTAAGGTATTATATTGAAAAGCCCTTGGTTCTCACCTTCTGCCATACCAGTTCCAGCCATCTAGGGGTCAATGTGTCTGAGAGAGAGTGAAAAAAGTAACTATCTGCACGGGCGTGAAATAAAATGTGTAACCAATATTTAAATCTCATTTAACTTTTAAAGATACCTACTTTGGAAAGTGCATTGGTACAGATGCATCCACCAGAAAAGCTTTTAGCAGCCCCAAAGAACCTGTTCCAATCTTCACTTCAATTTCAGAAACCCTGCTCTCTGATCCATCTCCATGGGAGATATGGTTGCTGGGTACCAGGGACAGAGGACCACCTTGGTTGTGATATGTGCCCCTGGAGTGATCGACCAGCCATTCTTCCCACTTGAAAATGTTATAGTTTACAGTCTACAAAAAACAATCATTTCTTTGCATTGAACCAAGAGATGTGGAACATATAGAACAGATAGAACAGTTGTGGTCATAATCTGCAGGAAGATTGACCCTTCCCACCTTTGGAAGGACTGTAAAGATGTTTTTATTCAGACAGGCATTTGATTAATAACTTCTCTCTGCTGAATTTGATTTTTTTGACGTCTTTTGAAAATGTGTGTTTGTGTTAAATCATTTTATTAAATGCTGTCAAGTGCATTTTTCTGTAGAAAAGCAGGATAAGAATAAAATGAAATATGTTTATTAAAAATATATATTTATGTACTCCTTCTCAACAAAACATTCATAAAGCAGTTTTTTTATGTAGCAAAAAGCAAATAAGATAAATGCCCACTCTGTGTGCTGTTTTGATGATAACCCAGTGGTCTGGCAACCCACCAGAGAAACTCCTGTCATTCTCTCAAGGGTCATGGCAGTGAATTTAACTTAGTTGTGTAATGCAGACATATCTTGTGAAATTGACAGGCAGTCTTATGTGTTGCTTGTATTTTGGGAAGGTGGTAATAAAATGTATTTTCCCACATTTTTCCACTCTATTCATGGGCATTCTATATGTCTGCATCCTCCCATCTCTTGCAAATCGTCTCCTTTCTTCCCGTAGCTTGCAAATGTTTTCAAGAAGGTGACTTTGCTCTCAAGTAGAGGTTCTTTTTGATGTTCCTGATACATCTTGTAGAGGGGGAGTTTGCCCCTTTTGGGCTGAGAATCCCCAGCCAGAAGAAGAGAGAGACCTACTGCAGTCAAACTGCATCATTGCTCAGTGCGCCCCCACTCTGGATTAAGACAGATTTTTGAACTTGAGTCTACTGCCATGACCAAATGCATCCCTTATGGCAGGGGTTCTCAACCTTTGGAGGCCCGGGTACACCCTATCACGGTCCAATTTTCTGAAGTACCCCCTGCTAATTAACTGCTAATTAATTGGATTAATCAATTAATTAGGTAATTAATCGTTAAATAAAAAAAATACTAAAACAATTTAGTGATTGGGGTGTGTGTGTGTGTGTGTGTGTGTGTGTGTGAGAGAGAGAGAGAGAGAGAGAGAGAGATGGTGTAGTGGTTTGGGAGTCGGACTTAGACCTGGAAGATCCAGGTTCAAATCCCTGCTCAGCCACGAAGCTTCCTGGGTGACCTTGGGCCAGTCACTATCTCTCAGCCCCACCTATCTAACAGGGTTGTTGTGAGGACAAAAAGGAGGGGAGGAAATATGTACACCACTCTGAGCTCCTTGGAGGAAGGGTGGTATAAAAATGTGAATAAATAAATAATAAATGTGGAAAAAATGTCTTATTTAACTGTGTGTGTGAGACACACACACACACACACATATGCAGGGATCTCTTTTTTCTCCAAGTCACACTTCCCAAAATCCGTTCCTCCCTCCCCCACCCCACCAAAGCACATTTTCCAAAGTACAAAAATAAGCCCAAAACCCAAATCAGAGAGACAGAAGAGCTCAAAAAATAATTAAAACTTAAAATCCATGTTAATTAACACTTAATTAGCTACTGATGGGGCAGATGAGTGTCAGGGCTTGGCGTACCCCCCAGCAAGAGGTCCGTGTAACCCTAGGGGTACCCGTACTACAGGTTGAGAACCCCTGCCTTATGGATTATTGAAAGGGATTTGGCAGGGCCGAATCGGCAGGGCTGTAGTTTCACCCTCTGGGTTGCGGAGCAAGCGGGAGAAGCTGCCCAGAGGTGCCACAGCCTGGGAAAAATGGGAGGAAAACCCCCCACTTTTTGGGGGTCTGGAGGTACTTTTACTTGGGGACCTTCGTAGGGGGTGTGCGGACTCCCAAAGGTTGAGGAAGGCTGTTCTAGACAATTCTCGGCCTAGTTATTTTCTGCTTGCAGGGGAGGTGTGTGTATGTGAGTGTGTGCGTGCGCACGATTTACATAAGGGAATACAGGTGGGCCCCCATATCCACTGATTCGCTATCCACGGTTTCAGTTATCCACGGATCGTGGGGACCCCCCCAGGCTTTTACTTTTTCCCAGTAAGCTTCGTTTCTTCCTTAAAGAAACAGGAGAAGCAGCCTCTGGCTGCTTATTATAGGCAAGTAGAACGAGACTAAGTCCTAGAGAGGCTCTGCAAGGTTAACAGAAACCTTGCAGAGCCTCTCTACGACTCAGTCTTGTTCTACTTGCCTGCAATGGAGGCTGCTTCTCTCTTTGTTTTAAGGAAGAAACAAAGCTTGCCGAAAGAAAAATAAGAGCTGGGAGGTGGGCAAGCATGCCTGCCTGCAGGGGAGGCCCTCAGGAAACCATGGAGGGGGTGTTTGCTCTTATCCACGGTTTCAAGTATCCACGGAGGGGCCTGGAACATATCCCCAGCGGATACGGGGGCCCACCTGTATTCAGAAATAATGTTCCCCCACCTGCCATTTGAAATGGCAGAGGCCATTCTTCCACTTCTGTAGAAACAGTCTTTGTCCCCACTCTTCCAATACCTCTGCCTGTGTTCATGTGGACATAAATCGACAGTATTTTGTACTTCTGTAAGAATTGTTATTGAGATCATGCTTTCTGTACCATTCACAAGTTTTTGGAATAGAAAATACTGTTGCCTGTTCTTTGCCTCCCTCCCTGCAAAATAGATCATATTTCTCTATTGGGTTTGATTTTAATTTTGAACAATAAAGATTATTTAAGACATTAAGACTTTGACAATGAAATGATTTTCTGATACGCTATGTATATCAGAAACCAAAGATTTTGCTCCTCGCTTTCCCCAACCCCACACACCTGGTTGCTAGGACTGAAATCAAAAGAGAGGAGTGTCTTAACCAATTTGGGGGGCAGGGAAGAGAAGCTGGTAAAGAGCTGTCTAGATTTCTAGGGCAGTCCACCACTTAAATAATAAATAAGCTACCAGTCAGTTTTAGGAAGAAGTCAGCTTATTTTCTGTCTTCCTCCCTAATAAAGTAACATTCCTGAACCAAATAGCCTCAAAATAAAAAAACAAAACTCTAAACTCTTAGCCCCATGGACCAAATTTTCCCCTCAAGAATTGATCGGCAAGAATTTAAAAAGTTGACCTAATGGTTTTAAGTCAGTCCTAGTCAGCCATATGAGTACATCCCAGAATTCTTTGTATAAATTAGGGGTTTTCAACGTCTTATCTTCCGCGTACCACCTCCTGCGCTGCTCTCCCGCCGCGTACCAGCAGAAGTAAGTGCTGATGACGTCATCGGCACTTCCGGGTTTTTGCCACGCCTTGTAAAGGTAAGCTGAGGGGCAAGGGTGGACCGGAGAGCCTTTCCCAATCCTAGCTTGAGATGCGAGTTCCAGGGCTCTGGCACAGGGCGGGCTCCCTGGTGGCCACCAGGCGGTGGCCTGCGTACCACTGGTTGAGAACCCCTGGTATAAATAGTTATACTCTCTGCAGTGGGTAGCAGCATGTAAGGGAAAAGAGCAGTCTCTACTTCCCTGATGTCACAAATAGTACAATAATTAGGGCATTGCTGTTTAAAGAGGCCTGTCTTTCACTGGCAGTTCTGTGAGATTGAGTGTGGCTAGAGAGTGGTATAGACTTTAGTGTGAACATTTATGTATGTATCCCAGCACATGTAACCCAATGGCCTAGTTCCTGCTGTACCGTAATTCAGCTGCTCCACTGACTTGTGGCATTCTGGTAGTGTGCATCTCAGACCATGATAAGGGCCCTTCAGGAAGAGCCTTCAGCTGATTTGGGGCTGATAACGACCTACGCATAGTTTGTTTTTATCCCACCCTTCCATGGTTTTCCCCTCCTTATTTTATCCTCACGACAACCCTATGAGATTGGATAAGCTAAGCAGTAGTAACTGGCCTGAATTCCACCCAGTGAGCCTGGTGGCTGAGTGGGATTTCAACCTAGGTTTCCTCAGGCCTAGTCTGGGCCTACACTAGTGACTGATTTGGCCTACACTAGTGACTGATTTGGTACAACAGACTGCCAAGGGCAGGAAGCAGGATCCTGAAATCTCTGAGTCTCCAGAGTGAAATTGTCATGCATCAGCCTCAGCAGTGAGGCTATGTTGTTTTCTTCTATCCCTCTGTGGAAATAATAGCAATACGGGCTATGAGGTGACTCGTGTACAGGGAAGGTCAGGCCCAAGCCTTTTTTGAGAGTACCTTCAGTGGGTTTTCTGGTGGGCGAGGCAGTTTGAAGAGGTGGTGTCATTGGACCTTGATGGATGAGTCTTTGCCTGTCCTGTTGCTCCCCCCCCCCCCCCCACGGCATGCAAGTCTGCTGGTTGTCTGGATTTCTTCATGTGCCACTCATTCCCTGACAAATGGAACAGATGCAGAACCTCTCCCTTGAGACGAGGGGCAGGAATGTCCTGTGGCAGGTGTGAGAGAAGGGCCGATTCCCTCAAGGCTATGGGGTGCTGTCTTGTGCTGGCCTATCCTACCCCTATTCTTATGCCTACCCTTTCCCCATAACCTGATGTCAATGGTTCTTTTGACACATTGGCATTATCAAATAGCTTTCCTAGTAGAGTGTTACACACATCATAATTGGGGCTGCCCATGTTACCAGCCTCAGAGGTAGAAAGGAACTAAGAGAGACATGCTTAGCTCTTTTCTATAACAGCTGCAGTGCTAACATCCACTATGCTATTTTTTTCCCCACACACACGCACCCGGCTTTCCTTAAAGTATTTGTCTGGAACTGCCTCTGTTTCTTGGATCTCTGAAATTTGCCTGGTTTATCAGCCTCTTGTGCCACAACAGGGACACTACAGTGAAACTTGGAAGCTTTTCTTAAAGCCACTGCATTTTCTGAGACTAGTCCAGTGAGACTGGTCCTTCTTTGTTACAGCCACCACGTAGAGGCTGCCACAAACTGCTTGGGGCTCCATGTATTGGATGCAATTTATCTTCATGCGCTGGTTCGTGTACATTTTGCATCTGTGCATCATTGCTGCCCCCTGGGTGTGCACACAGGCCAGCAACCTAGGTAAGATGTGCAAGATAAGAGCACTTCAGACAGATCTGTGTGGGTGTTTTGATGTTTTAATAGGCCCTCATTTGAACTGATGAGTAGGTTAACTTTACTTCCAACCCTGTTCCCCACCAGAACCATTCAATTTTTATGTGGTTCCATGTTTACAGGGGAAATGACCTTTACTTGAAACTGCTAGGCAGTAGCACTAACTGTGTCTATGTGTGTATTTATCCCTGTCCACAAATGGCAACTCTCCCCAACTTTAACACCTAGTGATCCTCCCAGTTGCACAGAGTTCTTGTATGCCAATTAATACTAGAAATGTATATCGGTAGCATAGAAACTTTCTATGTGACTGGGAGGAGCCATATTGCAAATAAATGCTATTTGGTACAGTCGGGAAGTCTACAGCCAGAAATGGCTTCCCATGGGGATATGGGAAGAGTTATACTAGCTCTTACCTTCCATCTACTATTCCCCATCACAGAAAACTATCCATTTGCTCTCTGCAATCTGAAAGGGCAAATGCTTCTGTATGTGGCTTCCAAAGGACCTTGGCTTCTTACTTTAACATATTAGCTTTACATGGTAAGAGAGCCAAGGGTAAGGGTGTGTTGAAAGAGGGAATGTGTTAATGAAGATTAATACTGTCCAGGTTGTGGTTTTCTAGTTTGACAAGAAAAGCTGACAAGAAGGGGAAAAGAATTTTTGGGAGGCAGAGCTCCTCTATGTGACAAGTTAGGGAGGTGATGGGAAAGGACCTACCGTAGTTCCACTTTACACATTTCTGAATTGGTTCCTGCTGATGGGCCATCATCTGGGACTGTCTCCTGCTTATGGGTAGATATCTGTGGGTTGTCACATATTTATGGCCTGTAGCGTCCTACTAAGGTGTGACTTCCATGTCTCAAATCAGTAATACCTGCTGCCATGCTTGTACTTAGTGTTTTAAATGGACATTTTTAATAGCATGCTGATGTTACTCTGTTAAGATTATGTGCCTAATGTGGACTCTAAGCTCAAATGTATTCTATGCTAGCCATATGATGTCCAGATGGAAGAAAACAAATTCCAAATACTGTAGCTGAAGAATGAGAACACATGTTATGAACTTGTGGCACTACACGGCCTACTATCCAGGGCAGGCAAGGTTATACCCTCTTCCATCCTAGGGAGAAGGCATTTGGGATGGGTGTGGTGTCAGGAAAGGAGTAAGATTGGAAGAAAATCTAGTACAGCAAGTCCTCATTTTGATAGGTTCTTCTTGGAATGCGACTTTAAGTGAAATGACATAATGAAACCAATTTTATATAGGCTAATTGATAAAGGTAAACGTTCCTATGACATTTTCCCATCAACTTTCAAATGAAACAACTTTAAACGAAATGATTTGTAAGTGAGGACTTACCAGGGATGTGAATCAAGTCTCTGACTCCAAGTCTCAAGTCAAGTCCCAAGTGTCTGGGTCCAAGTCTCTAGTCAAGTCCCCCAAGTCTTTGCCCTCAAGTCCCAAGTCTTGCGAGTTTCTAGTCAAGTCCCAAGTCTTTGCCCTCAAGTCCCAAGTCTTTGCCCTCAAGTCCCAAGTCTTTGGTTGCGAGTCCCTATCTATTTAATGGGGGAAACGGGTTTAAACCTGAATAAAATTGGACTACTTGTAAAAGGCTCCAAGTCTCGAGTCAAGTCTTTCGAGTCTTTTACAATCACCTAGTCAAGTCATTGACATGACTTGAGTCAGAGTCAATAAATCTACATCACTGGGACTTACTGTATGCTCTTTGGAAAGGATTACAGTCTCTCATGTCTGCTTCCATAAGCCTTTGAGCATTTGCTGATAGGACTTGTGTCTTTTAAGATTCCTCGAATTTAGGGTGTTTCAACTATTTCCCTGCCTGTGCCTCCTACAGTGTGGCTGGCTGCTTGGATATTTTAAAAAAGCAAGAGCACCGAGGAGCTGTGTTATGCTATTTGCTCCATCAAGTCCAGATTCTGCAAAAAGTGCATATTTCTATGCAATCTCACGGTGGTAAAAAAGGAATGTGCAGAAAATAGCCATGTCAGAACGATGCCTTATCAGGGAAGGCAAGTGGCTTCTGTCCCTTCCACTCTGCGTGGCAGAGCCAGGGAGTTGCATCAGGCTGTCCTAAGCTTGGTACCTGTATGCCATTGTTGTGCTAGAAGGAATGGGAACTTCTGAATTGTGCTAAGCGTTAAATAGCCAAAACTTCGGGTGTGTTTTCACCAAATTTTTTCCCATGTAATCTGCTTTCCATGTAATTTGTTGTCCTGAGCCAGCGGGTGGCACAGCGGGTTAAACCACTGAACCATGAGCTGTCGATCAAAAAGTCGGCAGTTCGAATCCGTGCGATGGCTCCTGCCAACCTAGCAGTTCGAAAGCAAGAATTTTCAAGTAGATTACCGTATTTTTCGCTCCATAAGACGCAACCCCCCCCAATAGGGGGAAAATAGTGTGCGTCTTATGGAGCGAATAAAAAAATGTAAAGAAAAAATACTTGCCGGGGCTTCAGGGAGGCCTGCAGAGGCTCGCGCAGGCCTCCCCGATCTTCATTTCGGCAAAAAACGGCCATTTCCGGCCATTTCCAGTTTTCACGAAAACCGGAAATGGCTGAAAATGGCCGGTTTTTTGCCGAAATGAAGATCGGGGAGGCCTGCGCGAGCCTCTGCAGGCCTCCCCAAAGCCCCGGCAAGTATTTTTTCTTTACATTTTTTATTATTATTTTTTATTTTTATTTAAAAAACATTTCCCCTATTTTTTGCTCCATAGGATGCATGCGTCCTATGGTCTGATGCGTCCTATGGAGCGAAAAATACGGTAATAGGTGCTGCGTCAGCGGGACAGTAACAGTGTTCCATGCGCCTCGGTGTTGAGTCATGCCGGCCACATGACCATGGAAACGTCTTCGGACAGCGCTGGCTCTTCGGCTTTGAAACGGAGATGAGCACCGCTCTCTAGAGTCGGACACGACTGGACTTAATGGTCAAGGGATACCTTTACCTTTACCTTAGTTCTGCTCCTATTGTATCACACGTTTTATTAATCTGTAGTCTTTAACAAACTGCACGAGTAACTTAAAGCCATCTCACTTGGTACGAACATCATTGTGTTAACCATTTTCAGTGTTGTCTGAACTATTTCTCCTCCTTTGCTTGTTTGTTTTCTATCTCACTTTTTCACCACCATACCCACCACAACTCTAGATCAATTTGAACGTAGCCATGCCTGCTGTTTGTACCACTGATTCCCCCCCCCCCCTTTAAGTTTGGGTATTTTTTCTGAGAATGAGTTTTCATCTAAGCATCATAACTCTTCCAAATGACGAAGCTGCCTGGATGAAAACATATTTTCACCAGGCTGTCTTGTGACAATGAGCAAGGTTCTTTTTTAAATGCCCTTTAAGGTCAGCAGAAGCATGCACACAAGCAGTCCGGTGCAGCCCACTTGTTGTTAGTTGTGTAGTTGCATGCACATGCACTACAGTATTCATTATGGGACAATCCTGGATGAGGGTGGCACTAAAACAAAGCCCCCCAAAAGCAGAAATGGAGCAAGCGTAGAGGAGATGAACGTCAGAGGAAGAGGCGTATTAATCTGCAGTAACAAAAGCAGTATAGATCTTATAGAACCTTAAAGGCAAACGGATTTATCGCCGCATAAACGTTTGTGGACTGGAGCCCACTTCATCAGATGCTTCTGCCAAAGGGAGCTGCTGCCCAGGGAAGCTTATGCAACAGTAAATTTGTTTGTCTTTTTGAAGGGCCATAAGACGCTTTTGTTGCTTAAAAGGAATGGTGTAGCCATGTTTTATATTGGAGTTCTGGGCAGCCATATCCAAATCCAGGCTTGGAGTGTGTGCATTATCCGACGCAGGACCCTTGATGTTACCTGTTGGAATTTGAATTAAAGTGTTGCAGGCAGAAGGCACCACTCTGTTTATCAGACTAGGGCAGAGAGCCAGGCTCCTAGCATTTGTACCAGGCCCAGCTAATCCAAAGGCTTCCTATTGCCTGCCAGTTGTGGGAGCTGATGCTGCATGCCCCTATTCCTGACTATGTCTGACGAAAGCTTTGAGGTCTGAGTTCACGCGGTCCATTAGGGACATGCAATCCCTGAGGTTTACTCAGAAGTAAGTCCCAATGTGTTCTGTGGGCTTATTTCTAAGAAAGTGTTAAAAGATTGCCTCAGACCATGAAATTCTCCAAATGCTGGAGTCCCTGACCAGCTGGCCACATGGCTTCTTACCCACTGAATATATGCCACGGAGCTGAATATACATCTAGGAACAGTAAGTGCCTTCAGCTCCCTTCTGTGAGGCATATAGCTACCTTGCACTTGATAGGGGAAGAAATGCCCTAGGCGTCTTCTTGGACTATGTCTGCACTACTGTGTCATAGTAACTCCTTCCTTTGAAAGTCGGTCGGGGGAGGAGGAATTCGCCTGAAGCAATGAGTCTATCATTTGCAGTGGTGGAGTATAGTGGCTTAACGTGTGTAGGTCAACACATGTCAACAGATAACTGCAGTTGTCACACAAATGTGCCCTAAGCCAAAAATTAAAATAGAGCCCATGAAGGTTTGCTGCACCAGCCTTGAAAATAAGTCCACAGAAATTAAAGGTAAAGGTGACCCCTGACAATTAAGTCCAGTCCTGTCCGACTGACCTACAAAAATCACTACTAGACCGCCCCTAGAGGATGACACCTAGGGTCGTAGTCTGCTGCTGCTGCTGCAGCAGCATGCTGAAAAAAAAAGCCCCTCCATCACAGTTTTCACAAACCTGGAAGTGCGGAATTTCTGGTTCTATCTCCAGGGTCATGCGAATGAAGGCGCTCCTTTGTTTGAGTGGTCCCTGAAAATAACATTAGAAGTCTTGCACTTCTGGATTTGCAAAAACCATGTGACGGAGCACCGTAAGGAAGTGGATGATCCACACTTCCCCCTTGAGCAAGTGGGAAGTGGATCAATGCAACACATCTGCAGCAGGCTGGAGGGAGGTGGTGGCAGACTAGGGGGGTGAAGGGCACCCTGAATCCTCGCTCCCCCGCCATCTGCTGCTAATGCAAGCCGCATTAGGTCACCTCATGGCTGGGCCTGCCATGAGACCACCTGTACCTATTAATTAGTCATGTGTTCCTGAAAGGGGGAGAAAAAGCACACCAGCTTCTGTACGCTTTCCTTCCTGGTTACCTGGAGATAATGCCTGTTTGCCCAGAATACGTCATCTTTGTTGGTAGTTGATGTTAAAGTCAGTGTGGCATAATGGTTAGGGTGTTGGACTAAGACAACCTGGGTTCAAATCCGCATTCAGCCATGTTGCTCCCTGGGTGACCTTGTGCCAGTCACTGTCTCCCAGCATTCTTTTTTTCCTCCCAGGGTGGTTGTGAGGATAAAACAGGAGGGAGAGGAAAACCATTTACACTGGCTCCCCAAGTTACCGACGGCTGCGTTGGTGCTTTTGCACGGACACAGTATGTCTTTTGGTGGTGCTTTTGCACAAGCATGATATCATTGGTCTGACAAGAGCCGGATGTTTCAAGCTACGTACATTTCAGCTGATGTACACATCCCTGGAACCTAACTGGTAGGTACATATGTAGGGGACTTAGGCTTCAATCCTTTACACACTTTCCTGGGATTAAGCCCCATTGAACATAGTGGGACTTACTTCTGAGTAGACACACATAGGATTGTGGTGTCAGTGCATACTACCTTGAGGTCCTTGGAAGAAGGGTGGGATAAAATATATAAAATACATCATGCTCTGAAGAACAGATGCCACAGGTCCATTGCTTTCTCTGCTTCTGATCTGAGGGCACTCCGGCTAGTCGTCCAGATACTAGCCTATTTGTTGCCCCAAGCACGATGTGGTGTGTGTGTATGTGTGTGTACGTGTGTACACAAAGCAGTATCCTGCTTGTGCCCTTTTCCTAAGGCAGGTCTTTGTCCTCTCCATTCTGGTGGGTGGTAGGTAACAGGTCTGGTCTTACCTAGTGGAAAGGAGGCTGCAGCTGAGATAATGGAAAGTTAATTTGCTCAATTCTGCACCATTATCACATGCTCATCCTAATTCCATCTACACTGATCTTGGTGCCAGGGCTGGAGAGGAAGGGGGGCAGGCGTCTGCTGCCCATCCCTCCCCTTCTCTCCTCCCTGTCTCCTTGCAGCAGGGGAGGGTGTTTTGGATTGGTTGTCTCCGTCCAAAATGGGCTGCCTTTCCTTTTTTAGATGTTAGTCAAGCTGTGAATTCCTTGTTTTTGGCAGCCTGTCAGGTCAGGAGCCTGGAGAAGCACATGGGAGTGCTGGCCTGCCAATCTGCAAGGGGGGTGGGCAGAGCACGGATAACATATGCACATTAACCCTTTCCAGATTTGGAAGGGGTAGGAATGCTCATCAGCATGGTCAAGCAAAGAGCCAAATTGCTGAGCACATCAATCCCAATAGGAGATTTCCACTTCATTTAGGCAGCATCTTTTTGCAATCTCTATGGCTAAAAACCAGTTCCTAGGATCTGTCATGTTCTAATGACCAAGAAACCAAACCAGGATGAAGCTATTGTAAATAGGAGCCACCTTGAGTCTTGTCTGGGTTTACTGCTGGCACAGAACCTGATTAAGATCCCCCACCCACTCTCAAATGGTATCTAAGAGTGTGTCCTCCATTGCCATCTCTCATCAAAGTTGATGGTTATCATGCACTTAAACACTATTGTGGTGAGGGAAAAACATGCCCAGGACCCAAGACAATGAGGGGAAGTTGTAATGATTGTAAGGTGCCTTTGACTGTAGGGTACAGATGTACACCTTACAAGGTCTTTGCCTTGGTGTCTGTTCCTAAGTACCTGCACATTAAATAACTGCATATCCTTCTCTTCCCTCCTCTGTTTTCTCCCTTGTGTCTATTCCTAGAGCGTGAGCCTGTCTTCTCATCTGTTGCAAAGTGCCATGTACCTAGATGGTGTTATATAAACCATAATAATGCCTAGAAGGCTAGTAGCTATTCCTGCATGTTGCGTGCGTGACTGAATCTAGTTATTAAAAACAATAGTTTCATGACACTCTAGGCTGCTTCCTTGTTTTTATATTTTCATACACACAAGTCCACAATCCTGACTGAAAATGTTCGCAGTCCCTTGACGTTGACATGGCTGTACATGTATCTGGAAGTCGAGCCATGCATTTTCCTTGTGGGTCCATGTACTGGGTTATAAGACACTAGCATGACTGTTTGTATGTTATAAAACAGTTATTTCTTAAATTAGCTGTATAGTCCTTTATCTCAGGGCCATGCACATGCAGTTTCCTCTCTTTTTTAAAAAAAATCATAGCCTTGCAAGAAGCAGACTAGACTGAAAGATAGTGCCTGTCCCAAGGGAAACCCCCCCCCCCCATTTCATGCCCAAATTTGGGATTTGAATCTGGGTCTCCTGGATTGAAATCTAGTGCTCTGTTCACCACACGATACAGGCTCTTATATGCATGCTCTCGTAGAAGACGTAGGATAGAATAGTATTTGGCTAAGGGCATCTTATTTGGACTCCAGGCTTCTGCTCTGATTTGAGCATCCTAGGCAAGTTGCATGGTTTGTGCTGTCGATGTCTCGCACGTTTCAGTTTGTTGATCATTGTGGGACTGATTGTCCCTTTTCTGCCTTGTACTAGAGTGTCTCTATTTCCTGCTGGTTTGTCCCTTCGGAGAAGCATCCAACCAGTCTCTCCTAACTTCCGTAGGAGAGTAAGACAAGGTGTAGGTGAGAAATCCTAGTTGCCCCTCCTTCTTGCAGCTGAGGGGGTGCCTCCTGATTTAGGATTGAGGTTATCGTGTCTGTATCACGCAGCAGTAGAGACTGTTCTCCTTCACTTTGAATGATTTGTGTTGCAAGGCTCACGAGAGTATTTATTATGGTATTTCCAG
The DNA here is from genome assembly GCA_026170595.1 of Plestiodon gilberti rubricaudatus. NCBI lineage: Eukaryota > Metazoa > Chordata > Lepidosauria > Squamata > Scincidae > Plestiodon > Plestiodon gilberti. The sequence continues at coordinate 17,661,658 of JANXHW010000001.1, forward strand.
TCATCCATCCCCCCCCCCCCTTTATTTCTGGCACTATGTATGTTCCTAATTCACTCTACTTTTGGCAGTGGCCATCTCTAGTAGCAGGTGCTTTGCAAGCAAAGAAAATCTGGCTTCATTTTCTTGATCTCTCTCTCTCTCTTTGTGTTTTTGTTTTTGTTTTTGCAATGAAAGGTTGTGATGTAAAATTCTTCAGTCGCTCCTTGAGCTTGCATATGTTTTGTTTCCCCAGAGCACGGGTAGTAGTTGTTAATATTTATATACCACTTTTTGACAAAAATGTTCACAAAGCAGTTTATGTAACAAAACTAAGAAGATGATTTCCTATGCTGGAGGGGCTTGCAAATGAAAATAATACTTTAGCATTTGTATGATGCTTTTGAGGGTTCAAAGAGCTTCACATTAATTATCATCTTGGAAGCTGAAGGGAGGGAAGTTCTAGGCAGAAGTTCAAGTCAAGATACAAATATCACAGACCAGAATCCTCACTGAGGAAAGTCACAAGGTGCTCCATCTGAGAGTGCCTACCTATTATCCCTTCTGCTCCGAGTATGCTTTGCCTCTCCAGCCATTGGAGGCTCGACCTTGTTGGCACATGACATGAGTGCTTGAAATTATTTCACTTGAGCTTCATTACCTTTGCCTGTGACCTCTATTTACCTTTTTGCAGTTTGGTTCTGTGCTACTCATTGGATCGCAGTGATCTGAACCATTAGGAAGCGTGTCTTGGTAGTCTTGGCTCAGGATCCCACTGGTCCTGCTTGTTCTCCCTTTAGATTTGGATGATGAAGATGTGGGGTCATGAGTGGGAAGGCTGTGTTGTGGCTCTGGGGCACATGCTTGATTTTGCTTGGCTCTTCTTACTTGTCCTTCTTTTTGCAGGACTCCCTCAAGCCTGCATTCACAGTCACCAACTTGCCGGGAACGACGTCGACAATCCAGACGGCCCCCACCACCTCCACCTCCATGCAGGTCAGCAGTGGCCCCTCGTTCCCCATCACCAACTACCTAGCGCCAGTCTCTGCCAGTGTCAGCCCCAACACGGTCACCAGTGCCAACGGGACAGTGCTGAAAACCACTGGAACCAGTGCGGTGGCTTCCGGAGGGCTAATGCAGATACCCACCGGCTTCACCCTCATGCCAGGTCAGTTCCCGCTTGCCAACTGAGACATTTCCAGCTTCTCCCTGTGGACCCCTCCAGTAGCCATGGGCTTGCCAGGCCTCCACCTTCGTTGCTTGAGAGAGGCTGTCATTGGAGTGCAGAGGCTGTGTGCCGCCTTCTAATGTGACTGGTTCAGAAGGGATGAGCATGCCTGAGGACAGGGTCAGCTTGAAGGACCAGTGAGTGGTGAATCCAAGTAGTGCATGACGTTTGTGGAAACTGTAACGTTGCTGTCCCTGCTGCCAGCCCCGTGGCTCCTGTTGGAGAGAGGAGTGGTTCCCAAACCTCTGCAATGGCCATTTCCTCCTCGGCACCCCTGGTTGTGAGAATTGTAGGGCTCGGAGCTGGGATATGGAGCTGGGCAGTACCTTCCCTCCTCTTCCTTCCAGAAAGCCCTGTTGATAAAAGACTGGGAGGAAGCTTGGCATATATGCTGGGGGCTGAAGGAGGTTTTAAAAAGAGCTGGCCCCGATAAAGCCTTTTTTTCTCCCCCTTCCAGCAGGTGCTCCACTCCCTCCTGGGACCCCTACCATTCCTCTCACTCAGTTACAGCCGCATACGCTGGCTCTCTCCAGTCAGCAGGGGCAGGCGGCGGTCGCAGGCACACCTGGACAGCTGCAGCAGGCACAGCAGACAGTCTTCCGATTTCCAGCCACAGCCGGAGGGCAGATTGTGTCTCTGACAGGTCAGCGCTCGCTTCTCCACTTGCTTGTGGGAGGTGGGTGGGAATGCACGTTTTCGGGAAAGCCTTTTACTCCTGTGCAGGGATGACTGCCTCAGATCGCTTGGAGACCCTTGAGAGTGGGGCTAGAAAGTGGAACAGTTGGGTTCAGATGGAGGTGGGAAGGTTCTCCTCTTAAGGCCAGGCCAGAGCTCAGTGACAGAGTGCGAATCTGGGTTCACACTCTGGCATCTCTAGTTAGGAGGACCCCCAGATAGCAGGTGATGGGGAAAGAGCTTTCCTCTGCCCAAGACCCTGGAAAGCTGCTGGCAGTCAAGGATAAACAGTACTGTTGCCATGTGGACCACTGGTCTGACTCAGTTTAAAGCAGCTTCATAGATGTGGTACTACTGAGGGAGGAAAGAGAGTGAAGGCACAAGGGCTGAGTTTTGGAACTGGCACTGCTGTTAAAATGTGAGCAGAGTTCTGTTTTAGGAAACAGTTCTTGTGATTATTTTCCATAGTTTTAAAATAACTTGTGACCACGATAAAACTCTTCAAAATGGATTAGACATACTCCTCAAGCCAGTTTGTGTCCTTGGCATGCAAGCCCGTTATGAAAGAAACTCTGTCTTGTAAAACAAAACAAAAATTGGCACACAGAGTGCAGGTAGTGTTCAAGAAACACTACTAAATGTCAGTACTCTTGTTTGCTAGTGACATTAAGGTAGCAAAACAATGGTAAAGTTGGCATGTGTGACTGTTGATTCTTTTTTCCTGTAGTATAGCTGCCAGGGGGTTCTGGCATGAAGATGTTCTTCCAAAGTACTTTTAGTATGTTGCTCTGTTATCATTTTAAACACACACCACCCCCGCCGCTGCTGTCCTAGTGATGCAGACTCTGTTGTGCACTGTTTTGCTTAGGGGAGGAGGGATGTGTTACCACTTCCTATGATAACACAGGAAGAGGAAGTAATACCCAGAGAGGGGAGGAGTTTCGTCCACTGACCTTCACTGTGTTGGTGAAATTGAACAAAGTGAATATTTGACCCAAGAGGGCAGTGGGGAGGTTCTGTGTGGGGGAAGTGGGGAGGATAGTAACCATCTGAGAGCTTGTACCCTGAGATGTCTGCAAATAGGAAGTGCTGGAAGGTAGTCTTGGCTTGGGGCAACAGCGCTGGAATTTGACAGAACCTCCTTGAGGTCTATGCAGCAGTACGCACAGTAAACAATCCTTGAATCTTGATGCAACCAGCATTAGCAGCAAAACTCTTAACGTTTTCAAGCTGCCTCTCGTCTTGTCAAGAGAAACTCTTGTTTTGTCATCCCAAAGGGCCTAGGCTTCTTAAAACCTGAAATGGTATGCTGGGATTGTATCACGGAATTGTTGGTTTCTTTCAAAAAGAAACTTGCTGGGTTTGTGATGTGGGGGGGGAGAGATTTAAAATAAGATTAAGGGCCTTTCAAATCAGCAAACAGTGACTGCTGACTTTGGTTTAAATAATAGTGATAAGCAGCGTATTGTAGGAGGCCTGTCTTCTGATTCTCTTTGTTTTTAAGAACTTATTAAAGCTGCTGAAGCTTTAGAAAATCTTGTGAGGTCTCTGGTGATGTCATATGATATGAAGATCCTGAAACTTTTTCCACCCATGCACACACTCCCCCAATCAGATATGAGAGGCACATGCATGCATGTTTTTTCATTATGTTGTGCTTCAAAATATATTGGAACAGCGATCAAGCCCAGATTGATTCCCTGCTTTGAAAAGAAATTTACCCTCCAAATATACAGGTATAGCCTCTCCCCATGAAATAGCCATCCGCGAACTTGTCTCAATGCTAATGGTTACGATGCGAATAAAGGGCTGACTGGGGGCCGGGCGCGGTGTCACTGTACCTTAATTTAGCAGCGTGCTGGCCAGCTGCCTGCTCCCGGACTCCCGCGCGACTTCAAATGGCTATGTAATTCACAGCGACTTCCAGTTTCATGTCACGACCGGAAGTTGCTGTGAATCAGGATTTTTTAAACTCTTTACAGCCATTTGAATTACTTGGAAGCCACGCGGGAGTCCAGGAGCAGGTGGCGGGTCAGTGCGCTGCTAAATTAAGGTACTGTGATGCATGCTGTTCGGCCCCCGCCTCACCCTCCCCTGCCACGAATTTCTTTCGGTGCTTTTTTGTATCCGCTGGGGGTTTGGAACCGAACCCCCGCGGATATAAATGGCTGACTGTATGCGTCTATCCATCATGCTTGATTGGGGCACGCATGTATTTGTTCTTGGGTATGTGGATGCAAGCGTGTAACGTTTTTAACGAGGATTGGTGTCAAGAAATTAAAAATCTCAGTTCGGTCTGACTCCATCTTAACCGGAGGTGCTGTATTTTGCCTCAGAGCCTTAGTAATTGGACGATAGCCAAACGTCCTTGGAGGCTCAGCGTTCCCAGCTCGGACGAGCTGGTGTTGCTCGTTAGTGTTATCTATACTTATTTTTATTTTTTTACTTAAATAATTTATATCCCGCCTTTCTCCCAGCAAGGGCACTCAAGGCGGCTTACAATAAAAATATTAAAATACATATATACATTAAAATAATTAAAAACAAATTAAGACAATTAAAACAATTAAAATAAACAACCCCAGTGGGTCACCTATATTTACATTTGTTAAAAGCCATTTGTTAAAAAGCCAGCCCACCATGTCAGACATCGAATGCTAACCTGAATAAAAACGTCTTAAGGCCCTGCCGAAAGGTCTCTAAAGAGGGAGCTGTTCTTAATTCCAGGGGGAGGGAATTCCATAATTGGGGCGCCACTGCCGAGAAGGCCCTATTCCGCGCCGCCATCCCCCTCACCTCCGTCAATGGCGGCACGGTTAACAGGGCATATTCTCATTATTAGTTGCACTTGGTATTTCTCTCTCCATAAGAACATAAGAAGAGCCCTGCTAGATCAGGCCAAAGGCCCATCTAGTCCAGCTTCCTGTATCACACAGTGGCCCCACCAGATGCCTCAGGGAGCACACAGCCAACAAGATAGGGTTGGCTGTGTGGGCATGTTGGGAGGGGCATGAATAATATGGAAGTCATCTTCTGGAAGGTACGCTGCAGCTCTGCATTTCATTGGGTGCTTCACTCATGTCAATCACTGACCCTAAAAAGTCTATTTAACTGCCCCTCAGGGAGAGCCATTGGGTCTAACATCATTTGTTACTTTGTTACCATCCTGGCAACATGTGAGACCTGTTGCCATGCTCCTTGCTTTGGACTGATGGAGGCCACTTGGCTTCCACATCTGCTGTGTATGGGCCAGTACTCCCTTCTTGGGATACTGGGGGTTCTCTTCTTGGTGAGTGTTAGATTCTAAAGTTCTAGATGCTAGAAGTAAGGTTTATTATTTTTAGCTTGTTGCTTCTTATCATGTATGTTAAGCCTGTTTGTCTTGCAGTATTTACTGCTCTTATGTGCATCTATGCTGTTTGCATAGTCTTAAATAAAACATCTATATTTTTACCTTGGTGTGTTTCTTGGAACCAAATAGGCTAAATCCTTGAGCCTTGTGCGCTGAGCCATACGCTACCGTTAGTTTCATTGCCTTGTGCCACTGCTTCACTTGTTTAGGGAAGTCAGCTTGCACAACGTCGTACCTGTGGCCTTCTAGTAGCTGGGAACTGGAAGTGTCAAGGAACCTCCCAGCTGGTGGCAGTCTACCTTCTCCTTGTTCAGGAGTGTCTCCTTGTCTCAGGAGTGAACCAAAAAGACGTAAGAGTAATCGTTCAGGGTTGCGCTGGCCTTGTATTGAGCTGGGACTGAACGTGACCTCTGCGTTACAATTGGTCCTAAAGCTAGCAAGATGGGAAAACCTTCCTTTTGGGGAGTCTTGAAAATTGTGGCTGTTTATAGTGATGAGTTTTGTTGCCATCAGAATTACCTTGTAGCATTGAGACGGGTTACTCCCTCCCTGTCCTAAAAGGACTTCTTGAAGACTGATGTCTGTTAAGTAGGACCCTTCCTCCGCCTGGTGGTTTGGACTAGATAACCTAACTAGTCAATTATTTTGTTTATCTAAAATACTGTACTTGTATCCCTTTTTGGTCACTTAGGGCTCCCAATGTGGCTGCAAACAATATTTATACTTAACAAAAATAAACGGATCAGCACATATTTCAGACCAATGTGAAATGATTACTCTTTCTAGAGACATGCTGAAATGAGAGCATTTTCACCAGCCAGTGAGAAACCATTCGTGAGGGGAACAAGAAGACTTTCTTCAGGAAAGTGTTCCAAAGCCTAGGTGCCACAGCAAAAGAGGCCTTGTCTCATGAGACCATCTGCCAGACCTCTGTGTGTGTGTGTTTGTGGGGGGGGGAGGGTCGCAATCAGGCCTCTGAGGCTGATTAGTGTGCATGGATAGGTTCATATTATGACCCAAACGTTTTATAACTAGGGTTTATGTTGTCCTTGAAGTGGGACTAAGGATTGAAACTGGTGGCCACTTGCAGTGTGGTGACCTTACAAAAACATCCTGTGTGGTGACCTTTCACTACAATTTGTAGCCTCCGCTGGTGTGCTAAGCCACATAGTGCTGTGTCCCCTGCTACCCCAATGTTTTTGTGTGGCTGCAGAAGAGTGATGGTGCTCAGCCTGTCATGTGGCTGGAATTTACGGATGGCCTGCTCCCTGTACGATTAAAGCTACCACATGGTAAGTGATCATCTTGAATAATCCAAGAGTGGGTGTTTTTTTTATTTATAGATATCCTGCCTTTGTTCCATATTGAAACTCAAGGCAGCATGTATGGGATTTCCATTAGTCTCCCATCTAGACGCTGACCAGACCCAAACCTGCTAGCACAGTAAGTAAGGCATCGTGTGCCTTCAAGCCATACCCTGGTATGGTATGGAATGGAACTCCCTCTCTCGCTCCAGCTGAACTTATGGTAGGTACAAGATGACCACTGACTGTGTGGTAGCTCTAACCACATAGGAAGTAGGTCATCTGTAAATTCCACCTACATAGGAAGCTGAGCCTTATTGCTTTTCTGCAGCCACTCAAAAGCTGGGGGCACAGAAAGGAGTTGTGTTCGATTACCATAGGGCACCCCAGAGACCTATAATCTAGTTGCTCTAATAGATTGAATTGGGAACAGGAGAACACCACTGAGCTAGTAATATCTTCAGAGTAGCATAATGAATTGGATTAGGCAAATCTAGAGAAGACCACAGGGGAAGAACCTGATGCCTGGGCAGAATAATGGTGTGTGAAATTCAGTGTCTGTTGACGTATTTTCGTATTTTTTTTGTCGTGCACCGGAACAGACCATTCTCATGAAATCTGCTTTCTCTTCAGCAGTGTGAGTTCTGGCTTGCGTTACAACAGCTTAAAGCAGTGTCCTGCTGGGCTGCCCTCAGATTTTACTTGTGCCATCATTTCATGTAAATTGGGACTACTGCTCGATAGCTGATGAACCCTTCACATGTTTTTGTTTTTTTTGTGTGTGGTTTTTCTTAATCACCTTTTTATTCACACAACAAGGAATTGGAGTGTAGAGGGAACTGTCTGTGAATTTGATTCCAGGTGGTGATGCAAAAACTAATAATAATTGTGACAAGGTCCAAAAGGGTTGGTTGCAAAGGAGCACCTTGGTATTGTGGGCATGATGGAAACCTGGTAAAACAGTGGCACACGGTTATGCCAGGATGCAAACTCTATAGAAAGAATGAGGAGGGATGTACTAGGGGAGCGTAATTCTCAAAGTAAAGAGGGAATAGAAACTAGAAAACTTCTCCTCTGCAGAATCATTGTGGGTGGAAATACCAGGTCCACCAAATAATGTAGTACTGGGGATATGCTGTCACCCTGTTGACCAAAATGCTGAGGATGACCTTGACTTGGAGGAAAGAATTGGAGAGGCTTCCAAAGGAGAAAGACGTGTTGTAGTAGTGGGTGACTTCAGTTATCTTCATACAGATTGGGTAAACTCATGTTCAGGCTGTGACAAGAGAGAAAATGTCTACAGTAGATACATTAAATGACTGTACCCTAGAACAGTTCATCTTGGAAATGACCAGAGGGGGGAGGTCACCCTAGACTTAATCCTACGTGGTGACCAGGACCTTGTGCAAGATGCAAGTTGTGTTGAACTAGTAGGGGAAAGTGACCATAATGTTATCCAATTCCAAACATATATATAATTGGAAAGTTTCCAAGAACTTCCAACACACACAGTTGATTTCGAAAGAGAGGACTTCTAAAAAATGAGAGGATTAGCAAGAAGGAAGCTAAAAGTGAAGGTCAAGAGTGTTAGACCTCTTCAGAATGCAGAAGCTCAACTAGAATGTATACCGGTAAGTAGGAAAGGCACAACCAGGTCCAGAAGGATGCCAACATGGCTGGAGTCAAGGAAGCTATAAAAGGCATATGAGGCTCCCGCCCCGGTCCCACTCATGGGGTGGGAATAAGCCTCAGACAGGGCAGGGGGTTACTACACCCACAGTCTTCCTCCTGCCCAGGCTCTCTTGTTCCTGGTCTTAGGCAGTCAGAAAGCTCCTCACTCACTGACTGCCTCTCAGATACTGAGCCCTCATTGGCTTCCCCTGATCCCTTTTAAGGCTGCCTAATTCTTCTGCTCCGCCCCCTTCCCCGGCCTTGTCCTCCTCTCATGTTGGAGGCAAGATCCTGCCGGCACCTGTAGGGCTCGGGGGTGATATCCTTCCAGCACTCAGAGGACTTGGGCTGAGCTTGGCAGGGGTAGTGGTGGCGGCTTCAGCCCCGCTGGGGACTCTGCAGCCTCTAGTGGAGGCAACGTGGGGTGACGGTGCCGCCGGCAACAAGGTTCTGGAGGGGTGTGGTGGAGGTGTGTTGGGGGCGGCAGATCTCCAACAGGGCAAGAAGGCTTCCTTCATGAAATGGAAGTGTTACTCAAGTGAGGAAAATAAAAAGGAACACAAAGTCTCGCAAAACAGATATAAGGGCATGCATCTTTCCGTGCTGCGCCCGTCTCTTTTTTCTTAGCTCTATGGCCTAATCAGGAGGTTGGTGCATGCGTATTGAATGCGCATGCGTTCTTACTGTTGATGAACCCGATGTTTGGCCCCTATGTGGAAGAAGGTTGCTGACCCCTGTTCTAGGGCATATTGACAAATCAAAAAGTAACAAATCACTGAGTCCAGATGGCAGGCAGCCAAGAGTTCTTAAGGAGCTCAATGTGATGCTGCGTTTGTTTTTCAACACGGAAATAGCAGGAAGTGATGTTCCTAGCATGCTTGAATATCACTGCTACCAGGGCTCCCAAAATGAACAGAAATTACCAAAAATCAGAATGGCTGCTGTTGGTCCTCGTCCCTTGCACTACATCTCCTAAGCTACTTTGCAGCCAAGCAGCCTTCCTATTGGTGCATGAGGCCGCCATCTTTTCTAGCTTCGAGATCGCAGTTGAAACTTCCAGCGTAGTGAGCGGGCTGGAAGGAGGGGGGGGGAACTGCGACCCGAGTGCCCTAGAAGGCGGGGGGGGGGAACCGACTCTCAAGTGCTCCTAGCGCTAGAAGCTGAAAAACAAGCCTGATATTACTGATCTGCTAACAAAAATATGTAACTTGTCCTTTTAAATCAGCTTCCTTGCCAGAGAACTGGAAAGTAGCTAAGGTAACACTGATATTTAAAAAGGGATTCAGGTGGGATCCAGGAAATTACAGGCCGATGATCTTAATTTCTGTTCTGGTAAGCTGGTGGAAAACATACCCAATCATTTTATTTTTAAGAAAATGGAAGAACGAGCCTTGCTGAAAGAGAATCAGCATAGTCTCTGCAAAGGTAAGTCCTGCCTTACTAAACATTTCGAGTTCTTTGAGAGACATCAATAGGCAGGTTGACAGGGGTAATCCAGTTGATTTGTTATAAAATTTGATAGTCAAAGTATACAAAGTCCTTCTTAAGTAAGCAGTCGTGAAATAAGGTCCTCTTATGGATTGGCTGTCCAGAGGAGTGAGCACCGTCCTAGGGCATTTTGTCCCCAGCATCCACAAAGCAAGGGGCCCTTTGTCTCTGTTGACCCATACCCTGCTCCATTGCTCACCAGAATTCTTGTTATTTTGTTCAGACACTCTCATTAGAAAGAGGAAATGAAAGTAAGATGACTCAGATTCTCAGCATATATTTGTGACATAATGGGACCCATTTCCAATAACAATGGGGTAAATATTATGTGTGATAGATGCTAATTTGTGACTAAAGTGCTTGTTGTATGCATCTGGCAAAGAACAAGTTAAATGATTTATTTTTCTTTTTTGGTCCCTTTGCCAAATTTAAACTGGCTATAAAATGTTTCCTTAGGAGGCTGGAAGGGAGGGCCCCTGGTATTAGCTAGCCCTGCACCCCAACTGTAAGGGAGCCTCAGCCAATCTTTATGTTTGAGCAGCAAAAGAGATCAGCTTGGTCAGGCAGGCTCTAATCACATAGCCCGGGTTACAGAGTTCATTATAAGGAGGGAAGGAACAGGGAAGGCTTTAAGGTGGGGTTCTGTGACAGAGCAGGCAGCCTGTTATTGCAGAACTCCATGCTTGTGTAGAGAGTTCAAGTAGTGTGTGTGCTCAAGGTGATGCTGGAGAGTCATAGGTTTGAAGCCAAGCCTTAAAGGGAGGAATCCTTCCTGCGTGTGTAGTAGAGAGGCCAGCAGGCCACAGCCAGAAGCCCTGTGCGACTGAGCCACAGGAGGCTGGTAGGAGAGAGTAACTCTCAATAATAATAATAATAATAATAATAATAATAATAATAAAATCTGCCAGAAGGGGCTTGGGACTTGGAAGGAGGTACTCAGGAGAAGCACAACCCTACTCCTATTCCCTGATCCCCATGTAAGAAAAAAATGAAGCACAATTGTGGGGCCAGGGCAGTAAAATGAAAGAAGACAAAAAAAAAAACCCCAAAAAAACTTGGGTTGAAAAGAGAGGGCCAACAGTGGATCAGTTTGGATGAGTGGTAGAAGTTGGAGGTTGAACAGGTAATGCAGATGATGTATTGCTTGCAGGGGATAAGGAATACAGTTAGCCCTCGCTATTCGTGGGGGATCCATTCCGGACCCCCTTGCGGATAGCAAGGATCGCATATACTGGAGTCCACTTTAAAACGTGAAAAAAGAAAAAAAGAATGGAGAAAAAGCGGGGTTTTTACCTTTTTAGAGTGAAAACGCTGCTTGTTCTTGCTGTAAATAGGCTGAAATCGTGCTTCGGAAGCACGACTCCCCTCTCCCCCCTCCAGGTTGCCCCAGAATGCATTGCAATGGAGACCAGGCGGAGGCCAGGTCAACCGGCAGAGGCCAGGTCTACCATGGGGCCTCCGCTTGGCCTCCATTGCAATGCATTCTGGGGCAACCTGGGGAGGGGGAGTTGCGCGAACCGGAAGAGGCTTCTGGAGCGCGATTTCAGCATGTTTAAAGCAAGAACATTCAGCGGTTTTAACTCTAAAAGGTAAAAAAAACCGAACATCTTTTTTTTTTCTTTTTTCACAGCGTTTTAAAGTGGACCTCAGGGATCCGGGGTTCGCAGTAAGTCAAATCCGCGGATCCTAGATCTGCAGAAAAGAAGGGTCCATTGTACTCTGATTATGGCAAGATCACAAAGAAAGCCAGGAGTGTTGTAGCAAATGAATGTGAAAATGAGTCAGGTTTGCTGGTGTAAGTTGATGGAGACATAGCATCAGATGAGAAAAATGAGACAATTATATGTTTCAGGCCCATCCTTTGGGGAGAGCAACTGGGGCGGTTGCCTTGGGCCCTGCACCTCACTTCTTGTTTCCCCTTGTCGTTGCTGCAAGCAAGCACTGTGCCAAGAAACCGCTTCAGAAGTGGCAATAGTTAGAAGCGCTGGGGAAGGCTGAAGCTGATCTGCGCCCGCTTCTGTAGCAAAGCGCTGGGGGCTGGGCAGAGTCGGAGAGGAGGGACAATCATATGTATATCTACTCCGAAGTAAGTCCCATATATTTCAATGGGACTTACTCCCAGGTAAGTGTGTGATTGAGCCTTTAGGCAAGGAAGGCAGCAGACCGAGTTTTGCCCTATGTTGATCTCGTAATCTGCCACCTCTTATGCCTTTTGCATATCAGTACACATCAAGGGCTCCCACAGACTGAAGTCATGTTGCATGCAGCTTCCTATGCTCTTATATTTACTGAATGAGAGAGAAATCTCACCTAAGAGGCTAAGCACAAAGTTGTACATGGTGTGTGTGGTTGTGTGTGAGAGAGAGAACAATAAGATGGGTAATTTTGTTGTCTCAGCAGATACTGATACGTTCTCTAAACTAAAAGATTGAGAAGCTTTTAGCGTGGACTTGAAAATGTTAATAGTAGGTGATATTTTGGGTTGTGCTGGCTTTTAACATTTTGGGTTGGGCTGGCTTTGCCCCTGTGATGCAAAGAAGCAGGGTTTGAAGCCCACAGCCCTTTTCTGTTCTTAGCGTCTGGTATATAGAGGTAGACTGTGTCTGAACATGGTTCTGTTTCTGACAGCGCAATCTAACTTAAGTTTTGTGCTGGTTTAACTAGCGGCGCAGCGAGAACGGGAGGCCCCAGAATGGAAAAGGGATTCAAATCCCCTTTGAATTCCTCTTTTGGAGGGGATTTGAATCCCTTTTCCGTTCTGGGGCCTCCCGTTCTCGCTGCGCCGCTGGTTAAAACGGCACAAAAGTCGGATTGCGCTGTAAGTATAATGGATTGGATGCATGAAGACAGTTCTGGAATTCTTATTAGCAAAGCCCCATCTAGTTCAGCACAGTGGCATACTTAGGGTATTGGACACCTAGGGTGGGCCGTTTGAAGCCACAGATAGGCCTGGTCTCTGCCTTGCGATCCCCTGCTGGAGCCCAAGCCTACCCTTTGGTTTGAGCGGCCAATAGACCTGACCTTCACCAGGGGATCTCGAGACAGAGGCCAGGTTTACTCGTGGCTTCGAGCGACCACTCAAAGCGACAGGTAGACCTGGTGTCCACCTCGAGGTCCCCCAGGAGAGGCCAGCCACTCAGTGGCTGCCACTCAGGCAGTCAGCCACTCAGTGGCTTCTACCAGCCACTCAGTGGCTCATTTGACACCCCGGGTGTATTTGACACCCGGGGCGAACCACTACCCACCCCGTCCTTGGTACACTACTGGTTCAACGTCCTGTTTCCAACAGATACTTCTGGAAAGCTCCATAAGCAGAACCTGACAGAAGTGGCGACAGGTGCTAATTAGGGTAGGTTACAATTAGATTTTTTTTTTGTAAAATCTTAAATGACACTAGCCTTCAATCAAAGAGTATGTTAATTGATTAGCTGTATTTGTGACAGGCCAAACCCCTCTCAGCATGTGGTGGTTCTTGTCATCCCTTCCCAAAATACTACAAGTGCCCAAAAAACTCCAAAAGGCTTAAGGACCCCTACTCTAAGGATTTTGAGTGTGGCATATGCAGTTCTTCACCCTTCCTACTTATCCTCAAAACAATCCTGTGAGGCAGGTTAGACACAGACAGCGAATGGCCCAAGATCACACTGTGCGCTTCATGGCTGAATGTGATTTTGTGCCTGAATTTTCAACGGTCTCCTAGTCTGATATTCTAACCTCAATTTTCATACTGAAAATTTTTCATACTGAAGCCTGTTGTTTCCATTACAATCTCAAAATCAGATTGTGGGACCCAATTTGGTGTATGTTAAAACGAAAACGAAAACCATAATCCCATTACTTAGTAACCATTTTCAAAGTATTGCACTTGTAGAGCTCTTCTATCTGTAAATTCTATACTTCTAAATAATTCACTTTATGCTCTCTTGCAATGCCCAGTCCTCTACATATATGGTTTACAATGGTAGCCTCTTATATTTAGCAGGGGGAGAACAATTGTCCCTTTTCACCCCAGTGGCGTCTTTTCCATTGGCTGTTACTGGTGTCTCTTCTTCGTCTTTTACACTGTGAGCCCTTTGGGAACAGGGAACCATTTTTAGATTTATTTTGTCTTGTATACTGCTTTGGGAACTACTTTTCGTTGAAATATAGAAATATTCTTAATAATAATAATAATAATAATTAATATGTACTCAGAAATGTGGGGATTACACTTACCTCACCTCCTCCTCTCTCTTGCTGGTTTATGTGTGATTGGTTCTGCTGGCTAATTGTCTCTGGATTAGGAGTCAGTAAGGTCTGGGTAGCTGAAGTCACGCTGGATCTGTGACTGAAAATACACTTAAAATAGATAGAAAATCATTTAACTGGGGACATGATACAATGTGCAAGGCTGAACGCTGAAGAACTTGGCTCTGCATGTCCTGTCCAGCAGGACTAGTAGAAAAGGGCAAAAGTCCATATGTGTTCTGCTGAAAGACGACAGCTAACTGAATGCTTTCTTAGCAGTGGAACTAACCGCAGGCCTCCCACTTTGCTGTTTGTGCGTACAAGGCTTTGGTTGCTGCACAGATCAGGCGAATCTTCTTGGTTAGGGCAGTGACATATAAATATTTCTTCAGATGTAAACATCCGGTGCTCTGAATGGAGTGGGGGTTCCAGCGGGGAAATGAGATGAGGTTAACGCAGACTCTTCTCAGCCAATAGTAATGAGCATAAGGCCCCCGTTTCTCAGTTTCAGGCGCCTCCCGGTTCTCTTCGCTGTTAAGCATGTGTTGCTGGAGTATCCATGTTTTGTAAATGTTCGCCAGGCTTCTTGGAGAACCCAGCTACCTGATCTGTGTTGCCATATGGGTCTAGTTTCATTTTTGGGCGATGGTTTTAGCATGCAGGTTTTACAAAGTCCATTGGTTGATTGTCCTCTTCTGGTGAATGCAGAACTGAATCTTGGTGCTCTTGTGACTGAAGATGCCCAACAATTAATAAACAGATCTTTGGATGTTGTGGTATCTGTAGCAAAACTTCCAGTTGATGTGCTTACAACCTTACCTCAAAACGTCTTAGCACATTTACATGTACGCCATAGGTGGGAAAAAGCCTCCTTTAATACAATTGCAACACCAACACTTCCCCTCTTGTTTTATATAAATCTTAAGAATTTTCCACAGTGATGGATGCTATTGATACATAATTTTATATACATTCTCCTGACAGTGTATGGAGCCAAAAAACAAAACAAAACACATTTGTGCATATATGCACGTATGGGGATCTCACCTTGAAAAAGACTCCATTCTCTTGCTTGCTTTAAGGTGATGTTTAGGGACCAGTTTTTAGTATATACCCACTCCTTATAAATGTTACATTTAGTCTTCTAACAAATCAACAAGTATTTCGAAGGCACCTCTTGGGCCCTGGTGGCAAAGAAAATTCATATTGGGGTATGCTTATTAAATTTGAAATGTAGAAGTTTCATCAGGCTGTGTGTTTCCTGTTTCTTGCCCTTGTAAGTTTTTTTGCTGTGACCGATGGCTGACTGACTTGGGTAACATTCCAAGCTATTTTTGAGAAGTTGTTTTAAATATTGGCCTGATGAGCATTAAGATGCCTTAATGCATCTTGGAACGGAACTGCACTAAGTCAAGGTTCACTTCTTGCTTCCCAGGTGGTGCTGTGGCTCAACAAGTCCCTGTGCAAGCCATCCAGGTGCATCAAGCCTCCCAGCAGACGTCTCCCACAACTGACAGCAACACTGACCTCACCCAGACCTCTTCCAGTGGAACAGGTAAACAGCTGCCCACCCCCATAGTTTTTTTGCAGGACAGTCCAGTTGTCTTTCCACAAGCCTGGATCTTTCTAATTTCAACTGGCATGGTTCTCCCTTGTGGTTATGTGAATATGCAGTCAATCTCCCCAGCCCATGCTTCTCTTCCTTCTCCCAGAGTGTGGTGCCTTCTGATCGTCTTGCCTTTGCCAGGGGCAATTGGCTACAATAACCAGGATGGTGTAGTGGTTTGGGAGTCGGACTTAGACCTGGAAGATCCAGGTTCAAATCCCCGCTCAGCCACGAAGCTTCCTGGGTGACCTTGGGCCAGTCACTATCTCTCAGCCCCACCTACCTCACAGGGTTGTTGTGAGGACAAAAAGGAGGGGAGGAAATATGTACACCACTCTGAGCTCCTTGGAGGAAGGGCGGTATAAAAATGTGAAAAATAAATAACTGGAGCT
Source organism: Plestiodon gilberti rubricaudatus (assembly GCA_026170595.1). Lineage (NCBI taxonomy): Eukaryota > Metazoa > Chordata > Lepidosauria > Squamata > Scincidae > Plestiodon > Plestiodon gilberti. The sequence goes on from JANXHW010000001.1 coordinate 17,677,577, forward strand.
CATTCTAAATTATTTGTGTCCTGGGCACTGCTCTGTGCTAAAGTGTACCATTTGTCTACAAGGTCACGGTCTCCTTTTGAGTCCAACAGCTGCTTGTTAATGCTGGTAGGACAGCAGAAGAGCTGTGTGTGGAAGTGCTTGATCTATTCTATAAGCATCATTCTAGTACCCTCTAGTGGGAGAGAGACCACACCACATGGTGTGGAGAAAAAGGAGGTTTTTTTTCCGTCTCCTAAATTTGATAGGCAGTAGATTCAGGACAGAAATTATTTCTTCAAACATAGTTGACTTGTAGAACTTGTTGCCAAAAGGTTTGGTCGTGGCTATGATCTTGGACCCAAATGACACGTTTACATTCGCCATGTGGTCCTGTAGTTAAAGGCTTCACTCATGTGTGGCAGCTGTTTGGATTGCGGCTGTGGCTTGGAGAATAGTTAGTGTTTAATGCTTTACCTCGGCACTGTTTTCCTGCTGAAAATCCCTTTCTGAGGCATCTGTTTAACTCTTATTGTAGTAGATGATACCTTCAGGATTAAATAGTTGCTTCAGGGGCACAATTTTTGGCAGATAAACTGCATGGAGGTTAAAGGGATAGCCCCAATCTCTATGCCACACCCCCAATCCAAACCACTACCCTGCATGGCTGATACATGCCTATAAAGGCAAGCCTTTAATGTTGTCACATGGTAAACATAATGTGTAGTTTGGGCCTTAGATGTGTTTAAAATGGGATTCCACATTGGTGAAGGACATACTTGTCAGTGGGATTTATCCATGATAGCTAAGAACTTTTGTTGTTGGAGGACATATATGGCAAGGGAGGTCTATAGCCTTCATGCCTTGCTTGTGGGCTTCCCAGAGGCATCTCATGGCCACTGTGGGATGCAGGATGTTGGATTCATGAGATATTTACTTACAAAATGGCTATCATGCCTTTTTACTCAAATAATACACATGGTGGTGTAATTGTTGCTACCTCCAAATGAATCAACCTCTGGACCGTTTCTTGTATTACTTGGTAGCAAACCTGGGTTTGCCACTGACTGTATCCTCAACAAATAACCATAGCCCATCCCAGTTTCCTAATGATCGTCGCTGTAGGATATGTGTTTGCAAGCATACATTTGTCACGTTCACACACAGCACTAGAAAAATGGTGCTTCCCAGCACATCTCAATAGGTGAATCCTTCATGTGGCAGATGGGTGTAATGAGCTTGTGACGGCCTGGGGACCACCTTGTGTATGCCTTTTGTGCATTTTTCCTGTGGCTTCACATGCTTGATAGATGTGTGGAATAGGTCTCTAATTCTGCATTTAAAACTAGCAAGCGAACTGATTAAACTGGTGCAGCATAGCAGTTTGCACCAGTAATATCCCGTTGAGTAGTCCTATCTATTTTTTTTGTCTTTTCAGTGACTCTGCCAGCAACTATCATGACTTCATCTGTGCCAACCACAGTGGGAGGCCACATGATGTACCCCAGTCCACACACAGTGATGTACGCTCCTACATCAGGCCTCACAGACGGCGGGCTTGCAGTTCTCAATGCCTTCTCCCAGGCGCCATCAGCAATGCAGGTTTCACACGGGCAAGTCCAGGATCAGGGTAAGACTGGAGTGGAACAAATATGAACGGTGGTGTTTCTAACATGGTGAATAATTAAAATCTGCCATCTGTTGATTATTTGGCACTTCAGAGAGATGGTGGCAGTGCCAAAGAGTAGGACTTGAAAACAGTTAAAGGGAAGAGCTGAGTGCCCCTGCATCGCTCAGTGGGAACCCAACGGAACTACTTGTGTGTTTTAATATTTTACATAGACACTGCATATAAATACGTACATAAAGTTGCATTATTCTGAGACACCCTACAAAAAGGAAATTTGTAAATCATTCCTTTTAGAAATTAATGCATGGTTTTAAGAGGACAGTGTGTGTGTGTGTGTGTGTGTGTGTGTGTGTGTGTGTGTGTGTGTGTGTGTGTGTGTGTGTGTGTGTGTGTGTGTGTGTGTTCTGATAAAACAACCTTTTGTGGGATGGCTCATTTTGTTTGTTCTTGGATTTTCTTGTGAAACTTCATGGCACCAGTTTTGTGTTTTTCCACTGTGATTTACACCTGAATCATTTTGGAGCTTTCAAAGATAATTTTGCAAGTGTTGCTAATTTTGCATAATGGCTCACGATGTGTCTGACTTTCTGTGTGGCAGGTGGAGTCCCTCAGGTGTTCCTGACGGCACCTTCAGGAACAGTTCAAATCCCAGTCTCAGCTGTCCAGCTTCATCAGGTATGTGTAGATCAAGAACCCCCTTTTGCTGGAGGTAAGCTTTCCCAAAGGAGACAGGAGCTGATTATTGTTTTCATTGCACTCTTCTGAGCTCATAGGCAAGATGTGTAGCCGCTGTGTCTGTTTCTGGGGTTCTGTATAAGAATGCTAATGTGGGTCATTCCCATGGTTCCACATTCCCCCAGTGATTCCTGTTAGCTTCTGACATCCCATGTTTTGTAGGGACACCCATTGTATGACAATGCAGATATACTGTCCATGTTTTTAAGACTGCAATTCAGGTCACGTTGATTTTGTTGCATTCTTCAAAATCCTGAGAACCCCCAGTTTTACTTAGGAACTCACACCCATCTACCTTGTATACCACTCGTGGTTTGGGGGAGAGAGAGGCTTTAAATGATAAATACGGTGGGTTGAAAAGCTTGCTAATCGCAGATGGCGCATCGAGTTGGTAGCAAGTATAGGGACTTTATCTACACCTGCTCAAGCAGGGAGCTGCACTTAGGGTTGATGGGAACAGCCACTAGTTTGCGGGCCTTGCAATGAAGAACACGGCTATATATGATGATATACCAATTGCTTACTCTCCATCATTTATTTTGTTGCAGTAATTGGCCTTCTTAGTGTAGAATTTCATCTCTTCTGGGAATACAATCCAGTCTGTACACCCCTCAAAATAAAAGCAAAAAGGATCTTGTTTTTTGGTATCCGATGCAATCCTAAGCATCTGTTGCGCAGTATGGGTGGGCTCCGTGATGCAGTAGTAAAGGAATGGATGCGTTTCCAAATTTGACTGTCAATGATAAAGGCTGTGACACACAGCGGCCGACTCACGCGACAAACCTGAAACACACCGAAGCAAACGTGCTGCAGCCTCTCTAGCACCTTAGTCTCTCTGGCTTGCTGGCTGCACGTTTACGCAGGCGCAGCCTCTCCAACATCGTCTTTCCTACTGCCGGCCAGCCAGGAAGGACGCGTCTGGCTGGCCGGCCTCCGTCCGGGGGGGGGAGGGAAAGAGTGCACGAACGTGGTAATAAGAAGAAAACCTCTCCGTAGTCTCTTCTTCCTAAACCCAGAGTTTCTCAAACTTTTCAGCCCTAGATGTATTTTTCTGGATTAAAACTGGAGGCAGGCCTCACACTTTCATATATATTTAGTGTACTATATTCCGTTTCCCTGTCAGTTCCCAGAACAATTGTCAAACACCCTTCTTGCAACTGTGGGATACCCCAATTTATGTTACTTTCCAACCTCCTCCACAGCAGTGACGTAGGAACGCGGCCCCCTATCAGGGGCCGCGGACCAATTCGGTGCCCCACAGGAAGCCATGCCCCCTGGGGGTGACGCCCCCGGATGTCCTGCCCCCGCTGTGTGACGTCATCGGCCTCCGAGAGGCCGCAAGCATACAATGGGAGCTGGGCAGGCGGGAAGCACATTCCCCACCCGCCGGAAGCCTCCGGAGGCTGAAGAAATTGAACAAAAAAAAGCGGCGCAAACGCTGCCGTGCCGCCGCAAAAATCGTCGCCGCGGGGGTGAGTGCTGCTCCTCTGCTGTCCCCCCAGGCCATCACTCAGCCTGTCCATGGGGGAAGGACGTAGCTTACAGGCCGAAAACGGCCCATTGGGTGGGCGGGGAACACCTTCCCCACTCTCTGGAGGCCTTCCAGAGGGCCAAAAACGGCGTAAAAAAGCGGTGCCTTTTAAAAGGCATGAAGAGGCGCAAAAAGTCGCCGCAGCCGCTAACGCAGCCGCCACCTGGGATTTTGATGGGCCCCCCAGGCCTGCTGCCCGGGGGCAATTCCCCCCCCCCATTCCTACGTCACTGCTCCACAGCAGGGTTTGGGGACAAGATAGTGCAGTTGCTCCTTTTCTCTTTTTAAAAATGGTTTTTACCACTGTTCCCAACAAAAGGCTTTAAGCGAATATGACACAATCAAAAAGCAATACTAAACACTTGCATCAGTGGAAACGGAATCTGTTCAAAAACGGAAACTGTTTCTTTCCATCTTTTTTTCTCTAATCTCACAATTGTGTTAATTAATTTTCTAAATGTTGACACTTGTGGGATATGCCAAACTATCTATTGATCCACTCTTGTATGGTTGATGAGTTCCCGTTTTATACTGTGCCAATTGTTTGCAATTGCAACTTGAGCACCTGTCAGCAAATTGGAGATTAGAGAGTAATGGTTTGCTGGCACAATCTTATCTGCTGTACCAGGGAGTACAGTTGACTTAAAATCTGTCTCTGATTGGGCAGCAGATTATTTTATTTATTTTCATGCTAGTACTTATAAAAACTGAAGATTGCAAGTATCATCTTCAGAGTCGTACCCCCTTCTCACACAGAAAAGGCTATTGCGAGCTGATGCCTGCTGTAGCACATGTACACCATCTAAAAACAAAGGATGCATCTTGTTGCAGAACTGTTTGTTTTTAAAGCAATTAATTTTAATCAGGTGGTTACTTGATTAAAACTTGTATGATTGGTCAACCTAAGATTTCTTTAGTTGGGTGACAGCTCTATTTCTTATATATTTTATTCAATCTATGGGGAACAAAGTACCACATATATAATATTCTGTAGAAATTTTTCTTTCCTAGTACTGCAAACTGGTAGCAACACCCTTAGTGAAGATCTCAGACTGAGCGTTGTTGGCGACTGCCCAAGCCTCCTCTCTTTTCCCATTACTGCTTAAAGTTTGTAATCATGAAGTTAACTTTAAACTGTAATCTTATTTGATGTAATTTGGATAATACTCTTTAAATTGTTTACTTGATTGGTTAGGTGAATTGATTAAAAATCTTTAATCTGTGAAAAAGGTGCCACCAACTAATTGGATAGGGATGAGAACATAAGAAGAACCCTGCTGGGTCAGGCCAAGGGCCCATCTCTTTCAGCTTCCTGTCTCTCACAGTGGCCCACCAGATGCCTCGGGGAGCACTCAAGGCAACAAGATACCTGTGTCTTGTTTCCACTCCCTTGCATCTGGCATTCAGAGATAGGCTACCTCTAATATCCGGAGGTTGCATATAGTCGTCATGGCTTGTAACCTGTGATGGACTTTTCCTCCATAGATCTGTCTAATCCTCCTTTAAAGACATCTAGGCCAGATGCCATAGCAACATCCTATGGCAAGGAATTCCACCGTTTAATTATGCGCTGGGTAGAGAAATATTTCATGTATGGTTTTAAATATAAAAATTGCAGATGAGATGTGCCATCTGAAATAAGAAAATCTCTCCTGTGTGTGAGAGAAGAGGGGATGCCTCTGCTAAGATTACACCTGTTTACAACTTAACGCATCATCATCTAAAAACAAAAATAGGCTTGCTTCAGAGATATTATTTTTACCTGTTAGCAAAGTTACTTGAGAGATCAGTTAATTAACTAAAACAGATACAATTGACTAAGATTAATGACCACCAAAAACAATCCTGCTTGAAAACCCTTACTGTTATATAACCCTTGCTGTTATATACTATTTTCCCAAGAATGAGTTTAAATGCTATATAGTGTTCAAAATCGTACAGTGATTGACTTTTATATAATCACTTAATTGGGAATAATCACTTAATTGGGAAAAATTGGAACTATTGTGGATATTCATTGTTTATCATTTGATTCATTGTTTAGTATCTTGATAAAACCCAGGGTCCATCTTATTACATTGTGGGCAGCCCAATCCTGTGTAAGGATACCTGGCTGGCCTAAATGGCCGGCCGCGGTATCCTTCAGCCGTCCCGGGCTTCCCCGGGGCAGCGCAGGAGGACCGCAGGCGAAGGGGATGCTCGTCCCCTTCCCCGCGTGCAAGGCGGCTGAGGCCCTATGCACCTACTCGAATGTACGCCAGCTCTGAAGTTGACGTACATTGGAGCTGCAGAAGGGACACTGAATCGGGCTGGGAGAGCTCCGCCGATATCCTTGCCCTCCCCCCGCCCAGTTCACCCAATGGTCACCCTCCCTCACCGCCCGGTCCACCCACCCACCCGCCTCTGCACCGACCAGTGCAGGGACGGTCCCCCGGCGGAGTTAGGGGTGCCAGCCTTTGCCCCGGTGGCCCTTACTCTCCAGGTGTCGTAAATGCGCTTTACAGCGTGTTTACGACACCCAGCGCCCGGGGAGCACCCCCACCCCCGCCAGCGCATCTCTCCCCAGGATTGCACTGTGAATGTTGCAGTCTTTTTTTTTTATTCCATAAGGAAGATTTACCATAGCTGCAGGTTCAAATTGATTACTAGAGATAAAGAACAGCAGGCTTATCTGTGGGCTAGCCCTAATTTGGACTTATTCCAGATTTCTAAAACTGGATGTATAAATGGGTTATAATAAAACATCATGCCTGCTTTTTTAATGTTTGCCATCATATGGCTGTGGAAAGTTGGGCAAAAGAATGTTACAGCAATTTTGTTCACAAAGATAGCATAATGAATCTCTCCCTGAAAAGAAACCCCTTGTGAATGTTTTTAATCTCTTAGTACAACTACACTAGATTGAGACCATGCTTTCTGGGCAATGGTTGGTGATGTTTCTGGAATTCCTCCATGCCTTTTAGCTGCAGTGTGTCAGGAAATCCTGTCCCTCCTTAGGGTAATGTCACTGCCCAGTACATAGGCAATAGCAGGAGGGGGGTGTTAACCAGTGCTGCATGGGGCAGCCCCACTCTGACAGCCATAGAATACATCCAACATGATGGCTTCATTTTTGAAGGCACACCTTAGTTCCCCTCATGGCATGCTGTTTTCTGCTGTGCAGCTTGAGAATTAGGATTACAACCTGATGAGTACTAATTATTTTAATTGTTTTATACCTTTGTTTGATCCTTGTCCAGTTTTTCCAACAAGTCCAATATGTGCAACCTATTTGTGCCATCTCTTTCTTGTTTGGGGCATGTCATTGCGCCCCAATGGTCCTTGACACTCCCACGTCCCTCTTCCCAGTTCTGTTGCATCCATTTTGAGATGGGGCAGCTAGAGTTGCACGCTGCCCTTGGGGTGTGACCAGAGACGACAGGCGCCCTGCCGGCGCCCGGACGCATGGGGGCGGGGCCTGCGCGCGTCATGTCTATGCACCCCTCGCGTGACGTCGACGCGCCCCCCTGCCCGGTTTGCTCTCATTTCAGAGCCAAACAGGCTCCCGGGCGGGCGGCCGATCCGCCGCCTGCCTTCGCTTTGGTGAGTTCCCCCGAGCGCACCCGCCCTCCTGTCCGAGCGCCTGGAGCTCCTGCTCCATGCGCTCCACAGTGGTTCCGCCGCTGGCGTGTGACTGCGCCATTGTGATGCAGAAGGGCATGTTGATACTTTCTGTGTTTGCATCCCTTTGCTAATAGTCCTGTTTTGTTCTTCTTGCCCCTCTCTGCAGATGACCGTTATCGGGCAGCAGTCCAGCAGCAGCACCAACTTGACAGAGCTGCAGGTGGTCAACTTGGACACGTCGCATAGTTCCAAGAGTGACTGAGCGACTCTGAGGGGAGGGAGAGGGAGTGTGTACCTGGCACCCACAGCTGCAGCAACTGCCGCCAGCTTTGCGCTGTGCATGGCCCCAGGATCCATGGCACTCCTCAAGCTGCACCAGGCACCAGGATCTCGGCGGTCCCTGTTTTTGTATGGACTCCGTCACTTATTTATTGTTGCCTTTTTCACGTTTTCTTCTCTCACACATTATTCTCACACACACACGCGCACACACACTCACTCACTCACACACACAAATGCATATTAAAGTTGCTGCGAGGCCAGCAGCAGGAGCTGAGCCTGGGCTGCAAGGGAGCGTGTTGTTGCATTTGAATGCTGCATTTACTCGTGCTTACGTTTTGTTCTTTTTCTTCCTCCTCACTCCAGCCAAAGAAACTGTCTCTCACGGGTGGGAGTGCTTGCTCTGCCATGTATATAACCCTCCTTCTGTTTTCTGTTGCCGGAGTGGGAGTCCTCTCTCTCCTCTCCATCACCACAGAATGTTCATGAACTTCCTCAGCTTGTTGCCTCCCAGCAGAGCAACCAAGATTGTGGGAAGAAGCTGGAATGCAGAAGGGCTTGAAGCCATCGTCAAAAGGGAGCCTCTTGTCTGACACAGGCATCTCTCCTGCCCCCTTTTTCAATCCACGCTGGGACAGAGAGGCCGCCCCCCCCGCCCCCCAAGTTCAGGTTCTCCAGCTGGCTGCAGTATTGTGCCTTCAAGCAATCAGTGACACATTGTGGGCTGGTCACAGTGGTGGCCTTGCCTTTATTCTCCGCTTGCAAAGAGGGGTTGTTTCTGCTAGTGTCCACCCTGGGCTCTGCTGAGGCAGTGGAGAGGATGAGGGCAGAGCATCTTCTGCTTGCCCCCTCTCTTGAGACTATTGGGTTGCCTGTTGGCCATGTGAGGCAACAGCTTCATGCCTACTGAATCTGGCAACATACACATTTCACTGCCAAAAGGGTGTTTTGTCAGCCCCACTTTGCCCTTCTTGGAAACACATTCAGCAGCTCTCAAGCCCGGTAGCTACAGTTGCTTCTAGTCTCGTGTGGCATTTGGGGTGCATCCCCCCTCAAGCAGGCTCTATTGTTTTGCCAGTGCTTTCCTCTGGGAAGGAAGAGGAATTGAGCTGCAATCCTTTTTAATTAGGGAAGGGTGTAAAGGAACGGAAACAAATAGAGAGAGCTCTATTTTTATATGTTTTTAAACTCAACAGGCCTTCCCCCAAGGCAGTTGCTCTTACGACCAAGACATCGCTAACAAGGGAGTGGGGAGTGCACTAATCGAAGTTGGCCCACAGCACTGTTTTAGGCAACCCCAACAGAAGATGGTGTGTTTGCATTATCGTCAAGTACGTTCAGACTGCATCTGCCAGGAGGCTACCCTTGGGGTCTGCTGTTCCTAAATTGGAACTGGGTGGATGGGATGGAGCAGCCTCAACACAGGGTAGTTGGGGAATGCTCTTCCTATGTGGGATAGAGGGGAGTATAACAGTGGTGGCAGCTACTGTTGCGCCTAGGTGCTTTTCAAAACTCCCTGTCATGTTGATTCAAACATGAGGTTTGGGGTGAACAAATGCAAAAAATAATAATAATAATAAAACGAAATAAAAAAGGGAAAAGCTGCAGGGCTACAAGGTCTGCAAGGGAGAACAGCAGAGGACCTGTGGCTATCAATGGCGTTGAGGGTGCATGAACTGTCCCATTGGTAGAGGAGCTGCACCGTTGGATAGCTGGTTGCACACAATCATGAACTTCATTCCAACCATGCAGGAAGTGAATAGGGGAAAGGAGTTCTTCATCCCCACCATGGGAAACGAGGACGAAGTTTCCATGAGCAGCTCAGTGGTATCTGCCCCCTCCCTCCTTTCCAAGGGCAGGCTTTGGAACAAGGAGGCTGCAGATTTTTAAAGAAAGGAAGCAGCTACTGTAACTTTTTTCTTTTTTTAATTAAAAGACAAAAGAAGCCTTGAAAAAAAAAGACTTTATTTTTCTAAGTGTTAAACTCAGTATTTATGTAATTCTTAAAGGAATTAAAGTCTGGCTCCTGTACAGTTTTCATGGGGTTTGTACTTGGGGTGGGTAGGGAGGGGAAGGGGAAATGGGCCATGGGGTGGGAAGGGGGGAAAGGAAAGGGGCCCTTTTAATTTGTAATGTAACCTTTTGAAATTATTTTCATGAACATTAGCGTTTAAACTGGCCTTCTGTCTCAAGCACCTGCGTCAGATTTGATGGGAAGATCGAGCCAATGGGGAAGAGGTGCTTGTATGTAGTGTTTGCAACCTCGTTTCATGTGGCCATGCTGTAAGAAGTCGAGATGACTTCCTACTCTGTCTCAAGCCTGGTTTACACATTCAGCAGAATGAAGTGGTGGAGTTCCGAGATGGTAGAACGGGCTGTTCAGCTTCGGATTTGGGCGGGATGGAGATTACATTTTTGAGTGCTTCCTTGCCTAGAAAACTGTAAGCAGAAAATTAGCATGATGGGAAACCAGTGGGGCTAGAACCTTGCTCCCCAATTTTGTCTTGTAATCTGAAGAGATACTGTCCATTGTACCACCTCAGAATTCTGTCACCTGTGAGGATCAGGCTTCAACCCATGTATATGTAATTATTCCCCTCTGGCATCCAGCAACTGGAGGGAAGAGATAGCGTTTGTTTGTTTCTGTACTGGCAGATAGGCTGATGGAAGAACCAAGGCATCTTCTCGTTTTGATCTGCCCACCTCTTTTCCCATTTTCAGGTATGAGTCCACAAAAGCATCCTGTGAATTCTCTTGAGTCTTAGCCCAAGCAAGGCTGCCCCTTGAACTCCACAGTTACCTAACAGTGTTGCAGTTGGACTATCATTACCTGCGTCCTCTTCAGTTCTTACAGATGGCATCTAAGTTCAATTTTGGGTGCCTGCCCACCTGCCCACAACCCCTCACTAGCGATGTGCAGTTAATTTCTGTATTAAAATTTGATATGAACTATTCCCCCTTCCATAGTTAAAAATAATTCTTTTTTAAGATACATGGATGCCATAAATCAATATTTTAGAATCCTTTTCACTACAGTCTGAAAAGGTCTTTGGAACTTTTAGTCCAACCTTTCTCATGAGTGCTTGAGTTCAAGAGAATTTGGCATACTGGGTAAATACAGACCATTTTACCAACTGATAACTTACTGCTGTGTGCATGTCATTACCGTTACTTGTTAAGGTGAGGGTGAGGGTGATTAGTGGACACAATGGGCTTCTGAGTAAAATAAATAACACTGTTTTCAAACACCTGTACAGATAGGTAACAAATGACTGGCTTCCAAGGCAGTTATACCCAGTGGTAAGTTTAACCCTTGATATATGGTTCTGTATTCACCTGCTAACAAGTTAGTAAGGGTGGAGAAAAAAACGTTCTGTGGTCTGTGTGTAAAATATTTCAAGAGGGAATCTATGACGAAGTATTATGGAGATGCCATTTGGGATAGAGGCATCTATCCCACAGAGGCACCTCTTCCACATCTGCAAAGCAGTAATTTTTTCATCATGTTGCTAACTCAAGAGTTGCCCGCTAAATAGGGACAAGAAGCCAAATGCAATAAATGTACACTCTGTTCCAAATGCACACTCTGTAGTCCTTTTTCAGAGTTCTAGTGTTGTGGATTTTGCTCTAGTGTCAATTTCTACCCCTCCTCGAGAACGTGCTCCCTTTCCTAAAGCATCTGCAGGTTAAACGCTAATGTTGCATGTAATTGAAAGTGTTGACTTGTAAGAACACTTATCAGGGATGAAATGGCATTTATTGTGTGGTGACCTTTTTAGTTCACACTTTACAGTTTGTTTTGAGTTTTTTTGTGTGTGGGTGTGTGTGCGTGCGTGAGTGGGTGTGTGTGTGGTTTGTTAATTTCCAGGGTTGTGTTTCTGGAAGGACGTGACAGTAATCGCAGTACTATGTACAGAGCTTTCTTTTGTATTAAAACAAAACAAAAAACCTCTTTCAATAAATGTATCATTTTGTGCACACACTTTGTGTCCTTGGTGTTGCCTCTGGCATCCAGAAATGGGAAACAACTAAAATTGGGGTTGCTGGCAACAGTTTGTGGTGTTCACAAGACAAAAAATGATAAAACAGGATGGGATCTATTGAGGTCAGAGGCTTTAGGATTCTGTGCTAGCCAAGACAGAAAGAATGCAAATGACATTTACAAAATCCTAGTCGCTGTTAACAAACATGCTCTGGAGATATGCATTGTACATTTACATATGCCTCACCCCCCATGCATATCCAGGTATCTTGTAGTCATTGGTCATCATGATGCACACCAGAGGCGGGGGGACTCTCTAGGACTTAGTCTCGTTCTACTTGCCTGCAATGGAGGCTGCTTCTCTGTTTGTTTTAAGGAAGAAACAAAGCTTGCTGAAAGAAAAATAAGAGCTGGGGATGCGTGCACGCCTATCTGCAGGGGAGGCAGGGTGGGGCCCCCCTCAGGAAACCATGGAAGGGGGGTTCGCTCTTATCCACGGTTTCAAGTATCCACGGAGGGGCCTGGAACATATCCCCAGCGGATATGGGGGGAGTACTGTATAACCAAAGATGGTGTTAGGCATGTTTGCTTCAGCACTAAGGAAACTTAGGCATTTATTTTCTGTGCTACTGCTTGCTTGGTTACAGGTTTTGAAATTGGCTAGACAGCTGGCGTCTGGTGTTATGCATTTCTTCATTCAAAACATACATTTGATTGCTATCTAATTCATTGCCTTTAAATGAAACTTTGTCCATCAACTGTTTACCCTGTAGGAGTAAGTTTTATCATTTGCATGTCTGACCTGGCCCTTTTAGTTAACAGAATTCACATGTGTTCTATGTAATTGTTTGCCAATGCATTTAGGGTACCCAGATTATTATGAGAAATGAGGCTTGTTCTTAAATATTCACTCATAAAAAGTCCCAAAGACGTTTGCATTTCACTTTCCCAGAGCCTTACTGCTTCTTGATCTCTAGTCCATATTCAATTCAACTGGGAAAGAGGCAACGTGTCAGGGCAGGTTAAGCATGTTGCAAATCAGGAGCTCCTTGCCATGATGCAACAATTGACAGGGAGCTCCCTGCAATGCCTAGAAACATGCTTATTCTCATTTCTATACAGTCCTAATTATTACATCATCAGTTATATGGTGCACAATGTACAAACTACCTTACACAGAATGAAAAACAAGTCCTTGCCTGAAGAGGCTTACAGTATATAGATACTGGGCTCTCTACATTTCCCACTGGTCAGAAAACACTGGCAGAAAACACTGGCAAGTTCTCATATTCTTAGGTTTGTTAAAAACACGACAGCCAGCTCAGCCTGAGCCTGTTTGTTCCACAGAGCAATCCTATCCAACTTACACCACCAGTGTAACCAGTGGTGCAGCGAGAACGGGAGGCCCCAGAACAGAAAGGGGATTCAAATCCCCTTTGAATCCCCCTTTGGAGCAGATTTGAATCCCCTTTCCATTCTGGGGCCTCCCGTTCTCGCTGCACCGCTGGTTACACCAGTAGTGTAAGTTGGATAGGATTGCGCTGTCCAAGTGTGTGTAAGCATTACAGGAGAAAGAGAGCATTCTTAGAGGAGACTGTGGTTGTGGTGAAAATTCCACACTGTACCACTTAGGGCCATCTCATCCATTACTCTGACATCGCAAAGGCTCCCATATGTTACAATATAAATAATCTTTCCTAATCACAGTGCAAAGGTCAGGTAAGTTAACCACTTGGCTGCAACAGTATTCAATTCAACCAGATTGTTATGGGATAATGTCTTCTCTTATACCATCAAGGGCAGCTGCCTCCATTCTGTGAGCTGCTATCTAGCCTTTCTGAGACATGTCAAACTACCTGCATCACTACAAACACCTGGTACCACTTAAACTGAAGGCATTTTAGTTAACTGTAATCAAAGTTTAACTAAAGACATCTTTGCAAGACTTTCACTGCACTCCTATGCACACTTACCTGTGAGTAAGCCTCATTGGACATAATGGGACACTGAGTAGACATGCATAGGATTGTGCTGATATTTAAAGAACCTAGTCTCTGTCGAAGTCTATGATGTAATTTGTTGATCTATTATTCCTTGTGTAATGCACCTGTTCGTGTTTATAGTACCCTGGCAGTCTGGGTGGTATAAATTGATCTGTAGGGTATAATGATCCTGTCTTACAACAGCAGATTGAACTAGATGGTGTTTTGGTGCCTTTCACCTGCTTTTGAAATGCAAAGCTTGATCAGTGTGATGATTCCTGATTATTAAGCAGCAGGGTCTATCTATGTGCAAGAGAACTACATTTTCCAGGTGCACATCTTATCCTTTCCACATCTGTAACATTTTTCTGTGCAGGGCTGCAGTTGGTGTGTTAGGAACGTAGGAAGCTGCTTGGCCCACTTGTCTGTCTAGCTCAGTAATATCTACAAACTGGCTGCGGCTCTCCAGCATTTCAGAGAGGGGTCTTCCTAAGAGTGGAATTCTAACTAAGAAAGTAGTCAGAGTACAAGTAGTTGCAGTAAACTACAAACCATTTGGAGCTAGGGGGATGTAACTTGTGCCAAGTGCATAGTAGCCCATGCAGGCTGAAGATCGACTTGTTCTCTCTTTGGGGTTTAGTTTTTTTTCATTGTGGAGGTTGTTGTTTTTTGTCCCCTCCCTGCTTGACTTTGTTTATGCTGCTTCTGTGAGCGTTAGTTAATTATTTAATAATTGGCTGTTTCTCATGGGGAGGGGAAAGGTGGGATAAAAATGTTTTTAAAATAATAAATGTACAGGAATTCTCATGCTAAACCAAACAAATGCATAGGGAAAAAAATCTGAGGTGTTGTGGAGCCTGCTGTAGTCTATTCAGTGGTATAATATGTGTATGTACTGTATACATGGGCCAGCGGGTGGCGCAGCGGGTTAAACCGCTGAACCATAAGCTGTCGTTCAAAAGGTCCAGCAGTTCGATTCCCGCGACGGGGTGAGCACTTGTTGCTTGGCCAGCTCCTGCCAACCTAGCAGTTCCAAAGCATGTCAATGCGAGTAGATAAATAGGTACCGCTTACAGGAAGGTAAACAGCGCTCCGTGTTCCAGCTGCATGCTACGCGCTGCGGCAAGGAGAGTCACGCCGGCCACATGACCATGGAGGCGTCTTCGGACAACGCTGGCTCTTCGGCTTTGAAATGGAGATGAGCACCACACCCTAGAGTCGGACACGACTGGACTTAATTGTCAGGGGATACCTTTACCTTTACTGTATACATATACCGGGTCTACTGGGGGTCTTTCTCCACCCAAGCCAGAGATTGAACATGGTACCTTCTCCCCATAGAATCATTTAATCATTTGATTTTGTCTGTAAACTGCTTTGTGAACTTTTTGTTGAAAAGCAGTATATTAAATACTGTTGTTAATAATAAAAAATAAAAAATACAAGCCATGTACTCTATCCCTGAGCTACAGTATAATCATATGTAGGCCTGAACACTTACTCTAAAAGTTTTGCCTCGGGATGGGGCACAAGACCTTTCTTGAGATAGTAGGCAGGTAGGTTAGATGGGGGTAATCCTTGTACAAAATTGCAAGAATTGAAGAGCGTGGGTCATTGTCTTATGTCTTTTTTTTTTAAGGGAAGACATTGCGAGACACTGTATGTCCACTTGGAGAGAAAAGACTCTGCAAATGCTCAGAGACATACTTGAAAGGAAAAATAACTGTGAAAAACACACCCTACCTACCCACACGTTGCTCAGAGCCATTCTGGTTAGGCTACCAGAAAACAAAACTCAGCAACTCTAGTGTAAAGAAGATCGGATGTACAGTACTATGTAAGGGCAGCCAGCAATATTTCTTCTTTCCACCCTTTCTACACAATCTTCTTTCCACCTCTGTTACCGATGCCTTATATTAATGCCAAATCCTGTGAACATGGGATTGATTTCATCACTGGTTTGTGTATCTTGGTAGCAAACCAGACACCTACAGTATGCAAAGAAAGTCTACTTCTCTACTACAGAGTATGCAAAGAAAGTCTACAAAGAAAGGACGCCATGTCAAGAATATATGAGTAAATGGGGGGGGGGGGGAAACGACGAGTACAGTAACTTCTTCAATCTTCAGCCTTGTACTGGCAGAGTCTGCAGAACAGCACATAGTTTGCATGATTTGATCCCGACTTTGTTTTCTAAGTTTTGCAGTGCAAACAGAAATACTATGTGTAGCACGCTAAAGGCAGGGGTCGTCAGGATTGCAATAACTCAGGACGCACGACAAAGCAACTGATGCATCAACCGCTACAGTTTAAAACTGCATATATACACAGTAGTATTTAATAGCTAGAGGCGGCGGCAAAGCGCGATGAAAACACAAAAGCAAAACATCTCTGCATTCCTGAAACTGCACGTTGACTCGGGTGTGAATCCCACCGCATTCAATGGGTGGTTTATCCCCAGCTAAGCAGCCATAACGCTGCGATCATGCGCTCAAAGCGGCAGCTACTGTCTAGCAGGGGGGAAGAACAAAAAAGGGCAAAGCCAACGGGCGCAAAAAACGTCTCCGGCGCCGGCGGTCATATCGATATTGCAGCAGCAGACGCAAGGAGGGTTTGCAACGTGATGATGGCTCGTCCCACGCGTTCCTCCTTTCCGCCGTTGCAGGTATATTGTCCTTAGTCGGGATCCGTAGTTGAGCAACCGGAGGGAAGCTGAGGGAAAGGGTTGGGCCCACGCGCGCGAGCCAGAGCACTTGCGCATGCGCTTTAGTTACCCGGAACTTGTGGAGCTGAAGTGGCCGGGAAGAGAGGAAGGAAGAGTTGTGGCGGCGGCGTTTCTTTCTCGGTGGTTGGGTAGGTAACGGGCTCGCACTGACTTAGCACGTAACGTCTCCCCTGCGCGGGGTCTCCCCCTGAGGGTCCTTAAGGGCTAGGCAAGTGAAAACATTGCCCGTGGGGCTTGCTTTCTTTCCTCCCTCCCTCGCCCGCCGGCTGCGGGACCGTCCCTTCTCGCTGGAGGAGAAGGATGGTCACATCGGGGTGTGTAGCTTAGTAGCTAGCAGGCAGGCAGGCAGGCAGGCAGGGTCCCCTGCACCCTCCGTCCCACACCAGGTGCTTCTCGCTCTCTCCTTCCTCCCACCCCACAGAGCTGCCTCTCAGCCCTCCTCCTCTCGGGGAATATCTCATGAAAACTGAATTTGCTCATGGTGGCTAGTACCGTCTTCCCCGCGTGACGGGGAAAGGCGGAGGAATTCCCTGAATGGAGCGTCAAGTGACCGTGGATGTTCCAGGCTCCCGTACATATAACAGAGCTGAGTGGATAATAATATCCGATGGAAACTTAAAACAAAAACACACAACCGCTTTCTTTCAGGTTTTTTCCCCAAATAGGATTTCATTTTTCTTTGTGTTAAACTTTATAATATAAAGTGTTGCTTCGAAACAAGTTTTTTTTTTTTTTAAAGTAAGGCCTGAACTTAATAAACGCGTTGTATCCCTGCTCTGAACATTCTGTATGACTAGAGGGACAATCCTATGCATGTCTACTCAGAAGTAAGTCCCATTTATTTCAATGGGATTTACTCCCAGATAAGTGTGCATAGGATTGAGCCGTCAGTAAAGAACATGGTTTCATAAATACTGAGTTCATAACCTTTATATCAAAGTGCACTGAATTAAAGTCTGCTTTTTATGTCAAAGCCATGGGGGGGGGGGTTTGCTTGATTTTAAGTGTGGTTTAAATGATAGAACATGTATGTCTTCTTATGGCAAATTAAGAATATTTCTGTTATGAAGCAGTGTGTGTGTGTATGTATGTATGTATGTATATATATATATATATATGTATATATATATATATAAATA
The DNA here is from genome assembly GCA_026170595.1 of Plestiodon gilberti rubricaudatus. NCBI lineage: Eukaryota > Metazoa > Chordata > Lepidosauria > Squamata > Scincidae > Plestiodon > Plestiodon gilberti. The sequence continues at coordinate 17,695,159 of JANXHW010000001.1, forward strand.
AATATAATATATGGATATGGATGTTAACTTGTAATCACTTGGAGAAGCGCTGTTTGGCCTAGTCATTTCTTGCCTTTGTTCAGCATACATTCTGGACACTTAGCCACAATCTAGTAAACTTAATTCTGTACTAACCTGTGGCCTTTGTCTTCATATAAGTAAAAAAGACGTGTCTCTAACTGGAGGGACTTACAGTCTAGAAACTGACACAAGGGAGACAACAGAGGGGAATGTCCTTGTGTGAGTATGGTGAGAAGAGCAGAAACACATTAATTTCATAGTTGCCACCTTGTTTTTCAGTAGGAATGGTAATGTTGTGTAAAACTGGGGTATGAATGCTGACTGGAGGTTTTTACAGTGGTTTTACGTTCCAGAGGTTTTACTACTCCTAGATGGTAAGAAATCTGCATGTTAGTTGCAAACCAGTGTGGTTTCGTATGCCAAATCCTTGGTCAAAAAGTGCTTGATTTTCAAAATGGGAAACTTGATTTGTGCAAGTTAAATCAATGACTTAAGATAATCTTACAGAGTACCTCTCATGGCACGTTAAAAAGGAAAGATTGTTTTGGCATGATCTGGAGCTTCATCAGGTGCGCGAGTCAGAATTTATACCCAGAGACTTCATTGTTAATCTGAATGACACTAGCAAAAGTGTTGTAAGTGTTCCCACTGGTTAGGGGTTCCTCAAGCTGATTAAAGGTTTTTAGTTAATTTACTTTGATTGAATGTCAGGCAGTTAATCAACTAATGGTCTGAACAGAAATAAAAGTTGCTGATGCTGTCTTGAGAATTCTGCAAGAAGGGCTGCAGAAGGATCCATTGGAGTGTAATTTAACCATAGTGGGTTGGATATGGATGGGCATGTGTGAAGTTCGTTTGGGTAGAACAGGAGGGAATGGACATTGGGGGAACTTTTTATAAGGTATTAAAAAATGTCCATGGGGCTAGGAGGGATAACTGTAGGGCAATTTAAAAAAAGGTGAGATAATTCAAGGGGAGCAGAAGTGTTGGGGAGATAAATGCAAAAAATAATTACAGAGAGAGGGTGTGTGTGAATGTGAGTGTGACTGACTCCTACCAGAGGGAAAGGTCATATTGAATGTTATCAGGTTTGGAAATAAGTAGTTCTTAAAAAGTAAAATTAAATAAAATGACATGCCAAAATGATTTCCCAAAATGAACACATTCAAGACTTGTCTCTATTGTACTTCCAATTTAACAGTGCAATCCTATGCATGTCTACTTAGAAGTAAGCCTCATTGAGTTCAGTAGACTTACTCCCATGTAAGTGTGTAAAGCAGTGTTTGTGGGTTTTGGTGGGTCACGACCTGATTTCTGGTGGGTCCCAGGTGATGGAAGGATCAGATAAGCCCTGAGGCTATTCAAAAATCAGTTAGCTGCTAACTGCCCTTCAAAGAACTGAGCTCCTGCAGTTTGCAAGCTTGTGTAAATATAGGGAGGTAAATGTTTGAGCATCTCATAAAGCTAGGTGGGTCCCGATAGAGTGTCATTTTAAAAAGTGGGTCCCGGTGCTAAAAAGTTTGAGAACCACTGGTGTAAAGGATTACAGCCTAAAGCTATTGACATTTATTTCAACTGCATGCTGTTTGCTTCACTTTCATTCCTGTCTCATCCATAGGGGTTGTGGGAACTAGCAATCTAAAAACCCGACATAGTGGAAAAACTGTTGGGTAAAATACCCAGTTAAAAAACTTTTTTTTTTGCCTGTGGTTCTTATTTTTAGAAAAAAAATAGCCTTGAACCCTTTAAGAGAAATCTAATGTAGGTTATTTTTTAGTTTATATTCAACGCAAGGTTTTTTTTATCAGGTTAGTAAGTGCATGGAATGTTTCAAAACACCAACTACTTAGCACAACACAGGGCTGACACTGCAGCTTCCAGTTTGTCCTTTGTATTTGGAACTATCTGATTAGACAACCTTGGCGCCAAAGTTCATATGACAAGAGGCAGGCTTGTAAAACACTCGGTGAGTGTTTCTGTTAATGTGATGGCCTGGCTTGTCTGCCATTATGGCGCAAGAGCTTTTGTTCATTCTGCTTTCTTAGAATTGATGTGAAAAAGCCAGTGTTCCTGTGGTAAATGTCTTCAGAAGAGAGCATAGAATGTTAGAGTTGGAAGGGTCCTTGGAGGTCATCTACTAGTCCAACTACCTGCTCAGTGCAGGCACCTGCTACAGCATCCCTGACAGGTAGCCATCCAGCCTCTGCTTGGAAACCTCCAATGAGAGCCCACAACTGCCCGAGGCAGAAACTGTTCAGTGCAGACAGATCTTATACTTAAGAAAATCTTCCTTATGTCTAGTCTACTAGTCTAGTCTAAATCTACTTCCCTGTAATTTGAACTCATTGGTTCTAGTCCTGCCCTCAGAAGCCACAGAAAGTAAGCCCTTCTTCCAAGCCACAGCCCTTCAGATACTTGAAGATAGCTATCATATCTCCCCTTAGCCTTCTCTTCTCCAGGCTAAACCTATCAAGCTCTTTAACCATTCCTCATAGGATTGTGATAAGGCACAAGTGCTTTGTGGATTGTAGTGGTTGTGCTGCAGCTGCAACGCTTGAGTGACAATCAAGGTTGCCTGTGTTATCTGAAGCTGAAGCGTGCTGAGGTGAACGCCAGAGAGAGAGAGAGAGCTGGACTGTGAAAGCAACATCTCGAATGAAGGGTTCTATGAAAGACTAGAACGTTATTATATTGTAAAAACCCCTTGGGGTTTAGAACAGCCTGCCCATGTACACCGCCTTGAATAAAGTCAGAGGAGAAATCCAATGACCAGAAAGGCGGTATATAAATATTATTATATTATATTGACTAAATTCAGTTTTCTGTGGTTTATGTATATTTTTATTAGACTCCACATGTCCACTGTTGCGCTTTCCATTTATAAAACAAGAGCGCATATGAAAGATATCTTAACTGCTATGGCAAGGTGAGCTTAGTTAAGTGATTTTGAGGTGGTGATGACTCTTGCTTAAGAATATAATAATTGCCTAACTGAATCAGACCCAGATCCACTTAATTCAGCATTCTTTGAAGAATCCTAACAATCAGTAGGCTCTAGGGTAGATCACTGTGGCTTACCTTCTTCTGTCCACCTGATGTACACAAACCTTGGTTCTTTTTGGATTAGTAACTTGAGGAGGGGGTGCATATGAGAAGAGATGCCACACAGGATGTTGTTGGAAATACAGTACCAAGAAATACATGCTACTATGAAATGGCTTTTTTGCATATCTGTGAAGTCTCTTTTATTGTAAGGGACCGATGTGCTTCTGTGGAATCTCTTGCCCTTATAATATGAATTTGCCATTCTACAGGGAGGACATTTTGAACATAAATGATACAAGATTCAGTGAATTTGAGGATATTCAGAGAATCAGCATACTAACTTATTCAGGTTTAGATGATCTTATAGCTAGATTAATATACTAATGCTCAATATAAGTGCAGACTTATAATTTTAACAAGGTATGGACATTTAGGGAAGAGGACTTCTCTGAGGAGTGTTGCGCGTGTGACCGATAAATCGCTAATAGTGCACCTAAATTTAAGTAAAAAAATGTTTCCAGCAAGACTTAAATCATAGTGTCTCATTAAGGATAAAATCTTAAAACACATAGAAGAACAAGCTTTGCTGATGGAGAGTCAGCATGGCTTCTGCAAGGGGAAATCTTGCCTCACAAACCTTTTAGAATTTTTTGAAAAGGTCAACAGGCATGTGGATGCCAGCGAACTCGTGGATATTATATATCTGGATTTTCAGAAGGCGTTTGACACGGTCCCTCATGAAAGGCTCCTGAGAAAACTCCACAGTCAGGGAATAAGAGGGCAGGCCAATGGGCAATTTTCACAGTGGCGAGAGGTGAAAAGCGGTGTGCCCCAAGGATCGGTCTTGGGACCGGTGCTTTTCAACTTATTCATAAATGACCTGGAGTTGGGGATAATCAGTGAGGTGGCCAAGTTTGCGGATGACACGAAACGTTTCCAGTTGGTGAAGACCAGCAGGGGTTGTGAAGAGCTCCAGAAGGATCTCTCCAAACTGGGAGAATGGGCAGCAAAATGGCAGATGCACTTCAATGTAAGTAAGTGCAAAGTGATGCACATTGGGGCAAGAAATCAAAACTTCACATACACGCTCATGGGTTCTGAGTTGTCTGTGACGGATCAGGAGAGAGATCTTGGGGTGCTGGTGGACAGGTCGATGAAAGTGTCGACCCAGTGTGCGGTGGCTGTGAAGAAGGCCAATTCCATGCTCGGGATCATTAAAAAATAAAACGATTGAGAATAAAATGGCCAATATCATTAAGCCCTTGTACAAATCGATGGTAAGGCCACATCTGAAGTATTGTGTCCAGTTCTGGTCACCACACCTCAAAAAGGATATAGTTGAATTGGAAAAGGTGCAGAAAAGAGCGACCAGAATGATTCGTGGGCTGGAGCACCTCCCTTATGAGGAAAGGCTACAGCGTCTGGGGCTTTTCAGTCTAGAAAAAAGGCGCCTGAGGGGGGACATGATTGAGACTTATAAAATTATGCATGGGATGGAGAGAGTGGATAGAAATTCTTCTCCCTCTCACACAACACCAGAACCAGGGGACATGCACTAAAATTGAGTGGAGGGAGAGTTAAAACGGACAAAAGAAAATATTTCTTTACCCAGTGTGTAATTCATCTGTGGAACTCCTTGCCACAGGATGTGGTGATGGCATCTGGCCTAGATGCCTTTAAAAGGGGTTTGGACAGATTCATGGAGGAAAAGACCATCACAGGTTACAAGCCATAAGCAACCTCCTGGTTTTAGAAGTGGGTTTTCTCTGCCAGGTGCAAGGGAGTGTCAACGGGAAATAGGTTATCTTGTTGTCTTGTGATCTCTGAGGCATCTGGTGGATGAGGCATCCCTGGGGCATTATGTTCTTATAATGACCTTAATATAAGTAAAGTCCCCCCCCCAGGCTCTTCAGACTATATGTTTTAAATAATAACTTATGCAGCGGAATACTACCAGATGGGCATAGACCTTTTATTCTGGAACTTATTTTTTTATGAAGAGAAGTCCACTTTATGAAGAGAAGTCCACTTTTAAGGAGTGCAGATACTAATTCAAGTGTGCACTCTGCTGAATTTAATAACCTGCAAATCATCATAGTGGAGAAAGATGCACTGAAGATCAGAGGCGTCGGGTGGGTAGGGTCCCCCGGGCTGCGGGGGTGACACACAGATGGGGCGGTGCACGAGCCACCAAATCAGCAAAACCGCCGAATTGGCAACTCGTGCACCCCCCATCTGCGTGTCGCCATGCGTCCCGGGGCGTTCATGAGCCATGGGGTGCACGATTTGGCAGCGCTGGGGTGACGGCAGAAACAGCACTTACCCAGTATTCGTGCACCCCCCCCCCCAAGCCCGGATGCAGCCTTCTTGTTGCCCAGCTAGGCGCTAGAGAGGCTGCGCCTTTGCAACCTTGCTGCAGAGCCTCTCTAGCTCCTAGTTTCACTGGCTGGAGGACTCCTCCACCAGCGAGACTAGGAGCTAAAAAGACTCTGCAGCAAGGTTGCGCAGGTGCAACCTCTCTAGCGCCTAGCTGGGCAACAAAAAGGCTGCATCCAGGCCGGGGGGGATGCACGAAGGCTGGGTAAGTGCCGTTTCTGATGCCGCCGTCACCCCAGCGCTGCCGAATTGTGCAACACCCCCCCCCCCGGCTCGTGCACCCCCGGTGATGTTTTAGACCTAAAATCGGCCTAAAACCCCCTGGGGGTTGCTTTCACACCGCCGATTTGCCACTGAATTTTGGCGCTGCCGCAAAAGTGATGTTACACCCCAGGGTGGGGCTTGTGACGTCATGTGGGTGCATGTGTCGTATCGACCCCCCCCCCCGCTGGGGGTGTAGCTACGCCCCTGCTGAAGATACACTCCTGAGGCCTGGAAATCCTGCTCAATTGTCGTTCCCTCCCAGGCTTCTTAGATCTAACCAGGCTTTATTCTCATACTTTCAAGCCTATTTTTTCAGACTGAAGAGATAGAAAAATGAAGACTGAGATTCTTGAGATGCCAAATTCTGTTTTCATTTTTGAATTCTGTGCTGGTGCAGTGGTGTTGCAGACTTGTACACAGAGCTAATGATGGACCTTACTTATAAAATCTGCTTTCCAAGCAATCTGAACAGATTGTATATTTTTTTAAAAAATTACAGTATATTAATATTTTAAATAATAAAAAGATCGGTCCTGTTAATGTATACATTCTCCGCAAATAAAATAGTAGGAATATCCTCAGTACTAGATTACTTTCAGTACTGCAGTCAGTTTCATGTTGATGTGAGGAAGATGTTGGCTTTTAATGTACCTACTGCTCATGTGGCATGGGGCGAATGTAGGGTGATGGAAGCACAGACTTGGAGCCAAGAGTGTTCCAGATGACAAGAGGTCTGCCAAGTTGACAACAAAACAAAATTATTAATTGGTGCTAGCTGAATAGAGGTAAGAAAATACTGGACAAAGTCCACAAGATTATTTTAAGTAAGAGCACAGAGTACACAAGAAGAAAATGTGACAGAAATCGTGAGGAAGTTGAATCAGTGAAGGTTTTGAAAGCTAGAGGTTATGTCACTTCGTTTCTTTATATGATATGGCAACCATGGTCTTTAGGGGCTGGATGCAGAAGAACCAGAATGAGAGATGCTAGAAAAGAGTACTTCCTAGCCAGAATAAGGCTCACAGTAGCAGTGGTAGAAGGGCTCGCGATAGTGCACAGTTCCAGAAAAGATGCTGAGTAAGGAAATAGCAGTGAAGGGGAAAGAAATGTTTCAATCACACTGATGCCAGGCACACAGAAAAGTCTGCCTGCCTGTCCAAGAGACATGCAGTATGCAAATCAGTGGATAAGTCAGGGATGAGAGAGAAGTTAGGAATGGACACTTAGGAATGGACACTTAAGTCCTGGGGATGAGGGTAGGGAAGAATCAGATGATGGTGCAAGGAACAGGAAAAGAAAAGCTAGTGTGGCTCAAGACAGTGCTAAAGAAGGGGAAGCACTTAAAGTAGGAGAGAGAGGGCCGTTCTGGCAACACAGAGCAGGTGGCTGTTCAGGCATCGGGAGCACAGCACAGGAGAAGGCACATATGTGCATGCGTGAGAAGATGAAAGGGCCAATGGCAGAGGAGCTCGTGTGAGACCAAGGGAGATCTGGCTGGCACTGACGCGTGGGTGCTGGAGAATGAATAGAGCCAGAGTTGAGCAAGGCTGAGCACATCTCATTCAGTTGTAGGACTTCTATCATGGCAGAAGGAAACTGACCGTTGAATGTACTTCAGCGTCTTTGGATGAGATGTGCAAAGGGGCAAGTGGGCCTAGCAATTTTTACAGTCATAAGAGGTTGGTGGAGCATACAAGCAGTGACTAAGCAAGGTTAAAATACAGTAAGAAAGATCACAAGTTTGTAGATGTGTGCAAGAGGTATGAGGAAGACTCTTTGGAATGTACTAGAGCAGCGGTTCTCAAACTTTTTAACACCGGGACCCACTTTTTAAAATGACACTCTATCAGGACCCACCTAGCTTTATGAGACGCTCAAACATTTATCTCCCTATATTTACACAAGCTTGCAAACTGCAGGAGCTCAGCTCTTTGAAGGGCAGTTAGCAGCTATCTGATTTTTGAATAGCCTCAGGGCTTACCTGATCTTTCCATCACCTGGGACCCACCAGAAATCAGGTCCCGACCCACAGTTTGAGAAACACTGTACTAGAGAAAATTGAATGACCTGCAGTGTTGAGGGGTATTTGAATGGAGAGAAGGCATTAAGGGAGTGTAGGTGTCAAAAGACGGTTGCTTTGTATTTTTAGATCTGCTCACTATGGCAAAATTGGGCTCAGAGCAGATAAACTGAGAGCGCAATCCTGCGCAACAATCCGGTGGCGGAACGAGTGCTCTGCCACCGGAAGCCATCGCGAACGTGCTGTAAAGCACGTTTGCAACAACCGGAGAGTAAGTGCGGCCGGTGTAGAGGCCGGCTGCCCTCACTCTGCCACCGGATTGTCCATGCGGCTGCAGGAGGAGGTAAGCAATCCCCCGGCAGGGCGGTGAGGGAGGCCGGGGGTTGGCGGATCTGGCCTGGGTGGCGGGGATGGCGGCCGCTATATCCCCGTGCCGTTCCCTGGCCGTATCCCCCATTACACGGCCTCCTCGGAGTTGCGCCAGTGAAGTAGCTGGCGGAAATCCAAGGAGGCTCATTGGGGCCTCCCCGCATTACACCGGGGGAAGGGGATAAATGTCCCTTTCCCCCAAGGTGACCGAGTAGACCCCGGAAAACGGAGGATAGGATCCGGCGGGCAGCCTGGGCCGCCGGCCGGATAGTTAGGCAGGATTGGGTTGTGAAGAGACCTACTTGGTTAACTTTTTACAGGCCAGTATCCTATAGGGAGCATTCATGGACTGGGCCAGGAAACTGTCTGAGGTGGATAAGTCATTGCAAACAACGTTGGTGTGAAGCAAATTATTATTTCTGCTAGGATGGACATTGGAGTGACTGGGAGCTATGTGTGAATCTTGGGACAGTGTGATGGAAGTCGGGATTAATTGGAGCTTTATAAATGGAATTAGAATAGGATGACAACTTTTATGGTATTTCATATGAATTGCATCATTGACAGTTTTTAGGGATGGGGAATGTAATTCATGGGTTTCTGTGGTGTTGCTTTGTCCACAATAATCTTTTTCTGTTGTAGAGTTTGAGCTCTGCTGTAGTTCAGTGAACCATTGTGTGTGTGTGTGTGTGTGTGTGTGTGTGTGTGAGAGAGAGAGAGAGAGAGAGAGAGAGAGAGAGAGAGAGAGAGAGAGTTCCAACGGGGATATAGCATGAAAATAGTAGTCCAGGCAGCTGTGATCAGTCCAGGAGATCATAGACACTGTTAGTGATAAATGGAAATGTTGGAGACGACATTGCTGGGCACTCAAAATCAATTATATGGTGAACAGAGAGGTTTATTTCCTACAGTGATGCACTAGAAAGGTTAACCATCAGTGATGAATCCCCATGTGTCCTATGCTGCTGTGTCTGTGGAATCTATCATTCTAAAAGCTAAGCTTGCATAACATATACGTTAAAGCAAAACATAGACTTGAATCTTGAAAATGTGAATTATGATACTCCTCCTTTTTCTGAAGGATCTAAATACTGGTACATTTCCACATACCCAAGCTGTCCTCCTTTTGAGATTCTTGGCTCCTCTTTGAGTCTGAGCATAATACAAATTTATGTTGTTTCCTGCTAGCTTAACTAACATGACTTTCTGCAAAGAATTCTGGGAAAAGTAATTGGTCAAAATGATTTTTCATGAATGCTTGCAACACATCCTGAATTACCGTACATGCTTTAAGGATTTTACCAAGTAATAAACAATACTATTTACACCAGTGTTTCTTAGACTGGTGGGTCGTGACCCACTAGGAAAATGGGAAGCGGGTTGCTACCCTCTTAAGGGGTGGTGGTGACAACGTGTGGTGACGTTGGCGATGTCACCGCCACTGGAGGGGAAAAAGGTTTTTTTTACACTTACTGGGGCTTGTGCCGGCCCTCTGGAGGGTTTGCAGCCGAAACCGGAAGTGGGTCTCGTTTGCTTCAGGGAGCCAATCTGTAGCACAGAGAGGCCTGCAGAGGGGGCTCCCCGCACCCTCTGGAGGGCTGGCGTGAACCCTGGTAAGTTTTAAAAAAAACGTTTTCCCTGTGTCACGAGATCTCGGAAGTGCTGCCGCCGCCAACTCACCCCCACAAAGACTTATGATTTTCCCAACTTGTGGGGAGATTTTTGAGAAATGCTGATTTACAACCATAAATAATAGTGCTGTTTCTGTTGTAAAAGATTTCATCTGTATATTAAGATTAGAATTTGTAAATTGGCATACCTAGTAAATGAATTTGGATTATTTTCTGAATAAAGTATTAAATGGGAGAAATCCAAATTTTGTCATGTCTTTTGAAAGGTTAATCTGGAAGAAAATACTTGTTAATCAGTAGCAGATATAGAAAGTTTCGCTAGCTTGCTATGTGTCAGTCATGTTTACAACTGAGGGCCAGGTAATATCAGTTCCTCAATTTGATTTGAAACATGAGCCATTTTTATAAATGTTATGTAGTCCACGTAACAAGTCTGGAATGGTTTATGAGATGATGCAGCTATCTGTGGAGTAGTATGGGTTTCATTTCTCCCCTTCCCCCTTATTATCACAACACCTGTCTGGTAGCATGAGCCAAATTTTGTCAGATAAGGGTATGTTCTTTTAAAGTATGTGAAAGAGCTGTGTGCTTACACAGTCTTCAGGTGGTACAGATAATGTTTGGTCAACTTTATTCAGAGAGTTAGATTGGCCCAATTTAGACATCTGGTTTCATATCCTGACTTGTTCCTAAATTAGGCTTAGAACCAGCAAATAGTCATGGCAAATCTTGGTCTTTGCTAAACCATGGTTAGAAATAGAAATCTTTCTTGCAAACTTGAATCAAGTACATCACATGAAACAGGATTAAATCATAGTTCTATGTGATATTTGAATCGGATCACTGTGGAGGAGACGATGCACACTCTGTGTCTAACTCATGCTTATCTTGGTTTGGCATGCATAAATCAGTTTTCAGGTAGCATATACCCATGAGCTTGCAGGAAACAAGCAGTCAGCTTGGAGAACAGTCTTGCAAATACCCTTAATTGACTGGCATAGTCTTGAGCAAGAAATGTACTCATCCCATGTTAATTAAATCACAATTCAAAAGTTTATAGAAATTTATTTCCTAATTGTCCTAATTAATCCTACATGAGACATTTACCGGTATGCTTGTTGGGTTTTCAGGAAATGTCCCTGTTTCCCAATCAGTAGTTTCATCATCTTGGTAGTACTTTATGCAAGAACAACTAGAATAGTCTTTCTTCAGCAGATAGTGAGATCTTGTCTACTTGATGCAACCTCATTAACTTTTATTATAACAAGGAACAGGCTTTCTGTGCTTGACAAAAACATTCAGCATTCTTGTAAGCCTTCCAAGCTAGCAAAGCTGAAGTCCAGAGATTATAAGTCTTTAACATAAAATATAATATGAATTATGGGCAAAATAGAAATCCAGTTCTATATTCCACAAATTTGCACTGAACTAAGCTGTCAGTGGTAATGTGATCGCCTAAAATGCTAAAAGTTGTTCTTGACCTTGTTCTGGACATACAGGGTTATAAGTGCAGCGAACGTTGAAAGCGCGGGAAACTGTCAATTGCCTAATTGAAAGCGGATGCGGTGAGTTCCTCGATGACCGCATGTAACCCCTGTGTTGCGCTCCGTGTCGTTTTGCTGTTTGAAGGCTCGTAAACGGATATATGATGTATGAAGGCTCAGAACAAGGTCAAGAACAACTTTTAGCATTAGCTGAGTTCTCTCTCTGCTTTTGAGAAAATCCAAAGGGTCTGGATGAAACGTTAAGCCAAGAAGAAAAAAGGACTTTGTTTTCATCACTTCGTCTGCCTTGGAGAGTCCGCTTGGATCGCCCGCTTTCCATACCGGTAGGATCAAAGCCATAGGAATCTCAACGGACTAGTGTAAGAACTCGCTTTATTTCTTCTAGTTAAAGAGCTGTTTTCACATGGCGAAAAAACCCATAAATATTATTTCTCTGTGTACAACCTATCATGTTAGGATAGGAACAAATTGTTTCTAAATGTTTGAGTGTCAGTGACTTGAAAGTGGCAAACTAATGGCATCTATTATCTGGGAGTAAGAGATGATGTAATACATTTTGCTTCAGAGCACTTTGACTGGAGCAGTGCATCTGGATATGGTAGGAGAGTTCATGGTAATGTGAGGCTCTTCGCCTGGGTCTCCTGGATATCTTTTGGAGGCCTAACCTCTTCTCTTGTTTGTTCTTAGATAATCCCCCCCCCCCCATCATGGTGGGTGAGAGACGGAATGGAAATCTACTGGTGCACCTTGGGCCCAAGCTGCAGGCCTATCCTGAGGAGCTAATTCGGCAACGTCGTGGCCATGATGGGCACACTGAATACCTGATTCGCTGGAGTATTCTTAGCTTGGAAGACAGCATTGGGAGTAACGCAAATGCCACGTCTGCTGAGAGCAAAACAGAGAATATTCTGATGTGGATGTCGGGAGAGGAGGTTTATGCCAATTGCCCCACGCTACTGGGCAAGAGGAAACCTGAGGGGCAGCGGGTGAAGGAGGAGAAAGCACCCAGCACGTTTCCATCTGATGTCACACTGGATGAGGCCTCGCTGCTTGAGATGAAGATGGATGTCAGGAACCTGGTGCAGCGTGCTGCTCGGCAGATGGCCAGGACCACAGGCCCCGAGTCGTCCATCCTGAACACCATCCACGTACTCAGTGCCTATGCCAGTATTGGCTCATTGACTGGTGTCTTTAAGGAAACAGGTGCCCTGGATCTGCTGATGAAGATGCTGTGCAATGAGGAGAAGCAAATCCGTCGCAGTGCTGGCAAAATGCTGAGAGCCCTGGCTTCCCATGATGCAGGTGAGATTTCCTGGCCAGGAGCCCCAAGATGAATTCTGGGCTCCTTCTCAAATAGTTGCTTCAGCACTTTGAGGAACTGTGGTGCTCTAATAATTTATAGGAATTATTATCTTAGTGAGGTTTCCTTGGTTGGCTGGACCTGCTCAAGACTCCTGTTAGTTGCCTTTGGTGGCAAAAAATAAATAAATCTGGGGAGCTATTGGGCAGGTAGTGAAGTACCGGTAAGCTTGCAGCTTTAATGGGGACTATGCAGTTTTTTTAATTCCACAGCAAAATTGTCACATTTTCTTATAATCAGTGAGACGGACCATTATCTAAAGACACTGCAATTACAATATTCTGTTCATTTAGGTAGCATTTTAATTGCAATAATACTGTATATTAGGTTTGCCCTCACAATGTAAATCAGTCACATTTACAGATAGAGAGACTTGCTTTGGGCAGCCCAGTGGCTCTATAGCAAAGGGTGCTTGTACGGCCTGGCTCCTTTGTTACGGCCTCTGGGTTTGGGCCTGGTACTTTCCTACTGCATTGGTTTCTTCTCTGGCCTCTTTTGTTTCTCAGTTTAATTGTTTTAGATTGTGGGAGAGGTTTGGTGAAGTTATCTGGTTGTCTTGGAAAAACCAATAACTTGAAAGCTTTCATAGAACCATTGTGTCATAGTTGGGAACTTCACCAATTAAGAATTTTGTATCCCTTGATCAGCCATATTCAGCAAGGCTTATGAAGCTGCCTTATACGGAGTGTATTGGTTCATCCAGGTCTGTATTGACTGCATTGAGCAGCATCCACCTCTTCAGGATTTCTGACCAGGGTCTCTCCTAGACCTGGGGATGCCACGGTTTGTAACGAACCTGCTGCATGCAAAATATGTCGTCCCCCCCCCCCCCACACACACACTGCCTCTGACCACTTAGGAGAGAGAGAGAGAGAAGAAAAAAAAAAGATTTTAGTTGTTTTAGTCTGTAACCCTTTGGTTTTATTTTCTTTAGGGACTAAGGCTAGCATCCTAACTAGTGCTTTTATCATCAGAAGCTCCCTTGATGAACGGAGGGAGCTTCCGACAGCAGAAGTGCTAGTCAGGATGCTATGCTGGGCTCTGGCCTAAAACTTGCCTGTGCTGGTAGTCAGAGAAGTTTTCCTGAGCCCTGAGAATACCCAGAGTTGTTCTGCACCCGTGCCCACCTGTGATGTTCTCACACTAAGAAGTGCTTATCTCTTTTCTTTAGGTCTCTTTATCTCAAGGTAAACTATTCCTTTCTGCTAGACTTTATATTGCTATCTTCATGGTTAGTTTAATTATAAGGTACTTAATTTTTAAGCTTGATGTTTCGAGTACTACAGGTATAATCTGTGCTTCCCTTTGGGCTTTACTTGGATGTTTGTTACACCAATAACAATTTGCAGGGTGTAGGTTGAAAAAATGCCTCATGCCTGGGGAGTCAAAAACATTAGACGTTTTGATTTGTCTCCAGGTTTATTGGAACTTGAAGCTACTTAGATTTGGTTCCAGTTTAGTCAATAAAGGTTTGGTGACTGAATTGACATGGATTGTGGTTTGCATACAGAAGTTTAAATATTCAAATCATGATGCTGATATGTTTGATAAAGTGATTTAATATCAGAATGACATTGTAACCTAAATTACCAGTGATTTGGATATTCTGGAACAGAAACGTTTTCTGATGCTCTCAGTAGTTACAGGATCTGATGTAGTGTGTCTAATTCAACTTATTTAGTAAACAAAACTAAAGCCTATCATGTTGAATTTACATTCTGTATAAGAACATAAGAACATAAGAAGAGCCCTGCTGGATCAGGCCAAAAGCCCATCTAGTCCAGCTTCCTGTGTCACACAGTGGCCCCACCAGATGCCTCAGGGAGCACACGAGACAACAAGATACCTGTGTCCAGTCGCCACTCCCTTGCACCTGGCACAGAGAAAACCCACTTCTAAAACCAGGAGGTTGCTTATGGCTTGTAACCTGTGATGGTCTTTTCCTCCATGAATTTGTCCAAACCCCTTTTAAAGGCATCTAGGCCAGGTGCCATCACCACATCCTGTGGCAAGGAGTTCCACAGATGAATCACACGCTGGGTAAAGAAATATTTTCTTTTGTCTGTTCTAACTCTCCCTCCACTCAATTTTAGTGCGTGTCCCCTGGTTCTGGTGTTGTGCGAGAGGGAGAAGAATTTCCCTCTATCCACTCTCTCCATCCCATGCATAATTTTATAAGTCTCAATCATGTCCCCCCTCAGGCGCCTTTTTTCTAGGCTGAAAAGCCCCAGACGCTGTAGCCTTTCCTCGTAAGGGAGGTGCTCCAGCCCACTAATCATTCTGGTCGCTCTTTTCTGCACCTTTTCCAATTCAGCTATATCCTTTTTGAGGTATGGTGACCAGAACTGGACACAATACTCCAGATGTGGCCTTACCATCGATTTGTACAAAGGCATAATGATATTGGCCGTTTTATTCTCAATCCCCTTTTTAATGATCCCGAGCATGGAATTGGCCTTCTTCACAGCCGCCGCACACTGGGTCGACACTTTCATCGACCTGTCCACCAGGACCCCAAGATCTCTCTCTTGATCCGTCACAGACAACTCAGAACCCATTAGCGTATATGTGAAATTTTGGTTTCTTGCCCCAATGTGCATCACTTTGCACTTACTTACATTGAAGCGCATCTGCCATTTTGCTGCCCATTCTCCCAGTTTGGAGAGATCCTTCTGGAGCTCTTCACAATCCCTGCTGGTCTTTACCACCCGGAAAAGTTTAGTGTCATCCGCAAACTTGGCCACCTCACTGCCTATCCCCAAGTCCAGGTCATTTATGAATAAGTTGAAAAGCACCGGTCCCAAGACCGATCCTTGGGGCACACCGCTTTTCACCTCTCGCCATTGTGAAAATTGCCCATTGACTCCCACTCGCTGTTTCCTGGTCTTCAACCAGTTCCTAATCCACAAGAGGACCTGCCCTCTTATTCCCTGACTGTGGAGTTTTCTCAGGAGCCTTTCATGAGGGACCGTGTCAAACGCCTTCTGAAAATCCAGATATATAATATCCACGGGTTCGCTCGCATCCACATGCCTGTTGACCTTTTCAAAAAATTCTAACAGGTTTGTGAGGCAAGACTTCCCCTTGCAGAAGCCATGCTGACTCTCCCTCAGCAGAGCTTGTTCTTCTATGTATTTTAAGATTTTATCCTTAATGAGACTTTCCACCATCTTCCCTGGAACAGATGTTAGGCTGACCGGCCTGTAGTTCCCCGGGTCCCCCCTCCTTCCTTTTTTAAAGATTGGCGTGACATTAGCTATCCTCCAATCCTCTGGCACAGTGGCCGTTTTAAGGGACAAGTTGCATATTTTGGTCAAGAGGTCAGCAACTTCATTCTTGAGTTCCTTCAGAACTCTTGGGTGGATGCCATCCGGGCCTGGTGATTTATTGATCTTTATTTTGTCAATTAAGTCTGAGACGTCTTCTCTTTTAACCTCTATTTGACTTAATTCTTTAGTCAGGGGAGACCGTTCCGGCAGCGGTATTTGCCCGAGGTTTTCTGCCGTGAAGACAGATGCAAAGAACTCATTTAATTTCTCTGCAGTCTCCAAGTCCCCTTTTATCACCCCTTTCTCTCCCTCACCATCCAGCGGACCCACCGTTTCCCTGGCAGGTTTCCTGCTTCTAACATATTTGAAGAAGCTTTTATTATTCCCTTTTATGTTGCCTGCCATACGTTCCTCAAAGTCTTTCTTGGCCTCCCGTATCATCTTTTTACATTTCTTTTGCCACAGTTTGTGCTCCTGTTTATTTTCCTCATTAGGGCAAGACTTCCATTTACGGAAGGAAGCTTCCTTGCCTTTTATAGCCTCCTTAACTGTGCTTGTTAGCCATGCCGGCATCCTCCTGGACTTGGTCGAGCCCTTCCTCCTTTGTGGGATACACTCCCGCTGGGCCTCTACGACTGTTGTTTTAAACAGCCTCCATGCACTCTGGAGCGATTGGACTCCTTTTACCTTCCCTTTCAGCTGTATAAATATCTCAAACATTTTCCTGACAGCCAAAAACTATTTGAACTGAAATCTTTGGATAGGAAAACAACATAAAGCGTGCTTAATGTGATTTGAATATTCAAATTAATTCAAAGCTTTACGCATAAATTATTTTTGTTAGAAGACTTGTATGTATTTTAAAACTTGATAATTCAATAGCATGCGCTTCCCTTACATTGTTTAAATTTTAAGAACAAATGCACTGAACATGGCAAATGTGCACATTTTAGCACACCGAAACAGTATAGGTGTGAACCCCCTTCTTGCCTTCTATCCACATATTCAGTCAGTCAATGCATAGAGAGGGAGTAGGGTTACATCTGTTGGCTCTGCCCCCACCATCTACCCATTCAGCGGAAAGGTGAAAATGGACTTTTGTGCTGAATACATGGAGATGGGGGCGAGCTTTGAAAGTGCTCAATTTGACTGGTATAGCATCCTTTGATTGTTACTAATTAATATTATGAAGCAATGTATTGTTAGCAGTGAAATATTTTCCACAAAAAAAATATAGCAGTGGAATTTTTTTGCTAGAAAATGTCTTGCTCCACATCATTACATATTTCACACAGGCCTCTAACATGTGCAGGAATTCGGAACATGGTACGGGTATAGGGAAGAAAACCATAGAAAACCATACATTATCTTTATTTTATTTATTTATTTAAAAAAATTATATCCCACCTTTTCCTATGCCGAAGGCAAATGCCCAAGGCGGCTTACAACAAAGATTAAAATACATAATTTAAAATACATAAAACAATACATAACCATACATAAACAAATTTAAAAAACAATAAAATCCACTGTGGGGGGGTGACAGTATGGAGCAGAGAAGCAGCATGGCAGAGCATCTTGAGACACAGGAGGCAGACCACAACCCATCACCAAAACACTGGACAAAACAAAAACGTTTTGAGCCCTATGGCAGAACTTATATTTAAAATTTTAAAACATTTGTATTTGAATCGGGATCACCTCTTATAGAAATCAAGCAGAAGAAGCAAAAAAAAAAAAAAAGACAGGTAGGAGCCAAGTGGTCAAGGAAAAAGGAGGCGAATTTCTCCTCTGCCAGTTCAACTAGCAGCTGATTCGGAAGACCCCCAAAGCAGAGCTTTATGAAGTAGGTGTTAATGGAGAAGCATACCTCAGCCAATTGGGCAAGGAGGTATCTGTTAAAGTGGTTTATTTTGTATCCAGATCAAACTTTGCCCTGCCAAAATGTATCCACCGCCACAGCTTTGTCATTAGCTTTTGCTGTAAGTCATCGACAGTACAAGGCTCTGGCAATAATCGGCACACCATCCGATGCGCCGGATCTTTGATTTCTCTACATTCACATAATATATTGCCGTCAGCCAACAACCCCCACTTAAATCAATTCATCCTTACACTTTGGTACCCCCACCCTCATCCTATTCATTGTCCTCCAATCTGTAAAAGGGAGAGTGTTTCCTGCGGCCATTTCTTCCTTTGGTAAAATTGTCAAATCGGTGAGCTCATTCCTCCATTTTCTTATTCGACTTTGTTCTTTGGACCCCTCTAGAAAAGTATTCGTTCTTGCCATAAAGCTTTTTCTAGGTTTAAGTCAACGAATTGGAGGAGCATGGATGGTGTAGTGGTTTGGGAGTCAGACTTAGACCTGGAAGATCCAGGCTCAAATCCCCGCTCAGCCACGAAGCTTCCTGGGTGACCTTGGGCCAGTCACTATCTCTCAGCCCCACCTACCTCACAGGGTTGTTGTGAGGACAAAAAAAAAGGAGGGGAGGAAATATGTACACCACTCTGAGCTCCTTGGAGGAAGGGTGGTATAAAAATATGAAAAATAAATAAAAATAAATATATCCGCTTAACGGGTGATGAGTAGGTTTGAGGCATCCCGTCACTATACACATTGCCTCATTCACAGTGCCAATGTGTCCCATACTGGTGCCGCATATTCGGCAGTAAAGACACTCAAGGCCAGTGCTGATACTCGTTGTGTAGCTGGCTGGGCTCCCAAAGATATATATATATTTGGTTATAAAGCCCACCTCATATAAAATGAAAGAGCTGGTTTTGATTCCCCCCCCTTTTATGACAGAGTAGTGATCCTGGTAATTACAGTTCTTTGGAACAATTGCGTAGGTTTCACTTCCTTCAGTCTCCCCCAGGCTTTTGAGGAAGGGGTGCTGAGAATTAGTCACCTGCTTTTGAAATGGTTCCCACGCTTAAGAGTCAGCTGTTCATATTACGTACAAACTTTGCCTGACCTCGCTCAGCAGCTCCTTCAGAAACATGCAGTGAGAGAGTCCTGTCATTGCAAACCTAAAATCTATGTTAAGTATTTGTGTTCTTGACCAATTACGGAGGAGAAAAATAAATAAAATCCGAACATGCTTGTTCTTCTTTTCATTTATAATATGTGTAATGAAAAGTAGCGGAAATTTAGTTCACACAGAACTTTAACAAGAGTGCTTTTCATTTGTAGATGTCAAAGAGCTCTTTTAGAACTTGAGAGGCTAATCCATTTTTAAAATAGGAAGAAATGGAGGCGTGGAGAGATGACCAGCCCACTTCAGAGGATAGAACTGCACTTTGGTTTTTGTGTTAACTGTTTCTACTTGAGTTCAGCACACAGGAAAAAGTAACAAGAAGCAGTTCTCATAAAGCATCACCTACCTCACGTTACCTACCTGGGTAACCTTGGGCCACTCACTATCTCTCAGCATCACCTACCTCACAGGGTTGTTGTGAGGACAAAAAGGAGGGAAGGAACCATGTACACCACCCTGAGCTCCTTGGAGGAAGGGTGCTATAAAAATGTGAAAAATAAATATTAGCTGCCCAACATGTGTTCCTGTGGTAGAAAATGCGTTGACACTGCTTTTTATATGTTAGAGTACATGCTTTTTCCTTCACATCTATGGTAAAACTCACGATTCATTAAGCCAGAATTTCAGAGCTGCTTAGTATGAATTTTTTAAACACCGAGATTAGACTGTGGATAAGGCTATTTATAACAAGAACTTTTGTACGCACCCCTGTTTTGTCCCATGTTCGTCTGTTGCAACAGAGACCTGTGGCACCTTAAAAGACCAAAATGTTTATGATGGCCTCTGGTTTCATAGGAAAAAGCTTGCTACAAATGCAACTCTGCCCTGTGTGATACAGTATTTGCCTTTTGCCTGCTATGTTAGCAGCAGGAAGGAACTGAACTTGTATTGCCTGGACAGCTGAATAAAGAACAAACTTTACTTTGCCCCGCAGTAGTGTTCTGAACTTGCCAGATGGCATCATGCAGCCTGAATGCCCACTCCTACCACTGACTAATCTCTTTCTGCTCTTGCCTCTGAAACAACAACTCAGTCATGCATCCTCTTGGTTAAACGTTCTGCATCTATCCTGCTCCCAGGTGTTCAGCCTCCCACAATTACTCATTTAACCATCATTGTTTGGCCACCTGTTGTCTGTCAGTTGTAGCCCAGCCTCTCAGTCTAGTAGTGGGCAGCATGTGGTTGCATCTCATGTGGTGCAGAGATTCCTTATAGTAGGGATCTATGTGAGTGTGTTTTTATACATGAGATTTGCTAGCCTCCTTTTAATTTGTTTTAGAGATCATCAGTCTTTTTTAAAAAAAAAATTGCGTTAAATGTATGGTAATTTTTCCAGCAAAAGCAGCATATAATCCCAGTTTGAAAATAACAGTAGAAAGGATAACAGAGAAAAAGGTGTTCATGCCTCTATAAGGGGGAATGGCTTATGCAGCCTCATGATCGGTTCCCACTTTCTTAAACCATACCTTTATGATTAGGGACATACCAGCCCAAGTAGCCAGGAAACTATCTTAGAATTCTGAATGCATCAGCTTTCATTTACAGAAAAATGTACGTTTCAGCCCTCACAATTTTGACACTAAGGTTGAAAATGTGAGGGTAGTGTATTTGAAATTCTCAGTAAGAGAAGACAAATAATAGTCTTAACTGTGTGTTTTCTTAACATGTCATGATTTTAACAGGTTGATCAAGGTTTTAGGGCTGGAAATGCCGTGTCTTGGTCAGCTGTGCTTAGCAAGAATGTCGGTTTAGTCAGATATTTAGTTAGAATATTCTATATGCTACTTTTATTTCCCCAACCAGGGATTCAGGGCAGCTCACAAAATCAAAGCAATACGATCAAAACATCATAAAAAACAAAAGCAGCAAAACCACAGCACCAACGGGAAAAAAAAAGAGAAGCAGCTCAACTTAATCCAAAGGCCTGGCAGAACAAAAACATCTTTGCATATCTGTGAAAAGCAAGCGGGGGCGGGGGGGGGGCTGCAGATGTCTGTCATGAATAGCTTTGCATTTATTATGCTCATGCAAATTATATTTGCCATATAAACATAAACTATTGCGGTGACCCTCTAGTTTGCTATACACTTTTAAAATGGATGTTGGAGCAAAATAAGGTGTCAGCATCTGAAATCGAAGGATAATGCCTGAGAAGCGTCAGCTTTGTGACTAGCTCCTCTCACTAGCAGAATATGAGGGACAGCACTAAGTGTGTCTATTTTGATTTCAGGGAGCCGAGCTTATGTTCTCTTGTCACTGAGCCAACAGGATGGCATTGAGCAGCATATGGATTTTGACAGTCGTTATACTCTCTTGGAGTTGTTTGCAGAGACTACATCATCTGAAGAGCACTGCATGTCCTTTGAAGGGATTCATCTTCCTCAGGTACCAGTTCATCTGTTTGGCTTTGATATAGGTCTGACAGTCTGTCTTACAAAGATAAGTCATTCAGTGTTTTGGGTGGTTCTTCATGGTCTCTGTGCAGTCACATGTAGTGGAGTTCTGCCCATGTGCAGAGCTCGCCTTGGATGCTTTCAGGTCTCTGTCGAGCATTCTGCCCGTGCTCTCGAGTGGAGAATCCCCTCCCAATCTCTTGGTTCCTTTTCGGCTGCCAGTGAGGCAGCATCATGAGCAATGCTTTCCTTGACTCTCAGAAAGACAGTAACAGACTTTTACCTCAGTTTTCACCATTATTCTATATCTCATTATTAGTAATTTTAAAAACTATCAGAGGAAAATCAACTTTCAAAGTGGTGAACTTTTCAAAGTGGTGAAATCTTCTACTATCTCTGTAGGGTCATATAGTACAGATTCCAATGGACAATACAGTAAACAAGGGAGCACAGTATTAAAAACTATTTGCTTTCTGGTGTGCTCAATTGGGACCGGTGCGTTCAACATCACATCATCACTTCAATGGCTATTCATCTAGGTGGAGTATTCAACAGCTTAGCAGACGCCCTCAGCAGAGTGGGAGACAAAGTGGTTGTCCACCTATGGAGCCTGAACGTTAATGTAAGCTCTTCTACAATTCATCACTGAGGTTGCCTGCTATGGGGCTGTTTTGCAACCAGTCTTAATAAGAGGTGCAACAAGTTTTGCAACTGAGCTTACAAGATCCCTACTCTATAAGGAATGCATTTCTAATCCTTTTGGAAGGGGCCTCCCTTTCTTGCTAATCACCAAGATCAATACGATATACTGTACAAGTTCAATACTGACTGCATTCTAAATACTACACCACAGCCTTGAAACACAGACAGTGCAATCCTATCCAACTTACACCACCAGTGTAACCAGCAGTGCAGCGAGAACGGGAGGCCCCAGAATGGAAAGGGGATTCAAATCTCCTCCAAAAGGGGATTCAGAGGGGATTTAAATCTCCCCTCCAAAGCCTCCTGCTCTGCTCTCCCCTGCTGGTTACACCGGTGGTGTAAGTTGAATAGGATTGCGCTGTGACTCTGGTGGTGTGGAGAATCCAACCTTAGTCGGTATCAAGAGAGAGCTAAAAAACACATCTTAGCCCATCACACAAGGTCTTTTCAGTGACGTAGATACACTTCTGTGCCTATAAGGGATCTTATGGGTTTCAACCAGCAAATGTCTCTGTCCAGGATCCATCTCAAGTCTGTATGCTTGGTTCACTCTTCACTGAGGGTTTATTTTGCTGCCCTCACTGCTTTCCATCCAGCAGTAGACACACTGGCGTCGACAGGGGGAAGCGGGGGGGGGCGGGCGGGCGGGCCGCCGGGGGGCGTTGCGCGTATAGGGGTGACGCGCGATCCCCCCACTTACAGTTTTTAGTTGGAGGCGGGCCCACCCGCCCTCCCCTGTGTCCGTTCGGCTCCAAAATGAGCCGAAAACGGAGTGGGGAGGGTGCTCTGCTCCTGCGCGTGACAGTAGATTTACCCCTACTTACGTTCAAGATGGTATGAATGATAGCTGTTACTTTGACACGGAGGGTAGTAAACTACGTATGTGCTCTGTGCTCTGACCCTCCCTTCGTCAAATTTCATTTAGCAAAGCGGTGACTAAGACTATCTCTATGCCTTACCAGTTTGTTAAGACTACCAACCTTCTTGAAAGCATACTTCTCCAGAGTGGTTTCATCCTCTGCCTCGAGCCTGAGTGGTGTTCCATTCTTGGCTTTTTGCAAAGCGGCAGTGTGATCTACATCATTAACCTTTATCAAGCCCTGTGCCTTGAACACAAGGTTGAGAGCTAATGCTTTGCTTGGATGCATTCTGCCAAATCATCTCCTGATCTGCCCACTTCCAGGCAAGGGGAAAGCTAGCTTGTCTCCACCATATGTGATTATACAGGGACCATGAAAGAGAACAGGTTGCTCACCCATAACCATACTTTTTTTCGTGGGCATCTGTGTAGGCACACGATGTACCTGACCATCCCTTCTGCAGGCCTGGTTCCAAGTGTTGTATCTTTCTTCAAATGCTACAGTTTAAGAACATAAGAACAGCCTTGCTGGATCAGGCCAAAGGCCCATCTAGTTCAGCTTCCTGTATCTCACAGTGGCCCCACCAGATGCCTCTGAGAGCACACAGCCAACAAGACAACCTGTTTCCTGTTGTCACTCCCTTGCACCTGGCACAGAGAGAACCTGCTTCTAAAGCCAGGAGGTTGCTTATGGCTTGTAACCTGTGATGGTCTTTTCCTCCGTGAATCTATCCAAACCCCTTTTAAAAGCATGTAGGCCAGGTGCCATCACCACATCCTGTGGCAAGGAGTTCCACAGATGAATCACACGCTGGGTAAAGAAATGTTTTCTTTTGTCCATTTTAGCTCACCTTCCACTCAATTTTAGTGCATGTCCCCTGGTTCTGGTGTTGTGCGAGAGGAAGAAGAATTTCCCTCTATCCACTCTTTCCATCCTATGCAGTTTGAACTCAGGGGGTGGCCCTCTAAGGAACTGAGCAGTTCTTCCTGCTCTCAAGGCACATAGCTGTGTGTTGGGCTTTGCCTCTTGGACAGATCGCTTGAGAAAGCTCTGGAAACTTCTGAAGCAAGCTCTCTGCATGCACAGAACTCCACTCTATGTGTTTACAGAGGTGATCACTTGAAGAATTATAGTTGCATGTAAGCAACCTGTCCTCTTTGGAGGTTGGAGCGGCCTAAAAACTATTACGGAGAATAATGCTGAGGTGATCGAGGAACCACTACTGTGGATGTGGATGTTTCTGGGTTTGGAGAATATCCGACATACCAAACATGATCATACTAGGCAGAGTTCATTGGAAACTGAGAAATAGTATGAGATGAGGTTAGATCCAACTAAGCAGAGCTAAGTAGGGGGCAGCATTGTTTTCTACCACTATATCCGTTCTCGTATATCTCTTTCAGATTCCAGGGAAGCTGCTGTTTTCTTTGGTGAAGCGCTATCTGTGTGTTACCTCCCTCATGGACAAGCTCAACAGCACCACAGAACTGGGAGGGGAACGTCAAGACTGTGCAGCCCCCAGTGCAAACTTTGGAGAAAAAAGCCGGGTGCAACGGGAGTTTGATTTCAGCATGGCCATGGCTAACCTCATTTCAGAACTGGTGCGGGTTATGGGTTGGGACCGCAGCCAGGAGAGGGAGCCTCTTTTCCTGAGAGATATGCAACCTCGAGTTGTTCGGTCCATCTTCCAACCCAAAGGTCCCACTTGTACTGCTGTTCAGGTGCCTGTGGTAACTCCAAAGCCTTCACCACGTAAAAAGCAAGTGCAAGGGTTCTTGACTTCGTCAGACTTTACCAGCCGTAGCAGCTATGTGGAGTATGTGCAGGAGAATCTGAAGCCAGGAATGACTGTGCGCATGCTGGAAGACTATGAGGAGATCAGTGCTGGAGATGAGGGTGAATTTCGCCAGAGCAATAGTGGGATGCCACCTGTACAGGTATGTGACTTGGGTGGGTAGTGGAGGGGGAGCAAAAGATGAATCAGAACAGGAAAGACGAAACTTTCCGTTCTTCTGTGTTGTACTTTGTGATCGAATGTTTCACATTTGAATGGGAGGTGATTGCCTAGTCTGACTTAAAAGCTTCCAAAAGTGAAGATGACTCAAATTGCCGGGGGGAGGGCGGGGGGAGATGACTCAAATTGCTGGGGAGACAAAACTGTTTTCTTTTTTGCTGCCACCTATTTCACAACAGCAGTGCTTCTGCTGGTCACTACCATTTTCCCCCCAGAAGGGGGGGGGAAATGGCGGCTGCCAGGAAGATGCTTTCACCGCCACTGGTAAACCTGCCATTTTGCATCCTCCCCAAATTGTCAAAATGACAACGGATGGACTCAGATTAGTCCTGTTCTGATTATTTCCTAGGCAATTTATCTCGCTTCCATTGTTCCGTTTAAGCTGTGCCGCTGTGTAGCTGCTCAGAGCTCAGTATTCCTGGAAGTCTGGCGATGGAATATGATGTCATTGCTGTGCATCCAGAAATGCCACCGAGCTGCATGCAGCATGCAACCTTTTTGGCACCAGGGACCGGTATCATAGTAGAAATTTTTTCCACGGACAGGAGGGGGGCATATGGGGGGCAGTGCAAAATGACACCCCCATGACGTCACCGCCCCCTAAATCCGATTATGTGGCGTGGGGGCTTACCGTGTTCTCTGCTGCAAACTGCATTCTCTGCAAACTGTCGAGCCTCCATGGGGGCTTGCTGTGCTGCGCCATGGTCTACCGCCTGTCCTGATGGCGGGAGGCGAGCCAGTGTGGCCGGCTGTCCCGCCAATCGGGTCGCCAGCCCTTGGCTCTGGCGGCTGAGGCTTCCTTTCTTCACCGCCGTCTAGCCCGGTCGGCTGGGCTGGGCCGGGCCTTGCACAGTCCTGGGCCCATGGGTGTAGCTGCCTCGGAGCCGCGGCTGGCGGCAGGACTGTGCAGGGCCCAGCCCGTCCGTATGCGACGGCTGCGAAGAAAGGGCCGGGCTCACCGGGCGGTGGTGCAGGCGGCCCCGCCGTCGGGAGCGAAAACCTCAGTTGCGCTCTCCGGAGCCAAGAGCTGGCAACCCGATTGGCAGGACAGCCGGTCATGCTGGCTCTCTTCCCGCCATCAGGACAGGCGGCAGACCGCGGTGCGGCACAGCAAGCCCCCACGGAGGCTCGACAGTCACAGAGCCGCGGAGGCTCCCCGCGGCCCGGTTCCTGATGGGCCACGGATTGGTACCGGGCCACGGACCGGTGGTTGGGGACCCCTGCCTTAGGGGGAATATAGCTCATTGCCCTGAGAAGAGTCAGCAGATTTGGGCTGAGCTTGGAGTAGGGACTTGTTCCTGACAGTGCATGGTCAGGACCAGTCTCTTCCTCCTTTGGGGGTATAATACCCAGTGCCAAATTTTGGTTCACAAACATTGGGGTGTGTGTGTGTGAAGAGAAGGGGTTTGGGGGATCAGACATTCACAACTTCTCACTTTTTTTTGATGCAATGTTCATTACTGTTTATAGAGCTTCCCCGTCTGCATTTTTTGTTGTTTTTTTTCAAGTTGTTTTTTCCTGAAGTGATTTGATCGTGATGCAATGGCATGCAGCCAAATTAAAGTGAGGCCTGTGCATTCTGGAAGCTTTCTGTGAAATATGCCCTCCTCAGTTGGACTCTGCCCTAATTGTTTTTCTTTCAGATCTGTTAACCCAAAATGAACTGGCACTTCTAGGTCATGAAGCTATGTTGGTGATTCATGGGGTTTATTGCTCTATTTGGCATCTGTTATTTGTTTGAGTGCTCTACGATCTCTTGTTCTAGAGCACATTTTTACCAGTTGGTTCAGGCCCCGTTATATTTTATTCTGTGTGTGTATGACAGAGATTTTCTTGCCCTGGCACTATATCTTTCTCGGCAGTTATAGTTAAATATTGTGCATTCACTCCCCCCCCCCCCCCCCAATTCCAACAGTACAACTTGTATTATTTATTCAACTTATCCTATGTCCTCAGTTGGCCTTTAGGAATTACTTTCTCAGTCAGGTTAATGTGTTCTTGTCTAGGTTACTGCTTATGACTGGAAAATATTTTTTAAACATGTTCTCTGATAGAAGGCTTTCTCCATCATTGTACAGGATGGGAAGAGTAATTCAGATTCTTAAAGCCAGTCTCATTGTATTTGAGATTGAGCTACTGGCAGATGGGCTACGTCAAATTTTCAAAATCCTAGTGTTAGGATCTGATTTCAGGACAACAGGCACTGTTCTTTTTTCCAGTCCTGAAACCACATTCTTTAAAAAGGAAAACCATTCCAGCTAAAACAGTTATGTATTGCAACCATGCTTGGGAGGTTTACAGCTCAATCCAACCCAACTTCTCTGGCTATTCCGGCCTAAGCTAGGCCATAGTTAGGCCGCTGCTATTCCTGAGTTAGGTAGTCCGGAATATCTGTGGCCCAGCACCAGCCCAGGATCAAGGCAAAACTTACCTCTGAAGCAGGCAGGCTCCCATGGCTCGGCGTCCATCTCGCGCATGTGCCACACCCTTCCCGAACTTGTCAGTGCTGATCGACTGCAGCTGCTGCAGCGTCCTTGGCAGCCCAGTCAGCAAGGGCCCAGGCGCAGGCGCCGGGAGCCGCCCCGCGTCCGTAGCAACCCGGTTGCTAGGGGCCTGGGCGCAGGCTCCAGCACTCTGTTCGCACCCATCACGGGACGGTCGCAGGACAGTCGCCGGAGGGTTGCGAAGACTGTGCCAACTGCCACAGGGCACCCTGTGCCTCAGCCACCTGCTGGAGGGGAGAGTCCCCGCCCCCCACCTGCAACAGGCGTTGCCAACCCCATGCCATGGTGATTTGCACATGGGTGTCATATGGGGGGAGTGGGGAATCTAATGGCGGCCGCCATGGCGCATGTGCGACGGGTGCCATTCGTGTGGCGTGTGGGTGAACCCCGGTTGCTGAATGGGTGCGACCCGGGTGCGGCCGCCGAGAGCGGTCCTGCTATGGGCGCCATAGCGGCTTTCAGTGTTTGGCAACCTGGGGCGCCCCCCGACTCCCCCCCCCTCCGTGGCTTGGTGGTCTAGCTGCCCTCCTGCTGAGTTCCCCCCTGGGAAGGTATTGGCAGTCCCTGGATGGGATTTGTGCAGGGGCTTGACTGGTGGGGGCTGTCTGTGTGTGGGGGGCAATGCTTGTGTAACGTGTGGCACATGTGTTTCAAGGGGGCTCTGCCCGAGGGGCGTCATTATTGTTCTGGAACCAAAGCAGAGTTGGCCAGGCGAGGCTGGCATGGGTGGTCACAGGCCCAGCAGCCGATCTGGAAGCAGCAGCACCCCAGCGACCTGGAGGCATGGGCTCTTCCCCTGTGGAACTGCAGCCTGCAGAACAAAAGGGGAGGGGAAAGAATTACGACAGCCAGGGGGTGGAGCAGCAGCAGCAGCTGCTGCTGAGGAACGTTGCAGGGCTGGCTCCTTGGCACGTGGCAGCATCGAGGCAGGCAAACGTGGGGCTCCCTCCCTGCAGCCCCTGGGTAAGGTAGGTGGCGGAGGATGTTCCTGGGAAGACAAAAAACAAGGGGGCGTTTAAAGTCCGCTTGATGTCTGGTTGCAATAGCCTTTGAGATCACACGAGCGTGTCGGTGGCCATGCAAAAGCCTGCAGGGAGAGAAAAAAAACCAGAGTTGCTAAGGCCTGGTTTGAGGTGCTTACCTGGACGTAAGGAGAGCATAATCCTGTAAGGGACAAAGGTCAGAGAGAGAGAACACAACACAACCGTGGAGCATTGAACATGGCACGGCAATACACAAACACTCACCTGTCAGTAGACCCTGTGAGGGCAAGGGGGAGAGAGAGTGAGACAGCTGTTGTCTACAGGCAAGTGACATTTGCACAAACATGGAGGGTTCTGTTACCATGGCAAACAGGCAGATACCGGAGAACACAGTGGCTACAGGCAGAAATCCTCTAATGCAGTTGCTAACAGGCAGAAATCCTTTAATGCAGTTGCTAACAGGCAGATATCCTATCACACATTTGCTTACAGGCAGATATCAGAGAACACATTTGCTAACAGGCAGATATCAGGGAACACATTGGCTAATAGGCAGAAGTCAGATATATTGGCAAACAGGCAGATATCAGATAACATTTCAACACAGACCCTGCCTTACCTGCTGGTGTTGTGGTTGCCTGTGGGAGGGGGGAAGAAGCTGGGAGAGAGACATGGTTAGTAAGAGCTTGCATGGAGACAGCTGCCCAGGTACAGCTGAACAGTGTGGCCACAGCCAGAGAAGCTCTCTCTGCCCTTGAGGGGGAGCAGAGAGGAGAAGTCCAGAAAGCAAACAGGAGAAGAGAAGAAAGAAGTGAGGTGTTTGTGAAATTTTGGAGCCAAGAGCTCCCCTGCACCAAAGTCCCACTTTGTGGCTGTGGGGGACAGAGCCCCACGCCACATGCTCTGAGAGAGAGGGAGAATGGAAGTCTGGGGCTGGGCTTTTGTGGGAAAGAGGCTGGGTGCTGCTGGGTGCTGATTGGGTGCCTGTCTTCGGCCGTATCCAGACATTGCTGCTGCTATTCCGGCCCAACTCTGGCCCAACTCGGGAGGTGGGGTGTTTGAAATTTTCGGGAGAGGACTTGAGTGGGTAAGGTAAAATGGCGCCTATGGGTCTCCTCAAATTTAGGGCCACCTTTTTGGTCGACCTAAATTTTAGGTCCGTTTTGGAGCTCGAGGGGGTGTGTTGGAGCTCGCCAATGTCTGGATACGGACCTAAAATCAGGAATGCCCGCATTACGCCCCCGTTACGCCCCTGACACGCCCACTCTTAGGCCGAAATTAGGATGGAATATCTCACAGCGCCCGTTGTGCGCATGCTCGGCGCATTTGATTAATCTGTCCTAAACTTGTCCTACGTCCGTCACAAACTCGGCATAAATTCGGCCGAGTTTTTAATTCGTTTTTAATTCGTAAAAACCTTTCTGATGAAGAGATTTGAATTCCATATTCTTTCAACCTAGACAGTGAAGTAGGAGGGTGCTCTCACTATGAAATAGGGATGTATTTTGTATAGCCTTGAATATTTGCTCTCCAAATTCTTAAAGATGCTGAATATTTTTCAGAAGTTCAAGACTGACCTCTGCAGAATTCTTCTTGATTCTCCTTTCCAATTTTGGAGTGTAATAATATTAGGTTAAAAGAAAGCTGCAACACCCTATGTTTAGATGCTTCTCGATACACACACATACAGTAATGGGTAAAACATGCAAAATTCTCGCTGTGTAGGAGGGAGGCTGACTAGGGAGGGATGTACAGAAGTAGTGAATGCAGGATGGGAGTATATGACATGGGTCAGGGTCAGCTATATGATGTTTCTTAGGAAGCTTAAGTTATGTTGTTCACTAACATTTTCCTATAGGAATAAGTGAATGCGTTCATCATTGAATCAGTAAGTCTGATGAGTAAGTTTGCCAGATGACATATGAAGCAAGTTGCTACTTTTAGTTGAAAATCCTGAGCTTAGCATCTGGGTTATTGCAACTGAGAGAGGCGGTGACTGTGAGATTACAATAAAAAAAATTGATCACATTTTCTCAAAATATGAAAAACGAGAGTTGGAGATATCTAGTGTTCAGATTATATCATTATTAACTAGCAGATTAATAAACACCAAAAGAAAAAATTCTTATCAAGACAAAATCTGATCCACAAAAGGAACATCAAAGACTTTAGGACTTGGGTGAAAGACAGGAACAAATACAGTGGCCCCTCAACATCTGCGGTCCCGGCAAACACAGATTTCACCATCTGCTGATACTCAACCTGTATTGCAAATAATTATTCAGGGGCTGATTGCCTACCACGTAATTCAGTCACCTGAATGGGGGAGGGGAATCCAAAACATTTGCAAAAAGAATAAAGTTTGCGAATTAAGCACGTTTGCCTTCAGTTCATGCTACAACGATGGAGCATGGGCTTTCTCACAATAGAGTGTGGAAGCGATAGATGTCTTGACTCCCTTATTTTCACCAGTTTACCTGCCCGGTGGCCTTTAAGTGGCCACTAGTGAGGCCTGAGGCAATGCTCTGGGTTTGAATCTGTTTCTTTATGCAATACTGGGATATGCAAAACAAGTCCCACAGGTGGTGATACAGTATATTTTTGTTTCTGCCTTTACTACTTAATATCTGAGTTCCAATGCAGTAGGAGTAGTAGACTTTAATGTATTGTGGACAAGTCGATATGTAAGTTGATAACATTTCTATAACCTAACTTAGAATTTTGTTCGTCATTGTCAAAATGAGTTGTTCAGTTTTCCCTACATAATTACTCTTGCATGTGCTTTTGCCAAGTTTCTTCTTTTCAGTTTAAGCAAGAATATTCTCTTTCATTATGTGACAGAAGATTTGGGTAGACTCTTGATTCTAACTATGTAGTTCTGTTTGTCTTGTATAGGTTTTGTGGCAGTCTACAGGCCGCACCTATTGGGTTCACTGGCACATGGTAGAGATTACTGGTTCTGGAGAGCAGCCTGAAGAGGAGGCTGCCCAAGAAAAGGTATCCAGTCTAACAGAGAACCTGAAACTACCCACAGGTGAGGTTGGGGACACTGTGCATTCCTGCGCACATACATGTAACTCTCATTTTGCATTGCATTTTTATGTAAATCATTTTTGTTGCTTGTTTTGCTTTCTTTCCACAGATGGAATGGGAACTTTTTAAAAAGTATATACCCAGAGAAAAATAATGGGGTGTGTGGGTGGATTAGTCGCTTGCTATTAGGAATATAGATTTTTTTTTTTAGGAATATAGATTTTTTTATTTTAAAATTACTCACTACCAATTACTTTACACACCCAAGTGCAAAACAAAAAACAAAAAACCACCATACGTAACATCTCATTTCAAAACTTGCAACACTGTCGAATACAATATGGATATTTCCTACTACAATACAATATAATACTCCCAACTACACTGTCTCCAATACAAGGCCAAAAATCATATATGACTTTACGTAATTGCTGGCGTGGTTTCTTGGCTCCATGGCCAAAATTTGGTCCATTTAACCTTTGACATTTTGTCTTTTTCATAATTACTTATCATTTTTATTTTAAATAAAATAGTCGCTTGCTATTAGGATTGTGATCTATGAGATAGAGGAAGGGTATTGCACTCTCCAATTCTGCGCACAACAGTGTAGTGCATATAATTACTACAGGTGGAACAGTGAGGGCTTTTTCATGTGATATGTTTTCAGTGTGTTTTTGCAGTGGTCTTTCTTCTGATGGTGCAATAGGGTGGACAGACTGTTGCAGGGAAGTGAGAGGGAAGTGTGAAATGGCATGGGAAATGGCCAACCTTCATGCAGATGCTCAAGGAAATTTGTGGTTTCCCTTGGTTTGCTTCAAGGATTTATAAAGTCTGTTAACTTTTATTTGGGCTAAGAAGGCATTTCTTGGGAATGTATTTTGTCCTCCCAATGTTGCCCACACCACATTTTTTGCTTTGACCACAAGAATGATTTTTCATGGATTAATTTTGGATAAGTGACATTAGCAGGGATGAGGTTCCTTTATAACGTGTAATGCCAGTCCACCATAAACCATGGGGTAAGAATTCACTGGGTAACATGGTAATGGGTCATTCTGTGTCAAATCAACCAATGAAAAATCCTTGACATCATGGATTTTGTTCATTTTCGGTACATTTGTAGCTTATCATGAGATGTTCAAAAATTATTTTTTTCAGATTTTTTTGTCCATCTGTTTTTGAGATATTGAATGTTCAAAATTGCCAAAAAAGGCCAAAATCCACTTGTCACCATACATTCAAACGCCAGTTACAGGATAACGATGAACGCTACAGACATGGGACAGGTATCGTTTTAAATTTACAATTTCGTTATGTTGTATATCAAATGAAAGCCCTATTCATAAGCTTAAAATCGACACCTGTCCCATGTCTGTAGCGTTCATCGTTATCCTGTAACTGGCGTTTGAATGTATGGTGACAAGTGGATTTTGGCCTTTTTTGGCAATTTTGAACATTCAATATCTCAAAAACAGATGGACAAAAAAATCTGAAAAAAATAATTTTTAAACATCTCATGGTAAGCTACAAATGTACTGAAAATGAGCAAAATCCGTGACATCAAGTTCCAAAATGTATTTTTTATTGGTTGATTTGACACGGAATGACCCTAATTGCAACCAGGCTCAGCATCTGTGTAGTACCTTATGACAATTCTTGCTTGTATTGCATATGTATAGCTGCATAAAACTGAATAGAGATAACGATGGTTGTAATTGATTAGGAAAGTGGCAGAAAGAGCCAGTATGTTGATACCCTGCTTTCTAAACCAGAGTATAGCCTGGTCTATGTGCACAACAAATCACTTGGTAAAGCCATTTCTTTCTGTGTACTGTTCAGACTGCAGATAGGGAATTGCATGACTGAATGTTCCCATGAATAAAGAACTCCCTGCATATAGAAAACTTGCATATTGGGGGAGGGTTCTAATCTAGCGTCCTCTCTGTCATGCTATTTTCTATGTAAAGTTGGCCCTCAGTATCCATGGGGGTTCATCGGGGCCAACTGTGAAACCTCTAAAAAAAAGGTTAGAAAGTGGATTCTTACCTTTTAGATGGAAACCGCTACGTGTTCTTGCTTAGACAAGTTTATATCATGCTCCAGAAGTCTCTTCTGGGTCGCACGACTCCCCCCTCCCCTCTCCCAAGATTTTCCCAGAATGCATTGCAATGCATTCTGGAGCTATTTTGGGAAAGGGATGGGGAGTCATGCGACCCAGAAGAGACTTCTGGAGCATGATCTAAACTTGTCTAAGCAAGAACACGTAGCGGTTTCCATCTAAAAGGTAAGAAACTGCTTTTTTACTGTCCCCCCCTTTTAGAGGCTTTACAGTAGACCCCCGTATCCGTGTTGAAACAAACCCACGGATGCTGGATCCACAGATAGCGGGGGGTCCACTGTATATAGGTTTGTTTTAATGTGGGTGGAACTGTCTAAAGTAGTACAGTCTAGGAACAAGTGATGGTGATCTGTAGTTTGTGTAGACTGGGCATATACTCGTTTCTCCTCCTCATCCACCTCTGCTACTCCACACAGTCACATCTGTTGTTGTCTCCTTCCCCTTCTCCATTGCAGTACCCTGCTCCTGGTAGAGTGCTAGTCATGAGCAGGTGGCTACTATGCCACACAGTCGCCTCATGAACTGTCTTAGGTACTGTGTATGCCAGGAGGCGCTAGAAAAATGTATTTTGTCTTTCTCTCCATGCAGTTACCCAGACGTTCTACTGCAAACCACTTGGGGGGTTGTACTCCCTGCCATACCTGACAGATCAGAGGAATGAGAATTCTGGAATCCTGAGCCGAGCTGAATGGTGGGAGCTGCTCTTCTTTATTAAGAAATTAGAGCAGCGTGAACAGCAAGAAGTTGTTCAGTACATCCAGCAGAACCATAAAGAGCAGGTAAGTGGGATAAGTGTGGGATGAGAGGACGGGAACGGAAAGAAACAGTGATTGTGCTGGAATAAAAATAGTGAAATGTAAGAGGAAGACGACAGGGGAAATTAGAATGCAACAGTTCCTACTTGCCATATCACAGTATTAATAAATCTTGGTAATAAATCTTATTACCAAAATTAAAATCTTATTTTAAAATAATAAAATCTTATTTTAAAAAAACAAATTAATAAATCTTAGGTAATAAATCTTGCCCAAGGTGTGATCTGGTAATTAAAAACCATTATCTTCCCTCTCCCTTTCTGTACGATTTGTTCTAAAATACGTCTCTACTGCTTATCCAACACTTCTCAGTGGTTCACTTTTTTAAAAATTCAACAAAATCAATCATAAAATGATACAGTAGAACAGAAACTAAAACCAAAGCAATCAGCTATTAGCAGCAGTAAAAAAAAACAATAAAACAATCCAGGGCATGGCAATGGTCAGTTAAGTTTTTAAGGTTCTCTTGAAAAGGAATGCTTCTTTGGAAAAGAGATCATGGAGGACGTTGAATGCGTCTATCTTGGAAACATCAGGGTCCTACTGAACAGGCCTAACCGCTGGTGTATGTTAATCTAGCCTCCCTATGAAATGGAATCTGGAGCAGTGCCTTATTTATTACAAATATTTATATTTGGTCTTTCAGTGAGAACGTATCAAGACAGCTTAGGGAAATAATCATAAAAGCAAAAAAGTTAACCAGAACAAACAATAAAGATATTAAAATATTGGTAACCTACTATAGCAGCAAAAAATCAAATCTAATGCAGTGTTAAAAGCCCTCAGAAATGAAATGGTTTTCATCAGCTTGAAGGCAGAAAAAGAGGGGGTCAACCTGATGTCAAAAATCTAATGGGGGGGGGGAACTAGCTTTGCTTCCTGATGCATTTTAATTTTTTGATAGTCTTTTTCAAGGGAATGTAAAACACTTCTAAAAAAGTGTTGTCAGAACCTCAACCAACCTGGAGCTGGTTGGTTCTGCAGATCCTCTTCACATTTCCTTAAAAAGGGTTGTTGTCAGATCAAAGCACATCAGGAATGGAAGCTACCCAAAGCTTACCAGCTGTTTTTCGTTTATCTATTGGTCATCATGCATGTGTACAGCTACTGAGGAAGGGGACTTCCTGTGATAATTGGAATCCAAGCTGTTCGCAAGTTTATTAAGCCCATGTGTCTGGGTCCCTTGGAGGAGTGGGCTCTAAAAATTCTCCCTACGTCCTCTGCCCTTTGAAGTTTGTGGCTGGACTTTGGAAGTATGATGATTTTAGAGGAGGTTGAACGGAACTGTCTGATCTGTCCCTTGTATTTCAAGCTTTCAGACCTGGATGAGGAGAGCCTGATCCAGCTATCCGTGTCGGTAGAGTTGGCTCGGGAAGTGTTGCAGCTCCTGAACAAACAGTGCCAGGGCTGTACCCGAAGTGACCTCCAGAGCTCCCATGTCTACCTCAAGTATTCCTTCAGCAAAGGAGGGGCTGAACAGAACTGCATCAATGTTGACGTGACCTCTGTGGAGGGCAGTGGCCTTTCTGAAGCCATGGCGTCCAAAAAGCCAAAGAAGGAGTCACTCTCTGCTGTAGTGCCTTCCTCAGCTCCATCCACAGCAGAGAAAACTGACACACAGCTGATTAATGAGCTCCTGAAAGTGGAAGGACTTTCCTTCCCAGAGACACTGGATGAGAAAGCCAAAGGTCAGTGCCAGGCAGCATTGCCGCCTATGTTTTGGTTGAGTTGTTCTGGGCCGAATAACCACAGGACACTTGTTTCCAGGGAGCCTCATGAGGAGGCTATGCTGGGTGGTGCTGGTGTTGAAATGGCATGGTGGCTAAAATGCTGTTCTATTGATCTGTCTTCTAATCTTGGTCAGCCTTCTCCAGTGTGAAGGTGACAGGGAAGAGGAGCTCCTTGGAGAAGTTAGCCGATGTTGTGGAGGTCATCCAGAAATCTAGTTCTGAGGTTGCGATGCAGATGGCTGGCCTCAGATTCATCACTAAAATTTTGGAAGAGGAACCTGGTCAAGAGAGACAGATCATCAAAGTAGATACTGGCCCTACAATCAGGTTAGTTTTTTTGTTTCTCTTGCCCTGGGTAATACCTCCAGGCAGGCATCTTTCAGTTCTGTCACTTTACTGGAGAACTGAAGAAGTTTCCTATGGTTGGAAAAGCAAAATAGTAGTCAAGAGACTACTTGGCTGACATTTTGAAATAAGGATATTTCTGGTTGTGGTAACTAAGGTGTGTAAAGGAATAGTAGAATTTTGGAGATTGGATGGTGAATGGTTGAGTGTAGCAGCAAGCAGCACCTTTTTTGGGGTGGTGGTGGATCCCACCAGACTTATGTGTTGGGAGGGCTGGGGGGAGGGTTGCCATGACTGGGGCAGTCTCATCAGTGACCTTTAGAGTGCCTCTGACTGTTGGTGCTGGGGGACTTCAGTGTCTGCTCCAGGAACCCCAGTGGTGGAGTGACTCAGGTTTTCATGGACGCCAGGGCAACCATGAGCCTGTCTCGGTTGATTTCTGCCCCAACATTTGGCAGGGCAGATATTCGACTTAGTATTTACTGCTGGGCAAGTGAATGTGGTGATCAGGGTGTGGAAAAGATTAAGATTGCTCCTTTGACATGGGCAGATCCCTTCCTGGTGGGTTTTAGGCTACTGGTAGCCCCTTAGCTCTGCAGAGGCAGGGGGCCAAATTGTATGGTCCACCCCCAGAGGCTGATGGCTCCAGATGGCTTTCTGAGGGCTCTGGGGGATTTTCCCACTGCCAAGGTCAGCAACTCATCTGAAGCTCTGGTTGACCTCTGGAATGAGGAAATGGCTAGGTTGGTGGTTCAGATTGCTCCTGAGCAACCTCTGCTGCATCGTAAGTCAAGCTGGCTCCTTGGTTTACTGAGGAGCTGTGGGCAGTGAAGCGACTGGGCAGATGCTTTGAGCAGTGGAGGAGGAAGACTCGTGACGAGTCTGACCAACTATGGGTTCAAGCTCATACTAGAGCTACTCTTTGGCCGTGGTGGCAACAAAGAAAGTCCTTTTCTCTGCCACCATTGCATCTGCTAAGAGCCATCCAGCTGAGCTAGTCTGGGGCCCGTTCCATCTGGCCCCTCGGGGGATTGAGGAAGAGTGTATGGTTGCTCACTGCAACAAATTTGCTAGGCATTTCTCGGGTAAAATTGCTCGTAAAATCCACTGTGACTTATATTTGACAATGACCTCTCAGCGGCATTGATCATGGTGGCCTTCTGGGCCGGTTGGCTGAGTCCGGCCTGGAGGCACTGCTTTGTGGTTCTGCTCCTTGGCTGACCAGTCCCAGAAGGTGAGATTGGGGGACACCTGTTCAGCACTCTTGCCACTGGTACGTGGGGTGCCGCAGGGGTCTCCTTTCCCCCATGTTGGTTAATATCTATATAAAACCACTGGGAGATGTCATTTTACACTGATGACCAGAAATGACGGACGCCCGCTCAGCGCCCGGCGCGTGAGGGCGGGGCCTGCGTCGCGTCACGTCGACGCCCCCCGCCCGTTTTGAACTCATTTTGGAGCCAAACGGGCTCCAGGGAGGGAGGGAGGGCTGATACAACAGGCTGATGGTAAGTGCTTCGAGAGTGTCCCCCGCCCGAGCGCCTGGAGCTCCTGCTTCACGCGCTCCACCCAAGTTCCGCTGCTGCTGCTGACACCCAGCTCTGTCTCTCCTTTCCATCTATTACTGGGTGGGAGGGCTGTTGAAATTTTGGAGCTCTGCCTGAGGCGGTTGGGAACTGGATGTGGGTTAAGCTGAAATTTAATCTGGACAAAATAGAGGTGGTCTTTGTTCAGAAATCTGTCTGCAGGAACAGGTACACAGCTTGGAGGGAGTCCTGGATCCACAGCTGCTCCTGGATTGCCAGGTGGTGGCTATGGCCAGGGGGCATTTACCCAGCTTCAGCTGGTGCACCAGCTGCGGACATACCTGAGTTGGTCGTACCTGACCACAGTGGTCCATGACTTGGTGATATCTCGTCTTGATTACTGTAACGCAGTCTACATGGGGCTACCCCTGAAGATGGTCCAGAAACTGTAATTAGTGCAGAATGCAGCGGTCCATGTGGTTACTGCAGCTTGGCGGTTAGTCTTATCAGATTGCTGCTCCAGCAGCTGCACTGACTGCCGGTTTGTTTCCAGACCCAATTCAAGGTGCTGGTTATGACTGTGCAAATACCTGCTTTTAAAGAAAGGAATAAGGTGATATTATCTGAAGCTTTAGGGATAGAGTGAGATGTAGAAAGCAAGAATGATGAATTGGTCTCGGGTTTTAGCATATTTTTGTATGTGCATTCTTGTGAATTTGGAGCATCGTTCTTCAAGCCCTATGTTGAGCTGGCCTCAGGCTGCTCAGACTTGACTCAGTTGGGGATTGACAGCCAGCCACATCACAGGCTTTGTCCAGGGGCATAGTCCGGGGCTTCCTCTGCCCAGCCTTAAGGGATCACAGGCCTACAAGATAACAGGCCCGTGTGTCATCCTCAGAGAGAAGATGGTGAAGATGCTGGTGGAGCTGCTAAGCAACCAAGTGAAGGAGAAGCTGCTGGTGGTGATGGCGCTGCGGCTGCTTTATGTCTTCATGGCCAAGTATGATTGGCGAGTTCTCTTTGCAACAGAAGGCGGGGTGCGTGCCGTGTTGGGCTGCATGCAGGAATACCCCACATCAGCGTTGGTGCAGCAGGCTGGCCTAGCAGTAAGTGGGACACACTGAAAGAGAAGAGTGGGACAGGATTTGAGATATGGGTATTTATGCTATCACCAAATGGAATAAGGGATTGGCATGGGAACGGTGCACTTATGGGGAATGCTTTTCCATTCCATACATGCTGCTTGTTCAGAGTGGAGGGCTCTGTTGTTTCTATGTCACTATGAATAGCTGTGTGTTCGCCATTCAGAGTGTTTTGGGACATTCGTGCTGCATGGGACCTGGAAGAGCATTGGAGCAGCTTCAAAAATATTTTTTACACGAGTCTTGTGTGTTGGAAATGGCGTGTTCCCCATCAAAAGTAACCAGTCTATTTTGTCTATACATGTATATTGAACCCTCAGTTTAATGGACTTCAGCAACAACAGAGGTTTTCTGCTTCATTAAAAACCTTTTGCACATGCGCATCTCCATTGACTTAAATGCAGTCAGATTTAATTTTTAATCTTAAGTGTTTTAATTAGTTATTTTAATGTGTTTAATTAATTGTTTTAATGTGTTTGTATGTATTTTAATGTGTTGTGAGCCGCCTTGAGTGCCCTCGGGAGAAAGGCGGGCTACAAATTCCTAAAATAAATAAATAAATAAAATAAATTGGCTTCCAGCGTGGACACCCCTTCCCTCCATTAGTCCATTAATTCGAGGATTCACTGTGTAGGAAACTCGGAGCCCAATCCTATCCTTCTTGCCCCGTGCTGATGCAGTGGCGCCAAAATGGCAGCTGCTGCATCCTGTGTGTGTGTGGGGGGACGGGGACCGGGAGGCTTCTCCAGGGAAAGGGGATGCTAAATATCCTTACCCCTGCGTGAGCCTCATGGCCCGCAGTGGGTCTCCTTGGCCCGCAGTGGGTCACCCATCAGTCCTAATTTTGCTAGCTAAGTCTGAGGAGAGAAAAGGGGTGGGGAGGCTGCAGGGAAGGGGAATAGGATCTGGCGCAGGCCTTTCACGATGGATCCACCCCCTTCCGCAGCCTCCCCCACCCTGTTCCGCCCCCTCCCTGCCCCCGTTCCACCCTTCCTCGGACGTCCCGCCGGCTTACCTTTCCCAGTGCACGTCCAGATGTCCTCTGGCACAGCTGGGAAGGCGGGGGCCTTCCCTCCAGCGCCCCTGGCAGCTCACTGACTAGCGTCCTGTCGGAGAGGTTTTTGCAACTGGCGCTGACTGCTTTATGGCGCGGGAGGCGTGCCGCCATTGGGCGGCGCACTTAGGATTGTGCAGTCAATTTGTGTGAACTGGTCCTCAGTCAGGGAAGAGTTAGTGAAAGTTGAAAGTATGACAGATCATATTAACCATATGGTTAATGGACAGGGGAGCACTTTTTGATTAGTGAAAGGGGAATGGGGAGTTGGGGCTATTGTGCTTGTGAAGATGGGCAACAGTTTAAAGAACTGGAGTATGATGGGAAGTGTGGTGTTAATTGGATTGTTGAAATGAGAGGGAGGAAGCTTTGTACGTGTTTGTCTGCTCAACTCAGTTCCTGCTTTTGCTCGTCTAGGCACTGAAAGTATTAGTGGGTGCTGGGAATTGTGAGCTGCTGGGTACCAGTGGGAAGTCCTACCCTCTGAACCACTTGGATGCCCAGATGATGCGGGAGATCTTTGCCAGCATTGGTTCAGCTTCCAGCAAGGACTCTGACAACTTGCTCTGTGCCATCCGTACTGCAATTGAAAAGATGTTGGACACACCTGGGTAAGGTCAAGGGGGGAATCTTGGCTAGACAATTAATATGCGAGGCTAAGGAGAGCCTAGTCTTTGGGGGCATTGTTGAGAGTTCTCTTGTTTCTGTTGAGCTTCTGAAGCCTTATAGGGGGAAAAGTTTGGTATTGCAGCTTCTCGATTTTTCGTCCTTGGAACACAGATCCAACCTGTCAAGCTCCCTGTTTGGTGCAGCTTTTATATATTATATTTATATCTTGCCCTTCCTCCAAGGACCTCCAGTTTGCATACATTGTTCTTTCCCACCCAACAGTTCTCCCAACAATCCTGTGAGGTAGGTTATGCTAAGAGATAATTTTGTTGTAGGCCAACCAGTGAGTTTTGTGGCTGAGTGGTTCTTTCCAGTTCAAAGCTGACACTCTTAAATTAATAGCCTCTCTGGGACTGGAAAATGCTGCACAAGTGTTCCTTTTGTTCATACCTCTCCTCAGCCTCCTGTGGCATGGCTAATGCGGATTTTGGCCAGGCAGTCACCTTTTTTACTTTTCACCTTTTCTCAGGGCCTCGTCAGCAGTGCAAAATGGACTCCTGGTATTGAACATGCTGATCAACAACCACAAGGGTCTGGCAGAGCAGCTGGGAAACTGTGACCTCCATTCAGTCCTGCAGAGCTGCTGCCGCACAGGCCAGAGCTCCAACGAGATGCTGGCTCGGATAGTGCTCAATCGTCTGGTTGAGCATAAGTTGCCACTGAGCCAAGAGAATGCAGGTATAGATTGCTTTAGTCTCATGGTTCCTAATCCTCAGTCCCTCTCTGCATTTCAGTGTCACCTTGAAGTACACAAGTGCCGAATGCTTTGTTCCATTCAGTCTCTCGTGGCTTCCAAACCCTGTCTTGTGATATTGGAAAGTTTGTGCATAGAATCTATGCAGTCTGGCTTGGAGCAAAAAGAGCAAACAAAACAAAATTAATTCCCTAAATACATCTAGCTAGAAATACAGTCCCTATTGCTAGCTACTTTACATTGTCCTAGGATTGTCCCCTGTTCTTGCACTTACTGGAGAGTAAGAGGGTATACCTTCCGTGAACCAGCAATGGAGTTCATGGCAGATGTGGCTGAAAACGCACACGAGCATCCCTGTGCTTAAGCTAGATTTGATGTGGTCATAGAATTGAACCCATGTGGCCATTCCATCCCACCCCTTTACTAGACAGGTTTGGTAGGCACATGCCAGTCACAGTGGCTTGGCTGCTCCAGACGTGAAAGACCCGAATTCACATCCAGCACATGGCTGTTTGGGAACTGTGTTTTCAAATAAAGGACAAAGAATGGTGCAGGAGCATGTCCCAGCAGTGTTTAGGCTGCTAAGTCAGCACAAAAGCTTCGGGGGGCGGGGTTAGGAGTATCCAAAAATAAGGAAAAATTAGCAAAAAAGGAGAGAGGGACAGGGTATTGATCACAATTACTTTGTTCCTGTATCCTCTCTAGAACACTGTGTACCTGTGTCACCCATAATTCTCCTTTTCCCAGTGAACTGCTGGTGAGGGTTCTTTTTCGATTTTCTTTCGGAAGTTGGGAGGTGTACAACTGTCATGTCCCTGTGGCCTTGATTTTTTTCCCCTGGTACTTTTTTCTTCGTGTCCAGTGGGGCATGACCCCCAAGGTTCTTGCATAGTCAATTTGCGGGAATGCTGTTTTGAATCAGAAGGATCCTGCTCTTCCCTCCCCTCCCCTTCTTTTTTCTTCCCAGACTCTGAGGCCTCCTTCGAGCTCAAGGACATGGATGTTCCAACACTGCTGAACAGCCTCCATGAGACCAGCTTATCCAAGGAGGTGGTGCTGGCACTGGAGCACTGCCTTTGTGACGAGGGTGTCTGCCCTGAGGGAAATGGCGCTGAGCTTTTGCCAGATCGTCAGCACTTCTTGCTGCTGCTGAAAACCCTGGAACAGCTGGGACCTGAGAAGACCGTGCAGATGGGCATGCTGAGGTGAGGTGAAAAGCAGAGGGGCATGGCTGCGAGTGATGTGGATGACAGCAGGTTGGGGACAGTGAGAATTTATTTATTTACAGTATTTCTATCCTGCCTTTCTCCCCAAAGGGACCCAAGGCGGCTTACAACAAAAATAAAATACAAAAAATACAAATAGATAATTACCTTTTAAACAGTAAAAAACAGTTAACTAAACTAATAAAAACATCTAAAAATTGATTAAAAAATTACATTTAAAACAAGACCATAAAAACAGCAGCACCCCACCCGTACCAGCAAGATGTTAAAAAGGCAAAGGCTCGGAAGGCTTCTTTGAACAAGAAGGATTTTAGGCCTCGCCGGAAAGTGTCCAAGGAAGGAGCAGTTTGTAAGTCAAAGGGGAGGGAATTCCATAAGGTTGGTGCCACTACTGAGAAGGCCCTATTTCTGGCCGCTGCCCCTCGCACCTCCCTGGGCGACGGCACCCGCAAAAGGGCCTTCTCTGATGATCTAAGGAGACAGGCCGGACTATATAGAAGTAGGCGGTCTCTCAAATATCCTGGCCCCAAGCCGTATAGGGCTTTAAAGGTCAAAACCAGCACTTTGAATTGGGCCCGGAAACGAATCGGCAGCCAGTGCAGCTATCGGAGGAGCGGCCCAACGGAGTCGAACCACCTATCTCCAGTGACCACACGGACTGCCACATTCTGCACTAATTGCAGTTTCCGAACCGTCTTCAAGGGCAGCCCCACGTAGAGC
Organism: Plestiodon gilberti rubricaudatus; assembly: GCA_026170595.1. Lineage (NCBI taxonomy): Eukaryota > Metazoa > Chordata > Lepidosauria > Squamata > Scincidae > Plestiodon > Plestiodon gilberti. Next base: position 17,738,586 of record JANXHW010000001.1, read on the forward strand.
GCGTTACAATAATCTAGTCGCGACGTCACCGTGGCATGGATCACCGTGGTCAGGTCAGCACGATCCAGGTACGGTTGCAGCTGGCGCACCAGCCGAAGCTGGGCAAAGCCGCCATCTGGGAATCCAGGAGCAGCTGCAGATCCAGGCGGACCCCCAAGCTGCAGACCTGCTCCTTCAGAGGGAGTGCAACCCCATTCAGAGCAGAACGATACTCTAGTACCTGCATCGTGGATTTCCGGACCAGGAGAACCTCTGTCTTGTCCGGGTTTAGTTTCAGCTTATTAGCCCTCATCCAGGTCCCAACCGCCTCCAGGCAGCGCTCCAGAACCTCAACAGCCGCCCTGGAATCAGGTAGAAAGGAGAGATAGAGCTGGGTGTCATCAGCATATTGATAGCACCCAACTCCAAATCCCCAGATGACCTCTCCCAGCGGTTTCATGTAGATGTTAAATAGCATGGGGGACAGGATGGAACCCTGTGGCACCCCACACCTCAAGGGCCAGGATGCTGAACAGGCTTCCCTCAGCACCACCATCTGGGACCTATCTGCCAAGTAGGAGCGGAACCACCGCAGAACGGTGCCCCTGACCCCCATCTCGGCCAGTCGTCCCAGAAGGACACCATGGTCGATGGTGTCGAAAGCCGCTGGCGAAGTAGCGGGTATTGAGATGACGGCTGGGAATAAGAGGATATGGGGACAGGGTGTTGCTAGCATGGGAGCATGCTTTAGAAGAGCATCATGTATATTGCAGGGGTGGCCAAACTTGCTCAATGCGAGAGCCACATATGATAAACTTCAGATGTTTGAGAGCCGTGATATTTAAGAAGCATTTAAATTTTTAAATATATCTATTCACCATGAACACTAAATTTATGTTTTAATCCAGTGAACTCTCCGTTTATACCTGGTAAATAATTATAAAGCTTTAACATTTCTTGTTTACCTTTTATAAGGCATTTTTACCCAAGGGTGTATATACGCAACAGGAGTTAAATGCGTACTCCTGTGGGCTGGGAGAAAATGGGATTTTAATTGTGATGCAAAAAGGAGCTCAGCCAACATATTTCTGAGAGCTGCACATTATATGTCAAAGAGCCACATGTAGCTCAGGAGCTGCAGTTTGGTCACCCCTGGTATATTGGATGCAGGAACAGCACAGCAAGATGTCTTAAATAGTGGTTTCTCAAAGTAGGGTACCTATCCTTTCTGAAGAGTAGAGGAGCTTAGCATGCGAGCACTGAACTTTGTCTAATTCTCTTCTCCATTCTCCATCTCAGGATTTTGAATAGATTTTTGGACAGTTCCCAAGAGGATGCGCTGCCCTGGCATGAGTGCATTGAGCCCTGTCTGTCCTCCATGAGTGCCCACAGCAATGAGCGGGAGGTGAGGGACTAATTGAAACGTGGCTTGAAAGACTGAAAGCATGAGGGTCTGGAGAAAACCATTGTAGACAGAATCTGAGAAATCAAGTGAGAGTTTGTCGTAGCAAATTCTGTTTATGGAGTTGTAGCTTCTTAACCAAATGCAGTTGCAAAAATGCAAAAAGCCTTCTTGTACCTTCTAGCACCTTTTTCCGGACTTAGAAATACGTTCGAAAGCTTAAGCCTGCAACCTTGAGCAGGGAGATTGCTGAGTCACCAGTGATGAGTATCTTTGGGCAGCGCACACACAAACAGACCAATCACAGCCAAGTGCATGAGACTTGTCAATCATTACCTTAGTCCAGGCTTATAAATAGCCACTTTCTTGGTTACCTGCGGTAGGTAAAAATCTGGTTCATGTAACCAGACAGGCTTTATGAAAATGACTTTCCTTTATACCTCAAATGACTGAGCTGAGCAGAGTGGACTACAGTAGACCCTTTCTATCTGCGGGTTTGGGATCCACGGATTTGACTCACTGTGGATCTCAGACCCATGAGGTCTACGTTAAAATCAGTAAAAAAGAAAAGAAAAAAGGCAACAACACCCCCCCCCCCATTTTTAATCTTTAGCAGCAAACCACGCCGTTTCCAAGCCTCTGGAGGGTTTCTCTAAGCTTACCGACCCACTTCTGGGTCACGCGAAGGCTGCTCCCTCCTCCCAGCCTTGTCCCAGACATTCTTGGCTTGGAAACAGCGTGGTTTGCTGCTAAAGGTAAAAAAAAAACCTCACAGGTTTTTTTGCCTTTTTCTTTTTTTACTGATTTTATCGCAGATTCCGGTATCCATGGATCCTCGCTATCCGTGGATGGTGGTGGTCCTGGAACAGACCCCCTGCAGATATCAAGGGCCGACTGTATTAGATTGTTTGTGATGTGTAACGTTTTATGAGCTTATGTTGTAAGGCTGCTTTAGTCTTCTATCCTTCAGGTCACCCACATCCAGTCCTCAGCCAGATAAAAAAAGATATAGAAACATAGTTTTATAAAAGCAGGTAGTACAGTGACTTCCTTCAATGAATTCATAGCTTCTCCTTTCAAATACCTGCATGCTGAGGAGAGACCACACATATCAGTTGAGCATATAACATACAGTATGTTCACTATATAAGGCAATTGCCACAAAAAATGTTCTAGGGCCATTATGGTCAGTTCCCATCACCTTCTGATAACTTTCTTCCAGAAGAAATAACTTGCTACTCAGAAGCATTGCTAATACATTTCTGTGTGGTCTTGAAGTTGTGAAACTAACAGCAATGTCAAAAGTTGTCTGAAGATTGAATAGGACCAGCTGAGGTCCAAGTTTCTTAACTGATCTCATGGTGTTGGTGTGGATCATCAGTCAACATTGACAGTAACAGAACTGTATTTAGACTGAAAACTGAAAGGAATCCAGGAAGTCAAAAGCATCATTTGTAGATGTAGACTTGACTTCTGATTTAACCTTTCCTGAAAGGGGAAGAGGTTTTTTATGGTTTGTGTTACTATTTTATATAAGAAAGGGGGAAAAAACCAAGACAGAAAAAAAAAATACATATTAAGGTGAAAAAATGGATTGAGTTGGAGATAGGACACTAGCTGGCTGGGAAACGTGTCAGGAGATGGAAGACGGGAGGGAGAATGGTGCTTAAGAGAGAGGCTGTGATTTACCAAGGGTGATCCAGAGTGTAAAGAAGCTAGGTAGCGAACCCAGTCCTGTGTGCTACCAACTAGGCATTGCTGCGTCTCTTTCTACAGGTTGTGCAGGAGTTCATCCGTTTTCTGCATCGTCTGGCCACCACCAACAAAGACTGTGCTGTCGTGATGTGCCGTGTGGGCACAAAGGAGGCTCTGACCAAAGCTATGGACAAGCACAACTCCAACCTGTTGCTAGTGACAGAACTGCGTGATCTTGTCACCGACTGTGAGAAATATGCCAGCCTTTATAAGAAGATGACAACCAGCATCTTGGCTGGTTGCATCCAGGTGAATTGTGGCACTTTGGGGGTGTTCTTATGGTTGTGAAGCTCAGGGTTGGGGGAGGGGGTTGTGTAATGGTCTTAGGGCTGATGGGTGAGGCTGCAATTTTGGGGTATGCTGCTGGGTAGTGGTTTTTGTTGCTCTGTGTGTGAGTCTAGTTCCTATAGTATAGGGAGGGGGAGGGAGAAATGGTGCTGCTGTTAGCAGGGTGACAGGTTAGGGACGATGTGGTGTTAGCTGAGAAGAGGAGACACGCTTGGCTCCTCTAATAATGTCCTCAGTTTTATTCATGCCTTTGTTCCTCTACCCTTCTGTATTTCTACAGATGGTTCTGGGTCAGATAGAGGAACACAGACGGAGCCACCAGGCAATCAACATCCCCTTCTTTGATGTGTTCCTGCGCAACCTTTGCCAGGGTGAGTGGTGGGGATCCGCCTTAGAAGGGGGGAGAGGTTGGGAACTCACCCCACAAACTTACTTATGTCAGGCCTGGTTCTCCTCAACTCCAATCTTTTTTTTTTTTTTTTTTAAATGTAGGATCCAATGTTGAAGTGAAGGAAGACAAGTGTTGGGAGAGGGTGGAAGTTTCCTCCAACCCCCATCGGGCCAGCAAGCTGACAGACAGAAATCCAAAGACATACTGGGAATCAAATGGCAGCACTGGATCCCACTACATCAACGTTTACATGCACCGTGGAGTGGTAGTCAGGTGGGAATCAGTCAGGAATCTCTGAACAGATGGAGCTGGGTCTTTCTCAGGCAATAAGGTTTTGGGGGTGGGTGGTGTAGTTGGCATCTTTGAGTAAAGGCCAGGCTCAGCTGCCTGTTTGACAGTTGTGAGTAGTTCTTTGCAGTCAGTGGTGAGAATTGTATTTTTTTTAATTTTTAAAACATTTATAGCCCACTGTCCCTATCCAAAGGGCAGCCAAAAGTGGTGTACAACAAAATGTAGACTATGGCAATAAACAATCAAGAGACTACAGAAGGCAAGATAAAACCAGCAAAATAAAGCACCTTCAACCAGAAAATAATTTGGCAATCCCAGTAAAACGGCAGGACGTCTGGCTCAGTTGGTAGAGCGTTCGTCTCACAAATGCCTGAAGATCTGAAGGACAGCAGTTGAAGATGGCCGGAAGTCTGTCAGAGAGCTGCTGGCACGCCGAGCTGATAAGCTGCAGAGCTGCTGTGGGGGAGTGGAGCTGCAAGCTGAGCACTTGAGTGGCAGTCAAGGTTGCCCTGTCAGCTGAAGCGTGCTGAGGCGAACGTCAGAGAGAGAGAGAGAGAGAGAGAGAGAGCTGGACTGTGAAAGCAACATCTCGAATGAAGGGTTCTACGAAAGATTAGAATGTTATTATATTGTAAAAACCCCTTGGGGTTTGGAACAGCCTGCCAATGTACACCACCTTGAATTAAAGTCAGAGGAGAAATCCAATGACCAGAAAGGTGGTATATAAATACTGTATATTATATATTATTATATTAAAACAAGAAGTCCGTTAAATACCAGCACCCAATAAAAATCACCCACCAAAAGCAAAACGATGCAGCCAAGTTTTCGTAGTGTATCAAAAAGGAGGGCAGAGTGGGGGTTTTATGGGCCTTTGCTAGGAGGGAGTTCCAAAGGGTTGATGCCACCACTGTTACAGCTGTGCTCCTGGTGGATACTTTACGTACCTTCAGCATCTAGAACAAGATCTAAGCAGGAAGGCTTAAATGGGACGTGGTGGTCCTCAAGGTATCCAAATGGTTCAGCGCTTTAAAGGCAATAACCAGCACTTGAATTAAGCCTGGAAACAAATCAGGAACTTGTGCATTGTAGAGATAATGTGATCCTTGCCACAGCCTCGGTCAGTAACCAGGCTGCAGGATTCTATACTAATTGAAGTTTCAGGATGGTCTTCATGTAGTAGGACCCTCATTACAATAGTCCAGTCTGGAAGTAACTAATGCATGGCTTACTGTGACAAGAACTGTGGCTTTTTTTTTTTTTTTGGTGCCAGGCATTTTGTGAAATTCTTCTGTCAAGGCAGGTGGTGATTTCTCTTGGTTTGTGGAGATGCTAAGATTGCAGCAAAGACTTGGCTCAAACCCTGAAGGCAACGTTTCTCTCCTGCTGCAGGCAGATGACTTTGCTAGTGGCCAGTGAAGATTCCAGCTACATGCCAGCTCGGATTGTGATCATGGGAGGGGAGAACACATCCAGCATCACGACTGAGCTCAATACTGTGAGTGCTGTAACCTCTTCTAAAACTGGCCTGTTTGTTCTTGGCCATGAGCTTCAGGAATCCAACACGTCACCTTGGAAGGTTGACCCTACCACCTTGACTGAGATAAGGCCCAGCTCAGCTTTTTACATAGATCTGTTTAGACCTTTCTGACTCTGGGGTAGCCTCTGGAGTACAGTTGTTCATGTCCTCGCCAATATATTGTGCACTTACTGGAGACTTGACATTCCTTAAAATGCTTCCACAGGCCTCCCTGTGTCCCTGCTGTTTTCAGTAAATTAGCACTTTATTGCAGTGGTGAGACTTTGGCTGTTCTCTCTTTCTCCCCAAAGGTGAATGTCCTTCCTTCAGCCAGCAGGGTGGTTCTTCTGGAGAACATGATTCGCTTCTGGCCCATCATACAGATCAAAATCAAGCGTTGTCAGCAGGTAGGGATGTATGCTGAACTGTGTTGCTGCTGCTTGCCCTAAAGCAAACAGGAAGTAGCGTCTCTGCATGATCAGTTTCTGTGCATGAAAAGCACGTTTGAAGTGCAGTGCAGTACGCTATGCATACACCTTCCCTTCCCTCAAGTTAGTGTTGTTTCAGGGATATTGCATTTTCTGTTAATATGGGCATCATATTTTGTACCAGGAAAAATGTTATGCTTTGCCCAGATAATAGAATCACTACCATTATAATGGCAGCACAGGAAGTAGTTCTGCGAGTATTACAGGAGACTGCAAAGGTACCGTTTTGGATGTGATTAGCTGCAAATACAATCCTTCCCTGCTCAATCATATACCTGCTCAAGCATGCCATATTGTTTCGTGCAATATTTTAAAAAATTGTTTGAAGGTTAGGGACTCTCCTTATGCCCAGCTCATGCATAGCTACCCGAATTCCTTGAAAAGATAATGTTCAGCCACTTTGCAAAAGTGTGTAACACATATTGCACTTGTATGTGGGTGGTTCTTATTGCTAAAACACGACTTTCAGAAATATTGTGCAATGGCCAAAATGTGATTGCGGCACACTTTGAATGGTTAAAGGCTGTTGATTGGAATGGAAATACCAGTCAAAGAGTTACTTGCCTACAAAGGAGAGCACTGCCTCATTGGAGAGGCCTGTGTCTTTCACAGGGGGGTATTGACACACGTGTGCGTGGCCTGGAGGTGCTGGGCCCCAAGCCCACCTTCTGGCCCATCTTCAAGGAGCAGCTTTGCCGGCGTACATACCTCTTCTACACCACCAAGGCGCATACCTGGTGCCAGGAAATCTCAGAAGACCGGATGCAGCTGCTGCAGCTCTTCAGCAGGTCAGACCTTTCCTGTTATGCTTGGCTTGGGGTTGCAGACCAGGCCAGGGGAAGAGATGGTGGCAGGGCTGAGCCTTCTTGCACGTCACCCAGACCTTGTTCTTATGTCGCCAATTGTAGCAGCAGGCCATGCAACTTTGGGGGTAGAGATGCCCCCTGCTGCGGAGGGAGAGAGCAGACATTCCCAGCTGCCACTCAGCCTAAAATATCCATCGCTGTCCTATTCATCTCTATTCCACCGCATTGCCTAAGCTCCTGCCCTGCCGTGTCACATGCCCTACTACGCATGCATTCAGGTGTCCCCACATCCGGAAGCTACCCAGACGTTTACCCAACACGAATCAGGAGTTCACAGCGCAGCCCTTTGTCATTGTAGGTTGAACAGCGCCCTGCGCCATGAGCAGGTGTTTGCTGATCGCTTCCTTCCTGATGACGAGGCTGCCCAGGCTCTGGGCAAGACCTGCTGGGAGGCCCTGATCAACCCCTTGGTGCAGAGTATCACTTCTCCAGGTACGGGTTTTCCTTCCTGGCAAGGGGCGTTGGTGGCCAGCCAGCCCTGGCCCAAATAACCTTGCTGACTCTTCTTTCTGGCCTTCCAGATCCCAGCGGCATCAGTCCCCTGTCGTGGCTCCTCAGCCAGTATCTGGAGAATCTGGAGGCAGCCCGAAGCACCAAGAGCCGGGCCACGATCTTCAACTCCCGTGTGCGGCGCTTGAGCCACCTGCTGGTGCACGTGGACTCCAGCAGCCCTGAGCCCGAGGAGCTGAAGCCGCCTGTTAAATCCAGTGAGTGTCATCCCCCACCTTGGGGCAGCTTCTCCTTTTGAGTTGAGGATAGGAGGATGAAAATAGGGAGGGGGGAGCCCCTGAGGGCTGAATAGATGTTGTGGTCATGCTTAGACTACAAGAGTATGTGTTTGTGGTAGGGAGAGGTGATCCCTGTATGGCAGGATGTGTGGGGTAAGTAATATGGTTCTTGCTAGGTGGACCTTTTTCAGAGTAAAGTTCTCAAGAGTCTGAGGCAATGTCATGCACACTGCTTACGGATTCTGATTCCAGTGTGTCCCAAAAGCCCTTGCCAACGGTGTTGTGCAACCCCGACTTTACAGATGGGAAGAACGGGAAAAACAAGGAGCAGACTTCTGGGACCATCAAGCCGGCAGTAAAGAAACCCAACAGTACGACGGGCATCACGCGGTGCTGGAAAGGGGTGGTCCAGCAGCAGGTATCTGGCTGTACGCACCAAGCAGTGAGATGTAGTGTTGGAAGAGGGAGATCTCTTGCTCCATATTGATGCAAACTCAACTCTTCATGTTGTCCTCTTCCATCACAGGTCATCAATAGTCTAATACATTGTTTATGAGTGGTGGTGGAGGTGGTGTTGCATGTCCTTTTCCTTGCCCAACTGTTAAGGCCCTCTTGAGAGTGCAGCTTCAGGACCTGTGAAGCTGTAAGGTAGTGCTGGATGCGAGACCCGGTTGCATCTCCATGTGGAAGGCTCGACTGCCATCCATATGGCTTAGCTGGGGTTTCTTTTTGCTGTATCTTGAAATGGCTGTCAGGATGGGAAATGTCTAACACCGTTAGCTCAGCTGTAGGTTTTCATGGCTGCTTACAAACCAATAAGACAGGCCAATGCCCATTTTGCATTCTTAAAAGTGAGACCTATTTTTGGGTATATTTGGGGCGCCAATTCCAAAAATGGCATCAGTTTTGCCCTATTAGCTCTAATTTTGGGGATACAGCATCGCCACCTCATGAAAGTCGAGCAGCTTCCTTGTGAGGAAGCCATGGCGTTGGCTTCCTCACGAGGAAGCTGCTTGACTCGAATTATGAGATGGTGATGCCATACCCCCAAAACTAGAGCTAATTTGGTGAATTTTCATGAATTTTCGTGAATTTTCATATTCAGCAGCCCAAACAACATAAACGTAACTTGGTTTAATCTCGGGTACAAAGTCAAAATTTGTTGTCCAGTGTAATAAGGGAAAATAGAAGAGAAAATATTTGAAGCCAGCCAGACCTACAATGCCTGACTTGGAACCGAACACCAGCCTTAATGTGCCACTGCAAAAGCCTTCCTGTTTAGGCCTTTAGGAATGTTCTGAAGTCCCTCACTGCTCTTGATATGAATGGGTTAAAATAATCACCAGATGGGTCCTGGGTGCTGCTCCTGTAACGCTGCTGCTGCGTTTGTCATTCTGTCCAGGTGAAACGGTTCCTGGAGTCCTCCTGGCAGGCGCCTGACTTTGTGGAGTGGTATTGCAACACCTACCTGCACCTCCGCACTGCCATGGAGGAGCTCTTTGGACAGCAGATGTCCTTCATGCTGGCCCTGTGCCAGGGCTTCTCGGGCGCACTCTTGCAACTCTCCTTTCTGACAGCCATGCATGTGAGTAAGGGCTGAGGGGTGTTTTCCGTGGTTCTAGAAATTAATTCCCCCAGGTCACTTGGGAGGAACCAACCTGACCCTGGATCCTGTGCCCTAGCCTCTGTCTTGGGTCCTCTGTGCTAACCAGTAACTGGCCTCGCTACCTGCAGTTCCATACCTCCTCCCATGGTCTGATCAAATCCCTTTTATGACCACAAACCTGCCCGTCTCCTTCCCATTCTGGGTTTTGTTTGCAAAGTGTGTCCCAGAGCAATTGCACCAGTCCCTTCCCTGGAGACGAGATTCCTGCTGCTTTGGTGGGAGTTTCTCTGTGTTTGTGGAGGACCCTCCCTGACTCAGCTCGCACCTCCAGGTGAGTGAGCAGTTTGCCCGCTACATTGACCTGTGGATCCAAGAGAGCTGGGCGGACTCGGGCAACGTGGAGACCCTGCGGCGCCTTCAGCAGAGCCTGGAGCCCATTCTCTTCCTGTCGGGCCTGGAGCTGGCCAACACCTTTGAGCACTTCTACCGGTGAGACCTGGGGGGGAGGGTTAGGGTTACTGTGTTTGTGGGAGGGAGAGTGCTTGGCAGTGCTTGGAAGGCGATGACGATGCAAGCACCTTCACGGGGTAAATCGATACAAGAGGATGTCATGCATGTGGCCTAGCGAGGCCCTGGGTTCTTGAGGAGGGGGAACAGGGGCACCATGTGGGGGTGAGTTGTGAGCGGGGTACCTGATGGCTCAGCCTGACCTCCTTGCCTCCTCTGCAGGTACTACTTGGGTGACCGGCTCCTGTCCCAGGGCAAGACGTGGCTGGAGTGTGCCGTGGTGGAGCACATTGGGCTCTGCTTTCCCAACCGTTTCCCTCAGCAGATGCTGAAGAACCTGAGCGAGTTGGAGGAGCAGCAGCAACAGTTTCACCTCTTCCAGCTCCAGCAGCTGGACCAGCATCTGCTTGAACTTGATCAGGATGGGAAATGTGAGGAGGCGGAAGAGGGAGAGGTGAGCGGAGACTGCCAGGACCAAAGGAGGAGCTCTCCTGGGCGAGCGCAGAAGCCGAGACCGCCACTGCCTGTGAGCCTCCTGACGCTGGTTCTGTTTCTCCCCCACCCAGGTAATGGAGGAGGAGCCCTGCCATCAGGAGGCGGAGGCGGAGGTGAAGGTGCTGGCCTTGTCTCCGCGTTGTTGGACCGTCTCGCCGCTCTGCTACCTGGAGGAGCCAGCCAGATTTTTCCCACCATCCCTCAGTCAGCACCTGGGCAAATTTGCGGACTTCTACACCCAGAGTGAGGATGGGCCTAGCCTGGTGTCCAAATTGGGCAGGGGGTGGTTGTGGTCCCTACCTGTCCATCCGCCTGCCTCAAGCTTAGCCTCAGTACCTCTCAAGCTGTTGGCTCTGAATGAAGGAGCAGATTGAAGTCTTGGACACGAGTGGCACCTCGCTTGCTCTGCAGGAACTACGCAGTGCTGTAAGGAGAGCTGCAAGTCTCTGGGCCAGAGTCTGAGAGAGGCAGGGCTAGAGGCTCCTGTGCGGAAGAACTGGCTAATTGTAGGGTTTAAAGGACATTTTAGTAAACTGGAAAAAGTGAACCCTCACGTTTTGTTAGTGCTAAGACAGATCCTGGTTCAGTATTGTGACTTCCCGTCCCTGCGTGATAGAAGGGGAGGACAAGCTGGCCAGGGCAGGGGGAGGGAGTAGCCTAGGCCTGTTTCTGGGGGGGGGGGTGAGCAGATAATGTATAAAAGATAATGTGTGAAAAGTTAAGCTTGTTTGGCTCCCACTGCAGGTGACCCTTTACAATACAGGAATAGAACGGTGTGTGTGGGGGGCTATTTCTTGTTACCTTTTGGCCAGTGGCCCTAAAGGCGGCTGTGATGTCATCTGCTGTCTCACGACGAAAGGCCTGTGGTGCCCAGGATCTCACTCTGGCTGGAGTCGGAGCTGAGCAGAATTCTGCTGGTGGAGTTCTTCATCTTCCTCTTCTTCCTCCCTGGCAGGTCAGAGCCGCTTTGGGCTGGAGCACACAAAGCCGCGGCGCTTGCAGTGGACCTGGCTGGGCCATGCTGAGCTGGAGTACCAGGGCTGCATCCTCCACGTGTCCACCCTGCAGATGTACATCCTTCTCTGCTTCAACTGCAGCGAGGTCCTGCTTGTCTTGATTTTCCCTCCCTTTGCCACCATGTAGGCGTAGACGGTTTTGGATTGGCTTTTGCTAGAAGCAGAAATGGTAGTCGCCTGCCCAGCAAGCGTCTCTCTGTGTCTCCCGTTGCTGCCTAAGATCAGGAACGTGAGGCAGTCGTGGTGTATGTGTTGGTTTGGCTGGTGCTCAGGTGCTTCAGGAACCACAGCCGAGCAGCAGTCAAAGCACCATTCTGCAGAATGGAATCTGTCTGGATCAGTATTCAAGAACTGGGTGTGCATTGGGGCATAACCCATGTTAAACGGGCTCTGGCAGTTTCTGTATCGTGCAGATGTTTAATTTGCACTTTGACACAGAATTGTTAAGTTTTGCCTGTCATTAGGGTGCTGACGGGAAGTGCAAGATGGCTTCTGCTCCCCAGGGGTATCACTAGGTGAGGAGGGGTGTGTGTGTACTGCCACAGGTGTCACCCCAGGGAGGGGTGACCTCAAAATGACTTGCTATTCTATTTGATACTGGTGGTGCAAAATGGGTGTAAAATTTTCCTGATCCCCTCTGCAACTTGTGTAGGGATCGCGTTTCCCAGGATGCCTCCACATCCTGTGGTCTGGTATGGGAGGAGGTCCATGGGGGTGACACCATGAGATCTCACCCCAGGCGTCACCCACCCTAGTAACGGCCCTAATTCTCCCCGCTCTGTTTTCAGTCGGTTTTCTTGATTCTCCAGAGACTTGGGCTGTAGGTGGCCACTGAATTCTCTTGTTTGCGAACAGGCACTTTCTGCCCGAATTCAGTAAGATTGGGGTGTGTGTTTTTTCTGTTGGTTCTAGGAGGTTTTTGTGGAGACCCTGTTACAATCCACTGGTCTCTCTCCTGTCCTCTTGAGTCATGCACTGAAACCACTGACCAAGGAGAATAATGGGATCCTGAGCCAGAGCCAGAGTAAGTATGAGAGGCGTTGCAAGGAGGAGAGAGGGGATCTTGACCCTCATTGTGGGAAGTTGCCATGAAGGTGGTCTTGGGAGGCATCTGGGATCCTGAGTTTCAGTGGCTTCCATAGAGCCATTTATGTTTGCCAAGCCCTGCTGTCGAGTGGGCTTGAAGAAACCTTTCCCAGCCAGGCCTCACAGAAGGCGCGGTCTGTGCTTGAATCGGAGAGGTCCGTGGCAGTCTGATGATATCCCATGACTATTGCTTCTAGGTGCCTTGAGGCTGAACGAGGGGGCCTTGTCCCAGCTGTCTGGCCAGCGCCTGTGGCTATTGCCCAAACAGACATACTTGAATGTGGAGGAGAATGAGGGCAGTGCCTTGGAGAGGAAGAGGAATATCATTTTCTGTCTCCTCATTCAGATCCTGAAGGAGGAGAAAGAGATACACATTGACAACTTGGTGTTCAAGGTATGGAGTACAGGGGCTCTAACTTTGTAATTCAGTTCAGCTGGTAGCCAAGAAAGAGGTTAACGCGCTTTCTTTCTGCCTCTCCCAGGTGATTGATGCCTGCCAGAAATGGGAGTCCGCCTCCGCTCTGAAATTCTTGAGCTTCTGTTGCAGCAGCACTGATGTCCTGTCCTGCATCCTCCATCTACTCAGCCAGGGCTATATCCGTCGCCAGGAGGACAGTCCTCAGCTCCTAGAATACATCTCCACAGAGCCCACCACACCTCACCGTGGACAAGCCCAGCTCATCTTTCAGAACACTGATTTCCAGAATAAAAAAACCCCTTCTGGTACAGAGATAGGCAACAAATTACCTCCTTTCAGGTAATCATTAAATAACAAGAGTGGTATCCTGTCTGCATGCTGCTGTTAAGGTTTGTTCTTTGTGGTCTCTGTGCCGAAGACCACTTGAAGACCTTCAGTTAAGGGAAAGGATCTGGTCTTTCTCCAATAGGTTGGACGCCTTTGGCCTTGGCACGGAGGAGGTGCTGATGGAGACCGTGTTGTTGCCCATGGGGCGCACAATGAACCAAGAAGAGGTTGAAGTGTTGATGAACCAGACAGTGCAGAGGGTCTCAGATACTTTAAGTGTGTCTGCAGATATAGCTCAGCACCTCCTTATGCACTGTAAATGGAATGTGGATGTGCTGATTCAACGCTACACGGAAGAACCAGAGCTGCTGCTGTTTTCTTCAGGGCTGCAAGTGCGAAACCCCCAGCCATCCCTGAGCCCTGTCACCCATTGTCCAGTGTGTGTGAATCAGCTGAGTACAGCAGACAATCCACCCAGCCTCTGCTGCATGCACTGCTGCTGTAAGGTGAGGGTTGCTCAATTTAATACTCTAAAGGCAAGTACCTGCACAGGTACTTTCTTTCTCTCATATCCTTTCAGCAGTTCTCATGGTATACCTCCACCTTCTCTGAGACGAAGGTGTAGCTCACTGCTTGAACTCCACATATGCTGGTATTCCATATATCCTGTATCCCCCCAATCTTGGTTGCAGTTTAAATGATGTATTGCCATTCAGCCCCACAACAGAATAATGTTTTTTGTTTGGAATTGGGTGCATCCTTACCCACACCAAGCGTATAGGTTTTGGCAGATGTTTCCCTCCCTGTAGGCATCCAGGAGCAAGACTGCCTATGGTGCACATCTCTAAATCGAATCATTTTTTTTCTTCTCCCTAATTTGTGTGCTTTTCAACTAGTCCTGCTGGAATGAATACTTGACAACTCGAATTGAGCAAAACCTGATTCTGAACTGCACGTGTCCCATCGCTGACTGCCCTGCGCAGCCTACTACTGACTTCATCCGTTCCATCATTTCCTCCAAGGAAGTCATTGCCAAGGTAGGGACAACAGCACAGACTCAGTCCTTTGAATGGTCAGCCACCTAGATGAATTCCTGATGCCATAAGAGCCAGCCTTGTTTTTTTTATAAGGCAGCACCTATTTTCTCCTATAGCTTGGGACCTGCCATAAGTATGTATTCCATAATTCTATACTTAAGCCTCTGTATTCTATCCCATAACTCTATGTAGATCCACAAGTCTATGTATTCCAGTCATGCTATAAATCTTCCTTTACAAAGCATGTAGGTTTTTACATGGGCAGCAGGGAAATCCTATCTCACAGATTGTATCCATATATATGCTTGTTTGAGGCATCTGGAAGTGTTGGTTCTGCAGGAGCCTGCTCTCTTCTTGTTGTATCTTGCGTTCTGGTCTGCATGGGCTGACCTGTTGGATATCTGATCCTACTTTGGTGGGGAACTGGCTTAAGAGGCCTCTTGGTCACTTCCGAGTTCTATTTCTTAGGGTTGTATATATCCTGCAACCAAAAACAAAAGTGCAAATGTTGTGTAAAGCAAATTTCTTTTTGTGCCAAGAACAGCTGAATTCTCAGATGTTTATAAATTGTGCAGATTGGCATGTTTGCTTGCTTTTATATAATTCTGGTTGTGCTAATCACTGAGGCTTCTTCCTCTGGAAACTCCGGTGAGCTTGCAGATACATACCCTTGCATTTCTGATATGTCACCAGACATTGCGCAACCCTGCAGATTTTCAAGCCCTTAAGAGCTAGAATAGTGTCCTTTGGGGTGAGAGGGAATAAAATTGAGATTCTCAGGATACTAAATTCCATGGCCTGTATTTTTGTATTTACATGGTATGATCATGGAATTTTAGAGTTTTCTGATTAAATCTCAACAGTTTTCTGATTAACTCTGATGATAGGACATGTTCAGAATTTATAGGTTAACAAATATGTATCTATTTCACTCTGCATCAATGATTGGAATTGTCAGACAACCATTTTCTAAAGTAAAAACAAAATAGTCACACACACACACACACACACACACACACACACACACACACACACACACACACACACACACACACACACACACACACACACACACACACACACACACACACACACGAATTCTGGTAAGAGTAAACTTAAGGCTGGAATCCTTTCTTGGGAGGAACTCCTACTGTAAATATTGTTTCTGAGGTCAGAAGTTGCAAAAAGAGAAACTAATTTCTAATGCTGATCCTTCGTGTCTTGCAAGGAATGCATCAATTTTGCATGTTTGGAATTAAGTCACAAGTGGACAAGGGACTAGGGACAAGGAATTAAGTCACAGACAATGATCTTGCGCATGTTCTCTAGCAAGAGCTTGTTTTACAGCGATCATTAATTCTTTGAGACTAAAGAGCTGTAACTTACAGCGCAATCCTATCCAGCTCCTCCACCAGTGCAGCCAGCAGGGGAGGGCAGGGTGGGAGACTTTGGAGGGGAGGGGAGATTTAAATTCCCTTTGAATTCCCCTTTGGAGGGGATTTGAATCCCCTTTCCGTCCCGGGGCCTCCTCCCCCCCCCCCCGCTGGCTGCACCGGTGGAGGAGCTGGATAGGATTGCTCTGTCAGTATTTTTAAAAAACTGCATGAACCCAAAGTATGTCTGTAGCAGAGTTATGAAACTGAGCCCAGATCTCCTAACAAGCATCCTCCTCTCAATCGTCTTCACAAAATTACCAGTCTTCATAATATATATATATATTTTTAAAAAATCACATGAAGTTAAATCAGACATGGCATGACAGCTGATGATACAAAAGAGTAAGACAAACCTATAAAAAGGAGCTACGCAAACCTGTTTGGTGTATGCATGGGGACATATCACGACGAGGATTTTTCAGCATTTAAGAAAAACAAACTGATCCAGTATTCTACAGATATTTACCATGTTTTTAGTTCTGCTTTTCAGTTGTATAACTTGCAGAGCAGTTCGTAACAATGGGTTGTTTCCTAAGTAACACCTGCACAAGGAATTTCTCACAATGGAACGTTATAGCTCATCTTTCCCTCGCAGCAGAAGGCTCTGCTTCCTGGTTTGGGGTGATTTCCTCTCCCTCTGCAGTCCCCCATGCCTTGTCCCACTTCTGACTCTTAGAAGAGGTTTTTTAGGGAGGTGCAAGGGGCTGCTGTAGGGAGGACTGGCAGGGAAGTTCCTTCTGCAACTTCCTTCTGCAGGCACAGCTTAGAATCAACAATTAAAAACCAAACCAACTATAGCAGCAGAATAAATTCTCATTTTTAAAGGCCTGGCAGAAAAGAACCCCAAGTTGCATAAGAATGATCTTTTCTTCGGGATTCTGCCTAATTTATGCATAAGTTAATTTTGCTGATTTGGCTGGTTGCCTCATTTTATTAAACCACTCTGCTGTGGTGGGAATTTTGTCTATTAGTAGCAATTTACAATTTTTGCTGTTAAAAGCAGATTCCTGACTAATTTTGTGTTTGTTTAATTTTCTGACATTATCTTTAATGTTACCAAGCAGTGGAACTTCAGAAGTTAATGAGAAAATAAAACCATTTATACTGTTCGTATGTTTAATTCTATCTTCCCAATAAACTTTATTTTTAGACAGTTCACCAGATATGTATATATTTGGGTTTATCAATGTCAGACTTCCCAGCACTTCAAACTTCTTACACTACAAAATCTTTTTCTCTGTGTGTGTGTGTGTGTGTGTGTGCGCGCGTGCGCGCGGTGAAAACCAGAAGTACCGTAGCTTCCAAGCGCAATTGGAAGTTCTTCTCAGGCACAGGAGGGGGGGTGTAAAGTGGGCTGTGGGGCCTCCCCAACCCCCGGAGGGCCAGCGCAACCCCCGGTAAGTGAGGAAAAAACTTTTTCCCGCAGCGGGACCCTGGAAATGCCATCGCTGACATCACCACGACAACTTACAGGTTCCCTAAGTCACTTGTAAGAGTTTGAGAACCACTGCCCTATGATGATCACATTCCTATATAGTAGATTCTAGATAATAAGCCTTATTAATTTTATTTTTCATATAAATCTCAAATTTAGTAATTCTTAAATGTTCCATATCCTTCTAAGTTATATTGTTTTATAGTTAGAAATAGAAGACAGATAGGAAACATATTACTAGATATACTTTTTCCTATTCTCTATTTGTTTATACAGAGCAATGGCTTGATTGTTTCATATTTTTAATGAACTTTTTCATCCATCCGTTTCCATCCTTGGAAGTGTCTGAAGGGCAAGGGACACATGCACTTTTTCCACACGAACAAGTGGTGAAGGACTGCATGTGGGTTAATAAACTGAAATGTAATCCAGAAACAGAGGTGGTGGTGGTCAGAGGGAGAGCTAATTTGGATTTGTGGTTACAGCCTATTTCGACTCCTCTTGAAGGACCACGTTCACATCTTGGGAGTGCTGTTGGACCTAATCTGGGCATTGGAGAACCAGGTGGTAACTGTGGCCAGGAGCACTTTTGCCCAGCTCTGACTGGTGCACCAGCTGTGATGTGTTCTGAAGAAGGCAGATCTGGCCACAGTAATTCAAATCCTAGTTGCAGCATGTCTGGACTACTGTAAAGTGCTCCTGTTTAGGCCTGTGTTTGGAACCAGTTCAGAAACTTCAGCTGGTGCAGAATGCAGCAGCCTGGGCCCTGCCTGGGCCTATTGGTCTGATGACATTACGCTATATGGCTTGAGACATAGGTACTTGAAGGTCTGCTTTCTCCCACATAAGCCTGCCTGGTCATGGTGTTCATTATTGGAAGCCCTGTTCTTCTGTGCCCTGTTACGCTTGCAGAGGTTAGGTTGGCAGAAATGTGAAATAGGTCCTTCTTGGTTGCATCCAGTTTGTGGAACTCCTTCCCCCACAAAGCCTGGCTGGCTCAGTTCTTGGGTACAGGTGGGCCCCCGTATCCGCTGGGGATATGTTCCAGGCCCCTCCGTGGATACTTGAAACCGTGGATAAGAGCGAACACCCCCTCCATGGTTTCCTGAGGGCCCCCCCCACCCTGCCTCCCCTGCAGGCAGGCATGCTTGCCCCCCTCCCAGTTCTTATTTTTCTTTCAGCAAGCTTTGTTTCTTCCTTAAAACAAACAGAGAAGCAGCCTCCATTGCAGGCAAGTAGAACGAGACTAAGTCCTAGAGAGGCTCTGCAAGGTTTCTGTTAACCTTGCAGAGCCTCTCTAGTACTTAGTCTCGTTCTGCTTGCCTGTAATAAGCAGCCAGAGGCTGCTTCTCCTGTTTCTTTAAGGAAGAAACGAAGCTTACTGGGAAAAAAGTAAAAGCCTGGGGGGGTCCCCACGATCCGTGGATAACTGAAACCGTGGATAGCGAATCAGTGGATATGGGGGCCCACTTGTATTTTTAAATGATTGATGGGGGAAATGCACTTGTTCTATTTTAGCTTTCTGTTTGTTATGCCTCTATTTTCTTTTTGCTACACTACTTTTGATTATGTAGGTATCATTTAGTTGTTGCAGTGTCTTCTGATTATTTTATTGTGTTAATTGTTTGGTTTTATATTGTTTGTTTTAAGAAGGTTGTAAGCTGCTCTGATGGTCCTCACTGGGAATTAAAGGGTGGGATGTAAACATTTTAAATAAATGTTGTTTCAAATACTTCCGGTAGTACATACGCATTTTAAGTCATCCAGGATTCATTTTACATAATATCATGGCAAATATTTCAGCGGAATTGAATGACTGATCTGTTCAATTCTTAACGAAAGTTTATCTTCAGAAGATAACCAACTTAATACAGCACTTAGTTGAGAAGCTTAATAATATGTTGTAATATTTGGAAGGAATAAGCATCCTTTCTCATATTCTTCTGTAAATATTAAGACTTTACAGAAATAATATCTATTGATATTCTGGGTGTGTGTGTTTTTTAATTCTATACAGAATTAGTTAATACTCCTGGACATGATGCAAGCATCTTCTGTTGATAAAACATTGGAGTGTAAAAAGGGAACTCAAGGTGACATTCATTTTTAAGATGGTGATTCTCCCTATCCATGACATTTTGGTGTGATGAGAATTTCTCAAGAACTTTTTGTGGATTTTTTAGTCGTAGGTTTATATGTTGTATCAATTCTGATGTGAGAGTAATATCTAGATACTTTTAACGATTGTCTTGCAAATAAATGGTTATCTTGCACGAGCTCTTCAGTACCACCTCTCTTCTCTTTCTCTGTGCAGTATGAGAAAGCACTTCTGAGAGGTTACGTTGAGTGCTGTTCAAACTTGACCTGGTGCACCAACCCTCAGGGCTGTGATCAAATCCTCTGCAAGGAAGGCCTTGGCTGTGGAGAAGCCTGTTCAAAATGCTCTTGGATCTCCTGTTTCAACTGCAATTTCCCAGAAGTAAGGCTGAGAGCAGGCTTGGAAGAAGCATTGCCGTCTCCTTGCAGGACTGTTAGGCTCGGCTTTTGATCTCTATATGGATCAGTCTCTGTATTTCTTTCAGGCTCACTACCCTGCCAGTTGCAGTCACATGTCCCAGTGGATGGATGATGGTGGGTTCTACGAAGGGATGACTGTAGAAGCCCAAAGCAAGCATCTGGCCAAACTCATCTCCAAGCGCTGCCCAAGCTGCCAAGCTCAAATAGAGAAAAATGAGGGCTGTCTTCAGTGAGTACCTTTTTATTCATTTGCAAGTCACTGTTTTATGGTGTATCCAAAATGAGGTACAGAAAAATATAAATTTTTATTTATAAATATCAGTAAAATGGAACATTTAAAATACTAAAAGCATCAAATACCAAAATAAGGTACAATTGAATGAGAAAACACTACAATGTACAAAGAGCAGCGCTCTTCAATAAAAGTCATCTTCAACCTGAAGGTTTTAGCATAATACCTAAATGATTTTTTTTAATTTTTTAAAAAAACATCCTTATTAATCTAAGAGCCTGTCATAAATATTTGGTGCTCAGGCAGTGGGACAATACAAATTAACGTGGCATATAATCTTAAAGTGAACTGGGCCAGTCCTAGCAGGTTGTTGCCTCATAAAGATCAAAGAATGTTGTCTGTAAGAAGTGTTGATGTGGTGCAAGTTCAAGGAAATGGGGTATATGGGTTCTAATGCCATGTAGAAAAAATTGAATAAAACTGGAAACGCGTTTAAAAACACATTTAAAAGTACGTTAAAAACACATGTAGAAAACACATTAAAAATACGTAAAAACCCAGCTTTAAGACAATAAAAATGTTCAAATCACAACGTTTCGTCCCCCTCTGTGGAAGTCTTCTGGTGAGAAACAGCGGCGAGGCCGGTGATCTTTTAAACGCGTGCTCTGTCTCACCACAGTAATGACATCTGGACAACTCGCGCTGTTTCTCACCAGAAGACTTCCACAGAGGGGGACGAAACGTCGTGATTCATTACATTACATTCAGTACATTAAAAACACAGTGTGTTTTTAATGTACTTTTAAACGTATTTTTAAACCTGTTTCCAGTTTTATTCCATTTTTTCTACATGGCATTAGAACCCATATACCCTATTTCCTTGAACATTGTATCGGGCCATGAAAGCTTCCACTCTACAAGGAATAGAAAGTTTGGTGTCTTAGGAGCTTGGTTGCTCAGGTTGACCCAAGTATGTATGGACCAATAAGAAGGCAGGCACATCTTGCCCACTCATATACAGTGATAGTATTGTGGATGTCAAAGTTGTGTGTGCTTGAAATCCTAAAGTAGGCTTGTGGCTCCAGCAGGTCTTGTTATATTAAAAGCTTCCCCCCTTCCCCAAAGCTAGTGATTGTAGTCTTCATCATGGACAGACCTAAGGCTACTCTTTGCCATGGCTGAGCTCCTGTTCCAGTCTGTGGATTTTGGACTTAAGTTCTTAGCCACACATTTCAGCTAACTGCCAGTCTTTGTGTGTTGCACAGTATGACTTGTGCCAAATGTAACCATGGATTTTGCTGGCGTTGCCTGAAGCCTTGGAAACCAACCCACAAGGATTATTACAACTGTTCTGCTATGGTGAGTATATATAGACCGCAAGGGGCATGCTTAGTGTCGTGGTGTTGCTCTAGGTATAACAGCTTCCCATTTTCATTCCATAGGTGAGCAAAGCAGCTCGACAGGAGAAACGGTTCCAGGACTATAATGAAAGGTGTACTTTCCATCACCAAGCAAGGGTGAGGATCATGCCCCCCCTTTGACCCTGTGTCTTGCCACCCTTTTCCACACACTTTATTCAGGTTGAACCACAATAGCTATCATCCATTTTATAGTTCAGTACCTCATAATGTCAGCACCTCATCCAGCAGACACATTTTCAGGGCTTTGGAGTGCAGAAGGGGAAATTTCATCTCTCCTCCTCTTCTGCAAATTGGAGACCATGTTTGCACAAGAGAGGATTTGGATATAGTTCAGGAAGCTTTGAGAAGTCCCAGAACAGCACCAAGTCAATAATGGCCCAAAATGTTTTGGGTCTGTGTGTCTAGAACAGTTAACCAGTTAGCTAAGCAAAACAGAACAGCTGGTCAGAAGGATGAAGATCTTATCTTGAAGTGATGCCAGATTGCGATCATAAGTTGGTCATAAGCCAGTGTCTGGGGGGAGGAAGAGGGGGAGCTGTGTGTGTGCGTGCGTGCACATGCAGGCTACAGGGACATCGCTATAATTAATAGAGCATAGACAACAAATGAACTGAAAGTACAGGTGCCCCCCCCTTAATGACGGATCACTTAATGACTATCCGCATATACGACGGGGGTTCCCAAAGTGTAAACAAAGAATTAAAGCTACAGTACTGTATATTAAATGCAAAAAAAAAGTGTTGTCTTTAAGTGTGTGTGTGTGTGTGTGTGTGTGTGTGTGTGTGTGTGTGTGTGTGTGTGTGTGTGTGTGTGTTCTGTTTCTACCTCCATTGACAGGTAGAAATTTGTTGTGCTTTGTGTTACACACACTCATATAATGTACACTGTGTTTGCCATTCATTCCCTATTACAACTCCACTGTGTTACATTGCATGCACTGTATTGTATTAGTTTTACATGTTATACCACAATTTGCCACTAGATGGTGCTGAGGACTCACTTAATGACTGATTCACTATACGATGGGTTTTCCAGAACATATCCCGTTAAATGGGGGACACCTGTATTCTGTTGTTGTAGGAATTTGCCATGAACCTGCGAAATAGGGTTTCCACTATCAGCGATGTGCCACAAATTCGGACCTTGACATTCGTTGTTGATGCCTGCAAAATGCTGGAACAAGCACGAAAAGTAAGTGATAACTTTGCGAAATGGACGTTGGGATACGTGTGCAACTTTCTGCTCCAGCTTTCTCCTCTTCTGCTGCAGTTCTGTTCTCTGTAACTGTTCAGACTCAATTTTTTTAAAAAATGCACAGCATTCAGATAAATGGAACGACTGTATTTTGGGATAGGAAAGGAAGTGAGAGAGAACTTATTGTTTGTGCATAAAATGTGGTGTGTGGTGTGTACTCTCTCAGGTGCTGGCTTACTCCTGTGTGTACAGCTACTATAACCAAGACACTGAAAAGATGGATGTCATGGAGCAGCAATCGGAGAACCTGGAGCTGCATACCAATGCCCTACAAATTCTTATGGGTGAGTAACAGTAAGTGACGGCGCAATCCTATCCAACTTACACCACCGGTGTAACCAGCAGGGGAGGGCAGGGTGGGAGGCTTGGGAGGGGAGATTTAAATCCCCCTTTGGAGGGGATTTGAATCCCCTTTCCGTTCTGGGGCCTCCTGTTCTTGCTGCACCGCTGGTTACACCAGTGGTGTAAGTTGGATAGGATTGCGCTGTGAGCCTGTGCTGCCATGCTGATGGCGACTACTGCCTTGAAAGACAGGTTCAGAGACTGCTGGCGGCAGTATGGAGGGTAGTGAGCACTGATGGTCAAGAAAGACGAGAGTGTCTTCGCCACTGTTTTGGAGGGACCAGGTACCTGGTCTGACTTGAGCAGTGCATCATATGTGATTCTAAAAGCTTATGTGCATAATGGTGTTTTTTTTATTACTGATGAAAGTGCCATGATTCTCTTGTTGTAGCACACAGTCTAGACCAGTGTTTCCCAAATGTTTTTGACCACGACCCTAAATACAGTTTTACCCTCAGTCTGGCGACCCATTGAATTTGTACATGTTGATAATAATTAAAAAATAATAATTTGGGTAAAATTAACACATTGGGACTGGACATTTCCAGATTGTTCACTCAGCTCAGTTTAACCATATTTCAAAAACGCAGGCTTATACTGTAATTTGTGCTTGCACATTTTTCTAATTAAATTGGAACAGTCTGGGGTGTCGATTGTCACTAGCAGCTCTCATTCAAACAGATCCTCTTCTATCCAGGATGGCTCTTCCTGACCTTCTTACACTTGCAGTCTACTTGCAGTCTATGTGGTCTGCCCCTCCCAGAAGGGCTTAACCCTTTGCCAGGGTATCCTCTCCCTTTCTGTGGCCCTTCTCCTTTTCCCTTCTGTTTCCCATCTTCATCCCCTGGCAGCCCCTTCATCTTTCTTTCTCCTCCTCTCTCTGCTCTCCCAGGTTCTCCTCTTCACTCCTTCCACTGCCCAGGTTCCTTTTCTCATGTCTGTTCTTCCCTCTCTTTCAAGCCCCAGCCAATTCCTCTGAGCTCCTTCTTTCTCTTCGCTTCTCCCCAGTCCCCCTACGCTGAGTCTCAAGAACTGGTCCTTCCTATCCTCCACTATCTTCCCCTTTCTCTGCCTCCACTGCACCTGCTCTCTCTCTCTCTCTCTCTCTCTCTCTCTCTCTTTCTCTCTCTTTTCTGCTGTGTTGTTCGTTCTCTCTCTCTCTCTCTCTCTCTCTGCGTGTGTGTGCGCGCGTGCGCGTCCGTCCGTCCCCTCAGTCCTCCTCCTGTTTCCCCTATTATACCTGCTTCTTTGCCCTCTCTCGCCATTTTCCTTCCCAGGGAGGACCGATGTCAGCCTCTCACATGACCAGCCCTACCCGGCTTGTTGGGACTCATCAACAGTGGCGTACCAAGAGGGGTTGGCGATGGGCGACCCGAGCGGGGCGACAATGGGCACGTTTCAGTGGTAGCGGCGACTTCAGTTTCTCTTCCCCGCGATCACCGCCACCCGCACATTCTTGCTGCCTCTGGTGCCACAGCTCCCTTTGTCACCCCCCCCCCCTCCGATCGTGGAGGAAAAGAAGCCTAAGACGCGGGCACTGGGTGTATATGTGACAAAACTGGAGCACGGGGCCTGGATTTCAGCCGATGAACTCTCCTCAGCATGCCCCGTGCTCCAGCTGACAAGTGAAAAGGTGCTCAGGAGCTGAGTGCCTTTGCGCTCGTCAGCAAGGGCGGGCGGGCATGCTACAGAGAGCTCGTCGGTTGAAGTGCCCTCCCTGCCCGTGCTCCACTGATAATCGGAAAGGCGCTCAGGAGCTTGAGCCCCTTTCCGATCGTTAACTGGAGCACAGAGCATGCTGCAGAGAGTTCGTCGGCTGAAGTGCAGGCCCCGCGCTCCAGCTTTGTCGCCCCCCCCTCCAGCGCCTGCGTCTTAGGCTTCTTTTCCTCCGCGATCGGAGGGGGGCAACAAAGGGAGGTGCAATGTGGGTGCCGGGGGGGGACAAAGATGAGCAGAAGGCGAGTTAGGTTAGACTGAGAGATACTGTGACTGGTCCAAGAGCGCTGTGTGAGCATCATCCCTGAGTGGGGATTTCAACCTAGGTCTTTCCAACCCTAGTCCAACATTAATCTAATCGCTACACCACAATGGCTCTCTACCAGGCTTTGTTGAATATTCCCTTGTTAATTGTAGACCAAATGCACAGTGTTTGGTTAGGTTTCCCAAATTTTGGGAGATGGAACCTATGTCTTTAAATGCCCCAAAGCACCAAGACCTTCTGCTGCCCCGTTCCTCTATCCAGTCCCCTTTTCCATTGTCCTCCCCACCTGTTGTGACTAGCAGGACTCTAGGTTTACTCCATAGTATGCAAGGGAAGAGCAAATGCTTCATCAGTATGAAAAACAACAGTCTGGAGTCTTTTCACACATGTGTATCCAAGCCAGAAAAAAAAATAGAACAAGATCCTTGACCATTCTTTGTTCCTGCTCTGGAATTCGTTGCAAGTTGGGAAAAGGGAGAGTTTTGCCTGGCTGCCTGCAACGTCCTGTGATGGATTAGCTGATTCAGCTCTTCCCCCTTTTGGTTGTAACCACTGAGCCTACATCCTGTTACTATGTTTGGCCTTGTATTTCAGAAGAGACATTGCTGCAGTGCCAAGATCTAGCCTCCTCCATTCAACTGCTCAAAGCAGAACATTTTAATACGGGCCTGGAGCTGGTACGCAGGATCCAAGAACGGCTCCTAGCAATTCTGCAACATGCCACTCAGGTAACAGTTGTTTTTGCCAGACATATGTTTTGTTCAGTGTTGTCACAAAAAAGGCATTATGTTAACTTAGTAGAACAGCAAACTATGGAGTCACAACAATGTCATTTATTTACCGTATTTTTTGCACTGTAAGACACACTTTTCCCCCAAAAAAACATAGGGGGGAAAAAGCGTGTGTCCTATGGTGCGAAGCCTAGGGTTGGGGGTGCTTCGGGGAGGCCTGTGGAGGCTTCGGGGAGGCCTGCGCGAGCCTCTGCAGGCCTCCCCGATGTTTAGTTTGGCTGAAAATAGCGATTTTCGGCCATTTCTGGAAATGGCCGAAAATTGCTATTTTCGGCCGACCTGAACATCGTAGAGGCCTGCAAGAGGCTCGCGCAGGCCTGCGCGAGCCTCTGCAGGCCTCCCCAATGTTTAGTTTGGCTGAAAATAGCGATTTTCGGCCATTTCCGGAAATGGCCGAAAATCACTATTTTCGGCCGAACTAAACATCGGGGAGGCCTGCAGAGGCTCGCGCAGGCCTCCCCAAAGCCCCCACAGGCCTCCTTGAAGCGCCCCCAAGCCCAGGTAAGTAAAAATCTTTTTTTCTGTATTTTATGCTCCATAGGATATGGACCGATGCGTCATATGTAGTGTAAAATACGGTAGTCTCTGGTGTCTATGGAAGGGGCTGTAGCTCAGTGGAAAAGCTGCTGCTCTGCATGCAGAAAGTTCCAGGTTCAATCGTTGGTGTGTCTAGGTGGGGCCGAGAAAAATTCCTGTCTGAAACCCTGAACAGAAAGGAACGATTTGTGTAATTTCAGAATTCAGCACTGGAAGTTCAGCAGCAAAAGAACGATATTAATTAGCTAAGACAGCCTACATTTATTTAAGCTTTTTAAAATAAAACTCTTCTCGTCTGGCATATCTGATGATGGCATATCTATGAAATGCATAGAACATAGGTTTTAATGTATAGAACCAGAGGCGTTGTACCATTGGGGCGGTGGGCCCCAGGGCATGGGCCAGTCTTACCTGCCGCTCCCTCTTCGCAGCCGAGAGCGGCTGCATTTCGGCCCTCCCAGCCTCCCTTGCGCCGTTTGGCTCCAAAAAGGAGCCAAAAAGTAGATGGACCAAGGGTCTGATTCAGTGTAGGGCAGCTTCCTGTGCCTGGGCAACATCCTTTCCTGAACTTTCTTATTTCATGGCAGGACTTCCGTGTGGGATTCCAGATTCGACAAGGCTCTGAAAACAGGGATATGAAGTTATCCAATGTGCCTAATACTACTCCTGCTTATAAAGAGTGAGTGTTCTTTTAGGGCGACATGGACAGCAGGCACAGGAGGATTTGGGGTTTTGTTATATTCTTAGTGAAATGCAAAGCACCTAGGGGTAGCATCTAGCTTGAATGTGTGGCACACATGAACTATTTAACACACAGAGTTCTGAAGGCTGGCTGAAGAGCAAGCTGACCAAAGCTACTCTCTCTACTATTTTTTTTTTCCTGAGAACAAGTTAGGCAGCTTGGTGGTCTTTGGACCTGGCAAGGTGTTCTGGGAAATAATAAGAGTACAGGTCCCACATATGCCATCCCCTGAGGCACTAACCCACTCTTTTATATAAATGTGTAATTTAGCGAGTCATCCTAGTAGCTCAAATGCAGGCTTGCACATGTTTAGAGACCTAGTCATTTCCTCCAAAGCCATTACAGTATGTTTTGTCATCTCAGTGTTATATTTTTAAAGTCTGGTAATGAAATTCTGTGAGTTCTTAGACAATCTAACAACGTTTACGAAAAAAGTTAACAGTAGGCTCACTTCAAAACTGCAGGAGTATGACAGTTTTGCCTGCAGCGTGTTTGTCCTTTGAGTGAAAGAAAAGGCTGTTAGCATTTAGAAATCTGATCCTAGAGATACCTGTTTGGCTATGAGTGAGCTGCAAAATAAGGTACAGGGTTTACATTGACTGCTATGGTTTGTTTCTGCCAAGGTTGGTTTTTGATGAACCATCTGATTCACCTGATGACACGGATGATGGTGGCAAAGAGGAAGAGGATGAAGATGAGGAGTATGTCCCTGAGTGGCAGGAGGAGTACGACGACGAGGATCTTGATGATGACAATGTTTCCTATGATGATGAATCGGAGAATCTGGAGAGGGATTCTTTCTTTTTTGAAGATGATGATGATGCTTATGATTAGAGTTGGCCTTTTCGCTCTCCAGATTCATCACAGAGGAGCCTGGAATGAACCCTGTTTGTCATTCAGAAAGCCTTGTCCCTGCTGCACTCTGTACTTTGCTTTTGGCATGGTCAAAAACAGCAGGGAGAGGACTAGGTGTCAGTCTAGTGGGAGGTAGTTCTATGGTGGTGTACAACAAATGGCACAAATGTACAACTTTGGATAAAACTTCCTTGTGACTTTGGGTGAAACTTAAAGGGCCACCTTCCCTTGTTACATATGAACTTCATCAGTTCTTGACAAAAAGGGGGTGATTGATTACCTGCAAACGTCCTTCATACTCTTCCTTGGGGGAAAAAGACCAGGTACCAGTCTAGAAACAGGTCCAACCATTGCCTCTGCCCCACTGCAGGCTTCAACCTTAAAGAGATAAGGAAACGCCACATGTCGCCCATAAACATGTGGGAGTGAAAAACTGTTGGGTGAAAGATAGATAGAAAGACCACTCTTGCCTGTATTTCCTACACCATATTGCCCAATTACTACTGTTCTGTAGGAATCCAGCCTTGGCAAAACCTACTTGATCTTATAATCTAGCTAGCCTGACAATGGCTAAAATTCCAGAAGAGAGTAGGAGCAGAGCCTTATGATGCTGGCTTTAGCCCAGTTACTTTTGGTTCCAAGTAGTGATGTTGCATGTGGTTGGTAAGTTGAGGGTGGTAATGGTGTGTGCATGTACGCATGCGGCCATGCACACACGCAAAGTTGCAATATCTCTTAAGGGTCTCAGTCTGCTAGAGCAATTCTTGTTTCTGTTATAACACAAGTCTAGAAAGTAGAGTTGGAGCTTTTTCACTGTACTTCAGTGTAAAGCTCTCTACTGGATTTGTGCACAGAGAGAGGTTCTTTTGAACTGGAGAGAAGGCAATTTAGGTCATTCTGTGTTTTGAAGATGAGGGTTAACTAAATTGCTAAACAAAATGTCCGAAATGGAGCCAAAGTGCCCTGCCCTTGATATGTGGACTGCCGGTGCTCTGAATGGACATGGCTTTGTGTGCCCCTCTTGTTGAGAGTCGAGTTTTCTGTAACTTTTCCCTTTTTTGTTATTTTGTCATTGGAATCGTTGCCTTCTCTTCCTACAGAGTGGAATTCTGCAGGACGTAGGGGTTTAGAGGGTTCGTATATATAATATAAATATATATATATATATATGCAGAAGCTGAAATTGTTCAGATTATTATGCTTTATCTTTTCTTGAAAATAAAAAAGAATCCTGAAAGAACAAAATTATATGACTTCTGTTTATGAAATAAACAGTTCTATTATTGTCTTTAGTATGATTCTCTTTGAGACTTATTCTGCTTTCCAGACCTTGTTTCTCTCACAGTGGAGGTAAGGTATCCTTGACTCAGTCCCTCCTGACAGAAACACCTATCAAAATGTTTCTAGAAGCCTGAGGGAGCAAGACCTCTCCTCCCAGTTTTGGTCCTATCTCCTAGGAATAGGGCTGCGATGGAGCTGTCACCTTACTTATTTTTCTGTTTTTTATAGTCTCATAGTGTGATTTTTCTCTCCTCCTTCCCTCAATTTTTAGCTATTACAGAAGGGCAGGGACTTGAATACAGGAGACTTTTTCCTCAGAGTGAAGGCCTGTGGTGGTGTTAGCTGCTGTGCTGCAGTTTCTCACTCAGTGTAAGCCCTGCCTCTCTTGGCAGTCTTGCTTTCGGAGGATTCCACTGCTTTTCATCCCTCATCCACAAAATGCAAAGCAGCAGAACCTCTGGAGAGCCCTGAGGCAAGCAGAAAAAGTTCATCGAACCATACAGCATCCCATCACTGGCTCAGCAGACAGGGCAGGGAGAAATAACCACCCAACCAGACATGATTCTCCTCCCCCCCCACACATCTGTGGAGAGTGAAACAAAGTCAGACAGGACCTGCCAATTGATAAGAGTATGCTAATACTTTCCTTATAGGGGTGAGAGAAGCAGTTTAGGGAGTAGGAGTAGTTATAGGGTTAAGTGGGATTAGGGAGAGAAAGGAGGGAAGATGGAAGACGGCCGGAAGTCTGTCGGAGAGCTGCTGGCACGCGGAGCTGATAAGCTGCAGAGCCCTGTGGGGGAGTGGAGCAAGCTGAAGCGTGCTGAAGCGAACGCCAGAGAGCGAGAGAGAGCTGGACTGTGAAAGTAACATCTCGAATGAAGGGTTCTATGAAAGACTAGAACATTATTATATTGTAAAAATCCTTTGGGGTTTAGAACAGCCTGCCCATGTACACCGCCTTGAATAAAGTCAGAGGAGAAATCCAATGACCAGGAAGGCGGTATATAAATACTGTATATTATATGTATGTATGTATGTATGTAGTGGTGAGCCTGAGGGGTGGTTGAGAGGCTAGTCGGTACCTTGTTTCCTGCTAGTTGTCTCTGCACCACCACCGCATTAAGCACCATGGACCATCCTTTAGATAGTCCCCCACAGCAGACAGTTGAGAGTCCTAACATGGAATGGGGTGAGGTGGGCCACACGGAGCTCTTCCTCATTTAAGGGAATGGTGGTTAGGGAGATCTCTTCTTGATGCCTAGCAGTGCAATAATCAGCAGCAGCACTGAAGTGTGAAGTGGCTGGCAGAGCTAAGCATGGAAAAGGTGCAGAAAAGAGCGACCAGAATGATTCGTGGGCTGGAGCACCTCCCTTATGAGGAAAGGCTACAGCGTCTGGGGCTTTTCAGCCTAGAAAAAAGGCGCCTGAGGGGGGACATGATTGAGACTTATAAAATTATGCATGGGATGGAGAGAGTGGGTAGAGGGAAATTCTTCTCCCTCTCGCACAACACCAGAACCAGGGGACATGCACTAAAATTGAGTGGAGGGAGAGTTAGAACAGACAAAAGAAAATATTTCTTTACCCAGCGTGTAATTCATCTGTGAAACTCCTTGCCACAGGATGTGGTGATGGCATCTGGCCTAGATGCCTTTAAAAGGGGTTTGGACAGATTCATGGAGGAAAAGACCATCACAGGTTACAAGCCATAAGCAACCTCCTGGTTTTAGAAGTGGGTTTTCTCTGTGCCTGGTGCAAGGGAGTGGCGACTGGACACAGGTATCTTGTTGTCTTGTGTGCTCCCTGAGGCATCTGGTGGGGCCACTGTGTGACACAGGAAGCTGGACTAGATGGGCTTTTGGCCTGATCCAGCAGGGCTCTTCTTATGTTCTTATGAAAGTAAAGGGGGAGGAGGGGTCTCCCCCTCCCACCATCAGGCTGGCCCAACTGCTCTGCCCCCACTAGCTAATGTTGAGTGCCTCCACCCAGAGTTTGTCATTGGAATAATATAATGGGTGCTGGTCAGGGACTTGGTAAAGATCAACATTTAATAAAGTTTTTTCAGGAGACTTTGCCCCTCACTAAAGGCTCCTGTAAAAACTCTACAGTCAGGGAATAAGGGGGCAGGTCCTCTTATGGATTAGGAACTGGTTGAAGACTAGGAAACTGAGTGGGTGTCAATGGGCAATTTTCACAATGGCGAGAGGTGAAAAGCGGTGTGCCCCAAGGATCGGTCTTGGGACCGGTGCTTTTCAACTTGTTCATAAATGACCTGGAGTTGGGAATAAGCAGCGAGGTGGCCAAGTTTGTGAATGTCAATGGTGGAGAATATTTGATGTTAGCTGCCTTGAGCACCCATGGTAGTTTTACACACACACACACACCACAACACAAGCTGTGATGGTATTTCCCATGACTAATGTATAATGAAAACAGGGCTGACCCATCTATGGGGCCAACTGAGGTGGTTGCCTCGGGTAGCATTCCCTGGGTTGGAAAAAGAAGATGATGGAGCAGAAGAAGTGTAGCTGAGAGCGATGGAACTAGTGGACTAACCCACTACTTGTTGCCTAATACATATGTGCACATTGTGTTGAGTACATCCCAGGTGATGTTGATAGTGATGATGATGATGATATTATTATTTTATTATTATTTTAAAATAACTTGAGTTTAACGGGTAAAAAGCCATGACAAAAATGTATAAAATATCAATAAAACAAGCATACCAGGTAATTCCACGTAGAAAAAAAATTATTGGTTAAAACACAACACAAAAATATCACATTTAAAACCAAAGTAAACATTTGTAAAATATTAATATCAGACACCATATCAGACATGTCTGATATTAATATTTTACAAGTTTTTACTTCGGTTTTAAATGTGATATTTTTGTGTTGTGTTTTAACCAATACAATTTTTTTCTACGTGGAATTACCTGGTATGCTTGTTTTATTGATATTTTATACATTATACATGTAGATTTTCATGGCTTTTTACTATGTATACAGAAGCAATGTTTATGGGATTTCCAGCCATGTGATATCAGCTCTTAAACTGAAGAAATAAAGAATATTCTTATTCCTGTCCTCTGATCCTACCGGTATGCAGAAGTGGGCGACCAGAGCGGATTATCCAGATCAGACGCAGCAATAAAAAAGTCTTGAGTCTTCCTTGCTTAACGTTTCATCCCCAAACACTTGGGATTTTTTCAAAAGCAGAAAATTGGAGAACTCAGCCACAGGCTGAAAGATGTTGTTAACCTTGTCCTATCAGTCTAGTGCTCCAGGACAAGGTTAACAATATCTTTCAGCCTGTGGCTGAGTTCTCCAATTTTCTGCTTTTGAAAAAATCCCAAGTGTTTGGGGATGAAACGTTAAGCAAGGAAGACTCAAGACTTTTTTATTGCTGCGTCTGATCTGGATAATCCGCTCTGGTCGCCCGCTTCTGCATACCGGTAGGATCAGAGGACAGGAATCTCAACAGA
The DNA here is from genome assembly GCA_026170595.1 of Plestiodon gilberti rubricaudatus. Lineage (NCBI taxonomy): Eukaryota > Metazoa > Chordata > Lepidosauria > Squamata > Scincidae > Plestiodon > Plestiodon gilberti. Next base: position 17,771,099 of record JANXHW010000001.1, read on the forward strand.
CAAACATTGCTTCTGTGTACATTTTATACATTTTTGTCATGGCTTTTTACCTGTTAAACTCAAGTTATTTTAAAATTGTTGCTGGCCATGAAAATCTCAAATATTATTATTATTATTATTATTATTTAATTATTATTTATTATTTATTAATTATTATTTATTGATGATGATGATGTATGGCCTAGATCAGTCTTGTGTTGCTCCTACTTGAGCTGATGGCAACAGATCATCAGGTGCCACAGATCTTTGGGTACACAGCCAAACTCTGGTTTCTTGGAGCAACACCCCCCACCCACCTCTGGCTTGCAAGATGCCTTGCTTTGGTCTATTCCACAACTGGCCTCACCTTGCTTGGCCATCCTATTCAGACCTACTAACAATGCCACACTGTGGGAGCTTCCTGAGATGATCAGGATCATTTGTGGTCACAAAAGGTGTGCCTTTAGCTGCTCCCCTCAACAACTTCAGTGGGAATTAAATCAAGAGCCTTATGCTTAAAAAAAAAAAAAGGAGGGGAAGAAATATGTACACCACTCTGAGCTCCTTGGAGGAAGGGTGGTATAAAAATGTGAAAAATAAATAAATAATCAGGACACAGGTCTCCTGAGCCTTGAGAACTCCCCAGTTGTACAATTTCTGGGGTGCTACATAATAAGAGATGACCATCTCCACAGGAAATGGGTGACTGGAAACCCATCAAGAATTATAGAATAAAAGGATGATAAGGGATGAGCTCCTCCTACGAAAGACTCTATGTTGGTCTATGGCAAAATTCTCTATGGAAGGTCTGGTCACAGACCCCCAAGGTGCACACTCCCCTTTCTCCTAATGTCCCAAAGTTACCCTCTGGTGCTACATCAAGCATCCCACTCCCTTCCACAACCCAAGAAATGCTGTGCCAGCTGGCACCCAGCACAGGTGAGAAGACTGCTGCCTACTTCTCCTTCTAGCTTTCTCCCTTTCCTCATGCCTTCTTGTGGGGAGCGCAACAAACCCTGGCTCAACCCCATAAGAACATAAGAAGAGCCCTGCTGGATCAGGCCAAAGGCCCATCTAGTCCAGCTTCCTGTATCTCACAGTGGCCCCACCAGATGCCTCCGAGAGCACACAGCCAACAAGATAACCTGTTTCCTGTTGTCACTCCCTTGCACCTGGCACAGAGAAAACCTACTTCTAAAACCAGGAGGTTGCTTATGGGTTGTAACCTGTGATGGTCTTTTCTTCCATGAATCTGTCCAAACCCCTTTTAAAGGCATCTAGGCCAGGTGCCATCAACACATCCTGTGGCAAGGAGTTCCACAGATGAATTACAGGCTGGGTAAAGAAATATTTTATTTTGTCCATTCTAACTTCAAAATTGCAGTTGCCTCCCCAGAATCCTTTCCTTGAGAAGCATCTTCTGCTCCTTTGCCTTGCTTCCCTCCCTGAGGCTACTGTCTAGCTCACGGATTGTTCTGTTTTCTGAATCCTTTCTACCATCGCACCCCCTCTGAACTGGGAGATGATTGATGCATTGTGGTTAAGTAGCCCCACAAATCCTGTATCAACCCAAATGAAAACCGCAGCAGATGCGGATTGATGACCTTTGCCATGGGTCACACTGACCATTGGCGGCTCCAATACAAACTGTCTTCTGTGTCTCATGTGCAGTCAAATTGACAACGCTCAGTGTTCCTATCCTCCTTTGTTTGGTGTATGTGGGAGTCTAGAACTCCTTGTTCTATTTTTACCAATTCTCCCAATACCAAGAGGGGAGAAGGCCTGGAATTTGTCCCAGGCCATCTAAACACACAGCTCCCTTAACTTGATCTAATGGCTCTTCTTGCCTAAATGGGAGCTGGGTTTGCTGTGCCCCACCAATCCCTCCCCTCGGAGGGAGGGACTGGAATATCAATTAAGAGTAATTGTATGATGGGAGAGTCAAGCTCCTCTACTGCAAGTAAGTGAAATACTTTATGGCCCATCAAGGGACTCGCTCCATGCCTGTATCCAGAGTTCCAGGCTACAGTGAACTCCACCCTAAGCCACAACCTTGTGTTGTGGCTGGAACACTTTGTCCTTTCTGGCTTCCTTCTCCTTCCTCCCCAGTTCTTACCCCTCCTGTCCTTCCCCTGAATGCTACATATAAACCCTAGTTCCTTATTCCTTGCCCCTTCCGGGTAATCTCCCTTACAGCGTAATCCGACTTAATTTTTGTGCCGGTTTAACCAGCGGTGCAGCGAGAACGGGAGGCCCCAGAACGGAAAAGGGATTCAAATCCCCCTTGAATTCCTCTTTTGGAGGGGATTTGAATCCCTCTTCCGTTCTGGGGCCTCCTCGCTGCGCCGCTGGTTAAACCGGCACAAAAGTTAAATTGGATTGGGCTGTTATTTCCCTAGATGCTAATGTCGTCCCCATTCATGTCCCATTCACCCTCTCCTCTCTCCCCTCCTCCTCTTGCATCCCTTCTCCTTTTTAGGATTTCCCCTTTTGCTTAGCAACCGTGTGTGTGTGTGTGTGTGTGTGTGTGTGTGTGTGTGTGTGTGTTGCATACTTTCTGATTTCCCTCTCTTACGGTGGGATTGACTCTCATATATTCCAACAATATATCCCCACCCAATAAATTGTATTGTGTTGCATCTGTATCTTCATTTCTCATCCTTATTTAACACCAGTCCATCGAGTCCTCTGTCTGTGCATGTTACATGGATCTCAGAGCATGTCCAGTAACACGCCCTCCTCTCCCCCTCTTCTTCTTCTAGTCCAAGGAGTGGGTGGAGCAGAAGCTTAGCACATCACCAAGTAAAGGTTGGGGAGGGGGGGACACACCATTTCATTGGCACTTTGCCAGCCTTGGGCCAGCCCTGAATGAAAATGATGCATATATTGCAGAGATTTCTGTACAGTCAACAGATAGCCTCCTTCCTTGATATGCTAGTTTGTATGATTATAATATTATCCTACCTTTCTCCACTATCGTGGGCACCTAAGGCGGCTAGCATAAAATATACATGACTATATAAAATATACATGACTGTTGGTGTCACCCCTCCCCGCTCCCCCACCTGCCCAGGGTCAGCTTGAGCAATCCGTGCCCTGAGTCCAGCACTGGCCTGAGAGTTTTATTTGTTTGCTATTGTGCTGTGTTTTGTGAGCATTTTGTAAGCCGCCTTGGGCATTTGCTTTGGCAAGGGAAAGACAAGGAATAAATAAATAAAACTACCCATAAATCAACCAATCAAGGAGCAGCAGGCAATATTAAAGCAGTATTTAAATATAAAAACAGAGAAAGAACATTGGTATAAACAGCAGCATCGGTATAAACAGCAGCAATAAGAAAATCAGACAACAAAGGACCATAAAACGGTACACAGCATTAAAAGCAGCAAAAGGGTTGTTGTTGTTGTTGTTGTTCAGTCGTTAAGTTGTGTCCGACCCTTCGTGATCCCATGAACCATATCCCGCCAGGCCTTCCTGTCCTCCACTATCTTCCTGAGTTCGCTCATTTTCATGTTCATTGCATCGGTGATGCTGTCTAACCATCTCATCCTTTGCCTTCCCCTTCTCCTTTTGCCTTCAATCTTTCCCAGCATCAGAGTCTTCTCCAGAGACTCCTCTCTTCGCATTAGGTGGCCAAAATATTTGAGCTTCAGCCTCAGTACCTGTCCTTCCAGGGAACAGTCAGGGTTGATTTCATTTAGGATTGACTGATTTGATCTCCTAGCAGTCCAAGGGACTCTCAGGAGTCTTCTCCAGCACCACAGTTCGAAAGCATCTATTCTTCGGCGCTCAGCCTTCCTGGTCCAATTCTCGCAACCATACATTGCTACTGGGAACACCATCGCCCTGACTATGTGAACTTTGTTGGCATGGTGATATCTCTGCTTTTTATTATGCTGTCTAAGTTTGCCATAGCTTTCCAATTGGTTCATGCTCTAGTAGTCTCACGACTAGATTACTGTAATCTTCTCTTGGCAGGGCTTCCTCTTTCTCATCTCTATCCATTAATTTCTGTTCAGCATTCAGCTGCACGCATTATTTCACTTGCTCGCCGTTATGATCATGTTTCCCCTCTGTTGTCCTCCCTTCACTGGCTTTCTTTTCCTTTCCGTATCAGGTATAAACTTTTGTTACTCACTTTTAAAGCCCTGCACGGGCTAGCCCCTCCTTATTTAACTGATCTCCTTTCTCCATATACTCCTACTCGTACTCTTCGCTCTGCTAGTCAAAGCCTTCTTTTTCAACCCAGGATCTCCTCTGCTCTGTCTCGCATCCGTCCTTTCTCTCTTGCTGCCCCTCATGCCTGGAATCTTCTTCCTCTCCATGTACGGCTCCTTACTTCCCTAACCAGCTTCAAAGCTGAGCTGAAAACCATACTGTTTAGGGAAGCGTTCCCAGGGAATTTGTGATTGTTCTCCCGCTGCTTGACAGTGTTGGTTATGATGTAAGTTAACTGACTGATGCGATGTGATTTGTTTTATATTCGATGTTTTAATTTCTATTTTCCTTTTATATGGTAATTTTATTCTTTCCTCTTTTATTTGTAACTATTTTAGAGTGTACGCCTTGGGCAGGCTTTTATATTCTTTCTGAGTTTCTTTTGTAATTTTGTACAGCGCTGTGTATACTTACAGCGCTTTAGAAATAAAGTTTAATAATAATAATAATAATAATAATAATAATAATAATTTCCTTCCAAGGAGTAAGCGTCTTTTAATTTCATGGCTGCTGTCTCCGTCTGCAGTGATCTTGGAACCCAGAAAAGTAAAATCTGTTACTGCTTCCATTTCTGCCCCTTCTATTTGCCAAGAATTGATGGGACCCGATGCCATGATCTTAGTTTTATTAATGTTGAGTTTCAAGCCAACTTTTGCACTCTCCTCTTTCACCCTCATCAAGAGGCTCTTTAGTTCTTCTTCACTTTCTGCCATTAGGGTGGTATCGTCTGCATATCTGAGGTTGTTGATATTTCTCCCGGCAATCTTGATTCCGGCTTGTGATTCATTCAGCCCTGCATTTCTCATAATGTACTCTGCATATAAGTTAAATAGGCAGGGTGACAATATACAGCCTTGCCGTACTCCCTTCCCAATTTTGAACCAGTCGGTTGTTCCATAGCCGGTCCGAACTGTTGCTTCTTGACCCGCATACAGGTTTCTCAGGAGACAGGTAAGGTGGTCTGGTACCCCCATCTCTTTAAGAATTTGCCACAGTTTGTTGTGATCCACACAATCAAAGGCTTTTGCGTAGTCAATGAAGCAGAAGTAGGTGTTTTTTTGGAACTCTCGGGCTTTCTCCATGATCCAGCGCATGTTGGCAATTTGATCTCTAGTTCCTCTGCCTCTTCGAAACCCAGCTTGTACGTCCGGTAGTTCTTGGTCCACGTACTGCTGAAGCCTAGCTTGTAGGATTTTGAGCATAACCTTGCTAGCATGTGAAATGAGTGCAATTGTACGGTAGTTTGAACACTCTTTGGCACTGCCCTTCTTTGGAATTGGAACGTAAACTGACCTTTTCCAATCCTTTGGCCACTGCTGAGTTTTCCAAATTTGTTGGCATATTGAGTGCAGCACTTTCACAGCATCATCATTTAGGATTTTAAGTAGCTCAGCTGGGATATTATAATCTCCGCTAGCTTTGTTGTTAGTAATGCTACCTAAGGCTCACTTGACTTCACTCTCTAGGATGTCCGGCTCTGGGTCAGTGACCACACCAGCGTGGTCATCAGGAACATTCAGATCTTTCTTGTATAGTTCTTCTGTGTATTCTTGCCATCTCTTCTGCCTCTGTTAGTCCCTGCCTTTTTATCCTTTATCATGCCCATCTTTGCACAAAACGTTCCCTTGATATCTCCAATTTTCTTGAAGAGATCTCTAGTCCTCCCCATTCTGTTGTTGTCCTCGATTTCCTTGCATTGTTCATTTAAGAAGGCCTTCTTAAGGCCTTCCTTGCTGTTCTCTGGAAATCTGCATTCAGTTGTTTATATCTTTCCCTTTCACCCTTGCTTTTCGCATTCCTTCTTTTTTCCACAGCTATTTGTAAAGCCTCATCTGACAGCCACTTTGCTTTCTTGCATTTCTTTTTCTTTGGGATGGTTTTTGTTGCTGCCTCCTGTACAATGTTACGAACTTCCGTCCATAGTTCTTCAGGCACTCTGTCTACCAGGTCTAATGCCCGAAATCTATTCTTCACCTCCACTGTATACTCATAAGGGATATGATTTAGGTCATATCTGACTGGTCTAGTGGTGTTCCCTACATTCTTCAATTTAAGCAAAAGGGTACAAAATAATAAAATGGCAGCAGAAATGTTTAAAAACAGCAGTAAACTGTAAAACAGCATTAAACCCTATTGTTGAGGGTTTCCTTTTCAGTGAGGCAGGCATGAGATCATTAGGGGTGGAGGCTGTTCTACAAAGTCCAAATGCTCTGCTCTGGACTCCTGCTAGAGTACCAGTTTTTGCTGTCTGTCTCCCAGGTGGCTTTAAAATTACTTCTGAACAGCCAGCACTGCACAGATGTGCTAGCACTTTTAATTGACTTTAGAATTGCTACTTTGTACAGTATATTATATTGTATGGAAAGTGAATTGTACTTCAGCTGAAGCGATTAGAGGAGAGCAAAAAGAAGGCTTTGAAGTTAGCAAGCAGCCCAAAGCAAATGAAAAAGTGTGTCCACAGTACACTCAACCAGAGGATGCTAGAAACTTTGAATTAGGAGAGGAAGAGTCTGCACATGTTTTAGTGCTCTAGCAGCCCAACGGGCCCCAACCCTATACCCAACCCTATACCGAAGCAGCACCAGTCCTGTGTAGTATATGGCAGCCTGCTGCCATATCCTATTGAGTTCCCGGGCTGCCTTGGGGCAGCCCAGGAACAACTCGGGAGAAGGGGACAATCATCCCCTTCGCCCCGTGTAAGCAGTGGGAGGCCCAATGGGCTTCCTCAAATGTGCGCGAGCTCTAGAGCTCACATACATTAATGCCGGCTGTGTTGGCGTATCTGGGGCCTGGAGGGAGCTCGGGATACCGGGAATCTCGGTCCCCAGTATCCCCGCCCCCTCCAGGCCCGGGTGGCCAATGGCTGCCCTCCCTTGCCGCCCAGTCCGCCCTCCCCCGCCCCTGCCGCAACTGGTGTTGGTCTTACCTGCTCTGGCAGGTGCAGGGCCGGGGAGACGGCGGGGCAAGCAGTGCCGGTGCTGCTTGCTCTCCGGGTGTTGTGGAAGTGCTTGCTGCCCCGGGGCATCGCTACACAGGATTGCACGGTGAGTGGCATACACCATGGCGTACGTCTGTGGATACTTGCACAAAAGCCCCTCTGGCACATCAGCCACCCCTCTGCACACCAAAGCATTGACACACTGGTGTACCTTGGATGCTGGCACAACTCTCACTGGCATGTGGGCCAAAACAGGGCAGAGATGTGGGTGGGATCAGGAGGAGTCAATGCACACCATATCCCAAGCATCCCCCCAGACAATGGATCTCCCCCTAGTGCTGGAAAAAACACTATGTACAATGTGTTGATGCTTCAGAATGCAGGGCTCATTTTTGAAAATAAAAAATAAACCTTAATTCTAAGGAAGTAGGAACACATTACTGCTCATAGTAGGAAGAGGCACTTTGCACAAGCTCAGATGCACTTTGATTGCTTCATGTATTCTAGGGTAGATGTAGCCATTGAAAACAGATTCCAGGATGAGACTTGAATGCTTTTGTACTAAAATGAAAGCATGAGTTATTTTTGGGTTGTATGAATTTCCTCTGAACTACCATATATGAAGAGAGTAGGAAGTCATTTGCAGCCTGTCTTTTTTTCCAACCTGGAACTTGAAGCATCTTGCAGGGTGGTCCCATGCAGTCACCCACCCAGACCTAGATGTGCTTAGCATCAGCAAGGTGCTCTTAGACCATGCCCTGGAACCTAGTATACTTTTGTTTTCTAGTTTCCTTTTTTAATTTAATGATTTTAGTGAAAATAACATTCCAGATATAATTAAAAACAAGTCGTAACCTTGTTTCTTGATGCTCTGGGTTCTTAGGAGTCCGAAATACTGAGTGCAAAAGTGATTTGATTATGTTTATTAATCTGGAATCATTTACCCCTCCCTTCCACATCCACTAACACATTCACTAACTGACAGCGCAATCCCGTGTAACCTTGCAGATGCACCGATGTAAGAGCACTTACACTGGCATAAGTGCACTTACACCGGTGCATCTACTGTTACACAGGATTGCACTGTGGCACTTGAATCTCCCTGTTTTGTAAAATGTGCCAATTGCCACAAAAACCTTATTGCAGATTCCTTCTTGATATGAACATTTTGGGGCCTGGAGCATAATGTCCATAGTGGCATGCAGCTTTGGAATTAGCTTCCCAAGGATGCCCACCAGATGACCTCATTATTGCATTCAGGCGCAGAGAAAATATTTTCCTGTGCTTTTAAGTGTTGTTAACTTGTTCAGTTGCTTTCCATTTTTTTTTTTTACTGTTCCTACGTGGTTTGATGCTATGTAGTAATGATGTGGTTTGTAATTTTTGGTATAGCACCTGGACTGTTTGTAGCAGAAAGGCAATTAAATGTTATTGAAATACATTTTCACTGTTGCAGAATAGAATCCCCACTTCAACTATATAGACATACACTAGAAATGTGCATTCTACAGTATAATTCTTATAATTAAAGGCTAGACTGTAAAAGGGGACAACTAATAGTGCCAGTCATCTTGGGTATGTGCTGCTTTTTTCAATTTAATAATCTTAATGAGAAAGCGTGGGTTTCCCTTCAAAGTAATGGTGTGTTCTATGCTTTACCAGCCTGCTCCAGTCATTTTGCCACCACTGGTGGCAAAATGACTCTAGCAGGCTGGTAAAGTATCGCACAGTGCCCACTGGTGTCAGATTATCACGTGTCGCTGTAGACAGGATTTTGCAGTGTGTGTTTATACTTGACAACGGGCTTGCAATGTATGAATAAAGGATGTGGGATGGTACAGTATGGCAACAGGAGTTTATCAGGCGTGTGTCATTGGAGACAGGGCTGTTGCAGCGTAGCGGAGCCGCTGACGTGCCAATCGGTACCTGAGAGGTCTCCGTGCAAGCCGGCAGGGCAGGGCAGGGTGGGGCGGGGCGGCGCTGCGGAGGCTGGAGCTGATGTCAGGCTGATGCTGATGCTGCGCGCGGTGCATTGTGGGCGAATCCCGCTACCAGCCCTGCCGCCGCCTCCTCCTCCTTCTCCCTCCTGCTGCCGCGGACCCATCACGAGGCCGGTGCGGGAGGGGGGAGGATGCTCCCCGGGCGGCCCCCGCAGGAGCAGGCACAGCCGCAGGCAGAGCGCCAGACGGTGCCGGACAGGGCAGGGCAGGGAGCTACGCGCCGGTGCCGCACTGACTGAGAGCAGCGGGGAGGGGATGCACCGCCCTCGGCTGCGGCAGGGACCAGGTGAGCGCGCGAGCAAGAGGGGCGGGCCCGCGGATGGGCGCATATCGGGCGGAAGAGCGCGACCACCCCTCAACTCCACACTCGGGGACTGGCTGGAGGAGGGGGCCCTACGGGAAGGGCCCTACCTGCCTGGACCCCTCAGCTCACTGTGGCCTGGTGGTGCATTGTGGGAGTTGTAGTTCTTCTCCCCCCTCTTCTGGGGGGAAACGCAGCCTCGGCGCAGCAGGGACTAAGCTCCCAGGATGCCCTGGGGCCAGTCGCGAGGGGGAGCAGCCTGCGGGTGGTGAAACCGAGCGGCTAAAGTCGGAGGCGAGTTTAAAACGAGCTGCAGTGCAGGGAGAGGGAGCCGGGCTGGGGCGGGGCTTCAGCAGGGCGGGCCTTGCGCCTTACCTGAGGGACCGAGGGGGTGGGGCTCTGGCGGTGGCCCTCTCTGCCCCCCCCCCCGGGACTCTGGCTGGGATGGGGGAGTGCCTGTTGAAGCCGAGAGTGGTGCAGTCATGGGCGTGGATGGAGGACTCAGGTCAGGGAGTATATGAAAGGTTTCCTCCTTTAGGGTGCTGCCATCCTGGTCCCTTCTCGGAGCAAGGTACCTTTTCCTGATGAGGTGTGCATCTTCTTGGGCATGATGGGTGACTTTCCCTTGAGTTTATGCAAGAAGTGTGTCCTTGTGATAGGAAGTATAGCTGGCTCCCTCCCTCTTACAGCACAGCAGCTTCCGATGTTAGGCGGTGTGTCGTGTGTGTCAGCAGTCGGGCGCCTCTGCGGCGGCGTTTTGGCCATTCACTTGGGGAATGGAAAACTCACGGAGCCGCTGTGTATGTGCAGCTCTAGTCTACTCCCGGCCCTGTGTGAAGCCCTTCTCAGCTCAGCTGTTACTGAGGAAGGTCAAAAGTGAGGCCTGAGTGCTGAAAGGCACCTACACAGGAACACCAAAAGAGACAGAAAAACCTCCAGTGTGTCTGAGACATTGATTTATTTTAGTCAACATGTTTTGAAAGATAATCAAAACACATTGGGCAAAATAAGTCGATACCTTGTGCATCATCCTAAAAAATTGCCTCCTTCTTTTTGTACTTTTAAAAATACTCTCTGGACTTCATATGAATAACTTTAAAAAATCCCAGATGTGTGTGTTGGGTTCTCACTAATGCACTCTAATAGCACTAAATAAATGTTTAAGAAGACACAAGCATTAAATTGTCCCTGCTTGGAGACCAGCACTTCAGCCTAGATTGGGGATTGACATTGGGAAATGGGGATGGAAGTATTAAATGACAAAAGAGAGTAGGTAAGATGAGGTGACAATGGTTCAAGACACTGTTCAGGCCAGGAAGAGAGTTGAGTGGATCCTGATGAAAAGACAGCTGCAGATATAAGCAAGAACATGGCAGAAACCATGACAACTGGGATGGAATAGAGAAGTTCAATTTGAACTGAGACTCCTGACCATGTGGCAATGGGAATTTTACCATGGTGAAAGCATAAATGTTGTGAGAGAGCCATGATGCAGTTGTTTCAAGACACCAGACTGGAAGTACAGTAATTTGACTGGGAGGAGAGATGATTTTGTGATGGAAAGATAAGAGTACAGCACCTTGAAAAGTGAGTGGGAAGGAGGTCTGTGTCCTGTGACACAGTGGTGGGTAATAAAGGAGTCTGGAGAATTTGCCAAGATAATAATCTCTTTGGTTATGTTTGCATACCGTGGCAAAGTTGCAATAATCATGGGGAAAACAAACTCTGATAGATCATCATAACCTCCACAACATTTTAAATTGATCTACTGCTCTTGTAAATTTGATTTTTTCCCCCACACGTTATCCAAATCTCTGTTTTTTACTTTAAAACCGTTCCTGTCTGTTTCTTATTCTAAATACACTCAGTTCTATGTGGTTATCTGGGTTTTGGTGGTGTTTTTCTTAAATGACTGGATCTGTAGAATTATCAATCTCACTCTGTTTTGAGTGTGTTCTGATTTGTCATATTCTCCTTGAAATGTGACAACCCAAAATGAAGGTAGATTATATCAGTACAGTCACTTCCTGAGTGTTGAATTTCATGCTTTTTGTGTTTCAACTCTTACCTCTGGATGTTAGATTGGGCTGTATTCCCAGTCTAATGTTGTCAGTTTTCAAATGTTGCATTGCACATCCTATTCTCCAGTTACTGTAAAAACATCATTGGGATCCGGGACAATGGCCTGTTCTGCTATAGCTATATCCTTGTTAACCGGGCAAAGAGACATCTTTTAGAGTGGTCGTTTTCTTATACCGTATTGTCCCGATTATAAGACGCACCTGATTATAAGATGCACCCTTAAAGTTTGGTGCTATTAAATTTTTTTAATTAGATCACTGGCATTAAATTGCAACAGCCTGATTATAAGACGCACCCCTAGTTAAAAAACTTAAATTAGGAGAAAAAAGTGAGTCTTATACTCAGACCAATACGGTATTTAGCAGGAGAAGAGCAGCTGTCTCTATTCATCCCAACGCATTATCCCTCTCAGTGGCCCTTGCTGGTGTGTCTCCCTTGTGTCTTTTTTAGATTGTGTGGGATAGGGAACCATTTTCTCCTTCCATTTTTTTTTGTTTTGTTTTGCTTTGTAGACCACTTTGAGAACATCTGTTATTTTTCTAATAATAAATCTTGGTGCTCCAGGAAATTTCAACAACTCAGGGGATTAAAAGTATTTTCATTCAAAGCCTTTCAGTTCTAGTTGCTGACCATCTATGGTTGCTGCTGGGGCATTTGGTTGGTTGCTTTGAGCATCCTATGCTATAGTCTAATATCTCAGACTTCTGCAATTGATTTGGTCACTTCTGAAAGTTTTATATTAGTGTCTCATTGCTGCTTCTGGTGAGCAGAGGCAGTAGTGAGTACTTGTTGATGAGGTTTGTCTGAGCAAATAAGAAAGGTCTGTTTGCATGAGAAGGGCGGGTTCCGTACTTTTTGACCCCCCTGGATGGACTGTACTGAAAACTGCAGAATCCAGTGTGGCAAACATGGGATAATTAGGAAAGCAATTTAAAATAAAACTGCAAATGTCCTACTGTTGTTTACATAAATCTATGAGGCATTCACATCTAGAATACCATGTGCAGTTCTGATTGTTTGATTATCACAAAGAGGATATTGTAAAGCTAAAAAATGTACAGAAATAAAAGGGCAACTTAAACTATCAGGTGGATAGAGCAACTGTTTTGAGGGGAAAAAAGGCTTAAACAATTGGGTGTTTTAGCTTGTAAAAAGATAACTGAGGGTAGACATGATGGAACATCATAAAATGATGAATGGTGTGATAGCGTGAATATACAGAAATTATTTCTCTCTCTCTCTCTCTCTCTCTCTCTCTCAAAACAGTACTAGAACATGGGCCCAAACAATGCAACTGATTGGTGGTAGGGTTGCATTAAACAAAAGGGAAGAGCTTCTTTATGCAAGGCATAATTAAAATATTTAATTCACTGTCACTTTGCACTGGTCACTAGTATAGATTGATAGCTTTAAAAAAGATTAGACAAATTCATGGAATATAGGTCAAGCCAGGTGCTTTACAATGCAATCCTACCCAGTTCCTCCACTGTTGCAGCAGTGGTGGAGGGCAGGAGGCTTTGGAAGGGAAAGGCTTTTACACACACACCCTTTAAAGGAGATTTAAATCCCCTTTCCCTCTCAAAGCCTCCTGTTCTCTCCCCTCCCCCCCGCTGCACCAGCGGAGGAGCTGGGTAGGATTGTGCTGCTAATGGAATAAATATCCTTCTTTTTTTTTTCCAGGAACCTTGACTTTTAATATCAAAGATGAAGGGGAATTAGCTTTACAATTGAATTTAATCCTAATTTAAAATAATTTGCCACAACTCCACCAAGCACTTTAGGGGTGCCATAGCTTGGGCATGATCTAAGAATTAATTTATTGAGGCTCTCTAGTTCCTTGTTTTGTTTTGTGTTTTTCTACTTGTCAAGTTATGGTAGCTTTGGTTCTACATTTATCTGCAGAATTTTAATGGGACATTTGAAGTGGCTGGCCTCTGTTTAGTCTAGTTTTGGATTGTATATCAAAGATTTAATTAAACAGGCAAGTAAGTAGAGCAATGAATGTCGGATAACTATTTTTCTGTTATGTGCCTTCAAAAACAAATGTCTCAAAGTAGGGCTGGCCCAATACCTCCTGGTACCTGAGGCAGCATAGCCCTGCACAGTCTCAGTCCCCCCCCCACATCACCTTTGCGCATGTGCACCCCCCATGGATGTGGGGGGAGGGCAGGCACCCAGGTGAACGAGCAGGTGCACTCCTGTCCCCCCTTCCCTTTACTTTACAGCATTTAGCCTTCCCTGCTGCACGCTGCTTTGTCTGATGTGAAAGGAAGCGGTGCAGTCTGGGCTTCCATTCATATCAGATTGAAGCAGCGCGAACTGGTAAGTAAACTAAAGGGAAGGGGGGCAGACTCCAAATTGCCTGTCCTATTTGGTGCTTCGTAAGTACCAAGTAGGTAGAGAGAGGTGATCTAGAGTGCAGTGCCCCCCCCTTTTCCTAGAGGGAGTAGGAAAAAGAAAAAGCTCATTACTTCCTCACTGTGCTTCGTCCTCACATGGAGTTTAAAGTTTAAAGGAACCCTTTAATCTTTAAACACCGCACGAGTATTGGATTCTAGGGACAAGCAACGGCTATTGCTTTTCTGTCTGGCTTCTGAACTTCTCTGGGGTACCTAGCTGGCTAGGTAGTAGCAGAAAGAGAAAGAGAGAGAGAGAGGTGGGTGGGTGGGTGAGTGGGTTAGATGAACCTTGGTCTGACTCAGCTCGTTATGTTTGTTTAAATATGCCAGCACCCAGTCAGCTTTATGGGGGTCTCTCTGATATTATTTGTTTCTTAAAAGTATTTTTTTAATCCCACCTTTGTCTCTTCAATCAGGAGGTGCCAAAGGGTGGATTTTCAGCTGCTGTCAGTATGGTGGGAGAGAGCAAGCTGTCCTGATCTCCACCTAGGGCTGCCAACTCTGACAGAAGCTATTCTGTATGGTGTAGTGGTTTGGGAGTCGGACTTAGACCTGGAAGATCCAGGTTCAAATCCCCGCTCAGCCACGAAGCTTCCTGGGTGACCTTGGGCCAGTCACTATCTCTCAGCCCCAACTACTTCACAGGGTTGTAGTGAGGACAAAAAGAGGGGAGGAAATATGTTCACCACTCTGAGCTCCTTGGAGGAAGGGCAGTATAAAAAAAAATGTGAAAAATATTCCTGGAGGGGTTTCCCCCCCCCCCAGCAAACTGTAATTTTGAAAATTCTTGGAGGCCCATTTAAAATATCCGTGATTGCTTTTGGTAGTCACCTGAACACTTGATGCTGATTCCTGGAAATTCCAGGCCAACCCTGGAGAATTGACAACCCAATCTCCACTTCATATGAGTGGCTTGATGACAACTAATTTTCAGTTTAGTATTTTGACAGTCTATGAGGTAGTGGACCAGGTTAGGTAGCTGTTGTGAGGAACTGGATTTTTGCTGCTTTATGTGCTAACGTTTTGTGACAACTTTGTACAGTGTGTTCACAGTTCTCAATGTATTTCTGATACTGCTGACGATGGTGGCTCCTCAATGAGTCATTTATCCAAAGCTCTTAAATTTCTTCTCATTGTTTTAAACAGTATTATTCACATGGAAAACCAGAATAGAGGTAACAACATAGAGTCTTGTAGTACAACAAAGACTGAGGCTGGAACTACACTGAACCGATTCCCGGCGATTCCCGGTGCATCCGGCCACTCGCCTCGCGCGCTGAGCTTGTCTGTAGGACTATCTTCCCGCAATGTTGTCCCGCCTTCTTAAGAAAGCGCTGCTGTGATTGGCTAAACACAAGCGTGCTCTGATTGGTCGAACACCTGGCAGGTCTGTTCTTCACAGCGGGGCCGTCGTCAAGTTCCTTGCCGGTTTTTACTTTTTAACAACCCTACCCTATGCATCTTCACGTGGTCGCAAAGGCAGCTGAGACAAAATCACCCACAAGCTTCACACGTTTCTCTCTATTTCATTTTAACACACATGTTGAGGGGGGGTTTCGGGTACTGCTCAACTTCCCGTGCATCTCTGAATGAGTCAACATGGAGCAGTCGTAAACAATATTTTGCTTTCAATCCATAAGCATCAAATCGGTCTGCAGTGGAAATACTGCTCTGCCTGTGCACACACAACAGACCATTCCCTTGTGAGCACCGAAACACTCCCCCCCCCCACACACACTCACAAATCTCTACCTACTCTTTCTTGTTACAATTAATCCTCTTGGAAGAAACCTCCACGGTGACTGGAAATAGTTCTGATTGGCATGCAACCCCTCTCCTCTCCCTCTCATCTCATTGGTGGCTGCAGTAGCTCCGCAAAGCAAACCCCTGAAAACATGGGCAATCGACTTTCTGCACGCGCTGGAAATCGTGAGATCGCAGTTGCTTCCGCTTGCTCCTGTAATTCCAACTAGACAGCATTTACAGCTCCGTGCTCGGCTGTGAAGCGCGGAAATCGCCGGAAATCGTTGCAGTGTAGTTCCAGCTTTAAGCAATTTATTTTGACATAAGCTTTCATAGATTGCAGTCCATGGAGGTATACTCTTTGCAGGGGTGTATATACAGTCTTAGTATATACTAAGTGAGAGTATGTCAGTCCTTCTGAAATTGGGGATGGAGAAACATGGGGATATTGTCTTCCTTTTTGAGATGTAAATAGAGGAAACTGATTTTATTTTGGGGCAAGGGTAAGGAAGAGAGCCCTCATTTTTGAATGTCCAGAAATTAACGGGTAAAAGGCCATGACAAATGCAATAAAAGCTGATGAAAAATAATAAAATCAGACTAAAATGGCCAAAACGTAAAAAACACTGTATTGGTAAAAGGTTTAAAATGTTACAAAGTAACACAGTTATACGTTTAAAACTACAAAGTAACCAACGTTTATCATTAAAATCAAAATCTACAATGTTACATTTTGCTTGAATTTCATCAAGCATTATCAAGTGAGCCCTCTGCTGCATGAGAGCTCACTTGATAATGCTTGATGAAATTCAATTGAAACGTAGCATTGTAGATTTTGATTTTAATGATAAATGTTGGTTACTTTGTATTTTTAAACATGTAACTGTGTTGTTTTGTAACATTTTAAACCTTTACCAATTGTCCGGGAACGGACAGCCAGCGAGCAGGGCAGGGAGAAGTGGCGGGTAAACGGACCCCGTCCTCCGGGGGGCTCGAGGCGACCATTCCCGTACTTCCGCCCGAGCAGCAGGCCAGCCGTCCCGACAGAACCACACGAGGGGCACCAACACCAGAAGAGGCAAGGGGTCGTGGGCAGGACCCCCGGGCAACCCCCGACGCGACACAAATCCTTGCAGGCTCGGCGGCGAACCCGAGTGCGTGCGCCGTTCATCCCACTCACCCGAAGCCGGGAGGAGACATCGCGGCAGCCGCGGATGCGCAGCCTGGAAAGAGCCTGAAGGCTGATCTACATGACAGGCAGAGGCTCTGCTGTCGCCTCTGCGTGGCGCCTCCGCGCTGGAAGCGGGGGAGTGTCTTCAAGCCTGTTGCCCCTCATGTTGTCCCGCCTTCCTAAGAAAGCGCAGTTGTGATTGGTTAAACTCAACCGTGCAACGATTGGCCGAAACCTCGGCTGTGAACCGTCTGTGACCCCAGCCCATTTCCTCTCTCGCTCTGCCTTGGGCATTTGCCTTCCGCATAGGATAAGGCGGGATATGAAGTCCATAAATAAATGAATGAATTAATTAATTAATAAATAAATAAGTGCTGTTTTTGGGAGGGAATGCAAAGCAGGGGAAGCCCTTCAGAGTATCAGTCTCTGCTCTGCTCCCTCCCCACCCGCAGTTCACCATTGCCAGTTTGCCAGGATGCCTTTTTTTGCTAACCACGGCACCAAAACGGTAAAAGTCAGGAGCGGACGCCCCAGCCAGGCAGCACTAGTGAGCCAAGAAGGAGAGAGAATGAATGAATGAATGAATGAATAAATAAATAAATAAGTGCTGTTTTTGGGAGGGAATGCAAAGCACTCTGCCCGTGCGTCCATACCTTTATCCATGCACAGAAGTTATTGAGTTGTGACTGTAGGCAAGGGGGCATGAATTTAAAATTTAAATTTAAAAGGAGTCCAACTGTTCCACAGACCCCAATATCTTCACCCATTCCCAGACAGTATTCGAAAAGTAACCTAGCTTCATCTGCACTGTTAATGGGTTTGCTGGGTCGCCATGGGCTCCCAGGCTTCTCTATATCTCCCTGACCAGTGCTTCATTCAAAAATCCCCAGCAAACAGGACGGGAATGGAGTTGCTGTGTTTGCTGTGTGGATGTAACCTCCAAGGTGATTGGTTGTCGTTCACATTGACATTCAGCCACCCTCCCCCCCTCTCCTGTGATTGGTAGGCTACAGCAGCTCCGCGAGCCACCTCCAAGCTCTGCCGTCACGCCCCCTAAAAAAATAGAACACTCGACTTGGAGTACGCGGCAGTGGGGCAGAGGTCCGGCGGCTCCGCCGGATTAAAAAACGCTCCGCGACGCTGTCGTGTAGATCAGCCTTGACGCCGGATACAGGCGTAGAAAGACAGCTGCGGCAGGAGCCTCGTAAGGCCCCACCCTGCGGGAGACGGGGGCGAGCAAAGGCGGTGCTAAGCACCAGAGGTGGTGGGATTGCCTAGCAGGATGGGGGGCGGGCTCAGAGAGGGTGGAACGGGAAGCGGGACCGGTATATAAGGAGCAACGCAAGGCCAGTGAGGAGGTCGGCTGTCGACCAGGCTGTAACTTCAGAGCGACAGCCGAGCGCAGGTCTGACTCGCCGGGCAAGGACTGGGAACCAGGGTGATCGCAACCCCCCAGCCTCTAGCCATCTCTGAGGTCTTCACCTTTCTCTCTCTCTTGGACCCATCCGCTTGGGACTCTGCAGGGCTGGAGGTCGACCCAGTTTACACGGAGCAGGTGGGGGCAGACGCGGCCTTGGCCACCCCGTTGCCCGGGTCCCCCACGAGCAACATCTCACACCAATACAGTGTTTTTTTTTTACATTTTGGCCTTTTTAGCCTGATTTTTTTAAAATTTTACATCAGCTTTTATTGCATTTGTCATGGCCTTTTACCCGTTAACTTCTGGACATTCAAAAATCATTGCTGGCCATGAAAATCTTAAATCATTAGAGCCCTCATTCTTATTTGTTGATGAAATGTGTGGACACTACAAAAAATGTTACGTTTTAGCTGTCCCTAGGCTAATATATGACATGCTTGGACATTTCCACTTGATTTTGAGGGGGGCTTTGTATTCCTTCCCCTTCCTCCAATATTAAAATTCTGCACTCAGCCAACTCAAATTCTACTTAATAAAAGCTACATTCTGCAAACTAGGCATGGTGTAGAGATTTGTGATCTGAATGGATCTCCCACTGTTTTTGTGTTACTAATTAGTAGCCCTACACAGCTGCTTTGACAAGGGGGAAGTAGCACTGGAGGGTGGGGATGAACCCTTCCCCCCCTCCACCTTTCTCCAGTCTAAATCACTTTCTCCCAAAGCTGGTATTAGCTCTGTGGGAGAAAACATGCAGATATAATATTGTTCCTTGTATGTCGCCTCCCCCCACCCCCGTGGAGCTAACTGCAACTTGGGGAAAGGATTTAGATTAAGGAAATTAGACAGGAGGGAAAGAGTTACCCCCCCCCCCTCTTCTTCCAGTGGCACTTACCTGATTTTCAAAGCAGCTGCTTGGAGATGTCATTGACTAAAGAAACCAAAAGCATACATCATATCTAATTTGGCCTCTAAATAAATCATGCAGATTAAACACATGCTCATAATGTTTAATGTTGAGTAATTCTGAATTTTTCATTGTTTTGCATAGTTTATTCTGGTTTTGCTAGTTGTGAGGGAATCAAGGGCACTGAAGTCCTGCTCTGAGTCCCCAGGAATTTTGGTTTGAGATCTGGTTCTGAGATCTTAACAGTCACTGCCCAACATACTCAAGCACATTTTTGTAGTCATAAGGACTAGCAACTTGCCCTTTAAAACTAAAGCTGACATTCTCAGAAAACTAAATTCTGTGCCCAGTATGTAATTCTGCACATCCCCTGGCTATCAGCTTCTATTCACACAGTTAGTGATGATCTTTTCCTTTAAAATGAAGGGATTTGCAATCTATATTGCAATTCATTCGCTCCATGTTTATTCACTTAATCAGTTGTAAGATTTGAAATATGTGCAGTATGAGAAATAAATGTGTTTAATTTTTCCAACAACTAATTTAGTGGCACAATCCTGAGCGGGGCCAACACCAGCACTGTGGTCTAGGGTGGTGCAAACATGCCATAAAGCACGTTTGCGTCAGCCGGTGAGTAGGCGGTGCCAGCGCTGAGGCCTGCGCTGCCTGCCCACCAAAGAAGGTCAGCGCCATGGAGCAGTTAGTCTGAGTGACGCAGGGGCTGGGGGAGGGCGGGGAGGGGACATAACAGGGTGGGGGGAGAGTGGAGAGGGGATGGATTGGGCCTGGGAGAGGGGAGGGATTGGTGTTCTCATTGAACGCTGTTTCCTATCCTCCTTCTGAGGCCTCCAGCCCCATCCAGACATGGACAAATGTCCCCTTACTCCGAGGAGACCCCCAGCCCACTCCTCTCCAGCACTGGATATGGTGTGGGTCTAATGCCCATGCTGCACCAGTGCTGGGTAGAATTGCACTGTAAGGCCTTTTGTACTCTGTTAAAAATTCTCATTATCGTAGACAAACTCTCATTGGCTTCTGAGTTTTCTGCAACAAAAGTATCTCTTTTACATGAAAATTTTATTGTTGATTTTCATGCTAAAATCAAAGGGTGTATATTTGAAACACCAAATTGATGTCCTGGTTCAGATCAGAATCCTCACCTACTCTGCAGATTAAAGTGCATTGGAAAAGTGAAAATAATAATCTTCTAACCACAACCTCCTTGTGAAGGATGGCAGTTAGCTGAACCCTGAGCGCACCCAAGTGATTGTGAAGTACCTTGATAAGCCATTATATTTGCTTCTGGTCTTAACCACTTGATTTTCATATGAAGCTGTTAGATCATTGGTCCATCTAGCTCCGTCTTGTCCATTTTGACTGTCCAAGGTCTCAGACAGAGGTCTCCTAGGGAATATCTGAGGTCTTTTTACCTGCAGATGCAAGGGATTGAATCTAGGACTTGCATACAAAGCATGTGCTTTGCTACAGAGCTGTGGCCCTGAAGACCATAACAGAGAGAATCTAAGAGGGTTCAGGTGACACCTCTTAGGGTCTCTGGGGCTTTTACCAGGAACCTCAGAGCCTAAGGCAGGAACCCCGGCTAGTAAACGACTGTATATTCTGTCACCACTGGGACTGAGTGAGCTCCTGTTAACAACTGGATGATGTATTTAGACAAGATTTTCAGTTGTCGCCCAGTACATAATCTGTCTTGCTAGGATTGATTTTTAAAGAGCTTTTTTATTGTCCCAATCAAAATACTTGGACAGTAACTGCAACCTTGCTTAATAGAATTTTTAATGCTGCAGGTTATGCAGTTATGATTGCTTTCTTCTTCTGATTTTTAACCCAGTAACATCTATACCCCGAGTGTCTTTCTGCAGTCCACAGAATCACGTGAGAAACTAGAATCATGGTTAAAGAGAGAGAGAGCTTTGAAAACAATGTGTTTTAAAAAGCTCAGAAACTGGAAGTAAAGGCATATGATTTATCTGGCTTAAAAACTCATAACTTTCTTACGTTAGGCCTCAATCATAATTTTGAAAGCCGGAGATGTCGGAAGGAAAATCTGACAGGAAAATCTCCAAGAAACTCGGGGCTGGCCTAGCGTTGAGGATGCCAACTGAAGCGCTTGCTTTGAGTGAAACTGGTGCCCCGCCCCCTACATCTGTCTGCTGCTGCCCTCTAGCCCCCCCATCCATGGAGCTCCTTCAGTCAGCTCTCTGATACTCTTCCTGCTCACTGAGAGTGAGCAGGAACATAAGAACATAAGAAGAGCCTGGCTGCTGGATCAGGCCAAAGGCCCATCTAGTCCAGCTTCCTGTATCTCACAGTGGCCCCACCAGATGCCTCAGGGAGCACACAAGACAACAGGATAATCTGTTTCCTATCGCCACTCCCTTGTACCTGGCACAGAGAAAACCCGCTCCCAAAACCAGAAGGAAGAGGATCAGGGCAGTGGCAGCCCATCTCTTCCTTCAGTGCCACCACAGAAAAGGAACAAAAAATGGCTCTGCCGCCTCCACAGCTACCCAGTGGCTTCGGAAGGCAGCCATGTGGTCAAGGAGAGGCAGAAAGTGGCAGTCTGGAGCGTGGCCCTTCAGCGCTGCTGCTGCCTCTAACTCCAAGCAGTCCTATTCGAAGTAAACATGCTGAGAGCACCTTTGAGGCAGCAAATCTGTTCAAGCCACCCCTGAAGAGGCTGCCAAACTGAAGGATGACAAAAAGAGCTGGAACTAACATTGAAACAGCAGGTGAGGAGATAGGAGGATGGCCAAATTTGAGCAAGCAGCAGAAAGTGCAGATTGAAGCCCAGGTAAGAGTGGTTACTTAAGCAGGCAACTGATGAAATAGAAGACCAAAGGGACTTAAGAAGAAGCAAAGTAGACTGCAGTGTAAGGCAAGGGTGTCAAACTCGTTTCATATAGCGGGCCGAATAGTATTCATGACGCCTGCTGAGGGCCGGAAGTGACGCCATTAAGCAGATGATGACCAGAAATAAGCACTTTATTATTACCGTATTTTTTTGCTTAGGAACTCATCATTAGCTGCAAATGACAGAAGAGAAAATACGCAAATCTTGCTCATATTTTCAAGATATGGAAGAGCCCAATTATCACGCGGGCTGCCCTTTCAGCAGTGACACCTCAGCATAGCTCAGCAGCTGAGAGTAGCTGATGGTGGTGGTGGGAGAGCCCAATAGAGAGCTTCCGTGGACCGCATCCGGCCTGTGGGCCTTATGTTTGGCACCCCTGCTCTAAGGTGTCAGCAAGACATTTCTAAGCAACTTTGGCAAGAATCTGGAGCAAACCGTACAGGATGGTTTGCCCAGTATGGAGCTATTCACCTTCTCTTAACGGCTGCCTGTAAGAGGTTCATCTGATACTGGCCAATGACCCCCCGTTCCATTTTGCAGGTAGATCTGTAATTAAACCAACCTATCCAGGGGCTAGCAGGTCCAAATATGAGCGTATCATGTCCCAAACAAAAACATTTTCAGAATATGTAAAACAGGAAAAAGTTGAAGATGGATCTTGATTTCATTTGTGCATCAAGCACAACATAATATTTATCAACTTTTCTATTGGTTGGTTTGAGGTGTGGCTGTACCCGTGGATTATTCTTATTGCTCCTTGTTCCTTGTTCCTTGTTACTGCTGTGTCATTTATGGGACAAATTCAAGGAAAACGGTATTTCATACCTGTATTTTACGTATATGTTATCAGATTACTTTCTTCGCTTTAGCCACAAAGGAAGGAACTGACTAATACTCTGTCAGTAGTTGTAGTACTTGCTAGCTCCATCACCTCTAGGTTGTTTTGCCCATAAAGAAATGTCCACAGGATGTTTGAGCCAGTCAATTGTTACTCTTACAAATTTAATTGACCATCTCAATAAACAAAACTGCCATGTTTCCATTCAAACTACTGTATATTGCTTTTCTCTGCTGTGTGTATTAATTATTTTTTGATTTTGCAAAGAGGGCAATACAAGAATGCCGTGCTAAATGTATTAAAACATACAAAGGTTCTAGTCACATTGCAGTGCCATTGATTTGAGGGTCAGTGCTGTTCAGTGTTTTTATCAGTGTTGTGTAAGAAACTAAAATTGTGGTTGTAAGCGTGCACACAGTGACACGTGCATAAAGCCCACTGATTGTCATTGAAACTCATCGTCTGTTTTCGACTGTGTGCAGGATTGCGACAGGCACTGAAAAACCTGTATCTCAAATACTGGTGAGGCTGCAAAATGTAGGTCAGTTACAGCAACCTGGAACACTTGCAAGAAAAGTCTGCTGAGGGATGGGGAGTGTTGAACTAGAGCCAGCGTTCTCAGGGCAGGGGATGAGACTTTGTAAGGAAAAAAGCAGGAACGTTTTCCATCCAAAGGAGTGACTTCTGTGAGGGAAGCTTCTCTGCCCAACCTCTGGTTGTCTTGACTGGCCCAAGGAGTGGAAGTCCTGTCCTGTCCTAATTCAGGTGCATAACTCAAATCCCTTCAAAAGCTACTGTGGAGCTTTTATTAAAATAAGAAGAGCCTTGCTGGATCAGGCCAAAGGCCCATCTAGTCCAGCTTCCTGTATCTCACAGTGGCCCCACCAAATGCCTCAGGGAGTACACAGCCAACAAGAGAACCTGTTTCCTGTTGTCACTCCCTTGCACCTGGCACAGAGAAAACCTACTTCTAAAGCCAGGAGGTTGCTTATGGCTTGTAACCTGTGATGGTCTTTTCCTCCGTGAATCTATCCAACCCCGTTTTAAAGGCGTCAAGGCCAGGTGCCATCACCACGTCCTGTGGCAAGGAGTTAACCTAGAAAGTCTGCAGTATTGCTTTAAGTTTAACCATAGCGAAGACATTTTTGTCAAACGTTTAACTCAGGGGTGGGGAACCTATTTGCAGTGGAGGGCCATTTTCCCATGGGGAAAATTTATTGCGGGCTGGCCTTATGGCCGAAATTTTGCCCCCCCCTGCGAATTTGGCGCCCTCTCTGCAAATTTGGGCCCTCGCCTGTTTTGCGCGCGCCCCCCCCCCAATCGGTCTCAATCGGACACAATTCAAAGTGCTAGTTTTGATTTTTAAAGCCCTTAACGGCTCGGGTCCAGGGTATTTGAGGGACCACCTCCTTCCTTATAATCCGACCTGTACTCTGACGTCATCGGGGGGCCCTGTTAACCGTGCCGCCATTGACGGAGGTGAGGGGGATGGCGGCGCGGAATAGGGCCTTCTCGGCAGCGGTGTCCCAATTATGGAATTCCCTCCCCCTGGAATTGAGAACAGCTCACTCCTTAGAGACCTTTAGGCGGGGCCTTAAGACATTTTTATTTAGATTAGCATTCGATGTCTGACATGGTGGGCTGCCTTTTTAACAAATGGCTTTTAACAAATGTAAATATAGGTGACCCACTGGGGCTGTTTAATTGTTTTAATTACTTGTTTTTAATCATTTTCAATGCATATATGTATTTTAACGTTTTTATCTGTAAGCCGCCTTGATTGCCCTTGTTGGGAGAAAGGCGGGGTATAAACTCTTTAAATAAGTAAATAAATAAATAAATAATTAAATAATTAAATATGGAATCGGCCAAAGAACTCTTGGAAGAGCTGCAGCTGAAGTGATTTTAGGCCATATCCTATAAATGCGAAGTGAATGAATGTTGTTTGTAGCAGGGGAAAGCAAGCATGTCCATCAAACCCCTTTGTTCTGTCTTTCAAAATAGCCTTTATGAGTGGTTCAGAGGCGTTTTAGAGTTACACTAGGAACGAATTAGACCCCAAAGGTCTGACTCAGAAAGGCAGTCTTTCCCAGTTCTTCCACTACTTGCATAGGAGCTGATCAAGAATACGGTAGCTCATGATCAATGGTATTGGGTTGTATTAGCTTTGCGCCAGTCTAAACCTTTAACAGCATGTACATTTCTGACTTTCTAGGGACCAACCATTTCCCCCAGACTTGTTATCCTTACGTTTGATTTTTCCAGAAGCTGGATCCTGTGAACTATCAGTACAGAGTTTCTAAGGGGAATTCTTCCCGATGAGAAGCAGACATCCCAGTGGAGAGGAGGCCAAACAGCAGAGGTGGGGGCTGCAGCTATCGCCTAACCTGGATCTTACCACAGGACAAATAAGAACATTAGAAAATAGAATGAAGAGTTCAGTAGCTTGCTGCTGTCCCTCTGCTATAAACTAGTAGTCTGTGGTCACAGAACTTGATGCTAAGGTTTTAAAACATGATTGCAGTGCAAACTGCATTGCTATCTGCTTTATTATTGCACCATTTATTATTGCAATAATAAATTGTATTTATTAAAGCTTGTTAACATTAGCTTTTGAGGCTCTGATATCTTGCATAAATCCGCTAATTACTTTAAGAAAAAAATAGAAAAAGAGGGACAGAGAGAGCCAGAGCATGTGCACGCTCGCGTGTGTGCAGGAGAGAGCATTATTGTCAGATATTGTTTTTCAAATTAAGAATTTTAGAATATGCTCGTAATACCCACTGAAAACTAGCATTGTTTTGTATAGTAGGTAGGGTGTTGGACTGAGACCAAGGAAACTCTGGGCTCAAATGCCTGCTCAGTCATGAGGCTTGCTGGGTGACCTTGGGCCAGCCACATATGCCCAGCTTAAACACGGGAGTTGTGAGGGGAAGAAGGGTGCAGCTCCTCAAAGGAAGGGCTGCTGTAAAAAAGTGACGTTAGCCCCTGTTGTCATTCGTTGTTTCATTTGGGCTCCATCTGACCCTACTACTGCATGCTGATTCCTCCTCTGCAGAAACCTACTAGAGTCTTTATTCCTACAGTCCCCAAATTATTTGGCTTTTGCTTCTAGCTTTGTCCTTTTGTTGCCTTTTTTTAATCTCTCCTCTTAGTGTAGAATGTCTCTGCTTTTTAGATGTGCAAAAGCCTCAGCTCTGAATTCTCTTTACAACTTCTTGCTCGTTGTCTCCTTCCTGTTTTTAATAAGGGGGAATCAATATATTCTCACCATGCCTGGGAATCTCATTCTCCTTTACAGATAACTGAATCAGAGTTGTGTTTTCTCTTGAGCTTTTGAAAGAGCCGCTCCTTAGCTTACTAATGTTAAGGTCTTTATTTGAGGTGGGAGAAATACTGATAATAATGAACCTGTGGGGAGGGGGTGTGGTGCTTTTCAACGCCTTGAATAAATGTGCTTGTTCTAATTCATAGGCTTCCTGAGGTGAGGATGTGCCCTGAGATAAACTGGGATATTGCAGTTCTTCAGCATTGAGCATAAAACACTTAAGTGTTTTCCGGGACCTTTAGTAAGATGGTGAGAGCCAGACTTCCATAGCTTTCTTCTGCTGAGTGAAGATGCTGGAGCACTCTGAAGAGATTTTGGATGTTACTTTTTATGTTTTGGCTGCGTTTGAGCAAAGGCTGCTGCAGAAAACCTGAATTGAGGGAGGCAACGTAGGAAAGTAGTGCCGAACATCACAGACTCCATATTTTAAGCTTTTTATTCAATAACCGAGAACACGCAAAGTTGCTAAAGCTATAGTGGGGAAAATATTTTTTTTTCCAAATAAAATACCCTTCTTAATTTGCTCCATGTGTATAATCAGGCGGTCTAAATGGTACTCTTCAGTTGGACATGTATTATTCTATGATTTGAGAAAGCCCTACTAATTATTTTCAAAAAAAAGTTATAATTTGTACTTGTTTAGCTCTCCTCTGTGTAAGGAGAAAACAATTCTCTCCTAGAGACTTAAAAAAAAAATCTCAGTTTCTACCCTGCTGCCTGTTTTAGCCAATTGTTTGTTTTCAATCTACTTATTTCTGTTGTGTATGGATTTCCATCTTGGTCACATCGAGGTAACCACTATTGATAGGTAGATATTTGGCTTAGCTTTCTTGCACGTCTAACATGAAAGCAGGATAATCATACTAATGCTTAAGTGCCCTTGTCTATGTCTGGCTAGATGTAATAGATTTGTTGATGCCCGGTGGAGAGATTTTGAGGAACACTTCAGTTAGGCACAACCAGCGTAGAAGCTAAGCGCAAAAATGAAAAAGGTAGAGTGTACTGGAGTTTTTCTGGGACTATGTTCTAGGACAGGGATATGAAACTCAAGTGAACTGGAGGGCCAGATTCTCTTCCCAGCAGATGTCAGGTCACACCCATAATTTTTTTTACCCAAAAAGTTATTAAAGTTCACCTAAAAAGTGAATTGTGCCTCAATTCTATAGGGAATATCCATTCCCCAAGTCTAGTTCCAAATGATTGATGCTGCAAGTGTTTTACTGCCTAGAGCAGTGGTTCCCAAACATTTTCGCCCTGCAACCCATTTTAGGCATGGATCTCTGCAACACGGAAAGTTTGGCAGTGACGTGATGACGTCATCACATCACCGCCAAAACGTCTGGGTTGCCAAGTTTTTGCATTTTTTTACGCAAACAGCCGGCCGCCTGAGCCTCTGCTCAGTGGTCTTTTACCGCCCCGGGCCTCATCGCGTTGTGCTCTCATGGAGAGAACAGAGGCAGAGGCTCGGGCGGCCGGCTGTTGGCAAAAAAAAAAAAAAAAAAATTGCGAAAGCTTGGCAACCCGAAACCAGTTTGGGAGCTGCTGGTCTAGAGTATATCCTGGGCAGGGAAACGCAGTAAGAACTGGAGAGAAAGAAGGCTTAAAAAAAATTATCCATTGCCTTAGTCGTCTTCCTGATGTCTACCTGCTTGTATTCCCCCCCAGTGCAAGAAAGGCTGTTCAAGCCAAGCAAACTTACCTCTTGAAATGACAGGCTGAGGGTGGGGTGCTTGAAATGGCAAACAGGGTAGTAAGCACCCAAACCTACTATTTGACATGGCTGGCTGGGGTACTTACAAGAAAACACGAAGAGCAGTGTAAGAAAGTATCAGAATGAGGAGGAGAAAATTGCAAAAACAAACAAACAAAAGAAGTGAATCAAGATGCTCTGTTGAGGACACAAGTTTATCATTACAAGAAATTCCACAACCACTCACTACTTGCTATTTTGCACTCTGCAACACTAAAATAAATGGGAGAGGAGCTGCTGCTGTGTCATGGCAGCCAGTACCTCTGTCCTATTAAGGGCATTGCTTTCCTGGCCCTCAAAATGATTGGATTGCGTGGAGTCTGGTAGGGATGCCTGTGGTTGTACCCAGGTGCCATCCCAGAACCTATATTCCAGCCCACATCCCAGAAGATGCAGAGATGGTATAGGGGAGCTTTGCTGGATTTTGTCATTTCTTCAGTGTGAACGCTCCAGCTTGCTCCCTTCGCTCTTAGGGCAAATTGACACAGAGATTTTGTGGACTTCTTTTTCAGTCCATGCATGTCCCCGCATAGCTTGAATGTATACTTGAATATTTACTCACAGATCACTGCTTCTGTAATTGTGTTGTCACAAGCACTGAGCTGGTGTGCAAATGTATGTGTATATATGCAACAGACTGTTGGTTTTCTCACATGCTGATGGCTTGTGGCCACCAATTTTCATGATTGGTTCGCCAACTGGACATTCAGGCAGTGCATAAAAATCTGAAACCAACAAACTGGAACCTCATGTATGGAAACAAGCCCCCAGACTGATTAGGAAACCACCTTCTTTATTTTCTTGGTATCTGCTTTCATCCTATTTCCTGTCTTTTGCCCAAGGGGAAGCAAAAAATTGGAATGCACCTTTTTTGACTCTGCATATCTTACTTAGGAGGTAAATAAAAATGTTAAGGGCCTTTTTTATTTAAATAAGGTCCCTTGGGGTCTTCCAGTATGAATTGGCAACATAATTTTTTGCCTTGTTAGTGACCATGTCTAATGATCACATAGAACTGTGGGAAAAAACATAATTTTACACTCTGTGTGTGTGTGTGTGTGTGTGTGTGTGTGTGTGTAATTTTACATTATATATTTATTATTTAATTTATTTAAAGAATTTATACCCCGCCTTTCTCCCAACAAGGGCAATCAATATGAAATGAATGGAGATTTATTTGTGTGTGTGTGTGTGTGTGTGTGTGTGTGTGTGTGTGTGTGTGTGTGTGTGTTCATTTCAAAGAAGTTTGTGTGGGGAGCTGAACAGTTGCAAGACTGGTCAGAGAGCACACTCCATTGTTGACAGTCAGCATTTCTTTCAGGGTTAGCATGGAAATCATTTTGATTTCAGATTTCAGATACCTTTACCGGCATACAATACAATAAAATAACAATCGTTACGAAATACAGCTATTGAGAACATTTCAAATAGGCCTACCCTAGAACTTTTCTTCCACCACCACCAACAATTTGGCTACTCCTTGCAGAATTTCAATTGAACAATCATTCAGCAAATATTTCACCTTAATAACATCTGACAAGCCCGTCAAATTAATGAGACTTGGCGCCGAATAAAGATTATGCATCTCTTCATGTAGGGACAATATAAAAAATATGAATGAGGGACTCCACCTCAGTTAAACTACAAGGGCATCTACGGTCTAAATAAGGGGTTTTTAAGTATCTCCCTACGTAACTCCTGATGATACCGTATTGAATCTGGCTAGTGTAATAGCCCGACGGCTTCATCTCATTTAAAGCATCCGCAAATAATTCCCATATCAGACAAGTAAAAAATGTCGAAAGCTTAAAAGGGACCGAAATAGAGCATGGGCCTGCTGTGCTCTAGTTACAGAAAAAATGTTAGCCAATGGTTCGCTAGCTTCCTTGACAATTCAATGTGTGTCTTTTTGGCAAAAGACAGGAAATTTTATGCACTCATTTTGTTAGGATTGGCAGATCCTCTACAGTATTTTATTTAAGGAAAAAAAATCCATATTAAGACTTGCAGACAAAACAGAATGTTTTAAAAATACCGGTAATGTATAAAATAGTGATTAAAGCTTTAAAATATTATGCAAATAGGTCCCATTGTTGGGTCAAGGAAGCTGTTAGTAGCTAAAATCAGGAAATGCATGGTTGAACTCATGGTATTTGACAGATTGACAAATGTCCTCAACTTCAATACAGTGATCCTTACTGGGTGCAGGAACACTGATGTGTGCACCTTGACCTCCCATTCCCCTATTAAGAACCACCCTATTAATTTCAGTAGAGGGACCAAATCTGAACATGTGAAGCAATACAGGCACAGGTCGGGTATCTCCATGAAACTGAATGCACATATTCCCATGTGTACAAGGAATGTGCATGCACATCCAAGTGCACATGGATTTCTGGATGAAGGAAGTGGGTTGGATCCAAAGGTGACCTTCCACGTGCTGAAAGGCTGCAGTGCTTGCTGAAGGACTTGCACGAGAAGAAAACCCTTGTGTTTTACGAAGGGAGTAAAATAATATGTAAACATATTACATTTTTCTAAATTAAAAAAACCCATTTAAGCTCTACTTTAGGGGATTTACAGCCCAATCCTGTGTAAGATCCTCAGTCCTTTCTGGGCTGCCCCTTCCCCCCGGTGTAGGGCTGCTTGGCCCCAATGGGCCTCCTCAGATGTATGCCGGCTCTCGAGCCGATGTACATCTGGGATGGGGGGAAAGGGCTGCCGAGCCCGGGGATGGGGATATCGTGACTGACATCCCTGCCCCCTCCTGGGCTGGCTCAGCCAACGGCCGCCCTCTCTCGCCGCCCGACCTGCCCTCCCCCTGCCCCTGCACCCACTGGCGCAACCCTTACCTTGCTCCGGTGGCTGCAGGTCAGGTCCGTGGCGGAGAGAGGCGTGCCGGCCCCCGCGCTGGCGGGCCTTACTCTAAGGGTGCCGAAAACACGCTTTATAGTATGTTTACGGCACCCTCTGCCTGTGGAGGGTGCGCTTCGCAGACGGAAATGATGCTGGATTGGGCCGTTAGCCTTGTTGTTGTTAGGTTTTTTTCTTTTTTTAAAAACCTTTTTTCACTTTGCCTCTATGGGCAGGGCCACTTCAGTAGCACAGTGACCCAAGGGGACTATTTTTTCACTAGAATGTGTCCGGAAATGAATGCCCATCACATAGGATCATATCTTACACATTCTAGAGGGAAAAAATGGTTGGCAAGAGTTGGCTGCTGAGAAAACGACCAGCGCTTTACATGCTGCTGAAGATGCTGCTGCCTGCAGAGGGATTGCAAAAAAGGATTAAAAATACCCCCCCCCCACACACACACACACTTGTCCCAATGTTCCTTGCAGAACTCTGCTAGAAGTAGAACTCATATCAATAGCGTAACTTTGGATACAACCCAGTGTGTGTTTAAATACCAGAAAACACTTGAAAGCAGAAAATGATTCTTGCAAATGTTTCTCCCATTAACATAGCAGGTTTTGACTTCTCTGCTGCCAAAACAGTTTGTAGTTTAGAGTGAAGTCTGTGCAAATTAAGATCAGTGCCAAGGACCCCAAGCAGCAGCAGTGATGACTCTCTTGCGAATGCTGCCTTCACTTTCCTTTTCTGGCTCTGAAGATGCTGCTCATAATGTTCTCAAATGCTGGTGATTTTGAGATGGGGGGGGGGGAAGTAGTAGATAAGACAATACAAAGGGGTTTAGTTTTAAAGTGTTCTAGCTGTCTTTATTGCAGGGAATATACTAGAATGAACTTCATGCAGTTCTTTTCGAGTCATATAACTTTAGGACTAAAATTCCATACAGTATAGTCAACTCCATATCAGGGTTGTTTATGACTCTGTTTCTGCCACCTGCAGGGTCCTGCATGCTGTGTGTGACTTACAATTCTTCAGACTTGGTGCCTCGTTAAACAATGATCAGTTTTGAAAGAGGAAAATGCAGTTGTGCCTAGTTTTATATTCCAATCCAGGAGCAAGGGAAGAAACACTTCCTAGGAAAGGAAAGGCCAGCTAAGGAAGCATTTTTTTCCAAACACCCTCTTCCTCCTAATTAATGAGAGGTGGCAACAAGGTCA
This sequence comes from Plestiodon gilberti rubricaudatus, assembly GCA_026170595.1. Taxonomy (NCBI): domain Eukaryota; kingdom Metazoa; phylum Chordata; class Lepidosauria; order Squamata; family Scincidae; genus Plestiodon; species Plestiodon gilberti. The sequence continues at coordinate 17,803,118 of JANXHW010000001.1, forward strand.
TAGCCTATCTGAGTAGACAAAGGAATGGTTTTCTTAAATGAAATAATAGACAAACACTGATTTCTTCAGTGGCACTGAACTAAGTAGACATTCAAAACTTAAATCAAGAGAAAACTTACCGAGGTTCCTGGGATCTTAAGACGGTGCAATCCAGCGCAATTAAAGGGTGGTGGAATGTGCGCTCTGCCGGCCTAAGGAGTCGCAAACGTGCCACAAAGCACGTTTGCGGCTCCTTTTGAGTAAGTGGAGCTGGTGTGGAGTTCGCACCGCTCACTCCACCATCAACCAGGACCCCCGCCGGCTGACGCAGGTAAGGCCCACGCTGGTTGGTGCAGGCAGGGGTGTGGGGAGGGGGACATTGGCCGGCCCGGCCTGGGAGGGGGCAGGGATATCGGCGCCAATATCCTGAGCCTTATCCCAGGCCAGGCCAGCCTTACAGGGCCTCGCTGGATGTGCACCAGCTCCATAGCTTGCGAGCATCTGAGGAGGCCCATTGGGGCCCACGCCACTTACACTGGGGGAAGGGAACTTCGTCCCCTTCCCTGGAGGTGAGCCCGGGCTGCACCGACACCGCCCGCAATTGGCCTAGGATGCAACGACCGGCCCTTTAGGCCGCCACATCTTAGGCAGGATCAGGCTGCCTACCTAAACAAGGATACGTATTCCAGCTAGGGACAATCAGTCATAGCCAGATAACAAACAGTAAGGCCTAATCAGTTGTTAACGGATTCATAGTGGGAAAATTAGACTAGTTCAACCAGGCAGTGGCTAGGGAGCAATATAACAAATGACATAGCCCAACTGGGGCATAATACAGCTTGTCCAATCCCTTGGAATGGGGTAGAATAAAAACCATGATGGGCAGTGAGAGACCATTGCCCTGGACATGAGGAAAAGTGATAGGAATGAAGGTGGCAATCCTTGAAAGTCAGTCCTACTGATATCAACAGGACTTACTTCCGAGTAAGACTTCTTAAGACTTCTTTCTTTATTGTACTCAACTGTTGGTAGGGCTATTTATTCCAAAAAGGGCTAATATACTGAAGGCTTGAAACCCTTCTGAAAATATTCCTTTGTTCTCTTTGGCTGTTTCACAGAATTAGCTGTTTTAACCTTGGCACCCAAAGAGCACTCTGGCCCCACTTGGATGCTTACTGTGTCTGGTACCCAGTCTTGGTTTGCTGAGTGCTGGAGGTGGTTATTTGCAGAAAAAGTGCTTTGTTTAATCCACCAAGATTATGAATGCCCTCAGTAGGTAGAGTAATGGCTCTTGCCTGGTGGTGGTGGTTGTCATCACCATTCTATTAAGGCGGATGCACATCGCACGCGGCTCAGGATGTTGCGTCCAGCTGACTCCGCGTGTGTCTGGTGTGGTGCTATTTGTGCATGATGGCATTTCCCGCCGGCTGATCGCGTCCCATCCCGTCTCAAGTGGAGTCCGAAGCGACTTTTGGCACATCGGACGCTCCTGGAATGTGCCGGAACGTGACCAACGCGAACACGTGCGGTGTGGATCCGCCTTTACTCAGACAGTACCCAAGAAGTTGGCTTCGGCCTGTCTTTGAGTTGCTGGCTTTCAGACCCCCAAGCCCTGAAAACCCTGCATGGTGTAAGCCAGTAACTTATCACTACTTTAAGTTTGTGCTGCTGACTCACAGCATGGTTGCTTCTGCTAGTTTTGTGCATGAAGACAGCTGAGGGTTTTGTAAAGAGGACAGTTGGTTTTGTAAAGAGGGCAGTTGCTTGGGCCAGCAAGGCTTTGCCGCAGGCTGCACTCTGACCGCGGAGGTGAGTTTGCCACCTTTCTGGCGCTACTTTTTCACGCTGAGCCTAAACTGGGTTTGTTTCACCAGCATGATCTGCCTATGATGACCTGCATTAATTCCTTTGTGTTTCTCTCCCCCCCCCCTTTCTGTTTCTTCCCTTCTTCTTCCTAGATAAATGGCTCATTTAAATTGGGAGCTGCTACTAAAATATTCTCTGGCTGGCAAATGCAGTGCCTAGCAGCTGCTATCAAGGACGAACCAAACATGAGTGGGGGAGGGGAACAGGTCGACATTCTGCCGGCCAACTACGTGGTGAAGGACCGTTGGAAGGTGGTGAGTATATTTCTCTCTCTCTCTCTCTCTCTCTCTCTCTCTCTCTCTCTCTCTCTCTCTCTCTCTCTCTCTCTGACTTTGGTGAATGCCAAAATGGGGTGGGATGGGAGGCAGCCATGTACAGTATCCCCTTGTCTAATGTGAGGGTTATGTTCCAAAGTCAGAGCGTAAAGCCAAAATGGCGTATATTCAAAATTACCTTGAAAATCCCTTGCATCCAAAAAATTCTTACTGTCCTTTAAACATTACAAGAGGCAGCAGGAACTGAGACTGACTGAGGGAACAGCAGCCTCATTCTTCGATCTCACACTCACTCTCAGGCGGGTATTTAGTAAATAGAATGGCGGGTGGAATCACCGGCACTGCTTAAACCTTTGTTTTTCTCTTTTTTGTGTGCTGAGCGCATGTAGTTGAATTTGCACAAGTCAAGTGCGCATAAATCAAGGAGCGACTGTACAGTGGACTAAAGATGTAGCTGCTAATAAAAAAAATATTATTACCAATTTCTCCTTTTTACCTGGAACAGTTCTGATTTCTTGAGTCTAGCCTTAGATGTATCGCTGCCCTGATCCTTGTAGGGTTATGTGAATGTCTGGTGTTGGGGACCATTGTAATAAGGCATTAAATAAAAAGCTGCAACTGGTGGCTTCGTCGCATGAGTTCTCTGAGAAGCTGCCTCTGGCTGTTTAGGACCTTCAGCTGGTACCTCCTGATGGGGTGAGAAGGTCAATGGGAGTTGTGTTAACTCCAAGTGCTTCACCTACCTACCTACCTACCTACCTACCTATACTAGTTCCTTGTTGTCTTTTGGGCAGATTTCAAAGCACTGATTTTTATTCTAAATTTCCTGGGCCCAGAATACCTAAGAAACGATGTCCCCCACGTTGCCCATCATGCTCTAGAAGTGTACTGTGTTGATGCAATCAGAGTGAGAATTTTAAGATGGCCAGTGCAGAGAAAGATTCTTGGTGGCTGTTACACAATTCCGGAACTCTTTCCTATTTCATCTCTACCTAGCTACAATATAATAAATAATAATACAGTATATACCACCTTTCTTGTTGTCAGATTTCTCCTCAGACTTTATTCAAGGCGGTTTACATAGGCATGCTTTTCTACCCTAGGGGTTTTTACAATAATGTTGTATTTGCCTAGAACCCATTTCCTTCTCCAGATATTTCCCTTCAATGGTGTGGTATTTCCCTGGCTGCACACACCTTCTGAGCTTGTCCGGCAACAACTCCTCTCTCTCATAGAGGGCCAGTGCAGGTTATCTCAGCTTTTCGGCAGCTTGTCAGTAGCTTCCAGCTGTCTCGAACTGATCTCGTCCCAGCTGTTCTTCAGGCAAGGCAACAGCTCAACCACTAGACCACACCTATATCTCTCTGCATGACCACCACAACAGCAGCACCGTGATAATCAAATTATGGAATTTGTGAAATGCTTTATTTCTTGTCCTTGTTTGTCGTCATTATTATTATTTCCCCTAATTTAGCAATTCAATATTTATCTAAATTGTTACTTCCTTGTGTCCAGGGCCTTCATTACATTGCTTGTGTGAAAAGATGAGTGACTGTGGCTGCAATCCTATACACCCTTTCCTGGGAGTAAGGTACATTGAACACCATGAGACTTACTTCTGCGTAGGCATGCATAGTTTTGTGCTGTGTCACTGAATTCAGTGCCTCTTGCCTTGCTTCTGATTCTTTCAGGAGAGTTTCAGGAAAGGCCCTGCTACGATGGTTCTAAAGTGAGTTGCCTTTACCACTTTGTGGAAGTAATTCCCTTCTGTCTTGCTGAAGACTGCCAATAAGAATGTGTAACAGCAGACTGGATACTGTGTGGTGCATGGCTGCAAATAGCAAGAAGAAATGCACTGACCCTTCTTCAGAGGAAAGACGGATCCTTGTTGCCCCTTTTTGTCCTTTGTCATTCAGATCTGTTATGTTCATTCACACCATGTTTAGCCAGTTAGAGATTTGCTGTGGCAGCTGCCAGGTGAGCTGGGAGGTCTGTATCTCCCGTTAACAGCCATAAGGAGGCACAGTCACAATTGCTGGAGAGAGAGATGATGTAAACACTTACTCTGCATTCATAGTGCATTTCACCCAATTTAGCTCTGCTGGCAGGGGCTGACAGTGTGATAGATGATGTGCATACAATGCTTCACACTGGCCCAAAGCAGGTAATGTGGACTATAAGCAAAGTGCTTCGTCACTTGTCTCGTTAATATATGGCAACGAATGCAACAGTCTCTGCTCTCTCCACTAGGCATGCCTTTAATGCAAACAATATATACATTCTCACTGTCAGGATGCAGGTACTTTGTCCTAGGTTTTCTCTGTGCCAGGTGCAAGGGAGTGGCAACAAGAAACAGGTCATCTTGTTGGCTGTGTGCTCTCGGAGGCATCTGGTGGAGCCACTGTGAGATACAGGAAGCTGGACTAGATGGGCCTTTGGCCTGATCCAGCAGGGCTCTTCTTATGTCCTTTTGTCTGCAGCAGGGTAATTGGCAGCTTTTTTTTGCTTTCCTTCCATGTTGTTTGTATTGCTTCAGAGTATGTGAACTGCAGCTGAGGAGGTCAACTGCTAATGTGGCTTTCGTGCTTGCTGTGTTCTGAAGTGCCTGGCACACAGCCAGCAAGCCCAGCTTCTGTTGTAGTCATCTGTCCAGTGGCACACCGAATTAAGCGTCATATTTTTGTAGGTGAAGGCTGAGGATGGCAAACGTCATCTCCTTGTCTTTACGGCTAGTGCATTCAAAGGACATTAGCCTTTTCATATACTAGTTTTTGGAAGATATGGTTAAGTGCTGTACTTCTTCACTTGAATTGTTTGGACTTGTATTCGAACATGAGATGAACTTGGTCTTGTGCAGGTTTTAGCTTAATTTTTAATCCATTGCAAAGATGCCTCTTGCAAAAATGCAGCTTGTTGTGACAAAGATGGTCTCTAGGTTTCCCTGTTTGTCTTTAATATCGGCCATGTGTCAGAACTGCAGATTTTTGTTTCCCCAGTTAGATATTTATTTATTTAAAAGATTTATATACTGCTTTTCTAAAAATTCAAAATGGTGTACAACATACGAAACAAAACACTAATACAATTAAAACCCATTTTAAAAATCCACAATTAAAATTAAATATTAAAATAAAATTACAATTAAAAACATACAGAGCAGCATAACAGTAAAAACAGGTATACAGCAGCAACAGGGAAAGAAAAATTAATAACTAAAAGGGTCCCAGGTAGCTCATATATATATATATATATATATATATATATATATATATATATATATATATATATATATATATATATATATATATATAAAAGAGCTAAGTATCCTCTAGTAGCTCATGCTAATGAACAACTCTTCACAGGTAGTATTTCATGAACCCTTTGGTTGAGGGAGCTACAACTTCCTGCTCTGGCCAGCAAAGCAAACTTCTTAGCAGAATATGTGTGAGAGAGACAATCTGGATATCATGCCATTGAAAATTTGAGCTATTTTGTAATTTTCTTCCTAGCTTATCAAGGAAATGGCCGCATTGTGCAGGAAATATTATTCCTCCCCCACCCTTTCCCTTGAGCTTTGGATGTTCATTGAAGTGAGCCCCTCCCAGGCTCTGTGAAAGAACTTCAGAAAACTTGCTGTTATTGGTCTGCCCCAAGATAAACTGATGTGGAAGATTTCAGGATAGGCTGACTTTCCCGATTTTTTTTTTTGGGGGGGGCCGCGACTCGGAGTGACTCTGCTCCGGGTGCTCGCGCAGGCTCTGCCCCCCCACCTGCCTGCCCACCTGCCCGGCTTAATACCTCTTGTGCTGCTTCTGTTATCTGCTGTTCTTCTCTGTTCTCTGCTGCCTGGGCAGCCGGCAGCGCGCAGCGAACCCTCCCCTTCCGGCTAAGGGCGGGCGGAGGAGGAGAGAGTCCCCGGCCCTGCAGCCGAAGAAGGCAGCCAGTGGGCTCCAGAGAGCAAGAGATCTCCTGTAGCAAGAGCATCCCACTTCCTCAAGTGATCCTTGAGCTCTCTTTCCTCTGGTCTTCCAGTCAGCAGGAGAACAGCAGGAAGGGTGCATTCGAGATGGGTGGGCTTTGTATTTTCTCATTTGATTCCATTCTTCCTCCAAGGAGTTGAGGATGGCATGCATGGCTTTCACCCTTCCCTGTTTTATCTCACAACAGACCTGTGAGGTAGGTTAGATTGACAGATAGTGACTGCCAAGCTGCTTTATATGACTGAGTGGCAATTTGAACTTGGCTCGCGCTGGTCCCAGTCTGACATGCTAACCATAACACTACATTGGCTCTCAACGTCAGGGTTATGTCCGGCCCAGAGATCCAGACTTTTCTTCCAACATCATCCATGGTTCCTGACAGCTGCCTGGCTTTGCTGAGTGTACCAGCCATGCTAATGAATTTTACTCACTAAGGGGCTGTCCACATAACAGCTTCTCATGCTATTGCTTGAGGTGCTTTGCCAGGGCATGAGAAGTGAATAATAAGCATGTCATTTTCATCAGCACCTATTTCTTTTGATACACTCCCATGTTTGGTATAGGAGGTCAGCTGTGTGCACTGCAGAGCTTATACTGGTGCTTATAGAGAGCGTATACAGCATTTGGCTGTATGGACCAGCAAAGATTGGGGTTCTAAAGATATGGCCCCCAAACCCTTCTATAAATGTGCCTTTCCCATCATGATAGGCTCTAGCTGGACTCCTCCTGGAGCCTTTTTAATGTTTGTGTCTCATACTGTTATATCAGTGAAACAATCCATTTTTTTTAGATCCGTACCGTAATACATCTATCAAGCTTTTCTCCAAGATATTGCAAGCTGTCAGCGCTCTGACAAATGGAGATGTTCGTACTTCTCATTTAACAGGGTGACAGTTCAATTTCCAGTCACTTTTTAAGCATTTGATTTTCAGATTGCTGACAGTAGAAACTGGTGATTTAAAAGACAAAAAAGAGCGATGGGGAATAATGTTTATTTTCCTTCTTTCCAAAAAAGAAAAAAAAAGACCAAACAATGTTTGCTTTTGATTCTAGAAATAACTCCCTTTCAGCATCCATCGGAACATCTATGTTTCAATGTGTGGACTAGGTCGCCCTATGAGGGAGAAAGACGGGACAGAAATTCAATATTATTATTATTATTATTATTATTATTATACAGTACTTTGTTCTGTCTTTTGGAATCTCCCCTATAGAGCATATTTTCTGATCTGAGGCAGCCTCCTCTCTCATCCTCCCCCCCCCCCCCCAGTTTGTGAGCCATCACAAACCTGAATCATTACCTTATATAACATTACTGTTAAGTCATGGAGCTCCTCTGAGGCCAAACATGAGATTGTCAAATCTGAAACTTAGTAAAAATATCAATAGTAAGCTTGCATTCATATTTTTACCACATTTCAGCTTCGACAATCCCATTTAAAAAAGTAAACTACACACACACACACACACACACACACACACACACACACACACACACACACACACACACACAGGGGGAAAAAAGCAGTATGTGAAGCAGCCTTTACTCCAACACCCAGAAGGAAAACTGGAGGTGAGTTGAACGTTGTTTTTTCTGTTTGGTTTGTGATCCCTTCTGCTTACTATAAGGTAGTGCTGCTGTGTGAGTGAACGTCAAGCAGCTGTCCTGCTTCCTGTGTTTTTGTGCATGTGTTGGTGAAATACCCCTGGCTTGGCAACTGAAATAAGGAATGTAATACCGTATTGTCCCGAGTATAAGACGCACCTGATTATAAGACACACCCTTAAAGTTTGGTGCTAGTAAAAATTTTTAATTAAATCACTGGCATTAAATTGCAACAGCCTGATTATAAGACGCACCCCTAGTTTAAAAACTTAAATTAGGAGAAAAAAGTGAGTCTTATACTCAGACCAATACGGTACTTATGAGACAGGTACATGATTCATGTGTCCTGCGTCCACCCTGGCTCATTTAAGATAAACACGGTACTTTAAAGTTAAGAACATGCTACAGGGCATCCAATATCGCCTTACATGGTTGTGCTCGGTGTCCTTTAGAAACAACTTTTTACTGTGTTATATACCATGCAGTGAACATGTAGTTTATGTTGTCAGCTTTTTCTGCTGTCATCCATTCCGTCTTCATTGATTTCTCTTCATGGTGAGTCTATGGCAATATTCCCTAAATCTCCATTCGCTTGATGCTTTGCAGTGTTTTCATCGATCCTTCAACCCCTATGGTTGTTCTTGAACTTATTTATAGAAAGCAATCCATCCTTGCTTAAAAAAAAACATACACAAAATATCAAAGATAAATTGTAGCCATTAATACTTGTTCTAAACATTTAGGTCTTGCTTGTTTGAAATTGACAAGCTTCAGCTTCCAGGTATCTGCCCTGAAGTCATGTCAATTTCACTCTTGCTATACTTCATACCCCTGTAGTTTACCTTTAACTCTTTAACTGCTGTACTTCATACCCCTGTAGTTCTGACCTTTAACTCTCAATGCACTTGTCTTTGCTTTGACGTGGCTTCTGGCCTGGAATTCCTTGTCTATAATGTCCACGTGCCTCAGGATCAGTGCCACGTCACGAATGCTTGGGTATGGTTGACTTGTCTGCCAACTGTCCTAGCGCATCCTTTCTTAAAAACCTATCCGCACATATAAAGGTATGTGTGTATGTATTTAGTGCATCATTAATAGGCTTATCATCGTCCCGGAATCGAGGCTGGCTTCAGCCTAGAGCGGACCCGAGCCGCTCCCAAGAGTGCACTGCGGCTGCCCAATGCAGGCTGCTGCTTCTGCAGCTTCCGATCAACGAGGCGACTGCGTTGGGCAGCCACGGTGCACTCTTGGGAGTGGCTCGGGTCCGCTCTAGGCCGAAGCCAGCCTCGATTCCGGGACGATGGTAAGCCTAATCATTAAACATTTTATATGAATGTGTAAGGTTTTTTTTTTTCCTGCATTGGGTCACTTGAGAAGCTCCAGCAGGGCACACCTGTATCGCTGAAATGCAGGGCTGGCCCATCCATGAAGACAAATGAATTGGTCACCTTGAGTGGCAGATTGGTGGGGGGCACTGCTGTCGTGTCTCCTCCTCCTTCTCCAGTGCCACCTCTGCCTCCCACACTTCTTAAACTTGAAATCAGAAGAAGGGAACAGAGAGGAAAAAGAAGTTAGGAGAGGAGAGTGGTGGGCTAGAGCATCTCTTGGGAAACCTTCTAGGACATCACTCACTTTACACTTCGTAGCAAATGGCACTTTTGTGGTTAAATAGCTATGGGAAGAAGACTCTTTTCAGTGAGAAAACAGCACAGAAGTAAAATAAGCAGCACCTACATCCATTCCACAAGCCTGATCTGAACTATGACCCCATGCAGCTTCTCCTCCTAAGTAAATTTAAACCCCAAACTACACCGTGATGTGTTTGACATCGTGTATACTTTGGCTCAAGGTCCCCTTCTTGAAATACAGTGGAAGGTTATCTGGGGTAAAAAAGGTAAAGGTGACCCCTGACAATTAAGTCCAGTCATGTCCGACTCTAGGGTGTGGCGCTCATCTCCATTTCAAAGCCGAAGAGCCAGCGTTGCCCGAAGACGCCTCCGTGGTCATGTGGCCGGCATGACTCTCCTTGCTGCAGCGCGTAGCATGCAGCCGGAACATGGAGCGCTGTTTACCTTCCCACAAGCGGTACCTATTTAGAGAGACTTCTCAATGAAATAATGTTTTGCAACTCACTTTTACGGTTGCTCTTTTTTTAATGCTAGGTAAAGGCTTTGTTGGCCAGCGGGTGGCGCAGCGGGTTAAACCGCTGAAACATAAGCTGTCGATCGAAAGGTCGGCAGTTCGATTCCCGTGACGGGGTGAGCGCTCCTTGCTTGGCCAGCTCCTGCCAACCTAGCAGTTCCAAAGCATGTCAATGCGAGTAGATAAATAGGTACCGCTTGCGGGAAGGTAAACAGCGCTCCGTGTTCCAGCTGCATGCTATGCGCTGCGGCAAGGAGAGTCATGCCGGCCACATGACCATGGAGGCGTCTTCGGACAACGCTGGCTCTTCGGCTTTGAAATGGAGATGAGCACAACACCCTAGAGTCGAACACGACTGGACTTAATTGTCAGGGGATACCTTTACCTTTACCTTAAAGGCTTTGTTATCTTTGAGGGTATTTGGGGCCCTCTCAGCTGGAAGACATTCACCTTCCTTGCCTGCTCTATTGTTTTTCTTCCTATTCCTACTACTTTTGTTTGTGTTGACTGCTGCTTAATTAATTGATTGTTTCTTGACTTATTTAGTTTTGGGATGAAGTTGTTTTTTTTTTGGGGGGGGGTGAGGATTATTCTGTTTTTGCATATGACTTACCAGTATTGTTGTCTAGTGGATCTTTGGCACAAATAGGCAGGATAAAAAATAATAATGATGATGAAATTCAGAATAGAGGAAGGACAGTATGCCCTGCCTCAAGGGTAGGCTTACCAGATCCATACCAGGACAGATTGCTAGACCTTTAGGAGAAGGAATGTGGGCAGGTCCTTAGAGCACAATCCTAGGCATGTCTACTCAGAAGCAAGTCCCATTGTGTTCAGTGGGGCTTGCTTCTGAATAGACATGCCTAGGATTGTGCTCTAAGGGTTTAACAAGCTACACCTGCCCACATTCCTTCTCCTAAAGGTCTAGCACTGTCCTGGTATGGATCTGGTAAGCCTACTCAAAGGTTACAGCAGAAATCCTATCCCCACTTACCTGGGAATAAGCTCCACTGAAATTTTGTGAAGCAAGTAAACATGCATGGGGTCAGGCTGTAAGCCATCCATCAGCAATCTTCCTCATCAAACAGGATTGAGGCATGAAGCTCGCTATGAGATAGCAGATACCATGTAGCTTGATACATCCTGTTAACTGACTTGATTGTTCAGTTCAAAGACGAGAATGAACATGTCACTAGTTGTTTCTCGGAACTGAGCCAACAAGTGGTCTCACTACTTCACCAGCAGAAAACATGGAAGGCTCATTTCAGCTATAACTTCCTCAGCTGCGATTACCTCACCAGTGACGCAAATGGTAACAATAAACGATATGCTGTTTCTTTGGAAGTAGGGATCCGGTCTAAACATGTTGTCCTCACCATTGCCTAGTCTTGTGATGTCTCACATGCTCAGGATTTGAATTTGCCTGGCAGTCCTTACCTGCATTCTTAAAAATATTTTGGTATTGAGACCTCCTAGAATTTCAAGATATTCATATTCAATCCAGAATGGGTCTGAAATCTAAATGTATCTGGTACATAGGCTTACCAGATCTCCAACCGGGACAGAGTGCTAGACCTTTAGGAGAAGGAATGTGGGCAGGTGTAGCTTGTTAAACCTTAGAGCACAATCCTAGGCATGTCTACTCAGAAGCAAGCCCCATTGTGTTCAGTGGGGCTTGCTTCGGAGTAGACATGCCAGGATTGTGCTGTAAGGCTTAACAAGCTACACCTGCCCACATTCCTTCTCCTAAAGGTCTAGCACTCTGTCCTGGTTGGAGATCTGGTAAGCCTACTGGTACATAACTTTCCCCATCTCATTTGTCATGGTTGCATGAAGCTCAAATGAAACGTTATCAGGAATACTTGAGATGCTGCCAGCCCAAGTTTCTTCCCCCCACCTCTCCAGTAAAATTTATTGAAAGGCCAGTCAGAAACTTCCAGTTGGTCCAGAAGGTTGAAGCCAGCTAGGCAGAGGTGTAGCCTTCAGGAGTGTAGAACACGAGTATCGCAAGAGTTTTGCTGGCTCTCAGTTTGTCTGCAGATACATTTCAAGTTCCTGGTTCTGTAAAGTCTTGTATGGCCTGGGTCAGGGTTCCTTGAAGGAGCATCTACCCCCATAGCCACATAGGCATCTCCTTGATCACTGAGGTCCAGTAATGAATTTCTGCTGAGAGTGCTACTTCCTTTAGAAGCTAGATTGTCCTTGATAAGAAATTCAGCTTCATTGTCAGTTGTGCTGCATTTTATAGAATTTGTTACTACTTGAGATACACTAGATCTGAGAGCGAAGTCTTCATAGCCTATCTAAAACAGACCTTTTAAAGCAAGCTTTTCACCTCCGAATGCGATAGAGTCTAATTTGGGTTTGTTTTATTCTTCTGATGAATGCTGCTGATTCAGTTTTTAATAGTAGTTTGGATGTTTAATTTATATGTTCAGTGCTAATTTTCGATATTGTTCACCACATTGGGAATTCATGAGGGCTGAAAAGTGGATTATAAGCCCTTAAAGAAATGTTACGAAGGAAACGGGAAGCTGCGTCTCATGGTGGCAATCGCAAGCTCCTCGTAATGTGCAGTTTGGACCCAAGTGGTTATATCAGCATGCTGCAGGTAGCTTAAACATTTGTCATTTCTGTCACTGTTTTTGTAATTCAGAAGACTTCCAGCTCAGAAACAAGAAAAAAAATGTTTTAATGGAGCATTGTCTTGGCTTAGAACACACATCTATTTCTGAGATGGCAAAGAGACAACACCATTGATTATTGTCTTCAGTTGTCCATATGATTTATACCAGGGGTTGAGAACCCCTAGGGGTACACGGACCAATGGCAGGGGGTATGCCAGAGCCTGCCCCTTATCAGCATCAATCAGTAGTTAATTACTTGTTTGTTAGAATTTAAATGCAATCCGGTCTGTCTGTCTCACACACACACACACGCAGAGTTAAGTTAGACATTTTTTAACATTTAAAATTGTTTTAGTACTTTTTATTTAATGATTAATTAGCTGATTAATTAATTGATTAATCCAATTAATTAGCAATTAATTAGCAATTAATTAGCAGGGGGTACTTCAGAAAATTGGACCATGATAGGGGGTACCCGGGCCTGCAAAGGTTGAGAACCCCTGATTTATACTATGTCTTGTAATTTGGTATATCCTGTTGCCTATCCCAGTTGGGTTTGACTGAGCTAAAGGCTCCCCACCCCCAGATGACATAGTCAGAGAGATGCTCTCTGTTTGCTTCTCTTCCCAACCACTAAATTGGTACAGTAGGCAGTTAAAAAGAGAGAATCCTTAGCAGAAATCCCACCACTGACTTTTGCAGAATTTTCTGCCTTCCAGTTCTTTCTTCATATTGTGCAAGCACTTTTGTAAATGGCAGGGATGTGGGTCAGTAATCAATAGTTCTTGGGAGACTGGTGGCTTCCTTTTGCCAGTCCAGTTGGATGTGATTGACACCATTTAGGCACATTGTTTTGTATTTGCCCTTGTTGAACAGTGTTGTCAGCAGTTCATTGGTTTTGGCAGTCATGAAATGCATTAACAGATGTTCCGTGTCAGGTACAGGCCCTATGACAGAGTCCTGTATAGGTAGGCTTACCAGATTTCTTGCCGGGACAGAGTGTAGCCCTTTAGGAGAAGGAATGTGGGCAGGTGTAGCTTGTTAAACCTTAGAGCAGAGTCGTATTTAGGGTGGAGCGGAGGGAGCAATGGCTCCAGGCGGCAACTAAGGCTGGGGCGGAACGCCGCGCCACCCTGAGTTGCCGCCCGCCCTCCGCCCACCCGCCCTGTCTCGCCTGCCGTGTAGCTGGAAATTCCAGCTACACGGTGGGTGATACAGGGCAGCGGGAGGCCGCCCAACCGGCCCCCGGAGGCTCCGCCGGGTCCGCGAGACTCCGGAGGCCGGGAGAGAGCGTCTGCTCGTCATGCCGGCTCGGCCTATACTGCCCTAGCCTTAGCTGGCGATTTTGCACATGCGTACAACTTATCGGCGAAATCGCCGGCTAGGCCTGGGCAGTATAGGCCGAGCCGGCATGATGAGCGGACACTCTCCCCCGGCCTCTGGAGTCACGCGGACCCGGAGGGAGAAGTAAGCCGGGAGGGAGGTGGGCGGCGGGCACCTGGGGGTCGGGCGGGCAGGGCGGTTATGCTGCACGGAGCTAGGGGGGTGTTGGCCACCCTCAGGGCGGCAACACCCCCTAGCTCCGGGCGGCATAACCGCTAGCCTCGCCTCTGCCTTAGAGCACAATCCAAGGCTAGCATGTCTACTCAGAAGCAAGCATCATGGCTTGTAACCTGTGATGGACCTTTCCTCCATAAATCTGTCCAATCCTCTTTTAAAGGCATCCAGGCCAGGTGCCATCACCGCATCCTGTGGCAAGGAGTTCCACAAAACAATTACATGCTGGGTAAAGAAATATTTTCTTTTGTCTGTTTTAATACTCCCTCCACTCAATTTTAGTGGATGTCCCCTAGTTCTAATGTTGTGTGAGAGGGAAAAGAACTCTCTATCCACTCTCTCCATCCCATGCATAATTTTATACGTTTATATGTCTCACCACTTCCCAGTGGTACGCAGCAGGAGAGTGGTGCCGGAGGTGGTACTCGGCCAAGAAGTGGTTGAGAACCCCTGTTCTAGTCAGAGAAACTCCCACACCGCTCTTTTTTTGTATGATGGTTATAGTTGTGTTTTAAAAAAGTTATTTGAGGGAAAAAGAAAACGGAAAAACAATACTTAAACCCTGATGGAAAAGAAGAGCCTGTAGGGAGAAACTTCTGTCAGGCCTCTCTGAGAACTTGAGGTTGGAAACGAATAAAACAAGTTAATTTTGACCTCCTGCTGCCTCTCTAATCTCTTCTCAAAGTTGCTTTTAGGTGAAACTGATTTGCTGACCAAGGGCTTAGAAGATTAGTTCCCCAGTGATATTGCAGAACCTTATTTCAACAAATCCCTTTGTTCCAGTTGAATTAATGGTATCCTCTGAATCAATTCATATAATAACATAAAAGTTACTTGATTAATAGCAAATAATTCTAAGCAGAGGCGTTCCTATGGTGGGGGCGGTACTGTAAGTTGTGCCCCGTCCTAGTCCCCGTTTACAAGCCTGCATAAGATGGCCCTGCCCCCTCGCCGTCACAGCCATGCCGGCGAGGGGGCGGGGCTGCCTCGTGCCGGCTTGTAAACGGGGACTAGGACGGGGCACAACTTACAGTACCGCCCCCACCATAGGAACGCCTCTGATTCTAAGCAGTAGATGAGCTCCAAAATAAAGACCCGAGTACTACAAAGAACCTAAACGCAGCTTCTACAGTTGTAGCAGATTTCCAGGCGGGGCCAACCTCTTCAACCACTCCCATAAACCATCATCCTTCAGTGCCCTTCCGCCATTTATCCTCGCTAGAAGTAGAAATATATTTTATTGCAATTTGCAAGACTGCAAATAAACAGCGTAAGATTGTCCTGGAGATGAGGTATATATCACTGTTACCTTACTGTTGAGTTGAGCTCAGCACTCGATTCTGAATTGCAGTTGACCTGTGCATAGTACAAGTGACCTTGGTGGTGTTTGACTTTTCAGCAGGATTTGACATGATATAATATTTGCATGTTGTTGTAATATAAGCGGCAGAGCTAGCTTTTTGTGGTGGTAGGCAACACCTTTTCCTAATCTTTTTGCTTCCTTATTGTATTAGCGTTTCAAATGAAACAGAAAAATAACATTGTATGAAAAAGAAATGGAGGGATTTAACAAAAGGAATTAAATATTAAAACAAGGGTGGGGAACCTATTTGCGTTGGAGGGCCATTTTCCCATGGGGAAAATTTGTTGTGGGCTGGCCGTATGGCTGGCCACAATTTTGGCACCCCCCCCCGCGAATTTAGCGATCCCCGTCCCCCCACCGCTCTCCGAACCCCCACCCACTGACCGACCGACCGCTCTCCTTACCTCAGGCTCCGGGCCGCTGCGGCCTTCTCATGTCAGCTCCTTTTGAAATCTCTCGGCCTCAGCGGCGCTCTGTGCATGTACAGGAAGGCCACTTTCAGAAGGAGGAGGCGCCGAGATCCGATGCACTCAGGTCCAGTCTTGCGCCGTCCGGACCGGATCGCTCCGGGGTCCGGATCCAGCCCGCGGGCCGGCGGTTCCCCACCGCTGTATTAAAAGAACAAAATCTGTATTAACAGAGCGGAGAAGTAAAATGTAGGGATCGGACCAGGTAGAGATCAGCATTAATAGTCATGCAGCATTGTGGCTGCAGTCCAGCTGAAGTTGGTGAAGACTAAAACTGGAATCCTGAGTGCCCTTGCTAGGAAGTAAGTTTCATTTTACTCAGTGAGATTTACTTCTGGGTAAACATATTTAGGGCTGGGCTGTAACCAATAGAACAAGTTAATTGCTTGTCCTGTTGCTTTTAGTGGGACTTTTGTGTGGAAACAATTTGAGAAATTATGGTAGTACAAAGGTTCCACACAGCATTTCATATTGTAATAATGCTTTATCGTGACCAGGATCCTTCTGAAATGTCTACTCACAAGTAAGTCTCATTCAGCAAACGTTCTTTCCAAGGTTAATCGATAGCTTCCTGTTGGTTCTGACTGTTTTATTGCTTTCCTGTGCTCCCTGGCAGGAGACATTAGTATTTAATTGCCCCTTATTCTTTCCTGCCTAGTGTACAGGTGTGTGTCGAATTACTGGCTGATTTCTCCCCCCCCTCCCCGTTATTGTCATTCTAGTAAAATAATGCTATTCTCCCATTTAAATCAATGGGACTTAAAAGTGCTTAACTTTGGCTGGGTTGATTGAATAATCGGAGCGAGTCAGTCTTAAATGTCAAAGGCAAATTTTAATTAGTGGGGTTGAGAATGAAAGACATGCTTGTTTGTTTTCTGAGACAATGTGATTTTCCTTATGTTACTGCTCACAGGGATTAAAAAAAGAGAAAATATCAAATACATTTTCATACAATTTTGGAGGCTAATAGTGACTTGTTAACAGTTGGTATTGCTGTCATCTAGCTAGAGTTCCACAGTAACATGGGTTGTTTTTGTTATGGCTGCAAGTCATTTCTTTGAGTTACAGTGCAAGCCTATGCAGGTTTACTCAGGAGTAAGCTCCACTATATTCAGTGGGGTTTGCTCCCACATAAGTGTGCCTAGGATTGTACTGTTAGCATTTCAATGTCTGAACTCAAATGCTAGTGTTTAGATTTGAAAAAGCATTTTCAAAAGAGTCCACAGAAGAATTATAAGATGTTAATTTTAATTTATTAACTCCACGTCTGTCTATTTTTTTGTCAAGAAGTTGAAGGTGGCTTACAGTCTAAAATACTAAAAGAATAACAACAAAACTCTTGCAAAAGACAAAGCCATAATAGAAGATTTGTCTAGACCATTGGTGACTTCTTTAGGCCCTGATAACAGGTGCTACCTGGTTTGGGTTTCTCCCCTCTTCATTCCTCTCCCCCCCCCCCCGCAAGGGTGTCATCAATATGTGGATGATACCCAGCTCTACCCTTTTTTGTCATTTAGTACTGGGGAAACGGTTGAAACCCTAGAGCGCTGCTTGGAGATGGTGAGGATCTGGATGTGGGCTAATAAACTAAGATTAAATCCAGACAAGAGATCCTCCTGGTTTGGAAATCCACAGAGCACGTCTCGTAATACTGGTCTGTTCTGAACAACACCCTCTGCAGGAGCAGGTCCACAGCTTGGGATCATCCTGGGCTCTCCACTGCTCCTGGGTGCACAGGTGGTGGTGGTGGCCAGGGGGGCCTTTGCTCAGCTTAGGCTAGTTTGCTGGCTGTGGCCATATCACAGTTGATCAAACCTAACCACAGTGGTCCATGCCTTGGTGACATTGAAAGTTGACTACTGCGACGTACTCTACATGCCTTTGAAGACTGTGAGGAAGTGACAGTTAGTGCAGAATTGGGTGGCCTGTGTAGTTTTGAGGGCTAGGTGGTTTGACTCGGCCTATCTGCAGCTCCTGTGACTATGCTGGTTGCTGATTGGTTTCTGGGCCCAATTCAGTGTTCTGGTCTGGACAAAAGTTTTATTTTTTTTAAAAAATGGCCGCCGTCTTGTAAAAAACATGGCCGCCGCCATTTTCCTCCTGGATTGCAGTGCACAAGCGGCCTGGGAGCCCTTCAGAATGAAGGGCTTCTAGGTCGAGCCACGCGCATGTGCGCGGCTCGGCCTGGACGCTCTTCGTTCGGAAAGGCTCCCGGGCCTCTTGTGCACTGCAATCCTGGAGTATGGCGGTGGCAGCAGCAGCAACAGTAAAAGCTGTGGCGGCCACAGTTAGGGGGTAAATAATTTTTAACACCCCCCAAAAAAAACCATTGAAAGAAAGCCAGACCCAAAAACAAACAAAAAAAAAATAAAAAAATTGGGTGCCCTCCAAAATGGGGGGGGGGGAGTTCCCGGATTGGGTCACCAAAAATATGGTAAACCTACCTAAAGGCAGTGTTTCCCAAACTTTTTCGACCTGCGGCTCCCTTGACCATTGGCTGTGGCTCCCCATTACATTATGTTGATGCCTGCCAATAGGCATTGCACTGTTTTCTGAGAGGATTCCATGGCACTCCGCGACTCCCCAGTTTGGGAACCACTGCCCTAAGGTAAGGAGAGGGGGCTGCACATGCCACCACTGGCAGAGGCCAAATTGATGGCAGTGAGGAGCAGGGTCTTCTCTGTGGCTGCACTTTTATTATGGAACACCCTCCCAGTGGGATTAAGAACTGTCCCCTCCCTGTTAGCCTTCTGGCTATGGCTAAAGACTTTCCTTTTCCACATGGCCTTCCCTTCTTAATTAGTTGCTTTGGGAGTTTGTGGTTGCATTTTTTAATATTTTATTTATTGCACTATTTGTTGCTTTTACGAGTATTGCACTTTATATTTTGTTCTTATTTTTGCGTTTTACTATTTTTTTCTTCATGCTGTACACTGCCTTGAGAGTTTATTTGGAGGGAAAGGTGGACTGTGAACCATTTAAATAAAATGGCACAATGCAGCGTTAAGAAACTGCTAACTGATAATGTGGGGGCAATCAAGGTCCCAGTGCACAAAGCCTGTCAGACAAACATTTCCAGATGCTGTTTGATTCCAGATGCATTTGAAATGTTGGGCATGGTTCCCCTTCCCCTATCAGAAAGCCTTACCGTTACACAGTGTTGTTGGCCACTGCTGAGCAGGCTGTACAGTGTGTTTTAGTAGCATATAAATAATGAAGCAGGACCTCTTCCCTTCACTGGGCCAGAGGGAGGAAAAGGTGTGTAGGACACAGGTTCCTTAAGGGATGCAGGACTCAAAGGCTTCATGGGGTTCTGTAGGTCAGTATCAACACCTTGATTTGGGTTTGGAAGCAAACAGTGAGCCAGTAAGTAATTTAATATATTGGTGTGTGTTGAATGTTTGCGCAAACTCCTTACCTAATTTCCAGGAAATTCTTTCACTTCTTTATGGGAAATCAATGTAATATTGCATTTATAATTATGTTTTCTATCAGTTGACCAAGGCCTTGTAAAAAAAAGTCTGTGGTCACTCAGAAGATATGTCCATAACCATCCAGACTCTAAAGGGTCGTGTTGGAATAATCTTGTACCGAGTGAATACAAGTAGAAAGTAAACCACTGGAAACTCTAGTCATATAAAGGACAAAGCCATATAAAGATTCTGTCATCACAGCTAGGCAGTGAATGTAGCATCTGTTGTGGACTTGCAAATCCTAGGTTTAGGCTGTAATTTTAAACATGTTTACTTGAGAGTAAGCCCCATTGAACTGAATAAGGCAGTGGTTCCCTAACTGGGGCGTCGCGATGCTCCAGCCGGGAACAAAGGGTTGCTATGCCCTTAAGGGGCATGGCAACCCGCGGTGACGACGACGTAAAACTGGTAAAACCGACGTAAAACCAGTTTCGCGTAAAACCGGAAGTGAGTTGCGATTGCGTTGGAGCGCTGCTCCGACGCTTGGGGAGGCCTGCGGAGGGGTCCGCAGGCTCCCCACAACCCCTGCTGGACACCCACTGCCCACCAATGCAGGTAAAAAGGGCGATTTCGGGCACGGCGGTGGCGGCGGGATCCCGGGCGCGTCATCGCGACCCCTGGGAAGGCCCCGCTGCCACTTAGAGCAGCGTAGGGCCTTCCCAGGAGTTTGGGAACCACTGGAATAAGGTGTACTTCTGAGTTGACATGCATAGTTTTGCAGTGGCAGCACTTTTGTGGCACCTGGGCCAAAGAGCCGCTGCGTCACTCCCCCAGGGCGCAGGGAAGGAAGTAATTGGCAGTGACATGATGATGTCATTACGTCACTGCCAATTACTTCAGGGTGCCTTTGCTTGGCAGCCTTTGACCTGCTTCAGGCCAAATCACCTCAGTTTGTGTTCTCATAGACGTGTTCTTGCGAAGTGAGGCGACTTAGTCCGAAGCAGGGAAAAGGCAAACAAGGTCCCGGTGAGTAATGATGCGTCTGCTGACCCGAGGCCTTTTCTCAGCCATTGTATGAGGCAACTCGGCCCACTTCAGGGTCGGGAGTGGACAGGGAACGGTGAGTCTCGGCCAGCTGAGCAAGGGTGTCACTCCTCCCTTCAGGCTGCATTGATGGGTGATGCCTTCGCTCGTCCATTTTTGACTGCCCTGAGCTGCCACGAAGAAGAGCCTCGGAGTGACGCCCCCAAATTTTGTCACCCCAAATTATGCGTCCTCTGAACCCCCCTAGTGCAGGCATTGTGCTGCCTGCACCCCCCCAGTGATGCCAGTGTAGGTTTGCACTGTCAGTACTGAACAGTTTTTGGCTCGGTTTTGATGTGGTGAAGTCAACCCACACTTGTTAGTTTTTATCTATTTATTTAGCGTAGTTAGAGCCCATCTTTCTTGACATGGCCTACACAAGCAAGCTAAGAAACCTTTTGGAAAACTTGCATGCTCATGTTGACTCTCACAGTTTAGAACAATTGCCTGACTAGTGATGTGGGGAACTTGCTTTGTCCTTCCTTCAATATTGTCAAGCGAAGCTAAGCTGCCTACTGATAGGAGAACATTCTGCCCCAAATCAGGATAACTAACATTCTGTTCAAATGAGGACATGGTGCAGGAGCCATAGTGAACAGCCAGGATTTATTTATTTATTTTTATTATATCTTAGTTTACTCCATTTTCTCTTTGGGGTATATTGACTTTGATTTTACAGTTGTGAAGGCACTTCTTTGGTTGGCTTCAACTTGAAGACAGTCTTCCAAAGTTGCATGTTTTGATATTATCCTTCAAACGTGTCCAGCCCAAATTGCTGCTTGAATGGCCTTCAGTGTTATGACCAAGACAAATTTCCCTTTTAGTTCTGAGTCAGGTCAGTGGGTTTTATAACACACTAGAGACCAGTTACAACATGATTTGGCAATGGGGATGTGATTTCCACACTGGAAGCACTTATTATTAGTTTCTGGTTGCACAGGGTTGGGAACAATAGGCATATTCTTTGAAGTGTGCTGTCTTTGAAGTTTGCTATTCAACAGTTTTATGCTGACTGCTTGTACTTCTATTGGGTCTGAGACTTCCAGTCTGGTGGAGAATCTTTTGTACAGGAAAGAGCACTTTCCACTTTTTGGACAACATTAATTGTTTTTTCAAGAGTCAGGTCCTTTACCATATGGAGTTTCTCATGGCCTTTTGGATTATTTGTAGGCTTACCATTCATCCCGGTTTCACCGGGACAGTCCCGGAAATCGGACCCGATTCCCAGTCGTGTCCCGGGGGACGAATGGGCGCCGCCATCTTTTTTTTAATTTTAAACTTACCGGGCAGCATCTTGGGTCACGAAATCTCGTGTGATCCAAGATGTTGGCGCCCAAATCTCGTGAGGGCATGATGCCCTCACGAGATTTGGGCGCCGACATCTTGGATCATGCGCGATTTCGTGACCCAAGATGCCGGGAAGTTTGAAATTTTTTTAAAAAAGAAGAAGATGGCAGCGCGGCGAGCGGGTGCTTCTCCCTGTCGTCAGCGGCACCGGGAGAAGCACAGTGCTTGCCCGTGTTGCGCGAGCCTGCTGGAGGTTTCGCGCTGGCCGGGCAAGCAGGCTGTGCTTCTCCGGTCTCCCAGCGGCTCCATGCGGTGCCGCTGGGAGACCGGAGAAGCACAGCCTGCTTGCCCGTGTTGCGCGAGCCTGCTGGAGGTTTCGCGCTGGCCGGGCAAGCAGGCTGTGCTTCTCCGGTCTCCCAGCGGCTCCATGCGGTGCCGCTGGGAGACCGGAGAAGCACAGCCTGCTTGCCCGGCCAGCGCGAGCCTCTAGCAGGCTCACACAACGCGGGCAAGCAGGCTGTGCTTCTCTCCGTGCCGCTGGTCTCGCAGCGGCACCGGGAGAAGCACAGCCTGCTTCTTGCCCGGCCAGCGCGAGCCTCTAGCAGGCTCGCGCAACGCGGGCGAGCAGGCTGTGCTTCTCCCGGTGCCGCTGCGAGACCAGCGGCACTGGGAGAAGCACAGCCTGCTTCTTGCCCGTGTTGCGCGAACCTCCTGGAGGCTCGCGCAACGCGGGCGAGCAGGCTGTGCTTCTCCCGGTGCCGCTGGTCTCGCAGCGGCACTGGGAGAAGCACAGCCTGCTTCTTGCCCGTGTTGCGCGAGCTCCAGGGCTCGCGCAACGCAGGCGAGCAGGCTGTGCTTCTCCCAGTGCCGCTGCGAGACCAGCGGCACCGGGAGAAGCACAGCCTGCTTCTTGCCCGTGTTGCGCGAGCTCTAGGGCTTGCGCAACGCAGGCGAGCAGGCTGTGCTTCTCCCGGTGTGGCTGCGAGACAAGCGGCACCGGGAGAAGCACAGCCTGCTTCTTGCCCGTGTTGCATGGAGCCGCTGGGAGGCACAGCCTGCTTCTCAACCTCGGGCCGACCACCGACCAGCGACCACCGACCAGTGACCAGCGACCAGGTAAGCGTATTTTTTAAATATATATTTTTAATAGAAATATTAATTATTTATTTAAAAATTTCAGACGCACTTCGCGCGGCAAGAGGGGGCGCTTCGCGCCCCCTTTACTTTATTAATTAATTATTTAAAAATTAATTATTTATTTAAAAATTTCGGGCGCGCTTCGCGCGGCGAGAGGGGGCGCTTCACGCCCCCTTTACTTTATTAATTAATTATTTTAAAAAAACCGGACGCGCTTCGCGCGGCAAAAGGGGGCGCTTCACGCCCCCTTTCTTCGATAATTTATTCATTAAAAGGATTTCTTATGTGGATTTCTGCTTTATTGTGACATTTATGCTTGTTTTTTCTGCTTTTTCGTTGTGGTTTAGAACTGCTTTTTCGTTGTGGAGGGTAGTTTGCGATTGGTTTGGGCTGTTTCTCATTGCTTTTTCGTTGTGGTTTAGATTGCTTTTTCGTGGTGGATGGTAGTTGGGGGTTGGTTTGAGCTGTTTCTGATTGCTTTTTCGTTGTGGTTTAGAATTGCTTTTTCGTTGTGGAGGGTAGTTTGCGGTTGGTTTGGGCTGTTTCTGATTGCTTTTTCGTTGTGGTTTACGATTGGTTGTGGTTCTTTGGCCTTGCTTTTTCGTTGCTTTGACATTAATTAATTATTTACCTCGGGGGGGGGTATGGGGGGGTGTCCCGGTTTGAAGTTTGAAAAATATGGTAAGCCTAATTATTTGTCTTACTTGATCTCTACTCTAATCATCTCCTCTACTCTAATCATCTCATCTGCAAAGGTTGCAAATGCACATATTGCACTTAATTCATGCCAGGCCAATATACTGAATATACAGGGGCCTCCCGTATCCCACGGGGGGATACGTTACAGCCCCCCCCTGCAGATACTTGAAAACTGCAGATAGGGGCGAATCCCCCCCCCCCCGTGGCCCCTCATGCCCGTTCCCTTTATTTCTTTAGTGCTGGTGCCAAGCCAGCGCAGGTCTTGCTTAAACAGAACGCTATAAGTAGCAGCATGTTGCTTATAGCACAGAACCTGAATGGTTCTAGCAAGCAGCCTCGGTGCTAGAGAGGTTTTGAACGTGAACAGGAAGCAGCTTGGTGCCAGCGCTAAAGAAATAAAGGGAAGGGGCACGGGTGGCCCACGGGGGGTTGGATACCAGATCTGCGGATAATAAAATCCATGGATACCGGATCCACGGATACTAGGGCCCCCCTGTATTGTTCAGTAGGTCCATGGGGTAACTGAGAATGAGAACAGCATTTAAAGCATTCTGATACAGCAGTCAAGTAAGAGCAGAGCTTTCTTCCTCTCTTGAGTGAGGGCATTAGTTTCTATAGCCAGTAAATAATTGATGGAATATGATTTTCATTGTTTCCATGGAAGTGAAGGA
This sequence comes from Plestiodon gilberti rubricaudatus, assembly GCA_026170595.1. NCBI lineage: Eukaryota > Metazoa > Chordata > Lepidosauria > Squamata > Scincidae > Plestiodon > Plestiodon gilberti. Next base: position 17,827,270 of record JANXHW010000001.1, read on the forward strand.
TTCCCAGGAGTAGGCAGAAAGAAAAGTGGGGGTGGAATCCGTGAAATGGTTGAAAATACCAGAAAGGCAGGTGTTTAAAGTATGCACTGCTGTAGTTGCTAGATGGGCAGCACAGAGAAAAAGACACATCGTGGTGGTGTGATGCAGAAGGCCAGCAGCGACTTCAGGCAGAGAGGATAGTGAGTACAATGCTTGCTGACCTGTGGAATCCGGATGCTCATGGTCAAATCATTTTGTAACTGCTCCATAGCACGCAAGATTTAAACACCAAATGTTATTTATTCATGGACTCTGTTACAGGCCTTTCCTTCCTCCTCCTCTCTCTCCTGTCCCTGCTTTTTCTGCCTCTTTCCTCTCTCTTCCTACCAGGGCCCTCTAGGGCAAACGTATGGGGAGCAAATAGGGAAGGGATCGCAGCTATAAAGATGCAATGGTCTCTCCTCAGTTGACAGATATGATCACGTTTTGTCTTCTGTTTAGCTGAAGAAGATTGGTGGCGGCGGCTTCGGGGAGATTTATGAGGCAATGGATCTTCTGACCCGTGAGAACGTGGCCCTGAAGGTGGAGTCGGCCCAGCAGCCAAAGCAGGTCCTTAAGATGGAGGTGGCTGTCCTAAAGAAGCTACAAGGTAAGAGGCAGCAAATTGTTGTGGGAGGTATGCATTTCTTGGGCTTGTGTTTGCTCATGCTGTTTACCTTCTGCAGCCTATTTTGTGCTAAAACGTCTTGGCAAAAGAAGTGGCTAAGTGCAAAACTAAATTCGGCATAACAGGCCATGTTTCTCTCTTCAGTCTTATACCAGTTTGATTCACAGGCCTGGATTTCCCTCAAAGACCCTTGTGTAGTTTTGTGAGGGTGCTAAGACTCCTCTGTGGAGATGCATAGTTGCACTCCCAGAACCACAGTTTGCAGGGCTCCCTGAGGAGAGGGAATGACTATTCAGGTAGTTTAAGCTCCCCTCCCCATCCTTCCATGCAGCCCAATCCTAACCAACTTTCCAGCACTGATGCAGCCATGCCAATGGGGCATGCGCTGCATTCTGCGGTGGGAGAGGCAGTCACGGAGGCCTCCACAAGTTAAGGGAATGTTTGCTTCCTTACCTCGGAGCTGCATTGCGCCTGCATTGGTGCTGGGAAGTTGGTTAGGATTCGGCTGTCACTGTTGCATGGGAGCTGAACCATTCAAAATGTTGGCTCAGTCCTGGTTTATGACTCAGTATAGTCATCATGAGTACAGTCCTCACATTGGGCCATCACAGCCTCCCCCCCCCCCTGTAGTCCATGTTGTGTCAAGAAACTGCAGTGGAAAAGGTTGCCTTGAAACATTTAATTGTGGTTGTATCCAAAAACAGTCCAAATAAATGGGATGAGTTAGTTTGTGCCTAACTTGCATCCCATTAATTTCAATGGGGCTTAGACTTAACTAACAGCCCAATCCTGACTAACTTTCCAGTGCTGATGCAGCCATGCCAGCGGGGCACACGCTGCATTCTGTGGTGGCGGCAAGTTGGTTAGGATTGGGTTGTAACTTTAATTGGATTCAGCCCAATGTCTCCCAATAGGTAAGGATTCAGATGTGTCACCTAACCAAGATCCAAACATGTAGTATGGGGCGTTATTGCTATATTGGCCCCAAAGAATCAGATGTATAGAGTAGGGGCGGTTCTTTTGTTTATTATGCAAGCTTTAAGTGAGTGTTAGTGTTACAAAACTCAAATAGCCTGTATGTGCTTATGCCCAGGAGATGTTGGTTCAATAAAAGGTATCATTTCCTTGTTTTGTCTCACAAGATCAAAAGAACAAGCTTTCCTGCTTTTGCTGACTTGGAAAGGCATTTGGCGTCCTTAGAAATATAATCAATGTTATCTTGGGCATGTTCACATATGAGTAAAAGAGGAGCCGATAGGACCAAGGGCAGCTCTACATTCTAAGAGGTGGTTCAGGTAGCTTTTTTGGACTGGGATTGTTTAAACATTTCCAGTCACTGCCAGTCCCGGATAGGAAGAGTATGTCCACTCTTGTGGTCCATGCTGATATAAGGATTGATTTGCTGGATCAGATTACAATCTGTCTAGTTCAATGTTCTGTTTCCAATGCGATGCAAAAGAAAATTGGGGCAGCACCAAAACAGAACCCCAAATGCTGTATTCAGCAGCGGCCAGTCAGATGCCAGCATGCACGCTTCTTAGCGATCATGGAAATGAAACGGCCACCCCCTGTTGTTTTCATCAGCACCTGATACTTGGAAGTGTCCTGCCTCTGACTAAGGCAGTTTCATTTAGCTATCGTTCCATTTGAAAGACTTCCATGAATTTGGGTCACCCTTTTTTAAAGTATCCTAGGTGTTGGCCATCATTACTTCTTTTGGTAATGAATTCTATAACTGCATTACATGTTGTGTGAAAACGTATTCTGGACTTACTGCTAATCAGTATCAATGAGAGAATCTAGTGCCTAATCTACCCCCTCGACTGAGATATAAATTAAGTAACACTGTTTATAAATTGGCTTGAACTTGGTGATGGTCTTCTAAAGTTGCATGCTTGGTTATACCAGTCAGTTCTCGTTATCCACGAGGGTTAGGTTTCCCCAAAACCTAGTGGATAATGAATTTGCATATACCGGATCATTGAGCCTATGGGGAAAAGGGGGTTAGGTGCAAAGGGACCCCATTTTCCTCATAGGCTCAGTACACACACTGTGATTGACTCGCCGGATCGTGAAGAGAGAGGCCTTTCTCATCACGCCGGGACCTGCAACCCCCTTCATAGGTCATCGTGGGCCTCAAAACACCTCCCGGAAGCAACGTCTGAGGTGTGGGAAGGCCTGCGCCGGGCCTGCAACCTCTTCTATAGGCCTCCACAGACCTCAGAACGCCACTCCGAAGCAACCGGAAGTAGTTGCCACCAAACTGGAAGTGACTTCTGGTTGCTTTGAAGTGGCTTCTGGGAGGTGTTCTGAGGCCCGTAGAGGCTATCCGCAGTGTGGGGAGGCCACCATGCGGATACTGAAGAAGGGGTTGCGAGAAGCGCAAGGTAGGTGGCCGAACTGCCCCTCGTGGATACGTGAATTCACGTATGGTGAGAATTGACTGTATATTTCATTGAGGGATTCCAGAGATCCCTAGAACATAGTCTGAAAGCTCCTGTCCTAATGAGATGATTCCCCAAACAAGCCGGGTTCTGATTGATCACATATCATGGCATGTGTCTTTATTTTTTTGCAGGGAAAGATCATGTTTGTAGGTTTATTGGCTGTGGAAGGAATGAGAAGTTTAACTATGTTGTTATGCAGCTTCAGGTGAGTTCTTCTAGATTCTGTTTATCTAGGGTTCTGTAAATGCACACTGTAAGTTACCACTGGTAACCAGAAATATTGTCATGGTGACTGTAATAATGGATGATCCTGAAGAGGGAGACCTCCTCGTCTCCCTAGCACATCATAGAGGGACAGAGGATAATTATTTTTCTTCATGCTGGGTGGGAGTAATGGACCCATTACAAGTCTTCTGGCACATGCAGGGGAGGGGTCAACTTCTCACTTATGCCAGGTTTTGGGATACTTGGAAGTGGTGAAAATCTCTCACTGCTTCTGTGTCTCCTCCTCTCCCAAGTTGCAAAGGACATGGGGAGCCTTGGTAGAAAGCTGTTATTTGTGGTTGTCTCATGGGGAGGGGTTGTCCTCTCATTTCATCTGGGATTTGGGGATAGTCCAGAGCAGCAAGGCCCTCTTCACCTGGCATGATGTAAAGAAGGTACCCTATCTCTCCTAGAAGCTCTCTGGAGCACAGGGGAAGGCAGGGGTTCATTCATTTCATGCCATGCTTTTAGACTCAAAATATGAGCCCACACTGACATTCATTCTCTCTCTCTCACTCTCTCTCTCTCTCTCTCTCTCTCTCTCTCTCTCTCTCTCTCTCTCTCTCTCTCTCTCTCTCTCTCTCTCACACACACACACACACACACACACACACACACACACACACACACACACACACACACACACACACACACACACACACACACACACACGAGTTAAATAAGAACTCTGTTAAATAAGAACAACTTTTTCTCTTTCTTTTTTTTCTCCCTCCCCACTTTCTGTGCCTTTGATAGTTGCAGCTTGGATTTGCACCCTTATTCTCCCCTCTCCTTGTTTCTGCACTTTCTTTTTGCCCCCTTTCCTCTCCTCTGCAACCCAAAACGCGCGCGCGCGCGCGCGCACACACACACACACACACACACACACACACACACACAGTTAAATAAGACATTTTTTCACATTTAAAATTGTTTAAATACTTTATTTTTAAATGATTAATTACCTAATTATTTAATTGATTAATCCAATTAATTAGCAGTTAATTAGCAGGGGCTACTCCAGAAATTGGGCCATGATAGGGGGTACCTGGGCCTCCAAAGGTTGAGAACTCCTGCTTTAGAGGTATTTTGAAGCAGCAGAGATATTTCCCACTGGGTGCAAGGGGCAGAGGGGCTGAGACAACCACAAATAATAGCTTCCTACCAAGGCTACTCAAAATGTATGGATCCCTGTATTTGTACAAACAGGGAAAGGGCAGCATTAATTTTCTTCTTCTTCCAGGAGAAGCAGCAAAGGTATGTGTTGTCAAGGGCTTGAAAATTAGCATTTCAGTGATGTCTGAAAGCTGACAACATGAGCGCACAGAGGCTCATTGTGGAGTGTTGACACTGCACCCTTAATGGCCTTTTGATTGTAGTACTTAGCAAGTAATTGCATGACAGAAATTGGGTTTAGATTTTCTGTGCTGTGAGGAATGTGTTGATAAAGATAGCCACCTATGATGAAAATCTCTGCTGGATTCCCGTAATAAGAACTCCTGAACAGAAGGGGAAAAAAACACAGAGAAAAATATGAACTCCTGAACAGAAAAACATATTCAGTCTGAGTAGTGCCATCTTGATATCTGATATTTATAGCCTCTCCTGATATGGCTTGCCTTTTAGCCACTTTAGCATAGTTGTAGCTCTCTTCTGAATCCCTTCTGAACTGAGGCATAATCTGGAACTGATTGCCATACTCTAAAATCAAGGCCAGTTTTCTCAATGCTGGGGAGAACTCTCCCTGCATTCAACACCTGCCCTCCTCCGCCAAATGCTGAATGTGGAGGTGTCTGGAGGTGTGCCCACGAAGTGGCATGGGGGCGTGGAAGGCACGCCCCCATGGAAGGCAAACATCTGAAGAGGGCTTAAGTTCCATTTATTTTCATGGAGAGGTGTGCCCACGCATTTGTGGAGGTCTTGTAGCATATATTTGCTCTTCCTCTATCCTGGACGACAGTTCTTCACAAATTCTCAAACGTAATAGAGAACATAATTATTCCGGTTTGCTCTGACAGACTCTGCTGACTGATGCAGCATGACAGATTTATATAAAAAGATTTACAAGCTCGCAAAGCTAGTAAACTGGAAAAAAGAGAGAACTGTTGATTTCACCAATCTCTTTACAAGAATCATAAAAGTTGCTCAAATAGTGCAAAAAAAAAAAAAAAAAGAGTTCTGAAGCCGATGATGTAGTTCTCTGTTTCTGTAAATGTAGCCCTTTAAACCCTTTGAAGCTGTTCGAGGTTTACATTAATATATGTCGGCAGCCTGTTTCCAAGACGGATGTGAAAATGACATATTGACATTCTAATTGCATGCGTTTGTCTTCTGGGAATGTTGAGAGTATTATTGTCCTATGTTCCATTATAGGAAAAACTGGAATTGCCTTTCAAACTCTTGGTAGACCTGCACTTCTAAGATAACACTGTAATCTAGTTTGAGTGTTACTGTTTTATTATTCATTTTACAACACATGTCAAGAGGCCAAAATGCTAATTGCATGTGTTGTTCCTACAAGCCCTATGAGGTAGGATAGGCTGAAGGGATAATGACTTGCCCAAGACCACCCAAAGCGTGTTTGTGGCTGTGAAAGGATTTTAAACTGTTGCCTGCACTGCCCTGCATCATAGTTAGTGTGAGCTGGTAAACTGCTCTGGAAATGTGCACAAACCCTAGTGATGGGGAGAGGAATGTGGGTCTGGCCATGGCCTCAGGTTTCCGATGGTCATACATTTATCTGGGTCTCCAGGCCAAGATGCCATGTACCTGTGCTAACTTGCTGGGGTTAAGCGAGGTGTATCTTCATTCTGAACTGCTAGCTGGAATGGTCGGGTCCATTACGTTTGCTGGGGGGGGGGGAGGCCAACAACCAGAAGAAATGAGGCTTTGAGCCTATTTTATTTATTTGTTACATTTATAGCCTGCCTTTCTTCCATCATAGAACTCACGGCACAATCCTATCTGTACCTAACACTGGCGCAGCCACTGCTGTGCCAGCCTAGGGTGTCACAAAAGTGCCGTAAAGTGCTGTGCGACACCCTGAGAGTAGGCAGCACCAGCGGGAAGGCCTGCGCCATCCCGCTGTGGCTGGATCCAGGAGCTACACGCTCTGGTGTGGTAAGTGTTGCTCTGAGCAGGGCAGAGAGAGGGTGTAACGTGGCAGGCGAATCGGGCCTGGGTGGGGGGCAGGATCGGTGACACTGGCTCATGCCGAATCCTATCCCCCTTCCTGGGGCTTTTTTCTTTACACTTGCCTCCTGGACTTGTGCCAGCTAAGTAGCTGGCACGGATCTGAGGAGGTCCGTAGCGCTGCCTGGGGGTTTACCCAGGGTAAAGGGACAAATGTCCCCTTACCCTGAGAAGACCTCCGGCCCCTCCCCCTGCTAGATACGGTGTGGGTCGTGTGGCCTCACTGTACCAGAGTGGGATAGGATTGGACTGCAACACAACAGGAGAATCGATACTATTCTGCATACCTATCTGTATCCTGCTGTCTCTTGCTTGGGGTCCTAATAATTGGAATGCATGGGGTCCTGCTGACCCCAGTATCCACTCTGGGATACAACGTTCAGTGAATACATTAAGGTCAAGTTGCATGATCAGACTGCGTTTCATGCCCTCCTGAATGCAGCAACTAAAGACAAGCGGATGAATCTTCTAAAGAATGGATGAATAGCAGTGCTATAAAGGAGAAAAATGGATTCAGTATGAATATGGATCCGGAGGATTTAACGAATCAATGTATTTAGAGCAGGACCCCTCAGGCTAAGACAAACTGTATATCTTGACCCGATAAGCAGAACTGTTACCAGAAATTCTATTTGCAGTGTGGTGGTTTCAGATATGAGATGCATCAAATAGGAAAGATGATATTGTTTACTGAGTCAGTTTTGGATAGAGAGTGTACACACAACTCTTTGAGCTAGGTTCAAGTGAGGAGAAACTGTCATCATCGCCAACTTCTGTGGCTTTCTCATTGGCTGAAGGATTTAAACGATTCATCATTACCATTTGACTTTTTTTTTTTTAAAAAAAGATGATTTTGAGAAAGTGGGTATTGTATTTGTTTTTGTTTTTTAAATTTGGCTTCCAACTCAAGCATCTGGTCAGTCAAAAAGTAGACAATGCTTGACTTTGTGGATGAAAAGAAATGGCTAAGTGAAGAGATGTTGAGAGAGCATTGTGTGTGTGTGTGTGTGTGTGTGTGATTGTGATTTTTTGGCAAGGAGGATCATTTGTGATAACCAAGATGAGGAAAGGAGGGGGCTGAGAAGTTTGCTGGCTGGATTTGACTGTTTTTGGTTTGATTTAGGGACTGGACAACCACAAGGTGTGTTTTTGTGAGAGGGAGGACAGCTGGGGTGGTGATAAGCAATCCAGAGCAACAAACCGTGTGTGAGTTATCATGTAAAGCCATGTTTATGTCGGGACCTGCCAGTGCTCAGACCCAGTGAAACTTCCTCTAAAGAAGAGGAGGAGCAGCAGGATTCTACAGTGGCTCCCAGCACAGCTGGGGCCCCTGGGGAGTCAACATCCCTAAAGGACAGCTGGAGGCAATCCCCCAGAATGATGCCCTGTTCAAGGAATAACAAGAGAATCAATGACCCCCATCCCAGCTCTGGGTCCTCCTCCCTCAAATCCCAGGACTGCAGGTGCAGTGGCAAATGACCGACCCATGCCGAAGCTCGGTTCTGGCAATGCAGTACCTGCTTGGCAGCTCCAGCTGGCTTACTTAGGAGGAGGCAAGCACTAATGCGTGCTTGAGATCCGGATCGTCTATAAAGCCATCGGTCCCTAGTTGCTCAGTGCTGGTGCAATAGCTCTGTGGGGAAACTCCTTATCGGGCTTTGCAGATCTGGCTCTTGTCACTCAGATTCTGCTGGACGGATCCCCAGCTGGTTCAGGCATCTTGTCACTGCGCCTGCGCCCGTGGCCTGCATTTGCCCACATTGCTGAGAGAAGTGGGAAGAGACAGTTTGTGAGAACCTTCAAGCAGAGGTGTAGAGGGAGGAAATGAGGCACCGAGAGATTCTTGTGGACAGAAGTGTAGATCAGATGCACGCATGGTATTGCTGAAGGTTTTTTGTAATGGAAGACAGATGAAGAAAATATGAGTGGCAGGATTTTGAGAAGGGGCATCAATAACGTTGAGTGAAGGGTATGGGGTGGAATAATGGCCATGACATTTCAGAAGGGTAAGAGACCATGAAAGCTGTTTAGATAAATTAGGCAGACACCGAAGACACTCTGGAGTGGCCTTAATGGTGAAAGATGAAAAGCAATATTTTGGCAGTATGTTCAGCTACACGAGCATTGCAAAAAGGTTTAAAAGCTAGAGGTTATGCATCTCAGATGATGTTTCCCAAAGCAATCGCTTAGTTTGTACTGCACCTGTTACTGACCAAACGTTCATTTGCAGGGAGCTGAAATGAAAGGTAAAGGATTGAGCGTAAGCAAGAGAAATGGGCACAGTCTGTATTCAGCTCTGAAAGATAAGCTGTTGGAGCGTGGAGGAACAAGAGAGAAAGGGACTTTTATTGGGATGTTGGCATTGTTATCTCTCTTGTCTGTTTTGTGGTGTTTAAGGCAGCTGTTCAGATCTTGTAAAAAAATGCAAGAGAAACTTCAACAGGAGAAAAATGGCTCTGTAGCACTGGTGATCTCACTTTCGGGGGGTATTTTCACAAGTGCTACTAACCAAGAACACTTTTTTGTTGGGAGAACATCCCATGTGAATATAATTAATATGGAGATAGAAAGTTTTAAAATAAAATCCATGTCTTTTCCTCCCTCATTGAGTTTTCAGATGTGGAAAATATGAAAAGCCGTCTTAAGCATTATGAAAATGGCCTAAATTTTAAAAATGCACACAGGCGCCATTGGGCGTCAGAGTGACTAGGGTGAGAGTGAGAGTTGCCAGGCTCAAATTCCCATTCAGTCATGAAGCTCACTGTGTGATTTTTGGGTCACTCACTATGAGCGAAACTAGTCATGATGTGGGAATTGGGCTACTGGAACTCTCAACATCTTTTTCTTTTTCAAAATGCGGCTGTGAGGGGGACCAACTTGGAGCAGGATCATGGGACAGGGAGAGGGGGGTTTAGCCTTTTGCCCCCATGCCCATTTCCCAACTTCAGCCCCCCCCCCGTAACTGCAATTAAATTGTGCCAGTGTTTATTCCCTTCCATGTTTAATGGAAAAAATGAGGGAGGAACCTTGTATGCAGCCCTGAGTTCCATGGAAGAAGGGTAGGATAAAAATGTGATAAGTAAATAAATAAAATGTGGCCAAAAGCAAGAGCTCCTTTTTTTTTTTCTTCCTAAATAATCCCACCACTACTGCATCACACTGCCCGCTCAATCGTATTGGGGCTGTAGGCTGGCGGAACATGTGTTCTGCCAGTGTAGACTGCCTTACGGCAGTTGTAAAAGGCACTCTGGCAATGCGTGACGTCGTGTGCTGCAAGGGCGCCAGTGGAGAGGCTGGAGCGGCCTCTCGCATGCTGGCGGATTGTTGCGGGCCCACTGACAAAGGTAGGCCAGTGGGGAGTGGGTGAAACGAGGCTATGGGAGTGCGGGAAGGGCAGATCGGGTCCACGCGGACCTGTGCCTGCAATTTCGCTAGTGCAGGTTCAATTAGACCCCTCTGCTCCATGGAAACTTACCCCTGAGTAAGTGAATGAATGTTCCCTTACCAGAAGAGACACCTGTGACTGCCTCCCCCTGCAGGATGCAGCAGTAGCCGTTTTGGCATTGCTGCATCGTCAGGGGGGCAGAAAGGATAGAAACGGATTGTGAATTGGCCCATGGGCATGTATCCTAATACTAGCCACTGCTCGATTTAATTTAGGGTTATTTTGCAGCACTGTCTAGAATCATGATTTACTCCCATGATAGAGCACTCAGATGGCCAGTTTAGCCATCAAGAATCCGGGCTATGAAAAATTCTGGCCCTGAACAGAAAATAGGACTTTTTTTCTCCTTGCTGTGGATTGAATTTAGCTACTCTGTTGTTTCCAAGGCTGAACCAGTGCTTGCTTGTTTCAGGGCCGGAATCTTGCAGACCTCCGAAGAAGCCAGCCACGGGGAACCTTTACACTGAGCACAACCCTTCGATTAGGCAAGCAGATTCTAGAATCCATAGAAGCCATCCACTCAGTGGGATTCCTGCACCGAGATATCAAGCCTGTGAGTAGTTTCTCACTAGCCTGTTCTTCCCACATACTGTATATAGGTTATGTTTCTTGCTGCTGCTGCTGCTGCTGCTATCTTACCCAAGAACAGTCGGCCACAGAGCCAGACAAAACCATCCGATCAGGAAACACATCAACCAACATGGAAGGCCTGCCAAAACAGTAGTGTCTTTGCTAATGTCTAAAACAGTTCGGGGCTAGATGGCCTCCCAGTTCCAGAGTCTGTGGACTACAACTGCGAAGGTCCTGTCCCATCTGTCTGCCAGTTGGACTTCAGCCAGCAGTGGGATGCAGGACAGAGCCTTCTTTCCAGAAAGTCTCAGTGGGTGGGCACAATCCTCTAAGAATGGACTGTCCTTTAAATATTCTGGACCCAAGTCATGCAATCTGGACATGCAATCCTGTGTAGAGTTAGGCCAGTGGAGTGAGTGCTCCGCTGGTCTAGGGTGTCATAAACATGCCGGGAAAGCATGTTTCCGACACCCGGAGAGTAAGCGGCGTCGGCGCAGAGGCCAGCACCACTTACTCTGCTGCCTGCCTCGACCTGTGCCGGCCACCAGTTACTTGAGAATAACATTCTCATACAGAGAGCAACATTCTCTGAATGATTGAACCCTGGCAGTAGCCGTCTTCACCAGCTGCGGTTTCCAAATGCTCTTCAAAGATGGCCTCAGTATAGGTTGTACAAAGGTACACAGGGTTATTCAGAAAGCAGAGGCGAACTAGACTCCCGTGGGGTGGGGGCTGCCGCCGCCACGCCACGCCCCCTGGGGTGTGTGACGTCAGCGTAGCGCACCTCCACGGTGTGGAAACGCCCTCCCCGCCGGTGCTTTTTTACTCCTTTTTGGAGCAAGATGGCACCAGGGAGGGTGGGAGGACTGAAACACGCAGCCGTTCGCGCAGCAAAGAAGACACGAGAACGACTGTGGATCCCGAGGAAGACGCACGCCCTGGGGTCCACCGCCCCAATCGCCCCCAGTGCCACGACGTCTCTGTCAGAAAGGGTGGTGCAAAAGTAAATCTGATTTATTCTTAAATGAACTGACATACCACATCTGTCATGACATGAAAAGACAGAAATACTGTCCAAGATTCACATGTACATTACAAATGTTCGATGTGGACACTTGCGTAGCTACAATGGGGCGGGGGGGGGGAGAGAAACAGCCCCTCTTGCTATCTAACAGTGAAATGCTATCTAACAAATGTAAAATGCTATCAAAATGCTAACACAGTAAAATGCTATCTAACAGTGAACTAGAAACCGAAAGATCTCCGTTACAGGAGAATTTAAGCTGGAGTAACTATATCGTCGTAATTTCAGTTATTGAATTGTGGATATGGACAGACTAAAACTTTGATTAGCTGCCACCACCTCAGTGATTTGAACCAGCCCTAAGAATATCTGCAGATGCTCATACAAAGTAATGAAGAACCCCAATATTTATGGATTGTCCAGAAGTATTAGTAGCAAATTATAGAAATCGGGTCTGTTGAAGGAGCTCCAGGCACAGAAGCAATTAAAAGTCATGGGGGTGGTAGACACAAGATTTCTGTAGTAGTTGCAAGGGCCCTTGTAACAACTGATTGATCACTGAAAGCATGGTAATATGCATAACTAGGACAGGATAATGGATGATGAATCTCTCACATGTGAAGAAGCTCTGATGCACTAACCTCTTTTTGTCCTGTCGCTTTTGTCTAGTCCAATTTTGCCATGGGACGCCTGCCTTCCACTTACCGGAAATGCTACATGTTAGACTTTGGTCTGGCCCGCCAGTATACCAATACCAACGGCGAAGTCCGGCCTGTAAGTGATGCCTTTTCCAGTTCTGCTACCATTTAGGTAATGGGGATCTTCAGACCTATTATGCTGTTAATCCATGGCCGCAACACTGTTGTTGCTGACCTGACAGCTGCATTAACTGGAATAGAAATGGAACCTGTCATGTTCTTTCTGTGGTCAGGGAGAGATTGTGTTTCTTTTGAAATCATAAAAGTTTCTCCGTATAGAGTATCTGTGCCTGTTGCTTAGGAAGTTGGGTGAGTACAGAAAAATGCTGTTTAAAATTGTTCTATGATTTAATGTCACTGGAGCCCCCTTTGTAAAAACGTGTCTTGTGTAGGGAGCAAAAGAGATACAGAGAAGGTTTCCCCCCCCCCCCATTGAACCAATTTTGAGGTGGGTTTTTGTGTGTGAAAAATCTTGTATTTTCACCATGTGGGCATTTTCACCCTCTTTTATTTTTGGTTTCAGAAATATCAGCAGGTGATCTTAGACAAGTGAATGGTGCTCTGAGACAGTGATTTGTTGTGGGCACTGGAACTCTGATGCATATGTGGAGATCCCCACTGCGGTGGTCTTTAGTGGAGGAAGGGGGCAGTTGTGCAACCATCACTTTGGCTGTGCAGAGCTGTCTCCACCATTGGAGTAAATGGGACATCCTGTGTGTTCAGGAGCTTCATGTGTGCTTAGACGTGCACATGCAACTTGAGACAAGGGCAATCTTCACTACGCTATCCTTGCTAAATATAATTTGGAGTTGAACATAAAAATACAAGGATCAAAGGTCTTTTTGTTTCTTTCAGTGTAGCTTTGGCCCTCTCTTTGGGTCACAGTTCTTTATAATGTACTTCTGGGAAGGTTGTGTTATATCTGCATGTCTCTGTTTACTTTTAATATTTATTGTTAGCTGTCTTTTTCCAGTGCAGTCAGATCAGTTGAAAATAAAACGAAATAATATGGAGACTGTTAGGGAAAGCGGAGCGTGAGATGAGATGCAGTGCCTACAGTAGCAGGCAGAAAGTGGCACCCCATTCCCTGATTCACCTCCTTTTCTGGGTAAAAGACTGGGGAAAGGTAGTCTTTGTTATGGCCACCAAAGTTAGAAAGCCCTGACAGAAGGAGGCTACCTTGAGAGGCTACCTTTCTCCTTGACAGGTTAACAGAAAGCCGCAAGATATTACCAGTAGTGGAATATAGGTGATCTGATTAACAGGTAAGCTGTCCCTTCCTGAGGGAACTGAGACCAGGCAGGTAAACTATAAAAGAAAAAGTTTATTAAAAGACTGAGAAATCAAGACAATGGAGAGAAAAATGCAGAAGATAAAAACAAGGCACTGATCAACTAGCAAAAGGAGCAAAAAAAAAAAAAAGGAAGGAAGTGGCAGAGGATATTAAAATGCATGGGGCAAATTAACAAACTAACAAACTCCGACACACTAACAGGGTATGATCCCTACCCTTCTTACTTGTGCTGTTCCAGGGTCCAGGTCTTGGTGCTTCTTACATTTGCAGCAAGTTAAGTGGGTGAACTCCAGATACAGCTGCTTCCAATGTTGGACCTGGGCAAATGCACAAAGGGGTTGCGTGACCCTGTTTTTTTTTAACCTGTGGGCCCACATATAACCAGGTTTCACCTGTATGATTGGAGAGTCACCCGAGTTCCTGAATTTCCCACTCTTGGAAATCAGGTGGGCTTCATGATCCAATGAGCTGGCTCAAAGCCAAGTTCTTTTTTTTTTTTTACCAGTCAGTTGGAGAAGAAGAAGGTTTTCAACCATAAACAATAATAAGGATAATGACTACTGCATCTGGATGACTCAGCAGCCTTTGCAGGTTGCTGAGGCATCATCAACACCTCTGGAGTGCTAGAAAGATCCCCCAAAGGTGAAAAAACAGGAAAAAGTCAGGTATTTAATAGTTTGGAAATGCAAATCATTGATTGAGAAGCCAAATATGTCCCTGTTATGAACAATTGTTTGTCACAGGAGTAAGTTAAAAATGTTAAGTTATGAGATTGTGGTCAGAAGCGTTTTATGGTGTGCATTGCATTTGGAAGGAAGTGAGATGTACCAACACATTACACGTGGGATTGCTTGCCCTTCTGTGGGTAGCGAGAGAGAATGCTGAACGGCAATCCATTTAATAATAGTAATTTTTTAAAACCTGGAGATATTAAAAGATTGGGCTTGTTTCTTTACCCAATCCATTTGTTACTCTTTGGTTTTGGAACATCTTGAATTAGCAGGGATGATGAAAGGGGTTGGTATAAAAAGTTTGTGCCAATATTTGCTTTAAACCAGAAGGTGATGGCATAGATGTTTACAATTCTGGAAAGTTTCGTCTGGGTCAGGCTGACAATGGCATGACTGTCGACCATCTACTCTGCTGGGGCAGAGTTCTCAGTCAAGGATCCCAACTCTATCTTGATGGTCTGTTTAAATGTTGCTCTTCAGGTCATGTCTGTTACAGTACAAATTCTTCTGCAAAACGTTTTGGTTCTTGGTTGGTTGTATAATCACTCCTACATAGTTGCCATATCCCACGTTTCTCTCTTTTTGGCCTTATCCTGAGATGCTAAATACAATTGTAAGCAACAGTAGCTCATCCACTTGCTCAAACAGCACAATGATTATAGCACGGCATAATAATAGTAATACAAATAATAAAAATAAATGCTTCTGACAAGTGAGCATGTTTTTCAGTTGTAACTTAGCTGAGTCATTGAGCTGTAGAACGACCTCCTGGCCATCTGCATTGGTGGTGTTCAAGTGCGTTGGATGCCAAGTCATAGCCTCTCCTTCTGGAAACCTGCCATGGCAGCACAGATAATTGGGAGCTTAGGTTTGACTTACCAGAGCCCCCATTTCTAAACTGCTAGATTGTGTTTTGCTCCAGAGATTTGGGATCCAGCACCTGGCTATATGGACCACACTGGCTTAGTGGTTAAGACGCTGAACTGCAGACAGGTAGGCAGGACAGCAGTTCGAGGGCCAAATGCCGCGTGACGGTGTGAGCTACCGTCTGCGACCCCAACTCCTGCCAACCTAGCAGTTTGAAAGCAAGAAATTGCAAGTAGATTAAAAGGTAACAGAGTTCCGTGCGCCTTGGCGTTTTGCTGGCCACATGATCACGGAAGTGTCTTTGGACATTGCTGGCTCTTCAGCTTTGAAACGGAGATGAGCACCGCCCCTAGAGTCGGTAACGACTGGCGTTTGAGCAAGGGGAACCTTTACCTTTTTAACCTGGCTATATTAATCTGAAGAAGCATGGTAAAACATCTGTTATCTGAACCACACTTATTATAATGGTATCATCATTGTATTGTTTGCAGCCTCAGTTCTGTGTATATCCATGCAAATGGCATGCTTGATTGTCTAAAGTTGTTATCTCAGTGTATTGAAGGTTGTGGTCGCATTACTTAAGTAAATAAAGCAGTACTGTTGTTGTGAGTGGGAAATTGTTAGGAAAGGCGGGGGTTTCTGAGGGATTCCAAGGCCGTTTGATTTAAATCTAGAGGTGTGTGTTATTTTTAAAGATGTTTGGAGAAAAGTGTAAAATCATTGTTGGTGACCCATTTGTCAAATGCCGCACTTCACAAAAGCGGACAGTAAGTGTTTGCAAGTTGATAGAAGTTTTCCTTTTTTATATACATATAAAAACCGAAGAAGTATTTAGGAAGAACAAATGACGTGGCTTGGAAGGTAGCAGGGGGTGGATGTGGGCAGGCATAGAATGCAGGGCACCCCTGCCAATTCACTGCCGTCTCTCCCAGCCTGTCACCCAGCCTCATGGGTGGGCCAACCTCATCAAGTAAGGCAGGGAGACTGTGAGTGGCCCAAGGTAATCCAGTGAGCTTCAATGATGACTGAGTGGGGATTTGAACCCGGGTCTCTCCAGTCCTAGTTCAACACTCTAACCATTGCCCTACTCTGACTCTCTCTTGAATAAAACCTTTCTTTTTCAGTTTTGAATTAACCACAGTTTCCCATTAGTTCCTCCAAGTTTGGATATGTGGTTTTAATTTGTTCTGATTGTGGTTTCTTAACAAACCAGGAACTATAATCATGTTTCAGCTGGCTGGCTGCTTCATTTGGCTTTTCTCCCCCTTCTTTTCTTCTCCCCCTTCTCTAATTGCTTAAAGCTTCCATATACAAAAAATGGCTTCCAGGCAGTTAGAGAGAGGAAAGAGGTCAGGCAAGGGACAATCCAACTGCGAATTTTGAGCTGTCCGTGAGGCAGGGAGCAGCTGAATGGAAGCCAGGATTTGGTGCTTCCTTTCCTTCCAATCTGTGAGATTCTTGGGAGGGAACTATGGAAAAGTAAAAATATATAGGTCCTGGCCTAAATGTATGTTCTGCCCTGTATGAGTTTTCTCTTGATGTGGATGTTTGTTTGTTTATTTAAATAATTTATATCCCTCCTTTCTCCTGACAGGGCAACCAAGGCGGCTTACAAAATTAAAACAATGTTAAAATAATTCAAAATACAATAAAAATAATTAATACAATTAAAACCAAACAAACGCCAATGGGTCACCTTAAAATTACATTTGATTGAAAAGTTTACAGAAAGTTTTGGTATATTCTTTCAGTCAATCAATTCCTGCCCATTCTATTGTTCCTAAATTATCCATTTCTCCCCATCAAAATTACGTTGTTTTTTTTTTTTTGTGGGTGCAGTTCAGTTATATTTTTCTCTGTTGATCTGCGTCCTGAGCTCCTTCTCCCACTTGGTAGTTACCCAACCATGCCAGACTATTGCCCATCTCTGTGCCTCTATTAGTTTTGCTTTGCATTTGTCGTTCTGCATTTAAACAACAATACAGTACAGAGAAGTATTGCTTTCCTTGGGAGCTCCTGCATCTTTCTTTCTGAAACATTTCAGGGAACTTTTCCTAGGTTCAACTTTGCATTTCCTGTGACTTTTGTGCAAACTGGGCACAAAGCAAAATAATTGTAAGCTTGAACCTCTCTTTTTTTATGGATAACTCCTGAACCCCAGCACCTATCATTGTAAAATTTAGTAGGGGTCTTACTTAGGGGCATCTCTACATTACTTGTGAGTTTCACACAAGACATGAAGCAGGACCAACAGAAACCTTTTTAAAATATCAAGCTTCAGTTGTCCCTAGAAGAAAACTCTGGGCCTATTTTGATGACTCTTAGCTGGGTTTGTCCTTTGTGGAGGGCTTCCACCCCTATAAGTTTTATCTGATTCTGAAAAGTGGCAAAACGGTTGCAGTGAATTGAATTTGGCCAATTGAAATCAATGAAAAATGAATCAAATTGGAAACGCAGCAACTATCCGAATCGGGCACAAAGCAAATAGTTGAAACAAATCAACAAAGTGAATTGTGTCACCAGATGAAGCAGAGAAGTGAAATCCGAAATGAGTTTTTTTTTTTTGTACTTCTCTTGTTGATACTGTAAATAAAGTCACCCACCTTCTGCAGAGTTCAGTGGAACAGCGGGTTGCTTAATGGTTGGGGAAGTTCCACCCCTCAGGGCTCCTTCGGAAGATGGTTAAATTCAGGGACCCTCCTGCTGCTCCTACAGTTGTCTTGTGTGGCGTATTGGTTGCTTGTGTGTTAAGAAAAACATAATGGACATTCAACATCTGCGCAAGGAGTTGCTGGATATCTTAACTCCCATGTACGTAACTCGGTTTATCCATCAGCATATGTCTGTTTATCCTTCGCTGCAGTAACATCCACTTGTGTGTTCCTGCTTCAGTCCAGTTTACACACTTGATCAGATAGGTTGTTGTCTATGAATGCTCACACCGCAATATCCTCATTAGTCTTCAAGTCGACACGGCACCTTTTCTTTTCTAAGTAGTTACTAGATGCATTGTTCATTGTCCAAACCCCTTACTCAAGTGCAATGGCACCCACAACTTTTAAGTAGAGGGATATGTATCTCTGTTAGCGATGTGTAGTATAAATTATGTGGTCTTTTAAACCACACTCTCGTAAAACCTTTATGCTGTTGATGCATGTCAGAGGTGATGAAGCTTTAGGGAGGAGTTTACAGCTTGGTGATCCACTAGATTTGAGTCTGCACAGGTGAAAAATGAATGTTGATCTGTAACTCTTATTCTTTCAGTGGTAGAGTTGTACATTCTGCCCTTATTCCCCTCTGTACTGGGTATTCTCTTGAAATTTGTGAAGTGAATGGGAAGGGTGCTGGTCCTAATGAACTATGCTGGTGCGTTCTTAGTTGGGTACATGAGCTAGTTACAAGCAAGCAGCTGTTATCCTGGAAATGTGCTGGTAACTTGCTGTGTTTGCCATTCTGCCTGATGAAGAACTCACTGTGACATGAAAGCCTGGTCCAGTGAAAGATGCCTTCTTTGCCTGTTGCACATATGTTATCTAATCGTATATGGCCCAATCCTATGGTCCGTTGCTGCTGCTGGAACAAGCGTTCTGGTGGTGGAATGCGCTTTCCAGCTGTGAAGAAATGGGCTTTCTGGCTGTGGCAGAAGGCAATCTGGAAGCACGCGGCAGCCCAGCAGGCAGCAGCGGGAAGAGGAAGGCCTGCTGATGGAGGTGGGGCGGGTGTGTGTGTGTGTGCAGAATATGGGAGGATCAGGGTGTTGAGGAGGCAGGAGGGGGTGGCACCTGGTGCGGGCAACTTGCACCAGATGATATCCCCTCTGGTGGCAGCCAACATGCCCCCTTGGTCTTCTCGGTCTTGCACCAGCTAAAAAGCTGATGCACGTTTGAGGAGACCCATTGCCAGTTGAAGGGCTTATGAAGGGGTAAGGGAAAATATTTTCCTTTTCCCCTCCCAATCAGCCCCCCCCCTCACCATAGCATGCAGCACAGCCTGTTGTGGCGCGGCTGCATGCTATGGCAGCAGTGGCGTAGCTAGACTGGAGCGGAGGCAAGTAGTTCTGCAAGACTCAGTTACACCGGAGTCAACGGCCCCTCCCCCTTGCTGTTGGAGCCATTCTGGCGGCAATGGCAACATGCAGGACACTCCCCTGTCGCTGCCGGAATGGCTCCAACAGCAAAGGGGAGGGGCCGCTGACTCCGGTGTAACAGAGTCTTGCAGAACTACTTGCCTCCGCTCCAGTCTAGTTTCACCTCTGTATGGCAGGGAAAACCATTGGGCTCTTCCATGGAAAGTCTTCCATGGAAAGTAAACTATTCAGTTTTTCTAATGTTTATCATCCTGCAAACATTTAGAAACATATTCTGGGAGACATTTAGTCATGCTGTCAGCCAGACATTGGTGTACGAGAAGTTGTTTTAGCTTTGCCAGCAGTTAAATGGTCTGGCAGTCCAAATTATTTTCCTCTCATTCAATGCAAACTCGCATTCTCAGTATGAGATCTGACTCTGGGCCTGCTGTTTTTGTGTTAGTGGAGAAAGCTTTGGCTTGTGTATTTCTGCTCTCTGCTTAAACATAGTTCTTTTGTTCATTGTTATTTGTGAATTGGCAAAGGAAAAGTAGCATTTTTGTCATGATAAGCTTCTCTCCTTTGCATGAATCGGCAATGCACTGCTGTGCTTTGCATGCTGCTGCTGTTTTTGCTGACTCGGCCCTCGCCCATTGATTAGTGCTCCGTCTCCTCGTGACTCAGACCGCACTGCAGTAGTTTGCAATGCCTGACTGGATATATGGTATGTATGTGTAAGAAGAGCAGTTTTGTCTCTGTGCGTGAAAGTGAGGTAGAAGCAGAATATTAGGAAAGAGAATGCATGAGCTATTTCTGATTGATCTGAAAGTTGCAGGAGGAAAAAAAACTTTAATTAAAGCAAATAATATTTTTAATTTTCTACTTGGCCAGTTTTCTGTCTAAATCAGGCAGAAATCTGTACCAATAATGAAGTAAAGTGGCTGATCTAGGTGTTTGGTTACACTGAAATAAGTATTAGCTTTGCAAAAATGTTGTGGCGCATGAGTTCTTTAACAAAATATCTCTGTGTATCAGGGCTTGGTCAGGTGAGTTAGACAGGACAACTGGTTCTATAATTGAAAGGAGAAAGAGTATTTCCTCTTCGCACCATTTAGAGGAGGCCAGGTTGATGTAGTAGCATATTATAAATTGACGGAGCTGGCTTGAAATAGGCCACATTCAATTTAAACGTAGTTTTTCATCTCCAAGACGAAGTTTGGGAGAGGGAGAGGAAAGAGGTTTCTGCAAGTTTGCAGCAGAAGTTATCTGTGCATAGCACTGATTGGCTGATGCCTGTCATGTTACATAATCATAGAGTTGGAAGTGACTCTATATAATCATAGAGTCACCTAGTCCAACCCCCTGCCTATAGCAGGAAATCCTCCTAAAGCATCTCCAGCAGGTGCCTGTTGTGCCTCTGCTTGAACTAGATGGGCCTTTGGCCTTTGGACTAGATGGGCCTTTGACCTGATCCAGCAGGGCTCTTTTTATGTTATGTTATGTTCTTATGAAGATCTCCAGTGTGGGAGAACCCACCACCTCCCTTGGTAATTGGTTCCACTGACGAACCGCCCTTACTGTTAAGAATTTCTTAATGTCATTAGGATGCCTTCTTCATATCCCGCAGAGAAGTTTTAAAAGTGCTTCTAAGTTGCTTTTATCTCCTTGAGTAAAGTGAAAGATAAATATGGTTGTGGATTTTTAAGAAATAAAAAAGGTTGGGACATGACTGAAATGGAATGGGGTTGGAATGGCAAGACTGATGACTGAGGTGTAGTAGTTGATCCACTTGTTATACATCTCTCTTGCAAATTAGGAAGCTGGGGTTAGGCTAAAGATAAAGGGATCGTAGTGACTCCTCTCTCTACATTTACCGATATATTGGTTTTGTCCTTTAGAGACTCAGGGCCCAATCCTATCCAACCTTCCAGTGCTAGTGCAGCTGTGCCAATGGGGCGTGCACTGCGACCTGTGGTGGGGAGTAGTCACAGAGGCCTCCTCAACGTAAGGGAACTTTGTTCCCTTACCTCGGGGCTGCATTGTGGCTGCTTCGGCACTGGAAAGTTGGATAGGATTGGGCCCTAAGGCTATAAACGTATAACACTTTCCTGGGAGTAAGTCCCATTGAAAACAATAGGGTTTACTTCTGAGTGTCTACTCAGTGTCATAGATTGCACTGTAAAGAATCATCAAGTTATGACAAATCATAACTCTAGTGATGCAAAATCACCAGACGTTTAGTCACCTCCCAAATCCTCCTCAAAGATGCAAAGGATTTGCCAGGGACAAAGCCAGCAAATGGGGGACTATGGGAAGATATGGCCCCTGAGGATACAAAAGTGAGCTGCCTGTGGTCCAAAAGGACAATGAGGACCAGATTAGACGTGAAGGCGTAAACCAAGAGTACGGTCTGGGCAGAAAACAAAAAGTGAAGTCAGCAAACCTGAGACTGGGAAAGTGTCAATGGGAGGGAAACAGCAATGACTGAGTGACCATGCAGGGGAGAAAGGACTACATGGTACTTACTTACTCCTTCCCTCTCTGCTCAAAGGCAGGAGCACCCACTTTCACCTCCCACACAAATCTCAATTTAAATTTTTCACCAATTTAAATTTAAATGTGCCACCATCCATGAATAAAATACCTGTCGAGCACCGAACATTAGATATCTCAAACAAGAAACCCAAGATACATGCTTCAAGGGAAGACTTCCATAAATAAATAAATGTTGACCTGATTTTAAATTCATTTCTGTTTTTGTTTCCTTTCATTTTGCATTGTTGTTGTCATGGTTTTCTTTGGGTTTCTCTTTGTTTTACAGTTCTTTTGGGCTCCTTTTTTGAGACTGTGTTTGATGCGTTGGCTTCCCATCCGCTGCTTGTAACCATCTCAGCCATGAGTTGTGAGTGAGCCATCACGATGTTTCTTGGTTTCTTTTATTTTGTGCTTGCCTGCTTTAATTATTATTATTCAAGTTCTGATTTGTGTTTTGCTTTTGTTTTTGCTTTTCATGGTATAATTTTTGCTTTTCAGGACTGGAATTTGTCTCCACTCTTGCTGCATAAACCAAGAGTCTTCAGCATTCTGAGTTGTAAATGCAGTGGGCATTGGTGGGATTGCTGTGTGGCTGTGTAGGATGGAGCTCCTTTTGGCCTTCAGAGCAGCCCGATGTTGTTGCTTGCTGCTTATGCAAGAACAGAGTATGCTAGCAGCTGTTTACAGCCATCAAAATTACTTCCTTCTAAAACAGACAGCATGAAATATGCACCTGAAATTCAAGCCATTTTAGTGATGGAACCCTAGGCATAACAGCAAGGGAGCTTTGACCAATGTGACAGAATGTCTGTGGTGTTTTTCTTTAGCATATGCTTCCCTGTCCCCAGCCCCAGCAAGGAAAAAAAAAGATATTTTTGCTTAAGTCTGATTAGTGGTTATTTCCTCATTCAGGATCATCTGGGAAACTCTCCTTCTGAAATTTTTAATTGAAGTCACAATTTAAAATGGATTATGAGCCCTTCTCCTCTTAGTTTGATGTGAATTTCTCCAGACAATGGAGCTCATAAGAGCAGAGATGTGATGCGGTGGAATAGAATTCATCCTTGGGAGATGGATAAGAGATGGTTCCCTGTAGTTTGTTGGAGGACACGGTTTCTGAAAATCAGAATTTAATAATTCAGTCCTATGTTAACGATAAAATCAATGGGAAATAATGCATTTTGGGCCTAACCTCTGCTGTATATTTGCCATTTCTAGGATGTTTTCACACATTATAGTGTAAAAACCCTGGGTGTGCTACTGAAAGTAGTAGTGTTGCTCACTCCTTCTGCTCAATCCTAAAGTGAGATTTACAAGTTTTGAAGGATCATGACAGGTACATGTTTTTCCTGATATGTACG
The DNA here is from genome assembly GCA_026170595.1 of Plestiodon gilberti rubricaudatus. Classification (NCBI taxonomy): domain Eukaryota; kingdom Metazoa; phylum Chordata; class Lepidosauria; order Squamata; family Scincidae; genus Plestiodon; species Plestiodon gilberti. The sequence continues at coordinate 17,850,410 of JANXHW010000001.1, forward strand.
CTGCAGTCCTAAGCCTGCTTACTGAGACGCAAGTCCTATTGAGTTCAATAGGGCTTACTCCAAAGTCAGTATGCAAAGAATTGCTGCCTTAATTATGCCACTGACAGCGCAATCCTATCCAACTTACACCACCAGTGTAACCAGCGGGGGAGGGCAGGGCAGGAGGCTTTGGAGGGGAGGGGAGATTTAAATCCCCTTTTAATCCCCCTTTGGAAGGGATTTGAATCCTCTTTCTGTTCTGGGGCCTCCCATTCTTGCTGCACCGCTGGTTACACCGGTGGTGTAAGTTGGATAGGATTGCGCTGTAAAAGTCCTTGTTAGGGAGGGCAAAACTCTTGCAATTGGTTTCTCCATCTGTTGGGGGGACGCAACCCATTTTAGATCTTTTGACTACTCTAGTTTTATTTACCTCAAACCACTGGTTTTCCATTTTGTACAGAGATAAAGAATTGCTGATGGACTCTGTCCACTCAAGGCTGAAATGTTATCCTTGAGGGAGAGCTTATCCTGAAAATATGTTTTTTGCATTAATCTGTAATTAAGTCCCATGTAGGTACTGTGATAGTTACAAATGTAACAAATTAGTTACAAATGGCTTTCCACTGTGAAGTTTAACTGTTCCCGAGGGTTTCATTTTAAGGAGCAATTTTTAATCTATAACCAAAATATCTACTTTGTATATCAATACAGGTTAACAAAGCATATTAAAATAGTTTGTGGCCCTATGTGATGAAGAAAACATAAGTAGCTCTGCGAACTCTCAGCTTTGATTTTAAATGAAATTATTTTCTTTTGCGTTAGCCTCGTAACGTTGCCGGGTTCCGGGGGACAGTCCGCTATGCTTCTGTGAATGCACACAAAAACAGAGTAAGTATTGCTTCTTCTTCTTTTTTTTTTTTTTGCTTTTTGTGAAGAGGGGTTAAAGATCAGGCCCTCTTTCTCTTCTGCAGCTGGAACTGATTCTGAGACAAGCTAATATTCAAGTAGCAATTTCTATGTGTCTTATATTTAAAATATACACATTTTGACCTCAATGCATATATGCAAGGGCTTTTATGCATGCTGCAGGGTCTTCGTTTAGTTTTCCCAATGACCAAGCTCTCCACTGCATTGAAAACTGCTTTTTAGAGTTGGAGGAAATGCAGTATGTGGTGCTGATATTTGGAAAAAGTGTATTGAAGCCCCATGGTTCATGAAGAATCTCCCCTCATGGTTCTCTGGATTCTAGCTGTTGGCTAAACTTAAGAACTGTCATACAGGATCAGATCAAAGGTCTGACTAATCTAGCATTCAGTATCTCAAGCTTCTGGATGTCCAAGACACAAAAGTAACAGCCTTCCCCTTCTGTTTGTTCCAAGCGTGTTTGATTCATATCACATGTTTCATCCAACATATATCGCTCAGATTACTGCCCGTGAACACTGAGGTATATATCTGTTTTAGCTGACAGTTGATGTATTGATACATCGGTGGTACTTGGAAAACCTTGAAATTGCAGCTTGTCCAGAATGCAGCTGCCAGGTTGTTAATAGGGGCCAGCCACATGGAGTACATGTGGGCCCCCATATCCACGGATTAGCTATCCATGGTTTCAGTTATCCACGGATTGTGGGGACGACCCCCCCCCCGGCTTTTACTTTTTCCCCAGTAAGCTTCATTTCTTCCTTAAACAAACAGGAGAAGCAGCCTCTGACTGCTTATTGCAGGCAAGTAGAACAAGACTAAGTCCTAGAGAGGCTCTGCAAGGTTTCTGTTAACCTTGCAGAGCCTCTCTAGGACTTCGTCTCATTCTACTTGCCTGCAATGGAGGCTGCTTCACTGTTTGTTTTAAGGAAGAAACAAAGCTTGCTGAAAGAAAAATAAGAGCTGGTGGGTGCACACGCCTGCCCACAGGGGAGGCAGGGCAGGGGGCCCTCAGGAAACCATGGAAGTGGGGTTCGCTCTTATCCACGGTTTCAAGTATCCACGGAGAGGCCTGGAACATATCCCCAGCAGATATGGGGGGAGTACTGTATGTTGTTTCAGTTTTGAGAAAGCTTCGCAGGATGTCAGTAAGTTTCCATTCCAATTTTGACCTCAAAAATCCTCAATGGTCTGGGACCTCTTGGGCTGCCTTTTCTCATAGGAACATATCTGCACTAATGGGCCATCTAAAGAGGTCCTGTTCCATGTTTCCCTCCATTGGAAATACGAAGATTGGTGATGTGATGTGGGACAGGGCCTTCTTAGTGGTAACACCAAGGTTATGAAACTGTCCCTGGTGAGCCTGCTCTTGCCCCTTCTGTTTTAGTTGGGTGAAGGCAGTTTTATTTCTGAGAATGTTTGGGATCCACTGAGTTACAAGTTTTTTGTTTAAATTATGGTTGCTTCTGTTGGGTTTCTGTCTTTTTTTTTAAAGCTGTGTTTAATGTGTATTGTGTTTTGATATTGCTAATGTTTTTACTTTTGTAAGCTGTTAGAAAGCAGGTTAGAAATATCATAAGTGATAATCTATTTTTAAAAGCCATCTTGGCTAGTGGCCATCACCGTTCCTCGTATTAGTGAATTTCAGAAATTAATTATGTGTTGGTTGAAGAAGTAATCTTGTCGCTTGTTCATCTGTGGAGTCTTAATGCTAGATCAGCATCATTTTTGGGTTGTTACAGTCAAGAAAACACTAAATATAGCTTTTAACAACTTTTGAAGGAAAGTCATATGATTGTCAGATTCTTCTAACAGCCTTTATCTCATATCAAGCTCTGCCAAACACTTTTGAGAATAACTGTAATAATTTATGTAGCACTTTTTTAGCATTCAAAGTGCTTTCCAAGTTCCCATACATTATTCCTGTATTGCAGAAGGGGAGTTGAAGTTAAGGGACAATAACTTGCCAATGAATGCTTTCATGGCTGAAGCACGACCATATTCTTAGCTACTGTACAATACTAGCTCTCAATAAACTCTCTACCACAAGAGGTAAAAAAAAGAGATTGTGTTCTAAAGATAGCACTCTTACAGAGCCATATAATTCTGCATTCATCTTCCCCTTTGCTCAGAACAGTATAGTTGTTATATAATGCTCCTAATTCTCCCCTATACAGTATATATTCTCAAAATATACTGTGTATTGATGTAGAGGAAGTTATCCTGAAACTAATTGCGCAATCCCGCGCAAGTATCCGCCTGTGAAGCATGCGCTCTGCAGGCTCTGGGTGTTGTATATGCGCCGTAAAGCATGTTTTTGACACCCAGAGAGTAAGGGCCGCTGGTGCAGAGGCCGGCAGCCCTTACTCTGCTTCCTCCTGGACCCGGCACCCACAGGCGCAGGTAAGTCCTGCACCGGTTGGTGCAGGGGGAAGGCTGGCTGGGCAGCGAAAGTGGGTGGCTGTTGGCCGGCACGGGCCAGGGATATTGATTGCAAGCTCCGCTGGTATCCCGAGCCCCTTCCCAGCCTGGGTCGTCCTTAACCCCCCCCCCCCGGATGTATGCTGGCTCCAGAGCCAATGTACATCCGAGGAGGCCCATTGGGGCTAGGCAGCCCTATACCCGGGGAAGGGGGACGAATGTCCCCTTCTCCCGAGGTGTTCATGGGCCGCACTGACGCGACCTGGGAAGGGTGTTGGATACTGCGGCCGGCTCTTTAGGCCGGCCGCATATCTTTACGCAGGATCAGGCTGCCCGATATTGCATATCCTGAAGGACCACCCTTTCAGGCTCTAAACTATGGTGTTAGAACTGACCTTAGAACGATGCCATTTTTCTTTCTGGAAGAGATTCAGAAATGTACATCATGGTTATTATTTGTGATATTCCTTGGCACGTGCATTGCCTGTTTAATTTTCAAGATGCTTTTCAGATTACCTAATTACCTTTTGCAATTCTTTCTGAAGGATGAGGATCAGTAACATTCTCTCTTACTGGCTGAAAAATTGACCCAGAAAAATGTCTTTTATTTGTCCAGATCACTTTCAAATGTAGGAATCCAAGACACATTTAAAGTTGTCTTGTTTGGTCTTGAAAGAAAGGAAGGAGACCCACATTCTTCTGAACAGAAAGAAATGTCTGAGGCGACATATGTCTTTCTGTTATGTGCTGTATAGGGCAATGCAGAATGCCAATCTAGTGAAACTTATGAATGGGTGTAAATATGACCTGTTGAGGTTGTATTTTTGCATCTTTCCAGTTATCTGTTGAGGCTGTCATTTTCTCAGTCAGTCCTGTCAACCTCTGGGCCATGCATCTGTTTACAGGCTACTTGTCTATGTGCTTGTCTGTCTCTGTATTTTGTGTCTATGAGACTTGAACTCTACATGCATAGCCCTAGTTATATGTGTGCTATGAGTGATGCAGGCTACTGGTAAAACATTTATCCATGTAAACATTGGACAAGCACCCTGTCACTTCTAGTCAGTCAGTCAGTCAGTCAGTCAGTCAGTCAGTCAGTCAGTCAGTCAGTCAGTCAGTCAAGCTTTATTGGCATCAATAAATAAATACACAAAATAAAATACATAACACACAATATAACCTATCAATGTCACCTCTAAATGCACTTACTATGTGCATTGTCCCATTTTCACATAGTATGAGCACATTTGTGGGATACCTCCTTGGGTCACTAGCATGCTAATGCTACACACAACTGCCAATGCATCTAGCAGGTGTACTTAAAGATTAAAAAAAAGGGCACATATGAAATGCTTACATGGATTAATATTTTGTCTGTGACCTGTATAAATCAGACCTCAGACAGGAGCCTGTAACCCCATAGAAAAGTCAGCCAACACCACTGTTGCTGACATAGCTTATCCTCCGCTTACTATACTTCTCCTGTCATGTGTGGCTGTAGGATTGGGTGAAACTGCAGCCAAACGTGGGTGTATTTCAGGACACACCTTCAGTTCACGTGGAGCAAAAGTGAGGCCCAGTAGATCCAGCCTGTATCCGGCAAGAAGTGAGAGTAGGGCATGTTCTGGGGCTACAGTGTGAAGAGATTCCATGCTTGATACATAGACTGTTCCTTGACAGATAAGATAAAACAGAAAGGGTTTCCCGAAGGTAGTGTGTTCGAAAGCTGTTGCTCTTGATTCTTGGCTTTCGTAAAAGCCTCATTTCGATGGCCGAGACAATGGCTTTGCTTCTAATTGGTAGCTGCTGGGTCACAGTGCAGCAGTCTCCCGTTCTATTATAAAGTTCTAGTACCAGCAGTTTCATCTTTTTAAATGTTCGTTCTTTTTCTCCAGGAGATGGGTCGTCATGATGACCTGTGGTCCCTTTTTTACATGCTGGTGGAGTTTGCAGTTGGTCAGCTTCCGTGGCGCAAGATCAAAGATAAGGTAGAAAGCTCTGTGATCGAAGCAGGCAGACCCTCTTAAACTCTAACCCATTTATTCTTGCTCCATATTGCCTGCCGAAAGTTTGATTTGCTTAGTGCTATGTGATACTGGAATCTAATATCTTTTTCTTCAGGAGCAAGTTGGTATGATTAAAGAAAAATATGAACATCGAATGCTGCTAAAACATATGCCTTCTGAGTTCCACCTTTTCCTGGATCACATTGCAAATCTGGATTACTTCACTAAACCAGATTATCAGGTAAAATCCCGTCTATTGATAGTTTAATGCATATAATTCTGGCCTCACTGTGGCATATTCTGAATGTATTTCCTAGATCACCAGGGAGAAGGATCTCTGAGAGACTGGTAAAATGAGAAGTCTGTCCTTTCAGTCTGCCACATAGAAACCAATAAAAGCCTTCAGAGAGATTTTTCCAAACATGTCACATGACCTCTGGATGTGAAGGACTAGTTGGAATGTTTGGGAACTCTCTGAATTGTTTTTTGAGTTCTCACCTTTCATGTCTTCAGCGGCCTTGTTTTATGTCAACCCTCCAAGATTATGATTGGAATGGAAGCAACACATCTCTTTTCCCAAGTTTGCAGTTAGTCTGGAACAATGTTATTTTTACAGACCATTTTTTATCCTGCTTTCTCCCCTAAAAGATCATCAAAGCAGTTCACAAAGATTTCTGAAAGACATCAATAAAAATTATTAGAATAACCATATGGAAAGTAAATTGTAGAGAATTAGGAATCACAGGTATAAAAGCCATGTAAAAAAAACTTTATAATCCAACTGAGTAAAATAACAATCAATCAATCCTGTAAGCAGTCTCCGGATTTCTCCAGCAATGCAGACAGGCAAAAAATCGCTAAGATCCACGGCTAAAACAAAGTAAAACCTGACGTTTCGTTTCTTACATCTAGAAACGTTCTCAAAGGCAGTCAAAAAGACTGATAGATGGTGACCATCTATCTGACCATCTATCAGTCTTTTGACTGCCTTTGAGAATGTTTCTAGATGTAAGAAACAAAACGTCAGGTTTTACTTTGTTTTAGCTGTGGATCTTAGCGATTTTTTGCCTGTCTGCATTGCTGGAGAAATCCGGAGACTGCTTACAGGATTGATTGATTGTTATTTTACTCAGTTGGATTATAAAGTTTTTTTTTTTACATGGCTTTTATACCTGTGATTCCTAATTCTCTACAAATCGTTGCTGGCCATGAAAGCTTTTGTTCAAGAAGGAAAATAAATTGTTTAATGAAAGAAAAGTCAAAAGCCACTCCAAAGCTGTTCATGTACAGCACAATTTATGCAAGTTTATTTGAATGCCTGAGGACAAACAGTTCTTCCTTTTTCCACCTCGTAGCTTATTTTCATTCAGTGCAGCCCACTTCTGCAGAGCTCACTTACTCTGGCCTGGGTTGTGCTATTCTTTTGTACAACAGGTGGAGATAATAATGGGGCCAGCGCAGTATGTATGTGAACATTTGGTGCAAAGTGCAGAACCATGAGTAGGGTATATTCCAGGGGTGGCCAAACTGTGGCTCCTGAGCCACATGTGGCTCTTTGACCTATAATGTGCAGCTCTCGGAAATACGTTGGCTGAGCTCCTTTTTGCATCACAATTAATATAAAAGGGTAAATAAGAATTTTTCAAGCTTTATAATTATTTACCAGCTGCATGCTACGTGCTGCGGCAAGGAGAGTCATGCCGGCCACATGACCACGGAGGCGTCTTCGGACAACGCTGGCTCTTCGGCTTTGAAATGGGGATGAGCACCACACCCTAGAGTCGGACACGACTGGACTTAATTGTCAGGGGTCACCTTTACCTACCTTATAAACTGATAGTCCACTGGATTAAAACATAAGTTTAATGTTAATGGTGAGTAAATATATTTAAGAATTTAAATGCTTCTTAAATATTGCAACTCTCAAACATGTCTCTTGTGGCTCTCAAACATCTGAAGTTTATCGTATGTGGCTCTTCCATAATGCAAGTTTGACCACCCCTGGTATATTCTCTCAATTGCGCCCTGAGATCAATACTACCATGTTGGATTGATATTTTCAACATTTTTTTTCCAGTTGATCATGACAGTGTTTGAAAACAGCATGAAGGAAAGAGGGATTACTGAGAATGAGGCCTTTGACTGGGAGAAAGCTGGTACAGATATTTTATTATCTACAAGTACCTCCACTCCACCTCAGCAGAACACAAGGCAGACAGCAGCCATGTTTGGGTGAGTGACACATTTACATCCATCATATAGTCAATTTTCAGAGAATTTTGTAAAAGAGACCAGTCATTTCTCAGGCATGGATCTTTTTAATGTATACAGAGCCCACAAGTCTGTTGGGTGCTTTGCAAGTGCAAGAATTCCAATAATATATTTTGAACTACAGTTCTGGTGATATTTTTCGTACATGTAAATCTTATATGCAAACTTGGGCATGTATGTTCAAGGGGGAGATCCTGTGGATACTGTCTCGGATCATTCTGGAGATAAATGTTCATGCTCTTCTTTGTGTAAAGAGCTGCATGTTTGGCTTCCATGTGACTTTGGACCTGCAGAGTAATGGAGAGATCTAGGGACTGAGAACCTGCCAGTGTAATCTTGAGGTCTCATGTGGAAGCGGACAAAGCATCCATATGGTTGGGAGATATATATGCAGGCATATGACGGTACAAACCTCTGTGGAATCTGATAACACCATGTTCTGACTGAACGGCTGTATTCCGTGGAGGTACACTCCCGAAGGATCATAAATCCTCAGTGTGGATTTAAATTTGGTCAAGACATAAGTTACAGCTAGTATGGAAATCACAATGAGCAAGAGGTAGTTTAATTTATCTAGCTATAGAAATTAAAAATGCATAAGTTAATTTATCATATTTACATCCCGCTCTTTCTGTAAGGGGTCACTAAGCGACCTTAACAGATGGACAAGTGGATATCCCTGTTTTAAGTCCAACACTAGTGTGCCAATAGATCTGGTACATGTTTCTGAACTCCTGACTTACAGGCACATACTAGAATGCATTTTTGGCTGATGGAGGAGAAACTCTCTAGCATGCTAACTCCAAAAGTAGGGGTTGTGATCTATTGAATAGGTTATGAAAGCCTTATGGGTGGATTTCCAGATTGTCAGATAATGCGTATTGTCCATTGTTAAGTGTGAATCGCTAAGGTTTCACTTCCTTGTCACAAACTAGAATCAAGTGGACCACAAGACAAAATTCTGTTGATGGTTTTTCCTTCCATTTAGAAGCAGCTGTTCTGTTGCAACATTGTCTGCTCGTCTGATTTCTATTCTGCTTTTCCACTATTTTATTTATTTTAAAAAATTATATCCCGCCTTTTCCTATGCCGAAAGGCAAACACCCACTATTTAGGCCTTCAAGGCAGCTTTCAAACATATTTTGAATAAAGTTGTTTTCAGCATCAGCAGGGACACACTTCTACCCTTCCACCCCGGACTACCACCTTATACCCAAAGTCCACTCTGGAAGGCCACACCGGCTTGATAGCAGTTAGAATCATCACAGAAGATGCTTAGATAGAAATTGCCATCCTCCCTCAATTATGTCAATGGCTGTTGTGGCTGTCTTGGCATCTGTGGCGGGGCAGGAAGTAAACCTTCCCCAGACGCACCCACTCCCCCCTCCAACCAATCTGGGAGTGGAGTATCTAACAGTGTCTGGTGTCAGGAGGTCAGGGCTTATCTTGCCACATAGTTCTTACCACAGACTTGATGACAACTAGAATCCTCACAAGAGTGGCCTTGATAGAATTCACTTTCACCACTGTTCTGTGTGCTGGCGCATTTTCCATAGAGTTGGCTGCTCCAGGGTGGGTTTTCTGTGGCACTGTCTGATACAGGATTCCTAATGCCCTGTGTATAAAAGAGGCCTTTCTATTTGATGTTTTTGCAAGTTTTCTCTCTTCTAGTGTGGTTAATGTCACTCCGGTTCCTGGAGACTTACTTCGTGAGAACACGGAGGATGTTTTGCAAGGAGAGCATCTGAGTGACCAGGAGAATGCTCCCCCAATCTTGCCCGGCCGGCCAACAGAGAGCTTGGGCCAGACTCCAAACATTGCCTTCAATGAAGGAGAGGTTTGGGAAGAGACGGACGTGAACCGCAACAAACTCAGGATCAGCATCAGCAAAGTAAAGTCCTCTGACCTTATTGAATGTGCACTGTCTCGTGATTTTTAAACCTGTAGAATTAGGAGGATTGTGAAATGTTTCTTCATCATCGTCATTCAACAGCATTTCTGATGAAAGAGAGTGATAGAATTGTGGGGTTGAAGAGGCCTTTGTTGGGCCTTCGGCAAAATATACGATCTCAAAATTTGTCCTTGTTGATTCATGCATTGGAAAGGACTATTCTTGGCTTCTGTATTGGTGGTCCATCATGATAGCTTTTGGCATTTCTTGGATTAAGAGAGATGTATGTAATGGGTGTCCCATGAATGGATTGTTGCAAACTTAATGTGGCATGTCAGTTTTTACTCTTAATTCAGAATCGAGAGAATGGCATTGAATGCTACATTTTTCAGCGCACAGATTAAATTGTGTGTTGTTTAGCTCACGTATTTTGTAATGAGTACCGTATTTTACACTCCATAGGACGCATCGGTCCATAGGACGCATGCATCCTATGGAGCATAAAATACAGAAAAAAAGATTTTTACTTACCTGGGCTTGGGGGCACTTCAGGGAGGCCTGTGGGGGCTTCGGGGAGACCTGCGCGAGCCTCTTGCAGGCCTCTACGATGTTCAGGTCAGCCAAAAATAGCGATTTTCGGCCATTTCCGGAAATGGCCGAAAATCGCTATTTTCGGCAGAACTAAACATTGGGGAGGCCTGCAGAGGCTCGCGCAGGCCTGTGCGAGCCTCTTGCAGGCCTCTACGATGTTCAGGTCGGCCGAAAATAGCAATTTTCGGCCGAACTAAACATCGGGGAGGCCTGTGGGGGCTCGCGCAGGCCTCCCCGAAGCCCCCACAGGTCTCTCCGAAGCACCCCCAACCGTAGGCTTCGCACCATAGGACGCACGCTTCCCCCCCCTATGTTTTTTTGGGGAAAAAGTGCGTCTTATAGTGCGAAAAATACAGTATATGAAAATGTGAATGTTTCTTTGCCCTCAGACGCATGGACAGAGAAACTGATGGACAAAGCAGGCACCTGATCTGTATGTACATGATGAAGAAGATATTTGTGCCACCATGTGTTGTTGTTGTTGTTCAGTCGTTAAGTCGTGTCCGACCCTTCGTGATCCCATGAACCATATCCCGCCAGGCCTTCCTGTCCTCCACTATCTTCCTGAGTTCGCTCATTTTCATGTTCGTTGCATCGGTGATGCTGTCTAACCATCTCATCCTTTGCCTTCCCCTTCTCCTTTTGCCTTCAATTTTTCCCAGCATCAGAGTCTTCTCCAGAGAGTCTTCTCTTCGCATTAGGTGGCCAAAATATTTGAGCTTCAGCCTTAGTATCTGTCCTTCCAGGGAACAGTCAGGGTTGATTTCATTTAGGATTGACTGATTTGATCTCCTAGCAGTCCAAGGGACTCTCAGGAGTCTTCTCCAGCACCACAGTTCAAAAGCATCTATTCTTCGGCGCTCAGCCTTCCTTATGGTCCAACTCTCGCAACCATACATTGCTACTGGGAACACCATCGCCCTGACTATGCGAACTTTTGTTGGCATGGTGATATCTCTGCTTTTTATTATGCTGTCTAAGTTTGCCATAGCTTTCCTTCCAAGGAGTAAGCATCTTTTAATTTCATGGCTGCTGTCTCCGTCTGCAGTGATCTTGGAGCCCAGAAAAGTAAAATCTGTTACTGCTTCCATTTCTGCCCCTTCTATTTGCCAGGAATTGATGGACCCAGATGCCATGATCTTAGTTTTATTAATGTTGAGTTTCAAGCCAACTTTTGCACTCTCCTCTTTCACCCTCATCAAGAGGCTCTTTAGTTCTTCTTCACTTTCTGCCATTAGGGTGGTATCGTCTGCATATCTGAGGTTGTTGATATTTCTCCCGGCAATCTTGATTCCGGCTTGCGATTCATTCAGCCCTGCATTTCTCATAATGTACTCTGCATATAAGTTAAATAGGCAGGGTGACAATATACAGCCTTGCCGTACTCCCTTCCCAATTTTGAACCAGTCGGTTGTTCCATGGCCGGTCCGAACTGTTGCTTCTTGACCCGCATACAGGTTTCTCAGGAGACAGGTAAGGTGGTCTGGTACCCCCATCTCTTTAAGAATTTGCCACAGTTTGTTGTGATCCACACAATCAAAGGCTTTTGCGTAGTCAATGAAGCAGAAGTAGGTGGTTTTTTGGAACTCTCGGGCTTTCTCCATGATCCAGCGCATGTTGGCAATTTGATCTCTAGTTCCTCTGCCTCTTCGAAACCCAGCTTGTACGTCCGGTAGTTCTCGGTCCACGTACTGCTGAAGCCTAGCTTGTAGGATTTTGAGCATAACCTTGCTAGCATGTGATATGAGTGCAATTGTGCGATAGTTTGAGCACTCTTTGGCACTGCCCTTCTTTGGAATTGGAACGTAAACTGACCTTTTCCAATCCTTTGGCCACTGCTGAGTTTTCCAAATTTGTTGGCATATTGAGTGCAGCACTTTCACAGCATCATCATTTAGGATTTTAAGTAGCTCAGCTGGGATATTATCATCTCCACTAGCTTTGTTGTTAGTGATGCTACCTAAGGCCCACTTGACTTCACTCTCTAGGATGTCCGGCTCTGGGTCAGTGACCACACCAGCGTGGTCATCAGGAACATTAAGATCTTTCTTGTATAGTTCTTCTGTGTATTCTTGCCATCTCTTCTTAATCTCTTCTGCTTCTGTTAGGTCTCTGCCTTTTTTGTCCTTTATCATGCCCATCTTTGCACAAAACGTTCCCTTGATATCTCCAATTTTCTTGAAGAGATCTCTAGTCCTCCCCATTCTGTTGTTTTCCTCGATTTCCTTGCATTGTTCATTTAAGAAGGCCTTCTTATCTCTCCTTGCTATTCTCTGGAAATCTGCATTCAGTTGTTTATATCTTTCCCTTTCACCTTTGCTTTTTGCATTCCTTCTTTCCACAGCTATTTGTAAAGCCTCATCTGACAGCCACTTTGCTTTCTTGCATTTCTTTTTCTTTGGGATGGTTTTAGTTGCTGCCTCCTGTACAATGTTACGAACTTCCGTCCATAGTTCTTCAGGCACTCTGTCTACCAGATCTAATGCCCTAAATCTATTCTTCACCTCCACTGTATACTCATAAGGGATATGGTTTAGGTCATATCTGACTGGTCTAGTGGTGATCCCTACATTCTTCAGTTTAAGCCTGAATTTTGCAATAAGAAGCTCATGATCTGAGCCACAGTCAGCTCCAGGTCTTGTTTTTACTGACTGTATAGAGCTTCTCCATCTTTGGCTGCAAAGCACATAATCTATCTGGTTTCGGTACTGACCATCTGGTGATGTCCATGTGTAGAGTCGCCTCTTGTGTTGTTGGAAAAGAGTGTTTGCTATGACCAGCGTGTTCTCTTGACAGAACTCCGTTAGCCTTTGCCCTGCTTCATTTTGCGCTCCAAGGCCAAACTTGCCTGTTGTTCCGTTTATTTCTTGATTTCCGACTTTAGCATTCCAGTCTCCTATGATGTAAAGGACATCTTTTTTGGGTGCTAGTTCTAGAAGGTGTTGTAGGTCTTCATAGAACCGGTCAACTTCATCTTCTTCGGCATCAGTGGTTGGGGCATACACTTGGATTACTGTAATGTTGAATGGTTTGCCTTGGATTCGAACTGAAATCATTCTGTCGTTTTTGAGGTTGCACCCCAGTACTGCCTTTCCCACTCTTTTATTGACTATGAGGGCTACTCCATTTCTTCTAAGGGATTCATGCCCACAGTAGTAGATATGATGGTCACCTGAATTAAATTCGCCCATGCCCGTCCATTTTAGTTCGCTGATTCCCAAGATGTCAATGTTCAGTCTTATCATCTCATTTTTGACCACATCCAGCTTGCCTTGATTCATAGACCTCACATTCCATGTTCCTAAGCAGTATTGCTCCTTGCAGCATTGGATTTTCCTTTCAACCTCAGACACATCCACAGCTGGACGTCCTATTGGCTTTGGCCCAACCGCTTCACTCTTTCTGGGTCTACTTGGAATAGTCCTCCGCTCTTCCTCAGTAGCATATTGGACACCTTCCGACCTGAGGGGCTCATCTTCCGGCGTCATATCTTTTAGCCTTTTGGTACTGTTCATGGGATTCTGTTCTGGGGTACTGTTCTGGGGTACTGTTCATGGGGTACTGTTCATGGCATACTGTACATGCCACCATGTACCCATTACAAAAAAATGCACACTTTTTCTGGCATGGAGATTGATCTCTGCATGAGGAAAAAAATAGTATTACAAAGACTACTGATAAGAAACAACACATTTAAAATTTTGAAAAGCATTCCTAAATATTATCAATGTTATAGTTATGCTTCCAGAACCCGTTTCCTCCCAACCCACAGGTATATGCATTTAAATCCTGTTGCATATATACATCCTTGGGTAAAAATGCCATTAAAGGATGACATGTGTCTCATCTCTTGGCCTTAGCAATTTTATTTACAGTAGTGTAGATAATTGAGCTGTTTACCAAACTCTGCCAATCCATTCCTCACACAAATCCTTGGGTGTTTTGCTATGAGTTTTGTGGCTCTTAAAAGATTCAAAATTAATGAGTGATGTGAGTGTAAGAGTGAGTGATGGTACAGTTTGGTGACGAAGTTGAAGTAAAATTTTTGTGTTACTAGCATTTTACTTAATGCAGCACCTACTTAACAAAGAATGACTATTGACTATTATTATTAAAAATATTTCTATCCATCTTTTCAACCAAAAGTCATTCACAAAGCAGTTTATATAGCAAAATATTTTTTTAAAAATGGTTCTCTGTTCCCAAAGATCCAATAATGGAATAAAACACACAAAAAAGATGTCGGCATCAGCCACTGGCAAAGATGCTATGCTGGGGTGGACAATTGCTCTTCCCCCTCAAAATAGAAGACTTTAACTTCAGAAGGTGCCTCTTTGCCCTGTTAGCAGGGGTCCCCACACCTGAATTATCTGGAGTCCAGTTTTATGGATGCTGCTTTTTTCCCCTCTCAGAAGAAGTGGTTTCTCTCTCTCTCTCTCTCTCTCTCCCCAATCAAAAAAGTGCTGAGCTCCAGCTGCTACCCAGTTTTGATTTGTTTGCTTGCAGGAGCAGCATAATGTCACAAGAGACACTCATGGAAGACAGCAGTGGCTTTGAGTAGTGGACATCCTTGTTCATAGAAGGAACCACTGTGGTCTGCCAAGAGTGCCTTCCTCTGAGGTTTCCTTACTTATGTGAGTAGACCATGTAAGGGTAAGCTGGGGAAAATGATATCTAAATCCCCTCAAGATATGTGGTATGCTACGTTGGTTCATCGAATCTGTGTAGGAGAAGAGCACCATGGCTGATGCAATCTCAGTCCCTTACCAGTAGCGTCACTAGGACGCGTGTCACCCTGGGGCAGGGGGCACGCATCACCCTAGTGACGCTATGATATCGTGGCGCGGGGGGGCAACCCGGCTCCCCCCCCCTGCGTCGCCCTCCGGACGCTCCGAGGCCGGCCCGGGAGCCGGCCTCGGAGCGTCCGACCCTGTTGGCGCTCCAGGGCCTTCTGAAAGAAGGCCCAGGCAGCACGTCCATCCAGGTATTTTTCAGATTTTCGCGCATGCACAGACCCGTTTTGAGGGCTTTTTGCCCTCAAAACGGGTCTGTGCATGCGCAAAAATCCAAAAAATACCCGGATGGACACGCTGCCTGGGCCTTCTTTCAGAAGGCCCTGGAGCGCCAACAGGGTCGGACGCGTCTGGAGGGTGACGCGGGGGGGGGGGAGCCGGGTTGCCCCCCCGCGCCGCGATATCATAGCGTCACTAGGGTGATGCGTGCCCCCTGCCCCAGGGTGACGCGCGTCCTAGTGACGCTACTGGTAAGGGACTGAGATTGCATCAGCCATGGTGCTCTTCTCCTACACAGATTCGATGAACCAACGTAGCATACCACATATCTTGAGGGGATTTAGATATCATTTTCCCCAGCTTACCCTTACATGGTCTACTCACATAAGTAAGGAAACCTCAGAGGGCTTTTTGCCCTCAAAACGGGTCTGCGCATGTGCGAAAATCCGAAAAATACCCGGATGGACATGCTGCCTGGGACTTCTTTCAGAAGGCCCTGGAGCGCTGACGGGGTCGGACCCTCCGAGGCCGGCTCCTGGGCCGGCCTCGGAGCGTCCGAAGGGTGTCGCGCGTCACGGAGGTGGCGTGCGTCACCCCGTGGCACGTGTAACCCGGGGGCGCCCCCCCGCCACGCTCCAGCGACGCCCCTGTCCCTTACCATGCGTACCGTTTGAATCTCAGTACTGTACTAAAGTTATGGAGAATATCCTATCAATTCCTAGGTCTCTTTGGGTGCTCAGTTTGAATTTCATAGTCTCACTGGATTGTGACGACTTGTTCTCGGCAAAAACAATGGTTAAAAACAATTATCAAGAAAACAATGGTTAAAAACAATTGTTAAAACAATGGTTAAAAACAATTATCAAGATGGTATAATCATAACCATATTGTTCCAGGTGCAGTTTGCCAATCTGATGGTGTGTGAGAGATTGGGGATTAGCTAGCACTACCAGATGGTAGGCTGTATTGTGTTCACCACCATGCCTTATGTGACTGAGTTTGTGATGTTCTTCTTGGGCTTCCTCTCTCACACAGACACAGTGTTTGGCAGAAGAAGATCAGAAAAGTGGTGTGTGCCCCAGCTCCCCAGTGCGAGCCGCACCAGACTCTCCTACTACTCAAGGGCGCTCTCTGAGATACCGTCGTGTGAATAGCCCTGAGTCGGAGCGCCTCTCCACTGCTGATGGCAAAGCAGATCAGCATGAGCGAAGGTTGGTTTGTTGTGAAGGGGCCAGCTTCTGGGGTTATTTGTTTGATCTTCACAAGGATATCTAGATGCAAGCTCAATGTTGTGGCTTTGGTACTGGGTGTTTTTGGAAATAGTTCAAAGCTTGATGGTGAAAAACAATGAGTTCTCATTTTCAGGAGCCATTCTGGATCTATTGGTTGCGACACCCCAGTTGGGAAGAATTGGTCACTACCCCCTTAAGAGGGGTGGCAACATGCAGTGACGTGCGACTACGCTCCCAAGATCGCGCTGGCACGGGGGGGGGGGAGGTTTGTTTGGACTAGAAAAAAGGCGCCTGAGGGGGGACATGATTGAGACATATAAAATTATGCATGGGATGGAGAGAGTGGATAGAGGGAACTTCTTCTCCCTCTCGCACAACACCAGAACCAGGGGACATGTACTAAAATTGAGTGGAGGGAGAGTTAGAACAGACAAAAGAAAATATTTCTTTACCCAGCGTGTGATTCATCTGTGGAACTCCTTGCCACAGGATGTGGTGATGGCACCTGGCCTAGATGCCTTTAAAAGGGGTTTGGACAGATTCATGGAGGAAAAGACCATCACAGGTTACAAGCCATAAGCAACCTCCTGCTTTTAGAAGTAGGTTTTCTCTGTGCCAGGTGCAAGGGAGGGTCAAAGGGAAACAGGTTATCTTGTTGTCTTGTGCTCCCTGAGGCATCTGGTGGGGCCACTGTGTGATACAGGAAGCTGGACTAGATGGGCTTTTGGCCTGATCCAGCAGGGCTCTTCTTATGTTCTTATGACTCACCAGTGGTTGTGCCGGCTCTCCGGAGGCTGCACCCCAGATTACCTTCCAAAGGCGATTTGAAGATACTTTTGGTTTACTTCCTGATTTCGGTGAAAATAGGAAGCCTTTGGAAGCTAATCTGGGGTGCCCGTAGAGAGGTCCACACCCCCTGCACCCTCCGGAGGGCCAGCACAACCCCTGGTGAGTCCAAAGAAACCCTTTTCCCCCTGGTGCCGGCGCGTTCCTGGGAGTGCTGTTACTGCTGTGCCCCCCCCCCCCCCCCGCAACAATTTACAGCGCCGCAAACTCTGAGAGTTTACATGAGAGTTTGGGACCTGCTGATCTACCCCATAAAGTTTTTTTTCATGAGCTCAGGATTTCTTGTGAGGAACGTAACTTGAGTGTTTGAGTCAGTTTAAGAATTCTCCTGGATTCAGACAAGAAAGGAATGGGGCAACAAAATTTGTATCTATCCATCATACAGATACAATCATACAGAGACTCTAGAAGTCTCTTTGTTCATAATGGTCTCCTCCTATCTTCTCCTTTTGGAGAAGTTCTGCATGTATCCAGGAACTCTTCAGCTGCTTTGATTTGGTGGAGGGTAGAAACTTGCTCCCATAGTCTTCTAACCTTCCCTTCCAACCGTGCTACCAGTTTGCACTTGCTACATGTGTAGTCCTCGGTGACTACAGGCAAGAAGACAAACATAGCAGATGCCTTGCATGTCACCACTGCATAAAGAAACATCAGGAATTTTTTTTACCAGTTTTGGCATATGATGAGCTTAGTCTATCACGTTATTCATGCCCATTCAGAAGTAAATTTTAGCTTTGCTTTATTATGCTTGCTAATATTTTGGGAGACTCTTTTATATCATTTCTTTCTTCTGTATCAAAATTAATGGTATAATTATGACTATGAAAAGTGCATAGCACTCTTTGTTGTTAGACTCTTCTTTCAGTTCATAACTTTGATGAACCAACAATTTGGACCAGAATTGTCCGTGCTACTGAATGGAGAATGTGGTTCCTCTGATTAATGTAGATTATTTTTGGATATCTGAAAGTGCTGTTTTTATTGAGATTTAAAAAAAAAAGAGTGTCTGGCCATAGTGATCAAGCAGCTGGTTTGTTTGGAGAGCTACTGCAGGGTTAGCAAGAAGAGTTTGCTGGTACATTAAAGTGCTCCATGTATGTTCAGAATGCACCCACATCCACTGAAAAATAAAATAAATCTCTGTCTAGTCAAAGAGTTTGCCATAATTTGCTCACATAAAACTTTGTTGTCTGGGGCAGGCAGGTGTGTTTCAAGTATGGAACGTATGCCATGACCAAACAGATCTTTGTGGTTAGAAGTCTTTGAAGAGTCAGCAGGAGCATATGAGCAGAACTACTTGAGAGTAAATTCAGGGCAACTGCTCCAAATGACAGTCCTTGGTCAAGCCTTCCCCACCTTCATACTTACCACGCACCACTTCCAACATTATGTAGTGTTCTATCCCCATCATCAGCAATTCCTTGTTTCTGATTATGTGTAGTTCTGCCCTGAGAAAAATCCAGAAGATCCTGGAACCCAGTTTGGGAGGTTAGATGCAGGAGACAAGAGAGATGAGGCTAGAGAAGGCAGTGACAGGAAGCAGAGGAAGGTAGTGGGGGGATAGGGCTGTAGCTCAGTGTCCGGAACACGTTTTGCCTGCAGATGGTCCCAGGTTCAATCTCCAGGTAGGAGTGGGAAAGACCCCTGTCTGAAACCCTGGAGAGCGAGCCACTGCTAGTCAGTGTAGACAATACTAGATGAATCAAGGGTCTGATTCGGTACAAGGTGGCTTCCTACAGAGGCGTCGTCTGATATGGGGCGGAGGGGCGGGGCCCCCCAGGGTGTAGGGCGCTGAGGCCTCCTGGGGGGGCGCGGACCTCCTTAGGTTTCGTTTTCGAAACCTTTTTTTTAACCTTTTTTTACGTTTTCCCGGGGGGGTTAGTGGTTACGGGGCATCTGTGAGTGTAGTGTGTGCTTTCTCCCCACTTATCTGTTATCTCTGAGCCGTTCGGAAGCGCCCCGAACTTCCTCCAGCAAGCGCCCTTCGACTCCAGCAAGTGCCCAGAACTTCTTCGTTCTGCGCTTGCGCAAGTCCTCTGCAGTTCTGCGCCTGCTCTAACTGCACCGGGCACCATCTTCCTTTAGCGCAGGCGCAGAACGTCGAAGTTCTGGGCGCTTGCCGGAGTCGAAGGGCGCTTGCCGGTGGAAGTTCGGCCCTGGGCGCCCGAACTTTGGGGCGCTTCCGATCGGCTTAGAGATAACAAGTAAGTGGGGAGAAAGCACACACTACACACATAGATGCCCCTTTAACACTACCCCCCCCGAAAACAGTAAAAAACAGTTAAAAAAGCGCAAATTTTAGGTTTCGAAACATAAAATTTTGGACAGTTTTATTGGGGGGGCGCCGGGGGGGGGGCGCGCCCCAACCTGCTCCGGGCACAGCGCCGCCACTGGCTTCCTATGTTCACCTATGTGCTAGAGCAGGGGTGGCCAACCTTTCAACAGGAATGCTCCTGGCCCTTTAATGGTTGTACAGGTGAGGGCATTTCAGCAGGTGCAGCTGCTTTAGCAACACCATCAGCAATTGCAGCTGCCAAGATTCTGTCTTCTACACAACTCTTAAGAACACAGAGGCCCTCATGGTGGAAGGTTGGCCACCCCTGAGCTAGAGCAAGCAGTTTGTGCAGTCAAGGGTTTGAGAAGTCATGCTGCATTGACCAGGTTTGTGAAGAAGCATGATTTTATGTACATTTTATGTACATTCAACCATGCTTAATTTCTGCAAGAGCTGCCAAGGCTAGAAGTCATGTGCTCTGCCATGGGAACTCTTAATTCTCTGAAGAGTACTTGTGTGGGTTGGGAGGGCTTGTTAATTGAGCAGAAGTGCTCTGTATTATTACTTCGCATGTTTCAGGACTGTGCCTTGGAATTAAAAGCAGCAACTGGACAATAGGCCAGTAGAAGTTTGCTGGATGCTGGCCGCTAATATCCTCCTAGGTTTGGAGCATGGTTCAATCTAGGAGTTTTGAGTGGAGATTCCCTAGAATCATTTTGCTGGAAACTGCTGTATTAATCAGTGGGTAAGTAGACTGTCCATCAAGCCAGTCTAAATAATAACAACAACAACATGCTGAATGTAGAAGGTTGAACAGAACAAACATTTCCCAATCAGAGGAACGTCTGACTCCTCTGCTATGTTCCAAGAAGGAGGGCTTTATTTTCAAAGGGTCTGGAGACCATGGTGAAGACCAGTTCTTGCCTCCTGAGCCATGCATTCAGAAGAGAGCGTGGCCATCTCACATGATAGGAAATCATCACCTTTTCGTGACTTCTACTACATTACAAAATGGATATTGGTTTTTGGGCTGTAGTCATCTTGAGCCTCTAAATCATCTTGAGCCTCTAAATCTTGAGCCTCTAAATCTAAGGCTTTCCCTTTCCCTTTCAGGTCTCGAGTGGACTTGCCTGGCTCTCCTTCACGGCTTGTATGCTCTTCCCAGCCAGCACAGATGCTGTCCATTGACACTGGTCAGGTAGACCGGCAGGCGAGTGGCAGAATGGATGTGTCTGCTTCTGTGGAGCACGAAGCCCTCAGCAATGCTTTCCGATCAGTGCCCTTGGCTGAGGAGGAGGACTTTGACAGCAAAGAGTGGGTTATAATTGATAAAGAAACAGAGCTGAAGGACTTCCACCCAGGTGCAGAACCGAGCACATCTGGAACGACAGATGAAGAGCCTGAGGAACTGAGGCCCATTGAAGAGGGCGAAGAGAGGAGACGGTTTGGAATGGAAGCAGCGGTCAGGCCGAAAATACATGATGGGAGACCCCGGGGTATGCAGCCTGTGGCTGAGGAGGACAGTTCCCACAGACACGAAGGGCATTGTCAGACGGTCTCTGACAGCAAACACGAACAGCAACCAGGAAGCCCCATACAGTCCCCCTTACATTCAGCACCAGCCATCCGACCGCGGAGACGGGAATCTGAGCCTACTGGTCCTGAGAGACAGGTAAGTCGTGTCAAAGAACCACCGCTGATCCATTTTGCTGTAGCTCTCATCCGTGTTGTATTTGTCTAGTTAAGTCGCATCATCTCATCCAGAAAATCTGCCCCCCATCGTCTCTTGTAGAGAATGTGAACGTGCTTTTCACCCTTGTGCCCCAGATTCCAGACCTACGTTATCAGTAGTAAAATTCTCTCACCAGCACCAAGAATGTTTCACTAAGACCACAATTGGAAGTGGGTCCATGCAGCACTGAAGTTCCGAAGTACAGATGTTGCAGTGTTTCTTTTCAGTTGGTTCTCCCGTTACGTTCCTACAGGATGAGGTATAGGGAAGAATTTTAACTGGGTCACAACTCAGCTTACTGTAAATAGAACTGTATAGTAGCATTTGTTGAAAACTAAATCGGTATTTTTCTACCAGCATGTGGCACTGGTATGTGTGCATGCAGAGATGTGTTCTACTACTACTTGGGGTAGTATCTGCAAACGGATATTTTCCAGATATTTAGAAAAGGCTTTTAACCCAAACTTACAGAACCTCGCAAGATTTGCAGAACTCCAAGGAAGTCATCCCAGAGTCTTTTTTTTTTTTTTGAGTGACTGGAGATCTCACAGTATTTCCAAATGTCCATCCATTCATGGACACATCAAGAGCATGCCTTCTGCAAGGAAATATGCTGGTAGCAGTGGTGTAGCTAGAGGGGGGGGTGTCCTGAGGGCCCCGGGTGCCAGGCTTCTGGGGGGTGACACCACTAGTGTCCAAAATTGTTGAAACCTTGGTATTTATGAATAATACCCTCATGTTATATATCATTTGATGCCTAATGAAACCAACCATATCAAATTATCTGTGTACTATCTATCAAAAGTTATAGCCAACAAGCCAGAACTGGAAAACACAATTGCCTTATGTAGCATTTATTTTCTGGCCATTATTATTATTATTCATTTGATGTCATGACTATTACTGAAAATAATTTTTTCGTACGGGGTGGAGAGGGTGTCAAAAATGTATGGGCCCCAGGTGTCAAATGACCCAGCTACACCTCTGGCTGCTAGTGTCTCTCTTTAACCAGCTATGAGTTGGGTACAATCGTTAAGTATATGGGTGAAAAAGCAAACCCTGGGGAGAGGTTCAGTTGCTTGAAGAGACCAATAGGGCTGCGTCCCAGATCGATTATGGGGCCCATCCTCTGACGGTTGCACCATCATGGTTCTTATTTGACTTGGGGGTCCTGGCCTAGTTGTTTATGTCCCTGCAGAGTGTCATGCGCAGTGTGTCCCAGAATTATCTCTGATGGTGCAAGGCCTCTAGATTGTTAATTTGCATCCCTGCTCCCGTCTTTTACCCCCAACCAGCAATACTTCCACTCCCAAGCAATTATGGGACCCTCTTAGGCAGCACTGGTGGCATGAGTTTTATCTTTCTACAAATCCCAGTCGAAGTGAAAAAGAAACCAGTGGCTGTTCAACATATCATTGTACTGTTCTAAAAAAAAAAAGGTGTGTCTATTAAGCAAATAGGCTTTCCCTTGTGAGCAACTGTGGTGCCTGTATCCAACGCTTCTTTCGTGGTTGAAATGGGTTACTTAGAGTCCCGTTGTCATGCACACTTGAATCTAATTCAGAGAGGATATAAGGCAAAACAGACCTACTGTATTTCTTCAATTCTAAGACGCATGTTTTTTCCCAATTAAGCATTTCAAAAAATGGGGTGCGTCTTAGAATCGAAGGTTTCCAAAAAGCACCCCAAAATGCTATCTTCTTACTTACTGGAGCTTGGGGGAGCTTCAGAGAGACCTGCGCGACCCTCTGCAGGCCTCCCTGATCTTCAGTTCGGCAAAACCCGGTGATTTTCAGCCATTTCCGGTTTTCGCAAAAACCAGAAATGCCCCAAAATCGCTGTTTTTCGCCGAACTGAAGATCAGGGAGGCCTGCAGAGGGTTGCGCAGGCCTCCCTGAAGCTCCCCCAAGCCCAGGTAACGAAGGAAATGGCACTTTCTGGCAGGGCCAGAAATGCTATGCAAAAGCAGTGCACTCAGTCATCCTCAGCTGCAGGAGACATGCTGGGGAGAGTTGGTGCTGAGCGGGTAGATTCAATGAAGGGAGGTGAGTCTTACAATCGATGGATTTTTTTCCCCCTGCTGGTGGTACTGAAAGTAAAGGTGCGCCTTAGAATCGATGGCGCTTTAGACTCAAAGAAATACGGTATTTGAGTAATCGATGGAAAAACCAAGTACAACGTATGTGTGTGTCAGTTGCAGTTCCTATGTCATTTGTGTTCAACTGTTGAGCGCAGCTACATTTGTGACAGAAACATTCAGTCCAGTGCTTGAACTGCTGTCAAAGAGGAGGTGCCTCTTACCTTGCCGGCTGTCTAATGGGCAGGCACAAGAGACCATTGGAAGGGGATTGTGATATGCTAATCAGGCAGCACTAAGGCTTTTCCTGTCCTGTTCTTTGGTAGGAACCTGCAGGGCAACGCAAAGTTTCTGTAGGAATGACACGGCTATATGAGACCCTTCGGATGGCATCGGATAGCTAGACATTTAGTCGGTTTGCCTGGAAAAGAGCTGTAGGACCTTGGAAAAATCCAAAACGGGCAACTTTTCCAGTAAAAGTCAGCCAGATTGTTCTCTAATATACTGGATTAGGCCCCCCAGACCCTATTGAGCTCCACCTCTACCAGGTAGGGAGTATTTCCTTTAAAGGACCCACACTTGTGTTTGGAGTCTTGCGTTTTTACTG
The DNA here is from genome assembly GCA_026170595.1 of Plestiodon gilberti rubricaudatus. Taxonomy (NCBI): domain Eukaryota; kingdom Metazoa; phylum Chordata; class Lepidosauria; order Squamata; family Scincidae; genus Plestiodon; species Plestiodon gilberti. The sequence continues at coordinate 17,874,274 of JANXHW010000001.1, forward strand.
CCCTGGAGAGCCCTCTGGTGTCTCTGGTGAGCAGGGCTTGTGATCTCTGGGCAGATCAGCTAGAAGCAACATTTCCTCACCAACCTGTTCTTCCCTAGACTGGACTGCTGGTTCAAATAGGCGATGTGATTCTTGCACAGCAGTTCCACAGCTGTCCTCTCCTCATTGGTACCTTGGCCAATATTTGGGCCCAGGCATGGTGACTCTTCCTCTTTCAAGTCCATGTCTTGCTCATTGAGTGAGATTGACACGATCTATTTAAACAAGAGCAAGTCAGAATTCATTGACATAGTACCTTTATATAAAGCCAGGTTTTGTTAGTACAGGTTGAGCATCCAAAATCCGAAAACTTTTTGAGTGACATGACATGACATGACACTCAAAAGCACCCCGACCGGCCTCTGGGTGGCCTTGGAGATGCTGGCAGGTCTTTGTTCAGATTTGTGGAAAGGCAGTTGCAGGGACCTGGAGGCTTCCTTCCTTCCCTCCCTCCCTCCTTCCCTCTGCCACTTACTGCTGCATTTGGGGTCGGCGCAGTACTTGCATTCTGCAAATTGGCGGTCCAGGGCCTGGCTAGCCTGGCAGGAAGGAAGCGGCTGGGTGCAGAGGAACAGGAGCATGAGCGACAGACGGTGCCACCACCCTGATTCGTGAGCGAGCCTGACGGCCTAGCTGGCTGCAACAGGGAGGGGAAGTGGAGCAGAGCAGGCACTATGTATATGCAAATATTCCAGAATCCGAAAAATTCCAAAATCTGAAGCACTTCTGGTCCCAAGTATTTCGGATAAGGAATACTCAACCTGTGATGCCTATTTAGTTTCTTATGCTGAAGTTTTGCCAAATATTGCTGGCATATGAGAGTTTAGGTGATAAACTGGGAGAAAGTTAAAGGACATTCTGCAATAGCGAACACTCCTTTGGGTAGACTAGAGTAATTACTAAAGCAAGGTATATGAAACCCTTTAGAATGTTCAAAATGCTGTATAACTTCTGACCATTTCAGGAAAAATATTACCTACTGGACACAAGAGAGAAGAAGATTGTAAATTTCTCCCAATTAGCAGGCTAACGTAAAGTACATCACATCTTCACTAGACTGTCAGCTGCCTGTGTTCTGGTTTCTTTTGTTCCCAATTATACTCTGCTAGCAGTTTTTTCCAGTAGTTATCCAAAATCTAGGCTTTTCCATGAATCGGGCTGTTGCTGTGCATGGTTGTCTGATCTCTGTTCCCTAACTTGCATTACTTGCCAAGAGTCACAGTTGTGTTCAAAGACTCAAAGTCAGCTCTGAAAAATGAATCGCATTTCCTTCATTTGCTCTGAAGTCACAAAACCAATTCTTAACGCATAGCTGAAAAAAATGAATGTGTGGGGATGGGAGAAAGAGGAGAGAGCTGCTGTTATGTGTAGGGAGGGAACACTACTCTTAAATCTTTGTTGTGGGAGAAGGCGAAGGAAGCTGATTGGAGGTAAGGGCAAATGGGAACAGGCGACTCAAGCAGAATTTTGGCCAACCTAAGCCTATGCACAATGCACACACAATCCGAGACACGAATCCTGCTTGCTGTAAATCTGATTAAAGAAAATTCTAGCTGCTTCGACTTGTGATTGCAACAGAAGATGCTTTGTCTTGCAACTTGGTGCTAATAGCACAAAATGGACTGGCTACGTTTGAATCTTCTGAGTCCGTAAAAACGTCTAATGGCACACAGATGCATGCAGGCTCATCCCCTGGATTTTCCCCATGCAGAAAGTCGCATTTCACTTCCCGTGGCTGCAGTGACTAACTACAAAAATACCGAAATATTTATTTCATAACTACCAAGCCTCTCCTGTTTTTCTCTTTCATCTCCCTAGTGGTGTTTTTTTTAACTTCACCAGCTCAGCAATTTTCTTCCAATTATTTTATATACTGTATAGTAGAGCCTTGTGGTAGTGGGAGGCCATAAGGGACGACTAGTCAGTCATGGCCAGGGATAGAAGAACATGTTACAGGCCCTATCTGCATTAAAAATATATATATCATTTCTACACCATGAAGGCTAGAAGCTTGCTGTGTATGTTGTAAAACCCCATGTTCTTAGGAGTCCAGGGATTGTATGCCGATGAGCCAAATTTGTGCAATATTCTACCTGTGAGCAGGTATGATAGATGACCACCCCTACTTATAGGACATAGAATATATCAGGGGTGGCCAAACTGTGACTCCTGAGCCACATTCGGCTTTTTGACATATAATACGGTATGCAGCTCTTAGAAATATGTTGTCTGAGCTCCTTTTTACATCACAATTAATATAAAAGGGTAAGTAAATTTTTCAGGCTTTATAATTATTTACCAGGTATAAACTGAGAGTCCACGGGATTAAAACATAAGCTTAATGTTCATGGTGAGTAAATATATTTAAGAATTTAAATGCTTCTTAAATGTTGCAGCTCTCAAACATGTCTCTTGTGGCTCTCAAACATCTGAAGTTTATCGTATGTGGCTCTTACAATAAGCAAGTTTGGCCACCCCTGGAATATATCTCGCCTCAATGCAGGGCTAAGTACTGCTGCCAAGTCTAGGTTTGCTGGGAAGGTCTAGGTACCACAGCTGTGTGTCGGGTTACACCTGGACAGTTTTCTTCTGGGGTGTAGGATGAGCCTGACTGCTGTGACATCTGACACAGATGAGGACCCGTTAGAGACCACAACCCTCAGGACCAACCAAAGTCTGCCTCTCATCAGGACTCTCCATTATGAAAGCTGAGATATGGATGGATGTCCCAGTCCCAGACCACCTTCTGTCTCACCCCTGGGGCCCCAAGAGCAGATAACAATGAGTAAAGGCCAAAGCTATTAACTGGCAATGAAACACCTTTTGGACTATCCAAGGCTTATATTCCCTTGGTTCTACTAGTGGGGAAGAGGCAAGGGGAAAACACATGCCTTGGACCAGGACCCAGCTAATAATTCAGGAAGGACTATGCAGCCTCTATGAGAGCCTTGCAACATCTGCCTGACCTTTACTGGTGCAACAGCTCTTCACGGAGAGCCGTTGAACCAGAGCTGTCCTAAATCCAGCCATAGATGCACTGTTCCTGTTTCTTGCTCTTGGGCTCCAGACTTTTTCTTGCTTCTGTTGTCAGCCCAGACCTCAACTCCATCCTCAGTCTCTGGTCCAGGCCCTATTGTTGAACTTTCAGAGACCCCCTCTAATTTGAGTAGGGGGTGGAGACTCCCTGCACCCACAGGCAATGAAATGTGGCAGGGGCCTTCAGTATAGACAAGCTGCCAAACGAAACAGTTGAGTGCTTATGTACCCCTACTAATGAGCAGTTACCCCCACAGCAGGAGTTACCAAAAGGGGGTGAGTGCGGTTAGCGGATACCCCCGTCACAGAACGCCATGATAATGCTGTGACATGGCAAGTTCAGGTTGCCCTGAATAAAGTTGCTGCCCCCACTGTTTGGTGTGTAAATTCCAAGAACGATGAAGACCAGGGCTGAGGGAGTTCTCCCAATGCATAGCTGGTGGGACGTTGCATCAGGCAGTAAGTAAACAGGCTTCTGCAACCAAGGAAACTCCAGCTATATGGGTGATTGACTGCCCTTCTTTTGGATTTAGCCTGTGAAATCCAGAGGGGGATGCTTGGCATGGTTTGAATCTCTGCCTTACTGCTCAAAGGTTTGCAACCGATCCCGGAGGGATCTATTATAAAAACCACATTTGTAACATGCGCAAGCAGCATACACAAACTTGCTATTAGTAATATTTCAGAGGACCAAAATAGACATGAATTTCGATGCATGGGTGACTCCTGTGTTTTGGATCCCCACAGTCCTTTTTAAAAACTAAAAGCAGCTGTGAGGGGAGTCGTTTAGGAGTGTGGTGGAGGTGGGGGCTCTACCACTTAAAATTGCCCTTATAGCTGTTGTTTAATTGTTTTGTTTGATTTATATCTCGCTTTATCTCATGGGCTCAGAGCAGATGGTAGCATTTTTTTCTACGTGTTAATAGTCCTGTCCCCAAGGGACTCGCAATCTAAAACTAAAAACAGTAATTATGTCTTGCAGTTGTAAAAGAAGCCAACTGAACTCAAAATGACATTGTAAACATAAAATCTATTTGTCACCAAAAAGCTCCTGTTTGCTTACGGCTTTCTCCATCCTCCACCACATCTCTCCTAGCTATTATTTCCTCAGGCACCTGCTTTTGAACCCATTGTCTGCTTTGTCCACTTATTTAGTCACTGTGTCTCTGGTCCTATCAGTCTAGTACTTTCGTCTTCCCTGGCATAGGATACAGCCCCTCCTGACCTCGAGTACAGGTTGAGTATCCCTTATCCGGAATGCTTGGAACCAGAAGTGTTCTGGATTTTCCTGGATTTTGGAATATTTGCATAAACTTAATAGGATATCTTGGAGATGGGACCCAAGTCTAAACACGAAATTCATTTATGACTCATATACACATAGCCTGAACACTGGCGTCACTACAGGGGGCGGGGGCGGAGCTCTAAGTTCCTCCGTGATCCGAGCCTCGGTTACACGGAGGAATGAAGCGCCCCGCCCCCGCGCCTTCCGAACCAGTCAAAGCAGTGAAAACAACGCACAGGAGACTCCCTGCGCGTTGTTTTCACCGCTTTAACTGGTTCGGAAGGTGCAGGGGCGGGGCGCTTCATTCCTCCGTGGAACCGAGGCTCGGATCACGGAGGAACTTAGAGCTCCGCCCCCGCCCCCTGTAGTGACGCCAGTGAGCCTGAAGGTAATTTTATACAGTATTTAATAATTTTGTGCATGAAACACAGTGTGTGTATATTGAAGCATCAGAAAACAAATATATCTCAGCCACCCATGCAGGCAGTCTGTGGTTGTCTGGTATCACCATCATTCCTGACTCTGAATTTATACCCTGCCGATAAGCAGGAGTTTTCTCATTCGCCCCCTACCCTTTCCTCCAACCACAGCTTTGCGCACAACCCTCCCACCAGCTGCGGCACCTGTTCAAAAGCACCGAGCATCCAGGCGTGTTTCTCCCCTTCGCTAGATGAGACAATCATAAAGGGGGGGAGCGGGAGACTGGGGAGCAGAGCTTAAGTGCACAGCCTCCTCTGGGAAGGGGGGGCTAACAGGCAGGCTTCCCTTGGAGGAGCAGCAGCAGAGCTCTGAGCCTGCTTGCCGCTGCACAAGGAGAAGTGGGAGCAAACGGGAAGCGTGGTGGCCGCACACACGGCAGCCACTGCCGCCACTCTGATTCATTGGGGTTTGAAAGTTTCCCAAAGTGGGAGGGGGAGGAGATATGGCCTCAGTCCAGGAAAGCGCTGGTGGCTGATTGTCGCCCAAAGCCTCCCGCTTGCCAGAGCGGAGGGGCCCCGGTCAGCCAAGGAGACGTGGCTCCTCGCTTCTGCCTTCTCCTCTGTCCAGCCAGTGCCATGCGCACTAAGAGCTGGCTTCCTTGGCTGGGTAGCGCCCCCGCATGCCTTGCACCCGCGACTGAGGTAGACTGAGCTGGGAAGAACAAGCCTGGCTCAAGCGGAAGCAGTGCCTGAAGCGGTGCCCAAATTCCTCCTCCCTTTTGGGAGTGTGCATGCATCAGCATGCGCCTCATCACCGCCACCTCTTCCTCCTGTGTCTCCACTGTGTCTTCAAAATAGGCCAGGCAGGGAGAATTCTGGGAATGGAAGAGGGTCTCCACTCAGTCTGTTTTGAAGATGTGGCCGAGGAGGAAAGGCAATGGCTGTATCGGAGGAGGCGACAGTGATTACGAGGTGGCCACAATCCTCTTTCTGACAACTTTCAGAAGGGGAAAGATTGGGAACCAGAAAGCCGCAGCCCATATCACTTCCTCCAGTGTTGCTGCTGCAATTTTTCTCCCTTTTCCAAGAAGAGTGAATGAAAAGAGGATGGGACAGCGGCTGGGTGAAGCAGCCAGTAGGTGGTGGCTAACCCACTGCCTTGCCTAGCCTACGACTCAAGGCAGCTGCTTCACTTGGCCTTGTGTGTGGGCTGGCCTTGCCAATATGGTACTTGAAGGCAATAGTCCTTTCCCACTGTTGCTCTCCAGCAACTGGCATTCAGTGACAAACTGCTTCTGAAAATGGAGGTTCCATGTAGACATAATTATCTGTATATGGTACTCAGAGCAAATTTCAATGGCCGAGTGCCTGTCCAGTTTGAAAAGAGACAGAGCCACCCAAAAACAAAGCTACTTCAAACTTTTTTTAGAGAGGGAGGGGACATGCTACTGCCGCCCGCCGCTAAGGTCCTGAATTTCTACAGGCAGCTCTCACTTTCCCAAACTTGATCCTCTGATGGAAAAGAAAAAAACATCTCATTTTTTTCTTAATACTTTCTAAAACAATCTCTCTCTCCTCCCCCCTCCCCCCAGTTCTGAACAGCATTACAAAGCTCTCGTTCAAGTCCAGCTGAAGACAGGAATGTACTGCAGTATTTTGTTGCAGGTTCTACTTACTATGACTAATCGCCATTGATAGACTTCTGCCCCATAGATTTGTCTACTCTTTTTAAAACCATCTGAGCTAGTGCCTTCAGCACATCTTCTGGCAGCAGATTCCACACATTAATTATACATTGTGTGCAGGCGTACTTTCTACTGTCTGTCCCGAATCGACCGCCTATCAAGTTCTTGGGATGGCCTCAAGGAAGTGGTCTGACCTAGCTAGCTAGAGATGAACAGAACCCTGTTGTTCTGCTCTGGAAAAGGTTTTGTGGGTCTGGATGTATATTAGACTTCTGTAACCCTCCCAGAATCTGTTTTGGATTCCAGAGTCCTGGAATTGGCCAAAGACCTTGTGTAAGTAAGGCATTTATTTGGTGCATTTATTGTTTTTGGAGGAATGTGCACACAATTTAGGATCACAGGTGTCATTAGTAAAGCCAATCATCTGGGCAGATGCCATTCAATGAAACAAGTCTGATACTTTAACAATGTGATGAGAATTGCTATTTCGGGCTAAACTTTCAAGGCACATATGATTGAATGACACCTCAATGTCTTTTGCTCAGTGTCTTCTTCATAGTGACTTTAAGGTAAGATATAATATGGAAGATAGTTTGAATACAACATACTACTATATTGCTATTGCTGAGAAGGCAAATGGCTGTTTGGGGGATTTACCAGCAGAAATATCTTATTTAATACAGTGGTAAATGCACCAGTGTAGCTGTCATTGATTAGGCTTTTATCTATATTTTTAAAAAGTCAATAGATTAATTAGAGAAGAACCATGGAGCAAAAATAAAGATTGTATAAGGTTTCTGATGGCAAAGGTTGAAGAAACTAGGTATATAATCGAATTAAAAATTTCAAGTTTTTCTGATTATTATTATTTTATTAAAAGAATAAAAGCATAGCTGAGTCGTGTTTCAGCTGTGTTTTTATTCTTTTAATAAATGGTCAGAAAACCCTAATACTGTATTTTAAACTCGATTATCTATGCCGACTGCGAAAATCTAAAGACCTAAACTAGGTATATTTGGCTTATAGAAAAGAACAACTGGGGATAGTAGGATACAACAGTCATGTAAAAGGGGCAAAAGTTCTTCAGCAATCGTTTTTTTCTTGCTACTGAGAGCAAGAAGCAATGGGTTCAAGTTGCAGAAAACGCTGCTGTTAGGTTGAGAGATTTGTGTTTGTCTGCAAATTGATCTGTTCAGACACTTCATGGGTGGAACGGAGCCAAGTTGAGGAGGCTGGCTGTAATTTTTGCAGCACGGGAGTAGGTCAGGGATTTCTAAACTGGTGGGCCTTTGTATGTATGAAAAGAAATGGCCAGAGCAGCCAGGACCAAACTTACAAATAAGCAAGGAAAGATTTGCTGAGCAGGTCCCTACAGGGTTTATGCCAACTCCCTTCGCGTTCACAGAAGACCTGTTGTTGCCCTCTCAAGAAGCCAATCACACTTGCAACAGTGACGTGCGGTGAGGTTGGAGGCCAGTAAGACACAGCACTGTGGAGCCCCATGACCCGGAAGTATGGCGGTGACGTGATGACGCCACTGCGACACTTCCGGGTCTACACCCTCACCCAGGGGACATCTCTGGCAGCAGCTCCTCTAGTGCCTCTGTCTAGGGTTGCCTGTCCTGGATGCCACGAACTTCCGCTCTCTTTGTCCTGGCCCGGAAGCCAGAACAGAATTAATATGGCCGTGCCATTTCCAAGAGCCATCGCACGCCCGGCCAGGACTCGGACAATTCCGAAGAGGTTCCAGCTGTGTTGTGTGCCTGCGTGAGTGCTGGAGAAGGCTTTCGCAGGCGCATGATGGCTCTCGGAAGCGGTGCGGCAATATTCAGTCCCAGCTCCCAGGCCAGGATGAAGAGAGCAGAAGTTTGCAGTAGCCGGGGGCAACCGGGACACGGCCAAAGACGTGGCCTGGAAAGTGAAATGCGGCAGGGAGAAATACATTGTTGGGTGGGCAGGTCGTTGGCTGAACTGCGCAGGTGAAGCTCTGCCTCACCTGCTGTCCCTGACTGCACGTCCCTGACTTGCAGCCGTGCAGAGGTATATTGTGCATGTGTGGAGGAGGCCTCTTTCGCCCATGCTGTGCCTTGTACAGCTCCTGGTATAGGCATTGGACTACATGGAACTACAGTTCAAGACATTGTGAGTGGCTTCCTGTAGGAAAATGACTGACTGACATAGTATATTTATATATTGAAAGACTGCATTTCCTGGTTACAAGATGCCAGTGTTAGTTTTTTTTAAGTGCTTAATTTATCAGGCAGCCTTTGCTCTAAGGATACAATCATATTGAAACATCCAATTAATCCCTCTCTGAACAAAAACAAGTGGTGAGCGGGAGTGACAGACAGGTGAGGAAGGCAGCCAGAAGGGGGGATGGGGGAGAAGTGAGGACTTGCGTCACAGAGGCGTAGCTCCATGCCCTTGTTAGGTTTTTCACAATCCTGGAGAAAGTACAGTCCGGGTTCCCGGCTTAGTTGTAGGGCACCGTTGTCCCTCTTGCCCCCCAAAGGCCTCGTAAGTAGCAAAGTGGTGTTAGCCAGATAAGGGGTGAACCCAGAGCTGTGTGAACCCTGCTCCCCCGTAAAGCAAAAGTATTTGCCACCTGCCAGTGAAGATTTCCACAGCATGCGCAGCACAAGCCAGGGGCGAGTCAAGTCTTTGCCTGACACCTTTTCCTCCACTCTTCTTGGTCTTTTTCAGTTGGAGGAGGACAGGCATTCTCAGCACTCCCTCCCGAGGTACAGCCCCCTGAGAAGACTGGCGTCCTCCGTTTTCTCCTCCTCAACCCTGGAGACAGAACAGTACCCTCACCTTGGCGGCACTTTCATACAGCGCAGCCGTTCGGCGGAGAGCAGCCCCGTGCGCATGCCCCACCGCAGGCACATGCCCCTCACAGCAGGAAACCACAGACTCATGCCTTCTGTCCTCCGCATTTCCAGATCCCAGCTCCAGCAGGTGTGGGCCCGCTTCACACACAAAACATAGCCTGTACCGGGGGAAGCAGCAGCCTTTGTAATGCAATAATAGAGCCCACCTACCCAGTGTGTCACCATTTAATGCAATACCGAGTCCCAGACATCTTTGGCCTAAAAGGTACTGGAAAACCGTCCAAGTCCCCTGCAAGAAAAAAGACAGAGACTCGGAACCAACCACCTGCCTCTCTAATTCTCCACCATGCTGTGCCAGAGAGAGGCTGCATCATGATTCAAGATGAGAATTCAAATAGCGGACATTTAATCTATGGAAGGGTTTACATCCAGGCTCTGGGGCAGTGGCCTGCAGCAGCGGTGGGGTGGGGAGTTTAGGGCTGTCTCGGTGGACAGACAGAGACAGCTGCACTCAAGAGGCAAGGCAGGGCAGGTACTGGAGAGACCTGCCTTCCCAGTGAGAGAAAATCTGTGCAGATCTGTGATGAAGCTGGGCTCCAGATGGCAGCTTTCCCCTCCAATCTTACTCAGCCCTTGATTCAGGTGAACACCTAGGAGGAGTTTAGGTCAACCGCTGAGAAGGATTTACAGCTGCATCTTTTGCATATCACCTAGACAGCCAAAACTGCAGTCGTTTTATTGCAGCTTGTGCATTGCGTACAAACTGTATCCGTTGCTCCCCTGTGGCTTTGTCTTTACTCTCCGACTATTTTTGTCGATTCCCCCTGCATAGATCTGCCTGCACTTTTTCTGCTCAGTGATTTTATCCTGGCCCACCTATCGATTGCTATAAAGATTCCCAGACTTCAGGAACAGGGCACCTGCCTGTTTCTTCTTGGCCTGGCTGTGTTCATTCCTGAGGTTAAACAGAATTTATGTTAGTGTGTTGGGAAGGAACTGGGTTTTAGTATTTTGGGGTGGGAGAGGCAAGAAAAGACAGCTCCTTTTCCTTCTTATTTCAGCAATCCTGCTTCTTTTGACAAAAAAAGATGAACCTGTTTAGCTAATATATTAGAGCAGAATGAAAAAGCAGAGCAGAACCTGCCTTTAGCTAGTTATGTTGGATTTCCTTTGAAATGTTGCCCCTTCAGTATTGATTGTTCAGAACCAGAAAGAGTCATCTTAAAATGGTATAAAATGACCAATGAGACCTTTTTATAAGATTTAAACTGTCTAGTGGCATACAATCCTCTGCCCACCCCAGTGCAACAACATTTGACTGTCTTTGGTGTGAAAGATCCCACCAAACATTAGCTAGATAAAACCTCCCTGTGAGTCACAGGCTGTGACCTCTGCAAATATAGGATTGAACATTTCTGACAGCTCAGTCTTTCTGACAGCATTGGAGCTGGGTTACCATGGAACAAATGGATGTAGGTTTTTTAAACGGGAGGAGTTTGATTGTGCTGAGATGCCTGGAGGGGCGTCACTGTGGAACAGAAGACAGGAGTTCAAGAAAATTAGTCCAGGGTGGAAAGAATTAGGGTACCGACGCTTCAGATATAGTGGCTGGTTTTGTGCTATAGAGCATTTAGCCTTCTGAGGTCTGATAGCGAGCTTACTATGAGGGCCAGGATAACTGAGACTTTCCCCTTTAGAGGTGCTAACTTCAAATCTTCAATACATAGCACTTGAGCCTTTAAATCATGATTGGCTTATATAGCTTTTTTCCCAAGCTTTTAAAGAAAATGTGTCTTTTTGTTTGGAGCTTGCCTTCGATCATGTTTTCAAGGGCTTCCATGCAGCCAGGAGGGATAGAAATATTGTTTTCGCTAAAAACAGAAGCTGAGTTCCCCTCACCCCATTCTTAGTTCTGTTATAGTCACCATATTTTATGATTACTATAAAGTGGCAACTGTACTTCCACCATGAATACAAGTCGCATATATCGGCCATATCAATCAACTGAGTGGAGAGTAGGACGCGTCAGCTGAAAAAACGAGCTTTTTCACCACCAAAGTCCTTTGTTAGAGGAAACCTTTCTTTCTTGAGCCACAAGGAGGACCAAAGAAGGGTTTGATTCTTATGTAGTGTCATCTCTCCCCCCCCCCCCAATAGAGAAATAGCTGCAAAGAACATTACAGGGTTCTCTGTGCCAGGTGCAGGGGAGTGGCAGCAGGAAACAGGTTATCTTGTTGGCTGTGTGCTCCTTGAGGCATCTGGTGGGGCCACTGTGTGATACAGGAGGCTGGACTAGATGGGCCTTTGGCCTGATCCAGCGGGGCTCTTCTTATGTTCTTATGTTATTTTATAAGCCATAGGGATTTTTACAGAAACTGTTGTCGTGCTGGCCCTGGGACAAAGTACTGCACTGGGGGCCCCAAAGGTACATTGGGTGCTACCACTGCCACCAGTACTGAAAGCTCAAGGAATGGGCTCAAAATGGGTCCTTTGATAAGTGTGGGCCCTAGACTGACACCACCCCTGAACTGACGTGAGAAGGAGACGAGATTCTTGACTGCTCCTTTTTCCAGGCCACATGTGCAAATTCATGCCTTTGTGTGTGGGGTGGGGAATTACATCAGAATTAATCCAGAAATTATATGATTTGCGATTGAATGTCCTCTGTGCCGGTGAGCTTGTGCTTCTGAAGAGCCTGGAAAGACTTAGTTGGCAATGGCTTCCCAACCAAAGCTTTTTTTTTCACTGGCATCTTAGTTCACCCTCAAGAAACGCTTAAAACCTGGAGTGGGTGGTGCTGAGATAGCAACACATTGTTTGGATGCAGATTCTGCAAAATTATTCTGACCTGTGGGATGACTCTAGAGCAAAAAGCACAACTGGCCCAAGAAGATGGCCCCTGATTTATCTTTACACAGGAGCCATTACTGCATGCTTGTCCCTTGGGTTAAGTACTTTTCTCCGAATAACTCCGATGCAAGCTAACTGGGTTCACCATTTTGAGCCAGGGTGGGAGGAGAAGGGGGAAATTAAAAAGATTTTCATCTAAATTCAAAGACCTGCCCTTTGGTATATTCCCAATTTAAATTGCAAATGAGCGGTGCTTTTAAAAAGCTTTTATTTTGGTTCCATGTTTACATTTTAAAAAAGGGTTCAGCGAAGGTGTTTGTGTATTTGACCTGCATTTCTAGCACACTGGCCCATTTACAATGTTAAAATAGCTGCGCTGTGTGTGGGGCCAGAGATGCTCATCACTCCTGTGTGCTCAAATCTGCCGGTGTCCCAGTAAAACTCTTGCATCTCTGCCGAAGTCTATTTCAGTAGAATTACAGCGCAATCCGACTTAACTTTTGTGCCAGTTTAATCAGCGGTGCAGTGAGAATGGGACGCCCCAGAACGGAAAAGGGATTCAAATCCCCTCCAAAAGAGGAATTCAAATGGGATTTGAATCCCTTTTCCGTTCTGGGGCCTCCCGTTCTTGTTGCGCCGCTGGTTAAACTGGCACAAAAGTTAAGTTGGATCGCGCTGTTTAATATATAGTCACTTTATTTTAACTGTGATATAAACCTTCTGCTAGTTAGCAAAAAGAAATATTGGAATTGTCCACTTCTCCCCAAGGTTTTACTTTTGTTTTGTGTAACAATTTTATCTGCTTAAGGTCTTCTAATTTTTTTAGCCAAATCCTTCATACTTATTGCATTAAAAAAAAGCATTTCTTACATTTCTAGAGATGTGGTTTGAGGCTGTGGAATTGAATAACGAGAAGAAGTTTGATTGTTCCAATTTCAGAGGTTGGGATCCATAAGAGCTAGGGCTTGTTTTTCAGTCTTGTTTGTTTGTTTTGATGCATGCAAATTAATGACTGCATTTCTAAGGCTGCTATCCTATGCATACTTTCTTCAAAGTACGTCCTACTGAACTCAGTGAGTCTTACTTCTGAGTAAATACGGGATCATGCCATAAGCGTACTAATTCTAATCAAAACCTGTGCTCTGTACAAAATGGCAGCAAAATGCACGTATATTTGAGGAGACTGTTTCAAGGAACCCTTCCTATTTCCATATTTTTTGGTACAGCATTCTCTGCTGTCATTACCACCACCACACAAGTATGAAGGATTTATTCTCTTCATACTGAAAACCCAGTTCTAGGAATCAAAGTTTTGCTTATACAGCATGCATTGCCAAAGCCTCAGCTGTGAGGTAATAGCTTTTTCTTTCTTTCTGCCGAGTAGCTTGATGTTCAAAATACCTCACTGACACAAGTTTGATTTGAAATTAATGGGGCTTGGTGCACCAACCATGTCTCACCAACAGAGTACCGTGTGAGGATCAGAGTGTTTGGTGAGCATCCAGTCTCATTTCTAAGATCTCTAGATTACGAGAACACAGTGGGCAAAGCTCTTTGGCTTGTTTGTGCTCTGTGTTTTGTAAAGACCAAAGTCTTTTCATCCAGACAGATCCATTTGTGCTATTTTATTATTTTTTTCTCAAAACTTCAAAGAGCAATAAACATGAGAGTTGCTCCTCATAAAATCTGAGCTATATATTATTGTTTTTATTAAATATAAGAAATTAGCTCCAGTGCCTTTTTGGCCTTTCTGTCCCCACAGCTCCTTAGCCCATAGGCCGCTCTTCTTGTCTCTCTGCCTCTTTCCCTCCTCATACATAGGCCATAAGAGGTTTTTCCTCGGTAATCTCCACCTTTCCCTTATTTTTCTGCAACTTCTACCCTTTTTCAGCTTCTCAGTACATTGCATACTCTGTCCCCGCTTTCTCCAACTGTCTTGCCTCCAAGTACCATTGTACTCAGCACTTCAGCCCCACTGTCCCTGCCCCCTCTCATCACAAGTAACCCACAGCCCAGTTTCCTGTAAGCCCTCCTTGAGTTTCTATTTTCAGGCAAATCTGGTTTCCCTTCTAATAACAGCTCTCATTTTTCAACTCTTTGAGTGGCACTCACCTCTTGGAACTTGGAATGTTTGTGAACATTCTGTGACTTCAGTCAGTAGGTCGGGGGCAGGAATGCCTTGCAAGACAACACAAGCCAGTTTTCCTACGTACTTTATATGTATATATGATGGTACATTAGCTTTCGGTATTATCTTTCATCCCAAATGTTTTGTAAAGTGCTTTACAATGACATGTACACACTTGTATTCATATGCATAATATTTATTTAATATAGCTATCCCATGTTCTGCTGTTGAAATGCCTCCACTTCTAAAGGAAGAGCAGGGCACTGATTCAACAGCTCCTATGCTGCTATACACCAGTTTATGATAAGCTGCAGAATGAGAGTGAGTTTGATACACAAGGGAGGACGCAAGGAAGAGTGCAAATGAAATGTAAGTTCAGAGTGTATGCAGGACCCCGAGGATGCTATTCTGACTGGGTAGAAAGGGCATCTGGGGTTCATTAATGTCCAAAGAAGGTCAGGATCTCTGTTTTATGTCTATATGAAACTGCTCTACGGATCCACTACTGTGAACCAAGTGCAATGATTCTGTGAAACATGTTAGTGAGATGGGAAACTGCTTTTGTGTTTGCTCTTCTGATGTGAAACAGTTGGAGCTGCCCCACAACACACCTTTTGCGCAAGGTCTGAATCTGGCATCATAGTCCAATGCTACTTGATTCCTGTTTCCCTGATCTTTCAATGGTGCTTCCTCCATGTGCCATTATTACTTGTTTAGCTCTTGAGTGCAAGAATATTTGAATAAGAATTTCAGTTGTTCATTCATGTGGGTTGGCTGTTTAGTTGTTTGAAAGAAGACCGCTTGGATTCTTTTTCTGGCATGAATGATAACGAAGTCTACAAACTCAACATGTCAACTCCCAGCATTGTGTCAATTTTTTATTTCCCATTTCTGCTTGTGGCAAATACACCTGAATTAAACACATACATGAACACACTCACAAGGACACAATGCAGTCAGCAGGTGTAGACTGCATCTCTTCATCCCATGAGTAAGTGTGAGTAGGCATGCCTGCCTGTCATTTTGAGTGGCGCAAACTATCCACAAGGAAATCTTACTGGCAAATTTTACTTTGTCCCTTGTTGCGCATTGGGGGCATTAGAGGTCGGCTAAGTTGGGCACTGGATGGACCAACATCCATCAGAGGTCCCAATTGATCAGGCCAACCACTGGTCTTTCAATATTAATAACTGTGGTAGCATCCAGTGCCCCATCAGAAGACAGATGGGGGATGCCATGGGGGAGCCCCAACGCAGGGTTTGGCCCTAGAGCTCCCACAGCCTGGCATGGACACTGCCTACTTTTGTTCCTCTCCTGATTTTTGTGCATGCATATGGCAGATATGAAAGAGCAGCATAGGAACAAAAGAAGGGACAGGTCGAAAAGAAAGGAAAGGCCACAGAAGAGCCGTGGTGTGGTTCCCTCTGCTTGAGAACATGAGGCAATCTCCCTCCACTCCAGATTTGGCTGCCTTTCATTTAACCTGCTTCTCCTTCACTATCATATGGTAGTTTATGGAAATGCTGGCCACTTAAAAGTTGAATATTTCCCTGGTGGTGGTTTTACTCTGTTGCCAGATCTTCCACTTCTTGACAAGATGGGTGCACATTGTGTCTGAGGCCCATGAAAAGCTGTTGACAGAGTGGTCGTTCTTACAGTGACACCCTGCAGGTCTTGTGTCGAGAAGACAGTGTGTCCCAAACATGAAGCCCCATTTGTATTCACTGTTGTGAAGAAAGAAGCTCAGCCAGATAGAACAAAAAGCACTTCAGCAGTCCTGTGGAATCAGCTAGGACCTGAGAGGTGCTATTGTATGAGCGGTGCATATGTCAAAAGAGCTTCTTTCTTCGAAACACAACCACAAAACCCAACCCACCCTTCCCTTCTCTCACACATAGCTGTGCTGATGGTGGGGCTGCTGGGCTGTTAGAAATGAAGCGGATGTTGTATACAGCGCTGGCTCTGCTTCTGCCAGTTGCTTACTCTGTGTGGCAGCAGGGGTCTGCTGTTCCCCTGATGCTACTACCATGTCATCGTGGCACTAGAAAGAGGGCGCCAGTTTGTTCTTCCATTGGAACTGAAAACCTCAAGGCAGATCCTCCGGGCTGCTGCTGTTGAAGTGTAACTTCTGAAAGGGTTTGGCTTTAAGTCAAGTGGACCCAGTCTTGTGCCTGCAGAATAGAGCCAATAGTTTCCGCGACTTGGGTTGTCCTAGTTTTGCTCTTGCACTGTCCTGTTTCACTTGCACCCAGTGCTCCTTCTGCTGTTCCACTGTACAAGAGTGCTTGGTTGAAGCTGTGTGGCACTTGACTTGTGATTTTTGGGATGTTGTCTTTCCCCACAAATAGTATGAATCTGGTAGAGTGTTCTTGTGTATGAAGTTGCATAGTATGGTAAATGATTGGTCAATGTTCTAGTTCCTTTCCGGTTTCTTCTGCCATCTAATCTCTATCTGGGTCACTGTAACACATAGATATGCGTTAGCAGTTCCACAAGAGAGCACAAAGATGTCATTTATAGGAAATGTTTCTAACTCTCCATTTGATGTACTGAAAGTCCTTCTTTGTACTACTCAAACCATTGAGGAAATGATCTTCTAATGAATGTACTTTTTTTAAATAAGCTGCTAAACCATGTAACCTGGGGGTTGAAAAACGTCGATCTCCATTTTGCATTCACCTGCATGCAACTTAGCATTCAGATAAAAAAAAAACTTGCTCTGTGTTTTATTTATTTTTTAACTACACCATGTGTTTTCTGTTGGGTCCTGTCACCTCAATGCACCTGGCTTGATTGTATCTTCTTTATAAGAAATCACAGAGCTTCCTTATCAACACTTCATTGCAAGTGCAGACAGGTGATCCGCCAACATGAAATACATAAGAATTGCAAATGCTGCTCCATGTTACCAGTGGAATAAGAAGGATGCTCTTGAGACACTTACTTTGCCCTTTCACTTTGGTCCTTCCTGAGAGAAACCAGATCTGTTTCTGGCATTCTAGCTATATCCGGAAGAGATTGATATTTTCAGCCTATTGTACGGCTTCCTCTTTCTTGCTGCTACGAAGCTGCCTGTCTAGCTAGGGACACAAACAATTGTTCATAAAGTTTGCCTCCTTCCAATTTGCTTTTTCTTTCAGATCTCTCTAGTGGGTGGAACTGTAGCAACATGTGAAGGATATTAAACCTTCTCAGGTTCTAAAGTGAGAGGTATAATCCGGTAAGGGCAAATTCAGTAGGGGATAATTTCAGTGCTTCGTTCTGATCCCTGCGGTCCAGGTTGTAGAGTGCTTTAAGCCTTTGCTGACCTCTATGATTACCAGCAGAGGCAAGGCCCATGTCATCTGCAGAGCCATTTCCATTGTGAGCACAAAGGTATCTTCAACAGGGAAGAAAACAGCTTCTTTTTTTCTGGGTGTGCTTGTGGTATTCCTAATTATGCATTAATGCGCACAGGAAATGCACATCTGCCCCTCAGTCCTCAAAAAGTCAATAAAGAGATGAATAACTACTGGTGGTTGAGAACGGCATTGTAGAGACGTGCTGCAACTCACATTTAGAATACAACTGCCATTGTGGAAATGACTGTACTGGGACACAGCAACTGCTTCTTGTGGAGGGCACTTGTGCCTTGATATTTCACACGGCTGCTGTCATACAAGGTTTTCAGAATGTCCCAATCTAGGGTTTGCCAAATCTCCCAGATCTTTCTAACCATCTTATTCTGCCAGCAGAGGATCATCATGCCTCTTCCAGGATATGCTAAGCCCCTGACAGTATCCAATAAAAATCTGTTCAAAAGAAAGCTGGAGTCTTAATTGTTGGCTGGCCAGCTGCGTTTCTCAGGACTTCTTCCATTTTCTGATGCCTGAAGTCACGTTGATAACTAGTTTTCTCTTTCTCAGGCCTTTCAGCTTCCAAATAGAGAGAGAGACACAAACACAAAAATCCTCAGGGACCAGCATATCCTTCTTTTGCCTTATCTCCTAAAGCTGCAAGCTCACTGTTGTTGTTGTTGTTGTTGTTGTTGTTGTGTAGTTAGTTTGCTGGATCAAGTATGATTTCAGCAATTGGCAGTAAGACTTTAAAGGGCTGTAGAGTTGGCTCTCTGTTTCTGTTGCATACAGACAGGATATGTCTACTTGGAGATGTGTCCAAATTTACTTCAGTGAAACTTATTCCCAAGTTAGTGTGTGCATACAATTGCAGCCTTCCTCACTTCAGAGGGCCAGGGCACATACAAAAGAAGTTGCTCTTTTTTGCTGCAGTTAAGAGGCATATGAGGAGCAGACAGAGGGATCCTGCACTCCTTCCTGAGAGAGACTCAGCCCACACAATACAACTGCCTCAACCATGGTTAAGAGAAATGTTGGCTCTGATATTACTGTGGTTAGGACTAGCAAGATTTCCTGCTTAACCAGGGTGAGGACCGCTGTTGTCATATCCCTTAACTACGATTGAGGCAGGAGGAAGGAATTCAGTTTGGAGACTGTGTGGAATCTTCCAGTTAAGAGATCAGCTATTACACATGCACTAGCCCAGGAGTGTCAAACCCATTTCATACAGCAGGCCAAAATAGCATTCATGACACCTGCTGAGGGCCAGAAGTGAGGTTATTAAGCAGGAAGTGATGTTATTCAGCAGGTGATGACCAGAAATAAGCACTTTTTTTTCTCAGTTAGGAACTCATTGGCTGCAAATGAAATGACAGAAGAGAAAATACCAAATCTTGATAATAATTTCAAGATATGGGAGAGCCCAATTATCACACAGGCCGCCCTTTCAGCAGGGACTTTTCAACACAGCTCAGCAGCTGAGAACAGCTGATGGTTATGCTGGGAGAGCCCAACTATCTTGCGGGCCTGATAAAGAGGTTCCACGGACCTTGTGTTTGACATCCCTGCAAAAGCCTCTTGCCTCGTCAGCTTTTAACCTCCTGTGCATCTTTGGGTGGTGGTGTATTTTAGTTCGCTTTTTGAAAAGTCAGCTTAAGTCTTGGATTCTGCACAGGCAGCTGATTCCTAACTTTTTTTAAAGTCCCTTTTAATGAAAACCTCAGGAACTAGAGTCCTCTTGGAATCACTGCAGAAGGACAGAAGTATATTTGGCAAGAGAGGAAGTCTATTTGGCAAGGCTGAGGAAGGCATGGGTGCCCTTTCTTCTGGGAGATTTGTTAGCTATAGCTATTGAGGGAAGGGAAGGACCAAGTTGTCTGAAGGGGTTCAAAAGTTTGTTTTCCCTGAGCCTTTTTATTCTTTCTGTCTCGAATCCCCCTTAGAACCTAAGGTAACACCCCAACCCTTTTGTACTGCAATAACATTGTATAATATGCTTGCACTATTCTCCTGGGCGCAACAGAGCATGCGAGAAGAAAAAAAAATATTGACGCTTTTTCAGAATAAAAGCACTGTATTATTTATGTATATAGAGAGACTAACACTGAGAGAGAATTTGAATTCTGTCTCCTGTATAAAAGCATGCACTGAATTTACCTGTATGTAGAACACGCTGTAAATGCTGCAGAGTACTGTAAGATCCTACACTTGAAATCACAACTAGCAAGCAACTTCATCTTTTAAAAAATGAAAAGAAACAAAAACTAAAACCGAAGCTGTGCAATGGATTTTGTGCCTTTTTTAAATCCATGTATGTTAATCCAGACAATCGGGGAAAAAAGCTTGTATACTACCAAAACCTTATTAAAGAATCAAAGGCAGAACTTTGTGATGGTGGTTTTCTTTAAAGTTTCGCCTTCATTAGAATGAAGATTTTTGTTTTGTTATGCAGCGTTCAGATCCGTGTGGAAGAACCTGGCTATTGTACAGTATGTATACCTTAGCACAGGGGTGGCCAACCTTTCAACATTAATGCTCCTGGACTTTTAATGGTTGTATAGGTGAGGGCATTTCAGCAGGTGCAGATGCTTTAGCAGCACCATCAGCAATGCAGCTGTTGAGAGGCCCTAATGGTGGAAGGTTGACCACCCCTGCCTTAGCACAACTCTGGAGGGCTTTTTCCTATAGGTGGCCAGAGGGCAGATTCTCAGTTCTGGGATAGCATTTCCTCTTCTGCCTTCGCCAGGGAGAAAGACTTTCCCTCCCCTCCCAGGTCATCTTGGGGTTCCTTTTGGAGCTTCATGGAGTGATCTTTGTCCCTCTTCTCCACTTTCTCGGCTCTCTTTTTCTGGTCCCCCTAGGAGGCCCCAGGACACTGGAACAGGGAGAGAAAGTAGCATGAACAGCGACTCATCATTGCTCTGGGGCCAGGACAAAGCCGAAAATGTACAGCTAGATGCTTTGTGGATGGACGCACTCTAGACGCAGGAGACAGCAGGCAATGAGAGCTGTGTGTGATGGCTGGATCTTCCTCCTCCTCCCCCTATTGTGGGAATGGGAGGGCACCAGTAGTGCTCCGTGCTATAGAGCAGACAGCCGCAACCTTCAGGCATTCAGCATGTGCGGAACAATGGTGACAACCAGACTCGCCATGCCTTCCATCTTGAGTTGTCCTCCTGGCATGTTTACACTAGCCAAGGCCACAGCTGACTCTAGGGATGTGGCAGAGGGCATGAGTATTCCTCGAGACATATCTGCCACATCTTTCCCACATCTGTCCAGTCACACAGCTGAACTCAAGTCTCTGTGGTGGTTTAAAGAATTGGTTGCCAGAGAAGTAAACAACTGTGATTCCGTTGAGTTGACCAAATGGAAAGAATTCTGTGTATGGGCAAGAAAATGGGGGGGGGGAACGTACTCACTGAATAAATGTAAATACTCCCACAAGTGCAACGGAGACATCACAGGTCTCAAGGAAAGTGCTAGAGCTATACTTGAGACTGATCACAGCATAAGTCTAGGAGGCATTGCTTTTCCTTCATTCTTCCAAGGGTTCTTCTACTCAACCATCATGCTCATTCAGAGCCTCCAGGAATTTGAGAAGCCTGCAGGCATTGCCTTTCCTGGGCCTTAAAACCCAAGGACACTGAGCAGCAGGTGCCAAGGGGGAAGTCACCACCAAGGGGGAAGTTCCTTGTCTGAGGCATCCATTGCATCCTCAGATAGGGAGGAATGCTAGTTGACTGAGGAGGGAAGAGGGATAGCGGGAACCCTCCCATTATTGCATTCTGGAGAGGTGTTTCTCTAAACAACTAGCCAATGATACCCACAACCTAAAACCCTTTCCAGATTAAAAAAATTGGGTTAGGATGCAGTGAATGAGGCTATGGCTGCCCCTCTTCTCATGCTGTCGGCTGCTTATGCAGCCCATGGTAGTTGGCGTGTTAGTTCAGCTGCTGCAGTGAGCCAGCATGGGGGAGGCAAGGGCACTGAGCCAGGATGCACAATTTAAGTCGCTCTGAGACCCACTTGTACATTCTTACTACTTCAAGAGGGCTACTCCACTACATTAACAATTAGCTATATTAATCTTTCCCCTTTTCTTTTTGTATCTCATAGTGCACTCTCTGCATGATCACAATTGCTTCTTGTTGGGCATTCAGGGCTGAGAGTGGGCTAGGCTAGTATCTTGGCTGGCTGAAACTGGACTGACCATCTAGGGCAGTGGTTCCCAAACTTGGAGGCGCGGCTCCTAAGGGAGCCGTGGAAACCAGCCAGGGGAACTGCGGAGTGCCACGGAATCCTGTCAGAAAACAGTGCAATGCCAATTGGCAGGCATCAACATAATGTAATGGGGAGCCACAGCCAATGGTCGCCAATGGTCTCCAACGGTCAAGGGAGCTGCAGGTCAAAAATGTTTGGGAAACATCTGGCCTAAAACAAAGTTAGGGTCATCTGGCTTCCCAGGGAGGAGGAGCATGGTTGGTTGTGCAGCCTGTTGGAGCTACCTGTAATTCCCTCCTCCCCAGCCAGTGAGTCTGGTGGCTCAGTGAGCCAGTATCTGATCCATGAGGCTCCCGGTTTGCATGGAAATGATGTGGGTCCCTGGAGGGGAACGTGCCAGCTTTTGCTAAGAAGAACCAATGGTAGTACAGAACCCTCCCTGCCTTTCTTATTGCACCCCCAGCACATTCTTTTTTCTGCAACCCCACCTGTCAACCCTCTTTGCTTTCATCTGCCCTGGTGTTTCTCCACCCCCCCCTTGTCTGGATTTGTGGGGCTCCTCGGAAACGGCACACAAGGCTTTTGCTCTCCCAGCAACTTACATGCAGAGGGTGCCTGGGACACAGGTGGGCTGTCTAACACAGCTGGTTGGATGCAACAGGCTGGAAAAACTGGCATCAATTCCATCTTGTGCCACTGAATCCAGAGAGGAGGAGCAATATTTTTCTCCCCCATCCCAACTGTTGATGGGCCTGTGAAGCCACAAAGAGGAAGGAATAAGTTGCAAGAATTGGTGCTTTAAAATTTCTGCCAGGAGGGTGCAATTAGGGAGAGGGTTGCATTTGCTGTATATTGTACAGGTCTGGCAGAAAGCGGCAAGGTCAAGAATATCTTTCATGGGTGACTTCTGGGTTGGAAAATGCATGGAAATGATGACGGTCCCTGGAGGAGAACGTGCCAACTTTTGCTAAGAAGAACCAGTGGCAGTACAGAAAAAATATTGGGGGGGGGGAGCACAAAAGGGGCAAAAAGCACAATCCTATGCATGTCTACTCAGAAGTAAATCTCTTTGACTTTAATGGAACTTACTGTACTCTCAGGTATAGGATACAATCCTATACACACTTACCTGAGAGTAAGTTCCCGTTGAAATGCAATGGGACGTCTGAGTAAACATGTATAGGACTGGACTGTAAGAACTCTGAATATGTGAAAAGTGACTTTCAAGTAACCACAGAGGTCCAGCAATGGGGACCCTTTAGTGGAAGGGGTGAATTATTTATCTGGGAGGGAGCGGGTCTTGTCCTGCTCACCTTTGGCACCACCTATGAGCAGGGACATTGGCTGTTAATGTGTTGGTAGGCTGCATCCCATTTGCTTTAGCTACATGACTTACCACCAGCAGATGTAAATCCACCCCGTTCATTTGTATGGTTGCACACGTAAAACAGCCTTGCACGTAAATCCATGAAAGTTACACACCTTTTTCCTACCTCACCTAACCACACGTGTTTGTGTGTGGCACTCCGAGACAACTTTAAAGCTTACCTGAACAGCGTGCTTGCCTCGGGACAATGGCTAGTTACATACACAATGAGATAAATGCAGTGGCGTCACTGGGGGGGGGGGTTTTGCAGACCGCACCAGGTGACACCCTCGGGGGGGGGGCTGACACCATTAGTGGCCAAAATTGTGGAAACCTTTTGGAAAATTTGTACTTATGAATAATACCATAAAGTTATATATCATTGGAAAAGTAATTACCGTATTGTCCCGAGTATAAGATGCACCTGATTATAAGACGCACCCTTAAAGTTTGGTGTTATTAAACAAATGTAATTAAATCACTGGCATTAAATTGCAACAGCCTGATTATAAGACGCACCCCTAGTTTAAAAACTTAAATTAGGAGAAAAAAGTGAGTCTTATACTCAGACCAATACGGTAAATGCAGAATGTAATGAAACAAACCATGTTGAATTATCTGTATTCTATCAAATATTATGGCCAAACAACCGGAAAGGGAAAATACAACTACCTTATGTAACAAAAAGTGGATTTCCTTAACTCAAAACTGACCAATGAGACTGATTGTTCTGAAAGCCAATGACGTGTTGTTATGAAACAGCATGGAACCAATAACGTATTAGTATGAGTCAGCTCTCATTTCTATGTATCAGAGCTAATACTAGAACTCTTATTCAGTTGTGCGAGTGTCATCAAGTTGGCTACTGGTTTTTTTGTTGGTTACTGATTTGTTGGGTGACCTGTACTGTTATATATTAAAATAAAGTTAATCAGGGGTAACACCATGAGTTGCCGTACCAGGTGACACCAACGAAGTGACGCAAACCCTAGTGATGCCTCTGGATATGTATGAATATAAAATTGTCCACTGGCTAACACTGTGTGGGAAAAAGTAATTCAAGCACATCCAACACTTCAATTCATTTGAAAATGTGCCAGTTGGCAACCTGGTAACAAGTGGGTACCCCAGGACAGGAAACCTTATGTTGCAGTCGCTTGGCAGCTTCCTAGCTGGAAGGGAGAGTAGAAATAAGAGACTATTGAGATCCCACTACAAGGCATAAGACCGGCCTCTGCATGAGGCTGACTGAGATGGTTGCCTCAGGCAACAGACTGGTGGGAGGTGCATACCCCCAACCACTCACTTCCCTCCAGTGCTCCCTTCTCTCACTTCCTGGATTAGAAAAGGAAGAGGGAGACGGAACAGAAGAAGTGTGGAGGAGAGGTGTGTGCTGGGCTAGAGTGTCTGCCTTCCTTTTCCAATTCTGGGAAGAGGAGGAGCAGGGACTGGCTCATCACCAGGTCGGGTGGGGGCAGCATTTGGCTTGCTGCCCCCCCAGCTCCGGGAGCTCTTAGGCTGCCCTTGACAAGGAGTGACCTGCCTACTCGAGATGCAGAACTTCACTTCACATAAACCATAGAATAGCACAACTAGATTTTATGACGGAGTGCTTGGGAAGAAAATAGAAACATAGAGTTGGAAGAGGCCTTCAAGGCCATGCATGAAGCAGGAAAATCCTCTCCAGAGCATCTCCAAAAGATGCCTGTTGAACCTCTGCTTGAAGCTTCACGGCAGGAGAACCCACCACGTCCCTTGGAAATCAGTTCCATTGTCAAATTGCTATTACCGTTAAGAACTTCTTCCTGATATATTCAACTAAAATCTCCTCTCCTGCAGCTTAAGCACATTCAGAAGCGTCACTGGAGCCTGGCGCGGGGGGCCCTTGCCCTCAGAAACGGTCTCTGCGCATGCGCGAAAACTGTAAAAGTACCCGTATTGACGCATTGGGCCTTCTTTCAGAAGGCCCTGGAGCGCCGGCCGGGCTGGACGCTCCGAGGCCGGCTCCCGGGCCAGCCTCGGAGCGTCCGGATCAGCACAACTGTGAGTTCCGGGGTGGGGGGGCACCCGGGGCAGGGTGCAGTCGGGTCGCCACCCCCCCAAATCACCCCCGAAACGGCCCTCCTCGCACTTACCGGGACTTGGGGGAGCATTGGGGAGGCCTGCGCGACCCTCTGCAGGCCTCCCCTATCTTCGGATCGCTGTTTTGCAGCGATCTTTGGGTGCTTCTGGTTTTCGTGAAAACTGCAAAACAGCGATCCGAAGATCGGGGAGGCCTGCAGAGGGTCACACAGACCTCCCCAATGCTCCCTCAAGTCCCGGTAAGTGCGAGGAGGGCCGTTTTGGGCACTTTGGCAGCACCGGCGCCATGCCCTTTAAGGGGGCAGGGGACAGCAAATGTTCTCAATGGTGGGTCGCGACCCACAGTTTGAGAACCAGTGCTATAGACTCATTCTATGCATGGCAGGAGCCATATACCTTCTTATTCACCCACATAACTCTTAAGTGATTCAGATCAACACGCAGATTATGACGGTATACCTTATTCATCTTGGCTTATAACTGTCGACTGTTTTCACTGTCAATAGTCTGCCTAATTCTTCCCATTGCCAGGGAGGAGAAGATAAAGAGAGCTTTAGTGAATCAGACCGAAGGGTCCATCATGCTGGCTTCTCACCAGCCCAATGCCTCTGGAAAGCCCATAAGCAGATTTTGAAAGCAAGGGTCTCTCTCTCTCTCTCTCCATTGCTCCCATGTAGCAAATATTCCGTATCAATGCTGACTCTAAATGTTCCATATGGCCATCATGAGAAAGTTCTTCCTGCTATCTTACTTACCTCCTACGTTTCTTAAGGAGGTCTTCAGTTCTTGAATTTTGAGAGAATGCTAAACATACAAAAAAGTTCCTCTTCACAATAATCTCATACCTCCGTCTTATTTCTGCATATTTCAGCTCTGAAGGAATCTCCTGCCTGTAGAACAATTTGTTCTACACCCTCCTTCGTGTTTTACTTATTATATCCCCATTTCATGCTGTTTCAAGCTGCTGTGAGCCATATGATATGTTATAATACTGTTCTATTTATTCTCTCCACATACAGGGATATTGCTGCTGTATCTCACTCTACCTCCTCCTCACCTTGTACCCTTTCCACTGGTGTGTGTGGTTGTTGCCTCCATTAGGGCCCATGAGATTGGCTGAGGCGGTAACTGAATAATAATCTTCTGCATTGTTACCTCTCAGGAGTGTTCACCGCACGTCACACAAGTGGGAGAGCGCCTGCCTCTCACTTCACTTACCTTTAGCAGCATGGACTAGATAGAGAGAGGCAGGTGCCTCTCATTCCCTCCCACTATTATTATGTTTGGGTATTCAAGAGGAAGCCCTGAAAAAGCATGAGCGGGACAGGGGGAGTGAATTGTTCGTCAGACATCCCAGAAGATACTCTGAAACCCAGGGTTTCATACCATGCGTGGTAATGTATCCTTCATCTCTTCAGAATCTATCCCCATGTAGAACCTTCCCACACCTTGAGGTCTCACGTTGCCATGTTCTGTCTATGTTCTTTTCCAGTTCTGCTTTATTCTTTGGATGAGATGGTGATCAGATCAACTGCGGATACCATGCCCATTGCTCTAGTAGTTTTAATGCTCTTGTGGGTGACCGGTTTTTTTCTCTCTCTCTTGTTCCAGGTGTTCACTCTGAAGCCTTTCGAAATGAATGGTCTCCCCAAGGTGGTGCCTTTAAGTTTGCCTTATCAAGACTTCAAGAGGGATGTGTCGGAAAACAGGGAAAGATCTAGAATCCTGCAGCGCGTAAAGAAGGTGGATTTCTCCAACGTTGTCTTAACTGCCCCTTGCAAACCACCTGCAGCTCATCTGGAAATGGCAAACGGCAGGTATGAGGAGGAAGACGAGGAGGAGGAGGAGGAAGAAGAGGAGGATGACGAGGAGGAAGTTGGTGAATTAGGAGAAGAGCTTGATATGCGCAGTGACTCGAGCAGTGATGTGAGCCAGAAAAGTACTGAGCGCAGTCAGGAAGGTGCCCCGTCCACCCTCTTGGCTGATGACCAGAAGGAGTCCAAGGGCCGGATGTCTGCTGCAGAAGGTGACTTGGAACTTGAGGAAGGCTCCAAAACATTAGTTCTCTTTTCACCCGGAGACATCAAGAAGTCTCCAGTGAACACAGATTTGGCTCCTGACGTCGACTTGGGGACTCTTGCGGCTTTGACCCCTCAGAGTGAGAGACCACAGCCTATGGGAAGCCAACTTGACGTCTCCGAGCCGGGAACTTTGTCCTCCATCCTGAAGTCAGAACCAAAGCCTCCTGTTGCTGTGGCCACAACCTCCTCCCCTTTTACCAAAGTTGAACGCACATTTGTTCATATTGCTGAAAAGACCCATTTAAACATCATGTCTTCCGGCGGGCAGCTGTTGAGGCATGAGGAGTACTGCCCTCTAGGGCAGTTTGAAGAGATAATCATGGAGGAAGAGCTGGAGGAAAATCAGGTGTTGGTTGAAAATGGAAGCATAAATTCAGCTCTGGAAGGGGGAGAGATGGAAAGCTGTGCCCTCTCCGTGAATCATGTCGAAGTCTCCTCTGAAATGGCAGGGGAACAGGCCCTGCTTCTCAATGGTGTTGCTAAAGTGGAAGAAGACGAACTGGAACTGAAAGGCAAAGCTGCCCTTGAATTGGACTTGAATGAAGCTGAGAAGCTGGTTTCAGAAGAGCCTGGCCTTGAAAATAAAACCCTTGTGACAGATTCCCATCATAAGCAAATAGAACTTGTCCCAGATATTCTAAAGGATGTTCCCAGAAAGCCCCTGAACTTCCGGTATAGAAGTCGGATTCCCATCTTGCTCTCAGAAGAAGACACGGGTTCAGAGCTTTCAGGCCCTCATTCTGGCAAAGAAAGGCTGTACAAGAGGCTGAAACAGCAGGACTTGGCCCGGCTAGTGATTGAGAAAAGGCAAAACCGACTGATCAGGTTGGCTTCAGGAGCGTCATCCTCTGCTTCCTCCAGCGATGAGAGGCGGCGAGCTTCAGAAACCCTGTCAGCCACTGGCTCGGAGGAGGACACCCATGACTCAGATGATTCTATCCCGAGGAAGATGGGGCATCAGGAGAAGCTTACCCTGGTTAAGAGGGACGAGAGGAGCTTAAATACCAAGAGCAGGATTCCTCGGCCCATTGTGCCTGTAAAGCCACCTGTGATAGAACTGAAATATGGGAGCCCCTCCGCTCTTCCTCCACCAGCACCAGCTAGCGGTTCAAGGGATATAGCTATGACGAACAGGTAGGTCTGTGAGTGAGGCTACGATTTGTCCTGAAGCAGAGTGCTCACTATTTCAGGCAGCTTCTCCGTCTCCTTGGTGCCTCTTTTTACCCTTCCAGTCCGCCCATCTGCAGGGCTGTGATCGTTGCGTTTCTTGCAAAGCAGCCATGCGGTGAAGTTAGGATATCCGCTCCATGTCTGGAGCTTTATAGTCTGTTTCTGCCTCTTACTACTCCTACGGATTCCACGCCCTACCATGCTGGGGCAGGGTCTGCTATATTACTGGTGCTGCTGGCAGGATGTCTTGGAATCTCCATGTGCCACAAGATAATGGTCTCTAGGGATAATGTGCCACAGATAATGGCCTGGTACCATGGCTCCCATAGAATCTTCTTGCCCTTGGAACCTAAGTGCAACTTCCACTGAAAGCCTATGGTTTGCGGGCAGGATGCAGTTCTGATTGGGCTCTTGGCAAGTGGCACTGATGCCATCCACGGCAATAACCATCCAGAATATGGTAGTCAGTGGTTGCCGTTCTTTTTGCCATATATATTTATATTTTATTGATATATTAAAACATAAAAACAATACATATTTCATAAAGTTATAGCAAGCGCGAAGCAATACATCCTACTAGCATACTATTCACTGTTTTCTACATATAATTTCCAACTAAGCCAAAATAACATCCACATTCTATTCATTAAATCTGCATATCATCACATCATTCCTCTCTCTCTCTCTCTCTCTTAAAAAGTCAATAAATGGTTTCCAATTATTCACGAAAAAGTTAACTGACTTTTCCTTAATTAAAATTGTAAGTTTATCCATTTCAGCATAGTCCAAAACTTTCAGCCACCAATCTTCCAGCGAAGGTATCTCCGAATTCTTCCAATATTGTGCATATAAAATTCTTGCCACAGCTATCATATATAAAAACAAAGTTTGAAATTTTTCGCCTACATGATCCTCCCACATACCCAACAAAAATGTTTCCGGTTTCATTTGAACCTTAATCTTTAAAATCAACTCAATCTGTTTATGAATCTGAGTCCAGTACTTCTTTGCTTGGGGGCATGTCCACCACATATGGTAAAAAGTTCCTTCTTGCTTTTTACATTTCCAACATCTATTCGTCACCTTCTCATACATTTTTGCTAATTTGCTTGGGGTTATATACCATCTATATATCATTTTATACATATTTTCTTTAATATTAACATTTAACGTAAATTTCAACTGTTTTAACCATAGTTGTTCCCATTGGTCCATTAAAATAACATGACCTACATTTTTCGCCCAATGAATCGTACATTCTTTAACCTGTTCTTCTTCTGTTTCAAACTTCAAAAGCAATTTATACATTTTTGAAATTATCTGGTCTTCAGATTTTAATTGTACCTCCAATATTGATTCTTCTTCTACAAATCCATATGCCTTCTTGTCCACTTTAAATCTCTCCAAAATTTGAGCATATACAAACCATTGGCAATTAAAGTCTTCTTCCATTAGTTTTTCTCTTGACTTCA
This sequence comes from Plestiodon gilberti rubricaudatus, assembly GCA_026170595.1. Lineage (NCBI taxonomy): Eukaryota > Metazoa > Chordata > Lepidosauria > Squamata > Scincidae > Plestiodon > Plestiodon gilberti. The sequence goes on from JANXHW010000001.1 coordinate 17,904,277, forward strand.
TTGTACAGTCTCCTTCTGAAAAAATTAATAAATTTCTGTACAGTAGTCCTTTCTCTTTTGGCATGCTACTTCCACCAAAGTGTGCTTCATATGGTGCAACCCATAATGGTACTTTCTCATAAAACCTCATTTTATATCTATTCCAAATTCTCCATAATGCATGTCTAACATAATGATTTTTAAATTCTAAATTTGCTTTCACTTTATCATACCACAAATACCCATGCCAACCAAATCTCAAGTCAGAGCCTTCTAACTCCAATAATCTTCTATTTTGTAAATACACCCACTCTTTCAACCACACAAAACAACATGCTGCATAATATACTTTCAGATCCGGTAGTCCTAATCCTCCTCTCTCTTTTGCATCTTGAAGAATCTTATATTTCACCCTTGGTTTTTTCCCTTGCCAAATAAATTTAGAAATGTCTTTCTGCCATTCTTTAAATGGTACATCAGATATAATCACTGGTATCGTTTGAAATAAGAACATCATTTTTGGCAATACATTCATCTTAATCACCGATATCCTTCCTAGTAAAGACAATTTCAATCTTTCCCATCTTAACAGATCTTTCTTAATTTCATTCCATACTTTAACATAATTATTTTGAAATAATGTACAATTCATACTCGTCAATACAATTCCCAAATATTTAACTTTTTTTCCACCTTAAATCCTGTTTTATTCATCAGTTTCAGTTGATCTTGAATCTTCATATTTTTAGTCACTATTTTTGTCTTCTGTTTATTAACTTTAAATCCTGCAAGAGATCCAAATTCTTTTAATTTACTCATCAACAACTCTATATCTTTTAACGGATTTTCCAGCATTAGTACCAAGTCGTCCGCAAAGGCTCTTAACTTGAAGGTTTCTTTCTTAATCTTCACACCATGTATTCTTTCATCTTGTCTAATATTTCTATTCAAAACTTCTAACACCAATATAAACAGCAATGGTGATAACGGACATCCTTGTCGCGTACCTTTTTGAATTTCAAATGTCTTAGTCAGCTCACCATTCACTAATACTCTTGCAGTTTGTGTCACATAAATTGAATTTATCCATTTATTGAAGTTTTCCCCGAAGTCCATTTCTTGTAAAACTTCTAATAAAAAAGACCAGTTCAAATTATCAAAAGCTTTTTCAGCATCTATAAATATTAATGCTAATTGCTTATCTATACGTTTGTCAAAATGTTCCAACATATCCACAACAATTCTTACATTCTCCCTCAAATGTCTTTTTGGTAGAAAACCACATTGATCTTCATGTATGAATTTTTGCAACATCTTCTTCATTCTCTCCGCTAAGTGGTTGCCGTTCTTGAAAGGATGAGCCCGAGCCCTAGTTTGTGCTTTCAGCAGAACAGCGCTGCTGTTCTTGTGTAGCAGTGTAGTGAGCGCTCTCCCTTCCCATCATCACGCAGACAACAATTTTGTATGCTGGTGTTGTGTCGGGACTAAGAGACCGAACAACAAATCAGGATGGTCTTGGTCCCAATGTCACCTCTGCCACGAACTCCCCAGGTGGCTTTTAGGCAAGCCACACCCTCTCAGCCTCAGTCCTCTTACCTGCAATATGGGGCTAATAATACCTTACAGGGCTGTTGTAACGATTACAACAAAGTAACACATGTGAAGTACTTTGAACCCACTTGAAAGTGCTACACAAATGCTAAGTATGGTGGTTTACTATTAGCAACAGTATTAATATGGTTAATCATCACTCAGTGACCCCTCTTTGAAGGAGGAAAGAGGATGCATGCAAACCAGGCATCCTTGCGCTCAGGTGTTTGTATGCAGTGCCCAAGTTGGGCCAAGCCTGCTCCTCTGCCAGGTGAGGGTGGCACTGAATCCACCATCATGTCTGAACAGGGGGGGCATGTCACAGTGTCTGTGGACTGCCTGCCTGCCCCTGACTTTGGGTGTGGCGCTGATGGGAGCTCTGGCCATGGGGTGCTTAGTGTTAAGCGTCATCAGTCATTCTCTTTGTTTGCTTCCTGCAGGCTTCAGGGACAAAGGCCATCTGGGAATTTGTCTGGCGATTCCCGAATGAAACCGACACCAACTCCTGCTGTGCCTCCCTTGCGTAGCAGTCCGAGGAAAGCCCCCCATGCTCCACCTAGGAGTCCTGTTCCCCCTCCAAGAAACCTCAGTGCTTCCCCTAAAAGCCAGTCACTGTCCAGAAAGGAAAGTCCATCTCCATCCCGACAGCATAGGCTGGGGGCCACACTTCCTCCGCGGGCCCCACCTTCTTCCAGAGTTCCCTCCAGAGTTCAGGCAGGTGGGCTGTTGGGAGAGACCGCTGCGTCTCCAGCTGTGATCAGAAAAGGACAAAGAGGCAAAGCCCAAACTCAAACTCCAGCAACCAAAGGAAGACCAGTATCCCAGGACGGCAAGGCCACTGCTAGATAATGATCTGCTGCTGCCAACCATTTGACCTACCATCTTGCCAGGCTGGAGGAGCCTCTGCGTTATAGTCTACACTCAAGATGCTGCAGCACAGCCGTCCGTGTCGGAAATACAAGCATATAGCAGCTAGCTGTACTTCAGTGCTTCACTTGCCCACCTGCCCACGCTGTCTCAATCCGGCTCCTACCTGGCTGAGATCTTCCTGGCCAGCTCATGCTTGCTTGCTATTGCCAACCACCAAGCAGCGACGCGGGCAGCCTGCCAGTGCCTGACTCTCCTTTTCTCTCCTGCCACCTCTTTCATTTCTCAGTTAGCAATATCACCATCTCCTTCCCAGGGACCTGACAGTTTGGTAGGGGAGATGGCCTTTTATAAAGCATCAGCCAAAAGCAATGGAGAGATTAAAAGGGCTGCACTTACCTGGAAGAGCGGAGTCTTAATGTGAACTTCTAGATTGTCTGGATGACCTGGTGCCCCCATCCCCCCCCCCGGAAGTGCTGCCTGTCCACCCACCTCTTGTATTTTTACCCAGAGCAGTTACAGAACAAAAGTTACAACCACACTCTTCGCTGGCTGCCCTGCCTACGATATTGAGCAAGGAGAATGTGTGACTATAACTGTAGCCTACAAGGAGAGGAGGAGCTGTCATTTCTGGTGTTGCTTCTGATCCAGCGAGGCCCTCAGCTAGCAGACCTGAGGAATGTGTTATGGGGAAGTCATCATGCACCTGTTGGGAAGGGGGTTTCCTTCCCTACGAGCATGTAACTGGCTCCAGTGTATTCTAAAGTGGAGGGACATTAATTCTGCTTGTTCAGCGATAAACCTGTAAGTGAACTGCCCACTGAGAGCTAGTGTTTTGTGCAAAGGCCACAACAGAAAAGCTTCCTAGGGACCCTTTTAAAGTTGTCTCCTTTATTGGCAAAAACAGCAACAAAGTGCCAAAATGATCTTTACATCTCAAAGTATGATCTGCGGGGACGATATGATTCCATCATGTAGGGTTTCCTCTGAATCCATTTGCAAGGCTCTATGAATTGGTGATTGCCTCTCATTCTGGGTCTCTCTTTCTCCCAGCAATGCTGTGTTGGAGGTGCAACTGGCCATAGGGTCATTTGAAAAGAATTTCTTTGTCCAAATGCCTTGTGGTATCTGCTTGCTTCTGAAACACAGCAGTGAGATCCTAAGTTGCTAGAGGATGGGGTATGGTTACTGTCTCCATGTCCAGGTTTCAGGGTGGCATTTGCTGGCACGTGGTGAGCTTCTTGGGATGGCTTTTGAAATTGGCCAATTTGCTGGTCAGTTTTTCCATGTCCGCCTTCTCATACTCTTGCCTGAGAAATGGGAGCCACCCACTTGCTGGCAAGGTCAGGAAAGGGCATTATATAAAGGCAGGCCAGGGGCCCATCTTTAAGGAGCATAGGACTGCAGCAAAAATGCTGACCTTTGAAAACATGAAGGAAGCCTAGCCAAATGTGGTAACATCTGCCTGGATCTACAGATGGCAGTGTGATAGAGGCCATGAAGTGGGAGAATAAGCAGCAGAATTAATTGGATATTAGTTTTTGGGTTCCTCACCGTGGGTATCCTTTCCTCCACAACTAATAAAGAAGGTGATATGAAGAGGAACAGGAACCTCACTTATCTATCTAGGCAGGTGTATTCTGGTTGCTAAGCTAAATACTAGAAGCTGACTTTAGCTGTTTATTGGGCAGGAGGTGAAGGTTCCTTATAGTATACCGATTCCTCTGGAAGCAGGTACCTGGAAGCAGGTCACTCCTTGATTCCCACGCCTAGTGGGAATCAAGGACCCAGTTGTAGAGGCAAATATTTGGTAGCTATTTGTCAAAAGGTGCTTAAGGCCCAAGATTGCCTATGCATGTCCACACCACTGGAGGAATGGTGGCTATCTTTATAACTCTGTATTAGGAGATGGGATTTGTTCACAGATAAAGCGCTCTTATCCCTTGCCCAGCAGAGGGAAACTCAGAGTGTATCTAAAGTTATGTTTTTAGCATGGCTTTCACTCACTGAACCATGGGAACTAGTTCCCCTGAGTGGACTAATTAACTATTATCTATAATTCCCAAAATTCTAGGTGAGGTGTGGGAGCCACCACTGACAAACCTGCTTGCTTTGTATTAGAGGTGTGGGTGGTCTCAGCAAAAGCCCTGGCTGGCTTTGTGCAGCTGGAGCTGCTGCATGTTTCTAAGAGGGGGAATTGCAGTGAGGTTTTGAACGCAAATGTCTCATGTTCTCTCAGTATTTTTCTTCCATATTTTCTTGCACTATATGGAAGTGCAATTCTTGGAACTTTCTGGGGTTCCAAGAATCTCTCAACGGTGTGTGTGTGAGGTCCCCCCTTGATGCTGTAGACTGTACCAAGCCCCCAAGAAGACCATATAGCTGGTAAAGCTTTTCAGGCATACATCTTTTTGGGCACAATTTTCAAAGGTTGGCTTAAATACTGACAAACTACACACATTGTCTTTCAAACCGGCCCCACCCCACCCCTGTATATCCTGCGTTTCCATCCTTCCATTGCTATGCAAATAGCTCCTCCCCAAACTTGTTCATGAATTTCTGTCACAATTGTTCACCATCAAACATGCGTTGCCATTTTGGTATGGTGGGCAGACTTGCGACGTTTCCAACATGTGTTGAGATGGAAGCTTACTGTACAGCTAGAATCGATTCCAAGCATGGGTTTAGCCAAGAGGTGGAGAGTTGCAAACTCAGCATGTCTCAGAGGATTCACAATAAGACTGGTCACCATGCTAACAAACGTCAACTCACGGTGACTTCCCTGTGTATAGTCACCATATAGAAAATGGCTGTCTGAATCGGTCCATAGTGGACCAATTGCTGTAGAAGCTTCCTTCTAGTGCTGAACAACAGCTACTGAAAGAATCATTGGAGGAGGACACCAAAGAAAGCCAAACTCTGTCTTTTTAGGAGTTGCAGTGTACAATCTGTGTTGAATTTTACTAGTTATATGGGCTAGAGGCATTTGAGATCCTATGGTCTTTTTGAGCAGGCTATTTCATCTTCCGTTCTTTATTTTTAATATTTGGAGCACTTTGTCATAGTTCTTCAGTCCCACTTTCCTAGGCTTAGTTTTCTCTTCATCCGTATTCCTCCTCCTATACCCCTCAATGAAGTTTCAGGTTTTCCCTTCTTGGCTTCAGCAAGGTGGGCAGCTGTTGTCTGCTAACAGTGGTGGACGTGATCAGGTGAAGATAAGCGGCAGAAGGTGTAGCAGTGGTATGGGAGTACTGTACCATCATAAACTGCACACTTGGGAGGTTTCAAAAAAGGTTTTGAGTTGTGTTCTCCAAGTGCTGTCAGGTTAGGAGGGTGCTTAATTTCTAGCATTTTTCTTAAAATGCCGTTTTCTGGCCTCATGATCGTGGATATGAAATTCTCTTTTGCTCATTCCCTGTGAATGCTCCTTGGAGGAAAGGTGACCTACAAATAAAGTGAGTGAACGAATGTGTTTCTTTGAGGGACTGAAAGAACTGATGGTGTAGAAACTGCCCCAGATTTTGCAGAGGTGGGTTTCAGTAGGATCACACGTTCCCTTGACTGATCCCCTTTCTCGTCTTACTTTAGACGTGAGTGTGGGACCTAAGTCCTCCAGTTCGTTGTGTTAACGTTTTCAGCAAATTTGACTTCCAGAAGTTCGTGGGTGCTTACATATCACCAGAATCAACTTCTCATAGTGGTTCTCTGGGACCACATTTCCCTCTGAGTGTACAGTATTTGCAATCACGTGAGCAAGCATTTCAATAAGGACAATCACTCCAGATTTTGGTGTGGCGATCACCTGCCATTGACAAGTGTGGTGTGGCGATCGCCTGCCCGATGCCAGAACTGGATTAATGTTAAAGTGTGTGCACTGTAGCATAGAACCCATTGGTCCTTCCTATGCTATAAGTAGCTGGGGCTTCCATAGTGAGTAGAAAATGTTTCCATCAGTGTTTTAAAGGTGGGGGTGGGCGCTCAAAGTAGTCAGGAAAGGGAAGCAGACCACATATCTATTTTTGTTTGGTTCTCCTCATCCCCTGCTATTAGAGACAAATCTCTTGCCATGTTTTGCTTTTGATAGAGGCTTTCCCCCACTTTGAGGTTTATTTGGAGTGTGCCTGCCTGCCTGCCTTTATCTGTGCATTGGAGGCCTACCTTACTGCCCTGTGATGTGCAGACAAGTGCAATTTACCCAGCACTGGTTGAAGCCATCAGCTGATAGCCTGTGCACTCTTACCTGAGAGTAAGCTCCAATGAACTCAGGAGGGTTTACGTCTGGGTAAACATGCACTGAATTGGGCATTTAGATTTTAAACCTGCTAGATATCAGAAGCCGTGGGTTGACTATAAATAAGTCTAATACTAAATAAAATGTCAAAATGGATCCTAACTGTTCTGAAAATACACTGCTCATGAATATCATAGATGCTTTCTGTTCAGGATTCAGCCTAGCAACCTCAATTCTCCATAAAATGAATAGAATCACTGTTCGGGTTTATTAGGTAAAGGTAAAGGTGACCCCTGACAATTAAGTCCAGTCGTGTCTGACTCTAGGGTGTGGTGCTCATCCCCATTTCAAAGCCGAAGAGCCAGGGTTGTCCGAGGACACCTCCGTGGTCATGTGGCCGGCATGACTCTCCTTGCAGCAGCGCGTAGCATGCGGCTGGAACACGGAGCGCTGTTACCTTCCCGCAAGCGGTACCTATCTACTCACATTGACATGCTTTGGAACTGCTAGGTTGGCAGGAGCTGGCCAAGCAACGAGAGCTCACCCCGTCGCGGATTCGAACTGCCGACCTTTCGATCGACAGCTCATGGTTCAGCGGTTTAACCCACTGCGCCACCCGCACGCTCTATTAAAACAAAAACTTTTTTTCTCCTAACGTTTTGCCCCTAACTGTGAGGGGCATTATCAAAGGTATGGTGTTCTGCTGTCTGCTGTAGTTCTTCTTAGCACACACGTTGTTACAGTTGAGAGATTAACTGCTAGCCTTTGCCAGGTTCTTTAAAGTCACACCACCATTTTACCTCCCTATATGATGTCAATATCTTCATCTTCTAATCAATCCCACAGTTATCAAGATATTATCAGTAATCAAAATCTCGCTGTAATTTAAACCCGTTTATCCTATTCCTACCCTCTGGAGCAACCGAAAAGAAATCCACTTCATCTTCCACATATCAGGCTCTCAGATATTTATAGATAGTTATCATCAGGAGTGTAACAAGGAGCGGCACAGGAGCGCCCTGGAAGTGACGTAATGTGACATCACGTCCGGTTCAGGCACTATCGGCAGCCGTCGTGTTCCGCTTGGAGCAGTCCAAGCAGAATGCAAGGGCTGCTGATTGCCGGATGCCTCCACATGCTGCTCCTGCTCTTCACGATCCTGAAGAGAAGGGGTGGCACATGGAGGACTCGGCAGCCGTCACGTTCTGCTTGGAGCGCACTGAGTGGAACGTGATGGCTGCCGATTGCCTGCTGCCTCCATGTGTCACCCCTTCTCTTTCACACTTGTGAGAAGGAGCAGCGTGAGAAAACAGCAGACGAATGGCTGCTGTCGTGTTTGGCTTAGAGTGTTCTGAGCCGAACGCGAGGGCAGTCATTAAGTGGTGGAGCCTGAGGGTTGCGCCCCCCCGGCATTGCGCCCGGGGCAGATGCCCCTCAGGCTCCACCCTTCCAGGCCAAGTACCACCTCCGGCGCCACTCTCCTGCTGTGTACCACCGGAAGTGATTGGCGATTACATCATCACCAGTTACTTCTGGGTTTTCAGGCTTTTGGAGGCCAGAAAATGCAGTTATGAGGCTCTGGGTGGGTGGGAGGGCCCTTCTCAGCGCTCCCAAGAGGCTCAGCCAAAGGCAGAAGCCTCTTGGGAGCGAAAACCCACTGCCAAAAGTACTGCGTCGGAGCGAGGGTCCAGTGGTCTGGCAGTCCGAGTACCACCAGTCGGTCGAAGTACCACTGGTGGTACTAGCACCACTGGTTGAGAATCCCTGCTGTGGAGATATTTGCAAAGAAAACAAGAAAGCCTTTTTCGTCTACCATCCAAATAAATCAGCATTTATTGTAAATGTGGTACATGTCATCAGTACAAAAAGTGAGAGGAATAAAGATAGCATGTAGTATAGGCACCATGTTAGTAGGGGATGTTGGTACAAGGGATTTGATCTATATTCTTTGCACAAGGGTTGCTAATCCTCCAAGATTGGCCTGAAGTCTGCAGGGATCGGCAGGGATCTCCAGGTGACTACTGAAAGCAATCCTGGAGATTTGAACAGGGTCTCCTTGGCTTAATGACGTAATGTCATGATGGGGGAAAAATATCCAGGAGTAGTTTCAGATCTGGCAACCTAGAGCAGAAAGAAGGTCAATACAGGAATGTGCATTAAGGAACGGGGTTGTTAATAAGATGAATAAGGAGGTGTGGGGAATGATGAGTTTTCTTGAAGTGGAGGCAAGCTGGAGTTGGCGCTGCATTTACAGTGGATCCTGGGGCAATGATAGCAAAAGCAAAGATAGCCTTTCTTTGGAGCATGCTATAAAGAGTGATTTGTTCCAGGGCTTTAAATAGTTCATCCATGAAAGATCCCCAAAGTTCTGTGGCAAATATGCTATTTCTTGGATGCTGGATGTGGCCATGTTTAAAAATGAGGTATAAACACAAAGTCAAAGAGCACACTGTTAACACTTTTCCCTGGGAGGAAAGATAGATTTATTATTCCTCCATATCATGAAGTTCATGCATTGTGCTGTGTTCTCAGCCAGCCTTACTGAACCTGTAACCTGCCCAGTTTGCATCATCTTTTATTTAGAAAACCCTAAACTTACTATGTCCTGCCCAATGCATTTTATAAAAAGCTGATCTCTACCCATAGATTCACATTCTAAAATCGATTGACATAATAAGGGGAACTGTTAAGGTAGTGGCTGGAGAGTGAAGGAACCCAAAAGGATTTCTGGGAGGATGGATTCTGAACCAAGAACTAAAACAAGTTTCTAAAAGGAACTGCAGCACAGAACACATTTACTTTTTAAAGGAGAAAAGAGATATTAAGGACCAAACTACATGTGACACGTAGGGATGTGTGATCAGTCTCCTGGTATTTTTTGTAAGGGAAATTCAGGTGCTGGGAAACACGAATTCATTGCAGCCACACTGCTTAACCTTCTCCCTACTGGCCTTGTTTATGATTAAAATTTCATGCGTCCCTTTGTTTTTTCCTCAATGGATGGGAAAGCACATGGGTGTGTGTGTGTGTGTTTGATTGTAAAGGTGGCCCATGGACAATGGTGAAGAACTCTCTCCCCCATGTCATGGGTGCAGTCACATTTGCATCCCTTCCCTGTCCCCCAGCCTGTGTTCCCCTAAAAAAGAAAACTGCTACAAGATCAGCCATGGAACTCCTGGTGTCACGTGTAATTTGGCCCCTACGAAGCAGATGCGTATGGAGAGACCAAAGCAAATGACCAAAGATGAGGCTTAGTTAGCTGGGTGATTAGACTGAGTGGAACCAAAAAGGTGGGAAGGGCACAGAATAAGGCTGAATCAAAAAGGGAGGGGAAGAAGACAAGCGCGACACACACCCACTCCTAGAAGCTGCAGAGCCCCATCTTGTTCCATGCCCCGTCCTTTTCTCCATCTCTGGCTTCTCTGTGGAGGCGAAGTTACATTTGCATTGTCATTTCTCTTGCCCTGTGGCCTTTCAGAGAGTCAGATTGGTGCCTTTTCTGAAACCCCCTTCTGTCATGAGTCATGAACGGGTTTAAGATTTCAGGGTTTCCAGTGCTCCCTGGCAAGAAAAGTACACCTTAGGACCGAATTGAAATACAGATGAGGTTTGGGATTGTTTCAGACAGTATGTCCTTCAAGATTTCCTTCCTTGCTACAAAGCTGACTTTGTAGTTACCGTACGTTTCCAGGAGACAGAAACTACTACTAAGCAAGGTACCCAGGCATCAAATGAAAGTACAGGACATGCACAGATGCCGCCGCCGGACATGGGCACCACACATCTCATTCCTCCCTCCCCCTTTCACACCTGGTGGAACAACTCACATTTCCATTTCCCATTTCTGTGCTATATAGAGCCAGTGATGTGGTAGGGTGGGCAGGAAAACGCAAAACGTTATGACATCACAACACACACGGTCAGTTTTTACTACAATTTACAGAGGAAGAGTTGGGAATTAGATGGGGGAGGGGCTGTTTTTGGTGGCAGCATTGACCATGTCTCATTTGGCCCTCTGCAATGGGCAGAGTATGGATTCCTATAATGCTCAGAGAGGAAGCTGTAAATATGAGAACATGGGTTTGGATCCATGTAAAGCAAGCTCATTCCCATGCTTAACACTAATGTTGCTGTATTTGTGATTCAGTTATACACTCCAGGAAAGGCACCTTTCAAACAGATCACACACGCGCGCACACGCACCCCGTCAGTGGTTTTGTGCTTGTAGCCAGGGCAGGAAAGCGTTTGCTAATCTAGCTGGAAGAATCCCTACAGCTTTAGGGCATTTCTGCTGTGGAGACGATGATTCTGTGGGCCTGTTTTTTTCATAGGATGTTCACACCCTTTGGGGTCACTTGGGGGCAAATGCAAATTAAGAGCATGTGTGTACCTTTGCCACTCAGGCGAGGCTGAGCTGTAAGGTGGCTGCAAAACACTCCTCTGTGAACTGTCAATCAAAAAGTGAAAGATGGCATGAACAGGATGTGACTATGTACTGTGTGAAAGGCACTGTGATTTGCAATGTAACCCGTGTGGCTGTTGCTTTGGACTACATTTAGAATTGGAATGGAGCTATCTGTTTGCATTGGTATTCAATGATAGAACTTGCTCTTAAAATGGTAAATGTTCCACCAAGGAGCATCTATGTCTCACGATTGTCTCACACTCCACTGAGTACAGTATTCTGGCCTGAAGACTGGACTTCTGTCGTCTGATATTGTAGGTCACATGATCAGGCTCCAAGGTAAATTCTCTCAACATATCTCCTTTGCATTCTTTAGGAAAGCAGCTCTAGAATGTTTTACACATTGCAACTAGAATGTACAACTGCAAACAAGGAATTTAAAAAAAAATCTGGTTTAAAATGCATGGCAAATTTCTCAGCCACAAAAGTCTGGCATGCATCACAGAGAAGCTTGTCTGTGTACAAATCCACCTGGCATTTTCGTATCTCCAGATTATGACTTTAACATTAAAAAAAGGATGTCATTTCTTGTTTGTATGAGAAGCAGCAGTCATTATTAGATTTGTTATTCAAAGGGAATTCTTGATCATGCCATTAAAAAGCTCGCCTACCTTTTCGCTGATTTGTCTTTTCCCATTTATTTAGTTGGCTACTAAGAAAAGGAGAAGGGGAAGGCAAAGGATGAGATGGTTAGACAGCATCACCGATGCAACGAACATGAAAATGAGCGAACTCAGGAAGATAGTGGAGGACAGGAAGGCCTGGCGGGATATGGTTCATGGGATCACGAAGGGTCGGACACGACTTAACAACTGAACAACAACAAGGAAAGCTACTGTAGGAAGGGCAGGATCTGTCGATGGTTTCTCAAGGTATAGCATAAAGCCCTGGAAGTGAGGTCAGTTTTAGCCACCTGGCTCCTTGTGTGGTGAACAAACCATGTTCTAAGTCTGAGTTCTGGTCATGACTTCTAGGGCTCAGAGGTTGGTCAGAATGTGCTAAGCAGATCTGATGCTCTAAAGTTTCCTGGATGAGAGACTACCTAGGAACTCTCTATATTGAGCCTCTTCAGAGGGTAAGAGCTGTTTGAGAGATGAAATATTTCACTTGAGGCTGGTTGCTAAATGCAGTTGAAAACCGAGACAAACTCTGGCTGATTCTAATGGTATCATTCTTTCTCAAACTCTCGACTAAGGGCTCAAACTCTCGACTCTCAAACTCTCGACTGGATGCTATGTGGGTTATTCAGCTGGTACAACTTTGCATTCTCCTCCCCCACAACATTGAGAAAAGAAGAAATGATATGACACCGTCACACTCAACGTTTCTCCACCCCCACAATGTAGTAACCAGTGAAGTGGGTTGGAACTCTGGAGTACAAAAAGCATTCATTCATGTGACTTTTATTTTACAATGGTGAGGAGATGCGGTGTGGTGCTCTTAATGGCATCCTCGCAGCCCTTGCAATGTCCAGTTTGCCCTAAATTTTAGGGCCTAAAACAAGGAACATAATGATGGCATTTTCTTTTATATCCTGCTGTCTGCAGTGTTCAAGGTGATTTACATAAGAATCATAAAGCACTCCTCAAACTATCAAACAATGGGGTATCTAAAAACAAACAAAATAATATTAAAACACTGCTTTGTTAAAAAAACAAAACAGCACCCAGATTAAAAAAATGTGTACATTTGTACATGTCCAAGGGTGCAATCCTGTGGAACGTTAGAATGCCAGAGCGCGCGTTCCGCCGTTCTAACGTGTTGCGTACCGTAAAGCATGTTCATGACTACTTGGGAGCAAGGGAGGCCGGCCTCCCTTGCTCCGTCACCAGAACGCCTGGGCGGCCGCCGGAGGACATAGGTATGGATCCGGTGGGCACGGGGGCGGTTTGGCGGGTGAGGGAGGGGGGGCCATTGGCCTAGCCAGCCCGGGAGGGGGCGGGGATAGCTCCCGCCATATCCCCGTCCCCGCCTGACCAGCTACGCCATTACATGGCCTCCTCTACTTCTGCCAGCTATTTAGCTGGCAGAAATCCAAGGAGGCCAATAGGGCCGGCCCCAGTTTACACCCGGGGAAGGGGATGTGCGTCCCCGAGTAGACCTCTGGCCTGCCAGTCAACGGGCAGCCCGGTCTCAGGATCTGGCTGGTGGCCCTGGGCCGCCAGCCGGATCCTTAGTCAGGATTGCGCTACAATTGTAATTTTAAAAAGACAGCGAGGAGGAAACTGGACCTGTGATCCGAACAACCAGTGGGAGAGTAGCAGTGATGTAGACTTGAGTCTATTGACTCAGACTTGGGCTGGACTCAAGTCGCGTCAATGACTCAACTCAGACTTGACTCAGTGATTGTAAAATACCCGACTCGAGACTTTGGTGCCAAGGCTTACTTGACTTGACTTGTAAAAGACTCAAAAGACTCGACTCGCGTCTTGGAGCCTTTTACGACAAGTTGAATTTTATTCAGGTTTAAACCCGTTTTCCCCATTAAATAGATAGGGACTCGCAACCAAAGACTCGGGACTTGGGGGCAAAGACTTGAGACTTGGACCCAGAGACTTGTGACTTGACTTGAGACTTGGAGTCAGAGACTTGATCCACATCCCTGGAAAACAGGAGAGGAGGCTCTGCCCACAGGAGGAGCTGTTGGGTGGTGGCCGGTGACACCACTGATTCTCACCCCTCTTGGCCAGGGGGGAGCGATGAATAGGCAACACCTGGCTGAGAGAGGGCTGGGCCCAACCCTTAAAAGGAGCTCTGGGCTAGTCAGAGGGGAGAGAGGTGGAGGAAGGAGGAGGATGGAGCAAGGACGTTGGGAGGATGGAGGAAGCAAGGAGGAAGCTGGGACCAACTGGGGGGAGCAGGGCTCCCCAGAAAGGCCTGGGAAGGGCGCTGCCAGCCCAGGCCCAGGAGAAGGACTGAGAGAAGGGCCTGGAACTCATTGGGGAGTGGGGACCCCCATGGGAAAGGCAGGAGACAGAGCCCCAGAGGGCTGGATTTTGTTAACTCAGCAGGCAGCTGGGAGTCTGAAGTACCCTCGGAGGCCCTAGCCTTCTCCTCTAGGGAAGAGGATGCCCCCCTTTTTTCCTTTCTATACCTGCTAAGACAATTTGAGACAAATCAATAAAAGGAAGTCCTGAAGAGCAGTTCCCCTTGCCGTGGCTACCATGTCCTGGGGCTTTGCAAATCCCTTGCTGGGGGGGGGGGGGCTTGCTGGCTGCATCAAGTATGTTCTCTGTCACTGAGCCATGGTCCATCCTCTGGAAATCCAGGCCTTCCCATGGATTAAAAGGAGCAACTTGAAAACAGAGCAGAATCAAATCAGAGACACTTGAGAGGTGGGAAAATGAATACCCATTCTGAACACATGCTCCTCCCAACAAACGGCCTTTTGGGATTAATTTCTGAGAATCACTTCTAGGAACCAATGATTACTCTGAAGTCAATTTTTTGTTACTGGCACTGTGCAAATAATCATGCAGCATAAATGGGAAACTGAAATCTAAATGAGAAGGTTAGATTGAGTGCATTATACCCTTTCAGCAAGCTCTTGAAGCAATGCTAATCTTGCCATTCACTGCTCTTCCAGCAGCGCACGTTGGAATCATGCGCCCATCATGCTGGGAAAGGTACCCCAGGCTCATGCAACAGTGTGGAATTTCACATTATTTGCTCCAACTCCAGGCTTCAAGACAGATGCGCCGCGTGAAATGTTTTTGAGTGTTTTAAAATGGAAAAAAATCTTTGGAAGGTCACAAGCCTAGATTTAGTAGGGGAGGGTGCCAAAACTGAGCAGAAGTGAGGCATCTAGCTGCAGAATAATTGATTCTTTGCAGTCTGGAAGTATAAGACAGATGATCATTGGACAAAACAGTTCGGATGTCAATTTGAAATGGTGAGCGTCGGAATTCTGAGCATTCTGAAATATCCTCTGTTTCAAAGAAGCAGATTATGAAGGGAGCCCCTCCTCCAATAAAACCTAATTCCAATAAGCAATTCACATTCCCCCCTTTGTTCTTGGGGGATTACCTTAGCTGCAAACTTGAACTTGCTACTTTTTATTATTGGTTGCGGTGGGGACGGACACTCAGTCGCTACATGATTGATCACACTGCAAAAGCCCAATGCAGGCATGATCAAACTGGGTACACTGGACCTAGGTAGAGGGGGAAAGAGAACACACCAAATAGCCATGCCCCCAGTGCTGATAGGCTCCATAGCCATGCCCCATGCTCATTCCATGTTCAGTGCTTGTCTGCAGAGCCAAATGCTGAACCTGTAAACCCTTCTCCCCATGTTCTGGAACCTTGACTCTATGCGCCTTTAGCCTGGGATATGCTGCACTCAGTTTGCACGTGCACACACACACACTCACATGAGCAGTCTGGTGTGAGCAGAGTACATAAAAGAACATAAGAAGAACCTTGCTGGATCAGGCCAAAGGCCCATCTAGTCCAGCTTCCTGTATTTCACAGTGGCCCCACCAGATGCCTCAGGGAGCACACAGCCAACAAGATAACCTGTTTCCTGTTGTCAGTCCCTTGCACCTGGCACAGAGAAAACCTACTTCTAAAGCCAGGAGGTTGCTTATGGCTTGTAACCTGTGATGGTCTTTTCCTCCATGAATCTATCCAAACCCCTTTTAAAGGCATCTAGGCCAGGTGCCATCATCACCACATCCTGTGGCAAGGAGTTCCACAGATGAATTACACGCTGGGTAAAGACCAGGAAACAGTAGCACAGGGTCACCTGTTGCCTCTCTCTGTGAAAATGCATACCGGTAATCGCCGATGGAGCAGTTGTTGTGTGAATTGATTGCTCCCACCATGCACCAGTTGGATTGTGACATCCGAATTGTGATGGATTGTGACTCTTACTCCATTAAAAAAAGGGATAGCCCTAATTCATAAGATGTAGCCAATGACCTTGCTGAATAATTATAATTATACTGAATAATTAAGGATCTGAGCAGGTTCAAGACAAGCCTTTAAATAATTGTAAAATTTCTGTACTGCAATGTATTTTTTAATATGAAAATGTGGAACAATGCAATGAGGCCTGAATTTTAAGGAGAACGTTGAAGGGTCCCTCTCCCCAAAAATGGCCTCTCTGGAGAAGTAATCTTGATTAACAGCACAGTGTAACTCTTCTTTACCTGTTTCATGTCTTTGCATACATGATGGAATTTAGATAGTCAACAGATGGGAGGGGGGGCAACATTTATCAGCTCAGACTAAGTACAGCTATTTATTTCATAATAAATAGTCCAGTTACTAGCTTTCATGCTTACTTGAAAGAATTGTCCTTTGCCCACTTTTTGCATACACCATGGTCCAGTGCAAACAGTGGCGTCCTATCATGGGGGGAGCTGGTGTGCTCCACCCCAGGCGCCGAGGTTCTGGGGGGGCGCAGCAGCCGGGCTCGGGGCTGCACAGCGCGGCACCGGAGCCCGGCTGGCGCACCCCTCGGAAGTGTCACCGGCTTCCGGAGGCTTCGCTCCGAAGCCGGGACAAACCCTCCTCCGAGCGACCGCCCAGTTCGGCGGTCAGGGCCTTCTGAGAAGCTCCAACGCGTCAATGCGCCTTTTATTCCTTTTTCCTGCACACGCAGAACCTTTCTGAGGGCAAACGCCGAGTGGGCGCACTGCTTCCGGGGGATCCGGTCCGGTGCCGCACTGCTCAGCCCCGAGCCCGGCTGCTTGGGGGGGGGCGTGGAGCGACGGGGGCGCTCCAACCCCCGCGCTCCCAGGCGCCGGGGGGGGGGGCTGGGTACGCCACTGAGTGCAAAGCACACTTGGACCGCTCTTATTGTCTTTTAAAAGTGTATATTATTAAGCCCAAAAACCTGAGTCCAAGTTTTCTTCTATTCCCATAAAGAAGTTTGTAATTTAATTCAATATGTTTGTTTGTTTTTTTTGCGGGTGGGTTGAAATGTCTTCAATTATTTAATTATTTTTGCCCCCTTTTGCCCCACCATTTTTGCCATTTTGCTTGCCTTCCTTCCTGCTGCTCCTGCTGCCGCTGCCCAATTCCTGGCTGACCAGCTGCATCAGACCAGCTAGGACTCCACTGTGCGGGTCGACTACCCCCCCGCGGGTTGACTACCCCCCGAGGGCCAACTACCGCTGCCGCCACTTCCAAGATTTAAATTTTTCCAGTGCCGACATCTTGGATCTCATGAAATCTCACGAGGTCCAAGATAGCGGTGCCCAAATCTCACGAGATTTGGGCACTGCCATCTTGGATCTTGCAAGATTTCACGAGATCCAAGATGGTGCCGCCGAAAAATTTTAAATCCTCGAAGCGGCGGCGGCAGCGTGGCAACAGTTCTGGAAAACTGGAACCGACCTGGTTCCAGGCCCGACTGGGCTCCTGAAACCAGGGCAGTCCCGGTTTTTCCGGGACGGATGGTAAGCCTATCAAAACCAGCTTCCTGCTGCTTTCATGGCTTTCACTGAGGCAAATCTGCCTGCTGCCTCCCCAGCACTTGCTGATGTAGGCACCTTCCCTTTTTTCATTGGAAGACAGCCATGATGGCAACCAAACCCTACAGATGCAAATCTGCCTGCTGCCTCCCCAGCACTTGCTGATGTGTAATGTAGGCACCCTGCCTTTTTCTAATTGGATGTCAGCCACGACTGCAGCCAACCGACCAAGGCAGCTCTGTTAGGGGCCTACATGTGTATTGTAGTGTGTGTGTGTGTGTGTGTGTGTGTGTGTGTGTGTGTGTGTGTGTGTGTGTGTGTACTTAACTTGCTGACTAAACCCCACTTTCTCAACCACACTATCCTCTTGGAAACTCAACTAATCTTCCTATGTCCCTTCTCCCCCTTCCTTTCCCCCTTTTCCTTCTAAAAACGTCATTTCTCCTCCTTTCTCTTTTCCCTCCCTATCAACAGCTTACACATAGGGCTCAGCTGTGTGTGTAAATGGTTAGAAATAGTTTCCCCCTTGTCTAGACGTAAGAGTAAGTTCAGCTAGGCACCATTTTCTAATCCCTTTTCTTAAATCACTACGACCAATGTTGCATCTTTCATCCTCACACTCCTCTTCCTTTCCCCACTGAAGAACATAGCTGTGCCATTGGCCACTACCTGCATATGAAGTTGTTTTTCCCCCATGTGCACATGTTACACATGTTTTTAAATGCACTGCCAGTAACCTGTCTGAGTTGTGTTGCCAGAGTCCATAACTTGAGACCCCTATCATGTTACGATGGCTAATTAAAATGTTTTGGGGCTTGTGATCTTTTGCAAGACATTAAAAAAATGGAATCAAAGAACTGATAATGTTAAATAATTTTTCCTTCATCCAAACATTTTCCTTTCTTTTTACTATGCATGCTTACTGTGAGCCCTGCCCCCCCATTTTTTCCTTATTTTTGAACCATATAAATTAGATCCAGTTATCTCCAGAATTATTTATCAGTTCAGTGGGTCAAACGGTGCATTTCTCTCTTCAACCTCCTTTTCCACTGAGGACTATATCGTTTCTCTACTTTTCAGCAGAGCAGCTGAAAGAGAACACAATGCTGCTCTTGTGAGCTTGCCATTAAGAAACTGTCACTTCCGAATCGCATGACTTGGTGTGCGTTAGGTCTGTAAGGCTCCTTGTTCACTGTAAAAATACCATATTAAAACTTCTTTGATTGAGGTTCTTAATCACTAAATGGCCAGACGTCTTCCAGCTACTCGGATCATTCACTCAAGCGCCTGCATCTTTGAGGTCTCCCATTTTACACTAAAAAAACAATGAAATTTGAGGAGCTCCTCCAGGTGGTAGATGGTTTTGGGAAATACCAGATGCTGGTTTTCCTCATGATTTGTGTACCAAGACTGGTCATTCCTATGCATTTCTTGTTGCACAATTTCATCTCTGCTTCTCCGCCTCACTATTGCGCTATCAAAACCCTGGCGGGCGTTTCAAACATCAGCCAAGATGAAGCTTTGAGCATCAGTCTCCCAAGAGAGCTTGATGGGACATTGAGTTCTTGTAAGATGTTCTCTAGGCCACAACTTCACCTGCTGGGAAATTCTTCCTGGGAGCTGAACAACACTTCATCTGTCCAGGACTGCCAAGAGGGATGGGTCTATGATCACTCACAGTATGTATCAACCACAGCCACTGAGGTAAGCAATTCAATGTGCCTCTGTTATGAAACATGGTATTTCCTTAGCAATTGTGGAGGAAAGTGGTGGGTGGAGATTATGTGTGGATGTTGTTGTGATGGAACTGAAGAGAGGTGAGACCAAGACAAATGTTACACTTTGATTAGGGTAATGCTCGTTTTATATTTCTATAGAAGACAATGAGAAAATGTAATTTTCAAGTCCTTCCCAAAATGTCATTCCATGTCTAGTCACTGCCACAGTTTCATCTGCATTTATTTAAAACCTCAGAAGCCTTGGAATCCATCCATGGGTGAGTTTTTTTTTGTAAGCACCAACTCGGCACGCTCCATTAATAATAACAACAACAACAATCACCACTAGTATTTATATACTGCCTTTTCTTTGGTCATCGGATTTCTCCTTTGACTTTAATTCAAAGGCGGTTTACACAGGCAGACTTTCTAAACCTCAAGGGGTTTTTACTATATAATATGTTCCAGTCTTTCATAGAATGCTTCATTCTGGATGTTTTTTTTCACACTCCAGTTTCTCACTGGACTATCCCACTCTCACTATCCCACACTTACTGTCTCATCACGCTTCAACTGACAGGCAACCTTGACTCCCACTGAAGTGCAGTTGCAGCTTCTCTCCCTCACAGAGGCTCTGCAGCTTATCAGTGGCGGCATGCCAGCAGCTCTCTGACAGACGTCTGGCTGTCTCGAACTGCCGTCCTTGAGATCTTCAGGCATATGAGATGCACTCTACCAACTGAGCCAGACCTCCTGCCCTTGTCCTTCCTGATGTGGATGCTTCTTATTGAAGCCAATGGCTGCTTCAGTTTTGCAACTCGAAAATACTGGAGTACAGGCTGAATGAAAATCTGAGGTGCTTGATGCTGTTTGCATTGGGACATGCATGCAAATGGTTCCCAAATTATGAGTTTCAGTTCACTTCCTTGAATATTTCAGAAATGACACTTTTGTAAATTTAGCAAGGCAGCCTTGGTTGTTTAATGAGTAGATCATAGCCAGGGCTGTTTGAACATTGCAGTTTTTATGGGAGCTTCGATGATGTGCAAAATGCAGTATGAGGTCCCCAAATTCAGCTTTTGGGGAACTTCAGCTTTCCTTTTTTGAAAAAGCAAATGTCTAGCCCTCATGGCTATGATGATATGCTTGAAGGTGTGTGTACAATGTGTACTGAGTTTGCAGAAGCCAGAGAGGTGTTTGAACAAGATTTCTAGCCGTTGGAGGCAGAGATTCGGTGTCCTGCATTGCCCCTTGTTCCTCTCCATGTCCAGCAAAACCAGAATAAATTAAGCAAATCATTAAAAAGTGGAGCAAATTATGCAAAACTTAAGTACACAAATGTGTTCCATTTGCATAATTCTACAGGTTGCAGAACCAAGTTTCTCTTGGGGCAGAATTTTGACCACTTAGTTGCAGATTTTGGGGGCAGGGTATAGCCCTACAGTTCATAAAAGTTCACTCTTCAATAATACTGTAGCCTGTTTTATGATGTTGTGGTCCAGTGCAGCCACTGCAGCCTCCCACCACAGCCTGACCTTCCCATGAATACTTGAAATGCAGAGAATGGGTATTTTTTGCTGCCATCAGAAAGGGACTTTGCCCCAAAGATAGGCTTACCAGAGTCCCGGAATCGAGGCATGCATTGGCCTAGAGAGGACCCGAGCTGTTCCCAAGTGTGCACTGCGGCAGCCCAACGGCGGTCGTGTCGTTGACCGGACATTCTGGAAGCCGCAACCCCATTGGGCTGCCGCGGTGCACACTTGGGAACGGCTCGGGTCCTCTCTAGGCCAATGCATGCCCTGATTCCGGGACTCTGGTAAGTCTACCCAAAGATGGGGTAAAACTGGGGTACCCTTCCTCACTTAGGGTAGATTTGCTGAGGGTAAACCCCAAACCCTCAACTTGGAAGCTGCAGAACTAGAGGAAGCGAACTGGCCAGGCTACCCCCATCTCCTAAACCCCCACACTTACCCTCGATAGTGATAGCCCTGAGTGGCCATCGGAGGTGAGGGGAAGTAGCTTTTTGCTCTGGACGGAAAGAAATGAGCAAATTCTACAAAAATAATTGGTTCTTTAAAAAGACAGAAATTAACAGGGGAATGTGAATAGGACAAATGAGTTAAACACAGTTACTTTCACTTAGACAAAACAGGTCTCATAGTTAGAGGCAACTCCTGATGCCTAGCAGTGTTTGAAAATGGTGTTGTTTGTGTTGAATTAAAATGCAAAATGTGGTGTTTTGTGTTTTTTATTCACAGGTGCGAATTCTTAAGCTTCGATATCAGGTTTAATATCATTACATTTGCAGTCCAATGCAAAAACAACAAATTATACAATTATTTCTAACTGGAAAAGTAATCTGTTTCAACTAGACACATTCCACAACCAGTAGAGAGTTGGTAATTTGGTTCCAATTCTGTTTGAAAATGTGGTGTTTTGTGTTTTTATTCGGTTTGAAAACGTTGGTGTTTTTATGCGGTTATCAACAAAAACAAACACGCCTACTGATGCTACTTTCTCAACTGTTCCCTGGCTAGTGTGACTTACTTAGGATGCTTGGATGTGGTACCCATGTTTCAAGGTTCACCTTCCAGTCAGGAACGGGTAGCTACAATGATGTCTGAGTTAATGCTGAACCTGGTAGAACACCTAGATTCAAACCAACCAGCTCCTTATACATATTGCCAACTTCTGGTTCCAGATTGTACTGTTCTGATTGGCTAATGCAAAGACGGGAAACTTGGGATCAATCCCTTGAACCTTCTGTTGTCCCTGGTCATGTGGATCATCTTGACCAATAGCCAGCTGTTGGCAAATCTCAGCCATTGGCCATTTCTTGCCTGGCCCTTTGCCTCCCCTAGGCAAGGTCCAGACTCTCTGGTCTTCCCACATCCTAGTGAAGCTGCTTCTGTGGGCATGCAGTCAGTGGCGTCGCTACACCCCCGCAGAGGGGGCGGTCTACATGACACCCCCTGTGATGTCACAAGCCCCGCCCCTTTTGCTGGCAATTTGGCGGTGGCGCGCTGAAAATGTACACACCCCTGGCATTTTTTCGGCCGATTTTAGGCTGAAAGCAGCCTGGGCTGGCAGGAGGGCTACTCCCATCGCAGGAAGCGGCCTAAAAGCAGCCAGAAAAATATGTGTGTGTGTGCATTTTTTGGCGTGCCACTGTCGAATTTTGCAGCAAGTGCACCCCCGGCGCATGTCGCCCCAATGTCCGGGGGCCCACTGCCCCCCTAACGACGCCTCTGCATGCAGTTCCAGGACTCAGGAGGTCAACATTGCGCCAGCTGACTCCTCCTCTTAGCCATTGTCATGTTGTACACAAATGGGGGCTCTTCTATTCTGGTGAAACATTTCCATTCACCACACACTATTTCAAAACTGCTGTTCCAAAATATCTTCCATCATCTTTTGTGCCATTTTGGGTTTGCCTCCAGACGATATCATCTTTGAAGTCACTCATAATTTAATGTACCAAGGAGCAGGTGCCCAAGAGAAAATTGATGTGTCAATGTATGTGACTGGGCAGTTTCATCCAAATTAGATAATATAAAAGCCCAGCCCAGTGCAGAAGCCAAACAGCACAGAAGATCGTAATTAGTCAGCTATCTTTCCATTAGCTTCTGTCTCCTATTGCAGAACAGAATTTGGCTGGGAACACTTTGCCAGGCAGAGAAACCTCCTCCTCTCTCCTCCCTACTGCAGCCTCAACCCTTCTTTGTTTCCTCAGCTTTTAAGAGTCAGTGCCATTATCTTCACGTGTTGTATTCAGGCATAAAGAATTAACTGCATTGCCACCTTAAGATCCTTTCTCCTTTTCTTCCCTTGGGCTAGAAAAAACCCTGCTGCAGGCCTATATTAAGAGCCCTGTCAGTGTCAGGGAGCTGTTGTATATAAACCTGTTAAATATGGTAACCTGTTAGTCACCAAGTATGTAGCGCTTGAATCCAGTGTCTCAACAAACTATAGGTAAAGGTAAAGGTATCCCCTGACAATTAAGTCCAGTCGTTTCCGACTCTAGGGTGTGGCGCTCATCCCCATTTCAAAGCCGAAGAGCCAGCGTTGTCCAAAGACGTCTCCGTGGTCATGTGGCCGGCATGACTCTCCTTGCCGCAGCACGTAGCATGCGGCTGGAACACGGAGCGCTGTTTACCTTCCTGCAAGCGGTACCTATTTATCTACTCACATTAACATGCTTTGGAACTGCTAGGTTGGCAGGAGCTGGCCAAGCAACGAGAGCTCACCCCGTCGCGGATTCAAACTGCCGACCTTTCGATCGAGAGCTTATGGTTCAGCGGTTTAACCCGCTGCGCCACCCGCTGGCCAACAAACTATACTGTACTACTATCCAAACTATCCTGCTCAACAATGGTTAGAACCTTTTGAATGAATTAAAAGAACCAAACACTTAAAATGGCCATTTCTGACAGAAGAAATAGAAGGCAGGCAGTAACATTACAGAAGTAACTATGAGTTTGTGGGTGGGTGTAAATAAGACGTGCCGAAAGACAAGTCCTGGCTCCACATAGAAGGGCTGCAGGACTGATGCCAGAGGTGTCGGGAGCATAGAGGCATGCAATGGGCCCGGCCTTTTGGCTAGAAGACAGCTGGAGTTTGCTAAGCTAAACTTTCTCCTTCTCTCTTCTTTTATTGGTTCTAATATTCCAGTGGGACTTGGTGTGTGAGAAGAAAGGCCTCAACCAAGCGATTGCCACCTTCTTTTTCATCGGTGTCACTTTTGGTTCCATCCTTTTCGGCTACTTGTCTGACAGGTCAGAATTTACTTACGTTCCTAACTGCTAAGTCATGGGGCACTGGCAGCAGCAGGCAAAACTGCTTGACTAACCAAATGCATGTACAGTCTAAACTATTTGTAATATGTAAAGCAAGTTTATTATTACTCTCTCCTTATCTGCTGGAGTTACATCACAGGATTACTGAGCACTCAAGACTGGATCCAAGACAGGAGGCAAGAGTGGCTGGTGCCGCCAAAGATGAGGGGGCCACAAGTCCCACACCCCTTGCAAAGCCACGCCCATGCCTACCCCAAACTCCACCCACCTGATCCACCCCAGCCTTACCCAGTGGTAGATCCATAGATGATGATGAGCCACAGACGCTGACACAGGTGCTGGACACCAGTTCAACCAGAGCTGGTGCCTGGTTACTGGGGGCCTGTGGCAAAGCCATGCAATGCCCCCCCATAGCATGTTAAAACTCTGCACTTCCCCAAGTGTGGTGGTGGGTAGCAGCTCCTCTCAGCCTCCGCATCAGCAAACGGAGGGCAATCTTTGGCAGTAGAAGCAGCTTCTCCCCCTCTTACCCTCAGAGCCTAAGACGAAGAAGAGCTGCTGCAGCAACCAATGGGGAGAGGATGGGAAGAAGAGACACTGCTGAGCCTCTCAGGGGGGCAACAGCTCTTCCTTCTCTGGCCCTCCCCAGCAGCCAATGGGAGCATTCCCGAGACACTGTCAGGATGCAGGGACCTCTCTGGGGTGGACACTGCCACTTGTCAATGGGAGTGCCAGTGCAAGTCTTTTTGCCAACTTGCACAATTGCTGCTACTGGTAATGGGGGGCTCAGAGACCCCCCAGGCTCGTTTACAGTGGGCTGGGTGGATGCGCTGATGGGGTGGGTCCTTGGCCCGGTATCCAAACTGGTTGACCTCTAGCACCACTCCGGAGTCCAGCCCACTTCTGTATCAAAGAACTGGGAAGGGATACTGACCAAGCAAGATGCACACCTAAGAAGATGTGAATGCCTGCATCTCTGCTTCTTTTTCATGAAGGAAGCATAGGCACCTTACAGCAGTCCAACCATGGGCGTCGACAGGGGGAAGCGCGGGGGGGGCCGCCTGGGGGTGTCGCACGCATAGGGGTGACGCGCGACCCCCCCACTTACAGTTTGCCGGTGAGCTGGGCCCGCCCGCCCTCCCCTGCATCCGTTTGGCTCTGAAATGAGCCGAAAACGGCGCGGGGGTGTGTGTTCCGGGCATGCGCGTGACATCACGCGCGGGGGCGGGGGCGCGTCCTTAAGGGTGACGCGCACGCCCCGCTCCCCGGTGACGCGCATCCTGGTGACGCGCCTGAGTCCAACATCACTGGTGAGCAGCTAGGTAGGAAATCCTGCAAATGCCAGATAAAGAACTTCCTTAACAGGTCCCAACTCCCCAGTAGAAATGAGTGCACCTTGGTTTTTACTGGGTTTGGTTTTGTTTGCACTTAACATTGCAGTTCAGTGAGCTGTGCGCACTGAATCAAGAACTGAAATTGACCAGAGATAGGTCATCTTTTTTACGGCACAATCCTATCTGGGCCAGTCCTCGCTGGAGCACCTCTTCCGCTGGCGCTGACTGCCGTAAAGCAGTCAGCTCCAGTTGTAAATGGTGCTCCAGCAGTGCGCTGAGTAGCGTGCTGCCAGGGACGGACGCTGGCGGGAAAGCAGGGGCCTTCCCGTGCGCATTGTTGTCTCTCCTGCCGCCTTCTGGAGCAGGAAAAGCGGGAGGGGGAGGGCAGAACGGGGGCGGGGCAAAATTAGGTGGGAAGGGGACATAACAGGGTGGGGAGGCTGCGGGAGGGGGTAGATCTGGCAGCGATGGTGCGCACCAGATCCTATCCTTTTCTGCAGCCTTCTTTCTCTCCTTGAACTTGTGCTAGTAAAATTGCTAGCACAGGTTTGAGGAGACCCATTGCGGAATGGGAAATTTACAGAGGTGTAAGGGGATTTAAATCCCCTGTCACCTCTGAAGCCTCCCCTCCCTGCTGGATACAGCGTGCCCGTTTTTTGGCGTGATTGCACCAGCTTTGGGGGGGGGGGAATCGAGCTCTGAGCTCTTAGATTGAGCTCTAAGATAGTTGAAGGTGGTGCAAGAAAGGCATGTGTGCCTGGGATGTGCAAACTCCTCTCATTTCCATCTGTTCACATATTTCATAAGTTTTCATACTGATTCAAAAACTTCCAAACTCTTTTATTCCCACAGAACAGTTTAAAAAAAAAAGAGTGCAGATGATGGGCAATAGTGGCTCTATTATACGGGTTTCTGATCTCTAAAAGCATTTATTTCTCTGCAGTAATAGGGGCTCAAGTGAAACTGAAATGCATCCATTTTCTGGCACTAGCATGACTCACTAGTGTGAGCCTGAATGTGTGTCTTCTAATCTAAGCAATAGATCGACGTAGTAGCAATTGGACCTGAGTGCTTTTAATCTGCTTAGTTCTCAGCTTCTGTGCAAGAATAACTGTTTCTTAACAAAGGAGAAGTATCTCTGGGTCAAAATATCTGAGCTAGATGGCAGAAATGAAATGTGAAGCCTCTGTGATGGTTCTTGTGGAAACTGCAACTTCTAATGACTTGTGATGAGTTTATTTATCCACAAGAAGTCACTGTTGGCTCATACTGAGAAGGACAAGGTGAGTTCAACATTAATGCTCAAGTAGACCAAGGAAATGTTCCCTCTTTGCCGCCCTTAGGTTCCGCAAATACAGCATGAAGTCCCTCAGGTATAATAAGGACCTTTCACAGCATAACCAATATGCATTTAGTGCCCATTTGTTGCAAGAGACCCAGATGTCTTCCCTCAAAAGAAGCACTTCTTGGGAAATCACGTCATATTTTCTCAGTGCTCGGATAGCCCTACATTGCTGCTAGGAAAATGAAATTCTTTCCCCAGCATAAGAACATAAGAAGAGCCTTGCTGGATCAGGCCAAAGGCCCATCTAGTCCAGCTTCCTGCATCTCACAGTGGCCCCACCGATGCCTCTGGGAACACACAAGACAACAAGATACCTGTATCCTGTTGCCACTCCCTTGCATCTGGCACAGAGAAAACCTACGTACTTCTAAAGCCAGGAGGTTATGCTTATGAATCTATCCAATCCCCCTTTAAAGGCATCTAGGCCAGGTGCCACCACCACATCCTGTGGCAAAGAGTTCCACAGAGTTCCCAGCAAGTGGGAACTTGCCTGCTCCTGGGTATTGCAGCAGGGTGGGCGTCCGGGGTTGGCATCCTTGGGTAGCTGCTGTGGCTGCAGCACCCTGGCAAAGCCCACTGTGACTGCAAGGCAGCAGCTCCCTCCCACCAGCAGGCATCTCACTGTCTCCATGTCGAGACGAGAACGGGGACCCCCTAGTGCTCCTGCTGCCCTTCAATGTGTCTCCACCTGCAGGCCTTTGCTCCCCCTCAGTCCCTGCTCAGAGGAGAGAGCAAGTGATGGTGGCTGCTGCTTATTGCCGTCCTTTATGCATGTTGGGTCCTGATCTTGCTAAGGACCATGCTGCACAAAGAGGCCAATTCTTTCTCTGCACACTGGAAGCACTTTCCCCATAGCAGCTATTTGTATTTTTGCCTTGGGGACAAAAACCAACTGGGGGGTGGGGTTTGGTGAGAAAATGGCATATGGGTAAAAGGTTGACCTCTTCCTATGTGCCATGGTCCTCATGAGGATGGAGGACCCCCTCTCTGTACCCCCCCCTTTTTAAAGATGTGCTTCCAGTTGGAAGCATGCCTCTTAAAAGTGCATTGATAAGCACATCTAATTTGACCCTTGGAGTCCTCAGACTGAGACCTGGTCACTGGAGCATAGGAAGCTACCTTCTGCAGAGCCAGACCTTGGTCCACCTAGCTCAGTATTTTCAACACGGACTGGCAGCAGCTGTCCAGGGCTTCAGACAGGGCTTTTTTCTCCCAGGTTGGGGGGAATCTAACCTGGGACTCTCTGCGAACAGAGAATGTGCTCGGCCACTGAACTAGAGCCCCTCCTCATTGGCTCAAAGAATCTCCTTCCCAATCACTTACGGAAACATAGGTGTTGAGAGTGACACAGGAAAGAAGACAACTGCTGGTCTGATAGAGCCAGCCAGGCAATCCGGGGGTCAGTCTTCTATTGCTCCCTCTGGAAGGAAACCAGCCCCTGTGCTCTTCTTTTGACTCCCCAGGTTTGGCCGGAGGAGGATGCTTCTACTCGCTTTAATTGTGACAACCTTCTTTGGGACCATGGCAGCCTTTTCAGTCTCCTACTTGATGTTCATCATTATGAGGTCACTCTGTGGGGTGGGGCTGACAGGCCTGTCCATCATCTCCTTCATATTAGGTGAGATGCCCTGAATGAGAGGCGAATCCTTCCATCGTTTGGCAGAGAGCGTCTGGGCTCGACTGCCTCCCTTCTTTATTTAATGCATTTCTATCCCATCTTTCTTCTGTGCTGTAACGAAAGGCAGCATATGTGGGGCTGCCAGGGCATCTCCCATCCAGGACTGGCCAGACCCAGCTTGCTTAGCTTTCGCAGGATGGCTGCTTCACATGTCTTCAGACTATACCCTGGGATCCCATGGGGCTGCAGCTGCCAAGTTTGGGGGCGGGGTGTCTTCTGTTCTTCCTGCCCTCTACATACACCTCCGCTATTATCTGCAGCTTTGTATGTTTTTGCATTTCAATCTGCCGTTTCTTGGATACAGAGCATTATAACTGCTTGGATACAGTGGATGTGGATATTCTGCACGTATTGAATAGGTCCTCTTTCAAAAAATATCTAGTAGTTCTCCCGGACACTGCAGCCATTGCCATTGTTCCATTTAATTATCTATGTACCCTGCCCTGCCTCTCTGCCCTTGAAGCAGCTTACACAATGTTCAATAACCCCAGGGATATTCAACAAGCCATAAGAACATAAGAACATAAGAAGAGCCCTGCTGGATCAGGCCAAAAGCCCATCTAGTCCAGCTTCCTGTATCACACAGTGGCCCCACCAGATGCCTCAGGGAGCACAAGACAACAAGATAACCTGTTTCCTGTTGTCACTCCCTTGCACCTGGCATAGAGAAAACCCACTTCTAAAACCAGGAGGTTGCTTATGGCTTGTAACCTGTGATGGTCTTTTCCTCCATGAATCTGTCCAAACCCCTTTTAAAGGCATCTAGGCCAGGTGCCATCACCACATCCTGTGGCAAGGAGTTCCACAGATGAATTACACGCTGGGTAAAGAAATATTTTCTTTTGTCTGTTCTAACTCTCCCTCCACTCAATTTTAGTGCATGTCCTCTGGTTCTGGTGTTGTGCGAGAGGGAGAAGAATTTCCCTCTATCCACTCTCTCCATCCCATGCAAGCCCTCATCTTCTGTATTTAAGCAGACACCAAGTCCCTCCTCTTTCACTGTCACCTAGAATAGGTCGTTTTTGATTGTTTTAATTCTTGACATTTCTTTTAGATGCATTGCATTGTTAGCTACCCTGGGAAGATTTGGTCCTGAAGGGTAGGGTAGAATCACTGGATTTGGGGTTCAGTGGCCATCAATGATCTCTAGTTTGTTACAAAACCACGGGTGGCTGTGTTGGTCCATGAGGAGAAAAACCCACAACCCAAAGTCAAGCGATGCTTTATTTAGGGCTGACTAAAAGCATCAAAGTGTATAAAACAGCAAGCTTTCGAGATCTATGGAGTTCTTCATCAGGCAAGATGGGAAGCAAAAAGACAGGGATCCTTTTACTCACCATTCACCTGACGAAGAGTTCTGTAGGACTGAAAGCTTGCTGTTTGATCACTTGTTACTTTTGATTAGAACTGTGTAAAGTATTTATTTATTTATTTATTTATTTATTTGCAATATTTTTATCCCGCCTTTCTCCCCAAAGGGAGCCAAGGCGGCTTACAACAAAACAGAAAACACAAAAAAATACATATAGATAATTACTTTTTAAAACAGTATAAATAATTAACAAAACTAATAAAAATTAAAGTATCATCCTACTTTAGATGATGGATTATTTTATTACATGCTCTCCACAGCCATATCTTCCCACTTAATGAACCTTTGGTTAACTTTTTCATTTAATATAATTTGTGCAACAGGACAAAAGTTTTATGGGTAAAAAAAGCCATGTAATTAAAAATATAAAACACAGAGAACTCCAGGCATACACGTATAAAATCTTCAAAGGAGCCACCCGTAGACAGCAAATGCTAAGAAATTTAAAACAGTGAAAAAGGAGAGTCCAATATTTACAAGAACCAACGTTTCAACTTCTAATCTGAAGTCATTTTCAAGGTAAAAACAGCAAGGCTGCAAGGATGGTAATCACTGTTTTAATTTTCTTAGCATTTGCTGTCTACTGGTGGCTCCTTTGAAGATTTTATATGTGTGTGCCTGGAGTTCTCCGTGTTTTATATTTTTAATTACATGGCTTTTTTACCCATAAAACTTTTGTCCTGTTGCATAATAGCTGGCCATGAAAGCTTTCGTTCTAGACAGAATAATATAATTTGTATTCTTTGTAGGCTGTAGGCTGTCCCGTGCCGGAGTGTATTGCCCTCAAGACTTTTGATGTGAAAAGGTGTGCTCACCCTTTCAGCTGCCCCCTTTCAGCAAGAATGACTTTCCATATAGCAAACCTATTACCCTACCCCAAATCTATTTGTTAATAGTGGGCAGCAGGATATCGTCCTCTTGTAATTGAAAAAGGATTTGCAGAAGTATCACTCAACAACTATAGTCGATTGAGGCTCGCACGGATTGTGAGGACAGACTTTGAATCAGAGGAACAAAGCCGAATGGCTCTCTGCCCCACTTGTTATGCCAAGCAGATGGTGTGGCTTTGGCTGGTGTGTGTCGCTGTTTTGACTGCAGCTAGGAACGGGAGTGATGGTTGTGACTTTGTTGTGCCATATAAAGGGGGAGTTGAATCTAAAAGGAGTTGTGGTTTAACCTTTAGCTGTGGAATGGACGGATATAGAACATCGCACTTTCTGTGGCACCATCAGCGGCATTTCCTGGTCTGTGGGGTATATGCTCTTGGCACTAGTGGCATATCTGATTCGAACCTGGCGCTGGCTCCTGCTTGCTGTGACCTCTCCCTGTCTCATTGGCATGGCCATTTGGTGGTGAGTGATGGTGGTGGAATTTCTCCACATCAAATCCTAATATTCACCATGAACATCAAAAGAGTTTTCTGTACACTCTACCTCAGTGGTGGCCAACCTTTCAACTTGAACGCTGGCCCTTTAAATGGTTGCATAGGTGCGAGCATTTCAGCAGGTGCCGCTGCTTTAGCAACACCATCAGCACTTGCAGCGGCCAAGATTCTGTCTTCTACACAACTCTTAAGAACACAGTAGCCCTAATGGTGGAAGGTTGGCCACCCCTGCTCTACCTCATGTTGATAGATACAATTGTTCCCCATTCCCCCCCATTTTCCTCTTTCTTCTACTTCTTTTCCTCTCTTCCTGCTCCTCCTGCTGACTGTGAAGGTAATACAGAAGACCCGCCTTTGGCGGACAACCTCTCAGGCTGGCAACGGCATGAGATCCTTAGAGGGGAACTGGTGTTTAGCAGCATCTGTATCTTTTCTTCCCCCCCCCTTAAATCTCTTTATTGAATTTTTCCTGTTAAATACAGCTAAAATTATAGTCAACAACAAAATATCTAAAAGATGTCAAATTGATATGGTTGTATAACAGAACCAGAATCAAGAACTGTCAGAAATTCAGTAGGATGAGTACAAGTCCGTCACCAGCCACCATATCTCCCTGGAATTGCTGATAATGCAACTCTGGTTGCATTATCAACCAGATAACCGGTGCTGGTGAAAGCACCGACTTGAATGGCTCCAAAGGCGAGGGGGCGGGGGACGCTTCGTGCTCCCGTGTAACAGAGAGTCTGACCGTGGCGGAACTTAGAGCTCCGCCCCCCCTGCAATGACGCCAGTGGCTGTCCCCCTCCATTATTGTGATGACAAAATGAGATTGCTTGCTGTGGGTAGCATGAATGATAATACGCTAGCAAATGCAAGCAATATTTCCATGGAAAGAACCTTCTGGATGGAAGAGCTCCAGGAGGAAACCCCCAGTTTCTTTCCTGAATCTCTGTCTTTGGGTCTGCATTCATAGATAAGAGAGGGATGGATGTTTTTCTCCTCTGTGCTTTACATCCTCTTGGTCCTCAGTGTTTCTTCTCCACTCCTTATCAGGTGGCTCCCAGAATCTGCCCGGTGGCTTCTGACCAAGAGGGATGTGAAGGCAGCATATGGCTACCTTTCCAGATGTGCCAAAATCAATGGCAAGAAAGATTTTTGCTCCAAGATAACCCCAGAAGTGAGTGAAACGCCTGGAAAGAATCCCACCCCAAAGCATGGATGAAAATAGCAACTCTGAGCAAGAAAGGAAGGCTGCTTATGTGTGTGCAAAATGTAACTGGTATAGAAGGGTGGTAGGAAATGGGGATGGTGTGTGAGTGGGTGTCTGTGCATATGAATAGGGAAGTAGATGGGCGAGAAAGTGTGCAGTGGGATGACAAATGTGTATATATAGATTTATTGAAGGCTATTAGCCATGACAGCCTAATAAAACCCCAAAGTTCAAAGGGCATATATTTTTTTAAATATCTGTTGCTGGGGGACAAGTAGGACGACCTCTTCATGCCTTGCATGGGGTTTCCCAGAAGCACCTGGCTGGAACCCTGTAGCATAACTAGAGGGGGGCAGCGGCGCGGTAAGTGCTGCATGGTGCTACATGGCGGTGCAAAGTGGCCCCTCCCACTCGCCATTGGAGCCATTCCAGCAGCGAAGGCAATGCTGCCTCCACTGCCGGAATGGTTCCGGTGAGTGGGAAGGACCACTTTGCACCACTGTATAGCACCATGCAGCACTTATCACGCCACTGCCCCCCTCTAGTTACGCTACTGCTGGAACTTAGATGGAAGAGCAGGGCTCTTCTTATGTTCATATGGACAACTGATGCAGAGAAGGCATTGTACATATTATTATTAGGCTCAAATCTGATCCAACCTGATCCAAATCCCTTCCCCCTGCAGACATACATGTGCCAAAAAGGCATGTGCTGCATGCTATGGTGAAGGGACGATTGGAAAGCCTGCAGGAGGTAACTGAAAACATTTTGTACTTTCCTGCTGGTAGGCTGCCCGATCTCCAATGGGTCTCCTTGGCTATATGGCACCTATTTTGGTGGTGTGTGTCCAAGGAGAGGAAAGGGATGGGGAGGTTTTCAAAGGAGGGGATAAGATCCAGCATGTGTCATTGCCACCAGATCCACCCCCTCCTGCCTCCTCCCCACCCTGGTTCCTCCCCCCCTGCCCAGAAATGCCCCATTCCTCCCACTCCCTCCCCCTCCCCGCCCACCCCACCGCCAACTCACTCGGTGCTGGCAGACTGCACTGGGGGCCTTGTTGCTCTCACTGGTGGCATCTGCAAGTGTAATGATGTTGTGTGATGCATGCCAGGATTCATGCCCGGATCCCGGTGATTCTGCTGGCAGAACAGGCGTTCCGCTGGCAAAAGTCGGCAGATAGGATTGGGCTGTTAAGAATACTTCTACTGTATATCACTTTTCAACAGCAATTCACAAAGTGTTTATTTGTAAACTCATATCAGGGTGATTCCCCCCAAAGAATCTAAATACCTGACTCATATGCCTGCCTCTTAGTCCAGGAAACAGCAAGTATCTTTTCAGATGTCACGATGGAATCTACAAGGTTCTGAGAGGTATGTTCTCTTTCCCTGCTGCGCCCTTTGCTTGCAAGCCCAGGTCCTGCAGAAGATGGTGACCATAGATGAGTCAAGGAGCTATTTCTACTGGCACTTGGTGAAGACTCCCAAGCTGAGGAAGATCACATTTTGTTCCACCATTGTATGGTATGGATGTTTCCCCAGAGATCTTTTTTTCAAAACTTCCACCATATTTGTAACATACAGGTGGGCCCCCATATCCGCTGGGGATACGTTCCAGGCCCCTCCGTGGATACTTGAAACCGTGGATAAGAGCGAACACCCCCTCCATGGTTTCCTGAGGGCCCCCCCCACCCTGCCTCCCCTGCAGGCAGGCATGCTTGCCCTCCCCCCCCCGCTCTTATTTTTCTTTCAGCAAGTTTTGTTTCTTCCTTAAAACAAACAGAGAAGCAGCCTCCATTGCAGGCAAGTAAAATGAGACTAAGTCCTAGAGAGGCTCTGGAAGGTTTCTGTTAACCTTGCAGAGCCTCTCTAGTACTTAGTCTCGTTCTACATGCCTGTAATAAGCAGCCAGAGGCTGCTTCTCCTGTTTGTTTAAGGAAGAAACTAAGCTTACTGGGAAAAAATAAAAGCCTGGGGGGGGGGGTCCCCGCGATCCGTGGATAACTGAAACCGTGGATATGGGGGCCCACCTGTAATCCTTTAAGGGGCGAACCAACTGTTGTGCTATTGCCCCACCAGCGATGTTGGCGATTTGTGGGTAACTTTGCCTCTCCACTCCTTTCCCACCCATCCTTTGCTGCCATTAGGCTATGGTTATTATTTTATTGTAGCAGCTGTGAAACTGGCAAAGTTTTCCCTCCAGCTCAGCAGCTTTTGCAATGTGTATGTTGGAGCAGTTCTACTATGTTTATGCACACACCAATATTAGAGTGCACACTAATGTACAATGATGCCTCCGATAATGCCGCTTCCTTTAGCGCTGTGTTATCAAAATTGCCAGTTATTATTATGGGGAATAGTTTAAATATGGCAATTTGATATATGCAGGGATCTTAAGACCTGTGTATACCAGAGTTGGACTTCCAGAATTCCGTTTAAATAATTTTGAGGACACACATGGGTTGCTTTCTAATATTTACTAAATAGTTGCGCTACGACATTAAGACAGATATGCGATAGGAATTTTTCAGCTCCATTATACAGTAATCTTATGGGACCACCATTGTATGTGCAGTCTGTCGTTGACTGAAACGTCGTTATGCAGTGCATGACTGAACATTAAAAAAGCAATTATGGTAGCACCATGGAACTGGTGTGTACCACTGGAGTCGGCTGCTTTCCCACTTGCATGGGGATTAGACAACGTATACTGTAATTGTGTAGGAACTAATAAATACCCAGTCACCACCTAACAAAGCTTTCCTCTTAACAAAGCTTCCCTCTTCTGTCTCCTTCACTGGCTACATTCCAAGTGACAAGTGTTTTCTCCCCCCCCCCCGAGACAGATGGGGCAGTGCTAGGTTGGTTATGGGCAAAACCTTGTACTGCCCCCCTCTGATAGTATGTTGGGCAGGACTCCTGCCACTGTAAAGTGATACACATTGGGGCAAGAAATCAAAACTTCATATACACGCTAATGGGTTCTGAGCTGTTTGTGACGGATCAGGAAAGAGATCTTGGGGTACTGGTGGACAGGTCGATGAAAGTGTCGACCCAGTGTGCGGCAGCTGTGAAGAAGGCCAATTCCATGCTTGGGATAATTAAAAAAGGGAGTGAGAATAAAACGGCCAATATTATTATGCTGTTGTACAAATCGATGGTAAGGCCACATCTGGAGTATTGCGTCCAGCTCTGGTCTCCGCATCTCAAAAAGGATATAGTGGAACTGGAAAAGGTGCAGAAGAGAGTGACCAAAATGATTAGTGGGCTGGGGCATCTCCCTTATGAGGAAAGGCTACAGCGTTTGGGGCTCTTCAGTCTAGAAAAAAGGCAGTTGAGGGGGGACATGATTGAGACGTATAAAATTATGCATGGGATGGAGAGAGTAGATAGAGAGAAGTTCTTTTCCCTCTCACACAACACTAGAACTAGGGGACATCCACTCAAATTAAGTGGAGGGAGGATTAAAACAGAAAATTGTTTTAATTAATTTTAATGTGTTCAATGTGTTTATATGTATTTTATGTATTTTAATATGTTGTAAGCCGCCTTGGTTGCCCTTGTGGGAGAAAGGCGGGCTACAAATCTCTTAAATAAATAAAATAAATAAATAAAAAAGAAAATATTTCTTTACCCAGCGTGTAATTGGTTTGTGGAACTCCTTGCCACAGGATGTGGTGATGGCATAAGAACATAAGAACATAAGAAGAGCCCTGCTGGATCAGGCCAAAGGCCCATCTAGTTCAGCTTCCTGTATCTCACAGTGGCCCCACCAGATGCTTCCGAGAGCACACAGTCAACAAGATAACCTGTTTCCTGTTGTCACTCCCTTGCACCTGGCACAGAGAAAACCTACTTCTAAAACCAGGAGGTTGCTTATGGCTTGTAACCTGTGATGGTCTTTTCTTCCATGAATCTATCCAAACCCCTTTTAAGGGCATCAAGGCCAGGTGCCATCACCACATCCTGTGGCAAGGAGCTCCACATCTGGCCTGGATGCCTTTAAAAGGGGATTGGACAGATTTATGGAGGAAAAGTCCATCACAGGTTACAAGCCATGATGGGGATAAACAACCTCCCGGTTGTAGGAGTAGGTTTTCTTTCTGCCAGGTGCAAGGGAGTGGCAACAGGATACAGGTATCTTGTTGTCTTGTGTGCTCCCTGAGGCATCTGGTGGGGCCACTGTGTGATACAGGAAGCTGGACTAGATGGGCCTTTGGCCTGATCCAGCAGGGCTCTTCTTATGTTCTTATGTTCTTATGGTACTGAAGTTTAAAGGCGTCCGGCCAGGTGGGCTCTGTGATGGGCACTGGCGTCACTACAGGGGGGGCGGAGCTGTAAGTTCCTCCGTGATCAGAGCCTCCGTTACACGGAAGAACGAAATGCCCCGCCCCCGCGCCTTCCGACCCATTCAAAGCGGTGAAAACAACGCGCAGGGAGTCTCCTGCGCGTTGTTTTCACTGTTTTGAATGCGTCGGAAGGCGTAGGGGTGGGGCACTTCGTTCTTCCGTGTAACGGAGGCTCTGATCACGGAGGAACTTACAGCTCCGCCCCCCCTGTAGTGACGCCAGTGGTGATGGGCATGGACCCTGTTTTAGCTCCTAAGGTAAAGGTGACCCCTGACAATTAAGTCCAGTCGTGTCCGACTCTAGGGTGTGGTGCTCATCCCCATTTCAAAGCCGAAGAGCCAGCGTTGTCCGAAGACGCGTCCGTGGTCATCTGGCCGGCATGAGCTCCTACCCTGGCTAAAAGGTGTGGTCAGTAGCTAGTAACCACAAGCCATCGCAGGCATTTAGTAATCATTGCAGCAGGAATCTACTAGTCACCAGTGCCTACCGATGAAGCATCTGTTCAATTCGCTAAACAGAAACCCCAGAAATTATAATAGCATTCCTGTTATGAGAACATTGATTGTTTCTGAATCTGTGTAACTGGTCTCTTGTTTGTCTTGCAGGTTTGGTACATCGTTTACTTATTATGGCATCAGTCTAAATATCAATGGTTTTGGCTTGGATCCATATGTGACACAGTTTATGTTTGGGGCCATTGAGATCCCTGCCAAACTGTGTGTCTATTTTGTCCTGGATAACATCGGCCGCAGGCGTTGTCAGGCATGGACTCTGATCGTCACTGGATCCCTGGTGGCACTGAATGCAGCCATCCCTGCAGGTGGGAAACTAATCTTGCCACTTCTGTAGCTCCACATGACTGCTAATTTTGTTATCGCTTTGGCCATTGCCTCATCAGGATTAGGGTTACTATGTCTCTCTAAAAGAAGGAGCAATCACCAGCAACCTTCTTCATATGTTATTTCAGCCACTTTGTATGCCCTCCATAGAGGAAGAAAGGTAAAAGATATCCCCTGCTCGAAAGCCAGTCATGTCCGACTCTAGGGTGCGGTGCTCATCTCTGTTTCTAAGGCCGAAGAGCTAACGCTGTCCGAAGACTCTTCTGTGGTCATGTGGAATGACTAATGGAACGCTGTTACCTTCCCGCCGCAGCGGTACCTATTTATCTACTAGCAATGTCTTGCTTTCGAACTGCTAGGTTGGCAGGAGCTGGGACGGGAGACAGGAGCTCACTCCGTCACGCGGCACTCAGGTCTCAAACTGCTGTTGTACTGATCTTCCGGTCTGCAGTTCAGCATCTTAACCACTAAGCAACTGCCGCGGGGAGAAAAGTGGGGTACAAATCAAATAAAGAAAGAAATTGGTTGCTGTCTTGTACCCAGTTATGCACCTATAGTAATCAACAGGGCTTAAGATTTCAGCCTTAAAATATACATGTCACAAATGTAACATTCCTCATGGTTTAATGCTGAGTCTGAACAGTGTGTGTGTGTGTGTGTGTGTGTGTGTGTGTGTGTGTGTGTGTGTGTGTGTGTGTGTGTGTGTGTGTGTGTGTGTGATAGGAAAAAGATTGGTTTGGGGGAACTGGAGGAAAAGGCAGAGAATTGTAGTGATCATGAAAGGAAGATAAATTCCATAGGTTTAGAGCAGGGGTGGCCAACCTTTCAACATGAATGTTCCTGGCCCTTTAATGATTGTATAGGCAAGGGCATTTCAGCAGGTGCAGCTGCTTTAGCAGCACCATCAGCACTTGCAGCTGCCAAGATTCTGTCTTCTGCACAATTCTTAAGAACACAGAAGCCCTAATGGTGGAAGGTTGGCCACCCCTGGTTTAGAGATTACTTATTAGTATTACCAAAGATAAAAAGAAACAAAGCAAATTGATCTATCTGTCTCTCTTCAGACATTTTCACCCTGCTTTGCCTTTTACAGGAAACTGGCCAAAGTTACAAAACGTTTACAAGAAACTGGCCAGATACAAAATATGCAGCATAACATATACAATCAGCAACAATAAAATGATACAGACATGATTCAGCTTGCAGTGATGGCTTTCTTTGCTGTCCTCCTGAGAAGGCCAGGGGGCTGGAAGTTACGTCTCTCTGACCTCGTGACTTCTTCTTCCCCTCTTCTCATGGATCTGCCTCGTCACACTGGGATTCACACTTCCGATTTCTTCCCTTGTCAGAGCATGGGCATGTCCGATCTGCAGTGGCCATCTTGGGGAAGGGTTTCTCTGAAGCCTCCTTCACGACGGTCTTCCTATACACGGCGGAACTTTACCCTACGGTCATCAGGTAAGTGTCCCCATACAATCAAACCAAGGTGCCACATGTTTTCTGAGCAGTGGAGCTGGAAGGAAACCAAACCCATCCTCCCAGTTACACAACATCTCTCACATGTCTGTTCTTCGGCGACATTTCTCAGTACAGTACTCCCCCCCCCCCCATATCTGCAGTGCTGGGGATATGTTCCAGGCCTCTCTGTGGATACATGAAACTGTGGATAAGAGTGAACCCCCCTTCCATGGTTTCCTGAGGGGCCCCCGCCCTGCCTCCCCTGCGGGCAGGCGTGTGCACCCCCAAGCTCTTATTTTTCTTTCAGCAAGCTTTGTTTCTTCCTTAAAACAGAGAAGCAGCCTCCATTGCAGGCAAGTAGAATGAGACAAAGTTCTAGAGAGGCTCTGCAAGGTTTCTATTAACTTTGCAGAGCCTCTCTAGGACTTAGTCTCATTCTACTTGCCTGCAATAAGCAGCCAGAGGCTGATTCTCCTGTTTGTTTAAGGAAGAAATGAAGCTTACTGGGGAAAAATTAAAAGCCTGGGGGAGGGGTCCCCAGAATCCGTGGGTAACTGAAACCGTGGATAGCGAATCCGTGGATATGGGGTCCTACCTGTATTTGCAGGAGCAGAGCAGTCACACCAACATCTGTGGGAGCATGAAAAGGTAATGTATTATGAGTAGGGCTGTGTCACCCGATGAAAGACATCTCAGGCCTGGTCTACACAGAGTTCTCTGACCTCTCTTCTCTGACTTGGAGTCGTTTCTAGTCAAATGCCACAAGTGGCTGCCCCTTGTTCCTATGATCGTTGCAGGCAAAGTGGCATTGGCTGCTGTTCATTTGTGGCACGGACTGCCGCCTCCTTGGCTCCTCTGATCATGTTACTGGACGACACCTGGAAATACCTTCCACCCCTGATATTCAGCATGGTAGCCACATTGTCTGGGATGGTGGCCTTCCTGCTACCTGAAACAACCAACGTCCGGTTGCCAGAGACCATTGAAGATGTGGAGGGTGACAGGTGAGTGAGCGATGGAGCTGGAAGCTCTTGGACACACAAGGATGCCTGAGAAGTAACTTGGGGTTTGTTTGCTAGTTCAAAACGTGAGGCCATCAGATACCTCCCTACTGTTATTCTCTCTCCACTGATTCAAAAACTCAAGAAAGACATTCATTTGCCAATTTGATTTTTGGCTTGTTCACTTTGCAGTGAGGAATTGGACTAAGTGGTATTTTCTGTAGTTCTGTGCAAATGTTTGTAATGTACACTTGACGGAGAACTGGTAAATTGATAGTACTCCCTGATGGGGAGCCCACTTAGTCCCCTGCACTATCTGATGTTTTTTGCATTTGACGTTTTGCATCGGGGACCAAATGCAGGTACGTCCAGTTCATCCTATTTTTACTCAGAGGATACAGATCACTCATCATGTAGAACCCACTTGCGTTGCTCGAGGTAGGGCAGAACGGTAAGTTCCGCACTGTGCTAACCTCCATTTACTCATCAGCACGAGGTGGCCCCGCCCCCTCGCCATCGGAGCCATTCAGTGCAGCGAAGGCAACACGCAGTAGACTCCCTGCACATTGCCTTCACCGCACTGAATGGCTCCGACGGCGAGGGGGCGGGGCCACCTGGTGCCGGAGAGTAAATGGAGGTTAGCACAGTGTGGAACTTACTGTTCTGCCCCAGCTTGAGCAACGCCACTGTGTACACCCCTATGA
The DNA here is from genome assembly GCA_026170595.1 of Plestiodon gilberti rubricaudatus. Taxonomy (NCBI): domain Eukaryota; kingdom Metazoa; phylum Chordata; class Lepidosauria; order Squamata; family Scincidae; genus Plestiodon; species Plestiodon gilberti. The sequence goes on from JANXHW010000001.1 coordinate 17,945,017, forward strand.
AAACATGAAACCTACTGCACAAATGTCAGGCAGGGGCAGACCAGCACAACCCATTCTTGACCGTGCACCTATTACAGGGGTGGCCAAACTGCGGCTCCTGAGCCACACGCGGCTCTTTGACATATAATGTGCATCTCGGAAATATGTTAGCTGAGCTCCTTTTTGCATCACAATTAATATAAAAGGTAAATAAGATTTTTTCAAGCTTTATAATTTACCAGGTTTAAACTGAGAGTTCACTGGATTAAAACACGCTTAATGATCATAGTGAGTAAATATATTTAAGAATTTAAATGCTGCTTAAATATTGTGGCTCTCAAACATCTGAGATTTATCATATGTGGCTCTTCCATTAAGCAAGTTTGGCCACCCCTGTCTTATTATAAACACCTGCATAAAACTTGCCTCTGTGATTTATTTGTTCATGATGCTATTTCGGATCACAACATTTTTCTGGGAGTACATTTTTTCTTTTCTTGGCACAATATTGAGATTGTGATCTTCCATAAGCTAACATATATATGAAGATGCCTTATATTGAGTCAAACCATTGGTCCTTCTAGGTCAGTATTGTCTATACCAGGGTTGATCAACCTTTCAGCATGAATGCTCCTAGCTATTTAACGATTGTATAGGTGAGGGCATTTCAGCAGGTGCAGCTGCTTTAGCAGCACCATCAGCACTTGCAGCTGCCAAGGTTCTGTGTTCTACACAACTCTTAAGAATGCAGAGGCCCTAATGGTGGAAGGTTGGCCACCACTGGTCTATACTAACTGGCAGTGATTCTCCAGAGTTTCTCTACCATTGAGCTTTGGCCAAGCAAGCACAGAAAAGGGTGGAAGAGACTAAATGATTAGAGCGATTTGTGAGAGCTCAGACCCTTCTGACCTTTTGGTGACCACCACACCAGGTTTCATTCTCTCTTCTTTCTCTTCAGAAGCAGAAATATTTCGAGGACTCAAGTATCTGAAGAAAACTTGGGTGGAGAAATCCCTCTTCAACTGATGAATCAAATCAGCATAGACACCCCCCTCTCTCAGCAACAGGAAGTCAACAGTTATTGTGATAGGAAACAACTACAGAATCACACATTGTTAGTCAATGGAATGGAAACTTCTGGAAGTTAGTAAGAGTCTGACAGCCCAATCCTGTCTAGGACCACCGCAGCACACTGGCGTCACTGGAGGTGGGGCGGAAAGCTAAGTTCTGCAGCTTTCCGCCCCATCGTTACTTTCCAGTACGAGGCGCCCCACCCCCTCGTTGTAGGAGCCCGTCAACGGAGAGAAAGCAACGTGCAGGGACTCTCCTGCACATTGCTTTCTCTCCGCTGACGGGCTCCTACGACGAGGGGGCGGGGCGCCTCGTACCAGAGAGTAACGGTGGGGTGGAAAGCTGCAGAACTTAGCTTTCCGCCCCACCTCCAGCGACGCCAGTGATTTCAATTTCTATACTGCTTTTAAAATAATAATTATGGACTTGTTTGTGGCTTTTACATGTGATAAGTGCTGTGGGTTATTGTTTTTGTCAGTTTTATTGTGTATTTTATTCTTGTATTGTTTTAATTTGTCATCAGATATGTCCCCCCCCCTTTAGAAATCTGCCTGGGGGGGATGTGTGACTGAGCCTTTTCAGTAATGGCCCCCAAATTATGGAACTCCCTGACCTTTGAGGCCCATTTGGCCCCCTTGTGGATGGTCTTTCAGTGTTTAGCTAAGAAGACAGTTTTGTTTTGCTGTGTGTTCCAGCTGGTCTGATCTTTTCCCACTTGGTTATGTCTCAACATTTCACATTATATGAGGATGAGGATGATGATGATGATGATTTCCACCTTTATTGTGAATAATAAAATGTTGTTGTTGTTGTTGTTGTTAAGAATATGTTTGTATCACTTTTCAACAAAAAGTTCACAAAGCAGTTTACATATTAAAATTAAAATGGTGTCCTGTCCTGTCCTCAAACGAGCTCACAATCTAAAAAAAAAAAAAGTCACAACAGAGACACCAGTCAGTGACAACTGCTGGAAAAGATGCTCTGCCGGGGCAAATAGGGACATTTATCCCCATTTCCCCCTGCTAAATATAAGAGAACCATCACTTTGAAAGGTGTCTCTTTGCTCCAGAGGAAGCAAAGCAGAGGAAATGACTCCCCTCACCTCAAATTCCAGAGTTTATGCCTAGGGAGGAAGAAGTCATATGATCTATTATTTGCACTTGGGTGCCTGACTGCAAGATGGGGCGAAATTATAGCACCCATCTTCTGTCTTTTACTATACAGTGCTGCTCTCCAGCTCTAGCTGAGGTTTGCCCTAGACCAGCGGTGGCTAACCTTCCATGGTTAGGGCCTCTGCTGTTAAAGGTATAGGTGCAGTAGCAGGCTGAAAACGTTGGCAGCCCTATAACAAATACTTTATTGCATATAGACTTATAGAGGATAGGGTGGAAGTGAACAATACAATCCTTTGCCTCGCCAACAGTAGGGGTAGGATCTAAGGCCAGTTTCCTATATGGCTACTGAGTCTTTGGCTTTAGCCTGCCGATATCCTGGGTTTATTGTTTTGTTGGTGAGGACCTCACTTTTTTCCCAAAAGAAGTCCCCAGCCATAAGAAGCCCCCTCATGGGCTACATAAACGGCAGACAATGAAGAGCTGTGAACTAGTCTATATTTGTCCCATCAAAGCTTTCGAGTTGGTCTCCAACTCTAGCACTCTCAGGTGGCCTGCCAGTGAGATAGTGATCCCAGGGGAACAGTGAGAGTGAGCCCTCCCAGAAGACAAACTTGGGAAGCAGGAGAAGGCTTGTGGGTTGTACATGGCATTTGTCTTCCGTGTCTATTATACTAGCATCTGGTATTGGTAACTCACACAGGCTAGTGTTTAACTTTGGGGCTAAGAATGGGAAGGGTGCCGTCATACATTTCATTGCCAGCTTGATTTCTGGCAGCACCAAAGGTTATTAGTCAACTGGCAAGACACGTTGTGTTAAACATTCTCCGGCCTTCTGCACACAGCCCTATGCCATGTCTTCTGGACAACCCTCCTCCCTTCTTCATCTGCCTGTCTGGTGAGAGGCAGACGCCTGTTCTACATTTCAAAGTCCAAGGAGAAGACAGCATGAAAAGTCATGTCATGCTCCTTTCCTTGACCAAACAACCCACCGGGGCTCCCTCCTTCAGCGTCTCAACCCTGGTGAGCAAACCAGCATCATGGCAAAGATGAACTTTGAAGATGTTTTGGAGGAGGCTGGCAGCTTTGGCAAATTCCAGATCTTAATGTTGCTCCTGCTGTGTCTCCCAAGGCTAATCCTCCCCATGCATTTCCTGCTGCACAATTTCCTGGCTGCGATTCCACCTCACCGCTGCGCCACCCTGCATCAGGACCGGTTTGCCAACCTCACCGAAGAAGAGCTTCTGCTCATCAGCATCCCCAGGGATTCCGAAGGAGCCTTCAGTTCCTGCAAGATGTTCACGGAGCCTCAGTTCCACCTGTTACCCAACTCCACCCAAGAGCCAGCCAACACCACATCTCTCCAGAGCTGCCACTATGGATGGGTCTATGATCGGTCGCAGTTCACGTCCACTATAGCCACCCAGGTAAACCTTCCCTTCAGTTTTGGGACTATATGAAAATGCAAGAAAGCAACGTAAAAGGTTGAGGGTACTGTGCAGAGAGAGAGAGAGAGAAATACTTCCTTATTGGTGATGGTAGCACTCCTGCTTAGCATACTGAAGAGGTTTCGAGAGCCCTGATATCTCCATCCAAAAAGGAATTGGGTAGCAGATGATGGGAGAGACCTTGGCAGACAATCAGAGTAGATGGCAAGGGAAAAGGTATAATAGAGTGCTAGCCGAAGCATGTTAACTCAGAAGTATCACTCTGTTTAATAGGACTTACATCCAAGTAAATTTGCATAGGATTGTAGCCTTCAAGCAACACAAGCTATATAGCAGGAGTGGCCAAACCTGCTTAATGTAAGAGCCACAGATATGATAAACTTCAGATGTTTGAGAGCCGCAATATTTAAGAAGCATTTAAATTCTTAAATATATTTGCTTACCATGAACACTAAATTTATTTTTAATCCAGTGGACTCTCAGTTTATACCTGGTAAATAACTATAAAGCTTTAAAATGTCTTATTTCTCTTTTATATTAAATTGTGATGCAAAAAGGAGCTCAGTCAACATATTTCTGAGAGCTGCACATTATATGTCAAAGAGCCGCATGTGGCTCCAGAGCCACAGTTTGGCCACTTCTGCTATATAGGCAGTGAGGTGGCCAAGTTTGCAGATGACACTAAACTTTTCCGGGTGGTGAAGACCAGCAGGGATTGTGAAGAGCTCCAGAAGGACCTCTCCAAACTGGGACAATGGGCAGCAAAATGGCAGATGCGCTTCAATGTAAGTAAGTGCAAAGTGATGCACATTGGGGCAAGAAACCAAAATTTCACATATACGCTAATGGGTTTTGAGTTGTCTGTGACGGATCAAGAGAGAGATCTTGGGGTGCTGGTGGACAGGTCGATGAAAGTGTCGACCCAGTGTGCGGCGGCTGTGAAGAAGGCCAATTCCATGCTCGGGATCATTAAAAAAGGGATTGAGAATAAAATGGCCAATATCATTCTGCCCTTGTACAAATCGATGGTAAGGCCACATCTGGAGTATTGTGTCCAGTTCTGGTCACCACACCTCAAAAAGGATATAGTTGAATTGGAAAAGGTGCAGAAAAGAGCGACCAGAATGATTCGTGGGCTGGAGCACCTCCCTTATGAGGAAAGGCTACAGCGTCTGGGGCTTTTCAGCCTAGAAAAAAGGCGCCTGAGGGGGGACATGATTGAGACTTATAAAATTATGCATGGGATGGAGAGAGTGGATAGAGGGAAATTCTTCTCCCTCTCGCACAACACCAGAACCAGGGGACATGCACTAAAATTGAGTGGAGGGAGAGTTAGAACAGACAAAAGAAAATATTTCTTTACCCAGCGTGTAATTCATCTGTGGAACTCCTTGCCACAGGATGTGGTGATGGCATCTGGCCTAGATGCCTTTAAAAGGGGTTTGGACAGATTCATGGAGGAAAAGACCATCACAGGTTACAAGCCATAAGCAACCTCCTGGTTTTAGAAGTGGATTTTCTCTGTGCCAGGTGCAAGGGAGTGGCGACTGGACACAGGTATCTTGTTGTCTTGTGTGCTCCCTGAGGCATCTGGTGGGGCCACTGTGTGACACAGGAAGCTGGACTAGATGGGCTTTTGGCCTGATCCAGCAGGGCTTATGTTCTTATGTTCTTATGTTCTCAGGCAAGCCTTGAGAAAGGTGTTAGCATAGGCCAGGGGTGTCAAACACGTTTCATACAGCAGGCCAAATAACATCGATGGTGCCTGCTGAGGGCCGGAAGTGACATCATTAAGCAGGAAGTGATGTCATTAAACAGATGATGGCCAGAAATAATCACTTTGTTCTCACATAGGAACTCATTCGTTACAAATGACAGAAAATATGCAAATCTTGATCATATTTTCAAGATATGGGACAGCCCAGTTATCACGTGGGTTTTCCTTTCAGCCATGCTACTTCTGCTGAGGCATCACTTTGCAGCTCAGGTGCTCTGCAAAGTGATGCCTCAGTGGATAGTAGGTAGGTAGATGGATCTTTATTGGCATAAAAAACAACAGGAAAAACTAGTCCAAAGAAGAGGTGTTGTTGTTGTTCAGTCGTTAAGTCGTGTCCGACCCTTCGTGATCCCATGAACCATATCCCGCCAGGCCTTCCTGTCCTCCACTATCTTCCTGAGTTCGCTCATTTTCATGTTCGTTGCATCGGTGATGCTGTCTAACCATCTCATCCTTTGCCTTCCCCTTCTCCTTTTGCCTTCAATCTTTCCCAGCATCAGAGTCTTCTCCAGAGAGTCTTCTCTTCGCATTAGGTGGCCAAAATATTTGAGCTTCAGCCTCAGTACCTGTCCTTCCAGGGAACAGTCAGGGTTTATTTCATTTAGGATTGACTGATTTGATCTCCTAGCAGTCCAAGGGACTCTCAGGAGTCTTCTCCAGCACCACAGTTCAAAAGCATCTATTCTTCGGCGCTTAGCCTTCCTTATGGTCCAACTCTCGCAACCATATATTCGGCGCTCAGCCTTCCTTATGGTCCAATTCTCGCAACCATACATTGCTACTGGGAACACCATCGCCCTGACTATACGAACTTTTGTTGGCATGGTGATATCTCTGCTTTTTATTATGCTATCTAAATTTGCCATAGCTTTCCTTCCAAGGAGTAAGCGTCTTTTAATTTCATGGCTGCTGTCTCTGTCTGCAGTGATCTTGGAACCCAAAAAAGTAAAATCTGTTACTGCTTCCATTTCTGCCCCTTCTATTTGCCAGGAATTGATGGGACCAGATGCCATGATCTTAGTTTTATTAATGTTGAGTTTCAAGCCAACTTTTGCACTCTCCTCTTTCACTCTCATCAAGAGGCTCTTTAGTTCTTCTTCACTTTCTGCCATTAGGGTGGTATCGTCTGCATATCTGAGGTTGTTGATGTTTCTCCCGGCAATCTTGATTCCGGCTTGCGATTCATTCAGCCCTGCATTTCTCATAATGTATTCTGCATATAAGTTAAATAAGTACAGAAGAGGTATTAAATACATATACAGTACATACAGGACAATTACAAATAGATTGCCTTGGCAGAAGTGGCGCTGCTGAAAGGGCATCCTGCGTGATAATTGGACTCTCCCAGAACCTCGGCAGCATCTCCTTATCTCACTCCTCTTGGTCTGCTCCTTCCCCATAGTGTTCCTTGCCTTCTGAGGCCTCCTTCACATAAAAAATGATAACTATGACAGAAATTCACCACCCCTGAATGAAGTGGTGAAAAGAATGCGTGCTGAGAATAAGAAAAATATCTTGTATATCTTTTACAAGACAATATATAATTGTATGCATATTATTTATAGCAGTTATTTTCAATGTTTTTCTTCTCACAGCACACTGACCTCTATGATCTTTGCCTCCTGTGATGTCACTTCCGGCTTCTGGGAGAATCTTCCGGGTTCTGCGTCTCTGTTTCTAGGGCAACTGTCTGTAGTAACAAATTGTCTGTCCCTCTTCCTCCGCCAGCAGCGAGCACCGGCAGAGTCGATGGAGGAAGAGGGACAGACAATTCGCTACTACAGACAGTTGCCCTAGAAACAGAGTCGTAGAACTCAAAAGAGTTTTTCAGCGATTTTTAACCGCTGTGCACCAAACTCCCATGGCACACCTGCAGACATGGGTAGAATTACTGGGTTCCACCAATGTGCCGTGGCACATGGTTAAAAATCACTGATTTATAGGAATGGGTAGAATTACTGGGTTCCACATGAAAGGTTTTGGCAGATCCCAGAATAGATGAAATCCAGAATGGATTTTGCCACCCCCGGTTCAGAAATGGAACCCACAAAGTCCTCCACAAATATGCAGTGAAAATGTGCTTGCAGTGAAAATGTGCTTGCAGTGAGAATGGCAGTGAGAAGTCGCCTTGGGCATTTGCCTTTCGGCATAGGAAAAGGCAGGATATAAAATTTTTAAATAAAATAAAAATAAATAAATGTGTCAACCTCCCCCCCTCCCAGTCATCGCTATGCAAGCACATAAGTTTCAGAGGGCTAGTGACATCATATTGACTATCTTTCTTATCAAGCTTGGTCAACCACATGCTTCTGGGAAGTCCATCAGCAGGATATTTAGGCAAACACCCTCCGCTGTTGTGTGTCTCCAACATATGCTATTCAGAGGCATACTGCTCTTGAACATGGAGTCTCTCTTCAATAGGGGCCATAGCTGAGTGGATGAGCACCTGCTCTGCATGCAGAAGGTCCCAGTTTCAATTCCCAGCATCTCCTGATAGAGCAGAGAAAACTCCCTTTGTGAAATCGTGGAGAGCCACTGCCAGTCAGTGTCAGCAACACTGAGCTAGAAGGATCAATGGTCTGACTCAGTATAAGGCAGCTCGTATGTGCCATAGCCACCACTGGCCATTTTCTCTTCTATGAATCTTTCTAATCCCCTGCTAAAGCCGTCTAATCCAGTGGTCATCATTACATCGACCTATCAATCATTATCCACGTTCACACTTTTCAGCACATTAACTTAGCACTGTGTCACCTCCAAGCTCAGGTGCATCATTTAGCCCCTCTGAAGCTCTCCGAAAGTTAATGTTTTATCGTTAGTCACATACATGCCTGTATGTATCCTGGCAGGTTGTCTGGCTGCAACTCCGGGAGCAATGAGAAAAAGCAATAACAAAATCAAGAGAATGTTCCTGCTGAGGTCGTCCTGGTTCAGCTGCTATATTATTATTTACATTTTGTGTTCTGCCCTTCCCTTTATGAAGTGAATAGCGGAGTTTTATTTAAACTACAAATTAAATCACAATGTGTTTTCAAGAGAGTGGCTTGCTATAGCCACCCTGGGAACTCTGTGACTCCTACCCAGCATTCCAAAATGTGACAATTTACCTCTTGGGGCCAGGGAATCTGGAGCTCTCTTACGCCATTTACGAATTATACCACACAACGACATTTTCTTTTCTGTTTGTTTCAGCATTAGAAGTCCCCATGGTTGATTATAAACTCCAAGTTTTAAATGAAGTTACAAGGAGTGGACAATTAACTGTTTTTGTAGGGCTGGCCACCTTTTCCTGAATGGACTCTTGCTATGCTGTTTGACCACTGCATGAAAAACAGAAATTCCTTTTCCTGGCATGGAGGTGGAGCTATTTCTTTCATAAAGGTCTCAATCTCTCTGTTCCTCTGGTGTCTGAGCAGGACTGGCTGAAGACCTCCTAGCACCTGAGGCCACATGCCAAATGATGCCCCGCTTACCTAGTGACAGGGATGTGGATCAAGTCTCTGGGTCCAAGTCTCGCGTCAAGTCCCAAGTCTTTGCCCTCAAGTCCCAAGTCTTTGGTTGCGAGTCCCTATCTATTTAATGGGGGAAATGGGTTTAAACCTGAATAAAATTTGACTTGTCATAAAAGGCTCCAAGTCTCGAGTCGAGTCTTTCGAGTCTTTTACAATCGCTGAGTCAAGTCCAAGTCAAGACATTGATGTGACTTGAGTACAACTTGAGTCCGAGTCAATAGACTGAAGTCTACATCATTGCCTAGTGATGTGCCAGACTCTGCATCCCTCCCCCCCCCCTGGACTGAAAAGGAAGAGGGGGATGGAGCAGAAGAGGAAGTGTGGAGGGGAGCAGAGTGGTGGGCTAGTGATGGAGACGCTCTATCCCACCACTCTCTCCTCCTCTGCACTTCCTCTTCTGCTCCATCCCCCCTCTGCTGCCTAAGGGTGACCACCTCAGTCAGGCCAGTCAGCTGGCCTGCCCTGGAGCATAACTGCAAACACTTTCAGTGAAGATATAAAACATAATTTGGTCTTGAAAAATGTGCACATCCAGATACAGTAGAAGTGACACATTTTCTCTATAGGATCACTGGGCAAACTCAGATGTGTTATCCGTATTGACCTGGGGCAGGGTCTGAAAGCATGTACTGCAACAACTTTCTTTACTGAAGCTAAGCACTGCTGTGTATGGTCAGTGTCTGCATGGGAGACTGTCTACCAATGCCACTTTGAGTTAAATCATGGGAGGTTTCAGTTCTTAATTCAATAGGGAGCTTAATAGTTGTGGTGCTGCCACGGAGAAGGCCCTTCCTCTTGTCACCACCAGCAAAGTCTCAGAGACTGGTGGCACCTGTAGAACAGCTATCCTAGCATTATTAGATGATGTGGAGAGACAGAGCTGGGTGTCATCTCATCTACATACTACGAAGAAAATAAATAGATGCATAAGGAGAAGGAGAGAGGAGATATAAGGAAAAGCAAAGGGAAGAGACAGCACATCATCTAACACTCTAGAACAGTATCAGCAAATGTATTTCATTTGGCTATTCCATTCATTTTTGCTAAGGACTTCATTCGTTTAGGACTTATTCATTTGAGAAAATCACATTCTATTAGTTACTCGCTTGTTCATATTCCATTCTTTTTTAAAACTCCCATTCATTCTTGTTCTCCATTCCATTTGACTTTCCATACCATTTAAACGGGGAATTTAAAGAGTGCCCCTACAAAACAGCTGCTTGTGGACAAAACCCACCTCCACTAGGGCCCTCCTTGCTCCAAGTTCCTGAGTGGAGTGGAATTTTGCCCCCAGCAGCTGTTTGGGGGGAAGCAGGGGATTTAATTCCCTCTTCAACCTGAATGAATTCTGAATGAATAATGAATGGGTTACAATGAGCAATCTATTTAGCAGTCAGCATTCAAAGTTCTGGGAATTTGTTTCAGACTGAATGAAAAATGAACTGAATGATCCAGCCGATTTATTTTTTCATTCATTTCAGAATGAATGCACACCAGTTTTCTGTTACAATAGTCATTACTATTATAAAAAGAAGATTCTATTTTAGAATCTAACACTGGTTTCCTGACAGAACCACAGCTGTATAATATACCTGTCTGTAAACACTGGCAGATTTACCTATAGCTGCGACCACAGGTACAGTATTTAATATGGCAGGTGTTTTGCTTAACCATAATAGATACACATGTCCTTTTTGGAGTAACGATGGCAGGACTAGCTGAAGCTATTGGGCTGCCTGAGACAGCCCAATACTGTGTCCCTCTGTGTTGCCTCTGAGCCCCCCACCCACCCAGAGGCGTATCTGCAGCTGATGCTGCCTGGAGCACGGGGGGGGGCGCTGCTCCGGGAGGCGACCCGACTTACCTGCACGCACGCCCGGTGTTGCGGGCGGACGCTCCAGGCCTTCTCCCCCAACCTCAGAGCCAGAGAAAGCCCTGGAGCGTCCACCACAACCGGCGGCCAGGGCTTTCTGAAGGCGGCCGACTGTGCCACCGCGCTATTTATCCTTTTTTCACACATGCACAGAATGTAACGTTACGTTCTGTGCATGTGCGAAAAAGGATAAATAGCGCGGCGGCGCAGTCGGCCGCCTTCAGAAAGCCCTGGCCGCCGGTCGTGGTGGACGCTCCGGGGCTTTCTCCGGCTCTGAGGCCGGGGGAAAAGGCCTGGAGCGCCCGCCCGCATCACTGGGCTGGTGCACGCTCCGTGGAAAGACTGGAGCGAGCGGAGCAGCGTCGTCCGATGCTGCGCAGAGCCGCTGCTCCGCTCGCTCCAGTCTTTCCACGCCTCTGCACCCACCCATGCCCTTCCCAGTATCTCAGTCCTTCCTTCCTCTGCTACTTTCTCTGCGCAGACTCTTTAAACAAAGTAGGAAATGCAGAGTATGCTGGAAGCACTCAGCACTCTCTGCGTTTCCTGCTTCAATTAAAGAGCCCGGGTGGAGAAAAGGGAAGGTAACGGGACCAGATCCATCAGCAGCAGACTAGAGGGAGGTGGTGGCCACTCCTCCATTTGCTGCCTGATGCAAATGGCATTGTTCTCACGTCATGGATGGGCTGGCTATGGGTGATGGGAGAAACTCCACTTATTGCATTTTGCCTGTTAGGTAGCCACTATAGTCACAAAAGCCCTGCCAAAAGGAATATGACAACCCAGTGGTCAGGGAACAAGCAAGACGTATGGGTGATGGCTAAACTGGACTGCCTGGATGCATCTAGAGAACAGGAGAGGACTTCAAATGTTGCTCTGACTCTTCTGTTCTAGTGGGACTTAGTTTGTGAGCAAAGAAGACTGAACCAAGCCACTGCCACCTTCTTCTTCATTGGTGTCACCTTGGGGGCTGTGATCTTTGGCTACCTGTCGGACAGGTAATTTTGTTTCATTCTGCCCCTGTTTTAACCTTTAGTACTGTCATTGCATGACAGATGCTTTTCTTTTCCCCCCATGCAATTGTTTCTGATGTAGAACTTCCCATAGAATGTAGCAAGCAGTGCCAGTATCTTACTTGTGCTATTGGTGGTTGATAAAGAGGGGACTTTGACTTTGCCCCAAGCCAGGAGGACTCTTCAGCAAGCCCTTTTTCATTTCATAGAGGAAAATAAAGACACTCTTGGAATGCCCCTAATTTCACACCAAGGATTGTTGCCAGAGAGCCTCTCCCCCACATTATCACATATTGCTGAAGGCAGGGCCGGCCCATTCGTGAGGCCAACTGAAGCTTTTGCCTTAGACAGCAGATTAGTGGGGGACACCCAACTTTGCCCACCTACTTGCCTCCATTGGTCCTCCTCCTCCTTCCACTGCCTAGATTAGAAAAGGAGGAAGGGAAGGAGAGTGCTGAGCTAGAGCATTGGAGAGTGGGAGGAGTAGAGGCTGGCACATCATTGGGTAGGGGGGACAGCATCCGGCATGCTGCCTCAAGCATCAGGAGGTCTTGGGCCTGCCCTGGCTGAAGGTTCTTCTCTGCCTGCTCTTGACGTATTCTGCCATAGCCTGTTCTAGCTTCTTCTGAAGAAGGGAATCAGTTAAAATCTGGATAGACCACTCTGGGAGGTGGGTAGGAAGATTTGCATTAACGTTTTGTAGTATTGTTGCTTTCCTGTCAAGCATTGCTTCTGCTCATCCAGGTATTCCATGTTGCTTTTGGAATAACATTTAAATGAGGTTAAGGACTAACATGACTAAATGGAATAACATTTAAATAAGGACTTCAGACTGCTGAAGTCTTCCTGGGACATACGGTAGGAATCTATGGTAGGGGAGAGCTTGCAGCCGTATCTCTTGTCACATGCTAGAGATAACACTTTTTCTGTGGTGTGATAGGTTTGGCCGGAAGACCATGCTCCTGGTGTCATATGTGTTCACACTTATCTTTGGGATGTTGAGTTCTGCTTCAGTGACATACACCATGCTGGCAGTGACACGGACCCTGACAGGGATGGCTATATGCGGACTCTCCCTCATCATAGTGCCTCTGGGTAAGCAAGATAGGCATCTTGAGAAGCTGTACTGTACAGACAGAAACGTTTGCAAAAGATCAGTGCCGGCCGGGAACAAGTTGCATTCCACAGGTCCATGATTTCACTGTGCAGGTTGTTAGAAGCTGGAATATAGCAAGGAACTGGGCATCCTATGAATAGCTGCCTTTTTTCTTCAAAAAAGGAGGGATAGCATTTAGGAGGTGCTTAGGTCCAGACAATGTGTCTGTCATTGTCTGGACCTAAGCATGTCCTGTCTGGACCTAAGCATCTCCTGTCATTGTCTGGACCTAAGCATCTCAAGTGACGTACCAGATCTGGCCTGTTCAGGCTTTGACTGTGATAGTGCAAGTTGTGGGTGCTTGCTGAGCTCTTTTTTCCTGTCTTCCAGCAATGGAATGGGTGGACGTAGAGCACCGCACCATGTCTGGGATCATGACCAGCATCTTTTGGAGTTTAGGAAATATGCTTCTTGCTCTGGTCGCTTATCTGGTGCGGGATTGGCGCTGGCTGCTCTTTGCTGTCACTCTGCCTTGTGTGGTGGGCATTATTTCTATGTGGTGAGTGAAATTGAAGTCCGCATGCTTGTGTGTTACTGAGGGCACCTTCTTTACTCGACCATTACTTAGCTGTGGGGGAAAAACACACACACAGCTTATGCTGACTTCTGCCCATATCGGCCCATCATGAGAATCCTTGGCATGTGTAAGATTCAGTCTGGATCTGGAAGAATCTGAGAGCGTACACAGGGGCAGCCAATGGAGAAGGTAGACAAGTCAGGGCATTTGTCAGTTACTGGGAAAAAAAAGTGTGCCTGACTGAGTGATGTGATGTGGTTGCCTTGGCAATGGGGCAGACACCAGCTGAGGACAAGGAGGCTGATGTTGCAAGGAGGTGTGGCTCTGTTGCCTAGGTGACAGAGATGCTTGATACCTCTCAGGGTGTGAGGCCTGGATGTCCTGTGAAATAGGGTGGGTGGGTTATTGTACAGCCTTGTAGTGGTCTCCTTTAGTGGAAGCACTAAGAAGGGCCACATTTACCGGTGAATCTGTGCTTCTCCCCACCCTCTGCTCATGTCAACTACACATACATTCTCAGTAGGTTCTAGCAACATGGGTCAGGGTCTCACCACCAACCCTTCTGTCAACAGGGTATCTGCTGGTCAAACAACAGCCCTTATGTTGAGATACTAGTGGAAGGAAAAGGGGGGGGTCATCCTCCTGGCCAATGTTCCTGCTTAGCTTCTCTCCCTCTTCCGCACGCACATCTCCATGAAGTCACACGCTACATATTCAGGCCTTTTCTGGGTCGTGGTTGAGTAAGGCTATTAAGACAGGAGGCTGATTGCTCCTTAGGTCGAAGAGGGTGAATCAACAAAAGAACCAACTCTTTAGGGTGATTGTGAAATCAAAACAAAGGGAAAGGTTTATTGGGAGTAAAAAGGGGACAAGGGATAAACAGAAAACAGACTGTCAAATTCTATACTTGAGGTCAAGAGGCAAAGTTCAAAAGAAACTTAAACCAGTTTTAACGAAGACTTCCCTGACTTAAACAGTCCGCTTGCAATTCAGCATCCTCTTGGCAGCAGAGAGAAAGGTTTTTCTGAGGAATTAAAGCTGTGACACACCAAACACGTTGGTGTGCGTCACATCTACTGGTGTCACTGCAGGGGGGGCAGAGCTCTAAGTTACGCCGCGATCCGACCCTCCGTTACACGGGTGAACGAAGTGGCCCTGCCCTTCGCCTTCGGAACCATTCAAGGCGGTGAAAACAGCACACAGCAGACTCCCTGCGCGTTGCTTTTGCTGCCCTGAAAGGCTCCGTGATGCCAGTGGTCACATCCCGGAGTAGCCGACGTGTCGATTCTGATTGGCCCAACGCATTGCTCCCGCCCTGCCCCCACAACACCGAACGCAGCTTCTCATTGGCCGAAGGTCGATCCGGTGCGTTCCAACTTGAATAAATCGAGCTTCGGCCAATGAGAGGCTGTGTTTGGTGTTGTGGGGATGGGACGGTTGGGCCAATCAGAATCAATTCCAGGACACGACGCAGCGAGGCGCGTGAAATATGTTGCCGCCTTCAACCTTGTTCTCACTGGGCAGCACCAGCATTTGCTCTTGGGAGACATCTTATAACTTAACACATCTGGTTGGCTCTCTTTTGTCCCATTTTGGGGAGACTAGACTCCAAGCTCTGATAGGCAGATTTGGAATTAACAGACTTTCAAATTTCCCACTCTCAAGTCTGATGGGCTAACCAATGACCAGATGTGAGCGAAGCCCAGTGTGGATCCAGGTAAGCGATTGTTTCTCAGGTGAGGCCTGGCTATCATGGGGCTCCAGTAGACATTTGAAAGGGGAATGCTCTATCTATGTGATCCAGAGACCAGGGATGTGGATCAAGTCTCTGACTCCAAGTCTCGAGTCAAGTCGCCAGTCTCTGGGTCAAAGTCTCAAGTCCCAAGTCTTTGCCCCCAAGTCCTGAGTCTTTGGTCGTGAGTTTTGAGTCCCTATCTATTTAATGGGGGAAACGGGTTTAAACCTGAATAAAATTCGACTTGTCATAAAAGGCTCCAGGTCTCGAGTCGTGTCTTTTACAATCGTCGAGTCAAGTCTGAGTCAAGTCATTGATGTGACTTGAGTCCGACTCGAGTCCGAGTCAATAGACTCAAGTTTACATCACTGCCAGAGACCCAGAGCTCTGGACAGAATGGATGATGTGACAGGTTGATTTCTAGATCAGCCTTGGTATCCTTTAAGGAACAAGGTTTCCTCAGGAGAGGGGTTCTTGTTCATTGACAAGCCTGATGATGGATATTTAAAGTACAATCAGACTCACTAGGCCCTGCAGAGCACTCTCTGGCAGTAGGTGGGTGTCAGAGGACGCTCTGTTCTGTGCAAACAGTGCCAACCTGCCACACCCCAATATTCACCGTGGTTTGGGTGAAGGGTCTGTGTTGTAAGGAGTATGCCTCTAAATACCAGGTGCAAGGGAGCAATGGTGGGAGAGAAGTATGCCTTCCTCTCCTGCTTGTGAGCTTTCCAAAGGTGGCTGGTGGGCCACCTGGGGAACAGAATGCTTAACTAGATGGGCCTTTGGCCTGATCCAGCAGCGCTTTTCCTGTGTTTTTAAGATCTGGCTCACAGCCATCCCTACACAGCCTCATTTGCAAAGAAATGGATGGCATATTAACATCCTTGATTTTCAAGACAAGAGGACAAAGATCAAGCAATGACTTCTTTCCCTTGAACCACATTATGCAACAGTGTTTTGAGCAGTGGCAGCCAAGGTGGTCTCACCCAAGACAACCTCTCCTGCTGTTGGAGAAGACTGGGGAAACCAGTACACATTAAGAGAAGGGTGTTAATCTGTGTCCAGCACATCTAATATAAAATGACATTAGCAACCCACCAGACATCCAACTGGTATATTCAATAAATGATATACCCCAATGGATCATCAAGTTGTTCCTTCACCAGAGTGAAGTGTCTGGTTGAACTAGAAACTGCAAGTATAATTATTTCTTTAGTCAGTAAAAGGTTGTTATGGAAGCGGGAGGCTGACCAAGGAGAGTAGAGCCTAGTGGCTAGTGGCTGACACTCAGTTCAACCCTTCCTGCTTTGTTGATCTACTAGGTCAGTGGCTGAAGCGGGGGTGGGGTGGGGGTGGGGATTGGTAGATATCCACTGCCACCAACTCAGGCTGAGCAAACCAGGCAGAGGGGTGCGAGCTGGGAAAAACCTCCCCTTCCAGGAGAGCATAAGACCTAGCAGATTCATCTGCTAAGACCTAGCGTGTGATTCATCTGTGGAACTCCTTGCCACAGGTTGTGGTGATGGCACCTAGCCTAGATGCCTTTAAAAGGGGTTTGGACAAATTCATGGAGGAAAAGACCATCACAGGTTACAAGCCATAAGCAACCTCCTGTTTTGTTTGTTTGTTTGTTTGTTTGTTTTTGGGTGGGTTTTCTCTGTGCCAGGTGCAAGGGAGTGGCGACTGGACACAGGTATCTTGTTGTCTCGTGTGCTCCCTGAGGCATCTGGTGGGGCCACTGTGTGACACAGGAAGCTGGACTAGATGGGCTTTTGGCCTGATCCAGCAGGGCTCTTCTTATGTTCTTATGTTCTTAGATCTTGTTGAGAACCAAATCACAGTAGTGTCCGCGAGCAATCAGACGTGACAACCCACTGAATCACTGGTGGAGGTAAACTAGGCAAGCAAGTCATAGAGATATCAACATTTTATTAAAACCCCAAAGAATTAAACAAAGAGAAGTACAACAAAACAAGTAGGCTGGTGGAAAAGGTTGGCTGGATGGCCAGGAAGAGAGTTTGACAAAATTGAATGCAGTATCAAGCAACGCCCAGTAAGGGGAGACAGGTGGCTACTTAAAGGGAAAGCAGACAACAACCCCAGCTTTGCTACACAAAGGAAGATTGCAGGCTGGCAGTGGACAGAGCAAGCAAAACAAAATTAATCCCTAAGGCAACTAGCTCGAAATACAGTCCCTATTGTCCCAGGAATGCTGATTTCTGCATTTACTGGGTGGGGGTGCCTTCCACAAACCAGCAGCTGGTTGCAATGACAGACCTAGCAAAACACACACCTAAGCTTGCCTTGTAGGAGCTTATATCACCTGTTTAATGATGTCAGGGGACTCAGGAGTCACCTGATTGGTTGAGAGGAAACCACCTGCCCACTGCATCCTACTCCTTTACCTAGACAGGTGGGCTTGGCTGCCCAATTGGTGGGCACTTGCCAATCTCAGCAGGAGGGTTGACTATGAGCTATTATCTACAGTAGGTCACAGACATGAAGAAAGATCAATTCATATCTTGCACATGTGGCTTTTATGAGATGGTTTCAAAGAATTTCCAAGGAACATCTTAGGGTAACGGGTCCCGCATCTAGGACGTCATCATGCAGTCCCTTTGGGAGGCTACAGCATCCTTCGGTACCATGAAACAGCCTTGCTTTTTGTTCAAAGGTTGGCGGGTGGCTGTGTAGATTTTGAAACAAAGCGGGAGCACAGAGGCAATGTATGAGATGTCCACATTCTTTTTGCCCTTTAATAGGTGGGTTCCGGAGTCTGCCAGGTGGTTACTGACCAAAGGGAAGCTAAAACAAGCTCACAGATATTTGCATAAGTGTGCCAAAATGAACAAAAGGAAGGAGTTTGCTGCCAAAATCAATCTCGAGGTGAGTCAAGGCATCAGGGCATCGGGACAGAGAGACTGGCCTGATCTGACCAACCTCTATTGGCTCCTCTCCTTCCATGAAAATGTCGGTGCTGGCAATGACGGCTTGTCCTTGCCCACGTGTGGATATTGCAAATGCAGAATCAGCTGGGCAGAATTTGACGCCTCTGTCCGTAACACTTCCCCCCCCACCCCACTTCTCCAAATCCTGTTCAAAATGGCAAGCTCAGTTACAAAAACATTCAAGGCCTGTAGATAAAAAGGTGTAAAATGTATGTATGCAGGATCTGAATATTTGCTCAATATCAGATAACATGGTATTTGCTCAGTGACATAGATTTTCGAACAGAAGCTTTCATGGCCAGCAACAATTTGTAGAGAAGTAAAAAATCACGGGAGTAGAAGCCATGTAAAAAGAACTTTAAAATCCAGCCGAGTAGAAATAACCATCGATCCTGTCAGCAGTCTCCGGGTTTCTCCAGCAATGCGGACAGGCAAAAATCATTAAAATCCAAAGCTAAGACAAAGAATAACCTGACGTTTCGTTTCTTACATCTAGAAACATTTTCGAAGGACAGTCAAAAGACTGGTAGATGGTATCTGGAGCCAGCGCAAGATGAACCACTCAAAATGACGAACTCTTGCGCTGGCTCCAGGTTATAGTTTGTCTTAGCTCTGGAGAAACCCGGAGACTGCGGACAGGATCGATTGTTATTTCTACTCGGCTGGATTTTAAAGTTCTTTTTACATGGCTTCTACTCCCGTGATTTTTACTTCTCTACAAATTGACATAGATTTATTTATTTATTTGCGTACATTTTAAATAAACAAACAAATAAATCTATGTTACTGAGCCAATGTCACGTTATATGGTATTGAGCAAATATTCAGATTCCGCATACATTTTAAAAAAGATTTATATACCGCTTTTCTAAAAATTCAAAGCGGTGTACAGCATACACAACGAAACACCAAGGCAACAATTAAAACCCGTGTTTTTTTTTTAAAAAAATCCACAATTAAAATTAAATATTACAAATAAATTACAATTAAAAACATAATGCAGAGCAGCATTAACAGTAAAAACAGTCATACAGCAGCAACGGAAAGAATAAATAAATAAATAAATGGGTCCCAGGTAGCTCTTAGGTCTGTGATGGCGAACCTATGACACGCATGTCACAGGTGACACACAAGGTCATTTTGGGTGACACAGCAGCGTTTCCCCCAGGGCCCCGACACACCTTATATTTTCGCAAAAGTTTTACAGGCTTGTTCTGAACATTTAGGACAGGGGTTTTGGCAGACCTCTTTCAAATTATTATCTAGTAAAATTCAGCAACAAAAAGAAAGTCACTAATTGATGTTAAATAAAATGCAATGTGTTCTATAGTTGTTTTCAGTTCAGTTCAATTCAAAATTACTATTAAAAGTAGCAATAGTCAAAGTACTATTAAAAGTTGGGGGGGCGACACACCTGCAGAGTCAAGTTAGGCATTTTCAAAAATTTTGACACACCAAGCCCGAATGGTTCGCCATCACTGTCTTAGGTGGTTCCTCCCTCCTCAAATCAAATGCCAGATGGAACAAATATGTCTTTTTAACCTATTGTTATGCACCACTCCCCACTTCCCTGAGTGGTGAGAAGTCCCAGGGGTAGCAGCACTCAATGGGATGAGACAGCACTGGATTCTTATATGGTGCTTTTGTTAAGCTTGCTCTGTTTAAAAATATAGAAGAAAAGCATGAGTAGAGCCAAGCCACAGCTACTCCTACCAAGCAGCAGATCTGCTGTCCCCAGATTGAAGGGGATCCTGTTCAAAATGACATTGGATCCCCAGATCCTCATGCCATATGGAGCCCCCAGGTCCTCATGCCAATGGAGCCCTCAACGCCAAAGGTGCTTCCAATCAATCCACAGCTCTCTCTCATCCACCCACCCATCCATACACCCAACCCTTCCTTCCTACCTCCTCTTAGCTGGAAGAGGGAGGGAGTCACATTCTCCAAGGTGATGGTTATCTCCTTCAAAACAGTTGAAAGATCTCCAGCTAGCAGGAGACGACCTCTTCTTCCATGAAGAGACATCAACTGACCATCCTGGACCATCCTGGGCCGTTAACCAGTCAAATGCCTAACAAGGACTTGTCCAAGAGGCTGTGACAACACTTTAGTTGTAGCATGTGCAGCAGGCTTTGTGATCTCAGCTTTCCAGCTTCTACATTGCAACGTAGAAATTATGTGAGGATGTCCTTACTATGCAGGAGAACTGCAGCATTTCAACCCAGCTTCCATTCCTCAGATCCTGAGCAAGATAGCGGCAGCACAGAAGTCAAGTGGGAATTACTCCTACATCAGCCTGATCCGAACACCGATGCTGAGAAAGATCTCCCTTTGCATGGGGGCCGTGTGGTGAGTGAGGCATCTCTTTTTTTACACAGGGATTTCTGGGCCTGAATCTGGGGTTCCTCAGCACATCCCTTTATCTCCCTCCACTTCAGGTTTGGGGTGGCCTTTTCCTACTATGGCATGAGCATGAACATCACAGGCTTTGGCCTGGGCATGTACATGACCCAGTTTGTCTTTGGAACCATTGAGATTCCTGCCAAGTTCATTGTCTATGTCGCGGTGAATCGACTTGGGCGAAAGCAGAGCCAGGCATGGTCACTCATCCTCACTGGAGTTTGCATTGGAGCCAACATTGTCATCCCAACATGTAAGTAGGTCCTTTTCATTTATTCTTTATCAGAACATCAGCAGAGCCCTGCTGGATCAGGCCCAAAGGCCCATCTAGTCCAGCTTCCTGTATCTCACAGTGGCCCACCAGATGCCTCACAAGACAACAAAATACCAGTATCCTGTCGCCACTCCCTTGCATCTGGCATGAAGAGATAGCCTATTACTAAAACCAGGAGGTTGCTTATCCCCATCATGGCTTGTAACCTGTGATGGACTTTTCCTCCATAAATCTGTCCAATCCCCTTTTAAAGGCATCTAGGCCAGGTGCCATCACCACATCCTGTGGCAAGGAATTCCACAAACTATCACAATCATCAATAAATATTGATAATTAAATAAAAGTTTGCAGCTTCAGGCAATACTGGCATCATCAATAAATATCAATGCTATCAATAAATATAACTTCAGGAATGAATGAAATAATACAAGTACTATTCATTCATAAATATCCATGCTCCTAATTATTAACTATTAACACAACCTGACAATGCATTCTTTGGAGTTCCAAAATTCCCTAAAGCATCTCCAGCCTTCATTTTTTTTAAAAAATATATAATTTTCAAAATATAAAACAAATAAAACCATGTTACAATTAGATAACCGTGTTCTTCTTTAATACAATTTAAAAAAACCCTTATAAACCTATTGGTAAGTATACACCTATAATTATTACACCTATTATTAGTATAATTAGTAGAAAATGTTTAAATCAAGTTCTAAGAAATAGCCGCTTTGGATCCTCCTATGGGGGAGAAAAGCAGGATTATTATTATTATTATTATTATTATTATTATTATTATATCATCATCATCATCATCATCATCATTCATCATCGTCGTCGTCGTCATCATCATTACAGAAATTCATTGAGTGGTATCCTAAGGTGGTTCTTTCATTTGCAGAAAGAGTTTCTTTGTGCAAGGGGGGGGGGAATGAGTAATTTTTCTGATCTCCCTTCTCTCTACAGCCCCCTCTGAATTGCCCAAATATCTGCCCCTGATGGTTGAGGGTTCCTCAAGGGCTGATTTGGGGTGATGATGCCAGGAGCAGCAGAGGGAAAGGGACATTTAAAACATTAGTTGTTCAAGCAAATATGCTTTCATTCATTCCAAAGAATTGCCATATATTGGTTCAAACCATTGGTTCAGCTAACCCAGTATTGTTTCTTCTGGCGGGCCGCAGCTACCCAAGGTCTCGGACTGAGGTTTTTGTTTTTTTTTTAAGCTGGGGCACCTGAGATCTTTTAAGCAGAGATTTTAGTATTGAGACTGGAACCTTAATCACTTTCCCCTGACCGGGTGACTGGTGCCAGGACCAAGAAGTGGTTGCTGGGACTGAAAGATTATCATGGAAGCAGTGTGTACGTCGGAGACAGGCTTCCCAGAACCCAGAGAATGCTGGACAGACCGAACAGACTCTGATGGCAAAATATTTTGGGATAGGATGAGCACTGCCAACATTGGTTATGCCTACTGTGCATGCAGATGCTCAGGTAGCACATTGCTGGGTGAGGGGATCTGTGGATTGGAAGCCAAGACTTTTCCCTGTCGGAGCTGCTTCCACTTTCCCAATGTGCCCTGTTTCTTCCTCCAGCGCTGGGGATTTTGCGCTCTGTGGTTGCCATCACAGGCAAAGCATTCTCCGAAGCTGCTTTCACCACGGTCTACTTGTATACATCAGAACTCTATCCCACTGTCCTCAGGTAAGCGGGAGATCCCTTTGAACTCTGAAGTAACTCAGCTGGTAACTGGTAGACCAGTGGTTGGCCACAGTGGGAAGCTGGAGGTGGAACGCAGGAGGCGGAGCCAACATGTGTTCATGTTGGATTCCAGCCGGCTGGATTCCAGCCGGTGTAAATCCCAAATGCGTATGCTCCAGGAATTTGCCTTTCGACAAAATGTACTAAATAGGGCTGTAACATTTAATCCATTAATCGGTTACATTATCTCTTATAAGATGGTGTCTGCTATACATACCGTATGTCTATGGGTGAGGGGAAAACTCCCCCCAGTCAGGCTTGGAAGAAACCAACCACTTCCCCAAACTCAGAAAATAGCTCATTAAAAAAAAAAAAATTCTGAGCCTTTTACAGATCCTGTCATACTTTTGATTATGTCACTGGTCTGATCCCTCCTTCAAAAACTGCCCCTTGGCTATTCAACCACCTCTCTCCCAAGCCCTTTCCTCTCCCCTCTCACCATTGTTGTTGATCTGATGTCAGGGTAAGGAAAGGAAGTCTCTGTAGTGTGAAGTCATTAGCACTAGAAAACCTACATTTCCCTAGCATCTAGTGTATATATAGAGCCAGGATGGTGTAGTGGTTTGGGAGTCTGACTTAGACCTGGAAGATCCAGGTTCAAATCCCCGCTCAGCCACAAAGCTTCCTGGGTGACCTTGGGCCAGTCACTATCTCCCAGCCCCACCTACCTCACAGGGTTGTTGTGAGGACAAAAAGGAGGGGAGGAAATATGTACACCACTCTGAGCTCCTTGGAGGAAGGGCGGTATATAAATAAATAAATAAATAAATAAAAATATATAGGATAGGAGCATGCCAGGCAGCAGAGAGGGGGGAGAGATCAGATCCCTGTCTCTTCTTCTTCAGCTGCTAGAGCAGCAAAAAGACAAGGGTGTGTGTAAGTGGTGGCAAGTGGGTGGCTGGGAGGATAGAAGGACTTAAATTTCTCTCCAACAAAGTTTGAAATCTGAGCTGGAGAAAAATTTGCAGGATCCTGATGAGCTGAGCCTTACGAGCCCACCTGGAATTTGTACTCCAAGGTGATAATATTTGGATCCATCTTTAATCTACCAACAAAGACACTCCAAGCCTGCCTGTGTTTCAGAATTATTGTTCTTACTTATATGCATATTTAATGGATTGACAACATTTTTTTACATCAGGAGATTGCCCTACTAAAAACTGAAATAAGTAAACTATTTAAGGTACGATATATAAAAAAATCCCAATACATAAGCTAAGAAATGGGCTCGTCCACCCGGCACAACACATTCAACCTATCCTTGCGGGCCGCGGGCCTCCTTTCAATGCATCTTTGCTCTCTTTTTAGGCAAAACGGGCAGGGATACTGCGCCTTCATGGCACGTTTGGGGGGGTCCGTAGCTCCCCTCATCTTCCTGCTGGACAGTGTGTGGAAACCTCTGCCACAAGTGACATACTCTGCCTTGGCAGTGCTGTGTGGATCAGCAGCCTTCTTCCTTCCAGAGACGCTAAATGTCCAGCTGCCAGAGACCATAGAGGACGTTGAAAAACAAAGGTGAGAGTTGTTGTTGTTGTTCAGTTGTTAAGTCGTGTCCGACCCTTCGTGATCCCATGAACCATATCCCGCCAGGCCTTCCTGTCCTCCACTATCTTCCGGAGTTCGCTCATTTTCATGTTCGTTGCATCGGTGATGCTGTCTAACCATCTCATCCTTTGCCTTCCCCTTCTCCTTTTGCCTTCAATTTTTCCCAGCATCAGAGTCTTCTCCAGAGAGTTCTCTGTTCGCATTAGGTGGCCAAAATATTTGAGTTTTAGCCTCAGTACCTGTCCTTCCAGGGAACAGTCAGGGTTTATTTCATTTAGGATTGACTGATTTGATCTCCTAGCAGTCCAAGGGACTCTCAGGAGTCTTCTCCAGCACCACAGTTCGAAAGCATCTATTCTTCGGCGCTCAGCCTTCCTTATGGTCCAACTCTCGCAACCATACATTGCTACTGGGAACACCATCGCCCTGACTATACGAACTTTTGTTGGCATGGTGATATCTCTGCTTTTTATTATGCTAAGGTTGCCATAGCTTTTGCACTCTCCTCTTTCACCCTCATCAAGAGGCTCTTTAGTTCTTCTTCACTTTCTGCCATTAGGGTGGTATCGTCTGCATATCTGAGGTTGTTGATATTTCTCCCGGCAATCTTGATTCTGGCTTGTGATTCATTCAGCCCTGCAAGGTGAGAGTAGGAGCCTTGTCACAAGCCAAGGGAGCCAAGAACCCAGGTACAATTGGTGCCAGGTTCAGTGACGTAGGAATAGGTGGGTGGGTGGGGGGCGTGCCACCCCGGGCGGCATGTGGGGTGGGTGGGTTGCACAAGCCACCACATTGGTGACAGTGCAGTGGTGGCAGCTGAAAAAGGCTGGGCAGCGGCAGTGGCAAAGGATTACGTACTAGCTTACGTTTTTCCCGCCAAGGGAGCATTTTTTCGCCCGTAATGCCACTAGGGGTGGGGTTAGTGATGGCACTAGCAGGGCGGGGCTAGTGACGTAATGGGGGGTGCAACAGAGGCTAGCTCCACCACTGGCCAGGTTTCTGGGGGCCCAAAGGCAGCTTCATATGTTCATCTTCCCCATTGGCCACAAAATGGCACCATTTACTGGGGGCACGGACTGTATGGGAATCAACCAGCAGCAGTTAAATTTTCTTCAGCCAGGTTTCCATGGCAAAAGTTGGCAACCTATCAACCAAGAACACTAATCCGTTACTTTGTTCTTTAATTGCAGCTCAGAAGGAAAGAAACAGCCACATGGAGATGCCTTGGAAGTCATGCCTCTGCATTCATTACTGAAGTGACCTACCGTGTGGTTCGTGCTGCTAGCAGGGGGGGGGGAGTGGGGGCTGCAGAAGGGATGATAAAGAACCATGTACCACCGTGTAACTACAACTGAGTGCAGGCTCAGATCTTATATCACAATAAACGTGAACAGCTGCAACCTCATTCAGTGTCATTTCTCAGCCTAGAGGTGAGTAGTGGGTGAGATCACTGATTTCTGAACAAGGTGCTTTCCCATATAAGCAATTAATGTGCCAACAGCAGCATTGGCAGTTATAAGCAATGTGCCATAGGCAGCATTCCCTAACAGATGACTGGTGTGCGCCTTCCCAAAATGAAAAGCAGAGCATGTAATTTATTGCACAGCAAAGGACCTTTGGGTTTCTGATGCAGGGAGCACACATCCACAGAGTTTTGTTCTTCTTCCTTAGGTGGCAGACACCTAATGGCCCAATCCTAACCACTGCTTGCGTCGGCAGAACATTAGCTCCACTGGTGTATGCTGTTGCAAAAGTGCCATAAAGTGCTTTGCGACAGCGCAGAGCCTTGCTGTGCTGGCAGGAAGGCCAACGCCTTCCCACTAGCACCGGCGGCTGCATGGACGTCCGCCGGAGCAGGTTAGTCCAGGCAGGGCGCATAATGGGGTGGGGGAGGGCGGGTAGGAGGTTGAAAGAGACAAGGGGAGGGGGTGGGTGGATTGGGTCTGGGAGGGGCAGGATTGGCAGCACCGATGCGCACCATATCCTGTTCCCCTTCCCGGGCTTGATCCGCCAACATGGATCAACGTGGACTTGCATCAGCTATAGAGTTGGTGCAGGTCCGAGTTGGCCCATTGTGTATACTGGTGCTTACCCAGAGGAGACCTCCAATAAGCAAAACTCCCCTGTGGGATGCAGCGTAGCCTGAGCTGGCGTCCCTACATCGCTGCGCGGGACTTTAGTTAGGATTGGGCTGCCCGTCATGTTTCAAAGTACAACAGAAGCATAGGTGTAACCCATGCACAAACATAAGGCAGTGGGCAAGCACCCCAATATGTAGCTTGCTCCCCATCCCGCTGTGTGACACCTGTCAGCATTTGAAGGAAAGACACTTCTCACAGCTTGCTTTTCTGTCTTATCAGCTATCATCACTACCCTGGGAGGAAAATAGATAAAGAGCAGTTCCTTGCGTGCTCATTTCCATTTAGGGTTAGAATGGGAGCATTAATCTTAAAATATACTGTTCTTTCTCAATTAGCCAACATGTAGAATGAAGCTGCCTGCCCAAATGCACCTTTTCCCTTCTGTTCCCCTCCTCATGATCTTTTTATTTAGTACCATCACTGCATACAATATAAACATATAAACAAAACACTCATACCTTACAAGCTGAGTCTCCCCCCCCCAAAAAAAAAGCTTGAGAGAAAAATACCATAAACTGCTTCCATTTGGTTTCTCATCTCAGACTAGCAATAGACAACACTGATTAGATCTTGAGGTGCCCCCCTCCCCTGAGTGAAGCACCAAGTGAGGGGGGAGCAAGCGAGTGGCACACCCTCACAGTCACTTCTCCTCCTCCCTCTTCCCTCCTCCTCCTCCTCACTTCTCCCTGAATGGCATTGTCCAAACTGGTCCTCAGTGTGAGCTATGCTTCCTTGCATTTGTCTAAGGTTTAACCCTGGATTTTCCTCATAATTTTGTAACCAATAAACCATACCTAGCTAAGTCCTGGAGTGTTTCACCTTCTTTCTGCAGGTCCTAGAACATAAAACTTAGATTGTAATCTCCTGGGAAGAAATGTTTATTTAGCATACTTATATCAACTTACAGGTGTCCCCCGCTTAACGACTGGGATACGTTCTGAAATCCCCGTCATAAAGTGAAGCTGTCATTAAGCGGGTCTTGCTGTGCTTTGAGGTTTAGCACTGTGCTTAAAGCCCCAGCGTTAAACATCCAAGTTCTTATCTTGCCCATTAGCTGTTTGACTTTAGATAAAGGGCTTTGAAGTTCAGGGCTGTGCTTAAAGCCCCAGTTCTGAACTTCAAAGCCCTTATCTAAAGCCAAACAGCTGATGAGCTAGGGCCTTAAAAAGACGAGTCTTTTTAAATCCTTTGCTCTTTTTTTACTGGGGACCTCCATCATATATCCGGATCGTCGTTAAGCGATCCATCATTAAGTGGCGGACACCTGTATAAGCTTAAAAAGGTAAAGGTGACCCCTAACAATTAAGTCCAGTCATGTCCGACTTTAGGGTGTGGTGCTCACCCCCATTTCAAAGCCGAAGAGCCAGTGTTGTCCGAAGACGCCTCCGTAGTCATGTGGCCGGCATGACTCTCCTTGCCGCAGCGCGTAGCATGCGGCTGGAACACGGAGCGCTGTTTACCTTCCCGCAAGCGGTACCTATTTATCTACTCGCATTAACATGCTTTGGAACTGCTAGGTTGGCAGGAGCTGGCCAAGCAACGAGAGCTCACCCCGTCGCGGATTCAAACTGCCGACCTTTCGATCGACAGCTCATGGTTCAGCGGTTTAACCCACTGCGCCACCTGCTGGCTTCTGTATAAGCTTATTATGGTATAAATACATAGTTTGCTTACATTATCAGATGCAAATGATTTGACCAAAATGAAATAAAAAAGCCTGAAATTAAAGATGTTATTTTGAGGACCTTCTATTCAAGTTATAGAGGTAAGACCCTATTTTTCTTCACCTATTTCCCTTCGCATTTTGCTTTTCCCCACAGAAGTTCTAAGCAGGCCTGGAAACAGCCTGGCAGGGCTCACCAATGCTCACCAATGCCAGCCTGGCAGGGCTCACCTCCTTTACCCTCCCAAGGAGGATTTGGCCTGGCACCATTTTGTTAGTGGCCAACATTCCTCCCCCCCCCTCACATGTAGCCCATTGTGAGGGGAAAATGGCAGCCATTGGCTGCTGAGAAGAGCAAAAAGGATCCATCACTGCAGCCTAGGTAGGTGCCTCTGAACCTTGGGGGGGGGGCACACACGTGAAGGAGGGGCACCTCATCAGGGTTCCTTACCAAGGCCGTTTCAAATCTCTAACTGGCTGATTGAGTAATTGGGATTATAATGAATCAATCAATAACCAGTATTTATGTACCACCTTTGCTTTGGTCATCGAATTTCTCCTTTGACTTTAATTCAAAGGTGGTTACACAGGCAGGCTTTCTGAACCCCAAGGGTTTTTTTTACTATACAATATGTTCCAGTCTTTCATAGAACCCTTCATTCTAGATGGTATTTCACAGTCCAGCTTCTCTCTGGCGTCTGCCTCATCATGCTTCAACTGACAGGCAACCTTGACTCCCACTCAAGTGCAGCTGCAGCTTCTCTCCCTCACAAAGACTCTGCAGCTTATCAGTGGCGTGCCGGCAGCTCTCTGACAGACTTCCAGCCACCCCGAACTGCCGTCCTTGAGATCGTCAGTTGTATGAGACGGCCGCTCTACCAACTGAGCCAGACCTCCTGCCCACCCACATCCACACACTGTTACCTAAATGGGTAACAGTTGGTATCACTGCACAAACATAGATAAATGCCTTTGTAAAGGAGAATATAAATGAATGTAAAGGAGAATATAAAGGAACTGTTAAATCATATCAGTCTCCTAGATAGTTAACCATGGCTAGGAGACTGATATGATTTAACAGTTCCTTTATTGAACTGTATGGCATGACAATTGAGTTTCTTTTCATCCTTGGATCGTATTTTATTTTAATTAAATTATTGTAATAACCTTTGGTTAAACCATAAACTGTGGAACTCAGACCTTACCCTATGTGTACTACTCTCTCTTCCAGTGGCAAATGGCTTTGCACAAGGTATGTTGCTGGGCATTTACTCAGAGACACCTTTCAGGAAAAGGAGGACAAATCAACATTTTACGACACTATCAATTTGGAGCAGCCAGGCCCTATTTGTTTTGTTTCTGTAGCATAGGGGCCATCGTTCTACTGCAATCCCTTGTTATACATGAATACTATTAGCCTTGAACCATATATCACTCAATGAAAGTTAATGTGATTGCACAGATTACTTAAGGGAAGTCATTCTTTCAGGGATTTCCAACAACCCTGGAGCTCTATTTCCTTTTCTTTAAATTAAACCAAGAATGAATGTCAAGACAATTATTACAAAACTAACCTTTTTGTAATGTGAGATGAATATTTCCTCCCTTTCAACAAGCACTGAAAATCACTTCAGCAGAAGCCACTGATTCTGAATATAATTTCCAAATGATTCACAAAGGCCCAAAATAACATTTAGGGCAGTGTTTCCCAAACTTTTTTGACCATTGGCCTCGGCTCCCCATTACATTATGTTGATGCCTGCCAATTGGCATTGCACTATTTTCCGAGAGGATTCCGTGGCACTCCGCGGCTCCCCTGGCAGGTATCCGCGGCTCCCCTGGGAGCCACACCTCCCAGTTTGGGAACCACTGATTTAGGGGGATAGGAGGATACAGAAGAGGAAACCGGGCTTTGGCTCAGGCATCCCAAACTTGGGGATATGGGTGACACCAGAGGTCAGTTAGTATGGACACTGACTCCAGAAGCCCCCCAGTGCCTACCTTGATATGACAACAGGCTCAGCAGACTGATGTAAACATTCAGGCGCACTGCTCCATTCAAACCCTAGCACTGGCATTGTCTAGGGTAGGGGTTCTCAACCGGTAGTACGCAACTTACAGGTGTCCCCCGCTTAATGACGGGGATACGTTCTGAAACCCCATCGTAAAGTGAAACCATCATTAAGCGGGTCTTGCTGTGCTTTGAGGTTTAGCACTGTGCTTAAAGCCCCAGGTAGGTGAGGGGCTAAATAGCATGATTAGGCACATGGAACATTGAGATTCCTTGATTTGATCCTGAGTGTGGCGTACATTTCTCTCTCTAGCAAACAGAGCATGCATGCAACCATGCTCAAGGGCTAGAACTGAATTTGTGCTGACTTACTTCCAAATCAAGCCATGTGGGATCTATCACAAAAATTGTACATCTGCCCTGGCCAGACTGGACCACAAAGGTGCCTAATGAAGAACTGCATTTAGCCTACTGCAATTCAGTGGCTTCCCACAAGTGGAGCATTTCAGAAGAGTCTGTTTTCATGGTCCACCCCCCTGTGCCTCATAAAATTAGTCTGGTAACAGTTATTTGTGTATTTTGTAAACATCAGAGACCTTGCACAAAGCATTGTATTAACATGCATTAGCTGGAACAACAGACCAAACCTTGTAATTGTACAGACTCTGTGTTATATACTCTATTATAGTCTTAGCTGTAATTAAAAAGCAATTCTGTTGTTTGTCAGGCTGCTTCAATAATTGCTTTTCATGTGAGCTTTACCAGCATTGCACAGCAGAGGGCAGTAAGAATCTACATTTGAATAACCAAACCCATACATGATATCACCTACTCCTATTTCAGGAGGAAACACTGCTGATTTTTATTTTTTATTTTTTTTAAAAAAAGCCGCTTCCTAGGATTAGAACTGAGGGAAGATCCAGACAATAGAAGACCCACTTTTCAGCCTGTTCCACTGCTGGCTTTTAAACTGAGGTGGTAGGTTAGCTCCCGTATCATCAGCTGCAAGTTCAGTGCCAGTCAGTTGTACACAGAGTGAGAAAATTGGGGCTGTACCTAGCAAGGGAGTAAGTACACTTGGAGGGCAATGCTGTTCTATGATTCTAGCAAACTGTGAAGTATTAATGCTATTAAACAGGAGAGACATGATGTGGGAGGCACTACCAAGGATAATGCTCTAGTGGTCACACCAGCCCCTTAATCCTCTCATACAGGGAGATTTTCCCAGTGCAATATCCATTAACTGATTATCATTCACTTCAGGCGTGGAACATTAGATACTGTTAATGTTCAGTCTGAAGCATTAAAATGCATGCAGTGCCTTCCTCCAGAGTCCAGCGGATGCCAAGGATTTCTCTCCTCTGCATCTATTTCAATCACTTCTCTCTCTCTCTCTCTCTCTCTCTCTCTCTCTCTCTCTCTCTCTCTCTCTCTGCATGCAGGGCAGAGGTCTCTATGAGGCCAACTGAGACCGTTGCCTCAGGCAGCAGAATGGTGGGGAATGCCCACTGTCCATGTGCCTCCGCTGTTTCTCCTCCTACTTTCTAGACTGGAAATGGAAGAGGGGAAGAGGAAGTGGAGCAGAGAGACAAGAGAGGTGAGCTAGACTAGAGCATCTCTGTGATCGGATGGTCTGATGTTTGGGTAGTTTGTTTTTTCAGAACAGTTTTGGGGATGTGATCCAAGCCAAATAAATATGTTTCCATGGGTGCCATCATGGCAGGAGAGAGCGTGACTTGAATGTGCTGCCCACACAAGTTAAATCAGACACACGGCAAAGCTGCAATTAGGTGTGGAGCAGTAACCTTGGGCACCATTTGTGCTTATATGTTTTTCTAAGGAAATGAGTTGGATTGGGAGTTATGGTATGGGGGAAAGAGTGCTGTGTGCTGTGACCCCTTGTGTGCTGTGACCCCCCCCAAAGCAAAACATGGCGGGAGTCCCAGTAGTGGAATTGCCATGTCCTGTTTCATTGGAGCCCTAACAGCCTTTTCATTGGCGATGCTGCGGAACTGAGCGTAGGATCTTATACGTGGAAACCAAAACTGTAACACCAACAAAACAGTGGAGGTCAGGGCCGGCTCATCCATGAGGCCACCTGAAGCAGTCGTCTCAGGCAACAGATTAGTGGGTGCAGGGCCACTTTGGCACCTGGGTCCCCCTTTTTTTGCTCCAGAGTCCCCTTTTTGACACATTTTTGGCCCTGGGCCCGGGTACGATTGTACCCCCTCCTATCAGAGGCCCTGGGTGGGTGGGGGCCCACCTGCGTCTGCCTATTTATTTATTTATTTATTTATTTATTTATTTATTTATTTACTGCTTTTCTAAAAATTCAAAGTGGTGTACAACATACAAAACAAAACACTAATATAATTAAAACCCATTTTTAAAAAATCCATAATTAAAATTAAATATTAAAATTAAATTACAATTAAAAAAATAATTATACAGAGCAGCATTAACAGTAAAAACAGGCATACAGCAGCAACAGGGAAATAAATAAATAAATAAATGAAAGGGTCCCAGGTAGGTAGCTCCTAGGTGGTTCCTCCTCTTCAAATGCCAGACGAAACAAATAGGTCTTTAACCCCCACCGAATGCCATCATGTGAGGGGGCTGTCCTCAATTCCTCTGGCAACCGATTCCAGAGGTGTGGTGCCACAACCGAGAAGTCCCTACATCTTGTCACCATCCCTCTGGCCTCTGATGGCAGCAGTATCCTAAGAAGGGCCCTCCCTGATGACCTTAGGGGATGAACAGGATTGTATGGGAGAAGGTGGTCCTTGAGGCATCCTTCACCTTCCACTCCCTTTGGAAAAGAAGTGGGGGACAGAGAGGAAGAGGAAATGTGGAGGGAGGAGAATGCTGAACTAGAGAGCATTGGAGAGTGGGAAGAGTAGAGGTTGGCACATCACCAGGTAAGGGGGGGCAGCATTTGGCATGCTGCCTCAGGAGGTGTTGGGCTAATCCTGATGGAGTGACACTGCTTTGAGTCACAACCCACCATTTCCAGACCAATGATGTAGACAGGAACACAAACTGGTCAGCACGCACTTCAGATCAAGGGCATTCTTCACTGTTCGGGTGGTGCAGAGAAGCGTCAGGCAGGCACTTTTTCTTTGAACAGTTAAGTGTTGAAGTGAGGGCAGCATTTTGCCCTCTTGTAAAACATTTCCAGGAGCAGAAACAGAGTCTTGTGTGTCCTCAACAGCTGTGGCATGGAAGAATGCGATACGTTTTCTTTACAGACAGCACTAAATGCTTCTGTTACTGCCTGGCTCTCCAGCGACGTGTTCACATTGAACATAAGAACATAAGAACATAAGAAGAGCCCTGCTGGATCAGGCCAAAAGCCCATCTAGTCCAGCTTCCTGTGTCACACAGTGGCCCCACCAGATGCCTCAGGGAGCACACGAGACAACAAGATACCTGTGTCCAGTCGCCACTCCCTTGCACCTGGCACAGAGAAAACCCACTTCTAAAAACCAGGAGGTTGAAGCTGACACCGAGTTACATCACAGATAAATGGCTGTTCGTAGCCTTTAGATGCTGCAGTAATAACAAACAGTAAATAATAATGAGGACTGTCAGCAAATTGCAAGGACTGGAGTGTGCGTGCCAAGCACTGTCAGAGCCAAATCTAAAAACAAAAACCTCCAGCCGCCTACTCAGATATTTCTTTATACGATAATGTAGAGGGACTCGATTCAGTCTTCTTGTTCTTAAAAAAATTGGATTTCATTTATCTGATTGGCTCTGGAGAATATGAAATGCATTTGGATAATGGGGATTTGTTGCAAAGGGGTATGAAGGGGAAAAGTGTGCACTGAGGACTTACACAGGTCAGTGTGGTGCAGAGCCCAATCCTATCCTCCCCCCCACCCACTGGTGCAGCCATGCCAAAAATAAGTACACTGTATCCAGCGGGGGGGGGGCAGAGTGGGAGGATTTAAATCCCCTTACACCTCTGTTAGCCTACTGCTCCACATGGGTCTTCTCAGACCTGCACTAGCGATTTTGCTAGCACAAGTCTGAGGAGACAGAGGGGGTGGGGACGCTGCAGAAAAGGGGGCATGATTCGGTTCGCGCCATTGCTGATGGATCCACTCTCTCCCTTATCCTACTTGCCCCTGTTATGCCCCGCCTTGCCCAGTTTCGAGCCCCTCACCGCTCCTGTCCCACCCTCTCCACACCCCTCCCACTTCTCCCGCTGACTTACCTGCTCCGGCAGGCAGTGGGGAGAGCCAATGACATACGTGGGAAGACTCTGGCCTTCCCACTGGCATCCTGGCAGCGCGCTACAGAGTGTGCTGGAAAGCGATTTACGGCACTTTTGCAGCAGCTAGCACCGACGGAACACTCGTTCTGCCAGCACTAACGTCCAATAGAATTGGGCTGTTGGACTAGGAAGACTTAGGTTCAAAATGCACTCAGCCATGAAGTTCACTGGTTGACCTTGGGCCAATCATTTTCTTTCTCAGCTCTAGGATAAGGAGAGGGTAGAACTATGTGAACTAGCCAAAGCTTATTAGAGGAGGGATGCTATACAAATGTCATAGTATGGTGTGGTGCACTATGAATGTAGCAACCTAGGGGTTATACCCAGGGTTGACCCATCCATGAGGCCGCCTGAAGAGGTCACCTCAGGCAACAGATTAGTGGGGGCACCTATCTCTCTCCACCTACTTGCCTCCACTATTCCTTCTTCTCCATCACTCTCTGGACTGGAAAAGAAAGAGGGAGACAGACAGGAAGAAAAAATATGGAGGGAAGGAGTGTTGAGTTGGTACATTGGAGAGTGGGGGGAGGAGAGGCTGGCACATCATCGGGTAAGGGGGCAGCCCCAGGCATCAGGAGATCTTGGGTCGGCCCTGGTTATACCCTTTGTTCTCGTGTCACCCTTCCCTCTGTTTCTCTTTCTATCTCTATTGCCCTCCTTCCCTCACCTACAACTAGTGCAGAAACAAAGGCTGTCACTTGGTAAAAGAGATCTTAATTATATGAGTTTTAGTCAATTCACTGTTTAAATTTGCATACACTTGTATATGAGTGAAAAAAGTAGAAATCACATTTTGCACTTATGGAAGAGGCATGTGCCTGTGGTATCAGGCATCCTTTTAGAAGAGGCATTCTCTCCTATGTGTGAGGGGAAAGGCAATGCCCTAAGAAGGCCCTTGCCATCTCTAGTTTTTAGAAATTTTTTTTATTAAAAAAAACTGTTGCTGGGTTAACTGATAGAAAATCTTTCAAGAAATAAAGAAGCCGGCCTTTTTGTTTTTGGTCCATCGAAAGATTTTTTTATCAATTAAACTTACCAATTCATTATGTGTCAACTCTCGGAAGTTATGCAACAGCTGTCGTATATCTACTTTGTTAATAATAAATCCAAGCCTCCTCTGCTTTTATGTGTGCAAACCTTTTGAAAATGTGTTCTTTATTTTTTACATTGATGAATCACCTTTCCAAGATTGCTCAGTGTGACATGCTGAAAGCGACAAAGAATACAAACACAACAATCTAAAACTAAATGAGCAGCTTTGTGCCTTTTCTGCAGTTCTGTGGAAGTGCCCGCAAACCATGACATTAGTGGCAGAATTCAAAGTGCAGAATCAATTATGCAAATCAAGACATATTGTAGAAATGTGTTGAATTTGCATAATATAATGCTGTGGGGAGCAGACTTCAGCTTTCCTTGGTGCTGAATGTATGAACTGTATGTAGCAATGAGTACACATAATACACATGAGTACACATAGATCAGGCAATGCGTTCTTTGGTGCAGAATTGAGATATGTCAGAGAATACATGCGCATCAGATAATGATCTTTGATCTGGAAACCCCTTTCCCTAATTCCAACATACGTGGCTCCCATTCATAGTTTTTGCACTTGCTCAGCCTTATTGTCATTAAATACTATCTTGCAGGATGTCACAGTAAACACAGGTTCCAGGACTGAGCCCCAGAAATCTCTGGCTAAAATTAAGTCTTATTTATGAACAAATCTTTCAAGGTCCAAAAGAAAGTCTGTTTAGGTTCACCTCCTCCCCTGTCCCATACTCATTGCCTTCCCAGCTTTATGTTGAAATGAAGCCAATAAATTAGGCCAATAACTTAAATTTCTTATTTGTGCAGATCACAACATTGTATTACAGAAGTCATGTTTTAAGACCAAAGAGGGGCCTGTGTAACATAGTTCTGTGCATGTCTTCTGGGAAAGAGCCCCTCTACCACACACGCAGGCACAACACTGGAGCCTTAAGTGCCATCTGCCTTGCTGAAAGAATGAAGAAAACAGAGGGCTAAATTTGGAGCCTAAGAAACTTTCACCAAAATGGAAGGTCGACTATGACATCAGCACCAATGTCATACTTACTTGGTAGGGAGTAAATCCACTGAACTTAGTGGTCAAATTACATGGGAGCAGAGTCATAGGAATAGATGGGGCAGGGGGCGCATGCCCCAGGTAGGGGGCGGTTCACCCCCGCACCAGGCAACAAGTGGCAGGGGTGCGTGGCAAAAGTGGTGGCGGCCTTTTTCCCATTACCGCAGCCACAAAGTTTGGCTCTCCCGCCCGCCCGGGCTCTCTGTAGCTTTATCCGGCCAAAAAACACCGGGGGTGTGGGTTTTCCAGCCGGAAATGGCGCTGGCAGGAACGTGAATCAGTGACGCCGCCCGGGGGTGCGTCACTGAATCCCACCCCCGGTAGCACTGGCGTCACTGGAGCGTGGCGGGGGGTGGGCCGCCTGGGGGTGACGCGCGACACCCTCCAGACGCTCCGAGGCC
This sequence comes from Plestiodon gilberti rubricaudatus, assembly GCA_026170595.1. Lineage (NCBI taxonomy): Eukaryota > Metazoa > Chordata > Lepidosauria > Squamata > Scincidae > Plestiodon > Plestiodon gilberti. The sequence continues at coordinate 17,981,734 of JANXHW010000001.1, forward strand.
GGCCTGGGAGCCGGCCTCGGAGCGTCCGACCCTGTCGGCGCTCCAGGGCCTTCTGAAAGAAGGCCCAAGCAGCGCGTTAATACGGGTATTTTTTTACAATTTTCGCACATGCGCAGACTGTTTTGAGGGCAAAATGCCCTCAAAATGGTCTCTGCGCATGCGCGAACATACCCGTATTAACGCGCTGCTTGGACCTTCTTTCAGAAGGTCCTGGAGCGCCGACGGGGTCGGACGCTCCGAGGCCGGCTCCCGGGCTGGCCTCGGAGCGTCCGGAGGGCGACGCGGGGGGGGGAGCCGGGTCGCCCCCCCGCGCCGCGATGTCAGAGCGTCACTAGGGTGAAGCGTGCCCCCTGCCCCAGGGTGACGCGCGTCCTAGTGACGCTACTGCCCGGTAGCATGCAACGCCGCCCCAGACCCTCTAGTGGCTAACTATGCCACTGCATGGGAGTAGAAGGGACTCGCACCCCATTACTTTTCTGTGCCAGCCCTCTTAGCTACGGTTTTTAGCAGGCTAATGGAAGGGCACGTTTTGGCTAAACTTGGAGAGAATAAAGGAGCAGAGAATTGTTTCTCTCATAATTTAGACACTTGATTTACAGTGCAATCCTGTGCCTGTCTACTCAGAAGTAAGCTGGCTGCAATCCTATGCACATTTATCTGGGAGTAAGTGCCATTATACTCAATGCGACTTACTTTTGAGTAGCCATGCACATAGGCTTGCATTGTTAGTGTGCCAGAATTACTTGATGGTTTGTTCCTTTAGCCTACTACATGCCAGGTTGCTGCTAAAGGCACTGGAGCAGGACCAGTGAAAAATGGTGGCCACACTAATGAAGCCACATGCTGGTGATCGTAACTATTTCCCAATATATTTATGGAAATTGTATCTTTATCGTTTTTATATTGTACACTCGAATGTCTGTCTGTTCTATGGGCAATAATCTGAGACTGGGGCCAAAGTAATATTTTGACTCCTGCCTCTGGTCACAGGTTATGCTCTAAAATAAAGTTGGCACCATTTAGCCATAAGGGTATCACGGTTATGGCACACATGCACAACAGCCAGGATGGTGTAGTCGGACTTAGACCTGGAAGATCCAGGTTCAAATCCCCGCTCAGCCACAAAGCTTCCTGGGTGACCTTGGGCCAGTCACTATCTCTCAGCCCCACCTACCTCACAGGGTTGATGTGAGGACAAAAAGGAGGGGAGGAAATATGTACACCACTCTGAGCTCCTTGGAGGAAGGGCAGTATAAAAATGTGAAAAATAAATAAATAAACATAGTTGTGACATTACATATTTATTTGAATGCTTATATCCTGGCAGGCATGCTTCAAGGCGACTAACAGCACCCATTCATAAAACAATTCTAATGAAACAAAGTAATCAATAATAAAACACAACTGATATGAGAGTGAAAACCAAATAGTTGAATAAATGAGCAAGAACAACAACTTAATTACCCCACCCTAAACACCTCCTTAGAAATCCAAATTTGTGTTGCTCTGCAAAATATGAGTAGCCAAGTGAACAGGCAGACCTTTCGTGGGTGTGTGAGTGTGTGTGTGGGTGTGCGCGCGCGTGCACAGCTTAGATGCCACAGTCAAAAAAAGCTTGGTCTCGTTCCTATGTGAAAGCTCTGGCTTCTATTCCTCCCCCTTCCCCCCTCTGGGCTGACCTACCCATGAGACATGATGGAGGAGCCACCATTGCAAACAACGATTTAGGGGTGGTGGTGATCTGACAGAGGGCATTCCACCACCCCGTGTTTGCTTGTCACCTTCCCAGCCTGCTGACTTCCTGGCCACTTCATCCAGCTGTCCCCTGAATCCTCTTCTCACTAATTCTCTTTGCAGGAGAGCAATTGGGAAGAGGATCAATTGCATATGAGCACCAGGGATGTGGATCAAGTCTCTGACTCCACGTTTCGAGTCAAGTCTCAAGTCTCTGGGTCCAAGTCTCAAGTCAAGTCCCAAGTCTTTGGTTGCGAGTTGCGAGTCCCTATCTATTTAATGGGGAAAGCGGGTTTAAACCTGAATAAAACTGGACTTGTCATAAAAGGCTCCCAAGTCTTGAGTCAAGTCTTCTGAGTCTTTTACACTTTCCGCGTCAAGTCCAAGTCAATAGCCTCAAGTCTACAACACTGATGAGCACCTCCCCATCCCTCCCTTGCTGCTCTCTCTTGTGTGTCCTCCTCCTCCACCACCTGCCTTCTTCAAAATAAGCTTCTCACTCCCAGGCTCCTTTTAGTCAGCCTGTTTTGAAGAAGGAAGGTGGAAGAGGAGGGCGTAGTGGTGGTGGCAGCAGCAGCAGTGTGACGGGGCGCATGGAGGCACATGTGCTGATGTGTACCCTTCCCAAAAGAGGGGGTAATGGAAAATCTGGATGCCACCAGGCACATCTTTGGCTTGGGCTTTGCCTCCCTCCCCTTCTAGAAACAGGGGTGATGATAGCTTACTGATAGATCACATGCTTTGCATGCAGAAGTTTCCAGTTTTAGTCCCATTTCTGAGAAAGACCCCTTTCTAGGCCCTGGAGAACTACTGCCTATCAGCGTACACAATACTGAGTTAGAGGGACTAATAATCTGACTCGATATAATAAGATGGCTTCATTTTAGCAGGGGGGGAGGCGTAGCTCACTGGCAGAGAACATGGCCTGCAGGCAGAAGCTCTCCCATTTAATCCTTGGCACTCCAACTAGGTTTGGCAAAGACCCTCGTCAGAAATGCTGGAGAGATGCTGCAGCGCTTGTGGCAACAGGAAGGTATCCATCTTCATGGGTTGTTGTGAACAAGTCAGCACAGCCTCAGATGCTGAACAGATGCATGATATCCAAAGAGAGGTGCCATAATGAAGTGTGCAGCATGTATCTCTTGTTCTCAACACTTCTTCTGAGTCCAACTAAGGACAAACCTTCTCTCATATCTTGATTAAAATTTAGGATTGCTGCAAGTGGGAAAGAGCAAACTGTCTTGGAACCTAGAGCCAGAGCAAAGTTACAACCCAATAGTTTGACCTATCCTGCTCTATGTAACCTTCTAGTAATAACCACTGTTAAGAGTGTGTCCAGACATTGTGATGGTGAGTCTGCTACAGAGGCCCACTCACTGCATTTCTGCCATATATGTTATCTTCTTGACCAGATTAGGCTCAAGGGGAACCCATTCTACTGGCTTGGAACAGAAACCAGGTTTGTACCCAGCTTGATTTGCAGCTTTTGTTTCTGTCAGTCACCTGGCAACCCCCACCCCACCCCCAGCTTTTGTTCATGGAGCTGAACTGTGAACAATACTAATTGGCTGGCTGTTGTGTCACTTAGGAAGCCCCCTCCCACCTCCCCTTAGGCCAGTTTGCAAAGTGTAATTCCTTTTAAAAGAGTAAAAAAAAAAGCTAAATAGATAACTGAACAAAAACATTCGGCTAGGTACTCATGGGGACAGAGGATCCCAAACAAAGCTGATGGCCTGCCTGAAGCATTTATTTTCTTGTCATCCTCCAAGGAGCTCAGGAGGAGGAGGAGGGCATGGTCTGTCCCTCCCCCCCCCTTTCCATTTTGCATCTAGCAAGAGATGTTAGGATAAGAGACAGCTGGACCGAATGTCACCCAGCAAGCTTCATGGCTGAGTGGGGATTTGAAATGGGTTGAAACTACATGCAGCCTAACAGTGTTTTCAGGACTGCTCCATATGTTTCAAAAAGTGCTCCATAAATGCAAAGTCCTAAATAGCTGCTGCTGAAGGGTCTCTGTTTCCCATGCACCATTTTGCCCAGAAGGTTATGCATATTGGCCTGCAAATAATAAGCCATTTGAAACCTCTGGAAAAGAGGCCTGTGATGACAAGTTAAGTAATTAATGGCACTACTTAATAGATCCTGCCAAAAGTGCTAAGTCAGTGACATCTGTGGCAGGGTGGTGGTGATTATACCTCCGGGAGAATATTTTTAACAGGGCGATACCTCAAAAGGCAGGCTGAAGACAGGCTGAAAATGGACACACAGGGGAGGGACCGCTTCCCCAGTGCCTGAGCTCTTCTGCTTTCGTGCTCAGCCAAAACATGTCCATGCCACCGAGTTCCTGGCAGGCGTCTTAATTAGGAGTCATGTTGCATTTGTTTTCTTTTAAAGTCGAAAAAGGAAATTAATGAGCGAATTGTGTGGCTCATATTTAGATACTCTGATCCGGCGAGGGAGAGCCGTTTAGCAGAAGTCGTCTTCCCCACGCATCACTGATGCAGAGGAAAACTAATTGCCCATGCCTCCAGCTGGATTGGGGCCCTTGTGTCCTGTGGGAGAGACATTTAATATAATGCGAATCTGCCCAGAATGAGAAGGATCAGAACAAGCACATGTGCGCTAAGCATGAAATAGAAGGGAGCAGGGCTAGCTCAAGACATGTGCCCACTTACCTGTCCCCACTTACCTGGTGATGTGCCACCTTGTTGTGATGTGCCACCTTGTTCTCCTGCCACTCCCTAAACGACTTCCTCTTCTGCTCCATCCCCCTCTTCCTTTTCCAATCAAGGGGGAAGAAGGGGAAGAATGTGAACTAGGAATTTAGGCTTTTATAGCTGGCAAATACTTTATTATTAAAAACGTTTTCAACGGGTCTTCTGGCCATGGTCCACTTAAAAAGATACAAACAAAATCTTACGTTTCTCCCCAATCACATAGGGCTTCCTCCGAGTAACAGAATGCCCATGCTAGGGCAAAAGATTAATTTTCTTCTATGTTTTTCTACTATATCAATGTGGCCCCTTTAAAAGAGAAGAATGCCACGCAGCTGGTTTCGATCATTGTACTAGACTGGCTATAAACTCCTTTGCTTTCTGCTAGCTCTAATCCAGAGCCTTTTGTTTCATCTTCTGCCCTAGCACAGGCATTCTGTTATTCTGAGGAAGCCCTATGCCATTGAGGTGAAACGTAAGATTTTGGTTTTATCTTTATAAATGGAGCGTGGTCAGAAGACCCGTTGAAAATGTCTTTAATAATAATGTCTCAGACAAATATAGGGCCACTGTCATGGTTTCATTTATGACAGGACTTTGCTCCAGCTTGAGTTTTCAGTGCTGGCACACTGAAAGCACACACATCTCTAAAACAAAATGGAGATTCTTCTCCTCTGCAGACCCTTGCTTGATAATCACCTGATCTAGTCAACCAATCACAGTTTTACATTTTCCCTGGGCTTAACTCAGTATGTATGAATTAACCAACTGTCACATTAACCCTATAAATGACTGAATATTTAGATCTTGCCATAATTCCAACACAACAGAGGTCAGTATCATCTGTATGGATTGGCAGCAACTCTCCAGGGTTTCAGCCAGGGGTCTTTCTCAGTCCTACCTGGAGATGTTGGGGGCTGAACCTGGGACCTTCTGCCTGCAAACTACTGCTGCTGAGCCACAGATCTTTGTAAATATTATCACAACTAGAACTGGACTGGGAAGATGAAATGCAAACAAAAGAGCCTTCAAGTCAGTGAGAATGCATTTCTGTTATCATGAAATAACTCGCAGCTAGATCCAATTCATGTCTACTCAGGAGAAAGTCCCATTAAGTTCAATGGGAACTACTTCCAGGTAAGTGTATTGCAGCCTCAAGGCTGATCTACACTACAGCATCCGCCGGACCTCCGCCCCACTGCCGCGTACTCCAAGTCGAGTGTTCTATTTTTTAGGGGGCGTGACGGCAGAGCTTGGAGGTGGCTCGCGGAGCTGCTGCAGCCTACCAATCACAGGAGAGGGGGGGAGGGTGGCTGAATGCCAATGTGAACGACAACCAATCACCTTGGAGGTTACATCCACACAGCAACTGCGCTTTCTTAGGAAGGCGGGACAACATGAGGGGCAACAGGCTTGAAGACACTCCCCCGCTTCCAGCGCGGAGGCGCCAGGCAGAGGCGACGGCGGAGCCTCTGCCTGTCGTGTAGATCAGCCTTCAGTCTCCACATACTGTACATCAGGAATGAAGAAGCAGAGCTGGCACCAGAAGGGCTTGCTGCTAGGAACCAGCAGCAGAGACCATCTCTCTGGCCATTGTTTTTGGCTAATGGTGGCCTGCATAACGGTTCTATTTGGCTAATGGTGGCAACATAACTCTCTTGACTTAATGCACGCAGGAAAGGCCCCCAAAATGTGAAGCTGGACCTGTCAAGGAGGACTTTTCAATAAGAGAGTGGTGTTTGCAGGTGCATTTTAGTTGTGACATCTCCCAGCATGAACACTGATAATCCAGGCTGTCCTCCTTCTGTGCCTCTAACAGCCTGGTGTAAAAAATTAAGCAGGTGAAGCTTTTTCTATTCCTTCCACTCCATGCCAGGAAAAAGCTTCACTAGCATCGTTTTTGTGTGTTGACCTGAGGCATCTGGTGGGGCCACTGTGAGATACAGGAAGCTGGGCTAGATGGGCCTTTAGCCTGATCCAGCAAGGTTCTTCTTATGTTCTTATTAAAGGCTATTTGCTGCCCCTTCCCAAACATCTATGGCTGCTATTGAAGGTATATGAACTGGACATGAAAAAAACAGGCAACCATATATCTGTGGCTCCAAAGAAAGACCTCTCTCTCTCTCTCTCTCTCACACACACACACAGAGTCATTTTGATGCATAGATCTTTCCTAGGTTCCTGGTTTTATATAATAAAATAAAGCACAATAAAATAATTTTGCTCGTTAGCAACATAGCCCCAGTGGTGCTCTGTTGCCTTCATCTCTCAAACAGGCTGTGCAGAATTCATGAGTCAAAAGCCGGACAAATTGAATAGCCGAGAGTTCATTTCAACAGAGAGGATCTCATTATCTGGATGGCTAGTCATCTCCTGAGATGGATAGATCATTGCTGGCAGCTGTGGCCCTGCAAATGAGTCTATCAACATATTAGGAAGAAATGGAGCCATTTTAAAATTAACAATGTCTCCATATTTACATGCTCCTCTTTGGAAGGACTGCAAAGGGACTGGATGGAGGGCTTGTTGCATGGGTGAGACCTACATTTAATGACACTGAAACCATACAGTCTACCCTTTTGCTCAACCCCCCCCCCCAAAGGAGACACGGGGAGCTTCATACATAGGTCTTGCCTTGTATGTGGGATTGTGGAGACCGGACTGAGTTCATTCTGTGTAAGTTCAGACTTGCACTGTACAAAGGTAGCTTTCCTCTGTGAGAACTTTGTCATGAGCTTTCTTTTCCTAGTTAAAACAAGTTTCCAGGCTAAGGGCTGACAGACCTATGAGGCCAGGTGAAGCAGCATTTTCGAGCGATGGGGTAGGGGAGACAGCAGACGGGTATGTGTGTGTGCCTCACACCCCACACTTGTCCATCAACTCCACTAGCTGGCTGCCTGGCCAGCTGCTACTGCTTCATCCTACCACCGCCCCACCCCCGATCCTCTCCTCAGTCATTTGAGTGAGACAAGGCTCATTATGGTGGCACCAACTTCTCAGCAGTGCTTTTATGAACAGGGTCAGCTCCTACGAAACCCCTTTGCTGCTGCCTTCTCTTCTTTCTCCTCCACCACCTGGCCACTTCAATAAACCTGTTTTGAAGAAGCTAGTCCTGGAGATTTTCTTTCCCAAGATGATGTAATTAAGCTGAGGAGGAGGCCCTATTGAAATCTCCAGCAACCTGCTGGAGATCGATGCCAGTTCTTGGAGACTCCAGGCTAATCCTGGAGGACAGACAACCCTAGCTCTGCATAGGTCCATAACTGGCTCACATACATAGGTGCTCTTAACCCACACAGCAGACAAGCACTTATGATTCACAAAGCCATCCAGTCATCAGTTGTGCTTCCTGCCTGAGGCTACAATACATGTAGACTGTAGGCCAACTGCAATCTGCTAGAGATGTGGTATCAACTGTGCCTTGAGTCAAGGAGGTGCCCTCAGCAAGGGAGTGGAGCAGGGCCTCAGTGGGGGCTCCTAATTAGTCTGTCAGCATCCATCCGTGGCACTGAGGGGAATGCAGCTGCTGTTGCCCACTGCCACTCATGCCTCCTAGTAAACCTGCCGGCGCCCACGCACTGGCATAAGACAGGGCTCACCAACAGGCACTTTGCCCAGATCCCCATCAAACCTGGAACCAAACTTGGGACTAATGTACACATGGGCTAGCTTTATCAAGCTGGATGTCAGGTCTGTGTAGGCTAGATTGTTCTGTCCCGTTGTTACCTGTGGGGAACTGGCCTTTTTACCAGACTTGCACTGAAATTTTGACTTTTAAATGTCAAAAATGGCAAAAGGGGTAGTATTTAATCACTTGCTGCCCCTCCAAATGGGCACTTCATAATGAATCATTTCCTTTCTCCCCTCTGGGCCACTACCAGTGCTTCAGTTTTTCCTAGGAGTTTATTTAGTATTCTCCTACAAACACGAAATGTCTGTTTATCACTAGAGTGTACGACAGAAAGTTTTGTGTATTTAGAGCAGGTGATGATTTAACAAATCCCACCTGCATATGACTGATAGCTGTGTCACTCAGCAGCTTAATAGCAAATGTGGTGGTACTGACTGAGTAGATTTGCAGAGTACTGCATATTCCTTAAAGGTGGGGAAGCAGTTATTATAAGGGAAAAGAGAAACCTTTTATCTTCAGAAACAATATAGCAAAAAGCCCTGCTGAAATGGGTACAATACGACCTTCATTACCCAAATGGCTAGGGAAACAGTCAACTGAAGTAGATGGAAATGCTGGATAAATAGGCTTACCAGATCTCCAACCAGGACAGAGTGCTAGACCTTTAGGAGAAGGAATGTGGGCAGGTGCAGCTTGTTAAACCTTAGAGCACACTCCTAGGCATGTCTACTCAGAAGCAAGCCCCATTGTGTTCAGTGGGGCTTGCTTCTGAGTAGACATGCCTAGGATTGTGCTCTAGGACTTAACAAGCTACACCTGCCCACATTGCTTCTTCTAAAGGTCTAGCACTCTGTCCCGGTTGGAGATCTGGTAAGCCTATGGATAAACAATGACAGAGGCTACTCATACACTCCAACATTACAGTATCGTTTTTAGGTCACAGAGGCCTGGTCTATACGAACAGCAGATGAGACAGTAAAATCTCCTCAGATTGCAGGTGGGGTTGTTGAATGCTGTCATGTCTATAAAACAAACACCTGGTTTGGCAGGTCAGACATATATGGCCCAAACCCTGAGGTTTCTGATACGAGGCCTGGAGATGTCCCAAGATTGAACACTTGAAAAATGTAAATAAAATAAAATCTGGTGGATGTAGCCCAGAGTGGGGCTGAGCAGCAGGCCCCCGGTTTTCTGAGATTAACCTTGGCCACCTGACTGAGAAGAAAACATCTGGAGAAACCAAGTCATTTTGGGGCAAACTGGTCATCCACATGCAGCGGGGACAGTCTAGGAACTGCTTTACCTCCTCATCTGCTGGTTGAGTGAACCAATCTTGAGGTTAAGGTTGCCAACTGAATAGAAAACAAAAAACCCACCCCCCCATTCTGGCCAATCCAAAGTGGTTTTTTTTTTAACTGTTCCTCTGCCTTTAACAGTAGCATGATTTGCAAATATCAGCAAAGAGGTCTTTTCACAGCATGGGTTGGTGTTTATCACCTATTATGTCTGCAGGTCAAGCTATGGTTTAAGGCACAAGAGCAGGAATCAGTGAAAAAGTTGGCAATTCTTCCTGAAATTCAGGCAATGCCGACTGAATTGTGGATTTTTTTTTACATAACCGAGTTTTTTTTCCCAATCATCACAAAAATCCTCAAATTATTTCACTTAAACACACACACACACACACACACACACACACACACACACACACACACACACACACACGAATCGAGTTAAAATAAACACAGACTCGGCCTTTAGTGGTATTGTCGGGCCTCTATAATAATGTCAGTTTTATTATTATTACCCATATAAGCAAGAATCAGAAAATTAAGGAGGAGGGTTAGGCCAGCAGCCCTAAAGCTGTAATAATTTCAGGTTGAGTCAGAGCTCTCAGCGGTCCTGAATCTCTGCCTGTAATTTTCGTCTTATCACACAATGTGATTAAAAAGGCCGAATTACCAAGTGAAACAAACGCAGGCGCAGAGAATAACCCTCAAAGCTGAAGCAAACACTTTAAATTTAGTAACTCGGTGACAGCTAATTTGCTGTTCTGCACTTTGAGGCAAACGTAGTTGTAAGGAAGTAGCAGCCAGAAGGACAAGTCATTCCTCGGTGTCACTCTGTTTTCCCCTCAGTGGGTTTGCAGGAGTGATGCATTTGGCCCACTGATTCCAAGGTCTCCTCCTGCCTGACAGTATGTGCTAGTGATCCCAAGGACAAATCGCACAGAGAGACGCTTCCAACAACTTGAGTCAGAAAAGCAAAGGGCCGTCCTCCTGAGCACTCGGCGTCTTCCCACAGTCAGCCTGAAAAACAGCAAAAATAATTGCACTGCGAGCGAAGTCCTGCTCATCTTGCCTGCGTGCCTTTCTTTCAGAAAAGAATAACAAGATCGTTTTGAAATAGGGAAAAAGTATTCTGCAGCTTTGGCCAAGGTCGGACCACCATATGAAGCTGCCCTGTAGTGAGTCACACCATTGGTATCTACTCTGACTAGATTGAAGCAGCAATCCAAGGTTTCAGAAGGAGACCAGCTCCCTTTCTTGTCACCGGCTCCCTGTGACGCTTTGAGAGGCCAGGTTAAGCCTGTGACCTTCTACCCACAAAGCACGTGTCCTGCCACGAAGCCATGGGCCCATGAGGGTGACTGAGATTGACAGGAGGGGTCCACTTCCAATTGCCCACTTGTCTCACCTGCTCCTCCCACTTCCCCTGACGCTGTTCTCCTCTCCTCCACACTTCCTCTTCTGTTCCACCCCCCTCTTCCTTTTTTAATCCAAGGAGTGGGGGGAGCAGAGCCTGGCACATCACCAGGTATGGGGGGGGGGGGACACACACAGAATTTGTCAAGCCATCTCAGGCTCCAGGAGGTCTTGGGCTAATCCTGTCATCGTTCCCAGTATTCCTTACTTATATCATGCCTGTGGCTATGCTATGCAACACATTAACATTAAAAAAAGACACAGCTTTGTCCAAAGAAGGTTCACAAAATAATAAGGCAATGGGGAATACCCATGATGAGGAATCTAATAAGGCAAACAGAAGAGGAAGGAGAATTGGCAAAGAAAGGTAGGAATATGCCAAATACCAATCAAGAAGATAACCCAACAGAAAAGGCAAGAGAAAAACATGGCTTTCCCCCTATAATTTCTAAAAAGGAAGAAAAAGGCTTTGGTGCAGCAGCTGCCACTGATTTAAAGAAAAATACACCCTGCTGAGCGATTCAGGTGGAGGGCAGGGCAGGTGGAGAATGGAGAGTTTCAATGGAGAATGGAACTGCAAGAGAGGGAAGTCTTTGTGTGACTGGCCTTGCCCCCCCCTCTGTGGCCATTTTGTGTGGGCAACCACCACCACCCCTTCTCAGAATTCCAAAGGTGTCCACGGGCGCCACAATGTGGGCACTTCTGCTTTATGGGATTTGAACCCACCGGGGCACAGCAGAATGTCTTTCTAGTTCACTACCATCACAACTCACCCATCTCCTCATAAACAGGCTTACCAGATCGTCGCCGGGACGGGAGCGGTCTACCCTTAAAGGGGCGGGGCGTGGGGGGCCAGAACGCAACGCGTTAACCTTAAGGGTAGACCGCTCCTGTCCCGGCGACGATCTGGTAAGCCTGCTCATAAACCCTATAGCCCAGTGTTTCTCAAACTGTGAGTCAGGACCCACTTGGTTTCTGGTGGGTCCAGGGTGATGGAAAGATCAGATACCTTGTAAGTAATTGCCTCAAGCCCTGAGGCTATTCACAAATCAGATAGCTGCTAATTGCCCTTCACAGAGTCAAGCTCCTGAAGTTTGCAAGGAGCTGAACACCTGCAGTTTGCAAGCTTGTGTAAATATAGGGAGATAAATGTTTGAGCATCTTTTTCTGGTGTTTTCCCCCCCTAGTCTGTCAAGGCAGGTGAAGGCTGGGTGACTGGGTCACATAACTAAGCCCCTCAAGCCTTGAGGCTATTCATTAGGGCTGCCTTTTTACAAGAAATGGATACAAGGGTTTTTTGCAAATAAATAAATAAAATATTACTTGTAAATAAATACATATTTTATTTCTTTCTAGATCACTTTTTTTAAAGTCTCGTAAAGCTAGGTGGGTGAGTGTCATTTTAACAAGTGGGTCCTGGTGCTAAAAAGTTTGATAACCACTGCTATAGCTTTTTACGTAAGACATTTACCTACACCTCCTGCAACCGACCCCCTAAGGAGGCGTACCAAAACTCCTAAAAACAATATAACAACAAAAGATTAACAATAACTTTAAAACCATGACAAAACAGAGCAGCAATAAAAACAGTAAATAAGTATTAAGAGCGGATAATAATATTTAGCCAGTTGATGCTAAGTGCTAAAGTGTGGACACAGAGGGTGGATTTACGCTGGCATTTAAAATATAATAAATTATAATAATATAATCTTGATTATATTTCAAATTGAAATATAAAACATTTGGGTGAATATGCCTGGACAGATAATTCCACAGTTGGGGGCCCACAACAGAAAAGGCCCTGTTTCTGGTGACCACTTGCCTTACTTCTATAAGTGGAAGCACCAGGAGAAGGGTCTCAGATGAAGATCTTAATTAATGGGCAGGTTCATGTGGTTGACTTATATATGAGTGAATGTTATTGTGCATGGGCTTTTTAAGAGACAAGTCCCAAAGGCCTCAGGATGAGAAACGCTATGTGAGAGAGTTCGGGGAACGTTTCTGTTTTCTAGCACAGGCCTACGTGAGTGGTTGGGTCTGTAATCCCTTCAGAGGGCTGAACAACCTTTAGCCCAAAGTGACTATAAACTACAAGACAGTTCCACAGATCAGTTGTGCTTCCCCTCATTCTATTCCTGGGGTCAATCTTAGTTTTGGGCACTGGGCTTTTCCAGTGAGTTAAGTAAGGTCAATATCTGAGGAATTAGATGTGGTGTGTGCTTCTGTCCGCACAGACATATCCAATAAGTCAGCGGTGGGGAACGTCCAGCCCGCGGGCCGTTTTCGGCCCCTGAGGCGATCCGGCTCAGCCCGCGCAAGACCGGACCCAAGTCCATCAGGTCCGGCCCGCGCGAGACCAGACCGCCGCCACTGGCTCGCGTGCCTCCTCCTTCTAAAGCGACATTCGTGTACATGCGCAGAACGCCGCTAAGGCCGAAAGGGCAATCTCTCAGCCTCAGCGGCATTCTGCGCATGTACATGAATGCCGCTTTAGGAGGAGGAGGTGTGCGGGGCCTGGAGCCTGAAGGTAAGGAGAGCGATGGGGGGTGCGCGATGGGGGGCCGGGCGTGCGCGATGGGGGGCCCAAGTTTGCGGTGGAGGGGCGCCAAAATTTGGGACGGCCTAACGGCCAGCCCGCAACACATTTTCCCCATGGAAAAATGGCCCTCCACTGCAAATAGGTTCCCCACCCTTGCAATAAATGTATGAACAAAAACTGAAAATAGAAAGCAGTGTTTGAGTATTATGGTCTCCTTTTTTGAGCTCTCTGTCACTGACCTTAAAGCCACTATATTTAAACAGAACTGATTCAAAGGATGATTATACAGAAGCGCTGCTGAGCTGGAACTCATTAATAAATCTCATTTGTTAATCAGATTAAGAAAAAAATCAATAATGTTGCATAACTGGTCTAGATAATGGGGATCACTTATCATATTAGAATTATTTTGTAGAACCCATTTTTCCAAATGTTCAAAAATATTTTAAAAGACCTTGAGGTGGTAGCTTGCAGGGGGAGGGGACTTCACTTGCTCCTTGCAGTACAGTCTTAGGGCTAGAGGCAGGAAGTCACAGCTTCCCTGTGTGGTGAATCAGGAGGACTACAGATTGAAGGAATCCCTAGACAGTGTAGAGGTCCCAGATATTGGTAACTCTGCCTCAGAGCTGGCCCCATCATGAGGCCAGCTGAGGTGGTCGCCTCAGGCAGCAGTTTGCCGAGGAGGGCCCACCACCTCCCTTCATCTTCCTACCTACCTCTGCCTGCCTCTGTCACCTCTCCTTCTCCCATTCCCTTGATTCAAAAAGGAATTTGAGTCGGAGCACCCACCACTCTCTTCCACACTGCCTCTTCCAAGGTTTCCCTTTGTCTTTTTGAGGCAGAGTGGCAGAGGCCGCTGCTGGTGTGGTGCTGAGTAAGAGGGAAGAAGTAGAGGAGGAGCTAGGGTCCGGTGCACCCGGTGCCCATGAACCTTTTGCACCCCCCTCAAGTCCCAACAAACTCATTAAGTAGAATAACTACCATAATAATTAAAAATAATCCTAAAACATTCACAGAAATGTAACATTTCATTCCCCCCCCCCAGACCTGGCACCCGGGGTCTTGGGCCCCCAGCCCCCCCTCTTAGTTCCGCCACTGGGGAGGAGTGACATTTGATGAGCTGCCTCCAGTACCAGGAGATCTTGGGCGGGACCTGCTTGCACACAATGTTTTGTACCAAATACAGAAATAAAAAATGGAACAACGAAGAATTCTTAAAGCATTGGTTTCTCTAGGGCAGCAGTTCTCAAACTTTTCTGCCTCCTCTGGAGCCCTTTATACCCCTAAACAGAGTCACGGGGAGTCCCACTGGTGCATGCATAGAGTATCGGGGAGCCCCAGAGTGCTGGTGCATGTGCAGAGTGGTACATCACTGGATACATGACGGCCACTTATGGTGTGCTGGTGGAGCCCCGGGGCTCCTAGGAGCACGTTTTGAGAAACACAGTTCTAGGGAAACAAGACTGGTTAATTCAGCACTACAAAGTCCAGGGAGAAATTTGGATGGGGAGAATTTCCGAAGCATCCTTACCCCCATTATACTCAACATCAGGCTCCCATTTTTGAGGGTGTTCAGAGTGTATACAGGATAGGGTTTGTATTAGCCCTGTCGACATAAACGTTAAATTTAAATGACATTTAATTTTAGTTAGCAAACTGAATAGTATAATTTCCCTGATGTCTAATGTCATTGCTCGCAAAGCATCTCAGAGGAAGACTCAATGCTGACCACTGTTCAAGCTGATAAAGTGGGCATTTTGTCTGCCATAATACCCATGCATTTAAAAAGCATCCATAGACATAATGCCCCTATTCTCTTCGCCGTCTTGCTTCCCCAAATCCCTTTCAGCATGGTCTGTCACATGCAGCACATGACCTTCCCTCAAAGACGGGGGGGGGGGGGGAATTATGCTTCTCTCATTCCTCTCCTTGATTTCATGCAATTGCCCTCAAGCATTTTATGCCACATGTACATAATGAGAAAAGGGAAAGTTAATAGCCAAGGTGCCAATATGTATATATTGACTCCATGACTCTGTTTAGGGGTATAAGGAGTTCAAGGCTTTCCCACAAAAACTGGTAAGGTCAAATTATATCTGGTCAGTTGACAACCCCTTCCTCTGAGGGGCTCATTAAGAACATAAGAACATAAGAAGAGCCCTGCTGGATCAGGCCAAAAGCCCATCTAGTCCAGCTTCCTGTGTCACACAGTGGCCCCACCAGATGCCTCAGGGAGCACACGAGACAACAAGATACCTGTGTCCAGTCGCCACTCCCTTGCACCTGGCACAGAGAAAACCCACTTCTAAAAACAATCTGTTTGCTCTTCCATTTTTATGCTATGAGTGCTGGTTCAAATGTTGGCAGGTCTAGCAGAATGGGATACAAAATGTGATACAAGTCCTCCTGCCCTCAGATTTGGTCCTGGGGTGGCATTTCAAATGCTGCCCCCCCTTACCTGGAGTTGTGCCAACTTCTGCTTCTCCCGCTGTCTGGATTGGAAAAGGAAGAGGGGATGGATCCTGAGAGGAAGTGTGGAGGAGACGAGAGAGGTGGGCTAGAGTGTCGGAGATGCTCTTCCAATCTGTCTCCCTCTTCCTTTTCCGGTCCAGGGAGTGGGAGGAGAAGGAGCAGCAGTAGAGGTGAGTAGACAGATGGAGGTGGACCTGCTGCCCTGCCTTAGGTGACCGTCTCAGTTGGCCTCATGGTTGGGCCAGCCCAGCCCTTCATCTTATGCCTTCGTTGGCATTTTAGTTCTTTTAACCTCTAGGTTGGCAAAGTAGGGACATTGACCCATTTTCTGGCTATATGTCTATTCTTCTGTGCTTTAGGAAGTGTGTCATGTGTTATCCAAATTTGTAGGCCACCATTTTTCTTTGTTAGTAGCCAGAAAAAAGCAGCTAAGCAGCATTTTCTGATCCTTCCCCCATCCCTCTGACCCTTGGTGGTCTGGGCAACATTCCCCCGAGTCCAAAACTGCTACTCTTGAATGCCAGGTCAGTAAACAATAAAACCTGCCTAGTCCAGGATTTAATGACCTGGTGTGTATTACAGAGACCTGGCTGGATGAGTCGGGAGGGGTAAGTCTCTCCCAGATGTACCCGCCGGGTTTCCGGGTATTGCATCAGCCACGACTTACAGGGGCGGGGAGGGCCTATCCTCCCTCACAGGGTTGTGGGGACAAAATGGATGGGGAGACATGTATACGGCCCTGAGCTATGTAGAGAAAGGGTGGAATGAACATGGAATGAATAATTTAAAAACCCAGTAGCAGCAGACAGAACCCTGAAGGGGGCTCATATTGCCACCTTTCCTTGAAGAGTGGAACTGGCTATTGATTTGTTTCTGGACTAAGGACTTACTTCGGAGTGTTGATGTTAACCTTTTCAAGTTCAAAATGGCTTGGGCCCAAGATATGATCGGAGGAAATGCCTTTTCCAGTATGGTCATCTGTTGGCCTGACTCATTTTGTTGGCTCGTTTCAACAATTTGCACGACTTTCTGCCCAATTTGGACGGTTACTTTGTTTCCATTTTGATTCATTCTTTAATCATTTCCCTCTGATTTTGATGGTCAAAATACAATTCACTGCAACGTTTTATTGCTTTTCAGAATTGGATGACATTTACAGGGAAGGAAGCTTTCCATAGCCAGCTGAATTTCATCCAAAGAGGTGCTGGGCTTTTCATTCTAATGGAAGTTTGATATTTTAAATGTCTATTGGTCTCTTGCCACATGTCTTTGCATGAAACTAACAGGTGATGCAAAACTGCCCCTATATGTGCTCCCATCTAACTTTAAAAAGATACAGTAGGTGCTAGGGTTCAAGAGTTATCCGAAAATCAGTCCCAGAGCGAGGTTTGACCTTATAATTGTTCAGTTTTATGCCCAGGTTGCACTAAAGCCACAGAAAAGAGCTAATCCTTGGAAAATTCCCTGAAATAATTCAGAAAGATTGATGCAGGAGTTCCCAAGGAAATGTATTACACTACTTTCATGTTTTGTAGTTTAAGCATTGAGTCCACACAAAACCAATACAGGCACAGGGGTGGGGAATAGTCTGGGATGGCTGGGTAGAGGTAACTGAGAGATGAGCTTGTTCCCACAGTGGCACAGGAATAAAGTGGGTGGGGGGGCTGTCCGCCCCTGGGCGGCATGCGGGAGGGTGCACAAACTGCTGCATTGGTGGCAATTCGGCAGCAGGGCAACGGAGGAAAAAAGGGGCTTTTTCAGCACGGCAGGGGGAAAAGGAGTCACTCCCCTGCCTGCCCAGGCCCCTAGTACCCTTTCCCCAGCGAAAAAACACTGGGGGTGTGTGTGTTTCACTGGAAAAGCTGCTGGAGGGGTGGGGCTTGTGATGTCACATGCAGGACGGGGTTTGTGACATCACAGGGTGTCACGAAGGTGCTGCCCCCCACAGAGGCTAGCTACACCTATGTGTTCCCAAGACCCAGAGCAACACAGAAAAATTGAAATGAATCATACCCACAAGAATGAGGTCATTGTAATGAGGAGGAATTGATAATTTAGTCACAATGAAATGGAATGGGAAGGGGGTTATAGCTTGGAAAAGCACACCCAAAGATCCTGGAAACATCCACTCTGAGAGAGATGCAGGGCAGAGCAGGCGCTTGGCTCAGGACCAATATTTTGTCACATGTTCATAGTCCTAGCTTAAGTTGATAGGTATCATCGACCCCCTTGTTACTACTTATATTTCAACTAGAGTCTGCTGGTCAATAACAGAAGGACTCCATCGTTACAAGGCCAAAGAGGGTTTTAAATGGCAGAAGAACTATGTCCGTTGGTGCAACCATGGATTCAGACAAAACAAAATGGTGGTTCTGAGATTTGCACCACCTAACTGTTCCTTCCTAGAGCTCTGATGTTCCCTTGAACCTGATCTGCCCTGCAGTTCTAGTTCTTTCCTTCATCCCATGGTGAGAACATGCGTACTGCGTAGATTGACCATAGCATGAAAAGCAGGAATGTACTGCAACCAACATCAGAGAAGATGGGGAGAGGCTGTAAGAAGAAGTTGGAGGAGACAGCCACCTTGTATTCTGAAGACTGTGTATTGCTGTAATTTGTCCTCCTTGGAACCAGTAAAATCACAGGAAATAGCATTGCTGAGCTACACATTTGGAAAAAGCATGTGGCATTTACCGGTACTTCTGGGACGTGCCACTTCTGATGGGCGATCATATGAGTGAATCCTATGCCATTGCAAAGTCTTCCTAACATTTCAGGTGAAGCAATGCAACATGGTATTTTTATGCACAGGGATTTGTTTTTACACCAGAGATAATCCAAACATGAATTCCCAACCCTGCATTCTGCAGTGGTATAGTCACAGAAGTGCTGTATCATCTGCTTTTTCAGAGCAAAACTTTATTTTGAGCCCTTACTAAAATTGATCAGAGGAAGAGAGAATCTAACTACCTGTACGCATAATGTCATCACCTGGGCTGCTGCTGATGGTTATTGTTGTTGTTGTTGTTGTTGTTTACTACTACTACTACTACTACTACTACTACTACTACTACTACTACACTTGTAGTAGTGCCAGGTGCCAGGCTCCAAAACTGAACCCCCAAATATGAGGGACTTTGCATCCTTTAAAAATGTACAGCTTCAGCAGCTGCTGCAGTCCAGCATCCTCTTCTCTCTCTCTCTCTCTCTCTCTCTCACACACACACTCACTCACACACACACACACGGCACTGACATATCACCATTTTCTGCTCCTGCTTGGCCGAGCCACTACAAGCTGATCAAGGAGTGGAGGAAAGCATTTATGCGTTTTTAAGGGTGAACACAACATGTGAATTATATGGACAGAATAAATACGGAGGAAGTCGAATTGGCAGCAGCTGTTTTTTGTATGCTCATCATAGCCAACATGGTCAGCTCCATTCAGTTCTACCTCTGCACCTGGCTTAATAATAGCCTCTTTTGTCTGTGTCACTGCAGCCACAACTCATCATCTGCTTTGCACATGACCTTTCCTGATCTATTTCAATTTCCTTACAAAATGCAGGGCTTATCTGGTCAGCCCAATCAGGCTTATATCTTTTCCTGTAAACACACTCAAACACCAGCCACTCTTGAAGACCAAATATTTAAACAGAACAGGGTGGGATGGTAGTGGAATTCTCAAAATATCTGATTCCTCCTCCCAAAACAGATTCAGTAATAAAAACTTTAGGGTTGGCATAGGGCTAAAAAGCTCTCAGCCTTGTTTGAGCTTACAGTGGTGAGATCAGGTTGGTAAGTAATCAATCCTAACTAGGACTGGGCTGCCCTTGATGACAGTGGGACATACGGCAGTTCTGAAATGGCCATATGGCGGTGTCTGCAGTGTGCTGCTGGTGGCCATTTTGAGTTCGCTGCAGCAAATGGCGGCAGTGCCAGAGGTCCACTTTTGCTGCTGGCTACCTCTGGCAGTGAATGTAAGCCAGCTGTAGGGGTGGAGAGTGGCTGGAATGGGGTGGGGAGGTGGAGGAATGGTGGAGTTTCTGGTTGGGGAGAGGGGTGGGCAGGAGGTGGAATAGGAGAAGGGAGTGGATCTCAGTCAGCAGTATTAGCATGCCCTGAATCCTAACCTTGTTCCCTGTCTCCTTCCCTCTCCCTTGCTCTCCTTGGACTTTGAGCTCCTTGGAGGAAGAGCGGTATAAAATGTGAAAATAAAAATAAAATAAGTGTTGGTGTAGATCCGAGGAGACCCATTGGGGCAGCAGAGCTTGCCCTGGAGTAAGGGATGAAAGTTCCCTTACCTCAAGGAGAACTCCGCAACTGCTCCCCCTGCAGGATACAGCACACACTCCTTTGACGCTGCTGCATTGGCGATGGGGTATTTAGTTAGGATTGGGCCCTTAGGTAATCATATCATGTGCTTTCAGTTGGGATAATATTAAGTGACCACTCTATTAAACGTACAGGTTTGGCTCTCTGGCTCTAAGCTGCTAGGCAGCTACTTCGTGATTCTGAAAGATTCTCAGGGGGCTAATAATGCATGGATATTTAATAGCCATTAAGCACCAGCAATGGGTCAGCCAGTACGATGGCTGTGATTATTATTGAAACTCTACCTTCAGGGTTCTGCTGCACACCAGTCCTCATCTCTGTCTCATTCTTGTTTCTCCAGATCGGTCTTCTTGCCCCACTTCTCTTGATTCTATTGGCTGATCTGCTCTGATGTCACAGAGGATATAATCTGCTTAGGGTCCAAAGCTCAGGACTAGCAGGACAGTAGACACCTCTAAGGTCCACGAACAAAGGACACCTGGCTCGTCAAGACTGGTTAAGTGGTCCCAGGACCGCTTTCTCTGTAAACAGACAGAGAACACTTACTATGTCTGTGGTTTTATAACATGAGGACAAAATGAAATTGGGCCCTTGCTGTAATGTATGTCATCGTGTGTGTCTCCTTTTTTCTGCACTATGCTTCTTAAATTTCCTGACCTCTCCAATAATGAGGGCATGACTGGGAAAAGGTGACTCTTGACCCCAATAGACCAGAGCAGCTCATGTGACAAAGCCTAGAATTCAAAAAAGAATTTTGCACCAGGCTGTGCTCATTGGTTTGAGTAACAGGGGGAGCTTGTTTTCATTATCAGTGACATGGCAGGAACTGGGTACACCATCCAGACTGATTGATATTTCTGGCGATTTATTGACATAAAATTTCTTCATCAACTCAGTCCTTCTTTACAGCCCTTACAGGTGGGATGTTTCAGGCTGTGCTCGCCCACAACTCTGCACTTAACCGATAGGAACCAGGACGGGCTACATGATTTGCACAGCTGCCTTCCCATGATGCATGATGATCCCATGATGTATCCTGGAGGAAAGAGTACCCTCCTTTCTCTGGGGCACCACCCGTGCTTGTTATGCTATTGTACAGCCTTTGGTATTACACATATGCCCTTGCTGGCATTCCTAAATATGAATCGATGAAGAGAGCAGAGGGTGGAAACAGTTGTGGGTGCATGAAGAGCTCACAGGAGACATTTTAGAGGGGTAAGGAACTGTTGCTGCCAGACACTTGGCATGCCAACCAGAGCAAGAGGTTTCCGCAGAATCCAGGAGGGTTTGGAAAAGATTTGTAATTGCAACTATTAGGAAACTAACAGCCTAATCCTATCCACCACCATATCATGCCATGCAGCTGTGCTGATGGAACACATGCTCCATGCTACTGTAGGGGAACAATCGGATGAACAGCAAGAGATAAAACATTTACCTATGGGTCTCTTTGGTCCCACAACAGCTATTGTGCTGGCATAAGTCCAAGGAGAGGAAGGGGGCAGGTTGAAAAATTGGGGATAGGACCTTTGCCACTGAGATCCACCCCATTCAGCCTGTGCATGGCCACTGCCTTCCCTCTCCCTGCTCTGAACCTCCCCCAAACTGCCCCAAACCGCCTCCTCCACCACCTTACCTTTCGCCAAGCATCCATGTGGGTCTGGTGCACACACAGCGCTGCTGGCCATTTCCGTCAGTGGCTCCGTCACGCTTAATGGAGGTGCAGCTTTCATGCTGCTGCAACAGTGCCTATGACAGTGGTTTGCAAGAACCACTGCCATAGGCCCTTGATAGGTATGGCCGTAAGAAACGTCTCAATTCCAGATATGTGGGCAAGTCTGTAGTATGACTGAATAAATAGGACGTGAAACGTATGTTGAGTACGTATTAGGTCAACGTCTTTTGCCATTACAGCATCTTTCGCTGTCTGAGTGGCAACTTTTTGGCATGGGGACAAGATCTGTACATTTGGCATATCTACAAGATTCTTGTGTATGTATAAGAGTAGGTTGGCCATCTGGTTTGTTATTGCAAGATTACTGTGATTACTAACATGGTTGGTTTGTGTTTATATGTGTGGATCAGTTGCCACTGCATGCGACTTTAATTGTTATTCCTTTAATGGTGTCATGGGAGTCGCTGATTATTTCATGCAGAATAACTGCCACTCTGGTTTTGCTCGATAGTTACTAATTAATTATTGTAATTACGAATGGTGCATGATGCCTTATGCCCTCATTTTGGCCAGCCATGGATGGAGCCATCAGCAATAGGGAGACCCTCCCTGTGTGAAGGTTTGTTTGTTTTAATCAGCAAGGATAAAGTTGAATGATTTTTTCTCTAAATTAGTACATATAAAATGTACTGCCACAGTTAAAAAAATGAACATGGGCTAGAGGCAGATAACTTTTCAGAGAGCTGAAAGAGATATGAAAGTAGGGCCTGCCCAAGACCTGCTTTTAAAAAATAAATAAGATCAAATATTGTGGCCACACCATCATTTAATAGTCCAGATTAAGGTCTGGATTTACAAAACTTCAAGGACCATCTTAAAACACATGCACTAGTCAGATATGTTTAACATCTTTTCTGTCTCAGGTCACTTTCTGCTTAATGATGTAACGTTCGACCCTCAGCAGGTGCCATGAATGCTATTTGGCCCACTGTATGAAATGAGTTTGACTAGACTAGGATATTTCAGCTAACCCTTACTTTTTATCTACTTCAAACCTCCCCCCCCAATAACACTCGGGAATAAGGTCTTTGCCCTTGCCTTGTTCCATCTCTCAAAGGGACTCCCCCCAAAAGGTCAACTCCCTCTGGTGTCCCAATCTTAGCAGCAACCTGCCTGCATTGGCTATGAAGAAATAGCTCCCATCCAGAAATGCATTGTCAAGCATCAGGTCTGGGTAATGCAAGAGGTTAGTGTCAAAAGGGCATCTGGCTTCTTCCTCGGGCAAATGGATTCATTGACTCTCTCCTCTCCTCTCCCTGCACTCATGGTGGCTCTTGGAAGGATTGGGAGGATGGTAACAAAACGTCCCAGCCCTCTGGTTGTTATGTCCGCTGTTGCTACTCTGCCCATAAGGTTTCACCTACAACAGCAATAACGCTGATCAAGCAGAGCAATGCTGGAAGTTACTCATACCACCATAGAAAGCTGCTTCCCTGCAGTCACTCAGAATGACTCCGAAATCCTAGGAGGCCGGTCGGGCCGGCCGGCATTTACACTCGGGGAAGGGTGAGGAGATCTCCCTGAGGAGATCTCCGGCCCGGCGGCAGCCTGGCCGCCGGTGCTCAGGATCCGGCAGGCAGCCCTGGGCCGCCGGCCAGATCCTTACATAGGATTGCGCTGGAAGACACTAATGGCGCAATCCTATGTAAGGATACACCGCTGGCCGAAAGGGCCAGCCACTGTATCCTATCCCATTCCCGGGCTGCCCGGGAGTCCTATCCCGTTCCAGGGCAGCCCAGGAGTTCCCGGGTGCAAGCCGGCTGGGGCCCTATGGGTTACAAGCCATAAGCCATAAGACCATCACAGGTTACAAGCCATAAGCAACCTCCTGGCTTTAGAAGAAGGTTTTCTCTGTGCCAGGTGCAAGGGAGTGACAACAGGAAACAGGTTATCTTGTTGGCTGTGTGCTCTCGGAGGCATCTGGTGGGGCCACTGTGAGATACAGGAAGCTGGACTAGATGGGCCTTTGGCCTGATCCAGCAGGGCTCTTCTTATGTTCTTAATGTTCATGCACTGGTAACCTAATCTGCATACTACAAAACGATGCTAGCCTGAAATAATATTCTATGTGCTTGGCATGTTTCTGAAGAATAGGCAGCTTTGGGGTGGGTGGGTGTGATGTGCATGTGGGAATTGGTGTGCAGGCAAAGGGTTAAATCCTCTTCTTCCTGTGGCCCCAATCTAAAACTCTCCCCTAGCAGCTACGTTTTGGAAATGAAAAAGATGTCAGGCATTCCAGTCACGCTACAAGGGTGGGTTTCCAGTCCATGACTGCCACTGCAGGTTTGCGCAGGTTGGCTGTGCAACCGCTTTGAAGAATAATAGTCTTTATCCTGGAGCAAACTAGAATGGAACAACCTTACACAAACACTTCTTCCTATTGCACTGACACCATGCCGAACTTTAACTGCAGTGCAGGTGGATTCAGAAAGGGAAAAAAAAAATATATATATATATATATATATATATATATATATATATATATATATATATATATATATATATATATATATATATATATATATATACACATCACAGTACAGATCTCATCACTGCACTCTGCATTGCTATACACTTGAGCATCACATTTGCATTGATGCATATGTGCAAACTCCGCCTTAAAGTGAGAGAACGAAGAGAAAACATGGGATTGTGCCAAGAAGGGTGAATAGAATAAGAGCTGAAGGATAGGAAGAGTGGAATGAATTTTAAAGAAGCGGAGACGTTTGCAAGTGTGTGCCACCTTCTTGACGTCTGCTCTTGTGCAAGGATCCGTGGTTCAGTGGGTCAAGCACAGGCTCTACTCAGGTCCGGTCCCTGCTAAATAGATCTAATGAAGCAGAGCTAAAAGAACCTGACTGTGACTGCTGACAATGCTGGGCTAGAGAGGCACTGATTGCCTGACTCAATATAAGGCAGTTTCAAATGTCCAAGTGGCTGGCTTTAAGAAATGCTGATGACAATGCAATAATTTGTCCCTGCAGTAAATTAAAAAAAAAAAGGGAGAGAGAGGGATGGGAAAATAAATAAAGTCACATCCTGGCAGGTATCACAGAAGCAGGGAGTAAATGCAGCAAGAGAATTAACTATGGTGAAAGGACATTCTGTGCTGCATGTAAGTTTTCTCCTTCACAACACTTTCCAGCGGCTGTGGTGTCATGCTGAGTACTGCCCCCTTTTACCTGGTGATGTGGCAGCCTCTGCCCCTCCTACTCCCAAAAGGAAGAGTGGGATGGACTGCTAGAGGAAGCGGGTGGAGGAGCGGAGAACAATGGGCTAGAGCAGACACTCTCCCTGACACTCTAGTCTAGCCCATCACTCTCCTCCTCACTTCCTCTTTTGCTTTGTCCTCCCTTTTCCAATCCAGGGAGAAAAAAGAGGAGCAATAGAGGTGAGCGGACAAATGGAAGTGGCACCCTCCTCTGCCACCTGAGATAACTGCCTCAGTTGGCCTCATGGATTGGGTGGCCCTGACCGCAGCTTTGAAGTACATGCGATTTGGATAGGGGCCATGATATAGGATGAAAGAATAGATCCCCTTCCCCTTGCACTGTGGCACTGATCCAAACTGGACCTTCCATGACGGTTTCTTGAAAAAATATGTCTGCTTCTCGTCTAGCTTGGCTCCGAGTCATGCCACTGGTTCGAACCCAGTCTTGCCTATACTGACTCAGAGGTCCTCCAAAGTCTCAGGCAGAAGCCTTTTCTAGTCCTGATAGTTTAGTTCCTTTTAATTGCTGGAGACACCAGAAACTGAACCAGAAACCTTCTACATACAAAATACGCGCTTGATCACTGAGCTCCAATTGGCGATTTGTGATATTGCACTGTTCCAGTCTCCACCTTACGAACCTATTTATGGGAGCAGCAGGACCATACATTTTTTTTAAAAAAAAATGCAATTACCTGATAAGAAGAGGGTTTGCATTGCCTCTGGGCAAGCATTGCTTTTTCTGTGATTGAAGAACAAATAGTGTGAATAGAATGATGCTTAATGGTTGAGTCTTGAGAGGCAGAGGTTTCTTCTGGAATGTTTATTTGTCCTCTAGGTTCTGCCCTTGGTCCTGATGCAGGTCTCTCCAATTTCCCTAGGCAGGGCAATGTTCCAAAAAGCCTATGAGCAATATTAATGATGTGGGCTACGAACAGCTGTGTTCTTCCTTGTCAGGATGACCTTCAATCCGTTGCAGCCTGCTTTTTTAGCATCACCAGTCAAGACTCATAGGATCCAGGTTGAGGGTGTTGACTTGACAACTGGGCTTCCCCAAAACATGTCTCTCACCCCATGCCCCTCATGCTTCATAGGTAGGGCTTACCAGATCTTCCCGGTTCTAAACCGGGACACTGCCCAACAATTAATTAATTAATTGATTGATTAAAATATTTCCCCCCAAAATTTTAATTATTTATTCTTTAGCCAAGAATTTATTAAATAATTAAATACATAAATAAATAAAATTTAAAAATATATTGGGGGGGTTGAAGTGCTCCTTTGCCACCTGAAAGTTTTTAATTATTTATTTATATTTCGCCTAAAATAATTAATTAAATTGACTTGCCTGGTCCATTGATTTTGCCCATCGTCGTCATACCAGTCGCCATGCCCAGTGCCGCCGTGCCTGTTGTTGCTGACGTGCCTGTTGCTGCTGCCATCATCACTATGCCAGTGCCATCATCACCATGCCAGGTGTCGCCGTACCGCCACGCCTGTCGCTGCCGCCGTGCCTGTCACTGCCGCCGTGCCCCGTGCCCATTTTTGCTAATTCCTAACCTTGCCACTGTGAAGTAGTGCATTATGGACTCTTTATGAGTTCATAACCTTGCAGCAGTGAAGGAGTGCATTATGATCAACCAGGATCAACCAAAAGTCTGTATTCTTCCAAAGAGCAATGTTAGAGGATCAAATGGCAGTTGATATCCTGACATTTCTTGAATGCTTCAAGAGATAGACATCCAGTATGGGATGATCATATGTGCAAAAAGGCTGCCTCACATCTCTGAGAGGTATCGCTGCTCATAGGGTAAATCATATTTAATCTTTGGGCATCAGGTACTAGCCATTTATAATAACCTCTTTTAAGTTGACATTGATTGTGAATTCTGGGGAAAAAAGCCAAATTTGTTTCCATACCGCTTCTGATATAGTGATGCCCTTCCATTTAGACAGAAAGGAGCACGTCGCCTCTTCTAGATTGATATTTATCCTGTACATTTTTCTCAGTATGCCCTTATTTTGCTGATTTATCGATATTTGTTCAAACTCTGTTGGGTTTCTCAATGTCCCATACTTCCTTCAGAAACTATTTAATATGTGCCTTATTTGCAGGTACTGTACTGAAACCAGATAATTTGTTGTCCTCCCATTTCTAACTTAATTTGTTGTAAATGTTCATACTACCTTGTTCGGTCAAAGCTTGTACTGCAGTCAGATTATGGTGCTCTCATGTGGTTATGTTGCCTATTAAGTTCTCGTTATCATATTTGGCATTATAATAAAAGAAAGTTGAAGGTGATAGTTCAGGGGCAACGTTTCGTGGATTTTTTGTCAGTTCAGATATAGAGCATCAGTGGCATAGGAACGGGGGGCAGGGGGGCGGTCTGCCCCCGGACGACACGCGGGTGTGTGTGCAAAAGCCGGTGCATCGGCAACAATTCAGCGGCGCGGTGATGGCAAAAAGCGGCCTTTTCGGCGTGGCGGGGGGAAAGGAATCGCCCGCCTGGGCCCCTAGTAGCCTTTTTCTGGCAAAAAAACGCCAGGGGGCATTTTTTCACCATGATGCCACCAGAGAGGAAGGGGCACCTTTTTCTACTGCACACAAAGGCGTCATTTCATGGGCTACGGGCAGCTGTGAGTTCCAGTTCCCTGTGGATTCTTCTCATGATACTGCTGTGTTTGATTACAGGAATTTGGTAGGAGGGGCAAATGAGGTGTCTCTTTCTTACCTGGTCATCATGCGCGCGCACACACACACACACACACACACACACACACACAGAGCCTTCCTGATGATTGGATGGAAAGGAACCATAGCATTAGCGCTGCCCATATGGTTTCTGTATCACGTTTACAGCAGTGTCATAAGGCACTACAGAAAGTAGCTATGGCTAAGAGTGAGTTGGGCCTAGGATGACACATGTAGCAGACATTTGGAGGCATCAGAGAGTCAGGGACCTCTCTTTTATTTGGAAAGACCCTTCTGGCTCACAGCTGAGGGATGAGACTTGGGTAGTCATCAAATCTGTTCTGGTTTTTAAGAGCTCAGTTCTTCTCTCCCTCTTGTTCGAGCAACAGTTTGTTTTTGTTTATATGGTTATTAATTACTATATATTTCTATTTTGCTTTTCAGCTGGAACTGGCTCCCAAAGCTGCTTGTTTAATCAACAAAGAGATACAATATATGGGGTACAACATATTGGGGGGAGGGAGATGCCTGTGGGAGCCTCTTCTGGTCCCTGGCAGCTGATGTCGTGTGCCAGGTTCCAGACTCTTCTTTCTAGGGAGGCAGGGCAGAAGGAGCTGCAGATGGATTCAGGGCAGACTGATGATAGAGTTACCAGGCTGGAAGCATCCCAAGCCTAAGATTTCTGAGGTTGGGCATAGTGATGTCACAGGGCGGGGGCTGGTGCTCACAGCAACAATGTGAGCATTGTGATTGGCTGGACTGGCAATGAGAGACATCAGGAGTATTGGCCACCCTGACAAAAGGCCTTGTAGACACACCCAGCTCTGGGCTCTGCCACTGAGTTTCGGCATGTCCTTTGTGCTTCTACCCGAGTTGCTCTGCTGGTGATGCAGCCTTGACAGGACTGCAAACCTGTGATAATGAGTGAATGTTTATGCAATATTTTGAATAGTTAAAACTGTTCTATTTCCTCCTACTCATAATAACAAAAAATTAAAATGCTGGTAAATGAAAAAAAAGTTATTTTTCTGTTGGCAGAAAATGGATTTTATTCAACCACAAAATTAGGGCATGAAGAAAACATGTTCTCTTTGTGCCAAGCCCACTATTTATTTCTCATTAGCGTGAGGAATGACGTCATGCAGTCAAAAGTGCAGTTCCAGCCATTTGAGAAGCCACACCTTGGGATACATAGCACAAAGCAGCTCTCCCCCCCCCCCCACCAGTATTTCATTGTGCCAGTTCTGGAGGCTGAAAGCAACAAACAAACAAACAAACAAACAAACAAAATAAGTCTTAATCAAAGAGAATACTTCACAGCAGCAATCTTGGAAGAAAAGACAAAGCATGATGGATATGTCCGTGCTGTTTGAAAAAAGCTGTTTGAGGGGGAGGGAAAATGAAATTGTAATATTATGACAATGAAAGGCAACAATAGATTGAACTGCAATATCAAGCATTACCCTGGGGAAAAAGGTATTTCCTAACGGCAAAGTTTCATCTGCTGGCCTCCGCCTCTCTCCCCCCCCCCCCAAGCATTTGCATGCAGCTATTTCCGACAGCCTTCTCTCTTCGCAGCTTAAATCCAGAAAGTGTGTCCTTCCCACCCAGCTTACTGCATTGCACCACCGAGTTAGTGAAGACATCACCCTCATCAGAAATGCTCTTCTGAGCCGCCTCTCAGATCGGCTTGTCTTTTTCCCCTCCAGCAATTAGGCTTAAATACACTGCAGCAGCAGCAGCAGCAGCAACTCTTTCTCTCCCTCCCCCTCGTCTCAACCCCCCCCCCGCCACTTCCCAGGGTTCTTATGGCTTTTGAAGCAACAAATCACATTAGCAATTTTTTATTAGCCCATTTTTGTCAGGGGAGGTTTTGTCACCTCCATAATTTTTAGCAATCTCGCCTTGATTTGTAATATATGACTGTGAATTGCAAGCACACACACACTCACGCCCCTCAGTCATTATGAACCAAAACGACACAGTCAATTCTGCCTTCATAAAAAGTGCTGCGTTACTGTCTCACAAATGGCAGAAGTAGTCAGTGTAGAAACACAGAATTCAACTGGGCCTGAACAGTACTGAATTAAAATGCAATTTTATGCGTGTTTACGTAGAAGTGAGAACTCGTGCCCTGAGTTCAGTGGGACTTGCTCCTGCCTAAGTGAGGAGCAAGCCTACCTGCTCTGATGTGGCCTGGGTGGGCCATTTGCACCTGGGTGTGGAACCTCCAGCCATTTGCGCCAGCAGGTCTGGAGCGCCTGATGGTGGAACACGCCACTATAACTGGACTTTCATGCCACTATAACTGGACTTACATCAGTGGATCATGAGATCCACTGTCATAGGTGCAGGATAAAATTGGGCCATGATGCCTCCTCCCCTGACATATGCACACATTTAATGAGTTAAGGACAAGTTTCTCCACAGAGGAATTGTATCCTCCACACCTAGAATCATGTCCTACGTTATTAAGGGCCCAATAATCCTACCCAACTTTCCAACACTGATGCAATCGTGCCAATAGGGTGTGCACTGCATTCTGCAGGGGGGGGGGAGTCACGGAGGCCTCCTCAAGGTAAGGGAATGTTTGTTACCTTTCTTTGGGGCTGCATTGCGGCTGCATCGACGTTGGGAAATGGTAGGATTGGGCTCTAACACACATACCCAGATTATCCTGTTTAGAGTGGGCCCCTTGTTTTTAGGCCTGGCATTACACCAAGACCACACTTGTGGCCTTGGTTGAAGATCTCTCTCCAGAGAATGAGGGCAACAATAGAGATACTGAGATAGGGAGATGTGAAACAGCAAGACTCCTTCCCTTGGCTGAGGTCAATTGCCACCTCCCCTCCCAGAACAGTCTCAATTAGTAGCAGTTCCCCGGCTGATCTGAGGGAGTGGCCACACAGCAAGGCCCCCTCTATGGGCCTAGCAGGTTAGGACCAATTGCAAATTGACTCCTCCCCTGACTCCTCCCTACTGCCCCCCAGCACCACCGCCCCCCAGCCCCCTCCCCTTACCTCTGGCTCCTTCTTCTTTGGATCAAAGCGCACTCCCAGAAGTGCGTTTGGCATTTCCTGCTTTGTTTAATGAGCTCCTGCAGAGGAAAGACTGGTCTTGCCTATTGGGCTTTTGAATCCCCTACTGGGCTTTGAAAAAAGCAGGAAATGGAGAGTGCACTTCTGGGAGTGATCCCAGCTTGCTCAGCATTTCCTGTTTAGCTTCAAGAGCCCACGCAGAGGGAGGAGCCAGGTAGGCAATCGTGTCGCTAGAGCGAGGTGGGGGGGCGGACCGCCAGAGGGTGACGCGCGCAGAGGGTGATGCGCGCACCCACGCGCGCGTCACCTCCGCTGCGCGTGTCGCCCTCCGGAGGCTCCGAGGCCGGGAGAAGGCCTCGGAGCGACCTCCCCGGCCGGCTGTCCAAGGCCTAATGACGAGGCCCAATGTGGCGATACGTAATTTATAACGTTTTTTGCGCATGCGCAGAACGTTTCTCGTTGTGCACATGCACGAAAAATGCAATAAATCACATATTAACGCATTGGGCCTCGTCATTAGGCCTCGGACAGCCGGCCAGCGCCGATGTGTGGAGCCGGCTGGCCGGGGGGGTAGGTCCTTGAGGGGGGGAACGGGGTCACTAGGGCGGTGCACGCGCCCCGCTTTGGGGCAACGCATGCCTAGTGACGCGCCTGCAGGTAGACAGGCAGGATCGCTGTGTTCCAATCCTCATTGCGCAGCATTTTAGTCCCCTGCCTTCTTCTCATTGCTCCTTCCTCCAGCAGGCTGAAAGGGATTTGCTTGCCGAATTCCACCTCGTGTGTCCATGGTAGAAGTGAGATTTGAACTAGGGAAGTCCTGATTCCCAGCACGGTCTCCTAGGGAAAGACCCCTACCTGAAACCTGGGAGAGCTGCTGCCAATCAGTGTACGCCATACCAAGATCTGTCTCAGTATAAGACAGCTTTGTACACTCAAGGGAGCCATTGAGCCATCTGAGGGAGAGGTGTCAGCATGTTCCCTCTATTGGCCTGGCTAAGACCGACCACCATTTCATTCCTTCTTCCCTTCCAGAACCATCGTCCCTGTACGTACTGGTTTTCCTATGCCTCTCTGTTTCCTGCTTCTATTGTGTCATGTCTCTTAGACTGCAAGCATTAACTGTAAGCTGTCTTGAGTACTCTTGCAGAGTGGTGGTAATACTGTAGATATTAGAAGTAAATCAATTGGTGATGCCACAGCAAGGCGTTTTGGCAGGCTGTGGGTCCCTCTTGAATGGCTCTGTACAGGAGGAGGAATATCTCAGATGTTGATGACGATCATTTTAAAGGTTAAAGTTTCCCCCCACTTGAAAGTTAGTCATTACCGACTCTAGGGACAGTGCTTATCTCAGTTTCAAAGCCGAAGAGCCAGCGCTGTCCGAAGACGCTTCTGTGGTCATGTGGCCGGCCAAGGCGCACGGAATGCTGTTACCTTCCCGCCAAGGCGGTAGCAATTAATCTACTTGCAATTTCTTGCTTTCAAACTGCTAGGTTGGCAGGAACCGGAGCCGAAGACAGTAGCTCACACCGTCACGTGGCACTTGAGTCTCGAACTGCTATCCTGCCTACCTCCCGGTCTGCAGTTCAGCATCTTAACCACTAAGCCACCGGGGCTCTTCAGTGATGATCACAGTGGCATATTATTCCCGCACCCCTAGAATTTCCTGCAAGGGTTGATGATGGCAGGGCCTCAACTAAGGGATTTCCTTTTCAGGTTGCTTGCTAGAGCATGACCTGAATTATGTTCTTTTGGGAAAGCTGTTCATAAAATATTTTCATTCAAGCAGGCATTTCTCATTTAAGCTGCTGAGATAATAATGCTAATGCTAGGGCTTTTGAGATTTTTGTCCGCTGCTGGATTTTAGTGAATTTTTGTACAATGTTTTTATTGTGTGTGTGTGTTTTAGACACCTGTATATATATGCAATGCCCGGAAACAGTGTTGCTGAAAAAAAATGCCTATTGTGGTAGCCAACAGCTAAATATAAGGGTTGGAACTGGACGACACAGAGAGACTAAGTATGTAGATTTTGGTAACTAAAACCTATTTCTAGTCACCCGCACAAAGTGACATTTTCTAGCAGTGTCACTGCATCTTTGTGTGCCGCCCTAAACCTTTCCTCATGATGTCAGTGAAATATTCTGTTCCATGAATTAGATACTTAAATTACCCATGAACAGATCATGATGTTCTCCAGTGTATTCATCATTCACCAAATTATTTCAGAGAACAACCCTGCCTGGCTTGGAGATCACCAGTGGACAGCACATTCGGAGTACTGAAATCTGAAATATGGATAGAACACAGTTGCCGGCTGGCTACCTTTTTATTGTTTAATCGAGCAAATAACTGAGCATGGAGAATGGAGCCAGTCTCCCCCCCCCCCCCGATTTCAGCAGGATTTATGCTTCACACTCCCATTGAAATCAATAGGGTTCAAAAGTGCTTAACTTTGGCTAGCTTCTGCCTTACCCTTCTAGAAAGCAACATCCACAGAAGTAGCGGTGTCAGGGTAAAATTAGGCATTACTTTTACACCTGCCTTTAACAGATGGTTTGAAAGCAGGAAGTGAAGCAGAAATGATACCTTTTAGTCCCCGAACAGCTACAGGAGCCCTGATTTGGTGCAGGCAGAGGCATAACTAGCGCGGAGTGTGCGGAGCAGCTGCTCTGGGAGCAGGCGCACGCACACGCAGCACTGGGGCGTACTTACCCTCGCGATGCGTTGCCTCCGCTTCGGCCGTCTTCTTTCCGGCCCTCCCTCCCTCCCTGGAGCCTGAACTGCTCCAAAATGGTACCAAAACCGGCGGTGTGTGTGTGTTTGGAGCTGCACTGGGCGCGTCGATGTCACGTCACTTAGGCCCCGCCCCCTTGATCCGGGCGCCGGGAGGGCTACTGACATTACTGGGTGCAGGAGTACCCAGGGGCATCATTAGAGGGGTGCAGGTCGCACTGGGTGACACCCATTGAGGGGGTGACACCACGGCAGAGAAGCCCGCTGCAGCCCACCGTGCCGTCCAGGCTCAGCGGTCTCCGGCTGAGTGTAGCTCGCAAGAACAGGAAGAAGCAAGTTGGCAAGGCTTGGAGGCTATTTAGCTGGCGTAAGTCCGAGGAGCCTCAGGGTGTGTGTCAGGATGGGAAAGGAGGGATAGGATCTTGTCATGCACCGCTGCTGCCAAGATCCTCCCCCTCCCACCTCCAAACCACCCCTGATTTGGCCTGCTCTCCACCCCACTCCTCCCCCGAACTGCCCTTGCCTCCACCTTACCTGCTCTGGCATGGACTAGGTGGCATGGACTAGTGGTGTACATGCTGGGCCTCCGAACGTTGAAGAAGCAGCCCCAAAGCATACGACAGCGGTGTGGCTTTTGCAGCGCTGGATCAGGACTTACAGCAGTGGATCACAAGATCCGCTGCCGTAGGCTCTGGATAAGATTGGTCCATAAATGTCTTTAATGTTCTCCAAGAATATTTGGTGCTTGTGTCATAGAAATTGCCATTTTAGGAGCCAATTGCCAGTTCAGGGGACATGATTTTCATCACTAAAAGGGTGGAGGGAGAAAGCATTAAGTTCCCTCTCACAGTGTGTGTTACTCCAAATGACGTCACTTACCTTGGTGTCATCCAGTGTGACCGCCATCCATCACTCAGTGACCTGGAAATAATTGGCAGTGAGGCAATGACACCACAGCATCACCGCCAATTACTTCCAGGTCACTGAGCGATGTGGGACACGAAGAAGCGAGTCGGCTGGGCTCAGGGGCTGGTGTAGGCCTGAGGCTAAATAGCTGGCATAGGTCTGAGAAGACCCATTTTGGTAGATAGATGGCTTATGGGGAGGTAAGTAAAAATGATTTTTACTTACCTCTCCCGGGCTGTCTGGTGTCGTCGTCGTCCGTCCCCCCCCCCCCCCAGCATGCAGCATGTGCTCTGTCGGTTCTGCTGCATCACGCAAACTGGTGGGGTATAGGATTGGGCTGTTATTGTAACAGAATTTCTCATAGATTTCTCTCCACATTTTGAGATACGCGAAGTACCGTATTGGTCTGAGTATAAGACTCACTTTTTTCTCCTAATTTAAGTTTTTAAACTAGGGGTGCATCTTATAATCAGGCTGTTGCAATTTAATGCCAGTGATTTAATTGATTTTTTTTAATAGCACCAAACTTTGAGGGTGCGTCTTATAATCAGGTGCGTCTTATACTCGGGACAATACGGTATATGTACAGGCATATAGAGAAGGAAAAAAATAAAAAGGTAAGCAGAGACGTCAAATGGCCAGGAAATGAAAGAAGTATATAGCTTGTGAATTGTCATTGTGCTTGTCAATGATGGTGTCGTGGTTTGGGAGTTGGACTCAGACCTGGAAGATCCAGGTTCAAATCCCTGCTCAGTCATGAAGCTTCCTGGGTGACCTTGGGCCAGTCGCTATCTCTCAGCCTCACCTACCTCACAGGGTTGTTGTGAGGACAAAAGGAGGGGAGGAACTATGTGAATGTGAATAATAATAATAATAATGATAATGATAATGATAATGATGATAATGATAATGATAACGATAATAACGATAATAATAATAATAATAATAATAATAATAATAATAATAATAATAATAATATACATTTACCGGTAAGTGTTACATAGAATTGTCATAGGTGGCAACCCTTTTCATATGCTCCTTCTCCATGAAGAGGAAATGTATGCTGGGAGGTAGCATGAGCACACTGGCATCCCAGCCCCACAATGGCTTGTAGCTCCTGGGGAGACTGCCCCCATGATGAAGAAATTTGCAGCTCCAGTGTTCCTAATCACAGGGATTATCTCTCCCTGTGGAGAGTATTAGCTTCTTCAGACAAATGCTCTCCACAAGCACAAATGCTCTCTTATAGCTTACAAGCCATGATGGGGATAAGCAACCTCCTGGTTGTAGGAGTAGGTTTTCTTTGTGCCAGGTGCAAGGGAGTGGCGACAGGATACAAGTATCTTGTTGTCTTGTGCTCCCTGAGGCATCTGGTGGGGCTACTGTGTGATACAGGAAGCTGGACTAGATGGGCCTTTGGCCTGATCCAGCAGGGCTCTTCTTATGTTCTTATGTTCTTAAGTAGGGGAGCTATGGACCACGGTGGTGGGGGAAAGGCTTGCAAGTATTTTTCTGGGAGTCGCTGTAATCCTGGCGACTCTCCATAGATACAGAACACATGAACAGGGCATATACATCTTGTAGCTCCAAATTATGCAGAACACACCTCCCTATGGTCAGCAGCATGCTGCCCTTTGCAGACAAGCACTGAACGGACACCTAGGGGAGCATGTCTAACAGGCATGGGGGTGTGGCTAGCCAGTGTACTCATGTGGACATGTTCAATGAAGGTGAGAGGGTAGCTTCTGAACGGGAAACAAATTGTACAAAAACTGTTCTGAGAGCCTGCGCAAAGTGATTCAGTTTCTGTCTCAGGGAAAGGGGAGCAAAGTGTTGTTGAGTAACTCGGGTTGAGCTAAATGACCTTCTGATTCATCAAGACTGCAATTTTATGATTCTGGGTGCAACCCTTTATATGAGTATCTAGTGACAGCTCCTTGGAGAACGGGGTAAAATTACAATGAACATTTCTTTTTAGACGGTAACTGGTATACAAATGGAAATATATATAGGTAAAGGTGACCCCTGACAATTAAGTCCAGTCGTGTCCGACTCTAGGGTGTGGTGCTCATCCCCATTTCAAAGCCGAAGAGCCAGCGTTGTCCGAAGACGCCTCCGTGGTCATGTGGCCGGCATGACTCTCCTTGCCGCAGCACATAGCATGCAGCTGGAACACAGAGCGCTGTTTACCTTCCCGCAAGCGGTACCTTATGGACGGAAGTTCGTAACATTGTACAGGAGGCAGCAACTAAAACCATCCCAAAGAAAAAGAAATGCAAGAAAGCAAAGTGGCTGTCAGATGAGGCTTTACAAATAGCTGTGGAAAGAAGGAATGCGAAAAGCAAAGGTGAAAGGGAAAGATATAAACAACTGAATGCAGATTTCCAGAGAATAGCAAGGAGAGATAAGAAGGCCTTCTTAAATGAACAATGCAAGGAAATCGAGGAAAACAACAGAATGGGGAGGACTAGAGATCTCTTCAAGAAAATTGGAGATATCAAGGGAACATTTTGTGCAAAGATGGGCATGATAAAGGATAAAAAAGGCAGAGACCTGACAGAAGCAGAAGAGATTAAGAAGAGATGGCAAGAATACACAGAAGAACTATACAAGAAAGAGCTTAATGTTCCTGATGACCACGCTGGTGTGGTCACTGACCCAGAGCCGGACATCCTAGAGAGCGAAGTCAAGTGGGCCTTAGATAGCATTACTAACAACAAAGCTAGCGGAGATGATAATATCCCAGCTGAGCTACTTAAAATCCTAAATGATGATGCTGTGAAAGTGCTGCACTCAATATGCCAACAAATTTGGAAAACTCAGCAGTGGCCAAAGGATTGGAAAAGGTCAGTTTACGTTCCAATTCCAAAGAAGGGCAGTGCCAAAGAGTGTTCAAACTATCGCACAATTGCACTCATTTCACATGCTAGCAAGGTTATGCTCAAAATTCTACAAGCTAGGCTTCAGCAGTACGTGGACCGAGAACTACCGGATGTACAAGCTGGGTTTCGAAGAGGCAGAGGAACTAGAGATCAAATTGCCAACATGCGGTGGATCATGGAGAAAGCACGAGAGTTCCAAAAAAACACCTACTTCTGCTTCATTGACTACGCAAAAGCCTTTGATTGTGTGGATCACAACAAGCTGTGGCAAGTTCTTAAAGAGATGGGGATACCAGACCACCTTACCTGTCTCCTGAGAAACCTGTATGCGGGTCAAGAAGCAACAGTTCGAACCGGCCATGGATCAACTGATTGGTTCAAAATTGGGAAGGGAGTACGGCAAGGCTGTATATTGTCACCCTGCCTATTTAACTTATATGCAGAGTACATTATGAGAAATGCAGGGCTGAATGAATCGCAAGCCGGAATCAAGATTGCCGGGAGAAACATCAACAACCTCAGATATGCAGACGATACCACTCTAATGGCAGAAAGTGAAGAAGAACTAAAGAGCCTCTTGATGAGAGTGAAAGAGGAGAGTGCAAAAGTTGGCTTGAAACTCAACATTAATAAAACTAAGATCATGGCATCTGGTCCCATCAATTCCTGGCAAATAGAAGGGGCAGAAATGGAAGCAGTAACAGATTTTACTTTTCTGGGTTCCAAGATCACTGCAGACAGAGACAGCAGCCATGAAATTAAAAGACGCTTACTCCTTGGAAGGAAAGCTATGGCAAACTTAGACAGCATAATAAAAAGCAGAGATATCACCATGCCAACAAAAGTTCGTATAGTCAGGGCGATGGTGTTCCCAGTAGCAATGTATGGTTGCGAGAGTTGGACCATAAGGAAGGCTGAGCGCCGAAGAATAGATGCTTTCGAACTGTGGTGCTGGAGAAGACTCCTGAGAGTCCCTTGGACTGCTAGGAGATCAAATCAGTCAATCCTAAATGAAATCAACCCTGACTGTTCCCTGGAAGGACAGGTACTAAGGCTGAAACTCAAATATTTTGGCCACCTAATGCGAAGAGAGGACTCTCTGGAGAAGACTCTGATGCTGGGAAAGACTGAAGGCAAAAGGAGAAGGGGAAGGCCAAGGATGAGATGGTTAGACAGCATCACCGATGCAACGAACATGAAAATGAGCGAACTCAGGAAGATAGTGGAGGATAGGAAGGCCTGGCGGGATATGGTTCATGGGATCACGAAGGGTTGGACACGACTTAACGACTGAACAACAACAAGCGGTACCTATTTATCTACTCGCATTAACATGCTTTGGAACTGCTAGGTTGGCAGGAGCTGGCCAAGCAACGAGCGCTCACCCCATCGCGGATTCGAACTGCTGACCTTTCGATCGACAGCTCATGGTTCAGCGGTTTAACCCACTGCGCCACCCGCTGGCCTTATACACACACACACACACAGTATATTATTTAAACTGATTATTTATATCGCAGTTGCACCTTTGGGATGGGCAGCACAATCCGTCGCAAGGATCCGGTTGGCGGCCCATGGCCACCCGCCGGATCCTGAGCCCCGGAGGCCGTTCTGCCGCCGGGCCAAAGATCTACTCAGGGAAGTGGTTGCTCATCCCCTTCCCCGGCTGTATATCCAGGCCTCCTTGGATTTACGCCATCTAAATAGCTGGCGGAAGTAGAGGAGGCTGTGTAACGGCCTAGCCAGTCCAGCAGGGATGGGGATATGGCCGAGGCCATCCCCCACCCTCTCGGGCCGGCTAGGCCAATGGACCCCCTCCCTCGCCTGCCGAACCGCCCCTGCCAGATCCCGACTCACCGCGTCCGACGGACGCACGGGTGCTCCAGCAATGGAGCAAGGGAGGCTGGCTTCTGCGCAAGCTTTCAGGCACATTTGCGACTGCTGCTGGCGATGGAACACTCGTTCCATCGCCGGCACGATCGTCAGGATTGCGCCCTTAGTCAGATATGCTGGACTATCAGGAGGTTCTATCCTGCACAGATCTGGCAATGGGGTCATTTCTTACATTACTGTCTCAGCGATGCCACTGCTTACACTGCTGCCAAGCCGCTTGTTTTGTCGCCGAGCAGCTTCCGTAGCCCGTCTTGGCATTGCCAATGCCAGCACCGGGCCAGGAGCGGCTATACCTGTGCGGGGGCCACTGAAGTTAGGACCCTGCCAGGAGTGCTCCCTGAAAATTTTGATGCCAGAGTACCAGGAGTGTGGGACAATTCGGTTCCACACTATTGGAGTTTTAATGTACTTAGAAGTAAGAGCATCATTAAATTATCTTTCTTAAAACTAGCCCATCTTGCCCTGGGGTAAATTATCGCTACCTTTGCAAGATGTTCCTAGGAAATTCCTGTGTTTCATAATCTCAGTCCAAGAATACGCTGCAAAATTTCCTTATGGCAACTGGACTTTGCAACTCGAAAGTGTGGGCTGCTGCAATCTGCTGCATAGAAGAGAGATGCACTGTCACACCTCTGTCATCCTTCTGCTAGCATGTGACAGAAAAGGAAGACTGTGAAACTTGTCTCTGGGATGTACAGAGTCGGGAGTCTCGGTTAATGCAGGGCAGCACATCTCCTTGATGCAAATGGGCTTGTGCTGATTGAAGGCAGCAGCTGGCTTACAAAACTGGGTCTCTACCCCCCCCCCCCCGGAACAATTCTGTCACACAGAATTTTCAAAAGACTGAACTGTACCTTGTGTGGAATGAACACCTCTGCTAATCACTTGGCCCCTCTCACTTACTATGCAGTAGAGTTGATTACATCTCTGTTTTTCTTCCCTTTACGTAATGCTCACTCTGGGTGTGTGCACACATGTTTCCCTGTGTGCAGAATAGGAATAACAGGTGCTGCTACACTAGCCATGTGCATTGACATCATTTGTTCATTCAGTTATTACAGACAGTCTAGATGACATCCCCGCCAAACTGTTAACGCTTCAGTTTTTTCTATGTGGTTCTCCCATCTTTTTTTAAAGATCCGGCTTGTAGGGATTCTCTTGACTTCCTAGGCAATTGCAGTACCAGCCTTTCACATGTGGAGTGGCAAAGTGCTATCGACATATCTGGCTGGAGGAGCAGTCTGTGAGATATGATTGGTGGAACCCTACCTGCCATTCTGCATTGCTTGCCCTGCATTTCCTGACTGCACTGCCACGCCCACTATGACACATCCTATAGCAATGGAGCCCTTTCAAAAGGTGAACACTTCTGCAGATCAGCTGTTTGAGAGAGGGAACATTCGGTTTCCCACTTCCCCTACCAGGCCAAACAGCTGTTCAGCAAGATTTTAAGATGCATTGGCTATTTGTACCTCTGCCCGCTATTTCAGTTGTGTTCTTTCAGTTCTGTGCTGGTTGAACCTTCCCACACATTTTGATCCTTGGAGGAAGTTCCTCAGTGTCCCACCATTATCAGACAATGTTGGTGAACACAAGGGACAGGGCCTTTTTGGTGTTAGTGCCTACAGAATGGAACTCACTGTTGAAACACAACCCTCTATTCTTAAAGACGTGACGACGGGATTAAAAACCATGAGAAATAAAATCTACCATTAAAAACAAGAAAAGCTCCGTTTTTAAAACTTTATAGATTAAAATCTAGATCTGAAATGTTTGATTGAAACATCGTCACGTCTTTAAGAATCATCGCTGGTCATGAAAACCTCAACTCACATACAACATACACATGTTTCCAGATAGCAGGTTTATTTTGTTATTTTTGTTCAGATGTGCCCTTCAGTAATGTACTTATGAATAACTTAATATCCGATTGCTACTAGCTGTTCATCTGGCCTTTTTAAGATTTTGTGTTTTACGACTGTCTGTTGCTGTCTTGATCCTTGTTTTATGAAGGCTGTGAGCTCCCAAGTAGGTTCTCTTGTAAATCTGAAAGATAGGCTGTATGTGTTCTAATCAATCAAGCAACTAATCAATCAATCAATCATCCAGAACACAGAGTTGGATGCCATTGACTGTCACTTTAACCTGTAAAGTGCAAATTTGTGTGTATATGGCTATGCATATATATTTTTAACTGGCTGATATTTGAGCAATATCGCTTCAATCAACTCTCCTGCAGATAAATCTAATGTTGCATCAGATCTTCTACTGATAGTTTCCACAATCAAGAGGATGTACAGTCTGCTCTTGGGTAACTAATAAAGGACTACATACATACCCTTTTGGGGAGTGATGGTTTTTGCATAAGTGATTCCAAAGGCCTGCCTCAGTCTCTCATCTAGCAACAACCAGACATGACATTTGTTTGGCAGAGATTGCTTGCCTCAGAAAAGCCCTCAGAGGATATGATCTTAGAGTACGGTGTTTCACAAACTCTGACATTGGGTTTATCTCTCCAGCAGTTAGTAAATCATGATGCTGAGCATCACAGACCACTTTTTAAAGTTTGCAAAGCACATAACATATATTATCAAGTGATCCTTACAACATTAGCGGCGCAATCCTGTGGACGTTTTGGGTGGCGGAGCAAACACTTCGCTGGCCAAAGCCGTCGCAAACATGCCGTAAAGCATGTTTGCGACGACTCGCGAGTAAGGGCCGCCAGCACTAGACCGGCAGCCCTTACGCCGGTGCCAGAACTCCCATGCGGAAGGAAGGTAAGGGATCCCTCGGTGGCCACATGGGTGGTCTGGGCGGCAAGGGAGGGGGGCCATTGGCCATGCCGTGCCGGGAGGGGGCGGGGATGGTGCCCGCCATATCCCAATCTCCCGCTGAGTCAGCTCGGCCATTACATGGCCTCCTCTTACTTACGCCAGCTTCCCAG
Organism: Plestiodon gilberti rubricaudatus; assembly: GCA_026170595.1. Taxonomy (NCBI): domain Eukaryota; kingdom Metazoa; phylum Chordata; class Lepidosauria; order Squamata; family Scincidae; genus Plestiodon; species Plestiodon gilberti. Next base: position 18,023,898 of record JANXHW010000001.1, read on the forward strand.
CTCTACACCGGGGGAAGGGGACAAACTTCCAGTTTCCCCAAGTAGACCTCTGGGCTGCTCCAGATCGGCCCGGAGCAAGCCTGGGATCCTGGATTACCGTATTTTACGCACTATAAGATGCACTTCCCCCCCCCAAAAAAAAACATAGGGGGAAAAAAGCGTGCGGCCTAAAAAAAGCAGGAAAAAATACTTACCGGGGCTTCGGGGAGACCTGCGCGAGCCTCTGCAGGCCTCCCCGATCTTCAGTTCGGCCGAAAACAACGATTTTCGGCCATTTCCGGTTTTCGCGAAAACCGGAAATGGCTGAAAATCGCTGTTTTCGGCCGAACTGAAGATCGGGGAGGCCTGCAGAGGCTCGCGCAGGCCTCCCCGAAGCGCCCCCAAGCCCAGGTAAGTGCAAAACTTTTTTTCTCTATTTTATGCTCCATAGGATGCATGTGTCCTATGGACCAATGCGTCTTATGGAGCGTAAAATACGGTAGTTAGGATTCAGCTGTGGATCAGTGCAGTGGGCCCGTGTTATCCCTCCATGTATTGCTTTCTTGATCTTTAACCAAAAAGTGTTTCTATCCCACAGCTTCCATGCTTAAGGCGACCATCAGGACAGCTAACAAAGAACAGTGTTGTAAATCAATAGAATTTCAAAATAATTCAAAACCAAACAATCCCAGCAGCCAGTTGCTAATATAGCAGCAAAACTTTGGGATGGAGCTAAACAAATCAAGGGGCACAGTAATACAACATGTGTCTGAACGAACATGTAAATGTCCTCAATCAAACAAACCATGTGGTGAATCTCATGCACCGAGGAATTCTATAACTCAGGTATGGCTGATGAGGACCTGAGGCCCCCCCCCCCATCTTCTGCACTTAAAATGGCGGAGGAGCACTAAGCAGAGACTCCCCAGAAGATTGCAGTGTGGGCAGGTTCAGCTGGGAGGAGGTGGTTCTTCATGTATCTGGATCCTAAACTGTTTGAGGTTGTTAAAGGTGAAAACCAGCATCTTGAATTTGGCCTGGAAATAAATTGAGAACCAGTGTCACTTGTTCTCCCTCAAGTGAATGCTTGGGGGAGAAGCAGGACCATGCTATTAGCCATGCCCACCAGTGGCCATACATTCAGAGTGGGTGTGTAAGGGCTTCTATATGTACAGTTACCACATGTATAGCTGGAGGCTTCTTGAGAACTGGGGACATGGTTGGTGGGCACAGTCCCACTTTCCCCTCAGTGTCCACTGAATCCCTGAGGAGGAACGCATGAACACCCTACCGCCACTGCAACATTGACTACATGGGTTCCTGTCAGCAATCTAGCTACTGCATTCTGTGCCAGAGGCGTCACGATGCGCCCCCCGTGATATCACCACAGGACGTGACATCACCACCACTGCAAACCGCTTCGGAGACGCAGGGTAGGAGGGTGGGCCAAACTCAGTGCCATCTCCACCACTGAAACGGCACAGTTGTCGCCCTCCCCCATTGCTTTGTCAACCCGCTGCTTGTTGCCCGGGGGCCCATCGCCCCCCCCCCGGCAATGCTTCTGTTCTGTGCTGAGGTTTCTGGGGACTGGAGCTGGTGCTGTGAGAAGGTAGCTCACCTAAGGCCACCTAATGAGTGTTTGGCTGAGAGAAGATATGAACCTAGACTCCTGACACACAGCTTGCTCTCTGAGCCACTACGTGGACGTCTGTGTGAAGAAGTGATATAACCATGTGAATTCAACACTAGAAATCCTTGCTCACAACAGAGAATTAAAAAGGCACGTCTCCATGCGTATCCTTCCTCTCAGAACTTTCTAGCAAGAGAGACCTGTCAGGCCTGTTAAATGCTGGTACATTTCAGGACGTTGGCAAACCCTTATTTTATTCATTTAGATGGGCTTTTTATTCCTTGGTGGTTCTGTGTTCTGGTTTGTTCTGCTGTCTAGTTGTGTGGTGGTGGTAGTGAGTATTGTTGTGGTTGTTTTAAATCTGACTGTATTCTTTTCAGAATATTTCATTTTATACTTTTTATGCTTTCGTTCAAACTTGATAATGTTGCATCTTAGTACGTTTTATGGTATGATTTTTATGTAAATGGCTGGTGTGTGTGTGTGTGTGTGTGTGTGTGAATTGTCATAAACAAACTGTAAATATAAAATCATAGTTTTCACAAGGAATGCTGGGAAATGTAATTCTGAGGGCCAGAATCTAAGAAGCAGAGTTTAAGGATTTGTTTATTAATAGCTATTGACTTGGAAGTGGCAGTGATACTCCCTGACATGACATTTAGAAACATGGATCACCAGCTGCCCGTTTTGTTTCTGGTTCTGTCAATCAGCTCTTATTCTGTGGTCCCTCACTAATTTGGGTACAGCTATAGAGAATCATATGATAAGTGAGAGAAAATGAGCACCTTGGAACCCTGTGCATGTTTATGCAGCTAGTACAAATACAATTTTTTGCAATCCATTGCTTTTCAATTACAATGCCAAGTTTGGTCTGATTTTCAGTACCTTGTTGCCAACATGCTGAATGTATTTTCTCTTCAAGCTGCCACTCACACCTGGTCCTAATTATCCTCTCTACATTTTGGCAATCTAAGAAAATGGGTCAGAAGCTGAACAAAACAGAGATGGACTTTGCCATTGTGATGATGCTATTACAACTGGAACTTCTTTTCCTGGTACTGTATATGTTTATAAGTGGATTTAGTGTTCCTGATTTTAAAACGATAAATTATTCTGCCTCGTACAGGTGAAAAGGGCTTCAGGGGTGTATAATCAAAATAAGTGCATATTCTTCTACTGCCTTTTTCCTGCATACATTTCCCTCCTCTTTCTCTGCTGTCTCCTTTGTGTCTCTTTAGGGCAGGAACCTGCTGTCTTCTCTCTCTGCATCAGGTGTCATGCACATGGATAGCTTTAATATTCATTATTATTATTAATAATTGTAAATTTCTCCATCCGCAAGAGGGGGTGTGCTCCACTTGGTGCCTCCCTCCTAGCCCCAGGGAAAGAGGGGTAGAACAAGGGGGGGTGCTGGCCCAAAAACCAGGATCCCCCAACCAGGCCTCAGAGTTCATCAGTGGGGAAGGGCTTGCCCCAGTCTTGGGGAGCAGACACAGGTAGCCTGTCCAGAGACCTCTCATCGCCAGTCCTGAGTGCCTTATGAAGCTTTGGGCCCTCCCCTTCCTGGACTGTCTCTCTCTCAGCCCCACCCTCAGCTCCACCTGGTCCAGCCCTGGGGTTAAAGGGCCAGCATTACCTCAGAATAGGGATATCCTCATCCTGTGAGGATCAGCCAACCCGGTGCCTTGTTGGCCCAGGGGACAACAGGAGGACTGGACCCGTACAGCCATTTGTTGGCCATACGGTGCTGGTGGCTGCTTCCCTGTCAGGGTTGTGCTGGGACAGCTGGAGTTCCCAAGACGGTGAGGCAAGTCTGGAAGCGGACAAACAATAATAATAATAATAATAATTTTTATGGACAAGGGGAATACGGGTACAGAAGCCATGTAAAACACACACAAAGTCCAACTGGAATAAAAAACACATTCCAGTGTTTTTGTTTTTTATTCCAGTTATTTGTGTGTGTTTTACATGGCTTCTGTACCTGTATTCCCCTTGTCCATAAAAATTGTGGCTGGCCATGAAAGCTTCCATTCGAAAATAATTAATAATTAATAATTAATAATAATAATAATAATAATAATTGTTTTATAATAATGTTTTATTATATATGGTAATATTTTATCACCTTTGGGAACAGGCCTAGTAAGTATCACTGACCTGACCCAAACTGTCTTTCCTGCTCCATTGCTTCTTGTGAGCCACTATTGCAGAATTAGGATTGGTTCATGCATGCAGCAAAATGAGGTGGTAAAGTTGTGAGGTGGTACAATGGATTGTACCATTTTAGACTGCAGGTGTGAGGTCATGTTCTCATGCTCCCCTATATTACAAAGAAAACAATAACTTATCCATGAAAGCAGAAAACTAGCTTTTCATGAATGGGCTAGGATAGAACTGTGCTACCTGAAGTGTTTTTTTTTAATTGCAGGGATTCTTAAAAAAAACATGTTTTTAAAAATTATGGCATATTATTTACAACTATATAATGCATACTAATTGCAGTTTTAGGTTTACATTGACATAAGTATGAATTCAGATACATCAACATATATAAAGCCTAAACTGTATGTGTGCAATCTAAAAAATCTGTACTCCCCTACTTTATTGCTTAAATTGTTTTCAGTGAACCATATGGCTGTGTTATTTAATCATGTCTTTGTTTGTTAGTTATAGACATTAATATTCCACTTTGCCATTATTAAAATAACACCAAAGGCAGCTTACAAAACATAATAAAAACCAAAGACAATAACAAAAATAGAATCATTAAAACAAAAAGGGATAGCAGTTAAATAAAAAACACAGCAATAAAAAAGCAGGCACCACTAAAATAATATATACAGTATTGTCCTGTACTCATTCTAGTACAGTATAAAAATATTACATCTTTGAATAAAGCAGTAATTTATCTATCTTCCTGGACTCTGATCAGACTAGTTCCTTTAACAGGCAGCACAATCCTGTGTAGGATACAATGGCCGGCCTAAAGGGCCGGCCGTTGTATCCTATCGAGTTCCTGGGAGAAGGGGACAATTGTAGGCCAATGGGCCTACTGGCATGTGCGCAAGCTCTAGAGCTCGTGCACAGCAACACCAACCGTGTTGGCTTATCTGCGGCCTGGAGGGAGCGTTGGATACCAGGGATCTCTGCCCCCGGTATCCCCACCCCCTCCAGGCCCCAGGTGACCAATGGCCACCCTCCCTCACCGCCCGGTTCGCCCTCCCCCCGCCCGTCCTGACCAGCGTAGGACTTACCTGCTCTGACCAGCGCAGGGCCGGGGAGACGGTGGAGTGAGCAGCGCTGGCTGCAGCGGCGGCACTGCTTGCTTGCCGGGTGTCACGGCCTCCCCCACCCCACCTTCGCCCACCACCCCTTGTTGCTTAGCAGGCAGGCTGGGCGAACCAGGGCAAAAGGTTTTCCATTCAGGCTGGGACCTGGGCAATGATAGCCCTGGCTTCAGCTCAACCTGATTCATGGCTTGACTCCTCAGCTCCTGGTTCCCATCTCCCATTCGCCAGCTGCCCAGGGCTCAGTTGTCACTGAAGGTCAGTGAAGTTTACATGAATTGATGTGGGAACTCTGTTTTGTAACCGCTTTTCCAAGGAGTTGGAGAGGATGTCTTGCAAAACATTTGCTTTCATCTGCTAACACTGGCTTTAGGAAAACTTACCTTAATTGGGTTGCCAAAGAACATCATTTAGGCAACCCAACTGAAACTGACAAGAAAGCAAGCATAATTAAGACTGATTTCAGAGAGGGGGAAGGTTGCTGGATCTGCAGCCTTTTCTCAAAAAGCATGATGTCTTCTGGAGGAACTCCAAATCTGTTGGTTTGTATCTAAATTCCTCTGGCCTTCCAGTCTCTGAATATTTGAGGGACTTTGGATCTGACCCTGTCTTTTGATTCCCACCCCCCCTTGATTCTGTGCAAGTCATGAGAGGAAAAATGATGACCATTGACGAGGCTCGCGCAGGACCAAAGGCACAAGCACACTGTGCTGACAGGAACTCTGTAATTAATTGGACAAGAGCCTCCGAGCTGAAAAGGGAGGATTGCCAGTAGCAGAAAAATAGAACTTGGCCTGGATTGTGCAGAAAGATGCAAGCATGTAAAAATGTGGGATTGAGATGAGTACAAGTGATTTCAAGTGAGCCAATACACAATGACATCTGGCTGTGGATGCTATGTTGCATTAGCACTTAGGCTTGAAGGAAAATGCTTGTGTGTAAAAAGAGAAAGAAAGGCATCAGTGGTGCCAGGGGGCACGCCCCCCCCCATTGCTGAATCATAACATGGAATTTGGAAATCAAAAGAAGGCTGCAATCCTAATCATGCTTATTTGAACAGTAGCTCCATCAAAATCAATAAGGTTTACTTTAGAAACAATGCATTTAGGATAGGAGCACTAAAATGAAATATACAGTACTGTACCTTCATTTCACTTTCAGAAGTCTAACATGGGGAATACTGGTCCCCCCCCCATGCACTTTGCCTCCTCTTTTTTTTCTGGTGTTGCCATAGAATGAAGAACCTGCAGGTTTTAGCCCAAATAATATTTGTACCTGTATAGCGAGGGGAGGTATTTGACAACTTACCCTGGTCCTATTTGCTTTTTAAAAGGTACTTACCGTATTATGTGTAACTAGTTGCGGCAGAATGTGGAGGGGTTGTGCATACAAATGAGTATCTCATTGACAACAATGCAGTGCAGATTACACTAGCACTTCGGAGGTGCATGGTGACTCACATATGTGCATCAGATTTATGTTCATGGCCCCTGACCTACCAATGTGAACCTAAACATGTGGAAGGTCTCCTTAGATGAGTACCAGCGCAATCCGATTTAACTTTTTTGCTGTTGTAACAAGTGGCCCAGCGAGAACAGGAGGCCCCAGAAACGGAAAAGGGATTCAAATCCCCTTTGAATTCCTTTTTTGGAGGGGATTTGAATCCCTTTTCCGTTCTGGGGCCTCCCGTTCTCGCTGGGCCGCTGGTTACAACGGCAAAAAAGTTAAGTTAGATTGCGCTGTACATCTTCTTAGTTGGGTCAGGGCATTTGATGCTTGGTACAGTTGCAATGCTGAATTGCAAAGATTGAGAGGAATTTGCGAAGTATGAAGCATTGGTTCACTACTGGATAATCAAATCATTAAATGCAAACACACAGTTGTCAAATCTGAGTTGTACCTCCCAAATGTATTTTCAGAAAGTCAAGCTTCACATAGTAGGGCCCCGAGAGGAACAATACAGCAGATGGCTGGATCAGGCATCCACACAATTAACTAAAAAATCAGTTTAAGTTTTATACATCTGAGGTTGCCATATTGCCCAGATATTAGCTAGATTCTAGATATACCACTTGATTCGTAGACATTGGAGCATTCGGCCAACATTCAGGGAATCTCTCTTAACAATACAGTACAAGTACATGATAATGGGGAGGTTTGCTTGTTGTGTTGCACCACAGGGATGTCATGTATAAATGGCACTTTCCTACAATAGGATGGATAGGCACATAGGGAATGCCTAGTGGGCTGGTTGTGCACATGTTGTATTCAGCAGGAACTTGAACCAAACCTGAATCCAAACCCCAGAACATGTTCAGGAAGTTATTTTCCAGTGAGCCAGCACTGAATCCAAACCTAAAATCTCTTGGTTGCCTCTTGGGAACCACACCCCTAAACACACAAGAAGTGGTAACGGGTTCCAAATAAGTGACTCAGTAATCAGGCACTAAGCTTTCAGTTGTATGATTACATTTTACTTTCCTGGGTTGTATCCTATCACATTTACTTTGTATGAACCCTTTACAAAGCTGATACTTCCCTCAAGTTAAGTTATATCATTGGATTCATTTTATAGAGTCATATTGCAAGCAATGGAGTTTTACATCATTCTTCATGAAATGAATCTAAACCAATTCAGAGTACTGTATCTGACCTGGTTACTGAACTACTGTCCTTTTAAAACCAGAGTCTAAACCAAAACTGAACTGAGATGTTTCATGGTTCAATTTCCTATTGTTACAGTATATTTATATAGCTCCATTGACCTACATGGCACATTACACAGATTGTCAGATCTCTACTCTGAGGAGCTTACAATTGAGAAAGACACAAAGGAAGCAACAGGGGAAGGGCAGGGAAACTGAGGCAGGGAAAGCATAAACCATTGTTTCAGGTAAATGTATATAAGTTTAGTTACAGTAAAGGATTCAGGCACATTAACTGCTCATTGTCTCTTTAAACACAATCCAGCCTCCCTCTCTTCCCTTGTCCGAGGAGAAACCCTGCTGCAGGCCTATATTAAGAGACCTGCCAGGGAGTTGTATAAAACCTTGTTAATTAATCAATTAACAATATCTGTGTGAACCCTGAGTTCAGTAGTCAGGGTTCAACAGCAACACAGTGGCTTGTTTCAGAGGGCCAAAAGAAGGCGCCTTCAGGGCATGTGTCTGTGTGTGACCCCTCCCCCACTGCAGGGTGGCTTCCTCCCGATGAATTCTGCTCTTGTAGGGGAGAAAAGCCTGGTGCCTGCCACCTATCTACACAGGGCACGAGCCCTTCCCTTCATCCTGGAGCCCAACTCATCCTTTTCAGAGCCACCCTATTGGTCTTCGGCCAGCTTTTCTTCTTCCTGGTCAGCTATGTTACTAGGTTAACTCTGTTATCTCTAGGAAGCTTTCAATTTCCGTTCTATGGCCCTGCTAACAGTATGCCAGTGTTTCTGTGCATTTGTGTGTGACGCAGAGAGTGACAGATTGCTTTGGAAAAACTAGACCACATACTGGCTGGGAGACGACATCATTGGTAAAATTGCCAGGTGGTGCTAGCTAGCCTTAAAGTAGTCTCTGGCCAATGGACGTTCGTTGTAGGGAAATGTGTGACATCTGGCAAGCCTAATTACTTGTAATTAATTGAGCTTTGTTGTCATTCTAGAGCATTTGTGTCATTTTTATTTGGGTAGTAAAAAAAATGTGTAAAAAGCTGAAGGTCCTGGATTCTGACCTTTTCTGCATGGATAAGGACTGTAGCGATGATGCCTCCTACCTTGCCAGGTGTGGTCGTGAAATGAAATGTTCGTTTGCATATGCTCTGACCTGGAATAAAGTATTAAACAGCTATTCATGCCTATCAGTTTAAATGAAGGATTCTTTCTCACAGCTCCATTCCCTGTTTTAACATCACCAGAGAAATTACTATTTTCCCTTGCCTTTTCTAGCATGCAGATTGGCTAGGTTGCCTTTAGAAACATGCTTCCTGCTCTGCGCTTTTCCTAATTTCTATATGCTTTGAAAAAAACGATGAAGAAATTAGTACTCTTCCTATAAACATGGCAAGTAGCCAAAGGAATCCAAAAGTAACAGTAAGGCAATATTGTAATTTTATTAGGGCCAACAAAAACTGAGAACTAGTGGAAGATGACCTTCTACCACCTAATTGCAGGGTTTTGTTTATGGGGGAGATTGCATGAACTCCAACCACTGAATGATGCTACCCAATTTAATTTCTACTGACTCTTAACCTGGTGCACCACCAAAAATTGAACTCCTCCGCCTCTGCTACTACTCCCACATTTCTCTTACGTCCTCACTCTGCCCTACAAGGAGTGACCCAGGTGTTCCTTAGCTGAACAGCATAACTGCTACCTTATGTATTTTCAAAGGGATTGTGCCCATTGTTTCCTCCTTCCAGTCGAATTTGGTGCAGCAGCAGTCTTATTTATTTAATTTACATGCTGCCCTTCCAGCAGGGGCTCAAACCTGTGCACAACAGAAAAGCAAAAACAAATCAGCAAGTCAGTTAAAATAACATTAAAAATCAAGTTACAAAACAAAAGCAAACAAATAAATGCAGGGTATACAGCAGCAGCCAGAACCAGCAGAGAACTGCAATCCGTAGGCTATGCAATCCGTAAGCAACTATGTGCCTGTGTGAACAAGAAATTCTTACCTGGCGGAAAGCAAGCCACAAGAGGGGGGGGGATATGAACCTCCAGGTTAGGGAGTTCCACAGCTCTGTTTTGCACATACTGTTTTGTCTTTGAACCTTTTTGCATCCAGCAAAGTCTGGATTGAGGCTGCATCCACAACATACACTTGCACCATTCCAACGAACATCTTTCGTGTTCTTTTTTGCTGTTGCTTAACGTCCAGCCTGAAGATTGAAAACTTGCTGTGACATTTTAGTTTGAATCACTTACTGCACAATTTATATGACAGCTTGCAAAAAATTTGCAGCTCTCTGTGAAGCTTAACGATATACAAGATATGAGCAGGGACCATTCACGGCAGCCGTCATAGGTGAATAGTCACCGTGCTCACTCTTGTATACGTTTCAGCTTTATACAGAATGCCAAAGGCTTGCAATCCTACACACCTACTTGGGAGTAAGTCCCATTGAGCTCAATGGGACTTACTTCTGAGTAGACCTGCTTCGGCTTGTATACTGCTTGTATTTGATTACTATTTGGCCCTCCTGCTTATAACGTTTTACTCCATAGTACCATGTTTGTGTGTATATATAGTGAAGGATAACACTTTGTGCATCTGATGAAGTGGGCTCTAGTCCATGAAAGTTTATACTACAATACATTTATTAGTCTTTAAGGTGCCACAAGACTCTTTGTTGTTTTTCCTGCAACAGGCCAACACTCTGGAGGCTCTTAACAGCTCTCTTTTGAAAGAAAGAAGCAAGCAAAGAGCGTGAGACTGGACCAGTTCAGATGATGCCATCTAACCGGCCCATTAATACTGCATTAGTTATGTGTTTGATTTTTATTCTCATCCGTTTTTCGTAAACCTCTTTGATCTCTTGGAAAAGTGGAAAAGTACGTAAATAAACAAAATAAAATTTCTTTACGATTTTACTATGAAGAAATAGAACGGGTTGGTTACATTACTCAGGGGAGAGGCCATAGCTCGGTAGTAAAGCATGTGCTTTGCATGGAGCTCAGGTTCAATCCCTCACATCTCCAGCCAAAAGAATCAATTAGCAGGTGATGAGAAAGACGAAAGACCTCTGCCTGGGACCCTGGAGAGTGGACAATATCGGGCTTGGTGGACCAATAGTCTAACTCAGTATAAGGCAGGTAGGACAAATAAATAAATAAAGTTAAAAAAAATCTTTTTGGGGGGCGCGTGTACTGTACTGCGTCATGCCCTCACGAGATTTGGACGCCGCCATCTTGGATCTCGCGAGATTTTGCGAGATCCAAAATGGCGGCGCCCGGAAAAAAGGTAAGTTTACTCACTTTGAAATTGGCGGTGGAGGCTTCCACCAGGCCCAAACGCCCGGCACCGATCCGGGCAGTGGCGTTCCCAGCCCTCCCGGCGCCTGGGGGGGCGGGGTTGGTGCGCCCCCCCCAAGCAGCGGAACTCGGGGCTGAGCGCCCACTCGGCGCTTCCCCGGCCTCCGGAAGCTCCGCTCCGGAGACCGGGGAGAAGCCCTCCTGAAAGCGACCACCTAGTTCGGCGGTCGAGGGCTTTCTGAGAGGGCCGAACGCGACGTTCGGCCACTATAGGGTTTGCGCATGCGCAAAACCTATAATGGCCGAACGCAACGCGTTCGGCCCTCTCAGAAAGCCTTCGACCGCCGAACTAGGTGGTCGCTTTCAGGAGGGCTTCTCCCCGGTCTCCGGAGCGGAGCCTCCGGAGGCCGGGGAAGTGCCGAGTGGACGCGCTGCCGCGCCCCCGCGCCCACTCAGCACCTGGGGTGGAGCACACCTGCTCCCCCCATATTAGAACGCCTCTGGATCCGGGCCTGGAGCCCGGAACCTGGGACAGTCCCAGGCATTCCAGGACGGATGGCAAGCCTAGATATTAAACTTGTAGGTTAGGTGCATATATATTAGTCAGCAGAACACATGTTTTGGAAGTTACAAGGATTCTGTCTGTAGTGGACTGGTCTCCCGCAGTTGAACTTGTCGATTTGAATTTAGAAAGTCAATACAGTACAGTTCCTTAAGTACAAATATCACTAAATCCCTCTCGTTACCCTTAGAGATCAGGAGACGAAGCACAGATCTGTCTGTGTGCTAGAGATGGGGATTCAGGAATATTCAGCATGCAGACTAGAGACAAATGGAAGCTTGTCCTGTCCATTGTTCTTATAATTTGTGCCTGAATTACTCCATTCCCAAGGGCAAACATAATACACACAACTAGAGATATTTAACTATTCTGATTAAATAGCAGGCTTTTAAAAATTCTTTTCCAATTCCTGAATGCCTACATCATCAGATCTAGCATCCAAGACCTCTAAATGCCCTCCGTTCCTTTGGCAAGAGATAGGATGATCTGCACATTGGAGGGACAGAAAAGTCTGCAGGATGGAAGGTGAGAAAATTGGATTTGATGCTTATCCACAAGCTCCCAATCTTTGTCTTGTGCTCAGAAGAAGCAAATTGACTAGTGTGTGAAATGCAACAATTCAATTTTGTTTTGTACCTCTCTTTGCTGTTGGCCAGCACTGATTCAGAGGAAACATGGAATCAAATCAATTTATCATGGGTCCAGTAGCAGTTACAGGTCAGCTAGTATATAACCCTCTTGCATTGACGCAGCATTCATGAAACATATTACTTCTGGCTATATTTATCTAGCCTTTTTATAAAGAGCTCCATTTGAAGCTGGTAGCAGTGTGAGACCCCCATCCAGTCCACAAACAACTTCAATTGGGTCATTTTTATCCAGCTCTTCCTCCAAAGGAACGTAGAGGTACATGGTTCTGCTCTCTCCATTTTATCTTCCATTTTATCTATCCTGCGAGGTAGATTAGGTGGGATGTGTGTGACTGGCCCAAGATCATCCAGCCAGTTTTAGGTTACGTGGAAACACACGTCTCCCTCTTTCAAGACCAACAATCTAAATAGGACAGCACACTGGCAGCTACACAGAGTAGAGTGCAGCCTGTTGCTGCTTTCTTAATCTTTGCGGCATGTTCTTGTGAGTGTGCTAGGAAGAGATGGCTGAAGTGCAAAAGCTCAGAATCAGGTTTGTGTGTGCAACAGTAACATATAGCAGGAAGGATGCTCTCTGTGTATAAAGGAATGCAGGTTGCTGTGGTGGTTGCATGTGGGCCTTCACTCATGTTAGTTAGTTCCTGTGTTAGAATCATTTTCTTTCCACGGGCCAAACTACACCTGATATTAAATGCATCTTTGGTCCCTCCTGACATGTTTTCCTTTAATGCTACGGTGGCATTCTTCCCACGCCACAAAATCTATTTCATTAACTGTTTTTTCTATTCGTTCTTTGAATGTTGGGTGTTCCCCAAACTGGTACTGCATTGCACATTTCCTCTAATTTAAAACAGAAAAATGAAAATAGCAAAGAAAAGTACAGCTATCCCCCATCTGTTAGGAGGAAACAGAGTATTATGCCACATGGGTGCTGGATTGGAGGTCAAAGAAGTGTTGTGCTAAACGGAAAATCTAGAAGTGCTTTGTCTAGATCAGTGAACTTCAACCTTGGAGTCGCAACCCTAAGGTCCTCTGTGAGACAATATCTTTCCCCTGCTTAAGGGGAGTGGTGACTTGGTGGTGACGTCAGGACAACGGTGACGTCACTGCTGAGTTTGCGCCACCGCTGCTGCTTACTAAGTAAGAAAGGGGGAGTTTGGACTTACCCATCAATGGCGGTTGGAAACGCTGCACAACCCGGGTTCTTGCCGCCACCACAGACGGGTAAGTCCAAAATCCTCTTTTTTTATTTAATCAGCGGCGGCGCAAACCCAGTAGTGCCGTCGCCACCATCACCACAGAATTGCGAAGACTTACAGTGACCTTTGCCTTCGAGTAAATGTTGAAGATCACTGGTCCAGATCACACTGGGAAGGAGACTTGAGATTATCAGGTGGCTATGGTATAACTGCTAGTCCAAAGCATGCCATCTGTCCATAGTTCCCACCAAGATAAGGATTTTCAAATACCGTATATGCATTAATCTGCATGCTGGTTTGGGCCTTTGGGAGTGCTGCAGATACTGTATTCTGGAGTCTGGACTTCATTTTCTGTAACTGTTTGGGCTTTAGGGAATGGATTTGTTATAAGAGTCACAATAAGAAAGAAATGATAGAAGCCTGGGTAAGAATAATAGTAGGGAATGCTGCCCATCTAGAACTATGTGGTATAATTGTTACAGGGATAACATGACTGCGGAGCACGGATATGAATTTATCTCTGTCATTTATTCATACTGCATTTGATAATAAAGACCTGTGTGACGACTTGGATTATCTTTCTGTGATTCAAAATGTAGCACAAGCCTGTCAGAAAGCCTTAGATCAGTGGTTCTCAAACATTTTAAAACTGAGACCCCCCCCTTTTTTTTAAATGACACTCTATCTTTATGAGAATTTAAAAAAGGTGATCTAGAAAGAAATATTTATTTATTTATTTATTTACAAGTAATAATATTTTTGTTGTTTATTTGCAAAAAACTCAATCCATTTGTCATAATGAGGCAACCCTAATGACTAGCCTCAAGGCTTGAGGGGCTTAGTTATGTGACCCAGCCTTCACTTGCCCCCACTGTCTGTCATTGACGGATTTGGGAAAAAAAAACACCTTAAAAAAGATGCTCAAACATCTCCCTATATTTACACAAGCTTGCAACCTGCAGGAGCTCAGCTGTTTGCAAACTGCAGGAGCTCAGCTCTTTGCAGGGCAATTAGCAGATATCTGATTTTTGAATAGCCTCAGGGCTTGAGGCAATTAGTTATCTGATCTTTCCATCACCCTGTTTTCATTGGGGCTCTGCGAGACCCACCAGAAATAAGGTCGCGACCCACCAAGTGGGTCCCCACCCACAGTTTGAGAAATGCTGCCTTAGAGGATGCTAAAGGCACACAAGATCCTGAGAAATGCTGCTTTGGAGGATGTTTATCAGGCACACAAGATCCTAATGACTACATAATCAAAGTCTATTCTAGCTGGGGATATTGTTTGCTACAAAAAACGAAAAAGATTATTCTGGCCATTCTTGCGGAAGCTATCATTGTATTGAAGTTGCAAACCTACAGTTCTCCTTATGTCAGCGTTTCCCAAACTTTTTCAACCTGCAGCTCCCTTGACCATTGGCGACCATGGGCAGCGGTTCCACATTACATTATGTTGATGCAAGTAGATTGGCATTGCACTGTTTTCTGACAGGATTCTGTGGCACTCTGCGGCTCCCCTGGCTGGTCTCCGTCTCCCAGTTTGGGAACCACTGCCTTATGTGAATAGGTACTGTATATTTACGGGGGGGCAACACAAAACTGGACTTTTTAATCATATTCCTCGGTCAAGACTATGCTTTTAATAGGGTCAAACTAGATGTGATGATGTTGGGAGAATCATGTTCCAATCTCAGGCATCTTTTTTTTCAAATGTAAAAGCAGTTGTGGTGAGGGGGACCAGAATAGATTATGGTCAAGGTGCTGGGGGAGGAGAAGTTAACTCTTTTCCTGCACTGTCCCTGTTCTGAATTGCTCCCATCAAAGGTGCTACTATTTGCCCCATGAGCAAACATATACAGGTACCATATGAAGTAACTGGGGGAAGGAGAGATTCAGAGGTAGAAAATTGCTGGAAGAAGGGAGATTTAGAAGTAGAAACAATTGCGTTGCTAGCCCGCCCCGAGGGGGCCCCCCATGACGTGTTTCACGTCATCGCCTTGCCCCCTGCACTTCCAGAAGGCTTTATTTCAAGACTTCTAGGACTCAGAGTGGGCGGGAGGGTCAGAAAAATGTGCTTTTTTGGCCTGTTTATGTTCCGCGGCTACATTGTATCCCCCCAGCCCCCCTTTAGCGATGCCTCTGGGTAGAAAATAGAGATATAAATTTAGGATGTTCTTCCCCAGGGATTTCTAATCCCTGGTGGAAATTGCCACTTGGACAGCTGTTTTAGTAGAAAAGAAAAAATTGGGGGAGAGAACTACACATAGCATAATTAATGGTATTTATAATTTGAACCTGAGTTGTTTCCTACAAATTTACATATGTAATTTCAGTATGCAATCTGGAATCTGACTTGCAAAGTCCTGGTGACAGCTGGCACCAGAAACATGAAACAAGGTTCATTTTCTTCCTCTGTGATGAAACTCCTCTAATAAAGCCAACCAAGGGGACCACCAAGAGTCTCTCTCACAATGCTCTCTCTGCATTGTGCCCCTCCATGAAGAGGGAAGCCCTCTGGCTGTGCGTCAGGCCAGTTAGGATCCAGACCAGGACAATGCACTGGTACGTCTTTCCAACACTGGTTTGCATAAACAGAATTGACCCTGAACTGTGCTTAGTGTTCCTCAGCATCTAGCATTATTATAAAAGCACAATAAGTCTCTAGTAGCTGTGAAGAAAAGGGATTGAAAATGTTGGAAATAAATGTGCATAACTGATGTTAAGTGACCCATATTAAATTATCAGAATGCTGAAAAAGAGCTTTGTGGGTGATAAATGTGCTAGGCTTAGGTCAATTACATGTCATCTGACAATACTGTTCGTTTTCCCAGACCAATAACTTATGTATGTACCGTACGTGTATGCGGTGGGGGACGTAGTCTCTAACTCTACCCACTAAATTCAATTAAATTAATAGGACAAACCTTACCAAAGCATAAAGGGATAAGAGTGAATCATGAACAGCACATGTCTACTCAGAAGTAAGCACCACTAAGTTAAATGCATGTCTACTCAGAAGTAAGCACCACTGAGTTAAATTCAACTTACTCCCAAGTAAATGTGCACCACACTGCAGCCTTAGATTGTAGTCCCATACACACTTACCTGTAGATACTCGCTTGCAAGATGAGAAATGTAGGCAAAAAACAAAGACCTGGAAAAGCTGCCTCGTCTTGCCATCGGGGCACTCACATTTACTTCAAAAGACTGCAGGTTTGCAGTCAGCTACGAGCCAGACCAGCTCAGGCATGTCCCTGCTTCCCCTCCCCCTTCTCTCACTCTTTCTCTCTCTCTCTCTCCCCCCATCACTCCCCTCTCCAGCCCTGCCCCATGCCACTGAGGAGCACAAGCAGGAGAAAATCAGTGTCTAGAGTAAGGGTGGGGAACCTATTTGCAGTGGAGGGCCATTTTTCCATGGGGAAAATGTGTTGCGGACCGGCCGTTAGGCAGTCTGAAATTTTGGCGCCCCTCCACCGCAAACGTGGCCCCCCCATCGCTCTCCTTACATTCAGGCTCCGGGGCCCGTGTGCCTCCTCTTTCTAAAGCGGCGTTCGTGTACATGCGCAGAACGCCGCTGAGGCTGAAAGATTGCCCTCTCAGCCTTAGCGGCGTTCTGCGCATGTACACGAATGCTGCTTTAGAAGGAGGCGGCACGCGGAGCCGGCGGTGGCGGTCCGGTCTGGTCTCGTGCGGGCCGGACCCGATGGACTTGGGTCCGGTCTCGCGCGGGCTGGACTGGATCACCTCGGGGGCCGGAGACGGCCCGCGGGCCGGTGGTTCCCCACCGCTGGTCTAGACTAAGGCTAAAGTATTAACCATTATGTAGTACTGCTAAAACTTCATGAACATCCACATTTTTTTAACAGAGCTGAGCAGGGAAGCCTTGTTGAGCAGGGAAGCCTTGTTTATCTTAGTCAAAGAACAGAATATCAGGCAATTAGCATCTGAATGGTTAAGATAAGCACTTTGCAGAAGGAAAATTTCAGCTGAGGCAGTGAGAGTTATTTGGCTGGGCTGAGTTTGAGAAGAGGGAGGGAGGGGGCTGAGAGTGAAACAGGGAAAGAAAATGTGAAAAACTGCAATGTGTCAGGATTTGCACAAAAACTGTGCACTTTGCAAGACCAGCAATTGAAAATGGTGAAAGCTGAGCAGGTCATGCTCATAGCAGTTAATAAGGTATTTGGTCCGAGACTGCAGAGCTTGCATCTGTCTTCTGTCCTTAGCAGCCTGATTTCTTCTGATCATCTTCTGAATCCATTTGTCAGCAGGTACAATGTGTACATTGTTCCCCCCCCAATGGTTCTCTGCTTTTTTTTTTTTAAGTGGTGACTTTTTTCCCCAATGGTTCTCAGTCATTTTTTAATGGTGCTCTGTCATATGCTCTGCCATATTAACATGCTCTCTTCATATGGTCTGCAGTTGCAATGTTCAATCCACCACAATGCATCTCTGTTAATATGGTCTGCTGGGGCTTGTTTGCTTTTATGGCTACTGTGCCTCATCTCAGATATGAGTTGCAATGTTAGCATCACCTCCCCCTATTTATTTATGATTCCTGATTTAATAAAACCTGTGATTTCCTAAAAAGAGTAATTTATTTACAGTAGTAAAATGACATCACTCAACTTCTACCAAACATTTTCCACTCTTTTACTATTCAATACATTTGAATGTAGAGTTCTTAGGTAATAACTGGTAAAGTCATTTGAGCTTGTCCAGGTTTTACCCTCGTCTTATCAAAGGGTCATAGCAAATTCCAGGATTTTGGCTCAAAACTTGCACTCGCCTTATCAGTGAGATCATCTTATATGCAAGTATATACGGTACCTTAGAGTAAGCTCCACTGAAAAACATAGGACTCTCTTTTGAGTAAGCATATATAGAATTGGGTGTGAATGGTCTCAGAACGAAGGTAATGTGAAATACATGACAGTATGGAGCTTCAATGTCTCTCAAATACTGAACAATAGAAGTGTTCTCAGATGAAATGCTTCCCTTATTTGTTTTTTTAAACTATAAAGGACAGCTAAAGTGAGAGGCTTAAGTTAAGAGATAGAATACATGCATAAATCTGACTGAATTTCTTGGGGTCTAAATGAGAATTATGGGCAATCCTCTTACTACTTGTTTGGCTCAGAATTGCATTAATGTTTAGCTCTCCAGAAAGTGGCACTTTAAGTTCTTATCTTGTTAACTGTTAATGCAGCACTGCAGGAACAAGTTTTGACAGAATCCAAGGGGTCACATTGCACATGGGAACTGTAAGTTCTGCAAGAGTACAGGGACAGGAAAAATATCAATCCCTATGATTGGAATACCTGTAATCTTAGACTTCACAACTTTCAACATTGCATATGTAGAACACATGGAAAACAGTCAAACCTAAATAAAATAATGGTGCCTAATAGTGTTAAATGAGGAACTTGATCTTTCTTACCCTTTTTGCAGGGCCAGCTAAACTAATTGACTTCAGGTGCTGTAGCCCTAGTGCTCCTAGAAAGGCTTCTCTTTAAATGCCTTGTAGATGGGAAAATATATATGTCTTCCGAGAATTCTGTATCTGGACAGCATGAAAAATAAGTAGAGTATTTTATTTCATATGCCTGTTTTGGATCACTTAGGGAAGTTGTTGTTTTTAAATACAGATATACTTGTTTATGATAGTTATGCTCTTCTGCCAAGGGATTGCTATCCTCTTTGTGCAATTTGTTCCTGTCTTCATAACACATTAAAGCTTGTTCTGTATCATGTTAGACGCATAATACAAAGCCTATGTTCTTTAAAGCATGGAATTGGGCTTATTTAATGAGTGGAAAAAACTGAGAAGCACTCCATTTAAGTATGTTAGGAGCACAAATAACCTTTAACATCTCATGAATACTTGTTGAGGGTACGAGTCAACAGTTTCATTAGATACTGCCATACAAGCTTGTCACAAATGTTAATGGTTAATTCTGTGAGTGCTTAGTTGATACTTAGAAGTTATTCCAATGATGAGGAGTTGAAATTCAAATACATTAGGATTCTTAAATACAAGTAAATGTATTTAAATACTTAAATAAATGCCTCACCTAGTGCCAATTTGGTTTTTTTCCCCTCGTTATGCTATGTAAGGTTCTATATCTCATCATCCTGACGAGATGTCAGGATCTGATCTCGTCACATCTCAATGGATTCAGGACCTCTTCTAGCAGAGGATAGGAATCAAGCCCAAAGGTGCCAATTTAAAAGGTTTTTTTTCTTATTAAATCTATCATAAAAACCCCATTAATTTCATCCCCCACATCACAAGCCCTCGCAAACTAGACACTTCTAATAATCTCCTCAGTTAGGTTTTCTAGAAGTTCTACTTGACCAATGCTGCTGCACCCCATGGGAAATATTTTACACCCTATGCCCCTTCCATAGTTCTCCACCCCATGTTATACTATGAATTGAGAGCCAAGATGGTGTAGTGGTTCTGGAGTTGGACTTAGATCTGGAAAATCCCCACTCGGCCATGAAGCTTCTTGGGTGACCTTGGGCCAATCTCTGTCTATCAGTCTAACCTAACTCACAAGGTTGCTGAGGACAAAAGGAGGGAAGGAATTATGTGCTCCTTGGAGGAAGGATGGTATAAAAATAAATATTCTTCCCAGTCATATAGGGACAGTATCACGTGGGAGAGCCATAAGTTAATAGTACTACATAATATTAAGAAATTGTTCCAGAACTTTCTATTTAAAGACCTTTTAATCACTTACTAGTGTGATACCCACGCTTCGCTACAGGATGTAAGTACTTTAAATCCATGTTGATTCCAATAAACTTTCCTTTGATTGCAGTGAACCATTTAAATGTAGCACAACTACCCCATGTTAGGCAACACCCTGCAATTATTAAAAGTCATTGTTCCATCGAATGATAGTTGTCCCCCTCGCTGAGAACTTCTCTCAGTTGTCAACCGCGTGCCTCATGATTAGCTCATGCACCTCCCTAGCCATTAGGTGAGTGTCTTACATGAGATAGGAGAGGGACCAAAACAGGCAGGCTCCGTCTCTTTTGATAGAGACAATTGTTTGAGGCACCATCTCCCCATTAACATTAACTCAGTGGCCATACCAACTTAAAAAGCAATAGAGCAACAGCGCAATCCACACTAAGTTTAGACTGGCAGAACGTGCGCTCTGCCAGTCTAAACTGTCGCAAACATGCCATAACACACATTTGCGACGACTCTAGAGTAAGGGCTGCCGGCACAGAGGCCGGCAGCCCTCACCACTGCTGAAACAACCCAGCCGCCGCCAGAGAAGGTAAGTCTCCTGCAGGCGGGTGCATGGGCGGGCCGGGCAGCGAGGGAGGGCGGTGGTTGGCCAAACCGGCCCGGGAGGGGATGGGGATGTTGGCCGCCACATCCCCGTCCCATTTCCGGGCTCGATGGCCATTATACATCCACCTCCGAGTTATGCCAGCTCTTGAGCTGGCAGAAATCCGAGGAGGCCCATTGAGGCCCAGAGCAAGCATAGGATCCTGCGGGCAGCCCTAGGGCCACCTGCGGATCTTTAGGCAGGATTGCGCTGTGAGGGAGGGAGGGAGGGAGGGAGAAGGAAAACACACTAAAAAGTGTAAAATAATGCTTTCCTAAATATATGAACTTAGAGTTTTTGGAGTCGGCACCAAATTTAACGCAAACTAATTACAGAAATATTCAATCACATGATAAGCTATGTAATTGTTGTGGAATATTACTAATAGTAATTAGTAATATTGAGAATAAAACTGCAAATATCATTATGCCCTTGTAGTACAAATCGATAGTAATGTATCCAGAGCATCTGGAGTATTGTGTCCAGTTCTGGTCACCACACCTCAAAAAGGATATAGTTGAATTGGAAAAGGTGCAGAGAAGAGCGACCAAAATGATTCGTGGGCTGGAGCACCTCCCTTATGAGGAAAGGCTACAGCGTCTGGGGCTTTTCAGTCTAGAAAAAAGTCACCTGAGAGGGGACATGATTGAGACATATAAACTTATGCCTCTCGCACAACACCAGAACCAGGGGACATGCACTGAAATTGAGTGGAGGGAGAGTTAGAACGGACAAAATAAAATATTTCTTCACCCAATGTGTAATTCATCTGTGGAACTCCTTGCCACAGGATGTGGTGATGGCACCTGGCCTAGATGCTTTTAAACGGGGTTTGGATAGATTCACGGAGGAAAAGACCATCACAGGTCTTTACCTTCTATCCTACCATTACAGGATCCTATGCTTGCTCTGGGCCTCAATGGGCCTCCTCGGATTTCTGCCAGCTCAAGAGCTAGCATAACTCGGAGGTGGATGTATAATGGCCATCGAGCCCGGAAATGGGACGGGGATGTGGCGGCCAACATCCCCATCCCCTCCTGGGCCGGTTTGGCCAACCACCGCCCTCCCTCGCTGCCCGGCCCGCCCTTGCACCCGCCTGCAGGAGACTTACCTTCTCTGGCGGTGGCTGGGTCGTTTCAGCAGTGGCGAGGGCTGCCGGCCTCTGTGCCGGCGGCCCTTACTCTAAACCTCCTGGCTTTAGAAGTAGGTTTTCTCTGTGCCAGGTGCAAATGAGTGACAACAGGAAACAGGTTATCTTGTTGTTTGTGTGCTTTCAGAGGCATCTGGTGGCGCCACTGTGAGATACAGGAAGCTGGACTAGATGGACCTTTGGCTTGATCCAGCAAGGCTCTTCTTATGTTCTTGTATGTTAGAAGCAGGAATCCTGCCAGAGAAACAGTTTGCCCACTGGACGGTGACTGAGGAAAGGGGCAATAAAAGTGGTCTTCAAAATAGCAGAGAAATTAAATGAGTTCTTTGTATCTGTCTTCACGGCAGAAGACCTTGGGCAGATACCGCTACTTGAACAGACCTTCCTGAGTAAAGAATTACCGGTAAGTCAAAGGTTAAAAGAAAAGACATTTCAGACCTAACTGACAAATTAAAGATCAATAAGTCACCAGGCCCAGATGACATCCACCCAAGAGTCCTTAAGGAACAAAAGAATGCTAATCTTTTGACTAAAACATGCAACTTGTCCCTTAAAATGGCCACTGTGCCAGAGGGTTAGAGGGTAGCTAATGTCATGCCAATCTTTAAAGCAGGAGAGGGGACCCAGGAAACTACAGGCCAATCAGCCTAACATCTGTTCCAGGTAAGATGGTGGAAAGCCTCTTTAAAGATAAAAGTTTAAAACGTATAGAAGAACAAGCTTTGATGAGGGAGAATCAGCATGACTTCGGCAAGGGTACATCTTGCCTCATGAACGTTTTAGAATTCAACAGGCATATGGATGCGAGAAAACCCGTTGAGATATATGGATTTTCAGAAGGCATTTGACACAGTCTCTCACCAAAGACTCCTGAGAAAACTCTACAGTCAGGGAATAAGGGGGCAAGTTCTCTTATGGATTAGGAATTTACTGAAGACCAGGAAACAGAGAGTGGGTGTCAATGGGCAATAGAGGGATGCTCTATTCCCTCTGGCACAACACTAGAACCAAGGGACATCCACTAAAATTGAGTGGCGGGAGATTTGAACAGACAAAAGAAAATATTTCTTGAACAAACGTGTAATTACAGGATGTGGTGATGGCACTTGGACTAGATGTCTTTAAAAGGGGATTGGATAGATTCATGGAGGAAATGTCCATTGCAAGTTACCAGTACAAGTCATAAGCAACCTCCTGGTTTTAGAAGTAGGTTTTCTCTGTATGCCAGGTGCAAAGGGAGTGGCAACAGGTTACAGGCATCTTGTTGTCTTGTGTGCTCCCTGAAGCATCTGATGGGGCCACTGTGAGATACAGGAAGCTGGACTAGATGGGCCTTTGGCCTGATCCACCAGGGCTCCTCCTATGTTCTTATGACTTGCTGAAAAAGCCAGTCTTGTTCCTCACTGAGCTCTGAAAAAGCCCACAGGGTTGTCTGCAGGAAGGTATTCCAAAGTTTAGGTTCGACAACAGGGAAAGCCCTGTCCTGTGTGCCCATCCACCACACCAATGATAGAAACACAGAGAGAGGAGGCTTCCTATGTTGATCAGAGTGGAGAGGTAACTTCCTAACCACCTCATTTTAATTGGGTTTTCCATTTCCTCAAAGAAAGTTTTATTAATATTCCAACAAACACAAAGGCGTCTTCACACAGGATGGGCTGATCCAAAACTAAACTCCAGTTTCACCACACAAGCACGCATACCAATTGGTTGCTTTGAACAATTAAAATGCACATTTGCAACTAAGTATTTGCCGTTAAACTGTGAACTTTATACTGGACACAATTCAAAGCCTGTGGTCATGCAGCCTATTAGGTCTTGGGGCTTCTTACAATAACAGTGGCATTTTTTTGGCAGGATGTTTTCTGCCAGCACTACAACTCCAATCAATTTTGCGGTAGTATTGTGAGTAATACACATGTGGCTTTTAGGCTGCTACTTTCATCCTAGACTGGAGTAAGACATGTGTAATTAAACTGCACCATTAAATTGCACCATTGATTCTAATCCAGATGCCCTGGACTTTCCAGACAGGTTGTAACAAATAGTTCCTGGATAATTGCTGGAGTGTCTCATTCTGCTGATAAGTCCATATGTCATTTCCACTATTTATTTAAAAGATTTCCATTCTGCTTTTCCTATGCTCAAAGTGCTGTACAACATAAAAATTAAAAGATAATACAGTTGATAAAAATATTTGAATAAAAACATTTACTTAGGGCGCAATCCTATCCAATTTAGGCCACCGGCTGAGCTTTGCTCAATCCTATTCAACTTATGCCACCGGTGTAACCAGCAGTGCAGCGAGAATGGAGGCCCCCAGAACGGAAAGGGGATTCAAATCCCCTTTGAATTCCCCTTTTGGAGGGGATTTGAAGTTAGATAGGACTGAGCAGAGCTCAGCCGGTGGCAGCGCTGTAAAGCTGAAATCTTATGCACATTTACTTGGGAGTAAGCCCAACTGAATATAGTGGGACTTGCTTGCTTCTGAGTAAACATGTATAGGACTGAACTGTAAGCAAGATCAATGGTTTGAAGACTGGAAAGTCCCAAATTTTCCAGAATCAAGAGCTGCTAGTTAACTGGCAGAATAGTGTTTCTCCAGGACATGGAAAGAATCCATGCTGTTTAAGTGACAATCTATGAATATTCAATCTTCACAACAATAAGATATGACCTATTCCTATTGTACTTAAGTGGCTTGACCTCAGAAGTCATATTTTTGTCCCTGGTAGAGCACACTTCAACTCAAAGAGTCCTGTAGCCCCTTAAATACTACTAACCATGTTATTTCAGCATAAGCTTTCATAGGCTATAGTTCACACTATCTGACGCATTCAGATGCATTCTTCTAACCAATGTATTTAATACGAGGTCAGGAATTCAGTTTTCAGGATGTAGACTGGCTTCTTATCGCTGAACATGCCCAATTAACTCCCCAACATCCACATCACAATCATAGGGATTCTCTAAACATTTTTTTAAAAAGCTCACTAGTATAAAGGGACATCAACATTTACGTTCCACTACAATATCCTGGGTCCTGACCGTGATATACTGTACTGTAATTTGATGTGTCTCAAATAAGACAGCAGCCTTCTCTTTTCTGTCTCTACACAGCAACAGAACTTGGTAATTTAAAAAGGGAGTTTCCACCAGCCCTGCTTTCCTAATGCAGATAACATCAGGTTTAGTCTTCATCTTGTAAATACTCTTCAACTCTTCTCGACTGTGCCGTTTAACTGTGAACATTCCAGCAACTATGATCTTATTCTTAGCCGCCCCTTAACTTTGAATTCTTGAAGACTTCAAGAATTCGCCTTACAGATCGCTTACCAATCCCTATTTTCAGAAGTATGCCCCACTGAGATCTTACTCCCCGGGAAGCGTGTGTCGGATCGCAGCCCTAATGGAGAAACTTCTCCCTACTCCCTTTATAATCACGTTTGCTCAATCAGCCCTAGGATTGTTAACTCCCAAGTCAGTCCTAGTGAGCTCGTATAGGTTTTTTACGATTGCAGTCCAGCCACTTTCGCCAGTACTTCACGCATGTGAGGCAGTGTGGACTACCGTAGTCCATGAAAAAAGCTTATGTCACAATAAATGGCAGGTTTGTAAGGGGCCACAGCACTGCTGCTTTTGCTGCAAACTACGACGGTTCCTCTTCGGGAACAAGCACAAGGTTACTCCACTGTTCTATTCAGCCTCACAGAAATTTAGGCTTAGGAGTACAGTATTGTTTCTCCCTCCACCCCGCTCTCGTATTAATCGATTATTCCGCTCATCTCCCTCACCGTCCTCACAAATTTCCTCTTCCGCACACGTCTTCTTAGTCTTAGCTATTCCCCAGAAAATTTATATTCCACCTTCTTCCTCTTCACCCGTAACTACAGCTCGGGAACTTTCCAAATGCAGAGAGCGCAACGAACACGCTCGGCTGCTGGGCGCTTACCACGCCAGCGCCAGTTTCCCGCAAGGTACTAGGGAGGCTCCCACCCCGACGCCTGGGGCCCTAGTTGTACCATCCGACTCCTCACAGCAGGGGGCGCATCACTCCGAACTCAGACTGTGCATGCCCGAGTGACGCATTGCAGGTACGAAGCCACCAATCAGCGGAGGCCGTCCGTTGTCCAATCACTCATAGGTTTTCCTTCCTCAATCTTCTTCCGTCCAGCGAAAAAGTTCCTTGTATTCAAAGTAAAATTCACACACAGCGACGCCGTTTTCGTTTTCTTCTTCTATTTTAGTCTTTTAAAGTATCTTCCTCGTAGAGTACGGGGGAGACATGAAATTCGAAGTGAGGGAACGGGAAGTATGCGCGTGTAACGGAGTGGGTATATAGCAGCCGCGGGACGGTTGGTATGGTAGCGCAGGGTGGGGTGCCGGATCCTGTTTTTCCGCGCGCTCTCTTTCTACCGACTACCGAGGCGTATGGGAAGGGCTGGGGGGGGGAGACGGCGGAGGGATCTTGGAGGGAAGTGAGTTGGTTTATGAGGCGCTGTAGGTAGGCGCGTTGCGTTCAGTGTGAGGCGAGCTGCTGAGGGATCAGGTAGTAGGAACGGAGGAGAGATCATCGACGGTGCGCCACTCCTGCCTTCGGTGGCCGATAAGGCTTTACCCGTCTTGCGCCTTAGTTTCAACAACCGCCGCCGGGCCCGGCACAAGCCACCATGGTTAGCAAAGGACGGGGCAGCGCTGGGAGGAGGTTGGTCGGGTACGGCGTGGGATAGTCGCGTATAGGAAGAGGGTCGGTGGGTCATGCGAGTCATGTCCTTAACGCGGGAGGGGGAAGGAAGAGAGTCAGCGCCTAACGAGCAGCTCTTGGAAGAAATCGAGTGGGATCGTTGTGCACTTCCGCGCGCCTGCCAACGTTCTTCGGTTGGATTCAAAAATTCAAACTGACCACGACGGTTATTCTTGGCGCCATGCTGGCTTTCTGTTTTTCGGGGGGGGGGGGTTGAGATGTCCGTATGGAGGCGGCAGCAGTTCTTCCGGCAAGATCTTTTCCTGTAGGCTTTGAGAGGAACGGCAGACTGGCAGCGGTGGCATGGGAGACAGTTGGCCATAGGGCTGCATGTGTGGGGTGGAGGTGGGAAGGCAATAGCGTTACTATGGCAACCGAGTTGCCGCCACCGCCGCCCCTTCCCTTGCAGCTGCGTTTGGGTTGTGAGCGGGTGGGGTGCGGTGGCTGCCAGAATTGGCGGAGAGGCCTGACTTTTTCCCCGTGGGTTAGGAAGGCAATTGGGAGGAAAATTCCTGGCGCGAGAAACCGCTGAGAGCGTAACCCGGGGTGGGTGCGGAAGAGAGTTGGACACCTCCTTGCCGTGCAAAGATCTCCCTTGGAGGATGCGGGCGCTGTTCGCGGCGTTGCTGCGGCTGGCGTAGCCTGATGGTCTCGGTGCTGTAACGGGCGCGCGGAGTTGCTGTGCTGGTTTCTCTGACGAGTTGATCGAGCTGGGCGGCAAACCGAATGGAGAGGGGTGTGAAGGGGTGGCGGCACCGCCGCCTTCGCGTGGGAAAAGACCGATGACTGTGTGTGAAAACGAGGAGGGATGGGACTGTAGAGGCGAGACGGATGATGGTGCAGTGACTTTTCTTGCCATACCAGGGACTAATAGGAGCCCAAGATTGAGGCCTCAAACTGAGTTGTCATTCTTGTATATCCCTGTATATGTTCTGGGATGAAGGAGCAAGTTGCCTTTCTCCATGGATTTCTAGGCAGAGAGCAGAGCGTAGACTACTGCAGAGATATAGTATTCCTGCTGAGGAATATTAAGGAGATGTAAAAACGTATCTGGAATAAAGGCACTTCTTGGAAGGATGCACCTGGTAATGAATGAAAGTTTTTCCTCCTAGACTTAAACATGAGTAATAAGGGAGCATCTTCCTTGCCTAATGATACCTGTTGGCATAACAAGGTGCTTCCTGCATTTACAGTTTATAAAAGGGAAAAACCTCTCCCCACGTTTAGGAACGAGCAACTTGAAATGAGATCCCCAAGACATGTTGAGGAAGCTAGGCAAGAACAAGACACTTGATATCCTTCTAATCTCAGTTCTGTTACAAAACTGTGGTGAGAGGTTATGCTGCATATTAAGGAGATGACTGCAGACCTCTTAATTTGGCAATCATAGTTTCATCTTCAACTTTCATAATGAGTTTCCTCTCCCTATTGCTTAAAGGAGGCTCAGTTAATTCCTTTTACTCAGGGGTTGATGTATGTATGAACTATTTGTGGCCGTACATAGTACAGGACAAACTTGGGAATTCATAATTCAAAAGTTTGATTTTGCTAGTTTTCCCTGTAAATCACAACAGCAAGGCTACTATCTAACATTTTGATGTCTAAGATTGTGTCTTTATCCTGTAGAATGCTTGACTTCTAAATATCTATAGCAGGGGTAGCCAAACTTGCTTTATGTAAGAGTCACATATGATAAACTTCAGATGTTTGAGAGCTGCGATATTTAAGAAACATTTAAATTCTTAAATTATTTACTCACCATGAATATTAAACGTATGTTTTAATCCAATGGACTCTATACCTGGTAAATAAGAAAATTTCAAGCTTTATAATTACCTTTTTACATTAATTGTGATGGAAAAAGGAGGTCAGCCAACATTTCCGAGAGCCACACATAATATGTCAGAGCTGCATGTGGCTCAGGAGCCACAGTTTGGCCACCCCTGATCTATAGCTTTAAAGTGACCTTTAAGCTTCTTGGTGTGTTTATGCATCCTGAATATATCATTGTAAAGGTGCTTTGCTGTTTGCCTAACCAAAATAGTGATTTGCATGGAAAAATTAGGCACCTTTTTAGAGTGCCAGGCAAGGCAGTATGACAGTGGCCATATGACAGTGGCCAGCTCTTTGAGCAACTTAACATCCACTGTTCAGGCTTGTGCATATAAACCATACAAATGGAACACAGTACTTGGTTCTGGTATGATGCTACCCCAGCAGTTGCCTACATTTCAGAATGTCCTTAAGGCAGGATTGGCCATTTGTTATGCCTGGAATATGACCACCTCTGCTTAAGGCTGGAAGAGTCCCAGACATCAGATCATATGGGCTTGTAAAAAATTAATACTGGCACCTAGACATTTAAACTAGTTGTGATCTGCAGAGAGTTTTGTTTCTAGGTGCTAGAAATGTTTTTAGGACCAGCTTACAATATCAGCTTGCTTTTCTAACCAGATATATCCATTTGTTAGGCAGTTTAATAATGGTTCATAGTTGGAGTAACTAGTAATAAATAAATAAATATTTAATACCTCAATTTAATAAAGTATTTTTTTAAAGGCATGCATTGGAACTTTTAATCAGTGTCACTATTTCTAGGGCAGAGAAATTCCATCCTGTCATTCTTCCAGGAGCCATTGCCTGTCAGTTGTAGCATTGCTGTGGCCCAAGGGTTGAGGGCAAAGTTTTGATAGAAGCAAAATACAAGGGGTGTGTGTGTGTGTGTGTGTGTGTGTGTGTGTGTGTGTGTGTGTGTGTGTGTGTACACACACGTACTGTACATCTACTGGTGAGGACTTTGTCTTTTAGAACATTCTATAAAGAGACCTTGCACTGAAATGATTGTTGTGCTCCCCTCCAACCTCTAGCAAGCTTGCTTGGGTATGTTCTTTCCCACCTCAGTATCCCTTGAATTCCTGTCTCGCAACGATTCTCTGCCTATTGCCCACTGTCTGTGCACAGGGAATCTTTTTTTTGGGGGGGGGGGATAACCTGAGTGCTAGAGCGGATGCTTTCTACTCTGGAGGCACTTGGATCTCTGCCACTTGAAGTCATGTGACTACAGTATCGCCAGGAGAGCTAGGAGTAGTCATAGTCTGGAAGAGCAGCTGCTCTAGATCGCAATGCAGCTGAGCCTGCCCTTGAAGGGCAGCTCTAGTTTTACCCAGCATCAGGAATTAAAAATGTTTACTGACAGATGTGCAATGGGAAAAGTCCAGAAATGAGTTTAGAAGTCCTAACAGCAATACCTGAACTGCCCCTTCACACCTGTCCCTTCACACCATGCCATAAGTTCAGACTGTTGCAGTGAATATTGCTGCTACTGAGCAAGTTGAATACTATTAAGTTAAGTGATCTGTGGATTCAGTACTTATACTATTTCTGGAAGTCGGTGTCTTTTGATGCAGTGATTCAACTCCTTTGAATCCAAGGCCCCATTTAATGATATCAAGACCTAAAACATGCATTTGTATACTTGCTTCATTTAGGCAGGATGTCTGTCTTTCTCATGGTATCTTGATTTCCCTCTTCAGTTTATATGCTTCAGTACCATGTTTACATTCTACACACTTTGTATTATCTTGAGCAGTAGTTCTCAAACGTTTTAGCACTGGGACCTACTTTTTAAAATGACACTCTGTCGAGACCCACCTACTTTTACAAGACTAAAAAAAGGTGATCTAGAAAGAAACAATATATTTATTTATTTACAAGTAATATTGAATTTATTTATTTGCAAACCCCCCTCAATTTCTCATAATGAATGGCCTTGAGGAGCTTAGTTAATGTGACCCAGCCTTCACCTGTGCCCAGTACCTGTCATTGACGGACTCTGAAAAAACACACCAGAAGACACTCACTATCTTTCTATACAGGTATTTACACAAGCTGGCAAACTGCAGGAGCTCAGCTCCTTGCAGGGAAATTAGCAGCCATCTGATTTTTTGAATATCCTCAGGGCTTATGGCAATTAGGGACCCACCAAGTGGGTCCTGACCCACAGTTTGAGAAACACTTGTCTTGAGTGTTTAACACAAACTTGCTCTATCAGTCCTAAATCTCTCAAACTATTTCCTCAATGTTTTGTAGTCTTGTATCAGTTCCCTCAGATACACATCTGCTACAAATGGATGCCTAGGCTGCAGGATCAGATATTTCAGATAATGCTTCTGCGTAGCATAAATATTTATTTAAAATAATACATTTTATTATAGTGACCAGTTAGGATGCACGCTTCTAAGGAAGGAATTGAGTTATAAAATTGGAAACGTATTTGTTTGGAGATTTAACATGATCTCTCTTTTGGTGACATTTAATAAATCCATGTGGCTTCATATAGGTTTATTTGAACATGCCTCAGACCTGAAACACGTGACATTCACATGTAGAATATAGATCTTCTACCAGTGAATAACCACAGCCTATTGAACTGAGTGGGACAAAATCTTGCAAAATTTCAGCACATTTTAGTCTCCTCAAAACATGACCTTTAAATTGCCTGTCCAAAAAAACTGCTCATGTACTATTCGTCCACCTCAAATAATGGAAAAATAAAGGAACGAACTAGCTTGTTGTGCTCTATTTCAGGAGTTCTCAACTTTTTTTTTTTTGCTCATGGTACCATTCTGAGCCTCATTTACCTCTGTGGCCCCCTTTATAGCTGCTGTTGGGGGGGGGGATACTTTGCCATCTGTGCTGTTTGTCCTATTAATCATACTTTATTTTGAAGTAAAGAGAACTTGGACAGAAAATGTATAGTAATGGCATAAGACTTGCTAACAAAAATATTCTAATTGGCACACTCGGTGTGATCCTTGTGGCTGATGAACTTGCAAGTTTTTCAATATCTGGCTGCAGCATTGTTCGAGATGAATTAAAGATCACCTCTCCACAATATCTTTTTATATATATCTATATTGATCAATACATCATATTTCAAAAGGTTAGAGCAAGCATGAAGCAGTAAATCCTACTAGCATACTATTCTCTATTATCTACTTGTAATATCCAACTAAGCCAAAATATCTCCCAATGTTCTATTCCAGTGGTTCCTAAACCTTTTAGCACCGGGACCCACTTTTTAAAATGACAGTCTGGGACCCACCTAGCTTTACAAGACTTATTTATTTACAAGTAATATTTTACTTGTCACGCCGGCCACATGGCCACAGAGGCCTCTTCGGACAACGCTGGCTCTTCGGCTTTGAAATGGGGATGAGCACCACACCCTAGAGTCGGACACGACTGGACTTAATTGTCAGGGGTCACCTTTACCTTAATATTTTATTTATTCATTTGCAAAAAACTCAATCCATTTCTCATAATGAGGTAGCCCCAATGAATAGCCTCAAGACTTGAGGGGCTTAGCTATGTGACCCAGCTTTCACCTACCCCCACTACCTGTCATTGACAGACTTGGGAGGGGGGGTGGAACCAGAAAAAAAGATGCTCAAACATTTATTTCCCTATATTTACACAAGATTGCAAACTGCAGGTGTTCAGCTCCTTGCAAACTTCAGGAGCTCCTCTGTGAAGGGCAATTAGAAGCTATCGATGTTTGAATAGCCTAGGGGCTTGAGGCAATTGCTTATCTGACTTTTCCATGACCTCAGTTTTCATTGGAGACTGCTGGACCCACCAGAAATTAGGTCGCGACCCACCAAGTGAGTCCTGACACACAGAGAAACACTGTTCTATTTATTAAAACTGCATAGCCTCACATCATTTTTCTCTCTTCTCCACAATACTGCGGGAATTACAAGCTTATGATAATAGGTGAACTAAAGCCAGATTCAACAAGATAAGAAGTGGGAAGGGGGATAAAATACAACTTTTTTTTCTCCCAAAACAGTGGAAATATACAAATCATACCTTTGTGTTGGGAGAAAAGAGTAATTGGATGCAGTTGGGGTGCTCCAAGTTGGAGGCAGGTTGCCTTGTGTCACTTGAATGTGTCAGTTGTCAGGTTTTGCCACTTAAAGTGTTGAACATTATGGATGTCTTCTCATGAGTGCATATAAATTTTCATTTATTAGACTGCCTTTTTATTGATATGTATTATAAACCTACTATAGTAATTATCAATATTTATGCTGCTGAAATTGGCGTAGAGAATATGTGAAGATTATGACAAATTCATCATATGCCTGGCAGATATGTTTTGGTGCCCCCTCAAACTTACTGTTGCCCCAAAATTACTAGAGAACCACATTGAGAATCACTCCTCTGCTCCAGCCCATGTGCATTTGTTCAGAGGAAAAAATGTTTTTTTCCTATTTCCCAGTATCGGACCATATAATCAAGATTCTGTAAGCGAGGAATTCGGAATAACAAAAGACTTGGTGAGAAGGAATGGGGGGGGGGTTTGCTATAGAAGCTTGTTTGACTTTGGGTCATTGTCATGTTCTTATTTCCGCACAACAGCTGCTCTTGCTGGATTCAGTTTCTCAAGGAGAAGGAATAGTCTGCATGTTTGCCCACCACTGGGGAGATGCCTGCCCTGCAGTATATAGCCCCCCCCCGTATCCACTGATTCCTCAACCGCGGTTTCAATTACCTACGGTTGAGGAATTCCCCCCCACACCCTCCACAGCCCCCCCCCCAGCACTTTTAGCAGAAACCTCCATTTTTTTTTCTTCAAAGTTCCGAGCCTGCAGCTTCCAGTTTTAGGCCTGATGAACAAGACTTAGAGTCTCAACCTTGCTGAGACTCTAGCTATCACCTAAGTCTTGTTCGTCAGGCCTAAAACTGAAAGCTGCAGGCTTGGAACTTTGAAGAAAAAAACGGAGGTTTCTGCTAAAAGTAAGTGCCGGGGGGGGCTGTGGAGGGTGCGGAGATGGGGTGCCGGCCCGTGGGGGCCGTGCCAGCCCACGGGGGGCCCTCTGAAAACTGCGGGGGGCGTTCACCCATTTCCGCGGTTTCAGGTGGGGGCTAGAACGTATCCCCGTGGATACGGCAGCCCCCCCTGTGCTGTCTTGGAGTCGGCCAAGCCTTCCCCACTTTCCATAATGTGCATGGTGATCAATGCTGAGAATAGTATTTGCAGCCATCCCTACTCATGACATCCTCTGTTTCACCAATTTTCTCCTCTTAAAGTGTAGTTAATGCTTTGTCATATCTGTCCCTTCTCAGTCTCATGGTTGGGGTTTTTCAGCCCCACCCTATTTCCTTCCTCCCTTCTCATGACAGTTAGAGCTAAGATTTTACTCTTTAAAAAAAAAAAAAGCACCTATGAACTCTTCTGCTTATAGACAGTGTTTATGGGAGGATAATGGTGCCCAGCTCATGAGCTCCAAACACCTGTGAAGGGCATGGAGCAAGATACTCCCCAAATCCATCTCTTCATGCACTCTTGGTGCATGAAACCATGCAAAAATGAGCCATGTACTGTAGCCATGGCTACAGTAGCCATGATTGAGGTCTCTAAAGTCCAATAAGAAAAGTAGCAGAGGTGCTGCAGCACACCTTTTATCAGGTGCCATCCCAGTAATGGATTGCATCCCACCTGGTAAACCAGTGTTCTAAGACAGTCCTGCTAACTCTGAAGAGTTAGAAGCTTAGACTAGGAGAACAGCAGTTGAAGCTTCCTGATATGGTCCACAAGTGTAACATATGTGTTTACTTGGAACTAAGCCCCACTCTGTTCAATATATGAGGCAATTCTATGCAAGAAGTTTAGAAATTCTTTTGTTACTTACTGTGCAATCCTGCGTAAGTTACGGGCGGCGGACCTAGCGTCCAACTAGTAGATTAACAACTATTTTAGAGCCGGCAAGGCCGGCCTTCCCAGCTCCACTGGCCAAGGACTCTGGCCTCCGCCGGACCCAGGCAAGGTAGGATCCGACGGACGGCTTGGAAGGTGGGCGGGCAGGGTGAGGGATGGACGGCGGAGCTGGGAGGGTGGCCATAGGCCTGGGTGGGGACATAGCGTCCGCCATATCCCGGGCTACACAGAGCGGCTGGGCCGTTACACAGCTGCCTCTGACTTCTGCCAGCAAAATCCGAGGAGACCTACCGGCCCCAGTCACCGTTACACTCAGGGAAGGGGACGAGCGTCCCCTTCCTCAAGAAGACTTTCCACTGCCTGCTGCAGGCTGCCTATTGTTACTAGTAGGCTGCTTAAGACTCTGCTTGAATCTCTTCTAGTTCAAATGTGTGTGCTTTTTCTTGTGATTTCATAGGGAAGTTGTCTTGCTGTTCTAACGTTTCTGTGTAGAAGTCAAAGCAGTTTTGACAGGTTCTCTGGTGGTGGTGGGCTGGATAATGCAATATAATTTGGAAGGGTGCTTTTGTTCGGTTAATCTGGTGTAATGTGAGGTGTGTTAATAACGTTGTTTGAATAAGTCGTCAGTAGATAGCATTTCTCACCTATAGTAAGGTAACTGGTTTCTAAGAGGGGTGTGTGTGTATACGTACATGTACACAGAGTTCCAGCACTAAGGTCACTCATGCAAATGTATAAAGTTGCAGAACTCTCATTTTGCTTTTACTGTACTTGTAAAGAAGCAGGATGTAGTGAAAGATGTCTTTATGCACTACTGTCACTTTCTCTGGGTGTGCACTGACTTACATTGGCACACTGAAAGCTTTGAGCACTGGAATCGCCTAAGTCAGGGTTCTCAACCCCTTCCTGGCTGAGACCACCTCCTGTGCCACTCCCCTGCTGTGTACCACCAGAAGTGACTTGCGATTTCATCATCTCCAGTTACTCCCGGGTTTTCGGAGGCCAGAAAACACAGGTAGTAGGCTCTGGGTGGGTGCGAGGGCCCTTCTCAGTGTTCCTGAGAGGCTCAGCCAAAGGCAGGAGCCTCTTGGGAGTGAGAACGCGGCACAGAAATGGCTGTGTCGGAGCAGGGATCTGATGATATGGGTGCCACTGGTTGAGAACCCCCTATCTTAAGTGCATTTAAATCTAGAGCATTCTCTAACATACTCACAAGATGCCTATTGTATAGGTTTACACAACGAATTTTGCGCACAATTTTTCTGCCAGACAAAAACAAATGCATGTAAGCACACTTTAAAAATTGCATGTAAAAAATAAAGCAATGCTTTTACATTCTGTCAACAGTATCTTTAAGATAGTGAGGTTTGACTTAAAAAGGGCATGCTTGGCCTAGACAGAACAGTCATGGATTTGGTCAAGTTGCCTGCATGTTAATCTTATGGCATTCAAGAAGAATTTTTCTGTTGTCTCAGATAAGATAGTTGTGGTAGCTAAAAGCGACCCCTATAGCAGAATCTTGTCTAAAGGATATACTATTTAACACTGCAAGCCTATGCATGTTTACTTAGAAGTAAGGCCCGTTTGTGTTCAGTGAGAGTTATTCCAAGGAAGTGCACACAGGATTATAGTGTAAATTTAGGTTAACTAACCGGAATGAATCCTTGTTGCAATCTTCAGCTTTTAGTTTTCTGGTTGAGTGACATACCAGAAAGTGACATTCACAAAACTGTAAAATGGACAAAGTGCAATATATGATCTCGTAATCAACCCTTTCAGCTTTCTGTTGTAGCTCATCTTAATCCGGACCAATACTACATTGTTGGGAAATTCAACAGTGTACTATAATTTATTTACATCTGTTCTGTTGCAAGATGTTAGTTTTTATTATTCCTGCACCCAAGCAGTAAGCTGCTAGTCAAAAAAATATTGGAAGAACAGCCTGTCCCCAGTCAGAGGACCTTTGGCTACAAGGAGCGTTGTGGTTTTTTTCTGCCTCTATCCCAGAAAGAATGCTTCTGGAACAGGTTCTAGAGAAGGCAATCTAGACTCAGTCACCAACCAGAGGACCAAAGGCTACTACAGTGTTGCATCTCTTCTGAGGAAATCTCAGAAAGATCACCTTTTTGCTGCTTTAAAAAAATTACTCTTCTGGCATACTTAAACTGATTTTCTGTCTACTTTTTGTTTCCCTTAAACTCCCTTTGTGTGTCTGGTCTAATTATAAACTTGAGGGCAGGACTATGTTTATATACAGTTATGGAAGGCGCTCTAGGAACAAATCTGTAACTGGTTTGTCTTTTTCCAAGGCACTAACTTTCATTCTCTCTTTCTAGGCTGATCAACTGACAGAGGAGCAGATTGCTGGTGAGTCTTAATTTGGGCTAATTGTGGGTGTGACTTCTATCTCCATAAAAGCAACTGTGCTGTGACAGAAACTGCAACTGAGAATTCTAGTGCTGTAGCATTGTTGGGTCATACTTGACTGCAACTACTGGCCAGTCTTATTTTCAAAGTTTGTTCTTGGTAGTCGTTGGGTAGGAATTGTATTGGCCCTTATCCTTGACTTGCCTGGTTGAACTTGAGTATCTGCTTTATGATGCTTGTGTTTTTCTGACATCACAAACATTTGGGTGAGTGTTTTACTAAGTCAGACTTCCGACAGAGTAAAAGCATGAACGCCTTTACTTGTGTAGCATGTCTTGTGGGAAACAGTTAAATTGACTGAAGTTCAAGTATATTGCTAATCATATTTCATGACTTAAAATTCTGTCACAGTAACAAATCTACCTAGGATGCTATTCTGTTTCTAGTGCATTTTAGGTCCAGTGTGTTTATAGAAATATAATTGTACTGCAGCTTCAAGTTACTATATGTACCTATTCTGCATTGGGGCTCTGTCAGAATAAATATTACTTTTTTACTGTTTCTATTGAACATAAAAGCTTTAGTGATAGCAGCACAGCTAGCACAGCTAGCAGCTTCTGAACAGTGAAGCCTAATAATTGTCATGCCAGTTGTAGTCAGGTCATGATGATTTGATCTGATCTGGTGAAGATTTCAATATCAAGTTATTGGCTTAAAATTATCAAAATTGGGTATATTTAGTGTTTTTGAAACATGACTTGCATTTTATACCAGTGGAAGGATATTTTCCAGGGTTAGCAGATGGGTGAAGCCAGCATATTATAAAGGTGTATGAGTGCTTGATATGCTTCGATTATAAAGTTATAGTTTTCCTTTAATACTTTATATTTGTGGGAAAGAAATCTGGATTATTAGATTATGCTGCTATTGAGGCATAAGAATGTAGTTTCACTATGAAATTACTTGTAGCATGAATCTTTTTCAGAGAATTGCATTTTTCTTCTGGTACACTCTACTTGTGTTGACACCAGTAGTGCAGTATCTCTTCTCTCAGAATCTAATAGTAAAAGGAATACTATTCCTTACCCAGCAGAATACTAGACATTTTAGTAAAAGGAAAGTTTGATGTTGTAAGGAAGAAGTTTTGGAACATACTGTTTGGACTAGCCAGTAAAACTTGAATATATTTGAAGTCAACCAACCTAGTATGACTTTTTTTCTGGTTTCTTAGATGCTGAACTATTTACATATTTTACTGAATGCCCTATGATTTCATGTACTTGGATACATACAGTACATTCATTGGTATTCTCAACTCTTTGTTGAATTCCTAATGAATGTTGTTCCTTCTAAATGGGAAGATCTGTATCTTAAAGTTGTTAAAAATGTCAACTGAATATGCTGGCTTTCTCCTTTCTCAGCAGTAAATAGTTACTCTGGATCAAATAGGTTGGAATAAAAACAGTGCCAGATTTACAGGTCAAAATGTGTTTGACTATAGAGCTAGTCATCTGTGAAATCTAATACAGGTACTCTGAGGCAATTTAACTAGAAATTGGAATAAATTAAACATTGCTCCCAAGGTTGGGGCTTAAATGGTGTTTATGTACAGTATAATAGGTTTAATCCAGGGCACCAGGCTATTTCTTCCCCCTGCTGTCAGGAGAACTGCTGTTGAATAGAACTAGTGAAGTTAACCCAGCCTACTTATGTTTCAATTATTCCCAGCTTAAATTTTTTGCTACCCTTGGCTTGACAAATTTCCCTTGGATCTGGGAGCCAGACAAACTTTGTAGCCTTTGGGGTTTTAACACTGGCCAAAAAAACTCATGTGATACTGTCGCCAAAAAATTCATTTGCCACTAATAATATAAATTAGGCTTTACATATAAACAATCATTAAAAAGATCAGTTCCAATCCCTGTGGTAGCAGGAAAACTTAATTCATGATATTAAGACTGCAGTCTATACACATTTACCTGGGAGTAAGTCTCATGAACCCAGTGGGCTTTTAAGTGCATGTGTGCTATAAAACAAGCTCTCCCCCCCTCCTTGAACTGGTATGCACAGACTCTATTCTTACTCCTAGAGGAGCTATGGGAGGGTGTCTGCTCAAGTGATGCCCCCTCCACAAGTGGGCAAGAGGCATGCTCTTAACAAGACCCTCCCCTGGTAACAGGTTTCTTCTGTGTCTCCCTCAGCCTGGCTGGTTCTTGTTGCTGCTGTTTCTTCCAACAGTTCAGCAGCCATTCTGCTTCATAGGTAGAGGTGGGAGAAAATAGTTTAAATTTGTTTGCAGATTTAAGTGTTTGATCAAAATGAGAGAGCAGAAAGCGGTGTTTTGTTTTGTTCCAAATTTTCCCATTTTTATCGATTGTAACCACTTTAAAAGTGTATTGGTAGGTGGTATAGGTTGTACAGTGTCAGCTGATGAAGATGAACAGAGTAACTCTTCACACAAGTCTGACTTCTGCTGAATCCAATTTAAGGAGGTGTTGCTGAAAGGCTATGCAACTATGTTAATAAAAAGGTACACAATTGTACCAATAAAAAGGTACACAGTTGTGCCACTAAGGAAGGAAGCTAAGGTAATTTGAAAGATGTGAGGAGCCAGGGTTGAGTGTTAACAGTGCAAACATGACACAGAAGAATGTAAATGAACATAAAAACATTGCTGGGTCAGGCCATCTAGTTCAGCTATATCTCATTGCCACTTGCTTGCCATCTGGCATTCAGAGAGAGGCTACCTCTAAAACCAGAGGTTGCATATGTTCATAGCACAAGAACTATGGTAAGCATATGATAAGGAGCGCTTGGTGCATACTAGACTTAGAGTTCCAAGTCTCTAAGAGTTGAAGATGGGTATGTGCATTTTTTTGCAACCTACTTATAAAGTAGGTTAGTAACCCTATATTTGTGGTGGTGAGAGCAGAGTTAAGTGGCTTGCTAAGACTGCCTTTGTGACATAGGTGACATCTGAACCACAATACTACTTATTTTATAGGAATGACCTGTTTAGACCTTTCTCAGACTTGGTTTCTATGCTTAACACTAGCCCCCTGAGTGATCAGACTATACCTACCATTCTGAAATCCTAAACCGAGACTGTTAATACATTCATCAGTTCTAACCTTTTCTGGAGCTTGACCCCTTAGTGTATGGGGAGGGGGCACATGTTGAATGCTTCCCTGTGGGGATAAGATTCCCAGTAATGTAGAAATTCACGTTGGAGGAGGTGTTCAGCCTAGCCTTTTCATTGATATGCTATTTACTTTGTGCAGGGGAGCATTCACACATAAATGCATGCTGAAATGGTACCATCCAAGAGACATTGTCACCTTAATTATGTGTATAAATGGGCCTTATGAGCATCTTTGGTGCTTTCTGGTTAAAAGACAATTTCCTAATGTAAAGCTTATGGCTACTCAATAACATTTTGGTCAAAAATCTCTCTGCCCTATCAAGGCTTAATTAGTGGACACTGCCCTTTTAGTCTAAGGCAGAAGCTGTTCACCACATCACTTCTGAGAATAGATGGCAATGATAAGTCTGTTTCATCATGTAGACGGTATATCATATTTATTTATTTAAAAAATTATACCCCGCCTTTTCCTATGCCGAAGGCAAATGCCCAAGGCGGCTTACAACAAATTTAAATACATAATTTAAAATACATAAAATAAGTTTAAACAATACATAACGATACATAAACAAATTTAAAAAACATTAAAATCCACTAGGGAGGGGCAACAGTATGGAGCAGAGAAGCAGCATGGCAGAGCATCTTGAGATACAGGAGGCAGACTGCAACCCATCACCCAAACGCTAGACAAAACAAACATTTTGAGCCCTCGCCGAAAAGTCATGAGGGAGGGGGTGGTTCTCAGATCCCCTGGCAGGGAGTTCCACAGTTGTGGCGCCACAGCAGAGAAGGCTCGCCCACATGTTGCCACTCCCCTAACTTGCGATAGAGGTGGCACCCGCAGGAGAGCCCCCTCAGATGACCTAAGAGAGCGGGCCGGAATGTATGGGAGAAGGCGGTCCCTCAGATATCTTGGGCCTGAACCGTGACAGGCTTTAAAGGTCATTACCAGCACCTTGAATTGGGCCCGGAAACGAATGGGCAGCCATTGCAGCCGCTGAAGCAGTGGTTCAACAGAGTCAAACCGCCTAGCTCCAATGACCACCTGGGCCGCCGCATTCTGCAGTAATTGCAGCTTCTGAACCGTCTTCAAGGGCAGCCCAATGTAGAGCGCGTTACAGTAATCCAGTCTTGAAGTCACTAAGGCGTGGACCACCGTGATCAGTTCCGATCGAATCAAGTACAGCCGCAGCTGGCGCACCAGCCGAAGCTGGGCAAACGCACCCCTGGCCACAGCTGCCACCTGGCTTTCTAGGGAGAGCTGTGAATCCAGAAGTACTCCCAAGCTGCGCACCCGTTCCTGCAGGGGGAGTGCAACCCCATTTAGAACGGGCAGATGACTCAGTACCTGCATCGAAGCTTTCCTGACCAGTAGGACCTCTGTCTTTTCTGGATTCAGTCTCAGCCTATTAGCCCTCATCCAGACCCATTTCAAGTTGCAGTATATGAAATTGAAACTGGGAAAGTTAAGGAACATAAAACTAGATTGCTGGTGTTTAAAATAAAGAGTGGGCGGTCACTGTTAGGACCATATTGCTGTTTCCTTAACCACAGTTCTGGTAATCTTGAGATGAAGAGAATTGAGCAGGCAGCCAAAAAGTTGTAATAACAGGGTGACGTTTGTGACCCGGTTCAGATGTTGCATGAAGCCAAGATTGAATCCTGACTTTGCATGATATCCCTTAGTCTTGGGTATGTGCACTCTGCCTTCAATGCAGAATTCTAAACCAAAATAGGAAGTAGAACAAATTAGGATTGGCCACATCTAACTTGCTGATTCTGCTTTTGCTAGAGAATTCAGATCTTAATTTATTTGGAAATTCTCGCTTGAATAATCCAGGATCAGCTGGTTAGGATGTCACACCTGAATCTGATTTTTAAATCTCCTTGGGCAATGCTGGGGAGGCGAGAAGAGTGCTCATGCCCAAGGCTAAGGGATATTGTGCAGTGTCGAGATTCAGTCCTGGCTCTTTGTGATGTCTGAATCAGGCCTACTAGCAGGTTAACTGTACCAATGGAGCACAACAGGCAATTTCTAGATGAAGTAAATGACTTTGCTTAGAACTATTAGTCATTTAACCAACAAGAAGGGATGTCAGAATATGAATGTTGCTTAGAATTACTTGGAACAGTGACCACAATGCTATTACATTTTCACATTTAACCTGAGTGGGAAATGGTTCAAAAGAGGAAATTTCTTAAGGAAGTTGGGTCAAATGATGCAGTAAGCTGTGAACCTTTTGTAGCCTACCATATAAGAGATTAAGTAGCATGTCAAAATATAAGTAAAGATGACTTTTTAAAAATTTTCTCAAATGAGGAAAGCACAAAACAAATGCAAATTTAAAGAAGGAATTTGAAGAGCAAATTGCAAAAGATGTTGCAAATTGCAAACTACAGCCCCCCCTGCTATTCACGGATTCACTTATCCAGATAGCCGATGACCCCACGCATGCATGCCCCCCACCCTCTGCTCTTCTAGCTGAGCAAGGTTTGTTTCTTCCTTAAAGGAGATAAGCAGCCTCCTGCTGCTTTATTGCAGCAGGCAAGTAGAGCAAGACTAAGTGCTAGATAGGCTCTGCAAGGTTAGCAGGTGCTTCTGTTAGGCTTTGCAAGGTTAACAGAAGCAAGGTTAACAGAAGCACCTGCTAACCTTGCAAAGCCTATCTAGCACTTGGTCTCTCTACTTGCCTGCAATAAGCAGCAGAAGGCTGCTTATCGCGTTTAAGGAAGAAATGAACCTTGCGCAAAATTTTTTGCTCAGAATTGGATACATGGTTGCCTCTGTCTGATTTTGAATGGTATCCAACTCATCCTGAAGCTCCCTGTATCTCATCCTTGTTCCCAAGGGGGTCCTCTCATCCTAGATTTCTGGGGACCCAAGGGACTGTATAGGGGTGGGATGTAGGTTTCCTTTGAACCCATTGGGTTGGAAATTGCCCAGGAAGGTGATTTTAAGGGTTCACTGATAGATGTGAAAACTACTGAAGGTGGACGTGGAGATTGTTATAAGCTAATGCTTTCCTGCATCAATCTTCACTGTGGAAGATGGGTGTGGAAGAGAAGGTTTATGTTGCCTTCAGGAAAGGCTTCTAAGGAACTGTGTTTAAAGGGGGCAGAGGAAGTTTTGGAACTAATCACATTAATACAAGGTATTTACAAGGGTTCAAATGTGAAAATAGCTGAACTTTTAAACAATTTAAACATCTGCCTTATGCCTTTAGAAATCAGACATGTCAGTCTAACTTGTGTCTCAGGTAAATTGGTAGGAAACATTCTTAAAGCTAGAAGTGGAACAAGCATTTCTGAGAACAAATTGGCATTCACCTGCAAAGTGAAGTCTTGCTTCAGTGTATTAAGAGTGCTCTGTCAGCAAACATAGATGGGATAGACATTGTTTGGATTTTAAAACTCGGCCAATCCTGTCCTAAAGGGTCTTAAGTAAGTTTAGTACTCATGAAATAAGAGGACCTGCCTAGCTTGGTAAGTGAACAAAGAGGGGAAAGTGGAGTATGAATACAGTGGACCCCTGCTTTACAGTGGTAATCCTTCCAGAGACAACACTATATTGTACTATGAACCCAATAATTGTTTTTGGTAATTAGTTCCCTCAACTTCCTTGGATCCCAAGTTATTTCCCTCTCTAAAAAGTGATTTAAAAGGTGCCTACTCTGTACTTTAGGGGCCATTGTTATGTTAAATACACTGCTAGGAGCTGAGAGCTACTTCAAAGACTTATACTTGCATTGCCTTTATCACTCCTTCCCTCAAACACACAGCCATGGTGTTAACCAAGACGCTGGTGTCTAACATGCTACCAAATGCTTTCAGCCACTGATTGGCTTATCTGTCACCCATGAGATTCTGTTGGCAGCAATCATAAACCCATTGTACAGTGGATAACCTATAGCAGGGATTCTCAACATTGGGAGGCCCACATAACCCCTAGGTGGGCCTCTGGTCCCCTGCGTACCCCTAGTCTTAACCCCCTATGTACCCCAAATACCTGCCGTATACCCCTTTAAAGTGGGATGTGCCCTCACAAGATTTGGCTGCTGCCATCTTGAATCTCGTGAGATTTTTGCGAGTTTCAAGATGGCGGTGGCCGGGAGACAAGGTAAGGGCAGCTACTGGGGACATCGTGTGGTCCACATACCCCTGGGGGTACGTGAACCACAGGTTGAGAACCCCTGACCTATAGTATAGTGAACCTTGTTTTGCCAGGGAGAGTAAAGCAGGGATATGCTATTGTAATTTTCACAGAGGGAAGTAAGCGGTTGAGCTCAGTTTGCATTGGGACTGGTGCTGTTCATCTTCAGAAATGATATTCAGTCAGGGTAGGTGAGAAATACTAGGTTTAGGGTGTGTGTGTGTGTGTGTGTGTGTGTGTGTGTGTGTGTGTGTGTGTGTGTGTGTGTGTGTGTGTACATACTGTATATCTGAGACTTACCAACTGTCTGACCTAGTATATCAGTATTGAAACTGATTGGCAGTAGTTCTCCCAGGGTTTCAGGGAAATGGAACTTTCCGTTCCCTATGTAGAGATACCAGGGATTGAACCTGAGGTGTTCTGTATGCAAAATAGGTTCGCTATCACTGTGCTACAGTCCCATTCCCAGTATTGGTAACACCATTGAAATGGTGTTACTAGAAAAAGTATAGAACTAGAAAAAGTGGTACTAGAAAAAGTATGGAAAATTCATAAAATGTGATCGAGGGGTAGCAGCGCCTTGCTTAGAAAAGAGGTAAAAGTATTGTCTTTGAAGAGAAATGACTGAGGGGGACGGGACACAAATCGAAGTTTAACGAGTGTGAATGGTATACAGAATGTATGGAGATTTTTCTCACACTCTTAACATTGGGGATCACCCAATGAAATCA
Source organism: Plestiodon gilberti rubricaudatus (assembly GCA_026170595.1). Lineage (NCBI taxonomy): Eukaryota > Metazoa > Chordata > Lepidosauria > Squamata > Scincidae > Plestiodon > Plestiodon gilberti. Next base: position 18,068,523 of record JANXHW010000001.1, read on the forward strand.
GCAGCTGTTTCGGGACAGGAGGATGAATGGTTTCATTCAATATGTAACTTATGGAATATGATGACTGCCACTGACTTGGATGATAAAAAGTTGGGCAAATGCTAATTGGCCATGATTGCTGAATAGAATCTCTATGGCTGGAGGCAGTATACCTCTGGGATATCGGATGCCTGGAAGATGTACAATGGGAAGGGCTATTGGCTTGTAAACTTTCCTGTGACATCTGAGCGATTGTAGTTGAAAATGGGATGCTAGACTAGATGAGCTGTCTGATCCAGCAGAGCTGTTATGATCTTGACAAGCCCTTGTAATTGCTTATACAAAATAATTAGGTGAGAAGTCAGCTAAATAGCCAGCATTGGCTTTAAATTGGGTTTACCAGTTGTGGTATAATCCGAAAATGCAGAAAGAAATTCATGTAAGGGAACTTCCCTGCTGTTGCCAACTCTGCAGCTCCATTCCTGAGGGTAAGGAGCAAGAAGGACTGGTGAATATTGCCCCTTCTGGCCGTTAAAATTTGGCTTTAGACAAAATCTCAGAGGTTATAGGACTGTGTTCAGAGAACCAGGTACACCGAATTGAGGAATCTACCGAAATGCAGTACTCCCCCCATATCCGCTGGGGATATGTTCCAGGACCCTCCGTGGATACTTGAAACCGTGGATAGGAGCGAACACCCCATGATTTCCTGAGGGCCCCCCACCCTGCCTCCCCTGCGGGCAGACGTGCGCCCCCCAGCTCTTATTTTTTTCTTTCAGCAAGCTTTGTTTCTTCCTTAAAACAGAGAAGCAGCCTCCATTGCAGGCAAGTAGAACGAGACTAACGGCACAATCCTAGCCAATTTACGCCACCGACGAAGCTCTGTTCAATCCTATCCAACTTATGCCACCGGTGTAACCAGCGGTTCCAAAAGAGGAATTCAAAGGGGATTTGAATCCCCTTTCCGTTCTGGGGTGTCCCATTCTCGCTGCATCGCTGGTTACACTGGTGACATAAGTTGGATAGGATTGAGCAGAGCTCAGCCGGTGGCATAAGTTGGATAGGATTGCACCCTAAGTCGTAGAGAGGCTCTGCAAGGTTTCTGTTAACCCTGCAGAGCCTCTCTAGGACTTAGTCTGGTTCTACTTGCCTGCAATAAGCAGCCAGAGGCTGCTTCTCCTGTTAAGAAACTAAGCTTACTGGGGGGAAAAAAGTAAAAGCCGGGGGGGGGGGGGTCCCTGTGATCCGTGGATAACTGAAACCGTGGATGATCAGTGGATATGGGGGCCCACCTGTAGAATCATTTCAGGCTTAGATGTACTTGTACTTTTGCATGTTGTGCATAGTGCTTTACAATCCTGTTCTCAATTGCTTATGAGCTAAAAAGCAGTGTTGAAGTAAATTGTGCAGGCATTTGATCTGTTTGACTTTTCTCTTCACAGAATTCAAGGAAGCCTTTTCACTATTTGACAAGGATGGAGATGGTACTATAACAACAAAAGAACTGGGTACAGTGATGCGATCACTTGGGCAAAATCCAACAGAAGCTGAACTGCAGGACATGATCAATGAAGTAGATGCTGATGGTAAGCTTTTATCTAAAGCAATTTAGTAGCTAAAACTCAAGATTTCCAGGATTTTGGTTAATAACCAAAGCTACTTTACAGGCAATGGAACAATCGACTTCCCAGAATTTTTGACAATGATGGCAAGAAAAATGAAGGATACAGACAGTGAAGAGGAAATTAGAGAAGCATTCCGTGTATTTGATAAGGTATTCAATGTGCACATCACTGTAGATTCTTGTAGTAAACAAGGGGAATTATATATTCAGAAACTAGTTGTGCTTGTTTCAACTTATTTAGTGGCCCAATCTATCCCCCACTTACAGCAGCGGAACTCCTGGCCTGCTGCTGTAAGTCTAGTTACAATGGCACAAAAGGCGCACTGGAGCTGCCAGCGTGAATAGCCGGAGGCTCTCTGTACCCACCAATGGCCCAACTGGGCTGCAGGTAAGGTGGTGGTGGGTATGGCGTGATGGCGGTTTGGTGAGGATCAAGGCAGTTCATGGGAGAAAGCGGGGTAGGGAGGAGGTGGATCCTGGCAGTGCCAATGGATCTTATCCCCCTTTCTCAGCCCAGACCCTCCCTCTCCTCAGATTATGCCAGCAAAACAGCTGGTGTGGTTCTGAGGAGACTCATTGGTGACCAGGCAGTCTACTGGGAGGCAAGTAAAATATTTGCTTACCTCTTGTCAGTCTGATTGCCCACCCCCCACCATTGCATGTAGCCCACGCTCTGAGTTTCACAGTTTCCTGGTGTAACACTAGTAATTAAAGGAAATATAGTGAAAGGAAATATAGTGACTGTCATATCAGCTTTGCTGAAGCTTGAGACCACCCGATGAGACTGCTTTAAGTACCACATTATCTGAATATCAGACTTGTGGCCAAGAAGCAGGTCTCTTGCTTGGTAGTCTGTTTTGGAGTGCTCTCCTGTAGGTGGTTTGGCTCCCTAACTGATCTACAGACAGGTGAAGATACTGGTTCTGTCATGCTTTGGGAGGTTAATCTCTGCTGGGTTTGGTAGTTTGTGGCTGTTAAAGCAGCAAAAAAAAATTCTAATTGGATTGTTTTAATTGCATTTGATTTTTCTTAATGTGCTCCTTTGGGGACACTGGTTGAGAACGTAAATAAAACTACCGCTTATGCTAAAAATGAAGACTTGATCCATTCCATAAGCGTTTTAAAAATGTATAGACCACCTGGAATCTGAGGGTAAATTTGTTCATGTCACTTTGTACTTCTGGTATCAAATCCTGGATGTAGTAGAGTATGAAGAGCACACTAGTCTATAACATACACATGCCCAGGACCCAGGCTTTACACAACTCACCTGATGTGCTATATTTCATGTTGGCACCTAAGTTCAAATCTTCCATGTAGGAATTGGTTCTTGGGTACAAAATGGCAAAAGATAACTGGAAGGAAGCACTTTGCAAAATGCCTTGGAAAGATCAGAAATAAAGCCGGATGAAAAGCTATCTAAAGTAGGGGAGGGCACCTTATACCATGGGTTCCTGTCTAGGTTTTGGTTTCATATTTTTTTTATGTAGACGAGTGCTTCCCGAACTTACCTGTAGTGCAACGCCCTTGCCGCCACAGACGTAGAGTTTGGCACCCAGAAGTGATGGTGATGGTGTTGTCATGCACCACCATTACATCTGGGTTCTGGACAAAGTGACCCTGAAAATTGTGGCATGAGGCTCCGGGTGGGTGGGCTTTTCTGGCGACAAAAACGTCTTCCACGGAGCTCTGCCTGATGAGCTGAGCCTCTGCTCTGCAATCTTCATGATCGTGTCGTGTTCCTGCTGCCAAGCAGCTCAGACGGCAAACATCCCATGATGCCCCCCAGGAGCCACGCCTAACAGTTTGGGAAGCACTGATGTACACTATGGCCCACGATGTGGATTTCATGTCGAGTACAACTAGGTAGGGTTGCAAATGTAAGCAACGTCTTGCTTGTTAGCTATCAGCTGCACAAAATTACTGTGTTTTGTTTAAGCACCTTCCCAGATATTGCTTATACAATAGTAAAATTCTGCATAGCTTGAACTAAACTAGAAACTTTCAAGTGTCCTATGCCTTTACCTTGCCCTACTGCACCACTTTAAGTATAACTGGCTTGGTTCCGCTGTCTTGCGCTCCTTAGGCAGGGTGAAATAGATTGAGAAGCTCTGGGTGCATTACTTCCCTCTCAAAGTAGTTGATTTTGGTTTGCTTTATGTGTATAACACATTATCTTGCTATAATAGTTGACACCAAAGCAACTTGTAAGCATACTTGTTTTCCAGGATGGAAATGGTTATATTAGTGCTGCAGAACTTCGTCATGTGATGACAAATCTTGGAGAGAAGTTAACAGATGAAGAAGTTGATGAGATGATTAGAGAAGCAGATATTGATGGTGATGGTCAAGTAAACTATGAAGGTAAATTGCACTGTTCTCTAATTACTGGCTTGGATACAAAACTAACTTGTTTCCAGAGTTATTACCTGTACCTTGCAGGCTTACTCCCCCAATTCAGCTTTCTTTGCTCATTGCTCTTTAGATCCTAGCAACGTGTTCAGAACTTTTGAGTATTGAAATAAAGTGCCAACATTTTGACGCTCTGTTTAAGATTATTCCCGGGTTGTGTACTCCAAATTGGCTTCAGGTTTCCCTGTTCCACCACTGACAATGGTGAAGATGGGAGTGCTTGAGGTGACATACAGTCCATTTCAGGCTACCGCACTTTATTGTAAAATATAGGTGATGGTAGTTCTAATCAGAGATGCTGCAACAGTGTAGTCTGGCGGCCTACACAATTGTAGACTCAACAGATCTGGCCTCTTGCCCAGAACATCTGGCTCATCTACCCAATTTGGCACAATCCTGTGTAGATTAGCGCCGGGGGAGCATGCACTACCCCGGTGCTGGGTGTTGCAAAAGTGCTGTAAAGCACTTTCCCAGCACCCGGAGAGTAAGGGCCGGCGGCCCTCTCTCCCCTGGTCGATCCTCTGGGTAAGTCAAGTCCTGCACCAGCAGGGGCTGGGGGAGGATGGACTGGGTGGTAAGGAGAGCAGCCATTGGCTTCATCAGGCGAGGGGAGGGTGGGGATATCGGCGCTGATATCTAAAGCCCTCTCCCGGCCCAGTGCAGCCTTGCACGGAGGGCTTGAATGTACACCAGCTCGAGAGCTGGCGTACGTTTGAGTAGGCCCATTGGGCCTCGGGCCACTTACACCAGGGGAAGGGGACAATTGTCCCCTTCCCTCGAGGTGCACCCGGATAGGCCCTTTAGGTCGGCCACCGTATCTTATGCAGGATTGGGCTGCCTGTAGGAATGCCTCAAAATACTCAGCACTTCAGTTCTGTCTAGATCTTTGAATAGCTAGTAGTTAGCTTTTTTCAAGCATGTGATTTATAGCCATTCCTGAATGCAATTGAACATTGTATATTAATGCATTTGTTTAAGAGTGCTTTCCATAATGGAAAACTAAGGCATGTGCACCAGTTGTATAGGGCAGATAAGAGGTGGTTCCACTGAATCGTAAGTAAATAGCATAGAGAAGTACTTAATGAAACCTGAGCATGTTGCAGATATTTTTGAGTAATATTGACTTATTTTTTCCTCTGCAGAGTTTGTACAAATGATGACAGCAAAGTGAAGACACTGTACAGAATGTGTTAAATTTCTTGTACAAATTGTTTATTTGCCTTTTTTCTCTGTTTGTAACTTATCTGTAAAAGGTTTTCCCCTACTGTCAAGAGAATATGCATGTATAGTAACGAACTCATTCCTCCATGTTTTCCCCTTTATCTGTCATCCTGATATTTTGGGAAAATGATCAAAGTAACAAATGTTTGCATGTGGCTTACTCTGGATATTTAAGCCCTTCAGCACTTCTAAAGCTAGATGGTGTTGGTTAAATGAGGGAACATCTAGGTTATGCCTGTTTAAATTAGTTCTTTTAGGAAACTTAGCATGTTGTTGAAATGTAGTCTTAACTCTGTGGACTATGGACAGTCAACAATATGGAACTTAAAAGTTTGCACTATTGCAAAACGGGTGTATTATCCAGGTACTCGTACACTATTTTTTTGTACTACTGGTCTTGTACCAGAAGACATTTTCTTCTATGGTTACTATGCTTTTAAAATTTTTGTTCAGCCACTTATTTTCAAAAGAATCTGCTTATGGCACAACTTGCCTCAAATCCATTCCAAGTTGTATATTTGTTTTCCAATAAAAAATTACAATTAACCTATATTGTTTCTATTTTATTTATTGCATTTATATTTCACCCTTCCTCCAAGGAAACTCAAGGCAGCATACATGGTTCTTATAGTCCAATTTTATTCCACAACCCTGTAAGTTAAGCTGGGAACAGTTGACCCAAGGTTAACCAGCAAGCATCATGACTAAGTGGGAATTGAACCTTCTCGGTCATAGTCTGACACGCAACTACTATACCACATTACATATTTGAGTCTCATCACTTAGTCTTGTGGTCTTTTTAGACTGCAAAGATTAAAAAATGGCCCATTGAAACACTTCAGTGTTATATTTTCTGTTTGTTTTGTAATTACATATTTGGTACTTGGTGATCCTCTTCACTTCATATACCCTAGAGTAGAAATTCAAATCAGTAACTGAAAACTACTTTGTGGCAAGCATTTGCAGTGTGTACTGGTTGGACTGCGTGCAAAATCCCCAATCTTAACTATCAGAACCATGAAGTAGATTGGAGGCACATCACACAATCAGCTAGCATATATGGCCAAAAGCTCACACTGTATTTTTTTGTATTTAAAAGTAATGCATATCATAGTGGACTAGTAGAGCTAGAATTGGCAATATAGCTTAGCTACACAATTACATAAATTGCTTTCCTATATAAGCCCTGGAGCTTATGTAGACACAGCTGTTTGAGGGTTTTATGCAATAAATAGTTGGATAAACTAAGGAAGAGAGGTGATGTAGGACAGAAGCCTCTCTAAAACATTTGTATTGACGGATGGTATGGGTAAGAGATGACAGGATTGGATACATTAATTTTTTTATTTGCATCTGGACCAGATCTTCTAGAAAAATCTTAGTGTCACCGAGGGGGGCGTTTTTGAATAGTCTCTTTAAAAAATCCCTGCCAGTAGAAAACGAAGGAAAATGAATTGCCCTATATGGCAGAGTTTTCAAAAATGGCATTGGGTTACTGCAACCTAAATAGTCTTGCTTTCTAAGATCTCATCTACAGTCAACAGAATGTAGGCCATCAAACCTCTACTCCTATACTTGAGTTGCTGACAGCTGTTGTCCTAATTTATAAGAATTTGAGATTGGACCTGCAGGAGGAGATCTGAAAGGTTAGGTGGAGCTGGAAAAATCTGTTTGAGGACAAGCTTTGATGTTTATATGAAGAAAAATAATGTGCTTTAGTCTTCTAGTCTTACCATAGCTGCACAGTAGTATACAGAAAGTAAACGTACTCCATGGAATGGGTTCTGCCTCAGGTTGATCATGGGGTGAAAGTTTTGGAATTTGTGGCATTTCTCAAGGACATCCTTCCTGCCCATGATAAAGATACATCAGTGTATCCTAGAGGAGAAGCTTTGGAGATACGAGGCATGTCTTTAAATGCTGTGAGCTGGTGCTATTGACATTATGATGCAACATGATGCTGTGTAGCCCCTACTATATATTAGTAAGTGAATAGTGGCAGCTAGGACAGAAATCTGGTCCCCTGGGTCTTGAGAGGGCTTTCTGGGAGTCACCCATCTTAGGGATGGGGATGTGCTACCCTTATAGGTGTTGGGAAGAAAGCACAACCACATCTGCATTAAAAAAGATTGCCCAACAGACCCAGTAAAGATTGCCCTACAGCACACTGCTGGTCCTCCTACAGCATAGCAACCAACCACAAAGAGGCTCTGTACACTAAAAATGCTTGGCCGCCGAGCTAGAGCTAAATCTAAATCTAAGAGAGGGCTTGATTCTGAGGAATCCGACGTTTCTCAGGCTCTGGAAAAGGTATGTTACAGTTTTTGCTTCAATTGTAGCTATGGTAATGCTCTGATAACTGAACTGAAGATCAGCATATATAAAGATGTGTGGACCTCAGACACAAGAACATTGTGATTAGGACACTTCAACTTCTAGTATGAATTCTACCTCCTAAATAGACCTACTTACTACCCGCTAGGTGTGCATAAGATTGCATGCAGATTTCAGCAGATACCCTCACATTTGCTCCTCCATTTGTGGAATTGGCCAAGAAAAAGCTGGCTGCGTACTCTGTGCTGTCATTAACATTTGGCTGGAGAAGGGACTATAGCAGTGGTTCTCAACCTCTTTGGTGCGGCGTATCACCTCGGACTCCTGTTGCACCACGTATCACCGGACACAAGTGGCAACGATGTCATTGCCACTTCTGGGTTTTTGGCTGCGATGGAGCCCTGAAACAGACGGTAAGGAGGCCAGGATGGGTGGGAGGGCATTTCCCAGTGCGAGAAGCCCACGTGCTCAAGCTCTCTTTAGTTTAGGGCTTCATCATGGCACAGCCACAATGGCAGCTGCCATCTTGCTGCCAAAGTCCCGGTGTACCACCAAACAGCAGTTGCATATCACTAGTGGTATACATACCACACATTAGGAAACGACTATAGATTTTAAAAGTTGAAACTCTGGACTATAGGTTTTAAATGTTTGAAACCACACAAAACCCTGCAAAATCTGTTACTAGAGAGGCTACACATCACAAGAACCAAACCGTTTAATTCTCTATTTCCATCTATAATTTGTCCTCAGGCTTTATTGCCTGGGCATGCCCCAGATGCTTGGAGTGAAAACTGGGCCACTTTATTGAAAGCTAGTCACAACACAACCTGCAGTGGGTCAGACCTCACAACTCATCCTTCTTTGGTGCAGGCATCTAACCCAGGGCAGCCAGCAAATGACCCTCTATTCTGTATGGACAGTCCCACCTTGACTCAAAGTTGTAGCCTGTCAATAGATGGCCCAAGCTTCTCCACACCAACCTCGAAGGGTTAAAACAGTTGGACTGCACCACCTTCCCCCCAGCTAGACAGACTTTGAGGTCAACTTTGTAATCCAAGCCCAAGAGAGCCTCTAGGAATCGGTACTGGCTCACCCACTGTCCGTTACTTACCTCAGGGTGCCCACCGAAATCCCTACTCTTGCCTCCCTGGCCCACACACAACCTGCCAGAAGTGACAGAATGGCTAAAGCAAAAAAACCTCCACCAAGCTGAAATGAAGCAGTTTGGGGTAGGTGGACAGCAAGAAATTCCCAACCCGCTCCAAAGACAACCAGAAAATCTCGGACTGCACAAAGGGAGATTGGTTGGGGTCAACAAACTGGAGCACACTGAGGCATTGAGTCTCAAACACTGCCTAACGGTTGGCTAAGCTCCGCCCCAGCAGACAGGCACCAATTAGGTACCTAGAAATTCCTGCCTCTGTCTCCTGTGCTGGAGGTGGCTGGGCAAGATCGCGCCCCCCTGCATGCACAGCCCAGGATTACTTCTCCATAATAACTAGCATATATGGATTGTGATGTCACACATGCCATTGTAGCTCAGAAGGAATCTGAAAAGTTCAGTTAGTTCCTTAAAAAGGAGAAAATGGTAAACAGCAGTGGTGTGTTGAGCAGAGCCTGCAAACGGCCTGAGGTAAACAATTATTTATCTTTAACTTGATACACATGCTCTTGTAAGACTAGCTCATTCTGAATTTCAATCTGTGAAGTCTACATTAGTTAGAAAGGTTTGAATTTGAATGAGAGTTGGTGAAACTGAAGTGTGGTCTCAAAGAGACAACTACAAATGGTGAAGTATCTGGTTCAAGTCTAGCTCCACCATGAACTCGCTAGAACTTTCAAAAGTGCTATATAAAATATATTGTTTAATTTTCACAGTAGCCTAATGGAGTTGCTAGCTGCTCAACACCCACTGAAAGTCATGTCTCCTTGACCCTGGTGACGATTTTGACTTTACTTTTTAATTGGAGTCACTTTTTAAATCTGAGTCTTCATAGTTTCTTCTGTTCCATTACCCTTAGCCAGACAATCTAGCTTATTCAGATTCACATTAAAAATCAATTCTGAAAGAGGTATGTCTTCCCCAAACTGGCCAGGCATGCTGACCCACCCATTGTGGTCCTGTTCCTTGTGATTTGGATTGGGGCAGTTGGTGGTCTTGTTCACTGGTTCAGAGTTTGGGGTTTAAACACTTTTTTTTAAATAAAAATATATAGGAAGCAATGTGAGCCTAAGACTTGGGTCTTCGTGGCATTTGGGAATACAGATCCTGCCCTAATAGTACTCCAGTGAGGAACGTCTCTTCGTTTATTCGATTTCTGAAGATTTTATTTTTGTTTTAATTGCCTTCATAGATCCCTTCACAACTTTACATGTGTGATTTATCCTGGCTGTGTCAGACAATAAATTGGCATAGATGGATCTGGAAATCTATTTATTCGTGACGCATATTAGCATACAAAACCTAATTTGTTTCCTCTCATAGAAAATTTCAAGAATAACTGAAATGCCTGGCGTCCCCCATTTGGTGCTCTAGAGTTGTCTGGATTGGCTGCCTGTAAATTAGATCCTGGTTTCACCCTCAGATTTTGAAAGGATACACTTTCTCCCATTCTCTCTTTGTTGCACCCCTTGGGCCGTGACTGCTAAGGTCAATATCAGGAATGGTTAACTAGCAACCATGATTTCAGAGGTTTGAAAGAGAGACTAGTCCAATGTTACATTTCTCTTTGGGTTTTGTATGCAATGCCCTGCCCTGGCCCATAACCATAACTATGATGCTCTTACTAGTCTGTGAGGCCAACTTTACGGAGCTCCCATGAAGGGGGTCAAGAAGAGGTGAGATGGCAAAACAGAAGTCCAGTTCTCAGACCCCTCTCTGGCAAACAGACTGGCCCCCAATGACGCTGAAGTCTGTCTGTCATCCCTGCTCTAGGCAAAGAACCTACATTCTTCAATTACTGCCCCTTGAGTGGATCATTTGTTAAAGACATATGTATGCCACGCTCTCATTCAAAATTACCAGGGGAGTTTACATTAAAAAAAGAATAAGACAATAACATCAGGAGAAAAAAAAAACCAACAAATAAACACAATAAAATAGCCAACTAAAGAAGAGTTGTAACATGATTCTTGGACAACTCCATCCCAGAATGCAGGGAAACAAGTCAATGCAATGATGATAAAGTATTGTACCATTCTAACAGTGCAATCCTAACCAACATTCCCATGCTGGTGCAGCCGCAATGCAGCCCCAAGGTAAAGGAACAAATATTCCCTCACTTTGAAGAGGCCTCCATGACTGTCCCTGCACTGCAAAATGCAGTGTGCGCCCTGTTGGCACAGCTATACTGGTGCTGGAAAGTTGGTTAGGATGGTGCTGTAAATGTTGTAAGCACAAATTTACAAAATGGGTCTCTCTATCCTCTACCCAGCTGGCATTGAATATCAACTGTTCTGCTTGAATATCAAGCTGGGTGTCACAGGGCAGCCGTGTTTGTCCATCGTACGCCTGACCCACTGACATGCAAAACAGCAGGGGGGAGGGCTTCCAGCTTTAACATACAATGAGATGAGAAGAGCCAAACCCAACCCTGCATCTGTTTCCCATGGTCCATTGTTTCAGGTACTGTACCTACTCCTTTCTTGACCCAGCTCTGATCCCGGAAGCGACCTACCTAGGGTGGAAGCAAAATGCCTGAAGCTCCCCCCACCTAACCATGGAAAGGGGGACATATGACCATACAAATATGAAGGCCCCCCATCATGTCCAACCTACTCCTGTTCAACTCCTGAGTCAACCAAGAGAGACATAATCATCCACTCACCTTTCTTCTACAACAGCTGGGATAGTCCTGCCAGGGCTGTCTGATAGCCTTCCTTCCACCTCCTCCCCCCCACCCCCCTTCAAAGGAATGAGTCTGATTTCTGAATGACCAAGGAAACTTTACATCCAAGGAAAGTATATGGAGTATTCAAATCATCTGTGTCATTCGCAATAGACACAACAAGATTTGTGTTATTCGCAATAGATGCAGCAAGATTTCATGTTTTCATGAGACCTAAAGTGAAGTTCCAGGCAATTCTTCCTGCAAATTGTTGTGTGAATTTGGAACAGGAAAGGTGTGAACCAGCAAAATGTCTGGTTTCTCCCTTCCAAAATATTGTCCTTGGACTCAGCATGGCTTCTGCAAGGGGAAGTCTTGCCTCACAAACCTGTTAGAATTTTTTGAAAAGGTCAACAGGCATGTGGATGCGAGCGAACCCATGGATATTATATATCTGGATTTTCAGAAGGCGTTTGACACGGTCCCTCATGAAAGGCTCCTGAGAAAACTCCACAGTCAGGGAATAAGAGGGCAGGTCCTCTTGTGGATTAGGAACTGGTTGAAGACCAGGAAACAGCGAGTGGGAGTCAATGGGCAATTTTCACAATGGCGAGAGGTGAAAAGCGGTGTGCCCCAAAGGATCGGTCTTGGGACCGGTGCTTTTCAACTTATTCATAAATGACCTGGAGTCGGGGATAGGCAGTGAGGTGGCCAAGTTTGCAGATGACACTAAACTTTTCTGGGTGGTGAAGACCAGCAGGGATTGTGAAGAGCTCCAGAAGGACCTCTCCAAACTGGGACAATGGGCAGGAAAATGGCAGATGCGCTTCAATGTAAGTAAGTGCAAAGTGATGCACATTGGGGCAAGAAACCAAAATTTCACATATACGCTAATGGGTTCTGAGTTGTCTGTGATGGATCAAGAGAGAGATCTTGGGGTGCTGGTGGACAGGTCGATGAAAGTGTCGACCCAGTGTGCGGCGGCTGTGAAGAAGGCCAATTCCATGCTCGGGATCATTAAAAAAGGGATTGAGAATAAAACGGCCAATATCATTCTGCCTTTGTACAAATCGATGGTAAGGCCACATCTGGAGTATTGTGTCCAGTTCTGGTCACCACACCTCAAAAAGGATATAGTTGAATTGGAAAAGGTGCAGAAAAGAGCGACCAGAATGATTCGTGGGCTGGAGCACCTCCCTTATGAGGAAAGGCTACAGCGTCTGGGGCTTTTCAGCCTAGAAAAAAGGCGCCTGAGGGGGGACATGATTGAGACGTATAAAATTATGCATGGGATGGAGAGAGTGGATAGAGGGAAATTCTTCTCCCTCTCGCACAACACCAGAACCAGGGGACATGCACTAAAATTGAGTGGAGGGAGAGTTAGAACAGACAAAAGAAAATATTTCTTTACCCAGCGTGTAATTCATCTGTGGAACTCCTTGCCACAGGATGTGGTGATGGCATCTGGCCTAGATGCCTTTAAAAGGGGTTTGGACAGATTCATGGAGGAAAAGACCATCACAGGTTACAAGCCATAAGCAACCTCCTGGTTTTAGAAGTGGGTTTTCTCTGTGCCAGGTACAAGGGAGTGGCGACTGGACACAGGTATCTTGTTGTCTTGTGTGCTCCCTGAGGCAACTGGTGGGGCCACTGTGTGACACAGGAAGCTGGACTAGATGGGCTTTTGGCCTGATCCAGCAGGGCTCTTCTTATGTTCTTATGTTCTTATGTCCTTTCTGCTGCCTTTAAATCCTTTAATTTCCATTCCCTTCCTGTTGCTCTGTAGGAAGAGTGGGCAAGGCTCATGATAAAGTCCTGTTTTTCTTCCGTGTGGTCATTTTCGGTGTTCTGCCCTAGACAACATCAGTGATATAGACTTGAATCTATTGACTCGGACTCAAGTCACATCAATGACTTGACTCGGACTTGATGGTGATTGTAAAAGATTCGAAAGACTCGACTTGAGATTTGGAGCCTTTTACGACAAGTCCAATTTTATTCAGGCTTAAACCCATTTTCCCCATTAAATAGATAGGGACTTGCAACTTGCAACCAAAGACTCAGGACTTGGGGGCAAAGACTTGGGACTTGACTTCAGACTTGGAGTCAGAGACTTGATCCACATCCCTGGAAAACATTAGCAGGAAGGAAAGAAATGAGGGGAGATTATTTTATAAAAGTACAGAGACAGGCAGCCACTGGCTCTTCCTTACTGTGAGTGAGATTTCTATCCCACCCACCCCCAGCTTTCTTTGCTTCTTGGTGGGCGTGATGGTCAAAGGAAGGGGGTCCTGAACCTGGCACCCTCCTTCCTCCCCCCAACTCACCCTTATTCTGGAATCTCACCCTTACAGTGCAATCCTATCCAACTTACACCACCGGTGTAACCAGCGGGGAAGGGAAGGGCAGGAGGCTTTGGAGGGGAGGGGAGATTTAAATCCCCTTTTAATCCCCCTTTGGAGGGGATTTGAATCCCCTTTCCATTCTGGGGCCTCCCGTTCTCGCTGCACTGCTGGTTACACTGGTAGTGTAAGTTGGATAGGATTGCGCTGTTATTCTGGAATAAAATGGTAGTAATATATTTTAGGATTGCTGCCATTAGGAACCAGCACATGTTCTGTAGGGTAGGGATTAAGCTCCTGCATCCCAGAAGGGATCAGTTTAGTAGTGCATGCTTCCTTTCTGGAGCTGTCATGTGTCCAGATGGGCATCTGGCTCACCTGATCAAGACTTGAAATCAGGTAAAGATGCCCCGGTTGATCGATAAAGCGAAATGGTGGACAGGAACCAGTGGTTGGAGTAAGTAAGACCAGGAACTGAGTTTAGGAAGTCACATCAAATTTCTGTTTATTTTCAGGCTTACCTTTTACCTGCTTTCCATTTTGAGGTGAGAACTGTGCTTAGGTTCTCCATCACCTCATTTTTTCTACATATTTCTGCGTCATAACTACTTCCTGCCCCTTTCTGCCTGCAACCCATGTTTTAACAAATGTTCCTCATATCTTTTTTTTTCTTTAATTTGCCTGGTCTGCTTGACTCAGTGAAGAATGTGTTGCCTTGTTTGTTTGTTTGTTTTTGTTGTTTAGCTGACAGTTGAACAGGAGAGAGTGCTGTTTGATGCAAAGCGAAGAGATACATGGTGGACGGACTCGCTGAGGGTATGTATACGATTGAGGTCATAAGATGCCGAGGGTGGTCTTCGTTCAAGCAGACAGGCACCAATGGATGATTTCCTGTGCTACCAGCACTTTGGTTCCACTGCACTGCTAGCTTGCAAACTGAACTCTATTGTTTCAGGCTGCAGTAATAGTCTGCTGGAGCATGCTCAGTTGACCCCAACAGTTAGTCCCTCTGCATAAGGTAAAGGTATCCCCTGCTCGAAAGCCAGTTGTGCCTGGCTCTAGGGTGTGGTGCTCATCTCCGTTTCTAAGGCCTAAGGGCCAGCGTTGTCCGAAGATGCTTCCGTGGCATGACTCAAGGCTGAAGCACACCTGGCGCATTCTACGTGCACTGTGTGCGCCGTGACAAACACAGCAAAAGTTGAGAATTGTCCAAGGGAGGCGTCAACGCAAACGCGGCTCCCGGCAGCTCTTGGCATTCCGGTTGATCGATCTGCACTGAGTCACTGCAGCCCTCTGCATTAGATCCAATGAAATCCCCAGACCAGAGCGTGTTCCTCAGTCTAAGCAGCTTGTTCCTGGTGTGAAAACATTGCCCAAATGCCTGCTCCCTGTTCCACGTTGCTGTCTTGGATCTTGACCTCTGCCTGCTGTTTATTATTGTGCACCTGAGTCCTTATGGCCCTCTGATCGTTGTTTCCTGCTCTGGAACTGTTGTAGGCCATGCACCTGCTTGTGCCCCCCTTGAGCTGACAACCAGTGCTGCCTGGGTCCTGGAACCCAGCAGACTGGTGCCTGAAACTTGCTGAGGTTTGACATAATTATTCTTAATATCCACCATATGTGGAATATAACAACCAACCTGGAGAGGTAGGGCAGATTTTTAAAATAAGTTGGAATCACTTAGTTATCATTATTCTGTATTTATTTAGCATATTCAGGATTCTATCCTTGAATGGAGGAGAATTCTGGGGTCTCCTCCTATCCTGGGATATCCTTTAGCATGATCTTCCTGTTGGAGACTGTGCTCTTTGGTATAATATGCATGGGAACAAAACTAATATATCTACATACACTGTCAGGTTGAGGTTGTATGTTTCTTTCTACCAGGCAACCCCAATCCCAGGGTCTTATCCAGTCCGGGATTTTCTTGAAGATGCCCAACTAAACCCAGTGACACCAACGTATAATTTCAAAGGTGAAGGTCGGAAAAAGATGTCCATCTTCCAACAGATGCCTGATCTAACACTACCAGACACCTTCACTTTTGTTCCTCCTTCGTTTGTGGAACTGGCTGAGAAAAAGCTGGCTACATACTCTTTCAAGAACACTTCAAGGCAAAGTCCAACCTCTTTAAACTATAGAGATAAGGTAAGAGCAAATGAAGGACACTGACTCATTAATAATCTTTGTAACGAAACTCTAAGCCTTAGAGTCTAAGGCATGTTGTGTAGACGCAAAAATACATCTCCGGGTATCTCAGAGTGTACCAGTAATAGCCAACTGAGGTTACCAACTCTTGTTGTATTTTTATGACCAAGCACTGATAAGAATAGGAATAAGAAAGAAGAATAGACCCATGCGTGTTTGTGCAGAGGTGTGTTCAGTGGAGCTTACTTCTAGGTAAATGTGCATAGGACCATGCCACAGAGCTTTGGGCTCCTCAAAGACTGAAGTCTTGTCTGAGTCTACACATATCGAAGAATGAGATGGTACAATGAAATATACCACTTGTGGCTACAGGTCACATTTATGAATGATCCCCACATAAAAACTCCCTGCAAATAGAAAAAAATAGCATCACAAGGAAACATGTTCTTGCTCAGCCTTTCCCCTGCTCTGCTAGTTTCCTATGCCGAAATTTTTAATGGAGGCATATATGACAAAATATTATTTTCCACCCCCAGCTGTAGCCTGAAACGGTGCAGTCCATGCTACTATTTCACAATTGCATCATCTCATTCTGTTCTATGTGTAGACCACCTGCCATTAACTAAATGGTTAATCGCTGAAGTTTTATTTGCTGCTCTTTTGTGTTTGATGCAGACATCTTGTACAGTGAATTCCATAAACTGATTAGGCTAAATTGATTTGTTAGGTGCCTTAGGAATCTTTGCAATGGAGAGGCAGGGTACAAGTGCTTCAATTAAAATAATAAATAAATGTGGAACTTGATTTATTTACAACGGTCTTGTGTTGACTTGTTCTCCTGCAGCAAATAGCCACCGACCCTGGACAGTACGATCTTTTCCCTTCTCCAGTTCCCACTTTTCCAATCAAGTAAGTACACATCTGGTTTATTCCTGGTACAGATTATTTTTGCCCACATTATTTTAAAGCCTTCATTTTGCCCCATTAGGAACAAAATTCTGTATCAGAAGTCAAAGGGCACTGAAGCAAAAAAGCCAAGCTAGATGCCTATTGATTTCAATAAGCACGCTTACATTCAAAGGCTCTTCCTGTTTAAGTGCCCCACCTGTCATTTCAATGTCCCCAGAAAGTAGCTCATGAAGGCAACGACTATCTCCCACAGTTGCTCCCAGCAGCTGGAATTTAGCATCATATTGCTCTGAACCAAGAAATTCACTGTAGCCGTAATGGCGAGGAGATATTGGTACATGCCTCCTCCTCCATGTATTTGTCTCACCCCCTTTTAAGGCCGTCTTAGTTAGTGGCCATCATCATATCGCGGCCGTGAATTCCACAAGTTTAATTACTCACTGTGTGAAGGACTTTCTTCTGTCCTGATTCGACTATCTTATTGGAAGGCTCTGAGAATTATCAGTGAGAGCGAAAAAAACATTTCTCTGTCCATTTTTTTCAATGTTGCACGAGTCACACACACACACACACACACACACACACACACACACACACAGTATATATGGCGGGGGTAGCCAAACTTGCTTCATGTAAGAGCCACATATAATAAACTTCAGACGTTTGCGAGCCGCAAGAGAGATGTTTGAGAGCCACAATATTTAAGAAGCATTTAAATTCTTAAATATATTTACTCACCATGAACATTAAACTTACGTTTTAATCCAGTGGACTCTCAGTTTATACCTGGTAAATAACTATAAAGCTTGAAAATTTCTTATTTACCTTTTATATTAATTGTGATGCAAAAAGGAGCTCAGCCAACGTATTTCCAAGAGCCACACATTATATGTCAAGCGGGAACCATGAAGTGGGGCAAAACTGCAGTAGGAGATTAAGGGGGCTATACTAGTTTCCCCCACTGCAGTTTTGAACCTGATTGAAAGTCAATGGAAGTTTTTTTTTTTTTTAAAATAGCATGCAAGGGAGTGTATGTGTTGGGAGCAAACCACTGAAAATTCCCTTAACCATCGCTGTGGTTTCACCCCATTTTGCACACCCCCACTTCCAATTTACCATATATTTAAATATAAACCCTGATTGGGGTAAGTTGTGCAATTCAGTGCACTTCTAATTTGACCCTAAGAGAACTGGGGCACTTTAGCACAAGGTAAGTAGAAGAACGAAGGACAGAGTTTCATCGCTCTGCTTGCAACAGAGTATTATTCTGGCTGCTGCAGCACCTCACAGCATCATAGGGTTGGATTGTCAGTAGTAACTTTTAAAAATCAAGCATATGACTTAAAGACAATGATTGAAATCTTTTCTCCTATTATGTCGGTGAGAACCTTAGTTAAATTTAGTGAATCCAACACACATGCTCGCGCACATACGCACACATCGTTTCTTTCTTGGGGTCCCCTCACCGTTGAAACTGAAATAGAAGATATTCTCAGTAGGTTGACTCCCAGATCTTTGTGGACTGAGCTGATGAGCTGGGCTGGTGGTGATGCAGTCAGATGACTGCTTCAGATGTTCATAATCCTGCACGGTGCTACTGAACACACATTGTTTACCTGGTCAATACAGACATGAGTTGGCCATGAGATCCAATGACGTCCATGAGGTTCTGCTCTGGAAAAAAGACTGGAAAATCTTGTCAAGGCTGTTGATGTTTCAAAAGAATGTAAATGAGATATCTAGTGTGGTGTTGTGGTGGAGAAACTGAGCTGCAAAATAAGAACTTCCCCAGTCTGAATCTTGCCTCTGACACACACTCACTACCACTCTGCCTCAATGCCCCCATCTGCAGTAAGGGAATAAATAATAGTCACTGTCTTTGAAGGGTCTTGAAGGCTATATCAAAATGTGTGAAATGCTTTGCACACTCAAATGTTACAACATTTCTTCTTCTCTTGCTACAAATTGTAGGAGTTATATGTTTCGATCGGCGGTTCAAAGGTTCCCAACATTTGATCCTGTAAGTACCATACAGGGTGGTCCAACGTTTCATGCCTTGAGGGCTGCATGCGAACTTCGACATGAAACCTGGGGGCCGCACAATAAATTAAATTATTAATTAATTTCCCCATGGCGTTGGTGCCGACATGAACCACGACCGCTACCTCCTCCCCAGCACTCTCTACCAGCCTATCTAGACGAGACGTGATGTCCGCAACCTTCGCACCAGGCAGGCAAGTCACCATGCGGTCCTCACATCCATCACATAGCTGGCCCAGGATTTGCCGCCACTTGCCTTTTTTTCTTCCCACTGCCCGAACGCTCTCCGGCATGCCCTGCCCACGCTCCCCTGATGATCGGGAAGGCGATCGGGAGCCGATCACGAGACTGAGGGTGCTAGAGAGGCTGCAGCAACTTTGCGCAGGCGCAGCCATTCCAGCCTTGCAGTTCATACAGACGACCAGCCAGGCAGGACGTGTCTGGCCAGCCGCTGCCCAGGGAGGGGGGAGTGAGACGCTGAAGCTGACGGACACTGTCTAGCATGCCCCGCCCACGCTCCCGTGATGATCGAAAAGGGGAGAGTGGGTCATCATCAGGGGTGTGTGGGTGACTGCGGAGGAGGAATGGAAGCTCCAAGAGCAGCCAGGGGCCGAAGCAGAGGCCTTTGGGGGCCGCATGCGGCCCGCGGGCCACGCGTTGGACCACCATGATACAGAGCATAATGAGCATACAAATTAAGAACCACTTAGACCTAGAACAGGGCCTGTTTCTGTATCCTCACAAAACACTTTCGATTCTGGCTATATAGATCTGGCTGTTCAACTATGACCCCACGCATAGCATATAGCCAAAAAAGTGACACTACTGGAATGCTTGTTGAATTTGCTTTAAATTCTATTGGTTAGTTTCCATGATTTTTTTTTTTTTACTACTGCCACAGTCAGTCTGTATTACGATTTGTGCATTCTTGCAATATTTTAAAATTCATGTGTATTCACCAGGTCATAATGATGATTTTGTAGTTCCACACCATAAGCATTACAAATCTCATGATGCAGTGTGACCTCGATCAAATATGCCCCTGTAACCATGATTTAGAGTTTCTTCATTATGAATCATATACTGCAGTAAGACATTCATACTGTACATAAAATGCTCATGTGTAACGCAGGTGCACGTGAAATAATTAAGCCTAAGGCATAGACATGAATATTTCCTGGGAACGGTAGTTTAGTTAGGGTGCTGAAAATCCTTTGATAGAGATCCCTGTTCCATTCAGTGAGGACTACAGGTCCCAAGATTCCTTGATTAGTAGCCATGACAGTTACAGATCTGATCTGGGATCAAATTTGTTGTGTAGACACATGACTTTCTGATATGACTAGAAGTCACAGAAGAAACATTCATAATGTTTCTACTTAAAAACAGCATTCTTTTTTGAGTGTCAACCATACATCATCATCATCATCATCATCATCATTACTTTTTTGTTTTTCTGTTCCAATATGGGGCACTCAAGGTGGCTCACACTGGTCTCAATGTAATAATTAAAAATACTGTTTGTTGACCATGTGAAGGCAGAAAGCCAGATTCCTAGTATTTGTATCAGCCCAGACCAATCTCGAAGCTTTATATTGCCTGCTGATTTGCAAGAGCTGGTGTTATAAACCCTCATCCCCTTTTCTATCTGAAGAGAACTTTTAAGACCAAGGTGTTGGCAATCTATGGTAGCTCACTAGCCTAGACCCCACCCCTAGAACCAAACATTTCCAGTTAAAACCCTAGAGTTCCTTACATATATATTGATCCAGCTCAGAATCTTTGGGTGGTCTATGCTTGCAAACACCAAATGTGTAGCAATAGTACAAAATGTATATATCAGAAGTCTGTTGAAGAGACAGGGGTTCTTAAGTAAGAGAATCACCATTAGCTGCCCTGGCTTTCAGAAGAGCTTGAGAATTCTTGTTACAAGATATATAGGGTCACAGCTCTCATACTTGATGGATGTGTTGATTGTGATTATCCAGATATGGACAGGAAAAGCAAGCCTGCTGACATTATTGATGCATCTGTGTCTCCAGTTAATAATACCCAGGATTCAGAAGCAGAGACTATGAAGAAGTATCGAGATCTTGTCATCAATATTAAGCAAGTGTATCAGCTGGAGAGCGTATGAGTCACCCCATCATAATCTTGATAAATAGCTTGATCCTGGAAGCACTAAAAAGAGCTCGTAGACCATATGAATTTCCCCCAAAGACAAATCAGTCATGTCCCCAAAGCTGTCAGTTTCACACAGTCAGAATTATCCGGAAAACCTTGAACACCACAGATGTTGTAGGGGGCTGTGTGAGCCTTGTGCGTGCCTTTCGTCATGCATCACTCACTCACACACACCCATACACAATTCGCACTAAAGAGTTAACTTTTGTGACCTGAATGTACCATGCAAATTAATGAAGTCTGCAACTATCTGCCTAGTTTTATCCAGTCCGCCAATTCCAGTATCTAAGGAACTTGGAAAGTGTTTTTTTGTTTCTTTGTTGTGCAAAGATCTAAGGTATGAAAATAGGGGAGGATGCGCAGAATCGCAGAATTTGATGCACAGAATTTGCAGATCTGAGAAAGTAGGGAGGGATATGGAAATTTTTACAGGTGGTAGGCTCAGGACAGGCAGGGCCCAAAGCAAAAAGAACAGGGAGCTTAATAGATTTCTGCTCCAACTCACTTATAATTTAAGGTTTGACACTAGGGAAGGGGAGGAAGCAATAAGGGATGAATGTGAACAAACACAGCTAAGCTAAACATACTGAGATCGCCAGCGCTACCTACTCACAGGGTGCTTTACGACACATTGCGACACCCTAGGCTGGTGCTGAGGCCGCAGCACCAGGATATAATTGACAAGAAGGGGGGCTGCTGGAGGCTGGAGTTGTACACTATGTTGTACACTATGAGAAATGACTGGCATGTTACTTCAGCATGCTATTAAATTGAAAGCCACATGTTTGGCAGTGGAAAGAGGTGATTCTTATCCTGATCTAGACGAGTCCACATACACTACAGTAGTAGGATTGGCATGGAGTAGGGTGAGAGATATTTTTAGTCCTAAACAGCAATGGTAGCTTAGGCTTTTCCTAGAGGAAGTATCTCTTTAATGTAATACTTTCTGTTTGGGTGACTGTTCTCCTGTTACTGTTCCTGGCATCAGCACCAGGAAGTGCCCTTAGACTGTATTGTGGATGGGCATGAAGGATGGAACTTGGCTGCTGAGAGGGAATTTGTTGTCTTGGCAAACAAGCCTCCAAATGCTTCCTAGAACTGACCCCATACAATGTCTAAGTTGCCCGATCAATGGGAGAGGGTTTAAATAAGAGGTCCAGAAAGACACATCACTACAAGACTGCGATGTTTGGAATGGCCTTCAACCTGTGAATGTTATACGCCTTAGAACTAGGAGATGCCTTTCTCTGTTGCGTTGTCACCCATTCCTATTTTGCTGTAGATATGTTTCACAAAGTGGAACATGCTGTACTACAAGAGACTGAGGTGGTGGTGGTGGTGGTGGTGGGGAGAGTGTCACAGTTTCCTAGAACCTCGCACATGTTAGTGAACAGAGGTGACAGCTTACGGTGGTGAGTCATGCGTGGCTTACACAGGCTGAGCAGAAAAATGTGCTTTGCTCAAATTAACCACCAAATCTGCACCATAGGAAAGGAGAACAGTTGGCCTCTTGGCGAGGAACCTAAGCAGGCTTCTAGAAACAAGGAAAAAATGAGCCACAATGGGAAGCAATGTCAAAATTGATTGTCTTCTCCCTACTACTTCTCCCTGAGGCATCTGGTGGGGCCACTGTGAGATACAGGAAGCTGGACTAGATGGGCCTTTGGCCTGATCCAGCAGGGCTCTTCTTATGTTCTTATGTACTAAGTGAAATGGTTGTTTAGCTGATCCAGAGGTTTAATGTCATCTGCTGAAGTTGGCAGTGAGGGGCTGCATATACAGCTACATATACCCTTTCGGAACAGTACGGGAGATCCAGTCCCAGATCTCATGCTGTCTCTTCTGGTTTGTCCCTAAGTAAAGAGATTTTGCAGGGTTTGAGCAGAGGCAGCAGTGCAACTAAGGAAAACGGTGTGTGCCCCGTGGGAGTCATCACCTCTCTCAACCACCTTTCAGCTCTTGTCTGTCCTCCACCTTCCTTCTTAGTAAGTATCTTCCAGTCTTGCAGCCCAATCCTGTGTAACCTTGCACCGGTGTAACAGCAGATGCACCGGTCTAACAGCAGATGCACTGGTGTAAGTGCAATTACACTGGCATAAGTGCACTTACACCAGTGCATCTACTGTTACACCAGTGCAAGGTTACACAGGATTGTGCTGTTGGTGTTAAAACAAAGACTTTGCTCTACAGCTGAGCTGGGCAGATGGTAGACCAGGATCTCTGGGAGATTTGCAGGAGATAATAATAATAATAATAATAATAATAATAATAATAATAATAATAATAATAATAATAATAATATACAGTATTTATATACCGCCTTTCTTGGCCGTTGGATTTCTCCTCCGACTTTAATTCAAGGCGGTGTACATAGGCAGGCTTTCCTAACCCCCCTATTGAGAGGATTTACAATACATAAATGTCCACTCTTTCATGAACAGCTACATTCCAGGTGGTATCCTTTTGCAGTCTGGCTTTTCTGCTGGCTGGCGCCTCCCGAACTCAACTGTTCGAAAACTGGGAGCTCTTATCTCTCCTCACGGAGGCTTTTTCACAGCTTTTTGTCGGCGGTGTGTCTCGAACTTGCCATTTGCCGATCTTCGGGCTTTGCAAGTCGGCAGCTCTCCCGACTGAGCCAGACCCCTCTGCCCAGATCAGCAAGGATTTTTGACTCTCAGTTGTTCAAGAACAGCGGGCAACAAAGGGTTTCCCCCCCTCCCCTTTTCTAAATTAGCTGCTGAAATGAAAGATGCTTGGGGAGAAAACCAGGAGTGTCTTTGTGTATTAATGGACCGTGAGCCTGGTTCTGGTACTGAAGTGAAATCTCTGGGCAAAGCATTTGCTCAGACTAGAGCCCCATTTCCTTCATCCCAAGCGTATTTCCACCCTGCTGAGCCATTATTTCACACCAACTCAGTTGCTGGACCTCAGGGGTTCTGTAAATAACAACAACAAAAAACAGTAAGGCTGTGCAGTCCTGACTCCTGTACACACTTTCCTAGGAGTACATCCCATGGATGTTGACTTAGAGAACATGCTTCCCTCTCCCCGTGCTGATCATGTTGGCACTTTTGAAATCCTACAATGGAGGATACGGGGGGGGGGGGGAGAAATCCATGCAATAGTTGATCAGCATTTACCGTATTGTCCCGAGTATAAGACGCACCTGATTATAAGACGCACCCTTAAAGTTTGGTGCTATTAAAAAAATGTAATTAAATCACTGGCATTAAATTGCAACAGCCTGATTATAAGATGCACCCCTAGTTTAAAGACTTAAATTAGGAGAAAAAAGTGAGTCTTATACTCAGACCAATACGGTATTTTGAAGAACAGCAAAGGATTGTGTATAGCATGAATTCTCTCAGGATGTTCTTTGGCTTTTAAATAGATGTTAACCTTTTATTTGAAAATCCTCAAGGATCTCATTAATGTCCCCATGCCAGGTGGCCTTCTGTGATAGAAGAGACGTTCCATGTAAACAACAGTGCCTCAAATGAGTTATTGATACAGCTGCTGTCTAATATTTTGCAACAAATGAGCTGTAACCGACATCTTAACATTTGCCTGCCTCAGAGCAGCGGCAGCGACCTAAAACCTGTATGTTTTGCGGCTGAAAAAGAAGGTGGCTGGGTTGTCACTGCTCTGCAATAGGCTTGGCACTGAAACGTTGAAAAAGTGACGTTTAAAGCAAATTTCAGTTCCTTCTCCCAAGCAGAAACAGCGAAGAATTTTCAAGGGAAGCTGAACAGGTTTCTGTAAGACAAGTGACATTTCCCTGGGGACAGCCTGCATATCCCTGTTCAGAAGATGGTTTTCCACTTCTTGTTTATGGCTGTCATGGCCTCACCCAGTGAGTCAAACATGGACCCTGAAGAGTGTCTTCTTGACACTGTCTGGATATAATACTGACCCAGGTACTGATGGAGTGGAGACAGTGGTGGAAGACCTGCAGCATAGCACAGTCAAAACAGTGGCTCAGCCTGGGGAGAAACAGGCTGGGGGTAAATGTTGCCTGCATGCTCAAGACCCAGAGTCTTGTAGCAGCCCACACCTCCCAAGCTGTGAACCAGCCCTCTGATTCTGAAGGTCTTTCTCAGAGACCAGGATCTCCGGGCCCTGCTCACCAGATGCTCCAGAAGGCCAGCCAAGAAGCTTTCAGGTGCTATGTTATGATTGCAAGTGTTGAGCACAAGTCCTGACCCTTCAAGAAGATACTCCATAGCTTCTGTCTGAGTAGATGTGGATAGCATTGCGCTGTAGGTCTACTGCACCTCTTTCAGTAGGTAAAGCTCAGTTTGGCTCTGGAGCAAGTTGCTGGGCTTGGAGCTATCTGTGGTCCTGCAGTCCATAAGAACATAAGAAGAGCCTTGCTGGATCAGGCCAAAGGCCCATCTAGTCCAGCTTCCTGTATCTCACAGTGGCCCCACCAGATGCCTCTGAGAGCACACAGCTAACAAGATAACCTGTTTCCTGTTGTCACTCCCTTGTACCTGGCACAGATAACCTGTTTCCTGTTGTCACTTCCTGGCACCTGGCATATGGAGAAAACCTACATCTAAAGCCAGGAGGTTGCTTATAGCTTGTAACCTGTGATGGTAGGCTTACCAGATCTCCAACCGGGATAGAGTGCTAGACCTTTAGGAGAAGGAATGTGGGCAGGTGTAGCTTGTTAAACCTTAGAGCACAATCCTAGGCATGCCCGGTTGGAGATCTGGTAAGCCTATGTGATGGTCTTTTCTTCCATGAATCTATCCAAACCCCTTCTAAAGGCATCTAGGCCATCACCACATCCTGTGTCAGGTTCTCAGCTACCTCCTGTCCTGTGGGGCCTGTATGGCCTGGCCATCCCACCATGAGCTTTGCCTTGCTTTACAGTTTCCTTGTCTAAGGCCAAGTCAGGGCAATCACTAGCAAAATTAAAATATACTACTCCAATATAAAGAGTGACCCACAAAGCCTGATGCAACCCACCAGCTATGCTCAATAGATCTGTTTTTGTAGCCTGCCTAGGACTGCAGAAACTGGGTGAGACTAGCCAGGCACTTTGCAAGCCACAAAATGACTGGTGGGTTGGGTTGCCTTTGGTTTTATTATTATTATTATTATTATTATTATTATTATTATTATTATTGTTGTTGTTGTTGTTGTTGTTGTTGTTGTTGTTGTTGTTGCTGCTGCTGCTGCTGCTGTTGCTGCTGCTGCTGCTGCTGCTGCTGCTATATTTCTATCCTACCAGATCAGCCCACATCACAAAAATAAAATAAGCAACCTGGCACAAAAAACAACATGCAATTAAAATACAGACACATGTACTGTTTTTTAAATCTTATTCTGTAAGATTTGTTACAACAAAAGTAGAGTCTAAAAGGTCCAGGCAAACAGAAAGGTCTTGGTGCCAAAAGAACACCAGAGACACTGCCAGCGAAGCCCCTCTAAGGAGAATATTGTACAGGTGAGGTGCCATCACAGAGAAGGCCCTCTCATGAGTCCATACCTGCAGTGGCGTCGCAACGACGCGCGACACCCCTGAGCGGGGGCGCGCGTCGCCCTTAAGGGGAGGCTCCGCCCCCGCGCGTGACGTCACGCGCAGGAGCGGAGCGCCCTCCCCGCTCCATTTTCGGCTCATTTTGGAGCCAAACGGAGACAAGGGAGGGAGGGCGGGCCCACCTCAGCGCGAAATTGTAAGTAGGGGGCGTCGCGCGTCACCCCTGTACGCGCGACGCCCCCCGGCGGCGCGCCCCCCCTCTTCCCCCCGGCGACGCCAGTGCATACCTGCTACACCTCTAATGGGGTAGGAACCTAGAGCAAGGCTTCCAAGGCTGGTCTTAATCCACAGGCTTGTGTGCAAAGAAGCAGTTCTTAAGACAGAGGAGGTGGCCCAGCCATGAGGCCAGTTGAACACCTCAACTCAGGTGGGAGGCTTGGGGAGGCAGCAAGCTGATGAGGGATACCCCCAGGGGATCAAGTCTATGGCTCCAAGTCTCAAGTCTTTGCCCACAGGTCCCGAGTCTTTGGTTGTGAGTTGCAAGTCCCTATCTATTTAATGGGGAAAGTGGGTTTAAACCTGAATAAAATTGGACTTGTCATAAAAGGCTCCAAGTCTTGAGTCGAGTCTTTCGAGTCTTTTACAATTGCCGAGTCAAGTCCGAGTCAAGTCATTGACGCAACTTGAGTCCGACTCGAGTCCGAGTCAATAGACTCAAGTCTACATCACTGGATACCCCACATCATGCGCCTGTTCCTGCCTCTTCTAGCCTCTGAGCATGCATGAAGAGAATGGAGAGGGCTTGCCTTCTCCTGCTCCTACAGTGCTAGTTGACAGCTTGGGAGATGTGGACTGCTGGCTCTGGAACTTGAGTCTGAAGGCAACCTTTACTCCCAGCCAGCCTGTTTCTCCCCAGACTGGGCCACTGGTTTGAGTGGGCTATGCAGGTAAAGTGACTGGTGGAGAGATTGCTGGGAGCAGAGAGGTTCCACTTCCAAGATTCTCCTTGGTGATCTACAGTAGCGTCACTGCAGGGGGGGGCGGAGCTCCAAGGTCCGCCAGGCTCTGAGCCTCCGTTACATGATGGGAGAAAGTGGCCCTGCCCCACTTTCTCCCATCAAGGTGAGGGGCAGGGCTGCTTTCTCCCGTCGTGTAACGGAGGCTCACAGTCTGGTGGAACTTGGAGCTCCGCCCCCCCTGCAGTGACGCTACTGGTGAACTATGTTACAAACATAGGGAGAGGTGGCGTTACACCGGTTTGCAAGGTGCGGTGCAGCGCCTTGCATCACCTACAATGCCGTACCCCCTCCATCAGATTTTTTTAATCCATTTATATTGGTGGTTTTATTGGTCTGCAAAGTCATGTTCTTATTTTGTTGCTGTTCTGTGTATTCCTTGAGGTGTTTTAGCTGAAATGCAGCTTATGTGGTTCATGAAAAGGACCATCATCATTTTCCAAGCTGTCACATTGTCTTCATGTCTGCAGTGTCATTTAGCTAGTTGCTTCTTCTTCTTCTTTTTTTTTTATGTCAGTACGTTATGGTTAAGTCAAATTTCTAAGACCTGTAAAAAAGTCCCAAACTCCTAAACTTCTCTCTCCTTTAGAAGACAGAATTGAATTGCCATAGGGGAAAAAAAAAGCCCAAACAAGAGATGTCACAATTTCAACTGTTAAAAAGCATCGTTATTATGCTCGAAGGAACATGACAGATGCTAACACATGAACATGAAAAAAATAGACAGACGTTAACCTATCTACTGGATATAAATAGATTTTTTTTCTTGGCTTCATAACCATAATAAGTGCCACTTGTGGCTGAGAGTGATTGAAAATAGATGGACTGGTGTAAATGATTTTGTTACAAAGCAATGAGATGGCGCATGATCTGTGTCAGTTGTTCATATATTAAAAGGGGGAGGGTTGTTTCAGCATCAGATAATGCTGATATCCCATAATTATTTCAGGGGCGTGCAAACCTGTCAGTGTCAATCAGTGTGACTCAGATCTTCTGGGACTTAAAGAAATATTATTGCTGCCTTTCTAGGACACATTGAAAAAAATGGAATTCTTTGTCTATATCAGTGGTTTTTTTTACATTGTATCCTGGAGTGCCTTAGAAGCTTATCAGGGCTCCTTAGTGAGAAGATCAATCATGCAAATGTTGTAACTCTCCCTATGAACCAAGAAGAATCCCTGGAAAATCACTGTCCTTTTTTTCTCTCTGTGTTGGAAATACCGTATTAACATTTTGTTAGTGTACAGGTCGGGCCTTCTCATCCGTGGATTTGACTCACCGCGGATGCCACTGCGGAAGAGGAAGACCCACTGGAGGTGCTAAAATACCTTATTTTTAAGCTGTTTGGAGGCCCGCCGGCTGCTTCCCGCCTCCTGCACAGCTTCAAAAAGCTCTAAACTGCAGCAAAAAGAGAAAAACACAACCGGAAGAATGTAAAGATCCTGTTTCCTGGGAAATGGCTTCTTTGGAGCAAAATCCCACTCAGATAGGGACCCTCTTGCTCCAAAGGTCCTCTACAGAAATAGGCTTTGCCCCCAAAAGCCGTTTTCTAGGGAGCTTGCTGGTTAACCTGCACCCCAACACAAACAAGCTCTGAATGGATTATGGATAACCTATTTGTTATTTATTCAAAGCTAAAGTCAGCCATTCAGAAAGAGGGAAAAATGAACCAAATAGCCAATTCCGTCATTTTTTCATTCATTCCTTAATATATGCATATCCCTATAGTTCTTTGGGGTAGGGTAGTTGTATATTTAAATGTGTGAATAGAGTCATGTTCCTAATGCAAGTAAGTCCGCTAAATGCTAAAGGGACCATGCAGTGCACAACATGTCGTTCCATGCAGTGCAACCAGCCGGGTATCTTTTGAACTACTGATAACAACATAAGCCCTGTTCAGGTGTTTGTCTCCCTGAGTTCTTCAAAGTCCTGCCTCTCCATAGGGTTTCTTGTCTATGGTGCTCAGCCATGACTCATTTTCTTTGGATACAACTATTGTAGCTCAAAATGAAGTTATGAAGTTGTCCTTTACTGAGTCAGAGCATTGTTCAATCTAGTCTAGTTGTGTCTACTCTGATGGGTTGTCAGTTGTGTCCCTGTCTCAGGAGTCTTTTGCAGCCCTGCTACTACAGATCCCTAAATGGGAGATGCCAGGAATTAAACAAGGGACTCTCTCCATGCAAAGACTATTGCTTTATTAAGAGCTGCAAGAGTCAGGATTGAAAGAACCACAGGAACAGCTTCCTTACATATACATTCTGAATGCCACTTCCCATTGCAAACTCTCATGCTCTCTAAATATGATTCATGGCCTGTTGTGGGCTTGACAGTGACAGCGTCAGCTAGTGATGGTGCCAGGTTCCTGGAGGCCCTGGACCAAAGCCTTGCACTGGCCCACCCCATAGCATCCTTACCCACTCCCTCATGGTGATCAAGATGCTACCACTACCACCAGTACTGAGGGGTCACGAGTCACTTTGGCCATGTGGGCCCTCTGATGGGCATGTGGGCCCTCTGATGGGCATGGGCCCTCAGCCAGTGCCTGATCTGACCAACCTCTGATGCTATCCCTGCAGGCAGCAATGGGGTTAGAGTAGCATCACTACAACCACATTTGGCTTCATTGGCGTATAGGCTGGAATGTGATGACAACAAGAATGATAACAGTATAATTGTGTTGTGTATTATACATGGACTTCTGCAGAATATATACTTTATTATCTTGTAGAAAGAAGGACCAGGACCAGGTGAATATGATATTAAGGAAAATCCACCTGTACCTCTACGATCCTGCTTCCTGTCAAAAGTTCCGCGCCAAATGTCAGCCTATACTGTGCGTATAATATGAAATATATGAGCCAGTGTATATCTGCACATGTCTATTTCAAGTGCTTGCAATTACAGAGCAGTGTTGTACCCAAGAACACCCCCCCCCCACACACACACCCATATTCCAAGTCTCTTCCCTGATTTTCCACTTTAACTGGCTCCTGCATTCCAGTGTTTTGGCCAATGAGGGCCAAGTCACAGTGATGATGGACAAGAAAACGTTTGTCAATGTCATAAAATGTCATTGACGTGTTTGTTAATATCATAAAACTATATTTTATGAATATGGATACATTTAAATGCATTTAAATATATTTAAGCATCATAGCCCATCTGCATTTAGGTTCTGGCTGAGTTTGAGCATGAATCCACATCCCTAGGCCTCCTCACTGCAACATTTCTGACTGTGGGAATCTTACAAGATATCTAGAAATCAATCTGAAAATGTGAATTTCCGAAGTGAAGGAAAATAAAGCACAAAAGAGGATCTCCACATGGGTCATTGGAGCCCATTAAATCCTCGCCACCTGAGCTTGACTGGGTGTGTGTCACTGGAGTGATCCTAACCATTACCTGGAATGATTCATAAAATATAGAACATAAAAGTTTATACATTTTATTTGTATCGTTATTAATATTCATATTAATTAATCTATTACTATCAAGACAATATAGATTTAAACATATTTATTTGTATTTAGGTTCTGGCTTTTTTACAGTTAACTTGCAGCTCAATCCTTTTGGAGCTGTATGGGGCAGGAGGGAGGGCGGGTTGGGACCGGGAAGAAGGCAGGTTCGGTGGCAGCGGTGTCCGCTGAAATCAAACCCCCTTCCCTGGCTCAGTTTGCCTTCACGGGTCCATGCGGACTTGCACCAGCGATATCGCTGGCACAGGTCTGAGTACACCCAGCGGGCTGCCATGGTCCTACCCCAGGGCAAGGGAACAAATTCCCTTACCCCAAGACTAACATCAACAAGTTCCCTTACCCCAAGAAGGTATCTAATGGCTGAAACTTGCCTGAGGGATACAGCGGGCGCCACATTGGCGCCGCTGCATCACCATGCGGGGAGTTGGTTAGGATTGGGCTGCTAGCAATGCAACTCTCTGAAATTAGAGTAATAAAAATGAAGAAGTCTTGCCCAGGGTTGTTTGAGTTGCACAGTCCAATGTTACCCTTTTGTTCTATGCAAGTGTATCTTCATTAAAAAACAACAACAACATCCGGTTGTTTCTTTCTGTCTCTGAACAGAAAGTACCTGGTCCAGGAAGTTACTGGCCTACAAAGCAGTCTCCAAAACAACCTCGAACCATTGCCAGCCTGGGACGGGAGCACACCATCTTCTTCAGCAATATTCGTGAGATTTAGAATTCAGAGTGTTGCAGGAGCACTAATTCAAGGGGCGCCGCCGATTCTGAAAGCGACACATCTCTATCTCCACTCCTCAACATTTGTATCGGCTCTATTCCTCTGTCTGCTCGTTCTTCTATCCAGTTCTTCCTCTATTGAATTTATTTCACCAGCTGAATTGTCTTTTTTAAATCCCTGTTATTCCTTGTGTTTTGCTTTAACTGTGCTGATGCCATTGAATCTTAACTGTTGATAGTTTGTATATTGTTTTCTGGTTTGAATTGTTGTGAGCTGCCCTGGGGGCCCTTTTGGGGTCAAAATGTGGAACGTGATGTTTAGATAAATAAATGGAATAAAATCCTTCACTAAGACTGATTGTCCCACTTTTATTTCTACAGCCTTACATGTGTTATGATGAACCTACACCAGTCACTCAGTTTCATTGTTCTACTTCATTCCAGCGATGTAGACTTGAGTCTATTAACTCGGACTGGAGTCGGACTCAAGTCACGTCAATGACTTGACTCAGATTTGACTCGGCGATTGTCTTGAAACTTGGAGCCTTTTACGCAGTAACGTCACTAGGGCGCGCGCCGCCCTAAAGCGAGGGTGCGCGCGCAGCCCTTATAACCCCCTGACTCCTGACTCCTTGGCCGGAGAGGATGTCTCCGGAGCCGGCAGCAGCGGAGGTAAGACGGTGGCGCGGTAGCCTACCGCACCACCATCTTGCCTCTGCTGCTGCCGGCTCCGGAGTCATCCTCTCCAGCCGGCTGTCTTGGGCCTTCTGACGAATTTATTAGGTTTTTCGCGCATGCGCAGTATGTTTCTGAGGACAAAGGGCTGCCCTTTTGCCCTCAAACGTTCTGCGCAGGCGCGAAAAAACTAATAAATTATGTCGCACCGCACTGGGCCTTGTCAGAAGGCCACGGACTTCCGCCAAGGGCGGACGCTCCAAGGCCTTCTCCTGGAGCGGCGGTGACGCGCGCGGCGCACGGGTCCGCACGCGAATGCGTGCGCGGGTCCGCGCATCACCCTTTGCGCTCGTCACCCCCAGGCGGTCCGCCCCCCCCCCCCGCCATGCTCCAGTGACGTGGCTGCTTTTACGACAAGTTGAATTTTATTCAAGTTTAAACCTGTTTTTCCCATTAAATAGATAGGGCAACTCACAATCAAAGACTCATGACCTGGGTGCAAAGACTTGGAACTTGACTTGAGACTTGGACCCAGAGACTTGAGACTTGACTCGAGACTTGGAGTCAGAGACTTGATCCACATCCCTGCTTAATTCCTAGACACATCTTGGTATCTTGGATTATTTGCTCCTATAATCATGGTGTACTATGTTTGTCCACCACTGAATGTATTCGTTAGCAAGGAAACTGAACTATAGCCCAAACTTATCAAGAGCTCATGGCAGCAGATCTCCCAATCCCAATCCGCCATTGTAAGTCCTGATACAGTAGCACAAAAGGTGCACCATTGTCATAGTGCACCAAAGCCTCTGTGTTGTGCACCAGAGCCACCATTGTGCACCAGAACCACCAGTGCAAACAGCCAGAGGCTTCTGGCTGAGTGCCCTTAGTGTGGGAGAAAGGTGGGGTATAAATTATTCAGCATAGGATATCCTTCGGCATAGGTTAAGGCGGGGTGTACAATTTTTAAATAAATAATAAATAATTTAAATAAGTAATAAAAATAAATAAAAATAAAATTTTTAAACACACACACTTCTGCGTTTACCATAGACTGTGACCTAATCAATATCCAGCCACAGCCTTCACTGTGGCCCCAACCTTGTGAAATAATCTTCAAAAACAAACAAAGTGGGGCCGACTGGACCTCTAGGAGGACAGTGTTTCAGAGTGTGGGGGTCACCACAGAGAGAGCCCTGCTCCTAGCAAATGCCTCACTTCACCAGGCATTGGCACCCTGAGCAGGCCTCAGATGTAGAACAGAGTGCACAAGGAGAAACAAACATTTCTGTCCAACTTTCTGGTACTAGCAGGGAAGCTCAGCTGATAAATTCAGCAGGGAGCAAAGAACTAAGTGACAAATGTACTCAAAGTATCCCAGGAAAACTGATCATTATCAAAGGGGACCTTGGGAACAGACTTTTTTTTTTTAAAGGCCAGTCATTTACTACTCCTTATTACTATCTTATTACCAGTCTACTTAATCTCAACTGCACTGTTGTTACCAGAAGTGTTGTTAAATTTCATTAACTTGAAAGCAAGCATCAAAGTTCAGCAAGTCACCGCTGGTTGAGCTCACCAGCACTTCTGTGGTGTTAATGTCAAGTGATAATGTGTGTGTGTGTGCGTGCGCCGGAGGGGTTGAAGACACTGCTAACTGGCTACTTAGAAAACTGCTGGTGGCATCAGAGCATTTTTTGTACTATACTGAATGCGGCAGTGTTTCAATTAGATCAACTCTTAAGCAAGGGTTCTCAACCAGCAGAAGGGAGACAATCCATGCACCATTCTACCCAAGAATAACATAAGGCCCAAACTTAATGTGATGGGTGGAGATCTTGTGCCAATTTTGTTTGCATTTAAAAACGGGGGTCTGGGGAAGGGTTGGGTTGGATTTGGATAAGCACCACATGTGGGCTATTGTGGGGCACAGGTCCACCTGGGACAGATCCAGCCCCTATAGATGCTTCATGAACATCTATAGGAACATCATGACAGCATAGAGCTGTCTCTAAGAAAATATAGAGGTGCACGGTGGCTCTATACTTTCTTATCTCTATGTGACTTGGAGTTGCATAGAGATATGAAAATATAGCATCCCCATGTGACTACTTGGCGGTGCAATAGTGCATCAGCTTTATGACTTTGCGCAACGACCATATTTTGGTTTTGCTCCATGCTGCGACTCTGAGCCAGAGGATCTATATGGCATTCCAGAAGATTGTGTGCCTGAAGTGGTATCAGTGCTTCCTCCTGGGCGTCACTGTTCCTGATATTCGGAGGCCCCTCCTCCTGCACCTGAAAGGGAGGTTCAGGCATTGCCTAACTTGAAAACACAGCTTGTTGTCTGACAACCTTTTTGCTTCTTGTGTGTGACACACTTGTGTACATGCATACGTGTGATTGGTTTGTGGAACTCCTTGCCACAGGATGTGGTGATGGCACCTGTCCTAGAGGCCTTTAAAAGGGGATTGGACAGATTTATGGAGGAAAAGTCCATCACAGGTTGTAAGCCATGATGGGGATAAGTAACCTCCTGGTTAATGCCAGATGCAAGGGAGAGGCAACAGGATACAGGTATCTTGTTGTCTTGTGTACTCCCTGAGGCATCTGGTAGGGCCACTGTGTGATACAGGAAGCTGGACTAGATGGGCCTTTGGCCTGATCCAGCAGGGCTCTTCTTATGCTCTTATGTGGCACAGCGTGCTGCCAGGAGAGCATGATCCAGACCAGTATCATACTTTTGAATTGGACTGACGGCAAGAGATCTCACAGGATACGAAGAACCCCCTCCCCCCCCACACTCTTGCAGGCTGGAGTCTATGCTAATGAAGCCACTGGCCTCCAGAGTTAGCTGCCACACCATGGTAGGGTGCAAAACAATAGAAGCACCCATTTAATGCCAGGGATGAACAACCAAAGGCCATCACATTATAAAAGGCTTCTTGATGAGCTTATACCACACAGATCTCATAGGATCCTATGGGTCAAAGAGGTATAAAAGGTTGAGACGCAGGACCTCACATATCTTCAGTCTTCAATCTTCATTGCCTTGCTCTTGTTTTTGTTGATGGTTGAGCCACTGGTGCTGGGTGAAGCACTCCCCCCCCCCATTCCAGCCACTACCAAAGAACCTTTATGCCAAGCCATCACCCAGGATTGGTAACTGACTGCTCCCTTCTCTTTCCAGCCATCTTCCTTACTTCCTCGTTTCCCTTCCCTGAGTGGAACCGAAAGCCACCTGTGCCAGTGCATGCTGGGTAGCTATTATTTCACAGGCACCCCTCTCAACATGTCCCTTTGCCCAGGAAAGAAGCCTTGGCTTCCTTGCCTGCTTCCTTACCTAAAATCAACTGTGGCTACACAGCCTAGCCTCTGGGTTTGCTTTTTGAGCCCTTTTTGCCTTCTGCACCCTGCTTTCAACCCAGGGGATTGCTTGCTTTGGGCAATCTAGCCCTGCAATTCCTGCAGTGCTTGACACATGAGTCAGCAGAAACAGATAAGGAAACTGGGTCCATGGCACAGCCTTGCCATTGACACACACACTGTCCTCCCTCTTGACTTGTGGGCAGTCAAACTGACAATACATTTAGTCTCTCTCTCTCTCTCTCTCTCTCTCTCTCTCTCTCTCTCTCTCTCTCTCTCTCTCTCTCTCTCTCTCTCTAAGTTTAGGATTTCTGATTCCCCTTCCCTGTAATTGTAAAGTTTTTGTTTGTTGCGCCTGCACCTTCACCCTCACCAGGGATGTGGATCAAGTCTCTGACTCGAGTCAAGTCCTAAGTCTCTGGGTCCAAGTCTCAAGTTTGCCCCCAAGTCCAAAGTCTTTGGTTGTGTGTTGTGAGTCCCTTTCTATTTAATGGGGAAAATGGATTTAAACCTGAATAAAATTGGACTTGTCATAAATGCTCCAAGTCTCGAGTCAAGTCTTCCGAGTCTTTCACAGTCGCCAAGTCAAGTCCGAGTCACGTCTGAAGGCTGCTTCACACTACAGGCGGAGGCTCTGCCGCTGCCTCCTGCCTCCGCTCCGCACTGGAATTGGGAGAGTGTCTTCCAGCCTGTTGTCCCTCATGTTGTCCCGCCTTCTTAAGAAGGTGTTTGGAGGCCACTCTACCCCCTCTCCTGCGATTTGCAGGCTGCAGTAGCTCTGCGAACAGTCCCCTAGCTCTGCGTCCCCGCCCCCTGAAAAGTAGGACTCCTGCCTACTTTTACGCGCCTGCCGTGGGGAGGTCGCCTCACCTACGCTTACTTCGAAAATGAATGGAGAAGCTCCGCGAACGCGTGTAGTGTGAAGCAGCCTTGAGTCAATAGACTCCATTGACCCTCACCTCCCCCACTGAACCATTGAGCTGTGCCATTGGTCACTGCACACACACGGTCCCAGTACACATAATAGATTTCACCCATGTGCACCTGTTGCGTGTGTTCTCAAAAACACACCCAGTAACAAGCTGTTGCAAAAGCAAGGTATTCTTGAAGGTGAGAGTGCCAGTATGGAGGCCAAGAAGAAACTGCAGCGTGAGATCTGCTGGGGCAGCGAGAGCACTGCAGAGCAAGCCCAATAAAGGATGTTGTGGAGACAGACAGGCACTCTGTAGGTGACTGAAAACCTGGAAAGGCACAATGAAAAATAAATGAGAGGCTGCAAGACATGAAACACCAATACCTTGCTCATGGCTAATCTGTATGGGTCTTAATTTTCTTCTTGGGGGACTAGAAGGCGACAAGGAGTAGCTCTGTCTGAAATGGAAAAGCAGGGGAAAGAGGAGAGTGACTGTTCGTTCCCTAACAGTGGAAAAAGGCAGGGGAGATGTAGGAAGGAGAAAAGAGGGGAGCAGAAATGCATCTTTTATTAACAAGTATATGACTCCAGTTTCTCTGGGCTGCTAGAATAGGGTGCTGTTCAGACTCCTGCTGTGGGTGATCCAATGCTAAGGGGCAACTCAGATGTTTTGAGTGGGGTTGACATCACAGTCTGGCAAAAGAGTGCCTTGTTGTTGTTCAGTCGTTAAGTCGTGTCTGACCCTTTGTGACCCCATGAACCATATCACGCCAGGCCTTCCTGTCCTCCACTGCCTCCCGGAGTTTGCTCAAATTCATGATCGTTGCATCAGTGATACTATCTACCCATCTCATCCTCTGCCTTCCCCTTCTCCTTTTGCCTTCAATCTTTCCCAGCATCAGAGTCTTCTCCAGAGAGTCCTCTCTTCGCATTAGGTGACCAAAGTATTTGAGCTTCAGCCTCAGTACCTGTCCTTCCAGGGAGCAGTCAGGGTTGATTTCATTTAGGATTGACTGATTTGATCTCCTAGCAGTCCAAGGGACTCTCAAAGAGTGCCTAGTAAGGACCAAACTAGACATGATGTGGAAATTCTGTGTACAGAGCTTCTTTCTCAGTGGTGGGGAGCCCAGGCTTACCTGGCTAGTCTGTCTTAGGGATAGGTTTAAGGACTCTGAGGGTAGGGATATATTAGCATCCCGATGTTCATCCCTAAAGGGGTCAGAGTTGTGTGACCATTCCAGTCAAATGCTTGCAAAAAGTACAAGGACTTTGTAAGCGCTGGAGCTGAGCGCTTGCAAAAGGCACTTGCAAAGCCATTGCTGCTTCCTTCGTTCCTTTCCCACAAACCTCAGTATTTACCTCGGGGGCTGGGGAACAGGAAGATGGGAGCAGGTGTTCCCAGGGCCCCACTAGAGAAGAAGGGAGAAGCGGCAGAGACAGAAACAGGAGCACCCAGGGCCCCAGCAGAGTGTCTTTGACTGTCAGGATCCCAGCAGGAAACGGATGCTGTTTGTGTCATTTTTTCCCCCAGGGAGAAGGCCCTTGGAGGGCAATCCTTCACTATCATTGCATCCACACAGTGCCGTATTGCCGCTTTTCTCTGGGTGTTTTGGGGCCTTCTGCAATCTGGCTCCTCTGCTGATGTGCGAGAGCCCTCAGAGGAGCCCTGTGACTTGTTTTGAAAAGCACTTTGAGAATAAAATTGCTTGAGTTCATTCCAATTTAGATGCCTTCATTGTTTCAGATTAGTCCAGGGATGTATCCAGAGCCCTGTCTCTCTGGGTCTGTTTTAATGGATGAATTTCAGTTATTGCACCCCAAAGTTGTGGAAAAGGTGCTTGATGAAGCCTGGTGTATTCTCGGTGTGCTCGATCCTTGCCCCTTGTGGCTCATCACATCGAGCAAGAAGGGACTGGATGGTTGGGGTCCAGATGTAGTAAATTCCTTTACTTTTTGCCTCTTTACCGGAGGGAGCACTGGAGCAGCCCCAACTGCCTTGTAGGAGATGGTTGTGACACCACTTCTGAAAAGCCCTCCTTTAGCTACGAAGGCTGCAGCAACTATTGGCTGGTCACAAATATTTGCTTCCTGGCCACGGTCCTCAAGCGGGTGGTTGCTGTACAACTCCAGGCATTATGTGTTGGAATTATGGCAAGTTCTTAATATTCAGTCATTTATAGGGTTAACATGACAGCTGATTATTTCAAACATACAGAGTTAAATCAGGGGAAATGTAAAACTGATTGGTTGATTAGATCAGGTGATCTTCAAGCAAAGGTCTGCAGAGAAGAAGAATCTCCATTTTTGTTTTATATATGTAGGGTTACCATATTTTCCCGGTTCCCAACCGGGACACCCCCCCCCCCGGGAATGAATAAATAATTTAAATAATTAACCTAAAGTCCTTAAAATTATTTATTTATTTAAGGACACGAAAATGGCCGTTTTCCTGCTGCCGCCATGCCTTACTGTCGCTGTCCTGCTGCCACTGCTACCACTTCCACTGTTGCCGCCACCGCAACTCTGGAGCCTGGCCGACTGCATCCGGGCTGGCCAGGACTCCAACTGCCCCCTCAAGCCACCGCCGCCGCTTCCAAAGTTTACATTTTTCGGCACCACCATTTCGCGAGATCCAAGATGGCAGCGCAAAAAAAATTTAAACTGTGGAAGCAGCGGCAGTAGCAGACCTGGAAAGCCAGGACTGATCCGGTTCAAGGCCCGGCTGACTGGGACTGGGCTCCGTAAACCAGGGCAGTCTCGGTTCTTCTGGGACAAAGGTGTGCTTTTGCTTAGTGTGAGCTTGAACCTGTTTGAATCTCCTTATCTCTGTTAGTTTAGTAAAGTTAAATCAAGTCTAAGCTTTCATGTATGCCTCAGCTTGTTTATTCTAATATCAAGACTCATTGCAACCTCCAGATAATCTTAAAAACTATGAATCCCTTCAATATTCACAACATTATGGGATGTAAACAATGTTCTGGATCCATTTCAGTCTGTTTTCAGACCTGGTTTTGTCAAGAATCTGTCTTGGTTGCCCTGATGGATGATGTATGTGGGGTGAGGAAGTCTGACCCCGCTAATTCTCCTGGAGGTCTTGGAGACTTTCAGTACCATCAACTGTAGTATCCTTCTGGATCGACTCTCTAGGATGGTGGTCGGAGGCATTGCTTTGTGTTGGTTCTGCTCCTGTCTATGGGATCAATTTGATCTGAGAGATTGACGCTGCTTGACTAGAGACTATAGTACTTGCGCTACGGGGTCCCTCAGGGTTCTAGCTTGTTTCCCACATTTTGAAATAGGCAGTGGCGTCGCTAGCCCTAAATCTACAGGGGGCCTATCCTCGAATTGGCGCCCCCTCCCTTTTGCCCCCTCTTTACTCCATGGTGCCGCCAAAGGTGGTGCCGCGATTTGGGGGGCGCCAAATCCGTGTTTTATTTATTTATTTATTTCCTCCCTGGGCGCAGCAGAATCCCCCTCGGGCGCCGCTTTTCCCTCACTTAACTTGTTTTTGGTGCGCACGGGGGTTACCGGCTGGGCGTGGGGCGAAGCGCAAAAGCAGCGACTCACTCAGGCCAGGGCTCGGAGCCTCGTGCGCGGGGGTTACCGGCCGGGCGCGGGGCGAACTTTGCTTCACTCCGACCGGGGCTCGGAGCCTCGGACGACTCCGATGGAAGAGGAGGAAGAGGAAGTGACGTGTGCCTCTCTAGGAGGTGCCTCCCAGACAGTCTCACTGGTGACTCACCATGGGTACAGATCTGACAAGAAAACACCAAGATTTTGGTGCAATTCCAGCCTTACAGATATTAGTTGCAAAACTCCCATTGATTTTAATGATCATTTCCTTTCTAGTAGCCAGTAACAGTTTTAGAGAGATTTGTGGTCCCCTGAGGGAAGAAGCTGGGCAGTCCGTGGTGCAGTGGAATGTCAGCTTATGCCAAGTCAGGCTGGTGATGCAGAACTGCTGAGTCCCACATTGCTTTGCTGCACTCCTGTCAGACAACTGGCGCTGTAGAGAATGACGGGCTCCACAGATGTGACCCAGGCAAACAGGGAGTCAAAATGATGTCTCCCGACACTGAGGTGAAATGCTTGCATACCCTCCAAATGTGGTCATTTTTTCCAGGCTGGGAAAAAATTGAGGCTCAGCTCTGAGATAAGGACATAATATTCTAGAAAAAGACTGCTTTGTCAACACAACAGAACAGCAGGTGGTCAAGAAATTAGTAGCCTCTAAAGACCACACATGTCCAAGTTATGATGTTCCTCTCATTTTACCTCAGTTTAGTTTTTTAAGGGGAGTTCTTTGGACATGAAATTACTGTTGCCAGAGCCCTTCAGAACTCTAATTACAGCCCCCCCCCCCCGGTCTCTTTAACTGCTGTTTTTAGGAGGCTACACAGAGGACCATGATTTGGTAAAAATTAGGAGGAAATCAGGGTGGAGCTTGTGGATCCCCCCCCCCCCAATAATTCGAGCACTAACATATTAGGCTGAAGGGAATTCTTCAGAAACATTCAGTTCCAGAATTCTCATACTGCTATCTTGTTTACTCTGAGCATGGTGCAGAATGTGGGTGAAACATTTCTTCAGACTCGGCAGTGTTTTGTTCATAATGCACTTTGTTCATTCCTGCTGCTTTCTTTCCTCTCTCAAGGCACTGAGTTAAGTCTAACAGAAGTAGAGTCTCAGCATACGGCCACCAATTTTTCATCCTGTCGAGAGGGTGAGAGGCAACCACATGGAAGCTTCTGCTTGAGGCAAATGAATCCAACAACAACCCCCATTCACCAAGTGCAGGGGCTATCACAGGTTGAGAAGTAAAATGGCTGCCAAAAGCAGGTCAGCGATGGATATCAGACATCTCAGTTCTTTGTGTATAATAAGATAGTTTTTGATATTGGTCTTGCTTCAGTGTCTTTTTGACAAGTGTGCCCTTCATATGTTCATGCCTCAAATGAGTTAGTATGCCTGTCATCTTTTTCTGAGAGAGCGAGGTGGGATGAAAATAGGAAGGGATTGTGGTATGCTGTGTAGGGGGATGTAATACAAAAGAAAGTGAGAAGTATGCAAGCTAGCTAGGAAATAACAGCTGCTTCTTTTTCTGTTTGACCACAATCCCTTCCCATTTTCATCTCAGGGCAACACAAGGGGATAGCACGTCTCTCTCTCTCTCAGCACTATGGCAGTGCTAGTCACGTGATATATTGCCGCTGCCATCTAAGGGAAGATTCAAAGTCAAATGGAATTGCTATTTCTGCTGCTGTTTTGTTGTTTGTCTTCAGCCTATCCCTGTCTCCACTTTCCTCCCTTTCCCTCTATTGTGTCTCTTGTGTCAACTTTTGGATTGTAAGGTTCTTGGGGCAGGGACCTGTCCTCCAATACTCTGTAAAGTGTGAGGCACATTTATGGAGTAACAATCTGTTTGTTGAACCTATATTTATAAATATTTTTATATTTTTATTTATTTATTTATTTTTAAAAAATTATATCCTGCCTTATCCTATGCCGAAGGATATCCTATGCCCAAGGCGGCTTACAACAAAAATTAAAATACATAATTTAAAATAATACATAAAATAAGTTTAAACAATACATAACTAAATTTAAAAACAATAAAATCCACTGGGGGGGGCCGACAGTATGGAGCACAAAAGCAGCATGGCAGAGCATCTTGACTTGAGACACAGGCCTTACTCAATGAGATTCCATCTGAGAAGACACACACAGGATTGCACTGAGAGATGCCTAAGAAACTATCACAATTGCAAAGCTTTCAAAAAACCACAGGCATTCAAACCTTTTCTGATCACACGTGGAACAAATTTGATTGCATGCTCAAGGCCTTGCAACATGGAGCCCAATATGAGGTACTGGACAGAAGACCGTGAGGCAAGGTCTGTAGTAGTAACTGGAGCAACTGTATTTATTATACGTGTGGGTTGCCAGGCACAGCCCTGCTAGATGATAAGATCATGCGCAATAAACTGGTTTTCTACAGTGCTTTATTAACCACTCGAGCAAATGATTACATGGATAGAATGGTATTTGTGAGAGAGATTCAGAGCTTTTGTTGAAAGCATGTCAGGATTCTTCACCTGTGTACACTGCAAGTGTGTAAATATTTGGAAACCGGGGCATGGCACATGCAGCATTCATTCGATTCATTCATATCTAGCAATTGCTTGCCCAAACCTCACGCCTTGCCAGCGAGGGAACTTTACTCTTATGATGGGTTACAATGCTTGCTTTTCTCTATTGTGTGCACAACAGAAAATGCTCAAAAAGCAATGCTTGATTTGAGACGGTCAGGGTCCTTTATGTGCAGCTCTGCCTTGCCCAGCACTTAACCCCTTTGTTCCTTTTGCTTGCAAACTGCACACAGACGCCGCCATCGTCAGCTGTCACCATTTGAAAAGTGACGAAGTATGACTTTCCATGACCCTGGGGGTGTGGCAGTAGAATGGGTGCCCTTGATTAAAGTTTCTTGCAAAGGAGTCATTTGAGATAAGGAATACAAGTTCCTCAGGACTTTTCAGAAGGGCGTGTAGAAAGATGAGCTGGAGACTCTGACCCAGCGGATAGGTTGCTGAGCTGCATCTGCAACTTCTTAATTAGGGCTGCAATCCTATGCACACTGACCTGAGAATAAGTCCCACTGAACACAATGGGACTTACTTCCAAGTAAACATAGAATTGCAGTTTAAGCTGGTTAATTCAAAACAAAGTTTGACAAAGGTTAATTCAAAACAAAGCCTTTGCCCCATGGTTTTGTGGCCTCTTTGCCCTCTTGTCTCTCACAACTATTCCTGTCCGTGAACATTGTCCATAGTAGACCCCCTAAACACTAATTGACAGAAGCCATGCGTGACACGTTCTGCTGTGGGGGCCCAGGTCATAAGCCATGATGCAGCCGTCTTGCTAGTCTTGCTAGTGCTAAATGGATCGAGGTCTGGTTAGTGTCTGGATGGTGACCATCTGGGAACCCTACGCACGCCACGTTGAGTTTCCTGACGGAAGAAAGGTGAGATATACATGTAATAATGCACTACTGCTAAGAAATGCAAAAAGACACAACACCAACCTCACTTCCTTGATGTATTCCGTTTCCCCAGGCCTTTCCAAGACCAGGGTTGTGTCCTACTGCTTACCCCCTTCGTCATGTAGCACCTCCTTTCACTGTGTCTTCTTTCAGACGTTGGCTTCTCAGCTTGCAGCCTTCCTCATTATCCAACTCCTTTCCTATTGACCTCTTTTCTCCCAACAGCAGAAACCCTGTTTTGTTCCCAATCTAATCTGTGTTTCTTACAACAATTGCACTGCTCACCTACGCTGGTGCCTTCATTCTGAGCAAGGCCAGTCCATCCACAAGGCTTATTGAACTGGTTGCCTCAGGAGCAGATTAGTGTGTGTGTGTGTGGGGGGTACCCATCTTCTTTGTCCACCTATTTGCCTCCACTGCTCCTCTTTCTCATCCTACTCCTTGGATTGGAAAAGGAAGCGGGGGAGAGAGGAAGAGGAAATGTGGAGATGAGGAGAGTGTTGAGTGAGAACATTGGAGAGTGGGAGGAGCAGAGGCTGGCACATTATTGGGCAAAGGGGCAGCATTTGGCATGCTGCTTCAGGCATAGGTGGTCTTGGGCTGGCCCTGATCCTGAGCATGAACGTGGGCATAAACATTCCATGACATCATAGCAATTCAGGCAATTGTCAGGGAATGGGTCCCAGTAGTGGGAAGTGGTAGCAAGCCCCACCTGTGAAACATTGTCCCAATATGCCCCTTTCCACCACTGGCAGGACACAATCAATGGCACAGGTGGGCAGCAGATGCATCAGTCTCTCAGCTGCCGAAGCTCAAATAATGCTTTCAAAAATTTTCATTGACAACTTATGCATACAAGACAGAACTTACTTTTTAAGTATTTAATTTGCTGCTTTGCCGCTCTGACCATGGCAAAACGCATTTCAGACATTAATTTTAACTTTCTTTGCTCGACGTCATAGGAACAATGGCCATGATTGCAGAGGCACTTTTTGGGATGCAGTAGTT
Organism: Plestiodon gilberti rubricaudatus; assembly: GCA_026170595.1. NCBI lineage: Eukaryota > Metazoa > Chordata > Lepidosauria > Squamata > Scincidae > Plestiodon > Plestiodon gilberti. Next base: position 18,113,246 of record JANXHW010000001.1, read on the forward strand.
GCTCCATTGACTGAGGCCCATAACATACTATATTGCTCATGTAAATAGATCACCCCCACAGTTGCAACCGCCATGGGTGACTTTGTGAATGAAGTAGAGCAAACTTTGTACTGTTGATGGCTGAATGTATAGACTTACCATTCGTCCCGGTTTTCCTGGGAAAGTCCCGGTATTACCAGGTCCATCCTGGGCATTTTTATGTATAAAAATGGCGGCCGCCATGTAAAAAACATGGCCGCACTATTGCTTCCCAGAAGCCCTTCGTTCTGAAGGGCTCCCGGGCCACTTGTGCGCATGTGGGCACAGAACATTGACTAGATGAACGCTTGTTCTGATCCAGCAGGGGAATTTCTTAATGTATTGCAAGGTGAAACTTACAAACATAAAGAAAATCCATTATATTTTGTGGAAGCATGGAGTATTTAAACATCCTTTGTGTTTTGTTAGGACTGAGATGTTATGAAATAAGGACCATTTTAAAAAATGAGAATGTTTCTTAAAATAAGTCACTTCTATGGGATAGTCTAAATTGCCAGTGAATTTTCCACATAAGAATATGGTGGAAAAGGACTCTGTTTACTGACTGAAAATGTAATCTTAGGATAACTTGACTATTACTGATATTTATTATTCTTGCAAGATCCAGCAATGCTATTTTGTATGAATGTACAGCATGTGCAAACATGCCCAAGCACTGACTGAACTCCCTTGGGAATATGCAAAAGACCAGCTGGCTAAAAAAAGAGAGAGGAAAAAGTTTCACATTCTTCACAAAACTTGGAAAAAAAAGTTTTCCAGAGCAGGAAAATACATGCTTAGACTTGCAGAGAGACAGTGGCCTGGTTCAAACATAACAATGCAACTGGGAATGAATCGTGTGCCCACATGCTCTCCTTCCCTCCTCCCATCTCTCTCACACCTCCATTCAGTATTTCCTGATTCATTAAAAAACCAGTTTCTGGTGTTGCCCAAACCAGAAAACTGGTTTGAGTTGTTTTTGAAAAATAGGATAAAAACTCAGGATCAAATTGTGATTTGATACCCTGGTTTGTAGGAATAGCTTAAACCGCAGTTTCCCAGTTCTGATGTCACAGGAATATTGTGGTGGTTTAAAAAAAAAGAAGAAGAAGAAAGTATTGAATTAAGGTGTGAAAGAAAGCGCAGAAGGGAAGTAGTGGACAGGAGATGAGGGAACATGTAGACATATGATTTGATCTGGAGTTGTTACATCTGAACTGGGCCTTTGATAAAAAAAACCCAGTCAATCGAACTTAAGCAAAAAAGTCAACACATGAGGGAAATGTTTGGCCCACTGTGAGATACAGGAAGCTGGACTAGATGGGCCTTTGGCCTGATCCAGCAGGGCTCTTCTTATGTTCACCAGCCACTTCCAGCCCACCAAGGCCCTGCTTTATACTTTACAGGGTTATGTGGTTTGGCAGGAGGCCCTGGCAGTCCTGGAACATGCATGCCACATGGAGAATGAAAGGCAGGAGGGGGTCACTATCACAAGGCAAGACTGTAACTTAATTTACCATTGAGTTAAAAAAAAGGAGACAGAATGTATTGCATCAGACTAATGATCTCTTAGTTGTTTGCGCCTGTTTCGGAAGAACAACAGAAGGGGAAGTTAACGGGACACCCCAAGGGTACCAGGGTGGGGAAGAAGCTTCACAGTCCGATACAGCATGGCAATGAAATACTGTACTGTAAAGAGCTGAAGCATAGACTTCCACTTATTATGATTAATGGCACAATCCTAACTGTACCTAACGCAACGCCGGCACAGTAAAGCATTCTTCAACACCCGGAGAGCAAGCAGCTCTGGTGGGAAGGCCTGTGCCATCCCACCGGTGCCAGATCCAGACAACCACATGCCAGTGCAGGGGCTGGGGAAGGGCTGGAGGAGGGTGGGGTGTGTGTAATGGTGTGGGGGGGGCGAAGACAAGGGCTGCACACCGAATCCTATTTCCCCTCCCGGACTTGAAAGTCCGACACAGGGCTTCTCGGTCCTGCGCCAGCAATTTAGCTAGCGCAGATCCGAGTAGCCCCATTGTGCAGGCTGGAGGAGACCTTCAGCCTGCACCTAGGATGCAGAGTGGGCTGCGCAGCCCTGCTGCTCCAGCACTGGTTAGGATTGGGCTGTAACTCTGGTATAGTTCAGCCACTGTTCCTGCCATCCATAATGTGTTATGCACCAGAATAACAAGCTCTTGAGGATGCCCAGCTTCTGCAAGATAGTGCTGTCCCCACACTTTGTTCCTGTGTGGCTGACTAAAAGGTTTACTCTTCTAAGGGCCAAATGAGACATGAAGTGAAAGTTCTTTCACTGGAACTCCCACCATAATTGTTTTCCTTGTAAAACCAGCCTCAGGCTCCCTGATTTGGATTGGGGCAATGGTATGGAAAGGTGGGGAGTCTAACCCTTCTTCCCATGCTCTGTGGACCAATCCGAATCAGCCCTAAAGGCACTATTAGCAGTAGAGGAGAGCATTTTCAGACAAAATTGTGTCCATAAATTTTCCCTTCTGTGGGCAGTAGGTTCGGGGGCCGGGGCATTTAAGTCAGGGAATTGGCATGAGGTTAAGTGTTCACCTCTCCACCATGCTGCTACCCCACTCCAAACCCCCAGTATGCCGGTTGCATTTGCAAGAAGAACATTGTGCTGGGCGTTCAGTTATGGAGTTCCAAAGTCATGTGCCGTTTGATCCTAACCCAGGAACGTTTGTCTCAAATCCATAAGCAAGAGCTGTTTTTGTGTATCAGTGAGATGGTCCTTGGAATGCTCTTGCTTAGCATTTAAACCGTCCTTCACACGCTCTTGAATACCTTCCTACGCCAAAAATGCAATTTTCTGTCTATCATCTCTGAAGTTTGCTGGGTCTGCCTCAGCCAGCAATGCTGCAAATTAAGTTACCGCCGGGCCTATTATAATGCATTAGCATAATGCCACCCTATCTGTCTTGGACCGTGAATCCCTTTCTCTCTTATTATCAATAGCTGGCAAGATGCATTGCGCAGAATGCCTAATGGGTTATATAAGGACAGTCAAGAGGCTATCCATCTCATCAACTCCAATTTCTTGTTAAATCTCTCTCTCTCTCTGTATAGATCTACCATTGTAGTCTTTAACTCTGTCAATCAATCAGACAGCTCAGAAACAACAAACCCATGACTTGAAATTGGAATGCTTGAGACCCCAGCCAGTGCTTGTCTCCTAGGAAAATACAGGATCATCATGAAGGACATCACACCCCTGAAGCAACATCAACGCAACAGCCCTGAGGTCAGAACACCAAACCTTCTACCATCGGAGGGCTGCCCACACAGAGCTTTAGTTCTGTCCTTGAAACTACCAGATCTGAACTCATCATCAGTTAATGTTGTCTAGGTATAGAGCCAATTTACATCCTCAGTTACCCTGCGATATCAACCCAGTACTTGCAGGTGTGCAAATATATGGAAGGCATGTGTCCAAGACGCTCATCCAGAGATATCCATGTGCATTGATGTGAAAACACATTTACCCTTGCTGTAAGATGTGCATAGCTAGGATGGGAACATTCATAGTCTAATTGTAGTGCAGCATCACCATTCTGGCCTGCACGACGATTTGTGGGCTTCATAGACGCATCTGGCTGGCTGGCTACTGCAGGATGCAGGACTCTGATCCAGCAGAGTTCTTCTTATACAGGGCACATCTGTAAGCATAGGCACAGCACATACATGCACACTCCCTCCCTCTCCTTCTAGTGATGCAGATTGAGCTGCATATATCACTAGGTTTCAGGGTATCGTGGATTTATTTTCCAAGTATGGGTGTGTGTTTTTTCCTTAGCCATTCTTCACATTCTGAATAACATTCAGTCTGGATTATTATTATTTTTTCTGTAACAGATATTATGACAAGGGTTGTTGTAGCACACAGCTCTATTTTGGGAGCGTCAAAAACCCCAAGTGACAAGCAACAATGCTGAAAGATGTGTTAATGATACAGAATGCTTAGTAAGAATAGACAAAAAAAAATCTTTTGACTCCCCAACTGCTACTTACTTCTCTAAGCCTGTGAAATATGTAATTTTTATATGGATGGGGGAAGCTCAAGGAGAAAACAGGGGATGCAACATTTTCAAATTCAGCTGTAAGTGGTGGAATTTTATGGGTAGCTTAATCCCTAGATGTTAGCTAGACTGGCATTGGACCATCCACCACGGACATTCTATCCTTAGACTCTGGAGGGGCTACAAAGCTACAGTAACTTTCACCCCCTGCTATGTAGATCATTGCAACAGCAGCTTAGGATAGAACGCACTCCCACGCACCCACCTCCTGCTTATTGTTGTAATGTGCTTTTAGGGATGTTCTCCAGCTTCCCAGGAAAGATAGCAGCCAGATATGAAAGAACATGAATTGTGTCTATTTGATATAATATGCACCCAGAGGGATTTTGCTACTGAAACTCAGACAGCAACTCTAACCTACTGTAGCCTAGAGTTGCTCTCCCAGGTTCAACACCACTCGGAAAAAGCTCTCCTAAAACTTTAACCGTCACATTGCCAGAAGGTTTATGCCAATCTCTTACTACGTTTATGAATGTATACCCAACCAAAGATGTGATTGATTCTTTAAAATTGATAAACGAAATGGATCTAGTGTGAAATATGTCAAAGAGAGCTTGTGTATGCACTTGTTATTATATTGGGCTTACATGCTTCCTGCTTGGCTATGAGCTCAAAGCATAGCGTTAGCCAAATCACTTAGTCTCAGTTTTACCTATCACACAGAATTGTTGCGAGACTTAAGTTCTGCTTTCCTCAAAAGCAACTGCACTGATTTTTGACATTCTATGATTTATGGTCCAATCCTATCCCGGGCCAGCACTCATAATGCAGGGCTGCTGTGCTGGCACAGTGTCTGCTACATACTACAAACGTATCAGGGACCAGGCCAGCCAGGAGAAGTAAGAAATGAAAAACATATCTTCACAGTTACTGCATGGTCCCCAATGGGACTCCTTAGATCTATGCCAGCTCTGTAGCTGGTGTTGCTCTGAGGAGCCTGCCGGGGGTCATGTCTGGACTGGGCAGAGGGTTTGGGATATAGTGGGAGCCCGAGGTGCCTCAATCCACCCCTGTCTAACCCCTGTTGTGCTCCTGATCCTCCCCAATCCTGACCTAAGGGGAGAAGTAACTTTATGTGAACTCGGCAACCCTGTGCACACACCTTTCCTCTATTAAAAGTGGTGCTCAGCTGGGACATGGAAAAGGTGATTTCCGCAATATATACCTCTAATTAATTTTCCTATCTCTCCATCACCCATTACACTGGAAGCTGCCTAGAATAACAGCTGCCACCCCTGCCATGTAACCGAGAAGGACCTGTGACACTATTGTATCTGGTTTCTTATCACTTACCGAGAGGATCCAAGTATCCGCTGCACAGACGTATCCATCAAATATGAATGAGGCAGATAGAGTGGCTGTTTACACACCAAAATCTATTTTGGTTACACTGAAAACACACACAAGGAGGCAAGGGGACTGGTTCAACGTGGTGGCAGGCAGGGGACCTAATGAACAAGAGGGTTTCATGGAATTCTACATGCAGCAGATGGCTGGTGTGTTTTGAATCAGTGTGAACATGGGGGGGGGGGGGCACTGCTTAGGCAGGGCATGGAGAAGTCCTTGCCAGAGTGTTTCAGACCCCATGCAGTCATGGATCCCTGTACTAAGTATTGATACTAAGGGCACAAACCCCTTTGCTTTACAAAAACGTGTGTGTGTGTTGGGGGGGGGGATGACTATCTTGTGGATGCATCACTGCATTATAATTACTGACCCCAGCAAGTCCTCTTAAAATACAGTTCACTCTAATCCAGCAAGAGAGATCCATGTGCATAAGGAGCCCCATACTCATGTTGCAAATGCACATCCCCAGGTGCATTGAGATGCTCATCTGAACCCTACTTAATTATCTGGATGTGCTTTTGGATGTGAATGGGGGTGCAGAGTCACATTCAGCGCTCTCTATTGCTATGTATAACTAGTAGCCCCCCCCCCTTGCTGCCAGCATGCATTGAGTCCATGGTTTTTACCATTTGATCTTGAATGTTTCCAAGAACAAGTCTTTGAATGTTGCCTCCTCCTGAAATCCAACATGGCACTCTTGATGAACATTTCTGGATTGTTTGGTTCTTGTTTGACCAAATCTCATGATGCTGAGCACATGATGTTTTGCTTTTGTTGAAATGTCTAGCTTCAGCCCAGTGCTTACGCTTTTAATATTGTCTCTGCCTTTAACAACAGAAACACATACGGTGTAATTCCCCCTTGAGAATGGCAGCAATTATTTTTCTTTTAGTGGCTTCCTGCCACTGGAGTCTGTGCCCATATATGCATAATCAGCTCAGTGCGCATAATTTGGATCACTTTGCTTTGTCTGTTAAGAACATTTTGCACTGAGATGCATTTTGTACAGCCACAAATTTATGCAAACAGGGAAATGAAGTATAGAATCATAGTTATTTTTTAAAGGCTCATTTTCTAGAAATAGATGTGCAAATTAGGGCTCTAATACTCTTTGGGATACTTGTAGGTAAGAACATGCTGGATCAGACCAAAGATTTACCTAGTCATTGTTATCATTATTTGTTCGTTCGTTTGTATAGCACCATCAACGTGCATGACACTTAACAATAGAAGATGGGTCACAATCTAAAAACAGATACTTATTATTTATTTTTATTTTTCACATTTTTATACCACCCTTCCTCCAAGGAGCTCAGAGTGGTGTACATATTTCCTCCCCTCCTTTTTGTCCTCACAACAACCCTGTGAGGTAGGTGGGGCTGAGAGATAGTGACTGGCCCAAGGTCACCCAGGAAGCTTCGTGGCTGAGCGGGGATTTGAACCTGGATCTTCCAGGTCTAAGTCCGACTCCCAAACCACTACACCATACAAGGTTCACAATCTAAAACAGATACAAGGTAACAACAAAAGGAAGGGGAGGGGAACGGTGGCAAGTAAGATAGGGAAGAATATGTGATTATTTCATATCGTGCTTATTTCAAGATGTAGGCTAGGTTGCAGTACTGTAAGGTAGAGGGACTAAGGGGTGTGCCAAAGGCTTCATGGAAAAGGTGGTTTTTGAGGAAGGATTTGAAGGAAGTATGTGAGGGAGAATTCCTCAGGTGATCAGGGAGGAGTTCCAGACATGGATAGCAAGGGAGAAGGGGCGGGCCATTTCAGGAATCCAGTGGTCTTTGAGAAATGTTATCTCTTTCCCCTCCCATATATTTATATTTTATTGATATATTAAAACATAAAAACAATACACATTTCATAAAGTTATAGCAAGCACGAAGCAATACATCCTACTAGCATACTATTCACTATTTTCTACATATAATATCCAACTAAGCCAAAATAACACCCACATTCTATTCATTAAATCTGCATATCATCACATCGTTCTTCTCTCTCTCTCTTAAAAAATCGATAAATGGTTTCCAGTTATTCACGAAAAGGTTAACTGACTTTCCTTAATTAAAATTGTAAGTTTATCCATTTCAGCATAGTCCAAAACTTTCAGCCACCAATCTTCCAGTGAAGGTATTTCCGAATTCTTCCAATATTGTGCATATAAAATTCTTGCCGCAGTTATCATATATAAAAACAAAGTCATCCCTCATACCCAACAACAAGGTTTCCGGTTTCATTTGAACCTTAATCTTTAAAATCAACTCTATCTGTTTATGAATCTGAGTCCAATACTTCTTTGCTTGGGGGCATGTCCACCAGATATGATAAAAAGTTCCTTCTTGTTATCTCTTTTTATTGTATCTCTGTGTCGTTCTCCCTTCTCCTGTTGTAATCCAAGTTCTGTCATTGTGTGCTTTGTTTTCCCACCCCTGCCTCATATCACTGACTGCTGGGAGTAGAACAACAACATAGGGTCGTCATGACAACATGGTGGCCATCTTGTCCCCCATGCTTTTCAACATCTACATGAAACTGCTGGGAGTTTGGGCTGAGACGTCGTGTGCTGATGACTATGTTTCATACATCTGAACACAGGGATGCTGTGGGCTTTTGAGGTCAACGCTCTGGGCATGTATGTAGGTTTGAGATGTGTGGAGGAGCAGATTAAATTATTTGCAAAGGGTACATAATTGAAAAGATTTAGGAAGTATAGTTCTGTGGCCAACTTTTCAGTGGAATGTGTAATCCTCATCAAAATCTGTTCTTGGGCTTTTTTTACCCAGAAGTATATTTGTTTTGAAGTAATGAGTAGATGTTATTTCAGTGCACACACCAGGTATGAGAGTTCACAGAACACGTGACTTGCTGATTCTCCCAGAATACTAATCATGCTGTTAGTAAAAGGGAATACCGTCTCACAGAGGTATCATCAACATGCATTATTATGATAGATAGAGCAAATGTCCTTGACTGGGCAAAGTGGTGGTTGAAAAACGTTCTTACTCTTTGTTGAAAAAGTGTCCTAAAGTACAATTATTATAATAGACTGAAGTGAAAACAGCAAGAAAGCATTAAATGAGAGTGTGCCGAGGTCTGTTATTGCCTTAGTCAATGGGTCAGGGCCAAATTAGATGATGCGTGAAATGCCTGATTGAGGCCTGCGTCCTTGATTTTTCTAATATATATACATAGCATGTGCATGGAGTGTGATTTGAATTGGGGTCATGGTGAGGGATGGCACATTAACCTCCCCCCCCCCCCCCAATGCTGGATTGGACTTCTTCTTCCCTCAGCTACTTCGAGGCTTCTCTGAGGCCTCTCTGATGATGCAGAGGCCTCGGAGGAAGCCCATTCTGGAAAGCAGGAGAAAGGGCTGCCAACCCTCCAAAATTGGTCTGGAGTCTTCAGGAATTAGCAACCGTCTCCAGGTGACTACTGAAAGGCATCCTGGAGATTTTAATAGGGCTCCAGGAATTTTCAACATTTCATCACATTGGGAAAAACCCCTGCCAGAAACAGTTTCAGTCAATGCTGGAAACCCAAGCAGGAGAGGAGAGATGATGACAGAGTGATTCACTCTGTCATCATCAGAGCGAATCACTCAGTGCTTCAGCTCACACACAACACACAGCATGTATCTCTCCTGGTGGCTGCTTCTCCTCAGCAACCCTGAGGAAGAAGCAAAGATACTTCTGGCCATTTGGGAATGTAAAAGGGAGGTGGTTCTGTTTCTCTCTTAACACGCTGGTAATGCTCAGAAAGGATCGTCCAAATGGCTTTGCGGGAGGGGGACAGTGTGAATGCGCGTGTGTGCGCACCATGTGTGCACTATGGTGGACCTGGGTCTGAGCTTTGCCGAAAACCTTTCAGAACCTGGTGCCAACATTGGGTTCGCTAACTGTGCAGAAAACTGGATGGGGCTGCGAGATATTTTGCGGATAAAGATTAGAATTTGAAGCACTGAAAAACACAGTTGTGTGTAATCATCTACAATACAGCTTGGAGGATGGAAATTATTTGGTTCACATTGATTTTGCACAGGTTTTAATGATTGCTAAGAGACCTCAAGAGAAATCACAAATGCAAGTAATAAGAGAGATCGCTAACGCTAATGCAGGTCTGAATCATCAGGCGCTAACAGAATATTAAAACAGCAGCTGGAGTACGGCAGGCTGAAAACTAAAAGACTGACTGAAGACGTAGAACTCGAATTCTAATAATAGCGGGCGGCACTGAAAATGACTGTCAGAGTTATTAATATCTCTCATTTTTGAAATTATTTAACAGAAGGCAAAGCAGTCGTGGTTGCTGCTTCCTTAAATCAGCATCAGTCCGTAACTTCAGTCCTTGCCCCATTTTGAGCCCAGATGTCAGGCTTAGCCAGCACTGACCTGCTTCAAGATAGAGATCTTGGATACAACCCGATCACTAAAAGGAGTTACTTCCAGGACACAAGCTGTAAGGGGAGATGGCTACGACACCAAGGAGATTTAGCACCCAGCAGCCCTTAGCGCTAGTGGCGGGAACCCCTTAGAGACACTTGTAAGTGACAGTGACTTTTTTGTTGACATCATGGATTCTAGTGTGTTTAGAGTGTTGACATTCATTCATAATAATTATGAAAGGTTCATATTTTGGGAGGTTGGTCCACAATATTTAAAAAAGTGGTTATGCTTGGAGGTTGTCTATATATACAGTAGTTTGTTTGTATTATCAGACACCATTCCTCCTCAGAAATGAAATCTTTATGGAGGAAAACAGTAATTTTACAAGAAGGATGAATCACAACTTTGTTTTAACAAACTATCTCCTCTACAGAGCCCTGCTAGCAACCTGTGCACCTTTATTTCCTCACTTGGGATAGTGTCACTGCAATATGTTGGCAAATGGGGGAGCGGGAAATCATTGCATGCTGTGTGGGACCTTCCTGCTCCAATAGGCATGGACTGGTGACTGTATCCCATCTGTGAGAGGTTAATCATTCAAGGCAGAATTCAGTGGGATCACTGTATTAAAGTCTTACTATAGGTGAATTTTCCTAGTTTACCCAGTAAGGAGGTGCAGCATGTTCTTTGAAAGTCAGCACAAATTAGGAATGAGTTAAATCCCCCAGTCTCTATGCTCTGCTGTTTCATGATAAAAGGAAGCAGGTGTTTAGAAGCTGCTCATTTCAAGCAGTTCTGGATCAACAGAATCTAGGCTCCTTCAGGTAGTATAAACATTTTGCTCATTGCTGGAGGTTACAGTAGGTTAACCCTCCAAAGCAGGTTAGATCCTTAGATTTCTCAGGAGCAATATAAAATGGGTTGAACTGCTGAAATGTACGGTTGCAAAAATCCCCATTCCAACAGAGGTAATTTGTAAAGACAAATGGAAGCAGGGTCTTTTATTTTAGCTGGAGGCTCACAGCACGCTCTAGGGCATGTTTTGGATAAAGGAGACTAAAGACACCACAGCTGAAGGTGTTCTGTGACAATAGTGAAAGCTGAGATGCAGCTGTTTGCCATCAGTAGTGAGAATTCACTCGCATGAAACCCCCCCCCCCCAGCGTATGGTAGCTGCAGAAAATGACTTGGCTTTGGTGACTCCATTGCTTTAGTCTGTGGCAAACCAGTTGGAATAAAGCATAGGAGGATTATGGGAGGAAGAGAGGCAGATGGAGGAATTTCTTTTCCTTGTTGTCTCTGCTGCCCCACCCGAATGTCTCACAGGCAGCAGGGTCAGACCAAGACCTCCTGGTGCCAAATGCTGCCCCCAGCCTTACCTGACGATGTACCAACCTCTGCTCCTGCCACTCTCCAATATTCCAGCTAAGCACTCCCTTCCCCTCTCTATGTCCTCTTCCTCTCTCTCTCTCTCTCTCTCTCTCTCTCTCTCTCTCTCTCTCTCTCCTCTTCCTTTTCCAATCCAGGGAGTAGAAGGAGAAGGGGCAAGTACGTGGACGAGATGGGCAGCCCCCCCCAAATCTGCTGTGTGACTGCTTCAGTTGAACTCACGAATGAGCTGGCCCCCGCTCACAGGTCCCTACTTGTCTAAATCCTATTTTTAAAACTCAGTTGCTTTGCATGTGGATGACTGAGAACAGGAATTTGGGGAGGACAGAAATTGGGAGGTTACCTATGTGTCATATGTGTTCGTCTCACCAAAGCCTTCCTGCTATAAATGGGCTCAAATGTTGCACATGAATAGGGAAGGATTGAGTAGGATTGTGATGCTCTTGCAATATGAAAGCTAAGTAGGTCTAAGTCTGGCCAGTGTCTGGATAGATGCCTGATCATAGCACCCACTTTGAGCATTCCAGTAGGATATACCATAAGTTAAACAACCACCACCACCTAGTACCAGGGAAGCAGTGACCGACTTGCCCAGAGCTGTGTGCCCAGAGCATCACCTACTAACTATTAAATTCTCTATGCAGCCTATGCTGGGCTTCCCTATGGAGAAAATAACACCATAACTAAATAACAGCCACCACTTCCTGGTGGTTATTTCTGTTATCCCAGTACGTACAAAAACAACTCCTCTGCACTTGCATTAATTGCGAAGGTTGTCAAAGTAGGTGCCCTACGTCAGCTGCTGCTCTCATCCATGGGGGTGCAGCTTGCTTGGCACAGAGGACTGAGCCAGGTTCCAGTGACTCCGTGGCTGGGGTAGGCCTTTTAAGTTGAAGTCCACTAAATGGTCCACTGTGTCCAGAGCTGTCACCAAATTTGTGAAATACCGTATTGGTCTGAGTATAAGACTCACTTTTTTCTCCTAATTTAAGTTTTTAAACTAGGGGTGCGTCTTATAATCAGGCTGTTGCAATTTAATGCCAGTGATTTAATTAATTTTTTTTAATAGCACCAAACTTTAAGGGTGCGTCTTATAATCAGGTGCGTCTTATACTCGGGACAACTGTGGTAGGCTTATAGAATTGGAGGGGAAGGACTCATTGCCTCAGCCTCAGCCAACCTGGAAGAGGGGGCAGGTATGGGCCACCTAGAACCCATGGGCAGCCCAATTCTATCTGGCTGCTAGGCTGGCGTAGGGTGACTATGCCGACCCAGGACCGCCGCAAAAGCTGCTGTAAGACAGTTGTGCCAGGTCTGGGCCGGCGGAGAGGCCTATGCCGGCCCCTGCGGTCTGAATTCGGATGGCGAACAATGCAGGTAAACAGTGGCTGGGCGCAGGGGTGTTGTGGATGGATCAAGCCTGGAAGGGGGTGGGATCGGTGGCAGCGGTGTAAGCCGAATCCTATCCCCTTCCCAGGCCTGTTGCTCCCAACACATGCCTCCTCGATTAGCGCCACCAAAATGGCAGGTGTAGATCTGAGGAGACCCGTTGTGGGGACTGGGGCTTTACACAGGGTAAGGGAATGAAAGTTCCCTTACCTCAAGAAGACCAACCCTGCCTCCTCTGCTCAGGATCCGGCAAAGCTGGATTGCTGAGTGGAGCATAGGATAGGATTGGGCTGTCAGACTCTGGAATAAAAATCTGGACATCCAGCAGTCATCCAAAATAAATAAATGAATAAATAACCTGGTAGGTAGGTCTGAATTTGTTCCTGGACCCAGCAGGATTCACCCATTTCTAATTGCACTTTGGCTCCCATATAGCTGGTTAAACGAGCCGTATGGTGAGGCAAGTGTAATTTTAACAAATCTTTCCTCTCTTCCTTGAAGCAAAGTTTTAGAGCAGAAGTTTCTGTCTCTCCCCATGGATCATGAATGGCAGGCTGTCTGCTTCGAGCAGGTTTGGGCTCTGGAAACCCAAGCTTGTAATCAGAGGCAAACGTTCTGTTGTCAGCCTAGGACAAGGGGATTTGCAGCCTGGGCTCCTCTTGCAAGGCGCCATTCATTTGCTAATTGCCTCCACCAGACAATGACTGGCTGGCTGATCACCAAGTCACCTTTAACCTACAATGGCCAGGCTGTCCTTAACCCCGTGAACTCACCTTTTCCTGAAATAGTAGGCATCATTGTGAACTCAGCCGCAATTTGCCTCTCGCATGACTTACCCAGTGCGGGAACTTTCTTATTACTGACTAATTTATAAACACATCATCAGTTTCCAGGTGCTTCTGATTATGGCAGTAGATACTCCAAAGGGCAAGCTTGTCTTTTGAATGTCACTGAAAAGGTGCAGCCAGGTTTGGATTTAAGGTGAATGTGGGTTGGTCTCCTTCGCATCCGATCCTATTGTATTGCCATTTAATCATTTGATTTTGCCTGTAAACCGCTTTGTGAACTTTTTGTTGAAAAGCGGCATATAAATACTGTTAATAATAATATTGTACCTGTATGTGTGTATGTGTATTGAGTTATTTTTAAGTCTGATTACACCTTTGTTTACACCTTGAAAACTGCTCCAAGATGAGTTGGTGGCAGCTTTGTGCCTGACAAGAGGGCCAGCATGTGCACAACCTTGCTCTGGGTGGGATGTGCCGCCTTTGTGACTGATACATGGGCTGGCCAATCAGTGCTGTACAAATCGGGCAGCCCAATCCTGTGTAAGATACGCTGGCTATCTAACCGTATCCTGCTATCCAGGTCCCAGGCTGCCCCGGGGCAGCCTGGGTGTACCTCGAGGGAAGGGGACAATCTTCCCCTTCCCTGGGTGTAAGTGGCTTGAGGCACAATGGGCCTACTCGAATGTACGCCAGCTCTGGAGCTGGCGTACATTCGAGCCCTCCCTGCATGGCTGCACCGGGCCAGGAGAGGTCTTTGGATATTGGTAGATCTCGCCGCCGATATCCCCACCCTCCTCCTGCCCAGTGTGGCCAATGGCTGCCCTCCCTCACTGCCCAGTCCGCCCTCCCCCCGCCCCTGCACTGGCTGGTGCAAGACCTACCCTGCCCAGCGGGTGCGGGGACAGTCCACTGGGGGAGAGTGGGTGGGTTACTTTCTGGGTGCCACAAAAGTGCTTTATGGCACTTTTGTGACACCCAGCACCGGGGGAGCGCGTGCTCCCCCGGAGCTAATCTACACAGGATTGCGCCGTGAATGTCTGAAAAGCAGAAGAGCAGGTTTCCCTTGAATCATTCAGGGGAGATGTACATATATGCCCAGTATGTGGTGAGTGCACATCCACAGCGGGGTCACTGCAAAAGTTATGTACATTGGGGCGGCTGTTCCCTCTCCCTTACTCACCTCCAACATCCCTTTACCCCGAGGCCGTCCTAGACAGGATTGGGCAACATTTCTATGGGAAACATTTCCAGTTTCCCATAGATTTGGTCACTAATATGCTAGGAGGTTGGTATGTTGTCCTTGACAATTTCTTAGTGCTTGCCCTGTGAATTGCTGGACACTGTATTTTGCAACTAGTATTCAACTTGAAGGCTCTCTTAAGATTTGATTCCTGAAGCTTGAAGTATTACATTGTAAAGAACAAAAAGCAGCAGAAAACGACGACACATATGCACAGTCGCGTCGCGACGACGCGCGTCACCCCAGAGCGGGGGCGCGCGTCGCCCTTAAGGGGAGGCTCCGCCCCCGCGCGTGACGTCACGCGCAGGAGCAGAGCGCCCTCCCCGCTCCGTTTTCGGCTCATTTTGGAGCCAAACGGACACAGGGGAGGGAGGGAGGGCGGGCGGGCCCACCCTCCGCTCCAAACTGTAAGTGGGGGGGTGATCGCGCGTCACCCCTAGACACGCGTCACCCCCCGGCGGCCCGCCCCCCCGCTTCCCCCTGTCGACGCCAGTGCATATGCAATATACTTTGAATGCAGAAAATGACGACACCTATACTTTCTCCATGGAATTTATTTATTCATCTTGTGAAAATAATTTGAAATTCAATGTTATATATTTCATATGAAAAAGGCACATCAAATCTAAACAGCACTGCAAACTAGCTTGCAAATGAAAGAAGATAAAACACGGGGTTTCTTTGAGAATGTTACATTTTAGAATCATGGATGCAAATGTCAAATTTGTCTGGGTTGTTCAGATGTTGCTTTGGAACCTAAGTAATGTTGGTCATCAACACAACTGGTGAACAACAGTCAAAACCTCCTAAATTAATTTTGTTCATTTTATTTGAATTTTGTGTAAGTCGCTGTAGGTATAACATCCCCCCCCCAAGACAAAAGCAAAACCCAAACCACAGTTAAATCCCATCTAAATCAACAGGATTTAAGTTAGTCATGACTAAATCCCACTTCAATGTTCTCAACAGGGCTTAGCCATGATTAGTCTTTGCCGGATTGTGCCCTTTGAGTATAGTGTTCTGTAGAAGAGTAACTAACAGCCCAGTCCTAGCTAACCTTCCAGTGCCAATGCAGCTGTGCCAACAGGGTGTGTGCTGCATCCTCCTGTGGGTGTGTGTGTGGCAGTTATGGAGGCTTCCTTAAGGTAAAGAAACGTTTGTTCCCTGGAAAGTTGGATAGGATTGGGCTGCAAGGCCCCAATCCTATTGTGGCCTTGTGCTGCCAGACAGAATGAGTGTTCTGGTGCAAATGCCAGGCCCTGTTGTTGCACACTGCCAGGCCACTGCCGCAAACAGCAGGAGGTGCGGCGCATGCAGCAGCAGCAGTAGCAGCAGCAGCTCCGGAAGCCTCTGCAAAGCACTGGTGCAGAGGGGAAGGTTCAGGGGTGTTCCAGGGTGGGGAGGGGTGTGGGGAGCAGGCCAGAGGGGGAGGATCTCAGTGGCAAACCTGCATGCCAGATCCTATCCCCTATTTTTCAGCCTGTCCCCCTTTCTTTCCTCAGACTGTGGGTCCAAGGAGATCCATAGGCCACCAGGAGGCCGACACAGCTGGTTGCTGCCAGTTCCTGGCTGGGTGCAGTCTTCCCCCAGGGTTAGAACAGGCATTTGTAGCTCCTCCTGGTGCTTGAATTCTGGCAACTGTCCAAGGGTGCCATTTGCTGGGGCTAGCCCTGTTCCAAACAATTTCCAGGCTCACAGCACCAATGTTGAGGCCAACTGGAACATTCGGGGGAACAAGCAAACTGGACTTGTGTCTGAAGGTCTACTGAAATGTGTTGGTTTATTGCCTTGGAATGAGTGATTGGAAGGTTACAGTCACAGGAACACAAATGGTGCCAACAAGACCATTCAGAACAAATCATGAAACATTAAACAGCATTAAATCTTGGGCAGCAAAGAAGTACATAAATCATGTTGATTTATCACGACAGAAATTGGCCCCATCTAGTTTACATTTGTCTACTCCAACCAACATGTTTTCAGACAGAGATCCTTTCTAACTCCACATCCTTTTAACCTTCAATGGGAGATACCAGGGACTGAACCTGGAACTTTCTACATGCTCAGCATGTGCTTTACCACTGACACATGACTTCACCGAGGAGCCCGCCATATAATCACCATCAAAAGGTTATAATAAGCATCAACTAGAACTTGGAATGGCCCACCATCTTATGTGTGGGCTACAAAGGTCCAGTCCATGGTGTGAAGCTATAGGGACATAGGAAGACCCTTGGTCCGTCTAGCTCAGTATTGCCAACCCTGACTGGCAGCACCTCTCCAGTATTGCCAACCCTGACTGGCAGCAGCCAGGAATGTTCTCTGCCCTAACTGGAGATGCTGGGGATTGAAGCTGGGACTTTCTGCATACAAAGCTGGTGCTCTACTACCATGATGCTAAGGCTCCTCCCTTATGGTTATGCTAGTCCCAGAGAAAGAGTGAGGCAAGATTATCTCCTTTTTTAATTAAATATTGTAAAACAATTCTGCTAGTGGGAGTGTGCAAAGTTGAAGCACAATGCAACAGGACTGAAAAGTGCACATGCTCATTCTCATTCTTTGGTCCAGTTATTGCTGAGTGTCCTTTTTGGGAACATGCTAACTTCAGTGCAGTTGCTGAGGTCAGTGGGTGGGGTCCAGTCTGGAATGGTCACAAGAGAAGGATCAAAAGGAAATGATCACGCTAATGAAATGTCAGCATCGAAGATTCCTGACGTCTCTGATGTCTGAACTGGGAAGGACAAGCTTACTAGGCAAAGGAACATTTTAATTGACATGGAATAATGCCTTGTCCTCATCCATGCTACATCCTAGACAAAATGCAAAGAGCAAATCCCAAATGGATTTGGCATTTTACTGCCTCCACAACCTGTACAATCCTAGATTGGGGATCGGTTAGTGCAAACCTGTTTAACAAAGAACCCATAGGAAAAGAAGGTTTGTTCATCAGTCACAGAAAGGAAAAGGGCCTAGGACAACACCTGCCAGTTGTGTGTACAGAGGTGCCTAGACTTTGATCCTATGCTTCTTTTCACACAATGTTGTTTGGACAGCTTTCCCTATCATGCCAAACGTGACTTAGGGCTACTGTAACACACTGCAGTGGGCTCAAGAGTCAGGAATATTTGACTCCTAGAGGTTGCAGGGGACTTTCCCCACCATCTCACAGACCTTTTTCTTATAGCCCCCCCCAGCAACTGAGAAGGGAAGACTGAACATCTGTGTGACTCCTAAGTGATGTTCATTCACCTCTAATTGCCCCAAGACACTGGTTGAATGCAAAGTGTTCTTAGGGCAGAATCAGGCATTGCAAAAGATGTGTAGCTCCTCATGTTTCTATCTCTCTTGCAATATCTAGTGGGCTATGAAAGGTCTACAGCTT
Organism: Plestiodon gilberti rubricaudatus; assembly: GCA_026170595.1. Lineage (NCBI taxonomy): Eukaryota > Metazoa > Chordata > Lepidosauria > Squamata > Scincidae > Plestiodon > Plestiodon gilberti. The sequence goes on from JANXHW010000001.1 coordinate 18,131,299, forward strand.
TGACAAGCTGAACTGCCCATGCCTCTGGTATTCTGGCCATGCCTCGTTTTCTTTTGTTACATGTTTTTCCATGCGACACTAGGAGAAATACTGTACAGCAATTCCTCACTTAAAGTTGTTGATAGGGTCTTCTTGGAAACTGAAACGACTTATAATGAAACCAATTTTACTATAGGCTACTTGATAAATGTAAAAGTTCCCATGGCATTTTCCCATCAACTTTAAATGAAACCACTTTAAACAAAACGACTTTGACAGTGCAATCCTGCCCAACTATAGGGCGGCGGAGCGAGCGCTCCGCTGCCCTAAGCCATTGCAAATGTGCCGTAAGGCACATTTGTGACAACTCTAGAGTAAGGGCCACCAGTGCTAGGCCTGTTGCCCTTACTCAGCTGCCGGATCTCCATGCAACCGCTGGAGGATGGTAAGGAATCCCCCGACAGCCGCATGGGTGGACAGGGCGGCGAGGGAGGGGGGCCATTGGCCGTGCTGGCCCAGGAGGGAGCAGGGATGATGTCCACCATATCCCCGTTCCGAGGCGGTGGCGCGGCTGTTACACAGCCTCCTCCGATATCCGCCAGCTAAATAGCTGGTGGAAATCTGAGGAGGTCCATCGGGCCTTCCCCGGTTTACACTGGGGGAAGGGGACGAATGTCCCCTTTCCCCGAGTAGATCTCTGGGCCGCTGCAGAGTGGCCTGGAATGGGGATAGGATCTGGCGGGTGGCCCCGGGCCGCCTGCCAGATAGATAGTTAGGATTGCACTGCCAGTGAGGACTTACTGTATAATACAAATGATAACCCATAAGATAACTTAAACACAGAACCCTATGCAGCACTTTCCATGAATAAACTTATTTATTACCCTATCTGCTCATAAAAGCACACCAACTATGAGCATGATCCAGGCAAATTTAGGGGCTTTTGATTTCAATGCAAGAGATTTAACCACATGCTTATCTCTTCCACTGAAGTCAGTGAAATTTCAAAGTGTTTAACATTGGCCAGACTGAGTCCTATATCAGGAGTAGCCAACCTTTCAACATGAATGCTCCTGGTCCTTTAATGGTTCTATAGGTGTAGCTACTTTAGCAGCACCATCAGCAACTGCAGCTGCCAAGATTCTGTCTTCTACACAACTCTTAAGAATGCAGAGGTCATAATGGTGGAAGGTTGGCCACCCCTGCCCTATATAAAGATGAATCAAAAGAGTCCTATGAAATGTACAGCATCAAAGCAAAACACAGGAAATGCGATCTACAGTATCTATTCATCCATCTATCTAAAACATTTCAAAGGTTATTTAAAGAATAATCACAAAAACAGACGCTCTGCCCGTTTATATTAGCTGATTTTTCCTTGCAATAAATATCTAAAATGGAAGGTCATTTTAACTGGGTAAAATGTGAGCTGGTGAAGTCCTTAGTTTTGATGTTCAAAACAGTCTAACTCTATAGCTATGACATAAGCACAGAGGAAGTACTTTGTATGCTATGATTTGCAATCCACAGCAGTGACTCGAGTGTATTAACTCTACTAAGGCCCAAGGGGCTTTTCCGGAGCGCATGAGCTGTGGCTTGTGACCAAGGTGGGCCACTGTGTTTCCTTTCATCTTCTTATGGAACTTTGCATAATGTAGGTCTGAAGCCTCTTTTATTAAAAGGCTGGAGCCCCATGAGTGGTGAGGAATGGCTGTATGGGAGGCACACCCTGGTCTCCTGCGAAAGTAATGGCCAGACACTGCAGTGTGGACAAGCATGTCCAGACAGGGGGGGGGGGAGGAGGAAAGAAGGTTCAACTGAGGTCTCTGAGGATCCCCTATTTGCATACAACTGTGCCAACCAGGGAATAAATCAAGTGCTTATTTTGCTTTTAAAAAGAATTAAGCTATATGTAGGCTTACCATATCCAAAGGGGGACAGGGTGCCTACACCTTTAACCATTGTAAAAAGAGGGAATTTGGGCAGGTGCAGCTTGTTGCACCCTTCCATTATGAGCTGCACCTGCCCAAATTCCCTGTCCCCCCCTTTGGATATGGTAACCCTAGCTATATGTACCTGCACGATAAAGACATTCCATCAGAACATTTAAACATTTAATTTGGATGTTTGTTTGTGATGCTAATAAAGGTTTTGATGGTGATTTAAACATTCACAGCCCAATCCTATCCTGCTCCAGCCCACAGCATGCAGTGCTGCTGTGGGAGTGTGCTGCATGCTATGGGGAGGGTGACCAGATAGTCCCAGAGAGGTAAGTAAAACTTTTTCTTACCTTTCTGTAGGCCACCTGGCCTCGCTCTGTACTCTATCACTGAGTTATGGCCCTTCCAAATTGGGTTGGTAGTCATGGATATAGAGTAAACTTAGAGACAATTCTAATTTTGGAGCAAAGTACACGGCCAGACCACATAACAGTAGCTTGTAGAAATTAATAAGAAGCTGCTTTTCTGGTCATGGAAGTAACAGGACGAGGAAAGGTTTCACCTGTTTAATTCCTGCATGTCTGGATGCCGTTAAAGGCACAGTACTAAACAGTATAAACCATTTCACCATCAGGTGTCAGAGTTATAGTGCAGGGAGGGAGAGGCTTCAATGACCTCAAAAGCTGCACCTGTTCGTAATGCATTTTACTCATAGAGTTCTGTAAGGAAAGTTGAAAAGCAGAATATATTTGATGGTAATGATTGCCACGCCAGCCTGAGTATCAGATTAACACAGTCTGTAACACAGTGTGATTAACACAGTGAGCCCAGCTAAAGTGCCAAGGCAACGTTGGGAGATGTGTGGCAAGGGTCAATGCGGCAAGGGACTTTCTCACACTCTGTCTTCAGAGTAATCAGTTTTAGATTCATGCAAGTCCCCTCTGCATTTTAGGCACTAAGGTGGCATGATGTAGGTTAGGCTTAGGGGGAGAACTGTTGTGTCACTCATCATCCACAGGCACTATCCAATAGGTGCTAGTGACATACATGCAATCACTGGCGTCGCTGGAGGCGGGGCGGAACGCTAGGTTCCGCATTGCGCTGACCTCCATTACTCACCAGCACGAGGTGGCCGCGCCCCCTTGCCTTCGGAGCCATTCAGTGCAGTGAAGGCAACGCGCAGGAGACTCCCTGCGCGTTGCCTTCGCCCCACTGAATGGCTCTGAAGGCGAGGGGGCGGGGCCAGTGAGTAACGGAGGTCAGTGTGGTGCGGAACTTAGCGTTCCGCCCGACCTCCAGCGACGCCACTGCATGCAATCACAGTCTAAACTAAACCTGTACAACCTGTGACTCATCTATTAGACTGTGCCCATCAGTCATGTATCACCACCCCCCTCCCCCAGTTTACTATTTTTGTAGTCCCAGGCAGGCAGCAAAAGACAAGAGATTAACTGAGCCCCTCCTGAGCTGCCATATGTATTTGGTGACCTGTGTTCAGCAGTACATGTTGTGCAGGCCAGCACTGCAAATTGCACCGGTCTCCCCAGATATAGAAAAAGAATTGCATTTTCCCAGCAGCAATTACATATTGCGGTTTGAGTGCTGGGACAATGTGATATCCCTGAAACAGAAGCACTTTGTTGAGGAAAGATGTTGGAATTCTGGGCAATGAATAAGCAACATCTACATATTTATTGCACTGTAAACTGATTGCCTGTCACCTGGGTGTATTATCGGAACAGGCTCCATAGAATGCATGCAACATACTCTCAAGCCTTCTTCACAATTCCCTGGGAATAATCGTAAATGGGATGACAGGGCTACTGGATTCGAGGTCCAAAGCTGTCATAAAGCACTCAACGGCAGCTTCATTTTTGCCCTGAGCATGAAGTACTTCTCCAAGACTGTTCCAGGCTTTGTGGTTGGTGCTCTGGATCTGGACCGCATCCTGCAGAACCTTCTGAGCCAAGCTTCTTCGCCCAAGCCTGTTCAATACCAGCCCCTGTCAAGAAAAGACAATACAGTGCTAGTACACAATCAAGCAAAGCCGTTCAGTAGCATCCCTGACAATGGGACCAAACAAAGACAATGTGTGATGTGAAGGGCTATTCAGGTTGTATTAGTTCAGGAAGCAACGAACAACATGTTCATCAATTTATAACTAGAAAACATATCCTCAGATCTCTTAATAGGCTCCAGTTCCCCAGTTTCTCATTCCAATTGTCCCTTGGTATTTACAATATAACCGCCCAAAGGTCGGTGATGGAATGTCTAGGAACACTGAAATACTCCCCAGTGGTTTCCGCATATTCTCATTTTTAATGTCTGATTTGAACTGTAAGAACACTGGAACTGCTTTGCTGGATCAGACCAAAAGTTCACCCAGTCCAATGCTCTGTGTTTGACACTGGCCTCTCAGATGCCCGTGGGAAGCTTACAACCAGGACATGGAGGGATAGCAGCACCCTGTTGCAACAGCATAAGAACATAAGAACATAAGAAGAGCCCTGCTAGATCAGGCCAAAGGCCCATCTAGTCCAGCTTCCCGTATCACACAGTGGCCCCACCAGATGCCTCAGGGAGCACACAAGACAACAAGATACCTGTATCCTGTCGCCACTCCCTTGCACCTGGCACAGAGAAAACCTACTCCTACAACCTGGAGGTTGCTTTTCCCCATCATGACTTGTAAACTGTGATGGACTTTTCCTCCATAAATCTGTCCAATCCCCTTGTAAAGGCATCCAGGCCAGGTGCCATCACCACATCCTGTGGCAAGGAGTTCCACAGATGGAATTACACGCTGGGTAAAGAAATATTTTCTTTTGTCTGTTTTAATACTTCCTCCACTCAATTTTAGTGGATGTCCCCTAGTTCCAGTGTTGTGTGAGAGGGAAAAGAACTTCTCTCTATCCACTCTCTCCATCCCATGCATAATTTTATACGTCTCAATCATGTCCCCCCTCAGGCGCCTTTTTTCTAGACTGAAGAGCCCCAAATGTTGTAGCCTTTCCTCATAAGGGAGATGCGTCAGTGTCTCACTCAGCGTCTCACTCAGAGGGACACTGTTGATGCACATGGAATTTTTAGCTTATAGGACTAACTAGTAAGCACTGCAGTATGTGTGTTACATGTGTTGTGCATCATTACCATTTGAAGGCTCATGTACTCCCTCCAATGAATCTGTTGTTGTTAGGCCATCTCTAAACGAGTGACCAGCACCATAATTACGTGTTACGTGAACAATTCCTTCCTCTTATTTGTCCTGATCTTATTACCAATACATTTCAGTGGATGACCTCTCTTCTCTTATTTTAAGAAAATAAATTACCTGTATTCACTCTCTCCACATTCACAATTTTGTGTATCATATTCTTCAATCACACCTCTTTTTTTTTTTTCCAAATTAAAGCATTCTGTCTTCTAAGGTTCTCAAAATGCCATGTAAGGACACAAGCTGAGTCCTGCTGGATCAGGCCAAAGGCCCATCTAGTCTAGCATCCTGTGACCAGCCAGATGCTGATAGGAAGCCCACCAGCGGAACATGGAAGGAATACCTTTCACCCCTGCACACCCCAACAACTGGAGTTCTATTCAATGGCATACTGCCTCGGAACTTGGAAGTTTTAGCTATCATAGAAAATAGCCCCTGATGATAGAACACCTTCATGAAAGTGTCCAATCCTCTTTTAAAGTTATCTAAGCTAGTGGCCATCATCACATCATGTGGCAGAGAATTCTATGAATTAATTGCACATTGTTTGAAGAAGCACTTTCTTTCGTCTGTCATCATGACTCCATTGCCAGTAGTAAAGATAGTCCAACTCTGATAGTTGCCCTTTTTCTCCAGCTCTTCAAAATCTATCTTGAGAAGGGAACTGCACACAGTATTCTAAATATAGGCGCATCATAGATTTATATAACAGCTTTAGGATACTTGCTGTTTTATTCATTTTCCCATGTAAGGTCGATTCTATTTGACCAATAGATGCACAGTAGATGCTAGGGCATTGATGGGGGAGGGGGAGGGAAAAGGAGTGAGCTGTGCTAATTTATTTAGTAACCTATTTATATACTGGTTTTCTGATAAAAATCACATGATTCAAAATTTTAAAAGTATCATTTCTCCTTTAAAAAAAAAAGATGAGCCACACAAGGGTCTGATTTTCACAGACTGATTTTTGCAAGGGACAGGAAAGAATGATGATGTCATGGCACCATGTAGCCAATCAGACCTGGCAACATGACCAGGTCACTAAGGGCAAATGGAACCCTAGCACAGCCCTTACTCTGATGGTGGGAGTGAAAGAGGGAACCCAATTGCTTTGGCATCATGGTATCCATTGTAGTTAATATCCACAAGTCTGGCTCCAATTACCCTCTCTCTAAATGCAGGTCTGCCCCATTCACATGTGAGGGAGTGGCGATGCTATTTAACAGGACAAAGGTGTGCTGAGCACTTTCCCTTGCCCTTGTTTCAGTGCAGCATCTCCCTTGAGAAAACAGCAGTGTGAGGGACAGGCTAAGAATGACCGGCCTGCCTGCACGCCTCTTTGGTTCTTTAAAGCAGACCACTAGTTGAAATATGCACAGGGTAGACCTCCATTCAAAGATGGTGATGGATCTGCTTCTCTCACGTGAAACTCCAGCCCCACTTGTGGATATTTACTAAAGGTAAACACTGCAATGCAAAGTGAGGGTAAACCCGCGAATGCATCCGTAGCTCAGTGATAGAGCACCTGCTTTGTATGCAGAAGGTCTCAGCGTCGGTGCCCAGCATCTCCAGTTAGGGGTGGGAAAGACTGAACGTCTGGAACCCTGGCAGACTGTGTAGTTACTACTGAGCTAGCTGGACCAATGGTCAAGAGACAGAAAGCGGCTTCATAGACTCGTTTACCGTCGCCAGCATCCCGGGGTAGTGGGATGTGCAAAACAAGGGTCCGGTTCCAGTGAAAGCTGATCCATGTAAGAAAGCCGGTTTCTGCGTGCAGATTGACTCCATCCCCCACCACATGCATAAGAAGCTGCTGCTACATGTAAGGAGGGAGTGAATCCTCCTATCTGTGGAAGATTGCTGGCCCCAATTCAGAGATATGTGAGTGAAGCAAGAGGCTGTGTCAGCCGTAGTGTCCATGGATTCGTTTCTCCTTCATTGTGGGGTGCAGCGGGGTGGGTGAGTGTTACCAGGGTAGATACCACCTTCTTGCTCCAACCTGTTGTTGTTGTTGTTCAGTCGTTAAGTCGTGTCCGACCCTTCGTGATCCCATGAACCATATCCCGCCAGGCTCCAACCTACCCATCATTTATTCAGCAGAGGGTGGTGCTGGAGGGAGAATGACGGACTGGTGCTAATAGCGCTGGTCCAAAGCTTTGCCACAGCCTCACCTAAGCAAGCAAGGAAGGAGAAAGGGGAGTGCAGGGGGATGGCGGGCCACCTGGGGGGCGGGGTTACAGGGAGGCGGGGTGAACCAGGCTTACCTGGCTGTACGGAGCCCCTGGCCTCATTCCAACTTCCTGTGAGCAGCTGTCCTGACCTGCCCCCTGCCAGTTGTGCTTCAGACTTGACTCATCTACTGTGCCCTCAGCCCTCTGGGTCGTGTTTTCCTGCCATCCCTGGTCACTACACCATCCTCGCTGTTTATCCTCGCTAATTTAAACGGAACGTGCAAGAGCGCTCCTTAGGGGATGCAATCGTGATTCCTGCTGGTCTCTTAACCTTTCTCTTCCTGTTAATTACTTAATAAAAGTGGCCCTTTCACCCATATATCTGACTTGCGTGTTTAATGGTGAGTGCGTCGGCAAAGACAGCAATGCAAGACTGCGGGGACCCCCTGGCATCTCTGGATCGGGTGGAAGAATAACAGCCTCAGGAAGCCTTTTTTTTTTTTTTTTACAGCGACGTATTTTTGACTCCCTGAAGCTGGCATGACATATAGCGCTGAACGCTTTGTTTCCCTGAAGAATCCACCCTGGAGAGCTGCAGCTTTCTGGCAGAATTTTATATATCCCCACAGAGTCTGGCAAGCGGTAAACAATGCCTTCATGTTGTTGCCATGTAGAGTCCAGCTGGGATCTGCCCACGATGCAAAATGAAAGGGGGGGGAGGGAGAGAGAAGAAGTATATTCATTTATCCTCCCGCAAAAGGGCAATTTACATTTTTAGCTGGGCATTTTTTTTGGGTAGTTTTCCTAATGAAAGTTCAGTTTCTCAGTTTCCATAGAAACTCTTGTTGAGGTGCATGAATAATTTCATAAAACCAGCAGAGATCCAAGGAAGATTAGCAATTAGTATACTTTTGAAAAAAGAAAACAATTAATGGTATCATCCTCCTGTTATTCTAGCCAAAATGGAACTGCTTTTCAGTTTTGTTGTTATGTTTGAATTGTATTTATTTTCCAATGTTATCATGACACAAGTCACTGGAAGATACAGCCTCGAGGCATCAATTATGATCCTGAATACCCCTCAGGCTCTTAAGGACTCCAGTCCTATTTACAGTCCTGCCCCAGGTTGGGAAAGGGTTCTGCTCTGCACAGAGTGGCTAATAGCCCTTTTTTCCTCGGGTCTGGTTTCTTGTGTAGCGTCTGAAGACACGTCATACTAGCAAACACATTTTTCAAACATGTGCCTGGATATGAATGCGAATGCAAAGTCGGGGGAAGAATGGGGGGAGTGGGTAACCCTTCCCACTGATTATTTATTGCAAGCTGGTCTTGGAGTCATGTTGGGGGAAACAAATAAAAAAAATTGCATGGGGAACAATATTTGCAGGAGACAATTGGCAGGCAGAGAAGGGCTTTGCACTTCCCTCCTTGCTTTCAATTCTCCCCTACAAATGTTCCCTCCCACGGTGTTAACAGGCAAATATGGGGCTGGGAACTCCATGTTTTTGCTTTGTAATATGTAGTTCTATCCTTAGGGACAGAAAGACTGAGCTGTGAACTAGGAAGTCCCCAAATCAAATTATCTGTCATTGAAATGGAGAATTAAAGGCTACTCTTACACACGTGTACTGAAGCAGTAAGGTGATGTGTGGGTTCTGGAGAGATGTCAAACAAAGAATCAGCTACAGAGCCTGTGAATTCACATTTGTTCACTTGGTGCTTAGTTACATTCCGACCCAATGGGTTGTAAATGGATACAGCATATGAGTTCAGGCTGAGTTCTAGATGCCTGGTTTTATGGACTTGGAAATCTTGCTCTCCAATGGAGATTGAAGATTCGGTAGCAAAACTCCTACAACTGACTATCTCAAGAGCAAGTGCCATATACAAAGGAAAACCTTGCACATATTTGATGGCATACATATGGGATATCTTTCTGGACTGCTGTGACTATAACAATATTGCTGCAAAACAACAATTGCGATAGGGTAATCTGAGACCTTAACCAGCTGACAAATACTGACCCTCATCCCCTTCTTCCCACCTCTTATATCTCTTTTATTTTCTGTCTTGTTCCGTTTCTTTTCACTTATCTGGTTATAAGGCAGAAGGCTGGATATTGAATAACTTCACAAGAGGCCCAAGATCATACCAACAGAGACTAAGAGCACAATCTTATCCTGAGCCGGCCCAGAGTGTGCGGCGGCACTGGTGCAGCCTCCACTTCATGCAATGGGCCAGCATACTCTGCCGCTGACTAGTCCCCAGTGGGCCAGCAATTGGGATCTGTGCCAGCAATTTGGCAGGTGTAAATCCAAGTGGGTCCAAGGGCAGTGGCGTCGCTCCAGTAGGGGCGGGGCCATAAGTATCGCTCTGTCCTAGACCCTTTACCTCTTGCCTGCTGCTTTCTCTGCACGGGAAAGGCTCCGACAGTGAGGGGGCGGGGCCGCCTCCTGCTTGCTCGGTAAAGGGTCTAGGACGGAGCGATACTTACGGCCCCACCCCTACCAGAGCGACGCCACTGTCCAAGGGGGTGTGTCACACCTGGGCCGGGGGCATGGGATATCTGTGCCACTGCTGCTGCTGCTATCTGCCCCAGCCTGCCCTCGACATGCCCCCGGCCGGACCAGATCCCCACCCCATTCCTCCCCTGGAACGCCCTCTCTGCTAAACTACCTGCTCTAGCGGGGGCTTGGCACTCCATTGGTACCTGCATGGGGCTGCCAGCATGAGTTCTGTCAGCACAAGGCCCGGATAGGATTGGGCTGATAGTTTAATTATTAGAAGCCTGTTTTCTTCCCGAGACTTCTGTACCACTCAAAGACATATCTTTATTATTCAAAGTTTTGAGTTTTTGTTTTAATTAAAGTTATAATTATTTCCCTTAACTTCTATTATCTATTGTTATTGTAACAGAGAATGAAAAGTCCCCAGTTCAAATCTTTCCTCCTAGTCAAAGAGACAGGAGGTGCCTAAAGGTAAAGGTAAAGGTGACCCCTGACAATTAAGTCCAGTCGTGTCCGACTCTCGGGTGTGGTGCTCATCCCCATTTCAAAGCCAAAGAGCCAGCGTTGTCCAAAGACGCCTCCGTGCTCATGTGGCCGGCATGACTCTCCTTGCTGCAGCACGTAGCATGCAGCTGGAACACGGAGCGCTGTTTACCTTCCCGCAAGCAGTACCTATTTTATCTACTCGCATTAACATGCTTTGGAACTGCTAGGTTGGCAGGAGCTGGCCAAGCAGACACGTCACTAGGGCGCGCGCTGCCCCAGGGCCGGGGGCGCGTGTCACCCTAGTGACCCCTCCCCCCGACACACCCCCTTTACTAATTTTCAGCGCGGCCACAGGCAGCCCTTTTCCCACAGGAATGGTCTGCGCATGCGCAAAAGAACGTTATAAATAACGTTCATGCAGTGGGCCTTCCTCAGAAGGCCCCAGGCAGCCGGCTGGGGAAGACGTCCCCGAGCCGGCTCTCCCGGCCTGGCAAGGCAGGCGGGAGGCCCCCAGGCGACGTGCGCGTGTGCACGCAGGGGAGGCGACGCTTGTGTGTGCGCGCGTCACCTTTCTGCGCGCGTGTGCGCGTGTCACCTGGGGGCCCCCCGCCTGCCTCGCCACGCAACAGCGACGCCTCTGTGGCCAAGCAACGAGAGCTCACCCCGTTGTGGATTCGAACTGCCGACCTTTCGATCGACAGCTCATGATTCAGCGGTTTAACCCACTGCGCCACCCGCTGGCCCGTCAGGAGGTGCCTAGAGTGGCACAATTCAAGCAGAACATGGCCAAAGCAACTGGCAAGAGTGGTGGATCCGTGCTGGCCCCATCCATATCACTTTGGGATAGGCTGGGAGTCACTGTGGCAGCAGTGGTGAGCAGGGCAGTATATCCGGGTATAGTCAGGGGTGGGAGAGGCTGGATGAGCAGGCGCAAGGGGCAGTGCAGCTTAAAAGCCCACCACCAGCCCACGATAAGGGGAGCTGAGGACCCAATGGGGACCTTGATTGGGACTTGTCTGGAGTCAGTGCCCAAGGAGGTGGATTAGCCTGGCTGGGCAGGAGGACTAGGGTGTCTCGCTAACCCCTCTCCTTCCTTAGACTCTGAGGCTTTGCAGCCCAGGGAACCACCCCAATGCCCCCTGGACCCCTGGAATAGACTCTCTTGATTTCTCATAACGTGACTTTTCAGCACTTGACATTTTGCAGCTGTAGACATGCACTGGCTCCCTTGAAAAGCACTGCATTTGAGGTGATGTTGAGTGATATGAATGTCCGATGCAGTTGTGATAATTCTTTCAAACATGCAGGTTACTGCCTGATAAAAGCTGCCAAGTGATAAACATGCATGTGTGCGCCTGCCCTTTCTTTTCTTCTTTCATTATAGGAAAATGACTGACCCTTCTTTCTATGCTAGGGACTGGTTTGATGGAGCATTAATGCAGCTCAAACCTGCTCCCTCCTCCCGTCCCCTTCTCACCTCATGTGTCTGGCTATGAGGGTGGAATTCTAGCTTATTAAGCCACACCTTTGTGTGTTGTCTGAACCAAGGATCTGTAGTTTAGCTGCGGTTTACAAACCAGGATATGAAACCAAGATCAAATAGCGGATTCGTATTCTGGTTTGAAAGCCACAGCTAAATCACGGCTCCTGGTTTAAAAAGAAGACTTTTTGCATCACAGCTTTGTGCCTGAGATGAGAAAGAAGAAGTACAAGGACTTGACAAGGTCATGTTCATGATCCAAAAAATCATGGTTAATTGGATTTTCAGAGCTAAGTATCTATGTGCAAATCTCCTGCAAACAACCAATAGACCAGGGTTGTAACCCCCCCCTCCCAAATCTGAGTGAATCGTGCTTTCAGTAAGTAAAATGCACATCTCTAATTGTCCAGTAATCCAAACAAGGTGTAAGCAGACTCTTGCATAACTCAGGATGTGTTACAAGAGCCTCTTTCTTGGAAAACAGCATCTGTAAACACTAGAAATTAAAGGTCCTCTGGAAGGATGGCACAAAACCCCCCCCCCCAATATTTGGGGTGACTTCCCTTCTTGTTTGCGTCTTTCCATCAGTTGTTCTCTTTCCCCCATAGAACCTGAAATGTGAAGATAAGAGGAGGTGGGATTCTGGAGCAAGTGTAGGAAACAGGACCCTTTTGGCTATCACCTCCTCAGCCTGCTGCAGCTTGCAAGATGTCAGTCATTTAATCTTGCATTCTCTTCTCAATTCGGGGCAGGTCGTGTGACATGCTAGATCTATAGCCTTTGAAGGCCTATTATAAAAAATACATGAAACAATAAAACATAAAGCAGGCTGCCTGACGGAGTGCTCAGCAGGTACCTGCCAAGTGCAATGAATCAGGCAGCACATGACTTAATGTGCTACTGTGGGAGCTGAGTCCGGATGGAAGTCTTCATTATTCAGGGCTGCCTCAAGAAATCTGCCTGACTACACTTGTGCTGTGGAAGACCCAACACGGCAGCTGAGAGCCTGTACCAGGCATTATATTTATTTATTCAAGTTATATCCCACTCTTCCTCCAAGTTGCTCAGGACAGTGTACATTTGTGTACACTGCCCCCTTCACAGCAAGGTTAAGGCAGAGAATATGGCCCAAGGTCACCCCCATCCAGTAAGTTTCATGGTCAAATGGGAATTTGAATCTGCAACTCCCTGGTCTAAGACCAATGTTCTAACCACCACACTACAGTGGTTCTCACATTCCATCTTGGCCTGTGCGAGCCTGAGGAAAGAGTGACACTTATATCTGGGGTTGACAGGAGGGGGGATCCTTGGAGGGGACATCCCAGGCCTTGCCACAGACCCCCTAAGGACCACCGCCAGTGACTTTAATTACAGCATCTCTGTTAGAGGTCCCAGAGGCGTCAATTTTGTGAGCCACCTTGGAAACCAGAAATAAACAAACAGCATAACAGAAAACCCTGCTTTGCCACCAGGCAGAGCTGGCCCAAAACGTTCAGATGTCTGATGCAGGTCTCCAAGATACTCTAGCCCAGCCATTCTCAACAGGGGCCATATGGCCCTGGCACATTTGAAGGGGGCCATAGACTGAAAGTTGTGAGAAGAGGATCTGTTTATCTGTTCGTGTTGTATCCTTGAATGGGCCTAAGTTCTCAGAATGCATGTCAAAGGTACAAATCCCTTTGCTTTAGTCCAGGGTTGGCCAACCTTTCAACATGAATGCTCCTGGCACTTTAATGGTTGTATAAGGTAAAGGTGACCCCTGACAATAAAGTCCAGTCGTGTCCGACTCTAGGGTGTGGTGCTCATCCCCATTTCAAAGCCGAAGAGCCAGCGTTGTCCGAAGATGCCTCCGTGGTCATGTGGCCGGCATGACTCTCCTTGCCGCAGCGCGTAGCATGCGGCTGGAACACAGAGTGCTGTTTACCTTCCCGCAAGTGGTACCTATTTATCTACTCACATTAACATGCTTTGGAACTGTAGGGCATTTCAGCAGGTGCAGCTGCTTAAGCAGCACCATCTGCACTTACAGCGGCCAAGATTCTGTCTTCTACACAACTCTTAAGAATGCAGAGGTCCTGCTCAGTGGGCAGGACGTCTGGCTCAGTTGGAGCATTCGTCTCACAAATGCCTGAAGATCTGCAAGACAGCAGTTCAAGACAGCCGGAAGTCTATCGGAGAGCTGCTGGCACGCCAAGCTGATAAGCTGCAGAGCCCTGTGGGGGAGTGGAGCTGAAGCTCAAGCTGAAGCGAATGCCAGAGAGAGAGAGAGAGAGAGAGAGAGGGAGAGAGAGAGAGAGAGAGAGAGAGAGAGAGAGAGAGAGAGAGAGAGAGAGCTGGAATGTGAAAGTAATATCTCGAATGAAGGGTTCTATGAAAGATTAGAACGTTATTATATTGTAAAAACCCTTTGGGGTTTAGAACAGCCTGCCCATGTACACCGCCTTGAATAAAGTCGGAGGAGAAATCCAATGACCAGAAAGGCGGTATATAAATACTGTATTATATATATATTATATAACGGTGGAAGGATGGCCACCCCTGAGATACAAGAATGTTGCTTATTCCCTCCACATGTTCAATGATTGCTCCTGTTTATGTTCTTCAATTACATTTTTAGCTCACTCTCCTTCCAAGGAACTCAGGGAGGCATGCATTACTTTCTCTCCACCCACATGTTTTATCCTCACAACAACCCTCTGAGATAGTTTAAACTGAGAGATGGTGATTGGCCCAATATTACCTAGTGTGTTTCAGAGCTCAGTGGGGATTTAAACCCAGGTTTTGCTGCTCATAGTCCAATACTAACCAATGCACAATACTATATCTCATTGCTTTTAAAAGGCTATTGGGGAGTGGGGTGATTTGGCTAAGGAAGGAAGCTAGGGCAGGGGCGTGTAGCTTTCATTAAGGATCTCCCTTTGTTTCTCTCCCATAAGTCAAACACTGAATAAAAAGCGTTACTGTCTTCTTCGAAACCTATCCTGCTTTCTCTGACATCTCCCTAGTTAGCATCTAAGGAATAAAAACCCAGAGCTTCTCCAAGACCCATCCTGCGATTCAAAGGAAGCTGCCTATTTATGGCACAAAGGCTGTGGAAGAAAACCCACAGTTCCCCTATTCTGGCTCGCCCCCCCCCCCCCGCTCTTTCATTTCACCAAATGTTAACAGCCTCACTGCTATGGCGTTCGAAGCTTAAATATGATAAAACATTTATTGGCATAAAAGGGAGGCCCTTAGGCAGCCTTTGAGAAACCGGGAGCTCTGATCTCTTCCCAAGGAGCCGCAGACACGCTTGAGAGTAGAAAGAGCTTGCGAAGGGGGGGAGGATAAAAAGAGGGATATGTTTTATTCTGCCCCACTGAATCTGCTCAAAACAAGCAGTGAACGGGTTGTGTGCGGAAGGCTTTGCAGACAATCCTGCTTTCACCAAGACCTAAATGGAAATGCAGTGACGAGCAACAGAACGGAATAGTATGCCTTGTCCCTGCATCGAAAATAGACACAAGCACAACCGTCTATTTGTTGTTTTTCTCCTAGGGCAAGGCTGGCGCTCTCAAGGGCCAGAACTCTCTGAAGTAGACAATGTTGCCATAGTGCAGCTCCGCCAAGGACTGCGGCAAACTGCTTTGCATGGCACAAATAACCGCCTCCCTCCCAGACCGACACCCCGCGTTCCCTGCTTCTCTATGCACGGGCAAACCGCCTTCATGCATATTCAGTGAGGAGGCCAGCGGGACTCCACATGGCCTCGTGGTTCTAGGATGGTTGAGACTAAACATATTCCCAGAGGGCTGGCTGGCAGGCAGGCAGGCAGGCAAGCAATATGTCAACATCACTCTCTAAATGTTTGCATTCACTCTCTCTCTCTCTCTCTTTCTCTCTCTCTGCAGCTGGGGGCACTTGCCCCTTGATTCATGCTTCACTCAAGCAACTTAGTCTTCTTTCTTCCTTCATCCTCTTCTTTCCCCTTGTCCCAGAATCCTTTGCACTGTAAGACAGCAGGACAGCATCCCACTAAGCTCAGGAGGGTCCTTGGGCAAAGCTCTGCCCTGGGCCCTCCATGATGCTATGGTGTACATGTGCGCACTTCTATGAGCACACTCTCTCACACAACAGCCTCCTCCCAAGCTGTGTGGCTGCTCTTTTCTCAGTGCTGCTGGGGCACCAAGAGAGGAGAGACCTTTCCGGGGAAGACAAAAAGGGGGCGTTTGCCAGCTGCTCCTTTCTCCAAGCCCCAGTGGTGCTGAGACAGCAGCAGACAGAGACTGCTTCCCTTCCCCTCCTGTATGCCCAGGAAGGTAAAGGAGAGCGCCCTGCAGACTCATCCTCCAGCACCCCAAGGAGGGATCAGAGGGAGGGAGAGAGGAAGGAGCATCCAGGGATAACAGCTGCCTCTCCCACCCTCCAGCAAATGGGCTTCTTCAAAGGCCCTTGAGTCATTGCAGGGGTGTCTGAGGAAGCCTAATTGCAGATGGGGAAGGTGGGGGAATGCAGTGATGGTGCGAGTTGCTCATTTGGCAATTCATGCTGCTGCTGCTGCTTGCTCCTTGTCAGGGGCTTCAGGGGTCAGCCCCATGGATCCCTGGGTGGCTGTGGGACCTTGGCCAAAGTGTGACTTGGTTGACCTGTGTCTGCCTGTGCGGGTTTATGTGGAATAGACAGACACACTATGACAACACTCTTTAATCCATATGTGCCGCTTCTCCACATTACCTCACTTTTTTTCTTGCTTTTGGGGGTGTGCAAATATGGGTTCAGTGTTACAACACTTTACCAGGGGTGGGACTTGCGGCTCAGTGGCTGTGCACATGCTTTACATACAGAAGGTTCAAGTTCAATCCTCTGTATCTCCTGTTACAGGAACCCGGGAAATGGGGTGGGAAAGAGTGGGGACTCCGAGAGCCACCACCACCCTGAGCAGACAGAACTGAGCTAGACAGACCAATGGGCTGCCTCTGCAATTGCCATTCTTTGTTCACTCACTTTTTATAGAGCATCCATATTTGACAACTTTGTCAGATCATTGCAGTCCAGCATTTTTTTCTTAGCTGATTTGTAGCAACTTTTTGATAATATATTGTATTACCCTTTTAAGTTATATATAAATATTACAATATATTATAATGTAATATATAATTGGTGCTCCAGCCTGTCTAGTGTGGACATAAAAGCACTATTAAGGCTTTTTGAGGGTCCTGTCATGTGCCTAACTAAACCCTTCCTTTTTGCAGGTTCAGCCAATTGTATTGCTTTCTGTTGATCCTAATGGGGGATTAGTTAATAATTGCTCCCTAAATAGCCTGAGTTGAGTGACAATTTCTGTTCAGGGGAAGCTTCAACTCTGCTTTCCTATTGTTGTTGTTGTGACTGTTATGCACCAGACGTTGTGGCTGGATTTGGCCTGTTGAAAATTGGGTCCTTCCCAAGGATCTGGGCTACTCACAGATATTTCCCTAAGATGTGCACTGTCCCCAGTAAGGCTGCTTTCTGTAGTTGGTGTGTAGTGATTTCATTTACACCTAGGATGTTCAGGTGTTTTTCAAAGTCTTTTGGTATTGCACCTAGAGTGCTGACAACAATTGGCACAATTTTAGCCTTTTTCTGTCATAAGCGTTCAATTTCAATTTGCAAATCTTTATATTTTGTGATATTATTATTGTTTTTATAGTGAAAAAGCAATTTCACTATAAAAACAGACAGAATGAGAAGAAATCAGTAATTAAGGCCTATTCAGGGGACAACTGTGCACTAATCCCCCAGTCAGGATCAACAAGAAGTAATAAAATTGGAGGAACCTGCAAACATGAAACATTTATTTGAAGCTGCCAGGGATCTTTCATGAGTGGGACTTACTCGTGAGCAAATATCATAGAAGAATTTTGGCCATGGCGAAGGACATTACTGCATTATCTACTCAGTGAGACTTATTTCAAATTAGACATAGGTATGATTGCGCAGTTAAGCTGTAATTTATTGTTTGTTTATGACATTTACATCTTGCTATTATCTCATTTGCCATTGCCTTTGAAAACCTATTCAAACATATATTGTAGTTCAAAGAATACATGGTACAATCCATCCCTTCCTGATTGCACCACCTCAGAATGCCAGTGAGGGCACTGCATACGTAAATGCTCTCTCACAGCAAAAAAGGCTTTGCCTGTGGAACTGTAGCATGTCAGGGAGAAACCAAACCTAAGCCTTTGCCTGACATGTTAGCTTTCCAAGGGCAGGAAGTATTTTATGAGGGGAAGCTAACACATATGCAATGGGTCTGCAATCTGCAGTGTAAGTGGTACAGTATAATCCAGAAAGGACTGTACCACATGACATTCCTGCATATATGAATCAGCTGCCAATTATTCTTAAAATTACAGCAGGTTTTCATGCTGTCCCCAGTTCCACAGCTGAGGACTAATTTTCCATCTGCAGCGTCATCACCCAATTAACGCTGAGTGTCACATAAACCTGCACTCTCAAGAAATTCCACATAGATCACTGGTTTCAAACTCCACAGTGATTTGCCTTTTCTTCCCCTCTTCATTACCAGTTGTCTCCCTTCAACCCCTCTTCCCCTTTAAGAACTCTCAGAATTCTTTGTCCTCTTCAGCTTAGCGCTCTCTCTCTCTCTCTCTCTCTCTCTCTCTCTCTCTCTCTCTCTCTCTCTCTCTCTCTGAAAAGGGCATTCTAATGCGGGCTGAACCAGCCCAGGGCAACTGAATTATTTTGCCGATTGAATGATTTAAAAAAATTAAAAATAAGAAGCATATCCAATGACAGCAGGAAGGGAGACAAAATACACAACATGAATTTCCTAGTGGTAGCTGTATATCCAGGTAGGTCTGCGAAGCAGGACATAACAACTTGGAACAATCAAACTAAACTACAGGCTAGTTTACACCCTGCCCTTACACAAAGGGCTGTTGTTCACAGAATGACTGCAGCATCCAGGGCCAACTCCAGGTTGGGAAGGGTGGGGGGTCAGCAAAGTGGTATCTGGCTGCCCCCCCTCCCTTAGAATGGTGATGGACACAGGTTTCTTATATTCTCAGTGGACCCTTAGCAGCAAGAATGCTCTAGTATTCTTCTTTGAATTGTGCCCAGATATGGATCGGGAGTGGGGTAGCTGATTGGTCCTATCAGCACTGGTGTAGGGTGATTGGTCCACATGGTTGGATTATTTCCATGCAGCCCACAGCCACATGATATCGCACAATGGGGATGCGCTTCTCATGCCACTGCAGCTACATGTGAAGGCAGCCTAAGTTTCAATGACCTTTTTCGGTAATGACTGACTGCAGAGATGTCACCTGGGCAAAGTAAACTAGACGGGGTAGGAGTCTGTTTATTTTACTTCCAGTTCTGTGCTCCTCGTAACCTTATTCCTAACACGTATTATTAATGGCATCCTCCGTATAATTTATAGTCACTCAAATCATCAATACAGATTCTGCTCTAGCAACCACTAGAAAATGCAGACAGATGTAAGCAAGGATGTCGCAGACCTTCAGGCCTCTGGTCCTGCTCTGCCTCCAAACCCTCTGGGAGCACTTCTTTATCTTTCCATAACCTGAAATGTTTCATAAATCATAACCCTTTATGCATCAAGAGACATTACTGAATTATATATAGCTCTGTATTTTCTATTACATGGTTAAAAGAGAAAGAATGAGAGAGAGAGGAGTGTAAATTCAAAGTGAAGATAAAGAATTAAAACCTCTCTATAAATATTACATATACCTTGATGGGATTGAGGCTCACCCGCCCACAATATAGTGATATTAGAGAGCTGCACCGTATTTGACAGCGGAACTCAGTGGTGCGGATTAACTCCTTTTTGCCTGATACTTTCGTGTGGTTTGCTCAATGTAGTTTGATGGCTTACCAAGAAGAAATGTTGGCAGTGCCTGCTCATTAGTTTACAAAATTGCAAATGATATAACATCATAGCCTGACACCAAAGACAATAGAATCAGTTTACACATTTGGCTACCAGTTATCAACAAAGAAGCACAGAGAAATCAAGTGATGTAAGTAAGCGAATGTGTGAACCGGCTGGAAAATATCTGTTCAGCAAAAGAACAGGCATCATGGGCTAGTGATAAAAACTCCTTTCTTGAACACTTTCAAGAAGAGGCTGGACAGGTATATGTTACGGTCAAGCTACAGAAGATGCTCAGTTGTGCAAACGTTTTCCTCAAACTCTCTCTTTTTACGTGCAAAGCAGCTGAGAAGCTACAATTTGGAGTAGCGTTGTGTGGGGGTGTGTGTGCTTATATATTTTCCTGTGAGCACCTCTCTATCAAGTTGATATTCACCCTGTGGAGAAAATACAAGTATTCATATCTTTTCCACTGAAGGATGAAAAGAAGTTTGGAGAGGGGTAGAATTTTGCAAAGAAAGTGGCCTGCAGCGAAACAGATAAGTACCCTCCGCCAGAGGTGTCGCTACAGTGGGGGCGGTACCGTAAGCTGCACCCTGTCCTAGTCCCATTTGAGAGACTCCCTGCCCACTGCCTTCTCCGCACGGAATGGCTCCGATGGCGAGGGGGCGGGGCCACCTCGAGCCGGCTTGTAAACAGGACTAGGACGGGGCGCAACTTACGGTACCGCCCCCACTGTAGCGACACCTCTGCCCTCCGCTTTTTTTTGAGTAAACCACACCTCCCAATGCATCTTCCTGCAGTTATGATAGGTGAAAAAACACACAGGGAAAACATTCTCATGACGGAGTGTCACATTTAGTTTGACTGTCAGACAGATGGATTATGTACAGGCCACCCCCTTCTGGAAGGAGGTTGGTTGATTCACTGGGTCTCATCCAGCTTTTGGGTAGCCCAATACTATGTAACAACCTATGTGGTGATGCAGCGGCACCAACGTGGCTTCCGCTGTTTCCTGCGGGGGAGTTTCGGCATATTGAGGCCCCCTCGGGGGAAGGGAACATTTGTTCCCTTGCCCAGGGGTAAGCCCAGTAGCCACCATGGGTCAACTCGAACCTGCACCAGCTCTATAAGGCGGATCAGACCCGGGAAGGGGGTTAGAATTTGGCGGGCGCCGTTGTCGCAGAGCTTGCCACCTTTCTGGGCCTGATCTGCCCTCCTTCCTGCCCCTTTGTCTCCCCGTTCCACTCCCTCCTATCTCTGAATGCCAGCTGCACAGGAGTGGCGACAGGATACAAGTATCTTGTTGTCTTGTGTCCTCCCTGAGGCATCTGATGGGCCACTGTGAGATACAGGAAGCTGGACTAGATGGGTCTTTGGCCTGATCCAGAAGAGTTCTTCTCATGTTCCGCCCGTTGCGCGAGCTTACCAGCGGCATTGGGCTACATTTGCTGGTGTTGTCGCATTAGCGACAGCTGTAAACGGCCCTTAAGACTGGGGTATGAATCTATGATACTTAAAGGGATTTTCACACGTTCTGTGAATATGGGGAGAGGTGATGAAAGGAGCACTGACTGAACACGTGGAGAGGGAGAGTAGGGTCAAAGTAGGTGCTGCCCCCAATGTCCACACGTTCAACTGAAGGTGGGCAGAGAGCCCTGTGTACACACAACTGCACGTAAGGAACTTATGGATGTATAGCTGTATATGGATAGGATTGCGCACACCTTTAGCTGAACATGTGCAGCTTGGAGGTGTGGAGCCTGCCATAATCATGCTCCCTTATGCCATGCATTCGCTGAAAGCATGATTTCTGTGTAAAATGTTTTAATGGCCAATGACTGAAGATAACTAAGAAGCAAACCCTGCTCTGAAGAACAGCCACATTATCCAGGCCTACTGTAAGATATGCAAAATATGAGTTAAAGATGACAGCAGCCTGGGGAGGGGGCAAACAGTTCCGGGCACATGCACTGTACACGGCAAGAACCCCAAATGCACAAAATATCCAGCCAGTTTTTCATAATCAGCAGAATCAAGTGGTGATACGTTTTCTGGACTGTACCACTCTACACTGTACTGGTACCACTGTACCAGTCTACGGTATGTGGGGGGCTGGACTGACATACTAGTTTAATATGCGCAATAACTTTGTCTTCATGGGGAGGAAGCACTTAAACATGCAAAGCCCATAGCTACAGCCAGAAGTGGAACCAGAAAGGGAGCATAGCTCAGTGGAAGAGAGCTGATGCTCTGCATGCAGAAGGCTCTAAGTTCAATCCCTGGTGTTTCTCAGTAGGAGCAAGGAAGACCCCCCCCCCCCGTGCACCTGAAACCTTGAAGAGCTGCTTAGGATACAATACAGTACCAATCTAGATAGACTAACAGTGACTCAGTAGCAGGCAGCTTTATCTGCCCTTTTATAAGTCCAGGAACAGCATTACCATTTTATTCTGCTAGCCCTGTAATGAGGACAATGTGCTGTGCAGACAGGACCGACAGATTTTAGCTGCTGACGTTGTCAAACCCTTGGAGAAGTGCATGGGGGAAAACTACATCTGGTTGCACACATGAGTTCTGCAGAATCTGTTTAAACAACAAACTGAGTTGACCTTTGACGTTTTTTGTTGTTTTTTTTAACTGTGCAAATCCAGGATGCACCATTTGATTGCTGGAGCCAAATGACCTCGTAGCCCTGTGAAAGGATGAGTTTTTCCCTCCTCTGCCCTCAATTTATTATTCACATTTGGATTCTGTTCAGAACTCATTCGAAAGTTCACTGTTCCCCAAGGAGATTTTTATTTTTATTAATCTTATTTGGCTTTGCGGATATTAGAAACACAGGGACATTCTTGGGATTCTGGACCAGGCCTGTGAGTTGACTAAATAGAAACACTGCAGAGCCAGTGGTGGACTGAAAGGTTGCTAGTGACTCTCTAAGCTATAGCAGTGATGTATCTAAGTAATTAGGTTGCGAGTGCAAGTACGAGTCATTTTTGCACGAGTGCAAGTATGAGTGCGAGTCAGTGTCAAAAATTTTGGGCAAGTACGAGTCAAGTGCGAGTCATTTTTGCACGAGTGCGAGTCGAGTACAAGTAAGGCCAAAAACCATGAGTCACAAGTTACGAGCCAGTGGTGGACTGAAAGGTTGCTAGTGACTCTCTAAGGCTAAGCTATAGCCCCCAAATTCCCACACAGGGTGATCTGATTGCAGCCCATGAGGATGTGCTGATGCTCTTACAGTTCCTGGGGCAGTGGGAACCAAGGCTGCTACAGAGTCCTCCTCCCATTTCTCTCCCCATCTTACCTACCCTTCCCCAGCAACAGTGCAACACACTTACAGCACGAGAGAAGCACAGAAGCAGCAACAGTAATGCTGTCTCAAGCGATGGGAATGATGGGGCTAGAATTGACTGAATGCTAGAAGGTACTGCTGGATTTGGCCATTAATGCATTGCAGTAAATATAAAAGCTTCAGAGGCTGCCAGCCCTCAAGGTTGAGGAGAAAAGTTTGCAAATGTGCAGGGAGCGTCCACTGAAGTTTGGAAACCAAAAGGGGGATGAGTAAAACTCCAGCAATTCGTGCTCTGGGATTCTACACCCTGCAACAATAGGGTCTAGGGGGCCACACTACACATTACATTAAATAGCAGGGATGTGGATCAAGTCTCCGACTCCACGTCTTGAGTCAAGTCCCAGGTCTCTGGGTCCAAGTCTCAAGTCAAGTCCCAAGTCTTTGCCCCCATGTTCCAAGTCTTTGGTTGCAAGTTGCGAGTCCCTATCTATTTAATGGGGAAAATGGGCTTAAACCTGAATAAAATTCGACTTGTCGTAAAAGGTTCCAAGTCCCGAGTCGAGTCTTTTACAATTGCCAAGTCAAGTCCTAGTCGAGACATTGACGTGACTTGAGTCCGAGCCAACAGACTCAAGTCTACATTACTGTTAAATAGGCAAGTTTCAAGCCAGAAGGAAGTGTTCCTTTTATGTCAAAATACAGCAGGGGGCGTTGATCTGGATCTGGGGGGCTGAGGCATAAGGGGTGGTGGTGGTCAGTTTCCACATGCAACATTTTCTACTGAAAATCTCTCCCACCCCTCCAGCACCAGGTTGTTGCTCCTAAATTGCCGTTTGGGAGCATACTTCTATGAGAACATGGCATGGGGGAAAGTGCTCACCCCCTTCTCCCCATGTGCCATGGTCCTGAACTGGATCAGCTCCCTCCAGGTGGTTTTTGAGATCAAAGGAAGACTTGCTGTGTACTTCTGGTTTTAAGCCCCTAAGATGGCTAATTCAGAGAAACTTCCCGGACACTGTCAGGTGTTCGGTCCCAGCTGCTATGCCTTCCACATGGAGTGCCTGGACAAGTGGAAGTCTTCCATGCTCCCCTTGCTGGTGGAAGGCAAAAGAGACAGTATGAAGACTCTCTCAGTGCTGTGATGATTTCTGCTCTTATGTAGATTGTGAGCCTGCAGCGGAAAAGCTCGGCGCAGGTGAAGTACTGAGAATTCAGCCAGGAAGGATAGTCAGATGGCTCAGTGACTCAGGGGAGAAACTTCACGGCTGAAAATGGTCTGATGAACATGCTCTGGGAATACTCTGACCGCAAAGGGGGTCATGTGCAAATGAGTTGGGAAAGGATCCATGGAGACCGAGGGGATCGTGACTCCCCTCCTCCCAGCTTTATGATAAGCAGTGTAGGAGGAAGAAAACTGACAATACCAAGATCCAAAGGCTGGTAAGATAGCTTGTGGGCTGGCTGAAAGTCCTCCCCTCCCCACGGAGCATGAGTTGTAGCGCTATTTAATGTTGAATCATGAATAGTGTACTGTATGTATCGCACTGAGGATAATATCCAGATTTTTAAACTTCGCTGGAATGGCCCTGAGATTGCAGAACTGGATATGAAACAGTAACTGACACAGATCAATGCCGAGACAATGATTTTACGATCAAACAATCCCAAATGTATTGACTCGCTATGTCAATAACTGTAAAACCTGAATTTTCATCATTAAATGTTTTGCTAGGAATTTGCTTTTAATTCTTTGTGCACACTCAAGATGACGTCTGTCTTAACACTAATGATCCTGTTGTGCTTACAGTCTGAGGGGTATAAATAAATATGGGGCTTTCCTATTCTTTTAGGGTAGATTGATATGTGGTCTTCCATTGCAACAGGATCCTCAGGTCAGCTCACAATCAGAACATCTGCTTGGTAAAACATTTTTTTTAAATTAAACAATTTAAAACAATCCCATCAGCAGGAATAACAAAGCTAAGCAGACATCAAACTAAAAAACAGGAAGAATTGAGATCAACAGACAATTCCATAACTTGTATGCTTAACAAAGTCATTTTGGCCTCCCTTCTAAATCTTTCCAATGATGTGGTCAACAGGACCAGTTTCCACTCCAAGAAGCATTTTAAAGGTAAGAACCAGACCAGCATCTTGAATTGAACCTGGAAACAGACTGGGAATCAATGCAACTGATGTAATGTTGGCATAGCATGATCAAATTAAGTCTAGGATGAGTTTAAGGAGGGCTTTTGTGGGTAAAAAGGGGGAGGGAACGGTATCCTCTCACTTTTCAGAGACAAGGGGGAAATTTTTAGGGCGGGGACAAAAAACAACAACAACTCACCAGTTACCACTGGTTCCTCCTGGTAGCCACCATTTTTGTTTTCCCAGAATGACCCAGAAAGATGCTATGTCATGATGCAATGTTGCTCCATGGGGCATTCTGGGGGAAAAAAATAGCAGCCACCAACCCAGAGGAACATTGGCAAGTTTCCCTTCCTCTGTCCTTGAAATTTGTCCTGCCCTCCCCCCCAAATAGCTGCCGCCCATTTTTGTTGCTTCTAAATAGTCCCAGGGCATAGGCTGAAGGCACATGCTACTACAACAATCATAGTGAAACTAAGCAGGTCTAAGTCTGGTTAGGATCTGGATGGGCGACTGCCTTGGAACCCCATGTACACCAGTTTGTGTTCCATGATGGAAGGTGGGATATGTACCTCTGTCTTATAAGTCCACCTCTGTCTTATAAGTAACTCAGCTCCCACCAGCGTTCTAGTAGCTGGGTTTTGTACCAATTTAAATTTACAGATGTGCTGCTGCCGCTGTCCCCAACTATTCTCCTTTTCTGCCTTTCTACTTATCAATTCTGCATTTGTTGGCATGATGGAGCCAAATCTCAGAAGAACATCCAAGGTCGTCACCCCATGGCACAGTCTGCTTGGCTGGCATTCAAAAGAGGGAATTCATTCACTGTGCTCTAGCAGGCAAGGGCTGGGTTTGAAAAGTTTGCTTCTTGAATCACTGATGGGGTCAGAATGAGTCCCTCTCTATTGTTCACGCATCCTCCTGGGTAAGAATGCTGCCGAGGAATGCAGTGGAGGAGTCATGCCCTTGAACCCATGAGACTCAAAAGCGATTTATAATTACAGTCGTTGATAACATTATTATTTATGCAGCCAAGGGGAAAAAAAGAACTAAAATGAAAGCATGCAGAAACTGACAGTCTGAAAAGCTGTTGTTAGTGTTCTGAAAAAGCCTGTTGTCGAGCAAGTCAGAAATAGTTTTAAATTGCTATCTCTTGTTTTGCTCGCTTGTCCCCCTCCACCTCCCACTTCTCTCCCACCCCATTTTGGGAGATATTAAGCGGCATGAGAGGGACACCAAGAACTATAAGATACTTGTTCCCCTATGCACCTTTAAAAGAAGATTTTCTGTTGGAATTACAATTTCAATTCTATGTACATCATTCAATATTTTGTCTGAGAGGCAGGTGTAAAAGTATTCCATGACTAGGACTGCAACAAAATGAACCTAAGCCAACACATCAACCACATCATTAAGAAAGATGTCCACATGGTCCTGCAGCTAGCCAGTCATCATCGTGCCTATTTCTGCAGGCACAGCACCTTCGGCACACAAAAACTACCTTGCAAAACGGCTCTGCCTGGCACATAGGATTCGGTTTCTGTTTGCAGCCACCGTGTTGCCCAACCATGAGATCTGTTGGATGGGAAGCCCACTGTAAGTGAACAGCAGATCAGGCTGTCATCTTAGTAAACTCTCATTGTGCAGCTCATTGTAAGTGGGCAACACCCCCCTTCCCCACCCCCAAAACTACAGTGAATTGTCCCCATTACGAAGAAGGTATCTTCTGCTCTTTCTACAGTCATGGATATTGATGATGGCGGCCTTCCAGTACTTAAGCCAATGGAGAAGCTCTACCATGAACAACAGAATCCCCATCCCAACACTTTTCTATGTCTACAGCACAAAATCTGAATCCAATTTAGCTATCATGGCTTCTTCCGAAGCACCTTGGAACTGTAGTCTTTGCAGACAACGGTTTGTTAAAAGAGTCCTATTTGATTCACAATACTATGGTTACGGGTTTTTTTCTATAAGCTTGTGGCAGCCTTTGGCTCTTTTTGATCCTGTGGTTTACAGTGTTTTAACGCTGCTGTTATTTGTTGATTTTATTGCTGTTGCATTTTTTATTGTGAGCCACTTTGTCATTTTTAACTAAAAGGGGGTTGCAAATAATTATTTTTTTTAAAAAAGAAGTACGATTAGACCTGCACCATAGACATGCACTATGTTTAGAGCAAATTAATGGGCAGCCCAATCCTGTCTAGGACTGCAGCACCATGCAAAACATGCGCTGGATCCTATCCAGGATTGGGCCAGCGCTGGTGCAGCTGAAGGCCTCGGGAAAAAGGGACAATCCATTCATCCCTTTCCCCCAGGGAATGCCCCAACTGCCCCTATGAGTCTCCTCGGACGTGTGCTGGCAAAATGGCCAGCGCAAATCCAAGGAGCCCCTGTAGGGCTCGCCAGGCCAGGGACGGGGGATAGGATTCAGCGGAGCGAACCGCCGAGTGCTGCTGCCGTTGCCCCCAACTATCCCAATGGGCCAATCACCCCATTCAGTTCCGCCCCGTTTCTCCCCATGCCGCTTGGCACAGGCCTTACCTGTGCCTGCCGGTGGCGTCCTCTGATCGGCGAAGAGTGAGCGGCACTGGTCTCGCCGCCGCTTACTCTCCGGGTGTTGTAAACGTGCCTTACGGTATATTTACGACACCCAGGAGTGGCAGAGTGGCCGCAAACAGGATTGCACCGTAAATGAAGTTTAATATTAAAAATAAATCACAATAAAATAGAATGAAAACAAATCAGATAAAATCAGAGATTTTCAAGAATCTGCTCAATCTGCTAGATTCCTCATATGGATTACATGATCAAATCATAGTCAACAAGATTTCTAGAGCTACTGAGAAACACTGTTATCCTACGTTCAATTTGCTACCTACTTTTCATCAAATCCGTTGTCAAGATAGTCTCAGCAAGGAACGTCCCCCCCTCTGAGTCTACATGTGATGATCCCTGGGAGAGTCTGTAAGCCTTTGCTATTTAATGAAGGCTTTGATTAATTTATTTAGTTACTTTCAGTACTGCAACTGCAGGGAACTTGTCAGGCATGGGGTGCTGAGTGCCGTATTGATCCATTCATCAGGACATCTCAATCAGTTTTACCATTAACAGAAGCAGGATTGCTAGGTCTTAATTCTATCACTGAGCATCTATTCTATAGCAATGTTGATACCAACCTTCTAGAGAAGCAGACCTAGGCTCTGAACTACAATGAGATGATTGTGATCTCAAAGGACAGGAGAAAGAATAACTGTGGAATAAAATGGAAAGGTTTTGCATTCTTAAGCAAGAGTAATGGCCCAATCCTATCCACGAATTGTGCTGGCGAAACATGAGTGTCACACTGTCACAAAGCTGCACTGTCTCACACAAATGCACTGTCAGAAAGCTGTAAAGCGTTTTGTGACAGTGTAGGACCTTGCTGAGCCTTCCCGCTGGCACTAGTGGCTGCCCGGACACCCACCAGAGCAGGTAAATCCAGTGCAGGGGGGGGGAGGCGGGGAGGATGCAAAATGAGGCAGGGAGAGCGGTAACGGGAGTGAGGGGTGGACGGATCAGGCCCAGGAGGGGGCAGAATTGACAGTGCCAGCACATGCCGTATCCTATCCCCCTTCCTGGACCTGATTCACTGATATGGATCAGCGCGTACATGTGCCAGCTATAGAGCTGGCACAGGTCCAAGTTGGCCCATTGCGCCTGCTGGGACTTACTCTGGGTCAAGGAGACAAATTTCCCCTTAACCTGAGGAGACCCCCAGCATGCAAAATTCCCCCATAGGAGTGTCCTGCGCTGGAACTGCTGAATCGCCATGTGGGAGTTTAGTTAGGATTGGGCTATAAGAAACTTTGCTAGTACTTCATTCCAGCGGTCCTGAGCATGCGAGTGATTGTGGTCCTCAATGTTTTGCATTCAGAACTGCAGCTCAGCCAAGAACTCGCTAGAGAGAGGGACACGCTATCTCTCAACCTTAGTTTCCCACCTGGGAAAAATAATATGTATTTATCCTCTCAAGATCACAAAGTAGAAACCTAGCTACTGTTACTTCTGAAGATGCTTCAAGTGTTTGAGGTGAAACGTAAAGTTTTTTTTAAACATCTTTATATTTTGAAATAAAAGTGTATATATGATGGAGTTTTCCCGGTATGATGCTTTTAACTCCTAGAAACTTAGGTTTATTCCATTCTAGCTCAATAAGAACCCAATGAAATAAATTAGGTTGAGAGACAGTGACCAGCTGAAGATTATTCAATGAGTTTCTGGGTTCGAATCTTTGTGCAACCGTGGACTCCGCAGTCCTATCTGGAGTTTCCAGGTCTAGATGCAAAACCTATGGCAGTATATACCCTATGAGGTGCGCCACTGGAGTATGTGGTGCGCCACTGGTTGGAGCATCTCCTTGAAGAGTTCCCAGGTTCCATGGGTGCCTGAACCACCCAGGCTGCACATTTGGCTGGGCAATGAAAATCTTTACCAATTCTGACTCTTGGCTTGACCTGGTTCCTGCTTGATGGCTGCTTATGTCTCAGCTCCGACATCTCTGTCCACTACACTATACTGGCTTTCTTAACAATGGCATGCCTCACAGGCTTATTGAGAGGGTGCTATTCTTTTAACTGAAATACAGTGCTGTAATTCTATGCTAAAAGGTTGTTGGTGCAAACAAACACATTTTGTAAGAAGCAGATGGTGATATCAGCATCTTGGTCACTAATGTTCACAGCAAATGCAGGGCTTAATTTGAGGACTCAGCACTCAGGCTCAGTGTTGGAAAATCTGCAACAAATAATAAGCAGAGAGTGCTGTGTACGTTGACAGAATGCCTCTCTCTCATCACTGGGTAGCATCCCCAATGCACATCTTGGATAGAGGGAGGGATTTCCAGGGCCTGTGGATGTGACTTCTGCTCAGGTTTCCACTTAGCACTTCCTTTAATAGGGTTGAAAGCATTTTTTTCCCCATTCTGGTCCTCTGTAGTTTCTCTGGTTTGCTCTGCTCTATGTTCCATTCCTCCTGAATTCCATTAGAATTTCTAAAATTAATTCCAGAATTGGAGTCTATGTAGTTTGCCTTAACTCAGATCCTTCGGTTCATTTGCATATTCTTCCTCTGCAGTCATCCATGTACACACATGAGCATTGATCAAAAAGCAATCTTGATGCAATCATATTTATATGACTGCATCAAGATTCTTCTTGAACAGTGTTTTGCTTTGTGTATGTGCTCCAATGCAGTGATAAAACAGCACTCAGAAAGAATCTTGATGCAATCATGCACATGATCATATCAGATTACTTTTTTTGCAGTGCTGCATCAATGTACACATGCACACTGGCAATGCAGAAGGTTTAAAAAACAACCTTGAAGGCACTGAAAGCTGTGGCATACACCAACTGCTCTGTATAAGTGAGGATTCCTAAAGCAACGGTTCCGTTAGAGAAAAAAAAGACAGGTTAGTTCAAAACTTCTAAACTAGGGAGAAAATCAATTGAAGAGAAATTTAGAAGCATCAAAAATGAAGAAACAGGACAATGTTTTTGTCTTGAATAAGCTGCTGACTTGTAGTAAGTATTCACATGATAAGCTCAAGGTCTGGTGTGATTGTTGTCCTGTGGCTCTTTCAGTGGGAGGGTGAAACAGCAGAGACTCAAAGGGCTGGAGCCTGCTGCGTGGGAATAGCCCAGTGGTTCCCAAACTGGGAGGAGTGACTCCCAGCGGAGCCTTGGAAACCAGCCAGGGGAGCTGCGGAGTGCCACGGAATCCTCTTGGGAAACAGTGCAATGCCAATTGGCAGGCATCAACATAATGTAGTGGGAAGCTGTGGGCAATGGTCGCCAATGGTCAAGGGAGCCACAGGTCAAAAATGATCAGGAAACATTGGGACTCATGTGTGTTAGCTTCCTGAAGATTCAACATTTTTCTTACTAGGGCCTGAAAAAGGCTAATGTTTTGCAATGGATTTCATTTATTTTGTCAGTGCTCCTAGACACAGCTGTCTAGACTAACTCCCCCCCCCCCCCCCGCAACTAGATTTGAAGACAAAAACAAGAACACAGGGAAGCCAGACCAGTGGCACTATCATTTCCATCTGTGTGCTTTCTGGCCTGGGAGGATACAAGCACTCTCTAATTGCTTGTGACACTTCCATCATCTTTACTTCTACAGAGGTGATTCGAGAACAGCGATTCTTTCCTAAAGTAAAAGGTAAACAGTACTCTGGTCTGCATCTCTTTCCTTAAGAACCCATTCAAAATGTTCAGCAGGACAGGTGACACAATTCTCTCACAAATCTGTACCAACCCAGAGCTGCATCTGCTTTCAACATCACCATGTCAACATTTCCCTCAGTGTGGAAGGCTAATATGCCTTTTTCTCCTCACATCAGTGATGTAGACTTGAGTCTACTGACTCGGACTCAAGTCACATCACTGACTTGACTTGGTGATTGTAAAAGACTCGACTCAAGACTGTTACGGCAAGTCGAATTTTATTCAGGTTTAAACCCATTTTCCCCATTAAATAGATAGGGACTCGCAACTTGCAAACAAAGACTCGGGACTTGGAGGCAAAGACTTGGGACCCAGAGACTTGGAGTCAGAGACTTGATTCACATCCCTGCCTCACACCTCAGCTTTCCACTTATAAGAGATTTTCAACGTGAATGAACTTTCCCACAAATTAGCCTCCTCTGTGCATTCTGAGATGGTACAGACCCATAAGAGGGCTATACTATGACCGGCCTGCACATTTGAATTGGCTCTAAGGCTAACAAGTTCCATGACCATTTTAAAGAGACTTGCCAACTCTCTCACTGTGAGTAGGAAACATCCCATTTCACAGCAGATCAGAAACATAGCTGAGCTTTTCCTCAGCAAATCAAAATAAGAGTGTTTTCACATATCATTATTCCCCCCCCCCCACATTTCCCACACTTCTAATTGGAAAACCTACAGTTGATGGAATGTATTTTAAATGCCTTTGAAAGAGCTAAAACAAAATTCGCTCTCTGCTCATAGAAGAATACAACACTATAACTACGCTGGCATAATTTCTGACATGTGATTTACTGTTTGTAAAACAAAGGTAAAAGAAAAGAAATCCTTTTGAGTACAGCTACAATGATCAACAGCATCCACAGAGGTTGTGATTTGATCTGCGGAGTTCTGTCTAGAAAGTGCGTCATGCAATGCTCCCCACAAACATTTTAGACACACTTCCCTGACCAGAATGTCATACTCTAGGGCTATGTACTTTATGAATGAACCCCAGCTGTACCTATCACTGGCAGTGGGAGAAAACTGATTTTCTCAACAGAAAGGTAAACAAAAAGAAGCACATTTCTGGGCACATATGCTGCACCTGAGCCACTGAATGAGTTCTTGTAGAAATGGTATATAATTCCTGTGGCGCTATTGTTACTGCCTAGTTCCTCTTGCGCAATGAGGTCAGTGGTCCCAAGACACAGGACGGTTTATGCCTCTAAGGAATAAAGATGCACAGGCCGGAATTTTAATGCCATGGGGATTCATGTGCTTATATGCACTGAGAGCATCTGTGGGAGCTGTGGCATGCTGCACATTCTTTTCTCAGGTGTTCTCTCTCTGCATTCATTCAAGGGCTAACTAATCCTTTTCCTGCCAATGTTGCTTTTCTGCCCTTTTGCGCAATTAAATGTTGATTCATTTCCTGGGGAAAAAACCCAGAGTGTGGCTCTATACTATTCTCCTTCTTTCCAATTCATCCTTCAAGTAGAGCTGGCCAGCTTCTGTGTTCCCCAGAGAGTAGACCGAGGGCTGAAACACCAGGACTTCCTCACAGACGGTTAGGCTATAATAGGATTGGCATCACCTAGCAGTAGGGGTTCCCATTGATGGAACACATAGATTTGGAGGGTAGGAGGGTATCACTTTGGGGGGCTCAGGAATGGATGTGCTTCTCGAAATCCCTCTCAAGAAGCAAGCAGATAGTGGACCTGCCTTTTTAGAGAAAGCAACAGAATGCAATGTATACTAAAGCCATCAGGAGATGTGTTGCTTCTTTTTCCTTCCAAACAAAATAAGAACAAATCATTTTTTTAAAATCTTGTTTTGGTTAACATTTGGCATAGCTCCCAAGGATCAAGTAAATCTATTTCAGGGGGTGGTTTTGGCCCACAGGCCATCCTTGCTAAGCTCATTTTTATCTAGGTATCTCATTTAAGGTATCTTGTTTTTTATCCAGTGCTTTATCTAGTGAAATGATATTGAACTAGTAAAAAGGTAAAGGTATCCCCTGACAATTAAGTCCAGTCGTGTCCGACTCTAGGGTGTGGTGCTCATCTCCATTTCAAAGCCGAAGAGCCAGCGTTGTCCGAAGACGCCTCCGTGGTCATGTGGCCGGCATGACTCTCCTTGCCGCAGCGCGTAGCATGCAGCTGGAACACGGAGCGCTGTTTACCTTCCCGCAAGCGGTACCTATTTATCTACTCGCATTGACATGCTTTGGAACTGCTAGGTTAGCAGGAGCTGGCCAAGCAACGAGTGCTCACCCCGTCGTGGGAATTGAACTGCTGACCTTTCGATCGACAGCTTATGGTTCAGCGGTTTAACCCGCTCTGCCACCCGCTGGTCTTATTGAACTAGTACTGAATAATAAAAAAGGGAATGGATTCTTTGATCATTTTCGTCACTGGGGAATTTTTATCCTCAGCCTCAAGCCTTCAGCAGCCCCCCTTTTTGTCATGTATATATACTGGCGCTGCAGCCTCAGCGCCAGCCTAGGGTGTCGCAATGTGTCGTAAAGCACCCTGTGAGTAGGTAGCGCTGGCGGGAAGCAGCGGCAGAAGAACAGTGGAGAGCGTGGAGCAGGAGCTCCAGGCGCTCGGGCGCGATCGGGGGAACTTACAGAAGCACTGGATTGGCCCTCCCGCCCTCCCTCAAGCCGGTACGGCTCTGAAATGACTTTGATTCCGGCAGGGGGAGGCGTCGACGTGACACGACACTGGCCCCGCCCCCTGTGCCAGGCGCCATTCGGGCTTCCGACATCTCTGGCGGGAAGGCCTGCACCGTCTTGTCGGCGCTGCGTTCAGAAGCCCCGCATGCTGGAGCAGGTAAGGCTGCTCCGAATGGTGTGGGGTCTGCGGGAGGGCAGGGGGAGAGCAGGAAGGGGACGTTACACACCACCAAGTCGTAGAAGGGTTTTCCCTCAAACGTTTTCATGTCTTCTCAAATAGCAACTTTTGCAGTTTACAGCCTGTGAAGATTCCTTTTTCACAAATACAGGTGGGCTAAGTTGCCAAAGACAATTTCATGCTTGATAGCCAAGAGTTTGCTCTTTTGTGCCAAGGGCTTGAGTTCAGGATGCAATTAAGGGCGGTTTAACATGTGCCTTTAACCAGGAACGTGTAGTGTGAGCGCAGCAGGTGAGGCTACTCCACCCCCTCGTAGTTTCCGGTAAAGCACCGCAGCCTAACCGAGTGCAAGTTGGTAGCACACGGGTGCAATCCCCCGGTTAGGCTGCAGCGCTTTACCGGGAACTACGAGGGGGTCGGGTTGCCTCACCTGCCCCACCCACATCGCACGTCCTTGTCTTAACACATTGTAAGGAATGACTATTTTTCTTCTTTAAGCGGCACAAGAAGATTGCCAAGTGCAGTTTTCATATGTTAACACAATGACATATTTCTGCATAGCACACTATCAAAAAGCATCTGGGAGGAACTTACCTGAGGGAACATGGTCTGCTGGCAGTTTTTCACTGATGTGACATGCAGAAACCTGTTGCTATGATAACATATGGTAACAGCATTTTGCACGTTCAGCTTTCACCATGGTGGGAGTACCATGCAGAGATGAAAAATAGCAGCTATAATGTTAAAGACAGCCTCACTTGGACACATTATAGTTTCTGATTGGTTGTGGTGGCCCATGTGATCCTGAAGGTGATGTCACAGTGCCACATCTGATATAGCATCCTAGATGTGTAAACAAGACCTCATAGGGCACCACAGCCAATCAGATTTGAGAAAAGTGACAGCAAAAAAGAAGGAAAATGGTCCAGAGAAGAATATTTTCACAATGTCTTTTTTGACACTTATGAGAATGAATACAAAACAAGACAGGTAGTTTCAGCTCAATTTTCATTTTTACTATCTTCCTTTCATTAGGGTCACTCAAATACCGGTATTTCACTTGTCTTCTATTCCCTTCCAAATGGTAAATTAACATTTAGGTGTTTGACTCCATTTCTCTCTCTATGTTGTGATTCAAAATTAAAGCAATTCCCATCCTAAATAATTTGTCACTAAAGAATGACAAGCAGCATTGTGTTTCACCAAAGCCTGGCCAATAAAATGAGTCAACATTTTATATTGATGACCACAATTTGGGCTGGAACCCAAGTCAATAAATCACCTGGGAAAGCTACCAAAAACAGAAGGCAATGAATCGCAAATATAATTCTCAGGTAATGTTATTTTACATATTGCCTGAACTTTTGACAATGTTAAGGAGAACCTAAAATTAGTTGGTGGTTAAATCAAGTGGAAAAGTAATGATTAAGAACTGCTTGGCAACAAGGAAGAAGCTGAATCGTAAATTGTTAGATTGCTTACAAGATCATTGGTTGCTGTTTGGAGTTCCTGAAGGCTCCTAAAGGCTTATTCACACACAGACACTATCTGTGATGCTATAATGGAAACTTTCATGTAATTGGTTGATAATGTGAGCAGTGGCATCGCCATTGCTCCTGCGCGTTGAGTCTCCTGCACGTTGCCTTCGCCTCACTGAATGGCTCCGAAGGCGAGGGGGCGGGGCCGCCTCGTGCTGGTGAGTAATGGAAGTCAGCGTGGTGTGGAACTTAGCATTCCGCCCCACCTCCAGCGACACTACTGAATGTGAGATGCCTATCACAGGTCATTGCTCATAGGACAACCTTATAATACATATGAGAGTGAGGAAACAGGAAGTACAAGTGGGTCACTCTGTGCAGTGTGTGAAACTGCCCTTAAAGCAGGGCGTAGCAATTCTAATCTGCCCATTCTGTTGATGCCATTGTGGAACACACTTCCCTGCAGTGGCATGTACTTGTTTAAAGAGAAACAACGTGCTATTCCTGAGGCAGTGAAGCTACCCACATCAATGTAGCATGGATATTCCTAAATAAACCTATATTCCTATATAAACCTATAGACTCTATCTCTTTGGTGGTTTGGGAGTCGGACTTAGACCTGGAAGATCCAGGTTCAAATCCCCACTCAGCCCAGAGGCGTTCTTATATGGGGGGAGCAGGTGTGCTCCCCCCCAGGCGCTGAGTGGGCGAGGGGTGCGGCAGCCGGGCTCGGGGCTGCGCAGAGCGGCGCGGCACCAGAGCCCGGCTGGCGCGCCCCTCCGAAGCAGCGCGCCCACTCCACGTGTCCCCGGCCTCCGGAGGCTGCGCTCCGAAGGCTGGGGATAAGCCCTCCTTAAAGCGACCGCCCCGTTCGGCGGTCGAGAGCTTTATGAAGAAGCTGAACGCGTTGCTGGGGGTTTGCGCATGCGCAAACCCTATAAAAGCCAGCGACGCGTTCGGCTTCTTCATAAAGCTCTCGACCGCCGAACGGGGCGGTCGCTTTAAGGAGGGCTTATCCCCAGCCTTCGGAGCGCAGCCTCCGGAGGCCGGGGACACGCGGAGTGGGCGCTCAGCCCCGAGCCCGGCTACTTGGGGGGGCGCTCCAACCCCGCCCCCCAGGCGCTGGGAGGGCTGGGAACGCAAATGACTCAGCCACAAAGCTTCCTGGGTGACCTTGGGCCAGTCACTATCTCTCAGCCCCACCTACCTCACAGGGTTGTTGTGAGGACAAAAAGGAGTGGAGGAAATATGTACACCACTTTGAGCTCCTTGGAGGTAGGGTGGTATAAAAATGTGAAAAATAAATAAAAAAAAATAAAATACCCACATCAGATTATACCTCCAATCATGCCTGTTGGCAATGTTGATTTTACTTGACTTAGGTTTCACCTCTGACACGCACCCATTTTGTGGATTTGCACTAGCATATGCACAGCCTAACCCTTGTTAGCACTTACTTGCTGATGCAGCAGGTCCCAGTATTGACTTATAAAGGAGCTCTGTGCATTCCACATACCTGCCCCTTTCCAACATGTCTCCAAGATGGAATTCATATCATGTGCAACAAGCCTCACTGAAAAGCTCCCCGGGGCAGCTCTTCTGACATGTAAATTAAAACTGGCCAATGGAGAAGCTGTGAGTTTTGTGTAGTGAACATTATTTTCCTGCCATCTTTCCACATGTTTAGTGACTTGATGGGACTAGATGGGCCTTTGGCCTGATCCAGCAGGGCTCTTCTTATGACTTCACCTCACAAATGTCACCTCAGAAGCTCCTGTTTTGTGCTGATCCAGGGCCAGTTTTGTAACATGTATACAATACTTAGAGAAAGTAGACATATATGGAGGATCAGCACCTTTCTACCCATGTGACCTTCTGACCCTTTAAATTGCACTGTACCCCCTCTCAGCATGCTAGACCTATGAATTGGGAAGACTCACATTTAAAGACATCTCGTGCAATTGGGGAGCTGCAGATACTATATTTTCCAGGATGCCGAACCATTTTCATTGTCCGGGTGACCCCGGATCGCCCGGACTTACCTGGGCAGAGGTGATGCCTCCCGCGGGGCAGGGGAGACTCGGCTTGGTGGCGACAGGCTGACCCGCCACTGGTCCAGTGGCGGAACCTTCTCCTGGGACCTCGCGGCAACCCCGCGGACTGACCGACGCCCCGCGAGGTGACGGCCAGGTCCGCGGCAGCTCCAGGCCCACGAGCTCCGGAAGGCTCCGGCCTTCCGGAGCCCTGGTGGACTGCTCGGCCGCCCGTGCAGCTGGGAGGTCCACTCCCCCCCGCTTCTTTTTCTGGGCGTGCGCGGCCGAGGACAGGCCCACACAGCCCAGGCTTTTTCGCAGGCGTCCGGCCGATAGGCCCAGCCACCTGCCAATCTCCCGGGAGGTGAGACTTCCTGGAGGGAGGCGGGACTTCCTTAGAAAGGGGGTATATAAGTAAGCAGCCGGCCAGTGATGAGTTAGTCAGCTGCGAGGCAAGGGAAGCCGTGTCTCCCCTTCTGCCTAAGACCAGCCGACCAGCCTAGAGAGGCGGCCTGCGAAGTGGCTTAACCCCCGCCCTCTGGCTATCCTGAGGCCTCCGCTGACCCTTCCACCCTCTTGCTGACCCCAGGCCTTGGGCTCAGGCTGCTCCACTGGCAGGCTCGTCAGGCTGGAGTGGTCCCCGGCTTCTGAGGACCACGTCAAGGGTGACCTACCCCTCGGCACCCCCCTCCCGGACTCTCCCAAGGGGCCCCACTTACTTTTCATGTTGCAGGAAAAACTGTTTTCTTCACTTATGCTAAGAGACAGCTAAATTCAATGCCAACTTCAAGTGGACTCAACCCTACCCTTCGTTCTCTCAAAAAAAGAAAAAAACACTCCCTCCCAGATTTTATTGTACCCTATTACCTAGAATAAAACAAAGCTGCTGTAAGTGCCTTTAGCATTTACATCTGCTTCTGTTTTCCCTTTGCCTCACAGCACTGCAGAGACAATTTATCAGTATGATGGATGGCTGGAAGGCAGACAGGACACTGCAGTTGAGCTAGTGCAGATTGCTTTGGGAAAAAATCCTGATGGAGGAAGAAATTCATGTGAGGCTGTTTTTGCTTGCAGACCGACCCCACTGCTCTTTTCTTCTGTTTCACAGATATATTAATCATAATAATGTGTTGATACATCTGTGGAGATGCAGAGAGAGAAAATGCACCTGTGGGTCCAGAGATTTACAGAAGAGGCCCGTAAAATGTGTGATCCTCAAACTTGAATGCAGCCCACTTGTCACTGGTTTGGCAGATGGACAACTGTAGCCAAAGGTAGGCTATCAAATATAGACAGGTTAGGTCAATAGAGAGACAGGTTGTCAGATCAACAGGTGTATAGGCCTGGTATTATGGGGAGGGACTGTCAATTAGTGGTAGAGCACATATTTTCTCAGATCCTGGTATTGCTAGGTAAGCTGGGAGAGACCCCTCTGTCTGAAACCCTGGAGAACTGCTGCCAGACCAGTGGTGGAACGTCGACCGCGCCCCCCGCACCGGAAGTGACATAACGGCTGCAGCCGTTAAGGCAGTGGCATTCAGAGGCTGGTGCAGAAGCGTACAGTACGTGTAGCAGGATGCCGCTTTGCGCGTGAAAGCACCCCTCCCCCTCACCGGTCGGAGCCATTCCTAGCGGGCGATGGCTACTGCACGGGCAGCCGTTCCACCCCGCGGTAGCCGTCACCAGCTGGGAATGGCTCCGACCGGCAAGGGGGAGGGGTGCTTTCACGCGCAAAGCGGCATCCTGCTACACGTACGCTTCCACACCCGCCTCGGAACACCACTGCTTTAAGGACACTACCGAGGCACAGGGCGGGCAGGAGGGTCAAACCCGCCGCTGCTCCTCACTCACGCCGACAAACGGCGCCACCACTCGTTTTATACAGTGGGCTGAATAGCATTCATGGTGCCTGCTGAGGGCTGGAAGTGATGTTGTTAAGCAGGAAGTGACATCATTAAGCAGGTGATGACCAGAAATAAGCACTTTTTTCTCACTTAGGAACTCATTAGCTGCAAACGACAATATTTTCAACATATTTTCAATTATCACATGGGCTGCCCTTTCAGCAGTGCAATAAATAAATAAACGAAAAACAAATATCCAAACTCTAAAACAATAATTAACAGTGCAATCCTATCCAACTTACACCACTGGTGTAACCAGTGGTGCAGCGAGAACGGGAGGCCCCAGAACGGAAAGGGGATTTAAATCCCCTCCAAAGGGGGATTCAAGGGGGATTTAAATCTCCCCTCCCCTCCAAAGCCTCCCGTCCTGCCCTCCCCCGCTGGTTACACCGGTGGTGTAAGTTGGATAGGATTGCACTGTCAACCACAGTATAAGATTCAAATGACAGTGAATAGAAAGTAACAGCCCAATTCTAGGCATGTCTACTCAGAAGTAAGTCCCATTATAGTCACTGGGGCTTACTCCCAGGTAAGTGGGCATAGGATTGCAGCCTAACAGCCCAATCCTAGCTGACTTTCCATCACCAATGCAGCTGTGCCAACGGAGCATGCACTGCATCCTGCGGTGGGGGGCTGTCGCGGAGGCCTCCTCAAGGTAAGGAAACAAGGGGCTGCATTTCGGCTGCACTGGCACTAGAAAGTTACATCTCTGGGCGTTACATCTTTGGGCGTATAAAGATTACATTTTCCTGATACATCCCACAGATCATTTTGTACCGTGTTGAAGTTCATCTCTTTTCCTTCCGCAGCTGCCTTTTTTGCTTTGCTTACGCTTTCCAAAGGCCGTGGTGGACCACATGAGAAGGAATTACGACATGGCTTGGCCCACATCACCTCTCCCCGGGAGCAGACAGTAATGGTGTGGGGAGTAATGATACCATGTGCCTCTCCACAGCCTTCTCATTACATAGATTGTCATTGCATAGTTGCTGCCTTTACTGTTCTGGTAACCCATCGTTAGGCAAGATAAGATGGAATTATTTTGTGAAATGATCTGCTTTCCCAAACAGGAACCAGTTTGCTAAAACAACAAGGGAACCAACCTGTTACTATCATAGGATGATTCCAGTGAGCAGCATTCTGCAATATTAAGAAGCACACAAAAATGCACCCCGAAAACTCTCTTCAATGCTCATATGAATGTACTGGTCCTCATGGCTTGAGCTGGTTGGCAGGTTCCTCACTTTCCAGACCAGAAACTGTAGTCAAAATTTGAGTCTAGCGATATCAAGCAAGTCTGCATATATGCTGATCTGCTATTCTCAGAATTACTGGAGAACTGTTCAAAAGGAACAGGAAAGCGCAGAGCTACTGTCTAAAAACCCTCTTTCAGTAGCATCCCAACTGTGTTTCCATTGTGGGACATCCTTTCTTAAAGAGAATAAGTTTTCTTCTTGTACAAAGACCCCTTTTGCTTGTGCAAGAAGCCCTTGTATGAGTCAAATGCTCCCTCTGCTTTCAGAGGGAGCTTCCATTTACGGAGCGAGCTTCCAATGGTGGAAATGTTAGTTGGGATGCTGCCCATGGAAAACAATTTTCTGAATCAGTTTCAGAAGATCCACAGTTATGCTCAAATGGGGGGGGGGGGAGTCAAGTGATTTACCATGAAAAAAACACAGACAGACAGACAAGAATAGGCTGTGATTTTTAAAATTCCAAGAAATTAATCTGATGCCCACTTAAGAATATAACAGCTATAAAATAAATTACTGAGAGGCATTAAAGAACAGCATTTCCATGAGATTTGTTTTGACAGAAATAAGACTGAACTGTAATATCATGGATCAAAACATTCATAATGTGTATCATCAAACTGTATTGAAAAATGCATTAATATTGCAGCATTTAAGCACATTTTGTGTAATGCACTAGGAGGTCTCAAACCAAGGGCTCTGGCAAGTCACCTTGCTCCCAAAGAGCTTCCAAAGCAGAGAGAATTGTCAGCCTGATCTCTTATGCACTGCAACACCACTCATATAATGGCTGGAGGTTGATACTACCACTCTTCATCTGAGGTGAATGAGGACTCAATAGGAGCCTGGCTGACACTATTCTACTGTTGCCCCAAGCTTGGTTCCTCAGTCTGAGCAACCCATCTGGCCAAGTAGCAACAGTGTCAGCCTTGTCTTGTCTAGCCTAATCTGGTACCTTAACCATATTGTCTACCTCTGACCCTTCAACTCACCCATTTGATCACATTTGACCACCTAACAATTCTCCACCACAAGGTCAGCCTTTGGCCCTTGTCTGTCTGTGCTGGAATCAGATCCCCTGCTGTGGCCTAACTTGGAACTCAGTCTAGGCCTGACACTAGTATCCCAACGGTTCAGTGGTTCCCAAACTGGGAGGTGCGGCTCCCAGGGGAGCCACATAAACCAGCCAGGGGAACCGCAGAATGCCACGGAATCCTCTTGGAAAACAGTGCAATGCCAATTGGCAGGCATCAACATAATGTAGTGGGGAACCACGGCCAATGGTCGCTAATGGTCAAGGGAGCCGCAGCTCAAAAAAGTTTGGGAAACACTGCATAGTTGTTTCCTTGTTGTATCTTAGTTTTAGAACACACTAAAACTGAAAGTTCTTCAGTTCCTAAAGAAATGCCCAGATATACACAGCTCAGAGATTCTGAATGAAAACACAGCTCT
Source organism: Plestiodon gilberti rubricaudatus (assembly GCA_026170595.1). Lineage (NCBI taxonomy): Eukaryota > Metazoa > Chordata > Lepidosauria > Squamata > Scincidae > Plestiodon > Plestiodon gilberti. The sequence goes on from JANXHW010000001.1 coordinate 18,173,630, forward strand.
TTCTCAAGAATGTGATACACTGAAAGGTTCTGATAATTACAGGGAACTCTTTCCTTAATCATATTGTTAACTGATCTCAATCGCACACACAAAACCTACACAGAATGCTTGTTTGAAGAATCCATCGAAGAAAATACAAAGTATGAGTACAACTGTTCCCCTCCTGATTCAGCTACTCAAGTCTACACCTGAGGTACAACTTCTCACTGAGGGTTCTTTTTGCACAGTGTCACATGCATCAGAAAGGTGGAATTAGGATAATATGCTAGGCCAGGGGTTCTCAAGCTGTGGTACGCGTACCCCCAGGGGTACACGGGCCGCAGGTTGGGGGTATGCAGGCTGCTGCCCGTTATCAGCTGCTGCGATCAGCAGGCAGCATCACAGTATTCCCGGGTCACGGCACGGGCGGGAGGACTCTGAATGCAACGCAGGCCTCCAAAGGTTGAGAACCTCTGTGCTAGGCGGTAATATTTGATATATCTTCGTGCTACTTTTTTTCTTTGTTTTTGTTATGCTTCTCGTATTTTTGTTGTAATATAATTACATAATACAATCAAATCAAAACAAAAGAAGAACGAAAGCAAAGAATGAACCAAAACAAATAATGAAGGAAGGAAGGTAAGTATATTCTCCTCCTCCCTAAAGGAAAGGAAGAAAAAAGAAGAAAGGCAAATGGTTTGTACTTTTGCTTGCTCTTGTGTCATCAAGACGGAAGGAAGGAAGAGCAGTTTCACACCACAAGTGACCCTGTTATTTCAGACACAACATGTGATTATTCCTCAACAGGACCTATATTCCTGGAGATTACAAGGTATTAAAAAATAAAAAGGACCACAACAAAGTTCCTAAAATACACTGCTTTCTTTTGCTTTTTCATCCTACATATCACCCAAGTGTAAGCCTTTGAACCAGGCTGTGGCTCATGCCTTCTTCACTGAAATCTGCCCACCCACACCTCAAAACCGGAGAGAGCATTCCTGTGCACAGCTCCCTTCATGGGTGAGATAACATGCAGGAAGCCACATCATGTGCATCTGCTTTTCTCCTGCTTATTCGAACATGCAAATAGTGCTGGAGGGAAACCTGTGATTTTAAAGAACAAAATAAAACTTGCCAGGATTTGCGGAAAGTATTGGAAAAGAACTGAGCTCCCCATGAAGGCCAGGTCCCAGTGGAGCAGGTGTGAAATCTATGACCTTTGTTCTAGTGGCGTCTGAAAAGAGTACAGAATGGAGCCGTCCCCGTCCCCCCAGTTTCCAGGTAAACGGGCATTGACTGTAATCAGTGTCAGTTCCATATACGGTGACATGCCTTCCTGTGTTTTCCTCCAGGCCACTCTGAAGCGAGTCTTCAAGTAAACAGATGTTGGGAGGTTTTAAAAAAAAAAAATTAAACAATCCCTACTTTAATTCTTGGAAGAAGTGATGTCTTTGAAAGCAAGGGTGAATGAGCAGCAATATGGAATGCAGCTAGAAACCGATTCATCAGGATCATGAATCTGCTGTGGGTGAGCTCCTTTTCAAAAAATCCAGAAGCAGTTCAGCTTATTTCCAAGCCAACTTCAATTCACTTCCCTCGAGGCCTTAAACTCTTCCCCCACCTACACAGCCCCTCTCCCAGAATCTCCCGCTCCATCTCACCTCATTTAGGGCTCAGCAAGGGTTGATGGGTTCAGCCCCATGTTAATGGGAAGGTGTCGTTCATCTTAAGTGTCTGAATCCGGTCTGGGTGAAATGCTACAGAAGTATGAGGGGTTGAGGACATATCGATTTGGGGGTACAGGAAATGCTGACGGGGAGGAATGCAGCCAAGCATGAAACAACCTCTGGGAGACCCTCAAGTGTCCTTTTTTGGGCAGCCAAATCTCCTCTTTAACAATACTTAATGTTTATATAGTGTAGAATTTTGTGATTTGCCGATGGAAGCAGCACAGTAACAAAGATGGGCACTGGCGTCACTTCGGTTGGGGCGGGGCTGTAAGTATCGCTCCGGTCGCAGCAGGCAGGGTCTCTTGCCTGCTGCTTTCTCTGCAGGGGACTGGCTCCGACAGTGAGGGGGCGGGGCTGCCTCCTGCTCCCTCGGTAAAGAGACTACGACCGGAGCGATACTTACAGCCCCGCCCAACCGAAGCGACGCCACTGAAGATGGGGCAATGGGAGTGGGGGGTAAACCTGGTGAGAGCTGACACAGTGTAATAGCAGCAATATGGAATGTGCATCACGCACATGATCTCAGTAAAACTTACACTATCCCTGCAAGACAGGTCAGCATTGTTATTATCCCTATACTGCAGATATGGGGATAGATGAGGCAGAGAGTCTTGCCTAACCCTACATACTGAGTTCACAATGTGGTGACTGGATTTCCCAGGCCACGGCTCACACCCTTAGCGATTACAGCTCTCACCAGATTTACCCACCCACCCACCCCACTCCCATTGCCACATCTTTGTTATTGCGCTGCTTCCATCGCCAGATTGTTCTGCCTGCCTCTGGACATCACAGGCATGATGGCCAGGCTTGGCACCATCTTGGCCCACTTCCTCAGCTCTAGGACGACTGGAAGAGACTGGAAGAGACAGGACATCCTCCAAACTCTGTCATTTGGGGAGTACTAAGCAGCGGCTGAGGCAAATGGATAATGGCCATGTATGTGTGCCCGGAGACAATTAGTCGCAGGCACTGTTTTGATTGCAATCAAGGCATTAGTTATTTAATCACACTCATTATTCAATTAATTCTTTTAGACCTATTGTTAAGCATTTGAACTACAGCTTTACAGGCCTTGCCTGACTGGATCAGAAGTGTAGTTACGCTGCTGTAGCCACTTTCCCAGAAGACATTCTTCTAAGCCCTTGCAAGGCAAATCTGTAATTAGTGATGCTGCTGAAGTTTCATAATTGGAGCAGGTCTGGAATTGGTCTAGCAGCTTGTAATGCTCAGATGTATTCCGAATTGAGTGCCATTGGCTCGAGAAGATCTTCTCTGGTTTGGAAGGTAAAGCAAAGCTATGAGCATTCATGGCGAGCATTCAGTGAACCAGGCACCCAAAGCCAGCTGTTTTGTAGGCGCATGTGCAGAAGCTCTGTAACATTAACCTCTTATTTGAGATAGATTTCTTACTGATTGCTGTGAGTTACATAACTAGGCAAGTCAACATCTTTTGTTTCATGAATATCGTCTCTCTATTTGGGTCAATATACTCTCAACTGTTTCTCAGTAACATTTTATGCTGTTGTCCCCATCTAGATCCCACACCCTCACCTTCTTTTGTGTGCGTGTGTGTGTGTCTAAATGGCTCTCTGCTATGGCTAGTCCTGGGAACTACAATACCGAAGTAGCAATACGATGGTGAGTGCACACAAGACCATCAACACACATGCGCCAAAATGACACTCTGGGAGAAAACTCTAGGAAAACAAACATGTTTTTCCTATACATTCACCTAGACAGGATCATAACAGCTGAATCAATTCCAAACTGACCCAAAGGGAGTTTTGTCCACCATTATTTGTAATACGTTTTCTGAGATATAGCAGCAGTAACTACAGCAATACCTTAAATAGTGCAGGGGATAGATTTCCAAAAGTTGCACGAAACAGCACTATTGGAGATACTGTCAAACCAATAGGCAGGAAATGGGTGCTGACTGTCCCAGAATACACTATTCTCATTGGTTAGAATGGCTGTCAATCATGCCGGGACAAAAAGAGCTGTAATGAATCAGCACTAAAGAAAGCAGCACTATGGAAGGTATGACTGTATTAAAGCTCTAGATAGTGTCCTGTCAACAATACATCGCTGGCCAGGCGCTGACTGAGGGGCTGAGCTGCGCAGCGTCGGCCTCTCGGCGACGCCCGGACCATGTGACCCGGCCCAGCCAATCATGGGCCGGGCCTCTGGAAGCCTGCCTCCTCTGGGAGGGGCAGGATAACTTCCCCGCGTTGCTATGGCTAACGCAGGGGTTTTCTCTGAATTGTATGCTGCTGCTTTTAATAATGGGGCTTCTGCTTGTTAATGCTTTTCACAGGGAGCAGGGTGCCTTTGATTTTTAATCATACCATGACACAGAGAAATTCAACAAGTGGAGTTTTCCTGCAGTGAAAAGTTTCACCTGTTCACTTTCTGCCTGTTGTGAGCTAATGAAAGCACAGAAGTCTTGCTAAGAAACATATAGCTGGAGTTCCTACCTGGTGAGTTTTTTTTTTTTAATCAGGCTGCTTGGTTTATCACTGCCTGGGTAGATGGCCAGCACAGACAATGTTTAAAACAATGAAAAACCAGTCTAGATATTCACATTTCAGGAATGGTGTGGGTGATGTCCCTCATGATCGCTTTGCCACACCACTCAAGCGACATGTGAATCCTGGGGATCATGTGGGAGGATCCAATTATTATGTACTTGCTTGCCATGCTAGCACTGCCCCTCCTGGGAGCCAGAAGGGATCGCATGCTATATCAGCCCGGCTATGTGATCTGCAATTTTAATTGATACTACTCTAGAGCAATGTGGGCAGAGAGACGGCAAAGTACAGGGCACCTGAAATTTAAGAACTGGCCTTAAGGAGCAGCACTGTGACAATAAGAGGAGCGATCAGAGAAATGCTCTTTAGCTTTTGCCTCTGAATTTGCAAAATAGTGTGAATGTAACCAGGGAAAAAATAACAACTGCAAATTCTGGCTTTGGAACGTAGGGGCAGCAAGAGAGAAATGATAGCAGCAGAGCAGACTCCAGGCTTCCTGGATTGCTGTAACAACACAATATTATTCATTCATTAATTTTGAACTCAGAATATCTACTTGCAAAATAACTCTCCATACACCTTTTGCAAACATGAGAAACAAAAGCAGGGAATCTTGACCCTCTGAACTCCAGCATGGGTTTTAGCACTCTAGGATGCATGCAACACTGATTCTGGTACAGCATAAATGCATGATTTGCGTGACTAACTAAGCAACCCACGTAGGTGCTTTCTACGTTCAAAATTAATGAATAATATTGTGTAGTTACAGCAGACCAGGACAGCCAGAGGTATGCTTTGCTGCCGGCAGGGCAGGGCAGTTTTGTGTTACAGATCCCTTGAATCAGAGCTGTGACCCATTCTGAGCAGGGAGCGTTGACCTGCCCTTGGAACTGTCAAGTGATATATCCCCACCCAGTAACAATGGGAAAGGAACAAACACACAAACCATGCGTTGCTTGGGGGATCCAGATTACTACCCTATTTTCCAGCTGGGCGTGTGCTGTTTGTGGACACACTGGGCAGCAAAATGGGGGAGATGGCAGGATAGGAGTGGGTGCCTAAAGGTGGGGGGAGGGACCCCCTAGGTATGCAGGAAATTTCTACTTTGGGGTGCAAAACCCCAAATCATAGAGACCAAGGGAGGGCAGTGCATGTTTGCTACCCTCAAGTTGCCAGTGAACTTCAGCAACTTTATGCAGGCAGTGAGCTTCAGGCTAGCACGTTTTTTATGGGCTTGGGTGCTTTTTGCCAAGGGACTGCAGCAGCAGATTGCTCCAGCTCCATGGAGACAAGCCTGGGGGAGAGCAATTCCTGGCTCAAAAAAGTGTGGGTGCACGAGCATTTTATATGTGTATTATTACCCCTCTTCTGTCCTCCTCCCTATGTCCTCTGAGTGCTTCCTCATAGGATCCTTTCAGGTGAGAGAAGAACTAAGGGTGGTGGTTGAGGGATCTGGCTATTAGAGTGTATGTTGTGGGGAAAAATCAATCCCCCCTCCAAATAAGATGCAACACACACACACACAAACACACACACACACACATACACACACACACTCACACAGGACCAAACTCCAAATAGCTCTTTTGTTTTCACCCTCGTTAAAAACAAAAAAAAGGAATCAATAAGCCGATGGGTATGTTTGTGTGCTAGATTTGTTTGCCCTCTGCTTAAAATCAGCTGTGCTGTTTTAAGTTGCTTTTTTCCTAAATAAAAGTCTGACAGCCTCAGGGGAGATGGATGAGTCCTGCACTAATAAGTCCTGAAACACTAGAGACAAACAGCCCTGCCTCCAAGGGGAGTTTGCTGGGGAAGCTGATTGGATCAGTCAGATCGCAACTAACAGCTCAAGATCAACCACCGAGATCCAGTGGCCATGCAGATGTGGCAACCTCTTTACATTCGCCGTGCATTGCATTGCACAGCTGCATCATGCCTATATGCATACAAGCATATGTGTCAAGTCACATCTCTGTGTGATCGGGCACCCTAAGGAAGAGTTTTAGAGAGCGACCCCCACACACACACTTGTATACATGCAGGGACGTTGTACATGTGCCAAAGAAAGCACATGCAGCAGGTAGAGAAAAGTCTGCCATGGCGACTCCATTGCCTACCCCCTACTACGCATTCCTTCCTTCCTAGAAGGAGAGCCTGAATGCACGAAAAAGGCCACAGTCACTTAAGGAAATTGGCAGTAGACTCAGGACAGACTTTTACACAATGTGCAACTAATACATGGAATTTGCTGCTGCAGGATTTGGTGATGGCCCCCAGCTTAGATGGATCATTAGAGAAATTCATGGACAGGTCAGCCAGCAGCTGTTAGTCATGATGGCCACATGGAACCTCTAGCAAACTTCAGAGGCAAACTGCATGTTGGGGTGCAATAGCAGAGGAAGACTATTGCCCTCAAAGCCATCCCTAGAAGGGTGCGGGGGCCCCTATTATTTGTCATGAAAGCGTGAGGCCCAGTGTGGCTACCCCAGTTGTCTTACCCAATGGCTCTGATTGCCTTTACACACCATTTGTGAGTTTTTTGGAGGCATCTGGTTGGCCACTGTGGACAGGCCCAGCCCAAGATAAGCAGGCGCCCGAGGCAGTGCCAAATTCCACCCACAGCCACTATCATGCACCCATTCCTTCCTCCCCTTCTTCCAGGAGCCACACAACACCCACCTCCTTCTTTCCTGGTCCTCCTCCTCCTTCCCCATGTCTCAAGTTGAAAATCCCAGGAAGTGAGCCAAAAAAAAAAAGTATATGGAGGGGAAGACTAGAGCATCTCCCTGGAGACAAGCTCTATGCCAGCCCCTCCTCACTTCTCCACACACTTCTTGGAGGGAGGAGGGAGTGGCAGCCAGACCCAGGAGGGTTCTCTCTCTCTCTCTCTCTCTCTCTCTCTCTCTTTCAATAGGCTAGGCCCAGCCAAGGCGAGCACCCATCCTGGAGGCACGATCCTGTTCTGAATTGGGACACAGTAGCCCACTGCCTCCCCCTACAGTTCCGCCACCATTATGGCTTGCTCATGGCAGCAGAGCTAAAGGACCTGAGTCACCGCTGCTCTTTTCAGTCACTCTCAGTGAGCAAGATGAGGATCGGAGTGCACAGTGAAGTGGCTGGATGGGCAGCGGGCTGGGAGAAGTAACTGACAGGCCTGCCAATTCACCGCCTCCCCAGCCCACTGCCCAAAGCAGTTGCCTCACTGGGCCTCACAGCTGGGCTGGCTCTGACTGTGGGAAACAGGATTTTAGATTAGATGTGCTTTCAGCCTGATCCAGCAGAGCTCTTATGTGCATGAATGGAATCATATTTTTTGACATGTATCATCTCAGTAATCCTTACAACAGCCATATATAGTGTCAGGTCCTTTTCCTTGAAACCACATATAGTACGATGAGAAAATAGAGGGTTGCCTAAAGTCACCCAGTGAGGCTATGACAGAGGCCACATTGGAACTCTGGGCTCCCCAACTCACAGCCACTATCTTACACCGCCTCTTGTCTGAACTTGAGTGTTGTGGTTAACCTCTTGTGGTTAACATACGCGCGCACACACATATGTTGCCTGACTTGAAAACGGGCGAGGCCACAGCCTCTGAAAAGTCCCCTGCACCAAATATTCAGGGTGGATTTGGACCAGGATATTCAGCAACGAACACAGCAGAGTGTTTGCTATTGCTACCAGCTGCCTTGGATCACAACCCTCACAAGGCATTCATCCCCAGGAAGAGCCACTGCTGTCCAGGTAAACTGGGGACTTCCAAGAAAGACATCTCCATTCTCAGATCATGGCCCCCACCTTTCCGAAATTATCTCTCGGGCATGTGCCTGCCCAGAAGCGTAACAAGGGTGGAGCGAAGGCAAGTAGTTCTGCAAGACTCCGTTACACTGGAGTCAACGGCCCCTCCCCTCCCCTCTTGCTGTTGGAGCCATTCTGGCAGCAAAGGCAACACGCAGGACACTCCCCTGTCGCTGCTGGAATGGCTCCAACAGCAAGGGGGAGGGGCCGCTGACTCCAGTGTAACGGAGTCTTGCAGAACTACTTGCCTCCGCTCCACCCTTGTTTCACCTCTGTGCCTGCCACCCTTCCTCTTCCGGAACAACAGAGCAAGGATGGAAACCTGCAGCAGAGACTTTGCACAGACTCACCAGGCAGTTCTTGATTTCCACTCCATTTGGATTCACGGTTTGTGCTTCATCATACAATTGCTTCGCCTCCTCCAAGCTGCCGTTCATCTCGGCAAGCCTCCCACGCATGTACAGCACAGTGTGCGATGTGGGAAAGAGACTGGCTGCCTCCTGGATACAGAAGCCTGCTTCTTTGAGATGCTGCTGTTCCATGAAGAGCTCGGCTACACAACAAAACAAAAAAAGAAGGCCATTTATTTCAATGTGTGCGCCTCATCTTTATTCTGGAGAGCCCACGACTCTGAAATGTCAAGAATGTTAGTAATCTAAGAATGAGATGTTGTATGACAGGAAAAACGAACCTGTTTATGACACATATATTTGAAAATGTGCTTGCTGGGCTCTTATGAATGGTATATTTTAAGGGCTGCAGAACAGGGGCTTCCTTAATGGCTACACAATGAACCCCTTGTTTGATCTATGTAAAACAAGCGACAACAGGGGAAGAAAATTAGATTTTTAAGAAAAGTTTAATAACCTTGTTTTTTTTCTTTCCCCTTTCTCACTCTTTGTTAGAGCATAGCCCTTGCCCTTTTTTACTCCCCCCATAAGTATTCATTTTTTTTTATATAATCAGTTAGCAGTTATGCAGTTCCTCTTGTGAACATATGAAGCTGCTGTATGCTGAGCCAGATCATTGCCGACCCTGACTAGCAACCAACAGCACCTGGCCTAGATGCCTTTAAAAGGGGTTTGGATAGATTCATGGAGGAAAAGACCATCACCTCCTGGCAACCTCACCTCCAAGCAACCTCCTGGCTTTAGGTTTTCTCTGTGCCAGGTGCAAGGGAGTGACAACAGGAAACAGGTTATCTTGTTGGCTGTGTGCTCTCAGAGGCATCTGGTGGGGCCACTGTGAGATACAGAAAGCTGGACTAGATGGGCCTTTGGCCTGATCCAGCAGGGCTCTTCTTATGTTCTTCAGGGTCTTGCGGGATATGTGCGTGTGTAGAAATGCCTGGTAAGGACTGAACTAGGAATTCATGCCTACAATGCAAATACAAAGCAGCTATTGGCCTTTCCCTTACCCTTGTGTTAGGACTGCAAACACTACAGAACACGCACAGTGACAAAGCTTCTCAAATGCAGTCAAGGTGAAATTGCTTCTCACAGAAAACCCAACAAAGCCAAGGAATACACAATATCACAAAGGATGAAACAAGCCAACTCTGCTAAGTGGGTGGAACTTGCTATTAATACTAAGAATGGCTACAGCACTGTTTCGAAGTTCTGAAAATGCTTCATTTATCTCAGTGATCCTGACATTCCTGCAAAGTGCCCTACCACTGTGGGCAAACAATTGAGCTGGGTAGCAGTAGCAATCAAACGCCATTCTGACAGTACTGGAGCAACAAGCTAGGTGGCTAAGTCCAAGATGGAAGTTTTACAATATCAGGTGGAATGCTATTGGTCTCTTGTGTCACCTGATCCTTTTTGCACTAGTAGTTGCCACAGTGCCCCCTAGCCATTTGCAGTGGTGGTGCTGAAGCAGAGATTCTTTCACTGGCGAGCAACCATGGTAGCACAGAAAACAAGGCGACATCACTAGCCCATACCTCTGCCATTACGCAGCTTGGAGTGTCTCACTGCAAGGGACACCACCACACAAACCAGGAATCTGACCATTCTTCTCCTCCCTGCTTCGAGTACTATGTGACACTGATAGTTCCATGTTAGTTGCATGTATTTTTTTCTTATGCTCTGTTTAATGACGTTTTTATATATTTAGAAAATCGAGATTTCAGAAATTACAATATTTATATTAAAAGCATTATAATTCATCATGCATGTGTGTTAGTGTGCGCACACACAATGTGTAACAGGTAGATGCAAATCAATTTTTAAAGAAAAATGGACTAATAAAAACGAGGTTGCTCTACTATTTACTTTGCTCAACAAGAAGTAATTGTTCTATTGCCTTTTACAATGAGAAATATTGAACAAGAATACTAATGCAACAAACTGACATTATCAATCAATTTTTGTTAATGTAAACACCAAGATTTATTATACCCTACATGCAACTGTTATTAAGCCCTCACAAAACCTTCAGAAGAATACATTTTGTTTTTATTGAACTCTCTCTCTCTCTCTCTCTCTCTCTCTCTCAAATTGAAATATCTGACGTCAAAAGAAATGCAGTAATTCTTGTTCATGGCTATGGGGGAAAACATCTTTTAAATTCATTATTATTATTCCATTGCTGGGTAAATTCACCTTTGGTTAGCAGCTACAAAGTTAGAATATTGATGTAAGAATCGACTTCATTAAACACTGCCATTGTATCGGTAACAAGAGGCAGGATGGAAAAGAAAGTTATAGAGCAGAGGTTCTCAACCTCTGGTACGGGTACCCCTAGGGGTACACGGACCTCTTGCTGGGGTATGCCAAGCCCTGCCCCTTATCTGCTCCATCAGCAGCTAATTAAGTGTTAATTAACATGGATTTTAAGTTTTAATTGTTTTCGGAGCCCTTCTGTCTCTCTGATTTTGGTTTTGGGCTTATTTTTGTACTTTGTATATATGTGTGTGTGTGTCACACACACACACAAACAAACAGAGAGAGAGAGTTAAATAAGACATTTTTTCACATTTAAAATTGTTTTAGTACTTTTTATTTAAAGATTAATCACCTAATTAATTGATTAATCCAATTAATTAGCAGTTAATTAGCAGGGGGCACTTCAGAAAATTGGACCTTGATAGGGGGTACCCGGGCCTCCAAAGGTTGAGAACCCCTGTTATAGAGTATATTCTAAAGCGCTAGCGTACGTTTTTCAGGGGTGTGTGCCTATATGGACGACTGCAGATGAGATGGGTCTCCAAATTAAGAAAACACTTTTCTTGTGATGATTCTTTAGCAGGAGTGTTCCGGAAATAGGGACTGGGGGAAAAAAACTATTACAAGAAAATATTAAAATATGGCTTTTCCTTCCAAAAACGTGCCTGGGCCCAGAGCTGAGATGTGGGTAGGCGTCAGGAGCAGCCAGAAGCTGCAAATCAAGGGCTAGAAGTCTCGCCAAAGACTTCTAGCCAAAGGCCATGAGACTCGCCAAATGTCAGAGCCACCATCATTGCCCAGGCAAAGTAATCTCAGCCTGACAAAAAGCCTGTGTACTTCTTCTTGGTAAAGGGAAGCCAATGGCCAGTCTGGGTGGGCAGAGTCACTCTGGTCTGGAGTCCAGGAGCGAGGGCAAGGCCTCTGAGAGGAATTTTATGAGGGGGTACAACATTTCTTTTAGGCCGCTTCTCAAAGGGGGAGGGGCAGAATGGGGCAGGGGGAGGGCAGCAACGGCAGGAAAAGTCTCTGGAGCCCAAGTCTACCAGGCTTCCTGATGTGGCGCCCAGGTCCACCTGCTCGGTAGGCCTGGCCTCCTGGTTAGCCCGGCCTTCGTCTTTGAGGCCAGCTGAGATCCCAGGAAATTTCTGAGGACCCTCCTTTGACTCCTGGGCCCCCTTTTTGACCCTGGGCTCTGGTACAATTTACCCCTTTTACCACTCTCTCGGGGGCCCTGAGCGAGGGATATGAGGAGTCCATCAGTTCTGCTCTGTCACTGCAGTGGCGTTCCTACACCCCCCGTGGGGGCCCCCGTTGATGTGACATCCCCACGTGACACCACAAGCCACGCACAAGCCGCGAATGTCAGCAGCGGCACGGCTTGAATCACACCCGCCGCACCATTTTCTGAGGCTTTTTGGGGCCAAATGGTTCCAGGGTGGGCACAAAAAGGACCCAGGAATGACGGCCAGCAGCAGGCGATCAACAAGAGTGGCGGCGGAGGGGGCGACCAGGCGACGCGTCCTGGAGGCAAGTACACCCCCTGCCACATGCGCCCGCGCCATGGGGGGCCCCGCCCCCTAACAACGCCACTGTGTCACTGTTCCAACATTGCGCCACTATCCCTTGTGTTTCGCTCTGAACTCCAAATGTCTCTAACAGGTTTGGCCCATTCATGCTCATAATCATAATTTAAAAGCAAAATTCCTCGCAATTTGTACTCCTGTGGAAAACTGGGGATTTAAAAAATAAAAAATAAAACACACATGCGCACACATAGATGATCTCAGTGTTTTAAAAGTACAATTTTTTTTTTTTTACAAAACGCAGAATTGCAAAATTTCACAAATATATAATTAAAAGATTTTGGGTGTCTCGTGGGGAGTTTCTTTTTCTTTTCTTTTTTAATTATTTGGTGCAGTTCTGACTTGAAAAAGAGTTAAAGGGAAACAGGAGTCCTCCTCACTTGGCCTGCAACATTCTAGAAATATACTTCTGGAAGAATCATGGATTCTGACATTGTGAGTTGTCAGTATAAAGAACTGGTAATAAAGAAACCTCAAATATATTTATTATTATTAATATTATTAACAGTATTTATATACCGCTTTTCAACAAAAAGTTCACAAAGCGGTTTACAGACAAAATCAAATGATTAAATGGCTCCCTGTCCCAAAAGGGCTCAAAATCTAAAAAATTACACTAGGCAGCTTTGCATATAGATGCATCAGGATGCACCAGGGAAACAGGATCTTGCCCGGCCAGGCGCTCCGTCTCTCACTGCCTGCTTGTCAGATAAGCTTCTCCTGCTGGCGGACATGCGGCGTTGTGCGTGTGCGCTGGTGGAACACCGGAGATATTCCCCCCCCCTACGCACGCGAAAGCTCCTTCCCCCAGCTTGCTTATTTTAAGATCCATCAGGATATTGCAGTTATTATAGTCATTAAACCCATTTTCCAGTGATTATAGAAGAGAGGGCAAACCAATTCAGTTTTCCATCTCTCTCTCTTTCTCTCTCTCTGCAAGATCCACCACCACAAGCCCAGCATAGGATTGGGCAGCTAGTTCCCCAAGCCTCTTTCCCTTGTTGTTCTTCCCTTTTCCTTCCCTCCTGGTGCACCAAATACAGTGTACAAGCCTGCAGAACTGGAATTTTGTAATTTATTTGGTAATAAAGCTGGTAATAAAGAAACCTTAACATCTGGGGTGGAATCTGGAAGAGGTGGATTTCCTAAGCATTCCTCCCAGAACATGGGATTGGGGGTGCCAGAGCCGGCAGAATCCACCCTTGAAACTGAGGCAGCAATTAGTTGTTAGATGTGCATTTGTTGTACACCTCCTACTTTTTCTTCACGAAGCAGTGGCGGCTTCCATTGCTGCCCCTCCTGCTCCACAGCAAACCCCCCCCAGCAGAGGGGAAGTGACGAAAGCAGAGTGGCAGTCTAGGGTAGCGATTTTCAACCTTTTTCATCTCATGGCACACTGAGAAGGCACTAAAATTGTCAAGGCACAACATCAGGTTTTTTTTAATAATTGACAAGGCACACCACACTGCTGGTGGGGGGCTCACAACCCCCAATGGTCCTACTCATAAGTGTCTCTCCCCAAACTCCCACAGCACACCTGTGAACCATTCACGGCACACTGGTTGAAAATCGCTGGTCTGGAGTGGTCTGTCTAGGCCACCATCATTTCCCAGGGTCTGCCATGGGGCACACTGCAGAAGGAGGGTTGGCTGATGCCAGGCCAGGTCACCCACAGTAGGTGGCAGCAGGTGGGCTACAGAGTGCATGACCAGGGCACCTGCCACCACTTCTGCCAATTTGCTGCTCAAAGTGTCTGCCTTTCCTCCCCCCTCTCATAGCAGGCCAGGCCTGGGGAATGTTCTATCCTGTAGCTTCACGTCAAAAGGCCTTTGTTTCCGAATCTGTGTATTTTTAGTTGGAGCCAAAGCAGCTCCTGACATAATGGGTGGTTGCCCTTGTTTCAGCTGGAGGCTGTCTCACTTTAAGATCTCCAAACAGGAACTGGCACTGACATTTTGGTAATATGCCTTTTCATTTCAATTTAATGAATTAATCTGTTTAAAGGGAAATGATACATCAATGAAAACCTCTTCAGTGAGTTGACAGTCTAAATTCTAAAACCTTTTAAGCTTTTTTTTAAAAAAAAGTCTTTTAACCTCTGACGGGGAGGGGAACTCTACGGAGAGGTCCAGCAGGCTGTGGCTAAACATGCTGAGAGGGGCATCGTGAAGAGCATCCTTTGCTCCCTTCAACAGGAGCCCTGATTGCCTGGAGAGGTGACCCAAAAGGCTTTGAAATCCTCGCAGTGGCATCTGCCTTTTCTGCCAGCCCTTCCATTGACAAACTCATTTTCACTCCAACCTCCTTGTCCCTTTTCAGCAGTGCAGTCTAAGCCAATCAGCCTCCTGAGTGTTATTAACTACTGCCAAAGAATGCCAGAAGTGTTTACATGGAACGCACATCACAACAATCTCTACTGGCAGAAATTTTTTATTAAAGCTCTAAATCTCAGCTCGCTCGCTCGCTCTTTTTCCTCAGGATCTGGAAGAATACAGATACCTCAAGGTATATTAAACACACACACACACACACACACACACACACACACACACACACACACGGCTATGTTTCTTGTGAAACACAACATGGGTTGAATCTTATTCAAAATATTTTAAGTAAATAACGTCACTGGCACTTGCTTTTTCTCAGGAAACACAGTGCCTTGATTGATACCATTGTTTGTGACGCAGAAAAGTCAAGACATTCTTTCATTTGGTGTCATCCACTGATAAAGAAGTACCAGTAATATCTGTGAGTATGAGAGCAATCAGTTGTGAGTTGTATTTCTGCTTGTCCTGGCTAGTGAAAGCCGACTGAATGTCCACTGATGGCTGGGATTATCAGTGCTTTGCTTAGAAAATGCAGAATGCCTACATGCCGCAAATGTGCAGGCACCTGACTCCTACTCAAAAAACATAATCTTGATATCAATTCTTCAGAATGCTTCAACCTTCTCATTTTGGAGAAGGTAATCAAGCAGGTGTTAATTCTGCAGTCACAAGCACAGCGGAACACTATTGGCACAGCCAGTTCTGGAAGAACCTCACTGGAGTCTTTTGTGAAGGTAAACTCTCTTGGCAGTCATCTCCCCTGAGATTTATTCATGTGGTAACATGCTTACTTATGGTGGCCCGTTCTCACCATGTCAACGTGCCATCAGAGGGTTATGTGAAGAAAGGGTGCTCAGTCTTCAAGCAGGAGGCAGTGACCCCTGCAAAGTGTTGGGATGATCCTAGTCCAGTGGTTCCCAAACTGGGAGGCGCGGCTCCCAGGGGAGCCGTGGAAACCAGCCAGGGGAGCCGCGGAGTGCTGCGGAATCCTCTTGGAATACAGTGCAATGCAGAGGCGTCGCTACGGTGGGGGCGGTACTGTAGGTTCCACCCTGTCCTAGTCCCCATTTACTCTCCGTTACAAAGGGGCCCCGCCCCCTCGCTGTTGCAGCCATTCAGTGTAGCGAAGGCAATGGGCAGGACTCCGATTCCATGGCTGCCGCACTGAATGGCTGCGACAGCGAGGGGATGGGGCCCCTTCGTAATGGAGAGCAAACGGGGACTATGATGGGATGAAACTTACAGTACCGCCCCCACCGTAGCGACACCTCTGGTGCAATGCCAATTGGCAGTCATGAACATAATGTAATGGGGAGCCGCAGCCCATGGTCGTCAATGGTCAAGGGAGCTGCAGGTCAAAAATGTTTGGGAAACACTGTCCTAGCCCATCTCTCCAGCTCCAAGGCTGTGTGGATGGCTGGGACTCGTGCTTGCTGGACTACAAGGGCGCACTCAGCAGGGTGAGCAGACATATGGAAGTCTGGCTAAGAGACTCATCTGAAACCCAAACGTCCAAGTTAAGTTTGGGTGCCACCTTAAATTGCACCTCTTGTCTTGCTCCTTTTCAGAAAGATGCTTCAACGTCTGGCAGACTTGGAGCATGGAATCGGCACTTATTCACATGCCTGAAAACTAGGCAGACGCATTAAAATATCTTGCTGAGTTGGGAGCTAAATGAGGGGAACAGGAGGAATATTGCATAAGGGTATTACCATATTCATCAATCTGTTAACAACCAACAATAATTCTAACTTGGAAAAAAAAAAAACCTCCCCCCCCAAAAAAAAACCTAGGGGAGGAGGTGAACAAGTGGGATGGAAATATGCGCACTTCCAGTATACAAGCGCTAAAGAGCACTTTGAAGCCTTTCAACCACTGCGAATTTGTGTGGGCCCATAAACCCTCTGCAGTTGCAACAACTAAATACAAAAAAACCCTAAAACTAGAAGTGCAACAAGATTGGATTTCAATGAGAACAACAAAGTGTATTTGTGGCAGAGGGACTTATTTAAACCCTAGCCCATTTATCTGCAACTGCTGTGATAATCAATAAAAGAATGTGTGGGTGGCTTAATTTGCACAAAGTTAAATTAAAAAAATAATAATGTTGAAAAGCAGCTCTACACCTTATTGTGGTTTTTAAAAAAAACAAAAACAGGATGACAGAGCCAGAATCTTCCTGCCAGAAGGAGAAAGCTGATGGGGTAGAAAAACAAACAGGGAAGGATATGTTAGCCAAAAAAGAAGAAAAACGGTATGACAAAAAGAGATTACTTAGGCTTACAATAAACATACGCTCCTAAGAAATACATTTTTATGCTCTTTAGTAATTCATTCCGATTACACTTGAACCAGAAGTGCATCTAATCTATGAAACTAGTTTACCGAAGCCTCAGCAGAAAACAGACTTGTCGAATGAGGAACAGTTTGAATCAGGCTTGGTGACCTAGGGAGAGTAAAAAAAACAAACAAACCTCCAGGCGATCAATTAGAAAATAGGGCTGGTTTTCTCTATTGTAAGGTGCCACAAATGACTTACAGTGCAATCCTATGTGTAACTCCTCAGAAGTAAGACCCGTTGAGCTCAGTGGGGCTTACTCCCAGGAAGGTGTGTATAGGATTACAGCCTTAGATAAGTATGTGTGGGAAGCTGAGAGGCTATTACACCTGCTCAACAAAGTGGGATGCTGCAGTAACCACAAGAACACCAAATTTTGCAGTTTTTTCTATGTGTGCTTCTGCATCTTTCTGTGTTTTTGACCCTCCTTTTTGTTTGAATCTCCTGTTTCAAAGCCTACAGTGCCTGACAATGGCTTAATCTTAAGCATTTTAATATCCCGACCCTATATAACAATGACAGTCCCTCTTTTTCCCCACACCCCAACACTCATTCCTAGGGTGCATAGTTGCTCCTCTTCCTTTTTTTTTTAAAGTATATTTATATTTTATTGATATAACATAAAACCCTCTTCCATACATCCAAGCTCTGTGACTAAGTCAACACTTGGCAATAATAGGATCTCCTTTACTCCGCACAATTGAGGTCCTTAGCTTGCCCAGTCTTATCCACACCTTTCTCAAGAAAACCTGGTCTAGACCTCACACCTGTCCTATTAGCTGTGGCCCATGTGGCAACGCAACGACAACATTGCTGAGTGACAGCTGAAGAGGTGGTCACTGGGTTGACCAACCGCCACCACTAAGTGGCGTCTGGGAGGGAAATACCTGGTTCGCAACTTGCCATGTCACACTACACAGAAGTCAATAGCAGTATGAATTGATGACATCATTGATTGGAGGGGCCTCTGCTTGGCACAAGCCAGGTGTCCCACTTAGCAGTGGCAGCACATGTGCACTTGTCCTCCACCCAACAGCGGTCGTTTGGTGATAGCGTCCAAGTATCTACCTGCATGGCAGCAAGGGGCACTGTGTGAGTTCTACTGGTCTTCTCACTCTCCCCTTCCGATTTGTGCCTTCCATCTGTTGAGGCAGCAAAAGCAACGTCCCAGTCGCAGGAGCTAGTGCAGGTTAGAGAGCCACTGGACTACAAGTTGGAGCATTCCTGTCTAGAAAGTTAACGTTTCCTGTGTTCCTGAGAGAGATTCCACACACCCAGGTGGGCCGTTGACTCTCTGACCTGGAAGAACTATGAAAGCTTTCTGTTCAGGGTGGGCCTTTGCCAGGTCAACAGGAATATTTGCATATAAATATGTGAAGTGCTCTTAGTCAGACCCTTGGTCCGACCTTTGGTCCATTTGCTGTGGTATTGCCTAGACTGCCTATGGCTCAACTCTGACACTTTTCCATAGCTTCCCAAACCATAACAAGACCAATCCGGGGCTCAGGGGTCGGAATCCTTAAACAGACAAGAGGCTCTCTGTTACTGCTTGACCTCCATTCCCCAAGAAGACTAACAAGCACTCCATGGGTTGCCAGCCCTCTGCAGAACACATGCAAACTTATTGCCTGACGTGTATTACTTTCAACAGCCTTTTGTTGCTGGACAAGCTACATCCTCACAGATGAACAATGAAAAAGAGCAGCACAGCTTAGCACTGGCTTGTGATAAATGCTGACTGATCTGCAGCTTTGGATGCATTCCAAACTGATGTCAAGAATCATTCTTTCGATCACTACTGAGGCAGGAACAATTGGATTTCTGTCCCCAAAGTCAAATGGGTTTTTAAAGTGGATTTCTGCAGCACGAACCACCCAAAATCAAAATCTCAGATCTCCAGTAGCTACTGCTGGCATTGTTTCCTTGAAGAAATGACAGTGAGTAAGGCAGAGTTTCCATAGAAAATGCCGGTTTCTTCTCCCAGCTGGTGGATGAAGGCAAGGCCCAGGGGCCACTTCAACCCTGAGTCTCTGGAGATTCAGGTAGGGTGGGTTTTTTTCCCCCATGACTGGTAGTAGC
Source organism: Plestiodon gilberti rubricaudatus (assembly GCA_026170595.1). NCBI lineage: Eukaryota > Metazoa > Chordata > Lepidosauria > Squamata > Scincidae > Plestiodon > Plestiodon gilberti. Next base: position 18,192,670 of record JANXHW010000001.1, read on the forward strand.
AGCTTGAAAATTGCTTGCTTCTTTCAAAACTGCCAAACCATAGCCTCTGCCTAGATGCCCACTGACAAAGCTTCTCTGGGCGCCTTTGTTGTCTGAACTCAACACAAAGATCAAGAGAGCTTGACATTGCTCTTTCCCCCAGGCCAGGGAGACTTGTACCTCTGACTAGGCTTACCAGAGTGCTAGACCTTTAGGAGAAAGAATGTGGTCAGGTGTATCTTGTTAAACCTTAGAGCACAATCCGAGGCATGTCTACTCAGAAGCCAGCCCCACTGAACACAATGGGGCTTGCTTCTGAGTAGACATGCCTAGGATTGTGCTCTAAGGTTTAACAAGATACACCTGACCACATTCCTTCTCCTAAAGGTCTAGCACTCTGTCCTGGTTGGAGATCTGGTAAGCCTACCTCTGACCCTTGTGAGCTGAAGCCTGACCATCCATTCCACTGCCACGCAGGCTCTCCCCAGACATAGTCCTCTGAAGTAGAACAATGTGCTTAGGGGGCTAGGTTGTTTATACCAAACTGGTTTGCTGGACCTCAGCAAAGCCTGTACAGAAACCTTAATAAGGAAAAGAGAATGACAGTCACAAGTGAAAGTATTTGGCAGGTTGAAGAGCAGCATGAATATCTGTAAGGGGGAGGACGGCTCAGCAGTCGCTTACTCTGTGATCATCAGTATTCCCCAGAGAAGCAGCAGATTCCACCAACATAGTTGTGCAGAACCTGGCAAGCTCAAGTCACAGATTCCAGCCGCTGACCTGGTAAAAGTGTTTTAAAATTGTCTCTAAATCCCCACTCCACCTTCTTCTAATTTGAAATCTGGTTTCCCAGGAACTTGCCCAGCCATCTCAATAAATGCCTTTAAAATGCTATGCAATGGGTAGAAAAATTATCTATCTATCAAGATCTTATTATACGCACACAACACTAGAGAACAGATGTTTTCCATTAGCTCACTGTGTTATAGTGTCCTTGATTCCATTGCACTGCATAGCACATTGATGGTGCATTCATTTCAATAGTTCTTGAAGCGTTGGATTTGCCCCAGGGGGACAGAAAAGACTGTCAGAATTTTGCTCAACATTTGGAGAAACTGGATATGTTTGCCAGCTCTTTCCATGGGCAACTTGGAGCACAATTTAATAGTCTACCTGGTAAGGTTTGTAGACTCCATGCGGAGGGCATCCAGCCAATCCCAGATCAAATTACCAGACCAACTCTTCTGTGAGTAGCCATATTTGGTAAAGCATGGGGTTAGTGAAGAGTACCAGCAATGGCAAGCAGAGAGGGGCATTGCAGTCAAACAAAAAGGCTTAAAATAATACCGCATTGCAAGCTGGAGGAAAAGCTTATGAAACAGGACTCGTGGAATAAAAGAGCTTTTACGTGATAGATTAGCAGCCAACAGCCAATGACATTCTGCATAGAAACAGTGCTAAATACTTCATATGTTCCAACTACGCGTTTATCGGATCAGTTCCTATTTATGGTATTTGTCCCTGAAAAGTTACTGTCCCTATTTTTTTCTTTTTGCTTTTTAGGGATGCCTGGTTAAAATGCTGTTAGTGTACATTCCTAGAGCTGGTGTAAAACAGTGGCTAACAGCACACTCCTCTGCATGCAGGTCAAGAAGCAACAGTTCGAACCGGCCATGGAACAACCGATTGGTTCAAAATTGGGAAGGGAGTACGGTAAGGCGGTATATTATTACCCTGCTTATTTAACTTATATGCAAAGTACATTATGAGAAATGCAGGGCTGAATGAATCGCAAGCCGGAATCAAGATTGCCGGGAGAAATATCAACAACCTCAGATACGCAGACGATATCACCCTAATGGCAGAAAGTGAAGAAGAACTAAAGAGCCTCTTGATGAGGATGAAAGAGGAGAGTGCAAAAGTTGGCTTGAAACTCAACATTAATAAAACTAAGATCATGGCATCTGGTCCCATCAATTCCTGGCAAATAGAAGGGGCAGAAATGGAAGCAGTTTTTACTTTTTTGGGTTCTAAGATCACTGCAGACGGAGACAGCAGCCATGAAATTAAAAGATGCTTACTCCTTGGAAGGAAAGCTATGGCAAACTTAAACAGCATAATAAAAAGCAGAGATATCACCATGCCAACAAAAGTTTGTATAGTCAGGGCGATGGTGTTCCCAGTAGCAATGTATGGTTGCGAGAGTTGTACCATAAGGAAGGCTGAGCGCCGAAGAATAGATGCTTTCGAACTGTGGTGCTGGAGAAGACTCCTGAGAGTCCCTTGAACTGCTAGGAGATCAAATCAGTCAATCCTAAATGAAATCAACCCTGACTGTTCCCTGGAAGGACAGGTACTGAGGCTGAAGCTCAAATATTTTGGCCACCTCATGCGAAGAAAGGACTCTCTGGAGAAGACTCTGATGCTGGGAAAGATTGAAGGCAAAAGGAGAAGGGGAAGGCAAAGGATGAGATGGTTAGACAGCGTCACCGAGGCAACGAACATGAAAATGAGTGAACTCAGGAAGATAGTGGAGGACAGGAAGGCCTGGCGGGATATGGTTCATGGGATCACGAAGGGTCGGACACGACTTAACTACTGAACAACAACGACATATTTCCATTTTCCCCAAAATTTCCATTAAAAAAACAGATTTTTTTTAATGTGCCTACAAAATTTCTGGAAATTTTACATCTCTAAATTGCACCCAAGATATGGACATCCTTGCCCATGGACATAAAACTAACTCCATTGTTACAATTATCCCAGGGCAACTGAACATGCTTTTCTTCTGTTTAGCTTTTGGGGTCTAAGATGGAGCCAGGATGGTGTAGTGGTTTGGGAGTCGGACTTAGACCTGGAAGATCCAGGTTCAAATCCCCGCTCAGCCACGAAGCTTCCTGGGTGACCTTGGGCCAGTCACTATCTCTCAGCTCCTCCTACCTCACAGGGTTGTTGTGAGGACAAAAAGGAGGGGAGGAAATATGTACACCACTCTGAGCTCCTTGGAGGAAGGGCGGTATAAAAATGTGAAAAATAAATAAAAATAGTTATATGATCTGCTCTGCTGTTTTTCACATATACAGTTCTGATATTGTTTCTGCGGTTTACAGCCCAATCCTACAACTGTCTACTCAAAAGTAATTCCCATGGAATTCAATGGGATTAACTCCCAGGAAAGAGTGCACAGGACTGCAGTCTTACGACCCAATCCTATCCAGGTTTGGGTTGGCGTGCAGAAGGATCTATGACAGTGGAACAGAGATTCATTGTTATAAAATGGTTTTGGCAGCACGCGCAGCGTGCCACTGGTGGCCATTTTGCACGTGGTGCCGTAACCGACAGCAGTGCAGGAGGCCGGCCACCAGACCAGGAAAGGTGAGTCCGACGGTGGCGAGAGTGGAATGGGGCAGGGAGGGGGAAGAACGAGGGTGTGCTTGGGCAGGGAGGGAGGCAGATCAGGGACAGGATTGCTGGCACTCGAAAGCACCGATAACCTAACTCCTTCCGTCTCCCTTTCTATCGCTGTTACACGCCTCGGACTTACACCTGCTAAATAGCAGGCATGGATCCAAAGAGTCCAATGGCAGCGGTGGAAGCTTTCCTCAGGGTAAGTGAACAAAAGTTCATTCACTTACCCAGAGGAGACTTTTCCAACTGGCACACCTTCTGCGGATAGAGCATGTGCTCCATTGGTGTGGCTGCACTGGCGCGCGGGGGGGGGGGGGATTTAGGTAGGATTGGGCTGTTAGTTTGCTTGGTGCTGGCGACTGCTGTGTTTTCTTTATTTTTTTATACATGCATATAGAGATAGAGATTATTATTCATTGTACCTTACTGGATTATTTTAATATGCTGTTGGCCACTTTGAGCATTTCTCTACAAGGAGAGGAAAGGCAGTATATAAATATTTTAAAGAAATAAATATTAGGCATTATTCTTCAGGGTTCAGCTCCCCTCCCAGAGTCTCGTGTGTGTGTGTGTGTGTGTGTGTGTGTGTGTGTGTGTGTGCGCGCATTTTGTGTGTGAATGCATTTTGACTTTGGAGCACATGCAAGTAAATGCATAACCACTGAGACACCATGGAATACACTGCTATTTCATGCACGGGCGGCTGCTGAGATATTTTGAGCTTTTGGTAATGTCGCATAGAGCAATTATGTTTTTCTAGTATATCTTTAACTACTGTCTTGACTTTTACATTGGGGAGGACAGGCTATTGCAGAGCAAATGAGCACAGCACGCAGGAAGCTGAGTAGATTCCATCAGCAATCAGCAATCTGTAATAATCTCCTTGTATCACTGTTAATCGTTTTTATGTTATTGTATTTATTTTTATGTTTTTAGCTATTTTTTGTTATATTGTACATCACTTTGAGCTTTTGGAAAAGCAGTCTATAAATCTTTTAAATAAACAAATAAATAAATAATGTGGGGGCTCAGATAGAGATCTTTGTTATGAAAAAAGAAGTGTAACAAGCATGTCCCTGTTTTCATCTGTGCAATGTCTGGGGCAGGATGCAAAAGTCACTACTGCATGTTCTGTACTACCCAAGTCTTCCTAAGTCATAGAAGCTCAACATGAAAGGGGTGGTTATAGTAGCCACTTCTAGAGAGAGCTTCCATTGAACACCATGGGTCATAATAACTAGTGGCCAATCACAAATGTCTCCTTCTTGGCCAAGGTGCTTGAGTGAACTTTGGCTCCAGTGGTGGACCTACATTTTTGGGGCCCTGAAGCTTGAACTGTTATAGGGGCCCAGTGGCGTCGCTTCGGTAGGGGCGGGGCTGTAAGTATCGCTCCGGTCGTAATCTCTTTACCGAGCGAGCAGGAGGCAGCCCGCCCCCTCACTGTCAGAGCCAGTCCCCTGCGGAGAAAGCAGCAGGCAGGGTCTCTTGCCTGCTGCTTTCTCCGCAGGGGACTGGCTCCGACAGTGAGGGGGCGGGGCTGCCTCCTGCTCGCTCGGTAAAGAGACTACGACCGGAGCGATACTTACAGCCCCGCCCCTACCGAAGCGACGCCACAGTAGGGGCCCCTTCGCAACCACCAACAAGGTCTGGGTAACCACTGTTACCTTCTTCAGTGGGGTTGTTCCACGACAAATCACCACATTTTTTTTTAATTAACCACTACAAATTTTGATTAAAATTGCTGTAATGGATTATCTCACATGTCAAAGTTACTGGTGTGAACAAAAAATTAAATGTGCCTTATAGTTTAAAAAAAAAACCCTTCTCATACAGCAAACCCAAAATTTTTAAGTAATGTGGACTAAAGTCGCTTCTGCGACCCCTCTTCGAATTAGGGGCCCTTAAGCTTAAGCTTCATTGGTTTCATAGTAGACCAGCCCGTTTGGTTGCACCACTCCAGTAACCTGGGCATTTTGGAAGTCTTCAGTGTCAATGACCATCATACTGGATGGGTTCCTCAAGTTGGTTGTTGATGGCACAATGTTTTGGTAGTTCTCCTACTTTGAAGGCCGATTACAGATAGTGGTGCTGGGGGAATAATCCCCTGACCCACTTATGCTGTGAGGTACCACAGGGCTCATCTTGTCCCCCATGCTTTGTATCATCTACATCAGTGGTTCTCAAAGTGGTGGGTCGTGACCCACCATTGGAACCAAAAGCTGTCCCCTGCCCTCTTAAGGGGCAGGGACAGCATGGTGGTGGCGGCAATCCCAGGGATCGCTGCCGTCGTGAAAAAAGTTTTAAAATGCAATTTTTGGACTTACGGAGGGTCCCGAAGCCCTCTGAAGGGTTTGGGTAGGCCTCCGCTACCCTCTTCAGCCCCCCCCCCCAAAAACCCGGAAGTGGTTGTAAATCACTGCAGAGCAGCAATCTGAAGATTGGCGGAGCCTGTGGAGGGTAGCACAGGCCTCCCTGAACCCTCCGGAGGACTCCAAGGCCCCCAGTAAGTCAGAAAATTGCCGCCTCGCAGGCAGAACTTTGAGAAACACTGATCTACATGAACCTACTGGAAGAGGTCATCTGTAGGCATGGGGTAAGTACATCAGTAGGCAGACTCAACTTTGCTTCTCCTTTAAATCTGAGTCAGCTGAGCTGATGGAGGTGCTGATTTAATTTCTTATTTAAAAGAATCAAGGAAAGACTTACCAGCCTGCAACCAAATTTGCTCAAGAGTTGTCCACAGCTGCATGGGCCCTTGCTTCGTGGCAGTGCTGTGCATGGTGATCTCAGATATGGCCTGCTCCAGCCGTGAAGCAGCAATGGAAGAGGCTCGTTGGGAGCCTGAAATACATAGACAGATAGCACTGGTGTTACCACTCTAACCCTATGACTGGAATGACTTAGGCAACATTTCAAAAATGTATGATTAGAACTGTGTCCTTTGTGTTAAAAAAATTGATATTCTGTACCCAGCAATCCAAATTCTGCACCAACAAAACTTAGATTCTGTGACTTCTATGTATTATGCAATCTTCTATATGTTTCCATCATTAGTAGTTATTTGCATATTTTCTCTAATTTTTCATGTTTCCCCCACTTTTGAAACAATTTGGCATAATTTATTCTCATTATCCTAGTCAGGAGGGGGAGCAAGGAGTTATGCCCCCGACTACCAGAAATGTTATATAGTAACTCCTCTGGCTTCTGAGATTCCAGTAAGTATTTTGCCCCCACACTTTCAGGCCTATATTCACAATAATGACTAGAACAGCGTTTCTCAAAGTTCTCCCCGCAAGGTGGGGAGAACCTTGAGTGTGTGCGGGGGCGGAGGCAGCAGCAGCAGCGATCCAGGGGATCGCCACCGCTGCTGCCAAAACCGTCCCCAAAACGGCCCCCCCCACTTACCGGGACTTGGGGGAGCATTGGGGAGGCCTGCGCGACCCTCTGCAGCCCCCCGATCTTCGGATCGCTGTTTTGTAGCGATCTTCAGGCACTTCCGGTTTTCGTGAAAACCAGAAGTGCCTGAAGATTGTTGTAAAACAGCGATCCGAAGACTGGGGGGGCCTGCAGAGGGTCGCACAGGCCTCTCCAATACTCTCCCAAGTCCCGGTAAGTGCTGGATCGCCGCCATGCTGTCCCCGCCGCCGCCGCCATGCTGTCCCCACCCCTTAAGGGGGAAGGGGACAGCAAAAAGTTCTCAATGGTGGGTCGCGACCCACAGTTTGAGAACCAGTGGACTAGAAACATGTTTATTTAAGATTCTCATGGCCAGCAATAATAGCAGAAGATAAAATGTTTTTTTACGGGGTTAAAAGCCATGATAAAACATAAAAACAAGTTAAAACTAAAAAATGAGCGGAAATTGTTATGACCTGCAACTATATTACAAGAAAAAAAATCATCTTCAAACGGGAAAAAGGTCACTTGTGACCTTTTTTCCCATTTAAAGTTAAAACTGTTTAAAAAACAGTTTAAAAACAATAAAAACAAGTTAAAACATTTCATTCGTGTCATACAACGAAATGACGAACAAAACATTGTTTTAACGTGTTTTTATTGTTTTTAAACTGTTTTTTAAACAGTTTTAACTTGTTTTTTATGTTTTATCATGGCTTTTAACCCCGTAAAAAACATTTTATCTTCTGCTATAACATGTTTGTATTTAAAAGTAAAGTTGGGACTTACTAGCTCAGGATGGAGCACAAGCTTTACATATGAATTCAGTTTCTGGCATTTCCAGTTAAAGGATCTTAAGTTGGGAAAGAGATCCCTTCTTGAGACTCTAGAGCAGTGGTTCCCAACCTGGGGGGCGCAACCCCCCCCCCCCCGGTAACACGTTTGAAAAATCCCTTCCTCTTATGGGGAGTGGTGAGCTGACGGAGACCCGTAAGTAACATCAGCAAGTCATTTCTGGGTTCTGGCTACCAAACACAAGGAAGTAAAAAAGGGTGGTGTTTTTTTTTTTAATACTTATGGGTTTTTTTTCCTTGAACTCGGCGGTGGCGGTGGCAGTGGTAGCGAGAACCTGGAAGTGATGGGTGCCGTCACCTATGGGTCCCCTGTTGGGTCCGAACCCTGTCTTAAAGGGACAGAAGGTTGGAAACCACTGTTTTAAAGAGCAACCACTAGCCAAAGCAGACAGGCTGTGGCAAAATGTGCCTCGGCCCCATAGTTTGCAGCCCCATTTACACATGGCAAAATGGGAGAAGGACATTTTGGTGATCTTTCAAGAAGGCAAAACAGGGTCCTTATCCTTATGGAAAGCACATGATATTAGGCCTACAAAATGTGCATCAATATGACCTAATTCCCACCAGCTCTGAAAGCAGAAACATCTGTGTGTATAAGATAGCGGGTGTAAAAATGTGCTGGGGAGAGGAAATGTCTGTCAAAGGGAAAAGAATGATGGCAGAGCTGCTGTAGCTGGTGGCCACCATTTTTTTCCCCACAGGAAGCTCCAAGACACTAGTATGTCATCATCCCAGGGTTTCCTGTGGTAAAAATAATAATAATAATAATAATAATAATAATAATAATAATAATAATAATGTTGATGATGTTGATGCTGATGCCAGTATTATATACCACCATCATTGGTCATTGGATTGACTTTAATTCAAGGCAGTGCACATAGGCAGGCAATTCTTAACACCCGAAGGGGTTTTTACAATACAAAGTTCTAATCTTTCATAGAACATCTTCATTCCAGATGGTTTTCTTCACGGTCTGGCTTATCTCTGGCATTCGCCTCTCACACTCAGCTGACTGCAACTCTGACTCCCACTCAGAGTGTGTTGTTGTTCAGTCGTTAAGTCGTGTCTGACCCTTCGTGATCCCATGAACCATATCAGAGTGTACCTCAGAGTGTAGCTGGCAGCTTTTCCTTGCTCTCACCAAGGGCTTCTGCAGATCGTCAGAGGCGTGTTGACAGTTCTCTGATACTTCAGTATATACAGTGTATACTTAGTACAGTATATACTGTACTGTTAGAGTACAGTATATGTAAGAAATATATGGCCAGCAGGTGGCGCAGTGGGTTAAACCGCTGAACCATGAGCTGTCGATCGAAAGGTCGTCACCGAATCCGCGACGGGGTGAGCTCTCGTTGCTTGGCCAGCTCCTGCCAACCTAGCAGTTCCAAAGCATGTTAATGCGAGTAGATAAATAGGTACCGCTTGCAGGAAGGTAAACAGCGCTCCGTGTTCCAGCTGCATGCTACGCGCTGCGGCAAGGAGAGTCATGCCGGCCACATGACCACCGAGGCGTCTTTGGACAACGCTGGCTCTTCGGCTTTGAAATGGGGATGAGCACCACACCCTAGAGTCGGACACGACTGGACTTAATTGTCAGGGGTCACCTTTACCTTTATATGTAAGAAAAGTGAGAATTACCTGCTCTGAGAGAAGCCTACTCCCTTGTTTTTGCATGAGTGGCTGTTCTGCGCATACCTCTGATAGAAAGCAAGCTAGCCCAGGGTCTGAGTTGTGCAGAGACACAACAGACAACCTTCTCGAAGAGTGTGTCCTTGTACTGCACCTCTGTACCAGGAGCGAGCAAATGCTCAATCAGAACTAGAGCAGAGATAGAGCAGAATGATCCATCCTCAGCAGAAACACACTGGAAAGATGCAACACCAGAGCAGTCACTCATCTGGAGAGGGACATCCTTCCTTGTGGGTGGGTACTTTGGGCTCCTGGATTTATTTATTTCTCATGATGTAGTGGCAAGAATGATCGTCCTCTAACAGGGAACCATTTGTCAAACCCAGGGTGGGGAGATCATTGACAGGTTTGTTCTTGTTCAGTTGTTGTGTCCAACCCTTCGTGATCCCATGAACCACATCCCGCCAGGCCTTCCTGTCCTCCACTATCTTCCTGAGTTCGCTCATTTTCATGTTCGTTGCATCGGTGATGCTGTCTAACCATCTCATCCTTTGCCTTCCCCTTCTCCTTTTGCCTTCAATCTTTCCAAGCATCAGAGTCTTCTCTAGAGAGTCCTCTCTTCGCATTAGGTGGCCAAAATATTTGAGCTTCAGCCTCAGTACCTGTCCTTCCAGGGAACAGTCAGGGTTGATTTTATTTAGGATTGACTGATTTGATCTCCTAGCAGTCCAAGGGACTCTCAGGAGTCTTCTCCAGCACCACAGTTCGAAAGCATTGACAGGTTACCTTCCTGTAAACGTCGGCACTAGATTTCGGCTGCAAGGAAGCATCTCTTTGATTTCTCTTACCAGAGTCTGTATCGTGGACATCAGGGAGCGTGAGATACATGCTGTTATGCTTCTTGATGGGCACTACCTCAGTCACACTGCTTGCTTTCTCAGAATCACTGCAAGGGAAGGACAAGAGCAACAATGAATGTGATAGATGGCTGCTTATGGAAAGCACACTGTATTGGGCCTACAAAATGAGCATCAATCTGATCTAATTGCCACCAGCTCTGAAAGCAGAAACATCTGTGTGAATGAGATAGTGGCTGTCAAAATAAGCTGGGGGGGGGGAATGTCTGTCGAACAGACGAGAATCGCTTGTGTCACCAGCCACACCACAAGCCATTTTGACAAAGCAAACTGGTGAGGCAAGGGTGATGGTGGTGATGGATGCGTTCAGAGCAAATTGGCACATCTTAGTAGAGCATGTTTTACACCACTGAAAATCTGGTTCTTCACTCCTTTCTTAGTGGCACAAGAGAGACAATCTCCTCTTCCTACCTGGAATCGGTCAGAAATGGGGAAAAAACACATTAATGAAATAAATTATATCCTGCTTTTCTAAAATCTTTATATTCATGGTTGTTTACAGAACTATATAAAGGGGACTAAGATTGGCTGGCACAGCCCCATTGGGAATTTCCTGTTCCAAGAAAGGGAAAAAAGGACATTTATTTATTTTAGAAAAAAATTCAAAACTGTTTCCAATTTATAAAAATCGCACACATTTTAAAATGAACAACAAAAATAAAACGTTAACCACAGAAACTCAACTACCAAAGGCACACTGAAAAAGAAACAGCTTAACATGCCTTCAGAAAGGCAACAAAGAAACAGCAATAGGTTTCCTGTGGGAGGGTATTCACAAGCTGCGAAGTAGCAGAAAAGGCCCTGCTTCTCATGCAGGTTAAGCTAGCCTCAACATATGATGAAACCTTCGGCAGGACTCATCAGACGATCTTGAGTACCCAGGATATGCGTGTGTTCCAACAGGAGGAGACATTTCCTAAGATCATGAAGACTCTGGCAATTTAGGGCTCTAACAGCGCAATCCGACTTAACTTTTGTGCCGGTTTAACCAGCGGCACAGCGAGAACGGGAGGCCCCAGAATGGAAAAAGGATTCAAATCCCCTCCAAAAGAAGAATTCAAAGGGGATTTGAATCCCTTTTCCATTCTGGGGCCTCCCGTTCTCACTGTGCCGCTGGTTAAACCGGCACAAAAGTTAAGTCAGATTGCGCTGTAAAGATCACAAATAGCACCTTGAATAGGACCTGGAAATGAACTGACAGCCAATTCAGTTGTCTTAAGACAGGTAACATACAGAATGCTGGCCTATATTTGCACAGGATTGCGCTGTAGGTGACGTTAGGCCACTCCACTTAGTATACTTCAGATAGCAGAGGAACATGGAGCAAGGCTGCAGTACATGTACCTTTATAGATCTGCCTGGGGATGACTTCACATTAGTTACAACCTTTATCTGCAATCCTGCCATGGCTTAGCAACAACATTACCAATGTAATACACTGATTGTGGGATGGGATGGGATGGGATGGGATGGGATGGCTGCGGATGGAATACCAGTCCTCCCCGGAAGCTTGATTGCCTTTTTAGCTCAAAGTTTCTGTACCAGCCATTCTACAAACATGACTTGGTAGCAGGAAGCATGATTTCACAGGCTCAGGCTCTTCTGAAGCTGGCTGGTTATATGACACTCACTGTCTCCTCGTTTCCAACTGGTATAAAGTGACATTGCTGTATTTACTGGATGCTAAGTGGTTTCTGCAAATCTCAGGCCTCTTACTCAGGCACCTATATATAGATTGAGGCAAGGATCCTGGATCCACTTACATACTTGTAAATCCCACTGACCTCAATAGGATTTATAAGCATTTAGGTGTGTGCAGAATTGCAATCTAATTTTTTCTGCATTCTTTTAAACATCCAAATAAATGGCCAGAGGTGACATCTAATGTCAAACTATGACTCTTGTTCAAGAAGCCTGGCAAATGTGTTCACAAAAGTGACTAAGCCACAAGTGTGTTCAGCAGCTTGATGGCCCAAACATACCTATGTCAATTTGCAACGATTTGAGAGTTATGGGATTTTCAGCCATGTAAAGTTGGAATGAAGAAATAAAGTTCTTACTAAAACCAGTGGTCTGTAGAAATTCCTTGAGACGAGGTAGCAGCTGTGAGCGCTAGTATCTTCAGGATTATCCAAAGCAGAACCACAGGCAATGACTTCAAACTGACGTTTCAACCCTCGCTTGGGTTTTCTTCAGAGCAATAGCACCAGTCTCAGCTGGTGGATGGTCTGCTGAGACTGGTGCTATTGCTCTGAAGAAAACCCAAGCGAGGGTTGAAACGTCAGTTTGAAGTCATTGCCTGTGGTTCTGCTTTGGATAATCCTGAAAAATTGTTACATGCCATGGGAACCTCCACACTCGATACCTATGTCAGTTGGGTGGTGGTGGTTAAAAGCAGCTTTTCTGCCTGGTCACCTAGAAGCAGGGCTAGTTGCGGGTTCTTAAGGGTTCGTGACAAGACCCATCCACTCCTGAGTGTATGGCTACTGCAAAGTTGGGCTCACAGGCCTGGGGTACATTCATCCACTCCCCCCCCCCCCATGTGCCTCCACTGCATGGCTGTTCCTCCTGACTGCAGCAGATGGTCCAGGTCGGAAGTCTTTCTTCACTCTGCTCCCTGGTGGCTTAAACCAATGCCCAGGTTTCTGTGGGAGTGGGGGAAGAGCTTGAAGTCTCAGGCTGTTGGCCAGGAATGTGAGGACAAGGGCACCACTGGAAGGGAACTGGCTGGCCTAGGAATCACTGATTCTCATCACCCATCTGAGAAGCTCTGTGACCAGGCTGCAAGCAGTGATCATCATGGCTGCTGCGGGAGCAACTGGAGTCCTAGAGCTGCCAGAGCAGCTGCTAAACAGCGGACCTGGGACTCAATCCTCGTACCTGAATCCTCCCCTCCCCATAGGTGGTGGCGGCGGCAGCAGCAGCAGCAGCAGCAGCAGCAGCAGCAGCAGCAGCAGCAGCAGCAACAGTGATGCTGAATGTCATCACTGTTGCCACCACCTAAGAGTAGGCTTACCAGATTTCCAAGCGGGACAGAGTGTTAGACCTTTAGGAGAAGGAATGTGGGCAGGTGTAGCTTGTTAAACCTTAGAGCACAATCCTAGGCATGTCTACTCAGAAGCAAGCCCCACTGAACACAAGAGTACAAATCCTGAACACTGAACACAATTAGAGCACAATTAGAGACATGCCTAGGATTGTGCTCTAAGGGTTTAACAAGCTACACCTGCCCACATTCCTTCTCCTAAAGGTTTAGCACTTTGTCCCAGTTGGAGATCTGGTAAGCCTACCTAAGAGCAGCCATCCGGTGGGCTTCGAAGGAATTAGCAGGGTAGCTGATTCGCCTTCTACATATAAAAAAGACCAACAGCCATGCACCTGAGTATTGACTGACTAGTGGTTACTGATGCAGTGCACGACTTGTATAAAAACTGGAATATGACAGAGAAGCCTGACATTCTCCCTGAGATCCTTCTTTTCTACATGCAGGAAACCTTTTGGGAATCTTTTGGGAGTATTCAGTCATGTGAGCTCCCCCCCACCCAGAGTCTGAAGCGCTACAATCCAGACAAAGGTTTACTCCTCCGTGAAAACGAAATGCAATTCCATGCCAAGGAAGTCTCACCCGTGCTGCGAAAAAGTATATAGCGTCTGCCACTGATGCAACATGTGTCTGCAGGTCACCAATGCTTCTTCTGGTCCTTTATGCACCAGTTCCAACTTCACTTTGGTAAAGAGTAAACTGTAAAATTAAAAAGAAACAAAATCACCATTTGGTTCTTCTAGCCGAGTCTTTTATAATGGGGAGCATTTCCATCTGTTGTATACAAGTGGATGAAGTCACCCAGTTTAATGCCGATCCAGGTTTAACAAAGAGTCTAGATTTTCAATGACTGATGGCTCAATCCTGTGGAACATTGCACCTGCGGAGCGCAGAGGGTGCCGTAAACGTGCTGTAAAGCACGTTTTCGGTACCCTTGGAGTATGGGCCGCCGGTGCCCAGGCAAATGTCTCTTTCTCCCGAGGAGTGCTCCAGCTCTGCCGGTGCAGGCCCAATCCTGGCTAGGATGCAGTGGCCGCCTTAGGTGTGCTGCCACTGCATTCTAGACAGGATTGTGCTGTTAGTCTCTCAAAATTTCCTCCCCCCCCCCCTAACTTGGGTAGGGGGAGAAATAACATGTGAAAGAAAGTTCTCTGTCATATCTTCAACATCTCTGGAAATTTTACATCTTTGACTTTCCCCCATTGATTAAAAGAGAACTTATAATGTGCAACTCAGTTTATCTGGACTGGGGCCTAAGGATACATTCCATGGAAATCAACGGGCCATTCAAACGGATGAATAGAGACTATATCCTAAATAAGGCAATGCATGAGAGCTGGCCCTCATTATAACAGTAATGTGTTTACATTTACCATGGGAAAGCTTCAAAGATACTGTATTAATGGAGGTAATTCTCCTTCAAGAGTTCAACATAATTTATTGCACCATTTATAGATTCGATACCTTATTTTAGCCCCAAAATAAGCACAAAGAAGCAGAAGCTATGATGTCAAATGCGCTTCCACCATTACATTTTACCGACATGGGTCTCTGGCCTTGAAACAGTAGATGAACGTCAGTACAATTTCTGAAGGAAAGGGTTTGTGTCTATTTTGGTGACGAGGCACACACTCTGGAATATACAAGGGCTCCAAGGAAATGTGAGCCCCACAATGAAAGAATACATTTATAATCATCCTTATTTTCCCCGATCAATTTATGAAAGCTTTAAAAACAAAGAATGACAAATTAAAATGAGATGAAAATGCAACATACAGAAATTCTTAAACATTATAACAAAACTCTGAAACGCAATCAATAACAATTTGCTTTCATACTCATACTATAAATGTCACAAAATAGAAGAAAAAAAATCAATTTTTAGAACGCAAAACATGCCCTTAATTAAGGCATCCAAAGTTGCTCAAAGAGATCTAAATTCTCCCATTTTGAAAATACTCCTTTTCTCTAACTGCAAGAAGCTAATTTATTCTATCCCATCATGTATGTCCAGAGATTATTCAGATTTGCCGCGATGTTGAGTCATCCACTTAGCCACCAAAGGAGACTATACATGCTTGCATGTACTCTGTGTTTGAGAGTGACAGAAGTAAAAAGGAAAAACTGTATTCAACGCCAGATTAATGTATTTGAGGACTTGTTGCCACAAGAAATTATTAGCACTGGAGGAATTACAACATCCACGGGAGTCAAAATAAATTTCTATCCCTGGCTATGAGAATTGGCATCCAGTATGCCCTAAAAATATTTATTTTGTAATAAGGATAAATCTACATGTTATAAGAAGTTTGTGATTGGCACTTCCATCTTTGTTTTGTCAGAAATTGCAGCCGGACTGCCCCCCCCCCCGGTCTTCCCCAGCGTATTGGAGCTGTGGCAAGAGGGATCTAGGCCTTGCCCCAGAGTTCACCGTCCCGCTCCCAGTTTGAACTATTAGACATAATGTCGGAAGCGCGAAAAGTGGAAGCACAAATGCATCCACTTGTTAGTGCTTATAAAGCTGTTCTAAGGAATTGACCAGTACTACGGTGAAGTAGGCCAGCGGGTGGCGCAGTGGGTTAAACCGCTGAACCATGAGCTGTCGATCAAAAGGTTGGCAATTCGAATCTGCGACGGGGTGAGCTCTCGTTGCTTGGCCAGCTCCTGCCAACCTAGCAGTTCCAAAGCATTTTAATGCGAGTAGATAAATAGGTACCGCTTGCGGGAAGGTAAACAGCGCTCCGTGTTCCAGCCGCATGCTACGTGCTGCGGCAAGGAGAGTCATGCCGGCCACATGACCACGGAGGCGTCTTCGGACAACGCTGGCTCTTCAGCTTTGAAATGGGGATGAGCACCACACCCTAGAGTCGGACACGACTGGACTTAATTGTCAGGGGTCACCTTTAGCTTTACCTTACGGTGACGGTGGATAACGGAGATTTCAGTACTAAAGTTTCTTCTCTGGAGGAATAGAGACAAGACCAAAGCCTTGGACTTACAAGTGCCGTAATTGTACATGTTGTCTCCAGCGTCGAGAATCTACAGAGAATTTTTGTCTCAACTAAATGTTAGCAAAATGTCACTATCATTCATCAAATGGTGCAAGCATAAGAAGCCAGGGTTTCCACATGAATGTTTACTTTGCCAGCTGTAAACTAGAATCCAGTTCAACCTGTCAAGCAGAAATGCCGTATGTGCAATGTGAAAGCAGGCATGCACATGCCCTCACCATGCACACAGAATAATGTGCAAGGAGGAGCACTCGTACCCGATTCTCATGGGTCATTCCTGACTTTTTTTTTTTAAATAGGTGGAACCTTGAAATAGGTTATGCATACAATACATTCATCCTGTTATAAAGCGCACAGGCAATTTAAGCTGTTCTAAAGCAGAGAACAAGCAGAGTCAGGGTCCTATACTGGGGGATGCTTCTGGGTCTAAGAGCAAAGAAAACTCATGGCAGTCTGGTGGTGCTGGCTCGGTGTGTGAGCAATGCTCAATGTCAAGAGCAAAAGGTAGGGCTGGGAATCCTCAGTATAAAGAGGCATGCATACAGGGGGACCACTGCAAAGCCTGAACAGCATGTGTGTTAACAGCCCCTGGATTTTTTTTCTCCGTTTCTTGGACAGCTGCCTTTAAATATCTTCTGTGTTTGAGGCATTCGGAATTAAGTACTCACTCTTGGATTTGGACCAAGGGCGGACGCTGCGCTCTGCCTCTGGTTGGCAGCCATGCAGCAGGGGGTGAAGACTCGGGTGGTGCTTCTGTTGCTTGCCCAACCGAGGCCCCACTCGTTTCAAGGCTACCCGAGCTCGCGCAAGAGCCAGGCGGCCCAGAAGCCATTGCCGTGCATGCGCGGCTCCAGAGGCCTTGTGGACCACCTGGCAGGGTCTCGCGGACCACAGGTTGGGAACCCCTGAACTACAGTATCCCTCCTCTCCTTCCACTTCTCGAAACAACTTCATGTTCAAGGAGAAGAGGGATACTGTAGGAGAGGAGGGATACTTCATGTGAACATGAAGTTGTTTTGAGAAGTGGAAGGAGAGGAGGGATACTGTAGTTCAGGGGTTCTCAACCTGTGGTCCGCGAGACCCTGCCAGGTGGTCCACAATGGCTTCTGGGCCGTCTGGCTCTTGCGCGAGCTCGGGCAGCCTTGAAACGAGTGGGGCCTCGGTTGGGCAAGCGACAGAAGCACCACCCGAGTCTTCACCCCCTGCTGCACGGCTGCCAACCAGAGGCAGAGCACAGCGTCCGCCCTTGGTCCAAATCGCTGGGAAATCCTGGCAATCCGGAAGTGGGTTGGTGGTGATGCAATGACATGTGACGTCATCATGTCGCTGCCGGATTACTTCCAGATTGCCGGGGTCCGCGGTGGCTTGGCGAGTTGTCGCAGTGGTCCATGGTCGCCCGAACGTTGGGAACCGCTGCTGTAGTTGAATTTTTGCTAGGATTTTTGCAGGAAGTGAGGCATGTCTTTCTGTGTACTGTATTTTCTCATTTTCTTGTTCTTATTTCCACACTCCTCAAGCCCTTCTCTCTGATCACCTAGGGAGTTATCTGGTGAGGAAAGTAAAGCAGTCTTGTCATGCTCAGAGGCTATATTTCTATGAATCATGGCATTCAAGCCAGGTTCTGGTTTGCCCTGGTTAGCTCAAATTAATCCTTCTCTTGGGTTGGCTAAACACACCAATACTAGAGATAGATTCTGATAACTGCCATTGTTTGCATTTTCAAAGTGAGAATCGTGGGGATAATTCCGCGCTATTGAAATTAATCGGAGTTACTCTTTCTGAATAGACAGGCATAGATAGGCTGATGCTCATACTTTTCTCCTCTAGCCCAGCATGCCTGGCTGTAATAATAATTTGAGACCTTTAGTGCAAGTTAATATTTTATTGTTTTATAAATTTATTATGATGTAACTTATTGCTATGTTGTGTAAACAGCTCTGAAAAACTGCATGGGGGAAAAGATAGAAATGTTTTAAATAAATAAATAAGACACAATTCTTAGTGAGTCTGCAACGACGTTGTCATCTTAAGCCAGAAACAGCCTGCAGACTACGCTAAATGCTATGCTGTCTCCCAGAAACATGGAACTGTTCCCTTTTTAATTACACCCAATCTGAAGAGTTCTGTGTAACTCAAAAGTTCACACATGTATTTCTATTAATAAATGTATGATTCCTGGTGAAGGTTCCTCCTGATAAGTTTTACTATCCATTTGCTAATCTTCAAACACATACTCTTGCTCTAACTGGGCAAGAGGCACTTTTTCAGTTGGTGCTCCTCTTATATTTAGCAGGGGGAGAGTAACTGCCCCCCTTTCACCCCAGCACAGTCTTTTCTGGTGGCTGTTTGCTGGTGCTGTTCTGCATCTTTTTTAGATTGTAAGCCCTTTTGGGACAGGGAGCCATTTAATTATTTGATTTTGTCTGTAAACCGCTTTGTGAACTTTTTGTTGAAAAGCGGTATATAAATACTGTTGTTGTTGTTGTTACTCTTACATGTTCTATTTTGTACAGCTGTAGTTATTTACTATTTAACCACCCTTTTCAACTTATAGTGGGATAAAGAGAGTGGATTATTCTGCTCATGCAAAAATATACAGCAGTTGTATAGCGATGTTGCTCTGTGTTTTGGCAGATATAATCCCAGAAACAGGGTGGGAAAGACGACACCTGACCTGATACAGTATTTCAGTGGTAAGGGGAATGCACTCTGCATATGTCCAAGAGGCATTTCCTGCCTGAAAGATCCTAGATATTGGCAATGAAGCTAATGATTTGGTAGAGATGATTCCTGAAGTGTGGTGGGAATGATTGCGATTATTCGCTGGGTGGCAGCAGGTATGTCCAAAGCTATGTGCAGGCGCAAGAAAAATGCAGAGATGTGCTGAAGTGGTTCATGCTAGGCATACAAATAGTACAGAACACACACACACCTCCACCAACTTAAAATTTGTCCGATTCACTCTATCACACGCTTCATTTGTATCCAGTGAGATAACAGCCAATGGTTCTTTCTTCTGCACTGACATAACACACTAATCAATACTGCTGCACTAAAATGACACTGCCCACTGGTTAACTTCCATAAGGATAGTATTCCAATTTGATACCTACTAGGCCATAAAAATGGCAACACCAGTGGCCACTGCACACAACTATCACTGCTGGATAATGCTCTAACACAGAGGTTCTCAATCAGTGGTACTAGTACCACCAATGGTACTTCGGCTGGTGGTACTCGGACCACCAAACCACAGGAGCCCTGCTCTGATGCAGCACTTTCAGAGGTGCGATTTCGCTCCTGAGAGGCTCCTGCCATTGGCCGAGCCTCTCGGGAATGCTGAGAAAGGCCTTCCCACCTGCTCAGAGCCTCCTACCTGCGTTTTCTGGCCTCCGAAAACCTGGAAGTAACTGGCGGTGATGTCATCGCCAGTCACTTCCGGTGGGGTACGCAGCAGGAGAATGGCACTGGAGGTGGTACTTGGCCGGGAAGGGGTTGAGAACCCCTGCTCTAACACATGCTCTGATTCTATATTTACCCATTACAGAAAAAGAGCACCGCCCTAAAGACACAGTACAAAGAAGACATTCCTTGGCAAGTGAGGCACATCCTGGAGCACTGCTTTCCTTCCCGGTCTTGTTTTGCTCTACATACTGTACTGTTCTTTCTTGGTGGACACTAACAAGATATTCATTTGTGTCATTCTTGTGTAACTCAGTCGCCCTGACTTGCCCCCAAGTTTTGATTTGTATCTGCCAATATTCTCCTGCTGCTTAGAGAAGAGCACTTATCCAGTGTCGATTATCATTTGTCAAAAGTTGCTGCTTCCAAAAGGCCTCTCTTAAATCTTCTTCCACATTGTATGATTTCTGAAAAAATGTGACTCAGGGACAAAAAGACGTGATGCAGAAGATCCATGACTGTATCTCCCCACTCCCAACTGTTTCCTTTTGCTGTAAAGCAGCTAAAGAGGTTCTGGGTTTTGATACGAGCAGCAGCAGCAGCTTGAGTGTGTGGCTAACCCTTTTATCCCACATTGTTTTCCTGATCTAAAACTCCCCTGCTGAAGCTGCTATTACACCTGCAGCAGAAAAAAGAGATGTCAAGCCAGTGGTTCACCAGCAGGGCCTGACCAAAGCACTGCTGGGGTCTCAAATTTGGGTGGGTTTGCAGCAATCCACATCCTCCTCATCCTCTCCTGCTTTTATCTGGGCTCACTGAGAGCAAAGAGAAAGATCTCCAGGCAGCCCAAGACTGTGTACAATACGGCAGCTGGCCTAAAGGGCAGGCCCCCGTATCCTATCCAGGTCCCGGGCTGCCCCAGGGGGAGCCCGGGTGCACCTCAAGGGAAGGGGATGATCGTCCCTCCCCGGGTGTAAGTGGCTGGAGGCCCAATGGGCCTCCTCGAATGTACACAAGCTTCGGAGCTTGTGTACATTCGTGCCCTCCATGTAAGGCCACACCGGGCCTGGAGAGGGTTTTGGATATCGGCATTACTCGCTGCCGATATCTCCGCCCTCTCCAGGCCCGGGGCAGCCAATGGCCACACCCCTCACTGCCTGGTCCACCCTCCCCCTGCCCCGGCCAATGTAGGCCTTACCTGCTCCGACAGGCGCGAGGACGACGGGGATGCAGGGTAAAGGCCGCCGGCCTCTGCGCCAGTGGTCCTTATTCACCGGATGCCATGAAAGTGCTTTACGGCAGTTTCACAACACCCTGCGCCAGAGGATTGCACGCTCCCCCAGCGCAGTTCCACTCAGGATTGTGCTGTCAGCCTCTAACCTGGTTGACTTTTCAATGCCTGCAGCCTGCTTGGCAATAGCCCCATCCATCCCACCCTTGCAAAAACGTCCCGTTGCGCTGTAAAAGGCCAAGCATCCCTGTTGCCCGAGCAACAGAGCTGCTCCTCCCTTCTATCTCCGCTTGGTGGCTGTCTCATTGCTGGGGCAACCAGGAGTGTGGCTTCAGTGGGTAGCAGCATGAGGTTGAGACATACCGTATTGTCCCGAGTATAAGACGCACCTGATTATAAGACGCACCCTTAAAGTTTGGTGCTATCAAATTTTTTTAATTAAATCACTGGCATTATTGCAACAGCCTGATTATAAGACGCACACCTAGTTTAAAAACTTAAATTAGGAGAAAAAAGTGAGTCTTATACTCAGACCAATACGGTATATGTGTTTCCTCCCCACCACAGTGGAGCTAACAGCAGCTTTGGGGAGCGATTCAGATCAGGAAAATGGAGCAAGAGGAAAGGGTTAGCAATCCCTGCCCTAGAGGACCGCTGTGGCCTCCATGGCCACTATAAAGTAAAAAAATAAAATAAAATAATGTGGAGATCTGGCGAGAGGAAGGCGCATAGCCAGTGGCAATGCCTGGAGCTGCAGTCTAGGGCCACTGATAGGGCCCTGCCCTGTAGCCCTTGTGCTAGCGCAATGCAGCATCCACTGAAAGCCGTAAGATGTTATCGGATTTTTGTTTTGTTCCTTTTTTTATGGCAAGCGAGGCCTCAGACGTCCCTCGTTCCACTGCAGGAGGTATAGCAGGAACGCGAAGGGAGCTGTAAGTGCCATTAAAAGCTCCTACACGGCTGTGCTGAAAATGGAATGTATCTGAGACAGACACGGCTCTTTGTCAGATTGTATTTGGTTACCTGAAAGATTGCCTCTTTCCACCCATGTCCTGCCATGACAGCATCATTCCAAAGGAATAATGAAATTGTCACTCAACAGCAGAAGTTGGAGGTAGGAGACAGAAAGTTCACAGGAAATAGATCCCTCCGACTAGCAGTAAGAATGACCATAGATTTCATCGCGGCGTTCCTTTCACTGGATAGGAACGTACGCACTTTCAAAGCAATCAGCAGCCATATTGATTCAAAAACACATTTTATTTTAAGACAGCTCTTTCCCACATTCACAAGCACCTCACTGGCAGAGACACACGGCACCTTCAGATGTCTCAGCTGCTCACATGTGAGGAGCTCATATGTGCCTTGGAGGAGGTTTAAATGACCCCATTACGTAAGTGGGGGCTGACTACAGGGTGGCTCGCTGAATGGCTGAGTAATTTAAGTGACCTCTGAGGCGCATGAGAGCAGCTCATGGAGAAGCACTTTAACACAGCAGGCCACATGTTTAAAGGGAACCTATCTGTAAGGCAAACTGTACATACTGTACCAAGTGCCAGGTTGAGAACCAAGAACCTCAGACACATAGGCTTGAGCCCCTGCACATCGAGCAACAAGAGCTACAGTGACAGGGGCCATTCGGATAACAAGAGGAGGTTCTGCTCCTTGAGATTCAGCAGGCATCTGTGCAGGACAGGACCTTCTCGGTCGTGGCCCCATGGCTCTGGAATTCCTTCACCTGGGAGGTTTGTACTCAGTGGTGGTGGTTCCAGTTCATGGCATACTTGCCTATCGTTTGGAGGACATTGGTGTGCACTAGCTGTTTGCTGCCTCAGGGTGACCAGGAGATGAGCAGTAGATGGAAGACAGTCTTCTTTCACCATTGCATCGGTATGAGCAGATTCATGCCTGCCGCTCTAGTAGCTCCCCACCACCTCCCTGGTTAGCCGCCCCATTGGGCCACATGCCCCTGACTGGCTTGCCAGGTGATGGCAGGGAGCAGCAGCAGCAGCAGGCTTTGTAAAATGGCACTGAGGAAAGAGAGGACGGTCTGCTGTTGCCACTGGTCTCCACTGCCTCCTTGTAAGCCAATCAGGGATCCAAGGCTCAATGGGGAGGCTTACTGGGAGGCAGTGAGGAGCAGGCGGCGACAGCAGACTTCTTGCTCTGACGGTATTAGCAATTCCCAGGTGCCCTTTGCGCTCAATGCAGCATCAGGAGGGAGACCTGGGAACTGTACAATGACCCTGTGGGAAGACAATGGTCTGCAGCTCCCCCAGAACTGCCTGGTAGGCACCCCTGGCTGAAGAGATGGCGGGGGGGGGGAGCAGTGGCAGCAGGGAACCCTCACTATTTCCGGGTTTGGCTGGGCATGGCTATGGCCCTCGTGTGGGCCTGGGGCCCCAGTACAGAAGTGTGGAGCCACATCTGTTCCTATTGTCTCTTCCCTTCTGGCCTTCAGATAAGTACTGAAAACTCTTTTCTTCCACTTGACCTTTGGGAGCCATTGACAGGAGGCTCTCTGATTTTCTGCAGGCGTTTCATGCTGCGCGCCTGTACTGTTTGTTTCGAGATTTTTCATCTTACTGCAAATCCGGATTTCCTCAGTTTGAATCTCACCTCTGCCATGAATTTTAACTAGATGGACTCAAGCAAGCTATTCCCTTTCAGCCTCAGCTGCAATATGGGGATAGGAATATTACTCGCCTTAGAGGGCTTTCGTCAAGATAACACACATGAAGCGCATTGCGGAACCAGAAAGCACTCCACAAATTATTATGATATATAATTTTAAATATTTATATGCTGCTTTTCAGAGAAACATCTCCCATCTGTGAAGGAGTCAGGCTGTACTGTAGGAGATCTAAGCATAACTTTATCAATATGGGCAACGGGCAGTCGCGTCACTACGGGCGTGCGATTGGTGCAGGCTGCACCACATGCAAGTCTTGGAGGGGGGTGCCACCACATGGCCTGAGCCCCCACTCAGCAATCTTCGAGCCCAGCCACCATGCGCCCTCACGGCCAATCGTGTTTTTGCCGCTCGCCTGGAGCCAAAGCAAGCGACTGGAGCTGAAGATTGCCGAGCAGGGGCAGTTCGGTAAGCTTTTGCATTCAAAGCAATGTGAACGCCCGGAAGGTTGGGAGCAACGTGATATGTCATTACGTCACCCCTGAGCTTCCGGAATGCCGAGCTTCCACAAGGTAAGAGTCAGCCCAGCAACATCGCTGGCAATGGGAGATACGCTGTAGAAGAGCCAAAGGCAGAAGATCTGCACACAAAGAATAACGTTTCTTTGTTCAAGGTTCCCAGGCTACTGTTCCAGAGTTCCTCATCTTTGGCTTGCAAAGGTGTGAAAAACAATAATATTCTTTTTTTTCCTTACCTGGCTTTATGCCACTGATGGGAAATTCTGGGGCAAGACTGTACTCAGTCAACTGGCAAAACTCAGTCTTGGAGCCAGATTAATCTCCATTTGACCTTTTAAATAAGAGTGACACTCAAAGTGTTGGCAGTGGACTTATCAAAGGCACACACACACACACTAAAAAAATAGTTAACATTAATGGTCTCCTCATTAATGCCTGACTTACAGGCAAACTATACATTGCACACAAATGTGTGCAACACAGTCCCAAAGTTGTTTTGTTCAGAACAACAACAACAACAAAAAGGACCAGAAAGCTGTAATCCTGAGCAGAGGAATGGCATGCAAGTGCTTAAAGGCTGAGCTACATTGTCCACGGCCGCGCTACGTCTGCGTCCTGACGCAGCGGGAGCGCAGCCGAACGGGAAAAAGTCGAGCCGAGCTCGACTTTCCCTGCGGGGACGTCGGCTGCCGACGGGCCAGCGCCGGCTGCCGTCGGCAGGCTCCACTTGACGTGCGTGCCCGTGCGTGCCGCACGTTGGACGCACGCTGGCCGCACGGGTATAGTGTAGCTGGGGCTTAATTCTTTCCCTAGTGACTATTTTCCCTCAAAAATTGCCCTCACTTTCTTTCCCTCCATGTTTGGTTGGACCTACACGTTGGGGGCCCTGAAGCTTGAACTGTTACGGGGGCCCCTTCACAACAAAGTCTGGGTAACCACTGTTATCTTCTTCAATGGGGTTCTTCCACGACAGATCACCACAAATTTACGGCTAGCCTACATGATACTTTAATAACCTTTTAATTTTTATTTTAACTATTATTTTGTATTGAATTACACTATATTATTAATATTATTTTTTTTAAAAACCTCTTCTCATTCACTAGACACAAAACTTTTAAGCAATGTAGACTAAAGTCACCTTCTGCTTCTGGGGCACCTTCGCGATTAGTGGCTTTGAAGCTTAACCTTCATTAGTGTCCCAGTAGATCTGCCCCTGGGTTCCACAGGAATCCCTGCTCAGCCATGAAGCTGACTGGATGACCTTGGGCCACTCATTCGTGGTCAGCCGAACCTACATCACAAGACTGCTGCAAGGATAAAATGGGACAACCCCCTTCTACACCATCTGAGATCCGAGGAGGAAGAGGGAATGCACATGTGACAGTGAAATAAAAGCTACTTTTAGCTTGGATAGATTTTTTTTTAACACTGGATATGAATAATTGCTTTTCTTTTTGCCACTAGCCAATTTTTATTGCTTTCAAAAATTCCTATTTTGTCTCATTCTCCCTCATTAACTACACTTATGGCCCAAACCTATTTGGACATTGCACTGACGGTACACAGTGCAACCTGGCGCAATGTCCGTCATAGCCTAAGCCAGTGGTTCCCAAACTGGGAGGCGCGGCTCCCAGGGGAGCCGTGGAAACCAGCTAGGGGAGCCGTGGAGTGCCACAGAGAATCCTCTCAGAAAACAGTGTAACAGCAATGCCAGTTGGCAGGCATCAACATAATGTAATGGGGAGCCGCGGCCAATGGTCGCCAATGGTCAAGGGAGCCGCAGGTCAAAAAAGTTTGGGAAACACTGGCCTAAGCCCATTCTGGCAATGCCACACTGACGACGGCGCAACAAGGGCTAAATGCCAAGCCTATCCTGGCACAGCAACGCTGGTGCAGCTCTTCTCAGTAACACCCCCAGCATCCATGGAAACACCGACACAGCCCGCTACCCATGGAGCGGCATCCTGACACCAGTGGATTATCGGCATGATGTCAGTACATCATCAGTTTTTCACTGACATCAGTGTATCACCACAATTGTGGAACTCCTTGCCAGGGGATTTGAGAACTACCCCCTCCCTCATCATGACTTTTTGGCGTTTCTGTTCCATCTAGCATTTGGGTGATGGGTTGTTGTCTGACTCCAGTGTCTCAAGATGTTCTGATTTGCTTAGCCATCCCAGATACGCCCGGCACTTGGCTGGGACTGGGGGCGTGGCCGGGGGCGTGGCCGGGGGGCGTGGCCGTCCTCCCTCAAGGCTGAGAGCTCTCCGGAACAGCCCGAGTGAACTCGGGCTGTTCCGGAGAGCTCCCAGCCTCGTCGCATATTTGCGCGACGCTGGGAGCTCTCCAGAACGGCCCGAGTGAACTCGGGCTGTTCCGGAGAGCTCCCAGCTTCGCGCAAATAGGCGCGCGAGACTAGAAATCAAAACAGAGACGCGCTGCAGCTGGCAGCACAGTCTCGGAAGAGCTCTGGCCCGCCGCGATGCAGCCGGCGGGCCAGGGCCGGGAC
Source organism: Plestiodon gilberti rubricaudatus (assembly GCA_026170595.1). NCBI lineage: Eukaryota > Metazoa > Chordata > Lepidosauria > Squamata > Scincidae > Plestiodon > Plestiodon gilberti. The sequence goes on from JANXHW010000001.1 coordinate 18,219,211, forward strand.
AAAGAGACAGCTCGGGGGGGACAGGGGGGACGAAGGGGGCATCGCCGGGACAATCCCGGTCATTTCCGGGAAGATGGTAAGCCTAGATTTGCTGCTTCTCTGCTCCATATTGTCGTCCCCCCCAGTGGATTTTATTGTTTTTAATTTATCGTATGTATTGTTTTTAAATTATGTATTTTAATCCTTGTTGTAAGCTGCCTTGGGCATTTACCTTGGCATAGGATAAAGCGGGGCATAATTTTTTTTTTGAAATAAATAAATAAATAAATCATCGCCATAACACTGGCGCGTCATCACTATGATGTTGGAACGCCATCTGTGTGATAACCATGTGTCATCGCCGTGAAGTCGGCACATTATTCGTGTGACATTCATATGACATCGCCGTGAACTTGGTTCATCTGTATGACATCCATGTGTCATCAGTGCGATGTCCAAGTAACCAATCACTGCATCCACCCAGCCCCAATGCTGGCAATCAGAGAAGCACTGCCAGGGTGAAACGAGTGGGCGGTGGGACAGGCACAGGGCCAATGAGTGGCTAATACTGGGGGACAACCCCCCCCCCGCCAGCCACTAAGAATGAGCACCACAGCCAACCATGGGGAGATGTCCCAAGGACACTACACACGCACACACACGCACATGCACGCACGCACTTACTTCAAGGATGCCACAGTACCCTTCCTCCTGTAGTAGTTACAGTGGCATCAGCAGCAAAGGGACAAAAGCAAAGAACCGCTAGGAGCCCAGGGTTCAAATCCTCTCGTCCAACTCAGACAAACACACATATCCAAGGAATATATTTTTGAGCAGAGCAAGGGTAGAAATATAGCTCCCTTGGAAGAGGGCAGCCATGTGAAATGAACACACAAGTCTCTCCACCAATGCAAGGGTTCAAGTCCATGTGGGGACATCCACCAGCTGGAAGGAGCCGTTATGCCAGGGGAGGGACAAGTACAAGTCATGAGGGGAGCATTAACAGCACTCAGGCAAAACATGGAGCTGGTAGGTCAGTGCACAAAGACTCAGGCTGGCAGAGTTGTGCTGGTGTTCGAGTGATGTCCAAGGTGGGTTTTTTCCAGAGTTGTGCTGGTGCCCATGGCACATCTGTCAGTGGGCAGCCTTCTACACTGCTGGGGCTGTCATTCCACCAGCGGATGTGGAGATACACTGACGTATCTCAAGGATAGGACTGAGCCATGACTCTTCTTTTTTTGTGAACTGTACCTTTGATTCCGATTTTTCTCTCTGTCTATACATAGCAATACACAGAAGATCTGTAGATAGCAACTATCTCCCCAGCTGTACCTGAGAGTATTTGTTTGCCTTGAAATCTTATTAGAGACTTTCAAAAGCTGGCACATTGCTCCTCTTTGCCCTCCTGGCTTGCATTCAGTTCTTCCTTTGCTTACAGCCACAGGGAACACAAACTCTTTATGCTCAGTAAGTATAAAATACCCATTTCATTTTCACATTGCTTTGGTACGTTGAGAAAGCAAAGCTGTGGCTTCCTTCAGGTTCCAGAGAGTGAAATGCTCTGCTTCCTTCCAAGTGCCAACATCAAAACAGACGCAAAGACGGACTATTTTCCCTTCCTATGGAAGACGCCAGAAGCAGCAGCAACCACTTCCCAAGGGATGTTGGGCTTCTCTGGGTGCTGGGAGCTGGGAGTGTGGTCCCCTTAAGTTGGAGACACCTGGGCCTTGTTGGGGGCTGGAACTCAGCAATCTCTCTCTGTCCCTCCCCCAGGTGAGCTGTTTGAAAGAGCCACTGGCTTGCCAGTCAGTTTGTTGGGCTTCTCTGGGTGCTGGGAGCTGGGAGTGTGGTCCCCTTAAGTTGGAGACACCTGGGCCTTGTTGGGGGCTGGAACTCAGCAATCTCTCTCTGTCCCTCCCCCAGGTGAGCTGCTTGAAAGAGCCACTGGCTTGCCAGTCAGTTTGTTGGGCTTCTCTGGGTGCTGGGAGCTGGGAGTGTGGTCCCCTTAAGCTGGAGACACCTGGGCCTTGTTGGGGGCTGGAACTCAGCAATCTCTCTCTGTCCCTCCCCCCAGGTGAGCTGCTTGAAAGAGCCACTGGCTTGCCAGTCAGTTTGTTGGGCTTCTCTGGGTGCTGGGAGCTGGGAGTGTGGTCCCCTTAAGTTGGAGACACCTGGGCCTTGTTGGGGGCTGGAACTCAGCAATCTCTCTCTGTCCCTCCCCCAGGTGAGCTGCTTGAAAGAGCCACTGGCTTGCCAGAGGCTCGAGCCGAAGGGCGAGAGCCTAAGGGCTCTTTGCCCGTGGCTCTTCGGCCGGTGGATCGGAGACCACGCAGGCCAGAAGACTTCACCTGCGGCTGAGCTCACCCAAGCTGTTGTTCCCCAGTGGGTCACCATTTGCTTTTAATTGTCAGCCCTGCCATGTCAGCATCGAGAGAAAGGTAGAGTGAGTGGTATATGTATGTGGGTGATTGAGTGTGTATGATTGTGGTATATGGTAAGCGTAGGGGTTCTGTGAATGGTTAACCTTGGCCTCGGTGAGAGGGAGGCCTAAGGGGGACGAGTGGGACCTCTACCCCGGTGAGAGGGGGGCAAGGGGTGGGGTGCCGTGACCCACGCCTCAGTGAGAGGGAGGCAGGGGTTGCTGGACAGGAGTAATTGGGGGTTGGAGGGAATGCTTTCATATACGGATTGACTGGAGAGTGAGGTGGTGACTGAGAGTGTGTGGTGAGTGTGTGAGAGTTTTAGGTTGTCTGGTCTCCTGTAGGCTCCGCTGAAGGGCTATGTGTTTGACACCTCGAGGGAGCCTAGGGGAGGGGCGGGCAGCCACCATTAGCAGAGTGACGGGTCACGGAAGATATGGCGGTGGGGACTGGGCAGGCCGTTTCAGGAGAACGAGGGTCAGTCACAGGCAGACTGTCCCTCTTTCTGGCCCTTCTCCCATCCCTCTGACCCTTGGCGGTCTGGGCAACAGTCCCCTGAGTCTGAAACTGCTGCTTTTGAACGCCAGGTCAGTTAATAATAAAATCTGCCTAGTCCAGGATTTAATCCTGGATGAAGGTGCTGACCTGGTGTGTATTACGGAGACCTGGCTGGATGAGTCGGGAGGGGTAAGTCTCTCCCAGATGTGCCCGCCGGGTTTCCGGGTATTGCAGCAGCCACGACTACAGGGGCGGGGAGGCGGAGTTGCGATAGTCTATCGTGATACCATCAGTCTCACTGGGTACCCTGTCCCGCGGTCCACTGGGTTTGAGTGCCTCCATGTCGTGTTGGAAGGGCGAGACAGAATAGGGATTCTGTTGGTGTACCGCCCACCATGCTGCCCAACAGTCTCCCTGCCTGAGCTGACCGGGGTGATCTCGGCGCTGGCGTTGGAGTGCCCTCGCCTATTGGTGCTGGGGGACTTCAATGTCCACGCTGAGGCCCCGAGGACAGTTGCGGCTCAGGACTTCATGGCCGCCATGGCAACCATGGGTCTGTCTCAGAGAATATCTGCCCCGACGCACGATGCGGGACACACGCTGGACCTGGTGTTTACTGCTGGGCAGGTGGATGGTGATCTGGATGTGGAGGAAATTAACATCACTCCTTTGTCATGGACAGATCACTTCCTGGTGGGATTTAGGCTTATCGCGGCCTGTCGCCTCCGCAGTGGTGGGGGACCTTATTCTATGGTCCGCCCCCGGAGGATGATGGATCCAGATGGATTCCTGAGGGTTCTGGGGGATTTTCCTGTTGACAGAGTCGGCGACTCACCCAGCGCCCTGGTTGACCTCTGGAATGGGGAAATGACCAGGGCCCTGGATCTGATCGCTCCTGAGCGTCCTCGACCTAGCCGCAGAGTCAAAGCGGCCCCTTGGTTTACTGAGGAGCTGCGGACGATGAAGCGGCAGGGCAGAGGCCTAGAGCGACGGTGGCGGAAAACTTGTGCTGACTCCGACCGGGCACGGGCTAGAGCTCACTTCAGAGCCTATTCCGTGGCGGTGGCGGCAGCTAAGAGGGCTTTCTTTTCTGCCGGCATCGCGTCCGCGGAGAACCGTCCAGCTGAGCTTTTCCGTGTAGTCCGGGGCCTGCTCCATCTGGCCCCCCCAGTAGATGGGGCGGAACACACGGTGGCTTGCTGTGATGAGTTTGCAAAGCACTTCGTGGACAAAGTCGATCGGATTCGGCATGACTTGGATGCTGCATTAGCAGTATCTAATGATGTCCCTGAGGCACCTGTCTGTTGTTCTTCCTGGGATTCTTTTCAGCTTGTAGAACCTGAGGATGTGGACAAGATTCTTTGGAGCGTGAGACCATCTGCTTGCCCGCTTGACCCTTGTCCGGCATGGCTGATTAGAGCTGCCCGGGTGGGGCTGGCTGAGTGGACGGGGAGGGTGGTAAATTCATCTCTGAGGGAGGGGGTGGTGCCGCTGTCTTTGAAGCAGGCGGTGGTGCGCCCCCTCCTGAAGAAACCCTCCTTGGATCCTACGATTTTGAACAACTTCCGGCCAGTCTCAAATATCCCGTTTCTGGGCAAGGTGATCGAGCGGGTAGTGGCGTCTCAGCTTCAGAGGGTCTTGGAGGAAGCTGATTATCTGGATCCATTCCAGTCTGGCTTCATGCCGGGGTTCGGGACAGAGACGGCCTTGGTCGCCTTGGTGGATGACCTGCGCCGGGGACTGGACAGGGGGAGTGCGTCCCTGTTGGTCCTGCTGGACCTCTCGGCGGCTTTTGACACCATTGACCATGGTGTCCTTCTGGGTCGGTTGGCTGGGTTGGGGCTTGGAGGCACCGTTCTGAGGTGGTTCCGCTCCTTCCTGGCTGATAGATTCCAGAAGGTGGTGCTGGGGGATGCTTGTTCGGCACCCTTGCCCTTGAGGTGTGGGGTGCCGCAAGGGTCAATTCTATCCCCCATGCTGTTTAATATCTATATGAAGCCGCTGGGAGAGGTCATCCGGGGATTTGGGGTAGGGAGTCATCAGTATGCGGATGACACCCAGCTCTTTCTCTCCTTTCCACCTGACTCCAAGGGGGCGGTCGATGTCCTGAATCGTTGTCTGGAGGCAGTTGGGAGCTGGATGGGGGCTAACAAGCTGAAATTAAATCCTGATAAGACAGAGGTTCTGTTGGTCCAGAAGTCTACGACTCAGGTACTGGATCATCGTCCTGCTCTGAATGGGGGTTGTACTCCCTCTGAAGGAGCAGGTCCGCAGCTTGGGGGTTCTCCTGGATGCGCAGCTGCTCCTGGATTCCCAGGTGGCGGCTGTGGCCAGGGGGGCTTTTGCCCAGCTTCGGCTGGTGCGCCAGCTGCGACCGTACCTGGATCGTGCAGACCTGGCCACGGTGACCCATGCCCTAGTGACATCTAGACTAGATTACTGCAATGCGCTCTACGTGGGGCTGCCTTTGAAGACTGTTCGGAAACTGCAACTAGTGCAGAATGCGGCGGCCCGGGTGGTTGCTGGGGCCTGTCGGTTCGACTCAGTCGGACCGTTGCTTCAGCGGCTACACTGGCTGCCGGTTCGTTTCCGGGCACAATTCAAAGTGCTAGTTTTGACTTTTAAAGCCCTTTACGGCTCGGGTCCAGGGTATTTGAGGGACCGCCTCCTTCCTTATAATCCGACCCGTACTCTGAGGTCATCAGGGGGGGCCCTGTTGACCGTGCCGCCACTGACAGAGGTGAGGGGGATGGCGGCGCGGAATAGGGCCTTCTCGGCAGTGGCGCCCCAATTATGGAATTCCCTCCCCCTGGAATTAAGAACGGCTCCCTCCTTAGAGACCTTTAGGCGGGGCCTCAAGACATTTTTATTTAGATCAGCATTTGATGTCTGACATGGTGGCTGGCTTTTTAACAAATTGCTTTTAACAAATGTGGATGACCCACTGGGGCTGTTTGTTTTAATTGTTTAATTGTTTTTAATTATTTTAATTCTTGATTTTAAATGTATTTATGCATTTTAATATTTTTGTTGTAAGCCGCCTTGGTTGCCCTGGTGGGAGAAAGGCGGGGTAAAAATTCTATAAATAAATAAATAAATAAATAAATGTACATTTTCCCAGCCTCAGACCTTTGAGGTGTGCTTCAAGTGCTTACAAGTGCTTACTCGCACACGCACGCACACACACATCCTTTCCCCCAGAATACACTTCCTTGCACTGTGCTGGAGACTGCTCCTCAAGTTTCTGAGAGTTGTGGAAGTGGTTTATTAGGTGGTATGGGGGCAGTCTTCATCGAGTTCCCCACACCACAAACCAAATTAGGTATGATGGTGGTGGACATGCGTCCACTCTTGTCACGAGCCAAGTGGAATATGGTTTGTGTTTAACAATAAAAGGAACTTCCAGGAGAGAAGTCCTGACCCTTCCTACCAAAACAGCCTAATAGCACAATCCTGTGTAACTTCTGCACCGGTGTAACAGTAGATCCACCGGTGTAAGTGCACTTATGCCAGTGTAACTTGCTATACGCCGATGAATGCAAAACGAAAACCCGCGTAACACCTCTTGGACGCTGTGCACGCGCAGTTCAGATGCAGGACGGATGCTGGCATAACTCTGTTGCCGCAGGGGGCATTCCGGGGGTGTCTGAACGCCTCCAGAACGCTCCCTGCACTGGCTGAGTTGCGCCGGCGTCCGTCCTGCATCCGAACTGCACGTGCACGGCATCCAAGAGGGGTTACACTGGTTTCCGTTTTGCATCCATCGGCGTACGGCAAGTTACACTGGCATAAGTGCAGTCTTCTACTGCAGAGTTTTTCAACTTTTTGCAGCTATAGCAAACACTTGCTTAGCTGGCAGTTTACTAACTAGATTGAAAACTCAGTTAACCGACATCTCCACCTGAGTGACAGGCAGGCAGGCGGCGGAGGAGTTGTGGGTTCTGCACATGCTGCTGTGGCTCATGCATGGTCGCTGCTGGCTCAGTGGGCTCAGCCCAGTGGTGGAACAGGCTACGGGGCTCAGGCATGACTGCTGCACACGTGGCACACTGATGTGTCTGGCCAGCAGACCCAGCCCTGCAGTGGCAGCCATACAGGCTATGGGTCCTGGGTGCAGTGGTGTGGCTTGGGCAAAAACTGTGCTAACTGGCATATTCGATTAAGTGGCAATCCCCTTTTCCCTATAGATGCTAGTTAACAAAACTTTTAACGTGCCACTTTTTCAAGTACCGTACGGCCTTTTGCAGTTACCAACATTGCCACCAGAGATGGCAGGTGTGCCCAGGACAGGAGCGGGCAGCATACCCCACAGCTTTGCCCTGCACCCTCCTCCTGTGCATCTTCTGAAGGGCCAGACAGCTGGACAACCACGTTGTGCCCACTGGCTTACTATAGCCCCAGCCACCTTCAGTCCCAGTGGGTCAGGCCAGGCAGAGCAGTGTCACATGGTCACTAGGGAAGCAAAGTCAAGTACCACCTGCCACGCTGTGAAGTGCCATTCGTGGAACTAGTACCACTGCCTGAAAAACACCTCTCTATAATACAACAGGCTATCCCATGTAAATCCTTCCCCCAAAGCAATCCCAATAAACATAGCTTCAAAAACACAGTGTTTTTTTACAGAGTTAAACCGTATTTTTTTTTCTTAACATCCCTATTAAAAGTAATGTTTTACTTTTAATACAAGAAGTATTTGTTTTATGGGAAGTGATGTCCTTGCCATTATAAATCACCAAAATAAACTCCCAAAATAGTCACAGGGAGGTGACTTTGAATATGTCAGGTGTCTGAATGCTCCACATTGTGCATTTTAAAGATGAAAGCACATCTCTTAAGCTCATCTTCTTCTCTGTGCGTGAGTGTTATTTTAACAGTAACTTTCAGAAGTTCAGGAATTTCCCTGGGGAGGGGGTATGTGTGTGCAGGATAGCTTGAAAAGGTGAAGCTGGAACAGAAGTTTGGCTTAATTAGAGATGTTTGGGTGCTCTTCCTAGCATTTCCAAGCTCTCTTAAACCTATATGCCAGGCAAGATAAGACATAAACAAATCTGCTCTTTTCACCTTGTTTTCTAAAATAAGCCCTACTTTATAATGCCACAAAATAAATTGTTTGTTACATGTATGGCCTGAACAAATGAACAAGGGCAACCCTGTGGTAGTGAGAGTTTGCAGCGACATCCAGCAAAATCATTCACTGAAAAAAAAAAAAATCAAGGCTACTTTTCTCCTTTCCTTGATAATAAAGGAAACCTGCCAGAAGCTTTAATGGAAACCTGTATTGGGGCGAACAGGAAGGCCAGCAATTAAAGACGATGACTTCTTAAGGGAGGATACTGTCAGCCCAATCCCAACCAACTTTCCAGCGCTGATGCAGCCATGCCATGCAGCCAGGGTGTGCGCTGCGCTGCATTCTGTGGTGGTGAGGAGGGGGCAGTCATGGAGGTCTCCTCAAGGCAAGAGAACGGGGTTGCACTGCAGTTGCATCAGCACTGGAAAGCTGGTTAGGAGTCGGCTGCAAATGGATTAAAAAGGACCTTATCCACTTCTTGGCAGCCAAATCTTAATCAGCAATTTGAATTGTAGTTTTGTTGAGGATCCAATTTAATCCATTAATGCTTACTGCCCTGCTGGTGCCCCTGTGAGGCCTCTTCTTGTCTTACCATTTACAATGAACAATTATCCCCTTTGTCAAAAGGAAATCATCGTTCCTTGCCACGGATTCTTATTTATCGTCGCAGCCGTGAAACCTTGTCAGAGATAAAAGCAGCAGCATGTTCTAGAAGCAGCCAAATCAGATTACTATGTATGGAGAATACTGGCAAGGCAAAGCAAGTGTTGGTGCAGGACCAATGTCATCTCATCTCTATTCTAAACAACTAGAAAAAAAAAATCACAGAAGGTGGAAGGTTGTCTGGAAGCCTATACGGCATGTGGCAAAACCAGAGTTAAAGCAGGAATTGATTAAATTTATGATGTGATAAGCCGTAGTATATTGTATTGGTGTACAGATCAGAGGTTCTCAGACTTTGAGTATCTGCGGGGGTGGGGTCAGCAGCGGCAGCGATCCCGGGGATCGCTGCTGGGAACAAAAATACATTTTAAAGACTTACCGGGGGTCCTGGAGAACTCCGGAGGGTGCAAGGAGGCCTGTGCTTTAGATCGCCATGGTGCGAAAACCGGAAGTGGTTGTAATAGCAACGGAGCGGTGATCTAAAGCTCGGGGAGGCCTGCGAAAGGGTCTGCAGGCCTCCCCGCACCCTCCAGAACTCTCCAGGACCCCGGTAAGTCTTTAAAATATATTTTTGTCCTCAGCGGCAGCGTCGTTTCTGGGATTGCCACAGCCGCCATGCTGTCCCTGTCCCTTAAGGTGGCAGGGGACAACATCCCGTTCCAGTGGTGAGTCACGACACACCACTTTAAGAACCACTAGTATAGATTATGCAAGGAGAAATAGTAACTAGTAAACAATTTCCCTGGAGTAGTGATAGAGAAATCTTAATAGCTAATCTGACACATTTATGCTGCGTATGCATTAGTAATTGTGGCACTGACAATGACATGAAAGACTGTCTCCCTTTCCACTCTATCAGGACCTTAAAAATATACATGAGCCAGCATTGCCAAACATAAAGAAGACTACTAGCTTAACAGATGAGCTCAGAGGCGAAACAAGGGTGGAGCGAAGGCAAGTAGTTTTGCAAGACTCCATTACACTGGAGTCAGCGGCCCCTCCCCCTTGCTGTTGGAGCCATTCCAGCAGCAACAGGGGAGTGTCTTGCGTGTTGCCTTTGTTGCCAGAATGGCTCCAACAGCAAGGGGGAGGGGCCATTGACTCTGGTGTAACGGAGTCTTGCAGAACTACTTGCCTTCGCTCCACCCTTGTTTCGTCTCTGGATGAGCTTGCATCTTTAAGACTCCCAATGCAAGCATTCAGACCACCTGACATATTCAGATTCATCTCCGTTACTATTTTGGGGGCTGATTTTGGTTATTATTAGGCAAGCTTAGCACTCATACTTTTCTTTGGTCTGGGGTCAACTGGACTTGGGGAGGAGAACACAAATGACACAGCACAAATGACACAGCACATGGTCGCATGTACAATAGCCCAGAGATTCAGCCCCCAGGACCTCCAGCTCCAAGTATTTCAGGTAGTTGCATGCAGATTTTCATGGCTGTGGGTAACTGACAAGGTTCTTAACTGTATGGGTTCTGCAGCCATGTCAATATAAAAGTAGAGAAATAAAATCCTTTACCGCTTTTGTTGTTTGTTTAGATTTCTTATATTGTGCACCTGCACAATATAAGAAATCTAAACAAACAACAAAAGCGGTAAAGGATTTTATTTCTCTACTTTTATATTGACATGGCTGCAGAACCCATACAGTTAAGAACCTTGTCAGTTATTTCAGGTAGTTGAGTTGGGAAGGACCACTGCTTGACACTTTCTGCTTGAAGAGTTACTGCCAGTCACAGTAGATGGCACTGGTCTAGGGGACCAATTGTGCAACTCTATGTACGCCATGCCATATCGCCATCACACAAAAAACATAGAAGCAAATTGTTTTTCTACCATTCCCATTAGATGTTTACTCCCATTAAGCAAATGACACGCTGGATGCACCTACCTTTTTCACAGCACACTAAAGCCCGAGCTACATTGTCCACGTCTGCGTTCTGTGTGTGTCTGGTGTCCCGCCCCCACGTCAAACAACAGGCTCCGATTGACCGGACGTAGCACAGACGCAGCAAAAGTTGAGCCTGACACGCACGGAACGTGGACGTGACGCGGCTGTGGACAATGTAGCTCGGGCTTTACTTAACCACACTAGTGACAAATTCACATCCTACTACGCCTATTGCAACAGCACACCACCACCACCACCACATTTGGGTTTCTGTTTCTAGACACATAAACCAGGTGGTCTTTGTGAACCTCTAGTATTTGGCATTTGAGGAGGAGGGAGGAACCCCCTTGCGATCCCTTTTTGATTTCGTACCTATAGATCTTCCGTTGCTGTTTTTATACTACTTTTATTGCTGTTTGTAACATCTTTTAAACTGCACCAATATCACTTTAATTGGTTTTATTTAATGCTTTTATTAATTGTATTTTATATTGCACTTTTATTGTCGTACAACACTTCGGCACTGGAAAAGTGGTATATAAATATTTTAAATAAATAAATAACTAGTAACCTCATAGCCTCATTGTGGGTGTGTGGGTCTTGGCCATTATCAGGCAGCAAGTTTAACAATGCCTATTTTCCCTAGGGCTTTGAGGTTGGGTTCTCATTAGAGGTCCTTGCCTCTTCTTCAGTGGTTCATTAACGATGGAGGCTTATGCAGATTCTATCAAAGCTGACTAGCAACAACTGCTTCTGCTGCCTGTTCTACCAATTAAGGGAAACAGAAAGGCCAATTACTTTTTCAAAGTATGAAAAGGTTGATGGTGGTTATGAGGTCTCCCCCCCCCCTTCCCAAGGGCAGGGGAATACAGTATATGCATTTTAAAATTGACATAATTTGAAGGATGCTGCTGGGTCAGATTTATGTGAATTGCAAAAGTACCATTAAAAAGTCCTTATCTGCTGCATTCTTTACTTCCAGTGCATAACATGCACTGTGCATAACATGCACTTTACTTCCAGTGCATAACATACTGTGACAGATGGGTCTTTTGGATGCGTTAGGGAAATATTGCAACTTATTATAGAACCACAAAAGTGCATGCGTGAGAAGTCAGTTTGGAATGGATTCATGCTTATTATCACCCACTTTTTAAAAATGCAATACAATATTTTAAGAGCAGGAAAGGATCTAAAGTCCTGAAAGCATACAGTATTTCTAAAGAAAATTGCAACGTTTGCAACGTCATTTCTTGGGGGAACTGCGCCAGATTTGGGGAAGTGCTGTTGTCACCTAGTTACTCCATGACAAATTTCCAGTCGTTTGGATGCACGGTTTGGATTTTACAGCCAAAAGAATATTCAGGGCTTTCTGTTGAATCTGAACCACCCATCCAATTCACCTGAAATTTGACACAGAGTAATGAGCACTGAAAGCCTATGTGTATCTACTCAGAAGTAAGTCCTACTGAGTTCAATGGAACTTACACCCTGGTATGTGTGTACAGTATTGCAGCCTAGGTGACATGCAACACCACCTCCTCAAATTTAAGGGGGTCCATTGAAAAATGGCTAAGATACAGCCGTTTGAAAACTAGTCCAGTGGTTCCCAAATTTACCCAGAGCAAGACGTCCTTCCTCTGCTGGCGCTGGTCGTGGAACCCGAAAGTGCCGATGACGCGATGAGATATGACATCATTGGAACTTACTCCTGGGTTCCGTGACCAGGAAGCGACCCTGAAATGGAATATAAGGAGCTCAGGGCAGGTGGGCCCTAAAAAGCCAAGAAAACGCCACATGCAACGTTTGGGACGCTTGACCAGCACGTGTCCCATGACACCCCTGGGGAAGATTGGATAGCCTTTCATTTTTGTGAATAAACGTATGGCCAGTAATCAAAGTGCTGTATCTCTGTTGATAATTAACACCAAAGTAAGTGAAGGGGTAGATTCCGATATCTAGATATTTTGTACAAAACTTTGGGAGGACTCAGAAATAGTTCTGATTTTACAACTAAGAGAATGTTCAGCGGAGGCTCCCCTCTGCTCAGCAGGCAACTGCCATCAAAAGAACTTCACATCTCAAAATATCTACATGCAGCAAATCTGTTCCAGCACAATCCCAATTGGAAATCATCGTACTTACAGACTAATTATTCAAAACTTACTTGACAGATATTGTTCAAAATTAAAGCATGTTCGTGACACCTGGAGAGTAGGACGCTGGTGCCAAGTCTCTTGCCTGCTGCTTTCTCCGCAGGGGAAAGGCTCCGACAGTGAGGGGGCGGGGCTGCCTCCTGCTCGCTCGGTAAAGAGACTACGACGGAGCGATATTTACAGCCCCGCCCCTACCGAAGCGACGCCAGTGGGTACGGGTACCCCTAGGGGTACGTGGACCTCTTGCTGGGGGTACACAAACCCTGCCCCTTATCTGCCCCATCAGCAGCTAATTAAGTGTTAATTAACATGGATTTTAAGTTTTAGTTGTTTTTGGAGCCCTTTTGTGTGTGTGTCACACACACAAACAGAGATAGAGTTAAATAAGACATTTTTTCACATTTAAAATTGTTTTAGTACTTTTTATTTAATGATTAATCACCTAATTAATTGATTGATCCAATTAATTAGCAGTTAATTAGCAGGGGGTACTTCAGAAAATTGGACCGTGATAGGGGGTACCCGGGCCTCCAAAGGTTGAGAACCCCTGCGCTACACTATAGCATTTTATAAACAGTTGCATGTCCTGAAGCTCTTTGAAGTGGACTGTGGCATGACAACACTGTTGTGTCTTAACACTTGCATTAAAAGTGTTAATGCAAGGCGAAAGTTATTTTGGTTCTTTACAACATATCTGTGTACCCGAACTTTATGAAACAAATTGCATCTTATGAAAAGGAACTAAAGGAGAGGGATGTTCTTCCTGCCCTTGAGGCAGAAAGAGGGCCGGTTTCTCACAAAGACAGGGACTGGAACCCTCTACCGCAGCGGTTGGGAACCTCAGGCCCCAGGGCCGGATCAGACCCCCGAGGCCATCCGGTCCAGCCCCCGGAGAGATTGCTGGGAGGCCGCCCAACTGGCCCCTGGAGGCTCCGCCAGGACCGTGCGTCACCTCCGGAGGCCGGGAGAGGGCCTTTGCATGTCCTCCCTGGCCGCCGCCTCAACCCCTTCTCACCAGGCCGTTGGCCATTTCACACATGCGTACCATGCCGATGAGGGCAAGCTCTTGCCCTCATCGGCATGGTACACCGGAGGTGACGCACAGACCCGGTGGCGGCTTCGGACGGTGAGCGCGGAGCCTCCGGAGGCCGATGGGGCGCGGGGGGGGGATTAATTAAATAAATAAAAATGGCAGCCGGCCTTATGGCCGGCTCTCAAGCATATTTCTAATATTTAAAACGGCCCTCGCCAGGGAAAAGGTTCCCCGCCCCTGCTCTACCGAGTTCTAGAAGCTTCTGAGGATTGCTTTGCCCTCGTGCAGAACTCTGCTATGTGTGGCTGCAGAGAGATCATGAAGATGACACATTAACAGAATTTTAACAATGCATTCCCCTTGTTAACAAAAATAGATTTACCTTTAATTTCTGGACAAGGACCAGAAAATGTGGTCTGTCCCTGGTAAATCAGGACAGTCGGAGAGTAAGGGCTGTTGCTGAAATAAGAGATCCAACAGTACCTTAAAGATAGGGTAGGAAAGAAATGCATAATAAAAAGGAAGACACCAGTCTCTCTCTGAAGGAGAAAATAAGTCTAGCACTTATAGCCTTTTCCGGATTACAGAGCTCACTGTAGGGCTGCCTCATTCCAACAGAAAACGTGGTTCTGACCAGCTCCGCCGCCCTGCAGCAGATCTGCAAGGTGTCTGAGGTCAAAGCTGGCAGCGCTAAATCTTATCGAAGAAGGGAGATGGAATTAAGTTGGCCTGCTCTCCTGCGCACCACGGCCTCTGCTGACGTGACACCCAGCAACCCTCATCTTTATTCTATTTCTGTTGTGCCATCATAGTCACGCAGAAGGGAGCATGTGGACAATAATAGTCTCTCAGTGGGGTTATAACCGAAAGGGTGCAGAAAGCCCGATTTATGGTTTGTTAGCCATATTTGCTGGTTTCCTAATAAGCTTGAATTGACAGGGAAAGAGCAGACACAGGCAAAACAGTGCTCTTTGTGCTGAAGAAGGTAGCCTTTCTTTTAGGGTTAATTAATTAATGTCGCAACTGCCAGAGAGGTATAAATGAAGTCGGGCAAGCATACATAACTCTCTCCCAGTAAGTGTCAGCCCTGACGTTTACCAAGTTAGGCCACTGACCCAATCAGCCCAGTGTCATCTGCTCTGAGTCTACATATGCAGCGGAATAAGCGGGAATGTTTTATTTTGGCACCGAAAGTCTTATTTTGTACATGCAAAATGAACATGAGTTTTTAACCACATATATGAGTCAGAGAGCAGGAATCGGAGAAGAACGCGTGTGAAGCAGTCGTCAGGGGCATCTTCCCTCTCTAGCTCCCCATAATAACAGTAGCCTGTTGCAAGGATTATTTAGAAAACGTACATGAAGCTCTTGGAGTACTTTAGTGCTCCAAAACGCTAAGAAATATACCGGTAATTGTAGATGAGAACCCATCATGTCACAGAAGCGGGAAGATTCTTGAAGAAGCCGTCTGCAAAACTCAGTGGCATATATTAGAAATGTAACATGAACACGACTGATAATAAGGATGCAGACTTCAGGCACTGGAGCGGTTCTCTTTGGAAATATCCCTTCATTAGTTGGAAACTTTGTTTTGTTGCTATAGCTACGATCATTACAAGTGGCCTTGACTAAGGCATGAGGTATTTGTTATATATAAACCAAAACTGCATGCAGTCTCAACTGCAGAGAGTTAAACTTCAGGAACGACAAAAAGCCATAGATATGGAAATGGTCGAAAGGCACTTTTGCTTTTCTGTTAAAAGGGGTGCGAGGTGCAGTCGCGTCGCGACGACGCGCGTCATCCCAGAGCGGGGGTGCGCGTCGCCCTTAAGGGGGAGGCTCCGCCCCCGCACATGACGTCACGCGCAGGAGCAGAGCGCCCTCCCCGCTCCGTTTTCGGCTCATTTTGGAGCCAAACGGACACAGGGGAGGGCGGGCGGGCCCACCTTCAGCTCGAAACTGTAAGTGGGGGGTGATCGCGCGTCATCCCTAGACACGCGACGCCCCCCGGCGGCCCGCCCCCCCCCCCCGCTTCCCCCCGTTGACGCCAGTGGCGAGGTGGGGGAATGCTATTCATGCTCTGACATTTTACTAATGAACATAAGGACACCCGTGCGTATTTATCACCCTGATACTCATATCAAGGATTGCTGCCTGATCCTAATGACAGGCTGCAAGGAAACCTTCATGTTCATGCGCATGCATCTGTATGTTGTGCACCAGCTTACAGTCAAGATGCATCTATCTACCACTCAGACTTTTAATCTAGGGATGGATCACGATGAAGGGAAAGGAAGAACTGAACTCAGCTAATAGGGCTGGGAAACACCTTTGTGACCCTGGAGAGCTACCAGAAAAAAATACTGGGTAAGACGGACCTACTGTATGGTCTGACGGTATAATGGAGCTTCCTATGTGTGCTGGTTCTGGCTGGGGCTGAGCTTAGGAGCATGCGACTCCCACTGTATACCATCTGCTCTGGATACTAGTTTGTTTGCGGGCTCAATTCAAGGTGTGGACTTTGACCCACAGAGCCCTAAATGGCTTTTCTCAGGACCACGTTATCTGAGGGAAAGTCTCCTCCCATATGAATCTGCTAGCCCCTTTCAATCATCATCAGAGGCTCTGCATTGCCCCACTATCAGAGGTTTAGTAAGGGGTAATGTGGGTCTTAGCGGGTGGCGCAGTGGGTTAAACCGCTGAACCATGAGCTGTCGATCGAAAGGTCAGCAGTTCGATTCCCGCGACGGGGTGAGCTCTCGTTGCTTGGCCAGCTCCTGCCAACCTAGCAGTTCCAAAGCATGTCAATGCGAGTAGATAAATAGGTACCGCTTGCGGGAAGGTAAACAGCGCTCCGTGTTCCAGCTGCATGCTACACGCTGCGGCAAGGAGAGTCATGTCGGCCACATGACCACCAAGGCGTCTTCGGACAACGCTGGCTCTTCGGCTTTGAAATGGGGATGAACACCACACCCTAGAGTCGGACACGACTGGACTTAATTGTCAGAGGTCACCTTTACCTTAATGTGGGACAGGTCCTTCTTAATCACAGCCCCCAGGTTGTGGAACTCCCTGCCCCTGGAAGCTCATTTGCCCCCTTCCCTATTGGTGTTTTAGCACCCGGTGAAGACTATTTTTGTTTCGCCAGGCATTTCAGTTACATTGATTATCCCCTGATAAGTTAGTTTATCATGCTTCTGCCCTTTGTCTTGTACTAGTACTATTAAGATATTTTAATGGTTTTACAGTCCAATTCTATCCTCTCCCCTCCCCCCCGCTGATGTAGCTGCGCCAAAAAAAGGTATGTGCTGCATCTGGAGGGGGGCAGATTGGGAGGCGGGAGAAGAAAGGGAAATTATTTCCCCTTACCCCTCTATAAGCTTCTCGCTTGCCAATGGGTCTCCTAGAACCTGTTCCAGCTCTTTAGCCAGCTCTTTAGCTGGTGCAAGTCCGAGGAGAAGAAAGGGATGGGGAGCTTCGAAACTGAGGGGATAGGATCTGGCGTACACCATTGTTGCCAATCCACCACCTCCTACCGCCTCCCTGTTCTTCCCCCCCTCCTCGTCCAGTTTCACACCCAGTCTGCCATCTCCCTCACCACTACCTTACCTGGTCTGGCAGCGCACAAAGGCGTCGATATGGTGGGGGTGGTACTGTAAAGTTGCGCCCTGACCTAGTCCCCATTTACAAGCCGGCACAAGGCGGCCCCGCCCCCTCACCGTCGGAGCCATTCCGTGCGGAGAAGGCAGCAGGCAGGAGACTCGCTGCCCGCTGCCTTCTCCGCACGGAATGGCTCCGACGGTGAGGGGGCGGGGCCGCCTTGTGCCGGCTTGTAAACAGGAACTAGGATGGGGCGCAACTTACAGTACCGCCCCCACCATAGCGACGCCTCTGGCAGTGCATGCGTGCTCCATTGGCAGCCATTTTATGACTCCCACTGTCTTAAAAGGCTCAGCATGAGAGTTTGTAAGTCTGTTTTTTAATACTGAGATACCGTGAGCTGCCTTGTGGGTTCCTCTGGGGACTGAAAGGCAGGATAGCCCTCCTAAAATAAATGAATAAAGAAATAGTGTCTGCATGTTCAGCTGTAATGCACATGCACAGAGACTAGCAATTTTTTTTAAAAAAAAATGCCTCCCTCCAAGTTTTCCCCAAGACAGAATAAAAATGAAGCAAGGACTATTTGCCAGTGAGTGGTACAAGAAGAGGGAAAAAAAGACAGTAAGAACTTATGTATTATTGCAGTGGCATCTGGAAAATGTTTTAGTGAGAGCATTTTTCAGATGAGGATAGTGCAATGCTAGAATTATGTAGTGGCCAGTGCCCCCCCCCCCCGGGGGAATGTTTCTCATGGCTCCCTTGGCTACTATTTTTATTTTAGAAGGCTACTGGAACATGATTTTGCAAAAATTGGAGGGGCTTATGGAGTTCATTAAGAGTCTTCGTGCCTCCCCCCCCCCACATAATCTGACCACTGAATACAGATTTACTATTACAAAGAAGAAGTAACCTTGCTCAAGAGAAACAGAATCGAAATAAAAAGACAACATATAGAAAAATACAAACTAAAGCAGCCAGTCCACAGTAATGTAACCAGAGGAACTAAGGCAGCGTGAACTTTCATGCAGGGCATAGCCACATAATATCTGCAACGCTCTTAACAACAATGGTCATTAGTCTACATCAGTCTAGCTCAGGGGTGGCCAACCTTCCACCATTAGGGCCTCTGCGTTCTTAAGAGCTGTGCAGAAGACAGAATCTTGGCTGCTGCAAGTGCTGATGGTCAGTGGCGATCGTACACCCCCCGCATCCAGAAGGCAAGTACAAACACCCCCCGTCGCCACATGCACTTGGGGCCCCGCCCCTACCCTGACGATGCTACTGCTGATGGTGCTGCTAAAGCAGCTGCACCTGCTGAAATGCCCTCACCTATACAACCATTAAAAGGCCAGAAACATTCATGTAGAAATGTTGGCCACCCCTGGTTCGATATTTCAAATCCTATTTCAGGGTTTGATATTTCAAATCCTATTTTATCTAGAGCTTTAGTGGCATAAATCAAAGCTTCCTTCCTTCAGAATCCATTTATTTTTTTCCTCCGCAATCTAGATGCCGATCTATCAAAGGAAGAGCTGTTAAATCAGCTTTGTAAACTATGATGAAGAAATGCAGGTGTTAACAGCTGACTCTGGATAAAGTGTTTCAGTTGGGGTGGTGCCAGCAAGATATTTAATTTGCTGCTAAAAAGAAACTATTGACATCAGTGCTGTATAACTAGACTTGAGAACAACAAAAGACTACAGAAGAATGAAATGCTTGCTATTCCTCATGTTCACAACACTTCACCACCTCTGTCATTTCCCAGAACGTTGTGGAGCATTTCATGGGAGTTCACAGCTCTGCATACAACCCCCTTCTAATAGCTGGTTGCGTGGAGCAGTGAAACTAAGCACAGGAATTCAGCCAGGGAGACTTTGGCTCAAATACTTACTGAGCCATGAATCCATGGCTTCATAGCCCAAATTCATGGAGGAGTTGTCAGTCATTGGCTATACAGGTTGCAGCCAATGATTGACAGGTTGCAGCTGCAACATGCAGGTTACGGGGGAGAGGCAATAAGCAGGAGGCAATCTGATTGGCTGTGGTGGGTAAAGGTATGCCTGGATTAGCTGTCTGGTATGCCTAGATTATTATTGCTATTGTTATTGTTATTGGCTACTTGACAATATTTTACTGGTAGCCTTTTTCCAGCTTGGATATTGCACAGCTCACTATATTTCACGCAGAGGTGAAATATATTCCTTCTTATCTGTAGATCAGGAATATATTCCTTCTTATCTGTAGACCTTTATTCCTTCTTATCTGTAGATCAGGTAGGATTAAAGAAGCTGGGCGGAGCAAAATAAGATGCTAGAATCTCCTGTAGCACATTCCCACATCCTCACCAGGTTGGGTTTTTGCTTTTTTAAAGCTCTCTTTACAGTTGAGTAAGTCACACAGGGACCACAGGTGCAGGGCCCATGAGAGGGGGATAAAGGGGGTAAATTGTACCCGGGCCCAGGGTAAAAAAGGGGGCCCAGAAGCCTAAGGAGGGGGCCCAGATTTTTCCTAGGATCTCAGCTGACCTCATGGAGAGTGAAAGATGGAGGCTGGGCTAACCAGGAGGCCAGGTCTACCTGGGCACCACATCAGGAAGCCTGGTAGACCTGGGCTCTGGAGACTTTTCCAGCCATTGCTGTCCTCCTCCCTGTCCTGTTTTTCCCCCTCCCCATTTGAGAAGTACCCCTGATAAAATTCCTCTCAGAGGCCCTGCACAGGTGTTCCACACAGTTGTTTGGTTGCGTTACATGGTTGTTTCTGTCTCATGCACACTCACTCACTTTTGCATGGAGATTGTGGATAATGGTAACACAGCTCTGTAAATAACTAAATTAATTAAGGATAAACCAGAAGGGGCTCCATAATTCATAATAAAGTCTGTTAACTTAAGAGTGTCCAGTGTGCTCCATTGCATGGAAATAATGGCAGGAGAAAGATATTGCCTTTGTTTCTGCTTGTGGGTTTCCAAAAGACATCCGGCTGACCGCTGTGGGAAAGAGGAAGTTGGACTAGACCGGCCTTTGGTCTGATCTTGCAGACTTCCTCTTACTTTCTTAAGAGGACTGTTAGCTAGTGTGGGCAATGGGCCTAATGGGGCTTAGAGAAAGAGACCATGAACAAGAGTCTTTCCATCTGCTCTGCTCAATGCTGGCCCAGAATCTACGCCCAGAAGATCCTTCCAAAGACCACTTATTTTCACTGCCTTTGGAGATATTCGTGATTTGAAAATGAAGCAGAAAATGCCAGTATTGTTTTTCTATTTGTGTTTAAGGCCAGAAAATTCTGGAACAGCGGGATTAACTCCAGCTGTGCCGTGAGGGAGAATAAGGGTTGATAAAAGCACTCAGCCTTAGTGAAGCTTAGTGAACCCAGTGGCGGAGCGTGGGCTGCCCCCCCCCCCGAACCAGAAGCGACGTCACCGCTGTAGCCGTTTTGGACCATACCGAGGGGTAGGGTGGGCGGGAGGGCCAAACCTGCCACTGCCGCTCCTCACTCGCACCAACAAACGGCATGATTTGCACCAGAGCCGGCCGCCGTGACCCCCCCCCCCGCGCTCGCCTGCGCCCGATCCTACTGCCTGGGGGGCCACCACCCCATCCCCCCCCCAACGATGCCTCTGCTGTATCCTGGCACAACAAGGGTCAATTTCATCATCACCCTCCATGGTCTGCTATTCCTCAGCCTAGGCCTTCTTGCTGTTACTTGAAAGATACTATTCTGGTAACTGGAGGTAGAGCTTCAGGGAGCTTAGGGGAATAAGGGGTGGAGTCCAACAGGCCAAGGAACAGTGCTTTGACCTACAGGGATAGAAACTCACCGATCAGGCAGTGGTGCCCACAGCAGGGTTCACCTGGTCAACCCTGATGTCCAAGGGCAAATGGGTCCAGAAGGCATAATACTGTAATATGTCCTATTACAGGATGGAGTGGTCTTGACCTGTCTTAAAAGAGGCAATCACTAGAAATCTCCTTGGACCCAGATGATTTAGGTTAGGCATGAAGTGGCAGGAGTCTTTGAGTGGTGGTGCCCCTTTGTGGAATATCTTCCTCATGCAGATTCACAAGGTACTAATCTTGTTCTCTTTCAGATGACAGATCAAGATCTTTTTTTCTACCAATGTTTCTAATGAGAGAGATACGGCTTGGATACTTTTCTCTAACTGATTTTCACTGGAAGGTTCTGCTGCCGTATCAACGTGATTTGCAAGTGTGTTTGTTTTTTACTTTTTGTCAGCCACTTTCAATGTTTTAAATACAAAAGCAGCGATACAGACATTTTAAATAGTTCAAGACAGGTCATCAAAATGGGGAAACATGATGGGAAAATCTATACCCAAAAACTAACACCCTACAGGTCATCACACTATTATGTACACTATTTAAGTGTGTGTGGAGAGAGAGCTGGGTTTGTGGTTAGGTTGAAGGGAAAAATGTGCTATTCTGTAATATTTGAGAAGCAGCAGGTGTTTGTGTAATTAAAGGCAGGGTGTAATTCCTTCTCCCATGTGAGTGTGTCTCAGGTTGCCCAGGCATGAGTAGTGCAGAGTCCAGCTCACTGACATCACACTCTATAAAAGGGTCAAGAACCACCAATAGCCAATAATATTGTCCTTTAGAAATTATACTCTGTTTCTGAAGTAATCTGGGGCTGAGAGCAGCACCCAACTAAACTTGTTTTCCCTTATCTCCTCCCGAGGCCAAGATAGATTCACAGGGTCAATTTATTTTTGATGTGGATAAACCCCTAGGAGGAAGTGTTCCTCTCCCTTATATTTTCACATACTAGCACAATCTTGTGACTGTGGGGAAGGGGTCATAGCTCCCCCTTTTGGCTCTGGCTTGTTCACAATATCTTGATTCTAAACCATAGTTTACATCAGGGGTTCTCAAACTTTGCTGCCGGGGCCACATCACTCATTTGCTCTCATAGTGGGCCAGATTGGGTGAATGACAGAAAATAATATAGACATGTTGCACATAACTCAAGATTTGCAAAATAGGAGAAAAATATTTGCAAAATATTTGCGGCTGTGGGGTTGCTTGTGGTCTCTCTCTGTCTCTGCTGGGCTTTCAGTGAGAGCAATCTAGCCCAGCAGTCACTTCGTCCCTCAAGAGAAAGAAGGTGGGTCGCGGAGGAAGAAGAGGGTGGAGGGGCCACATGTAATTACTATAATGCCACTAGTTTTAACAGGCTGGTCAAAATGTGTTGGTAGGCCAGATGTGGCCTGCGAGCCATTGTCTGAGGATCACTAGTTTAGATGACTGTCTTAACTGGGCCTATATCTTCTGAACACTGAACTGATGTCTTCATCTAGGGCAGGGGTTCTCAACCCCTTCCCAGCCGAGTACCGCCTCCGGTGCCACTCTCCTGCTGTGTTCCACCAAAGTGACTGGTGATGACATCATCACCAGTTACTTCTGGGTTTTCAGGTTTTTGGAGGCTAGAAAACGCAGTTAGGAGACTCTGGGTGGTTTGGGGGCCCTTCTCAGCATTCCTGAGAGGCTCGGCCAAAGGCAGGAGCCTATCAGGAGCAAAAACGCACCGCCAAAAGCGCTGCGTCGGAGTGGGGTTCCGGTGGTCCAGCGGCTCAAGTACCACCAGCAGTCGGCCAAAGTACCACTGGTGGTACTAGTACCATTGGTTGAGAACCCCTCATCTAGGGTATCATGTCACTCTGCTGTGCCTCAATGTACAATGCTTGCACTGAGACTAGCTTACAAAGAAAGAGACACAGAAATCAGCATGACATATTTGTAAAATTCTTTTTCAAGGCACCCCTGATATGATTGTGACATATCCGTTTCATGAACTATTCATTCTTTTGTTTTAACATGCGCATCCATCCACTACCCATGCAGCATGCCACGGTCATCCTGGTCTGATCTCTGGGCTCTCCGTACAACTTTCAGCTTCCCTCCCATATCCAATAGGCCGTGTTTTCTGCTGGAGTACGGCTTCATACTCTCCACACTAAACCTACTTATTTTGCTGCAATTTCAAGGTATTGTCCTCCTTCAAATTAATTTGGTTTATAGCAAAAGCTGGGCACAATTTCAATAATTGTGCATTTTCACTTGAAGAATAGATGTAGCCAGAGTCTTAAGAGCCTTTTTCCTCATCACTTTTTTGCATTGCTTTCCGGAATGTATCCTGCCCTTTGTTTTTCATTTTGCATTTTTCTTTCCTTAATACCTTTTGTGAATTTTAACTGGCTATTCTTTCCAGACCAACCACCATCTCTTGAAGGCTTTTGCTATAAACCAAATTAATTTGATTAACATACTTCTTCTCCACACCATCTACTCAATTCAATATGTGGGTTTATCAGGGCAAATACCCATTGTGAACCTCACAAGCGTGGGTAAACAACTTTGGGAAAGCTGGATAATACTGGATGCCTTTAAAAGGGGATTGGACAGATTTATAGAGGAAAAGTCCATCACAGCTTACAAGCCATGATGGGAATAAGCAACCTCCTGGTTGTAGGAGTAGGTTTTCTTTGTGCCAGGTGCAAGGGAGTGGCGACAGGATACAGGTATCTTGTTGTCTTGTGTGCTCCCTGAGGCATCTGGTGGGGCCACTGTGTGATACAGGAAGCTGGACTAGATGGGCCTTTGGCCTGATCCAGCAAGGCTCTTCTTATGTTCTTAATTTGGGGCAGAGAAATGGTGGGCAGGACAAGGCTAACACCACTCTTCCCTGGTGTTTCTCTGTTCCAAGCTCCCGAAGCAGCTCTTTCCTCCTCTTTCTTTAAAGTGAATCTTGCACTCTTATACATATTTGAATCTAACAAGTATTGAGACTCTGAAAGTGGCGTGAAAAAAGATTCAGGGGCCAGTAGGAAGAATGAGAAACTAGAACACCACATGCAAAACTGCTCTAGAGTTTGGGCACAAGAGGTGTGGTGGTGGCACAGAGGTGTTGGCCAATAGGCACCTTCCACGACCACCTTTTGGTTGGTTCAAACTGAGCTACACTGAAAACACAAGTGAAATCACTTGGGCAGAAGAAGATACAGTAAGGTCATTTTCAAAATAGCCTCATCATGGTTCTTAAAGCATTATGCCGGTCTTCAGCCAGACTGAGTCCCACAAATTCACTCATGAGACGCAACTAAAAGTCTGCTTTAAAGAGGAATGTCTTGTCTTGCAGGGTCAAACAGACTTCCATAGGCCACAGAAAAAGTAAATGGATGCATGGGGATTAATCTGGACCTCTCAAGCTGATGGTAATGAGCAAGGGAGGGGGATCCTACAGAAACAAACCATCTTATTTCATTCATTCATTCATTCATTCAAGCAGCTTTTATAAACCCTTCTCCAATAGAACCCAGGGTGGTTAACAACAACAACAGAAATATAAAGTAGGAAATGTAAAAAGCTGCTTAATACCAAATCAGATCTAAGCAGCTCTTGAAGATTTCAGGAAGAGGCTCTTCTCGGTTCTACTACCTGAGTGCCGAACTAGATTTATTTATTTACATCCCGCTTTTCTCACCGAAGATCACCCAAGATGCCTTCGACAAGCCGATAGCATGATTTGGGCATGTGTGCTTGATTTTTCTAACCCAAACAACAAATAGCCTGGCCTGGATTGGGACCATGATGAGGGCTTTAACCCTTTGCACCCACCACAATCCTTGTCTGGTTTGGAAGGCCTCACAGCTGCTGTACACCCCAGAGAAAAATCGGGGGGTGGGGGGGCTACACAAACTCTCTTCCCCACTATGTTCCTGATTTGGGCTGCCACGCCCATTCACATATGCTATTTACTTTAGAAAAATGAAGCACCCAGATCCCAGTCATGCAACAGGTATGCTGTCTCATTTGGCCCTGAGTTCCTTTAAGTGGAGATGCTGTAGATGGAACCTCTGACCTTATATGCACAGAAGATGTACCGTATATACTCGAGTATAAGTCGATCTCATGGATAAGTCGAGGGCAATTTTAAAGCCAAAAATCATGGAATTGCTATGACCCATGGATAAGTCGAGGGTAAAACTTAGGGACGTATGAAATTCTTTGAATACTTGAAAATGACCAGTGATTGTTCTGAGGCAGCAACAGAAATTCTCCAAACAGGAAGAAAGGAAGCTATTTTACCTTGTTCTGAAACAGCACAGAAATGGAGCTATTCTCCAAACAGGAGGAAAGAAAGGTGAATACTTTGTGGGGGTTGCAGTACTGTACTTCCATAGCAGCAGCCGTCACAAAGATTACAACTCCCATAAGCTCCGTCACCTTTCTTTCTTCCTGTTTGAAGAGCTCCGTTTCTGTGCTGCTACAAGGTAAAATAGCCCTTTTTTACCCACCCCATGTATCCTGCTTCTCAGCCCAGTCTCCCCACCACCACCAAGCAGCTGTTCTTAGACGCCCCATGTATAAGTCGACCCAAGTTTTCAGGGTCAATTTTAAGACATTTTAGATTTATACATGAGTATATAGGGTATGTTACTGAGTTGTATGCTTTCCTGGATATCCTTATCTTTACTGGTTCTCAGCACCAAAGAAAACAGCAAGCTGCCTACCCCTAAACATAGGCTAAAAGCAAGCTGTGTTAGACTTTTTAACATTGTGAGATGTAGATTATGTTCTTAAGGACACTTACCTAAAGCAGTCCGGATATTCTGCAAGGGCCATGTTTATGACATCCAAAGCCGACTGATAGTGTTTTTGGGCTGAAAATAAGAGGGCCAGCAAATGAAGGGAATTCATATGATCCTTGCAGAGTTTCAGTGCTTCTTGGAGGTGTTCTATTGCATCACAAATCTGGAAAATAAAAATGTTGAATTAAGTGAGAGAAACCGTTTGGTTCCGTGCAAATTTAATTGTTTCGGCCATTGGCTATATCATTCCCCCACCCACCAGAGCTAAAACAACGGCAAAGTCAGAATCAATCAAGCAGCAAGAAATAAAACCACCCAACTGCAAAGTAGGAGCATAAAAGACATCTTATAGACATACATTCTTATACAACCTACAAAAGAAGGCACCAATAATCCAGCTTGTACTTAAATAATGCACAGCAGCAGGGTGCCTGATTCAGAGATACCTGAGAAAGTTGCTATTGCTTTAGCAAAAGTGGCCACAACTCAAGCCATCTTTTTGTTTTTACTAGCCAGGAGCGATTCCATTTTTGGCTGGTTACTGTTAGGCCAGTGTTCAGGATCTTTCAATAAAATCCAGAAAGAAGCCAATTCACTGCTCCCCCCGCCCCCAACCCGGAAATAATCCTCAGTGTGTATGAAGCTTTAAGATTTGCCTCCTCTGGAGGTCTCTGTGACGGGTCTCAAGACACAGGAGCCTTGATGAAGCAACACAATGCAACAACCTTGCTGACGCTCGGTTGGTCTGAGTTGGGTCAAGGCCTGGACGGGAGGCTACGGGGACACCTCATGGATGCCACCTGGGGTCCCGTGAGGGAAGGAAGATGAGATAGAAATCTCATAAGAAATAAGATCAGTGAAGAAAAAGAGAGCACGTTAGAAGGGTCATGAAGGATTAGACCAGGGGTTCTCAACCAGTGGTACTAGTACCACGAATGGTACTTCAGCCAACTGCTGGTGGTACTCAGACAGCCAGACCACGGGAACCCTGCTCTGATGCAGCACTTTCAGAGGCACGTTTTCGCTCCCGAGAGGCTCCTGCCATTGGCCGAGCCTCTCGGGAATGCTGAAAAGGGCCCTCCCACCTGCCCACAGCCTCCTACCTGAATTTTCTGTCCTCTGAAAACCTGGAAGCACCTGGCGGTGATGTCATCGCCAGTCACTTCTGGTGGTACGCAGCAGGAGAGTGGCACTGGAGGTGGTACTCGGCCGGGAAGGGGTTGAGAACCCCTGGATTAGACTAAAGAAGAGTACGACTGAATCAGGTCAAAGGGTGAAGTGATCCAGCAATCAGTTTCCGCCAATGGCCAGCCATATGCTTCTGGGAAACCTGCAAGCATGACATAAAAGCAACAACCCCCAGGGAGCACGTTCTCTCTCAGTCCAAATCAAGACATTGTTGTAGGCACTGGTGTCGCTCGAGGTGGGGCGGGAAGCTAAGTTCTGCAGCTTTCCGTCCCACCGTTACTCTCCGGTACGAGGCGCCCCGCCCCCTCATCGTAGGAGCCCGTCAGCGGAGAGAAAGCAACTCCCAGGAGAGTCCCTGCGAGTAGCTTTCTCTCCGCTGATGGGCTCCTACGACGAGGGGGCGGGGCACCTTGTGCAGGAGAGCAACGGTGGGGTGGAAAGCTGCAGAACTTAGCTTCCCGCCCCACCTCGAGCGACACCAGTGGTTGTAGGCCGAGAGAACCTATTCACAAGAGGAGCAGAAGCAGAGTCCCTCAGCAGGGCATGTGAGAATCACCCCGAGGATAGGGACACATGTAAAAGCATCACTTCATGATGATAGAAACTTGCTGTTTAAACAAAACTAAACAAAATAATAGTGACTATTACGGTTGTCACCTAACTAAAGAAATTTTCGATTAATAAAATTAGTTGGGACTTACTTCCAAGTAAACATGTACAGCAGTGGTTCCCAAACTAAGGGTCGCGACCCAAATGAGGGTCACACAGGTGTTCTTGGGGGTCACAGGAAGGTCTTTTTTATCATTATTGGTATTAATATGTACCACCTCTGCGGGTCACCAGACCAGGAGAAAAACTGTATTTAGGGTCACGGTCAAAAATGTTTGAGAGACACTGATGTATAGGATTGTGCTGTGAATGAGCATACATTTGCACATGACTAACAGCACAATCCTAGGCATGACTACTCAGAAAATCCCATTCTGTTTGATGGGGCTTATTCTCAGGAAAGTGTATATAGGATTTCAGCTTAAAACATTCATTTTGAAGGGAAAAAAACACACACCTTATTTTTAGACAGTGGATATATACCTGTTGCAGGAAGTGCTGTCACAGAAGAGGCATTCCCTCTTGGATGAGAGTGAAAGGGAAATGCCTCTTCTAAGGCAGCACCTGCCACCGGCAGCATTTATTAAAACAATTAACATTTCATATTCAAACTATTGCTTTTTAATCTGCTTGTGCCTCAGGGGTTTTTATTCTCTTGCTGTTCATTTTAATTATTTTTATTGAGGGTACTGTATTTTGCAGTTGGTGTGACTCAGTTTTGGCTGAAAGGCAGCATACATATTTTAATAAACAACTCATTGATTACAAATGTTTTAAAGGATTAATCTAACCCATTCATCAATTGCAGGTGGTAGCTACCCTGCTCTGGGCACAGTTGTGAACAATCTGGCAGCACAAGAGGGCCAAAGACATGGTGTGAGATCAGTCATGGAAGCCAGGTCTTCAAGAACTCAGACGTTTCTGCAGTTACCTGATGTCAAGACCACAGACAGCTCCAAGAGGAGCCACAGACCAGACACAATGTTAAGGCAGACTCACAGAGCAATCGTGCGCACAGAAACGGCGACGGAACAAGCGTTGTGTCGCTGAAAGCTGTCACAAACGACTTGTTTGCAACGACTTGTGAGTAAGGGAGGCCGGCGCAAGGCCGACCGCCCTCACTCCGCTGCCGGGACGACCCCACGGCTGCCGGAGGAAGGTAAGGCTCCGGCGGGCGTGAGGGCGGTCCGGGTGGCAAGGAAGGGGGGCCATTGGCCAATCCAGTCCGGGAGGGGGCAGGGATGGCGTCCACCATATCCCCGGCCCCCACCAGGCCGACTCAGCCGTTACACAGCCTCCTCCTACTTCCGCCAGTTATTTAGCTGGTGGAAATCCGAGGAGACCAATTGAGTCTTCCCCGGTTTACACCGGGGGGAAGGGGATGAATGTCCCCCGAGTAGACCTACGGGCCATAGCAGCACGGCCCGGAATGGGGATAGGATCCAGCGGGCAGCCCTGGGAAGACTTCCCAGGAGAAGGAGCTAAACTAACTACTTTCAATGGTTCAGCAGCTATATAAACCCTCAGTCATGCTCACACCTCTGCTGGAACAACATCTGGCAGCACAATCCACCATAGAGATCCGACCGGCGGTCCAGGGCTGCCCGCCAGATCCTATCCGGCAGAAGAGTCTGGCTCAGTCGGGAGAGCTGCTGTCTTGTAAGCCCGAAGACCGGTGAACTTGACAAGACCGGTGAATGCCGACAAAAAGCTGTAAAAGCCTCCGGGAGGAGAGACAAGAGCTCCCAGCTGCGTTGGTCGAGTGTGGGAGGCGCCAGCCAGCAGAAAAAAGCTAGGCTGCAAAAGGATACCGCCTGGAATGTAGCTGTTCATGAAAGATTGGACATTTATATATTGTAAAAAAAAACAAAAAAAAAAAAACAAGGGGGGTTAGGACAGCCTGCCCATGTACACCGCCTTGGATTAAAGTCGGAGGAGAAATCCAATGACCAAGAAAGGTGGTATATAAATACTGTATATCATCATCATCATCCCCGTTGGATTTAGGTAGGATTGGACTGTATAGGATTGCACCTGTCTGCAGAGAAAATGAAATGAAGAAAATTCCCAGGACTTTTCTGCTAGAGTCTTTGTCCAGCACCTGCGGTCACACACAGCCTTGACTGAAATTAGAGCTATGAACATCCAAATTGTGATAATCTACTTAGCAAATGTTGCCCCCTTCATTATACTTCAGTATTCTATTATTCCTTGGGGAGGCTAAGAGCAGCTTCCAGGGGGCGACAAAGGCAGACCAGGCTGACACCTGCTTAGCTTTAATAACATAACAGCATCATATGTTCTTAAACCATTCTGAAGTCCACAACCCAGAGATGAAAGAACACGATATAGTTCTTCAGCTGCAGAAGCTATGACGGTCTAGGCATGAGCCACGATTGGATAGGAGGCCACCTGGGGACCATACATGAGCTGCTCAGAGCTCCTTAAAGGAAGAGCAATGTATAAATATAACCAGCAAGTTCTTTGGATCATATGCAACGTGAAGGCTATACTGGGCTGTTCCTGAAAGTTCAAAGGAAAGGCCGGGATCAAATAATCTAAGCTGAAGCATGATTGAGATTCAGAACGCTTTACGCAGCAACGTGAACCAGTTTTGTTAGCCACAAAGGAACAACCAGCCCTGATGGACTCTATGCAGCAGAATGTCTTGAAAATCAAGTTTCCAGATGGTGGGAGCCTTGACATCTATAATGAATACAAATCCACCTTCAAGTCCATGTGGCCTGACATTTTATCTTGCTGCTGCTGCTGCAAGGAAATTCTCTGAGGAAATCTTCCCCCTTTGTTATTGATAGCAGATCTTAAACTGATGACTTGAGTCACCTTAAAGATGATCTTCTAGGAGGCCATGATGAGTTTGATTCGCTCAAAGGAGCACTGGGGAGAGGGTAGGTAAAGCAGTAGAGAAGAGAGCTATGCAAGTTAAAGAAGTTTTGGTACAGATGGGACAATAGCCAGTTTGTTGTTGTTGTTGTTGTTCAGTCGTTAAGTCGTGTCCGACCCTTCGTGATCCCATGAACCATATCCCGCCAGGCCTTCCTATCCTCCACTATCTTCCTGAGTTCGCTCATTTTCATGTTCGTTGCATCGGTGATGCTGTCTAACCATCTCATCCTTGGCCTTCCCCTTCTCCTTTTGCCTTCAGTCTTTCCCAGCATCAGAGTCTTCTCCAGAGAGTCCTCTCTTCGCATTAGGTGGCCAAAATATTTGAGTTTCAGCCTTAGTACCTGTCCTTCCAGGGAACAGTCAGGGTTGATTTCATTTAGGATTGACTGATTTGATCTCCTAGCAGTCCAAGGGACTCTCAGGAGTCTTCTCCAGCACCACAGTTCAAAAGCATCTATTCTTCGGCGCTCAGCCTTCCTTATGGTCCAGCTCTCGCAACCATACATTGCTACTGGGAACACCATCGCCCTGACTATACGAACTTTTGTTGGTATGGTGATATCTCTGCTTTTTATTATGCTATCTAAATTTGCCATAGCTTTCCTTCCAAGGAGTAAGCGTCTTTTAATTTCATGGCTGCTGTCTCCGTCTGCAGTGATCTTGGAACCCAAAAAAGTAAAATCTGTTACTGCTTCCATTTCTGCCCCTTCTATTTGCCAGGAATTGATGGGACCAGATGCCATGATCTTAGTTTTATTAATGTTGAGTTTCAAGCCAACTTTTGCACTCTCCTCTTTCACTCTCATCAAGAGGCTCTTTAGTTCTTCTTCACTTTCTGCCATTAGAGTGGTATCGTCTGCATATCTGAGGTTGTTGATGTTTCTCCCGGCAATCTTGATTCCGGCTTGCGATTCATTCAGCCCTGCATTTCTCATAATGTACTCTGCATATAAGTTAAATAGGCAGGGTGACAATATACAGCCTTGCCGTACTCCCTTCCCAATTTTGAACCAATCAGTTGTTCCATGGCCGGTTCGAACTGTTGCTTCTTGACCCGCATACAGGTTTCTCAGGAGACAGGTAAGGTGGTCTGGTATCCCCATCTCTTTAAGAACTTGCCACAGCTTGTTGTGATCCACACAATCAAAGGCTTTTGCGTAGTCAATGAAGCAGAAGTAGGTGTTTTTTTGGAACTCTCGTGCTTTCTCCATGATCCAGCGCATGTTGGCAATTTGATCTCTAGTTCCTCTGCCTCTTCGAAACCCAGCTTGTACATCCGGTAGTTCTCGGTCCACGTACTGCTGAAGCCTAGCTTGTAGAATTTTGAGCATAACCTTGCTAGCATGTGAAATGAGTGCAATTGTGCGATAGTTTGAACACTCTTTGGCACTGCCCTTCTTTGGAATTGGAACGTAAACTGACCTTTTCCAATCCTTTGGCCACTGCTGAGTTTTCCAAATTTGTTGGCATATTGAGTGCAGCACTTTCACAGCATCATCATTTAGGATTTTAAGTAGCTCAGCTGGGATATTATCATCTCCGCTAGCTTTGTTGTTAGTAATGCTATCTAAGGCCCACTTGACTTCGCTCTCTAGGATGTCTGGCTCTGGGTCAGTGACCACACCAGCGTGGTCATCAGGAACATTAAGCTCTTTCTTGTATAGTTCTTCTGTGTATTCTTGCCATCTCTTCTTAATCTCTTCTGCTTCTGTCAGGTCTCTGCCTTTTTTATCCTTTATCATGCCCATCTTTGCACAAAATGTTCCCTTGATATCTCCAATTTTCTTGAAGAGATCTCTAGTCCTCCCCATTCTGTTGTTTTCCTCGATTTCCTTGCATTGTTCATTTAAGAAGGCCTTCTTATCTCTCCTTGCTATTCTCTGGAAATCTGCATTCAGTTGTTTATATCTTTCCCTTTCACCTTTGCTTTTCGCATTCCTTCTTTCCACAGCTATTTGTAAAGCCTCATCTGACAGCCACTTTGCTTTCTTGCATTTCTTTTTCTTTGGGATGGTTTTAGTTGCTGCCTCCTGTACAATGTTACGAACTTCCGTCCATAGTTCTTCAGGCACTCTGTCTACCAGGTCTAGTGCCCTAAACCTATTCTTCACCTCCACTGTATACTCATAAGGGATATGGTTTAGGTCATATCTGACTGGTCTAGTGGCGTTCCCTACATTCTTCAATTTAAGCCTGAATTTTGCAATAAGAAGCTCATGATCTGAGCCACAGTCAGCTCCAGGTCTTGTTTTTACTGATTGTATAGAGCTTCTCCATCTTTGGCTGCAAAGCACATAATCTATCTGGTTTCGGTATTGACCATCTGGTGATGTCCATGTGTAGAGTCGCCTCTTGTGTTGTTGGAAAAGAGTGTTTGCTATGACCAGCGTGTTCTCTTGACAGAACTCCGTTAGCCTTTGCCCTGCTTCATTTTGCGCTCCAAGGCCAAACTTGCCTGTTGTTCCGTTTATTTCTTGATTTCCTACTTTAGCATTCCAGTCTCCTATGATGTAAAGGACATCTTTTTTGGGTGCTAGTTCTAGAAGGTGTTGTAGGTCTTCATAGAACCGGTCAACTTCATCTTCTTCGGCATCAGTGGTTGGGGCATACACTTGGATTACTGTAATGTTGAATGGTTTGCCTTGGATTCGAACTGAAATCATTCTGTCGTTTTTGAGGTTGCACCCCAGTACTGCCTTTCCCACTCTTTTATTGACTATGAGGGCTACTCCATTTCTTCTAAGGGATTCATGCCCACAGTAGTAGATATGATGGTCACCTGAATTAAATTCGCCCATGCCCGTCCATTTTAGTTCGCTGATTCCCAAGATGTCAATGTTCAATCTTATCATCTCATCTTTGACCACATCCAGCTTGCCTTGACTCATAGACCTCACATTCCATGTTCCTAAGCAATATTGCTCCTTGCAGCATTGGATTTTCCTTTCAACCTCAGACACATCCACAGCTGGACGTCCTATTGGCTTTGGCCCAGCCGCTTCACTCTTTCTGGGTCTACTTGGAATAGTCCTCCGCTCTTCCTCAGTAGCATATTGGACACCTTCCGACCTGAGGGGCTCATCTTCCGGCGTCATATCTTGTAGCCTTTTGGAACTGTTCATGGGATTTTCTTGGCAAGGTTACTGGAGTGGGTTGCCATTTCCTTCTCCAGTGGATCACTTTTAGTCAGAACTCTCTGCTACGACCTGTCCGTCTTGGGTGTCCCTGCACGGCATAGCTCATGGCTTCATTGAGTTACGCAAGCCCCTTCGCCACGACAAGGCAATGATCCATGAAGGGGTAAATAGCCAGTTTAGGGTCTTTTTTTCCTACACACAAGTGCTTTTGACTTAGGAAAAAGAGTACTTTTGATTTGTTTTGTTACAAACCACAGTAACAGCAAACAATATATCATTAAGAAAAAAATCATAAAGGACAGGTAAGTCAATGACATCTCAATATCCAAGAAGATAGCACCTAAGAGAGGTAATTACACATTTAACAGCTGTGTATCTATTTCCCAAGGTATTGTTCAATTCCAGGACCTCACAAATGGACCCCAATTTTTATGAAATGTCTCTATGTCCTGAATTTTACCTTCCCAGAACTGACTGAAATATGCTATTTTATTTATTAATCTTACGTTGTCAGTTGAAATTCCTCAGTCCTACCGCGATGCAAGGCAATGCAGAGCGGGCAAACGGATTATCCAAAGCTAACAGAACGATAGAAAGTCTTGAATTCTTCCCGCTTGACGTTTCTCCCCAGTCAGTAGGGGTTTCTTCAGAAGCAAAAGAGACTCAGCCACAGGCTGAAAGATGCCCATAACCTTGTCTTGCATGCACTCAGTTTAAATAGAAGCAGGCTTTAGAGGCTGATTGCTAATTGAATGCAGAAGCTATCAATCAAGCTGATGGCTTAATTGAATGCAGAAGCTGTCAATTCCTCAATGACTGGGGATGACCTCTCCTTCCTGCTTTGCTTTCCCTGTTCGCTCCGCTGCTTGAAGGATTTGCTTAAAGAAGGCAACCATATTTTATTGATGTAAGATAATTCTTGCTGATGATTAAAGAGAAATTTAGGCTGTCGTTGGGCTATTGAGATTGCTTCAAGATTCAAGCGCTGTCTGTTTCTTGATTCGCTGAATAAAGAACAGGTTCTTTGAAAGTCAATCTGGTGTCCTGTTGCTTTAACATGAGCAGCTACAGCTGATTTCTCTTCCTGGCCATTTTTAACAGCTCTCAAATGCTCTTGAACTCTGGTTTTGATAGGTCTCTTGGTATTCCCTATGTATGAGCCTTGACAATCTTCACAAAAAACCTCGTAAACCCCTGGGTTAGTTAAATCTGGTCTCTTATCCTTGGGGTTACCTAATAATTGTTCAATTTTGGTTGTAGGCAAAAATATTGTTTTCACTTCATGCTGCCTAAACACATACGCAATCTTATCTGTTACTCCCTGTATATAAGGTAGAGACAGCCACTTGCGCTCTCTACTTTCTAATCTTTCTAGTTCCAACTCCTTGTTTTTCTTATTAATTTCCTCTGGGGTGGGGATATGGTTGACCTTTTCCCATTGTTTATCCCACACTTGGTTTATCTGTCTTGTTGTGTACCCATTGGACAACAAGGTATCTGTGATGATTATTTTTTCCTCAGGTAGAGATTCCTTGTCACATACATGCATGGCCCTATATATTAATGAATTGATCAATGAATTTTTTTGAGCCGGGTGGTGGTTAGAAGAATGTTGTAAGTATCTGCCTGTAAAAGTAGGCTCTCTTTTATTTTATTTATCATCATTATGCACCACACTTCCCGTTTCTAAACCACAAAAGGTGAGAGGTGAGGGGTCTTCCAAATTTTTACCAATAGGATATGAGTAACTGTCAACATATAATCAACCATTATGAAATGCTGTTTTTGAATTTGTCCTCATAGCCATCCCAATAATACCATAACTGAGTTTAATGGAATTTAACCCATTACTTCTTTAATCTGCAAAAAAAAAAAATCTCCAATAATCTTGTACTAATATACATTCCCACCATATATTTTCAAACGTAACTGCGCTATGTCACATGTCCACTTGCTTGCTCAGGGGCCCCCGGCAGGGGAGTGGTCAAAATGGAGAAAGCTACTAAATCTCACCCCATGATTTCATCTCATTTTGCAGCCCCACCTGCTATTTAACTCCAGGATGGAGTAGTGGTTTGGGAGTCAGACTTAGACCTGGAAGATCCAGGCTCAAATCCCCGCTCAGCCACGAAGCTTCCTGGGTGACCTTGGGCCAGTCACTATCTCTCAGCCCCACCTACCTCACAGGGTTGTTGTGAGGACAAAAAGGAGGGGAGGGAATATGTACACCACTCTGAGCTCCTTGGAGGAAGGGTGGTATAAAAATGTGAAAAATAAAATAATAATAATAAATACAACACCCCACCACAAAATCTGGCCTAGTTGTGCAATTAAGCACACAGATAACTAGGCCCTTAATTTTAACACTGTACAGTACTTTATTGTAATATTATTCATTGCTCTGGGAGCTATAAGCTGAAGAGCAGCACACACATTTTAAAATTAAGGTAAAACAAATCAAACAAATAATGCTGGCCCAAGAATTCTATGAAGGGATGCACACAGGTACATTAAATTAGGACTAGCCTTTTTATCCTACAAAGCTCAGTGACTTGCAGCAGTCCCTTTTCTGAAAAGGTTGGATGATGTGTATGCTTCAGCACACATGCAGGACAGAGGAGGGGAGTGTTTAGCCTCCGAAAAAGAGACTCACATAGTAGATGCTAAAAGGAACAACTGCCCAGGCAAAACCTAGAGAAGTCCCTTGGGGGGCAGCTATATAAACCCTCAGTCATGCTCACACCTCTGCTGGAACAACATCTGGCAGCACAATCCACCATAGAGATCCGACCGGCGGCCCAGGGCTGCCCGCCGGATCCTATCCGGCAGAAGAGTCTGGCTCAGTCGGGAGAGCTGCTGTCTTGTAAGCCCGAAGACCGGTGAACTTGACAAGACCGGTGAATGCCGACAAAAAGCTGTAAAAGCCTCCGGGAGGAGAGACAAGATGGGGCCCCCATCCGCACAAGTGAATCTAGTTAAAGTTTCACTGCAAATCAAAAGTCTGGCTGCTGGAGTGAGATGGTGGTGCTGAAATGGACCTTCACCCGTTACATATGACTAGTCACTTTAATTATTCCTGCAAATCATCTTTTTGGAAGCCAAGTGGTAGTGTTTGGGTTGCCACCTGGCATCAGTGATTTATTTCTTAGAATTACAGCCTGGTTCATGACCCTCTGCTCCTCAAAGTGACCTGCAACATTTACAGCCCAATTCTACCTAGGGATGCACTGCCTTTTACGACAGCGGGAAAACATTCTGTTGTTGTAAATGGACATATGGCGGCATGGGCAGCGTCCTGCCGGTGGCCATTTTGGGTCCGCCGCAGCAAACAGCAGCAGTGCCAGAGGCCAGCGACTGCCAGCAGCAAAGGTAAGCTGGCGGCAGGGGGCGGGCAGATCAGGGTGGGGGAGGATCAGGTGAGTTTATGGGCAGGGAGGGGGGCAGGCAGGAGGCGGAATGGGGTGGATCTCAGTGGCACCAGCATGTGCCAGATCCTAACCCCGTTCCGTCTCGTACTCTCCTTGTACTTGGGCCAGCATAATACCTGGCACAGAACCAAGGAGATCCATTGGAGCTCCCTTATCTTGGGGAGACTGCCCCCCCTCCCAGGATACAGTGTGCACTCCATTGGAGCAGCTGAATCTACAGGGGTGGGGGGTTAGTTAGAATTGGGTTGTGAGGCTGCAATCCTAGCCACACTTTCCTGGGAGTAAACTCCATTGACTATAATGGGACTTACTTCTGAGTAGACATGCATAGGACCGGGCTTTCAACCAACCATTTTAACTACTTCCCGGGCATCAAAGCAGGGAACAGCTGGGTACTCTGTTCTGCTTGAGGCATCTTCTCGGGGTTTTATGTGCTTGCAATGCAGCACTGTCCAACAGTTGCTGACATTCACACAACCACATTGCAGGCAGCACTTCAAATCACAACGGTCCTGCTAACTAGGGAAAGAACAGCAGTTTCCCAGTAATAAGATTGACAGTGCAATCCTATCCAACTTACACCACCGGTGTAACCAGTGGGGGGAGGGCAGGGCAGGAAGCTTTGGAGGGGAGGGGGGGTTTAAATCCCCTTTGAATCCCCCTTTGGAAGGGATCTGAATCCCCTTTCCATTCTGGGGCCTCCCATTCTCACTGCACCGGTGATGTAAATTGGATAGGATTGCACTGTGAGTCTGAGTGCTGGGAAAATGCAGAGCCCTAAAACAGAAGCATTTCTTCCTAGAGGGAAGAGCTCTGGGTTCTGTCAAACTCACGAGCAACGCCTGCGTATTTGTTGTGCTATCAACTGATTGTCTCTGGAAAGTCATTGAGAAGCAGCCGTGATTTGTTTAGACAACAAAAATGTTAAGTGAGAGTTTGGGTGGGGTTTCTCCCCCTTCTTCAACTACTTTCTTAAGACAATCAGAATGTCATCATCCCACTCACCAGCCTCCTCCCCCTTCTTGACTGAGCAGCAGTAGACTTACAAAATAAGGAAGCCAAGAACTTAAGGACCGTAATCATTGACTAGAAGCATTAAAGTGTCAGCTGAAAATAGAAACAGGATAGTTTTAAGGTGCATTTCCAGAACAATTAAAAAAAAAAACCCTAAAAAGCGTGATCTGCTTGAGTACTCGATTTTTATCTGGCAGACGGGGTTTCAGTGGGAGCTACAGCAAGGGATCAAACCCAGGCAAGGCAAGACCATCATTGCCCAGGCAAAGTCTCAGCCCGGGCAGGAAGTCTTCCTATCGAGGAAAGTCTTGGTGGCCAGCCTGGTGGGCAGGGTTACTCCTGTATCTGGGAACCCACCATCATGACCCAAGACAAGCCATGATGGGGAAAAGCAACCTCCTGGTTGTAGGAGCAGGTTTTCTCTGTGCCACGTGCAAGGGAGTGGCGACTGGACACAAGTTATCTTGTCGTCTTGTGTGCTCCCTGAGGCATCTGGTGGGGCCACTGTGTGATACAGGAAGCTGGACTAGATGGGCCTTTGGCCTGATCCAGCAGGGCTCTTCTTATGTTCTTATGCCATCACAACATCCTGTGGCAAGGAGTTCCACAAACCAATTACACGCTGGGTAAAGAAATGTTTTCTTTACCCTGGGTAAAGAAATGTAATGCTGGGTAAAGAAATGTAATGCTGGGTAAAGAAATGTAATTCATCTGTGGAACTCCTTGCCACAGGATGTGGTGATGGCACCTGGCCTAGATGCCTTTAAAAGGGGTTTGGACAGATTCATGGAGGAAAAGACCATCACAGGTTACAAGCCATAAGCAACCTCCTGGTTTTAGATGTGGGTTTTCTCTGTGCCAGGTGCAAGGGAGTGTCAACGGGAAACAGATTATCTTGTTGTCTTGTGTGCTCCCTGAGGCATCTGGTGGGGCCACTGTGTGATACAGGAAGCTGAACTAGATGGGCCTTTGGCCTGATCCAGCAGGGCTCTTCTTATGTTCTTATGTTAAGACAATTCTCCTGTTTACAGCCCTGATGGTTCGCTATGGAAGGCAAGTGCACAGAGCTGTGGGTTTCTGGTTATCCTCAGCAGCTTCCGATTAGTTTGTGATTTTTTCCCCAGCAAGGCACAGATGAGTGACAGGCAGCAATTCGACAAAGGCAGCTCCCCCCCCCCCCATTATGAAGATGCAGCAATATGCAGCGCTGTGCTACTTGAATCTCTCCCAGTCACGCAACTGTTAAAGACACAAAAACCGAACAAGGGTGATAACCCAAAGTCACAGAACTACTAGATGTCTCACTTTGTATAAAAAGGCAATAGCACTGGCCTACCCTGCAAGGTTACTGGGAAGACTGCCCAGATTGTGAAGTGGTCTGCATGTATTTGTGATACAAGTCATAAGGGTTGCAGGCGCCAGACATGTATTTATAGCTGTCAAGGCTTGTTAAATTTAAGCAGCTACGTAACAGGAGAAACATGGTGCATTGCAACTTAGATGGGGCTCTGAAATACCATCTGCAGATCTGCCAGATGTTGATGAGTCCAACCTTTTGCAGTGACCTCTCATAGCGAGAAAAATAAAGCAAACAAATATTTCCCAGGTCAAGTCCAGAGAACATCCTTCTTAGATTGAAATGCCTGGAACTGAACAAAGTACTACAAATGAGGCTCTAGGAGAGCAAAGTAATGTGGAGATATTCTGATAATAACAATATTATTTCTGTCAGGTCTTTCTAGGAATTTTCCAACACAATCCTTCGTATTTCAAGATTTTTATTTTTAAAATATGCATAACATTCAACAATGCTTCTTTGTCAGTTTCCAAACTTTCCAGAAATGTTGGCAAAGGAAATACAACCATTTCCTTTAGCCTGGCATCTATCAGACCAGATCCTACCAACGTCTAGGACTGGCAAGATTAGGCTGGATGTGGTAAGGCAGATGCATATGTGCTCAAAGTATCCTTGCGAACCAATCCTATCCCCCACCATCTTCCGCCATGCAGCCGTGCTGACAGAGAGTCCGCTGCATGCAATGGGAGTGGGTGGGTGATGAGACAGCTGACGAGAGGTAAGTCAAAATATATTTTACTTACCTGACTAGGCTGCCTGGTCGCCAAGGGGTCTCTCCTCAGTGCCATGTCAGCCATTTTGCTAGCGTAAGTCCGAGGAGAGGAAGGGGACGGGATGGGTTGGAAAAATGGGGACAGGATCCCAGCACGCTCTGTTGCCTCCAACATCCACCCCCTCCAGCCCCTGAACTGCCCTCTGCCCTCCCTGCCCCGAACCTCCCCTGAACTGCCCACAACCCGCCCCCTCTGCCACCTTACCTGCTCTGGTGTGGGCAGGTCCATTGGTGGCAGGCATGCAGAGCTGCCAACCATTTGCACTGGGGCTCTGATGCGCTTGGCAGCAGCATGTCATTTACGGCATCGTTGCAGCCTTTATGGCAGTAGATAGCGAAATCCGCTATCGTAAAAGCCCCATAGGATTGGGCTGTTAATGACCTTGATGGCCCTATTTTCTGGAAACCGTCCCTGGTAAATTGCTGTTCCAGTTTGTCTCAACTTTTGCCTTTTGGGGATGCCTTGCTAAAATCATGAGTCTGCTAGAATTGCCAGTCTTCAAGGTTCAGCTCCCTGAAGTTACATTTCTGAGCTGCAAATGGATGCATCTTGACTCTAGTGCATGTTTACACACAGAAGTGCCCACATGGATACAAAGCACAGCCTGCCTGTTGTTTACTTTATAAATAAATGTATATACTGCCCTTCAGTGTATACATTTTTAGGGTGGTTCCCAAAAAGAAATAAAAACAAGAACGCTGTGAATCCGAATCCACAATAAAACAATGGAAAAGATAAAAGAGCAGATAAAAATGAGCAGCATTCAAACAACCTGGGAATGTTTAAAAAAAAAAACACCTGGGGAAAATATTGTATAGGTCTTCATCTCCTGCTCGAAAGACATCAGAGTGGGGGTCAGGCAAGTCTCCCTGGAGAGAGAATTCCACGGGGAGAATTCCATGGAAAATTCCACAACCGACATGGCCCTCTCCCCACTCACTGCCTCCTACCTTACATTAAATGGTGGATACACTCAGGCTCCTAACGATGATGGCAGCTCATAGGAAGGTTCGTGTGGGAACCGATACCTCGGTCCCTAGCTTTGTAGAGCTTTAAAAAGGAAAGCACCAGCACTTTGAGTTGTGCTGACCAAGACCAAGAGCCAGCACTGAGGCTCTAGGAGCCTCAGCTTAAAGGGCTTAAAGGGACGGAAGGGATATGAAAGCTCCATCTGTCATATCTCATTGGCATATGCAAGATGCTGTCATGAACTTAGGAACATGCATGTCGGAATCAGTCCTAAGCAGCTAAGAAGACTGCTGTGAAACAGAGAGCCCTCCCAGGAGAGAGAGAGAGAGAGAGAGAGAGAGAGAGAGAGAGAGACCTTAATGGAGCATCTTCTAGAATGTTGTCTCATGTATCAGTTTCCTTTGAAAATAGGTTATGTTTGCAGAACAAAAACAGCGGAGCAGCTCTGTTCCCCTGCTGTTCCTGTGCACGGAAATATGAAAACTTGAAAGCTTTTTCGCAGCAGCTGCACAACTATGTTTCCTTACAATGGTATGGATCAGTTCATCACAATATTCTTCAACTGTACTGACAAGAAACTGTCTATCTTTTCCACTCTGTGTGCTGGATGGGGAAGAGCCACAATTAGCAAGTGCTGACCTTCCAATTGCTATGCAAATTAGACTGCTGTAATGTGCTCTGTAGGGGCTCCCCTTGAAGACGATTCAGAAACTATAATTGGTCCAGAATGTGGCAGCAAAGTTGTTGACTGATATCTGCTGCATGGGTCTGTCTTTAGGTAACTTCACTGGCTCCCAGTTAGTTTCTGAGAGCAGTTCTAAGTGCTGGTTTTGTGCCACCAGCATTCTAAGTGCCACTGCGTCACACACACACACACCCCAGAGCAGTGTCAACCCCCCGTACTCATCCCTCATCCCAGCGCGTCAATCCCGGAGCTGGCAAGCCAAGCCACGTCTTCCTCAGTGGCTCGGCTGCTTCTGAATAGGCCGGCAAGGCTTCGAGCGGCATGCGCACAATGCTGCTCGAAGCCTTGCCCTCAGAAGGGCCGGACGAAGACCCGATTGGGTCGCTTGAAGCATGCCGCTCGAAGCCTTTTGTCGGCATATTCAGAAGCAGCCGAGTCACTGAGGAAGATGCGGTTTGGCTTGCCGGCTCC
This sequence comes from Plestiodon gilberti rubricaudatus, assembly GCA_026170595.1. Taxonomy (NCBI): domain Eukaryota; kingdom Metazoa; phylum Chordata; class Lepidosauria; order Squamata; family Scincidae; genus Plestiodon; species Plestiodon gilberti. The sequence goes on from JANXHW010000001.1 coordinate 18,261,668, forward strand.
GGGATTGACGCGCCGGGATGGGGGTGAGTACGGGGGGGGGGGTTGACGCTGCTCGGGGGGTGATGCGCTTGGGGGGGTTGACGCACCGAGCCAGCCACCGACCCCGCATGGGGTGACGCGCCAGCTCGTGACACCACTGGCTATAAGCTTGGCTGACTCTTGTGACAGAAGCGGCAGTCCTTCCTTCCCTCTCTGGCTCCCTCTTCCCGTCAAAGAGGTTGCTTTGATGTTGCTGCTGACTTTGTTTGGACTGTCTTGTCTTAGGATAGCCTGGAAGCTTTGTACCTGCAGACATCAGCTGCTCTCTTCCTAACCACTGGGCCAGAGGTAGCCTCTGATCAAGTACAGTATACACCACATGTTCTTCTTGGCAGCCTGCTTCTGCACTGGTGTGTGTGTGTGAGGTGGGTGGACAGGGTAGGCTGGTGCCAACACAGCCACTGCTGTGCACTGATTGGGATTTCATTGCACGATTATTGTGCGGGTGTCATCAGTAACGTCAGGACTCCTGGATGCCAGCTGTGTCTAGGGAAGCTGTGGAAGTGGCACTGCTATGGCAGCTTCAGTTCTGAAAGCTATGCTGTGCTTTCTGCTGGCAGTGCATAAGTCCATGACTGCGCTATGTGGTAGCCCTGGTATAGAAGCCACTCAGCAGAACCATAGGATCAACTTATCCCACTTTGCTGCGATCAGGATGAAAGCAAGAATTTTATACGCACAATATTGGAAGAATTCAGAGATACCTTCGCTGGAAGATTGGTGGTTGAAAGTTTTGGATTATGCTGAAATGGATAAACTTACAATTTTAATCAAGGAAAAGTCAATTAACCTTTCTGTGAATAATTGGAAACCATTTATTGATTTTTTAAGAGAGAGAGAGAGAGAAGAACGATGTGATGATATGTGGATTTAATGAAAAGAATGTGGGCGATATTTTGGCTTAGTTGGATATTGTATGTAGAAAATAGTGAATAGTATGATAGTAGGATATATTGCTTCGTGCTTGCTATAACCTTTTGAAATATGTATTGTTTTTATGTTTTAATATTATATCAATAAAATATATACGGGGGGGGGGGGAAGGATCAAAGCCGAGATTGTTCAGAAGAACAATCTAAGCAAAGATTGTTCTTCTGAATCAAATAGGTCTTCTGAATTTGCCTAGTTTTAATTTATATTTAAGAAAGCTTCAAAAATTCAGGATTTATCAGCATTTTCCAAGTTGCCTTGCTTAGTGATAACGGCCCAACAAAAACAGGATGGACAATAGCCAGGTATTTAATGCAACTGTATGAGGTCTGGACTCTCAAATCGAAGGCAAGGAATTCACTGAACTCTTGTGTAGCACCATTCATTTTGGAACCCTGCACCCATGAAAGTAGCCACCAAATTGGCTGATGAAAGCCTTAATCATAGCACTCGCCCGTTCATATAATCTGCTAGATACATTAGTAAGTATCATTTATCCTCCAGTTAATCAGAAAGAGAATACATTAGATAGCTTAAATTATTAAGGATATTAAAAATGCATTACGAAAATGTTTATCATTAGCTACACTGGCAGAAGCAGAACAGGATATTTTAGAGGCCTAAAAATAAATATGTCTCAGGTATCAGCAACACGCTCCAAGCATACGTTAAAGATTTATACCCTGTTAAATGGAGGAAAATAGGGCGGCCATAGAAGAGTTAGGCTCACACCAATCAGTACCAGAATAAAGTTCACAAGGCCTGATGCTGAAACATATTCTGGGTCTTCACACCTCTCTGAACGGTTTCTATTTTGCCTGTCCTCTCAGAGATGGGCAGTGAGGGAAGGTATAAGTCCCACATATCCCACACCTGAATGGGCAGACTTCAGGCATTGTTAGTAGACTAAGAATGCTTGAAAACCACTGCCCTCTGGAAAAGATGTCATTAATTGCAACGACACATGGCTGTACGCTGAAAACTTCCACTGAATCAATGAATCAATGAAATAAATAAGTTTATTTGTGGTATTGTTATTTTTATTTATCATGCTGCAGCTGCTGTACTAATCTGTTTTACCTGCTGTTTTTGGCATCCTTGCTCATTTGTTTAGTCGAGTAGGAATTATTGTGATGTTGGTTATTTTTATGGCTTTGTAGTATTGATACTGTCTGCTTTGTGATTAATTCGCCCTTGTTTACTGGGTTGTTGATGGTTTGTTCATTTGTCATGTTTATTAACACAAATGTAATAGATATTCCATTTTTTATAGTTGTTGTTGAATTGTTATTTACTGCAATATTGTTATGCTTTTGTCATCTTGGTGGTTTTGATACTGCCACTATTGCTGGCTGCTCTGGGTTTCCCTACGGACAGAAAAGTGGGTTATAAATATAATATGAAATGAATTAGACACCAGGCTTTGTACCTACCTGCCTGACAAGAGCCAGCTGCAAGGAGACATAGAAGATAATTTGGTGGTCTTCTGGTGCCAAGCGCTCCGCTCTGTAAAACACAAATATTCCATTGTACAAGGGCCACATTCAATGGAGGGGGCTAGAAGATGATGATAAAAGCACAGAGTACAAAAATCAGGCTTAAAAGGGATAAGAGACTACTGCCAGAAGCTATATGTTTTAAAACTTAAAACAAAAAACTGCGTTGGGGCACAATTTCCTTTCGGATCTGGAGAGCCAGTATAGGACAGAAGAAAGTGTGCTGAACTTGGAAAACATGGGTCAAATTATTGCTTTGCTACTAAACTACTAAACTCACTAACAGCCCAATCCTGCCTAGGGCTGCCGTAGTGTGAAAAAGCACACTGCGCCGGATCCTAGGCAGGATCAGGCCAGCACTGGCGCAGCTGGAGCACACCTTGGGGGAAAGGGATGAATATCCCTTTTCCCCAGGAAGAGCTGCAGAAACCCCTATGGGTCTCCTTGGATGTGCGCCGGAAAATCCGAGGAGCTGGTGTAAGGCTAGCCAGGCCCGGGACGGGGGATAGGAATCAGCAGAGTGCACCGCCGATGATCCCTTCCCCCGTCCCTGGCCCAGCGAGCCAATCACCCCCTCCCCTGCCAACCTGGTCCACTCTCCCCCGCCCGGCAGGTACTTACCTGTTTGGCACGGCAGACGGGCTAGATGCTGGGTGGGTAGGCGCCGGCCTCAGTGCTCGCTGGGTCTACTCACTGGGTGTAGAAAACATGCCTTATGGCACATTTACAACACCCAGCGCTGGCAGAGCCATTGCTCCACCGGTGTTTCTTTAGTGAGGACTGCGCCGTAAGTGTGCCTTGGGCAAGTCACTCTCTCCCAGCCTAACCTACTTCTCAGGACGTTTTATACAGATAAAACACAAGGAAGAAGCCCTGCTGGATCAAACTGAAGGGCTGTTTAGTCCAGCATCTGGCTTCACACAGAGGAGCCTGAATGCATGAAGAAGTGAAGCTCCCGACTCAGGCCATTGGTCCAGCTCGCTCAGTACCATCTCCTGTGAGTGCCAATGGCCCTTCAGGGTCTCGGGCAAAGGCATTTGCTGCGCTGCTGCTCAAGTCCATCTTCTAGTATTTCATAGCAGTAGCCAACGCTAAACTGAAATCAGTATTGGAGAAAGTGTGGAGCTATAATACCAAGAAACATTTGAAATACCATATTGGTCTGAGTATAAGACTCACTTTTTTCTCCTAATTTAAGTTTTTAAACTAGGGGTGCGTCTTATAATCAGGCATAAATTTAATGCCAGTGATTTAATTAATTTTTTTAATAGCAACAAACTTTAAGGGTGCGTCTTATAATCAGGTGCGTCTTATACTCGGGACAATACGGTATATATATTTTTTTCCTACTTGCAATTCTGGGCCTACAATGTTCCTAAAGGGGGGGGGGACTCACAAAACCACCCCCTGCTGCTCTGGCCTTGGCCTTCGTACAAGCATACGCTAATCAGCCTTCAGCGGCAATGGGGCACATCCTTTCCCCTAATCTACAGGAGGCAACGAGGAGTGTCACTGTGATTATGTGTTATTAGTCTTCAAAGCAACAGTAGCAGCAGCAACCCCCCACCCCCTTTGAGTTCCAAGAGGTGCAAAGACATTGCAAAGCACACAAGGAGGCAACGGGGAGGCTGGGCAAGCTCAAGAGCCAGCAAAGACCAAACACCGATACAAATGCCAGCCCTCCACGTTTGATGCAGCCAGCTGCAAAGCCCAGCCTGTTTATCATGTGCCACTCTGATGCCGAGTGACAGCTGAGTTATGGCCAGGCGTTTGGATGTTTGACTAAGACAGAGAAGGGGGCTGGGCCATTCAGTAGCTTCCAATCCATGGCCTGGGATGTCCTCAGTATACATTGCTGTGAGCAATGCAGGCTGAGCACAATCAACAGATTGACCCCGCTTCTACTGACGCTAGACAAAAACGCCGCTCCGTGGCTGGAGGACTCTGGGAAAACAAAAAACCCAAGGATGGGAACAAGACCCGATTCTAGAATGGGCAGGTACACATGCAAGAGCTGGGCTCCTGCAGCTTTAACAGCTGTGTCAAAAAGGGGATCTCTCTGCAGGTGCGAGTCTTCCCACCCCCCATCTGGCAATTCAAGTGATAAAAAAATGTTGGAGATGAATTAACGTGCATAAACATGTGTTCTGTCTGTAGTAGAGGTGGCCCTGCTAAATAAATGCAATTTATTAGGAAGATGGAAAAGATCAGCCGTTACGGACCATCAGTTATCCGCAAATGTATCCTAACGCAACAGTAAATGTGTGTTATTACCATTCAGGAAGCCATTCCCATATTATCATAGCCTGGGATATAAGGGGCCCTGAGCTACCCCTGGAGGGTATGGGGCACAGTGCAGGAAAGGGAGATTTTCTAGAGCATAGTCCATGCTGCTTGAGACAAGTAAAAACAAAAAAAGGAAGAAAGGAAGCATTTAAAAACCAGACTCCCTACCCCACCTCCAATAGAGGCTCCACATTCCTCATCCATATACTGCAAAGTTACAGTCTATTCTACCACCTTGGGAGCCTATCACTTTATGTTCACCATGCTTAATGGGTTAACCAGGCTTTAGTGGCTTTTTTTTAATCTTCCCAGCCTACGTTCTTAGAGTAAGAACAATGTCATCTCTTAAAAACGGAGGCCTGGTCGTGGGTCTCTCCGGAGGCCTGTTCCTGGTCTCTGAATGGCCCACAGAGCTCTCCGTAAGATACTTCTGGTTTTCGGAGCAAATCGGAAGTGCCTTACGGAGGCCTCTGTGGGCCATTCCGAGACCCTCAGAAGCCTGCAGAAGCCAGGAACAGGCCTCCAAAGAGGTCCACGACCAGGGAGAGGCCTCAAACTTCGAAAAGGTAGGTCAAGAGACCCATGACATTCTGCCTAATGACCCCCATCGTATATGCAGGTGGTTGTTAAGTAGATCATCATTAAGCGGGGGACACCTGTACACTCATCCCATTCTTGTCTGTAGTAAACAGGTGTTGCAGATCTTTCTGTAGTTCTTCCATAACCTTCCAATCATGTTTGATCACAGGGATAACAGTAATGTATGACCACAACCCAAGCAATGATGCCTCTTTGATAGCACCATACACTCCCTTAAAAACTGCTGTTCATTTTCAGCCAAGATACTGCCTTTAACGCTAGCAGGACATTCTGGAACTGGTAAGACATGCATTTGGAACACAAGGATCTAGCCAAACTCTTGCAACACCCCCTGTTGGTCAATGGTGGGTATCTGTGATGAGCTATCTATCCACTTCCAAGCTGGTGAAGATATCAAAGAAACAAGCCACAGCCGGTGGGGAAAGGTCAAAAGGCTAAAAATAAATATGGTTTAAGAGTAATACAGGACAGCAATTACATCTAAATAGCACAGTAACGGAGATGTTACATCTGAGTCTAGGAATGTGCACCACTTGAAGCCAAATCCCCCTCTGAGAAGGAGCTCTGTCAAAACGACACCTCCTTATTGCTTCTCTGCATACCAACCTGGAGTGTAAGAGCTCACTTCAGCTGAGTACAAAGGCAGAAATATGTTTCTACTATTCTTTATTACCTACATTTATATCCCAGGGCAACACAGACTGGTTACATCCTTTTGTCCTTAAACAATTAATAGGTTAGGTTGAGAGAGCATGACTAGCCAAATGAGTTTCATGGCTGAGTGGGAATTTGAACCCAGATCTCTTGGGTCATAGCCTAGCACTCTAACCATTATGTCACACTGCTTATCTCCTGTTAGCACCAAAAATGGGAGGGAAAATCCTCAAAACACAATCATTGATAAACCTAGCGAGGGTTTTGGATTAAAATGCAAAAATAAAAACATGTTCTGTCAACTGGGTCTCTCTTACCTTTCTAGAGTTTCAAGTGCTTTCCGGTGCAAGTCATCTTGTGTGCTTTTCACCACAGCTGCAATATAAGAAGGAAATATACAGTTCCATCACCATTGCAAACTGCAGGCTTGAACTTACTATGCATTATAGAAACTGGAAAACCAATATATATGGTCCTTAAAAACTAGTACTAGATTTTATGTCACATTTAAAAGGCTTTTTCCTAGATCTTGTTGACAACCATATTACTAGGGGCTGTATAAACAGATCACTTCTGCAAGGTCAGACTTTGTACTGTACTCATTCTTTTCTTTTAGAGTACATTCAGCTAATACCAGCCCAGAAATGTAAAATCAACGTGGTAGAGAATGTCTCTCCCATATAACCTTCCCTAGATTTTGAAATCTTCAGACGGGGCTTGTTCCAGGACCTTTGTCCTACGTTAGACTGACATCAACCAGGACAGAGCAGAGTCTTCTCTGCATTGGCTCCTTCCTTGAGGAACGCACTTTCTCAGGAAGCCAACAGGACTAGTTCTTGGTGATTTTCAGAAAACAAACCAAAATTATTTTTCTTTTCTTTTCTATACTGCTGGGCTTTGAGAACATAGGGTCAATTCTTTCCTATGACTTCTGCAGCCAACTTCTTTTTTGGGTGGCTTTGTCATTTTATCTGTTTTCAAATGGCATTATTCTTTTTATGACTTAATTGTTATTGTAGGAAGCTCCTTTGAGGCCCCATTGGGTGGAAAAGCAAGCTAAAACCAGAATGCTAATAAACATTACTTTCCATTTTTTAAAAAAAATTACTTTGACTCTAGTTCTTTTTCGCTTTGAATTCCAGTGCTTGAAGAAGTCCTGTATAACTCTGGTATCCAGCAACTGAAACATTACGTGACCTGACTCAATGTGTAGCACCGCAGCGGTTTTGTGTTTCTTACACATTCTTGCCTGAAATTCTGCACACGGTTAGGGTGCTTAATGCCCATGGACTTCAATGGGATTCAAGCAGGCAAACTGGGTGCAGGATTGCAGCCTTTGTCTTGCCTGAAATGTCTATACAGCTCTGCCTACATCTGTGAAAACATCTTCCAGATACACATTTTAAGAGCTGCTTTTCGGAGCCCTGGCAGTTCAGCATGGTCATCTGTGCAAAGCTGCTGGAAGGCTGCCTAAAAAAGAAAGCGTCAGTGATGCACCTGCTGTCCCTTCGATGTAGGGGACGTGTCAGGAGCTGGATGGCTTGGGAAACTGGGGACAGAACTTTGCCAGAGGCTCAGCCAGTGCAAATGTCCTCAGGGAATGACCGACACTCTTGTGGGATAGAGGCTTTGGCTCTCAACCAGAGCATAAATTAGCAATGACAGATGATGGCTTATAGCAGCACCTTCTCCTGCCCTCTGATATCCTGACAGTCCAGCCCAATTGGCTCTAGTTTTCATTAAATGATCCTCTCTCCCTCAAAAAAGAACGCTTCCATTTGAAAGGTTAAGGTAAAGGGTAAAGGTATCCCTTGACAATTAAGTCCAGTCGTGTCCGACTCTAGGGAGCGGTGCTCATCTCCGTTTCAAAGCCAAAGAGCCAGCGCTGTCCGAAGACGTTTCCATGGTCATGTGGCCGGCATGACTCAACACCGAGGCGCATGGAACGCTGTTACCGTCCCGCTGACGCGGTACCTATTAATCTACTTGCAATTTCTTGCTTTCGAACTGCTAGGTTGGCAGGAGCCGTTGCACGGATTCGAACTGCCGACCTTTCGATCGACAGCTCATGGTTCAGTGGTTTAACCTATTGCCTTGTGCAACAACGAATGGCCCTTTGCAGACAGCTCAAGGATGCCATCACTGGGGAGGAAAATGACTCGCAGATGGCTTTGCAATTCTAGCCTTATCCATGTATTTTCAAAATAGGTACAATGTACCTGGGTAGAGGGAGAACACATACCTGGCACCAATGCTCTCAGTGGCCACACACCCCTACTCTCTCCAGGCTTAGTGCCTGCCTCTGCAGATTCAAGAATACTAATTCTCAGGCACACCAATTAAAACCAATCTCCAAATCTATGAGCTGCTAATGCAATAGGCTGCACAGTTACCTGGAAGCACACCCCACTGAGCTCCGGTGAACGTACTTCTGCCTAAACATGCATAGATTGCACAACGAGGGGGAAATCATATTCACGGCTCAAATCTAAAATATTTTGTTGCTGTGCAAATTATTGTTATTTATATACGTCTTTTCAACAAAATGCCGTTTTGTCCCAAGTTGGTGTTGATTGCTGTTATAAGTGATATATTGAAGCAGCTCATGACCACGGATCAGCCCTGTCCTGTCTCTTGGGAGGGAAGCTCCTTATAATAACTAACAGCAACTGGGTGAAACAAGCAGCAGAACCCGCTAGGTTGTCTTTGATCAAATGACAGCTGCCCATCTGTAAAATGGGAACATTAAAGCCCTACCTCCCAGAGCTGTTGTGAGGATGAAGAAGACTTTTACAGATTCCAAGTACTATGCAAACAATTAATAATAAAAAGCTATACTACCACTGACAAAGATCAAAAAGAAGAAGAGAGGTAATAAGTTTATTGTAAGAAAAATAAGTTCTAAAATGTAATAGAAGGGCCCATCCGCTTTTAAGCCAGTAGTAGCCACAGATTTGAAGCATGTATCCCTATGGAGTGCTTCTCACTCTCTTAAAACCTTAGTTTGTCTTGTATAAATTGTGCATGAGATAAGAGAAGGTGGATTGTCACTAGAGTCAATGACAGAACAGAGATTGCAAGAAGTGCTTTGAGACCGGTCCAGTGGGACCTTAAGGAAACAGACTTTAGCCAGGGAAAAAAATGTAATTCAGAGAAGAAATCTGTGTTCTGACAACAAATGATCTTGGGTTGAGGGGGGGGGGATAACAAAGCTTCTCTATGGAATATAAAACATGTCTCCAACTCATTCAGTGGGATGTAAATTCAGCAAGACATACGTCTTAACAAGACGCCTGCCTTGCAACGCCACTTCACACATTATGTAGCAGCAAATACATGCTTTTTATTGCTTCAATATATGGCAGACAGACACAGCCTACCCTGGCTCCCTAGCACATTCACCCATAATACACGTGTGATGGAAAACATGCATTTTATTTTTATACATAAAAAAAACTTGAGAAGCAGCCCTCAGATACAAGTCAGATTTGCAGATTTCAAATGTCATGGGTTTTTTTAGAAGCATTACCACTGCCATTTCCACCTTCTGTACAATGTTGATATAACACAAACCATTTCAGTGAGTTCAGTGTTGTCTGTATGTTTGACAGTTTTTCTTTAAATTAATGTAACAATTCTTTAAATTGTTTATGCAAAATATTGGATTATTTTCCCTTCTGACGAAGAGCTTAATAAAAGCCATATACTAAAAAAAAAAAAAAAAAGTATCTAACCTAATGGTTCCTCTGTACAGTTGAAATCTGCCTAGGCAGCATTTGCTGAAATCTCACTGGGTTAGAGTCATCTTCACTTTTCATCCTAAACACCAGTGGTGTTCCGGGGGAGAGGGTACTGTAGGTTGTGCACAGGTCTACTCAGCGTTACACGTCTCCTGTGACTTGCCTTTGCTGCTTGGAATGGCTCCGACGGCGAGTTGCCTTTGCTGCTTGGAATGGCTTACTAGGGCTAAACCCTGCACAAAAACAACTAATATTAGAGACTGGGGAGATGCCAGTTCGACTTGGTGTAACGCTGAGTAGACCTGTGCGCAACTTACAGTACTGCCCCCCCTCTAGGAACACCACTGCTAAACACACACATTTTCTTCCCTCAAATCCAGTGCCTATTATCCTCAACTTACCATGAGTCTCTCTCAGCACACATGTCTACTCAGAAGTAAGTCCCATTAAGTTCAATGGGCCTTACTCCCAGACAGGACTGCAGTCTTGATCTCCTTACCTTCTACCATTTCAAATTATGAGAAAAACGAGCACACACACTGTTTTACAAACACAACCAACATGAATGTTGTCCTAATTTTAAGACATGCAGAATTTGTGCAGTCCAACCACTGAATTTTGTGTGTTTAGTGAAGAATTTAGTGAAGAATTCTAATCTGCACTCTCGCAGCCTGATTCACCACTTTCTTTAACCGCAGCCTGATTCACCTAACGCTGTCTCTGGAAAGCTACAGTATGTTTGCAGCTCTAGTAGAGAATAATTATATTCTGATATTTGTGACACTAATCAACAGTGGTCAGACTCAGATAAGACACTCCCAATAAGTGTGTTCTCCATTTTCAAAACAGTGCCATTGCAAATAGGCTCCAACAGTAAAGACTCCTCACATCAACCAGAAACATTAAACTTGTTTTTTTTTAATCTTTCCAACATAAATTCCTTAACCTCTATCAAGAGGATAGTTAAAGGAACCATTGCTATGAGGAGTCTGATTATTCTCCATGACTGCCTGTCTTTTAAACAATCACTCAAACACTTCTTTTCAGCCTTCACTATTACTGTGGTGTTGGCTTCTAAACTTGATTAATTCAATTAATCAGCAATTAATTAGCAGGGAGTACTCCAGAAAATTGGGCCGTGATAGGGGGTACCCAGGTCTCCACAGGTCAAGAACCCCTGTTCTAAAGGATTAGTTAAATTCATGGAAGCTAGATCTTATCAATGGCCATCAGCCACGATAGCTTAGTGAAGACTCCATATTCAGAAGCAGCATGCCTCTGAATTACAGGTGAGGGGAACAAACAACAGGGGAAGGTCACTGTCTTCATGCCTGGCTTGTTAGTAGTGGCGGCGGAACGCTAAGTTCCGCCGTGCTCCGACCCTCCGTTACACACCGGCATGAGGTGGCCCCGCCCCCTCGCCTTCGGAGTCATTCAGGGCGGCGAAGGCAACGTGCAGGAGGCGCGTTGTCTTCGCCGCCCTGAATGGCTCCGAAGGCGAGGGGGCAGGACCGCCTCGTGCCGGTGTGTAACGGAGGGTCGGAGCACGGCGGAACTTAGCGTTCTGCCCCACCTAGAATGACGCCACTGCTTGTGAGCACTGGAAGACATTTTGCTTTAGTATTGTTAATGGAGAGGTATGCTTTATGAGTGCTGTTAGTGGCCATGGAGGTCCCATTATGGGACAGAAACATAAAATATAAAATGTTCTAATAAATGAAAAATAAAACTCGCTGGCTTCTGTTGGACTAGATCAGGGGTGGCCAACCTTTTAACAGGAATGCTCCTGGACCTTTAATGGTTGTGTAGGTGAGGGCATTTCAGCAGGTGCAGCTGCTTTAGCAGTACCATCAGCACTTGCAGCTGCCAAGATTCTGTCTTCTACACAACGCTTAAAAACACAAAGGCCCTCATGGTGGAAGGTTGGCCACCCCTGGACTAGATGGACCCTTCAGTCTGCAAGACAATTCTTACAGTTGTCTGTTCTTAAATTTCAGCTGCTTAAATTTGACATCTTAGAATGACTGCTGTACAGGTCATGAGTCAAACGCATTACCGTCGGTTGCTTGTAGACTGTATGCCAGGCCTAGGGCCAGGTAGCCTTTTGCTAGGAGCTCTCCAGCGTCGTCTCCCAGGCTTATCACCATCTTGGCAAACCGCTCTCCTTCTTCCAGCTGTAAGAACAAGCAAGCAAGAGAAAAACCTTTGCAAAGCCTTCTTGACAATTGCAACAGAATATACAGTATTATCCCTGTAGGATGAACAAAACGTTAGAAAAGATTCAGGGCTTCACTTCTACAGAGAGGTACTAGGGCTACACCCTGCACAAAAACAACTAACATTAGAGACTGGGGAGATGCAGGTTCGACTTGGCCGGGCCGCTGCTTCAGTGGCTACACTGGCTGCCAGTTTCTGGGCACAATTCAAAGTGCTAGTTTTTTGCTTTTAAAGCCCTAGGATTTATTTTCTAGTAGGGTCCACTGGAACGTGGGAGATGTGGTTTTCTGTGGGCTATCACAAGGGAAATTACAGCTCCCAAAGGCCACCAACCTTTTGTTCAGGCATGCTGGGAGGGATACACCTACCCTCTCTGCATATATGCCACTGCTGCTCAAGTGGCTACCCCAGTAGGTTTACTGGGAGTTTGGAGGGATGGCAGTCTGGTAGGGTGGATGTTTGGGGATGGGGGGACAGTGGTGACTTCTGAACTTGGACTGATGAGCCAAGCGTTTCCGTTTTTTTGAGGAAACAGCTCTATTTTCTGAGCCAATCCAACAAAAGTCTTGGGGGGGGGGGTTGTCACACATCTCAGTTTTCTATGCTTCTCCCTTTCCAAGTTGCTAAACTCCAGGGTAGTGTATTTGTAGAAGGACAAAGACAGAGAAGAATGTGTGCCCCAAAAAATCGTTGGGCAGGGATTTACTATAATGACAGAGCCTGACAGGCAGCATTTAAAGATGCAGGAGCTGGGATAGGAAAAAGTGCTGGAAACCTTAAATGTAGGCCTTTTTATAAAGGCACTAATAAATATTGCCACTATGGCTAAACTTGATGTGACTTCCTCCTGTCATGGTCCTGATCCAGAATGCCCCCCCACAGGTGGTTTCTACCCTGGGGGGAAAAAGCTCCCATTAGCTCCCCAAAGTTATCTTTCTAAATACCGTATTCTAAAATTTATCATGCCGTAGAACAGTTGATCTTGGAACCAATCAGCAGGGAGGTGACTGTAGGCTTAATCCCAGGTTTCACCCAGAGTCTAGAGCAAGATGTAAGCATTATTGAACCAAACGAGAAGAGTGCCCATAGCACTATCTAGTTCATGTGCAACTGGAACGTTGCCAAGGAAGTCCAAGACATTTGAAAATGTGAGGAGGACAGTAAAAAGGAATCCGAAATGGAAAAATCAAGAGGGTCAAATCTCTCCAGAGTGCATGGAGGTTGTCTGAAGTGGCCATAACAGAAGTGCAACTAGAATGTATGCCACTGACAGCCCAACCCTATGGGCCTTCTGCATCAGCAGATCCGCTGACACAAAAGTCCCAGTGATGGGTAGAAATGTCATGCCGGCTCCAGGCACCTGCCAGATTCTTCTGGATGCTCCACTGGTTACCGGTGCCGGTAAGATGTCATGATGGCTACTAGCTGGGATGGCTTTGAAAGGGAATTCCACAAAATTCATGGAAGACAGATCTATCAACAGCGACTAGTCATAAGGACTACGCGATATCTCTGGTTCTACAGCAGCCTGCCTCTGAATACCAGTCGCAGGGGAGCAATGGCCTTTAGTTCTGCTCGTGGGCTTGCCAGAGGCAGCGGGTGGGCCACTGTGGGAAACACGATGCTGGAATAGATAGGCATCCGGCCTGATCCAGCAGGGCTCTTCTTAGGTTCTTATGCAGAATCAATTGAAGCAGTGGCATTCCTATGCTCCCCTCCCCCCCGGTGCCGGAAGTGACGTAACGGCAGTAGCAGGCGGCAGTAGCAGGCCTCGAGCACTCAGAGGCAGAGCAGGCGGGAGGGCTGCACACGCTGACGGCTCTCCTTGCTAGCCCCAGTGAACGGGATGATCCGCCCCATCGCCGGCCGCCATTGCAACCCCCGCCCACCCGCCTGCTGCCTGGGGCCCAATCCTGCCGCCTGGGGGCCCACCGCCCCAAGGCCCCCACCGCTGATGATGCCACTGACTGAAGAATGTTTTCTCCCAAGGCAAACAGTATGCCCCCCCCGCCACCGCCGCTGATTCCTATCAGGACCATGGCAGGGGATAAGGTTAGTCCCTACCCACCCACTCCATGATCTTTATCTGGATTGGAGGAATCACTTACATATAGAAAGTAATACCCAGTTTGGCCCTGTGTTTGGCTTGGTAGGTCACAAGGTATGCAGATCCACTTGACTTCCATGCCTGCTAAAACCCTGCATGTCTGGCTGTAGTTGAAGGCACATGAGCAGAGCCAGTTAACAAACAAATTGGCCCCCCCGGCTCAGAGAGAATTTTGGGACTGTCCTCGGAGTTACCTTACAAGCAGGAAAGACCAAGACTGTGGAGAGAGTGGGTTGGCACAGGTTCTAAAGTTAGAGGAGGCACTGCAGATGGAAGATGCTGCAGGACAGGCTGGAGAGTCTCGAAAGCACATGCCTCATTAGCGCCCAGGATAGACTGCAGGTCCTGTCCGCAGTAATCAAAAGTGTCAGCTCTGGGTTAACAGCCAGGCAGCATCGCAGAGCATTATTAGAAAGCTCCTACTTTGGGGGACTTTGATTAGAGCCTGACGTTTTCTTTAATAGTTTTCTTTGGAACTGCACCATGTGAGGCACAAATATTGAAGGACCCGCTGGAATGGGCTTCCTGACAGTCAGCCTTGTCGAGACCTCAGCAGTTAGCTCATCTCCTTCATTCTGTAAAGGCTCAAGATCATTCAGCCAGCCAGAAAGGTGCTTGCCAACAATCCCCAAAATCCCTTCCTTGGGGCCTGCTTAGCATTATGATAACTCTCTCTCTCTCTCTCTCTCTCTCTCTCTCTCTCTCTCTCTCTCTGTTCATTCAGTATTGGACCTATTAAACAACAACAACAACAACAACAACACTCTCGTAGACTTCCGGCACTAATTGCCAGCTTGTTCTTCGCGCACTTTCTCCGTTTGGCGCCTTTCTCTCTTCAAAAAAGCAGATCAGCTCACCTAGCCCCTTAACATCTTGCTAGACAGTGTGCTGACACCTGAAGAGGTCCACGGTTTTGTGGACGAAACGTTGTGTTCATGTTTTATTGTGTCGCGTTTTTAACGTGTTTTTAACGTATTTTTTAAATATAAAAAACATCCATTTTTAGCTTCAACATGGCTTTTAAACCCGTCAATTTGATTTCTTTGTGTATTGTAGCGGGCCATAAAAGTTTTCGTTTATTTTTAACAACAACACTGCTGTCTAATTGGAAACTTGGTATTGACTCGAATCTATATTTTGGGGGAGCCCCCCCAAAAAATGTATTTTGGGGAAGACCCACAGCTCATGTGCTTAGCCTGCAGAAGTTCTTCAGTTCAAAGAATTTCAGGTACCAAGCCTGGGAAAGACTTTTGCTCTTAAGACTCTGGGTAGCAAAGCAGACAAGACCTGGCCCTGTGGCCCAACAATCTGATGTAGCATAAGGCAGCTCCCTGTACTCAGCAAGGCCATTTATAGCTCGCTGCAAAGCACAGGCTTTCCATGGCATCGATGCATTGAAAATTATCGCTGCAGCTGCACCATGACGTTTAAAAGGATTGCGGATACTAGGGCCGGCAGAAGCCCTCTCCTGAGTCCTTGGAAAGTTATTGCCAATCAAGGTAGGCAGTTCTGGGCTAGATGGTCTGACTCAGGAAAGTACCTGTGGAAGAAAAAAAACAGCTCGTACACATACATCGGCAACAACAACAAAAACCCTCAAAGGATGGGAGAGAAGTCTGCAATCTTATACACACTTTCCTTGGAGTAAACCCCATTGCGCACAATGGAACTTACTTTGGAGTAGACATGCGTAGGATTGTGCTGTTAGCAGGGTAGATGCAAATAACTGTGAGTTAGAGGTCTCTGGTTCAAATCCCACTATAGTCATGAACTCACCCAGTAGCCTTAAGGCTGGGCTACATTGTCCACGGCCACGTTGCGTCTGCGTTCCGTGCGTGTCTGGTGTCCCGCCCCCAGGTCAAACAAAGGGCTCTGATTGGCCGGACGTAGCGCGGACGCAGCCAAGTCGAGCTGGGCTCAACTTTTGCTGCGTCCGCGCTACGTCCGGCCAATCAGAGCCTGTTGTTTGATCTGGGGGCGGGACACCAGACACGCACGGAACGCAGACACGACGCGGCCGTGGACAATGTAGCTCAGGCTTTAGGCAAGATACTGTTCTACTGGCCTCAGCCCTGCCATCTGCAATATGGGCAACAGTTTATAGGAGAGTGAGTGTGGTTTGTGTGTTAGGCTAGGACTGGAGAGAAAGTCACTGGGTGGCCTTGAGCCACTCATTAGCACTCAACCTAATCTCTCTCTTGCGAGGATAAAAGGGAGGAACCATGTAAACTGTCCTGAGCCCTTTAGAGGAAGTATGGGATAGAAATGTGGTGATAATATTACAGGGGTATTGTACGGATTATGGAAGGCCACCTTCTGGAAGCAGGGGGCAAAGCTTTTCATGGCCTGGACTGTAGCAGGTAGTTAGGAGGTTGTGTAATTCATCTGTGGAACTCCCTGCCACAGGATGTGGTGATGGCACTGGGCCTAGGTGCCTTTAAAAGGGGTTTGGATAGATTCATGGAGGAAAAGACCATCGCCGGTTACAAGCCATAAGCAACCTCCTGGCTTTAGAAGTAGGTTTTCTCTGTGCCAGGTGCAAGGGAGTGTCAACAGGATACAGGTTATCTTGTTAGCTGTGTGCTCTCGGAGGCATCTGGTGGGGCCACTGTGTGATACAGGAAGCTGAACTAGATGGGCCTTTGGCCTGATCCAGCAAGGCTCTTCTTATGTTCTTATGAGGTTGCCTTTTTAATGATAGTAATAAAACTTCCCCATCTACTTTACAAAAACAAAACAAAACAAAAACCTCCCATGCCAAGGAAAAGGTCCCTTCCTAGCCCAGACGTCTCCTTGGCAAGCTATCCAAGACATGAGAAGTGGCAAAAATTAGAGGTGATCAGAGCAGAGACAGGAACATAAGAACATAAGAAGAGCCCTGCTGGATCAGGCCAAAGGCCCATCTAGTCCAGCTTCCTGTATCACACAGTGGCCCCACCAGATGCCTCAGGGAGCACACAAGACAACAAGATACCTGTATCCTGTCGCCACTCCCTTGCACCTGGCACAAAGAAAATCTACTTCTAAAACCAGGAGGTTGCTTATGGCTTGTAACCTGTGATGGTCTTTTCCTCCATGAATCTGTCCAAACCCCTTTTAAAGGCATCTAGGCCAGGTGCCATCACCACATCTTGTGGCAAGGAGTTCCACAGATGAATTACAGACCGCAGGTCCTGACAAAATCAAGACAAAAATTAGAGGTGATCAGAAAACAAGAAGATGTCTTCTACATGGTCAGATCATGAGTCCATCTCGCTCAGTATTGCTTACTGACTGACAGAGGCTCTCCAGGGCTTTAGACACGGATCTTTCCCAGCCCTACTGAGTCAAATATGCCAGGGACTAAACGTTTGCCTGTGGGGCAGGTGCTCTGCCACTGAGAACAAGCCCTTTCCCCACATCATCATTCCCCCAAAGTATGCCTGTTGTGACCAAGCACTAGCAGGGAAGAGACAGGTATGCCCTTGTTAGGAATGCCCCCAGTTGGGTTTTCATCAGCATAGGTGGTGACATTAACAGGACAGGATCCCTGACGAACCCAGAGGAAGAAAATTCAAGGGCGACCAAGAAGCGATGGACTACCTTAAGAAATCTGCTACCTCCAAGGCTTCCCTAGCTGTCAGCGAGAGCAAGGACAAGTTGTCAAACCTCTCCTGAGTCAAAGGATGCACACACAAATAACACTCAGCAAGATATGCCAACAAGCTGTGTTTCAGCCACTGAAAAATATAATAATCCAACCTCTCCCCCATCATCATCTTTAGTGAAAACTGTACGTTTTGTTAGCAGCCTAACTCCGGAAAGCGGTTTTCTCCCAAACAGAGGGAGGCTGTTTCCAGCTAACCATGTTATTTTACTGCAGGTTTTGGAATGCAAGCCCACGGGCACACTGACAAGGGAGCTGGGAACAGCAGGTGCTATCCCCTGGCAAGCTGCCACCCAGCTGGTATTCAGCTGGCACATCTGAGGGTTTTTTGTGTGTTTTTCAGGAGACCAAAGCCAGGCAGATTAAGTCAGTACCCTTTCGATTGAAAAACAAGAGCAGTGCTGCCTGCACCAAATGCAATTTAACATTGCTGGGGACAAGTAAACTGAAGGCTGAAGTTCGCATAGTCAGGGCGATGGTGTTCCCAGTAGCAATGTATGGTTGCGAGAGTTGGACCATAAGGAAGGCTGAGCCCCGAAGAATAGATGCTTTCGAACTGTGGTGCTGGAGAAGACTCCTGAGAGTCCCTTGGACTGCTAGGAGATCAAATCAGTCAATTCTAAATGAAATCAACCCTGACTGTTCCCTGGAAGGACAGATACTAAGGCTGAAACTCAAATATTTTGGCCACCTAATGCGAAGAGAGGACTCTCTGGAGAAGACTCTGATGCTGGGAAAAATTGAAGGCAAAAGGAGAAGGGGAAGGCAAAGGATGAGATGGTTAGACAGCATCACCGATGCAACGAACATGAAAATGAGCGAACTCAGGAAGATAGTGGAGGACAGGAAGGCCTGGCGGGATATGGTTCATGGGATCACGAAGGGTCGGACACGACTTAACGACTGAACAACAACAAAAACTGAAGGCATGGAGCAGAAGTGAGTTGCCTAGGTTTTCAAAATGCCGCTCAAGACTCAAGACGTGGGAAGGAAAATGACGAAGCAGGGAAAATTAAACCCTAGTGCTATGCCAATTGCTTGTGAAATTATAGGTGCATAGGGCGAGAGCCAGTGTGGTACAGTAGCTAGGGTGTGGCGAACAGATTTTCGTGTAGAATAACATCAGCAAAGATCCGCGGTCTTGTGGTCACTTCATCTATCAAAAGAACTTACTCTTAATGCCAAGAAAAGCTGAGGGTTCCACACGCTCCTCGAGAGAAATAGTGTGCCCCCGCCAAGAGACAACATTTTAGGGGACCTGCCTTCCAGCCCTATGTAGCTAGCCTCCTTACGCTGGTCCTCAACCTTCCTCTCCTCCGACTCAGAATACCGTATTGTCTCGAGTATAAGACGCACCTGATTATAAGGCGCACCCTTAAAGTTTGGTGCTATTAAAAAAATTTAATTAAATCACTGGCATTAAATTGCAACAGCCTGATTATAAGACGCACCCCTAGTTTAAAAACTTAAATTAGGAGAAAAAAGTGAGTCTTATACTCAGACCAATACGGTACTTCCTTTTCCTCTTGACAAGAGGGATTTAAAAGGGAGGAAAGAGGGGGGGAAAAGCCCAATGGGCCCCTACCTGGTTGATCATACTATACTTCCTTCAATCTATGTGGGATGGAAGGGAAAAGCAAAACTGTCAAATCTACTCCCATTCTTTGTCACGGGAAGGGAGGGGTGCCTACTTCAGGCAACTGCTCAACTCTCGGGAGTCAGCATGGTTGAGTTTAGAGGCCCATAAGAACATAAGAAGAGCCCTGCTGGATCAGGCCAAAGGCCCATCTAGTCCAGCTTCCTGTATCACACAGTGGCCCCACCAGATGCCTCCGAAAGCACACAGCCAACAAGACAACCTGTTTCCTGCTGCCACTCCCCTGCACTTGGCACAGAGAAAACCTACTTCTAAAACCAGGAGGTTGCTTATGGCTTGTAACCTGTGATGGTCTTTTCCTCCATGAATCTAGCAGGAGCTCCATCACTAACCACAGATGTCATTGAGAGGGATGAGCTCCCTGCAGAGTCATCAGGCACCATTCCCATTAGGAACTCAACCCTTAGGCTATGCAGTGGTGCTGCAGTGGTGATAATGCAGTGATAATGCAGTGGTGCTGGCTTCATCTTCCACTGGAAGCAGTGCCCAGCCACTGCCCCTTTTGAGGTGGAAGTAGCTGCTGTAGCGGCAGCACAAGTGGGGGACGGGGGGGGGACGGGCCTCTCCAGGTGTCTCTTGCCTGAAGCAATCAAAATTGTGGGAGCAACCCTGGGTCCCATCCCCCCCCCCCAGAATCCTTCATGCTTGCTCTACCCCTTTCACAGCTCAGAGTACTGCGTTCTTTGGCAAACATGTTTCTCTCCATTGATTTGCACAGCCCGACACTGCTGCATTCTCCTTGTAGGCTGGCTCTGCAGCAGAGTTTATTTTCCCAAATGTATCAGTGGCATACCGGCGTCACCAGGTCACTCTGCTGCGCCCAATTAACATTCATTTTGGTTTCTAAAACACACAGTGCTCCAAGGCACATGCAACAGCTTGATTAACTAGCAAGAGAAATTGCTCTGCAGTTTTCCAAACATGTTGTAATTATTAAAATGATGCAGAATGGAAGCAATATAAAAGAAAATTAAGATTCAGGTAGAGCTTTCTACTGTATGATAAACTAGACCGGCTATAACACCACACTAAGAATATACATTAGTGAGGGAAAGAACATAGGGCTGGAGTTCTTTCATTTTTATGGGGTGTTCTGACTCTCTCTCTCTCTCCTCTTGTCACTAACTGGCAATTACATTTCTAAATTTATTCCAAAACTAACAACATATTTATAGCTTGCTAGAAATACACAGAATAAGTCACACTTTCCAACTTCCTGAAAATGAAGTGGCTTAATATTTCGTAACTGAGCAGTTGTTAATTTTCCATTAGAGGCTACACCAGATACCTAGCTACATCTAGCTACGTATTTACTCTGCTACCAATAGTGAAGAAATTATCTCACTGGACTTTCATTGACAATGATCTCATTCTCATTTTATTACTGTGCAATTTGAATGCACATAATTACTGTCATTATCGTATTTAGGCAAGAAGCTCTCCCAAGGCTGAAGTATAGTACTTTGCTGATGGAAGAATGTATAACTACTGATGACTGATGGGAATCATGTAGAATTTCCTTCTTTTTTTAAACCCCATGGTTTCAGAATGACACGAGTTAACGTATGTCTTATATTCTTCCCAGTTGACTAGTGGAGTACGTATATCCTGTTTACTGTTAGGACATATACCATATTGTCCCGAGTATAAGACGCACCTGATTATAAGACGCACCCCTTAAAGTGTGGTGCTATTAAAAAATTTAATTAAATCACTGGCATTAAATTGCAACAGCCTGATTATAAGACGCACCCCTAGTTAAAAAACTTAAATTAGGAGAAAAAAGTGAGTCTTAGACCAATACGGTAAGTCAGTTCACAATATTCTGTCACACTCAAGTGTGACCAAGAAACAGCTGGCCTAAGTAGATTAAAGGGGCGAGGCTATGGAGATGAGGGGACTGGTTCACCACTCAAAGGTTACCCTTATATTCTATGGTACCAAATAAACCATCTGGCGCAGTGGGTTAAACCACTGAACCATGAGCTATCGATCAAAAGGTCGGCAGTTCGAATCCGTGCAACGGCTCCTGCCAACCTAGCAGTTCGAAAGCAAGAATTGGTGTGCCTGAGAATTAGTATTCTTGAATCTGCAGAGGCAGGCACTAAACCTGGAGAGAGTAGGGGTGTGTGGCCACTGAGAGCATTGGTGCCAGGTATGTGTTCTCCCTCTACCCAGGTACATTGTACCTATTTTGATAATACATGGATAAGGCTAGAATTGCAAAGCCATCTGTGAGTCATTTTCCTCCCCAGTGATGGCATCCTTGAGCTGTCTGCAAAGGGCCATTCGTTGTTGCACAAGGCAGTAGGTTAAACCACTGAACCATGAGCGGTCGATCGAAAGGTCGGCAGTTCGAATCCGCGCGACGGATCCTGCCAACCTAGCAGTTTGAAAGCAAGAAATTGCAAGTAGATTAATAGGTACCGCGTCAGCGGGACGGTAACAGTGTTCCATGCGCCTCGGTGTTGAGTCATGCCGGCCACATGGCCATGGAAACGTCTTCGGACAGCGCTGGCTCTTCGGCTTTGAAACGGAGATGAGCACCGCTCCCTAGAGTCGGACACGACTGGACTTAATTGTCAAGGGATACCTTTACCCACCTTGGAACACAGCCAGAGCGGGACAAGATTCAGCCCCTCTTATGGACACTGGTTAAGCCCCTGAGCCTAAATGAAGCCAAGTGCAAAAGCTGCCTTTCGCTCCTAAGGGGAAAGCACTATAATGGGAGTCAAATCTAGGCAGGTGCAATCCGGACTGGCCACACAACTACTGTATCTGCACATACACCCACTTTTTTTGGGGGGGGGGCATATATCCCTCTTGTCTATTGTCACTTCCAAGCTACTTTTAAAAATGCTTCTGGGCTTTAAAAAGCAGTTGGGGGGGATGAACAGAGTTACTGAAAGAGAAATGCCTGTCAGGGCAACTGAGACATATTTTTCCCCAAGGTATTTGGGAATTCCATAGGTGGTTAATGGGTGATTAAACACACACACACACACACACACACACACACACACACACACACACACACACACACACACACACACAAATTGGATAAATGGATGGCACACAGGGCCCTGTGGTTCACTGCCAATAGCTACAATAAGGAGACTTTTCCAGAATATGACATGTCAAATAATTAAAACCTTCTTCTGATCATTTTTTTCCTATGATTCAAAAGCATATTCTTTACTTAATTAAAGCTGCATTCACTAATCAAAGTCAGCAATGCTATACACTGAATAATTCATTAATCACAACATTTAAAAGGTAGACTTTAACTGGGGTTGGCTGCACAGGAAAGACCTAGATTGCTAACTTTGGGGAGATGGGGATGAGACACCCTGGAAAGAAGATGCCAGGAGAGCAATGCTCACCTCCAAGTTAAAAAAAAAACTGGATCCCCCTATGTACATCGCAAACAAACATTTCTTCATCACAATCACTTAGTTAAAAAAACAAATCAAGAACCAAACTTAAAAAAATACTGCACTGAGCGACACCTTTCAAATGATTATCCAATACGGTAAAATATTTAATATTAACAGTTAAAAAATTATTATCTGATGAATAAATGATTTGTCTACATAAGCCAGCCAGGAGAATACGAGGCAGGCATTAAGTATCCTTAAGGTTTTTTTCCACCTGTATTGTGATCCTGTAATATTTATTTCAACCTGTTAATTATTCAGTCAAATCAATTAAAAGCAAGACAATTAATCAAACCCAAGTACTTGGCAGCCACATATTTTCCTTCCCTGCAGTTTGCCTCCTCTGATTTTACTTGATATTTCCAACAGCCATCGAGCACTGACTGCAGGGACACCTGGTGGAGAAGGTGCTGATGAAAGCAGCAAGCGCTAGCCCTGAGTATGTCTTAAAGCCAAGCCACTAAAAGACCAGTAGATGCTTCTCCTGCTGAAGCTAATTAGCGTTTTGCAAGCCATGGTTTCTCCCACCCACCCTGTATTGCTGTGACTGGAGGGTACAGAGTAACAAGACTGAAACGGGTTTTTTTTTAAGGAAAAAAACCTCTGCCATTGTGACATCAAGAACAATGAGAGAGAGAACGAGAGAGAGAGAGAGAGAGAGAGAGAGAGAGAGAGAGAGAGAGAGAGAGAGAGATTCTGGCTGGAGCAAATCAAGCTTTCTGAGAGAGGTAGATGAGCTGTTAGATTCATTTAGGCTATACTCCTATGTTGTGCCTTTACTGGGGAGTAAGTCCTATTGTACTCTGCAGAGCTCACCTCCAAATAAATATACATACAGTAGGATCAGGCTGCACAGCGCTATCACAGCCATTAGGAGCTGCAAGCCAATTATTTCGAGTCTGTTTGGGGAAATCAGTTTGAACCAGGAGAGCATCACTTTTGCAATTTATGATGAGTCTGCAGTGGGGCTCCTTTTTTCTTGCCTTGTTCTGAAGCCACCGCATTTCAGGGGCCCTCTGCAACATTTCAGTGCGGATTTATACATTTGCAGCTGTTCAGGATTTTCCCCCCACCACCGCCACCCTCCTCCCGCCGTCTCCTCCTCTCTTTTAACTGCACTCAAGTGCTGTCAATGCGGCACCTAATGCATTATGTAAGAAGCACTGCACCAGCTTTGCTTACCCAGTGCAGAGGCCCGATGCAGACCTTGGCAGCCAGGAGAGGGACGGTGGGGTCCGCAGGACGCAGCTTTGCACATTCTCTGAGCACTGAGACGGCGTGTGCAGACTGGGGAAGGGGGGGAAGAGAGAAGGGAGTGGGGAGAAAAAAGATGGTTAGACAACACAGCTATGGAATACAGGCTAATACTGATGCCAAATTGCAGCTCCTAGTGCATATTCACGATTTATATTATTAGGCTGCTTTTTGACCCAAAAAGTGGAATATAATATAGTATATATAGGATTAAATATATCACAATAAACCTAATCAAAAATACACAGTAAAATGAAATCAGCAAACAATCTAAGCGTCAGAAAGCCCAAGTAACAGTGACAGAACAATCCAAACAACAATTAATTCTGTACTGCTTAACGAAAGGCTCAGTCCTGCCCGAAAGCCATGTTACCCGATTTAGAAGCCTGCCTTCCTCCTCCTTGTTCAGACCTGTTGAGGAATGCTGTGACTACTGAGAAGCAAGGGAAAGCACTCTGAACCTGTTCAGAGGCATTCACTGTTTGCAAATTCCATGGCTGAGACCTGGCAATGGAAATATGGTTATAGGTTCCCCACTTCCTGTAGCAGCAACCATTTCCAAGGACAGTCCTTGCTACAAGGCGTACGGCCCAATCCTACTGGGCCTCTCGCCATTTTCACATTTTTTTTTATACCGCCCTTCTTCCAAGGAGCTCAGAGTGGTGTACATATTTCCTCCCCCTCCTTTTGTCCTCACCACTGGCGTCGCTTCGGTTGGGGCGGGGCTGTAAGTATCGCTCCGGTCGTAGTCTCTTTACCGAGGAAGCAGGAGGCAGCCCCGCCCCCTCACTGTCGGAGCCAGTCCCCTGCAGAGAAAGCAGCAGGCAAGAGACCCTGCCTGCTGCGACCGGAGCGATACTTACAGCCCCGCCCCAACCGAAGCGACGCCACTGGTCCTCACAACAACCTTGTGAGGTAGGTGGGGCTGAGAGATAGCGACTGGCCCAAGGTCACCCAGGAAGCTTTGTGGCTGAGCGGGGATTTGAACCTGGACCTTCCAGGTCTAAGTCCAACTCCCAAACCACTACACCATCCTGGCTACGCTACACTACACCATCAGTAGAATGCATGTTGGGCTGGTGGCGACTGCTGCCAAACGCACCATAAACTGCTTTCCGGCAGCGCACTTACTAGCGTGCTACCAACACCGGTGGGATGAGTGTTGGCAGCTCTCCTGCCACCCGCTGGAGCAGCAAACTTTGTATGCCACCCTGAGCTTGCTAGAGGAAGGGTGGGATGCAAATGTAGTAAAAACCAGACTGGTTGTTTGCTGGCTACATTGCAACTTGGCCAACAATCTTCTCTCTCTCTCTCTCTCTCTCTCACACACACACACACACACACACACACACACACACAGGACTCTTTTGAGCAGGCAGATGTGGTAGCCGCCACCAAGGAGTATCTTCCAACCATTAAAGAAAATCAGCTATCATTAGTAAGCAGGGGTGGCAACAGAGGTTGGCCCAATGGGCGCTGACTGAGAGCCCACACCTATCAGAAGGCCCACCCTGCTGGGCAAACTTCTGAAACCTCAGCACTGGTGGCAGCAGTAGTACCCAGTGCACTATTGTGGGCAGGAAGGGCTTTGTTAGTGAGCAATCAAGTAAACAAACAATAAGAACACAAGAAGAGCCCTGCTGGATCAGGCCAAAGGCCCATCTGGTCCAGCTTCCTGTATCTCACAGTGGTCCCACCAGATGCCTCCGAGAGCACACAGCCAACAAGATAACCTGTTTCCTGCTGCCACTCCCTTGCACCTGGCGCAGAGAAAACCTACTTCTCAAGCCTGGAGGTTGCTTATGGCTTGTAACCTGTGATGGTCTTTTCCTCCATGAATCTATCCAAACCTCTTTTAAAGGCATCTAGGCCAGGTGCCATCACCACATCCTGTGGCAAGGAGTTCCACAGATGAATTGCATGCTGGGTGAAGAAATATTTTCTTTTGTCTGTTCTAACTCTCCCTCCACTCAATTTTAGTGCATGTCCCCTGGTTCTGGTGTTGTGCGAGAGGGAGAAGAATTTCCCTCTCTCCACTCTCTCCATCCCATGCATAATTTCATACGTCTCAATCATGTCCCCCCTCAGGCACCTTTTTTCCAGACTGAAAAGCCCAAACGCTGTAGCCTTTCCTCATAAGGGAGGTGCTCCAGAGTCCAGCCCATGAATCATTTTGGTCGCTCTTTTCTGCACCTTTTCCAATTCAACTATATCCTTTTTGAGGTGTGGTGACCAGAACTGGACACAATACTCCAGATGTGGCCTTACCATCGATTTGTACAAGGGCATAAGGGCCGTTTTATTCTCACTCCCTTTTTTAATGATCCCGAGCATGGAATTGGCCTTCTTCCCAGACGCCACACACTGGGTCAACACTTTCATTGACCTGTCCACCAGTTGGTGGTCACTTGTTGTCATTACAATACAGGTATGCAGAGGCATCGCTACGGTGGGGGCGGTACCATAAGTTCCGCGCTGTCCTAGTCCCCGTTTACTCCCCGGTACGAGGTACCCCCACCCCCGTCTCCTGCCCGTTGCCTTCGCCTCACTGAATGACTCCAACGGCAAGGGGACGGGGCCACCTCATACTGGGGAGTAAACGGGGACTACGATGGCACGGAACTTACGGTACCGCCCCCACCGTAGCAACGCCTCTGCAAGTATGCACCACATAACAACATTCCTGTCAATGACAGACCACATATACAACAGCGGTCCCATAAGATTGTAATGGAGCTGAAAAAAATCCTATCGCTTAATGACAAGGCTCTATTCACCCACTCTTCCAAGCAGGATCTACCCAGGTCTCTAACCAGGCACGTCACCAGGACGCGCGTCACCGGGAAGCGGGGCGTGCGTGTCACCCTTAAGGACGCGGCCCCGTCACGCGCATGCCCGGAACACCACCGCCCCCCCGCGCGCCGTTTTCGGCTCATTTCAGAGCCAAATGGACGCAAGGGCGGGCGGGCGGGCGGGCCCAGCTCCACCGGCAAACTGTAAGTGGGGGGGTCGCGCGTCACCCCTATGCGCGCAACACCCCCTGGAGGCCCGCCACCCGCGCTTCCCCCTGTCGACGCCCATGTCTCTAACCTGTGCAATCACCCCTTTCTCCATGGCTTGCGTGGCTCTGGTAGCACCTCCAGCCGCCAGTTCAATTAGAACCCATAGGCTGGATGAGGA
Organism: Plestiodon gilberti rubricaudatus; assembly: GCA_026170595.1. NCBI lineage: Eukaryota > Metazoa > Chordata > Lepidosauria > Squamata > Scincidae > Plestiodon > Plestiodon gilberti. The sequence goes on from JANXHW010000001.1 coordinate 18,288,911, forward strand.
AGTCCGGGCCTGTAGAAGTTGCACAGCCATTGGCTGGGAGAGCGAAGAAGCCCTGTTGCTACTGGACAGAGGGAGAAATCAAACGGATACATTGCATTCCGTTCTGCTTCTCCTCCCCCTCCCTCACAGCTGGAGGCAGCTGGGTGCACCATAAGAAAAAAGGGGCGCCTGCTATGATGTTTGCGCAATGACGAAATCACCTAACAATGTGTTTCCAGGAATGTATCACCGTCGTTAATGACGCATACCTGTATGTTCTGGGACTGAGTTCCAGTTCAATTCATGCATTGAGCTTGCCTGTGAATAGGCTACCCAGACAGAATGGGTGAATACATGCAAGCGTTTCCCAAGCAATAATTCCACGGTGTTCATGTAACAAACTGATACATCAATTATTTCTATCATCCTGCTAAACAGGGAAGACAGTTTACATGTAACAGATGTTTTTCCAGAGATAGGAAAAGTACCATCTGCTGGATTTCGGCTTCTCATGAAGCTATTCAACATACAGGTGCTCTGTCAGAAAAAAAAAAAAGTTGGCAACCATATATCCAGATAACTTTAGTCAGTGAGCCAAGGGTGAAACTATGCATTATTGCAGGAGACCCATGACTGGTTCTTCCAATGGAAGTCCTTGCAGCAGAATGTGAATCTATTTTAAGCAGCAGTGGGTGGGAGGAGAGGGCATTTAACCCCCCCCCCTTGCATGCCTTTCTCCAAATCAAAATAGCCAGTATTCATCCCACCACCCCACAGGGCAAAGAGCCACCGGCGGAGGAGGTTAATTGAGAACTCTGAGCAAATTCCCAGTTCCCAGGGCTGCATTTCAGTTTTTCTTAAAAAGTGTGAAGATCTAATCATGGATTTCTCGCATAATGTGTAGTTTGGCCCTAAGCCACATGCTGCAAGAAAAGGGAAAAACAAGAAATTGCAACAACTAATCTGCTTTGGAGAAAAAAAAAGCACTGAAAATGAAGCTGTACCCATATAACAATTCCCAAAGGAAAATGGTGGGACACAAGTTCATCCCTTCCAGCCTCCTGTCTCTACATGACATGATTAACTGAGGTTGAACATAATCATTACGCATATTACTTTAACCCAGCAATTTTCAACTAGTGTGCCGCAGCAGGTGAGGTCTGCAGGTGTGCCATGGGAGTTTGGGGGAGGGTCATTTATTAGTAGGGTCATTGGGGATGTGAAACCACCACCCCCCAGCAGCACAGTATGCCTTGTCCATTGTCAAAAAAAAACTGGTGGTGTGCTTTGACAATTTTAGCACCTTGTCAGTGTGCCATGAGATGAAAAAGGTTGGAAATTGCTGCTTTAACCCATTGGTAAAAGGGTACAATGGGGATCTGGATTAAGACTTTGGTAGAGGCAAAAGGTTAAAGTCTCCCCACTGCAGACCCAAACCAGAATGCCCTCTGTGGGCCACTGGAGTACCCCTCCTTCCTCCACCCCATCCCAGGGGGGAGTTCCACATCATAGCAAGACAGGAATGACATACAGAAGACAGGACAGCCCAAGGATGCTGCTGGGAAGTGGTTTGATTGCCAGGTTTCCCGTATATAGGGGAGGGACGAGTCATTGGGGTCTGCTGGTCTGGGATCAGGTTTTCTTTTGTCTTGCCTTCTCACACTGACTCCTGTCTGAGGTGAAGCGGCCAGAGTTGGCTGTTACCCCTTTCCCAAAGTCCAACTTTGGTCCAGGGGTGGAGGTCAAGGTGGTACAGGGGTTGGGAGTTGAGGTCCCTCGGGCCTACCTGGGCTGCTCTCGCCTTCTCCACTCCATGGTGTTCCTTCTCTCACTCTCCTCCCCCTCCAGCCTTCTCCCCCTCCCCCATCTCTCCTCTGCACCCCTGTCTTCCTGTCCCCCCTTCTTTCCTTGCTGGTCTGTCACTGTTGTCCTCACTGCCGGCCACCTGCCCCTTCAGTGTCTCTCTCTCTCTCTCTCTTCCATGTGGTCCCTGCCCCATCTCTCTGCTTCTCATCTGACTCATTCTCTCTCTCTGTCCTGCTCCCTACCGTTCCCTCTGTTTCCCCTCCTTCTTTGTCCGTCTGCTTGGCTCCACTATCACCCTTTCCTCTCCTCCTGCACCCACCCTCCCTGCTCACGCCTCCTTCATAGCACCCGTCCAGCCCCTTCTGCTCCCATTAGCAGGACCCAGGCCAGCAATGCTGCCAGCCTGTTCTCACGATACTTCGCTGCCAGGCAATGACATCACCACCAGGCAAAAATACCTGGAAGCCCTGTCTCACCACAGTCTTGCGCGGCATCTCGGAAGTCTGTGGGTCAGACGCTATTTACTCAGAATAATCGAGTAATCATGGAATGGTTCAGCCCTGAACATCCTTAGAAGGGTTCCACACATCCCTATGAAACGGTCGGGCAGTCTGGAGTCAGACCCTTAGTGCAATGAGTCTCTGGGCTGGGAAAAAGTTCTCTGGGCTGGGAAAAGCCCCTGGAAATGCTTCATATTTACTAGTATGTCAGAAATTATTGGTTTGCAAAAGCGTTAGTTAACACGGTTGGTAAACAAGCCAAATGCTTACCATTATGATAGGTGGTATATGAGTAGGAGGAAGGTCCTGTATGCTGCAGGGATGGGGAGAGAGGTGTACAAGAGGCACCACGTGCCATTGGGTCCCTCTGAGCCAACCTGCAACATGCCTCCACAGCAACTTTGTCCCCAATTATCACACCCTATTGTCCAATATATACGGTAAGTGAATGGCAGCCATCACTTATACAGGAGAAAATCAAAGAGTACGCTTCTGAACCCAATGACATGAAGCTGAAAAGACTCCTTGACACTAATGACCCTGGTTTCTGGGTAAGAATCAGCCATTGCAGCCTCTCTGCTATGTCTCAGATTAAGGTAAAGGTAAAGGTATCCCCTGCTTGAAAGCCAGTCGTGTCCGACTCTAGGGTGCGGTACTCATCTCTGTTTCTAAAGCCGAAGAGCCAGTGCTATCCGAAGACGCTTCTATTGTCATGTGGCTAGCATGACTAACAGAACGCTGTTACCTCCCCGCCGCAGCGATACCTATTTATCTACTTTCACTTTCTTGCTTTCAAACTGCTAGGTTGGCAGGAGCTGAAACTTGCAGGAGACGGGAGCTCACTCCGTCATGCGGCACTCAGGTCTCGAACTGCTGTCCTACCGACCTTCCGGTCTGCAGTTCAGCGTCTTAACCACTAAGCCACCACAGCCCCTATGTCTCAGATTGCACCCTCTTTATTTTGTCTGATAGAATTCCCAGAAGCCACTGGGAAACTGGCTTGGTGCCCTCTGCATCATCCTCAGCCTTGGGGTCATTTCTTGATGTAACACTAGGGTGTGACAGGATGTCAGAAACTGGGGTGGGCAGACAAACGAGGATGATTAAGGATACATTCGAAAGCACTTTGTGATCCTTGAGATTGGCCAGTAGGTGTCAGAATTTCCTGAGATTTCCCACTGGGCTCCTGAGCTGCATTACCAGTAAATTCCAACATTAATAAGTTGATTTCAACATAAATAACATCCACCAAAGCAAAGCATAAATGTACTGCCTAAATGTACTACAATATCTCCATTGCATTAAAAGAGAATTAGGAGCATAGAAATATTCCTTTATACCGAGTCAGACTGTTGCTCCATCTAGGTCGCTGTTGTCAACAGCTCTTGACAGGGTTTCAGACAGGAATTTTTCTCTGCCCTACATGGCGATGCTGGTAGGACCTTTGGCGTGCCAAGCATGTGCGTTACCACTTGGCAATAATAGCCCCTTCCCGTGAGCAGTCTTCATTAGCACCGACGGATTATGTCATTTGCTCCCAGGAAGATAACAGTTTTGTTACTATGTGGGAGTTCCCACATCACGAACGTCAGATTGGAGGAAGCCGATTGCTAGTGGCAGCCCGGAACATATCTATGCTTACAGAATTCTGGCTATACTTACTGGAGAGAAAGAGAGGGAGTGTGTATAGAATGTATGTATACATGCTCCTATGTAGTGCATGCATGCAAGAGAAAGAATGATCATACATTACAGCAGCCATATTAGAGTAATAATGGATTCAACACTGTTTGTGTAATGTCTAAATAATCAGATAATTAAAATGTTGGTATTCCTCAGTCAGGCTGTGGGTGGGAAGTGCTTTGTTTGCAAGGTTCACTGCAAGATAGTAATAATTAGACTTATTACTGACGTGGCTTCAGAGTAGGGAAGAATCTCAATAGTTTCACATCTGGATACCAATCCCATATTTGGATATTCTGTTCATTGCAGAGACAGGCATATCCTACTCCAGACTGGAAGTCAAACCTGCTTTTCCGTTTTGAATTCGAGCACCATTCCTGTCCCCTCATCCGCACCCATATTTTAGAAAACTGTAGATCTGTGTGCATGGAGCTCTCTCACACTTGTGACTAATATGTTGAAACAGGAATCAGAAGGTGAAATGGTATGTCTCTGTGGCAAGGCCGAGTTGCCCTAGTATTCAAATACAGGTGTCACCCGCTTAATGACGGGGATACGTTCTGAAATCCCGGTGGTGGTGGTGGTGGTGGTGGTGGTAAGGGTCTTGCAGTGCTTTGAAGTTTAGCACTGTGCTTAGAGCCCCAGGTTAAACATCCAAGCTCTTATCTTGCCCATTAGCTGTTTGGCTTTAGATAAGGGCTTCAAAACCCTTATCTAGCACAAAACAGTTGAAGAGCTGGGGATTTAAAAAGATGCGTCTTTTAAAATCCTTTGCTCTTTTTTTTACTGGGAACCTCCATCATATATCCGGATCCTTGATAAACGGGGGACACCTGTATATTGAAACATAGCAGGAGGAATTTTCCCTCAAAACATTGAGACAAGATTAGCACCTGTATCAGAAATGTTTCTTACAAGTAATTTCAATGACAACTATTTAAGGGCGCAATCCTAGGCTTACCTTGAGCCAGCGCCTCGGCCTCTGGGCCAGTACTGAGTGTCGCAAACGTACCATAAAGCGCGTTGAGACACCCAGTGAGTAGGCAGATTACAGTATTCAACTTACAGCCCAATTCTCTCCCCCCCCCCAACCGGGCCCTGCAGCATGGGCCACACGGCCCACGCTGAATCCTATGCAGGGAAGGTGCCGGCTGGAGGTCTACTCGTGGTAAGGGGACGTTTGTCTCCTTACCCCAGGTAAACCCCAGCCACCGCAATGGGGCTACTTGGTTCTCCGCCAGCTCTTTAGCTGGCACAGAACCAAGAATCTCCATGTAGGCAGAAAAGACCTAGATGGGGGGATAGGATATTGCGCACAACACAGCCCCGATCCCACCCACCCCGGCCTAATCCGCACCCTGCACCGCTTGAAGCGGTAGTCACCTGCTCCACGGCACGGTCTGCTGGGCCCAGCACCAGGGGGATGGCGCAGGTCTTCCTACCAGCGCTGGCATCTCTCCGGGTGTCACAACGCGCTTTACGGCATGTTTGCGATACCCAGTACAGGCACTGAGGTCACAGTGCCAGCGCCAACGATCGCTAGGATGGCGCTGTTAATCCCACTCCCAGTGTTGACCCCCACGCTCCCAACGTTGACCCCCACACCCCACATTCTTTGTTCAAGTCACAGGCTATTATCCAGGCACACCTTCAGCCTCCTCACTCTGGTTTTGCTGAATTTCTAGGAATCTTGGGGAACACCAATGTGCTGCACAGTCTGAAGGGCACAAATCTGTCTCTTACTCTCCCTCCTTCTTGTCCTCCTCACCAGTCAAAGAAATCAAACTACTGAATGTCCTCTAGCTGGCTGACCTTTACAACCAAATCTCGAACCAATGAATGTACAATATTTTAACTTCCTCTCCCAGCTTGTGCTATTTAAGGAGCCATCTCGGGCCCTGCATCTCCCAAGGCTCCTGACTGCAATGCAAAGACAAATGTGCCTTTTTTAAAAGTGTGTTACTTAGCAACCGGGCTAAGCTTTTACAAGGAAAGCAACAGAAGGAGCATCCCAAATCAAACCCACCTCTTGCTGCTGTGAAATTACTAACAGATCTATTTATATTGCTCCCCATAACTTTCTGGAAGGCTCAAGCTCCCCTCCCCCCTCCGCAAGCTGACAACTTGCCAGGTCAAACCTTAGGCTTGTCATCAAGATTACCAGATTGTTGTTGCCTTTTTTAAAAAAAATAAGGATTGAGCATTTGTTCTCCTAACCTGGATATCTTTTTACTTTGTCTTTTGATTTGTCACATTTGCATCCTGCTCCTCTTCTAAACAGCTTAGAGGAGCATGTCTGCTCTGCCCCCCCGCCCCCATTTCATCATCATAGCAAGCCTGAAAGGTACATCTGACTGATACACAGGACCAAGCCAGACATAATGGAGCCCTCATTCATGTGTCTGACCCATTCACACAGGAAATGGGAGGTGGTGCTCTTACTTTCTTTAACAATAAAATAAGCCTCTGGCAGAGGCGTTGCTGGAGGTGGGGGCAGTACCGTAAGTTCTGCACCATCCTAGTCCCCATTTACTCCCCGGTACGAGGTGGCCCGCCACCTCGCCGTCAGAGCATCCCATGCGGAAAAGGCAATGGGCAGCTGGTGCTCAGTCAAGTGATGGTGCTCAGACTAGGAACTGAGTCATCCAGCAAGTGTTACAAAGGGCCGCATATGCCCCTACTGGCTCCTCAGGTCACCTGGACCACAGAACTGCGGTACCAGTTCTGGCAATGAGATGTGGGCGATGCTGTTCTGCAGCAGAAAGTAGGCCAGAGAAATCCCTCTGCCTGAGAACTGCTCTGGTGGCACTGGGAGTAAGTCAGGCACCAGAGTCCCTAGTCTGAGACCCCTTGAAAGTGCTGGATCTTTCCCCTCCCAGGCATTATCACAGCTCGTTGCTGCTGTAGGCATTTGTCTGCTTTCCTGGCTCTAATACTTAAAGTGAGCCAGAAACAGAGAAAAGAGGCTAGAAGAGCCACAGACAGATAACATACAGGAGGGGAAGAAGGTTCAGTGTCCCTCCCCCATCCTCTTCTTTATATGTGAAAAGGGTGAATTCCAGAAAAGAAAGCACCACGTCTAGTTTGGCTCAGACAGAGTGACTATGCCAAGGGCTTCTCACCTGAAGAGGAGGGGTCGAGGATACAAACCCAGCTCTCCCCGGTCCCAACCCAATGCTCTACCCACTAATCATCACAGCAAACTGACTAGGAAGCAGCTTAAAATTTAACCAGTTGCATCAGCTAATAAAAACCTGGTTATTATTTGCCAACTGCAAATACCACCGCACTCAGCAGGCGCCTTATGAAATGGCAGCGGAACGCCTCATCTCTGGCGCGACGTGGACTTTTAAAAGGCCAGAAGCTGAAAAGGAAAGGAAACGCTGCTGGCACCCGATCGCAGAGAAGCCGGCCGCGCTGTACATTCCCTGCTCAAGGCTCGCTGAGGCACAGCAAACATCAGCTGGGAGCCGTTTGATTCTCTTGCCCATGCAGCGGCTCAAAGGAACCAAGGTGTCGAGGAGAGCAGAGCAGCTATTTCCACAGCCTCCCCCTTCACTCCTGCTGCAGCCCAGAGAATATTTCAAGCGGCAGAGAGGCTCTCTCTTCTTCTGCCCACTGCCAATCATTTGCACCCAGCTGAAGAGCATCAGAATGTGAGAATCCTACAGACCGTAGGATTTATTTTGTACTAGAACCCCAAGGCCCAGAGATCATAGCCAGGTGCATAACCGTGGTTCAGAGGAGGCAGAGATACATACGGAACGAAAGAGCAGGGCTCCTCTCTCAGCCCAGGAACCCGTTTGCAGTCCCAGCACTGAACCCGCAGCTTTTCACTCACAGCTTCTGGTTTCTTCCCCTCCCTCCAGCATTATTTGTTTCAGCAGATGAATTGGGGCAGGGCCCTTTTTGTTGTTGAAGTAGTAATAGTCATACTATTAACCCTGCTATATAACAGGGTTGCCCAGTTATCAATACCCCTGCTAACTGGGCAAGAGGCCACTTTTTCAATGGGTGCTCCTCTTATATTTAGCAGGGGGAGAGTAACTGCCCCCCTTTCACCCCAGCACAGTGTCTTTTTTGGTGGCTGTTTGCTGGTTGTCTTCTGCATCTTTTTTAGATTGTGAGCCCTTTTGGGGACAGGGAGCCATTTAATCATTTGATTGTGTCTGTAAACCACTTTGTGAACTTTTTGTTGAAAAGCGGTATATAAATACTGTGAGGAAGATTGTGGAGGATAGGAAGGCCTGGCGGGATATGGTTCATGGGATCACGAAGGGTCGGACACGACTTAACGACTGAACAACAACAACAAATACTGTGAATAATAATAGTCATAAGAAAACTATGCACATATTATGACAGGTAGTTTGACCCTCAGTGAATGGAGCTGGGAGCAGGGAGAAGGCAATGAAGAAGACCCTCCTCTCTTTTGCCACCCACATCTGGAATGCGGCTTCGGATGGTGAGAGGATCTTTCCTTGTCTCCTCCGAAGGGTGTGCAGGCCACATCTGATCAAGGGGAGGAGGAGCAGGTTGGGAACATAAGCAGAGCCCTGCTGGATCAGGCCAAAGGCCCATCTAGTCCAGCTTCCTGTATCACACAGTGGCCCCACCAGATGCCTCAGGGAGCACACAAGACAACAAGAGACCTGTATCCTGTCGCCACTCCCTTGCACCTGGCAATATTGTACCAGGTAATATCTTGTACCTGGTCCCTCTCTACCTGTCTCTGTCTCTACCAGGAAAGGCAGGTCTGAACCTCCCGCTTGCTCCACATGAGGCGATGGTTTCAGTGACAGATGAGAGGGTGGAGAGTGAGGAAGGATAATTTTTTATGTATTATATTTCTACCAGGCTTTTTTTTTCAGTCATAATTGGCTCTCAACACAGCTTACAATTAAACATCCATCTGAGGATACAATATAAATAACTCTGTGTGTGGTATGGAGAGGAGACGGGTGCGCGTGCTTTGCATCTCACTCTTCCAGCTTCATGTGCTTCCTTCTTGCATTTTGAGTTGCTGGGACTGGCAGTTGCTAGAGGTGATGGGAAGGGGGCTGCCTTAAAGGTTAGCCCACTGCTCTCTCACACACACCCCACCTTCCAGCTGCAGGTAACTGGTAGCTGCTTAGACTTATTGCATTTCTGCCTGGTGATAAGGGCTTCCTCCACAAAACTATGCCGCAATGTACAACAAACTGGATAGTTCCAAAGACCTTCCTCAGGAGGAATCCAGTAGCTGTTGGGACCTGCTACTGAGAAGTAGGGGAGCAGGGTTAAGAATAGATGTGGAACTTTCTGTCCCTCTCCCCCCCCCCCCGAAAGGACCTTAGCTAGTGCTAAGCAGGCCTGAGTCAGGTCAGTGCCTAGATGGGAGAAACCCCCTCCCCAAGGAAGTCTAGCTACGCTACCTTGAAATCCATCATGGAAGAAAGGCTGGCTAGAAACGTGATAATTACTAATACTTTGCTAGCTCATCAGTAAACAATGCTTGACATGATTCCAGCTGCCAGGTGACTGGACTTTGATCAGGAGAATTGCATAGATCTAGATTCTTGAAGATTTATAGTGCAATCCTATCCAAATTTCCAGCGCTGGTGCAGCCCCGAGGTAAGGGAACAAATGTTCCCTCACCTTGAAGAGGCCTCCATGACTGCCCCTGCACCGCAAAATGCAGTGTGTGCCCTGTTGGCACGGCTACACCAGTGCTGGAAAGTTGGTTAGGATACAATTCAAAAAACAAGGGACTATTGGGAAAGATTTAAAGATGAAGAAGAGAAAGAAGAAGAAGAGGAAGGAGGAAGGGGGGGATGGAAGGGGTAATGGCAAATTGTCAAAAGTAAAAAGGGATTATAATTTTTTATTTTTTTGTGGGGAATATTATTGGAGTTAATGTTATATAAAAAGAAGAAAATGTTTTATTATTAAAAAACAAATAAGATATGACTTGTTTTTAAGAAACTTATATTAAGAGTGATGGAAAATTTTTGATGATGAATTAACAAATTTGAAGACAAAAAATGGGGTGACTTAATAAATTTATAATATTTGAAGTGGAAGTTAAGACTTTTAGATGATAAAGGAAAAGTTAGTTAACCCTTTTGTGAATAAAAGAAAAATAATGTTTTATTATTTGAAAAGACTTAAGTAAGATGTGATTTGTTTTTAAGAATCTTATATAAAAAGGGGATATAGATTTTTTTTTAAAAAAAAAAACCAGAAACATTTGGAAGGTTTTTATTTTAATACATTTGGAGAAAAATGGGGTGGCTTTATATATTAAAATATTTGAAGTGGGAATTAAGTGTTTTAGATGATAAAGGAAAAGTTAGTTAATCTTTTTATGAATATTTGGATACCACTTATAGATTCTTTAAGAGAGAGAGAGAGAGAAGGAGTGATGAAGTGTGAATTTAATGAATAGTATATTAGAGATATAGGCTTAGTTAGATATTATAAGTAGAAAATATATAATAGTATACAAGTAGGATTTACTACTTGATAAAGGACAAAAAAGGCAGAGACCTAACAGAAGCAGAAGAGATTAAGAAGAGAAGGCAAGAATACACAGAAGAACTATACAAGAAAGATCTTAATGTTCCTGATGACCACGCTGGTGTGGTCACTGACCCAGAGCCGGACATCCTAGAGAGTGAAGTCAAGTGGGCCTTAGGTAGCATCACTAACAACAAAACTAGTGGAGATGATAATATCCCAGCTGAGCTACTTAAAATCCTAAATGATGATGCTGTGAAAGTGCTGCACTCAATATGCCAAAAAATTTGGAAAACTCAGCAGTGGCCAAAGGATTGCAAGCCCTGCATGGACCCCAGTTGCTGGCGGCTCCCCCCAAAAGTTAAAAGTATCTTGTCCATGTGTTGGCATGTGCCCTCCCACAGGTAGCTGGAGGGGGGAGGGAGCCAAGTCTGGAGCGAAACCCCGTCACTGTCTCCTCCTCCCCCCCAAACCGAACCGTCCGGCCGATGTGATCGCGACCCATTTCCAGTTTTATGGCAACACTAAGGTAAACAGACACTTTTCGACCGCGGCGGTGGCAGCGGGAGGATCCTGTAGCACCGTTGCTACCCCTGGGAAGGCCCCGCTGCCAATTAGAGCAGCAAAGGGTCTTCCCAGGAGTTAGAGAACCACTGTCCTAGTGGATAAACTTATATAACAACTGGTTCTAGACAGAGTAATGAGAAATAAATCCTTTACATTTTTATATTGCTCATGTTATACTCCCACAAGAATTAAAAGAATGTTTGGGAATACTTCAGGACAGTGTTGGAGATGCAATAAGGTTACAATCAAACCATTGTTACCTGCCCTGAACCTTCAAGATATACATGTATACATCTAAATAATTATTAATCAGCAGTTATTACTTATTTGTGGAAAATGCCTGTATGCCACCCTTCAAGTTTAAAAATCCCATGACACCTTCCACAAATAAATAACAGAAAAGCAAAGGGAAACGATCACAGTCAACAGAACAAATACAGCCACAATTAAAATCCTGCTTCTGTGACATGCTGGAAAGCCTGAGCAAAACTTAAAAGTCTTTGCCCAACACTAGAAAGACATCAAATTTGACACCAGGTGAGTCTCCCTGAGGGAGGGCATCCCACACATGACACGTGGAGCACTACAACTGAGAAAATCCTCTCCCCAGTCACCACCCACCTAACATCAGAGGAAGGTTTCTGATGAGGAACATCAGATTTGAAAAGTCTCATGTGAGAGAAGGTAGTTCTTGCGGAATCTGGAATCCATGCTGTTTAGGGCTCGGGCAGCACAATCCTGCCCAGGGCTGCCTGCCGGATCCTGTGCACCAGCGGCCAGGTTGCCGCCGGGCCGGAGGTCAACTCGGGGAAGGGGGCGCTCATCCCCTTCCCCGAGTGTAAATGCCGCCTGGGATTTCCGCCAGAAAAATTGCTGGTGGAAGTCAGAAAAGGCCGTATAATGGCCCAGTCGCCCGGTGGGGACCGGGATATGGCTGAGGCCATCCCCCGTCCCCTCCCGGGCCGGCTAGGCCAAAGGCCCCCCTTCCTCGCCCGACAAAACGCCCCCGCACCCGCCAGATCCCTGCTTACCTGGTCCGGCGGCCACAGGGGTGCTCCATCGCCGGAGCAAGGGAGGCCAGCCTCTGCACCGGCCTCCCTTGCTCATGAGTAGTCGCAAACGTGCTTTATAGCACATTTGCGACTACTGCCGGCGATGGAACACTCGTTCCGTCGCCGGCTCTGTGAAGAGGATTGCGCTGTAAGAGTGATTACCAGCACTCTAAATTGCGCCCAGAAATGGACCAGCAGCAAACACAGTTCTTTAAGAATTGGCAAGATACATCCCCAAAACTTAGTTCCAGTTATTACACTACTAGCTGCTTGTGCACTAAATGAAGTTTCTGAGAAGTCGTCAAACGCAGTAGTCTAATAATCTAAAGGTTAAACTAAAAAGAGTTCATACTACTGACAATAAATACTTACAACATATTGTCTCTTGGTTATATTTTTGATGATTTTATTGTTGTTTTTAAACTTTGTCCTGTTAGCCACCTTGAGCGTCTAACGGGAAGGGGTATACATTTTTTTAAATTAATATACTAGCAGTAATTCAAATTACCTGCTTCTTTGGAGACCTGAATATGGATAATGGGAACACTCCCTGCATATACATACAGTATATAAAAAAGGTGTGGGTGTGGGTGTGGGTGTGTGGTCTTACCTTGCCACAAGCTGCCATGGAAAGTGCCAACTGATACCAGAGGTGAAATTCACCAAACGCAAACTTCATTGCTCGTTCCAAACACTGGAGGAGAGAGATAGAGGGGGGAAATGTATGAGATGCAGTTAGTAGATTCTGACCTTTTTAGAATGAACAGATGGTGCAGAATCCTTGAAACAGGGAGCTTTAAAAAAAAAAGCACTCAACAGAAACGTCTACTTGAAACAATTCAGGTCCTAGATGCCCGAGATGTAACTGGATCCAACAGCATTGAGCAAAGTTCTCCGTCAGCCCGCTGTTACACTTTCCCACTGTTCTGGAGAGCAATGACTTGGGTACAATCTTGCCTAGTTTTCTCTGAGCTAGGAATTTGTACACTATTTTCTATCCCAAGAATACATATTGAAGGGCTTCTTCTTACCTTATACTGCAGGAAGGTACCTCTCCGCATGGGGAGAGCAACACTGATGTAAGGAGAAGCTGCTGCATGGGCATCTCCAGTGTGGCCCAGGGCTTCTCAAATCACTGGAGTGGTGCAGGGAGAAGCCAGACAGCTGCAAATCTCACACCACCAGCCTAAGAAAGTGGCCTTACAATTCCAATTTCCTGGGAGCCGTGGATATCATACAGAGCCCCAGGATGAACGGGTACTCCCAGAAACGTTTCAATCGAATGTCTTGCACTTGGATATGCTTCAACAAATATTCTAAGCAAGGTGGATGATGTTTTTCAAAGATTTAAGAGTGCTGCCTTTGTTTTGTTTTTTACAAAAAGGAAAAGCTAGGCTTGGATACCTCGGAAAGCATGGCATACTGCCCTCTCCTGCCCAGTGTGATGCTCAGAAGATCATAAACTGCCGCTGCATCTCGGAGACTGACAGCGCGATCGTCTTTCTGGTCAGGGGCCCGGCTAATGACTGCATCCTGGTTTGCCTGATCACGAAGGAAGAATAAAAAAAGACATCAGGTTCAGCAGTAATGAACAGAGAAAGGCCTTTAACCACGTACCCTGTGTCAAGGCAGGCATTGTACCAGCCTACGCATTCAGCTGCAGGAGGCTAATTCAGGGACGCACTTACAGAAAGGCAGGGAGAGCACACTAAAGATTCTGGGAGATCATCCTAAGGAAGGAGAGATGACTGACAAAGGCCTACAGGTTGAGAGTGCTCAATGGCCTGGGGCCCCACTTAAATTGGGTGCCCAATTACTTCAGCTGTCAATTTACTATGGCAACTGTATGCCATTTTTTTTAAAAAAAATGCTGTTCCAGGTTCCCTGTAGTCTGAAAATGCACCTTCCAAGAAAAACTGTAACGTTCCCTTTGCAATTTGATACTGTTCTCTAAACCATCTCTCAAAAAAAGTCACCTCAAAATCAGCAGAACTATTTCTGGCTGCTGTTCTACATCCCGCTTACATCCTGTGTTTCATTGTACGAAACAGTCCAATGTAGGGCTGCTTCACACTGCAACATAGCTGGAGGAGGTCCCCCGCATGAGCCTTGCCCGCATTTGTATGAACTTCTCAGTGTCTTTGCGAGGTCCGTCAGCAGCTGCCGTCTCCCATCCAAGCAAGAACCAAGGTCGACCCTCAGGTAGGGCACCAGCTCAACCTCCAGGCCACACCTCCTGACTTTATGTCATTTGAACGAACCCTTCAATCATAGCAGCTTCAAAAAGGGCAGCTGCAATGGCAGGAATCACGTACAGAGCCAGAGTGATGTAGCAGTGAAATGCTCGGAAACGGGTGTTAGCTTGACATCACAGGTGCCCACCCCTCCCAATGACATGAAAGATGTGTGCTACTGCTTCAGATAAGTGCTCAGGTAAGACTTTTTTTTTAATTGGTGTATGACACAGGAACAGATTTCCGCTCCTCTTGGGGCTCCTGCCCATCTCCAGATCTTCTCTCACTCTGGGGACACTCCTACTCCTTGCCAGAAGGTGGAAGCAGTTTAGGGAAAAGGCTGCAACTCATTGGTGGAGAACATGCTTTGCATGCACAACATCCCCGATTTTCAGCTGGCACTGAGAAAGAAACCTTGGAGAACTACTCTCAGCGTAGTCTATAGTCCTAATGGTCTGACTTGGCATCTAACAGACCAGTCCTGTTCTAACAGGTATCTAACAGACCAGCTTAGCTAGACAGTCCACTGGTCTAACTTGGTATCTAACAGACTAATCCTACCTACCCCCACCACCACCACCACCACCCCACTGCACCATAGGAGCATGCAGCACGCACGGTATCCTGCGGGGAGAGGAGCAGTTCCGGAGGTCTCCTCCAGGTAAGGGAACATTTGTTCCCTTGCCCAGGGGGATAAGACCTTGCTGCTTTGCTGGATCTACTTGGACCTATGCCAGCAATTTAGATGGCACAGGTCCAAATGGACCCAGGAAGGCGGACTGAGGCTGGGAAGCAGGACAGGATATCGGTGGCAGCGCTGCTGCCGCCCCCTTCCTGGCCTCAATTCGCCTTCCTGCCCACCCCAGGCTCCATCCTTATCCCACCCACCCACCCTCCCTCCCGCTCCCCATGCTGACTTACAGGTACCAGGCATCGTTGAGAGGCCGCTGGTGCACAGCTGCGGCTACTCCTTGCTTGCAGTGGTGGTCTGGCTGTGCAAAATGGCATGTCACCTTTTGTGACAGCAGTAAAGGACACTGTGCTGCCGGAAGACTCGTTCCAGCAGCGCAAGGCCCTCCTAGGATTGGGCCGCAAGGCAGCTTCCTTATGTAACTGCCTTCATTGTCTCAGGTTGCAATCCCACGCACACGTCCCTGGGAGTAAACCCCATTAAACACAATGGAACTAACTTCAGAGTAGACATGCATAGGGTTGTGCTGTCAGCCAATGAAGGTAAGGAGAAACCTCAGGGCCTCCCTGCCCTTTGCCTCACAGGGGGCAGAGGTGTCTTTCCCAGAAGGCGTGAGCTTCCACCTCCCAGGTCATCCCTCCTGAAAAGTATGGCAGTGGGCTCCACTCTCCTGACCCACTCCCCACCTCCAGCCTTGATTCCCACACTAGCTCATCTCACTAGCTCATGTCAAGCCCCAATGATGTCACCACTGGTCAACAGTGACCAAGCACTGCAGCTCATTTAACAGCACAAAGGTGGAGAGGTGGAGCCACAGCCTGCAGCTCAGCACTACAAGCTCTGACTACAAGGCTGACCTCCACCGCACAAATTCCGTTGCACTTGCATCTGGAGGCAGGTGAGCGTAGGGGACAGGACGCCCCGCCCGAAAACGTTGCCCTGGTCTCCACCAGTTTTCTTCATGCAAATAGTCCCTCCTGATTGTCCCACCTTCAACGGTGATTGGCTGAAACACAAGTGTGCTCCAGTTGGCTGAAAACTCCCTCATCCCATTGGTCAAATAATTAATTCCGCGTCCCACCCTCTCAAAATCATGAGCCTGATCCACGGCCGATCGCAACGGAACTCGGGAGAGCATGGCTCTCTCGCGTTCCATTGCGATCAGATAACAAGGAAGCCACACAGCTCCGCACTCTCCACACACACCTGGGACGCGCCGGAATTCGTGCGGTGGAGGTCAGCCTTTAGAGTACTGAGGTTGCACTGGGAAGATCTAGATTGGAATTCCCACTAGCCCACAAAGCTCATAGGGATACAACGAACTAGTCACTTTCTCTTTCAGCCTTGCCTACCTCACAGCATTGCTGTGAAGACAGGATAACCCCATGCAAGCTGCCCTGAGCTCCTTGATGGAAAAGTGAGATACAAATAGGATGAAATAAGGACACTTTCAGCCTCTCCAACTATTTCATAAGATTTTGTAAAAGCTGGAAACTCTGGTTGTCAGGGACTGGATTAAAAACCCGTTTTCTCCCAACACTCAGGTGTATGCAATTTAACTCCTGTTGCAGACAGACAGACAGACAGACAGACAGACAGACAGACACACACACACACACACACACACACACACGAGTAAAAATGCCTTAACACAATGTCCCGGAGTGTTTTTAGTCCTATCTCCTGAAGTGATGCTAACACTGCAAAAGGAGGTTGCTGACCTGGATGGGGTAGCGCATGTATGAACATGCGTGTCCTGGGCTTTTCGAGGACTATTCAGTTCACTGCTTTGATTTGCTGCTACTCAAACACCATGGAAACTACCTATCCAAGTGGCGCTTCCTATCCAATTTAAGACAAGTATTTTATCAAGCTGTATAGATGTTTCAGCCTTTTATAAACTAGATTTCATTTTCTGTCAGCTTCTGTTCAGGCCTGATTTCAGGGCTATGAAAGAGACTGGAAAAATCAAGAATGCATTAAGTCCTAGAAACTCTCAAGTGAAGTACCTCTTCCTAGCTGCTAATCTAGCGTCCTGTTGCCCCAAAGTGCCTTTTAAAACTGCTATAGCTGGTTAGGTGTGTGTTTTTTATTACCACTGGTAGGGCTGGAGTAATTAATTTCCGCTCTAACCCTGAATACCATCACACATTCGTGGGAAGCTGTGGAAAAACATAGTCACTTGTTGAATGACCTTGAGATCCAGAGCAGTTGCAAATTCAGAAGTTTATACTCAAAACAAAATTTGGGCTGCTCTAGATGTGCTAAAAAAAGCAAAGACAGCGGAAAGGCAAGTGATTCACGCTTCCTTCCACTCCCAATGCTTCCAGATGGGGGGAGAGGAGGAGGCACATGTTCTGTCCCTGCATGGAGAGAACACACCTCTCCACAGAGGATATGTGCATCTCCCCACCCCCTGCTGCCCCCTTTACACAAAGGACTCAAGGTGGTGGAAGAGGAAGCAGAAGATGCTCAACTCTTTCGCTGTCACGGTTTCCTTTCGAAAGTCCAAAGCAGGGCTGGTCTATCCATGCAACAGAATGAAGGGGGAAAGAATGTGGAGGTGGTAGGCTCAGTTGTGCAGATTAGTTGTGAGGAATATGACTTTTAAACCCTCCCCCAGGACTGGCCCACAGATGAGACTACCTGAAGCCCTTGCATGGTGTGGTGATTTTGAGGGGACAGTGAAATGGGAGAAGAGGAGCCCCATACTCGATCTCTGATCCCTTCCCCGCTTGCTCAAAGCAGGAAGAAGCAGCAGAAGCCCCGTGTCCTCTCCAAAGAAGGGGGGAGAGAGCCCAGCTGCAGCCACCTCCTCATCTCCCCCTCCCTCCCCGTTGCTTAAGAAAGCAGCCAAGTGGACTAGGAGACAGAGAGGCAAAGCCTCCTCCGCTTTCTCTTACCTACAAACCCGGCTGCCCTGGACACAGCTTTCTCGCCTGAAATGACCTGGAACAACAGAGCATTCTCAGCACACTCTGCTCTTCTGAATAATTTTAAACCGAGCCCAGGTGAGCAAGGAAGTTGCATCCAGCGCAGCCAAATGTGTAGGTGGAAGGAAGGCGACTTGGCTCTTCTTCCACCTGCAGGCAATCAGGTTACACTGGGCTTGGCTCCCTCCCACTCCCCTCTTTCCAGTCACCCATGAGCAGGTAGGGGGGTGAACACAAACATTTTTTTCTTTTGGGGGGGAGGAGGAGACAGTGACGCGGTTTCGCTCCAGACTTGGCTCCCTCCCCCCTCCAGCTACCTGTGGGAGGGCACATGCCAACACATGGACAAGATACTTTTAACTTTTGGGGGGAGCCGCCAGCAACTGGGGTCCATGCAGGGCTTGCATGTGGGGGTGGCATTATGTGTGGCTGGCCCAAATGGCATTGGAGTTGCAGCCGGGCCTGTCCTCCCCCGTTTCAAAAGTTCCCTAGAAACAGAAGAGGAGCACATTGGGGAAAACGTTCTAGCACAGCCCTTTGCCTCTTGGGCTGGTTTTCCGTTTGCACAGGATTTTTAAATAGGGGAACATTAAAAAAAAAATGATTGCTCAGCTGCAGCTTGAAGAGGCGTAGTCCATTCTAGCACCCCGCCATTCTTCTTTCTCATTCTGCTTCATTTGTAGACTGGGCCACAGAAAGGCCATAGAGAGAAGGATTCTCCTATTTATCTGTGATATCCCTGTATTCAAGAGGAACTGTATTGCTGAAAAGTGGTATATAAATATAATAAATATTTATTATTATTATTATTATTATTATTATTATTAACAACCACCACCACCAGCACCAAATATATATGGTGCTTAGACCATATTCATGGCTCCGATGCTTCAAAAGATATTTTAGGAACACCAGCACCATTTTGTGTGTGCCTTTCCCCCAAAGTCACTTCTTCATGGAAATCCACTCTCAGCAGATAGAGGAACAAAGAAGGAGAAAATAAAATGGATTCAAAGCCGATTAAGGGAGGCCTACACCCCTATCTCATCCTCAGAGGTGTAGCTAAACCAGTGGCGTTCCTAGAGGGGGGGGCGGTACTGTGAGTCGCGCACAGGTATACCGCCCGCCCCCTAGGAACGCCACTTAGCTAAACCTCTTTTTTTTAATTCCCTAAAACAAAAGAAATGCAGAAGCTATACAACGAAAGATGGGAGGCAAAAATAATTTTTAGAAGCAGTTCTTCTGTGCTCAATAATCAATAGTTCTTCCTTGTCACAGAGAGTTCATTTCAATGGAAGATTAAAAGTGCCACGAAAATCTCCACGAAACTTTGATTAAAAGTGCGTTCAGAAGGCAGAGGGTTATGGAAAACAGTGCACAAACAATCCTTATTATATCTTTCTATGATGCATAGTACACCACTAAAAAGTTTCTGCATCAGTAACTCCTCTGCGCCTTTTACTTGTGAAAAATAACAGCACTGCACAAGCCCCCACATATTCTGAAAGCTGGTAATCAGCCTCCCATCAGAGTCAGCTATTTTGAGCATTTTGTCAGTGGGCCAAAGTAGGTTGTGTGTGTATGTGTGTGTTTTTAAAGGGACGCCTGAGCACAGATAGAATATTTATCCAAACTGGCACGTATTCACATAAGCTTTACTTAGAAAAAATGTAAGTAACAATTTTATTTTTCACCAATTACTGCTAGTGGAAAATATCACCATACTTGTCTTGTATACTTATAAGCTCATCACAAGACAGATATATCATTGGTTCAGCTCCTGATCAGCCCCGCATGATTACAGGCACTTGCACACACAGTATGTGTGTGTCCCCTCCCCTCCCCCTTACTTCTGTAATTGCGTGGGAAGGGGCAGTTACACAAAACAATAAAAGGAAGTAACTGGGAAAAGAGGGAACAAGCCAGGACATATGCACAGTGTGAATTCACGTGCACATCAACGACATGGGGACGGGGGAGTGGCACATATACGTCCAAACCAGCCTTCTGCTGCTTGTTCTTCCTGGTATTTGACAATCATTTTTGTTTTATTTTTTCCTCTACACCCGTGCAAGCGCGCATGTTCACGCGCATGTGCACGTATTTAGAGATACACATACACACGCTTACTGTGGACTTTATGCGCATTTGTCTTTAAGGTACCATAAGACTCTTTCAGAGCAATCCTATCCAACTTACACCACCGGTGTAACCAGCGGTGCAGCGAGAACGGGAGGCCCCAGAACGGAAAGGGGATTCAAATCCCTTGGGGAGGGGGGGCGTCACTGGTGAGTGGCGGGCCGCCAGGGGTGATGTGCACCAGCCTCTTGCCCTCAGTGGCATTGTGCGCATGCGCGAAAATGCAAAAAAAACGCCGCAAAGGGCCTCGTCAGGCTGAGCCGCCGGCCGAATAGGACGCGCTGAGGCATTCTCCCGGACTCAGTGGGTGACACGCAGAGCCGGCAGTAGTGGGGGGTGACTCTTTGCAAATTTGGGGGGCACGGGGGGGTCATAGGGACAGCAGATGACGTGCGGCGGCAGGGGGGTGACACGTGCCCCGCCCTAGGGTGACGCGCACCCTAATGACGCCACTGGGGAGGACCAAAGGCCCTTGGGGATTTGAATCCCCTTTCCGTTCTGGGGCCTCCCATTCTCGCTGCACCGCTGATTACACCAGTGGTGTAAGTTGGATAGGATTGCGCTGTTTGTTGCTTTTGTTGCTAAGACCTAACGCAGCTACTCCTTTGGAAAAAAATGTATGTCTTTGAACTACATATAGGATTTTTTAGCACCACATCAAAAGGGAACTGCTGCCTCTATATTCCAAACACGGCAGCGTGAGTCGGAACACTACTGATGCCGTCTCAGGTCCACTGTCACTGTGCTACAAAAAAACCCAAAAGCAACCTTTACCATGCTCCTTGCACACTGCTGTGAAACCCGGAAGTGCAGGACTTCGGATTTCATCTACAGAGGCAGCACAAACTCTCGCGCTGTCCCTGTAAATGAAACTGGGAGTCCCACACTTCCGGGGTTCATGGCAGCATGTGAGGAGCATGGGAAGGAGGGGAACGATCTGCTTCTTCTCGCTCGAGTGAGCAGAAAGCGGATCAGTGCAGTTTGCATTGGCAGCAGGTTGGAGGGAGGCGGCAGCAGTGGGGGTTCTACGACGACCACCACCCCGCGCCGGAAGTGACGTAACGGCTGTAGCCGTTATTCACCATACAGAGGTGCAGGGCGGGCGGGAGGGCCAAACGCCCCAGCGAACAGGACGTCACCAGCCGCTGTGACACCCCCCGCCCGCCTGCCACTCGGGGGCCCACCGCCCCAAGGTCCCCTCCGCTGATGATGCCACTGGGCGGCAGCAACAGACTTGGGGGTGAAAGGCACCCCAAATCCGCCACCCGCTCAGACACCTTGCCATCTGCTGCCGATGCAACCCACAGCAGATGGCTGCATGGATGGACTGGCACTGCCAACACTGGCAACGGTATCATATCCCAAAGGCAGAAATGAACAGCCTTCGAATCTCAGCTTTCATTTCTATGACAGTTCCTAGTCCTTCAGAATCAGCACCACTCTGATGCTGGCTAGAAGGGGTATTGCTGCTCATCAGTCCAGCCAGGCTATTTCATCTGGGAAAAGAATCAATGAGGGCCTGCTAAGTTTGGGAATTTGACCTATAGGGGTCAAATTCCTATGTACCTGCCTCCCCTACACCCTGGGTGTCTCGTCATGTGCTGGACCTTACCTTCTGTCTGATCAGACTTCAATATCTGCTTCCAGCCCCTTGAATCCCAGTCTACCTATTTTAGAACCTGACCTGTGTCCCATTGCTTGTCTCTGAACCTGGCTGGGACCTGACAATGCCTGTAGGAAGGAGCCCAATGGATCTCCCCAGGAAAGACATTGTGCAGGGTGAGCACCACCACCAAAAAGGCCATGCCAATTGCACCCATATAGCAATGGGACAGAGAGCAGGTTCATAGGGGAGAGGTCCTAGGGTCAATTCCCAGCATCTCTTGTTACGGGATATCAGGTAGCAGGCCTGGGAAGTTCCTCTGTCAGTCAAAGAAGGCGATACTGAACTAGATGGACCAACCACCTGGCTCAAAGAAAGGCAGCTTTATGTGTTCGCAGTGGATGAGGTGCGCTGCAGGAGTTCATTCAACCTGCAAAATACGGTCCGTGAAGACTTTCCCTGAGAAGTCCTATACCATGACCCTTTAGCTCTCTATATTTATTCCAGGTGCTCTTCAACGCTGCATAGTGCTGCAGAAAATTTAATTCCACAGCATCTTGCAGGCACGCTGCTTACACTGCTTAATAATAAATAAAACGATTGGATGAATTATGCTGTAAGAAAATCAATGCAAGAGCCTCCTATTTCATAGCCAATTAAAAAAGAAACATCTCCTATCTGTGCACTTTGAAACACAGCTCTGGAGGAAAAACAACCTGTTAAAATCTGTAATGAGAGATTACTGTCTGCTCCAAAATTAATGGGCATGCTGATGTTCAGTTTGTTACATAATTGCCAACTACAATGGCACAGGTAACTTCATAGACTGACGCATTCCAGGCAGGGCTGGCTCAGGCTATTTTGCCGCACTTGGTGAAACTGTATCTCTCTGTTCTGCATCTTATACGCCGGGTTGTAGCTCTTTTCCCATGTTCAAGTGCAGTTTTTACCAGTTTCTTAGAGGAGGCCAGCCAAATACCATATTGTCCCGAGTATAAGACGCACCTGATTATAAGACGCACCCCTTAAAGTGTGGTGCTATTAAAAAAAATTAATTAAATCACTGGCATTAAATTGCAACAGCCTGATTATAAGACACACCCCTAGTTAAAAAACTTAAATTAGGAGAAAAAAGTGAGTCTTATACTCAGACCAATACGGTATTTAAAGGGAGGGAGCTCCACACATACGTGGGCTCACGTGCTTCTTTTTTCAATAGGCAAATTCTATTCAACTGAGCCAAGAAACCCCAAGGAACTGCATATTGGAGTAAATGCATCAGAAGCTATTCCCAGTTCAACTCCCAGCATCTCCAGTCTCCCCTTCCTCAGGCTTTTCAAGGTTAGACCCCATCTGGCTGCTTGACTCAAGAATAAGGCTGTGATGAATTATTTTTAATCTCTCTTACACTGGGCAGAGTGTTTATTAGTCCTGGCCACAGGCAGCTGTGTTCCCAGTACAGCTGAGAAGAGAGCAAGCAGCCCAAGCTGGCCAAATTACCCTGCACCAGTTGTGGTACGCTTTGCTGATTTCCCCCCCCCCCGCACGCCAGGCAGATGTCACACGGATGGGAACACAGCCTCTTGCCGGAATAATAATAAGCTGTTTCAAGCAGGCAGTGGCCTGACTTGCAGGTTCATGAATTGTACTTTGAGCTACCAAAATTAAGAGGGGGGACAGATCTCCTGAATGCAAACAAAGGCTGTTCAAAATAAACACAGAGAGGAAGGGGGGACCCTGACAGATGTTCCGTTCCTAGCTCCGAGGAAGCTCTGGCTAATATTAAGTAGCTCCGGAACCAAGTGCAGAACAAAGATTGCTCAAGGGGGAGGTGATTAAAAGAGACTCGGATATGTTTTAAGGACAGGCTCTTATTCTGCTGGCACTGAGTGCTTCTGTGCATCAGGAACAGGAGCTGAATTAGGGCACAGGTTGATGGCTAAAATGGATGCATTATAATTCATCCATCACCTTTCTGGAGTACAAAAGCAACATACTATTGGTCCGTGGGTTTCCAATTTTCTATCCACATCCACCCACAAACAGCTTTGTATGACCTCTTCCACATGAATGTAGGAAGTTGCCTTACGTTGAGAAAGACCACTAGGTCCATCTAGCTCAGTATTGACTACAGTGATTGGCGGTGGTTCTCCAGGGTTTTGGGTTGGGCCAAACCGTTGGGGTCTTTCTCAGTCTTACCCAAAGATGTCAGGAATCTTCTTCAAAGCAAAGATCTTCTGCAAAGCAGGAACACTGAGTGAAGACCCCCCCCCCAAAAAAAATCTTGGACTTTTGAGGCTGTGTAGCTCTAAGGTTCATAGAGATAAACAAGCAGGGAAAAAAGGAGTACAGTTGGACCTCCGTATACACGGGGGTTCCGTTCTGGACACACACACACACCCGCAGGTACTGAAATCCGCGTAAAGCGAAATCTCTTTAGCGTGGATATGGGGGACACTGTAAAAACCTAAAAAAGGGGGGGGGAAATTAAAAACAGCATTTCCTACCTTTTCACTTGCAAACCACTCTGTTTGCAGGACTGTAGAGAGCTAACTCCTACGGCTTCTTCCAGGTCGCTGGACTTTCCCCCTCCCTTCCCCAGGCTTGCCCCAGTGCATTCTGGGTTGACTTTGGGGAAGGGAGGGGGGAACGTCCCACAACCTGGAAGACGCTGTAAGAGCACAATTTCACTCTCTACAGCCCTGCAAAACGAAGCGGTTTGCCAGCGAAAAGGTAAGCAACGCTATTTTAAACTTTTTTCCAGTTTTTACAGTGACCCCTGTATTTGCGTTGAGACAAATCTGTGGATAGCGGGGTCCACTGTAGCACCAAAGTTACTAGAAACCAACAAGACAGGAGGAAAACTCTACGATATATTTCTTACTTACCTTTATTGAATCTATAGTGGTCCCATGAAATAAGAATACAGCCAAATTGGTACTTCAGCACATTAAAATGAAAAGTGATGGGCCAGCGGGTGGCGCAGCGGGTTAAACTGCTGAACCATAAGTTGTCGATCGAAAGGTCAGCAGTTCGATTCCCGCGACGGGGTGAGCGCTCGTTACTTGGCCAGCTCCTGCCAACCTAGCAGTTCCAAAGCATGTCAATGCTAGTAGATAAATAGGTACCGCTTGCGGGAAGGTAAACAGTGCTCCGTGTTCCAGCTGCATGCTACGCGCTGCGGCAAGGAGAGTCATGCCGGCCACATGACCACGGAGGCGTCTTCGGACAACGCTGGCTCTTCGGCTATGAAATGGGGATGAGCACCACACCCTAGAGTCGGACACGACTGGACTTAATTGTCAGGGGATACCTTTACCTTTATGTACAAGTGAATAATCTGGGAGCACCTGACACTGAATCACCATTGAACTCCAGTGGACGTGAACCTGATTGGGGCCCAGATGGTGACCATGGGAAGACCCACATAAGATGCTTTGATCTTTCCACAATCTGCAATGCAGATGATGGAACTTTGTCCTCCAGAAAGTCTGCCCAGTCCACTCCATTGTTGTCTCTAGGAGGATGGCTAAAACCACCCTGTTCTGTTGGACTTATAACCTTGTGCGAAGGTTCTTGACGGGACAGATGTTGGCCCATATCTGCTGATCAGACTTTCCATGATGGTATCATTGTGATGCAATTGTGTCTTATTTTTATATTTATTATAATCCTGTCGATCACCCTGGGTGATTTTTAAACAGAAAGCCAATTTATAATGTTCTTAATAAATCAGAATCTTGAATTGCTGATGTATAAACATTTTACCCTTCTGAAAAATACACTTTTAAAAAATCAAGTTAATGCTGCTTTTGGATTTTGAGCCCCAGGAAGAATCGCGCTGAGAGTTCTACGAGAATTGCAAATAGAATGGCCTTAACACTAGAAATTTATTCAGCTAAATGTGTCACAGACACACTGAATGCAACAAGGGACACTGGAGCTCCCATCATCTTTTTCTTTGGTTAAAAGCAGAGGCAGAGTGCTTCTTCAAATGATTTGGATTGGGGTCATGGCACCGGGGAAGGAGAAATTAACCATTTTTCCTTCCACTATTTTGTCAACTTAAAATGCTGCCTAAAATTGCTTTTAGGCATGCAGGGGACAAAGGACAAGTACAATATGGTACTTGCCTTTTATTTCATTGGCAGCTAATAGGAACTTTGCGGGGGGGGGGGGGGGGATTGACATGCGGGAAAGGGTTAAATCCCACTTACACGGTGCCACAGACCTGATTGAAATCCTGGCCCCAGCATAAGTAGGTTTACCAGATCTCCAACCGGGACAGAGTGCTAGACCTTTAGGAGAAGGAATGTGGGCAGGTGTAGCTTGTTAAGTCCTAGAGCACAATCCTAGGCATGTCTACTCAGAATGGGGCTTGCTTCTGAGTAGACATGCCTAGGATTATGCTCTAGGACTTAACAAGCTACACCTGCCCACATTCCTTCTCCTAAAGATCTAGCACTCTGTCCTGGTTGGAGATCTGGTAAGCCTAAGCATAAGAACATAAGAAGAGCCTTGCTGGATCAGGCCAAAGGCCCATCTAGTCCAGCTTCCTGTATCACACAGTGGCCCCACCAGATGCCTCAGGGAGCACACAGCCAACAAGATAACCTGTTTCCTGCTGCCACTCCCTTGCACCTGGCACAGAGAAAACCTACTTCTAAAGCCAGGAGGTTGCTTGTAACCAAGAAAAAGACATCAAAAGATGCTATCTCAGTCCCACCATGAATGCCACATACATCTCACATGAAACAGTCCTAAATAATTCACATTCATGGTTCTGATGTTCCCTTTTTAGTGAGTAAAAGGGAAATCCTTTTGTAAAGTACCGTAAGGTCTCTGCCTAGCAGTTTGTAAACCAATCCACTGAAAGCAAATTCTAAGTTTATTTAAATTAATGCTCAAACAACACAGAAGAAAAGAAGAATATTCTTTTCTCATTAATGTCACTTCAAAAAAAAAAAATCATCAACGTGGTTTTGTCCCAAAGCCACATGAATGGTGAGTCACAGTTTTCTATTAAAGTTCTTAGACTGTTCACTGAATGTTTGCTTAATCAGTAATTCTACAGTGATGCATCAGAAAAGAACAGCTTCCCTTGCATGAAAGACAACGACTGTATTTCCAACTCGGGAGGTAAGACTGTGTGTACTGTACATGAAGCCAGTTTGCATCTCCCAGGAGGAAGCCAGAAATCCTGCCATGCAAATGTCAGGCATAAGCCTAATTATTGCTATTGTTTCAATTTATATCATTCTTTACAATTACTCCTCTGCGGCTTACCATGGATTCACTGATCAGGAGGAGGAGGAGAGCCTCTTCAACGTTGTCTTGAGGACTGTAGATGCTGAAAGAAACAGGCTTTTTTATATAAGCGACATTAGGTCTTAGCTCATGGGGGACTCTTGTTAACACCACCACAGGACTAGTAACTTGAAACATCTCATGCATGATTCATTTGTTACATAATAGTTTCTTCAGACTGGGATGACTAAAAAGCTATAGAGGCTACAGTATCTTAGGAGGAAACTCAGCTCTGTCTGAAGTGTTGTAGCTGATTGGCTGAATTCTCTCTACTCATTAAGAAATTCCTCCCCTGGACAAGACGGAACTAAATACTCCAGATGTCGAGTTGTATTTTTGCAGCCTGAATTTGTATTAGGAATACAAAAACAGCAATTAAAAAATACATCATACAGCCCATAAAGACCCTCAGGCAATGATCTGGTTATTTTGAATGAGTATTTAAAATGCAGCCTCCCTCTCACCTCTTTCTACCACCCCCAGCCTCTTTACATTCCAACATTCATCCCCCAACCCTCACACTTCAGACCACACCAGTAACACACAGTCTTTCCTGCCCATGGGGTCCTGTATGAGTTTTTCCCCTTATTCCAAATGCTTCCCTTACAGTGTGTCTACTTCCGCTTCCCTTGTAGAAGCTACACTAGGTCATCAAACATCTATGAGGGACTCTTCCCTTCAGTAAATAGAACATTCTGAAGATTCTATGACATCACAGCAATTCAGCCAATGGCTGGAAGAGGGAGAACTTGCAGGTAGCATACATTAGCCAGCATGTGTAAGATGTCTTAACCACACTTTATGCTCCTGGATGCAACAGCCAAAGGAAGAAACAGTACGCACTTATCTCCAGTATGTAGCTGCAGTCTTCGGCGCAGAGTAGAGCAAATGTAAGAATTCTCCTCTTTGTTCATGAACTCTGGAAGAGGATCAGATAAGGGGCTCCAGTAACAATCTTCACTCAAGGAGTGGAGGAGCAGTTCTGCCAGCTGTTTGGCAGCTGCCTGGAAAACAATGGAAAGAAAGTGGGAAAGCAAATTTTAAAAATCCAGAAAGACAGTTTTATCCTCAGGATACAAATTCCACCTTGTGCCATGAGCCAATACAGTACATGTGATACACTGGGGCTGTGTTGTGTGGGTTTTTTTTTTTACTTAATCAGAACTGACACACCTGCTTTGCCTTTTTCTTAGTCACAGGTCCACATTGAGGCTTCCCCGTGGCTATCGCTCTCATGTTAGCATTCAAAGCACAGTCAAAATATATGGGTGATTTGTTGTTGTTGTTGTTGTTCAGTCGTTAAGTCGTGTCCGACCCTTCGTGATCCCATGAACCATATCCCGCCAGGCCTTCCTGTCCTCCAGTATGGGTGATACTTTGTGTGAATGACAACAGCTTAAACCAGGGGTGGCCAACCTTCCACCATGAGGACCGCTGCGTTCTTAAGAGTTGTGTAGAAGACAGAATCTTGGCAGCTGCCGTTGCTGATGGTGCTACTAAAGCAGCTGCATCCGCTGAAATGCCCTCACCTATAGAACCATTCAAGGTCCAGGAGCATTCATGTTGAAAGGTTGGCCACCCCGGCTTAAACATTTTAAGCAGGACCCATGGAACACATGTGCACATAGCTGTTCAACCTCCACACCACAGAGAAGTTTGAAAAGAATGATCAAGAAATTTTACAGCCAGACATTTGACACTTAAGCAGGACACTCTGTGTAACTCTGTGGAGCTATTTATTTTCGGTGTGTTTCCCCAGACAACTCCATAAGGTACATTTTAGTATCCAAAATGTCTTATATTCACAATGTGTTGTCTTCTGAGATCCCACATACGTAGTATGTTTTCTGCTACAGAATCAAATATCCAGCAATGCTTCAAATGTCAACAGAACAAATTGTCAACAGAACGTTTGTCAACAGAACAACCAACAAAGTCTTGTGGTGTCTTATGCGCAAGCACAGTGGTTCTCAAAGCTTTTGATCTCTGGAGCCCTTTACACTCCTAAAAGGAGTCTTGAGGAGCCCCACCGGCACATGTGCAGAGTCCCGGCAAATGCATGGAATGGCGCAGCGCTGAGCTGAATACCAGCCGAAGAGCTGAAACAGGAGGGGAATGAGGAAGGAGTGCCACAAACAGGGAAGAAGGGAAGGATGAGCAAACCGGGCAGGGGGCAGATGGCAGCCACTTATGGTGTGCTCGTGGAGCCCCTAAAGGGGTCTCAGGGAGCCCCAGGGCTCCTAGAAGCACATTTTGAGAAACACTGGACTAGCACATGTATTGTAGCATAAGCTTTTATGTCTTAGGAGGCTGCTGCCTGCTGAGTCAGACCATTGGCTCACCTAGGTCAGTGCTGTCTTATCCTGACTGGCAGATATTCTTAGGGGTTTAAGACAAGCTGTCTTTCCCAGCCCTACCTGAAGATGCCAGGAATGGAATCTAGGTCCTTCTGCATGCAAAGCAGGCCCCCTACCACTGAGCTACCACCCCTCCCACGAGGTGTCTCCCAAGTCTAGTCCAGCTGCGGCTAAAGGGTTGTGGGACATTTTTATGCAAGGCTTAAATGCAAGGGATAAGTGTAGACTCTACACTGTAGAGTGTTTCTCCCCCCCCCCCTTTTTTTTCCCAACAGGCCTCTAGCCCTCGTGACATCTGAAAACATGCTGCCAATGTTCGCAA
The DNA here is from genome assembly GCA_026170595.1 of Plestiodon gilberti rubricaudatus. Taxonomy (NCBI): domain Eukaryota; kingdom Metazoa; phylum Chordata; class Lepidosauria; order Squamata; family Scincidae; genus Plestiodon; species Plestiodon gilberti. The sequence continues at coordinate 18,318,582 of JANXHW010000001.1, forward strand.
GATGCCTCCTGTTTTCAAAGTTCAGAATTTTTGTGGCCAGTTATTCCTCCCTCATCGTCTCCAGTCACTCTTCTTCTATTGCCCATTATTTGTCCAGGCCTCTCCTCCTGCTGCCACTCCAGGTAGCCCTCATGTGTACATTTGAAGCTTCTCGATCAGGCCATGGGCATCTTCCTAGTTTGCTGCTGTAGGGCGATATGGAATCCTCCAGGTTCAGAGGAAGAAGCCACTGAATAGGCAGGAGAGGGCTAGTGATTGTATGCCCCATCTGTAGGCTTCCTGAAGGCATGGAATTGGCCACTGTAGGAAACAAGATGCTGGACTAGGCAGAGTTTTGGTGTGATCTACATAAGAACATAAGAAGAGCCCTGCTGGATCAGGCCAAAGGTCCATCTAGTCCAGCTTCCTGTATCTCACAGTGGCCCCACCAGATGCCTCCGAGAGCACACAGCCAACAAGATAACCTGTTTCCTGTTGTCACTCTCTTGCACCTGGCACAACCTACTTCTAAACCTAGGAGGTTTCTTATGGCTTGTAACCTATGATGGGCTTTTCCTCCATGAGCCCTAGGAGGGCTCTTCTTAAGTGTGGGGATCAAAAGGGTTGAAAAAATGTGTCCTCCCCTTACATTTCAAGGGCTTTAAGCTTCTCTTACTCCCTCCATCACAGATCTGAAAGCACATTCACAGGCTCCCATTGTCTTCTTCCTTTGTAGTCTGCTCATCCCCGTTCTTAAAATAAGTTGACTTACAGCATTTCTTCTGGCTTTGCTGTTGACTCTCCCAAAGGATAACAAGTAGTTTTTTTTAATCACACACACACACACACACACACACACACACCTTGGGCTGCTATCCTATACACACTTATCTGGAAGTAAGTTCTATTGAACTCAACATGATCTACTTCTGAGTAGACATGCATAGGATTGTGCTGATAGAGAGATTCTCCTGAGAATACTTCTGCTAAATAAGGATGGGGTAGCTCCACAAAAACCAACACAGTGATCTTGGCCATTCTGCGGGAAATAGGATAACATGTTTTGACCTAAAATAAAACTCCCAAGAGAGAAGCCCTACACCCTTACTGGCTGGGGGTTCTTCCAACTCCCCCCCCCCCTTATTGCACAGTACACCAGTAGTGTCAATTAGTTCCATTTTTGTTAGGAATAAAAACAGGCAAATTAGAACAGCCCAAGTCTTTTGATTTATAACATAACAGCCTGGAGCAAAACAAAAAAGGAAAAGGAGCGTGTGGTGGGAGAAGCATTATTCCACTTGGAATACATTTCCCAGCCACAATGTGCGCACACGCACACACACACACACACACACACACACACACACACACACACACACACACACACACACACACTGGTTTAACATTCCAAATTAATTTCAATTAAGTGCCCTGTCACGTTGATCCTGTTATCCCAAATGTCTTGTTTGTTGATACAAAACAAACTTTGATTTGTTTTTAAGTGTCAGCAATTCAAGCTTAGAAACCAGAGCTTCACCCTTCAAGGTTTCTCAATAATTCAGAAACAAGGACAGCATCAATGACTTGGCTTGGAAACAGAAGGCCAAAACTAAATGGGACTAGTTTTCCATCTACCTATATATCCCTCATCTCTTGCCTCTCATCTCATCCACCAACTTTGCACTTTTGGAGATGTGATGCACTTCCCAGCTCCAAGCAATAATCACTGCAGCTGCTCTTGGATAGTCTGTATATAAATGACTGATTTATATAGCATCATCAATCTGCATGGTACTTTACAAAGAATGAGAGGACAGGTCCTTGCCCTCAGGAGCTTACAATCACGCATTTGCCATATAGAAGAATCAGTGGAGGAAGGGAAGGGAGGCAGAGATCAACAGGGCAAAATACGCTATTACTTCAGCCACATGTACTTAGGTACATTGGTACCACATTAAACGGATGCCAATGTTCCCATGAAGTCTTATACTATATTTGTAGTTCCACTGTTCTTCCTTCAACTCTTTGTTCCTTTCCATGTTGTTAATATGATTTTGCACATATCCACCTATTCACCATCTCCGTGAATGCATTCAATGGGCTCCCCTTCACCCCGGCACCTCTGCCCATTCGCTTGTCCTCTCCCTCTGGGCCCAATCCGCACCACCACTCAGAGGCCGAGAGCAAGGGGGGGGGGAGGCCTGCTTCCTCTTCTCCTTCCCCATGTCATTTCCTCCGCACCTGCAGAAGGCAGGCGTCACTACGGTGGGGGTGGTACTGTAAGTTCCGCCCCGTCCTAGTCCCCGTTTACTCTCCGTTACGAAGGGCCCCCGCCCCCTTGCCGTCGCAGCCATTCAGTGAGGCGAAAGCAACGGGCAGGACTCCCTTTCGGCGGTGGCGATCCCCCGGATCACCGCCACTGCAGGCTCCGCCCCCGCAAACACTAAGTTCTCCCCACATCATGGGGAGAACTTTGAAAAACGCTGTTCTACATCTATTATCACATAAATGAATGTCCATACAGAGATAACATTGAAGAAGACGAGCTGACATGGGACTGAAACGTGCAAAAAAAAAAAAAGAACACACTTTGTCCCACAAATTTTATGACTCATCTAGAAGAAAAACTCTACAGCAAATAAATATACAAAAATAGGTGTCTCTGACTCCGATGTTGCTGGGGGTGGTGTTTTTTCCACTTAAATTAAATTCCATTTGACGTCTTGTTAACCAGCTAACTAGTGCAGAAATGGGGGGGGGGCCTGTTTGGTGGTGGTTGTTTTTCTTCCCTTTCTAACAATCAGTGTCACACTCACAATCCTTGGCAAGGATTCAAAAAGAAAAGGAAACACGTTAAGGAACCCCAATAATTTTCTTCCCATTTCTTTCCAAAGAGGGGCCATGAGGTGACTTCTAAGCATCTCCCTTTCAGTGGCGATCCTCGGGGGGGGCGCCGACACCACGCCCCCACGTGACCCGGGCGTGACGTCAGCTTGAAGCGTGTGCCCAGCGCGACTCCAATCACGCCCTCCCACCATTTTAGGTACTATTTTGGAGCCGTTCGAGCTCCAGGGCGGGCGGGAGGGCCCAACACCAGGACGAACGCGGCGGAGGAAACGCATCCCGGAGGTAAGTGCGCCCATTCACCGCCACGTCCAGCCCCCGCCCTGGGGGCCACTGCACCACCGCCCCAACCCTGACGACGCTTCTGCTCCCTTTACCATTCTGAAGCTCTGAGTAGTCTTAGTTTCCACAGTCCGCAATATATCTCGGAGGTCTCTTATTCCTTTAACGACGTTGCTAGGGATAAGAGAGAAAGACATGCTATGTTAAGGCAAGGCAGATTTGATCATGAACACACACTCTGAGGGGGGAAAAAGAAGGAATGAAATCTCTGACAAAAGAATACCCACTCAGGTTGGGTAAACGTAATGAAGCAAATCAAGGGGACCTCCAAAGGTTAGATTCTCATGCGTCTGATCCCAGAAGGGGGCCTGTGAGAAGATCTCGGATGAGCACAGGGGACATCTGGATGCTTTTTCTGGATCATATTTTGAAAGCTTTGTCAAACGACTGCCTCTCCTTCTCTTTGTGCTTCGTTTATAAGATGACAGATTGTGCAATGCTCTTGCTTGCTTTCTCCTTGAGTTAAGGTTGCGTTAAAGGCCAATTTTGCTAACAAGATGAAAACACAAGCCTCATGGACTGCTTCCCTTTGTCAGAGGAAACAACATTCCACAAAACCTCTCTCAAAGTATCCCGTCATGTACCAATTGAGCAGAATGACATCTGTGTTTGGACATATCTGTGGTGCTGTGGATTTTATCCTTAAAAAAAAAAGAATGGTGTCTATTCAGAGCTACTGGAACACAGCAGCGCAGAGACTGAAGGCCAAATGAGAGGTGATGGAGACAGTCATGTTTCTTGGTTCACGTCTGCACAATTCACCTCACTCAGGTGAGGGAGAATCAGGCCTTAGAAGAGTTCCAGCCTTGACCTTGTCTGTTTGGATCATGTCCTCATCTTGACACCCTCCTAATTAGGCAAAGTAAAGCATAATACGGCTAGAGGAGTATCCTGCTGCTACTCATAGTGAAGAATTACTCAGACAGATGGGTCAACTCTGAGGCCAAGACCTTTTAGGCCTAAGTGAGTCAAGATTGGCCTGTGGGGCCAACTGACATTACTGCAATCCCCCGGTAGTGTCCTTGACTGCAACATTAGAGGACAATCCTAGGCATATCTAAAAGGTAAAGGTGACCCCTGACAATTAAGTCCAGTCGTGTCCGACTCTAGGGTGTGGTGCTCATCCCCATTTCAAAGCCGAAGAGCCAGCGTTGTCCGAAGACGCCTCCATGGTCATGTAGCCAGCATGCTTTGGAACTGCTAGGTTGGCAGGAGCTGGCCAAGCAACGAGAGCTCACCCCGTCGCGGATTCAAACTGCCGACCTTTCGATCGACAGCTCATGGTTCAGCGGTTTAACCCACTGCGCTCTACTCAGAAGTAAATCCCAATGGGTTCAATGGGGCTTATTCCCAAGTATGTATACTGTACATAGGTTTGCAGACTTGAGAATGAATAAATGTGGTCATCGTCCAGCAAGGTGACTCACATTTGGCCATGAAGAGAGGCAGGAATGTTTGCATGTGAAAAGAGTTTTAGAGGTTATTCACTGATAACTTAACTTTTTTCAAAGCATGCATTGTTTATGCCAGCGGACAATTTACAAGTATAGCACTTTATTCCTTACAGTATGTCCCACCGCAACTGAGAAGTTCAATGGAAAGTGCCCTCTTAACAACCTCACCCTCAGCACCTTTCGAGTATATCACAAAAACAGTTACTGATTTAAAACATTTGTATGCCACCCTTCCATTTAACAATGGAACAGGGCGGCTTAAAACAGTCATTAGAAAGATATACATTAAAAACAATATAAAACATACCAGAAACAGGGAAACCCAAGCAAAGTGATAAAAACCAGCAGTACCAGTGAAAATAATCAGATGAAAACCTGCCTAATGGCATGCTGGAAAGCCTGGATAAACAAACATATTTTTGCCTGAAGCTGAAAGGACATGAAGAGGGCGTCCCACATGCATGGTGCCAACACTGAAAAGATCCTCTCTCCAGTCACCACCTGCTTCATTTCAGTAGGCACTGGGAGTGAGAAAAGTGAAGACCTGCTAGTATTCAGACAGTCTATTGTGGGAGAAAATATGAGGGGTGAGGGGGGTTATATAGGTGCTAGTTAGACATTACTACCTTACATTAGCAATCATTACATTAGCATTACGTTACATTCATTAGCAATCATCAAGTAATGGACGGACACTTATGAACTCCTGAATCACAGAGTTCCAAAGATATTTTCTAACTCCTAGCCACAATAGGCAGGAGGTGTGGTCTGGAGGTTGAGCTGTTGCCTTGCCTGAAAACGCTAAGCAGGATCAGCTGCTTGGAAGGGAGACTGCAAGAGGCTGCTGGCGTATCTCTACGGAGGAGTGTGGCGGAGTCAGCTTGCAAAAAACCCCAGATAACATCTTGAGAAGGTGGTCTGAAGCTTGGTTTGCAGCTCCCGACCAGAGCTTGGAGGGCACAAGAGTTGGCAGCCAGGATGATGACTGCACCTGGAGAAATGGAGGTTCTATGAGATTTTCTCATAGAAAAATACTTGCCTATGTAAACCGCCTTGAGTCTATGAGAAAGGTGGTATAATAGATAGATAGATAGATAGATAGATAGATAGATAGATAGATAGATAGATAGATAGATAGATAGATAGAAGACTGTGAACCAGGAGAAAGCAAAAGTCAAGAAAACTTTAATATTTTATTTTCCCTTCGTTTGCCTGAATAGATGTTTAAAAGTTCTGCTAATTAAAACAACAATATGTGCAATTAATTACACACAGTTTCAGTTGATCACCTGGAAATTGCATCATGGCTTGCAAAGGTTTGTTCCACATCAGCAGTACATCTGCTTGGAAGAATTCTACATAACTCTCAAAGCAATTTCCTTTCTCCGAATCTTTCAACAAAAACTTCTCCTGTCATACAATAACGAGCACACTCAAAAGCCCATTTCCATCACCCTTTCAAAAATTTAAATGCATGGTTTATTAAGAGTTCTGCTTGTGCCCCCTTGTGGCAAGAAAAGAAACAAGTCCAACCCAGTATGTATTTCCACTGAAGCTTTCCACTGAAAACCACACTTCTTTTTTTTTTTTTAAGTCAGGTTCACATTGTTACAGCTAGTGATGTTGCCAAGGCTCATATTTCCAAGATTAGAAGCATGAGTATCAGGGGCTCGCAATGATTGCCACAAACACGAGGCAAACATTAGCACCCCTGAATTATTTTCGAGCCAACCCAATTCAAGCAAATACTGGCCCAACACTAGCTACGAACCATGCCTCAAGTTTCGTATAATTCAGAGTCAGGTCTAAAATCTCTGCTAAGGATTCGTCTATTTCGCTTGAGATTAAATGAAGACTAAAGCTACAGTCCTAAACCTGCCTGCCTGCGAGCAAGTCCCAAAGAACTTAGGAGAACTTCCTTCTTAGCAAACATGCATAGTAGGATCAGGTTTCAGACCAGGTGGCAACGCTACGTTTACCTCACGATTATTTGTCTAACCATGCGAGGCTTGGGATTGTTTGATAAAGATAATCACCTGAGATGTCCCCGCCATTCTCCCTCAGATGCTTAGACGTGCAACACTGCCCCGGTTCAAAGGTTCTTTCATTCAGTCTGTCTAGCATTTGTGCTGCACAGCATAGCGTAGGTCTGCATTATGCAAAACCACATTCAGCATTAGTCATTAGGAAGTGTACACAAGTTGTATCCACTTACCCGCGTTTTAAGTGAGCGACATACGCACTCTGCAGGGCCGCTTCCAGGAAGTACGGAAGCTCAAAGTCCGACAGCGGCGCCTGACCGCCTTTTATGCCTCTTGAATGTGTGTTGCTGAAACCCTGGTGGCGGGGAGAGGGAAAGGAAACATGGTTGCTATAAACCAACATGTCTCAAAGCGTGTTCCAAGGAGCCCTGGGGCTCCCCGACACCCCTTCAGGGGTTCCACAAGCACACCACAAGTGGCCGCCATCTGCTCAGCGCTGAGCCACTCGGCACATACACTGGCACTCTAGGGCTCCCCAAGATTCCATGCATGCACCGTTGGGGCTTCCCGAGACTCCGTTTAGGAGTGCAAAGTGCTCTGGAAATCAAAATGTTGGAGAGTCGCTGTTATAGACATATGGTAGAAGCCATTTGGATAAAACTGTATCTGTTTTTCTCCTGAAAAGTCAGAGAAAATGTCTAATATTTGGGGAAAGTGATAAGATGGAGACGAACTAAAAGTTGCACTGAATTGTCCATCTGATTTCTTTGCTGATGGTCTTGGCTGTTTTTGTACTGTTCTCAGGAGGCTATAGCATCAATATAGAAGACAAAACTGATAATGTGTAGACAAGCCCTATGTCTCATTAGTAGATGACCAAATAACACACACTTATAATTTGGAACTGTACTGTATATGGTGGAGCTGGAACCTGGGGGGAAATTTCAGGTTGCCAGTGTTACTTTTGGAAATTTGAATATTTTCAAAATTAGATTCTGAAATTCAATTTGCCATGGTGTCGATCAGCCATGAAACTCACTCGGTGACCTTGGGCCAGTTGCTATCAGCCTAACCTATCTCACAGGGTTGTTGTGAAGATAAATGGGGAAACGGGGCAGGTTTTGTGCACCTCTGAGAGCTCCGTAGAAGAAAAATGAGATACAGTACAAGTGTAATCTAAGGCTATGGTTTGAAGGTCCATGACAGCAGCCTTTCTGAAACTAAGCAGATCTAGGATTCTAAAGCTGCAATCCTATACACACTTTCCTAGGAGTAAGCCCCACTGAACACAATGGGACTTACTTCTGAGGAGATATGCTTAAGATTGTGCTGTAAACTAGCATTCTTAAACAGAACGATTTTACTTTAAAAAAAAAACATCTGAGTGCAATAATTAAGCATGAATCCTTGGTGGGAGGGGATGTTTAGAGAACATCATCATGTCATCATGGGGAGGGGGGATGTTTAGAGAAAAGTGAAGAATACGATGCTTTGATCATCAATATCCAAAGGGACAGTCAGGGTGGGTTCATCCGTGGTTGGCAAATCCTTGCAAGACTCCCAGCCCCCAGGAGCACCAAGGGGCATTTCAAGTCAGTTTCCAAATACCTTCTCAAGTTCTTGTAGGAAAATTTGAGAAATCAGGCATGCTCTTTCAAAACAAGCCATCACTTCCTCCTCCCGTTCAGACAGCCGAGCCCGGGAAGCCACAGAATGGGGGGAGCGTTCCAGCGCCAAACCTGCAAAAGACAGCAACAGCACCTTCTTCAAATCAAGCTGAAAAGCACCAGTGAACAATTAGTTTCATCGTTTCATGCATGCATCATATCGTGTTACCTCCACTCCAGCCTCCCCTCACAAACGCCACACCCTGAGACATTCCAGACAGCTCAGTTTTGCCCAGCTCATGGTTTCAGCTCATGGTTTCCACATAAGGCCTTTGTTCATTTGCACCTTGGTGAGAGCCAGGATGGTGTAGAAAGAAATTCTGGTGTTGGACTTAGACCTGGAAGGTTTCTGGGTTTCAGAGCTAGCCTATCTCTGGATGCCAGAAGCAAGGGAGTGGCAACAGGATACCGGTATCTTGTATGGTCCCAGAGGCATCTGATGGGCAACTGTGAGATACGACTAGATGGACCTTTGGCCTGATCCAGCAGGGCTCTTCTTATGTTCTTATCCAGGTTCAAATCCCTGCTCAGCCTTGAAGCTTCTTGGGTGATCTTAGACTAATCACTATATCTCAGTCTAACCTACCTCGCAGGGTTGTTGTGAGGACAAAAGGAGGGAAGGCACGCTCATCGCTCCAGAGTTAGAGAGGATTGCGCTGCCCATCTACACACACACACACACACACACACACACACACACACACAGAGCAGTTTTTCCCATAGGTTAATGTCCACTAGTTAGTGACAAAACTGCAGTGGGAAAGGTAACTTTTAACTCCATCAGAATAAATAAGGCTTACATCAGCCTTAAGACATACCGTATATCAGAGGAAATATGTTTAGGATGGAAACAGTGTGAAACATACCATAAATTCTCCTTCCAGAATATAACACATGGGACAAAGCTTGCCCCTCTAAAATGCACTTTGCCCCTTCTGTGCCCCCCCTCCGATATTTTATTTTCTGATGTTACCCATAGTGGCTCCAAGTGGCAGAAAGTGTGGGGGAGATAAGATGGTAACTGCCTTCACTGCAGCCCAGGTGCTATGTCTGCTGCTGGTGGTACTGAAGACTAAGCAGGCCTGAAGTAAACATGAACACTCAAAAACCAAATACAAAGAGAATTTAGATTGCAAGCTCTTTGGGGCAGGGATCTGTCTTGTGCATGCAGTGTACCGCAAAACCATGCGAGACCAACGGAAAGACTGCTTTTGTGGCTTGGCATGTTTGCCATCAGCCAGCCCCACTGAGCCCATCTGCAGCTCCTTCTGTCCCCTCCAACTGCATATGTCACGAAGCCCCAGAGACCCCCCTATCCACCCGCCAGGACCACACACCAACATATCCCTCACTATAGCACATTTTTTGTATGGATTTCAATGGCAAGCTGATTCGGAAGCCAATCTCGGCAGGAAAGTGGGGTAAATATAATACAGTACAATAAAATATACTTGAGCCACAATATGAATGATAACATGCAAATATGAATCATTTCTCTTGGTCACACAATTCCATTTTGGTGTGTTTGGGGAGGGTTGAATTTGGGATTTCCTTTTGCTCAGAATTTGGGGGTTTTTTTGTTTGTTTTTAGGTACAGAGCAGACCTATTTCCATGAAGAGAGTCACTCCCACCTCCTCCTTTTCCATTCGTTTCCATGCTTCTGTGTTCAACCGCCATCAATAACCCACTTCAAGTTCTCGTTCCTGACGTTTTTAGACTCGTAGCCACTCACACCTTCATGCCACACACATGCCGCCTTCCTCCAGCACCTGCTCTGCCAGGCTACAGAAGGTGCAGAGGAGGCACTAGGCACAGAAAAAGCCCTTCCATTTATGGCTGCTGCTGCTGCTGCTGCAAAGACTAATCGCTGCAAAGTGTCGCTGCTAAGCATAAAGATTCACACAGGCCAGGATCTCGGGATTTCACATACTTGCACCAAAATCACCCCCAGAATCCCACACACGGGCACGCAACACCTTACAAAGTCATCTCAAATGAAAGAGCTGAAGAGTATTCCAATACAGGTTGAGTATCCCTTATCCAGACTGCTTGGGACGGGAAGTTGTCTGGATTTCGGATTTGTCTGGATTTCGGAATATTTGTACAAATATAATGAGATATCTTGGGGACGGGACCCAAGTCTAAACACAAAATTCATTTATGTCTCATATGCACCTTAAACAAATAGCCTGAAGGTAATTTTATACAATATTTTTAAATAATTTTGGGCCCCAGCATGCCTTGTGCTGTGCCAGCCAGGTGCTGGAAAAAGTTTTACAAAAAGTCATAGTCTCAAAAATGTTTGGATTTCAGATGTCCGGATAAGGGGCAATCCACCTGTACCTCATTTCCCTGTGAGTTCAAATTCAGGAGGAAGAGACAGAGCTCCCTGACAGAGCAGAGGCAAAGGGTTCTTTTCAGTTCAGGGGTCACATGACCATTAAATTGGAAATTGGGCTACATCAATATACAGACACGGATGCTTTGCCATGTCCTGCATACAGATCTATATGCATGCATGCATGCTCTCTCTCTCTCTCTCTCACACACACACACACACACACACACACCCCTGTGTTACATGCAGGTGTACAACTTACACACACACACACACACACACACACACACACACACACACCTGTGTTACATGCAGGTGTACAACTTTCACACGCAGGTGCACCAGCACAGAGGAAAAACGTCTGTCTTCAGCAGAAAGCAACTGAATGGACCAGAGCTAAATCAGTTCCTCTCCCAGAGCCTCCCAGCTTTCAACAACACACAGGTTCAAATCCTCATTTAGCCACAAAGCTCACTGGGTAGCCATGGGCTAATAGTCACCACTTCTGTCCATGGAGGAAGAGTGGGATAAATGCAACAAGGAAAGGTGCTACTATTCCCTTGGCTCTGACTGACACAGCCCACAAACGAGACTGGCCTTAGCACAAGGAGGGCCTAGTGAGCAGCCACACAGCATTCAAAAGAAAAAGAAGAGAGGACTTGATATGGCGCTACGGCTCGTTCTCCCTACCCCAGAACAAAATGGTTCTTCCCCACTTACATTCAGGTTTCAACTACACTACAGCTTGAGCCACTTCAGTCAGCTCAGTTAGCTTCAGGAACGGAGTCTTCCGCAACAACATCTAACACCTGGGTCCCTCTCCAGAGATCAGTTATTTTCTGCACTGCTGATTCCTGCTTTAGTCAGGATGCAGCAGCTCCCCAATGGGTGTCAGAAGGTCAAATCGGGGCAGCCAACCAAAACCAGGCCAAGAAATCCAGACATTTGCTGTGCGAGGTTCAGCAGGTGGGGACACAAGACAGGGCTTCTTCGAGTGGGGCACCTAAGTTGTGGAATGCTTCCCTACTGAGACCTGGCTGGCTGACTGACTGGTTGACTGCATTTCACCAAGGGGACCATTTACAAACATGCGAATTTGGGCCTATTTTCACTTTTCCTTCTTCTTGGGAAAGCATGCCCATGAATTCACATATTCTTAAATGTCCCCATCCTTTTACTTATACAATGGCCACAACTTGCACTGAGCTGCGGAGTCTCGAATCCACTAATTTTCAGTATGCCTTTTCAGTTGAGGTTCTAGCTTTGTGGAATGCGCTCCCCAGGGAAACCTGCCTGGCCCCATCCTTACGTTCATTTTGCCACCTGACCAAAACGTGGCTCTTTAGGGTGGCTGACTCAGTTCCGTTATGCTTCTTTTGCTGTTTTGATGGAGTCGATTGCCCTTTTTATCCTGATGACTATTTGCTGTTTGCTATTTGCAATTACTTTTGAGTTTATTGTGCTATATATCCTGCTTTTATTATTTGTATTTATGATTGTGGTTGTAAGCCACTTAAGTTTTTTTTAATAATCATAATTAGCATTTGTATAGACCTTTTGAGTGTTCAAAACATTTCACATGCATTATCTGGATGCAATTCAGTGAGTAACTTCTGAGCCCCTGCTTTTTTTAACATCTCGCTGGTACAGGTGGGGGTGCTGCTGTTTTTATGCTCCTGTTTTAATTGTGCTATGATCTTTTTAATCGATTTTTAGATATTGTTTTTATTAATTTTCATTAATTGTTTTTTACTGTTTTTTGTATTGTATTTTTTGTATTGCATTTTCTTTTTTGTTGTAAGCCGCCCTGGGTCCCTTCGGGGAGAAAGGCGGGATAAAAATACTGTAAATAAATAAATAAATACTGTCCTACTATACTGTGGCTGAGAGGGAGTGGCTTGCCGAAGGCAAGATTCTAAACAGGGACTTCCTAATCTGCAGCTCACTCTCTTGCCACTACACCAGTGTTTCTCAAACTGTGGGTCAGGACCCCTCGCGACCTGATTTCTGGTGGGTCCCACAGAGGCAATCAACTAATTGCCTCAAGCCCTGAGGCTATTCAAAAATCAGATAGCTGCTAATTGCCCTGCAAACAGCTGGGCTCCTGCAGTTTGCAAGAAGCTAAACTCCTGCAGTTTGTAAGCTTGTGTACATATAGGGAGATAAATGTTTGAGCATCTTTTTTCTGGTGTTTTTTTTTCCCAAGTCCGTCAATGACAGACAGTGGGGGCAGGTGAAGGCTGGGTCACATAACTAAGCCCCTCAAGCCTTGAGGCTATTCATTAGAGTTACCTCCTTACGAGAAATGGATTGAGTCTTTTGCAAATAAATAAACAAAATATTACTTGTAAATAAATAAATATATTTCTTTCTTGATCATCTTTTGTCTCGTAAAGCTAGGTGGGTCCCGATAGAGTGTCATTTTAAAAAGTGGGTCCTGGTGCTAAAACATTTGAGAACCATTGCACTAACTCTACCAGCAGTCAGGAAAGCCCTACCAGTGTCCTGGAATCGAGGCTGGCTTCGACCTAAAGCGGACCCAAGCCGCTCCCAAGTGTGCACAGCGGCTGCCCAATGGGGTTCCGGCTTCCATTGCGTCGTTGACTGGAAGTTCCGGAAGCCGGAACCCCATTGGGCAGCCGCGGTGCACACTTGGGAGTGGCTCGGGTCCACTCTAGGCCAAAGCCAGCTTCGATTCTGGGACACTGGTAAGGCTAGGAAAGGATAGAGTTAAGACTTGCTTCCTCTGGAGGAGGACCTCACCATGGGCCCCAGCATGAACCCAGAGGAAGGGGAGACAGGACACCCTGAAGGAACCTCCAAGATCAAACCCCAGGATGAAACCCTAACCCAGGGGAACCTGCAGAATCAGGGGATTCAGCATGACCCAAATGGACTCACTCCCCTGACTCTGGACCCCTCATATCATCACCACCCAAGACACCAAGAATGCAGATGCCAGCAAGCCTGAACCGAAGTTAGGGCCAGGTAGTGCAACATTCGCCTGGCAGAACAAAGCATCCCATTCCAAAGCCCAACAGAGGAGATGAAATCCTGATACTAAGTACAATCAGAGCCCCTCTAGTACACCTTGAAGGCTGGGGCAGCCAGCCTGGCTGTCCACATAAAGCCTCAGATGCTACCTGGAAGCTGCTGATGCAACAGCTCCAAGCTTTAGCTGCCACCTGGGTAGGTACCTTGCAGCTCAGCACTTGGTCCTCGGACTCTGCATTAACCATGCTGATACTTCTGGTCAGCTCCCCTGCCTTGTGCAGAAGACCAGAAACAAGACAAAAAGTAAGATTTTTTTGTTAATAAATAAAATAAAGTACAAACTAATTCTAAGTGGATGGTGGCCAGAGTTAGTGTAAATAATTCCAAGTAGATAAGTTAAGAGAAACTTACAGAAACATACAATTACAACTGCTCCCTAAACACACACAGAAAAGACACCTCCACAAGTCAGCAAAGCAGTTCAACGCACAGTGCTGTGATTGCATGAGATCAACAAACATAGGAAGATTTCTGTCGGCGAGTTAACAGTTGGTTTGGTATTTGTGGGTTTTTATTTGAGTCTTTACATACCAGTTGAAGGTATCTGATCATCAGAGAGACAGAGAAAGAGAGAGTCTCATTCACCTAACAAGTTGGCAGGCATGCTGAAAAGAAGTAGAAAAGCAATAGATAGATAGATCGACAGACAGACAGCAAATATTCCAGTAACATGTAAAGAAAGCATAGAAAGCAAAACAGAGGATGAAAATTACAAGACAGTTTAATTAAAGAAAAAAGGATCAAGAAACTGAACCGGCACTTCCATGACTCCCCACTGCACCTTGCCCCCCCCCCTTACATGCACTGGAGAGATTATTTTTCCCCAAGATATCTGAAAACAGCAAGGACAAAATATCGGTACTATACAGAGGAAAGAAGAACAAATTGTACAAATGTGGGTTCTATGGGATTTTCAGCCATGTTAAATTGTTAGAAATTGAAGAATAAAGAAATATATCGTCCAAAACTTGCCTGAAGAAATTCCTTTTCTACTCGATCCCCAGTGATATGGGTGCCGCTTTCAAGGATTATCCAGAACAGACAGGCACAAATAATTCTTTAATCCTCTGCTTTATGTTTCCTCCCGCCTTGGGACATTGTCAAAAGCTAAAAAGAAGAACACTCAGCAACTTGCTGGTAGATGTACAAGCTTTTTAGCTTTTGACAATGTCCCAAGGCGGGAGGAAACGTAAAGCAGAGGATTAAAGAATTATTTGTGCCTGTCTGTTCTGGATAATCCTTGAAAGCGGCACCCATATCACTGGGGATCGAGTAGAAAAGGAATTTCTTCAGGCAAGTTTTGGACGATATATTTCTTTATTCTTCAATTTCTAACAATTTAACATGGCTGAAAATCCCATAGAACCCACGTTTGTACAGAAAATAAGCCATGAAAACCTGCATGCCACTCTAAGAACAAATTGCTTTAGATAACTGGCTAGCCACTTCTAAGAACAATTATTAGCCACAGCAGATAGCCAGCATCGGAATGTTATGCCACAAAAAGTCCATGTCATTTTGGCCCACATGAAAAGAAGCATCATTTTCAAGAGTCAGGAAGTAAATGGAATTACTCTTACTCCACACCAATACATCATCATTAAATTTAAAAGCCAATTTGGGGAACACCTTTTTAGCCACCAATCTGAAGCATGGGACCTAGCAGTGATGTTTGTAACATACTCTCTCTCTCTCTCTCTCTCTGGGAATATCTACAGTCCAGACATAGTAGTGTGACAGCCATTCTTCTCCCCTAGGGGAGTTGCAACTCTGGGGGGGGGGGGGAAGGAACACAGAACTCTGTAAGAGAGTTCTTAACTCCGCAACTAGAATTCCTACTATTTGGGAGAGGGAGCCATAGCACTTAAACTAACATAGACCCAGTACAAATGTGTAGTGTACACATTCCTCCATGCTCTCTTTTCCCTCTTTCTCTCCATTACCCCCAATTCCCATCTTTCTCTTTAAAAAACAAACACACACAAAAATAGCATGGTGCCATTGGGACAAACCCACCCTAGGTCAGGCTGTGACTTACTTGTGTCCTTACCCACTCGCTGAAAACCAGTTATCTAACATTCTCTGTTAAGCACTGTTTATTTGTTGCACATGTTGAAAAGGAGTTGGAGGACTAGGAGGATGACCAAGTGTCTACACTGCAAACCACAGACTGAAGGCGCGAGATAAGTGCGCGAGATCGTGGTTGGATTAGGAACAGGAAGTTCAAATCCCTTCTCAGCCATGTCAGCAAAGGCGTCACTCCGGTAGGGGCGGGGCCGTAAGTTTCGCTCGTCCTAGTCCCATTTACCGAGCGAGCAGGAGGCGGCCCCGCCCTGTCACTGTAGGAGTCATTCCCCTGCGGAGAAAGCAGCAGGCAAGACCCTGCCTGCTGCTTTCTCCACAGGGGAATGGCTCCGACAGTGAGGGGGCGGGGCCGCCTCCTGCTCGCTCGGTAAACGGGACTAGGACGAGCGAAACTTACGGCCCCGCCCCTACCAGAGTGACGCCTCTGCATGTCAGTCAGTCTCTCTCAGATGAACTTACCTCACAGGGCTGTAATGAGGAATAAAAATAAGAGGAAGGGGGAGAATCATGTACCCTGCTGTGAACTCTTTGGAAGAAAGGCAGGATTCAAAAGGGGGGGGATAAATAAAAGTAAGTGCAACCTCTGCTCCAACATTTTGAAACGTCTACTGAGTTGAGTTTTCAGAAGTGGTTAAACCCAACATAGCTCTCATTCTGACCTATGAGAAAATGCCCTTTCAGCTACTGAGTGGACAGAGTTTAGGTTCAATGAGTATTAATTTTGCCAATCACCGCCCCCAAACATAGAAATAACTCCAGGGAACGCGCCCTGCCCATTACCTTTGATCACAAAGGCTTCTGTTAGCAGGCGCAGCATGTACAGAGGCTTCTTTTCCACCAAGATCTCCTCCAGACCAGCTCTTGCATACATGCTGATGGCCTCTCTGTACGAGCCCTCGACATAATGGACCTTGGCAAGGATCAACATGGCTTCAGTCATATCTTTGGGCTGGAAAAAAATAAACATTTGCATCAGTCATATGACACAGGCAGAGTAAGCGGCTGTTGCTTCACAATCAATCCTGTATTGTGTTGTGAACTTTGGTGCATGCACAGAGCTGTCCTCACCCATGTATTATTATTAAATATTATTACAACAACAACAACAACAACAATGCATGGCATTTTACATAGCATGAGAAGATAGGGCCTGCCCCAGGGGAATCATAGTCTAAAACCAGACAAAAGGGAGACAACAAAGGAAATGAAAACAGGGAAAGACTATGCAATTGTTTCATGTGTGCATACTTGGGCTTAGTTACAATGTAGTATGGGGTTGGGGGGGGTAAGAGCCAAAAGCGCTGAAGAAGCAAGTTTTAAGAAGGGATTTAAAGGAACGACAAGTTCAGGGAGGCGGTTACAGCAGAGGCATACCAAGGGTGGGGCAGTGAGGTGGTCTCTGCCCTGGATGTCAAATCAGTGGCGTCGCTGGAGGTGGGGCGGAACGCTAAATTCCGTACAGCACAGACCTCCGTTACTCACCGACATGAGGCGGCCCCGCCCCCTCGCCTTCAGAGCCATTCAGTGGGGTGAAGGCACTGCGCAGGAGACTCCAGCAACGCCACTGTGTCAAATACACCCAGGGTGTCAAATGCACGTGCACCACTAAGTGGCAGGTAGACCTGATGTGGAAGAGACAGATGGGATTCAAGGGCATCGTCATTTTGAATCCGAGCCTTGTAATTGTGCATCATTAGCAGCATCTTAAATGTTCATGTTTTATGTCTGCTGAGAATGCTTACCTCTAACTTCCCTCGGTTTAGAATGCCAGTCAAATACTGTTTGGCGTTGCTCACTTTTGGCTCTTCCATTAATGGAATAGAGTCCTTTATTTTGGAAAGGTTCTCTTGCAAGCATATCTCCAGCAGGGCCTCCGCAACGAGTAGGTTTGCATAGTCGTCTGCAAGACACAGTGGAAAGACTCAAAAGAAAGTCGCACACAGTCATGTTCCCATATATAGAAGCCCCCAAATATAAACACAGGACCCATTCACTGTATAAACAATTCCCTTCCATACGGAAGTTTGAACGCTGAGTACAAAAGCTATTCGGCCAAGAAAGAACTAACTTAGATTATTCTACTGAACTTGTTTTCTAAAGACGTTCACCTACAGTATTTTCATTTGAAGATCTTTCTACAGCCTCATTTACTAAACCACATTTTTTGTTAATACATTGTTTATTTGCTCATGAATCATATCTTTCTATAGGGCAGGACGTCTGGCTCAGTTGGTAGAGCAACCGTCTCATATATGTCTGAAGGACGGCAGTTCAAGACGGACGGAAGTCTGTCGGAGAGCTGCTGGCACGCTGAGTTGATAAGTTGCAGAGCCTCTGTGGGGGAGTGGAACTGCAGCTGCAGCACTTGAGTGAGAGTCAAGGTTGCCCTGTCAGCTGACGCGTGGTGAGGCAAACACCAGAGAGAGAGAGAAAGAGAGAGAGAGAGAGAGAGAGAGAGAGAGAGAGAGCGGGACTGTGAATAGCAACATCTAGAATGAAGGGTTCTACGAAAGATTAGAACATTATTATTGTAAAAACCCCTTGGGGTTTAGAAAGCCTGCCCATGTAAACCGCCTTTGAATTAAAGTTGGAGGAGAAATCCGATGACCATAGAAAAAGCGGTATATAAGAACTGGTTTTTATTATTATTATTATTATTATTATTATTATTATTATTATTATTATTATTATTGTCCCGAATATAAAATGCACTTTTTTACCCTAATTTAACTTTTTTAACTAGGGGTGCGTCGTATACTCGCACTGTTGCAAAAATAAAGAGACATTGCTGGAAGAAGTGGAGGCTAAGAGGAGACGCGTTGTCTTCAAAGCAGCTAATTGAAGTGATTAACGGGTGATTATCGCTGCTGGCTGAGCTTTGCTTTGCAGCGCAGCTCCGTGCAGGCTCCTTCTCTGCCGTTTTCTTTGTAAAAACAAGAGCGCGCGCGTGCGCACACACACACACACACACACACACACACACACACACACACACACACACCTCCCCTGTACAGGCTGTAACCCTTTCCAGGCTGCAATAAGCTGTTACATCTTTGCAGCGCCTGCTTTTCAGTTCAGTGTTTGTTTTTAGTGGAGATAGGCAGAGATGCAGCGGGCTCCTTCTCTGCTCTGCCCTGCCCTGCAGGGCTTTTCTTTGTAAAAACAACAAGAGCGAGCACACACACACACACACACACACACACACACACACACACACCTCTACCTCTCCCCTGTACAGGTTGTAACCCTTTCCAGTCTGCAATAAGTTGTTAATTTTCGTTCTCTGCTTTGCTGGGTTTTGTATCCTCTTGTAAAGCAAGATCACATACACTTTCATCCCCCCTCCCCAGGCAATGAATGGTTTAGGCTGCAATCCTGTACACACTTTCCTGAGAGTAAGCTCCTTTGAGAACAGTGGGACTTGCTTCTGAGTAGACATGCACAGGATTGCACTGTTTGTTTAAATCACTAGCATATATTTATTGCCAGTGATTTAATTAAAGTTTTTTATAGCACCAAACTTTAAGGGTTCGACTTATAATCCGGTGCGTCTTATACTTGGGACAATACGGTACTATAGTTTTCTTGAAAAATGAGAGGGTTGGAGAAATCACTCAGTGCTGAAAACTGTATCAGAAATAGATTAAGATTTTAGTTGCAGGGAACTGATATAGCGTGCCCAGCACTGGATTGCCAAATTTTATTTACTTATTTTAGACATTTTGGGCTACCTCCCAACCCAGCCAAGGGCACTTGTAGTTCATGGGCGACAGCTCATTTCATCAGACAAATCTGATGAAGTGGACTGCAGTCTACGAAAGCTTCTGCTGGAATAAACGGGTCCGTCTTTAAGATGCTTCAAAACACTTGGTTGTTTTTGCTGCAACAGAACAACATGGATACCCCTCTGGAAATTGTTTTTATAGTATTTGTTATAAGCTGCTCGAGGACCCATTCGGGTGAAAGATGCAGAATACAAGCATTTTACAAACAAAAACTCTGGTATGTGAGTTCCGAATAAAAGACAAGCATTGTCAGTCTCTGGGATGAAGAGTTCAAATTAATTATCTGCCTGAGTATTAATTAATTAATTACACTGCCTGAGTATAAAAAAAAACTCATGTTGGCTAACATCTGAGTAGGGGTTGCAGTGTGGACCAGTGCTGGATCTAGGAACAGTCTCTTCTGCTATACCACAGACAAAAGCCAACCAGGAAGTCCTTCATACCCAGTGATCAGTCTACCCCACAACTGCTGAAATGAAATGGAGGCTTTTAATTATATCTATACCCCACCTTTTTTTCCCAGCATGAAACTCAAAGTGGTAAACATGGAATTCCTAGACCAGGGGTGGCCAACCTTCCACCATTAGGGCCTCTGTGTTCTTAAGAGTTGTGCAGAAGGCAGAATCTTGGCAGCTGTAAGTGCTGATGGTGCTGCTAAAGCAGCTGCACCTGCTGAAATGCCCTCGCCTATACAACTATTTAAAGGGGCAGCATTCATGTTGAAAGGTTGGCCACCACTGTCCTAGACAGTTACCCATCCAGGCAAGTCTAGACCTAAACCTGTCTAGCTTCAGCAAGGTGCCATATCATGTGCCCCCCTCAGACCATGCCCTGGGAAGACTACCTACCTGATTAGACAGGTTCATGTGAGAGTAGTAGATACTACTTAAAATAACTTGGCTTTATACCATTTAAGACTTTGAGCACCTTCAATTGGGCCCAGAAACCAAATGGAAGCTAAACAAAGATGATACAACTCAGGAGAAATATGCTCTGTGAGGCAAGCGCCAGACAAAAACCCCTTGCCACTGTATTCTAGATAGTTGTAGTTCCTGAACGCTTTTAAAGGCAGCTCAGAAAAAAGCACATTGCAGATTACCACGGCAAGAATTCCAACAACCAGATCCTTTTTACTCAGGAGAAGGCACAGTTGATCCAAGCTTGTATAGAGCACTCCTGACTACCATCACCACCTGGACATCCAATCAATCAAACCATGGTTTGAGATCCTGGTTTCTTCCCTAACTGCGGCTTGAATTAAGCCACAATTCCTAGAGTTTGTATGTAGCGTGCAACTGTGGTTTTCTTAAACCAAAATAAAGTTTCTCCTCTCTTGCACAAAAGGAGAAGAGAAGGGAGCCCAGAAGCTTGCAGAGGCTCATTCATTCCAGATTTCCTGTTATGTCTCAACTGGGTCATTGCCTCTCTTTTGGTATGTTTACTCCTTGGTGCTAACCCTCGTTTCCTTCTGCTTATTTCTTTATTCTAGCCAGTTGGCAATCCACACTGAATGTGAGACACAGAAACGGAGAAAAAAATTGTTCCTGCAAAAGCATGTATCAGTCCTTCACACATGCTTTTGGGTGGGGCCCCACTCACAGTTCAAAATTGGCAGTGCAGCCCTTTCACAGAAAAAAGATGGCTCCCCGGTCCCAGTTTGAGACAGAAAATGAAAAAGAAGAGCCTGATGAGTAATTTTCTCCACTTCTGGACTCCAGACCATTATTTTTTACTGAACATTTTCTGTTTTAAGATTTAAGGTATATTAAGTCTAAGATGTGACCAAGATAAACAACGGCTAAAAGCATTTCCAAAAGCTGGAGAAGAGACCACAGAATGTTTCTTCTTTAAACCTCAGTGGTGCTGGGCAAGCAACTCTTAACAGGATGTGAAAACATGAATCATCTCAATTCTCTCTAATCTCCTCCCTGCTGAGACTCACTGCCTAAAGACTACAAGGAATGTCTAAAGTTTTTAAAAGGTACACACTCTTGAGCTAGCCTATATAGCTACTGTAGTAAGAGTGTCAAAACTGCTAGGGTACTTCCACGTGAGCTAGGAAGCTGGAATTCAGTGTGTGCACACACACACACATAGTCCCAAGATTTTCCTTGCCTAGAAAAGTCTGCAAATAGACTTGGGGCCAGGATATTTGAGAGACCGCCTACTTCTATATAGTCCGGCTTGTCTCCTTAGGTCATCAGAGAAGGCCCTTTTGCGGGTACCGTCGCCCAGGGAGGTGTCGAGGGGCGGTGGCCAGAAATAGGGCCTTCTCAGTAGTGGCACCAACCTTATGGAATTCCCTCCCTTTTGACTTACGAACTGCTCCCTCCTTGGACACTTTCCGTGAGGCCTAAAAACCTTCTTGTTCAAAGAAGCCTTCTGAGTCCTTGCCTTTTTTTAACATCCTACTGGTACAGGTGGGGTGCTGCTGTCCTTATGCTCTTGTTTTAATTGTAATAATGATCTGTTTTATCGATTCTTAGATGCTGTTTTTATTAGTTTGCGTTAACTGTTTTTTACTGTTTTAAAAAATGATTATTTTTGTATTGTACTTTTTGTATTGTATTTTTTTTTCCTGTTGTAAGCCGCCTTGGGTCACTTTGGGGAGAAAGGCAGGGTAAAAATATTGTAAATAAAAATAAATAAAATAAAACAGGTCATTTTACCCCCTCTCTCCCCTAGAGCTGACATCTGTCTTCCTGGCAAGGCTCTTGGAGCTGCCTAATGCGGATGTTCAACAGGTAAAACCTTTCTAGGAAAAGCTTCCACTGCTCAATATCTGCACATCAGGTAGCTCTGACTGGCACAGGAGACATGTCAGAATAAAAAAGATGGTAACACAGTCTTTCATGTTTGCATCACAAAACAATAGGGTAAATCAATAACTCCAGTTATCTTCAGTATTTTCTGTCACTTCCAGATACCTAACCAATACATTCAAGGTAAAGCAGATAACAGCATATTTGCCTGGACACAGGTATCTTGTTGTCTCGTGTGCTCCCTGAGGCATCTGGTGGGGCCACTGTGTGACACAGGAAGCTGGACTAGATGGGCTTTTGGCCTGATCCAGCAGGGCTCTTCTTATGTTCTTATGTTCTTATGACTAAGTTCAGTTAACTTACAGGCCAATCCTAACTAAGCTTAGGCCAGCAGAGCGAGCACTCCGTCAGCCTAAAGGCTGATTCACACTAGCCTTTTCCCGGCGCGCATGCCCTGCTCTAGCGTCTGTACGTGCGTCTAGCAGTTCTCTGAACGTTTGCCCGCCTTCTTGAAGAAAGCGCAGCTGTGATTTGGTGAAGAGAAATGCGCTTCTCTGATTGGTGGGCTGCCTAGCACCGCGAGCATAAACGCTAGCTTAAATGCAAGCGCATCAAAAAGATAAAAGGAAACCATCTCTCCTGGCTGCGTCGTAAGCTCAGACGCAAGCATGAAAAACGCACGAAAAGACCAAACGCAGATCCAAAACGTGCACGGAAAGGGCTAGTGTGAATCAGCCTTAAGGTGTCGCAAAAGTGTCATAAGGCACTTTTGCGAGTCCTCAGGAGTAAGCAGCGCAGGTGCAGAGGCCGGAGTCGCGCACTGCGCCATCGCCCAGAACCTGCACCGGCCAACCCAGGTAAGTCCTAGGCTGGTCAGCGGGAGGGCGTGGGGAGGGCGGGCCGGGGTGGCGAGGGAGGGGGCGGGGATATCAGCACTGGGTTGTGCCGATATCCAATGCCCTTTCCCAGGTCAGGCCGGCCTTACAGGGCCTTCCTGGAAGCACACCAGCTAAAGAGCTGACGCGCATACGAGGAGGCCCAATGTGGCTGCCGGGGCTTACACTGTAGGAAGGGGACATTTAGTGTGTAACTATGGCTGCATCACGTCTCGTGTACATTGGAAAAAACATTGGTTTTTTTCCCCCTATTTTATGGTTTTTTGAAATCTTTACAATGGAGGACAGCAACTAGTAGCCCCTGAGCCAAATCCAGCACTAAAGATCCACTCCCACTGCCAACCCTAGGTGCAAAAGATGGAATAGATAGATACACAATGGGATCTGGTAGCAGACCACTCTAAGAGCACGCATGGGTCCTTGGCCCTCCAGCAACGCTACAGGAGTAACAGCGCAATCCTGCGTAAGTTGTAGCGGACGGCTAAAATGGCCAGCCGCTGCAGCCTGTAACCCAGAGTAAGCGCTGGAGGCCCCAATGGGCCTCCTCGGACGTGCGCCAGCTGTTTAGCTGGCACGCGTCCAGGGAAGTCGTGTAAGGCCGACTGGGCCTGGGAAGGGGCTTGAGATATTGGCACTGATATCCCTGCCCCCTCCCAGACTGGGCCGGCCAATGGCCCCCTCCCTCACCACCCTGGCCCACCCTCCCCATGCTCTCCCGCCAACCAGCCTAGGACTTACATGGGTCAGCCGACACGCAGTCCAGGAGACGGCAGGGTGAGCAGCTTCAGCCTACGCACTAGCACCGCTTACTCCTGAGAAGCCGCAAAAGTGCTTTCTGGCACTTTTGTGACTCCTTAAGCTGGCAGAGCACGTGCTCTGCCAGCCTGAAGTTATGTAGGATCGGGCTGTTAGGCTGCAACCCTATACACACTTTCCTAGGAGTAGGCTGCACTGGACACAATGGGATTTACTTCTGAGTAGACATGCATAGGACTGTGCTGTATCAAGCCTCTGCTATAATCTATAATGTATAACTGCCTGACAATTAAACCCACCCGTTCCCTCGCCGATTTTTCTTTCTACTTTGCTAGACCTGACTGCTCTATCCTTTAAACAGGTAGGAGCGGACATTACTCAAACAAGCAGGTGAGCTGCCCTGACATCAGCTTTCTTCCAGCAGTGTGACAAAAAAAGCACTTGAGTAGCCAATGGGACCAAAACAAAACAAAATCCCCTTCTCATATCTCAGTAAACCCAGAACATCCTGGTCTATTCAATAAATGGTCAGGATAAGGCGGTTACCAAACCCCAGTTTCCTTTGAAGCTTCCCTATTGGGCAGGGCAGTTTTCTCCCAGCTTATTGATTTCCCAATGGGAGTACACAGTATGTGTAGATGTGGAAATCCTACACTTGAGTGGCTCGGAGTGGCTATTGGGAGCAAGGGCACTTCAACGCTGAAAAGGGAGTGTTGTTGGATGGCGCTGTGGAGGGCTGAGCATATTCATGCTTTTGAGTAAAAGCTTTGGGTCACACACTGATGTAAATGGTAAAGCCATCGGATCGGACACCCCAACTCTATACCCATAAGAATGACTGTCGGCAGCAGGGGCTAGCTAGATAAATAAGGTTTATTTATTATGAATGATGAGCTCCCCGGCGGCCGCAAAACGAAAGCAAAAGACTGGGCGCGCGCAATCTTTTGCGTATTTACTCAGAAGTCAGTCCCAGTGTCACCAATGGGACTTACTCTCCCCTTGCAAAGGGCTGCAGCCTCAACAAGCTTGCAAAGGATTGCAGCCTCGACAAACCCATCAGCAAAGAGGCGACGGGAGGGGGGCGCACAGGTCTGCGGGAATAAATCGGCCATCGGAGATGCCGGTTAATTCCAGCAATTCCGTGCAAACTGCAAACCTAGGATTGGAAAAAGGAAAGAAGCAGCAGCAACAGCAGGGGCTGGCTGGGAGAGCGCAGGCTTCGTCGCTCCGGCGTGCCAGCAGTTTTTCACTGTGGCGAGCAGAGCTGACCCTTTCAGAGACAGGCAGGCGCTACGGCGGCTTTAGGGAGAAAAGGAATCGCCCTTCAGCCCGCAGGGCAGTCCCTGACTTACCGCACTTTGGAGATCCTTCTTTGGCCCCTTTGTGCCCGGGACTGAACGCCCGCGCCCTCATCTGCCCCACCACAAACAGCAGCCTCTGCCACTGGCAGTCCGTCCGGCACCTCTCCACCGCCTCTTCCATTTTCAGGTGAAAATACAAGCCTTTTGCAGCCATCTTAGTGTGGGTAGGTGACTCATGTACAACAGGGAAGTCCCAGGCAGGCAAGCAGGCAGCGGCGCGCCTGGGGAACAGCCGGGTTTCCCTCCCCTCCCCTCCCCTCCTCCCCTTCCGCGAGCATGTGCAGAATCTGGATTTCTCCGCGTGCATATTGGGAAGTGAAGTTCGAGCTTCCCTGGAACAGCCGTGCAAATCCCGAGATAAGATCATCGAAAATGGAAAAGCCCAGTGGTGGATCAGGCCAAAGGCTCCTCTCATCTGGCGCAACATTCTGTGTGGCGCAGTGACCCACCAGTTGCCTCCGGGAAGCCCACAAGGAGGAAAGGCTACTCCTCCTCTCCCGCCATTGCTCCCCTCTGCAGCTGGTTTTTGGAGGCGTACTGCTACTGGGTCTAGTGGCAACAGCGCATATAGCCATGCTGACTAGTAGTAGCTGATGTGGACCTGCCTGCCTGCCCTTCACAGGAGCGTGTCCAATCGCCCTTAAAGGAGGACAGACGAGTGTCGTCATCATCATCATCATCATCATCACCACCACCACCACACCTTGAGACAACAAATTCCACAGATTAATTGTGCGCGGTGGGAGAAGTAGCTCTTTTTGCCCGTCGTCTCGCTCCCACCAGTCAGTTTCAATGAATGACCGTAATTCTATATTGGGAGAGAGGGAGAAAAAACTCTCTCCGCAATCTCCACACCATGCATGATTTTATAGGTCTCAATCACGGCCCCTCTTAATCGCCTTCTTTCCAAGCTAAAATGCCCCAAATGCTGAAGCCTTACTTCATAAGGAAAGCGCTCCAGCCCTCTGATCCTTTCGATTGCCCTCTTTTGCACCTTTCTTTCTCAGATATACCCCCCTTCCTTCTTGACGTATGGTGATCAGAACTGGAATTCCAAACGTGGCAGCCGCAGCACCATAGATTTACATAGGGGCACTAAATTAATATTAGCAGTCTTGGGACCCAATCCTAATGGCCTGATGCACCGCCGGAACAGTGGTGCAGCATGCTTATGGCTGTCGCATACAGTGCAGCCTGGCTGCCACTGCGAGCAGCAAGCGGCTGGTGGGGCCACATGCCAGAAGCTCTTGCCAACAGGCCCCGTTGCCAGTAAGTCAGAGTGGGGGGGGTGCGTGGGCGGGAGGCAGGGAAGGGGGAGGAGACTGGAGGAGAGGGGCAGATCAAGGCTGGGAAGAGGGCGGTATTGGCAACAGCGGCTCCCCTGATATCCTATCCGCCTTCCTGGCCTCGATCCACCTACCTGGGTCCACTTGGACTTGTGCCAGCAAGCACAGGTCTGAGTAGACCCATCAGGGCAGCAGAGGCTTGCCTCTGGGACAAGGGAACAAATGTTCCCTTACCACAATAAGGCCTCTAGGACCTGAAACTCCCCTGCAGGATGCAGCACAGTGCACAGGGAGTTATGTAGGATTAGGCTACCCATCTCAATCCCTTCCCTAGTGCCCCCGAGCGTGGAATTTGCTTTCTTAAGTGCCACTGCACATTGGGTTGATATTTTCATTGAACTATCCACCACAAATCCAACATGAAAATGAGCGAACTCATTTGGATTTTTGCCCCATTGTGCATCACTTTACGTTTATTGACACCGAACTGATGTGCCATTTGGCTGCCCATTCTCCCAGTCTGGAGAGATGCTTTTGGAGCTCTTCACAACCTGCTTTGGTTTTAACCAACCCTGACTAATTTGGTGTCATCTGCAACTTTGGCCACTTTGCAGTTTACCACTAACTCAAGATCTTTTATGAACAAGTTAAAAAGCACTGGTCCCAATACAGATCCCTGTCCCAATACAGATCCACTTCTTGCTTTCCTCCACTGTGAAAATTGCCCATTTATTCCTACCCTCTGCTTCTTCTTTAACCAGTTACCAGTCCATAAAAGGACTGCCCTCTTATTCCATGACTGCTAAGTTTACATGAGGGACTTTGTCAAAAGCTCTTTGAAAGTCCAACTGTCAACTGGATTGCCTCTATCCCAGGGCCGGACCATCCATTATGCAAATGAGCCCATTCACATTGGCTGGTGGATTGGGGCCCAAGCGGAGGGGTGGGGAACAGACACCCACCACCACCCCCTACTCTGCCACCATAAATGGAGCCGGCCTCCTTACCGGCTCCTCCTTCCTCTGCACAGCTCATTAAAAGCAGGACATGCAGGGCACACTCCCAGCATACCTTGCATTACCTGCATTATGTAAACAGCCTGTATGGAGAAGGAGTGAGGATCCCTGCATTCCAATCCTCAGAGTATGGTGATCTGCAGAGTACAGATCAGCCCTGCCTCCCGCCCTTACCTTCCTCCACCAGGCGCTTCAAAAGAGCCTGGTGGGGGAAGCAGCAAGATAGTACTCTGCAGCAGCTGTTTTAACAAAGGAGGACCTGTAGAGCGCTTTGGGAGTGATCCCGCATGGTTAACATTTCCAGCTTTGAATCAAGAGTCCTCTCAGAAGGAGGAGCCAGGTAGGGGGGGGGCAGCAGAGGTAAATGCTGCCTCAGGCAGCCCAATAGCTTCAGCCAGCCCTGCTCTATCCACATGCCTGTGTGACACTCTCAAAGAATTCGAAAAGGTTCGTGAGACAGGTTTCACTTTTGTAGAAACCATGCTGATACTCCTTCAACAAGGCTCCTCCTTCAATATGTATCATAATTTTATCTATATCCGGGGTTCTCAACTAGTTCGGCCAACTGCTGGTGATACGCGGACTGCCGGACCACCGGAGCCCCGCTCAGACATGGTGCTTTTGGTGGCACGGTTTTGCTCCCGAGAGACTCCTGCCTTTCACTGAGTCTCTCGAGAACGCTGAGAGAGGCCCTCCCACCTGCCCAGAGCCTCCTACCTGCGTTTTATGGCCTCCAAAAACCTGAAAACCCAGGAGAAACTGGCGATGAAGTCATCACCAGTCACTTCCATTGGTACGAAGCAGGAGAGTGGCGCTGGAGGTGTTACTCAGCCGGGAAGGGGTTGAGAACCCCTATCTATATGCTTTCCAACAGTTTCCTCGGAATTCCCCAGAATCTGTTTTTAAATATCAGTGTTCCTTGGCCACCTTCCAGTTCTCTGACACAGAGGCCAATTTAAAGGACAGGGTACATCCCTTGTCACTTCTGTAAAGCAGACGTTTAAGGCAGCAAAAACTGTAAGATCCTTGACTCGAGGCATCTAAGACCGATCCATTTATAGCAGTGGTTCTGAACCGTGGACTAGAATCCACCTCATCCAATGCCTTTATTTATTTTAAAGGTTTGATTATTAGCACAACTTACAAAAATCATAAAATAGTGTGGTTATTATCAGATGCAGTCATTTATTTGATTTGTAACTTCCCTTTCCGTTCCCCCTAAAGGCACCCGAGGCAGCTCATGATAAAATAAAACAACCAAAAAACATAGAAATATTATGCATGGGATATGCTTTGGTTTCTAGCAAAGAGAGTGGGCAGGGGCTCTTGTACAACTCCAGGTCAATGCAAAAGGTAGCTTTTTTTTTTTAACCCTTCCCCAATTCTTCACATGTCAGGTTTAAATCATTCCTGGATTAAGGCTGCAGTCTTATGCATACTTTGGTGCAAACCCCCTTGAACTCAGTGGAATTGACTTTTGAGTACGCATGCATAGGGCCGGTTGGGATGCACCTTTCTGTTGTAGAGATGGAGGACTAAAGCCTGGGACCTGTCTGCTGTTTTCTCCCCAGGCTACTTTTTCCCATCCTAGATGGGTTCTAGATGCATCTGAAAACCCGTAGCAGAAAAAGCAGTTGTGGGTGATGGTGGAAAAGGGAGCAGAAAAGAAAGAGTTAAGTCCCCGTCTCCCACTACCTCTCTGCTCTAAATTGCCTTCTCATCATGAAGCTGCTTTTCTCTTTGCAAATAGGTGTACTGTAAGGGCATTGCTGTGTGCATTAGTATGTAACGTGGTTTGCCAGTGTGAATGCTTTGTCTGGAAATATCAGTAATATATTTTCAAACATTTGAAACATTGTTTTTGCTTGTCTGCAGAGCTTGCTCAAACTGAACTTAAACATGTTGCTAAGAAAAGTTTTTACCAGATTACACTGGAGTACACCTCCTGCACCCCATGAAGCATATTCCTACATGTCCAGGTTCCTCCAGTTTCTAGTTGTCCTCAAACCATAGTATCATGAACAACCATTCCTGTGTTCAGACCATTTGCAGAACACAAGACTGACTTTACTGGGCTTTACTGCAGAAAACTCAAACAATGTGCTGACCTAAAAGTACACCCAAGGAAAGCTGCAATTTGTTCCCTCCCACAAGGGCCTTTGAGAGGAATTTTATCAGGGGGTACAAAGTTTCTTTTGGGCCCCTTCTCAAAGGGGAAGGGGGCAAAAAAGGGTGGGGGAAGGGCAGCAATAGCTGAAAATGTCTCTGGAGCCCAGGTCTACCAGGCTTCCTGATGCGGCGCCCAGGTCTATCCACCTGGTAGACCTGGCCCAGCCACCATCCATGAGGTCAGCTGAGATCCCAGAAAATTTCTGGGCCCCCTCCTTTGGCTCCTGGGCCCCCCTTTTGACCCTGGGCCCAGGTACAATTTACCCCCTTTACCCCCCCCCCTCTCATGGGCCCTGCCTCCTGCACCCCATGAAGCATATTCCTACATGTCCAGGTTCCTCCAGTTTCTAGTTGTCCTCAAACCACACCTGCGATAGGTCATCACTGTATTATTGTCACGCAACTTGGGAACTGAAGCTGGGAGAATGTGATATGCCTAGCACCACAGGTGGAAGTTGGAACCTACTACAATGCTGAGACTGGAATCTAGGAAGACCCTTACAAGAAGGAGCATTTACAGTGTAATCCTAGGTGTGTCTACCCAAATGTAAATCCCATTGCGTTCAATGGGGTTTACTCCCATGAAAGTGTTATCTGAGTGCAGCCTTAGAAACATACCACTGGGTTATCTGCAGAGGTCCACAAGAGGTCACAGTATCATAGAGTTGGAAGGGACCTACTATCATTGAGTCCAACTCCCTTTCAACAGGAGTAAAATAGGAGTAAGCAGTGATGATCAGGAAACTGTACCTGTAACCGTCTCTCTCTGAGGTCCAATTCTCACTTTACTGTTTTGCATTCAGGTACCATAAGCTGTCGATCGAAAGGTCGGCAGTTCGATTTCCGCGACGGGGTGAGCACTCGTTGCTTGGCCAGCTCCTGCCAACCTAGCAGTTCCAAAGCATGTCAATGTGAGTAGATAAATAGGTACCGCTTGCAGGAAGGTAAACAGCGCTCCGTGTTCCAGCTGCATGCTACGCGCTGCGACAAGGAGAGTCATGCCGGCCACATGACCACAGAGGCGTCTTCGGACAACACTGGCTCTTTGGCTTTGAAATGGGGATGAGCACCACACCCTAGAGTCGGACACGACTGGACTTAATTGTCAGGGGTCACCTTTACCTTTTTATGTATAATACCAGAATACAAAATACATATGCACTCTGTCACAAGCAAAGTGTGTTCATATATATTTTCAGCACATGTCAGTTGGCCAACCAGACAAATCTAGCACCTGATCTTTTTCTTTAGAGAATGGAATCCTGTCCTAAGAGGGCACTGGTAATCCTGGAATTGTAATCTATCTACCAGTATATTTATTCACTGAGTTGATAAGTGCTGAAACTTTACTCCTGCAATATTGCATGGGTGTCATCACAATGTTGTGGTTTTGAGAGGAAGTGGTTGGTTCAAACAGGAAGCCCTCCCTATTTAGCATCTCTGTAGCAAAGTGTAAAGAGCAGTTAGACAATTCAATAGTTTGCCTGGCGCCTGGAAAACAAAAGCAGAGAGGCTGAGTTTTTCACAAAGCCAGAATATCTATGTGATGGGCTGTCATCTCCCTCTCCTCCACCCAGCAGGGGCAGCTCCACATCCAAGGGATTCTGAAACATTCATGGGCATCACCAGTGTGACAACAATGAGGGGCAAACAGCCAGCAGGTTCAAGGATTTATTCGATAATAACAGGCTTAGCAAAAGGGGGCATCAGGACCTTTAGGCTTCTCTGCCAAGTAACTTCACCCCAATGGTGGTTGGCAGGTGGTGTTGAGGACAAGAGTTGGATGGATGCTCCCCTGCAGGAATCAGTCCAGGAAAAGGTCTTCTGGGGTACTGCAGCACCCTGGATGGCAGGCAACATAAAAGGGAATAATAAAAGCTTCTTCAAATATGTTAGAAGCAGGAAACCTGCCAGGGAAACGGTGGGTCCGCTGGATGGTGAGGGAGAGAAAGGGGTGATAAAAGGGGACTTGGAGACTGCAGAGAAATTAAATGAGTTCTTTGCATCTGTCTTTACGGCAGAAGACCTCGGGCAAATACCGCTGCCAGAACGGTCTCCCCTGACTAAAGAATTAAGTCAAATAGAGGTTAAAAGAGAAGATGTCTCAGACTTAATTGACAAAATAAAGATCAATAAATCACCAGGCCCGGATGGCATCCACCCAAGAGTTCTGAAGGAACTCAAGAATGAAGTTGCTGACCTCTTGACCCAAATATGCAACTTGTCCCTTAAAACAGCCACTGTGCCAGAGGATTGGAGGATAGCTAATGTCACGCCAATCTTTAAAAAAGGAAGGAGGGGGGACCCGGGAAACTACAGGCCGGTCAGCCTAACATCTGTTCCAGGGAAGATGGTGGAAAGTCTCATTAAGGATAAAATCTTAAAATACATAGAAGAACAAGCTCTGCTGAGGGAGAGTCAGCATGGCTTCTGCAAGGGGAAGTCTTGCCTCACAAACCTGTTAGAATTTTTTGAAAAGGTCAACAGGCATGTGGATGCGAGCAAACCCGTGGATATTATATATCTGGATTTTCAGAAGGCGTTTGACACGGTCCCTCATGAAAGGCTCCTGCGAAAACTCCACAGTCAGGGAATAAGAGGGCAGGTCCTCTTGTGGATTAGGAACTGGTTGAAGACCAGGAAACAGCGAGTGGGAGTCAATGGGCAATTTTCACAATGGCGAAAGGTGAAAAGCGGTGTGCCCCAAGGATCGGTCTTGGGACCGGTGCTTTTCAACTTATTCATAAATGACCTGGAGTTGGGGATAGGTAGTGAGGTGGCCAAGTTTGCGGATGACACTAAACTTTTCCGGGTGGTAAAGACCAGCAGGGATTGTGAAGAGCTCCAGAAGGATCTCTCCAAACTGGGAGAATGGGCAGCAAAATGGCAGATGCGCTTCAATGTAAGTAAGTGCAAAGTGATGCACATTGGGGCAAGAAACCAAAATTTCACATATACGCTAATGGGTTCTGAGTTGTCTGTGACGGATCAAGAGAGAGATCTTGGGGTGCTGGTGGACAGGTCGATGAAAGTGTCGACCCAGTGTGCGGCGGCTGTGAAGAAGGCCAATTCCATGCTCGGGATCATTAAAAAGGGGATTGAGAATAAAACGGCCAATATCATTCTGCCTTTGTACAAATCGATGGTAAGGCCACATCTAGAGTATTATGTCCAGTTCTGGTCACCATACCTCAAAAAGGATATAGTTGAATTGGAAAAGGTGCAGAAAAGAGCGACCAGAATGATTCGTGGGCTGGAGCACCTCCCTTACGAGGAAAGGCTACAGCGTCTGGGGCTTTTCAGCCTAGAAAAAAGGCGCCTGAGGGGGGACATGATTGAGACTTATAAAATTATGCATGGGATGGAGAGAGTGGATAGAGGGAAATTCTTCTCCCTCTCGCACAACACCAGAACCAGGGGACATGCACTAAAATTGAGTGGAGGGAGAGTTAGAACAGACAAAAGAAAATATTTCTTTACCCAGCGTGTGATTCATCTGTGGAACTCCTTGCCACAGGATGTGGTGATGGCACCTGGCCTAGATGCCTTTAAAAGGGGTTTGGACAAATTCATGGAGGAAAAGACCATCACAGGTTACAAGCCATAAGCAACCTCCTGGTTTTTTTGTTTTTTTTTTAAAGTGGGTTTTCTCTGTGCCAGGTGCAAGGGAGTGGCGACTGGACACAGGTATCTTGTTGTCTCGT
This sequence comes from Plestiodon gilberti rubricaudatus, assembly GCA_026170595.1. Lineage (NCBI taxonomy): Eukaryota > Metazoa > Chordata > Lepidosauria > Squamata > Scincidae > Plestiodon > Plestiodon gilberti. The sequence goes on from JANXHW010000001.1 coordinate 18,352,063, forward strand.
GTGCTCCCTGAGGCATCTGGTGGGGCCACTGTGTGACACAGGAAGCTGGACTAGATGGGCTTTTGGCCTGATCCAGCAGGGCTCTTCTTATGTTCTTATGTTCTTATGGATACTTGCGGGTTTATTGTTTCCCTTTGATTTGCAGCCAAGCAAGGCTCCAAACACCCCTTGAGGTTGTGCTCTGAGTCCTCCATTTGGGGATCAACTCAAAGAAACACTCTTAACCTCTCTGGCAACATCTCACCAATGGGTACTGAGGTTCTCTGGTGGGGCTACTGGTTCACTGTCACTTCCCCCTGGATGTCTCTCTTCGCCTTCTCGCCTGGATTCTCCTCCCCAATCCTTACCTGGCCAGTCCAGTCCTTCCTTGTCTTTTTCCCATGTTCTCTGCTCCCCCTCTATTTTTTCCAATCCAGGAAGTGGAAGGAGGAGGAGGGGCAGTGGAGGCAAGTAGGTGGACAGAGATGGGCAGCCCTCCCACCAATCTGCTGCCAGTTGGCCTCATGGATAGTTCCCTGGATAGAATCCTGTGAAATGCTGAAAAAGGTCACTAGAGCTAGAGAACAATACTAGAAATAGAAAACGGACAAGTATTCAATCGCTCCAGCATAAGGAGAGCCAAAAGGGGCATTCAGGTGGGGATAAGACACAGAGAGAGAGGAGCTCCATATCCACGCTCATGAGAGAATCACCTGTTCCACATACTTACCCAAAATATGGAAGGTTGGAGCAGGGTGACTAATTGATGAAGAGACTAGCATCCAGAAATCCTTTCTTAAACAGAAGCTGAAAAAGAACAAATGTTAGCAGGTGCACTAATTTCCCTCTTGACAGATTCTAACACCTTTTTTTTGGCTTGCACTTCTTGTTTGTTCATTCTTGCTGTTCTGTGATTGTCATTGTCACATAACATCTTGCAACTTCCAACTAAACAATGCAATTGACTCCTTATAAGAAGACACCTAGGGGACAAGATCTAGGAAGGCTAGCGACACCGACTTTTGACATACAGTATATATTTGGAAAATTGGTAACAAGTTTTCATTGGGCGTCAACTTACGTGAAAATTGCTTTATGGTACGCACTAGGTGTTGTAGGACACCTAAGACATTGCAACCCCAAGTGCTGGAAACAAGAAAACAAAGAGAACAATTATTTCACAAGTGGTGAACTTACAATCTGGCCAAAATATATTGGAGAAAAGGGGACAAAATAGCCAAAATAACGGCCCCATCCTAAAGAGGGCCTACAGCAGTGGATCTCACAATCTGCTGCCACAAGAAGTCCTCTCATGGCATTGTAAAAGGTGGGCTGGTGTCATGCAGTTCAGGGTGCTGGCGTGGAGGCAGCGTGGCAGCAGCTCCCAGACACTGCACTGGAGCAGGTAAGGTGGCAGCAGGGGCGGCAGGAGCTTCAAGGGGGGCTCAAGGTGGGGAGGGCAGGGGGTGGGAGGGAGTGGGTCTTGGCAGCAGTGCATGCTAAATGCCAGCTAAATAGCTGATGTAGGTCCAAGGAGACCCATTGATGGCCATGTAGGCTACGGAGAGGTTAAAAAAAATCCTTACCTCTTCCAGGCCGTCTGGTTGCCTCCCCCCCCCCCCCATAGCATGCAGCACACGATCTGTCAGTGGCACTGCATGCTATGGACTGGTGGGGGTCAGGATTGGGCCGTTGCTCATATAAATTTAGATCTGTATCCGTTATACTAAACTATTATATTAACATAAGAACATAAGAAGAGCCCTGCTGGATCAGGCCAAAAGCCCATCTAGTCCAGCTTCCTGTATCACACAGTGGCCCCACCAGATGCCTCAGTATTACTCAGTATTAAATTATACTAAAAATGCACCCATACGATATCATGAAATGATTTCATGTGACATACATAGGATATGGTGCATGCCTTCAGAAGCCAATGCAATGACAGCCCTGCCCTCGCAGCCCTAGTTCTGCCAATCGACATGCCATAGATAGCGCTGTGCCAACCTTCCTCCAACTCCAAGTGCCACCAGCTCAAAACTCCAAGTGTGGGGTGGAAGTATGGGAGGAATGTACCGTAGGTGGGACAAGGAGTCAACATGCCATATATCCTAAACCCCCTCCAGATCACAGACGTGCACCCAAAATCAGCAAAACATGACTATGCCCATGTCAGAGCTGGTATAGGAATTTTAAAAGCCATAAGAAACAATGGAGAAGGGGAAAACACCAGAAAATCTCAACTCCAGTCTCTCTCTCTCTCTCTTTCTCTCTCTCTCTCTCTCTCGCTCGCTCGCTCGCGCATGCACGCACGCACACACACACACACACACAGACCCTACAGTGGAGCACAGGATACAGACTTCACTTTGCAACCAATCATAGCACACCAACCTTAGCTCCTGCCAGGGACACCAGAATTCTGAGGATGACTGACACCTCCTCCTGCTTGGCACAGGTGTTGCTTTCTTAGTGGATAGGGATCCATCTTCCCACCCTCATTGTTTCATACCTCAGCTGGCCTCAGGGTGAGGCTCTGTAGGGGAGGGAGGAGGGTCTTGTCTGCTATCAAGGCTCCAGGTCTGCATCATCATCATCATCATCATCATCATCACTCCTTGGGCTCCTGTGTGAGGGGGAAGCTCCTTGTTGGTCACGGGTCACCTGTGCTCTGCTGCCATGTGGTGTGTGAGGCAGACAGTTGCAGAGGGAGTGCGACGTCAACATAATGACAACTACATCGAATAGTCATCATTGCTATTGTCAGGATATTTTTGTCCTCATTCTCCTTAAAGCACAAGACAGTCTCATCAATATTTCCCAGTTAATTGAAAAAGGCGTGATTAATCACGAGAAGCTAACAATGCTGTTTAGCTAGCTTTGTTGTTGTTCAGTCGTTAAGTCGTGTCCGACCCTTTGCGATCCCATGAACCATATCCCGCCAGGCCTTCCTGTTCTCCACTATCTTCCTGAGTTCGCACATTTTCATGTTCGTTGCATCGGTGATGCTGTCTAGCCATCTCATCCTTTGCCTTCCCCTTCTGCCTTCAATCTTTCCCAGCATCAGAGTCTTCTCCAGAGAGTCCTCTCTTCGCATTAGGTGGCCAAAATATTTGAGCTTCAGCCTCAGTACCTGTCCTTCCAGTGAACAGTCGGAGAGTGCAAAAGTTGGCTTGAAACTCAACATTAATAAAACTAAGATCATGGCATCTGGTCCCATCACTTCCTGGCAAATAGAAGGGGCAGAAATGGAAGCAGTAACAGATTTTACTTTTTTGGGTTCGAAGATCACTGCAGACGGAGACAGCAGCCATGAAATTAAAAGACGCTTACTCCTTGGAAGGAAAGCTATGACAAACGTAGACAGCATAATAAAAAGCAGAGATATCACCATGCCAACAAAAGTTCGTATAGTCAGGGCGATGGTGTTCCCAGTAGCAATGTATGGTTGCGAGAGTTGGACCATAAGGAAGGCTAAGCGCCGAAGAATAGATGCTTTTGAACTGTGGTGCTGGAGAAGACTCCTGAGAGTCCCTTGGACTGCTAGGAGATCAAATCAGTCAATCCTAAATAATATCAACCCTGGAAAAGCCAAAATACTGAACGGGGGAGTGGGGGCTAGAGGAACCAGGCCAAGACCTTTTTATTTGTTCAGGCCTTTCAGTTTTTTTAAACTTATATTGCTGCTTGTTAAATTCTTACATTCCATCTGCTGCTGTTTTGCTTGTCTTTTGCCCTTATAGTTTCATTCTATACCCTTAAAGAAAGTGATTGATCTCGTTTACTCTCATTATACTGCGAGCTACTTTGAAAATTTTTAGAATTACAAATAGGGATAGACAATGAATGAACGAAACTAGACGCAGAACCTGCTGTTATAAATAGAAGGGAATAAAAAAAGATATGTGTGAGACAGAGAATATCGTGTGTGGGCAGGGGGGGGCGGGGTTGGAGGACAGATGGGCCAGCCCTCTCTTGATCTCATTCTTGCTTTGAGAAGCAGCTTTACAGCTCCTTCCAGTTCCAAGGTATTCCCACGCAGTCTCCTATCCAGGCGGAGTGAGAGGTGAGGCAGGCCTGCTTAGGAGAATGTCGGACGTTTCATGCAAACACGTGTTTAACAATGATTCGTCATTCGTGGGCTTTATAGAAGAACACACACTGTTCCATATGGCATGTTCATCTCATCTCTACGGTGATTTGTATGGGCTGAAAACAGGAAAAAAGGCCAATAAAGGCGATATTACGAAATACGTCTGGGTTTATGCATGTCAGGCGACTTGAGGCACGCCTCTGTTAGGACTGCGGAACATCCAGACAAACAGCTCGATCAGCCTCATTGTTTGCAGCCTTTGGCCCTTTGCAAAGTTAATTGAAACCAGTGGGATGTACTCCTCTGTAAACATGGCCAGGAACGAGCTGTAACGCTGCAATTCTGTGCACAGTGACCTGGGGCCAAGCGCCATCAATCTCAGTGGGATTTGCTTGTATCGAAACCCTATTCACACGATTAGCGCACAGGTGGTCACGCATTCGAACACGATCCACTGATCGTATGAATAAGCCTTAAAATGGCAAACCGCAGCAACAGGATTGCATTCACGTCCAACTGTGTACGCGCCGGCATCGGGAGCTCGCAGCTGCTCCGCTTGCTTCAGAAATGCTGTCAGAATCTCCGCAACGCGTCGGGATTCGTGAAGTGTAGTTGCGGTCAAAATCGCGCCGTTGACAAAGAAACTCAACAGAAGGCGGAGGAGGGGCGTATCTCAGTCTCTCCTGTGATTGGGTAGTCGACCTCTGCCGGCAACTATTGAAAGAAGGCGGAGCGTATCAAAGCAAGTGGGCGGAGAGAAAGCAAGACGACAGGAAAGGAGCGAAGCCACGTCCCAAGGCAAGCCATTTGGGGGGCGGTGCCAGTCGTGTATCGGGGGCGTGGCGACTCGTCGGCGCACCTGGTTTTCCCTGCTGTGTATAGTTCCACGTAGAGCTCAGAGGGAGTAGCCAATAACCTGCGAGGGAGGTGTGGCTGAACACTCGCGCGCAGGGTTCGGAGGTGACACTCTGCGAGGGGGATGGTGGCCGAGAAAGGCCAATCAAATTCAACCCGTTGCCTCGGCCGGAGGGAGATGGTCGTAGTCGCCGCTGAGTGCAGGTGAGGTAGGACGGTCACGAGGATCTCAGGTTGGCTTCGGGGGGGGGGGCGTTTTTCCCGCCTGTGCTGTGCGTACGGTCCTGCTCCCCTCGCTCGGCATCACTTGCTTCTAATCCGAGCCTGGTTTAGGAGGAGGGGTCCTCTTGCCTCTGAGCTGGGAGGGGAGGGAAAGGCTGTCTCGAGAGTGCTTCGCAGCTGCGTCTGTGCCAGGCGACATTAGAAGTGGCGTGTAGTGTAGCAGCAGGACAAAAGACGTGGCCAGCCAAGCCATTGGCATCCGAAAGCCAAATCGAGAAAGCGAAGTTGTGTTTTAAAACACAAAACGGAAACTGCCTCTGGATTCGTTTATGCCAAAAGTGCTTTTTACAAATGTTTCAAAATGTTATGTCTGAATATGTAAAATAACTTTAATACACTGAAATCCATAAAATGCAAGGAAATTAAATGAGCAAAAAACTCCCAGAAAGGAAGCGCAGTACAAGAACTATTCTAAGAGGAGTTGCTGACATGTATTGTAGAATCTGTTTTGGGTGGTGGAGGAGGCAGGTATAATCAAATAGTAGACCCCCCTTTTTTTAAGCCAAAACTTAATCCAAGGAAAATGGAAATGAAGTGTGCAACGCTCAGCAAACTCAAATACTTTGTAGAGGGGTGTGTGGGTTTTTCCCTTACTACCATGATGATGTTGCTGTTCCAGCTGTTAATAAGTTCAGTGTCAGATTTGGTTTAGCACCCAGTGATGAATGTTTTTGTATGCTTAAAAAACTCTTAAGAGCGTTTTTGGAGACAGCAAGGAAGTAAAATAAGTCAGCTGGGGCACAAAGTGTTGAAAGTCAGGCCGCTTGGTGATGTGTTTCTAAGTCTAAAGGTCTGTTGACCTGCCTTGCAAAATCACAAATTGGGCTGTACCATACTGTGCTGTTCAATTAGCTAGAAACATATGGTAGTGCTTCCTGACAACTCTGTATACTATACTGTGTTTTGTGTTCCCCGTTGAAATGATTATTAGAACTTCAGACTTTACCCTGCTATCGGGCATAGTTGTGAAGGAAGTCTGGTTCATGCAAAAACCAAATTGTTATCTGGCTGGAACAGTTGGAAGTCCAGGTTCTTGAATGGGAGAAAATGTAAGATGTATGTGTATTCAACAGCACAACAGCTGTTGAATACACAGTGAGCAAAAGATGTCGTATCTAATTAAAAAGCTAAAGCTTTTAAAGCTAGTTGATCTTTAGTTTTGCATCTTCATGTTGCACCTATGTCCCATTTTATCTAATCAACCAAATGTACGTGTAGATATTACAAAACCTACTATTTCACACTCTGTCCCTGAACAACTGGCTGTCGCTCAGCCTCAGCTGAATTGCAGTTCATGATTCTTAAACTATTCAAATGTGAATCAGATTGCCACATCTATAACAAATCAAAGCAGGCTGACACTAAACTTTTCCGGGTGGTGAAGACCAGCAGGGATTGTGAAGAGCTCCAGAAGGATCTCTCCAAACTGGGAGAATGGGCAGCAAAATGGCAGATGCGCTTCAATGTAAGTAAGTGCAAAGTGATGCACATTGGGGCAAGAAACCAAAATTTCACATATACGCTAATGGGTTCTGAGTTGTCTGTGATGGATCAAGAGAGAGATCTTGGGGTGCTGGTGGACAGGTCGATGAAAGTGTCAACCCAGTGTGCGGCGGCTGTGAAGAAGGCCAATTCCATGCTCGGGATCATTAGAAAAGGGATTGAGAATAAAATGGCCAATATCATTCTGCCTTTGTACAAATCGATGGTAAGGCCACATCTGGAGTATTGTGTCCAGTTCTGGTCACCACACCTCAAAAAGGATATAGTTGAATTTGAAAAGGTGCATAAAAGAGCGACCAGAATGATTCGTGGGCTGGAGCACCTCCCTTATGAGGAAAGGCTACAGCGTCTGGGGCTTTTCAGCCTAGAAAAAAAGGCGCCTCAGGGGGGACATGATTGAGACTTATAAAATTATGCATGGGATGGAGAGAGTGGATAGAGGGAAATTCTTCTCCCTCTCGCACAACACCAGAACCAGGGGACATGCACTAAAATTGAGTGGAGGGAGAGTTAGAACAGACAAAAGAAAATATTTCTTTACCCAGCGTGTAATTCATCTGTGGAACTCCTTGCCACAGGATGTGGTGATGGCATCTGGCCTAGATGCCTTTAAAAGGGGTTTGGACAGATTCATGGAGGAAAAGACCATCACAGGCTACAAGCCATAAGCAACCTCCTGGTTTTAGAAGTGGGTTTTCTCTGTGCCAGGTGCAAGGGAGTGGCGACTGGACACAGGTATCTTGTTTTGTGTGCTCCCTGAGGCATCTGGTGGGGCCACTGTGTGACACAGGAAGCTGGACTAAGATGGGCTTTTGGCCTGATCCAGCAGGGCTCTTCTTATGTTCTTATGTTATGTTCAGGCTACAATACCTGGGGTTTGTTTCTTGGAAACTTATTTTTGTTAGTCTTATAAGAACATCTAAAAGTGTACTGCACTATTAATTTTTATTTTTTAAAAATTCTATCCTACCTTTCCCTTGCTGAGGCAAATGCTAGCACTCTTACAAAGGATAAAATAAACAAACTAAACCCAGAGCTTACAGTGTAAAAGAATAAGAAAACTGTGGTCTGCTTAAAAGGTGTAATGTTAAACATGCTATAATCACAAGATATTTGAGAAAATGTATGGATCCGACTTAGTGCACTAATAAGATTGAGGTAATCTCAGTAAATGCAAATGATTCCCGGCAGAGAGGTTAGGTGTTTGTGATTGTCTTGCGTTCCCGACGGCTTATTTTCATCTTTTTGGGAATCTGTTTTAAACTACTCCAGAAGTTTAAAGCTGTGACAGCCAATCCCTTCCTTTGTTATAGGAATGAAATCAGTGTGGTTTGAGAATACATAACCATGTCCTAGACTGCAGCCAGTCTGTAAAAACAGAAGCAGTAGTCAGGTGATTGGTTTTGTGCATCTGTGAACATTTATTTAGATTTGGTTATGGAGAACAACAATGCAGCAGATGGAAGTTAGAAGGAAATAGGTTTTTTTTTTTTACCACTATAAATGTTTGCTGCCAGCACCTGTTTAATACAAAAAAAATTCCTCAGTCACCCTAGAAAAGTATTGGCCTGGATGTTTGTCTGAGAGCAGAGTACCTGTCAGCACAATACAGTAATATCTCCCACTACTTCCTTTATAGTCTAGTCCTTGACCATAAGTCCTGTAGGAAATTTGTGGTGGACCAGTTTTTCTCTTCGGATTTTGTTAGTTAGGGCATGCCTAAAGAAGGGTAAAATCTTGGGTAGACATCTGGCAACCTATTTTTTTTTTCTAACTATTTGTTCTCTTGCTAGGAACATGAAAATGACAACACATCTGAGGATTTGTAGGATTTTTTTTCTCTACTGCCTAGTCTTCGCTTCCTTTATCTCTTCTTTAGCAGAGGACCACTCAGCTGGGAGCCATCCACCAAGTGCACGACTTGATAAGACCATGGTGCAAGATAAAGAGTATGTATTCTGTCAGTATGCATGTGAGGCTTGGCCTTCGATTTTTCCAATGTAAGGTTGAGTTCTGTGGTGCAGACTAATGGCGCAATCCTGCATAACTATAGACCGGCGGAGCAAGCCCTCCGCCGGTCTAAGGTGTTGCAAACCTGCTGTAAGGCACTTTGTGGGACTCAGGGAGTAAGTGGTGCCGGCTCTGCTGCTCCCCCAGCTGCAGACCAACAGAGCAGCGCCGAAACAGGGAAGGCCCACCGGTCGGGGCGGGGGGAGGCTCTGGATTGGGCCACCAGGCCCAGGAGAGGGGAGGGGATATCGGCGGCATGCTCCGCTGATATCCAAAGCCCCTTCCCAGGCCTGTTGGCCCTTACATGGGCTCCTTGGATTTGCGGCGGCCATTTGGCCGGGAGAGACCCATTGGTGCTGCTGCAGTGCTACTCAGGGGAAAGGGACAAACCTCCCTTTCCCCCGAGGCGGCCTCCAGCGCTGCCTAGGATCCCGCTCAGCGTGTTTTTGCACTCCGCAGTGGCCCTAGGCAGGATTTGGCTGTAAGAGTAGGCAGCTGGTGGCACAGGGGCTTCTGTTGCAATCCTGAGAGTTAACTTAAACTTTTAAAAGATAAAGCTGTTTTTCTAGTATTTGGACATCTGAAGAACAGTGAAAATGTGGCGGGAGAAATTTTTAAAGGAATGGGAAAAAATAACTCCTGTAAAAAGATGAAAACAACACCAGAATAAAAAGAAATCTGAATCATAATTTTTCTTGCATGAAGGTAATCATTCCATAAGTTTTTGTGATTTGTGTTGGAGACAGACTCTGAATGAGAACCTTGATTTGCAGCAGCTTGCCAGGTTTGTGTCTGAGCTACTGATGGCTCTTAGGTCTCATTTTGTTGAGTTTTGCAAACACCGTGTTCTACTCAAGTTTATGATTCATCCACATAAAATGTCTGAAGGATTGGATTTGATGGCCATTCTAGACATCTCAATCAGCAATTTGGAAATAGCATCTTTCAAGATGCCTGAAATCCGGGTGGAAAAACTTGTCAAGTTGAACTCTGATTTAGAATGCCTTACTTGACAAGATGCAGAATTGGCAAAACTTCACAAATGGGATGGCATGAAGGAATTGTGAACTGCAGTGATGATGATCTGGTTCCGTAAAACTCGGAAAGCAGTTCCAGTTACATAAGACACCATGCAGAAGATCAGCTTGGCCTTACGTTTGGCTCCACCCATATGTGTGAGCAGGCTTTCTCTCATTTGAATCGCATCCGAGATCATTTGTGCTCAAGATGGACAGAAGACAGACTGACAGCCAATCCTATTCAAAGCCCTGCACTCCAGTGCAGCGGCGCTGGGGAAGGCTCCGCTGCATCCAGCACGGGACTGGAGGTCTCAAGGGAAGGGGACAGTTGTCACCTTCTCCCATGCCGAGCCCCAGCAGCCCCTATGGGGCTACTCGAAGGCATGCCAGCAAAATGGCTGGCACAGTTCTGAACAGCCCCGTGTCAGGCAGTCAAGCCCGGGATGGGGGATAGGATTTGGGAGGAGGCCTCTGCCGAGCCCACCCCATTCCCGGGCCTGATCTACCCTCTCCTTGCCCTGGAATGCCTCCTCCCTGCCTTCCCGCTGCCCTCCCCCTGCCGGCCGGTGTGGAACTCACCTGCCTCTGGCGGGCGCAGCTCCTTCCCCGGTGCTGGTCTCCACGCCTGCAGGACAGGCCTCCGTGGTGTTGCAACGTGCTTTGACACATTTGCGACAGTGTGGAGCCCAGTCCTGCCAGCATAGGATTGGGCTCTGAATGTGTACATGGTTGAATTTACCCATTAACATTGTTACTGTAAAAACAAAAATATTCAAAAAGATGCAGTAGCAGAAGTCTCATTATGTACAATGCTTCATTTATGCCGCTATTAATCATCATGTTAAGTATAAACAAGTTGCATATTTTAAGGCATGCAGATCGGCTGCCTTATAGTGGCTTTTGTTGACCACTTGTTCTGAATGTTGATGTAGCTTGGCTTTTGATTTGAAAAGGTTGCCAACCCTGTTCTAGATTATCTTGCTCGCCAACACTGTGTGTGTGTGTTGACAGATATTGTGGTGTTGTTTTGTAGCCACATCATGGAACACTTAGATGGTGTAATTGACAAACCTGAATCTGAGATGTCGCCGCAAGAACTGCAGCTTCATTACTTCAAAATGCATGATTATGATGGCAACAATTTGCTAGATGGATTGGAGCTTGCCACTGCAATATCACATGTACATAAAGAGGTGAGTGTTACAAATGAACTAAGAGGAAACTTGATAGGCTGATTGGCAACACCCAAAAGTAACATTGGAGTGGGTGAGATTTTTCTTCTTTAAAAATAAAAGGTACCGGTATTTTGAAAGAGAACTAATAGAAATCCATTTGTTTTTCAACTAATTCCAAGTGTTAAACGTTTGGAAAAGTCACATCAGTTCTATACCAAAAGCTAATAACTTCTATCATTTTCTGATTATACCACATGTTCCCCAAATTGTTCCAGCATCCTACAAACTCTTAATTATCTTGATCCTTCTCTCAAAAACCTAACCAGAAGTGCCAGTTTTATTAAGTATAGCAATACCTTGCACTTTCGTCTGGTTAGGGACTAGACAGAGCATGGATAAAGATCTAAAATGGCTGAATGTCAAAGCATAGCGTTATTTAGCTTGCAAATTTATTTTGGCTGGCGAAAAACATAACTACCTATATAACACATGTGAATGCGTGCAAAACCTAAATAAACAGAAATAAAAGAAAAATAAACATAAGAACATTAATGAGCGTTGTAGAAGGTTGGATGAAATCGGACAAAAGAGGAAAGCACATGGATGAAATTTGAAATGTGGTTATAACTGAAAATCTTCTATGTTGATTCTCCCGCCCTTTTCTGCCATTTTAGGTTTTGGTATTTATTACACTGGTAATAAAGATAAACTTTCTTGACAAAGGTATTGATGTTGCGCCTTTAATCCTGCAAAGTGCACAGATGTAGCAGAAGATATCTGGGTCATTACTGCATTTCCTTCTTTTGGATGTTGTAGCCCAGGGGTTCTCAACCTTTGGAGGCCCAGGTATCCCCTATCACGGTCCAATTTTCTGAAATACCCCTTGCTAATTAACTGCTAATTAATTGGATAAATCAATTAATTAGGTAATTAATCGTTAAATAAAAAGTACTAAAACAATTTTAAATGTGAAAAAATGTCTAATTATTTAAGTGTGTGTGAGAGAGAGAGACAGAGAGACATATACAAGGATCTCTTTTTTTTTCTCCAAATCACACTTCCCAAAACCAGCTCCTCCCTCCCCCACCCCACCAAAGTACATTTTCCAAAGTACAAAAATAAGCCCAAAACCAAAATCAGAGAGACAGAAGGGCTCAGAAAATAATTACAATTTTTAAAATCCATGTTAATTAACACTTAATTAGCTGCTGATGGGGCAGGGCTTGGCGTACCCCCAGCAAGAGGGGTACCTGTACCACAGGTTGAGAACCCCTGTTGTAGCCATTGTTAGATCACGCCCTGCAGAAGGAAAATATTAAATAAATGTGGATATCTACATAAAATGATATTATAAACACACTATCCTAAAAATACAGCACCATATTTTAACACTAAAGCAGTCACTGACTTGCAGCAACTTGCAATCATAAGTGACAAAGAGTTAATTTCGGGTAAAATCAATGAAAATGGGGTATGCCAATAGCATAAAAATGAGAGAGAGCAAATCTGAGATCAGATTTGGAATCGGCACCCTGAAATTAGTCTAAAACAGCTGCAAAAGTCCAGGCCAAAAAAAAAATTGTAGACCAGTGTTGTTATTAATATTATTAACAGTATTTATATACCAGTTTTCAACAAAAAGTTCACAAAGCGGTTTACAGACAAAATCAAATTATTAAATGGCTTCCTGTCCCAAAAGGGCTCACAATCTAAAAAAGATGCAGAAGACAACCAGCAAACAGCCACCAGAAAAGACACTGTGCTGGGGTGAAAGGGGGGTAGTTACTCTCCCCCTGCTAAATATAAGGGGAGCACCCATTGAAAAAGTGGCCTCTTGCCCAGTTAGCAAGGGATTTATAATCAAATTGTTTCCTGAATTATCTCAAAAGATGTTTTATTGGGGGGGTGTCTAGGTAGGATAGATGATGTATTGGCATTTTTTTAAAAGTTTCGGAAATATCAGTACTTTCCAAAGCGATCATTTTGATCCTTTGCAGGATTCCATCTGAAACTTTACTTTTTGCAACTTGTAAGATTGTAAAAAGTAACCTTAGCAGATGTTGCTTGAAGCATGTGATTGGGCTTGTTCATTTTTCCGTAAGTGGTAGCTGGATCAGCACTGTGGTATTGGGTGAGATTTCTGCCTGTCTTGCAGTCCTGATTGAGACTGTCTTTTCTCCCCAACCCCCCAACTGCTGTTCTATGCTGTAGAGAGAACCTCCCACTGTTACCAGTTGGGGATTTTCCCTAAGCAAGTAGCTGGGGCAGAGCGGAGTGAGTGAGGGGGATAGAAGGTTAAACATAGCAACCCATGCCATGGTTGTAAACACACTCGCCCCAATGATGTGCTTAAAGAAAAAATGTTAAAAAAAGAAAAAAATAGTTTAAAAAAATGCTCCAGCATTGAATTGAGCACAGTCTCTGAAATACTGAAAACTGTAGTGCCCAGTAGTTGTTAGGTTCATCCACCCATCATTACAACACCAGCACTAGAATGCAGGTAAAGTCAGCATGTTTCTTGAGTAGCCCTCAAGAAGAGAGGAGGAGGTTATGATTTTTATACATCCATGAACCCCCACTGTCTTGCTGAAATGCACCCTCCTGTGTCTTGTAGGAAGGTGAACATGCTCAAATAATGAAAGAAGAGGATTTGATTAGCTTAATAGATGACGTTTTGCGAGATGATGACAAGAATAACGATGGATACATAGACTACGCTGAATTTGCAAAGTCACTAGAATAAAAACTCTCTCCTTGTCTGTGTGACCCAATACAATGTGATTCTTTGCTGTCTGTCGGTTGTCCTACCCTTTGGGCTGCAAAATTAAGTCTAGGAAAACGTGTAGCTGTTCAACTATAGTTGATGGGAGAAAGTTGTGTGTGGTGGGAGCTGTGAATTGATGCTGTTAGTGTTAGTTAACAACATTGAGCAATATAGGGCAGTGTCCATTGTAGCACATATTTGACAGTTGGCTTCAAGGCTCCTTTCAAAAAGACTGCTGTTGAAGACTGCGATTCTACGCACACTTACTTAAGGTTAAGTTCCACTGAACTTGGTGGAGTTTAACTCCTAAGTAAATGTTCAGGTTGTAAATTGTTTCTGGAGAAGTCCAATAACCATGACTCAAAAGGATCACAGCAGTGCTAAGTCTGAAGCATCACAAGTAGAAGCAAAAGCCAGCAATATTGTGCAGTGTCGATGATTCCTTTTCACACTGCTTTGAGTTTTGGTGAACTCAAAAGTTCTCAGCAAGAACTCGCACCATGCCAGCATGGGCATAATTCAGGAAACGTTTAAGCACTTTCAAGATCCATTAACCTCAGTAGGAATGTTGAAGTACCTATAAATCTCCTCCGTTGAAGGTAAAATGAATTAAAAGTGCTAAAATAATGCCTGGATGGTGCCCTATCTATTGAAACACACTACCTTTCAGTGGCAGATTTATATTGAAGCATCTTTGCTTTGCCCAAAATTCTTTATAAGAGAACTGATTTTCTTAATTAAGCTTGTATGTTGTCTTGTATATTCTCCACCATTAATACAGTATTTTACTTCAGAGGTGTTTTTGAAAGTGTTGGTTAAATTGGTGCTGTTCAGTAAGGTCTTATACCCAGAATGGTTCCTATGCTAACCAACTGAATGTTATCACAGTAACCTGCTGCCTTGTTAAGGTTCTTACACATGTACCTTGATACCCATTCATGGTGTTAAGCAAAATTCAAAGTGTTTCATAGCTAGCTCATTGAAGAGTCTTCAATACTTGAATGATCTGCTTATTCAAATGATCTCAGAACTACGTACAACTTTTTTGTTCTGTGTTCAGCAACCTACTGCCGATCCAAAGGGGTATGTAACTATCTTGATGTTTGACTTGCTGTATAAAATGGATTAGAAAAGCATATATTTAATCAAATTCTTACATTTAGAAACCAAGATTCTCTCTGTAAATTGTATAAAGACCTATTTTCTGTATAAAAATATTCTTATATGAGGTGCATTTGTAAAAAATTGCTTTCTTAATTTGTGTAACAAAAGCTGTGTGTAGTACGTTCTTGTAAACACCTGGATTTATTAGACAGACGTGTATAATGGCTTGTGCTAAATACAAAGGCAATAAATTCAAAGTGTTGCAACTGTCGTCTTCAAACTCAGGACAATAAAATAATTGCATAGTTTTGCAAAAGAGCCTGTACATTTCATGTCCTCTTGCAGTGAAACGTACTTGGCCTTAGCGGTGCTCTGCTTTGATGTTACCCTGTAATTGCTTCCTGTAACTGTCAATGTGGGTTGACATTGATCACAGACTATTTCTCACCCCAAGGTGGTGGTTGTCTTATGGAAGCCTTTTTGCCCCTTCCCAGATTTCCTTTAATGTTAAAAGGATTTTGCAGAAGACCTCTGGATTTGTTGCAGAACTCTCAAACTCTTCCATTTAAGCCCCTTCGTTTAAGCTCTCAGAAGAAAAGGAAATTACTGGTGAGATGTTAATAGCTTTGGAAGGAGTGGAAATGGCTGCTAAAAGAGCTTTCATGAAATGATGGACTGTATATTGCGGCTCAGAAAGGAATCAAAGTTTTGGAGAAAGGTTCCATTGGTTTGAGGAGGGGGGGGAGGAGGGAGAGGAGAATGTTGGTCTGTCTTCCCACAGTGTAGAGAGAGAAGATGTTTCCAAGAAACCATCATGAAAAGAGCATTCTGGGTTTGTAATGTCTTCCATGTTTTCCTTGAGCCCAAGTGCAAATTTTGCCTTGCAATTAAAAACAAAGGAAGAATGTTTGCAAGGAATGCTACATTTTTATTTAAAGTCTTGTATGCCAAGTGCTTTTTTTTTTTTGTATTTCTAATACTATTATTGTAAGCCACCTGAAATTAAGAAAAGTAAGATTGTAAGCCCTGGCTGATCCAGTCCCAGCATTAGACTGGCCTCTACCTATTCCCTGTGCCCTGCAAACAGCCCAACTGACAACAGCTGGCCGGCATGTGCAGGGGGCCACCCCACCCCGGGAAGGGAGGATAGGGAGGATAATACAGGCAACTGGCAAGGAGCAAGCGCTGGCTCTTGTAAGGGAGTACCTGGGATGGAAAGCCGCTCACCTCCCAGGCAACCTGGGCAGTCTCTGGACAGCCTCGCTCCCCACCCTGTCATTCTGTGAGTCAGCCCCTCTGGGCTTTTGTACTTCCCGATTGGGAGAGGCCAGTCTTCGGCCATGAGCCCTGCCAATAGAGAACCCTGTAAGGGGGGCAGCTGTCCCTGTTGGAGCAGCGTCCAAGACTGAATTGGACAATAGCACACTGAGAGGACACCTGGATTGAAGGAGAAGGCATTGGAGTCTAATAGGAGCTACATCCCGCAAGACTAGTTAGCCGCCCGAAGAAGACACCAGGTGTGCCCACTGACTGATGAAACCCCTCCAGAATGAATAGAACTCGAGGGGGGGGGCTTGGGAGATGCTGTCAAAATCCAGTATGAGAGAATAAAGGTTTATTGCTTCATTGCATCGACTTTGCTCTTTTCTTCACCCTTGGTACCAAGGTATGTTGCTGCCAACCCCCTTCAATGCCCCCTTGGGACCTCAGGGCTGCTGTAGCGGATGTCACAAAGATCAAAGTAAAACTGATTAAGTATAATTGTAACAAGGTGGCAATAAAAGCAAAATGAAATAGCAAAATTGAAAAGAATCAAAAACCAATCAAAACTTGACAGAATACTCGGGTCCTGATGAAGTGTTTTAAATAAAACGAAGGCAGCATTGAACTGCAGTGAGAGTGTTTAGAGTAAGTGCCACAACTAAAAATACCCTGTACCCACCAACCATACTTTTGAGGAACCTGGAGCAGGATCACTGGTAAGCAGAGAGGTAGTTAGCAAGAAAGGGGGCGAAGGAAGGCTGTAGCTTCCCTCTGTTATATTTTGTTATATATAAGGTTATGCCTGTTTTTGTCTGTCCCTTCATGTTCTCTTTGATAGGTGTTTTTTGGGGTGGTGGTGGTGGTAAAACTGTGTTTTATCTCTTCTTAAATTGGAACCTAGTATGAAGTATTCAGTAAAAGTTGATTCTTGTTATATTACTTAGCTTGGTTTTGGAATAATTTATTTCCTTGTGGAGTTTCCACCTCATGCCTAGTAGCCAATAGTATCAATATCTGGCTGCTAAGCACTAAAAGTGTTCTCAAGGTAAGAAGCTGATTAGTGGGGGCAGCTTTAGAAAATGATGCATCTCCAAAGGTCCAAGGGGGGGGCAATAGGGTTTTCCTCACATTTCCTCTCGCTCCCAGTGCTGCTTATTGTGGTTCCATGACAAGGGTTAACAAAGTAATATGTTCTGTCTGAGTGGCATTTTTGACACGGTTCTTCTAGGTCGGGTTGAGGAAGACCCCTAGAAGCCTGGAGAGCTGCTACCTCAATGCTGAGCTAGATGGACCCAATAGTCTGCTACCAAATAAGGCAACTTCTTGCCTATACAGGGTGTCTCAAGAATATGAACACACATTTAAATGAGCTCTAATTCATGCATACTTCACTGTAGAAAACCTGCAACACTCCAACATCTAATGGAAGCAATTAAAGAGATATGTGGAATCATCCCAGCACACATGTCAGTGGATGTCTGCAGATCCCTTAGTCAATGATGGCGGCGGAGTATAGATGCCGGAACATTTTGAGCACTTGGTCTAATTCATTCACTAATTAATTGAGTGGGTCCAGCAACTGCTTCTGTGTACACCATATGCAGAATATATGTGAATTATAACATAATAAAAGTTGCCACTATAGCGTGTCAGTCAATCCTAAATGAAATCAACCCTGACTGTTCCCTGGAAGGACAGGTACTGAGGCTGAAACTCAAATATTTTGGCCACCTAATGCGAAGAGAGGACTCTCTGGAGAAGACTCTGATGCTGGCAAAGATTGAAGGCAAAAGGAGAAGGGGAAGGCAAAGGATGAGATGGTTAGACAGCATCACCGATGCAACGAACATGAAAATGAGCGAACTCAGGAAGATAGTGGAGGACAGGAAGGCCTGGCGGGATATGGTTCATGGGATCACGAAGGGTCGGACACAACTTAACGACTGAATACATATATTGTTGTGGGCTATACAAGGTAAAAAATATTCTTTAGCCACTAGATGGCACATCAGACATGGTAAATCAAATTGGCTACCTTTGTGAATGAGAAGGTGGACTCCAGAGAATGAAAAAGCCTTGTTACCGGAGTCTCAGAAAGTCCCAGGTTTGTCACCTAATAGTATTATAAGAAGGCAATATCACTGTTGACACACGCTCAGTCTTCCTTTAATGATGAAAAGGCACTCATGCCAGCAAAAAGGCATTCAGAGCTCCACAGAGAAGCCATCACATAACACACCCCTCTTTCACTAACTCCATAATTCTGTCATGAAACAGGCCAAAACTCTTCAAAACCACCTGTCCTTGCCAAGACCAATAGATGAAGCCAAAAGATTTGTCTCGAGTCCAAGGCGCTTGAGTTACGACAAGCCAGAGAAACTTTTTTTGGTCCACAAAAAAGCACGCGGTGATCTCATTTTTTTCTTCTAAATCCTTGAATCTCTTAAACACCTTGTCCAAGTTTCCACACATCCCTCTCTCACCCTTGTCCCCAATTATCAGGAATATGATCCTATTTGTGACATTTCCAAGACGCATTAGTGACATTTTGCAATGTTATGAATGAGGTCTGCTTTAATGGGAACTTATGGAAAGAGCTCAAATGCAAGTAGGGAGAAGTGACTATTTCTCCATATAGTCCTGAGCATGTATGCAGCCTTTTACAGTTTTCAGTTCAAAGTGAATTACATACATTATCAGTGAAATCCTGTGTAAAAAAAAATGCCGCGGGAGCGTGCGCTCCTCTGGCATTGGGTGTCGTAAACATGTCGTAAAACGTGTTTACGTCACCTGGAGAGTAAGGGCCGCTGACACAGAGACTGGAGGCCCTCCCCTGGCGGACCGTCCCTGCGCCCACCGGGCAAGGTAAGCCCTGCACCGGTTGGTGCAGGGGGAGGGCGGAACGGGTGGCAAGGGAGGGCAGCCATTGGCCGCACTGGGCGGGGAGAGGGTGGGGATATTGGTAGCGAGCTCCGTCAATATCCCAAGCCCTTTCCCGGCCCAGTGCGGCCTTACACCGCAGGCTCGAATGTACCCCAGCTGGCGTACATTCAAGTAGGCCTACAGGGCCTCAGGTTGCTTGCACCTGGGGAAGGGGACAATCGTCTTCTTCCTTCGAGGTGCTCCCGGGCTGCCCGGGGCCGTCCGGGAACAGGATAGAATGCCGCGGATTGGGCTGTGTATCTCACACAGGATTGGGCTGTATCTCAGTCAACTTTGCAACAACAACACTGTAAAGGAAGACCAGTATTATACTCCCCTTAGCAGTTGAGGGAGGGGAGGCCCCGAGTCAAAGAGATTACAGTAGTTGCTAGCCTATGGCCATCTAACCAGTTCATGGCTGAAGAAAGATTTGAACTGGGAGGAGCTTTCTAGTTCACAGCACATGCTTACCTTTCTACCGTTACCCCAGTGTTTCTCAAACTTTTTCGATCTGTGGCTCCCTTGACCATTGGTGACCATTAGCTGCAGCTCCCCATTACATAATGCTGATGCCTGCCAATTGGCATTGCACTGTTTTCCAAGAGGATTCCGTGGCACTCTGCGGCTCCCCTGGCTGGTTTCCGCGGCTCCCCTGGGAGCTGCACCTCCCAATTTGGGAACCACTGTTACCCTGTTCATGCATTCCAAACCATGGATCCAGGCACAACATCCATGGAAGTGTGCCAGAAACCCTGCCCCTCACTGTTCATGCGTGTTGCATTTGTCTGCAGCGACAAACGTACTCGGGGACAGGGCCTCCCCGTGAGCCAGAACACTGCCCTCCTTGGACACAGCATCCACGGTTTGGATAAGTTATGAACAGGGTTTGTTATTGGGGTTTTTTAAGGGTAAACATAGCCATGGAGGGGGCAATTTCTCATGCAGCATTGTCCTGATCTAAATTGCATCCCTGGGGCTGTTATTTGCCCCATGGGGTAAAACATACAAGTACTGGGGGGTCACATCAGGAAGACAATACAGGGGCAAAGGTTTATTATGCCCTCCCCCAGCATTGCAACTTCAATGTGATTCCCCCCCCCCCCCCCATGGCTGTATTTACAAAGAAATCTTGCCTTTACAAAGTCTTGCCTAGTTTGCTTCCAACTGTGGCCGCTTTAAATCTGCCTATTTAAGAGGTAACAGACCTACTTTCTCACTATATGTATTGCATTTCTTGTATTACATTTATTTGCTTTTAAATTTTTTATGTAGCCACTTTTTTTATACAGCCTGATTACTCTTGAAGGGTGGGGTTGTGTGCAAAATACAGTTCTAGCTCCCAAACTACTGTTTGGAAAATGGAGGGGACCCCTAGAATATAAACATTGGCCATCTTTGATGTAAAACAAGGATATTCATTTTCCATCCATTATCAGATGGCTTTCATCATTGATTATATTGATTACATGCCTATAAACTGCAGCCACCAGGGATCCAAACTAGGGGCATCTATGAAGCAGAACTGCAGACACAGCCAAGACTTTTACTAGCTGTTTTTCTTGCAGTCGTCTCTGCTGAAGAGACAAGCTGTTGTTGTTTTTTCAAATGGAACAGCCACTTTGTTTCTTCCAGAGTGGGCACTGCTGCAAGACAAAGAGTTAGCAAAGCTCTGGATATACATATCGTTATTTCCCATATGGTTTCCCCTTCCAAGTTTAAGTTAATTCCATTTTCATATTTGCAGAAAATGACATTTGGACCTGGTGCATTAATGTTAGAAAGACCTTGAGCAGCAGCATCACACTAAGGCCCCCTGGAAGACAACTGGGACCATGTGAATATCTGAAGCCAGTAACACCTAGTCAGGAAGTTCAGCAAATGGTTCACCTGACCCCATTTTCCTGTTGCCCTTCTTGCCAAAGGCTCAGTCACAGGGCCAAGGGCTGATGAAACTGCATATTCTGGCAGGTGTAGCGGAATTTTAAGCAGACTGATAATTAATAGGACCAGGAAGACTGGTGAACAAGGAAAAAGTATGGGTTTATTGTTACGCAGCGCAGTGGACAGCCCCCCAAGAGGGGCACTGACCCTTTGCTCCATGTGAGAACAGTTTTTATACATTTCCAAGCAGAATATCACATGGTTGCTGAGAATGTGCATAGTCACAGAGTCATACAGGAAAAACAAGAGACTTTTGATTTACATTTTACAGAACACAATGGGAACAATAGTGAGCTGCGCTAGTCAGAGGACCCTTGATGGTCCTTGATGGTCCTTGATGGTCTGATCCTTGAGTTCTGGGAGACTTAATTGAGTTAGCTCCGGGAGTCTCCCTGCACCCAGAGTCAGCCTAATGTGTATGCTCTCCTTGAAAGGAGGAAAGATTAAGTTTGCCAAATGTGGGGTTTTTCCTGTGACCTGGGGAGGCATATATGAACAGAAACCAGGAAAATATTTTTCTGCATCACAGGGAATACTAGTTAAACCCGTGTGCTTGACATCCTGTGACCACAGGCATTCTCTGCAGGAATCCGGTGCAGAGTATCTGCCAAATTCTATTTGGTTCTATGATCGTTATCTCTGCAAATGTCATGAGACCCTAGTTCTGAAACCTTTGCCGTGGCTGCAGAGAGTACGCTGTTCTGAAGGCTGAAGCAGGAGAGTGGGAAGAAGCTGCCTTCCCCCGAGTTAAGCACAGGTTCATCGCGCTTGGTATATATATATTGCCTACATTAACTGGAAGGCTGTGGCTGGCTCTCCAAGCTTTAAGACAGTGTGGTCTTTCCCAGTCCAACTGTAAGAGGTTAAGGATTGAGCCTGGGTCATTCTACATGGAGAGCAGGCACTCCACCGGAAGCGTTGCCAGGGTGGGTGGTGGGCCCCTGGGCAGAGGTGAAACAAGGGTGGAGCGAAGGCAAGTAGTTCTGCAAGACTGGAGTCAGCGGCCCCTCCCCCTTGCTGTTGGAGCCATTCCAGCAGCAACAGGGGAGTGTCCTGCGTGTTGCCTTTGCTGCCAGAATGGCTCCAACAGCAAGGGGGAGGGGCCGCCGACTCCAGTGTAACAGAGTCTTGCAAAACTACTTGCCTTCGCTTCACCCTTGTTTCGCCTCTGCCCCTGGGCAACAAGCAGAGGTGTATGTATGAAAAAGCAGGCGGCAGCAACATTCGCACCATTTTGGTGGCAGGAAGAGCGGGTGATGGTGGTGGCAATGGGTTCGGCCCACCCTCCCGCCCTGCGCCTCTGATGGGACTTGAAGCAATGGTGGAGCTGGCGTCACTTCCGGTGGTGACGTCACGGGGGGGGGGGCGGCATAGCGACGCCACTGCACTCCACCACTGAATTATTGTCCCTCCATCCTCAATCTTTCCCTAGTCTAGCATTCTGTCACCAACAGAGCCTTCCAGATACTTCTCAGATGGCTCAACAATGGCATGAAGGCAACACTCTCCCTTGACATTTGTCATAAGCACCTGAACATGGAGGTTTTACTTAGCTAACATGGCTGATAGGAAGGGTTGCATGAGCAGAGCTGGGGTAGAGCAGGTAGTAGGAGCTTTGAGTAGGCAGCCCCAGAGGATCATGGGAATGGCTTGGCTGTGGGATTTGTAGCACCCCCACTTTTTCTGGGCAGCTGCTACACAATGGGACTTACTTCTGAGTAATGCATAGGCTTGTGCTGTCAGTCAGATTGAAACCAATGGGCTTAAATCTGCATAATTCAGATTTATTCGGCGCTGGGTGCTGTGATTTTGGCTACGCATGTTTTAAGTCCCCTGATTGTATGAACGTTATTCTTTTCCATGCCGCCGTTAGGGCCAAAGACAAGCTGGTCTTAGCTGGAAGACGTTCAGCAGCCTTTGGAAGAGTGACAGGAAGGGCAAGGCCGAAGGTTGACACCTGGCTGATTGTATTTATTAGCTTGGCTGCTTTCTCCAACTGGAAGCCAGTGGCGGTTAAGAACTGAAGCCAATTTCATTTTTTTAAAAAACTGTCATTAATAAGAACGATATTGCACAGACATGCAAGTAAAATACACTGGCCGGATGATTGTACAGCTCTCAAGGCTAGTCGTTGCCAGAAATAAAGCAGCCAACATTTCCATGGAAAGAAAAAAGTTCAGTTTCAGAGAGGTTTGCACAGAGCTGGATTAAAGCTCCACGCTGAGCTGTATTAATGGCTCCCACAAATATTTCGTATATCTGCCAGGGCTTCTACTCTGCCAAAGCAGAGGCAGAGATCCACATAGGTTCAATCGCATGCATGTAGGATCCCGTTCCTCCTGCCTCTCCTATATCGTTCTGCCCCCTGAAATCTTCGGCAGGACAGACCATTTGTTGGCTCTTTGTTCTGGCAAGACTGCCTGCAGTTGTGCTCAGTTTCTCTACATTTGGAAACTTGGATGCTGCTCCTCCCTGTCTGTCTTGTAATGAGAGAAAAGACATGATGTTCTCAGCTGTAGGAATGTTAAAAAGCGCCTGGTGGAGGGGGCAGAAGCAAGCAGTGCTCACTCCCCGTTGGGAAGGCCCTCGTCAACAACGTTGAACCAGAGACGCCATTCGACAGGGGCCCAGTTCTAGACGTCTCGTTTACATTTATATAGGGAAATCAATTTTAAATAAGAAAATGGGTTGGAGCCCTGCAGACAGAAGCATTTTGCTTCTCCCATATTGTGTCAGCCGACGGACCTCGGGCATCAAGGACTTTCTTGTGCCTTTTCACTTATTGGAGAAGAAAATAAATGCTGATGCATTTGTGATATTTCCACCTAGCAGGTTAGTTACAGCGCTGAAAATCCAGTGCATGGCAGAATTCATCTTTATTTCATTTTAATAATTTTACTCAGGCTTTTGCTAAAATATCTCCAAGAGTTTGATGCCATCTATTCTTAAAGCAATCATAAAAATACACCACAAAACAATAAGTAGGGCAAACTACAGCTGCTTCCAACATCAGCAGTTCACATTGCACAGGATGCCAGGGTATGGCCAGCTGCAAGAGGGGATGTGGCCGGGTGAATAATGTTTGAGTTTGAATGCTCTGAAGGGTTGATTCAGCCACTGGCTGAAGTGTCCCATGATGTAGTGTACAGTACACATCCCTTTTCCCAATTACTAGAAAGTTCAGGGCAGTGAGGGTTTTTAGGGTCATTTTCCTCTGGAGATTGTGAGCATTGAGGTGGCACTGTAATTTCAGGTTATTGTATTTACAAACATACAGGTTGAGTAGATAGTAATCAGACAGACACACAAGCTCTCTTGAAGCCCCAAGATGGGGGCTGTTGGAAAGATAAAATGGGATGCTGCCCTGAGCTCCTTAGAGGAAGGATGGGGTATAAATGTAATAAACCAGAGTTTCCCAGCCTGTGGTACGCGTACCACTAGTTATACGCGTACCACAGGCTGGTGGTACACAGGTTGGCGGCAGCCAAAATGGCGTCCACCATGACCCACATAGTATGCGGCGCATACCATCCTGTGCCGGAGCCCAAAAATCGTCAAGTCAAGATCTGCCAAGTCATCAGAGCTTGAGCACACAGTCTTCCCCGTGCAGGGAAGGGCCCTCCCACCCACCCTTGCTGCTTACCATCATCGTCCACGTTCCGGCGCAACCACAAACCCAGAAGTAAGTGCCAATGATGTCATTGGCACTTACATCTGCAAAGGTGGTATGATGGCCAAAAAGGTTGGGAACCATTGTAATAAACAATTTCACCAAACTCTTGCTGGTTACAATAAAGGGTAAAGGTATCCCCTGACAATTAAGTCTAGTCGTGTCTGACTCTAGGGTGTGGTGCTCATCTCCATTTCAAAGCCGAAGAGCCAGCGTTGTCCGAAGACGCCACCGTGGTCATGTGGCCGGCATGACTTTCCTTGCCGCAGCGTGTAGCATGCAGCTGGAACACGGAGCGCTGTTTACCTTCCCGCAAGCGGTACCTATTTATCTACTCGCATTGACATGCTTTGGAACTGCTAGGTTGGCAGGAGCTGGCCAAGCAATGAGTGCTCACCCCGTCACAGGAATCAAACTGCCAACCTTTGATCGACAGCTTATGGTTCAGCGGTTTAACCCGCTGCACCACCCGCTGGTTACAATAGTGGACCCTAATGGAGTAGGTGTATTTCCACCTGTAAACTCTCAGTGTAAACACTCCTGAAGTTTCTCGCACAACTGATTGCTTTGGGGGTCATATCTCTCAGGAAGAGCACACCTGCTTTCAAATTTTATACCTGCAGACATACAAAAGTATGTGGTATTGAAGCAGAGTGACTTAACTGTGCACTGTCACCACCACCCATACTCTGAAAAAGAAATGGCAAGATTGCTTCCTATACCCACCTTTTCTTTGTGATCTCATGCATAATGAACACAGAGTTTCCTAGCCTCCATCCAATACAAATTTGGCACATCCCAATGTGCATAAAAAGCCTGGCCTAAATCTATGTCTCCCATCACTTGTGTCAAATACTTGCCTAGAATTAGCCGTTCTCTCCAGTACATACCCATAAGCTTGTAAAATGTGAGCTTCTGCATTTAAAGGATTTTTTTTACCACAAACTGGCTTGAGTTAGTGGCGCTGCATGTGACTGAGTCATTCGTGGTGATCATCTCTTTTTATTGAATGAACAGGGGGCCAGAGAAATACTTGGCTTTCAGCCTGTTGCAACATTCTTCCCAAATTGAGACCACCAAGGTTAGGAACTGGTAATAGCCTGGAACCACCTACCTCCTATTTTTAAAAAAATGTGAACTAGAGTTGACCCATCAGTGTGTCAAGAGCGTTCGGGTGGAAACCATGAAATCTAATCTCCTGACATTTACCTTTTTGTTTTAAGTAGAGACACATGTCCCATCCAACAGAACAGTAACATCTTGAGATTTCCTAAGTTTATTTTAAAATGAGATTGTATAGCACTTTATAGCCTAGTAAAGTCACATTTGTTTTCTTTATCCATTAATGCCTTTGCAAAAGACAACTTTTTTTTTTTAAGGACAATTAAATTCAACTCATGCAGAAATTAACTGAGCACTGGGAATGTTTTTGTTCAGGGGCATAACTCAGGGTAAGGAGAGACATAGTATTTTTTTTGAGTGGTTACAGTGGGTTCTACAGGGTCTTGATTCAGTTTTGCGAATGATGATAGAAATATCCCACTTCAACTCCTCCCCCCCCAAAAAAAAACCAGCTTGAGGCATATACACGCTTATGCATAGATGCATTTATCCTTCACCTTACTAAATAAATGAAACTGCCACAAGAATCATAATCAGATCGGTTTGTTGGTGACATAATGGCTGCTAACCAATAGGTACAGCCACAACACAATCAGGGTCAGGAAGGGAATTGGCAACTTTGGCATTCCCCTGATTTAAGCTGAACCCATCTGGAAAACTTGCAGAACTATTCCCCAGCATCACCCCAGGGCTGAAAATGGACATGTGGTTTAAGACCACTGTAGCGACTACAAAATCCTCTATCATCCTTAATATAGTATGTCTATCACCCCGCTTTGAGCATGTCTACACTATATATTCTATTAAATTATATTCTATTAAATATATTCTATTAAACTATTAAATTGTCATAGGTCTCAGTCAAGGAAATACGGGAATCATGTCAAGGAAATACGGGAATCATGAGTCTGTGAATAAGCTAGGATCCCTAACACACAATTCTTATAAAAGAACTGTTTCTGAGATCCTTAAGAGAAAGTCATGGCCAATAAATGTAACAGTTTAGTATCAGTCTATCTAGACATACACATATACACCAAGTGAAGGAGGTCATACTACTACTACTACTACTACTACTACTACTACTACTACTACTACTACTACACGACCAGCTTTTCCTTTGGGGCAACAATATTTTGCAAGCACCAATGAGCAGCTCACAATCTGAGAAGTGTGCCTTAGGACATTGTCTGATGACAGGGTGCCCAGAGGTGGTGGAAGGTGATCTGCTGCTCAATGTCACCTCTGTGTGCCCCCCTGTGCCCCCCACGCAAAAGGCAGTGACCCTGCCTCCTACCCCCTTGCCTTTCTCCTATTCATGGTCCCTTTAAACAAAACAGGAAGTGCAGGGCGCATTGGGAGAATTCCCAGAGCGTCCTGCACATCTTGTTTTCTTGAAAAGGGTCTTCTACGTGAAGGAGAAAGGTAAAGAGGTAGGAGGCAAGTTTGCTGCCTTCCAATTCGCGTCCTGGTTGCTAAAAATGGTGGGCTGCAGGGAGCTGGCAGCAGAATCACGGAGGAAAAGCACCCCGAGTCTTTCTGCCACTCCCCACAGCTCACCACTCAATGTGAGCCACCACAGTCACCTCATCCTTGGGCTGCCCCAGACAGTGCTGCTTCAGAATGCATATATTTGGGGATCACAGGTTCGGATTCCTTCCCACATCAAAAATTTCCTGCCTAAGGAAAGTATGTAAGGAACGTATGTAACTAGTATGCTAACTTTGAATGCACAAGGAATTGCCCCGTGACATGGAAGACTCCTTTGCAGTAGACAATAGTACTATGTCTATGGTGAATGGAAACCCTTCATCTTGCATTAGTCAACAGGTACAGTCGGCCATTAGGACCTCTGTAACCTTGCATGTCCATGAAAAAGGATTAATCTCGGATGTGCACTGATAGTGTTAATGTGTCTGACACCTAGCCCAGGTAGAACAATAGGCCAGAGGGGAAACAGCAGCACCCTGCCGGGCAGAGGCGTATTAGGAGCGGATGCTGCCTGGAGCACCGCTCCTGATACGCCGCCCCGGGGGGGCAGCCCGGCTTACCGGGGCGCTCCGAGGCCTTCTCCCCCGGCCTCGGAGCCGGAGAAAGCCCCGGAGCGTCCACCCCGACCGGTGGACTGGGCTTTCTGAAGGCGCCACGCCGCGCTATTTAGCCTTTTTTGCACATGCGCAGAACGTTTACGTAACGTAAACGTTCTGCGCATGTGCAAAAAAGGCTAAATAGCGCGCCGCCTTCAGAAAGCCATGTCCACCGGTCGGGGTGGACGCTCCGGGGCTTTCTCCGGCTCCGAGGCCTGGAGAGAAGGCCTTGGAGCGCCTGCCCGCATCACCAGACGGATGGGCGGGTGGGCAGGCACGCTCACTCGCTCCATGGAAAGACTGGAGCGAGCGGAGCAGCGCCGCCTGGCGCCGCGGTGCTGCCCAGAGCCACTGCTCCGCTCGCTCCAGTCTTTCCACGCCTCTGCTGCCGGGTTGCACTCACACCTGTCCATTAGTCAAGTCTGTCCACCTGACCATGGCTGAGGAGAAGTCCTAGAGACTGGGCTACGAATTCCCTAGGTAACTTGTTGCCTTCACCGCTGGAATGGCTCCGGGGGCGAGTGGGAGAGTCTGTGTTACACCGGTTTGCAAGGAGCAGTGCAGTGCCTTGCACCACTTATGGTGCCGTACCCCCTCCAGCGACGCCACTGACTACAATTAAGTAGCTAGCTAGTACATCTAGCTTGATAGAGGTTCAGGTAGTTTTTGTTAGGGTTTTATTTCATTTGTCTCTTATTTGAAGACCTGATTTTGTCTAATTTCAAGTTGCATGACACAGTCAAACAGAATAAATACCGTATTGGTCTCAGTATAAGACTCACTTTTTTCTCCTAATTTAAGTTTTTAAACTAGGGGTGCGTCTTATAATCAGGCTGTTGCAATTTAATGCCAGTGATTTAATTAAATTTTTTTAATAGCACCAAACTTTAAGGGTGCGTCTTATAATCAGGTGTGTCTTATACTCGGACAATATGGTAACATTTAATAACAACTTTATGCAGCATCAATAAAGTCTTAAAGTCGATGATGAAAATGTTTCAGAAGTTCTAGCATCACATAATGAGGTTTAGCACCTCATGCTTTAGTTGCAAACTATGAGCAACTCTCTTATGTTTCACCTATCTTTCCACTTCTCCCATGATTTTTCCCCTCTTGTTCTGTTCCTTAGGACCCATGTTCACAGTAATTTGTAGAAGCACAACACAAAAAACAGATACACTGTAAAAGGGAGTGAGTAATGCATGTGCTTTGAAAGCATGGGGATGCGCTACCCATCGGACAGTGCATCTCACATGAAGGAGGGTGCCTCTTCCCTAGCTGCGCTTGGTCAGCCAAGGGTCCTGAGGAAGAAGGCTTCTCCTAAAGCTAGCAGGAGGGCACACCCAAGAAAGGGGGAGCTTCTGGACCTCAATATTACCAGGGGGATCTGACTTCCCAGAACTCCTTCTTAGGCACATGAGGCAAATTTGTCCCCTTCCCGGTCTACAGAGCTCAAAGCGGAGGGAAGGTATACGCACTGGGTAAAATGGGAGGTAGACCTTGCCTCCTCAAGAGAGTTAGTCCTCCCCCCTTCCTTATAGCAAAGATCTTGGTATGGAGAAAGAGGGATGGTATTAATACGTGCAGTGTGGATAAGTGGGAATCTGTATAGTGAATATTTATAAATTGGGAAGAGTGTACATGCAGTTAGGATGTGACAAATGTACCCTAGTAACTCTTCCTCCAAAATCCAATCCAGGGTGTTGAAAGCTACTCACCCTCATCTTCCAAACAGTATGATTGTGGAATGGCAGCTGGCAAGTGGCCAGACCATGATCATCAACCACTTTACCCAAACAACATCTGATGTTCGGGACCAACAATCTAATAAGCTGTTGCACCCACATCCCTCCGGGCCTTGTCTGGGAAGAGTCAAGAGAGTTTCTATGACACAGAAAAGAGATATTTTCTTGGCAGAATTTCCCCCCCTCTGGTTTTGATTTGCTTTGAACTCAGTACTTACCAAATGGATTGTAAAGAAAATGACACAACTGGCTGACAACGGACTGTGTGCACCAGTTGTACTTCTTTGGAATTAAGAGACCCTGTCAGGAATTTTTTTTTAAATGAACTAGAAATTCAGGAATGAAAGGCAAT
Source organism: Plestiodon gilberti rubricaudatus (assembly GCA_026170595.1). NCBI lineage: Eukaryota > Metazoa > Chordata > Lepidosauria > Squamata > Scincidae > Plestiodon > Plestiodon gilberti. The sequence continues at coordinate 18,381,949 of JANXHW010000001.1, forward strand.
TTATTCCTTCTGTAAAGCATCCAACATGGAAAACTGGGGCAGACTCTCATAGATGTAGGAAATTATAGTGAAATGTACCTTCAATACGGATTTAGATTGGAAAGGAATCGACTTCCACCAAATATTCTCCTCAAAAGACTCTTATGCAATGGTGCTGCATATCGTCCAGATAAACTCTGACTAACTGAATATTTATTGATTGTTTGATACCTTATGATACTTGATTCCAGTGTTTTATATCAGATAGTATATGAATGAAAGAGGTCTGAGGTTCAGTCCTCAACAATATCTCTAGTGAAAGGATATCAGGATTAAACTAGATCATAGGTAGACAACCGACGGCACGGGTGCCACTTAGTGGCACGCCGAGCCTTTTGAAGTGGCATGCACCGCCGTTTCTGCCCGAGCTGAGCGCTGAAGTCCCTCTATCTCTCTTGACCACAGCGTACCTTTCCAAGCCTGTGGCACTAGAGGAGGTCTCTGTACCCCACTGCACCTCATTCTTCTTGCGCTGTCACTGTGCTTTAAATATTTTCATTACCTTAGAAATATTTGTTTGTTTATTTAAGTGGCACGCTTAAGATTATATACATAAAACGTGGCACATGGCATGCCATGGGTTGGCCACCACTGAACTAGATGATAGATTGAACAACACATCATCAGGAGATAACTCTCTAGGAGAGAACTCTTTTGGACCATGACTTGATTACCCAAACAATGCTTTCAATTTTGGTTCAGAACACACAATTGTTTGTTTGTTTTCTTTTCAAATAGCTGCTACAAGGTTGCTTTTTTAAAAATATAATACTTTTTTTAAATTCATTTTTATTAGAGAAGTGGTTTACATTCTGTTTTTTTGGTTCCAAAAATGGAACTTCTGAAGGTGGCCTCAATAGAACTGAAAAACAATCAACATAAAAACAATATGCAAAGCATGGGAGATTTTGTTGTTGTTGTTGTTGTTAAAGGAATCTCCAATAAAGAACCAATAGCTAATCAGGATTGAGCAACAGGTAAATCAAAAGTTTGTTAGAAATTAAACGTTGATGGTGAAACACCGGCAACCGCAAAGGCATATACAGTTCCTGGATCAGAGAGTTTCACAGCCCAGCGGACCCCACAGAAAATGGCCCTGTCATGGGTATTTAGCATCTGACGGGATTTGATCGTTTTTGACAGCATTTGCAATGGCATTTTGTATCTGACAACTGACGAGATTTCATATCGATGCCTCAAGAAATTATCATCGAGTGAAACAACAAGAGATGCCATTATCTAAAACACTCAAAGTTCACATTTTGAATTCAAACCGAGAGTGTCAAAAATGAAAGAAATCTGCACATCTTGAACATTTTGCAAAGGTCCATTTCAACTCTGGCTGGATTCTATCAGTGTGTGTTTTTCAAAGCATGTGTTGACTTTTGCCATCAGCGTTTGGACCTGGGTTGTTCAAAGTGGCCCAGTGCCCAACAGCTCGCTAAACGAGAGCCATCAGGTTGTTTTCTGCATGGTCATGTTACCTACCACATGTATGACAGCAGAGACGGCGTTTGGGTTTTTTAAAATATGTCCCCAGCACTGGAGAAGTCTCCCCCTTGCCTGGATGCTTGGCACTGGCCAGGCCTCAGCACTGGGCCTTTTCAGGCCACACCATTCCGGCTCCCACAGGGCAAACGAGAGCTGCCTCAATCGAAAGAAGCTGCTCGTTGCCATTGACCCCACTGAATGCCTCTTTGCTCCCTCCTCTGGCTCCACTACCCTTCAGTCAGTTGTCTGGAGGTCTCCTTCCTCAACCAACTCGGCCCATTCTTCCTTGCAGCTGTTGATGCCTGGAACTGGCTCCCAGAACACCCACATGATGCTACCTCTCAGGCAGCCCAATCCTATCCTGCGCCAATGCAGCCCTGCGCCGATCCTGCGCCGTGCGGCCTGCACTGTATCCAGCATGGGAAACTGCAGGCTGGAGAGGTCTCCACAAGGTATGCCCCAAAGAAAGCCCCAGCCTCAGCAACGGGCTCAGCCACGAAGCTTCCTGGGTGACCTTGGGCCAGTCACTATCTCTCAGCCCCACCTACCTCACAGGGTTGTTGTGAGGACAAAAAGGAGGGGAGGAAATATGTACACCACTCTGAGCTCCTTGGAGGAAGGGCGGTATAAAAATGTGAAATAAATAAATAAATAAATAAAATTGCTGGCGCAGAGACAAGCGATTCCGTGCAAGAAAAACAGGCCCAGAAAGAGGGATAAGATTCAGCACGCACTAGTGCCACCGACTCCGCCCCCTCCAGGCCCCATTCTGCCCACCCCTGTCACCACCCTCCTCCTGCCCCGTTTTTCCCCCTTCCCACCTTCCCCGCCCTCTCACCACCCCTGCAAAGTTTACCTGGTCTGTGCGAAGTTTACCTGGTCTGGCACGCGTTGAACTTGCACTGGCCCCCGTGGGCCACTGCAAGCCTTAGCGCCAGTGGGCGCTTTTCCTGCACTGTTGCAACATGCTTTATGGCACATTTGCGACAGCTTGCACCGGCACAGTGCATGCTGTGTCAGTGTAAGGGCAGGATAGGATTGGGCCATTTTTTCCTTTAAACTCCTCTTCAATACTCACTGTTTCTGTAAAGTCTTTGGCAAGGCCCTTAGACCCCATACCCTGCTGTAATGATAAGTACGTGTAAGTGAAATAAGCACATATTCTTCCCTTGCTTGTCTGGCTTTCTTCCATTTTCTCCCCTTTGTTCTCTTCCCTGTGTCAAATTTTAGATTGTAAGCTCTCAGGGGAGGGGACCTGGCTGTTGGATGGCTCAAGAAAAGCAATGGGGGAAGTTAGTCAGGATTAATTCTAGGCCATTAATTTTGTACACTGCTTTGACATGTTTATGAAAAATGTATATATTTCAAAGTAAATAAATAAAAGAGGGTTGCAAACTGACCAGAACTGATCTGTTCTTGAGTCAGAACTGGCCCAAGACCTGATACCTCCAGCAGCATGCAAAATGCCCAGTGATGTGCCAGCCTCTGCTCTTCTCACTTTCTAGATCTGAAAGGAAAGAGGGGGGGGAGGAGGAAGCGCAGAGGAGAGGAGACCAGGTGGACTAAACTGTCTTTAGCCCAACACTCTTTTCATATCTCCTTTTTCGTTCCATCCCCCTCTTTCTTTTCTAATCCAGAGAGTGGGAGGAGGGGGAGGACCCAGTGATGTAGACTTGAGTCTAATAATTCGGACTCGAGTCGGACTCAAGTCGCGTCAATGACTCGACTCAGACTTGACTCGGCAATTGTAAAAGACTCTACTCGAGACTTGGAGACTTTTACGACAAGTCAAATTTTATTCAGGTTTAATCCCATTTTCCCCATTAAATAGAGACTCACAACTCACAACCAAAGACTTAGGACTTGGGGGCAAAGACTTGGACCTTGACTCGAGACTTGGAGTCAGAGACTTGATCCACATTCCTGACATCCCAGTGGAGGTGAATGGGTGGACAGTCTGCTCCCTGAGGCGACCATCTCAACTGGCCTCATTGATTGACCAGCCCTGTCTCGAACCTTTGACAGCAGATTGATCTGCAGAAGTCAGCAAATTAAACTTTGCATAGCCCAGCCCAGAGAGAAACCACCTGCCAATGTGTGTATGAAGTTGCTGTTAAAGGCACATCTACAAAGACCCATTGGACAGTTGGCAGGTCTAAATTCAATGGGTCTTGAATGTGACCTAATGCCTCTGAACTGATGTCACCCCATGGTCGGATGGTGGGAACTGGCCATCCACAATACTGGGTTAGTTAAAGGAAGACTTTTGCCAGGGCAATCTAGATATGGATAAAAGTCATACTTCCAAAAGATTAGAGTAAAAATTCTACATCGCATACAAAAAGGTCTTTCTGCAGGATCCCAAAGAGCATCTTAGAAAATGAAAAGACAAGTCAGGAAAACAGATCTTGCATCAAAGGCAACATTTCTGAAGAAAGGAAGCAACTGAGACCAGCCACTGCAGATTAGCCTCTTTGTCTTGAAATGTGCGGTTTGCAAACTGCTCTGCAAGGGAATATTCAGTGACTTGCGTGGATGTTCCTTACACTAATCCTGTTAACAAATAACAGGATTTGTGTGTCGAGTGCCAATGCCCGGAGCTGTACGAATGCTCCCAAATTCCACAGAACTGCTCAGAGCCAAGATTGTAAACCCATTGCTATGATTACATAAAAATGAAGCTCAAAAGGGGGCAACGAGGCAGGCATCTCTGGGGCTTGTGTATGAAACCAGGTGCCAATATAGATATACATACACACACTGATCCTAGACAACTCCAGTACAAAGCAAGGAGGTTACTCAGAAATTGGTGGCTTTGCAGCGCAATCTACTCAATGCAATGCATTCCTAGCTCAAGGCCTATTAATAGGATGACTCGGTTTTAAATAGGAGGAACAATGGATTGGCATCTCTGAAGTCCAATCATGTGCAGCGTCTTTTTGAACAGTGCTTGGTTTTCCACGTGTTTTAGTTTCTATTATGCATTTATTGTTGTTTTTGTTGTATGGGTTGGTTGGTTTCAGTACATTGTTAGCCACTTTGATGCCTGATGACGAACAGTGGCAGGAAAATTCAAAAACGAAGAAATAAATGCAATACGGGTAGCTTACGAAGTTTAAAACAGAGCAACAAAATATTGGTTAAAAATACCAAGTACTGTACACTACAACAATCAAACATTTAAAGGTATATATGAGCAGCCATAAAGCAGAACATTAGATAGGCTTGCTGAACAAAAACAGATTTCAATGTGTGCTTAGAAGCGAGTGTTAAAGGAGCCAGACATCCCTCTCCTGGGACAGCAGCATCTGAGGTCAGCTAAGGCGTGTACGGACTAGCCCCTCATGCCCCTTAGTACCCACCTTATGTGGGGCAGCACAGAAGAGGCACTCTCTGGACCAAACGTGTTGCTCTGTTCCTGCCTTCTCCAGCCCCTCCCATCTGCAAATGGGCTTGCTCAGAGATCCCTATGACAATGTGGGGCCTCCAAAAAATCCCCTCACATGCAACAGACAGGAGGAAGAGATGACAACAGAACCATTCACTCCACTCTGTCATCACCTGGGGAGGGGGGGAGGCGGATGGATGCTCTCTTCCCTCCAAGCCTCTGGTGGAAGAAAGCACCAATCTGCTCCCACCGTCACCATTCTTGGCCACTGAGAATGATGAGAATGATGAAAAGGATGGATATACTCTTCCCATAGCAGCATTGAGGGAACTGCATGTCCACCACACCCTGCCCTGGCACTGCCATGGGGGCAGTGTGCACAGTTTGCCCACACAGTGAACATGTCGTGGGCGGCCCAGTACACATGTATGTCCCAGGGTCCCCTACCACCTGGTGCTGCAGGAAATTAAGCAGACTCCTGTGGCAGAAGATCCTTTTACTGGTTGTTGCCCCACCAACCTCCGCTAGTTTGCTGCAAACAATAAAACAGGCGCAGAGACAATAAAAGGGTTTCAAAAAACAACACTATAATGACAGTTTAAATTAACATGTACATATCTGCTGGTAGTACAGGGAACAGGCAATCCTAAAGCTAATCCCTGCTTTGCATGGGTGTGTGAGAGCTCGTGGCATGGTCGCCCCCATGTGGTTGGCAGAGCTCAGGGAGGGAGTTGGGAGGTCAAGAGAGGGAGAGAGAAGAAGGAGGAAACAAGGGTAGGGACAACTCCACAGGTCATCGATGACAAAAGCAAAGATCTGAGACTGGTAGCCTCTAAGTCATCTGCTTCCTGGATGATACACTGCCTCCCCAGTGCCCTGCAGATGGCATTGTACCCATTTCCCAACAGGCACTCGCCCTGCTGGGGAGGCAGTGATGTCATCTGGGCCAGGGCCAGCCCATCCATGAGACCAACTGAAGTGGTCACCTCAGGCAGCTGGTTGGCGGTGGTGGGTGCCCATCTCTCCCTACTTACCTCCATTGCTCCTCCTTCTCTTTCCACTTCCTGGGATGGAAAAGGAAGAGGGGGACAGAGAGGAAGAGGAGACAGAGGAGGGGAGTGCTGAGGTAGAATGTTGGAGAGTGGGAGGGGCAGAGGCTGGCACATAGGAGGGGCAGAGGCTGGCACATCACCGGGTAAGGGGGGGCAGCATTTGTCATGCTGCCTCAGGCTTGGGCTGGCCCTGATCTGGGCATCCCAATTGAGAAGGCCCTCTCTCTCATACCCACCAATTATGCTTTGGTTGGGGGTAGAGGTAACTAGAAGATCTCAAAAGCAGAGCGAAATTCCCAGGCAGATTCCTATAACAGTGTAAATGACTATGGCAGATGAAGTAAATGTAAAAGTGTCTGTGTGGGGGGAGGAGAGCTCAGGAAGTGATCGTATTATTAATAGGAGTGTTACAAACATATGTCCATTTCCATTTGTGAAATTTTGGAAGGTATGATTTACTTGGAAGCAAGTCCCAGTGAGTTGAACAAGATTTACTCCTATATAAGTGTGCCATGGATTGCAGCTGAGCATGCTAGCCTCGTGCAGGTTTACTCAGAAGTAAATATGCCTTTCTATCGAGGAACGTTATCTCCCATTAAGTTCAATGGGATCCGCTTTCAGGTAAGCATGTTTGTAGGATCAGAGCCTTTGCAGCTATTCTTGTTCCTCCAAGCTGTTCTTCCTCCCCAGCCCATCTGGTAGATCTTAACGCAAGCTCCTGCGCTTGATTTTACAGTTGAGACTAATAAATGAGGGTAAGCTCTTCATGAAATCGGCAATGACTCCTCCGTGCTGGCAAACCTTTAGCACTGTGCTGCTGGGTGCAAAAATACAGCATCCCAGTGACAGGAACAGAATGAGAATAAGGATAAATTATAAAAAATAAAAGCAGGCAGGCTGGAGGTTCAACTTTATTGGTGTTGGCAATTATTTACCATTTAATGAGACTGAGAATCATAAGAGGATGTTGGGGGAATCATTTGTTGTTGTTCAGTCGTTAAGTCGTGTCCGACCCTTCGAGATCCCATGATCCACATCCCGCCAGGCCTTCCTGTCCTCCACTATCTTCCTGAGTTCGCTCATTTTCATGTTCGTTGCATCGGTGATGCTGTCTAACCATCTCATCCTTTGCCTTCCCCTTCTCCTTTTGCCTTCAATCTTTCCCAGCATCAGAGTCTTCTCCAGAGAGTCCTCTCTTCGCAGCGGGAATCATTAATATCAGGGAAAATGGCAGTCTTCCACCTTACATTGCGGAGAATAATGGCAGAAAGTTTCTTCTGAGCAATGCTTAATTTCGCCAGTGAAACGTGTCGGAGCTCAAGTCTCCCTGGAAGATATACTCTCTAATTGAGAACCACCACCACCCCGATCTGGCACTTAGCGGTGAGGGAAATGCACTTTTTACATGCTCTATTAACCTCCAGAGTTTGAAAAAATCTGCAATTTCAACGTTGCAAAATAATTGTAAATAATTCTGTCATTTGTAGAATCTAATACAGTACTTCTTTTAATCGCAAAATTACTGGGTACAATGCACACAAAGTTAACACTTCAGGGTTACACTGATTTCATTGGGAAGGATTTAAGCGCATGTTTCACGCTACTGTTGAAATCAATGAGCTTGAGAGCCCAATCCTGTCCCCAGCCAGCCCAGAGAGTGCAGTGCCGCTGAAAGAGCACGTGCTATGAGCCGGCAGGAGACCAGACAGCCCAGGAGAGGAAAGTAAAGAACATTTTTACTTACCTCTCCATAGGCTGCCTGGTCTCCAATGGGTCTCCTCAGACCTACACTAGCTCTTTATCTGGTGTAAGTCTGAGGAGACTCTGGTGGCGGGTCCAGGCTGGGAAGGGGTGTTGGATGCTGAGTGTCTTAGTGCCACCGAGATCCACCCTCTGCTACTGAACCACCCCTGACTTAGCCTGCTCCTCATTCTGATTCGCCCATGATCCTCCCCCAAACTGTCCCCTGCCACTGACTTACCAGTGGTAGCGGAGGATGATGGAAGCTCTGCAGGCCGGTGGCTCCCATGTGCGCCCTCTGGCTGTTTGTGCTGGCATGACAGGCCTGCAGAACAGAGAGGCGTTTGTGCCATCAACCTAGGACTTGCAGTGGCAGATTTGCCACTGCAAGGCCCAGATAAGATTGGACTGTTAGTTTGTGATAAAATTCCCAGGCAAAGCCAGCGGATGAGAGTGTGTTGTACATCTTGTGCAGCTGTTGGTTCAAGTCTCAAGGAGAAGGGGGTAAATGGAAAAGGGGGCTATTATATAGCTCAAGTGGCCGAGTACTTGCTTTGCATGCAGAAGACAGCAAGTTCAATTCCTGGAAACAGCCCCCCATTTGAAACCCCACAGAGTCAGTGGTGTCAACATGATGGACAACATCCTATGGAGGTATTCATTTTTCAGAACAGGGTAGCTAATGGTTTTATGCCATGGGGCCGCTTTCGTAAGACCACTGTATCATGTAAATATGCAATGGGAAAGTCACCTTCAGGTGACTTTACCAGCTCAAAAATTGTTATGTAAATTGATCCCCTGTCAGCAAAGCGACTCATAGGGCTAGGCAATTAATCTTCAAATCTCCTTCAATGACTTCCATTTAGATGGGAAGCACATGGTAGACCTAACCATAATTTTATATGAATTATGAACTCTGGAAGACAGCTTCTTGACATCAGAAAAGATAAAATGCTAGAACCCAACACCACAGGCCCCCATTTGCTTTTGCAAGAAAACAAGAATATGAGTGATGAGTCAGTGATTAATGTCCTACTGCACATGGCTTTTCATAAAAGACAAATGGTGTTTTTCACACATGCACGTGCGTGCACACGCACACCCTCTTATCCCAATAATACTGTATTGCCTTTTTATTTTATAATTCATAGCTTTCTTGAAGTTTTACTTTTTTGAGCAAAACAGAACACAAAACAAAGTCAAAGCTATTGATATTATAGTGATATCCTTGTTCTGTATTCCTTTTAGGCTGTTCATACTGTGTAACTCTTGGAACAATTTTTGGTAACAAGAAAATGCACATCTCAACCATGCCACTGTGACAGCATTTAAGGGCTGTGTTTTAGAGACCCATGTCCCACCAGATGAGTTTGTGGCATCCATGCTAATGACATTTCCAGTACAATCACCACTCTTATGTATGGTTCTGTCCATACCACTGAGCCATTCAGCCATCCAGCTAGATCATCTTAATGCTTCCGAGGGAAGAACATGCATCCTATATTTAACTCAGACCAAAATATGGTGGAAACCTCTTAGGGGAGGTTATAATTCGACCAGGTCAAACTATGCATTATTTATACCAAACAGGTAACATTGTAGTTCGAATCTTACTTGTACCTTCATGTAGCAGCTATGCAGGTTTCTGGTTCAGGACAGGACCATGGCGCATAGGTTGAGGCAAGGCCGGCCCAAGACATCCTGGTTCCTGATATGGCATGCCAAAAGCTCCACCCTCCTTACCTGGTGATGAGTCACCCTCTGTTCCTCTGACTTCCTGGATTGGAAAGGGAAGAGGGGGGTGTCGCCAAAGATGAAGTGTGTAGAAGAATCTCTAGCCCACCACTCTCCTATCCTCCACACTTTTTCATCCCCATCTTCCTTTCCAATTCAGGGAATGGGAAGAGGAGAAGCAGTGGAGATGAGTGGGCTGAGGGGGTGCCCCTCACCACCCTGCTACCTTAGGCAACTGCCTCAGTTGGCCTCATGGATAGGCCAGCCCTAGTATGGAATATTTAACCCTTTAATTCTGTACCATTTCCCTGCAAAAAATTACATCCCCAAAGCAGCCAGATTTTCCATAGTGATGATTGCAATTATCCTGCTTACTTTTGTTAGGTGCTCCTGGGAGACTGAGGTATTCATTTCATTATATCCTACTGTCACAGTTTACTATATGTTCCTGTGTGCACCCTACCTCACAGCTTAACCACGCTCAGTGAGATAGCAGTGCACAGTTCTCAGGGCAAGCTAGGTGCAACTACCCCTTTTAACAGCCAGTCCTCCAGCTAAGGGGAAGTTGAAGGCCTATGGGCTAACTTCCCAGCCCTAGTTAACTCTGAGTCCCCCAAACTCCAGGACTCAAGCCTCAATACTCTGGTTTGGTAGTATGACTGAGTGGCCCAGGCCAGACTTAAGTGGATCAGCTATTCTTGTGTATTCACAGACACAAGTTGGTAAAAAATATATAATGGTTTATTTCAAGAATAGAAATATTATTGAAAGGCATTTAGTTACATAAGAGAATAAATACAATACACCAGCAGCGTAGCTTACCTTTATTCTGCTTGGTGCAGTGTGGCTCAGTGACCCAGAAGTAACTGGCATGGTGCGATGATGTCATCACGTCAATTACTTCCAGGTCTCTGAACTGCAAAAAAAGCTGAAGACAGCAAAGGAGGGACAGCCCCTCTACTGACTTTGGCTTTCTTCATGGCTTCCGCCTGCAAGCCACGTCAGACTCGCACAGTTTTAACTCACAGGGCGCAGGTGAGCAGCCAGATGAGCCAAGCGGGGGGGTGTTACTCCTCCTGGGGAAGGGTGACCCCTCCCCCCTTGGCTTCGTCAGCTTTTTTTGCAGCTCAGCCTGCAAGCTGAAGCCAAGGCTTGGATTTGGCTCAGCTGTGAACAGTGAGAAATGCTGCTCACAGCTGAACCTGCCCAGCCGTGGTGACACCCCCACGTGACACCCAAATTGGTGCAGAGCGCACTACATGCACACACCCCCAGCGATGCCAGTGTAATATAATGCTAAAACAAAGCTAAGCTCCTAGACTTACTTATTCCTAATGCTCACCTGGACATTCTAACCTTGAATAGAGGCAAAGGGTAGCTTTTCCACCTGTCATACCAGCAGTGATATGAACAGCCATGATGGAATGGAAAAATGGAAAATGATGGAATGGAAAAGAGCAATGGCAACAGCCAGCAGCGTCACTAGGGCACGCGCCGCCCTGTGCGAGGGCGCGCGTGCCGCCCTAATGAACCCCGTGCTGCCCGACAGCCGGCCGGCGAGGATGTCTCCAGAGCCGACAGCAGCGGAGCCTCCGCTGCTGCTGGCTCCGGAGACATCCTCGCCGGCCGGCTGTCTTGGGCAGGAGGAGGCCTCGGAGCGTCCGCCCTCGGAGGAGCTCCAAGGCCTTCTGAGGGAGGCCCCGATGCGTGACGACATATTTATAAGGTTTCGCGCATGCGCAGTACGTTTCTGAGGGCAAATTTGCTCTCAAACGTTCTGCGCATGCGCTAAACCTTGTAAATAAGACGTCGTGCATCGGGGTTCCCTCAGAAGGCCTTGGAGCTCCGCCGAGGGCGGACACTCTGAGGCCTCCTCCGAGGCGTCGCTGGAGCGCGGCGGGAAGGGAGGACCGCCTGCGCGCGACGCGCGGGTGCACGCACGCGACCGCGCGTCACCCATTGCGCGCGTCGCCCCCAGGCGGTCCGCCCTTCCCGCCACGCTCCAGCGACGCCTCTGGCAACAGCAGTAGCAAACAGCTTCCTGCCCTAGCAACAGGCTTTTATACCTTGAAAGTAACTTCTGACCAACCAGTGGCTCCAGCCAGCTGAAGCTTCTGGAAGATGACCTCACCCGGCTGATGCAATGCTGGGTAATCATGCTCACTCCCCTCCCAACTGGAGAATTACAGCTGCATCTTGTCAGACTAATTGAAGATTTTGGTACAAGCGTGAAGGTCATTTACCACGCCTCTGAGCTTGGCCGTTGCAGGGAAAACTGATAATGCACACTATCTCATGACAACTCAACTGTCTCACAGCAGCTTCAAAATGGCGTCTGGCCTACAAAATGGAGTCAGGCCTAGCCAGTGATTTTACCATGGTCATCATCACACCTACCCTTCCTCCAAGGAACTCAACGCTGTGAGACAGGTGAGGCTGAGATACAGTGACTGGCCCAAGGTCACCTGGGGAGCTTCATGGTTGAGTTTTGAAAGTGTTTGAGTTTTGGTCTAAGTCCAACTCCAACCATGACCCCACACTGATGCCAGAGCAGCAAGTTTGCACCCAGCTGTGGCTCCTTCAAAGTCAGTAGTGTCATGCTGAAGAAAATTCCAGATGAGGGATGATGCAAAAAAAGCATCCTTTCCGCTCTTCTCCATAGGTCACCCCTGTGGTCAGCAGGCCACTGGGGTTTCCCAAAGTGTTATAGCTGACTCGCAGCACAAAATGCATGATGGCTTCAGGCACTGTAATTTGGTGGTTTGGGGAAGTAGACTACAGAAAACTGGCACAATAGAGCATGCACCTCCCTAGTTCTCTAGTAGCAGGGCAGAAAGTTTGTGCTGTCAAATGTTCAGCTTCATCCAGTTGCTTTCTGAACAGGGCAGGATGTTCTCATTAGTGTGGGATCATACAAGTGTATTTTTCAGAACTCATGACGTTGGGCTTTAAACCATCAAGTGAACCATTGTTTCCCCTTCCTTTTTCTGCCCTTGCCAAAGAGCCAGTTGTGTAACTTTCTCCCTTGCCTGCGTACACAAGAGATTTTCCTGTTTGGATCACTGGCCATGGAAAATATAGGGGCATACGTTTCTCCTGCCACACTCCAGAAGAGGTCCCATGTGTGCGCTCTGAAACTTCACAGATGAAAGGTAAATAAATAGAGAGCTATTTATGAACACATGAAGTAACCTTATATTGACAGATCCTCATCGATGGAACTCAGTATTGTCTACTCCCTGTTCTCCAGGGTTGCAGAGAAGGGTTTTTTTCCAAGCTCTTCCTTGAAATACCAGGGATTGAACCTAGAAACTTCAGAGGCAAAGCAGGTAGCCTGCCACACCTGCCCCCCTGCATCAGGTGTGTGATAAAATTATCTTTATACATTAGCAGGATGATGCAGCTAAACAGCCTACCATGCCGTTACTATTACAAACACACAGTGATAACTTACCCCCTGGCAGAAAAAGGTTATAAGTGTTACTTTGCAGCTAACAATGAAAATTATTACTCATTGACCTCATTGCATTTGCATCCTTCAATTCCATGGGTCCCTGATTGATTTATGACCACATAAAGTTGACCTATGGTGAGTCAGACCATTGGTCAGCCTAACACTATCATCCTTCCCAAATTGCTTTCCCATCCATGGGGAAATATATGGGTCCCTGTATCTTTTCACCTGTGGAGAGAAAAAATCAACTGGGGTGTATGTGTATGTGGGGTGTATGTGGTGTAGTGGTTTGGGAGTCGGACTTAGACCTGGAAGATCCAGATTCAAATCCCCGCTCAGCCACGAAGCTTCCTGGGTGACCTTGGGCCAGTCACTATCTCTCAGCCCCACCTACGTCACAGGGTTGTTGTGAGGACAAAGAGGAGGGGAGGAAATATGTACACTACTCTGAGCTCCTTGGAGGAAGAGCGGTATAAAAAAATGTGAAAAATAAATAAATAAATAAATAAATAAAATCATACTGCTGTCCAGGAAAAGGATTAAGCAGCTCCTTTCTCCTCACCACCCTAGTCTGCTGCTTGACATTCCTGCTTCCTTGATTGGGAAAAAGAATCACATAACGACATATAACATGAACTTTGTGCCTAGGTAATGCTGATGGGGTCAGGGGGCTAAGAAAGGGGAGTGTTGTGAAAGAGAAAGTTTGTTGCTGGACATGATGTTGAAAAGCATCTTTAAGCTGTTCTTGTGCTTTCACATATCTATGTGTGGGCATATCTATGTGGGGGAAAAAAAGGTTTTGCTGCCAATGTAGGGTTTCCATTTGCACTCGAAACTGATTTAAAACAAAGGCAATTAGCCTCACACATGTGACAACACCTAGAAAATATGTACATAACTGCATGTGTAGGAGTACATTCCTTTGCAAGTGTGAGAGAGCCAGACAGAGACAAAGAACATGTGTGATTCTTGGGGCAGGACACTGGCTAATTTAATTTTGGCAATATATGGACCACCACTTCCAGATTAAAGAACTGGCGGCGGTGGGGGGGGGGGGGGAAATTGCAGAGTACTATTTCAGAAATGCAAACAAGAAAGTGAAGGAGAGAATGAGCATGACAGAACCAAATACTGTGTATTCCAACCATTTCTGGAGACATGGGGTAGTTTTAGGCCTTTGCTGTAACACAGAAAATTGTGGGATAGAAATCTGGGCTTTGGGTTACAGGAAGTGGTGACGCAGCACTTAAAAAAGGCTTTCCGTTCAGTTAACCTCGGTGTGGTTCCCACTGCTGGAGCCAAGATGTTTGAAAAAAGAAACCCGTCAGACAGAGAGACAATGAGAACGATGCAAGACGCTGTCTCCAAATGGAAGACAAAGCAATCCCTTCCTGTCAACCCATCTTGGGTTGCCTCTTTTGGTTTCTTTACTAGTCCAAGAGTTATTTGCCTTCAGCTGCATCTGGTTGGTTTCTCAGAAATTAAACTGTTAAAGGCCATCACTTTCTCTTTATACTAGGAAAAATATCTCCTGCTACATTTCTGTGAGTCGGGCACCTGTTTTATTTATTTATTTATTTATTTATTTATTTATTTATTTATTTATTTATTTATTTGTACCCCGCCTTTTCCTATGCCGAGGCAAATGCCCAAGGCGGCTTACAACAGTTAAAATACATAATTTAAAAACAATACATAACAAATTAAAAAACAATAAAATTTACTGGGGGTAACAATGTGGAGCAGAAGAACAGCAAGGCACTGGAACGGAGGCACTGGAGGCAGACAACCACCCATCACCCAAACGCAAAATGCAAGACAAAACAGAAAAGTTTTGAGCCCTTGCCGAAAAGTCATGAGGGAGGGGGTAGTTCTCAGATCCCCTGGCAGGGAGTTCCACAGTTGTGGCACCACAGCAGAGAAGGCTCGCCCACGTGTTGCCACTCCCTTAACATGCGATAGAGGTGGCACTCACAGGAGAGCCCCCTCAGATGACCTAAGAGAGCGGGCCGGAATGTATGGGAGAAGGCGGTCCCTCAGATATCCTGGACCCAAACCGTGACGGGCTTTAAAGGTCATTACCAGCACCTTGAATTGGGCCCGGAAACGAATGGGCAGACAGTGCAGCCGCTGAAGCAGCGGTTCAACAGAGTCAAACCGCCTAGCTCCAGCAACCACCCGGGCCACCGCATTCTGCACTAATTGCAGCTTCTGAACTGTCTTCAAGGGCAGCCCCACGTAGAGCGCGTTACAGTAATCCAGTCTTGAAGTCACTAAAGTTATCAAAGATACTGGAGCAGAACAACCTTTCATTGTGTTGATTGTGGCCCTGATGACACATTAAATACCATTCCTTCCTATCTTCAAGATACACCAGCATATCTCCACATACGCTGGCACATCGACAGACCCATTGGCGCAGAAGTCTGCCCACCGACAGGCACAATGTCAGAAAAATGACACACCAGCATAACTTGGGCACTGGTGCAACTCCACCAGCCCAAATGGGGAGGAGATTGGGGTGTGACATGGGAGGGACATGGGCAGGATGAGGTAGGCTCGACGTACAGCTTATTGAAACCCCCCTTCAGACAGATAGTGGACATACCTCCAATGGTGGAAAAATGCTACTGAGCTGGAGTAGGTAGGAGTAAATCTATAGCAGTGGTTTCCAAACTTCTACCCCTTTAAGGGGAGGTTGGGACCCAACGAGGGACCCGTAGGCGATGTCTGCGCATTGCTTCCAGGTCTCCCTGCTGCTGCCGAATCCCAGTTTAAAAAAATGCACACAAGTACCCCCAAGGATTAAGGAGGTGCCCCCATCCCTTTACTTATGATCTGCAGCCTGCCTGGTCCACACTGCTTCTGTTTGAAATGCAAGTGATCAAATTCATATCAAGTCGAAGCAGTGCAGAGCAGGGAGGCTGCACTCCTGGTGGTAACTCAACTAAAGGGGCAGGGGGAGGGCTTCCAATCAGCTGTCCCTGAGTACTTGGTGCTTTTAAAGCACCTTGCCTAATTGCTTTTAAAGCACCAAGTGGGTGGGGAGAGGTGATCTGGAGCCCAGCAGTCTTCCCCCCCCTTCTCCTTCCAGCAGCATTGGAGTGAGAATGGGGGGGGGGAGTTCCTTACCTCCTCACTACACTCCATACTCGTGTTGGGCGCGCTGATGGAGCATGTGCTGCAAGCTAGGATGTGTGTGTGATCAGATGGCTAGGTAAGTAAAAGTCTTTTTTTACTTACCTCCCGGTAGGTCGCCTGATTGCCTGTGTCTCCTGTGACCCATGCCAGCTATTTTGCTGGCGTAAATCCTAGGAGAGAAAAGGTGTGGGGCAGGTTAGAAAATTGGGGATAGGATCCGGCATGTGCCTTTGCCATTGAAATCCACCCCCTCCAGCTGACTCCCTGCCCTGCCCGTCCCTTTTCCCACCCCAAACCACCCCAAACTTCTCCCTCCACCACCTTATCTGGGCCAGCGGAGCATTCTGGGCGAATCTGGTGCATGTGCAGAGCTGCTGGCCATTTCTGCCAGTGGCTCCGTTGTGCATGACATGGTAGTAGCATGATGTGTGTGTGTGTGTGTGTGTGTGTGTGTGTGTGTGTGTGTGTGTGTGTGTCGTGGCAGGGCCATTGAGGACAGCAGATCAATAGATCTGCTAAATGGCCCACAGGACTGGACTGGCAATTCAATAAAAACTTTTGACTTGATCAAACTTGTTGTCTCTTTTTTAGCAGATAGGGGATCCCTTTTTCCCACCTTAGTTTCTTACCTCAGTTGGCTCTGCAGTGTTACTTACTGCACAATACAATGAAGTGGGACTCTCTCAGTGGGACTCTGCAGAGGGAGGGGGCCTCTCTGAGGGTCTTCTACAGCATCCTCACTTTGTGACTCCTTAGGTTCTGGGGGGGGACACACTCCTCTATGTCATGAGCCCCCCTGCTGCCATGGTGTATTGCAGACAGTTTTTGCAGGTGGGTGGGGAGAGTTGAGTACTGTCAGCCATGCCAGCAGGTGGCAGCAAAGAGCATGGAGTGTGGGTGGGTGTGGCCAGATGGAGCCAGCCCAATGATTGGCTCATGCAGTTCTCCCTCTGATAGGTCCCTCTGCTACTGCCTGGTGTGATCACCCTAATCTGATGTGTGATTTGTGTTCCCCAACAGTCATTGCAGACTTTACCCACCGATATGTACCTCATCTTCTTCCCATACGAACTTACCTAGGTATGCATCATCTATGGAGGCCTTGCTGCATCTTCTCCTCCAACAGAGGTGTAAAGAGTCCTTAAGTGCAACAGGGCCTTCTCAGTGGTGGGTTATTATGTTCGCTCCCCAGAAATGCTAGCCTCATTCCTTTTTTGATTTTCAAACATTGGGCTGAGAAAATTTTACTGCAGGGCAGGGGACCTTTTGAGATCTGGGCTACTGCCGTGGTTTGAGTTTCTGGTTAAAACTGTTTTCGTTGTGTGTTATCTATGATATTATTTATATTTCTCACTTTGGCAAGCTTTTTTGCAGCCCTGGAGTTGAAAAGCCACTTCAATATATAACAAGCAAATGTATAAGCTTCATTTGGGGGGGGGGGCACACTGATGAGAGTGAGTTTGCAGGTGCCTCAGTGCGACAGTCTTCTTTGTACTGGTGTCCATGGGCAAGAACATTAGCTAACAGTCTTGCACTTTTCTCCAGAAATGACATATTTGTAATGAACATAATGAGGCAAAGGGGAAAAAAGGGAGAAGGCATTTCATTGTATTGTGCAGTAACGCAAACCATATTTGCAGTCCTCATGATGATGATGATGATGTTGCGTGTCTGCCTCCATCCTTTGAATAATAGGACCCTGTAAATGGACAGGGGTGACTAATACAGCTTACGTCCCATCCATGCACGTTTCAATTACTTATGTAAGCCTGAGTCACTCCAGAGCTTAAGCCGTTGGAGGGAAGGGGAGGGAAGGAAGTGGAAAGTGGTCAAGAATCTCTCCACACATTTGCTTGGTGCCTGGTCGGTTTTGCCTTGCCGCATCACATGGTTTGCCCTCCTCTGAAAAAGTTGGCTTATGCTGCTGTGGGAAGAGCAGAAACACTCCAGATCTTCACTCAGAACAATTTATAGTACTGTATTTGTTACCAACCCCCCCCCCAAAAAACAGGGCCCATGAGAGGGGGGGATAAAGGGGGTAAATTGTACCCAGGCCCAGGGTAAAAAAGGGGGCCCTGGAGTAAAGGGACTCTAAGATCATGAGATCATTTTTAATTAAAACATGGGGAAAAAAAAACACCTTCCAGTGTATGATGAGAGTTAAGTCAGCTTACAATTTCCCCGCATGTTCCAAAAACAGGGGAACACCATGTCTTGTAGAATTGTATATTCAGGCAGACGTCCACAAGACATTTCCTGGGATCTCAGCTGGCCTCATGGAGAGTGAAAGACGGAGGCCAAGTCAACTGGGTGGGTAGACCTGGGTGCCGATTTGGGAAGCCTGGTAGACCTGGGCTCCAGAAATGTTTGCACCCGTTGCTGCCCTCCCCCTGCCCTGTTTTGCCCCCTCCCCCTTTGAGAAGGGGCCCAAAAGAAACTTTGTACCCCCTGATAAAATTCCCCTCAGAGACCCTGCCCAAAACCCCTATCAGGAAAATCTAGGGCAAAACCTGAGACTGGCAGAATCGAAGACCATCAACAGCTTGCAGTGTAGCTCATTCCTGAGTCTTTGTGTTCAGTGGGGCTTGCTTCTGAGTAGACATGCCTAGGATTGTGCTCTAAGGTTTAACAAGATACACCTGCCCACATTCCTTCTCCTAAAGGTCTAGCACTCTGTCCTGGTTGGAGATCTGGTAAGCCTAGTCTTGGAGATGAAGAGACATCAGCACCCATTTACACAAAGCACCCGCCACACACTCCGTTTACTGAATTCATTGTGCTGTTTTATTGCTTTATTATTTTACTATGTGTGTTGTCCAAGGAGCACGGAGCTAGATGAAAACGTATGTGTTTGCTAAATAAAGAAATAACCTACATTCACACGAATCCCTACTGGGGGCTGAGGAAGTCACAGTGTCCTGGTAATTGGGGAGGGAGCATGGATGGGGGAGGGGATCGTGACAACATTCCGGGCTGTTGGAAGCGTGGCTTGCTTTGGTAAGTAATTACGGACACTTTCAAAATGTGATGGGTGGGTTGATTTATGTTTGCAATGAGGACGGGAGACATACAACCACTAAAATTATTTCACTAAAATGATTGTGGCGGAAAGCAGAGTCCCCATCTGAGAGTTCATATTGGTGGGTAACGTCTGTGATGACCTGTTGGGGAACACAAATCACACATCAGATTAGGGCAGGGGTGGCCGACCTTTCAACACGAATGCTCCTGGCCCTTTAATGGTTGCACAGGTGAGGGCATTTCAGCAGGTGCAGCTGCTTTAGCAGCACCATCAGCAATTGCAGCTGCCAAGATTCTGTCTTCTACACAACGCTTAAGAACGCAGAGGCCCTAATGGTGGAAGGTTGGCCACCCCTGGATTAGGGTGATGCACAAATAAGGGGTGGCCAACCTTTCAACACGAATGCTCTTGGACCTTTAATGGTTGTGTAGGTGAGGGCATTTCAGCAGGTGCAGCTGCCTTAGCAGCACCACCAGCAATTGTACTCCTTTCGATCTGACATGGAACTATCAAGCCAGGTACATTTACTGAATCACAGATTAGCTTCCTTCCTGCCCTCACATCTCCAGTCCCTTCTAGAGGTGAGTTCACACATGCGTATTAATCTCCTGATGGCACCCAGTGATGATGACTAGCATGTGACAGACACTTCAGAACAGAGACAGCTCCGCCTCCTACCAAAATAGCCCTACATGTTCATCTGAATAGCCCTACTTTTGGTTCCATTTCTTGGTCACGCACGCTAGAATGTGAAAAACACAGAAGCCAAGAGGGCCTAGTGAGAATAATACGTTGTGACTTACTGCATTTACTGTCTGGACCAACAGTACTGGGTTCAAGCAGTTTTGCAGCCCTTGGATTCAGTTTTACTCACTCCTTTCAGGCAGGTATGATAAGAACATAAGAACATAAGAAGAGCCCTGCTGGATCAGGCCAAAAGCCCATCTAGTCCAGCTTCCTGTGTCACACAGTGGCCCCACCAGATGCCTCAGGGAGCACACGAGACAACAAGATACCTGTGTCCAGTCGCCACTCCCTTGCACCTGGCACAGAGAAAACCCACTTCTAAAAAACCAGGAGGTTGCTTATGGCTTGTAACCTGTGATGGTCTTTTCCTCCATGAATTTGTCCAAACCCCTTTTAAAGGCATCTAGGCCAGGTGCCATCACCACATCCTGTGGCAAGGAGTTCCACAGATGAATTACACGCTGGGTAAAGAAATATTTTCTTTTGTCTGTTCTAACTCTCCCTCCACTCAATTTTAGTGCGTGTCCCCTAGTTCTGGTGTTGTGCGAGAGGGAGAAGAATTTCCCTCTATCCACTCTCTCCATCCCATGCATAATTTTATAAGTCTCAATCATGTCCCCCCTCAGGCGCCTTTTTTCTAGGCTGAAAAGCCCCAGACGCTGTAGCCTTTCCTCGTAAGGGAGGTGCTCCAGCCCACAAATCATTCTGGTCGCTCTTTTCTGCACCTTTTCCAATTCAACTATATCCTTTTTGAGGTATGGTGACCAGAACTGGACACAATACTCCAGATGTGGCCTTACCATCGATTTGTACAAAGGCAGAATGATATTGGCCGTTTTATTCTCAATCCCCTTTTTAATGATCCCGAGCATGGAATTGGCCTTCTTCACAGCCGCCGCACACTGGGTCGACACTTTCATCGACCTGTCCACCAGCACCCCAAGATCTCTCTCTTCATCCGTCACAGACAACTCAGAACCCATTAGCGTATATGTGAAATTTTGGTTTCTTGCCCCAATGTGCATCACTTTGCACTTACTTACATTGAAGCGCATCTGCCATTTTGCTGCCCATTCTCCCAGTTTGGAGAGATCCTTCTGGAGCTCTTCACAATCCCTGCTGGTCTTTACCACCCGGAAAAGTTTAGTGTCATCCGCAAACTTGGCCACCTCACTGCCTATCCCCAACTCCAGGTCATTTATGAATAAGTTGAAAGGCACCGGTCCCAAGACCGATCCTTGGGGCACACCGCTTTTCACCTCTCGCCATTGTGAAAATTGCCCATTGACTCCCACTCGCTGTTTCCTGGTCTTCAACCAGTTCCTAATCCACAAGAGGACCTGCCCTCTTATTCCCTGACTGTGGAGTTTTCTCAGGAGCCTTTCATGAGGGACCGTGTCAAACGCCTTCTGAAAATCCAGATATATAATATCCACGGGTTCGCTGGCATCCACATGCCTGTTGACCTTTTCAAAAAATTCTAACAGGTTTGTGAGGCAAGACTTTCCCTTGCAGAAGCCATGCTGACTCTCCCTCAGCAGAGCTTGTTCTTCTATGTATTTTAAGATTTTATCCTTAATGAGACTTTCCACCATCTTCCCTGGAACAGATGTTAAGCTGACCGGCCTGTAGTTTCCCGGGTCTCCCCTCCTTCCTTTTTTAAAGATTGGCGTGACATTAGCTATCCTCCAATCCTCTGGCACAGTGGCCGTTTTAAGGGACAAGTTGCATATTTGGGTCAAGAGGTCAGCAACTTCATTCTTGAGTTCCTTCAGAACTCTTGGGTGGATGCCATCCGGGCCTGGTGATTTATTGATCTTTATTTTGTCAATTAAGTCTGAGACGTCTTCTCTTTTAACCTCTATTTGACTTAATTCTTTAGTCAGGGAAGACCGTTCCGGCAGCAGTATTTGCCCGAGGTCTTCTGCCGTGAAGACAGATGCAAAGAACTCATTTAATTTCTCTGCAGTCTCCAAGTCCCCTTTTATCACCCCTTTCTCCCCCTCACCATCCAGCGGACCCACCGTTTCCCTGGCAGGTTTCCTGCTTCTAACATATTTGAAGAAGCTTTTATTATTCCCTTTTATGTTGCCTGCCATACGTTCCTCAAAGTCTTTCTTGGCCTCCCGTATCATCTTTTTACATTTCTTTTGCCACAGTTTGTGCTCCTGTTTATTTTCCTCATTAGGGCTAGACTTCCATTTACGGAAGGAAGCTTCCTTGCCTTTTATAGCCTCCTTAACTGTGCTTGTTAGCCATGCCGGCATCCTCCTGGACTTGGTCGAGCCCTTCCTCCTTTGTGGGATACACTCCCGCTGGGCCTCTATGACTGTTGTTTTAAACAGCCTCCATGCACTCTGGAGCGATTGGACTCTTTTTACCTTCCCTTTCAGCTTTTTCTTAACTAGTCTTCTCATTTTGGGGAAGTCTGCCCTTCGGAAGTCAAGGGTTTTTGTGTCAGATTTACTCGGCACTCTCCCTCCGACATGCATGGCGAAACAGATCGCAGCATGGTCACTGTTCCCCAACGGTTCGGTAACATTTACCTCCCTGACCAGATCTTGAGTGCCACACAATATCAAGTCCAGAGTCACCTGTCCTCTGGTCGGTTCCGTGACAAGCTGCTCTAAGGCACAGTCATTTAACATATCCAGAAATCCAGTCTCTCTTTCATGACCTGAGCATGAATTGACCCAGTCGATGTGAGGATAATTGAAGTCCCCCATGACTACAACCCTGTCTCTCGTTGACACCTCCCTGATTTGCTTCCTCATTTCAAGATCCCCTTCAGGTTTTTGATCTGGAGGACGGTAGCATGCCCCTACTATTACATCACTCTTTGAGCCTGGTAATCTAACCCACAGTGATTCTACGGAGGAGTCAGAGCCCCCCTCCAGCTCTACTCTGGTGGATTCTACCCCCTCTTTGACATAGATGGCCACCCCACCTCCAACACGCCCCTCTCTGTCCCTCCTATAGAGTTTATATCCTGGAATTGCAGTATCCCACTGGTTCTCCGCATTCCAATGTCAATGTTTTCCCTAGCCACCAAACATTCCAGTTCTCCCATCTTTGCCCAAAGACTTCGGGCATTTGCATAAAAGCACTTATATACCTGGTCCCCCAAGAAGGGCTGTATGTTTGCCCCTTTATTCCTGCAGCCTTCTGTCTTGCTAGATGATGAGAATTGCTGTCTCTTCCAGTGAGTGAAATTTTTCAGTGAGTGAAATTTTTGTAGTGGCTTCCAGTGAGTGAAATTTTTGCAGTGTTTTGAATTGAACCAACGGTCCGGTGACCATAAAAGACAAATTTATGTATTTATTTATTGCATTCATTTTTTAACCCTACTTTCTTCCAAGCTGGCACTCCAAATGCATATGGAGAGTTCACCGGTGAACTCCCATCCTGGCTCAGACCTGATGTGTTTCAATAAGGCAGCTGCTTCTTGCACCTTCCGACCAGACCCTGGGTCCATAATAGGTTGGATCTTTTCAAGTAAAGAAGCAGAGCCTTTTCTGCAGTGGCATCGCAGCTATGGAACTACCTCTCCCTTATGGGATAAGAACAGCCCCCTCATTAGACGTATTATGACAGGGGCTGAAAACATTTTTATTTCAGCTAGAACTTTAGGGTGGGGAGCGAGCTGTTTTTATTCTTGCTGTCTATATAGCATTATGATTTTTATGGCTTTGGCTGCCTTATCTTGGAGGCTTGCTTTTAGTAGTTTATATTGTTACCAATTTACATTCTGCTGTATGCTGCTATGGTGATTTATGGGGTTTGTGCTGATATTTTTTGAAATTTTATTAACTACTTGTGTTTTATTGTTATGCATTTTATGGTATTTTATATGGTTGGTGACTGTGTTTTATTGAATATGAATTTGTTAGCCACCCTGATCTCTGGAAAGGTGAGACAGAAATCTTTTAAATAAGTATACTTATTTAACAGAAATCTGTTAAGTAAATATACCGGTACTTAAAGTATAAATAAGTATTTAAACTGTTGTTTCCTTGGGAAATAAAAGTTTCCTGGGCTCAGTAGTGACTCTGCCCACCTAGGCTGGCCATTGGTTCCCTGACCAGGAAGAACTATGACTGCTTCCCACTGAAGTTGGGACTTTGCCTGGGCAATAACAATATTCACTGTGTCTGAGGGTCAAACTATATATCATGACCTGTTTGTGATTGGCACTTCATTGCGTGCAATGAAGACCTGACTCCTGGCTCCTCCTAGTTACCAATTTTGGAGTCTTGCTTTGGGGGCCACCTATGGTTCCACGTGCCCACTGCCAGGAGGCAGCTTTACCAATGCTGCAATGTAGTCTTCAAGTGCAATGCTTGCTTTTCCTCCAAGGAATGAATGGCGCCTCATCACGTGCATGGGGAAAAGCATTTGGGATGGAGTCGGGACTAACCCTCTTCACTACTACCCCTGATGACCCAAGCCAGTAAACATCAATCCTGGTCTTGTTTGCACAACCCCGACTCTACCTTTGCCAAGTTCCTATTCTGAGTTATGTGTCTTGGTCACATTAGACTTTGGGAACTGGGTTTCTTAAAAATCACAATAGATGTACAAATCTATGTACAATGCAGTACAAATGGAAAACCTTAAATTGTCCCCCTGCCACCCACAGTTCTCCTTCTGTCCCACATTATAGATGAGTATTTAATCCATGGCATTGCAACCATTTGCATCAGACTTGAATTTTCTCCTCCGCTTTTAATGACGTCCTGTCTTTTACTGCCAAAGTCAAAGGGCGTATTTAGCTATACGGATCAGAAGAAAACACACATATTTCTCCCCAGACAAAACTAATCCTTTTGTTTGTATTTGTGACACTGCATGAAACTTCTCAGCATTCAGTCGAATTGTAGCGATTGCCAAGCAGAAAGGCCAGAATGTCACTCTGACAAATTACAATAAGCGCCAGGTTTGTTAATGCATATGGAAACTTACCAAGAGCTCAGCAAATTCTTGAGCTCGGAGAATGTTTGGGGAAGGGGGGGGGGTGGTTCAAGGAAGGAAGGGAAGAAAAAAATGAAGCTGCCAAATAATAATGATTAGACTACAAATAGCTGCTGGCAGATGGACTCCACATTTTGAAATGGTCCTGGCTTCAGCTTTACTCAATGGCCCTTCGTGTGTGCTGATTTTTCTCTGACATCTTCAAGAGCTCATTTTGACACTGAGCCGGAAACTACTGTGTGGCTCAGCCCTGTCTACAAATATGCACAGTGTTTCATTTTCGGGGGGGGGGGGGGGTTTCATGGTTGGGATAGGAAGGGCCGGCCCAAGACCTCCAGACAGTGGCTTTCTGAGGTTGGGGCCCGACCATAAGTCGTGCCCCGTCCTAGTACCGCGTTCAGGAACCGGAGCGAGGAGGCCCCGCCCCCTCGCCGACAGAGCCATTCGTGCAGTGAAGCTGAACGGGCAGGAAACTGCCTGCCCGTTCGGCTTCGCTGCGCGAATGGCTCCGTCAGCGAGGGAGCAGGGCCTCCTCGCTCCGGTTCCTGAATGCGGTACTAGCACAGGGCATGACTTACGGTCGGGCCCCAACCTCAGAAACGCCACTGCCTCTGGACAGCTGAGGCAGAACCCTTCACGGTTTGGGTCCAGGATACGCCTTCGCCATACATTCCGGCCCGCTCTCTTAGGTCATCTGAGGGGGCTCTCCTGCGAGTGCCACCTCTGTCTCAAGTTAGGGGAATGGCAGCTTGTGGGCGAGCCTTCTCTGCTGTGGCGCCACAATTGTGGAACTCCTTGCCAGGGGATTTGAGAACAACCCCCTCCCTCATGACATTTCGGCGGGGGCTCAAAACGTTTCTGTTTCATCTTGCGTTTGGGTGATGGGTGGTTGTCTGCCTCCAGTGCCTCAGTATGTTCTGCCTTGCTGTTTTTCTGCTCCACATTGTTACCCCCCCCAGTGGATTTTATTATTTTTTAATTTATTTTATGTATTGTTTTTAAATTATGTATTTTAACTGTTGTAAGCCACCTTGGGCATTTGCCTCGGCATAGGAAAAGGCGGGGTATAATTTTTAAATAAATAAATAAATATACCCAATGATGTGCCATCATCGCTCTCCAATGTCTTAGCTCAGCACTCTCCTCCCTTCCACATTTCCCTTTCTTCTCTGTCCCCCTCTTCCTTTTCCAATCCAGGGAGTGGAAGGAGGAGCAGAAGAGGCAAAATGTTGGACACCCCTCACCAATCCCACTGCCTGATGCGACAGCTTCAGTTGGCCTCATGGATGGTCCGGCTCTGGGAGTCCTTCATAAGGACCATTATGAATATTTCTCTGGATTAAATTTTAACATAGGTTGTGTCGTCGTCCCCCCCTTTTACTTATAGCACAATCCTATGCATGACTACTCAGAAGAAAATACAATGGAATTTGCTCACGTAAGTGTGCATAGAATTGCAACCTTAGGAGCCCTGTGTGAAGCTTTTGGTAGCAAGCACTACTCAGGTTCAAGTTATTCTTTCTCCCCACCCCCAGTAGGGACAGCTATCCCAGAGGAAAGATTGAAGGTACCACATAGCTGAGAGGCTCTGGTTTGTTTAATAAGGCCAGGCCCATAGCCAGAAATTTTGTGCTGACTGGGTCTAAGAATACAAATGGGGGATCAATGAAGAACAGCTGGAACCTAAATACATATAGCCCAATATGATTACAGTTGCTTAATTACATTAAATTAGTGTTCTGCTCAAAGACAGCTTAGGAGAACCATGGTACCTACAGACGGCCTCCTCTCTCTGTTTGAATCTGTTGATTCGCTAGGGTCATCATTCATCTGCATCTTTTCTGCATCCCTCCACCTTCTGACATTTGGTTGGTGGGAATGCATGAGAGGACCTTTTTCGTTGTGGCACCCGGCATGTGGAACTCCCTGCTACAAGAAGTTTGTTTGGCCTCTTCTTTGTCAGTGTTCTGTCGCCAACTAAAGACTATCCTCTTTCAACCAAGGGTTTTGTCGTCCTGCTGCTTGAAGAAAATGTTTTTGGTTGTGTGCTGCTCTCTGACTGGTTGTTTTATTTTGCTGTATTGTGGTTTTTTAGTCTTAATATTGATGAGTAATGGTTTGTACTGTCGGAGCCCCACAAGTAAGAAAGAGAGCTATGGCCTTCATCTCCTGCTTATGGGATGCTGGAGTAGAACTGGTAATGCACCTTTGGTGTGATCCAGAAGAGTTACTCGTGTGTGTGTGTGTGTGTGTGTGTGTGTGTGTGTGTAACACACACACACACACACACACACACTGCCTGAATGCTACCATCTGACACTGGGAAGGTGTGGTAACAATCTTCCAATAAATAATATGAATAAGAGAAAAATTACATTCTTATAACATTTAAAAATAAGGTCTCAGGTTTGCCAGTTATGCAGTGTGTTTGCATTTGTTGGCCAGAATGCTGGAAAGCAGAAACAGGCTTACTCTTCGCAGGGGTGGCCAACCTTCCACCATGAGGGCCTCTGCGTACTTAAGAGTTGTGTAGAAGACAGAATCTTGGCAGCTGCAAGTGCTGATGGTGCTGCTAAAGCAGCTGCACCTGCTGAAATGCCCTTGCCTATATACCCATTAAAGGTCCAGGAGCATTCATGTTGAAAGGTTGGCCACCCCTGCTTTAGAGAGCAGTTGGGTAGAAAACTGGACAGGCAGATTCAGACGATTATCTAAACCAGGTTCAAACTTTGATTTCAGTGATAGTTTTTAATGTAACTCTCAAAGCAAAGTGCACAAACCAATGTTTTGCTTCTCAGAATAACTGAAATATGACCAACAACTAGAAAGGAGAAGTCGACTTTTAGGGCTAGGATCCATCAGCCAGCCTTCAAGCATGTGCGTCACAGTAGCGTGGTGCGCAGGGCGGGCTGCCTGGGGGGTGACATGCACAAAGGATGACGCGCGTGCACCCGCGCGCGTCGCCCCTGTCCACGCGGAGGTTCCGAGGCCGGAAGAAGGCCTCGGAGCGTCCGCCCCGTCCAGCGGTCCGGGGCCTTCTGATGCGTTATTTATTAGCTTTTTCGCGCATGCGCAGACCGTTTCTGAAGGCAAAAGGGCAGCCCTTGCCTTCAGAAACAGTCTGCGCATGCGCGAAAAAGCTAATAAATAACGCGTCAACGCATCGGGCCTTCTCAGAAGGCCCCGGACCGCTGGACAGGGCGGTCATTCTTAGAGCCGGGGGTAAGCGTCACCCTAGGGCAGGGGTGACGCGCGCCCCCGCTCCAGGGTGACACACCCCCTAGCAACGATGCTGCTCAAGGTCAAGCTCATTGCGAGGTTCTTACCAGCCTGTGTTAAACTTCTGCTGTGTTGCAGCCCTTTTGAAAAGGCTTCTTCTATCAATCATGATTTATTCATAAAAAATTAAGAACGATTTTCTGGGCAAATATGCTGGCAGTTCTACAGTATGTTAATTCTACTTACATTTAAAAATGGGGGGATGTGTCTCTCCTGGAGCAACTAGCAGCTTTGGGGGTAGGGGTGGTGTTGGTACCACAGCAGAGGAGGAAATGGTTAAAACACCCTCCCAATTCACTACAGTCTTGATTCAAATCAAGGCCCCTGTAGCTGCTGTTTTTTTAAAAAATAGAAAGATAATGTGTTTCCTGCCTGTCTTGTTCATGGCTACCAGCAGGATAAAAAGCTCTTATTTTAAGCAAAACCTGATTAACATTTTTTTGGGGGGGGGGGCTGCAGGATTTTTGTATTCATTTATTTTTATTTGTTACAAGTATATAACCCACCCTCTTTCTTCCATGCACTTTCCGATCATTCTCTGGGCACGGGTTCTATGCATTCCAAACCAAACGTATATATGCCAAGTAGTTGGGAACCACAACAGGCTGCAAGGCTTCTGCTTGGAGAGACCTTATTTTTCATGAACTTCTGCTATTCAGATCTTGATAAAACTCTTATTGTGGCAACAAACCTTGCATTCCCCTAATCCTTGCCTATTTTTTTCCTGGTTTTGGAACTTCCCCCGGAAACCCTTGCTGTCCCAGCATCATAAAAATGACTGAAACATCTTCTTGCGGTACAGTGGTTTTTTGTTTTTTTGTTTTTTTTTTAATACAGAGCCATTGTAAAAGGGCCACATGGTAGCCCAGACTAGTACTATGTGGATTTTCTCCATGTCTGAGCTTCCCCCAAGACAAAGGAGGCTGGTTGACCCTCCTGCTGAGACTGGCATGTGCCTGCTGTTTGTGCAGCCAAGTCCACCTGGCTAGGTAAAGGGGCGGGATGACAGGCCTCCGGTGATCCTCAATCCTCCACTCAGCTGGCCAATGATATCAGCACACCTAGATTTTGTGAGGACAAGCAGAGTTGCTCTTGATTGCTGCCTCCAGTCCAGGGGTGGCCAACCTTTCAACATGAATGCTCCTGACCCTATAATAGTTGCCTAGGTGAGGGCATTTCAGCAGGTGCAGCTGCTTTAGCAGCACCATCGGCACTTGCAGCTGCCAAGATTCTGTCTTCTACACAACTCTTAAGGACGCAGAGGCCCTCATGGTGGAAGGTTGGCCACCCGTACTCTAGTCCATCACACACTGATGTATCATGTCCATGCACTCGTGAATGGCTCATCCACCCCTCTTCAGGGTACAGGAACTGGATATAGTTCCTTCTTCTCTTGAACAGTGCTAAAGATGGGGAAAAATCTGGTAATTTGTGTTCGGGATTTTTATTTTGTTTTCTGCTCGTCTTTAAACTAACTTTGCCAAACCCTGTTTTGGGACAGCCCTTATTTCTTTGGACCTATGTTTTGATCCTCTGCATCTCCTTCCAGTTTCTTTGATTTGTCCTTTCAATAAACTCCTTTCTAAGGATTTGTATTTTCCTACTTGGTCTTCAAACTGCAGGTTGGCATGCTTTCCCAGAATGCTCAGCCCTTGCTATTCTTTGGTTTGGTTTTTGTGCAAGTAGAGTTCCCCCCAATTTTGGGAACTCCTTCATAAATCAGGAAGGGAGGTTTCCAAAGTGACAGCTCTCTGTCTGACTTTCCCCCCACCTTGGAAGCACAGACCTACTGAAATTCCCCATATATCCCCCAGATCAACCAGTTGGGAGAGCAAAAGGGTGGAAGGCTGTCACTAACCATTGTTCAGCTCTCCACCCATGCTGCACCCATGCGCCTCTTCCACTACACCTATGCATAAGGAAGAAACTTCCAAGTAAGAACTAACATGCAGCCTGAGCATGGACCTTCCGCATAATGATTGTACACGCGAGTTTTTTCTTTCTGTGTACAGCTTTCTAGAGAGCTTGTACACATCCACCTCTGTGATCATTACAATTATCTAAATGCAAGTTGCCTGTCGTTTCTTACAAGGAAATGACTTCTTATAAAGAATTGTGCAGTGGGTGAACTGGCCCTCCCTGGAGGTGTGAACACTCTAGCCAAGCTCCAGCTCCTTTGGCTGGTCGTTACAGCAGATGCAGTTGTATATCTGATCTGAATTAGAAAGCTCGTGTTTGCCTATGTTGACCTTTGTTTTTGAATCAGTAGATTAGTCAGTCATCAAGAACTGAAGGTTTCTTCTAAGCCATATCCAGTTCCCTAAGGCCGACCTCCCAGGTACCAATCAAGAGGCAAAGGAGTGGCATCTTCTGTGGAGATGGGATTCACCAGCAGCCTATTTCAGAAACTGTCAGGGCCAGGAACGACTCTTGAGAAGAAACATCAAAAGCCACCCCACCCCCACCCAGAGGCACATCATCTGCTGCACATCACTCCCTGGATTTGAAAAGGAAGAGGGGAAGGGAGTGGAAGAGGAAGTGAGGAGGAGAGAAAAGTGAGAAGCTAGAGAGGTTAGATACTTTAGTCTAGCCCACCACTCTTCTCTCCTCTGTATGTCCTCTCCCAGTCCATTCCCCATTTCCTTTTCAAATCCAGGGGGTGGGGGCAAGACAAGCAGTGGAGGCAGGTGGATTGACAGAGGTAGCGCTCCACCAATCTGTCAGCCTGGATGGGCTGTCCCCAATCAGAGCCTTGAACCTCCACCTGGATTTCATCCACAAAATGGCACTCCAAGAAACCTCATTTCTGGCCAGGTCTGGAAGCATTCACCATGGTCCATAAATCTGAATGAAATTCTGCGGTGGCCTGTCATTATTGGGCTCAGCACAAATTCCGCTTAGTATAGATCTTGTTACACGAACCATAATGAAAAGGCATGGCCTAAAACACTGCCATATCATCCTTGTTGATCTTGGAGAAGTGCCACAGAGCAAGCAAACTTTTCCAGCAGGTAATTGACCTCACAAGCACGCCTGCAATAACACACGCTGGCTGCAGTACCGAGAGTGGCTTTACACTCACTAACTAATTACTTGGGTAGCGTACTTCCTTATGAATAAAGGCATCGTTGTTTAAAAAAAAACCAAAACGTATGACATCTAGCTCTGTAAATGAGCTGCAGAATTGTGTCAGGCAAGGTACACTGTGGAATTAACATCTCTCTGCATAATTTGATTTCAAAGCAATGGTGATAAGAGGACCTGCTACAAATGTTCGGGGTCCATCGCTGAGTTGCTGTGTAGGCTGTTTTCAGTAACAGTGACCATGATCCAGTCAGCTAAAGTTATGCATATATCTGAGTTGCACTGATTGAAGCCTGTGCGTTAAACTTCCTTGCTGGACTTCTTTAAATGTGTGTGTCTTTTACAAGGTTGCCCTAATTGACTGAAGTTCTTCTAACTACCCATTACATGGTGCTCCCTGTAGCATCCTTCATGGTTTCAAAGAAGTAGCTCTGCCCCCCTGCCCACCCTCATTATTACAGGATTTATGTCATGTGGTTACTTGAAAAAAAAAGGCACTTTTCATGTACCTTGAGTGTTTTTCTTTATTATCATCAATATAGATACAAAAAGTAGTTCCCAACTTCCCTTTGGGCTTGGTCACTTCCATCTACAGGTGACAGAACTGGGGTGAGAAAGAAAACGTTTAACTCCATCAAAACCAACAGAACTTATTTAAGAAAAAAGAACTCTGTAGGCTAGGATCATTAATGTGAAATACAGCGTTATTTCTCTTAAATTTAACATGTGGGACACAAAGCTAACCTCAGAATGCACTTTGCCCTTTTTCGGTGCTGTTGCTGCTGCAGCAGACAAAGAGATTCTTCATCGGTATGAAATGGAGGGAATTGTGGAACTGACTCCTTGACTGGGGTGTTGCAAGCCTGACCCTATTTTCATCAGTGAAGAGTTGGAAATTCTGCACTTGGGCCGTCTAACCAAGGTAGGCCACTATTCTTGCTTTTTGATGATTTCTTATATGAACCAAAACTGCTATTACAGTATTTGCAATATTCCTCCTTCTGAGTTTGTCTGGGTGGATTGTGAGCTTCTTCCCATCTCTGGTAAAGCCAGTAGGTATGCAGTTACCTGGAATTATGTCCCACATTATGTTCAATAGGACTTACTTCTGAGTAGACGTGCCTAGGATTGCACTGCAGGGCAGTGGGATGGGAAGAGTTGAAAGTGTTTTTGTTTTTTCAAGAGAGCGGATTACAGTTGCCATGTGTCCTGAGGCTAGACCTGAGCCTTGGCCAGGGGAGCTCGGGAGCTCAAGGGTGGTGGCACCTGGCAAAGAAAGACGTGGAACATGTCATCACTTGATGATTAATGAGAGAGAAAGACAGACAGTGAGAGAAAGTCAGTCCTGGCGGATCCTCAGTGCAGTGTTATTGCCATCTTTCCTATGTTGTGTCATAGATGTTCCTGTGGTTGCCACCTAATAGCAAGATAATTAAGCATGCTCAGTCTGTGTTTTTGTAACCCCTGTTCCAAGATGGAGGTCAAGCTTGGTTTTATATAGTCAAAGAACAGAATAAACTCCTGTTAAAAGGTAAAGGTGACCCCTGACAATGAAGTCAGAATCTTGGCAGCTGCAAGTGCTTGGAAACCCTAACCCACTGAACACAATGGGGCTTGCTTCTGAGTAGACATGCCTAGGATTGTGCTCTAAGGTTTAACAAGATACACCTGCCCACATTCCTTCTCCTAAAGGTCTAGCACTCTGTCCAGGTTGGAGATTTGGTAAGCCTACTCAGGACCCCCAGGTACGTCTACCTGAGAGGAGGGGCCAAGGCATAAGGTGATTCCTGCCCCCCTCCCCCTCTTGTGAGTGAGAAATACAAAGGCGGTACGTGCTGGAGATCCTGGAAGAGAAAGAAAGAGAGAGGATTTGAGCTGGCAGCGTGTGGAATAGAAGCCAAGAGAAAGAGCTGGCAGCTAACATGTTCAGAACACCCATGTCGCGGAGCTTGCTTGCAGGAGCATGCTCTCTACTCCCTCCAATGCTCAAACCTGTATATTTGCAAAGAAAGCAAATATTAGACACTCTAAGTCTATTGCGATTTCCCCCTCCAAAGGAACTGCAAACCTGGGCTGTGCTGCAGCTCCAGAAACTTCTCTCATGGCTCATCAAAGTGGAGCATGAGCACACAACACTGGTCAGCTTTCCTGACTGGGCACCCAATGGGAAGGTGTGAGGAGCGGGGGGGGGGGGGGGAGAGACAGTCCACTGCTGAAGTGTCAACCCCACAGTCACCTGGTAAGCATCCCCATGGGACCTGACTTACTGGGTAGCAGGAGATCTTTGCTGCCTCAGGGATTTGGTATAGGTGTGGTCTTTTGCATGAGTGTGGGCCCCTGGCACATGCCCCACCAGGCCCCACCTATGGAGCCACCCCTGCCTGGGATTGCTGCTGCCTGAGGACCAAACTAGATGTTACCTGAAAGCCCATGATGGGGGCTCCTCATGATTTTTCTGTTATAAAAAGCAGCCAGGGGACCCCAATCAAGATTGGGACTGTGGCATGGAGGAGAAAGGGTTAATGCACCCACTGAAAACCATAACCCCCCTCCCCAAGCTGCTTAACCCCCAGCTGTTTGTGCCACTTGAAAACACTTGGTTGATTCATCAGGAGACACTTCAGGTGTCTCATTTGGCCCTGAGGTGAGATGGAAATGTTGCTGAGTAATGCGGCAGCTGTGTTGCTCTCAGGCACCTTCCCCACGGAAAGCACCTCATGGGGCTACTCTTGGGAAGGGCGCAGGAGCAGGCTGAGCCTCAACAAGGATTTGGAGTAAACGCTGGGGGCTGTGAAGCTCTGGGACAACCGTTCCAAATTGACAAGCTGGCAACACTTCTTGCCAGACTGATAGCCCCTAACTCTTCAAGTGTTTTCAGGTTGGGGTCTCTATAAGTTTGAATGCAGAAGGACTGAGAGGTAAATAGGCGGAGAGAGACCGTTGGAGAAGGGCTGAGGGTGTGTGTGACCTTTTATGAGTTGAACTCCTTTGACTAAAATCCCACAGCAACCACAAGGAAAAAAAGACAACAAGGTGACAGACATTACGACATTGGTTTGTGTCTCACGGGAAATAAGCAGGAGCCCTCGCCCCGTGGCCATGACCTCATGGGGGGGGGGAGGATTTTCGCACACACTGCGTGTCAATCACTCTCAATCACTCAACAGCGTCCTCTGTGGAAAAGAGCTGCTAAGTAAAGCCTGGAAAAGAGAAACATACCGTATTTATCAGCATATAACACACACTTTTTAACCTAAAATATAGGCCTCAAAAACTAGGTGCGTGTTATACGTCGAAGCTGCCCCCTGCTGCCCCCCCGGGTGGTTTTTTTAGCCTTTTCCGTGGCGCTTGGCTGCTTATCGTGTAGTTGCTGCTGCCGCCGCCACTGCCGCTCTTCATCCCGCTTTTAAAGCATCAAGAAGCTACAATGTCTCAAGTCTTAAGTTAGAGGCCATGGAAGATATTAACAGTCAATCCTATCCCTCACCAGTCCAAAGCATGCAATGCTGCTGACGGAGCATGCGCTGCATGCTATGGTGAGGGGACAATCAAACTGCCAGCAGTGAGAGGTAAAAATATTTTTACTTGCCTCTCAACCAGCAAATCTAGCTGCAGTTTAAAAAAAGTCAGGAGACGCTTCACATGTTACAGGCATCATATTTAGATTGGTCCTAAGAAAAGTAATGATTCTAACTGTGGTTGTCAGTGATGATCTGTGAATTCAGACATAATATTTTATTTATTTATTTATTTATTTATTTTAAAAAATTATATCCCGCCTTTTCCTATGCCGAAAGGCAAATTTTTTATTTATTTTATTTATTTTTTCACATTTTTATACCGCCCTTCCTCCAAGGAGCTCAGAGTGGTGTACATATTTCCTCCCCTCCTTTTTGTCCTCACAACAACCCTGTGAGGTAGGTGGGGCTGAGAGATAGTGACTGGCCCAAGGTCACCCAGGAAGCTTCAAGGCTGAGTGGGGATTTGAACCTGGATCTTCCAGGTCTAAGTCCAGCTCCCAAACCACTATACCAATGCCCAAGGCGGCTTACAACAAAGGTTAAAATACATAATTTAAAATAATACATAAAATAAATGTAAACAATACATAACCATACACAAATTTAAAAATATTTACTGGTATTTATTTAAAATGTTTTAATAGGAAACCACAATTAGCATAAACTGGTTTGCAAACAAGCTTCAAACCCTGGTTTCATATTCTGGTTTGTTGGCCCTAAACAAACCACAGTTTGTGGGCAGGCTCGGGTTGAGATGTAATGCTAAGCCATGGTTTAGCTAAACAAACCATGATTTTACAAAGTTACCCAGCCTAGAATTGATCCCAAGTTTTTCACTGTTGGTTGTCTTTCATGGTTGTGCCTCACCTCTTCCACCATAAGGCTACTCCTCACATTCCAGTACTAGACGTTCAGTCTGAAACCACAACACTTTCTCAAGAGATACCCAAATAGCTCAGCTTTCCAATCGTTTTGCAATGGCAACTCACAGGCTGAGATGTTAACCTTGCCATTCTCTTGGAAAACCTATGCCACCATTTTTGGATGCAGATGAAACCATGCCTTTGGCAACAGCACCTGAGTGCTGAGTTTGTTTAATCTACAGTATTTCCAAAGTTTTTACCCTCAACTTGAATTTTGAGGGAGCTATCACTGTTGCAGAGAGGATTCTGAGAATTTTTTCAAAAGAGAAAAGCATTTGGGGGAAAGAGGCAATGGGGAAAATAAGCAGCAAGTACACTGTGGGGAATATCTGCATGCCCTCTTTTCTGTCAAAATCAGATCCTTGTCCCTGCTTTATATATGTTTAGGGTAGTTCCAGATAGGATCCGGCAGGCGGCCCATGGCGGAAGTAGAGGAGGCCGTATAAAGGCTCCGGTGCCTGGCAGGGGTCAGGATATGGCCGAAGGCCGTCCCCCGCCCCCTCCCGGGCCACCGGGGCCAATGGCCTCCTCCCAGCTCCGGCGATCCGCCCCCCTGCCCGTCGGATCCTGTCTTACCTGGGTCTGGCGGCTGGCGGGAGCTCCGTCATCGGAGCAGGGGAGGCTGGCCACTCCGCCGGTCTTCCCTGCTTGAAAGTAGTCGCGAACGTGCTTTACGGCATGTTCGCGACTGCTTCTGGCGCTGGAACACTCATTCCGGCGCCGGGGGGGGGGTTTAGTGAGGATTGGGCTGCCCAGCATGATGGGTTCACTGTTTCCCGTCTTGTCCAGTCATCATTCATAGTGTCCAGAATGGGCAGCTCCAGTAGCTTGCCTTTTAACCTATTCTGTCTTCCTAAATCCTCTATGTTGCAAGGACTGTTGCATTAGGAGTTCTGCCTGAATTTCACTTGTGCAATGCACATCAGTTATTCCAACCATCAGGTGTTTGTCTAATTAAAGTTAAGTTCTCTTTCCATTTCGCTTTCTTCCTTCCATGAGGAAGGTATAGTCCATTGAGTGGGAAAAATAAAGGGAATGAATTTGCAGAGTGACTTTCTTTACACCAGGGGTTCTCAACTTTTGGAGGTCCGGGTACCCCCTATCACGGTCCAATTTTCTGAAGTACCCCCTGCTAATTAACTGCTAATTGGATTAATCAATTGATTAATTAGATAATTAATCGTTAAATAAAAAAGTACTAAAACAATTTTAAATGTGAAAAAATGTCGTATTTAACTCTCTGTGTGTGTGTGTGTGTGTGTGTGTGTGTGTGTGTGTGTGTGTGAGAGAGAGAGAGAGAGAGAGAGAGAGAGAGAGAGAGAGAGAGAGAGAGAGAGAGAGAGAGAGAGATGGATGCAAGGATCTCTTTTTTTCTAAGTCACACTTCCCAAAATCAGCTCCTCCCTCCCTCACCCCACCAAAGTACATTTTCCAAAGTACAAAAATCAACCCAAAACCAAAATCAGAGACAGAAGGGCTCCAAAAATAAAAAATTAAAATCCATGTTAATTAACACTTAATTACCTGCTGATGGGGCAGATAAGGAGCAGGGCTTGGCGTACCCCCAGCAAGAGTTCCGCATACCCCTAGGGGTACCCGTACCACAGGTTGAGAACCTCTGCTTTACACAGTAAGCACTGCTTAACAGACTTCCACTGCGATCTAATCAATGGCACCGAAATGAAAATTGTACCAAAAAAAAGTCAAATTGCTTTCCTTCTTCTTCTTCTTTTTTTTTTTTTGTAAGACCAAGTCAGCTTAGATGGCATCACAGACGACTTTTACTTAGAGAAGGGAAAAATCAATAAGGAAGGAACAAAAAAAAACACGAAGTCTTGTTTGTTAGTTTGGCTCATGCTTTTGAAGTTTTCGCTGATGTTGGAAGCATTTCTGTATACTGCTTGTGTTCCTTTTAATAGCATCCAAAAGTCGCCCATCAGACAGAACAGCTAGGAAAGTGTAATTAAAGCCAGAGTCAGAGACCAACTCACGGATGATGAACTGTGAGCTTCCACCCACCCCTACCCCACCATGCAACATTATTTCCAAGAAAGTGAGCACAACTGGACGCATTAATTTGGAAATACAGTCTTCTTCACGCAGAGGATCAGATTCAGATCTACGCGTGACTTTTTTTAATACACTGTAAAGGTGAAGACGGACATTTTAAATAGTGCAAATGATTTGAGAACACACATTCTCTGTCCTGAAAGCAACCGCTTCGGAATGCTGCAGAACGGAAAGGAAGTGCATTCTGGCCCCTGGCCTTGCGGGAGGACTAAGGGCTGCTTGATTTTTTTTGGGGGGGGGGTTTGTTATCTCCTGTTAGCTGCGCCTGTAAGCAGCGACTTACCATTTTGACTGAAAAGGCATTGGTATAAATCTTCAAAATAAAGAAATATGCCACTGGGTACAGCTAAGCTCTTGGGCG
Organism: Plestiodon gilberti rubricaudatus; assembly: GCA_026170595.1. Classification (NCBI taxonomy): domain Eukaryota; kingdom Metazoa; phylum Chordata; class Lepidosauria; order Squamata; family Scincidae; genus Plestiodon; species Plestiodon gilberti. Next base: position 18,419,966 of record JANXHW010000001.1, read on the forward strand.
TGCCTACAGTTGTACTTTGGACCTTAGCCTAATTCAGGTGCTTAGAGAAGTGTTTCACATGTCTGTGAGTTAGAGCCAAACTACACAGGAGGTTTGAAGATTTCTTCGCCCGAATAGGCTTCGTTTTTCAGCTGTTGGTAGCAGTGAAATGGGGTGGGGGCCGGGGCGTGCGTATTGGAATATTGGGACTGTGGTGGGAAGCAGTAGGATTTAATTAACCCTACCTTCTGCCATGATCCCAATCCCCCCCCCCAAAAAAAAACTGGCTTCTATTTGTTGAGAGTTGTCAGCATGTCTGGGTAGCCAAATGCCAAGTCGTCTTCACTAGAAGTGCGGGTTCACCTTAAATCTTCTCTTCTCAGCTTGCTTATCAAACAAGTTAGGAAAGCATCTCTTACTGTCTTACTACTGGGAGAAAGCATTTTGCTGGAAATAAAAAGGACTAAGGAGTGAATCACAAAGGGATGAGAGTCAGCAGACAGGAAAGGGGGCTTTTGGTCACAATGAACATTCTTAAATGCTGTGAATATACAAAATTGGGTCAATCTGGTTTTTTTTCCTCTCCCTACTCAGAAAAGCAAGATGAAGAAAGAAGATGGATATGATAGTTCAGCAGTAGTCGCAGCAAGTTCTTCGCCTTTATTATAATTCTGGCCGTGCAATTTGCCCCACACAAACATGTGCCAGCAAGTCAAATGCTGGTTCAGCCATCAATCCTGCTCCTCCGCTCCTGTCTCAGGAGTGTTGTCTGCCTCAACAATGTGTTGAAGCATCATGTAGACATGTATAAATATATATGCTCATCATTATGTCATTGTATGTGATGTTGTGAGATTAGGATTTGATAGTGGGAATGAATCATAGAATGCTAGAAGGTAACTTTGATGTCATCTAGTCTAACCCACTGCTCAGTGCAGGCAACTGCTACAGCATCCCTTGCAGTCCAGTGAGGGAGAGCCCAGCGCCCACTACTGCACAGTGTAGATTGTTCCAGAGCTAAACAGCTCTTATAGTTAGGAAATGCTTCCTCCTGTCTTGCCTAGATCTACTTTCCTGTAGTTTCAACTCATTGGTTCTAGCCCTGGGTTCAAGAAGCCAGAAAGTAAGTCCTCCCATTCTTCTACGTGGCAGCCCTTCACATACCTGAAGACGTCTATCGTGTCTCCCCTTAGTCTTCTCTTCCCCAGGCTAAACATACCAAGCTCTCTTAACAGATCCTCATCATAGGACTAGGTTCCCAGACCACTCTCCATCTTTGTTCCCTTCTCTGAACCAGCACATCGATATCTTTCTTAAAACATGGTGCCCAAATCTGCATGCAGTATTCCAAGTGAGGTTTGACTAGTGCAAAATAGAGCAGAACTATTGCTTTTCGTGATCTGAATTCCATGCCTTTGTTAATGCAGCCCAATGTTGCCTTTGCTTTTTTGTAGCTACATCACACTACTTGGCTCATGTTCAGCTTGTGGTTTGCTAAGACACCTAGATCTTTTTACATGTTCTGCTGCCAAGCCAGGTATCTCCCATCCTGTGCCTTTCTTTATTATTTTTTGTATCCATGTGCAGGACTTCACATTGATCTCGATTGAGCTTCATTTTCTTGGTATGGGCCCAATGATCAAGCCTGTCAAGATGGCTTGAATCGTGGTTCTGTCTTCCAGGGACTTAGCTATCCATTCCCCAGCTTTGAGTCATCTGCAGATTTGATAAACATCCCCTCTATCCTTCATCCAGGTCATTTATAAAAATGTTGAACAGCACAAGGCCCAAAAAAGAGCCTTGTGGCACTCCACTCCAGTCAGCATGGCCCAAGATCAGTTTGCCTGGGATAGATGAAAGAGGGCTAAAAGAAATGTTCATGACCTAAGAAGTTCCTTGAATGGGAGCATCCATCAAGATTTTTAAATACAGTTGTCCCCCAAAATCTGTGGGGGACAGGTTCCAAGACCTATCACGGATACCCAAAATTGCAGATAGTAGTGAACCCTATATATATTGTACAGCATAAGTCATTTTTCTAACCTGGTCAGGAATTGCAGCAGCAGATAGCTTCAGAAAGGCTGTGGAGAGCTGCAGAATGATGCAGAGAGCTGCAGAATGGCTGTGCAAGGCATTCTGGTGTGCTACCTGTAATTGGCTGGTATAATTGACTAGCTGTAAAATGGCTGCATAGAGGTGTAAAATGGCATGGATGGCAGGTTAGCTTCAGAATGGCGCGGATAGCTTGCCAGGGAAACATGGATAACTGAAACCATGGATACAGGACCCATGGATACCGGGGGGGGGGGGGGGAACTGTACATCTTCCTCAAAGAACAGGCTAAAACATAAAATAATTCCTTCCCTCCGTCTTCTATGAATTCTAGAAGAGGCAGAGAGAGGGATAGGATTTGATCTGGGAGAGACTGGAATGGAAACCAGGACGAATGGCTGGAAACCAAAGAATGGAAACCAAGAAGCTGCAGACAGGCTCAGAAGACACATGTAGCTGATCTTGCTTACAGGAGCATACTCCCGATCCCATCCAGTGCTCAAACCAGTGCAAATAAAGCAACTATTACAAAGAAACCATCAGCCTCCAGCAATTTCTCCTCCAAAGGAAGGGGGAAACCCACATAACTCTACTCCTGGAATGTCTCATCGCTCAAGGAAGTGGGTCACAAGCATGTAACTCTCTCTCTCTCTCTCTCTCTCTCACAACAAACTTACATACTTCTAAATGCCCACATGATGCTGCAAAACATCATCCCTACTCCTCTGCAAATATTTTTTTATTTTTTAGTGCTGAGGCAAATGCCAGAGAGAGAGAGAAAGAGAGCTGGCCTGTGAAAGTAACATCTCGAATGAAGGGTTCTATGAAAGACTAGAACATTATGATATTGTAAAAATCCTTTGGGGTTTAGAACAGCCTGCCCATGTACACTGCCTTGAATAAAGTCAGAGGAGAAATCCAATGACCAGAAAGGCGGTATATAAATACTGTATATTATATTATTATATTATTATTTTTAAAACACTGGCAAAATTGCATCATGAATTGCGTGCGTACGTGTGTGTGTGTGTGTGTGTGTGTGTGTGCGCGCGCGCATATGTGTGTGGAAGGGTGATGACATGAGTGCTAACCCAACGGGCAGCTTTTCCTCACTTCAAACCAAACCACAGTGAAAATATGCAGCTCTGGTTTTGCAAAGCTAGAAATACAGCTATATTTTTTACACATGTCTTTACCATCCTTTGTCATTTTTATCAGGGCGGCGCCGGCGCACAAAGCAAAGCCGGGGATGTTTTGTACTGAATATGGTGAGGGAGCCCTCAGTCTGCCCCCAGTGCTTTTACAATGGCATGCCTGTCTGCACCTGAGTTGGATGAATGCAGGACTCAGCAGAACCCTGGAGTGTGTTTTCAGAGGTTCACAGGCAGGCATACCAGGAAACATGGTCACTGTTCCCAGAGCCAGGAAACAAACCCAGTATTCATTCAAAACATTCGTTCAAATCCTCAAGGCCTTTTGAGGCAATATTTCCTTTATGCAATAAATACACGGTTATTCCTTATTCATTGTGGGGAGGAGCCAGATGTTTCCCTTCCACACAGTGGTTTTGTGTAAGGGTATCATCTTGATCCACATTCAAACTGCAGTGTAGTGTTGCTGGAATGCTATTTTTGCAGATGTAATTGTCATATATACTCCTCTGCCCCAAGACATTTGTGCGATGTTGTTCTGCAGGGCTCCCTCTTGTGCTTTTCCACGTCTACATGGAGCGGCTGGGTGAGGAGATCTGGTGTGAGGGATCATCGCTACATCAATGACAACCAAAGCTGTTTTTCCTTTCATCACAATCAAGTGAAGCAGTGAAAAGTGCTGAAGAGGGTTAATACAATAACAGCGCAATCCTAATCAACTTTCCAGCGCCAGTGCAGCCGCAATGCAGCCCCAAATGTTCCCTCACCTTGAAGAGGCCTCCATGACTGCCCCTCAGTTGCAAAATGCAGTGTGCGCCCTGTTGGCATGACTACACTGGCGCTGGGAAGTTGGTTAGGATTGCACTGATGCTCAGTCTGGATAAGATGGAGCTTCTATGAGTCTGATCAGGGAGTCTGACCAGGGAGAGACTGTTCAACCTGTTTTGAGTGCTTCTTGAAGTTATTACAAGCCTTGGGCAAGTGTGAGTAGCCCCTTCATCTCACTTTTCTAGGGTTATAGTGATGGACAGATGAGGCTTTGTAGCTTTGGTTGGCAGCTCTCCTGGAAGGAGGAAGAGGAAGTTCCAATCGCAAATCCCACACCTGCGTCAGCTGTCATGTTTTTGTAATCCTGTGCATCCGGTGCAACAATAGCAAGTTGGATTCTGCAAACCTTTCCCACTTAAATCCATGCTTCATGCATGATTTGCAGCCAAACCATTTGTCATCATGAACCAGCCAAGCTAAGCCATAAACATGAAGTGTGCAAATTGCCAATGGACCTGTGTTCCCATCGGTCATAGCAACACAGGGAGGTTAGGGGTGGGAGAGAGGAGGACACCCGAGCAGCTTCAAGTGGCTTCCTGAACAGAATCCGACCAGGATGCAGTCAACTTTTGTTTCTTGTTTCCCAGTCAAAACCTGAGCACAGATTCTGGAGCTGACTCTTGGGGATAACTTCTGACTAAAATGAAACTTTAGCATTAGTCATACAGATGATTTTCGCGAGCAGTCCTGTGGTTGATGAAAACTGAATCATGCGAGAAAGTCTTCTGCATATCAACCCAACCATCATGCTTACTTCCTCTAATATAAAGGTGGGTTTTCATTGGGAGTAACTACGTCCTGCCTTGTTCATAATTCAAGTAAATCACATGGGCTTGTAGGGTACCAATATATCCAGTTAAAGCCTATGGCATGTAAACCACTTCCCCTTTTGTTCTCTGAATGTTCATCTGCAGTCCCAAAGGCATTGTTTGTTCCACGAATAAGACTCACCTCCCCTTGGAAATGATGCATTCTCTAAAGAAATGTGGAGCATTTATGGTGTTTCTCTCAAGAATAAAGTGCGTCCTGCCTGGACCATCTTCTGGCAAAAAGCCTCTCACAGCAAAGGCTCCGCTAGCAGGGAAAAAGTGTGTGCTCATTTCCTGAGGAGAAAATGTCATCTTTCCCCCTGAGGAATTGGTGCCATTTTCCATAGTGAAAACAACTCTTTCTTTTGCATTGAGTAAAAATGTTAACTTTCAGCTAGCAGGTGCCTGCAAAAAATGAAGCGTGTGTACTGGGGGAGTACGGAGGAAATGTCAACAAGCGGTCTGTGTTAATGGAGTTTTCTGAATCTAAAGACAGGACCACAATCAGATTTTTAAAACGGTTTAAAAAGTTGCAAAAATCTGATAAAGGTAAAAGGCTGGAGGAAGGACAATCCCGGATATTCTTAGATCCCACCTTTGGCGTTGCAGAAAAGAAGGCAGCTCAGGGGCAGCCCATTCGTGAAGTCACCTGGAATGGCCGCTTTGAGCAGTGGGCTGGCTGGGGGAGGAGTAAAGGTAAAGGTATCCCTTGACAATTAAGTCCAGTCGTGTCCAACTCTAGGGAGCATCTCACCTCCGTTTCAAAGCCAAAGAGCCAGCGCTGTCCGAAGACGTTTCCATGGTCATGTGGCCAGCGTGACTCAACACCGAGGTGCATGGAACGCTGTTACCGTCCTGCTGACGCGGTACCTATTAATCTACTTGCAATTTCTTGCTTTCGAACTGCTAGGTTGGCAGGAGCTGTCGCACGGATTCGAACTGCCGACCTTTCGATCGACAGCTCATGGTTCAGTGGTTTAACCCACTGCGCCACCCGCTGGCTGTCCCCAAACTGGCTCAGTGGCAGGCAAGGTCTTGGATGGGGGCAGTCGGGCTTCGCTCTACTGAATGCAGCAAGATTTGTTAAAACCAGGGGGGAAAACATGATATCAGTGGCAAAGGGAGCTTCCCCTCTTCAAGCAGTAAGCCATGATGAAGAGAGGAAACCAAAGATGACCCGAGACTTGCTTGCCAGGAAACCTCTGAGAGGTAACTCACTAGGGGCACCAGCTGCTGAAAAAAAGCTGCCACTTTAGCAAGGCATACGGAGGTCAAGCAAGCCCAAATCATGAACTCTCAACCCACACCTATGAAGGCTGCCACCTTTTTTAGTCACCCACGCTTGTGTTTTGATAACAGCAGCCTGGCAGGCAGAAATGCACAGTGGTGCTTTGCCCAATAGGTCAGAAGTGGTTTGGCTGTTAGATTTTTCTGTGTGTCAGACTGCTGTTAAAGACACAAGAGCAGGAGCAGTAAAAAAGAAAAGTGGGAAACCTAACCCCAAACCCGAATCCTTGCATTCTGGGCAAACTGTTGTGTGTGAGAGTCTGTAGGACCCAGCAGACCCTCTTGAGGAGGTAGAGAACCACACTGAAGAAGGTGGAGGTGCCCCCATTTTGGCTCCTGCTGAACCTGATGCTTCCTCTTGGCTTTAGTGCTTTGCAAAAACTTTCAAAGGCAGCCCCTGAGCACGCCTACTGATGACATCACTGTTCCTGCTGAAGGGGATGTCCAGGGGGGCTGTCATAAACGACAGCCCTTGCAGCTTCAACATCTTGTCCGGATTTTTTGTCACTCCTCCCCCAGTTTTGCTTAACATCCAGCCTTAAGAGGAAGTCAAGAGCACCTAGAGCACTCAAACACTTGTGCACAACTTTCTGACATTTTAGTTTGTCCCGATAAAGGTATTACCATTCTGGTTTTTGTAATGAACCATCACAGCTACCGACGGGACTGGGGTGCATGCTACAATAATGGCAAGTAATTAAATATAACTCATTTGCCCTGACCAGCTGTCACAAGAAAAAGCACAAAGATCACCGCACGCAGAGCAGCTTGTGCGCACTGGTCCTCAGAATACACTCCCCTCCCCATTAGGGGATGGGGCCAAGGCTTAGTGGTAGAGCACCTGCTTTGCGCCCGGAAAAGTTTCAGGTTCAGTCTCTGGCATCTGGAGGTAGGGTGGAAAAAGATCCCGTCTGAAACTCTAGAGACCCACTTGCCAGACAGTGTAGTAGATGATAGTGACTTAGATGGACTCATGCTCTGATTTGATATAAGGCAGCTTCAGATGTTCAGTGCTTCTGCTTGGAGGGTTATTCTAAGTCTTGGGTTCATTCGGTGCATGCAAAGACCCATAAACCACACACGGCACAGCAGCCCCAGATCCACCCACCCATCTGCACAGCAGATGTGGAGACCCCTCAGCCTCACTTGACCACAGCTGACACATGGAAGTGAGTACAAGAGTGCACGGCACGCCTACTTCTCCACAGCATTGCCATCCTACATATCCAGCGATGAGCCAATGTATGCATGAGACCACAGGAATCTTCTTCCAGATAGGCATCCTCAGGGCCTGCTCTCCTACTAAACATAGGACTTTGTTATCTTAACCCAAATTAAGATTAAGGCACACATCAGAATGAGTGTGTAAGCATTCATTAAATGGCTACAAAATTTGATTCCAGTGGACACCAATACCCAATTCAAGCCTTTGTTGGGAGTTTGTTTTTTTTAAACACTCTCCAGGCTGGCATCTCTAACCACCTTCATGCAAGGAACGTTGCGTCCTGCCAACAGTAAGGCGAAAATGAAACTCATGCAGATCTGGGAATCCTAAATATGTGGCGAAGACAGACGCATGTAGGATGGTGTTCCTTTCTGCATCGTCTTTAATTAGGGATCCGTCAAGACACCTATGCAAATGTGACTTTGCGAAGGATGAGACACCCAACTCCTTGGCAAATGTGCCCAGTTCAGAAGAGGAGGATGAAGTGCCCATGATGCACACATGGGGTCACAACCATTGTGTTGTTCCCTGGCATGAGGTTCAATATTGCTCCAAGGAAGGAGGCCAACCAACGCTTCCTCACTTTTGGCAATCAGAGAACCGCCCTGGATGAAATGGAGTGGAAAGAAACGGGGGGGGGAGAGAAGGGAGCAAAGTTTTTGGGTGCTGCCAAATGCCTTGCCCGCCTGCAGGCAAGGGGAAGTGGAGTGAGCGCGGGAGACTGCTGGCAGTTTCCAATGCATGCCATGCCCCTTACAAAACGTGCCACAGTTGGAGCAGAAGCTCCCTGATCTGCCACTTGCAGGTTTTAAAAGTGGACATGGGGAGCGTGGGAGGCCCCAGGGTGTGCTGCAGCTCTCATGGCAGTGGGGGTGGGGTGGCTGCTGCCCCTCCCCACTCCAGTGTGCCCTAAGAGTAGAAGATCCCTGGAAGGAAGTAGATAGTAAATCCATTTATTTAAAATATTTATAGCCTGCCTTTCCTTTTCCTATCCGGAGATGTGCAAGGCAACGTACAGCACAATCCTATGTAGGTCAACTCAGAAGTAAATCCCCTTGTGTTGAATGGGGCTTACTCCCAGGAAAGTGTTATTGGATTGCAGCCTTACAGTATTTTTCTTCTAAGTTCTACATATCAGTAGAACACAAAAGTAAAAGGGGTGGTGGTAAATACCTCTCTGCTTTCTTCTCCCACATCATCTCTCCAAGACAACTGGTGCTTAGGCACCAGCAGGTGGAGGTGGCCATGGTGACCTTTGATGGCTTTTCCTAACCACTGAACAGGGCATGGAGTGACAGCACAAACTTATATATGTCACACACATACATGATCTTCTTGTAGTCCTTACTACAGCCATGTTATTATTATTATTATTATTATTATTCACATTTTTATACCGCCCTTCCTCCAAGGAGCTCAGAGTGGTGTACATATTTCCTCCCCTCCTTTTTGTCCTCACAACAACCCTGTGAGGTAGGTGGGGCTGAGAGATAGTGACTGGCCCAAGGTCACCTAGGAAGCTAACAGAGGCAATCTATCCAACATGGCTGTAGTAACAACTACAAGAAGATCATGCATGTGTGTGAAGTGCTATACATTAAGCATTTATTATTATTATTATTATTATTATTATTATTATTATTATTATTATTAAAAAGGCAAAACAGGATTATTATTAAAAAGGCAAAACAGGATGAAAAAAAATCCTCCAGATAAATAATGGCTTGGAACCATTTTAGAGATTATAGACAGACAAGCACACAGTTTTTGCCAATTAAATATTTATTTATAAGATATAGTAAACCCCACCTTTTCAAAAATATTTTCAAGCTGGTTTACAGAGCTAAAACAAGAAGATAAAATCACAATGAAGATCAAACACACCCTTAAAATACCGTACAACAGCACCAAAATAAAACCACAGTGAAACAAGACGAAATAAAGTAGTAGTTAACTTAAAACAAGGTTAGAACAGAAACCTCCCGCTACCATAAGAAACCACGTTGATTGTGGGATTGGGTGTTGGTGCAACACATCCAGAGCAGGAAAATGAGGTTTATGCTTTTATTAAACTGATCCTTTTTGGCAGGCAAGTGTGTATGGGGTCGATATTCCCCTGTAAACTGAATCAGAATTCTCACAATCTAATTTTGTATGTACTACACATTAAAGACAAACATAAATGTTTCTTTACTTTAACCTTGCAGCCTTCAACAAGAATTTTATACCACTATATTCCAGCTAACAGACCCGTGGGCCACATTCACCCTGGGAATGAATATCAAAGTCCACATTCAAAATGTCTGAAGATCTGGAAGGTATTTCTATGACTGCAGGGGAGGTGAACAGAGACCAGGAAAAGCGGAGAAGTGTGATTTGACAAACATGCATTGCTGGCTCAGTGCATGGGGTGTGGAATGTTATGGCTTAATTTAAAGCAGGGGGGGAGGGAGAAAGTAGACCATGGTTTACTTGATGGGCCACTGGCCAGTAGCCAAAGGCCACCTACCGACTTCTGGTGGCTGGGATTCTTGCAAAAATGTGGAACTAGGAACATATATGAAGGAAGCTGCCTTCAGTAGGGACAACCCACAGGTCGACTACTGTCTACATGGCCTGGAGCTCAGGTAGATGTCTTTCCTAGGCCTACCTGGAGATGCCAGGTTCAGTCGGACTTTCCACATGCAAACCCTGGTGCTCTGCTGCCACTGAGATACAGCCTCTCCCCAGTGGTGGGACGGGCATCCAGGGACTGAGTTAATACAGGGATAACTGAGAGCGACTCAATGGTGTGACTGTGTAAAGCCACTTCCTATGTTCCTAAGGTATCACCATCTCCTCCAGAGAAAATGCTTTCATCCAACATTTTGAAAGAATCCTCCTCCTGCACTGGAAGTTGAGGTAACTCCCATTCCTTCAACACACAGTGAGCTTTTCATGCTGCTGGTATTTTTTTAAAGGTCAAGAGATCTTCAAATACTTGCCTCTTTTGCTTCTCCACCTGACCTAATTTCCTCTCGACTTGACTGGCAGACTCAACAAAGAGGAAGAGTCATTTCCTTTCCAGTCACTTCTGGCTGTATTTCGTTTCATCACTGAAAGCAGTCTTGTGATGGAAAAGCCTGGACGATTCTGCACTTGGAATTTTCCACCGTCAGTGCAAACTCCCTCTGAGTTTATGCCAAGACAGGTGCTGCTGCTGCTGCTGCTGCTGCTGGGTAAACGTCTTGGCTGTGTTGTGATGTCGAGACAGTCCAGAGGTCGTGCTGTTGAGTTTTGGCTTCTTTTGCAGAAGGGAACACTGGAGACTTGCGGTGTGTGTTTTTAAAATACACAAAAAATATATTTGTGTTCAAGTATACATGAAGTAGCGCATAAGTGGAGACAAGGGACAGACCCACTCCAATTTTGTACCACATTCCCAGAGAGAGATCTTTCACACCAAGGTGATATTAGCCTGGTCTCCCTCTGCCTATTCCATCAGGGAGCTGATAAGAACCATTACATTAAAGGCTGTGACAGACCGCATGCCGAGGCGAGCGAGCGAGCGCCGAGGCGAGCGAGCGCGAGAGGAGTAGGAGTGTCTTCCCGCAAATAGTCCCTCCTTTTGTCCCGCCTTCTTGGAAGAAACCTCCACAGTGATTGGCTAACACACCTGATTGGCAGATAGCCACTCTCTTCCCCCTTGGTGGCTGCAGTAGCTCCGCGATGCAGCCCCCTCAAACATGGCCCAGGAAGATTTTCAATCGTGCCGGAAATCGGGAGACCGCTCGCTTCCGCTGTGGTAACCAGACACCCCAGCACGCCTTGACTAAGCTCCTCAGGCGTCCGGGACGAGCCGAGATTCGTGCGGTCTGTCACGGCCTTTACCAGCCTCCTGGGGTATTAGCGTTACAAAAGCACCAGCTGGCCAGCATTCCTGACTGCTCACCTGTTACAGTAGGATGACCTGTTCTTTAAAATGGAGATTGTTTCTGTCTCTTTCATTGGCAATATGGGACTCTATGGAATTGTAAAGCCATGACCTCCTTAAACCAAAATGGCTCTACAAGAGCCATAGAAACCATAAGCTCCCATTAAGAGCGGTCCCATTAAGAGGGCTGCTGCTGACCGATTCATCAGGAGGCAGACCAAATTCATCCTTGAAGCCTTTTTCGGGTCCTAGCTGAATCAACACTTGGCATGATAGGGCTGCCTTTTCATCATGGATTCAAAAAACTCTGACATATCAGACAGTCCTTGAGATAATCTGGTCCCAGGCCCATTTGGGCTTTGAAGACTTGACTACACATGTGTGAGGAACAGGAATCCTTATGTATGAATGTTTTGCAAAGAAACATTATGCAAAGAAAGAAAAACTTTCTCTTTCACAATACTAGAACTCGGTTTATCCAATGAAACTGATTGGAGGGAACTTTAGGATAGACAAAAGGTACTTCTCCACATAATTGCGTAATTAGTTGACACAACAAGACACAATGATGCCCACTAGTTGGATGGCTTTAAAAGGGGATTGGGCAAATGCATGGAAGACAAATGAATGATTATGTGCTATCTCTGGGCTCAGCAACAAGCTTTTGCCCCAATGCCATCCTGACCTGGGGGGCTGGGTGAGAGGGCTCCGAAAAAGCTTGCTGCCATGTGGACAGAGCATCCTAGAAGTGGTGAGGACGTTCCCCAGCTCCCTCACAGAGCAGTGAAGAACTCGCAGGGTGGGGTCAGGGCTGGCCCATTCATGAGGTCAATTGAGGTGGTCGCCTCAGGCAGCAGTCTGGCAAGATACACCCACCTCGCTCCACCCACTCCCCCTCACTGCTTCTTCTCCTTCCACTCTCTGGCCTGAAAAAGGAAGAGAGGGCAGAAATGTGGAGGAGAGTGGCAGGAAGCATTGGCACACCGGCTCAGGCATTAGGAGATCTTGGGCCAGACAGAGGTGGGGGGAAAGAGGAGTATTTTTCAGGTTGCCCCTGCTAACTGCGCAAGAGGCACTTTTTCAGTTGGTGCTCCTCTTATATTTAGCAGGGGGAGAGTAATTGCCCCCCCCTTTCACCCCAGCACAGTCTCTTTTCTGGTGGCTGTTTGCTGGTGTTCTTCTGCATTTAGATTGTGAGCCCTTTTGGGACAGGGAGCCATTTAATCATTTGATTTTGTCTGTAAACTGCTTGGTGAACTTTTTGTTGAAAAGCAGTATATAAATACTGTTGTTAATAATAATAATAATAATAATAATAATAATAATAATAATAATAAATATTGAATATGAAAGGTCACCCAGTATAACTTCTCTCAACAACTTATTGCTTAGAATTCACTGGAAAATCCCAGTGCATAAAACCGAGACTTGAGAAACAAAGAAGCAGCACCACGCACTTATCCAACTGTTTCTAGTTTCAGTCCATCTGAGCCTGGGATTCTTCAAGCCCCTGGGGAGATTGCACAAGCTCCACCACTCACGCAGGCATCTGCTACAAAACTGAAACTGTCCTCCCAATTTTCTCACATGGACTTCTCATCCCGAGGGCATTTGGGCTTGGCAATACACAACAGTGAGAGGGGGGGGGAACCACAACAGTTCTTTTTGTTCCCCCTTCCAAGAGTCCCTTATGGGGCTCCATTTGGCCCCTTTGAGGGCCTCTCCCCCTGCACAACCATCCACACTGGGAGTTTAGCACCACACTGCTGAACCAACCACAAGAAAAATCACTGTATGGGTACACATAAGAACATAAGAAGAGTCCTGCTGGATCAGGCCAAAAGCCCATCTAGTCCAGCTTCCTGTATCCCACAGTGGCCCCACCAGATGCCTCAGGGAGCACAAGACAACAAGATAACCTGTTTTCCGTTGTCACTCCCTTGCACCTGGCACAGAGAAAACCCACTTCTAAAACCAGGAGGCTGCTTATGGCTTGTAACCTGTGATGGTCTTTTCCTCCATGAATCTGTCCAAACCCCTTTTAAAGGCATCCAGGCCAGGTGCCATCACCACATCCTGTGGCAAGGAGTTCCACAGATGAATTACACGCTGGGTAAAGAAATATTTTCTTTTGTCTGTTCTAACTCTCCCTCCACTCAATTTTAGTGCATGTCCCCTGGTTCTGGTGTTGTGGGAGAGGGAGAAGAATTTCCCTCTCTCCACTCTCTCCATCCCATGCATAATTTTATACGTCTCAATCATGTCCCCCCTCAGGCGCCTTTTTTCTAGACTGAAAAGCCCCAGACGCTGTAGCCTTTCCTCATAAGGGAGGTGCTCCAGCCCACGAATCATTCTGGTTGCTCTTTTCTGCACCTTTTCCAATTCAACTATATCCTTTTTGAGGTGTGGTGACCAGAGCTGGACACAATACTCCAGATTGTGGCCTTACTATCGATTTGTACAAGGGCATATTGGCCGTTTTATTCTCAATCCCTTTTTTAATGATCCCGAGCATGGAATTGGCCTTCTTCACTTGGTCGACACTTTCATCGAACTGTCCACCAGTACCCCAAGATCTCTCTCTTGATCCGTCACAGACAACTCAGAACCCATTAGCGTATATGTGAAATTTTGGTTTCTTGCCCCAATGTGCATCACTTTGCACTTACTTACATTGAAGCGCATCTGCCATTTCGCTGCCCATTCTCCCAGTTTGGAGAGATCCTTCTGGAGCTCTTCACAATCCCTGCTGGTCTTCACCACCCGGAAAAGTTTAGTGTCATCTACACACTATCCAGGGTCAACGTTTATTCCCACCCATCCGTATTTCTGCACAGTTAACAAGGACAAGGGTCTAGCCATCAAGCCATAATGAAAAAACAAGCACACCATGTGTATATTCCATTAAATCTGCCCCCTCCAAAGTTTGTGGGTTTAATTCCGAGAAAAATCGGCCTTCAGGAAGATAACTCACTGTTTCTCATAAATAAGCAACGTCGTTTTTGTGCCAAGGTCTTCAAACAGTTCCACCCCCTCCCCCTTGGTCCAATTTTATTCTTCCAGGCTACATTTAACAACAACAACAAAAGGATCCCACGTAGATCTCGGTTCCTGATGTCAATCACTGCAAAGCAGGCCTTGTTTAGAGACTGTTTGAATTATGTGCATTCTTATTAGATGACAATCCTCCAATGCCCTTCATTGCAGAAAATGGAAAACAGTTCTTTTCCAAGTTTATCAGAAGGGCAGCCAAATGCTGAGGTTATACAGTGAGATCTTGCACTAGAATGCTATTTTAATCAATGGTCTTCCAGGGAGGTAAATTTAGAAGTTGATGAGTGTGCTCTCTCAAATCTCTCTCACAGGAACAAGCCGTCTTTTATAAAGAAAATGGAATCAGGAGACGGTGCAGAAACGGGCAACCAAAGTGATCACAGGGTTAGAGCATCTTCTCTATAAGGAAAAGCCAAAGCATTTGGGGCAAAAGGTTAAGGGCCAAACTACACATTTTAAACATTTGCTATGCTTGCCTTTTCCTTTGTTAAATAGCACATATGGGGGCTCTGATCCAGAGCAGAACCATTGGTGGGAGCAAAGGCCTAAAGCCCCATGATACCCTTACTACTATTTCAACCTAGACTGGACACTTGGCACATGCTATTTCTTATATATATAATATATAATTCTAAAATTATGGACACAGTATGTGAACAGAAGGTTTTCTCCCTGTCTCATAATCCTTCCAAAGGGATAAACACATTAGTCTGTAGCAGAGAACATGACAAAATATCTTGCGGGCACCTTACAGATGAGAACAAGTTTACAAGAGCTGGTTGTTGTTGTTCAGTCGTTAAGTCGTGTCCGACCCTTCGTGATCCCATGAACCATATCCCGCCAGGCCTTCCTGTCCTCCACTATCTTCCTGAGTTCGCTCATGTTCATGTTCGTTGCATCGGTGATGCTGTCTAACCATCTCATCCTTTGCCTTCCCCTTCTCCTTTTGCCTTCAGTCTTTCCCAGCATCAGAATCTTCTCCAGAGAGTCCTCTTTCGCATTAGGTGGCCAAAATATTTGAGTTTCAGCCTTAGTACCTGTCCTTCCAGGGAACAGTCAGGGTTGATTTCATTTAGGATTGACTGATTTGATCTCCTAGCAGTCCAGGGGACTCTTACACTTTGTTAAATGCAACCATCTTCAAGGTGCAACAACAATGATGCTCTCATTCTCCTAGAATTTGGAGTCAATGAAATTATTTAGCAGTAGATTCTGGGCAGACAAAAGAAAGGACTTCGTCACACAATGCAGAATCAATGTACGGAATATGCTGCCACAGGATGCACTGATAGCAGGAGTGGAGAAAGGTCTATCAATAGTTATTAGTCATGATGGGAACGTATGTGGAGTCTCCGGCTTCGGAGGCAGTATGCCTTTGAATACCAGCCACTGAAGAGGCAACAGCATGCTTCGTATCCTGTTTTTGGACTTCCTGGTAGGCAACTCTTGGAGGCTGGACCAGATGAAGTTTGGGATGGATCCAGTAGAGCTCCTCTTCTGTAGTATGCTTTGGATGGAATTGCTTCTTCAGTGTATACAAGTCCCCTGAAGGGAAATAGAAACTAACAATAATCAAAATATTGGTGTCTTAGAAGTACAAACAGGCCTCCAAGTAGCACAAATCAGGGTTGGTGTGTTAAGAACAGTGGAGAAGTGGCTTTTGCGTTCGACTTTGGTATGGCCCAGTGATCGAGGGAGGTTGGGCGCTTCTTTTTTTTTTTCCCCATATATATTTGTATTTTATTGATATATTAAAACATAAAAACAATACATATTTCATAAAGTTATAGCAAGCGCGAAGCAATACATCCTACTAGCATACTATTCACTATTTTCTACATATAATTTCCAACTAAGCCAAAACAACACCCACATTCTATTCATTAAATCCGCATATCATCACATCATTCCTCTCTCTCTCTCTCTTAAAAAGTCAATAAATGGTTTCCAATTATTCACGAAAAAGTTAACTGACTTTTCCTTAATTAAAATTGTAAGTTTATCCATTTCAGCATAGTCCAAAACTTTCAGCCACCAATCTTCCAGCGAAGGTATCTCCGAATTCTTCGAGGGAGGTTGGGCGCTTCTTGTTGCTTCTAGCATCTATAATGCAAGTCATTCCTTTGGTTTTCCCTAACCAAAAAAGGGGGGAATCCTAGTAGAGTGTCCACAAGGATAGCAGGAGAAAAGCAGTCTTGGATTCTGAAGAGCTGGACTGATCCAGTAGAATAGATTAAAAGTGTATGAATCTGGATGTGTGTGCTTTTAAACGGATTTTAACATTCCACAGTTTTTAGTTTTTTTTTTTTACTTGGCTTTAGAATTTTCTTTGAAAATTGTACCAAGCCATGAGAGCATCCATTCTACATAGAATAGATACTGCCCATGTATTTGCTATGTGGACTGCAAGACCTGCCAATTTCTATATTTGAAAACTGATTGTCATGAGGACATCATGAGAGTATCCAGTGATCTCTCGTCCAAAAGGAAGCCGATACTGGACTTTCTTCTGCTTGAGGAAAGCACAAGGCAATAAAAATATGGTACAGTTTATACCAAGTTGTCAGACCATCCAGCCGAGAATGGTCCATTGAAACCCCGGAGAGCCACCACCAGACACTGGCAGAGATCCTTTTCCAGCACCTGCTCCTCAAGATCCTTTAATAGGAGATATTGGGACCTGAAGCGGAGACCGTCTGCTTGCAAAGCATGTTCTCTGCCACCGAGCTATGGTCGTTCATTTCAGTGAGCAATTTCAAGCTGAAGATTTACGGCACAATCGCCAATCCTATCTTTGTACTGTACGATGCAGCGAGGCCAGTGCAGCCTGCGCTGCATCCAGGGCACAAAAAGGCTGCTGGGGAGGTCACCTTGGGGGACGGGAACATTTGTTCCCTTCCCCCAGGTAAAGCTCCAGCTGTTGTGGACACCTGTGCATGAGTAGAGTTGGCAACAGAGTCGCCTCGATGGGGCTACCTGGATGTACACCAACTATTTTGCTGGTGCAAGTCCGAGAGACCTGTGTAACAGCAGCCAGCCCAGGACGGGGGATAGGATATTGGCATAACTGGTATCCCTCCCCATTCCTGGGCCCGGCCGACCCCCCCCCCAGGCTTTTACTTTTTTCCCAGTAAGCTTTATTTCTTCCTTAAACAAACAGGAGAAACAGCCTCTGGCTGCTTATTGCAGGCAAGTAGAACAAGACTAAGTCCTAGAGAGGCTCTGCAAGGTTAACAGAAACCTTGCAAAGCCTCTCTAGGACTTAATCTCGTCCTAAGTCCTAGATGGAGGCTGCTTCTCTGTTTGTTTTAAGGAAGAAACAAAGCTTGCTGAAAGAAAAATAAGAGCTGGGGCGGGGCGCACACCTGCCAGCAGGGGAGGCAGGGCGGGGGGGGGGCTCAGGAAACCATGGAGGGGGTATTCGCTCCTATCCACAGTTTCAAGTATCCACGGAGGGGCCTGGAACAGCGGATATGGGGGAGTACTGTACTTGGCATTTGTATCGCACTTTCAGGGGTTTTTGTTTTTGGAATCCTTACAAGAACAATAATAAGGTTAGTATTATTATCCCCATATTGTAGATGGAAAGGCTAAGGCTAAGAGGGAATAGCTTGCGTAAGGCCACCTGGTTTGATCATTGGCAGTAGTGAGATTCAAACCAAGGGGTTCCCGATTTGAAACTCAACTCCTGCGCTACAGCAGCTCTCTTTGTACCTTCCAGCAGGAGTTGGTTTGGACAGAAAACTCCCTCTAATTTACGACCTGCAAGAACAGTTCTGGGCTACATCATCAAATCACATTCCTGGTTCTAACCGATTAATTCTGTTCTGTACGATGAATGCAAACGTTTCTATTCTTATTCACTGAAGCTGACTTGAGCAGCCTGTTTAAAAACAATGGTGGATGGATATAAAGGCCCAATTGCACTGTTGACGAAAATGAAACACTGTTAGGTCACCACCAGCACAGGTTACCAATTTGGTATGCAGCCTCTGTTGGGGCACAATCCTCAACCTGCTCCTGCAGGGTATTCAGTCAGAAGTCACAGCATGTATGGGAAGAGGAAATTGTCACTTAATTGGATATGGGATCAGAGCTGCTCATTTGGTATAAACAAGCTGGCTCTCAAAAACTGTCTTGTTCAAACATGCATGGCTCATAAGAGTGTATTTAGTGATGTGTGTCTGCAAAATATTTATACCAAAATAGAAGCATGTTTGCAAAATGAAGAAGAAAAAAAGCCAAGTCACCTGCTAGGATTAGCAGGCAGGCAGTTTATCCGAAGGGTGCATCCACACTATGCTTCCTGGTCCTGCTGGGTGAGGATCATCTTCTGCAGGTGATGGCACCTGGCCTAGATGCCTTTAAGGGGATTGGACAGATTTATGGAGCAAATGTCCATCACAGGTTACAAGCCACGATGGGGATAAGCAACCTCCTGTTTTAGTAATAGGCTACCTCTGAATGCCAGATGCAAGGGAGTGGCGACAGGATACAGGTATCTTCTTGTCTCGTGTGCTCCCCAAGGCATCTGGTGGGGCCACTGTGAGATACAGGAAGCTGGACTAGATGGGCCTTTGGCCTGATCCAGCAGGGCTCTTCTTACATTCTTAGGGGCTCCAATGGAGGTCCAACACGTACAAGAAATTCCCATTCACTTCAATGAAGAAGGAAGTTATTTTATGTGTACTTTTTATGATTTGTGGGCTTCACCCTGGCACTGAAATTAATGAGGGAAAGCTGCTTACATAGGAGCTTGACATATAAACCAGTCCAGAGTGTATGTGGGGCTCTCCATCAAGGAACAACACCTGACAAGAGTGCAATCCTATGTACTCAGAAGTAAGTCTCATTGAATGCAAGGAACTTTCTTTCAGGTAAGTGGATATAGGATTGTAGCCGGAGTTTTATCAGCATTGTTGCCAGAAGAACTGCCATTAAACTGCAGAGTCTGAACTCCTACTTGTGCCTCTAAAAATGTAAGCAAATACTAGCACACGCAGAACAGATACTGTACTCTGGCTTGCCAATTTCCTTTGCCACAACGCCAGCACCATTCATTTCCTCCCCACATTTAATTATTTAAGATACACTTTAGTGCTTTTATTATAGCCAGTTGAACAAGTGTTCCGAAAGAAGGAATTGCCATTCAAGAGTTGAGCGTATCAATGCCATTAAGTTAAATACCACTGACAAATGAGCCCACAAGCTAGCTAAATAAGGGAACAACGGAGTTGCTATCTTGGATAACGAAACCATGAATGGTAATCCAAGCCTAAGCCCCACATGAATCCAGTGAATGAATACCCTGCAATACTTTCCTAATACATTAGCAATCGTGTACTCTATTTTTACTCTCAAACTACAGTACATAATCCATAATCATAATACTGTACTTTCATGACAAATAAAATCCTAAATGGGGATATCCAAAGAACCGCTTCCCCAACATGAAGCTGCCCACTCATTAAGATCAGCCAAAGGGGGCTTCTTGTACATCCCTCCACTTTTCAAGGCTTGGTCTGTGGTGACAGATGAGGCCTACGCAGGGGTGGACCCCCAGATGTGGCACCTCTTGTCCTGGAAGATTTGTTTGGCAACAGAAGCATAGTCAGGGGGTGATGTGGTGGTGGGTCCCCAGGTATCAGGATCGGGGACCTGGGCGACAGGCAGGCGGGGTGGGTGGGTGTCAGAGCGGCCAGCGGTGGGGGGGGTTGGCCCTCCCTCCTGCCCTGCGCCTCAGTAGTGTCCTTAACGGCTGCAGCAGTTACATCACTTCCAGCACAAAAGGGGGTGGTGGTAGGCGCAACGCCACTGTTTGGCAACCAGGTTACATAAGAACATAAGAAGAGCCTTGCTGGATCAGGCCAAAGGCCCATCTAGTCCAGCTTCCTGTATCTCACAGTGGCTCCACCAGATGCCTCTGAGAGCACACAGCCAACAAAATAACCTGTTTCCTGCTGTCACTCCCTTGCACCTGGCACAGAGAAAACCTACTTTTAAAGCCAGGAGGCTACTTATGGCTTGTAACCTGTGATGGTTTTTCCCTCCACGAATCTATCCAAACTCCTTTTAAAGGCATCTAGGCCAGGTGCCATCACCACTTCCTGTGGCAAGGAGTTCCACAGATGAATTACACGCTGGGTGAAAAAATATTTTCTTTTGTCCGTTATAACTCTCCTTCCACTCCATTTTAGTGCATGTCCCCTGGTTCTGGTGTTGTGCGAGAGGATGAAGAATTTTCCTCTATCCACTCTCTCCATCCCATGCATAATTTTATATGTCTCAATCATGTCCCCCCTCAGGCACCTTTTTCTAGACTGAAAAGCCCCAAACGCTGTAGCCTTTCCTCATAAGGGAGGTGCCCCAGTCCACGAATCATTTTGGTCACTCCTTTCTGCAAGTTGCTTAACTTCCAGTGTTT
The DNA here is from genome assembly GCA_026170595.1 of Plestiodon gilberti rubricaudatus. Taxonomy (NCBI): domain Eukaryota; kingdom Metazoa; phylum Chordata; class Lepidosauria; order Squamata; family Scincidae; genus Plestiodon; species Plestiodon gilberti. The sequence continues at coordinate 18,440,688 of JANXHW010000001.1, forward strand.
AAGACATGACTTGTCCTGCAGGCTTTTAATTAGTCATTCTGAATTTACACAGAGAGCTGCTATAGTGTCGTGGCCAAGGCCCAAACTACGTGTTACCATGAATGCATAAATGCAACCCTGCGGGTTTTTTTTTCCTTTTTGGTAAATATCATGAGTGTATGGTGGTGGTGGAATTGAAACAATATGAAAGGACAGCAGAAGTAGGGGTTTTAAGGTGTAAAAATGAACCTTCTGTGCCTTCCTTACGCTCTTACCCTCACCAGGTCCTTCAACCCAATGAAACTCAGTCCTTTGGTTTTGCTCTGTCTTTGTTTCCCCCGCAAGTATTGCAGCTGCCAAAATAGGAGCTTGCATAGCGGTGACTTGATAAGGCAAATGGCCATTTAGGGAAAACAGGGAACTTTGAGGCCCATGAGCGACTTTTGCAAAATAAGAGCACACAAAGCTACATATTTACACTGGAGCAACTTGTTGAATAGCCTCAGGGCCTTCCACCAAGGAAAAATACAACCTTTTCTCACTATTTTATACCATTTTACAAATTGGAGAACAAGGGTGAAAGCTTATGACATGGTCAACATCAGCAAGCATATGGATGAGACAGGATTTGAATCCAGACCCCACCCCCACCCCCTGCAAACCTAACATCCTACCTACTGGATCAAACTTGTGCTTAACAAGGATAAACACTGGAACAAAAAAGGCCATGTACAAAGTCTAATGGCAATTTCCAACAGTGTACGTATCGCCTGGTTTAAAAAGAATGTATTATTTGTCTACTATAATGACAGGGACAAAATTATTCCCAGACATTCAGTTTTAATCAAGAATTAGTTATTAGTCTCCTGGGAAAGTGGCTTGGAGTAGTTTGGCTTTCAAGGCAGACTTTGTGCCCACCTCTCGAGAAATCTCTTGGCTTTCAGTTATATTCATTGAGACCGAGGGGCTAACTGGAAATCTTGGTTTATTAGTTTTCATTTCAGGCATCAAGCGCATTTTCAGTGTTCACTCCCTAGAAGAGATTTTTATAGCTGTTAAGTGTTTCCAGATGTGGGTTCATGTTCAACTTTGAAGGAACACTGAAATCTTTGTCTAAGGCTTCGGGGGGGGGGGGGAGAACCAGAGTTGAAAGCTTCCCCTTTTGGAAACGGAGCATATTGAAGAACTGAATTGGCCGTGCACTACAGTACATGTATGTACAAGAGTGCATGTATGCAGGCACACACACTCTACTTCTTTATTGGTGTTTAAGCCAATAACCAACAATGTTCAGTTGCTTGGTTAGTACTCTGTGTTGTGGAGTTGCTTGCAATAGGATCCCAAGTTATGCCAAGCAGCAGAGGTTCTGGCATCAGCTTGCCAGTATGAAGGGGATATAGATCCACCACCTCTACTAGACCAGAGTAGCAATACAAGCAGAGGATATTATGTCCATGCATTCAGAGAAACAAGTGTCAAATATATAGGTGTATAATGACGACGCTGTTTTGCCAGCAACCAAAGGTTTCCGGTAGCATCCAGCAGCCTGCCTCCCCAAGAGACACTGCTTGCAGCAAACAGAGGGCAGGGCCCATGGAGGGCTGGCATCCAAGGCCAGCACAATCATGCAGCTGCAAAGGCCCCAGCATCTCTGGAAGGCCCACCAGCGCTGAACTGGAATGCAAGGACAGTAGCCACCACCAGAGGATTCCCTAAGAGGTTGGGGGGGGGTCCCCTTTGCCACACCAACCAGACTGATAGAAGGCATCAGTGGCCCTGTCTGAGAGACTTTGAGGGGTGGATAGTACAGCTGCCCGCTCCACTTTACTCCATTCTACTACAGTGGTTCTATAAGAAAATTGGTTTACCAGGGGTCTGGTAAGTTTTGGATGAATTGAGTCCCACTGTATGTACGGATCACTATATATTTTCTTTAGATGCATTGACTTCGAGAATGATTGTGTCAGTGATTATGTATAAACCATAGTAAATTGGATCCCCAATTGTTGCACGCACACCCCCACTCACAGAGATCATTAGCCCCTTACATCAGTGATTCACCCGTCTGTTTCAGCATCTCATGGTTGTGATGGAACACTGCTTCAGTTCTAGGACAGGAGATTCGGGTCAGGTTGAAGATGGACATACTCACGCCTCACCATCCTGATCAGGGGCACAAACCAAATCTGTCATTGTTACCATAGCATATCAGGACGCAGGTGATTGGCGATAAGGGAAAGACAGAATAGATCAACTTCCCATGGCACTAGGAAAACATCCCGTATAGATTGGGGATTGTGTCCAGCTTGGCTGCAGAATTTCTTGCACTTGGTGATGTGGATCTATTTGCCACCAACCACAACAGATGCAACCACAATTATGATGTAGGACAACCTACAGCAGAAGGCTTTGACGTTGAGGCTCCATTGGTGGACAAATGGTCTCATCTCTGCTCAGGGTGTCTGACAAGTTGTTGGGACTCCCTGGCAAGATGGATTGCAATTAGGGTGATCCAACACTGTACACACCAGACCCAAATTGTGCAAACCAGCTTGCAGAGTCATCGATACTATGCCACCTTCTTTGAGGTAGTACATTGCTGTTGCCTTGTCTGTTAATAGAGATCCTATTGGCTTCTTCAAAGATAGTAGGAAGGATTTGAAAGTTTTCAAGAGGGCCAGACGTTCTTCCGAACTGATGTGGGCTTTACTGTGGTGACCAAGCCCTCTTGGTCTGTAAGAGTCACAATAGGCTACCCATCCACATGTTAGTAGTGAGGGCCTTGAGGGCATGCCAGAGTGAAAGCATACACCCTCAAAAAGGTTTGGTGAGGATGGTTCAGCACAACAGTAATTGTAGGACTTGGTGTGGGATGAGAAGTAGTTTCTTCTGTGGTCTGAATACCAATAGGAACCACCTTTGTAGAGACCTCATGTGCAGATGGACCAGCTAAGCAATGCTGTGGTAGATGCTATGGCCTAGAAGTTGTTGCACCAGCTGAAATGGTGAATTCCAGAACTTTGATTGGAGGGCTCCGATACTCTGTCCCCTCAACCCTGGGAGTTAGGTACAATGGTGCATCGACTCTAGCAGGATTCTTGTAAAATGGATTTGTTGGGTAGGTTCCTGGTGTAGGGCTTGTGCATCAACCACAAGATGTTAAAAGGCCCAGGGTGAAGTCCAAATGTTTTAGGAACTGCTGCTTGGATTCTGCCACTGTATGTCAATCATCCTTAAACTGTATGACCATGATCCTTAAACTGAAGAATTGTGGTGGCCAGAGCCACACACTTCATGAAAGCCCTTGATGCCATACAGATGCCGAATGTTCCATAGTGGATATGCTCAGCGCCTACTACAAAACTGTAGTTACTTCCAGCGTTGAGGCCATACTGTGATATGGAAATGGGTGTTATTCAGGGCTATGGCTGCAAACCAAGCACCTTTGAAAGGAGCAAGATATTTGGTATGGACACCCACCCCCACACCCCCACCAATAGCAACACCTCCACATGCCCACAGAAACAGTAAAGGAGGAGACCCATGAAGGGATGGGGAAGGACTTTGTAAGCCCCAATTATGTTGGTTTATGTTTAGCGGCATAGTTTAGTGGCTAAGGGAGACTGAGCTGCAAATGGAGACTTCCCCAGAATGAAGCTCACCTCTGCCATGAGCTTACCAGGTGGCCTTAGGCAAGCAACTCCCTCTCAGCCTCAGCTGAGAATATGGGAACAACCACCCTAAAGGCAAGGATAACATGGTAAAGTAGGTGAAGTGCTTTGTGCACTCAGAAAGCACTATATAAATGCTAAGTATTAGTCACCCTTGTTCTAAATCTAAACTGAAAGTCCGACATTTTAACCTTTCCTTGAAAGGAAGATGCTCCAGGCCCCCCACTCATTTTGGTTGCCCTATTCTGCACCTTTTCCTGCTCTACAATATCCTTTTTGAGATGTGGCAATGAGAATTATATGCCACTGTAAGACTACATGCACATGTACATACACACCTCTAAAATGTTGCGTTAATCACAGACAATTCTCCCTTTAATCAGGGATGTCACAAGTGCAGATGAAGGATACCCGATCCATTTTCCAGGATACCCGATCCATTTTCCAGATTCCTCGAGTCGGCTCGACCTATCTTGGCAGCCACTTGCATCACAACCATTGCCTCTGGCTCAGGCAGTCTCATAGGCTGTCCAAGCATATTTCTTCTGAGAAATATGGTTCATACATCTGCTATTCCTATAAAAATCATGACCTACCTCAAAGGTCTGTTATGAGCACAAATTGTAAGAATATTTCAAGTCTTAATTCATAATAGGAATATTTATGCAGTTCAGCACTTTTCAAAACAAAAAGTCTTGCAAGTTAACTTTTAAATGGTTTCACAACAAATCAGGACTTTTCCACTGGATCACCTACTTTTGGTTGCAAACGTACACCAGTTTTAAGCTTCATTAATTCTTCAAACAAAAGTACTACTTCAAAGCTAGTTTCAGGGCCCAGTTTTTATTTTATTTTAATAAATAGTACAGTGTACATTTGTGCTGAAGTGGCAAGAGGGTTTTTTTCATTTTTTGCCCCTCATCACAATTCTGATCCAATTTGCAATCCTGTATGCAAGCTGTTTTAGTTGGGGAAAAAGGTTTCCATTGAAGAGCCAAAGTCCCTCCCCACAATAGTTAGGCGCAAAGGAGTGACCTGGAACAAGGCGCACTACTTCTTGGAAGAGAAATAAATGTCATGTCTAGCAAAGCTGGGATTTCAGACAAGTTGCAGTAATGAAAATGAAGGAAGGTCACCAACTCTCCATTCACATGGTCAGAAGCAAGTATTAAAAAATGACAGAATTAAACTCACCTGCCTTCACATATAATACACATTTACAGTGACAAGAGGCTTGAACAGCTTTAGTAATTATAATTTATTTGGAAAGGAGTTTCGATGTACCAGTATATAAGTAGCTTACCTGAGCTGTTGAAATTTTCAGAGCGACATTATTGCCAGAACTTCACAACAGAAATTACTCTGCATAATAAGGTTTGAATGCAGTTCTTAGGTCTACTTTTATAGAACATAAAAATTGCTTTCAAAATTATATCTTTATAAGCCTAGCATTCCTTTGAGACACAAATTAGAGTTTTCCTCTTCTGACAATAAAGGATCACAGCCTTTTACAAGGATTTTCATGTCCGTGTCCCATTCTGAGCTTGCTATTCTCATGTGCTAAAACTGCACTCAATTATGTCATTTCACTCAAAATGTCAAGAGTGACGCTATTGGAGACCCAATTCATTCCTAAACAGCACTGCTTTGAGGGATTAAAAACTTATTGCTCAACACTGCAGCAACATCTTAAAGAGGGCCATGTGCAAGTAATTCCTTTTCGTATATCTCTGCAGCAATGTGAGAATGAATGGGGTGGGAGTGGAGGGAAGAGGCCCAAATTCATATCTGCAGCAGAGTTTTTTTAAAAAAAGACAGACCATGCAGATTTCTCAAAAGGACTCCAGAGAAACCAAGACTTTAGCCACAAATTTGCATTTTTAAATAATGGCTGCATAATCAAGTGGGTTAAAACCACATTACTAAATGCTTCTCACAAGGTATGTTATGAAGACACACGTGACCAGAAATAGAAAGTGGGCAGGCTTAAAAAGATGCAATGCAACCTCCTACCAAATCTGAACAAAAAACATGTGGCTCATTTTTTCCATTGTCCCAGAAGGCAAACACAGTTTTGAGGTCGCACCCCGTCTCCCACCTTGGCTTGTACAGAAATAGCCTCACCTTGAGCTTCTTTTTTCCAAGATGGGCACAGCTCTCCAGGCACTGCATGCCTTATTTAAAGTTTACAGCATAGCATCAAAAAGATAAACCCAACAAATCATCTAGTTACACCCGTTTACAGAATGGTTACAGCTAAGCAATATGTTTCTCAAGCTTTTTGAACTTTGGCTGCCTTCTCAAAGTCTAATTTGAACCCCTACCCCAGCAGCCAGCTTTGGGCAGGAAAGTATGTCGAACCCTTGCACACAGCCTGCTGTGGTGTCCATACAGAGCCCTTCCCATGTACATCTGTCAGACACCTACACCACCAGCACCTGTGCACCTGTTCCAATACTTTTATTCACCCAGGCCCTTTCCAGCTTCTGAATGTTTGCTGGTGATGTTTACAACTTGCACTCAGTTGCTTAGTTTTGTTAGGTATTATATTATTGCAAGTCATCTTGGGAGCTCGAAGTGGCAGGGAGATCTGTGGGTGGGGAATAAAAAGAGAGTTAGAAACAGAACACCACAACCTCCATCTTACACAACAGCCAGCCAACAGCAGGAGCTGCTATGGCTAGAAGTTACCACATGTTTATGCAAACCATGGATGCTCCAGTTTGTGTGACTGCGGTGCTAAGCCTTGGAGGAAAGGGTTTCTGGCTCTGCATGCTGCTTTCTCCCTGGAACTTGATCCGCCCACCTCAAGGGACCCTCTCTACAGTCTGAGAATTATTGGGCTAAACATGAGAGTATTGGAGTAGATAAAATGTCAAGAGGTTCCCACACAAAAGTGAAAGCGCAGTTGTTCCACTAAAGATAAATGACACTTTAAATGGAACAATTCACACTAAATACACATTCACAAGACTAAAGTCCACAAATCCAACACAAACTGAGGGAGCACAAAGAAACAGGGAAGGTACACTTTGGCACAATTTCATGCTGGTGACTTTTTTGTTTTTAATGTAAGCAGCTAGTTTCAGAGCAAGTTATAAACCAAGAAGTTGCATATTCAGTTACACATACCCAAACACAAATCCAACAAATATCACATGCTTACATTTAACATTAGTGAGAAGTACTTACATGTTCAGAACAAAAAAGTTAGAAATCCCACATATGGAATCTGGTAACATTTGAAAACACATTTGATATAGCCATTAATGCTGAGTTAAGGGTTTTTTTTTTCTAAGTGCCTGGACATCCAAAAACTTGATACTGGTTCCTAGAAATTTGAAGTTTTCCCAGCCCTAGCCCAATGAGATAAGCAATTTTTCCAAAAATTTTAAAGTGCTCTACGGGAGTCTAACAGCACAATCCCATGCATGTCTACTCAGAAGCAAGTCCCATTGCATTCAATGGGGCTTACGCTCAGGAATGTGTATAAGATTGCAGCCTTAGTTGACTCCCTATGTATATAGCAGTCTTTTGGTCTTGAAGTAGAAGACTTTGAACAATTTTACACACCAAATCTACTTTGCATTAAAAAAATGAGCTACTGCTGTTGCACTATATTCATTTTCATGAAAATGATTTGTGAAGTTGCATATTAGTTAAGTTTAAGATACTTTGGTTTAATAATTTTAGTTTGGATTATCAGATTTACTCAACAAATGTGCCCCTTTACCCTCTTTGGTAAACATCTCTGGTCAAGTTCAGAAGAATTTACAAGACAGTAGTCTTCCTTGAGTGGTGGAGTAAACACATGCCCCTCCTCTCTCAAAGTACTGTATGCGAGGTATACACCCTACATGCAAATCCCAAACACACAGTGGTCTGATGCACATAATCTTTCCTCCTTTGAGGGGGAAGAAACATGAACGAGGTCATTATGCATACAGGTCTCCAAGTAGAGTGCTTGCCTCACAGGTTAAAACTATGTGCATGGGGGAGATCAGAGGCACACACCCACTCCTCCATGCAAGGACAACAGTGGCTTGTCTCTAAACCAGAACTCACAATTAGGTCCATTTTCTACATTAGAAGTTGGTTAAAATCTAAATGTATAAGTTATGTTCTATAAATACGTAAATTTTTTAACAGCAACACCTAACGCAACGAACAGCATCAAAACAGATTTTGCCAGCTACTATAAAACGGTGGCTGAAACCATATTTTCAAAACTTATTTTTATCTGTTCCTAGTCACTTCAATGCACTGCTCATACACCAAACTCACTAGTGCAAAAAGGTGTTTTGCCCGATGCAAGAAAAGTATAAACAATACCGTCTATCATTGCCACATATGGCCGACAGCCAACCAATTTCACCTGATCTTAGGGCCACTTCAAATGACATGTTTGATATAACAGCTCTCCAAGTATAATATACAATAAATGGTGAAACATTTTAACAAACAAGTTTAAATGTTTAAGATGTCTTAATTCAGAGGCACTGAGTAGTTAGTGCCTTTGAATGAATGCATCTTGCAAAACATAGCATCTGTATATATTTGAAGAAAGATGTGCAAACTACAGGTATGACAACTGCACCTGGTTGCTAAGCATACATGGAATCGTCTGTACATGATTTTATACCATTTCCTATCCCAAAGGATTTTCCATGTATGCAATTCTCATGTTTGAAATGTCCTTCTCTAAGAACATACTATAGACAGAGTACATATTTATTTCTGTACAGCTAAAGTTGTAATGACTTCCAAGGGCCATTTCACATGTTGAGATTTTGTTTTTGTAAACACCCAAGATACATTTTTAGGTGTGCATTTCGGGTAACGTGTAAATGAACAAACAATGAATCTCACATAGGCATACTTGTCAGCTTCTGAATGTTGTACTTTTCAAGCAGAAAGTTACACATTCGGCTTCTTGTGCCGAATCCCTAACACTATTTGCGTTAGTTTTGCCAAGTATACACTTTACGGCAAACATAGGTTTGCTTCTGTGTGAAATGGTCCTGGGTGCTTAAGAAAGCCTGTACTCGGGGTTCAGGAAACTGCATGTATGTGGAGATTTGGTGACCCAACAGGCAATTATTTAACTGCACAGTATTTGTGCAAGCTATACCAAATAAAAGTAAAGCTTATAAAAAAAATAGATTGGTTAACACCTACATGAAAAGTTAGGCAAATATAAAAGCAAATATACAAGTATAACACTGAAAATACTGTACTTTATTAGCACAAAAAAGCTGTAACAAGGCACAGCAAGCAGGGTGGAGGGGGAAGAGACACACATTGATAAACTGGTTAGTGTTGGCCTACAAATTCTCTTGCACACGCAGGTTTGAAAATTCCCTACCTCACAGTCACTGCTATGAAGTAGTAAGAATATACTGTACTGTAGCAACTGGTCAAAAAACTAGGGAGCGCTACATGGATACAAGATACAGAAGCAAAAAACAAGGACTCCGTACTCCAACACAAATTTTAGTGCAACACAGCTAGGACAAAACAGATTATGTTCTGTCCATAAAGGAAAAAAGGAAGCAGACACAGAGCAAGTTGTCAAAAAGTATTTTGCTCAAAGAGAACACAATCTACAGGTTACAAAAAAGATGCTACACACTTTACCAAATACAACAGTATCTATGAAGTCTGAAACTTCAGTTCTGATGCATCAAGTAGGATGAAAGAGAAAGGGAGAAGAGAAGTGGGACAGAATGCTAAGCTGCTCTGGAACAGTTTCAAATTATAACTCAGCTAGATGGCCTTTACAGTTTCTAAGCAGACAGTTAAAATACTGTGGTGAACAAAGGCGCAAAAATAAATAGTGAATACAAAAGTTCTCATTACTACTGGGCCAGGTTTCTTATCATGGAACAGAATTTTGTAAGCTATATATCTCCAATGGCTGTGGCTGGTTTAGTTGGCAGCTACTCAAACGTTTCAGTAAATTTGCTAAAAATGTATTTAGATTAGGGCAAGATGCTTAGCTGATTAGCGTGACTAATACATTAGCCTACCTAAAGGATTTTAAAGATGGACCCAACTGAGTGGCAATTTTTTAATTTCCAGGTTGTTTATACAAGTGGCAGGTGCCATCTTGGAAAAGTGATTTAACACCCCCCCCCCCCCCCGCATCAGGCCTTCTGTTGCACAGCAAGGAATGCCTCTAAGTGTCTGCATCATCTCAAGTATACCTTTTCTTTGTTTTTTATTCTTAAGAAAATGTGCAGTTTGTTAATATAAACTTTAAATCGATCAAATTGAGTGAAGTTAATTTAACTGAGTGATGACCCTATTTAAAACCACAGTTGTGTTATAGAGCAGATGTATGCAACTCATTAGTATACATGATTGATTTTTAAGAGTACGAGGTGACAGCAAGATTTCCCTTGTTGCTCATGATTGTGTATCTTATAAGAACACTTTAATTTGGAAGGTGGCGTAGGAGAAGAAATCAAGTGCTAAAAGGTGGTCATTTTGCTGAGAAAGCAACTATGCAACACAGTTGCTGGAATTCAAGTGCGCATGTTCAACCAGGAAAAAAAGAAAGAAACAAACCAATTTTGTTCTGCATCTTGAAATTGCATGGAACTTAAGTCAATGCCTGATAGTCGTATCACATAATTACCGGTACTACAGGAACTCTGGTAGGAAGAGTACCTTGGAACAGCCAAATTGTAACCTAAAAAACTGCATTAAAAACTTGTTTTGTGTTCTGTATACTATTTCAAGGAGGTATTCACAACTAGACTTGATTAACAGCAGGTAGTATCTGACAATCTTAAGAACACGAAGCTTAAAAGTAGAATGTTGAAAAGGAAAAAAGCAAGACACTGATGTGCTTACTGAAGCTATACTGTAATACACACACAAAGCACAGATCTTAGTGAGTTGACGGGGGGGGGGGGCTCTGATCTCCATTCACTTTGCCTTAATTGGTTCCCGCTCTAACCATCGCACCCGAACTTTTTGCTTATAGTGATATTCCTTTAGAAAGTCCTGTAACATGGATGGCAAAGGGAGACAATCGATCCCATCATATGATGTGTACTTACAGATTACTGATCGGCATATATATTGCAAACTAAAAGGAAAAGTCCTGTTTAGGGAAACTGTAAGCAATGGTTCAAAAAACATGCAAGAGCTGGGATCTTTGTAGTGTTCTAGAAGCCCTGTAACAGTGGAGGAGTGAAACACACAAGGATCGTGAGCATCAAAACTGAAGTTGTGGTTCCATTGCTCAATACGTGCATGGAGAGACCGGTTGTAACGGCGGAAGCTCACGGAGAAGAGGTAGTCTTCTTGTGCCGAATCCCTGAGCAAAAAAGTACCCTCAGGTTTTCCTTCCAGAAGTGCTTCTGCCTCATAACGGTCCATCACACCCCAGTAACATGGGTTACCAGTAATCTGAAGTAAATCTGGCACAAGGCAGTGTATGTAGTCAATCTGAGTGTGTATTTTCCAAGCTCCTTGCCTGCTGATGTGGCTATGGCTCTCTCCAGACATCTGGCGTTGCTTCTGCCTGCGTGACTGCAAGCAGAGGGTTGTGGTGTCTTCCTCCAGGTCACAGCTTCCTTGTGGCGATGAACTAGGGTCTCCAGTCAGCTCAGACATGCCAGGGGCCAGCTTTGGTCCCAGTTTATATAATGGGTTAACCTGTGCAGTAGCTTCAAATGTATGTATCTGAGCATTGGGAGGAGGATCAACCCCTTCTTCAATGCTGAGTCTTCGTCGCTCTCTGAGTCTGTCCTCTTCGTCTTCTGTAGAAGCCACAGAAGGATCGAATGCATCAAAGAGAGTCGAGTGTGGGCTCACTGGGGCTGTATGCTGCTTAATGAGATGCCATTTTTGGGCTAGATCTGATCCAGCAGGGAAAGGGCATTTTTCTAACATTAGTTCAGAGAGATGAATCTTTCTTTTGTTAGAAAAGAGAGGTTTGGATTGTTTGCTGTAAGTTCTCATGGGGAAACATAAGCCAACAGTATCCTGCAGCCTTTGCCGCAGAGAACGACCCCCGACAGTCCTGCTTGAGACGCTATCTGTGTCATGTACGGAGCTCACACCATATCTTCTCTCTCTCCTTTGCAAGCGAGAGCGGCCAAATCTTTTGTCAGTCTCCAAAGAGCTCTGGGTTTTTGTAGAGCAGGAGTGTTTCTTTTTCCCACCCCACGGTGCATGCCGTGAGTAGGAATCCCTTCGTGCAAGTCGGGGTCCTGTGGCAACACCCAAGTCGCTCTCTTTTTCAATGCTTATTTCCACTATCTGTGGGATTTCTGTGGCACAGTTTTGATTTTTCCTTGCAGAGCTTCTTGGATTTAGACTCAGTTGCAAAGAAACATCTCTTAAAGGGCTGCTTGGTCGCTGCTCAGCAGAGTCAAGTACAAACACGCTTTTTTCTTTAACAGATGAATTGGAGCTTATGTCTACATTGTCACCTCTGTTCCCACCTTCAGGGTTGAAGAGACTCTGGCATCTGTATTTGAAGCTGTTCCACATCTTCCCAACTTTACCCATGGATTAGGCTACCTACATACCAAACACAGGAAGAAGACACTTAAGTCATTTAAAGAATTAAGAATCAAAATGTGAACATTGGCATACAGAAGATAGTCGACTAACAGGGCTAAGGAATAAAAGTTCATACGTATATCCCCTCTGCTTGATACACCCAGCAGGACCTGTAAGGAAGCTTACAATACAAACATCAATAAAATACTAAAAATTATTTGCAGAGGTTGCAGTGGGCAAGTGTTTATACAGAATCAGATAGTCCTCAAGGGCTCCCTCTGGCCAAAACATTTACAATGCAATCCTTTGCATGTCTACTCAGAAGCAAGCCAACTGAGTGCAGTGGGACTTACTCCCATGTAAGCGTCCATAGAATTGTAGTCTTAGAGCTTTTGAGGTATGAACACAATGGCTTAGATCCAGAGTTGTATGTGCAAAATTTCACTTGCACAATGGGGTTCTGCTACCCCCTCCCACAATTAATCCTTGCCACTTCCGTCTCCTGTATTACATTCCACATGCAGGTCTACCCCAACTCTCAGAAGTAGCTTTGTAGCTTTCTACAATAGGAAATTGGGGGCAGGAGAGTACTGTACTGTAAAAATTCTGCATATGCAAATTTGAGTACAAGCCTTTAGTTTTTGTAATTTCCTTTTTGTAAAAGGAAAACCAAAGATTCCAACTAGAATCTTAATGAAATTTGATAAGCTTTGAACATGAACACATATCAGATTTAAACTGAAAGAGCAGCATAGTATCATCCAATACTTTAAACTGAAATATCCATAGTTCTCATTTTCCACAAATAGATATATTCCTACATACTGTATCTTCCAGGATTACTGCATTTCAACTGCTACTCCCAGTCATATCAGAATTTCATGTTCACTTATGGTACTTCCCATCTCCAATAAAAAAGTAAAGCTACAACAAATCTCTACGACCAATAGCTGTGTTGAGTACTTTTTAAAATGTAGTTAAACACCCTATTCACTTTCTTAGTGACAACTATCAAGAATGTGCTTCATGAGTACCACCCACATTTTATTTCAGAAAGAATTTTAGATAGATCATCTTGACACAAGGACTTTGGGGAGGGGGGAATTAAGAGGAGAACCCACTGACAGAGTTGAAACAAAACAGGATCTTGAAAGTGCTAAAACTCTGTCAAAGAATTCCAGTCAGTCTGCAAGTGCATTAGAGCAACAATCCTGAACGGTCCACAAAGTAGTTGGTGATCAGAAGACTTGGCTGAACATTTGTGTTGGCTGTTGGCTTTTTCCTTCAGCTGCTGCTTATCAAAAAACTACTAAATATATATCCCTTTTCTAATATTAGCTTTCCAGGTAAGCAATTTTTGTAGTTGCCATGAAAACGATGCAACTCTGTGAGCAGATTTTGTTCAATCCCCCATATCATCAGGTTGACCTAAACCTAAACTGACAGATGCTCATCTGTCAGTGCCTTATGGCTAATTTATACCTTATGAGTGAGGCATAGGGATCAGTTCTGTGAGTTTGGGTCCCATGCAGCACTAGTTACTGTAATAGTCAAGTTGAGGAACTCCATAAGAAAAGTGGACAATGGTACAAAATTTGCTAAAATCCCATTCGCTCTCTATTCCTAAAATTATCTGTACATACTATATAGAAAGAAGGGGTCAGAGATGACCACATAAATTATGTTGCTAGGAAACCAAGTCAAATTTTCAAATCCTCAAATGCAGTATATAGGTGTCCCCCACTTGACGGGGATATGTTCCCCGAACCCCATCGTTAAGCAGGCCCATCGTCAAGTGGGCCTTTACCTACCTTTTGAAGTTTGAGGCCTCTCCGGAGGCCTGTTCCTGGCCTCTGCAGGCATCAGAATGGCTCACAAAAGTCTCTGTAATGAACTCCCAGTTTGGTCCGAAAACCGGAAGTGCGTTATGGAGGCCTCTGTGGGCCATCCTGAGGCCCTCAGAGGCCAGGAAAGGCCTCCGAAGAGGCCTCAAACTTCAAAAAGGTAGAGAAAGCAACCAGTGACATTCTCCCTAACGACCCCCATCATATATCCAGGGGGCTGTTAAGCAGAACGTCATTGAGCAGGGGACACCTGTACATATTTGCAAACATGTATTTATTCCATTCATGCTCCATGTCATGGATCCCCCAGGGTGGGAGCAAGCACACAACAGGGACCGAAGGGCAGAGTCATGCAACAGCAGCAGGTGGATACCATCAGATATCTGCACAGGCATACATTACGTTTTTATGTGAACACTGTTAACTATCCATCCTGTATAGCACAGAAAGATCAATGTTCCACCCAATTAAATTGGGACAGTCTTTATTTATGACATTGTCAAAGTCCAATTCTCTCACACCTGCTGGATGTCTTAAAATAACCAGACACACTGCACATTTAAGCTAAAGAACATATGGTTTTTACCAAGTAAAACTGAGAAAGGGGGAGGCACCACATATTATTGATCAACACATGCACAGATATCAGATACACTATGTCCAACATTCACATAACAGCAGGGTTGAGGCAGATGCAATCCTGACCCCATTGTCCCACCAAGCATGGAAACTAAGCGTCAACCTGTGTTGAAGGGTCAGCCTCAAAGGAATTTAGTCCCAATTGTTAGAGACTGGGGGGGGGGGGGGAATACAAGTTTATGCTACTGAAGCTTTGCCCTTAGTTTCCCAAATTGTTATTCAATGGAACAGGATGGTTTTTCTAAATTTGTCTATCTGCAAGATGTCAAAATATGAAAGCCTGTTCTATATCGAAGATGAATTACTAACAACTGGTCTGGGTGTACGTTTGTTTTTTTGCTACTAACTGTTTTAGGGATTTTTACGTTTTAAACGTTTGTAAATTATAAGTAGCCCCGAGTCTAAGAAGGGAAGGGGTGTGTGCATGCACAATATATACTAAAACAGTAAATGAACACCAATTAAAATCAGCTGTCATTGACAATAATGGACTTAGAGAGGCTACTACTAGTAGAAGAATTAATCGTATGCCCAAGAATATTCTTACTTCCAATAAACCTTTCTGAAAAAGCAGACATTTCCATCTAGGAACTACAGCAACCAATACCATAAGCACCAAGTCAAAAAATTCAACACTTTGACAGATGTTGTCCCTCCCAATTAAAAACCTGCGATGCTGCCACAAAATATTAGAGTCATGGTATTTAGCTTGTTGCTTTTTGAATTTCTATGGAGTATACTTTGAATTCCACCAATGCATCATACTGCCTGTCAACATGTAAGACCTCCCTACCTATTGGTTGAGGTGCAATGACGTCACAAAAGCCTGGAGCTGCTAAAGCTTCAGATGTTGAATGTGAGCAAGTGCTAACTCAAACATTACTTCAAGTGTGGTTATATCATTTGAGCATTCTATTTGAGGCACTGTCAGACAGAAGGTAGAATTCCGACAACTAGAAATAGATTAAAGATTGTGCTAAGCCAGGATCCAGCAAGATGTAGGTCTCAAAACCAAGCAGCAAAGAAAAGTAGTCTATTTACATAGTCATATCCTAAATACCAAGTGTAGCAAGCAAATGGAAGAAATACACTTAAGAACCCCAAGTAGTAAACAGAAACCTGAAATACTAGCAATTAATGCCACCCCAGGAAAAACCAACAAAACCACTCCAGGTCCAAATACCTTTAAAAGGGGCTGATATATAGCTGTTTGCTGGGACCTACCAATCACTTTGAATTACTGTACTTAAAGCCTGTTCTCTCACACTGAACCTATGAAGGTGATCAGCACTAGGTTCCCCCCATGTATAATTATAGCCCTTGTGGGACTTTTCGCCAATCAGGAGAGTTAGCAGAACCTATCTAGTCTATCTGCCTCCAACCTCCTGTAGAAATTCATAAGTTTCCACTGAACTATGGACTTAAACTGCTTTATGAAAAGATCCCTGGAAATGCACCTACCTACCGTTGTGTTCTTGCTCTGGTCAAGAAAGCTGTGGATGAGTCACAGAAATAATGTTTTTTGTACTGCTATATTTAAGTTTCATAGCTTGTAATCTGCCACAGTTAAAAACAGGTGGGCAGAGTGAACAGTGTCATTCAGCCTGCAAGCAAAGCATGGCAGGCCTCTTGATGACCTCTTCAAGGAGGCAATAACTGGAGAGCAACTCACCTACTATGCTCCTGTAAAATGCATTAACAGGGTCACCTTGAAATATCAGCCTGAAAGAAAATTCCAAGGACCTTGCATAGCAGATGCTTCTAAAAGCACAATATACTACCGGTCCTAAACGGTAAACTAAAAAAACCTAACCAATTAACAGTAGAAGCTCAAAGCTTCTAATCAAGCAAAACATTAGTAAGTGGCACACTACTTAAACTGATTAAGCTACAGCAGTTGCTGTACTTTCAGATGGAGCATTCCATTTTATTTTTATTTTTTTAAAAAAACTGTAGACACCCAAAGACTGGAAGTTGCCCAATTTGCCTTGGACACTAGACTCCCATTTTTCACTAGAGCAAGTAGAAAAAAAAACTATTGTTTTTTAGTAGTATCAATTAACAAGTGTTACAATTACAAGTAGTTACAAGTAGTAACAACTACCGTACCTACAAAATAAATAGATTAGTAACAAGCTAATCCAGCTGTTCCTAAACCTGGTGGGGTCATGATCCACTTCTGTCCTCTGGTAGCAGGTTGTGACCTACCACCTGCAGCCACTCCCACATCGCTCCAGCCTGGGACAGCCTCTGGACGCCTCAGAAAGGCCTACCGATGCGACCTGAAGTCGCATCAGCAAAACCGGCAGTGACGTCTGGGTCACTTCTGGAAACGCACCTCTGCCTAAGGCTGCAACCCACATATTGAGAAACCCTGAGCTAATCTATTAGCTACTAAACCAGGGGTCCTCAATTTTTTTTAGCAGGGGGCCAGTTCACTGCCCCTCAAGCCCCCGCCAGCTCCGTGAATCACCCTGAGGCCGGGAGAGGGCCTCGGCATGTCGTCTTTGGCTGGCGGTTTGGCCTCTTTTCCTCATCGGCGTTCACACATACGCACAACGCCGCTGAGGGCAAGAGGCTGTCCTCTTGCCCTCAGCGCAGAGGTGAAACTAGACTGGAGAGGAGGCAAGTAGTTCTGCAAGACTCCGTTACACCAGAGTCAGCAGCCCCTCCCCTTTGCTGTTGGAGCCATTCCGGCAGCAACAGGGGAGTATCCTGCGTGTTGCCATTGCCGCCAGAATGGCTCCAACAGCAAGGGGAAGGGGCCGTTGACTCCGGTGTAACGGAGTCTTGCAGAACTACTTGCCTCCGCTCCAGTCTAGCTACGCCACTGCCTCAGCAGTGTTGTGCGCATGTGCGAAAATGCCGACAAGGGCCTTGTCAAAAGAGGCTAAACCGCCGGCTGAAGATGCACCGAGGTCCTCTCCCGGCCTCAGGGGGTGATGTGCTGAGCCGGCAGCAGCCTCAGAGGGTGCCTTGGCCTGCGAGCGGGCTGGGCAAAAGGCCTTGGCGGTCCGGATCTGGCCCATGGACCGTAGTTTGAGGACCCCTTTATTAGCGATCAACTGCTTCAAAAAAATGCAGGGCTTTCATTTCCATGTATAGCTGAAAAGGCAGCACATAAGAGAATTCTCAATCTAACAGACCTTAAACAGCATAACTGTATGTAATGAGCAGTTTTGCAAGTTCTCCTCAACTGTTTGGGTTTTTTGAAATAAAAACTAGCTGTAGGAGGCAGAAAGTGGGAGCAGAGGAGCTGCTTAATTCTTTCTCCTCTTATTTAAATCTGCTTAATTCTTTCTCCTCTTATTTAAATCACTCAAAATTATGCCCCCAAGTTTCTATGTCATTCACAGGGGAAGTGATGTTTACTCTCAAAGGGAGCAGCAGGGTATGGATTTTGAGAAAAACAGTTTGAGTCTCAGAATCGCCTATCACATGTAGTTTGACCCCAAGTTGCTTGCTTGTCTTAGTGAGGTTTAGGACTGTGTGTGTGGGGGGGGATCCTTTTTGAATGTTAAACACCTTGAGTATACTTATTAATGAGATCAGATGAATGCAATGATGAGGCAAGTTGGACCATCCATTCCTTACTGTTTAAGTGAACAGTTCCAAGGTATTCATATAGTGTTAACATCTGGGAATAGAAGTTGGATCCACTACACCCTCCATAGAACAAAAGATGATCATCTTCCGTCACGTTCCAGGACTCTTCATTCATTTTGTATTTATTAAATGTGTGTAAAGAGAATCTTAATGGACCAACTAATAAGTTATTAGAGGCAAGGCTTCAATGAGACATTCTCATTCAGACACGAGTGTTCTGTACCACGTTGTTGGGTCATCTTTGCTCTTTAGAGCAAAGGTTATATAAATCCACATAAATCCAAAGGTTATATATATATATAAAGGTCTCTTTGATCCTGAATTGTGAAAATCACTCACACGACACATTCCCCTCTAACCCCTTTGGCTAGCCAAATGCTCCAGGAAAGTTCACAAGTAGGGCAAGATGGGGAGCACCCTATTTTGTCCTTGAATCTGGTATGCATTTTTTTTCCATAATGAGACTAATGTCCCACACTTTAGTAATGCTTAACATACATAATACAGTCAAAACCAGTCAATAAAAACATCAAACACAGCAGCAATATAAAACAGACCAACAGCAGTGGGTAAAACCTAACCCCCCTCAGCCATAGGGTAGGAGGGCCTCAGATTAGAAGGTCTGGGAAAATAGGAAGCCTTCACCTGGTGCTAAACATACCAGGTAGGCATAAGGCAGGCACCAGGCATTGAAAAAGGGCATTCCAGAGGCTGGGGGCCACAACTGTCTCCATTTATTTCTGTCCCGCTTCTAAAACAGTTGTCAAAGTTTAAACAGAGTCAACAGGGTCCTCTACGGTTAAGGGAGTGACAATTAAGTTCTGGATGTGGTATGACCAAACTTGCATTATTAACTTCACTGTTTTAATATCATAAGAGCTCTGATAAGAGCCCTTTACTGTTGCTTTTATTCCCGTTTTAGATTGTATTAATGGCTTTAAGCGTTTTTATATTCCCGTTTTAGATTGTATTGTCTTTTTAAGCGTTTTTATATTATGGTATATATTCACGGTTTCATTATTTTTATGTATTAATCTTGTATTTTATGGTTTGTTTTTATTGTAAGCCGTTTTGGGTCCCCCCTATGGGGGAAACGTGGGGTATAAATTTAATAAAAAATAATATCAATAGTTGTGGACTCATACACATTATGGCTGTGTTTGTGCTTTTTAATTATTATGTCTATTTCTCTCATTTTCGTTAATATTGTTGCTAACATACCATATCAGTTAAACTAGTGATTATTTGTTTCTTTATACAACTTTGATGACCTTGTGCTCTATTCTTCTGTGTAACCATACTGCCTACTTTTCTTCTTCTGTACATGTTTATTTTAATATTAACAGGATTCATAGGTTCTAGTTTATCAGTCTAATTATCACACCTGAGCGATATTTTGCTCTTTGGCTGGCACTCTGTATGAAAGCAATGCAAGATTCTTCTTTATGCCACAACTTCTCCAATGTGCTAATTATTAGAGTATCCTGAGTAATGTACATTGCCTGAGACTGGTGTCAGACTTCTGAATTTCTTCCAAAGAATGTGTTCCATTAAGGAAAAAGCATAAAAAACTAGAGACACCTATTTTACTGTGTATGCATAGTAAACAATGACCACCCTTGGGCAAAGTTTGGTTGGAAATCAAAGGGAACAATTTATATTTAACATGGTCTTCAGATCTTTCCACCAGCAACTCGACATGCTTTCAGAAAGGTCTTCTGAAAACATTCCCTCTTCTAAAGGGTAAACAGCGCTAGGAAGCAATGCTCTGGCAAAACCAGATGGCTCACAGGCGGATTTCTATAAAAAGTGAGGAATGGGGTGGGAAGAGTCCCACTGATTTACTAATAGTGGGAAGTCATGGTGCAGAGAATAAATCTGTCAAAAGCTATGAGTTAAGTTCTCCTCTGGATTTTTATTTCTTCCAATCATTATTTGGGATATGCTGTAAGCAGAGGATGCAACTTCACAGCTTTTCAGGTACAGTAGTGTTCCATCATACACTTAACTTACATGAATTCAAATATATGCGCTCAGAAAAGAGGGAGCGAAAGAAAACCAGTTTAAATAATGTGGGTGATTCTGTCCACCATGCCACTCCATAAGTGCTTGCCCCGGACTAAACGCAAGATGGGAGACATGAATCTGCTGTTCCTTCCATTTATCTCAGTTCCCACGTGCCTCTTGTAGTGAGATTCTAGAATAAGAGACATTCTAGTTTTTAAGAGACAATGTATTTTTTTTGAATTTAAGGGATTTTCCAAGGGCAATTTCGACAATATAGTACAGTCAACCCTTTCTAACCACGGATTTGGGACCTGCAGATTCGTCTCGCTGTGGATCTTGGACCTGTGAGGGTTCACTATAAAAAGTTTTTAAAACAAAAAAGGTTAATAGCGTTTCTTACTATTGGGCTGGCAAACTACTCTGTTTTCAGGCTGTAGAGAGCAGAATTACACTTCTACAGCCTCTTCTGGGTCGCTGGACTTCCCCCTCCCTTCCCCAATGTTGCCCCAGAATGCACTGCGGCAAGCCTGGGGAAGGGAGGGGGAAAGTCCAGTGACCCAGAAGAGGCTGTAGGAGTAAGACTTCGCACTCTACAGTTCTGAAAACAGAGCTGTTTTCCAGCCCAAAAGGTAAGAATATTTTAAACTTTTTACAGTGACCCCCGTACCCATGCTAGCTATCCATGGGTGTGCGTGTGTCCAGAATGGTACTCTTATTGTACTCATCTATACCACATTTAATGATATTTTAAATTAGATTACCTGTGCTGTTACACTCTGGTCTGTGTAAAAAGAAACAATATATTAGAACGCAAGTCAGAAACGGAGGGTGGGAGGGGTGGGGTCCCCCGGGTAGCACGCCGGGGGGTGACAAGTGCATAGCGGCGGCAGCAATTCAGCAGCAAAAAGACAGCCATGCAGCTTGCGGCGCCATGAAAGTTTTGTCCGCCTGCCCGGGCTCCTACTGGTTTTCCCGGTGCCGTTCCTACCGGGGAAGTTCACAGCTGTAACGCCGTCAGGGTGACTTCACTAGCGGGGGCAGGGCTAGCGATGTCACCGGGGGGGTGCAGCAGCAGCTACCTACATCATTGACATAAGTGTGACCACTGATCCTTAAGCTCGAAGTGGGAACAGGCACTATGCCTTGATAGTGTCCAAGGCTTGTGTCATGAATTCCAGGAAAAGGAAGCTCACATACTGCAGGACCTCATCCAGAAGCTTATACTACAGTCCTAACCATGACTGGAATGGTCTTTACTACTTTCATCTCACAGAGCCCATCACTGGCTTGCTAGCAGCTCCCAGTTATTAAAGCAGCCAGCCACCGTCTTTTCAGGGAAATTTCTTAAGCGGTGGATTATTCCTCAAATACTGTATATCCATAGTTCCAAAATCTCATTTTTAAGAGAGAATACAGTATCATAAAAGCTCCTTCCCATTATCAAGAGCTTTAGATAAGGCAAATGATTTTAAACACAGCACTGACCTGATGCGGGGTGGGGAAGAGAAAAGAAAAGGGAGTTGAAAGCAAGTATTGGATTAGAACAAGGACAGGGATTCTCAGAGCCCGGAGTCTATCCACTCAGTGCTGCCAGATATACATCTAGGCGATCTCTCTCCAGCTTTTGTCAACAGACCCCTAAGTCAGGCTGCTCAGTACATTTCCCGGAGATAGCTGTCCAGGACTGCGTGAACACTCATCCAGGCATGCAGTAGGCATTAAGATTAGAGTCTGGCCTAGCTGCCACTTGAAGTCATACCAGGAATAAAGAGCTACTAGCTTGATCAGCTGTGGCAAGTAGGAATTGCCTCAAGGAAACCAGGCAGGCAGGCCTTTGTAAACGAGAAAGGAGCTGACTATTTTCTTTCATGAGTTGATGTACAATAAATGAATAGTACGAGTAGGACAACGGCCTGGCTAACAAAAATGTCATGTGGTCCTACAACATTTATGGTTCTCTTAGCACGACTGAATCATACTGTCTGAAAATTTTCTAATACTGTATATACAACTTGCAATTTATAAACAGACCTTTAAACATACACAAGCAATTAGCCTACAACATTTTTCACTAGCCTTTTTGCCCACAGTACATCTGTGCTATTTAAAATGTTTGACCATCTTTCATCTTAGTGACCCCCAAGATTACTTATAATATAATGAAATTAAAATTTAGAATTTAAACCACCAATAGGAAACTAACACAGAGTTACAAAACACAACCTCCAGCCAATAAGCAAAAAAAAAAAAAAAAAGTACCACACCCTACACCCTCTGAAGGCTCACACAAAAAGGGTGGCCTTCAAAAGGCTAAAGGGTGGGACAAGTATGGACCTCCCCTGAAAAGGAGTTCTGTAGTCTGCGGTCAACCACCAAAAAGGCCCTGTCCCACATCATAGCAATTGAACTTGTGCCGATAGGTGTACATGGAACATTGTCCTCCCCAGAAAATCTTGTTCAGCAGGTAGACTCACATAGAAGTAGGTGGTCCTTCAGGTACCTCAGGCCCAAGTCATTCAGGATTTGAACAATACAGTGACCAACACCTTAAACTACAACTGGAAGCAAACAGGGAGCCAATGCAACTCTTTCAAGATTGGACTCGTATATTCTGAGTGGTTCCCAATAGTGGCCTGGTTGCAGCATTCTGTATCAAATGCAGTTTCCAAATACTTTTCAAAGACAGCCCTATGCTAGTTCGTGGCCTGAAAGGAATTAAGCTTTGCAAAAGTTATCTACCTGGAGGCAACACTTCCGTGCTACAGCATAGTAACCAAGTTAGTGACCATTTACAATTTAAAGATGAACAGTTCTGCGTTGTGAAGGTTCTCTCTTCTAATAATGTCAGTGCATTGAAAATTCTCTAGCACCCTTATACTGTACAAGACAGACAACAAGCAAAGGGAAGAAAAATGTCTGAAGTTGAAGTTGGGCAAGTTATTTGCTGCAAGCTCAGGGGAAAGAACAGCAATGTTATAATAAAAGAATATCCCTCTTAAATTCTCAGATGGTATAACAGATTGGATTGAATCCTCATGGCTATTTCTAATTTGGAAAAGGCCAAACAAAAATGGACAGATGTGTTTTAACTGGTTGCATTTATGCTATTAAAAAGCAACAAACCAGAGTCATTTGTTCTGAGGAATTAAAAGCTCTCTTCCTCCAATTGTTTCCAAGGCCACACTGGATTTTAATTCACCAATGTACTGTATAATTTAAACCTCCATTCTACTGCAAGGGGTTGAATAGATAACCTGCAACATTTCTCCCAGCACCAACACCTAAAGATATTTTATACATTTATCTAAATATTTACTTCTGTTTCCTCTTAACAAGATGCTTACTCACCACTTAAGTAGTTTCCTTGTATAGCTAGAAGTGGTTCAGTGCTAGGACTAGTAACAGGACACATTATGGCCCTGGTAGTTACTTAATTCCAATATATATTAAAGTGCAGAGTAGTTCAAACAAAACCCTTACAGTAAACCAGCCTGCTTCAAGTTTCATTTTTCCATTCCCTCAGCTTTCTTTGCACTGCCCCAGTACCTTTATTTCCATAGGCTTCAGAACGCAAACCAAACACTCCAATACTGCTTGAGCATCCCTTTCCAGCAGTATAATACCAGCATCATAGTAGCTGGTCATTTCCAACAACTAAAAGCAACCTTTTTTCTCCAGTTATCAGGACTTGAATCCACAGTGAGACTTTAACAAAATCAAACAGGTTTCAGCCTATGCACCACCACCAGGTTTTGGCCAAAAGAACAAGCCATATCAGCAATACACCACAGGCTGTACCACAGCTACGAGCTTCGACCAGGGTTAATTTTTTTGGAAGCATGCAGCCAATACAATCCAGTCTTCATTGGCTTCTGGTCAGTTTTAAAGTCCAATTCAAAGTACTGGTCATTACTGTACTTTAAAGTCTTAAACGGTTTGGAACCAGGATACTTAGAAAGGACTATCTTCTCCCAAACAATGCTGTATGCCTGCTCAGTAGGACAGAGAGCAGGACCTCCATATTGACTAAAGTGTAGCCGATGGCTTCATAGGATGGGACATTCTTCATTGTGGCACCCAGACTATGGAAGTCCATTTCCCAGAGGCTAATCACGGCAACCCAAGGCAGATAAAACCACCAAGGCAGACAAAAACCACCCACAAAATTACTAATTAAGAAAGCAGTATAATACAAAACTGAAAAGCTACAGCTAACAGCACAATCCTACCCAGCTCCTCCACTGGTGCAGCAGTGGTGGAGGGAGAATGGGAGGCTTTGGGAGAGAAATGGGATTTAAATCTCCTTTAAGGGGGGGGGTGTAAAGGAGATTTAAATCCCCTTTTCCTTTCAAAGCCTCCCATTCTCCCTCCACCACCGCTGCACCAGTGGAGGAGCTGGGTAGGATTGTGCTGTAAATCACCTCCCTCCAAAAGCTGAAAGGAAGAGTCAGGTTTATACTCCTTAAGGAGATACAAGAGGAAACCATGTCTGGAATAGAGTTTAGGATAGGCGACCTTTATTCCCTTTATGATCCAAGCACATAGTGACAGGGCAGCAGAGCAAGTTAAAACCAAGAAGTAGAGAGCTAGTTTGAAATCTTTTGCTATATAGATTAGAGAAAACAGAATGGAAATTCATGAAAAGGTGAGACTGGAAGAAAATGCAAAAAGCCTCCTCCAGCCAAGAAGGATGAAGTTGGAGGTATTCACAATAGGCAGGGGAGAAAAAAAGACAGCCTATGTTTCATGGTAAGTCACAGACATATGAGCATTGATGGATAATTTCATGTCACATTACCTGCCATATGCAAGGTATCAGATATTTTAGATAGCTAGTGCAAAAATTCACATTACTGTATTAAAGGAATACCCTTTACCAAGATTACCATAAACAAGTTTTGAAGCCTGAGCCTATGTACGCTTGTTTGGAAACAAGCCCTGCTGTATTTAAATAGATTTACACCCAAGAGTGCTTCAGAGCACAGTCCTTGTCTACCAACATTTCAATTTTTAGTACCCTGCAATGGGCTTGGAGCTTGATCCAAAAGCAAAGTCATCAAGACCTTGAATGGAAGACACACTGGTGTGGGGACTTTAGAATTACCATTTGGGGTTGGGGAGTTCATACTGTATATTAACCCAACAAGATTGTGTGTTCCTGGACAATGAGTGCAAGTGTTCAAGAGTCTGCTCTCTCAGAAGTCAATTCCTCTATGTTTAATGGAACTTACTAGGAAAAACGGTAAGTGTGGTTAGGATTGCAATCTTAGTGTTCATTACATAAGACAGTTGTTAAACACAGAACATAGGATCAGAGTAACCTAATGCAGAGTATAAAGTTAAATAATCAAACTCAAGTTCATCAAGTACGATAACTCGTTTAGTCAGTAAAGTACCCCGTATTTATCGGTGTATAAGACGCACCTTCCTTTTGGCCCTGGGTTTCAAGAAAAAAACATTTAAAGCATTTTTGGGCCACTTGGCCACTTACTGCTTGGCTGCTTAATTAGCTAATTTACATAAATTGCACAAAAATACCAGGATCTCTTAAAACACACAGCAATAAGACACATGAACAAAATGCACCAGAACATAAATCCCAAGTACAAAAAAAACTCAGACTCAACTCTTTTCCCCCACCCCACCCCTGCAGTTTCCAAAGTAAAAAACATAAAAGTACAAAAAACCCAGACTCAACTCTTACCACCTTACCACCCCCAGACTCAACTCTTACCAACTCTTAAACATAAATCCAATACAAAAACCCCAGACTCAACTCTTTTCCCCCACCCCACCTATGCAGTTTCCAAAGCCTCCCAACTAGGCCCAGTTCAGAAGCTTACCAAGCTGCATTCACTCAGCATCAAGGAGAGCTGGGAAGACTAGGCCCTCTGCAGCTCAGCTGAACTGAGCACAGCGCCCTCTGCTGGATGCTGAGAAGCTCAACTCATGCACGTGCATAAATTAAACCCGACAAACAGCTGTAGATCGGATAGATTAGTTAGGGAAGAAAGCACAAGGGAGCTCTCCGGCTCCGGAAAAACGTAAGCCTGAAAAAGCTTTAAAACAGGTGGGGGGGGGGAAGGGAAGGGATTTTTTTAGTATTGGCGTATAAGACGCACCCTACTATTTTGGGTCACAAATTTAGACAAAAAAGTGCGTCTTATACGCCAATAAATACGGTACTTATGAACCATGGGAGAAGTAGTGCAATAAAATGCACTGAGTCAGCTGAGAATGGAACTTATTCAGGTCATTTCTCTGGCAATATCAAACTGTTGACTAATTTTACTAGTGAAGTGGCACTGAATTTAACGCATTTTTCACATTATGTATCAGAACATTAAGTAGCAAGGATCAGCAAATACAGGTTGAGTACCCACATCTGAAACTCCAAAAATCTGAAATGCTCCAAACTGAATTTTTTTTAGCCTTTGAATCAGTTGCTGGTGAAGTGGGGATGAAGAGGCGCAAGCCGCCCATTAGCAGCAGCACCACCAGCGGTCACAATGTCACACTTCCCTGCACAGAAGGCCTCCCTGGGGCTGCCGCCCTTTCCCTCCACAGGCAGGTGCCAAGGAGCCCTGCGACCTGCCATCAGAGCATGCAGCGACTGCCTCGACAAACTCCACCCTTTGCAACCACGTTGGCGGCAGCAGCGTCCCCAAACAAGTTGGAGGCGTTTTTGCAGAGTGAGAGAACGTGCGCTTCTCGCACTACTCCGTGTTGATGCTTCTTGGCATCTCTAACCCTCACCCCACCCTGAGCAGAGCTAACATGCCCAATGCCTGGATTATATTTGCGCCAGGGCTCTGCTACCAGTGCCAGAGATCAACCTTGGAACATGTTAACTAAGAATACAGTAGATGAAAGTATCCCTGAGGAGGTGGAGTGCAAACAAATGAATTTCTTGTTTAGACTTGGGTCCCATCCCCAAGATCTCATTATGTCTATGCAAATATTCCAAAAATCCAACACACTTCTGGTCCTAAGCATTTTGTATAAGGGATACTCAACCTGCAGCAAGTCTGATTTGGCTCCGTGTTAAAATCACTTCTCAGACAAGAAGAGGCACACTCAATAGCTTGCCACAACAGGTGTATGTAAATACAGGTGACTCACTGGGGTTGTTTATTTTTATTGTTTTAATTATTTGTTTTTAATTATTTTAATGTACATGTTTATTTTAATGTTGTAAGCCGCCTTGAGTGCCCTGGCTGGGAGAAAGGCAGGATACAAATTCTTTAAATAAATAAATAAATAAATAAATAAATAAATAAATAAATAAATAAATAAAATAAACTTAGAAGTTTATCCACCTCTCTCTCTCTCTCTCTCTCTCTCTCTCTCTCTCTCTCTCTCTCTCTCTCTCTCTCTCTCTCTCTGTGTGTGTGTGTGTGTGTGTGTGTGTGTGTGTGTGTGTGTGTGTGTGTTCGTGCGGCTAAATTTTTAGGGACTATATGCATGTATAAAACTACTGTATATTATAAACTAAATCAGACATAGCACCAAACCTCTGGCTCATGATGATAGTTTGCCGTTTTACCTGAACCAGACAAGTGGCATTATAGTTTGTGGCAAAAGAAGAGGTCGGGAAAGGAATCTAACTCACAAAATAGAGGCTCATTTATGTAACTACACTATGGTTGTGTCATGTCTGAATGCTTTGATGCTTGGTTCAAACAATGTTTTAATGAGAACGAGTGGACAGAAAGAACCCAAATCTTCCTATCTAGCTAGCACAATCATGGTTCCTACCAAAAGCCATTAATGTAACAGTTCTAGTATTTGGGCTAAAATCCTTCATGACCATAATTCACAGTAGTTCAGAAGCCACTGACCACAATAAGTACAAACAGCGTGTATCAAGGATCACTGAACACATTCCTGAGACCAGAGGTTTTTAACTTTGTGCCTCATGCACCCCAGGATAATTTCTAACTGCTCATGCACTCCCCCCCCCCCAATGTTTTAAATTTCATTTCAATTCTTTTTTGCCAGTTTCCTAAAATTGCATTAGACACCTATGGCAAAAAGCAACCTTAAATTTAGAAAAGAAATGTGTTCATAGAATTTGAAATAAAAAAACTCGAGAAAAATCAATGAGAAGGCCAAACAATAAATATTGTGGCCAATTAGAAAGTTATTGACTTTTGTTGGCCCATCAGTAGTCTGGGCTAAATTCAAAAAGGTTTTTAAAGAGCGTATCAGGGCAATTAAATTTTTTAATTCTGGGAGCAGCTCACCACCACCTCCGACCCTATTTGCACAGTACCCACAGGTTACTTAAAGAGATGGGGGTACCAGACCACCTTACCTGTCTCCTGAGAAACCTGTATGCGGGTCAAGAAGCAACAGTTTGGACCGGCCATGGAACAACCGACTGGTTCAAAATTGGGAAGGGAGTACGGCAAGGCTGTATATTGTCACCCTGCCTATTTAACTTATATGCAGAGTACATTATGAGAAATGCAGGGCTGAATGAATCGCAAGCCGGAATCAAGATTGCCGGGAGAAATATCAACAACCTCAGATATGCAGACGATACCACCCTAATGGCAGAAAGTGAAGAACTAAAGAGCCTCTTGATGAGGGTGAAAGAGGAGAGTGCAAAAGTTGGCTTGAAACTCAACATTAATAAAACTAAGATCATGGCATCTGGGCCCATCAATTCCTGGCAAATAGAAGGGGCAGAAATGGAAGCAGAAATGGAAGCAGTAACAGATTTTACTTTTCTGGGCTCCAAGATCACTGCAGACAGAGACAGCAGCCATGAAATTAAAAGACGCTTACTCCTTGGAAGGAAAGCTATGGCAAACTTAGACAGCATAATAAAAAGCAGAGATATCGCCATGCCAACAAAAGTTCGTATAGTCAGGGCGATGGTGTTCCCAGTAGCAATGTATGGTTGCGAGAGTTGGACCATAAGGAAGGCTGAGCACCGAAGAATAGATGCTTTCGAACTGTGGTGCTGGAGAAGACTCCTGAGAGTCCCTTGGACTGCTAGGAGATCAAATCAGTCAATCCTAAATGAAATCAACCCTGACTGTTCCCTGGAAGGACAGGTACTGAGGCTGAAACTCAAATATTTTGGCCACCTAATGCGAAGAGAGGACTCTCTGGAGAAGACTCTGATGCTGGGAAAGATTGAAGGCAAAAGGAGAAGGGGAAAGCAAAGGATGAGATGGTTAGACAGCATCACCGATGCAACGAACATGAAAATGAGCGAACTCAGGAAGATAGTGGAGGACAGGAAGGCCTGGCGGGATATGGTTCATGGGATCACGAAGGGTCGGACACGACTTAACGACTGAACAACAACAACAACACCCACAGGTTAAGAAACCCTGCCTTAGACTGCCCCCAGCATTACCACCTGATTTTCTTGGAAATGCCGTTTAGTTCTTTTCCTGTTTAGGGTTAAGAACTATGTATTATATACAATTTTTCCAAGATTATAAAATAGTATTTGAAATACTGTATTTTTGGCCTACGGCTTCAGCCTATATACTGTCTTTTTTAACTTATCTACTACCAGCCTCAGACCTACATACACACACTATACAGTGAACACAAAGGGAAATACAGTAATGTACCTACTGGGGTAAGTATTCATATCATAAGGCTCCCAACAAGCTAGTTAGTTCAAAGAGCACTCAGCCCTGCTCCCCTTGGCAGCTTTTCTTAAAAAGCATCAAGATTGAAATCTCACCAACAAAGATATTCGCAGGTAAATCATTTAGCAATGCTATTCATGTCTCCTTCAAAGTTCTAGAGTTCAAAAGGGCTTGCTCCTAGAAAAGGTCTAGCAGCGCAATCCTATCCAACTTACACCACTGGTGCAACCAGCAGTGCAGCCAGAATGAAAAGGGGATTCAAATCCCCTCCAAAGGGGGATTGAAAGGGGATTTGAATCCCCTTTCCATTCTGGCGCCCGTTCTTGCTGCATCGCTGGTGACACCGGTGGTTTAAGTTGGATAGGATTGCGCTGTAAGCCACATTTCACTATGATAATACACTAGTAAACCACAGTGCAAAAATCTTCTTCAGAAACACTTAATCAAAAGTATGTCATGTACTTATCGAGGCACTCTGTTGATGCTGCAAATTTTACAGATATTAAAGAATCTGGAGAACGTCTAACAGACAGGATCTGTCTGCAAACTGCCTCCGTTTCTAATCTATGAAATATTTAATCACCAATATAAAGTGTTTCTTGGTTCAGGTCTTAGTGACTAAAAAGGACAGATATGTTCTCACAAGATTGACATTTCCTCAGGGCACCTGCATATTGCTCTGCTATTTCACTGTCCTACAGGTGACCCAGAAGGAACGTTTCATTTTGCATGCTAACTCGCAAGGCAACCATCATGTTTCCTCATTCAGTGTGCTTGTCATGGTAAAGTATTTTCTGGATATTTACACTCTACCACTACATCTAACAACACATCCTGGTTGTTCCAGTGAAGCCATTTCCAGTGAAAGGGATTTAAATATTGTACAAAGTCAGTATTGCATGCACATATACTTAAAAAAAAAAAAACTGGAATCAGGAAAGCTTTTGCTTGACTAAGCACAACTATATCTTAAAGCAATGTGTTTTTTTTTTTAAGAGTGGAATATATGCCGTCACAAAAAGAATAATTTTCACATGTTTTTAATACCAAGACCGCAATTCTTTACATACTTGAACCCTGGAGAGCTTCTACCAGTCAAAGTAGACAATACTGGGCCAGATGAACCAATGGTCTGACTTTGTACAACACAATCTGCACACGTAAGCATGTTATTTTAAAATCAAAATATTGTACTTATTTCCGAGTAAATACAATTAGGACTGGGTGCTAAAGCTCTGGCCGTACAATGATAAACTCTAAAATAGAATTCACCCTAATTTATGAATACTGTGCATATACCCATCAAATCCAGTTTTGTAGATACAGTACAAACGATTAAGAAATCATGAACAAATCTAGATTCTCCCATCAATGTCCATACCTAGCATAGGCTCACAGTATATTACACTTAATTGCAAAGGTTCAGATTAAAATGTGATTACAGTACAGTACTTCAGTTTGTTTGCGAGGATGAATAGAAAGCCAATACCAATGTTGTCTCTCTATAGCAATATAAATGCTTATTAGGATTTTTTGTGCCACCCATAAATTTTATGTAGACTGTTAACCCCACTGCACAGACAAGAAACTAAGACTGAAAGATGGACTTTTCCTATGAGTAGGCTGGCTTACCATCCATCCTGGAAATCCCAGGACCGTTCCGGGCTCCAGTACCGGGCTTTCCAGGTCCAGTAGAAGCCTCCGCCGCCACCACTTTTAAAGTGAAAAAACTTACCTTTTTTTCCTGGCGGTGCCATCTTGGATCTTGCGAGATCTCACGAGATCCAAGATGGCGCCTGCAGAAAAAAGTTAAGTTTTTTCCACTTTAAAAGCGGCGGCGGCTTCGAGGGTAGCAGGAGTCTTGGCTGGCTCCGATGCAGCCGGCCAGGTTCCAGGCGAAGCGGCGATGATGGGAACGGCGCGGCAATAGAGCGGTAGTGGCGAAGCGGCAAGGCGGCTCCCCTGGCTCCAGGGTGGTTGTGGTGGCGGCTAAGACAACCGTAAAGTTGAACCCGGGCAGCAATGGCGGTGGAAAAGGTGGATGTGGATGGAGGCCGCCACAAAGAAGAAAATGAGGATGGTGGCAATGGCGTCGGCACAGGTAAGTAAAAATAATTCATTAAAAATTAAATAAATAAGTAAATAAATAAGTTGGCTGCCCTTCGGGCAGCAAAAGGGCACTTCATGCCCCCCCAATCCCTTTTTGAACTTAAATTTATTTAATTTTTTAATTAATTGTTGAGGGGTGTCCTGGTTTACAGCCGGGGAAATCTGGTAAGTCTACCTATGAGGGACGCTTCATATCACAGGTCAAAATTCACAAATGAATAGCACTGAAGTTTGGGGGGGGAGGAAATGGGCAGACTAGATGCCATCAGTCATGTGCAGCAGTCACACACCCCTCCACGTTACTGTATGCTACAAATGCACACAGCTTTCCTGCTCAAACTTGCACAGATCCATTTTGCTATACAACGGTCATTGGCAATAATCTAATCTGCAATAATCTATTCTACAGGCATCTTGCACATTTTCTCCCCCCCCCCCCCGATACACTTCTGTACAAAGTTCATTGCATACTTTCCATTTATCCATGGTTGTATTAGAATTTGAATTCAGAACTACTCTTATGCACCGAGCCATAACAAAGAGTTACCATGGAAGAAGCAGAGTCTATGCTTTTTGTGGATAAGGACTAGTTCAATCCCTGCCATCCCCAATTAAGTGATCTCAGGCAGCTGGGCAAGGCAAGATACCTTAGAGAGTTGCTGCTCAGAAGAGTAGACAATATTAGGCTAGGTAAGCCCATGGTCCGACTCGGTATGTATGGATCTTTTGGTCATATTATCTACTCAATACAACCACTTTACACATGTATAATCCGACAGTGGATTTTCACAACTAATGTTTCAACAAATGACAAATACTGTATAAGAACCAGAGGTTTGGTGCGCAAAAGAGTAGACAGCTATAGTGACAGTCATCTGTTGTGGGACACAAACCTGAAGTACATAGCAAGTACCTCCAAAAACACAGGCCGCCACCTGGGAAGCAGCCGATTGTAGTTCAGCTGAGTATTAAATTTCAAAGCCAGACAGGGTTATTATAAGAGGCAATAAATAGCCCCAAGAAAACACTCCACTTGGAGCCACAAGCCTATAAATCAGTCTTGTTTAATTCTCCTCACGCATTTGCCCATACTGTAATGCATTCCCACTCTAACACAGACCCAAACTACCTTCACCATAAAAGCAACTGTCACCAGAAGCTGTCTCAAAAGAGCACATTGCTAAACGAGTTTCCCCCTCTCTTTTACACAGCTGTCCCCAATACAGCATCAACATTCTCTCCATTACCTTTTCACCCACCCATTCGTGCTCCTCATAATGCAACAACTCAAAGTTACAGCCGCAGCCACCACCACCACCACCCCCTTCCACCCACCGTTTCAACTTGCAAAACGAATGAATGAAGGGTGGAATTCTGGGTGCTGGCCAGACCTTCGCCTTGCCGAGCCAAAAATACAATCAAGATTATGGGTTTTCAAACTGCGAGCCTCCCTTGTCCGCCTCCTAAGCCTCTGCAAGACTTCTAGCCTCGGGAGGGAAAAATAATTGTATTAATTGCGGTTAAGACAGCTCGAGGTAATAATTAATTTAGAGTGGGCCTGGCTCCTTCCTTCCACCTAAAGGCTGGGGAAGAGGGAGGGGACGCCACAAGCGGGGGGGGGGGCGAGAGAACCGTTTCCTCTGCAGTAACACAGGTAGGCTTTGCAGGAAAACGCGCTGGTGGGTGTGGGGCAGTCTCCCCCCTGGACTCCCGCCGCATCAACTCCTACCTCCCCCCTTTAAAAGACTCACTACGGGGGCGGCATCCCAGGAATGTCGCCCGCTTTTCCCCTCGCGGCGACCGGGCCTCTAGAGGCGACCCTCCCTTGCCGCCGCCGCTCTCCACCCTCTCCCAGCCCAACTCACCCACCTCAGCCCGGTTCAGCAACTGTGCAAGGGGCGGCGGCAGCAGCCGCTGGAGCTGTCGGTGCGGCAAGGCCAGCGCATCTCTCCCTCAGCGCCGGGCGGGCTCCTTTCTGGGCGACAGCCTCGCTTCGCGTCTGCTCCGCCGCGCTCCCTCCAGTCCCGGAGACAGCGCCGAGCCCCTCGTCACGACCTGGGAGAGAAATGGCTCTTGCCTCAGGCCCAGGGACCGAGCGCAGTGGAGGGGGAAGGGGGTAGAGGAGTGACAGCGCTGCACCCAATGGCAGAAAACGGAGGCCTCCGTTCCTTCAGCCAATCGTGAGCGGCGGTCGTGCGGGGGCGGAGCCGAGGCGCAGCCTATGAGAATTGCGGCATTCTTCACGTTCCGCGTTAGGGAGCGGAGAACCAGCCCTCGAAGGAGGGGGGGAGGGAGGCTGGGACGCGCTCGTGCTCACTCCCGCCCTCTGTCCACCCCTCCCCCGCAAGAACACGTCACCCGCGAGCTTAAAGGTGTCGTTCACACTAACTTGCGCAGGCCCTCATGCATGGGGGGGGGGGGAAATAAAAACAAAACACAGAAACGACAACCCGCGTTCCCTAGATGGATTTTGCTCGTGTGTAAAGGGCAAAGCCGTGTGTTGGGGGCGCGCATCATTCTTGCAGCCTGTGATCCGTCATCATTGTGATCGCATGGCGTGAGTGAGCGTCGGCCGTTCTCTGGAAACGCTCGCGGGACTACGGTGGCTCGGTGGAAGGAAGGGAGTTTCACTAGCGTTTGGAGCATTATTCATGGGCTGTTTTTGGTATATCTTATTTATGTTATGAAGACCGTTGTGGCTATAAGTGAGGTGTGTGGTAAATGGAATTCAGTTATAGGTTGTAATTCTGCTTAACTTAGGATGTAATATTGTGTGGTGCTCTCTCAAGCCTCACTGAGTGCAGTTAGATGTACTTTTCCTGTGTAAAAATATACATAGCGTAGTGTTAAATTGAATTGCCCCGGCACAAGACAAACAAAAAGCAGTTTCTTCTTACGATCCAGGAAGTTGGCTATAGTATAACCCACAAAGGTTTGTCACAATAAATCTGCCAGTTTCCAAGGGTTTTGCCTTAATGCTTACAAGCTTTACTGTTCCTTTTGCAAGACAGTTGAACAACCAAAAACTCACTGGTTCACATGAACAGCAGCAACAATAAATAATAATAATAATATCGGCTTGCATGAACTAATGATGAGATTTACTTGTTTAGGTATGCTGGAAAGAAAGGAAAGCATAAAATAGATGTGCTTGGCTGTGGTCTATTAAAATGCCTTAAAAATGTTTTCCAGAACCAAGGAGTAGCTGTGTTCGTTTTTAGTGGCAAAACCAATCAAGCGTCTTGTAAGCACCTTAAAAAGTGTCCTATTTCTTTCAGCATAAGCATTTGCAGACTATGGTCTGTTTCATCAGATGCTTGGAGTGTTCTCCTCAGCCAACAGGTGTGGGTGTGGTTACATGCATACATACATGTGTTATGTACACACATAAACGTGGATTTCTTTTTTACTATCCAGTGTGTACACTTGCCAACTGAAGATTATATTTCATGCGTCTGATGAAGTAAGCATTAGTCCCCAAAAGTTTGTGCTGACGTGGTGTAGTTGATTGTCTGATTCAATTAATCCAGAAATTAGTTTTCTTTCTGCTCTGGAATGATTTGAATTGGTTCTTGATGGTGGTTTTGACTGCTTTTATCCATTTGTTTAGCTGTTGTTATGGTAATTGATCGTTTTACTACATTATCATGCTTTACTGTATAGTATATTGATTTATCACCGATACAGCGAACATGAAAATGAGCGAACTCAGGAAGATAGTGGAGAACAGGAAGGCCTGGCGGGATATGGTTCATGGGATCACGAAGGGTCGGACATGACTTAACGACTGAACAACAACAACATATTGATTTATATTTGCAAGCCACCTTGAGCTTCCTGATTTGGTTAGGAAAGGTGGGCTATATCTTTTTAAATCAAGTACATTGATTATTCTTTAATGTGCTGAGAGACTCATTGTTAAAATGACTGTCAATGAGCACACATTGAGACTTAATTTTAACCTAGAGTTTTAAACATTTTGATATTGTCAGTCACCAAATGAAATGAAGACACAACTATGTGTTGCCTATCGGTCGAGTCAGGTCCTGTAGTAGGTAGATCAGTATGGTCTGTATTCTTTGGCTTCCTAAATCATGAGATGGGAGGAGGATGTCAAAGTCTGAAGACCAGGAGTGCAACTAAATACGTGTACATGCAATAATCCTATATTTTTCCCCTTCCTCCACTACCCTCCCCTTCCTCTGTTGTCTCCCATGCCAGTTTCTTCAGTTGTACACACTTCTGATCTGTTGTAAAATACCAGGTACATAGATGACACTATATTGTTCTGTTTCCTGTTTTAAATTATTGTTAGCCATCGGGGTGATCCCTTTGGGGATAGAAGAAAGTGTGAGGTTGTATACATTTAAAAAATAAACATAAAATTTAATAATAACAGTGGTGTAGACTCAACAATCTGAAACCAGAGGGCCTGTTCACATAACTACCCGGAGCATGTCCTGTTGGCATCTAGTCTACAAGGCAGGGTGCCTGTGGCTGCCATTTCTTTCCTCCCACATCTTTTTATCATTAAGAACTGCACAGCAGCAGAAATTCAATAGGGAAAGCATTTCTACCACATCTAGAGATGCAGTGATAACGAAAGCTGCTTCTGTTGAATGTTTATTTCTTGTGCACCTGACAGGGCCTCTGTTAGGCAGGGAGAGGGAATGTGGCACCTAATGAGTGTAATATTTGCTGCTGTGACTTATAAATAATGCAATTGGGAGACTGTAATATGTAACAAAGGAGCTTAACATTGTCAGAAGTGAGCCAGGTAGAGTGCTGGCTGGGGGCCAGTGGAGGCCCCACCTGACCAGGCTGATCCCTGAATCCTCGGTACTGGTGGCAGTGGTACCACCCAGTTTGCCATCAGGGAAAAAAGGGAAAACGAAACCGAAACCTAATTTTTATGGGTTTCGGGGGGGGCGTAGCTACGCCACTGGGACAAGGGGATGCCATGGATGCCACTGGGACAAGGGGATGCCATGGAGACCCAATGCAGAGTTTGTCCCCAGGGCCTCCAGCAACCTGGTCCGGCACAGAATACTGAGTAAGAATTATACTGTGAACTCAAAATGGCTGCTGTCTAATCGTGTTCCCCAAAACTGCCTCCCTCCAGAGCAGTGGTTCCCAAACTGGGTGGTGCGGTTCCCAGGGGAGCCACGGAAACCAGCCAGGGGAGCTGCAGAGTGCCAAGGAATCCTCTCGGAAAACAATGCAGTGCCAGTTGGTGGGCATCAACATAATGTAAAGGGGAGCCATGGCCAATGTTCGCCAATGGTCAAGGGAGCTGCAGGTCGAAAAGGTTTGCTCCAGAGTGTTCCACATTAATGGGACACTCTGGTTCCTATTTTGAGTCTCGATCATGTCAATAGGTGAAACCTGACTCGGATTACATTCTGACAATCTATGTCAGCATAACAGTTTTCATTTTAC
Organism: Plestiodon gilberti rubricaudatus; assembly: GCA_026170595.1. Lineage (NCBI taxonomy): Eukaryota > Metazoa > Chordata > Lepidosauria > Squamata > Scincidae > Plestiodon > Plestiodon gilberti. The sequence goes on from JANXHW010000001.1 coordinate 18,478,119, forward strand.
TTCTGTTGGCTGTGTGCTCCCTGAGGCATCTGGTGGGGCCACTGTGAGATACAGGAAGTTGGACTAGATGGGCCCTTGGCCTGATCCAGCAAGGCTCTTCTTATGTTCTTGTGTTCTTATCGGGTCTAGGATAGCCTGCCTGTGTAAACCGCCTTGAATAAATCTGATGAGAAATCTGATTATGAGAAAGGCGGTATATAAATACAGAAAATAAATAATAATAAATAAATATTTGCTGAAGTTCTGAAGGCTGAGCTTTGGCTGTGCATTATCCACAATTATGCCTGCCTGCTCCTAAGTTCTCAATCCTGCTCCTATGTTTTTTTGTTGTGAGGATTTATATCCTGTTCTTAAAGGGGCTGCCTCCCAAAGCAGTTCCTGTAAAAAATGCAAGTGAAAGCAATAAAATATGAAAATCAGCTCTATAAAAACAGCATAAAACAGTAGATAGAGGTGGTTGGTATGGTGAGAAGAGCCCCTTCACCCAAATAAACAAGCCCGTATGTGTGTGTAACAAGATGGATGCTTCAGCTTGGGTAGCTTCTTCATTTTGACCCCAGTAATCTACACACCCACCAGAAAGGTGTAACCTTGATATTGTATTTAGGACACCGGAGACTGACTCTAGCCTAGAATGGGCCAGACAGAAGCCGCTGGCACTTGGCTGGGGTTTTCTCACACCTGTCCATTGGCCAAGTTCCACCACTTGCCTATGGCCAAAGGGAGGTTCAAGGTTTTCTATCTTTGGATTGGGCAAATCTGAAGGGTAAAATCTTGATTCCACAAATTCTAAAAAGGAGCTGGCTAGTTGGAACTGGTGCACCAGCAGATGTTACCTGCACATTGCCAATCAGCCCTCTGCGTGCCCCCCCCCCCCACCGAGTTGAATAGAGGAACTGCAGGAAAGTGCTTTCTTCTAGGCAGGGCTTATTTCTAGGCAGTTGTGCTGGAGTTGATTACTGTATTTTCATTTGCCTCTATGTTAAGTGTCTGGGGGGGGGGCTGTTTAACGTCTTCCCCATTCTTTCACCTTTTGGTTTTCTCAATAAGCTCTTAAAGGGAGACCTTTTTTAGGAGTGGCCTCGCAATTGCCTCTTTTAGGACAGCTGGGATTGTTCCCTCTCCCAAGGAGGTTTTTATTACCACCTAGGCAATTGAGTGCCTAGTTACCTCCTAGGCAATTGAGCAATTGACTGACCCAGCCAGTCAATCCTTCCATACTTGATGTTATGAGCCAAAGCTCAGCAAACAGGTAGTGGATTGACAGGTAAAACTGCCAGCTATGAGTCATAAAATGGCCAGTACTGTCTACCCTGATTGGCAGTGGCTCTCTAGGGTTTCAGAGAGGGGCCTTTCCAAGCCCTTCTTGGGGAGACTGAAGATTGAATCTCGGACTTTCTGCACCCAAAGCAGGTGCTCTGTTGCTGGGCTAGAGCCCTCTCCAAGGGGCGCTCCTAATGGGCCTCCCCTTCTTGCTGAACTAAAGTGGTGATCCTGTCAAGAGAGCAGGCTTTGCATTCTAATTGCTTTGAGTGGCTGTGGTCCTAGCCTTGTTGTCACACACCTAGCAGAAACTGGGGTACTACCAGGGATGGCCCAAGACCACTGTTCCCTGTAAGGGGTCTGTGCTACTCTGTGGGCTTCTTTGCTTGCTGCATGGCAGGGCAGAGCTTCGTCCGCTGATGATGACATCATATGTCCTCGCCAACTTCCACCAGGGATGGGGACTCGAGTCAAATGACTCAACTCGCAAGTGCGACTCAGTCACTTTTTCCCTGACTCGTACTCATACTCGTGACCCACTGACTCGCACTCACACTCGTACTCGTGACCCACGGGACTCACACTTGACTCGCACTCGTGGGGGTAATGACTTGCCATTTCCAAGTCATTTTCCAAGTCATGGGGGAAGCCAAGTGGGTGCTTTAAAAGCCTCAGAGGTCCCCACACACACCCCACACACCCCATTTTCAGGGAAAAAAGCCATTTTCCCCAAAGTGACTCGACTCATGACTTGTGACTCATGGTTTTTGGCCTTACTCGTACTCGACTAGCACTTGTGCAAAAATGACTTGCACTTGACTCGTACTTGCCCAAAAATTTTGGCACTGACTCGCACTCGCACTCGTGTAAAAATGACTCGCACTCGCACTCATGACCTAGTTACTTAGATACATCCCTGACTTCCAGTTCAGCTGAGCTCTGAGCTGCGAGGAGCTTGACTTCAGGCTGCACAGCTTACCGAGAGCAATGCGCAAGACCTTCCATTGGCTGAGGCGGCATGTCAAATACTGCCCCCTCACCTGATGATGTGGCAGCCTCTGCTCCTCTCGCTCTCTGGAAAAAGGAGGGCAGAATAGAAGAGGAAGCGAGGAGGAGAAAGAGAGGGGTGGGGCTGAGCATCAAGCCCACCACTCTCCTCCAGTTTTCTTCTTCTACTCTATCCCACTCGGGGGGATATGGGAATGAATGAGTGGACAGAGGATCCCCCCCCCCCCGGTCTACTTCCTGAGACAACCACCTCAGTCAACCTTTATGGATGGACCAGCCCTAGATACTACAACATTGTTTGCAGAAACGTGTGATATTATCTTGGCAATGATGCTCTGGTTATAAGTATACTTTATGTAAATATTCACAAGAATCATCTTCCATGGGTCATCCCCACCAACACCACAAATATTTAGAGTGTTCTCCCTCTAGGTTTTCTGCTGAAGCAGATTGTCAGACCTGTATGGATCAATAGTTTAAGAACGTCATAATTCATTTACAAATCGGCCTTGATTCCGAACACTGCTCTCTCAACAAACCTGTCTCATTCTTGACAGTACTGTATGTTCTTCTGAAATGACATTTTCCTTCGGAGAAGCTGACAAACCCTAATTATCAGCTGTTCTGTCCTGAGTTTGAACGCCTGCAGGAAGTTGTGCACCCCTCCCTTAAAAGGTCATGGTGAAGATGAGGGAATCTGTTTCCAAGTTAGTCCATGCTAAAATAAACACCAATAGTATAAATCACTCCTCCCCTGCTTTTTCTGTTTTTTACTGAAATGAATATGCAGCTTCAGATGTTCTCCAGAGCATTTAAAAGAAAGAAAAGCAGAACCATCTATCATGAAAATACTTATAAATGCAAACACCTCCCCCCCCCCCAAAAAAAAACACACACTGAGAAAAAGTTACAGTGATTAGAGCAAGACAAGCTAAAGGGCATCAGGAGGATGACCTAAGCTGTTGTTGTTGTTGTTCAGTCGTTAAGTCGTGTCCGACCCTTCGTGATCCCATGAACCATATCCCGCCAGGCCTTCCTGTCCTCCACTATCTTCCTGAGTTCGCTCATTTTCATGTTTGTTGCATCGGTGATGCTGTCTAACCATCTCATCCTTGGCCTTCCCCTTCTCCTTTTGCCTTCAATCTTTCCCAGCATCAGAGTCTTCTCCAGAGAGTCCTCTCTTCGCATTAGGTGGCCAAAATATTTGAGTTTCAGCCTTAGTACCTGTCCTTCCAGGGAACAGTCAGGCTTGATTTCATTTAGAATTGACTGATTTGATCTCCTAGCAGTCCAAGGGACTCTCAGGAGTCTTCTCCAGCACCACAGTTCAAAAGCATCTATTCTTCGGCGCTCAGCCTTCCTTATGGTCCAACTCTCGCAACCATACATTGCTACTGGGAACACCATCGCCCTGACTATACGAACTTTTGTTGGCATGGTGATATCTCTGCTTTTTATTATGCTGTCTAAGTTTGCCATAGCTTTCCTTCCAAGGAGTAAGCGTCTTTTAATTTCATGGCTGCTGTCTCCGTCTGCAGTGATCTTGGAACCCAGAAAAGTAAAATCTGTTACTGCTTCCATTTCTGCCCCTTCTATTTGCCAGGAATTGATGGGACCCGATGCCATGATCTTAGTTTTATTAATGTTGAGTTTCAAGCCAACTTTTGCACTCTCCTCTTTCACTCTCATCAAGAGGCTCTTTAGTTCTTCTTCACTTTCTGCCATTAGGGTGGTATCGTCTGCATATCTGAGGTTGTTGATATTTCTCCCGGCAATCTTGATTCCGGCTTGTGATTCATTCAGCCCTGCATTTCTCATAATGTACTCTGCATATAAGTTAAATAAGCAGGGTGACAATATACAGCCTTGCCGTACTCCCTTCCCAATTTTGAACCAATCAGTTGTTCCATGGCCGGTTCGAACTGTTGCTTCTTGACCCGCATACAGGTTTCTCAGGAGACAGGTAAGGTGGTCTGGTACCCCCATCTCTTTAAGAATTTGCCACAGTTTGCTGTGATCCACACAATCAAAGGCTTTTGCGTAGTCAATGAAGCAGAAGTAGGTGTTTTTTTGGAACTCTCGTGCTTTCTCCATGATCCAGCGCATGTTGGCAATTTGATCTCTAGTTCCTCTGCCTCTTCGAAACCCAGCTTGTACATCCGGTAGTTCTCGGTCCACGTACTGCTGAAGCCTAGCTTGTAGGATTTTGAGCATAACCTTGCTAGCATGTGAAATGAGTGCAATTGTACGGTAGTTTGAACACTCTTTGGCACTGCCCTTCTTTGGAATTGGAACGTAAACTGACCTTTTCCAATCCTTTGGCCACTGCTGAGTTTTCCAAATTTGTTGGCATATTGAGTGCAGCACTTTCACAGCATCATCATTTAGGATTTTATGTAGCTCAGCTGGGATATTATCATCTCCACTAGCTTTGTTGTTAGTAATGCTACCTAAGGCCCACTTGACTTCACTCTCTAGGATGTCCGGCTCTGGGTCAGTGACCACACCAGCGTGGTCATCAGGAACATTAAGATCTTTCTTGTATAGTTCTTCTGTGTATTCTTGCCATCTCTTCTTAATCTCTTCTGCTTCTGTTAGGTCCTTGCCTTTTTTGTCCTTTATCATGCCCATCTTTGCACAAAACGTTCCCTTGATATCTCCAATTTTCTTGAAGAGATCTCTAGTCCTCCCCATTCTGTTGTTTTCCTCGATTTCCTTGCACTGTTCATTTAAGAAGGCCTTCTTATCTCTCCTTGCTATTCTCTGGAACTCTGCATTCAGTTGTTTATATCTTTCCCTTTTACCCTTGCTTTTTGCATTCCTTCTTTCCACAGCTATTTGTAAAGCCTCATCTGACAGCCACTTTGCTTTCTTGCATTTCTTTTTCTTTGGGATGGTTTTCGTTGCTGCCTCCTGTACAATGTTACGAACTTCCGTCCATAGTTCTTCAGGCACTCTGTCTACCAGGTCTAATGCCCTAAATCTATTCTTCACCTCCACTGTATACTCATAAGGGATATGGTTTAGGTCATATCTGACTGGTCTAGTGGTGTTCCCTACATTCTTCAGTTTAAGTCTGAATTTTGCAATAAGAAGCTCATGATCTGAGCCACAGTCAGCTCCAGGTCTTGTTTTTACCAACTACCTTGTTGTTATGACCTAAGCTGCTGTACCCCAAATCTATTTGGGCATAGATACCCCAAATCTTCTTTAAAGCTTGACAAAGTATTCAGAGTAATTCCACACTTTTAGGTGGCAGTTGTTTTGCTGCACCTGTGCCTGTGTTACACTGGCATTTGACCCACAGGTAGACAATATGTGACAAGGTGTGTACACCACCTCTGAACACCACAGTGGAGGTGCACCAGCAAGCCACTGCCAGTTGAGTTGTGTGTCAGTTGTGTCTGGCCGCCACAGGTATCCAAGACTTTGGAGATTATGTCACTCTTTCACGCGTAATGATGGTTTTTTCCACAGCAGCTCCTGGTGTAGTCGCAGCACATCCAGTTACTGTACACAGCGTTCAATGGTCCTCACCTCCCAGGTTGGTTGTTCGCCATGACGTGATGGGGCACCTGTGCGGAATCTACAAACACCTCACCGTCTCCTTCATGCTACCATCTACAGCTACGGGGGGGGGGGAGTGAAGAGGGTCTGTCACCTGTCCTCTGCCCAGTTCCCAGTTGAGCACCATCCCTTGTACCTGGCCAGGAAGGTGAAGTGGGCAGTGGATGGGTGACAGTTCTCCTTTACCACCATTTAGTTATGCAAAGTTGGACTTGGGTCTACAGACTTCCCACTGGGCCCTGGTGGGAAGTAGCTGCAGCAGCGGATGGCAAGTGTCCCCATGGACCCTGGCTTACCCAGTGGTAGTGGGGAGGAACAACAGCAGTGGACCCTTGCTGCATCAGGGATTGGTCTAGCCAGTCATGGATGCGAGCCTCTGGACATGGACCCCCATGCATGTGCCTCACCAGGCCTTACCTGTGGGGCCACCTCTTCAGCTACTTCCTCCTCTCATAGCAACACCCCAAGCATTCCACGGATCTTTTCCACTTCTCTGTTTTTTTTTTCTGTGGGCTGTGTGCACTCGTTCCTTCAAACTCTGCAGTGCAGATCTCCAGAGTGACTTTTGAAAAAAGAACACGGATGTGACCGTCCTCCACAGGAAGCCATCACTCCTTCACTGGAACATGTTTGTTTGTTTTTCACATATTTATACCGCCCTTCTTCCAAGGAGCTCAGGGTGGTGTACATGGTTCATTTCCTTCTTTTGTCCTCTCAACAACCCTGTGAGGCAGGTCACTCCAGGAAGCTTCACGGTTGAGCGGGGATTTGAACTTGGATCTTCCAGGTCTGAGTCCAACATCAGAACCACTACACCATCCTACCTGTCATATGAAGCTGCCTTCTCCTGAGCCTGATCATTGGTTCATCTAATACAGTGGTGGGGAACCGGCGGCCCGCGGGCTGGATCCGGACCCCGGAGCAATCCGGTTTGGCCCGCGTGAGACTGGACCCGAGTCAATCAGGTCCGACCCGCGCGAGCAGACGGGAGGCTCTGCCAGCCCCGCACGCACTCACCTCGGCGCGTTCACCTCGGCGCAACTCCTTTGGAATCCGGCTGTTTCTGCGCATCTGCAGAAGCAGCCGGGTTCCAAAGGAGTCGCGCCGAGGTGAGAGCGTGTGCGATGGTCACGCACTCACCTCGCACAACTCCTTTTGAACCCGGCTGTTTCGGCACATGTGCAGAAACAGCCAGGTTCAAAAGGAGTTGCGCGTGGGGCCGGCGGCGGCAGCCTGAAAAAGGTAAGGAGAGCGATGGGGGGGGAGGTAAGGAGAGCGATGGGGGGGAGGTAAGGAGAGCGATGGGGAATGTGGGGCGGTGTGTGTGTGTGCGCCCCCCCGGTGCGCGTGTGCGCCCCCCCGGTGCGCGTGTGCGCACCAGAGGAGCCCATTTGCGATGGAGGGGCACACGGCCCGCGGCACATTTTCCCCATGGGAAAATGGCCCTCCACCGCAAATAGGTTCCCCACCCCTGATCTAATACAACTGTATTTACACATACTGGCAACGGGTCCCCAGGGTTCTCACCCAACCCTACCTGGAGATGCCAAGGACTGAATCTGGGACTCAGTGGCGTAGCTAAGGGAGGGCTAGGGGGGTACATGGCTCTGGGTGCCACGTCTGTGGGTGGTGCCATGCTGTGCCAACCAAAATGTTGGTGGCCGGCATGCACCCTGCTACAGCGCTATACAGCTAAACACTAATCTAACGCTGAACAGCTGATCTGTTAAATCTGATTGGCGCTGGGGTTTAGCGCTTTGCTGTATAGTGCCATAGGAGGGTGCACGCCGGCCACCAACATCTTGGCTGGCACAGCATGGCACCACCCAGAGGCGTGGCACCCAGAGCCCTGTACCCCCCCTAGCCCTCCCTTAGCTACGCCACTGATTCAGTGGTCTCATGGATGAACCAGCCTTGGTGTGCACATGAAGCAACATGCAACACAAGAGGAGTTCCTTGGAAACTCTTGCAATGTCACAGAAGTTGCTGGGTTCAGGTGGACACAACTCTGTGATATAAAACCTTGGGGCAGATTAGTACCTTGGGGGCAGTTCCCACAGAGGCAGTAAACCTGTGTGTCTGGGCTGTCCTACTAAGTTCAGGCTCTCATTTCCAAATGCTCCTCTGTACAAGATCCCTGCATAGAGAAACCTGGCTGTCAGGGACAGGAGTTCTGACCTAGCCTTCTCCCTGACATGCTAGTTTTCTATGCGTATGATTTTTTAAAAAATTATTATTATTTTGTGGGGAAAGCATTGTAATGTCAAGTCCACCTGTGCTCAGGAGACGTCCAGCCCAGGCACAGGTCTACCATCTCAGTGAGAATTAGGCCTCAGTCTGGTCCTTTACCGATGTGTCGGTGCAATTTGTGTGGCCTCATGCCATGGGAAAGCACTTCAGTCTGCTCCTATCCTGCTCACTTGCTCTTTGACATGGGACTAAGTGAAAAATCTGAAGTTTCCCCAAGAGAGGATCACCATGACAAAGTGTGTGGGAAACCACTCTTTGTGCATCCGTAATCTACCACTTGCGGTAGCTTTGTGTTCTATATGACACAATATAACCTATTTTTAATGTATTCTTTTAATCCCATTCTTCTCATGGGCTCAATCAGTCAAAAATTTAGAAGGTTACCATGGCGCCATCTAGTGACACTTCAGTTGGGCCTTCTTTGAGTTCCCGTGCGGCCATGAGGTTACTGAAAAACGAACTGCTGAATCGTTTAGGAACCTAATAATGAGCAAATGTCTTTTTCCCTTTCCCTATGATATTCAGATTCTTATAGTATCATCATCATCATCATCATCATCATCATCATCATCATCATCATCATCTATTAATACGGTCAAAGACCAACAAGAACAGAATACAATCAGGTTAAAAACAGAAATATTACTAAATGTTATTAAAACTAAAGTTTAGCAAATAGACACAAATAAAAACAAGGAACAGGGAACAGAAAGTAAAGATGTTAACACTTTTCCTCAATGTCAACAATACCCTTGCAAATTTTGCAAGCAGCTGCCAAGAAGCTTGCGCTCCGAATTGTGAGCCGATTCTTATACAGTAGTTAAAAAGGGAGCACAAGATTCATTATTAGACTTGCTGTTAAAAGACAATGTTCATTCATCTGGACGTGCCGCATTACTCATTGGGCCTTTGTGGGAAAGGAATATGGCTCAGTAGCAGACAGGGATGTGGATCAAGTCTCTGACTCCAAGTCCCCAGTCTTTGGTTGCGGGTTGAGAGTCCCTATCTATTTAATGGGGAAAACGGGTTTAAACCTGAATATAATTTGACTTGTCGTATAAAAGGCTCCAAGTCTCGAGTCGAGTCTTCCGAGTCTTTTACAAGCGCCAAGTCCGAGTTGAGTCATTGACGCAACTTGAGTCCAACTCGAATCTGAGTCAATAGACTCAAGTCTACATCACTGGTAGCAGACATTTGCAAGCAGAAGACTCTGGGTTAAATCCTGCACCCTGGCAGTTCTAGTTAAAAGGATCTCATGTAGCAGCAGGGAATTCCTCTGCCTGTGGCCTTGGAGGGCCATTGTTAGAGCGGGAGTGACTGTCGCTCAGGGGCAGAGTACATTGTTTGAGTGTAGAGGGCATCCCTGGCATCTCCAGGTAGGACTGGGAAAGGTACCCTGGAGGGCTGCTGACAGTCAATGCAGATGGATCCGCTTAGTATGGAAGGGTCCACAATCTGATTGCATGCAAAGCCAATGAACGTTTTTCTCCTATTTAAAATAGTGCATGGTGTGCGTGTGTGTGCGTGTGTGCGCACGCAATCAGGATTGGAACTTTAGGTGTCAAGTCCTACCCCCCCATACACACACACACACACACACACACACACACACACACACACACACACATCCCACTCTGGTTTCGGTCCATTTTGTTGGCCCCCTATGCGCTATTTACTTTTTTAAAAATCCCGAAAATACAAGGTTTGCCTGCATATTTAGAGTAATGTCTAGTCTAGTATGACCCTTAATACTAACACCACTTAGTCGTTGTATAGCATTGTCCAGTCCCAAATACATTGTTTTGTTGCGATCTTTACAACAACCCTGTACTTAACTCTTTCCCTGCCTGCTATTTATCTCCCAAATTTACCTGCTTCTCTCACCAGTGAAGTTTCAAATGCATATTTATGAGTTACTTTAAACACACAGCTTTCAGTCTTCTGTGCTTGTTTTTTTAAACCTAAGTAGCACATGCAGGGGAAGGGCTTGATGCAGGCCACGCCAGGCCTGGCTGCTTCTTTGTCTCTCTCTCCCCCCCCCCCCCCCCCCGGTGATTTGGCCATCCCTAAGTTGGGACTGAAGTACTGACACTTGATGTGCTTTTGAAAACTCTGCTTCACCTCCTACCACTGCCGTTATTGTGGCACCTTCAGCAGAATTCTCAACAACAGTAGCGCTGGCTGGCTCCTGAAACAAATGCACTGCTCTTCAGTCTGCAGGCTGCAAATTGAACAATTCGTTCTCTCGTGCCGAATTAGCCTGAAGCAAGAGCGGGTACTTAACGCCCTGCCACATCTAAGGTCAGGGGGGCTGAAGCAATAATAGAAACGCTCCTTTTGAGCCCTGTATAGTTTGTAAGTGGTTTCAGCTTACTGATGACAGCACAGCAAGTTTGACCTAGCAGTAGGGATTTCATGGGCAAGAGGGAGGACACCAAACTTCTCGGCAACATGAATACAGTAGTTGGGAATTAGCTGTTCTGCTAGTTGAGTTACCACCTTCTGGTCTCAGAGGTGGTGCCTGCTACAGAGCGAGTACCATAACGCTTACATAACGCATCCCCTGCTAACTGGGCAAGAGGCACTTTTTCAATTGGTGCTCCTCTTATACTGTATTTAGCAGGGGGAGACTAACTGCTCCCCTTTCACCCCCAGCACAGTGTCCTTCTGGTGGCTGTTTGCTGGTGGTGTTCTGCATCTTTTTTTAGATTGTGAGCCCTTTGGGGACAGGGAGCCATTTAATCATTTGATTTTGTCTGTAAACCGCTTTGAGAACTTTTTGTTGAAAAGCGGTATAATAATAATAATAATAATAATAATAATTGCTTCCCATGCCTGGGGCAGGCTCCAAAGTCTACATGTCCTTTGCAGTGGGCAGCCATTCGTGTCCTTATGAACTGGACTTGGGTGGGGGTTAGTGGAGGAAGGCAGCTCCTCAATCACACACAATTGCTGCCTGGCTAGTTGCCCCTGATGTGGCTGCTGACATCAGTATGAAGGAATCAGTCAGGTACCATGCATTTGCATGGTACTGAGTGAGGAATTCCCACCTTTGCCACCCCCCAACTGCTACCAGTAAGGAAATTCTCCCTTGATGGCTCTGCAGCAGTGGCCAGCCATTGCTGTGCGCAAATTGAACCTCTGACAGTTGCAGAGAAGCGGCAAGTGCCCCTCGCCACAGACAGGAGCAGCCCAGGCCAAGGTGATGCCCAAAACATAGCATCAAAATAATCCCACCCACCCCCTTTTTGTTTTTGTTTTGGCATGCATGAGCCTGCACATGCCATCTCCACTTCCTCTGCCACCCACCACATCCTCTAAAAACCTAATTCCAGAATTGGAACATGTGCCATTTTCTCTCAGCTTTCAGTTCATTTGCTTGTTTTTGTTCCCTTCGAGGTCATCAGTGTGCACATGTGCATTGATAAAACACTGCCACACAGCAATTGCATTATGACTACATCAAGAGTCTTCTCGTGTAGTGTTTTACTGCTGCACACATGTACTTCTGAGCATTGATAAAACACCACACAAAAACGGTGGCAAACTGTTCATGCACGCAGTGCCATGTACAGAATCTGGAAATTAAAAAAATAACTGAACAAAGGGAAATCCCATAAGCATTAATTACATTATTGGAGAAAAAAAACTGGGTACAGTAATTTGAAACTCCCATATCCAGTGAGAAATTAGGATGAGGAGAAACATCTTTACTTCTGGGCACTGTACATGACTAACCCATTGGAAATCCACACGGTCTGCTTCTGCACAGAACCAGCTCACCAAGAGGCACAGCAGGGAACCATGTAAGGCATCCTCCATCTGGCAGAGGTTTTGTTTTCTCAAATGGTTCCTGGTCATGTACACAGTGCTGGAAACCAGCATACTTGGGAGTAAATCCCATTGAATTCAGCAGGGCTTATTTCTGACCAAACAAACATAGGTTTGAGCTGAGTGTTGTCTTATGGCGTGCTTGTAATTAAATCTCAGTAAGCATTTCCAGCTAGTTACTGTTCTATTTTAAGAGGTAGGACTGGATCATAAGAGTTCAGCATTCTAGCACTTCTGAGTGCTTTGAGTAAAAAAGCGGCTTTGTCAAGATGTTGGTTCAAACGACCCGGGTTTGCTCTTTTCCCGTTCATTTTCCAACAACAACAACAACAACGTCACAAGGGTGACCTTCACATACCTGCAAAGCAGCCAATGTCTTGAGGGACCGTGTGCAATTCATTTGCAAAGTCACCTGTATCCCTCCAGCTCGGAAAAAGAATCTCGGGTCACTCTCATGACAGACAATAAGGGGCTCCCCATTTGGTGATCTCGACTGTTTGCTTTGTAGGGGTGCAGAGGGACGAGGCTCAAAGACACATTTTTAGTTCTATTCCAGACCAAATTGGAAAAACAGCAACATATTCTAAGAGCATTCACCAAACGGAGATTTCTTTCTCTTTTTTTTTATATAGCATAATAACTACAGCAGCATTATTGGCTGGTAAAACAGGCTCTTTCTTAAAGCAATGGGATTTACATAAGCCCCACTGAGATGAATGTGATTCACACGCAGGAAAAAGTGCATAGGATTGCAGCCAAATGAAACAGATGGAACAAGTTAGTTGCCAGTCACTTAAATCCCATTGTTTTCAGTTGTCCCCCTTCTGTTGAATTGTATCTTGTGCTAGTTCTCTCTCTCTCTCTCTCTCTCTCACACACACACACACACACACACACACACACACACACACACTGATAACTTGTTTTTAGAGTTTTATTTACCCTTGTTTTTCTTCTATCTTGACAACATGTTTTGGCTTTGTAGCCTTTTCAAATGATTGTAAGCTACTTGGAGGGCCTTGCTAGCTATGGCTAAATAAAATAAGTACTAATACTGTATCTGGTTTGGCCCTTCGAGTTAAGCAAGTTTGTCAGATGGATGTCTAGACTTTAACATTAAAAAATGGGACTCCTTGTACTGCTCTTATTTCAAGATTGGCAATTTTAGATTGCCATTCTGGAGTCTTGCTGTTTTGTGTACTAAACGCTGCAGCTGACTATTTAAAGTAGGATAAATCTGGATTTGAAGAAATACGAGCATAGTCATCATGCACCTATTTTCTTAGTTGTTAAATCTCACACGGTCGGTCAGCATGTGGAAGGGTTGGGCCCTAAAATGACCTTCAAGAGAGAGCGCTAAGACTGCAGTTCTAATTGGACATTTTCCAGTGAGTAAACCTCATATTGAACCTAATGGGACTTATTTCAAACTAAACATGCATAGGGGGGATAGGACTGGAAGAATAACATGTGGTGGTAGTAGGAACCACAACAGCTTTTTCAGAGAACGAATACAGTAAAATAAATAAATTAGCAATTTACAAGGTGAAAGTGGGAGCTTAGATTTAAATTATAATAATTTCCAGAATAAGATGGGTGAGCAGATTTTTCAGACTCTTGCATCTACTCTGTAGATTTTTTTTTTTGTAGCAAAAATCAACTTTGGGGGCAAATTGCAGCTGGGGGGCCATTTCCACAGGAAAGTGGCTCAGAGGGAAGATTAACCCCCCTCCCTCCCCATAGGCTATGATCCCCATTTGGATCAAGGTTTCTCACAGCTGTGTTTTGTTAAAGGACAGACGTTCCCAGACTTAAATGCATCTCTTCATGATGCATTTCGTGCAATGTGTAGTTTGGCTCTCTGACTGATGATGAACTGGGGGAGATCTGGTCTCCTTCATTTGTCCTAGTTTCTAGACCATTTTATCCACTTCCCTTTTATTTGTCTTAGAAAATGTGCATTGTCTACTAGTTCCAACGTAGCAAAAGGCTCATTTTTCATCATTAACAGGACTAGCATCATGAGATATTATAACACAGAGGTGAGTAAATTTCAGGCTTGTGGGAACGTTATTTTTGACTAGCACTCTTGAGGTCCACGAACTAGAGCCAGATACAAAACAGTGGCTCAGGGGATTATACACTTAGAATGAAGGGCCAGGATGCCTCTGAGCATGTGTCGAGCCTAGGATTTTGCTTTTAGTACCAGCTAACACTCCTTCCACCCCAAAATCCACACTCATTTTCTTCCATGCTTTCTTCATTTCAGCAATTACATTTACAGCCCAATCCAGCGTAAGGATCCGGCGTGCGGCTCAGGCCGCCCACCGGATCCCATGCACCGCCATGGGCAGACTCCCGCTCGGCGGAACGTCTCCTCGGGGAAGGGGACGAACATCTCCTTCCCCGAGTGTAACCGGGGCCAGGCCCTATCGGCCTCCTCCGATTTCCGCCAGCTATTTT